>CM053144.1:51431670-61431670 GCA_028571685.1 Heterohyrax brucei | reverse complement strand
TGCTTGTACCTTTAAAATTTATATACTGGAAGAAAGAAGGTATGAGAGAGGCAGAGAGAAGAGGGGAATATATGAGCAAGGGAGAGTAAGGGAATTACTTAAGGATACTTCTGTTTATTACTCAGAAACTCCGGTGGCGTAATGGTCAAGTGCTATGGCTGCTAACCAAAAGGTCAGCAGTTCGAATAAGCCAAATACTCTCTGGAAACTCTATGGGGCAGTTGAACGCTGTCCTATAGGATCACTATGAGTTGGAATCGACTGGATGGCAGTAGGATTTGGTATATTACTCAGAAACCCTGGTGTTGTAGTGGTTAAGACCTATGGCTGCTAACCAAAAGGTCAACAGTTTGAACTCACCAGGTGCTACTTGAAAACCCTGTGGGGCTGTTTTGCTTTCTCCCATAGGGTTGCTATGAGTCAGAATTGACTTGAGAGCAATGGGTTTAATTTTTTTTTTCCAGTTTATATTATTCAGTGCATTGTAAAGAGATTTTCAGGCATTATTTCATCAAGTGGCTGAATAAATGTTATTTTCTGCCTCCTTCTTTCTTATTACCTAATAACTAGAAGCCTTCCAGGGCACTGGGACACACAGCAATAACTCTGAAAACTACTCGTGGCTCTCTTTATAATGGGACATGAAATGACCAATATTAAGGCATTAGGAAATGTGATTCTTCTATCTAATCTCAATTTTAAAGGACTCAAGATGTAATGATAAACTAGTTCTGAGAAGGCATCTTAATATGAAGCAAAAATAATGCAATTCTAGAACATAGCTTCTGGCAATCTAAATAGATTCAGGAATTTTGGAGAAATGAATAGCTATAATGTCTTTTTAAAACTCTAGAATATATACCGTATGTCTAAGTACTGCTTTAATATCAGTACCCATCCCACAAACACCCCCTGCACCCTTCATAGCATTCGCTGGATTTCTGAGAGCACTGGAGAAGCTCTGGAGCATGTCGACCATACTCTTTTCCTGTATCCCCACCAGCCCTGGCAGTGTGGGGCTCCCCATGGACCTTCAGTTGTGAAATGCAGGATGGTTAAGATGAAAGAGGACAAGTCAGTGAGTGATGCACATAGGTACTTTCGCTTCAAGCCTCCCTTGAGATGGGTAAACAGAACGTGTTCATTTGCACTCACAAGAAATGTTAGCAAAATACTGCAAATACTGTCCATTCTACAGATGCTGAACTACTTCTGTTGTACAGGTGTTATAATCCTTTAAGTACCAAAGCCTCCTGTATAACCTGGGGTAGCATGAAACATTCCCTGGGTAGAACTTTGAAAGAAGTCGGGAGCAGAGAAACTGGAGTCAGCCAGTCCACCTCCATATCCTCTACATCGGGTCCTTATAGTCCTTTTCCTGTCCTGATGTTCTCTGGAAACCCTGGTGGGGTAGTGGCTAAGGGCTACAGTTGCTAACTAAATGGTCTGCAGTTTGAATCTACCAGGCATCCTTGGAAACTCTATAGGGCAGCTCTACTCTGTCTTACAGGATCACTATGAGTCAAAATGGACTCGATGGCAGTGGGCTTGGGTTTTTTTTTTTTTTTTTGAAAATGATTCTCCACAGGCAAGGTTCCATTCGTTCAGTTCTCCAACTATCTCTCCCAGAGCTTAGTTGTAATTTATGGCCCATCTCATACTAAGGAGCCCCAGTGGCACTTGAGTGAAGCGCTCAACTGTTAACAAAAAGTTGACCGTTCAAACTTACTCAGCAATTCCATAGGCAAAAGACTTTCTGATCTGCCTCTGTAAAGATTACAGCTGAGAAAACCATCTGGGGTGGGTTTACTTTATCCTAGAGAATCATTATGAATTGTAATAGACTCCAGGACACTGAACAACATCTCATCATGGCTCTGTCTCTTCTTCCTTGATCTGCTTTGCACATGCAACAAGTCCATCAGCAACAACTTTTTATCACATGCAGGGATCCTCAATGACTGTATGGGGGAGAAAAAGCGTCCCCTTGGGTGTTGCTCTTTTTTTTTTCTTAAATGGTGGGTGAGAAATACAAACATTTTGATAAACCTTCCTCCTTTTAATTGATTTGAAGTTTGTCCAGTCACTACACAGAGCGGTATTTGTGTCTGAACAAGCATTTCTTAGAGATACTTTCATGAATAATATAACCTCTGATAGCTTATGTGATAAAGGGAAATGATGAAAAACATAGGAAAAGCTTTTCTGGTCTGGAATGCATCTGTACCTTGAGGGTAGATACCTATTTGGTCTTTCATAAATCATGTCTCCAACTTGTTTATATTCTGACTTGGTTCTTTTGCCTGGTCCTTCTAAGTTTGTCTCTTCAGCTGTGACTTTTCCCTTCAGTTAGTTTCTCTCTTATCTCAGGAGGGGAGGAGACCTTGGCAGGACAGGGGAAAAACAACTGACTCACGAGCATTGGCATTTATCTGTGATTTTTCCTGAACTTCCTGTCTGTAATCCTTCGGCTGCCTTCTACAGAGTGGAACACTTTAATATCCTTCATCTCTTTACAAATTAGCACAGAAATTCTGCTGACAAGCCTTATCCTTTCCAACTTTTAAACCCCAGGGGGCTCTTCAGCTGTGACAATTTATGAGTAAGATTTCTGAAAACTGATGAGTGAGGTTTTAAATGTGTCACAGAGGTGTGTTGCCAAGTCCTCCTTAAAGACTTCTGTAGGGCAAAGTACTTGGCGAGTAGTTGCCTGTAGACATGCAGGTACAGTGCTGGTGGAGTACAGTGCTGGTGGAGGTGTCTTTAGACAGTAATTACAAGCTGTAAGAATTGGAATGAACCTTAGGCAATCACCTATTGACAAGTATATTATGAAACCAAAAACCCACTGCTGTCGAGTCAATTCCTAACTCATAGTGACCCTGTAATGTGTTCTAAGGATAAGTGAAACAAAACTGAGGAAGGCTAGGTCACTTGCTCAAGGTCACAGTGCCTGTTGTGACTTTGGTCTCCTTCACATCTAGTACTTATTCTTGTTGCACAAAGGCGGTGAAGTACAGGCTATGTAAGGATGATCAGGCACTGATTGAAAGCATGAACTTGGCTCACTGTGGAAAGACCTGTTAGGTGTCAACACCACTCTATTTAGCAATCTATTTGGTCTACTCACTGCCTTTGCTGTTCCACCTCAGAGCCTTCTGGTGGCTCCTAAAACAAAAAACAAAGCAAAGCAAACCCACTGCCATCGAGTCAATTCCAACTCATAGTGACCCTATAGACAGAACAGAACTGCCTCACAGAGTTTCCAAGGAGTGCCTGGTGAATTTGAACTGCTGCCTTTTGGTTAGCAGCTGTAGCACTTAACTACTATGCCACCAGGGTTTCCTCTATCTCCCTACAAAATTAAACCTACAGCGAAAGTTCCATATCGTCTAAGGATAAGTTTAACTTTCATCACAGGCAAGACAATAGATGAAAGAACAGGGAAACTTTGAAACCACTCTGTAATTGCACAGAGCAGTTATAATCAGGAGAGGATAAAGGAATGTAAGGGGAAGTAAGCTTTCTGTATTTTGTCAACAGTAGACTGTGATCAAGTTACTTATATACAGACAGTCTAAAAGTGACAAACAGAATCTGTCTTTAAATCAGATTTGAAGGTAAGTTGGAATAGGTGCATACAGTTCTTAACTAGCACCAGTTAGTCAAACATTTGTCTTAGTGTCTAGTATTTATTTTGCCTTTCTATTCACATAAGACACATAAGAAGCACTTTCAAACCCCGCAGTGTTTTCATGAAAATCACAAAGTGTTAGTTCATTATTATGAACCAGTGTATGTATTTAACTCAAATTTTTAATATAATAGGCTTTATGGCAGTCTGTTCTTAAGTATGTGTTGTCTGTAAGCCAGACATCTATCACCTGGAGACAGTCTGTATTATGAAATACCTATACGGCACTAGGCTGGCTTGGCATAGCAGTAACCCCAAAATCTGTTTAGAGAAATGTACTCAGAGACACTATAAAATCCCAAACCCAAATCGACTGTTGTTGAGTCGATTCTGACTCATAGCAACCCTATAAGGCAGAGTAGAACCTCCTTGTAGAATTTCCAAAGGGCATCTGGTAGATTTGAAATATGTCCTTCTGGTAGCAGCTGTAGCAATTAACCATTATGCCACCAGGGTTTCCATTATAGATAAATCAAAATAGAAATCTAAGAAACATTCAAATAACTCATAGGAAGGCAGGAAAAATAAAACAGAGAAAGGAAAAACAGAATGAATAGGAAATGGCAGCCTTAAAGTCTAGCATCAATAATTACGTTAAGTATAAATGCTTTAAATATATCAACTAGCAGACAACCGTTGGCTGACTGGCTAAAATACATGTCCCAACTGTATGCTGGCTTCAAGAAACTAATTGCAAATACAGATAAGTTGAAAGCAAATGATTGAAAAAATGTAACATTCCAGCATCGATCAAATGAAAGTGAGAATGGTTGTTATTAATATTAGATAGACTTCAGAGTAAATTACTTTGGACAAGGCATACATTACCAAATCCAAAACAAACCCAATACTGTCAGGTTGATTCTGAGTCGTAGTGACCCTGCATTGTGATAACAGGGTCAGTCAACCAAGAAGACATAGTAATCCCAAATGTGCGTGGACCTAAGAATAGAGCTGCAAATTACAGAAAGTAAGAAGCGATAGAACTGAAAGGAGGACTTGACAAATCCATAATTATAGTTGGAGGCTTAATACCACCTCTCAACAAGTAAAAGCAGCAATCATATAGAAGAACTGAAAACCATCAACCAACAGGATCTACGCCAAGTGCCGTCGAGTCGGATCCAGCAGACATTTATAGACAACTTTACCCAGACGTAGCACAATATACATTTTAAAGTGCCCATGGAATGTATACTAAGACAGACCACATCTTGGGCCATAAAACAAACCTCAACAAATTGAAAAGAATTAAAATTATACAGCGTGTATTTGTTATACAATCACAACGGAATTAAACTAGGCATCAAAATGAAAAGGTACCAGGAAAATCGCCAGACACCTGGGGACTAAGTAGCACACTGTCAAGTCATCTGTGGTTCAAAGAGGAATTCTCAAAGCAAGTTAAAAAATGACATTGTGCTGAGTGAAAATGAGAGTACAGCATATCAGTTCTTGGGGGAAACAGCTAAAGCAGCTGAGAGGGAAATTTATACCCCTTAACGTTTACATTTAGAAAAGTGTTATTAGGCCTTGAAAGAATGATAAGAGAACACTATGAGCAACTCTACACACATAAATTTGACAACCTAGATAAAGTGGATGAATTCATTGGAAAGCACAAACTATGATAATTTACCCAATATAAAACAGATAATCTGAATATCCCTATAACGATAAAGGAAGTTAAATTTGTAATTTAAAAACTGCTGAAAAACAAATCCCTGGGCCCAGATGGTTTTACTGGCAAATTCTACCAAATATTAAAAGAATTAACACAAATTCTACACAATCTCTTCCAGAAAATAGAAGCAGAAAGGACACTTCTAAATTAATTTTGAAAGTCAGTATTACCTTCATGCTAAAGGCAGATGAAATAAAAGCCTGATTCTGACTCACAGCAACCCAGTAAAAAGAAGACTCAACACCAGAATCTCTTGGAAATATAAATGCAAAAATATGTAACAAAATAATGGGAAATAGAATTCAGCAACTTACAAAAAGCTAACCTCAAAAAGCCACATACTGTGATTATATTTATATAACATTTTTATACATGACAAAATCATAAAGATGAAGAACTCGTAAGTGGTTGTCATTGGGTATCTTAGTCACCTAGTGCTGCTGTAAGAGAAATGCTGTAAGTGAATGACTTTAACAAACAGACATTTATTCCTGTAGAATCTAGCAGGCTAGAAGTACGAATTCAGAGTGCCAGCTTGAGGAGAAAGCTTTTCCTCTCTGTCAGCTCTAGAGGAAGATCTTTGTCATCAGCTTTCTATTAGAATCAACTCAAGGGCAGTGGGTTTGGTTTTGGGTTTTTAGGACTTTCTCAGTGCAGGGATCGTGCACCTGAAAGACACATTTTTCTCCTGGCACTGCTTTCTTAGTGGTATGAAGTCTACCTGTCTCTGCTCACTTCTCTCTTTTGTATCTCAAAACAGATTGATTTAAGATATGGCTCAGTCTTATATTGAGTCTTGCCTCATTAACAAAATTCCTGCCTAGTCTATCTCATTAAAATCATAGCAGTAGAGTTTACAACACATATGTAAATCACATGAGATGTCAAAATAGTGGACATAAATATCTATAAAACACCATATCATAAAACTTTATATACATAGGAAACCCTGGTGCAGTAGTGGTTAAGTACTGTGGCTGTCAACCAGAAAGTTGATAGTTCAGATCCACCAGATGCTTCTTGTAAACTCTGTGGGGCAGTTCTATTCTGTCTATAGGGTTGCTGTGAGTCTCCATGACCTTTCTGCTGTTCTTTCAATGTCCAGGGAAGGGTAGGGTAGGGTGGAGAGATGGTAGTTGGCAACAAACATTTTAGCTGTTACTCCTTTCTGTTAATAAAGAAGAATTCTGGACCAAGGAAGCCATTGATGGGTCTTCAGCTTCTCTACGAAACACTTTTTGTGTCTCTCTTTGGCCTCTGTTCGGGGAAGCTGAAACCAGAAAGTGATGGGGAAGAAGGTTGCCTTGGCAGCACACAGGCTCTAATTGCTGGGGATGTCTTTACTCCTTCCTCTAGAAATGTTCCTGACCCCAAGCCAGAGTGGACATTGCTGGTTTAGAGTCTCAGCTGTGAAGCTTCAAGGTGAAGAGAAGCCAACTTTACTGTCTGGACATCCAACACTTGGAGCCCAAGTGTCAGAACGAGAGACTGCAGAGATGAAGTGATAGCAGACAAGAACACCAGGTGCTGACCCAAACACGAGCAGGCAGTTACTTCTACAATCACTCCTATTATCAGGGGCCCCAGAAGCTCTAGGGATGGAGCAGTCATAGTGACGGGCTCTATAATGCAGCCTCATGTACTCCTCACAGTAACTCTACTAACTGTTTACATCTAGGCAGAGTTATACCCTTTAACAGAGAGCTTCCACAGCTGTGCTCTCACTAGAGTCTTCCACCCAAGAATGGTAAGAGATAGCAACTAGTTAGGTGACAGAGGCCAGACCGAATCACACAAGGAAATTATGAGGTTTGGGATGGAGCAGACAAAGACTTCCCCCAGCCTCAACCACTGCATTCACTCTGACCATGCCTGAGGGTTCTTAGACACAAATCATTGCTGTTGAATTGATTCAGACTCATGGTGACCCCATGTGTGACAGAGCAGAACTGTACTCCGTAGGATTTTCTTGGCTCTAGTCTCTATAGGAGCAGATCGCCAGGACTTTCTTCTGATGCACTGTTGGGTGAGTTTGAACTGCCAATCTTCAGGTTAGTAGCTGGAAACAAACGTCCATTGCTGTCAAGTTGAATCCGACTCCTAGCAACCTTATAGGACTGAGAAGAACTTCCCCATTGAGTTTCCAAGGATGGCCTGGTGGATTTTAACTGCCGACATTTTGGTTAGCAGCTGTGGTACTTAACCACTAAGTGAGTTCAAACAGGCTTTTCTTTTGGAATCCTTATTCCACTGAGGATTGATTCCTTCACAGCACAGCACTTGACCAAGGAGCTGAGCTATTCTGTTACGTGTATTTCCACTAAAACAGCTTCTTAAAACCCAAGCTAACCACAAGCCTGAATGTGTCTCTGACATTCTAATTAGTCTGGGGTTTTTCTGTTATAGTTCAAAGCTTATCTCTGCACTGGGAATCCTGTTGTCAATCACCGTTTGACCCTCAGAGCCCAGAACTGCATGCTGGTGGGAAAGTGAGAGTGTACCTATGACTGGCTTTACTGATTGTTAAAACTGATCGGTAAGAAGACCACAGATGCCTGAAGACCCCTAGATTGCATGGGCCTCTTTGGCCTGCAGGTTGACCCCTGTAGACAAGCTCATCAAAAGTACTCATTCTAGTGACCAGGGCAAAGTGCTTCATGCCCTCACCTCAACCAAACCGTAAGACTCATCTTGTAGAGAAGAGCTCTGGCCTTGATCTAAGCACAGTAAATGAGGCTGACACCCGCACCAGAGCCCAGGCAACAAAACTGAGGGATATGCCTGCAGAAACAATACTGAAGCCATGAGGCAGTCTAAGCTAATCAAAAGCAATGGCATTTTTAAGGCTTAATGTTGCAGCTTCCAGTCCCAAGAATAGGGTTAGAGAACTAGTATCTTACGATTTTGCTCAGAAGTATCCATCATGTTGCTTGTAAGTAACAACTACTACTCATCAATACTTAGACAGTGTTTTCACGTATCTCCTCATGTGTGATCTCAAAATTCGGTGAGAGGAGACAAATATAGTAAGAGAAGGACTAACACACGAAAGGAATCCTGGTATCTCAGTGGGTAAGCACTTGGCTGCTAACTGAGAGGCTGGCAATTTGAACCCGTGGAAGAAAGACCTAGTGATCTGCTCTCGTACGGAATACAGCCAAGAAAACCCAATGAGGCAATTCTACTCTGTCATATGGGGTTGCTATGAGTTGAAAAGGCTTGATAGCACTTGTCAGTATCTATATGAATCACACTTTTGAGTGTATGAAGCCCATCCACGTGGTACCTCTTCTCATTGAATGCTCATAACCGTGTGAAGTAGGCAGAGTAGGAGGCTAAGAAGAAGAGCAATGCACAGTTGCAGAATGTAGGTAGAAAGAAGACAATGTCATCATTGTAAAACAATGACTTATAGTACTCTTTATCCATTTCTTAAGAATGTATGCCATGATGCTAAATAAATTCAACAGCTATTCTTACTGATTCCAAATTTAAGGAGTTTTATTTATACACAGCTTTCATTTAATTATAAATGCAGAAAAACCAAATCCATTACTATTGAGTTGATTCCAATTCATTACAACTCCACGTGTTAAAGAGTAGAACTGTGTCATAGGGTTTTCTTGGCTATTGCACAGTAGTTGAAGTGGTTAGCTGCTAACTAAAAGGTCAGTGGTTCAAACGCACCAGCTGCTCTGTGGGACAAAGATGTGGCAGTCTGCTTCTGTAAAGATTTATAATGGGTAACCCAATGGGACAGTTCTACTGTTTCCTGTAGGGTAGCTGTGAATCAGAAATAACTCAGTGGTAGTGGATGCTACTGGGTGGATGTGAACCTCCAACCTTTGGTGTCTTAGTTATGTAGTGCTGCTACAACAGAACTACATCAAGTGAATGCCTTTAACAAATGGGAAGTTGTTTTCTTATAGTTTAGGAGGCCTGAAGTTCTAATTTAGGGTGCTAGCTCCTAGGAAAGACTTTTTCTCTCTTATCAGTTCCAGCAGAAGGTCTTTGTCATCAAGGTTCCCCTGGTCTAGGAGTTTCTCAGGACAGGGACCCTGGGTCCAAAAAATAAGCTCTGCTTCTGGTTTCTCTTGTTTGATGGTAATGAGGTCCCCGTCTTTTCTGCTTGCTTGTGTCTTTTGTATCTCGAAAGACATGAACTCAAGATACAATCTAATTCTATACAGTGTGTCCTGCCTCATTAACATAACTGCGTCTAACCCTGCCTCACTAACATCACAGAGGTTGAGATTTACAATACTTGGGTAATTACATCAGATCACAAAATGCAGGACAACCACACGATGCTTATAATCTTGCTCTACACAAGTTAACACACATTTTGGAGGGATACGATTCAATTATAACATTTATGTTAATAGCCGTTAGCCACTGCCACTGAGTTAATTCTGACTCATAGCAGCCTGATAGGTCAGTGTAGAACTGCCCCATAGAGTTTACAAGGAGTGTGGATTTGAACTGTCAACCTTTTGGTTAGCAGATATAGCACTTAGCATTATGCCACCAAAGTTTCCAACATTTAGGTTAATAGTAGATTGTAAACCACATGTATTACCTAGGTTGCTTCATTTAATTAGAGGATCATGAAAATTACTTATGATAGAGCTGTTGGATGCCATCAAGTTGATTTTGACTCATACTGAACCCATGTGATAGAGTAAAACTGCCCCATGTGGTTTCCTTAGCTATAATCCTTGTGGGAGCAGACTGCCATGTTTTTCTCCTTCAGAGTAGCTGGGTGGCTTCCAATCACCAGTCTCTTGGGTTATAGCCAAGCACTTAACTGTTCTGCCACCAGAGCTCTTAATGAACACCAAACCCAAAGCAAAGCCATTGCTATCAAGATGATATCAACTCATGGTGACCCTATAGGGCAAAGTAGAACTGCCCCACAGAGTTTCCAAGGAGCATCTGGTAGATTTGAATTGCATATCTTTTGGTTAGTCAACACAGCTCTTAACCACTATGCCCCTAGGATTTCCTCTTTAGGAGTAGGTTTACTTTATATTACTTCTTTTTAATAAGTGTCACCAAATAAAACTTAGTTTATCAACAAGGACTTTCTAACTGGTTAAATTATGTCTAGTAATTTGTGCCTTAAAAATACCTAATTCCTTTTTTGTAGTTTTAAACTCAGCAGGACTAGATAAAGTCAGTAGGAAAATACAAAGCCTCGACCCTGGTGGGCAGAAATAAACTGAAGTAAAATAGCTTCAGCCAGTTGCATAGTGCTCCTCACACTCCTACTTATCCTGATAAGTACAAGGACACAGCTCTTCTTCTGCTCCCAATATTTACTTCTCTTCTGTCTCCAGAATAGTCATAAAAGTCAGGGGGATTAGTGTTTAAAGAACCTTCTACAAATCCTTTGTTAACTTTGTGTAGGAAAAAAAAGTATAATAGGCATAAAACTTGCTGGGTGGTATTTTGACATATAGTGACCCCATGTGACAAAAGAGAACTGCCCCACACAGTTTTGTAGCCTGTAATTTTTATAGGAGCAGATCACCAGGTCTGTCACCTGCAGAGCTGCTAGGGGGTTCAAACCTCTGACTTTTCAGTTACCGGTTGAGCACTTAACTGTGACACCACCACGGCCCCTTAGCCATAATTCAGTATTGTGGAAATTCCAACTTCACACTCAATTGCACAACTAGGAATTTATCACTCAATACAAATGTATTAGGTAGTACTCCATGATCATTTTAAAATTTGACTTAAAACATTTTTTTGAAATAGATAATTAATGATTAAAAACTCAAAAATTTGAGCTTTTCAATTTTTTCAGTTGTTCTTCTGTTCTCTCATTCATTTAGTTCTGCTCTAATCTTTATGATCTGTTTTCTTCATGGGCCTAAGAGGTTCCTCTGTTGCTCTCTGTCTACTTGTTCTAGCTGTAGGGTTAGATCTTTGGTTTGGGTACTTTCTTGCTTCTGGATGTGTGCATTTACAGAGATAAACTGACTTCTAAGCACTGCTTTGACTGTATCCCATAGATTTTGGTAAGAAGTGTTTTCATTCTCATTGGAATCCATAAATTTCTTTATTTCATCCTTGATTTCTTCTATAACTCATGAGTTTTTGAGCAAGATGTTGTTCAGTTTCCATATGTTCTACTTTCTATCTATTTTTTTCTGCTATTGATTTAGACTTTAATGACTTTGTGGCCTGAGAAGATACTTTGCAATAATTCAGTGGTATGGATTTTGTTGAGAATTGCTTTATGTCCTAACATATGGTCTATTCTGGAAAATGTTCCATGTGCACTGGAGAAGAAGGTGTAGCTGTCTGCTGATGGGTAGAAAGCTCTGCATATGTCAGTGAGGTCTAGTTGGCTAATTGTGGCAATAAAGTCTTTTGTGTCTTTACTGAGCTTTTTTCTAAATGATCTGTCCAATATTGAGAGTGGAGTGTTGAAGTTTCCCACTATTATTGTGGCATGCTCTATCTCATTTTTGAGTGTAGTCAGTGTTTCTTCGATGTATTTAGATGCTCTAGTATTGGTGCATAAATATTTAGTATTGTTAAGTCCTGCTTGTGTATTGAACTTTTCAGCAATAGTGTCCATCTTTGTCCACGATGGTGGATTTTACACTAAAGTCTATTTTATCTGAGATTAGTGTTGCCACACCTGCTCTTCTTTGTATATTGTTAGCTGGATATATGTTCTTCCATCCTTTAATTTTCAGTTTGTTCATATCTTTAAGTCTAAGGTGAGTTTCTTGTAAGCAACATATGAATGGGTTGTGTCTTTCAATCCAAGATGCCACTTGTCTCTTTACTGGAATGTTCAGTCCATTCACATTCAATGTAATTATTGATAGGTATGTGTTTAGTGCTGTCATTGTGATATGTTTATTTTTGTGTTGATGTTTTCTCTGTTGTCTATTCTGGGGCATTCTTCTTTATGAGTTGATTTTTCACCTTTTTCATTGTTGGTTTTGTGGTGGTTGAGACTCCTGTAGCATGTTTCTTGATTTGATATGTTGCATCTTTATTGTGCTTTGTGACTGCCCCTGTGATACTCCTTAATAGTCTATGTTTAAACCCAGTTTTAACTACCACAAGTCTTATTAACTTCCTCTCCATCTGGAAGGACTATAATGACTGTAGTACATCCCTCTTTTTAATATGATGGCATCATAGTTTTCATATCATCACTGGATCACTTCTTTTAATATTACAGCTTTCATTGAGTTTGGAGCTTTCCCTAACTGAATAGGTTATGGGTTGATGTGTTGTGTATTTCCTCCTAAAATATAAAATTAATGGTTTTGTTCTTGTAAGCCAAGAGCTTCTTTCAGTATTTCTTGTAGCTTTGGTTTGGTTTTTACAAAGTTTCTGAGTTTCTGTTTATCTGTGGATGTCTTAATTTCATTTTGAGATTTGAAGGATAGTTTTGTAGGATATATAATTCTTGGTTAGAAGTTCTTCCCCAAGGCTTTGAATGTGTCATCCCATTGTCTCTGTGCCAGCATCGTTTCTGCTGAGAAATCAGACGAAAGTCTACAGGGTTTTCCTGTGAATGTTAGCTTTGGTTTGAGTCTTGCTGCCTTTAAGAGTTTCTGCTTGTGTTTCATTTTGTTAAGCTTGATTATAATATGTCTTTAGAGTTTCTGCTTGTGTTTCATTTTGTTAAGCTTGATATAATGTCTTGGAGTCTTTCATTTGGGATCTACATTGAGTGGCATTCGATATGCATCTTGGGTATCTATATTCTCTTCTTTCATAATTTCTGGTAAATTTTCTGCCAGCAGCTTAGCCACAATACTCTCTGTGTTCTCAGGTGTCCCACCCTGTTTAGTAACTACAGTTAATCATGGATTGTTCCTCTTCATAGAGTCCCACATACTTCTTAATGCTTCTTCATTTTTCTTATTTCTTTTTTCTGATTTCTCCTCATAGATACTGGAGTCAGTAGCTCTGTCTTCCAAGTCAGAAAGTCTATTTTCCATTTGTTCAATTCTGTTTTCTTGGCTTTCAACTGAATTTTCTCTTTAATTTTGTTATTGACCTGTTGGATTTCAGAGTACTGGTGTTCGATGAGATCAAACAGCTTGCTCAGTTTTTCATTTTGCTCTGCTGCATTTTGTATAAGGCCTAGGAGGGATCTCTGTATAATCCTTTTGTACTCACCCTCTGATAGTTTCCAAAAGACTTCTTCTTCTGGGAAGTTCTATGGATCTTTCTTTTCGGGCATTCTGCGGCCATAGGTGAATTCTTCCTAATGTTTTGGTCCAAATTTTGTTGCTTTTGGGGCATCTGGAAGTTGTTTTGTTTCTCCAGTGTTACTTTAATGGGATCTAAAGCTCAGTCTGAAGAGGAAGTTGATCACCAGACACCTCTATGTACTCTAGTGACTTGGCTCAATGGGATCTCTGGGACAGCAGGCTCCACCTCCTGATTGGCAAAGACGCAGCCCCACTTATAGAGTCACTGGGAAGCCGTCAGCTTACCCTATAATGTGAGACAGCAAAGGCTGGAAGAGATGCCATCTGGATGCACTGCAGTTATTTCTCTTTTGAAAGGTAAAAGGTATCTGAAAGCTTTCAAAATTATTCAGGCTTTCAGGTGTGCAAGTCTCTCCTTCCACCTGGCAAAGTAAACACCTCTATATCAAAGACTGCTTTACTGCTGGAAAAGTGCTCTCTGGGCAGGCACTGCCTCCCAGCCTGGGAATTAGGTCCAGATGAGGCCTCTGTATAGGAAACTCCACCTCCCAGTGAATCAAGATGACGTCCCGCACAAACTCCCCTGCCCACCTCTGAAAAGGCTATTCAATGGTGGAGATTCAGAGATTCTGAGAGAAAGTGGTCAGATGTGCTGAGTTACACAGATTCCAAGGCCAAGCTCTCAAAACATGGTGACTCTGCTCACTGATCTCATCAACAGTGTGTCTGAGCCTTGCTGCCAGTCACTTCAGCCCTTCCTGCTGGCTAAGATGGAGGGAAAAAAAAAGGTACAATGGTGATTTAACTTCAGTCTGTGAGAGCCAGCTCTCAGTAAGGACAGGGTTCAGCAAAAGAGTAGTTTCCAGCTCAGTGATATGTAGACCAAATAGACAACCCTATGCTGTGTCCTAGGCCTCACTAGGTGTCTGAAAGGCTCCTTTTAATTATCAATTCAGGCCTTGGTTTCCAGAGTGATTTAGGGAGACGTGTGTTTAGTCAGTCACCGTGACTCCACCCCCAAAATTCAAAAATTTGAATAGATAATTTGGAATTGAAAAAGTCCCCTTATTATCCAATTCACCTGCCAGGAAAGGAAAACTAAAAAACTGATATTAACAGGTTTTTGTTGTTGTTGTTGTTTGTTTGTTTTTGGTATAGGCTATAGATTTCAAGATACATTCAAGCAAATATAAAACATATTCATCTATCCCCTTTTACAAATGAATTCACCTTTTTAAACTACTGTCTTAAACTTTCCTCTCTAGTTAATATCTCTTTGAGATTTCAAAGTACCTAGAAGAGTTCTTCACCCTTCCACGAGTCTACAGTATTCCATTTTGTCAATGTACCATAATTTAACCAGTCCCCTAATGATGGTGTTGTTTTGAGTCTTTTGTTATTATCAACAATGCTATTATGAACTGCCTCTTATGTATATTTTTATGGAACATGAGACAATTATCAGAAGTGGAAATATGTATATTTGTAATTGTGGTAGACATTGCCAAGTTGCTTTTCTCACCAAGTGGGTATTGATATATTCAATCTTTGCTGATTCTCAGCATCACAGTCTGCTTTAGTTTTAAGATAGTTCATGATTAACTCTATCCACTACACACCCAAGAGTTCTCATGTCATCAGGAGTAGCCACAGCAAATAGAGCAGAGTGACCAAACAGAAAAAATAAATACAGGGTATGACCCTAGTCTTTGGACCAGAGAGATCTGGAAGGACTACACATGCTATTTCATACAGAAATTATTGGTACTTCCCTGACTTAACCCAGCAACCTAAATACTTCTAGCAGTGCTTCAGCAGAGATAGAAGCATGCATATTAAACACTGTCCAGAAATTGGCTTACATTTGCTTTGATTCCAGCTGCTTTGAAAATCCATCCATAACTGGCAGTGGATTCAAGCTCCCTCAGCTTGATAAGTGAACGTGCCTTGTTTCATTAACCCAAGTACTCAATCAGCAACAGTCTGCTCCAACATCAGGACCAGTTGTGAAGGTTCTGTATACATACTAGTGTTTAAGATACTTTCCTATTTTGGATGATGAACTTTGACATGCATGTACTGAGGTCTAAGTACTATGTGCAGACTTCTAGTTTTATCTGAAACAACTACTTTGTAGAAGTCAGTGGCAATTGTTACACCAACTTGTTTTTTTAGGGCAATGTAGTTCTGTTAATATGGCAGAGAAATGAGATTCTGTAGCAGCTGTGAAGAGCCCACATTGTCAGGTGTAAGAACACCTTAACAGTGAATCCATAAGCAAATGTAAAAATGTTCTCATCATGAGTGACATCGCCGAAGTCATGATGTCCACACCTACCTTCACAGCTGGGACACCTCTCTCCCTGTTCAGTTCATACCATTTGCCTAGGTTTCACATCACTTGTAAGTCAGTTTTCCAAGACTCTTGACTGTAAGGCTTAGATGACCTTTGGGAAGCATACAATTTCCCATGTGCTATGGGCATACATATACATACAGCATTTTAAAGATATGGGCCAAGCTATGGTACTCTCAGGGCTAGGATTACACAGTTCAGTGGTTTTGCCTTGGCTTTACAGTAATGGACTGATACATCAGATTTTGACTGTTTAATAGTCTCTTCTTCAGCTGCTAAAGGATGGTGCTAGACACGACATCTTTAATGAATCTGCTTTCAGACTGACTGGCCTGGTCACTTTCATCTGGGGCATTATCAACATAGTTGACACTGTAGTGACAATATCATTTTATTTGTTCTTTAGTGATTTAAATTTTATTTTTAACATATCCCCTCCATTCCTTCTTCCAGCCACTTGATCCCCCCTCTGGAAGCAAGTATCACCATTTTTCTTTTTGTGAGACCTTCCAGAAACATTCTATGCATTTACAAGCAAGCACATTTGTCACCCTAAACCAAAGCATAAGCAGCAGTACTTTAATATTCTTTTATGAATTTCCCAAATGCCTGTCATTACTGTGGCTCTTTGGAGCAGACAGGCAATACATGAGATTGTAGCATGTCTTTCAAAAACTATGAAATCAATACCTTTCCTCTGTGAAGGAGGTCTAGACTGTTTCCTGGAATTTTGGCAGTCCCTATGTTAAAGGGAACTCACTTACAAAACATTTCCTAGGCGAATATTTCCAGCGAGGTCCTGAAGTATTTTTTTTAAAAGCAAACACAAAAATCACAAAAATAATATAATGAATTCTCATGCAACAACCATCTAGTTTCAATAAATATTACCTTCTATCTTACTTCTGGGATGGGCTTTAAAGTAATTCTTGTTGGGCTGTTTCAAAGCACATTCCAGATTATAATTTATCCTGAGGAGATTTTTTCATAGATGCGTAAGAATATCTGTTTCAGCATTTCCCAAAGCTAAAACCTTACCTTTAAGCAATGTCATGATACCTATCTTCCCTTCCCAATGAGATCACTGTCATAATCCTGTGATGTTCAGTAGCTCTTATTGTTGTGAATTTTCTTCCAAAAACACATAGAAAACAGGCACCAGGGCCCATAAAGATGGTTAGAAGTAAAAAAATGGGATACAGAGGACCAAGAACCAGCTCTCACAAAGGGCTGATATACAGATTTTGGGAGGGGCTTTTGTTCCAATTTCTTAACTCTAACAGGCTAGGCATACTAGGACTCCTAATCCATCATGCTTCTGCCCATTTTCAACTCATATGGCCTTGCTGGAGGTCTATGGTATATTAGGTTTTTGTTTGTTTGTTTTAGTGGCTTAGAATATCCAGAAGCTGTACCATAAGGATCCCTGGGGATCTTTCCACCGGGGACACTGGGTGTGGGAAAGGTAGAAAATACTGGATAACAAAAGGAGATTAGAGGCATAAATACATGCACACAGAGTCCTGAGCTACCTTAAAGGTTCCACTGTCCATCTGTCAGTTTGTCATACTGTATAGCTTGCGTGTTGCTATAACATTGGAAGCTATATCAGTATTTCGAATACCAACAAAGTCACCCATGATAGGTTTCAGTGAAGCTTTTGGACTAACAGAAAGTGGGAAGAAAGGTCTGGTGATCTGTTTCTGAAAACTAGGCAATGGATCACGGGAGGTAGTCCAAGACTCTAGCTAGCTGACTTTGGACATGTCATCAGGAGAGATTAATCACTGAAGAAGTACATCATGGTTGGTAAAGTAGAGGGCCAGTGAAGGTAAGGTACACCCTCAATGAGATGGAGTAACACAATGGTTGCAATGACGGACTTAAGTATACCAATAATCATAAATACGGCACAGGATGAGGCAACACCTCATTTTATTATACAAAGGTCATGATGAGTCAGAGCCAACTCCATGGCAACTGACAGCGGCCACAATAAAGACACAGGTTAGGAAAAGGTGACACATTCTAGATCTATGCTGATGCACACAACTATGTGTTTGGCTAAATGTCAACCTGAGCAGAAGGGGTTGGGGGCAGGCCTTTCAGCCTGAAGTAAAATGCTGCAATAATAGCAGTAGATACCTGAACATACTCATGCAGTGCTTAGGAGACCACATGGATATTTTAGCAGAACAGGTTTGTATTGGTTTGTTGAGAATGCACAGATGATTGTGTGACTGAGTTATTTACTTTTATCACTCTTGGAAAGGTATACAGTATAAGACAAATGTTGGTTCTATCTAGAGCCCCCAAATTTCAATAAATACACTACTATAGAGCAACTTCTGCAGGTAGCCCCATTGCATGAAAAATCACCCTAGGGAAAAGCCAGACTATTTGGCATTCTATAAGATGTTGGTGATTCCACGTGGAGGCCTGGATTTGATTCTTGATCAATGCATTTGATGTTCAGCAGCTGTGCGAGTGAAGGCTTCCATATTGCTATGATGCTGAATGGGTTTCAGCAGAGTTTGTAGACTTAGATGAACCGGGAAGAAAGACCTGGCAATCTCCTTCTAAGAATCATGCAATGAAAACTCTGTGGATCACAACAGTCTGATCTCCAACCCTTCATGAGGATGATACAGAACCGTGCAGCATTTCGTTCTTCTGAGCATGGGCTCACCAAGAGTTGAGGGCTGACTCAATGGTAGTTAACAGCAACATCCTAGATTAAAGGGCATAAATGAAAGAAAGGAACTAAAGGGCTACTTACCAGAAAAGAAAAAGCCTTGAAGACACTGGCTTCCCACTGAAGAATGCATTTCTGAAAGGAAATCTTGACGCCAGAAATAACTTGGAAGTCATGGACAGGGATCCAGCCTAGAAATCTGGGACCAGCAAGCCAGGCCAGAGTTGAAATAAATAGGAGTACCTGACTCACGAGGATCAGAGAAAGGCAGTCTGGAAAAACACATTCTTCTTTTCTTATAAAAATAGTATCTTCACAAGCATCTCTAGGCTAATGGTAAGAATCATTCCAACTTTGTGCACCTTAAACCAAAGGAGGTCTCTTCTAGGAATGGAAAGGGTACAACTGAATCAAACTCTTGTTAACAGATCACTTCTTGGGAAATGTCAGATTCGTTGTTAGTGCTCACTGGGGCCATATTAATTTAAGGAGGGGTAGCTCAAGGCCAAGTTTAAGGCAAAATTTAGAGTCTGCTCTTGATTTTGTGAACAGTAATGTGTCTTCAACAGATTATTTACTGGTGGAGGTGTAGAGGCCATGAACCACCAGACCCTGGCTGGACTGCAGTGAGAAGGTCAGACAAATATTTATCCACGGAAAAGATATTAATTAAGAAACCTCATTGCAATCTTGTTGGCACAGCACAGACTATTCCAGCCACAGAAATTCTGTGAGTTTTGCTGCAGTAGTGTGTAAGCTGGTTCTTTATCGTTGAGGGGTTCAAAAATGAAAGTGTGGGTATGAAGAACCTGTTCTTCACTGCATTAATTTAAGTGCCTTGTTCTTTCAAGTTTTGGATTTCTAATTTTTTTTTTTTACAGTTTAGAGCAGTTTTAGGTGTACAGAAAAAGTGTGCATAAAATATAGAGAGCTCCTATACCTCCCCTCTTCCCTGTGGGCAATTTCTCTTATTGTTAACACCTTGCATTGCTGTGGCCTATTTGTTGTTAATTGATGGAAAAATATTGACATGTTATTTTTAATTAGAGTCAGAGCTTACATTAGGATTCAGTCATTAAATTGTACAGGCCTATGAGTTTTGACCAAAAAGAAAAAAAAAAAAAAGATGCAGAACCGGGCAACATTTCATTCTGTTATACATAGGTCAAAACGTCATGTGGACATAATGTCATATGCCCACCATGACAGTATCATTCAGAGTAGTTTCATTGCTCTAAAAATGCTCCATGTTTTACTTACTCATCCCTTCCCCATCCTCCTGCCCCTTGGTGACCACTAACCTTTGACTTTGTCAGCATGTCATAAGGTTAGAATCAGAAAGTATGTGGGTTTTTCAGAATGCATTCTTTGACCTGGCATTTAAGCTCCCTCCACGTCTTTTCATGGCTTGATAGCTCAGCATTGCTGAATAATACTCCATGTTTGGATGCATCACACTTTGCTTATCCATTCACCTCTTGAAGGACATCTTGGTTCCTTCTTATTTTTGGCAATTACCGGCACAGCTGCCATAAACACTGTTGTGCTGGTTTTTATGTGGACACATGTTTTCATGTCATTTGAGGAAATACCCAAAAGCATGATTGTTGGATCTAACAAACCTTTGTTTAGCTTTTTGAGAAACTTTCAGATGACCTTGTAAAAGGTCTGAGTCATTATGCATGCAGCTTTGAATTTTGCTCTCAGAGGCTTCCCCCAGCATCGCAGCTGAATCAACCTGTAGTTTTTACCTGCTTACCAGGTAACTTTCTCAATAAGGAAAGCATCCTCCTACAGTCTCAAACATCATCCCATTCTCAATGAGTCTGACAGTTTTCAAAACCTTAGATTTTATCTGAGATTCTAGGATTACTGGGTGATGCTTGTCATGTTCAGCTTGAAAAGAATAGGCTCTGATGATTAACTTTACAAGTCAACTTGCTTAGGCTATGGTTCCCCACGACGTGGCCCCAAACTAGTCTGGCTGCTGTTACGGAGTATTTACATGATATTAAGTCAGTTAGCTTTAACTGAAGCAGATTACCTTTCAAAATGTAATTACTTTACATCTAATGCAATGTAATGTAATCATCTTCCTGAAAGTAACCTGATAGAATGTTATCAATCAATTAATTGAAAAGAGACCTTCCCTTCAGTGTGTTCTGTCTCCAGACTACGAACAGATATTGTGCCAAAACTCTTACCTTGTTCCTCCTGTCTCCTGACCTATGGATGTTGGGACCTGCAAGAATCTTCAGCCTGTCACCTTACCTGTCACTTCACCTGTCATGTGAGCCAATTCCTTGAAATAAATATCTTTCTCACTATGTATATATATGTGACACAAAATAGTATATGTTTTATATTTATAATTATAGTCAGTTCTGACTCATGGCAATCCCACATGTGCAGTGTTAGAACTGCTCCCTGGGGTTTTCAAGGCTATGACCTTTAGTAAGCAGATTTCCAGGCCTGTCTTCCCAGGTGCCACTGGATGGGTTTGAATCACCAGCCTTTTGGCTCATAAAGCACTTAACCATCTGTGCCACCCAGAGACTCGTATCACATGTCTCTAGAGAAAAGAAGAAAAACAACCTAGTGAGGTACATATTTGGTTTGAAATATATATCTCACTGTTTTGTTTTTCTCTGTCTCAGACATAGGCATAATTTAGTATCAAGGTTTGTGACATCTCTGGTTATTCGTGATCAGCTTTGTCAAGTTATTTTTAGTTGACAAATGCCTTGAAACTCCTCAAGTTCTTTTCAAAGAACAGTCCTTACTGCTGTGCATTTGGTCACCTATGTGAGACCAGTAACAGTTACCCTGTCAGGTCCAGTGGCAGGAGGCAGAAGGGAAGATTCTTCTCCATCATCTTTGCTGCCAGACCCAGAGGAGTTGCTGTGGTGAATTTAATCTCAGTTGAAAAGATGCACTTTGCAGCAGCCTCACGAATACATCATGTTATCTCATCAGCTTCACTAATGAGACCAGAGGAAAGTGACCAAGACTGCCGTATTTAGTTAACCAGACAGGTAATGTTGCTCTAAACCAATTTTATCAGCAATACATAGAGGGAGAGACAGACTCTAGGTCGTTTCCTTTCTCTTTAATCATTGTAGGCAGAACCTATTTACACTGTTAACACACAAAAATAAAGAGTCCTTCATCAAGTCAGTATGGTTCTTCTTCACGTGAATGCCCTGACATTTTCTGGAGTCTAGTCTCTTGGGAATCAATCAGGTTTATCTGGTAATGTTAAACCTGTTTCTCTGTATTTCTTTAATGACAAATTCTGAGGTCATCCACTGGTCTTTAGTATATGAGGTAGGTTCTAGAAACAATTATTGATTTGGGGGACCCAACAGTAAGCCTTGGTGTTCCATCACTGGGTTTTAGGATAAGAGTATCCCAGAGATCCAAACAAGATGTGCTGTTCTACCCATTGGCGCAAGCATTGTGATTTTCCAAAATTTCAGTGTATGATCACTCAACTAGAGTTAACTGAATTAAGATCCAGTTCATCACGGTAGCACAGTCTTTCTCTTTGACACTTTAATCAACTGCCCTATTAAAAGTGTGTGAACCTTTCAGGAGCTCTTTTGTGGATCAATCTGAGTGTCCTATGATAGTATTAATTTTTGTATTAAGCTTTAAATTTTGGTTATTTTCAAAATCAGTTGGGAAAGTTTAATGCACGTATTCAATAGGCTGCCAAAATATTTTGGCTTTTAGCAAAAATGAAGTGATTTAAAATAAAGCTTATAATGAGAAACACATTGCAATTTCTGCAATATCAGGAGAAGAACTGAGTCTATCACAATGGCTAAAATAAAATTAAACAACAACAACACAACAACAGCATCACATGCTGGTGAGGATGCATAAAAGTTGGACTATTTCTACACTGCTGGTGGGAATGAGAAAAATAGCTTTGTTGTTGTTAGGTGCCATTGAGTCAGGTCTGACTCATAGCCACCCTGTGTACAATAGACCGAAACACTGCCTGGTTCTGCTCCTGCCCACATTGGCTTGAGCTGATTGCAGCAGCCATTGTGGTCAATCTGTCTCTTCAAGGTCAATCTATCTCTTCAAGGTCAGTCTATCTCTTCAAGGTCAATCTATCTCTTCAACGCTTTCCCTCTATGCTGCTGACCTTCTACGTCACCAAGCATGGTATCTTTCTGCAGGGACTGATCCCTCCTGACAACACATCCAAAGTACCTAAGGTGTAGTCTTGCCATCCTTGCTTCTTAGGAGCGCTCCAGTTGTACCTCTGAGATCGATCTGTTTGTTCTTTTAGCAGTCCATGGTATATTTTCCAGGGTACTTCTCCAACACCACAATTTAAAGGCATCACTTCTTCTTCTGTCTTCCTTGTTCACTGTCCAGCTTTCACATGCAGAATACTGTGACTTGGGTCTGTGCACCTTAGTGCTCAAGATGACATCGTTGCTTTTCAATGCTTTAAAGAGGTCTTAAATTGCAGATGCTATATATCCTTTGATTTCTTGACTGCTACTTACATGGTTGTTGATTGTGGATCCAAATAAAACAAAATCCTTGACAGCCTCGATCTTTTCTCCACTTATCATGATGTTGCTTATTGGTCCACTTGTGAGGATGTTTATTTTCTTGATGTTGAGGTGTAATCCATACTGAAGCATGTGTGTTTCAAGTTCTCTTCACTTCCAGCAAGCAGGGTTGTGTTGTCTGCCTAGTGCAGGTTGTTAATGAGTCTTCCTTCAGTTCTAATGCCTTGTTCTTCTTCATATAGTCCAGCTTCTTGAATTATTTACTTGACATGCAATAGGTACGGTGGAAGGATGCAACCCTGACACATACCTTTCCTGGTTTCAAATCATGCAGTATCCCCTTGTCCTGTTTGCACGACTGTCTCTTGATCCAGATACAGATTCCTCATGAGCACAATTAAGTGTTCTGGAATTCTCATTCTCCTCAATGTTATCCATAGTTTGCTATGATCCACACAGTTGAATGCCTTTGCACAGTCAATAAAACACAAGTGAACTTTCTAGTCTTCTGTGCTTTCAGCCATGATCCACCCGACATCAGCAATGTTATCTCTGGCTGCACATTCTGTTCTGAATCTGGCCTTAACTTCTGGCAGTTCTCTGTCAATATACTGCTGTAGCTGCTTTTGAATGCTCTTTAGCAAAATTTTACTTGCATGTGATATTGATGATATTGTTCAGTAATTTCTGTGTTCATTTGGATCACTTCTTGAAAATAGGCATAAATATAGATCTCCTCCAGTTGGTTGGCCACGTAGCTGTCCTCCAAATTTGGTAGCATAGACAAATGAGCAATTCCAGAGCTGCATTAGTTTGTTGAAACTTCTCAGTTGATATTCCATCAATTTCTGAAGCCTTGTTTTTCACTAATGCCTTCAGTGCATATTTTATTTCCTCCTTCAGTACCATTGGGTCCTGATTATATGCTACCTCTTGAAATTGTTGAACGTTGACCGATTCTTTTTGGTATGATGACTCTGTGTATTTCTCCCATCTTACTTTGATGCTTCCTGCATTGTTTAATGCTTCCCGCGTTGTTTAATGCTTCCCTCGTGGAGCCCTTTACTCGAGGCTTGAATTTTTTTCTTCAGTTCTTTCAGCTTGAGAAATGCAGAGTATGTTCTTCTGTTTTGGTTTTCTCTCCAGCTCTTTGCAAATGTTATTATAATACTTATTTTGTCTTCTCAAGCTACCCTTTGAAATCTAACAGTTCTTTTACTTCATCATTTCTTCCTTTTGTTTTAGCTAGTCAGCATTCAAGAGCAAGTTTCAGAGTCTCTTCTGACATTCAGTTTGATTTTAGCTTTCTTTCCTTTTTTTTATGATCTCTTGCTTTCTTCATGTATGATGTCTTTGATGTCATTCCACAACTTGTCTTCATTCATTAGTGCAGAGTATCAAATCTATTCTTGAGATGGTCTCTAAACTGAGGTGGGATACACTCAAGGTCATCCTTTGGTTCTCTTGGACTTGTTGTAATTTTTTTCAATTTCAGTTTGAACTTGCCTAGGAGCAACTGGTGGTCCACACTGCAGTCAGTACCTGGTCTTGTTCTGACTGATGATATTGAAATTTTCTATCATCTTTTTCCATAGATGTAGCTAATTTGATTCTGGTGTATTCCATCTGGTGAGATCCATGTGTATAGCTGCCATTTATGCTGGTAAAAAAAGGTATCTATCATGTGGTCTTTAGTATTATTTCTATCACCAAGGCTATGTTTTCTTCAACTACTGTCCCATTTTCTTTGTTTCCAACTTTTGCATTCCAATCACTAGTAATTATCAATATATTCCGATCACATGTTCTATCGATTTCAGACTGCAGAAGCTGGTAAATATTTCAGTGTCTTCATGTTTGGTCTTAGCATTAAATTTGAAAAATAGTGGTTTATTAACTGGTCTTCCTTGTAGACATATGTACATTATCCTATCACTGAAAGCACTGTAATTCAGGATAGATCCTGAAATGTTCTTTTTGACAATGAATGCAATAACATTACTCCTTAAGTTGTCATTCCCAGCATAGGTAAATCACATGACTGTCTGATTCAAAATGGCCGATACTAGTTTATTTCACTGCATAAAGAACATCAGTGTTTTGTGTTCCATTTCATTTTTGACAGTTTCCAATTTTCCTAGGTTCATGCTTTATACATTCTGCATTCCAGTTATTAATGGATGTTTGTAGCTGTTTTTTCTTGTTTTGAGTCATGCCACATCAGCAAATGAAGATCTCAAAAGCTTGACTTCGTCTACGTTGTTACAGTTGACTCTGCTTTGAGTTGGCAGCTCTCTCCCAGTCATCTTCTGAGTGACTTCCGACCTGGGGGACTTATCATCTGGCAGTGTATCGAAGTTCCACTGCTGTTATAAGGTTTTCCCTGGCTAATACTTTTCAGAAGTAAACTGCCAGGTTCTTCTTCCTAGTCTGTCTTAGTCTGGAAGCTCAGCTGAAACATGTCCACCATGAGTGACCCTGCTGGTACCAGTGTCCCAGCAACACACAAGTCTCCACAGCACAACAAATTGACAGACATGGGGGTTAGCTTTTAATTTGTTAATTTTAAAATAATTATAGATTTACAAGAAATTGCAAAAATTATGTTCAGAATTGTCCCAAACCCCTTACACTCTCCTGCCTCAACTAAAATCTTAGATAACTATATACAATATTAAACCAGGAGATTGACCTTGGTACAATACACAGAGCTTGTTCAGACTTTGCCTGTTTTACACACAATTGTGTGTGGGTAGCTTTATGCTACTTTATCACATGTGTAGCTTCATGAGTGTAACCACCACAGAAGTCTTTCACATGCTACTCTTTATAGTCACACCCTCTTACTCCATTCTTAATCTTGGAAAGCATCCTAATTTTGTTATTTCTAGAATGTAATATAAATGGAATCAAACAGTATGTAACGTTTTGAGATTGGCTCTTGTTCACTTAGTATAATTCCTTTGAAATCTAGTCAAGTCATTGCATGTATCAGTAGTTGTTTTTTGTTTTTTTAATTGACTGATAGCAGCATTTAAGAACTCAGCTGCTGACTAAAGGGTCCACAGTTCAAATCCATCAGCTGCTCCTCAGAAACCCTATGGAGCAGTTCTTCTCTGTCCTATAGGGTCACTGTGAGTCAGAATGGACTCGATGGCAAAGGTTTTAGTTTGGTTTGGTTTTAGTATTCTATCTACCATTTGTCAGTTTGTCATAGTGTGGGGACCTGTGTATTCTTGTAATTCTGGAAGTGGTGCCACCAGTATTTCAAATACCAGTGGGGTTACCCATTGCAGACAGATTTTAACACAGCTTATAGAAGCAGAAAAGACAAGGAAGAAAGCCCTGGTATTCTACTTCTGAAAATTAGTTAATGAAAACTTTATGGATCAGTACAGAATATTGCCTGATACAGTGCTAGAAAACAAGCCGCTAGGTTGGAAGGCACTCAAAGTATGTGGAAACTCTTATTTATCACAAATGAATACTGCCCAGATAGTGCTGGAAGAAGAACTCCCTAGAATGAAAGACATTAAGAATACAGTGGCAGCAACGATGAATTCTAGCATGCTAATTGTCATGGATTGAATTGTGTCCTCCCCCAAATGTTTATATCAGTTTGACTGGGCCATGATTCCTGGTACTGAGTTGTATTCCTATATGTTGTAAAGCCTGCCTCTGTGATATTAACGAGGGAGGATGGATGGTGGGTGTATTAGTGAGACAGGACTCAGTCTGTAAGATTGTATTGTGCCTTAAGGCAATCTCTTGGGGTTTAAAGGAAAGGGAAGAAAGTAGAGAGCTGAGGACCTCATATCACCAAGAAAGCAGTGTCAAGAGCAGAATGAGTCCTTTGGACCTGGGGTTCCTGTGCCTCAGAAACTCCTAGTCCAGGGGAAGATTGATGACAAGGACCTTCCTCCAGAGCCAACAGAGAATGACTGCCTCTGGAGCTGATGTCCTGAATTTGGACTTTCAGTCTACTTTTCTGTGCGAAATTGGATTTCTCTTTGTTAAAGACATTGACTTGTGGTATTTCTGTTACAGCAGCAGCAGGTGACTAAGACACCAGTGATGGTGAAGATGGTGTGGGACTGCGCAGTGTTTCCCTCTGTTCTACATGAGGTCACCATGGGCTGGAGAACGTTCCACACAACAAGTATTCTATAGTATAGTACCCCACAGTTTGCCTAACAGTTCACCACTGAGAGACATCTGCGTTGTTCCCAGTGTTTGTAGAATACAAATAAAGCTACTGTTAGACTTCCGTGAATATGTTTTTTTGTGAATGTAGTTTGCATTTCTTTGGGATAAATCCCCAAGAGTACAATTACTATTTCGTTTTAAAATAAATTGCCCACGTGTATTCCAAACTGTTTGTACCATTTTACATTCCTACTAGTGATGTCAGAGTGATCTTGTTTCTCTGCATCCTCATTAGATTTGATGTTGTCGATATACGTGTATGTATTGAGCCGTTCTGATAGGAGTGTAGTGATATTGCATTGTGATTTTAATTTGCGTGTCCCTAACAGCCAGTGTTATTGAACAGTTTTCAGCATGCTTATTTCACTATCTATATATCCGCTTTACAAACCCTGGTGGTGTAGTGGTTAAGCGCTACAACTGCTAACCAAAAGTTTGGCAGTTCAAATCTGCCAGACATTCTTTGGAAATTCTACGAAACAATTCTACTCAGTCCTAGGCGGTCACTATGAGTTGGAATTGACTCAGTGGCAGTGGCTTTCATGGGTTGTGTGCTCTTTGGAAATCCTTGTGGCAGAATGGTTAAGTGCTATGACTGCTAAAAGGTTGGCAGTTTGAATCTGCTAAGTGTTCCTTGGGAACCCTTTAGGGCAGTCCTGCTCTGTCTTATAGGGTCACTAGCCATCAGAATCAGCTTGACTGTAGTGAGTTGGAGGGATTGTTTGTATCCTCTTTGTTGAAATGTCTGCTCCTGTTTTTTTGGCAATTTTCTAATTGTACTGTTCTTAAAGAACGCTTTTCAGTGTTGAGAGTTTTTTCAAATACTTTAGATACAAGAACATTGTGGATACACGATTTATACTTTGTCTTTTCATCCTCTTGACAGTGTCTTTGTCAGAGCAAAAGTTTTTAATTTTACCATGGTCCAATTTATCCGTTTTTCCTTTTATGGATTATGTTTTTAGCATAAAGCCTAAGAACTCTTTGCCTAGCCCCAGGTATCAATGATTTCCTATATTTTCTTCTAAAAGTTTTATAGTTTTACATTTAAGTCCATAACACATTTTGAGCTAATTTTTGGAAGAGGTATGAAGCTTAGGTTGAAGTTCATTTTTTGCCTATGGATTTCCAGTTTTTTGCCTGTGGATTGCTTGTGCCTACCCAATTGCTCCTGCATTTTCTATTTAGCATCACTGGGCTGCTTTTGCTTCTTTGTAAAAGATCAGCTGGGCATGTTTGTGTGGGAAACCCTTGTGGTATAGTGGCATAGTGCTAACTAAAAGGTAGACAGTTCAAATCTACCAGGAGCTCCTTGGTAACTCTATGGGGCAGTTATACTCTGTCCTATAGGATTGCTGTGGGTCCGAATCGACTTGACAGCAATGTTATTTTTTAATTTTTATTTCTAGGTTCTCTATTCTGTGTCATTGGTGTACTGTCTCTCTTTCTGCCAGAACATACTGTCCTGATTTTACATTAAGCATTAACATCAAATAGATTGATGCCTCCCTCCCACTTTATTCTTACTTTTCAAAATCATTTTAGATATTCCAGGTCCATTGCCATTCCATGTAAGTTTTAGAAGAAGCTCTTCTATGCCTATCAGTGCCTTGCTGGGGATTTGGTAGGAATTGTGTGAAACCTATAGGTCTGTTAGTGGAGAATTGATATTTTTACTATATTGACTCTTACAATCCATGAACACCGTACATCTCTCCTTTAACTTATGTCTTCTTTGATTTGTGTGATCAGCATTTTGTAATTTTCAGCACATAGGTCCTATACAAACGTTGCTAGATTTATACTATTTTATGCCTAAACTTTTTATTTTCCTTAGAGTGATTATAGACGGTATTGGGTTTTTAATTTTGGTTTCCACGTGTTTGTTGTTCATAAAAGAAATGTAAACTATTTTTGTGTGTTAACCTTATGCCCTTCAATCTTGCAGAATGCAGGTATTAGTTTTGTTGTTGTCATGATTAGGTGCCATTGAGTCAGTTCCAACTCATAGCAACCCCGTGCACAACAGAACGAAACGCTATACAGACCTGCTGCATCCTCACAATCTCTGCTGTATTTGAGCCCGTTATTGTAGTCACTGTGTCATTTCATCCCATTGAAGGTTGTCTTCTTTTTCACTGACCCTCTTCTTACTAAGCATGACATCCTTGTCCCGGGACTTGTCCCTCCTAATAGCATGTCCAAAGTAAGTGAGATGAAGTCTTGCCAAGTCATCTGGTTTCCAAAGAGCATTCCGGCTATACTTCTTCCAGGGCAGATTTGTTCCTTCTTTTGTTAGTTCTAGGATTTATTTATTTCTGTAGAAATCCTTGGAATTGTCTATAATGACAATAAGATCATTTGCAAATAAGGATGGTTTTCTTTCTTTCTAGCCTATAAATCTTCTATTTCTTTTCCAAGGCTTAATTTCGAGTGATAGAATTACATTTTGGGATATCTTTGCTTGTGTGGAAAATAATTTGTTGGAACTTCTATTTTGAATTGAATCTGATTCTCTCCCATATCAGAAAGGATCAAAGTTCAGAAAGTCTCTGGTTTTGAAGTTTTTAACGAAACATTCAAAAGCAACAGAGACCATGTATTTAACCAGTTGTGTCTCAGGAAATATCTGTTGGAGAAAGCTGTTCAATAGAAACAAAAACAACACACTATGAAAACATTTGGGTCAAGATACTTATTATTAAAAAAATGAAACTCAGAATATGCTTCATTTAGCAAGTGTGCTCTGAGTCACCTGGTGCCTCAACATCTGCAGAGAGTTTATTTTCACTATTAAAACTATTATGATCAACAGAAGAGTCAATTGACCTATGAGTTCCAAGTTTATTAATCACAAAGTAGCACTTTAGATTGCAGGCTAAATATGAGAAATGATACCATATTGAAATAAATACATTCTTTGGGAAAATACCAATGACAAGATAATGGCTAAGAAACAGATTACTATGTGTGCGTGTATGCCAGTGATAATTATTCTTTTTGTTATTTTTAAATGTTTCAATGTCAAGCTAAAGCTTTAATTATGCTTTTGTGTAAATGGATTTTATTTTTTAGAAAAAGATGTTATTTCAAAAAAGTTAAAACCATTCTGTAGGTCCACCAATACAGTAAAAATCAATATTAGTCAATATGTTTCAAAAAGAATCTGATGTATTTTTAACATCTCTTTTCATTTTACTTGGTTCCATGGTCAATACAGCAGCAGTCAAAAAATCAGAATATGCATCGTATTGGGAAAATCTGCTGCATGGGACCTCTTTAAAGTGTTCAAGGGTAAAAATGTCACCTTGAGGACTAGGATACACCTAACCCAAGCCATGATATTTTCAGTTGCACCATGTGCATGTGAAGGCTGGACGATGAATGGAGAAGACAGGAGATGAGCTGAGGTCTTTGAATTGTGTTGTTGGAGAAGATGATTGAGTATACTGTGGACTGCCCAGGGAACAAGCGGATCTGTTCTGGAGGAAGTACAGTCAGGGTGCTTCTTGGTAGTGAGGGTGATGAGACTGTGTCTTATATACTGTGGGTGTGTTGTCAGGAGGGATCCATCTCTGGAGAAGAACATCGTACTTGCTAAAGTGGAGGGTCAGAGAAGAAGAGGGCCCTCAACAGAATGGGTTGGCACAGTGGCTGCAGCAATGGGGTTAAGCCTAAAAACAATTGTGGGCATGGCGCAAGACTGAGCAGTGGTTCCTCCTATTGTGCATAGTGTTGCTATGAACTGGATCTGACTTGATGAGACCTAATAACAACTTTCATTCTAAAAAAAGTGTCCTGATATAGATGTTAAATCACATGATCACCCTCATTATAAGCTACAAATGACAACCGTATTCAGCACTGTGGCATTCTAAGATAGACCTGTTGATCGATGTACAAAGTCATGGGATTATCTGGTGAAGTGCCACAGAGTAAGAGGGACAGCTGCCTAGAGTAATCATAACTAGACGGCATTACGGGGCATGCAATTAAGATGGAGCAGGCCTGGAGCAGGGCTCTTTTAGAGCTAAAATAACGGCTTTACCTGTGTCTTAGTTAGCTAGTGCTGCTGTAACGGAAATACCACAGTGGATGTCTTTAACAAACAGAAATTTATTCTCTCACAGTGTCTTAGACTGGGTTCTCTAGAGAGAAAAGCCAGTAAATACATAAACATATACATAGAGAGATTTGTGTCATGGAAACAGCTCATGCAATTGTAGAGGATGGAATTTCTACGTCTGTGAGTCAGGAGAGGCTTCTCTTGATTTATGTAGCTTCAGGAGCTGGTGAACCCAAGAGTAACTGGTTAGAGAGCAGGTCTCCTGTCCTCAGGCTGTTAAAATCAACAAATTCTAAGATCTGCAGATATCCTCATAGCTCCATTCGTAAGATCCAGAGGTCAGATGAAAAAGAGGTAGCAGCAGGATTCAGAGCAAGCAAAAAGGCCAACCATCTGCTTGCATACATACACAGGCCACACCTCCAAGAAAACTCTCTTTAAACTGATTATCTAGTCACAACAGGTGCAATCGTGTACAAACACTAGCAATCCTGGCCCAGCCAAGGTGACACACAATCCTAATCATCACGTGCAGTTTAGGAGGCTAGAAGTTTGAATTTAGGTCTCCAGCTTAGGGAAAAGCTTTCTCTCCATGACAGCTCTGGGAGAAGTTCCTTGTCATCAATCTTCCCCTGATCTAGTAACTCCTCAGCTCAAGCACCCTAAGTCCAAAGGACATGCTCTTCTTGCACGGTGGTAAAAAGGTGCCTATCTCTCTGCTAACTTCTCTCTCTTGTAAGATAAAAGATGATGCAGACTGCACCCCAGAGAAACTCCCCTTACTTTGGATCAGGGCTGTGACCTGACTAAAGGTGTTGCACCCCACCCTAATCCTTTTAGTCTATTAGTATAACCTAATCTTGCCTCATTAACTATAAGCAGATATTAGGATTTTCAACACATAGAAAAATTAGATAACAAAATGGAGGACAACCACACACAGTATTGTGAATCATGACCTAGCTAAGTTGACACAAATTTTTAGGGAGGGCACAGTTCAATCCATAACAAGTTGACACAAATTTTGAGGGAGGGCACAATTCAATCCGTAACAATGCGCATCAAAGGGAAGTATCCTATGGCAGCACTATAACTTTGCTTGCTATGACATGGGATGCTTATGAAATACAAGATTAGAAATCCAGGGTTTATTGGAGTGGGACAAGATGTTGGAAGTCCTAGAATTTGTTTCTGGGCTTTTATCCTTACCAGTAGCAGTGATCAGCCAAGTGGGTACATATACTGTATCCAGTAAATACCAGTGAATGAAAGTCTGATGTTGCATGAGCTCCCAGGATGCCTGCAGAGATCTGCCCACCCACACAGAGGAGTGGACCATGGTGCCATGGACTGAACTGTGTCCCCACAAAAACATATGTAACAATTTGGCTAGGCTGTGGTTTCTGGTACTGTGTGGTGTCCCTATGTGTTGTTAAATCCTGCCTCTGTATATTACGAGGGAGAATGGGTAGTGATTGTATTAGGGAGGCAGGACTCCTGTAGGGTTGCATTGTGCTTTAAGGCAATCTCTTGGGATATAAAGGAAAGTGAAGCAAACAGAGAGCTGGGACCTCAAACTGTTAAAAAAGAAGCAGTATCAAGAGCAGAATGCTTCCTTTGGACCCAGGGTCCCTGCACTGACTCAGAAGCTCCCAGTCCAAGGGGAGATTGATGATGAAGACCTTCCTCCAGAAGCAACAGAGAAAGACTTCCCCTGGAGCTGATGCCCTAAATTTGGACTTTTCACCAACTTTTCTGTGAGAAAATAAATTTCTTTTCGTTAGAGCCATCCATTTGTGGCAGTTGTGCTATTTTTGCTATAGCAGCACTAAGTGATTAAGATTATAGGCACCAATAAGAAGTGTTCTTCCAGGAGTTTATCTGAATCCAGACAAAGGAAAGATCCCACTAACACTGAAGGTACTAACTTAGAGAAAAACAGAGACAGATCTGTTGAAACAAGGAAACCCGCTATACTGGAATCCTTCATCTGTCAACGTGTTGCACTATAGTGACTTGCATGTTGCTATGATGCTAGAAGCTATGCCACTGGTATTTCAGATATCAGTAACGTCTCTCGTATTTGATTCACAGACTCAGTGGAGCTTCTGGACTAAGACAGACTAAGAAGAAAGGCCTAACAATCTGCACCCAAAAATTAGCCAAAGAAAACGGTATGAGTCACAACAGAGTACTGTCCAACATAGTGCTAGAAGAAGAGCCCTGGAGGATGGAAGGCACTCAAAATGCACAGTGGCTGCAACAATGAGCTAAAACATACCCGTGATGGTGAAAGTGACTGCCTTAGTCACCCAGTGCTCTGTAACAGAAACGCCACAGGTGGATAGCTTCAACAAAGAGAAATCTATTCCCTCACAGTTAAGGCGACCAGAACTCCACAATCAGAGCACCAGCTCTAGAGGAAGGCTTCCTCTGTCTCAGTTCTGGCAGAAGGTCCTTGTCACCAATCTTCCTCTGGTCTAAATGCTTCTCAGCTCAAGGACCCCAGGTCCAAATATTTCTTGGTGATAAAAGGTCTTGTAGTCTCTCTGATTCTCTCCTTTATATCTCAAAAGAGATTGACTCAAGATACAACCTAATCTTGTAGACTGAGTTCTGCCTCATAACATAACTGCCTCTAATCCTGCCTTATTAACATCATAGAGGCAGGATTTGCAATACATAAAGAAATCACATCAGGTGACAAAACAACAACACTGGGAATCAGGGCCTAGCCAAGTTAACATGCTTTGGGGGGATACAATCCAATACATAACATGGGGATTTCCATGAGTTGGAATTGATTCAGTGTTAACTAACAGTAACAACACGCTAGAATTCTAGTTGGCAGATTTGGGAGGTTTAACCAGTTCAGTCCAGATCCTTGAAGAAACTCCGTTTCAAAGAATGAAAAATGTGTTGTACTCAGATTAGGGCACATTCAGAAAGTCTTAAAGAAACAGGTATGTACGCTCAAGAACAGAAGAATTTAAAGTATCAGCACCGGGGAGCCAGCCACAGCAGGGTCTGGGTTCATGGAGGGATGGGTGGTGTCGGCAAAGGAGGAAATGATGAGACTGAGACAACCAGGAATCTGGAGATCGGCAGTCTGTCAGGATCCGCCTTTATTTTTATAATCAATGAGGTAACTGCTCTTTGACCACATCAGCTATTGGTTAGTAAGGAGTTAATACCTCATGGTCTCTCTTCATGTTAATTATTAGGGTCCTCTCTATTAGGTAGTAAAGAACCGATACATTGTGGTCTTTTTTCATGTTAATCATTAGGGCCTTTTAGGTAATGGCCCAAGACAAATATATTGTAATTATAATCAACAGTGAAAATAAAGCTATACTTTGAGCTCAATCAGCTCTATCCTCGAGGTCAAAGGTGCAGGAAGAAGGGATAGACTCATCTTAAAAGTTAATCTGGCTGTCTCTATTTGTTCCTTCTTTGCTCTTTTTTATCTCTTCCTGTGGGGAGAGTAAGTGCCCACCATCCCCCACTCTAAGCCTCTCTTAAACTGTTCTAAGAAGGGTATTTCTTTAGTATTTGTCTATTTGCCATACCAAATATAATAAACTTGGAAGCCTATCTGTCTTCCTGATGTAAGGAGTGGAAAGGCTGTGTGTGGTGTCGTCCCTGGGGAGCTTTTCAGGGCTTTTTCTGCAATCTTGCATTTCACATGTGGAGGGGGAAGTGCAGACAGGGGAAGCCAGTGGAGCCGGGCCGGCCTCAGTATTCCCGGGCTGGCATGCTGTGTCGGAATTCATTAAGCTGAGGAGGTTGTAAAACCCTTCTTCTTTGATCATGGTGCCAGGAGAAAAGAGGGTATTTTTGAGGAAGGTTTGATTAGGTTGCAAAATATTATCAAGGAGAGTACGGCCAGAAATATGTCACAGGTGAGATGCCTCCGCCCGCCATCACATAGGCGTATAGCTTTGCTCACAGAGGCCTTTGTGGGTGACGGGCCTCGGCATATCAGAAAAGGTTTTGTGAACTTATGTTGACCTGAAACAATCCAGTAACTAATATCTTCACGTCTCTTGGGAGTACCTACTGTAACACAACATCTCCTTGTTTCCAGAAGTGAGTAATAGGTACACAGTTGTATCCTGGTATCCATGAGGGATTAATTTCACAACCCCTCAGATACCAAAATCCATGGATGCTCAAGTCTATTATACAATGTAGTATTTGTATATAACCCACATACATCTTCCCATATACATTAAATCATCTGTAGATGACTTATAATATCTATTACAATGTAAATGCCATGTAAATAGTTATTATACAGTACTGTATTGTTTGGGGAAGAAAGACAAGAGACAGAGACAAACAATGCTCAGACAACAAGCATGGAGACAGACTGAGGATCTGTGAAGTGGTGGGAGGTTACGGCCAGGAATGCCTGCATGGCACTTCATTTGCATGGATTCAGCATAGCACTTGGAACATAGCAAATTCAAGTTTTGTTTTTTGGTACTTTTTTCCTCCCAAATATGTGGAATCTGCAGTTGATTGAATTTGCAGATGCAGAACCCATGGATATGGAAAGCCAACTGTGTACTTTGTTTCTGGGTTGTGCCAACAGTCAAGCACTCAGATGGAAGCTTAAAGGTTCAAATCCACCCAGAAGCACCTTGGAAAAAAAAGCATGGTTATCTACTTCCAAAAAATTGTTCACTGAAGTCCATATGGAGCACAATTCTGTTCTGACTCATGGGGGTCACCATGAGTCACTGTCTATGAGACAGCATTTGAGGATAGTGGATATCTACTCCAGCAGATAGAATACATCTTACCAAAGTCCAATTATGATAAAATGACACTATGTATTCATATAAGTGCTAATGCTATTACTAGCCCCTGAAGGAAATTTAAAAGCAGATCTCGTCATGTCTCCCCAGTATCAGGATCTCTCTGGCCAGCACCTTTTTTGCATTCAGAGAGTTTCTCCAGGAAACACAAAGCAGTTCATATAAATAGGCTGACACCTTTCAACAGCTGGGAGGGCTCACTCTGGGTGTTAACACAGCAGGGAACAATCAGAACGAAAAGAAGAAGAAGTGATTGACGTGCTGACACACAGCTCTAAGAATTGCAGTAGAGAACAATTATGTCGCTCAAAGAACACTTCACGATCGGAGAGGAAGAGAATTATGTCAGAACTGAAAGGTTTCACAGCTGTACTCCAAAACAAACCTGGAAATGCACATTATAGGTACTGGAAACAAAGGAGCCTATTATTTTGTATCCTTTTAGGTAAGTGGTAAAGTACTAGAAAGTGACAGGAAAGATAATTCCAAAGATTAATTTAGCCTCCTGTCAGCACTGGATCCTTGCTAGGTATCATTTCCAAATGTATAAGTAGCTATCCACAAAGTGGGGTTGGGCTTGTGTTGACTATTAGAATGAACTCTGTCTAAGCCTTCTTTCCCTATCCAGCAGTGTTATGTTTCGTATATGGATTTGGTGCCCTTGGCTGCTAACCAAAATGTTGGCAGTTCTAATCTACCAACTGCTCCTTCGAAACCCTTTGGGGGAAGTTCTACTCTGTTCTGTAGGGTCACTGTGAGCTGGAATCAGCTCAGTGGCAACAGAGAGGGAGAGATATTGATTTAGGTCTCAGAAAATTTCTAGTGCCAATTTGTATAAAGACTTGTGGAGTGTGACTGAAGAAACGATAAAATAAAGCTATCTTTGGAACATTGGGTAGGCAAGTAAAATTAACCTTTGATTTAAGAAATTCTGTAGATTATATAAAATTTAAATAGGGTGATTAAAAAGAACATAGCAACTTAATGTATTTCTTCTTTGTCTCTCTCCATTTATCTCTCTCCCTCAGTGTAGACGGGTGCAGCAGATAATTTATACATTTTTGTTTGGGTTATTTAGCCATTGTGTCTCACCCCCATGTCTGCCTTTCTATGTTCTGCAGTGCGGTACTGGGCTGGGACTCTACAACCACGTCTCTTCCTTGTCAGCTGGATCTATGTAGGTTCTGTCACTAGTGGGGACTATGGGCAGCCTGGAGGGGTTGGGAAGAGACAAGAGGCCTTTATTTTGAGTGCTTAGAGTCTGGTTCTCCTGCTGTTGCACTAGTGACTGTTGTTACATGCCTGCAGGTGGCAGTTGGTCCTTGTTTCTTTTCATACTCCCAGAAGTAACTTCACTGTGCTTTCTCAGAGCAGCCATCCCAGCTGGCCCTGGCCTTTTCCTCAGCTGTCTGGGCCCTGTCTCTTCAGGGTCCTCATTTAAAGCACTATACAGCTGCAGTAGTGAGACAGCAGTCTTTCCTCTGAGCGTCTGAGTTACCACCATCTGGCCCCAGAGGTTCTCATTACCCTGATGTGTCCCCTGTATTCTCTCAGCCCTAAAGAGGTTACCACAGTGCTCTCTCTTTGCCTTACCATCCTCCAGTATTTGCTTACCAATCCCTTCTATTAAATTCCTTCTGTTGAAAAACTAGAGATGTATTTCTTTCCTGACCAGAAGAACTCTTTATCTTAATATAGTTTCTGTATACACTATTTAATTAACCACTGTATTTGATGAGTCTATGGATCATTTAGGTTTGATGTTTAGTTATAATTAGATTTTATACATATGTGTTTTTATGGAGCTTGAATGCATCCTTTTAGAAATTACTTAGCCCATGACTGGAGTTTTCATCTTAAATCATGCATTAAGGTAGCCCCTAGGGTCGCCATGAGTCGGATCCGACTCGATGGCACTTGGCTTGGCTATCTAAAGAATCCTTATAGTAGGTACTCGATCATTAACTGAGCCTATAATATTTTTAGGAATCCCTGGGTGGTACAAATGGTTAACAATACTCGCCTGCTAATCAGGAGATTGGAGATTTGAGTTCACCTATAGGCAAGTCAGAAGAAAGACCTAGTGATTTATTTCTGAAAAAATCAAACATTGAAAATCCTATGGAACTCAATTCTGCTCTGTGAGTACCTGCTCTGTGGTGTCACCATGAGTAGGAATTGAGAGGAATATTTTTTAAATGACAATGTATATTTCCTGTATCAATGGCACAGGAACTTTTGCTCACAGCTTTGAAGATCACTTAGACCATATTTTATTAGTTGAATATGATTCCAGATTCAGTAGAGTATTATCTTGGAATGTTGTTGCTATCAGGTGACTTTGTCTTCATCAGCTAGTGCTGCTTTAACAGAAATACCACAGGTGGATGGCTTTAAACAGAGAAATTTTATTTGTCACAGTCCAGTAAGCTAAAAGTCCAAATTCAGGGTGTCAGCTCCAGGGGAAGACTTTCTGTGCTAGTTCTGGAAGAAGGTTCTTGGAGTCAGTCTTTTTCTGGACTGGTAGCTTCTGAGGCGCAGAGACTCTAGTCCTTTCCAAAGGATGAACTCAGTTCCTGACACTGCTTTCTTTCTTGGTAGTATGAGGTTCCCAAATCTCTCATTGACATCTCTACTTTGCATCTCAAAAGATTGCCTCAAGGCACAAAACAATCTTACACACTGAGTCCTTCTCCGATAACACAATTGCCACCATCATCACTCATGGACATCATAGAGGAACATCCCACAGACTGGGAATCACGGCCTCACCAAATTGCTACCCACATGTTTTTGGGAACACAATTCAATCCGTGACAGCCATGAAGTCAATTTTGACTCCTAGTGACCCCAGGAAAGAGAACTGAACTGCCCTAGCGTTTCCTAGGTTGTAGTCTTTATGGGAGCAGATTGCCAGGTCTTCCTCCCCCCGAACCACTGGTGGGTTTGAACTACCAACCTTTGGATTAGGAGCCAAGCACTTAACTGTTGCATGACTGGGGCTCCTTTATCTCGGAAGAGCTGAAGTTAATTATTTGAGGCACAAAGGAAATAGCCACATTATTATGTACTGAAGAAAAACTGACATAATAAGAGCAAAGGCCCTCTTTATTAACCAGCAGCCAGTGCAGATCATTCCTGGGATTAGCTTTGTATTGTAGGAGATTTGTTCCTCATTTTGCTACTGTCAGACCGTTCTGTGATCTGACCCAGAAAAGAAAGCCTGATCGTCAGAATGTAAGAAGCTTTGAGCCAAGAACATCTTAGGAGCTGTTGGTAATGACTAGAGGATGCAGATTCAGAGCAGTGCTTCCTCCAAGGCAGAAATGGGAAATACTCAGTGGTCTGTTTGAGCAGAAAGCATCTGCTTTCTGTATAGGTAGATAGCTGACATCTCTGACAGCTCCTGTAAAAAAACGATCTTCATAAACTTGGACAATAATCATAAGTGAACTTTAATCAGCCTATATGACAATCATGAAAAGATTCTTAGAGATTACAAGGCTTCCATATTCAAGAATGAACAATCTAGAAAGAGGCAATGGAAGTAGAGAGAAATCTACAACCTGTTAGTCTGTCATACTGTGGTGGCTTGTATGTTGCTCCGATGCTGGAAGCTATACCACCTGTATTTCAAATAGCAGTAGGGTCATCCATGGTGCTCCTGCTTCAGTGGAGCTTCCAGGCCAAGACTGGGAGGAAAGGCCTGGTGATCTGCTTCCAAAATTAGTCCTGTGGATCAACCACAGACTGTTGTTTGACTGACTTGCTTTGAAACATCAGAAGGGATCAGTTGCTGGAGGAAGACATCATCTTTGATGAAGCAGAGGGTCAAGGACAGCCTGGGAGACCCTCAGTGAGATGGACTGACACAGTAGCTGCAACAGTGGACTTGAGGGTGCCATCAATCATGAGGATGATGCAGGACTGGGCAGCGTTTTATTCTGTTGTATATAAAATCACCTTGAGTCAGAGTTGACTTGATAGCAATTACCTATCTATTCAGAAAGCAGATGCTACACTTGAAAAACTCCATGTTTACCAAAAAATAAAATAAATGAGATAGATGTAGATAGACATCAATCATGAGACTTTAGTAGTTGTTTAAAGCATTAAGTTTTATACCTCTAGTGTCTCAAAAGAGCTCACTTACACAGAAAGATTGATCCACAGAAACCTGAAAACACAGGGCATTTTACCCCAAATTAAAAGATGCGTACAGAAGTACCAGATCTTGCAGTAATCAAAGGACTAGAGTTGCTTCATGCAATTAATCCCCATTTCCTCCTTTTTGATTTTTGACTCCATCATTTACACTCAGCCACAACAAATGCATGGTCCATTAACCCTGCTGCTCCAGCTTCCACCGCAGGAATCAATGCAACTTTCTGACAAACCTTTCTAAGATTAAGGGTAGAGAGTGGGCTTGAATGGGGAGCATCAAGCAAAAGAATATTGGATCCTCAATAATAAATGCTTCAGGGCTGGAGGAAAGAGATTGCTATCTGAAAAGTCTTGTCTATTGCTCTTGTTGACTGAAGTCCCCTGTTCCTTTCACTTCAGGGTACATCATAGGAAACATGAGGGAAAAAAAAGCAATGGTATATAGTTATATGTGTTTTACTCTGTGTGTGTGTGTGTGTAACAGACAGCTAAAAGGAGACATGAGAACCATTGAATGATAATCATTTGATTGACACCAAGACAGTCACTGGACAAATGGGGGCAAAATTGTGGTGTTATTTCCTGCTTCTGCATGGACCTTAAGCCCCAGGATTACCAATTTAAAAATTAAAAATGATAGTGTAATGCCATTCCCTGACAAAGGATCACCACTGTGTAACTAAGAAGTAGCCTTTGTGACCTTCAGAAGCTGTTACCAGCCATAGAACTTAACAGAGCATTCAAAAGAAAATCTACACATCACCATTCCAGCTGAACTTCAGTTTTCTACTGTGGGGTGTCTGGGATGGTTTCTCCAACCTCTTGAGAATCCAGCTGGCACAGCATAAGTATAATGTTGTTATTGTTGCTGTTGTTTTTTGTTCTGTCAATTCCAACTCATAGTGATCCTGTGTGTTACAGACAATTGTTAGATAGTAGAACTGTTCCGTAGGGTCTTCTAGAAGCAGATTGTCATGGCTTTGCTTCTGTGGAGTCACCAGATGGGTTTAAATCCAAATCTTTCAGTTATCAAACAACTGCAAACTATTTATACAACCCAGGGACTCTTATAATGAACTTCCACTTAATATCATCACTAACGTCAAGATTCTTGCTTTGAACTCCTTGAGTCCCTGGGTGGTGGAAGTGATTAACATGCTCTGCTGCTAACAGAAAGTTTGGAGGTTTGAGTCCATTCAGAGGAGCCTCAGAAAAAAGGCCTGGTGATCTGCTTCTGTCTGAAAAGTCAGCCCTTGGAAACCCTGTGGGCCATAGTACTGCTCTGATACAGAGCTGACACAGTGACAAGTAGTGGTTTTTTTTTTTTTTTTTAAGATTACTATATGTTACCATAGATTAGACAGTGGGTAGGAATTTGGTTAGGTAGCAGGAATGACAGCACACAGTAGAAGGCGGATCAGCACAACTGAACTACACTGTAAGGTAAAAGCTTTTCTAAATACAAACCAGCATTTTAAAGGACAGAGTAGCAGGGACAGGGGTCTGAGGACCATGGTTTCAGGAGATATCGAGGTTGACTGGCATAACTAGTCTTTTCCTAAGAGATTGTTCTGCATCCTATGTTGGTGAGTGGCGCCTGCGGTCTTAAAAGCCAGCAAGCTGCCATCTAAGGAACATCAATTGGTCCCAATCCACCTGGAGCAGATGAAAACCAAGACTACCAAAGACAAGCAGGAAATGGGAACCCAGGAGACAGAAGAGTCCATGTGACTGGGACACTACATTAGCATGAGGCCAGAAAAATTAGATGGTACCTGGCCAACACCAAAGACAGCCCTGTCAGGGAATACAATGTAGAGCTCATGGTGTAGCACAAGAACAAGGAGTGTGGAGATCTAGAACTCTGTTAAAAGACCAGACCTGATGGTCTGACAACCTGGATGGTCTCCTAAGAACGTGGCCCCTGGACTTGCTGCTAGTCCAGAGCTGAAACCAGTAGTGAAGCCAACACTTAAGACAAAGATTGGGCTGGACTAAAGGACACAGAGTGATGCAAGTGGTGTGTGTACTTCATGGTTTGACATATATATGAGGGTGTCCAACTGGTTTCTTTTTAGAGAGGGAGGGAGGGTAGAGACGAGGAGACAAGTGTTGGCTGAGTAGATAGTGGAAGTAAAGAGTGAAAAGGAAGAGTGTGTTGTCACACGCTGAGGAAAGCAGAGGGTGTTGCACAGAGGTGTGTGCTGAGAGTTTTATATGGCAAATTGACTGGGATTGTACATTTTCAGTTAATCACAGTAAAAATGTTTTTTTAAAAAGATTATTAAATGTTACTCTTACCCTTACCCAACTGGGTCATGGGATAGTCCCCAGACCATGATACTTTCTGAAAGATACAGGTCTCACACTCTGGGCCTCGACTTCCCCATGGAGAGGTTGACTCAAGTCTGTTCAGGCCCATTGAACTTTCTAGAAACTCAGGTTTCACCACTCCTCCTGTGTTCCCCTCGTCCCACTGCCCCATCTGGTGCCATCCTTACAACCATTGCTGTGTTTAAGCCCATTCATTGTTGTAGTCCTTGTGTCAGAGTCCATTTCATTGAGGGTCTTCTATTTTTTCACTGACCCTCTACCTTACCAAGCATAATGTCCTTCTCAAAGGACTGATCCCTCCTCATAAGACAAAATCTCACCATCCTTTCTTCTAAAAAGTATTCTGGCTATACTTTGTCTAAGACAGATTTGTTCATTCTTCTGATGGTCCGTGGTATAGTCAACATTCTTCACAAAGCATTCAAAGCATCAATTCTTCTTCAGTCTTCCTTATCCACTGTGCAGTTTTCACACCATATGAAGTGACTGAAAAAAGTATGGCATGGGTCAAACATGCCCTAGTTCTCAAAGTGACATCTTTGCTTTTGAATACTTTAAAGAAGTCCTTTGCAACAGATTTGCCCAATGTAACAGATGCTTGATTTCTAGACCCACTGCTTCTATGGGCATTGATTAGGGATCCAAGGAAGATGAAATCCTTGACAACTTCAATATGTTCTCCATTTATCATGATGCTACTTATTGGTCCAGTTGTAAGGATTTTTGTTTTCTTTACATTGAGGTGCAATTCATAGTGAAGGCTGTAATATCTGACCTGCATAGAGCTTCAGGAGGGAAGTTAGATTACTTGGGTTGGCATCCTCTCTCTGCTGCTTAAACTCAGTACAAATCTGGAAAACCGACCTACACTTTTTAGCCGAATTTTTTTTTCTCTATAAATGACGGTGGAGTGAGGTTATCCGTTTGGGCTTCTGTAAGGGTGAGAACAATGATTTCAGTTTTTAGAGATATTATTTTAAGCATTGCTCTGTACCAACTTCTCCTTTGCTTTCTGGCTTTGTTAAGAGGAAAAAGAAGGAGCCTCAGCAACACAGCTGTAAACAAGAGAGAGGAAGACTGCCTGCAAATTCAAGACATGTTTTTGAACTCCTTCTGTAATTGTTTTTAGAATAGGAGTCAAGTAATGCCCTTTCCTGATTTTTTCCAGACCTGATGCAGATCTCTGTACGACCTGATAGCTTTGCTTCCATCACTCCCCCCCGCCCCCTTATCCCAAATCTGTGGTCTGACTTAAAGATTTTTCCACTCACCAGCAACATCAAAGTGAACGTCTCACAGCCTTGGTCTGGGATGTTGTTTTGGCTTGAAGAGTCTGACTGATCTACCAGACTCCTCCAAAACATATAATGAAAGTTTGTATGCCATCGCTGGAAACGCTGGGGGTGCACTGAGTTAAGTGCCATGTCTGCTAACCAAAAAGTGTACAGTTCGAATCCACTAGGCACTCCTTGGAAACTCTATAGGGCAGTTCTACTCTGACCTCTGGGGGTCATTATGAGTCAGACACAAGCAGACAGCAGTGGGTTTATGCTATCACTGGCACTTGGAGGGGCAAGTTCAGAAGAGTATTTTTGGGTGGATCAGCGTTCAGTTAGGATCAGTGATCCTGGAGTGCAAGGCAGCTGGCTTTTAGGGACAGTTAGGAACAAGGTTCTTGCCCTCTGTGTTCTGGACCCTAGGTACTAACCCCCTGCCCTTCTCTGTCTGTCAGAGCTAGCGGACAGCAGTCTGTTGCCTTCCTGAATGCAGCCTTGCACTGTCGCTAGGCAACCTGTTACCTGTGGCCTCCTGGGATACTTTTCCTATGGTATTATAATTTTAGTGAGGAGGAGAATCTGGTCTGTAAACGAGAAATGAGCTTGCCTACCTACCAAAATGCTTTGTGCTGTGGGAAATTTTGAGCCATGGATGTAAAACTACACAGCTGCTGTAACAGTCCAGGGCAGAGGGTAGCCAGGGAAAGGATGATTAAAAGGCCTAAGATAACTGTATTTGCTGATTGGTGAGTACAACAATACTAACTTCTCATGGTCAGCCTGTGCCCTAAAACACGGAGGTCTGGAATGTTCTGGTCCCTACCAGATCCCTGTTGGTAAAAGCTACAACCAGGTATTCATCTAGAGCCGCAGAGGATGTCCCCTGCCCCTCCATGTGTTTTTTTCTGAGTTGTGAAGAACGGGACTGGTTTGTACAAGATGATGGACATGATAAAGACTTTAGTTGGAAGCCTAGCGGTAGCCACAGTAGCTTGGGTCTTCCTTCAGCACTGTTGTTAGCCACTGTCAAGACAGCCCTGACTTAGGGTGACCCCACATACACCATGAATGAGCACTGTCCTGTCCTACACCATCCCCATGACTGGTTTCATTGTGCTCCATAGGAGTCTCATTGGCTGACTTTCAAAAGTAGATCACCAGGCCTTTCTTCCTGGTTGTCTTAGTCTGAAAGCTCTGTTGAAGCCTGCTCAGCCTTCTAGCCATGTACAAACCATCACTGACAGACAGGTATTGGTTTCAACGGTGATGTGTTGTCTGGAAATCAAACTCTGGTCTCACCCCCAGAGGGCAAGAATTCTACCACTGCATCGCAGCTGCCCTCCTGTGGTCTCTGGAATTTCCCAAGAGGCTTAGAGTGATGGTCTGCCACTACCCACCACAAGCCCACAGGCCTGGAGCTTGAGCTATCAAGCTGGACTGGCTGCTGTATGGGCATGAGCATTCCCTTTGAAGGAACCCTCTTCTTTGGGTGAATTCTGCAATTAAATGTGCTCCTCATCTGTGATCAGATTAATTCCACTTGGCACAGTTGGTGAATGGAAGATGCCAACACCAGATAAGGGAGGCAGCATGGAAAATCCTTCTAGCTCCGAGATTCTATGGGTTGAATCCTGTTGTTATTGTTAATATGTGGAACTGAAAACATCGATTTAAATGATCGATAATGAGGATTTGTTTTGTTGTTTCACAAATATTTTGTTGTTTCACAAATGTTCCAGTTTACAAAGCAGGGTTGTTGTAACCCTTGTCAGGACCATTTTACAGCTGAGAGAACTGGCTAATGGCCCCGGCTTCTTAGCCCCTGCCCCCAGGGCTGACCTGCTGAGGGACTGTCAACGAACAGAGGGTTTGTGGGAGTCCAGGTCAAGACCTTTTCTGGGGGCTTTTGAGAAGTTAACTGTGTGACCTTGAGTGAGGAGTCACTTCCCATTCTTGTCTGTAATTCTCACTCCCATCTCGTAAACATGAGGTAACCACTAAGATTCCATGGATGGCTCCATAGGCCTCCCCAGCTCTGTCTGGAATGTAACTCCCCCAGAGATATAGGGCGTTTGAGTGAATAAACCACCATACCTTTACAGGAATCTGGGGACTATAAGGTCTGATGAGTCAGCAAACTTAATTGTACTAAGTGCTATGTCCCTCAATGCTGAATATGACTATGGTCACCTTTGACGTACTCCCCTTGGGAAGCTATGTGCTGACACCAGCACCTAGACCACCCTCCGAAGCAATTTTGGAACCCTTTCTGGAATGGCCATTGTGCATGGTGACATGCTGGCAAGTTTGTGAACTTTATTGTATAGTTGTCTGTAAGGGTGCTTTTAGCCAGAAATTAAATGACTGTATTGGAACACCCTCCTTGCTCATCTGACCTGGCCCTTAACTACTTTTTTCTTTACTCAGAGATAAAGGAAATGTTGGAAGGAAGACATACGGATGACATTCAGGAAAACAGGGATAATTACAATGACAACTCTGCTGGCCATTCCAGAAAAAGAGTTCCAAAATTGCCGTGAAGGGTGGACTAGGTGCTGGCATCAGTGCACAGCTTCCCATGGGGAGCACTTCAAAGGTGATCATAGTGGTATTCAGCAGTGAGGTATGTAGCACTTTTTCTAGGATGAGTTCACAAACTTGATTGTCAGACCTTGTATGATACTCTGCAGTCTCCTGAGGTAAATTGTAATAGTTCTGCTTGTTTCCTAGAGCTGCCATAACGAAGTACCCCAACGTGGGTGGCTTAAAACCACAGAAGTCTACTGGTTCACAGCTGTGGAGGTGAAGAGTCTGAAATCTGGGTGTTGGCCACGGTGATTCCCTCGGGGCACTCTGAGGGAGAATCTCCTCTATGTCTCTTAGACAGCTTCGGGTGATAGCTGGCAGTCCTTGGCATTCCTTCGGTCACTCCCATCTCTGCCTCTTTCTTCACAAGGCACACTTCCCTCTATGTGTGTCTGGATGTCTCTTCTCCTCTTTTATAAGGACACCACCCATACTGGATTAGGACCTACCCTACTCCACATGACCTCCTGTTAACTCGTAACATCTTCAGTGACTCTGTCTCTGAACAAGATCACGTCCACAAATGCTGGAGGTTAGGATTTCAGTGCATCTATTTCCCATGTTTGTATTGCTGTGGAGTCATTTCCAACTCACAGCCCCCCTACAGGGCAGACTAGAACTGTCCCATAAGTTTTCCAAGGAGTGGCTGGTGGATTTTAACCAATGGCCTTTCGGTTAGCAGCCATACTCTTAACCACTGCACCAGCAGGGCCCCATATGTCTTTTGAGAAGTCTCAATTTCATCTATAACAGGTCTTAAAGAAAGGAAAATGTTTTCATTTTTAAAGTCTTATTTCTCAGTGGTATAGATGAGGTGCTGGACATCCAGCAGGCCCTCTGTAAATGAGCACTAAATTCAGTCTTTTCCTGTGGGATGTTGTCTTCTAAACCTCATTGCTCACAGGTCAGCTCTTACACGCAACACCCAGAAAATGCCCTGTATTTCTAATCTCTTCTGTTCTTTGTAGATAGTTGCACAGAAAATTCATGCTGGAAATACCACAAAGAGAATTACCAGGAATTATAAATCTCCTTTTCACCTTACTAGGCTTTCTTTGTAACAGAGAAGCAGACACAGTTTTAAGACTCTGAGGAGGTGGTGAGTCCAACTTTCTACTGCACAATTGAATGACAGATTTTCCTTATCTTCCTCAAAAACAGAATTGGGGGCCTACCCAGAGTGTGCCTCAGCAGATGCTCAGACTCTAGGCTGCCATGGTCCTTAGAGCTCCAGGCATGCCCTTCTCTAAGGAGGAGGCTTTTGTGGGGTGGGTTCAGCTCAGTGCTGCAAAGCTGGTCCAGGCTGATGCAGGTACTTTGTGCTCTGCCTCGGGTCTGAGAAACACTTACTTCTTCTTGGATTCCCAGTCTATGAGGGTTGGGAGGTTAGCACAGAGTAGGGCATCTATTGAACTGCTTTGGAACATCAAGAGTAGAAGCCTATGTTATGGCCAATACTCAGAATACTTTAGAGTTCCCAAATGGGGACATGTGGCCTGACAGCGGGTAAGTGTGGAATCAGCCTGTCCTGAGAAGTTGTGGATAATAGTCATCTCATCCTGGTTCTTGGAGATGAAACAAGGGAGCAATGAGTCATGAACATCTTGCCCTACTAACTCTGTCTCCACTGCCACCCAAAGGGCACCCCAGCCTATTGGTCTATTGGAAGGTGGATAAATAACTAAGAGGGTTAAAAAATACCAGTGATGACAGAGAAGTGACAGTGCTGGGGACTTCCAGTGTAGGGTGACAAAACTGCAGTAATGTCACTAGCAGTCACTGCTCTTTCAGTGTTCACTGTGTGATAAGTACTGCCCCTATATCATTTTGTTAGGTCCTCAGGAAACCTAATTCAAAAAAACCTCATTAGATGCCCTCAAGTCAATTCCCACCTCCTGTTAACCCCTTGTGTTTCAGAGTAGAACTGCTCCATAGGGTTTTCATGGCTGTGACCTTTCAGAAGCAGATTGCCAGCTCTTTCTTCCATGGCACCTCTGTGTGTATTCAAATCACCAACTTTTCATTTAGTAGCTCAGTGATGAACGGTTTGCACCACTCAGGACTCCAATGAAAGCATAGGGGTGATATTACAATCCATATTTTATAGAAGAAGATGCCAAAGTTCAGAGATGTAGTCACTCACCCAAAGCCTCTCAGCAAATAAGGGGCAAAGCCAACATTCCAACACAGCGCTCTTTCACTCCAAAGTCAGAGCTTTCCACCTACAGTAGAGTGGAAGCAAGGAGCCCCAGTAGTGCAAAAGTTCAGCACTAGGATTTGAACGGAAAGGTTGGCTATTTGAACCTACCCAGTGGCTCAGCAGATCAACTTAGTGACCTGTATCCGTAAAGATTACAGCCTAGAAAACCCTATGGGGTAGTTCTATTTGGCCGCATGGTATCACTGTCAGTCCAAAAGGACTCAGTGGCACCAAACAAAAACAACAAAGTGAAACCATGAATTCTTACATCAGGCTGTGATGTAGAAAAGTGATTTCACTTCTGTGTGCTGTAGTTTTGCATCTGTACAATGAAGACTTTTAAGAGAATGAAATGAAGTGATGCTTAAAGGGAAGCCCTGGTTGCATAGTGGTTAAGTGTTATGGCTGCTAACCAGAAGGCTGGCAGTTCAACTCCAGCAGGCACTCCTTGGAACTCTGTGGTACAGTTCTACTCTGTTTACAGGGTCGTCATGTCAGATTCAGCTCAATGGTGGCTGGCTGGTTGGTTGATGCTTAAAGAGCACCTATGACAGTCCTTTTGTTGACCACAGTCTTGCATCTAGACTTGAAGATTTACCCTTACAAAATTGTTGTAAATCAAGAACAAAAGTCCAATGACCATACATTGTGCAATACGTTTGCTGGCTGGGCTATGGAACAGCTGGAAGCACACCCTGCTTTTGGCTGAAAAATCATCTTCAAGAATGCCACTTCATTCCAAAAAAGTTACAATTTGGTGTGGATTTTGGTCAGCTGGAATCACTGGCCCTTACTTTTTCTAAGATGAACGAGGAGAGGCTGTGACTGTCAATGGCCAAAGACATCGGGCTATGATAACTGAATATTTGGGGCCCCATTTTGGAGGGTGCCCCGGTGGCCATTTACCTGAAGTTCTTTTCCACACGTAATGCCATCAAATGTACATCAAAATAATAAAAGAATTAACACTGTATCATTTACACAACTTGTTTTATTCAAATTCAAAGACAGGGCGTGCTTATGGGAAGATCCCTGCTTCTTTCCCCTCAGTTTCATTGTGTTAGGTGAAAGTGTACAATGCAAATTTGATTCTTGTTAAAAAATCTATGCACAAATTGTTTTATAACATTGGCTGCAATCCTTACAATGTGTCAGCACTGTCTCCCTTTCCCTTTACACCATGGGTTCCTCTTGTCCATTCATCCAGTTTTCCTGTCCCTTCCTGCCTTTTTGACAGGTGCTCCTAGGAAACTCTGGGGCAGTTCTCCTGTGTCCTACAGGGTTGCTATGAGTTGGAATTGACTTGATGCCAGTGGGTTTGGGGTTTCTTGCCTTTTCATCTTTGCTCTGGGGCAGGTGTTACCCATTGGATGTCACATACTTGACTGACTAAGAAGCATGTTCCTCATGAAAGTTATTGTTTGCTTTGCAGACCTGTCTAATCTTTGGTTGAAAGGTGAGCTTCACAAGTGGTTTCAGTTCTGAGTTAGCAGGGGGTCCAGGGGGCATAATCTTCGGGGTTTCTCCAGTCTCTGTCAGACCAGTAAGTCTGGTCTTTTAATGTGAATTTGAATTTTATTCTTTTTTCTCCCACCCTGTTGGGAACCCTCTATTATGATGCCTGTCAAAGCAATTGGTGGTAGCCAGACACCATCTATTTGTTCTGTGCCTGTGATTCATGTGGTCCATTAGATCTTTGGATTGATATGTTCCTGTGTCTTTGAGTTCTTTCTTTCTCCTTTGCTAGAAACATGTTGGGACCAAGAGGAGATGAATTTTAGATGGCCCCTTGCAAGCATTTTAGGACTTTAGACAGTTCTCACCAGAGTAGGGTGTAGAATATTTTCTTTACTAACTATATTATGCCAATTGACCTAGATGTCCACCAAGATCGTGGTCACAGCCCTCAGTCCCTTAAGGTGTTTGGATATGTCTAAGGGAAGCTTCTAAGCTTTGTCTTGGTCAAGTTGAGCTGCTTTCCCTGTACTATGTGTTCCCTTTCATCAAAATTCTAACAGAATTCTATCATGAGTGTTTCCCTTTCCTTTCTTCTCCCTTGTAACCATCAGAGATTTTTTTTTTCTTGGATTTTCGTAATAGTGGTCTCATGAAAGATTTATCCTTTTGTGACTGACTTATTACACTCAGCAGATGCCCTCCAGATTCATCACATTGTGAGATGTTTTGTGGATTCATCATTGTTGCATAGTATTCTATTGTGTGTGTATCATAGTTTGTTTATATATTCATCTATTGATGGGAACCTAGGTTATTTCTCTCTTTTTACTATTGTGAATAATGCTGCACTGAGCATGGATGTACGTATTTCTATTCATGTAATGGTTCTTCTTTCTCTAGGGTGTATTCTTGGGTTACTCCTAATATTATTGTTAATGTCCTAAAATAATGAAATAGCCTGTCTGTGTTCATATTTCCTCTGTCAATTTAGGAAAATAAAGTGTCTTTTTACAGTGCCTTTGAATCAGGATCCAAATAAAATCCATACATTTTGACTGACTGATACCTTTCTAAGTTTGTAAGTCTCCCTGATGTCTTTATATCTATTTAGTCTTGTAGTGAGTAATTCAAGTCATATGTCCTGAATATATTCAGACAGTCTGAATTTTTCTGAATTTCTCTTTGTGGAATAGTGTAACCAGTTCCTCTGTCCTTCGTATTCATCATAAACTGGTGTGTCTGTGTGTCTGTGTGTGTGCGCGCATGCATAGAGACAGAGAGAAGACAGAAAGAGGTTACCCATATGTGCCCACATTTTATGGGATATTAAGTTATTTTCGTATATTTTGGCATTTTCCGGTTGCCACAGAGGCAGTTCCAACTTATGGTGATCCCATGTGCCAGAGTGTGATTCAAGCCAACTGTGCTCCCCGGGATTTTCAATGGTTGATATTTTTGGAAGCAGACCACCAGGCATCTCTACCATGGTAGCTCTGGGTGGACTTGCACCTTCAAACTTCTGGTTAGAAGCCAACTGTGTTAACTGTCGGCACTACCTAGGAACGTCTTTTGTACTTTAGGCAGGTTTTCATTTTGCTTAAATGACTATCCTCAGGTAATTGGTTATACCTGGATTTTTTAAAAAATTAATTTATGGATTTATTTGGTGAAATTCTACGGTGAACGTCTCTTTATCTCTATGCCTTCCCATCACCCTAATCCCAGTCATCATTTTTTCTCAGATGAACAATTGCAGTGGTCCCCGATGGGTCTCCTTGTACCCACTAGGTTCTCTTCCAGTGCAGGCCTCTCCCAGGAGCCAGACAGATCTTCTTCAAACATCTTAAGATGCCGTCCTACTAGGATTCTCCATGGGCTTCTCATCAGAAGAACTTCCGCGCCCTGTGTCAGCTGGTATACTTCTCCCATCTCTTCTTCTTCTCTTCCTTTTTATGTTTCTGTGACTCTGGCTTCTTGGTCCCTCAAACATGACAAGCTTATTTCCCACCACAGTGCCTTTGTGCAGGCTGCTCCTGCTGCCTGGAACATTTCTACTCCATATGGGGTTGGCTGGTGTTTTCTCTTCCTCCAGGCCTTGGCTTAAACTCCCCTTCATCAGGGAGGCCCGCTCTGGCCTGTCTTCTGTTCAAGTATGTCGTCTTCCCCCGATTTATCTTCCACAGTAACCTGTTCTTTTCCTTCATGGCCTCTCTCATCATTTCAAATGGTAATGTTATTTATGTGAATACTTATTAGTATCCACTTGTCACCAGATTGCAAATTCCTCAGACAGGAGTAAGCCTTTTGTTGATGTTGCTGTGAAAATAAAAATATACATGCATACACACATACATATACACATACATATATATACATAAAGTACAACACTTGAATTGGATCTGACTTGACGGCACTTGGCTTGGCTGACAATTCAATATTTTTACATGTACCATTCAGTGACAACAGTGACACAATGCCGGCAAAAACCACCGGCATTGGTTACCAAGTTTTCCATCACCATCAAAAGACATTCAATGCTTTCTAAACAATGAGTCCCCTTTCCCTCCTCCCTCCCACCTTCAGTAACCACTAACAACCTCTGGAAGGCAGACGGAAGTCTGACAACTCTGTTCTTAGCATCTGGCATAGGGTCTGGCCCATAGAAACAGTGTGACTGCTGGGGGCTCTGTGGCAGCTAACACACAATGAACAGAACCAGGTGGGAGGCCCATGTGCCGGCCATTTGAGGTCTCTGGAGAAGAAAAGTCTCTGGCCCTTTGACATTGGTAGAAGGGAGGAAGTGGACAAGAATGAAAGCAGTGACAGTGAAGCTGCACGAGAGCTCTGGATGTTTGGGATTATCCTGGGGTTTTCATCTGGGATCCCCTAAAACCAAGCCTCAGATGAGGATTAGAGTGCAAATAGTTTGTCTCGATGGAGAGGAGAGAGCTGAGACGAGGAAGGGAAGTGCCAGTGAGAGGAGCCGTATCACACCAGCTACCACCACGGGTGAGCAGGCTCAGTCCCAAGGGGATGGGCCGGATGTCAGCATGTCACAACTACCACATTGGGGCGTGGGGGGCGGAAAAGAGGGATCTGGGCTATTTATCCACCAACTCGCCTGACTGCTCACCTGGGGGGCATTAATTGCCAACACCTGTGGCCTGCCACACAGGTGGCTAATGAGCTCCAACAGCCAGAGTAAGCTGTCACGGGAAGGACACACGGATGGAGCTGTGAATAAAGTCAGGGGACAGGGTAGAACGCAGACAGCGCCTGGCACATGTGAAAGTGCATGCTGTCAGAGCACATTAAGATGGGTGCTGCACCCTGCATAATTTGTCCACATACCATCCCTTCCCTGTAGCACAGATGGACATCTTGACAGCGAGCAGTCAGGCAGCCACGGAGAAGATTCTTCTCACTGAAGGTGGCAGATCCATCAGTGGTCGTGCAGTCAGCTCCTACTTATGATGAGCCAGAGTAGGGCTGCGCTCCATAGGGCTCTCAGTGACTGATTTCTTTGGAAGCAGATTACCAGGACTTTCTTCTGAGACAGCACTGTGCTTCACTTGGAAGCTACTTTGTTACATGTCATGAGTGCTGAAAGGGGCATCCTTCTCCAAGTGGCAGAGCAGGTGACATTCTTAGCAGCAGCTGTAAAATGACAGACAGACTGCACACAGCTCCTTCAGGGTGGGGGTTGGTGGCAGCTGACTAAGGATGAGCACCTGCGTTTCATTCCTGGACACCCTTGGCGGCTTCTGGTATGGAGTAAACTAAGATGCAGGGTAAACCACGTGAGTGGAAATTCTGCCAATTACTGTGTGATCTTGAGGAAGTCAAGAGGTCCGCAGGCTTCTCCTGTGACATGAAGGATGTGAACTTTGAGCAGAATATTCTAGTCTGTCCCTGTTCTGGCACTGAAGAGGATATAACCATTGGGCTACCTTGGAAGCTGAGGGTGTCATAGGCCTGGACTCTGGGTGTGAGATTGGAACTTAGAGTGGCCAGGGAAGCTGGAGAGAAGTGCGTAGGTAGTCAAAGACTACCTGGGAGAATAGTGCTTGTCTGATGATTTCACAGCACGGCAAGGAAGGGACAAGAGGGAGGATGTTGGAAAGACAGAACAGTCTGTGAATAACAGAAACAAGGCCCTGGAGGGGAGAGGTGTATGTCTTCATCTCTCTGGGTTTACTCCTTGGTTTAACACTTCAGCTAAAATACCCTGCTATGTATCTTCCCTGACTCGACACTGCCTGTTTTGTCACTGTGTTTTATTTCCTTCATAGCTGCTATCGCTTTCTGAAATTATTTACTGATTCATGTGGTCATTTCGATCTCCTCCCTGGAATGTAGTAAGCTCCATGAGGTCAGGGCCTTTGTCTTCTTGTATATCCTGGATCCTTAGCACCTAGACAAGTTCCCAGAACACAGTAGTTGCTCAATAAATAGTTGTTGAATGAATAAATATATACGAAGTCTGGCAATTAAGTCCACAAACTTAATTGTTCTAAGTACTACATACCTCAGTGCTGATATCACTCCAGTCACCTTCAAATTACTCCCCTTGGGAAGCTATGCACCCAAGCTAGCACCTGGCCCACCCCTCAAGGCAATTATGAAACTCTTTCTAGAATGACCATTATGTACCATGGCATAGTGGGAAGTTCATGAACTTAATGGTATAGTTGTCTGTGAGGGAGTTTTTAGCCAGTAAACAAATAACTGTATTGGAACACCCTCCCTATTCACCTGACCTGGCCCCCAATCACTTTTTTCTTTACCTGAAGATAAAGGAAATATGGAAAGGAAGACATTTTGATGACATTCAGGACATCACCAGTAATATGACAACAGCTCTGATGGCCATTCCAGAAAAGAGAGTTCCAAAATTGCTTTGAAGGGTAGGCTAAGCACTGGTGTCAGTGCGTAGCATCCTCAGGGGAGTACTCCAAAGGTGATCATAGTGATATTCAGCAATGAGGTATGTAGTACTTTTTCTAGGACGAGTTTGTACTTGTGAGGCTTTGTAAATGGTAAAGCAGACAAAACCTTGAACTGATTTAGAGACCTGAGTTCTATTTAGTTCTATCATCAACATGCTGTATGATCTCAGGGAAACCTCTTCCCCCCTCTGGGGTTCAGTTTCATGATCTTTAAAGTGAGGCATTTGAGCTTTATTCTCAGGTCTCTTTGGCACTTGGCTTGGCTTACAGATATATAGAGAGGAATGTCTTCCCTTCCAGTTCTCAAATTCCAGGATTCAATCAGCTCAGCCAATCACCCACCATGGGCTATTCATCACTCAAGGATCATCAGCAAGCTAATGAAGTAAAGTCTTGACAGACAAGCATTAATACATTCAGCAAACATTTCTGGGGGCCCACTCTGGGCGAGGCTCTATTGTAGATTCTGGAAGTACAGTTGGAGAGTGAAGCAGACGTGCACCCTCGACTCAGTGGGCTCTCACATTCTAATAGACAATGGTGAAAAACTGTGGGTTTCCTCCTATCACTCATGAAGGTGGAAAAGGCCAAGTTTTAGAGAAAGAAAACCATCTAAGTACTGAGTCGTTAAAAAGAAGAAACCCTGTTATTAGCAAGATGGTTTGTGGGGCTAGAATGCCTGTAGACCTGGCTCTAGGAAAAATGGTAGGGCAGATGAGCTTAATATTCAGGCCCTAGAACCTAAGGTATGGCTATTGTTGACCAGTGCCCTGGGAAGCCCAGCCAAGTCTGTCCCATCCCTCCCACTTGGTCAGAGCATGCCAACTCTGAGTCCCCTTTCTTCAGTGGCCAGTTTTCTGACACGGGACTACTCTGCGTCAATTAACAGAGTACAGCCAAGGCAGTAGGGGAGTCTCTAGGTGATACACACAGTTACCATACTTAACTGCTAACCAAAAGGTTGGGAGTTCAAGTCCAACCAGAGGTTTCTCAGAAAAAAGTCTTGGTGAACAACTTCCAAAAAGATTAGCCACTGAAAACTCTATGCAGCACAATTCTAAGTCACATGAGGTTGCTATGAGTTGGAGTGGACTCAGCAGCCGTTGGATCTCTTAAGGTAGTCATGATGTGTATAATTCACCCTTCCAAAATAAGAAGTTCAGTTTAATCACTGTATAAACTCTGAAGAGCTGACTCTTATGGTAGTATTTGACTGACTCTCATGGTAGGTTTGGACAGCGAGAGAAAGCTGTGGCTCCTGTAGCAAGCTTTCTTCTTCTTGGGCTTAAGTGCATGGCACTCAAACATTCTCTAGAATCTTGCTGCTCAAGGGCAATCAGAGGCTACTACCTCAGCATGGTCTAGAAGCTTCTTAGAAACATGGACTCTCAGGCCCCACCCAGGCCTACAAAACCAGGTTTGTATGCTCGTTGGGGTCTGAGAAACTCTAGGCTAGAATGCCCCTTGCTCTCTGAGAACAGGATCTGTGCCCATGACCAGATTTTCCTTCTGCAGACAGCCTCGCAGTACCACTGTCTGTCTGCTGTTCCATTTTCAGGGCCAAACTATTTACACATTAGGTGGTAGAAGAGGAAAGCCACTGGACACTTGGCTAAGTAAGAAGGCTGCAACTTGTTAGTGCAGTAAGCCAAACCAGCTCCCCAAACGATCATTCCTCGTGAGACAGGACAGGCCAGCTAATGGCCAAGCCCTACTTTGAGTTAATAGTTCCCTTGCCATTCAGTCTGATATTCATTTGCAAAGGAAATGGGGCTATGAAACATCCTATGCAATATTCCACTAAAGCCAACAGATCTGTAGCATGTATGCAGGGTCACTTCCCTTTATTCCTGCAGATCACCACTCTACCCTTCTCTACCTCCTCTTTCTCAGGAGAGTGACCCAGACTGCATCAGAGGGATTCCTTTCTACAGGAATGGATTGGACTTGGCAATGCAGAGTGACCATATATTGGAAGCACTTTGTGGTTCTATACATCTGTAGAATATCATTCTTCTGACCTTTGGCTGGAGGAAGAGGAGTGGGTGGAGAGGAGGGGGAAGGAGACTGTTGGGAGGATGAGACATGTATGGAGCAGAGAGGAATAGTGTGCTGTCACTGGGCAGGGAGAGCAGTAGAAGCTGCATATAGGTGGGCATGCAAATTTATATGGAAATGTACATTTTCACTCAGTCATAATAAAAAAATAAATAAGTAAAGAAGGATCTTTTCTGTCTCCTGGCTTCTAGAATGTCCAGCCAATGGGCAGGAGATGAAGTTAGGGTATGTACAACCTCCCTGCCAAACTGCAGCATCTCTCAACTAAGTCACTACTCCCCCTCAAAGAGAATCTTCCCACAAGGCCATTTCTTTCTGGGTTCTGATACATGTTCCCTCCTTCTCCTTCCCCTTCATACCAGACCCGAGGTGCTGTGCTGTAACTTTCTGGTTTTCTTAAACCTTGTCCACACTTTTGTAAACAGTCCTTTATACTTGTCTCAACTTTTCTTCTTAAATTACTCAGTTTGAGTGAGCTATCTATTTCCTCCCAGGACTTGGACTGATTTAATGTGCATAGAAAAAAGTCTGGTAGGAGAGAAACCAAAGGCTTCAGCAATCTTTCCTTTTCTTTTACTGTCTGTTCTAAATTTTCAGTCAATCCATTTTCTTTGGTTCTCATGCTCACTTGAGATCTTTGGGCCCTTCAGAAACCTATTTCATTTCTAAACACTGTCTTCTGGTTTCAAAGTTGTGTGGTAGTGAAAAACAATTTTGGCCTTTGGCCTTGGTTTCTGGGTAGTAACCCTGGGAATAACTGAAGTGCCTTCATCTGAAACCGCCAGACCATGTTTGAGCATTTATGCTAACTGTAGGGATAGTCCAGATTAGAAAACATTCACCTGGTAGGTCAATGTCAACTAAGTTTAGGAAGCCTGATTTAGCTTATCGTACATATGTAATGAGGGCTCGCTCATGACTGGCTGATAAAAGTCTTGAACACAGAGGGTCAAGGAGCATCCTGGTTGGCAAAGGGAGGATGATACACTCTCTTTGAGATATGGAAGCTCCTTGTGAGGAGCCCTCCCAGATGTTGCCCACATGTCCCTTTCTTATTTGTATTCTTCTGCTGTAACAAATCTGTAAAGTAGAATAATTTTTATGAATTCCAGCAAATTATCAAATCTAAAGGAGAAGTGAGATCCAGCACGTGAAAGTGAGGATGTCATGTGGGCCCCTAAACTTGCAACAGGTGCCTGCCTATTTGACAGTCTAGAGGATGGTATCTTGTTTACCTATAAGATCTGCCCTAGTTTCAGTGGTTAGGGCTGGAGAGAATGTGGCTTGTGCGTAGCTAGCGTCAGAAATGATTGCAAAGTGACAGGATCATCCCTACATTTTAGGGATTGGATTCATGCTGATTTTTACCCACAAATTATCTGTGAACAAGTAAACCTCTGTGGTTGGACTCCCAAGTCAGGGGGGTGGGTAGGGGAGGGCAGGACAATACTGAACAAATGTTTTAGTCATCAACAGGCTGGTTTTCCCACTCTGGGATCTATAAATTCAGAGGCCCTGTCATAGCATAGAGGACATGGGCAATAGACACTGAAATTATGACTCTCGTAAAGCGGTTGGCTGCTAACTGAAAGGTCAGTGGTTAGAACCCCCCAACTGTTCCAGAGGAGAAAGATGTGGCAGTCTGCTTTTGTGATAATTTACAGCCTTGGAAACGCTGTGGAACAGTGCTAGTCTGTCCAGTAGGGCCTCTATCGGTTGAACCCATTCAACAGAAATGGGTTTGGTGTTTTAGTTTAACGCCACACCTCCTAGAAGTGAGATCCTTCAGATGGACTTGGGGTCGAGTTGGTTTCTTGCAGGGTCTCTCCTGCCTAGGCACTCATTAGTGCCCCTCACTAAGTGGCATTGAGGGCCACTGTCGTGCCCACTTCTGCCTTGGTTGTGCCTCTGTTCTCAGCCACCACTTTTCCTCTCTGAGTTCTCCTACGTGTCTGTTCCTCACTCCTGTGGCCCCAGCTCCGCTGGCCTTCTCACTGTTCCTCATACACAACAAGTTTATGACTTCCTTGTGGCCTTTGTCCTTTCTAGTCCCTCTCTCTAGAAGGTTCTTCTCCCAGGTATCCTTAGGACTTGCCTCTCTCTCCCTCTTCCCACTGCTTTCAGGTTTCTGGACAAATAATCACCTTTTTCTGGGAGTTCTGCCCTGACCATCCTAGATACCACAGCACTCGCCTTCCCCTTCTCCTTTCTGAACTTACCTCACTTTCTTCACAGAATTTGGTACTAGCTGACATTTTAACTATTTGTTTAATGCATATATCTCTTCACCTTCCTAAGATCTCCCCAAGGGAAGATTTGACTCTGTTTTGTTCATTACTGTGTCCCGAGAGCTTACATCTGTGCGTAAAGAAGGCATTCAACAAAATGTTTAGTGAATTAATAAACAAATGCTCTCTCGGTCACCTTGGGAAATCAGAATTACACAGAGAAAGTGGCTACAAACACCTGGCCATAGCCAGAGGCTGGTGTCCTCCAGGGTCAGCATGGCATGACTGGTGTCCTGCATAGCCAGCCAACTTGGGGTGGCCTCAGCTGTGCCTACAGCCACTCTTAGGCTCCTCTTCCTGCCTATCCTGTCCCTGCACACCTGCACCTGCCCCTCTGAGTCTCAGGGAGCCATGGGACTGTAGGAGGGTCTCTGAGCTCTCCATTTATACCTACTTCTGCTCTAGGAGCTCAAGTTTTGTCTGAAATCCAGGTACAAGCTTCTGATGCCACCACTGTAAGAAACTCAGCACTTTCCCTGCTGGTCAGGGCCCTAGAAACCACTCCTGAGAATGAGACATTTCTTTTCTTTCTCCAGCCACTGAAGCTTCAAGACACTCAGAATGCAAACCCCCATGATGGTGTGTGTGGGTAGAATGCAGGGACTGTACCGTTTATCCCCAAGTCCAAATCTTTATGCTGGAGTACCTGAGTGACAGTTAAGGGCTCAACTACTAGCTGAAAGATTGGGAGTTCAAACTCTCCCAGAGGTGCCTCAGAAGATAGGCCTGGTGATCAGCCTCTGAAAAGTCACAGCCTTAACAACTCTAATTTCTTCTTTGCATACATGGAATTGCCATGAGTTGAAATCAACTTGATGGCAACTAGCAATAACAGACTTTCTGGAAGAAGGTTGCTGGGCCTTTGCTGAGTGACTTTACTCAGTGAGTCTCAACCTCTAACCTTTAACTTCGCAGCTGAATGCAAATTGTTTGCACCACCCAAAAAGTTTACACCCTCTGTAAATCAAAAAGCCAAACCCATTGCCAGCAAGTTGATTCCAATTCATCGTGACCTTGTAGGACAGAGTAGAACATCCCCATAGTTTCAAAAGAGCATCAGGTAGATTTGAACTGATGATCTTTATGGTTAGCAGCCATAGCACTTAACCACTACATCACCAGAGTTTCCAGCACCCAGCATAAAACCAAAAACCACACTCACTGCCGTCAAGTCAATTCTGACTCATAGTGCCTGTATAGATCAGAGGAGAACTGCCCCATAGAGTTTCCAAGGAGCACCTGGTGGATTTGAACTGCTGACCTTTTGGTGAGCAGATGTAGCACTTAACCACTACCACATGAGGTTTTACACACCTTCTTTAAAGAAGACTAAATCTTGATTTGTCCCAGAACAGTTACAAGTCAGACCACTCATATTTTAGAGAGTTAAAATTGTGGGTTCTAATCCCAGGCTTTGGAGGGAGTATGGCCCTGCCCACACTTTAATTTTAGACTTCCGGCCTCCAGAACTCTGAGAGAATAATTTTCTGGTGTTTTCGGCCACCCAGTTTGTGGTCCTTTGTTACAGCAGCCCCGGAAAGCAAGAGACCCTCTTTTTCAGCCTTCCTGCCTTCTTCAACTTTCCGGTAAAGCTCTAGTTACTTTTGCAACAGATTTCATAAAGTCTAGGTTTTTCTTCCTCTGGTTTAACCCTGGCTAGATGTGGGTTAAGGTTGTCTTTACCCACAGCTATTTTTCTTTGTAAATGCTCTCCAAGTCAGACAGTTGCCCATCAATAATTTATACTGAAAATGCCTCTGTTGGTTCTTAATGCCCTTTATGGTGGTTTCTGACCCTAACCCAGGTCTCTGCACAGATGCTGAGGGGGATGGGAAGGTGCTCTCCACCTCTCCAACCTCCCTTTCTCCCCATCCCATCCTCTCTTCCTTTCTTTTCCAAGTAGGAGGCAGGGAGGCCTTTTCAGAGATCTATCTGCACAACCCTGACCTTCTGTCTCATTTACATCAGAGAATTTTTGCTTTCCCGCTTCTTCAGATTCTCTGAAGGGAAGACGAAGGAGGAAGGAGAGGACAGTCTGGTTTGAATTACTTATTGATCTTTGAGCAACTGTATCCCTCCTGGACAGCCCGCTGTCTCTGAGGCCACTTTCCTGGCTATCGATCTGTGACTCATCCAGACTCATCCAGAATTTGGGTCCTGCCCAAACTTCCAGAGCTGCCTGCATCACCCCAGTGCCCCAGGAATTCTGCCTTTCAGGAATCAAAGCTTCACAATCCCCTTTCTGCTGCAACAAGCCCTAGACCTAGATCTCACCCTGCCACTCACCAGCCTTTATCACAGGACAGCAGGCACTGTCTTCCTGGTCTAACTGGTTTGAATAAAGGGTACAGTGAGTCTCCCTCTTCTGTCAGTTCCTCCAGAGTCTAAATGGGCCCTGAGTAGCCCATCACTACACCAGTTCCCAGAGCCTAGTTGACATTGACTGTGTGGCAATGGGTTTGGGTTAGTAGGCACATTTGTCCCTGAACTGTTCAAGTGTTAGTGATCTGATTTGGGTTGTGAAAACACTGTGTTCTCTCTTAAAATACAGGCATTGACCTTACTGCCAGTGACACATTCATGTAATTTTCTTTACCAGACTAGCAACATGTCACCCAGCACAGAGCAGGAGTGGTAGGGAATAAAATACAAGAGTCCCTGGGTGGTGAAAATGTTAACAACCTCAGCTGCTAAAACAACAGGTTGGAGGTTTGAGTCCACCCAGAGGTGCCTCAGAAGAAAGGCCTGGTGATCTACTTCCAAAAAACCAGGCATTGAAAACCTCGTGGAGCACAGTGTGACTTTGACACAGACGGGGTCACCATGGGTCAAAATCAAAGGCAACTGGTTCAGGGATAGGACAGAAAAGCTTGGTGGCAGAGAGGAGAGCAGAGAGAGCTGATGCCTGGACATGGCCGGGCAGTGGGAGTTACTGAGTATTTGTTCAGATGACACCATGAGGACACAGCTGGCAGGAAGGAAGGGGGGCATCCCAGTGGTGGTGGAGGCTGGTGTGGTGGAGGTGGGTTCCTGAGGCAAGTTTTTTTCCATGACACTGTTTTTCCTGGGGAAGGCATTGTGCCTCTCCACCAACACTGCCACACCGATACTGCTGTCGTCTTTCTTCCTGCTACACCTAACATGAAAAGCCTCATTGCTGTCTGTTATGGGCTGAATTGTGTCCCCAAAAGGTATGTTCATATCTTAATCTCTGGTATCTGTGAATGTGACCTTATTTGGAAAATAGCATCTGGGCAGATGTCATTTGTCAAGTTCATAGGTGGCCAAGCCAGAATAGAACAGGGTAGCTGTAATCCAATGTGACTGGCATTGGTGGTTCAGTGGTAGAATCATGCCTTCCCAGAGGGAGACCTGGGTTCGATTCCTGGCCATTGCACCCCATGTACAGCTCCCACTAGCCTATCAGTGGAAAGCTCTAATGCTGCTTTGATGCTGGACAGGTTTCAGCAGAGCTTCCAGACTAACACAGATCAGGAAGAAAGGCCTGGTGATCTATTGCCAAAAATCAGGCACTGAAAGCCCTGTGATCACAATAGCCTATCCTGTTGTGCACAGGGTCACCATGAGTCAGGAGGTGATTCAACAGCAGCTAACAACAACACACATGCAAACATTTATATAAACCAAAACCAAAACTATTGTTGTTGAGTTGATTCTGACTCACAGTGACTCCATAGGTTTTCCAAGGCTGTAAATCTCTACAAAGCAGACTGCCATATCTTTCTCCCACAGAGAAACACTATACAAAACACTATATCTGTATGCATGTGTGTGTGTGTGTGTGTTGGTGTGTATGAAACATATCTATAACACTGTGTATATCACATACATAAGGGCTACCAATTAAGTTCACGAACCCACCCTTGAAAAAGTGCTACATACCTCATTGCTGAATATCACTGCAGCCACCTTCAAAGTACTCCCCATGGGAAGGTGTGCACCAATGACAGTGCCTAGTCCAGGCAATTTTGGAACTCAACAGCACTTGGCTTTGGCTTTTTTCTGGAATGCCCATCAGAGCTGTTGTCTTATTACACTTGATGTCCTGAATTTCATTCGAATGTCTTCCTTTCAGTATTCCCTTTATCTTTGGGTAAAGAAAAAAGTCACTAGGGGCCAGAACAGGTGAGTTTGTCGGTCTGTCACAGACAGCTATACAATTAAGTTTGTGAACTTGCCCTCATGCCGCTGTGTGTAATGGTCATTCCAGAAAGAGTTCCAAAACTGGTTTGAAGGGTGTCCTAGGCATTAGCATCAGTGCGTAGCTTCCCAAGAGGAGCAGTTTGAAGGTGACCATAGTGATAGTCAACAATGAGGTGTGTAGTACTTAGAACAATTAAGTTTGCAGACTTAATTGTTGGACCTCATATGTTATATACAGTATATATAATAGTCTGATCAGAAATATATCAAGCTAAGTATAATAAAAGCATAAGGCAGCTGCAGGAAAGAACTAGTGATGTCAGTGCCCAGGGAAAGTCTGTCTAAGGAGGGGACACTTGAACACAGATCTGGGTGTAGCAAGGGTGGGGGTCACTTGGGACCCAGGAGAGAGAGTCATTGCAGGTAGAGGGGATACTCAGTGCAAAGGCCCTGCAGTGGGCAGGCGAGAGGTCCATAGAGACCCATAGGGACCAGTGAGGCTGGAGAGGGGTCAGGGGGGCAGAAGGTAGGAAGAAGAGGAAGAAGAGCTTGGGGAAACCACAAAAAAACAAACCCCTTGCTGTCTTGTCAATTCTGACTCACAGAGACCTCATAAACCAGAATATAACTGCCCCATGGGGTTTTCAAGAAGCCCCTGGTGGATTTAAACTGCCAACCTCTTGGTCAGCAGGTGTTTTCATCAGCTAGTACTGCTCTAGCAGGAATACCACAGAGTGGATGGCTTTAACAAGGGAAGGTTTATTCTTACACAGTCCAGTAGGCTGCAAGTCCATATTTAAGGTGTCCGCTCCATGAGAAGGCTTTCCCCCCTGTCGGCTCTGGATGAAAGTCGGTACTGCATCAGTCTTTGTCCAGGGAGCATCTTGGTGCAGGAACCTCAGGTCTGAAGGACGCACTTTTCTCCGGGTGCTGCTTTCTTGATGGTGTGAGGTTCGCAGTTCTCTGCCTTTTTCTCTTTCCTTTTATCTCTTGCAGGATTAAAGGATTAAGGGTGGGGCAAACCACACTCCAGAGAAACTCCCTTTATGGTAAAGCAGGGAGGTGATCTTATAAAGGGGTTTACAGCCGCACCCTAGCCTTTAACATACAGCCTAGAAGAATCACAAAAGGGAAGATGATCGTAGAATATAGGGAATCATGGCCCAAGCACATGGTTACACATATTCCGGGGGGGAAACAATTCAATCCATGACAGCAGCCATGTCACTTAACTGCTACACCACCAAAGTTTCCTGGGGAGTGGACCCTTTTGTTGTGAGGGGGCAGGGGACAGCACAGACCCGGAGGCAGGGACTGAATGCAGTAGCGGTCCCTTGTGGGTGAACGCCGAGCAGAGTCCCAGTAGAAGGAAAGCAAACCACTCATTAGTACATCAGCTGCCTTTTCTTTACCTGGACAGGCAGACTGAGTGATTCCAGGGCAAAGACAGAGCGCCTAGTTGGAGGGGACAGAGAAGTGAGGGCAGGGGAGGGAGAGGAGCTGGAGCCACAGATATCTGAGATGAAAAAGACCCACTAGGTCATCAAGTGGGTCTGCTGGGGCCCATTAAAGAGACTTGCAGCAGACGAATCCCCGCCCTCACCTGCTCATCTGATGCTCTGGCTGAGAGCAGGCGTTGGAGATGGGAGCTGGTTGAAATTAGATGGGAATTTATTTAAGGCTTTTAAACATTTCTGCACTCAGGGAACCTCCAGAGGACGACAGATCATCCCTCTGCAGCCTGCCAGGGAGCCTCAAAAGTGATGATGTATCTGGCCCTTGGTTCACCCAGTGAGTGCGTGATGAAGAGAGAGAAGGGGGAGCAGGCGACCCCTGAAAGATCTACCAATCAAAAGCCCTGTGGAGCGCTGCCCCCCTCTGACCTGCGTGGGGTCACCACGAGTCAGAACAGCCTTGATCTAGTTTGGTGGCAGGGTTATTGTGAGGATATAGGAGTTTGTGGATGTGAAGCATTTATGAGAGTGCTTGGCACAAAGTGAATTCTATATATATGTAAACTACTATTACTATGGCTTTTGGTTAGGAATTCACTTGGCAATAAATAATAGAAAATTCCATCAATAGTGATTCAAATGAGGAAGGGGCTTATTTATATGATGTAACAAGAAACCTGAGGTTTGAGAGCTGTGGTAAGCAAGCTCTAAGTCAACTGGTCGTGATTTCTAGGTCCTCTCGCTCAGGTCAGGATGCCGTTTCTGAGATTCGATTATGAAAGATGCTCTGACTTCAAAAACAAATAAACAAAGGCTCTCACCTCTTTCTTGAGTGCCTTCTGGCTGTCTCTCACATCACCAGCTCCCACAGGTGGGACACTCAGACAGCCCTGGGCAAGGCCCACATCACAAGAAAACTGAGGCAGCCACAAAGAAACTTTCTGAGTGAGTTTGTGAGCAAATTTGTCAGCGCAGTCAGACCTTCCAGTGACTGTATCCCTGAGAGCTGGCCTGCAGCCTCAGGAGACCCTAAGCCCAGGGACCTAGCTAAGCCACCCCCAGATTCCGGAACCACAGCAACTGTGAAACAATGAATGTTCACTGTTTGAATCTGATAGATTTTGGGGTCCTTTATTATACAGGGGAAACCCTAGTGGTGTAGTGACTAGAGCTAACCAAAAGATTGGCAGTTTGAATCCGCTAGGTACTCCTTGGAAATTCCGTGGGGACAGTTCTGTTCTGTCCTATAAAGTTGCTATGTGTCAGAATCCACTCGATGGCAGTGGGTTTTTGGTTTATTATGGGAGCAGGTTCCGTGGACTCTGAACCTAGTGACCCCAGTTCAAGTCTCAGCGGAAGTCCTGTGTTTGGAAACCCTGGTAGCAGTAGTGATGCAGCGCTACAGCTGCAGGTCGGCAGTTTGAATCCACCAGGTGCTTCTTGGAAACTCCATGGCGCGGTTCTGCCCTGCCCTATGGTGTCGCTAAGAGTCAGAATGGACTCGATGGCAATGGATTCACTGTATGGCAATAGATATCTAATACAGAGGACATCTAGGGCTTGTATCGTGCCTCATCGGTGTCATCAGCCTCCTAATTCATGAGCCTTGCTAGGCCTTTCAGTGTCTTTCTCTATTGGAAATAGAAAACCGGGTACATCACCTTCTTATGTTTCCCTCTAACATGCCTGCTAGTTCCTTGCTAGGATTGCTCCTGACAACAGCTGAAAGAGGACTAAAGGAAAGCCCCGCCGCTGCCTGTCTCCAGCTCTACCCTGAGAAAATCCCCTCCATTAGAATGCAGAGGGTTGGGTGCCACCGTCACACCCCACTTCCACCCCCCAGGAAGCCTTTGCCATGCTATCTGTGGACTCCTCGGTGCAAGGCAGGAAGACCTGTGGTGGATGGAGGCCACTGGTTGAGTGAAGGTACTTTCTGGGAGGCAGTCAGAGGATCTGCTGTGGCCGTGACATCTCAGTGGAACACACCTGGATGTGCTCACAGATGTCTTAGAACAAAGCTGCAGATGTTTTTGCTCTCTGAAGGCCCACTTCATTCTCCTGTCTGAGACTTCGCAGCAGCACCCCTCTCTACTTTTTTAACCAGACCTCCAAAAAGGGAGAAGGTTAGCTTCCTGAAGAGGATTGACAAATTTCACACTGTAAAAGAGTTTCCATGTCAAAGATGTTGGCTGATCATGGGGAATGATCTGGAAGTCCGTCATTAGAAAACCACACATTGGTCCTTTTCCCTGGTGGTCTTCAGAGTAGGAAGAGCCCTTGTCTTGTTAGGGTGCAAGGTCCACATGGACACCTTCTATCACTTGCCACCCCCAAGGAGCCCCTCTTGTGTTCCTTGTGAATCTCATGTGCCCTTACCTCACGAATCCCGTGGCATGCCAGAGATTTTTGCTTGACTCCCTCAACTGGTGCCTTGAGGACAAGGACACTTTTGTGCTCAGTCTGTAGCTTCAGTGCTTAGTAAACTCCCACTAAATGTTGAACAAAGGAACAAATGCACGGTGGAGCCTTTGGAAACCATTTGGACCTATTCTCTTGCTATGCAAACGAGTACATAGTGCTCCAGGGAGCCAAATGACAGGTCTAATGTCCCCATCAGCCAGTTAGGGGATTTTCGTTTTTGTGCTGATTCAGACCCACTATCAAATTTACCCTTAAAAGTGAAGACATATTCAGAGACAAACATGAACATGTATGTGGCTTCTGAAATGAAAAGAAAAATGAAAAATAATATCAATCTTGGAGAATTTTTATTTATCAGGTGGTTTAGTTTTCATTAGTGGCAAGTTAGGCACCATTATCCCCATTTAACTGATGAAGAACCAAACCAAACCCATTGTCAATAAGTCGCCTCTGACTCAGAGCAGCCCTGTGGGACACAGCACAGCACAGCTGCTGTGTCCAAGAAGCGGCTGGGTAGATTCCAGCTGCTGACCTCTTGGTTAGCAGCTGAGCTCCTACTGACGTGATCACTGATGTGATCTTTACCTAAGATCACATCAAGTGAGCAGAGAGAGACCTAGGCTTCTACCTCACCATGCTGTTTTTTAGGCAGTTGTCTTGTGAGGTACTCTGTGCTCTAGGGGCGAATCTGTTCCCCTCCCTCTTCCAGTTTCTACAGATTGCCAGCATCCTTGGCTCTTGGCCTCTCCCTCACAACCTCTGACCTCTGCTTCCATGGCCATACTTCCTTTTCTGACTTGGACTCTCATGCCTTACTTTTGTACAGACTCTTGTGATTATACTGGCTCTACCGAGATAATTCAAGATAACCTCCCCATTGCAAGATCCTAATCCCATTAGCAAAGTCCATTTTAACAAAGCATGCGGTGCAATATAGTCACAGATTCCAGGGATTGAAATGTGGCCATGTTTGGGGGCCCCCTGTTCAGCCTACCTCAAGCATCTACTCTGTGTGCAACCTGGGCACTGAGTAGGCAGTTTATGGGCATTATCTCCTCTCATTCTTATAACCACCGTGTGAGACAGTTATGATAAGATAATGCTTACTTTAAAGGAGAGTAACTGAGTGGATACTGACTAGTTTATGATCATATGTGGGTATTGGCAGAGTCCCTAGATTGTGGGAATGGTTCACATGCTTAGCTACTAGCCTAAAGATTGGAGGCTTGAGTGTACCCACAGGCACCTTGGAAGAAAGGCCTGGCAATCTGCTTCTGAAAAATCAGCCTTTGAAAACCCTATGGAGTACAGTTCTATTCTGACACACGTGGGGCTACCATGAGTTAAAGCTGACTTAACAGCAACTGGTCAACCAGCTGGCTGGAACAGTCAGGCTTGTCAGACACCAGTGCCTATAGTTTTAGGAATTGGAACAGAAAAGTTTGGCTAGAGAGGGAAAGCTGCAAGTTGGAGAGCCTAGGCTGCTCTGCAGGCTGGAGCAGGATCAGGCAAGGCCTTAGATGATGGACTGAGACATTGGGACATTTAGGACAACACATTCCAAGGCAGGAGAATGAGGAAGTTCCTGAAGATTGTTTGGTTTGGGAGAGGGAACTCAGATGCTTCTAGGGGAGAAGGGTGGGCTCTGAGTAAGCTCCAGGCTGCTGTGGACAGAGCTGGGACAGGGCAGGTAGCTGGGCACTGGCTCCATGCATGCTGCTGCTCTGTCCCATTTGGCTCCACAGATTAATATTTTCCAAGAATAAAGCCTGAAAGCCAGAACTCAGACAGTATCCCTGAGCCTGATCATCCTGAGGCATCCCCGTCTGACACTGCTTTGTGACATCAGTACCTGGACTCCCCTAGACAGCCATCATCCTCTGGCTCCCTGGCTCTGGTGTGGCTGGCTACCCGCAGTGATGTCTAGATGAACTGGCACTTTGACAGGGAGTAGCTGCCAGTCTTAAGCAGTGACTGGGGAACTCTGAAGGTCTCTTGCATCCATCAGGCTCTTTCTGACTCTGACTGCTTGTTTCTGGGATCAAACAGGGCTGACTTGCTTGGGAGGGCCTGCAGGACTGAAACGTCGTCACTGAGAGTGCTGACACATTCAGGGGTTTGCAACCAATGCTGTGAGACAAAACCAAATCTATTGCTGTCAAGTTGATTCTGAACCATAGTTACGATGTAGGACAGAGTCGAACTGCCACACAGAGTTTCCAAGGAGCTTGGTGGCTTGAAACTGCTGACCTTTTGGTTAACACTGTAGCTCTTAACCACTACACCACCAGGGTCTGTGTACAATGTTCAGTGGGAAACGCATTTGCTGTGTACACTTCCACCTAAACAGCAATAAAAAGAACAAAAAAGAAAGAAGAAACATCATCACCACTTGTTTCCCACAGGGACAGGGCCCCTGTCCCTGTTTGCCAGATGGTTCTCTGTTGGGATCGCATCTCTCCAACACCCCAGTTACGTAGCTGTGTGGAGCCTCTGTTTCTCCGTTGGCAAAACGGCTCCCACGTAACAGGCTGCCTCAGAGCTGCTGTAGAGACATTCATGAGTTACCCTGTAAAGCATGTGCTCGGTAAATCACTGCCCTTCCTCTTGCAGAGTTCTTTCCAGGGCTTAACCTTGACCTTTTGGTGGTTTTAGTTCCTGGCTGTCTCCTTCCTTCTGCCTTCCCTTCCTCCCTCTTCCCTTCCCTTCTTTTTCCTTGCTGTCAGTCTTTCTTTTTTAGGGTAGATGGAGGACAGCTGCTCAAAGCTTTCTCAGGCACTTGAGGCATATTGCAGATGTGACCTTCTGACACACTGGGGCCACATTGGATTCAGTCATGTTCTTTTCGGTCTCCCAAAGAACTAGACACAGAATAACAAAAGAAGTAGGGCACTGTCTTTTTCAGCCTATGGGCATTGTCTAGCACAGTTTCTTAGCCCATAGCAATAATAATAAACCACACACCAGTTGCCATCAAATCAATTCTGACTCATGGTGATCACGTGTGTGTTAGAGTATAACTGTACTTCGTAGGATTTTTTCTTTCTTTTTTTTTTTTTAAATTGTGCTTTAGTTACTCGTATTTAAACTGTGCTTTAGTTACTCATATAAAAATTTGTGCATACGTTGTTATGTGACCCTGGTTGTTTTTCCTATAATGTGACAGCACACTCTTCCTTTCCGTCTCAGATTATTTATGTCCACTCAGCCATCTCCTGTCTCTTCCTACCTTCTCATTTCTCCTCTAGACAGGAGCTGCTCATTTAGTCTCTTGTATTTACTTGCACTCTTTTCATGAGTATCATTTAGGTTTTATAGTCCAGTCCAGTCTTTGAAGAATTGGCTTGGGAATGGATTTAGTTCAGGGCTAGCAGAGAGTCCAGCGACCATTTTTTCTGGGGTTCCTCTAGCCTTAGTCAGACCACTAAGTCTGGTCTTCTTATGTGAATTTCAGATCTCTACCCACCTTTCTTCTGCTCTACCAGATACTCTCTGTTATGTTGGGACAGTCATTGGTGGTGGCCAGGCACAGTCTTGTTCTTCCAGTCCCATACTGATATAGACTGGTTCACGTGGCCCTTTCCGTCCTTCAGGCTCATAGTCTCCTTACATTTTTGGTGTGCTTCATTCTCCTTTGCTCCCGGTGGACTGGGACCAATTTATACATCTTAGATGGTTGCTTGCTAGCTTTTAAGACCCCAGACTCCACTCACCAAAGTGGGATGCAGAACATTTTCTTGATGAACTTTGTTATCCCAATTGATCTAAATGTCCTCCCAAGCCTCCCCAGGGTTTATAGTGGCTGATTATTCAAAAGTAGTTGACAAGACTTTCCTCTGAGGTGCTTCTGGGTGAACTTGAACCAAGACTTTTTTGGTTAACAGTGACAGAGGTGTACTCTTGGCCCATAATAGTGTTTTGAGAAATCCTGGTGAAGGGACAGGGGAGAAAAGGAAGGAAAAGGAGAGAGGAAGACGAAAACAGCACAGAATGTTGAGAGTACGTAGATTCTCTTTGCTGTTGCCTGGACACCCACTTCTGCACGCTGGGACACCGGAGGGCCGCCAACAATTCATTTCTTTAACAAGCATTTATGGAGCACCTGGTACTGTGTTGGACGTTATAGCAGAAACAAAGATGAATAATCGATGGGGCGTGCCCTCAGGGTGCCTCCAGTCTAGCAGGGGAGTGAAGATCTGAACAGAACTGATGTTCACTCAGGGAAAAGGAAGAAAGTAGCACCCGCAAGAAAGAACCATGGATTTGAGCTCCAGGGCTCCAGGTTGGCAACTTGGCACTTGTTAGTTATTGATTGGCTTTGTAGGAATGGCAGTCAAGTGAGAAGAAGCTGGGAGAAAGACAGTCTACATTTACTGTTCTACCTGTGGCCCACACCCATGGGAAAAGACTGGGGGCTGTACCTTTTGACACCCCTTCAGTGAGATATTTGAGGTACTGAGCTTGTTTAACAGCACTGTGCCAGGGTCATCTGCTGCCTGCCTTTGTGCCTGTTTATCTGCTGGCAACCCTTATGAGCACACACTCACTAAGAGGTACACTCATGCACACTTAGACACATATGGTTACTATCCTGTTTGATTTTGTTGTTAGTCACTGTTGAGTTGATTCTGACTCCTGGTGAACCATATCTACAGGATAGAACTGCCCTACAGAGTATTCAAGGCTGTGACCTTTCAGAAGCAGATTGCCAGACCTGCCATCACAAGTACCTCTAGGTGGGTTTGAACTGCCAGTCTTTTGGCTAGTAGTAGTGCATGTAACTGTTTGCATCACCCCATTGCAGCCTGAACACATCACCATTAGGGCTGCCCCCTTCTCCCTCTCCCACATTGGGGTCCACTTCCTCCACTCTCGCCCTTGGCTTCCCTTCCACACCTTGCCTCCCTGACTTCTTGCCTGGTAACAACAAGCCTAGTCCAACACCAACACCCCCGTAGCACAATCACCAAAGGGGTGCTGTCTCTCTTCCTCCCTGGCACTGTGCCCTGCCTTTTGGGGGGGTCCTGTGGGTCCTCAATGCTATACACAGTCTCTGTCTCCCATTTTCATCTCTGTTTTTTCTTTCCCTGCCTGTTTCATCTGTCACTGTCTTTCCTCTCCATGAGTGATGTGTATGTATGTGAGTGTAAAAGAGGAAGAGTGAAAGAGAAGAGAGACACAAGTTTCCCTGTGGGGTTCTCTCCTGATTTAGCCCAGCTTGGAAATCGCAAATGCAGATGACACTGCCTTGGGAAACGAGGGAGCATATATCTTGACAGGATGGGGCCAGGATGTCTGAATGAGGCAACAAATCCAGTCTGGGGAGGAAGGAACACCACCAGTACACTGCCTACTCTCATTCACCAAGTTGCATGGCTTCTGGTTGTCCTAGGGTCATATTTTAGCATCAAGAGCATACTGGGGCCATCCTCCCCTCCTGTCTCACTTCCTTACTCCAAACTGCCTGATCATCCCATGCAACTACTTGCATTGAATCTTGGACCAAGTTTGGCTTCTGGGGAAACCCAACCAATGAGAGTCCCATTGCTGGAAGGAGCCTTGTTGGCCTCATTCCAAAGCCCACACCCATTATGTTTCACATGCATTGCACAGTATGCTCACCTTCTGTTATAGTTAGACATGCAGAACACCAAATCTATACTATCTCCGGTGACTCAGACAGCACTTCAAGAAGTTGCAAGAAACTCAGGGGTTCTCCTTTCCCTTTAGTCATACAAGTCCTCCCAGGTTTGGCTTAAATTGACCCAGTTTAACCAGGTTTCCCTGCTCTCCTACAGCCAAATTCGCTTTTTATTTTTAACTTTACTTTGTTGTTGTTGCTAAGGTCCCACACAACAAAGCACACACCAATTTAACAGCTTCTACATGTACAATTCAGTGACAGTGTGATTACATTCTTCCAGTTACGCAAACATCCACACTGTCCTTTCCTGAGTTGTTTCTCTACCATTAACATATACTCACTGCCACCTAAGGTTCCTATATAATCTTTTGAGTTAGTATTGTCACTTTGATCTTATATATAAAACCACTGCTGTCAAGCTGATTCTGACTCTTAGCAACCCTATAGGACAGAATAGAATTGCTTCATAGACTTTCCAAGGAGTACCTGGAGGATTCGCACTGCAGACCTCTAAATTAGCAGCTGTAGCTCTTAACCACTGTACCATCAGGGTTTCCTGATCTTGTATGTCACATCTCATATATCAAGAGCTATCCTAAAGTACAGTGCTGTCAGTGATAGGATAATATCCATGTGTCTATAAGGAAGAGCAATTATTAGGACTATTATCCAAATTTACCCACCAACTACTAAGGCCAAAGATGAAGAAACTGAAGATTCTTACCAGCTTCTGGAGTCTGAAATTGATCAAACATGCAGCCAAGCTACATCAATACTTACTGGTGATAAGAATGCAAAAGTTGGAAATAAAGATGAATCAGTAGGTGGAAAATATGGTCTTGAGGTGATAGACATGATCCTGGAAATTGCATGATACAGTTTTGCAAGATCAACAACTTCTTCTTTCTTCATTGCATATATCTTTGTTTTTCCAACATAAATTGTGACTATACACATGGACCTCACCAGATGGAATAAACAGGTTTCAAATTGACTACATCTGTGGAAATAGATGATGGAACAGCTCAATATCATCAGTCAAAAAAAGGCTGGGTGCCAATTGTGGCAGGGACCATCAGTAGCTCATATGCAAGTTCCAGCTAAAGCTGAAGAAAATGAGAACAAGTCCATGAGAGTCAAAGTACAGCCTTGAGTATATCCCACCTGAGTTTAGAGACCATCTCAAGAACAGATTTCACACATTGAACACTAATGACCAAAGACCAGACCAACTGTGGAACGACATCAAGGCCATCACACATGAAGAAAGCAAGAGGTCTTTAAAAAGACAGGAAAGAAAACAAAGACCCAGTTGGATGCCAGAAGAGACCCTGAAACTTGCCCTTGAAAATCAAGCAGCTAAAGCAAAAGGAAGAAATGATGCAGTAAAAGAACAGGACAGAAGATTTCAAAGGGTGGCTCAAAAAAACAAAGTATTATAATGACATATGTGAAGAGCTGGAGATAAGAAACTAAAAGAGAAGGATATGGTCTGCATTTTTCAAGCTGAAAGAACTGAAGGAAAAATTCCAGCTTTGAGTTGCAATAGTGAAGGATTCTACAGGGAAAATGCTAAACAACATAGGAAACATCAAAATACAATGGAAGGAACAGAGTTACTATACCAAAAAGAACCGGTCGACATGCAACCACTTCAAGAGGTAGCATATAACCAGAAACTGTTCATACTGAAGGAAGAAATCAAAGCTGCTTTGAAGGCATTAGTGGAAAACAAGGCCCCAGAAATTGATGGAATATCAACTGAGGTGTTTCAACAAACAGAGGCAGCACTGGAAGTGCTTAGTTGTCTATGCCAAGAAATTTGGAAGACAGCTACCTGGCCAACAGAGTGGAAGAGATCCATATTTATGCCCATTCCAAAGAAAGGTGATCCAACTGAATGCGGAAATTATCAAACAATATCATTAACATCACGTGCCAGTAAACAACAGTGTATTGACAGGAAACTGCTAGAAATTCAGGCTGGATTCAGAAAAGGATGTGGAAACAGAGATATCATTGTTGGATATCATGTCATGGATCTTGGCTGAAAGTAAAGAATACCAGAAAAATGTTTAGTTGGCTGTTATGGGCTATGCAAAGGCATTCAACTCCATGAATCATAACAAATATGGGTAACATTGTGAATAATGGGAATTCCAAAACACTTAATTGCACTCAAGACAAATCTGTACATGGATCAAGAAGCATTCGTTGAAACAGAACAAAGGGACACTGCATGATTTAAACCCAGGAAGGTATGAATCAGGGCGGTGTCCGTTCACTATGCCTGTTCAGTCTGTATGCCCAGCAACTTATCTGAGAAGCTGGGCTATATGAAGAAGAACAAGGCATCAGGAGTAGAAGAGACTCATTAAATCCTTCATTATACAGATGACACAACCTTGATTGCTGAAAGTGAAGAGGACTTGAAACAGTGATGAAGATCAAAGACCATAGCCTTCATTATGGATTGTACCTCAAGATCAAGAAAACAAAAATTCTCACAACCGGACCAATAAGCAACATCATGATAAATGGGAAAAAAAATGATTGAAATTATCAAGCATTTCATGTTACTTGGATCCAAAATCAATATCCGTGGAATCAGCAGTCAAGAAATGAAAAGATACATTGCATTGATCAAATCTTCTGCAGAAGACCTCTTTACAATGTTGCAAAGCAGAGATGTCGCATAAAGACTAAGGTACACCTGACCCAAACCACGGTATTTTCAATAGCATCTTATGCATCTGAAAGCTGGACAATGAACAAAGAAGACAGAAGAACTGACACTTTTGAATTGTGGTATGGGAGAATATTGAATATACCATGGACTGTCAAAAGAGCAAACAGATCTGTCTTGAATGCAGCATAGAGTGCTTATAAGCAAGGATGGTAAGACTATGTCTTGCTTACTTTGGGCATGTTGTCAGGAGAGATCAATCTCTGGAGAAGAACATGATGGCTAGTAAACTAGAGGGTCACCCAAAATGAGATGGATTGACACAGTGGCTGCCATACGGGGCTCAAGCATACTGATGATCGTGGGCATGGCACACAACTGGGCAGTGTTTTGTTCTGTTATACCTAGGGTTGCCTACTTGACAGCACCCAACAACATATATGTAAATCTACCCGCTCACCCACTGCTGTCCAGTTGATTTCAACTCATAGTTATCCCTATAGACAGAGTGGAATTGCCTCGTATAGTTTTCAAGGAGCACCCAGTGGATTTGAACTGCCAACCTTCTAGTTAGCAGCTGTAACACTTAACCTCCACCCCCTGAGCTTGTCTCCTGCAAGAACCTGCAAGCATTGCTCAGTTATATCCTCTGTTCTTTTATTTTCATTTCATAAAACCTAATAAAGCTACTCAACATGTCTAGAGGCAAGTAGGGATGTTCTGTCCCATGCACAAATGACCAAGAGCAGGAATGAAGAGGAGGTTCCTTCCCCACCACGAAGAGTAAGTCTAGCTTTCCAGTCCAAGGCATGATTGATATGTATTTGCCTGGAGTACTATGGCACTCAACTACTACACCACCAGGGTTTCTGAGTTAGGAATAGAGGGAGAACATGGAGCTCGTGGCTAATTGCCTCAATGAATAACTGCCTCCTTTGCCTTTAGACCAGAAGAGCTGAATGGTGCCTGGCTACCATTACTAACCCTTTTGACCAAAGATTCTACAGAAGAATGTTGATCAAGAAAGAGAAAATGCAGAAGAGAGTTTTAAATTCTCATGAACTCTAGACTTTATGGGGCTGTGGAAGCTGGATAACCCCCTAAAACTACTGCTGTGAGATAATCTTTAAACCTCAAATCAGAAATATTCCCTGTCATATTAAAACCAAACTTTAGCTTTAAGCTATACAAAAAGTCTGTTTTGAACACTGTGCTCTTTTAAGAACTATCTATATGCAATCATAAGAGGATTGCCAATTAAGTTTGAAGACTTACCCTAGAAAAAAGGCTACGTAACTCACTGCTGAATATCACTATAGTCACCTTCCAAGTGTTTCCCTTAGGAAGCTATGCACTGATGCCAGTGCCGAGTCCACCCTTCGAAGCAGTTTTGGAACTCTTTCTGGAATGGCCATCAGAGCTGTCATCGTATTACCCTTGATGTCCTGTATGTCATCCAAATGTCTTACTTTCAATATTTCCTTTATCTTCAGGTAAATAAAGAGTCTTCGGGGGCAGATCAGGTGAGTAGGGAGGGTGTTCCTATACAGTTATTTGTTTACTGGCTAAAAACTCCCTCACAGGCAACTACACAATTAAGTTTGTGAACTTGCCACCACGCCACTGTGCACAATGGCCATTCCAGAAAGAATTCTAAAATTGCTTTGAAGGGTAGACTAGACAATGGCATCTGTGCATAGCTTCCCAAGGGAAGTACTTTGAAGGTGACTGTAGTGATATTCTGCAATGAGGTATGTAGCACCGAGAGCAATAAGTTTGTGGACTTAATTGTTGGACCTCATTCGTGCGTGTGTGTGTGTGTGCTTGTGTGTGTTTGTGTATCTACCTCCAACTTGTAGCAACCCTATAGGACCCAGCAGAACTAGCCCACAAAGTTTTCAGATTTTGAAAGCGGTTGGGTTTCTGCCTAAGCCCTTTTTGTTAAAATTTTTGCCTGGGGACTTTTAGACCTTCAGAGAAGTTCACCTTTAATATTTGCCACTTTTGATATATGCTAATTTTTCTTTGTAATCAAAATTTGCTCTTGTATCAGTTGTCTTTGAAAGGTATTTTTTTGTTGTTGTTTTTATTTGTTTCTCCCACTTAGAAAATGTAGAGGGAGTTGGGGTTCCCGAGAAGCTTGGAAAGTGACGTGGATGGTGGGGGATAGGACTATTTTCCAACTGCTTTTTGTGTTTGGGAGGCTGTGTGGAGCTGTGATCCTTAATTACCCCATTCCTCCAAGTCTTCCCCACAAAACCCTGGCAAGATTGTGCGTTGGGGATGGGAATAAGAACTGGGCTTCACTAGAAGACTGAGGAAGAACAAACAGTTTCTGGAAACCTGCTGAGGAATGAACATCCAGAGAGAAGTGAGGGACTGAGTCGACCAGTGTGGGGGACAGACAAGATCTAAAGGAACCCACTAACAAAGGGGGGAAAGAAATAGGTGTCCTGGTAGCATAATGGTTAAGCACTGGGCTGCAAATTGAAATGATGGCAGTATGAACCCAAGAAGCAGCCCTGCAGGAGAAAAATCTGGCAATTGGCTTCTGCTTTCATAAAGATTACAGCCTAGAAACTCCTATGGGTCAGTTCTGCTTTGTCACATGAGGTTGCTATGAGTCTGAATTGAACTCAACAGCACCTAACAATAACAAGGTAAGAAGGTCCTGTCTTACATATGTGAAGGCTTCTACACAGCTAAGTGTCACTGCAGTAGTCTTGAATGTGAGGAATAAAATCACAGGAGGGAGGAGAGAGGAGAAGGAACGGACTTAGTGTTTTTGAGACTGAAGTCCAAATTTCACAGCCAATGAAGCTATTAAAAGTGCTAGTTGCTGCTGAGTTGGTTCTGACATACAGTAGCCCCATGTGTGTTGAAGTAGAGCTGTGCTCTGTGTCATTTTCAAGGGCTAATTTTTGGGGTGTAGATCACCAGGTCTTTCTTTGGAGGCACCTCAGCATAGACACAAACTTCCAACATTTTGGTTAGCAGCGAAGTGTGTTGTTTGCACTATCCAGAGACATCTAATAAAACCATACCCACCGGCTAACTGAAACGCTTGTGGTGTAATGTTTAAGTGCTATGGCCACTAACTAAAATGTCAGCAGTCTGAATCTACCAGGTGCTCTTTGCAAGCCCTATGGGGCAGTTCTGCTCTGTCCTGTAGGGTCACTGTGAGTTGCAATAGACTTGATGGCAGTGGGTTTGGTTCTTTGTTGTCGGTTTATCAACTAACTTCCTACAGCCTGTTAACAATTATTGCTGGTTCACTTAACTTATAGATACCCAATAGATCTCCTATATATAGATTTTTATTCTTCTGACCACCAGTTCTTGAGGGTACCAATGTATTTATCTGCTGTGTGTCTTATACCCCAATACTTTCCTCTGGTAATGTTTGGGAGCTAACATAGGATTTCCCCATCTGAGCCCTAAGGGGGATCACATGCATCACTCAGGGCAGGGAGTGGGCAAGGGAACCCCACTTAGCCAGACACATCAGCCCAAGCAGTCCTGACCATCTTATAGCAACTGGATGTGAAAGGTTGAGTTTTGCTTATTTTCCACTCAGAAAATGATAGAGGGAGGTGGGGTTCCAGAGGGAATTTGGAAAGAAGATGTGGAGGTGGATAGCTGTTATTCTCCAATGCACTGCCATGGGGTGCCAGAGAACTGTCATTTCTATCATTTGCATAGTATTGAGAAAGGTGGATGGCTTGCCAAGATTCCCACTTCTCACACAACTACAAGTCATCTAGATATGTTCTTACCATTTCATTCTCTCCACTTTTTAGTAACTGTTCCATGTTGTGTGAAACCAAGTCTGCAGCCATCGAATTTATTCTGACTCCTTGTGATCCTACAGGGCAGGCTGGAACTGCCCCACAGAGTTTCCAAGGAGGCCTGGTGGATTTGAACTGACAGCCTTTTGGTTGGCAGCCACATAGCACTTAACCACTGTGCCACCAGGGTTTCCGTATTGCACTAAGTACTGAATTTATTACAAGCCATTCAAATACTTTCTCTTCCTCACACCGGCTTTCCACTCAGCACTCCTCCGGGATTTTATACACAGATTCCCGTCAGGCTTTGTCTGGTTGTGCTTCAGGGTCCCGTGAGTGGTCAGTACAGTGGCTCTGGAGACCTTTCGCTCAATGGCTAAATGTTCGATGACCACATCTGCACAGACAGATTATACCTGAAGCCGTGCTCAGTAAAGAAGCTGGTGCCAAGGGTGGAGTTCATACTGCCTACTTAGTCAGTGGCAGAAATTTTGTTTTCTATGTTTAAGACCCTGGTTCAATTCTTAGCCAATGAACGTCATAAGCAGCCAGCACTCATCTGTCAGTGGAGACTTGAGTGTTGCTGTGATGTGGAAAAGGTTTCAGTGGGACTTCTAGACTAAGATGCATCAGGAAGAGAGGCCTGGCAATCTATGTATGAAAGTCACCCAGTGAAAATCCTATGGAGCACAATGGTCTGAACCACAGCAGATCATGGAGATAGTGCCAAATCAGGCAGCCTTTGTCCCATTATGCATGAGATCTCCATGAGTTGGGGGCCAGTTCAACAGTAGCCAACAACAGCGGTGCATATAATTCTCTGAACCATGAATATACCTATTACTGAGATGCCTGAGAGGGCAACATACACACACACACACACACACACACACACAATGGGTTTCTTGTCTTAGGTCTCCCATAAGGGATGATGCTTTCCCATCCCCTCTTGCTACTTTATTTCACAGTTTTAGTCATTTTCCCTAATGAAACTATCAGGCAGAACTAATCCAAACATCAGCTTAATTAATCAACATTTGATAGTCTGTAACTACATGCTGGAGTCCAAATTACTAGTGATAACTTCCTTAGTACAAAACCAAAACATCTACAGGGAATCAGTGGCCTCATCAGCTGGCTGGAGAACATGGCTCTTCAATTTCTCTGATACATTTTAATAAAATTGCAAGAAATCTTTCATTCCCAGGTATAGCAGAGAACATTTTGCTTCCATAAAATGTCATTATTTTATTTTTTTAACTCAATAAAGAAAAAATAAAATGCCATTGTGGTATAGACATGCTCTCACCGAGAACTATTCTTGGGCAAAGGGAGATTTCATGCTTCAAACACACCTTCAGATCACATGACCCAGCCAGGAGGGCTATGGATAGCTGGTGCTCCTGCCAGCCAGGAAATTAAATGCAGCCAGTTGGTTCCTTTCAGAAGCTGTGATTCTGTTCTAGAAAATGACTTCATGATGGAAAGAAGAAGCAGAATTAGAATGAGTGCTGTTATTGTTAGTTGTCATCAAATTGATTACGCCTCAGTAACCCAATGTGAAGAAGAATCAGAACTAGAATGATAATCTGTCCTATCTGTTTACCATGTTATGGTATGCACAATATTTTCATATACTTGATCTCATTTGATCTTATTATATCCCTGAAACAGATGAAGAAGAAGTTTACTCTCCGGTGTGCTTGTTCTTTCATTTAACACCAATATTCCTTAAATACCTACTCTGTGCTGGGACCTGATACAGCAGTATCAAGCTAGTTATGGTCGCTCGTTATGAACAAGCTAGTTATGGTCACAACTGTGATAAGAATCTAAATTTACCCCTCCAAGTCCACTCTCCATCCTCCTCACCCTGCCCTGTGCCCACAGGCTGAGTTGGATGGGCTGCATCACCTGGGCATCTGTCCTCTGGATTCCAGTTGTATTTGGTCAATGGGAGACAGGAGACTGGAAGGAGATTGAGTCTGAGCCATTTGTTCCCTTGGTTCTCTCCCCGCTGGGCTATAGGTTGGTAGGGAGTGTATTTTTCTTCTTAGGTTCATTGCTCCTGTTGGACTTTCTCCTACAGATTTTAGTGTAACCAGTTTCTAGTCTTGTCCCTTCAAGCATGGGAGAGGTAATGGCTTCGTATTCTTGCTCACTCTGGTGTAACTCAAACTCTCAAAATCAGTGACCTCACTAGAATGTGACATTTGTTTCTTACTAGGACACTGATGGCTATACCTGGATTCATCGGACACATAGCTATGTGGCCATTAAGTTAATAATTCATTTCAGCTGTGAAAAATGCCACCGAGGAGTGGTACAGTGCTCAGCGAGAGTGTATAACAAGATTGCTCTGGGGAAGGAGGAGTGACTTCACTAAATATGTGACCCTGAAGCTGAGACTAAATGGCCAAGGAGGGATTATCGTGAGGCTTTTAGTCTGAGCATGGGCTGGAGCAGTGTCCCAGACAGAAGAAATAACATGTTAGAAGCTTTGAAGGAATGTTGTTTGTTGGAAGATCTGAGAGAAAACCCATGTGAATAGAGCTTTTTCAAGAGACAAGATGTGATTAGGTTGAAGGAAGGGAAGAGGCGTGGAGAATGACTGACGTTCAAGGCTCGGACTAAGGTTGAGGTGAGTGAGTACTTAGGGTATAAAAGGTAATGAAGGGTGGGGTTGGCACTTGAAGAACCCCTTCAGTTTTGTACCCAAGGCTCCTCACTTGCCTCACCTCACCTGGATCCTGTAGGATTTTTAAAATGACATTAGACAAGAGAGTGGCCGGTGGTAAAGATGAGAACAAGATCCAAAAAAGATGGATTGAGAGGAGAGGAGAGATGAATCTGAAGGAGAATAAATCAAATAGAGAGAGAAGAAAAAAGAAAACAAAACAAAACAAAAAACTTGGTATTAAGGAAAGGAAACAATATTTAAGTTCAGAAAGCCTGGGGGAGACAGAAACTGGAAAGGCTCCCTGTGTAGCTGGTATGCTTGATCTGGTCTTGCTTTCCTATGACACCTGTGACCATGTGGGGGGGAGGCAATGAGAGCTTTTAAGGGCACAAAACCCAAATGGACATGTGATAACTTTACAATTGCAGGGGTGCATGAGAATTTATAGGAGATTCCCATATCCTGCTTACAGTTTATAAGTAACATCTCTGGGACTAGAACCCAAGGCTCTTGAAACATGGCCTAATTTTCTGGTTAAAAATATTACCATCAGCAGTGTCTTGAGGCCTCTTAATAATCACCTTTTATGATCACTAACTCGGAAGCTGTGGAAAAGACTGTGTATCTGAGACAGCTTCCTTGTAGGGCTGCATTGATTAGCTGTGAAGAGTTTGGCGAACTCTGAAGTTAGAGAGGAGAGTCCACACCCCGGAGCAACATTTCTTCTAATTCCAACAGAAAGGTCAAGGAGTTTCTCAAACCACTTTCAGGTTCTAAAAGTTGCTAGAACTTACTGGAAGCTGTTATACTCACAATTATCACTTATTACAGAAGAAGCATACAGACTAAAATCAGTCAAGGGAAGAAGTACAAAGGGCAGAGTCCAGCAGAAGTATCAAACGTAGAGCTTCCGTTGTTCAGAGAGAAATTCATGGAATCATAGACAGTCTGACCTTTCTGATTGGAAACCCTGGTGGCCTAGTGGTTAACTGCTACATCTCCTAACCAGAAGTCTGGCAGTTCAAATCTCCCAGGCACTCCTTGGAAGATCTATGGGGCAGTTCTACCTGCCTGTGGCATCACTATAGTTTGAATCGACTGAACAGCACTGGGCTTGGTTTGGTTTATATTGGACAATACGAATGGAGTATTGCCAACTAGGGAGGCTCATTCTAGTCTTTGGTGTCCATAGCTTTTATTAAGGCTTGACCACATGCTACCCACATGGCCAGTTCCTGTCATGGTAGAACTGATATCATTTGGCCAAATATCCCATCGTAGGTCACATGTTAGACTGCCCAGTGGCCAAAGCCCATAGGGAGACAAAGATACTCCTAGCAGCAGGATGCTCACAGCCTAGAGACAACCTCTCATTAGCCAAGGGCAAAGGCCAGACCTCTCTTTGAGTAAAGGTAAATCTTCACTATATGGTATTCCTGTTTGGGGAATCTCTGTGTATGTATTGACAACTCTTCAAGCCTGCAGGAAGACTTGTCAGGTGGCAGATGATTTTTAAAAAAGTATTTATTGTTATCATAAAATTAACAAACTCACATTTAAAAATTTTTTTAACAATAGAGAAATGTATGCTATAGGAAGTTCCACATCATATAACATAATCCAGAAGTATATATAAAACAGGAAGTTCCTCATCATTCAAGAAATAACTGTTCCTAAAAATTTGGTTTATACTTTTCCATTTTTTTCTATGCATATTTTAACATACAAATATGTAATTACTTTTCTTAAAAAATGAGGTACTATACAGTGTTCTGAAACTTGCTTCTTCTCCTTAATAGTATATCATAGATACGACATGGAAATGTCACTGCATGTAAATGAATGTCATTTTTTTCAGCAGCTGAATAGTGTTCCAGTTTGAATGTACTGAAATTTATTTAACCAATCATTTATTGAAAAGCACGTAGGCTATTGCTATTTTTTGTTTTCTATTTCAAACAATTCCGCAATGAACATTCTTCTATGTATATAATTGGGCCCGGTGCTAATATTTCTGTATGGTAAATTCTTAAAAGGGGAATTACTGGATTAAAGGATGTGTGTATTTTGCGGTTTAATAGATCTTGCCAAGTTAGACTTCAAAAAACTGATTCAATTTATACTCATATTAGCAATGCATGTGAATGCTGGATTCTCATCACTCTTGCCAACTGGTTATTATTAACATTTTTCTTAAATCTAAATATTTAAAGTGAAACTAGCATTATGTTCATCTCGTTCCAAGAGCTGGGACTGCCTCCCACTTCCATCTTAATGGAAGGGTGGGCCCTGTGGAATGATAGCTGTCCCTGCTCCAGCCCTAGCCTGTATGTATTGGACGGTGATTATGTAAATATACCCAGAAAAGCTGAACTCTGAGTAAAACAGTCAGATGGAGGCTTATTGTATATCCTGTTCATACGTGTAAGTAGTTGAGGTTGAACATGTGATACTTACTCCCTTGGGCTTGCCTATGCTTTTTCCCTAAATTAAAGGTATTAATGATCTATTGCTGTGTAACAGATTGTCACCAATTTAGCAGTTTAGAGCAACACCCAATTATTACCTCTCAGATTATGTAGGTCAGAAGTCAGGCATAGTATATCCAGGTCCTCTGCTTACGGTCTCACTAGGCAGCAACCGCCAAGTTGGCTGGGGCTTCAATCTCATCGAGGCTGGGGCTTCTCTGCCAGGCTCTTCCAAGTTGTTGGCATTCCTTGCAGCTGTAAGATTAAGTCACTGTTTTGTTTCTACTGATTTTTGACTGGGGGGAATCACCTTCAGCACCCTGAGGCAAACCTGGGGCCTCACACAACATGGCAGTTTTACTTCTTCCAAGCCACCGGGACAATTTCTCCCCACTAGGCTGCAACAGTCCTCTTTGCCATAATTCAGTGGCAGAATTCTTGCTTTCCACGAGGGAGACCCAATTTATTTCTCAGCCAATATACCTCAAGCACAGCCACCACCCATCCATCACAGAAAGCTGGAGTGTGGCTGTGAAGTTGGACAGGTTTCAGCAGTCTTTTCAGACCAAGACAGATTAGAAGGAAAGGTCTGGTAATCTACTGAAAATCAGCCGGTGAAAACCCTCAGGATCACAACAGCTCTGATCCACCATTGATCACGCACATGGCACAGGACTGAGCAACGTCTTGTATCACTGTTCATGTGGTCACCACGACACAAGAGCCAGCTGGAAGGTAGCTAACAACATTCATGGGAGTATCTGATTACCTCTGCCATATAACAAAGGCTAATTAAGGAATCAACTGTTCTTTCAGGTCCCATCCACCCTGCAAGGGACCAGATTACAGGGTGTGTACACTGCAAGGCAAAAGTCTTGGGAGCCACCATTCACCTAAGCTAACAGTATGAATGAATTTTGTATCGGCTGGGCCTCAGGGGAGGGCCTGGGGTTATAGCTATAATTTCCAAGGCAGAATTTCCTTTGGCAGAATCAACAGACCCCTCTTTTTGGAGCCCAAGTGGTGCAGTGCTTAAGAGCTCAGCTGCTAACCAAAACTCTGGCAGTTCAAATCCACTAGCCACTCTCTGAAAACCCTTTAGGGCAGTTCTACTGTCTCCTATAGAGTCCCTATGAGTTGAAATTGACTCCTTGGCAATGGGTTTCTATTTCTGTCTCTTATGTGGTTACCACGGAAAGTTCTTAATGAGCTACGCAAGCGCACCACTGGAGGTGTTTGCTCTCACCTTCAGCCCACTCTGACTTTTCCTCCTAACTTACAAGGAAGGGCCTTGGTGATCATAAATATCCCACAGCCAGGGCTGGGTGTCAGGCCTGTGGTAGAACAATCAACTCCTGCCTCCTGGAAATTTTCAATGAGGGCCCAGGACATATATTCCTTAGGTGGTTAGAGGTTCTGTTGCTTTGGCCTGGGGCAGTTACTTTATGCCATAAGCACAGAGAGGAAGGAATTCAATATGCATAGAAAAAGAAAACAACTGAAATGAAAATATGAACAGAAGTATAGGTAAGGTGACTAACTGTCCCAGTTTTCCCAGGACTGTGGGGCTCCCAGGATACAGAACTTCCAAGGGTAAAATTGGAGAGTGTGATGGTCAGGAAATGTCAGCTTGGCTACTGCATATTTGGCTGCTGTACTGAGTGGCAGGGCAGGGCCTGCGGTGGCTTCCTACCCCTCAGCTCTCTTCTCCCTGCCTTCCACCGCCTACTGCCAGTCTGCTCACATAGCCAGCAGCTCCTGCTCTCTTCTGGCATCTGGTTCCTGGACTTGAACCAGCAGCTGTTGGATTCATCAACCCTTACTGCCAGCGCTTGAGAGTCCTGTTCCCTGACCTGCCGATCCTGGGTTCGCCAGCCTCTGCAGCTCCGTCTCACTGCCAGCTTGGGATGCACCAACCTACACAACTGGTGATCTAGAACTCTAGTCTCTGACCAGCTGACTTTGGGTTCACCAGCTCCCGTGCCACTTGAGGCTTGTGCCAGGACTTGGGAAGTTCAGCTTTTGTGATTGCGTGAGCTGTTTCATCTCTCTCTCTCTCTCTCTGTAGATATCTCTCCTTGTACTTTATACATATAAATCTTTCCTTGTACATACACGTGTTACTGGTTTTGCTTCCCTAGAAAACCCAGCCTAGGACAGAGAGTCCCAGGCAAATGGGGCTGAGTTGATCATGCTCAGTAAGGAAGAGAGACCTGTGGCCCATAAGAGAGTCAGAGGAGCTACCTGGGACCTTGAAGCTCTGCAGTGGCTATTCCCAGTCTTAGGAGAAGCCTAGCTAGGTTCATGCCCTGGATCCCAGGTAACTTCCTAGTTGAGTTTTGCTTAAACTGGTCTGAGTGACCTCGGCATTGATAAGGCCATGTGTCTATACTCCATTCCCTTCCTGGGTTCATAGGAAGACCACTCTTCCCAGCCTCCCTGTCACTGGAGTGGCCCATGTGACTGGACCCTTGCCAGCGAGAAAAGGAGCAGATGGCAAGCATCATTTCCAATCCTAGGCCGTTAAGAATGGGTGCGTGTGCCCGAGGCAGTCTCTCCCTCCCCTAAGGCTGTAAGTGAAGGATTCCAGGATGGCAGCACTGTAAGAAAGGAGCCCTGGTGGTGCAATGGTTAAGCACTAATTGAAAGGTCAGCAGTTCAAGCCTACTGGTAGCTCTGTGTGAGAAAGGACCTGGCAGTCTGTTCCCATAAAGATTGCAGCCCTGGAAACCCTATGAGGCAGTTCTTCTCTGTCCTATAGGGTTGCTAGGAGTCAGAATTCACAGTATTCAAGGCACACGACAACACCATTCCTAGGTCCGGGCTGGAGAAGAGCCACCAAGCACCATCCTTGGAGGGCTTTGAGTGAGCAACAAATCAGTCTGGATGTATTAAGTCACTGTGATTTCAAGGATTACGTGTGACATAGCAGAATCTTCTGATTAATACAGTGAATTTCTTTTGCTCTCAACCAAAAATGCTTCTACTAAGACCCTTGGGGTAAGAGGGACTCTACCGAGCACACCCTCAGTTTTGGAACAGCTTGGCCTGGCTGGTAAATTTCTTGTTTGGTCATTTATAAAATGATTGGAGACACCAACTAGTCCACACTGAGGACCAGGATTCATGATCCAGGGTGACGAACAGGAATGACAAGATGACAGCAGACTTTGCTGAGGTTTTGTCTCCTTCTATGAGCTGGTTATAGCCCATGAGCAGATACAGAAGGGTAGGTCCCAGTAGGGAACTCCAGGGCCCCTAGCAGGTCAGTTGGCCCTCCACTGAAACTGGGTCAAATGATAAGACCAGGACCAGGGACCTGACCAGACAAGCTGTGGCATGGCATCAAAAACATCATATATGAAGAAAGCAAGAGTTCATTGAAAAGACAGGAAAGAAAGAAAAGATCAAACTGGATGTCAGAAGAGACTCTGAAACTTGCTCTTAAAGGTCGAGTAGGTAAAGCAAAAGGAAGAAATGATGACGTAAAAGAACTGAACAGAAGGTTTCAAAGGCTGGCTTGAGAGGATGAAGTATTATAATGACATGTGCAAAGAGGTGAAGATAGAAAACTGAAAGGGAAGAAAATACTGCATTTCTTAAGCTCAAAGAACAGAAGAGAAAATTCAGGCCTCAAATTGCAATAGTGAAGGCTTCCACAGGGAAAGGATTAAATGATGCAGGAAGCATCAAAAGAAGAGAAGAAATACAGAGTCATTATACTAAAAAGAATGGGCCAACATCAACCATTCAAGAGGTAGCACCTGATCAGGAACTGATGGTACTGAAGGGAGAAGTCAAAGCTGCACTGGCCAAAAACAAGGCTCCAGGAACTGACGAAATATCAATTGAGATGTTTCCACAAATGGATGCAGCACTGGAAGTGCTCACACATTTATGCTAAGACATGTGGAGGACAGCTACCTGGCCAAGCGAATGGAAGAGAGCCATATATATGCCCATTCCAAGAAAGGTGATACAACCAAGTGTGGAAATTATAGAACAATATCATTATTATTGCACACAAGTAAAATTTTGCTAAAGATCATTCAAAAGTGGCTGCAGCAGTATATTGACAAGGAACTGCCAAAAATTCAGGTGGGATTCAGAAGCGGACATGGAAGCAGGGATATCATTGCTGATGTCAGATGGATCTTGGCTGAAAGCAAAGAATACTGGAAAGATGTTTACTTACGTTTTATTGACTATGAAAAGGCATTTGACGGTGTTTTGGATAATGTTGCAGAGAATGGGAATTCCAGAACACTTCTTTGTGCTCACAAGGAGTCTGTGCATAGGTCATGAGCTAGTCATTCAAATAGAACAAGGGGACACTGCATAGTGTACTGTCAGGAAAAATGTTTAACAAGGTTATTTCCTTTTGTCATGCCTATTCAATTTGTATGCCAAACAAATCTGACAAACTGGACTCTGTAAAGAAGAATGGGGCATCATGATTGGAGGAAGAGTCATTAACAACCCGCATTATGCACATAACATAACCTTGCTTGCTGAAAGTGAAGAGGGCTTGAAACACTCACTGATGAAGATCAAAGACCATAGCCTTCACTGTGGATTACACCTCAACATCAAGAAAACAAAAATCTTCACAACTGGGCCAATAAACAAATTCATGTTAAATGGAGAAAAGATTGAAGTTTTCAAGGATTTCATTTTACATGGATCCACAATCAACATCCATGGAAGTAGCAGTCAAGACATCAAAAAGATGGGTTGCACTGGGCAAGTCTTTTGCAAAAGACTTTTTCAAAGTTTTGAAAAGAAAAGATGTCACCTTGAAGACCAAGGTGTACCTGGCCTGATAGCATCATATGTGATTTTCAATTGCATCATATGCTTGTGAAAGCTGGATGATGAAGAAATAAGACAGAAGAATTGATGCTTTTGAATTGTGGTATTGGAGAAGAGTATTGAAGATACCATGAACTGTCAGAAGAACAAACAATTCTGTCTTGAAAGTACAACCAGAGTGCTCCCTAGAAGCAAGGATGGTGAGACTAAATCTTACCTTCTTTGGACATGTGGTTAGGAGGGATCAGTCCCTGGAGAAGGATGAGGGAGGGCAAAAAAGAGGAAGACCTTCAACAAGATGGATTGACATAGTGGCTGACACTGTGGGCTCAAGTGTACCAGTGATTGTGGTCATGGCACAGGACTGGGCAGTGCTTTGTTCTCTTGTGCATGGAGTCATGATGAGTTAGAAACAACTCAGCAGCACCTAATAACAACAGCAATATGATACTGAACAAATTTCAGCAAAGCCTCCAGACTAAGACAGAGTAGGAAGAATGGCCTGGTGATCTACTTCTGAAAATCAACTAGTTTGGGTCCCTAGGTGGCGCACATGGTTAACACATTCAGCTGCTAATTGAAAGGTTGGGAGTTTGAGTTTACCCAGTGGGACCTTGAAGGGAAGTCCTGGTGATCTAATTCTGAAAAATCAGCCATTGAAAATCCTGTACAAGTCTAAATTGACTCTACTCCCCATAAACTGGGATCTATTACCATCCACCTAAGGAAGGCAGAGCTTGGTTTCCAGACCATCATGCTTATGATGAGATAGAGATATGAGGGCAAATGGAGAACTTGGAAAGACAGAGGCTGGGAAAACAAGGGTAACTGTGGAAGGGTGGGGCAGTGCCACTGTGCATGGCGATCCTGTGAAAATTCTATCTCTCAAAATCCAGTGAGTTAGAGTGGTGGCTTCCTGGGGCTGCTTTAACAATGTACCACAGACTGAATTTCTCATGGAAACAGGAATGGACTGTGTCACGGTTCTGCAGGCTGGGAGTTGAAGATCAGGGTGCTGGCCATGCTGTTTCCATCTGAGGCTTTGAGGGAGACTGTATTCCGTGTTTCTCTCCTAGCTTCTTGTAATTTCCAGGCATTTCTTGGCTTCCAGATGCGTGGTCTCATGTGCCTTGCTCTCTTTCTTTCTCTGTACCCATTCTCTTGTATAGGACATCCTCAGGTTGGATTAGGATCCACTCTGCTCAGGCATAACTTCATGTTCGCTGAACTGATAACATCTCCCAAAATCCTATTTCAAACAAGGGATTAGGACTTTAACACAGAATTTAGGGGACACAATTTCTTCCTTAACAGAGGATATTCTTTGCATGTCAAGCCTTATGCTGGGATGGAGAGAGTAGGTTGACTAGGATGGAGTCCTGGCTTTCAGATCTCACCAGACATTATGATCCTGGCTTTACAGTTGACCAAGTGATGGTCCTTGGTGCCAGCTGACTTGCTCCACGTGGCAGGAGTCATTGATCCCACCGGGACCTCCCAGAAGCCACATTATTGTCACTTATGTCAGCTTAGAAGCTGGTTAGAGGAGACTCTATTGCTGATTCCTCCTCTCTCATCTAGAAATAGGACAAGGTAAAAGGGGTCTTGGGGAAAGTCTGCTGAAATTAAGGTCCCAGGGTGATGAGGCAGAGAGCCCACATTTCTCAGTAAAGACAGCTTCAGTAACAGAATGACAGGAGACTTCAGCAGACCTTCTGCTTCCATTCAGTTCCTTCCTTCTCATTCTGGAATGAAAGAGGCAGCATGCAGAACTGACGTATGCATGAGGTTTTAAAAACTACCACTGTCCCTAATCACACACTTGGAAGGAATTACGACACTAAAGGCAACCGGAAGGAATCATTCTTTGTGCTCACCGAACATGCCTAAGGCACAAAGGATGCTTACCACTCTCCTTTGGGTCCAGTGTACATGAGCACACATACATGCACACATCTCCATGCTCCGCTTGCCCACCTCCTTGCTCTCACATCAGTGGATATAATGGGCCTGGTAACCCGTGAGACTGGATTCTGGTGGCCGAACAGTGTCTCACCTGAAGGCTGAAAGACAGAAATCTTCAGATGTTAAATTTCCTTCCAGCCAAAGCAGATCCTACCAAGGGAAAGTAAAGCAAGTTCTGGCCTTGGATCTACAGCCCCTGGCTTTACTATCTGTGTGTCATTGGTCAACACCTTTTAACCTCACTGAGAATCAGTTCACCCATCTAGAAAATGGGCAGAACAATCCCTGCAGAGTTGGTTACGAGACTTGGCTGACGTAACACAGGGAAAAGGGATTGGGATACTATAAAGTATGGCATTAAAGCAAAAAGCCAACAGCAGCTCTCCAGTTCCAAGAACACACTGCAGACATTTTTAAAGGGAACAAATACGCAGGATCCCAGGCAAAACAGCTAGACCATTTACAGGTACTTCTTAGAAGAATGATCATTTCCTGGCATCCCATGCCGGCCACTCGATTTGGAAGACTGTAATCCTGGCTCCACAGAGCCTCTCCTGACTGGCGGCTTCCCTTCCTGGAGGCAAGCACTGGGCAGGCATTGTATTGTCGTACTCCTCACAGGGATTACGTTAATTACATGTTTATCTCCACTGCCAGGACTTGGGTGTCTTCAGCCAGTATGGCTCCCACTCTGGGCTCTCTGGACTAGCTGCCCCGCCTGAGTACCAGGCCTGTGGCTGTGTTGTTACCAGGTCCCCAGGGATGCTGCCCTAAAGAGGGTACAAAAGAGAGCTCACATAAATCCGCTGTAGTGCCAGTGGACTTGTTCACTCGTTGACTCGGTAAACCTGCATGAGTATCTGCTGCTTGCCAAACTGTGTGAGGTTCTGAAGTGTTCAAATGAAAAGACACAGTCAAGATCCAGAGAAGGGATGGAGGCAGATGTGTACATAGACATTAGTAATGCATGTGCGGAGTGCTGTGTTGTCGTCATGCACAGCTGAGTTGATTCTAACTCATAGCAACTCTGTGACAGATTACTCCATAGGGTTTCTTAGGTTACAATCTTTATGGAAGCAAGGCTGTCAGGTCTTTTCTGCAATGCATCCACTGCTGGGCTCTAACTGTTGACCCTATTGAGGTACAAGAGTTCCTTTTTTGGAATCGACTCCACAGCAGTAGGTTTGTTTCTTTGGTTTAAAGTAGACAAGGAGCCCTGGTAACACAATGGCTAAGAGCTCGGCTGCTAAGCAAAATGTTGGCAGTTCAAATCTACCAAGCGCTCTTGAGAAACCCGATGGGGCGGTTCTGTTCTGTCTTATAGGATCAGTATGAGTTGGAACTGACTCAATGGCAATGGATTTTTTTCATAGTAGACAAGAATCACACAGCATGGCAGTGTGACAGGAGAGGCTTTGCAGAGTGGACAACCCTACAGTAGAGGCTTAAAGGGTGACTGGGATTTTGCCAAATGCACAAAGGTTCTCAGGGCATGGAGAGGAATTCTTAGCAGATGGAACAGCATATGCAAAGGCAAGAGAGTATGCGAGAACATGGCACATTGATGGAACGGTGGGAAGCTGGGTTTAACAGGAACACTGGGTCCCTGGGAATACTGACGTCTAATGCTTAGACTGTGAATTGTCTTTATATGTTTCTGTCTTGTTGCCCCACTAGGCTGTAAACTCCTTGAGGGAATAGGTTGTCTGTTTTGATTCAATCCTCTGTGATTCAATAAACTTTTACTGAGAATATGTTATATGCAGGGCACAGTGTTGTTATGGGAGGAGAGATCAAAGACTAAATTAAAAGTAGGTTCTTGCCCTAATGGGACTCCCAGTCCAGAAGGGGAGACGGTACTCATCCAGACCTACAAAACAAGCAGAATGCAGCATTCTGACTGTGAGCATCAAGTGTTTGGAGAGTCTGGGGTGGAGTGGGAAAGAGATTAATGCCCACCAGGAAAGATTAGGGAAAGTTTATGGAGGAGGTGATGTCAGCTGGCACTTAAATGTCAACAGAAAACATGGTGGAAATTTTATCTCTACGAGTGGAAGGGCTGGCATATATAAAGCCCCAAGGTTTGAAAAATGCAGGTAGGTTTTGAAATTACGGTAAGTCTCTCGTGGCAATAATGTTAGGCATAAGGATTGTGACCGTACATGTGTAAGGTGGCTGGAGATGGGTTGGAAAGAAAATAATAACAGCGAACCTTTATAAAAAACACCAAACCAAGTCCATTGCTGTTGAGTCAGTTTCAACTCCTAGTAACCCTATAGGACACAATAGAACTGTCAAATAGTTTCCAGGGAGCACCCAGTGGATTCAATCTGCCAGCCTTTTGGTTAGTAGGCATAGCACTTACCACTGTGCTACCAAGGATTCCCCTTATACTGTGGGCCAGTCTCTGAATATGCCCTTTATGTGTATTAACTTATGCAGTCTTCACTGCAAGGAACCTTGGTGGCACAGTGGTGACATGTTTGGATGCTAACCAAAGAGGCTGGTGGTTCGAACCCACTAGTTGCTTCAAAGCCAAGCCAAGTGCTGTCGAGTCGGATCTGACTCATGGCGACCCTAGTGCTCCAGAGGGGAAAAATGTGGTAGCCTGCTTTCATAAAGATTTCAGCCTTGGAAATTCAGTGGGGGAATTGACTTAATGGCGGTGGGCTTAGTTTTGGTTGAATCTTCACAGTAGCACCATGAGGTAGATTCTATTTTATTCTCCAGGAATTTGAAGCCAAGAAAGGCAAAGTCATTGGCTCAAGGTCATACAGCTAGTAAGCAGCAGACCAGAGATTTGAACTTAGCCAATCCAGCTACAGAGTCCATGCTCTGAACACTATACTTCTTAGATGGTGACAGTCACATGTGGCAGATAGTGTTGAATGTCTGCCCTCTGCTATGCCCATCTTCTTGCTGGCAGAGCCCTCCTGTGTTTGAGTGTGTCTGGAATCCCTACAAAGATCTAGGGTAACTCTCAATTAGTTTAAGCCAAGTATGGTAATCCCATTGCCTTTGATTGCCATTGTGCAAAAATTGGCATGGAACCTAGTCTGGTCCATCCAGCAGGGAGAATTCTGCTGGGGAAGTTTGAGGAAATGTATCTTCACTAACAAAGAGAGACACCCAAGACGAAATGGCTTATCTTCTACAGTGGGATGTTTTCATGTCTAAAAGTGACTCCTGGATCTGCAGCCATTGTTTTATACCACGAGGTAAAGATAGTAGAAACAGTGGATTAGAAAGAGGCAGAGAACTGAACATCATGTATTGAACCTCTGAAGATACCAATTTTGGCATCCTGGGTCATTCTACAATGTGGCATTCATCTTTCTGGTTAAAGCCAGCTGAGGTGAGAGTTTCTGTTACTTCTTTACAAAGTATCCTCATTTGCATACAGTCAAGGAGATCAGCCATACAGAGGCTAGCAGTGGCAGCTTGGGAGACGGAAACCTTCAGGATCCCCACAAATCACAAATCATAGGTAGACACTAAATAGGGTTCATCGCCTTACAACAGAAGTCGGCGATTAAAGGGTAGAGGAAGAGAGCTGTGAGTCAGCAGTCTAGGGTTCCAGACGTGGTACCATGCTCCACTTGCTGTGTGGCCTTGGAAACACTATCTCTCACCCCACCCCAACCCTGTCTTAGTCGTTGGCTACTGCTTTAACAGAAATACCACAAGTGGATGGTGTTAATAAGACAAAGTTTATTCTCACAGTCCAGCAGGCTAGAAGTCCGTATTCAGGGTGCTGTGTCCGGGGAACACACTCTTCTGTCGTCTCTGGAGGAAGGTACTTGTGTTACATCAGTCTTTCTTTGGTCTGGGGACATCTCAGTGCAGGAACCTCAGGCCCGAAGGATGTGCTCTGCTCTCTGTGCTGCTTTCTTGACGGTACGAGGTCTCCAGCTCTCTTCTTGCTTCCCTTTCTTTTTATCTCTGCAGTATAAAAGGATAAAAGGTGGTGCAAACCACACCTGAGGGAAACTCCCTTACCACTGGAGGAGGGAGGTGACCTTAGGGAGGCTGTTACAGTCCCACCTTAATCCTCTTTAACACAGTCCAGTCTATTAACTACAGAGATTAGGATTTACGGCATAAGAAAATCACAAAATGGAGAGCAATCACACAACACAAATTGCTACACATATTTTGGGGGTGACACAAATTCAATCCATGACTCCCCCTCTCTGAGTCTTAGCTTCATTATTTATAAAACAAGGAGGTTTGAATTAGAGATTCATTTAGGGCCCTTCCAGCTCTCTGGTTCTCTAATGAATTGTCATCTGTCTAAATCCATTAAACTGCTTTACTAAAAGAACCAAGCGGGGGATGGGTGGTGACGGCTTGAAGTTAGGGGTGGTGAATGGGCAGGTCCGTGACTGCCTGTGAGCCACTGAGACTGCCTGAGAAAAAATGTTTTCTTTACAGAAATGGAGCCTGCGGATTTGGAATTGTCTACTATAACACAGGCCAAGGAGAGGGCAATGGGGAGATAGCAGAGTTTGAGGTAACTGCTAACCACACTTGCAGGGTGAGTTAGCTCTGAAGACCAAGGTGAGAACATGATTCTGTCCACTACTGGGCTGGGGCCAGGAGTCGGGCGGGTAAACACAGAAGAGCCAGCTGCTGTGGCTCTCTGATCTCTCTGGCTGAACCATCCTGGAGATGGAACAGCATCACCGACACTCTGCAGCCAGAAATACTACATTGCATTAGGCTGTATCATCTGCCTTATATCTGTACTCAAAGCAACTACTGGGTATAATTTTAAGAGGTAAAACAATTTTTCAGAGTCCTCTCTGGTCTTTCGTCTTCTTGGCCTTATCAGTCTTGTGGACTCAGTTTCCTAATGTGGCTTGTTGGCTGCATGGTCCACCCCTCGTCTGTGCCTACCCTCTGCCACTCTACTCCCTGATAGTTGACACTGGGTAGGTACAAATAGTTACGTACTGGACTATGAATCAAAAAGTTGATGGTTCCAACCCACCAATGAGTTTGGGAGATCTGCTCCTGACTGGTCACAGTCTGGAAACTCCTGTGGAGTGCAATTCTGCTCTGTACACGTGAGTTCACAATAAGTGAGAATTGACAACAGCGACTGCCAACAACCATTGCTCTACTCCACGAGATTCCTTTTAGGTCCGTCCGTCCTCAGCATGCTTCAAACTGCCTTTTCCCTTTGAAATCCCAATCTACTCTCACTTCTGTTCTCCAGGTGGACTGGTATAGGTAAGTATCAGAAAGGCAATCTCATTTAACAAGTTCACACTGAATTGTGAATGACTGCTAGCTTTTCTATGAAAGTTTTTTTTTTTTTTTTTACAAGAGTAAGCTCATTAAACTGAATTGATCTGTAATTGTCACAAATGTTAAGTATCATAACAAAAATGAAGAGATCATTTCCTGGCAGGGCAAGGAGGAGGTGGGCATTGGAGTGTATATTCAGTTTTCTATGAGCCTGTGTTTATTTTTAACCTCCAAAACATCCTACATGGTCAGTAGATGAACCTGGTTTCTAGAAGCTACAAGTCCAGCATGTTTAGTCTGAGAATCCTTTAAAAATATCATAAGGTTGGCACACACAGTGATCTGGGGGTGGAAGAAACAGGGATAAGGAAACTTTGGTATCCAGAAGGAAATAACCACATGGAAGACCCAGCTTACCTAGGACTGGGATGCAGACCAGACCCAGGGATACAATGAGAGCTCACATACACACACAGACTGCTATCGACCTGTCAGGATTCTCAGTGCTTTACTAGTGTTAATTCATTTGATCATTTAAACAAATCAGGGAGGCAGGCGCTATTTACAGATGGGAAAACACCCACAGGGAGTAAAGGACTTTCTTGAGGTCAGAGAGTAGCAGAGCCCGTTTTTGTGCCCAGGCAGTATGGCCCCAGAGCCATATTATAACTGTGCTGCCTCTTGAAATTTGTTCTTCTCCTAATGTCTTAGTCTGGGAGCTCTGCTGTAAACTGTCTAGCATCACAACGCACAAACTTCCACTGACAGGTGAGTGGTGACTGTGTACGAGATATATTACTTGGAAACTGAACCAGGGTTTCCCATATGGAAGGTGAGATTCCACCACTGAGCCTACACTGCCTAACGTGGATCATGAGGAAAGGCCTGGTAATCTACTTCCAAAAACCAGCCAATGAAAATCTTATGGATCACAATAGTTTGATCCAAAACCTGTCATGGGGATGATGTAGGACTGGGCAGCGTTCCTTTCCACTGTGCACGGGGTCGCCATGAATTGAGGTGAAGCTTGACGGCAATTAACAACAACTACTATTGTTTTTCTCCTCATGCTGGCTCACGGTGGCTTAAGGTTCTGACTTCATCTAAATCTTTCCTAAGCCTTCTCACTGTGTTCTAGCCATCCTAGCTTTTGAAATGAAAATGTAATTCCTGATGTCAACATGTAAAAGGTGAATGCTGTACCTTTCAGTTAACAAACATCTTCTGCTTGCTTATTCCATGTGTAGCTAAGTGCTGGGTACTATGCAGAGTGAGAACATCAACACCATATGGTCCTGCCCTCCAGGGGCTCATAAACCAAAAACCAAGCCATTGTTGCCATGGAATCAATTCTTGTTCATACTGATCCTATAGAACAGAGTAGAACTGCCCCATGTGGTTTCCAAGGAGCAGCTGGTGGATTCAAACGGCTGACCTTTTGGCTCGTAGCCAAACGCTCAACCACTGTGCTATCAGGGTCCAGAGGAGCTCACATTTGGGATTAAAAGATGAACGCAAATAACTACAACAGTGGACAGAAAGGGAAGTGAGTCCACGGGGTGGGTATGAAACAAGGAAAAGGAGGTGATCAAAGCTGGCGGTCTGCTACTCAAGGGGGATGATGTAGCTTTGAACTTCACTTTCAAAATTGAGCTGAGGAAAAGAACAGTCCTACTAGCAGAAACAGCATGACAAAGGCACAGGGATGGACAGGCATTAGGCAGATTTAGGGAGCATAAAATGACCCTGTTAGATTGGCACAATGGAAACAGAAAACAGAGCAGCCAGCAAACAGTATGGGCCGAGTACTGCCAAAACCAAAATCTGGGTACAGATTGGAGGCTGAGGGGGTCGGCCTTAATCTCAGTGCCATCTGCCCAATTTTACTCTGATGTTCTGACAACAGTTAGATCCTTGATTTTCAAACTGGGTCCCCTAACTCCCTAGAGATACCAAGCAAAGGGTCAAAGTCACAGGGTGACTGTTGTGCTTCTTCTTGGAGCAAATTTTTATTTGATGGACAGTACTTTAAAACATTACTTTCAGATGAAAGCAAATAGACTATGACACTTGCTGTCATTTCTCAGATAAAATAGGGGCCTTCAATGGGGCCGTTTTAGGGAGCATTCAGGAGTGACAGGCAGCCAAAAGTCCTTAACAACAATCAATAAGGCATCAGCAGCAACCAATCAGAATTAGAAGAGGGTCTTGGAGAAAGGCCTCAGCAATACGGGGGGTGGGGCGGTTAACACTTCAGTTGATGGGTGGTGGGGAGGACCTGGAGCCCTAAGGGAGTGCTGAGGCACCATTGAGGGGAGACAGTTAGAAGGCTCAGGACAGTATCTGTTTACCGACATACAGGGAGGTTAAGTAAAGATGTCACTTTGAGGACTGAGGTGCACCTGTTCCAAGCTATTATTGTATTTCTAATCACCTCATATACATGCAAACCTGGGCAATAAATAAGGAAGACTGAAGAGCTGACGAATCTGAAGCATGGTGTTGGCAAAGAATCCTGAATACGCTATGGAAAGCCAGAAGAATTAACAAGTGTGACTTGGGAGAAGTATAGCCAGAATGGCCCTCAGAAGCAAAGATGAAGAGGTTTTGTCTCATGTGTTTGGGAATGTTATTAGGAGGAATCAGTCCTTGGAAAAGGGTATCATGCTTGGTAAGGTAGAGGGTCGGCCAAAAGAGGAAGACCCTTGATGAAATGGGCTGACACAGGGGTTGTTAACAACGGGCTCAAACACAGCAGTGATTCTCAGGATGACTCAGGACCAGGAAGTATTTGTTCTCTTGGACACAGGGTCACAATGAATTGGAACTGACTCTATGACACCTAAAAAACAAAAACAGTGACAGGAAAGTCTTTTCCATATTTTAACAACCAGCTAGCTGTTTTCCCTGACTATCTTCCCAGAGCCCCCTGGGCTCCTACTTGCTTTCATCTCCTGTTGAGTGAGCATTGAAGGAAACCAGAGGAGCATTTCTTTGGCCTAACAGGTGACTCTTGGAACAGGGAAGACTGTTTCCAGAGCACAGCAAGACCCTGGGGTCTGTGTTGGAAGGACCATCTGCACCTCTGTCTCCCATCTAAGCAAATGTCTTGGGCTCAGAATATTTTCTGATAAGGAAGCTGGGAATTGTGTCTCTCTCTCTCATTTCCCTCTCCTTATCAGAGAAGTCTTGCCCTGTTCTGAGCATGTGTGTGGGTGGGCACCATATGTCACCTGACTAACCTTACTTTTGTATTTGTTGCCACTGGGGAAGGAACTAGGTCTCTCTCCCTGCAGCACAATAGGGGTGCGTGTGTGACACCCTGCACTGGCTGTGGGATGGAGCTCACTGGCTGTGGGACATCAGGGGGCTGTCTCTTGTTTATGTGAAGAAAGTGTTGTTCTATCCAATGCTTGTCTGTAATTTCTGCCTTTCACTGGTGACCTAAACTTTGGCATGGTGATCCTCAAATCCTAGGTAACCCTTTGCCCTGCTGCCTCTGCCCTCAGGGAGGCCTGCCCCGCCAGGTCTATCCGGCACTGACGCAGCCCGGTGAGTTCCATCTCTGAGCAGCACCTTCCGAGGCACCACTTTCCTGTAAGAGAGCAGAGCCCACTCCATAGGCTCGCCCGATTCTACCTACAAGTATTTTTCTCACAAGTGCTTCAGAGGAGGGGGGAAATATCATCCAGACTCTTAGCAATACATCAAGGATACTTGAATGCATTTGAAATATAATGAGTATGCAGCTGTAAAAGACATGCCTCATAAGAATCTTGTGAAAGGAGAAATAAAACAAACGATCCTACCTTTCTATCTTGCTTCTCAGAGGCAGCAATGAGTCCCCTGGTGCTCTCTTCAAATCACAAACTAAGGTTTAAATTACAATTAGTAATTAGGTTTTTGCATAGAAACTACCACCGTTACGCTGAACAGGAAAATATTCCACCTTCGATTTGGCTACTCCAGGCTCTTCCTGTCTCCCCAGCCTTGATGGGGAGGCAGGGACACTCGGCCCTGTCCAGCTTGCACAACCCACCTCCCAGATGGGGAAATAGTATACGCAGGCCTGACAATTAAGTCCAAGAACTTCATTGTTCTAAATGCTACATATCTCATTGCTGACTATCACTATGACCACCTTCAAAGTACTCCCCTTGGTAAGCCACGCACCAATGCCAGTGCCTAGTCCACCCTTCAGAGCAATTTTGGAGCTCTTTCTGGAATGGCCACTGCACAAGGCGGTAAGGTGGCCAGTACGCAGACTTCATTGTATAGCTGTCTGTGAGGGAGTTTTTAGCCAGTAAACAAATAACTATCGGAACACCCTCCCTACTCACCTGATCTGACCCCCAGTGACTTTTTTCGTTACCCAAAGATAAAGGAAATATTGAAAGGGAGACATTTAGATGACATTCAGGACATCAACAGTAATACGATGACATCTCTAATGGCCATTCCCGCAAAAGAATTCCAAAATTCTCTTGAAGGGTGCTAGCTCATGGCATCAGTTCATAGCTTCCCAAGGGGAGTACTTCGAAGGTGCCTGTAGTGGTATTCCACAAAGAGGTATATAGCACTTTTTGTAGGGTGAGTTGGCGAATTTAACTGGCAGTCCTATACTTTCTTCTCCGCCCTTGTTGTGGCCCAAGGTGGCCATGTGACTCAGTTCTGCTCAGTGAGACAGCACAAACTGTCTGCTGGGCTTCTGGGAAACAGTGCTCTCTCATTAAAGGGGAAAGATGGGTGAAAGTGAATTTTATTTCCCCTCCTCCTTATCGCTTCAGACGCTGTCATATAACATGAGAATGTGATGCCATGACCCGTGGAAGCTATCTTGTTAGCATGGATAGAGACACGGCTGACACACTGAAAATGGCAGAATTGATGGCTGGAAATAGCCTGAGTCCTTCTGAAGGTGGATGAGTTCAACCCCATAAAACCATCTACCTCTGTAATTTTTATTATGAGAAAAGTAAAGTCCTATTTTGCCACATATTTAGTCATGTATTCTGTCACTTACAGCAAAAGAAAAAGAACCAGTTGTCACTGAGTCATTTCTGACTCATGGTGACTCTGTGTGCGAGAGTAGAACTGTGCTCCATAGGGTTCTCCATGGCTGATTTTTTCAGAAGTAGATCACCAGGCCTTTATTCTGAGGCATTTTGGGGTAGACTCAAATCTCCACACTTTTCAGTTAGCCACCAAGCATGTCAGATTTTTATAGCATTCGTGGACTCCTGTAGCCAAAGTTAGAATTGACTCAGTGACCACAGGTTACCGGTGAGGATAAGCCAGACTTCGCTGCAGTAATATAATCCATGAATCTCAGTGGATGGCACAAATAGTTAGGTGCTGGAATACCAACCACAAAGTTGGGAGTTTGAACCCATTCAAGGGCACTTCAGGAGTAAAGCCTGGTGATCTACCTGCCAGTGGTCACAGCCTTGAAAACCCTATGAAGTAGTTCTGTTCTGCACACATTGCCATGAGTCAGAACTGACTTGGCAGCAACTGAACAACCACAAGAAACAAACACAAAAAAAGCACATTTTTTTCTCACTCCCCTAAAGGCCACGGAGAGTTGGCGTCTTAGTCATCTGGCGCTGCTGTAACAGAAAATACCACAAGTGGATGGCTTTAACAAGAGAAGTTTATTTTCTCTGAAGAAAGCAGGCTGAAGTCCAGATTGAAGCTGTCAGCTCCAGGGAATGGCTTGCTCTGCTGGCCTTGTCCTTTATCTTCTCCCAGACTAGGAGCTTCTCCACGCAGGGACCCCAGGTCCAAAAGACACACTCTGCTCTTGGTGTTGTTTGCACGATGGTATGAGGTCCCCAACTCTCTGCTTGCTTCCCTTTCCTTTATACACCAAGAGACTGCTTCAAGGTACAATGCAATCTTATAGATTGAGTCCTGCCTTAACAACCCAACTTGCCTCTCATCCTCCCTCACCAATATCAGAGAGGTAGGATTTATAGCATAGAGGAAAATCACACATACTGGGAATCATGGGCCAGTTAAACTGATACACACATTTTAGGGGTGGGAGTGGGACATAATTCAATCCATGACAGTTGGGCAGCCCTCCTCCATGCTCTGACTATGTCAGTGTGGCCTCTAAAGTCACTGAGTTAGAGGAAGAGAAAACCATAGGGTTACAGGAGCTGTTCTAAAAGGGCAGACACAGAAATGATATGTATCATTCCTGCCCACATCTTGCCCATGTGGCCCAATCTAACCTCAAGGGAGGCTGGGAAATGAAGTTTCCTGGTGGCAGCATGCTACATGGTCTCTGTTGTACTCCCTCACTGATACACTGTTTTAGGTATCTTCCATCAAAAAGCTATTCATTTATTCAACAGATGTTTATTGAGCTTATTTATAACAGGTGAAGAAAGGAGCCCTGGTGGTCCAGTGGTTCAGGTACTTTGCTGCAACTGAAACGTCATTAGTTTGAATCCACTGGCTCCTCTGCAGGAGAAAGATGTGGTCCTCTGCTATCATAGACTACACCCTTGGAGACCCCATGGAACACTTCTACTCTGTCCTATAGTGTCACTGTAGTTCTGTCCTATAGCGTCATTATGAGTTGGAATCAACTGAACAGTAACAGGTTTGGATTTGGGTAACAAGTCAGTTGTAGGGAATAAAAAAGGGGAAGAGTTGACTGTCCTGTACAACATGACATCCCCACTGCTCACTGTATCTCTCTCTTTGTCTCTTTGTCTCTCTCTCTCACACACACACACTCACACGCACTTATGGAGTCTGACAATTAGGTTCACAAACTCATCTAGAAAAAGTGCTGCATACTTCATTGCTGAATATCATTATGGTCATGTTTGAAGTACTCCCCTTGGGAAGCTATGCACCAATGCCGGTGCCTAGTCCACCCTTCAAAGCAATTTTGGAACTCTTTTTCTGGAGTGACCATCAGAGCTGTCATTGTATTACCCTTGATGTCCTGAATGTCATCCAAATGTCTCCCTTTCAATACTTCCTTTATCTTCAGGTAAAGAAAAACATCACTGGGGGCCAGATCAGGTGAGTAGGGAGGGTGTTCCAATGCAGTTATTTGTTTACTGGCTAAAAACTCCCTCACAGACAACTACCCAATTAAGTTCATGAACTGGCCACCTTGCCACCTTGTGCAATGGCCATTCCAGAAAGAGTTCCAAAATTGCTTTGAAGGGTGGACTAGGTGCTGGCTTTGGTGCATAGCTTCCCAAGGGTAGTACTTTGAAGGTGACTGTAGTGATATTCAGCAGTGAGGTATGCAGCACTTAGAACAATTAAGTTCATGTACTTAAGCATATGAACTTAATTGTTGGACCTCATATTTAATATAAATTAGATGTATTTACATACTTAGGAATTGTTTATAATGTGTGTGTGTGTGTTTGTGTTTACTAAACCAGTTATCACTGAATTAATTCCAACTTATGATGACCCTGTGTGTGTCAGAGTAGAATTGTGCTCCATAGGGTTTTCAGGGGCTAATTTCTGGGAAGTAAATTGCCAGGTCTCTCTTTGTGGTGCCTCTGAGGAACCTGAACGTCGAACTTTTTGGTTAGAAGACTAGTACGTCAACAGTTTGTGCCAACTAGGGGCTTTTACATGTATGCAGACAGACAGACAGACACACATACATACATGATACATATATACATATATATAGCAAAGCCACTGCTGTCAAGCTGATTCTGACTCATAGTGACCCTGTAGCAACCCTAGAGGTCAAAGTAGAACTTCCCCACAGAGCGCGTGGCAGATGTGAATTGCTGAACTTTTGGTTAGCAGACACAGCACTTAACCACTATGCAACCAGGGTTTCCATATATATACCCAAACCTATTGCTGTCAAGTTGATTCTGACTCATAGTGACTCTATAGGACAGAGTGGAACTGCTGCCTCATAGTTTTCAAGGAGTACCTGGTGGATTTGAACTTCTAGCCTTTTAATTAGCAGTTGCAGCACTTAAGCCCTATACCACCAGGGTTTCTACGTGTATGTGTGTGTTCGTTGTTGTTGTTAGGTCTCATTGAGTTAGTTTCAACTCATAGCAACTCTATAGGACAGAGTGGAACTGCCCTCTAGGGTTTCCAAGGAGCAGCTGGTGGATTTGAACTGCCAACCTTTTTGTTAGCAGCTATAGCACTTAGCCACTATGCCACCAGGGTTTCAGGGCTCCCTATAGCTACAAAACAGCAACAACAAAAAACCTGTTGTTGTTGAGTCTGTTTTGACTCATGGCATTCCCTGTGTTATGGAGTAGAATTGCTTCAAATGAATTTCCCGGCTGTCATTGTTATAGAAGCAGATCACCAGGCCTTTCTACCAGGGCTTCAGGGGGTGTGTTTGACCTGCCAGCTTTTAGGTTAATGGTTGAGTGCTAGCTATTTGTACCACTCAGGGACTATCCATATACATACACATAATGTATTTATATTTTTAGATACATGAATCCTTTCTGTCCTCAGGAAACAAAGCATGGAGTCAGGTAAGTAGCTAAGCTGGAGAACTTATGTGACATATATTCCCACACACTGGAATGTTGGGGTGAATCCCAGAGGTAGCGGGGACTAGCTCGGCCTGCAGACATTAGGAAGCCTTCAGCAGCATGTGGCATGAATTTTGAATAAGAATTTGCCAAGCAGGGAAAGAGAGTGAAACGGTAAGTCTGGAAAGCCCAAACAGCATGTGTGAAGGCCTGAGTTACCAGGGGCGTAACCAAGACAGACACACATAGCTTCTGTGTGTCCAGAGGGCAGGGATAGAGCAAGGGTTACGGTTGTGGGAGATAGGTCCCAACAAGACAGAGGTTCTCAATCCAGGTTGCACATTTGAACCGCTTGGGTAACCTTACAAAGATACTGGTGCTCAGGCTTCACTCATATTCAGCAATGAGGTATGCAGCACTTAGAACAATTAAGTACGTGGACTTGATTGTCGGACCTTGTATTTAATATAAATTAGCTGTATTTACATGTTTATGAATTATTTATGATGTGTGTGTGTGTGTGTTTACTAAACCAGTTACCGCTGAGTTGATTCCAACTTATGATGACCCTGTGTGTGTCAGAGTAGAACCTCTTCCGGGTTCAGCCATTCATTCAACAGCTATCTATTGGCTCCCCCCTTTGCAGAGGCGCTAATTGTTAATACCTCTGGCAACGCAGCCCTTCGAGGCTAACTGAGAGGTTAGCACCTTGAACCTACCCAGGGGCACTGCTGAAAAGAGAACTGGCAGTCTGCTCCTTGACAACGTTCTGGGGAGTTCCACTCCGTCCCTCACTCTAAACCGATTTGATAAGCTTCTCTGGGGCGCAGTTTAAAAACCTCTGCAGGTAAACCCAAAATGCAACTAAGGCTGAGCACCACTGCTCCAGAGGTAGGGTGGGGGCTGGGGGTAGACGGCCTTGTTTGTCTTACTCAGAAACGGAAATGGAGCCTTGTGGGAACACGCCTCTCTCTCATTCTGCCTCACTGAGCCCAGACTCTTAAAACGGAAGCCTCTTAGGATCAGGTGGAGGCAGAAAAGAGTTGTTAAAAAAGCCCTGTGTCATTATTTCCTCCTTTGCTCACTGTTCGCTCTCTGCCAGTGGTCCCTCTTTTCCCTTTACCTACAGAACCCCGGGGCCTACAGAGCAGCTGTGCCAACAGCTGGCAGTAAACTTTTCAGCCTCCAGAGGCTCCTGAGACAGACAGGACAGATGCCAACCTCCGCTGCTGATTAATGACCAGGTATCAGGAAGCCCACCAGTACCCCAGACTCCTGGCTCCTGGGTCTCTCTCCCTGCACAAACAACCTCCTCTTTCAGGCAATACACGCTGTCCGTGCCCCCAGGCATCTCTTCTGGGTTCAGCCATTCATTCAACAGCTACCTTTCGGTTCACCCCACTTTGCGGAGACTCTAATTGTTAATAAGCTCTGGCAATGCAACGGTTAAGTGCTTGGCTGCTAACTGAAAGATTAGCAGTTTGAACCCACTCAGGAGCACTTCTGGAAAGAGAGCTGGCAAACTGCTCCTTGAAAACCTTCTGGGGAGTTCCAAACTCTGTCCCATGGAGTCACTGTGAGAGGAAATCGACTCCATAGCACCTAACTAAACAACTATTAGTCATACTCTGCCTTCCCAGGCCAATACCCCCTTTTCTCCTTCTGTAGCAGGTCATCTGGGCCATTTGCCTCCTCTCCTGGCTCTGAATGTGTTCCTGGAAGGCAGACTCATTTTACTAGCAGCCTAAAGTGAATTTCCTGCAAGAGCAGTTGCATAGTGCCTTTCAAAGCCAAGGAGGATATTTGTTTGCACTTGCTGTCAGGTATGCAGATGGCTGCATCTCAGCATCCCCAGCTTCTTCTGGAATTTGGTCATTTGTCCTTCCTGTTGCAGGGCGGATATGAGGCTTCTGTTCTGAGGCATGGCTGCTGAGTCTGCCCTCTCTGGTTTGCACGCCTTCCGCTGTTTGCATCTCTAGGATTTGAAATGTTCATTCATTTGACAATACACTGCCTACCTGCTATGTGCCTCCCCGCTGCTGTGAGCAGGGCATGCAGAGGCAAATGGGTCCTGTACGCTGGGGGTTCGTCGTCTAGTAAGAGCTAGAACACTGTGGAACCAGCACAGGATGGAGAGTAAAGGGAATCCAGCTCTAGACCTAGCTGTGCGACTAGCACTTGGTCACCTAACCTCTCTGGTGAAGGTCACCCAGTGGAGACTAGATTAGTAGTTTCTCAAACTAAGTTGCTGGGAGCCACTGCAGTCATTACAGAGGACAAAGGAGCCGAGGGAAGTATATACTCTGGTTCTCCACTCCGTCTTCAACTGCAGTGGGTCCTCTTGTATCATTTTATATATTGCAGTTCTGTATAAAAAGGCTGGAAAAGGCTCACTTGCTAAAGAGACTTTTTAAAAAATGGCCATGCTAGAAGATCCTAAAGTGCTTCCCAGTGTCCCTCATTCGTGATGCTAGGTTTTCTTGTCCTGTGTTGGACCTGCCGTTCTGCCTCAAGCTCTGGCCTTTGGCATGCCATGCTGCTCTGACCTTTAGATGTAGGTCCTCCCTGGTCCCAGGTGTCCATCCTTGGTACCTTCATTGCCTGCATCCTGGCTTGTTGTTGCTGTTTTTGAGTGCTGTTCAGTGGATTCCAACTCCTAGCGACCTTATGCACAACACAATGAAACACCGCCCAGTCCAGTGCCACACCTGTGGCTTAATAGTAATTGCCATTTAAATGCCTCTAGTAGTTTACTGTATTCAAAGCGAGTTACACAGATTACCTCATTTGAGCTTCATGATACCTGTTTTACAGATGAGTATATTGATGTCATTACCAATATTAGCTGTTGGCCCTTGACTCATGCTGACTCCAGGCATAATGGAAGGATACACCGTCTGGTCTTATGCCATCCCCTTGATCAGTTGTAGATCAGACCATTGTGATCCATAGAGTTTTCATAATTTGGGGAGACCTACATCTCCAGGCCTTGCTTCCTAGGCTGGAAGCCCTATTGAAACTTATTCAGTGTCACAGCTAAATGCAACCCACAATTGACAGTTGGGTAGGGGATAAGCATGAGGGACATTGGCCAGGAATCCAACCCAAGTCTCCTGCATGGAAGGGGAGAATTACACCACTGAATCAGCAATGCCTCATATATTGAGGTTGCTTTGTGCATCCAAGTCGATTTCAATTCACAGCAACCCATAGGGTCTCCAAGGATGTAAATCTCTATGGAAGCAGGCTTCACATCTTTCTCCTATGGAACCATCGGTGGTTTCAAACCATCAGCCTTCCAGTTAGCAGTTGATTGCTTTAACTTCTGTGCCATAAGAGCTCCTTATATTAAGGTTAAAAAAAAAAATCTGTTGCCATCAAGGTGACTCCCATTCACAGTGACAATAAGACAGAGTAGAATTGCCCCAGAGGGTTTCCTAAGAGTACCTGGTGGGTTGGAACTGCTGACTTTTTGGTAAACATCCTGTAGCACTTAACCAGTATGCCACCAGGGTTTCATATTAAGGTTACACCATTTTCAATGACTTCCCCAGGATCACACAATTAATAAGTGGCAGGCCTGAGAGTTGAATGCCTTTGAACTCAAAATCCCAGGTGTTTCCCTCTGTACCTAGTTCTTACCCATTTAATGTGTTACTGGACATCTCTAGGCATATAAAATTTCTCCAGTGGAGGGGAGCTGGACACTCTACCTCTGAGGGAGAGAAAGACTTGCTCCCTGATTTCAAGAAAGAGCAGATGGAAAGACTCAGGCAGTCAGAAAGCTGACCTGAGGCGAACCACAGCAGCTGCGCATCAAGCCAGCACCCTGCAGAGTTGGCCGAGTTCCCCAGCTCTCACTGGCGGAGTGTCAGTGATTCATGGCCATGTGGAGGCTTTATGAGCCTATGATAAAATGCTAACTGTCAGCTGCGAGGCTGACATGAGATTATGGAACTGTGAGGTTGAATAGACTTACTGTGCTTTTCCAGGGACGGCCATGGAAAAGGGGGTGTGGACCTGGCCAGGTCTCACTGGGCACAGGGTCAGGATAAAATCTCACCAGGATGCCTTTCTTGGGATGGGAACTCAGAAGAAGTCACAGAGAAGGGAACCTGCCTCTGGGCCACTACATTAGGGGCCATACTGTTGCTCTGTGTGTGTGTGTACGCATGTGCAAGAGAGAGACAGATTGGTCATGCTCCTCAGTTCACAGAGACTCCTCTCTTCTCACGCTCCACGTTCAATGGGCCAGCTGTTGTTGTTAGTAACCTCTGAGTTCATTCTGATTCACAGTGACCCTCCATGTGTGCAGAGTAGAACGTGCCCCATAGAGTTTTCAGTGGCTGTGAGACAGGCCCATTCCTGGATGAGGGACTCCTCTGACACCCTTCCTGAGTGCGCCTGTACAGCTGTGCCTCAGTCTAAGATGATCTTCCACCCAACCTTTCTAGCTTCCCTCTCTCCTTCCCTTAGAGTCAGACCTGCATTCCCGCCCGACAGCTCTCCCAGTCTTTCCTGACTTCTACCGTGCATTTCGCCTCGTGAGCATGGCCCCTAATGAATCTCATACATGTGTAGGCCTATCTTGAAATCTGTTTGGGGGGGAACCCAGACTAACACACCTGCATTTACAGTCAGATAGACCTGGTTTCTAACTGTGACTTCTCTGATGTGCCCCCCTCTGCATCTATAAACAGAAGAAACAATCCTGACTGCACACATTGGTGTGAGAATTAAAGCCAGCATTTAAACTGACTGGCTCATGGATATTATTCACTCCTAAGCTTGCTTTGGGAAACCGTGGTGGCGTAGTGGTTAAGTGTTATGACTGCTAACCAAAAAGTTGACAGTTCGAATCTGCCAGATGCTCCTTGGAAACTGTGGAGCAGTTCTACTCTGACCTGCAGGGTTGCTATGAGTCAGAATCAACTCGATAGCAGTGGGTCTTCTTTGGTTTGGAAGCTTGCTTTGCGGTCATTGCCTTGCCCAGGTAGTCAGTTCCAAACTCTGATTTGGCAAGGTCTGAAAACCATGAGCCTTTGCCAGGCCCTTGTGCTAGGTCTCCACCTGAGTCCTTTAGGCATCAGGGTTCCACTAGGAACAGCAGCTCATCATCAATTTCCTGCTGCTCACACAGAAGCAACACATTTGCCTACATTGCTGCCCCCGACCCATCCCACTAATGGGTGTTTTAGAAGAACTCTTCCACTAAACGCCTTTTTTTTCCCATCCTGAAAAGCAAAATTACTTGCTTAATTTAATTTGTTTAATATTCCTGTTAAAAATGAGGTTCAATTAAGATATCCAGAAAAACCATAATGTTCATTTAGCAGTAGAACGGTATTTTAGCTCCACGAATGCATTTTTTCCTCTCTCTCTCTCTCTCTCTCTTTTTTTTTTTTTAACACAAATCCAGCTAAGTGAATTACTGATCTTTATTAGATGCTTTAATTACAGGTTGTTAATGGAAATATTACTGAAATTAAACTCAAATGTGTTAACCAAGGAAAAAACTTTATGTGACACTAAAATAACCAAATTTCAAGACTTGGTCAATATGGTCAATTAGAAAAGCGCCTGGGAAATTAGCCCCTTAATCGTGACATAGTGGCAGCCTTCTTGCACACCCTGGTCTTCCTGAGACTTGTGATGAAAAGAAACTTCTCAAAGACAAAGACCTGGCATACAAGGATCAGATCTGCACACAAATATGTGTAAATCCTGCACGCAAGCAAAACTACCAAGGTGGGCCAGTTCTGCCAGGTCTTAAGAGTCTTACACAGGAGGACACTAACTCAACCTGATCATACAAGCTGCAGCAACTCTGCCTCCTCCAAAGTCCCTCTCTCTGAAATTCAGAATCTCCCCCATGCATTTATTCATCAGAAGCATCCTGTTTTCTCTCCTTGAACACACACTGGCATACTACACAAACAAGATTTGACTTGAATGAAACCAGCCAGGTACTCTTCATCAGGTGGGTCCTCCACATTCCAACATGCTCCCTTCCCAAGGGACAGGAAGTGGGTATGGATGGGAGGGTGCCTCCGCCAGCTCTTTCCCTTTCTACTTCCCTCCTACAGCCTCTTTTGTGGGAGTGTCTTAGTCATCCAGTGCTTCTGTAACAGAAAATACCACACGTGGATGGCTTTAAGAAAGAGAAATTTATTTCTTCACAATAAAGTAGGCTGAAAGTCCAAATTCAGAGCATAAGCTCTGGGGGAGCACTTTCTCTCTCTATTGGCTCTGAGGAAAGTCATTATCGTTAGTCTTCCCCTGGTTGAGGAGCTTCTCAGGTAAAGGACCCTGGGTCCCAAGGCTGCTCTGCTCTTGACACTGCTCTTTTGGTGGCATGAAGTCTCTGCTGTCTTCTTTCTTTTATATCCTAAGAGACTGCCTCAAGATCCAATCCAATCCAGTCCACTTGGTTAAACTGAGTCCTGCCTCACTAACACAACTGCTGCCCAATCTCCCTCATTAATATCATAAAGGCAGGATTTACAATACACATGAAATCACACAATGCTGGGAATCATAGTCTGGCCAAGCTGATGGATACATTTTTGGGTGGACATAATTCAATGCATGAGAGTGAATATGTCATAGAGTCAGACAACCATTTGGGAAACAAACTGTGATCACTGACTTTACCCTAGGATGAGACACTCTTAGGATGCTGAGCTAAGTAAGCACATTGTTGCACCATTGTTGTTCTTTTGGGATGCCCTAGAGTGGCTAGCCCATGCACAGCAAAACACTGCCTGGTCCTGAGCCACTGTCACCACCGTTGCTGTGTCTGAGCCCACTGTTACAGCCACTGTGTCAATAAAGCTTATTGAGGGTCTACCTCTTTTTCACTGATCCTCTGCTTTACCAAGCATGATGTCCTTCTCCAGGACTGGTCCTTTCACGGTAAGCAAAATGAAGTCTTGTTATCTTTGCTTCTAAAGAGCATTCTGGGTGTACTTCCTTTCAGACAGACTTGTTCCTTCTCCTGGCAGTCCGTGATATATTCAATGTTCTTCACCATCACAATAATTCAAATGCATCATTTCTTCTTTAGTCTTCCTTTTTCATTATCTGGCTTTTGCATAACATATGAGGCAACTGAAAATACTCTGGCTTAGTTCAGGTCTATGCACCTTAGTCCTCAAATGCCCAGTGCAATAAGTCATTTGATTTCTTGACTCCTGCCTCCATGGGTGTTGATTGTGGATCCGAGTCAAATGAAGTCTTTGGCAACTTCAATCTTTTCTCTGTTTATCATGATATTGCTCTCTGGTTCATTTGTGATAATTTTTGTTTTCTTTATGTTGAAATGTAATTCATACTGAAGGCTACAGTCTTTGATCTTCATTGGTAAGTACTTCAAATCTTGGCTTTCAGCAGGCAAGGTTGTGTCATCTACAATTTTCAAGTTGTTGGTAAGTCTTGCTCCAATCCCAACACCATATTCTTTTTCGTATAGTCCAGTTTCTCAGATGTTAACTCCGCATATAGAAGAAGTACAGTGAAATGATACAACCAGATTCACACCTTCCCTGATTTTCCATCACACGGTATCCTTTTGTTCTGTTCAAATGACTGCCTCTTGGTCTATGTATAGGTTCTACATGAACACAGTTAAGTGTTCTGGAATTCCTGTTCTTCACAATGCTATCCATAACTTGTTATGATCCACACAGTCAAATGCTTTTGCATAGTCAATAAAATAATATCTTTCTGGTATTCTCTGCTTTCAGCTAAGATCTATATGGGGTCTCTTGTCTCAAACAGTGCACTGAACATGAACTTAGGTGTCTTTTTTACTCAATTTGACAAGCTCATTCTTCATTCTGTCCTTAGGGGTCATTGTGTCTGATCCAGTTGGATTTCAGTACGACTTCTAAATTTCAAATTAAAACTGCTTTCTCGAAGACTACCTGAGCTGGCAGTTGTAAGGGACACTTGTAGTATGAGGTTTTCAAGCCAGCAAGCCTGGGATGGAACTCCTGCATCATCACCTGCTGGCAGTGTGATCTTGAGGAGATATTTTACCTCTCTGAACCCCAGTTTCTTTAGCTCTAGGCTGGGGATTTTAGAGCTATGGTGTGTTGCTATGATGGTGGAAACTATGCCACTCATATTTCAAATACCAACAGGGTCACCCATGGTGGTCAGGACTCAGTGAAGTTCCCAGACTATGACAGAGTAGGAAGAAAAGCCTGGCTACCTACTTCTGAAAATTAGCAAATGGAAACCTATAGACCATAACAGAATGTTGTCTAACACAGTGATGGAGGATGAACCCTCTAGGTTAGAGCACAGTCAAAATATACAGCAGCCATAAGAATGAACTAGAACATACCAACAACCATGATGGTGGTACAGGACTGGGCTCTGATGCTCTTATCCCTCCCTCCTCCTTCCCTCCTCCTCTTTCCTTCCTTCTTCCTCCCTCTTCCTCCTTCTTTACCTCCCTCCCTTCTTCTCTCTCTTTTCCTATTTGCTGCCCCTATCTGTCAGTGTTTTAGTGGCAGATGACAGCACCTACTCTAACTAGTTTAAGGAGAAAAGAGACAAATTAAAGAATACCAAGGATCTTCTAGAAAACCTGAAGTGGGGGGTGTTGGGTAGAGAATAGACCTGGAGTCTACCCACTGAGAACATGCCCAGAGGCCCAGCCCTGTGCTTTGTGGCACTGACAACTGACGGAAAAGTCTGGAAGTACTGACTCCAAAGCCAACACCTCCTCTGCCATCCTAATGAGAAAATGGATTGCATTCAGTGTCTGTTTTCTCATCTTTCTCTCTTCTATCTACATCCAAGTTTCTTACAGGTGCAGCTGATCAGTGTTGGCCAGTTGCAAAGCAGGCTGGGAAAGAGATTTCTTCCTTGGGGAAATGGGACTTACAAGGAAAGAAACTCCCAAGCACAAAAGGGCATTCGGGGGCTGCTGGCCGGCCACAAGGTTTACAGTGAGGGCTTAGGAATCAGACCGTTTAAAATCAGCTTACCAGTTTAGCAACCTTGGTGAGTTTCCTGACTTCTCTGAGCTTGTTTCTTCATCTATGAGATTTGGAAGATAATTATATGTAATAATACATAATATCCAGATGATGGTGTTGTTGTAAGGATTAAATGAAATAATAGGTATGAAGCACTCAGATCAGCACTCAACAGCACACACTAAATGGAGGCTGTTTTTAAGGCTGAGTTCAAATCCCACCTCCCCTGAGACATCTCTGGTGACTCAGAGGCAGCCCACAAGAGTTCCTTTCCTCTGAAGGGTGGGATTTGGGGCTCCAACACTCACTGCGGCATTTAATCAGTCAACACTTTAGATTGTTTTTCACTCCTCATGTGCTTGCCAGCCATGCCTGTGTCATCCAACTCATCGCCTCCACTTGGTTTTGAACTGCTAGAGAACAGAGAACAGGAAGCAAATAATTTATTAGGACAATGTAGGCATTTTGCTGAGTACACCACCACCACCTCCGTCTCTCTTTTAACCAAACACATTTAAGTATATTAAACGGGGCTAGAGGAGGGCAAGGGTGTGTGTGTGTGTGTGTGTGTGTGTGTGTGTGTGTGTGTGTGTGTGTGTGTGTGTGAACCAAAAAAATTAAAAAAGCAAATAAACTATGTGCTGAAGAACAGAACTGTTCACTAAGGTTTTCAATGACTGTGATCTTTATGGAAGCAGACAGCCAGGACTTTCTTTCAAGGCACTGGTGGGTGGATTCTAACCACTCACGTTTAAGAGAGTAGTGGAACACAAACTACTTGCCCCACCTAGAGACCTTGTGTGTGTATGGGGTGGGGAGGAGGAGTCTACATACTAAGAAGATCTAAATGTCCTGAACTACGCGTACAGGAGGCAGGTGAAGTGGGAGGAGGAGGGACACCTTACAAGGACCTAGGGGGTGGGGGACACTGACATGGCCTCTCCTGGCACAACACTGAGGAGCTGAGTAGTTCCTAGAAAACTTTTCACCACGATGACTCACAAGGAAGCTGTTCCAGAGATAAGCAGGGCAGTTACCACTCGTGGCGTCTGGAAAAAGATGCCCAGACACTGCTCAGCTCCGGCAGTGGAGGGTGCCCCCGGCAGATTGCTTATCTCAGACTGGTGCCAAGGCAACGCTGGCAATTTAACAAGCTCCGAGTCAAGGGACATAAAGCAAGAGCGGGACTTCTTTCAGAGCAAACTAGAACCTGGAGAGGTTTCCTTTAACACTGGCCTGGGAGCACAGACCCGGGGACGAGGATGGGGGCGGGGGGTGCCCCTGTGTTACGTTTTTGCGGGAGCGCCAAGTGCCAACAGGAGCAAGACGCGGATGTGCACGTCGCCCCACTCCCACCTAGGCTGGCAAAACTAGAACCCAGTGTAAAGCCTCCAGTCCCTTTAAGCAGGAGAGATCATGGGAAGCGAGTACATCCCCATCGGGGTCACTTGGACTGGGTGCTCTCCGCTTTCCCTCCGCTGGGAGGCATCACCTGCTCTAGGCACAGCCGAAGATCCCTTTCCAGTCCAGCCCGGGGAGATAGGGCGCAGCTTGGAAATATCAACCCCCTCCACCCATATCCCCACCCTGAAGCACAGGGGCCCTCCATCTCTCGTAGGTCACCTCAGTCCCCAATTCCAACCAACAGCCACAGTTGTTGTCACACCTGCGGCGGACAGAGCCTCCCACACGCCTTAACTACATGTGAAAAGCTAATTCAGGTATAAACGTGAAGGCTTAATAAAAGGAGAGCGCTACGTATTAATCAGGCTCTTTTCTGTGAAAGTAACAACACGCACCCCCGCAGCCCTCCGCACCCCGGCGCCAGCAACCCGCGGGCGCTGCCGATTGGTGGTCCTCAGAGAAGGCAGACAGGCCCCTCCCCCGTAAGCCCCGCCTTCGGGGTGGGGCTAAAGAGGCTCAGGATGAATTGCGGAGTTTCAAGGCAGATGTCTGCAGGGCAGATGTGAACAGATGTGTGGCTTGTGTTGTACTCTCGCCAGCCAGTGAGTCAGGCCCCTCCTTTCGCTGCCCAAGCTTCTCTGTCTCGTGACTTGTCCTTAAATCAGTCAACCAACTGAGAGCACGGGCTAGCCCCTGCGGCACTTGTGTCCTTCAGTTGGGTGCTGAGAGAATTTAAAGAGCTCTGTGACGTACTGGAGGCGCTGGTGGCACAGCTAGGATTTGTACAATTATTATCATTAACTTACTGAGTATCTCCCGCGAGCAAGGCGCTGTTCTAGGAACATTATACTGTTTAATTTCATCTTGTCAGCAGCCCTATAAACTTACTGAAAACCAAAACCTCTACCATCCAGTAGATTCTGACTCATAGCGACCCCGTGGGGTTTCCAAGGCTATAAATCTTTACTGAAGCTGACTGCCACGTCTCCCTCCCTCTGATCCTCTGGTGACTTCCAACAGCTGACCTGTCAGTTAGCAGTCACTTTACTCACTGTGCCACCTATAAGGTAGGTATTGTCTCCATTTTATGAATGAGGAAACAGAGGCCCAGATTGTTATGATTACACAGTTAGACAAAAGCAAAATGGGTTTGATCCCTGTTCTTTCTAACTCTGAGCTGTCATGCTGCTTCTTAAGAAAACACACAGAGCCCAAGATGGAAGTAAACAGCCCTAGATCATATACCAAACAAACAAATTAAAGCCATTGCTGTCAAGTCGATTCTGAGTCACAGCAATCTGTGTCTCACAGAGTAGAACTGCTCCACGGGGTCTTCTTGGCCATAATCTTTATGGAAGCAGATCACCAGGTCTTTCTTCCAAAGTACCACTGAGTAGATTTGAACAAACAACTTTATGAATAGTAGCTGAGCACAAAACATTTGCATCATACACCCAAAACCAAACCCACTGCCATCAAGTAGATTTAGGCTCATAGTGATCCTATAGGACAGAGTAGAGCTGCCCATACAGTTTCCACGGAGCACCTGGAAGATTTGAACTGCTGACCTGTTGGTTAGCAGCCACAACACTTAACCATTATGCCACTAGGATTTCCTGCATCAAGAAGGGACCTTCTAAATCATACACAGGATGCTTAGAAATTCTAAACTAGAAGATTGCAGCACCCATGGGTGGGCAGGAAGGCTTCTTGGATGTGGCGGGGTTCCGAAGCTCTTGTGGACAAGAAGCCCCTCCTGCTTTGAGATGGGTTAACAAGCATAGAGGTTTGCTTCCCACCTGCGCATCTCCAGGGTCAACATGAACTTCCTTCTTTACTCTCTTCACGACCTCCCTTCTCCCCCAAGAATTCGTGTTCACTCTGCTATCTAAGAAGATGACACAGCCAGTTCCCAGGACCTGGAGGAGAGGCTCCAGACGCTGAGCCGTTCTCCCACCTAGATGAAATACCCCATCACGGATGAATGCCCAGGAAATGATCCTCAACCTGTGTTTCTCCTCCCAGTACTGATGGAACAGATAGCAGCCTGTGAACCTGACCTGCACCACAGGCTGTGTGAGGCAGAGCTTCTGTGCCTGCTAGAATCGACATTCTCCAGGGGCTGTCCGATCAATGGACTTTTCTCTCCATGACTGAGTTGGTGTCCTTCACTTTCATCTGGCTACTGCTGGTTGAGCACTACATAGAAGTCTTCTGGCAGCTGTGGTGGTCAGCAAACTGGTGTCCTAACCTAGAGAATCACAAAAAGCAGAGGGGTGGGGATGGGGGTGAGAGGCAGCTTGTGGGACTCAGGCTGGGAGAGGTCAACTGATGTACTCCAGGTCACAGAACAAATCAGTGGAAGCCAAAACTGTATTTTTAGGTTCCAGTGTTTGCCTTTATTCCTCAGAGTTCCTGCTGGACTCCAAGCTTTCTCTCCTTGGATAACCTTCAGGCCAGATAGCCCACAAACAGCGCAGAGGAGCAGAGGGCCTCCCTGTGTACAATACCGACACCCAGTGCTTACCAAGTACTTCCTAAGAGTCAGGCTCTGGGTAGAGTGAATTCTGTCTCTTAATCCACGTGGCAACTGTGAAGGTAGATAGCAATATCATTGTCATTTTAAAGATGCAGAAATAGAAGCTTAGAAAAGGTAGGTTGACTGTCTCAAGACCACCCGGCTGCAATGCGGTGGAGCATACATCCAAACTCTGAAGAGCCTAGGGCACCTGTGGGAAGGGATGAACAAACTGAACAAATATTTATGATGCCCACTATATGCCAGGCAGTGTACCACTACTTGAGGACACAGTATTAAGAAGACAAATGTGGCCCCAGCCCTCATGGAGCCCACACTCTAACAGGTCTGGTGAACGTTCTACCCATGTGACGTGGGAGAAATCTATGCGTGTTTTCATCATTCCTCAATACCCTACCTTGCTGTTTTCGATCTTGATTGCAAAATGGAATCACCAGGGAGTTTTAAAGAAGTAAGGGTTCTGTGGTCTGATACTAGGCCAATGGAACCCAAATATCGGGGACAGGACATCTGGGCATTAACATTTTTCAAAACTAACCACGTACCATCAAGTCAACTCTGAATCATGGCAACCCCATTTGTGTCAGAGTAGAAATGTGCTCCATAGGGTTTCCAATGGCTGAGTTTTTGGAGACCAATCCCCAGGACTTTCTTCTGAGGTACCTCTGGGTGGACTTGAATTTCCAGTCTGGTTGGCAGCCAAGTGTCATTAGGCCTTTGTACCACCCTGTGACTCAAGTTTCAAAATCCGCTCAGGTATCTGCAATTCACAATTGAGAATTGTTGCTCTGTGGCCCCTTTGATAGAGCTTTGGACAAGGTGAGCCTGGAACGTGTCTTAAACTGAAGCATCTGGGAAGTGGGGTGACTCTGCTCACCACCAAAACTACCCCTTTGGGAATAATGGTGGCCTTCGGGGCAGGAGTGGAGGGCAGAAAGGGAGGCTGCTGAGATGGTATGAGACCCCAGACACATGTCCTCAAGACTATCCAGATGATAGAAAAGTGGTGGCAGAATGACAGGTTTAAATGAACTGTCTCAAGGTTTCTGGCTGTCATCTGCATGGCAAGAATTTATTTATTTATTCCAGTTTCTAAAGAGGAGCCTTTTGCCAGAGAGCCTTGGTATGCACACATAAAATTTAAAGCACTAATTAAAATACATAAAACATAGCGTGGAGCAATTAGACTGGCAGGAAGTAGTGTGGAGAAATCTCAACAGCCCAGAATGTCGGAGACCGGAAAAGGCCAATTTACCAGAAGAGTTTTGCTGTAGGCACTGAAGGTCACCAGTGAAGGCGGGGTAGATGTCAGAGACCCCCACACATCCCAGTGGGGTGTTGAGGTCTATAACTACAGGGAGCGTCCGTCTGAAGGGACACTCAGTCCTATCCTCAGAGAGCCCCAGCCAGAAGTGAAGACACAGCCCCACCCTCAGGGAACCCCAGTCCGAGGGGAGACACGGCCTAGCCCTCAGGGAGCTCCAGTCTTAGGGAAGACAACAGCCCTGTCCTCAGGGAGCTCCAGTCCCAGGGGGAAAGAAGTCCTAGCTTACATCTGCAGTGGGTGTCTCCATATTTACATCTGCATCTTAAATTTATTTTGGGTAAAGGCACCAGTATGAGTTTATGTAGAAGGTCAGACAATTAAGTCCATGAACTTAGCTGTCTAAGTGCTACATACCTCATTGCTGAATATCACTATAGTACCTTCAAAGTACTCCCCTTGAGAAACTATGCACCTAGTCCATTCTTCAAAGTAACTATGGAATTTTTTCTGGAATGGCCATTGTGCACAGTGGAAAGGCACCAAGTTCTCAAACTTAGTTGTGTAGTTGTCTGTGAGGGGGCTTTTAGTCCGTAAGCAAATAACTGTACTGGAGCACTGTCATGGGCTGAATTGTATCCCCCTAAAGATATGATTCCCTGTATTCTACAACTGTCCTCCACTTTGTGATTTTGCTGTGCTGTATATTAAAGGATTAGAGTGGGACTGTAAATACTTTTATAAGATCACCCTGCTGTTCCACTGTAAAGGGAGTTTCCCTGGAGTGTGGCTTACACTGCGCTTAATCCTTTCATCCCGCAAGAGATAAAAGGACAGAAAAGCAGGCAGAGAATTGGGAATCTCACACCATCAAGCAAGCAGCACTGGGAGAAGAGCACGTCCTTTGGACCCAAGGTTCCCACGCCAAGATGCTCCCTGGACAAAGGCTGACGCAGTATTGGACTTTCTTCAAGAGTCAACAAAGAGAAAAGCCTTTCCCTGGAGTGGACGTCCTGAATTTGGACTTGTAGCCTACGGGACTGGGTAAGAATAAATCTTCCTTTGTTAAAGCCATCCACTCTGTCGTATTTCTGTTAGAGCAGCTCTAACTGACTAAAACAAGCACCTTCCCTACTCATCTGATCTGGCCCCAGTGACTTTTTTCCTTACCTGAAGATAAAGGAAATACGGAAAGGAAGACATTTTGATGACATTCAGGACATCAAAGGGAATCAAGTGAGAGCTCTGATGGTCATTCCTGCTTTGAAGAAGGACTAGCTGCCGGCATTGGTGCATAGCTTCCCAAGGGGAGTACTTGGAAGGTGACTATAGCCATAGTCAGCAATGAGATACGTAGCACTTTTTCTAGGATGAGTTCTCGAACTTAGTTGGCAGTCCTTGTAAGTATTCAGGATCCCATGGGAAATTCTGTATATGGGGAATGGGCCCTCAATATTTAGTAAGAAGTATTTGCTATCCCTCCTATAATTTTATAACCATCTTACCAAAGAGATTTAGTATCTCTCCCTTCTGGCTAATGACCAAAATGAAATCCAAAAGATACATGTAGACCAATAACCATCAAAGCTTATAGCTACACTTTGACACCAAATTTTGTCCTGAAAATTTTATACCTCATACTCATTTAATCCTCACAGTAATAGGATAGTATTGTCCTACTTTACAAGGGGGAAGCACGAGCACAAAAAATAACTCCTCAGAAGTCACATAGCTGGTAAGAGGTCCATCTGGGTGCAAACTCGGGCATATTGACTCTAGAGCCCTTGTGCTAACCAGGTTAATTACCGCAGGCAGGTGTGTGGGCATCCTCCCAGGGCATGTGGGCCTGGGGCCAAGAATGTGAGCACAGCTATTCTTGGAAGCTGTCTCTTCTGTTTCTTCCACAGGAAGCAGCATGTTGGACTGGGAGCCAAAGCCTTGGGGCCAGCCACCAGCTCAGGGGGTAACACAGAATAGGTCTCTTTTTCTGCCTGGACCTCAGTTTCCCATCTGTAAAATGGGAGAGCTGGGTTGAATTAATGAGTGCTGCACACAAAATCACCTGGAAGAGCTCTTTCAAGATATGTATTCCTGGGGGGCCAGCCCTGGGGATTCTGAATCAGCAACTCTGCCTGGAGCTCTCAGTACTTGGCTGAGGACTAGAGGCCACCTCCAACATCCACCGAATGAACGTAATGGTACCTAATGTAGCAGACACGAACAGCTAATGTTGGTTGAACAATTATTCTACTCTAGGCCATGTGGCAGTTCTGTGGTAAAGTTCTCGTCTTCTGTGTAGAATACTTGGGCTTGAATCCTGGCCAGTGCCCTCATGTGCAACACCTCCCTTCTTTCTAGGGATGCGCTAATGCTGCTGGGATGCTGAACAGGTTTCAGCAGAACTTCCAGACTGAATAGGAAAAAAGACATGGTGATCTATTACCCAAAATCAGCCAGTCAAAACCTTCTGGATCACAATGGTCTGATTGTCAATGGATTGTGGGGATGGCCCAGAACTGGGCAGTGTTTTGCCCCAGTGTGCATAGGGTTGTCATGAGTCAGGGGCCAACTCCACAGCAGTGTACAACAGGCTATGTCACATGTCCTTTACATGGATTTTCTCATTTAGTCAGCGCAACAGTCCTATACTGACGAAGCTGTTAATATGCTGAGTTTAAGAGGCGGAAATTTAGGCTTAGGGAGATGGAGTGGCTTTTTGAAGTCACCAGCAGGTAGTTACCTGAGCCGGGATTTCTACAGAGACAGCACAACTTAAGAGCTTGCATTTGTGTAGGTTATAGGACACTATCAATTTGCTTGTATGGCTCCCTGCCTTCTTCCCTGGGTACTGCTGAATGACCAAGTTGTGATGTAACTTGTTCCTCCAGTTGATTTGACCAGGGCTGAGCAACTGACTCAAACTAGCCACTGGACTAGAAGGATCCTTCTTGAAAATTTCAGCTGAGAGATATGAATCCCAGAGTACGGCTATTTGCATGGTGGTGGGAGCTGGAAAGCTAAGTTCTGAGTTTAGACTAGAGTTGACACCACGGTGACTCAAAGTTTTGTTGATGCTGAATTGATGGAGAGCAGAAGCCCAGAGTTTTTCAGAGGAGGCCTATTTGAAGAGAAATGAATGAATAGATGGACAGAGAGAAGAGAGACTGAGAGATAAGGGATAGAAAGAAGACTGCTGGAAGCTTTTCCAGATTCCCTGAGACCAACCTGTACCACCTGGAGTTAGTGTCTATGCTCTTATCCAGTTCTTTACAACAAATCCCCTCTACTTAAGGGAACTCAGTGGGTTTCTGATCCCTAGAGCTGAATTTGTCCCTAAAATACTTGCCCTGACTTCCTTGCAAAGTTTCTAGGATCAAGTCAGATAACTTATATGAAAGGGCTCAGTGACCTATAAGAAACTAAACCAATTTCAAAGTCTATGGAAAATGGTTCTAAGTTTAAATGTAATCAGTGGATTGCTGCAAGAAGAACTTGGAGGATGGAGGACTCGCTGTAGTGAGAGTTTAATCAAGAAAGCTTTACTGAGGTGGTGTTCTGCACAGACATTTGTGGTAGGTGTAGGATATGGAGGGAGAGAGATCCCGCTTATAGGGAAGCAGTATAAGCAATAGTGTGCAGAGATATGTGGTTGTCATGGGGATGGGGTGGCAGGAGCCCTGCTTTAGCGGCTGTCTGGCAGGTAGATTTGGAGAACTCCAGGGAGTGGAGGGTTTTGGACAAAGAAGGCAAAAGACAGCCACTGAAGTTATTGTGCAGGTGTTTTTAAGAAATCAAAAGTGATCTGGTGGATTAGGTGAGGAGTAGGGAGGAGGATTAGAGCCCTAGTGGTACAACTATTAAGCATTTAGCTGCAAGAGAAAGGGTGGCAGTTCAAACCCACCCAGTAGCTCCACAAGAGAAAGACCTGGAGATCTACTTCAGTTAAAACAAACAGACAGCCTAATAAACCCTATGGGGGCAGTTCTGCTCTGTCATATGGGTTCACTATGAGTCAAAAATTGACTCAGTATCACCCAACAACAGGGAGGAGGCTAGCTATGAAGCCATTATAGTACGAGGAAGAACAGAAAGAGATGTCACGAATCTTCAAAGAGGGACTGGGGCTACATAACAGGTTGTATGTGTATGGTTCCTGCATTCATTCATTGACAATCTTCCATGAGCACCTACTATGCCCAGTGGAAACCCTGGTGGAATAGTTGTGAAGACCTATGGTCAGTAGTTCAAATTTATCAGACGCTCCTTAGAAACCCTATGGAGGAGCAGAGAGGAATAGTGTGCTGTCACCAGACAGGGAGAGCAGTGGAAGCTGCGTATAGGTGGGCATGTAAATTTATACGGGAATGTACATTTTCACTCAGTCATGTTAAATTAAAAAAAAAAGAGAGAATGGAAAAAAAAATTTAAAAAAACCCTATGGAACAGCTGTACTTTGTCCTTTAGAATTTCTATGAGTTACAATCAACTCAACAGCAACGGCATTGATTTGGTTAAGATATCAAGCACTGTTCCAAGAAGAGGTATTTATTTTTTGTAACTTAGGTTTGGTTTTTGCAAATTCTCTAAACTTCTGTTTGCTGAGGCCTGTCACCCACAAAAGCCCCTGTGAACAAAGTTACAAGCTTATGTGATGGCAGGTGGAGGCATCTCACCCGTGATATATTTCTGGCCATACTCTCCTTGATAATATTTTGTAACCTAATCAAGCCTTCCTCAAAAATACCTTCTTGTCTCCCAGCACGAGAATCAAAGAAGAAGGGTTTTACAACCTCCTCAGCTTAATGAAGTCCAATGCAGCATGCCCAGCCTGAGAGCACCGAGGCCAGCCCAGCCCTGCTGGCTTCCCCCAACTGCACATCCCCCTCTACAGAAAAACAAGATTGCAGAAAGGCTCTGGGAAGCTCCCCAAGGACGGCCACCCCCCCCCCCACAGCTCTTGGATATGGACATTCCACTCCCTGCATCAGGAAGACAGATAGGTCCCCAAGTTTATTATATTTGGTATGGCAAATAGACAAATACTAAAGAAATACCCTTCTTAGAACAGTTTAAGAGAGACTTAGAGTGGGGGACGGTGGACACTTATTGTTCCCACAGGGAGAGATAAAAACAGCAAAGAAGGAACAAATAGAGACAGTCAGAGTATAACTTTTTAAGATGAGTCTATTCCCTCTTCCTGTACCTTTGACCTAGAAGTATAGATAGAGTTAATTGAGAACAAGGATTAGCCTTGTTCCGACTGTTGATTATAATCACAAATATACTTGTCTCAGACCATTATTTAGAAGGCCTTAATGATTAACATGAAAAAAGACCACAATGTATTGGTTCTTTACTAGCTAATAGAGAGGACCCTGATAATTAACATGAAAAGAGACCACGAGGTACCAACTTCTTACTAGCCAATAGCTTGCGTGGTCAAAGAGCAGTTACCTCACTGATTATAAAAATAAAGAAAGACAGACCTTAGTGGGCTGCCACTATTCAGACTTCTGATTGTCTCAGTCTCATTTCTTTCTCTTTCCTGCTGACGTTTTCTCCCTCCCTTCGTGGTCCTGAAACCCTGCTAGGGCTGGCTCCCAGCATGTGTTTATCTGGAAATGCCCTAATTTTACCATCATATTTGAGAGACAATTTTGCTGTGTACATAACTCATGGCTGGCAATTTTTTTTTCTTCAGCCAAGCCAGCCAAGTGCCGTCCAGTTGGGCTTTGTATATATCATGCCACTGCCTTCTTGCTTGCATGGTTTCTGCTGAGTAGCCCAAGCTTAGTCCTATTGACTTTCCTTTGTAGATTATTTTTTGTTTATTCCTAGCAGCCTTTAAAATTCTCTCATCTTTAGTTTTGACAAGTTTGGTTGGAATATGTCTTGGTGTCTTTCTTTTGGGATCTACCTTATATGGACCTCAATGAGCATCTTACATTTATATTTTCTCGTCTTTCATGATATTGGAAGAGCTTTCTGTCAGCAAGTCTCTGTATTTTCTGTTATGTCACCTCCCCATTCTGCTTCTATAATTGCTTATAGATTGTTGCTCTTGAGAGAGTCTCACATAAGTCTTAGTGTTTCTTCATTTTTTTTAATTATTTTATCTGAGTTTTCCTCAAAATATGTGGTGGTATCAAGTGTTCTATCTTCATTCTCACTAATTTGGTCTTCTGTTGTCTCACTTCTGCTCCTTTGACTTCGTACATTGTTGTTGTTAGGTGCCATTGAGTCAGTTCATACTCATAAATACTGTATTCACAACAGAACAAAATCCTATGCAAAACAGGTCCTGTGGCACATCCAAAATCATTGTTATGCTCAAGCCCATCATTGTGGCCATTGTGTTAACCTATCTTGTTGAAGGTCGTCCTCTTTTTTGCTGACCCTCCACTCTACCAAGCTTGATGTCCTCCTCTAAGGACTGATTCCTCCTGACAATATGTCCAAAGTATACGAGATGCAGTCTTGCTACTTTTACTTTCAGGGAGCACTCTGCTTGTACTTCTTTCAGAACAGATCTGTTCTTTTGGCAGTCCATGGTACAGTCAATATTTTCTCCCAACACCACAATTGAAAGGCCTCAGTTCTTCTTCTGTCCTCCTTATTCACTGTTCAGCCTTCACATGCATACAATGCAATTGAAAATACTGTGGCTTGGATCAGATGCACCTTAATCTTCAAGGTGACATATTTACTTTTCAACATTTTAAGGAGAGCCTTTGTGGCAGATTTTCTCAATGTAATGTATCTTTTGATATCTTGACTGCTGCTTCCATGGGCATTGACTGTGGAAGCAAGTAAAATGAAATTCTTTTTTTTTTTTTTTATTTAACATAACTGAGTGAAAATGTATATTCACATATAAATTTACACACCCACCTATATGCAGCTTCCACTGCTCTCCCTGTCCGGTGACTGCACACTATTCCTCTCTGCTCCATACATGTCTCATCCTCCCAACAACCTCCTTTCCCCTCCTCTCTGTCCACTCCCCTTCCTCCAGCCAGAGGTCAGCAAGATGATATCCTGTAAATGTATAGAACCACAAAGTGCTTCCAATATATGGTCACTCTGCATTGCCAAGTCCAATCCATTCCTGTCCAAAGAGTGGACCTTTGTCATAATTTATGGGAAAGGGCAGCATCAGGGCCAGGGGCCATGCTCTCAGAGGAACCCCAAAACCGCTAGACCATCAATTGAGGTCTTTTAGTGGAGATCTCATGATGCCCCCCTTTTTATTCTTGTGTTGCCAGTGAGACTCCTCTCTGTGAGCTCCATTCTGGCTATCACTGGTGGTGGCCAGACACCATCCCATTCTTCCAGTCCCAAGTGGATGTAGGCACCCACTCTTGTGGGTCTCTCTGTCTTCTTGGTTGTTTTTACCGCCTGTCATTTTGGTCCTCAGTGAGCCTCCATTCCTGCTGAGTTGGGACCATTTGCTGTGTCCTCAGATGGCAGCTTGGCAGCTTTTAAGACCCCAGACGCCACTCACCAATGTGGGGTGCAGAGAGCTCTCTTAGCAAAACACTAGTTGTGCCAATTGGCCTGGAATTCGCCTAAGAGCATGGTCCCCTGCCCCCTGCCCCAGCTACTGTATCCTTGCAGTATTGAGTCAAGATGGAAGGAGTACTGAAGTTATGCTGAAGTCCACTTAATGTTGTTCTTGTTTCTAATGTGTGCTATCAACGCTTTCTCCCAACTAGATTTCTAGTAACTATCTAAACTAAACCCTCCCCCCTACTCTCCCTCCCTCCCCTCCCTTGCAGCTGTCAAAGAGTCTTTTCTTCTATACACAAGTCTGTTTTTGAGATCTTATCGTAGAGGTCTCATACAGTATTTGTCCCTTTGTCGCTGACTACTTTCACTCAACATAATGTCTTCCAGTTGAAACCAGATTAGAAGATGTTTCCTAGAACCATCGTTATTCTTTATCATTGCGTAGTGCTCCATTGAGTATATGTACCATAGTTTACCTATCCATTCTTCTATTGTTGGGCATCTGGGTTGATTCCATCTTTTTGCTTTCGTGGACTGTGCTGCGGTAAACATTCTGGTGCATGTGTCCATTGGTGTGAAAGGCCTTGAATCTGTAGGATATATTCCAAGTAGTGGAATTACTGGGTCAAATGGTATATCGATACCCATTTTTTTAAGGAGGCGCCAGATTGCCTTCCAAAGAGGCTGGATCATTTTGTAACCCCACCAACAGTGTAGGAGGGTTCCACTTTCTCCACAGCCTCTCCAGCATTTGTTGTTTTGTGTTTTCTGGATCATGGCCAATCTTGTTGGGGTGAGATGGTATCTCATTGTTGTCTTTTTGACATTAAAATTGATTTTGTCTGAGATTAGAATTGCCACCCCTGCTCTTCTTTGTTCATTGTTAGCTTGATATGTATTCTTCCATCCTTTAATTTTCAGTTTGTTCCCATCTTTAGGTCTCAAGTGAGTTTCTTGTAGACAACATATGGATGGGTCGTGTCTTTTGATCCAAGATGACACTCGGTGTCTCTTTACTGGAGCATTCAGTCCATTCACCTTCAATGTAATTATTGATAGGTATGTGTTCACTGCTGCCATTGTGATATGTTTATTTTTATGTTGATGTTTTCTCTGTTGTTCTTATTAGTCTGTTCTGGGACAATCTTTTTTGTGAGTTGATTTTTCACCTTTTTCAGAGCTGGTTTTATAGTTGTTGAGACTCGTGTGTTAGATTTCTTGAAATGGTATGATACATCTTTGTTGTGCTTTACAGCTGCCCTTATGAACCCCCTTAATAAACTATTTATAAACCCAATTTTAATTACTACCAGTCTTGTCATCTTCCTCTCCATCTGGAAGGACTGTAACAACTGTAGTACATCCCTCTTTTTATTATGATGACACCATAGTTTTCATGATGATCACTGGATTGCTTCTTTCCATATCAAGGCTGTGATTTACTTTGGAGCCTTCCCTAAATGAGTAGAGTATTGAGTAGTGTGTAGTTCTAAAATGTAAAGTTAGTGGTTTTGTTCTTCTAAGCCAAAGCCAAGAACTTCTTTCAGTATTTCTTGTAGTTTGGGTTTGGTTTTTACAAAGTCTCTGAGTTTCTGTTTATCTGGGAATGTCTTAATTTCATTTTCATATTTGAAAGACAGTTTTGCAGGATATATAATTCTTGGTTGGAAGTCTTCTCCTTCAAGACTTTGAATGTGTCATGCCACTGTCTCCGTGCCAGCATGGTTTCTGCTGAGAAATCTGCTGAGAGCCTATAGGGTTTCCCTCTGAATGTTAGCTTTGCCTTGAGTCTTGCTGCCTTTAAGAGTTGCTGCTTATGTTTCATTTTGTTAAGCTTGATTATAATATGTCTTGGAGTCTTTCTTTTGAGATCTATATTGGGTGGCGTGCAATATGCATCTGAGATGTCTATATTCTCTTCCTTCATGATTTCTGGGAAGTTTTCTTTCAGCAGCTCAGCAACAATACTCTCTGTGTTCTCAGATGTCTCACCCTGTTCAGGGACTCCAATTAATCGAAGGTTGTTCCTCTTAATAGAGTCCCACATGCTTCTTAATGTTTCTTCATTTTTCTTGTTTCTTTTTTCTGATTTCTGCTCATAGACACTGGCATCAGTAGCTCTGTCTTCCAAGTCAGAAATTCTTTTTTCCATTTGTTCCATTCTGTTTTCTTGGCTTTGCATGGAAGTTTCTATGTCTTTGATTTTCTTCTTGATCTGTTGGATTTCAGAATACTGGTGTTCCATCAGATCGATCAACTTGCTTAATTTTTCACTTTGTTCTGCTGCATTTTGTATAAGGTCTAGAAGGGCTCTATATATAATCAATTTGTATTCACTTCCTGATGCTTTCATAAAAGTTTCTTCATCTGGAAAACTCCTTGGTTGCTTTGTTTGGGAGCCTTCTGAAGCCATGAGTGATTGCTTGTATGCCACAATTGTCTGTTGCTTTTTGGGTCCCATGTGTGTATATAGAGGCTGGAAGAGGTACTGTGAGGATGGATTGCAAATGTTTCTCTAGGCTGTCTTCAAATGTAAAGCAAAAGGTATCTGACCAGTTCACAAGTCAGTTAGGTTTTCAGGTGTAGAGGTTCCCTCTTCTCATCTGACAAAGTAAGTGCCACTATATCCAACCCCAGATGATAACAGACTAGTTCAGAATACAGCAATGCTACTGCCCTGGTGGCCTCTGCTGACAGGGCCTAGCCTTATCCAACACTGCATCGAGTACTGGTTTTGTGATAGGAAAGTGCTCTCCTGTGGACAGGCTCTGGCTCCCAAGCTAAGAATTAGGTCCAGCTGCGGCCACCGTACCCAAGATGGCGTCCTACACACAGGCAGCAGACAGAGGGGCTAAAGGTGCCGAGAGGTAGTGATTCCTCTGCTTCTGTTGCAGGGCCCCCAATGTAGGCAGCACTATGCAAAATCACTACTTGGCTGTCGGAGAAGCACTGTCCCGTTTGCAGGCGCTGGCTCCCAGGCTAAGAACGAGGTCCCGCTAAAATCTCGGTACCAACATGGCGTCCTGCACCCTGACCGCGGAGCTCAGCACAAACCCCACTGAGGCAGCTACAAAATGAAAGGCTCAAAGTGTCTAGATTAACAGAGTCCCCAGCCTGGCTCTCAGAATATGGGAATTTCGCCTGCCTATCCCCCCAGCAGCGTGTCTGAGTCCAGATGCCAGGCAAGGCCCAGCTCCGCCTGCCAGCCGAGACCGAGGAAAAAAAAGAGTCAAAACGGTGCGTTTACCTTCCGTCCGTGAGAGCCGGGGCTAGCCAGGAGCGGGAGTCAGCGAGAGAGAGGAGGTTTTTCGCTGAGTGGTATGAAGTCCCAATTAACAGCTCTGTGCCGTGTCCTGAGGCTGATTAGGTGATCAGAAGGCTCTGTTTGATTGTCAATTCAGGTCTTGGTTTCCAGAGGGATAGAAGGAGATGGTTGCTTAGTCCGCCATCTTGGCTCCACCCCCTAAAATGAAATTCTTGACAACTTCAATCCTCTCTTCATTTATCATGATGTTGTTTATTGGTACATTAAATGAGGATTTTTGTTTTCTTGCTGTTGAGGTATAATCCCTACTGAAGGCTGTGATCTTTGATCTTCATCAGCAAGTGTTTCAAATCCTTTTCACTTCCAGCAAGTAGGATTGTGTCCTCTGTGTAACACAGGTTGTTAATGAGTCTTCCTCCAATCCTGATGCCTTGTTCTTCTTCATATAGTCCAGCTTCTTGGATTATTTTCTCCAGATTGAAAAGGTATGGTGAAAGGATACAGCTATGATGTATATCTTTCCTGCCCATAAACTATGCAATGTCGCCTTGTTCTGTTTTCATGACTGCCTCTTGATCACCTACAAATACCTCATGAGCACAATTAAGTGTTTTGGAACTCCCATTCTCTCCAGTGTTATCCATGATTTGTTATGTTCCACACAGTCAAATACTTTTGCATAGTCAATGAAAAACAGGTAAACATCTTTCTGCTATTCTCTGCTTTCAGCCAAGATCCATCTGACATCAGCAGTGATATCCCTGGCTCCATGTCCTCTTCTGAATCTGGCTTGAGTTTCTGGCAGTTTCCTGTAAATGTACTGTTGCGGTCACTTTTGAAGGATCTTGAGCAAAATTTTATTTGCATGTGATATTAATGGTATTGTTTGATAATTTCCACATTCAGTTGGATCACCTTTCTTGGGAATGGGCATAAATACGGATCTCTTCCAGTTGGATGGCCAGGTAGCTGTCCTCCAAATTTCTTGGCATAGGTGAGTGAGCACTTTCAGCCCTGAATCCATTTGTTGAAACATCTTAGTTGATATTCCATGAATTCCTGGAGCCTTGTTTTTCACCAGTGCCTTCAGTGCAGCTCTGACTTCTTCCTTTATTATCATCAGTTCCTAATTGTATGTCACCTCTTGAAATGGTTGAACATCGACAAGTTCTTTCTGGCATAATAATTCTGTGTATTCGTTCCATCTTCTTTTGATGCTTTCTGAGTTATTTAATGTTTTCCCTGTAGAATCCTTCACTATTGTAACTGAAGACCTGAATTTTTTCTTCAGTTCTTTCAGCTTGAGAAAAGCAGAGTGTGTTCTTCCCTTTTGGTTTTCTAAGTCCTGTTCTTTACACACAATCATTATAATACTCCATCTTCTTGAGCTGCCCTTTGAAACCTTAACTTTCCACAGAGTTGTTTAATTCTGTAATTTTATTATTGATCTTCTGAATTTCTGTATGCTGTTTCTGTATGCTTTCTTGCAGTCTGTTGAATTTGTCATTTTGCTCTGCTACATTTTGCCTGATCTCCTTCATGAGCTCTTCAAGAGTTCTAAATATTAATGTCTTCTATTCTACCTCCAATAATCCCAGGAATTCTCTTCACCTGGAAATTTCTCGATTCTTTATTTTAGAACTTTTGAAGCCATTGTGGTCTTTCTGTTTAAGTGATTGGACATTGACTGTTGTCTCTGAGCCATCAGTAAGTTGTTGTATTTACTTATTTTATGTTTGCTTACTGTGTTCTTAGCTTATTATTTTTTGAAATGCCAAAATAGTCTGGTCATGAGAAGTAGTTTGATTATTGGTGCTTTTGAGGCTCTAATGTCCTGTCTCCAGATAGGTAGAGCTGTTACTAGGCAAGTGAGTCCAAGCTTCTATTTACTTTTCTTGTACTACTTAGCTGAGGTGCCAGGTAGTTGGTCACCAAGTGTGTCTCCCCCAAGTCCTAGATGGCCATGGGTGATTGGTGTAGGCATAAGTATCTTGCTATATATGTTGAGAATGACCGGAGACTAACACTAACAGCTGTCAGGGAGTGCCTATGAGGAAGGCATGAGCCTAGGCAAAGGAACTGTTTCTGCCCTGAGTTCTTGGCTTAGAAGGGCTGGCAGATTATCTTATTTACTTATCCCCAACCTCACTTTGTTGTGAAATAGTTCCCTCTCCATATGTAGGGAAATGGCTTATGATGTGCATAAGGAGTCTTATTTCAGGCCCAGGTAATGGTGTCAGACTTTGGAACTGGTGAGAAGGGACAGAGAAGTGTTGGGGAAAGGGAGAAAGATTTATCCCAAAGGAAAGATTTAGTAACTTGTGCAGTAGATTAGATGTACTCTACTTTGGTTTTGACAACCAAATGCCGTTTTTCACGGATTCTGGAGATGTGGGTAGGCTCTCCGCAGCTAGGTCTCTCCTGCTGAGAAGGATGCTTTCTGAAAGCCCTTGCTTGTCTCACCAAGTCAGTGCCTGTGGGGTGCCAATTCCTGTCAGGTCCAGGCTGGACTGTCCTGCCTACCTCTGGACCTGCTCTCCCTTTCCTGTTGCTCAGTCCAATTTCTCATTTTTCTCTTTGATATTCAGGGCTCCCAGAATGTCTTACCTAGTTGATTCATTTGGTTTTTTGAGTCTTTTTTGTTAGAGGCATCACAGGAATTGTCCAACTACTCTGCTATCTTAGCCACCCCCCAGCAGAAGTGTTTAGAGTTAATAAAATAGATATAGTTCCTGCCTTCTCAAAGCTTACATTCCAACCAGAGACACAGACATTAATGCAGCCAAGCCAAGTGTCAACAATAAGACAAATAAATATAAGATTACAAATGATGAGAATAGAAGGCATGTTACAGGGGCTTGACCAAATTGGGTCTGGGTAGAGGGGGATCAGGGAAAGCCTTCCATAGGATATGAGGCTTTCCTTGAGATGTGAAGTCTGAGTAAAAGTTTCTAGGTGAAGAGCAAGTGGAGAACACGCCAGGTGGACAGAACAAAGGTCTGAAAGTGGCTGGAAGGAAGAGAAAGCGAAGTCTGAGTTGTGATGGCAGAGACTGGGAAGGTGGGTGGGGCCCAGCCCCAGAAGGCCTCACTGGCTGTATTAAAGAGCTTGGTTTTTATTCTAAAAGAAGTAGGAAGCCCTGGAAATATTTTAAGCAAGGAAGGACATGATAAGATTTGTGATTTTAGAAGCCCACTTTGCTTGAAATATTGGGAATCAGTGAGAACGGATCAAAAGAGGATTCTTGGAGGCCAGTCAAGAGGATTTGGCTGTGAGGCCACAAAAACCAACTCTGACTGTCTTATGTGCAAAAGGATTGATTGGAAGGCAACTAGGGGGACTACAGAACTGAAGGGGTTGTTCTGAGGACTGTGATGATAAATTTGGGTTTCAGCCTCCAGAGCTCTGTTGACTCACTTTCCATCATGTTGTTAGGCCTTTACACATGCTGGGGACATGACTGACAGCTGCTTTGGGCATCCATCTTTATATTTCCTACTCAGGAAGGAAAACTCTGGGGAAGGACTCTGATTGGGCCACATGCCTGTACCTGGGATCAACCACCATGGCTGGGAGATGAAATAGGGCAGGGATAATGGAGTGTTGAAATTGACAGTCCCACAAAAAGCAAATAGAGCCTGGGAAAATGCTTTCCTTAAAGGGGGACTGGAAATTCTGCTACCAGAAAAAGGCAGAAGTGGTGTGATACAGGCAAAAGGGGCAAAGATATATTAAGTGTAGAAGCTCTTAAAAATCTAAGTGGGAAAAGCTTAGCCCAAAGAGTTGTTTTAAATTTGTAGGCAAGTGAGACATACAGAAAAGGCATGAGCTTTTGTTAAACTACTGTATGTCAGATATTTACCAGTAGCCATCCAGTTGACACTGATTTGTGGTGACCCTCTGTGTCATAGTACAACTAGACTCCATAAGGTTTTTTGTAAGTAGATTGTCAAGCCTTCCAGTCCAGGTATTTATCTGGGTCAGTTTCCTTACTTTCACGAGAGTCTCACAACACGATAATCATTCTACAGATGAGAAAACCGAGGCTCAAGAGACGTGCAGGGTTGTTTCCCTGAAGTCTCACAGGCGTTAAAGTGGCAGAACTGAAAGTTGAGTCGGGAATTTTGAGTTAATCCTAAAGGCCATACTTTCTTATATCCCATGTGTTACCTTCCTGGAGAGTGAGTTTCGGTGGGGAAAAGAATATTGGTCGCTGACACTGAGTTTCCTCACGTGGAAAAGCCATTCCACATAAATAGCCTTGGAGACATTTTGAAATTCAGGCTTCCAGAGAGGATGAGGGGTTTAGGACAGATTTAGAAGTTGAGAGGTCTTCTTGTTAATATGGACTGCTAGGGACTGTCTACCTCCTTCCTCCTCCTGTGCCCTCTCACTGTGGTTTCCTGAGTGGTCCGCTTTTTGCTGATCTCCTAATTAACAAAAGAGATATTTGCTTGATTTTTTTTATTCGTATTCTAGGAAAGGAAGCGTGATGATTTTGCACAGGTTTGTCTGATTGCTGGATTAGCAGGCACCTTCCAACTTGCTTAATCCTTACTTAATGCCTTGATCAAGCTGGTTTAGCTCCAGACTGCTCCTCACCAAGGAAATTCAGGAGAAAAGCTGTGTTTGGGTGAGTTAAGCACCAGTGTTTGTTTATCCTTTAATGTGACCACATTGTGCCTGCATCTGTAATAAGAGGGACTGGCTTACAAGGCACTGGGTTCTGGGTGCAGAGTCCAAGAGTGTGGGTCTTGGAAATAATGCCCAGGAGGGAATGAACGAGGCCGCAGGCTTGGGAATAGTGCTATCCAGACAAGAATATGGCTGAACAAAAGGCCTAAAGGAAGGGTGGGGAGGCCAGCCTGAGCAGGTACTACTCACCCCACAGTGCAGGCGTGGGCAGGAAAAAGATGTTGTACTTGTTAACCCTCTAAACCAAACTCATTGCCTTCAAGTTGATTCTGACTTACAGTGACTCTATACACAGAGTGGAACTGCCCAACAGAGTTTCCGAGGAGTACCTGGTGGATTTGAACTGTAGGTGTTTTGGTTAGCAGCTGTAGCCCTTAACTGCTATGCAACCAGGGTTTCCATTGTAGTTGTTAGGTGCTGTCAGGTCAGTTCTGACTTATAGCAACCCTGTGTACAACAGAACAAAATATTGCCCAGCCCTGCACCATCTTCACAATTGTCGCTCTGCTTGAGCCCATCGTTGTAGTCCCTGTGTCAATCCATCTGGTTGAGGGTTTTCCTTTTTCTCACTGACCTCCTACCTTACCAAGCATGAAAAGAGTTTAATAAAGGTTGCATTGAAAGGTTTAATAAAGGACTGTGTACAGTCATCTGTTTGGTTGCAAGCTGCATACACTTTTACAGTTTAACGGACACCTGTCCTACCCTGTCCCTTTCTTCCAGGAAGTCCTCCCTGATTAGCCCACTTGAATCAGCTTGGTAGCTCACCATCATCTACAGGTTCAGGTGTGTGGCTCTGAAAGTATAACTTTTAGACCATAGGTCTGTGAGCATCTCCAAGGAAAATATCTTTGGAATGTCTCCTAACTCTCCCCTGGCCTAGGTCTCTGAGAAAAGGGTGTGGTAGGGGAAAAGCAGGATGCTGTGTATAGTCATCTGACCAGAACCCAGAGCAACGGTACTGAGACATAAAAATTTAACATAACCAGGGTCCTGTGACTCTGGAAACGAAGAGAGGCCATTTAATTAGGATTTTAGATGCTGAGATGGTTAGAATTGAAAGAAGCTGAAAGATCACTCAGTTCAATGGGGTTTGTTAATTTTTAGCTAGACAGTCTTTGACTTCCCACAAGTTCATTGTTTTTTCTCAGTCAATAGGTAACCAAAGAACAGAAACATCTTTGACTGAAGAGGTAAAAGAACAGAACTCTACTCAGCCTCTGATGGTCCTAAGGTCTTGGGCTCAAGGGTTCCACATGGCACAGGTAAAAAGACCCCAAAGCCCTGACTTAGTCTACTACTTGGTAAGCAGAGGGTCAGTGATGAATTCTTGCCTTCCATGCAGGAGACCCAGGTTTGATTCCTGGCTAATGTACCTGAAGCACAGCTACCGCCTGTCCTTCATGGGATGCTTGTGTGTTACTGTGATCATGAATAGGTTTCAATGGAGTTTCCGGAGTCAGGCAGACTGAGAAGGAAAACCTGGCAGTCTGCTTCCTAAACTTAGCTCAGAACACCCCATCAGTCACAGTGGTGTGATCTGCAGACTATCATGTGAATGGTGCTTGACTGGGCAGTGTTTTCTCCCACTGTGAGTGGGGCCAACTTCACTAGTGCCAGCAACAATCTGCTGGTGTGAGTGAATACTGAAGCCAGACAGGAAGGAGACTTAGCCGGTTACTGGCAAGGAAGGAGCTATAGTATTTTTATGCAAATAACAGTGTGTGTTCTCCACTTTTTTTGCCAACTGGGCCTTCCCCTACAGAGGTAGTTTCTTCAGTGTGCTATGCTATTTTTCTTTTAACTGCAATATAAGCCTGCATTACGGTAGCATAATGCTTACAAAAACACCTGGGGGATGGAGGGAGGCAAGGTTGTTGGCAGAAGCAAGTAGAACTCAGACGTTATTTGCGTAAAATATCTAAGTCTTGGCCTTCCCGGGTTGATGGGCTTTTCTTCTCATCTGCCTCTTCATGGAAGTTCCCCATCTTGGTCCACCTCTCTTCACTGCCTGCTAGACAGGCCCTAAGAAGCCAGGTCTGTGGGAGCGCAGAGCACAGAGCACAGTCTGGGAAGCCTCCCTGGGCTGTGGGCAGTGCCAGCCGCTTGGGGCCAGACCAAGCCTCTGAAGCATCTTCCAACTTTATCCCCAGCTCATTAAGGCCCAAGTGCTGCACAATTCAGCTGCCAGCTGACCCAGGGCTCTGGGTCATGAAAGGCCTTGCCTGTTTCTGTCACATCCTCAGATGGGCACCTTTCTCCCTCCTCACAGGAAGCTTGTGGTGACCTGGCCGTTTGGCTCTGTCTGAGATCCCCTGTGAAGTTGAATTAGCATGCAGGGCCAGTGCTGGCTGGCTCTACATATTATTTGCACAGGTTAAGTATTCCTGATAAGGCTTCTCAAATCAGAGGGCTGAAATGAACTTAATTAGAACTCAGAATACTTGAGGTAGAGATAAAAGGCAGCACATCCAGGTTGCAGAAGCAACACACTGGGTGTGGGGAGAGGGAAAGGAGACAGGGAGGGAGGTTGGCCAGCAGCCACCATCCTGTCTTTTCTTTCACAGAAACGGAAGCTGGAGCTGAACTCTGGCCTTCACCCCAGGGAGCGTCTCCAGATTTGAACTCAAACTGCCTCCCCTGGAAGCAGCTGTTGAATCCTTTCTCAGGGGGCTGGGGGAAGGGACTTGCAGCCAGGTTGTGAGGAGGAGGGCTGGACTGGAGGGCAGGGAAAGGAAAGCGAACTCAGTTTTTATTGAAATTCAGAATCACTAATAGCCACCATTTCCTTCCATCTCTATAATTTCCTGCAGGCTACTGCAGGAAGTGCCGTCACCAGAGAAGGCTGACTTCTTACCCTGGGATGAGACACTGGGAGGGATTAGGTTCTCTCTCATTCCTTCACCTGTTCAAGTTAGGTCCATCTCAGTGACCCTCAGACCCCTGTCCTTCCCGGAGTCTGTGGTCTCACTGGTTCTACCTCCCTTTCATTCCTGAGAGGGGACAGAGGACAGCCTGCCCTTCTCAGTGTGGCAGGTGCTGTGGGTGCCCCGATCACGACCCCGTTCATGTCCATGGCTGGGGGTGGGGGAGCAGACAGGAAGTACCTGGGAGACAAGGGCCGAGGCGGCAGCTCTCAGCCAACCACAGACGGGAGTGGGAGGTAAACAACTCAGTTTCTTTGTCCTTGGGTAGGACAACCCTGAGGTTGTTCCACATGGCCCAGAGGTCCCCAGTGGGATCAGGTTTCGGTTACAGTCCACAACAGTAACCTAGTTAATCAACAAAACAGTTGGTATCAGGTCTATTCTGATTCCTGGTGACCTTGTACATGCAGAGTAGAACTGATCTCCAAAGGTTTTCATGGCTGTGACCTTTCAGAATCAGACCACCAGGGCTTTCTTCTGAGGCACCTGAGTGAGTTCAAACTGCCAGCCTTTCAGTTAGTAGTCGAGTACATAACTTTTTGTGCCAACCAGGGATGCAACTGACTCCATAGTGTGCCCTACATTCGCTTCCTTCCTTCTTTGACCCACTTCAGTACTTCCTGGAATCATGACCCAAATAAAACTCTTAGGCATAATCCTTGTCACAGATTTTCTTTGGAGGACCCAACCAAAGATACTCAAACTGAAGACTCTTCTAACACTTAAGTTCTGCTATTATTTCCCTCCTCAACTTAACTCTTCTGTTGATAACCGAACACTCACATATTCTTCTTCATCTTCCCCACTCTCTCACTTTTTGCTAGCCCTGTCCTCTTCTCTGATAGGTGGGGAACATCCTGGGGGCATAGCCTCACTGTCCTTCCCTCTGCATCTGCTGCAAATGTTGGCTGTCATCTCATCACGGACTCACCGTTGGTTATCTAATCTCCCTTTCAGCTGTGGCCAGTGTAACAGTCACAAAATGACCTTGTGCATGGGTACATGAATCCGCAGGCCTGCGGATATTTGCCTCTCCTAATCCTCCCTCCCATTAGGGATGGAGTACCCATGAAGCAAGGTATGCACAGGCTTACCTGTGCTTACTTACTAACCTGTAATGAACAATTTTACCAGTGAAATTGTTCACTTGGAGAAAACAATGAAGCCTGTGCTTACCTTGCTTACTGTGAGCCTATGCTTACTTTGTCGTTGTTGTTAGGTGCCGTTGAGTTGGTTACAACTCATAGTGACTCCGTGTACAACAGAACAAACCACTGCCTGGTCCTGTACCACTGTCATGATAATTGCTATTTTTGAGCCTGTTTTTCCTACCTTGCTTGCTGGCTAATCAGTTCATGCCTCCCACCCTCCTCTGGCCACCCTAACCTCCTTGCCCTGTGAACTCCAGCTCCACTCACCTGTCTGTCTCTTAAAGTCTTTATCCACTCTCTGCTCTCTGCTACAGCTAAAGGTCCGTAGCTAAAGGTTGTATGTCCCCTCTTACAGGGGAAGAATCTCAAGGGGAACAATCCCTGTCACTGGTGGGATCTGTGTTACGGATGCTGACCTCTGCGGGCTAGGTTGTCATGCTCCCTTGTCAGCTGGCTGGCTTTTGGAACCAATTTTTAAGGGTTCAACTACTCATTGAAAGACTGGAGGTTTTGAGTCTACCCAGAAGGGCCTCAGAACAAAGACTCGATGGTTTGCTTCTGAAAAATCAGGTGCTGAAAACCATATGTGGTGCACAGTCTTGCTCAGACACACGGGAGGTCCCAGGAGTTAGGGGTTGACTCAGCAACAACTGGTGGTGGGAGACAAGCGGACTGGAGGAGGCAGGGTATCTCTCCCTGTCGCTCTCTGCCTTGGGTGCATTCCCCCAAATGTCTACTTTTCCTCTGGTTCCAGTTTCCTCCTAATAGACTCAGAGATGTTCCAGGTGACCTCATACCCTCCCTTTATCTCCAGCCCCAGAGGTGGCAAAAGCTACTTAATCTGAGTTGGCTCACTCTCCCCTTTGGGCATCCCAGCTCCCAGATCATTGGTGCAATCAATTTCCTATATTACATACCCTGTGGTTCAGATACTCAGGGTGCCTTTTGTCTCACAGTTTGGACCTGACTGACTCACATCCTGATGCCATAGGCTCTTCTGGGTGCAGCTTTTTTTTTTTTTTTTATTGTGATGGGTGCAGACTTCTTATCTGTAAAATGGGGCTAATATTAGAATCCATCTCAAGGAGTGACTGTTGGTATTATATGAGTCAATACATGTAAAACAAAAAACAAAAAACATGCATAGTACCTGGTATATAGTAGGTGCTCAATAAATGAGTGGGTTCTATTATTATCATCATCATTATTATTAGTGAGATATTCCTTACCTGTTTGATTGGTATTTGTGTGTGAGTGCGTATATATGAGATGTTCATTTCTGTGGGCAGCAGTGTGTACCCTGTGTGAAAGTGTGTCTCTGTGGGTATCCAAACTGCTTTAGTTGTCTAGGGCTACTGTGACAAAATACCCCAAACAAGGTGGCTTATAAGAACAGACACAGTTCTCACAGGTTTAGGGGCTGGAAGTCCAAATTCAGGGTTTCAGTAGGGCTGTGTTCTCTCCAAAGGTTTTAGGGGATGATACTCTCTTGTCTTTGCCTATTTCAGCATGGCTGTGTTCTGTCTGAAGGCTCTAGGGAAGATCCTTTCTTGTCTTTGCTGGTTTCTGGTAGCTGCAGGAGTTTCTTGGCTCACAGCTGCAGCAACAGCTCCATCTCTGCCTCTGTCTTCATGTGGCCATTTCCCTTTATGTCTCTCTGTATCACTCCTCCACCTTTATAAGGACACCACTAATATTGGATCAGGACCCACCTACTGCAGTATGAGAAATACTGGTAGCATAGTAGTTACAAGCTAAGGCTGCTAACCAAAACGCTGGCAGTTCAAATCCACCAGGTACTTCCTGAAAGCCTGTGGAGCAGTACTCTGTCTTATAAGGTTTCTAAGAGTCGGAATCAACTCAGTGCCAATGAGTCTTTTTTTTTTTAACTCCAGTATGACCTTCTGTTAACTGATATTATCTTCAGATACCCTATTTCCAAATCAGGTCACATTCACAGATATTGGGGGGGTCACAATTTCAATATATCTTTTGGGGGGCTGCCATTCAATTCATAACACACAACACCCCTGAAAACCCATGTACAGTGCTGTCACTGAAAACATTGCCTGTCACATCATCATCCCTACTAATTTTAAGCTCATCATCCCAACCACCCTGCTCTTTGTAAGCTTGTAAAACCAAAGGGCATGGAGGACTCCATGGGCATGAGTGTACACCTCTAATTACCAGGAATTTGGCACACCAGAGATGTAGCTTGTTTGGCACTAAAAGGCAAAGTCCTGCATAGGCTGAGCAGCTGGAGAGGTGGGGAGAGTGATGGTGCAGGACTCAGTAGGATTTGACATCCACCACCGAGTGGGATCAAGTCTGATATCACAGCATCTGCATCCTTGGCCCAGGCCTGGCCCCAGCTATACGGGGGCTTTAGTCTGTGATTGTTTGTAAGGGACCTCCAGCTCTTCCATGACCTACAGAGATAAATAGAACTTAGAAGAAATTAGAGACCGGTAAGTTCATTCCCATCACAGTACAGAGGGGCAAACTGAGGCCCAGAGAGTGGAGTGACTTGCCTAAGGCTGCTGAGCTGGAATGAGACCTCAGGCCTCCTGGTTCTATTCTCTCTTCATCACACTGGGGGGGAACAGCCTCCTCCAATTTTCTAATAAAAAGAGGTGTCTTAATAGAGACAGTCATCCCATACCTTTGTTTAGGGCTTTATGGTTTACAAACACCTGTCTCATTTTAGATGGGGAATAACTTGCAAATATGAAATCAATGCGTTTTAATTTCCCCACTAAATTGTGTTCTCATTCAGCCTTCTACCTCATGGCAGAGCTACTAGGCTTGTCACCCCGTTGAAGGAAAAGGTGGGCCTGCTTTAAACATAGATGTTACGGAGCAGGTCTAGCTGGCTCTGATGGGAGTTGAACGGTGGTTCACTCCCTGTAACCCTGGGTGAACCCTTCTCTATGTGTGGGCTTTGCATTTGCAGCAAGGGGTGTATAGTATCTCCCTCGGGGTGTGGTTTGAGATATGCACAGAGTTAGTCTGTTGTTAGCAGGCCTGGAAGACTTATCACAAGGTTCTGCATAGAGAGTCTCATCAGACAGAATGGGGAATGAAAATTTTCAGTCATGCTGGTCCTGGGGCTTGTAGGGTGAAAGAAGGAGTTGGAGGCGGGGCCATAAGGCTGAAGGCTAAGGTCCTGATCTTTCTGCAGATGGAGCTCCCCAAAGTGGAGGTGTGCTGGATAAACAGGGGTGATTTTAAGGGCAGAAGGGATTCTGTCCCACTCCTCGCTTAGGACTCATTCAGGAGGTCACTGCTTCCTAGACTGCTCCTGTCCCAGTCTGGTGAGGCTGCACTGAATCCACTTGGCACTATAGTTTGATTAGCAGAGGGAGAGAGGGCCTTAGTTTGGTTTCTGTGTGGCTAAAGCAGGGCACTGAAGAGGTGACTTGGAAGTTAGGGGAGTGTTCTTGGGGAGTTTTCCAGATGGTTCAGAGAAGATTGCAAGGCAGGACTTTGCAGTACTTATAGCCTATTACTCCATCATCAAGAGGCAAAATGGATTGGGTTTCAGGGAGTGCTAGGATTGCCTAGTCTGACTCAGGTGAGGAAAAACATTCCAGAAGGTTATGGGCCTTGGTCATTAGCAACAAGAGCCCTGCTGAACACTTAGGATAGACCCCAGCATCCTCATCTCTTGGGTATCAACCTGCAGGCACCCAAGAACTAGCCTGAGGCCAAACACATTCTTCTTCCCAGTGCCATACAAACCACTCCCTTCCATGCAGGTGAGATCCTGGAGAGCAAGAGGAAAAATCTGTTCCCATTGAGTCCATTCCAGCTCATAGAAACCCTATAAGACAAAACAGAAATGCCCCATAGGGTTTCCTAGGAATAGCTGGTAGATTTGAACTGTTGATCTTTTGGTGAGCAGCAGAGCTCTTAACTAATGCAGAAGGGAAGCTGATGGAAAACAGAAAACCAAGAATTTTGTGTGCACGAGACTGAGTGATTTCTTTAAAAGGCTATTTTTCTCCCTGAAACAAACACAGATGACTGCCTTAAGCTACAACTTAGTTGCTCTGCCCCTAACCATTACCTACAGAACAGGAACACTTAGGAGAGCTCTGATCAGTTCATAGAAACTACATATGGTTTCTCTGAACACTTGAGTGTACTGTGCCAATAACCTTGCACACATACATTATCTTGTTTGATTCGCATATGTGCTGGATCACGGCCATTGCTGGGGGTCTGCTTAGCCTGGCCATATGGTTGTGAATGGCAGAGGCCACTGTGGTGTGCCCAGAATCATCTTTATTATCAATGTTTCTCCTGCCAGCGGCTCCAGAGACTTTTGGTCCCTCCTGCCAGCACTGCCCTCTGTGCTGAGAGCTGAGCTGGATGAATCTGGTGAATAAGTGAGTGTGGATGCACCTAACCTGGAAACAGCTCAGGCTTTGGAATGACTCAGATGGGACCTGGGTTGAAAACTCAGCCCTACCACTTACCGGCTGTGTGACTCTGGGAAAGCAATGTTGCCTTTCTCAACCGTGAAATAGAGATAATAGTGTCAGTTTTGCAGTGTTGATGTAAGAGTTAAAGATTTAGGTAGGGCACTAGCACACTACCCTGGGCATAGTAGGTGCTCAATAAGTGGTAGCACATAAAAGAATGAACGAATAGGCCATTTGCAGAGATACGCACACATGCACAGATACTATGCTGAAAGGCATTACAACGTAGTGTTTAAGGTGACCACGGTAAAGCTAAATGACCTGGATTCAAAGTGCCTTGAACTCTTCTGACAGATTGAGCTGGACTACAAGACGTACAGTGATACCAGTAAGGAGCGTGTTTCTTGGCTTAAGTGGATACACAAGACTAACTGGGTAGCTCCTGTCCAGAAGACAGATGAGAGGACAGAGGGGGACAGGAACTGGTCAAACAGACATAGGAAATAATGCGGTGGAGAGGGAGACTGTGCTGTCACAGTGGAGGCGGTGTGGGGAGCAGCTAGAGTTACATCGCAGTGGGTGTGTAAGTTTCTGTATGACAAATTGAGTTAGTTCACTTGAAGCATAATAAAACTGTAAAACAAACATACCATGTAACCATGAAAAGGTGACTTAACCTCTTTCCTTACATCCCTCGTGGATGCAATAAAACCAGTTGCCCTCCAGTCCACTCCAACTCATGGTCACCGCGTGTGGCTCAAAGTAAAACTGTGCTCCACAGGGTTGTTGAGGGCCGATTTTCTGGAAATAGAACACCATGCCTTTCTTCCAGGGCACTGTTGGGTGGACTTACACTGCCAGTCTTTCAGTTAGCAATGGTGTGTTGTCACTGTTTGCAACACCCAGGGGCTCCATGTCCACAGCAAGAATGAAATAATGGTATCTGTCTGTTAGGGACTGAATTTTGTCCTCCAAAAAAGTATGTTGGTCTTAACTCCCAGTACCTGCGAAGATGACTTCATTAAAAAATGAGGCCTCTGTGAATGTTATTAGTGGGATGGGCCCTAGTCCACTGTGACTGATATTCTTATAAAAAGAGGGAAACAGACACAGAGATGGGCAGACAGAGAAGATGGTCATGAGAGACGAAGGAGAGACTGGAGTAATGTTACCAGGAACCAGAAACACTCAAGGCCTGCAGGAGCTGACAGAGACAGGTGAAGCTCTTCCGTTAGAGCTTTCGGGAAGAGCATAAGCCTGCTGACAGCCTGCATCTGGACTTCTGGCTTCCTGAACAGTGAAGGAATAAGTTCTCGTCTCATAAGGCACATAGTTTGTTGTGATCTGGTATGGCAGCCCCAGGAAGCTAACACACCATCTAACAGGGTTGTCGCAAGCATTAAACAAATTGATGTATTTACAGCTCTTTCTTACAGCAGTATTTGCATGGAGAAAATGTTCCCTAAATGTTAGTCATTACGAGGATGATGATGTGTGTGAAGATGTCACCCTAGCCCTTCCTGTCCTGTGTCCAGTGCTGTCCTTGTTCCTGGGAAGGATATACGAGAAGCATGAGAGTTGACTTCGGGCCTCAGGAAGCTCATCAAGGAGGACAGATGTGAGTCTCTGAAGCGATCGTGCTCAGGCTGGCACATGCACAAGTATCCAGAGGGCCCAGGGACACCACGGATGGAAGACTCACCAGGGACTGGGGAAGCTGATCAGGGGAGGCCGGGGGGAACCATGAAGACTGCAGCAAGGAGATGGTGCTTATGGGCTGGATGATACCCAATTTCTACACCCCAGGCTCTCACCTACTCTTTCTCATAAAGGAGACACCTAGCAAGGAAGCCAGAGCTGGAGTGACAGACGAGAGCTACCTAGGAGGCTAGAATCTGGGAGACGTGGAGTCAGCTTGCACAGAACAGAAGACTTTGGGCAAGTCACTTGTTGCTGTTAGACTCAGGTTCTTTATATGTAAAGTGGAATAGAACTACTCCATAAGGTTTTCTCGGCTGTAATCCTTATAGAAGCAGATTGCTAGTCTTTTTTCCCTCAGAGTCACTGCATCGAATTTGAACCACCAACTTTTCAGTTAGCAGCTGAGCACTGCCATGCTGTGCTACCAGGGCTCCTCACCTAGTTGTTACCAGGATAAGAAACTAAGATGGAATTTCCCATCGGTTGTTACAACCATGTACGAACTGATCAACGTCTTCACCACCAGCCCTTGGAACCACTGGAAGAACACGAGGAACGAATGTCTATATGACAAATCGGAGTAGCTCAGCCCTGGCTTGGGGTCGGGACAGCCATCTCATTATACAGGCCGACGTATCTGCTGTACTTTCGAGTTTTAATTTTCCCAAGGCCTTGACATTCGCTGTGGGGCACATACCTCCCCCTTGGAAGTCACCAGCTGATGGAGGTAGAAGTGCCAACGTAAGCGCTTCCTAGGACAAGAAGTTATTACAGTGCACGGCAGACCCCTTTGCTGGGTGGCAGGCTTTCCCATCTGGCCCCAGGAGATGCTGGCCTGGTAGTGTGCACCTCACCTGCCCATGAGGCCCTCGGCTTCCACCTTCACCCATGCACTAGCCTCTGCACATCCCTATTCCAGAAACCAACTTAATCACCTTTCATCTGGCTTCAGTATTTCATAAATGGTTGTAGTATACCTCTGAGGAGGAGAAACAAAATAGAAAGGAAGAAAGAAAACAAAACCCAACAATTTAAAATATTGAGCCACTCAGAATTATTCATGAGGTTTTTGTGCATGCATTAGAATTTTCCCTCCAGGCTGAGGGCCGCCTGCTGAAATGAGCTTAGCCACAACTTGCACAACTTGGCCTTTCTTTCTTTTTTTTTTCCTGTCTGCGTTGATAAATCCTCAATAAATTCAGGAAGGAAACATTAAAAATGCTCATGAACATAACATGGGCAAAGACTCTGAGCTTGTCAGTAGAGAAAAACACATGGAGAGGAAGGACTTTTTGAATTGTGACTTCTCAGTAGGACGTGCTTAGGCCTGGAGTTTGGGGAGAGGGGGAGCCCCGGTCTGAGGGGGAGACACAGCCCTGCCCTCAGGGATCCCCAGCCTGAGGGGAGACACAGGCCTGTCCTCAGAGAGCATTACTCTGAGGGACAGACACAGCCCTGCCTTCAGGGAGTTCCAGTCTGAGGAGAAAGACATATGTCTGCCCTCAGGGATCCCCAGTCTGAGGGGGAGACACAACCCTGCCCTAAGGGAGTCCCAGCGTAGGGAGAAGACACAGCCCTCAGGGAGCCCCAGTCTTGTGGGGAGACACAGCCTTGCTGAGGTGACAGCCTCTGCTCTTGGGGAACTTCTTGTCTTTGGGAGACTCCATTCTGATAGAGGAGACAGTATTCTCAACCTCAATAACCAGATGGGGAAATGCATTTGAAAAGTTCCACATTTTAAAGGAGAATTGCATTCATTCCTTCATTCACTGATTCCTTCAGCATACATTTCTTGAATACATGTTGTGGTTCTGTACCAAGCATTGCTAAGCATGGGGAGATCCTCTTAACAGCCTAGAGGATCACTGATCCTTGTAGTAGATACAAGAACATGTTTATGACAACCTGTGCTGAGTGCTGCAGCGGAGTTGAGCCCACAGTCCTGGGGAGGAGGATGAGTCAAGATCTCAGGCCTCTTCTCTAGGCCTCTGCTCTCCGTGTCTCCATTTTGTGAGGAATCCTAAAAAGAGTAGGAATGCGGAAATAGGTGTTGAATGTAGAATATTTGAACCCTGTAAAGAGTATTCATCATCCATTCATTATGAATTTGTTCAGGAAATGTTTTTGGAAACTCTCTACATTCTTGCACTCTGCAAAATCTGGAGGACAGAGGAGGGCATAAGCTTGATTCTTGCTTGCAAGGAGCTCATGTTCTGGCACATTTTTCAGCAATCCTCACTGGCCGTTTGTCAGAGCTTTAGAGCAAAGTTTACCTGGAGGTCATCCACCGCTGGGCCCAAAGGCTGCCTAAGCAGATAGAGACCCAGACTTTCTAGCAAGAAGTATCCTAACCTGCTGCACTGATCTGATCCTCTTTCTTAGATCCTCATTTCTACCTGGCCAGCTTCTCTCCGTGCCTCTTGTTGCAAAAGGATCCCCTTTCCCTTTAGGCGAGCTAACCCCGATGGTCTAGTGATTGAATGCTACGGTTGCTAATCAAAAGGTCAACAGTTCAAATCCATCAGGCACTCCTTGGAAACACTATGGGATAGATCTACTCAGTCTACAGAGTCACTATGAGTCAGAATCAACTTGACAGCAGTGGGTATGAATAAGCTTCCTGGTTGCTAGAAAAAGACATCATGGTTGGTAACGTACAGGATAGGGCCCCTGCTGAAGCAGAAGTTAAGTGCTCAGCTGACATGGGTTCAAACCCACCGGAGGTTCCGTGGAGAAAAGACCCAGTGATCTGCTCTTGTAAATATCACAGCCATGGAAACCTTATGGAGCAGTTCTGTTCTGTCCTGTAGGGCCACTGTGAGCCAGAATGGACTCAGCGGCACCCAACAACAACAACAACAACAAAGCAGAGAATCAGCAACAATGAAGGAAACCATCAGTGAGAAGGACTGACCCAATAGCTCCTTCAATGCACTCAAACACGGCAATGACGGCACAGGTCCAGGTGACATTGTGTTCTGCTACACGTAAGACCCCGTGAGTCAGAGCTGACTCCACGGTAACAATAGCAGCTGTCCCCACCCACCCTCTACCTACCCTGTTCTGGGTCTTCTCCTTAGCTGCTGTATGGATGCCAGCCATCTCTGTAGTTTCTGTACACTGAAAGGTAAGGAGGACGAAGGGGATCAGGTTCTGTGGATCTAGAACCAGGATCTATGAGATAACTATTTCATGTAAGAGATGGGCTAGAGGCAGGGGCATGATCTGGGTCATCCAGAGTCCCAGGCTGAGGGTGCAGCTCTGCCATCTTCAGTATGGGGCTTCCTTTCCTGAGTCCAAAGAAGGCTGTTCCTATGGTCACCAATCTCCAGACTGTGGGAAAAGTTAAGAAAAAGGGGACAACAAGCTCCTTTTTTAAGGATGTGACTCAGAGGTAGCTTCCACTCATATGTCCACTTGTGTCACATCGGTCTGAATGGGCCACATGATCACCTCTAGCTACAAGGGAGTCTGGGAAGTATAGTTTGTAGGTGGGCAGCTATTTAAAAAACCAATTGCCATCTGTCAAGTAGATTTCAACTCGTGAAGACTCTTGGGTGTGTCAGAGCAGTACTGTGCTCCACAGGGTTTTCAATGGCTGATTTTTCAGAAATAGATCACCAGGCTTTTCTTCTGAGGTGGCTCTGGGTGGATTTGAGCTACCAAACTTGGAGCTAATAGCCAAGTGCTTAACCATGTCTGCCAACCAGGGACTCCTGGGTGGCTACTAACAAAAAAGAAAAAAAAGTTTCTGTTGAGTTGCCTGTGGCTCATGGTGACCCCACATGAATAGAGTAGAACTATGCTCCATAGAGTTTTCAATTAACGATGATTTTTTGAAAGTTGATCACCAAACCTTTTCTCGCTCTCTTGTTTTGAGATGTATCTGGGTGGATTCAAATCACCAATATTTCCTCTAGTAGCTGAGCATTTAACCAACTGCACCACAGAAAGATAATTCCTGGGCAGCTATTTCAAATATATATATATACACACACACACACACACACATAACCATGTATTTGATTCTGACTCATGGTGAACATATAGGACAGGGTGGAACGGCTGCACAGTGTTTCCAAAGTTGTAATCTTTACAGAAGCAGGCTGTCACAACTTCTTCCCACAAAGCAGCTAGTGAGTTTGAACCTCGACCTTCTTCTCACTGTAGAGTTCTTAACCACTATGGCACCAAGGCTTCTTGCTAAAATATGCAGTGCTAAGACAAGAGGGAGAAAATAGGCACTGGGGCACCATATGTAGTTTCTGTCTCAGCCATCACCTCGACACTGAGGAAGGATCCGTGTTGTTGTTGGGTGCCGTCAAACTGCTTCTGACTCACGGCGATCCTATGTATTACAGAATAAGACACTGCCCAGTCCTGCACCGTGCCCAGAATCATTTTTGTGCTTAAGCCCATTGTTTCGGCCACTGCATCAATCCATCTTGTTGAGGGTGTTCCTCTTTTTCCCTGACGCTCCACTCTAGCAAGCGTAATGTCCTTCTCCAGGGACTGATCCCTCCTGACAATGTGTACAAAGTATATAAGATGCAGGCTGTCCATCTTTGTTTCCAAAGAGCACTCTTGTTGTACTTCTTCCATAGCAGGTCTGTTTGTTCTTTTGGTGGTCCACGGTACATTCAACGGTCTTCTCCAACACCACCCTGTAACACCACCCTTTAAAGGCATCTGCCTTCCTGATTCATTTTATAGCTTTCATATAATTCAATTGAAAATACTGTGGCTTAGGTCAGGCATGCCTTAGTCTTCAAGATGACATGTTTAGTTTTTAACACTTTAAAGAGGTCTTTGCAGCAGATTCTCCCCTTGCAACACATCTTTTGATTTCTCGACTGCTGCTTCTAGGGACATTGGAAGGATCCATAGTAGGTAGTTTTATTTCCTTAAAAGATTTCTGCAGCATTTTGGTTCCCAGAGAGAAGGAATTAGAGGACAAGTCTCCCTGGGCAAGCAGTAAGAGACTTTGTGAATTACTTTGATGCAGCCTAGTAACAGGGCTGGTGGGAGACCCAAGCTGGAGCCCAGGTACTCGTTTCACAGCACCACGCAGTAGCATGCCACCTTGGTATGTAAAGGAAATAAAAACCCTCAACAACATGGTTTGACACAGTGCTGCAATTCAAGCATGGCAATGGCTGTGACACTGCCACAGGACTGGGCAGCCTGGTCCTACTCTGTATGTGCCCCAGTCCCTGCAGCTAGCTCTCCTGGGATCCTTGTGGGCTGATGCTGCCCTAACACAGCAGGTGCTGTTGGTGGCCCCCTCATGCCCTTTCAGCAAGTACCTTTGCATACATGATGATTCCTTTCTCTGGCCACTGGAACATTCTTGACTGTGCTGCATGGCTGAAGTACCAAGGAGTTGGCCTGGAGAGTGGCCCCTGCCAGTGGTAAATGATAATTGCCATACAAAAACCCAATTCCTGAGCTGTGTTCTACGCAGTCTCCCAGAGGTCCCCCTAGGGACCGAACCCCAATTGCCCATAACAGTAACCTGCTCATTAACAGACCTTGGTCCCCTTCCTTTCCTTTCATATCTTGTTTCCTCTTTTCCCTATGAGGGCTACCTCCTGTATAAACGACTTGTTGTGGTATCACTGCTTCAGGGTCTGCTTCTGGAGAATGCAAAGACACCTAGATTGCTTGGCCCTCCCTACTCTGTCTAATTCATGAGAGAGAGACCCTAAACTGGGAAAGGACAGGGTGCTGTATCCTATTGTCTCTATATTCCCAGTACAGTGCCACACCCAGGATGGGTACAAGGAACTTCAAAAAGCATTCCATTAATCAGAGTGAACTAACTCAGGTCCCAACTACCATCAGCTTGCTGTGTGACCTTTGGCAAATTGATTCACCTCTCTGAGTTACACCATCTACAAAGAGAGGATGATGACATTACCTACTTAGAAGATGGAATGAGATAACAGCTGCGAATGTGCTTTGTGATTCTAATGCCCTCTGAATTGTAAAGGGTGAAAGATTAGAAAGCTGCCTCTTATCCTTGTGGTTGCTTTTTGAAATGCCTAAGTAGAAACATTTTAGTGGCTAAAAGGCAGCATCCATTTTCTCATTGAAATTCTTTTATTCAACAAAGTGGATAATCTTAGTGGAAGGAATAGACATTATATTTTCTGTAGGATTCATTAAAGCTGTTTTCATTTTGAATTAAAAACATGCAGTTTCTGAATATTTATTCTGAATTGGCCATTGTGCCAAAAAAGAAAAAGAAAACAAGCTGCTTCTCACCAATCTTCTTATTTTATAGCTGAGAAAATGGAACAGGAAGGGGTGTACCTGCCTCAAGACCACAAGGGTGGGTAGAGGTATTCATTTACTCCGCAGATGCTTCAGGCAATGGGCTAGGCCAGACACTGTGTTAGGTACAGACTGTACCTTGGTGACTTTAGATGGACATAGTCCTGCCATCATGGAACTGTCAGAGCCATGGGGACAGAAGACATGAGCAGAACTATTATGCAAAGGGTTAAACAGTAAGTGCCATTACAGATGAAACATGTTTCTCTAAGAAGTAAAGGAGCAGACCTAAACTAGATGTGGTGGGTGACAGAGAGAGACATTATCCAGATACAAGCTGCTTGGGCTAAGATCTGAGGCTTTACCTGTGACGAAAAATAAGGGGATTCTCCCAAAGGACTAGTAAGCAACACTGTCTTAAATGGAGAAAGGATTGAGGTTCTCAAGGATTTCATTTCCACAATCAATGTCCACGGAAGCAGCCATCAAGAAATCAAAAGATGCATTGCACTGGAAAAATCTGCTGCAAAGGATCTCTTTGAAGTATTGAAAAGTAAAGGTGTCACCTTGAAGGCTAAAGTATGCCTGATCCAAGCCATGGTATTTTCAATCTCACCATATGCATCCAAAAGCTGGACAACGAACAAAGGGAGAAGAATGGCTGCCTTTGAATTGTGGTATTGGAGAAGAATATTGAATGCCAAAGCAACGAACAGATCTGTTCTGGAAGAACTATAACGAGAGTGCTCCGTGGAAGCAAAGATAGTAAGACTGCATCTTACACACTTTGGACATGTTGTCGGGAAGGATCACTCCCTGGAGAAGGACATCATGCTTGAAAGAGTGGAGGGTCAGTGAAAAAGAGGAAGACCCTTGACGAGATGAATTGAGACAGTGGCCAAACAATGAGCTTAACCATAAAAATGATTGTGGACACGGTGCAACATGGGGCAGTGTTTCATTCTGTTGTTCATAGGATCACTATGAGTCCGAACCAACTTGATGGTGCCTAACAACTACAACTCCCGGAAGAGACAAAACATGCAAAGGTCCTGTGGCCAGAGGTAGTAAACGGAGACTATAAGGAAATGAAAGTAGGTCCCTGGGGTCTCAGCATGGTGAAGGAAGTATTGAACGAGGAATAAATCTGGGAAGTGGGCATGGAAAGACCACACAGGTCCCTGAAGGCCCTCTGTGGTAGAGTGAATAATGGAAGCTAAGTTTTACTCATTTTTTCCACCCTAAATTTTGTTATGAAAAAATTTAAACGGATAGAAAAATTGCATGGTGGATATTCACATTCCCACCATCTACAGTCTATTTCTGGAAACCCTGGTGGTGTGTCATTAAGTGCTATGTCTGCTAACCAAAAGATCAGCTGTTTGAATCCCCCAGATGCTCCTTAGAAACTGCATGGGGCAGTTCTACTCTGTCCTATATGGTTGCTATGAGTCTGAATTGACTCAATGGCAATGAGTATTTTGGTTTTGGTAGAGTTTACATCAAGGCTAGAAATGGACTTTTCAGACTAAGACAGACTAAGAAGAAGGATCTGGCAATCTATTTCTAAAAAAGTTAGCCTATGAAAACCTTATGAATAGTAGCAGAATATTTCTAATATTGTGCCAAAAGGTGAGTCCTTCAGGTGGGAGGGCACTCCAAAGATGACTGGGGAAGAACTGCCTCTTCAAAGTATAGTCCATTTTAATGATGAGGATGGAGTCCAGCTTTCAGAACCCTCATTTGCTAATGTGGTATGACTTAAAATAAGAAGAAATAGCTGTACAGATTCTTTAATTATCAGAAAGTAGAATATACAAAGTACAAATCTAGGAAAATTGGAAGACTTCAAAAATGACATGGAATTCATAAACATCAAGAATCTATGCACTAGTGAGCTGAAATATACTGGTATTAGCAATTTTGAATCACGCAGATACACTCTTCTGGCAAAGACAAACTGAAGATGAACATCATCATATTCATCACCAAGGAGAACACTTCAAGATCTATCCTGAAATGCAATGCTGCCAGTTATAGGATAATATGCGCATGCCTACAGGGAAGACCAATTAATATGACTATTATTGCAATTGATGCATTAACCACTAATGCTAAAGATGAAAAAGACTGAAGATTTTTACCAATTTCTGCAGTCTGAAATTGATCAAACATGCAATTAAGAAGCATTGATAGTTATCAATGACTAGAATGTGAAAGCCAGAAACAAAGAAGGATCAGTAGCTGGAAAACAGGGCTTTGATAAGAGAAATGATGCTGGAGATTTCATGGCAGAATTTTGAGAGACCAATGACTTCTTCATTGCAAATCCTCTTTGCCAGCAATGTAAATGGCATTCATACACGTGGCCCTGGCCAGATGGAATACACAAGAATACAATTGGCTGTGTCTGTGGAAAGAGATGATGGAAAAGCTCAATATCATCAATCATGATCAGACCAGAGACCACCTACAAAACAAATATCAGTTGTTTACGTGCAAGTTCAAGTTGAAGCCGAAGAAAGTTAGACTGTGTCTGCAAGGACCAAAGTATGATCGTAAGTATATCCCACCTGAATTTAGAGACTATCTCAAGAATCAGTTTGATACATCGACCTGTAATGACTGAACACCAGACAAGTTGTAGGATGACATCAAGGATATCACACATGAAGACAGCAAAAGGTCATTAAAAGAGGGGAAAGATAAAAAAGACCAAAACAGACACCAGATCAGACTGTGAAACTTGCTCCTAAATGTACAATAGTTAAGCTGAGTGGGAAAAATGTTGAAATAAAAGACATAAAGAGATAATTTCAAAGGGCAGCTTAAGAAGATAAAGGTGTTACAATGAAATGTGCAAAGACCTGAAGTTAGAAAACCAAAAGAAATGAATGCACTCAGCTTTTCTCAGCCTAAAAGAACTGAAGAAAAAAAATTCAAGCCCCAAGTAGAAAGACTGAAGAATTCCATGGGCAAAACACTGAACTATGCAGGAAGCATCGAAAGAAGATGATGGGAACACACAGTCACCACCCCGAGATAACTGGTTGATGTTCAACCATTGCAGGACGCAGCTTATGATCAAAAACCAATGATACTGAAAGAAGAAGTCCAAGCCGCACCAAAGGCTTTGGCAAAAAATGAGGCATCAGGAACTGATAGAATTCCATTTGAGGTGTTTCAATAAACAGGTGCAATACTGAAAGCTCTCATTTGTCTATGCCAAGAAATCTGGAAGACAGCTACCTGCCTACCTGACTAGAAGAGATGAATATCTGTACTCGCTCCAAAGAAAAATGATCCAACTGAATGCAGAAATTATCAAACAATAACACTGGTTTGACACACATGTGAAATTTTGCTAAAGATAATTTGAAAATGGTTGCAGCAAAAATAGGGAACTTCCAGAAATTTAAGCTGGATTTAGACAAGAATGTGGAACGAAGGATATCATTGCTGATGTCAGAGGGATCTTGGCTGAAAGCTCAGAATATCAGAAAGATATTTACCTGTTTTATTGGTTATTCAAAGGGATTTGACTGCGTGGATCATAACAAATTATGGACAACATTGCAAGGAATGGGAATTCCAGAATGTTTAATTGTGTTAATACAAAACTTGTATATAGAACAAGAGGCAGTTATTTGAATAGAATAAAGGGATACTGAGTGGTTTAAAAACAGGAAAGGTGTGTGTCAGGGTTCTATCTTTCCACCATATTTACTCAGTCTGTGTGATAAGCAAATTGTTTGAGAATGTGGCCTGTATGAAGAAAAACGTAGCATCAGAATTGGAGGAAGACTGATTAACGGCCTGTGATATGCAGATGGCACAAACTTGCTTATGAAAGGTGAGGAGGACTTGAAACACTTACTGGTGAAGATTAAAGACTACTGCCATTAGTATGGATCACACCTCAACATAAAACAAAAATCCTCACAACTGCCCCAATAAGCAGCATCATGGTAAATGATGAAAAGATCAACGTTGTCAACAATTTCATTTCACTTTGATTCGTGGTCAATACCCATGGAAGCAGTGGTCAAAAAATCTAATGAAGTATTGCATTGGGCAAATCTGCTGCAAAAGGTGTATCTATAGTGTTAAAAACCAAAGATGTCACTCTGAGGAGTAACGTGTGCCTGACCCAAGCAAAAGTGTTTTCAATCAGATCTCATGGATGTGAGAGCTGGACAATAAATAAAAAAAGTCTGAAGAAGAATTGATGCCTTTAACTTATGGTGTTGGAGAAAAATATCAAATATCACATGAACTGTCAGAAGAGTGAATAAATTTGTCTTAGAATTACGGCTAGAACATGCCTTGGAAGCAAGGTTGGTGTGACTTCATCTCGAGTGCTTTGGATATGTTATCAGGAAGGAATAGTCTTTGGAGAAGGACATTCAGCTTGGTAAAGTGAAGGGTCAGCAAATCAAGGAAGACCCTCAGTGAGATGGACTGACACAGTGGCTCAACCATGGGCTCAGACATAGCAAGGACTGTGAAGACGGTGCAGGAAAGGCAGTGTTTGATTTTGTTGTACATAGGGTCACTGACAACAACAAAGGGGAACCCTGGTGGCACAGTGGTCAAATGCTACAGCCGCCAACCAAAAGGCTGGCAGTTCAAATCCACCAGATGCTCCGTGGAAACTTAATAGGGTCATTCTACTCTCTCCTATAGGGTCACTATGAGTTGGAATCAACTCAGTGGCAGAGTTTTCTATTTTATTTTAACAACGACAAAAACAGATTCTGCTTGTATTTCTAACATTCTTTATATTTGCTTTATCACCTTACCTTTCTATCCATCTTCCCTCCCATTATCTGTGTATTAATCCATTCTGAGTGATGCAGAAGTTAATGCACTCAGATGCTAACCGAAAGGCTGGCAGATTGAGTTCACCCAGAGGCCCCTCAGTAGAAAGGCCTGGTGACCTAGTTCTGAAAAATCATCCACCCTAAACCCTACAAAGCGCAGTTCTACTCTGACACATGCCATTACCATAAGTTGGAATTAACTCAGCAGCAAATGACATGTCTTGCTTCCTTTGTACTCTTTCTCAGTTAATTTCCACCTCATCCTCACAGACTACTGTTCCGCCTTACATAAATTTTACCTGTTTTGAACTGTGTATAAATTGAATCATTCAGCATGTTCTCTTTAGCAATACTTCTTCCATTCATTGAGATCCATCCATGTTGTTGCGTTATCAATAGTATATTCCTTTTTATTGTTGAATCTGAGAAACCCCAAATCTGTTGCCATCAAGTCAGTTCCAGTTCCCAACAACACTACAGGACAAGTAGAACTGCTCCATAGAATTTCCAAGGAGTGTGTGGTAGTTTCAAACTGCTGACCCTTCGCTTAGCAGCTATAGCATTTAACCACTATGCCTTCAGGGTTTACTTGTTGAATAATATTCTGTTATGCATCTATATCACAATTTGGTTGTCTCTTCTGTTGTTAATGAACATCTGGGTTGCTTCCATTTTGGGATGATTATGAATAAATTGCTATTAATATTTCTTGTACAAATCTTTTTAGGTCATATGTTTTTGGTTTTTTCTTGGCCAAATACCTACGGACTGAAATTGCTGGATCATAGTGCTGATGAGAGTTTGATTGAAGAAATGTACAGGCCTTTACTTCCTCCTAAAGTAGGCTGTATCATTTTGCATTCCTGCCAACAATGTAAGGGAATTCCAGCTGTTCCACATAGTTGTCAACACTTCATGTTGTTGATCTTTTTCATTGTAGCCATATGGGGTCGCTATGAGTCAGAATCGACTTGATGGCAGTGGGTCCAGTTTGGGGATTTTATTCTGTTAGTTGTGCAATAATAGCTCATTATGGCTTAATTTGTGTTCCTGTGATAACCAATGATGCTGAGCACTTTTTGCCTCTGCTTATTGGCCATTTTCCTTGCTTTTTGGTGAACTGTGTCTTTAAATATTTTGCCCATTTTTTAAAAAACTAAAATGTTTCTCTCCTAATTATTGCATTTTGGGACTTATTTATACATATACTGAGTAAAAGCTTTTTGTCAAATATATATGTTGATTCCTTTATCCAAAAAATATGAATTGAGCAATTACTATGTGCCAACCAATGTACCGAACAAGACAGTCTTGGTGTCTGCTTTGTGGAAAGCTGTAGTCTAGTGTTCCTGATGGTGTTCTTTCTGACAAAATTACCTATTTCTTTTGAGGTTTCTAGATTTCCTCACTGCTCTTAAGCTATCAGGAAAGCCATTGAACTGGATATCAAATGACGTATTTTTCATTTTGAAATCCAGATCAGCCACGTATCTGCTGTGCAACCAGGGGCAAGTTACATAACTTCTCTGAGCCTTAGTATATTCATTGTTTTGGATTGATTTGTGTTCCCTAAGAAGATACATGAGATCTGACAAATAAGTTCACGAACTAATCCTAGAAAAAGTGCTATATACCTCACTGATGAATATCACTACAGCCACCTTCGAAGCACTCTCCTTAGGAAGCTATGCACTGAGGCCAGTGCCTGGTCCACCCTTCAAAGCAATTTTTCTGGAATGGCATCAAAGTTGCCGTAGTATTATCCTTGATATCCAGAATACCATCAAAATGCCTTCCTTTCGATATTTTCTTTATATTCTGGTACAGAAAAAAGTCATTGGGGGCCAGATCAGGTGAGCAGGATGGGTGTTCCAGTACAGTTATTTGCTTACTGGCTAAAAGCTCCCTCACAGACAACCATCCAATTGAGTTTGTAAACTTGCTACTGTGCCATCATGCACAATGGTCGTTCCAGAACAAGTTCCAAAACTGCTTTGAAGAATGGACTAGGCACTGGTGTCAGTGCAAAGCTTCCAAAGCGAAGTACTTCAAAAGTTACCATAGTGATATTCAGCGATGAGGTATGTAGCACTTAGAATGACTACGTTCACGGACTTAATTGTTGGATCTCGTACTGAAATCCTAACCTTTATATCCGTGAATGTGACCTTGTTTAGAAATAGGATTTTTCTTTCATTATCATTTGGGTTAAATGATAGTTAGGTAGGCCCTAAATCTACTCCCTGAGTGCTATCTTCTAAAATGGGAAAATAGACACAGAAACAAAGACACACACTGGAAGGAGGCAGCACCTGAAAACCCATCCACAAGCCAAGGAACATCAGGAAACACCTTCGGCCTTCTGGGAAGCTAAAAGGGACCCAGAAGGACCATCTCCTGGAGCCTACAGACAGTGCACAGCCTGGCCAATGCTCTGAGCTTGGATTGCTAACCTCCAGACCTGTGAGAAAATCGATTCTTGTTCTTTAAAGCCATCCACCGGGTGGTGTTTTGTTACAGCAGCACTGGAAAGCGAAGACCATCTATAAAAGTAAAATCAAGTATCTACCTTGTGGATTTACCGTGAAGATTAAAGGACGTGGAAACACCAGCTAGGCAGAAGGTTCTCGGCCAGTGTTAGTTTCCTTCTTTCCCTTCTTTGGGTACCTGAGTTGACACCATCTGCAGGACTCTGCGGGGAAAACCTCGTTTAGTTTAAAAATTAGATGTTACGATGGTGCTAACAAAGTGGTAAGTACTTATTCTCTCCAGGGCTGTGCTCAATGGCCCCTGCTTTCCAGAACTGATGAGGTTTCCTGAGTTCGCTAATGGAGACTGTTTTTAATGGGCTTCCTGATTTCTCCCTGTTAGCTGAGAGCTGAGGGAGGAGGTGGCTGGCTTCTGAGTGAGACGACTTGGGCTCCGAACCTGGGCACAGAGGGTCTCCAGACTCTGCTGGTGGCAGGTTCTCCTCACTGCTTTGTGTGTACACCCTTTAGAATAAAATCAGGGGTTGAACAAAGCAATTTCTAAGGTCTCTTTCCGGCTTGAATGTTCTGAGTGGCAAGGTTTTTGGGGTTACTGTGGATGCTGGGCCACAGCAGGAGAGATAATTTTCAGACAGAATCAACCATCACACTCAGCAAGCATTTATTAAGCATTTTTGTCTGTTCATATGCGTTGAGGGTGAATAAGGAAACCCTGATGATGTAGTGGTTAAGTGCTACAGCTGTTTACTAAAAGGTTGGCAGTTCCGATACACCAGGCGGTCCTTTGAAACTGTACAGGCCGATTCTCCTCTGTCCTATAGGGTCGCTGTAAGTCCGAATTGACTCAACAGCAGTGGATTTTAGTTTCTGAAAGGAGACTGTGAGAGACTGGAGGGATGCATGGGGCAACTGTTGTGTGCTATGGACTGGATTCCAACTCACAGCTGTGCCGCCTGGCAGAGTAAAACTTCCCATAGGGTTTCCTAAAGATTAACAGCTGTAGTCTTTGAAGGAGCAGATGGGCGGCCAGGTCCTTCTCCCTCGGAGAGGCTGATGGATTCAAACTGCTGACCTTGTAGTTAGCAGCTGAGCACGTGACCATCACTCCACCAGGGCCCTGTTCGTCACAAGTGAACTATGTGTGCTGTGTCACCGAGTCTCAGTCAGACCTAGATGGGGCAATGATGCTAATAGGAAAGATCCTAACATCTTTAAAGAAACAAAACAAAACAAATCTTGCAAATCTGGGTACCTCTGCGCCCAGTTTTCCTTTAATCAGCCTCTCAACAATTAGTTGATGACTCACTTAATTTTCCCAACTGATAAAACCAGAGGCTGCCTCCTCTCCTCTCTTATTTCTGCCTGATTAGAAAAAAAATCTCTGTTGGCTGACACCCTCCTGTAAGGGTTTGGGAAGTTTTTCTGAGGTTCGCTGTCGGTGAGATGAAAGCTGTGGCTTTTCTCTAATTTATTAATTCAATAGATCCAAAGCTTCATGAGAGAAATTTGTGCAAACTGTGATTGAATGGGAAACAGCACCACAGGAGCCACTAGAGACAGGCTGGCAGTGCTGAGAGGAGGGTTCCCTCCGAGCCCAGCCCTGTAGGCCCCAGCTGCAGAGGGCCTCAGTCCCCAGCTATGTGAGATGTCAGTCCCAGGAGGCTGCATGGTATGACGCTTCGGGAAAACTGATTGCCTTCAGAGCATATACAGTGAAGCTGGTGACAGCCAGACCTCAGTGAGACTGCCTTGTTTTAATGGGTCTCGTATGTTTTCCACCTTTGACAGGTTGCAGTCTTACAGTTTTTCTGTTGCTCCTTCAGTGGGAAAGACTTGCTTTTTCCTTCTCTGGCAGGTTTCTGCCGAGTTTTACTGTAGCTGAGACAGAAACCTCATGGGGCTGTGTCCTTTACCTGGCTTCCTCCTCTGCAGTGTTGTACTGCAAAGTTTCTTCCTTTGCTGGACTCCTCACTTTCCGCTTTGCGTTTGAATTCTGTTTTTGTTTGAAGGTTATACTAAACCCCATTGCACCTGTGTAATATGATTAAGAATGTTGCTGAGGTAACTTGTATGAACTCCTTACTTGTCTGTAAACTCATTTAAAAGTAACCTCCATGTCCATCCTTGGTGAGCAATCTTGGCGGCAGCAGCTCTGGCTCAATTTCCTTGTACAACAAAACAAGATGTCTTTCTGCTCTGTCACCTTGGTCTGTTGTTTATCGGCCAACTTGAGTTACATAGAGTAAGAACCTGATGTTCCTACCTGGTAACATCTTCTAACTGAAGACCTTGGGCTCTAATCTTCCTGGCCTCAGTTTCCTCAGCTGTAAAATGGACTTGGTGATAATGCCAGCCTCACCAAGCTATCTGAGGACTAAATGGGATGTTGACTGTACAGCATTTAGCACAGTGCCTGGCACAGAGTCAGCTCCTCATCCGTGTGAACTGTGACGATTTTCATTCACATCGCAGCTTCTAGCCCCACTGACGACAGCAGGGACTCTGTGAACAGACAGAGAAGAGCTAGCCCCAGGATCCTCCTTTTGGTTCTTCTCCATTGGGGCTGCTTTCCTTCTGGATTTCCCCTGAGGCCTCATCCTCAAGAGACAATCTTCCCAGCATCCTTCTCCTTCTGAAGCTCTTGGCCTCCATTTATATGTAAATTGAATGTCTGAGTTCCTGAGGCCAGAGGTTATTGAATCTACCTTTCACATTCCTAGAGAGGCAAAAGAAATACCACCACAAAGATGGATCCAGTTTTCTACCCCCCCAAAATCTTCCTCTTGCTAGGCCCCCCAGAACTCCTATTAGTGGGAACTAAGACTCAAGCAGTGAACTTCCTGTTCCAAAAGGTCTCCCTAAAACAGTTTCCCAGGAGGCTTATTTAATAGGGCTCCTGTCATCTTCCATCAATACTTCTCAAGTGCTGGCATTTTCTACCTTTTAAAGCTTTTTCATACTTACACCAGATGCTTCAAAAATATAGGGGCAGGGCAGAGGCCTCCCTGGAACTCATCATAGTAATACCTCCCTCTCCTTCCTCTTGCAGGCTCTACTGTCTGCCAAGCCACTGCGGTCCTGAGCTGATGGGCCATAGAAGAGCAGGTCCCCATAACTGATAATATTGTATAACAGCATGTCTCACGTCAAACTCACTGGCTAGCCAAACGCTTGACATGTATCATCTCATTTAATTCTCAACAATCCTTGGAGAAGATACTATTAGTCCTATTTTCCTAAGAAGAGAACTGAAGTCCAGAAAGGTTAATGAATTTGCCCAAGGCGTGCATTTCCTTGTGGCGGAGTTGTTATTAGAACAAGGTAATTGACTGGAGTGATCTGGAATTGCAATGGGGTTACAGGTGACCGGATTCCAAGGAGCTCCTTGTGGCTAAGTGCCTCGGCTGCTAATCAAAAGGTTGGTATTTCAAAACCACCAGTTGCTCTGCAGAAGAAAAGACCTGGCAATCTTTTAACCCAAAGATTATGGCCTAGAAAACTCTATGGGGTACTTCCAGTCTTCATTCAGAATCATTAAACATTGGAATGTTTAACAGCACACAACTCAATAGCACACAACAAACAACAAAAAATCTGACTCCAGGGCACTGGTGGCTCAGTGATAGAATTCTGTCCTTCCATGCAGGAGACCCCAGTTCTATTCCCCAACAATACACTTCATGTGCAGCCACCACCCATTGTGAAGACTTGTGTGTTGCTATGATGTGGAACAGGTAACAGTGCAGCTTCTAGACTGAGAAGGATCAGGAAGAAAGGCCTGGCAATCCACTTTGAAGATGAGTCAATGAAATCCCATCTATTATAATAGTCCTGTCCACAACAGATCACAAAAATGGTGCAGGACAGAGCAGTATTTCTTCCTGTTGTTTATAGAGCCACCAGAGTGGGGAAGCCGACTGGACCACAACAAACAACAGAAGTCGGATCTCAGAGAGCAGCATGCCATCCTCTGCTGTGGGTGTGGAGAAGCCAAGATTCAGCCTTGGACCTGACTCCTAAATCCTGCTGGTTAGAAGACTCCCATCTTAAGCATCATATGGTGAGTTTTCAAATAAATAAGATGCAACAGAAGCCAGAGAACATCAAAATTCTTCTGGATGCAATTTAACATCTCTTAGAGATTCAAGGGAGCATGTTGAGCTCATTTAGAAATTCAAGACCATGGCTGCAACGCTGACTGCGGTGAGGAGGGCCAGAGCTAGTGATGAACACAGGCTTCCCAGAGAAGGAGAACGACAGGGGAGGGTTTTCCCTGCACTGTCCCAGTTTATCTTCTTATGAAAATGGTGACTGAGTTTCAGAGTTGGAGATGGGTGAAGCTCACAAATGTGAAGGTGGTTTGATTCTAGTCATGATACGTTGTAATAACCCAAAGGTCAGCAGTTCAAATCTATCAGCCACTTCCTAGAAACCTTACAAGGCAGTGCTGCTCGGTCCTGTAGGGTCACTAGGAGTCAGAGTTGATTCAGTGGCAATGGGTTTAGTTTGGTTTGGATATCACTAAATTGACCCTTACATGCCAAGTAGGTTTTAGACACACATATATATTTAACGTATAATTTCATTCAAGACTACAAACCTGTGAGGTAGGTACTTCCCCACTTGACAGATGGGATATCGTCACCGAGACATGTTAAGTAACAGGTCTCAGTCACACAACTGGGAATTCATAGGCTTGAGTCTGGGCAGCCTGGCTCAAGAATGTGTTTTAATCATGCTGTAAATTTATTCGGTAACTATTTACTGAGCCCCTGCTGGATGCCCAACATGATGTTCAAACCAGTTGCCATCAATGCAGATCTGACTTCTGGTGACGATGTGTATGTCAGAGTAGAACTGTGCTCCATGGGGTTTTTCGATGACTGATTTTTTGGAAGTAGATCACTAGGCCTTTCTTCTGAGGCACCTCTGGGTGGACTGAAACCTCCAAAACTTTCAGTCAGATGTCAAAGCATACTAAAACCATTTGCTGCACCCAGGAACTCCCAGAAAAGTGCTAATCGTTTGATAGTCACATTTTTATGATGTGGTATTATTGATTGAATTGGGTCCCTGTGCTCCAATATGTGTTGGAATCCTAACGCCTACGCCTACAGATGTAATCCCACTTGGGAATATGATTTTCTTCATCATATTCATGAGTCCATATCAGTATTGAGTATGTCTTAAAACTATCAGTTTTGAGCTACAGAAGGAGCAGACTGGGACAGAAGCAAGCACAAATGGAGCACGGTCGGGGAAGACGGATGTCACACGCAGCTTTCTGAAGAAGGAGGAGAACACTAGAGAAGCTGAGACAGGGGTCTTCCCTCAGAATGGACAGAGAGAGACTTCTCTGACAGCCAGCACCCTGAAATCAAACTTTCAGCCTCCTAAACCATGAGAAAATAAATTTATTGCTGAAAGCCACCCACTTATAGAACCTGTCACAAACGCACAGGATAACTAGGACAGGTGGAGTTCATTCAGTTTGTCAGTCACGCAGCGAGAGGCAGAACTCACACTACTGCCTTCAGGACATGCTGGCAGCAGAGACAACTACAAGAAGGTTCGCGGGTGGTTGTTACACGGCAGAGGAGGAATGTCAATGCCATGGGAAAGAGACAAGCCAAGAACTAGGGAAGTAAAGGAAAGGGGGACTTGACATCTGGTGGGAGCTGGGGCATGCTCAGGAACAGCTCCAGGAGCAGGTTCTACTGGACAGCAAACGACTGCCTCTCTACTCTGGGCCTTTGCACATGCTCCCGCTGCTAAAATACTCCTCCTTCCACTCCATTCCAGTTCCTGTGGCTGAGTCTCCGCCTAGAGGTTACTTCTTTGGAGAAATCTTTGACTGAATCTCTAGATCAGGATTAAGCCCCCCTTCCACGAATCCCTAGACCTCTGTACAGCGCTTTTCATAACAGACATCACATTGGCGTTGGTCTATGATTCTTCCTCCAGAGTCTGTGAGCCTGCACTCAGCCCCTCACTCAGAACAAACTGAGAGATCTGAACACTCCAACCCCTTCACTACTCAACCAGCCAGATGTTCTCCACCATGGAATTGCCTGAGGGTCTGGGGCTGGATAATATGCGACTAACGGAATGGAATCGCCATGGAAAACAAAAAAATTAAATACACTGCTGTCAAGTTGATTCTACTCACAGGAATCCTATAGGACAGAGTAGAACTGACCCACAGTTTCCAAGGAGCGCCTGGTAGATTTGAACCGCTGACCTTCTGGTTAACAGCCACAGCACTTAACCACTGTACCACCACGAAGGGTTACCACCAGAAAGGAGTCCCGGGGCTGCTAACCAAAATGTTGAAGGTTTGAATCTACCCAGAGGCACCTTGAAAGAGCTACTGCTGCAAAATCAGGTACTGAAAATCCTATGCAGCACATTATATTCTGAACCCATGGGGTCACCGTGAGTTGAACCTGATTCAATAGCAACTGGTTTTTATTATAGGAAACAAGAGCATCAAGCAGGCCTGGAATGGTGGAATGTAAGGCCTTACTGCTCAAAGTGAGCCCAGGACCCTCTCTACCATCACTGACTTGTCAGAAATGCAGATTCCCAGGCACACAGCATCCTTGCTCCGACAGAATCTGCATTTTGACAGGACTCCCCCTGGGTAGTTTGTGTGCCCGTTGAAATGGTGAGAAGTGCTGTTATCTGATGCTGTAAAGCCTAATGGCTGGGGCTATGTGGAAATGGCTCCAAGGAATGGCAGGAAAGGGTCAAGTTCAAGTACATCAGCTTGTGCAAGGGGGGTGGGTCAGTATGCTAAATCTCAGGGAGTCACTGGGTAGTACAAACCATAAACATGCTCAACTGCACCAGAAGGTTGGAGGTTTGACTCTACCCAGAAGCACCTTGGAAGACAGTTCTGGTGATCTATTTTCAAAAAAAATCGAACACTGAAAACTTGACGGAGCACAGTTCTGCTCTGACACATCTGGGGTCATCGTGTGTTGGAGATGAATTATGGCTACTGGTTAGTGTCTGCGGATGGAAAAGTTGGAACTTCCAAGGAGGATTGAGTGTGATCCATGACAAAGATGGTTTGAATCCTTCTCCCTCTCTCATGCTGAGTCCCGATGGTGCAGTGGTTAAGAACTGTAGCTGCTAACCAAAAGGTTGGCAGTCTGAATCCACCAGCTGTTCCTTGGAAACCCTATGTTGCATTTCTTCCCTGTCCTATGTTGGAATTTACTTGACAGCAATGGGTTTTTCTCTCTCATACTGTCCGTAGACTGTCCTGGGATCCCCTGGGTGGGGGTAGCCACGCTTGCAAATTGTCCTGCCCAAGGGAAAGGCAGAGGTTAACCTACGGTCCACAGTCCCTTCCAGAGCTCCACCTTACCTCTGCCCACTGTGCTGAGTGGTGCCTGGTTCTCCTGTACAAGTGTGCTCGAACACGTGTACCTAAGAGGCTGACCTGACACAGTGTGCTTGTTATACACACAATGCAGTTTGCAGAACACAGCTCTCCACAGCAGTCCCTCACCAATTATAGTAGACTTAATTATTTAAATTTAATCCATTAGTAGCTCTACATTTAATTTTTAAAAGTCTAATGAATTATTAGCCTATTAATAAACGATGAAGTTTAGCAGCTGTTAAGGAGCATTCAAAATAGATAAAGTATTTCATTCCTTAGCACAATACCAATACCAATATTTACCCATGAAGCAGGGAAATAGTACCTATAAGAAACTCTCCCCTTTTCACCTAGCTCTCTTTCTTGTTATCAGCCATGAACTAGTGAATGTGCTTTAGGACATACATGAGAATGGCATGGGAAATGGAGTTTACTTCTGTGCTGTGGACACACTATGTTCAACTCTCTTCACTGCTCTCTGCAGCCTCCCACCAAGAAGGGTAAGCGGGACAGTCACCAGGGTTGCTGCTGGCTACATAGTCTCAGGCACTGGTCACCGGTCAAGAGTGAGTCATTTTTCCTTCTCTCTCCTGGTGTTTCCCAGAAGTGCTGCTGGCAAAGCCTTGTATTTAACCAGGAGAAGCGGGATGGAGCTAGGTACTGAATAAGAAAAGCATTAGTGGAAATGCTGCTACCTCTATTATATAGGGAGTATAAAAGGCGTATAAATAAAAATATTTTATTATGTGATTTGAACATTAAATTTCAATGCCATACCCTATGTGCTTTGTTATGCAGGCTGAAGCCCGCTAAGAATGAGGTTCTGAAATTGCCTTTCCAGCTTGTGTAATTCTGAGAATTTCCATCCAAACAGTGTACTGGGGCCTCCCCTCACAATAAAAGCTAATATGTACTTAATGTCCGTAAATGTGGCTGCATGAAGTATGTAAGAGTTAAGTGTGTGAATGCAGAAACCCTGGTCGTAGCGGTTAAATGCTACAGCTGCTAACCAAAAGGTTGGCTGTTCGAATCCATCAGGTGCTCCTTGGAAACTGTTCTACTCTGTCTTACAGGGTGGCTGCAAGTTGAAATTGAGTCTATGGTGACAGTTGTTTTTTGGTTTATATGTATATATATGTATGTGAAGAGAAATGTGTGTGTGCACATGTATTCATTCATTCAATTGGTCATTTATCAAAATGCCTACCAAGTGCTGTTTTATGTGCTGAGGATTTGGCAATGCACAAACACACTAAGTCTGTGTCTTAGTAAAGCATGTATTCTCATAGAAGAGAAAGACTACACCCAAGCAGAGAAGCAAACATACTGATGTCTGAAGAAAATCAAAGCAAAAACAAAGACACAGAGAATGATTGGGGTGCTACTTAAGCTGGGGATGGTCACCATGAAGAGCTGCAAGCAGGAACATGACCAGATGCATTTACACCAATGTTCACTGCAGCACAATTCGTAACAGCTGAGAGGGAGAAAAGGAGCCCTGGTAGCTGCCCTGGGGTAGGGCTGGGAGGGGCAGGAGTCACTGCTTAGGGGACATTGAGTTCTGCGACAGGTGATGGAGAAATTTGGAAATGTAGAGTGGGAGTGTTTGCCTGGCAGCAAACATAATTAACATCACTGAATGGCACATGTCAAAAATGGTGAAATGTCAGCGGCAGTGGTTTCACTCGTATGTGTATTTACCATGGAAAGCCTGGTGGTGTTGTGCTAAAGTGCTATGGCTGCTAACCAAAAGGTCAGTGGTTCAAATCCACCAGGTGCTCCTTGGAAATCCTATGAGGGCAGTTCTCCTCTGTCCTGTAGGGTTACTATGAGTTGAAATTGACTTGATAGCAATGTGTTTTTTTCTTTTTATATTTCACACACACACAAATGATGGAGTTACCAGGCAAGGCCACCTTGAGGAGGAATGTTTCAGCAGAGACCTGACTGACATGAGGGGTTAGAAGTGTGGTATTTGCCACAGAGGGCACAGCACATGCACGGGTGCTGTCCAAACCAAACTCAGTGCTATCGAGTTAATTCTGTCTCACAGCAACCCTGTAAGACAGGGTATGACTGGTTTACATCCTTGGGATGTAAATCACAGAAGTGGATTGTCATATCCTTCTTCCATGCAGTGAATGGTGGGCTCAAACTGCTGACCTTTCAATTTGCAGTTGAGAGTTTAACACTGTACCACCAGGGTTTGTTCCTTCACAGGGACTGACACAGGGGCTTACCCGGAGTGCTTGAGGAACACCACAGAGGCCTGTGTGAGTGTAGTGTGTGAGTGAGAGGGAATCTTGGGTACCAGATAATAAGATCCTTAAAACCAAGTCTAGATCTGCAAGAAATGGAGGGGACCTCACAGTTTACCAGTTGAACCCCCCTTGTTTTCCTTTACAGTGGGTGGATGATAATACCACTTTATCTATTATAATAAGGTCATAGGAAAGATTCAATGTTGTTGTTGGGTGCCACTGAGTTGATTCTGGCTCACAGAGACCCCATGTGACAGAGTACAGCTGCTCCATAGGGTTTTCCTGGCTGTAATCTTCACAGAGGCAGGTCACTAGTCTTTCTGCCATGGAGCCACGGGTGGGTTTGAAATGTCAACCTTTTGGTTAGCATCCAAGTGCATACAGAGAAAACTAATGCAAAACTCTTGGCAAAATACTTAGCACATAAACCCCAAAAACCAAACCAATTGCCTTTGAATGCATAATAGGACTCAAATACCACAGCAGATGATTATCATTAATATTGTATATGTGTCACTTAAAGATTCAGTGCATTTTTACGCATGTGCACATGTGTTTGCATAAGTGTGTGTGTGTGTGCATGTGCACATGTGACTATTCTTAGAGGGGATGACACTAACTCACAGGTTGTGTGTGCCCATGGTTTTAGTTCTTGGTGCACTGTGCTCTGCTCTGTTACCCAGCAGGGCTGAGCAGGGCAGAGTAGGGCAGGGCAGGGCACTGACAGAGGGCCAGCTTCTCACAGAATTGAATTTCTATGGGAGGGACTTTAACACTGAAAGTTCTGCAGTCCAATTTGGAGGGCAACAGGCAGAGAGAAGCTGGGTTGCCAAGCAACCAACCATTAACAGGAAATTAGTCATTCATTTCTGAATGTCCTGTCCCATTCCACCTCTCCCACTTCTGCCAAACACACACACACACACACACACACACACACACACGCATGCACATGCACATGCACACACCCATGTGTGTGTGCACACACACACTCATACAATAGATAACTGACACAGACAGGGAGGGGACAAACAGGGGCTTCTAGAGAGATTTTTCACGCTGCGGGACTCACAGACAACCTTAGGCCGCAGCCTTGCTCAGTCCCTCCTCCTCTTCCTAACCCTGACTCCTCCTCCTTCAGGGCCTCCCCGCCCTCCTCCCCGCCCATTCATCATCCCCAGTCATATCTCAGTCCTGCATGCTCAGAGGGACCTGGTGTTTGTGTTCATTTTCTCTGCATCTTCCATTTTTCTATCAGACTGGGAGCTCCCTGAGGGCAGGAACTGTTTGTCCTTTGTGAAGCTGGGAGCTCCCTAGGAGATGTAGCTAGGCTCTCATTTCTAACCCTAACCTGCTACCATGCCCTTAACTCAAACCTTATTCAAATCCCATCTCAAACCTCAACACCAAACCTACTTTTTAGCCCAAGTTTCTTGCTTCCAGCCTAAGCTGGGCCACACCTGCTGTCAAAGAGGAAAGGACCATCTTAACACCCACTTGGAGTATGTATTCCTTAATGACAGTGTTGGAGAAGGAAAGGGCAGTAGAACAGACCCACCTTACCTCCCAGAGCCAGCTAGGTCAGGTCAGTGTCGGAGGGCTCAGGCCAGCAGATGCTTCCGCCTCAACTTCATCAGAGTGCGGTCCACCTTGGTCACATGAAACTGTCCTTTCTAGAAGCACACCCCCTTCCCTGGATTGTTCTTATGCTAGCTGGAGTAGGTGACTCTCAGTGTTCTCATAGATGCTAATATGACTGGAGTATACATCATCCCCAGCCTGAGCCATATTTTAAGAAACTTGACCTTGAGTCCCAAGCACCATTCTCAAACTATCCCTCGCTTCCACTCACTCATCCACTGGTACCGACAACTGATACTCAGTAATGTCGACTGGGCCAGACACTGTGCTGTTCTCTGAAGTCACCCTCATCTTTGAAGGAACGTGTGACACAGAGGAAAAGCCACATGTAGATTGTAATCCTGGGCTGCCCCAATGAGTATATATGAAGAGCTGTGGAGACCCAGGAAAAGAACAATGCAGTCTGCAGAGTTTGAGATGGAGGTGGAGGGAAAAGCAGGGAGAAGGTCACATTTCAATGGAACTTTGGAGGAGGAGTTGAAGATTGCCAGAGAAAAAGATATTGAGGCTACGAGAGGCCATTTCAAGCAGGATTTCAGCCTGGTCACAGAGGCTACATAATTACAAAGAATGGCCTTTCAGTATGTGTTTGGATATTAGTGTTTGAAGAACCCTGGGATGGGAATGAAGAAGCCTGGGTTCAGACCCCAGCTCTGCCCCTGATGGACTGTGCTTTCTCAGAAAAGTTACATTGCCCCTCGGAGCTTTAGTTGTCTCGTCTGTAAAACAAGGGGCCTGGCTGGTCTTTGAGGTTCTTCTGAAATTGGACAACTCACGGCTGTGTGTGTGTAGAGTGTTCCCCTGACAAAGGTAGGAAAGCCTCCGGTAGGTCTGCCCAGGGCCCAGAGAAGAGCTCTGCCTGCAGGCTAGGAGGTCTTCCTCACCAGCCCCCACCCCCAGCTGCCTCCCTTGCCTTCCAAAGTTCACCAGGCAGTGCAGACTGCTTTGAATGCTGCTCTGACCTTTGCAGAAAATTGCCCATTTCAAAAGACTTAGCTGCGTTTAAGATCAGTGTGAAAGGCTCTTAAGCTGGGGCTGGCAGGGGTTCTGGAGTGGAAGGAGGGGTTGGGAAAATGTCCTGGAGACCAACAGTTAGTTCTGAGGCCATCTCTGTCTGAAGAACACTCTGAGCTAGAGTGAGCTTCAGATTTGTTCGGCAGAGCTGACCAATAAAGAGTGTCATTGGCATCTGGGTGAGAAAAGGACAGTCTGGTGGAGGAACAGCTTGTCCTCCTGGGTCTCCAGCCTCCCCTCCCCAGACCCTGTTTACCTCTGTGCAGTGCAGGATGCTACTGGGAAGCCTTTCCTGTCCTGGAGCTACCTCCACTGAGAATCCAGTCGTTTGGGTTCTAAAGCCTCTTCTTGACTTCCGGAATGTCCCATAAATTTGAGAAAGGCCACATCACTGATGTATGAGGCTATCAGTCTAATATGGAGCCCCCGGGTCATTTAGAGGGTACATGTAATTAACGCATGCTCGGCTGTTAACTGAAAGGTTGACAGTTTGAGTCCACCCAGAGGTGCCGTGGGAGAAAGTCCTGGTGATCTATTTCTGAAAGATCACAGCCACTGGAAACCTTATGGGGCACAGTTCTACTCTGACACACCTGTAGTCACCATGATTCAGAACTCATGGCAGCTGGTTTTCCATTTTGATTTTACCCTGATATACTCTTAGAAAGTCATTATAGAGAAAAGAATGAGGGGATGCCCCTATGGGAGATGGAAAGCCCCTAAATCAAGCTTCATGCCATGATATTGCTCTGCTGAGCCCCATCCTGGGGCAGGAGCTATGTGCTGCCCCCTGGAGGATGCTCAGGGTACCTGCACTGAGACCCCTCAGGAAGTCCCTTCCACTGCCCAGGCAGCAGGTCTTGTGGAACCCACTGACCTTGTCTCAGTCTTGTGATGACAATTTTCAACACCCTTCAAGGCCCCAGGGAAGAGGACAGTCTTGCAGTGACAGGAGCAGAGAGAGAAAAGCTTGACCCACTGCCCTTGTCCTCCTGGGAGGTCACTGCTTCCTGGCCTGTGGCTTTGAAACATGAAAGCCTTTTCTTTAATGTGCAAGAAATGTACTTTATTTGTCAAATCAAAGGCTCCTTAGCTGTGCAGACGCTGCACATCCCAACACCCTTGCTTTGGAAAGAGCAGGGGTCTTGGTGACTGGCCGTGGGTATGTTTGTGCATATTTAATTTAGGTTGTATTTATGAAGCACAGGGCTGTCTGCCTCTGCGGATGCCTGTGGGCTGAATGCTCCTTTCATGGGCATGGCTGCCAGCAGACATACATACATGTGCATGCATGTATGTGCTTGGCATGTGCCCATGGGCTCATGTCTTACACTCCCATGTACAGGTCTAGGGTGTGACTCTGGGCGGCACAAGTCTAGGTGAGGCAGGGAAGAGAAGGCGGTGGAGAGCCCTTGGGCATGAAGCATCTCTTGTGTAGTGCTGAGACCGTTTCAGTATCTGAGAGAAGCTGTTCAAGGTGGCAGCTCTGGGAGACATAATGCTAGAAAATCTTCCACCCGCTGGGATCCGGATGCCTCAGGAGACATCAAGAGACACCTTGATCTGTGTAAAATTTTCCTTTTCTAGCCTTCTCTCATCTGTGTCCTCAGCCACGTGGCTGTGCTCCAGTCTTCTTATGGGAGCAGAGGCTGGCAGGCTGGTTGGGGAGAAAGGAAGAGCATGTGGATACGGGATTTCCCAGGCAATCTCTGCAGGGAAGGAGTTGCGGGAAATACGGACCTTGCCCATCACCTCTTCCAAAGGCAGAGCAAACAGCAAGTAGGTGGTGCCCCTGGATCACATTTCTGAGGCCACCCTCCCCCACCTAGCCTGAGAGCATGGTCTGAAGACAAACCACAGCTGGAGCGTCTGGGGAGGCAGAGGGACTTACCCCTGAGATGAGGCAGGCTAAAGTGATGGGTCTCGTCAACCAGAAGGAAGCTTCATGCTGCTTTTATAAAACCAAACACGCACACACACACAAATCTTTGGCTGTCATATATACCAACATAGCAATTCAAGTGTCAGGGGAGAATTATGCTCCATCGAATCTTCAATAACTGATTTCTCAGAACTAGTTCACCAGGCCTTTTTTCCAAAGTGCACCTGGGGTGGACTCAAACCTTCAACCTTTTGGTTAGCAGCCAATCTCTTGATTTGCACCACTCACGGACTCTTCAGGTTTTATAAACCGATAAATTAACCTGTTGCTGTAAAATCGATTCCAACTCATAGTGACCCTAGAGGACAGAGTAGAACTACCTTGTAGAGTTTCCAAGGAGTGGCTCCTGGATTTCACTCCTGAACTTATAGCTGACACCTGAGCTCTTAACCATGGTAAAACCCACTACCGTACAGTCAGGTCCGACTCATAGCAACCCTAGAGTAGAACTGCCCCATAATTTCCAAGGAGCACCTGGTGGATTTGAACTGCTGATCTCTTGGTTAGCAAACATAGTACTTAACCCACTACACCACCAGGGTTTCCGTCAGTGTCTATAAGGCCCAGTTTCCCTTCCATCTGGATGCTGGCTTGGCTTGTTAAAGGGTTCCAGGAGCAGGAACTAGCCCTGAAACAGCTGTGTCCACTAGTGAATCCAAAAGGCTTCTTGGGCTGGAGCTGAGGAGAAGGCTTTCCCATAGCAGGACAGAAGGGGCAGCAGGGGGATTATTCTCTGCAACAAGGTGAGAGGGGACGGGAAGAGCCGGAGGGGTCTCCTGTCTCTTAAGTTATCCTGTTCCCTCCCCTCTGAATCTCCTCTGCCCGTCTCTCTCTGACCTGCCTAGCACACTCTCCTCAGCTGAGCCAGTTAGCCTCTCTTCTGGCCTCTAGTCCCAGAGGGACACTGACCCTCCTAAGGACCACTGTGCCTGGCTTCTCCTGGTGACCATGCACAAGGTTCTGGGCTTCCCTTCCAGGATAAAGCGAGGAGGAGCCAAGTGCGGCACGCTGGGTCCCTCTGGCCTGCCTGCCAGCTCTCCCTTCAGGGAACACGCCAGGCTTTCTGCTGCTTAAGTAACAGCACGCAATTAACATTCTAGGCTGGTAGGCGTGCAGGTACCGCAGGCCTCCCGGAAGCGGGGAAGGACCTCAGCTCACATCCCTGCCTCTACCATTCTCTCTCCCCGGTCGGCCTGGATTCACGCCTGCCCCTTTTCTGTGTCTGACTCTGGCCCTGTTGTCTCGGACTCTTTTTCCCGGCTTTCAGCCTCCAGCTCTGCTTCCCTGTTGCTCCGCTGTCCTCCAGCTGCTGCTCAGGCTCTCCTCCTTAAGTGTTTCTGTTTTCCTCTTCCTGTCTTTCCGTCTGGGCCCTACTTCTTTCGCAGGAAGTGTTCTGATCCTGCTCACAGCTCCCTTCCCTGCCTCCTTTAGGTCTCCCTCTTTGTTAGCCTGTCTTCATTTCTCTCTCTCTTTCTGCATCTACTATCTCTCCTTTTTTGATGGTAAATATTCAAATACATGAAAAAGGCCAACCCCCACGAGCCTGGCAGCAGAAAGTAGCTTTGCAACCCCAGGCGTGCAGTAGGGACTAGTTGGAAGAAAATATACCAATTGCTGCCTCTGAGCTCTGGGCTTGCTGCTCTGGGCTTGCTGCTCTAAAAGAGGCGAAATTCAAGGCAGGTGAGGCAGAGGGGCTTTCAAGGGCTGTGGTGTCCGTGATGTGCCAAGGGCAGATGGCTGCTGTGGAACGTTTGAGAGGCCCCCAGATGTTTTCTCAGCCAAGACACTCCAAAGAGCCTTTCACTTCTCTCTTCATGGGACTCCGGATTCCGAACCTTCTCTCTATCTGTGTCTCTCTGCAGGCCAGCTTCAAATGCCCAGGAGATGTTTACCAGACCCCTGTCCCCCAGCGCACCGGCGGGGAGCGTCAAAACCCTCGCCCTGTTGCAGTACAGTTTCCCAGGCCATAGCCCTGTTTCCACCAGGCGTCAGTGAGGTCACCTTCACAGGCAGAGGACAGCTCCCAATCTCCTCTTGTCTCAGTGAGACTCTGTCCCCTAGGAACTACCTAAACTGTTCTTGAACCCACTTCTATTCCTTTCCTCATTTTCTTCTCCGCTGGGTGGGTTCTGGGAAAGGATGGGGGAAGGGGGTTCCCAACAGTAAAATCTCACCTTCCCGGGTTTACAGGGACTGCCTTTGTGAGATGTAGGAAAAGCTGGTATAGATTTTGGAGTTAGGAGTCCATGGTTCAAATCCAGCTCCACCACTTTATGGCTCTAAGATCTCAGGCAAGCTATTTATTCACTCTGAAATCCCGTTTTCTCACCTGTGGAATGTGAGTTTAGTAATATGTATCTGATAAACCCCAAACCAAACCTGTTGCCGTCAAGTCGATTCTGACTCACAGCAACCCTAAAAGACAGTAAAACTGCTCCAATAAGTTTCCAGGGAGCACCTGGTTAATTCCAACTATTGGCCTTTTGGTTAGCAGTCGTGACTTTTAACCACTTACGCCACCAGGCTTTCCATATATCATATAGGATAGTAACAATAATATCTATCTTACTGAACCCCAAACCAAACCAGCTGCCGTTGAGTTGATGCCAACCCATGCAACCCTGTGTGTGTCAGAGTAGAACCCTGCACCGTAGGGGTTTTCAAAAGAAGATTGTGAGGACTTTCTTCCAAGCTGCCTTACAGGTAACACCTGTTTTGAGGATCCAGTTATCGGGTACAGGAGTGACTGGCAATCTGCTGGATTAGTGACACAGTGACCATCTCTGGCAACAGGTACCCTATCTTGAACATCAGCTTCAAAGTTTCATTCCTTGTGTTTATCCAGCAGGCTCAGGCAGACTCCAATAGCTCCCGTTGGGCTGTCTATACTGATTTCCGAATGAAATTAAAAACCTGGATGGTGTGTGTGGGAGATACTGGCAGTACCCTGCCCCCAGCCCCTCAGCCCTTAGTATTCCCTCACACTATGCTCAGGGTCAAACACCAGCACCTACAGCCTCACCCTTCTAGCTGCTGAGGCCACTAGGACAGGATGGAAGTGAGGGAGAAACAGCATCCCTGGGAATGCTCCTCAAACCATGACTGCCCGGTGCTGCTGGGTAGATACCCCAGCTCCCTCACCCCTCAGGGAGGATAACTCTGGTGCTATGCTGTTGTCTCCAGTTAATATAATGTTAAAAAGTCTGGTGGCATAGTGGTTAACTGCTACAGCTGCTAACAAAAAGGTTGACACCAGGCACTCCTTGGAAACTCTACGGGACAGCTCTGCTGTGTCCTATAAGGTCACTATGAATTGGGATTGACCTGAGTGCAATGGGTAGGATAGTGTTAACCAGTTTAATGATATGTCTTGTGTTGGGTCCTCCCCTTCCCTGTCCCACTTGCCCCACCCCTGGTGTTTTCTTCACCTTGCAAAATAAACTGCTTGCACTCATATCCTTGTCTCACAGTCTACTTCTAGGAGAAAGCAAACCACCGTAGCTTGGTATTTACTACATGAGGACTCTTGGTCTTACAGTCAGGAGCCCGGATTGGTGTCCCAGCACTGATATCAGTTAACTGAAAACATTTGCCTCTTAACCTGTGTGGACCGCAGTTTCCTCATCTATGAAATGGGGCTATTAAAAGTTCCTTTTCTATCTCTCCTAGAGAATGACTTGATGATCAAATGAAATGCTGCCGGTAAAAAAAGACAGTAAAGCGTAAGATGCTGTGCACACGTCATCATTAATATTTGATCTTTTGCCTTCAGTGTTGACCATCAAAAGTCTATTTGGGAGTGGAGACCTCAGGGCCGTCTTCCCGGCCCAGATGCCACCGAGCAGTCGGCGAGCCCCTTTTCATGCCACGTGCACCTTTTGCACTGTGACTGTCGCTCTCACTTGTTCTTCACTAGGCTTCCTGACTCTGAAGTGTTGAAAGAACGTCTTACTACTGGCTTTGGAGTTCTTCCAAGAGCCTTCTCAGATTCTCTTCCCGGACATTTGATTTCAACTTTGCACCTAACCTGCCACACTCTCCTCTTCTCATGATAATTAATTAATAATCAAATGAAAACATGTCATATAGATTACATCCCTTTAAGCAGCACTGCTCCTTTTCCATGACCTCTTTTTTTCCCTGCTAGTTAGCCATGTAGAGCTTTTCTTTCTTTCTTTCTCTCTTTTCCTTTCTGGAAACTGATCTTTTTGATCCTCAGCACACATTTTTACTGGTTTTCTATGAGGATTTTCTTTATCTTTTCCCCCCTAATAGTCTGTGGGTTTTTTAAGCCTCCTTTCAACCATTCCTTTCGGCTTTCCCCCTTGAACATATGCTTTCATTTTCTGTATTTCCCACTTTAAGACACGAGTGGTGGCATGATGGGTATTTTCAGCTTTCCTACCAGGGAGTTCAGCTTCAAGGGGCTGCAAAGTGCTGGGGTCCGAAGGAAGCAGCGTTTCCCTGACAAATGCTTTCTGTCCAGTGCCTGGCTTTCTCTCCAAACCGAAGGATCTGTCCCCTTCCCCAGCCTTGAATGCAGCCAGCCTGGTGCCTGTGATGGGCGCCCTTTATCTCCATCGCCACTGGGGACTCACTGCATGAATCCACTTTATCACTCACACCAGCTGCCTGCACTCCCAGCACCTCACCCTTAATTAATTACACCCTCTGCCATCCAGAGCAATCTCCCTTCCAGTGGCAGCCTTCAAGCCCCGTCAGATGAAGAGGCAAAACTCTTTCATCTTTTCTGATGGTTTCTTTCTTTCTGTGTTGTTTTCATTTCCTGCCAACCCTGGTTCCTGTGCAGGTCTGCTAGCTCTCCTGGTCCCAAGCCATCAGCAGTGGGTTCTTAAGTTCCAGGAAGCAGGCTCTATGGCCCAAAGGATTGGGCAGGGAATAGAGGTGGGCTGTTTGGTCTTTGAAGGCCCCCAAGGCCAGTAGTCCAACGTGGTCAGAGGGCACTGGGAAGGGGCCAGTCTGAGTGTTTGCGTAAGGAGAACAGCAGATGCCAGAGCGCAGAGATGGGCTTTAGGTAAGGTTGTGGATGAAGAACACTTGTCCGCGGTACCAAGTTCTGCTGTTAGGTCATAGTGAGAGACTCTGCAAACAGAGGCACAGACTGCAATGGAATCTATAGACTACGATGTAGACAATGACTCCAGTAGTCACAGAGGTCACCAAAGAGTAGCACAGAGGGACTGCCTTTGCATACATGGCACATACAGGGCAGACACCAACACTCTAACCGTGACGGGCTCTGCAAACAGGGACCCAGGCGCTGACGGGTACTACACAAACTACACACCCTGGAAGTGACAGCCCCTCAGACACACTCATTGTAACCGTGACAGGCTCTGCAAAGTGGCCCAGGCAATGATGGGCGCCGCACACCGTGGAAGTGACACTTCCGCTAACACTGTAATTGCAACCATGACAGTCTCTGCCAACAGCGACCCAGGCAGTGACAGGGGCTGCAGACAGTGCCTGGGACCATGACAGAGTCTGTGGCCATTTACAGAGACACTGACACCAGTGCTGACAGGCTCAGCAAACAGAGGAATGGGCTGTGTCTCCTGGCCACACCAACGGATGGGCTCAACAGAGCCGACAGAGATAGTGACAACTAGCACTAATGGTGGCACAGACAGTGCCTCTCCCAACAGCCCGAGGCTCTGCAAACCAAGCCAAACCCCACGGAATGACCAACAGTGCCAGGCTTTCCAAACTGTAACACAGGTGGGGACAAATATTATGAACAGCTCCAAGCTCTGCAAATTATGACACTCAGTGCCAAGCTTTGCAAACAAAGAGGATGGTGACAACAGGGTGTTGCAGCCGGTTGTTGCAAACCATGGGCCATACCTAGTTGATGCAGACACTGCCCCGGAGAATATGATCCTGCTGTCACCTTCTCTAACCTTCCTTGTCACTGTCTTGCCCTCTGTGCCGCTTCAACTCTAATTTGAAAATCCTTCACTTGATGCGGCTCTCAAGTCTTCTCAGCTGTCAGTTTCCTTCCTTTCAGAGCTAAACTTCTCAAAAGAAAAGCCACGACCCTGGGTTCTAGGTCACCCAGCCCTCTCAGCAGTCACCTGCTGTCAAAGTGGCATCCTGGGCTCAAGTCCTCAGCTGTCTTTCCCACAGTTTCCGTGGCTGAGCTGTCACTTCTCCTCACACTGTCCTTCCTAAATCCTGGCTCGTGGGATCTGCCCCCATTCACCTGGAAGAGGGGACCATTTGGGGAATGATGATCACAAGGAATGTGCCAGACTCTTTGTGCACAGTCTCCGCTTCACTCCTTGCTGTCACCCTGTGAGTGGCTGCGAGGCACGCACAGGTGAATTCACTCCCCGGGGTCATGGAGCTCCTGGTCTATGCATCTTGGGATGTGGGACTGTTAAACTCTAAAGCTGATAGGTGACTATTATGGGCAGTATAGTGGCTAGCTGTGCAGACTGTAGATGAATTGCTTGAACCCTGGCTCTGTGATGAATGGGAATTACTCAACCTTTCTCAACTTCTGTTTCCTTATCTGGAAAACAGGGATGATAACCATGCTTGCCTCAGAGGGCTTTGGTGAGAATTAAATGTGTCAATACATGTAAAATGTCTGGAAGAATCTTTATGGAGGTTACTACCTGGCCTGTCAACACTGACGGGCCCTCATCTCCGCGTGCTCCCACCGTCCCTGCCACTCCACACACCTCCTTGCTGTTCCTCCCCGAACAGCCCTTACACTCACTGTTTCCCTCTCCCGAGTGGTTGTCTCCAGATGTGTACCTGGCTTGCTTTCTCGTCTCCTTCAGGTCTTTGCTCCTACGTCACCTCCTCAGAGTGAACTTTCCTAACACTCAACCCCCAGCCCTCCATTCCCTTTATCCCTCTTCCTACAGCATCTGTCACTGAGAGGCACTGATAGTCTAGTTGTCAAGTTTTTGTCTTTCATGTGGGAGACTCAGGTTCAATTCCTGGCCTGGGCACTTTGTGTGCAGCTACCACCCATCTGTTAAAGCAGAGGCTTGTGTGTTGCCATGATGCTGAATAGGTTTCAGTGGAAGCTCCAAACTAAGACAAACAAGAAAAAAGACCTCAAGACCTACTTCCAAAACTCAGCCAATGAATTACAGCATCTGATTCCAATCAACCACAGCCAGCATTTCTTTCCACGGGCGTGAGGGCTGGTATGCTGGCAGCTAACCACCACAACATGGCACTTGTCACTATCTGAGAGAGGGTACACTTACTTGTTTATTGTCCCCCATCACCATGGAAGCTTTTAGACCCAAACCAAGAAAACACAAACCTGTTACCCTTGAGGCAATCCCAACTCTATAGCAACCCTAGAGGATTGAATAGAACCCCCCCATAGGGTTTTCCAAGGAGTGCCTGGTGAATTTGAACTGCTGACCTTTTGGTTAGCAGCTGTAGCTCTTACCCACTATGCCACCAGTAATGGGAAAGCCAAGGTCTATGGGAGCTTTAGCTGCAGCAGCATTGGCGGCTCCCTGGGGATCAACTTCCAGGAAGATTTGTATTAGTGCTCCTCCCCATGGTGACCCCTCATCATCTTGGTCCTCCCTCAGCCAGGGGCCCAGTCCTGTGGAAGGAGAGTCCTTCCGTCACAGCACCCGTTTGACAGGGACCCGGAGTCTTGCTGAAACACTCTGAAATAAGTGTGATAGCTGTGGTTAGCTGCTATCGTGTAGGCCCCTACCCACGGCAACCCCATATATCACGGAAGAAAACATCACCTGGACTGTGATGTCTTCGTGATTGTTGATGTGTCTGAGTTCACTGCGGCCATTGCGTCGATCCATCTCTCAGGGTTTCTCACTCCTTCACCGGCCCTCCACTTCACTAAACGTGGTAACCTTCTCTAGTGACCATTCCCTCCTGATGACAGGGCCGGTAAGTAAGTTAAAGTCTCCAACGATATTCTTATCAGATATAGATTGCCAGGCCTTTTTTCCTAGTCTGTCTTAGCCGGAAGCTCTGCTGAAACCTGTCCACCATGGGTGTCCCTGCTTATATTTGAAATATTGGTGGCATAGCTTGCAGCATCACAGCAACAGACAAACCACCACAGAATGATAAACTGACAGATGGGTGGTGGGTTACTATTCCCATTTGCCAGATGAGGAAGACACAGCGAAGTTAAGTAATTTGCTACAGATCAGAGAACCAGGGTCCTGCCTCTTTGCTTCTGACTACTTACCCTGTTGAGACCTTTTGAGGTAGACGCCTACAGGGCCTGAAAGGACCGCTGAGGAGAAAGCAATACCTCCAGCTGCTGCGAGTAACAGTAGCCAGTAGTCAGCCTCTCCTCCTAGCCCAACCTCTCCCCTTTCAGCGTGCCTGGCTGTGACAGTCTTCCCTTTCACTGACCAGAGAAGACTTGGGCCAGAGGAGAGAAGACAGAATAATAAGAGAAGTAACAGAGGGAAGGGGCACAAAGCCAGCATGTGAGAGCACCTTCAGAGGAGTGCTGAGGATGGAGACCTGCCTCTGCTGGCTCTGAGCCTGGAAACTCTCTGCTTCGCTTTTCAGGAGCCTTCCTCCGCTGTGGGGCCCTGCCAGCTCAGTTGGTCTGTGCGCAGCCTCTGCTGCCCTGCCCTGTATGTTGATGCTCCAGCTGTGGCCAGATGCATAATCCTAAGACTCCAGGCTCTTGGTGGACATCTGGGTGGCCAAGAGACCACCACTGAACCTCTGAGATGCAGTGAGCACATGAGATCCTTTAGATGTATTCTCCACTGGGCCTAGAGTTGACTTTGTGGGGCCACAGTGGCTCACCCGGGCATCCAACATAGTGTGAGCTTTTGGGCATTTTGACCACTGTGTGTAAGCACTATGCACTCAGGAAGATAATCACAGCTTAGTAAACTGTTCTAGTGGCTCAATGGCTCAGCTCTTGGCTGCTAACTGAAAGGTCAGCCATTTGAACCTACCAAACGCTCCTCAGAGAAAGATACAGTACTCTGCTTCTGTAGAGATTAGTCTTAGGAACCCTATAGGGAGTTCTACTCTAACCTGTAAGATTACTATGAGTCAGAATTCACTCAATGGCAGTGGGTTTGGTTTGAGTATACTGTCCAGTCCTGTTATCACTTGAACTTCATAGGCCTTCGAGTGCTAGCTGGAGGAAGGCTGCTCTGCTCCACCAGCAGTTCCAGCTTCTCCTTGTCTCCTGTCCCTGCTCTCCAGGCCACAGATCCCAAGACCCTCCTCCAGGCATGGAAGGCTCTGCTAACTACCACCTGCCCAGATTTTGCAAGGCATGTTAAAAAGGATCAAAGGCTTCCTGTAGAAACGGATGGGGACAGATACCATTCTCTGAAAGCGTCCTTTAAGCAAATGAATAACGAAATAACCAAAGAGGAAGACACGGAAACAAATGAAGAAAAGCAAGAAATGACCATCCCAGCTGCTGGAGGGCCATGTGGGGGTCAGCTAGGTGAGGCCCAGCCTGACAGACCTCTGTGGAGGTCCCCATCTACTAGCACTAGGTACAGTCATTGTGAAATTGTAAGTGGGGAGGCTGAGTCATTCATTCATTCAAAAAATAGTGTTTCAACACCTGCTATATGTCAGACACTGACAACACAGGTGATCTGGTGGTAAATAAGATGGTCACAAAGGTTATAGTCCAGTGGGACTAGTTTCAGGAGATTCCACATTCCCTTGCAAGTTTGTCAATTAAGTCCATGAACTTAATTGTTCTAAGTGTGCTACATATCTCGTTTCTGAATATCATTGTGATAACTTTCCAAGTACTCCCATTGGGAAGCTAAGCACCTAGTCCACCCTTCAAAGCAATTTGGGGATTCTTTCTGGAAAGGCCATTGCACACAGCAGCATGATGGCAAGTTCACCAGCTTAATTGTATAGTTGTCTAGGAGGGAGTTTTTAGCCAGTAAACAAATAACTGCATTGGAACACTCTCTCTACTTACCTGACCTGGCCGCCAGTGACTTTTTTCTTCTCTGGATGATAAAGGAAATATTGAAAGGAAGACATTTTGATGACATTCAGGACATCAAGGATAATACGGTGACAGCCCAGGAAAAGAGTCCCAAAACTGTTTTGAAGTGTGGACTAGGCACTGGTTTCAGTGCATATCTTCTCAAGAGAAGTACTTTGAAGGTGACCATAGTGACACTCAGCAACAAGGTAGGTAACACTTTTTCTAGGATGAGTTCATGAATGTAATTGTCAGACTTCACATGTCTACCCCAGTTGCACACCATCTATCAGGGTTGCTCTTCAGAGAGTGACATCAGCACAGGGTGTTTGATGGCATGTAATTGATCAGTGACAGTCACGAACTGGTTATGGAAATTTTGGAATTCAGAGCTCTTTCTTTCTAGGTCCTTTTGGTTAACCTTATGTTCCTGAGTTGAAGAGCCCCTTGAGGTGCTGCTGTACACAGATACCTTATATGGGTAAATGGATAGAGAGAGACAGCTGCCGTCAAGTTCATTCTAACTCGTGGTGACCTTATTGATGACAGAATGAAACATTGCCCCATTGCTAGGTGGTCCTCACAATTGCTAATCCACCTCAGCAAGGGTCCCTTTTGCCCTTGTTGGGCCACTACCCACCAAACACGATGTCTTCCTCCAGCAGGTGAGTCCTCCTGACACTGTGTCCAAAGCAAGTGAATCAGACAGTGATCCATTGTGATCCACAAGGTTTTCATGGGCTGATTTTTGGAAGTAGACCACCTGGCCTTTCTTCCTAGTCTGCCTCAGTCTGGAAGCTCCATGGAAACTTGACTGCCACAAGTGACCCTGATGATATTTGAAAGACTGGTGGCACCGCTTCCAGCATCGTAGCAACCTGCAAGACACCACAGTATGACAAGCTGATAGGTGATGAGAAAGGAGTAGATAGGGCATGATTATTAAACTGTTATGGTCGAGATTCTGGTCTACTACGTCTGCTTACCAAGAGGTGAGTTGTGCATGTCTGCCAGGTGCTCCTTGGAAACTCTATGGAGCAGTTCTACTCTGTCTTCAGGCGTCGCTATGAGTTGGAAACAACTCAGTGGCAGTGGTTTTTTTAATACAAAATGGACAAAATCAGAGAGAGATCCCCAATTCAGTCTCTCTCTCGTGCGCAAACACACACACACAGATACACACATACATTTTCTCTCTTTCTCCCTTAAGCAGGCTTCTCTCTGTCTGGCAATGCCAGAGGCAGACAGATTAGGGAAGTTACGGTTTGGAGGTGGGCCCTGGAGTCCGACAGACATAAACCCTAATCCTGGGCCTTCTGCTGCTGAATACCCTCGGGTAATAATTCTAACCTTTGGATACCTGTTCCGATAAACAGAGGTCAGAGACCTGCCTTACAGAGTTCTTGCCAGGTTTCAGTAAGAAAGACGAGATGATGCATGTGAAGTGGACCCTTGTCTTTCTCGGTGTCTGGGGATTTCTCCTTATGCTGGCATCTCAGTGGATGGCAGAGCCCACCTCCTGCTGCAGAAATGGATTCCACTTTCCCACTCTCCTTTGTAGCTTGTGGGTGGGCTTTGCCAGTTTGGTGCACCTGCCCCAGAGTCTGGGAGACCCTGAAGCATTCTCAATGGCTGCTACACATGTGCTGAGAATCTTGGGGACGGTAGTGACTGTGCTGCTGATTTGGAGGAAGGATGCAGTTGGCATCAATGAAGCAAGCTTGAACCAGCCTGAAAGCAGAATTACCCTCGTTGGACCAACTTTGCAGCATCACATGGGGTGTTATTCCTGAGTGGGGAGCCCCATACCTGTAGTTTAGGCTCCTTAGAGATTCTATCAACAACCAGAGATGATCTTAGTAAACTCCTTGTCTATTTAAATGAGCCAGAGTAGTTTCGGTTGCTTGCAGTCTGAGTCTGTAAAGTGTTTGGCTGAGTGCCCAGAATACACAGAGCAGGTACCCAGTAAATGTCAGCTGTTAGAGATGGAAGGAGCCCTGGTGGCACTGTGGTTACAGTGCTCAGCTGCTAACTGAAAGATCTACTGCTCAAACCCTCTGGTCGCTCTGCAGGAGAAAGACGTTGACAGTCTGCTTCTGTGAAAATCTCTATAAGCCAGTTCTGCTCTGTTCTATAGGGTTGCTATGAGTTGGAATAGAGCTGACAGCGGTGGATCTGGGGGAGTTTAGCGGAGATGGCATGCCTGCACCCTGAGGGGTGAATCAGAGGGGCAGACACTGAGCAAGGGGCTTTGGGGACACTACTACCGCCATCAGGGGGCTTTGGGGATTCCGCTACCGCCGTCAGAGCAGAGCTGATTGAAGTCCCCTCACCACTATTGCCTCCACAAGTAGGGTACTGGGAGTCAAATGAGAGAGCAGGCTGGCTTTTTCTTTTTCCTTTGTTATGAATTGAATTGTGTCCCCCATCCCCAAAAGATGTGTTGAAATCCTCACCCCCAGGTACCTGTGGACATGCCTTTGTTTAGAAACAGGCTTTTTGACAATGTTACTGATTAAGGTCACTTAAAGTCATAGGGAGTAGGGTGGAACCTCATCCTAATCTGAGTAGGGTTCTTTTAAGAAGAGAAGATACGCACCCATAGGGAGGCAGCCATGTGAAGACAGAGAAAGAGACTGCAGCGATGCATCTACAACCTAAGGAATGTCAGGGATTGCCAGGGACCACCAGAAGTCAAAAGAGGAAAGGAAAGATTCTCCCCTAGAACCTTCACAGGGAGTGTGGCCTTGCTGACGTCTTGATTTTCAACTTTTTACTCCAGAACTGTCAGATAGTAAGCTTCTGTTCTTTTAAGCCACTCACTCTTTTGTTATGGCAGCTCCAGGAACTATTAAGTGTTAATGTTCTTTTGCTTGCCTGCTCCCAGTTCAGGCAGGGTCCAGTATATTTGCAAGCCCACCTTTCTAGGTGCAGGAGGAGTGGGAAAAGCAGCAGGAGAAATGAGGGCCAGTATTTGTCCTACAAGGGACTCTTAGCGGAAGTCACATCTGTTTCTGGCTGGATGCCAGATACTAGCTTATCTCTTTTACTATCCAGGGACTAGTATGAGTTGCTGTGTCAATTTCAGCTTGAGCTGATTTGAGTTGCAACAGCAGAAGTATACTCCATGGCATCTGCAATGGCTGACTTTGGAAGTAGATCACCAGGCCTTTCTTTCAAGGCACCCGCAGGTGGGTGTGAACCTCCAGCCTTCAGGTTAGCAGCCAAGCATGTTAACTGCTGTACTTATCAGTGATGCTGTTATGTAGATCAACAAGCTTATTTCCATTCCTTGGCTTTGTCATCTCCATTAACATACCCCAGATCACTGGGCTTCAGAAAGGAATGCAGGGACACATGGAGCCCCCTGAAGGCAGAGGACTTTTTGGGAGCCTGCATGTCCCTGTAATCCTGGGGTGCACATTCCTTTCCTCCAAAAGTTACTCATTCCCATATTGTCCTTGTTAATTGCTTTCAAGTCCATTTAGACTGACAGTGACCTCATGTGTATGGAGTATAATTGCTCCGTGGGGGTTTCAAGGCTGTGACTTTTCAGAGTGAGATCACCAGGCCTACCTTCCAAGGTGCCTCTGGGTGGACTTGATCTTCCAAGCTTTCTCCTTGTTCACTGAGCACTTAACTGTTTGCCCCAAATATCACCTTTGCATACATACCATCTTGATGTGGAGGGCTATATATGCTTGTGCAGGGTTTGAAAGGAGTGACTGATAGATTTGAACCGCCAACCTGCTGTTTAGCAGCCAAGCTTTTAACCACTGTACCACCAGAGCTCCGCACAGAGGCAGTAGCTGAGGTATAAGCGAGGTCTCTGGGTCTAGGAAAGGACCGTCTGTCGGCAAGCCAGGCCTGCAGCAGAGTTACATCTGCTCAGAGGAGGTTCTTTTTCTATTGCACACAAAAGCCCTGTACATGGGCTAGAGGGGCTTTGCAACTTCGCCACTGTGAGATCCTCCATACCAAAGAGCAGGACAACATAGAATCAACCCCCTCAGCATTCCAGGAACTTATCTAACCACAAAAGGCTAGTTTTGGGAATAACAGGAAGAAAATGTACCCGAAATAACCGCCCTAGCCCCGAGCCCTGAGCTTATGCAAACTACGAATTGCCGAAATCAACCCCACGCGGAACCTTTCCCCAACCTCACCTCCCCCAGCAATGTAAGACCCGGCCTTTATACACTCTGTAATTCTCTTGTTCGGGGCTCATTCCCTCTACTCTGACAAGAGTATGGACTGAGCCCTAGCGCGCTGGAATAAAAACCTCTTGCTGTTTGCATCAAGGACCGTCTCTTGTGAGTGAATGTGGGGTGGCGTTCGCATTCAGGACCTTACATTTGGGGGTTCGTCCGGGATGTGACAACCACCCCTCACTCTCAAAGACTACCTTGGAGGTAAGAACAAAAGGCCTAACCGGTGCTCTGTCTCTGTGTGTTGTTTTTTCTGTTTGAGGTTTAAAGTGTACACTTTCGATTTGGAGACCGTTTCTGACTCCGAGAGGAATCAGAAACAGTATCTTGCAGACGTGTGGGAAAAGATACAGGTTGCTGTCCTGGGGGACGCCTCAGGAGGAACGGGGGGACCAGGGATGCCTGGTGGGCCCCTCTGTATTTTATGAACATAATGGTAATGAACCCTGTTTTTTGACATTAGGATCGCAGCGGTCTTCCATAGACTCGTTTCGGTGCCTGTATAAAACTCAATACGGCCGTAGTCTGGTTCTGTTTTTGTCTTTGTTTTATTGAATGTGTGGCTGACGATGGGACAGACGATGACTACCCCCCTTACTTTGACACTTGACCATTGGACTGAGGTAAAGGAGAGAGCTCATAATCTGTCTGTTAAGGTTCGGAAGAAGCCCTGGAGAACTTTTTGCGCCTCAGAGTGGCCCACCTTCAACATGGGATGGCCCCCCGAAGGCTCTTTCAATCTTTCTTTGATTCTGAAAATTAAATCAGTTATTTTCCAGGAGGAACCCAGAGGACATCCAGACCAGCAATCATACATCACCGTATGGCAAGATCTGGTTCGAAACCCCCCCTCTTCGGTGAAACCCTGGATGCCAGAGCAGATGCATGTCATGGGGGCCCGTCCACCCCTAAAAGGAGAGACAACTGACCAAAAACCCAAACCTTCGGTTTTCCCTGAAACCCAGGACCTCTTACTTCTTGATGACCCCCCACCCTATCCCCCCCCACCACTCCCACTGTGCCCCCGATAGAGGCCGCAGCAGCAGCACCCCCACAAGGTCAGGGACCTGCACGGGGGACCAGAAGCAGAAGGGCAGTTACTCCCTACACCACAGTGGCCCTGTCCTTGTGAGCATATGGACCTCCCATCCCCAGTTCTGAAGACAGGGGTCCCCCTTACCAGCCCCTCCAATACTGGCCCTTTTCCTCCACCGACCTATATAACTGGAAAACTAATCACCCCTCTTTCTCTGATGACCCCCAGAAGCTCACCAGCTTAGTGGAATCCTTGATGTTTTCCCACCAGCCCACGTGGGATGATTGCCAGCAGCTTTTGCAGGTGCTTTTCACCACTGAGGAGCGAGAAAGGATTTTATTAGAAGCTAGAAAGAACGTACCAGGAACTGATGGACGACCTACACAACTCCCTAACGAGATTGACCTAGGGTTTCCCTTGACAAGACCACTTTGAGACTTCAACACTCCTGAAGGTAGGGAGCGGCTAACCATCTATTGCCAGGCTCTCGTGGCAGGTCTCCGAGGGGCTGTACGTCGCCCCACCAATTTGGCCAAGGTAAGGGAAGTGACCCAGGGACCAACTGAGGCCCCATCAGTATTTTTAGAAAGAATAATAGATGCTTTCAGGCTATATACACTCTTTGACCCCACCTCGGAAGGCCAAAGAGCCTCAGTAGCATTAGCTCATTCCCTCTACTCTGACAAGAGTATGGACTGAGCCCCAGCGTGCTGGAATAAAAACCTCTTGCTGTTTGCATCAAGTACCATCTCTTGTGAGTGAATGCGGGGTGGCGTTCGCACTCAGGACCTTACACCACTATTTTATTAGCTCAGTCTAGGTGAACCAGGATTCTGTCATGTCATGTTTTTCAGAAGTGTTCCTTAATAATCTCCAGGCGAGAAATGATGAACTTCAGTTTTCTAATCTCTTGGGCCTAGGGATGTATTTCAGCTCCTACCTTCCTCTTATAGGTCCCTCTGTGGCTGCCATTCCCCAGCAGTGACTCCATCTGGTCAGACACAGAGGCATCCATTGGCCCTTCAGTCCTGTCTTGCTTGGCAATGTGAAGGAGGGAGGATTGTGCCCCAGTCCAAAATGCTCCCCGCTGCCACGTACACTCTGCAGCGCCATGGAGGCTTACAGGAGCATCTTCTCCCAAGTGGTACCTGTGCAGTCCCTGCATCCTCTTAGTGCTCACCCACCCTATAGTAGAACTGACTAAGTTCTTCTTGACACATGTCTTACTAAAGTGTCAAGGCAGCAAGGGTAAGGAGAAAAGAGACTGCTCCTTCATCCAGCTCAGTTAGATGTCCGTGGTCCGTGCGATGGAAGCACTTGTGAATTATGTCTTCAGAATGAATTGTTCCACGTGGTTGCCCCCTCTCTCCAGAGTCCTCTCTCTCTCCAGTCTCCTGTTTGCCTTACAAGGAAGCTTCCTCTTTCAGTTCCCTGGGATGTTTCCCATCTCCTCCCTGAAGCCCTGCCTCCCCCTCCCCAAGAAGAAGAGGATTCCTCCAGCTTCCTTTTCAGTCTGGCTATTTTATCTCTGTCCTCAGAGCTTTACCCTGTCTAGGCTATGCCGAGTCAGAGCAAGCAGGGTAGTCCTGGTTCAGTGAGAGAGGGTGACCACCAAAACACCAAACTCACTGCTGTCAAGTCAATTCTGACTCATAGTGACCCTACAGGACAGCATAGAACTGCCCCACAGAGTTCCCAAGGAGCACCAGCAGATGTGAACTGTTGACCTTGTGGTTAGCAAATGTAGCACTTAGCTACTACACCACCAGGGTTTCTGTGTCTTTTAAATTTATGTGTTCAAACTACGTTGTATTCTTGCAATGGAATACTATGCAACGATAAAGAGCAATGATGAATTTGAAAAACATCTCTTAGAAAAATTTAGATGACATTAGCTGAATGAAATTAGTCGGTTGTAAGAGGATAAATATTGTACGAGACCACTATTACAAGGACTCAAGAAACACTTTAAACACAGACAAACACAATCTTTGATGGTTACGCGGGTGGGAAGGGAGGGGAGAGGAGTATTCATTGACCTGATAATAGCTAGGAATTGGGTCAGGTTAAGGGAAGGATAGCACACAATAAAGGGGAGGTCAGCACAGCTGGAATAAACCAAAAACCAAGAGCTTTTTAAAATTTAACACAACACTTTGAAGGACAGAATAGCAAGGACAGGGATCTGGGGACCATGGTTTCAGGGGACATCTAAGTCAACTGGCATAACAAAGTTTTTTTTAGGAAAATGTTTTGCATCCCACTTTGGTAAGTAGTGTATGGGTCTTAGAAGCTAGCAAGTGGCCACTGAAGAAGCATCAGTTGGTTCCAATATACCTGGAGCAAAGGAGAATGAAGGACATCAAAAAGAAAGGGCCACATAATCCAAAGACTATATCAGCAGGAGACCAGAACTACATAGTGTCCAGCTATCACCATTAATGGCTCTGACAGGGAACCCAACAAAGAGTCCCTGACAAAATGGGAGAAATATGAGGTGCAGAACTTGAATCCTATTAAAAAGACCAGACTTGATGGTCTGACAGACTGGAGGGTCCCAGAAGATATGATCTCCGGACTTTTTGTTAGCTCAGAACAGAAACTGTTCTTGAACCCAACTTTCCAGATAAAGATTAGACTGGACTGTAAAACATAAAGTGATACTGGCAAAAAGTGTGCTTTTTGGCTTAAGTAGATACGTGAGGCTAACTGGTCAGCTCCTGTCCAGAGGCAAGATGAAAGAGCAGAGGGGCCAGGAGTTGGCTGAATGGACACAGGAAACATAAAGTGGTGAGGAGTGTGCTGTTACAGTGTGGGGAGAGCAGGTAGAGTTACATAGCCACATGTGTATAAGTTTTTTATGATAAATTGACCTGTGTAAACTTTCACTTAAAGCACAGTAATTTTTTAAAAAACTGTATGTGTTCCCATCTCCTTCTCTCTCTCTCTTTTTTTTTTTTTACAACTTGCTGATGAAATTCACTTGTTTGTTCGGTAGAGTTTCCCACTGTCTAGCTTTTGCCGAATGCATCCACATGGTGCTCTTTAACATGTTCAGCTGTCCTCCATCCTCTCCATTTCCCTCAGATTAGAAGCTGGGTCCACAGACTTGAGTAAATTCAGGTTTCTGGTCTCTTTTTCTTTCTTTGCTTTTTTTCCCCCTATGTCCTTTGCTTTCTCTGTCTCTCTCTCCCTTTCTCCCTTCTTCTCTCTCACTTTTTCTTGCTATTTCTTTTCTTTTTTGGTGAAAGAAGAAAAGACACCATGAGTGGTGTTGTGGTCTCCTACCAGAAGCCACAGGATGCCCAGTGGTTCTCTCTTTTTGTGACGTTAGCAACAAGGCTCTCATCCATTAATTCACAGCAATTTCAAAATGATGTTATTTTACTTTTTTATTCTTTGTTCATTTATTAGCTGAACTCTTCTTCACTGGAACACATCAATAAAGGGAAACTTTTCTGTATTTATCATCTGGCCTTGGTGGAACAGTTTATATAGGAAACCTCCGTGGCGGTCCGCTTCGCCAGCACATTCATTTCTTCTAGCCCAGATGCTGGGTTAAGAGCAAGCCTTGGGCAAGAAAAGAAAGCTCAAACTCAGCAAACATGACCATCCCCGTGCACCTCTTTTGGGAATGACCATCCACCCCATACCAATCTACTAGTCCAAGTCCAGAGCAGGAAGAGGTCTTTGGCTTGGTGCTTGTTCACAGGAGACCTTAGTCTGAGACACAAATGCTAACTTTTAAAAAAAGTAGTAGGCTTTCTTCTCGCCATGGTATATCAGTCACATGAGAAAATGTGTGTAGTCCCTGTGATGGGGTATTGTCTTCACACTGAAACCCATAATTTCTTAGGTCTCTGAGTGATGGCAAAAGTTTACACTCACACTGAAACCCATAATTTCTTAGGTCTCTGAGTGATGGCAAAAGTTTGCACTCAACTAGTGACCTAAAAGTTGGCAGTTCAAACCCACCCAGAGGCACCATGGAAGAAACGCCTGGTGATCAGGCCCTCCCAAGTGAGGCTAATGTAACTAAAGTTTGAAAACCACAGGCTTCACACACATGGAACACTTGAAAAACACCTGCGACATACTAAGATTACAGCCGAGAAAACTCCTTGGAGCAGTTCTAGTCTGTACCACGTGGCGCATCGGGAGTCAGAATTGAGTGGTTTGGTTTTCACTCATTCAGCTGAGTACCAGGAACATAAAACCATGTAAGTGGCAGAATTTTGAAGCCTTGGAGGAGCAAGGAGGTGATAGTATCCTGCCATCAAACAGCAAATTACTTAAAATTGAATTTTAAAAAGTCGTTTTCTTAGAATGCTTCTGAGTAGTCTCGCTATCCACCATCCTCATGAAAAGCCCCAAGCTCCAAACTTTTAAATAATTTCTTGGTATTGTGTGTCTTTGCCTCTCCTGACCCTCCCCCTCCTGCCTCTTGTTTCCTGTTCCTGTCCTCTGCCTGTCCCCTTCCCAAAGAAGCTCCTCAGCACCCCTCCTCTCAGACCCAAGGTGGCCCCTGTAACAGTCTCTTAATTTAAACCAAGAGACTTGCCTGCAGGGGAATTTTCCTCTTCCACCTGGGAGGCAGCTGGAGTCAATTGGGGTTTTAAATAACTTCCCTTTTCTTTCTTTTAACTATAATGAAAAAACTGAAGCTCAGATACCCAAAGGACTTGCCAGTTCTTAGAGACCTGGGATTGGGATTCAAATACAGGTCTTTAAGCTGCAAAGTCCTCCATGTGTCACTGTTCTTTCCTGCTAACACACCCTTCACAGTAGCTGGCACCTCTCTGCAGGATGAGAGCAGACATACAGCCCTCCAAGAACCCTCAAAGAGAGATTTATCTAACGGGAAACAGAGGCTACAGGCTACATCAGGCTGTTTTTCTAGCAGTTTAGAAGCTGGACTTTTTATGAGTGCTTTTAAACGCAAACTACCGTGTGTATTGTGCTGTAGTTAAATTGTCAAGAGTGTAAACACTGGAGTCTTGTTTCTGTGGTTCCAACAGCAGGGCCAGCAATTACCAGCTGTGTGGCCATAGGCACACATACTACTTAGCCTGTGTCTCAGTATCCTCACTGCACAGTCAGGGTAATTATAGTTCCTACCCCACGGAGAAGGAGCCCTGCTGGTACAGCGGTTAAGCACTTGGCTGTTAAACTGAAGACTGGAGATCTGAAGCCACCCAGTGACCCCAAGGGAGAAAAACCTGATCATCTGCTCCCCTGCAGACTACAGCCTAGAAAATCCTATGGGGCAGTTCTCTTCTGTCCTGTAGGGAGCGTCACTATGAGTTGCAATGAACTTGACGGCAGCTGCAGCAACAACCCTACAGAGTTGCTGTGAGGTACATGGCTTGAATGGCTGCAGGATCAGTATCACGTGGGGACTTTTAGGAATGGAAAGTCTTAGGTCATCCCCAGAGTCAGAAACTCTGGAGTTTCTGGGGGCTCAGCAATCTGGGTTTTAATAAGTGCTTCGAGCAAGGCTAATATAATTAGAGGTTTGAGACCCACTGGCTTAACACACATGAAGTACTTCAAAAAGACCTGGGACATCATACGTGTTCAGTTAATGTCAGTGGCTGTCTCAGTTACCTACTGTGACTGTAACACAAATGCTACAAGTGGATACCTTTAAAGAATAGGAATTTATCTTGCCACAGTTCTGGAGGCTGGAAGTCCAGGTCAGGGTCTCAACCATGTTGATTCCCACTGTGAGTCTTCTAGTTTCTGGTGTCTGTCGGCAATTTTAGGTACTCCTTTGCTTGTACAGAGTTTCTCACACAGTGTCTGTCTTCTTGTACATGTGTGTCTGTGTCTTTCTGCTCTTCTGATAATATGTGAAGTCCCCAGAGTATGAACCAGCTCTGTTCCTAATTCTGTCTTCAACTCAAATTTGTACATAAGTCCAGATGTGGTTTCACCAGTAAACAGTTATGTATGGGTTTACTTACTAATCCATACAGTACAATTTCATGACAGATCTTACACTATAGTTTAGTAAATAAGCTCATGGGTACTCACGTACTGGGTAGTCCATTCCTGTGTAAATTATAACAGTTAAGCATGATTTGTATCTAAGGCCAGTTGGTCAAATATATGTGTTAGTATGTACTATATAGTGTACCTTTTTGTGCACACCCGAACCCGAACCCACTGCTGTCAAGCTGATTCCAACTTATAGAGACCCTATAGGACAGAGTAGAACTGCTCCATAAAGTTTCCAAGGAGTGCCTGGTGGATTCAAGCTACTGGCCTTTCGGTTAGCAGTCATAGCACTTAATCCCTGTTACCAGGGGTTCCCTTCTGTGCACAGAAAACATTAAAGAAACACTTCCAGATTCAGTAAAATATCATTTATATAATACAATAAGAATGTTTCAATGCACATTGTAAAGTAGCTCCTGTTTGTTATTATGAACCATCGTATGTATTTTGAATGTGTGTTTGCCTTCTAGGGCTTGGTTCATAACTATAGATTTATGTAAATCAGATGTTCATAACCCAACAACTGCCCATATGCTACTCAGAAGTGATTAGATTTATGACTGCCCTGATAGGAATCACAATAGAGGGTTCTAGACAGAGCTGGAGAAAAATGTAGAACAAAATTCTAACTCACAAAAAAACAAAACAAAACCAGACTTACTGGCTTGGGACAGACTGGCAAGACCCTGAGAATATGACCCCCAGGTACCCTCATAACTTGAAAATAAAATCACCCCGGAAGTTTACTCTTTAGCTACAGACTAGATAGATCCATCAAACAAAGGGAGACTAAATGGGCATACCAGCCCAGGGGCAAGGATGAGAAGGCAGAAATGGACAGGAAAGCTGGTAACAGGGAACCCAATGTCAAGAAGAGGAAAAGTATTGACATGGCATGGGGTTGGCAACCAATGTCACAAAATAATATGTGCATTAATTTCCTAATGAGAAACTAATTTGCTCTGTAGACCTTCATCTAAAGCACAGTTAAAAAAAGTGATTAGGTTTTGAACCCACCCTACTATGGCATGACCTAATAAACATAACAAAAGACATCTCTTATTTCCAAAAAGGCCATATTTACAGGTATAGGGATACTGCTGTCACATATCCTTTGGGGGGGACACATTTCAGTCTGTATCTGTGGCTTATTATTGTTATCATTATTATTAACCAGGTATTTATTACCCCCAGGGATTTGTGTGGAAAACACTAGCCCACCAACTGAAGAGAAAGGGTTGAACACTATACTTAGGCTCAATTAAGCATCCTGGATTCTTGGTTCTTATGGAGTTTGTCTTGTTTAGTTCACTGCAGAATTCCTGACCTCTAGAGCACCATGTGGACTCAACATTTATATGAGGTATGTATGTGGTATCTCTTCTTTCTCTGTCTCCTCTGTTAGTCTGGCCTTGAGGAGAGGAGAAGGGGGATGTTAGGGACTACAGAGTGGACTTTAGCCCCTACTGGTAACACTCCATTTCTAGGGAGACTTCTCAGCCTCCATATGGCTTAATTTTCACACTACCTCATTTGTTCGTCAACAGAGAGAGTGTATGCGGGTTGGTGTGTTACTAGGCCCTTGTGTTTATATCACAATGCATCGACAAGAAAAGGACAGATAATTCAAAGAAAAATAGGAAAAATGCTCAAGTGTGCCTCAAAAAAGAATAGTCAAGCAGACAATAAATATGAAAAGGTGCTCCACGTCATTAGTCTGTAGGGAAATGCACATGAAAACCCACAATGTGATGCCACTGCCTACCCACCAGAATAACCAAAATGAAAAAGATGGAAAATACTGTGTGCTGAGGAAGATGTAGAACAACTAACTTTCACATGAGAGAGTAAATCAGTAAAGACACTTCGGACAATCCTTTGGAAGACCTGCAAATTCATACCCTATAGTCTGTCATTCCTCTGTTTTGGTATATGTAAAAATGACTTGTGGACAGTGTCTGATGTCCTCTAACTTCCCAAGGGGGAAGAAGAATCGAGATCAACAGCCCAAGGTTGACTCCTATGAGGCAGAGGCCAAACATGCCTCCTCTGTCCACCATCTTTACCAATTCCGACACCAAGTGTCTCTAACACAGCACTGTTTACTAAGTTCAGTTATTGCAGTGGCCACTGAGAACTTACAGACCATACTGACAATTTGGGGGTTTATAAAGGAAGTAACAAGTTACAGTTCAGGCTCAGGGACACTCAGTATACCGTTCATTCATTGAGATAGCTTTTTTCCCGGTGTGCTCACTGGCATACCTCTCCCTGTCCTTCAGTCTCTGCCCAGAGACACAGAGTTTTCTCTCTCCAAGAGTCAGAAAACACATCATGCCATCTTTTGCTGCCAGATGTCTTCTTCCTTGGCGGTAGATGGTTTTCCTTCTCTGCTCTAGAATTGGCTCTTATTTAAGGCACAACTCATCAATCCCCTTGGTAGGTCACTATTAAACCCTATCATACAGCCCCTCCCAGTTATCTGGGTGGGAGTTTCAAGGCCATGGCTAGAAAGGCCGCACACAAATTAATTAATCTGCCATGGGACATACCTAACAAAAATGAATCCATATTCCAGTCATACTGGACATGTCATGACACCCAAAGACATACACTAGAATGTCCATAGCAGCACTATCTTAATAGCCCCAATCTGGAAGCTACCCAAATACTCATTTAAGGTAGAATAGATAAATCATATCTGGTCATTGATGTCTCGTGACGAGAAGCTACACAACAGTCAAAATTAATAACCTACAAGTACATTCAACAATGTAGAAGAATCTGATCAACATGGTCTAAAAAGAAGCCAGACTGCCGAAGCCCATCACCCACAAAGACCTCTGTGAGCAAAACCACAAGCCTATGTGATGGCGGGCAGACACATCTCACCCCTGACATATTTCTGGCTGTATATTTTTCATCCTAATTAAACTCTCCTCAAAAATACCCCCTCTTCTCCCTGCACAAGGACAAATGCTGAGCCCGGAAATGCCCAGCCTGGGAACACCCAGCCCAGGAATGCCAAGGCCGGCCTAGCACCGCTGACTTCCCCCAACTGCACATCCCCCTGCATGTGAAAAGAATTACCCTTCTTAGAACAGTTTAAGAAAGACATAGGGTTGGGGACGGTAGGTGTTTACTGTCCCCACAGGAAGAGATAAAATAAAAAGCAAAGTAGGAGTAAATAGAGATTATAACCTTTAGACCCCTCCTCCTGTACCTTTTAACCTTGAGGTATAGGTAGGGCTGGTTGAGCTCAGGGCATAACTTTGTTTTTACTATCAGTTATCACCACAACACACCAGCCTTGGGCCATTATCTAGAGGGCCTTGACAATTAACAAGAAAAAAATAGACCACAAGGTTTCCGTTTCAAGTTAGCTAATAGCTTATGTGGTCAGGGAGCAGGGTGAAAATCACCTCACCTGAAGTTAGCCAATAGCTTGTGTGGTCAGGGGGCAGGGTGAAAATCACGTCACCTCAACTATAAAAAATAAAGACAGACAAACCTTGAGGGGCTGCCATTTTTCTCCAAAACTCTTTCCTGTCTCTCTCAATTTTTTCTCCGCCGACGCCATTTCCCTCCCTCCGTGGCTCCACCAGAAAAAGATGTCAGGGCTGGCTCCCGGCACCAGATGTGGAATTATTTACAGTCTGATTCCATTTATATGAAGTTCAACAATAGGCAAAGCTAATCAATCACATTCAAAGGCAGATAGTGACAGTGCTTGGGAGCATGGTTACTAGAAAGGATCACAGGGGAGCTTCTGAGGTGCTGGTTACATATGTTGATCTGAATGCTGGCTACACTGGTACATTCACTTTGTGGAAATCCCTTGAGATGTATTCTTTTCTGTGTGATTATTTCAGCAAAATTTAAAACATGCAAGTGGTCATGGTACACTGAGTGGTCTACATTGCCTATGGAAACTCTGGTGGCATAGTGGTAAAAAACTACAACTGTTAACCAAAAGGTCAACAGTTTGAACCCACCAGGCTCTCCTTGAAAACTTTGGGGCAGTTCTGCTCTGTCCTATAGAGTTGTTATGAGTTGTAGTTGACTTGATGATAATGAACTTGGGCTTAGGCCTACTGTTGTGGAGAAAGCAGCATTGATGAGGAGAAACACAGTAGAGAGTTCAAGACCTGACCCCTGTGTTCATTTCCTTTCAACGGTCTGTCTCAGTGTCTTCTTCAGTAAAGATGTGGAAATCCAGACTGAAGAGAAAGGGCTCCACCAAGGTCACATAGGTGGTATCAGGGCTGGGCTTCCCTTCAGGGAAGCTTACTCCTCCTTGGCCACAGCCCTACCTGGCTGATTTAGAATCAGATGGGGTGATGACTTCAGCAGTGTTTTGTACACAGTCGGCAAGGTAGAGATGTACAGACTGCTATTGTCAGCATCCTGCAAGCCAGGTATATTTCTATGTAGATTTCTCCATTACATCCCAACTTGAGGCTCATTCTTTCCAATGACACACTCTCGTTCTTCCTTAAAAGTGATTACAATTCCTAAATGAGCACACAAAAATAAACCTCTTCATTAACTAGGAAAAAAAAGTACTACCTGAGTGGCATACACACCAGAAAGCAGTGGAAGCACAGCAGCATATGCCAGACTAATTACCTTGTCTCCACAGATGGGTATGTCAGCACAGGGGCTGTGTTACAGGGTGGAGCAGGGCAGCTAGAAGCCACCCCGTTCAGGACAGCATTTCCAAAGGGTGTTCTTTGGAACACTAGCTCTGTGGAATGTTAACTGGTGCCATAAGGTGACAACTCCATGGTCAAATGCATTTTGGGGGACTGTTAGATGAAATGGGTTTCTTTGCTGGCAGATTTCTCAGAAACTTGACGATGCTAATGAGCACCATGAATCACCAAGATGAGAATAAAATAGATAGCATTTCTTTAACTTATTTGATTGCTGAGCCATTTTTTAAGGTCTAAATCACCTTGTGAAAAAGCACTATGTGGAATCAATAATGAGAATTATTGACATGGATGCAACCTTGGTTCTAGAGCCAGGAGGTCTGGTTGCAGAACCAGCTGTTATCAGTCAACAGTAGACCTTGGGTAAGATCCTCAGTGAGATGGAAGGAAGGGATACGGATTTGTCAGAGGAAGAAAAATGGTGTCTGTGATTGTTAAGGTTACGTGTCAACTGACTCTCAGTGGTTTGGCAGATACTATGTAATCATCCTCCATTTTATTATCTGATGTGAGCAGCCAATCAGCTGAAAGTTGAGTTCCCTTGGCCTGCATCCAATATATGTGGATGTTCTGGCAAAGCTCATCTTTTCTTGATCCTCTGACTCATCATCTTCTGATCTCCGGGTCTTAAGACATGAGCCAACAGCTGGCTGTCTAACCCTTCAGTCTGGGGTTTGTCAGCCCCTGCAACCATATAAGTCAGGAGAAGCCTCAGTCTGATGTCTAACCCATGGATTTGGGATTTATCAGCCTCCATAACCATGTGAGTCACTTCCTTGAAATAAAGCTTTCTCCCTATATGTATGTACAAATATGTGTTTCACTGGTCTTGCTTCTCTAAAGAACCCAGCTGAAGATATTGATCTAAATTTGTGTGTGTGTGTGTGTGTGTGTGTGTGTGTGTGTGTGTGCACGCGCGCGCGCGCATTTAGTACAGCGATGTTTGGCGATGGGACTTAATTATGTATATGACAGATACTGTTGAAACTTAACCAATGGCCACCACTCTCCATTCTTGCTAAAAGAATAATGATTCTTCTCACATAGCAATTTAACTGGGGCCAATCCTATTCTTTTTGTCTACGGGCAGCCTTATGACTCAATCCTGGACAGGGAGATAGAAGGGGGAGCTGTCTGTGGACTCCTGGGTAAGACTTTCTGCTCTGATAAGACAGAATTACTCAAGAACAAAGTTTTCATTTTTGTCCCTTTCTTCTTGAATTAGAAGTAATTAGATGAGGTCGTGATGGTTGGATTTGTGGCAGTCATCTTTTGAATGTAAGACAATAAAGATGAAAAACAGAAAGCTGGAGACACACAGAAGAAGAGGGGATGCATTCTGGGTTCTTAATGACGTCACTAAGCTGCTAACTGATACTTGAACTACTCATCTCTGACTTTGTGGAGGGTAGACAAAAAGTGTCCTCAGGTTTTTAGCCACCATGAAATTCATTTGTTATTGCTTGCACCCAGACTAATCCTTAGCCAAGCCAAGTGCCATTGAATCGGATCCAACTCATGGCAACTCTAGGGGCCAGAGGAGAACTGACCCCCAGAGTATTCAAGGAGTGCTTGGTGGATTTGAACTGCTGACTTTGGGGTTAGCAGTGGTGGTAGCACTTAACCCACTACACCATACTTACTGATAATGTTTATGTCTGTCTTTATCTTTTACTACTCTAGTTTCTAAGGGACTACCAGTCATAAGATTGTGTCCTTGATTAGTTTACTAGTAAGGAAAAGGTAAGTTCTGCTGCAATAATGGCTAGAACCCTGAAATCTCAGTGGTTCAAGAGAATGAAAGTTTCTCATTCTTTTATAGTTGAGTATGGGATGAGTGTTCCTATCCCATCTGATAGATATGTGATCTGAAGCAGATGGCATATTAGTTAGGTTAAGCTATGTTAGGATGCAGTAACGAACTCGGAACTTTCAGTGACTCAATATGTAAAGGTTTATTTTTGGTTTCTGTAAGATCTGCTCTGGGTCCATTGGCTCTCCTAGAGAGGTTCATTTCCAAGCAGTGACTCACAGATCCAGCTTGCATATGTATTATAAATATACTGTCTGGAATAGGTGCCTTCCAGGTTGCTGAAGCAAAAGAGAACACTAAGGGTCACACACCAGCTCTTATATATTTTGTCCTTGAAGTGACATCACTTCTCTTCTTAGACCATTGGCCAGAAATAGTCTCTCATTTCAACTTAATTTCAAGGGGAGCTGAGAGATATACAGGAGCTCAGGGTTATTTCTTGAGTGATTACTGTCCTTGGCGCAACTCAATGACAGTTTTTTTTGAAAACTACATTAAATATGTACTTTAAAATATGCATTTAGATTTCAGAAACACTTTTGTAAAAAAGATAAAAAAAAGAATTACATCTTTAGAATCAAGGAGCTATGGTAGATGGTGTTATCCAGTGGGCTTGGGATAGTCAGCGAACATGTTACATAATGAAGAACTTCTCCAACTATAGCCAAAGCCCATTAGGTCTAGAAGGGATCTTACACAGCCTCTGGTCCAACATCTTCATTTTTCAGTGAGGGCAGAGTGCCAGAGTTCAAGGAACATGACTTAAGTTCATACAGCCAGTCAATGTGGACTCTCAGTTGAGTGCTCCGTCCACTGAACCCTGCAGGTTCTTTAACTAGATGTTAGCTACTATTCACAGATATCTTGATATCTGGTGCCAATGAGAAAGCTTGCCCTGTGATGAGCAGCAGTGTGAAGACAGCTAATTCACAAGCCATTGGTTTCCCAGTCATTTGGGCTGAATGATGCAGGCACCAGAGATATAGAAGGTCTTGGATGTCTGGCTTCCTCAGAGGCATGAGTAGACAGGAGGGAATTTCAGGAACACAAAAATTCTTGTGTTGTAATCAAGAAGTAAGTGGCCTTTTAATTCTTTTGATGAAGTCTTTGGATGAGCAAAAGTGTTTAATTCTTAGTAGTTCCTATTTGTCTATTTTCTCTTCTGTTGATTGTGCTTTGTCAGATTTTGAAATCTGTCTACATTGTGTATTAAAACTTCCAAAAGAATTAAAAGACCACCTACAGAATGGGAAAAAATATTTGGCAACTATATGTCAGACCGACATCTGATCTCTATGATCTGTAAGGTATTACAAAATATCAACAAGAAAAGGATAAATAATCCAATTAAGCAATGGGTGAAGGAGATAGACAGACATTTCGCTAAAGAGGATATCCAGGCATCCTAAAGACACATGCAGAATTGCTCATGATCATTAGCTATTAAAGAAATTCAAATCAAAACGACAATGAGATACCATCTCACCCCAAAAAGCTTGGCCATGATCCGAAAAACACAAAACAACAAATGCTGGAGAGGCTGTGGAGCAATTGGAAGTCTCCTATCCTGCTGGTGGGATTGCAAAATGGCACAGCCTCTTTGGAAAACAATCTGGCGCTTCCTTAAAAAGCTGGAAATAGATATACCATTTGATCCTGTAATTCCACTGTATGGAATTTATCCTTCAGAAACAATGGTTGTCACACTAACAGACATGTGTACACAAATGTTTGTTGCAACACAGTCCACAACAGCAGAAAGTTGGAATCAACCCCAAAGCCCATCAACAGATGAATGCGTAAGCAAACTATGGTATGTATACTCAATGGAACCCTATGCTGTGATAAAAAAATGACAATTTTAGAAAACATCTCATAACATGGTCTCATTTGGAAGCAAAATATTTTCACTCATGCTGAGTGAAATCAGCTTCAAAAGGAAAAATTTTGTATGAGACTCCTGTTATAAGGACTTCACAAGAGACTTATCCACAGGAGAAAATGACTGTGTTGGCTACATGGGTGGGTGGGGGGCTGTGGGTTTATTATAGATGAGATAACTGATAGATGTTAGAAATTTTATTCTTTTACTGTAATTAATAAAAAATTTTTTTAAAAAAAGAAGAAGTAAGGAACAACTGTGTTCAGAGGGAAGCAGCTGTCCTGGAGGTGAAGAAATGGAGGGAAAATGGGAGGAGCATTGTGGTGAGCTGCAGTGAGGAGAAAGACAAAGAAGAAAGAAAACATCCAAAAGAAGAAGGGGTTGATTTTGACTCAGGGATGGGCACCTGACCCGGTAGCCCCCTGCATCACGCTCATTTCTCCTTGGACCCACTCTCTTGACCTTTGCATCTGTATGAGTCATAATTCTAATTGCACTCAACAGTTTTGTCTAATACTCTGTCTAGTTTAATAGGGAAGGGATTTATTAAAGGACATTAGGTAACTCACAGCTTGGGGGCTTGGGCTTAGAGGCTACACAGGTAGAAAGAGTATCCAATTGCTTCAGTAAGAACTCTACTTGGTCTGCAGTCACTGAGTCAGGTACCACTTAATGGCACTAAGAATGCCAGTGCTGGGAGCAGATCACAGCCCTTGGGATCTTGGTCATTGCTTCCTGTGAAAACTGGGAGTCCTTGGCCACCTTCAGTAGTGGGAAGTCTTCTTAATAGTTGCATCTTCATGTCCAAAAAACCAAAAACCCTTTGCTGTCCAGTCAATTCCAACTGGAAGTGTTGGAAACCCTAAGAGACAGTTCTACTCTATCCCATGGGGTTGCTGTAAGTTTTCACACTCACATTTCTGATCTGGTGCATCTCATTGTTGGGCCTGAACCATATTCTGCAAGAGGAGCTGGAGAAGTGAATTTCTGGATTCTTCCTTGAAGAGGCAGGAGTCTGTCAACATAGCAAGGACACACCAAGATACCGGGCAGTGAGGAAGAACGGTCAATGCCTACTTATACCCTAGAACAACTATGTCCTTCCCTATCCTGCTGTCTCTAGTCTCTTACATTCCTCTGAATCCTCTAACTTTTTATCCCCTCATAATCTAACCCTCCATTCCTCCATCTCCCATCATTCTTTCCTATAACTCCCATCTTCACCTTTCCCCCTATTTCCTCCCCAAAGGAACACACATAAACTGGATGAGATTGAGGGGCACCTTGGAAAGGGTCAGGTGTTTGAATCCTGACTTCATTACTCACCACCTGTGAGACCTTGGCTAAGTCACTTGACTTCTCTGAGCAACAGGGTCCTCAGCTATATAATAGCAGTATTAAAGCACATCACACAGAGATGCTACAGTGAGTCAAAGAGACTCATGTAAAGCCTGCTCATGGGAGATTCTCAGGAAAAATTAATTCCCTTTCTTGTCCATGAATCTTGATTCAGGTACAGGCCTCTGGTCCTTGTGGGGCTGAGGGATCAAACAGATCTCTAGGAACTTGTAGTGCAATGTTGAAAATACTTTTATGCATAGTCTTATAACTCCCACCCAAGTATTGCATGGAGTGATGAAAATAAGGTAATTGTAGCCCAACAAGGGGACTGGATAACTCACTAATAGCGCAAATAAAGTTCATGGTGCCCTATGGGGGTGGGACTATGCAAATAAAGTATTTGAATCCTAAAAAAGGGATTGGTCAGTTTTGCCATCTCACTAGACTTAAAAATGAGCCATCTCAGAGGCAGGTGGAGAGGATCTCACCATCACCAAGAAAGAAGAGCCAGCAGTGGAGTACATCCTTTGGACCTGGATCCCTTCACTGAGAAGATCCTAGAATCAGGATACTGGGAGAGAAAAGAGAGAGAAACCACAGGAGACTGGCGGGAGACAGCACAGCGGGCTTCCCTGCCCCCAAAGTGAGAAAGCTGGGCACCTTCGTGCAGGAGGCTTGCTGAAGGAGTAAGGTGCCTCTGGGCACTTACTGCAGAGCTAAAAGAAACTTGTAATGCTTGCCTGAGCAGGGCAGAAGTCACATGGAAGGGCAGAGGGGCCAGGGGCCAGGGAGAGGGGCTCCCAGTGGTGCACCTGAGTAGAGGCTGTCCTGATTCCTGATTAAAGAACTGTATCGTGAGTGTTCCTAAGCCTGAATGGTAGCCTGCTTCTTCCTTAATAAAGCCCAAATCCTGAATATTGTCTATGCGTTCTGTGTGGCCGCTGTAAGGAATTACTGAATTCGTAGAGAAGCAGAGATTGCCATGAGAGGCAGAGACGGTGTCGGGACTGGTAAAAGTCAAGTGAAGAGAGGCCCCTCTGATTTCTGCCTCAGAGGCATCAGCCTGCGGCTGTTGGTCTGGATTCTCTTCACTCCTTGAGAAGGTAGAGGAGGTCAGATGCCAGCCCCATGCCTCCCCTACACCCCACCCAGAACTCCAGTAGGTGCAGTTTGGAAAGGTCCTTAACTGGTCCCCAGGGTAGCAGCAAAAGCTTCCACGGAATGACTTTTTCTGAGACTGAGTCACCAAAATGTGATAAATGGAGTCTGGGGCACGGGAGTGGGGGTGGGACAGGTCAAGAGTGGGGTGTGAAACTTCCCTGACTCTGCTCACTCCAGCTTCCAGAGCGCAGCCAGACCAAGCATCGGGTTCAAGGCAATACTTGGAAAGAGACAGATTAAGACCCAAGAGTCTGGGTTTTAGTTTCAATTTCAGTATTTATATCAACCACAGACAGCCATTTCTTTGGGGGCTTCAGATTCCCAGTCTGTAAAACAGGGGTTTTGACCCTGTTGTGGGGACCATAACTATGCAGCCAATCACCCCAAAGCCTACAACATTAGTCACTTACTATCCCATCATTTCTATGGGACAGGAATACAGCAACGGCCTAGCTGGCTGGTTCTGGCTTAGGATCTCTCGTGAAGTTACAGTCAAACCAGTTAGGGACTCTGTCATCTGAAGGCTGGAATGAGCCTCAAGATCCAGTTCCAGCACGACTCCCTCCCATGGCTGGCACAGTGCTGCTGGCTGTTCACCGGAGACCTCGGTTCTTCTCCACGGGGCCCTCCATAGGCCTACTTGAACATCCTTACGGCATGGTGGCTGTCTTATCCTACAGAAAAGAATTCCAGCCACCAAGATAGAAGGCACAATGCCTTTAAAACCCGATCTCAGAAATCACACACCAGTAAAACCAAAACCCAGAGCCATCAAGTCGATTCTGACTCATAGCGACCCTATAGAGCAGAGTGGAACTGCCCCGTAGAGTTTCCAAGGAGCACCTGGCAAATCCAAACTGCTGACCTTTAGTACCTAACTACTACGCAACTAGAGGACGTGGCAAATCCGAACTGCTGACCTTTTGTACGTAACTACTATGCAACCAGGGTTTCCTACACACCAATAGCCCATTGTCTTCTCTTGGTTATACCAGGCCCATTCTGATTCAACATAGGAGGGGACCATGCAAGGAGGGAGATACCAGGAGGTGACATTACTGAAGACCATTTAGAGGCTGACTTCCACAGACCCCATTGCTAAGTTCTGACATTCTTTGCCTGTAGTCTAGGGCAGCAGTTTATTTCTCTTCTCCAGTATCAAACCTGCATTCAAGGAAAATACAGATAAGAAAATACAGACAAGGTCTTCTGAGAGTTTCCAAAACCAGCCGTGTCCCTTTGAGATGAGATAGTTTCTGAAACAATGACCCTAAGAATAAACTCATTTTCTATTTAATTCTTTCAAGAACTCTGTAAAATAGATGCTATTTTTAAATCACCCCATTTCACAGATTGGGAAACTGAGGCCTACAGAGTTTGACTTGTCTAAGGCTCTGGTCAGTATATACTGATCAGGTTTCAAACCTAGAACATATGTTACTGATGCTTCCTCAGACCAAGGTGACCTTTGAAAGGCTGAGGAGCGGTGCTTACCTTTGACCCTGCCTACTCTCAAGCCCATGCCTTCTCTGTATCCCGGAGATGGGCCAGCTAACACATTCCCTTCAGAGAAGTGTTCTGCAGGCAGTACCCCTGCAGCTACTCCTTCCTGGACAGTGTCCATTTCTTCTGCGACCCCCACCTCTCCCCACCTGGAGGGGCTTTGCATCCCAGGAACTTGTTCCAGATCGGAGGTTCCCCTGGCCTTTTGGTAGTTCTAATGCTCGTTGAGCTAATGGTGTCAGTGCCGGGAGAAAACAGTGTGTTGCGGCTTACGGGGGTGATCATGGAATCTGATAAGTCACAACAGCGAGTGATTTCTTTGTGAGCCGGCATATTAGGGCTTAGCTGCAAAACTGCCCTTTTCTTTCAGTGCCAGCAGCAAGTGGAAATCTCCCCACCACAGAATTATTAAATGTTGTGCTCTTAGATAAGATGATTTAGAGTTCATGCTTCTGTTCCTGATCTGCCTATCACCAAGAAGCTACACAAAGACTTCACCCGGCTCAGCCATTTGCCTGCATTTGAATGAACCAAATGAGCTATTTCTCAGGCTCCAGTGTCTGAGGACAAGACGGGGACCAAGGACCCTCAGAGCAGCATTAAGAGACATTGCCATTCCCTACCAGGAAGGGCAGGGAGAAACGCTGAGTGCTGCTGACTTTGCACTTATCCCCCCAGGAGCACGGTGTGTTCAGGTGCATGTGTATAGGTACATGGGGGGTGGGGTTCTGAGGAGGTGGGTGTGGATTCCTCACACACACAGGAAGGGGTGGTGTGCAATGATGAGATCCAGGAGGGTCATGGTTGAGAGCGCAGAGGACAGATGACCTGTGCTGGAATCTTGGCTATACCACTAGCAGTTGGGTAACCTTGGGTGGTTTCCCTCATCTGCAAGATGAGGGTGACAATAATACTGTCACCTACCCGAAGGGTTCTTGGGAAGATTCAATGAGATGATAAGTGTAGAGCTCGTCAAACATAGTCTAATATGCAGTAAGCAGTAATGATGCCTACTTTCATTGTGTGTTTTGTGAATATTGTGTGTGGATGCCTGTGTGTGTGTGTGAACCTGTGTTCACTCAGTGTGTATACAATGGCTTTTACTATTTCACTGGAGTCCAACAATGTCACATGTGTCACTGCTGTCAGACAAGTGTGCCGATGATAGGGGGTGCTGTGAGTCTGTGCAGTTCTTAGAAGGCTAAACCAAAAAACCTGTTGCCTTCGAGTCAATTCTGACTCATAGCAACCCTATACGACAGGGTAGAACTGCCCCATAGAGTTGCCGAGCAGTACCTGTCAGACTTAGACTGCCAACCCTTTGGTTAGCAGCCATAGCACTTAACCACTATGCCACCAGGATTTCCTTTGGAAGAGTAAGCAGCCACAGATCTGCCCCTTTCTTTCCTTCTCCAGAGAGTGTATCAGAATAGGTTGGTGGCACCTCCATTCAGCCAGGACAGATCATCTGTCCCCTGCACTCTCTACCACAACCCTCATGACATTTTTGCTCAGCCAACAATCTCAGCATAAGCTTAACTCTTTTTCTTCTCTTATTCCACATTCAGTCCCTCAGCAAATCCTGCCAGTTCTGCTTTCAAAATCTACCTCACAGTGACTGCATCTTATGCTCCACAGCTACAATCCAGCCCAATCAACCATTATCACTTTTTTTTTTAAATCTACACACAGCTCTTAATTGGCCTCTCTGCTCCCACTCTTCCTCTTTCTGGCCTACTCTCCGCACAACAGCTAGAGAGATTCTTCTAAAACATGACACTCTCCTGTGCAAAATCTTCAGGGACTTCACACCATATTCCAAATAAAATATAGAGTCCTCATCATGCCTCAATGGACTGTCCTTGCTATTTCCTTGACCTTGTCTCCCACCACCCTCCTCTCCTTCTGCCTCAGTCATATAGGCTCATCTCTGTCGCTTGGGCACACCAAGTCTACTCTGACCTCAGGACCTTTGCACTTCCTTTTCCTCTGCCTGGAATGCTCTTTCCTCACGTACCTACCTGACTTGCTCCTTCGCTCCACTCAGGTCTATCTCATGACAAGCAGGGAATTCTTCTGTAATTCTTTGCAAAATGACAGCCCCTTGTCATGTATTATTCCCTTATCTGGCTTTATTTTTCACCTTTGTGTTGCTTGTCTATTTGCTTAAACTCTCTTTCCCTTCCCTCTAGAAGAATGTAAGTTCTATGAAGACATGGAGGTTGACTGCTGTTTCTTGTGTCCCCAGGTCCTAGAACAGTGCCTGGCACACAGCAGGCCTTCAATATACATGAGTTGAATGAGTGAATAAATGGGTGAATGAAGAGACAATATCCCAGGCATAATTCTGAGTCTTGTCTTATTTTTAAAATAAGCAAGTTAGTCATGAGCCTTGGTAATTTCCAATTTATTTCCAAAAAGTTATGAACAATACATTCATTTACACCTTGATGATTAGGACAAGCTGGTGTCTCTTGGATGCTCATCTGATTTCAACACAACTTGCTGCCAAGCCAAGTGCCATCGAGTCGGATCCGACTAATGGCGACACTTGCTGGGGCTATGCAAATGGTCCACTTCTGATTTGAAGGAATGCCTGAAATAACACCATTCAGTATGGGTGTTTACCAGGTAGTAGGTGTGATCCCCCTGCCGCCCAACTTGCTTTGGCAGTATGGAATTCTCCACTTAAATGTCTTGCATTCAGCTGGGGAGAAATAACATAGCACCTTCCAAGTAGATCTCAGAATTCAAAACATCATTCAAAACATCATTCATATTTACCTTTTAATCTTTGAGAACTCTAGTGGTGCATTGATTGAGTGCTTAGTCACTAACCAAAAGGTCAATGGTTGGAACCCACCCAGCAGCTCCACTGGAGAAAAGACCTGACAATTTGCTTCCAGAAAAATTACAAGCTAGGAAGCCCCGTGAGGCTTCCTACTCTGTCCTATAGCACCACTATGGGTAAAATTGGCCTGGTGGCCCACTGCAACAACTTTCAATCTTTATAAGAACATCTAGAATATACAAGTTTAATGTAAGTTCCCAACATACTTTGGACATGTTATCAGGAGGGATCAGTTCATGGAAAACAACATGATGCTTGGTAGGGAGTTAAGTGAAAAAGAGGAAGACCCACAGTGAGATGGATTGACACAGTAGCTGCAAACATGGGCTCAAGCATAAAAATGATTCTGGGCATGATGCAGGCATGGGCAGTATTTTGTTCTGTTGCACATAGGCTCACTATGAGTTGGAACCAACTCAACAGCACCCAACAACAACATCATAGGTGTTAAATGGCTTAAAATCTCCTCATGATGCATGTAATTATCATTTCCATGTCACAGATAAGGAGCCTGAGAGGGTAAGTGACTTGCCTAGGACCACACAAGGTGCTAACAGAACCAAGGATGGGGATTAGACTCCCAGCACAGAGCTTGTTCTAGAACCAAGTCACTTCCTGTCCTTGTGATAAAAGTCAGCAAATCACCATGAAAGATTGATTAATGAACCCAGCACTGCAGTCCTCAAACTTGAGTGCTAGAACCTTTGTGAAGGAGATGGTTAACACAGAGGGGGTCTTTTCATGTTCTTGCATTTCTAGTGTTCTGCCTAGAGCACTGTAGGGCTCTAATTGGTTTGTTGTACAGAGGAGCAGTGAGACAACCAAAACAACCGAACGAAACTCATTGATGTCGAGTCAGTTTTGACTTACAGCGATCCTATGGGACAGACATAGACAGAACTGCCCCATGGAGTTTCCAAGGAGTGACTGGAAGATTTGAACTGGTGACTTTTTGGTTAGAAGCCATAGTTGTTATCCACTATGCCAGCAGGGCTCCACAACAGGACAGGAGTGATTTAGATAATCATCACGGCAACTAAGCCGGTAACCTCCAATTGACACAATTCTATTCTCCGACAGTCTGTCTCCTGTGGCTGGGAGACACCTACATACCAGCAGGAGGTAGAGGAAACTTCAGAAAATGAGACCCTTCTACCCACCTTCCTCCTCACTGTCTTGCAAAAGGTAAAGACCGTGTGGTCATTGAACATATACTTCTAGAGGTGACCCTTGGGAAACCCGAGTTGGGTAAGCAGCAAGATTCAGGAAGGTGAGGCCCCTGACCCCAACACTGGATCTATTTCCTGTCCTTCCAGGGCAGATGAGGTCTACCTGCTAGATGTGTCATGGCCCTAAAGCATTTTCCCTGAAACTAACAGTCCTTGACCTCCCCTGCCCACTTCCCTCCTTCCTTGAAGGTGGCTGCAGTGTTGGACACCACAGTAACTGTTTTGTGACCACGACACTCCAAGCATCAGGATGAAAGCCAACTTGTCAAACATAGGGAATGGAAAGCTAGTAAAGGCCTGGTTTTCCGATGACACGGTTGATCAGCTGAATCAATACCAGCAATACTTTTCTCAAGATTACTTGGTATTTAAGAAATGAGTTCAAGAATGCAACTTTTTAGTTGCAAGTCTGTAGTCAGATTGCCTATTACTTGCAGCTGAATGCATTCCTAATATACACTTGGTGAGTCAAAAAGAGGCTGTGTCTAAAGATCAGCTTGTGAGAGCCACTGAAGCTTCAGGCATTCCCAGCTGCTTATTAACTGGAATAAATGGAAGCAGCTTTAAAGATGTGGTGGTGGAGCAGGACCTCATTGACTACAGGGTCTAACTCTCTGTAGGATGAGGAATGATTCTGGCCCTCAGTCAGCTCAGTGTTCTTAGATTCTTGTTGTCTTAACCCCATCTGGAAACCCTAGTGGCACAGTGGTTAAGTGCCACAGCTGCTAACTTAAAGATTGGCAGTTCGATACTATCAGGCACTCTTTGGAAATTCTGTGGGGCAGTTCTATCCTCTCCTATAGTGTTGCTAAGAGTCAGAATTGACTCATTGGTGATGGGCTTGGTTTGGTTTTGGTTAACCCCATCTTAATCAACACTGCCTCTCAAGGAATAGAGAGGACCTTTCCTCTAGACCCAACCCTTGGTGATTCGACACTGCCTTCCATCTGTCCTCAGCAGCCCCTCTTTCCAAATACCCTAGAATTACTAAATACATTCTCAGACATAAAAAACAAACAAACAAAACCTACTGCTGTAGAGTATATTCTGACTCACAGCAATCCTACTGGGTAGAGTAGAAGTGCCCCATAGGGATTCCAGGGCTGTAAATCCATATGGAAGCAGATTGGCATATTTTTCTCCCACAAAGCAGCTGGTGAGTTTGAACCACCAACTTCTGGGTTAGCAGGCCAGTGCTTAACCACTTTGCCATCAGGTCTCCAACGATAAGATGTATGCCCCCCCCCCCACAAAACTAATGGCTGTAAGTGCAGTCCCTCCTAATTTGAGTATGTTGTAGGTAACAGAATATCTATACGGGTCTTCTTATTCGACATCATTTGGGGTGATAGTTCTACCCTCCTGGAGACCCAGACTTGGGAAGAACCTGATTGGGCAGAAAAGGAACAGAGTGAAAGCGGGAGACTCAAACCCTGCTTTGAAGAGTTCATGGGCTTCTGAAAATATCCGAGGTTCCGGAACATCCCTCCCAGTGGGAACGGGTGTTCAAACAAGGAAAGTTCCTGTCCGTGGTGACGGGCCTGTCCTACACAGAATGCGGGCAGCAGTGGTGTGACAGCGATCCCCGAGCTTCCTAAAGGAGGTGAGCTGGGCCAGGTTTTGAAAGAAGAAAAGAGGGGCAGTGGGAAGGGAGGTTAAGAATAAACATCTCTGTCCAAGAAGATAGGGTCACTATGAGTTGCAATCAACTAGATGGCAATGAGTTCCGGTGTTGGTTTTTTTTGGTCCAAGAAAAGGTCCTGAGAAATTTGCCCTCAGTGAGCCCCCTGCTGGGGCTGCAAAGTTCTGCTACACTTGGGTTTGTCGGCTTCCGCACAGCGCTTCTCCCTCTGGCGAGAAGTGCCCGTTCCTCTCCAAAGCCAGCACAGCCTCAGCACAGTGGGGTGAAGACGAGGACCAGCACCCGGCCACCTGCGTCCATCACGGCCACTCAGCCAGTTCTAGCTGGCTGCAGGGGACACCTTGCCCTGGAGCGTACAGAACTGGGCAGAGGTAGGGAGATTAATTAGCCTCTGAGCTTTTTTGTCCTATGAGACTGGCGCTCCCTGAGGGCAGGGCTGTGTCTGTCAGTCAGACTGGGCCTCCCAGTTGGCAAGGCTGTGTCTCTTTCTTTGTCTGGGAGTTCCTTGGGGCAAAGGCTGTGTCTCCTCTATCGGACCGGGAGTTCCCTTGAAGCGAGGGCTGTGTGTCCTCCGTCGGATCAAGGGCTTCCTCAATACCGGGATCACTTTTCCATAAGCCTTAGGTGTGAAGAAACTAACGAAACAATCCCCTGTGGAAGGAGGGGTGATTGTGGTCTCCAACCCTGCCTCTGCCATGCTAGTTTTGCTAGGGTTTGAAGGAGCAGTTGCTAGATGACTGTGTTTTTGTCTCATTTACTTTTCATGTCCCCTAAAACAGCTTTAGGAATACTCAACACTTCCATCCTCCCCTCCCATCTCCCACTCCGCCTTTCTTGCTGGGACAGATGGGAACACAGTCCTCAGTTTCAGTCTCTGATTGGCCCTTATTGTTCAGAGAAGGAGATTCTGTCTTTTAACTCTGGCCCTTGCCAGTCCAAAAAGAAGCCATGGGTCAGACCCCATGTACAGCAAGGAATTGGGGGTAATGTAGTTCCCAGCCTCCTCCCTGGCTCCTTTGGGACAAACCTGATTGAAAACCAAACCCGTTGCCAATGAGGTGAGTCAGACTCATAGAGACACCATGGCTTCAAATCTCAGAATAGCTTCTCTAAAACCGGCAAAAGTAATAGTAGTGTTGGAGTTTTAGGAACAAGTTTCATTTTTTTTTTTTTTTGTCTTTCGATAATAGGACACAGTTTAGTGCTTTTCTGAAAGGGCAGATTACTGTGTTAAAACAAAGACCCGATACATTGCCACTGGATTGATTCTGACTCAAAGGATGATACACAACAAAGAACTGCCCCTATGGGACTTCCAGGTCTGTAGTCTCCATAAAAGCAGACTGTCACATTTTTCTCCCACAGAGCAGCTAGCAGATTTGAACCACCAACTTCTGGCTAGCAGTTGAACCTTTAACCACTGCACCACAGAGCTCAGGTTGCTATGATGCAGACCCTTAACGCTGTTTCTGATAACGTCTCGTTTCCTTTCTTCTGGTGGAAGTTACTTCTTTCTATCGGGTAGGGTTTCCATTGGGTGAATGAGAGGGATTTGATAGCCAGGAGGTGGCCTGTCCTTGGTGGGAAGACCCTACAGTGGTACCTCCTAGGGTGTGGCTTCCAAATGTTGGTCCAAGATGGTGAAGTTCATTCATAATGAAGTCTTACTAGTTTGCAAAAAAAAAAAGAAAGAAAGAAAGAGAAGAAAGACAATGTGCTTAGTTTCTTTTGGGAGTATTAGTGGTCCAATGGTAGAATTCTCTCCTTCTATGTAGAGAATGGGGTTGGAGTCCAGCTAATGTACCTCCAGCACAGCCACCACCCCCATCTCTCAGTGGAAGCTTGTTTGTTCCTATGATGCTAAACAGACTTCGGTAGAGCTTCAAGACTAAGGCGGACTAGGAAGAAATGCCTATTGATCTGCTTCCCCAAATCAGCCATTAAGAACGCTATTAATCACAACTATCTGCTCTACAATCGATCACAGGGATGGCGCAAGACCGGCAGTGTCTTACTCCACTGTTCACGCGGTGATCATGAATCACCAGCCGCTTGATGTCAGCAACAGCAACAAGTAGCTCATCAGAAAGCTAAATGCACTCCACTGAAAAGACTTTCTTTCGGTTTGGTAGTGTTACTTTTTGATGTAAGAATGTTTTGAGGGCATGGAGAGGGCTCAGCAAAGAGGAGGGAAGAGGTCTCCCTGCAGAGGGTCTCAAGGTGATTGTTTACACATTGGAATACTCATAAATGCAGTGCTCATAAGTCAAGATGTACTGCTAATTATCTGCAAATTCTTAATTGTCTGTGCTGAAGAAAGACAGAGGTGGGGATAATATAGGGAGCCATTCAATAGTAGATGGTGCAAGGCAGGCAAGTAACATTTATGGAAGACCAATTCAGAGAAGATAATCGACTTGCCCAAGGTCACCCTAATAGTTAATATCAGGCCTGGGACTAGAAGCTCTGTCTCCTAATGCTTAGTGTAGTGCTTTTTCAAGTACACTACTTGGGTCACAGTAATAATGATAATGTTCTGAGTCAACCCCCGTTCAGTGTAAGTACACTAAGCACTTTACAAGTATTACCTCCCTTGGTGCTCCTGCAACCCTAGGAGATAGCTGGCGAGTTTGCCTATTTGCAGAGGGATGATTCAAAGATCCTTTCAGTTCAAGTCCAGACACATTCATAGGACACCCACTAAGTCTCAGGTGCCATCTTAGGGGCAGGAAGTGTGAACATAAATAAGGTAAGGCTCCTGAACTTAAGCAGCTCAGTAGGGAGATGGAGCGACAGAATGCTTTCAGCAAAAAGTGGCCAATCTCAGGAGATTTACACACAGAGAGATAGGAGAGTGCATTGGAACTCGTGGTTCGGATTTCAGGGAGAGGGAGGTCAGCCACGGATGGTGACAGAAGGATTCCTAAGGGAACTCATATGAAGCCACATCTTCTATAGGGACACATGGAGGTGAAGGTAAGGACTCCGAGATGTGACAACAGTCTGGTGTGCAAAGACAAGGGGACTTAGAAGGTGACATGGGAGGTGGGAGAGAAGAAGGCTATAGGCTTTGGGGAGTGGGGAGCCATTGAAGGCTTTTAAACAGAGAATGGCTTGATCACCTTTGTACATTGCAAGGTGGTCTGCAGCAGCAGAGGAAGAATTAAAAGGAAGGGGTCATGAGGGTGGCACAAGGGACAGGGAGATCAGCCCCAGGAGCCTTCACATTGTAGGCCAGCAGTGAGAACATTGAGCTGGGGTCATGGGGATAAAAAAGGGGATTAGAGATTTAGGAAATGGACTCATAGGACCCAGGGACTGGCGATGAGGGTGGGAAAGAGGGCTGTGTCCTGGGGGAGCCTAGATTTCTAGTTTGGATAACCAGGTGATTACTGGGGCCTGAGACAGGGAGCCCGTTAGCTTCTTGTGGCTGGCTTAACAAGTTATCCCCAAGTAAATGACTTAAAGGTTATAGAAATTTATTATCTTACAGTTCTGGAGGCTAAAAGTCTAAAATCAAGATGTCACCAGGAGCACGTTCCCTCTGAAGACTTGAAGGGAGGATCCGTCCTTGTCTCTTCCAGCTTTGATAGTCCCAGACATTCCTTGGATTGTGGCAATGTGTAACTCCAGTCTCTACGTCTGTCCTCACATGGCCATCTTTTCTCTCCGTCTATCTCTCTGGGACTTTTTCCCTCTTTTTATAAGGACAGTAGTCATATTAGATTAAAGATCTATCCTAATCCATGATAACTTAATGTGTATTTAACAAACTATACGTGCAAGACCCTATTTCCAAATAAGTTCATGGTCATTGATACCAGGGTTAGGACTTCAACATACCATTTTAGAGGACACAGCTCAACATGGGTCATGTGGTGTGTACAGATGATGGGCTCAGAGCAGATGTAAAAATGGCTTGAGGACAGAGTCTCACCACCATGAACTTCACAAGGAGGAAGGAAAGTAAAGATTAACATCCCTAGGCTGATTCCTATGAGGTGAGGGTTAGACATGCTTCACCTCTCCACCATCTTTGACATTTGTGATACCAACCATTCCTCCCACAGCACTCTCTGCTTCTCTGCTGGGTTCGGTAACTCATTGCAATGGCCACGGAACTCACAGACTATACTCACCTCTATGGGATTTATTAGGGAACTACCAGGTTACAATTCAGGCTCAGGAAAACTCAGGATATAGGTCTTCCATCAGGGCAGCGTTTTCCCAGTCTTCCTCATAGGAATGCCTCTCTTGGCCCTAGATCTGTGCCCAAAGGCCCTCAGCTTTCTTTCTCTGTGGGCTGGGAAGCCTACTGTGCTGTCTCCTGCCACCAGGTCTCTGCTGCCACTGCTTCTCGCCATCTTTGGAGTTACAGCCCTCTCTCTCTCCCAGTCTGCTGCTTCTAAGCACAGGGATCCCAGACCTGAGGGACACACTAACTCCTCTTCCTCAGCAGTGGTGGGATTCTTCTCTTCTTTCCCACCTCTAGGGTAGCTCAAGTCCAGCAGGATGGCAAAACTGACCAATCTCATTGGTGGGCTACAATTACCCCATCACACAGTCCTACCTAATCACTTGAGTGGTGTCATGGATTGAATCATGTCCCCACAAAAATGTATGTAGCAATTTGGCTGGTCCATGAGTCCCAGTATTGTGTGACTGTCCACTGTTTTATGAGATATAACAGAGAGAAGTGAGCAGAGAGACATGTGGCCCTTATACCACTGTCATGGGTTGAATTGTGTCTCCCCAAAAATATGTGCAGCCATGTGGCTGGGACATGATTCCCAGTATCTTGTGACTGTCTTCCATTTCATGGTTTCCCTAAACTGTATGTTAAAGGATTAGGGTGGGGCTGTAAATTCCTGTATAGGATTACTTCACTGCTCTGCTGTAGGGGGAGTTTCCCTGGAGTATGGCTTGGCCCACCCTTAATCCTTTCAGCCTGTAAGACATAAAAGGAAAGAGAAGCAAGGAGAATTGGGAACCTCGCACCATCAAGAAATCTGCACCAGGGGAAGAGTGCATCCTTCAGACCTGAGGTTCCTGCGCCAAGACGGTCCCTGGACAAAGACTGATGCAATACCAGACTTTCCTCCAGAGCTGACAAGGGGAAAGCCTTTCCCTGGAGTGGACACCCTGAGTATGGACTTGCAACCTACCCGACTGTGTAAGAATAAACCTTCCTTTGTTAAAGCCATCCACTCTGTGGTATTTCTGTTAGAGCAGCCCTAGCTGACTAAAACAACCACCCAGAAAGCAGTGCCAAGAGCAGTGGACATCCTTCAGACCTGAGACTTCTGCACTGGTTTGCTCCCAGATCAAAGAAAGACTGATGGCTGCGTCACAAGGACCTTCCTCCAGAGCCAACACAGAGAAAAATCCTTCCTTTGGAGCTGATGCCTTGAATTTGAACTTACAACCTACTGGACTATGAGAGAATAAATTTCTCTCTGTTAAAGCCATCCACTTGTGGTATTTCTGTTATAGCAGTACTAGATGACTAAGACAGGTAGGAATTTTAAGACCAAGGGTAGAAAGGCCATAGAAAAGCGATCAATCATACTGTGTCGTGACATGATGAACTGAGTGGCTTATGGCACTGTCACCCCCTCACCTTCTCCCTACAGACTTCTGAAAGTTTCAGCTTTACTCACCTTTGCGCAGCCATATATGTGAGTCAGAGAAAGGACAGACAGGTGTGCCTTGTAGATTTTGGTGAGCCCACAGTGTATAGCCCAGGGGATATTATCTGAGATGTGAGTTTCAGGAAGAAAGGAGAAGGTGCTTTCTGACCCTACACAGAGCCCCTGGCCCAGAGGACAATAATAGAACATTTGACATCCCTTCTGCATGTGCACAGGGCCTCATTAAGTTCCCTTGACAGAGATGGCTATTCCTGGCCTCATTTCTTATATGCCTGGGAGGTAACAGAGAAGTGGGTCATCCCACAACTGGACTGTTGTTTGGGGGGCTCCTCTGTCTCCTGTGGTGAACCAGCTGGAATGACACTCCAAATAATTATCCTTACATGATATTTGTTCATTCCAGCAAATGATTTATTTGGCTTGTGCTCTGTGCTGTGCTAGGTACAGAAAACTCAAACCAAACCCAACCTAGTGCAGCTGAGTTGATTCCAACTCACAGAGACCTTACGGGTCAGAGTATATCTGCCCCATAGAGTTTCCAAGGAACACCTGGTGGATTTGAACTGCCGACCTTTTGGTTAGCAGCCACAGCACTTAACCACCATGCCACCAGGGTTTCAGGTACAAAGGGTACAGAAATTCATCAGGTAGGGCCTGCCCTCAAGAAACTCACAGAGACGAGGGAGGTAGACGAGCAAAAATCTACTTGATAAAGAAACAGAAGTGGTAAGGTAGGTATATACTTTCTGAGTATTTTGGGGGGAGGACTTAGGGGAATGTTTAATTTTAAGACTCAGTTATTTTCTGCTTTGGATTTTCTGTTAATATCATGGGTCTCCATTAATGGAAAGCAAACTGAACAAGTGAATGTGTTTGAATTTTTGTTGGGCACTATGGATTTTTTTTTCTTGCCTCATCGCGCTAATCCTACTCTCAGAATCTGGAGGGATATGTGTGTCCCACGAATTCTACCTCCCTCCATTCCAGTGGGACACATGTGTCCCAGAAAACTTTTTATCAGAATCGATATTTTTGCACCAAAAACATGGATGCAGCACCACTTTGTATAACAACCTGTAAAAACAGTCATTTGCAGCACATTTCCTTCCCCCTCCCCCCCTTTCAAACTATCGTACAGGTCTCTGTCTGCTGGCAGCACACACTGTCAGTGGGAGAACAACTTCCCAATAATCCCCAGAGGTGGGCAATCCAGGTGGGCAAACCTAAACCCCAGCAATCATGAAAAGGTTAAGAGCATAGGCTCTGGAACCATACAACCAAGGCTGAATCCTGGCTCCTCTTTACTTGCTAGGTGTGTGACCTTGGGAAAGCTGCTTAATCACTCTGTGCCTTGGTTTTCCATCTACAAAATGAGAACAATGGTAGTATCCACCTCCTAGGAGTGGGGAGCTCAAATGATTGAACACTCAGCTACTAACTGAAAGACTGGCTGTTCGAATCCACCAGAAACTGCCCTAGAAGAAATTACTGTTGACTTACTTCTGAAAGGTCACAGCCATGGATAACATTATGGAAAGCAGTACTACTCTGAACCAAATGAATTGTCATGAATCAGAATCAACTTGATGGCAACTGATTTGGTTTGGGTTTAGAGGTGTTATGAGAATTAAATGACTTAATGCCAGCGAAGTACCTGACAGATTGAGTGTTCTATGGTGTTAGCTGTTACTACTTTTATTATTATTGTGTTCTTAATCATAGATACAGGACACTGCAGGGGAAGAGTTAGCACAGAGGGGCAGCTGCTGGGAGAGCTTCATAGAGCATACGGCATTTGAATTGGGCAGGCAAGGTGGTATTTTGCCAAGGGAAAAAAATCAGGTGCAGGGAAAGCAACCCAGGCAGAAGGAGCAGGAGCAAGGCAAGGGAAGTGTGGAAATGCCAGGCACATCCAGGAACACAGCCAGGCTGCCGGGTTCCCTGCAGTGTGGAGGATGTGAGAACAGGGAGGATCCCAGAAAGGTAGGTTGGGGCCAGCTCAGGAAGGGTTTGAATGACAAATTAAGGAATTTGGTCTTTATCCCACAGGCAGTCTTGGAAGAGTTGGTTCTGAAGGAGGGGGGACATGGCCAGATTTTCATTTAATGAGGATGGCCGTGGTAGCCGTGAAGAAGATAGGTAAGAGGTAGGGGACTACGGGATGGTCCAGGCGAGTGAAGACAAGGGTGTGAGCTCAGGCAGGGGCAAGAGGTCCCAGAGAAGAGGTTCAAGACGGTGGTTTAAATGCTTGATAACTGCGAGGCTGCAGGGCTAGAGCAGAAGCAGGACATCCCTTCCCAGATTAACGAGGAGAGGTGTTAGATCACCGAATGTGACCAAAGTGCCTCCAGCAGTGCTATCAGCTCTGCTGTTGTCCCTCTGCGAGCCATGGGGAGGTGTGACCTGAGCGCCGCCTGGTGAAGCACTCTAGTGACAGCACATCAATGCCACTGGTTTCCAGGCCTGCCTAGGCCACTCACCCAAGCTGCATGATCCTAGTCAGTCTCTTTACCTCTCTAAACCTTCGTTTCCCTTATTTGTAAGATTAGAACCATGGATGTTACTCGAGGGAGCTATTTCAGAGATTAAAATGGCATAAGGCATGAAAGCACTGAGCACCAGGCCTGGTGCCTTAGAAAGTCCTTGGTAAGTGGCTGATGTTCACCGTTATCTCCTTAGCATTGACCTTCACGCCCCCCCCCCTCCTCAAGCCCCACATCCTTTGCTTACTGCCCCATGGAGAGCTCTCTGCATTCCAGGAGCAACTTCTGTCTGGCTCAGGGAAGAGTGTCTGCACCACCCAGATTGCTCTCCCACCCCAGCCCTGCCTTGTACCTGAGACATGTGGTGATTTGAACTGTACGCTTTGGAGAGTTCCCTTACCCAGATATTGCTGAAAGCACCTTTGGGCTGGAATATTTGAAGTTCTTCTCGGAGGTGGAACCAGTTGCTGTCAAGTTGATTGCCACTCGTGGTGACCCCAAATACAGCGGGTTAGAACTGTGTGCCATAGTGTTTTCAGAGGCTGATTTTTTTATTTGTTTTTTTGATGATTTCAGGCTTCTCTTTGGAAGGGCTTCTGGGTGAACACCAAAACTGCTAACCAAGTTAGCCGAGTGCTTTAACCAGCTGTACCATCCAGGGGCTCCCGGCTCTTGAAACTAGGTCCCTGCTTGTGTCTCTTATTATACAATCTGATACATAGGCTTAGTCTCCTGCACTGGACTGGAACCTCTCTGAAGACATGAGCAAAATCTTCTTCTTAAGGCTGGGTGCTCACTGAGGTTTGGAATGGTGCCACCCCTGTCATACCAGAATCTCCAAGAAAGTTAACTGTTCGGACCACCCAGGTTGTCTCAGAAGCAGAGATATGGACAAACTGACCACTAGAGCCCCTCACCCCCAATCATGAGTCTTTGCGTAGTCATCTCACTGCTGCTCTGTCTTCCCTGCAAGCTCTTAGCTTGCCCCTCAGACAGATTCTGCTGCACATGGTGAAAAAGCTCCTATTGCATTGCCTTGCTGTTTATTTCCTAGTGGCTCGGGGGATCTGGATGTGCTGCATCTCTGCAGCCTGTCTCCAGCTGCTGTGTAGACTCTCAGAGCTGATTGAACGTGAGTGAATGGTATTGCTTGGGCTTAGGGAGGAAAGGGAAAACAGCAGCTCGGACCCAGCTGTCCTCCTCGGTCAGTGCTGATGCTCCCTCCCACACCTGGCACCCCACTCCTCTCACCAGCCTGCCAACCAGGCCTGACCTTTCCACCTAGCCCACGTCTGGGAGCAAAGCCAGGCATCTTCCTAATCTGGTGGAACACCTTCCTCTCTCCTTGCACCTCACTCCTACACCCCAAAAAGCTGGGCTGCAGGGCTCAGGCACCAGAAAGAGAAGGTGACTCAGGATATTCTTCATCATGAAACTGTCCCCAGACATACACCTGTGACCATTGTGGGAGGTTCTCTGCAGGAACCACAGTCACAGTCCCAGCTAGAGGGTCATCACCAAGCTTAGTTTTGTCCCTGTGTCTTTCAATCTCTCTGTCTCTTCTGGTCAGCAACCCTGGAACCCTGGCTGAATCCCCTACCCAGGAGGTATGCTGTGGAAATGGAAGACCTGGGTGGGCAGAGATCTTCGGATGCTTTACCCTATAGTACTTCTACCCAGATAATAAAGTAAAGAGGAAGGCTATAGGATACAGGAAGAAGGATGGAGAACTGAGAAGGAGAAAGCGGACCAGAGGGGAGTAGACACAAGCAAAGCGGCATTTAACATTCAGGATAAGTAGCGCTGAGCCGGGGCAAGTCCAGGTTGCTGTGCTATAGGAAGCATCTACAGCAATCGGGTGAAACAAGGAAAACAGAAACCACTTAGCAGCTGAAGGGGTTGAATGCCGGATGTTGGTTAACAGGTGATGGAAGGGATCAGATGACCTGGAAATTAGCAATGACAAGAAGTAGTTGCCACTCCTAGGCTAGAGGGGCGCAACAGTAACTCATCTGAACAAAACTGAACTGCTACTGTGGAGTCGATTCTACTCATAGCCACTCTGTAGGACTGAGTAGAACTTTCCCACAGGGTTTCCAAGGAGCAGCTGGTAGATTCAAACTGCAGACCTTTTGATTAGCAGGTAACCTGTTAATCACTGCACCATCAGGCCCCTAATTGCCCTGCTCAATCCAGGAGAATCTAAGAAACACAGAATTTGAGAGCTGAAAGGGACTCTGGGAGTCATCTGATACCTCAGAGGAGACACTGAAATGTGGTGTTGCACTGGGTATGTCCTGTGGGAAACAGAGTCCTGGAGGAGACCACTTATACATGTCCCCTAAGAAGCAGGCGGGGAGAAACACCTTGTCTTTTCCTGTTCTCCTGCCATCCAATTCTGGAGGCTCAGAGAGAAAATGTTTGGTGCAGGAAGGGAGAAGAGTTGTTTTATGGAGAGTGGGGAATGGGGGTGGGACTGGGGGAGATCGAGGAAATGTGGTGAGAGAAGGCTTTTGAAGGGAGCAGAAGTCAGATCATGAAGCGTCTTGAAAGCAAGTCAGGCTGATTAGATGTGAACGCAGAAGCCGCGGCAGGCATTCTGTTATCAAGCAAGATCATAAAGGCGTCTGAGTTTCATGGAGGTCACTCAGACTGGCCACTCCAGTTTCAGGGATTGGGGGCCAAGCTAGGGGAAAGGGAGATGGGAGGCAGGCAGATGAGCTAGGAGACCACTGGAATAATCTTGGCAAGCAAGGGTGATGGCCTCAGTGGAGTCAGAGGTGATTGGAACTGGGAGAGTTTGAAGAAAGAGAATTGACAAGAGTTGGTGAGCATCTTGGTCACCTAGTGTTGCTGTAACAAAAATACCATAACCAGATGGCTTAGCAAAGAGAAATTTATTCTCTCACACTCTAGCAGGCTCAGGGCACCTATCGACTCAGGGCTTCTCCCTCTGTTGACTCTGGTGGAAGGTCCTCAATCTTCCCCAGGTCAAAGAGCTTCTCAAGCACAGGGACCCAAGGACCAAGAGGTGCACTCTGCTCCTGGTGCTGCTTTCTTGGTGGGAAGAGGACCCTGTATCTCTCTCCTTGCTTCTCTGTTTAACACATCAAAAGAGATTGGCTGAAGACACTCTCCAATATTAATAGATCTCATCAGTATAACTGCCACTAATCCATCTTATTAAATCATAGTGATAGAATGTACAACACACATGAAAATCTCATCAAATGACAAAATGATGGCCAATCATACAATACTGGGAATCATGGCTCAGCCAAATTGATTCACACATGTTTTGGGGAGCACAATTCAATCCATGACAGCTAGTAACAGGGATAAGGAGCACGGAGGGGGCAAAGTTCAAGGTGATATCCATGATGGTGATTTAAACAACTGGACTAATGAAAACACTGTTGGGTTAGAAAACACAGGATGAATAACATTTGCAGGAAAACAAGTTGACATGGGCGTGAGGTGCCTGTGAAACATTCTAATGTGTATGGTCCTGTGGAATTGTTTCTCTTCAATGTCTGTGTTGATCACAGGTCTTCACCTTAGTTCTTCCTGTTTCCATCATGGCCAAGAAAGTGAAACCAGAGTGCATCTGAATTTTAGCAATTTGGGTGAATTGGAACAACAACTGGAATGGGAAAAATTACAGGTTACAACTCTGCTAGAAATGTAATCTTCCTCCTTGAAAAACAAGGGCAGTACAGGCACTGCATAGCAACCAAAGCTCTTGTCCATCAAATTTTGAGCAGAGTTGGAATCAGCAGTGCCCTACTCAAAGATGGCAGACTACTGAACTACTTTGAATGTGTGTCAGTCTCCATAGTCCTGCCAGTAATCCAGTCTCATGCATCAGTCTCCTGAAAGAGCTCACATGCCTCTCTGAGTATCCCATTACAGGGCCTCAATGCGCAGTTTTTCCTACTCTAGCTATCATTCTGGATCACCCAAACTGTAAAAAGTTGGGTCTGTTTCAGTTTTACTTCACTGGCCATGACTGAACTGGTTCAAATCCGTTCAAAGCCCTGGTTTACTAGGGTCTGCATAAGGAGACCTCTCCTTATGGCCTAGAACTCCAGCAACATCCCTTCTAGAGGCTCAGGCCAGCATGTGTTCATCCTGAGGTGTCCCGTTTTTTTCCTGCTTCTCCCTATTTTCAATATCCAGTCAAATCTCAGCTTACGATGAGCTGGCTCTGATCTCTAAGGAAACTGTACTTCTGGGTGTCCCTTTAAATCCCATTGATCACCCAGTCTGAGTTGTAGCCAGGCCTAGACACTCTACTTTTAATCTCTAGTGTGAGCTGAAGTGCTGGAAGGCCCTGAAAATATCTCTTTCTAACTTTGCCTCCTGTCAATCATTGCTAAGCCGTTTGCTCTTATATGTATAAATCAGAATCACACAGCATAGACTAACAGTGGGCAAGAATCCACTCATGGAGCAATCACACACGTGAATAGAGGAGGCACAGCATCAAGGGAGGAGGTGAGTAGAAGAAACTAGAAAAAGATGCTTCCTCTTTCTGAGCTCCAAGATGTTTGCTTATGCTGTTATTACTGTTGTTAGCTGCCATCAAATTGGCCCCCAACTCACGGGGAAGCCATACAACAACATGCTGCCAAGCCTGAGATCATCCCCATGATCATTTTTGGATAGGATTGTCATAGGACAATTTTTGGAAGCAGATTGCCAGGCCTTTCTTCCTAGTCTGTCTTAGTCTAGAACCTCCACTGAAACCTGTTCAGCATCATAGCAACACTCAGTCTTTCACTGAGAAATGGGTGCTGAATACGCAGATGGTCTATTGGTCTGGAACTGAACCTAGGTCTGCTGCATGGGAGGTAAAAATTCTAGCACGGAATCACAACACTTCTGCAAACTCCCAGTGTCTCATTCTGTTTTTATGGCTTGTTGTGCTCTGTGTCTCTCTCTCTCCATGGAGGCAGGAGGATGTTGTTTGAAAGGGAAGGCATGCCAGGTGGCCTTCTGCTGAGCTGTCAGGGGGAAGGAAGCTGAGAGTGGTGGCACAAGAAGTAACAAGGATTCCAAGGGGAGCACACCAGGGCTCGCCGTGCTGCAGAGCCGTGTTCAGCCTCAGGGACACACATTTATTCTGATCACACCCTCTGTGCAGGGCTTGCTGCTCTGAATTATGCACCTAGGAAGGGCCTTTCATCTCACCAAGGGTTTGATGCAGACCGGCCTGGGTGGTGGTGCTAGGCTATGATTTAGCCTCCAGAGCAGTTTAGGGCAGGGAGATTGGAAACACCTCCTTGGAAAAACCTGGGCTGTTTTCTTTCTTGAAGGCTTTGCCTGTCCCACTTCCTCTCTTTCCGCAGGGCTTGTGGGGCAGGGCAGCATGGTTGGTGGGGAGGGAGGCATTGATCGATCTACAGCTTGGCCTGGAAACCTGAAAAGGACTCACACAACTGTGTATCAGACAGCTTTCCAAGAGGATAGAGTAATCCAACTTCATCAGCTTAACTGAACTGAGATTTGGTGAAGCGAAGGGCCTGGAATTTCAGACCTCTTTAAAGTGTTAAAAAGCAAAGATGTCACTTTGAGGACTGTCTCAGTTATCTAGCGCTGCTATAACAGAAATACCACAAGTGGGTGGCTTTCACAAAGGGAAGTTTATTCTCTCATAGTCTACTAGGCAACAAGGCCAAATTCAGGGCATCAGCTCCCAGGGGAAAGCTTTTTGTCTCTGTCTGCAGTGGAGGAAGGTCCATCCATCTTTCTCTGGTTTGAGGAGCATTTCCATGCAGGAACCTCAGGTCCAAAAGATGCCTCTACTCCTGCTGCGCATTTCTTGCATCCCATGTTTCTTTGCTCACTTCTCTTTTGTATCTCAAAAGAGATTAGCTCTAGTTGGGATAAAGTGGTGATAGCACACATTAGAAACAAGAACAACATTAAGTGGACTTCAGCATAACTTGAGTACTCCTTCCATCTTAACTCATTACTGCAAGGATAGAGTAGCTGGGGCGGGGGGTGGGGGACCATGCTCTTAGGCGAATTCCAGGCCAATAGGCACAACTAGCGTTTTGCTAAGAGAGCTCTCTGCACCCCACATTGGTGAGTGGCGTCTGGGGTCTTAAAAGCTGCCAAGCTGCCATCCGAGGACACAGTAAATGGTCCCAACTCAGCAGGAACGGAGGCTCACTGAGGACCAAAATGACATGCGGTAAAGACAACCGAGAAGACAGAGAGACCCACAAGAGTGGGTGCCTACATCGACTTGGGCACGGAAGAACCGGATGGTGCCCGGCCACCACCAGTGATAGCCACGATGGAGCTCACAGAGAGGAGTCTCACTGGCAACACAAGAATAAAAAGGGGTGCATCATGAGATCTCCACTAAAAGACCTCAATTGATGGTCCAGCGGTTTTGGGGTTCCTCTGAGAGCAAGGCCCCCGGCCCTGATGCTACCCTTTCTCATAAATTATAACAAAGGTCCACTCTTTGGACAGGAATGGATTGGACTTGGCAATGCAGAGTGACCATATATTGGAAGCACTTCATGATTCTATACATCTATAGGATATCATCTTGCTGACCTCTGGCTGGAGGAAGGGGAGTGGACGGAGAGGAAGGGAAAGGAGGCTATTGGGAGGATGAGACAGATATGGAGCAGAGAGGAATAGTGGCAGTCACCGGACAGGGAGAGCAGTGGAAGCTGCATATAGGTGGGCGTGTAAATTTATACGTGAATGTACATTTTCACTCAGTCATGTCAAATAAAAATTAAAAAAAAAAAGAGATTAGCTTAAGACACTATCTAACCTTGTATATCTTATCAACAGGACTGCTGCTAATCTATCTTATTAGTGTCACAGTCATAGCATTTGCAACACATAGTACAATCTCATGAAATGACAAAGTAGTGGGCAATCATACAATACTGAGAATCATGGCCTAGCCAAGTTGACACACGCTTCTGGGGGACACAGCTAAGTGCATAGCAAGGACTGAGATACACCTGACCCAGGCCATGGTATTTCCAGTCACCTTATGTGCATGTACAACTGGACAATGAATAAGAAAGACTGAAGAACTGATACCTTTGAATTATGACGCTGGTGAAAAATATTGCTTAAACCGTAGACTGCTAGGAGAATGAATACACTGGACTTGGAAGAAGTACAGACAGAATGTTCCTAGAAGCAAGGATGGTGAGACTATGCCTCACATACTTTGGATGTGTTATCAGGAGGGACCAGCCCCTGGAGAAGAACATCACGCTTGGTAGAGTAGAGGATCAGCAAAAAAGAGGCAGATCCTCAAGAAGATGGATTGACACCATGGCTGCCACAATGGACTCAAGTGCAACAATTATTCTGAAGGTGGACTGGAATGGGGCAGTGTTTTGTTGTGCTGTGCACAGGGTTGCTATGCAACAATGACTGTGAGGGTGGACGAGGACTGGGCAGTGTTTCGTTCTGGTCTGCACAGGGTTGCTATGAATCTGAACTTACTCAATGGCAATGAACAATAACGAAAAATTCTAGAGTGCTGAGTGGGAAGACACCTTAGGCATCACCTGTGCAGGCTACTTATTTGATAGAGTGGAAACGAAGGCTCCAGAAAGGCTTCAAGATGCTTGTTTTAGAGGCAGAGCTAGAGTTGGAACTGTAAATGTCAGCCTCTTCACCTTTGCTTACTTTCATCTGAAAGAGAGTTGCCTCTTGAGTTCAGTCGACAAATACGTTCGAGCTCCGTAGTTGTTAGATTCTCACATGAACCTCACCCCCATCCTCATCCTCATATGCTGAATTTCATCCTCTCGTGTAATGCTTTCCTCTTGAATGTGACTGTTTATAACTACTAGAATATGGAAGAGTGATGGGATGGCATGCCCATGATTAGATTACAAAAGTCCGTGGCTTCCATTTTGTTGGCTCTTTCTTTTTCTGTGTTCTTCTCATGAACTTGCTCTGATGAAATGAGCTGGACAGGACCGCATGGGGAGAAGTTGAGGGCTTCCAGTGGCCAGCGGTCAGCAGTGAACTGAGGTGCTTGATTCAACAGCTCTGGAGGAACTGGGTCCTGCCAGCAACCACTGAGTGGGCATACATCCTTCCCCATTTAGCCTTCAGATGAAACCACAGCCCTGGTTAAGCCTTGACTGCAGGCCTCTGAGAGGGCATGAAGCCACAGACCCTTGTTAAGCTCAGCCCAGATCCTTCACCCACAGAAACTGTGTGACAAAAAATACACTTGCTTCCCGTTATTAAGTTTTGCTATACAGCCATAACTAAGATCTTCCCTTATACTAGCAAAATATTTAGGATTATGTGGCTCACACACTGTAGGCAGACTCAGGAATGAAAGGAAATTGTTAATGTTGGTTCATAGGAGCATGTAGTTCGATGGATGAGCTAAGATGCATGCAGTTCTACTCTGACTTACAGGGTTGCTGTGAGTCAGAACTGACTCAACAGCAATGGGTTTGGCTGGATCTTTTGTAACATTTTACTGAGTGCTTCCTCTATTTCAGAAATTGTATTAAACCCTTTACATGTATCAGCTTTTTTCATTTTCTTAAACTTCTCAACAAGCAGGGCCAGTGAGTTCTATTACTAGCTGCACTTTACAGATGAGAACACTGAGGTAAGGAGAGATGAATAACTTGCCTAGGATCCCACCTTTATTAGGAGTTGAGCTAGGAGCTGAATTCAGGTAGGTTGGCTTCAGAGGAAAAGAAGATAGCATTTGTTCATTTAGAAAGGACTGGAATGTGTCTTGTGTGCATGCCATTACTAGTAGCTGGGGATATAAAGAAAAGAAATGCCCCCATTGTAAAGGAGCTAGTTGCTCTTCCTCTCACTGGTGATAATCTTGGACACATGGCTTAACTTCAGTTTCCTTATAAGTAAAGAGAGCTCACAGCGTTGTAGTAAAATTAAGTGAGTTAATATTTATAAAACTCATGGAACAGTGCCCAGTACCCACTTAGTGCTATATCTGTGTTTTATTAAAATAAATAAATAACCGTGTAAGTAGAACATTCTAATAGTGTATGGAAAGCATGGTGATCTAGTCTGCTGGGAATGCATTGGGAGCTCAGAGAAGGCGATGTGTCCCATCCGTCATCTTCTGTACATGATCCTTTTAAATCCTAGGTTCATCGATAGGATTCCCATGCAACCTATGCCTTTTTTGGTCTTAATTTTATTTATTTAGTTGTTCCTGAGAACATACACAGCAAGACACACATCAATTTGCCAGTTTCTACACTGCAAATTTGATATTTGAAAATTTAGTTTTCATGCAATGGAATATTATGCAGTGATAGAGAACAGTGATGCATTTGGTGAAAATCTTACAACAGGGAGGAATCTGGAAGGCATTATACTCAGTCAGTCGCAAAGAAGAATTATTGTGAGAGAGCACTACGAAAAGGACTCAAGAAAAGAGTTAAACACAGAAGAAAACAGTCTTTGATGGTAACAAGAGTGGAGAGGGAAGAAGAGAGATATTTACAAATCTAATAATCGCCAAAAATTATTTTACATGAAGGGAGAGAAAAAAGCATATTGCTCAAGGTAGACTTCTGTTCTAGTTAAGCTAAACTGTCATTTGGTTTCAAAAAGACTTGAAGGGACGTTTTTGGCTTAATATCAAAAGATTATCTTAGAGCACTAGGTTGGGGGTTCATCCAGTCTCCACGGCTCCAGAAAGTCTGATATCCATGGGAATTTGAAACTATGTTCTGCATTTTCTCCTTTTTGATCAAGGTTCTTCTATAGAAGTTTTCATTAAAATATTCAGTAATGATAGCTGGGTGTCATCCAGTTCTGTTGGTCTCATGGCAATTAGACAAACATTCCATTTCCTGCTCCTATTCCTACCTCTCCTTCTTCTCTGCAACCTATTTTTTTTTCTCCAGTGCTTCCTATTACGTCATTAAGATGATTAGCAGTTCTAGAGTAGCGTTCTCTTGTATAGATGTCCAGATTTTTTTAACAAGTATTCTCTCTTTTAGCATAAGCATCTCAGGATGAGGCACTTTTGAAAGCAATCTTCCAATTAGGATTTACCTGTTTCTCTAACTCCTGTCTTTGGCAATACATGAATGCCTGAAAGTCAGGGAGCTACCTCCCAAGGCTCCCTTCCATTCTACTTTTCTAATAAATTCTCCTTTGCTGATCAGAACAGCAGTTCTTTTTTTTATTTTGTCCAAAGTCCAGGAGATTAAATTATTTGCAGCAGAGGACATGTGAGAACTGAAGAATGCTTAATGAAATATAAATGCCAAAATGCATCCCATAAGTCATGAAAACTGTTGTTGACCAGGCCAAGGGAATCAGTGCAGAAAGAAATAGTTGCTCAAGCAGGTGGTGGAGTTTCATCCAGACCTTGAAAAGCAGTAAGAATAGGGAGAATAGAGAGTTAGGGAATTGTCACGCAGGGGCAAGCAAGTACAGGGAAGCTGGCATGAAAAATGTGGGTAGATGTTGCTAGTGCTTACCCCTGTCTGTTTTTAATCTATTCAGGGACACAGAAGAGGACTGACTTCCCCCATGTGCGTTTGCTATTACATGGAGTCACATGACCAGTTTTTGGCCAACAGGTTGCAAGTAGAAGTGATGCGTGTTATTTGCAGGCTAAAACATTTAATTGGTGATACGAGAGGTTTCATTACTCTTCCTCCCGCTACGGCAATCATGAAAGCATGCATTGAGTCAGAAGAGCCACCAGACTGAAGGACCCAAGAAGACTGACCTGTCATATGGATCGTAGCTTATCCTGCAGTGGACTTGGTGTGAGTGATAAGTAAACCTTTCTCACACTAAACTACCGAAAGTTTGGTGTTGCTTGTTACTGCCCGTTACCCTTCTCTGACATCCCAGAAGTAGGTGTTGGAGTAGTGGGACATAGAATTGAATTAATTAAGGGGATCAGAGGTGGCCTGGTGCGTATAGAACATCAGAATCACTTGTGAGGACTTGAAAAACATCACAAAGATTGACATTCACTTGTGTTGGTCTTGACCACAGGTATTTTTTAAGCTGCCCAGGTGATTTCCAAGCACCAGTATGGTTAGGGACTATCAAGGTGCCCATCTGCAAGTGGTTGTATGGTATAATCTTGGGCAAACTGCTTACTTCTGCGAGCCTGGTTTTGAGCTGTAATAGGAATTGATAGAGTACAGACAGCCATGCCACATAACGTATGTCAGAGAGCTTCGTACACAGTAAACGGCTGCACATGAGAAAAGTAATTTTATTTGTGATGATATTAAAGACCTTGAAAGGCAGGAGTTTAGACTTGATCCAGTGGCTTGGTCTCTTGGAGCTCCTCTGCGACTAGTAGTTTTAGTTTAGAAAAAAGGGTCTACTTCTTTTTTGCAGACTCTCTGCTCTCTGGCCACAGTCCTATACCGTGTGCCTCATGTGTATTCAGGGCCTGGATTCTCATTACTTGTAGATAGAACTGTGGCAACAGCTTTTGGGCTAGCCCTCTTCTTGTGAGGCAAATTTGATATTTTTATCACTGGCTGGATAATGCACAGGTTATTCCAGATAGTGTAGTTTGATGGCATCCTTACTTTATCTAACATATATATATATATTTCTTTTTATCACTGTTACACACATACATGCACACACACACCCAGACATCAATCAGCGGCACTAGGTTTATTATGTTAATGAACTGGGTCCAGCTGCAGCCCTCCCGTCCAGAATCCGTCTCCTGAGGGATGGCCCTTCTACTTCCTTCACTGTCTCCTCTGGCATCTGTGGTTGGTGGTGCTAGGTGCTGTCCAGTCAGGTCTGACTCATACTGACCCCACGGACAGCAGAACGAAGTGCTGCCTAGTTCCGTACCATCCTCATGATCATGATGCTTGAGCTCATTTTTGCAGCCACTGTGTCAACCCAACTTGTTGAGGGGCTACCTCTTTTTTTACTGACCCTCCGATTTACCAGGCATGATGTCCTTCTCTAGGGACTGGTCCCTCCTAAGAACATTGCTAAGATAGGCGAAGCAAAGTCTCCTCATCTTCTCTTCTAATGATCATTCTGGCTGGATTTCTTCCTCAACAGATTTGTTTGTTTTGGCATTCCGTTCAATACCCTTTGCCAATACCACAACTCAAAGACGTCAGTTCTTCTTTGGTCTTCCTATTTATTACCCAGTTTTTGCACATGTATGGGGTGACTGGAAGCACCTTGGTTTAAGTCAAGCACACTTTAGTCTTTAAAACAAAACAAAACCCACTGCTGTCGAGTCAACTGTGACTCATAGAGACCCAATAGACAGAGTAGAACTGCCCCATAGGGTTCCCAAGGAGCACGTGGTGGATTTGAACTGCTAACCCTCTGGTTAGCATCCATAGTACTTAACCACTACATCACCAGGGTTTCCCTTAGTCTTCCAGGTAACACGTTTTGCTTTTTAACACTTTAAAGGAATCTTTTGCAGCAGATTTGCCTGATCAAATGCTTCTTTTGATTTCTTGATTCCTGTTTCCATGGGTGTTGCTTAAGTAAAAGGAAATGCCCTAACTTTTCTTGGTTTGTCATGTGGTCCCTTGTTAGTCCAGCTGTGACGATGTTTGTTTTCTTTATATTGAGGTGAAGTTTATACTGAAGGCTGCAGTGTTTGGTCTCCAACAGTAAAGGCAGCAAGTCCTCTTCACTTCCAGCAAGCAAGGATGTGTCGCCTTTGTGTCACAGGTTATTAGTCTTCCTCCAGTGCTGATGCCCTGTTCATCTTTATATAGTCTAGCTTTTTTGGATTATTTATATAGATAGATTAAATATAGTGAAAGACTATAACCCTGACATACAACTTTCTTGACTTCAGAGAAGAGTTTCCCCTAGTTCCATTAATGGGAATACCTCTTCATCTATGAACAAGTTCCTCAGAGACACAACTAAGTGTTCTGGAATTCTCATTCTTCACAATGTTGTCCATAATTTGCTATGATCCACACAACAGAACTCCTTTGCATAGTCCATAAAACATACGCAAACATTTTCCTGGTGTTCTCTGCTTTCAGCCAGGATCCATCTGACATCAGCAATGATATTCCTTGTTCTGCATCCTCTTCTGAATCTGGCTTGAATTTCTGGCAGTTTCCTGTCAATGTAATGCTGAAACTACTTTTGAATGATCTTCACAGCAAAACTTCACTTGCATGTGTTATTAATGGTATTGTTTGACAATTTCTGCATTTGATTGTATCATCTTTCTTAGGAATAGGCGTAAATGTGGATCACTTCTAGTCTGTTGGCCAGGTGGCTATCTTCCAAATTTCTTAGCATAGGCAAGTAAGCGCTTCTAACACTGCATTCATTTGTAGAAAGTGTCATAGATTGAATTGTTTCCCCCCAAATGTGTGTGTAGCAGTTTGTCTGGGCCATATTTCCCAGTGTTGTTTGATTGTCCTCCACTTTGTGATTTTCCTGTGTTGTAAATCCACATGTCTGCCTGTGGTTAACAGGACAAAACCAGATTATGTTAAAGAAGGTCAGGTTGGGACTGTAACTCCCCTACTAAGGTTACTTCCTTGATCCATTGTAAAGGGAGTTTCCCAGGGGCATGGCTTGTACCACCTTTTGTCCTATGAGAGATAAAAGGAAAGGGAAGCAAGTAGAGAGCTGGGAACCTCACAGCACCAAGAAAGCAGTACCAGGAACAGGGGACATCCCTTGCACCCAAGTTTCCTGTGCTGAGACGTTCCCAGACCAAGGGAAGACTGATGACCTGAACTTTTTCCTCCAGAGTTGACAGGGAGACAGCCTTCTTCTGGAACTGGTGTTCTGAATTTGGACTTGTAGCTTACTGGACTGTAAAAAAAAAAAAATTTCTCTTTGTTAAAGCCATCCACTTCTGTCATTTCTGTAACAGCAGCACTAGATGACTAAAACAATTGATGTTTCATCAGTTCTGGTATTTAGTTCCATTTTATTACTCTGTCTTGACTTTTTTTTTTTCCTTTGAAACACTAGCTGTTGACTTCCTACTTTGGAGTCTGAGTGTTTGGCATTCTTAGTCACCTATTACCACCCTCAAAGCCACAATCCTACTCTTTGCCAGACTACCGTTACAGATGTATCGCAGTTTTTGGTTAAATATGAATACTTAATGTTTATATTGACATTTATGATGATATAAATACCATTTAGAAAAAAGTGATGTGTGATAACATTTTCTTTCTTGGACTACTTTTAGTGTTTTTAGAGCTAATAACTACATCTATTTTATTTTACTTTTTTATATTTGGCTTAGCTTTCTATGCATCTATAGCTCCAACAGGACTGTGCAATGCTTTCCAATATTGTAATCTGCTTCCTCCCACCTCGGAAGGATCTCGTCAGCTCTCTGCACTCCATTCTGTACAACTGCTCCCTACCCCTGCTGCTACGGTCCTAGAATGACTTTTACCTAGCCCTAGAAGTCCCTTTACCTTTCTCTGGCATGGGATGCCATGTTGGCTGAATCTTCATGATTTTTTTCTTGAAGTACTCCCTTTGTTTGATGGGCCAAATCCCCTAATGGCTTTCCAGGTAAGGGTGTAGGGAAAATAAAATTCATGAAATGTTTCATGCCAAAGGGGGAGGGGGAGGAAATCTTTATTTCACCCTCACATTTGATTGATAATTTGTCTGGATATAGACTCCTAGGTTGGAAATGGTTTCACCTCGGAATTTGGGAGGTAGAGTTCCATTGTTCCTCTGGCTTCCTGTGTTGCTATTAAGAAGCTGAACACAAGTCTGATTTTTCATCCTTTGCATGAGATCTGCTTTTTCCTCTCTGGAAGCTTTTAAGATTTTGTTTTTATCTCTAGGTCCTGAAATCTCACAATGATGTGTCTTAGTGTGGATCTTTTTTTAAAAAAAAAAAATTCTTGTACAGAGTTCTTTCAATTTGGGAGCTATGGTCTTTATTTTTAGGAAAGGTTCTTGTACACTTCTTTGTTAGAGTCCTCTCCAGTGCTTTTCTCTCTAAAGTTCTTTTTAGTAGGATAGTTGCCATCTTCCTGAATTGGTCTTCTCTTAGTCTTAACTTTTTTCTCCTATTTTCCTTCTTTCTGCTTTTTTCGTTGTTTTGAAAAAATTCCCACAACTTTCACTTTCAGCTCTCCTAGTGAAGTTTGGCCCTCAAATTTTAATTTCTAAAAATTCATTCTGGGTTTCTAAATGCTGCTTTTTTTGTGTCGTATTTTTCTTGTTTCGTAGATGTGTTGTCTATCTGACTTTTTATTTTTAATTTTTGCCTGCATCCTCCATAATCTGTTTCTTCAAAGTCTCTTTCCATATTTGTTACTCTAGTTCCTCTCGTCCACTTTGGAATTTTCCTTCAAATATCAGTGATCCTTGGCCGTAGTTCTGCAGCCTGAGGTACATTAAGGTTAACTGGAAGCTCTGAGTGCACGGCCATTGGCTGCAGTGGTAGTCGTGGGGGACTACTGTTTGTGTTTCAGGCCTGAAGTCAGCTGTGTTTTTAAGACCTCTGATTCCCAATATGTTCCCAGTATACCGTCTCAGAGGTGAGTTATTTTCCCCAGAGAATTCCTCAGTTTACCGCTACTGTTCTGGGAGCTGACTAAGAGCGGGCGTCTAGAGGTCTCACTGTTCAGTGTATTGTTATTAGCCACCATGAAGTCAGCCCTCAACTTATGGTGATGTCATTCACAATCAAACAAAATGCTATCTGGATCCCCACAACTGACTATGGATCAGACTGCTGTGATCCATAGGATTTTCACTGGCTGATTGTTGGAAGTAGATTGCCAGGCCTTTCTTCTCAGTCTGTCTTAATTCAGCAGTTCTGCTGAAATCTGTTCAGCATCTTAGCAATACAAAGCCTGCCCCGGCAGGCAGGCAGCGGCTGTGTCTGAGGTATATTACCTGGGAATTGAATCCAGGTGTCCTGCATGAAAGCAAGAATTCTACCACTGGCTTTGGTGAATCCCCCTGTTTTCAGAACTGCATCTCATCAGCCCCTGCTGCCCTTCCTAGCACCCCTGCTTCTGATCTCAGAAATAATTTTCCTGTCTCTAGGGTTGCCATGAGTCGGATCTGACTCGATGGCACTTGGCTGGTTGGCACTGGTTAGAGGATGGGACGAGGGAGGGTCTTATGCTCCCTCTTGAAACTTTCAAAGCTCCTTCAGTTGCTCCCCTGTTGCTCAGTCTGACTTCTGAGTAACCCAAACCCAGCCAAACGCACTGCCGTGGTCAATTCTGGCTCATAGAGACGCTGTAGGACCCTGCAGAATTGCTCCATAGCGTTTCTGAGGAGCACCTGGTGGATCTGAACTGCTGACACTTTGGTTAGCAGACGTAACATTTAACCACTATGTCACCAGGATTTCCAGTAGTTTCCAAATCCTAAGGCCTTCTGAGATGCTACCCCAGGGATCCCGCTCCCTAATCGCATCTGCTCTGTAGCTGCTTAGTCCCCCGCTTCCCCTGCACCGTGAAGCCAGTTCCCTCTCCCCCATCTACACTCCATCTTCTAAAATGTTGTTGATAACCACGCATCTGTTACTTCTTTTCCAGTTCTCCTTGTCCTTATAGACTTGTTACCACTTTTATTGCTTTGCTTATATTTTAGGAGGAATCCAAACTAAGTGAATGTTATCTTTGTCACACTCGGGAACTATGGCATTATATTTCATAGTGTGGAAGTTTAAAAGTTACACGTGAGTCCTTAGTATCCTCCCCTACCCCAAACCCCAGGAGGAGTAGTCTAGCTATCTTTTATACTTTTTCATCCTTATCTTCCACTTTCTATTTAAGATCAGTAGAAATTTCGTCTCTGTTACACACACAGAAAAAGGGCCTGTGGGAGGTCTGTGTTTCTTTCTTCAGAGTAGGAAGTTCCCAATGCAGAGCTGTGTCTCCTCTCAGACTGAGGGTCCCTGAGGGCAGGGCTATGTCCATCTCCCCCATCAGATTGGTACTTCCAGATTGGCACTTCCCTCCTCAGACTGGGATTTCCTGGAGGAAGGGGCTGTATCTATCAACCCCTCAGGCTGGCGCTTCCTCAGGTAAAACAGTGTCTCCGCCTCGGCCTTGGGCTCCCTGAGGGCAGGGGCTGTGTCTGTGTCCTCCATCTGACTGGCAGGGTTCTACCTGCTGCTGCAGGTACTGTGCAGGGTACAGTACAGGGTAGAAGTGCTGCATAGTCTCCAAGGAGCATCTGGTGGATTTGAGCTGCTGACTTTTTGGTTAGCAGACTGTGGAGAAGGTAGGAGAACAGAGGAGCCCTCAGTTTGAGGGGGTTATACACAGTCCCCGTCCTCAGGAAGTCCCAGTCTGCGGGGAGACATAGTTTCACCACAAGAAGTGCTAACGTGAGAGAGGATGCAGACAGACGCAGCCACTGGAGTCCCAGTCTGAGGGGGAGACACAGTTCTACCTCAGGAAGTGCCAGTCTGACTTCTGAGTAACCCAAACCCAACCAAAGGTACTGCTGTTATCAATCCTGGCTCATAGAGACCCGATAGCACTCTTCTCTACTGTCTGCTAACCAAAAAGTCAGCAGTTCAAATCTACCAGATGCGCCTTGAAAATTATGCAGCAGTTCTACCCTGTACTACAGGGTAGTAGGTGGCTGTGTCTGTCTGTACCCTCCCTCACGTTGATACTTCTTGTGGTAAAACTATGTCTCCCCGCAGACTGGGACTTCCTGAGGGCGGGGACTGTGTATACCCCCCTCAAACTGAGAGCTCCTCTGTTCTCCTAACTTCTCTACACCTCTTGCCCCTCAGTCCCATCTCAGTGCCTAAGAAATGGCTCTTTACTGGGACATTAGAGTGATATCATCCATCAGGGGGACCTGAGAAACTCGGCCTGGTCTTGGAAGGCGGCTCCTCCTCAGGCCCCAGGAGCTGTTTCTTTTCTCTCTCTTTTTATGCTGATGTCCTTGACCAGAAAGCGATGAAGTGAGACTCATCAGAGACACCCCAAATGGCTCTATCAAGTCAGTGCCTTCCCACCCGGGGGCTGTCTGACTCCCTGAGCCTTTAGAAAATATCAACACTCAGTTCCTGCCCGGCCTCAAAGACACCCCTTCTGTCTCTTTTCCTTCTTATTGACGTTGTCTGTGGAGAAAGACTGTGGATGGTGACATGAATAATAGATTATTAATACGGAACCTCTCCAGCAAGTGAGACTTGCCACCCAGTGAGAACACACGTTATGTAACCAGCAAATTACAGTGGCATCAGAGGCGGCATGTCTGCTGAAGAGCATAGGATCAGAGCAGTGAGAGAAGCAGGGAGGAAGGCTACTTTGCAGGGGTGTCCATAGGGAGTCATGCTCTCAGCTCTTGGCTAGTGGTTTTCATCTGTTTAATCCTCAGAGCGACCAGGGGAAAGGTGCTGAATCCTCCTCTGGAGAGAGACTGGGCAGGTCACAGCATGAGGTAACTGATGCCAAGGGCTGTGCAGTTCCTGGCTTGGCCTGTAACTGGCTGGTCATGACTATAGGATTTCCTCATCATGGTCAAGACTGCATCACAGAAGACCAGACAGAAAAGAAATCCCAGAGGAAACCTGAGAACGGGAGAATTTAATCCAGGGGCTACCATCTCTGGGTGAGGAAGCCCACACCATTCCCTTAGATGACTCTGTTTTCTCCTCCAAGGCCCTTGGAAGTCAATTCCTGGTCACAGGTAGATCACCAGTGCGCTCACCCATTTCTGGCATATTGACAGCCTGATAGTGTCTTCATGCTAGGAAATCTCAGGCTGCTTTGCTTGACAGGGCATTGGAGGCACAGAAGGGTAGTGTTAGTTGCAAAGGTTTCTGGGATTGGCTTCTCAGAGGCAGAGGACAGGGCCCTGTGGCAGCCTCTTCTGTGGGGCACATAATTGACTGATAGCCACAGCTGCTATGTTTGAAGCTGTCAGCACATTGGAGGTGAGGCCACACTTTCCACAGACTGCTTCCACTCAGTTACTGAGTGCAGTAAGGCTATAAAGATGTGCTTTTTCCTACAAGATGGGGATTTACTGATGGGAGACTTTGTCTCAAGGACTCCTGTTAGCCTCATCCCATTGGCTTAATCTTTCAACTGCATTTCAATCTAAGACTTTCCCAGCCAACCCTCCTTCCTTTCCTCTACTGCACAGGGGTCAGACCTGCAATGCTATCTGATCTTCTGTCTTGCATGTATTAGCATCTTTTCCTCAGAGGGCCTGCACAAACTCAGGCCCTTATTCGCCACCCTGGATCAGGCAGAAATGCTCACCATCTAGGCACTATCCCAGACGGAAGTGGCTGACAGGAAATGTACTATATGTTTAATCCATCTTGGACTATAATTTGGCAAGGGAAGAATTCAGACCCAGGAACTGGTGTCTCTGGAGAAGGAAGCCTCCAGAACTGGGTCCCTGTCCTGGGTAGTGCAAAGACCTTAAGGCTACTAGATGTTTAGTTGGTGTAAATTATGGCAAGGAATGGAAAGGGATGAGCTCAGAGATGATGAGAAGCTGGGTCATATAAGGGCCCTGTGACCATCTTGGGATTTGTTCTCAGCACAAAGCACTGCAGTCCCTCCTAGAGGCCAGGACTCAGCGCTTCTGCGGTTTTCCTCTTGTCCCTCCCCGTTCTTCTCCTGTCTGTCACAGCACGACCTGTCTTCATTGGTCCATTCCCCTAAGGCGGCAACATAAGGAATGGCTTCTTTTCTCCTAAGACCCCTTCTGAGAGGGTAGCGCTTAATCAACACGGCCAACAGCTCTGTTACAGACCCAGACCAAACTCACTGCTGTCAAGATGATTCTGACTCTTAGTAACCCTGTAGGACAGAGTCGAACCATACCATAGAGTTTCTAAGGAGCGCTCAGTGGGGTCAAACTTCCGATCTTTTTGGCTAACAGCTGTAGCATGTAACTACTGCGCCGCCAGAGTTTCTGTTCTGTCGCAAAAAACAAGCCCTTTGCTGTCAAGTCTGTTCTGACTCATAGCAACCCTACAGGGCAGAGAAGAACTGCCCCATAAAGTTTCCAAGGAGCACCTGGTGGATTCGAACTGCCGACCTTTTCATCAGCAGCTGTAACAAGGAACCACTAGCCACTAGGATTTCAAGACCGGGAATCCCAATCCAGAGATCACGGCCTTTCTTGATCACCAATTAGTTCAGGTACCTTGGATGAGTTACGTACCTTCTCGAAGCTTCAGGTTCTTCCTCTCTGCACAAAGCTGGTGCCTGTAATAGTAGTGACTGTAGCTAACACAAACTGAGTGCCTGCTGTGTACCACAAACTGTTAGAAATACTCACCCTTGATAGGAAGTCCACATGATGGAACAGGTGCTATTATCACAGATGAGGCTGTGAAGGTACAGCGAAATTAACAAACTTGGCCAAGATCACAAGCTGGTGAGGAGTAAGGGTAGACCCCCGCCCCAGGTGAGTAAGGGTAGACCCCCGCCCCAGGTGAGTAAGGGTAGACCCCCGCCCCAAGTGAGTAAGGGTAGACCCCCGCCCCAGGTAGCTCTCTGTTCTCCTCCCTCTATCTCATCGAGCTGTTGGGAGGGCCACATGAGACGAGTTGATACTCCTTAGGAAATTTCCCAGCCCTGAAAAAGGTCTGGGTTCTGACTCCTGACCTCTCCAGGACCAAGTTACATAGAACACTTTGTTCTTTTCTTCATTCAGTCAGTCAGTCAGCACATACTTACCGGGAACCTCCTGTGTTCCAGGCAAGAGCCTCGGTAGCACAGTGGTTAAGCACTCAACTGCTAATCAAAAGATTGGCGGTTCAGACCCATTAGATGCTCCAAGGGAGCAATCTGTTCTCCTAAAGATTCCACCTTAGAAACCCTATGGAGCAGTTCTGTTCTGTCCTGTAAGGGTTCTTGAAGTCAGAATCCACTCCACAAGAATGGGTTTTGTTTGGTACGTGCAAAGCCATATGGCAGGTGCTGGCATATGACGGCAAACACGCCAGATTTGTCTTTGTCTCATGAACCTCAGAGTCCAGAGATTCACGAGTGGAAGATAATCATTAAACAGATAGTTAAGCAGATGATTAACTACAGTTGGGTTCTGTGCTCCTCCAAAGAGGCAGGGGTACAGAAAGAACATGTGACCAAGCAATGGAGCCTGAGTATCAGTGAGTGACCCTGACACTTGGCCCCTGCCTGCCTCAGTGTGCTCCCGGTCTGAGGATGGAGGGACAACACCTGTCCTGAGGGTCCCCAGTTTGGTGAAGGAGATCTAGCCCGGGCTGTCCGCGAGATTCTGCCCTGATGGAGGAGGCACTGTCTGCACTCTCGGGAAGCACCTGGTCTGCAGAGGGAGATTTTGCCCAAGTCCTTGGGGAAGCTGTAGTGCAGTCATAGAGTTGAGGGCCAAATGTCTGCTTGAACAGTAACAGGGGAGATAGCCTGAGATAACGACAAACCGTCAAGGCAATTGGGACTCATAGCGACCCTATAAGACGGAGTAGAACTGTCCCATAGAGTTTCTGAGGAGCAGCTGGTGGATTTGAAGTGCCAACTTTTTGGCTAGTAGCCATAGCACTTAACCACTATGCCACAGGGGAGATAAGCAGGGACTAAGTCACTGGTCATTTGTCAGTAGAAGCTTGTGTGTTGTTATGATCATGAACAGGTTTCAGTGAGCTTTCGGACTAAGGCAGATGAGGAAGAAAGGCCTGGTGATCTACAAAGGAAAAACCAAATGGATCACAATGGTCTGGTCTGCAACTAATCATGAAGACAGCGCAGGATCAGGCCTTGTTTTGTTCTATTGTGCCGGAGGTCACTATGAGCCATGTGTCAAGTCAACTGAGCTAACGACAATAGCAATTCCAAGAACACAGCCGAGGTGGGTGGGCTGGTCATCCAGACAAAGTAGGGTATTGAGATACCCTGTCCAGCATGGCAGAATGTACCACCCAAGAGTCTATTTTCAGGGGTCTGTCTGGCAAGGGGGGCAAAGAAGCAATTGAGGACAGATAATGAATTTTAAGTAACCTATCCGGGCTGGGTGCTAAATAAATGATACTTGTTATTTCAAGAGATAGAAGGGCACAGTGTCAGTAAATGACATGAAGGCGCCTCAGAGCCGTTAACTCTCCTGACCATTCCATTATCAACGGTCCCATTTCAGGAGCTTCCAGAAAGATTTATGTCTGCGTCGGTACCTGGCTCTTCAGAATTGGAAATTAAAGTGAGACTGAGGAGACAGAACCCGGGGCGATGGCACTGTGTGGAACGGCCACTTAGCAGGAGTAGTCAAAGAAAAGCTAAGGCTAGCTCAGTGCTCAACCACCAGCTGCACAGAGAGGAATTTTTTTTTCTTTTTTAAATAGCAGTAGTTTGGGGGAAAATTTCTAATGAATCCTATCCAACCATAAAATCATGTAGAAAATGAATCCTATCTGACAATAAAATAAAAGTGAAACAAATTACTAGGTTCTTATATTTGTAGGACAAATTAATTTCATGTTTAGAATACTAATTGCTTGCTGAAGGTCTATAACCATGTGCTGCCTGAATTTAGCAGGAGCCTTAAAGTTTAGGGGCTACAGAGGAGAGGAGAGGAGGTTGGGAGGGAGTCAGGCTGCCACCTTCTCCTGTGACGCTACCTTTGTGGCATCTCTCTCCACTGCCCAGGGCTCAGTGGTACAGCGATACTCAGTAACTGTCAGAGTTCCTAAAGGGTTTCCTGTGCTTTCACTCAGACTAGGAGGTGCCTGGGAAGGGCAGCTGTGTCCCCTCCCTCATACTTGAGCTCCATCACCTCCCACAGATTGGGGTTCCCTGAAGTCAGGGCTGTGTCTTCTCCATCAGGCAAGGCACTTCCTGTGAGCAGAGCTGTGTCTTCCCTCCAAATGGGTCTCCCTCAGGCCTGGGAGAGGTTTTACCCTCAGATTGGAGCTTCCTTGGGCCAGGGGGCCTGAGGAAAGGTATACAAAGTCTCTTCTTGGAAAAATGAACAGATAAACAATACGTGCTTTCAGGAATTCACTACCTCCTGCAGTGGCTTCAGGTGCCTCAGCCAGGCGGAGGTGAGAAGGCTGACATATAGCTGAGGATGTTTCTTGAAAATTAAAATCTGAAGGACTTGTTTCCCCTCTTGCCATCATTCACCCTTTATGCCTCATGCTGGGAAATCTAAGTTAATTCCCAACCATCCACACAACAGTGATTACATTAGTGGGAAATAAAAATATTCAAACACTGTTGTTCAAATACTGCCCTGTTGTTCTGGAAACTGCCCCATCTTAAATGGCCCAAGATGTTTGGCCCAGGTGTTGATACTTTTTATTGATCTCTCTGGGCCAGTAGTGTACCCTCAGTTTTATATATATCCTAATCTTTATACCTTCTGGAGATGGTAGCCATAATTATGCCCATTTTACAGATGACACAAACAAGGCTTCAAAAGCTTTAACAGCTTGTGCAAGATTTCATAGAACTAAGGGTTTGAGACGGGATTTGGACCCAGATGTTCTAACTCTTTCTCCCCACACTGTGCTCCTACTGCTGTGCGTCATTAGGAAGATCACCTCACCTCCTCCACACAATGTAGTCACCTTCCTCAGAGATTGTACGTGTACTCGTACGTATGACTTGATCTACTCAGTCAGGCAGAGGATTGAAGGCACAGTCTGTGGGCCGCAAATTCTGGCCTCAAGTCTGACCCTAAGGCAAACAGCCAAATAGGCCCCGAGGAGGTGGCCTGGCTCACGCGTGCTCCCTCAGCTCATTAAGCTCTGAGTTGCCACTTGCTGGGTGCCCGGTGTTGTGCCAGGTGCTGGGAAGAGCCAGAGAACCTGGTCTCAACAAGGATATGACACCGGCATTCTTACAGACAAGACCCTGGTCTGATGTTGTTCTTGGACATGACATCTCCGTAACACCTGACTAGAAAATCAGACGACTGCTTTCTTTTCCTGATTTTGGTTTAATTTCAGTCACCGTCCAGCTATGCGAGTTTGGCACAGTCTTTCCCCCTCTCTGAGCTCAGTATCAGTTTACAAGGCAACATGTAGACTGATACAGCTCTTTCTAAGGTCTTCCAGGTGTGATAACTCAGATCTGTACACTTCTCTGTCTTAGGACAGGAGATGGCCTGGTAGGGGGGATATCAGTCCTGCTTATTTCTGTCACCCTTCTGATAACCTTTGCACACTAAAACTGCTGATAACATGGCACTGTGTCTCAGGGAAGCAGACTAGAAACCAAGTGTACACGCAGGTGAGATGGTATCAGGTTGTTTCTGGAAGTTGACAAATCAGTTGCCATTAAGCTGACCCAACTACAGCTCGTGACCCCCTCACATAATCTGTCAGAGTAGACCGTGCTCCACAGGGTTTTGGATGTCAGATTTCTCAGAAATAGGTTGTTACACCTTTCTTCCAACGGTCCTCTGGTTGGACTTGAACCCCAACCTCTCAGTTGGCAGCAGAGCTCTTTAAGCGTTTCCACCACCCAGGGACGCCTGGAGATCAGGAACTGCAAGCTTGAGCTCTGGCTTCCAATGTATAATCCAGTGCCTGGCATGTTGTTATGAACACTCAGCCAATCCATGTATGAATGAAAAAAATGCATGTGTGAAGATTTGCATGTACCCAGAAAAGCCCACTCAGGGTCTGATTTCTCTTCCCACCCTAGCCCCATACCCCTAATCTGGAAGGCGACTCTGCCCCCTATTCTAGAATTCAACAGCTGCCCCTTCTGGTGTGTCCTTTTACATCAGCTGTTGCAAATATTCCACCACCAAGTGCACTCTGCTCTCCTTCCCAGGCCACCAGCAGTGACCGTTCTCCCAGCTCTTATCCACCGGCATCTACCAGGAATAGTCTTCCCATCATCACACCATGCTCTCCTCTTCTTCCTTCCGTTTCTAGTGCTTACATTTCTTCCTGATGACTGGAGAGTTTCCAGACAGAGGGAGAAACTCTTAGGAGAAGGGAGCCTGGGCCTCCTGCTTCTGCTCCAGTGTCCACCGGAAAAGGAGCCACCTGTCCCCGTGAGGCAATTCGGGTCCCCCCCAGGGGACAGCCCAGTGAAGCTGCCACTCCTGCAGTACAGGGCAGAGCCTGCTCTGCAGCATAATTACATCCCCGTTAGTATGTTAATCTCTCATATACAGAATGGCAACACCAATACTTTACTTTAAATTATTGACTGCTGAGAGGCCAGAGCACTGGGAAGGAGTTGTGCTGCAACGGAGTGTTTAATGTTTTAATTAAACCTTTCTGATAAATGTTGATCGTTACTTCTGAGCTGGCCTGGGAGAGCAGGACAGAAAGGGGAGCAGGTAGGAGGAAAGGAAGGAAGTGGGAAGACAGGGAGGGAGGAAGGCGAAAGGAGGGAGGAGTGAAGAAATAAAAAGGGGGAAGGGAGGGGGGAGGGAAGAAGGGTGAGGGAAGGAAGGGTAAAGGGATGGAGGGAGAGAGGAGGGAGGAGGGAGGGAGGCTGGGAGGGAGGAAGGATGGATTCAGGGAGGAGCTCACAAGGAGGAAAAGATAGATAGGGGAAAGAGAGAAACAACTCTCAAGTCCTGCAAACAAACAACCCCAATCCTGCTACCTTCTCTCTCAGGTCCCTTCCTCTTGAGGCTGAACACAAAGCTCCTTCACTCCAGCCACGTGTTTCTGTTTCCAGTTCTTGTCCTTCCTGGTGTGACCACACCTCCGTAAGTCTTCCATTTCTGCCCTCTCTTCCTCATACCGTATTGCCCTGACAACCGTTACCATGCCAGGACACCCCATCCTGTCCTGAGGGTCCCGGCCTTGCCCCTCAGATGTGTGCCCCTTTGGGTGAAAGGCCTGGTTCTCAGCATCAGGTCTCCAAAAACACAAGTGATGAGCTGTGGTGGCCACAGAAATGGTCACTGGACAATTGCAAAGGGGGAGGCAAGTGAGTTTAGATCCAAACTAGATTTGGACAGGGAGGGAGGGCTGAGCCAGCAGCCGCAATATGGATTGTCTTTTTTCTGCTATTCTTTGGGAATATAGTCATCAGCTCTGTTCAAGGTTGCTGACTGTTAATCACCAACTGAGAGAGAGAGAGAGAGAGAGAGAGAGAGAGAGAGAGAGAGAGAGAGTGTTTTCAAGCCTGAGATCCCAAGTCTCCCCTCTCTGCTGCCACCCTTCTCTCCCAGACTTAATTACAGCAATTTAGAAGGCACTCTTAACACTGCAGTGTAAACCTATCAATGTTTCACTTAAGAACGGATTTCTGTCAGATGGTATCAGAGGTCTATAAAGGAGAAATATGAGACTTTTTCTCAGGTAGCTTTACACACACACGCACACACACACCGATGAATTATTAACACTTGATTTTTTTTTCTGTCCCAGTCACGGGAAACAGCTGAGGGCTTTATTCAGCAGCAGTCAGAGATGAGCATTTCTACCCGAGCTATTTGCCTAAAATGCATTAAAATACACATGAAGAAATTGCGGCTCTGTGCTCTGGGTATTTCCTGTTGGCGAGGATCCAGGAGCTGCTGTTGCTCGGAAGGCAGCTCTCCTCGGGCTGTTATTTGGGAAAGGAAGAAGACAGGATGGGTGCTCCAGATAAGAGACATGTCCCCCTACCAAGAGGCCAGGGTACCAGCTGCCTGAGGAGGCACAGTGACCACATGTGGGTCCACAAAGGGCCCTGGGTTCTGAAGCCCCCTAGCTTACCTTCTTACTCTTCCTCTCGTTTCCTGGGGCTCACAAGCCTTAGGATCTCACATCTCCTTTGTGCTCCATCAACTCCTTTTTCTGCAAACACATTACTTCTTGCTTTCTACCTTAGTGTTAGAAGAGCATGTGATAATGGAATGCACATTGGCTTCAGGATCTGATAGACCTGTGTCACTTGCTGAGTATGTTATCCTGGATGAGGCATGACTTCTCTGAACCTCAGTTTCCTCAACTGTGAAATGGGTGGAAAATTGCCTCCGTCTTGTCGGGTTGGGTTAGTGGTGGTAGATGTGAATTCCCAACAGTGGAGGGCTCTGTGGTAGTCCCTTTGATGGCAGTGATGACAGGGGAGACTTCTTGGTGTGGCTGGTTCTTAGTACCACAGTTTAAAAAGGACGTAGACCAACTCAACTGTATTCAGAAAGATGTTACAAGGATACTGAATGATTGGAAAACCATGAACGGACATACGAGATCAGACACAATTTGCAAACTCATCCTAGAAAAAGTGCTACATACCTCACTGCTGAATATCACTATGAACACTTTCGAAGAATTCCCTTTGGGAAGCTATGCACCAACAGCAGCTCCTAACCCACCGTTGAAAGCATTTCTTCTAGGATGAATTCGTGAACTTAAGTGTTACGACCTCATACAACAACAGTTCCGATGGACATTCCAGAAAAAGAGTTCCGAAATTGTTTCGAAGGTTGGACTAGGCACTGGCATCAGTGCACAGCTTCCCAGGGGGTGTACTTCACTAGGGGGTGGCCATAGTGATGTGCACCAGTGAGGTATGCAGTGCTTCTCCAGGATGAGTTCATGAACTTAATTGTCAGATCTCATAAAGAGCTAATTGAAAGGACTGGAAATAGTTACCTTGGAGAGGTTAAATCTCAGGATAATGAACTTGCCATCTTTAAGTGCTTGTCTTATTGAGGAAGGATCAGAGGTTTCTGTGAAGCCCCAGAGGAAAAACAGAAATCATAGGAAAGAATTCAGATTAATATACAGAACATTTTAACCTTCAGAACTGTGTGAGAATGGAATAGGCTGCTTTGGAAGGTTCTGAGTCCCCATCACTGAAATTAAAAAAAAAAAAAATCAAGTACATGCATTTATTTATTTATTTATTATGATTAAGTGAAAACATACAATCAAAATCAAGTTTACACCTGCAACTCCGTGTGCTCTCCTCACGCTGTGACAGCACACTCCTCCTTTTCACTCTTTACTTCTAGTATCCTCTTAATGACACTTGTCTCCTCCTTGCCACCCTTTCTTATCTCATCCAGGAAGAAACCGGTAGGACAGCCTCCTGTAAGTGTATAAAACCATAAAGTGCACACACCACATGCTCACACTGTTTCCCCTAGTCCAATCCACTCTTGTCTGAAAAGTAGATAGACTTCAGTACTGACTTCAGGTCAGGGCTAACAGCAAACCTTGGGGCCACGTTCCCAGGGGACCCAGCAGGTGGTTGGACCCTCAGTTCTGGCCTTTTAGTAGAGTTCTTGAACTGCACACCTCTTTTTCTCATCCTTATCAGGGACTCAACATTGTGTCCCTTATCACGGCTGCTTTTGGTGTTGGCTGGGCACCATCTGGTTCTTCTGGTCTCATGCTGATGCAGTCTCCCATTCATATGGGTCCTTTCCTCTCCTGGGCTTATTTTTCTTCACATCTTTGATATTCTCAGTCTACACCTGTTCCAGATGAGTTGGGACTGTTTGGTGTTCCTTAGGTGGCTTTTAAGACCCCAGATACCACTCACCAGTATGGTGTGCAGAAGACTGTCTTAGTAGTAGACTAGTTATACCAATTGACTTCGATGTCCACTGAAAACATAGTCCCAAGACCCTTGTCCCTGCTGCTCTATCCTTTGGAATGTTGGGTTGAGTTTAGAAAACCTTTCAGTTTATGGCATAGCCCAGTTATGCTGATCTGCCCTCTATTGCGTGCTGTCACTCCCTTCACCTAACCAACTTCTTATCGACTATCTAATCTGTGAACATTCCTCCTCTCCCTCCATTCCCACACTTATAGCCATCAAAGGGTCTTTTCTTCTGCACATAAGTCCATTTTGAAATCCATATAGCAGAGGTCTCATACAATACTTGTCCTTTTGCAGCTGACTGATTTCACCAGCTTAATGTCTTCCAGTTGAAACCAGGTTATAAGATGCTTCTAAATTCATCACTGCATAGTGTGTCATTGTGTCTGTGTACCACATTGAGCTGTTGAGGGGCATCTAGGTTGAGTCCATCTTTTTGCTACTGCCATCTCTGACACTTTTTAAGAAAAGGTGAACTACCACTTGGCAGGAATGTGGTAGAGGTGATGCAGTCTCCTAATCAGAAACTCCGTGATTTCATGTATCTAGTCTTCTAGAGCTCTGCTGGCAAAGTGGTTAAGAGTGCAGCTGCTAACCAAATTGTCAACAAGTTCGATTTCATGAGCCTTTCCTTGGAAACCCAGTGGAGCAGTTCTACTCTTTTCTATAGGGTTCCATGAATTGGAACTGACTCATTGGCAAGTTTTTTTTTTTTTTTAAGTCTGTGGTTTCATGTGAAGGAAGCTCCATTCCCACTTTTGCTAACTTACAGTTGCTTCACAATTAGAGCAGTAATCATCTCCACTCTCCATTGCTATTTTCATTGCCATTCTTGGGAGGAGGCAACATCTCTCAGTGGTAAGTTTTGGAGAGGACCTGATCGTGCCATCAGTTTTTGGAATCAGTCTGCTTATGGAAGTCACATATGTTCTGCTCCTTCCCATCAGAGGATGAGGGCGGGAGTACGGATGTCCAGCTCTGCCTGAGATGCAGTAAGTCTATAAATTCAAATTCATGCACAAGCTGTTAACAAGCCACCTGGCTAAGAGACCCTAAGCTCGTCATTGCTTTAATAGTACTAAAGGTAACAATTTGGTCTCCCTTTGCCTGATGCCTCTATTTCTTAGAAAATTTTGAACTAGGTGTAGAAGAAGGAGTGTTAGTCATTGACCACTTTGAATATCAACAGGTATTCAATTCTCTTTCTAAGGTTGGAACAGTGGTCCATACCTACTTGCTTTGAGATCTATTTTCTGCCCTCTGCATAGTACATTTCCTAGCCTCTCTTGTCAAGTGATCACTGCCTAGGACCCAGCTAAAGGGAAGAATAGTAGGGAGATTGGAGGGAAGAAGAAGAAGCTGGAGTATTTTTCCTCTGTCTCTTCCTGTATTAATGGGTGTTTTCTGGGTAGATGGATCTCTGATACAGTTCCAGCCCTTGGGAAGCAGCCGTGGTGTTTGAATTCCAGTAATAGTGCCTCCTGATGTTTCTCTAGGCCTAAAGGTGTCCTCTCACTTTTGCTAACTTCTAGTTGCTTCACCATCTCTTATTTGTCTCCTCTGTCCTCCAGCACCAGTTACCTGCACTCACTTGCTTTTTCTTGAAATATCTATACTGGTTTATGTTTTCATGACCATTCTTTTACTGACACAGAATAAGTAGAAATTTCGGGAATTTATATGGCTGACCCTGGATGGCAAGGCCTTCAAAGGCCACTATGTGGTTCACCGGAGGATCTCTCCAAACCTCAGCCATCCTGAAATAAATCTCTGAGTCCTCAGTATTACAAGGAAGTATAAGGTCATGGAGGCCACGTGGGTATGATAAGGCCCTCCCAAGGTAGGTCTAAGAGTCTCTGCTATAACTTAGGCTTTTCCTGTCCTGAGCAGTCAGTTACCGAATACTCCTGTAGCAGGGTGAGTGTGATAGCCCGTCATCCCAGGCAGTCTTTCACTTAGTTCTAGGGCTTCTTGCCTCAGAAGTTGTCCCAACAACTTGACTATTTTTGAAGCCTCTGCCTTGTTTGCCCCCGGGCTGTCAGCCTCATCTTCCACACTCCTGGATGATCACATAGGTTCATTTCACCAACATTTCCTGCGTCGGGGTCTCCGAGCGCTCTGGTCTAGACCATCTGCTCAGAATGCTCTGCCTTTTGCAATGGTCCCGGCTCTGGGGCACCAGGACACTATATGCAGTACGCATCCTTGTCCACAGTTGCATACAACAGGTTTTGTCACACACAGATCTTTTGACTCTCCCTACGTCCCTCACAGCTGTTGGTGCCCATCAAAAAGCTCCCTTCTGCCTGACAGCATGGCCAGAAATGCACTCTGAATTTGCTTCTGCCTTCCGTGGACCTGGCAATTTGGCAAGCCTGGGGCTGCCAACAGGGACGTGGACACTATGGGAAACCTATTTTATACAGATTCATTCTGCATCTCTGGCTGTCCGTGATCAACCTTAGAAACTGGATTTTAGAGCTTCTTTGCCTAAAGAACAGAGTAAAGTGACTTAATAAACTGGGATTACACCATGAACACCATAAAGTCATCTTTATCCTAATCATAACTATTGCCATCCTCATCACTAACATCCTGATGAGAAGGCCATGAGCTCCACCACCACAACTTCCCTCACTGCTAGTGTGACAACCAGTACTAGCGTTGCTGTCACTGTGATAGTTAAAGTTGCATGTTAACTTATCTAGGAAATGATTCTCGGTGATTCTAGTGGTTAAGTAGCAATGTAATTTGACAGTTATTGTTTTAGCCATCCATTGATGCCACAACAAAAATACCATAAGTAGATGGTTTAACAAACAAAAATTTTATTCTACCACTGCCCAGTAGGCTGCTACAGGTCCAGATTCAGGTCATCAGCTCCAGGGGAAGGCTTTCTGTGTTGACTCTGGAGGAATGTCCTTGTCACCAATCTTCCCCTGGACTGGGACCTTCTGAGGTGCAGGGACTCTGGGTCCTTTCCAAAGGACACACTCTGCTCTTAGCACTACTTCTTTCCAGATGGGATGAGGTCTCCCACTCTCTGTTTCTCTTTCTTTTGTATCCCAAGTGATTGCCTAAAGGCACAACACAATCTTACACACATGGAATCCTGCCTCGTCAACACAACTACTGCCCATCCTCCCTCATTAACATCATGAGGCGGGGTTTACAGCATTAGGGAACCTCACACAACATTAGGAATCTCAGCCTAGCCAAACAGCCATACACTTTGGGGGGGGGGGCACAAGTCTATTCATGACAGTTATGTAATGATGTAATTCAGTAGTTATACAATGATGTAATTTGACAGTTGGATAGTGATGTAGATGTCCTCTATGATGTGACATGACCTAATCAGCCAATAAGTTGTAAGGGGAATTTCTTCAGGGGTGTGGCCTCCATCCAGTATATATATGTATACAGATGATCTCACAAAGTGCTTGGCTTGGCTTGGCACAAAGTTCACTTGCTGTCTCTGCATCCAGCTCTTTAGCATCTCACCTCTGGTTCCTGGGACTTAACCAGCTGTCTGCTGATCTTGGATTCATCAGTCTTCACAGCCTACATTACAGGAGCCTGCTGGCTGACCTGCTGATCTTCAGTTTGTCAGTCCCTCCAGCTATGTAAGGCAGGAGAAGCCTCCCGCCTCATATCTGACCCCCAGACTTGGGATTATCCAGCCTCTGCAACTATGAGCACCATTTCCTTGAAGGAAATCTCTTTGCGCGCGCGCACACACACACACACACACACACACACACACACACACACACACACACACACACACACACACGTATGTGTGCACACACGTGTACACACACACATACACAAACAAGCATACACGCACTTGTTTCGCTTCTCTAGACAACCTAACTTAAGACATTTGCTACCGAGAGTGGTTCTAGAGGAACTAAATCATAAGGATGAGTTTCCTAAATTGGCTCCTAAATGTGACCAGTCTTAAAGGGATGGCATTTGAATCATTGCCTTGGGTATTTCCTGGAGTAGATGCCTTACAAGAGGGTACTGCTTGTCCTGGCACAAGGTACCAATGTTAACACACAAGTTATCACCACCAACAGTTCAAGTATTGGTGAGAAATGAGGTTCTGGGTGATAACATGTTTGATATTTTTCTACAGTTTTTTTTCAGAACGAGAAGTTTAGGGAAGCTGGTTGGTTGGTTGGTCATATTTTCACTAGAAAGTTGGTGAAAGTAAAGGATGAGTTCTGAGCTTCAGAGTCACAACTCAAGTGCCACATAAAAGGCTTCAAAGTTGCCACTTGTACCCTGAACAGAAGCTTTATTTCTTATGATAACAGAACTGGTACTGTCAAAAAACATGCCTACAGTCTTATCATAAGAGTGGCTGAATTGTAACACCAACTGAATCGCCAGCCTCGCATGGTGTCTGAAGTTAAAGTAAAAGCATTGGTTGAGAAGAAATGGAATCCTGAAACTTGGCATGAGAACATACGGACAGATAAGCACGAAACAGGAGACACGGGGCCCCTAAATTCCTTTTGAATCCATCCTGCCAACAGAACCAGCCCTCTCACTTCAATTTGTAGAGATCACTCTGTCTTTGTCTGCCAAGTCTCCCCACTCAGTAAAAAACATTAGCCCCTCCACCTCCAGCTCGTGCGATTAGTCTGGCTGTGTCTGAAGAGCCTTTGTGTGTGATATCCCCTGGTGTGGCATCTGAGTCATTGCCTGGGATGACATTTGAACCATTGCCTGGGGGCATTTCCTGTAGTAGATGCCTTATAAGATACTGCTGACCATTCCCAGGATCTACCCTTGCCACCTATTTTGGTCTTTAGACCCATAGCTGGATTTAAGTCCAAACAGCTCCAAAAGGTAAAGTATAAAATGTGATCCAGGAGGAGGTATACTACACTCTGAAGGCACTACTTGACTTTTCTAATATTTACAAACAGAAACCTGAGACATGTGTGTGTGAATGGCTATTAAGAGTGGCAGATAATGGAGCAAGGAACATAAGATTGGGTCAGCCTGAATTTACTGATGTGGACCCACTAAATAGAGATTCTTCACTCAGTATTTCAGCTTGAAGGGTCATGAAAGGATCTAATAATTTATCTGGTTGGTTTGCTGAAGCATGGCTTATGAGTTAGCCTATACTAAATCAAATTGAGGTATCAGATGTGCTTTGGTATAATGTAGAAAAAGATATCTAAAGGCTTAGGGAAGTTGGCGTGTTGGAGTGGATTTATCAGGTTAGACTTACAGCCTCTCATATGGAGTGTCCAGAGAACACACCTTTTCCCACAATGATGAGAAATAAATTTGTGAAGGGAGCCCTAGCATTCTTGAAGGCTGCTGGGATTGCTGTCTTTTGCAAATCAGATTGGACAGTGCCAACTGCCCTAACTGAATTTAAGACACCTAAGTACAACTGGGCTAACTAGATACCATGGTGGTAAGGAACAAGAAGTGGTACTCAACTGACAGAGACAAGGTAGGTCTGGTTATCGTAACAGACAGTGAAGTCAAAGCAATAATCAGAATAGTCTGACTTGTATGGGCTTAAGGCTTTGGCTACTTAGTAATGGTAGTCCTAGGGGAGAAATAGATGGCACAAATACTAAATATTTACTTGATCTGTAGAAATAGAGGAAACTCTGGTGGAGTAGTGGTTAAGTGCTATCTCTGCTAACTGAAGTATTGGCAGTTTGAATCTACCAGGAGCTGCCTCAAAACTATGGAGCAGTTCTATTCCATCATATTAAGTTGCTATGAGTTGGATTGGATTGACTCGACAGCAGTGAGTTTGGTTACAGTTTGGTACAAGTGGAAGAATTCTAGGTCAAGTGAATGGCAGCCTAACTCAAATCACCAGAGTAGGGTCACAGGCCTTAATTTAGTTCCCAGATTAGAGACTGTTTACAGATCCACAACCCCTTGAATGAATGAAAGGCTTGGTCTTCTTGAAGAAGGACCCCTATACATACAGCCAAAATTATATACCGTTCATCTTTCTCCCAGACTTTCCCAAACAGATCTGTGGCCTTTTATAAGAGTGATTGTTCACTCGGGTAAAGGAGATGATCAGACGTTCGGGGGATTACTGGATACTGGTTGGGAATGGACACTAATTCCATCTGCCCATCATGAACTGTGTGTTGTCTGACGCACAGAATCATAAAGTCAGACACAGACAGCAGCATTGTGTCATTAAATGCAAATGGTATATTCAAGATCAGGCTTGAGAAGGACATGAAGTCACAAGTAAGTTACACGAGGAAGTGATCCAAATGCCCATGGTCTCCACTTCTGTCACATTAGCTGTCCCCTATGGCCTCACTGGGAATTCCTTGTATTCCACTAGCTGAAGAAGAGAAAACTTATGCGTGGTTGACAGATGGTTCTGTGTAATATTCAGTCACCACTCACAAGGGGACACCAACATTACTCTAACTCCTTACTGGAACCTCTCTGAAGGGCAGTTAAGAAATGAAATCCTACCAATGGACAGAATTTTGAGCAATGCACCTGGTTGTTTATTTTGCTTAGAAGGAGAAATGACCTAAATGTAAGATTATATTCCTGGGCTGTAGCCAATGGTTAGGTTGGATAGTCAGGGACTTAGAAGGAACATGATTAGAAAATTGGCAACAAAGAGGAATGGGATAAAGGTATGTAGATAGATCTCTCTGAAAGAATCAAAGTAGTGAGTCTTATGTGACTCTTCACCAAAGAGTGACCTCAGCAGAGGAAGGCTTTAACGATCAGGTCGATGGGGTGATGCATTCCATGGAAACCAGTCATCATCTTTCCCTGGCTACTCCTGTTTTTGCTCAATGGGCTCCTGAACAAAGTGGCCACAGCAGCAGGGATAAAGGTTATGCATAGGCTCAACAACCTGAACTTGCACTCAATAAGGCCAACTTGGCTACAGCCACTGTTGACGAACAGTGAGTACTTGATATGGCACTGTTCCTTGAGGCCATCAGTCAGCAGCTTGGTGGCAGGATAATTACATTGGACTGCTTCCATCATGAAGAGAGAAGTGTTCCATTCTAAATGGAATAGACACTCTGGATATGGGTTTTCCTTCCCTGCACATAGTGCTTCTGCCAAAGTCTTATCCGTGGACTCATAGAATGGGATATCTACCATCAAGGTATCCCACACAGCATTGCCTTGGGTCAAAGGACTCACTTCACAGCAAACGAAGTATCGCAATGGGCCCAGGCTTAGGTAATTCACTGGTCTTACCGTGTTCTCCATCATCCTGAAGCAGCTGGCTGGATAAAACAATGGAATGGACTTTTAAAGACAAAATTATGGTGCCAGCTAGATGTCAACTATTTGCAAGTCTGGGGCAGTGTTCTCCAGAAAGCTGTATATGTTCTAAACCAGCATCCAACATATGGTACTTTTACTCCCATAGCCAGGATCCATGGTTCCAGGAATCAAAGGATGAACACAGGAGTGGCACCATTCACTGTTACACCTAGTCACCCAGTTGTAAAAGTTTTGCTTCCTGTCCCCACATCTCAATCTTCTCCAGGTCTATAAGCCTTAGTACCAAAAAGATTAATATTCCCACTCTGGAGATATAATATGGATTCCATTTAACAGGAAGTTAACAATGCCTCTTGACCACTCTGAGCTCTTTATTCTCCAGGATCAACAGGCAAAGAAATGAGTTACCATATTGGATAGTGTTACCATATTCAGTCCCACAGCCTTGGGACTAGGCTAGCCGTACCGACTACCAAGAGGAAATTGGATTGAAATTACATAATGGAGGTAAAGAAAAGTATGTCCGGAATGCAGGAGATCCCTTGTGGCATCTCTTAGTACTAATGTGACCTGTGATTAAAGTCAGTGGGAAACTACAGCAGCCCAATTCCAACGTGACTACTAATGGGCCATACCCTTCAGCAATGAAAATTTGGGTTGCTCCGCTAGGCAAAGAGCCATGACCAGCTGAGGTACTTGCTGAGGGCAAAGGAAATATATAATGGGTGGTGGAAGAAAATACTTCTAAACACTAGTTATGACTACATGACAAGCTGCAGAAATGAGGACTGTGATTGTTATGAGCATTTCTGCCTTGTATATATGCATTAAATAATTTTCTGTTCTTATAAAATCTAAAATGTAAGTGGGGTTGATGGCTTTTCTGGTTATATGTGTGTTAGCTGTTTCAGATACTGTGTATGGCTTAAGATGATGCCTATAGGCGTTATGTTGACAAGGGGTGGAATGCGATGGTTAAAGGGTTCCAACTTAGCTGGGCCATGATTCTCCCTGGTGTGACAGTTATGTTATGATACAGTTTGGTAGTTATATAATGATGTAATTTGGTAGTTACATGATGATGTCATAATCTTCCGTGATATGCAGATGTGAACTGATGTGATCAGCCAATCTGTTGGAAGTGGAGTTAATTCAAGTACATGGCCTGCATCCAATACGTATATGCATGCCTGGCAACTCTCGCTTGCTTTCTCTGGATCCTGACCTCCAGTTTTGGGGACTTGAGCCAACTGCCTGCAGTATTGCCTGCTGATCTTGGAATTTTTCAGCCTCCGAAGCCTGCGAGCTAACAGCCTGTTATTTTGCCTGCCTGTCTTGGATTCATCAGCCTTCACAGCCCATGAGCCAGTGGCCTACTATGTGACTCGCTGATCTTGGGTTCCTCAGCCCCTGCAGCCACCAGTCAGGAGAAGCCTGATGCCTGATGCCTGACCCGCAGCCTTGGGGCTAGGCTAGTCTTACAATGACCTGGACCATTTCCATGAGGTAAATCTCTATGTCTGTATAATACACATGTATCATGGATTTTGCTTCTCTAGAGAAGCCAGCCTAATGCAGTCACCGTTGTTACCGCCATCACCTCTATCACTACACCACACCATTTTAACATGTCCTTTAGTGTCTCCATGAGTCTGATCCGACTAGATGGCACTTGGCTTGACTTTGTCACAATCGCTGCTGCTGTACCCATGATCACTATCACTGTCACCATTACCTAAATCAACATTAGAAATACCATCAACCTCAACATCTCACTGTCTTTCTGTGACTGTTAGGCTGGGCTAAGTGTTCTACCTAAGAAGGGAGTGATTTGCATGTTCTCAGCACACCTATATGGGGTCGCAGCACCAGAACAGCAATATTAAACCAAGATACAAATGAACAGAGACAAGTTATATCTTTTACAGAGAGTATGATTTTTAATGGGAAGATCAGTAGATAAAAGAACAGGAGAGGAAAGTCATCACTAGGAGGAAAAAGCTAGGAGGACGCAGTAGCCTTCACGCCTGTTGACAAAGGACATTTGGAGCCATCTAGAGAAACAGCCAGAGTAGATGGGAAGTAGCAGACAAAAGGTGAGTTTTGTTACCCGTGTTACCCTCCCTTAGAAGATATACACCCCCATTCTCCCTTGGTGGAGGGGTGGTAGAGTAGTGAGAAAAGCGGCTCCTGATGTCTAGAAGCTGGCCCTATGTTCTCCTGTTGAACAGGAACAATTTCAGAGAGCATCAGTATCAGACAAGACCACTCGGTGCTCACGACAAATCAGACAAAAAACAAGACCACTGCATAATCATTTCTGACCATAGACAACACATGAATATTGTCCAAGCCACAAAATGCCCAATACCCTCCCCTCTCAGCTAATATGAGTGATTGCTGCTGTGTTTTCAATTTTGGCTTTCACCTTGCTCTTGTCTGCCTCCCCTGTAGATAAAATTTATTGATTTACCCAATCATAGAGTCATCCCTGCTGACAGCTCTCAATCCAGAGTGAACCTCTACTTTCCTGAACCTTCCACAAATCATCTAATGGCAGCCCAAATCTTATTATGGGTTCTTTCTGGCAATCTCCTACTGAGATACACACCCCCCACCCATTCCCCGTGGTGTGTATGCTCTCTAACTGCGATGAGTAACAAACCGAACTTGTTCAACTACTGAAGTCCCTGAGTGGTGCCCACAGCTAATGTTCTAAGATGCTAGTCACAAAGGCTGGAGGTTCGAGTCCACCTAAACTGGTGTCAGTTTAGAAACCCTGGTGGCATAGGGGCTAAGAGCTATGGCTGCCAACAAGAATACTGGCAGTTCAAAGCCACCAAGCACTCCTTGTAAACCCAATAGGGCAGTTCTATTCTGTCCTACAGAATATGAGTCAGAATCAACTTGATGGCAGTGGGTTTGGGTTGTTTGGGGCGTCAGTTTGTTTTTTTCTGTTCAGCTACAGGTGTGTTGCTGGGGGTTGTTGGCTGGCGAAAATTGACACAGGTGTAGAATGAGTGAGTCTGAAAGATTTAATATTTAGTGCTTTTGCCACCCCAGGGCTCTCCCTCCCTTTTGGAAGGACTCATGGGTGTCCAGAGTGCAGTGTAGTCAGGCAGCTTCCACAGTCATTTCTGGGGCCCAGTTTCTCCAGCTGATTACTCTGCGAAGGGAACAAGGCCTTTTGAAGTACAGGTCAGTGGGTCTTAAAAATACCCTGGGGAGCATATCAAAATGTGGAATCCTGGACCGCACTTCTGGAGATCTCAAAAAATCCAAAGTCTGTATTTAACAAGCTTGTTGGGTGACACTGACATGTAGCAGGTTTGAGGACCACAGGCTGAGGCCCTGTAGCTCTGAGGGTCATCAAGGTCACCAAAGACTCCAGGTTAGGGCTCTGCAAGTTGCCCCCAAGCCCAAAACCATATCCACTGCCATTGAGTCGATTTCAACTCATAGTGACCCTATAGGTCAGAGTAGAACTGCCCTATAGAGTTTCAAAGGAGCACCTGGCAGACACGACACTTAACCACTATGCCACCAGGATTAACTAAATACTCTCCCCACTCTAGAGGTCATGTGTCTGTGGGCTCAGGCCCCTGTGCTAGTTTACTTCCCCCGTGCCTGGGAAAGGCCTGGATCAGGTCTCTCTCTGCCTCCCTAGCTAGAGTCATGTCTTCTTCCAAGGTTAGTGTTCAAGGAAAAGACATCTTCCTTCAGCAAAATGGGTCTCAAAAGAGATGCACATTTCTTGTCTTGAACTGAATAAAAATGTTGTCAATGGATCTATAATCCCAGGCCCCAGTGTCTCTGATCTGCAGATGCAAGGAATGCAGACCAATAATTGCTTTTAAACAGACACACAAACACACACACACACACACACACACACACACACACACACAGAGCCACCCAGAGGCACAGCAGGCAGACAGTTCTTTCGTCTCCACACACTCAGCCTCATACAGCCTCCCCAGTCCCCTGCCTCTCAACCCATTCTGTTCTCACTAAGCCAGGTCTCTCCCATGAGTATGATAGTGGTCTGGTATCATTTTGGAAACTCTAGTGGCATAGTGGTTAAGTGCTACATTGCTAACAAAAGGTTGGCAGTTCAAATCTGCCAGGCACTCCTTGGAAATTCTATGAAACGGTTCCACTGCATCCTGTAGGGCCACTATGAGTCAGAGTTGACTCAACAGCGATGGTTGGGTTCTTTGGTTTGGTACCACATTTGGGTCAGGCCATTCAGTTGGTATGTGTCTTTTGCAGCCCTACCAAGAGTCAGATAGACTCAACATATGGAGTTGCAGCTCAGCAATACGCAAGCCCCTGACATCTGTCTACCTTTGTCTGTCCTTAGAAATTATGGCCCATATCACCTTCCTGCAGCTCATTCTTGGGTGTGCAAGAGCTGTGACACCACAGATGTGAGGACTTGGGAGGCAATCTCAGCACCTGTTAACACTTTGCAGGTACATGGAGTGGTTCTGCATCTAGCTGTATTTGTTGGAGTCACACTTGAACTAGAGGCCCTGGAGTTCTCCTCTTTTGCCACTAGTCAGCCCAACTGCTGAGCCTTCTAGCACCATGGTGGAGCAGGGCCACTTCAGGCTCTGGAGTCAAGTCCTGGTGAGTTTCTGTCCTGTCCTTTGCACTTCAGAAAACTTGGGCGATCATTTAGCCTCTTTAAGTCTCGGTTTCCATACTTGCTGAAAGGGAATACCAGCATCTCTACCCCTGATGGAGTTGTGGCATTGTGAAGATCACATGAGGCAATGCTCTTGAAGTTTTGAACCCAGAGGCTGGCACACAGTAGATGCTCAATAAATAAATATATGTTTTCTTTGAAACAGGTTCTACTTTTGCCCTGGGCCAGCCTCGCCTGACCCACTCCACAGGGTTGCCCTGAATTCCACACTTTGGTGTCCTTCACTCCTAATTCTTATTGCCCCACTGTCAACACCTCAGATGGGAGCTTTATCTTCATTCCTGGTTCCTCTGGTTTCTTCAAGTTCCTCTTTCTCTCTCCCACCCTCCAGGGTTACATACCCTCAGTTCTGGTGTCTTTGGTGTCCAACACCTTGGTTCCACTCATCAAGTCTGCCCACTGGTACAGCAGCAACAGCCATACACATCCTGTCTGCTCCATAAGGAAGCTTTCTGAGGACAGAGGCAATCTTTTTCCTCTTTGCACCAGCTCCACACCTGTTGTTGGTATTAACCACCATGAGGTCAGCCCCTCTGCCTCCACTACCCACCATGGCAACTCTCCTACCCCATGGCAACCCTTCTACCCCAGAAGGCAACCCCACCTCCACTTTCCATGGCAACCCCATGTACAACAGAAAGAAATACTGCCTGTTGTGAGTCATAGGGTTTTCATTGACTGATGTCCTTAGGAAGCAGATCTCCAAGTCTTTCTTCTAGGGTTTCACACCAGTTTGATCCAGTTTGAACTGATGCTGAGAATTTTCACTTTGAATATGTTCCCAGGTGATGCTGACATGGCTGTTTAGGGACCATTTGGGAATTTATCATACATAGGAATCACCGGGGATCTTGTTAAACTTTCTGTTGTGATTCAGTATACCTGGGGCAGAGAATCCAATTCTTAGCAGGGGTTCTAATTTGAATTGATTGGAAGCCCTTTGTTCATCCTAACCTGGAAGTGCCTCAGAGACCTGTTCAGCACCATGGCAACAGAGAAGCCGCCGCTGACAGACAGGCGGTAGCAAGGACAGATGAACCTATAAGCACAGAAAACACTGGCTTACAGTAAGCAACATATAAATCCAAAACTAAACCCACTACCTTCCAGTTGGTTCTGACTCAGAGAAGCCCTGTAAGAAAGAACAGAACGTCCCCCATAGAGTTTCCAAGAGGTGCCTGGTGGATTTGAACTGCCGACCTTTTGGTTAGTAGCCATAAAACTTAACCACTATGCCTCCAGTGTTTCCAAACAAGGTATACACGAACTTAGTTGTGCCTATTTAATCTGTAATGCACAATCTCACTGGGTTTTCACCACTTTATACCTTGCTCTTTGGGTAATCTAGGAAGTGCACTGGCTGGGGATCAAATCCAGGTCTCCCACATACCAAGAAACATCCACTGCCATCAAGTCAATTCTCACTCACAGTGACCCTATAGGAGACAGTTGAACTGCCACATAGGGTTTTCAAAGAGTAGCTGGTGGATTAGAACTGCCAACCTTTTAGTTAGCAGTTGAACAATTAATGGCTGTACCACCAGATCTCCCATATGGAAGGTGAAAAGTTCACCACTGAACAACTAACCCCTTACAACTCGTACTCCAGGCATATGCTCATGGTTGATGGACTGAAGCTGAAGTGTGCCCAGACTCCATGGAGGACCAGTGATCCCACTGGTGGTTACGGCTTGTTTGTTCTTGTCCGTTATTTTCAGCCTGACCCAAATTTACAGCCCTAACATCACTGAGCACCTCAGTTTATTAAACTATAGAATGGGGAGATAGAATAGTACAAAACCCAAGATGACTGTAATGTGTTTTTTAAATAGTTCCAGCTTGTATCTGGGGAGGGAACTCTGGCTGCATAGTGGTTAAGCACTATGGCTGCTAAACAAAAGTTCAGCACTTTGAATCTACCAGGAGCTCCTTGGAAACTCTACGGAACAGTTCTATTCTGTCCTACAGGGTCACTATGAGTCAGAATTGACTCAACAGCAGTGTGTTTTGGGTGTATCTGGGGAAGAGTCCTATGGACATTTGTAGGTGGGTATTTCCATTTGCTTGCATACAGATAAAGGTACCAGTCTACTTCTTTCACTCAACCCACACCCGCTGCAGACCACAGGAGCAGATACATCTTAGAAGGAGCCGTGTAGGAGTATGACTATTATGTTGGTAGAGACTCTAAAAACATTGACCTAAAGGAGACGTGGGATTTTAAAGACAAGGTAATGTATCTTTAGGGACTGTTTAGACACCAAAGGTGTCCAGGTGTTCCTTTCCACCTTGACTCCTCTCTACTTTTCCCAGTCTTCAGCAATTAGGAGCTCAGGTTACATTCTTGCGGCTTGTTCTTGGGTCTTAAGGATCACCGGGTTGGAGACTGTGGAGACCCCTCTCTCTTTCAATGCTTGATAAAGAAGCTGTGAGATCTTACTCATGGAAATAGGGCCGATCTGTACTCTGCCCCTTCATTAATGTTGCATGATGTTGGACAAATTAATTAGTTCTCTGAGGCTCAGTTTCTTCATCTGGAAAATGGGATCACTGTAGAGATAACAGATAGTAACTCAAAAAAGTACCTGGGGCAGTGGTCTCAAATAGCAGGTCCTCACTTAAGGGAAGTTTAATTTGACGAAGTCCTTAAACCCTTCAGTGCAGGCAGCAAAGGACTCCTGCAATTCCAGCACCCAGCCAGCACCCAGGCAGATGGGCCTGTGCTGGGCACAGAGCTGCAGTTTGTCACAGACCACTCCCTGCCTCCTCCCTCCAGCCCAGCAGATCTCGATGGAGGTTCTGGGCTGGCACCCTGCTTTGCTGAGCCCTGCAGTTTTGACAAGCAGTCCCAGGAACCCAGAGGCTGTGCTTGGAAGGAGCCTAATTAATCACTGCAGTAATGGTTCTGGCAGCAGGCAGCCCCACTGCGCTGGGCCACGTGATTCCTGCAGCTGCTCTCTTCCTGGCTTCCCAGCTTGCTTCTGCTTGCACGCTGCCCTGTGACCTGTACCCCAGGCTGCCTGACGGAGCAGGGTGCAACCCCAGACTCCAAAAGGGACAACTAGATGATCCTGAGTTCCGGAGGTATAGGGGTGGGTGGTCTCTACCTCCGCTTGTTTGATTGGAAGAACATGACTCCACCCTTTGAGCCTCCCAGTGCAGGTGGAGAGCGTGGTGAGAACTTGGCATCAGGCCCATTAAAAAGCATGTAAATATATCTGCAGTGGCTACCTGGGGAAGGGTATCTGAGGAGTCTACTTGGGAGAGACTCTGTTTCTTAGCCTGTCTTGGTCTCCTGCACCCCACCCTGTGAGCCTTTTTGAGGGACCCTCTTCCCACACTCATCTCCTGAGCCAGGGGATAAGCAGAGACCAACTCTCTAGGTAGTTTAGGAATCTAGGGACCAGGTCTGGCACTGGTCTCCCTGTGCACACAGCAGAAGATACTCCCTACCTCTCAGACTCAGTTTACCTCTTTGGGGGTACTTGTTTCCCCAGATAGCCTTTCCAGTCTCTCCCAGTCTCAATTCTTCCTTTTATGAAAATAAAGATGGAAGTCTTTTGATTTCCCTTTGCCCCAAGAACAGAAAACTTGCGAATAAAATGATGATCAGTATAAAAAGACCTCTTTCAGCAAAGGCACCAGGAAAACTGAATGAATCCTTCCTTTTAATAGTGACAGCTCACATTTGTGTAGCACCAGACTCTCATCTAACAGTTTTCATATATTAACTCCAAGAGAAGCCAAGTGCCATCGATTAACTCACGTGAGCTCTATAAAGGGAGGTGCTAGTAATATCCCAGAAATTGAGGCCCAGAAAAGTTCAGAGAATCATCCAAGTCCCCACAACTAACAAGTAGTAGAGTTGGGACTCAAACTCTGACTCCAAAGTGTGAGCTGTTAGCCTCTAGGCTGGACAACCTCTCCCAGAGGTTGTTATTCCATGGACATTTTCATCTCCAACTCTCAAGCTGGGCTGTGTGAGCTCACGAGGGCAGCTCGTGAACTTGCTGCCTGGTATGTCCCAGGCACCCAGTAACTCTTTGTTGCTTGAACAAATGAATCAATGGACCGATGAATAAATGAATGAGAAGAATGGTGACAAGAACCACTGAGATGTTTGGGGTTTGAGATCTAGATCCAGCGGAATCCTGGATGTCTGACAGAGACAGACTCAAAGGTATTAAGCAGGAAGACCTTGTTTGGGCCTGTTCACTCTCAGCGCCGTGACTGGACACTGGCTGCTTGGCTTCACTAGGCACAAGCTACTTAGCCTGGGATTCACCTCCTTTTTTATGCCTTGAGTGCCTCTTGCAGCCCCTCCCTCCTCACCACCGCGGCAGGGGGGTGTTGCCGCACCGCAACACCTCTAGGGCCAAGTGGGGCTCCAGTTGCCACCCAACTGCCCCCAACTTCTTCAGGGGAGTACTCTGAGACCCACTCTAATTTGTATCGTTGTTATGATCATTGATGTTATTACTAATCCCCACACTGTAGTCCCCCTGGAGGCAAGTCCCTCTACATGCTGAGGCTGGAATGTTAAGCATTCTGGAAGGAATTGGAAATAATCATAAAAATAAGCAGGGGGTGGTGTGTGCTGCTTATGGTTGGTGGGGAAGGAGGGACTTGCTCCCCTGGGAAGTCTTTCTTCTCACAGAGCTCCGGGCTGGGTGTAAGCTCAGTAAAGAGGACAGCTTCCGGATGGGTGAAAAGTGGGGGAGGTAGGTAGAGGGGTGCACCCTCACCCCTTCCTGCATGGGACACTTCTCTGCCTTTTGTTGGAGAGGGGCAGATAAATCCAAAGGGGTGCATGTTGGTGGGGGTGACAGGCAGACCTGCAGTGGAAGGAAGAATGACTCAAAGAATTATAGGATAAGTAGAGAGAAATATCAGGAATCAAACTGCAGGGAAGATTTCAAGTAATCATAAAGGGTTTTTCAAATATATTCACTGCTAAGAGCTACAGATGTCAGGAGAGAAAATTGGTTCACTTACCAATAATAGTCACGGAAGCTGGGGGAGCAGGATGCAGACATGGTAAGTACTTAACCAGGCTTCCCATCCCCTCTCGTGGGTGTCGGGGGCGGGGGGATGAAGGCCAGGTTCCTGAGTAGGGGTTAGGGGAACACCAGCTGAGGGAGATGGATTAGTCCATTCACAGAAGAAGGTGGGGAGTGGGCGGGCTGTGCCAACTGGAAAGTGGGTTGGTCTCCAGAGCAGGCTGAAGGAGGAAGCCAGCTTGGATGATAGTTGTTTGCCGTTCATTGCTATACAGTCAGTTCTGACTCAAGGCAACCCCACGTGGCTGGATGGTACAAACAGTTAAGCACAGCACTGTTAGCCAAGAAGCTGGCTGTTCAAACCCACCCAGAGGCACCTAGCAAGACAAGCCTGGAGACCAGTCTTGGAAACCCTATGGAGCACAGTTGTACTTGGGTCACCACGGAGAAGAGAGTTGCTGCTGTTGATATTTTTAGATGCCATGAGTCTGTTCTAACTCATAGTAACCCTAAATCAACAGAATGAGACATTACCCAGTCCTAGGCCATCCTCAGAATTGTTGTTATGTTGAAGCCAATTGTCATAGTTTCAGTATCTATCCATCTCTCATTGAGTGTCTCTTGCTGATTCTCTATCAAGCATAACGTCCTTCTCCCAGGATTGGTCCCTTCTTCATAACATGTCTGAAGTACATGAGACTAAATTTTGCTGCCCCTGCTTCCAAGGAATACTCTGTGTTCTTCTAAGACAAACTTGTTCATTCTTTCAGCAGCACACAATATAATCAATATTGTCTACACCATAATTCAAAGACATCAGTTCTTCTTTCATCTTTCTTATTCATTGTCCAACTTTTGCACTCATATGAAACAACTGGAAATTCCATGGCTTGAGTCAGGCACATCTTAGTCCTCAGGATGACATCTTCATTTTTGAACACTTTGAAGAGGTCTCTTGCAGCAGATTTTCCCAGTGCAATACATTGTTTGGTTTCCTGACTGCTGCTCCCATGGGCTTTGATTATGGATCCAAGTAAAATGAAATTCTTGACAACTTCAATCTTCTCCCCATTTATCATAATATTTCTTACTGGCCCAGTTGTAAGGGTGGTTGTTTTCCTGATGTTGAGGTGTAATCCATCCTAAAGGCTGGGGTCTTTAATCTTCATCAGCACATGCTTCAAGTCCTTTTCACTTTGAGCAAGAATGCTGTGTCATCTGCCTAAGGCAGATTGTTAGAGTCTTCCTCCAGTCCTGATGCTACACTTTTCTTCATATAGTCTAGCTTCTCAGATTATTTGCTCAGCATACAAAATAAAAAAGTATGGCAAAAGGATACAACCCTGATGTACACTTTTCTTGATTTTAAACCATGCAGTGTCTCCTTTCTCTGTTCAAAAGATTGCTTCTTGGTCTATGTACACGTTCCTCATGAGCACAATTAAATGTTCTGGAATTCCCATTCTTCATGATGTTATTCGTATGTGTTATGATCCACACAGTCGACTGACTTTGTATAGTCAAAAAAAAAAAAAAAAAAGATTTTCTAGTGCTGTATGCTTTCAGCCAGAATTCATCTGACATCAGCAGTGGTTTCCTCACTCTGTGTTCTCTTTCGAATCCAGTTTCAAATTTCTGGCAGTACCCTGTTGATGCACTGCTGCAACTACTCTTGAATGATCTTCAGCCAAATTTGCTTGAGTGCGATTTGACAATATTGTTCGATAATTTCGGCATTCAGTTGGATGACCTTTCTTTGGAATGGGCACAAATATGTAGCTCTTCTAGTGGGCTGACCAGGTAGCTGTCTTCCAAATTTCTTGGCATAGATGAGTGAGCATTTCTAGTGCTGTATCTGTTGAAACATTTCAATTGGTATTCAGTCAATTCCTGGAGACTTGTTTATCACAAATGCCTTCAGTGCAGTTTGGACTTCTGTCAGTATCATTGGTTCTTGATCATGTGTTACCTCCTGTCATTGTTGAACTGATTCTTTTAGGTACAGCGATTGTGCATTCATTCTTTTTTTTTTTTAATTCTTTGTGTATTATTCAATATTTTGCTCACAGAATCCTTCAAAATTGCAACTCAAGGCTTGGTATTTTTTTTTAGTTCTGTCAGCTTGAGAAATGGCAAGTATGTTTTTCCCTTTTGGTTTTCTAACTTCAGAGTTTTGTTCATTTCGTTATAACACCATTGTCTTTCTGAGCTGCCCTTTGAAATCTTCTCCTCAGGTCTTTTATGTCATCATTTCTTCCATTCACATTAGATACTCTGTGTTCAAGGATAAGCTTCAGAGTCTCTTCTGACATCCCTCTGATCTTTTCCTTCTTTCCTGTCTTTTTTTAATGACCTTTTGCTTTCTTCATGCATAATATCCTCGGTGTGTTCCCACAACTTCTGTGGTCTTTGGTTATTAGTGTTCAATACATCAAATCTGTTCTTGAGATGGTCTCCAAATTTAGGCAAAGTGTATTCAAGGTCACATCTTGTGTCTCGTGGACTTATTTTAATTTTCTTCAGCTTTAACTCAAACTCTTCTATGAGCAATTGATGGCCTGTTCTGCAGTCAGCCCTTGGCCTTACTGTGACCAATGAGATTGAGTTTTTCTATTATCTCTTTCCATAGATGTGGTCAGTTTGATTTCTGTGCTTCCCATCAGGTGGAGTGTGTGTGTTTAGTCACTGTTTATGTTGTTGAAAGAAGTTATTTGTAATGAAGAAGTCTTTGGTTTTGCAAAATTCTATCGTGTGTCTACAGTATCATTTCTATTACCAAGGTCATATTTTCCAACTAACAATCCTTCTTCATTTCTGACTCTTGCATTCCAATCACCAATACATATTAAAGCATCTTGATTGCATGTTTGATTATTTTCATGCTGCAGAACTTGGTTTAAAATGTTTAATTTCTTCATCTTTGGCATTAGAAGCTAATATGTAAATTTGAAAAACAGCCGTAATAACCGGTCTTCCTTATAGGCATATGAATGTTATACTATCATTGACAGCATTGCACTTCACGACAGATCTTAAAATGAGAGACAGAAGGGCAGGGTAAACACTGCTTCCACTTTCCTCTCCAGTTCAGCCACAGGTTACAAGTGCTAAGGACAGGTGTAGTACTTAGTGTGGAGTAGGAGACATGTGGTTATTGTCACTAAGAATTTATTGATGTTTTATGATGAGCAGAACACTCTACCAGCTGTGTGTCAGATTGCAGACATTGTGCAACATGGTACCTGCCATAGGTTTACAACACACTGTTAAGGGTAAAGGAACACCCAAGGGGAAATGCAAAACATCCACCATACCACAGTGGGAGACAAGGGTTAATTACAACAAAGAGGAGAGTCATCAGTGATCACTGAAGGAGGAACAATCAAGGGAAACTTCAGCAGAGCTCCGACAGGGCCAGGGCTGTCTGCATCTTGCCAAAATGCTGCCTCTTTCTTTTAGGGCCCTCCTAGTACTGCAGGATGGATTAACAATTGCAGGCCCTAGTTGGTCTACATGGTCAAACATTTCTTTGCTAGTGAAAAAGTTCAAACCTATCCAAAGGCTTCTCAAATTGAGGCTTGTTGATATGTTTTTAAAAGCCTCGACAACTGTACGGCTCAGTTCAACTTTGACATAACTGGGTCCACCATGTGTTGGAAAAAAACCCAGCAGCAGTGGGTTATAAGCTGTTGCATAGGCTCCATCTTAGCCTGCCAGGACAAAGTCTAGAACAATCTTCTCATTTATGACAACACTGGGCAGTGATTTGAAGTTGGTTTGGATGTCTTCTAAGACCAAGCGTGGTGTCAATGATCACTTCAGCTAAAGTCAGGGACACATTTCACTTCACCTCATCTTATGTAGGAGTCCTAGGGACATAGTCTCACCAGCAGTGGGTTTTTTTAAGGGACATAGTAATTAAGGGATCAGCTGCTAACTGAAATGTCGGCAGTGAGAATCACCAGGTGCTCCTTAGAGATCTATGGGGCAGTCTACTCTGTCCTATGGGGTCACTATGAGTTGACAGCAGTGAGCTTTCTATGGTAGCAGAGTAGTTAAGAGCTATGGCCACTAACACAAGAGGTAGGCAGTAAGAATCCAACAGCCACTCCTTGGAAAGTCTACAGGACTGTTCCACTCTGTCTTGGGGGGCTGCTATGAGCTAGAATTGACTTGATGACAAGAAGCTAACTAATATAATTTTTGCACCTGTTCCCTGAGCCCAAATTCCACAGAACAATGGAAGAAGATCAGATGATATTTGCAGATGCTGTAGATTATGTTTCAGGAGGGAAACCTGAGGTTGGGGAATCCAAGTCTTTTACAATGGGCAATAAGCATGCCTGCCCTTTGTGCCAGAAAAAGACAATGTATTTATTATATCGGTGTATAAATATACCTGCCCTTTGCCCAAAGGCTGTTTGTTACACAAACATCCTTGAAAGGATAACCAGAACAAGGAGTGATCAAAGCCACACTTGAAAGACGTGTAGAAATGTTAAGAGCCCGGTGGATAATTGTCTCTACTTGTCTGTGATGTTTATTGTTTATATCTGCCTTTTCCTGATGGAATTTATGCTCTATGAAGGCTGGTAAGGAGGCTTCTTTAGTTCACAAATGGATCATCAGTATCTAAAACAGTATTTGGCACGTAGTAGGCCCTGAAAGGGCACTTGTTGAATACGTTACTGCGTGAGGAAAGAGATAGCCCTACTAGACATTTCCCTGTGCAAGAAATTGTCACCCAGAATCACCAGCATTCTCTGGGGAGAAGGAATTTGGGCTCTGAAAAAGTAACTTCTTTCTGTGTACCTCCAATCAGCATATGTCGTATGCCTCCCCACGTGTCCCTGGGGTCCCTCCATTGCTGGAAACTCCCAGGGCCTGTGAGACAGAGGTGTTCAGGAAAAAGGCAGCAGTTTAGGGCTTTATTTCTGCAGAAGCCAGGCAACACCAGGCTGCAGCACCTCCTCCAGGCCTCCGCTCTTCTCCTCTGCCCTCCCTTTTTGCAGGCTGATAATTAAAAGTATCAAAGCAAAGTAGGGCTGTCTCATTACATGTCCTGTTTATGTGACTCTAATGTGCTTAGAGATGATTTGAAGGGCTAGGAAATCAGCAACAGAGGTTCTTGCACGTCCAGCCTGGAGCTGGCAACCCTGAGATAAGGCTATCGAGACTGGACTCCAAATTAATTCTCAAGTAAACCAATAATGCATTAATGTGGGCAAGGCGTTAGAACTCACAGAGATGCTACACATTTCTCTGATTAATTAGCTGTTCTAGCTAATTTTGCTGCTCATAGGTGCAAATTATGGATCCTAAGAGTGAAGCAACCTCCTATTGGTCATTGTGGAGCTGTGACTGGGCACCAGGCCTCAGTGAGAGCAGCTTAGCAGTGTACAGACGGCATCCTTCTGCAGAGGCTTGTGGAGCCACCTAGGAGCTTAGCTTCTGGACTCTCTGCAAACACAGGAGGGGCCCATGGTACGAAGGAAGGCTGTGGGCTAGAACCCCAAGACCCAGGAACCTCCACTCAGGGTCTGTACTGTGGGTGGTATAAACAGTTGACCTACTCACCAAAGGTTGGTTGTAAGAGTCCATCCAGAGGCACCTTGGAAGGAAGGCCTCATGTTCTGTGGGCAAAAAAAAAAAAAAAAAAATCAGTCTTTAGAAAACACTGTGGATGAGTACAGGCTTACTCTGCCACACATGGTGTTGCCCTGAGCTGGAATCCACTCAGTGGCAACTGGTTTTAGTAAACTGAGAGGGGCGGGTGAGACTGCTGTCCATCTGGCGTTTATCACTCAAGGCCCTGACTCTTGCTGTTTTATTCCTTTATTCACTGAAAACTCAGTAATGATTCATTTTTTTCTCTTAGAGCCTCCACTCGAGGAGCCCTGGTGATGTGGTGGTTAAGTTTGGCTGCTAACTGAAAGGTTGGCAGTTCAAACCCACCAGTCAGTCTGTGGGAGAAAGAAGGGACAGTCTGCTTCTGTAACAGTGACAGCTTTAGTGGCCCTATATGGTAGTTCTACTCTGCCTATGGGTTTGCTATGAGTTAGACTCCACTCTATGGCAAAGGGTTTGTTTTGGTTTTGACTTTAGTGTCTTCTGGGCACTTTACTAGCAGCTGGGGATGGCAAAATGAAAGAATTAAGCCTCGGTGAGGATGATTTCTCAGCCTGGTACAGAAGTTAAGCAGCTCTTCCTGGAGGTGGAGGCCTTTATCTCTGTCATAGGCGTTTCTGAGGTTAAGGTCCAGCAGGGTAAGGCAGATGGGTGGTCTTCACCAAGACATCGTGTATTCAGGTAGCTGTCCACATACTCCCACCACTGTCTGGGTTTGGACACAGTGTGACATTTTTCTTTGAGGAAAACAGAAGCACCCAGTCTCTTTCTAGAGAAGTTTTTCTACAGACCCTTCTAGAGACTCAGGAGCTTGGTGTACTGGACCAGGGCATGACTATGTGGCTTCCAGTTCTGCAGTGCCACAACCTAGACAGGTCACAACAACCTCTATCCCCTTCTAAACTCTGGGGTTGCAGAATGCTATGATTGTTTTCCACCCTACTTTGGCCTTAAGAAGTGATTCTTTCTCCCATGAAAGTTGCCACTCATGGCTATGCCAGGGGTAAGACTGAGATGCGTCCTCCCAGGACGTGTGTGAGAGCGTCAGCTTCTCTATGGATCACGTGGAAAGGGTGGCAGAAGAAGGGGTCTTCAGGCAGCCAGTACATTGACCCAGAAAGCTCGTACTGAAAGCCACCACGGGCTGTGCAGGAATGTAGCACAAAAAGTGGCACATGACCTGCCGAAGGGGTAGCTGGTATTTAGCATCTTCCAGTTTTTCCAGGACAAATTGAAGACCCGAGGTTGTCAGATCTTCCATCATTTCAGCAGAAGTCAGAATTAAAAAATTTTATATATATCCATATATATGTACATAAAAAAACTTTAATTTTAAAATACTAGACTTGAGTTTAAAATATTTGAAACAAGTATGCCTGGGGACTAAATTCAGTTCACAAACGTATTAATTAGAAGTAAGCTCAATTGATGGTAACAGAAAATGAGAGAATACAACAGCAGTGGCTTAAACAAGACAGAAGAGCCCTTTCTAGTACTCCAGAAATGAAATCCTGGTGTGTAGATGTTGGAAAGATTTTCTTTACAACTCACTTAAAAAAAAAAAAAATCCCAAAAAATCATGGGTGGAGACAAAGTCCATAGTCCAACATGAAGTATGAAAGCCAAGTTTAATCCACTCTAACAGGAAGCCAGTGGAGCAGGGTTGAAACGTTGGGATAGAACTAGGGAATCCTGAAGACAGCTAACTCAGATCCTGCTTTGGACTAGGCCTCCCTGAGGTTAGGCCTTGTCTCCCCGTGTGACCGGGGCTCCCAGAGGGCAGGGCAGTGTCTCCCCTTAGAATGAGAGGCCCCTGTGTATGACTGCACCTCGGATTGTATGAGAGCTTCCTGAGGGCAGGGCTGTTTCTCCTTCTAGAATGAAGAATTTCTAGGAGTGGGACTACATCTCTCGTTTCAATTAAAAATTTCATGGGGAAATTGAGATTTTTTTTTTGGTGAGTTACAGAATTGAAGTGAAACTCAATTTCCTTATCTATATATTCAGCATGTCCCTGGATGGTGCAAATGGTTACATGTTCACCTGCTAATCGTAAGACTGGAGGTTCAAGTCTACCCAGTGACACTGCCAAAGTAAGACCTGTGATCTAATTCCACAAAATCAGCCATTGAAAACTCTGTGCAGAACAGTTTTGCTCTGACACACACAGGGGTTTCCACTAATCGGAGTCAACTGGATGGTACCTGGTTTTAACCTGAGTACTGAGCCAAGCCAAGTGATAATCATATTTACCTTGCAGGATTATTACGTAGTGCTTGGAAACCCTCGTGGAGTAGTAAGTAGTTAAGTGCTGCATCTGCTAAACAAAAGGTCGTCAGTTCAAATCCACCAGATGTTCTTTGGGAACTCTATGGGGCAGTTCTACTCTCTCTTGTAGAGTTGCTATACAACTGTCATGAGTTGGAATTGCAAACAATAGACTGAGCTTGGGTTGTTATGTTGTTTTACCCTTTGCCCTGAGTTCAAGGTTCTGTAGAGCTGGGTGGGTGAGCATCAATGACACTCAGTGGCTTGGAGGTACCATAAAAAGCAGAACAGAAGGGGAATGAACATGGTGGCAGGAATCAAGGCACAACCACTCGAGAGTTAATTTTTGTTGACAGTCTATAGGCATTCTGCTGCAAATTCTGTAACTTCATGTCTTCTTAACCTCACAACTATCCTCAAAGGTTTCATCTCATTTGTTGTAAGAAAACTGAAGCTCAGAGACATGAGTCAGTGGTTCACTCAAGATCTCAGAATCCACCAACAGAGGAGCCTGACGGTGTCCAGTCTGTTGGTGCCTTTTCTTGCAGCACACCTCACTTTTTCTCTACTCCCGTGATGCTTCCTTCTTATTCTCAGCCAATCAATAAACAAGTAATTACTGAGAGCCACCAAGGTGCTTATCGGCCCTCTGGTGCCAGAAAGGTGCTTCCTGATGCCTTGTATCTGTCTCTACTAATGACATTTCTTTAGTTTGTGGGAGACTAAGGATGCTGGCTCATTTTCCTTCCTTTAATGAATCTCCAGGGGCCTAATCATTCTTGCTGAGTCCCATGCTGCTCCTATTTGATTTTGGTTCCCCACACCCAGCTCCTCTGATGAGAGAACTGGCCACCCTCCAGCCTCCCTTTGCCTAGGCTAGGGTATTTCTTCCTAGGAGCCATGAGGCAAGTGTTGGTTCTTGGGGGTGGAAGAAGGAATCATCTTAGCTGTTACAATGGTCTGTGGCTCTCCAAAGGGCCACAGGACGTAACCAGATACATAGATAAGTACAGCTGTGATACTAAAATGTCATGGGGCAGGGGAAATTAGGAAAAAATATCTAAACGATTCCTTGGGAGATGTTGTGGATCGAATTGTGTCCCCTCAAAATATATTTTGTACATGCTAAGCTCCTGTATCTGTGGATGTAATCCCACTTGGCAGCAGAATTTTGTTACATTTAATGAGATCATATCAGTTTAAGATGCTGATACGGTTTCGTGAAACCAGTCATCTTTGAGACACAAAGGAGCAGATGGGGTCCAGAGATGCAACCGGGGGAGTGTGTGTGTGGTGGGGGAAGATTCCTGCCATGTAGAGGCCTTCAAGGATCTTCGAGACAAGGCCCTTCCCCCAGAGCAGACACAGAAAGCCTTTCCCTAGAGCTGTTACCCTGAAGTCAGACTTCCAGCCTCATAAAATAAGAGAAATTAAATTTGTTTGCTAAAGTCACCCACTTGTGATATTTCCATCATAGCGGTGCTAAGAATCTGAGAAAGTAGGGGAGGCAACAGAGGATAAAAAATGTTTGCAAAGCTCTGATCTGGAGCCTTCACTCCAGAAGTTTCTGGGGGCCTATTGGTCCTTTCTTGGGCTCACAGTGATGGATGGGAGGTTCTCCTGGAGTGGGAGGTGTAAGGCTCCTATCCGACTCTGAGTTGGTCCTCAGATGCTCTCTGAGGAGGGCTGAGGTGGCCACAGGACTATCAGCTCTGAGCCAGGATTCAAGCGGCTTCTTTTTTCCAGGACTCCAGCCCCCAATGTTTGCCTCTTGTGCCAGAGCTTGCAAAGGAATGTTTGCTTCAGAAAATCTACAGTGATTGATTAGTTATTCTGCTACAAATGAATATATCTGGTCATCAGGGTTGGAGAGTAATTGGAACTCTGGGCTGTAGCTGGGAGTTGAGACAAGTGTCTTTTAAACTCCTCTTCCTGACTCTTCCCACCCCACCTTCAGCCTGGCCAGTGTCGGATGAGGGTGACCAGAGACAGCCATTGCTGCAACTCCAGACTCATACACCTCATCCCACCAGGCAGGGGCGGCAGGACTCTTCTCCAGAACTCTGTGTACAGCTAGTTTCCCTATAGGGCAGAAGGAGACACAGGGGCTAAATGTTTGTCTCAAAACTTTGAGCATTTGTGGGTTTAGTTGAGGGACTCTTGGAGGTATGGTGCTTTGCATCTGCATGTAGGCATTGAGTATAAGTTGTGAGCTTGACCTTCCACATGTGTTATATGAGTCTTTGTGAGTGAGTCAGCACGCATGATGAGTAGAGTCTCTGGGTGGTACAAATAGTTAACACTCTCGCTTCTAACCAAAAGGCTGATGGGTTTGAGTCCATCCAGCGGCACCTTGGTAGAAAGTCCTGTTGATCTACTTCAGAAAATCAGCCACTGAAAATCCTTTTACGGGGACATACATGGTGTTGCCATGTGTCAAAATCACCTCAACATCAGCTGGTCATTGGTTTTGCGTGATGAGTACTGTGTCTCGATTGCTCACAGGTGTCTCTGTGTGTGTTTCTTGTATGTAATGTGTGCATGTGTGTCATTGTAGCCATGTGTGCATCTGCAGTGTGTCTGTTCATCTGTGTGAGGGCCTTCTCCAGGCTGTCACAGCAGTCCGACTGCGTCTGAGGACGTGTGTGTACCAGATCCTGGCCCAGTACCACGGAGGACCGTTTAGATGCCAAGAACAGACTGCCCTTATTATCCTCAAAGAGACGGGTAGATTTTATGAGGACAAATTAACTCATCTTTGAAGGTATTTAAAACATTTCAACTCTTTGCTTCTAAACATCGAGAGCAGTGAGAAGCACACGGCTGGGGGGGTCACATGATAGCTGGTTGTGAGAGTGTCAGCAGCTTGTCTCCTGGTGTGAGGAAATGTGACTTTGGACAGACATGACCGGAAGTTAAATGAGACTATGGAAAAGGGACTTGTGGGAGAGACTGAGGTTGGAGAAGAGGGTATGGTAGAGGTGGAGCCCCAGTTTGCCACTGAGCCATATGTGGCACATCTCATCCTATCTCTGAGACTTAAGAATGCTCACCACTAAAGGGGGGTCAAGTATGTGTCTCCTGCAGGCTACGCGGAAGTGCACGAGGGAAACATACTTCAAAGGCTCAGCACGTGGCTTGCCCACGGAAGGCCTCGGTGAGCGGGATTCAGAGCTCCAGATCTCCAAAGTAGACTTTGTTTCATTTCTGAAACCTGGCACCTGCTCTTCTTGAGTCTCAGGTCTGACAAGGTCCGTGACCCCCTGCTGGGCCTGAGGTCCTATCTGGGGGCTATGCTGGTGTCTTTGCCCAACCACAGTCACGACAGTGGAAGTACACACAGCCAGAGGGCAAATCCCAAGGCGATGTTTCGCATGCAGTATATGAATAAGATCTTCAAAATAACTCCAGATGTAGCTCCCAGAAACTTTCTCTCCTCATCTGTAAAACAGACAGAGCTGCAGAACCGGCTTACATGATGGATGAAAAGCTCTTAGGGCAGTGCCTGGTGAGTACTATTGTTGCATGCCGTTCAGTCCATTCCGACTCATAGCAGCTCTATAGGGAAGAACAGAACTGCCCCACGGATTTGCCGTGTCCTTTCTCCTGTAGAGCTACTGGAGAGTTCAAATTGCTGGCCTTTTGATTGGCAGCTAAGCACTGAATGATTGTACTGCCAGGGCTCCTGGCTAAATCCCTGTTACCCATTATTATCATTCCCATCTTACAGATGACAAAAGTGAAACATGGAGACAGCTGCTGTGGCCTGGGAAGGCAAGGGTTACAATCTAAGGTCAAGGTCAAAAGAAACCCAAGGATCTGAGAGCCCCTCATCTGTTTGGCAATGGTCACTCAACATTGTGCTGCTCTGTATCATTTTTCAGGGTTGGTTTTTCTCAATCATGTCTCTTCACTTTTTTTTAAATTACTTTTTACTTTCAGTTTTTAAAATGCTTTGGCTTCAGTTTTGCTTGTTCTTCAAACTTGCTGAGGAGGAATTTTGTTCTTGTGGAGAAGTTGAACAAATACCTTCCTCTGAGTTTTCTTTTGGCTTTTTCCTATTGTCTCATTACCAAAAATCATCTTCTTAGATCCTTTCCCAGAAATGCAGATGACACACACCCATTGTTTCATGTTTCAGATCTGCTTTTCTTTAATGACTTGATGGTTTGTTGTTCAATCTGCACTAAAGCACTGGGGTGGGGTACAGGCTGGTGGCCCTGCCTGCCAGCTGCAACCTTGCAGCTCCTCTGCCCTGTTTGGCCGCAGAGCATACACACATAGGTACACATATAGACATCCATGAACAGTGTATACCTAGCAGATAAACAGTGAATGAACAGGCAGGCCAGACACTATTCTAGGCACTGATCAAAAAGACAGACGAGGATACTGCTCCCCCCAACACACTCACACATACCATCACCCACATATACACTCACACACACACATAGACAATCAAACATACTCATATTCCCAAGTATGTGCACAGCTCCTTCTCTGTCCACTGCTTCCTTGGGAAGAAAGGATCACAATGGTCTAGGCACTGGATCTCTAGACCATGGTCTGGCCTTAACAGGGTGGTTCTACTGCCTTTTGGCAAAGCATCCCCTAGCTTTGCAGACGTGCAAGATTCTCAGCCACTGGGCCTCTGTGGCACCCTCGCTCCTCTTGCTGGCCTTCTTCCCTTGTAGAAGTGACTATATGATACTCTGCCCAACCGTTCTTCTGTTAGGTGTGTACTCCAGAGACCCTGTCACATATGTGTACAAGGAGATGTAAATGCAGATGTTCGTCTCAGTTTTGTCTATAATGACAACAACTGGAGAAACCCAAATGTCCGTCTGTATAGCACAGATACTGGTTAGACCAGGACTACGTGCATCAATGTGAATAAATCTCAAATATGTAATGTTGAATAAAGAAAAGAAAGTTGGAAAAGAATGAAATTATACCATCTGTATTAGTTTGAAAACATATAACTCAATGCTACATATTATTTCTGTCAGTTTGTCACATTAGGGAGGCTTCCATGTTGCTGTGATGTTGGAAGCTGTGCTATCAGTATTCAAATACCAGCAAGGTTACCCATGGTGGAAGATTTCAGCAGAACTTCCAGACTAAGACAGATTAAGAGGAGAGGCTTGGCATCTGCTTCTGAAAATGAAGCAATGAAAACACAGTGGCTCACAACAGAGTATGGCCTCACCAGGTGCTAGAAGGTGAGCCCAGTAGAAGGCATTCGCAGTCACGGGGACCTCAACTGTGAACTTGAGCTTACCAACAATTGCAAAAATGGGACTGGACTGGGTGATGTTTTTGTTCTGTTGTACACAAGGTCACCACGAGTCAGTGATGGCTGGATGGCATCTAACAGCAACATGCATTGTTTATGACTTACGCATTTTGACAAGAACCAGAAAACCTGCATGGAAAATGTGTGTGACAAATTTCAGGAGTGTGGTTACCCTGGGCGGTGGGGAGAGTTTATAAAGAATTTGGGTTGAAGCTATAATGCTTAATTTCTTAAACTGGTTGGTGGGTACATGATGTTCACATTATAGCAGTTATACTCTCTATGCCTGGACTATTTTATTTAAAAAGATATATAGAAAGAGAGACCAAGATGTGTGTTTATCCCGAGTTAGAATCATAATGAGCCTTTACTTCTTCATTTGATTTGTCTTTAAGTTGCAGGTAAGTTTTTTTTCAGATAAAAATCTTCCATTTAAAGAAAACGACTAGAGATTCTTTCCAAAGATGGCAATGATTGTCTGTGGTGAGCCTGGATCTTTTCACTTTCTTTTGGTTCTTTGTTTGCTGTAGGTCTCCAGCCCAGCACTGACAGCAATAACAACCTGTCTTTCTTATTCTGTTGTGATGGGTACATGTGTGTGTGACCCTGCAGCTGCTAGGTCAGTGAAGGCATATGAAGTTGACCCTTCTAGACACTGTGTAGCTACAAAGATTATCCATCTTTGAGAGTCTGATTCCATCATGGATAGACAGACATACAAATAGCCACCATTGAGTCAACCCCAACTCATGACAATCCCATGTACAAGAGAAAAAAACCTAACCTGGTCCTCCATCAGCCTCGTGATTGCTGGCTTGTCAGAGCTCATGCCTGCAGCTACTGAGCCAGTCCATCTCACTGAAGGTCTCCCTTGACCTCGCTGGCCTTCCACTTCACCCAACATAATGTCTTCCTCCAGTGATTGATCATTCCTGATGCCAAGCCAAACAATGTTCTGTTGTGATTCATAAACTTTTCATTGGCTAATTTTCAGAAGCAGATCACTAGGTCTTTCTTTCTACTTTGTCTTAGTCTAGAAGCTCTGCTGAAACCTGCCCACTAAATACTATGGATGACCCTGCTGGTACTTGAAATAGCAGTGACACAGCTTCCAGCATCACAGCAGCACCCAAGCCACCACACTGAGACAACCTGACAGATGGGCGGTGGGGTGGGGTTTCATGGTACTGAACACTAAAGCTGCCTCAGAGCCTGTGATCTGACCCACAGCCCACTGTAGCACCACACTCGAAGGACCCCATTCCAAGTCCCTCTCCTCATCAAGGTTTATGGTTCAGTCTCCCCATCCTTTGACGTCTTGCTCCATGCCAGGTAATCTCAGGGCCTCCTGCTGGTGCATTCTGCTTTGAACTGCTGCTGAGAAGTTGCATTTCTAACAAGTTCCCTGCTGAGACTTTGCTTTTTCACCCCAAATATACTGAATCCAAATCTGCACTATAACAAGGTCCCCAGGTGACTCTTGGGTATAACTTTCTAGGAACTTGTTAGAAATGCAAGGGTTCGAAGCCCTGGGTAACCTGAAAATGCTGTGATGAGAACTTCCAACTTCAAGGCAATCAGGCTACCTTAAAGCATGTATTCAGAAGGTGTGGACCTCATCTCTTCCCTCAGCCAGGTCACCCAAGGTTGAGGATTACCTTTATGTTGTCAGCTGGGGATGACCAGGCAGAACAGGGATAAGCAGAAGGTGGATAAAGGCATAATCACAGGGCCCTTGATTACAGTGGAAATTCTGGTGGAGTCGTGGTTAAGTGCTGCAGATACGCCAGGAGCTCCTTAGAAACCCTATGGAGCAGTTCTGCCCTCTTGTATAGGGTCGCTATGAGTCAGGATCGGCTTGACAGCAGTGAGTTTGGTTTTTGGTGGCTTTTGATCACAATGCAAGGCCCCCTGGTGGTACAGTGGTTAAGTGCCCCACTGAAAGATTGGTAGTTCAAACCCACCAGCTGCTTCAGGGGACAAAGACGTGGCAGTCTGCAACCATAAAGTTTACAGCCTTGAGAACCCCACGGCGCAATTCTAATCCATTTTATGTGGTCTCTGTGAGTTAGAACCAACTCAATGGCAGTGAGTTTGGGTTTTTTATTAGACTGGGGTCAGTTCTGCCCTTCCTTCGTTGCTCATCTTATCCTAGTGCCAAGAGCAGTCATCTATCTTCAGCGACTGCTTGCATTTGTGTTATCAGCGAGAATCAAATCTGGCAAAATGGCAGAAAAAGTGCTTGCATGGGGCTTTTCAGCAAAACCCAATTAAAGTGGGGAATTGGACCTGAAAATGAGCCATTTTGTTCACTCCTCCTCTGAGAATATCTTTCTTTCCACACTTCCTGGGCATTTTCCTAGCATTGCCCAGCGTGGGATGCAAATAAGGGTCAGGAAGAGAAACCCTCCACCGCCTACCTGTCCGTTTGTTGTACTGCGGTAGCCCACATGTTGCTGTGATACTGGGAGCTATGCCCCCAGGATTTCAAGTGCCAGCAGGATCACCCATGGTGGACAGGTTTCAGAGGAGCTTCCAGAGTAAGAAAGACTAAGAAGAAAGGTCTGGAAGTCCACTTCTGAAAATTAGTCATTGTAAACATTACGAATCACAAAAGATTACTGTCAAATAGAATGCCGGAAGGCTGAACTCCTACGGCTGGGGGACACTGCAAATACACAGTGTCAGTAAAAACTGACTCAGTCAACCACCTTTCAGGGAGCTCTCCCAGGTAGCCACCAAATACCCACTGAGAGTCTGAATGCAATTATGTAGTACTAATAGTATCTGTGATTTTCCTAAATTCTGCCCTCACCAGTAACTAACTAGTTGTCATTGAATCGACTCAGACTCATGGCAGTCTCGTGTGTGTCAGAGTACAACTATTTACCACAGGGTTTTTGATGGCTAATCTTTTGAAAACAGGTCTCCAGGATCATCCAAGACACCTCTGGGTAGACTCATACCTCTAACCTTTGCATTAGCATTTGAGCATGTTAACTGTTTGTGCTATTCAGGGACGCCAAAACCCCAGATCTAAGCCTTTTCACTTTTCACAACAAATCTAGGAGATACTACTGCATATGATGTCCATACTACTTGAGTATTTTAAAGTTCAGAGAGGTGAACTAACATGTCCAGAGCCACACAGCTAACATGGATCAGAAGTTCAAAACCTGTATCTGTCTCTCTTGGAACTGCTGCGTGGTACTACCTCTCTGTTCTTGTTGACAAGCACTTGAGGACTGTCCTCCTGCCCATAGAGTGAACTCATGCTCTGTAGCCTCTCTCACCCTTTTCAAGGTGACTTACGAGTATAAACTTCTATCCCTTCTACCTACCCCACAACCTCGCCGCCACCACCAGTTGCCACCAGTTTGATTTTGACCTATGACGTTCCGGGGTGTTATGGAGCAGAACTGCTTCCTAGGGTTTTCAGTGTTATGACTTTATAGAAGCAAATCACCGGATCTTTCTTCCAAGGTGCCTCTGGGTGGATTCAAACCACAAATCTTTTGGTAGTAGTCCAGAGCTTAGCTGTTGAGTCAGGAAGTCCACATAACCTTACAGGGCTCTGTTATTACCCCTACTTGGAGTTTAAGAAGAGAAAGCAAGTGCCAATCTGTGTATGGGAGAGTTTTCTATTGGATATTATCAGAATTGTGTCTTCTTAGAAAAAGAGAAGTCATTTGATTGTATTTAGAATGAGTGAATTTATTTTTGCTTAAAACATGGAATGAGTCAGCTAATTGTGTGTTGGTCATCAAGCCCTGGCCCCCAAAATGCTTTCATTCCTCAGCTGTTACCAAGGCAGTCTTAGCAGGGGAATATGATTGCTTCAATGCTAATTGGATCGCCTGGTTCTGGGCAGAAATAAGCCAGCAAGTAACCAAATAGCTCAATTCTGATCAAATGTAATTGAAGATGTAGGGGGTTATTCAGTTCCTATAATGAGAGTCCCAAAGGAGGTAATTCCAAGGTTGACGCAGGGCAGTGAAGTCATCAACACTCATAAAAATCCTGCTACCATTAAGTCCACTGTGACCAGTAGTGACCCCAAGTGTCCCACAGCAGAGCTGTGCTCCACAGGATTTTCAAGACTGTGAGTTTTTAGAAGCAGATTGGCAGGTCTTCTTCTGAGGGACTTCTGGATGAGTTTTAACCACCAACCTTTCATTAGCAGTAGAATTCTGTCTCAGTTGTTAGTACTGCTGTGGCAGAAATATCACAAGCAGGTGACTTTACCAGATATTTATTTTCCCATAGTTAAGGAAACTAGAAGTCTGTTCAGAGTGTTGGCTCTAGGGAAAGGTCCTTGTCTCTTTCCAGCATCTGTAGACCCAGCGTTCCTTGGCTCCTTGGTGACCTTCGTGTGGTATGGCATCTGTCTTCCTCCGTCTCTGCTAGCTTTCTAAGCCTACACTATCCTTCTTATATCTCAGAACAGACGGACTCAAGACATGTTTTTGTGGGTACACAGTTCAATCTATAATAAGTGCTTAGCCGTCTGCCCCACCCAGCAACTCTGATGTCATCAAAACCTGGGGATTTTCCTGTCTATCCATGCTACCAGGTGCCACATATTGTCCATTAAAATTGCAAGATGACTTCCCAGCTCTCAAGCAGCATGGCAGGGAGGAATATTCTTCTCTGGTCTCTGTCTTATCAGGGAGGAAAATGTTTCCCAGAAAACTTCTTTTTCCATCTCGTTGGCCAGAAAGGGATTACACGTCTAGTCCTAGGCCAGTCATTGGCAAGAGAAATGGAATTATCAAAACGCAGTTAGATCAAAAAGGTTTGATCCTCTGCCACTTGGCTCATTCCCACTCAAAGTGAATGTTCTATTAGAAAGAAGAAGGTAACTGTTGCTAGACAACCACAAAAAGTAGGGAGTGTATCAGGAAGTTGACACCCGTTTCTGAAGTCGTCAGGAAAGAGCTGGCCTTGAAATGAAACATGAGAAGTGGGGGTGGGAATGAGGAACTGAAGAGGGACTGGTCACAGCTAGGCCTCCTGTCTTTGGCATGGTACAGCTGCTCTGTTCAGATGATGCCCTGAATTCCAACCCTAGCCACAAGACAGGAGAAATGGACAGCTTTGTGGAGAAGCCAGATTTCAGAGGAGGCTTGCTGTCATATTTCTGGTATAGTGGTTTATGGAGCCAAGAGGGCTGGGTTCTAATGGGCCGTGTGACCCTGAGCCAATAATTTGACTTTTCTATGTCTTACTTTTGTCATCAAGAAGATGGAAAGAATATTGTGTACCTCATGGGGTTCCACTGAAGATGAAATGAATTAACATATGTAACATGCTTAATTTGTCGTACAGTCGGGGCTTGCGCGTTGCTGTGATGCTATGTCACCAGTATTTAGATACAAGCAGGGTCACCATGGAGGACAGGTTTCAGCTGAGCTTCTGGACTAAGGCAACGAAGAATGATCTAGCAATCTACTTGTGAAAAGAAGTAGGCAGAGAAAATCTTATGAGTAGCAATGGAACAGTGTCTGAAATAGTGCCAGAAAATGAGTACCTCCAGGTTTGAAGCCACTTAAAAGATGACTGGGGAAGAGCTGCTTCCTCAAAGTAGAGTCGAGCTTAATGAGGTAGATAGAGTCAAACTTTTGGGTCCTTCATTTGCTGATGTGGCAGGACTTAAAGTGAGAATAAACCGCTGCAAGAACCCGTTAATAATCAGAATCTGTAATGTAAAAAGTATGAATCTAGGAGAACTGGAAATACTAAAAAATGAAGTGGAATGCATAAACATGAATATCCTAGGCATTAGTAAGCTGAAATGGACTGATATTGGCCATTTTGAATAAAAAAGTCTACTATGCCGGGAATGGCAACTTGAAGGAGAATGGAGTTACACCCGTAGTCAAAAAGAACATTTCAAGATCTATCCTGAAGCACAATGTTATCAGTGATAGGATAATATTCACATGTCTATAAGGAAGACTGGAAACCCTGGTGGCATACTGGTTAAGTGCTACGGTTGCTAACCAGAAGGTCAGCAGTTCAAATCTGCCAGGCATTCCTGGGAAACTCTATGGGCAGTTCTACTCTGTCCTGTGGAGTTGCTATGAGTCAGCATCAAGTCACTGGCAGTGCATTTGGTTTTTTGGTATGAGGAAAATGGTTAATATGACTATTACTCAAATTTATGTACCAATCAAGAAGACCAAAAATCAAGAAAATGAAGATTTTTTACTAGATTCTGCAGTCTGAAACTGATCAAGCATGCAATCAGGATGCATTGATAAATTACTGGTGATTGTAATGCAAAAGCTGGAAATAAAGAAGAAGGATCAGTAGTTGGAAAATATGATCTTGGTGATAGAAATGATGCCAGAGTTCACACAATGGAATTTTGCAAGACCAATGACATCTTCATTGCAGATACCTTTTTTCACCAGCATGAACACATGGATCTCACCGGATAGAGTATACAAGAATCAATTTGACTGTATCTGTGGAAAGATACAATAGAAAAGCTCAGTATCATAGGTCAGAACAAGGCCAGGGGCCAACTGTGGAGAAGCTATGCACCAAAGACTGTGCCTATTCCACCCTTCAAAGTGGTTTTGAAACTCTTTTTCTGGAATGGCCATCAGAGCTGTCATCGTATTATCTCAATGTCTTGAATGTCATCAAAAGGTCTTCATTTCAATACTTCCTTTATCTTTGAGTAGAGAAAAAAGTAATTGGGGTTAAGATCAGATGAGTAGGTAGGGTATTCCAATACAGTTATCTGTTTGCTGGCTAAAAACTCTCTTAGAGACAGTGTGCTGTGAGCTGGTGCGTTGTCATGATGCAAGAGTCATGAGTTGCTGGCGAAAAGTTCACGTCCTTTTCATCTAACTTTTTCATGCAGCCTTTTCAGTACTTCCCAATTGTAGATTTGGTTAACTGATTATACAAATGGTACAATTCTATTATGAACAATCCCTCTGATATCAACAAAAAGGTTAGCAACATCATTTTGACTCTTGATTTGGACTGACGGAAATTTTTTGTCGTGGAGAATTGACTGACTTCCACTGTGCATTTTAATGCTTTGTTTTAAGGTCATGTTGCTACGTATATGTTTCATCACCAGTGATAACATGGCCCAAAACATCTTCTTGCCTCTCCAAAAGGTGTTGGCAAACTTTGACTTTTCTTTGCTTTTGTTCCTCGGTGAGTTCCTTTGGGATCGTTTTCACACACAGCTTTCTCATGCCAACATTTTCAGTTAAAATTTTCCTGTTTCTCTGTCAATGTTTACTTGGTCAGCTGTGCTTCTCACAGTCAACTGACAATTTTGACACACAATTCAACAAATTTTTGCAATGTTTTTGTCAACTCTGCTTGTTACTGGCCTCCCTCACTTCTCTTTATCAGTGACACTTTCTCTCCCCTCAGAAAAATGTTTAATCCATTTGTGCACTGCCATTTTCTTTGTGACATTATCCCCGTAAACTTGGACTAACGTATCCCTGATTTCATTTCCACTCTTGCCAAGGTCATTAAAGTAAGAGGTCATTAAAAAAAAGAAAGAAAAGACCCAACTGAATGTCAGAAAAGACTCTGGCACTTGCTTTTGAACGTTAAGCAGCTAAAACAAAAGGAAGGAATGACGAAGTGAAAGATCTGTACAGGAGATTTCAAAAGGTGGGTCGAGAAGAAAAAGTTAAGCGTTAGAATGACGTGTGCAAAGAGGTGGAGCTGGAAAACCAAAAGGCAAGAACACACTCTGAATTTCTGAGGCTGGAAGAATTAAAGAGAAAATTCAAGCCTTGAGTTGCAGTAGTGAAGGGTTCTATAGGAAATGTGTATCAAAGGAATACACAGAGGCATTATACTAGAAATAACTGGTTGACATTCAACCATTTACACAGGTAGCATATGATCAGGAGCCAGTGGTACTGAAAGAAGAAGTCAAAGTACATTGAAGGCACTCGTGAAAAACAAATCTCCAAGAATAGATAGAACATCAATTGAGATGTTTCAACAAACAGATGCAGCTCTGGATGTACTCACTTGTCTATGCCAAGAAATTTGGAGGATGGCTACCTGGCCAACCACCTGGAAGAAATCCATTATGTATGCCTCTTCCTAAGAAACGTGAACCACCCAAATATAGAAATTATCAAACAATATCGTTAATATCACATGCAAACAAAATATTACTAAAGATTATTCAAAAGAGGCTGGAACAGTATATGGATGGGGAACTGCCTGAAATTAAGACTGATTCAAAAGAGAATGTGGAACCAGGATATCATTGCTGATATCACATGGATCTTGACAGAGAATACCAGAAAGATGTCTACTTATATTTTATTTGCTATGCAAAGCCATTCAACTTTGTGGATCATAACAAATTATGGAGACTATTATGGAGAATGGGAATTCCAGAACATTTAATTGTGCTCATGAGGAGACTGTATATGGATAAAGAGGCAATTGTTCTAAAAGAACAAGGGGACACTGCATGGTTTAAAGTCCAGAAAGGTGTGGGTCAGGGTTGTATCCTTTCGCCATACCTATTCTATCTTTAATTTGAGAAACCTGACTATGTGAAGAAGAGTCGGGCACCAGGAGAGGAGGAAGGGCTTTTAACAACCTGCATTATGCAGATGACGCCACCTTATTTGCTGAAAGTGAAGAGGACTTGAAACACTGATAAAAATCAAAGGGTACAGCCTATTGTATGGATTATACTTCAACACCAAGAAAATATAAATCTCCACAACTTAACCAATATGGACATTGTGATAAATTATAACTCTTATTGAGTTACTTAAGGACCCAGCCTGAGAAAGTCTGCCCTTGAGAAGGTGGAAGGTCATCAAGGACTTCATTTTACTTGAATTCACCATCAACAGCCATGGAAACAGCCGTCAAGAAATCAAAAGACACATTGCATTGGGAAAATCTGCAGCAAAAGACCTATTTTAAGTGTTGAAAAACAAAGATGTTACCTTGAAGACTAAGTTGTGCCTGACTCAAACCAAGATATTTTAAATCATTTTATAGGTATGTAAAAACTGGACAACGAATAAGAAATACAGAAAAAGAACTGATGCCTTTGAATTGTAGTGTTGGAGAAGAAAGTTGAATATGTCATGGACTGCCAAAAGAACAAAAAGATCTGTCCTGGAGGAAGTGCAACCAGAGAGTGCTCCCTGGAAGCAAGGATGGTGAGAGTACGTCTTACATAGAAGTGTTAGGAGGGCTATCCCTACAGAAGGACATCAGGCTTGGCAAAGGAGAAAGTCAGTGAAAAAGAGGAAGACTTGCAATGAGATGGACTGACACAGTGGCTGCAGTAACAGGCTCAAACATAAAAATAGTTATTGATACAGCACAGGACTAAGTAGTGTTTTGCTGTATTGTACACAGAAGAGCCGTGAATCAGAACCAACTTGACGGCACCTAACAACAACAAGCTTAAAACAGCCTGGGTAAGTGGTAGGTAAAGAGTAATTATTATTTATTATTGTCTGTTGTAAGTCACATTTAACTCAATGAGAAGATTGAGCATCGATGGGATTCTGTTTTGGAAATGGGGAAAGGAAAATTAGACAACAAGATGAGACAATTTGAGGTTCCATTTTCTTATAAATACCTCTGTACCTCTTTTTCATTGTGATTTAGGTGCAAATTTACAGAACAAATTGACTTCTTACTAAACAGTTGATATACAAATCATTTTTTGACATTGATTGTCACCCCAGTGTTGTACCAACACTCTCTCTTTTCATCCCCGGTTCCCTATTTCTATTCATCCCGTTTCCCTGTTCCTTTCTGTCTTCTTGTTTTTGCTTTTGTGTTGTTGTGGCCCTTAGTCTCATATACATGATTGAACTATGAAGCCTCTCCTTCAAGTTTGTTATTGTTGACCCCATAGACTTGTCTAATCTTTGGCTAATGGGTGAACGTCAGGGATGACTACAGTACTGAGTTAAAAGGACATCCAGGGGCCATACTCTTGAGGTTTCTCCAGTGTCTGTCAGATCAGAAAGCCTGGTCTTTTTTCTCTCTGTTCTTTTCTTAAAGAGCTCAGTCCTAGGGAAACATGAAGATCAATGAGGGCAGATTTGAATACTGTAGCCCAAGAGTCAGTCCCGAGCAGGAAGAGATGGCAGGAGTACAGGGGAGGTAAACCAGATCAACTCAGCCAGGGCCAGAAACCCAGTAGCATTTGCGCCCATGGGGTGGGGTACCCCGGCCTCAGGACCTCTTGTCTTTCTGCCCTCCATAGCTTGTTCATCTGTGCCTTGGTCCCCACTCATCCCCAAGTGTCTCTGTCTCCTTCCCCGATGCCTTATGGGTCATGGGCAAGTGGATCCAGGCTCCCGCCAGGGGTCAGATATGTCACTCCAGTGCAGGTGCTGGGATTTCGTCTTTAAGAGTTGTTAGTTAGGATGAACTAGAACATGCTGCAGAAACAAATACAAAAACTCATATTGCAGTGGCTTCGTACACACAAGCTTTATTCCTGGTTCACGGTAGATGTTCAGTAGTTAACGGGAGGAATCTTCTTACCGAGTTACTCATGGACCCAGAATGACAGAAGCATTGCCTGAACAAAAGCGTCCAAGATTCCCAGAACAATAAGCAGGAAAATTAAGGTCAAGTACTAGTAATTAAGTGCTTCTACACTTCGTTGCAAGTCACATGCAAGTCACATGTCTGAGCCTACCTTTGAGTGGCAGGGACATGCTTTCCACAATGTGTGTGGAAGAAGAAAGTACCAGAGTGTTTGTGAACACTACTAATGGCAGAGCCTTAACACCTTGGGCAACACACAAATTTGACAGAACGTGTTCTACTAGAGATGATACTGTCCCAGGCAATACTCTCTGGGAGCTGTGATTTTCTCAGCTGCAGACCCAGGACAGCTGCCTGATTTGGGAGTGATGCTCCTCATTTCAGAGCCTGTGGCACTTGACGTCATGTTTGCAGAACAACTTGGCAAATAGTTTTCCCAGAGTGCAGTTACCTCTCCTCAGAGTACTGTGAGACAAGCTCCTACAACCTTCCACTTACATGAAGTCTTCCTGGATTGCCTAGCAATCTCCCCGACCCAACACAGACATGGGTACCACCCAGCTTTCTTCCCTATCCCTTAAAAGTTACCCATTTTCCTTGGTGATACCTGAGAATAGCTCACACTGGGACAATTGTTTGGAGTTTTAGTAAATATGTCTATGTATATTATCTCATTAAACCTTCACAACAAACCTAGGAGACAGGTTGCTATTATTAGCCTCATTTTACTATTGAAGAAACAAGCACAGAGAGGTTAAGTGACCTTCCCCAGGTCACACAGGTTGTTGGTTATGGAGCCAGGATTCAAACCCAGGCAGGCCAGCACCAGGAACCGTGCTTAACCACTGAGCTATACTCCAAGCCAGGAGTGCCTGCCTTTCCAAGTTGTGAGGAACTCCTGTTTTCTCTGACAAACACTAGGAAGAGATGTGTGCCTCCCCAAGGCTGCTGTGAGTTATTGGCTATTTGCTGGTCAACTCACATCCACGTCTCTCGGGACTCATCTCCTAGCCCCTGATCTACTTCCATTCTTACATCCGGTCTGACACAGTTAGTGATGCATTTTTCTACAGAAAACATAATCAAGAATACTATCTATCTGACCCATGCGCCCCGCTGTCATTCCTGAAATCCCAGCCTCATTATTTGCATCCACCATCATCGTTGCCGAAAACACTTTCCTTGTGTCTGCACAGACTGGCTTTCGCTTCAAACAGAGGGGCCTTCAGAGAGCTTCAGCCACTTCCTAGGGGCTTGAATGGGACCTACCAAGACTGCTCTGGTCTGCCTCTTATGGCAAGGAGACCCCCATATCTTCACCTGGGTACCTGCCTCCGTAACGTCAGCTCCGGGAGAAGGGACGTGGCAACAAGACTAGCTCGCATCTCACTTCTGTCCTTTCCTGGACCCTGGCCTTGCTTCCAGTTGTCCCTCACAGCAAGCAGTCCCTTCTCCAGCCCACGGCTCACAGACATGCACACAGCACGGGAAACCTGAGCCAGTCTCCACTCTTCAAGGTACGAATGAAAGGTGACTTGAGGGCGGCGTGATGAGAAGGGTTCTCTCCCAGCAGCCTCTGGGCCTACCACCTCTTCCGCAAGCAGACCGTTTTTCATTTGGGGCCTCCTCCTGCCAGACTTGCAGCTTATTGAGTAGAATAAACTGCTTGAAGGACACTTTACAACTCGCTAAATAATCACTGTGTGGAGCACACAAGATGTGAGGCACACCCTTCGAGGTGAGTGGAGCGGAGCTGGAGCTCTGGTCCCAGGACGCATTGTCCTAGCACTGCTTCCTCCAAGGAACTGCTTTTAGCTCTGGCCTCCAGGGTATCAGCGTCTCCTCCTGTCCCCAGGGCTTTATGTGTTGAGTTTCTTTTTTGTTTTCCTCTAGGGTGGAAGCAGGCAAACCGCAGGACTGCTTCTGCCTAGTGAAAGCCAGCGGTCCAAGCAGAGTGCGTAAGCAGCCACTGAGAGTTTTTCTGCAGACACAGAGACAGATGCCCAGGAATCGATCCCCTCTGAAGATGAATCACGGTGCAGTGCACATAGAAAATGCCTTTGATCTAAACAGGCAGACAATGCTCCTTAAAGGGCCTCCACGCCATGTCAATTTGCTGTGATTGGTGGGAGGGAGGAAGAGAGAGGGAGAAACACACCAAGAGATGGAGACAGAGGAGAGATACACTCATGGGTAAATGAGGACAGAGACAGAGACTGTGACCCAGGGAGACACTCAAATAGAGAGATATGAGACTGTGATACCGAGACAGAGACAGCTGGAGACATAGAAACAGAAGGAACAGACATGGACAGATTCAGGAGACAGGGGACTTGTTTCCTTCCTTAGGTTTTGGTGGGGCTGGAGGTGCGGAGACTCTCAGATTGCATTTGGCATTGAACATTAATTAATCAGGCATTCAGGTTATGTTAAGCTTTTGCTCCTTGCTAAGAATTAATCAGAACAAGTGTTCTGTTAGCTCTCAGTTATCATTGGAGAGGCCTTCCTTCTACTGCAGTCTTTTGGATGTGTGTGTGTTGCGTGTGTGAGAGATAGAGAGAGAGAGAGAGAGAGAGGAGACAGAGAGGGGAGAGAGAGAAGAAAGAGATTCATGTTGCATGCTATGGGCAGCAAGATTAGGTTTGGATTTATCTTTTCCCTTAGAATTAGCAATGCCTGCCTATCTCTGTTCAGGTAACTGAGAGGAAACTGTGGGGGAATTCATAACATGCTCAGTATATCCTTGCTGTACCAGAAGGCAGGCTTTTTCTAATCATAATCTGAGAGCCTGAGAATCTCAGAACTTTGTTTATCAGACTTGGGAGGAAACCTTAGAGGTCTTGCTGTTCAGCCCCTTGCATCACGCAAATGGAGACAGCCCCTTGCATCACAGAAATGGTGTAACCAAGGTACAGAGGGTACAACTTGTGCCACACGAGGGCCGGAGTAAGGATGCACACCTATCGGCCACCTCCCAGATGTTGTCTTCTTCTACTTGCATCAGTGGACAGAAGGAGGTGTCTCTATCCCCAGGAGCTGAGGCTTCCCACAGCTAGGCATTACTCATTGGGATTTTATCTTCTTCCAGGTCCACACTCCAGATCTCTATTTCTAGTCTATTCCAGACTCTGTAGGAGCATCAGGGCAGTGAACCTCAGAGGAAGACGAAGGAAAACACCCATCTTTGGCATTTATACAAACCCTCTTACCCTTGGGGAAACCCTGGTGGCCTAGTGATTAAACAGTACAGCTACTAACCAGAAGGTCAGTAGTTTGAATCCAGCAGGTGCTTCTTGATAACTCTATGTGGCAGTTCTACTCTGTCCTATAAGGTCGCTATGGGTCAGAATCAACTCGACAGCAACGGATTTTTGGTTTCTCACCATTGGAACTTATGGAAATACACCGTCAGACATGGGAACATGGTGAAGATGCATCCGGAAGCCAGTTGTCTGGCAAGTCCTTCAGAGACCCCAGAGGGTAGAACAACCATTTCTGAAAACATTCTGAAAACATTCAAGGAAGCAAGTAGCCTCTAGAGCAATGGTTCTCAGCTGGGGACAATTTTGTTCCCCCCCGGGTCATGGCAACGTCTGGGTCCCCCCGGGTCATGGCAACGTCTGGAGATGGTTTTGATTGCCACACTGGGAGTTTCTATTGGCATCTAGTAAGTAGAGGCCAAGGATGCTGCTGAACATCCTACAATGTATAGGACAGCCTCTGTCATAAAGAATTATCTAGCATATGTTCTGCATATCAACGTGGATGAGTCATGTCCAAGTTCTAGCAAGCTGCCGTTAAGGAGCACCAATTGGTCCCAATTCACCTGCATCAGAAGTAAATGAAGGACATCAAGGACAGGAGGAAACTGTAAGCCCACCAGACAGAAGGGGCCATGTGAGCCAGAGTCTGATGAAGCCAGAGCCTGCTTCAGCACAGGACCAAAAGAGACAGATGGTGCCCAGCTGCCACCGGTGCCTGCCTGGGTGGGGTACACAGTATGGACCTCTTGAGATAGCAGGAGAAGGCTTAGAGGGCAGATCTAGAACTCTACTAAGTGACCATGCTTGATGATCCGTCTTTCTGGAGGCTTCCTGGGGAACGGGGCCCCTGGACTCTTTAACGCCAAACTGCACCCAGCACCAAAGCCAGCTCTCCAGAGAAAGACTGAACTGGACTACACAAAGCAGGAAGTGAGGCAGGTAACAAACAAACTTTTGAACTTGGTAAGTACCCAGGGTTATCCATGTAGCCCATCACTGGAGGCGATGATAATAGGGTGAGGGGAGACAGATCTGATCAAATGGACACGGGAAGTTTGGGATGAAAGTGGGGCGTGTGTTGCTGGTTGGGGGGGTCGGGGTGGAGGAAGAGGAGAGCAGTTAGAATAGAATGACAGTGAAAGCTCCAGGTGTTATATGCCAAATTGATATACCTTGTAAACTTGAACTTAAATCACAACAACAACAACAAAAATTACCTAGCCCCAAATGTCAACAGGGCTGAAAGTTAGAAACCCTGCCCTAGAGGAATAACCCAGAGTGCCCACTTTCTTGTCCACACACTTGGCATTCTAGTACAGAAATGCTCGTTGTTTTGCCTGCATAGACACAGCTCTTGTTACCACCGGGTCAGAGAGGGTAGAATAAAGGGACAGTGGGAAGCATCTGGTGAGTCAGGTCCTGCAGGTGATCATGCAGGCAGATTCTGTTCATTTGTCTGCCCTTTCTCACCCACCTCTCCTGTGACAACGTGACCTTTCCAATGAGAGGAGACTCATTTTTCAGGGGCACTTCAGCAACCAACTTGCTGCTGGACTCCAGACCATTTCTTCAAGGTCATTTGTAAAGAGACACGCTCACTGACTTGGGTGGAATTCCTTGTGGCCCTCAGCGAGGATGTTACCTTTCTCCATCAGCATGGGAAAGAGACAAAGAGGATAACCTCCTCTTTCTGTTTCCGCATCTTCCTTCCTTTGCATCCTTACCTTTGCCATCTCTGCCCTGTTCTCTCTACTTTACCCATTTTTTATTCCCTAATTCCATCTTGGCTCGGTCTTCGCCAAGGGTCTTCTGCTGTTCTTGGTGTCTCCTCTCTACTCCTCCACTCTTTTTTTCAAAATTCAATGCTGTAGAGAACACATCAAAAGCTTCCAATCTATCACTTTGGAAACTAAGGTCTCACATATAAAATTGTGAGGGAGACAGGACCCTGCTCTCTACCCATCTATTTTTGTTCTTGTGTTGTGTAAGGAGGTAACAAAACATTTCAACAATTTTCACATGCACAGAGTTCAGCAACATTAAATATACTCATCATATTGTTCAACTATAACCAGTCCTGAATTTTTCCATCACCCTTAACCCTGGTGGTGTAGTGGTTAAGTGCTATGTCTGCTAAGCAAAACATTGGCAGTCTGAATCTACCAGGAAGTCTTTGGAAACTCTATGGGGCAGTTCACCTCTGTCCTATAGGGTAGCTATGAGTCGGAATCAAATTGACAGCAATGGTTGTTTGTTTGCTTGTTTGTTTTAACAGAATCTCAGGGTCCCCTCCCCCCAACCTTCATACTACGAACCTCACTCCCAACATTTTGGGGTACTGTGTCAAGGTCTTGAGAAACCAACTGGTGTCCCAGAGCTCCCAGAGCACTCTGCTCACCCCTCTCCAGATCATAGGCCCAGGGTGGCCTCATGGTGCTGACCCTTCCCTGTAACCGCTCCACCTACTGAGAGAGAAATGGACTCACAGTTGCTGCTTAAGGCCTCGGGTAGAACAGAGCCTATAAACATGAAATACATGAATCAGTGTTTATCCTGTTTACTGGTGTGTATGACTCAGGCAGCAGGAGTGTGAGAATTTGTCACATAAGAGGCAGAGGGCCTGGCTGGAGGGGAATGCTTTTTCTTCCATGTTTGTGAATTGCAAAGCCCTATTTCCCCAAAGGCGAGCTCAGATGGGGAGGCTAGAGGAATTATGTCTTACACAGCTATAGACCCAGACATTTGTTCTTGCTCATTTTAATTCTAGTCAGGGTTATACAATTCTAGAAAGGTGGCCTGGGGAAGTAAAAGGAACATCAGTTTTGACATGCTAGGACTTGGGTTCAAATCCTGCCTCAGCCAATTACTACTTCTCTAACTTTGGGCAGGTTAGGGTTTCTCTCATCTGTAAAGCAAGGGGAATGGTAAAATAATAATCTTAGGGGGTCATGAGGAAAATTGAATGTGGTAGCATGTGTTATAACTGACACACAGGTGTTAGCCTAATGGTACTTAAGTAACTACTACATTCCCAGCTATCAAAAGCTGGCAGAGTCTCTAAGGCATCTCACCATTTCCCTTGTCCTGGAGCAGCTTAGCCACCAAACAACCTTGGAGCACGTCATAAGTGTTTCGTAAGTGGTAGTGCTCACGTTGCGAGAGAAATGAGGCCATTGCTTTGTTTCAAACTGTATCTTCCCAGCTGTCATGAATTGAGGTGTGTCCCCCTAGAAGTGTGTGTGACATTCCTCCATACTGCAAATCCTGCCCCTATGCTGCTGATGAGGGGGGATGGGTGGTGATTATGTTAGTGAGGCAGGACTCACTAGGTAAGATTGTATTGTTCTTTGAGGCAATCTCCTAAGATATAAAAGAAAGAAACTAGCAGAGCAATTTGGGTACCTCATACCACCGAGAAAGCGATGCCAGGAGCAGAATGCATCCATCAGACCCAGGGCTCCCTCACATCAGAAGCTCCCAGTCCAAGTGAATGTTGACAACAAGGCCTTCCCCCAGAGCCAGCAGAGACAGCCATCCCCTGGAGCTGACACCCTGAATTTGGACTTGTAGCCCACTGGACTGTGGCAAAATAAAATATCTACTTTTAAAGCCATCCGCTTGTGCTATTTCTGTTGTAGCAACACTTGATTACTAAGACACCACCTGTGGACACCTTTAACTTTAGTAGCTAATACATATTGTCTTAGTCATCTCATGCTGCAGTAGCAAAATGCCAAAAGGGGTGATTTTGTAGAGCAATGGAAATCCGTTAGATGAGAATGTGTTTGGATTTTTGTGTGTGTGTGTGTTTTATTTTGGCTTAGAGGTCCATATTCAAGGCCTCAGCTCTAGGGGAAAGCTTTCCCTATCCACTCTGGAAGAAAATTCTTGTTTTCTGCATTCCTTGGAGATCTCCACGTGGTATCTCTCTTTCTCCTGTTTGCCCTTGCTTTTCTGTGCCCTTCTATATGTCAAAAGTGGTTAAGTTTAAAACACACCCTACACTGATATGGTTTCATTAACACAGCATAAAAAACTTTATTCCCCAATGAGATTGCATCCACAGGTATAGGTGTTAAGATTCCAACATACATTTTGAAGGACATAATTCAATCAAAACCACATACTTCGTTCTTAGTGTGTACCTGAGAAGAATGATTGACTCCCTCCCCTAGGCTGATTTCCTGCCAGCCCATTCCAAGGAAGGACAGCTGCTCCCAAAGTAAAGGACAGACAACCTGACCACCCACCCACCCCCCTCCTTTGCTGCCCCTGCTGTCTCCCAGTTACCTCTGCCTAGACAAAGTTAGGTTGCTTAGTAAGATCTGGACAGCCAGCTCTGAAGGTTTTGCTAAAGCTCATGTTCTGTTTCACAAAGGTCAGAAATCACAGAAAATCTTGGATTATGGAGACTAAAGCACTCAAGGGATGTCTCTCCAAATAAAAATAAAAACATACCTAAACCAATTGTGCTGTTGATTCCTGTTCATGGAGATTGCATGAGTGTCAGAGTAGAACTGTGCTCCATAAAGTATTCATGGCTGTAACCTTGTGAACTTTTGGAAGCAGGTCACCAGCTCTTTCCACCAAGGCACGTTTATGTTGAGTTCAAACTGTCAACCTTTTGGTTATCAGCTGAGTGCTTAACTGTGTGTGCCATCCAGGGACTCCTGCAGGGATCCAGGACTCATCTACGTTAGAAGGGTTCGGATCGGGCTGTGATTGACAAATCACCCCAAATGCTTTATGAGTTTGAGAGTCAAACTTGATCTACTGCTCATTCTGCTTACCTGATGGGCCAGGTCTGGGCCAGAACCATGCCTGGCATCTCCTTTAGACTCTGAGTTGGAACTCCTGGGCCAGGCATCCCATCTGGGGCATTCCTGCCCAAGGTTGGCCTGCTTTGGCTTCCACAGTCTTCCTGCCAAGGTCTCTACAGGCCTCCCATCCAAGCTGTGACTGCCCCCACCCGAGAGACGAGGTGACTGTCCCACCCTGCCCGTCTGCCTTCCCCATCCTTAGAGGCAGAACCTCTGCCCTCAGATAGTGTATGAAACTGAGAAGACACCAAAGGGAGGGAATTGTGTGGGAGCACTTCCCAGGAGCCTTCTCATCCAACTCAGCAATAATTAGTGTCTTCCAACCTAATAACGAGCTTTCAAGTGAGAAAACCCAGGGCCAGGGTAACGAGAAGCTCTTCCCTCCTCTCTCTTTTCCGCCTCGTGTTTCCTTCCTCCTGGTGGGGTTACTGTCGGCTGCCTTCCAGTCTGCCCTCCAACTCACGGCGACCCCAGGCCCCAGAGGACAAAACGCTGCCTTACGGTCAGTTGATGGGGCACCTCATCCTTTCTCCTTCACCTGTCTTCTCCCAGATTCTGAGGGGATGGGGAGGGGTGGGGTGTGTGGGTGGGTGTGTAAAAGTAAAGGGCCTTTTACGAGATCAATTAATTTCCTCCCTAAAACACACTCGCACGTGTAAACCTATTTCTAAAAGAGCCTTGAGGAGTATAACAATGAAATCCATCATGACGTATCTAAATTACAGCATTTACCTGCTGTATCAGTTTACAAAGTGCCGCTCTGCTTTCATCCTCAGTCCTCCAAACGCCCAGTGCAGTATCCTTGGTGGCTCTATTTACGAGCTATCAAAAGGAGGCTCGAGGCGGGTAAGAAAACAAATTTAACCTGAGGGTCCGTGGGTGGTGAATGACAGAGTGAGGCCCAGAGCCAGGGCCAGTTAAGAGGGTAGAGGAGCAGGGGTATTTGTTGGGGGAGTGTGGGCATGAAGCGTTGAGGGTGTCGGGGACAAGCACACACAGGTACACGGGGACTGAGGGGCAAGGGCCTTATGGAAGCATGAAGGGATAAAGAGATGCCTTTGTCTGATCCTCTGTGGGTCTCCCTCTTGTCTCTGTCTCCATTGATTATGTTTTGTCCTGTCCAGAGCTGGTCCTTGATACCGTATCCCTGAACACATAGTCATCCATCAGGCTTCCTGGGGAACTCAGACGGTCCTAAGTGGCATGCAAGCCCCTCAGCTGGTCCCACAGCTCACCTTGGCTTGGCTACTTCTACTCCTCTGAACATCCCAGCCCCACTTCAGCATGACTAGAAGTGACTTCTTCTACAAAGACTGTAGAATTATCCTGGTCATCTGGTCAATTTCTCAGGTCCAGTGTAAGAAACTGAAGCCCAGAGAAGGAATGTGGCTTGCCCAAGGCCACCTTATTGGGTAAGAGTAGAGGGGAGAGACTGGAATACTGGTCTCCCGACCCTGGCCAGAATCCTTCCCCACTGCAAAGGGAGAATGGGAGGTGCTAGAACCGCTGAGGTGGAATCAGCAGGGCCATAGCCTGAGAAATTTGCCTGTCCCTTCTGTAGTCTGCCTCAGACACCTTGTCACCAGGCTCCCCTTCCCTCCCTGTTTTAGTGTTTGGTGTTTTTAAAGCACCTCTCAGTTCAGTGCTTTTGCTACAGTAAATATATAATAATAATTCCAGACTCTATCACTTGCCTCACAAAACAGTGCCTTGAAAGGGTGCTCATTTAATTTTGCGCTGAGAGAGAAAGACTCAGAACAAGCTTATACATTCCTGCCATACCTCAAGTCCTGTTGACTATGGTCCCAAGAGAAACAGGTGGCCCCCTAGCCAACTCCAGGGACTAGATAATTATTTTAGCTGCAGGGATATTGGTGCTTTTGCTAACCCTGCTGAGCCAGACTTCCTGTTCAAAAAAACTGCTGAGAGAACATGTGTGTGTACGTTTCTCTGTGATGTGTGTGTGTGTGTGTGTGTGTGTGAGAGAGAGAGAGAGAGAGAGAGAGAGAGAAGGGCTTACAGACTGCAGTATATCCCTGAATATTAATGTAAAAAAATATATAGACACGTATGTCTCCTTGCCATATACATGCATATGCAGGTATGGAATCAATCATGAGTGTTCCTGTTTTAATGTTCACCATCAGCTAATAGTCCCCGAAATCGTCCCCATGAATAGACCACAAGTAGCAGGCAGGTCACAATAATCACATCACCTTCACTGTCTTTAATTTGCTCTCATATTCATTATCTGTTACTCCTTACAACCTAGATAGTTTTATGCCCATTTTACCCATGAGGATACTGGGGCCCAGAGAACTCAGAGGAGGGACTGAAGTTCACACTCTGGTAGGGCTTAAGTTCTTAACTCCGCTGGAGCCTAGGGTTTGAGGCACTAGATTTAGAAATACTCATCGGGTTCGAAACTTCCCTGTAGTAAACACTGGTGGTGTAGCAGTTAAGCATTACGTCTGTTAACCAAAATGTCAGCAGTTCAAGTCCGCAAGGTGCAACTTGGAAACTACAGAGCAGTTCTACTCTGTCCTAAAGAGTCGCTGTGAGTCAGAATCTCCGCCACAGCAACGGCTTCTTTCGTTTTTGTCTTGTTTTAGTTTTCAGCACTTAGACGAGAAACTAAGTGCTCAACTGCAAAATGGGCATTGCTATTATCTACTTGAAAATCCCACGGGGTAAACTGTGCCAGTTCATAGGGTTGATATGAGAATTATACAATGTAGTAGGCATGAATGTTTAGCATAAGACCTGGCTCATGCAGGTACGTAGGAATGTTTGGTCTTAGTGTGACGAGCGAATTCAGTGTGGTTCCCTTTATCCTGTGTGCAGTCCCAGATACTTGAAAGCCCTCCCTCTTTGCCTGTGTCAAGCATGGTGTAACCAGACCAGCAGTTTTAAAATATTTTGGTCTCAGGATCCCCTTATATTCTGTTACAGATTAAATTACATGCCCCCAAAATATGTCTTAAAATCCTGGCTTCTATACTTGTAAATGGAAACCCTGGTGGTGTAGTGGTTAAGTATTACATCTGCTAACTAAAAGGTTGACAGTTCAAATCTGCCAGGCACCCTTTGGAAACAGTATGGAGCATTTCTATTCTGCCCTACAGGGTCACTAGGAATCAGAACCAACTTGATATCAGTGGTTTATTTCTTTGATATACTCGTAAATATGATCCTGTTTGGAAACAAGATTTTCTTTTGAATATTAATTAGGTCATAGCCAAGTGGGTGGGTTATAAATCTAATCATTTCTGTGTTACAGATGAGTGGTTTATACATAGAGACCGCACAGGGAGAAGAGAAAGACAGATGACAGAGATACATGCATCTACAACGAATGCCAGCAGCTACTAGAGGAAGAAAGGCACCGTCCCCAGAGCTGCATCATGCGTTCAGATTTCTGGCCATCTGAACCGTGAGAATATAATTTCTTTTCTTTAAAGCCTTGCACTCATAGTATTTGTGTTACAGCAGCTAGTTTACAAAGACACACTCTTAAAAATTATTAAAGGCAAGAAAGAGCTTTTGTTTATGCAAGTCACATATATTAATATCTACTGAGAAAAATCTTAAGTATCTATGGATTGATTTATTTTAAAATAGTGACCACAAATTCATTGCATGTTAACACAAATAATACATACATATGAAGTTTGAGAATTAAGTCCTCAAACTTAATTGTTCTAAGTGCTACATACCTCATTGCTGAATATCACTGTGGTCATCTTTAAGTACTCCCCTGGGGAAGCTATACACTGATGCCAGTGACCAGTCCACCCTTCAAAGAAATTTTGAGACTTTTTGGAATGGCCATTGCACATGGTGGCACTGTGGCCAGTTCACAAACTTAATTGTGTAGTTGTCCGTGAGGCAGTTTTTAGCCAGTAAACAAATAACTGTATTGGAACACCCTCCCTACTCAACCAGATCTGACCCCCAGTGACTTTTTTCTCCACCTGAAGAAAAAGGAAATATTGAAAGGAAGATATTTTGATGACATACGGGACATCAAGTATAATACAGCGACAGCTCTGATGGCCATTCTGGAAAAAGAGTTCCAAAATTGCTTTGAAGAGTGGCCTAGGCACTGGCGTTGGCTCATAGCTTCCCAAGGGAAATACTTCAAAAATGACCATAGTGATAATCAGCAATGAGGTATGTAGAGTTTTTTCTAGGATGAGTTCATGAACTTCATTGGCAGTCCTTCATATGTGTTATTTCTCAGTGTACAATTGAGTAGTATACACTGACCATGTGTAGCCATCATTTATAATCTTTGCCAAATTTCCCACCACCAAATTTCCCATGAACGGAAACTCACTGCAGCTTATGCAATGGTTCCCCTCTCCTCCTTTTTCACTCCCCAGTAAGCATTAATAAGACTTCCTCTCTGTCTCAGTCATCAGGTGCTTCTATAGCAGAAATACCCCAAGTAGATGGCTTTAAAAAGAGAAATTTTATTTTGTCACAGTCTCGTGGGCTAAAAGAACAGATTCAGGATGTCTGCTCCAGGGGAAGCCTTCCTCCGCTGGCTCTGGAGGAAAGTCCCTGTCATCAGTCTTCCCCTGGACTGGGAGCTGCTGAGGCCCAGGGAGCCGGGGTCCTTTCTAGAGAACTGGCTCTGCTCCTGGCACTGTCTTCTTGGTGGTGTGACGTCCTCAAATCTCTCTGCTAGCTCCCCTTTCCTTTATATCTCAAAAGATTGCCTCAAGGCACAATACCGTTTTACACATTGAGTCCAGTCCCACCAACTCAACTGCCACGCATCCTCCCTTATTAACATCGGAAGCAGGGTTTACAGCATACAGGAACATTACACGATACCAGGAATCGTGACCTAGCTAAATGGCTGCACACATGGGGGAAGGGAGAGGAGGGGACACAACTGAAATAACCATATGTATCTTTTTAAATCATGGGAAGAGTGTTATTGTTTTACATTTTTTGGAAGTCTCTTTAGGGTCTGACTTTGTAGGAAACAACGGGATTCTCAGGTCTGCTTCAGCGTTCAGTCCGTCCTGATATCACATGTCGTGTAGCTTCTAGAAAACTCCACTGCATACTCATGAGGGCGTAAGTTAAAAGGACACATAAGGTCTCAGTATAATTATGGAGTAATTTTGACCTTAAAGGTACCCAGAAGACCCAGATCTTGCTTTGAGTGCTCACTAGATGAACACTAAGCTCTCTCCCTTTCCAGATCATCTGTGATTTGCTGCATTTCTGTGATTATATCTAGAAAACGAGTACTGACTAAGAGAAAAGCAAAGAATAGCCTCAAATCTCTTTCTCTCTTAGGCTAGTGTTGACTCATGGGCCTAATATTGATAAACTAAGGTTTGGCTGCTTCTAGGCTGAGTCACCCATGGTTACTGGCTTGTTCGGTGGCATTGGCTGAGAGGCCACTGATTAATTAACACCATGTGTTATGTCTCGTTGAGAATGCGTTTGAGGGTAAGAAAAAGAAAACTAAGCTCAGAGTGATTTCAACAAGAAGTGAATTTATTATCCCATATAACAAGAAGTCTTACAGTCAAGTGGTTGTAGGCCTGGCTGTTTCAGAGTCCCAGCAATAATCATCAGTCACCCAGATTCTTTCCGTCTCTCTTTCTCTATAGGTTGATTGTATCAGCCCCGTCTATCACGCTCACAGAACGGCTGCAGCAGCTCCACCATCACGTGAAGGTACAACAATGTCATCAGCAAAGATAAATCACTGTTTCCTTTGGGTGTCTTTATTGGTGGGAACCTTTTCCTGAATGTCTCCCACAAAATTTTTCCTCCCTTGTTGTTGGGCTGGTATGGAGGCAAATGTCCCTTCTTAAATCAAAGGAAAAGAAGTCATAGAGATAAGCTTTTAGTGATCTTTCACTAGGGTAGTATTCCCCAGAGGGCATCTCGTATGTGGTGGGGCCTTTCCTTTTAGAAATTGTAACATTTGGGGCCTCTCTGAACATAGAATAGAAGGCAGGGATATTAAACAATATGCAATGCAAACGCAGTTAGTGCCTCACTGGGAAGCCCCGGAGACAAATCAAAGCTGAGGACAGGGAAACCTTTACTGCATACATGACCTCTGCGAGGAAGGTAAACACTGGAACCAAGCCAAGGCTCTGTCAGGAACACAAAGTGGGGAACAGGTTTGGGAAGACTATCCACTGACTGACATTGAACTACTGTAATTAGATCTGTCAGTCCAAGAAGAGTCTCTGGGTGATGTGAACTGCATCAAGTGTACAACTACTAGCCTAAAGGTTGACTGTTCGAGCCCGCCCCGAAGCACCTTGGAGACAGGCCTGGTGGTCTGCTTTCAAAAGATGGCAGCCTTGCAAAGCCTGTGGGGCGCAGTCCCACTCTGCACACCTAGGGTCACCATGGGTCAGAATCGACTCAACTGCAATGGAAAAAAACAGCAGAAAGTCATCCCAAAGGACCTCCACCCAGAGTATCCACTAAAGTGACAATTCTCCACTGGCTAGCTGGTGATGGGGTGAAGATTGACACTGGAAACGATGTCTTCCTTGGTTCCAAATACTGTCCCCTCCTCCCTGTCACCTACCCCTTCCTTGTTTTCGTAATATAGTTGATTAGGAAAGTTGAAATATAGACATACGTATATGGCAAAAAAAAAAAAAAAGCATTCATTACTTCAAACTACGGCCACTGTTACTATTTTTATGTTTCAGATGTTTGCTGTGGTTTTTGTTTACCAAATCATGACCCTGCGTTATTGAGAAGTGGGCATATTACTTTTAAGAAAAGTGATGGCTATTGTTCTAATTATAAAACCGAGGAGACATCAAAAAAGATAAATAAAAATGACCCCACTCTAACACCCAAAGACAACCACTATTTTCATTCTGTTGGGTGTCTATTGTCTTAGTCATCTAGCGGTGCTTTAATGGAAATGCTACAAGTGGGTGGCTGTAAAAAGAGAACTTTTATTTTGTCACAGTTCAGTAGCCTAAAAGTCCAAATCCAGGGTGTCAGCTCTAGGGAGAAGCATTCTCTGCTGGCTCTAGAGGAGGGTCTTTTTTGTCAACCTTCCCCTAGACTGGGGGCTTCTGAGGTGCAGGGACCCCAGTTCCTCCCAAATGACATGCTCAACCCCTGGCACTGCTCTTTGTAGTGATGTGAGGTCCCCAAATCTCAGCTTACCTCTCTTTTATAGCCTACAAGGCTGCCTGAAGCCAAAGTACAATCTTATACTTTAAGTCCTGCCCCACCACCTCGTTGCCACCCATTCACTCTCATTAATCACACAGAGGCGGGGTTTACAAGGTACAAGAATGCCATACAACACCTAAGATGCAGCAACCTCACGCAGTACCAGGAATCAGGGCCCAGCCAAACCACCACATACACTTCTGTACACGTATGATGGAGGAACTCAAATTCAGTCCGTGACGTCTCTCTAGTCTCCCACCCCAAGAATTCTAAAATAAAATATTTGAGATTGCTTTACATATGCACATTTCTTCTTTTCTTTTTTTCCACCCCAGTTAACCAGAAACATTTACAAGCCTTAAACTCAGTGCCGTCGAGACAAGTCCAACAGCCTTACAACAAGATAATATCCAGAGAGTCTTGGTGGCGTGTAATACCTGCCACTAGACTTTCCTGGTTATAAACATGAATGATTGACAATATTAGTCATTGGGTTACGAGAAGCCAAGAGTACCTCTTTGCCCAGGGCAGGGTGGGCTGCTGAAAACACTGGCTCTCTACTGCACCCTGAAACACGCATGGAATTGTGGGCAAGACCCATGCTTAGGTGCAGTCAGTGGCTTCCTTCTCCAGGGTCTACTATAACAGTTTTTCTCCTGTGAAGAGTCTAGGAGGGAGACCTTAAATGATGCCACCACAGAGCCCACTGTCACTTCTGTCTCCCTTCTGGCACCCACCAGCTCAGCACCCAGCACTAGGAGATACCGCTGGTGTCGGATGAATGTGCTACCTGGAGAGTCCCTTCCCTTCACTAGACATGTCTTCTCATCTGTAAAATAGGGAAGTTAGCATTCTTTCTAAGGTCCTTTGCATCCTTCACCATCTAGAGTGGTTCTACTTCCACTGTGACTGAAGGTGGCAGTGACCTCTGGACTCATCCTTGCTGGTGGTGCACTCAGCTCTGAAGGCATCTGGACATCCTCAGTCTCCTTGATGCTCCCCTGAGCGAGGCCAAAACTGAGTTTTAGGGCCTCTAGAAGAGCTCTGAGGCCCTAGGCTGTCTCAGTGTCCCCACCCTGAGTTGCCTGGGAATAGGACTGTTCTTAACTCCAGTGAAGACCATTCTCATGAGGCCACTTGTGGACTGTAGTGGCTCAGAACGCATCATGGAGACAAGCCCGCGACTCTGCACCCCCATCCCCAACTGCCGGCTCAACATCTGCCTACTCCCTCCCTTGTCGTCCTACCTCTCTGAAGGTTCCTCTAAGAGGGCCAGCTCGTGGCGCGGGCTCAGCTCCCTCCAACTGTCTGCAGATTTCCTTACCTGACCCCTTCTCCCTCCCCAGCCCACATTCCCTTCCTTCCTGTGTGATAGGAAAGGTTAAGTGGAGACACACTCGCCTTGTCTGTTGTGATAGAGACGAAGCAACTTTCTCCCCTAATCAATCTGTCAGGCGTAATTAGGCTGCCATGAGATTCAGGCCACTCACAGCCTCAGCCAGCAGAACACACTGACAGCTTCCTGCATTGCCAGGGACATTTGCCCCTTCACACACATACGCAGACACACACGTGCACGTACATTCATCCCAGACAGGGTCTGGGCCATTACTGTTGTCATTAAGGAAACCTATTTGGACAGAGAATGCCATTGCTAAGGTAATCACCCTGTCCCCCTTCCCCTATAGCGTATTCATTCATTCTGTGTTATGGACAGGTTGTCTCCTAGATATAGGTCCTGTTCCAGGTGCTGGGAAGAAACGTCTGTCCTCAGAGAGCCTACAAGCTGGCAGGGCACACAGCCAGGCAACACAAATGAGGCCGTGATACAGTGCCACATTGCCGTCAGTTACTGCTGAACCAGCTACAACTCATGGTGACTTATATATAACAGAACGAACCCTCGCCCAGTCCTGCTCCACCTTCATGGTTGTTGACATGCTTGAGCTCATTGTTTCAGCAGTTGGGTCAATCCTGTTTTTGACAACCCTGTGGATCACAGCACCATATATAATTCAGTGGCGATTACCTTGATCGTCTAGAGCTGCAGTAACAGAAATACAAGTGGATGGATGACTTTAACAAAGAAAAGCTTGTTCTCTCACAGTCCAATAGGCTAAAAGTATGAATCCAGAGGTCCAGCTCAAGGGGAAGGCTTTCTGTCTGTGTCAGCTCTGGAGGAATGTCTTCCCTTGGTCTGGGAGTGTCCTAGCACAGGAACCCCAGGTCCAAAGGACACTCTGCTCCCAGCACTGTTTTCTTGGTGGTACAAAGTCCCCAGTTCTCTGTTGTTTCCCTTTCCTTTTATCTTTTGTGAAATAAAAGGTGGTACCGGCATACCACAAGGAAACACCCTGAAGAATCTCCCTTTGCATTGGATCAGGGCTGTGACTCTAGTAAGGATGTTGCAATCCCAATTGCAAAATGGGGGAAAACTGCATGGCACTGGGAATCATGGCCCAGCCAAATTGATACACACATTTTTGGGGGCACACATCTTGATCCATGACATAGACGTCACAGCCTCTAGGGTTGCCATGAGTTTGATCCGACTCAAAGGCACTTGGCTTGGCTGGCGTGGCTTAGGAAAAAAAGAGCTAAGGGTAATGAATACGGTAGCACTGAAAGGGTGTGCGATGGGTCACATGGTTGTCTTTTGTTGCCTTCAAGTCAATTCTGACTCTTGGGAATTGACCCACGTGTGCAGAGCATCATTGCTCCACAGGATTTTCAAAACTCTGACCTTTTAGAAAAAGATCTCCAGGCCCATCTTTCAAAGTGTCTCTGGGCAAGTTCAAACTGTCAACATTTCTGTTAGTAGTCAAGCGCTTAACCATTTGTACCACCCAATGTTATGGTAAAAAAACTAACAAAAAAAACCCAAACCAGTTGCCGTTAAGTCAACTCCAACTCACAGTGACCCTATAGGATAAAGCAGAACTGCCTGACACAATTTCCAACCTGTGGCTGATGGATTGGAACTGCCAAGCTTTGGGGTGGCACCTGAACACTTAATCACTGTGCCACCAGTGGTAGACTCCAAATCCATTGAGTTTAGTAGAACCTCTCATTCTGAAATCAGCTACTATCAGGAGCAGGGGCCTGGACTCGTGCCACCTTTGCCACTGACCAGCTCTGTGACCTTGAGCAAGTCACTTTATTTTCTTGTTCCTCAATTTCCTCATCTGTTTAATGGGATAGTAATATAGTTTGCTTCTCATAAGGCCATGGTGAGGGAAATGGGTTCGTGTTCATGAACTTCTTAGATCTCAGAAAACCACCTGTTAGAGGGTAGCTGCTCAGTGAGTGTTAACCACCGAGTATTAATCTGAGTTAAGAATTGTCCCCATGAGGTGCTGATCATCTGCAGGAATAAGCATGACCATATGGTGGCACAGATGAACAGGTGCTCCCTCCCAGGTCTCTACAGAGAAGGAACCCAGTGCAGTAAGTTTAGAAAACAGGGCATAGAGGAAACCAGGCAGGATCACACCCTGCAAAATACTGAGCCTCTCTAGGCCGGCACCCGGAGCCAAATGAGCATCTGACCCGCTTATGATTTGGGCCAGGCCAGGCCTCTGGGCAGAAAAGCTCTGCGCATGTTTTATTACACATTCTTTAAGAAAACGTTATAGAAAATACCACAGATTGCCACATACAGCTTCTTATGGGATCCAGGGAAATTGGGTATTCTGGGCACACTTGGCTCGGCTTCTGTCCTCACTAGAAACTTAAGTAAACTGAGAATGTCTTGTCACCCCAATCTTCTGCCCTCTCCCCCAGTCCCTTCCAGCACAGAGATCCCTGAATGTGGCAGACACCACTGTCAGTGAACTCTGTGTGGATACCTATAAATAGAGCCAAGCAGAAAGTTACACAAACAGAATTAGGGCATCCTCAGTTAACCTGGGCTCTCTACTCCCCGGCAGTCCGGGTCAGGATCCTGCTCAATCCTCCTGAGCTCCTGGATCTGCTTTAAGATCCCCAAATCTGCAGTAAGGATCTCCAACCTAAAGATTTCTGTGACAATTGCCTGCACTCAGAACCACTACTTGGACCAGTGCAAAGGGGAGACACAGCCCTGCCTGCAAGGAGTGTAAGTCTGAGAGGAGACACAGCCCTGCCCTCAGGGAGCTCCAGTCCAAAGTAGACATAGTCCTGGCCTCCGGAAACCTCAGTCTGTAGGAGAGAGACAGCCTTGCCCTTAGGGAGGCTCAAGCTGAGGGACCATAGCTGGGCCTTCAGGGAACCCCTTTCTGAGGAGAGACACAGCCTTGCCCTTGTGGATCCCCAGTCTGATGTGGGTGACTTAAAAAAAAAAGAAAAAAAGAGTATAGTTATTGGAAAAGAGTAGGAAGCTTCCTGGGTAGAAAGGACTGACATGTTTGTGAATCTCCAAGCTTCTCCTTTTAGGGTAGAGAGAAGTAACAGGGATCTCACCCCTCCCTTCTGACCTTCAGGTCCAGAAATAGCTCCCCAGAAGGACACATCCAAGGTCTACCCTTCTTTATCCTTCCCATTCACAATGAGCTTTGTACTCTCTAATGGGCCTTCAGGAAACCCTGGTGGCCTAGTGGTGAAGTGCTATAGCAGTTAACCAAGAGATCAGCAGTTCAAATCCACCAGGTGCTCCCTGGAAACTATGGGGCAGTTCTACTCCGACCTCTAGGGTCACTATGAGTCTGTACTGACTCAGTGGCACCTAACACCAACAATGGGTCTTCGTATCTATCTCAGTCTGCTGCTATAACAGAAATATCACAAATGGATACTTTATAACAAAGAGCAAATTTATTCTGTCACAGTCCAATAGTCTAAAAGTACAAATTCAGGACATCCACTCTAGGCAAAGTCTTTCTCTGTTGATTCTAGAGGAAGGCCGTTGTCTTCAGTCTTCCCCTGGACTGCGGGATTCTGAGGCGCTGGGACCCTGGTCCTTCCCAGGGGACGTGCTGTTCTTTTAGCACTGCTCCTTGGTGGTATGAGGTCCCCAACTCTCTGCTTGCTTCTGTTTCCTTTGTATCCCAAGAGATTGCCCCAAGGCCCAATGCAATCTTAAACACTGAGTCCAGTCCCATCAGCACAACGGCCGCCCATCCTCCCTCACGACATCCTCCCTCACGAACATCAGGAAAGCAGGATTTACAACACATAGAAACACCACAAAATACTGGGAATCATGGCCTAGCTAAATTGTTACACACATTTTGGGGGGGATACAATTTAATTCATGACAATGTCCAGTATGCCATTAGAGCTTCACAACCAGGGCAGGCAGGGAGTGTCAACTTTGTTGTAAAAGGAGGGGAATCTGAGTATCTGGAAATGAATCAGATTCTCCACTATCCTGATCTTGCTGGCCCAGAGGTAGGCCTGGGGTCCTGGGTTTGGCCTAAATTTTTCCTTTTCCTAGAGTTTCGCTCTAGTGCCTCTGCTCTCTCATTTTTGAAGTGGAAATCATTGCATTGCTTATCTCATAGTAAGACATGGATGCATAATGAAAGTCAAGCAATTAAAAAGGCACCTGTCACACTATAAGCTCTCTGAATACTGCTACTGTTACTGCTACGGCTGCTGCTGCTGTGGTCAGCCGCTGAATCATGGTAACTCCATGGACAACGGGATTAGGGTGTTGTGATCCGTTGGTTGATTTGGGGAAGTAGACTAGGTTGCCAGGCCTTTCTTCCTAGTTCAGCTGTGTCTGGAAGCTCTGCTGTAATCTGTTCTGTATCATAGCAACACGCAAGCTTCCACTGGCAGATGGTGATGGCTATACACTAAGTGCACTGGACAGGGACAAAACCTGAGTCTCCTGAATCAAAGGCAAGAGTTTTGCCACTGAACTACCAATGTTCCCTTCTACTACGCTACTGATAATAATACGTGTTACTATGTTTTAGTCTAGATTTCCCCCAAGATTAGGTATAGATTTGAATGCAAGCAGTGTATTTATGAGGCGAAGCCAGGAAGTGGTGGCAGGAGTGTGGGGGAGTGAGATGGGGAAGAGGAGGCCACTATTAGGTATGTTGATGAGCGTGTTAAAATGAGACATAAGTGACTCCATTTTGAGGAAGGGCACAGTAAAAATTCAAGGTATTAAAGTAGAAAGCCCCAGGAAACAACTTAATAGCAGGAAATACCATAGAGTAATTTTACCTTTGTTTTGCAAAACATCTGTCTGTGACAAGGCAAAGCCTGGAGACAGCCTTGCAAATGACCCCTAGAACTTGACCACAATCTACTAAAACATTTGCTAACAACCACATTTTACAACTAACAGGAATTCCAGGTGGCCTCAACCAATCAATGCAAAGGACAGCTCCCCTCCCTGCTTTTTGGTTTCTCGGCTTAAATACTGTATGCTAGAGAATCTGTGGGTAGCCTCCTGCTCTGCGTAGTTTGGAGTATGTCCCTGGTGCAGCAGCCTTTTTTCCTATTGGGCACATTTTTAATAAAACTTGACTTTAAAGAGAATCTGCGTCGCGTCTTGAAATCCAGACCCTAACAAGTGGTTACCACTACGGAGAACTGGGTCTTGAACTTGATGAGAACTTCCTGGACACTGTGTACAGCACACCTCGGGATCATCCCACCCAACAGTGAGGAAGCTGGGACATTCACCCTCCAGCTCCTGTGTAACCCTGCCTGCGATGAGCCATTAACAAGCAGGGGGGAGTCCTGTGAAGGTGAAAGCTCTCAGCCAAGAGCCACAAGTGCTTATAGTAGGATGTCATAGGCGTGAACTGGAACAGTGAGAAGAGAGAGCACAGCCTGTATCTGTACATACACACCTGGCCCCTCAAGGAAATGGAGTTCTCTTTATTGTATCCCCCTGTGTGCTGGAAAGAAACTCTATCACAACTGCCAGCTGAAGCTCTCAAGGGCAGGGACTCTGTTTTGGCTACCATTGTGTATCCAATGCTCAGCACAGTGCTCTGCACACAGTAGGTGCTCCATAAACATCTTTTGCACAGCTGTATGAAACCAGTTGCAATGGAAACTATTTCAATTCATGGTGACCCCAAATGTATCAGAGTAGAACCATGTTCTATAGGGTTTCAAGGAGTGATTTTATGGAAGTAGGTCATTAGGCCTTTCTTCTGAGGTATCTCTGAGTAAAATCAAACCTCCAACCTTTCAGTTAGCAGCCAAGCATGTTAACCATTAGGGACGCCTGTATGAAGTTCCCGCTCTTGTAGTGGGGGAGGAATAGAAGCAGGAAGTCAGATCCCATAGTGAGCACAGAGGCTGGAGTAGGGAAGGGTAAGATGAGGAGAGCCACCTGAGAATGCTGATGGGCAAAGATTGAGAGTGTCCCAGGTACGTGGAGAAAAGGCAGAAGGTGATGTTTCCTTGCCTAGCTGAATTGTCTGGTCTGTGGGATTTCCAAAGGAGCAGGTAGGTACCTGGCTTGATAAAGTTCCTGCCGAACCCCAGCTAGACAAAGGATGGATAGGTGGGGGTTGTTAGGAAAGAAAACGCCACAGAGGAGGGTTGGAGAGCGATGGATGAGAAGGTCTTGCACAGCCTGGGCAGTAAGGAGTCTGAAAACAGCCAGTGCCACAGAAGGACCACCACTACATGAGTGGGTTGGGGACAGAAGGGCTTCTGTGGACTCTCAGTCCAGTGGGTGATGGAAGAGGGAAGAGGAAGAGTGAAGGGTAGCCACTGGAGGAGCAGGGAAGCCGCCCTGGATGCCCCACCTGGCATCTGGAGTTTCATTGCCTCCAGACAAGATCAACCTTCCTAATAGTGACTCCTGGCAGAGTGTGATTACAAGGTGTATGAGCCAGTTACGGCCCCAAAATGCTGTGTAACAAAAGACAGTTGCCTTCAAGTTGATTCTGATTCCATGTGCATCAAAGTAGAACTGTGCTCCTGAGGGCCGTCCGTGACTCATTTTTTGGCAGTAAATCAATAAGGCCTTTCTTCTGTGGCACCTGGGTGGGCTCAAACCTCCAACTAAGAGTGTTAGCCATTTGCTCTACCCAGGGACTCCTGCTGGGTAACGCAACACCCCAAATTACACTTGTCTGAGAGAAAATTCATTCCTTTTCATGTTTATTCATCTCACTTCCCAAATACTTGGACACTTCTCATCAGGATGCGAGGTCTATGCCTTCTCTCCTTGAATCTGGGCTGAACTTAGTGATGAGCTTGTAACCAACCCCCAAATGCGGTTTTTGTTGTGCAAATATAATCATTTTAATTGGATATTCTGTTACTGGCAGCTGAAAGCACTCTAATGAATGGGAAGGTATTGCAAACCACATCAAACAGCTGGGAGAGGCTTTCAGCCAGGGGTCCTCCCCCCAGCTTGGCGGGCCCAGCTGTGGATCCAGTAGACAATTCCACTGTGTTACTGCTGGTCCTTAGCGGCTCTGCCTGTGCTCCACCCCCTCTCTGACCAACCAGAGTACTCCCGTGTCCTCCCTCACCTTGGTATGCTTGTCTTTCCTTTTTGAACCTGTAGTTGCTCTGGTGTCCCTCCCCCAAACCCAGCAGGAGTGTCTAATTCAGGGAGGATCCTACTTCTCCACTCCAGCCTCAGGAAGCTGCCCTAGAAGTCTGCGGTTCTGAGCCTATTCCACAAGTGGGCTTAGTGCCACTAGCCTCTGACAAGCGGATTTACATCCAAAATCCACCAAGATTTAAACAGTTACTCATCACAGTCTTGCTGCTGGCCAGGGATCCGGAGCAAGGGAGAGGAGAAGAAAAAGGCCTAGACAACTTGACCCTGGCAAGGGGTACAGCCAAAGACTCCCTAGTGGGAGAGCGCAAGAAGTAGCCAATATAATCACACCTGTTTACCTATGGAAGAAGCCCTGTGGTGTAGTGGTTAAGTGCTACAACTGCCAACCAAAGAGTTGGCAGTTCAAATCCACCAAGCACTACTTGGAAACTCTATGGGGCAGTTCCACTCTGTCCTATAGGGTCACTATGAATCAAGACTGACTCAGTGGCAATGGATTTTGGAGTTTTGCTATTTACTTACGGTCTTTCATGGGACCTGAGCTCCACAGTGTTTTCAATGGCTGTGATCATTTGGAGGTAGATCGCCAGGCCTTTCTTTGGAAGTCCTCCGGGTGACTTTGAACCGCCACTGTGATCCACAAGACTTTCAGTTTGCTTTAACCAGTTGTACCAGCCCCTTAACTCAGTGGGCCTCCATCGGTTTGCCTCTCAGTCTTCATCATTCTCTGTGTCTCTCCTTCTGTGTACCTGTCTCTTTTAGTCTCTTTTTTCCCATGCACAGACCAACAAACCCCAAACCAAACTCACTGCCATTGACTGAGTCAATTCTGACTCATAGCATCCTAATAGAAAGAGTAAAACTGCCCCATAGAGTTTCCAAAGAGCCTGGCAGATTTGAACTGCTGACTTTCTAGTTAACAGTCGTGGTGCTTAACCACTGAGCCACCAGCGTTTCCAGTGCTCAGTGAATGTGAGGCAAATATACGCTAACCTCCTGGAGTACAGGTTTGTCTCTACTGGGTCTTCACGGAGTCTTCTTTTCATTTTTAAACTCAAATATGTTAGGTCTGGAGGGAGATAAACAACCGTAAATGGCATTTAAAAGCAGATCAGACAAGATTTTCTTCTCACAGCTGATAAGGACTTTTGTTCCACTAGCCAGAGCAAAACACAGATTCCTTTTCTTTCCTAGTAACACTTTTTCATTTGCTGCAGAAGCTGAAACTGTGGAATGTCATTTTCCTTAACTTTAGCAAACTGAATACATTTGCTTGTGGCCTGTACAAGGACTTCTAGAAGATGGTCAGTTGCATGGTGCATAAAAGCAGTCAGCCTGCCTTCACCCTCGCTGTTTCCCAGTTCCAGGGGCCTGGTCTAGGGCAGAGAGGTAAGGTCTCTGCCATCTCCCACATTTCCTTGAAGAAGGTAAATGAGGAAATCTCAGCTCCTCAGAAGGAGCCTGGGCAGTGCAAGCCTTTTGCAATCAACTGCTACCCTGAAGATGGGCAATTTGAACTCACTCAGTGGCTCTGCAGAAGAAAGATCTGGCATACCGCTTCCATAATGATTACAGATAAGAAAACTGTATGGAGCATAGTTCTGTGCTGTAACACACAGGGTCACTACGAGTCAGAATCAACTGGACAGCAATGAGTTGTTGTTTTTCCAGCTCCTCAGACGTCTGCCCCACTGCTTGATTGGCAGTGTTCCCTCGCATATATTTGCCCCCATACCTCCATCTGGGAGCTGAGGTGTCATCGTCTCAGACATTCAGTGAGGAATACTGAAGCAGGATTCATGGTAAACCTATAGGGGGCAGGAAGACTTCAGTCTGGCCCCCTTTCCAGTTCCTGCTGGGGATGACATTTTCTCAAGGCAGAACAGCTTTGCAACATCTGCACACTGCCTTTCCTGGTCCCTCTCTGCCAAGTTAATAAAGCTAGAATATTTCAGTTAAGCTGGGGACTAGACCTAGGCTGTTGTTACTGTTATTTGCCATTGAGTTGGTGGTGATGCACAGGGACTTTATGCAGAACAGAACGCTGGCCAGTCTCACAGCATCTTCACTATCACTGGTACATTTGAGTCCATTGTGGGGACTGTTATGTCACTGCATCTCACTGAAGGTTTTTTTTGTTCATTCTCTATTTTACCAAACACAAGTATGACGTCTTTTTCTGGCAATTGGCATTTCCCGATGGCATGTCCAAAGTGAAAGAGTCTTCCCGTGCTTGCTTCCAAGGAATATTCTGGTTGTGTTTCTTGTAAGATTGATTTGCTTGTTTTTCTGACAGTCCACAGTATACTCAACAGTCTTCAGCCAGGGACAGTCCTTGACACCCGGCGGTGCATGGGAAAGATGAGACGTGTAATCTTCCCCCTAGCTTGCAGAGCAAATACAGAATGGAAGGTCTCCAAGACTTGACTTGAGCACTAAGGACTTTGAGAAAGATCCCCGGACGAAGGGGGAAGCTGGTGATTCTCCACATATTTTCCTTCTCTCTTCATCCTTTTCTTCATGTGGGACAGTTGAGAAAAGACTGGCTAAGAATCAGTGCAGGCTTCTTTCTCTCAGCCGAGCTTAAATGGGTATACCATGTGACTTCTGCGTGGCATGGAGCATTCTAAGCGTCAAGGGATCTACTCTGATTCCTTCAGTTAAAATGATTCTCTTTGATATTCATTACTCTCAGATACAGGGAGTAGGAATACAGCAAAAGGAGGTGTATCTTTTCTCTGTGTCACCTTCCTGGAGGTTGATAACAGTTGTCCCCTGAGTGTCTGGACTGGGAGAGTCCTTGGCTCTTCTTGCCCCACCTTCTAACTTTACACTGGGGATGCTGGGGCCTGGAGAGGGGATATAACTTGCCTGGCCTCAGCTTTCAGGGTATCAGTCTAGAACTCAGACTTCCCATTTGGGAACTTCCAGCCCCTGATTGACTGTGCAGTGACTCAGTTGTGGGATTAGAGGTGAAGCCACCTCCCTGTCCAGTGAGTTTCCTTGGGTCAGCCATTGGCATGACTTGGCTGTACTACGGAGCATGTCCTCTACCAGGCAGGTCCAGTGGTGCTTGCTTGACACAAGTGCTCCTGTCTCTTCCTCACAAAGACCCTATGCACGGGTCTGGAATTCCTGCCTTCTTTTCCAAGTGAAAATCAGGTCTAGAGAGACTCGGTATCAGAGTCTGCTGCCTCTGATTCCAACCTTCTACTTTCTAAGTCTGGAATTTTCAGCTCTGGGTACATGTTAGAACCTTCTGGGAACTTCACATTGTCCACTGCAAGGCTGGAGCTCGGATTAATGGAATCAGAACCTCTGAAGGTGGAGTCTGGGTATTTTTTTTTAAAATAAGTTTATTTATTGAAACATTCTTCTCGAAAATTGTGTAAACCCTAAATACACACAAATTGATGAAGTTTCACAAAATGAATATATTCATGCAAATTAGCATGCAAATCAAGAAAGCAGCAACGCAGAACCTCCCCATGTTCCATTCCAGTTCCCTCTCCACCAAAGGTAACCAACATCTTGGCTTTTAACATCTAGATTCATTCCATCTGTTCCTGAACTTCATACAAATGGAATCATACAATGTGTCCTTTTGTGTGTGTCTGGCTCCATTTATTTAACATTATGCTTGTAAGACCCACCCATGCTGTTACTTTGTAGTTGTATTTGTTTCTTCTCTCTGCTCTCTAGAATTCCATGAGGCTAATATCCTGCTCTTGCTTCTATCAATTCTCCAAGTGATAGGCACAGAGATTGTTTGCGGTTTGGGTTGCTAGGAAGAGTGCTGCTGCGAATATTCTTCTGGGCATCTCTTGGTGGACATGTGCACCCATTTCTGAGGTTGTACACCTAGGAAAGTACCGTGTCAGGGGGATGTGTACATTCAGTTCAGATACTGCCCAAAAGTCTTCCAATGCAGTTGTGAAATTTGCACTCCCTCCAGGAGCACAGGATGTTCTCGTTGCTCCACCCCCTATCAGCCCTTGGTATTGTCTATGCTTCTCATTTCAGCCAGTTTTGTGATGGCATAGTGGTTAACAGCTAGGAAGGGGCTAACCAAAATGTCAGCATTTTGAATCCATCAGGCACTTCTTGGAAGCTCTGTTCAACTGACAATTCTACTCTGTCCTATAGGGCCAATAGCACTCAGTATTGCCTGAACTTTTTATTTCTGCCAGTCTTGTGGTGACATGGTGTTTATGAGTGATGGAGCGAACCAAAAGGTTGGCAGTCAGGCGCTCCTTGGAAACTCTTTTTGATCAACGATTCTATTCTGTCTTACAGGGTTGCCATGAGTCAGAACCGACTCAGTGGCAAAGGGCTTGTGTTTTTGGATTTTGGTGGGATAGGGTGGAGTAGGGTGGGCGTGTGTGTGCAGACTTCCTGGGTGGGGCAAGCAGTTTGTGATCACCTGATCTCAAGGTTATCAAATCAAACCCACTCAGTGGTTTCAAGGAAGAAAGTCCTGGTTACCAAGATTATCCAGGAAAACCCTATGAAGCAGTTCTCCTGTGTAACACACTGGGCACCGTGAGTCAGAACCGACAATAATGGGTGCGGTTTTTTAGGTTGGGGAGCATGTGTGTAGTGGAATCGCACTGTGGTTTATTCTTATTTCCTTGATGACTGGGGAGGCTGGGCTCTTAGACACGTTGTTCGTTGGCCATTTAGGTAGCCTCTTCTGTGAACTGCCTGGTAAGTTTTCCTCCAGACTTCTGTATTTTTTATAGATCCCCAGCTGACATTAACACACAGCAGGGTCGAGAAGTTCTACGACTTAACCATTCTAGTAGGAAGCTTTTAGCTTAGGGAGATGGCTAGTTAAAGCTGGCTTGGACATCGTGTTTCTTTGTTTGTGTGTAAGTGTGTCAGTTTGTGTAGCGTGGGCACATGCAGGAGCTATAGCCTGGAGTCCAGAGGGCTCCTTGGAGCACCTGAGCTGGCACCTTCTCCTGGGCATGCTCTTTGAAAGAGGGCAAGAAAGTCCTGCAAGACAGAGAAGGAGGCACCACATCATAATTCCAGAAACAGGCAGCAACCGTAGCCAGAGCTGCAGCTGGCAGAGTGCAGAGTCACTGACCACAGGAGCTGTCTGCTCTCTAGGATTTTCCATCCTCTGAATTAAAGGGCTTGCTGCAGGTTCAGCCTCACTGAAGCCAACTTCATTAGGAGCAAAATAAGGGAAGGTCACTGAGTCACATAAACCAGGAAAAGTGACATCAGATATCGACTGTAAGAGGGGGGAATTAATGATGGCTTGTTGATGGGAAGGCAGGAGCCAGCCCCAGCTGCCCTCCCGCCCCTTCCAATGGGCACCTGGCAGCAAACATTTCATTTTGACATCTGCCAGCCTAGCCCAGATAATCAGATTTCTCTGGGAGGATGAAGCTAAGCCATCAATAAAAAGGGGCAGATTTATCCTTCCTGCTGCCAAGTTTAGCATGGACCGGGATTGTCTTCACATCACAGCAAGGCCTAGTCATTGTCACTGGCGCCTTTACTGGCACCAGTTCTGTCACTTGTACCCACTGGAGATGTGAATCACAGCGGTAGGAGTGATGCCACACCAGACTCCACCATACCCAGGAGGCCGAGGGTCCTATCCGAGACTATAGCTTCTCCAGACTGTCTGTCCGTCCTTCTGCTGTCTTATGTCTCCTCACACTCAAAGAACTTGGGGCTGATGACACTAGTCTAGAACAGCCAGAGACCATGTATGAGAACTGATCCAAAGACAAACTCCAGGCTAGGCCACAGTTGCAGGCTTAGAGATGAACCCCAGGATCCAGCGTTAGACTAAAGTCTCCCTCGCAATGCCCCAGCCAGTATCAGGGCTAGCTGCAATTTGAGGAGGATGCCAAGGTCTAGTAGGCTCCCTGGAATCTGAGTTCTCTCTCCCTGTAGTTTTTTGAAAAATGTTCGTTTCCCCTAGTTTCACTCCAGATCCAACCTGGGACGCATCAGAGGAATTCCTCAGTTTCTTTGACCATGAAAAATCAGCTGTATCTGTGCTTTCAGTTAAAAACATTTCTTTAAGGATCATCCAGTTCTCCCTCATTTTATGTGATAATAATAATTGCTGAGCACTTACTATATGCCACCAACTATTCTAAGTGTGTTCTGTATTTGATATTAAGCTGTCCTCACTATTACCCTATGAAATAGGCGCTCTCCTCATTCCCTTTTTATAGATAAAACAAACTGAGGCACATTGAGGTTAAACAATTTCCTGTGGTCACACAGTTACATTATATAGATAAAGACTTCAAGATTCAGAAAAGTAACGTAATATTACCATCATAAATTATTGAGGGCAGACTGTGCCAGAGGCTTTACGTATTTTAACCTTCAGTTTTATAAAACCCTCAGGGAGGGTCTTATTCTGTTTCACAAATGAGGAAATCAGACCCAGAGAAGTTACGTGACGTGGACCAGACCACAGCTAGTGGGTGGAAGGGCTTAGGACTCAAACACTGAAGTCACCTGGGGGGTTTTCAAAAGTACTGTGTGCACACTCCACCTGAGGAGGTTTACCGATGCCGAGGAGATTCTATGGGCAACCAAGGCTGAGGAGCTGGGGGTCAGAGGTCCTGTCCTGACTGAGATCCAGGCTGAGGACCTCTGGGCAGTTCCACAACTAGGATGACGCATGTCCTGCCAGACTGTCGCGGGCTCTGCACCACTGGCGCCCTGCCTGACGTCTTTCTCCACCCCCACCCACTTCCTTAGCCAGCTCCCTCTGAACACCTTTACTCATGCCTGCCTGCCCTTAATCAGCCAATGAAAACCCTATGAATCGCCATGGTTTGATGAGGACAAGGCCTCGAAGTCCTTCCCTAGTGCACTTCCTGGACCATCAAATACTGTTTTTTAAAAAAATCGTCATTAGCTACCGCCAAGCTGATCCCAACTCATGGTGACCCCATGTGTGTGGAGCAGAACTGCTCCAAAGGATTTACAAGGCCATGACCTCTCGGAAGCAGACCGCCAGGCTTAGAACCCTAAGAGCCTCTGGGGGTGTTCAACTGCCAAGCTTTTAGTTAGTAATCCAGCACTTCACCCTTTGTACCACACAGGGACTCCTTTCAAAAAGTATACATGCATGCATACATATACAGTATTCACATAAATACCATCTATTATACAATATGTACAAATGATATAATTATAGAATATATATAAAATATATCTATGTATGTACATACATGTACATACAGATATATATGTGTGCACATACACACATAAACATATCACCTTATTCCATAAGAGAATTGAAAGTCCTTACCCAAAAGTGTATATGGAAGAAGATAAAATAAACGAGGAAGCTCAGACAAGGGGAAGACAAGGTTAAGACAGCAAACCGGGGAGGAAGTTTGTGGCAGAAGGACACTCTCTCCGGTCTGGGTCTCCAGGAAGATTAGTGAACTTGAGGCCTATTATGGAGTGTTATCAGCATCTACAATTGCAGAAAAGGAGAAAAAGTAGTAGGGCTGGTCAGGGGAAGAAGCTGGGCCGTTGGTCACTACATCAAGTTCTAGAAATAGAATTGAGGGCCAAGAAGCCAGGCCACGTCACCCCCATGTGGATCTCTCTTTGGCTGTGGGCTGCTCAGGAAAGGGGTTCCAACACGGGTGAGGCATCCCTCTTCAGTCACGGGTAGCACTGTTAGAGTAAGCAAATGGCTATATGGGATCCCCAGTTAAGTTAGAACTTCGGAAAAGCAGTGATTAGATTTTGACATAGGTATGTTGCAATTACTGCATGGGATACACATCTACTACAAAATTATTTGCTCTTTATCTGAAATTCTAATGTAACTGCACATTCTGTATTTTGTCTGGCAACCCTAGCCAAGGACAAGTCTGGAAGAGGATCTGTTTGTGAGTTTCTAGCGGACAACACTGAGGGAAGCTGGGGTGATAGGTATCTCAGTCCTGAAGGAGGAATCTATACTGCACAGCGGGGTGTGTACGTTCTGAAATGCCCAGAAGAATCAGATAGACAATTCTGAGTTTCCTAACTGCCAAAGAGCAGTATTTTTGAACTCTGACAATGTCCTAAGAACTTTCAAATCTTAAGAGATTTTCTTTAGGAGAAATGTAGATTGTTTTGATTATGTAGTGTTAAGGCATTTGTCTTTATGTTTTTTTTTTTAATAAAACGTTGTTGTTATTAGTTGCCATCAGGTTGGTTTCAATTCATGATGGCCCAATGCATGCAGAGTAGAACCGCACTCTGCAGGATTTCCAAGGCAGTGACCTTTCAGAAGAAGATCACCGGCCTGTCCTCGGAGGCACGTCTGGGTAGGTTCAAACTACCAACCTTTCAACTAGTAGTCAAAATTTAACCATTTGTTCCACCCAGGGACATCTAAATGTGATTCATTGACAGCTATATTTTATTTTAGGAATTTTTATTTTTTCTATTGTATTTTAAGTAAATGTTTATAATTACGGTCAGTTTGTCATACAAAAGCTTACACATACTTTGCCACATGACCGTAGCTGCTCTCCCTATGCTATTACAGCCACATGACCATAGCTACTCCCTACACTCCTCCCCTCCACCCCTATCTCCCAGGTCCTTTTAACCAGCTCCTGTGTCCCTCTGTTGTCCCCTCTCACCTCCAAATAGGAGCTGCCCAGTTCATCTCCTGTACCTGCCCAAGCCAAGATACACACCCCTCCTCAGTATGATTTTATGTATACCAGTTCACAGTTCAAATCCACTGGGCACTCCTTGAATAGCCTAAGGGGCAGTTCTACTCTGGCCTCTAGGGTCGCTGTGAGTTGTATCTGACTCGATGGCACTAGTTTCTTATATATATACACACATACATATATACATATATATATATGTATAGACAGTGATTGGTATATATATATAGATATATATATGCACAGACAGTGATTGACATGGTGTATATATATGTATACATGTATGTGTGTATATATATACATATATATATATATATATATATATATACACCATATCAATCACTATCTGAGGAGTTGGCTTCCGGAATGATTTCCATTCTGTGCTAACAGAGAGTCAGGAGCCATGTCCTCCAGTCTGTCAGACCATCAAGTCTATTCTTTTTAGTAGCATGTGAGTTCTATACCCCACATTTTTCCTGCTCCATTAGTTCCCTGTAAGGGCCATTTTTGCTGGTGGCCGGGTACCATTTAGTCCTTCTGGTCTCATGTTGATGTAACCTCTGGTATATGTGACCCTTTCTGTCTCTTGGGCTCACACTTTCCTTGTGTCTTTGAAGCTCTTCTTTTTCCTTGGCTGCAGGTGGGTTGAGACTGATTTATTCTTCTTAAATGGCTGTTTGTTACCTTTTAAGACCCCAGACATCAGTCATCAAAGTGGGATGGAGCACATTTGCTTTAAAATTTTTGTTATGTCAATTGATCTAGATGCCCCTGAAACTGTGGTCCCCAGGACTCTGACCCTGGTAGTCTGGGTAGCTATTCTTAATACAGAAAAGGTCATATGGTTAATGTAACATCTTGAACAAAGCCTATTCAATTCTATGCACATTCAGCATGTATTTCTTAACTATCTGCTAAGAGGCCAGCACCGAACTAGGGGCTGCCATTCAGTAGTGAATAAGGCAAATACAGCTCCTGCCCTCACAGGTCTAAGGTCTACATCAGGTTGGCAAGTTAGTTTCAATTCAAATACCAACTAAATCTATTGACAAACCCTACCTAGATATTGATTGTGTGAAGAATGCAATGTTAGTCGAAATTCCATAGGCTGCTGTAACAAAGCGTTGCCCAAATATACTGGCTTAAATAAGATTTAAGTTTATCTTCATTTAAAAATCTTGAGGAAGATGGTCCAGCACCAGTAGGAATACTGCTTGTGTTTATGACTCCTCAAACTCTGAGGGTTTCAGACTTTGACCATGTTGCTCCTGGATCACCGATAACTCCTTTGCATTCAAGCCAGTGGTGAGCGGAAGGGAAGGGCAGGGCATCCCCTTCACTTTAAGGGTGTAACAAGAAATTTGAATGTGTGACCTAAGTTTGCATTCCATTGGTTAGTCACATGACCACACTTTCCTGCAAACATGGTTGGAAAATGTATTCACTGTCTGAGTACTAAAGTGTCTGGCTCAAACTTGGGGATCAATTACTTAAAGGAAAGAAGGGAGACTGGCCACTGAGGATGACAAGCAGTCTCACTCATAGATTGTGAGGGGAGTGATGTGCTATGATCATTTAGTGATGTCTGTCACAAACACAGGATGTGGAATAAAAGCACTAGTGGCACCTGTTTTCTCTCCCTACCCACAGTGCTGAAGCTGTCTATTCCCAGGTTCTCAACAACTCCTATGATACTCCACACAAGTGTTTTTCAGGCATCATAGATAAGGTAGAATCAGTTATCAAAGCTAAGTTAAATTGCTGTTAGTTGCTGTTGAATTGATTCCAACTCATGCAGACATTGTTTATAGCAGAAAGAAACATTACCTAGTCCTGTGCCATATTCTGGTGTGGTAGTTAAGTGCTACAGCGTTATAAACCCCTAACCCCCGAGCCAGCGCGTTGTTTTGCAGGCTCCCTCCCGGGAGCTCTGTAAAGCCGCCCTGGACGCAAATAAACTTTTCCTTCTCTTTCTCCTCCTCTCTCTGTTTTTTCCTCTACATACTTTCGATTAAGCGAAACTCACTGCACCCAAAAAAGTCTCTAACAGTGATTAAGTGCTACAGCTGCTAATCGAGAGGTCAGCAGTTCAAATCTGCCAGCTACTCTGTGGAAACTCTACGGGACAGTTCTACTCTGACCTGTAGGGTTGCTATGAGTCAGAATTGACACATATCAGAGGTTTTTGTGCCGTATTCACGAATGTTGGTACACTGTTGCAGCTATTGTCTCAATTCATTTTATTAAGGGGTTCTCTCATTCTCACTAATCTCCTGTTTTACCAGCCGTGATATGCTTTTCTAGAGATCGGTCTTTCCTGATGACACAGTCGAAGTCTTGCCACCTTTCCTTGCTTCTAAGGAGCCTTGAGGTTATTTTTCTTCTAAGACTGATTTGGTTGTTCTTTTGGCAGTTCACAGTGTATACAAAATTCTTCATAAATACTAAAATTCAAATACATCAATAGTTCTCCTGTCTTCCTTTTTCACTGTCAAATTCTGGTAACTGGAACATAGCTACGAGTCAGCAGACTGGGGTCAAGGAACAGATACCGGTAAGAATGTACCAGAATGAGCAGTCTCTCCTCTCTTGGATCTCTTCTCATTCTTTAAGGTCATCTTGATTGATTACCATGTCTCAAGGAGAGGCTGAAGTCAGTGACAGGGACACCTAACACAAAGGAAAGTGATATTCCTAATATTATATGTACCAAGTACTTTGTGTGTTCTTACATATTTATTTAACACTCACAGTCACTCTAATTTTTGTTGTGTTTTCAAGTATCTGGCCTAGGAAGAAAACCAGAAGCAAAAAGCTGAGTCAGGACCTAAACAGCTAGTTCAACCACCCTGAACTAACTGATGTTTATAGAATACTACACCCAGCAACTGCAGAATACAATTGCTTTTCAAGTGGACATGTGATATTCCATATGATAGATCACTTGCTGGGCCATAAAACAAGTTTCAATACATTTAATCAACAAAAATCATATATAGTATGTTTTCTGACTATGTTGTTATTGTTAGGTACCATCGAGTCCATTCCAACTCACAGTAACCAAGAGAACAAAACAGTACTCGGTCCTATGACAACCTCACAGACACTGTTATATTTGAGTCCATTGTTGTGGTCAGTGTATTAGCCAATCTTGTTGAAGTTCTTTCTTTTTTTTGCTGACCCTCTACTTTACCTCTGTCCTTCTCTAGAGACTAATACCTAGGGATAACATGTCCAAAGTATGTGAGATGAAGTCTCACCATCTTTGCTTCTAAAGAGCATTCTAGTTTTACTTCTTCCATGATAGATTTGCTTGTTCTTTTGACAGTTCATGGTATAGATATTCAATCTTCTTCTCTGACACAATAATTTAAAGACAGTAATTCTTACTCAGTCTTCTTAGTCACTGTTCAGCTTTATATAATAAGATAATTGAAAACACCATGGCTTGGGTCAGACACACCTTAGTCTTCAAGGTGACATCTTTGCTTTTCAACACTTGAAAGAGATTGTTTGCAACAGATTTGCCCAACTGAATGCATTGTTTGATTTCTTGACCACTGCTTCCATGGATCTTGACTGGGCATCCAACGAAAATGAAATCCTTGACAACCTCAATCTTTTCTCCGTTTATCCTGATGTTGTTTATTGGTCCAGTTATGAAGATTTTTGTCTTCTTTACGTTGAGGTGTAATCCATACTGAAGGCTTCAAGTCTTCTTCACTTTTAGCAAGCAAGGTGGCATCATCTGCATAATGCAAAGTGTTAATGTGTCTTCCTTCAATTTGATGCCCTATTCTTCTTCATATAGTCCAGATTCTTAGGTTGTTTGCTCAGCTTACAGATTGAATAACTACAGTGAAAGGGTGCAACCCTTTTTGGCCATAATGGAATCAAATTAGAAATTAATAACAATAAAACAGCCACAAACATACAAATATTTGAGAATTAAACATTTTTCTAAAGAATCACAGGTTAAAGGAAAAAATCACAAGAGAAATCTGAAAATACTTCTAACTGAAGGATAGAGAAAAATACAGTTATCAAAATCTGCGGGATACAGCTAAAGCAGAGCTTAGAGAGGAATTTATAGCTTTAAATATTTACATTAGAAGAGAGAAAATACCTAAAATCAACTACATTGGGTTCTACCTTGTTCTTGCTAATTGCTATTGAGTCGGTTCCAGCTTACAATGACCACATGTATCATAGTACAACTGTCCTCATAGAGTTTTCAAGGCTGTAGCCTTTCTGAAGCAGATCACCAGGACTGTCTTCCAAGGTATCCCTAAGTGGGTTTGTACCACCAACCTTCTGACTAGTAGTCAAGCACTTTAAACATATGAGCTGCTCAGGGACTTCTGGTTCTGCCTTAAGAAGCTAGAAAACAAAAAGGAAAGTAAACCAAAAGTAAGTAGAAGAAAGGAAAAAACAAAGGTAAGTTCAGAAATCAATGAAGTTGAAAACAAACAATAGAGAAAATTATCTGTCAAAAACTACAACAGAACTGATAAACCTCTAGCTAGACTCATGAAGAAAAAAAGAGAAAGGACACATTACCAAGATCAGGACTCAAGAAGGGACGTCACTACAGATCTCAAAAATGTTAAAAAGACGATAAGAGAACATTGTGAACAACTTTATTCCAATAAACTTTGAAAGTTAGATTAAAGGGACAAATTCCTTGAAAGAATCAAATTAACAAAATAGTTTCAGGAAGAAATAGCAAAGTATAATTGAATAACTTAAAACCTTTCCACAAAGAAAATTCTAGGCTTAGATGGCTCAGCTGGTGAATGTCATCAAACACTTAAGGAAGAAATAATGTCAATTCTACATAAACTCTTTCAGAAAATAAAGGAAATGAGAAGCTTTCCAATTCATTTCACAGGGCCAGCATTATTCTGACACTAAAACTAAAGACATTGTAAGAAAACAAAAACTAGATCAATATCCATCATGAACATAAGCACAAGAATCCTTAGTGAAATATTAGCAAAAGGGGTACAGCAATACATACATATTTATATCACATTATATCTAAACCCAAACCAAACTTGTTATCATTGAGTAAATTCCACCTCATGGCGTCCTTGCATGTGACAGAGTACATCTGCTCCATAGAGCTCTCTTTCTCTCCTGTAATCTTTACAGAAGCTGATTGCCAGGTCCATCTTCCACAGTACTGCTGGGGGGATTGGAACCACCAATGTGGGTTAGTAGTCAAGCACAAACAGCTAACTCCACACAGTGAAGTTTCATTCCAGTGATGCCAGACTGGTTCCACATTCAAAAACCAACCTTCACTATATTTACAGAATGAGGGAGAAAAATAATCACATCAGTAGATGTGCGTGAACTATTTGACAAAAATGTAACACCCAATCATAATAAAAACCCTTAGCAAATTAGAAGAACCTGAAAAGAATGCTGAAACTAACATGCTCTTAATGGTGAAAGACTTCATGCTTTTCTTCTGGTCAAGAACTGTGAAAGGTCTGAGATTTTACTCTGTTTGTAAACTAATAAGTTAGTCTGCCACTGTTTCAAGGATGCTTTCAGGAAACTCTTCAGCTGACTTGTAGGGCTGACTTGTAGCACAGCAGGCACCATGAACTTCAGGTTCTCCTGGGTTATCCTTACCCTGCTAATCATACAGAGCTCAACAGATACTCCGTATGCAGTGGGTTTATGTCACTGCTGAGGAACCCTAAGCTTAGGAAACTCCAATCTTTTATACAAGCTGCAAGAAAACCTGACCAAACTGTGCCCTGGTGAGACACGTTGAATTCATTATTTGGGCCAACAAACAAATCTGCCCTCTTTTCCAGGGAAAGTTGCCTTGTCTGTCTTCCTAGGCTGTTTACTGTACCAACAACCTTGAAAAGGTGGTGCTGAACAAAAATGCTGTCAGTGCCTCTGCCTTTAAGATGTGCAGAAATGCAAGGGACCCAGAGAGAATCGCTGCCCAACACTCTCAAGATGGAGAGGAAAGCTGCTCTCACTAGCCTAATTTAACAAAGTACTGGAGCTCTTGGCCAGTACAGAAATGCAAGAAAGGCACAGAATCGGCAAGGAAGAAGTAAAACTGTCTCTATTTATAGATAATATGGTTGTTTACATAGAAAATGACAAAAAAAAATCGTTGCTGTGAACTCAATTCCAACTCATGGTAATTTTGTGTGTTTCAGAGTGGAACTAGACACAGGATTTCCCACGCTGTGACCCTTTGGTTGTGAATATCCAGATCTTTCTTCTCTGGGTGAATTTGAACTGCTGACCTCTAGTTAGCATCCGAGCATTCAGCTTTTCCAGTTATGCTACCCAGAAAGTCCTAGAAAATGCCAATAAATATATAAAACAACTACAAAAACTAATAGGAGAATTTAGGCAGATCATAGGATACAAAGTCAATATACTAAACATACTAAAATCAACTGAATTTCTATACATGAAAGGAGCAAACAATTTTATTAATGCTGCTTACAGATTTGGAAACCTTGGTGGTATAGGGCTTAAGTGCTCCATCTGCAAATCATGAGGTCGACAGTTCAAATCCACTAGGTGCTCTTTGGAAACTCTATGGAACAGTTCTACTCACTATGAGTCAGAATCAACTCAGCGGCAGTAGGTTTGACTTCCTCTGTTTTGTTTTGTTTGCTTACAGAAAAAAAGAAAAACAGTACCATCGAGTCGATTCCGACACATAGCAACCCTATAGGTCAGAGTAGAACTGCCCGTCAAGTTTCCAAGGAATGCCTGATGGATTTGAACTGCTGACCTTTTGGTTAGCAGCCATAACACTTAACCCACTATGCCATCAGCGTTTTCTTGCTTACAGATAGAATCAGATTATAAAAGTTAGGAATAAATTGAAGAAAATAAATTCAAGACCTTAGCACTGATAAATACAAAAACATACTGAGAGAAAATATAAGGAAGTTTTAATAATTGGAGCCAAGCCAAGCCAAGTGCCGAGAGATGCCAAATTCCATTAAATGCGTTGTCTTCTCCAAACTGATCCATAGGTTCATTAAAATCTCAGTAATAATCCTATCAAACTTTTTAAAAATAGAAATTGGCAAGCTGATTTTAAATTTTATATGGAAATACAAAGGACACAAAGTGTTCAAAGTAACACCTTCAAAAATAAAAAAGCCGAAAGGCTTATGCTACCTGTCTTTACAAAGTATGTTGGCGTAAGGATCAACAAATAGATCAGTGGAATAAGCTAGAAAGTCCACAAATAGACTCTCATATCTATGAACAACTGATTTTCAAATATAGTGGAGGCAAGTCTTTTCAGAAAATAGTGATGGAAAAACCAAGATTAACATGGAAAAAAAATGAATATTGACTCTTGCCTTACACATACACAAAAATTAATTCAAGATGGGTTATGAACTATACAGTTTCCAGAAGAAAACATAAGAGAACATCTGTGTGACTGAGGAGCATCAAGGATTTCCTAGACAAAATTAAGAATGTCAATAAACATAAAATAATTGTTAAATTACACTTTCTAACGGTCAGAAAAGTCTGCTCATCAAAAGGCACTATTGAGAAAATGAATGGGCAAGCCACATACTAGGTGAAATATTTACAAAACATGTATCTGACAAAAGGCTAACATCCAAAATATATAAATCATTCCCACAACTCAATAATAAAAAGACCAACGATCCAATTTTTAAAAAAAAGGGCAAGAGATTTAAACAGACACTTCACCAAACAAGATAAATGAATGCCCAATAATCACATGAAAAAGATGCTCAACATAATTAGTCTTCAGGCAAGCGTAAGTTAAAACCACAGTGACACACCACCACACATCCATCCCAAAAGCTAAAGCGCTGCAAGGACTGACGGCACCTATACTGGTACAGATGTGCAAGTGGCACTGGAATGCTCGTAAGTTGATAATGGGAATGTAGAATGGTAGAACCACTTTGGAATGTTCTGGCAATGTTTTATAAAACTGAACACACATCTAACCTATGACTCCTTAATTTCATCCTTAGGTATTGACCCTTATGAAATGAAAACATACATCCACAAGAAATGTTGTATGTACTGTTCACAACAGCTTCATTCAGAATTGCCCCCAAACTGGAAACAGCCTAGTTGTCCATTAGTGAGAGAACAGGTAATCAAACTGTAATGTATTCATTCAATAAACTACTACGTGGTCATCTAGATGGATATAGATGAAGCACATGTGCTGAGCGAAAGAAAATCTTATGCTAAAAAGTATGTTTTATATGTTTCCATTTATATAAAATTCTAGAACAGGTAAAACTGTTCTGTTATTGAAAAAAAGCATCAGAGCGGTGGTTATTTTCAGTGGGGCTTGACTAAGAAGGAGCATAAGAGAATTTTCTGGGGTGAAGATAATGTTCTAAGGATGCACGCTATACAGATACATACACTTGTCAAAACTCATCTAATGGGATATTTAAGAGGTGTGTGTTCACTGCATATAAATTTTACCTAAAAAAGATCTGGGAGCAAATATTAAAATTAAGTTAATGATATGTATACTGAAGCGTGTAATGGGAAATTGAACTGATGTCTGTAGTATACTTCTAAATCCAACAGAAAATAAGATGCATTAAAGGACGGATAGGGTGGAAGGAGAGTGATAGGTACACGTTAAAGAAAACATCCTGAAATGTTAATCCTACAAGATAGGTAGTAGGTACACTCATGCTCATGGAAAAGTTCTCTGCAGTATGTTTGAAAGTTTTCATAATAAAATGTTGGAAAACACAAAGCAAGTTTATTGAAAAAATACTTCTCTGCATCACAAAGTTGGAGGCACATAGATTTTTGCTTTATAATGACAGCTACCAGTCTGCTTAACTTGTAAACAACACATCTGCAGGTAAAGGCTGCCCCGAAGAATAGAGATGACACACACTGATAAAGGAACTTTCATATAAACCTATAACCTCGAGGCTGATCTTTCCAGTTTGGAGTGTGATGTTCTGCCTTCATCAGAGTCGTTAGCGACTATGAGAATGTGATTATGTCTCTACATGTCTGTTTGCATGTCACAGCTGCTAGTCAGGCTCAGCCAACACTTTCGTATGTGAATAATTGTAATCAACTCATCTGTTCGTTTAAAACAAACAAATGATTACTCTTTGGGAGAAGAAATACGTTGAGTCCTAATTTGCTAATTATTAGTTTTTATGAACGTTAACCTGTGATTCTGTTTTTCTTCCCAAACATGTAGAAACTCTGAGCTGCCTTCTGTCTTCCCCAGAAAAGTGGTCCATGACTGCCCTTGTACTCCCCACTTGGTTTGTAAATTATACAAAAAATACAGTGAATATTTTACACACCACACACACAGACACACACACACACAGAGGATAACGGAAAGAGGAAAGGCATTCCATTTTCATACAAATATTGCAGTTTACTGCCTTTAAAAATACATTTTATGTGCTTAAAAATAACAATCTACATGCTACAGCCAAGCCAGATAACAAGGGCAGCATCTGGCAACACTGAAGATCTGGTAGATCCAATCAGCTGAGTCTAGGCCGTGTCCTCAGGGCTCTGTCCCTCTATGCCAGAGATCCAGGTTAGAACACACGCATCCTCCACTTCCTTAGGAACGAGAATGGGTTCCTTAATCACAGATGTCCATGTGTCTCACCTGAGAGTAAATTAAGCGCTGGTGGATTCTTAGTGACACTCCTTCTATGGGCAAGTTTCATGGAAGAACTCAGCTCTGAACCTAGTAGAGAATGACAAGAAAACATGAGACTTGACAGAGGGAGGGAAGACTTTGTCCCAGAAAGCTATGGGTGGAAGGCAGTAGAGAGAAAGGATGTGCATGTACTTGCTGCCATGCATATGGAGCAGATGGCTCCCCTCCCTGCATGCCAGCTTGTTGAAATCATCCAAACCCATCACGTCCACCTTCACAGCCAGCTTCTCACTTTGAGATCCTCTAGGATGAACAATGGGCAAACCTGGTAAATCCGAAAGGTCAGTGTCATAAGGCCACAACTCTGCTGAGAGCAGCTGCTTCCCTTGGCCCTTACCATCTTCCTTAGACAATGGGCAACTCCCTATCCTTTCCACACTTCTATCGTAGGAGCTCTGAATCCCAGCATTACTTGGTTTCAGTATTTGCAGCCTGTAGCAGTGGGAATATCTATTCACTTGTTTTTCTAGTATGTTCCCTTTATCCTTCATAGTGTGACATATGTCAGACAAAGTCCATAGATATTTTTAAAGAGCAGGAAGTATGATCAGAACCAGGAGTCAGGGGTCTGTAGCAGGTGGGATGGGGCAGTTCTCTAGGGTAACCCTTCTCTCCAGTCCTGGGAAAACCAGGACAGCTGGTCCAGTTCTCTTAGACTTTGCAGGGAGTTAAACCAGTTTCTGCCAAGTTGATTCCAACTCAAGGTGACTCGGTGTGTGGCAGAGGAGAACTGTGCTCTGCAGGGTTTTCAATGGCTGATTTTTCAGAACTGGATCATCAAATCTTTCTTCCAAGGCACCACGGGGTGAACTTGGGACTCCAACCTCCCTGTTAGTAGATGAGTACATGAACCATATGCACGACCCACAGGCTCCTCCAAGGAGCCAGGACACTACTGATCCCTTCCCTCTGAGAGCAGACAGACAGGCCCCCAGCCTAGGAGATCCCAGAAACAGCTGAGCATGGTAAAACTGATGTTCTCTGATCCAGTGGATCAGAAGTCTGTCTTAAGGAACTAGAAACTGCTAGCTGAGAGCTGCTCCCTCCTCTTCCCTCCTCTCAGGCTGTCCTCAAGACTAGGGGAGGGGTGATGGAAGGCACATTTCCTCATTGTACCCTCTCTGTTAGTGCTGCTGCAGAGGAATCTAAGATGACATCTCCTACCTAAGCCTGGGTTACTCTGCATTTCAGGCAGTTGTTCAAAGAAGGGAGGTTTTCATTCCAGCCATCCTCAAAGGCCAGGTCCTAAATGCTCTTAGAAGTCAGCATCAGGTCTCCTCAGGGTCCCTGGCAGGAGCAGGACGGTAATATTAGCTCCTCGCTGGGGCCACCCCTCAGGCTTCTACTGTGACCACTGCAGTGCCTGGATCACCGCTAAAAGGCATAGCTACCTGGTGGATGGAGGGGAGGAGGGAGCACCCACACACACTCCCTGGGACAGCCCGGCCCTTTAAGGCCACATTTGCTCACCTCTCCCACTCACCTCCAGATGCCCACCATCTCTGCTGGGTCAGGAGACTGGGTGACCTTGAAGCAGAGTGCCAGGCTTTCCCTATGTCAGCAGCGCCATGTGGAAGACGGATTTGTAACCTAATTCTCTAGCCCAAGAAACGAACTAATGGAAGGGGACTTTGGACTGGTAAAGTTGGGCTGTTAAGCTGTGTAAGAGGCCCAGATCGACTGTGTTGGCTCATTCTTCTGGGTGGGTGTATGATTGCAACATTGGTTCTAAATGTTTTCTCGGGTGATGTCTCAGGAATGCAGTACTCAGGACTGGCAGCCACTCTGAGTTGGGAATAAGAAGGGCAGGGAAGCAGACTATCCTCTGGCAAATGACCCAGGAATGAATCTCCAGAAAAGGGAATAGCTTTGAAGCCAAGAGATGGAAGTTGATACCTCATTAAGCATCTAGCACAGTAATAACATTGGAGCCCCGACAGCACGGTGGTTAAAAGCTTGGCTGCTAATCAAAAGATTGGCAGTTTGAATCTACCAGGTGCTCCTTAAGAACACTCTGGGGCAGTTCTACTCTGTCCTATAGGATTGCTCTGAGTCAGAAACAACTCCACAGCAGCGGGTATAGGAATAACAATAGGGGAGCCCTTTTACAGAGCACAAAGCTAGTATCTGTAAAAGGGTCTCACTGCTATTATTCTGGATTCCCTGGGTAGTGGAAACAGTTAAACCCCAGCCTGCTAACCAAAAGGTTGGTGGTTTGAGTCTACCCAGAGGCATCACAGAAAAAAGGCCTGGCAATCTACTGTTAAAAGACAACCAGCGAAAACTCTCTGAGGCACAGTGCGACTCACAAGCACGGGGTTGCTGTGACTCAGGCACTTCAAGGGCAGCTACCACCACCAACAGCTGTTTTTCTAGAGAATCTAGGAGGCAGAGATTGTTATGAGAGTGATCGGGGTGGGAAATAAAGGACTGGTAGACACGGCTACAAAGACAGACACCAAAAGGATTTCAAGCAAAAATTCCGTAATCCTGTGACTGGCACATTACAGGGAGCAACAGCTGATGAAGCTTCCCATGGTCCTCTCCTAGCATGTGGGTTGCTAGGCAAAGAAGTCCCAGTTTACCAGAGAAAATGAGGTTTTCAATGATGTAGTCAGTTAAGGGTGGATCTGGGATTTATTTATAATCAGCAGGACCTCTAGCTCCAGAGGCCAGTATACTGTTCTTTCTCTTTCTGTTGAATCACCTTCTCATCTTCTGCAAGTATTAGGGTGCGTTGTACATCAGCCACTACCCAGGGAGCTCCTAAGGATGGGGTCTCTGCCCCTCCCATCAGACAGGATGCTTTATGGGGGTAGGGACTGTAAGTACACCATTGCACAGGAGAATCCCTGAGGCTAGAAGCAGGGTCTGCCCATCAGATTGGGAACTCTGCCTATGGCCACTTGGAATAGGATGGGGGAGTTTTTCAGTTTCTTAGTGCTGCTTTAACAAAAATGCCACAAGTAGGTAGATTTACAGAACAGAAATTTATTTTCTCAAAGATCAGAAGGCTCTAAGTCAGAATTCAGGGCCCTGGCTCTAAAGGAAGGCGCTCTCTCTCTGCTCTGAAGGAAAATCCTTGTCTTGGCTTCTTTACCTTTGGCAGTCTCGAGTTTCCTAGAATCTCCACATGGATTTATCTTTTCTCCATTTGTACTTGCATCTCTGTACCTAAAAACAAAACAAAACAAACAACAACAACAATCTATTGCCATCGCATTGATTTCTACTCACAGCAACCTTATAGGATAGAGTAGAACTGCCCTATAGGGTTTTCATTCACAGCAACTCTACAGGACAAGGTAGAACTGCCCTATTGAGTTTCTAAGGCATGGTTCGTAGATCTGAAATGCCAACCTTTTGCTTAGCAGCCGAGCTCTTAACCACTACACTACCAGGACTTTGCTCTGTCCCTAACCTGCTCCTTTTTGTGTCTCACACGTGAGTCATTTTTAAGGCACACCCTACACCTACATGGCCTCATTCATATAACAAAGGAAATCTTACTCCCAAATGGGATGGCACCACAGGTATAAGAATTAGGATGTCAGCACATATTTGGGAGAGACATAACAGGTAGTGGGCTGGTCATGCCAGGCAAGCTGCCCCTGAGCTAGGCACAGGCTTTTCTTTATTTTATTGTACTTTAGGTGAAAGTTTACAGCACAAATTAGCTTCTCATTCAAAAAATTTATGCACAGGTTGTTTTGTGACACTGCAATCACTGCAGTGTGTCAGCACTCTTCCCTGTTCCCTTTCCACCCCAGGTTCTCTGTGTCTGTTTGTCCAGGTTTTCTGTCCCTTGCTGCCGTCCTTTCTTGGCTTTGGGGCAGGTGTCGCTCATTTGGTCTCACATACTTGATTGAACTAAGAAGGATGTTCCTCAAATGTGTCCTTGTTTTATAGACCTGTCTAATCTTTGGCTGAAAGGCAGATTCAGGCAGTTGCTTGAGTTCTGAGTCAGTAGGATGTCCAGGATCCGTAAGTTCAGGGGTCCCTCTAGTCTCTGTAGGGTCTTTTTTACAGAATTTGAATTTTGTGCTACGTTCTTCTTCCACTCTGTCAAAGAGGAGCCACTATTGTGATACCCATCAAAGAGGTCAGTGGTGGCAACCAGGCACTATCTAGCTCTTCTAGGTTCAGGCTGGTGAAAGCTACATGTGTTCCCGGTGGCAGACGCAGGATTTTTGGAGCATTTTTGTGGAAGTATGATGGAGACCAAGGTCTCAGTCAGCAGGGGAGACTCAGAGACATCCCAAAGTGAAGGAACAGATATCAAGGCAGGGGATTTGGTTTCAGGTCTCAGCCCTGTCAGATGGGGAGGATAACCTGCCTCCAGCTTTCTGCTTCCTCTCCCCTAGTGGTGACTTCCTGTGTCCTGCCCCCACACTGCCCCTGGGAGCAGTCCTTGCCTTGCAGAGAAGCCAGCTCCCACAGAGCTCCACAAAGACTACAAATAAGTGTGTTGTGCTCCCTGCTAATGCCTGAGTTATTGCTTTTCCTACTGCTCAAATGAAAGGAGTATTTTATTGGTTCAGGTTTAGAAACAAAGCATGAAAAGTGGCTTGTTTTTATTTTCTGACATTGTGGAGCCACAGTTAGGGAGTGAAGTGCTAAGGGGGAAAAAATGAGGAGGGATGGAGAGGAGAAGTGGGAGGGGAGGCAGGGGAAACTGGGAGTGAGGAGGTCTGATAAGGCTCCACGGGAGTCTGAGGAGGAGGAGAGAGGAAGACGGTGCAGGAGGAGGAGGAGAGAGGAGAAAGGACCACAAGTCATTGGCATCTATCTCCCGAGGGCTGCTTCCCAGTGGGAAAACACTGAGAGCCAAAGGCAGCAGTCAATTTCAATTGGAAAAGCTTCTGCTCCCTGGAGACGCTGTCTAGAAATGCCAGGGTTATATAGACAGAGTAGCTTAGAGGCCAAGGGGATGAGGCGGTTTTCTTAGGTCGTTCTGACCTCAGGCCATCACCCAGGTGACTGAGTATTTTTCCAAACTTTGTACCCAGGAACTGAGGATTTCCTGGGTTACAAACAGGTAAGCACTGGACTACTAGCTAAAAGGTTGGTGATTTTACCCCACAGAGAGGTCCCTTGAAAGACAGGCCTGATGATCTGCTTGCCAAAGGTCACAGCCTTGAAAACCCTATAGAGCAGTTCTATTTTGCACGCATAGTCTGTGAGTATTGGAATTGACTGAATGGCAGCTAACAAACAACCTAGGATTTGAAACCTCTCACGGCTGGGAACTGCTACATCTCTCATTTTGCGGAGCAGGAGAGACAGAAGTTCTTCATTTTGCGTCGTTTGATACGACTTCTCACTTGTTTCTCCGAGCATGCCATTTTGGGAGTTGGAATGCGGCAGTGCAGAGAGGACGGGGCTCCACTGTGCACCAACTGCTGTTCCCCGAAGCCGGCGTGCGCTCTTAACACTCCGTGCCCGTGCCCAGATGACTTCTTTTGCCCGATTGCCATCCCGTGCCTTGATGGCTGGCAAATGCTGGCTCGTTCTTTACATTTCGACTCAAATCTTCTTCCCTTCCACCTCTCCACCCCCAGTCTATATTCCTACGTCACCTTGTATTTATCTTTATTGTTGTGTCTCCTATGGTATTTTAATTATTGGTTAATTTTATCAGTCAAGCACTGACTGTGAGCTCTTTCAGGGCAAGAACTATGTATTATTTATCTCCATATTGAGAAGCATGTTTTCAAGACAGGAGGGGATGAAGGAATTGCAGAGAGCTGGTATAAGAAAACCCTGGTAGTTCAGTGGTTAGGAACTCAGGCTACTATCCAAAAGGCAGGCAGTTTAGTCACCTGCCACTGCATGGAAACTCGGAGGGGCAGTTCTACACTGTCCTGAGGTTTGCTATGAATTGGAATCAGCCAGACAGCAATGTATATAATGTAGTTGATAATGCATGAACTTGGACTGAGACAACTATAGGTGCATATCTGTCCTCTTTATTTGCAAGTCATGTGACCTTGAGAGACAATATTTACTTTTTAAGGTTGTCACGAGGACTCCAAGTAACAAAGAAATTGCTTTGCCTGGTACATTGTAGGTGCTCAATAAATAATAAGGATTGTATACCCGTCCTTTTGGTGCTAGGGTCAATCCCTACACATACCCCTAGGCCACAGTTGCCCTATCACCGTTTCCTCCCAAGGAGTGTCTGGACTGTTTTTTTCCAAAAGGCAGAAGGGATTTTTTTCCCCACGGGAAGAAGCAGTTTTCCTGCATCTTTGCCAGAACCGTCAGCATGTGTGCCACAGGACTGTTGATAGGAGGTGCAAATTGTTTCCTAATTTGAAACGATGGTGTTTGGAATGCCTGGCATAGGCTATATTTAGCTCTGAATCCCCGAAATAGCAACAAGGAGGAAGAGCTTCCCAGCCAAAAAACTCCCATCCATTTGGAAAATATAACAATCATAATTATTATTTTTATGATTGCCATGATTATTTATTGACTAAATGAATTAATGAGAGTTGAATATCTGTTGGCATCTAGAATGACGGAATTTTACAGGATCAGGGCTGGAAGACCTGTAGATACCATGCAGTCAGATATAATCTGTTACATAACCTGTTCCACAGATAAGGAAACTGAGGCTCCAAAAGGAGATGGGACTTGTATACCCAACATCATAGCGGAATCTAGCAACCCAGATCTTTGGATTGTTGATTTGATGCTCTGTACTCTCAAGTACTAAAAACCCTGATGGTACAATAGTTAAGTGCTCAGCTGGTCACTGAAAGGTCAATGGTGGTTTTGACCCACCGGCCAGTCCATGGGAAGGAGATGGAATGGTCTGCTTCCGTAAAGATCGCAGCCTTGGAAACCCTGTGCGGCAGTTTTGCTCTGTCTAATAGGGTCACTGTGAGTCAGAACCAATATGATGGCAATGTTATTCTTAGGACTGAGGGACTTCAAGTAACCAGTCACTCTATACTTCATCTCTCCCTCTGCCTCAGTCTTCCAAGGTCTTCTCAATGTTTCAGAGGCCAAGTGGTGTCAGAAGCCCTGCATTTTAGCCTCAACTCTACTCAAAACTAACTATGTGACCTTGGACTTCAGTTTCCTCTCTTTCCTGTCCATTGTTTACTCATCCATCTATCCATATATCAACAAAGTATGCAGCTAAAGAAAACCACTGCCCCTGAATTGATTCCAACTTACAGCAACCATATAGGTCAGGGAAGAAATGTCCCCCTTAGAATTTCCAAGGAGCACCTGGCAGATTTGAACTGTCAACCTTTTGGCTAGTAGATGTAGCACTTAACCATTATGCCACCTCCATCAACAAAGATATATTAAAAGTCTATGTGCTCCATTGGGAATTTGGGGGACTGGAGGGAAGCACTGGCATCATTCTTGCCTTCAAGTTCCCATAGCCCGTTTGTAAGTGGTAGGGGAATTCCTGATATGTACATAGGAGAGAGTCACAGAGGAAGGAGGATTGACCACACTAAGGAAAGGCTTCAGAGCTCAAAGTAATAAACACTTCATAGACTCTTCCTCTCTGCTATTAAAATGTAATGAGAGATGGCCTGTGGGCTCTTTGCTTGCCCAGCTTGGGTGGAAGAGTGCTTGAGCATTAGACACACACACAAGTACGTAGACACACACATACATACCACACAGGTGCTCACACACACACATCGCTTCCTGCCTGTTCCTAGCTCACCTAATTGAAATCTCCAAAAGTGCTCACAGGAATAGATGGGAGATGAAGGGCTAGGGTCAGAGGTAACGGAGACCAAGTGTGATTGTGAGGCTACAAAGGGGTGTGTTCATCATCACCTAGGAGTCACTGCCCTGAAGGTCAGGGGCTGTACTTCAACACTTTTTGGATTTTCCAAGAGGATCACGCAGCACTGGAGGCACATGATTCTTTGTGGTTGACCAAATATCACTGGGTGACTTTGGCCAAGTCTCTTCCCTCCTTGAGCTTTAATTTTTTGTTAGAAAAATGGAGAAGAGGTGTCAGAATAGATGTCATCAGAGGTCATTTTCGATCTTAAAAGTCTGTTGTGTTATGAATGAATTATCCTCAAAGACCCTCCCTCTGAATCTTGCTGTTTGTTGTTGTTACACGCCATTGAATGGCTCTAACTCATTTCAACCCTAAGTACAACAGAATGAAAGAAAGCCCAGCTCTGCACCATGCCCACAATTGTTACAGTTGAACCCACTGCTGCAGCCACTGTGTCAATCCGTTTCAAGGAAAGTCTTTCTGTTTTTCTTTGACCCTCTACTTTATCAAGCATGATGTCCTTCTCCAGAGACTAATCCCTTCTGACAACATGTCCAAAGTAAGTAAGACATAGTCTTAAAATCTGTGCTTCTAAGGAGTATTCTGGCTGTACTTTCCAAGACAGATTTGTCTGTTCTTTTGGCAGTCCACAGTATATTCAATATTCTTCACCAATACCACAATTCCAAGGCATCAATTCGTCTTTGGTCTTCCTTATTCTTTGTCCATCTTCTGCATGTGTGTGATACCATTGAGAATACCCTAGCTTCAGTCAGATGCACCTCAGTCTTTAGGGTGACGTTTTTGCCTTTCAACATTTAAAGAGGTCTTTTCCAGCAGATTTTCCTAATGCAGTGTCTTTGATTTCTTGACTGCTGCTTTCAGAAGTGTTGATTGTGGATCCAGGTAAAATTAAATCCTTGATCATTTCATTTTTTTTTCAATTTATCAGGATCTCTAACTCTTAGTAGCCTGATTTTTTTTAAGAATGTTCTACCACAGGTTGCAGAGTTTGATACTCCAACCATCCAGTCCCTTAACTCTTGCTTCTTAACCTTCTCTCTACCAGTACCTCTACCCCAGATCTCCTCTGTTTACTCAAGTCCTTTCCCAATCTCTTGGAATACGCTAGCTAAACTAGAGCTCGACTACGGCAGTGACAGTGTATAGGTGCTGCGGATCTGCCCTCTGTTGTATCACATGCATAGCCAGACCAAGCTGTGAAAAATGATGGCCCAAGAGTCCCAAGAGAGATCCCAGCACTTGTCCAGTTAATAGGGTAGGGACAAGAGGAGAAGGACTGGATTTCAATCACAATGTGATTATTGGCCTTTTTAAAGTTTTGCTGAGGTTTTATTCACCCAGCTGGCTCAATATCACTAACCAAATGCTTGTCTCACAAATCAGCTTTGGCTGCAATTCAAATTTAATTACATTCTATCAAAATGAAAGCAAGAAAAGCTGCAAAGGAAAGAAAAAGAGAAAGAGAGAGGAAAAGAACAGCTTATGTTTATAAGCCAGACAACTTTATTGTGGGGAAGAGGTATCTTCTCTTTCCTTAATGTTTCACATCTCTCTGAAAGTAACAGTCAATGTGAGTTGTACACAGATAGGTCAGCCCTAAGAGACGTGTGAAGCAATAATAAGAGTCTTGTAATTTTTGGCTAGAGAATGCTACATGTCAAGGTTAGAGTGAAAATGAGAAGTTGGCAGGGTTTGACTCAGATACTTCAGCTGCCTGATTCTGTGTCTTTGTTCTCCATTTAGTTACTATCAAAAGCATTCAGGCTTTCTCTATGAGTTGTCTATCATATTTTATTAGGAAGCTCATTAATACTAAAATGTAAATAACTGATGACAACTTACCCTACCTAGAACTACATGTTACCTAAGAATAAAACAGAGGCAGGCAGGCAGACAGACAGACAGACATAAACACATACACTGGCACCTCAAATTGAACAAAAAAATCTTAACCAACTATAATCATTAAGGTTGTGTGTCAACTTGGCTGGACCATGATTCTCAGCAGTTTGGCAGTTGTGTGATGATCTGACCACTTCCATGATGAGATTTGGTGTAATGTGATCACCTCCTTGATGGGATCTGCTGTGAGCAACCAAACAGCTGAAAAAGAGCTTCGTTGGAGGTGTGACCTTGTTGTGGATTGAACCTTGTGCCCCTAAAAAATCTGTGCAGCAATTTGGCTAGGCCATAATTCCTGGGATTGTGTGCTGTTCCTTCCTCCTTGTTGGAATTCCTGCCTCTATGATATTAATGAGGCTGGATGAGCAGCAGGCCTGTTGATGGGGCAGAACTTAATGTGTGAGATTGTGTTGTGGCTTGGGGGCAGCCACTTTGGGGTACAAAAGAAAGGGAGGCAAGCTGAAATTTGGGAATCTCATACCACTAATAAAACAGCACTGAGAGCAGGGTGTTTCCTTTGGACTTGAAGTCCCTGAGCCAGGATGTTCTTATATTGAATTTGGACTCTTAGCCTACTTGACTATGACAGTATCTCATGTTGAGTTTGGATTTGTAGCTTTTGTACTGTGACAAAATAAAATGTCTCTTTTTAAAGCCATCTAGTTCTATTTCTGTTAAAGCTGTACTAGATGCCTAAAACAAGCCTACAATCAATACAGGTGGTGGACGCTGTGGCAAGGTTAGTAGACTTTTGCCCACTCTGGATCTTCAGCTAGCTTTTGCTCATCTAACCTCCAGGTCTTGGTACTTGAGTGAGCAGCTTACTGGCCATCTTGCCTGCTGATCTTGGGACTCATAGTCTTTATAATCTGTGAGTTAGAGCCTTGTTGTTTGACTTGCTGATCTTGAATTTACCATCCCCTCTGGCTATGAGAATCAGAAGAGGCTTCTAGACTGATTCATGGACTTGGGACATTCCAGGCTGTACAACAAATGAGTGATTTCCTTGATAAAAGTCTCCATCTATCTATCTGTATGTATGTATATATTTATTTTTACATGCTTTACTAGTTTTGCTTCTGTAGAGCACCCAGTGTAAGATACCATCAGCTAAGTAAAGGTTTGTGGGATGACCATAGGAATAGACATATCATCATTTAAGTAACTACAAATTCATAACCTGTGGGATACTACTACGTAACCTATGGAATACCAGCCTGAGGAAGGTGGGTGAGGGTGGAGGGGAGTGAGGCATGAAGTCAAAGGCAATTCAAGTTCTTTGCCATAGAAAATAAGAGAATAAAGCCAGTTCAGGGGAAAGGGATGATTTCTGTGAAGGAAAGGATGAGTCTGAGATGTTTGTGGGCAGTCAATGAGGATGTTTATTAGGCCTTTGGTTATTTTTGGCTGATTCAGAGAAGGAAACTGAACTGGGACATTAACTTGGTATAAATTAACTAAGAATTGAAACCCAGAGTATGGATAAGGTTTATCTGCGGTGGGACGCATCTAGTGGGATGAGAAGAGGGTCTAGGTGCAGGTGGCGGGGAACAGCAGCATTTAAGGAGTGGTCAAGAGGCTGGGAAAATGTGACTAAGGAGGCAGAAGAAAAGCCATTGTTTTGTGAAAATAAACGAATATTCATTTGTTAAAATATGCAGAAATTTTAAATGTTTAAGGGAAGCTAAGTAAGATAAGGATTTAGGGGGAGTCCATTATATGTAGCAATTATGAATTTAATAGTGACCTCTGCAGTGGTGGTTTCAGTAGACTAGTTGATCTGAGATTCAAAATGCAGTGGGTTGAGGGAAGAATGGAAGAGGACGACACGAAGACAGGAAGTATAGGCTTTCCTACAGAAAAAATAACATTTAAAGGAAGGTAAGAGAAGAGATAATTAGTTAGAAGGAACCCTTAATAAGGATGGTAGAAACTAAAACCTGTTTCTACATTGAGGAGTAAGAGTCAGTGGGAGAGAAGGACTGATGAGTGAGAGAGTGGACTATTGATGGAACAGATTCCTTGCACAAGTGGAAGGAGAACAGCTCTACGTTATGGATAGAACGGTTACACTTTGGAGAAGAAGAGGCAATTCCTGTTCTATGAGAGAGAGAAAAGGAATAGATAATTGTGGAAGCAGGTGAATTTTTTAATGGGTTGAAAAAATCCACAGCTAGTAGCCTGATTTATGATGAACAAAGGAAGCTGGGGGAGTGTAACGGTCTTCACAGCAGTTGAAGAAGGTTCGCACTGTCACCACAAACAGTAAGAAAAGAAGACAACTCAATTCTAAACCCAAAGAGAGGATAAGCAGCCAGATGAGATGTAAGATCTGAACTCTTTTCCCAGTTCACTACGTGCTTTTTCTCCCCACAGATCAGCAATAGAGATATATGGAAAGATGGCTGAGTAAATCCAAAGAAACAGATTCTCAAGATGTATGTGGCAGGTGGAGAAGAAGGCAAAAATTCTGCAAAGTCTAGAAAGAGCTGGTAGATATGAAACTCCTTGAAAGCTAGATCTTAAAACTATGAAGCTTGTGTGAATGTGTATGTGGAGGGGTGGGGAGTGAAGACTGTGAAGGAAATTCATGTGTTTGGATGAGGAGAATGGTTTTAAGTTTATCCTACTTGGATTATCCACTGGTCATCTTTAATCCTAGGCTGACTACCTCATGAATCTCTACCACCACATGCATAAACACACAAACCTCCTCCTGCTTTCTCTCTTTTGTCTCATTCAGCAGGGCCCAGCATGATTAGAAAGGTACACCTGCATCCTTTTCCCTCTCCACAAAATGGCTTCAAATTCAATCTACACTCAAAATAGAAAATGTTTTGTATTACAGGCTATTTGGAATTCTATGAGCTTCCTCTTCTCTTCCATTGACACAGGTAATCAAAGCCAAGTTATATTTGATCTTCTTAAATAGCAGGTATAATCACGCCAACTGAGCAATCCCATACACTCTCTCGGTCTCCCATCCCCCATGTGTACCATAGGGCGTGGGGTAAATCTTATGATTCGAAAGCTTCTGCCCATCTCTGGTGACATTCTGAGCCTCTAACCTCCAGCAGCCTAGCATAGCTCAGACTAGCTTAGCTCAGCCCAGCACAGCTAGTCAGCCCAGTCTACATTTCAGCACCATGGCCAGTCCTCAGCAACACCCACTCCTGCTCAAACAGGGTACACAGCAGCCTGTCAGGACAAGGACACAAAGCTTTTTAGAGTTCTCTGGTCCCCGCACCTCTGGAGAACTGTGTGATTAACCCAGGTCAGGGCTACAGAATTCTGCTTCCATAGTTAACCAGACAGGAAAAGTGGTGTACAATTGTTGACAGCCAAAAAACAGAAGGAGGAATTGTAATGAGATCTATGGAGTTTGAGTTTTTCTGCACTCATTCATGCTTTCCCTACCCTTCTAACTCCACTCGCCGATCACTTCCAGCAATCACTGATAGTATATTATCTGTGATATGTGGCTGCCAGGGGTTTGAGGAGGAGACTCCAGGATGGAATCACAGCCGTACTAAAAATTAGTGACATCTGTAGCTCCAGCCCAGCTTTGCAAGGTATGGCTTTGAACAAGTTGCTACCTCATCTGAAATTTAGTTTATTTATGATATGGTTGGTTCAAACAATCCCTAAGATTCCATGCAGACTGATTTAATCAGGCTTCTTCAAGAAGCAGACCCTGGATTCTGCTACAGTCTAGTCTGCTAGAGACTAGGATTTGAATGCAAGTAGGTTACTTGGGAAAGAATACCAGGAAGTACCAACAGGATGATAACAAAGTGGAAAAAGAAAGTAAGTCAATATACGGCCCATAATTGCATGGTTAGCCACTGTGGGAAACTGGGGTTCAATCCCACTGGAAACTGCTAGGAGGTGGCATAGGACATATGGTCCAGAGTTATCCCACTTGATGGGTAAGGAGGTACAACACCATGCCCCCATCCATAATTGGTTGGGGACTTCTCTCAGGTGTCACACCCCCACCACTTCAGCCTTCTGTGCATGGGGCCAGGCATGCTTCTTCCACCAGAGTGGTGGCATGGAGATGCAGGTGCTGGCAATAAGAGATTCTCAGTGTGCATAGAACCAGTCAGTGCTGAGGGGAATGGGGCAGGGTCTCTCATGCATATTTAAAATGCTTAAAAATTTATGACTTCTGCTTTCCAAATGAAGGGTGGGAAGAACCATCCACCTGGGAGGAACCAGTAGAAACACTAATTCTTTATATTTTGAATGCCTGAACTTTTCTTTTCTGTAAAGTTGAAATCCTATACATTCTGAGGCTCTTTTCTAGATTAAGAATGGAAAGAGTCTATGTTATAGTCTCAGGCCCACTAATTATTATGAGCAAATTATCCAACCTCTCTAAGCTTCAAATTCTGCATTTGAAGAAAAGGAACACTAATGTTTATCTTGAAGAATTGTCATAATAATTAAATATAGCGACTAAGTGGTCAAAAGAAGGAAGTGGAGCTAAACTGGGAAGAATATGGGAATTGATAGGAATTTGGCTGTTATGGATTGAATTGCATCTCCCCAAAATGTGTGTTAACTTGCCTAAGCCATAACCCCCAGTTTTGTGTGTGTCATGGACTGAATTGTGTCCCCCCAAAAAGCATGTATGTCAATTTGGCTGGGCCACGATTCCCAGTACTATGTGATGGCACATCCTTTTGCCACCTGATATAATTTTCCTATGTGCTGCAAATTCTACCACTATGATGTAAATGAGATAGATAGGTGACATTATATTGATGAGATCTACAAAACGGGATTCTGTCTAGAGCCAATCTCTTATGAGATATAAAAGAGAGAAGCAAGCAAAGAGACAGGGGATCTCATACCACCAAGCGAGCAACACCGGGAGCAGAGCATATCCTTCGGATCTGAGACTCCTGCATGCAGAAGTTCCTCAACTGGAAAAGACTGATAACAACAACCTGGCAGAGTAAAAGCCTTCCCCTGGAGCTGACACCCTGAATTCAGATTTCTAGCCTCCTATACTGTGGGAGAATAAATTAATCTTTGTTAAAGTCACCCACTTGTGGTATTTCTGTTACAGTAGCACTAGAAAGCTAAGGCAATGGCTAATTCCTCAAGTAGACGGTCCAATAGTCCATGATATGGATAATAAAGGGTATTAGGAAATGACATCTAGACATTAACCAGCTTTTACACCCAAGGAGGCCACCAGTGTAATGGTAGGACACAACAGCAGAAATTTGTGATATTGAGGGTACACTGTGATCCAGAGAGGGTGTATTTTTGGTTCTAAGTGGAACCCCTCACTGGGAGCATTATACATCAAACCAGATACATTGGATAAAAGAGTAAGAGGTATTAGAATTAAGGAAGATGGAATCACGAAAATTGGGAAGCACATTCCAAGGTAGTGTCAGCAGGAAAACACAAAAATGAATCACGGTCTCGGGCAAAAACACTGAAGGTGGCTTGATGTTATGTGTGTAGGAGTCACATCAGAATCTGTACTTGGAGTTGAAGCAGCAACAGACAGATCCATTCCAAGCTTTACTGGATGGTGTGGTATGTGGCATATAAAACATGGCCACTGTCAGTGAAAGCAGCCATGTCTTGGGAATCAAGTTCATGCAGAGAGCAATACAATCGGCTTCCATGTTTGACTGAAAAAAAGGATAGGTTTAGGCAGAATGGATTTCTGTGTCTTCCAAAATCACAAGCATGGGCTTGTATGGATCCTGAGATACTGGGGGCTTCAATGGAAGGACTTAGAAGAGAGTTTCCATCAGGGTGGCCTCTTGAAAGAAAGGGGAGGATTTGGTTATGGAGAAATAGATGTATCTGTAAAGTCAGACTACCTGTAGAATGCACAGTATTGGGAACGGGTGTCCACAGCCCATGGGAATAGAAAAAGAACAGAATAGCAGTGGTATGTTAAGTGGGCTGGCGAAGGAAAGAAAGCTAGACAACATAACAGTCGGCGGAGGGGGACAACTCAGTATTCGCCAAGGACAGAGGCAGTCTTGAGTGTGGCCCTATAAGTGACAGGGAACTGTGACCCACCTTAAACCAGTCTGGTAGCAGTTATTGGTTGGCACTTTATTATTGGGGGTCTGCTTTGCTGAGCCCGCCACCTCAGCACCGAGCTAGTTCAAGTGTCAGTGTTCTGGAGTCAAGGCTCTTCCTACCTCATCATAATGTGCTCTGATAAACAATCCAAATCCATCTCATTAAGGGCCTCTCTCAGCAGCAGCAACCACCCTCAGCACAGATGGCCTTTGACAGCTGGGGCCAGGAGTGGTCTTAGCGAAGAGAGAAACTCTGTTTGTGGGGCCTCAAAGTGGAGAAATGTAGATAACTGGGGAGAAAGAAGAACCTCAGGGGAAGAAGAAGAGAAAGAGCAGGGTATAAGAGGAGGGTTATAATGCAGGAGCACACACAGAGGAAGCTTTTTCAGCAAGCCAGGTGTCCCCCGAGTTTCCATAATGAATAAGCATAATGGTTACTGCTTTTTTCAGTGGTGTGCTCCATATCACAGATGGAAAGCTGTCCAGGACACTGAGGACACCATTCATGAAAAACCCGTGCAGCAGGCCAAGGTGGTTATGCTCCCAACCACGAGTGGCAGCCATCTGCCCCACTGTGTGTGCTACTTAAATGTGCTCCTATCATTCTCTGTACTGGAATAGAAATCATTCTGTATTACACTTAGCTGTTTTTCTGCCTGTCTTCCCTGAAGGACTAGATCTCTTTGAGGGCAAAGACTGTCATCCATTGTTAGTCTTTGAGAAAACTAGAGTTCCCCAGGAACACAATGAGTGACTAAAAATGTTATGGGAATAAAGAAGCCACTCATGCACAGAAATGCTGCTGTTTCTGCTGTTGCTTTCTGTGTTTGTGTGTGCACACACGTGTGTGTTGCACAGATCTAAGGGTGGAGGTATGAGGGCAGAGAAGTCACCGCAGAGAGCCCAGGAAAGCAGACCTGCTGCTAGTCCACCTCAAGACAGAGAGGTGTCCCAGTGTCGTATTTCTCAGACCCCTCCTCTCTGAGTATTGCAGAATGAACTGGTTGCATGCTAAAAATACACATTTCCCTAGTCCCTTCTCACTACACAGGTGGTTCTCTTGGCTAACTGGGTCTGAGAACTACTGTTATGTGTATGTTTATAAGCAACTGAGTCACAGGAGACCAGCGCTCTGAGGGTTATAAGAGTGCATCTTGAACACATCCTCCCTTTACAAATGAAAAGAGATGATGCCCAGAGAGGGCAGGGGCTCTACCCACAGCCACGCTGCCAACAGGCAGTCCATTTGGGAGATGCCACCCAGGGTTCTCTATTGTCGGTGCAACCGCGGTGATTCAGGTGCTGCTATTCCTAGAGGGTTTCCCAAAGCTGAGTTGGAGCCCTCGGCGCGCTATCCAGCGCCACGTGCTCCTGAAGCTCGCTGGTCTTCACCGGGCTAACTCGGGTGTCAAGCCCTGCCTTGAAAGCAGTGCTGGTGGGCGGCGCCGCAGTGCGGACTGCCGCAGTGCCCCCTGCCCCGCCCTCTGCTCGGCACGCTGAGCCTTCCGCGGCCGCTGCGCCAGGCTCTCTCCTGCTGCGCATTATCCAACTTCAAGCTGGTTATAAATGACTACAGCATGGAGACGGTGACCCTATCCCCGGCAGGTTAGCACGCTGCTTGCTCATCAGTTCCCCTGTTAAGGGACCGCCCAAGCAGAGGAAGTAGATTAAAACAGAATGTATTGCATTGAAATTTAACGCAATGCTATACATAATATTCAGCTGGGTTTACATATTCACATTCCCCCAACCCCTGGTTTCTCCCAGAAGTTCCCATCAGCCCCTCTTGTTAATCTGCCATCTCTGCCGGACAAAGAAATTTAATGACATAGGGGAATGGAAGAAGCTCTAGTGACGCATGGACTAAGTGCTCTGCTGCTGTGAGCAGAAGGGTCAGAGGTTCGAACTTACCAGACGCTCCACAGGGAGAAAGATGAAAGACATAGCAGTCTGCTTCCAAAAAGATTTACAGCCTTGGAAACCCTATGGAGCAGTGTACTCTGTCCTTTAAGGTCACTATGAATCAGAATTGACTAGACAGCAATGGATTGGTTTGGAGGTGATTAAGGGGCTGGAAAGACCTTCAAAATGTCATCTAAACCAGCTGTTTCTGGACCAGGAGTATTGAGACCCTGAAGGGCTAATTCTGTCCTTGGGAGTCCCTGAGTAGCACAAAAGGTTCAGTGCTCAACTATTAGCCCCAAAGTTGGCTATTTGGATACAACCAGAGGTTCATCGAAAGACAGACTTGGCCATCTGCTTGCAAAAGGCCACAGCGATGGGACACCCTGCCTGGCAGTTCTACTCTGCACACATGCTGTTTCCACGAGTCAGAATCAACTCAGCACCAACTAACAACAGCTACATACTCCATCCTTAAATTTTGTGAAGTGAAAAGGAGGAAGGCTGACTAAGACCTTGGGTGATTTGCATTCCACCTTCAGTCCACTCTGTTGTGTCTCCTTTGAGTCCTGGCCTTTTATCCTCCAACCTTCTTCTCTGAGCTATGAGAAGCTGCTGGTCTTCCTGTGCTGCCCCCAACTTTCCCCTGAGCTGATTTCCCAGCCTCAGCAACAAGCCCCTCCACTTCTGGTATTTTCATTAGCATCCTGCTCCCTTGATTGGGAGTCTAGCGCAGAGAGGATAATGTAAGTAAAATGCCGAGTCTCCGAAGGCTTCAGATGGTTGGAGGGCAGGTACCATAGAAAAGAATCCAGTGTGTTGAAAAGAATGACAGCCAAAGAATCCCACTTAATTTGATGGAGTGATGAATATTTAAAGTTTTATAAAGAAATACAGGAAAGCAATCAGGCTTATTCAGGCATGTGCTCCCGGGAGCGGACTACATTCCCCATGTGCTGGCAATACTGGGATGGGAGATGGAAGAGGAGAGAGGGGGTGAGGGACAAACACAGAAATAATCTATATTCTTCCCATTCTTTGTATTGAGGTGAAAAAGAACTTACTAGCGCAATTCAGGAAGAAGCAGGGGGGAAAATCCTCCCAGGTAATTATTATAACGTGCTGACACCCTAAACAGTTCCTTTTTAAAATTGAATTTCTAATATCATCTCTTTGGAGATTATAATATTGAGACATGAATCCCCCGGCAAATGATTCAGGAGCCATACATGCTGTGTGATAAAGGTACCTGCCACAGAAACAGGAGGGCACATAAATCTCCCACTGTGTGTGCAGAGTATCTAATAGTGTCACCCCTATTCCAATATGGTGGGTCATTGAAAACCTCCTGAACTGCCACAGTGAGGGCAGTTCATTCATTATTAACGTGTATTAGATGCTTGCATTGTGTGCCAGCCTTTATGTCAGATCCTGATATCAGAAAACTGGGTGAGACACCAGCCCTGCCTTCAATAAGCTTCCAGTCCTCTTAGAGAGACAGCTGTGTGTGCATACTGTGGTCATATTAATTTTTGTGTGTGTTTGGCTTTTCTGGCCATCATCTCTTAGCTCCCACCCAGGGGACTGTGTGATAAGGCAACTGTGACCTACCCAAAGGGATTGGTCAGTTTGAGCTTAAAAGAGAACCATTCCCAGAGCAGAGAGAGAGAAGTCCACCACCACCACCAAGGAAGAAGTGGCCACCAAGAGATATCAAGCAGCAAGAGAAGTAGGCTTCCTGGCCCCCAGAGAGAGAAACCTGAGTGCCTTTGGGCAGATAATGAGTGCTAGGGAGAGGTGTGCTTGCAAGTACCACTGGGAAGCGGCTATCCTGGGTGTCCCTAAGCCTGAATTGTAACTGTTACCTCCCTAAGAAACCCCATAACGGTGAGTATGGTTTGTGAGTCCTACGTGGCTATTGCAATGAATTATCAAACTCAGTATAAACGGCTGTGGGAAGGTCAGTTGGTGCCATAACTGGTAAAGATGGTGGAGGGCAGAGGAGTGCCTGACCCTAGCCTTGCTCGGTTGATCTCAGTTCTCCTTCCCCTTTGTGGGTTGGAGGAGATTGGACACTGCCACCACACCATTTTTATGACAGTACACCATAATACTAGTGTCACACAGAGTAAAGACAGGAGGACAAACCGAGGGCTATGGGACATCCAAAAGAACTAAACCATTACATTGTTTCCAACTCATGGCAACCCCATACATGTCAGAGACTTGTGATGCATAGGGTTTTTACTGGCTAACTTTTCATAAGCAGATTGCCAGGCCTTTCTTCTAAAGGAATTCTAGGTAGACTTAAATCTGCAACCTTGGATTAGCTGCTGAGTGTGTTAACCATTTAATCACCCAGGGACTCCCTTTGGGCATGGGGGAAGGGGCTAATACTATCACTGCAGGTCGCAGGGACGGGGAAGGCTTCATATCAGTCACTGTGGCACTCATTCTCACTGCCCTATTCTTATCTCATAAGCATTCAGCTGTACATGACCAAGCTGTTGTTCTCAGGTGCTGTTGAATCAATCCTGACTCACAGGGACCCCATGTACAACAGAATGAAACACTGCCCTGCCCTGGGCCATGCCCCCAATCATTTTTATGCTTAAGACCATTGTTGCAGCCACCGTGTCACTCTATCTTCTTGAGGGTCTTCCTCTTCTCCACTGACCCTCCACTCTACCCAGCATGATGTCCTTCTCCAGGGACTGATCCCTCCTGACCACATGTCCAAAGTATGTAAGACACAGTCTCACTATCTTTGCTTCCAAGGAGCACTCTCGTTGGACCTCTTCCAGAACAGATCTGTTTGTTCTTTTGGCAGTCCATGATACATTCAGCATTCTTCTCCAACACCACAATTCAAAGGCATCAGTTCTTCTCTCTTCCTTATTCACTGTCCAGCTTTTGCATACATATGATGCAACTGAAAATATCACGGCTTGGGTCAGGTGCACCTTAGTTTTCAAGGTGACAACCAAGGTGCTATAGCGAAAATCTGAGACTTAATGTCTGCAGGCTTTTCCTGGCCAAAGGGAATACACATACTTGATAACTAATGTCCCTGGAAGCCCTTAACCAGCAACAGATGCTGGGTAGGTGGATAAATACCCCACTCCCACATCCTGTAGGGGATAACTCAGGGTATGTTTCACACTGTATTCCAGGGATCCCCCGTGGGAATGAACTCCAGTCGAAAATACTTGCTTGATAACACACTACTTATTGGAATGCTTCCTTTGTCTTTTCACTTCCCACTCCTAGTTGACATTTTCTAGGTCAGTTCCCAAATAAAATACTTCCACTCCAACCCTTGTCTAAAGATCTGTTTTTCAGGGAATCCAAACTAGCTCAATAAAAATAGCTACCACTTATTAAAAGCTAACCATGTCAGGCACTGTGTTGGTGTTTGCATTATTCATAATTCTTATAGAAATTCTAAAAGGTAGCAATTATTGGTTCTGCTTTACAGCTGAAGAAACTGAGGTCCAAGGAGTGAAAGTGATTTTTCCAAGGGCATACAGTAAGTTAGAAATCTGGAGCAATTTCAAGTCTCTAAGACTCCATCAGTGATTGTTCCTTTCTTCTGCCTGTCACCCCTACCCCTAAGGTTAAGGAAACAAAAAAATAAATCCCCATAGGCACATATGAAATTTGATGTAAATTTTCTTTTTATTATATGTAATTCCAGATTGGTTATCAATTCCCTCTAATCATCCATGGGCTCCAGATTAAGAAACTCATTTTAAGAGGAGTTAAGCTTTCAAAACCTGGGGACAATATCAGTTACTGATGATTTGAAGAGGTGGGAAAGTGATATAGAGACCACGTTCAGAAAGGAGGTGCAAGAAGTACAGGAGACAAATATACCACAGTTTGATTAGTCGGTGGAACCAGTGGGGAACAGAAGAGAATGTTAACTGGGCAACAAGGAGGATGACGCCTTACTGGGGTGGGATGTTGGGTGGCGTATCCAAACATCTACTGGACTCTGAACCTTGGATGAGGATGTGAGGGTTCCTATCTGGCCTCAGCCACAGATTCTTCCTCTAAACACGTCACCTCCCTGATTTCTCTGTTATTTAACTTCAGTACCTCCTCTCTCCCACCTGCAAGGCCTTTATTTCCACTCCATAACCACATACCATCCATATATCCAGTCGTATCTTGGGCTTGAGCACCAGGTAAAACTGTCACATCTAGAAAACTAACGTCCTAGATATTTCAAACAGAGAGGGATTCAATACAGGGAGATTTGTACAAAAAGTGCTTGCTGTATTAAGAAAGCATACAGGGAAGGTGCTGTTACTTAGAAATTGGTAACTGTAGGAAGTGACTACTTTCCATAGGGCTGAAGGAGCAAATAAGGGAAAGGGGTGTAATCCAGACCCCAGGATTCTGTATTCCTTCACATGGATTAAAGTGCTGACAACAATGGGAAGAAACCCAGAGTCCATATACTGCTAATGCAATCGCCAGAAAATAGCTTCTGCCTTCTTCACTGCCTGCTCATCTAATGTACATGTTTCCCATCGGTTGACCCTATGAATCCAGTTGACAAGGAAATGAGATTTTCTGTCTTTCAAGTCCCACTGGTACAGTGAGAGTGTGAAAGGACAGGTATAAGTCTCTCACCAAGAGACAACATTCAGCACAATCCCCCTAACTGGGGAACTCCGTATCTTTCTTTCACTCCAGCCACAAATTCTTGTCCTTCCATCTCTCAGTCTATTTCTATTGAACCTCCAGCTTCTTTTTAGAGTTAACCCAGCGCGGTCCTTGTCCAACAACCCTTGCTTATCTTTGCTTTCCTGTTTCGCTAGGACATCATGATATATCTTTCATGAGGTCTCTCACCAAATTTGCATACTTGATGTGTTCCAACTCCCTCCTAGCAACCTCAAATTCTAGAGGACATGCACATTCTTTTTTTCTGTCTGGCTCCAGGCTGGCAAACCACCGGATGAAGTTCTATGACCTTGCTGAATTTCTACCAGAATGTGTCTCGCTTCAGCAGACCCTCCCTTCTGCCTAAACTACCTTCGTTCACCATTTTGCTGAATGTTAATCTTATTCACAGTGCTGTTCCAAACCCTCCTCTCCCCTCACATCCATGCCACTCAACTAACAAGATACAGACGTACCATTTCTCTCCAGCTCAAAATAACTCTGTCACCTCCTTATCCTTTGTTCATCTCCTTTGAGGAAGAAGGACATCTGCTCCTTTCTAGGGTTTATTCTCCTCCCTGAAGGAGCTCTCTCTCTACACTGGCTGCTGCACTTTGGCTCTCACCCAAGTTCTTCCCTCTACTCTGATTTCTCCTGAGCTTCCATCCCACCTTCCATCTTTCTTTCACAGCTAAACTTCTCAAAAAAGTACTACACACTCACCGCCTCTACTTCCTCACCTCCTACTCCGTCCCCAACCACTAGCAATCTGGATTACACTCCCATAACACTGCAGAAATTGCTCTCTTGAAGGTCACCAATAACCTCCAAATTGCCAAATCTGATAGCTCGGTTTTACCAGTCTCCATCCTTACAGTGATGTTTCTCTTGGTTCAAATTCATTGTTTCACTAAAATACGAGCCACTGGCCTCGGCCAGGGTCTCCGGTCTCGTGGGTGTGCTGCAGGTAGGCCACAGGCAGACAGAGCACGCATACGCAGCCATCCAGGTGATTGCAATATGGAATGACAACCCAACCACTGCCTGGAGCCCCTCATGTGCCCCCTCCACTGCCTGACTGCCAAAGACTGTACCTAGGACCCTGAGACAGACCTCCTCATTCTCTAACAGTGAGAGAGTGGTGTTGCGGGGCCTTCTGTTCTCTTCTTTTACTGCTTGGTACCTATATCACCCTTGCTTTTTTCTGTGCTGACACACAGATGTCATGACTACTAAGAACAGCCGTGTGGATCAAGGGGAGTCTGGAAGTCAGACAGCCTCTGGGGAAGAGCAACCTTGTCTATTTACCTCCTATGTGCCAAATGAAGATTTTCATTTTCAAATACAAATATTACCATTTCTTTTGTGAGCCTTATCATGGGAATGCTTGGTAGGAAAGCTCCAATTTCTTTCTCTTTCCTTGATTTCTGCGACAGAAGGCTGTCCTTATACCCTCAGTGGGCTCCTTCTCTATCCTCAACTTTGCTTCTATTCACAAGCAAGGTGTCTTGGGCAATAAAAAATGCTGCGGTGGTGCCAGAAGTCCTTCTCGTTGAACTTCATGCGGGGGACAGAGAATCACCATCAGCATCAGCAGCCCAAGGCTGACTCCTACCCAGTGGACAGAGATCAAATACACCTCCACTCAGAACTATTTGACCAGTTCTGACACCAGAAGCCTCACCTACAGCACTCCCTGCTTTCTGCTGGGTTTGATAATTCATTGCAGTGGCCACACAAAATTAACGGATAATTTGATCATATGGTTTATTAGGGAAGTTGTTGTCATTAGATGCCACTGAGGCAGTTCTGACTCATAGCGACCCTCTGTGCAATAGAATGAATCACCGGCAGGTCCTGCACCGTGTCCAAAGTCATTGCTAAGCTTGAGCCCATTGTTGCAGCCACTGTATCAATCTATCTCCTTGCAAGTCTTCCTTTTTTCCTCCTGACCTGTTATATCACACATGATGTCCTTTTCCAGGGATTGATCCCTCTTGATGACATGATTAGGGAAGCAGCAGGTTAAAATTCAAGACCAGGAAGGACTCAGGATACAGCTCTTCAATCAGGACAGCATCTTCTCAGCCCCACATGCAGGCAGGCCTCTCTCTGGTCCTTGGCCTCTTGGCCCCTCAGCCCGGCCTCTGTCCTGTTTGGGCAAGTGTTACAAAGCTCTTTACTTCTGTCACTAAGTGCCTGGGAGGCACCCTACTCCACCAGTAAGCCTCAGTCCAAAAGTATTCAGCTCTCTAGCTCTGTAGGTCAACAAGTCTAGCTCTCACTCTCTGTAGGTTGAGAAACCAACCATACCATCTCCTCCTGGTCTCACTGTCTTCTGTATTATAGATCTCTCTACCTCCTAGGTCTAGGTGGTCTCACTTCAGGGATGCCATGTCCAAAAGACGTGCTCCACTGCTAACTCTTCTTTCAGATGGCAATGAGGTGCCCCTTGTTTGCCTCTGGGATGGCTCATTTTAAGGCTAGTGGGATGACAAAACTGATTGATCCCTTTGTTAGGGTTCCATATATCCCCCATAAATGTGTGTCACGAACATTTTTATATTGCTAGCAAGCTATCCAATCCCCTTGATGGGTCACAAGCAGTTCATTTCTATAATTCCACCCGGTCGTTTGGTGGGAGTTACAAAGACTAGACTGGAAGGGCTATATTAAAGAATTCATTGCTCTTAATCTTGTTGAGTCTCAGTCTCCTTATGTATAGGAGTTTTATGTATAAAACTGGACTGATTTCTGCTTTGTAGGAAGGATCACAGATAATACGTGTGGGAAGTCTAGCACAAGACCAACCACACAGCACGGCTGACTGCATGGAGGTTGCCATTCCCCTCCCCGCTGCCTCCGGCCCCTGCCTCCACTATCACCCTCTGCTTTCTCTCCTGGGGACTTCTTCTACCCCCATGATCCTCTCCTTCCATTCTATCTCTGACTATTTCTTACATACCCATTCATTGAATTATTTCCTGGTCAAGAGGATCTAGGTGTCCCAAGCTTTCAGACTCCACACAGCAAACGTAGAACTCATCACTTCCATGCTCCCTCTCTCTTCCTCCTCTCCTTACAGTATCTCCCAGGAACAGCAACTGCTTCCAGCGGTGTGGGCTTCATAACAGGAGGTAGGCTCAGATCCCATATCTGGTCACTTCTGTACTTTTCATTTTTCAACTCACATCTTTCTATTGTCATCACTACAGACCAATCACATGGTATACTGTCCTGGGAATGACAAACTGAAGAAGAATGGCATTGCATTTGTCATTAAAAAAAAAGAAAGAAAGAAAAAATTCAAGTTCTATCCTAAAGTACAATTCTATCAATGATAGTATAATATCCATATGCCTACAAGGAATACTAGTTAATACGACTACTATTCAAAGTTGTGACCAACCACTAAAGTCAAAGATGAAGGAATTGAAGATTTTTAACAACTTCTGTAGCCTGAAATTGACTGAACATGCAATCAGTTATAATTACTGTTGATTGGAACGTGAAAGCTAGAGACAAAGAAGGATTGGTAGCTGGAAAACATGGCCTTGGTAACAGAAATAAAGCTGGACATTGCATGATAGAATTTGGCAAGACCAATAATTTCTTCATGGCAAATACCCTTTTCACCAAAATAAACACCAGCTATACATGTGGACCTCACCAGATGGAATATAAATCAAACTGACTACATCTAAGGGAAGAGATGATGGAAAAGCTCAATTTTATCAGTCAGAACAAGGCCAGGGGCTGATTGTGGAACAGACAATCAATTTTTCATATTGAAGTTGGAGCTGACGAAAATTAGAACAAGTCCACAAGAGCCAAACTATGACCTTGAGCATAACCTACTCAAATCTAGAGGCCATCTCAAGAACAGACTTGATTCATTGAACACTAACAGTCACACACCTGATGGGTTATGGCATGACATCATGAATACCATACATGAAGAAAGGCAACGAAGAAAGAAAAGACCAAAATGGATGTCAGAAGAGACTCTGAAATTTGCTGTTGACAGTCAAGTAGCTAGAGCAAAAGGAAGCAATGACGAAGTAAAAGAGCTGAAGACAAGATTTCTGAAAGCCACTCAGGTACACAAAATAAAGTATTATAAAGACATGTGCAAAGGCCTGGAGTTAGAAAATCAAAAGGGAAGAACACTCAGTATTTCTCAAGCTGAAAGAATTGAAGAAAAAATTCAAGCCTGAAGCTACAACATCAAAGGCTTCACTGGGAAAACTATGAACAGATGTAGGAAGCCTTAAAGGAAGACAGAGGAATACATAGAGTCACTATACCAAAGGTAACAGACATAGAGCCAGCCAAAGTCATAACAGACTCATCCTAGAAAAAGTGCTACATACCTGATTGCCAAATATCACTATGCTCACCATCAGAGTACTCGCCTGGGGATGGTATGCCCCAATGTCAGCACCTAGTTTACCCTTCAAAGCTATTTTGGAACTCTTTTTCTGGAATGGCCATCAGAGCTGTCATTGTATTACCCTTGATGCCCTGAATGTCATCAAAATGTCTTCCTTTCAATGTTTCCTTTATCTTTGGGTAAAGAAAAAAGTCACTGGGAGCCCTAACAGGTGAGTAGGGAGGGTGTTCCGATCCGTTTTTTTTTTCTTTTTTAACTGGCTGAAAACTCCCTCACGGACAACTATACAATTACGTTCGCAAATTGCTCACTGTGCACCATGTGAAATGGCCATTTCAGAAGGAGTTTCAAAATTGCCTTGAATGGTGGGCTAGGCGCTGGCAGTGGTGCATAACTTCCCAAGGGTAGTACTTTGAAGGTGACTATAGTGACATTCAGCAGTGAGATGTGTAGCACTTAGAACAATTAAGTTCTCAGACTTTATTGTTGGACCGCATGTGGTCAGGAACGGATGGTACTGAAAGAAATTCAAGCTGTGCTGAAGGCACTGGAAAAAAACAAGTCTCCAGGAACGAATGGAATACCAACTGAGATGCTTCAGCAAATGGATGCAGCATTGAAAGTGGTCACCTGTCCATGCCAAGAAATTTGGAGTACAGGTACCTGGCCAACTAACTGGAAGAGATTTGTATTTATGCCTGTTCTCATAAAAGGTGATCCAACTGAATGGAGAAATTATCATATAATATCAAGATCGTATACAAGTAAAATTTTGCTGAAGTTCATTCAAAAACAGCTGCAAAACATACATTAATAGGGAACTGCCAGAAATTCAAGCCAGATTCACAAGAGGGTGTGGAACTGGGGATATCCTTTCTGATGTCAGATAAATCCTAGCTGAAAGTAGGGAACAGCAGAAAGATGTTTACTTGTGTTTTACTGACTACACGAAGACATTAGTCTGTGTGAATCACAACAAATTATGGGTAAGATTGTGAGGTAGGGGAATCACATAACACTTAATTGTGCTCATGAAGAACCTGTACATAGATCAAGAGGCAGTTGTTCAGAGAGAACTAAGACATACTAAGTGGTTTAAAGTCAGGAAAGATGTGTGTTGGGGTTGTGTCCTTTCATCATACCTGTTCAATCTGTATGCTAAACAAATAATCCAAGAAACTAGACTGTATGCAGAATGAGGCATCAGGATTGGAAGAAGACTCGTTAACAACCTATGATAGCAGATGACACAACCTTGTTTGCTGAAAGTGAAGAGAACTTAAAGCACTTACTGATGAAGATCAAAGACCACAGCCTTCAGTACAGATTACAATTCCTCCTCAGCATAGACAACAAAACCCTTGCAACTGGACCAATCAGTAACATCATGATAAAGAGAGAAAAGACTGAGGTTATCAAGGATTTCATTTTACTTAGATCCATAATCAACACCACGGGAGTAGCAGTTAAGAAATCAAAAGACACCTCACATTGGGTAAATCTGCTGCAAAAGACCTCTTTAAAGTGTTAGAAAGCAAAGATGTCACCTTGGAGACTAAGGTGCACCTGACCCAAGCTATGGTGTTCTCAATTACCTCATATGCATGCAAAAGCTGGAAGATGAAAAAGAAAGACCAAAGAAGAACTAATGCCTTGGAATTGCAGAGCTGGTGAAGAATATTGAATATACCATGGACTCCCAAAAGAACAAGCAAATCTGCCTTGAAAGAAGTTCAGCTAGAATGATCCTTAGAAGTAAAGATGGCAAGGTCATGCCTCACATATCTGGGACACGTTATCAGGAAGGATTAGTTACTGGAGAGGGAAATCATGCTTGGTGAAGCAGAGAATCAGCGAAAAAGAGGAAGGCCCTCGACGAAATAGACTGCCACAGTGGCTGTAACAATGGACTGAAGCGTAACAGTTGTGAGGGTGGCCCAGGACCAGGCGATATTTCATTCCGTTGCTCTTAGGATTGCTAAGAGCTGAAACTGACTTGATGGTACGTAACAACAGTAAGACCATATATCCTTAGATCTGACCTTTTTTCCCTCACTCAACCCCCTTCAGTAAATGTGTAACTGCTTTCCTCTCCTTCAGTTCCTTCACCCTCCAGTTTGACTATCAAACTCCCACACATTTTTACTGTTGGGTATCCCACTACTCTAAACACATCAGTGGCACCCAGTAAGATCCACCCACAGAAAGATCCATTGTCTCAGTGTTCGAGGTAGCACCAACTGATTCTGCGGTCTTACCTCCCACTATTCTCTTGAGTAAGAACAACTAACAGTTATTGAAAATTTACTCTGTCATGGTATTCTGTCATCAAGTATGCCAGCCATTTAATTTTTTCATCGACTCTGTGATATTTATAGCAAGCAAACAAACAAAAAACCCATTGCTGTAGAGTTAATTCCAAATCACAGTGATCCTACAGGGCAGAGCAGAACTCTTCCACGGGGCCTCCAAAGCCATAGTCTTTACAGAAGCAGGCTACTACATCTTTCTCCTGTAGAGTAGCTAGTGGGTTCAAGCCAATGGACTTTTGGTTAGCAGCCTAGCACATCAGCCACTGCACCAACAAGGTGTCTTAACACATAGTCACTATTACTCTCACCACCTTACTGATGAAGAAACGGAAGCACAGAGAGGTTCAACAATTGGCCTAAAATAACTTCCCTTACAATGGCGAGGGGACGAGGGTGGGGTCAAGGATGAAGTAGGGGATGGGATGTATGACAGAAGGGCTGGCATTTAAACCCAGAGCCTGTATCCAGCCCAGAGTCTGTCTCTAGAAATCGTATATCCAGACCACCACTGCTTTTCCTACCCTGTATTTTGGACACACCAGAAAATGTCCCCTGCCCCCTGAGCCCACTGGATTTTCCTGCCTTCTTATCCTTGCCTATACTATTATTCCTACCTGGACTGCCAGTGACTCTTATCTCTCTGTATTAAAATGCTACCTGCCATTCATAGGTAGGTGCCTCCTTGAAGTCTCATCTGATTCCCTACTCAGAAGTGCTCGCTGTATTCTGGAAGCAGCATTTTCCCTAGTTTTTCTTTGCTGCTTTATGCTCTTACATTACAGTCATTCGAATACATGGCTGATCAGTTCTATCAGAGTGTAGGGTGGGGCCACTGCTGACCTTTCTCTTAATCCTTCGCTGTACTTCTCACATGGGACCTACGAAGGCAGTTTTATTAGATGAAGTTGAATTATTGTCCTGCTCAGGACCAGACCTAGGCTGGTTCCTGCTCTGCTCTCCAAGTCCCTTTGAAAGGAAAACCAAGGCTTGATTCAGGACTGGAAAGGATTTTGTAGTCAGTCAATTCCTGCTGCAATAAATCTCTTGGCTGAAAGATTCTAAGGCAGGGACATAAATGATGACAGCTGTGCTTCCGCAGTTGCTGGATTATAAAACAAACCATACTCTGAGGATGATATGTTCTAAACAATACATAAAAGTAGGCAGGGACAGGTGAAGGTAGGGAATAAGAGCTGGTGTGAAAGGAGGGACTTGCCCTGTCCGTCATGGAGACTGGATGACAAGTTTCCTTGCACTGATTCTCCCTAAGCAAATCTGCTTCACAGCTGGTCAGCTCTGCCACAGGCTCTGGGGTTAGAGTGACAAGACAAGCGCTGTTGCTCTGCTGTCTGTGACTCTCTGAGCTAGCAAGTTACTTACGCTCTCTGTGCCTTGATTTCTAAATCTGTAAAATGGGGAGAATAACAGCATCTGAGTTTTTGTGAGTATTAAATAACTCTCATCCAGAACAGAGGAACAGCTGGCACATAGGGAAACCAGTTGCTGTGAAGTCGATTCCATGTCTTAGCAAGCCCATAGGACACAGCAGAACTGCCCCACAGAGTCTCCAAGGCTCTGGTCTTTAAGGAAGCAGACTGCCACATCTTTCTCCCACCATAAAGCTAGCACTCCTACTGGTGTATGCCTGAAGGCAAGAGAGACGAGAGAGGCGGGATGGTCTGGCAGAGTCTTCTCCAGGTGTAAGAGCTGTGATCCTTCCCGGATCCTTCCAGAGACTTGCCCACAGTGTTTTCTGCCTCCATGCCCTCCTTAAGATCAGAGAATCCCCCAAGGGAAGACAGAAAGGCAAGTAAGCCCATTGCATCTGTTGTCTCCCGTTTAGCTCTTTACTCAATTGTCCTTTGGTGGATCCTAGAGGTCATGGAAACCCTGCTGGTGTAGTGGTTAAGTGCTACCGCTGCAAAACAAAAGGTTAGCAGTTCAAATCCTCCAGGCAGTTCTATTCTGTCTTACAAGGGTTGGCATGAGTCAGAATTGACCCAATGGCAATGGGTTTGGATTTTTCTTTTTCTTTTTTTTTGGTTTAGAGGTCGCTGAGCCCCAACTCTCTCATTTCAGAGATGGAGAAAATGAGACTCAGAGAGAAGTGCCCAAGGTCACACTGAAAAACCAGAATGTGGATCTTCTGCCACTCACTCCTGTGCTCTCTCTCCGTTCCAATTCAGAACCTCCTCCCTCCGTGCAGCTGCCAGTGGGGTTCTCCCAGACTGAAGGGCCTCCACGAAGCCGAGCCTGGTTGCCTTGGTCTTCTCCTCCGCAGATGTCTGTCACCACTTGTGGCATCCACACTGGCGTCTCCTGGGGGAAAGGCTGCTTCTGTCACAGGAAGAAGCCTGAAATGCGGAATTCAGTTTGATCTGAGAACCACTGCTTCACTCAGCAGTTTTAAACTCTTAGAGTCATCATGGTGCCTGTCTGGAACTCAGCATCTTGGTCTGTAAAGTGGGGATAATGACCTATTTCACCAGATTGTTACGAGGAACAAGTGACTTAGCCTTTGGGAATATTCTTTATGGAGTGCCAGCACTGGTTTGTCTCCAAGAAGAGATTCGGCTTCTATTTCCCTGTCTCTTTTACTAAAGTGCAAGGTGGTGCACAGGTGAGATACAGTCAAGACTTCTACATTGATTGATTATGATGTATAGGATTTCCTGATGCATTGATGGATCAAGAACCCAAACCCAGACTTGGAGCAAGAGGGTAAGGCTATGAAGGGAGCCCCTTAGGCCTAGAGAGACAGGGAGAAGTAAACAGAGCCTGGAAGAGGAAAGTAAAAGGGATTTAGGAAACAAACTCAAGCTAATGGCTGTAGGTGGTGTTAGTCATTCTGTCAAGGAATCTGGGAATACATATGCATACTGATAGGATTTTATTTTGGCTGCTTCTTATTCCAGCTTTTGGGATGAGAGGAGGGGCAGAGGGCACTGGAGAATTTAACGACACTCACCCTGCATCTCCGGAAAGTGCAACCCAGGATTTGTCCTCAGCTCCCAAGGGTGCATTTGTCCAAGTTCTAGAAGGTCTGTGGGGTAATCTAGGGTTAGGATTGCAGTTGGTTCTGCTTGAAACTGAGTGAATGGGGTGCTAAGAATGGGGTTCTAAGAGAGACTCCCAACTCCTTATCTCTGGAATAGATTCAGTGGAGACAGATTCCAGTGCCTTAAGAGACTGTCACACAACTGCTTATTTCTCCAGCCGACCGTCGCTCTTCAGATTACAATAGCCATGGTAAACTCTGAGAAAGCATCTATGTCATCTCTACATTACAAACTGCTCCTTTCCTCTTATGGAGCTGGTTCAATGGTTCCCATCCTGTGATCCCACAGTCGTCTGGCTCTGTCCCACTACCAATTGCCGTTGGGATGGTTCTGACTCACAGCAACCCTATAGGACAGAGTAAAACTACACCACAGGGCTTCCAAGGCTATGATCCTTATGGAGGTAGGCTGGCAGGTTCCAACTGCCAACCTTTTGTTAGCAATCAGGTACATAAGTGGTACACCACCAGGTCTCCTTTCTGCCCCATCATCTAACCTGAATCCTTCCCACTACATTTTAAATTGATTCTCTCTCTGTTTCATGCTCAGTGGATCCAGAGAAGAGACGTACACATTACCCTTGGCACATTAATTAGAATGTCCAGACAAACTCAGCCTTTTCTTCCTCTACCTCCAACCTCTTCTGGGACACTTCTATCAGATGTGGTGATTCCATTTAGCAACAGGGGATTGGGAACTATGTGCCCAGTAGTGTGTCAGGAGGAATGAGTGCTTGTAGTCAGAAAGCCAAAAATTCAGACAGCAGGGTGAGGCTGGCCATGAGCACCTAGGGGAGCAGGTGTGGCCTCGAGGGGTGGTGAGTCCTGATTGGGTAGGGAGAGCTGGAACTTGCTTCACATTATTTTTAAGGATGCAGTGCAGCCTTAATGGGCAGTGTGAAGCCCAAGGCTCATTCTCTGCCACGTGGAGATGTGTAAGAGTACTTGACATCCTTAAGCCCCTGCTGGGAGCTCTCTGGGGAATCATCTGAACTCTCTGGGAAGTCACTCATTTGTCCTGCACTTCTGCCTAGACTCTGAACCTGCAACAAAAGTGTCTACCGAGAGCCTTAAACACACTCATACTCTTCAGTCCAGGGATTCTACTCCAGGGAATCTAGTCTCAGCAAAAAAACAAGAGTGTGGTCAAAAACATAGGTATATTCACCTCAGCGTTATTTTGTTGTTGTTGTTGGGCATGAGTCAGATCCGTCTCGACGGCACTTGGCTTGGCTGGGTGTCATCAAGTTAAAACTTGTGACTCATACAACAGAAGGAAACACCACCCAGTCCTGTGCCATCCTCACAGTTGTGGTTGTGCTTAAGCCTGTCGTTGCAGCCACTGTACCAGTCCATCCTGTTGAGGGTCTGCCTCTTTTTCACTAACCTTCGAGTCCTTCTCCAGGAGTGGTCCCTCCTGATAACATCCAAAGTACACAAGACTAAGTCTTGCCATCCTTCTAAGGAGCATTCTGACTGCATGTCTTCCAAGACAGATTTGTTCATTCTTCTGGTAGTCTGTGGCATATTTAATATTCTTCACCAACACCAGTGTTATTTAGAAGAGGAAAAACACAAAAATGAATCTAAATCCTTATTAGAATGGCTGTGTACAAGCTTGCTTCTTTTTGTTTATAATTTTATATGTGTGATTAACAGTGGTTTTGTCATGTGTTTTATGTATATATAAAACCAAAACACCCACTAGCTATTGAGTTGATGCCATCTCATAATGACTCTATAGGACAGAATAGAACTGTCTCATAGAGTTTCCATGGAGCACCTGGCAGATGTGAACTGCTGACCTTTTGGTCTGCAGCCACAGCACTTAACCATTATGCAACCAAGGTTTCCTATATATGCATACCAAACCCATGGCTGTTGAGTTGATTCTGACTCACAGTGACCTTACAGAACAGAGCAGAACTGCCCCATAAAGCTTCCAAGGAGTGCTTTGTGGATTACAACTGCAGACCTTTTGGTTACCAGCCATTGCACATAACCATGATACCACCAGGGTTTCCTATATATGTATACGTGTATACATATATGTGTATTTGCTACAGGAGTCCCTGAGTGGTACAAATGATTAAGTGCCCAACTACTAACCAAAAGGGTGAGGGTTCAAAACCACCCAGAGGTGCCTTGGAAGAAAGGCCTGGCAATCTGCTTCTGAAAGGTCACAACACTGAAAACACTGTGGGACACAGTTCTGTTCTGACACATATGAGGTCACTGTGAGTTCGAGTCAACTCTGTTGAGTTGTTTGGTTGTACATATGCTGCAAATAGTATGAGTTAGCAGAAATAAGAGACGTTCTGATTTTTTTTTTTAAAATAGAAAACAAAATGGAGCCAAAGGACACTGTGATCTCTCTCTCTTTCTGATAGAGAGACCAGGTCACTCCTTTGCGAGGCCTGGCTCACCTCTGTGGTTAGGTGGGTAACACAGTGCCTTCCCTGCCTGGCCCTTCTGGGCTTGTTTAAGGGACCAAGAGATCTACCGTCTTCATTCACCTCTCCATTACCCAAATATACATTCTCTCTGGGATTCTCCAGGGTAAATGGTAAGACCTGCAAACTGGTTTTCTCCGGCCTTCCAGAATGCCTCTGAGTTCCCACCCTGCTCCATCTGCCAAGATTGTTCAGAGGCTCTTAGAGCTGGACAGTTGAACCCCTTTGTGAAGGAAGGGACACTGCTACGTTGTTTATTCCTACAAAGTTATAGCGAGCATTCAGGCTACCTGACTCTCAGCCTGAAGCTCAGTTCAGGCTGAAGTAACTGCATTTTAAACAAATAACGCAGTTCTCTTCAAAATTATGCAGTGGACCTCAAAGTCAGGTAAACCTAATTCCACAAGCGGAATCCAGCTCTGCATGGACTATCCACATTTTCTTTTTGAAGCTGCGAAAACATCTTGGTGGGAGTATTGGGTTGACTTTAGAGCATGGATTGGGTTATCCTTTCTCCAGAGTCCCTGGGTCACCAGGCCTCTCCCTCACATCACCCTGTTGCTTTCCTGGTTTCCAGGAGGAGCTGCATCTCTGCCCTGGTGTCAGTGCCTGGCTCTATCTCTGCCACTGCATTCTGTAGGGATGACTGCAAGTGGGCGATCATCCAACCTGCTGCCCTCAACCTTCAGCTCTGGTTCTTCCCTCTATCCCAGATCCTCTGCCTTGGGAGTCCCCATATACAGAATACAAAACTACAAGCAAGACGAGAAGGAAACACTTTCTGTGCAGCTCTCCTTCTCCTTTGTTTTCCCACCCTTTGCATCTTTCCCGGTTTCTACTGCCTGTCTGGTTTTACCCAACTCCTTTTCCCTCATCCTCTTCTTTCTATTTGTCTTTCCTTTCTCTATTCTTCCCTCCCTGGTTTCCGTTTCTGCTTATCCCCAGGACCAGTCCACTGTGATCCACCTTGAGCTTCTTCCCTCTCAGGCCTTCTAAAATCCCTGCAGGGAAGATCCTGCCTTGCAGGGTCCGCAGCCTGCTCATCTGACCTGGCCTTTCATAGGGAGGGTGCCTAGCACGTAGCACAAGGTGCCTGCGCTGCTATAGCTGTGCACCCACCCAGGTGCGTAGACAGAGGAGGCAGAGCCCCAGGTTACAGATTTTTGCAGCTGAGCCAACTGCGGGCTGCAGAGACACATCCACATGCCTCATGTGCCTCCCTGTGGGTATCTGGGACAGGTGCATGGATGTATGAGCCACCATGAGAGAAAAGATAGATTGAGATATTCTCCCCGCCCTTGGATTTACTTGCTGGAATTGATCCCAGGTACAGCTCCAATTTTCATTTCCTTCCGCGGGAATGCTACACTTGCCTCTTGGGGAGCCCAGTAAGGCATAGCCCAGTCCTATTTTCTCCAGGAACTGGTTGCTGATCCCCTGGGGGCAGAGAGGAGCACCAAAGAAAGATGAGGCTGCAGCCTGATTCAAGTCCTCTAAGCCTAGGGTCAAACTGCTTCCATCCGGTAGGGACTGAGATACCTACCACGAGCCTTGGGTGAGACTCTAACTCTTCCAGGCCTCAGTTTCTTCATATATCAAATGGAAGTTGCTGGGAAGATCAAATAAATGAAGGCTTGTAAAGGTGTTGTGCAAACAGTTAGCGCCACCGCATACCTCACTGATTCCTGTGGCACAATACATCTTTGGGTGTGTGGGTGCATGCACAGCGCTCTCAGTTTTCACAGGTTCCCCTTTAGAGCGCAGGGATCCGAGCTGGGCCCCGGGGCTGGGCGGGAGAGATCCTCCCTGCCCCCATCTCCAGCCCAGGGCCGGCCCAGCGATTTTCCTCCAGCAGGCGGCGGGCTGCACGGCGCGCTCCGCACGTGAGGCGGCAGCATCAGCGCCAGCTGCAGGGGCGCAGCCCGGGTGGTCAAGCTCTCCTTGCGTAAGGGCTACCCGTGCCGCTGGGCGGCCGAGCTCGCCCAGGTTTCCGGGGACCACGGCCTGCCCCCGCCTACCCCGACCGCGGCCCCAGCCCACTCCAGACCCTTCGTAGGGGTCCTGCCGGATCAGCCCGCTGATCTCGGGTCTCCGCGCCGCCTCTCTCAGGACAGCAGAATTCTTGGCTTTCGGCGAAGGTGTTGGTCCGCACGGGAGCGGATGCGCTGGGCTGCTGGCGCCGCAGCGGACGCGGAGGTCCGGCTTCGGGTTCCTGCAGCTCCGCCGGTAGCCACTGGAGGCTGCTGCACGGGCGAGCTCCGCTGGGCTGGTGCGCTCGCCGCCGGTTTCCGAGCGCTGTGGGGCTGCTGGGCTCTCTCCATCGTGGCCCCCGGCTGCCTGAGCAGCCCGACTGGCTCCCTTTCGGGTCTGTGTTTGTGATCACTCTGTGTGTGTGTGTGTGTGTGTGTGTGTGTTTTCGGGAAGCGCGTGTGCGCGCTCGCGTGGGGGCAGTGTGCATGGGGGGAGTGCGGGGGAGTGTGTTTGTGTGTAAGCGTGTGGGTGTGAGTGCCTGGCTCCCTCTCGCTGAGATATACACGCGCACACACACAACCCGACTGCCTCCTCTGAACTTGAAGACTCCCACATTGCAAGATGCCTGAGATTCCTAGGAATGCCCAGGGATCTCGGATTTGGAAAATTCGACTGGTAGCTTCCTAGGGAGCGATTTTTTATTTTTAATTTGGAAGCGAAGAGAACAAGTTGTGCTTTTTTCCCCCCCTTCGTCTTGCTAAATGCCATGGATATAACTGAATAAGCCGCTCAGGGCTGTCCCCGCGTGGACGTCGGAGGCCACCATCTGCCTGCGTTCGTCGGAACCGGAGGGTTAAGCTTGAGCCGGTGACGGGTGGGGAAGGATGCGCGGCCGAGCAGGGGAGCCCGGGCGCCCCGCGGAGCCGGCCTCGGCGCTTCCCAGCCAGGGATAGATGCTGCCTCGCCCAGGTGAGTGCCCGCCGCTGCGTCTCCGCCTCTTGGGTCGTCCACCGGAGCTCGGCGGAGAGCTGTACGCCCGGGAGGGAACGGGGAACTTTGCATGCCTTTTCTTTTTCACTTGAGGACTCTCGGACAAACATCTTTTTCTTTTATCGCTCGGTCGTATCGCAGGAGATTTTCTGTTTTTGGCATTCCTTTATCCCGCTCTGTCCGTGATAGTGAGAAAGAAACTCTGCCAGGGAGAAGAGCAGGTCTGTGTGAGGCTGAGGGAGAGACCTGGAGCCGCGGGCAGACGGAATACCTAAAAGCAGCAGAACTTTGCCGCCAGACCACTCTGTTGCTTCTCCCCACATGGAGGCCAGGCCAGAGCCACCGCTAGAGGCTGGGTAGAGACTCTGGGGGCTCCTGCGCTCTATGGGCTGGGTGGGGTGGAGTAGAGTCGGGCGCAAAGGGATTGATTCAGCGCTGTTGGAGGGAAGAAAAGCATCCTTGCAGTTCGTGGAGGCAGGTGGGGCAAGCTCAAGGGACCCTGCCCAGGCCTCGAGAGACAAGGGGAGCAGGGGGGTTATGTGTGTGTGTGCAGTTTGGGGCACCAGAATGGCGTGATGAAGCAATATGGGAACTAGCTGTAGCCTTACCCCGGTTGGAGGTCTGTGTCTCTCTCCAGCCCTTCCCTGGTCCTAGGGCTGGCCTGGGCAGGGAGGAGGGGAGCAGAGGACAGCTTGGAAGGAAGCATGCAGTCCCTTGCCCTGCACAAACGCTTGGAGGGCACAAGGTGTCTTGCCCTTCTTCCTAGCAGCCCACACAAAGGACGTAGGCAGCGAGTTCCGGGGAGGCAGAGCCCCTGAAAGCCCCAGGCAGGGCCAGAGAGGAGGGAGCCTGAGAAGAGACTGCGGAGGGTCGGAGTCAGCTAGAAGCCAAGTGCACCCAGAGCCCAGAGACAGCCTCAGACACCTGCAGGGTGAGGGAGCTCCTCAGAGCCACACTCTGGGCTGGAGTTAATGGCATGGCTGTAGATGTTGACCCTCTGGCCCACCACAGTGGAGTGTTTGAGTGTGTGTGTGTGTGTGTGTGTGTGTGCGCGCGCGCGCTCGCGCGTGCGTGCGTGCACATGCATGTATGTGTATGTGTGTGTGTGACAGGGAGGTGGCAGCCATGGTGGGGATACAGAGTGGGGAAGTAAGTCTGCCTAATGGGTTTCATGGGGCTCTGGAGAGGGGGTAGCTTCAGGAAATGGACCCCCATACGTGGTAAGAAGGAAAACTGGAGCAATCTGCTGTTCTCAGGGCTGGGGAGTTCCCAGAGACCAGTGGGTGAGGTTCTAGTGGGGCTGTTGTACTAGAATGAGGGCCAGTTTGGAACTCAGGGTGGGGAGGCCAAGGCAGGGATGGTGAGGAGGCTGGGAGCCGAGGGACCAGAGCTCCGGTTGTACCCTGAGCTGGTCACTACCCTCTTCTAGGAGATTTATAGGACCACATGCAGTGGATCTCAGTGGGCCGTGGGACCAGCTTGTGGAGTCTGAGAGGGGTCAGGACCATGCTGGGGGGACTCTGAAGCTCAGGAGGGCCTCCCTCTGCAGACCACACACCAAGCCAGCTGCCCAGGTCTTTTTGCTTTTGCAGGAATGTTGTTTTTCCCCTCTGACTTGTGCTGGGAGCCCCGAGTTCCTTCTCTCCCTGCCAGTCTCCTTCTGCGTGCATCCTCAGCCCCCTGCCCAGCCCACAATTTAGAGCTTCTGAAAGGTCTAATTCCTTCCTGAGAATGTGATTATTTGTCTTCCTGCCCTCACCCTGGGGAATACAACTTGGCATTTCTTCTCCAGCCTCTGGCAGTGTTTCTCCCTGGAGGAGAAAGTCAGCCACCAGCTCCATCCCCTGTCAGTGGGAGCCCCCTGGAGCTGGGGCTCCAGCCCTCCTTCTCCAAAGTACTCTTTCTTTTTCCAGGCTCAGCTGGGAGCAGGGCCCAGGAGCAGCTGGGCAGTCTGGCTTGAGAGAGTATGAGCTGGGGACTTCCAGGAGGCAAGAGTGAAGAGGATTAGGACAATGGATGGAATAGAAAATACGGATGGAATAGGTGGAAACACAGGGAAAACCAGGCATGCTTCTGGACCACAAAGCCCTGATTTGGTGAAAGGCAAACAGCCTTTCTTGTCTTGGCTGTAGCTTCAAAGTGAAAAGATGAGGAACCCGGGGATTCTGGGATCTTACTGTCAGACTTGCCAAGCTTCTCTAGCCTATGAGGTGGATGGAGTATTCTCCTTTTGTGAACCGGGGGCTTTGGGGGTTCCAGAGCCCTCTGACCTGGGATCAGTCTGCTCAGGGGAGTTGAGAAGTGAAAGTTGGCATTGGAATTGTTTTTAGGAAGCCCCTTGTCTGAAGGTGGAGGTGAACTCTGTTGCTGGCAGCTGGAGTTCCTGGTCTGGTGGGGGTGGCTATGTAGACTGGAAGCAGAGACTTAGAGCAGGAAAGCAACCAGCAACAGCCAAGTGGAACAAGACCTTCGACAAAAGCAACAATATGGGTGTTGTGTGGGTTTTCTTTGAGCAATGTTGACATTTTAGATTCAAACCTATCTGAAGGTATAGAATTGTGATAAAGTGGAATGTAACATAAATCTGGAGGGCCTGGCTCAAATTCTGCTGCTGCTACATCCTTGTTCGTTTAACCATTTGAAGCTTCGTTTTCTCATGTCTGGTGAAATGAAATAGTAAGACATGCCATACAGATGTATTATGACCTGATATCTGTCCTAGTGGTCCCTAGTCTGAAAGTATCTGGGGGATGTTTGATTGGAAGGGGAAGGACTGGGAAAAGGGGGACCCTCAGAGACGTGAAGGAGAGGGTCTTCAGGGTCCCCCTGCCCAAGGAGCTGCCAGGAGGGTTTAGTGCCATCAGACATAAGCTGATCATTACAAGGCTCCAGAAAACCCTCTTTGGGAGGAAACTTTGGGAACTGGTATTGCAGCCAGTTTCACCTTGGGGCCTGTGGCATGTATTTCTCTCTTGTTTGCTTTGGAGTTTTATGACCATGTACGTTTTCACAAGAAGCGGGTGTCTCTGTCATTCTTTTCTATCAGATGCTTATGTGAGAATATCCCCCAACCCAGATTCTACCCATTCTTCCTTGACTCCACCCCCTACTGCAGCAGAGTAGCCTCAAAGCTCGGTGTTAAGCTCAGGCCAAGTGAATGAACACATCGCTTCCTGGGGTCAGCACAGGACCTGTGATTGGACCTGGCTTCTATCTGATGAGCGCAGGGAAGGCACTCAGCTGGGGAGAGGGCTCAGAACCTGATATATATTTAGCAGATGCTCTAACTAATGAACCCAGTGGAATAAGGGAGGCAGAGAGGGCTAACCATATGGGCAGGGCTAGAAGAAGGTAATTTCAGAGAGGAGAAAGCCAAGTTTGGATATGCGAATCAGGGAAAGTAGTCATGTCTAGCCTGGTCAGGGTGAGGGCAATCAGGAAGTCTTCTTGGAGGAGGGAGCATTTCAGAAAAAGGCTTCAGAAGGCAGGTTTTGAATTCTCTGAGATCACTATACTTTAGAGAATTTCAGAGGTGGGACACTGAAGAAGTAGGACAGATGTTCTGAGAAAGATCTTAGGCTCTCACAACCACCTCTGTTTCAACAGTTTCTTGATTGCTTCTTACATGCCAGGCACAATGTTAAGAACTTCACAGCATCATCTTATTGAATTTGTATGATCTAGTGAAGTGGCCACGATTATAATCTCTTTTTTATAGATGAGAAAACTGAGGTTCAGTGAGATTGGAGATCTGCCATGTAGCTAGTAAGTGGTGATGCTGCTCAACACTCATATCCCCCTGAAGTCAAACCTCACGCTCTTACATCTTTGATACTGCCTTCTGCCCCAAGGTGGGAAAGTGTAGGCTTCCTGGGGGCGCCTCTCTAAGCCCCTGGTAGCCTCGTGGCCTGGATGGAAAGGCTACTTCCAAGCATCTGTCAAAGAGCCTTCCTGTCATCTCCCTGCCCGGCTCACACCCACCTGTCTAAAGCACCCATCAAGTGGCCAGCGCCAGTCTTTCTGGAGACCACGTCTCTAATTAGCCTCTGTGGATGAGGCTGCAGGTGGAGCAGTGTAGTGAACATGGGACCACGAGTCAGGGGCTAACTCTGCCATGTTGTGATTTGGGTGGGAGTGTGAATTCTTAGTACCCTGAGGCCTGGTTTCCTTATTTCTGAGACCAGATGTGATGGATGCTTACCTCCTACTCCCAGGGCTGCTGGAAGGGCCGGGCAGGGTATATGAAGGCACCTTGTCAATTGAATAAGCCCTTTAGGTGTCACGGTTGTACTTGGGACCCCTTCCTAATCTAGACTAACTCACCAGAATGTGAGATGTGATCATGCCAGAGTATGACATAAAGATGGGCTTGAGTACCTGTTTCTCATGGGACTGCTATTATCCAGTAAGATAACAAGCCAGGTCAGCGCATGCTGTGTCTGGTGGGGAAAAGGATGGCAGAGAACCTGCAGGAAGGGGTAGTATGGGCCCCATCATTGGGTTTTGGTTGAGGAGGGACTGGTGGGCATTTGGGAAGGGGTACATTGATGGATACAGTATTTACTTTTATAATCAGACTGTCCCCATGGAAGGAAGAAGGCACTGGAGGGGAAGAGAGTGTTTTCCTTAAACCAGTGCTTCTAAACTGTTTTCATGATTGCCCCTCTAAGGAGCTTTTTAAGATATTTTTTCCTAATCATCTCTTCCTCCAACATGAAATTTTAAAACTGTAGACACACAGTGTATCTGTGTATATACAGTGTGTGTATATGTGTGTGTGTGTAAGCTTTATGCATGAAAAGAGTACAATTTTTTTACTGCCCTCCCAGAACACATTGGGCAATGTTGTTCCCATTGAGAATACATGCCTTGGGATGACAGGTTAGGAGCAGAAAAGAAGGTGAATTAATGAGGCATGTGAATCCAAGAGTTGATGAAAAAGACTAATTCTAGAAATCTAGTTGCCATCAAGTTGACTCTGAGTCATGTCCACCTTATGTGTGTCAGAGGAAAACTATGCTCCAAAGCATTTTCTATGGCTGATTTTTCAGAAGTCGATCACCAGGCCATTCTTCTGAGATTCATCCTAGCATCTTGTTCATCACTGTCCCTAGCGTGTTTCTTGCAACAACCTCACCACCTGGGAGCAGGCTAGTAAAGCAAAGCCCCACCCCAGACCCTGAAACTCTGAGTGAGAATCACTGCTTTATCAAGATGATGATATGGTAGGGGAAGGGATCTGATGAATTGCCCAAGAACACAAGGCTGGGCTTTGAACAACGAGTCACAGGACAAAAAGGTGTATGTGGGGTCACCTAACTGGTTAAGTTACTGAGTTCAAACACACCTAGCAGGTTAAAGGAATGACAGTGTTTGCAGGTAACCAATACATAGTTAGTTGTCCTTGGTTGGATTCCAACTCACGGTGACCCCATGTGTTTGGAGTAGAACTGCTCCATAGAGTTTTCAAGGCTGTGAGCTTTCGGAAACTGATCACCAGGCCTTTCTCTCAAGTTGCCTTTGGGTGTGTGTGAACTGCCACCTTTTGGGTTCACAGTCCAGATCTTAACCATTGTGCCACCCAGGAACCCATCTAAAGGTCTCCTCCTGCCCCAGAAATTTAATGTATTGTATAGGAGGTTTGATGGCTCTGTAGAAGAGACACCGTGCTGTCACTTTGCTTCCAGAATATCTTTGATTTGAACAGAGCTGGACCTTTTGCTTGAATATCCTTAAGGGCTGATGCTAACAGGGACAGGACCCACGTAGAGGACAGACTGAAACTATAGAGATGAAACTTAGGTGCTGAACTACATCAGGCTGGATTAAGTAACAAAACTATGTTCTTGTAATTTTTAAACTGGCTTGAGGTTGTTGCGTCTGAAGCTACTGTTTCTCTTGCAGCCTCTCTGGGATAAGAGCGACCGCAGAATTCCAAAGTTGGGTTTGTTCGAGTTCAGTGCATTTATGGTTGGCATGTCCCACACTGATTCACCAACCAGTAGAAACTGAGCCACAGTCTCACCGGACACAAGCTGCAGAAGCAGAAAGTCAAGCATCTCCAACAGTCTCCTCTCCCTCTGGCTTTCTTTCCTGGGCTCTCCTCTCTTAATGCCCTTCTTCTACTCCACCTCAGTGTAGGCCAACACAGAGCAGTCCTTCCCTCTCATCTTAACTGAGATCAGGGATGCAAAATGTACTTGGTCTTTCCACCTGCCCTTCCCTAGGACTCATTCCTATCTCTTCTCCCCAGCACTCCCAGCATTCCCCTTCCAGGCTAAAAAACACCCCAACCCAGTTATTTTCCAGCTTATTTCTAGCTCATGGTGCTCTCACATGTGTCCAAGTAGAACTGTGCACCACAGAGTTTTCAGTGACAGATTTTTGAGAAGTTCACCAGGCCTTTCTTCCAAGGTACTTCTGCTTGACCTTGAACCTCCAACCTTTGGGTTGGCAACTGAGGACACTGACTTTATACCACCTAGGGTCTCTTCCTTTCCTTATCTAATCCTCTTTTAAGGCATCTTCAGTCAGTGATGTCTTAGGGAGTTACTTGGATCCCTGACTAATATTGGGAGTCTCTCAAGGCTCCTACTTAAGACTGACTGTAAACTAGCCGTGCTTTTCTATGACTTTGTAGTCCACCAGCTGCTTCTTGGAAACCCTATCGGGCAGTTCTACTCTGTCCCGTAGGGTTGCTATGAGCCAGAATCGGCTCAATGGCACTGAGTTTGTTTTATCAGTGGTCCCCAAAATGTGTAGTATGTGGCTACTCAGCCTACAGGACTTGAAGAAACTTGGAGAGTGAGTTGGAGTCATTCTGTGGCTTGGGACTCTGCACCTGATGAGAGAAATGTGTCCCACTTCCTGGGATGATAGCAATGAGGATAAGCTCCCAGATAGCCCCAGAAATGTCTAACAAGAGCTATAAGAAGGCCGTGCCATCCTAAAAATACATTCAAGGTTCCTACATGGCCACGGGTGATCCCTTAATGCATCATCCTCCATAATGAAGCTGCTTTAATACCCAGATAGGTCCTCCTGGGACAGAGAGGTGGGAGGCTGGATGACAATCATCGAGATTACAGTTTAGAGGTTCTTGTAGAGCACACACAGATGCCAAACCCAAACTCACTGCTAGTGAGTCAGTTCCAACTCATAACGACCCTAGAGGACAGAGCAGAACTGCCCCATAGGGTTTCCAAGGATCAGCTGGTACATTTGAACTGCTGATCTTTGGTTAGCAGCCAGAGCTGTTAACCGGTGCACCACCAGGGATCCTAGAGCTCAAGGCATGACAGTATGGTCATGGAGCTCTCACTGGGTTGCAGAGAATCCTCATTTCAGCTCTGCTGGCAATTTGCCAAGTAACTTTTGCCAGTCCTTCACCCTTTCTGCCTCCACCTGTAGCACTGGGCCTGAGTGCTCTCCAAAGTGCCTTCAAGTTTAAATATTTGATCCTTTGATGTATGAGTCTGTGAGCCAGCCTCAGAGCAAAGGTACATGCTCTGACCCATCCAGGGCCTGCAATAACTTGGCTGGGGTCCTCTGGCCTCCTTCTCATCCTATTCTCTGCCGGACAGTGTTAGCCTGGTACTCTTCTCTGCTTGGTGCCCCCTGACCTTTCCTAAACCTAGTGACTAGTTCTGCTTTGAATGACCATGATCCCAGGGCTGTAGTCCAGATGAGTGTTTTATTCCTCACCCACTCCACCTCATGCATATGTACATACAAACCCTTGTACATACCCACACTCTCTCACATGTACTCACATACGTGTGCACACACACTTCTGTGTATATCCTATCACATGCATTCACACATACTCTCACATGTGCACATAAACACACTCCTGTGTCCTCACACACATGCTGACATACACATTCCTAGATAGTCTCGCATACACGTGTGTATACACATACATGCACATACACAAATTACATACTCATATGCTCTCACATACACCCATTCTCACACACATGCACATATACACACTCCTGTGTACTCACATGCTCTCATGTACACTCACAGTCGTGCACACATGCACACACTCCTGTGTATTCACACACTTTCACGTACACACATGCACATATACACATGCCTCTACATACTCTTTCACATATGCTCACACACACATGCACGTGTACACATGCTTCCATATATCATGCACTCTCACATTCACATGTGCACATACACACACCTTCATACTCACACACTTTCACATACACACAGATGTGTATTCCTACATACATATATTCACACATTCAATACTTGCACATATGTGCACACCTACAAGTATAATACATACATACACTTTCATATGCTCCCTCACATACACACATGCACACACACAGACACATACTCTCCCACATACTCACATCTTCCCATTCATACATCACACAAATGAATACACATGCTCACACACATAACAACATACTCTCACTCACATTCGTGCATGCTCACATACACTCATATACACTCACACTCCTTTTGTCCACCATCTTGGCTTCTCCCTTAAAGTTATGGGTGTGTATACCTTGTAGAGCCCTGTCTGCTTTATTCAGTATTTCTATATGTATTCTCCTGTAATTCCCATAGCTCTCCGAGCTGTGATGGCTCTTGCTATTACATGACTCTCTCTGCCTCCCCCCTGCAGTGTGTCACGTACAGTCACTGTCTGCAGGAGGAAACAGCAGAGGTAGGATGAGAACTGGCTCTGTGCAGAGGTTTACAATCCCAGCAGAGCCATCACTGCCTTTGCTCCGTAGAACAACCTGGGAGACAGTTAAAGTGTGTTCTGCCCCTGTTTTGAACATGGGAAACTGAGAACTAGGGTGATTTGGCCACTGGGGGTGACAGAACTGGAAGTGGAACCCAGGCCTGGCTGACTCTAAACCTGAGCTCTGCTCCCTCTTTGCTGGACTCAGTGTGTATTGCTATGGTTGTCTGGGCATCATTCCTTCTGCTGGGGGCTGTTATTCACATCAAATATCAAGCAATTGAGAAATGCCACCCTAGGTCCACCAGGGTCTTTCTCACCCAAGTTGTTACTCTTTTACTAAGATATGATGTATGACAGGAGTGGACTCCCTCTGTCCTAACCGGCTTGCCATTTCTCATAACACTAGTTCATGAACTTGTCTTAATTTTCTTGCAATGTCTTGAGACTGTTAAGTCATGTACTCTGCTGCCTAGAGTCAGAGTTGGGCTTCCTTTTGTTTGCTCTAAAATGCTTCCTCCACCCTCTTCAGGCTTCAACATTTGGAATCCTATTCTGGTACAGTTTGTCAATCAAGTGCATGCTCCATTATTCATCTCTTTCATGACTTGATGGACAGCAGTCCTAGTTTACACAGTTTAATTTAATAAGCGTGTATCTATATATAATCCTTTTGTATTCACCTTCCAATAGTTTCAGAAAGCTTCTTCATGTGGGAAGTTCTGAGGTACTTTATTTTGGGGGCCTTCTGAGGCCATGTGTGATTTCTTGGTTATGGTTTTCTCGAGAGTTTGTTTCTTTTGGGGTATCACATGAGTCAACAGAGGCTGGGAAAGATGCTGTGAGGATGGACCGCAGTTGTTTCTCTAGGCCGTCTTAAAATGAGAGGTAAAAAGTATCTGATGACTTCCAACGTCAGTCAGGGTTTCAGGTGTATAGTCCCTTTTCCCAGCTGGCAAAGTAAGCACTTCTATATTGAACCTCGGATGTTCTAAACCAGCTCAAAATATAGAAAGGCTATGGATCCGACTTGACGGCACTTGGCCATTGCCCTACTGGCCTCTGCTGTCGGGCCCCAGCTGTAGGCGACACTGTGTAGAGTACTGCTTTGCTGGTGGAAAAGCACTCTCCTCTGGATAGGCGCTGACTCTCAGCCAAGGAATTAGGTCCAGCTGAGACTTCTTTATGGGTATATCTGCCTCCCAGTGGAGCAAGATGGTGTCCCGCACAAGCTCGCTGCCTGGCTGGGTCCAGGCTACTCTGTGGTGGAGGCAGAAAGCAAGGCCAAAGGTATCAAGATGTAGAGTCCACAGCCTCCATTGCCAGACTCCAGCCATAGGCGACACTGTGTAAAATACTGATTTTTTTGCTGGAAAAGTGCTCTCCCACAGGCAGGCGCTGCTTCACAGCCTGGGAATTAAGTCTAGCTGGGGCCTCCATGTGAGTGTATCCACCTCCAATAAGCATGTATCGAGCATCTACTGTGTGCTACTCAGCAGGCCAGGTGCATGCAGACCCTTCATCTCATTGATCATTTGATTTGTCCTCCTGCCTTTTCTGCAGTCCTGTCTATGGACTCCAGGATTTGATGGAGCTGCTGGCTGATGTGGCTGTGGGAGGCTACAGGGTTGGCTTGTTTCTACTACTCTCTGTCACCTGCGTTTTTGTGAACAGGTGTGTGTATGTGTGTGCGTGCCTTTGTGTGTGATGTCTTTATGTGTCTTTATGTGTGGTGTCCATTGCTCAGGTCTCAACCAAAGCCCATGTAAGGTTAACTGCTTGATGCAAAACTGATGGTGGTGATGATGATGATGGTCACAGTGATGAAGATTGTTGAGGAAATGGACTCTCAAGCTGCTTTCCCAGCCCCACCCCTCCTCCACCATCACTAAACTGAAATCTTACCATCTTACCTAAATAGAACCTGATGGGATAAAGAGATTTGGAGGCCGTGGTCTCAATTTAGGGAGCAGGTGTTCCTAAAGGAACCATTTAATCTTCCTTCTGCCCTGGGTGCTTGCGTCACTGGGAATGAGCTGGGGAGAAGGGGAGACTGTGGAGAGATGCCCTAGAATAGACATAATCCTGGACTGTCCATCCAGAGTTGTGACTTCTAAGCACGTGACAAGTGAGGACCATCACTTTAGTGGGAGGGTCATTTCCCAGGGCTCAGAGGGGCAGGAAGCTGGACATGCACTGCTGGCCTGGGAAGAGTGTGGAGTGTTTGCAAGAGGGCAAGGCAGATTCCTTGTACACGAGAAGTCTTTGTGTGATAAGGAAGGCCTGCTCATTGTCCTTGGGAAGTTTGTATTCTGATGAAGAGAATAGGACAGAAGAATGTGACATAGTACTGAGGAAATCTTGGCACTAAAATATATGGGCATAGAATCTTATGTAAGGGGCATGTGTGCACTGGGGGCCCCCATTAATAGGGCTTATGCTGAGTTCTCTTTCCCTGGTTATGTCAACTGGAACTGGTCATAATCTCTGTGCTTTGTCTTCCTTATCTGCAAAATGGAACAATAAGACCCTACTTCATAAGGTTGCTATGTGAGAATAAAGGACATACTATAAGTGAAGTATTTGAGCCAGTTCCCAGAACTTAACCAAACCCATTGCTGTCAACCTGATCCCAATTCATGCAGATCCAGGTGTTACAGAGTGCTCCATAGGTTTGATGGCTCAGACCTTTACAGAAACAGATTCCTAGGCCTTTCTTCCCCGATACTGTTAGGTAAGTCTGAACCACTTTCAGGTTAGTAGTTTAGCACAAAGCATTTGTGCCACCCAGGGACCTCTTGGCCAAAACATAGTGAACACCAAATCAACGTGAGCTGGCTGTTATTAGTAGCAGCAGAAATAGTAGTGTTATTGTCCTAAGTATGGTGAGGAACCACCATGGAAACATTTACCTGATGCTCCTTGCAAATAACAACTCCTCAAATTGTATAGCAACATGGGAAATTTCATAACACCTCCCCCATATGATCCCTACTAGACACACAGTAGACATACAGCACAGGCATCGTGATTATGTCTGTTTTATAGGAGAAACTGAGACACAGTGGCTCACATAGCTTTCCTGGTCCAGTTGGTGTTTCAGGGTAGCTTCATGACTATGCTGTGATTCTCCCCCGGCTGGAGAGTTTGGGGTGAATGTGGCTTATGTGTACAGAACTGGACATCTGACCTGCACTTGGTGCTGGGATCAGCTCACTGGGAGAATAAGCCCCAGTGTGGGAGGAAGTCCATGCTGTGTTCCAGGGATGTGTGGCTCTGCTGGGGTTCACATGGCGTGCATAAGGGAAAGTAGGCTGTCTCTATACCACGCAGCAGATCAGGGATGGCAGTCAGTGATGGGGCCACTGAAACAACAAACAAACCTATTGCCATCGATTGATTCCAACCCCTCGCAATCCAGCATATGTCAGAGTAGAACTGTGCTCCATAGGGTACTCAGTGCTGATTTTTTTGGAAATGGATCAGCAGGCCTCTCTTCTGCAGTGCTCTGGGTGAATTTGAACTTCCAACTTTTTGATTAGCAGCTGAGCACATGTTCCTTTCGTTCTTTTGAAGTTGTCATGCATGTGCTGGATGAAAGTGATGTAGGGTTGTCCTGGAGGTGAGAAAGGAGGAGGAACAAAGGGATAGATGCTGGATTAGGAAACTTTTAGCAAGGAAAGAGATGCCTGACTCAGCCTGGATCAGTATGTGGGATAGGTCCAGGGAGAGACACAACTCCTGCTCCCTCACTAGCACTTTCCCCAGGGCTGCTCCTGGTGGTGCGAAGAGGGCCTTCTTGGGTTGTGTGGTTTGCAGGAACTTGAAGACATCTAGGACAAGGAAAGGGTCTTGGGGCCAGGCCTCATGGGTGTGGAGAGAAGCCCTCCAGCTGATAGAAACCAGCACTCAGGAGGGCTTGCTCATAGGGCGGGCTTCAGCAGTCCTCCAGGGTGTTAAGGTGGCAGGATCATGGAATCAGTGTCTACAGTGGGCCCTGGGGCAGAGTGATGGGAGGTGATGTGGGAACCAGGGGCCAGGGAGGCAGTGAAGGCCAGAACTGAGCAGCAGCAAAAGCTATCAGAAGAGAGCTGGGGAGGGGGACCTGATGAGAACTCAGCCCTCCTACCCACTCCAGGCACCAAGCCAGCTGCCTAGAACCCCAAGAAGTCCCAGCCTGGCTCCTTTCTCTCATTAGGAAGGAGTCAAAGCCCCAGGCTGGTTTGCAGGGCTTTGTGATCAGCCTGCTGCACGAATCCTGAGCCATGTAAATACGGCACATCACTGGGAGGAACAGCAGGTACCCGCAGTTCCTGGAGAAACCCAGGCAGAGAGAAAGCGATGGATCACGGGTGACAAGAAGGTCAGCGGGGGATGCTAGTGGGCTGGCCCTGCTTGGGAGGTAAGTTATCTGAGACCATGCCACCCTGCCATGCAGTGCTCTGCAGCACCAGGCTGATATTTACTGTATATTGGTTTTTAAATTACAGTATAGCATTGATTCCCCGCTCTTGAAGTTCAGCCTTCACTCTCCATCTCGGTCTCACTTGGCCTTTCTCTGCTTCCCTGTCTCCTTTATCCGCCTTGCCTTGCTCTCAGTTCAATTTTTAGTGCACTAGGGTATTATCTTACCGTATATCGTGTTACCCTATAGGATTATGGTAATGCTGCATTATTTTTATTAGCATATACATTACATTCATCCCGTCCATGTACACAGCACTTTTAGAACTTTTTTAAAGCTTTGCCCAAAGCCATGTTTATCTTCTTTGGACCCCACAGAGGTGAGGAAGTAGGGCAAGGAGAGTTGCATCCATTTAAAGGTGAGGAAACTGGAGCTCAGAGGCTAATGCAACAGCCAGGTTACTTGTGGATTATGTTATCCTATGTTATTGTCATTGTTGTGCCCTGTCAAGTTGATTTTGACTCACAAAGACCCTATAAGACAGAATAGAAATGCCCCATCAGGTTTCTAAAGCTGTCGTCTTCAAGGAAGCCGACTGCCACACCATTCTCTGGTAGAGCAGCTGAGGGGTTCAGACCACTGACCTTTCAGTTAGTGGCTGAGCACTTTAACCTCTCTGCCACCAGGGCTCCTCTTATGTCTTGTCATGTCATATTACAATGTCTGATTACGTCATGTGACATTATCATTTCACGTTACATCATGTCAGGTTGCATCACATCACATCACATCACATATAACAGAGGCTACTACGTACTGAAGGAGCCCCAGGGGCCTAATGGTTAGGTGCTTGGCTGCTAACTGAAAGAGTAGCCCATCCAACTACTCATGGGAGAAAGACCTGGCAAACTGTTCCTGTAAAAATTACAGCCTAAGAAACCCTATAGGGCATTTCTGTTGCCCACTTGGGGTCACTATGGGTCAAATCTGATTCCACAGCACCTAACAATAAGAACAGCTAACATGTGGACCACCAGGGAGGGAGGAAGGGGACTGGATGTCCACAGAGCAAAGGTCTCCAAAACCATCCTTCTGAATATCTGACCCAGTGATGATTCAGACCTCGTAACCTCAATATGGATTTGAACAGGATTGGGAGGGAGTGGGAGCGATGGTGGTGCAGTGCTTAAGAACTCTTGGCTGCTCAGCAAAGGTTGGTAGTTTGAATCTACCAGTCGCCCCTTGGAAATCTCGTGGAACAGTTCTATCCTGTCTTATAGTGTACCATGAGTCAGAATGGGCTCTATGGTGATGAATTTGGTTAGTTTGTTGTTGTTGTTGGGAGAGTGTGGGAGCAACCTGTACATTGATCAAAGAAACCACAAGAACAACATCTGTGTATTGAAATCCTACCATGGGCCCAGCACTTTTCTGTGGTAAGCTTTATGTGCTCATTTTATCTGTGGGACAGACACTGTTAATAGTTCCATTTTATAGGTGAGGAGACAAAGGCCCAGAGAGGGTGTGTAACTTGTCCAAGATCACACAGCTAGTAAGGGAGCAGAGCTGGGATTTGTATTCAAGCAGCCTGGCTCCTGAGTTCGCACTCTTAACTGTGACCCGTGCTGTCATATGTTGTGACCCCTGAGCGTGCAGAGATATGGCTGGGGTGGGATGGCTTTTGGAAGCTTTAAGAAGTGTTCTTTTCCTTCCATTTCTGTAATGTTTTTGCTGAATTCAGAATAAGACTTGAGGGGAACCTCGTGGCAGCTAGAAATGCCCCAGAATGAAGAACCATGATTCTGGGAGCCAACTGGCACCCTGAAATGCACAGTGTTGGCCTTCTAGTGAGGGCAGAAGGCAGACATGGAGGAGTGTGATGGGAGTTGCTCGCTTGCTGTCACCTCCTTTCCTGGGTCGTACGTAGAAGGAGATTGTCATCCTGACGCCCGTGGCACTCTGCCAGACTCTCACAGCTTCCCTTGTGCAATTATCCTGCCCTTTGGGTTTGAGCTGCCATTAGAGGCCAAGCTACTTGGGGCCCAGTCTCATCCCTGAGCCAGTCCTGGCTCCCCAGGGCATAACATGGGAGCTGTGAACAGAGTCTCGCATGTGGTGCGTAGCATTGATGGGTTCTCGTTCTCTGTTACGTGTGCATTCTCTTGATTTGTTTCCATGTTACCTCTGCAGAGTGGGTCTTCCCTTCGTTTGTGAGGTCTGGAAACTGAAACTCAGAATAGCCATGGGATTAGCTCTAGGTCCAGAGTGACTAGCTGTCTCAGTTTGCCTGGCACTGAGGGGATTCCTGGGATTTTCAGTTTGAGAACTAGGAAAGTGGCAGGCAAGCTGGGATGAATGGATCAGCCCACCCGGATTACAAGCAACTGCATGGCTCAGCCAGGATTTGAGTACAGTTGAACCTGATTCTAGTTGCCTTGCTTGGAGCCCCCACTCCAGACTTCCTCAGGGATGGTGCCTCTCGTAGCCACCCACATTTACTGGTCCTCATGGGCACACAATCTTCTGTTTATCACAAACCCCTGTGAGTTGGGCATTTTTATTGAAATTTTGCCAAAGACAAAACTGAGACACACAGAGGTGAAGTTATTTGTTTAGAATCTCCCGGACAGTAAGCAGATGAGAGGGGATTTGAGCCCTGGCTGGTAGGCACCAGAGCCCCACATGCCTAACTGCTCTGCTACAGCACCCTTTGTCAGTATTCCAATTTCTCTCCTATTATACATGTTCTCCTCTCTGCATCACAGTGGCCTCTGGAGTAGGCAGGGAAGATTCTTTTATCCCTGTTTTAAAGGCCAAAAAAATTGAAGCTCAGAGAGGCCAAGACAGTTAGCTAAAGTCACGCAGCTGGCAAGTGGTAAAGACAGTGTGATTAGATTGCATGAGTTCTTAGCTAATGCTTTCCATTGTGTTGTTGCCTTGTCTGATCAATGGGCAGGCTGCTCCCATGCCATCCCAACAAAAACAACAAAACTCCTGCCATTGAGCTAATTGTGACTCATAGTGACCCTAGAAGACAGACTTAGAACTGCTGCATAGAATTTCCAAGGAGCAACTGGTAGATTCAAACTGCCAATGTTTGTTAGCAGCCAAGCTCTTAATCACTGTGCTGCCAGGGTTCCGTGCCCTCCCAGTCCTGCTCAAATCCCTGTTGAGGGTATAACGTCTCAGTCATCACTGGGTCACGTATTCTCGAGGCAGATTTTGGAGAGATCTTTGCTCTGCTGACATCCAGACCTTTTCTTCCTGCCCTGTGGCATAACAGTTAAATGCTTGACTCCTAATTGAAAATTTGATGGTTTAAACCCATCCAGCAGTTCTGCAGAAGAAAGACTTGGTTATCTACGTCCATAAAATTAACAGCCAAGAGAACCTTATATTGACTCAGCACCCAGGGACTACGACCACTGCCCTGGCCAGCTGTGGAATAAATGCAGAGTGGGCTGCATTTTCCTAATCAGGCAGCGAAGGCTGTATAACAGCAAACTTGTTTCTGAGGCAGCTAAATAAAAGAATTTGTAAGGACAGTGACAAGAGTCTATAAATTCTGAATGATGTTCAGGAAAGTGGCCTGGGACCCAGGGTCTATAAATGTCAGGCAGCCTGCTGGGTTAAGGTGATTTATGGACCCCTTCTTCTGCTGCGGGGTTACCTGCCCATCAAGCCTCCCACTCATGAGCTACTTTTTAACTTCCCAATTATTTTTGTGGTTGTTAGCCTTCCATGGTTATTCTCAAGCCACTCTAAGGGATGAGTTGTGGTCTCCATTTCACAGATGAGGAAAGTGAGGCACAGAGTGAGTTTATGAGTTGCTGAAGCTCACGCATACTAATGCAGATCCCTTGGCTCCAACCTAGGATCTCTCAGTGACATTTACACTGATTAAGCACCTACTAAGGAGCCCTGGGAACCCTGGTGATTGTAGTGGTTACGTGCCATGTCTGCTAGCTGAAAGGCTAGCAGTTGGAATCTACCAGGCACTCCTTGGAAACTCTATGGAGCAGTTCTGTTGTGTCCTACAGAGTCGCTACGAGTCAGAGTCGACTCAACAGCAGTGGGTTTGGGTGTTTGAAGAAGCCTTGGCGAAATGCTGGTGGTATAGTGGTTAAGAGCTATAGATGCTAACCAAAAGGTTGATGGTTTGAATCCATCAGGTGCTCCTTGGAGACTCTATGGGGCAGTTCTACTCTGGCCTTTAGGGTCACTGTGAGTTGGAATCTACTTAACTGCAGTTAAGGAGCCTTGGTGGCACAGTGGCTAAAGTGCTCAGATGCAGTTCAAACCCACCAGCTGTGTTGCAGGAGAAAGATTTTGCAATCTGCTTCCATAAAAATCACAGCTTTGGAAATTTGGCGGGGAGGGACAGTTCTACTCTGACCTATAGTGTCGCTGTCACTATGAGTTGGAATCAATGTAACAGAGACAGGTTTGGTTTTGGTTTACTTGCTAGGTGGTATTCTAAGTGCCTTACACTTATTAACTTATTAAATCCTCACAATAACCCTAGGACATACGTACTGTCGCTGTCACTGTCATCTCTAATGTATAGTAAAAAAACTGGGCAAAGACAATTTAATAAGTAACTTGCCCTGGGCCACACAGCTACAGCCAGCAGAGTCAGAATTTGAACCCACTCCATTAACCGTCATCAAAAATAAAAACCCATTGCTGTTGAGTCCATTCTAACTTATAGCAACCCTACAGGATAGAGTAGAACTACTCCAAAGAGTTTCCAAGCAGCACCTGGTGGATTTGAACTGCCAACCTTTTGGTTAGCAGTCATTAGCGCTTAGCCACTATGTCACCAGGGTTTCTCATCATTGTAGTAGCAAGATGTGACAGCAGAATGGCTACTAAAGATGAAGAGGTGGCTACTGTTGTCCCGGGATGCACCTGGCTGTCGACTTCTTCCCAGAAGCCCAGGCTCCTCTGTCCTGGGTGCCATGTGCTCTGGATAGCATCAGTATCTCCAGATGTAGACATTCCTAAAGGAGCAGTGAGGACAGGCCAGAGGCTGTGAAGGCTGATGGATAGAGCACTGGATTGGGAGTCCAGAAACCTGCATGCCAGCCCTAGGTCTGCCAACAACTTGCCATGTGACCTAGGTACCTGTCTCTGAACCTTGCTTCCCTTTGCCTTTGCCTTCTTTTGATTAGGGTGGAGCTGAGGCATCGAATGGTTTGGGGACTCACCACCAAGTGGTGATGGCAGTGGTGGAAAACCACACTGGTTCCACTGGGAGACTGGTCCTACCCTCACCATCAGGAACCCAGAGCAGCAGCTGGTACCCAAACTGCCTGCTAAATATCTGGGCACAGCCTGGCATCTCAGGGCTCTGCTATTTCAGGTGAGCTCTGGCCTCTGGCTGTTTTCCTCCCCATTGCCCTATCTAATGGGGTTTGCAGGGGTCTGTAGAGGACAGGGCATGGTTGCTGCTGATTTTCTATAGTTCTAATGCTGCTGAGTCTTCTCCTATTAGAGGTGAGACCCCTGAGCCATAAGGATGGGAAGAGGGGCTCTGCTGGGGCAAAGAGTATACTGTCTGCTTCTTTTGGACAAGGCTATGAAATCCCCAGGTCTATAGGGTAGAAGGTGGACAGAGGGACCTCTCCTAGTTTCATGCCTTCTTGCTTGGAGATTCTGCAGGAGGCTGCAATCTGACAACTCTCGTATGTCCCACATAGTTCACCTGCAGTTAGCAGTGCTTACTGAGTACCTAGTATTGGACTTGGTCCCCACCCTCAAGATGCTCCCAAGTCTGGTAGGGAAGGCCAACAGGTGAGCATAAAATTAGAATGTACTATGATGGTGCTGTGATTATAGGTGAGGATCCAGGAAAGCTTCCAGGAGGAGGTGCTTTGTCTCTGCTGCCAATACCTTTCCTTAAACAGCTGCAGCAGCCTCCTGTACAGCCTCCTTCTCTCCCAGATTCCTCTAACTAGTCTCACATGGATGCTGTGGAGGCTTTGCTTCAGATTCTCCAGTGCCCTTGGAATAAAATCCGAACTCTCTTCATGGTCTCCAAGGTGCTGGCCTTGCCAGTTTCTTTCCCTGGTCCATGCCCTCTCCATACTTCTTCGCACTGGGTGTGCACAGTTCTGGAGCACCCCAGGCTCTTTCCTTCCTCGGGGCCTTTGTGCTCTCAGACCCTCTACCTAGAACAGGCTTCCTCACCCTGCTTGGCTGGATCCTGCTTATCCTTCAGGTCTTGGCTTATATCTCACTCCATGGAAAGCCTTCCACTCTCAGTAACAAGACAGGGGCCCCCTGGCTGCTGCTGTCTTTTGGAGCAGCTGTTTTTACAGATCACTTTCTGTACCCTGTATTTGCTTGTTTGCTTCTTGCTTCTCTCTTGCAATCTGTGGTGCAGAGGGTAAGCTAAGTGCAGGCTCTGGAGCTCGGATGGTACGCGTACAAGTCCTGGCTTCTTGCCTGACCAGCTGAGTGACCCTGGGACAATCGCTTCACCTCTCTGTGCCCCAGTGTCCCCACACCTACCTCACAGAGGTGTCGTGCGGGTTAACTTAGCTTATATATAGAAAGCACTAAGAACTATGTCAGATGACACATGCTCAATAAATATAAGCTATCATTCATATTTTTATATCCAATACTTAGAACAGTGCCCAACTCAATAAATATTTAACGATCGGATGAGACACCTGGGCTGAATCTTCAAGGGACTAGGGCAGGGCTGGTTAAAGGAAGAGGAGTGGTTGGTTCTCAGCCCTGGCTACCCTTTAGAATCACCTGGGAGCTTTAAAAAAACACTCATGCCTCAGCCCTGTGCCCACGGGAGCCTGGTTTAATTGGCCTGGCTGGGACCTGGGCACTGGAGTGTTAAAAGCACCTCAGGGATTCTGATGTGCAGCCAGGCTTGAGAGCTGCTGAGTTGGAGTTGGAGTTGGGGGAGGGGAGGCACTCAGAGCTGTCGCTGTGATGTCCTCCGTCCTGGGGGACTGAGACGTGAATGGAGAGAGCAAAGCCCAGGGAGCAAAGCCCAGTGAAAATGGAATTAAATGATGGCACAGGGCAGGAGGGGCCGGGCCAGGGAGAGCCTCCGATGCCAAGCTAGGGAGCTTAGGCTAGGGGGTGAATTCACTGCATAGCCTTGAAGGCTTTTAAGCTAGGGATGACATGGTCCGATTTGCCTTTAAGGAAATTGGCTTGGGTGGATGTGTGGATGATGGATTACTGCCAGTGAAATTGGAGGCAGGGAGATCAGAGTGCAGAAACCCATCTCTACCTCAAGAAGAGTTCAGGGCCAGGTGACTTTCTGGTCTGCCCTTTAATTACTTAATCCTCCTTGTCATGTCTGACCAGTCAAATCTGGTCAGTGCAGGAGTCCTCTTTTCACCTCCCCTCACCCAATCCCCCAGGGCAGTTCCATACTGCGTCCCTCTGGGCTGATGTAACTCCATCTCCACCTGACCAACAGAGGGCTTTGCTGTCTCCTTAAAGCTGGACTCACCAGTTACCAGTAAAATTCTCTACTCTACATCACCTTGGCCTCACACTCTATTGTTTCAACCGAGAAATCTCTTCTAGGACTGTTTCCTATGACATGAAAGTGAGTGTCGGTCTGGAATGATCTCCAGGGTCCTCCCAGCTCTGAGGTCTAAATGGGTCTGATGTACTGATTCTTCCCCTGGTTCTGGGTCTGTCCACCTGGAATTACTCTCAGTGACAGGCTCCCACCCTCAGGGACCTCTCTCCCAGAGGCAGCTTGAGTACTGTGTTTTCTCAATCCTCCTGTCACCTGATTCATAGGTGGGGTCACACTTCCTGACTCCCGTCATCCTGACTGCCAAGCTGTTTCCGTCTAATTGTTCAGTGGTCCTTCTGCACATGGAAGTAGGTCTCAGAGCTGCCTTTAGATAGTGGGGTTCTCAACAAAGTGAACCAGGTTCATCCCACGGCACCATACTGCTTGCTGCCTGTTGGGGTTCCTGTAGCTGGGCACTGCATCTTGGCTCTGTAATCTACCGGCTGTGTGGTCTAGACAAGTCATTTGACATCTCTTTGTCTCAGTTTCTTTGTAGAACAGGGATGGAAATCCCATTTAGACCTATCACATGTGAACATCAGAGAATTTCTGGTGCCCTCAGCTGTGGTCATGGACTTGGATCAACCCTCCAAGTCAGGGGACACAATGGACTTTAAGTGAACACAGCATTTCTTAATATTAGAGAAGTATTCCGGACAGGATACAGGGGATGCACAGCACCTTCATCCCAGGGGAAGCCCAGCAACACCTGCATCTCGACAGTTTTTCTCACCTTCCACCCAAATGAGGCGTGTTGGCTGCTGCAGTAAGGGCTAAGATGTGTGTAAGGCTCCTTGGTACAGAGAGGCTAGAGATCAATTCGCTGCTATTTTCATTTTAGAGACCTCAGTCCGACATGCCACTTGCACCTCCCTAAGCCCACGGATCAGGGGTTCCCCAGTAAACAAGTAGACACTGAGGTTGCTTCACGTGTATCTTCACTGCAGTGTGGGAGACACGCACTGACGTCATTTTCCCAGGGAGGGTAGCCCAAGCCAGCCCAACCCAGCCCGGCATCTACCCTTGACTCAAGAGCTATCTGCACATACTGCTTCTCCTAGTATGAGTACAAACACTAGATTGCTGCCAACTAATGAAGGCAAAAACTGGATTCCTAAGAAAGAGAAAAGAAGGGAGGGCGAAAATCTGCAGACAAGCTAGGAAAAGTGAATCTTCTTTTCACACGTCTGGAGTAAACTGATCAGCTGGCAGCTGGCAAAGTGGTTAGTCAAGGGCTTTCTGGTCTTGAGCAGGTAGTCTAGGGGTTTCAAGGAAAGCAGTGTTGACTGCGTGTAGGTTTTCCAGAAGGATCCAGAAGATCCTCAAGAGTTTACCTGTGGGGCACAGTCCCGTGATGCCTACCCCTGTCACTTCTCCAGCACATCCATCTTAATTGGGCCAGGTCTTCACTCTCCGGCCTCAGAACTCCTTGGCCCGGATCAGCCACGGAGCTAAGTGATTAAATATGTGCAAAGTCTGCATGTGCAAAGCCTGGCTCATCTTCCGTAAGTTCTCGATACTGTTGTCCTTTCCTTCTCGTGGGTTCTATTTCTGTTGTCTCCCTGCACCACTGCCTGGTGCCACATGTCTCTCATGGAGCTGAGATTCCCAAAGAAGAAGTGGAAGATGGGAGACACAGAGCAGAAGCCAAGAATTGAGGCAACCTTGGAACACTGGGTTATATGGTTTGAATTGTACTATCGGAGTATGTATATGGGAACCTTAACTGCTATATCTATGGATGCAATCCCATTTAAGGATAGATTTTTCTTTATTACGCACATAATGCAGGCTGTGTCTTAAACCTAACCACTTCTGAATTATGAAGAGTAGCATAGACACAGGGACAAGAGTGTACTCTGAAGATCACCAAGGAACCTGGAACAACAGAAGCTGAAACAAGGACCTTCCTCCAGAAGCAACACAGAGAGAGCAGTTTTGCCTAGATTCCTTGTGCCAAATTTGGACTTCTGCTTCCTGAAGGAGAAAATAAATTTTTGTTCTCCAAGGCAGCCCACTTGTGGTATTTCGGCTAAGCAGTGATGAAGCAGCTAAGACCTTGAAGACTTTGGGAGATCACAGGTTTTAAGCAATAACATAGGTTGCTACTCTAGTACCCCTTAGAGGCTAGAGTTGAGAGAGGTTTCTTTCTGCTCCTTCTTTGAGCCCAAACAGCTTTAATCACCCTACACCATGACTTTATCCTGTTGATTGGCAGCAGGCTACAGCCACCCTTTTGGTTTTTCTCTCAACTTTGGAGGCTCATGACTGGAAGCCCAAAGAAAGAATGTCCTTTTCTTTCTCTGTCCCGGGCCAGGGAAAAAGGTCCTGGTGGCAGGAGGCTGTCCCCTTTTTGAATGGCTCCCCTCTCCACCCTCTTTTTCTCCAGGAAGCTAGGTGGGCTTTGGGGGGAGCTCAGAGGCTGACCACATGTCCTGGCTGCTCTAGGGGCTCATTGTATGGCCTTTATCAAGTATCTTTTCCTCTCAGACCCTCATCATTTCCTTGTCTTTAAAAATGGAGAGTGGGAGAGCAACCGACATAATATTCTATGACTCAAAGGAAATGTGTCTGCTTCTCTCTATGTTAAACATACACCACATGTTTCTCTTCAAGTCTTCTGCTGAAGGTCATCATACCAAGGTTTTGCTTGAGTCTTCATATCTAGGGTCCTGCAGTAACCCCCACATCCTCTTGCAGATCACCCTGGCTCTTGGATATCCTGTTTCTAGATTGGGAAAAGCAGTGCTCCCTCCGTCTATGGGTTGAGGACATTTCTCAGAGTTGGAGGAAGGCTGGGAACTCCAAATCAGTCTTGTTAACAGACAGGACTGCTGCATACGTGTTTCTGAGTTCCTTAGTTTATGTCTAAAATGGTCAGAGCTCTAATGGCAGGGCTGTCAGCTTCCATCACTGTACACAGCACCAAGCCCAGTCACACATGTGACAAAGATGCTTGGTGAAGACTTAGCTTCTGTGGTGTGACTGCAGTCGTGGTGATGGTAGTGGAGAGGTTGTGGTGACCATACAGATGGGGGTTTTAAATACACTGATGGTGGGAATAGTTTTGTGATCATGTTATAGGGGAAGGCTGGGGAGGAAGGTAAGACATCATAGTGAAGAAGCATTCTAGCTATGAGCAATGGAAAGGCACTGAAGGATTATGATTGAGGGGAGGGGGAACTAGATTTATGTTTTAAAAAGATCTCATTAATGCAGTATAGGGAACTGATTGGGAGGATGTCAAGAGTAGGTGGATATAGACCAGTTAAGAGACCACTTAGTCCAGGAGAGAGATAACGGTGGTTTGGGCAGGGGTGATAGAGGTGGCATGGACAGAAGTGTGTAGATGCCTGAGCTACCCATTAAACCTGTTGCAATTGAGTCAATTCCAACTCATAGTGACCCTATAAGCCAGAGTACTCCAAGGAGCAGCTGGTGGGTTCAAACTGCCGATCTCTTGGTTAGCATCTGTGAGTCACTGTAGCTCTTCACTACTGTAACATAAGGGCTAGAACTACTGAGATGGTAAAATCAACAGGACTTGCTGATGATTAGATAATACATTGATCAGATTGGGGGATCTGTGTATCAAAGATAAACCTTAGCTTTCTGGTATTGGCAGTTGGTTGAGTTGTTAGAGAAATCTGGTGGTGTAGCAGTTAAGTGCTATGTCTGTTAAATGAAAGATTGGTGGTTTGAATCTGCCAGGCACTCCTTGGATTCTGTGGAGCAGTTCTGGTCTCTTCTGTAGGGTTGCTATGAATTGCAGTTGACTCAATGGCATTGGTTTTTTTTTTTTGTCATTTGATTATAAACTTCATGAAGGCAGGAAATGTGTTTTATCCACATGTGTCCTCAGGCCCTCGAACAGCACCTGGACACGGTCAGATTTCTATAAATGCTGATTACATGGCCACTGGCTGTTAACGACTGGTCGTGAACATGACAGAAACTGTAGATTACAGTGTTTGGCTCCTTGTCTGTCTCCTCTACTGGATACCAGATACTCTTGGGATTAACCTATACACGGTTAATGGTTCAGGAGCTGGCCCTCAGATTCAGTGTCATGGATTGAATTGAGTATCCCCCCAAAATATGTGTCAACTTGGTTAGACTATGATTCCCAGTATTGTGTGGTTGTCCTCCATGTTGTGATTGTAATTTTATGTTAGGGAGGATTAGGGTGGGATTGTAACACCCTTACCCGGGTCAAGTCCTTGATCCAGTGTACAGGACATTTCCCTGGAGTGTTCCCTCTACCACCTTTTCTCTTACAAGAAATAAAAGGAAAGCAATCAGATAATTGAGGGGCTTTGTAGCAGGAAGAAGCACCAGGAGCAGAGCTCAGTCTGGGATTCCTGCATGGAGAAGCTTCTAGTCCAGGGAAAGATTGATGAGAAGAGTGTGAACAGAGCCAACAGAGAAAGACTCCCCTTAGAGCTGATAACCTGAACTTGGATTTTTAGCCTACTAGACAGTGAGAAAATAAATTTATCTTTGTTTAAACCATCTACTTGTCGTGTTTCTGTTATAGTAGCACTAGATGACTAAGACACAGAGGAGCCTTAATTTGAATTGCAGGGTTTTCCTTTCCTGGCTGCAAGATTTTGGGGGAAGTTACTTAAATTTCCTGAACCTCCATATATTCCCTTCTAAAAAGGGAATAAAATGAATGCTTACTTCACAGCGTTGTTACTCGGGTTAAATGAGATAATATACAACATTTAGCCTGGTGCCTAGACCACAGTAAGCAAGTATAGTGCCTGTCACATAATCAGTGCTTTGGAAATCTCTCAGATCTAGCACACTGTCAGCCCATGGCAGGTGTTCAGTGTGTGTCTGTGAAGAGATCCTGTGAAGAGCTGAGTGACAGACGTGGTGTCCATGGTCCGGTGGTAGTGGTGGGGGCAGGGAAGCCATTGACAACTTTGGGGACAGTGCTGCACAACCTTGGGGACAGTGCTGCGTTTGTGGGAAGATTGATGGTAGCTCCAGATCCTGCCTCTTGCTACTGCCCTGATTTCCATTACTCTTTCTTGGCAGCCAGGAGATGAGCAGTGTGTGACATGGCCCCAGGCTCGCAGTAGGGCGTTCAGGGCGGAAGAGAGAGGCTCAGCTTCTAGGGGTTCAGCTGCTTCCTTTTCTGTCTTTGCCAGGGCTTAACCCCAGCTTAGTCACAAGGAAATGTAGTTTAAAAATAGCAACAGGTGATGCTCACCAGATGAAACCCCCTGAGAACAACTGCTCCCCAGTGGTCCTCCTGCCATGATCAATGGCTATGGAGTGACGAGGAGCCCCCAGCAGCTGCCACCCCTGTGCCTGGGCTCTCTTTGGTGAGAAACTGAGGACTCAGCAAGGCAGAGACCCTAGAGGGCCTCCTGAGGAGGAGATGGAGGGTGCTCATGGGCCTGGCAGCTGTGTCTGCTGCTGTCCTTGTACATTGGAACTGGAGACCCAGGGTGGGGGTGGGAGCCTATATGCTGCAGACAGCAATGACTGCTTGAGGAGAGGCAGCTGTTTACAGAACAAGACACAGATAGGCACAAGTCATACCCCAGGCCAGCTGTGGGCACCATGCATGTGATCAGTGAGGGCCCTCTATGCATGGGGACCCTTGAGTCATCCCTCAGTTTAGAGCGACCCTCAGGAAGCCACAATTGGGGCCATCAGAGCTGCTTGCTCTAGTCTGGTGCTAAGCTGTCCTACACAGATAGAAACGCAGACTGCCCCGTACGTCTGTGACCAGCCCCTTCCTCCTCTCCCCTCACACTCAGTCGGAGCCCCTTGAGAGGTGCAGCCACAGGCAAGCCTCACACTGCAGAACAGTTGTGTGTGTGCATGTGTGTGTGTGTGCGCGCACGGACCTCTGTAAGCATATACAGGTGTGTTTGCATATACAAGGGAGGCTTAATAGTCAATTTCTAGGGAAGTCTTCACCTCCTAGCAGTGACAGAAGTAGACTGGCTTTCTTTTCAGGGGGCTTTCCCTAGCGGGGCAGACCCCATTCCTCTGCCTATCCAGTGGCCTTCTGGTTTGGGGAGCAGGGGAAGAACACTTTGAGAGCCCCTACCTTCTGGCTGAACCAGAGGGTCTGACCAAGTGACCCACTCCCCACTTCCCCTTGCGGATGTAAAATTGGAGATCTTGTCCCTCTGTCACTCCTTTCTCCCCTCCTCTCTTTGCTACACCCGGACACCCTCACCTAGCCAGTTCCTACTCCTTCAACTGCAGGAGGCCTCCTCCTAGTCCCTCTAGGTCTGCGTTAGGTAAGGATGACCCTCCCCTGTGCCCCTCACTCATCCTGCAGTTCCCCTATCCCTGGTCTATCCTGTGTAGTCATGACTTCTCCTTCTGTCCACCCAAACAAAGCCTACCACTAACCACCACCTCCAAGAAGCTTTCTGTGATTGCTGCAATCTAGTCTTGCCCAAAGCTGCCACCTCCTTCTTGATCAACATTGCTTACCTTCCTCTTGTCATATTTGATTTTGAAGTGATTTTCTCTATGTCACCTTCCTCATGCTGTAGCTAGACTGTCATCTTCCAGGGGGTAGATGCTATGCTCTCTGATCTTAACTCTGTTTATTCATTCATTCATTCTTCAAGTCCTACCTGAGCATCTGCTATGAACCAGACACTGGGGCTACGGTGATAAACAAGACTGATGAGCTCATGCTTACAGCCTTCTGGACTCAGTTTAGCTGACTGCAGGGGACGATGCCCAGGTCCCCGGAAGGCTGGCATTGTGAAGTACGGAGGGGAGGCCTAATTGGGTAGAAGGTTCACCTGGAACCAGGAAGTGTGAGCATCTTGGGGTATGCCTCTTAGCTCTGCTGACCCTAACCCGCTCCTCTAGCCTCATGTCAAAGCTTGTCTTGGTGGAATCTCTTCTACCCCTAGCTCCCTTGCTGAAGCTGACTATGGACAAAGCTGGGCTCTTGATTTTTTTAGGATCTGAAAGGCTGCAGGGCCCTTAACCTCATTTCAACCCTTTTTGCTTAGCAGCTTCCTTGCAAACCCTGGAGCTGAGGCACCTTACTTGTATAAACCCAGGATGAAAATCACCAGTGAATCCTGTACCCCAGGAGGTGGCAGGGTCTAGAACAGCTAGGCTTCAGGAGAGCAGAGGGCCCTGTGCAGTGCGGCCACCCTTCTTGCCTGTCTACCAGTCTCTCAAGGCGGGCCTGGGCAGCAGAGAGAGTAGCATCTGTGGAGGAAGTTGCAGGAGACTTAGACTCTATTCTCAGGTCAGTTGCAAATCAGCCATTGGTGTCTATTTGGGGGGAGCGAGGCATCAGTTTTCATACCTGTGAGATCAGGGTCTCAGCAGAAGCTGCTGACTGTGGCCCGCAAGGTCACTGTACGTTATTTTAGATTGTCCTAAAGGCAGGGCAGGAGAGCATTCCCCATAAGCAACTGTGGAAAGCATCTTGGAACCCTCTTTAGCAGGTGGTGCAGTGGAAGTGACTTGGGGCTGCTCTCCTGGAACCATGGTGTCTTTATGTCCCTGAGGACCCATTGAACATGCCTGAATGGGCTCTGCTGTGACAGGCTCTGCTGTGATACCAGGTGGAGGATATTTAAATACTCATATAATGGTCTGCTCACGACATCCCGTAGCACAGATGGACACTCCATACATTTGTTAAATAAAACTACAGGGAAGGGAGAAATACCTATCAATCAGGGTATGGTAGGTGTGGACATGATGTCTGACCAGGCAACATTTTGTTCTGTTATACATAAAGTTGTCATAAGTCAGAGTTAACTTGATGGATGCTTACAGCAATGACAATGAGAGGCTTAGGGATGGTCTAGATCATTTGCCTTAGTGACTTTCTAATTTTTTAACTTGATCCCACAGAAGAAACATACTTTATATTATAAATTATACATACAAACACCCAACACATCTATAATGGAAACAAACATAATATAAAACAATATTTACAATATGCTGTATCCTGTTCTCCATCCCATCCCACGCCATCCCATGCCATCCCATGCCATCCCATCCCGTCCCACACTGTCCCATCCCGTCCCATCCCATCCTGTCCCGTCCCGTCCTGTCCCATCCCATCCCGTCCCGTCCCATCCCATCTTGTCCAGTCCCATCCCATCCTTATCCTGGTCTATTTAGCTTAGCATGCATTGATTCTGTGACCCACCAGTGGGCCATGAACTACAATTTGATAAATTCTGCTCTGAATAGGAAAGGTCTGCTTTGATGGATGTCCAGAGCATCTGTGTGTCACTTCCATTGCAGGACGCTGTGAGAGAAGCTTTGCTTTGACTTCACTGTCTAGCTGACCCAGATCAATGTTTTGGATCTGTTTGCCTGTTCTGTCATGGCTAACAAATTGCAACTGGAATGAACCTGAATGTTTAATATTTGGATAATCTAAAATGATAACCAGAACAGGAAAGATTCTGAGACAAGGCCCTGGAATGGGAGACTCAGAAGAGGCATTATGATCTATTTCAGGAGCTCTGTATGTGAGATTGTATTATTCACATAACTGTGTAGGGCAACATACATTCAAAGAAATGTCGTTCACAGGTGTCTTTGAATGGGGCACCACTGTATCTGACTCTGCTCAAAATCCAACTAGGGCTAGAGATTTGGTTGCTATGCAACGTGTATACTGCCCTTATTTTCTAGGAAGGAGGTTAAATTTCCTGCAGGATTTCAACTGGTAGTTTTTCCAATTCTGGTTCTCATTCTAGTTCACCTAAATTTTGAAAATTGGGTGTGTTCTCGTTTTGCTTTTTCAGCCATGAATGAACTGGAAAGAACTGGTTCAAAGTCCTAATTCAAATCAAGCACGACGGCTACTGCAGAGCCCTTTGCCTGTGGGCGTTAGGTATGCCCTCCTTCATGCCATCCTTGACCCTGTACTTCCTTGGTGTAACCCATGCTACTTGACACCATCAGCATTTCTGAATATATTGGGGTCCCTCACCTCAGAGGAGCTCCCCTGGCCAAGATGGTGTCTCACACGCTGCCGCATCCTGGTGCCTGGCACCAGAGCAAGCCACAAGGTTGCAACGGTGGGTAGTGGAGGTGGGGGCGCTGCTGGCTGGAGCGCTGTTCCAGAAGTATAGCTGTTAGTAGCTTGAAGCAGGCTCAATCAAAAGCGGCTTCCTAGAGGAGGAGCTGCATTAACAACGTGAACTCCATTCAGTACCCCTCCATTCACACTGATTTAGCAGCTTCTGTTACCTGCACTGTGTAAGACATGAAGGTCACAGAAATGAATAGCTCTTCCTGCAACAAATGTTTACTGAGTTTTCCCTCTGTCCAGGGCTAACTATAGCCATGCATCAATGAAAGGGACAAAAATCCCTGCTCTACCAGAGCTCATGGAATGTCAGGAAGGCGTGTGTGGACAGAGAATGAAAACACTGCCTGGAGAACGGCAAGGCGGAACTATGTCTGGAAGGAAGTCCAGCCTTTGTGTGCCAGCTGCGCTAGTTGAGTGGGTCCTCAAAGAAGGCAAGAGAAGCAGAAATGCAGACTGATGAACCACAGCTGTGGGATACCACCCAGGGTGAGGGATGGGTTTCTGCAGAGTGAGAAGGGCTGATTAAGTGCAGCTGGAGACAATTTTCTAAGGGTGCTCTGGCAGAGGTGGGTGGGCAGCAAGGGCAGGACCAGCCCACGACCAGGGGCAAGGTTGAGTTACATCCTGCCCTGGCCCTCCTGTGGCGTGTGGTCTCCTAATGATACGAGAGGCTGGACGTCTCAGGATGCGAAAGCCCGGCAGGGACAGGTAGCACTGCCTGCTGTGGCCCTCTGCCTGCTCAGGCCTGGGCGGAGCCCAGCCAAAAGGGGATTCCCACAGTGCATGGGCATCGCGCCTGCCTCCCCGTATCCTCTTTAGGCAGGATTTACAGCGGAGAGAGTCATAAACTAAATTTGAAATAACGTCTCAAACAGCGGCATCAGGCAGTAGACTGAATACTCCCAGCACGGTAATGGCTTTACTTAGAAGTCCTGATTTACAGAGTCGTAAGGAAGCTCGAAGCCCAGCTCCTTGGAGGAGGAACACTTAGAGGCTGAATCCTCCTGCTGGACTCCTGGCTCCACTCTTGTCTGCACAGCACTGCCTGAGCGCCATAGCACCCCAACCCAGCATCCTACTTCTGCCCAGTGGAATCAGCAGCTTCACCCCTCAAGACCCCAACAAGTTTTCTCTTCAGATCCACACCCCAATGTATGCTTGCTCATACAGTCCTTTCCTCTATCCAGCCATTAATTTTTGTCTCTTATTGTAAACAGAATCATTCCTGGGGACACCTTCCCAGCTGCCTTCCCTTTGTCTTTCATCCCATGTGCACCTTGTATGTAGAGGTGCTGCCTGGAAGCTTCTACCCTGTTTCAAGGCAATGCAAAGGTATGAGTAAGAGCTTAGGCTTTGGATCCTATGTTGACTTTTACTGCTATGGGTCCTTGGGCAAGTTACCTAACTACTCTGTGCCTCAGTTTCCTGATCTTCAGGGTTAAAACAAAGAATTTACAAAAGCTGCTGTAGCAGTGATTCTGACTCATGGCAAACCATGTGTGCTGGTTAGAACTGTGCCCCATAGAGTTTTCAAGGCTGTGATCTTTTGGAATCAGATTACTAGACCTTTCTTACAAGGTGCTTATGGATGGGTCCCAACCACCAACATTTTGGTTAGTAGTTGAGTGCTTAATGTTGGTGCCACCAGAATTCTGTCTGTAGAATGTTGTCGTTAGGTACTATTAAGTTATTTTCAACTCTTAGAGACTTCATACAACAGAGTAGAGCTGCTCCATGGGATTTTCTAGTCTACAGTCTTCACAGGAGTAGATCACTAGGTCTTTCTGCAGAGTCACTGGGTGGGTTCACACTGACACTTAAGTGCTTATTCATTGTATTACCAGGGCTGCTAATCTGTAGGAGAGAGGTGATAATACGATTACTCACCTCATAATGGTTTTTGTTGGGATTAAGTGAGATGATGCCAGTAAAGTATTTGGAAAAGGACAGTAGAAACTCTAATAATAGGAAAAGGAACTATTATCACTAATAATAATTTAACAATTCTAACATCATTATGGAAACCCTGGTGGTGTACTGGGTAAGAGCTAGGGCTGTTCTCCAAAAGGGTCAACAGTTTGAATCCACCAGGTGCTCCTTGGAAACTCTGTAGGGCAGTTCTGCTTTGTCACACGGGTTGCTATGAGTTGGAATTGACTCGGCGGCAGTGGGTTTGATTTAGTTTGGTTTCAGCATCAGTATGGCCGTCATCTTCCCCACCAGGCCCAAGATTCCACAAATCCAGGAACTTGCCTCTCTATCAGACCCAGAGTGTCTCTTCCCAGGCCTCTCTCTGAACTTCCACAGATTTTTCCTGATCTGCTTATGTCAGCATCCCAGGAGTGGAAGTCCAGACTGTGTCTCTGCTGACCATGAAACGAGTCAGTGCATCATCTGCTCGGGAGTGTCAGGGGGAGGCTGGGAGTTTCCTCCTGTTTCTGGCCCTGGGCGCATGGCTCCTGACTGGATCCACAGGGAGAGGTTGTGTTAATGGAAAAGCTTGGCTGAAGGGGCCTCCTGCTTGAGGGCCCCTCTGGACATTTTCACATCACAGCAGCTTCCTTAGGGGGCTTTGCCTTACTCATTTCCAGGAGCATCACAAAGCCTCCATCTATCAGAAGCATCTCCTCTCCTCAAACCCTTTTCCATGGGGAATCAGGAGGCATTCACAGTGACCCGTCAGCTGTGCCACCTCTTAAGGGCTGGGACCTTTTACTTCTTGAAGGAAGTAGACAAATAAATCCTAGTCCAAAATTTAGAACCAGGTGACAGCAAAGCCACTGGACTAGAACACGCTTCCATGCAATGAAATAACACCATCATCAAGGATGCTAATAATAATAATCACTTATCTAGCAGATACTGTGTGCACCCAGAAATTGAGTGTTGATAATAACCCTGGTTATTATAGCATGTCTTGGTCAGCAGTTGGAATCCACCATATATTCCTAGTAAACGCTGTGGACAAGTTCTCCTGGTCTTACAGGGTCACTGTGAGTCAGAACTGACCCAACGACAACGGTTTTTGTTTATTATTCTTAAGGAGTTCCCAGTCTGAAGTGATGTCGATGTAGGTAGGTGATGTAGGTGAAAAGAAGATGACTTGAGCTGGATATTTGTTTTAGGAGATCCAAACATGGATTTAATCCATGGCCTCTGGAGTTCTGGAGGTGGGTCACTCCGACAGGAGGACGTGAATCCAAGCCATCCACCCATTCAGAAGAGGGCCCAGAGTTGAGTGTAGGTATGGGAGTGTCTATGTGTGTGTGTGTGAAAGGGAGAGTATGGGGAGGGAGGGAGAGAGGAGGCCTGCTTCAGTTCCCCTTCCACAGTAACTAGCCGTTTGACCTTGAGGTCATCGTCACCTGCACTCTCAGATGTCTCGTCTGTGGCAACTTCCCCTCCCGGGGACAAGATATGTGGCTCCTCTGAACAGTCTCTAATGGTAGAATCTCAGGCAGAATCCATTGCTGTCAAGTCAATTTTGAGTTGTAGAGAGCCTGTAGGTCAGAGTAGAACTGCCCCACAGGGCTCCAAGGGAGTGCCTGGTGCATTTGAACTGCCAGCCTTTTGGTTAGCAGATGTCGACTTAACCACCATGCTGTCAGGGTTTCTGGGGTTATTCTGGCTGTCTGTAACTCCTACCATAGTTTTCTCTGAACCACTCCTCTATCCCCCTCAGCAGGAGCCTGCAGAGCTTTGTCTGCCTTGTCCCCGGGGCTCTGCTCCCTTCTGTTCAGCCTCCATCACCATTACACAAGCCTTTTGGGCAGGAGGGCCCCAGAGAAGGGCCTGGTGCATCCCTGTGGGCCCAGGAGGTAGTAGATAGGAAAACTGGCCATGGACTGGCTGACAGGTGGAGGGAACACTGGAGGAGCCCTAAGACCAACCCCAAGCTGTGAGCTGGTAAAAACTTTCCAGGTGAGTAGGCTGAGTGATGCTTGAAGACAGCAGATTCACTTAAGGCTGGACTGGCATTAAGGGTTACGGTGCCTAGAATATGCTTGACACAATGTCTGGAACAGAATGCTAAGTGTATTATTGTTGTTAAGATAATCCAGGTTTGCCAAGCCAAGTGCCATTGAGTTGGATTCAGTTTTGGGGGATTCTTAAAAGCTAGCAAGCAGTAATCGAAGAAGCATCAATTGGTCTCAACTCATCTGGAGCAAAAGAAAATGAAGAATATCAAAGACATAAGGAAAATACGAGCCTGAAAGACAGAAAGGGCTGCATAAACTAGAGACTACATTAACATGAGACAGGAAGAAACTAGACGATGCCCAGCTACCAGTGATGACTCCTCTTACAGGGAACTCAACGAAGAGTCACTGATGGACCAGCAGAAATGTGGGGTGCAGAACTCAAACTCTAGTAAATAGACCAGACTTGGTGGTCTGATAGACTGGACAATCTCTAGAAGATGTGATCCCTGCACTCTGTTAGCCTAAAATGGAGACTATTGCAGAAGCCAACTCCTCAGACAAAGACTGAACTCGTTTATAAGACATACGAGGTCTGACCATGAAGTCTGTGAACTTAATTGTTCTAAGTGCTACATACCTCACTACTGAATGTCACTACAGTCACTCTGAAGTACTTACCTTGCGAAGCTGTGCACTGACGCCAGCGCCTAGTCCACCCTACAAAGCAGTTTTGGAACTTTTTCTAGAATGACCATTGTACACGGTGGCACAGTGGCAAGTTTGCAAACTTAATTGCACAGTTGTTTGTGAGGGAGTTTTTAGTCAGTAAACAAATAGGTGTATTGGAACACCCGCCTTACTGATCTGCCTCCCAGTGACTTTTTTCTTTACTCAAAGATAAAGGAGATATTAAAAGGAAGGCATTTTGATGACATTCAGGACATCAAGGGTAAAACAATGACAGCTCTGATGGGCATTCCAGAAAAAGAGTTCCAGAATTGCTCTGAAGGGTGCACTAGGTAGGCTCTGGCCCCAGTGCATACCTTTCCAAGGGGAGCACTTCGAAGGTGACTGCAGTGATATTCAGCAATGAGGCATGTAGCACTTTTTCTAGAATGAGTTCACAAACTTAATTCTCAGACTTCATAGAATAATGCTGCTGAAGTGTGTACTTGGTGTAAGCAGATGTGGGAGACTAACTGGGCAGCTCCTGTCTGGAGATGAGCTGAAAAGAAAGTAGAGGACAGGAACTGGTTGAATGGATGGAAAATCTAGGGTGAAGAGAAGGAATGTGTTATCACAGTATGAGGGAGCAGCTAGGGTCACATAACAAAGTGTGCAGGGTTTTTTTTTTTCTTTTTTTATGAGAAACTGACTCGAATTGTAAGCTTTCTCTTCAAAGCACAGTTTTTTAAAAAAGTTTCAACCAGATGTCTTTCAGATGTAACAACATATCCTTAAAAAATAAATAAATAAAAAGATGATCCAGGATTTTGTTCTATCTCTCATTCATCGCGAACTCCCAGTCTGAGATGACATACCAAAAATCAAACCAAACTCCCTGCTGTCTAGTTGATTCTGGTTTGTAGCAACCCTATAGGACAGAGTAGAACTGCCCCATAGAGTTTCCAAGAAGTGCCTGGTGAGTTCCAACTGCCAACCTTCTGCTTAGCAGCCATAGCACTTAACCACTATGCCACCAGGATTTCCAGAGATGACTTAAATATAAGCAAAGAAACCATTTAGCACTCAAGCAGGCCAAGACTAGGTAAGAAACTATATGGATGACACATCAGGCATATGGGTAATGAGAAGTGAGTGGTCAGGGGTGGGGCTTCTGACAAATGCAGGCTGGCTCAGAATCGCCACTGACTCTCATCTGTTCAGTGCAGGAAGGCTTCCTGGAGGTGGGGAGGTTTATGGAGCTCTTGCAGTGATGGAAGAAATACATCCTGTGGAACAGGTTGATGCCAGAGAAAACTGGAGCATGCAATGATGTGGGGCCGAGAAGAATGGATTTCTCTTACATTGTCAGGAACTATGATACCTCTCCCTAAGCCCCTCTATCAGTGATGGTGTGGAAGGGGGCTCTGCGTGGCTCCTACGTCTGGTATGGGGCCCACGCAAACTGTAAGTAGCTGACACCCTGTCCCTCTAGGGTCAGTACTTCTGAGAAAGGTTTCCGGTCTCCTACTGGCTCAGTGTCACATGGGGAGGGGAAAGAAGGAGCAGGGTCTGCCAACAAGTGAGCTCATCCCACCCCTCGCCCAGCCTCCACCCTTGCCCCAGCTGTGCCCACCCTCCCAGAACCATCCCTAGGCTCTCCCTGGGATGACCTCACAATTGTGGCTTCGTCCTAGAGGGCTGTGGGCAGGAGCCTGAAGCCCCTCAGACTCACCACCACCTGCCTTAGGGGGATGCAGAGGAGAGGGACTAGGTGCAGAAGAGGCTTCCAGCGAGTACTTTTAATTATGCAAGGTTTTCTAAAACAGGCGAAGACAAGGTCTTACATGCCCAGGGAAAGAGAACGGGGGAACTATTTAATCAATTGTAAAGAGGATAGGGTTACTATGTTAGCTGTCAGGAGGAACTTTCCACCAGAGTGCAAGGAAAGAATCCTTTTTTAATGCATTATACTTAATTATACATTATTGAAAATGGCTTTGTGAGGAAGCAGAATGTCTCCTGCTTCTGCAGTGGAAAACGCTGTGCTTGTGTGTCAATTTACAGGGGAAGATTTTTAAACAAGAAGTTGAATAGGGCCAGAGATTAAAGGTAGATGGAAGGTATAGGTGAAAGTCCGTGACCAGGACAAGAATTTTTCTTTTTCTTTTTCTTTGTTTTTTCAGAGAGAGAGGGAGAAAGAGCTTTAAAAAATATTTTGAGAATTTAAGGCCAGTTTTCTGATTTCTTCGTGCCTCTATTTGTTCTTCTCTACAAAGGCCCTTTTAATCCGTGGCTAATTTAGAAACTCTGGAGATGTAGTGGTTAAGTGCTATGGCTACTAACTGGAAGGTTGGCAGTTCGGCTCCATCAGACGCTCCTTGGAGACTCTACAGGCAGTTCCACTCTGTGTATAGTGTCGCTATGAGTCAGAGTCAACTCTGCGGTAGTAGTTTTTCTTGTTTCTTACTGAATTTATTTGAAACTGCAGTTACCTGAGGACCAACTTTATTTGTTCACTCATTTATTCAATTTCTTGAAGGTGTCATTTTACCTTAGTCGGTCAATGGTTCCTGAGCTGTGTTGATGAGCCAACAAGAATACGAAGTGATAGCCCAGAGAGCAGGGCAGTTGTGAGGTCCTCTTTGTCTTGAATTAATACTTGACCTTGGAAACAAAAATGCTGGTGATGCTGTCATTAAGAGCTATGGCTGCTAACCAGGAGGTTGGCCATTTGAATCTACCAGGCGCTCCTAGGAAACTTGGTGGAGCAATTCTACTCTATTCAAGAGTATCGCTATGAGTTAAAATCAACTAGATGGCAATGGTTTGGTTTGGCTAGTCTTGGAAACAAATGATCAAGAGAATAAAAATAATTATTCCCTTGGGTCTTTTCTGCTTCCTGTTAGTTTCTGCCTGCACAGACCTCTGGACTGCATGTTCTTTGGCAAGCTTTCTTTTGTCTTAAGCAGCCTATGTAACCCTCAAGACCACTTGCCTAAGGGTATCACAGGCTACCCCGGTCCCCTCCAGGAGTGGACAGTGGATGAGAGGGAAGAATGTGTTCCCAAGACCACCGGCCTCCCTTAAAAGGGCACCCTGATTTTGAGGGGTGATAGTGGAGCAGCCAATCAAGGGACTGATTGTCTTGGAGAGGTGAATCATTCCTTCTCTAAATGACTTGAAAAGTCAGCTCAAAGAAGACAGCCTTCCTGAAGTCACAGGAGAAACAAAGGGATCTGGGTCTTGTGGACAACAGTATTTACTCCTGAAGTCACAGGAGAAACAAAGAGATCTGGGTCTTGTGGACAGCAGTATTTAAGGAAGAGAAGATCCCAGTGATTTTCTAGGAAGTCTCCAGAGGTGAGAGACACAAGGCTGTGTGGCACTAGGCTGCCTCTGCCCCTCTCTGTAACAGAATTACTTCAGTTTTCCTACCTATAAAGTTAAAACAAAACAAAACAAAACAAAAAACCTTTGTATTATCCATCTATTAAAGTACTTACCAAGATAATATATTAGCATGTTTCATCTTAATAATTTAATTAAATCTGTGGCTAATTTAGAAATTCAGGTGGTGTAGTGGTTAAGTGATACAGCTGCTAACCAGAAGATCGGCAGTTCAGCTCCACCAGATACTCCTCGGAAACTCAACGGGCAGTTCCACTCTGTCTATGGGGTCCCTATGCGTCAGAATTGACTTGATGGTAGTGTTTTTTTTGTTGTTTTGTGCTGAATTTATTTAAAACTGCAGTTACCTGAGGACCAACTTCATTTGTTACTCATTTATTCAGTTTCTTGAGCATTTACTATGTGACAGTCTCTGTACTTGGGACTGAAGCAGGAATGACCTGCCCTCATGGACTTCCCTGTCTAGTACACAGTTGGGAACAAGCACTCTGCCTACAACAGAGTGTCCCGAAGTCGTACATTGCTCTTGTCATCCAGACATGATGTTTGGATGGTTCCTCAGCTCCCTAAGGTGTCCCATGTGTGAAAGGCACATTTGGAGACTGTCTTAGTGTTCTCGTGCTGCTGTAACAGAAATACCGCAAATAGGGGGCTTTCAAGAACAGAACTGATTTGCTTACAGTTTTGGAGGTTGGGATGCCAAATCTTGGTTTCAGCCCCTATGAGTCCTTCCTTCTAGTTGTTGTTAGTTCCCTCAAGTTGATTCTGCATCACAGTGACCCCATGGGTGCAGGGTAGAACTGCTCCATAGGGTTTTTAAGGCTGTGACCTTTTGGAAGTAGGTTACCAGGCCTGTCTTCTGAAATGCTTCTGAATGGGTTCGAACTGCTAACCACTCAGCTAGCAGTGGAGTGTCTAACCATAACGCCAGGTGTTCCTTGGTCCTTTGGCTTGCAGACTATCCTCATATGCCATCTGTCCCTCCAGTGTGTGTGCACATGTGTGTCTGATTTGTTCTTTTGATAACTCAGAAGTGGGTAGGGTTAGGATGTGCTCTACGTTTATATGACCTCATTAACACCCCAAAGGAAACTCTATTTCTAAAAAGGATTGTATACATAAGTAGCGGCGTTAGGATTCCACCATGTATTTGGGTAGGGGGGCACAATTCAATCTGTAACAGAGACCCAGTTTCCATGACGATTTTAAGTTACTCAACTAGATGGTTATGTATTAGTGGGTTTTTCTTCTGTGTAAATCTTGCTGACTATTAAAAAAGGTTGATGTTTATCTTAATTACCTAATCCTACTGTGACAGAAATACCCCAAGTGGATGGCTTTAACAAAGAGAAATTCATTCTCTCAGTCTAGGAAGCTGGCAGTCCAAGTTCAGGGTGCCAGTTCCAGAGGAAGACTTTGTCTGTCTGCTCTGGAGGAAGGTCTTTGTCATTAGTCTTCCCCCGGTCTGGTATCTTCTCAGGTACAGGGGCTGTGGGTCCCAAGGGTGGGCTCGGGGTCCAAAGAGTGTGCTCTGCTTCTGGTACTGCTTTTGTGGTGGTATTAGGTCCCTGTCTTTCTATTTGCTTCTCTGTTTTGTGTCTCGAAAGACAGTGGCTTAAAACACAATCTGATTTTGTAGATTGAGTCCAACTTCATTAAGATAACTGCCACTAACCCCACTCATTAACACCATAGAGAGGGATTTGCAACACACAGGAAAATCACATCAGATGACCAAATGGTGGACAATCACGCAATACTGGAAATCACGGCCCAGCCAAGCTGACATATGTTTTGGGGGTACAGTGTTGAACTCATCTTTGCTTTAATAATTAAAATTACATTGGTTGATGTTTACCACAGCCATGTCTCTTTAAGAGCCAGTGGCAGAGATGGGCCAGACCACTCAGAAGTACGGCATAATTAGAAACTAGGAATGGCTAAGGTGCGCCCCAGGCTCTCCTTTCACCTCATAGGCTGTTGTCATTGGGTGTCCCCCACTTGATTGTAAGTCATAGCAACCTTGTAGGGTAGGGTAAAAGTGCTCCATAGGGATTCTTAGGCTGTAACGTCTCTGGGAGAAGATCTCCAGGTCTTTTCTCCGGCCAAGAACTTAACCATTTAGGCATCAGTGCTCCTACACCTGACAGGTAGAGGAAAACAACTGAGCAGGGAACTGCGTGGTTGCTGGAATTAAAACCAGAGGGGGCTGTGGTTGCTGGAAGAAAAACCAGAGAGGGGGTTACATGCTTGCTCTGACAACCAGGAAGGGATCAGACCACGTGACTGTGAGAAAGCAGAGCTCTTACTAACTTGTGAAATAGCTGAGTATAATAATAGAATAATTAAGTATGAGAGTTTTACTGATTAAGATAAATGAGAATAGGATGAGAGCACTCCAATGCAGAATTATTATAGTCTAGAAGACTCTATAGTGCATGATAGGAACTTTTTTTTTTTAAGGATACTTAAGGATACTTATGGACAAAGTTTGACATGGACAATAGTTGCCATGCTAGGTGACATTGCCTTTATAATGAATTTTTTTTTTTTACAGAGAGAACTGCATTTTGACAAATTTAGCAGCCGATACTTCATATTTAAGTAATCTAATGTGCTTCTCTATAAATATAATTTGGAATAAATTTATCTCTCTTCTCATGGTATGTAATTCTCTGGAATTTCACTTTTTCAATTGTATGTTATGTGTCTGCTTGGATTCCTGTGCTGCAAGGACCCATTTCCATAGGTGACAGGGAGCAGATGTGACACACCGCCTTTGTCTCACAAGCCTGTCACCTCATGGGGTGGTCCCTGGACCACAGCAGCATCACTGTCACTTCACTGGGAAACTGGTTAGAAATGCAGATTCTGAGGCCATGCCCCAGAACTAAGGAGTCCTGGTGGCACAGTGGTTTAAGTGCTCTGCCGCTAACTGGAAGGTTGACGGTTCAAAGCCGCTAGTTCCTCCACAGGAAAAAAGATGTGGCGGTCTGCTCCCATAAAGATTTAAAAAACCCATCGACCTTATAGTACCAAGTGGAATTGCCCCATAGAGATTCCAAGAAGCACCTAGTGGATTCATACTGCCAGCCTTTTTGGTTTGCAGCCGTAGCGCTTTAGTTCTACACCGTCATGGCCTGCACCATAAAGACAACTTAGCAAACCCTATAGGGCAGTTTTACTCTGTGCTCCAGGGTGTCTGTGAGTCATATTTGGCTTGACAGCACTGAGTTTGATTTTTCTTATGGGTCTAAAACAGCGATTCTTAAACTCAGACCTGTGTCAGGATTACCTGGTAGATTTAGTAAAACAAGCGGTGCTAGGCCCACTTTAGAGTTTCTGCTTTGATAGATATAGTGCTGGAGAATGGGCTGGCTCATTGCAGAATCCTCACATTCCATGCAGAAAACCTCGCTTGGAATTCAGGCCACTGCACGATGTGGCCATCCACTACCTATGTGACAGCAGGGGCTTGTGTGTTACTGTGATGCTGAATAAGTTACAGTAGAGCATCCAGTCTAAGACAGACTGGAAGAAGAGCCTAGCGATCTACCTGTGCACCGGGTCTTACCATCTCTGTGAGCCTGGGATCGGTGGCTTGATGGCAGGTGACAACAACAATAACAGGTATAATCCCAAGTGTCTGGTTCAGTGGGTGGTTCAGTTAGAATTTGGATTTCTAGCCAGTTCCCAGATGTGCCATTGCTGCTGGCTCAGTGACCCCATGTGGACAACCACTGCTACGGACAACACAATCTAGAGACATGTCCCCTCTGTGCATCTAGTTACAGTGTGGGCATCGTGTGGGCCGGCCTCTGGCTCCGTTTCTCTTTGGCTCTCTTGGACCTGTCCTCTCAGTAAGGTTTTGTCTCCAAGCTGACTCCTTCCCTCCCGGTGACAACGTGTACAGCAGCTCCCTGGCCTTATGTCTGCGTGCCCCTCTTCATATCTTGTTCTTTTTCTGACTTGCACCATAACCTGCACTGCCTTTCACTTCACTGATGTTAACATATGTCTTCTATCTGTTTGGTGATTCTTCCCTCCCTCCTCCTCCCATCCCTGCCTGGTAACCAGCAAAGAATTTTTTTTTCCCCCTGTGCATAAGCCTTTTCTTGTTTCTTGATAATAGTGATCTCATACAACTTTTGTCCCTTTGTGGTTGTGTTATTTTACTCAGCAGGTTGTTGCTGTTGTTACGTGCCTTGGTTCTGGCTGATAGCATACAACAGAACAAAAACACTGCCCAGTCATTTGCAATCATTTTTTTGCTTGAGCTCATTGGTGCAGCCGCTATGCGAGTCCATTTCCTTGAGGATCTTCCTCTTTTTTGCTGACCCTGTTCCAAGCATGATGCCCTTCTCCAGGTACTGGTCCTTCCTGATAACAAGTCCGAAGTGTGTGTAATGTAGTCTCACCTTGCTTCTAAGAAGCATTCTGTCTGTACTTCTTCCAAGGCAGACTTGTTCATTTTTCTGGCAGTCCATTGTACATTCAGTATTCTTCTCCAGTGTCATAATTCAGAGGCATCAATTTTTCTTCCTTCTTCTTTATTCATGGTCCAGTTTTCGCACGCAGTTTATTGCAGACAATGCTGCAATAAACATGGGTGTGCATATGTTTATTCCTGATGGCTTGGGTCAGCTGGCCTTAGTCCTTAAAGTGACATCTTTGCTTGTTAACACTGTAAAGAGGTCTTCTGCAGCAAATTTGACCAGTGCAAAACATCATTTGATTTCTTGGCTGCTGCTCCCAGGAGAGTTGTTTGTAGATCCAAGTAAAATGAAATCCTTGACAACTTCAATCTTATCTCCACTGATCATGACATTGCTTATTGGTCCAGTTCTGAGGATTTTTGTTTTCTTTATGTTAAGGCATAATCCATGCTGAAGGCTATGGTCTTTGATCTTCATCAGTAAGTGCTTTAAGTCCTTCGCTTTCAGCAAACACGGGTATGTCTTTTGTATACCTCAGTTTGCTAATGAATATTCCTCCAGTCCAGCTTCTCTGATTATTTCCTCATGCAGATTGAATAGTGTTCCGGTTCATCCATGTTGTGAAATGTTTTGTGGCTTCGTCACTCTTTATCATTGCATAATATTCCAGTGTGTGTATGCACCATTCATGTGTTAATGGACACTTAGTTGTTGCCATCCTTTTGCTGTTGCAGGCAATACTGCAGTAAACATGGGTGTACTGTGTTTATTCATTCACAGCTCTTATTTCCTTAGGGCATGTACCTAAAAGTAGGATCTCTGGGTCGTACAGTATTTTTATTTCTAGGTTTTTAAGGAACTGCCGTACCATTTTTCCATAGTGGTTGTACCATTTTACATTCCCATCTGCAGTGTATCAAAGTTCCAGTCTCCTCTCCAACATTGACTATCTTCTGTGGTTTTGATTAGTGCCATTTCTGCAGGGTGAGATGATATTTTACTATAGTTTTGATTTGCATTTCTCTAATGGCTAATGATGGTGAGCATTTCTTCACGTGTTGGTTAGCCTGCTAAATGTCTTCTTGGGTGAAGTAGCCTTGCACATCTTTTGTCCATTTTCTAATGGATTGTTTCTTTTTGTTGTTGAGGTGTTGAAATGTTCTATAAGTTTTAGAGATTAGATCCTTGAAACCATGCTTTCCTGCTCACTTTCTTGAAACACGTGAGTTCCTAGAGGGCAGAGGTGGCCCGGATCTGTGTTGTCCACTCCCGTAGCTGGCATCGCCTAGAGTGGTGCCTGGCGTGCAGTTAGCTGGCCTTCTGTAAGCAGTTGTTACTTCCTGAGTATCTTGTCCTTGCATGGCCTTCCAGAATGTTACGAGTTCCTCTGAAGGGACTTTCTTAGATCACACATTCCTCTGGAACTTAGCCTGCAGCTAAGGTCATGAGTGGCCAGCGGCCTGGTATCTTGTACATACTGCACCTTGAAGCTGGAGATTGAATTGACTTCCCACACTCACCCAACCAAAAACCCGTGGCCATAGAGATGATTGTAACTCATGGCAACCCCGTGTGTTGTAGAGTAGAATACTCCATAGGGTTTCCAAGGCTGTGAACAGATTGCTAGGCCTTTTTCCTGAGGCTCCTCTGGGTGGGTACAAACCACCAGCCTTTTGGTTGGTAGCCAAGTGCTGGACCATCTGTACCACCTAGCAACTTCCAGGCTCACCAAAACCAAAACCATTGCCATTGAGTCAATTCCGACTCACAGTGACCCAACAGGACAAGCTGAACTTCCCCATAGGGTTTCCAAGGAGCAGCTGATAAATTTAAACAGCCAACCTTTTGGTTAGCAACTGTAGCTTGCCATAGCTCTTAACTGGTGTGCCACCAGAGCTCTACCACAGGAGACTCTAGATGGAAATTGGGAGCATTTATGATAGATGCTTCCAAGATATCTGCTAATGTCCTCTGTGGTCCACCTCTTTGGTTGCCACTGCACATTCGATTTCTGTATGTGTGTACCTTTTCAGAAGCAATACTGCCTGCAGAAAATCCATTCACCCCATGCCCGGAGGGAAACTTGGTGACGTGTCATCCAGTTGCTGCTTGCATCTCTGATTCTAGTATCTTTGGGTACTGTGAGTCTTTTTCATCCTATCTAGATATAACTTCTCATGGTTCAGGGACCTATTTGTTAAATGGTACGTCATCTATACCCTAACACACCCAATAGGCACTAACAGAGAGAGAATATGGTCATTGCAAAAACAACAAAGAGAAAAGCAAGCAGTCGAGAAGCATGTCTCTCCCGTTTGGAAAACTGTGTTGTAGTGACTAGGCTGTGGCTCACAGCATCTTCTACCTGACTGGCCTCTCTGGCCTGGGAGGGCTTCCACTGTCTTCTGTACTCTTTTGCCCCTTCTGCGATGCACGTTAGAGAGGACCTCTCCTCTGAACTACTTTAGCAGTTCTTCTCTACCAGATGACATTGGGAAGTTGAGGATTGCCTTAGGATTTTAACAAAGACCACTGCCACCCAGGCTTGACAACAGTCCTCTCCGTTAAAAACTTAGATTTTCAGTCTGTTTACTTCCCAGTCAATACTACGTGTCAATAACCACAGCCAAGATAGACTGCTGAGTCAGTTTTAAGTCTGAAAATTATTGTCTTCTAGAAACAGGCTCTGTTCTTTCCCTCACCTTCAGCTGAATGGCTTCTGCCACCATACTGGGCTGCACCTCCTGGGGGCCTTGCACCACCGTCTATCCTTTGCCCCTCGCTGTGTCCCAGTTGCATCTTTACAACAGAAGCAGTTGTCCTCGTTGCCAGGAGGGGCGTTTACTTCAGAGGTGTTTGCCTGTGGTCTAAGAGTTCACACATCCTGTTCATCTGGGTCTCAGTTCTACTATGCTTCAAACCGCTTTGCTAACAGCACAAATGGCTTTCTCATCCTTGCCAGTCCCCAGATTGCCATAACCTCAGACAACTGGAATTATAGGTCACGGTTAGTATTAATCTTTCTTGCAGAACTTTCTGTTCTTTGCTTTCTGCTTTCAGTGGACCACCTTGAACCAAAGATTGTCTTTTAGTTTGAAAACCTTACTTTTTATAGAAGGCAACATGAAGGAGCCAGTTGATTCTAACATTCTAAATGATTCTTACCTGCTATAGCCTTTTCAGACACATGGTCTGAGACCCAGGGAAGAAGAGCGAGCAGCTTAGCCATCCATCTCCCTGCTGCATAATGAGTGCTGCCAATTTGCCAGATTGGGGGAGCAACAGCCCTGCTGCTAGCCCAATTGGCATCTTTGTGCAAATTAGAAAAAGCCTCCCTTTCCTCAAGTCACTTTACTGCCATCTGCTAGAAAATTGTCTTGTAAATATACAAATCTATAATGACTATGAATGTTGATGATACCCCAGAACTGTGCCAGGCACAGTACACAGCAACCCTGAATAGCAACAGCTTTGCTATCCCAACCCACTTCCAGAGCTTGGTCACACACTCCCTGCCTGACACTGTAGCATCTATTCTTTCAACAGTCCACTTCTGGCACCAAATTTGCTTAACGCAAATGGTTGCAAGTAGACAAAAACCCATTTTGATCTGACTTCCAGAAGTGAATTTTTTTTGATTTGTGTAACAGGAAAGTGGCATGGACTTCAGGCACAGATTGACCAGAGTTTGGCTCCATTTCTTTCTGTGAATTGGCTCCACCCTTAGGCTGGACTTCCCTCATGGTAGCAAGATGACCACATGTTCATGATCAGACCTTCTAGAAGGAGGTCTTTCTCAGCAGTCTTGGAAGGACTGGGGTTCACTTGGAAGCAGTCTGGGGTTCACTGTGACTGGCACTTCCTAGATCATATTGCCCTCTCTTAACAAGTCAGTGTAGCCTATGGAATTAAATGCATTCCTGGGAACCTGGGTGCAATCAATCTCCCAGAACCACATGGCTTCTCACACTGAAATGAAGAGCTTTGGACAAGATAGCTACACGTGTTACTGACATCTTTACAGTGCCAGTAATACCGATGGCTGTCATTTATTGAACCCTACTGTGTGCATTCAACTCAATGGCAACAGCTTTTATTTTTTTACTGTATACATTCAGTCTTCGAAATAATCTATCAGTAGGTGCTGTATTTTATGCCTAATTTCACTCCCATGTATAAATAGATAAGAAAACTGAAGTTCTTACGCATCATTGTACGGCTGCTCAGTACTAGACCAAGATTTGACCCAAGATCTATCAGACTTTAATGAAAATGAAGCTTTCTGACATCCTCTGGTTAAAGTTGTATGGCGGTCAAGATTCAGTCAGCAAACAGATGCCACACATTAATGGACTATTTGAGGAGAGTTTAAAAAAGAACTATTTACAATGGTGTCTCCACGGGATAGTGATGTACTGTGGGCTAGTAACGGGGAGTAGGCTGTTACCAGGTGCTGTGGAGTCGTCCCCAACTCACAGTGTGTGGCAGAGTAGAACTGTGCTGCATGTGGTATTCAGTGGCTAATTTTGCAAAAGTGGATCTCCAGGCCTTACTTCCAAGGCACCTCTAGGTGCATTCAAACCTTCCGATTAGCAACTGGGTGTGTTAACCATTTACGCCATCCAGGGTCTCAGCAGGGCTTTTAGCATTCTTAAACTTGAAAAGGTAAAAAGAAGGTGTAGTTCCTGAAACCCAGAGAGCTGCCCAAGAGGAGCTGTAATTTTTGGTTGCGGATTATAGACAGTTCCACAGGGAGGGAGGGAGGGGATAATAAATAGCCCAAATTTGCTCTGCTTTTTCTCACCTCTGCTGCTGGCTTTCCCCGCTGGCTCTGCCAAAGCAGAAAGCAGAGGGCGTGGTGTCCACTGATTCAGAGCACACAGTGCAGCCTCCTGGGCAGGAATCAGGGTGAGGAAGGATGGACAGAGCATCTAAAGGACAAACCAGGGTGTGTGGCACAGTAGCACGAGAACACCAAGACATGATAACTGAGTACTGTAAAACTCAGTTAGAGGAGGTATTACGAATCAAGAGAGCCAGTACAGATTCGGGCCACTTACTGACATTAATCAATATTTACTCTACTGCTGTGTATATATATATTTAGGACAGCAGAAATTTACTCTTAAATCGGGAAAATACAATAGCTGCAGTTCATTGAATACCTACTTTACCAAGTACTTTCTAGATATTATCTCAAATCCTCTCAGTAACTCTAAGAAAGAGCCCAGAACAGAGCACAGGAGCTGCAATAGAGTAAATAATCCATGAATGTCAGCCCTGATTATTCTCCAGATAACTCAAGGTTGTACAGCTTGGAAACTATAGAGCAGGAGTTTGAATCCTCAACAGCCTGACTTCAAAGTCAATGAGTGAATGTCACCTTGTCTTCTATTCTGTTTCACTGGAGTTGCCCAAGTCAATGACAGCACATCATCAGCTGTTTCTGCAGACTTCCCACCAGTGTTGGTCAGGAGGTGGTTTATGGAATTGGGCCCCTCTACTCTCCTCTGTTCCTAATGAATCTGAGTCCAGCAGTTGGGGTGGTTTACAGAGGCTACAGGAAGACCAGGGTGTCAGCAGGTCATCGGGGTTATTAATCCATCTTCTTCCCAAGGAAGGCTGTGCCCTTCACTTGGAGTGCATGGGCTTTGCACGAACCCTTTGGAACGTGCCGTAGCTTTGAGACTCAGTAGATAGATGTATCAGGGCAGCATCTTCAACTGCCTCCACAGCGCTTGTCCTCTCTCTCGTCTCTCCCAAAGAACCTGTAGTCAAAACCACTCAGTGGACACTGCCTGTAACTGTGGACTGTCAGGTTAAATTATCTTTTCTGTGATTTTTTTAAATGTTGATTGTGTATTAGGTAAAAGTTTACAGAGCAAATTAGTTTCCCATTTGATAGTTGATACGTAAGGTGTTCCATGATGTCGGTTTTATTCCCTGCAATGTATCAGCATTCTTTCCATTTCTGTCTTAGGTGCCCTGTTACCTTTCATTCTGATTTTCTAACAATTCCTGCCTTCTCGTCTTTGCTTTTGGGCAAAAGTTGCCCTTTTGATTTTGTGTAATTGATAACTCTACAAAGTATATTCAGGAATCAGTGTGAGGAAGGATGGACAGAGCATCTAAGGGACAAACCCAGATGCCTGGCACAGTAGCACAAGAACATCAAGACTCTATACTCTGAAATAATCTTGTATAATTGATAACTGTAAAAAGCATGTTCTTCTCTGATGTTATTGTTTATTTTATGGGCCTGTCTATGGTTTGGCTAGAAGGTGATCTCTGGGAATGACTTCACTTCCAGTTCAGATCATGGTCTTTATAGTTTCAGATTTTATATTTAGGTCTTTGATACATTGTGAGTTAGTTTTTGTGTGTGGTGAAGTGTAGCACCTGTTTTATTTCTTACAAATGGACATCCAGTTCTGGCAGCATCATTCATTAAAGAGACTGTATTTAATGGACTTTGGCCCTTTGTCAAAGATCCACTGTTCTTAGATGGATAGATTTACATCTAGATTCTCAATTCTCTGCCATTGGTCTACATGTCTGTCATTGTACTAATACCATGCTGTTTGGACTATTGTGGCTGTATATTAGGTTGTGAGACCAGGTCATGTGAGGTCTTCTACTTTGTTCTTCTTTAGTAATGCTTTGCTTATCCAGGCTTTTTTCCTTTCCATGTAAAATCGATCATTAGTTTTCTGTCATGTAAAAGTTGGAACTGGAAGGCGTTCTATCTGTAGATCACTTTGGGTAGTATTAACTTTTTCACAATGTGGAATGTTCCTATCCATGAGCATAGTATGTTTTCCCATTTTTATCGGTTTCTTTTGGTTTCTTGTGGTAGTATTTTCTAGTTTTCTTTGTATAGGCCTTTTATATCCCTGGTTATACAGATTTCTAAGTATTTTTGTCTTTCGGGGGCTATTGTAAATGGTGTATTTCCTGATTTCCTTTTTGAAATTCTCTCTGTTGGTGTAGAGACATGCAACTGAGTTTTCTGTGTTCACCTTGTATCCTGCTACTTTGCTGAATCCCTCTATTAGTTTTAGTATCTTTCTTGTGGAATCTTTGGGGTTTTCTGTGTATGGGATTGTATCATCTGTGAATAGATATAGCTTTACTTCTCCCTAACTGATTTGGATACTATTTATTCTGTATTTCTTTTCTTATTGCTGTAGCTAGAACATCCAGCACAGTGTTGAATAAGAGTTGTGATAAAGGGCATCCTTGTCTGGTTCCCATTCTCAGCGGTAATGCTTTTATTCTCTCTGCATTGTGGATAATGTTGGCTGTTGGTTTTGCATAAATGCCCTTTTATATGTTGAGGAATTTCCATTCTATTTTTATTTTTGCTAAGAGTTTTTATCAGGTATGGGTGTTAGACTTTTTCAAATGCCTTTTTTTGCATTGGCTGAAATGATCATGTGATTTTTTATTTACATAGTGGATTATATTGATTGATTTTCTAGTGTTAAATTATGGTGTGCTTGGTTTGGATCCCATTTTGTTGTGATGTATTATTTTTTTTGAAATATTGTTGAATTCTATTAACTAGAATGTTGGTGATAATTTCTGTGCCTATATTTGTGAGAGATATTCATCTGTAATTTTCTTATTGTGCTGTGTCTGTGTCTGGCTTTGGTATCTGGGTGATGTTGGCTTCATAGAATGAGTTCAGGAATATTCCTTCCTTTTCTGTACTTTGAAATAATTTGTTACCAATGTGAGCTCCTCTGTGAATGAATGTCTGGTAGACTTCTCCAGTGGAGCTGTTGAAGCCGGGGCTTTTCTGATGTTGGGAGTTTTCTTTCTCACTTCTTCTTTTAACCTCTTCACTCTCTTGTTTTGCTATAGGTTCATTCAATTTTTCTACCTTAGTTTTGTGTTGGTTTAGGTAGGTGGGGTATTTCTAGAAATTTGTCCTTTCTTTTTTTTGACTTTGTTGGAGTTCAGTTTTTTGTAATATTTTGTTGTGATTCTTTTTCTTTCACTCGGTTCTGTTGTAATGTCACCCACTTCATTTCTTAGTTGGATTATTTCATCTTCTGTTTTTCTTTTGTCAATTTGGTCAGTGGTTTGTTGATTTCATTTATCTTTGGGAAGAACCAACATCTAATCTTGATTCTTTCTGTTGTTTTCCTGTTCTCTATTTAATTTACTTCTTCTTTAATCTTCTATTGCCTTTCTTCTGCTAACTGTGGGCTTCTTTTTCTTCTTTCTGTTTGTATGAGTTATAGGGTTAATGTTTCCATTTTGGCCCTTTCTTGTTTTTTGATATGTAGGTTTATTGCTATAAATTGATATCACAGCACTGACTTTGCTGTGTTGCAAAAGATTTCATAGACATATTTTCATTCTCATTTGACTACAGGGATTTTTTTAATTCCTTCTTTGAGAGTTTGCTGCCAGAAAATCTTTGACAATTCTTTCTGCATTTTCCATTGTTAACCCTTCCCCAACTCTCTTCTGAAACTCTGATCACACATAAGTGTTTCTTCTTAATAGTGTCCCTTATAATTCTTAGCCTTTAAAAATTACTCTCCATTATTTTTCTTCCAGTTTTTTGCTTAACAAATTGATGTGAAGGAATTTGTCTTCAAATTTGCTGATTCTGTCTTCCATTTTTCCAATTATGCTTTTAGATCCTGTAGTGTAGTAGATGAGTGCTACAGCTGCTAACCAGAAAGTTGGCAGTTGGAATCCACCAGGTAATCCTTGGAAACTGTGGAGCAGTTCTACTCTGTCCTGTAGGGTTGCTATGAGTTGGAATTGACTTGATGGCCCTGGGTTTGGTTTGATTTTGGCTCTTACGTCCTTCTACTGAGTTGTCTATTTATTGTTAATCTTTTGGATTTTTAGTTGCTGTTTTTGAATGTTTTTTAGTTATCTATTTATTTTGTCACTTTATTCTTGTATTGATTTCCTGGATTCTACTTTCTTCTGTTTGTCGGTGTTTTTGTCTCTTTTCCTTTTTATCTCCCTCCCCCCCACCTCGTGTTTTCCTTGATCTTGAAATCTCTGTATACTGGACATTTGAGTACTTTATCAGATAGTTCCATTGCCATTTCTTCCTTGGAAGGTTTTCTGGTTTGTCGTCGATTGTATTTTGTCCTCTCAATAATGTATGTATCAATTTGTCTGGGTCATGATTCCCACTACAGTGTGGTTGTCCTCCATTTTGTGATTTTCCCTATGTAATAAATCCTAATCTCTGACTTTGGTTAATAGGGTAAGATTGGATTATGTTAAAGAGGATTTGGGTGGAATTGTAACACCCTATGCAAGTCACCTCTCTGATCCAATGTAAAGGGATTTTTGATGTGATGTGACTTATATTCTCTATTATCTTTTTTTCTACAAGAGATAAGAGGAAAAGGAAGCAAGCAGAGAATTGGTGATCTTATACACAAGAAGGCAGTGCCAGGAGCACATCCTTAAGATCTGAAGTTCCTGTACCGAGATGCTCCCAGACCAAAGGAAGACAAATTCAATACAAAGATCGTCTTCCAGAGGTTACAGAAAAAGAGTGCATGCCCCTGGGGCTAGGACCTTGAATTCAGACTTCTAGCTTACTGGATTATGAGAGAATAAACTTCTTTGTTAAAGCTATCTACTTGTGGTATTCCTGTTAGAGCAGCACTAGATGACTGAGACATGAGTCTTTATTTTGGTGACTGGCTGGAATCATCTTGTCCTCCTTCTTTATATGATTTGATATAGGCTTTTTTCTTTGAGGCATCAAAAATTTATTACATTGATTTCTTTACTGCTTGTTGTTTGCTGCGTCATTAATTTTTGTTTTGATATATCTGAGTAGACTGCATATGTGTGCTACTCTGGTTGCTAATCTGCCACATTGAAGCTCTTACCTCCTGTCTGTGGGTGGGTGAGGCAGCAACTGTGTATGTGAACACAGGTCTCTTTTTGCTTGTCTTGTGGGGCTGCTGAGGAAATAACTGGTGTTTCTGATCTGCTGATGTATCTGTCTGGCTGCTCACCTGGCCGTGAGTGCAAGGGCTTTCTCCCTGGTTTCTGGATTGGGTGTTGTGTGAGTACACTGACAGTGCCCAGGTTGTTGGTCCCAGGTAGGTGGTATGAAAACTCTCACAAATGGTCCCAGGTGGGCAGAGCAGCACAGGAGTGTTTGGTGTAGGCACAAGCCTCTGGATGTGGGCAGGGTGGCAATGCAGAGGGCAAGGCAAGGGAATGTCACCTGTCTTTGATGCCCAGTTGGCAGGTATGCCCCATCCACTAAACCACATTATGGGGGAGGTTGTGCAGCTAGTCATCTGGCCCTCAGTGTAAGTGGCTGTAGGGAGTAGGAGGTACCACTAGTCCTCTAGTCCCTGATGCTGGTGGCTAGAGGAAGTGAGAGGCACCATTGGCCCCCAGTACAAATGGCTGAAGGGAATGGGGGGCACTGTTGGTCTTCAGGACCCTGGCACAGGTGGCCCAGAGGAAATGGGAGGCTCTGATGGCCCTCAGGAACTTGGCCCAGGTGGCCAGGGGCAATAGGAGGTGTGTGCACGGTGGTAGGGTGCATGTGCTTAACTTTGACAGGGTGAGAAGTGTTCCTGCCTGGCTTTGGATATGAGTGCAGAGTCCCTCCTCCTTGGCTGAACCAGATGATGGAGGTTTTGTCTGGAAACACTGCTTGCTTTGTCTCAATATGGCTACACTGTGCAGGATCAACTAGTGGGATGCAAACTAAAAAAAAAAACAACAAACCCACTGCCATCGAGTCTGGTCCGACTCAGCAACTCTAGAGGTCAGAATAGAACTGCCCTGTAGAGTTTCCAGGGAGCACCTGGAGGATTTGAACTGCCAACCTTTTAGTTAGCAGACAAAGCACTTAACCCACTATGCCACGAGGGTTTCCAGTAGGGTGCCAGTGATCTATAATTCTCTATATCCACTGTTTTTATGCTGTCTCTCCTTTCACTTGGTGTCCAGTCCAGTTGTTTGGTCTTGTCTTTAATGCTCAAGCTTCCAAAGTTGTTGTCTATATGCAATTCCTTAGTTTTCTCTGTTCTTTGTTATGAGAGGGGGATTATAAAGATTCTGACTACTTTGCTGTCTTGGACCACCTTCCATGTTGACTTTTCTTGATCTCCCTCTGTTATTCTCTCTCCTGATCTAAGCTACAGTCTTGAAAAATAGCCATTGTGCATTGTCCCTCTCTGCCTTTCATCCAAAGAAAGTTACTGAATGTTATCCTGGGGCAGGTGTAAGTTTAAGGGCTGAAGATAAAGTGCTGAAAGAAAAAATGAAAAGACACAATTAAAAAAAAAAGGGAACGAGAAAAAAAAGTCCTGCTCTCACAGTGCCTACATTCTAGAATATTTCACCATGGATGGGTCAAAGAAGGTTCCCCATCTTTTTTGAGTTGCGCTGTAGTTTAGTCTTTACAATGAAGAAACCCAAGTTCTGAACTTGACTTCTTCCACCTGCTGACATTTTGCCCATCCTTTTGTCTTCTCTCTTGTTTTCTCTCTCCTCTCCTCCCTTTTACCACCCCGCATTGTCATCTCTTCCACCTTCTTATCATTCTTTCCCCATCTCCCCTCTCTTTCCCCCTCTTGCTCCTGCTCCAGCCATCCCTGTGTGTCTCTTCCCTCTTTTTCCCTCCTGTCTGTCTCCACTGCAGATGGTAACCCACTTAACATGCTCTGGGGGTTGCCTCAGAGCTCAAATGTGGGAGATGGGGGAATACAAATTGTTCAATCAATTTGCTTTCAATGAAGGTAGCTTGCACTCCCACCCTTGTTTGCCAATGACACGTTGTTGTTTCAGCTCAGTGAAGAGCTGCCTGGTTTTGCATTATAAGTGAGTGAGCCCATGGCCTTGCAAGAGGTCACAGAACTCCTGTACCCTGCTTTAACAAATGACCCCAACTTTATCTCATGTCCAGAGACACAGGAGGATCTGGCTGTGAGAGCCCCAGGGTCTGTATCACATCACAGTTCTCCAGCACTAGAGAAATAGGCTCCAACTATCTGGTCAACCTCCAAAATGAAGAAGAAAATAATCACATTTACTAAGTGCTTATTAGGTGCTAAGGAGCCTTGGTGGCACAGTGGTTAAAACAAGGGGCTGACAACCGAAAGGTCAACAGTTGGAGACCACCAGCTGTACCATGGGAAAAAGATGTATCAGTCTGCATCCGTAGAGGTTTATAGCCTTGGAAATCCTATGGGGTCCTTGTGAGTCAGGATCCATTCATTGGCAGTGGGCTTGGTTTTGAAAATTTTTTTATTACATGTTGGTGCCTCTTGGTAGTAAAATGGTTAATGTGCCTGGCTGCTAACTGAAAGATTGGCAGTTTGAGGGACATAGGAAGAAAGGTTGGGAGAGGTACATAGGAAGAAAGGCCTGGAAGTCTACTTCCAAAAAATCAGCCACTGTAAAGCCTATGGAGCACAGTTCTGCTCTGACACATGTGGGGTTGCCGTGAGTCGCAGTTGACTTGACAGCAACTGCTGGTGGTGGCTTACATGCTAGGCACTGTGTTGGTGCTTTGTACGAATTGGCTTATTGAGTCCAGCACTTCCACAAGGTAGGGAATTCTTATTATCCTCAATTTACAAGGCTGAAATTGTGGCTCAGAGATTCAGAGTGATTTATCCTGGGTCGTCTGCAACTAAGTGCCAAAGCAGGATTTGAATTCAGCCGACAGTGTCCCACACTGCCACTACTGACAGCATTTTTTTCAGTTGACATTATCCTCAATGGTCCCAGCTGCAAAGAGCTGGTAGACCCATTTTGTCTGTCACCTCATTATCAAGATGTAGGGTTGATGTCCAAAGTGGGGAGACAACATGCTTGAGATCACCCGTGAGCCCAGACACTGAGCTGGGACCAGCACTCTCCAATCAAGATCCCTTTTTCTGCACCATGGACATGCAGTTTGTGCTCAGCGGTGCAGTAACTGGGGAAATATGCTATCCTTTTAAACTGTCCAACTTGCCCTTTGAAGAGGAGAGAGAAGAACCGATGTTTGCTGCTGACCCTCCAAGAGAGCTCAGACTGTTGTCTTCCTTCTCTGTCCCAGGAGGCACTGGACAAAATGACTTCAAAGCTTCTTTCAACTGTAAATCTGGGATTGATGAGGAGAAGGGCTCACAGACCTTTGGACAAGGGCGCATGGCTGCTCACTAGTCCTCGCCAGCCAGGGGCCTGCAGGGAAACATGGGAAAATATGGGGCTATTTACTCAAGTCCGTGTGGAAATGCTCAGCCTCAGGAACCGAAGGCCTGGGGTTTGGAATGTAAAGCTTGGCAGTTGTTGTAGCTTCAAGTTGACACTGAAAATCTATTCTGAAAAAGAAGAAGAAGCCAAAATAACAACTCAGCCTTGGGTAAAAGGAGGCAGCTCAGAGGCCTGGCAGTCTTTCCTGGGTCAGGCAGGTCACTGTGCTTATAGGGAAGAGAGGTTTGGCTCAGACCAAGGGCTGGTGTGTGAACTTCCTTTTATTCTATGTCTCTCTTCTCTCTCCCCTTTTTCTTTTCTACCTCCCAACTGGCCACTTTCAATAGTTTCTTCCCAGCTCAGTAGTAAACCAAAAACCAAACCAGCTGCCCTAGAGCTGGTTCTAACCCTTGGTGAGTCCGTGTGTGTCTGGGTAGAACTGTGCATTACAGGGCTTTCAATGGCAGGGTTTCCAGATGTAAATCTCCAGGCCTTCCTTCTGAGGCAATGGTGGGCTGCAATGTCCAGCTTTTTAGTTAACAGTCAAGAACATTAACTGTTTGCACTACCATGGTGCTCACTAGTAGAATTGACTAATAGTACCTTCACGTGAGAATCCCGGGAAGATACAGTCCCTGAGGGGTGATAGATGTCTAGTCATCTGGTGCTGCTGTACCAGAAACACCACAAATGGATGGTTTTGATGACGAGAAAGGTATTCTGTCATAGTCTAGGAGGCTAAAGTCTGAATTGAGGGTGCCCACTCCAGGGGAAGCCTTTCTGGGTCTGTTGGCTCTGGGGAAAGGTCCTTGTTAGCAGTTTTACCCTGGTCTAGTAGCTTCTCAGAGCAGGGACCCCAAGTCCAAAGGACATGTTCCCTTCCTGGTTCTTCATTCTTGGTGGCAGAGATCCCACATCTCTCTGCTTACTTCTCTCTCCTTTCATCTCTTCAAAGTCAAAAGATGATTCAGAGAAACTCCTCTTACTTTGGTTCAGGGCTGTGACCAAGTAATGTTGTTGCACCCCACCCAAATCTTCCTAATCTAGCTTCATTAACCACAGGCAGAGATTAGGATTTACAACACACAGGAAACTTGCATCAAATCACAGAATGAAGGGTAACCATACAGTATTTGAGAATCATCACCTAGCAAGGTTGGCATAATTTTCTCAGGGGGAGGACACAGTTCAAACCGTGACAATAGGGGTGGGGACTTCAGTTCCTGGAGGAAAGCTGTCAGCCAATAGTCTTCCTCAGGATGTGGCTAGGACAGGGGGAGTGTGCCAGGACCAAATCCCTCAGAGGTCTATGAGTTGAGCATTTAAAGCTTGGCTGTAAGCACTTACTCCCTGAGAATAAGAATTATGGGAGACACTCACCAGAGCCTTGCATTTCACGAGGGCAGGAAATGAAGGCAAGAGGAGGTAAAAAGCCAGGCTGAATCACTTTTCAGCACATCTCTGGGTTGCCTGGCTCCTAGCTGCTACAGAAGATGGCCAAGCAAGGGAAGCCCCCAACGCCTGCAAGCTGCTTGTCACTCGGGACTTGACCCATAATTATAATCCCCTTCCTTTGATTTTCTCTGCCAAAACAGCAACACTCCAGCTAGTCTCCGAGCAGAAGAAAAGCACGACGTAAAGCTTAAGAGATTTATAAACACAGTGACAGTCACAGGCTTGTTTTCCCACAGCTTGTTTCCCTAGGTGAGTTCGGAGAGGTGGGGAGAGGAGAGGGCAGCAGAGACAGGAGGAGGGAACTCGAAAGTGGGAGCAGCGAGGGTACAGATGTGCAAGGCACCTGGGCTGTTCACGGCCCAGAACCTGAATATAAACGGGAAATGAGTCTCAGCTGCCAAAAACATGGCTAGTTCTGTCTCTGCTGGCAGTGAGAGAGAGACATGTTCATAGGTGTGTGAGTCTCAATATACAAGCACACCTGGCTTCATGCAGAAAGGATCTATGGGGCTGGTATGAGCAGAGAAGTCAGGATGAGAGGGGTGATTCTCCCATGGGATTTATGCAGCAGAGATGACATAAGCTGAGCAGATGTCTGTGCATTAGAAGGAGGCAGATACGTGGTTCTCTCAGCATGCCTGATCATGCCTGAAGGTCCACTAAACCAAACACTTCGCCTTGCGTCAATTTCAAATCATAGCGACCCTGAAAGACAGCACTGCTCCACAGAGTTTCCAGGCAGCGCCTGGTGCCACTAGGGCTTCCAAAGGCCACCAAACTCAAACCCACTGCTGTTGAGTCGATTCCAACTCATAGAGACCCGATAGGACAGAGTAGAAATATCCCATACAGTTTCCAAGGAGCACTGGTGGATTTGAACTGCTGACCTTTCAGATAGTAGATATAACGCTTAACCACTACACCACCAGGATTTCTGAAGGTCCACCAGTCAAGATTAATTCAGAATACTGCAGTCTGGGGAGCTGCCTCGAGCATTTCGATGGCCTCAGATGTGTTTACTTACTCAGGAACATTTTGTGGCCCATTTTGCAAGTGGTGCAGGCGTGTGTCAGGCTTGAAACTGGGGATCGGAACTCTGACAGCTAGCAGTATTCACCTTTCAGGTACAGCTTTACACATCCACCAAGGAAATGTGAATATGGGGCTTCAGAGACCTAGGGCAGATAGGCAGCTGGGAGAAGCCAGCCCTCTGGGAACCCTCCTTCTAGCTGGACCCAAGAGAGTGAAGGTACCCAACATTACCTGTTGACAGAGGTAATGCCTAGACAGAGTGGAGGCATGCAGGGCTGGGTGTAGAGGAGAGGACAAAGGTCTTTAGTATCTTACTGTTCTTCACCCAGCTGGACTCTGAGGCCAGCAGTGCAGGATCCCTGCTGGTGGCCTGGGTGGTGATCACCCTCGTGGAAGGAGAGTGAGGAGCCCACTGCTGCACCAGGACTGCGGGCCTGGGTGCAGGCACAGGCGCTGGTAGCTCCGGGCTCTGCAGATGTGTGCCCAGTCCCTCGCAGGTTTCCTTGTGGCTGCTGGGTTTGACTGTGGAGCCTCCTGCCCACCCATTTTGCTCACTGCACACCCTGGTTTATTCCTCCTCCTAGCCTAGCACTTCTTGGGCTCCCTGCTTAATGACCCCTGCTGCCTCTCAGGGCTCAGGGTAAATTGGAAAACTCAGCCTGCATCCAGACAGACACTTGCCCCTGAGGGGTGGGTGTAGGAAGCCAGTGCAGAGCGTAGGGCATCCTCCTGCTGCTGTCCTCTCGTCCTGTGGATGCAGGTGCACGCGCAACAAGATCCTGCCCAAAGAAGCAACCTGTCTGGAAAAGCAGTGTGTGTGTGTGTGTCTGTGTGTCTGTGTGCGCACATCTGTGTGCTTGAGTGACCAGTTGTGTCTACCTGAGTGCAAGTGCCTGTGTGTGGCAGAATCGCTGTAGCTGGCTGTGAGGGTAGAGGTGTGTACTGGGTGTGGAAGTGAGCACATGGGTATGTGAGATAGTGGTGTCCTTGCATGTATGCACCCACAGCTGCATGTTTGCATGTTGGTAGGTATCTGTATGCCCTCTGGGCTTCACACGCAGACCAGGGTGAGTGCCTGGGCATCTGCCTCTGCTCTTGCTTTCAGTACTGGGTGAATGCACATGCTCCAGAGTCATAATGGAGACCATTGTATGGCTGTAGCCCACCACTGGGCATGGCTATGTAGGGTGGAGTGCTGGAGGGACTAATGGGTCCTGGGGCTGCCCTGGTTTCAGCACATCAACGTCTTTCAGTACCCTTGCAAGTCAGGCCTGTCACCTACACCAGTGGCTGCTGTGTCTGGGGCTTTGCCAGTGGTCTCTGGGTCTTCCTAAGCTTTTCTTCAACCCAGTCCTTCTCTGTGCTCTGACCATTCCCTGTGCCTCCTCCTCATTCTCTGGGTGGTCAGAGAAGGCTCTTAGCATTTCCCCAAAGTCATCATCACCTCTGAAGTCTGTCTCTGCATCTCCCCCTACCCTGCCACTTTCCATCCTGGACCTCATGTGGACCCATCTGGGTTACTTCTTGGTACCTCAGCACCAGGGAACTGAGGCTGATGGTGGACAAAGGCCTCAGAAAGCCCACAGCCATCCCCCAGGGGACACATTAGGCCCAGATCAGCTACCAGCCGCTCAGGGCAGGCCACAGTTTACTCTTCCCTGCCTTCCTGGTTCTGTGCCCACCACAACTAGGTTTTCTTGGGGAACCCTAGATGAATGAACGAATGGACCACAACACCTGTGGGTGCACCTGTACAGGTAGTGAGGGACAGGTTATAGAAAGAGTATATTGAAGGCATTAGTCAGTGCACAGGCATTCCTCAGAAGTGTTACAGCTGATCAGAAGCATCCCAGCCCTTCTAAAGTGGCCATTCAGTTCAGGGAGCTTGGGACCTGCCCGTGGCTGGCTAGGTGAGGGACCCAGGTCTGAGGCTACATCAGTGGTGGCAGAACTAGGGCTCCCCTCTGTCTGTTCCCAGCACTGGGCACAGTGACCCTGCTGCTGCAGAGCAGGGAGGAGGCTGGCCTGTGGGCTCAGTGTCATTCTCCATTCTCTTCTCCTGGGGAGCAATTTCATTTCCCCCTGACCCCTGTAGCTTCCTGAATTGCAGACAGGCCCCTTCTGGCCCTGAGAAGGAGCAGCGGAAAGATTTTAATTTGCTAGGCTGCCCTCTTCCATCACAGAGAGGTTTGCCTTCCCCAGCCTCCGCAGGCCCCTGCTAGGCTCCTGGGGACTCTGAGCAGTGATGTGTGTGTCCCCAGGACAGCTGTTCCCTCCACCACTGGGATGAGCTGCCTTCAAGCAAGGAGGGAGAGAAACATGATGCTCTGTAGAAGGTGTAGCCTTGCTCCGTGTTTCCCTTTCATAATGAAAATACCATTATGTTTTCTGTTCTCAACAATACCACAGCAGAGGCAGCTGGCAGCCCCTCGGGGCAACATCCTCCTTCCCCATGCTACCAGTCACAGTGAGTGCATTCACAAAGAAAGCTACCGAATCCAAACACTCTCTGGCTGCTTCCTCCTCCACAACCAAGGCAGCTAGAGGAGGGGAGATGCCACAGGCTTCTGAGCTGATGGGGAGAAGGAATGTGCAGTTGAGGGGCCCAGAAGGTTTCAGCCTTGGGTGGGCCAAGGGAAGAGACCCTGATGTTTTACAAAAACATCTTGGAATCTGTAAAGGAGCTGTCTTAGGAGCAGGAAAGCATATAAATATATAGAGAGAGATTTGCAGCAAGGACATGCATGGCTCACGGGGTTGTGTAAGCTGGGACGTCCCACATATGTGGGTCAGAATAGAGGCTTTTGCTGATGCACATAGCCACCAGGGCTGGCAAAGTCAGTATGGGCAGGTCAGAGAGCAGGGCTCTTGGTTACAGGCTATGAAGATTGATGTGTCCCAAAGATTGGCAGGCAAGACCATAGGTAAGCTGTTTGCTCAGGTCCCAAGAACCAGACATCAGCTGGACAAGAGCCAGCTGCAGGATCCAGATCAAACAAAATCCCCCCAAGCCTTGCCAGAATATCCACTTAATATTTAATGCTGGCCTCACATCCAAGAAAACACCCTTTGAACTGACTGACTGCTCACAGAAGATCCCGTCATAGAAGTGATCACACAATAATCAAGTTTGATCATGGAAGTGATTACACTATTACAAGGCTCTCAAACCACTGAGAATTCATGCCCCAGCCAAGTTGCCACACAACCTTAACCATCAGAGGAGCTTACCGGGCTCTGGTCTAGCCTGCCCATTTTAGTGATGGGATGCCTGAAGCCCAGAGGAGGGATGGGCTCACTCAGGGTCACAGAGCAAGCTCATGATGGTCAACATTTACAAAGTACTTATTACGTGTCCAAATTCCTTGGGTGGCACCAAGAGTTTCCCCTCCACTGCTAATCTAAAGGATGACAGTCTAAACTCACCCAGTAGTGCCATGGAAGAAAGACCTGATGGTCTGCTTCTGTAACGATTACGAAGAAAACCCTATAGAACTGTTCTGCGCAGTAACATGTGTTGGCTTCATAAGTCAGAATCAACTCGACGGCAATAGATTTTATTTTTTCTTGTGTGCCAGGGACTATTCTATTTGTAAACATGAGTCGGATCTGACTCGATGGCTAACGTGTGTGGTGGTATCTTTCCCACACACCTGATGAGGAAACCGAGGTACAGAGACAATCCAAAGCAAAAGCAAACTTGCTGCCACTGGGTTGATTCCAGCTTGTAGCAGCCCTATAGGACAGAGTAGAACTGCCCCATAGAGTTGCTAAGTTGTGGCTCAGGAATTCAAATTGCTCACCTTTTGGTTAGCAGTGGGGCAGTTAACCACTGTACCACCAAAGTTTCCACTACGCTGTAGATCTAAATTCTCTCTATGGCTGCTGGGTTTTGCTGCACTGCAGCAACTCCCCACCTGTATACACCCCCCAGATCCTTCCACGTGTGGCTGAGCAAGGCCTATGCCACTGTCATCTGTGTCTACCTGTTACCTACCACATCCCCTTGTGGACAGCCCCCCAAGGTGAGGCTCCACCCTCCATGTCCCCACACCACCATGCTCGGAGCAGGAATGAGGAGCATATTTATCTTGATTTCAAGCCTTCTAGTCACCCTGATGGTGTACTGGTTAAGCGTTACAGCTGCTAACCAAAAGGTTGGCAGTTTGAATCCACCAGGTGCTCCTTGGAAACTCTGTGCAGCAGTTGTACTCTGTGCTATAGGGTTGTTATGAGTTGGAATCGACTCGATGGCAGGGTTATTTTTTTATTTATTTTAGCCTCTGTCTTCTTTCAGTATCTCACAGCACCCTGGGTAGGTGATTGAGAAGGGAATAGATGAGTGGGAGATTATCTTCTGTGGTTCACAAATGTGGAAACTAAGTTAGGAATCCCTCTGCCAGTGACCTGCCCAAGGCTGGCAATGAGTAAGGCAGGGGCCAAGATCAAAGGAAGCCCCTGACCTCTACTCCCTCTCTGCTAGACATGTTATTATTGCTCTTGGGTGCCGCTGAGTCAGTTTTGACCCACAGTGGCCTCGTGTGACAGAGCAGATCTGCCCCGCAGAGATTTCCTAGCTGTGATCTTTGCTAAAGCCGATTGCCACATCTTTCTCTCGCAGAGCAGCTGGATGGGGTCAAAGCACCGGCACTGCAGTTAGCAGACAAGTGCTTAACTATGGAGCCACTAGGGCTCCTTCTACCACGCATAGAACTTTATATTCCCATTTATTACTTACCTAAAGCACAAAGACGCACAAACTGATTATCCTTGCTCCCGAGCATCATCACGACCAGGCAGCCTGTGCTTAATGAAGTGGCTGTGGTCTGTGTAGGAACACTCTGTCCCAGGATGAAACTGAGCAGAAGCTCCCCGGGGCAGGGAGTCTGCTGCCATACCATGTACCATACCACTGCCACTGAGTCAATTCCAACTCATAGCGACTCTAAATGTCAGAGTAGAACTGCCCTATAAAGTTTCCAAGGAGCACCTGGTGGATTTGAACCTCAGAACTTTTGGATAAGCAGACATAGCACTTAACCAGTACACCAGCAGGGTTTCCTGTTCACTTCTAAATCTGCAGTTCTTAGCATTGCCCGGGGCACATAGTAGGTACTCAAGAATCACCTCTTAAAGAAGTGTGTGAATTGAGACTGGAAGCCTCCCAAGGCTGCTGACAGGAGCTGTTGCCTTGATTGCTGAGACCCTCAGTCTTGATTCCTCTCTTCCAGACAGTGACTGTTGGCTTAACACTGAACCCTTGTCAGTAGCTGCCAGGGAAGAAGCATCAAGATGATTAAAGTTTAGGAAATGGTACTTCTGAGACAGTGTTGGCAGGATGGGGTCAGTGACCCTGATAAGGGAAGGCCACTGCAGAGCTTCTCTGCATAGGAGTGCTGGAGATAGGAGCGGCTGAAAGCTACTCAGCAGTTGTGTCCTCTGAGGTTGGGCCCCAGGCAGGCCAAGGTCGGGAATCTCAGTCCACAGGAGCGGTAGATTTGGAGCTGGTGGGGTGAGTTTGGGAATGCCAGTAGTGCTTTGTTGTTAGAGAGAGAGCCCCACATTTCAAACCACAGGGGCCTTGAGCAGGGCACGACTAGGGTGAAGTGATTTCCTTGGGTACAAAATGTAAGCAAATGAGCCAAAAAAAATAGTAATAATGAAAATAAACAATCTTTTAATGCAATACTTAAAACAATCAAAAGTAATGCTAAATTGTACGATGCACATAGCACCAACATGTAAAATGAAGACAGGATCCCAGATCCGCCCCTCTGCTGATCTTCCCCTTCGTCCCTGCCCTGCACAGGGGGAAACTGAGGCCTGGAGGGAGGGGCCTCGCCTTAGAGAAGAGGGCATCGATGAGGGACAGATGTGGGGGATGACAGGCTCCCAGGACAGGATGGCGATGGGGTGGGCTCTCCCTTGGGGGGCACCCCTTGGATGGCTGTCGCTTGGGGGAGGGGAGTGATTGGGATTTGTGGGGAATGGGGTTTGGTGAGGACAGGGTGTAAGTTAGGGGGAGAATATGGTGGATGTTTTGCTTGTTGCTGCAGAAGGGAGGGAATAGGGCCTTAAATGAGAGGATTTTTCTTCATAAGCCAGCGAATGTCTCCACCTAATTGGCCCTATTGTGTTTATGGTAATTCACTTAGGGGGCTGGAATCCTGAGCTGGAGAGAGCTGTCGGAGGAGGTGGGTGGGTGATTGGGGACCTTAGAGGAGGGGTGTGGAGAGGAAACCTGAAACACGGGAAGCCTCTGTGGAACCCGGGGGCCTTCCATCACCCCACCTGGCCCCGAGCCTCCTTCCTCCCCTCCCCTCCCCCGGGTGGCTGGTAGTCCCTTACTTCCTGCCCACCTCATGCCCTCCAGAGGACGGAATGCCCAGGGCTCACCAGAACACTGCCTTAGTTTGCCAAAGACCTGTTTCTCCCGTTACCCTTTCTCAGGACAGCAAAGAAAGAAGAGTTAGAGGAGGCACTCCCTTCCCGTAAAGCGCAGCGGCATGGTCCTGGAGGTTGGTCTCTAAGTGTCCCCCCTCGGAACCGCCAGACCAGAGCAAAGTGAAGCTGCAGCCACAGGGAAGGTGATGGAGCATCCGACAGGGGGCTCCCCAACCTCTGAGGAATTCTGGGGCCTCGCGTTTGCGGCTGGAGGGTGAATGTGGCTGGGATGAGCAGGCACCCCGTGCCTCCTCTGTATGCCCCAGCCCCTCCCCTCTGACCTCTGCTGTCAGTTCATCCTGTGTTCCTTTATGTCAAGGCTTCAGGGGCTGGAGGGCAGCATCTGGCTTAGTGGAGTTCGTGTCCTATATGGGAAGGTGAGCTACCCTCACAGACAGGAACCAGCCCTATCAGGTGTGACTCAGGACCAGTGGAGAGGTGAGGATCACAGCAGTTGAAGGTGGGCTGGACTGCTCAGAGATGCTTCCCCGAGGAGGGGGTACTGGAGCAAAGCCTTGTTTTCAGCTCTGTGGGTTCCTACGGCACCTTGTTGCTTGGGAATTTCTTGGTTTGAGTTTCTATCCTTGGGGCACACTCTGGCCGCATTTGGATGTGACATGGTGGGGGAATGCCTATAACCTGTGGCCATTCCCACAGATTGTGTTCCCCAAGGGATGCTCCTACTTGGAAAGACATTCAATCAACAAAAATACTCCTGAAGACCTACTGTGTGCTAACTGCTTAGTGTTGGCCTTCATGGACTTTATACATCTTGGGTGATAAGCTTCTGCTGTATACATCAGATTATGTTGGAAGGGGCTCTAGAAATAAGGTAATAAACTCCCAGTTCCTGATTCAAGAAAGCAGAGAATAGAAAACTACCATGCAAGGTTGCCTAGGTTCAAATTCAGCTCTACCACAGTATCAGCTTCAGAACTTGTAGCAAGCTACTTAAATGCTCCATGCCTCAGTCTTTTTATCTGGGATACAGTAAGAATACCTCCCTTACACTGTCACTGTGAAGTTTAAATACATTTGTATGTAAAGCGCTGAAAACAGATCCTGGTACATGACAAACACTGAATAAATCATATTGTTACAGTAATAGTAGTGAGTACTTACTATCCTGTAGGGGGGTTTCTTGACCTACAGATGGGGAATGAGATTGAAGGCTTCCGAAGTCCCACCCAGCTCTCAGCTGATGACCACTTAGCAGTCCCACTTTCCTCTGCGCGTCTTCCCTATCCCCTCAGCGGGGCTTCAGCCTGCAGCCCTCCAGGCCAACTCTCCTCTGGGAGAGGCCTTAGAATTTCCCAGCTATGGCCTACCTTCTTCTGATTTCTAGCCAAGAACAGGCTCTTTTTCTTCCTTTTAGCCCCAGGCCCTTCCGTCTCATCACTCTGGTTCTCTTGTTTTCCTTAACTCTACCTAACTGAGGAAAACTCCGGCTACTCCTGAGTCAGAAGTCCGAGCACTCATCATTTTGTTTAGTTCTGACCTTGGGAAATAGTTAAGACATGTATGTAATATATGTCCTGGGCACCTTTTTGGAAGAGGTCCCCAGGATGTACATGACGTATATGATAACCCCCCTCAGACTAGAAACTTCTCAAGAGTGGGGTTTGTTAATTTACCTCTCAGGCTGGGTCTCTCTTGAGGGCAAGGTGTCTCCCCCTCGGACTGGGGCTCCCTGAGGGCAGGGCAGTGTCTCCCCCTCAGACTGGGTCTCCCTGAGGGTGGGGATGTGTCTCCTGTTCAGAGTCGGGCTCCCTGAAGGCAGGACCACATCGCCCCTAGTAGTCTGGTAACTCTAAGGACTGGGTCCTAAACTTTTGCTCAGCATCCTTCCTGCCTGCAGAAGCCCACTGAGCCCTTCTGGCTCTCCTGCCTCGCTCTGCCTGTACCTGAAGAGCTGTCTCCTGTGACTGGTCACACGCAGCTAGTAAGTGACCTGAGACACTTTTCTTGACATCTTCACACCTGAGGAAGCACAGCGGCTTCCTCACCTTCCAACTTGGACCAGCCACATCTGCTCCTGCATACCTGAGCCAGCTGCAAAACCAGGTCACCCTCCCTTCGTCTCCTTGTTTCTCTTGTCCCCCTTTTCTAATCGAATTATTTTGTTCTCTGCATTGTGCATGTCAAATTCAGCTTTGACAGACCTGGGTTATCTACACTCAGTCACAACACTGAGTGCAGTGATGAGATGGGCATAATAAGAGACTTGATGCATAATCAGCGAAGTGCTGGACCCTCAAGCCCTGCCTGCCCTCCCCACCTCTCTGCCACTGATGGTGCCGGCTGCACAGCTGAGCGGTTAGTAACCGGAGCCCGGCGGGTCGGCAGGAGAACAGGAGGCAGTGCCCGGCTCCAAGTGCTGCCACCTGCTAAGGAGACGCCGGCTTGGGGGAGAATAGGTCTGGGTGGCTAATGGGGTTACGTCAAAGCCTGCGTCTGATGAGCTGCAAGGGGTTTGTGTCCTGACCCTGTCCGTCCCTTGAGACACCAAGGCAGTGGCAGGGGACAGTCCAGGCGCCAGTCCTCCCTCCTCTTTGGGACTCCCCGGGTCCAGGTTACAGCCTGGGTGCCCAGCTGCTCTAAGCTCACACAAACGTTGAAGGCCCAGCTGGCCACCTCCTTACTCGGGGTGAACAATCCTAATGGTGACGATAATGACGGTGATAATGATCATGAAGCTTCGCTGTAACTCTCTGAGTGCCTCCCAAAGGGCATTAACTTCATCATCGCTGTTGATGGGGGGTGAGGTGATGGAGATGCAGAGAGAATATGGGGTTTGTTTAAGATCACCAAGCAAAGCTGCAGGTGCCTGCCAAGGCCTCCTGTGGTGGAGATACTGTTCCCCGGCCCCGCCTTGCTTTCTGGGATGACTGCAAGGCCCAAGAGCTGACCACAGGCTTCCTAAAGGAGGTAGAATTGGGAGTAATTAAAAAGCCTGGGCTTCGGAATCAGACGGACCTGGGTCTGAATCCCAGCTCTGCCACCCTCTGACTGTGCCTTTGGGCTTGATGGCTCTGAGCCTTATGCACTCCCTCCTTGAAATGGGGAGTGGTATTTGTCCCTTGGAGATTTTGTGAGAAAACATGTGCAGGGTGACTGAACACTTAGCAAATACTCAGTAAATGGTAGCTACCTTGATCTTGTCCAAATGCCCCTTTGTCCCTTCCTCTTGTTTCTCAGACTGACCCACCTAGGTGACTCCATAGCCTCTGCTAAAGGCCCCAGAGACAGTGACCACAGAGAGGTGAAGAATGAGTCTAATAATAGTAATAGCAATAAAACCCGAATCAAATTATTGCCACTGAGTCAAGTCTGACTCAGGGCGACCCTTAATGTGTTACAGGGTAGAGCTGGATTTTTTGGCTGTAATCTTTGTGAAAGTAGATTGCCAGGTCTTTATTCCATGCTACTGCTCAGTGGGTTTAAACTGCCAACCTTTAAGTTAGTAGTGGAGTACAAACTGCCTGTATCACCCAGGGACAGCTACACCACATCCGTATTAGGCTTTTTTCTGTTCCAGAAACTATCCTAAACAATTCATGTGGGTATCTCAGTAAATCCTCATAAAACCCTTTTGAAGTATCTGTTGATGAAGCTCGTTTTCCAAGAGGGGAAACCGAGGCACGGGAGATTACATAATCTGCCTAGGATTGTGCAGTCAGCTTTAGAGCCTGCACAGAGCCTCATCTGCTTGCTGGTGCACAGTTGAGCGCTGCCGACAGCACAACTCGAGTTTCCCATGGCATTGCTAGCCCATGGTTCAGCAGTGGAGGATTCCCAGGGCTCTGGGGATCCCCTGTGTTTCGTGCATATTTCCGTGAAAAGGTACAGCTCACCTTTTTCTCAGGAGAGCTTTCACCAGATCCTTAGAGGGGCACACGACCCGCCAGACGTGAAGAACCACCCACCAGGTCTGGTGTGCCTGTCTCCCAGTAAAAAGATGGAGAGCTTGCATGAAAAGTGACTTCCCCAGGGTCCACAGTGATCAGGTGACAGAGCTAACACTGGCTGTCACTGGTCCCGACCCTGCAAACCTTTACAAAGTAGTCCAGAGTGCAGAGTGTGGAGTTCATTCTGCCCAGGTCTACTGCTTACCAGCTAAGTTCTCATGGGTAAGCAATTTCATCTCTCTGTGCCTCAGTTTTCTCATCTGGAACATGGGATGGTAGTTGTAAGAGTCGATTATCACAGGAGATTCAAGTGAGTTACCCCCGAGGAAGGAGTCCCGATGGCACAACAGTTAAGCACCCAGCTGTTTAGTGAAAGACTGGTTTGAACCCACCCAGAGTAGAACCACATCATAAGTGTCCTAGGCTGTCTTCTTTATGAGAGCAGATCACTAGTTTTCTCTCCTATAGAGCCCCTAGGTAGATTCGAACCACCAATCTTTTCATCAGCAGCTGAGCACTTAGCCATTGCACCACTGTGACTTTTTATTAACCACACCAGAGCCATAATGTTAGTGTGATTATGCCAATCCACTCCTGCACTTACCCTGCTTTGTTGCCTCAGATTGAGGCTAAAGTAGGCAGTCAGGACTAACTCCATTTCTTGACCCATTGTTCTTAAAATTCCTAGCTTCCTAGCACTGCCTTGTTCCGGACATCACACATTAACTTGTAGGAGGCACTGAGATAAAAATATTTGCAGCCTTTAGACACTTTTGCTTGGAAGCCTTTTTCTTACAATCATCCAACAAGTGTAGGCTCCAGCCACTGGCCCCCGGCCAGGTCCCTGCTCAGATGACCACTGAGAGTCTCTAGACTCTCCAGACACTAAAGGGCTGCCTCCGGAGAGACCCCCGAGTTCCAGTTGCGTATCTTCTCCAGACCCCTGAGGTCTGGCTCACTCTGGACAGATGCCCTCCCTGCAAACTACTCATGTTCTTTCTTCCCTCACATCTAATGTCTACCCTTACATACCCAATATAAGCTCCCTACTTGCCTGGAGGAGTTGAACAGACTCTAAGGACTCGAATTTCTCCTGTCCCTTGCATGCGGCATGTAATAAACGTCTTGGTCATTTACTTAACCCGTCTCAGTACTGGATTACACGGCAAGGGCCTGAACCTGTGTTTTCCAGTAACAAAGCCTTCTTTCGCCTTTCTCGGTCCAGACTGTGTTACATCAACACCTCATCTTCTGGTCCTGATTTTGCAGCCCACATTTGCACTGGGTGCTTGTTTGCAAGGTCTCCTCTATCAGGACACAGTGTCCTCACCTAGTTCTCTCTCTTAGGTGGTGTGTCAGCCCTTAGTGTCCAAAGGACTATTTTGTACCCTGCTCCTGGGGCATTCAGTGCAGGTGGCCCCCTGGCCTGGCACACACTGGGAGGTTGCTCTTTCTTTAGTGGGTCAGAGAGGGAAGTGGGATTTTTTTCGTCTTAATAGTTATGGAAAGAATGATTACTTGAGGGTCCCTTAAGGAAAAATAAATCTGATTTCTTTCTCTTTGTGTCTCTCTCTTGTGTTCTGAGCAGGAGGAGAGTAACGTAGAAAACAGCCCACTCATATACTTTTTAGAGCAGGGAACAGATTTCAAAAAAAAAAAATCAATTGGTACAACAAGTAATAGAAAATGTGTTTTGATTCTGTATTTTGTCCAGTTAAGGGAAAGAGGGGGAAAAAAGTGATAACGCAGATGAAGAAAGGGGGTAGGAGAGATGAAGAAGCAAACAAAACAGAGCCGGTATTTGCTACCAGGAGCAGCTGTAACAAAGCGCCACAAACAGAGTGGCTTGTAAGAACAGAAACATAGATTGTTTTCTGGTTTTGAAGGCTATGGAAACCCTAGTGGCATAGTGGTTAAGCGCTAGAGCTGCTAACCAAAAGGTCAGCAGTTCCAATCTGCCAGGTGCTCCTTGGAAACTCTATGGGGCAGTTGTACTCTGTCCTAACCGGTTTCTATGAGATGGAACTGAGTTTGGTTTTTGGTTTAGTTCTGAAGGCAGCGGCGTGTTCTTCTCTTTGATGGCTCAAGGACAGTATCCTTTCTCGTCTCAGTGTCTGATGACTCCGGGTGTCCCTTGGCTTGCAGTGTCGCATAGCTTTGCCTTCACCTGGCTAGTTTCCCCTGTGTGTCTCTCTGGACCTCTTCTCCTCAGCCAAGGTTAGGACATATGGTATTGCCATGTGACGTCATGTTAACGTAACTGATGAGATCTTCGAAGACCGTTGCCAAACTAGGTCATACGCACAGGTACCGAAGCTTTGGAAACCTTGCTGGCATAGTAGTTAAGTGCTACATTAGTTAATTGGAAGGTTGGCAGTTTGAGTCTACCAGGTGCTCCTTAGAAACTGTGGAGCTGCTCTACTCTGTCCTATAGAGTCGCTATGAGTCAGAATCCACTCAACAGCAGTGGTTTTTGTTTTTTTATTTTTATTTTTTAGTCTTAGGATTCTAACATTTTACTTGGGGGACACAATTCCACCCAGAACAGAAACTCAGAGCTAAAATATTTATGGTTAAGTACTCAGCTACTAACCAAAAGGTTGACAGTTCAAATTTACCAGTAGCTCTGTGGGAGGAAAGGCATGGCAATCTGCTTCCATAAAGATTGCAACCAAGGAAACCCTATGAGGCAGCTCTGCTGTGTCCTCTAGGACCACTGTGAGTCAGCATTGACTTGACAGAACTCAACAATGACCAGACATCCCAAGAAACCTGGAGCGACATGCCTACCGTACTGAACCCTTGTGACTCTGTCACTCAAGACTTTCAAATATTCTTTTTTTTTTTAATTTTTATTTTTATTTAACATAACTGAGTGAAAGTGTACATTCACATACAAATTTACATGCCACCCTATATGCAGCTTCCACTGCTCTCCCTGTCCGGTGACTGCCCACTATTCCTCTCTGCTCCATACATGTCTCATCCTCCCAACAGTCTCCTTTCCCCTCCTCTCCATCCACTCCCCTTCCTCCAGCCAGAGGTCAGCAAGATGATATCCTATAGATGTATAGAACCATGACTTTCAAACATTCTGTTGCATTTTTACAACCACAGGCACACAGCCAGCCACCCCTTGGTACTCGACCCTCAGACTAGGTAAAGTAAGCCAAAGACACAGTTTAGCCTGAAGCCTGTAACTCTTCTTTATGACCTTGCTGTTGTTGTGATTACCTTGTGTTCAACGTCCACCTGCCGGGGACTCAAGGTACAAAGTTGACAAGGGTCCACCTTTCTTGAACTCCTAGCCCTGCTGGAGAGGCAGACATGTAAGTCCTGATGGTCAGGCTGCAATAATTACTATAATAAAAGTTCATATCAAGTGCACAGAGGAGAGATTAATTAATTCTGACTGGGAAATCCGGAACTGCTTGGTAGGGAGTAACTGATGAGGCATCTTGGAAGCGTTGCAGGATTCCTGTGGGTGGGGCAGGCAGAAGCAGGGAGAGTGGGATGGATTTAGCATCAGACAACTTGGATTTAATCTCTAACTCTGCCACTTCCTAGCTGTGCACCTTTGGGTCAGTTACTTAACCTCTGTGCTTGTTTTTTTGTCTGTGAAGAGTGAATAACAGAACATATCTTACATATAGGCACTGTACTAAGAAATCAAAGGCATGTGATACTGTCTCATAGAATTTAAACTGATGAGAAAGTCCAAAAACCAATGGGAAGCATGGTTATCGTGAAGACAGCTGTGAGTACAGACATGTACACAGGTGTGTCACCTTTGCATGGTACAAGCGTGACCTATTGAAGACAGCTGCACAGAACTAGAGGCTCAGAGGCTTTTGCCCATCAGTGGTCTACTTTTCCAGCCCCTTAGCTTTCTGTGGGGTGCAGAACTGCCTCTGAGACTGTTATGGATTGAATTCTGTCTCCCTAAAAGTTATGTTGCAGTCCTGGCCCTGAGTGCTTGTGGACATGAAACTTTTTTGCAGACAGTCTGTGAAGATGTCATTAATTAACTTAACATGAGGTCACACCAGTGTGGAGGAGGTCCTAATACAGGGTAAGTGATGTCTTTACCAGATAAGGAGCCCTGATGGTGTGGTAGCCAAGCATTTGGCTGTGGCTGCTAACTGAAAGGCAGCAGTTTGAGCCACCAGATGCTCTACAGGGACACAGAATCAAAGAAACACAGAAGGACTCCACGCAATGCTTCAGCTACCAGCCAACGATCACCATCAGAAATAAGGAAGGATCTTCCTTGAGACTGTTCAGAGAGAGGGGAACTACCCCACAGGGTTTCCAAGGAGCTGCTGGTAGATCCAGACCACCAAACTTTTGGTTATCAGCCAACCACCAACTTTTCGTTATCTTAACCACTGTGCCGCTAGTGCTCCTGAGAGAGCATGGCTCTGTTCATATGTTGAGTTTGGAATTCTAGCTTCCAGAAATGAGAGGCAATAAGCTATTAATATTTTAAGCTACTGACTTTGTGGCCCTTTGTTAGGGAGTTCTAGGAAACTAATACAGATTTGCCCTTTAATGGAAGGCACTTTTGCACCTGTGGCCAGCCCGGATGTTTTAAGAGCTGTGTGTCAGCATCTGCCCTGTGCAGACTACAAATCAGCTGTATCAGTATGGGGTGGTCTTGCCATGGCAATAGCCATGTCCATCCTTATCATCCACTTGGGAGCAAGTACAGGTGGTTCAAGTGCACTCTCGAGTGAGCACCATGGCTGTGATGAACTAGAGGTCCATCCCACCCATCTCTGAGATCTGTTTGACCCTAAGCAAGACTAGATTTCCACCTGCCTAAAACAGTCCCCCAGGGGCAATGAATTTCAGACAAAATGAAAAGCACCTACTAAATGCCTGGCACATAACACTGACAAACCAGTTGACTGATTTAAGCCCACTCCACATGTGTCAGAGTAGAACTGCACTACACAAATTTTCAAAGACTGCGACTTTTTGGAAATAGATTACCAGGCCTTTCTTCCGTGGTACCTCTTGGACCACCAACCTTTCAGATGGTAACCAAGTGCTTCACAATTTGTGTGTGCCACCTGGAGACTCCTTGGTACATAGTAGACTCACTGTGATAGGTGAGCAACTCAGTGGATGTGCAGTGTGCAGCTGTACCCTGGGGAAGGTACACCTGGTAAATTTCCAGGGACAAGATTGGGAAGGTTGGGAGGGGGCCGCAGTGTGAACTGGAACATCGCATGTACAAGTATTGAACATTGATTATGAGTCAGGAGCCATGCAGGGTTGTGGGGAGCCACAGGCACCTGCCTGCAAGAACCTCACGGACCCTGGTCTGGGGACTTGCTTTTAAGTGCTAGGGACCGTTGGAGTTGCTGAGCAGAAAGTGGCCCTGAGGTAAATGTACTGGAGCATCCTGCTGAGACAGAGAGCAGGGAGTCAGACTTGTAAGGAAGGGCCATGCTAGGTAATAGTCCAGATGGGAGATAAGGAGAGGCAGCACTGAGGCAGTGGCCATGGAGCTGGAGAAGAAGAGATGGACTAAAAAACTGTTGCATGAGTAGAGTCAGCAGGATCAGGGTACCATGGGAAGTAGCCTCATAAACCAAAACATAGGACACAGACACTGGTATATGCTATCTGGAGAGGGAGGGAGAGGAAGAGAGGAGATAAAACAGCTTCAAGGACAAGTAGAATTCCGTGCTGTGGGAGACAGGACATGTTGGAATAAAAGCTAAAAATCTCACTGTGATTGAGTCAGTTCTGATCCCTTGTGATACAGAGTAGAGCTGTGCTCCATAGGGTTTTCTTGTGATCTTTATGGAAGCAGATTGCCAGACCATTCTTCCGTGGTGCCTCTGAGAGATTCTGAACCCCTAATCATTAAGTGAGTAGTCAAGAACAAGCTGTCTATGCTCCCTAAAGAAAAACCAAACCTGTTGCTCAGACAGAGTAGAACTGTCCCATACAGTGCTACTCTGGGGCCTCTAACAGAACCAGAACCGTTGGCAGTGAGTTGATTCTGGCTGATGGTAACCTCATGTGTTACACGGTAGAACTGAGCTCCATAGGGTTTTCTTGGCTTTAGTTTTTATGGAAGCAAATTTCAAGGACTTTCTTGCATGGTGCTGCTTGGTAGATTGGAACTGCCAACCTTTCTGTTACCAGCCAAACACAAACTGTTTGCAACCAATTACCTCATGCTGGAACAGACATTTAGAAAAACATCTGGCGGAATTCATAAAGTGGTTTATACATCTTCTGCGACCATGCAACACCCTCCCTGAGGTACAAGCAACAGAAATGCACATGTATGACCGTAGGTGTCTACAGCAGTGCCATGCACAAGCTCCAACTGAAGAGTGCCTCAATGCTCGTTAGCAAGGAAGAGGATAGACAGACGAATGACGATCTAGTCATGCAACGGAATACTATGCAGTGGTGAAAATGACAATGTGAAATTCCATTGCCATGATATGTAAGAATCTCATGACTATAATGTTTAATGAGAAAAGGCAGGTACAAAAGTGTACATACAGTAGGATTCCATTTCTATGAATTACAGAAATAAGTGAGGCATATCTGGTGTGTTAAAAGTCAGAATAGTGATTATTCTTGATGGAGAGAGACTAGAAGAGGTCATGGGGGGATTTCTACATGGGAGCTGATTACGTTCCATTTCTTGATCTCTGTGATGGTTACACTAGTGTCTGTTTTGCATGAGCTCACTGAACTTCTAACTAGATTATTCCTGAGGAGCAAGGATGGTGACACTCCATCTTCTGTACTTTGGACATATTGTCAGGAGGGATCAGTTCCTGGAGAAGGACATCGTGCATGGTAGAGGGTCAGCAAAAAAGAGGAAGACCCTTAACAAGATAACCTGGCACAGTGGCTGCTGTCACCGTGATTGAGGGCATGGCTCAGAACTGGGCAGCGTTTGTCCTGCTGTACGTACATAGTGTCCATGTGAGTCATAACCAACTCGACAACACCTACCAACAACAACAGAGTATGTGCCCTTTTATTTTATTTTCGTTGTTGAAAATATATATAGCCAAACATACACCAACACTTTCTAAGCATACAATTCGGACCCACTGATTCCTTTCTTCAAGTCATACAATCCTTCTCACGCTCTTTTTCCGAGTTGTTCTTCCTGCATGCACCTAAACTAATTGCTTGCAGGCACCTTATATTTTAATTAACAAGTTTTTTAACTCTCCAAGGATTCTGGTTAGGCACAAGCAGGCAGGCAGGGATGCCAGTAACTGAGTCTGGGGTTATAAACAAGGACGGCAATGGGGGTAAAGCAGGAAAGGACTGAGTTTGAATCAGGTTGAGTTTAGAGGACAGAGGGACAGACAGTCTGGGAAGAGGGTACTGGGACATGTGTGTGAGGGATGGATCCCCAGGTGCAGCTGAGAGAGGAGAGCAGAGGGTGGGATCACCAGTCTCCTGGGCAGGCACAGGAGGACGATTTTAAAGGAAGCTGAGAAGTGAAGGAGCAACCAGAGGAAGAGGCCCAAACCTGGTGGTAGGCTTCCCAGGAAACACACGATAGGGGAATTTTATGAAGAAGGCCTTCAACTCAGTCATATGCTGCAGAGAACCCAGCAGTGTCTTTCTATCACCACCTGTGACAGATTGAATTGTGTGCCCAAGAAATGTGTGTCAGCTTGGGTAGGCCACGATTGCCAACATCGTTTGACTGTTTGTCATTTTGTGATCTGATGCGATTATCCTATGTATTATAAATCCTACCTCTGTGATGTTATTGAGGCAGAATTAGAGGCAGTTATGTCAATGAGGCAGGATTCACTCTACAAGATTAGGTTGTGTTTTAAGTCAATCGCTTTTGAGATATAAAAGAGAGAAATGAGTGAGAGAGATAGGGAGTGGGGGAGGAGAATCTCCTATCACCAGAAAGCAGAGCCAGGAGCAGAGTATGTCCTTTAGACCCGGAGTCCTGCACTGAGAAGCTCCTAGACCAGGGAAAGATTGATGAGAAGGCTCTTCCTTCAGACACAACAGAGACAGAAAGCCTTCCTCTGGAGCTGGCGCCCTGCAAATTTGGACTTCTAGTCTCCTCGATTATGAGAGCGTAAACTTCTATTTGTTGCAGCCACTGGTGGTCTTTCTTGTTGGGGAGACCGTGGCCTGAAACAGAGGCAGAGACACACCAGTCTGAGTGTCCAGTGAAGTTTATTCAAAGAGAAAGAGAGTGGGGTCTGAGCCAACAGTGGCAAGCCCACCTCTCCCCTGTAGGGCAAGTTTTTTTATAGTAGTAAAGTTCGAGGGAGGTAGTGTGGGATGAGGGGGCTTATGTTTTGATAAGGAAAGACAGAGAAGAAGGGTAGCAAGAAATTCTGGTTTGGGAATTCATGATCGGATAAGGAAGAAGTATTGATTAGAAGGGAGAGGGTAAGGTTTGTTTATAGTCAAGATTTTCATAAGGGAAGAGCTTTTAATTAGGAGAGTTGGAGAGGCAGGCATAAAGTTATTTGTTTTATGGCTATATTAGGTGGGGCATACCAGGCTGTCTTCAGCTCATGGCAAAGTCTGATCACTGGATAAGATGACCTCTCTGAATTTTGGGGACAGAGTTCCCTCAGTGACCTCCCTGAATTTCAGGGAAAGAGTTCCCTCATTTCTGTTATAGCCGTACTAGCTGACTAAGACACCAACTATTACATTTGGCCCTGCCACTTTCCTCCAAAGCTTTTTCTTGGAGTGAGCTACAGTTTAGTTACGTCCTGAGTCCCTGGACTTTATCCACACCCCATCCTCTGCAGCAACCGGAAGCAGTTTCCATTCCTGGAGCTGCTCAGGAGCCGGGACTTCCCTGTCCTGTGCCTGTGCAACTGATTGTTCTGACCCTACGGTAGAAGTTTACATTCCGCCCTGCTGAACTGCATCTTCTACTTGTCTGAGCCACTAAGGAAGGTGGGGAAGGGTGAGGCTTTCTCTGGGCAGTACTGGCAACTCCCTTGGCTCAGAGTCCAGTGTTTGGGCAGAGCAGACAGCTGGCATCCTGATGTGAGGGGTCTAGCCCTGTAGCCAGAAAACTGGGTCACAACTTTGTGCTGCCCATCACCACAAAGCCAGACGTGGAGACCGGGAGGGACTGCGCTTTACTCAGATGGCCAGGGGCCAGAGAAGATGGTGGGTTCGCACCCTAAAAAGCATCTTAACATCTTATTTCAAGCTGGAGGGTCTTGTAGGAAGAAAGAGAAAGGGTTAGAGAAAAAAACAAGGGTTGTTATTCAGACGCCCAGGGTGGGGGTGGGGGTGGGGGAGTCATCAGTCACCAGATTGGTTGTCTGGGAACTGTGATGCTTTCCGGGCAGTGGTCTCAGGTCCCTGGGCAAGGCATGGAGTCACAAGGTGGCTGATGTCACCTGGCAGTATCTTAGCATCTCCTTTCAAGCTAGAGGGTTCCGGGATCGTTAGGCTGGGTCACAAGTGAGCCAGAGTTGGGGGGTAGGTTGGGGGCAGTTGTTAGAGCAACTGTTATCTGGCTAAGTCCTCCTGAAGAATAACCTCAGTCTCTGGGTTAGTTATTGTAATTTTTCTAGTCAGCTTAAGAGATCAGGCAAGGATTTTTAATCAATATTTTATAATTTCTAGCCCTACTTCGGAGCCTTCTGTATCCACAGACATGTGGACCTGTTTCTCCAGGCCTGTTGCCTAACATGTTCACCCACGGGGGCTACATATTAACTCGTTTGCAAGGAAAAGGGAAAGATTTGCACGCCAATGGCAGTCTGTGCTTATGCTGGGTATCTGCTGTATGGTGTGAGGAAGTTCAGAACAACCAAGAATCCTTCAAATCCCTTGATTCTCACTCATGACAGTCCCACGTGTTGTGCAGAACTACCTATAATCTTTAGAGAAGTGGATCACCAGGCCTTTCTTCCGTGGTTCTAGTGAGTGGGTTCATATCGCCAACTTTTAGGTTAGTTGTTGTTGTTGTTAGGCATCGTCGAGTCAGTTCTGACTCATAGTGACCCTGTAAACAGAATGATGTACTGCCTGGTCCTGCACCATGTGCACAATTGTTTTTATGCTTAAGCCCATTGTTTCAGCCTCTATGTCAATCAATGTCATGGATTGAATTGTGTTCCCCCCCCAAAATAGGTGTAGCCATGTGGCTAGGCCATGATTCCCAGTATCTTGTGACTGTCCTCCACTTTGTGGTTTGCCTATGCTGTGTGTTAAAGGATTAGAGTGGGACTGTAAATCCCTTTATAAGATCACCTCCCTGCTCCACTGTAAAGGGAGTTTCCCTGGAGTGTGGCTTGCCCCACCCTTAATCCTTTCATCCTGCAAGAGATAAAAGGAAAGCGAAGCAGGCTGAGAATGGAGAACCTCGCACTATCAAGAAAGCTGCACCAGGAGAAGATTGCATCCTTCAGGCATGAGATTGCTGCCCCAAGATGCTCCCTGCACAAAGACTGATGCCATACTGGACTCTCCCCCAGAGCCAACCAAGGGGGCAGCCTTCCCCTAGAGCAGACATCCTGAGTTTGGACTTACAGCGTACCTGACTGTGTAAGAATAAACCTTCTTTTGTTAAAACCATCCACTCTGTGGTATTTCTGTTAGAGCAGCCCTAGCTGACTAAATCAATCCATCTCGTCGAGGGTCTTCCTCTTTTTCGCTGACCCTCCACTCTACCATGCATGATGCCCTCCTCCAGGGACTGATCTTTCCTGACAACAAAAAGTATGTAAGGTACAGTCTTGCCATCTTTGCTCCCAAGGAACACTCTGGTTGTACTTTTTCCAGAACAGATCTGTTTGTTCTTTTGGCAGTCCATGGTACATTCAACATTGTTCTCCAACACCACAATTCAAAGGCATCAATTCTTCTTCTGTCCTCTTTGTTCATGGTCCAGCTTCCACCTGCATCTGATATGATTGAAAATACCCTGGCTTGGGTCAGGCACATTTTAATCTTCAAGGTGACATTCTTATTTTTGGATACTTGGAGGAGGCCCTTTGCAGCAGATTTTCCCAAAGCAATGCATCCTTTGATTGCTTGACTGCTGCTTCCATGGTGTGTTGATTGTGGACCCAAGTAAAATGAAATCCCTGACAATCTCAATCCTTTCTCCATTTATGACAATGTTGTTTACTGGTCCAGTTGTGAGGGTTTTTGTTTTCCTGATGTTGAAGTGCAATCCCCACTGAAGGCTGTGGTCCTTGACCTTCATCAGTAAGTGTTTAAGTTAGTAGTTGAATATAAACTGTGCTACCTAGGGATCTCTAGTAATAATAATGTTGTTGTTAGGTGCTGTTGAGTCAATTTCAATTCATGGTGACCCCATGAGACAGAGTAGAATTGCCCCGTAGGGTTTTCTTGGCTGGTCTTTCTTGCCAGATCTTTCTCCCTTGGAGCCACTGGGTAGGTTCAAACTGCCAATCTTTTGGTTAGCTGCTGAATGCTTAATCATTGCGTCATCAGGGCAAGGGCAAGACTACCCTTTATTGAGCTGTACTGGGTCCCAGGCCAGGCCTGGGCTTAGCATGCACACACGCAATCTGCTTTACGGCTGGGGAAACTGAGCCACAAGGAGGTTTTATAACTTCCCCAGGGTCACTCAACTAGCAAGTGGCAGAGCTGAGTTTTGAATCCGGATGCTGAAACTCTTTACCATCTTTCAGGAAATACTATTGATGTGAACACAGGAAGCAGTGGCAGAAAGCTATACATAATCTAAATCCATAGACAATCCTCAGATTCTTTATTCTGAGTTTAAAATGTACTGCTTGACAGCTTGGCACAAGATATATTCCTTTCTGTATTCCCTTTGGTTTAAGCAAATACTGAGTTACATTTCCCTTAAGCCCATCAATCAACTGCAGCAAAATGTGTGATTAGAAGACCTCTCTGGCCACAGATATTGGGGGAGGGGCAGTAAAAATCACGGTTATTTTATTTACATTGACTTAAAACTGACCCTTGAGCCCCTTCCCTCTAATATTCTTGGAAGTTGTGGTTTATTATATTGAAACTCACCCTTCCCACTTTGCCCAGGGTTATGCAAAGGTCCTGGGGTCTTTGAAGTGCTGGCTGACCTCCACTTCTTCCTGGATATGTGATACTTCGAATGCTACTTCAACCCTTTGTAAAATACAGACTAAGAGTGGTTCCTGAAACTGGGGATTCAGCAGGCAGAGGGTGTGCCGGCAGAAGAGGTCAGGAGGAACGTGACCGTGAGTGAGCTGTTAGCTGGGTCCAGAAGGAGACCCATTGTTCAGTACACATGTCTGCAGAGTGCTGGGTGTGCTGGGGGCCACTGACACAGAGGACAGCAGGCTTGCACTCAACGACTGGCATTAGGCATCAGGATTCTGACAGGGAGAGAGATAAACGTTGTGACAGGGAGCCCTGGCAGCTCAGGAGTGGGAGAGAGACCCCATAGCTGGTGTAAAGAACAGATGTGCTGGAAATGGATGGCCGCCAGAGCCAAGAGCAGTGCCTTCCTAGAAGGCTAGGCTGTGGGCCTGGCAAGACCACAAGGGGCATTGTCGTTTGTCTGTGCTGAGGATTCTTTTGGCCCCTTGAGGAGGTGCCGTAATGGAGATTTAATTGCATGCTTGTCATAGTAACACATATGCCGACTATGACTTGGAATGGACTTGTCTCTTCTCTGTGGTGCTGAGGAGGCTAATTGTGGACCATGCTTCGTGGATTCACACCCAGGTTTGCCTGTGTGCATCTGTGTTTTATACACACACACACACATATATATAATACTATATATACATATTATATTATATATCTGACTTGACGGCACTTGGCTTGGCATATAAAAACCCTCTCTGAATCAGCCTTGTTGTTATCATCTGTAAGAGAGACACATACACACTCTCCTCACAGGATTATTCTGAGGATTAAGTGGCCAAACCCACAAGCAGTGCTCAGAACAGTGCCTGGCACACAATCAACAGAAACAAGGCTGTTATGAAACCCGGTGCATCTTGAGGACCAAACCTTGAGAAAAAAAACCCACAAAACAAAAACAGTTGCCAGCTCCACCTCATGGCGACCCCACAGGTGTCAGAACTATGCTCCACGGGTCTTCAGTAATCTTTGGGAAGTAGATCCCCAGGCCTTTCTTTGGAGGTGCCTCTGAATGGACTTGAACCTCCAGCATTTCAGTTTAGCAGCCAAGCCTGTTAACCATCTGCACAAGCCAGGGGCTGCTGTCTTAGAGACAGAGCCCATTTCATCCTTCTGTCTTCCCAACACAGATTCCATGCCTGCATCCTGTGTGTGTTCCTTAAAAATGGTATCATTTAGCTGCTCTGTGAAGGGAGTACATTTCAACCGGCAGAGAGAGACAGAGAGGGGAGAACTTGGGCACTAGCTGTGTCAGGTGGGATCACAGGGGTAACGTTTGAGGGCCAGAAAAGAGGGAGATTGCCCTGGAGGTAGCAGGAAAGCCCCTAGATGAAGGTCTTGGCAATGTGGGAGGGCTGGAGGTACTGACCTGGCTTCCTGGAGGAGGTGAGATGGGTCGAAGGGCACAAGGGAAAAGCAAGAAGAAGACACAGCAAGAGGAAAAGTCCAGACCAAATCCACTGCCATCTAGTCGATTCCAACTCATGGTAACCCTACAGAAGAGAGAACAACTGCCAGGAGTTCCCAAGGAGCGTCTGGTAGATTTGAGCCGCTGACTTTTGGTGAGCAGCCCTAGCATCTAACGACTGTGTCACCAGGGTTTCCACAGAAGGAAGCACCAAATAAGTCCAGGGGCAACTGGTGGGCAGAGAGCTTGTGTAAATCTCAGTTCCCTCTGCTCATAAAGTTCTACAGGCCTGTATTTCTGTCTGTTTTATATTAACATTTACATAACAAGTAGGTTGAGAGATTGTGTTATTTGCATATATATGGAGGCTGGCTGGAACCGGGGATCCTCTTGCCTGTCCATGACGTTTTATTGATTAATAAATTAGGCACTTACAGATCAGGCACAAATCAAATCCATCCATTTCAGACAGCCGTCAGGTGCAAATGAATGTAAACTGGCAGCTTCCTTTGCATACGGAAGGCGAGCATTTCGTCCTCCTTTGTCATGCACACTCTCCAGAGGCTGTAATTTGCCTGCATAGCCAGCCAGCAAGCAGCTCTGAGGTTTGCTTGATTTCCAGAGTAGAAAGAGCCCCTTGGCTCCAGGCAGAGGTGGGCACGTGCGTGGCCTGTGGAATGCTCCTAGCTCCACTGTCTCTCCCAGTCCCCAGTATCTCCCCAGAGGAGGGCAGTGGAGACAGAGGCAGATACCATATGACACATTGCCTGGTCACAGACTCAGAGTTCAAGGGACCACAGCTGGAGGGAAGTCCATCTATACCAACCCCTGGGTTTTACAGAAAATAAGCTCAAGTCCAGAACGGGAAGTGACTTGCCTAAGGTCACACAGCAAAATAGGAGCAGTGCCAGGACTAGAACCCGGTAGTCTTTACCTCAAGTTCAGTCCTTTTTCCCTGATGTCTTTATGGTTCTTTTAATAGGAAAGAGAGAAGTAGGGTCTGGAGTTGCTGAAACCGCTGGGGTTGTTATTATCATGAGCCACTTTGTCACAAGCCCCATCATGGCCTGATTTCAAGGCTCCTGGAGGGCCCCTCACCCCTGGGGAAGCCTCTTCCACCAATCCCTCGGACTCCATACACTCCTTTAAAAAGTAGATTGGTGCTAGCGGCTGTAGAGTCTTTCCCATATTCAGAATAACCTCACATACAACTGGATCAGACCATTGTGTTCTATAGAGTTTCCATTAACTGAATTTCAGAAATAGGTTGCCAGGCCTTTCTTCCTAGTCTCACTTAGTCTGGAAGTTCTGCTGAAAACTATTCAGCATCCTAGCAACAGGCAGGCTTCCACCAACAAAGAGGTGGTACATGTACATGGTGTGCATCGGCCAGGAATCTCTTGCATGAAAGGTAAGAGTTCTACCCCTAAACCTCGCTGCTTTCTCCTTTAAATGGGCTTTCTGTTGCATAAGAAAACACACAGTTTAAATGACTGGCTGGGTAGAAGGCAAAGAGAGTGAGCAGGAGAGCTTTGGTCCCCTGTTTGGGTGAGCCAGGCCACCAAGAAGGATGAGACGGGTGCAAAAGGGGGGATACTCAAGGTCAAGCTTCACCCACTTTACAGTGGAAGAGAGAAGAGAGCTACAGATATGGTAGGGGGAGTAGTGGAGTGATTCAGGACAGAGGGAGGTGGCTGACCCACTAGATGGGCTACTGAGGCATTGATGTAGTTCCTGAGCCAGAGCGGGCATCCAGCTGGTCTGTCCTGGTTATTTGACACCTGTCGTCACCGAGGCAGGGAAATAGCTGAGTTGACCCCAGTGAGATTTTTCCTGCCTTTTACATCTTTGTGTGGGTTTAGTAGGTTGGGGCATCAAAGTTTAGATGTAGTTTTATTTCATTTTTTTAATTTTCTCCCTTCCGGGTGCTAAGAAAGCAGGCTAATGGAGCTATTATCCCCCAGGTTTCCTGGACTCCCATTGCTCACGATTATAAGGAAAACAGTGTGTCACTTCTCTGTAACTGCTGGAAGGCGGCAGGAGGCATGGGTGGCCCTCCCAGCTCCTCTTCATGCCCTTCATCATATTAACCCAGCTGGGTAGCAGTGGGGAGAACGCCAGCTGTGGGAAGACCTGCCTTTGGGCCTCAGCTTGGCTCTGACTGTGACCTTGGGCCCAGCAACTCACTTCCCTCTGCTGCCACAGAGACAGAGGGACCTGAGCTCCAGATCAGAAAGTAGAATTGTCTGGCATCCTCGCCCTGCTGTGGGAGGGTCTTAGTATGATCATGCGATGCTTTGCAGCCTTAAAACCAAAGCCAAACTAAACTCACTGCCGTTGAGTAGATTCTGACTCATAGCGACTCTAAAGGACAGAGCAGAACTGCTCCATAGAGTTTCCAAGGAGCACCTGGCATACTTGAACTGCTGACCTTTTGGTTAGTAGAAGTAGCACTGAACCACTACATCATCAGGGCTTCTGCCTTAGGTGCCTTATGTAAACTAGCTAGCTTAAGTTACTCATCTGTAAAATGGGGCTAACGATAGAACTTATCTCTCACAAAGTCAGGCCAGTGCCTGGTCCAGGGTAGGCTCATAGTAGGTGTGCAGTGTGCTAAAGCTATTCTTCAGAGTGTCTGTTTGGTAAAATAAGATCACGATATGCCTACTGCAGAAGGCTATGGAGACAAAGCACCTGGGACGCTTCAGGATCAGTAATGCGCTAACAAAGGATAGGTCTTATGACAGTGTCATTGTCTGTTTCCACTTGAAGCAATAGGGCTGAGGCACCTCGGTAAGGAGAAAGTGGGCTAAGTGTGTGTAAAACAGACTTTTGATGAGTTATGGACCCCCTGGGTGGTGTGAACAGTTAATGTGCTCAGCTACTAACTGAAAGCTCAAGGTTCAAGTCTACTCAGAGGTGCCGTGGAAGAAAGACCTGGCAATGTACTTCCAAAAATCAGCCACTGAAAAACGTATGGAGCATAGTTCTACTCTGACACACATAGGGTTGCCATGAGTCGGAACTGACTCAAAGACAACTGGGCTTTGGTGAGCTATGAGTGACTCCAACAAGAGGCTATTTAAAGAGGTAGATCTGGAAGCCAGAATCCTCCAGAGGGATGCAAAAGAAGGTAGAGGAAGAGGTCAAGTTCATCATGTCCTTAGTGAGCACTTATTGAGTGCTTCCTGTGCACCAAGCACCTTCACAGGTATTGTATCTTTTGACCAAGTTCAAGGGCTACTGTAGCAAAAACAAAACCTCACACCTACTAAGATTGATTACTTAAAGGTAACTTGACATACTTGGCTCCCCTTAGTGCCATTCTAATAGCAGCTTTGTTAGCCCAGTCCGTTTTCTGCCCGGGACTGCCACCCACTCTCCTTCTAATCACATGTAAGCCTCCAATGGATCCCCATGCCTGCCACTCAGCCCACCACCACATCAAGCAAAGAGAAGCACGAGACAAGATCCCGGCAAAACATCATAGACATCATCCCTAATTCTCTGTCTTGTCCCTGTGAAACACTCGTGGATCCTCATGTAGATGCTGATGCCCTGTTGGAAGCTGGTAGATTTCAAACTGGAGTGCTTGTAAAATTCCTGGGCCCTGCCCCTAGGGAGTTGGAACTAGTGGGTAGGCCAGGGGCCAGGAATTTTGGTGTACACTATAAGTCAGTGACTCCACATAGTTCCGTTGTCAGACCTGGCTGGCTTCAGTTCTATCCCAGCTACCAGCAATGACACAGATCATCTGTAGATTCAGGCAGGAGAGGAGGAGGTGAGAGAGGCATCGATTGCATCCAGGAGCTGCGCTGTGTCACGCACCCTCACCCCATGTGAATCCATCACCCTGCCACTTTCCGCCTGCCCGTGAGATTGTGGTCTGGAGCTCTTGGTCTTCTTTTCTGCAAAACTGTCTGGTCTTTCAGCTTTCTGGGTCCATCAGCTCCCACTGCAAGCGTATCACAGGACCCGCCTTCCTGAGGCCCCTGCTGGCCAAGCCAGATTTTCGTCTGGATTTGTCCCTCGTATAGTCCCATGGTTTCTTGCGGTTCTTAACATGTGTCACCTTGCATCACCTGCACCTTGCCAGCTCCCTGCTCCCCTCTCCCAGCATGCCCCGTAGTTGGTGGCGCCGGCCACCACATCTGACTCCTCTCATCACTGTGTTGTCTCTGCGTGATTTTCCAGTACAGACCTCCCACTGGCCGAGCAGCCTCCGTGTTAATGTAAACTGCTGTGGAGTCGGTCAACTCATGGTGGCCCACGCGGCACAGAATGAGATGCTGCCCAGCCCTGCACTATCCCCATAGTCAGCTGGGGGTCTAAATTCATCTGATGACTGTGATCCATAGGGTTTTCTCTGACTGATTTTCAGAAGTAGATCGTCGGGCCTTTCTTCCTAATCTCTCTTACTGGAAGTTCTGCTGAAATACCTCAGCAGCTCATAGCAGCACACAAGCCTCCAGTGACAGACAGGTGCGTTGGCTGGGAATTGCACTCAGGCCTCCTGAAAGGACAGCACTGAACCACTGCCTCCTAAGACGCCCCCTTAGACCTCTTACAGACTTCCTCCTGACCTTCAGGGAAACTGGTGGTGCAGAAGTTGAGTCTGGCTTCTCACCAAAAAGTCAGAATTTGGATCCTCCAAGGGCTCCTTGGAAACACTGTGGGGCAGTTCTGTTCTGTCCCATAGGGTCCCTGTGAGTCAGAACCTATTTGATGGCAACTGGTTTTTTTCCCTTCCTTTCCTTCAGGCCTTGAGGACTTGGCCTTCTATCTTGAGAAGCTGCCCAGCCAGGCAGCCAGTTTCACAGATGAAAACATACGACACTGAAGACGGAACAGCCTCTGACACACAACCGCAACTAATTCTGTCTCATAGTGGAGCTGTGTTTGTCAGGGGTGTGGCTTTTCTAACAGCTGTCCTGTGAGCTTGTTCAGCTTCCCAAGACCTGGATGCCCCCACACTCTCTTCTTTAGTGTCTTCCTTCCTGTTCCTCTCCAGTTGTAAGAAATTCATTAAGAGGCTGTGCCTCAGGAGAAGTTGCCGGTGATTCAGAAGAACACTCTCTGCTGGGACACCTCCCCTTCCTGGCCATCTCCCTGCTGGGACAGCTCCCAGCCTTGTGGTACCTCAAGGGTAGAACCCCAGAGCATCTTGTTGCTGTTTTGAGAACTGAGTGATAATTATATGTATAAAATTCAACTGCTTAAACCGTTCAGGATTAATCGGCACCAACACACAGAAATGCGCCTTGCCTGTAATTAGCGATTCCCTAGGAAATGCATTTTGCAAAATAGCACTTGATTTTAATAACAGGCTGTTAGTATTAGAATGTTGCACCTCTTTTATTGCAGATTGTCAAAGAAGCCCCCTCTCTCCAGCTGCCCCAGCCTCCTGCCTCACTGGTTGGGGGCCTTGACATATTTGGGGGGCTTTTCTTAGAGGTGGCCTCCAGCCCTGGCCTTTCTAACCACTCTCAGCCCCCGTTCTAGGTCTCTCTGGGCACCTAAGATCTCGTTAGCTGCTGGCAGGTTTGATGTGAAAATCCCAACCCTTTTCATCTCGGATTCTTCTCCTCCTGCTCCTCCCTACTCACCACGCTCTCCCTCTGCCTCCTCCTGCTCTGCTCTCTCCCCTCTGCTTCTGGCTCCACAGTTCTCCTCTGACTATTCTGCCTCTGTAGGTGGCCCTTTGAAGGACTCCGTCTCCCTCTGTATCTGTCTCCCTTCACTCCTCACCGCCCCTCTAATTTGCTTCTCCCACCTCGGCTCTGTTTATCTCTGTGCTTGTCTTAGGCCCTGGAAATCCTGGTGGCGTAATAGTGCCATGTTACAGCTGCTAGCCAGAAAGTCAGCAGTTCAAATCCACTAGATGCTCCTTGGAAACCCTGGGGGTGTACTGGTGAAGTGCTATGGCTGCAAACCAAGACTGGCAGTTCAAATCCATCAGGCACTCCTTAGAAACTATGGGGCAGTTCCACTCACAATGAGTTAGAATCAACTTGACAACACTTAGCAACAGTAACAACAGACGGTCCTTGGAAACTCTAGGGCGGTTCTACTGTGTCCTGTACCGTCTCTCTGAGTCACAATCGATGTGATGGCAATAGGTTTGGTTTAGTTTGGGCCTTCGGTCTGTTCTCTAACTCCTTGCCTGCCTTGGCCAGGACTGGAGAGGGGGCACCCTCATGCGCCAGCAGCCGAGAGTTGCCCCTCAGAGAGAGATGCTAAGAGGGAGTAGTGGAGGCACAGGACTGGGCAGCCACGTTCACAGCCAAGCATCTGCCCTGCAGCCTAAGGGGGCTGGCGGACAGGGCTGGGCAGAGGGGCCAGGACTCAGGCAGAGCAGCTGCCTGGCCCTCCCTCCTCCGACTGCTCCGCTGCCCTAGGTTCCCGAACCTCCTTTTGTAGCACAGGCCCAGCTGCTTGTTCTTGGAGTGCACGGGTGCAGTGGCAGGGGTGAAGGGTGGACAGGAAAGGACAAGAAGTTTGAGGTATCAGGCAGACGGTGGGTGGTGCCCCTCCTACACAATCCTCTCACCTCCTTCCAGTTTTCCTTTAACAGCCCCTCCTACCCCCAGGTGGCCCCGGCTAGAGGTCGGTTGTCATTCTTGACTCCTCTCGCACCTCCTTGTGCAGTCCACCTCCCAAAGCTGTTCCTCCTTCCTTTGCAGCCCCCTGGGCTCCTCTGTCAGCCCCTCCATCCTGCTCTAAGTCACAGCTGCAGCATCTCCCGTCTGACTGGGTACCCTGCTTCCGGGCCTGTGCCTGCTGACCAGCATGCCTCGGGACAGTTCTGCCTAACAGAAAAGGAGCCTCAATGCCTTCTACTTAAAATCTTTAAGGGTCTGTTACGTCAGCATGAGGCCAGATTCCTCAACCTGACCTGGCCTGCCTTGCAGCCTCAACTCCCTGCTCAGCCCCCCAAACACCCTCTATACTTTAGCTCTGCCAGCTTGTACCCAGGACCACCATGTGTTTGTATATGCTGTTCCTTCTGCCTGTATGCCCTTCCATGTCCCCTCTCCTCTGAAAAATGTCAGTGCCTAGAACACTGTTTGGTATACAGTGTGTGCACAGTTAATATTTGTGTTAATAATTGCTCATCATCCCAGCCCCAGTTTAAATATGTTATCCTTGGGGAAGCTTTTCATACCTGTCCTAGACTTACTTACTCAATCCTTTGCGTTAGCAGAGCACTTTTACATATCACTTTTCCTTCCCTGAAATGAAAATGAGTTCTATTTGTCAGCTGTAGCTGAGTGAAAAACTGACACTAAAGCTCAGTGTCGGAAAGCACCACGTTAGGCTGAGATTGACTCAAGAGACTTGACTGGAGTAGCTCTGCTCCTGCATCTCCCCCTAATCCTGGAACCCTTGGATAGACCCAGCACAGTCAAGTCATGGCGATGGCAGAAGGGCAGGAAGGCAAGGGGAACCCTGGGAAGCCTCTTAAGGCCTAGGCTTGGAGCACTTCCACCTTCTTCTATTGGCCAAAGCAAGTCACCTGGCCAAGTCCAAAGTCAAGAGCTGGAGAAATGTACTCTGCCCCTTTATGGGAAGAACTGCAAAGCCATGTATGAAGAATATGAATAAGGAGCTAGGGTGGGCAGGTTTGGAGTCATACCAGTGTGTCCAACACATAGTAGAAGCCCATTTACTCAACATATATTTATTGAGCATCTACTATGTGCTGGACACTATTTTAGGATTGAAAATACAGCAGTAAGCGAAACCAATAATACGAGGACTGCTAATTAAGTTCACGAACTCATACTAGAAAAGGGGCTACATACATCATTGCTGAGTATCACTGTGGTTACCTTCGAAGTACTGCCCCTGGGAAGCTACGCACTGATGCCAGCACCTAGTCCACCCTTCAAAGCAATTTTGAAACTCTGTTTCTGGAATAGCCATCAGAGTTGTCTTTGTGTTATCCTTGGTGTCCTGAATGTCATCAAAATGTCTTCCTTTCAACGTTTCCTTTATGTCCGGGTAAAGAAAAAAGTCATTGGGAGTCAGATCCGGTGAGTGGGGAGTATGTCCCAATATAGTTGTTTGTTTACTGGCTAAAAACTCCATCACAGATAATTGTACAATTAAGTTTGCAAACTTGCCACTGTGCCACCATGTGCAATGGCCATTCCAGAAAAAGTTCCAAAATTGCTTTGAACGGTGGACTAAGCATGGCGTCCATGCATAGTGTCCCAAGGGGAATACTTGGAAGGTGACTGTAGTGATACACAGCAATGAGGTGTGTAGCGCTTCTAACAGTTAAGTTTGCAGACTTAACCATGAGACTTCGTATTTATTGAGCACCTACTGTGTGGTGGACGCTGTGGTAGGACTGAACATACAGCAGTAAGCAAAATCAGTTCTATTTGTAGAGTGCTGAACTGAGTCCACATAGAAAGCCCTTTGCCTCTTCTCCCACCCTGGAAGACGTGATGGCTCTCATCTGATCACCATCCAGAGGTGTCCCACCATCTGCATAAAGAGGTGGGTACTTGTATGTCTTTGACACTCACCTGGAACTGCTTCAGGCAGCCACCCTGAAGGGGCTGGACTCTGCTGTCCTTATGCTGTCTACCCTTCCCTTTCTCCTGCCTGAGACAGCTTTGCCCACCTTCACCTGACTCACTCCTGCTTGCTCCCCCGGCCTCGCTCATCACGCTGTGCTGAATATGGCCAACCTCCCGGGGCAAGAGCCGCATCCTGCTCATCTTCACGGCCTCTGTGCCCGGAGTACAATAGGGGCTCGATGTAAAACTATCAGTTGTAGGAGAAAATGAGAGAGTGACTGTTTTCTGAATTGTCTCATCTATACTGGCTCAAGGAGGAGTTGTGTAAAGCTATCAGTGAGAGAACATTAGACCGTGATGCTGTTGCCTGGCATTGATCATTTAATAGATGCCTGTTCTCATCGGGGTACCACAGTGCGATTGGGACCAAGACTCTGTATTTGATGTCTACGCTCAGCAGGTCATCAAGGTAAGGGGGCAGCAGAGAAGGTAGGTGTCCATGCTCTAGGAATAGAACTCCTGGATTCAGATCCAAGCTGAATGGGTTTGTCATTTAATGGAACCCACCGTGTCTCAGTTTCCCTTTCTGGGAAGTGGGATTCTAATAGCACTTGATTCATAGGGGTGCTGGAAAGTTCATTGAACAAGTATTTATTGGTCACCAGCTCTGTGCCAGGCACTAGAGAAAGAACAGAGAATGAAAGAAAAGCAGCTTTGGATGAAATGAGATGCTATGTGAAAAACAGCAGAGGAATGAGCTCAGAGCAGACACACAGTAAGTGCTTACAACTCTTCTTGACATTGTCTAGTTTGAGACAGTCATTTGACTGGTGAAGAAATGGATCCCCAGAGAAGGCTAGACATTCACCCAAGGTCACACCGCAGTTGCAGGGCAAGATTGGGACTGGAATTCGTGTTTCTTGATGCCCTCACTGGGCTTTTTACACTTGGCTTCCCACTTCTAATAGAAAAGCTGGCAAATAAGGAGTCAGTGCCAAAGGGGTGAGAGGTAGGGGTAAGGTGGTCCTGACCTGCCCTCTGCCCCCTCTGATCACAGGTGAACCTATTGTCATCCACCGAATGTCTGCACTAATGAAGCAGAGATAATCCCGAATTACGGCTGATCCTATAAACTATTCCCCCCACTGCTGTCACACACACTGTGCCATCGTGGTGGGGGGCATGGTAAGGGGAGTTGCTAAGGAACTTCCCGAACTGGGCTTCTCACAGGCTGATCTGGGAGTTACCTTTTCCCATGCCTGTACACGAGGCACGGGGAGCATCTGGGCAGGGCTCCTAATCGGGATAGAGGGTACAGATGAGTGGGGGAATGGATGATCCACATGCAGAGCTGACTCTTCAAGCCCAGGAGTCTTTGGAACCTTCTCTGCCCTTCTCCACGGTCTGTATCACAGCCTGGGGCTCTGCCCAGAGTAGAGCCTAAGTGAGTGATGGGATTTTCTTTTTGTCTTAAGATTCTGACGTTGGACCAGGGGACTTGTGCATTTTAGGAGGAATGTGCCTTCTCAAAGAATGCTGGTGGTGCATTGGTTAAGGGCTTGGCGGCTAACCAACTGCTGGCTACCCAGCAGTTCGAGTCCCCCGTATTTACTGGAAACTCTACGGGGCAGTTGTACTCTGCCTTGTAGGATTGCTATGAGTCAGAACTGACTTAACAGCAAAGGGTTTGGTTTAGGTGCCTCCTCAGGAACACTGGTAGCACAGTGATTAAGCACTTGGCTGCTAACTGAAAGGTCCATGGTTTGAGCCCACCAGCTGCTGTGCTTGGAAAATATGTCACAGTCCTGGATGACAGCCTTAGAAACCCTATGGGGACAGATCTACTCTGTCGTATAGGGCTGCTGTGAGTTGAAATCAATGCAATGGCCACAAGTTTGGTTTTGGTGTTTCCTCCTCCCCAAGCTTTCCGTATTGGCAAAAGCTAGTCTCCACTTCAGAACCATGTAGCTGCCCCCTGTGTATCACCACTTACCTATCCTGTGCCCCATTCTGCCTATTTCTTAATTGTTTTAACTCCCTGAGAGTATACCTTTCACTTGGCATCAAGGTCTTTTTTGGAAGTTATGTGCTAGTTCATTTGAATAACTTGTGGATGAGATTTTGTGTACTTGGTAACCTAGGAGGCACCCTGGTGGTATGTGCTTTAACACTCGGCCGCTAACCAAAGCGTTGCTGATTCAAACCTACCAGCTACTCTGTGGGGAAAGACGTGGCAGTCTGCTTCCATGATGATTAAATCAAGCCAAAACAAAACAAACCCACTGTTGTCGAATCAATTCCAACTCATAGCAACGCTACAGGACTGAGCAGCACTGCCCCATAGAGTTTCCAAGAAGTGCCTAGTAGATTTGAACTGTCAACCTTCTGGTTAGCAACCATGGCCCTTAGCCATTAGGCTATCTGAGTTTCCCTATAAAGTTTACAGACTTGGAAACCCTACGGGGCAGTTGGAGTTGACTTGATGGCAAATTGGTTTGGTTTTGCTTTTGGTTTGGTAGCCTGAGAGAGGGGGAGGAGGAGTAGTGTGGCTGAGAACGAGGGAAGAGTTTAGTTCTTTCATCAGAACCCCTGGGTGAGCAAGTCCTTCTACCACAGGCAGGGCTGTCCTTCCCAGTAAGCACTTGTTTCTAGACCTACACAAGTAGCGCCTTTTTCTGGCATGTTCGCCCAGGCACCAAGATGAGGTGCATCCCAAGCAGCCAGCAGGGGGCCCGGTACATAGCAGATACCAAAATGGAAATAATCATGGAAGGAATGATGAGAATGGGTGTTTCTAACCCTCTAGTAAAGGACTAGACCCTGTCACTTCTCAGATGGGGAGGATGGGCTCCACAAAGGTGTTTTCCCACAAGGACATAGTGGCAAGGCAGAGACTGAGGACACACTCATGCCTAGCCATTCAGGAGGGACAATGCCTCTCTTGGCTACTCCAGAGTCTTCGAGGAGCCTACAGTCTTGAGTGGGACCAGCCTGTGCCTGCTGTGGGGTGTGTGTGTGAGAGAAATGCTATGCACTGAGGAGGTCAGGGATGCTGGCATTGGCACTGTGTCAGCAAGATAGTGGGCAGATGCTATGGGGAGGAACCCTTTGGCAGGTGATTTCCTAACTAGGAGAACAGGTGGCATCAACCAGGGATTCCTGCAAATTAAATCAGGTGACCCTTTCACACCGTCCCACAGGGATATGGGCCAAGCTTCCCCTGCTGCTTCTAGATGGCTAAAAACTGCATCCTTTCTCTCTCCTAGCGCACTTGTTCTTGTTACCTTGTGACTCTTCTAGTCCTTGTGACGCCCTGGACCTGACTTGATATAAATAATTTTGTTGACAAGTAATGATAAGGAGCACCATATACTGAGTATCCAGCAGGGCTCCTGTAAACCTTCAGAAAAACAGAATGGAGCTGGAGCCCTGTGCCTTCTTAGGTGACCAGAGAAACTGAGGCCTGGAGGGTGCTAAGTCATTGTTCCCAGGCCACCCGGCCAGTAAGTGGCCACACTGGGTTTCTTAGTTTGGGTTCCCTAGAAGCCAACCCTGAGATAAGAATTTGAGCGGGAATGGCTTGTTTCGGAGGGAGGCTCAGGAAACAGCGGAGGGGGGTGTGAATAAATGATGCAGGGCAGGGAATGCAGCCATGAAGAGTAATTTTCAAGCCATCTACTTGGTAGTAACTGGAGCTTCATTCTATTAGAGAACTCTGGAAGCCAGCAGAGACACAAGCCCTAGACACAAGTTGCACTACAGTCAAGCAGCCCTTGAAAGAGAGGAAGAAAAAATATTGCCGTGGGGATGACGTGTGGTGACTCCATGTGTCAGAAAACTGTGTTCCATAAGGTTTTCAATGGCTGATTTTTTTCCAAATGTATCAACAGGTCTTTCTTCTGAGGCACCCATGTGGGGATTCAAACCACCAACCTTCTTCTGGTTAGGGGCTGAGCACTTAACTGCTTCTACCACCCAAAGACTCTGAAACCTGAACTCATTGCTGTCAACTTGATTCTGACTCATAGTGACCCCACAGGACCGTGTAGCTGCCCTGCAGGCTTTCCTAGGAGCAGCTGGTGGATCTGAACTGCCATCCTCTTGGCAGGTGAGCTCTTAACCCCTTGGAGTCTAATGTGTGGGCAGGCAAAGTGACTTGGAGGCTAGAGAAGCCCTCAAATAGAGACACAGCTGCTGGGAGTCAGGTAGTGGCATAAAAAGTGCAAGAAGATACAAGCAGGACACCAGTGGTATCTGCCACATTGGCATTCAAACCCCAGTCCGTGTGATACTCGGACTCTTGCTTCTCTGCACCGTGTCTCATTGAATCACACATTCCACTCCTATGTTTCCGGGGCTGGTGTTTTCAGAGGGCCAGCTCAGCATCCGGTTTCCCATTTGGAGTTCTTCAACCTGCAGTTGAGGAAGGGATGCTAGCCACAAAGCATCCACTATTTCCAGCTGGCTTTCCTCGGCATATCTCTGGGTCCCCATCCCCCTCTTCACCCAAAGTGTGTTCAGAAAAAGCAAACTTCTTTTGGCATGTATTTTGAGGCCAAATTGGGAAGGTAAGGCTGAAGTAAAAATAAATTCACTTACGGGTGCCAAAAATAAATAGCTTTTGGATTATCTTCTGCTGTGGATTATACCAACCCCGTGGAGAGTGACCGTGACTGCAGACCGAACTGCCTAGGAGCTGCCCATCTGGCCAGGCTGGAATGCAGGATGCTGCTGGGAAATTCTAGAAATGGAACCAGATTGGGGTGGGCCTGCGTAAGGAAAAAGAGATACATTTGGGGAACTCTTTGGCAGCATTTTGCCCCATCTGTTACTTTTCCAGGAAGTTCACAGGTATTATGAGGCTCGTGTGAGTCAAGTTAGTTGAAAGATGCTGGAATTAGCTAAGTTAAAAGTGGGTTCACTGCAGACGTCCTCAGATCCTTTGCTATGCAAGTCACCATTGTGAATTGCCAAAAAAAGAATACTATACACACGTTGTAGATGTTGTTTGCTGGCACTGAGTCATCGCTGGCTCATGATGACCCCATGCATGACCGAACAAAGAGTTGTCTGGGTCTATGTCACCGCCATGGCTGCTGGTGTGCTCAAGTCTGTGGTGGGGTCACTGTCTGGGGCTCATCTTCCAGCACTGTATCAGACAATATTCTGCTGCGGTTGACAGAGTTTTCAATGGCTACTTTTTGCAGGTAGGTTACCAGACCTTTCTTACTAGTCTGTGTTGATCTGGAAGCTCCCAAACCTGTCCACTGTGGGTGACCCTGCTAGTATTTGAAATACTGAGCATAACTCTCTACATCATAGCCACATGCAAGCCACCACAGTATGACAAACTGTCAGACAGGTGGCATTTATGTTGCTGTTAGTTTCATCAAGTTAACTCATGGTGACATCATGCAAAGTGGAGTGGAACATTGCCTAGTCCCGTGCTATTCTTATGATCAGTTTCAAATTAGATCATTGGGCTCCATAGGGTTTTTGCTGGTTGATTTTCAGAAGTAGATCGTCTCTGTCAGGAGGGCCTTCACTCTATCCCCAGGTGGGCTGAAGTTTTCCTGGATCTTGTCACATTCATAGTGACACCTTCTTGACCACTCTTCAAACTGCATTCATTCTCCCCCTTCCCATTCCAAAAACAAATTTGTTTCCTTTGAGTCAATTCTGATGCGTAGCAACTCTGTAGGACAGAGTAGAACTGCCCCACAGGGTTTCCAAGATTATGTGTTTTTACAGAAGCACACTGCCACATTTTTATTCCACAGGTCAGCTGGTGGGTCCAAATCGAGACTTTCTGGTTAGCAGCTGAGCACTTAGCCACCGTGCCACCAGGACTCCTTAACCCCAGCTCCTGTGCGTCCTCTTCCCTTTCTCTGCTTTCCCTTTCCCTGTGGTACTAATCAGCTTTGCACCCAAAGCTAACCCCACTGCCTTCGTGTTGATTCTGACTCATAGTGATCCTGAGACCACATAGAGCTGCCCCATAGGCTTTTCAAGGTTTTAACTCTAGGAGAGCAGATTGACACATCTTTCTCCCGTGGCGTGAATGGTGGGTTCAGATGGCTGATCTTTGGGTTAGCCACTGACTGCTTACTGTACCCCAGAGCTGCCTCATCTGTTGTGCTCCTTGTTAAGTCTTCCACCATTGAGAATGTTCCACAAGCTTAGTACCATTGTCCACTCTGGTTTTTGTTCTCAGTGCCTGGAACATCATAAAACCAAACCCATTGACAACAAGTCAGTTCCTGCTCGTAATGCCTCTGTAGGACAGAGTAGAACTGCCTCATGAGGTTTCCAAGTAGTGGCTGGTGGAGTCAAATTACTCACCTTTTGGTTAGCAGCCGAGCTATTAACCACAACACCAGCAGGGATCCAAAGCCAAAAGCCGCTGTCTTCGAGTCAATTCTGACTCATAGCAACCCTCTGGGTCACAGTGTAACTGCCCATAGAGTTTCCAAGGAGCAGTTGAAGGATTTGAACTGCTAGCCTTTTGGTTACTAGATGTAGCACTTAACCAGTATGCCACCAGACTTTCCATCAGAAGTCCAGCATTCAGTAAACCAAAATACAATACCTATTGCTGTCGAGTCAATTCCAAACCATAGTGACCCTATAGGACAGAGTAGAATGGCCCCATAGGATTTCCAAGCTGTACCTGGTGGATTTGAAATGCCAACTTTTTGGTTAATAGTTGTAGCTCTTAACCACTAGACCACCAGGGTTTCCAGCACACAGTAAGCACTTAAAAATATGTTATATGAAAGAATACAGTTAAGTACTTCCTCAGCTGTTCTACCCTAATCCCTTAAATTCACAGTCATTGAACTCTTGGACTTGCAAACATATAAATGCAGTGAAAGCCTTCTTCCTGGGCCCCCTCCCCCAAGCCCTGCTTCTGCATCCCATCGGTTAACAAACCCAAGGACATGCTCAGCAAACACAGCATCAGGTTTGATATTTATAAACAAAAATCCCCAGGGTGATGGGATCCTGGGTCTCGTGGACCCCAAATCCTACTGAGCCCAAGGGACTCTCTTCATGTATCTCTGTTGTCTCCCAGGCTGCCTATTACTCCAGCATGTGGGGATGCTACTGGAGTTGATTTCTTCCTATTCAGAAAATGACAGCAGTTTTCTCTCCCCAAGGGCTCTGTGTCCTCCCAGTAGGTCTTCCTTGTTTCAATGTGTGCTTGAAAAGTGGGTCCCGGGAGTTGTGGGATGCCATGGTGAGATCTCAGAAGGGAACCATGGTCTGTCCTGTCCACGTTTGGTGAGACAGGGTCCACATTTTCCAAGAGGGATTCTATAAGGTTAGGCTTGGGGTTCTGGATGGTACAGACAATTTGGGCTTGATTGCTGAATGTCAAATTCTCAAAGAATCCAGGCTTTCTGGATGGAGCCTGGATGGACTCCTGAAATGATGATCCTGAGATAATCTTTGACCCTTAAGCCAAAAATATTCCCTGAAGTCTTCTTAAAACAAAGCAAGAGTTTATTTGGTTTAACAAGCAAAGACTATGTATCTTAAGCATTACACTATTTTCAGATCTGTCTACGTGGAATCAAATTGACAAAAGCAACTTGAAACATTAGATGTTGGCAAACTTGAGGGGCAGTGAGTTTATAGTTAACGGGGGAGGAAAAACTCAGGAAAAGAGGGTGAGACTGATTGCACAGCTCCCAGAATGTAATCAGTGTCACTGAACTGCACATGTAGCAATTTTGTGTGTGTGTGTGATTAAGTGAAAGTATACAATCCAAATCAATTTTGCATGCCTGTCTATCTGCAGCTGCATCTGCTCTCCTCACCCAGTGACAGTATATTCCTCCTTTTCACTCTATACTTCTTGTATCCACTTTATGAGTACCTATTCCCTCCTCTCTACTCTCTTTTCCCCTGTCTAGAAAGAAACCAGTAAGACAGTTGCCTGTAACTGTATAGAACCACAAAGTACACACACCACATGGTCACACTATGTCCCTGAGTCCAATCCTTTTTTGTTTGAAGCACTGACCGCAGTGCTTATTTCTGGTCAGGGCCAGTAGCAGCAGGTCTAGGGGCCGTGTCCCCAGGGACCCTCCAGGCTGTCCAACCATCAATTCTGGCCTTTTAGTAGAGTTCTTGAGCTGCACACCTCTTTTTCTCGTGTTGCCGCAGGGAGTACATGTAGAAATTGTTGAATTTTCTGCTGTATGGATCCACAACAACAACAAAATAAAATATATGTGAAAAACAGTTGCAGGTTCAAACCTCTCCAGCAGTGGCATGGAAGAAAGGCTTCTTGATCTGCTCCCTTAAAGATTATAGCCAAGAAAACACTATGGAAGAGTTCTAATCCATAACACGGGGTTGCCATGAGTTGGAATTGACCTGAGGTGATGGGTTTGGTTTTTGGTTCTGAGACTGGCCAACAATGGGTCTCTTTCCAGGAGTCTGTAAAACTGGTAGGATCTGGCCTGTCCTGGGGACATGGTCTATGCCACCAGGGTATAACTGCTGTGGTCCATGGTGATGGAAAGTTGATATACTGAGTTTTGCAGGGCAGCACAGAGGTGAACCGTCTCCTGTGCTCTCCTGTAATTAAAGCAGACATATCAGATAGATCAGGTGTCTTCGATTTGTGAGTTGGAGCCTAGAGTTAGCATGCACAAAAAACTCAGAAAGAGAGAGAGATAAATTTGGTGCTTAACTGATCTCAGTGTTGTGAACCCAGAAGTTGGGCATTGCTCAGATACCTCTGGCCGTCATGCCTAGAAGTTCTGTGCTGCTGCAATGACTTGAATGCTCCCATCAAGCCACTTTGTCGCTCTCTGTGTTCAGCCATGCTCCCTGCCCCTCTGTTGCCCTTCTTGTCCTCTTATCCCTCCCTCTTTCTGTCTCCACCTGTCCTACCTTTTTGGCAGGAACATTTGAAGTTATTGAAAAGCTACAGTCCTTTAGAGAAAGCCCTGTATCTGGGTGGAAATGCAGGTGGCTGAAAACCTGGGGCCGTTGTACATCCTCCCTTTTCCTTTGTCTTCCACGCCGCCTTGTCTGGGATGGCCCTCATGACTGTAATTCACCCATGATCACCCGCCCAGGGGCTGCACCTTGCCTGTTCTCCCTCTCCAGTTTGTCCTAAGTGCTTTCTGTACCTTGCCTCCTCTTAAAAACCAACTTCACCTTCCTCCGGCTGGACCGTTCCACAGAGAGGGAGGGAGGCGCATGACAGAACTCAAACCCCAGGCGCGTGGCCTGAGTTCCCACCCTTGTGCAGCTCATTAGTAGTGAGACCTGGGGCAAGTTACTTAACTTCCGGCTGCCCCCATTTCCTGTGAATGACAATGCCACTTTCCATCTATCTATGGTGTTTGCTTTAGCGTGTTTAAAATTGGAATGGTGTCTCCTGGGTGCCAATGGGTAAGTTGCTTGGCTGCTAAACTAAAGAGAGGAGATTTTGGTCCACACAGAGGTGTGGTCATCTACTTCCAGAAAATCAGCCACTGAAAACCCTGTGGATCACAGTTCTACTGTGACACGCAGAGGTCATCGTGAGTTGGAGTCACCCAATTTTAAAATTGTAATGCATTTTAAAGCCAATGACATGTCAAAGTTTAACTAGCAGGGGCATTTCTTTCTTAAGGATGCAGAAAAGTAACAGTCCTTCTTCCAATCCAAGGAGTCTTAGATGGAATAAAATATTACTGTGTCTCCTCTAAGGATTAGGAGGATTAAAATAAGTTTAAAAAAACAATAAAATAAAATAAGATGATTTAGCGCATGCAGAATTCTTACTACAGTCTCTAGCAAGCAGCAAGTGCCCTGTTAATGCTATTATGATTACTGGACCAATTATAAACATCTGACCTTCACATTCCCCTCAGGGTCTCCTGTCATTATCCCCAACTAGTAGGCGTGATGGTCTGCTCTCTGTCTCCTCTTATGCCAGGCTCCTCGTCTCTGATCTCACCTCTCCCTATCTTTGCTGAAATGCAAGCCACCTCCCGTTTACCCATCTGACTTCATTCTTCTTGTAAAACACGACTCTTTTCTACGTGTGTACATAGGCCCTCCCTGACCTGTATGTGGCGTCAGTCTGAGCAAATGACTAGGTGTTGTACAGCTTTCTCCTGTTTTCATGTGAAAGTCCCCAATGCTCCTTTAAGCTGAGAGACACATGGTTGTCATAGACGCTTTCCCTGCTCTTTGCTTGGCTCTGGGCAGAGTATGAATCAGCTATCAAGTTAACCAATTCAATCTAAAAGAGTACCACTCTCTGCCCTCACCCTGCTTTCACTTCCTCAAGCAGGTTGCCCAGCCTGGCACAGTAGTCATATATTGGTGGCTTATTGTTGGCTCCCCAGGCTAGAACATAAGCCCCATGGGACATGGACTCAACTGTCCCACTTGTCACTGTACTCCAGCATGGAGGCCAAATCCTGGCTTCATCTAGGTGTTCATAAATGTTTGTGGGATTAATATGCACCTCCTTACAGGCCGATGGATTGGAGGCAGAGGATTTGAGGAAAGGGTGACTCAGCTCCCCACAGGCTCCTGGCCAGGGGCTCCAGACAAGCAGGAGAAACATCAGCTGAGAATATTCAACAATGCCTGACTCGATGACATTCTGTTCTGCTCACAAAATCCTTTCCAGGTAGATGAGGAAACTAGGACCCCAGAAGTCTAATGGTTTACTCTAGGTATGTGGCTTTCAAGCCTTTGTAAGTGTGTCCAGCAGTGGTGCATACAATGCCTATCACCGCCCAAAGCTCACACACGTGTAAACACACACACACGTATGCTCACTCCTGTGTGGCACGCTTTATTTCCTGCACTGTTTCCTCTCGCTGTCTGCTCTTTCATGATATTTTTAATGTCAGCCATGACCTGCTACACTGAGTTCATGGCGTGTAAATGAGTAACCTTCTGAGGAACACTGCTCAGCGTCCCAAGGCTACTGAGTAAAGAAGGGGAGTGACAACCCCGGCTGGCTAGGACACAGAGTCTGTGTTCTCTCCAGGGAGCATTCCTACCTACAGCACACAGACCGAAACTCCGATGTAGTGTGAGGGAAAGTGACGGCAAGCAGGACGTTCTATCGGGGCTTCAGAAGGAAGTTCCTTGGTGTGTGTCTTCTTGAGCAGGGAGGTAAGAGCCCTGCTTTGCCTGTGATAGATGCTGTGAGCTATTTGTTGATGAATAAATGAGCGAGTGAGTGAATAACTCCTTTTACTCAAACACCCAAACTTCCAGAGCAGACTCTGCAGATGAAGGGAGGCTATGCCACACGGGTTGCCATAGTCCTTGTAAGAAAAGTTCTAGAACGGAAGGAACTCTTGAAATCATCCCCTTCAATCCCCTTATTTTACGGATGTGGTAACAGGTTCTGGAGAGGGGATTTGGCATATCTGCGATCACGCTGTGTCCACCAGCAGAGCCAGAGCTGGGATCCACGTGTGCTGGCTCCCAGACCAGTGCTGAGACATGGCGTGCCGGATGCAGCAAGTCCAAGCTTCAGAGCCAAGCTGTGCATCTGCCATTGCTATTATTGGTGACGGCATCTTTGAGCATTTATGGAGCACTAACTTTGTGCCACGGGGAGCCTTGGTGACACAGTGATTAAGCACTTGGCTGCTAACCAAAAGGTCAGCAGTTGGAATCCACCACCTCATGGAGCAATTCTACTCTGTCCTCTGTGGTCATTATGAGTCAGAATCAACTCGGTGGCAATGGGTGTTTTGGGTTTAACTTTATGCCACAAGAAAGTCTTGTGGCACAATCGTTAAGTGCTCAGCTGCTAACTGAACAGGAGAAAATAGCAGACGGTCTGCTCCTGTAAAGATATCAGCCTAGGAAACTATATAGGCCAGTTCTACTCTGATGTATAGGGTTGCTATGAGTTGAAATCAACTCAACAGCACATAGTGATAACAACTACCCGCCAAGCTTGAAGTGCTTTGCATGGATTAAATCTTACTCCTTAGGCCAGCTCTGTAAGATAGCTACTCTTACCATCCTCATTTTCCAGAGAGGACATTGAGGCTTGGAGAAATAAAGCCACTTGCTCACAGTGACCCAGCTGATACAGGGTACAGCAAGGATTTGAATCTAATTGGGCTTTGAAGCTTGTACCACTGGTACCTAGAGGGGAGGCAGACAGACTTTCTCTGACTACAGGAAAAATACTTAAGTGTCTTCTTGGGTGGGCCTCTGTCCTCACTGCAGATCAGGAGGCCCAGACACCACCTTGCTCCTGCACCCCCACTAGCAGAGGAGGGAGAGTGAGAGTACGGCTGACAGTGCAGCCAAGTCAGAGGGATGGGAAGCAAGGGGGACCCTAAAGTCCAGAAGGGCTAGATGGTAGGGGGCTAGACTCCATGGCATGGCCTTGAGCAGGAAAAACAGCAACTATTACAATTTATAGAGTGGAACTAGGTATCGTCACTCTGTTCAGAACTTGGTATAGATAATTGGATCCAAGCCCTGGGAGAAATGGGGGTTCAGAGGGCAAGCAAGTCGCTAGCCCAACATGACAAATGGAAAGGGCAGAGCTGGGTTTCGGCCCCAAGCCTCTGCTGTCAACTGAGAGCTACTGGCCAGCTCGCTGCATCCATGTCCTCACCTTTCCTGTTGAGAAAGAGGTGCCTGCCTTGAGGATCATTGTGATATCCATAGTCTCTGGCTCTTAAAAGGCACACAGGGTTTGTAGGCCACTGTTCACCTTATTGTTATCATGGCTTCAGAATCCAAATCCCTGTCTCTGAGCTTTGGCTGGAGGTTTAATCAGGTTCAGATAGCATCTGAAGCCATTCAAGGCCTAAGCATTTTGTGAATGCATAATTAAGAATCCACTAGAGGCATGACCAAGACACAAACTAAAGCAAAACAAAATGTGACCAGCATTTCTTAGCACCTACAATGTGCCAGGCCCCAGGCTATATCTATCTATCTATCTATGGCAAGATGTCTATCTCCATCTCCATCTTTATATATCTATAACTATATCATCTACATCCATATCCATATCTATATCTATATGTATCTTTATATATACATGTATATATGTATATACATGTATATACTTATATACACATACAGGCGTGTATGTGTGTGTGTATATACATGTATATATACATTCCCTTTTTGTCCTCGTTTTCTCTTCAAAACAGTTAAGTGAAATAAACTCATTCTTCCCAACCTTCATGTGAGAAAACTGAGGTTCATAGTGTTCCCAGAATCTGCCCAGACTTAATAGAGGCTGTTTGGTGTTGAGGTCAGGAGCACAGGCTTCAGAGTCCTGCTCCTCGCTTCCCACTCCCTACTCCATGTTGCTTAACTTCTCCCTGGCTGGGTTCCTGCAAGTGGAGCTGTCTCAGCAGGTCACTCTAAAGATGAAACGAGATGCTGCGTATTAACGGTTTAGAGCTGTGTCTGACACCAAGCAAGCACTCAATAAACAGTAGTCATCAAAATCCCATCTGTGTTTTGTAAGAGTACAGAAGATGAAGGGGAAAAATCCGTCTTTCAATCACACACTAAACTGAGGCCACATTAGTCTGGCTCAGGAAATAGTTTAATGTGCTGGTAGATTTTCATTAAGAGCTTACCGTGTGCCAGTGGGGTCATAGCTCTCATAGTCTAGCAGAGATGCTAAGCTGAGTAAGCATTGAACCCTGGGTCCCTTGACTCCAAATCCAGGACTGAGGACTTCATGTCACACAGAGATCAGAAGCAGAATTATTACCAGTTAACATGATCACCTGGCTTATCATTGTAATGCCTTCTAAATTAATAATTATACCCGCTTAGTGGATTCATAGAGTGAGCAGCCCTCACTTGTCTGTCAGTGGAGGCTTGCTTGTTGCTGTGATGCTGGAAGCTATGCCACTGGTATATAGATACCAGCAGGGAGTCACTCACTGTAGACAAGTTTCAGCTGAGCTTTTAGACTAAGACAGACTAGGAAGAAGGACCCTGCGGTCTACTACTGGAAGGAATTAGCCACGGAAGATCTTATGAATAGCAGCCAAACATTGTCAGATATGTTGCTGGAAAGTGAGCCCCCCAAGGTTAGAAGGCACTTGGAAGACAACTGGGGAAGAGCTGCCTCCTCAAAACAGAGTCAACTTTAATGATGTGGACGGGGTAAGACCTTTGAGATCTTCGTTCGCTGATGAGGTATAACTCAAAACGAGAAGAAACAGCTATACACATCCATTAATAATCGGGACATGGAATGTATGAAGTATGAATCTAGAAGAATTGGAAATCATGAAAAATGAAATGGTATGCATAAACTTTGATATCTTAGGCATTAGTGAGCTGAAAAGGACTGGTTTTGGCCATTTCAAATCTGACAATTATATGGTCTGCTATGTTGGGAATGAAAACTTGAAGAGGAATAGTGTTACATTCATCATCAAAAAGAGAATTTCAAGGTCTGTCCTGAAGTACAGTGCTGTCAGTGGTAGGATAATATCCATATGCCTACAAGGAAGGCCAGTTAATATAATATGACTATTATTCAAATTTATGCATGAACCACTAAGGCGAAAGATGAAGAGACTGAAGAGTTGAACCAGCTTCTTCAGTCTGAAATGTATCAAACATGCAGTCAGGATGCATTGATAATTACTGGTGAGTGGAATGCAAAAGTTGGAAACAAAGCAGGATCGGTAGTTCAAAACATGGCCTTGGTGATAGAAATAATGCTGGAGGAGGTAGAGTCAAGATGGCAGACTAAACACATGCCTCCTTGTAACCCTCTGGAAACCAAGACTTGAAATGTTAATCAAATGGAGCCTTCTGGTCACCTAGTGAGCCCCCGGGACATGGCACAGGGCTGTTAAATTGGACTTCATACCACTGAACGAAAAACCTTTTCTCTTTTGCTGACTCCCGCTCCTGGCTAGCCCTGGCTCTCATGGACTGAAGGTAAACGCACCATTTTGACTTTTTTTCTCTGTCTTGGCTGGTGTGCAGAGCTGGGTCTTACCTAGCTGCTAGACTCAGATGCACTGCTGAATTAATGCAAAGTATCTTCTCAGATTATAAAGCCATAAAAGTCAAAATCAATAGCAGAAAAAATGCAGGTATAAAGTGGAATTCTTGGAAACTGAACAACATCTTGCTCAAAAAACCATAGGTTATAGAGGAAATCAAGGATGAATTAAAGAAATTCATGGATTCCAATGAGAATGAAAACACTTCCTACCAGAACCTATGGGATACAGCCAAAGCAGTCCTCGGAGGTCTGTTTATCTCCATAAATGCACACATCTGGAAGGAAGAAAGAAGCCAAATCAAGGAACTATCCCTACAGCTTGAACGAGTAGAGAGAGAACAACAGAGGAACAAGAAAACAGATCATAAAGATTAGAGAAAAAAATAAATGAATTAGAGAATAGGAAAACAATTGAAAAAAATTGAAAAGACCAAAAGCTGGTTTTTTGAAAGATCAACAAAATTGACAAACCACTGGCTAAACTTACTAAAGAAAAACAGGAAAGGAAACAAATAATCCAAATTAGAAATGAGAGGGGAGTGGTCACAACAGATCCAACAGAAATTAAAAATATCGTAACAAAATACTATGAAAGACTGTACCCTAACAAATTTGAAAACCTAGAGGAAATGGACAAATTCCTTCATTCATATCAGCTACCCAAATTATCACAATGTGAAGCAGAACAACTTAATAAGCCCATCACAAAGGAAAAGATTGAAAAAGTCATCAAAAAAACTGCCAACCAAAAATAGCCCTGGCCCAGATGGCTTCACTGCAGAATTCTACCAAGCTTTTAGAAAAGAGTTATCTCCAATACTACTGAGTATAGAAAGGGATGGAGTACTCCCAAACTCATTCTATGAAGCCAGCATAACCCTGATACCTAAGCCAGGGAAAGACCCAACAAAAAAGGAGAACTATGGACCAATATCACTCATGAATCTAGATGCAAAAATCTTCAACAAAATTCTTGCCAATAGAATACAACAGCATATCAAAAAAATAATCCATCATGACCAAGTGGAATTCATACCAGGGATGCAAGGCTGGTTCAGCATCAGAAAAACAATTAATGTGATTAACCACATAAATAGCACAAAAGACAAGAATCACCTGATTTTGTCCATTGATGCAGAAAAGGCATTTGATAAAGTCCCACATGCATTCATGCTAAAAACTCTTAGCAAAATATGCATAGATGGAAAATTCCTCAATGCAATAATGGCCATTTCTACAAAGCCAACTGCCTACGTCATCCTGAATGGAGAGAGACTGAAGGAGTTTCTCTCGAGAACAGGAACTAGGCAAGGATGCCTACTCTCACCTCTCCTATTCAACATAGTACAAGAAGTTCTAGCCAGAGCAATTAGACAAGACCAATAAATAAAGGGCATCTGCATCAGCAAAGAAGAAGTTAAAATCTCCCTGTTTGCAGATGATATGATTGTATATGCAGAGAATCCCAAAGAATCTATAAGTAAACTACTCAAACTCATAGAAGAGTTCAGCAAAGTCTCAGGATACAAGATAAACATAAGTAAATCAGTAGGATTCCTTTATACCAGCAGTGAGACTGCTAATGAAGAAATCATCAAAACAATATCATTTACTATAGCCCCCTAGAAGATAAAGTACCTAGGAATTAGTCTAACCAGAAAAATAACAGACCTTTACAAAGAGAACTACAAGCCCTTACTACAAGAAACTAAGAGAGACTTAGATAAATGGAGAAACCTACCCTGCTCATGGATAGGAAGACTTAACATTGTGAAAATGTCTATTTTACACAAAGCAATCTACTTACATAATGCAATTCCAATACAAGTTCCAGTGTCATTTTTTAATGAGATGGAGAAACAAATCACCAAACTTGTTTGGAAAGGGAAGAAACCCTGGATAAGTAAAGTACTACTAAAGAAAAGGAACACACTGGGAGGCCTCTCATTACCCAACTTCAGAACCTATTACACTGCCACAGTGGTCAAAACAGCCTGGTACTGGTACAAGAACAGACAGATCGATCAATGGAGCAGAATCAAGACCCCAGAGATGACACCATCTGCCTATCAACAGTTGATATTCGACAAAGGCCGTAAGATATTAAACTGGGGCAAAAACAGTCTCTTCAACAAATGGCGCTCGTAAAATTGGATATCCATCTGTGATAAACTGAAACAAGATCTATGTCTTACACCTTATTCAAAAACCAACTGAAACTGGATAAAAGACCTAAATATCAAATCTAAAACGATAAAGCTCATCCAAGAAAAAGTAGGAATAACAATGGAAGTTTTAATACACAATGTAGACAGACTTCAAAATCTGTCAAACAAACCACAATCAACAGAAGAGAAAATAGATAAATGAGAACTACTAAGAATCAAACACTTTTGCTCATCCAAAGACTTTATCACAAAAGATGACATACATAACAGGAAAAAATATTTGGCAACTCTATATCAGACTGACGCCTGATCTCCATAATCTACAAAGTACTACAAAATATCAATAAGAAGAAGATAAATCATCAAATTAAGTGATGGGCAAAGGAGATGGACAGACATTTCTCTAAAGAGGAGATCCAGGCAGCCAAAAAATACATGAGGACATGTTCATGATCTTTAGTTATTAAAGAAATCCAAATCAAAACTACAATGAAATACCATCTCGCCCCAACAAGGTTGGCCATGATCCAAAAAACACAAAACAATTAATACTGGAGAGGCTGCGGAGAAAGTGGAACTCTCCTACACTGTTGGTGGGGCTGCAAAATGGTCCAGCCTCTTTGGAAAGCAATCTGGTGCTTCCTTAAAAAAAAAATGGATATTGATATACCATTTGACCCAGTAATTCCACTACTTGGAATATATCCTACAAAATCAAGGCCATTCACACCAACGGATACATGCACAAGAATGTTTTATTGCAGCACAGTCTTCAATAGCAAAACGATAGAATCAACCCAGATGCCCAACAACAGAGGAATGGATGTAAACTATAGTATATCTACTCAACGGAGCACTATGCAATGATAAAGAACAATGATGATTCCAGCAAACATCTCATAACCTGGTTTCAACTGGAAGACATTATGTTGAGTGAAAGTAGTCAGAGACAAAAGGACAAATACTGTATGAGACCCCTACAATAAAAACTCAAAAACAGACTTATGCATAGAAGAAAAGACTCTTTGACAGCTCCATGAGAGGAGAGTTGGGTGATGTGGAGGGTTTAGATTAGATAGTTAGTAGAAATTTGGTTGGATGAAATCAGTGATAGCACACATTAGAAACAAGAACAATATTAAGTGGACTTCAACATAACTTGAATACTCCTTCCATCTTATCCCAATATTGCAAGGTCAGAGTAGCTGGGGCAGGAGGCAGGGGACCATCTCTTAGGTGAAATCGAGGCCAATTGGCACAACTAGCATATTGCTAAGAGGGCTCTCTGCACCCCACATTGATGAGTGGCATCTGGGGTCTTAAAGGCTGCCCAGCAAATCTTCCCAACTCAGCAGGAACGGATGCTCTCTGAGAACCAAAACGACATGGGGGAAAGACAACCCAGAAGACAGAGAGACCCACATGTGTGGGTGCCTACATCAACTTCGGACCAGAAGAACTGGATGGCCACCACCTGTGACAGCCGCAATGGAACTCACAAAGTTGAGTCTCATTGGCAACACAAGAATGGAAAGGGGTGCACCTGAGATCTCCACTAAAAGACCACAATTGATGGTCCAACAGCTTCGGGGTTCCCCTGGGAGCATGGCCCCTGGCCCTGATGCTGCCCTTGCCCATAAATCATTATGAAGGTCCACTCTTCAAACATGAATGGATTGGACTTGGCGATGCAGGGAGACCACATATTGGATGCACTTTATGGTTCCATGCATCTATAGTATATCATCCTGTGGACCTGTGGCTGGAGTAAGGGGTGTGGGTGGAGAGGAGGGAAAAAGAAATTGTTGGGAAGATGAGACATGTGTGGAGCAGAGAGGAATAATGTGCTGTCACTGGGCAGGGAGAGCAGTGGAAGCAGCATATAGGTGGGCATGTGAATTTATGTGGGAATGTACATTTTCACTTCACCATAACAAAAAAATTTTTAAAAAATGCTGGAGATCATATGATACAATTTGCATGACTAATGACTTCTTCATTTCAAATACCTTTTTTAACCAATACAAGTGGCAACTGTACAGACCTCACCAGATGTAACACACAGGAACCAGCTTGACTGTATCTGTGGAAAAAGACAATGTAAAAGCTCCATGTCATGTTGGCAGTCAGAACAAGACCAGGTGCTGACTGTGGCACAGATCATCAATTACTTATATGCAAATGCAAATTGAAACTGAAGAAAATTAGAACAAGTCCGCAAGAGCCGAAGTGTGACCCTGAGTATATCCCTCCTGAGTTTAAAGTCCATCCCAAGAACAGATTTGATGTGTTGATCACTAATGACTGAAGACTAGACGAATTAAAACATATCATCCACAAGGAAAGCAAGAAGTCATTAAAAAGACAGGAAAAAAAGAAAAGACGAAACTGGATGTCAGAACAGACGCTGAAACTTACTCTTGAACATTGAGCAGCTAAAGCAAAAGGAAGGAATGGTAAAGTAAAAGACTGAAGCAGAAGAGTTCAAAGAGCAGCTCAGGAAGACAAAAGAAAGTATTTTAATGACTTGTGCAAAGAGCTGGAAATGGAAAACCAGAAGGGAAGAACACGTTCTACATTTCTCAAGCCGAAAGAACTGAAGAAAAAATTCAAGCCTTGAGTTGCAATAGTGAAGGATTCTACAGGGAAACTATTAAACGACTTAGGAGGATTGAAAGAAGATGGGCAGAATACAGAGAGTCTTTATACCAGAAAGAACTGGTCAATGTTCAGCCATTTGAAGAGGTCTCATGTGAGCAGGAACCAACGGTGCTGAAGGAAAAAGTCGAAGCTGCATTGAAGACAATGGTGAAAAATAAGGCTTCAGGAATTGATGGAACACCAGTTGAGATATTTTAACAAACAGATGCAGTGCTGGAAGTGCTTACTCGTCTATACCAAGAAATTTGGAGGACAGCTACCTGGCCAACTAACTGGAAGAGATCCTTAATCCCATTCCAGAGAAAGGTGATCCAGCAGAATGCAGAAATTACCAAACAATATCATTACTATCACATGCAAGTAAAATTTTGCTCAAGATCATTCAGAAGCAACTGCAACAGTGTATTGAGAAAGAACTGCCAGAAATTCAAGCTGGATTCAGAAGAGAACATGGAACCAGGGATATCATTGCTGATGTCAGATGGATCTTGGCTGAAAGCAGAGAATACAAGAAAGATGTTTACCTGTGTTTCATTGACTGTGCAGAAGCATTTGACTGTGTGGGTCATAATAAATTATGGCTAACATTGCAGAGAATGGGAATTCCAGAACACCTAATTGTGCTCTTAAGTAATCTGTATATAGATCAAGAGGCAGTCATGCGAACAAGGGTACACTGTGTGGTTTAAAGTCAGGAAAGGTGTGCATCAGAATTGTATCCTTTCTGCACTTTATGGTTCTATACATCTATAGGATATCATCCTGCTGACCTCTGGCTGGAGGAAGAAGAGTGGGTGGAGAGGAGGGGAAAGGAGTCTGTTGGGAGGATGAGACATGTATGGAGCAGAGAGGAATAGTGTGCTGTCACCGGGCAGGGAGAGCAGTGGAAGCTGCATATAGGCGGGCATGTAAATTTATACGGGAATGTACATTTTCACTCAGTCATGTTAAACAAAAAATAAAAAAAATTTTTTTCAAAAGGTGTTAAAAGAAAAGATATCATCTTAAAGACTAAAAAAAAAAAAAGAATTGTATCCTTTCACCATACATTTTTAATCTGTATGCCAAGCCAATAATCCAAGAAGCTGGATTCTATGAAGAAGAACAAAACAACAGGATTGGAGGATGATTCATTAACAACCTGTGTTACATAGGTGACACCACCTTACTTGCTGGAAGTGAAGGAGATTTGAAATACTGATGAAGGTCAAGGACCACAGCCTTCGGTATGAATTGTTCCCCAACATCAAGAAAATAAAAATCCTCATACTGCACCAGTAAGCAACATTGTCATAAATGGAGAAATGATTGAAGTTGTCAAGGATTTCATCTTACTCGGATCCACAATCAATGCCCATGGAAGTAGCAGTCAACAAATCAAAAGATGCATTGCATAGGGATAACCTGCTACAAAGGATCTCTTTCAAGTACTCAAAAGTAAAGATGTCACCTTGAAGACTACAATGCACCTGACCCAAGCCATGACCTTTTCAATTGCATCATATGCATATGAAAGCTGTACAATGAACAAAGAAGACAGAAGAAGAATTGATGCCTTTGAATTGTGATGTTGGAGAAGACTGTTGAATGTACCGTGGACCACCAAAAGAACAAACAGATCTCGAAGAAGTCCAACCAGAGTGCTCCCTGGAAGTAAAGATGGCAAGACTGCATCTTACATACTTTGGACATGTTGTCAGGAAGGATCAGTCCCTGGAGAAGGGCATCATGCTTGGTGGAGTGAAGGGTCAGCAAAAAAGAGGAAGACCCTTGACCAGATGGATTGATGCGTGGCTGCGACAATGGCCTTAAGCATAAAAATGATTGTGGACATGGCATAAGACAGGGCAGTGTTTTGTTCTGTTGTTCATAGGGTCGCTATGATTTGGAACTGACTCAATGGCTCCTAACAACAGTGGATTCCCTGGCTGGCACAAATGATTCAGCACTCAGGCACTAACCAGGTGACTGGCTGTTCACATCCATCTGAAAGTGCTTTGGAAGAAAGACATGGGGATATGCTTCTGAAATTTCACCCACCAAACAAACCAACAAAAAACTCCACTATCATTGAGTTGATTCCAACTCATAGTGACCATGTAGCTGAACAGAGCAGAACCGCTCTGTAGAGTTTCCAAGGTAGACTTGAACTACCGACCTTTTGGTTAGCATGTAGTACTTAACCCCCTGTCCCAGCAGGGTTTCCACAGCCACTGAAAACTCCATGGAGCACACCTCTACGCTGAACATCCAAGGGCTCACAATGAGCAGACATTAACTCGATGACAACTGGTTTGGCTTAGGATTTGAATTCTGTTTTGTACTTTGTTATTAGAAAAGAATGAATGCCTTTATTAACTATAAAATTTAAAGATACTTTGGTCATTTTCTTTCAGTCTGTATCTTCTCCAGGTGAACTGGAGATAGTCAGCCCTGTCTGGAACCTGAGACAGCTGAGGCTCAGAGAGTGGAAATGAGTTGCCCAAATTCTCAAGCCTGGTTGCTGGAAGTGTGAGAACTTGAATCTGAGGATCGCGTCCTCCATACTGGGCCCTTCGTCAAAAACACAGTGTAGATTACCCTAGCTTGAGGATCAGTGGCATCGTGGAGGAGTCAGCTTCCAGTAGGTCTTTGACATTGAGTCTTACCACTTGGGACAATCTATATCTGGTGTCTTCCCACCACAGGCTACTTTGTAGGGTGTACACGAACGTGCCTGGTGGTCCTGCCAGCATGCTTGTGCCTTATCTAGGACACTAACCAGCCACAAAGCTCAGTTCTGACTTGCGATTGCATGTGCACAGAGTAAAAACTGTGCTCCATAAGGTTTTCAGTGACTGATTTCTCAGAAGCAGATGGCCAAGCCTTTCTTCCAAGGTCTTCTAGGTTAGCTAAAACTCTTAACTTTCTGCTTAGCAGCTGAGTGTGTTAGGCGTTTGCATCGCCCAGAAACTCTATATATGCTAGTCACCGCTGAATCTATTCCAACAGTTCTAACTCACAGCAACCTCACGATTATCAGGCTATAACATTGAACCATAAAGTTTTCAATGGCACATTTTCTTGGAAGTAGATCACCAGGGTTTCCTCCAAGGTACCTCTGGATTGATTCAAACCACTCACATTTTGGTTAGCAGCTGTCTTAGTTATTTAGTGCTGCTATATAACAGAAATACCACAAATGGATGGCTTTAACAGACAGTTTATTCTCTCACAGTCTAAGAGACTGTTGTTGTTGTTTTTAGGTTTTATCGAGTCATTTCCAACTTCAGTGACCCTGTGTACAGTGGAACAAAACACTGCCTGATCCTGTGCCATGCTCACAGTCATTGCTGTTCTTTAGCTGATCCTTGCAGCCACTGTGTCAATCCATCTCCTTGAAGGTCTGCTCCTTTTGTGATGCACCTCTACTGTACCAAGGATGATGTCCTTCTCTAGGAACTGATCCCCCCCGACAACATGTCAAAAGTATGTAAGACATAGTTTTCCCATCCTTGCTTCCAAGAAGCGCTTTGGTTGTACTTCGTTCAAGACAGATTTATTTGTTCTTTTGGTAGTCCATGGTATATTCAGTGTTCTTCTCCATCACCAAAGGCATCAATTCTTCTGTCTTCGGTAGTCATTATCAAGCTTTCACGTGCATATGGTACAGTTGAAAAGGCCATGACTTGGGTCAGGTGCTTCTTAGTCTTCAAGGTGACATCTTTGTTTTTCAACACTTCAAAGAGATCATTTACAGCAGATTTGCCCACTGCAAATGAATCTTTTGATGTTTTGCTTGATTGATTCAGTGTTGATGGTGGGTCAAAGAAATCCTTGACAACCTCAGTCTTTGTCATCTATTGCTTATTGGTCCACTTGTCAGGATTTTTGTGTTCTTTATACTGCGGTGTAATCCATACTGAAGGTTTTAGTTTTCAATCTTCATCAGCAAGTGTTTCAAGTTCTCTTCCCTTCCAGCAAGGAGAGTTGTGCCATTTGCATAATACAGGTTTTTAATGAGTTTACTTTCAATCCTGATGCCCTGTTCTTCATACAGTCCAGCCTCTCAAATTATTTGCTTGGCATAGAGCTTGAATAGTCTCGGTGAAAATATACAACCCTGACACACACCTTTCTTGACTTTAAACCATGCGGTGTCCTTTTCTTCTCTTGGAAAGATTGCCTCTTAATCCGTGTACAGATCCCTCATGAGCACAATTAAGTATTCTGGAATTCACAATCTCCTCAATATTATCCTTAATTTGTCATGATCCACACAGTCAAATGTATTTGCACGATCAATAAAAGACAGGTAAACATCTTTCTGGTATTCTCTGCTTTTAGCCAAGATCCATCTGACATCAGCAATGACATCCCTGTTTCCATGACCTCTTCTGAATCCAGTCTGAATTTCTGGTAGTTCCCTGTCAATACTCTGCTGTAGCTGCTTTTGACTGATCTTCAAAATTTTACTGGCATGTGATATTAATGCCACTATTTGATAATTCCTGCATTCAGTTTTGGATCACTTTTCTTGGTAATGGGCATAAATATGGATCTCTTCCACTTAGTTGTCCAGGTTGCTGTCTTAGAAATTTCTTGGCCTAGGTGAGTAAGCACTTCAGCACTTCATCTATTGGGTGAAACAGCTCAATTGATATTCCATCAATTCATGAATCCTTGTTTTTCACCAATGTTTTCAGTACAACTTTGAGTTCTTCCTTTAGTACCATCAGTTCCTGATCACATGCTACTTCTTGAAAAGGTTGCATGTCAACCAATTATTTTTGGTACAAGGAGGCTATGTATTCCTTCCATCTTCTAATGCTTCCTCATCCTGCAATATTTTCCCCCACAGAATTCTTCACTATTGCAACTTGAGACTTGAATTTTTTCTTCATTTCTTTCAGGTTGAGGAGTGCCGAGTGTGTTTTTCCCTTTTGGTTTTCTACCTCCAGCTGTTTGCACGTGTTATTATAATACCTTACTTTGTTTTCATGAGTTTCCCTTTGAAATCTTGTGTTCAGTTTCTTTACTTCATTGTTTTTTATTTTTGTTTTAGCTACTCTACATTCAAGAGCAAGTTTCAGAGTTACCTCTGGCATCCATTTTGCTCTTTTTTTTTTTCTTTCCCATGTTTTTAAGTACTCTTGGTTTCTTTGTATGTAATGCCCTTGATGCTGTTCCACAACTCATCTGGCTTTGGTTGTTAGTATTCAACATATCATAGCTATTCTTGAGATGGTACTCAGATGGGATGTACTCAAGGTTATACTTTGGCTCTTGTAGACTTCCTCTAATTTTCTTCAAGTCCAATTTGAATTTGCATACGAACAGTTGACAGAATGTGCCACTACCAGCCTCCATGAGCTTTTCCATTGCCTGTTTCCATAGATACTGTCAAGTTGAGTCCTGTGTATTCCATCTGGTGAGATCCATGTGTATAGTCACCATTTATGTTGGTAAAAAGAGATATTTGCAGTGAGTAAGTTGTTGGTCTTGCAAAATTCTGTCATGAGATCTCTAGCATCATTTCTATCTCCAAGGCCATATTTTCCAAATACCAATCCTTTTTCTTGGTTTCCAACTTTTTAATTCTAATCACCAATAGTCATCAAAGCATTCTGATAGAATGTTTGATGAATTTCAGACTTCAAAAGTTGATAAAAATACTCGATTTCTTCATCTGTGACCTTAATGATTGGTGAATTAATACGAATAAAAGTCCTATTAACTGGTCTTCCTTGTACATGTATGGATATTATCCTATCACTGACAGCATTGCACTTCAGGCAAGTTCTTGAGTTGTTGTTTTTGACAAATGCAACACCATTCCTCTTCAAGTTGTCATTCTTGGTGTAGTAGACTGTGTGATTATCTGATTCAAAATGGTCAGTAGTAGTCCATTTCAGCTCACTAATGCTAAGATATCGATGTTTAAGCCTTGTATTTAATTTTTAATGCTTTCCAGTTTTCGTAGATTCACACTTCGTATATTCCACATTCCGATTATGAGTGGATATTTGCAGCTGTTTCTTCTCATTTTGCGTCTTGCCATATCAGCGAGCTGAAGATCCTGAAAGCTTGATTCCTTCTACATCATTAAGGTCAACTCTGCTGTGAGGTGGCAGCTCTTCACCAGTCATTTTTTGTGTAACTTCCAACCTGAGGGGGCTCATTTCTTGCCACTATACATGTGTTCCTTTGTTATTCATAAGATTTTAACTGGCTAATTCTTTTCAGACATTGATTGCTAAATCTTCTTCCTAGTCTGCCTTGGTCTAGAAGCTCATTTGAAACTTGCCCACCAGGGGTGACCCTGCTGGTATCTGAGTTCTAGTGGCATAGCTTCCAGCCTCACAGCAACATGCAAGTTCCTACAGTATGACAAAGTAACAGGCATGAGATACTAGAAGTCCAAATTCAGGGTGGCAGCCCCAGGGGAAAGTTTTTTCTCTTTGTCATTTCTGGAGAAAAGTTGTTGTCATCAGTCTTCTTTCTAGGAGCTTCTCAGCACAGGGACTGGACTCCACTCTTGGCTGTTCTTATTTGGTGGTAATGAAGTCTTTCTCCTCTCTGTTCACTTCTCTTTTTATCTCATAAGAGATTTATTCAAGATACAGCCTAATCCTGTAGATGAGTCCTGCTTCATTAACATAACCGACTCCAATGCTGCCTTCTTAACATCATAGAAATTAGGATTTACAACACATAGAATAATCACATCAGATGACAAAATAGTGGGCAACCACACAATACTGGGAATCATAGCTGGCCAAATGGCACATAATCCAGGGGACACTATTACAATCCATGACAACCAAACACGTTAAGCATTTACATCACCCAGGAACTCCCCAAGGAGACCAGCTATACCTCACTTGCAATCCCCAACACCAACAAAATGAAATTGGAGTTGAGCCTGGAGAATAGTTTGGGGGCCGACTCTTGTACATGCTTTATAGCTTTAGAATATATAGATATGCAGGTTTAAATCCAGTTCATGCTCTTTCTGGGGTTATCCTTTATACAAACAAAATAATTCCATTCACGGTTCAGATGCTTAGCAGGCTTATCCTGGTCAGAACTCTACCTTTAGTTCAAGACCCTGTGTGAATCTCTGCTTAAATCGAGAACAAAAACACTATTTGGGTAGTTTTTATTCTAGTTGACAAATTGCTGGACAAAACCATAGTGGGACTGTTGGGTCCCACAGACAGTAGCCTCAGAGGAAGCAGACTGGTATCTGCATCTGTTCTGCTGCCTGTTACTGTGTGACCTCTGGCCAGGCCACTTCTTTTCATCCTGTATCTATATGGTTGAGGGTGCTGGGATAAGATGCTCATCAGGCTTCCCTCCGGTCCTAGGATTATGGAAATGCCCATAGTTCTAAGCAGTGTGGAAGCCCCTCGGATGGCCTGGGTCTCTTGTGGTGGCTCCTCAGAGTGCAGGGTCAGCCTTCAGGGAAGTGGATATTGATACAGGGAATGACTTGGGTTAATTTGCTACAGCAGTCATTTGAACACACCCTCTAATGGCCAGGTCATTTCGGCCTCCACCAAACCAATTACCCTAGATTCAATTCTGAATCATGTTAAGCTTGTATGTGTCAGAGTAGAACTGTATTCCATAGGATGGTGTTCATGGTTGTGATCTTTTGGGGGCAGATCACCAGGCCTTTCCTGCTAGCCGTTTGATTGGTAGACTAGTACTTAACGTTTTCACCCCCAAAGACTCTATTTGGGTACTCAAAACCCATTGCCATCAAGTCGATTTCGACTTGTAATGGCTCCATAAGACAAGAGTGAAAGTACTAGTCATCAACTGAATTGTGTACCCCTAAAATGTATGTATCAGCTTGATTAGGCCTTATCGGTGTATGATTACATGATTGTCCACCATTTGATGATATTTTCCTGTGTGTTGTAAATTCTAGCACTGTGACTGAATAAAATTAATTAGCAGTAGTTACACTGATAAGATCTACAAGATTGGAGAACGTCATAAGCTTATGCCTTATGGGATGTAAAAGAGAGGCAAGGAGAGAGACACAGAGACTTCATACCACTAGGAAGGCAATGCTAGGAGCGGAGTATCCTTTGGACCTGGGGTTCCTGTGCTGAGATGCTCCCGGAAGACCGTTGATGAGGCTCTTCCTCTAGAGCTGAGAGAGAGAGAGAGAGAAAGCCTTCACCTGGATCTGGCGCCCTGCATTTGCACTTGTTTTTTCTAGACTGTGAGAGAAACAAACTTCTCTTTGTTAAAACCATCTATAGTGGCAGCACTAGACAGTGCCTCCATGAGGTTTCCTAGGCTGAAATCTTTACAGAAGAAGTCAGCTGTATCTTTCTCCCAAAGAGTGACTAGTGGATTCAAACCACTGACTTTTTGGTTAACAAGCAAGTGTTAGAACCACTGCACCACCAGGGCTCTCTATTTGGTCCACAGACCTCTTTACACACGCATGCGTCTTGGGACTACAGCTGACCATCTAGCAGAGGCAGCTTGGCTAAAGAGGCCTGTTGCAGGGAGTCACACTTGGGACTCCGAGTCTTTGTTAGGAAGCATAACCTTAAGACATGAGGAAAGGCAGGTTATTGGTATGGGATCCTCACTGAGATCCAGTACCCCCTAAGCAGAGATCTCACCCTTTAGGGACCACTGGGCCCCAGTTACCCACTGATTCCAACACAACTCCCTGCCAACCAGGGCCCCCGGCAGTACTAGATTGTTTTCCTTCTTTCTGCCCAGGCAAAGGGAAGCTTTTGTGTGACAACTCTCTGATTTTGCACTTTAATTTTCCAAAAGAAAATAAATTCTCTCCAGCCTAAGCAGTAATTGACTTTGGAGTTGTGACTTTATCATGCAAATGGTTATTTGTGGACTTTTAGAAACCTGTGTCATGGAGTGAAATTACATACTTAGAGACTTCTGAAACCATGGATTATGGTCCCCACAGATCATAACGATTCTCTGGGTGCCATTAGGATATAACGTGAAAACGCATATTTAGAGGATGATTAAAAAGCAACAAGCATGCATGGTGAAATTCACTGCGGAAAGTGATTAGACGCACTGTGTGGCAATTTTCTCATGTTAGGGATCTCACCAATCAGCAACCCCGTCTTCTACCCCGTCAGAGCCCAGGCCCTGGGAGGCCAGCTGACAGATCTTAAACAATCACAGACACAGCCTGAAAGAGGAGGAAGCTGGCATGCTGGCTCCTTGGTGACAGAGCCCCCTAACTGTCGAAACAGCTACCGGAGCTACTGGGGCTGCCTTCTCCAGGGACCTGCTCTTTTTCTGCACCGCTGTCCTGTTCTCCTCATGCTGATACACACACTGGAAGGTGTTTGGAGTAGACAGTCACCTTGACAGCTAAAGAGGGACCGTTTGCCAAAGCTGGAGCTTCAGTCTCAAGCTGGGAAACCCAGGTTTCAGACCCAAGGCTGCTGTTAACTCTTCAGTGTGACTTCGGCCACTGTAACACACAGGTGTGAAATGGAAAGAGTACTATCACTTGTGATTCTGTATCTAAAAGAGCTTTGAAAACGGTGAGGTCCTGAAGAGTGAGGCTTGTAATTCCCTACCCTATGGTCCATTCTTGACCTTGGTGAAAGCAAGTGTTTTCTGGCTAGACTCCAGGTTCAACCCCCTGCAAAGGTGTCTTTCCGTAAAACTGTCCTGGCTGTTGTCTCCCTACGTGGCTGTCTTCACCTCAGGTTTATTTCTCTGGGAAGGAGGCTCTCTGTTACCGAGTTGTTGGGTGCTGTCGAGTCGATTTCAACTTACAGTGACTCCACGCCACAGAACAGAAAGCCCCAAAGGGTTTTCTAGGGAGCCCTAGTGGCACAGTGATTAAAGCATTTGATTACTAATCAAAAGGATGGAGGTTTGAACACACCAGCTGCTTAGCAGAGAAAGGTGTGGCAGTCGGCTTCCTAAAGATGTATAGCCTTGGAAACCCTGTGGGATGGGGTTTACTCTGTCCTATGGGTTTGCTGTGAGCTAGATCGAGTCAACCACAGTGGGTTTGGTTTTGGGGTTTGCTAATCTTTATTGGTGAGTGCTTAACTACTTCTCTACCAAGGCTCTTCTTGGTTATCGATAGCTCCAAAAATGTAGTTCTTATCTAATTCTTGTTCCCACTTCTTAATGTATAGTTATCATTCTGATTTCCTCATAAACCCATTTTTTAGTGTCATTAAAAAAACAAATGAGTTGCCATTGAGTTGCTTCTGGCTCATGCTGACCCATTGTGTACGAGTAGAATCGCGCCATAGGATGTTGAGTGACCAGTTTTTCAGAAGGAGTTCTCCAGACATCTGTTACCAGGCACCTTTGGGTGGACTTGAAGCTGGAACCTTTTTGTTAGCAGCCAAACATGTTACTGTGTTGCACAAATGAAGAACTAAGAACAGTCACAGTTTATTGAGTACTTTAATAAGTGCCAGACACTCTGCAAAATGTTTGCTATGTAGCCCATCTTATTTAATATTTACAGTGACCTATCATTACACTATGTTATAGATGATAAAAATAAGGTCTAACCAAAAACAAACAAACCCGTTGCCACCAAGTCAATTCCAGCTCATAGTGACACTATACGACAGAGCAGAACTTTCCCATAAGGTTTCCGAGGAGTGGCTGGTGGATTCCATCTGTTGACCTTTTCATTATCAGCTATAGCACTTATACGCTCTGCCACCACAGTTCCAAAAATTAGGTTCAGAGAAGTTAAATAATTTGGTCAAGACTACGCGGCTGCTACATGCTGAATCCAGATCTATTTCGAAGTTCCTGCTTTTCACCTCAAGTGATGGGCCTCCCTCATAGTTCAGATGTAGTGGGCAGCTTTAAAATACTGCTCCTTACGGATCTCTCAAGAAAAAACTCTGGTGGCATAGTGATTAAGTGCTACATCTGCTAATCAAAAAGTTGGCAGTTCAGGTTCACTAGCCACTGGTTGGAAAGTCTATGGAGCAGTTTGACTCTGCCCTATAGGGTTGCTATGAGTCAGAATCGACCTAATGGCAGTGAGTTTATGAGTCTCTGTTGCTGTGAGTCCAGCCTTTTCTGGCCTCCAGTCTCCAAGCACATTCATCTACAGTCATGAACTGACTCTCTCCTTCCCCTCTATCTTACAGCCACCACCCTGTCTCTCTCTACCTCTGTACAAACAAGCTGAGATGTTATTAAATCTTAGTTAAAGAACTGACTCTGAGCTCTGTCTCCATCCTGGAATCGACCCATTCTGAGTTGGCTTTCATTCCACCTTTCGGAAATAACGTTCTTCCTAGAGTTGTGGGTGGCCCCCAAGTCTCTAAATCCAATGGATGCTTTGCAATGAAAAGTCCTTGATTCATGTAATCAACAGTTATGGAAGTGTACCATCTCCTATTTTTATTTTTAGTTGTCGTCAAGTCAGTTCTTACTCATGCCAAATCCCGTGTGTGCATGATAGAACTGCTCCGTAGGGTTTTCAAGGCCATAATCTTTCTGAAACAGATTGCCAGATCTGTCTTCCAAGGTGCCTCTGGGGGTGTTCAAACTGCCAACCTTTTGATTTATAGTCCAGTGTTTATTTGTTTGCATGACCCAATGTCACCTCCAGTGGGCATTTTGATGTCCTCTTCTTATCTGACTTCTCAGAAAGATATGATTCTACTGCCCGCTTCATTCTTCCCAGCAGACTGTCCTCTTTTACTTCCAGGGGCATGCCCTGCCCAGGTTTATCCTCCTGAATCTTAGGCTGCCTCTTTACAGACTCATCGGTGGGATATACTCAAGATGATACTTTGACTTTTGTGGCCTTGTTATCGTTTTTTTCAGTTTCAACTTGAAATTGCATATGAGTAATTGATGATCTGTGCCACAATCTCCTGGCCTTGATAATATTGAGCTTTTCCATCATTTTTTCCATGGATGTAGTCAGTTTGATTCCTGTGTATTCATTCTGATGTATATAGTTGTATATAAACAATATATAAACAAATCTAACAATATATACCAGGCATTCCTTGGAAACTCTATGGGGCAGTTCTACTCTGACCTCTAGGGTCACTATGAGTTGTGAGGGCACTGGGTTTAACAATATATACAATATACAACAATATAAACAAATATAACAATATATAAACAAAAATATAAACAATGTAAATAGTCACTGTTTATGTTGCTGAAAGAAGGTAGTTACAATAAAGAAGTCGTTGGTCTTACGCCTGATGGTCTGTCCCCTGAAGACATGGCCCCCAAACTGTCTGTTAGCCCAGAGCTGAAACCAATACCGACGCCAACTCTTCAAAGACTGGACTGGACTATAAGGCACAGAGTGATGCTGGCGAAGAACATACTTCTGGACTTAAATACGTATAGGAAGCTGCCTGACCAGCTGCTCTCTAGAGGCCAGATGAGAGGGTGGAAGGGTACAGGTGTTGGTTGAATGGATGTGGAAAGTCCAGGGTGAAAAGGAGGAATGTGCCATCACGGGTTGGAGGGAGGGAATATGGTTAAAGTTGCATCGTGGTGTGTGTTTAGGGTTTTATGTAGCAAGTTGATCTGGATTGAAATTTTTACTTAAAGAAAGTAAAATATTTTTTTTTAAAAAAAGAAGTCATTAGTCTTGCAAAATTCTATGATGTCATCTACGGCATCGTTTCTCTCACTGAGGCCATATTTTCTAACTGCTAATCTTTCTCCTTTGTATCTTCAGTGTTCCAAGCACCATTAATTATCAATACATCCTTATAGCGCATTTGATCCATTTCCAGTTGGTAAAAATCTTCAGTCTCTTCATCTTTCACCTTAGTCACTAGTGTGTGAATTTGAATAATAGTCATATTAACTAGGCTTCCTTGTGAGGTGTATGGATATTGTCTTATTACTGACAACTTTGCACTTCAGGATAAATCTTGAAATGTTCTTTATGCTGATAAACACAGCACTGTTCCTCTTTAAGTTACTCCCAGCATAGCAGACCCTACGGTTGTCCAACTCAGTACGGCCAATATCAGTCCGTTTCAACTCACTGATGTCTAGGATATGGACTTTTGTGCACTCCACTTCATTTTTGATGATTGTTTAATTTTTCTAGATTCATACTTTACACACTCTGTGATCCAGTTATTAATGGATGTTTGCAGCTGTTCCTTCTCATTTTGAGTTGTGCCACATCAACAAATAAAGATCCGCAGAGTTTTAGTCCTCCCATATCGTTAATACCAACTCTACGTTGAGGAGACGGCTCCTCCCCAGTCATCTTTTGAGTGCCTTCCGACCCGAGGGGCTCATCATCTGGCGCTATATCAGATGCTGTTCCACTGGTATTCAAAGATCATCTTTGGCCAACTTTTTAAGAAGTGCGTTGTCAGGTGACTCTTCCTAGTCTTTGTTTGGAAGCTCCACTGAAATGTGTCCACCCTGAGTGACTCCAGCGGTATTTGAGATACTAGCAGCATAGCTTCCAATATCACAGCAGCACACAAGCTACCTCAGTGTGACTAACCAACAAACAAGTGGTAGGGCTGTATACACATTTATATTCATGTATAGCCAACTGAACATTTTTCACATGCACAGTTTAGTGACTCCAATAGTATTAATCATATACAATCATCACCAGTATTTGTTGCCAGATTTTCTATCAACAGCAGACTTCCAGTAATTACCTGTCCTACTGAACTGCATAACCATCCACCAAGCTGCCATCCACCCAGCTACACAAGAAATTAATGGGGTCGTTGGTAGCTCCTTCCCCCCTCCACTTTATGGCCATTTCATCACTGGACTGAGGCTGGTTGAGTTCACCTCCCAACTAGCTACTGGACTTGTGCACTTCTGCTTCTCCACTGCAGTCTTCTGGCCACCACCCAGTCTTATCCTGCTCAATTGGTTTCCCACACCAGGTCATGGAAACCCCATGTTTGCAACAGCGTAGAACGGTTCAGTCGGCTTTTCTTCCTCCCCTCCCCTCCCCTTTCTTCTCCTATCTTTTTCTCCCTCTCTTCCTCCCTCCCTCCCTCCCTCTTTCCCTTTTTCCTTCCTTTCTTTTCCTTCTTGAATCAAAACATTCCTAACAACTGTCATTTTTATTTATTTGCTTATTTATTGTGCTTTAGATGAAGACTTAAAATGCAAACTAGTATCTCATTAAACGATAATAGTAGTCTTCTGTAACGCTGGTTGCTAATACTGTGGCATGTCAACCCCCTCTGCTTCTCAGTCTCTGGTTCCCCATTAACAGCTTTCCTGTCCCCTCTTCCCTTGTTGTCCTTGCTCCTGGTCTCGTTTTGTTCAATGACCTATCTAATCTTTGGCTAACAGGTGAACCTCCAGAGTGACAGCATTCCTGAGCTATAACGGTGTCTGGGTGCCACACTTTTAGGGTTTTTCCAGGCTCTGTCAGACCAAAAATCTAGTATGGTGGGGGGAGGGTATGTGTGAGTTAGAATCTTATTCTACAATTTTCTCCAGCTCTGTCTGGAATCCTCTGTTGTGATTCCTGTCCAGGCAGTTGGTGATAGCTGGGCATCGTTTAGTTGTACTGGACTCAAGTCTGCTGGAGGTTGTGACAGTTGTGGTCTGTTAACCCTTTGGACTAATCTTTCCATTGTGTCTTTAGTTTTCTTCATTCTCCTTTGCTCCAGACGTGGTGAGACCAATCATGTGTACTAGATGGCAACTCACAAGCTTTTAAGACTCCAGATGCTACTTATTAAAGTACAACGTAGAACATGTTGTTTATAAACTGTATTGTTCCAGTTGAGTTTGATGTCCCCCAAGATCATGGTTCCCACAGACCTTGTCCCAGTAATTTGGTCCTCCACAGGGTTTTGTTGGTTATAATCTTAATGATATCAGATCATCAGGAATTTTCCCACACAGTACTGCTGGGTAGGTTTGAACTGCCCACCTTTAACAGTTGAGTGCAAACCATTTGTGCCACCCAGTGGTCATGTATACATATATATTTGTGTTTATATTTAATCCTAACAATCCTACAGAGCCCTGATTGCACAGTGGTTAAGTGCTATGGCTGTTAACCAAAAGCTTGGCAATTTGAATCCACCAGCTGTTCCTTGGAAACCCTATGGGGCAATTCTATTCTGTCCTATAGGGTCACTACGAGTTGGAGTGGCATAGTGGTTAAGTACTGTGTCTGCTAACCAAAGGTTAGCAGTTCAAATCCACCAGCCATTCCTTAGAAGCTTTATGTAGCAATTCTACTCTGTCCTATAGGGTTGCTATGAGTCAGAACTGACTTAACATCAGTAGGTTTGGATTTGAGAGGTATAAGATAGGTACTATTGTTTCCTCTCATTTCATAGATGAAAACACTGGGGCACAAACTGGGTTTTAAATAATCTTTTATCCCATAGCTAGCAGAAGGCAGAGCTGGGGCAAAAACCCATGCAGGTGACTCCAAATCTACTGTACTCTTAAGGGACCAGTGAGTTGCTTGTCTCCTGCCAGGACTGTCTGCTGGCCTAGCACTCCACATCTCCTCTGCCCACTCCTGCTGTTGCTCTCTCCAGCAAGAAAAAAAGAGACACCACGGGCATACCACATGCTGAAAAGGAGCCATGAAAAGCCCTAAATCCACTCCAATTGTGTTTTCTCTTCATCCCTTGGAAAATAAAAATTGCCAAGCATCTGCTGTTTTTCCCTGAAACTGTGTAGCTGAAATCTTCTCCTGGGCTCTAACCCTGGAAGCCAGCTTTCTGCTCAAAGCACATTTTTTACAGGCAAGTTATTTCTGATTCTTTAAAAGCAAAGCAGAAGAAAAAAAATTGTCTGGAGGGAGCAGCTTCTGTTGTAATGTCTCAGCAAAAATCCCTGGGCTGCTGGACCTCAGTTTTGGTTCCTGTCCTGACCATGAGGAAGCAGGAAAGGAGACCTCTTGAGCAGCACTGGGGATGGTGGGCAATGGGGCTTAAGGCTGCAGACAGCCTCTGGCACTGTCATTATTCCAGAGACAGGACACAGAGGGGTGGGGATAATATGGTGCTTGAAAGATAGAAATATGCATCCAGCTTTGAACTTGGAAGGGCCCTACTCCTCAGGATTCTAAATGAGCTGCTTCTGGGGAGTCATAAAAATGCCTTGCCTTTGGATTTGTGTTCAAAATCACCTAGAGCTTTGTGTGCATGTGTGTGTGTGTACATGAGTGAGTGTGTATGTGTACGTGTGTGTGTGTGTGGTTGGCCTGTGTCTGTGAGACAGGAACCACGCTAATCTTGCTGTCCTGTATAACCTCAGCATCAGTCATCCCCCCTGGATCATAGCAAAACCAAACCAAACCCCTTGCCATCAAGTTGGTTCTAACTGCTATCAACCTTAAAGGACAAAGTAATTGTTCCTGTATAGGTTCCCAAGGAGCAGCTGGTGGATTTGAACTGCTGACCTTTTGATTTGCAGGCAAGCTCTTGACCACCACACCACCAGGGCTCCTCTAGGAGTTCCTGGGTGTTGCAAATGGTTAACATGCTTGGCTAGTAACTGAAAACTTGGAGGTTCAAGTTCACCTATATGTACCTCAGAAGAAAGGCCTGGCCGTCTGCTTCTAAAGCTACTGGAAATTCTACGGAGCACAGTTTTATAATCTGGTACACGAGGTGTCACCATGAGTCACAGTTGACTGGCTGGCAACTGGTACTTAAGTATCTATTTGAGCATCTGCACATATGTGAATAAATCAGTGGCCGGGGTTTGGAGGCGATAAGTCTGTGCATCTCTGTGGATGGCGTTCTAGATTATCAACTCCCTAAGAGTTGCTTCGTTTACAGGTAGACCCAGGCACCTAACTCAGTACTGTGTGTGGATGCACGTCCATGTGCGTGTCACGTTGTATTGTTGTTAGGTGCCATCAAGTCCATTCTGACTCATTGCCACCCTATAGGTCAGAGTAGAACTGCCCCATAGAGTTTCAAAGGAATGCCTGGTAGATTTGAACTGCTGACCTCTTGGTTAACAGCCACGGCACTTCCCCACTATGCCACCAGGGTTTGTTGGTGTCATAGACTGGCCTAAACATTAGTGTGTATGTGTACGTGTGTGTGTGCACTGTGTGGGGGCCCATACATGGAGAATGAGCACCTCTGGGTGTCTTGGTAGGCACCTGTAAGCACCAGGTATCTGAGTCATCTATTGCTGCTATAACAGAAATACCCCAAGTGGATAGCTTTAACAGAAATGTATTCTCTCACGATGTAGGAGGCTACAAGTCCAAATTCAAGACACCAGCTCTAGAGGAAGGTTTTCTCTCTGCTGTCTCTGAAGAAAGGTCTTTGCCCTCAGTCTTCTGCTGGGCTAGGAGCTTCTCAGCACAGGGACTCTAGGTCTAAAGGATGTGGTTTTTTTCCCTGGCTCTTGTTTCTTGGTGATATGAGGCCCCTGTCTCTCTGCTCACTTCTCTGTTTTATATCTCAAAAGGGATTGTCCCAAACTGTAGGTTAATCTTGTAGATTGAGTTTACACATATGCCATTAATCCCATCTCATCAACATCACGAAATAAGATTTACAAGACATAGGAAAATCACATCAGATGACAAAATGGGAGACAATCACACGATACTGAAATCATGGTCTGGCCACATTGATGCGTATATTTTGGGGAGATACAGTTCAGTCTGTGATGCTGGATACGGACAGGTCTGCCTTCAGGAGCAGGTGCACATGCTTGTTTGTTAAGAGGTGGGATAAGGTGTCTTTGCACGCAGTGACAGGCAACTGAAAGCAGAAACATCAGAGAAACATCTGTAAGTATCTTCATAAACATGTCAGGATCCTCTCCTTCAGGCTCTGCTTTCATTCCCATTGGCCTTGGAGTGTCTGAAGTTGGATCTGCCTTGTAGGTGCCTTCAGCCACAGATGCAGCTTAGATTCAATTATTGGAAGAACCGGAGCAAAGGCAGGTGACAGGACTTTTCGGTAAAGACTCCTTATTTACGTTCCTAACCGTGGCGGACCTTCCAGCTGTTTCTCATCTTCTATTTGTGCTTTCAATGTTTTTTTCTCCACCCATCTTTTCAGGGCATCTCCAAGAGCTGGTAGCGAGGACACAGGTCTGTAGGCAAATGTCACTGGGTCAGCATCCCCTCTGGGCACCCTGGACCCGCTTCTTTGTCTTCTTCCTCCGGTCTCCCTCACCCTCCTGCATCCCTGACCCCTGTAATACCTCAGCAGACACCATGTAAGTGATTTTCTCCTTTCTCAAGGTCAGTGCTGTCTCAGGACTACTCCCCAACAGTGGAGGATGATAAATGGCTCTTGTGGCCACTGACTGGGGAGGTGACATTTCTGTAGCTTTCTAAGAATCCCCTGTGAGCCTGCTGCTGATGTCCCAATCTTGTTTTTGGATCACCCTTCCTCCCTGAGAGCGCTCAGGGCCCTCTCTGCAAAGGCCATGCTTCAGCTGTGGGAAGACAAGCAACGAAGATGGTTGTGGAAAAATTTAGGGAATCTGGTTGCAGAAGCCTTCTTCATGCAGATGTGGAAACTGAGGCATTCACTGTCAGCCACTCAGCTTCCTCTTCTCTCCTCACCCCTCTCCTACTGTAAGTGCTTTCTTTTTTGTTCTCTGTAGACATGATGTCACCCTGCATTCTGTGTAGCACAAGGGACTTATTAGATGCTCATGTGGTAATGGGTGACTTCGAGGAAAGGAAAAAATAGAGTGCTTAGACACTTCCTGCGGCTCAACAAAGCCGTGAGACAGGTTTGTCAGCCAGTGTCTGGGTAGAGGCCCCAGTAGAAGAGAAGCACGCGTGGAGTACAGAGAGCTGAGGACAGAGGGGAAACACAGGGAGCGTCAGGCTGAGCAGGAATTGTCAAGGGCAACATGTGGGGCCCAGATGTTGACGCTGAGAGGCTAGAAGTGAGGGCTGCTGGGGTCTTTGGTGGGTAAGTGCCAGGGAGTGGTCTGCTGGTGAGGGTCAGGGTTAGGAACATCCAATGGAACAGCGAAGCAGGTTTTACTGCTGGGGCAGGGGAGATAGGCAGAGGAACAAACAGACTTCTGAGAGCTGGGCAAATGGGAATGGCACCCAAAGGACCTCGCTTTGGGGTACTCTATACTACTCTACCCCTAGTTCAAGCCCCTTCTGGAGAGCCTGGGAGGGGCTGGTCTCTTTTACATGGTCAACTTCACAGATTGCAAAGTTCTGTCACATCCGGTGACCTCACGCGATCCCATGGGGATGCCACAGTTAAGCACTCAGCTACCGACTGAAAGGCTGGTGGTTCTAATCCCCTCAGCGATTCTGCAGGAGGCAGACTTGGCAATCTACTTCCATAAAGATCATAGTCAAGAAAACTCCATGGGGAAGTTCTACTCTGTCGTTATGAATTGGCATCTACTTGATGCCACCCAACAACAACAGTATAAATTGGGAAACTGAGGCACAGAGTAATTAACACCTCTTCAAGGTCAGTCAGCAAGGAACTGAAGATCTAGGAGAATTAATATGGTTTACTGCCATCGAGTTGGTGGTGACTCATGGAGCCCTTACGTACAGCAGCACTGACCATTGCCTAGCCCTGCACCATCCTGATCATCGTTGGTATGTTTTCAGCCCACTGCTGCAGGCACCCTGTCATTTCACCTCATGCAGGCTTTCCCTTGTTTCCACTGAACCTCCACTTTACCAAATAGCAGCTTATCTTTCTTCACGACGCGTCCAAAGTAAGCGATAGAAAGTCTTGCCGTTCTTGCTCCTAAGGAGCATTCTGGCTTTACGTACTTCCTCCAAAACAGATTTATTCCTTCTTCTGACAGTCCGTGGTACATTCAAAATAACAAAAACTCAACCCAACCCACTGTCGTCATGCCTGTTAGGACTCATAGTAACCTTACAGGACAGAGTAGGACTGTCCCATAAGCTTTCCAAGGAGCAACTGGTGGATTTGAACTGTCACACCCTTTTTGGTTAACAGCTGCAGCTCTTAACCACTATGTGACCAGAGTTTCTACGTTCAAAATGCTCAGGTCTATTTATCAATCCTTTTGTTAGATGCTGAGACTGAAGATGCTGTGTTGAACAACACAGTTGGAATCTCTGCCCTCAAGGATTCTATCTTCTCTCAGGGAGATGCACAGACTAGTGCACAAAGCAATCAGCCCTTGATTTTAAATACTAGTTTTTTTGTTTTTGTTTTTTAAAAGCCAAAAGAAATAGACTAGTTTAATACAATGGTGGTAGGAGGCTGATGGAGGGTGGTGATAGGACCCTTCAACCAGGTGGCCAGGGGAGCCCTCTCTGAGGAGGTGACAGTTGGGATAGGATCTGAATGCTGAGGTGGTGGCCACATGGCACCCCCAGCGCAGGGGGCGATATTTCCAAGTAGAAGGAAGGGTAAGTGCAAAGACCCTGAGACACAGTGGGCTGGAGTCAGTGTGTCTGCAGAGCCCTGAACAAGGGCAGCGCTGGGGACAGAGGAGTTTGGAGCAGAAGGCAGAGGCCGAGTCGAACAGGACCTCAGGGGCTGCGTGAGGACTGTGCACTTTGACCCCCGTGTGAGGGGAGCCACTGAAACACTGTACAGCGGTGGGCTGAGCTGGCCGGCTTCCAGTTTAGATACCTGTGACTCCCCTCCGGGGACGAGATTGGGGGTGGGTCAGAATCGCAGTGAGGAGACGAATGAGCAGATTAATAACGTGGTCCAGGTGAGAGACGATGGTGCCTTGGACTAGGCTGTAGCACTGGAGGCAGGGAGAGGGTTCCGATTCAGGGTACATTTGGGAGGTAGCGTCAGCAAGACTCGCTGATGAATAAGATATTTGGTGTGAGGGAAAGCGAGGAGTCAAAGATGCCTCCTGAGTTTTTGGCCTGAGGAACTGGATGGATGATGGTGGAGCACTTCTGGGATGAGGAAGACTCTGAGGAGGGCTGATTTCAGGTGGGGAGAGAGAAATTATTGTTCTGTTTTAATCTGAAATGCCTAGTTGACATCCAGGTGGAGATGGCCAAGTTGGTAGTCACATATGCAAGTCTGGCAGAGTTCAGGGGAAAATCTGGGCTGGAGGTAAAATTTCCAGAGTCTTTATCAAACAGAGGTGTTTGGAATCATAAACCTGGGTAGGATAATTTGGGGAAAAAGTGTGGACACAGGAGAGAAGAAGCCTGCAGGGCAGAGATGGGGTGATCTGATGACTAGTAGCTTGGGAGCTGGCAAAGAAAGCTGAGAAGGAGCAGCCTGTTGGGGCAACCCAAGGGAATGTGAGACCAGAGGAGTGTTCCCAGAAGGAGACAGAATCCACCGTGCATGTCAACTGCCACGGAGAGATTGGGCAGAATGGACACAGAATTGGCTCTTGGCTTTGAGAAGATGTTGCAAGGCACTGGTGGCCTTTTCAATGGAGATGTGGAGATTGAAGCGCATTGTAAGGAAAAGTAGACAGATAAAGAAGCAGAGTGCTAAATAGTAAATCTTATGCTTTGAAATGGGGGAACAAAGAAATAGAGTAGCTTTTAGGGAATGTGAGATCAAAGGCTAGTTTTTTTTTTAAGATGTAAAATAGTAGGTTATGTCTGTCGATGAGATTGATCCAAAGAGACAGAGTATTGATGACACAAGGGAGAGACAGAATGATGGCAGGAGCAGTGTCAGACGGAGAAAATGAGACCAGTGGGGATCCTGTTCACATGAGGAGGGTTTGGTCTTAGAAAGCAGCAGGGACAATTTTTCCATTCTAATGGGAAAGAGAGACAGAGGATGTGGGCACAGATGCATCTGATTAAATAGGATAGAAAGAAGAGACGTCTCTGATTTCATTGATTTTTCTGTGAAATGGACATCAAAGCTGTCACCTGGTAAGAGCAGAGCATGCAGAGAAAGTAATGAAGACTTGAAGAATGAGGAACAATTCAGAAGTCATTTTCTCAGAGAGTGGCAAATTGTATTTACTGGGAAAGTACAGAAAACTTACCTGCCAGAATTTAAAGATATGCCCCATTAAAAATTAGAACCAGTCAACCTAGCTCTAGGATATTTTCCAGTGGGTTCTAGATGGCAGTCTGGTGAGCACAGGAGCTGTTGTTGTTAGGTGCCATCGAGTCAGTTCTAACTCACAACGACCCTCTGTACAACAGAAAAAAACACTGCCTGGTCCTGCCCCATCCTCAGTGTTTGTATGATTTGAGCCCACTGTTGCAGGCGCTGTGCCAATCCATCTTGTTGAGGGTCTTCTTCCTTGTTGGCCCTCTACTTTCCTATGCATGGCGTCCTTCTCCAGGGACTGATCCTTCTTGATAATATGCCCAAATAGAGGTTCTTTGTGGCAGGGATAGTGACATCACATCTTGTGTACTTTGGACATACTCTGGACAGATGCTGAGGAAGAGGCAAATTGGGTTTAACCAGGGTTGGTTTTTTTCAGGTGGATGTGAAGGAAGGAGAGGTGGCCAACAGCATTATGGGTACTCAGAAGAGGATGTTTGGGGGCTGATTCATTGACTCTGGGCTGAACAATGAATGACAACTAGAAAGCTACTGTCTCATCAGTAGTGAGCAGGAGAATGGACTGCAAATCTCAATAACGTAGGTGGGAAAATTGTTGGTATGGGAGCAGCAGAGTAAGAGAGAATGCAGGTCAGACACGGGATGTTGGGATCAAGATTTCAAAAGTAGGGTGGTTATTGGTGATGATGAGGTCTAGGGAATACCACATGGGGAGCAGTTTGAGGAGAAGGGAAGGAAAAGATCTTTGGTGTTAAGCGAACCAATGAACCAAGAAACCGGGATATTGAATGGGTCATCTGCGAGGATACTGCAATTGTTAACAACGACAGCAGGAACACTAGTGGCAAGAAAGACAGTGAGCCAAGTACTGGGGTCATCAGCTGGTGACTGATCTTTAATACTTGGAATTTCACAGTCATCTAGTGAAGTGGTTTTAAAGTGATTTGTTGTAGGTCTCTCAACTTTTTGTACAAAGGAAGCATTCTGAGGCAACTGGAACAAATACCAAGCAGCTCTGCTGTCCTAGTGGTAAAGCACTCGGCTGGTCACCCAAAGGTCAGTGGCTGGAAAATCACTAGCCTCTCAGCAAGAGAAAGATTAGGGCAGTCTCCTCTCAGAAAGATTACAGCCTTGAAAACTCTCTGAGCTGTCTTCTGTCCTGTGGGGTCATTATGAGTCAGAACTGGACGTCAGTAGGGTTTTGGTTTTGTTTTTGCTTTAACAAATAGCAGAAGGGAAAGCAAATCTACAGTCTGGAAATGTAGTGAGGGGACTGAGCCCAAGGGGTTTTTGAAGGGCTACAAAGAAGCCCTTTTACAGCACACCATCGGCAAAGCACGGGTCCTGTCTAGTGTTCCTTGTTTTACATTTGAGGAACAAATGTGTTACTTACTGGTCACCCTAGCTGTTAAGAGTAGAACCAGGAATGGAACTCCCATTTCCTGTCTCCTACCAGACCCGTGTGCCATTACTCCAAACCTCTGCTCCTATTTTGTGTTGTTTTCTGTGAGATTCCTGGCACTGATTTGTGCTGTAAAACATATGACTGAAGTTCCTGTCCAGTCTTTTTGTAGGGTGGTTCATTACACTTTGCCTGGTTTTTGTCTTTGTTTTTGTTTTTTCCAGAACTAGAGAACACCAGTGTCCACACAGGATGGGCACCTGAGCTCAGGAGAGAGGTATGCTGGAATGGCTGGCAAATTCACCCAGCTGCAGAATCTGCCTTGCGTGGGGTGCGGGAGGCCAAGTCACAGTCTGAGATTTACTGAAACCTGGGACTTGCGCGTGACTGGGATCCTAGAGCCTAGGTGCAACACAGGTGAGGCAGGGTTGATGCACGGGTTAAGAGATGTCACCCAGGGGGTGGGGCCAGCTCTAGCCAAGTGGACTGCCTAAGCAAAGCGTCAGTCTGGTTGAGGGGGGACGCAGCTGGAAGGCAGTGGAACAGAAACCAGACCCCAAGAGGAGGAGGGTGGAGAGAAGGGGAGAAGATACCACCAGAGAACTTCCTGGAGGTACTACAAAGCAAAAGGGGATTTTTACAGGTTTTATTCAGCCATACCCATGATTAGGAAGGTACTCTGTATGTGGGACCTTAACCAACCCTGCCAGGAATGAGGGACATAAACACAGAAGGCAGAACTCAAAGCCAGCTGGTCATCCTTGCATAATATTGGACCGTCTGTCCATGCACTTTGGGACACCATCTAGCCTGGGGTATAGAAAGAATGTCTATTGCCTCTGGGACAAGGCTGCTAAGCAACAAACAAGCATCATTGCTTCAGCCAGTGAATGAGGGTTCAAGTCAGCACTCCATGTATAGCAGAGTGCCCAACAAGGACCAGGCAAGGAGACTGAGGCAGAAGGGCAGGATGGGCTGACTCAGGAGGCAGAGAGTGTCTAGGTAGAGAACACACCTCTGTCTCTTCCACTCCGGCCTTAGTTTGGGATCCTAGTGCACAGGGCAGTCCAGGAAGGGCTCTTGGCTGTGAATGCCCTTCTCCCAGGAGGCTCATCTCACTCGGGCTCTAGTGGGCCCTCCACAGAGCTGCCTTCCCTGACCATCCTGTCTGGAAGAGCTTTATTGCCTGGTGCCTCATTCCTCACCCTTCTGGGTGCCTTTAACCTGCCTTATTGTTTCCTTGAAGCATCTATTGCTCCTGCCATGTTGGTTGTAATGATAAATAGTTTGCTTATTAGTGTCAACCCCACCCCCGCACCCCTCCCCCCCCCCCCCCCGTTCCCCACCTGGGTACTCCAAAGGGTGTTTCCCCCAGGACAGGCATCTTGCCTGCCTCCAGGGGAGGGCAGCTCTCACTGAGTGGGAGGGACCACCTCTGCCCTCCTGCCCCAAGGGCGCTGGGGAGTTGGGGGCTGTCTTGATCTAAATGCTTCAGTGCTCATAGAAGGTTCTGACTGGGGTGGCCCACCCCCACCATCCAGGTCCTATCCATCTCCTTCTGTTTGAGGGTCTTGTTCCCTAGGCCCCCAGCCTAAGAGAGGCCCTGGCTGCCATACTGTGATGTGGACCCCACCCCGTGAACTGGGTCAAGCATGTGAGCAGCGTAAACCCCGGGCTGGTTGTATCAAGGCCAATAAGCCTCAGTAAGTGGCACTAAAGATAATCAATTGTTTTCATTCTGAGGGAAACAACCGGCTCCTAGGAACCTCTGTTTAAAAACCAACACACATTCACCAGATCCATCTTTTGTTAAATTGTTGCACATGCTGATCTGATTTAACCTGGCAGCTTCAATACACTTCCTGCTCAATGCCAGTGAGGGAGTGGGAAGGGGGCTGCATTCGGGAGGAGCAGCTGAGAAGGAGGGGAAGGAGAAGGGCCTAAGTGAGATAAGGAATGGAGAGGCAACCTTACCTCCCAGCTTCACCCACCTTTGAGACCAGATGAGGTCACTTCTCCTGTGGGAAATCCTGCCTGATTATTCCCACCACACTAATCCTTTTCCTCTGCTGAGCTATGAGAATTAATGTCCTGGCTAGAAGCCATCCAAACCTTTCATTTCCCAGAGAGGCAACCAGATGTTCAGAGAGGGTAAGCTGCTTTTCCAAAGCCACACAGCGAAATCGTGACAGAGCAGAGCATGAGCCTGGAACATCAGAGACCTGTCTGGTATGCTTTTCACTGTGCTGCTGGGAGTCTTATCTCTTTAACGAGGCCAAGGCCTTGATAAGGATGGGGGTCACATCTGTCTCCTCCCCACAGATAATCTCTGCACCCTCCCAGTGAACAATGTTAAAGGAGAGAAGCGAACAACCTACAGGGTCCCAGGGAGAGAGTGGAGATGTGGAGTAGTTGAGCAGACAGGCTGAGACAACGAGTGAGCAGCCAGCGGGCTTTGAAACCAGTAAGATAGCTGCTGCTCCTTCTCGGTCTATACACTGCAGTAGCTCCCCAGTCTGTTGTCAGGTGTTCTCAAGTCGGCTGCAACTCGCAGTGACCCGTGTACACCAGAACGAAACACCGCCTAGGTCCTGTGTCATGCTCACAGTCATGGCTAGGCCTAAGCCCACGGTTGCAGCCACTGTGTCAGTCCATCTTGCTGAGGGCCTTTCTACCTTTTGCTACCCTCTGCCTTACCAAGCAGGAAGTCCTCCTCCAGGGGCTGGGCCCTCCTGATTACATGCCCAAAGTACGAGAGAGGAAGTCTCGCTGTTCACCCCTCCAGGAGGCGCTCTGGCTGTACTTCCGAGACGGACTTGTTCATTCTCCCTGCAGTCTATGGTACGTTCAGTACTCTTTACTACCATGGTAATTCAAAGGCATCAATTCTTCTTCTTTAGTCTTTCTTATTCATTGTCTAGCTTTCTCATGCATATGAAGTGATCAAAAATACCATGGCCTGGGCCAGGCACATCTTTGTCCTCAAAGTGATGTCTTTGCTTTTAACGCTTTAAAAAGAGGTCTTTTTTTTTTTTTAACACTTTAAAAGAGGTCTTTGGCAGCAGATTTGCTTAGGACAATATGTCTTTTGATTTCTTCCTTCACCCATGCTACTTCCACGGGTGTTGATCATGGATCCAGATAAAATAAAATCCTTCGCACAGCTTCAGTCTTTTCTCTGTTTATCATGATGTTGCTTATTGTGCCAGTCGTGAGAATTCCTTTTTTTTTTTTTAAGTGCTGAGATGTAATCCATACTGAAGGTTGCAGTCTTTGATTTTTATCAGTTAGTGCTTCAAGTTCACTTCACTTTCACCAAGCAAGGTTATATCCTTTGCATAAAGCAGGTTGTTAATGAGTCTTCCTCCAATCCTGATGCTGCATTCTTTTTCTCATAGTCCAATTTCTCAGATTATTTGCTCAGTCTACAGATTGAATAAGTATGGTGAAATGATACAACCACCTTTCCAGATTTTAAGCCACACAATATCCCCTTGTTCTATTTGAATGACTGCCTCTTGGTCTGCGTACAGGTTTATCATCAGCGCAATTAAGTGTTCCAGAATTCCCATTCTTTGTAGTTTATCTATAACTTGTTATAGTCCACACAATTGAATGACTTTGCCTAGTCAATAAAATACAAGTAAACATCTTTCTGTTATTCTCTGCTTTCAGCCAATATCTACCTGATATCAGCAATGACACCCCTTGTTCCACATCATCTTCTGAATGTGGCCTGAATTTCTGGCAGTTCCTGTTGATGTGCTGCTGCAACAATCTGTGGATGATCTTCAGCAAGATTTTACTTACATGTAATAGTAATAATATTATTTGATGATATCCACATTCTATTGGGTCACCTTTCTGGAATGGGTACAAGTATGGATCTTTTCCCGTCAGTTGACCAGGTAGCTGTCTTCCAAATTTCTTGTCACAGACAAGTGAGCACTCCTAGCACCGCATCTGTTTGTTGAAGCATCTCAGCTGGTGTTTCTTCAAGTCCTAAAGCTTGTTTTTCACCATCGCCTGCAGTGCAGCTTGGACTTCTTCCTTCTATACCATTGGCTCTTGGTCATATGCTGCCTCCCAAAATGGTTAGAGATCAATTCTTTTTGGTATAGTAACTCTGTATTCTTTCCACCTTCTTTTGATGCTTCCTGCATCATTCAATATTTTCTCAGAATCCTTCAAAATGACAATTTCAGGTTTGAATTTTTTTCTTCAGTTCTTTCAGCCTGAAAAATGCAAAGCATGTTCTTCCCTTTTGGCTTTCTAACTCCAAGTCTTTGCACATGCCATTATAAAACTTACTTTGTCTTTTAGAGTTCTCCTTTGGAGTCTACTGTTCCCTTTCACTTTATCACATCCTCTGCTTGCTTTAGCTACTCTTCCTTCAAGAGCAAGTTTTAGAGTCTCTTCTGACATCTGTTATGGTCTGTTCTTTCTATCCTGTCTTTTTACTGATCTCTTGCTTTCTTCATGGATGATGTCCTTGATGCTGTCCTGTGACTCATCTAGTCTTCAGTCATTAGTGTTCAATACATGAAATCTCTTCTTGAGATGGTCTCCAAATACGTGTGGGATATGCCGAAGGTCATATTTTGATTCTTGTGAATTCATTTTAACTTTCTCCACCTTCAACTTGAACTTACATCTGAGCAGTTGATGATCTGTCCCACAGTTAGCCCTTGGTCTTGTTCTGACTGGTAATACTGAGTTTTCCATGGTCTCTAGTTGAGTTGATTCCTGTGTTTTCTGTATGGTGAGGTCCATGTGTATAACTGCCATTTATGTTATTGAAAAAAAAGATATTGCAATGAATAAGTTGTTGCTCTTACAAAATTCTGTTATGTAATCTCTGACATTATTTCTATCACAAAGCCATATTTTTCAACTGCTGACTCTTCCCCAGTTTACTAGAAGTAAAACCGAACTTCTTCTGATGGTCTGCAAAGCTCTATGGGATCCCATGCTCCACTTCATTACTTCGTTTCCTGTCACTCCACACCTGGCACCCACCACCAGATGGCCACACTGGAGCCCTTGCCGCTCTTCTTACAAGCCGTCCCTACTCCTCCCATTTTATGACCCCGAAGCCCTATAACTCCGAAGGAGTCAAAGACCGGAAGTTTACTAAAAGCTTGAGGAGAAAGCGAGCCAGGTAGCCAGGCTATGGGAAGCCTATCAGGACACAGGCAGGCAGGAGACTGAGGTCCAGGAAGACCGGGAGCCACCCCACCCCAGGCAGGTAGGCAGCAGAACCCCAATTCTGCAAGCACAGGAGTTGTCTCTGGTGGCACCCTCTGATGTCCCCGTCCTGAGCAGACCCAGGTCTGCATATGAAGAGCAGCTGCTGAGGGACAGCCTCAGGTGTTACGGCTTTTTCCAGGTATGGTTAGCTCTAGAGGGAGGGCAGGGAACTGGCTGTCAGGAGAGGTGCCAGCAGGCCTGAGGAGGCTCCAACCAAGGCTGATTTTTCATGTAACAGTCTTGAGAGTGACTTCAGGCTGGGGTCCCATGGAAGGTTTTTCTACAGAAGAGCGGCAGGTGACCTGTGGTGGCCCAGGTTCCTGGAGGTGTCTGTGGTTGAATCCTGACACGTCTGGGCCTGTCAGCCCTTCATCTCTGTGTGGGACAGCTGCAGCTGCCTCCGCGCCTCCTCCATCTTCCCACACTGATGGTGGCCTGAGGCAAGGCAGTGGTCATAAATAATAGTAATAACGAGAGAGACTGTTCCAAGTGAGATGATTTTATGAAATTACACTTTTGAAAAGGTTAATTCTTCCATATCCCTACTTGTACTCCAATCTGGAGAGACAAATGTGGATTAATTGGGCCCATTTCCTCCGCAGCCTCCACAGAACCCTGACAAGATGTTTATTTTCCGCCCAGGGTCTGACTTCTTCTGCAGGCCTGGCTGAAGCAGCAGGTCCTGGGCCCTCTTCCTCCGGGAGCCCACTGACCCCCCTGCTCTGGCTGTGACAAGTGACGGCCCTCCCTGCACTGCCCCTACATCCTGGGGCAAGGGAAACGTACACAGCTGATGGCCGAGTCACAGCTCTCTGCAGGTCACAGCAGATGGACGGCAGACAGCATGAGAGGGTGGCCAGAGAGTCTGTCTGGAGGGAGCTGGGGGCAGCATGCAGGATTATGTGGGGCAAAGCGGGAGAAGTGAGGAGACAGCAGGAATAACAGGATGGATGCAACCAGGCGTGTCGGGCAGAAATGATGGGCAGGTGAGTGGAGACAGATGGACAGACAGACAGACAGACATGAGGGGGAGACCAGGAGCTGGATGATTGAGCCTTCACTCTGGTCTCTGCCTTCTGCCTTTTGATTGGTATTTTTCCCTAAGTCAGACAGAGAAAGCCACCAGGATACAGACTGAAGGAAAGCATATTACCAGAACAGAAGGTCGGAAAATAGAAAACTTGCATTTCCTTTGAGCTGTAAGTGGGACCTGCTCCCCACCCCACCCAGGCCTCCACGTCAGCATCTCAGGACAGTCTTCCTGCCTGAGCTCACTGTCTGCCTCAACCTCTCCCCTAGCTGAGCCCGCATTAGGCACCAGGGCTGCCCCAGCCCTTCTCTCTCCTCGTCTCTCCTTCACCTCTCCCCCCTCACCTGTCTCCCTCACCTCTGTCTCCTCATTTCTCCCTCCTCACCTGTCCTTCCTCCTCTGTTCCTCCTCCCCCTCTCTCCTCGCCTCTTCCTCCTTACCTGTCCCTCCTCCCCTCTCCTCACTTCTCCTTCCTCGCCTGTTTGAGATGCCTAGCTTCTCCCATTTGGTACAGCCTCCCTCTACCAGACAGGTAGGGAGGAGGATCTTGAAGGGATTTCAGGAGATCTGCATTCTGACACTGACTGAACTCTGCCGATTGTTCACTCTGTGACCTCAGACAAGACACATCCCTGCTCTGGACCTCAGTTTCCTCATCAGTAAATTTGAGGGGTTGGAGTTGATTTCAGGTCTCTTTCTAGCTCTTCGTTGGGAAGATTATTTGGTTGAAGCTTAATGGGAAGTGGTGCTCTGCTGTGGGAAGAGGTACTCTGTTGTTTTGTTGTGGTTTGTTTTTGTGGAAAAAGATAATCATTGGATTTCCCCTGTAACCTAGTGGGCCAGCAGGGGCGGGCAGGGCAGTGGGATGGGGGCAGGCTGCACATGTGTGCCTCTGGGTATGCTGCTAGAGAACACACGTGACTGCCTCTGGGTGTGCTGCTAGAGAACATGCGTGACTGTGGTGTGTGTGTGTGTGTGTGTGTGTGTGTGTGAATCTGTGGGATGTGTACCTCTGATGTGTGTGCATATGTGTGTTTACCTCTGTGTGTGACAGCTTGCATTTGCAGTGTCTGTGTGTGTGCATGTCATATGCTTGATAAACACCAGAAGAGAGAAGGAAGTTTAGCGGACCCCTGGTGGCACAGTGACCAACAGGCCAGCAGTTCACATCTACCAGCTGCTCCTTGAAAACCCTATGGGTGAGTGCTACTCTGTCCTGTTGCTATGAGTCAGAGTCAACTCAAAGGCAGTAGGTTTGCTTTTCGTTTTTAGATGTGTTCAGTGCTATGTGAATGTTTATTCCAGCACCTTGAGAACAAAAAAAATTCAGCACAATCCATTCAAAACTCAGCCAACAAGTACTTTTTGTGTGGCTGAGTCAGCGCCTTCCCTTTGCTGTGCTCCTAGCATGCATCTGCTCACACTACCCAGGATCCCTAATTCTAGTCCTTCCCCAATCCCACTGCCCTGGAGCTATGAGGAACACAAGTGTGTATGTGCTCCCAGGAAGGCAGAAGAAGCAGAGAAGTAAGTGTGTCACTTACATACCAGACATTAATTCCATCTGAGGGTAATAGAGATCGGGGGAGGTTTCCTGGAGAGAGGAGGCAATGAACATAGGCCTAGAAGAATGAAAACCATTATGCTCTCAAGAGGTTGACCCAACAGCTCCACTGAGGGGACAGAGTGGCAGCAGGTACCAGGTATGTGGGGGACAGGTGGAGAGTTGGTCTGTTGCTTTGACTCATTTGGGTTCTGAGAAGAGAGAGGATCCAGAAGGCTTCCTATGGGAGGTGAGGCTGAAAGAGAGGTAGGGTTTGTTTGACTAGTGTGAGAGGACCACCTTGTAGAAAACCCACTGTCATTGAGTCAATTCCAACTCATAGTGACCCTATAGACAGAGTAGAACTACCGCATAGAGTTTCCAAGGAGCACCTGGTGGATTCAAACTGCTGATCTTTTGGTTAGTGCCATCGTACTTAACCGCTAAGCCACCAGGGATTGTTTGAGGGGTCGAAAAGACCACCTTGCGGAGGTGGTATGATCCAGGACAGGCTAGGCAGGACACAGTGTAGATGAGAAAGGGACAGGCAGGTGTTCAGCAGAGTGGGCCCCTGCTGACCAGTAGTCCAGGAAAAGTTTACCTGGATTCCTTGGTACTCCCTCCTGCAGGGTCTGGACAGTTGCCAAGATACCCATTCCTTGGTGAAAGCTCCCCTCCTGACAGGCACTCTCCTTGTTTATTCCTGTTCAAAGAGCGAGGAAGACCTATTTCCCTCCCAAGAGCCTATTTATTCTGCTTTCTCATTTTCCAATCCAGTGACTTTATGGCTTGTCTCTGTTTGGCTTCTTCTTCTCAAAAGCAGGAGGAAGCAATCCCTCTTTTTCTTGACCCCCATGTTGCGACTGGGGGTCCTGGGGTCTGCTCTGCAGAGTCTGTATCCTGCCTATCAGTAAGCAGGGACTGGGGGTTCTGCTCCCCATAATAGACCATTCAAGGCTGGGATTGGGGCTCTTGCTAGAGCTGCTGCTCATACAGGAAGCAGGGCCGATGTAGGCAAGAGGATGCTGACCAGTAGGGGCTCTAGTCACTCTCCCACTGCTTCCAATTCCCAGGAGAGTGCAGAAAAAGTCAGATGTGGATGAAAAATCACAAGACACCCCCTACAGGGAGAAGACCAGAGGCAGAGAGAAGCCTTGAGCCTGAGAGGGTGGCTGGGCTGTGAACATGGTGCTGGATGGATGGGGGTTCTGCAGATATCTTTTGACTTGTTCCTGACATGCATCCTTTCATCACATGTTCTAGGGTGGTCCCTACTCCTAGTCATACCCCAATCCCACCACCACTGGGTTTGCTGATGACATCCACTGACTTCTTACTATGTATTTCATGGATCCTTGGACTTCAAAAACTGATGGCTATTGAGTTGGCTGTGGCTCATGGTGACCCCTTATGTGTCAGAGTAGAACTGTGTTCCATAGGATCTCCAGTGGCTGACTTCTCAGAAGTAGATGTCCAGGAATTCCTGAATGATTCAAATAGTGAACACACTAGGATGCTAACCAAATGGTCAGAAGTTGGAGTTCACTCAGAGGCACCTCAGAAAACAGCCTGGCAGACCACGTTCCCAAAATCAGTCCCGAAAAACCCTGTGGAGCACACTGCTACTGGACACCTGCGGGGTCACCTTGAGTCATCGTCAGCATCAACTTGATGGCAGCTGTTTGGGTTTGGACTTCCAACCATTCCTTCCCATCTTCATCCTTCCATAAGACATTTGTAGCCATCTTTCAACTCTTTCATCTCATCTGCTGACCTTCTGAGGACAATTGACACTCATTTTGCAGGAATGGAAGGATAGACTCCACGGAGCTGGCATTTACTGAGATGAAGAAGGTGATAGGAGCAGCAGGCTTAAGAGAGAAAAGCAAGAACTTACTTATGGCCACCAAGATCTAAGATGCATCCAGCAGAGATGTGAGGGAGGGTCAAATCATGAGTCTGGAGCCCAAGGGTAAAGTCAGAGCTGGGGACATGGGATTAGAACTCAGCCATGGAGCCAGAGGAGTTCTCTGTCCTGTCTAGCCTGTCCTGGATCATACCACCTCCACAAGGTGGTCTTTTCCACCACTGAAACAATCCTGGTGGCATAGTGGTCAAGTACTGTTTTCAGCCGTGGAACCAGAGGAGTGCTCTGAGGGAAAGACAATGGATATAGAGGAGAAAGGACCAAGGGAGACCTGGAGCTCACCAACATGTTGCTGGAAAATCCACCAAAAGAGACCGAGAAGGATAGGCCAGGGAGGAAGGGAAAGAAGGAGCAGATGGCATCTACTTATGTTTCTGTCACTTTCCTGAGCTGCTGATCCCTGGTGATTTTCAAGCCACTTCACACATTGGGCTTATATCTTCTGGGCCAAGACCAGAAAGAATACATATTGAATTAGCTTCCCAGCACCGTGGATTTGAGCTTACCAGCGATCTCAAGGACACCATAGAACCTGGCAGCAATGCTTCATTCTATTATACATAAGGTCGCCAAGAGTTGAAGCCCATAAGACAGCAACTGGCAACAATAACAAACATCCAGAAGACTTGATAAAATGTATGAAACACCTGATACAGTCCATAAGTGACAGTTCCTCTTTCCCTCCCTTCTCTGCCTAAAATAAAACCACCATGGCGTGCATCATTTTAGAAGGAAGTCCTGTAGAGTTTGAGATATTTGTCTTTAAATACACTATCTTACACTTGCCCACACTGAATCTCATCTGTCACTTTCCTGCCTACTCATGCACACCCTTGTGGGATTTTGTAGCATATCCTCATTGGTTTGACATTTCACTTCCCCCAAAAAACTTAGTGCCATTTGAAGATCTCCAGCTTTCACTGTGTACTCCCACTTCCAGATGATTTATTAAAATTTCAAATGAGAAGTCCCCATCCTAACATGGGGCCCCTCTGTTGGCCACTCTCCACCTAGAGAAGGGCCCAGTGAGTCCTCCAGTTCTCTGTGCTTTTCTAGCCCAAGCCTGTTTTTTCCTTTGCTGCCATAAGGCCTTACTCCCACTGAATTCTCTAAGGAACCCTTTTGGCTTCTGGTCCAGGGATCCCACCTTTGTGATAGACTCATCCATCTCTTCTGGCACAATAAGAAAGAGAAGCTCATTACTCCACATGTCTCAAGTCTCTTTCAAGATTACCCTTGTGGGAGTTGTATTCCTAGTGGAACTGTGCTCACCTTCTGGGGAGCAGACACTACCCAGTCCTCGACCAGATTCCTCTGGGCCTTACCGTTTCAGTATGCAGCAGCCTGACTCTTACCAGCCTACACTGCATCTTCAGCTTGGGAGCTTCCTCTGGCTTCTGGCCACACTCAGCCCTGCCAAGCACACAGAGAATAACCAGAAGTGCTGGAGCATTTACGCTCCTGGAGCAGCCTTGGAAACTCTAGTAGCATAGTGGGCAAGTGCTACAGCTGCTAACAAAAAGGTTCACAGTTCAGATCCACCAGGTGCTCCTTGAAAACTCTACGGGACAGTTCTACCCTGTCGTATAAGGTTGCTATGAGTTGGAATTGACTCGAAAGCAGCAGGTTTAGAGCAACCTTCTAACAATGATTGATGGGAACTTCCATCCCAGTACCCTCACTCTCAAGAGAGTAACTCTGAAGTGTCCTCAACAGTCTCCCAGAATTCTCCGGTGGGACTAAGCTCCAGTTGTCCACTGTTGTAATTTACTTGATAACCTATGATTTATTGGCTATTTTTCTTTCTCATTTCACTTTCACAAAACATTTCTTACCAGTGTTTACAGGGATCACCTCCCAAATAAACTTTCTTCCTTGAATCCCTGTCTCAGGATCTTTTTCTGGGGAACTTGAACCATAGCATTTTGGCTGCTTGGCTCCTGATGACCAAAAGTCCTTGGCCCTTGGGCCCAACTCCCCTGATTTAGCTCTGAGTTTCCTCAGGGGCTTGAAGTCCAGACCCTGGGTGTACTCAGCATCTGGAGTCCTCCCTAGCGCTAGTCAGCCATCTGCCCTCGTCTAAGACCTCGTAGGATGCTCAGCTGTGGAATTCTCTCCTCTGACAGGGTGTTTCTGAGTTCTGCCTGTCAGTGTTGGAGGAGTTTGTCTTGTCACTAGCTCCATTGTCTGCTGATTTATCGCTGTCCGGGAGAGTAGGGCCCAGCTGCAGCCAGCAAACATATTGAATAAATTCCTAATGAACTGATTAGTCAGCATAGCTTTCTAACTGCAGCTTAAAGTATCTTCTTACCCTCATAAACATGTTGAACTACTGAAGAGATTATGGCTTCCGGGCCAGCTACTCTGTCACTAGGAAAAAATAATCTCAAGATTTAATCAAAATGCAAACCACAAACTGCAGTACAGAAGGGGCTTTTTCTCTCCATGATGCCCAGGAGAGGGTAAGGAGCTCACAGAGTTCTTAGACTTGGTGGGTGACCTTGAAAAGTCATCTGGCTCATTTTCGTGTCTGGTTGCACACAGATCCCCTTGTCCTCATGGGTGAAACATTTTCTAGGCGATATCTGGATAGGAAATACCTCTTTTGGAGATAGCATTGTAAATCCAAGAGGAAGCAGATTGATGACCTTTCCTATGCAAGGTTGGAGTGCAACAAAGAGAACAAATACTTTTAGCTTCTCCTCTTGTTGACTCACCATGACCCTCAGATCCTCTTTATGGGCTCTTATGGTAGTGAAGGCTACATGCAGACCTGCACTGTACCCTCCCTGAGCCCTCTCATGTCTCCTGAATTCTGTCCACGTATATGTGATCAGGCTGAGGAGTGAATGTAGATGGGAGATCCTAGCTGGGCAACTTACATTTGGGCGTGGATGTCAATGTGTGAGGCCTAGAAGGATGCACAAGGAGTGTATCCCTCTAAAGGAGGGCCCAGATGTTGCATTTCATGGCTCTAGACTGAGGGACTTGGCTTGGACATGCTCCTGTGCAGGCTTGTGTGACTGCTTATCATTGAGAACAATGAGTTGATGTCTAGGTCCTAAGGAAAGATCCCAGAAGAAGGCCTACGGGTAGGAATAGGGGGTAGTGCATGAATCCAGAGAGCCCTAGAGCTTTGCTCCTTGCAATTTGCTCCTAGGAGCCAATCCTGAGTCACCCAGGCCCTTGCTGCTCCAAATTTGGTGAGAATAGTGGCAAAGTAGTGTCTCAGGCACTACCCAGAACTCTGGCATCAGGATCTGCATTTTAGGGAATCCTTCAGGTGATTCATGTGTGCCTTAAAGTGTGAGAGGCACTGGCCTAGGCATCTGGCCAGATGGCAGTGGGACATGGGGTTGGGCCAGGACCCCGCAAGAGGAGCCCTTTCCTCACTGTGGAGCTAAGGTATAGGCAGGCATTCAGGTAACCGGTAGCCAGAAAGAAGAGAAAGAATGGATGAACAGGAACTGCACAGCAGCCTCTGGAAATCAGATCTCAGCCAGCCCTGACGCCACCCTCTCTTCCCATCAGGGCCTGCTGTCTGCCCTCTGCTCAATGCCTGCTCCTAGAATGGAATTGTTTACAGTCAATGCAGCTGGCCTGAAAGCGGGGTTCTGGTGTTGCCTCACTGTTCAGAAGAAGCAATTTAGAGGAGCTAAGCCCCAGTGCTCTGGCGTGGGCATGGGCTAGCGGGTAGCCACTCCTTCTCCTCTTAGGAAAGACAGAGAGTTCTCCCTGCTGTGCCTGCTGAGGCAACCCACATTCCTGGGGGCAGGAGTAGGTAGAGACCACCACGCTATCTTAGCCAGGCATGTGCACAGACTCTGTGAGCACCCATGAACTTGGAAGCAAGGACACTGAAGAATTCCCTGCTCCTTGGTGGTATCTGGGACATAGCAGTGTAGACTGTTTGCAAGCTCATTGAGAGTCTGAAGGCGGAGGAAGGGAAGTGAGATACCTCTCATGCACCCCCTTCCACCTCTGAGCTCCATCTTTCTTTCTTCTCCTCTCATCTCCACATTGTGGAATTGCTCCCCCATTGCCTCCTGCTTCCAGGCCTCAGTTTCCTTAGATATACAATGTGGAGAGCAATAGCAGGCACCGTAGTAGTGACCCAGTCAGATGAGCTGATTTGTGAACAACTCAGCAAACAGAGTCCAGCACTCAGTAAGTGCTCACTAAATAGTATTCATTGCTGCTGTGGTTTTTCTGCTCGCCTTGGCCTCCCAAGGCCATTAAAGGTCAAGAATGTCCCTTCTGGAGACCACACAGCTCTCTCCCCTGCCTTCCTCAGGAAGTTCTGTGACCCCAAGAAGCAGAGGTGCCCTTTCGGTAAGTGCGGGTAGGGGAAGGGTCAGAGCAGAGAGTGCAATGGAGAAGAGATAAAAGCCAAGTGGGTTCAAGGGGAAACAAATGACAGAAGGGGAACGTGAACAGGTAAACAGAGAACAGAAGGTGAATGGTGCTCCCGTCTACTGTGTATCTGATGTCTGCACACACCATCTTGTTTATGCCCCTGAACAACCCTTAAGTTGGGTTTTAGTTGCCCATTTTGCAGATGAGGCTCTGAACAGTGAAACAACTTGCCTGGGGCCAGGCAGATAACAAGTGGTAAGCAAAAATGCCTACCCAGTTTTCAGTTTCTTTCCTCTCAGCCACCCTGGAGGCTTCTGGGCTTGGGTGGAAGAAGAGAAAACTCCAAAGGACAGAGGAGAGGCAGGGTGAACAGAGGGGACAGTGGCTGCCACAGGAACAGGGAGCTGGGGGCGATGGAGCGGCACAGCGCCTTCAGCAGCTCAGTCACGTCTGGCAGATGTGCTGCCACCGGGGAGCTCATTACTGTCACTTACCAGGCTGTGCACTGGGCTCCTCTGATGTCTCCTCCACCTTGGCCTGAGCTGTCTCCCATGCCACCTGTGGCCTTTGCATCTGAGCCGTCCTGGCCAAGAGGAATAGGGAAGCTGGGCACTGGGTGAGTTGGGTAGGGTGGCTGCTGAGAGGGGAAGTAGGGCAGGAGGAAGGTGCAGAGGGGGAGGCAGCTGAGGCCGCTGTAGGGAGCAGAGTGCTGACTTCAGAGAAGCTGCCAGGTGTCGCCATGGCAACTGAAGACCAGCAACATCTTTGAAAAATAAAAAGGACAACAAGTTTGGGGATTTTGATATTTGTCTTCACACACTTTGCCAAGATGAGAAGTCAGGACTTAGGAGAGTGCCTGAGGAGGCTAGGGGGCAGGCAGCTAGCTGGGTGTCAGGGGAGGAATTGAAAGAGGGCGTCGTTTGGGGTAGGTAGCCGTTTCTCCCTGTCAGCTTCCAGGCTCCTGGTGCCCGTCCTCTACACTCTGCCTCCTAGGACCTGTTCTGAGGTCCAGGGACCTCCACAGCCCTTGCCATTGGGACCCGGGTCTACACAAGTCACACGTCACACCAAATGATCTGCAGAGAAACTTCTTTCAATTTGGCTCCACCAGGAGGGGACCATTGCAGAAACCACTCTCTTCTCTGCCCTTCCTATTTCCCAGCCTCATTCTGAAACCAAGTACCCCCTTCATCAACATGGCCATTGACACTGAGCAGGAACAGGTGGTACAGGGGGTACAGAGGACAAAAGGCCAGGTCTCCAAGTCACATTGCCTGCCTTCATAACCTCAGTGTTCCTTTCAGCAGCTTAGGCAATCTGGTTGACTACCGTGTGCCTCAGTTTCTCCATTTGTGAAGTGGGGCAATAATAATATGAGTTAATACATGCAAAACTCTTGGAAGAGTGCCTTTATTAGGTCTGGCTCAATGCAGTAGGGTGTCTGCAGTCTTGACCTTTGTCGCTGTTGTTAGATGCCGTGGGGTTCATTTCTACTCAGAGAGACCTGAAGCGACACAGTAGAACGGCCCCATCAGAATTTTAGGCTGTAATCTTTTACAGGAGCAGATCGCCAGGTCATTCTTCATGTGGAACCACTAGGGAGGTCTCCAGTTGCCAAACCTGCAGTCAGCAGCCAAGCGCTTACTGTTTATGCTGTTGGAGCCTCACAGCACTAGGCCTGTGGACTTGAAGGCTTTGGGGATGGTGCGAGCTGGAGAACTGAATTCCCACCCAGCCCTGCCTCCCACTCCTGGTCACAGGGGCCTCTCGGATCTGGGTACCACCTTGCATGTTTGTATCACCTCATCTTTGGAACCTCCAGCATTCATCAGGTACCCGGACAGGAAAGGAGGAAAGTCCCCTCTCCTTAGGCTGCTTTTCCCAGAGCGTGCTGAAGGCACACACAGATTCCCCAGGTCTCAGTTTCTCCAAGGTATTTTCCATCCCTGGCACTTCTAGGATTCTGAGCAAGAAAAAAGAAGCAAATTCAAAGCAAACGATTTCAATGCTCAGGGGAGGACCTGTCTGTGTTGACGAGAGACTGAACCAGAGATTGTTTTTCAATAAGTAGTTTTATTCCTTCCAAACACAAGCCCTCAGAGGACCTGCCTTCCCTAACAGACCCAGACGCTTGTAAGGAGCAGCTCAGTCACTAGTGACTCACTCAGTTTAGCGTGGCTGTCACAACGTACAGTTAATGCTCTGGAAAGGCTCTCTGTGGATGTTTACCTTGGGGTTATTGTTTTACCTTCACTTTCTGTCCTCTGACCTCTTCCCCAGATGTACGTGTGATTGTATTTCAGGCTTTGTTTCAGTTATTATGAATTTCAGAGTGAGGAGGTTTTGCAGTAAGTGTGCAGACAGGAGTGTGGTATTTCTTTAAATCACAAATAATAACTACCACTGAGCCCCACCAGGCACGCCGGAGGCAAGGTGCTGTGTGTTATCAGTGAGTCCTAATCACAGCCTGACAGACTAGACTGTCCTATTCTTATTTCCAGGAGAGGAACATTAAGCCCAGAGGTGAGGGAACCATCTGAGGCCACATGGCAAGCAAGTTAGAAACCAAGATTCAAATCTCAGACAGCCGCTCTACAGTGGGATTCTTTCATACCATGGTGGCCTAGGATGGCGGTAAAGAGCCTGACTCCCTCTGGGCCAGACTCAACTTGTCGACACTGAGTCAATTATGACTCATAATGATCTTGTAGGACAGAGGAGAACTGCTCCATAGAGTTTTCAAGAAGTGCTTGGCAGATTTGAACTGCCGGCCTCTTGGCTAGCAGACATGGCACTTAACCACTATGCCATCTGGGCCAGACTACCTGGAACTAAATCCCGGTTTCACTAGTATCTACTTTTTCAGGGTCTGAGTTTCCTCAGCTGAAAAACAAGAATAATAATATAAGCCTGGGGCTGTTCAAAGATTTTAAGAAAGAAAAAAGAAAACAGTTGTCATTAAGTTGATTCCAACTCGGGGCCACCACATGTATGTCAGAGTAGAACTGTATTCCACTAGATTTTCAACAGCTGACTTGTTGGAAATAGATCATCAGGTATTTTTTCCAAGGTGCCTCTGGGTGGGTTTGAACCATTGCCTTTCAGTAGCTGAGCACTTAACCATTTGTAGTGGTCAGGGACTCCTTAGATGATTAAATGAATTAGTTTTTATATACTAAGCTCTTAAACAGTAATAACGTCAGCATCAGAGAAGGAGGAGAACAGGAGGTAAGGGGAGAAAGGATTTAGGTTGTCAAGGATTTCATTTTAGCTGGGTCCACCATCAACACCCATGCAAGCAGCAGTCAAGAAATCCAAAGACACATTGCCCTGGGAAAGTCTGCTGCAAAGGAGCTCTTTAAAGTATTCAAAAGTAAGGATGTCACCTTGAAGACTAAAGTGCGACAGACCCAAGCCATGGTGTTTTCAGCTGCGTCACACACATGTGAAAGCTGGGCCATGAACAAGGAAGACTGAGGAAGAACTGATGCCTTTGAATTGTGGGAATGGAGAAGAATGTTGAATGTACCATGGACTGCCAAAAGGACAAACAGATGTGTTCTGGAAGAAGTATAACCAGAGTGCTCCTTGGATGCAAAGATGGCAAGACTGTGTCTTACATACTTTGGACATGTTATCAGGAAGGTTGGTATAGCGGAGGGTCAGTGAAAAAGAGGAAGACCCTTGACAAGATGGATTGACATAGTGGCTGCAATAATGGGCTTAAGCATAAAAATGATTGTGGACATGGCACAAGACTAGGCAGTGTTTTGTTCTGTTGTTGATAGCGTCCCTGTGAGTTGGAACCGACTTAGTGGCACCTAATAACGATGACAACAAGCTCTTAAACAGAATTCAACAAGAACCAAATTAGTGTTCACTTTTATTCTTTCTACCAAGCTTCCAGACAACCTGGTTGGCAATTCAAATAAACCAGGCACCCCTTGGTAACTCAGGGGACAATTCTACTTTGCCCTATGGGGTCCCTGTGATTTGGAATTGACTCTATGGCAGTGGGTTTGGTTTTATTGATTTCCATCCACGGACCCAAGGAAGGGGAGTAGTAGATACTTGTCTATACCTGAATATCAGTCCTCCAGAGCCCTTGAAATTTTCCTAGAAACAGGCCTTTTAAAAATAGTACAGATTTTAAGCCAAAACTACTTCCCCAAACGTATTTCACAGCAACACAGATTCTCGGCCTTGTAGGGTGGAAAGAAGACAGCTTGAGGAGCCAGATTGACTCCAGTTAGAATCCAGGCACCATCCTTTAAGAAAAGCATGACCCCAGCCAGGACCATCCTGGTAGGCTCTGTGGGAAGGACAGAGAGCTGAGAGCCTGACATCCAGGCCCAGAAAACAATTACAACCAAGTTCATTTGCTAATTTTTCAGAAATAGATTGCCAGGTCTCTCTGAGGAGACTCCAACTTCCAACCTTCCAGTTAGCAGCTGAATGTGTTAACTATGTGCCCTAACCTCAGACACTTCCGGGCCCATCCCTACCGTAACTTGACTGGGTTCTTCCTCCAAGTCAGCTTCCTTACCTGTAACTGAGGATCTTCAATACTCAGAATTACCACTCCCAACTCCACTCAAAGTGCCCCTTCAGGACACTGTGGTGCAGGACCAGACACCCAGAGAGGGAAGGAGACATGAGGAGATTGCTAGGAATTCTAGAAAGTGAGAGCTAGAGAGGACCTTAGTTATTTAGCAAACTCTGCATTTCACAGATGAGAAAACCGAGGCCCCAGTGGAGCCCAGAGGCCCCAGTGGAGGCCCCAGTGGAAAGAATTGACTTTTATCCAGAGTCAGAGTTGGTGCTAGAACCCGTGTGTGCTGTCTTATGGGACCAGAGACACCACAACCGCCGTCACCCAGGAGTGCGAAGCCTCAGACACTTCCTGTGGGGTGGTGGTTAGTGTGTGTCCACTTCAGGAAAGTGAATCTTCCCAAGGGCTGCAAGAGTCACATGTCCAACTAGCTGTGATGACAACAACAGTAAAGACCAAAAAAAAAAAAAAAAAAAAATTCATTGCTGTTGAGTCTATTTGAACTCACAGCAGCAACCCTGTAGGATTAGAATTGCCCTATGGGGTTTCAAAGGCTGTAAATCTTTATGGAAGCAGACAGCTGCATCTTTCTTTCACATAGCAGCTGGTGGGTTCAAACCACAGACTTCTGGGTCTGCAGACGACTGTGTGAATCACTCTGCCGCTAGGGCTCTGAGGATGATGATGAAACAAGCCCATTGCTATCAATTTCGACTCAGAGCAACTCTATAGGGTGGAATCGAACTGCCTCATAAGGTTTCCAATGAGCAGCTTGCTGGCAGATTTGAGCTGCCAACTTTTTGGTTAGCAGGTGAGTTCTTAACCACTGCACCACCAGGACTCCATGGCGAGGATAGCTGTCGCTCATTGAATGCTCTGTGCCAGGCATTGTTCTAAGTGCTTTGTATGAGTTTGGTCCTGAAAGATGGGAGCTGTTATTGTCTCACTTTTACGAAGAGAAAGCTGTGGGACAGGAAAGTTCAGCATTTGCCTAAGTTTTCCCAGCCAGGAAGCATAGGAACTTGTTTTGAGCCATACAGTCAAATTCCAGATCCCGAACCTCAACTTTTTGTCCACACTGACTCCTCAGAGTATCGTGTTGCCACCTTTCCAGCACCCAGAAGCTCAGGGAAGGAAACAGTACTGGACATTAGAATATTTGCTGAGACCTACCACGTCACCAGTCAGATAACTAGAAACAGTAGCGGGTGCCATATCAATTACAGAAGATGGTGTCTTGCACACCACACACGTGATCATGCACACATAAGTAGATATACTTACACACATGGATACACATGCATACACACACCAGTACACATTACATTACAAAGGGCGGAGAACATGGTCAAGCAAGAACTATACTGAATTTAGATAACAAGTCATTTTAGTTCCAGTCATGGCCCAGCCACTTACTGGCCATGGGCTCGTCACTTAGTTTATCTGCTCTGCATAGGGCCACTATGAATTAGAATCTATGCTACACCAGTGTGTTTGGCGACCGACGGGGTCATGTCTACCCCGTTTGTCCCTGAATCTCCAGTTGTGCTCACTGATCTAATGAATGAGTTCGTTCTTGGGAACTCTATGAATTAAATGGGAATAAATGAATGGATATGTATAAAAGTCTTAGAGCTTAGCACAACGTAAGTACAAACACACACAGACACAGATGATGGTGATAACGATGATGACATTGCCATTGTTTTTTGTTGATAAAATAAGTCGATGATAGTATATATCTCCTAGAGTTGTTCTGAGATCAAGTAAGATAGTAGCACGGAGTATGGGCTTAACACCCAACTCCTGGGCCAGGGAGGGGGAAGGAAGTGTGCACAGGGTACAGGAACACTGTAAGCCTAGTCCAGGAGGAAGAGGAGGGCAGCAGGACTCACCCCCTCAGCTCAGCAGGGCAGTGGACTGTCATTTTATCCTGTGAGCCTGCTGATCTTCATGGCCTCATGCCCCAGTGCTGCCACTTTGCATGTGTAACCCAAACCATCCCTTTAATTATCCCATGGAAGAGGAGAAGCTGCAGACAGCTTTACGATGTTCACGGTTTGCTGCGTCTGTTACATCCTGCGTGCGTGTAAACAACATCTTGTGGCATTGTCTGATAAATTAAACATCTCTCCTTCCCAGCTTGGAGAGGAGCGTCAAGTCCCCAAAGAGGGGTACAGGTGACTCACACTAGGGTTGCTAAAGAGCTCCGTGCGAAGCTCTGAAAGCAAAGAGCTTTGAAAGGAGCCTGGGAAGGGAGAGTGTGCAGCTCTGGTCATGGTCTGATTTTCGCAAAGGGATGCAGGCCAAAAGCATGCCGACGCACACTTACCTGTCCAACACCAGGTGGGAAGGACAGTAGGTGCCATACAGACAAGCACTCCAAGCCATTCCCAAGCACTCCACTCTTGCTGGAAAGCGTCCTGCCCAAAGGCACTCGGCTCTCTCGCTCTGTGGGTCATCAAGGCCAGCTCCACCAATTTAAGTGTCTGGAGGCGCCCCGTTCCGCACTGACCTCTCTGGCTCCACGGGTCAGTTCCATCGCTTCCTCTGGTTCTGCTTCTGCCGCTGCCACTGCTGCCGGTCCTCTGTTGTTTCTCACCATCTTCACCTTCTTCGTTCCTCCTGAATCTTCTATCCATTCGCAATTTCAAAGTGGCTCCCACATTTTAGGTATTCACTAGAGCAGCACCCCACTGTCACAATACCAAATTCTATTTTAGTCAGCTAGTGCTGCTGTAGCAGAAATACCACAGAGTGGATGGCTTTAACAAAGGAAGGTTTATTCTTACACAATCCAGTAGGTTGCAAGTCCATATTCAGGGTGTCTGCTCCAGGGAAAGAGTTTCCCCTTATCAGCTCTGGAGGAAAGTTCGGTATTGCATCAGTCTTTGTCCAGGGAGCATCCTGGCACAGGAACCTCAGGTCTGAAGGACACGCTCTTCTCCCAATGCAGATTTCTTGATGGTGCCAGGTTCCCAATTCTCCTTGCTTCTCTTTCCTTTTATCTCTTGCAGGCTGAAAGGATTAAGGGTAGGGCAAGCCATACTCCAGGGAAACTCCCTTTACAGCAGAGCAGGGAAGTAATCCTAAAAAGGAATTTACAGCCCCACCCTAATCCTTTAACATACAGTTTAGCAAAACCACACATTTTTGGGGGGACACAATTCAACCCATGACAAGGTCACTGGCAGCTCTAAGAGCCATTAGCCTCTTTTCAACCTTCCAGGAGATTCCATGTCTGAGGAAATGAGCCCAAAGAAAGACATTCTGAGAACAAAAGGGAGATACCCTTGATTAGAATGCCCACCACCCCACCCATCATTAGAGTCACCCAAAACATTGCTACAGGCCTTACTCTCAGAAATTCTGATGGAATTGATCTCAGGAATTAGACTTGTACGAAAGGTTCACATCCATCTGATATGCAGTCAAGGTCTGAAAATCACTGACAGAGATAATCCATTCCCCAATAATCGAGTTGAGGGTGATTTTAGTGTCATGAGGAAGGTAGGAAGAGATTCAGGAGAACCAGAAGGCTAGGCCTTTCTGATGCAGGCATGAGAGCTTTTGTGGGATCCAACCCGTGTTGGTCCGAAACAGGATGCTGCTCCTGATTCAACTTGCCACTGAGCATGAGCTGGGAGGGACAGAATTAGTCTAAGGGATCACCAACAACACCTGAGACCAGAGACCTGTCCTTGGCTGTGAGTCAGGGCCTAGAAATGAGGTCCTGCTGTCAGGCCAGCCCCAGTAAAGCAGTTAGGCAGCGTTGGGATCTGTCCTTTAACAGTATGTACTGGGAATTAGGAGGTCTGCCTAGAGACGTAAAGGAGGACTTCTAGAAGTGGGAAGTTTGAGCCAGGGTTTTGAAGGATGTATACAAGTTTGCCAGATGGAAAGCAGAGAAGGCAGCAAGATTCATAAACAGAGAATGAGAAATAGCATTTATGCCACTGCATCTGGCTTAGAGGCTCTGCTGCTGACTCAGCACCCCTGGGGCTTCCCAGGTACCCAACTCTGTACCAAACACTGATGGTGGTATTTTACATAGGAGGTGGCACACACAAGAGAAGGTGTATCCCATCCTAAGACACACAGTGTGGCTGAGGAGACAAGAGTTCAGAGGAAATTTCAAGATAGTTCCCTGCAAAGGGAGTTCCTAGTAGGAGCTCCTAGTAGACCTCAACTATCAGAGAAGTCTTCTTGGAGGAGGTGAGTCTGGAAGAATGTCCAGGCTGATGGAAGCCAAGCAGTATTTCAGGAAATTGCAGTGAATGTGAGGAGCAATGGCCTGGGTATTCGATGATGCTGCCATCAGCATGACCCTCGGATATGGGTGGGCTGGGAAGGGACCCAGTGGGAGCGAGGTCCTGGGCCAGGACGGGTCCCAGGGAGAGAGGGGCTTGTGGGATGGACCTGTTTTGCACTTGTAGGGTTGAAAGACGTTTCAATTTTTTATCCAGCTTGTATTGTGCACATCTTTATACCAGTGTACTCATAAAATGTCAATCTTGAATACATTTTATGGAGTCAGGAGCTGGTGAAGGACACTGTTCCTGGAGCCCAGGAAAATCACCATGCTGGGCCGGAGAAAGATCACTTGACTACAATTCTATCCATAAGTCTTACTTGTAATTAGCTGTGGCCTCAGCATCATCTGGAAACAGTGGAAACCTCAGTTTCCCCTTCTGTAAATTGGGAGTAAGAGAGCCAGTACATAGACAGCACAGCCCCAGGAGCACTGTGATGCCGACCTGGGCTACATGGAGAAGGGAAACCCTGGTGGCATCATGGTTAAGGGTTTTCTGTTTGTTTGTTTTTATGTGGAGAAGCATATACCCTGGGGTTACGCAACAGGACACCGTGGAAGTCAACAAAATAATAAAATTTTTATTATTGTGCTTTAGACAAAGGTTTACAGAATAAACTAGCTCCTGATGAAACAGTTGGTACATACTGTTTTACGACATTAGTAACAATCCCACTACACGTCAACCATCTCCTTTCTCGACCTCGGGTTCCTTGTTACTGGCTTTCCGATCCCCTGTTGCCTTCCAGTCCTTGCCCTTGGGCTGGCATGCCCCTTTAGTGTCACTTTGCTTTATGAGCCTGCCCAGTCTTTGGCTAAAGGGTGAACCTCAGGAGTGGCTTCATTACTGAGAGCAAAGGGTGTCCAGGGACCACGCTCTCAGGGTTGCTGCAGTCTCTGTGAAGCCAGTGAGTCCGGTCTTTTTTTGTGTGAGTTAACATTCTGCTCTACATTTTTCACCAGCTCTGTTTGGAACCCTCTGTCGTGAGTCCTGTCAGAGCAGTCGCTGGTGGCAGCCAGGCACCAGAATAACGTCCTGGGCTCTGTCTGATGCAGGCCTCTGTAGATGCGTTCCTTCAGACCTCCGGACTAAACTTTCCCTTGCATTTTTAGTTTTTGTCACTCTCCCTTGTTCTAGGCCAGGTGAGACCAGTGGACGATCCTAGATGGACACTCACAGGCTGTTAAGACTTCAGACGCCACTCAAGCAGAATGTAGCACATTTTCTTTATAAACTCTGTGGCACCAGTTGAGTTAGATGTTTTCTAAGACAGTAGTCCCCACAGCCCTCAACCCAGATAATGACCTTGAAGACTGCTCTGAAGAGAATTTTAATCTTGGTACTTGGGAAAAGCACCAGAGCCCGTTGCTCAGCCTCACTATCCCGACTCTGGATCAAAATCCCAGTTGTAGAAGAGGCAGTTCTGACCCGAGGGGACCCACGTGTGTCAGAGTATACATGTGCTCAACACCATTTTCAGTCGTTTCCAGAATTCGATGGCCAGGCCTTTCTTCCGAGGAGCCTCTGAGGGGACTGGACCTCCTGCATTGCAGTCATCGATGAGTGCATTAACCATGTGCACCACTCAGAGACTCCGTTCCCTTTAGTTGGTATCACATCTTCCCCTGAAGCAAAAATAACCTCTCCGTGTTTAGTACAGACAAATCCCTTCGTGGCACAGCCTGTAGACATTCTTTGAGCACTCTGTGAGTGCATACTCTTCACCTCTCAAGGCACCCCACCAGCTCCATGTGGCCCAGGTCCCCTCCTGTCCATCCTGAGTCCCTCACCCACGCACGCTGCCTCAGCATCTCCCAAGAGCTGACCTGAAGTCTTGCCCGGAGACACTTGCCTGGGGTACTGAGGGGAATTCCTCTCAGGTAAGCCTGATGTGCTTCCTCTTCCACATTTGCTCCAAGAGCCATGCTGGGCTCACGTCCTTGTCCCCACCCCTTACCCCATGAGGCTCTTGGGTAGAACAGTTACATCAAGCAGCCCTTGCTGTGCCTGAGTCGATCAAATGCAGAGTCTGGAATTGATGCCCGGCATGCAGCTGGCCTGTTAGGGAGGCCAGTCCTCAGCTCTGCCCAACGCCAGCTTCCCACACACCCGGGATTCCAAGTGGACCTCTGGCATCTGCTTCTCCATGTGAGTAGTACACTATGGCTGTTAGTTCATGAATTCTCCAGCAACCATGAGAGCAACTGCTTCTGGGAGGCTGTCCTCCGTACCCACTGCCCTGCCCTCAGGTGGCTGAAGTGGTCGTTGTTGTTAGTGGCCACAGAATCGACTGTGACTCCTGTCAACTCTACGTGACAGAGTAGAACTGCTCCATAGGATTTTCTCGGCTGTGATCTTTAGGGAAGCAGATCACCAGGTCTTTCTCCTGAGGGGCCATCAGGTGCTTAACTGGTTCAGCCACCCAGAAGAAGTACAGGGTCTCCTAGCATGAGTCCATATTTCTACAGAAGCTGAAGCAGGTTCCAAAAGAAGGATCTGGACTCACCTGAAGACAGCCAGGTTTCCCTTTACCAGTTTAAAGTTTATACCACTGCATCGCAAATATCATCCTAGTGGCCTGTCTGAAAGCCCCGTGACTGAAATAACAGCAATGACAAAACCATCTTGCATTTGTGGAGTTCCTTGTGTGTACCAGGGAGTGCCCAGGTGTCTGCAACCCTGTGAGTAAAGAGGGCATGTGTGAGAGGCAGCGCGGGACTGTGAATGAGTGCACAGAGGATGCAGACTGCTGCCTTCCAACTACAGATTCCTGAGGAAATGGTTTGACCACTTTGGGCCTCAATGTCCTCATCAGTAAAATGGGCATGATGAAAGTAATGCTCCCTTCCTAGGCTGAGGTGAGGATTAAATGAATTATTGTATATGCATCCCTTGAAACCATGCCTGGTTCTGTGGAAGTGTTGTCCACTGTTCTCATCCCGTGGTTCTGTTGCATGAAAAAGAGAAGTTCAGCTGCAGAGCATAAAACACCTTTGTTTAAAGAGGAAGGGGCTTTATTGCTAGCAATGTGGCCAGACTGAGGTCTTAAATGGCTGCGCACAGTGTCCTGTCATCAAAACATCCCTTTTATATGTTTTCTCAAGAAAGCAGACGAAGAAATTTCCATACAGCTTTCAAATTGGCATCAACAGGTTGACAGATCTTCATGCTGCTTTTCTATTGGTAGCAACAAACTTACAGAGGCAAGGATAAGATGCAAGGAAGAAATTCCCCTTCCTTTACAGGCAGGGCTTTATCTCAAGAAATACTGTGAGGACAGGGGGAAGTGTCTTTGAGCAGGTACAGGGAGAGAAGTACCCGGGCTTCTGTGAATCTTAAAGTGAAATCTTTCTTAATAGTTTTCTCCTCTCTCAGTTCTGGTGGAAATACAGAGGTCTAGGTGAGTCATGTCACTTTCCTGACGTAGCTAGCAGAAGGCTGGGATGGAATTTAAGTCCAAGTTTTTCTGACTCCGAAGCAGAGGCTTTTTCCAATCTGACACACGCTGTCTCCTTCTCAGGAACTTCCTGGAGACGTGACATTTAAGCTGAAAGGTGTAATGTTACCTGAGACACTTCTCAAGCCTTCTGGTCAAGGGGTAGCAGCTGGGGACTGCTAGTCACTCTATAACACATCACTGCTGCAGAGAATAGGGTCTTAGAGCTGGGCTGGAACCTACAAGTCATTTTTATGGGGAGGGAGAAGGAGGGAGGTGACCGTGAGGCCTGGAGCTGGCAAGATGAGATATGAGCTGGCCTCGGGAGGGAGGAAAAGGCTTGGGCTCAAAGGGGCAGGGATGAACCAGTGTGTGTTGTGTGTCCTTCTCTGGAGGCACACAGAGAATGCCTGTCCCAGCGTCTTACCTGGTGAGAACCATGTGTGTAACAGCCAGAGGAAGAAATGTTTAAGAAACTATTGCTGGATTCAGCCCAGAGAGAATGAAGGGAGTAAAAGACAGGGTGGGAGGAGACAGCAGATCCCAGGGCAAGGAAAACTACATCAAGGAAAGCTTGGAGCCAATGAAAATTAGGACTGGGGGATGACACGACTCGCACCTGCGAGTACGCCAAGTACCTGAATGTGGGCGTAGCCGCCACAGGCAGGGGAGAGGTGGTGGGGAAAAAATGGTATGGTTGTGACAATTGATTCTCAGAGCTATGACACATGCCAGGCTCCCTGTGTGATCTCCCTGAATCTCAGGATGCAGCTCCTTCAGCGATTTGTAGCAGCATAGCGTCAGGAGGAGGAAAGTAGATACATGCAAGGTGGCTTCCCGCCAGGCTTTCCCAGGGAAGGAGGCTATGGGGCCATTGCAGGGAATGCTGGATGCTGTGGGGTGTTGGGGGAGGCGGACCTCAGCGGACCATTTCTAAAGGTCAGTACGCAGGACCCCCAGGAACCTTTGTTAGACCCTAAATGGCTGCAGTGGCCCCTCTGCTCACTATACCTCGACTCCACCTGCTTCCTCTGTTGAGCCACTGCTTAGGGGAGCAGCTCAGATGCCAACTGGGCCGGCGGGAAAGGGAAAAGTTTGGCCAGGCAGTGGGTTGTTCTCACCTTGCAAGAATAAATCCCCAGTTCCTGGTCTTCTCAAAGACCTGCCTGCCAGGACCCTAACTGGGTGGAATCCACCTGGTGTTTTGATGTGAAGATGCCCATCCAGGCCTGGGGAGGGAGGCAAACAAGAGAAATGGAAAAGGGACCGGGGCCGAAGGGAGGGCAGGCGAGGAGGAAGAGCAGAGGAGCAGTGGAGAGGAGGGGGAAATCCAAAGTTTGCAAAACCACAGACTGATTTTCTTTATCCTCTGCACGCGTGCAAAGGCACACACACACATACACACATATACTTATGTGCACACACACGCACAAAGGTTCACACACATAAGCACAGGAATACATGCACACGCACTCATGCATGTGCGTGTGCACACGCAAGATCATATTATCTTCAAGATTCCATGTGTAGGGTGAAGGCACCCTTATAAGCTATCAGGCCTCTGTGACCCACACGTGGTGCAGAGCTTGGGGTGCCTGGGGACATGAAGGTCACTGACTATAAGTGGCCCTGGCTGCTTCTGAGCACTTGGGCACCCTCTTGTGGGACCTTGCCTGACAGGGATGGGGTCTCCTGTTCACCCTCTATCTTCTGGATGACAGTCGTCTGGCTGTGAGTGTGTGACAAGCCATCTCTTTCTAATTGATCTGGTTGAGCCACCAGAATGAGTAAGTCTTAGTAGAAGTATGAGGAGCTAACACTGAGTGCTTGCAACATGAACTTGTTTGATCTTCGAAGGAGCCCTTTGAAGCGGATACAATAATTTCTTCCTTGCTTTGCAGCTAGGTCATTCAATGAGCTACTCAGAATAACCAAGCCAAAAAGACAGACTAGTTACTATCGAGTCAACTCTGACACAAGCCAGGACTTCCAACCAGTTCCTTCCATTTCTACCCCAGATATGCTAAATCAGAACCTACGTTTGATCCCCAGGTGATTCTTAAATATAACTTCTTGGGAAGTTATTAGAATTGCAAATTGTCAGTAGGGGTTTAAACCCAAATGAATACGTTTGAAGCCCCGTACATGATGACCTCATGTGTACAGGATGGAACTCTGCTCCATACGGTTTTCAAGACTGTGAACTTTTGGGAGCAGATTGCCAGGTCTTTCTTTCGCAACAACCCTAGGTGGTTTCAAATAGCCAATGTTTTGGTTAGTAGTTCAGTGCTTAACTATTTTTGCCATAGGGACTTCCCCAAGTGTCATACCTCTCATAATAACATAGCAGGAGGTTGAACTTTACAGTTGGCCTTGGAGTCTGTGCTCTTGACCTTCAGACCACACCACCTCATGTAGAAAAGCTCAGGCATGCATTAAGGAGACTGTAGCAGCCAGTAGAATGCATCTTTTGGAGAGTCCCAATGACTATGTCATGATACTTGGTCATTCAGCCTTAGTTTGAGCACACCCAGTGATAGGCTTTTCATTGCCAAGAGGCCAAACCCATCTTCAAACAGATTGGACTTTGGGAAAAGTCATTTGGATGTTGAGCTTCAAGCCTACCTTCTTATAACCTCTTGCCCTTGCTCCAATTCTGGACATGTCTTGACCAGTGTTAAAGAAAAGATGTCCTTGACCAATGTCCAACCCCTCTGAGACTCCCAGCCTCTAGAAAATTCATCTGTAAAATTCCTGTTACATAATTCTGGGCTTTACTCAGAGCCAGTTACTATGTCCACCAGACATTGTATCTCCATGTCCATGCAGCAGACCCAGCCATAGTAGGTACAGTCAGTGAGGCAGTGTGTCTTCTAGTCTAGCTCAGAATCTGCTGCAGTGTCCATGGCTGAATCTGTCCCCAGGGACTGAGGCAGTGCTGCCTGCCCTAGACAGGCTCCAGACAAAGCTGTTCTGCTCAATTCACAAAATGGTACCAAAGAAGGAACATCAGGGACCCTGGCAGGGAGACAGTGGGAGGGGGGACACACACACCCATCATCTCATTCAAGATTTTGAAGGCTGAGATAACAAAACATACATTGTCTTTATTTTGCAAGTAAGGAAGTAGGAAGAACAGTGATTTGTTTGGAGTGACATGAGTAAGGCACTAAGAGTGGATCAAAGAACGTTCTTCCTATAAATCTCATGCTGGCTCCAGCCCAAGACCTTGTGGACTTGCCCTTCAGCCAGAGCAACCCCGGCAGAGTCTTGAGTGGGGGCCATTCCTCCTTCTCTATACCACCTCACAGTGAAGACTCCTGTTCACACTAGGCTCTGGTGAATGTGTGGCCAATAAGTGTCTTTCAAGTGAGTGTTTTGGCTCTCCTGTGACATCAGGGAGTCAGAGAAATTTCCCAATTTTGCTATCATATTTGAGAGACAGTTTTGCTGGATATGTAATTCTTGGTCAGCAATATTTTTCCTTCGGTGCTTTGTACAAAGACTGCTAATTAAGTTTGCAAACTCATCCTAGAAAAAGTGCTACGTATCTCATTGGTGAACATCACTATGGTTACCTTCAAAGTATTCCCTTTGAGAAACTATGCACCAATGCCAGCACCTAGTCCACCCTTCAAAGCAGTTTTGGAGCTCTTTTTCTGGAATGGCCATCAGAGCTCTTGTCGTATTCACTTGATGTCCTGAATGTAGTCAAAATGTCTTCCTTTCAATATTTCCTGTATCTTTAGTTAAAGAATAAAGTCACTGGGGCCAGATCAGGTGAGTAGGGAGGGTGCTCCAATACAGTTATTTGTTTACTGGCTAGAAACTTCTTCAACAGACAACTATACAGTTAAGTTCACGAACTTGCCACCTTGCTACCGTGTGCAACAGCCATTCCAGAAAGAATTCCAAAACTGTTTGAAGGGTGGACTAGGCAGTGCTTTCAGTACATAGCTTCCCAAGGAGAGTAATTCAAAAGTGACCATGGGGATATTCAGTAAAGAAGTATGTAGTACTTAGAACAATGAAGTTCACAGAGTTAATTGTCAAACGTTGTATATCCTTAGTGTATGTCATCCCATTGCCTTCTTGCCTGCATGGTTTCTACTGAGTAGTCAGAGTTTAGTCTTATTGACTTTCCTTTGCAGATGACTTTTTTTTTTGTTTTCTCTAACCATTCTGGAGACCCTGGTAGCACAGTGGTTAAGTGCTACAGCTGCTAATCAAAAGGTTGGCAGTTCAAATCCACTAGGTGCTCCTTGGAAATGCTACTGTGTAGTTATACTCTGTCTATAGTGTTGCTGTATATCAGAATCAATGCAATGGCAGTGTTTCACTTAGGGGGTAGGGGCTGGTAGTCACTCTCTCAGTCTTTGGTTTTGGCAAGTTTGATTATAATACATCTTGGTGACTTTCTTTTGGATTCTACCTTGTGTGGAGTTTGATGACCATCTTACAGATGATCCTCCTCTTTCATGATATCGGGGAAGTTTTCTACCAATAGATCTTCAACAATTCTCACTGTATTTTGTTATTCCCTCGTATTCACAGGTTATTCCTCTTGATAGAGTCCCACATAATTCCTAGGATTTCTTCTTTTTTTTTTTTAATTCTTTTATCTGATCTTTTTTTTTTTTGGTCCTATATGTTGGTGTCAAGTGCTTTATCTTCATTTCTGACTTTCATTGCCTCAGTTCTGTTCCTATGACTTTCTATTGAGTTGTCTGATTCTGAAATTTTATTATCAGTCTTCTGAATTTCTATTTGCTACCTGTCTTTGAATTCTTGACATATCGGGGTGACTCCTTAAAGACTGAGTTGAGACTGTTCTGTCAGTCTAGGAGCTGCAAAGGCAGAGATCTGTCTCTGCATCTGCCTAAGCACTCCCCCACAAAGATGCCCTAGAGTCAATTCTGACTCATGATAACCTCATGTTTTTCAGAGTAGAACTACCCTTTAGGGGGTTGTCATGACTGTGACCTTTCAGAATTCCAAGACACCTTGGGGTAGGTTGGAATCACAGTCTTTTTGGTTTGTAGTCTACTACATAACCATCTGTGCCAAGCAGGACTTCACTTTAGGGACTCCCCTAGAGGAGAGATTATTTCAGAAAGATGCACAACTGCATCAAGAAGAATTTTATTTAGCGTACATATTTACAGATTTTCTTGCTTTTCTGTATGCTTGTCCCTCCTGCCTGCTCTCTAGGAGGGATCAACTTAATTAAAAAAAAAAATAAATCTCCTAACTTCAGGTTATTTTATCTCTTTATTTCTCAGCAGAGAACATTCCACTACTGTAGACCTAGGAGTTCTCAATGACAGAGTGTCCATAGCTAACAGCCTGGCCTCTCTTGCTATATGCTTTCTCTTTCTTTCAAAACTCTGATTAATAGTCCCAGTAATGTCCTTTCTCAACCTTTTCTCCTCCAGGTTAAAGCCTTTTGCTCCCTATGGGCAGGCCACACCTATCTGAGAGAAACAGAGGAGATGTGATGACAATCTTTGCAGCCATTACCTGAGGTGGCGTAGGGGTAGGTATCACTGCCACACTTCTCTGGATGGGCAGTCTATCAGCTTCTCTCTACTATGCCTGTGCCCCCCTCCCCCCACCCGCTGCCTGGTCCATTAGATCCAGTTCACCCCTCCGTTTGGATCGCTGTCTAAATCAGCTGAATGTCTAGGGCTCTCTTGGACTTCCCACCCCTCATTCCTGGTAACTGAGAGCTTTCTCTCCAGCCTCCAAATTTCCACAGGTTTGATCACCTTGGAGCACAAAGCCCCAACAACCTCAAAGCCATCAAGGTATCAGGTCCAGGTCAAATCCTAGATAGGTCAGGAGACCTCAGGATAGATATTTGTGGATGAACATCTCCCTAGTCCCCTCAATCAATTAATGTCTTATGTTGGATCCCCTCAGAATGAATCAAGTCAAGAAATTGAGGGTATGTAGTTTATTTGAGGGTAACCTCAGGAAACACTGGTAGGAAAGGAGAGAAGTGAGACTAGTAAGGACAGGAAGCCAATACTGTTGCTGTTGTTAGGTGCCTTCAAGTTTGCTCTGACTTGAAATTACCCTGTATAAAACAGAAAGAAATATTGCCGGGTCCTGTGCCATGCCCACAATTGTTGTTATGCTTGAGTCCATTGTTACAGCCACTGCATCATTCCCTCTTGTTGGGGGTTTTCCTCTCTTTTGCTGACACTCAACCAAACATGATGTTGTTCTCTAGGGATTGATCACCCCTGACAATGTGTCCACATAGTCTTGCCATCCTTGCTTCTAAGGAGTACTCTAGTTGTTCTTTTTTCGAAGGTAGATTTGCTCAATCTTCTGGCAATTCTTTTCCAATACCACAATTAAAAAGTATCAGTTCTTCTTTTGTCTTTCTTACTCACTGTTCAGCTTTCACACATATATGAAGCAATTCAAAATACCATGGCTTGGGTCAGGCATACTTTAATCTTCAACGTGACTGATTTACTTGATTTCCAACACTTTAAAGAGGTCTTTTGCAGCAGCTTTGCCTGGTGCAATGTCTATTTTGATTTCTTGACTGCTGCTTTCATGAAATCCTTGAAATGTCAGTCTTTTCTTCATTTGTCATGCTGTTGCCTATTGATCTAATTGTGAGGATTTTTGTTTTCTTTATGTTGAGGTGTAATCCATACTAAAGGCTGTGGTCTTTGATCACCATCAGTGCTTCAAATTCTTTCAGCAAGCAAGGTGGTGTCATCTGCTTAATACAGGTTGGTGGAGACTTCCTCCAGTCCTGATGTCCAGTTCTTCTTCATATAGTCCAGCTTTGACGGCACTCGGGTTGGGTTTATACAGACTGAGTAGGTATGGTGAAAGGATACAACTGTGATGCACACCTTCCCTGACTTTAAGGTATGCTGTATCCCCTTGTTCTATTTGACCAACTACCTCTTGATCCATGTGCAGATTCCTCATGAACACAGTTGTTTTGGCATTCTCATTCTTGGGAGTGTTTCTCATAATTTGTTATGATCAGCACAGCTGAATGTATTTGCAGAGTCAGTAAAACACAAGTAAACATCTTTTTGGTCTTCTCTGCTTTCAGCCAAGATCCATGTGACATCAAAAATGGTATCACTTGTTTTACATTCTCTTCTGAATCTAGCCTGTATTTCTGGCAGTGTCCTGTAAATATACTGCTGTGGCCACTTTTCAATCATCTTTAGCAAAACTTTATTTGCATATTATGTTAATGATAATTGTTTGATAATTTCCACATTTTGTTGGATCACCTTTCTTGAGAATAGGCATAAATATGGATCTCTTCCAGTCTGTTGGCCAGGTGGCTGTCTTTCATATTCCTTGGCATAGTTGCATGAGTGCTTCCAGTGTTGCATCCATTTGCTGAAACATCTCAACTGATAGTCCATGAATTCTTGAAGCTTTATTTTTCACTAAATGCCTTCAATGCAGCTTTGACTTTTTCCTTCAGTATCATCAGTTCCTGATCGTATGCTACCTCTTGAAATGTATAACAAACTAATGGACACATTGGGAGACATCAGTATAGGCCGTATTAATGAAGCATGTTACTGATTTGGATAACTGGGGCTCAGTCCTGCTGAGGACCTCCAGGAGTGTATTAGTTTCTTATTGCTTCTGTAACAAATTACCACAAACCTAGTGGCTTAAAACAGTACAAATATCTTATAGTTCTATAGTTCTGAAGTCTAAAAATAGCCCTCACTGGGATAAAATCAAGATGTCAGCAATGCGGCACTCCTTTCTGGAGGTGCTAGGGGAGAATCCATTCTCATATGATTCTCAGCTTTCTGAAGCCACCTAAATTCCCTGGCTTATGACCCTATTCTTCAAAACCAGCCACAGTGAATCAAATTCTCACATTGCATCATTCTGACTTCCTCTTTTGGCCTCATTTTCACATTTAAGGACCCTTTTGATTATAACGTATCCACCCAAGTAATCCAGGAGAATCTCAACCTTAATGTGGACTGATTTACAGCCTTAATTCCAATTGCAACTGATATCCCCCTTTGCCCTGAAACAGCATATTCACAGGTTGTGGGGATTAGGAATCAGAAATCTTTGGGGGCCATTATTTTGCCTACCATAGGAGATTGTGTAGATGATACCTCAGAGCTGTCCCACCAAGGATGACAAAGCTAAGGTATCTATACATCAGCTCCCATCCAAAATTGGTTGCAGAAGGTAACCTCTCAGTGTTTTTATCCTTATCAAACCCTAGTCGAGAGAGCCAGAGAAAGCCTTTAGACTAGCATCACAGATGCTGAGAGTCAAAAGCGCTCAGTATGCATGGGAACAGTGAGTAGTAACAGGGCAGGGCTAGGACATGGAGTCATTTACAATTAATTATTCTTTATTCATCACAGATTTGAATGTCTGGTTAGGCTGGCTGTCAGCTCAGGCCCTGGTGGGAGAATGATGACAAACACACCGGCCCTTGTTCTGGAGGGTTTCATGGTTGGTGGAAAGGACAGACACACACAAGATCACTATAATGCAAGTGGTAAGCATAGTGACAGAAACCTGAACTGGGGTGGGCATAAGGGTTGGATCAGAGAAGGCATCCTGCAGGAGTAAAGCCTGAGTTAACAATGAAGGACACTTAGGAGCTGGCGAGACAGCAAGGACAGGTCATTGTTCCAGGAGAAGGGATAATGTAAGCGCAGACACCCGGACGAGAAATGATTTAATGAAAGCTACAGATGCAGGTGGAATAAATAGGTCTGTGCAAGACGCTTGGCAGAGGAGGATGGGAACTCTTCTGGAGGACTAGACAGAGTGTAGTCTTGGAACAATACCACTCACATGAAGGGGTTCAAGCACCATCTTGCAGCAAAAGAGAAACCTTCTAAAAGTTTTGAGCAAAAGAAGGATGTGACCAGATAAGCAGAGTTGTTGGCTGCCTCTGTTCACCATGTGGAAAATGGAAATGAAGTCCCAAGACTAGAAGCCAAAACTAGTTACCATCAAGTTTAGAAGCTGGGCAGATTATTCAGGAGCTGTGGCAATAGTTGGAAACCCTGATGGTGTAGTGGTTAAGTGCTGCAGCCGCTAACCAAAAGGGTGACAGTTTGAAGCCACTAGGAATTCCTCGGAAACTCAATGGAGCAGCTCAACTCTGTCCTGTAGGGTTGCTATAAGTGGGAAGCGACTCAGTGGCCATTGATTTGGTTTGGTTTGGGATTATTACAATAGTTCAAAGGGAAAAGCAAAGATCTTTGAAAGTGGGATTTTGTTTCAGAAGTAGAGAGAGATATGTCTGCATCCTAAGGCCAACTCTATTTGTACATAAAGTACTATTCTGTGAATTATGGCAAAACATCCCAATTGGACAAGAGACATTCATTTTTGTCTTACATCAAAGCCCAGCTTTGCCATTCAGGCTGCTTCTATCTTGTAGCCCTGTTGGGCATGGCCTCCATCCCCAAACTCAACCTCATGATCCAAAAGTGCCACTGCAATTCCATCTACCTACATTCCAGTCATCAAAAGGAGAAGAGGGGAGAAAGGCTCAGAATTTCCTTCAGGGACTCTTCCAAAGGCCACAAAAACATGTTTACTGCTTACACCTCATAGCCAGAACTTAGTCACATGCCTACACCTAACTGTGAGGCAAGCTGGAAAATGTAGTCTTCTTCCTGGAAGCCATATACCCAGCCACCATTCTACAAGGGCAAAGCAGATGGGTACTGGAGGCATCTGGTCATGGTGACATAGTGATGGACATGTGCATATGTCCAGACAGGCTAGATTGGCCTGTCTTCTGCCTTTGTCACCTTAGGCACTTCTTGTGAGCTCTGTTGCCCTCATTTGTAAATGGAGATTATAATACCTAGTTTGTAAGACCACTGTGAGGATTCAATGAGCACGAAAGTGCTTTGTAACTGTGAAGTGCTGTTCCTTATGTGGTACCATTACTGTGATCTGGTTCACTGTGACCTGGAATGCTTCACAGGGAGAGACACAGAACAAGAGATCCTAAGAAAAGTCAGTATCAAAAACTTGAGGTGGGGAAAAGAAAAGAGTAAGGTAGTGGTGGGATCCTCTGCAAGGCAGTGAGGGCTCAGGAAAGGCAGGCTCTTAATCAAGCACTGAGGCAGACCTGGATGTCCTCTTGGAATGGGGTCTTCTCTGGAGAAGGCATCTTCAGCCAAAGCCAAAAGGTTGCACTGGAAATTCTGCAGGAGCCATGGAGGGCCTGCCATAGCTTCCTGTGAAATCCAGGTAATCCACTGGGCTCCTGCCAGCATCCTCCATGTGTTCTCTTCTATCCTTCTGTCCCCACCTACACTCTGTCTTTGGACCAAACCAGGGTTAAGAAAGAAAAATACAGGACACCATTACCAGATTTACTGCTTGGACCCTGCTGTCCTCTTCATTGGCATACGACATCTATTCTAGGTTGTCGCCCAGGTGCTCTTAGTTCTGTATGGTAATTACAGCTCCATTAGTAAATGGAGCAGTTTTAATTTCACAAGGGTGTGTACAAATTGCACAATGCATTTGCCCAGCTTTAATCAATACTCTAACAGAATTAAGAGGTCCCAGCAAGACTTGCGATCTTGCTTAAGCTAATAAAAAACGAGCCTATATAACTACAAACAGGTCCTGAGAGAATGCATTTGTAGATAGCTGGCGACCACAGTTTTCTGTTATGCATCAAATTCTCTCTGATAAATTTAAGTGGTAACTAAAACAGTGTTGGGTCAGGGGTGGAAGATGGAAGTCTGTCATTGCTATTGCAGTGTAGGTTTGTGTTTCTTCTTTCTTGTTATGCAAATGACATTTTAACCACCCCCCCCCCAGCACCGGAAATCTCCACCCCCTCTTGTGTTTAATTATTCTTCTTAGCATTTATCACCTTCTGATATACCACTTACTTTATTTAATTCATTTAGTCTTTGTCCTCCCAATTAGAGTCTACTCTGTTGAAGGTGGGGAATTTTTTCTTTTCTTTTCTTTTTTTTAGTCATCTCTGCCATTCAAAGCTATGTCCCTAGTACCTACAGCAGTATCTGGTCCGTGGTAGAAACTCAATAAATTATTTGTTACAGAAATGATCAAAATCACCTGGCATAGTGTTGGACACAACAATGTGTATAATTTCTAACACGACTTGTGTGCTGTAAAATTCTGTGCTTCCAGATGCTTGGTGTATAATGTATGCCTCCTGAATGCCTAGCTGGTTGATTAAATAAATGGACGAATCAAATGGTACATTACAATGATGGAAAATAATGTCGCTGTGCTATTCAGTAGCTTCCCCTCTCCGGCTGTTTCACAGCCCCAGATGGCCAGAAGGGAGAAGGCATGGACAGCAGCATATATATGCTCTGCTCTTATCTCTCCAGCACATGGCCAATTCTAAAAATGACATTTAATGACCATTGCATAAAGATGTCACTGCATCAGCCCTGTCCCCCAGTAGCAGAGAGACTGTGAAGCCCCCTCATCTCTCCTTGTGGATCCCTCCCAGGGGCCAAACAGGGGGCTTCCTGGGCAAGCTCACCTGCATTTGTAAGCCAGGGAGCTGGGTGTTCTGCTCAGTACTCCCTCTCCCTTCTCAGTCTCACCTATGGTAATGCTCTTGCTGCACAAGCCAGACAATTAGAAGTAATTGGGATAATCGGCATTTATTACGGCAATTTGCATTTCTACAGCAGGCGGCCCAGAATTTACAACCCCCAGCTTAGGAAGCTTGTTTGATCTGGGCTGAATTCTGCTCTCCATTCCACTGCTCATTTTCCAGACGGCAGGGCTTATTTGCACCTCCTATGCTCATGTGTTTGTCCTTAGGAGGGGGTTAGGTGTGAGTCTCACCAACCTATCAGAGGAGAGTAAGCAAATTTGAGTCTCAGAATTGAGGAAACTTCTCTCCTGTCATCAGGGACCTGGGGAAGAGTCTACTGCCTGAGTCTACGGCCACATCCCTGATGACTGATGTTTTACTACATTGACCAGATGTTTGACTTAATGGCAGAATTGTTTTGCTGTCTCAGCTGAGTAACTCAAACCTGGAGCCTGCTGTTGATAGGAACATCAGCAAGGGATGCTTCTGCAAGGAGACCCCACAGCAGAGCCCACCCAGGGACTTTGAAACTTGCAGCTGTTCCTGTCTGTGGCCACCTCCTTTGGCATGGACACTTCCCTGGTATCCAACTTTATCAGCACCCATTTGTCCTTCTCTTGACTGAGGGCAGCGTTGTACCATGATTATAAATGTTACCTGTTTCTGGAATGCAAGATGTTGGCTGTGTGACTGTTAGCAAGTTACTTCACCTCTCTGAGCTGCAGTTTTCTCATTGGCAAAGTGGAGATAATAATACTACCTGACTTGCAGAGGTGGCATGAGGATTCAGCAATATAATGCACACAAGGCTTCTAGCCGATTGATAGAGACAAGTGTTAGATGTTCTCATTAATAGGTTCCCCTTCCAGCCACTCAGCAAGTTCTTCACAGTGCATCTATATGAGCTGTCTACAAGGCAGAAAGAGCCAGGCAGAAAGAGCAGCTTGGAGATGGGAGACACGGACCTGGTTGTGGAGCACAGACAGGCTTGTCAAGGGGAAGGAGTGGCATTTGTTCTGGTCCTGAAAGACTGGTGGGATTTGGACCTGCAGAGGTGAGAGGAGACCATTATGAAGTCAGCAGGAGTGGGATGTGGTGGAAGAGAGGTTCACAGCAATGGGCTCATGTTTGTACCTAGAAGGGCTCTATTTACAGTAAGAACAGTGCTTACAATTAATCTGCAATTTTCACTAGAGTTATCCATAACACACTGCCTGCATCAGCCTCTTCCTCTCTTTTACCACCCCTTGGCAAGGAGACCAGGGAAACATGTCAACCCCATGGAAAGATAATTCCTCTGGCTCCGTCACAGACTTTGTATATGTTGTTGAGAATGTGAAATACTTTTTTCAGGTTGTTGGAGAATATGAAGAATGTTAGATGGTGGGACCCACAGATCATTGGACCCTTCATGAATCCCAGACAGCCTGGTCAGGAAGGGGCCCTAGCTTTCATTATTAGGGAATGTAGAGATATTTGGCCAAGCTTACAAACAAGAAAGATTTTGATGTTGTTGCTGTTGGTCCTATGGATTCTTGGAAATCCTGCATGAAATAAATGACACCATTCACTTGTAGCATCTGTCTATCCAGTATATCAGTTAGGATAAAGGTGAAGCTGATGTCACAAGCTGTCCCCAAACAGAGAGGCTTAAATAAGATGAAAACGCATTTTACTCTCACAAAACCATCTTGTTGGTTCAGGCTAGTAGGGCAGCTGTGCTTGATGAAGTCGTTCTGATCCAGATTCCTGCTCAGCTGTGGCTCGGCTATCTTCTAGGACTGTGTGTTCACCTGAGTGCTCGAGGCTGGGTTGCTGGTACATTTGCTTTCTAACTCATGGGAACAGGAAAGAGAAGTAGAGCACAACAGCTTTTCCTTAAAGCAAGGAACGTCACTCTCACCACTTCCAATACCGTTTCTATATTCCTGATGGATCATTGGATAGGCATTCATCTGCTAACCCCAAAGGTCAGCAGTTGCAGTTCGAATCCACCGGCTGATGTTTGGAAACCCTATGGAACAGTTCTGCTCTGTCCTATAGGACCACTATGAGTCAGTATCAACTCCATAGCAATGGCTTTTCCCTTGGAGACACAAGGTCATATCATCACACTTAATCCTACAAGAACAAAGATCCCTAGGTGGCACAAATGGTGTGCACTCAGCTGCTAACCAAAAGGTTGGCAATTCAAATCTACCAAGAGGTGCCACAAAAGAAAGGCCTGGCAACCTGCTTCCATAAGATCACAATTGAAAGCGATACGGAGTACAGTTCTACTCTGAGATACGTGAGAAAGCCATGAATTGGAGTCAACTCCATAGCAATGGGTATTTTTTTTTAAGTCTGCAAGAGGTTGAGAAACAGAATCTCTAGCTAGTACCACATATCCAGTGAGAACTTGGTGGAGGGATGGGATCTGTTAGCATAAGGAAAAAAAACTGATTAATATTTCTGCTCAGTTTCATTGTTGAATGAATAGACAAAGTTGAGCGTTACTTGAGTTAATCTAGGCCATTATCTACCAATGTAACCAACACTTAGAACCCAATACTTAGAATGCAGTGGGCTGAGCACACAATGGGACAAGTGTTACCATTTTTATAAGATGCTTGGGCTCTTTGCTCCTACTAAATAGTACACCTTTTTGTGAGACTGTCCATTTCCCAGCTATCCTCACCTACTCATGCACAAGGGACATCACTGCTTGCTTGTAAGAGGACCACCAATTTGCAGTCCAGTGTACATTCTGGCACAGTACCCATTCTCTGAACCATCCTAGCATCATTTATGTATTTATGCTTGCAAAACAGTTGTTTGTGGTTCCATCTTCTCCTCATAGTCACCCTAGGTGGAAGCTAGGTGAATTTCCTTCACACGTTATGGAAGGGAATACAAGCTCATTCAAGTTAAGTGACGCAGTAGTTAGAATAATCGAAGTTATGCTTCAGGAACAAGCAACCCTCAATCTCAATACCTTAGCATAATAAAGATTTACTTCTCACTCTGCAGAGTTCCTGTGGGCCTGAGTGACTTTCCAGAACAGTTGCCTTCATGTGGGCACTCAAAGATCTAGGCTTATAGTAGCTTCATCTTCCTGTAGCTGTACCACTGGGAACATGCAGCCTCTTTGGTCCCCATGGCCAGGTAAGAAAGATCGGATAATCATCACACACCCAAGAAGTGACCCACATCATGTCTGCCCACTTTTCATTGGTGGGACATGGCCACAGAGTTCAGAAACCTACAGGGATGCTGTTGTCCTCGTTCTCAGTGGTGCTATAACCGTGGTGCTATACTGTAATTGGGGAGCTTTAATGAACAGCAATGTATTTTCTCACAGTTCCAGAGGCTAGAGGTCTGATTTCAGGGCACCAGCTCTAGGGGAAGGTGCTCTCTGTCCCTTGTCTCAGCTCCTCTAGCTTTCTTCTTAGCACTCAGTGGAGATCTCTATGTGGCGTGTAGCTTCGTCCCCATTACTGTTTCCTTGCTTCTGTGCCTAATCTGTTCTTTCATGTTTCAGAAGTCATCGGCTTAAAGCATACTGTTAAGGCCTCATTAAAAGAATAAAGAAAACCCTATTCCCAAATAAGATTCTGTGCACAGGTATAAGGGTTGAGATTTACAGCACATATTTGGGGGAACACAGTGCCATCTGTAGCAGGGGCAGAACAGGGGAGGAGAGCTGGATGTAAGGGAACACTATTCATATCTGCCATATGTGTTTTGCTCAAGATTCTGTAGCAAATCTTCGCATCTTAAGGTTTTTTTAAGGATTCTCTCATTTATGATGTAATACTAGACTGACAATAAGGTATGCCCCAACTCGCTCTTCTCAGAAATAGAAGCAAATGTTCACATGTGGAAATGTTGCCGTGGTTAGGTGCACCGTGTCTCTTCTGATTCACAGTGACCCTGTGTACAATAGGACAAAACACAGCCTGCTTTTGCTCCATCCCCACAATTGTTGTTATGCTTGGGCCCTTTGTAGCAGTCACCGTGGCAGTCCGTCTTCTCAAGCATCTTCCTTCTCTTCATTGACCCTGTATTTTACCAAGCGTGATGTCCTATTCCAGGGACTGATCCCTCCTGGTAACATTTCCAAAGTATGTGAGACGTCGTCTCGCCTTCCTTGCTTCTAAGGTGCATTCTGGCTGCTTCTTCCAAAACAGGTTTGTTTGTTCTTTTGGTAAACTATGGCCTATTCAATATTCTCCTCCAAAAGCATCAATTCTACTTCAGTCTTCCTTGTTATTTGTGTAAAATGACTGATGAGATAGTCATTTTGAGGAGAAAAAGGCTAATCCCATACTTCGTGCCTCTTTGTGGGATACTGGGCTTTTTTCCAGAGTAGGCTAAGCTACGTGTATTTCTAGGCCCCTTTGCATCAAGGATATGGGAAAACCGTCTTAAAATGCAGACAGTCTCCCTTGGCTCGTGGACAGGAATGAACAGGCATCATTATCCATTCATAACCCCATATGGTTAAGGTATTCTTAGTAATCAGAGACTGAGAACTAGAATAGGTACATTTTGGTAGGAGAAAAGGACGGGAAAAAGAGGAAAGAAATAAAGGAGTTGAGGAGCAGTGGAGAGAGTTTAGGGTGACGTACCCATCATGGAGTAAAAAGTTGAAAAACTGTACGGGTTGGCAAGTTATTGCTCAGAAATAAGCCTGTATGGGGTGATTCTAGGAATACCATCTTTCCCAGTGGCATCGTAGTATGGCTGCTAACCACGGTAGGCTGTTTGAATCCACCAGAAGCTCCTTGGAAACTCTATGGAGCAGTTCTACTCTGCCCTGTATGGTCACTATGAGTCAAAACTGACTCTATAGCAATGTTTTTTGGTTGTTTTTCCTTGATCTTTTGTAAGGACCAAAATTATTATAAGCAAACACAAGTAGAGCTGCCATTAAGGCTTGTTTTCCTGGCCTTGACCCCAGGAACATAGCCATTCTCTTTTATCTTTCTCTTTTCCAACCCTCCTTATATGGAGTCATAAGCCTTACGTCCGGGCCCAGAACAACCATTCAGTAACAGTGTAGTTGTGGAGAACATTTACAATCTGTCCTTATTGCCTTCATTTGTAAAATGAGGATAAAAACATTTTCTTGGAGAATCAAATAAGCCAACAAATATGCCCACTTTCTAACTATGTCACTAGTTGCCATTGAGTTGACTTCAAGTCACCGGCAACCCCATATACAACCCAAGAAAATGGTACCAGATCCTGCACCATCTTCATGGTCATTAGTATGCTTGAGTCCTTCGTTGTAGCCACTAGGTATTTAGACTTCCTTTTAACCTCAGGGACCCATCTAGAGTTCCTGACCCCATTCTTCTTGTATTAATCTCTCTAGACTTTGCTTAGCGGTAAGAAAAATTATTCCAGTAACTAAAATGCACGTGATGATTTTGTCCCAAAGGCTTTGCACAGACTTAATCTCTTTGGAGGCAGCCGTATACACCAAAACCAAGGCAAACCTGTTGCCGTCAAGTTGATTCCAACTCATAGCAACCCTATAGTACAGAGTAGAACTGCTAAGTAGGGTTTCCAAGGGGCACCTGGTAGATTTGAACTGCCAACTTTTTTGTTGTTGTGATTAAGTGAAGGCATACAATCCAAATCAGTTTTGCATGCCTGCCTATCTACTGCTCCTCTGCTTTCCTTGCTCCATGACAGCACACTCCTCCTTATGATTCTATACTTGTGGTATCCTCTTACCAAGCTCCTGCCCTCTCCTCTCTACCCTCTCCTCTCCCATCTCCAGCAAGACCAGTAGGACAGCCTCCAGTAAATGCATAGAACCATAAAGAACACCCACCATATGGTCACATTGTATCCCTTAGTCTAGTCCATTTTTGTCTGAAGAGTTGACCTCAGTAGTGTTTTCTAGACAAGGGCAGCAGCACATCTAGGGGCCATGCTCCCCTGGGTCATCAGACCATCAGTTGTGGTCTTTTAGTAGAGTTTGTGAGATGCACCCCTTGTTTTCCCATGTTGCCACAGGGACTCAACAATATGTGCCTCATCACACTGAACTGTCAATCTTTTGATTAGGAGCCAAACTCTTAACAACTGTGGCACCAGGATTCCCAACCACATATAAGAAAAATACCCACTGCGGGGTTTCTATTCCAGTGTTATAGATGAAGCAACTGAGTCTCAGAGAAATGAAATGCCTGCTACCTGATGGAGATGGGATTGGCACTCAGGTCTCTCTGGCTTCCTTCTGCACCCAAAGCCCACAGATCAGACTCCTAGCCTGGGATTTGCAGCAGCTCTCCACCAGTACCATCTAAGCCACTTGCCTTCCTGGACTCAGTGGCATGAATCACGCTGCGGCTTACACTCTGAATGCACATGAGAAATGCCACAGAACTTTAGAGACAGTGATGTCTGGATGCTACACGAAGCTGACTCACATTCTCTTGGCAGAAGGATTCGCATGTGCAGCCAGGGATTGGAGCACAGTAACTTGGGGAAGCCTTAGCATGGGGTCAGAACCCCGGGACTCCACTGTGTTCGCGGAGCTGTTTTCACCCTTAGCAGCACAGGAAGAAAGCGCCTGGGAAAGTCCAGTTGTCAGATGAGTGTTGGTGTCATGCCCATGACAGCCACCAAGAGCACCATCTCCCTAGTCTCAGAAGCTCCTCTCAGCCTACCCCTCCCCTGTAAACCAGCTAGGTGTTTTCCTGAGGTGAAATAAACAGCGCTCTCCACTCCCCAAGCTAACCAAACACATAAAACTAACAGGGGGCTGGTTCTCTGTTTCTCTCTAGCTGGAGGGGAAAGGCCTCCTTGCAGAGGAGGAGCAGACAGGATGCTCTCCGTGATCCCTTTACTCCCACTAACTCTTTCGATCTTCAGAAAGGTTTCCAGCCAGAGCTGTTTGAAAGGGAGAAGGGACTGGCATGCCAAGAAATTAGTCACCTCTGAACAGATGCCCCGAAGCTTTGTGAATCTGAGTGCTATCACCTTCTTGCACAGAACAAGAGAGACAGGAAGATAAGATAGTGACATGATTTGAGACAGTCTTGGAAGGCACCCCTGAAAAATGTCTCCTCTATGCACAAGCTTGCTGTTTGTTTTGAAACTCCACTGTTAGATATTCACTCCTTTGGGCCTGTCAGAGCTTCTGAGAAGACTGCAAATATTTCTGAAAGGGGCTACACCTTATGTCTCCATCTCTTAAAACCTCATGAAATCATCCTCCAGGTTTGCAGCTCTCTTGGAGAAAAGCTAGTGAAGAACAGAGATGCAAGAGACAGGCGGGGACCGGGGTCTAGAAGAGGGGCCAACAAGGGAGAGTGGGTGGGCTCCTAACAACAGCTACTCACACGCATCCAGCGGTTTACACTTCCCTGTAAGGATGCTCTTTTGCCTGTGTGACCCACTCAGGCATCACCACACCCTTATGAAGTACGCAGAAGAAAGCCGCATTCCCATTTTACAGATGTGAAGATGGAGACTGAGATCAGGGAAATAACTTATCGATGGTCCTGCAATTCAGATATGACTCAAACTCACAAAGCCAGGTTTTGGAGGTGCTAGCAGCTTCCTTATCTCTGTATATAATAAGGTATACATTGTGCATAGCTAAAATCAAATGAAAAAAACCTGCAGACACGTCCCAGCCTTGCTTGCAATCAGTAATGGCCAATTAAATTGCAAATATTCCTGAAAGGGGTTACACCTTTTATCTTATCTCTTAAAACCTCATCATATCCTTTTCCAGTCTTACAGCTCCCTAGGCATGAGGTTCCTAAGGATCGGGTGAGAAAAGCCCCTTGCCCCAGGCCCTTCTGCTATTCGGGATTCCTGCTGCCTGAAAGGGAGATGGGTGGCTCCTGCTGCAGCAGCCGTCGTGGTGACCTTAAGGATAGAAACCACGGGCTGAGAATGGTGGAGCAGAGGAACAGCAGGAGCTGGGTCCCTAATGGCAATGCTGCCCAGAAAGCCACCTAACTTCTACCTTGGGATGTCTTTCACACGAGAGATACAAGCCATTAGGAGTTGAAGCCTTGTGCTGCTGAGCTTTCTGTTCACCCTAGCTGCTCCTCTGCACTTTGACTCCAGGTTCATTTTTCTGTGACAACAACAGCTTTCTCGTTTCACAGTAGCTAGCTCACTAAGCCCTGCTAGCTGGTCCCAGGTGACTTTCTGAGTGGGAACCCAACTTGTCTCCAGAGCCCTGTTTCCCTTACTCTAATACTGCTGAAATTAGAAATATGGGGGAGCAACTAGAGCTCAAAGAGAGCATTCCGGAAGACTCCTAGGTGGTTACCTCAGGGCTTCCCAGATAGGGGAGTTAATATGGCAACCGTACCCTGAGTCTCCATCCTTGGCATGAACTCCATGGGGTGCTAGCGAGAGGAGCTGCCCACACTGGAAAGTGTTTTGGATGTCGAGGCCACATGTTTTATCTTTGCTTTGTGTTATCTGGAGAAACCTGCTGCATTCAGAGACTTGTTTTCTTTATCTATAAAATGGGTACAGTATGATTTGCCCTGTGCATCCTTATTGAGGATGTCAGGTGTCAACAGTCAGACAGCCTAGAAGAAATTTAGAGAATGCTAAAATCCGTGGCAGGCTGATTTTGTCTTTGGCTCTGACCAGGGAGCTGCCTCTCCTCCCCTTCCACTCCTATGTCTTTTTATGCCTTTTTCTTCCTTTGTGGGAGCTTAACTTGTCCCTTTAGAAACAGCTAGGGTACCTAGGAAAGTTGCTCAATTTAAGAATCATTTCCCTGTTTAGGTAGCAGATTCCAGTACCTGGCCAGTCCCCTGCTTTTGGAGAACACGTGTCCGTACTTGCTGCTCTTCCTGTCCCTGGGAATCCCAGTGTCATTGGTGAATTTTCTTCCATGCCAAGATGACTGTATTTTTGTGGGGTGGGGTACAGACCTCCTCTAAGGTGTTGGTTAGTAAGACTTGGATGGATAGAAAGTGGATACATCTGCTTTTTTGCCTTTTTGTTCTTTCTTGGAGCCCTGGTTATACAGTGGTTAAGAACTCAGCAATGAATCAAAAGGTTGGCAGTTTTAATCCACTAGCCACTTTTTGGAAACCCTATAGGGACAGTTCTACTCTGTCCTGTGGGGTCAGTATGAGCTGGAATTGACTCGACAGCAATGGGTTATAGGTTCATTTCCTCGGATAGAAACAGAGAAACGAAAAAGACTCCTATCCCCCAGCCCCTGCCCCAGGTACCACAAAACGAATTTGGATGGTCTAACCCCTCAAGGGTTTTCATTGGCTGATTTTCAGAAGTTGATGTCCAGGCCTTTCTTCCTAGTCTGCCTTAGTCTGGAAGCTCTGCTGAAACCTGTCCGCCATCAGGGACCCTGCTGGCATACGAAATATCAATGGCACAGCCTCCAGCATCACAGCGGCACAAAAGTCATCACAGGGATGACTAACTGATAAACGAGTGGTGGTTGTTCATCATGAAGGGTTGTGAAAATGTCAGGGGTTACCAATATGTCATCACTGTCACCACTACTGTCATCAGAGTCATCAACATCATCATCATCCTTTTCATTTTGCTCTATACGTGACGGCACAAGATACAAATGTATCAGTAATTATTACTACACAGAATCATTGGAGTATGGCTATTTCTGGATTGAGGAAACAGGTCTCATTGACATGCCTTGTCAATATCTCTTCCCAGATTCACTTTCTTGCAGTTCAATTTCTTTCTTCTCTGGCTTTCTGAGCTGTTAGCTGCCTCTTCTTTTTTAGTCTAAAGTGAATTTATGCTTCTGAGTATCTATATTTGTTTTAGATTGTTGTGTAATGAATCTCCACAAACTTAGTGGCTGAAAGCAACACAGATATATTATCTCACTGTTTCTGTGAGGCAGGAGTCTAGAACCCTTTAGCTGGGTCCTCTCAGGGTGTCACAGTTACGAAATCAAGGTGTCGGCCAGGTGCATCTTCATTTGAAGACTCAGTTAGGGAAACACCTGCTTCCAGTCTCTCTCAGATCATCGCTAGGACTCAGTTGTGGGACTGAAGGTCCTTCCTCCTCACTGCTTGTCCGCCAGGGCCTCTGCCTTCCTAGAGGCTGCTCTCCGTTCCCTGTGGCGTGGCCGGCTTTGTATCGTGGTGGTTTGCTCTTTAAAGGTCAGCAGGAGACATCTCTTTTGCAGTTTGAATTTCCCTGGCATCAAGAAGGTCTGAGTCCCTCTTAAGGGCCTACCTGATTAGGTCAGGCCCACCAGCACTATCTCTGTTTTCATTAAGTCAGTCAACAGATTGTGGGCTTCAATTATATCTATAAAATCCCTTCTGCTATATAATGTAACATAATCACAGGACTGATGTATTTATAAGTATTGCTTCCCCATACTTAAGGGGAGAGGATTATACAAAGGGTGAAAATCTTGGAACTGTCTTAGACTTCTACTTATTGAAGTATCCAAGAGTCCATATTTTCTCACCCTTAACTCTATTCTTAGACCAAACTAAGCTTCAGTCCAATCAAGCATTACATTTCCTCTGCTACTCTAACTTTGAAGAGGTAAGAGGCCCAGAAACAAATAATTGCCAAAGTGATTGATTTAACTACTTTCCTAGAAAGAGCCAGAGGCAGGGGTTAAGTGCTGATGCTTATTCGGGAGGTATGACGCCAGGGCAGTGAGAACTGAAGGCAAAACTAGAAAGGCAAGGAGGATGTGAAGAATTACAAGGTGAGAGGCCACTGTGATGGCCACAACAAGCCACAAGGAGACAGCTGGTAACTCTCAGACACACCTGCTCAGCCAAGCAAAACATCCCTGGACAGGTTATGGTGAATCCACACCTGGGAGGGAAGAGAAAATGGAAATTATCTTCCTGGTTTCATCCTGTCCCCTGTTTTCCATTGGTCAAAGTTGGCCCCATAGGGATATAAGTACTTAGCACTGTGGGTTGGAGAGCTTCTCTAGAAACCAGATTCCGTGCTTTGGGATGCTGGGTTGTATTCCAGCCCACAACCATGCTGTCTGCATAGAGAAGTTCTGCCGTGGTGGCAACTGTGGTGGAGCAAGTGACTGTGGGAGGCAGGTGAGGATTAGAGAGCACGAAGTCTTTGGCAGAATGATGCCAACTAGTCTCATGATACTGTAAACACCACCACATGCTGAGGCATGACAGAGAGGGGCACCAGAAGTCAACTGCAATAGGCTAAATGAGGGACAGAATGCTCAAAGGCACAAACAATGGGAACAAAGAACAGAGGAGAGTCAAGAGGTATTGATTTGTTCCCATTAGTTAATTTATAACTAATTTTTTACTATAAAAGCAATGTATTTGAATAAAAACTGCAACTAGTACAAAAGTATATATAATGAAAACAAAATCTTTATTCAGCCCTAGATTCTCAGTTACAGTTCCCAGAGACACCAAAAGTTTTCTCTGTCCTTTAAAAAATTATACAGCTTATACAGGCAAACATAGGCAGATAGACAGGGAGACTGACAAATGTGTATGTGTGTGTGTTGCTTTGAGGGGACACAAATGAGATTCAATAGGTTTTGTAGCTCAGCATTTCATAAACAGATGTGCTACAGGTGAGCATGTAAGCGATATACAGTCTTTGGTTATTATGAAAAATGTAATGAAATCTTTCTATATATGTACACGTATCTGCATAAGATAGATGTGGAATAGTTGGACCAAAGAGGGAGTGTCTTTTGAATTTCTACTGATGTTGTTAATTTGTCTTCCAGTAATACTGCCCTAATTTGCACTTACTCCCACCCCATCACAACCCCAACAACTTTTGGTTGTACTGGTTGGCCTATAGCTTCACCAGTACTAAACCAAAAAAATCAAAGCCACTGCCATCGAGTCAATTCCAACTCATAGCAACCCTATAGCCAGTATTACAGAAACCAAAACCCAAGTGCTGTCAAGTCAATTCCAACTCATAGTGACCCTAGAGGACAGAGCAGAACTTTCCCATAGAGTTTCCAAGGAGCACCTGGTGGAATCAAACAGCCAAACTTTTTGGTTAGCAGCCACAGTGCTTAGCCACTACAGAACTAGGTATTATCTATGTCTTAGTCTTTACCAACCTCTCAGTGAAAAAAAAAAAGAGACCGAAATGTTTTAGTTTGCACTTCCTTGATTACGAGTATGGCTGAGCATGATAGCTACCAAAACATAAAAATAAAAACACTATTTTCTAGTCAAATCCAACTCATAGTGACCCTATTGGATAGAGTAAACTGCCCCCCAGGGCTTCTAAGGAGTACCTGGTGGATTTAAATTATCAGCATTATTTGGTTAGCAGCTGTAGCACTTAACCAGTATGCCACCATGGTTTGCAGACATCCAAGGAGCTTTTAAAAATCAAGTTTTGGCTTTTTCCCTAGCTGATGTATCTGATAGTTTGTCACCTTGGTTTGGGGCACCCCAGCTTAACTAGGGACTCAACTTGAAGGAAACTAGAGCTAGCACAGTATTATAGAAACCAAAACCCAAGTGCTGTCAAGTCAATTCCAACTCATAGTGACCCTAGAGGACAGAGTAGAACTTTCCCACAGAGTTTCCGAGGAGCACCTGGTGGAATCAAACAGTAAGAGCACAGACAGGATCTGGCACCAAAGTTACAAAGAGGATGGGAGGGTTAACCCCAAGCAGAGAATCTGGAGAGAGGCCGGTAGGCATTTTGAGCCTGATGAATGATGGACAGGGGCTAGACATCCGTGGGCACATTTTTCTTGAAGCCTGGCACCCTGGGGAGAACCTTGAAATTAGTTTGCTGAAGAGAATGGTCAATGTGAGTGACTTACTCATCCTGGGCACAAAACACACCCTTAGAAAAGAAAGAAACTTCCAAACACTCCCGCAAGTCACTCAAGACTGACCATGCTTCCTTTGGAGGAACTGCCTTTGGGGAAAGAAGAGTTGTTTGTAAACGCAGAGGGCCAAAAAGAAAATCTAGATAAATGTCAACTCCAAGAGAGCTTTGTGTGTGTGAGCACGGAATGGTATGGAGAGAAGACTTACACTATTGTGGGAGTTACGTGTGAGAGACATCGCTAAGGGCGGCGGGGTGGTGGATGTGGTGGGGTGATGCTTGTCATAGTGATGCTTCTGTCTTAAAGCCTTTTAGCTAGAGAGACTGAAAGGTCATTTCATTCATCCTTTATCATGAGAGGTAGACAAGAATGTCAGTGCCAGCCAATCAGCTCACTTCTTTCCCTCAACAGTACAGGGACATCCTCACTCTCCAACACTCCTTTTCTCCTCTTTCCCTTTTCTTTCTGGCCTGTTAGCAGAGCCGAAGGCCACCTCAACAGTGAAAGTACCCTACAGGACATACATACAAGGGTAGCGCTTCAGCCGATTACTGGTATGAGGAAGGGAGCTGGAGTGGCCATCCGCGTGGTGATGATGGCCTTTCTTTGCCCTGTAGTAGGGCTACAGAGCATTCCCAGTGGGGAATAAGCTACTCATTCATGCAGTTTGCATAGGCTCTTCTCCTAGATTTGGCAAAATGTCCCCCTTATTTTGTGTAAACCAGGTCTATTGCTCTAGGGAGCTGGTATGAAATGCTGGAATTTCTGTCTACAGTTCTACACCCTGACTTGTCTGTTGGCTTGTCTGACTCCGGGTGCTTGCATGTTGCTGTGATGCTGGAAGCTATGCCACTGGTATTTAGATACCTGCAGGGTCACGCATGGAGGACATGTTTCAGCTGAGCTTCCAGACTAAGACAGACTAGGAAGAAGGACCCAGCAGTCTACTTCTGAAAGGAATTATCCAGGGAAAACCTTATGAATATCAGAGGAACATTGTCCCACATAGTGCAGGAAAATGAGCCCCCCAGGTTGGAAGGCACTCAGAAGACCACTGGAGAACAACTGCCTCCTCACAGCAGAGATGACCTGAATGATGTGGGTGGAGTAAAGCCTTTGGAATCTTCATTTGCTGCTATGGCATGACTGCAAATGAGAAGATGAGCTGCAGGCATCTGTTAACAATTGGAACGTGGCAGGTATGAAGTATGAATCAAGGAAAAGTAGAAGTCACCAAAAATTGAATGGAACACACAAACATCAGTATCCTAAGTGTTAGTGAGCTGAAATGGACCGGTGCTGGCTATTTTGAATCAGACAGTCATGGTCTACTGTGCCAGGAGTGAAAACTAGAAGAGGAATGGTATTGTGTTCATCATGAAAAAGAACATTTTAAGATCTGTCCTGAAGTATGATACTATCAGCAATAGGATAGTATCTACACACCTACAAGGAAGGCCAGTTAATATGACTATCATTTAAATTTATGCATCAACCACTAAGGCCAAAAGTGAAGAAATTGAAGATTTTTACCAGCTTCTGCAGGCTGAAATCTATCGAACATGCAGTCATGATGTCTTGATAACTACCAGTGTCTGGAATGCAAAAGTTGGAAACAAAGAAGGATGGGTAAATGGAAAAGATGGCCGAGGTGATAGAAATGATGCCAGAGATCACTTGACAACATTTTGCAAGATTAACAACTTCATTGCAGATACCTTTTCTCACCAACACAAATGGCGACTGTACACATGAACCTCACCAGATGAAACATACAGGAATCAAATTGACTACATCGGTGGAAAAAAAAAGTTGGAAAAGTTCCATGTCAGCAGTCAAAACAAGACTAGGTGCTGAATGTGGCACAGATCATCAATTGCCAGCATGCAAATTCAAGTTGAAAATGAAGAAAATTAGAACAAGTCCACGAGAGCCAAAGTCTGACCTTGAGTACATCCCAACTGAGTTTAGAAACCCACTCAAGAACAGATGTGTTGAATGCTAATAAATGAAGACCAGAAGAATTGTGCAATGACATCAGACATCATCCGTGAAGAGAACAAGAGGTCATTAAAAAGACAGGAAAGGAAGAACAGACCAAACTGGATGTCAGAAGAGACTCTGAAACTTGCTTTGGAATGTCAAGCAGCTAAAGCAAAAGGAAGGAATGATGAAGTGAACGAGCTGAACAGAAGATTTCAAAGTGTGAGTTGAGAAGCCAGCCAAAGACAAAATAAAATATTATAATGACATATGTAAAGAGATGGAGATAGAAAACCAAAAGGGAAGAATACACTCTGCATTTCTCAAGCTGAAAGAACTGATGAAAAATATCAAGCCTCAAGTTACAATAGTGTAGGATTCTACAGGGAAAATATTAAACGACTTAGGGAGCATGAAAAGAAGGTGGAAGGAACAGAGTTGTTATACCAGAGAGAACTGGCTGATGTCCAGCCACTTGAAGAGGTAGTATATGAACAGGAAGAAGATGAACCTGCATTGAAGACCTTGGCAAAAAGCAAGATTCTAGGAAGTGATGGAATATCAATTGAGATATTTCAACAAAGGGATGCAGTGCTGGAAGTGCTCATTTGTCTATGCCAAGAAATTTGGAGCTATTTGGCCGACCGACTGGAAGAAATTCATATTTATGCCCATTCCCAAGAAAGGTGATCCAACCTAATGTGGACATTATTGAACAGTATCATTAGTATCACACACAAATAAGATTTTGCTCAAGGTCCTTCAAAAGTGACTGCAACAGTATATTGACAGGGAATTGCCAGAAATTCAAACCAGGTTCAGAAGAGGACGTGGAAACGGGGATATAACTATTGTTGTCAGATGGATTTTGGCTGAAAGCAGAAAATACCAGAAAGGTGTTCCTGTGTTTCATTGTCTATGCAAAGGAATTTGACCGTGTAGATCATAAAAAATTATGGCTAACATTGTGGAGAATGGGAATTCCAGAACAATTAATTGTAATTTTAAGGAATCTGTACACAGATCAAGAGGCAGTTGTGCAAACAGAACAAGGGAACACTGCATGGTTTAAAGTCAGCAAAGGTGTGTATCAGAGTTGTATACTTTCACCATACCTTTTCCATCCATATGCTGAGGAAATAATCTGAGAAGCTGGACAGTATGAAAAAGAACAAGACATCAGGATTGGAGGAAGACTCATTATAACCTTGCTTGCTGAAAGTGAAGAGGATTTGAGACACTTACTGATGAAGATCAAGGACCACAGCCTTCAGTATGGCTAGCACCTCAACATCAAGAAAACAGAAATCCCCACAACTGAACCAGTAAGCAACATTGTGATAAATGGAGAAAGGACTGAGGTTGTCAAGGTTTCATTTTACTTGACTCCACAGTCAACATCCGTGGAAGCAGCAGTCAAGAAATCAAAAGATGTGTTGCACTGAGAAAATCTGCTGCTAAGGGGCTCTTTAAAGCATTGAAAAGTAAAAAACGTTACCTTGAAGACTAAGGTGTACCTGGCCCAAGCCGTGGTATTTTCACTTGCCTCGTATTCATGCAAAAGCTGCACAATGAATAAGGAAGACAGGAGAACTGATGCCTTTGAATTGTGGTATTGGAGAATACTGAAGGTACAGAGGGCTGCCAAAAGAACATACAGATCTGTTCTGAAAGAAGTACAACCAGAATGCTCCCCGGAAGCAAAGATGGCAAGACTATGTCTCACATACTTGGGACTTGTTGTCAGGAGGGATCAGTCCCTGGAGAAGGATGGCATACTTGATAGAGTGGAAGGTTAGTGAAAAAGAGGAAGACCCTCAATGAGATGGACTGACACAGTGGCATCAGTGATGGGCTTAAACATAAAAGCAATTGTGGACATGGCGCAAGGCTGGGCAGGGTTTGGCTCTGTTGTGATAGGGTCACTGTGAGTCGGAAGCAACTCAACCACACCTAACAACAATGACAACAAAGTTCCACAAACTTACTCTCATTCTCTTTCTCTCTCTCTCTCTGCCTTCCCACTACCTGTGTGTTTTCCTCTCCATATTAGAAGTAACTATTGGGAGAGAAGGGTAATTCCATGATGTTCATGTAGTGAACTTCAGGGAAACAGCACTAATATAGCCAATCATTTAGCTTTTGATTGTGATATGTATTGGTGCCTCCCAGATCCCTGTCACCCATCATTAAGATTTTCTGGACTTAATGGAACCAGTTGCCATGGAGTCATTCTCAACTCATGACAATCTTGTATATGTCAAAGTAGAACTGTGCTCTGTAGGGTTTTCAGTGGCTGATTTTTCAGAAGCAGATCACTAAGCCTTTCTTCTGAGGGACCCCTGGGTGGACTTGAACTTCAACCATGTTAACCATTTGTACTACTCAGAACCCACCAAGTTGGTTCAACCTCAGTTTTTCTTGCTCCTGAAATGGAAAGTTTAAGGAGGTCCATACACACTTCTCTCTATCTCCCATCAGTATACCCCGAAGTAGGGTAAGCTACTTGTGGGGTGAAAATCCAGCTGAACTCACACCTGACCAATGCAAGCAGTGACATTATAACCCTGACCCATGACATCTTTGGGCTACTGTGGCTTGGCTAGTGAATGTGGTCAATTCTGGATCATTGTTGTCTTGGCATGTCAGCAACATCACAGGAGCAAATTTATGATGTCATTGGCCCAGGATGTGTTTGACTTTAGACTTTTGATGTTGAACAGCCATGACTTTGACCTTGAGGCTAGTTGACACCAGGGGTGTTAAACAGGGTGACCTAGGGAAACTCTAGCATGTATCGTCACATAACATAGTAATTCTGGTCTGTATGGACACTAAGAAGTAAGATTGTGTAGGAGGGGAAATACTGGTGATCTCTAATGACCTGGGTGTCTATAATGTTGTTTTGATTTGGAGAGGCACATTTGGAAATGCCAAGCAGAAGGAGGAAGGGTTCCTGGGAGATTACACATCATGACTCCCTTTCAGATTAGAATGAGAAAGAACCTGTGGGGTTCTTTCTTGTTCTAATCTGAAGGGGACTGATGATGTTTCTCCTCATTATCTCTCTGCAGCCCAATCACTCAAAGTCCAGGGAACATCCAAATGAGGTCTTCTTACACTTTAAGATCTCCTAAGAGGGGATTCTCACCTCTCTTGTTCACATAGTGCTGCACGTGCCACTAGGGAATGGGAGAGCTTATAAGTTTCCATCACGGTGAAGCATACCCTGGACACTCCCTGGAGCTCCAGCGTCTCTTCATAATTGTCAAGAAACCAGAATCAACATGATACCCCTGAAGCCTGCTAGTGAAATGTCAGCTCTTCTGCACAGTGGCCACGTGACCATTCCAGGGAGGTGCTCATTAAAGAAAAGTGCTGATAATTCAATCACCCCAGGCCAGACATACACAGAAGATGCTGCTTCCTTTCCCACGGAAGAGCTTGCTTTGCATTTTCTCTGGTGTATCCTCTTTTTGTCCCACCCCTTTTACAACTGGGCCTGTTTACAGCCTCCCCAGATGAGTCAGGTCACTCAGACCTCAGAAATTAGAGCTGATGCTGGAAGAGCCCCATCTAGAAATGCCTGCCTTTCTTCACAGACTGTATTCAATCAGCCAGGTAATCGTCCAAGAGCCAGCAAAGCCCCTGTCTTAGTTATCTAGTGCTCCCACAACAGAAATGCCACAAGCTGATGGTTTTAGCAAACTGAAGTTTATTCTGTCACAGTCTTGTAGGCTAGAAGTTTGAATTCATGGCATAAGCTCCAGGGGAAGGCTTTCTCTCTCTCTGGGCTCTGGGGGCAAGTCCTTGTCATTAATCTTCCCTGGTCTTGGAACTTCTCTGTTCAGGAACCCCAGGTCCAGAATATAAGCTGTGCTCCTGGAATTGCTTTCTTGGTGGTAGGTCCCCATGTCTCTCTGCTGCTTTCTACTTCTCTCTTTTATATCTCAAAAGAGATTAGCTCAAGGCACAATGCCTTATTAACATGACTTCCATTAATCTCCTATCATAAACATCATAGAGATAGGATTTACAATATGAGAAAATCATATGAGATGACAAAATGTTGGATAGTCACACAAGGCTGGGAATCATGGCCCAGCTAAATTGATGCATATATTCTTGGGGGTTACAATTCAATCCATGACACTCCTGTTCTTGTTAGTTTTGCTTCTAGAATACTGACTGCTGCCAAGTCAGACCCACCCATGGTGACACTGTGTGTGACCGAGCAGAGCTGTGCTCCACAGGCAGTTCAATGGCTGATTTTCTGGAAGTAGGTGACTACGCTTTTCTTCTGAGTTCACCTGGGTGAACTCCAAACTCCAACCTTTCAATTAGCAGTGGACTACATAACCATCTGCACTACCCAGAGACTCTGCTTCTAGAATAAGGATTCTCTCCTTGGAGAATCTAATGAAAGCCCCAGAAACTCTTCCCAGAAAAAAAAAAAAGGAAAAAGAATAATCACTCATAATTCTGCACACAATTTCAATAAATGAATAAAACCCCCCAAAACAAACTGATTACTGTTGAGTCAATTTTGACTCTTAGCAACCCTATAGCAACCTATGGACCCCAGAAAGCCCTCCATGGATTGAAGAGTAGAAACACATGTACACACAAAATAAAAGTAAATGAAACAAAAGCCTAAACTAGATTATGTCATGCATGTCTAGGTCCTATAGGTACACTTTGGAGAATGGTATGGTCAACCTAGTGGTAATGTCACAGGACCAGGCAGCATTTCATTAACTTATACATGGGGTCACTATGAGTTGAAGCTAACTCAACATTACCTTACAATGACAACAGTAATGTAGATAGAGATGCTTTTCTGCTACTTTTACATAAATGACATCTGCAGTCCATGTGTGTGCACATCTAAACGTCCATCCATCTTCAGGGCTCATAGCAAGACTTCAAAAATTCACCCCTCATCCTTCTCCCCAACCCTCTGTCTGACCATCCAAAGACCATGTACCTTCATGGTGATGATCATTTTCTTCTCACATTAGAGCTACGTGTTCACACATCTATAGCTTCTCTGAAGGAGAGCTGTTCCTTAGAGGGGAGCAGGAATCAGCCACATTTGTTGTATTATTGGCAACCTTAGTATTTATGACAGAGCCCTGCTAGTACAGTGGGGAGGAGCTTACCTGCTAACCTAAAAGTTGGCAGTTCCAGTCCATCAGCCACTCACTGGAAACCCTACAGGGCAATTTAACTCTGTCTTACAGATCACTATGAATTGGCGCCCACTCAGTGGCAATGGGCTTGAGGTGTTTTTTCATTTGTTTCCTTTTTTCCTTTTGAAGTAAATGCTCAGTACATGTTTTCTGGATAGACAAATAGTCAATGGATGTCCTCACCTGGGGACTGACCATGTATAACCAGTCTACCCATGTGGAGTGAAGCTGGATATCGGACAAAGTCCAGGCACTAGGCCTTCCTTGGAGGTTTCCAGCATGTCACACCTCCAGCCACACCCACCTCAGGGACACAGAGAAGACTGCCCGTGAGAGATGTGCCTCCCTTCCTCCCTTCTAATCTTCCCAGAGGCCTCTGACATTTAAGTCGAGTGCAATTTGTTTGTTTTCACCCGAGTTGAAAATACCAACAAATGTCACCTGCTTTCACTCCTCTCTGCCAACATATGACTTTGATGGGTCAGGAGCTGCCGACACCGGTGAGCATCTTGGGTCTCCGTGAATGCACAGGGAGGCACAGAGCGGTGGGTGGGTAAGAGACAGGTACTGTGGTAATTCAAGCGAGAGGAGGGCGAGCTCGGAGTTAGGGGTGGTGGGGCAAGATTGCTGGCGTCAGAAGTGAGGTGAGGGAGGAGGCAGAAGGGGCCAGGCCCTCTCCACCACCACGCAACACTGCCAGAGGAGAGCCGACGGTAACTCAGTGTCTGACACTGCCCTGAAGATTTGCTAGTTGTCTGCTGCATCGTCCCAGCTCCTTCTGCCTACAGCGTATGTTTCTCAGGGCCAGAGCTGAATGCCACCTGATACTTTTTGATATTATGTCAGTTAGAAATAAGTTTTGCTGTGAGTGATAGAAAACCCTCTAAGTGGCTTAAATAAGAAAGAAATTTACTTCTCATGTAAAAAGTATGTTTCTGGGTTACATGAACAGGTTTTGCTTAGCTACTAACCTCAAGGTTGGTACTTTTGAACCTACCCAGTGGCACCACTGATGAAAGTCCTGGCAATCTGCTTCCATAAGGATTACAGCCAAGAAAACCCTATGGAGCAATTTTGCTGAGTCTTGGGATTGCTATGAGTTGGCCTTGACTTGAGAGGCAGTGGGTTTGGTTCTTTAGATTTTCTCGTGTAAAAGAGCAGAAAGCAAAGTCTGTATTTGAGTCAACAGCATTGTGCCGATGTCCTTTTCCTGTTTGGACAGTGTGCTATGGTTATGTATGAGGTAGGACAATTAAGTCTGCAAGCTTAATTGCTCTAAGTGCTGTACACTCCATTACTGAGTATCACTATGGTCACTTTAGAAGTCCTCTCCTTGGGAAGCTGTGCACTGATGCCCGCACCTAGTCCACCTTTCAAAGCAAATTGTGACCTCTTTCTGGAACGGATGTTGTGCACGTGGCAATTAATTGTATAGCTGTCTGTGAGGGAGTTTTTAACCAGTCGACAAATAACTGTATTGAAACATTCTCCCTACTCACCTGATCTGGCCCCCAGTGACTTTTTTCTTTACCCAAAGATATAGGAAATATTGCAAGGAAGACAACTTGATGATATTGAGGACATCAAGGGTAATACAATGACAGCTCCGATGGCCATCCCAGAAAAAGAGTTCCAAAATTGCTTCAAAGGGTAGGCTACGTGCTGGCATTGATGCATATCTTCCCAAGGGGAGTAATTCAAAGGTGACCATAGTGATATTCAGCAATGAGGTATGTAACACTTTTTCTAAAATATGAGTTCATAAACTTAATTATTGGTCCTCATATGATGTTATCACTAGGGAAAGCAGGGTGAATGGTATGTGGGAATTCTCTGCACCATTTTTGCAACTCATGAGTCTTAAGGTATTTTAAAATAAAAAATCATGTTTACAAACGGTATAGGGCGTTCTGAGCTATACAGACACCAAGATTATCAGGTACCCAGGTTTTTTCTACTGTGTTGTGTTGTGTCCTTCACACCCATTTGCTATCACCTCATGCTTCAAGGTGGCTGCTCAAGCGCTGCCTGTATTCCAATCAGCTGGAAACACAAAATACCAAACAAGTGTGTGTCTTTTCTTTATAGACACTGTCTTGGTTCTCTAGTGCTGTTATAACAGAAATACCACAAACAGGTGGCTTTAACAAACAGAAGTTTATTTTCTTGCGGGTTAGAAGACTGCAAGTTCTAAATCAGGGTGTGGGCCCTAGTGCCAGGCTCTCTCTCACCTGGCTCTGGGGAAAGGCCCTTGTCTTTTTTCGACTTTTCTTCCTAGAATCCTTGGTGATCTTGGTCGGTATCTTACCCTCAGCTTATGCTTGCTTTTTTAACCTTCTCTTTTACGTCTCAAAAGAGATGGACTTAAGACACACCATAGACTAACACTGTCTCTTAAACACAGCAAATTCATTCTTAAATGGGATTATAACCATAGTTTAGGATTTACAACACATATCTTGGGGGACACAATTCCAAACATGACAGACACCATAGTGCATCACATGCTACAAGTTTGCTTACATCCCATTGGTGAGAATTTAATCACAGGACCATGCCTCAGTGCAAGAGAGACTGGGAAATGTAGTCTTTCTTCTGGAGGGCCTTGTGCTCCTGTAAGACTTGAGAACTCTTATTGGGAAGATGGAGAGAATGGACATTAGCGGACAGTCAGGAAGCTCTGTGCAATCACCTCTTAGAGGAAGAGCAGAGTGCTGGGTGTCAGGGAGGAGCTTGTTGATTGGATGACCAGTCCAAGTCCCTAGTCTGACTTCCCTGTCCTCAGGTACAGCAGAAATTTGCCCTTGTTTTCTTCCTTGAGCAACAGGGGCAGTCCTCCTGCCATGAGGTACCAGTGGTGACCCCAGTCCAATCCTCTGGGCTCCGCATGGGAACTCCAGCTGGAGGCATTCATCTCCCCCAGCTCTGTTCTATGTAGAAAGGCAGGAGACATTTATATGGTTTGAATTAGGAGAGACTATCAAATCCAACTCGATGGTACTTGGCTGGCTTGGCATTAGACGGTCCACATCCTTGTAATTTCTCTGAGTACCACCCCCCATCCCAAGTCAGGGAAATATGCACATTTCATTAGCAGCTTAATCCTTTGGTTAAGGCAATGCAGACTTCTCATTTAGCATAGTCGGTCATTTATATTTTAGTCATCAATTTCTTTGATCTTTTTAAGCGTTGCAGCATGATAAGCATCCTAAAAAGCTGAGGCTGGAAGGAGATTCAGAGATTTGTTGCCCTCAAACACCCTTTCTTTTGAAGCAGACTTGGCACATCCATCCCAATATACTGAATCGGGATCTACCATTTAACAAGCTCCCCAGGTGATTCTTAAGTATAATAAATTTTGAGATCTACTGCTCTGCTAGTGGTTCTCAGGACTGATCCCTAATCAGCAATACTTTCATCCCTTGGGAACTTGTTAGAAATGCACTTCTCAGCACTGTTTGAACTCAGTGGAACAGGTTCGAAGCTCTACTTTGAAGCAATCATGTAGTAAGAGTGATGTGGCAGGCAGTGGTCACACCGTGATAGAGGTGGGCTTCTTTGGCTTCAGTCCCATTCTGACCTGCTTATTACCAGGATAATAATTATTTTTCCATCTTATCTGAGGCTAGTAGGTGTGGGGTGCAGAGGGGAGTACGGGTTGGCTGAGCAGACTGAATTCTAGGGGCTGAGGCAGAAGCTCATGCCTGTTCTACTTTTTGTGTTCTTACAGTAAGTGTTGGCGCCCCTTTTCCTGACCAGCCGGAAACCCTGGTGGCATACTCGTTAAGTGCTACATCTGCTAACCTAAATCCACCAGGTGCTCCTTGGAAATTCTATAGGGCAGTTCTGTTCTGTTCTATAGGGTCACTATGAGGCAGAATCGACTAGATGGTGCTGAGAATTTGAGTTCCTGATCAGCCAGGTTCCCTGATTTCCAATGCCCAGTGAGGGTGTGAATGGTAGGGGACTGGGATGGTGTGAATGAAACTGCTCATGAGTGCTCAGCATCCTTGTCTCTCACTTTCTTCTGCTCTCAGTAGGGAAGGTTTCATCATCTAAGGACAGACACCGCACCTGATTATTCTTTCTGGTTCTCCTGGAGAAGAACATAGATGAGTTCCAGGGTCCCTGGACTCTGACAAGATGTACAAAGCTCTCTGAGAGCCTACTGGCCACTTACTAGGAGAAAGACCCCAGACAGATGACCTAAACCATCTGAGTGTCAGTTACCTCATCTGTAAAACAAGGATAATAGGCATATCCATCTCATAGAGTGGTTAGGGGGATTAGACACGTGAAAGCATAAACTTTTTACCATACAGTAATAACTCAATGTATGTTAGGTATTAAATGATGGTGATGATGAACTCATATACCTCTGAAGTGATGAACAGGGAGAATTATTTGAATCCTCTGCCTCCTAAAATGTTTGCAGAGAAATACAGGTTTGGGGGCAAACTTTTTGAAGATTCTCTAATCTGAGGTCCCCAGTTAAGCTCAGGTGTTCAGAAGGTAGCGAATATGTCTAGTTGGTGACGTTTCTGCCTGTCCGATGTTAAACCTGGAGTAAGCGGAGAGACAGCGGATCTGTGCGAGGCCACTCCTGGGTCTATGGGTAACGTCACAACATCACAGCACCTTCAAAGCTAACTAATGTCCAAATTTAGACAGGAGAAACTGAGGCAAAATGTGGGGACATGCTTTGTTTAAGAAAGTCAGTAGGGTCTTCACCGGTTGTTACAGAGGAAGTAGAAATAAAGTGTTCTCAGAGAACCACTGCCATGGGAAAGATGAAAATAAGGGCTTTGTTACAAGCGTGGGAAGTAGAGACACAGCCCTGCCCTCAGGGAGCCCCGGTCTGAAGAGGGGGCGTGGGCAGGGACGACAGCATTGCTTCTCAGGGAGTCTCAGTCTGAGGGAGGTAGCAGAGAAGAGCTTCTTTCTTGTATCTGCCCTGCACCCCATACATTTCTCCCTCCCTGCAAAAGAATATAACTGTATGTGTCTTCCCCATGTGCTGGATCTTTATGTCTTGCCTTTAATAGATTGCAGTCTCCCATAGGATGGAAAGGAACTATTTACTCAGACTCTGTATGGAGCCCAACACAGTAGGTGATCAATAAATATTTACATCTGCTAATGATTTACCACGATAAATACACACAACCAAGTGACAAAACTTCACAGACAGAGCACAAGCAACTGTGCCCACAGTGCCATTGCTGCTTAAGGAAGGAGCCTGGGAAGGAGTTACTAACAAGTCCATAGTGATCAGGGAGGTGAGGGATACCCCTTCTCCTCTGTGACCACTGTAGCTGGTGGCCAGAAAGCACCCCCATATAGAACCACATTGTGACTTTCGTGGGCCCCAGGCACTTTGCCTTCACGGGCCCCCCGTTTTTTTGTAAAAATACCAGAACTTCTGTTTTACCTCTATGTTAGCATGAAGACAAATATAACCCAAGCTGACTTATATTAATTTTTCCATCAATTTTTTTAAAAATATAGGGCCTTAACGTTGCAGAGGAGTCCTGGTGGTACAGTGGTTAAGAGCTTGGCTCTAACCAGAAGGTCAGCCAGCAGTGTGAATCCAGCAGCCATTCCTCGAAAACCCCGAGGGTCAGTTCTGCTGTGTCCTGTAGAATATGAGTCAGAATCAACTTCACCACATCGAGTTCAACCACCCAGTGGCTCTACTGGACAAAGACCTGGTGATGTGCCTTCAGAAAGATTACAGCCTAGAAAACACTATAGGGCAATTCTGCTGTGTCACATGGTGTCACTGTGAATTGGAATCAACTTGACGGCACCTAACAACAAACAACAGTGATTTCAAAATAAATGAAAACACTTTGATGTGATCCTGAAAGTATAGTGGGTCTTAGGGACTGTGTCTAGGGTGCCTGATGGAGAGCTTGGCCCTGCCTTACCCTAAGGTGACTTCCAGTTACCTTTCTGTGTGATTGAAGATACCTCCAGCAAACTAGACCCAACCCTAACCCTAGAATCAGGAGCCCACAGGTTGGAAGACGGTTCAGTGATTGCTCCCCAGTCACAGCTTGACTCACATTAACTATTCTCCACATAACTTTGTTGTTGGCTGTCCTCAGGCTGGTCCCTGCTGTATGTCAACCCAATGTACAGGAGAACTGAAAGACTGCCAGTCCGGCCCCATGCTGGTGGTGGTTTGCAGATGGCATCATTGTAATTCACAGGGTTTTCACTGACTGACTTTCAGAAGTAGATCAGAGGCCTCTCCTCTTAGTCTGTCTTAATCTGAAAATTCCGGTGAAACTTGTTTAGCATAATAGCAACACAGACAGGTGGTACTTGGCATGACGTTCCTTGGGCAGGAATAGAACCTTGGTCTCCTGCATGGAGGGTGGGAATTCTACCACTGCGCCACTGGTGCCTCCCATATAACTGGTAACAGAATTTCTTAAACCAGTGGCCAAAGTTTCCCGGGGTCCTTGCATCCTACAGGTATGTTTTACATGTTTTGCTTTCTACTTCAGCGGCAATCTGAAATCCATGCTTAAACAAAACTTAGCTTTGAGAATGACCAATTGCTACTTCAGACAGCCAGACCTTACTGCTATAATCCTACCACCTGGCCTTCAAGGCCACGACTACCCGCATCTTCTCCAAGAAGCCTTCCATAGCTTTTCTGGAGGAAAGGATGATGTTGTCTGCAGAATCTCCAGAGCATTATGTCACCTTCTCGTCTCTCTGCCTTGAGACTAGCAGCCTGTGTTATGGACTGTCTTAGTCTTCTAGTGCTGCTATAACAGAAATATCACAGGTGAATGGCTTTAAAAAGAAATATTTTATTCTGTCACAGTCCAGTAGGCGAAAGGTCTAAACTCAGTGCATCAGCTCTAGGAGAAGGCTTTCTCTGTGGGCTCTGGAGAAAGGACCTTGTCATCAGTCTTCCCCTGAACTGGGAGCTTCTGAGATGCGGGGATCTTTAGGTCCTTTCCAAAGGGCACCCTCTGCTCCTCGTACTGGTTCTTGGTAGTGTGAGAACTTCGTATCTTTCTGTTGGCTTCCCTTTCCTTTATAGCTCAAGAGATTGCCTGAAGGCATAATGCGATCTCACAGATGGAATCCTGCTCCACCGACACAGCTGCCACCCATCCTCCCTCAATCATGGCAGAATTTGTGGCATAGAGGGACATTACACAACACCTGCAATCGTGGCTTAGCCAAAGGGCTACACACAGTTTGGGGTGGAGGGGGACACAACTCAATCCATGACAGGGGCTAAGATTGCTTTTGTCATAATCCCAAAGCCTCAGTTTCTCCACCAGTAAAATGGGCACTAAGGTAGTACCACCTTAGTGAATGGTTTAAAAGAAACAACATATATAAAGTGCCAAGACACACTGGTGGACTGCAGTTCTCCAAGTACATGTTGTAAGCTCCTCGTGAGAACGGGAGAAGGATCGCAGCCAGCTCTCCACACCCCACTGCCATGCCCACGTGGACTAGGCACTCAACAGTGTCATTGCTGTGGAGAAACCTGTCCACATGTCTATGGGATTGGGAAGGGGAGTCACAAGGAAAGGAGGCACTGCAATGTTCCAGGTACTGAATCCAAAGCCCCCAGGGCAGAGGCCAAAGGAGAAACCAAAAAAAAAAAAAAAAGGATGAAGAAGAAGGGGCAGAGGGAAATGCAGAAGGTAGAAAACGGTAGAAAGGAAGAGAGACAGGAGGAGAGAAAACGATATAAACAAAAAAAGAACGATAAGGCAGCAAAGAGAACAAAAGGATAAACCGAAGCCTGATGAACTTTTCAGACTTAGAGACAGAGAGGAAACTAGCCAGTCTTTAATTTTCCTGCCTAGAGATGGGTAGGGATGGACCAGGGTGCTAGGGTAGTCTGAGCCCCCACCGCAACTACATCAAACCAGGGGTGGAAATGGATTTGAGCTGATGACACCCTCCCCATCTACCCAAACTGTCTAGATGGTGAAACTGAGGCACCAAGAGGAGAAGTGGCTTGCTGAGGGCCTAGGACAAGAACTGTGGTCACAGAATTCCTGTATTCTCTTCTTACCACTGTATCAGGCTGTAAGTGGGAGTCAAGATGCTTGCTATCCGTTACAAAGAAAGGCAATATTAGGAATGCAAAGAGCAGAGCCCAAGGTAGTGGAGCCTGGTGTTTGCAATAAAAATTTAAATATGCCATCATGGTGGCAACAGCCGCTTTTATCTGATCAGCCTGTCAGCGTTAAAGAAACCTGGGTTTTGTAAATGGTAAAGCCACATTGAATTCATATTTACTGCCCTTGAGTCTGTGGGGCTTATTATGTCCAACAGAATAACCTCTCTCTTCTCATCCACCTTTTTTTTCTTCTTCTTCTCTTCTATCTTATACTCCCAGGTACTTTTATTCTCCAAAAACTCATTGGGAAAACTGACAAAAGGAAGAGTCTCTCTCTTTGTGTGCCTCTCTCTCTCTCTCTCTCTCTTTCTCTGTGCTGGTTATATTTCATTTGTTCCACCTTTATCAGCTCTGCTGTGTGCGCTGAGTGCTGTGTTGTATAGACATCAGCATACAGGCTCTCTTGTCCTGTGGCTTCTGTTTGTGGTTGTCCACTGGGAGACACAAGTAAGAGGTAAGAGGGCAGGGTGAAAGAAATTAAAAAAGCAAAGCCAAAAAACTACCAGTTGCTATGACTTGCTTGTGATTCATGCTGATGCCATGTGAGTCAGAGTGGAACTGTGCTCCACAGGGTTTTCAGTGGCTGATTTTTCAGAAATAGAGTGCCAGGCCTTTCTTCCGAGGCACCTCTGGGTGGACGGGCATCTCCAACCATTTGGTTAGCTACTGAGTGCAGTCACTGTTTGTACCGCTAGAGACTCCGAAACAGGTAGAAGGCAGGACCTTATTCCCTTGGGCAGCTCCCTCAGGCAGCCGTCACCCAAACTGACACTTCCAGTGGGTTGTGCTTACCTACTTGTGGCCACGGCTTCCACTGGGCAACTCTTCTCCTGTGATTATAACTTTGGCTTGATTTTTTTTTTTTTTTTTTTTTTTTGTGACTGAGTGAAAATGTACATTCCCGTATAAATTTACACGCCCACCTATATGCAACTTCCACTGCTCTCCCTGCCCAGTGACAGTACACTATTCTTCTCTGCTCCATACATGTCTCATCCTCCCAACAGTCTCCTTTCCCCTCCTCTCCACCTTGAAACTACCCTCTACCTTTGCACCTCTAGACCTAAGGGTGAAAGGCTAGTTCCTGGGTGCCACGGCATCTCTCCTGCCGTAGCATCTTCCCCTGACCCTGCCTACCCTGTATAGATAAACCTTCATCCAACTGCCTTCAGAGACCCCTTGGATTCCGTTATCCATTTCCTTCCAGGGTCCTGACAGATAATTGGTCTTTCTACCCCTTCTCCTCAGAGCCAGAGGACATAGGAAAGCGGTGTAGGGAGCAGGGACAGCGACCCTGTGCTGCTTGCTGTTTGCAAAGGAGTTGGAAGCCACAGAGACTGATACGTGGGGAGACATTTGCATTCTTTGGGTAGCAGATGGAAGTAGCACATTGGCCTAGTATCCCATCCCCCAAGTGACCTGGAAGAGCTGCGGCATAGTCCCTTTGTCCCTTTAGGGGCTGCTTGCTAAATATTTCCAGGATTGACTGGGGCATGCCTGATGGAGTGGCCTGTGTGGGACCCCACACACAGGCCATCGCTAACTGTATCCACATGACTGTCTCCTGAGGGAATTTGTAAGAGCTGAAATACCAGAGGGGTCAACCAGCTGAAAACTCCCTTGCTTTTTTGTGTCCTGGTTTCCTATAAGCCCAGGCTGGCCAACAGGTGAGGATCTAGTTCAAAGCTGAGGAAAGATCAGACTTGGAAGCATAACTGTGTTTCTGCCACCTTCAAACAAGCAAAATGAAATAACCAGATAAACTCCCATCAAGAAGCAAATTTCATTTTCTAAATTCTTTTCATCTTAATAATCAAAGGTGTTATTGGGAGCCCAAGATTAAATACATCATGCCTGGTTTACAGCAAACACTGAACACCAATACAGGGGAATAACAACAGGCCTGTGTAATGAGAAATTGTCCTCAGAGTGACCTCTGAGCTTGAATGATCCTCCACGTAGGGCTGCTCCTGATGAGGCCTCACGGGAAAGGACTCCTTCCGAGGCCTCCAGGAGTACCAGGAGAAGGCAGTGAGAGGACAACGGTAATAACAGCTTCCATACTCAGCAAATGAGAGTCCTGTTGTTAAGTAGCCCCAGGCTTAGGAAGCCCCAGGCTGAGGAGGAGACACAGCCTTGCCCTCAGGGACCCCCAGTCTGAGAGAGAGACTCAGCCCTGTCCTCAGGGAGCCCCAGTCTGAGGGGGAGATACAACCACTACTTCTAGTGACCTTTAAGACTGATATGCAGCTCAGATGCCAACCCGTAATTATGTTTTCTAGCCACAGTGAACTTGAATGCTATGCCAACCTTTGCCTTCCCTCTAGCCTGGGTGGCTTGAAAAAGAAAAGCCAATTTTAATTTTAGCACGAGCCAAGCATAATGAGGTGAGCAAATCACAGAGTGAACATTCCCCAGCCAAATGGAAATGAGTTTGGGATTATCTGCTGCTGTGAATTATCCACCCCACTGCTCCCTTCATTAGCCCAGTCCCAGGCAAGGCCGCACACTGAGGTTGCTCCCCCGAGTGTCGGTCCGAGGGAAAAGGAAGAGGGTCTTCAGAGTGTGAGAGTGTGGGGGTCAGTCAGCAAGCCTGGAAGTGCGTATGACTGATGAGTGGGGAGGACGCAAGGGGCAGAGGTGGCCGGGGCTGGATCCTTGAACATGGAGCTGCCACGGAAGACCCTGGGAGAAGAAGGAGGGCCTGGAAAGGCCCTGAGGAGCTGAAAACGCAACCCTGTGTGTCCGCATTCACCTTCGACGGTAAGAAGAGAGTAGCCCATCCAGATTTCCAAAGCTAGACCCTCTTTTGAGGCTTTGGGTGGTAAAATCTAAAAGATGTTTGAAATAGAGGAGAGAGGATTTTAGAGAAGGAATTTTGAAAGCCATCACTGACTCAAAGCCAGAAGTCTTTCTTTGTGACGCCAGAGTCCCTGTACACTGACATGTGAGGGCTGGAGTGGAGGCTGCCAGGTGGGAGCAGGGGGTAAGGCCGGTCAGTGCCTGCGCTGGTACCGAGAACCGCCAGCCCGTGGGCTTTCTGTGTCCCAGAGCACGGATGGATCACAGGCAACCACAGAGATTAATGCGTGTGAAGTTGACAGCAGAGCGGCCAAATAGCATTTGTTTCCATCAAAGCTGAACAAACAAGCTAGGCTCCCTCTTCCTCAGACACCCTCAACTCACACGGTGCCTCCCCTACTTCAGGCTCTCGTTCAGAAAGGCACCCCCTCTTCACCCACCTCAGCCCGCCACTCACGCAAGCACACCCGTTCCCTCCCTCACCTCTACCGTGCAGCACCCCCACATGTGCACACCGAGGCGGCTCTGATCATGTTCAGACTGACCCGCCCGCTGTCACCCCTCTTTGTTCCACACACACACACACTCCTCGATTCGCGTCCCAGCCTCTCTATTCACACCACACATGGGATCATCCCTACATGTGCCTCCCTCCAGTCACACACAGACACTCACGTGTGCAGTGACTCATGCACGCCTCAAGATGACAGAGGGCTAGTGCACCACAGTCCTAGGCATTAGCTGCACTGGGTAGAAGATAGATTACATTAAATTATGACTTCGGTGGCAGTGGTAGGAAAGCCTGGTGGCAGAGGGGTTAAGTGCCAGGGCTGCTAATCAAAAGGGTGGTAGTTTGAGTCCACCAGGCACCCCCTAGAAACTCTATGGGGCAGTTCTACTCTGCCCTATAGGGTCACTGTGAGTCCAAATTGACTTGATGGCAGTGGGTTCAGTTCAGGGCTCGGTGGCAGTAGCTGAGTGTCCAGCTGCTAGTCAAGAGGTCAGCTGTTTGAATCCACCAGCTGCTCCGTGGAAACCCTATGGGGCATTCCACTCTACCCTAGAAGCTTCCTACAAGTTGGAATCGATTTGATGGCAGGGGATTTGGTTTCTTTGGTTTAGCAAGTACTTGGGAGTCTTGGGTGGCACGAACGTTAAGCACTGGAAGCTAACTGAAAGGTTGCATGTGTCCGTGTACCCAGAGGCACCTCAGAAGAAAGCTTCAGCAATGTATGCCAGAAAATCGTTGAAAACCCTATCGAGCAGTTCTACTCTGACACACACAGACTTCTAATGAGTCAAGACAACTTGACAGCAGCTAACAACACCACCAATTATTTATGTGTAAACTCAGATGTCCTTTCTTCAATGAATTGCTAGCCTTTGTTAATCATTAATGACAATGTGCGTGGTTTTCATATCATTTTTTATTTCCATCTATTTTACTTTTTCACAGCAGCCCACAGCTGGTATACTTTTTCACAGCTGGTATCTTATCTAATGACAGAAGCATGCTCAAGATAGAGTCTCCGCGTAGTGCAGATGGTTAACGTGCTCGGCTGCTAACCAGGAGGTAGACGGTTCTGGTCCACCCAGAGGCGCTTTGGAAGAAAGCCCTGACAGTCTCCTTCTAAACGTCACAGCCGTTGAAAGCTCTATGGGGTACAGTTCTACTCTGACTCACCTGAGTCGGAGTCACCTGGACTCACCTAGGGTCTATGTGAGGACAACAGATAGTAGGGTCCTTAGGACAGCTGCCTTAGGCTGCACTCCTCAGACGTGGACTCTGAAACAAACATTAGAGTGCACGTGGTTTTCCAGAGCAGTCATCACAGGAAGCACAGAAAGTGGAGTACGGAACTGAGGGAGGGAAAGGAAGCGCATGCAGTGTGACTGACAGATAACTAGGGGCAAGCAGGCCCATTCCCACTAGGGACCTCTAGGAGACGGAGTAAAACGGGCCTCAGAGTTGTCTCACCCCTTGAAGTAGCTTCTTTTCCCTCTAGAGAAATTAATGCTCTCCGGGGAGCATTAATTCCCGGCAGGCCTCATCTGCCCCAGGTTGCAGGGAGTTAAGAGTGTACAGGGTGTCAGGAGGGATGACATTTATGCTGGAGTGTGGGTCCGTTTGCTCATCTACTCATCCATCCCGTCATCAACACATCCTGGGTGCCTACTCGGTGCAGGTACTGGGCTTGCTTTTGGGGACTCGGAGCCAAACAACGTGCAGTCCTTTCCAATAAGGGGCTCCCAGGTGAATGGGGTGTAAGACTGGCAAACACAGAGTCGGATCACAACATGTAAAAGCTATGATGGACTCCTTAATGTGGAGGCATAATGCCTGGGGGACGCAGTTCAGAGGTTAGTAACTTACTTACACTAACTACTGCTTATCTTACACAATAGAAGTTTCAACAGCACCTAAAGGGAATCAGAATCTGCCCTTTTGATCTTTTAGCCTTCATTTCCTCCTTTTCTTTCCTATTGACTGCGCTACTGAACAGCCCTATTTTATCTAGTTTGTGAAAAAGACTGGGAATTCAGGACGTGGCTCATATCTCGATGACTTGGTTTAAGGACAGCACAGGGAATGCTCTTGCCCACTCTGAGTGGGTGTCTTTCTGCAGCCGTGAAGCTAGCACCTTCCTGAGGACAGGGAATTCCCTTGGGGATTCTGCCTTCTCTCCTTTCCAACTGTGAAGTGTGACTCGAGCATCAAAATAGGAGATCCTTTGAGATCTGAGGCTTTCTGAGGACGAGGACTACCTCTTCAGCACACACAGACACACACAGACACACACAGACACACACACACAGCTTCAACTCCCGCTCCCTTTTATCTCAAGATTCTAGAAGCATTCCTGTACAGGGTGTTGGGTACCAAGTCTACACCCCATATGGCTATTGGGAGGGAGGTTTTGAGGAATCAGCTCCCTTAGTTGAACTCATTTGTCTTACCCTTGGAAGAAGCCCCAGACTGTTACTTTTTGAGGGTTTGTGGGGCCCACTCAGGGAGGTGAAAGACCTGGAAGTAGGCAAGGCAGAGTTGAAGGCTTCTCCTGGGAACTGAGCCACAGTGCAAGTGGCATTACCACCGCCTGGCAACATCTGACCAGAGAAGCAGCCCCATCAGCTGGAGCCCGGGCCTTGGTCTTTTTCTATCCAAGCAGAAGTGACGCTTCCTTTCTCTATTCCTCCATCCCACGGTGGGTCTCTCCTGGGCTCACCTTGAGAGGGAAGTCTGGGAAGCAGGCTAAGGCAGCAGCGTCCCCATTGCAGTTTCGAACCTCTCTCATTCTTATTAATTCACACTTTCCTGGCCCTGAGCACCCTGGAGGGGCCATTTCTTTTTACCTGAAGCAGAGACAGGCATCTGGCTTGATGTACAGGCTCCAGGGGCAGGTGGCTCCTGGCTGGTTGCTAAGGTTTCTTTTAAATGGAAATCAGAGTGGGGAGATGGCACATATATGGTGCCAGCCATCTGCTAAATGATGCCTCTTCTGTCTGGAACAGCTCGAGGTGGTTCTGACAGGGAGACAGGGCCCAGGGGCTAACGGAAGGCAGTGGGGAGAAAGGCCACCAGTGGGAGGAACATTTGTGGTCTCCCATCTTCCAGCCAAGGAACAAGGACTTTCCTTTTCTGCTGCCGTGTCCTTTATTTTTCCACTTTCTGGCCTCCTCTTTCTTTTTCTTTTTGTTTTAAAAATAAAATCCCATCTGGAGATTCTGATTACAAAGTGTCAGCCTGGTACCCACAACTCTATATTTATTGCCAGTGTATTTCTGAGTGTGTGTATGTGTGTGACAGAGACTGACTTGCTGCCACCACGGACTGACAGGCGGGTCGCTCTGAGCCGATTAGGCCTCTGCTTCTGAGGACACCAGAGCTCCTTCCAGGTCTGTCCCTAAGCAAGAAACACAAGTGCCCAAATTTAGTCCAGCAGTGGGGCTATCAGCAGTTACTAAGCAATCCCAGAGTGGATGAAGCTGGTTTCCCCATACACCAGGCACTGGAAAACCTCCAGACAGGCCTCCTCTCTCCTCCAGACCATCTAGAGTGAGATGACCCTCAGCCCAAGTTATGATTTTCCTAGGTGCCTGGGAGACTAGGCAGACCATACTTCTCTGAAGGAATCCCTGGGTGGTGCAAACAGTTAAGCACTTGGCTACCAAGCAGAAGGTTGGCAGTTTGGAGGCCATGCAGAAGAAAGGCCTGGTGATCAGTATAAAAATATCAGCCACTGAAAACCCTTTCAGAGCACAGTTCTACTTCAACACATGCGGAGTCACCAGGAATCCAAAGTAATTTCACAGTAACTGGCTTGGTATTTTTAAACCTCTTTGAACCTCATCTCCTCACGTTTTAAAATGGGAATAGCAGTAGACAGGGCCGTAAGGGATGGAAGGGGTGGTCACTCACTTTACGAGGTTGCTTAGCTTAAACCAAAAAAAAAAAAAAAAAAGAAAGAAAGAAAAGCAAACAAAATTTTGTTGTCATAGAGTTGATTCTGACTCACAGGGACCCTGTAGAACAGAGTACAACTACCTCATAGAGTTTCCAATCAGCAGCTGGTAGATTTGACCTGCCAACCTTTTGTTAGCCCCTGAGTTCTTAACCACCTTACCGCTGGGCTCAGCTAAGGCGCCCTACCAATACTCAAAGGGACACTTCTTTTTCATTGCTCAAGGGCACTTCCTGGGCTAATAATAGTGGTCAGCTTGGAGGGCAGTTGAGAAGACAAGAAGAAGAAATCCAATTAACAGATGGAGGAGCCGCCTTTTCCACCCTGAGTGAACTTCCAGAGACCTGGCTGAATCTCTTGGGCCTTCTTTCCCTCCTCTCCCTTTCCCTCTGTTTTTGTCTTTCCTAGAAAACCCCCATCTCCCTGCCCCTGGCCACATCCCCAGACCCGGCTTCTAGTCATTCTGCAGACAGCGCCCAGGCTCCGCTGCACACCCACGCCTCCTGTGAAGGCTGATGCTGACCTTTGACACCGGCATTCGTGTCCCAGCCTCACTCCTGTTCCTGCATGGGCGCCTCTCCCAGCTCAGCCTGCAAATAAACCCACTGCTCTCCCACCCAGCTTTCCTTTGCTCCTTTCCTCCCAGTACCAGTCTTCTCCTAAAGTCCACTTCCCGTTTACTCCCCTCCACCGACACCATTCTGGGATGCCTACAGTGACCTAGGTCTGGGGTTCCAGCGTTTGTTCAAATTCCTGCACCAAGGACAGCACCCCTCCCTACCCCATCCCACCCCTGGATTTGCACTGATGATGAGTGTCCCTCACCTCCTCCCAACTTGGGGTTTAAGCTACCTTTTGTTTGGCTGTTAGGGTGAGATATTCAGTGACAGTTCTCAGAATACAATTTTAATTAAGTTTCAATAGTTATTCCTCTGTCAGTAATCTTCCACGCTGATTACTTAAAATATATTTACCCAGCCCTATTATGTCACAGATTTGAATTCATTAGACTTGTTAATCCTCAACAAACTTTTTTTTTATTTTTTTATGTGGTTTGTTGAGTATAATTTGCAAGAATAGAACCACTGGAAACAATAAGTCTCAGAGGCTGGGTCTTCTCTGCCTGCTACCACCACTGCTGTCGACCCCAAAGGGACTCCATAAGACACGGTGTGCACACTTGCTGTCCATGCAGCTCGGCCTCCAAGGGCACAGCGCAGGGTGGGAGAACAGAGAGTGGACAATGGACCTGGAGGGACGGATGGAAGATACCCAACACACTAACAGCCTTGCTGGCCGTGAACACAGCTGCTCCTCACCAGTGTCATCGTCTATGTCTACCGTGACATCAACATGTTGGGAAGCACTGCTCAGTCTTGAAACGTTACAGCATTCACCGACAGAGTCTCACAAAGAGGGCAGCTTTTCTCATGGGGCCAAACGCTTTCAGAACGTGGCTTCCCCACCTTCTATGCACACATGGGTGTATGGAACCTTACCTAGCAAGGGACATCCTTGGGCACAGCTTTCTCTGCAGTTCCCAGTGGGTTTTTTAAAAAAAGCAAAGAACCAAATCCATTGCCATGTAGTTGATTCTGATTCAGGGCGACCCTACGTGTTACAGAGCGCAACTGTTGCCTAGGAATTTTTCTAGGCTATAATATTTACAAACAGATCAGCAGGCCTTTCTCCCCTGGAGACACTGGGTGTGTTTAAATCACCAATCTTTGGGTTAGTGGCTAAGCAGAAACCGCATCACTCAGGAACCTACAGCTCGGTAGCCACAGGGACTATTTCTTAACTCTCCTCCAGCAGACACAGATGTCCACTAGGGAAATATAGCCTCCTTCCTTCGGTGGCCGCTATGAGTCTTGGGAGGTGTAGCTGGAAAACACAGCCAGATGGCTGCCAGAGGATGCTCCTGTAGGCACCAAGCCACTCTGTAAAGATAGTCTCCTCACAGCTGAGCAGCCAAATGAACCTTGGACCATCTATGATACAGAATGGCTGAACTCAATGACAGTACCAGAAACTCTCTCCCAGCAACATATTTCACTGATTCATTTATTCAGTAGATATTTATTGGGTACCTCCTCTGAGCCAGGTATGATACTAGGTGCTGGTGGGTGGACAAGACAGATGGGAGCTCTGCCTTGTTAGAGCTACAGTCTAGGAATGCAGACAGAGAAGTGATTAAGGGATTATAATCAAAAGCGTGATGAGTGATATGCGACAAGTGTTCTTACGGTTAGTTGCTGTTGAGTTAATTCCAACTCATGTGTAGAGCAGAACCACGCCATAGGGTTTTTAAAGTTACGACTTTTCAGAAGCAGATCACCAGGCTTTTCTTCCTAAGTGCCTCTAGGTAGACTTTCAGCACCAACCTTGCAGCTAATAGTCAATCACTTAACCATCTGTGCCACCCTGAGACTCAGCTGGGCACATACAGAGTGATGAAGAATAAATAACAAACGGTCTGAGTTTGAGAGCACCTTCCTGGAGGAGATGGCATTTAAATTGAGACCTGGAGACAGAATTAGAGTTTACCCAGGCAGGAATGGAGACAGGGAAAAAGCCAGGAAGAGATAAAAATCTATGGGAAGTCCTACAGGAAGAGCTGATATGGTATTTAAGGAGGTGTAAAGGTCCAGTGAGAATGGGCATAAAAGAACTAAGGAGCAATGGGTGGGACTACCTACTGCAAAGACTTCTTGTGCTGAAAAAACAATCAAACCCATTGCCATCAAGTTAATTCTGACTCATAGTGACCCTACAGGACAAAATAGAACTGCCCCATAAAGTTTCTGAACAGCGCCTAGCGGACTCAAACTGCCAACCTTTTGGTTAGCAGATATAACACTTAAACACTACTTCACCAGGGTTTCCTTGTGCCAAAGAAAAAGAAAGGGGCCTTTGCAGATAGAGAAGATCCTTGTTTGTCTTAACTGACCCCAGCGGGCACAGAGGAAGGTTGCAGGTATAAAGCTTCCACATATAGACACCTCTGGGATGGATGTGAGTGGTGGGACCTGGGTCAAGGTAGGCTGGCTTGTCAGACACAGCTCGGTGACAGCAGAGACTGAGCTGGGCATGGGGGGCTGAGAGCAGATCTGTGTGTCATCAGGCACTCCAATAAAGAAAACTCTTTAATACAAATGATAATAATGAAGATGAAAGACAATCAAAGACATCCATTAGAAAAGCACTTGGCAAACTTTACAAAGACACAGATAGCAAATATCTTCAACTTTGAGAGTAATGGGTATCAGTCACAAATACTCAGCTCTGCTGCTGTAGTAACAAAGAAGCCATCGACAGCAAGTAAACAAATTAGCTTAGCTATGTTCTAATGTAACTTTATTTACAAAAACAGCCAGTAGGCTGGATTTGGTCCACAGGCTACAGTTAGCCAATCCCAGCTTTAACCCAAGTGGCTGATGATCGCCTGAAATGTGCCATATAGGTATAAAAAGTGCACCTAATTTTGAAGACCTACCAAACCAAACCAGGTGCTGTTGAGTTGATTCTGACTCACAGATAAGGACTGCCCATAGGCTTTCTGTGGAGTGGCTGGGAGATTCAAACTGCTGACCTTTTGGTTAGCAGCTGAGCTCTTAACCACTGCACCATCAGGGCTCCTTTGAAGACTTAGGACAAATAAAAGAACATAAAATACCTCAAAAACATTTTTTTAATATTGATTACATCTTGAAGGAGAAATGTTTTGGATATCATGGGTTATCAAAAGTAATTCACCTGTTTCTGTTACCTTTTTTTTAAACACGGCCATGAGAAATTTTAAAATTACACTTCTGGCTTATATTATGTTTCTGTTAGAAGCACTTCCCACCCGCCCCCCCCCAGGGGTAATATAAATGTCTGGAGCTAAAGGGTCCCAGACAGGGAATTTACCCCTAAAGAGACACAATTAGAGAATTTCAATTTGCACAACAAAGTATCATCTGACTGGAATAGACTTCTAATTGAATGTGTGTGTCTTGGTGTGTGTCTGTGTGTGTGTGTTCGTATCAGCTTGTGGTTTTGTCTTCATCTGCCCCTCCAACTAGGATCTGTGATGTTTGTCTTCCTCTATTAACAGCTATTGCTCAACAAAGAGAAATGGCTTTAGTTAAAAAAAAGGGGGGGGTAATGCAGAATTAAACATTAATCCAATTTCTTTGCTGCAGCAGAATCTCTCAACCCTTCTGAACTCACTAATGTTTATAGAGCTGCTACAAGAGCGAAAAGAGAGTAGGCAGCGCTCCCCCAACTTACTGGCTTTGGAAGTCTTTTTTTTGCAGCGCCCTAATTAGCACTCCTAGAAGGCAATCGGTGGAATGTTGATCTGCATGACGATACACAACCAGGGTGCCTGATTTTCCAGAAGTCCAACTCCATTGGCTGTTTTTAGCTCTGCATAAATAGAGCCACAGTTGGCATAACATAGAAGAGTGAGAAAGCTGTAAGCTTCGGAGGCATGAAGACCCAGGCCAAATGGCTGTTTCTAGATATTCATTCCCTAGATACTGATTCATGCAAAAGCACCTTCTGAGTGCCTGAGCATTGTTTAGGTTCTGCCTATACAGAGGTACACAGTGCAGAAAGATGCTATGTAGGGAGTGAGGGAAGAAGCTCTGGGCAAAGGTGTTACGAAGTCACTTCCTGACCTTAACCTCGTGTCCCTCCCTTTCAGGCACCACGGCCTGAGTGACCAGACCATGGAGACCCTGCTTGGTAGCCTGCTGGCGTTTGGCATGGCGTTTGCCGTGGTCGATGCCTGTCCCAAGTACTGTGTCTGCCAGAACCTGTCTGAGTCACTGGGGACACTGTGTCCCTCCAAGGGGCTGCTCTTCGTGCCTCCTGACATCGACCGGCGCACGGTGGAGCTGCGCCTGGGTGGCAACTTCATCATCCACATTGGCCGCCAGGACTTTGCCAATATGACAGGGCTGGTGGACCTGACCCTGTCCAGGAACACCATCAGCCACATCCAGCCCTTCTCCTTCCTGGACCTCGAGAGCCTCCGCTCTCTGCACCTCGACAGCAACCGGCTGCCCAGCCTCGGGGAGGACACCCTCCGGGGCCTGGTCAACCTGCAGCATCTCATCGTCAACAACAACCAGCTGGGTGGCATCGCTGACGAGGCCTTTGAGGACTTCCTGCTGACGCTGGAGGATCTGGACCTCTCCTACAATAACCTCCACGGCCTGCCCTGGGACTCCGTGCGGCGCATGGTCAACCTCCACCAGCTGAGCCTGGACCACAACCTGCTGGACCACATCGCCGAGGGCACCTTCACCGACCTGCAGAAACTGGCCAGGCTCGACCTCACCTCCAACCGGCTGCAGAAGCTGCCCCCAGACCCCATCTTTGCCCGCTCTCAGGCCTCTGCTCTGACTGCCACCCCCTTTGCCCCGCCCTTGTCCTTTAGTTTTGGGGGGAACCCGCTGCACTGCAATTGCGAGCTTCTGTGGCTGCGGAGGCTGGAGCGGGATGACGACCTGGAGACCTGTGGCTCTCCGGGGGGCCTCAAGGGCCGGTATTTCTGGCACGTGCGTGAAGAGGAGTTCATGTGCGAGCCACCTCTCATCACCCAGCACACGCACAAGCTCCTGGTCCTGGAGGGCCAAGCTGCCACACTTAAGTGCAAAGCCATTGGGGACCCCAGCCCCCTCATCCACTGGGTGGCCCCCGATGACCGTCTCGTAGGGAACTCATCCAGGACTGCTGCATATGATAATGGCACCCTGGACATTCTCATCACCACGTCTCAGGACAGCGGTGCCTTCACCTGCATTGCCGCCAACGCTGCTGGAGAGGCCACGGCCATGGTGGAGGTGTCTATCGTCCAGCTGCCACACCTCAGCAACAGCACCAGCCGTACTGCACCCCCTAAGTCCCGCCTCTCCGACATCACTGGCTCCAGCAAGACCAGCCGGGGAGGTGGCAGCGGTGGGGGCGGGGAGCCTCCCAAGAGTCCCCCTGAACGGGCTGTGCTTGTGTCTGACGTGACCACCACGTCAGCTCTGGTCAAGTGGTCAGTCAGCAAGTCAGCACCCCGTGTGAAGATGTACCAGCTGCAGTACAACTGCTCCGACGACGAGGTACTGATTTACAGGTGAGCCGGGGGTGTCTGGCTGGGGCCGCGGGAGGGCGGGGAAGCTTCTGAGGGGTTCTCGCCTATTTCTCATCAAAGGTGTCTGTGGGGATCCTGGACAAAATGTGCCATAGGCCCTCAGGTTTGTCCCGCGGGTAAGAAGAAGTAGAAAGAACACCAAGGGCAGGTTTGAGGAGAGCAGAACTCACACACGGGCCACTCAGAGAGAGCACGCCTTCCATGTCGGTGGCTGTGGCAGGTGGTTCTCCGGCTGTGAGCCTAAGAACCTCCTGGTCTGAGCCCCACCTAAAGGACACACAAGAACAGTGAGGGGAACCTCCTGGCCAAAGGGTCAGACCCCTCCAAGGAGGAATGAGTTTAGCCTTCACCCGGACTTGTATGCAGTAGTGGATAGAGCTTTTAGATAAGGAAGAGTGGAACTCAAATCACAGCCCTGCTATTTACTAGTCGTTTAATTTTTTTATCCTGCCTCAGTTTCTTCTTCTGTAAAATGGGTATCCTACATGCCAGATTTAGTTTAGGCATACTGTTGCAGGTAATTTCCTCAACTCAAACTGGCTTTGAAAAAAGAAAGAAAAAGAGAGGGGAATTGTCAGTTCATATAAATGAGAAATTAGGGGATTGCTTCGGGCTCTGCTAGATTGAAGCACCCCACAAAATGTGTGTGGTCCCAGAGTTTCTTGTTATCGTTGTTAGTTACCACTGAGTCAGTTCCAATTCATGGCTACCATGTGTACAGAGCAGAACTGCTCCGTAGAGTTTTCATAAGGCTGTGACCTTTTGGAAGCAGATTGCCAGATCTTTCCCCCGAGGTGCATCTGGGTGGGTTCGAACTGCCAACCTTTTGGCTAGTAGCTGAGCGCTTAACTATTTGGGCCACTTAGGGACTCCCAGGGTTCCTTACTTTCCCTAATTTTATTCTCCTCTGGGTTGGCCTTACCTTCAGGCAGCCTCTGTCCTCTGAGCAGCTCCTGCCTGCTCCTCTCAGTCACCCTAGAAAGAAGCCAGCATCTCCTTCCCAAATGGTCTCACGGAAGTCCTGGATGAACTCTCATTAGCCAGAGTAGGACACGTGAGTCCCTGGAGCCTAGAGGCAATGGCATCCTGCCCACCTGTACTGACCTCTCTGGGTTTCAGTGTCCTTCCCTGGAAATGGAGACAATGGTGTTGACCTCGTAACACTGCTGTGAGGATCAAGGGGTCACCCCCTAGGCCTAGCGGTTTGACCCGGACAGCTGCCGTGGAACTGCCTAAGTAGTTCAGAGGGAGGAAGGGGCTCACGGAGCAGTAGACAGGAGACTCCTCCCCTTTCTGCCCTATTAACAGGAAGGACACGCTTTAGAATCTTACCACATAAAGAATTGAAATCGTATGTTACTTTTGTTATGCATTGAAAACATTTATTCTAAGAAGAGGTCCTGTTGACTTCACCAGATGGCCAAAGGGCCCATGGAGCAAGAGAAGTCAAGAAAAGTTGGCTCCATTGCTAAGATTTCTTCCAGCTTTGAGTTTCTGAGTTGGTGAGTCTTGGGAATGGGGCAGGTACGGGAGAAAAGCACATATAGAAATCATTCTTCACTGAATAGAGTCCATGTGATGGGGGCTGGGGGCGTCATGTGCCATGGAAACTACTGTAGAGGCCATGGGCCACCCAATGTCACTGCTGTGGAACTAGAGAATGTCCCTGTGTGGCATCTGCTTGGCTTCTCTTGATAGCCATTTCATTCTGTGGCATGTAGGGAAAGTAGCATTTGAACTGAAATAGACACACATGCATGCATGTAATATTTTTCCCCAAGTGCCATCATGTAATATATGTACATATATATTATTAAACTAAAATAAAAAAAATAAATAAAAACAAACACTGCTGTTGAGTTGAGTCTGACTCATAACAACCCTATAGGACAAAGTAGAATTGCCTCATAGAATTTCCAAGGAGCACGTGGTGGATTCCAACCGCTGACCTTTTGGTTAACAGCCATAGCTCTTAACTACTGCATTGCTGGGGTTTCCAAACTCAAGTAAGTATATATATATATGTATTTTTGTAATTACAAGATTATAGAATTTTGTAGTTATAAAAGTAATAGTCTGTATAAAATCTCAAAAGCAGCATTAGAACTTAAATACATACATGTGTACACATGCACACATATAGATTATTAGGCTCAAATATAGATTCATGTATAAAAAAGAGAGAATTTGTAAGTCAGCATTAGAGCATAAATACATACACATACATATATTATTAACATTAAATATATATGCTATTTGTACATTTTTTAGTTACAAAAGCTACCAGTAGTCTTTATAGAAAATTTCAAAAGCAGCATCAGAATTTAACCTAAATACACACACACATATACACATACATATGTGTATATATATATATATATATATATATATATACATATATATATATATATACACACACACAGACACACACAGGAGCCCAGCAGTGCAGTGGTTAAGTGCTCAACTGCTAACCAAAAGGTCAGCAGTTTGAATTCACCAGCCACTTTTTAGAAAAATATCTTATTGTGCTTTAAGTGACAGATCACAATCCAAAGCAATTTGTCACATGAAATCCTACACCCTCACCACTATGCAACTCTAACACCTCCTCGCCCTCCCCCAGCATGGCAACACACTCCTCCTTTCCACCTCATACTTGTGGCATCCCTTCAACCACCTCCTGTCCCCCTCCACCCTCCCATCTCACCTCTGGAGAGCAGCTGCTCAGACAACCTCATGTATATCTTTAAATCAAGAAGCACATTCCTTGCCAGCATCATTCTGTGTCTTCGGGTCCAGTCCTGTCTTTGTCTGAAGAGTTGGCAGCCACTCTTCAGAAACCCAGTGGGGGCAGTTCTCCTCTGTCCACTATAAGTCGGAATCAACAAGACAGCAACATTTTTTTTCTGTCCAGATAATTAACTTTAAAAATATCTACTTACATGTACTTATCTAATTATAAAATTAATATATATTCAATGTAGAAAATTTGGAAAGCTGAGGAAATTATAAAGAAAAAAATAAAAATTACCTATAATTCCTCTTTCCAATGTAAACAGAGACATTCGGAAAGTGAGTTTTACTTAAATTGAAAATAATATTTATTACCACTCTACTATACACTTTTGTGTCGTAATTCTTTCCACTCAACATTATAGCCTGATTAGTTCCCATGGTATTAAATATTTTTTGCTTCTCTCTACTCTAATTTTTTAAACCAATCTTCTATTGTTGGCTCTTTGGTTGGTTGGTTTCTTGTTTTTCAATATTAAAAATCATACAGCAGTGGGTATCTTTGTACATAAACATATTTGTGCTACTTCAGTAATTTCTTGAGCGTGTTTTCCTAGGGGTTGAATTACAGGTTTAAGGAGTAAATTATAACTCTTATGTTTGACATATAAATATTTATTTAGCCTTTCACTAGTGGGAGGTGACAGTGTTTGCTCTGACCATGGCTTTGCCAACATTGAGTATGCAATTACTTACATCTCTGCCCATCTGAGAGGTAAAAAAAAAAAAATGGAACTTGGTTTAATTTGCATTTCTTTGATAATATGTGAGGTTGACCTTTTGAAAATTAGTTTATTTCTTCACTTGTGAATTTATTATGTAGTCTTCACGTTGGTGAAAAAAGCATAAATGCAAAAAGCTAGCAGTTCTGTAGCTTGCAGGGGTGTAGAGTGAGAAGAAATGCAGTTGGTAAGCTGAGAAAGGAGCTGTCAGTATAGCACACTGAGCTGTCGGAGGGGCGCCTCTCCCCGGGGGTCTTGGAAATACTACCTGGAAGGGCAGGGGGAAGGGCTTCAAATTGCTTTTATCTGATAATTGAGAACCTGGAGTCATTAGGTTTGTAATATGCAAATAAAATGGAAGCATGAGAAACCTTAGAGTGAAAAAGCGCAGGTGACCATGGTGACCTCCTGTGAGGATGGTCAGTGAGGCTCAGCTCTCCCAACAGTGCAGGCAAATAGAAAGTTCTCAAGGAAGAGCAAAACCTGGTTGCTGTTTGAATTGGTCCTGACTCAAGGCATCCCCATGCACGTCAGAGTAGAACACTGGTCCAAAGGGTTTTCATTGGCTGATTTTTCAGATGTAGATCACCAGGCCTTTCTTCCTAAGCACTTCAGGGTGCTCTTAGCTTCCCACCTTTTGGTTAGGAGGGCATTAGCCACTTGTACCACCCAGGACTCCTCAAAAAACACAAATTATCGCTATTAGAAGTAGTAGTGAGGGTAGTAATTGTATTAAGTAAGGCCATAATCGGGTCTGGTTAAGGAAGCAGAAGGCAGAAAAAGTCAGCCACAAAATTCAGTCTTCAGGTCAAGTTTACAAAACTTTCAAGAACAGGCTGGGGGTCTGTAATGAGATCAAGGCCACAACAGCAGTTAGCCAACACTGCAGCTATTGTGTGCTTTGTACTGAGCTTTACAAACAGTGTCTCATTTAAGAGCTGGGCTGCTAACCAAATGGTGGTCGCTTCAAACCGCCCCAGCAGCACTGAAGAAGAAAGGCCTGGTAATCCGCTTCTATAAAATTTATAGCCTAAAAACCCTTTGGGGCTGTTCTGCTGTGTCACAAGGGGTCACTAGGAGTGGAAATCTGCCCAGTGGCACCTAAAAACCACATTCTTACCCAGGGTGCCCTAGTGGCGGAATGGTTCCACTCTCCACTGCTCGTCGATAGGTCAGTGGTTCAGACCCACCCAGCAGCTCTGGAGTCTAAAGATGTGATGATCTGTTCCTGTAACGATTACAGCCTAGGAAGTCCTGTAGGGCAGTTCTGTTAACACCTTTGAAGTGTGGTGTTGGAGAAGAATATTGAACATGCCGTGAACTGCCAAAAGAACAAACAGAGCTGTTCTGGACAAAGTACAGCCAGAGTGCTCCTTGGAAGCAAAGATGACAAGACCGCATCTTACACACTTTGGACGTGTTGTCAGGAGGGATCAACACCTGGAGAATGACGTCACGCTTGGTAAAGCAGAGGGTCAGTGGAAAGGAGGAAGACCCTCAGCAATATAGGTGGACACAGAGGCTGCAACAGCGAGTTTAAGCATAAAATTGATTGTGGGCGTGGTGTACGACCTGTCAATCTTTTTTCTGTTGTGTGTAGGGTTGCGGTGTGTCAGAACCAACTCAAAGGCACCTAACAACAATAACAACATTTTGCCATATAGTGTTGCTTTCAGTTGGCATTGACTCGATGGCACACAGCAGCAACAACTTACACACCAAGATGTAATAATGCCAAGAATGAGGGAATTAAACACTCACCTAGTCTCACAGATGGAAAGAGGCAGGGCTGCGATTTGAACCCAGGCTTTCTGGCTTCAGGTTCCAATCACAGCCCTGCCTCCTTCTGTCTGCAGGATGTTAGGCAAGTGTTTGAATCCAGGATTTCTGACTTTGGGAACCCTGATGATGTAGTGTTTAAGTGACATGTCTGCTAATGGAAAGGTTAGCAATTCAAGTCCACTAGGCACATACTGGAATGTCTATGGAGCAGTTCTACTCTGTCCTTTGGGGTCTCTATGAGTCAGAATCAAATTGACGGCAATGGATTTGGTTTTGGTTTTTTTGACTTCAGCCCAGACTCAAAACACCGTGGTCTGCATACCCAGTTTCCTAAAAGTGAATACAGTTTAGAGAAGCTGGAGATTTAAGACAGAGTGTTGAGTTTGAGAAAATAAATTGTCCCCAGAAGAAAGAAAAGAAGCCAGTGGGCTGCACAGTGGCTCGCAGATGCATGCAGATCTTAACAAGAGGACAGGCAAAGGAAAGGGAAGGCCTGCATCCAGAGATGCAGAATATTAAAGAGCCATACATGTCATACAGAAAGTGCGAAAGGCAGCCAAAAAGAGCTTTTTAATCTATGTTCGTAGCAAGGAGAAACATTGACAAAGGTTTGCTGGCTGACAAAGATGTTGCAATAAGAGTAGACAAGAGCGAGCAGGAACAGCCTCACACCGGCCATCCGGCTTCCGTCTTCCCCAGCGTCAACACCCGCCGCGGTAACAGTACTGCTACACACTGACATCTTGCTTATGCTACACACTGTTCTAATGCTGGCATTCCTGAGTAGAGGCAAAAGTTGACACGCTCAGCTGCTAACCAGAAAGTTGGAGGTTCAAGTCCACCTAGAGGCACCTTGCAAGAAAGGTCTGGCCACCTACTTCTGAAATATCAGCCACTGGAAACCCTGTGGAGCACAGCTCTTTTCTGACACATGGGATCATCATACATTGGAGTGGACCTGACAGCAACTAGGGGAAAAAAGTCTAAGTCATTTAGTTTTCAGAAAGCTCCAGAAAGTAAGAACTACCATTACTATATCCACGAATAAGAAACTTGCCCAGTGTTGTACACAAGGTAAGTGGCAGAGCCCAAATTTGAGTCCAGGCAGCCTGTGTGTTTGCTAGAGTCTCAGTCTGGGAAGAACAAGACCAATACTCTGGAAAGGAAACTGCAGCCCAACAGAGAGGCATTGGGCTGCTGTACCAGAATTCTGGTCACTGGGCTAAACGAGCACGTAGGTGAGATTGTTACAAGCCTGCAGTATTAACCCTGAGACCACGAGGGCGGAGGCGGAAAGAGAGATACATAAAGACTGGAGAAGGGTAAATGGAAGGACCAAAAAGTATGAACTGCTAGGCTGAGCGTGGAGTTCCCACAAAAGTCTAGAAAGAATTTCTCAAAGGACGACTGTGAGCCCTTGGAAAAGAATGCTGAGTGCCAGAACCCAGTATGGGTTCTGTAATCACTAAGTTTGTGTGTCACTTTGGCTGGGCCAGTATTCTCAGTGGTTTGGCAATCATGATATAGTTTAGTGTTCTCATAATGATGTAATCACATCCAGGTTGGATGTGATACGATGTAATCACTTTTATGAGAATCTGCTGTGACTGGCCAATCAATTAAAATCAAGTTTCTTTGAGGTTATGGCCTGTATACAATATAAGTGGGCTTTCTGGTAGGGCTTGCAGAATTCTGCTCCCTCTGGATCCTGGAGCCGACCTCTGGTTCTTGGGACTTGCACTAGCAGCTTGCTTGCTGTCTTGCCTCCTGGTCTTGGGATTCTTCAGTCTCTGAAGCCAGCGAGCCAGAGCCCTGCTGTCTGATCTGCCGATCATGGGTTGGCCAGCCCCTGTGGTTGTCTTAATCAGGAGAAGCCTCAAGCCTGACCCGTAGACTTGGGACATTCCAGCCTCTAAAACTGTGTGGGCTGTTTTCCTTGATACAGATCTCTCTCTGTATGTGTTTATACACTTGCCTGGTTTTGCTTCTCTAGAGGCCCTGCCTAAGACAGGTTGAGGAAGGGAAAATCCTCCCAAACTACTGTGCTTTACCCTCAGGAGTAGTGTGGGCTGGTAGTTCTCAACCTTTTCTCTGTTCTTTTTCATTCACAAGGGTGAGCCTCGTCAATAACATGCCTCCTTACAGAGTGATTCTCCACTACAGCCTACCCCTACCTATCTCACTGGGAACTGGACAAAAATCTCTGGGGTAAAATGTACAGTTGAAAAACCTTCTAGAAGTTTCCAATAACTGAGTCACTAACTGTCATAGATTGAATTGGGTCCCCCCCAAAAGTGTGTAGCAATTTGGCTAGGCCAGGATTTCTGGTATTGTGTGATGTTCCTGTATGTTGCAAATTCTACCTCTATGATGTTAATGAGGGAGGATAGATGGCAGTTGTTTTCATGGGGCGGTACTGCAATGTGTGAGATTATATTGTGCGTAGAGGCAATCTGTTGGGATATAAAGGAAAGTGAAGCAAACAGAGTTGGGGACCCCATACCATCAGGAAATAAGCAGCACCAGGAACAGAGTCTCCTCAGAAGCTCCCAGTTCAGGGGAAGACTGAAGACAAGGACCTTCCTCCAGAGCCAACAGAGAAGGCCTTCCAGTGGAGCTGATGTCCTGAGTTTAGGCTTTAGCCTACTTTATTGTGAGAAAATAAATTCCTGTTTGTTACAGCCATCTACTTGTGGTATTTGTGTTATAGCAGCACTAAATGACTAAGACACTGCCATAAACAGAGAGCTTCACAGTTTATAGGACATTTGACAAAATCTCATGTTCTTTAAGAACAAAACGGAGAAACGTGAGCTAGTAAAGTATCCATCACTGGATAAAAATCAGATTGATTAATCAATTGATAGGAACCTGCAAGAAGGCCTCTGGCTTGTGCCCCATTGTCTGCTTCTATTTCTGTCCTGCTCAATACGGTTTCTTACTGACATGGATGGAGACACAGAAGACATGCTTGGCGAATCGGCATGTCCACAAAAATAGGAACACTAACTGCTGTAATCAGTGAAGAACAAAATTGTAAATGATATTGATAAAGTAGTACCCTGGGCTAAAACCAGTGTCATGAATTTTTGTTCAAGGAATCAATTGCACAAGTTCAGAATGAGGAAAATGTGACTTAACAGGAATTTTGTGGGTCATAGGCTCAGAGCTTTAGATGACTTTAAGGACAGCACCATCCCAAAGTGACACAGCTGCCAGAAGACTCCTGCAATCTTTGGCTGTGTTAATGAAAGTATGGAGCTCAGCACGTAGAAGGTTACGATTCTACTGAGTTGTCAGCTGATTAGAGCAGAGCCCTGACATGTTTTGTCCACATGGCACAGTCTTAGGAGTCGTGTTTACAAACTGCAATGCGCTCAGAGCTTAGTTGATGGGAATGGGATTCCGGAAGTTTATGTGAGATGGGTGGAAGTTATCTTGGAAGTGAGAGGACTTAGGAGCTATTGTTTGTTAATTTATTTGAAGATCTTATGAGTGAAAGGGAGAAAACACACACAAGTAGACACTGGATCTTTATTTTTAAACAAAGTGTCTAACAACAGCAGCCTTTTGTTGGTGTTGCCATCTAAGGGTCAGATAATTTGGCTTTGTATCTATCTCCCTCTCTGGCATGTGCACTTATCTCTGTGCCCCCCACCTCCTTGCAAGTCCTGGCTCACAAAGCTATTCGGTCGCATTCAGTGAGCAGAGCAGGTAGCCATGGGCCTCAGAGCCACCCAGCAGCAGCAGAGTTTAAGAGCTCCCACTAACTAGTGAGCTGCCTGCACGGAAAGGATATAAGCAGAACCAGGCTGCTTCCGTGCCAGGGATACTGAGTGGGCAGCCTGACTTTAGGCAGGCATGAGAACCATTGAACTTAAATGATGTCTTTCCTGATAGTCTATGAATCCACTTAAGACTTTCATCACCCTGTAATGAAGATGACATGGCTGCTACCGTTGCTAAATCCATTTGCTTTTGGCAGTTGGGACCATGATGGCAACTTGCCAGGGTTAGCAGGCCCTATCTTATAGGAGTTTGATCCCTGGGACCTGAGGTCAGAGACAGGGACCTCAGCAGAGGCTCAATGAGTCCCACTGGACCTGGATACAAGTCATGGACAGGTCACCATCTGCCACCCCGATGTTCCATAGAAGCCCTGGAAAGCTGTGAGCAGGGTCTGAAAACATTAGGGACTATTATCCACACCAGGAAGGGGTAGCAGAGGCACTGGCCACCCCAAATCATGAATAACTAGAAAGAACTTGAGCTTGGCTGTGGGATAGCCTCTTGCTCTTTCATCAGGTCTTAACTATCGAATGGTTCTGGCTGATGTCCCCAGGCGTTGCCTTCAGTTAAACCTACAGTCTAGACTGTATCCTGTGGAACCAGGGAGGGTAGACTCTGCCGTGTGTCAATCCGGAGCCTGCCCTTCTATCAGTGACAGGAGGAAACAAGGGAGATGGGAAGGCGGGGACAGGGTATAAGGAAGGAGGCCTCCTTTGCCCTCCTGTCCCCTCCCTGGAGAGGGCAACAGCCCATTCCAGCTTGACCTCATCCCTGCTATGACATGGTAAGTGCCCTGGATGTCATTAATCAGCCCAAGTGACATTCATAAACACTTGTCTCCAAGAGTCATCAAAAACATCTGTCACCAACGTGATGTTACAACAGTTCCCAGGAGAGCCAGGGAAACAGCAAGCACACTTCTAAAGCACGATGTGGAATTAGCCAGGAGGCAGCCTTTTCTTTCTGCTGCTTATTATGCTGTGATTATTTCCATGTGTAGAAAGGGGTGAGTTGTGAGGAGAGAGACCCTGAAGGTAGAAAAAGAGCCCAGCCTGCTCCATCCACAGGTACTCCTCTTCATGCCACGACCACCTCATGTAACAGAACCAGATGTTACCTAAGTCTGTGTCATGTTCATGGTCATTGGTGTGTATGAGTTCACTGCTGTTTCTTACTCTAGAGTGGAGTCAGGTTTTCCACCACCTGTCAGTTTGTCTTACATTGGAGGCTGAAAGTTACGCCACTCATATTTCATACGCCAGCATGATCCACCATGGTGAAGGGGTTCCAGCAGAGCTACCAGACTGTGATAGACTAGGAAGAAAGGTCTGGCTAACTACTTCCAAAAATTAGCCAATGAAAACCCTGGGAGACTGGACCACCCTACTTAGTTTTGTGGAGCCAGTTGCAGCTTCTACTTCTGCTCTGTGTCCCATCTGGGAAAAGGACAAAAGGACAGATTCAATTAGTGTTCCTCCATCAGGGTCTTATCAGCTGACACCTTAGTAGAGATCTGCACCCTACCCCATGAAAATACAGTCATCTTGGGATGGAAGAAAATTTACCAATGGCTGTGGGATCCCTGGGGACAGGAGGTGAATTCAAACAGGTCTTCTCCAAAAAAAGGGGACAGGACAGATACAGGACCAACCACCTGAGGATAGCAGAGGCTGTTATATTCAGCTGTTCCTCCTGACACCCAGCTTCTATTGAAGGGACAAGTTAACCTCCTACAAATAAAGAAAGAACAAGGCATAAAGAAGTAATAGGGGTGGGTGGGGAGGAAAGGTAGTTCCCCAATTAGAGCCCAGATCACTACTGGAGTGAGAGAACAGGGCTCCAGACAGAACCTGGGCTCCCACGCAGAACAGTCACCTGGCACCAGCCAGCAGGTCCCAGCAGGCCAGCCATTGTGAAATGAGAAAGCAGCTGTCAGTAGCACAGAGAAAAATGAACCTGGAATCAAAGTGCCGAGTAGCAAATAGGATAAACAGAAAACTTAACAGCACACGGCTTCAATTCACAGTTTATATCTCTCCTATAAAAGACATCTGGAGGTAGACAGCTCAGGTCTGACTTTCTGGGCAGCATGGTCGTTGTGGGTCCACCTCCTCTGTCTGTCTGTCTGTTCCACCATTCTCAGCACACAGTTTGGCTAAGGTTGCCGGAGCTCTAGCCATCCATCTCCCTTTCAGGCAGCAGGAAAGATGAAAAACAAAGGGGCCTGGGGCAAGGGGGCTTTCTCAGAAGTCCCACCTAATCACGTCCACTCCTTCAAAAACTTAGGCCAAGAAAGCTCAAGTCTGGAAAAGGATATGGTAAAGTTTTTAAGAGATAAAGATCCAAGGTGTAACGCCTTTTGGGAATATTTGCGATTTAAACAACTCTGACCGCCTGCAGAGGAGACTGGGACATGTTTCAGGTTTTTTGTTTTGTTTTAGCTATACTCGGTGCAGCCCCAGTAATACAAGGGAGATGTGGAAGCAGCTACCACCTCCAAAACCTGGCTTTGTAAGTCTGAGTCATATCTGAATCACGGGACCGTCGGCAAGTCATTTCCCTGATTTTAGTCTCCATCTTCTCATCTGTAAAATGGGAATGCGGCTTTCTTTTGCGTACTTCATAAAGGTGTGGCGATGCCTGAGTGGGTCACGCAGGCAAAAGAGCATCCTCATAGGGAAGTGTGAACTGCTGGATGCGTGTGAGTAGCTGTTGTTAGGAGCCCACCCACTCTCCTTTGTTGGCCCCTCTTCTAGACCCCGGTCCCCGCTTGTCCCTTGCATCTCCGTTCTACATTAGCCTTACTCCAAAAGAGTTGTGAACCCCGAAGATGATTTCATTAGGTTTTAAGAGATGGAGACATAAGGAGTAGCCCCTTACAGAAATATTTGCAGTCCTCTCAGAAGCTTTGAAAGACCCAAAGAAGTGAATATCTAATAGCAGAATTTTAAAGCAGCGAGCTTGTGCGCAGGGGGGACGTTTTTCAGGGGTACCTTCCATGAGTGTCTCAAATAATGTCACTCACTACCTTATCTTCCTGTCTCTCCTGTTCTATGCAAGAAGGTGACAGCACTCAGATTCACAAAGCTTCAGGACATCTGTTCAGAGGTGACTAATTTCTCAGCATGTCAATCCCTCCTCGCTTTCAAACAGCTCTGGCTGGAAACCTTTCTGAAGACAGAAAGAGTTAGCTGGAGTAAAGGGATCACCGAGAGCATCCCGTCTGCTCCTCTTCTGAAAGGAGGCTCCTCTCTAGCTAGAGAGAATCAGAGAACCAGCCCCCTGTTAATTTGGATGCTTGGTTAGCTTGGGGAGTGGAGCGTGCTGTTTATTTCACCTCAGGAAAAGACCTAGCTGGTTTACAGCGGGAGGATTGGGCCAGGAGGTACATCTGGGACTTGGGAGATGGCTGGCTGTCATGGGCATGACACCAACACTCATCTGAAAATTAGACTTTCCCAGGTGTTTACCCCTGTGCTGCTGAGGGTGAAAACAGTTCTTGGGAGACAGCGGCGTCCAAGGTTTCAGACCATGGTCTGAGGCCTCCACACACCACTGTTCTCCATCCCTGGCTGCACATGGGAATCCTTCAGCCAAGAGAGTCTTCTGAGTCAGTGTCAGATAGCATCCAGACATCAGTGTGTTTCCAGTTCCAAGGCGATTCTGATCTGCATTCAGAGTGTAAGACACCATGTAATTCATGTCATCAAGTCCAGGGAGACGAGGGCCTTGAGCGGCTTTGCTGAGCAGAGCTGCTGCAAATCCCATGGCTAGGGGTTTGGTCTGCAAACTTTGGGTGAAAAGAAAGTTCCAAACCTGTCTCCACCAGGCAGTGGGCATTTCACCCCTCTGAGACTCAGCCGCTTTACATATAACACTGCAGTTAAAACGCCTTCTATATGAGGCTAACCCCAAAACAGAAAGTCTGTGGGGACACTTTAGAAGCAAAAGCACCCTATGTCTTTCAGGTTTTTTTGTTTGTTTGTTTGTTTTTTTAACCCCAAGCGGTGTGTACAGTGATTAATACAAGGAAAATGAGATCAGGGACTCCAGACATGGGCTTTTGTTATTTCTGGGCCCCTGTCTCTCCTTCTCTGAGCCTCAGGTTTCTTGTTCGCAATATGGTATCTGTCCAGCCAGATCTTAGAAAGTCACTGTGAAATTGGGAGGACATGTCAGACTTGAAAGAAGAACATCTTCAAGTGTGAAGCACTCGTGGTCAATATCTGCTGCTAGAAGCAAGATATCCGACCACAGTGACTTAACCAAATCTGGGGTTTATTTCTGTCCTGTCAAAGAATTGCAGAGGGAGGAAATTCAGGGCAGGAGTAGGGGCTCCCTAGACATCAGGGGTTGAGACTTCTAAATGTCTGTTGCACTGGTTTTAAGGCATGGGTCCCAGCTTCAAGCTTGCTGACACCTGGGAGTTTCTCTGGCATGCCCAGCCCACAGAGAGTTGATGTCCCCAAGAGCAGCCCTCAGTCTATGACAGCAGAAGGTGATGATTAATACTTATTCACCCTTGGGGGGAAAAGGGAGGAGGACAGCTCTGCAGTGTGTTCTGTGACTCTCCCAAAAGTCCCGGTGGGACTGAGCCCGTTGCCCCGAGCGATACTCTGCTTGAGTGATAATCTGTTTAGTAAACCACCGTCGTGGCTTCCTTCCTTGTCTTAGCCTGGAATCCTTGTCTCAGGGTCTGCTCTCAGAGAGCTACCAACCTCCCTGGTGACTCAGCCCTTTTGAAGAGCCTCTTAGAAATCCCACTCAACAACTTCTGCTTGTATCTTACTTGTGTTTCCTCCAACCTGCAATGGAGGCTGAGAGAGGTGGGGATTTGCCCAGGCTGCTTTCCTCCTCCAATAAATTCAGGGTTCTGCTGGGGTCACAGACAGCAGAATGGGTGCTAGGCAGTGCATATCTGCCACAGAGTTGTATGGGCAAAAAGCATTATTGTCATTAACATTTAGGGGCACCTGTCACAACAGCCTAGCAACAAGTAGCCAGTCTGCCGCAGCTGAGACCTGCCTGAGAAGGAAGCTACACTGGACTCCTTCTCTGTGATGAGTGTTCTCGTCTCATCTCTGGGGACACTGAGACACAGAGAGAAGTGAAGAACGCCCTGGCAGCACTTGCCGCTTGAGCCTGTGGTCCAGCAGGTGCGTGTCTAACAGTGGCAGTGAGCCCCCTCTGGGAACAGAGGTTCCAGGATGGAGTCAAATTAATGTCCAGTGTCTTCAGTGTCTCGGAGGCAGGTAGGGGGTGGGGGTGAGTGTCACAGTGCCACAGCATCATAGCAAACTGTAGAATGTGACGTGCTGCGGTGCAAAGACACAGCCTCACAGACGTTCAATGAGGATGAACCTGCTCATTAACTATTATTTGCATGGCAGAGCTATTTCTCACTTGGCGGGGTAGGGGGAGAGGGGGGACCTCCAAAGATGGGCCCTGACTGGCTCTGGGCTCCGGGGCTGATGCCATGTACGGGAGTCTGAAATCCAACACAAGAAGTCATTTCTGTTGCATGATAAAGATAGTAAGCGTGATGAAATTAAGCATCAAAAAGATCTATTAAACACTTAGCATTCTAACCAGATAGCAACAGTGCTAAGTTAAGAAGCTTTTCAATTTAGTTAGTAACCTCCCAAAACGTTAAAATGTCAATGAATTGTCTGTCCAGTAGTGCCCACCTGAGCTTGTTTATGAGCTAACGGAAGTGAATTCCCATGCTGGAAGTGGGAGTGGGTGCCCTGGGGGAGCCTTTGGAAGTAGGTGGAGTTTAAGCTGTGTCTCGGGGTTCAGGTGGAGTAGGGAAGGAAGAGGGAGGCGGTAGCTGCCTTAGATGGCAGCAGTGAAGAAAGAGGCTGGGGTAGGAATGGGCTGGCCTGGTCCAGGGTCAGTGCAGACACCTGATGTATTAGTCAGCTGTTGGTGCAGTGATGCTGCGTAACAAACACTCAAGTTCTAGACGGCTTATGTATGACCACTCATGTTGGATTTTCTAACAGATCTGTTGGGTGGTGGGTGCTTGGCTGGTCTACGCTAGACTGGGCTGCATTTGGCTTCAGGTTCCAAGTCCAGTTTGGGTCTGCTCTGTGTCTCATTCTGGAGCCCGTTTAGAGAGGCAGTGGCTTCACAGGGCATGCTCTTCTCACAGTGATCTGCATCCATAAAGATTACAGAGAAAGATCGTATAGAGCAGTTCTACTCTGTGACACATGGGGCTGCCTTGAGTTGGAATTGACTCAACAGCAGCAGGTTTGGTGTGTTTTTTTTTTTTTTTTTTTGCTTTGAGCTTGACCGTATAAGTGGCTAATCTTCATGGACGTATATCACCAGGCTTTCTTCCCCAGAGCCATTGTGTGTGTTTGAACTGCCAACTTTTGGTTAGTAGCCAATTCCACACTGCTTGTGCAACTCAGGGACCCTTAAACCCAAACTCAAGGAGTGGAGGATATACTCTACCAACCACAGGCAGAATAAAGAAACACAACTAATAACTCAGCTGAGCACACCTGACTTGCCTGGCTCAAAAGCTTCCTCTAGGACTCAAACCCAAACCTACTGCCCTCAAGTCAATTCTGACCCCTAGCGACCCTGCAGGATAGAGTAGAACTGCCCTCTAGGGTTTTTGAGTCTGTAATCTTGACAGATGCAGACAACCACCCACATCTTCCTTCTGCAGAGCAGCTGGTGGGTTCAAACCACTGACCTTGCAGTTAGCAGCTTAGCACGTTAACCGCGGTACCGCCAGGGATCATTTTCTCTAGGACCAAAAATCAAACCCATTGCTGTCGAGTCAAATCCAACCCATAGCAGCTCTATAGGGTAGAGCACAACTGCCCCATAGAGTTTCCAAGGAGCTACTGGGGACTTCAAACTGCCAGCCTTTTAGTTAGCATCTGAGGCTTTCCATAGCTCTTAACTACTGCACCACAGGGCTCCTTCTCTAGGACAGTGGCTTGCAAACTAGATCAGGCATTAGCATCACCTGGAGGGCTTGTGAGTGCAGACGCTGGCCCCTACCCCCTCCACCTGAGTTTTTGATTCAGTAGCATGAGGTCTGAGAATCTGCATTTATAGCAAGGTCTTCCAGTGCTCCTCTCTGCCGCTGGTCCAGTAACCACACTTTGAAAACCACTGGTCTAAGTGAATGACAGGAGCTTGTTCAGAGAGGTCAGAAGAAGGCAGGTTCTGGTGGCCTTGAATGTCCCCCACAGTAGCTATGTTAACTGAACAGCTATTACATCTCAGGAACTGTTCTAAAGATGTGCAGTGCATTCTTCTGTTTGATACTCACCCTGATGGTGTAGGATGTCATCCAGAATGACCGTTTTACAGGTGAGGACTCCGAGCCACAGCAGGGTGGAGGACCCACCCAAGCTCCCACAGCTGGAGCTGGAGCTGGTAGCCTGGGCTCTGTGCTGACATCAAGCTTTTTTCTCATTGGCAGTGGAAAGTCAGGGATGAGTTCTGAGCAAAGTGGTGATCTGTGCCAGAGAAACTCTGGATTTGGGATCTGGTGATCTAGGAATATTTTGACTTCTAAATATTCATGTATTCAGTCAACAAACATTTGTTGAGTATCTGCTTTTGTACAAACTCTGATCAAGGGCTGGAGCAAGGTAGGCAAAATTCTTGCCTTCAAGGAGCTTAGATTCTCTAGGGAGAGACAAATAAAAAATGAGCAATGTGCATGTACTATGAGGAAAAATAAGGCAGTGTAAGGGAACAGAGACTTGGAGGGTTGCTCTTCTATTTTATGTAGGTGGTCAGGGAAGGTCTCTGTGAGGAGTGACATTGCAAGAGAGCTCTAAGTGAGGGAAGATAAAGAGCTTAGCAGAGGAAACAGCACTTGCAGAGGCTCTGGAGCAGAAACACATTTATCTCCTGTTGGGGAAACAGTGAGGTGGGAGGAGCTGTAAATGGGGCTGGGTCAGGTAGGGCTTTGGATTTTATCCTAAATGGAATGAGAGTCACTGGGAGTTGGAAACAGGAGAGTGGCGTTCAGTGATTTAGAAGAAGATTTTGGATGCTGCATGAAGATGTGGTCTTTAGCCCCTCCTCCTCCTCAGTATCTGCATCCATAAAATGGGTGGAAGAGCTCCTTCCATCTCAGGCTGGTTGTGCATGCAGAAGGAGATCAGGGTATGGGCCTGCTTGGTGAATAGGAAATACTCAGATAAGGAACAAAGTAGTAGTTTGTGACATTTTCTGTTTTGGGCAGAATTTGGGGACCTTCTCTTCCCTTGCTGGGGAACCATGCCGAGGCCTAGCCCACAGCCTGGAGTGGCAGGAAAGCAGTTCTGATTCCAGCCTCTAGAGCTGAGCCTCACACACCCTCAGCAGCCCAGCTCCTCCCTCGGAATGCTCCCTGAGTCCTCTTACTCTGATAGGGAGTGATTGTTTATGTTCTTGCTTAATTAGCTCATTAGGCATGTGCCGCAGCTTTTCTGATAATGAATCACTTTCTTGAGTGGCTCTCCAGTGTGTTTTTGCTGGGGCCTGGCCATGGGGATGAATGCGGCAGTTGTGGGGGACGAGGTGGCCTGTGGTGGGGGCCTGGTGACCTGTGCCTTGTCTCCCACAGTGTGCGGGCATAGGTGGGAGGCTGCTGAGGCTCTGTGCACGGAGACAGGATCTTGGCAGCCGAGATGGTGGCAGCAGCCGCAGCCGGCGCTGAACACCAGAGAGATATTTTTACCACCCGTCAAAATGCCACCATGTAGGAGCCCGTGCCAAGGGCGGCCTCCCAGTCCTGCTTTGCTGTCCCCCCTCAAAGATTGCTTTGATGGTGGCTCCTTGGAAGAAGGTCTGAGTGGAACAGGGAGGCTTTGAAAATCCCCAGGCTGGCCTGGCTGATGCTCAGCAGTTCTTTCTCTCTGGGGCTGGGGGACGAGTCTATCCTGGAACAAAGCTTCTGTACTGCAGACAAAGTGAGTGGGATGGGTGCTGCCTCTCAGGCTGGGAGAGCAGGAGCACCCAGATTCAGACCCCAAACCTGTTCTCTCCCACCGTGCCACAAGTGGACCTGGTGGCAGGACCCCATCCAAAAATATTTCCCTCGTAGAAGATCAGAGGGCCTAAATTCCACCAGCAGAGATTCATTTCTTTGCATGTGTCGTGGGCAGAAACCTGGGAGCTGCTGCTGTGAAGACTGGCTGACAGATGTGATGGCAGGCTTTTGGGGGCCCAGGCAGCAGGAGGAGGGATGGGATCAGGAAGCCCAGTTTTCCCGCGTGGACCATTTTGCCAAGGGCTTGAGACAGCAAAGTCCTTGGAACAAGTCCAGCTGCTCACTTGACACAACTCTATTGGACTCAATTCTGTCTTTAAAATGTATCCAGTTCTTGTTATTCTTATAAACTGAAATACGTCTACAGGGAGAAGGGGGCAGTTCAAGGTCATCCTGTCCAGCCCTCGCCTTTCTTCGCCACCCTTGTGGGAAGCCCCCCCACCCCCACCCCCTGGAATGCTGACTTTCATGTGACGTGTGGCTTCCTGACAAGAAACGCCCTTTAAAAAAAAAAGAAAAAAAGACCTGAAACCGCTGTTGGATGCCCCTGGCTAAAAAGACTTTCCTGATGGTTGCTGTCAGTTGCCACCAGGTGGGCTCCCACACCTACAACAAGATGAAACACTGCAGGTCCTGCACCCTCTTTCTGATCGTTGGTATGTTTGAGTGTGTTGTTGCAGTGCTTGTATCAATCCATCTCATTGAGGATTTCCCTTGCTTTCACTGACCCTCTGGTTTATCCAGCATGGCATTGTTTTCCAGTGAGTAGTCTTTCCTAATTATGAATCCAAAGTAAGTGAGTGTGTAAGTTTCACCATCCTCTCTTGTAAGGAGCCTCCTGGTGGTGTTTTTTTCTTACACTGATTTGCTGCTGTACTGGCAGTCCACAATATATTCAATATTCTTTAGCAACACCGCAATTCTGTTCCTCTTCTGCCTTCCTTTGTCACTGCCAGCTTCTGTGTATATCAAAATCCGTCTCTTTCTACCTCCTAGCTATAGATTCAGCCTTTGTCCTCAACAGGAATAAAACTAATTGTTTTTTTATTTGTCCATTTAATTTTTCGAAGATAATTCTTACGGTTCTCCTAATTCTTTTTTTTCCAGACTGAACATGTTCCTTGCCTATGTTCATCCATTCGTGCCCTTTTCTTTTTTTCTTTCATTTTCATTCATATCTTTTGCATTTGATTATTCAAGGAGTATTTATTTTATGTTGTCATCAGGTCTGGGTCACCTGCAGGAAATATAGCCATGAACCAGACACTCCTGCCCTCCCATGGCTCACGTTTGCCAGGAGACAGATATTAACTACACATATGAGGCATTTACTGGTTCAGTAGCTACAGCTATGGTAAAGTTTTCTGTGACAAGTGCATGTCCTGGGGAATATAGTCTAGCCCAGGAGGTGAAGGAGGTGACCCAGGAGGCCAAGTAGGAACCAATCTGTGAAGTGGCAGGAAAAGTTTTGCAGGTAAAAGCCTGGCATTTTCTTCTCTGGAGCAAGAGGTCAGGGAAGGCTTCCTGGAGGAGGTAGCCCAGAATACCAAGTGGGAACTCAATCAATGAAGACATTGAAGGATATGAGGGTAAAGGACTGGCATGTTCTTCTCTGGAATATGAAAAGGCTTCATGCGTGTCCTGTGGCCTGCCTCCCGTACCACAGACAGGTGCCAAGTTTGTGACATTCCTCTTCATGGGTGAGGTCCAGCAGTAGGCAGGACATTGGATGGGACCAGAGCAAACTGGACTGAGGCAGCCTGTCCCTGGCTGGTGGTGCCTCTCATCTGAAGGCCAGCCAAGTCTAACACAGATGAGGCCTCACTGACAATAGTGTTTCCCTCAGTGTTCTGAGGGCCACCTTACCCCCTCCACCTGTAGGCTATGTCGAAGATACCACGGCTCAGGGCTGGGTGACAGCTTTGTGCTCTCCCAAGGTCACAGCTAGAGCTAGTGCTGGAGTGTCATAGTGAACCATCCTGGAGAATTCAGGCTGAAGCCTCCTCACTGATTTTCCATCTGCCATAAAACTTTAAAAATTGTGCTCATCTGATTTTATATGTGCTTTTATGTTGCAAGTCATCTCATCTCTTTTGGTAGAAGTAAGTGGATTATAAATCACAAATGCATTGATGGAAATCAGGTCAAAAGTGCCAAGTAAATGCAGTTAGGTTTCTTCTCCAGCAACGACGCTCATAATGAGAGCTAACCTTTCTGAGAAAGGTACAAATCTAAGGTTTCTGTTTACTGTCGTTTTTAGCTGCTGTAGGGTGAGCCACCCACCGGTGGCATAGCTATGGGAAATAGCACCTATGGCCATTAGTTTGAAATTGCTGAGTGATCCCTCACAGCTGGTGATGGAAACTGTGATGTTCCATAGAAGCTGCTCGTTGACCATCCTACTCACCCCCCGTGGTTCCCAGGGACATGCTGTAACTGCCATACCCTAGATACACCTCTGCGATGGCTCGATTCATGACACCCCCGTGCATACCACAATTGGCCCATCACAATCCATAGAGTTTTCCCTGGCTGAGTTTTGGAAGCGAACCCCCAGATTTTCTTTCCTTCCTAGTCTGTCTCAGTCTGGAAGCTCCACTGAAATCTGTTTAGCATCCTAGCAACACACAAGCCTCCAGTGACTGACAGGTGGTGCCTGTGCATGAAATGCCCTGGCCAGGAATAGAATCCGGGTCTCCTGCATTGAAGACGAGCATTCTTCCACTGAACCACCACTGCCCCCTTCATCTACTAGCTTGTTGAATTCTCACAGCATTCCCATGAAGAGGATACTGTGATTATTTTGATTTCACAGATGAGACAACCAAGATATGAAGAGATGAGGAAGCTTGCCTGGAGTGTCTCTGCTAAGATTTGAACTCAGGCAGAATGGCTCCAGGATCCCTCCCCTGACACTTTAATAACATGTAGGCAGCATTTGAGCACTAGCTCTGTTCTCCCCACTGTCCTGAGCACCCTCTCAGCCACCCTGGGGGCAGCTATACTGTAATGCCACTTTAGATTAGATTAGAAATCACTTGGACCAGAGAGGACAGGTGAGCTGCCTGCAGTTTCCTACCTAGTAAGTTGCAGACTCAGAATTCAAACCCAGGACCTGGTGTTCTAATGAGCTCCTAACCATTGTATTTCCTCCCAGAACACAAGTTAGGACAAAGAAACATGAGACAGGTAGAAATACATGTCCTAGAGTCATGAGTGATGTGTTCTAGATTATCCCTTTTCCCAGCCCCTAATCTGTTAACAGGAAACCCTGTAGTGGTTAAGTATTATATTTGCTAACCCAAACTTTGGCAGTACAGATCTGCTAGGTGCTCCTTGGAAGCTCTATGAGGCAGTTCTAGTCTGACCTATAAGGTTGCTATAGGTTGGAATCAACTTGATGGCAGTGGGTTTGTTTTTTTTCAGTAATCTGTTAACAAACCCAGAACCAGCAGTCCCTTGGCACCTAGAAGAGGTAAGAGAGGCAGTGCAAACCAGGTCAACTTATCCACACCCGGCAGACAGATAAGGAGTTGTTGCTATTATTAGTTACCCTGGAGTTGATTCTGATTCTTGGCAACCCCATGTGTGCAGAGCAGAACTGCTGTGTAAAATTTTTAATGGCTGTGATCTTTTGGAAGCAGATTATCAGGTCTTTCTTCTGAGGTTCCTTTGGGTGGGTTGTAACTGCCAACTTTTGGGTTAGTAGTGAAACACTTAATCATGAGGTCACCTAGGGATGCTAAGTGAGGAGGAAACAAGAGGAAACTGCTGGATGCTGCAGGAGGGATCTCACTTAGACAAGCAGAAGAACTTCCAGTCAGGACTGCTAGTGACGTCTGACGTGTAAAAAGTCACAGCTTCTTTGCAAGCAGGAGGAGACCTCAGCTAAAAGGCCTAGAAGATTCCACATGAGGCTGGGAGTCTGATGCAGGTCTTTTATCCTGTGTCCACAAAGAGAAAACCGATGGCTGGCCACGTCCTGGGGCGTTTTAATTTATAACTTGCCATTTGAACCCTGGCTGTTCTACTTCCGCATTGCTGCCTCCCTTGGGACTGAAATGTAACTCAGGTCATGGGTTCAACCCCAGTGACAGGTGTATTCATAGAGATGAGGGAGATTTATGGCTTTGTCTGCGTCCACCGTGAGCCATCATCCCCCAGAGAGCCACTGCAGCCGATTCCTTCTAGGTCCAGTGTGCAGGGCAGGCGGTCGTGCGGGGCTGGAGGATGGCACCATGAATCTATGACAGCGTGGTGCTCCCTGGCTCTTGGGTGACCAGTGGAGGGAGCAGCAATAGATCACAGCCAGGCTGTTGACCTTGAGTCTTAGGCAAAGTGAAGAATAAAAGGTCATATTTATTTCACCAGAGCTACGGGAGCCGTGAAGTATCAGAGTGTGAATACAGACAGTGGTAAATCTCTCACACCACTCTTGGGAACGTGGATGATCTGTCATGGGCCCTGTCACTCACTGGGCAAGCCGCATCTGTGGGAGCAGAGACACAGAACAAGAAGAGATGGGGCACTCTTACGGTGCTGGCTATGGAATGTCACAGTGCTAAGAATCACTGGGAATTCCTGGGCTATACAAATGGCTAAGCTGCTCAACGACTAACCCAAAGGCTGGTGGTTCGAGTCCACCCAGTGGCACCTGTAAGAAAGGCCTGGAGACCTACTTCCAAAAAACTAGCCACCGAAAACCCTATGAAGCATAGTTTCACTCTGACACCCATGAGCTAGGGTCACCTCGTCCATAACTGGTGTTTTAAGAATCACTGAGGCTCCTAGATTCCTAAAATGTAAGCTATCCCTTCCCTAAAATGCCACCTTCTTCAGGAGATCATCCAAGACCACCTTACTTAAAGTCGAGCCTGCCCTCCCTGTGCACTAATGCTTTCTCCTTCCGTCTCAACTGGGGCTGCTTTTTACCCAAAACCCATCCCGCTTAATAACGTACCAACTATGCTTGAAGTTTATCACTGGTTCCCCTTCCCCTCCATGTCTGCTCCACAAAGCAAACATTTGTCTGTCGGGGTCACTGGGTATTCCCAGTGCCTAGAGCAAATAATACGCTCCATAAACTTTTCTCGGATGACTGAATGAACTTGGAAAGACCTAGAAAGTGGTCTAATTTCAGCTCCTCAACAGGCCAAGAAAGAGCTGAGACCTAGAGGCACAAAGTGACTTGCCACTGGTCACATGGCCAGGTGGGGATTGCAGAGCAAGGAGAAGTCCCCAGGTACCTGATTCTCAGGCCAGGGCTCTGGGTATCTCACAGTCCGAACTGCTGTCCTACCCACCGGTGGATGACCTTGCCAGTTGCATCCTGTTAACTGCATCTAGGATACAGGAGCTGAGCAGCCTGGGGCCATAGCGGGGAGAGGTTGCTGGCTTGCCCCCCTCGATTAAAAAAAAAAGTAATTAATTTACTGATAACTACTGTTAAACAAAGAGGAAGACCCTCAATGAGATGGGTTGACATAGCAGCTGAAACAACAGGCTCAGACAGCAGTGACTGTGAGGGTGGCACGAGACCAGACAGTGTTTGGTTCTGTTGTAAATGGGGTCTCTACAAGTTAGAACTGACTTGACAGCACCTAACAACAACACTGTCTTAACTTCAAGGGAGCAATGGTGGCTCAGGGGTACATTTCTTGCTTTCCATGCAGAAAATCTGGGTTCAATTCCCAGGCAGTGTATCTCAGGTGCAGCCACTACCCATCTGTCAGTGAGGGATTGAATGTAGCCCTATGGCTTAACAGGTTTCAATAGGGCTTCCAGACTAAGATAGACTAGGAAGAAAGGCCTGGCTATCTATGTGCAAAAATCGGCCAATGAATACCCTATGGATCTCATCTGTAATCGATCTTGGACATGGCACAGGACCAGGCAGCATTCTATTGAGTAGGAGGTCACCATGAACTGGGGACTGACTCCGTAGTAGCTAACAACCCCAAAATATGGGTTCCAAACTGGGAAGTCAGGGATTTTCCTTCCTAGGAATTAATGCATGGGTGGGAATTGGGCAAGGAGTGTTTATCAATCACCTCAGTCTTGTATAGACAGCCACTGTGCTCAACTCTTCCCATGGACCGATGACTTCCTCCTTACCTCCACGCTGCAGTGGACGATAATAATAACAGCAAACACTGACTGAACTGCGTGCCAAGCGCTGTTTTCAGTGCTTTAATCCATCTCATCGGCCCAACTTCACTACGATGTAGGTGGTTTCTATTATTCCCAAGTAACAAAGGAGAAACCTGAGGCTTAAGAGGTTAGGTGGTTCACCTACAGTATCACAGCTTGTAAGTGGCAGAGCCAGGGTTTGAACCTGGGTCTCTCTGATTCCAAAGCTCTTCTTTGTTGTTCTTCTCCCCTGTTGTGTGATACACACCTAAGGAAGGATGGCTTGTCCTTTATCCTGACTCGTTTCCTGTGGAAACAGATACACTACCCAGGACATGCCTTAGCTGGCTATGGTACCACAGCACTTAGCTGACTAACTGGTGTGCAAGAGAGGTGACACCTATGTGTGTTGAATGAATAAATCACATTCATTTATTCAATGAGTGTACCCTAAAATATTGTTGGTGGCTATCACACATGCTCTGGCTCACACTGACTCCCGAGTCAACAGAACAAAGCATTACCCGGGCCTGTGCTATCTACATAATTTGCTTGGTCCATTGTTGCAGTTAGTGTGTCATTTGAGCACCTTCCAACCTACAGAGCTTCTTTTCCAACACTATAATATTCTGTTGAAATCCATAGGTTTCTCATTGTTTGATTCTTGGAAATAGATTGTGAAGCCTTTCTTCCCAGTCTGTCTTAATCTGGAGGCTCCATGGCAAGCAGCTCAGCATGGGTGATCCTGCTAGATATTCACACACACACACACACACACACACCAGCCGCCAGACATGCCCTCACACTGCTCCCGTGCATGCATGTGTTAGGAGCAGTAACAGCTCTTCGTCAGCCCCATTTCCACTTTCAGCCCAGCATGGCCTCTCCCGAGCTGGGCCAGGAGAAGGAGCACAGGCCAACTTTTGGGGTTCCCCAGACTGCACATCCCAATAAACAGTGCTGGAGAGACTCCCAGAGAATCACAGGCATGATTCTGATTTACTCACATGTGATTTTCTCACATAATTACTTACGTCACTAAGACCCTGGACTCACGTGGCCAGCCTGCAAGGACAGTGCAGGGCATTTAGTGGATCTATTCTGTGCTCGCTGTCCCAGAGGAGCTGGCTGTCCACAGGCTTGGGGCAGGGCAGGAGGAGAGAAGGACGCTCCCGCTGCTGCTGTTTGATGTTCCCAGTCAAAAGCAGGGCAGAGCATCTCTAGGCCAGGCCAGCCCCCTCTCAGAGCTCCTGGGGAGTGAGCAAATCCCACCGTGAGGCTCATCCTGCCACCAGCACCCAGCGTGCCCCGGCAGCTCGCCACCCACCCCTGCCAGAGGCTCTGCCTGGAGATCAGCTGGCTCATCGTGTTAGTGTTCTCTGTAAAATAAGATGACGTGATAATGATGATTGATGAAAAATAGAGAGATGGATGATAGCTAGATAATAAAGTAGGTACGCCTTCATGATGTACACATATATTATATGTCATGGCTTTGCATACATTTTTTCTAATCCTTCTGTGACTCTGCAGTTTAGTTTTGCAAGTGGCTTTTTACAAGGAGACTGAAATAGGGAAGTTAAATATCATGGTCATGATTCTACAGCCAGTAGCTTGTGGGGCCCACATTTGAACACTGGTTGCTCTGGTACCAAATCCTGTGTGCTTTTAGGTTTGAGGGCCTGGCACCCTCACCCCAACAGTCCCTTGATGGCTGTGTCCACCCGCCCTCCTCTTCCCGCCCCCTCCCCTCACTTCTGTTACTGTTTTTCTGTAATGTCCTTGTGGAATTCCTTGTGGACACTGAGGCACAGAGAAGGAAAATGATTTGCCCAGGATCACATAGCAAATCCATAACAGACCAGTTTCAACCACCCAGCCTTACCTGACGATATCTGATAGATGGGGACAGCTCTGCTCCCCCAGTCTTTGCTCCCCTGGGCTCCAGAGCTGGGGCTTGGCTAGACAGAGTGTTCTCCCCACTGCTCATCTGCAGTCTCATTCCAGAAGGTATTTCTTCCCCCACCCATAACTCATCCTTCCCTGGCCAGCCTACTCGTTAGAGGCAGAAAGTGCCCAATACGATCAGCAGAAACACAGCCGGAGAAGTGCTGAGCGGGCTCCTCCTGACCACCGGCTGGAAAAGGCGTCTCTCGGCAGGGTGAGGCAGCAGGCAGAGGGAAACACGGAGCTGAACATCCAGCAGGCCACCAGCTCAGGGTCACAGTCTGACCTCCAGGCACAGGGCTTGCAAAGCCCAGAAAAAATGCCAGTCAGTTTCTTGGACGTGCATTTAGGGGCGGGCGCTGAACGCCCTCATTACAACAGGCCTCCGCTGACGTGTACGGCTGTCTTACCACTTACTTACTGCATCCAGCAGATTCATGTCTCAGTTGGTTTTCACAATTTTGTGGAGTCAAATTCTGTTTGACAGACAGAGAGGTGATGCCACCTTGCTTGAGAATTCTTAACGAGTGGATGGCAGTGCTGGAGCTCCTGGGTGGTACACGTGGTTAACACGCTTGATTGCTAACCTAAAGGTTGGGGGTTCAAGTCTACCCAGCGGCAGCTCAGGAGGGAGAGCTGGTGGTGGGATCTACTTCTGAAAAATCATCAGTTGAAAACCCTATTTGTACTTGGACACACGTGGGGTTGCCAGGAGCCAGAATATTGTGAACTGCAACTGGCTTTTACCAGCTAGGTGGTAAGGCCGGGAAATGAACCTGGTCTTCAGACACCATTGTCATTGTGGCTACTTTTCATTGTGTGACGTCCTAAGGACTTTACTGAGTGTTGAACAAACAGCATTGCATTAAATTTTCACAAAGGTGCCATATGATCCCTCTTTATCCACCCTGCCTTGTGGGTGAGAAGGCTGAGGGAGCTTCTTGTCCAGCTTCACACAGTCACTAAGTGAAGGAGTCCCAGGCTTTTTTCACTCTAGTGCAAAGAGGGCTGATGCAGCTTCTTTCTTCTGGGAGCTTCTGATCTGACAGAGGAAGGGCATGATAACTGGAAATCCCAGAATCCATCCCTGAAATGATCGAGGGCAAAATGGATCCATTTCAGCCTGATTGGTGTTGACTTTTCCCATCGTCCCTGTGACAAAACCTAGAAAGTACTATTCACTCATTTATGGCCAGCGCCATGTCAAGAGGAAAACTCTCAACGAGATGGATTGACAGAGGAGCTGCAACAACGGGCTCACACATGACAACATTGTTGAGGATGCTGCAGGACCAGGCGTTGTTTCTCTCTGTTGTGCATGGGGCTGTTGGGAGTTGGAACAGGCTCAACAGCACCTAACAACAACAACATGCCAAGTGTGTAACACGGTTTACCTCCTTTGCTCCTCACAGTCTTCCAGTGAAGCTGTGGTCATTTGCTGTAATCAAGCTGGCCCATGTTTGGTGACAATGTTGTTCACGGCAGAATGGAAGACTGCCCAGTCCTGTGTCATCCTCATGGTTCCCTAGGCTTTTCACTGGCTGATTTTTCAGAAGTGATCACCAGGCCTTTCTTCCTGGTCTATCTCAGTCTGCAAGCCCCAGTGAAACCTGTTCAGTACCATAGCAACCCACAAGCCCCAATGACAGGCAGGTGGGAGCTGCTCATGAGGTGCACTGGCCAGGATTCAAACCTGGATTTCCCAAACGGAAGGCGACAATGACCTCTGCCTTCTCCTATGAAGTGGGCACTAGTATTCCTATTTAAGCAAGGCAGTGAGGGTTAGATAACCCGCCCAAACTCACACAGCTAGGCCATGGCAGAGATTTGAACCCAGGCCCAGGTGACTCCACAGCTTATACTGTGATCCACCTTTGCAGTCTTCAGCAACCTCTACTTGTATGTTTTGAGTCCTGCCAAGTTCTTCTCTGCAAGCTGCCCTGTTCTTCAGGCACCAGGACACACGTGGAAGATCAACCACAGCGTGGGGCCCTTGTCCTTCACCCCGTACCCCCCTCCCCAAAGGTTCCTCACTGCTCAGATCTAAAAACAGATCAAGAAGCACCTGCCAATGATGACTGCCACCAGGTGTGCATCGGCCAGGCTGAAGTGACAAAACACTCCACCATCCTTTCCTTTTTCAGCCCACGTGGCAGTTTGCTCTGTGGTCGCACACTGGAGGAGACTGGCACTGAAGGGGAGCTCACCCGGTGTGGTGCCCCTGTGACATTACGGATCTGCCCGCTAGGGCGAATGCTCCAATCGGGCTCCTCATCAGGATGTTTGCCTTTCAAGCCTGCTGAACATGGTGGGTAGGAAATCTTCATTTTGCACACTCCTGAGTTTACAATGCGGTAGAATTGATCTGACTCCGTCTGTGTTTCTTGTACAAGTCATGAATTGTTACTGAGCACGCCGTAGCACCGTGGTTAAGTGCTGGGACTGCTAACTGGAGGTTGGAGGCTCAAATCCACCAGTGGTTTCTACAAGAGAAAAGACCTAGAGATCCATTCCAATAGAGATTACAACTCAGGAAACCCTGTGAGAGAGTTCTACTGTGTCGTTTAGGGTCACTGTGAATTGGAATCGACTTGAAAGCACCTAATGACAACAGCAGGCTCTTTTTGGCCCTCCAGGAGATAAATGGCAGTTGTCGCCATCATTTCCATCACTGTTGTTGCACTAGACAGCCCTGGGAGGGAGGGGGCAGGGATGTCAGGGTTTCTCTGCTGAACTTCATTTCTCACACTCAGTGCAGCAGATTGGCACCAATAACCCATCTTACAATGTGAACAAACTGAGGTTCTGAGAGAGGAAAGAAATGATATGGAGCTTATGTAGCTGGTCAGAGGCAGAGCTGGCCTTCAAGGAAGGATTTCTGTCTGACTCTAAAACCTACCTCTTTCCGCTAAGACATATCGACCCGGGCCTTGGGGTCCAGAGGCCAGTGACTAGTGGAGACAGAGGAAGTTTCTACATCTGTAAAGACTGGAAAAGAAGAGACAGAGAGGAGAAACAGGAGCCTTGTGCTGGTTGAGAGCTTGGCTAGTTCAGCCCAGCCTGCCATGACAGAAGCCCTGCCTACTGAGAACAGAATTTGGGTACCAATGAGGCTTAATAGTGGCCTTGGGGATGCACAGGGTGTTTTCATTGACCAACTGCTGAGTGAAAGCCACCTACAGGATCTGCCTTTCAGAAACTCAAATATGTTCTTCGGGGCTCTCAGGAGAAGTGTGATGTCAAGTGGGGAAAAGTGGAGTCTGACTCTTCTCTGCTGCTCAGGCCTCCTCCTCCACGAAGAAGACAGCACGAGACAAATTGGCATGTGATCAGAGAGGAGTACCCGGGATGCAAGCTGAAGACTGTGTCATGAGAAGATGGTCAGAAGGGATGGAAGTGTTTAGTTCCAGACAGGTGAAAAATTCAAGATGGGATGAGAGAGCTGTCTCACCATTTGAGAAGCACTGACGTGTGTAAAAGAAAGAAACACAGATAACCTCGGTGGCTCCAGAAGCAGCAGGCTGTGAGACCAAGTCTGACATGAGCAGGGATTCTAATCCACTCAGAGTTGCCCAAAGCTGGGACTGGCTGCTTTGGCAGGTAGCGATCTGCCTGTCGCTGGACATACGTGAGCAGATGTGCATGTTGTTAGGGGGATGGATGAGCTGGGTGGCTTTCGGGGCTTCCCTCAACCTTCCGTTTCCATGCTCTGAATGGAGATGGCAGAAGGAGAACTAGAAAGAGAGGGCAGACATCTCGGTGAGTCAGCAAGAGAGGCATCTGGGCCAGAGAGTTGGTTGGACCCAGTGGGCTTTGCTGAGACAGAGTGCCAGACCTCAGGACGGCTGGTCACGGAGCTGGGCTGTGTACCTGCCTCACTAGCTGCTCCTGTATATTTGTCCATCTAATCTCCTGTCTGGTTTTTTTTCTTTGTCATTACTAGAACTGGACAACTCCGTAAAAAATCACTAAGAAAACTGAGTACTTGCTATCTACCAGACACTGTGTGCAATTTATAGCAACTTGTGAGGTGAGCTCTGTGTTCTAGCCCATTTTACAGAGAGGTTCAGTGGCTGGCCCAAAGCCACATAGCTCGTAAATGATGGAGCTAGGATTTGGACCCTAGTGGTCCAGGACTAGTGCCTAGTACTCTGTCCCTTCTTGCTTTGTCCTCTCCATAAAGCAGCATCCTGGAGCTGGTCCCTTCCCACATGATCATCTCCAGTGATGACAGAGGCTGTCAACTTTGTCACACATTGGTCGGGTCCTTCCTGAGGCAGGAACCAAAGGCCTGGCCTGCCCAGGTATGACCCCCATTTGTCAGCAGGTAAGTGCTTACCCTGGAGAGAGGAGCACAGAGGCAACCTGCTAAAGCTCGGCTCGCTGTGACCTAATTTCCGGCAACTGCTGCCATCACTCAGTTAGAGCCTAACTAACACCATCGTTACACATCTCCCATAAAAGATTTTCAGAGTTGAGTTGTATTAGGGGGGGAAACACGCCCTGCTGTGAATGCTGATGCCGTGATGGCTCCCTGCCAGCCCTGCAAGGGTCCAGGTACTGCCCAGGCCTCCCAATTTCTAATGGTAGGTGTTCCTGGGAGGGGTGACATGTATCATTGTCATTGGATTTATCAGGGATTTTTACTAATAAAGACTTGAACATCAGAGGTGTAATGGGTACACTGGAAATGGGAGGCCAAAAACAAGGAAGAAGGATATAGAAACAAACGAGCAGAAGGGGCTCAAAGATTTAGTTTGGCCAAGGGCTGGTCCTGCCTGAAGATCATGGAGAAAGCGAGGCAGCTCCTTGGTGGGGGGAAGAGGCTGAGGTTTGGGAAGGCGCCTGACACGGGCTGAGTGTGTGAGGGAGGCTCTGAACACTCCAGGGGGGCCAGGGGAGCTTAAGCCAGGCTGGAGGGACCCCAGAGAGAACCACTGACTCCAGAGGTCCTAGAGGTCAAGGGAAACTATTAGAACCAAACAGAAAGGGTGACGCTTTCCAGAGTCATGGAAACACACCCAGGGAGATGGGGAACCCAAAGACCTGGAATGAAGTCTTCATGACCAAGTCTTCCCTCGGCATGAGTGGTGCCTGAGCTGGACAGTGGTACCGAGGCCAGATCAGCTGTTTGGATATCAGGACTGGTCTGAGAATTGTGGGAAGGAATGTGTGGATGCACCTGAGGATTAAGGCAGCTGGAGTGTTCTGTTTCAGTGAACTTTATGGTGTTGACAGGAACGCACCTCCATTTGCCTGTTGATAGGGCGAGCGACCTGCGTTAAGGCAGGGGTGCTCAGGGCACCTGGGGGAGCCCCAGGGTCTTAGGAAGGCACAGGCATAGAGCAGGGACAGGGCCCAGCCCCCTGCTGCTGCTCAATCAACAAGAAGCTTCGGATCCTTGGAGCTGTCCCCGCGCCACACCAGCTCTACAGCAGTCTCTCTGAAGTAGCAGCCATGTGCCTTCCCAGTACGCACTCAGGGCCCTGTGTCTAGAGAGCTCCAGCATTCGGCACCAGACCCCAAAAGAGAACATTCTAGAAATGGTCCTGAGAGGCCTGGTGCTTCTCTGATCTCGGCCTAGGGAGACCAGGGACAACAAACACAAGACACAGATTCTTCTAGCCCCACTGTACTCCATCCCACTGCAACTGAACACAGTCTCAGAGTCCTTCTCCACACTAACTCGTTGAGGTTGACTCAGAAATAAAGACCCTATAGGACTGTCATGGATTGAGTTGTGTCCCCTCAAAAATTCATGTAGCTGCATGGCTGGGCCATGATTCCCAGTATCTTGTGACTGTCCTGCATTTTGTGGTTTTCCTAAACCGTATGTTAAAGGATTAGGGTGGGACTGGAAATCCTTTTATAAAATCACCTCCCTGCTCCACTGTAAAGGGAGTTTCCCTGGAGTATGGCTTGCCCCACCCTTAGTCCTTTCATCCTGCAAGAGATAAAAGAGAAGAGAAGCAAGCAGAGATTTGGGAACCTCACACCATCAAGCAAGCAGCACAGGGAGAAGAGTGCGTCCTTCGGACCAAGATGTGCCCTGGACAAAGACTGATGCAATAGCAACTTTCCTCCAGAGCCGACAAGGGGGAAAGCCTTCCCCTGGAGCGGACACCCTGAATGTGGACTTGCAGCCTACCAGACTATGTAAGAATAAACCTTCCTTTGTTAAAGCCATTCACTCTGTGGTATTTGTGTTAGAGCAGCACTAGCCGACTAAAACAAGGACAGAGTAGAACTGTCCCATAGGGTTTCCAAGGAGAGTTAGCAGATTTAAACTTTGACCTTTTGGTTAGCAGCTGAGCTCTTAACCACTGCACTACCCAGGCTTCTTCTCAACACTGACACCCAGCAAATCCATCTGATTTGGAACACTGAGTGACAGAAGTTGCATATACCTCCCCCGCCTGGGTCCTGGCCAGGTGACCTCACTTCCTACCACTTGGGTGACCTCATTTCCTATCCTGTTCCCACTCACCCAGTTTTCCCTCTTTGCTCAGGCCACATTGGCCTCCTGTCTGTTCCTGCCATAAGGCTTTTGTCCTGGCAGCCTGCTCAGCCTGGTGACTCTGCCCCCAGATGCCCATGCAGCTGTGTCTCTCCCCTCATGGCACCCGTGTATGTGTATTCTAAAGCAGTGATGATCCTCGTCACTCTCTACCTTTGGAATCCCATCGCCACCCCTAATTAGCTATGTGGTATAATTATGCCAGCTATTTCCCAGGGTTAGCATGGGCAGAAATTCAGGCAAAAACAATAGTTCTGGGTTCAAATCCTCACCTTGGTCCCCAAACAGCCTCTCTCTGACACCTTAGGTGAGTCGCTTCAACTTCCTGGGTGGCTGTTTCTTCATCTGTAAAATGGGAGTAATAATAGTACCTCCCTCACGGTTTGGTATGAGGATTAAGTTAGATTACACATATAAACCACTCAGTACAACACTTGGGACATAGTAAGTGCTCAGTAAATGTTAGCTGTTGCTGTAAAGTAACGTGAATTTTTTTTTTTTTTTTTACTCGACGGCAGGCAATAGGTAGACTGACTCTAAAACTTGCTTCCTGCTTCTATTCAGCTCAAGATAATAGAGTTTAGGGAAGTTGTCCCCCAGTGGCACAGAAAGTTAAGCCTTCTACCACTAAAGATTGGCAGTGCTAATCTACCCAGAGGCACCTCAGAAGACAGGCCTGGCAATCTGCTTCTGAAAAGTCACAGCTTTGAAAATGCCATGGAGCAGCTCTACTCTGCATACACGGGTCACCATGAGTCAGAACTGGCTTGACAATAGCTGACTACTACACTGCAAGGCTAGTGCAGGTGACACTTAGCAGTCTGTCTGACCGGGCTTACACTGGCTGAACCCCTTCCTAGCTGTGTCAGTGTCGAGAGGCAACCTGCTTCCCGAGCTTCAGTTTCATTATCTTGAATGTGGGGATAACCATGCCTGCCTCACACAGGCAGTGTGTAGATTAAACGAGACCCTGCCTATCAAATGCCTAGCACATAATAATAATAATAAAAAAAAAAGCAGAGCGCCTGCCATTGAGTCAATTCCAACTTATGGTGACCCTATAGGACAAAGTAGAACTGCCCCATAGAGTTTCCAAGGAGCACCTGGTGGATTTGAACTGCAAACTTTCTGGTTAGCACCCATAGCACTTAACCACTACACTGCCAGGGTTTCCAACACACAACAGGTACTCAATAAATATCATGCAAGGTAGAACCAATGCTGTGTATGTCCTCTCCACTGCTCCCTGTAAAACCCCTGCAGTTTGTACAGGGCAGGAAGCAGGCCACTTTGGGGTTGCAAGAAGGGGAGGCTGGGGAGCCAGGCCACTTGCCTCAGTGTAATGAGGCCCTTTCATGTGGTCTGAGATCTGACGGGTGGCTGCAGAGGTTGGCAGGCCAGTGGTTCTCTGAAGAGCCGGTAATGAGGGCACAAAGCCAGGGATGTTGAGTGGCTGAAGCGTGACATGATCTTCACAGATGAGTGCAGGGACTCGGAAGGAAGCCATGGGGTCTCCTGAGGAGTGGTGGTGCTGGGGATGAGGGGGGACAGGAGCTGACGAACACTGCAGATAAAAGAGGTGGTGTTTGCTAACAACTTGAGGAAAGCAAAGAGTCTGTGTCTTGAGTAGACAACAGCACTGATTTCTTCCCCTTACACAAATAACACACACAGAGACAGCTGTGATCACCCTCACACACTCACCTCTCTCTTCCACACACATCCCTGCAGGTAATAAACCCCTCAGGCTCACCTCATCTCATCTGCAGGAGGCTGTAGTAGCTAGGGGAGGTATGCTGCTGCTGCAAACGGTCGCAAAAATAAGACTCAAACACAACAGAATTTCATTTCTCCACCCCAGAACAGTCCAGGGCAGGTATACCAGGCTGGTCAGCAGGTCTTCAAGTGGAGACTCAGGCACCTCAATTCTGCCACCCCCTACGGCCTGTTATCATCTGCATAGTCAAGGCCAAGTCACCATGGAAGGTGACGGGAACACTGGGGGATGCACACTGGCAGTTTTGAAGACCTGGTGCAGAGATGGCACACACTACCTCTACTACAGTGCATCTGCCAGAATTAACCTCATGAATGCCCCTAAATGCTTGGGAAGTGGGGAGTGTAGTCTCTGTGTGAGCCCAGGAAAGGAGGAGTAGGGGTAGGCCCAGGCGGAGTCGGTCCCTGATAGCCAGAATGCCTGTATCACTGTCAGTTACTGTCAAGTCAGTTGTGACGCCTGGAGACCCACGTGTGCAAAGCAGAACTGCTACGTAGGGTTTTTCAAGCCTGTGACCTTTCGGAAGCCCATCTCCAGGCCTGTCTTCAAAGGGACTGCTGGGTGAACTCTTACCACCAGTATTTCTACTAGTAATTGAGTGACTAACCATTTGTGCCACCTAAAGTGCCTTCAAAATGCCTTTAATGGGTTGCCAGCATTCTGATGTGTTAGGAAAAAACAGGCTGAGCCTGCAAGTGTCTCTGAGAGGTTACCCAGAGAGTGATACCAAGATGTCAGGGGCTCATGGAAAACGCTTCTGGGGGTGCCCAGAGAGCTGAGTGAAAGACGTGTGACCATAGCTAATATTGCCTGGGACAAGAATGCATTTGAAAAAAAGCACCAAACCAGTGACCACTGAGCCGATTCCAAGTCACGGTGACGCTGTTTGTGCAGAGTAGAACTGCTCCATACACATTCAGGGGCTGAGTGTTCAGAAGCAGATCTCCCAGCCTGTCTTTCAAGGCATATCTGGGTTGGGTGAAATAGCCAGCTTTTCAGTAAGAGTCCAGCACATAACCTTACATACCATATATACTAAAAGACCTACACTCCGGCTCCTGTACTTCTGGGCTCAGAAATCCACTCAGCTCTCAAATGACATTTCTGAGATGTACATCCTGCTCCACACCCTTGGTTTCACACACACGTGCACACTCAGAGGCATCTCAACACCTGCATTCATATACCCTAAGCACTTGTCTGTGTACATACTCATGAAAGATCTTCAGTAGTCAGTGAAGTGAGCCACTGAGTTGAGTTCATTCCAACTGATAGCAACCCTGTAGGACAGAGTAGAACTGTTCCATAGATATGATTTCCAAAGGGGCACATAGGTTATAGAAAAATAACTCTCTAGAAGAGCTGTCTCATACCAGTCACAATGTCTGAGAGTTCGTTATTAGCCATCTGTTGCATTTAAATCAGAAGCCTTTACCTTTGTACAGGCCTTAACATTTAACCAAGCACTCTTTCATTTACTGCTCAGTCAGAGTAAATATTTATTCACTGTTGCCCCTCTCAGCCAGATATGATGATGGACGGTGGAGATACAAAGATGAATAACACACAGCCTCTGTCCTCCAGGGAGGTGTGTGCATAAACAAGCAATTGTGCAGTGTGGGGAGGGCTATGAGGGAAGAAAGTGCAGGCCCAGTGTGTATGGGTCAGAGATGACACAGAAGGCAGGCTGTGGTCACCAGGTGGGGAAGGAGGGAAGCGGTTTCCAGGAAAAGGGAATGTCACAGGCATAGGGGTCAAGGTGGTTTATTTGAGGAGTGATGAATGATTCAGGGAAGCCACAAAGTGCTCTCTTCAATGGAAATTCCACTAGGTGAGGATGAGATGTGACACAGAGTAATGATAGCTTTTTTCCTAGTACAAAGAGGAAATGATAGGTAGAATATTCTTGTCAATGTACAGGTTATCTCCTTGTATCAGTCAGGATTCAGTTTTTTGAAAAAGAAAACACTCCTGGTCTTGCAAAAGAGGAATTCCACTTTTTACAGGTATACCACGTAATAACAGCAATTGCAATAATCACTGGGCAACCCCTACACTTAATCGTGTGATTTTGCCATCACCGTTAACTTCCCCTTCCTTCTCCCTCCCACCCTGGTGACCATTAATAAACTTTATTCTCTATACATTTGCCTTTTTGTTTTGTTTTTTTTTATAGAAGTGTCCTTATATATCTGTCCTTTTATGACTGACTTATTTCACTCAGCATAATGTCTTCCAGCTCCGTCTGTATCATATGTGTGTATTAGGACTTCATTTTTCCTACTGGCTCAATAGTATTCCATTGCGTGTATATATCACACTTTCTCCATTTTTCTGTAGATGGTTGATGGGCATTTAGGTTGTTTCCACCTTCTGGCTGTTGTGAATGGTGCTGCAGTGAACACTGGTGCTCAAGTCTCTGTTTTAGCCTCTGCTTTCCGCTCTTTGGGGAGTGCGGGGTCTGACAAGTACAGTCTCAAGCTCATCCTAGAAAAAGAGCTACATACCTCATTTCTGAGTATCACTGTGGTCATCTTCGGCGTACTCCCCTTGGGAAGCTATACACTGATGCCAGCAACTAGTTAACCCTTCAAAGCAATTTTGGAACTCTTTTTCTGGAATGGTCATCAGAGCTGTCATCATATCATCCTTGATGTCCCAAATTTCAGTATTTCCTTTATATTCAGGTAAAGAAAAAAAGTTACTGGGGGCCAGATCAGGAGAGTAGGGTGTTCCAACACAGTTATTTGTCTACTGGCTGAAAGCTCCCTCACAGGTAACTGTACAGCTAAGTTCGCAAACTTGCCATGGTGCCACCATGCAAGGTGGCCACTCAAGAAAGAGTCCCAAAATTGCTTCGAAGGGTGGACTACACTCTGGCATTGATGCATAGCTTCCCAAAGGGAATGCTTTGCAGGTGACCATAGTGATATTCAGCAATGAGTGTGTAGCACTTAGAACAATTAAGTTAGACTTAACTGTCAGACCTTATATACCTAGGAATGGAACTGCTGGGTAATATGGTAGTTATACTTTTAACATTTTGAGGAACAGCCATACTGCTTTCCACAAAGATTTACTACTTTACAATATCATCAGAAAATGGGTAAGGATTTCAATTTCCCTACACTGTTGCCAACATTTGCTATGTTCTGTTTTTTTTTTTTTTTCAAACATAGCTATTCTAGTGGGAGTGTATTGGCATCTCATTGTGGTTTTGGTTCACATTTCCCTGAAGGGCTAATAATGCTGAGCACTTTCTCGTAGGTGGACATTTGGAGCCCTGGTGGCAGAGTGGTTGAGAGCTCAGCTGCTAACCAAAAGGTCAGCAGTTCAAATCTACCCACCACTGCTTGGAAACCCTGTGGGGCAATTCTGCTTCGATCTATAGGATAGCTATGAGTCAGAATTTACTTGATAGCAATGGGTTTGGTGGCCATTTGAATGTTTTCTTCGGTGCAATGTGTACTGAAGTCCTTTGCCTGTTTTATGTTTGGATTATTTCTCCTTCTGTTGTCATTAAAGTTTTATATATATTTTGGTTATTAGATTCTTGCCAGATAAATGTGGTTTTTGAAGATATTCTCCCAGTTGGTAGCTTGTCTTTTTTTTTTTTTTTGGTAAATGTGATGAACAATAGTTTTTAATTTTTATGAGGGCTAAATTATTTATTTTTGGCTTCAGTTACAATAATTGATAATCTATTGTTAAAGAAAACTAAGCTTGACTGGACTGCACCTCTTTTTTCTTCTAAAACTTTAGTGTTTTAGTTTACACGTTTAGATTCTTGCTTCATTTTAAACTTGTTCTTGTGTATAATGTGAGGCATGGATCTTGTTGCATTTTGCTGCATGGAGAAATCCATCAGTTACCCCAGCACCATTTACTGACATGACTCTTCTTTCTCACCAGGTAGACTTAGTACTCTTGTCAAAAATGAGTTGACTATGGATATGTAGGTTTATTTCTGAACTCTCAATTCTATTCCATTGGTCTATATTTCTATTGTTATAACAGTGCCAGGGTATTTTATTACTATTATAATAATTATTATTATTATTGTGGCTATATAAAAAGCCAAGCCAAGTGCCGTCGAGTCGGATCCGACTCATGGCGACCCTAGGGCTATATAGTATCTTTTATAATTAGGAATGGTGAGTCCTACCTTGTTATTGTCTGTCAAAATTGGTTTACCTATTTGGGGCCAATTGGAAAAAGTTATGCAATAAATATATTTGCAACAATGACCAAAATAAAAGAGTAGTTTCTGAAGTTGCTTATGTACAACCAAAAGTCTCATGGAATTTGGTTCCTTGACTTGGAGGTTTAGGGTCATAATTCCATGGGCCAACGCCAGCCAAGTGCCGTCGACTCGGATTGGCCTAATAACATGTTTAATGCTTCTCTTCTACTTCCTCTATTGTGTAGAGCCTGGGGTCTTAAAGGCTTGCAAGGGACCACCCAGGGTACAACAATATGTGCTATTCACCTAGAATACCAGAGGAAGAAGGAGAGTCAGGAAAAGAAGGAAGTTATGCAGTGTGTGGTTAATTGCCTCCATGAATAACTGCCTTGTTTGCCATGAGACTAGAAGATTGGATATTATACAGCTACCATTATTAAATATGTTGATCAAAGATTCTAGAGAAGAATCCTGATCAAAAGAGGGCTAATACTGAACAGAATTTCAAATTCTCAAGGTCTCCAGATTTCCTGGAATCATGAAGGTTGGATGAACATCTGAAACTATTGCCCTGAGATAATCTTTGAAGCTTAAACCAAAAATATCACCTGAAGTCTTCTTAAAAGCTTGCCTTGAGGACAAAATCATAACATTAACTGTACAACTCAAATATATAGAAAGAGAACAGGAGAAGAAGCCCACAGCCACTAGAAGAAAGGAAATAATGAAGATCAGAACAGGAAAAGTCATAATAGACAGCAGAAAAACAGTAGAAAGAATCAATGAAACCAAAAGTTAGTTCTTTGAAAGGATCAACCACATTGACAAACCATTGGTCAAAATGACAAAAACAAGGGAGAATGCAAGTAAGCCAACAAGGAAATGAAATAGGGATGTTACAAGAAAGGCAACTGAAACAAAAAGGATCATAACAGAGTACTATGAAAAGTATACACAGAGTGTCTTAGTCATCTAGTACTATTCTAACAGAAATACCACAAGTGGACTACTCTACAAAAGAGAAGGTTGTCCTATTACAGTCTAGTAGACTACAAATCTGAATTCAAGACACCAGCTCCAGAGGGAGGCTTTCTCTCTTTTGGCTCTGGAGGAAGGTCCCTGTGGTGCATCAGTCTTCCTTTGGTCTGGGAGTATCTCAGTGCAGGAACCTCAGGTCTGAAGGATGAGATCTCTGCTCATGGTACTGCTTTCTTGATGATATGAAGTCCCTGACTCTCTGCTTGCTCCCCTTTCCTTGTGTCTCTTATAGAATAAAAGGTGGTGCAAACTATACTCCAGAGAAACTCCCTTAGTAAGAGTGCTACACTCCTACCCTAATCCTCTTTAACATAATTCAATCTTGCCCTATTAACCAGAGGCAGAGATCAGGATTTACAACGCAGGAAAATCACAAAATGGTGAACAACTCCACAATACTGAATCATGGCCCAGCCAAACCATTACACACATTTTGGGGGGACACAATTCAATCCGGGATATTGAGAAACTCGAAAACCTAGAGGAAACGGGCAACTTTCTAGAGACACTGTACCTACCTAAACTAAAACACACTTAAGGTTGAAAATCTAAACAAAGTAAGAAAAGAGACTAAAAAGGTAATTTTAAAAAAATCCAATAGTTAAAAGCTGTGACCCAGATGGCTTCACTGGAGAATTCTACCAAATATTCAGAGAAGAGCTTGTACCAGTACTACTCAAAATATTTCAGAACATAGAAAAAGAAGAGATACTTTTGAACTCATCCAATAAAGCCAGCATAATACTGATACCCAAATCAGGCAGAGACATCACAAAAAAAGAAACTACAGACCAATATCTCTTATGAACATATATGTAAAAATGTTCAACAAAATTCTAACCAATAGAATTCATCATGATTTCAAAAAAGTAATACACCCCAACCAAGTGGGATTAATACCAGGTTTGCAAGGACAGTTTAACATTAGAAAATCAATCAGTATAATCTACCATATAAATAAAACAAAGAAAAAGAATCATGCAATCATCTCAATTTATTCTGAAAAGCATTCAACAATGTCTAAACCCATTCCTGGTTTAAAAAAAAAAAAACTCTCAGTAAATTAGTTATAGAAGAGAAATTCCTCAGCACAATGAAGGACATCTATATAACCAATGGCCAAAATTGTTCTTAATTGAGAGAGGCTGAAAACATTTCCCCTGAGAAAAGGAAAAAGATAATGTTATTTATCACCACTCTAACTTGGCATTGTGCTGAAAGTCCTAGCTAGAGTAATAAGGCGAAGAAAAGAAATAAAAGTACCTAAATTGATAAGGAAGAAGTAAAACTGCCTCTCTTTGTGGATGATATGATACTGTACATAAAAAAGTCAAAACACTCCATGAGAAAACTACTGAAACTAATAAAAAGATTAGGCAGAATAGTAGGATACAAGATAGATTTACAAAATCAGTTGTATTCTTATACACAATAATGATAACTATGAAATCAGGAAAGCAATACTATCTGTAATGGCCCCTAAAAAATAAAGTATAAGTAACTAACTAGATTTACATAAGACCTATATATCAAAAAAGTACAAAACAGTACAGCAGGAACCCAAAAGAGGCCTACATAAACGGAAAAACACACCATGCTCATGGATAAGTAGTCTCAATATTGTGAAAATGTCAATTCTACCCAAAGCAATCTAAAAATAAAATGCTATCCCAATCCAAATACCAACAGCATTCTTTAACAAGATGGAAACAGTAATCATTAACTTTATAAGGGAAGGAAAGAGGACCTGGATAAGCAAAGCTCTGCTGAAGAAGAAAGTAGAAGGACTCACAATACCTGACTTCAGAAGCTATAGCTATGGTAGTCTAAACAGCCTGGTATGGGTACAACAGCACACACATTAACCAATGAAACAGAATTGAAAATCCAGATGAAAACCCATCTAACTTATGGTCACCTGATTTTCAACAAAGTCCCAAAGTCCATTAAAGAGGAAAAAACAGACTTTAAACAAATGGTGCTAGCAAAACTGAATGTGATGTGCACCTGCAAAAAAAATCAGGAAACAGGACCCATACTTCACACCATACACAAAAATTAATTCAAAATGAATCAAAGACCTAAACATAAAATCAAATATTATAAAATTCATCAAAAAAATATAGGATCAATGTTAGAGGCCTGAATACATGCCATAAGTAGAATACAAACTGTTTTAATCATCTGCTACTACTCTAACAGAAATACCACAAGTGGATGGCTTCGACAAAGGAAAGTTTGTTCTTACACAGTCTAGTAGGTTACAAGTCCAAATTCAGCATGTCCACTCCAGGGGAAGAGCTTTCCCTCTGTGGGCTCTGGCGAAAAGTCCTCATGTTGCATCAGTCTTTGGTCAGGGAGCATCTTAGCACAGGAACCTCAGGTCCGAAGGACACACTCTTCTCCTGGTGCTGCTTTCTTGATGGTAAGAAGTTCCCAGTTTTCTGCTTGCTTCCCTTTCCTTTCATGTCCCATAGGATGAAAGGGTAAAAGGTGGTACAAGCCACACTCCAGGGAAATTCCCTTTACAGTGGAGCAGGGAGGTGATCTTATGAAGGGATTTACAGCTCCACCCTAATCCTCTCTGAAATACTCCACTCTGTTAACCACAGGCAGAGAGTAGGATTTACAGCATCAGAAAATCACCAAATGGAGAGCAATCACAGAATACAGGGAACTGTGGTCCAGACAAATTACTACACATAATTTTGAGAGCACACAGTTCAATCCATGACATCCCACCCTTCAGTCCCCCCAAAATCACATCTTTGAAATATGTAACACATTCATCCCATCATAGAAAAATCATGTCCATCCCATATGATAGAAGTCTTAAATCAGTTCCAAGTCCAAAATTCAAAAATTCTTTTATATCTATGAAACCTAGTGTTTTAGTCACCTGGTATTGCTCCAACAGAAAATACCATGAATGATATGCTTCATAAGAAGAAAGTTTATTGTCAGAGTCCAGTAAGCTATATATCCATTCATAAATTACAAATCCATTCAATATGAGGGATCATCACAGTCCAGTAGGCCAAGAGTCCAAATTCAAGCAGAGCATCTCTGTACAGGAACCTCAGATCCAAAGGACGTGCTCTGCTCTCAGTGCTGCTTTTTTGGTGGTATGAGGTTTCTACCTTCCTCTGCTCACTTCTCTGCCTTATATCCCACAAGCTTGTAACTTGAGTCCTGCCTCACTAACACAACTGCAGCCCTTTCTCCATCCTCAGTATCACAGAGGCAGGATTCATAACACATGGAAAGAATGGCACCACACTGGGACTCCTAGCTGAGTCAAGTCAACACATACATTTTTAGGGGGACACGATTCAATCCATGACACATAGAATACCAGCTATCTGCTTCCAAACATGCAGTGGCAGAACAGGCACAAATTAGACATTCCATTGCAAATGGGAGAAATTGCAGGGATTGAAGGCATTAACAGGTAACAAACAAATCAGGAGAACACATTACATTAGCCCTCAAAGCTTGGAGAATAATCTTCCATTTTCTAAGACATCTTACACAATAGTCCTGCCCTTCAGACTCTAGATATCAGCCACCCTCTCCAGATTCTGAGTGGAGACCCCCAGCCCTGTGCTACAACTCTGCCTTCTAGGTCCACTCAGACAGCAACTCTGTTCCCAGAGCTTTAGGTGCACCCTAAGTTCAACTGAGTGGCAATTCCAGGCTTTGAAACAAAGCTGAAGCTGTGGCTCCACTCTTTCAAACCCCTGAAGTTATGGCCATACTTTTGAGACTGATGCAGCTAAGCTTCTCGTGCTGTTTGTCTCCTCAGCTTCTGCTTCCTATGGCCTCATGGCCCAGACCTCAGGCCCAGAGGTACTGTACTCTGCCAGGATGCCTCCTGCATAGGCATTCTGCTCTCGCTCTGTCTGTCAGCCAGGCTAGCTCCACCAATTCAAATGCATGCAGGCACCCTACTCTGTCAGGAAACCTCTGTGCACAGGCACTCAGCTTTCTTGTTTTGTGAGTCACCTCCAGCACTGTCTCACATTGATCTGGTTCTGCCTCTCTTGTTTCTCACCACCTGTGCATTCTTTGGTGTTAATAGTTCTCCTCAGTTTCTTCTGAGTCTTCTGTCTGTTCACAGTTTCTAAGCAACTTCTACATTTTGGGTATTTGTTGGATAAGAACCCCACTCCTGGTACCAGATTCTGTTTTAGTCACCTGGTACTGCTCTAACAGAAATACCGTGAGTGGATGGCTTTAACAGAGGAGGGTTTATTCTTACACAGTCAAGTAGGTTACAAATCCAAATTCAGGGTGTCCACTCCAAGGGAAAGACTTGCCTCTGTTGGCTCTGGAGGAAAGTCCTTGTGTTTCATCAGTCTTTGGTCAGGGAGCATCTTGGCACAGGAACCTCAGGTCTGAAGGACATGCTCTTCTCCTGGTGCTGCTTTCCCAGTGTTCTGCTTGCTTCCCTTTCCTTTTCTGTCTCGTAGGGTGAAAGGTTAAAAGGTGGTATAAGCCACACTCCAGGGAAACTCCCTTTACAATTGAGCAGGGAGGTGATCTTATGAAGGGATTTGCAGTCTCATCCTAATCCTCTCTAACATAATCCACTCTGTTAACCACAGGCAGGGATTAGGATTTACAGCATCAGAAAATCACCAAATGGAGGGCAGTCACAGAACAAGGGGAATCCTGGTGCAGCCAAATCACTACATAATTACTGCATTTGAGGGGGACACAATTCAATACATGACACAAACCATAATTAACAATACATAAATACCAGAAGATAAGCTAAATAACTAGGATCTTCTAAAAGTTAAACACCTATGCTCATCAGAAGACTTCACCTAAAGAGTTAAGGAAAAAAATAATGACTATGACAAATCTGATTAAAGTCTAATCTGTAGAATCTACAGAATATCTAACACCTTTCCAACAACAACAAAAAGGTACTCCAATTAAAAAATGGGAAAGAAATGAACAAACATTTCACCAAACAAGACATTCAGGTGGCTAACAGACACATTAGAAATGTTCATCATCACTAGCTACTAAAGAAATGCAAATCAAAACAGTGGTGAAATACCATCTCACCTCACCACCATCAGCATGAGTCAAAAAACCAGAAAAAAACAAATGTTAGGCTGTGGGTTAATTGGAACTCTTAGGCACTGTTAGTAGGAAGGTAAAGTGGGACAAACATTTTGGAAAATGATATGGAACTTCCTAAGAAAGCTACAAATAGAAATACCACATGATCCAGCTATCCTGCTCCTAGGAATACATCCTAGAGAAATAAGCAACATCACGTGAGTAGACACATGTACACCACTGTTCATTACAGCATTATTCATAATAGCAAAAAGATAAAAACCACGTAAGTGCCCATTAACAGATGAGGGGATAAACAAGCTGCAGCACCCTTACACAATGGAATACTACACAACAATAAGGAACAATGATGAATCTTTGAAACATCTCACAGTACGAATGAATTTGGAGGGCATTATGCTGAGTGAAATAAGTTGATCACCGAAGGACAAATGTTACATGAAACCATTATTACAAAAACTTTTGAAAAAGTTTGTACACAGAAAGAAACAATCTTTGACGGTTAAGAGGGAGGAACGGGGTTGGGAGGGAAAAGCACTAATTAGACAATATAAGTGCTAAGTGTTGTGAAGGGTAAAACAGTATACAATACTGTGAAAGCCAGCACAGCTTGACCATGGAAGCTTCAAAGACACATCCAAACTCCCTGAGGGACCAAATTACTGGACTGAGGGCTGAGAACCAAGGTCTCAGTAACATAATTTATAAAGATAATGTTCTACATTCGACTTTGGTGAGTAGTGACTGGGGTCTAAAAAGCTGTGAGCGCCATCTAAGATGTTCCACTGGTCCCATTCCATCTGTAGCAAGGGAGAATGAAGAAAACTGAAGTCTTAAGTGAAAGATTAGTCCAAAGGACTAAGGAACAATAACTACCAGTTTCCACAATATTGAGGCCAGCACAGCTAGATGGCATCCCGCTACCACCACTGACTTCTCTAACAGGGATCACAGTAGAAGTTCCCAGACAGTCAGGGAGAAAAATGTGGAACAAAATTCTAACTCACAAAAAAAGATGAGACTTACTAGTCTGACAGAGACTGGAGAAACTCCAACAGTACAGACCCTGAACATCCTTTTAACCCAGTCCTGAAGTCACACCTCATGTTCACCCTTCCTCCAAAGATTAGACAGACCCATAAGACAAAATAAGTTAATGGGCACACCAGCCCAGGGGCAAGGCAGGCAGGGAGAGAAAATCTGGCAACAGGGACCCCAAGATCTGTAAGCAACGAGTGTTGATATGCCATGGAGTTAGCACCTAATGTCACAAAGCAAGAAGTGTAATGCTTAACTAGAAACTAATTTGCCCTGTAAACCTTCATCTAAAGTATGGTTTTAAAAAATTAAAATTTGGAGAAGCCCAGAAGCTTTTTCATTAAATCCTTCTCCCTCCCCCTCCTCAAAAAAAAATAATAAATCTGCCTTGAGCATTATGTTCTTTTAAGAATTATCTATGTGGGATCAAATTGACAACAGCAACTGGAAAGATTAGACAGTAACCTTAGGGGGCAGTGAATTTATGTTAGCGGGGGAGGAGGAACAACTCAGAAAAGGAGGGTGAGAATGGTTGCACGAGATGAAGAATGTAATCAATATTATAAATTATGTCATTGTTCATGTAAAAACGGTTGAATTGTTGTGTGTTTTGCTTTGTATATTTTCAACAAGAGCCACAAAACAAAAAAAAATTAAAAACAGGAAATTGAGTCCTGAGATTAGGTTAGACAAGTGACAGACTTGTTGAGGGGTCACCCAGGGGGCAATAAGGCATCTAGAGATTAGCAACAGCAGGAAGGTACTACCGTCCCCCCACCCCAACTCATCACTCAAGGCTGGAGGAGCCTAAGATCCAAGCATATCTGGCAGGAGCAGGAACTACAGTGGGGGTTGCCCTGTGTGTGCTGGAATTATTTGGGAGACTCAGCTTTTGACAGTGGGATATGGCTTGAAGTCGCAAAAGAGAAAGAAATACCTAGCCTGTTCCTTCTTCTCCCTCCAATCTTCCTCCAGTTCCCACATTGGCCAACCCTACCTGGAAATCTGAGGGCAAGGGAGCCTGGGAAATATAGTTTCTCACCTTGCAGAGCAGGGCAGGAGAAAGGAGAAAATCAGATGGGAGAGCAAATACCTGTTGCATTCCTACAGTTCGTCTTAAACTCTGGTGTTAGCTGTAGATATCAACCTGTAGATTGTTGCCTAGTGTTAAACTGAATGAACAAATGCCAGGCAAATATTAACAGAAAAAGAAAACAAAATTCAAAAGCAGCCACTTAGACTTATTTTGCTTTTCCTGGGTAAGTGCTTGCAGTTTTAAATTACATTTTAGAGCTTGTGAGCTTAATTAAATTTAAAATGGGAGAGCAACTTAACATAAAATAGCAATTCATGTTTTTTGCTAAGAGTTGTTACTAGCTTATGTGATGGAAGGAAATATATTAGAATTTCAGGGTATGCCTTTCATAAAGAGGACTATGACCAATAGTTACACAAGAAGGTGACCTTTACCCTTCCAGATTCTCTCTCCCCTCCTCCACCCAGGTCTTCACTCTAGAAGGCTTACCAGTGTGTTCCTAGGAGCTCTGGTTTGGGGTTTTGTTCAACCATAAGGAATAGCAATAAGAAATTGATAAAAGGGAAAAGAGTGAGGTTGGGGTATTTATTTATCTGGTGCCTACCTGTGAGATTGTTCCTGTCTACATGGGTTCAACCAAATTCTCTAGACCAGTGCTTCTTAAGATGGGAGTCGGGGTTGCGGAGAATGCTGATTTTTGCCCCTTCCTAACATTAGGCAATGCCTGGATGGTTAGGGGCTGCTACTGGAATCTAAGAAGCAGAGATCAGAGATGCTGCTAATCATCCTTCAATACACAGGACATCTCTGTCTTAATCTAGTGCTGCTTTTAACAGAAATACCACAAGTAGATGGCTTGAAAAAGAGAAATTTTATTTTGTCGCAGTCCAACAGGATAAAAGTCCAAATTTAGGGTATCAGCTCCAGGGGAAGGCTTTCTGTGCTGGCTCTGGAAGAAGGTCCTTGTCCATCTTTTCCTGGACTGGGAGATTTTGAGGAACAGGGATCCCAGGTCTTTTCCAAAGAACCTGCTTTGCTTCCAGCACTGCTTCTTAGTGGTATGAGGTTCCCACTCACCACTTGCCTCCTTCTCATTTATATCCCCAGAGGTTGCCTCAAAGTACAATACAATCTTACACATTGAATCCTGCCACACCAACACAGCTGCCTCTCATACTTCCTCATTAAAATCATAGAGGCAGGATTTACAACATGTAGGAACATCACACAATACTGAGAATCATGGCCTAGCCAAAAGGCTGCACACACTTTAGGGGACACAATTCAATCCATGACCTCCCCCCATTCCCCCCACCCGCCATCACAAAGAATTATCTAGGCCAAGGGGTGGGGCCAAGCTGGTGGAGTAGTACACGCTTCCTGCAGCCATTCAAACAACAAAGACCCAAAAGAACAAAGAATCCAGTGTATAAGACGTCCTAGGAACCCTGCATATCAAAGGGAAACCTGAGAAATTGGACTGAGCAAGAGGAAAGGGAAAATAGCACCAGGAATGCATAGGATTCCATGGACCTAACTTGCCAGGAAGAAGCCGCATGGTAGGCACAGCATGGAGTTGATTTTCTGGAGAATTCACTCACCCATCTTGAGCCAGTGAGGGACAGCTCCAGATCATCAAAAACTAAGTGACTGCATGTCACCTGCAGGGCACAGATGTCAATCTTTCCTTTGATGGGTCTCTTTCGCCCTTCTCCCAGTACTCCTCCCTCCTTTCTCTGAACAGTTCCTGGCTCTGGAGCCTGACTCATTGACTGAGCTGGAAGTAGGATTCTTCAAGTCTGCCCTGAGCAATTCTCCCCACTCCCTTCTCTGTACTATGCCTGGCTCTGGAGTCTGGCGCCACTGACTGAGCCAGAAGTAGCACTCCCTAAGTCCACTCTCAGCCATTCTTGGAAGGGAAAACAGTTTAGAAAAATCAGAGAAGGGGGAATGAGGAGAAACAAAAATGTTTTTCCACTGAAACCCCTAAGCTGGAAAGTCAGGGCAGAAACTTCTTTCACTTAGATTCAGACATAAGGGGATATGCCAACCTCACAGATACTCAGGGGTGGCTGTTGACTCCTGACCTTTCTCGGCAACTGCAGATATAGCTCTATGCCTATACCAATCACCCATGCCCATCTAGGACAGTAGGCCAATACCTGCACCACACACTGGGAAACAGACCACTAGAACACCTGAGCTGAATCCATATAGGAAAAGTGAACTGTACTGTCATGGATTGAACTGTGTACCCCCCAAAATATGTGTAGAAATGTGGCTGGGCAATCATTCTCAATATTTTGTGATTTTCCTATACTATAAATCCTAATCCCTGCCTGTGGCTAAAAGGATGATAATGTTAAAAGAGAATTAAGGTGAGACTGCAACATCCTTGCTAAGGGAGTTTGCCTGGAATGTGGCTTGAGCCAGTTTTATCCTATAAGAAATCAAAGAAAAGGGAAGCAAGGAGAGAGTGGGACTCTACCATCAACAAGGCGACACCAGGAGTAGAGTGCATCCTTCAGACCTGAGATTGCTGCACCAAGATGTTCTTTGACCAAAGATTGATGCAACACAAGGACTTTCCTCCAGAGACAACAAAGAGGGTAAGCCTTCCCCTGGAGTGGGCATCCTGAATGTGAATTTGTACCCTACTGGACTGTGTAAAAATAAACTTTTCTTTGCTAAAGCCATCTACCTGTGTTATCTTTGTTAGAGCACCTCTAGCTGACTAAAACATGTACATTTTGAAACAAGAAGCTAGCATACAGTAGCCAAGCCAAGTGCTGTCCAGTCGGATAGCATACAATACGCAAACATAATATTAATAACTACAATTTACTGATAGCCCAGAAACAACAGTTCATACCAAACATTTAAAGGGGCAGACCAAGATCTCTTTAGAAAGCTCCGAAAACCAAGAATCAGATTTGTCCAGAGGAAGAAAACTTCCTGGAGTCACCAGAGGTAGAATACAAAAGACTAATATTTAGAACTCTTCAAGAGAAGAAGAAGGACATGAGGCAAAATGCAGCAGAGCTTAATGACAAGTTGGATACTCTGCAAGAAAGCATTGAGAAGTAAGAATTAGAAATTCAGGAAATTAATAATAAAATTACAGAATTAGACAACTCAGTTGAAAGTCAAAGAGGACAATGGAAGCCTAAATTAGTGAGATTGAAGATAAAACACATGATATCATCATATTTGAGGCAAAATCAGATAACTAAATTTAAAAAACATCAAGAACCGCTAAAAATTATGTGGGACCCTGTGAAGAGGATTAATCTATGAGTGACTGGAATACTAGAACAGGGACGAATAACAGAAAATACGGAAAGAATTGTCAAAAATTTGCTGACAGCGAACAGAAGAACAAGGTGGTGCCCAGCCACCACCAAAGACAGCCTTGACAGAAAACACAATGTACAGTCCCTGATACAGCACGAGAGAAAGAGGTGTGCAAATCAATAACTCTGTTAAAAGACCAGAACTGATGATGTGACAACCTGGAGGTTGTCACAGGGCCCCTAGACTTGCTGCTAGTCCAGATCTGAAACCAGTGCTGAAGTCAACACTTCAGACAAAGAATAGAGTGGACTCAGGAACACAGAGTGACACGTGTGATGTGTGTACTTTATGGTTTTCTATATATGTATGAGGCTGTCCTACTTGTTTCTTTCTACAGGGGAGAGGACAGGGTAAAGAGGAGGAGATAATTGTTGGCTGAATGGACAGTGGAAGTAAAGAATCAAAAAGAAGAGTGTGCTGTCACAGGGTGAGGAGAGCAGATAGAGTTGCAGAAAGGCAGGTATGGAAAATTGACTGGAGTTCTAAACTTTCACTTAATCACAATACACAAATTAAGAGAAAAGATTTGCTGACAGAAAACTTCCCTGATAACATGAAAGATAAGAAGATACGTATCCAAGATGCTCACTGAACTCCACGTGAGGTAGACCTCAAAAGAAAGATGCCAAGGCATATTATAATCAAACTTGCCAAAACTAAAGATAAGAAGACACTTAAAAGTGGCCAAGGATAAACAAAAAATAGCCTATAGAGGAGAATCAATAAGATTGAGCTTGGACTATTCACTAGAAACCAAGCAAGCAAGAAGGCAATGGGATGACATGTACAAAACCTTGAAGGAAAATAATTGCCAGCCAAGGATTACGTTTCCAGAAACATTGTCTCTCAAATATGATGGCAAAATTAGGACATTTCCAGATAAACATAAATTTAGGAAATTTGCAAAAACCAAACCAAATTTACAAGAAATACTAAAGCGAGTCCTTTGGTTAGAAAATCAGTAACACCAGGTAAAAACCCAAGACCAGAACACAAAACAAAGCAACAGGATATCAACCCAAGCAGGGGAATCACAAAAATAAATCATGGGCAAACCACTAAAAATACAGAAACAGAGATGTCATTATGTACACATTATAATAAAAACAAAGGACTCAAAAGAAAATGTCCTCTTAGATCTGTCATATGGAGAGGTAGTCAAAGTGATATAAAGAAATTAAAGACTGGTTTACATTTAGAAAATCACAGGGAAATATTAAGGTAATCATCAAAGAAACTATCAATCCTATGCATCAAAATAAAAAAACAAGAAAAACATGAAGTCTCAGCAAAAACAAAACCACCAACACTGAAAAAGATGAAGAGAAAACAAAATTAAATGGAACGAAGAAATTGTCTGCACCACACACACACCAAAAAAGACATCAAAATGACAGCACTAAGCTCATACGTATAGAAATAAGGGCTGTCATACAAACAGATACATGCACACCAGTGCTTACTGCAGCATTGTCCACAATAGCAAAAAGACAGAACCAACCTAGGTGCCCTTCAACAAGTGAAAGGATAAAGAAACTATAGTATATTCACACAATGGAATACTATGTAATGATAAAGAACTGATGATTTCTAGGAAACATCTCTTAACATGGAATCATCTAGAAGGCATTATGCTGAGTGAAATTAGTCAATTGCAAAAGGACAAATGTTATATGAGACCACTATTTAAAGACTTAAGAAGAGGTTTAAGCACAGAAGAAAGCAACATTTGATGTTTACAAGAGCAGGGAGGGAGGACGAGGGGCATTTGTAGATTAAATAGTAGATATACATTGGGTTAGATGAAGTCAGTGACAGCACTCAGTAGAAGGGAGGTTATCACAACTGGACTACACTAAAAGGTAAAAGGTTTTATAACTATAACCCAACATTTTGAAGGACTGAATAGCCGGGTCAGGGGTCTTGGGACTATGGTTTCAGGGCACATCTAGGTTAACTGGCATAACTAAGATTTTTTTTTAAGAAAATGTTCTACATATCACTTTGATGAGTGATGTCTGGGGCTTTAAAAGCTAATAAGCTGCCATCTAAGTAGCGTTAATGGTTTCCAAACCACCTGGAGCAGAGGAAAATGAAGGACTTCAAAGATGTGAGGAAAATATGAACCCAGCAGAGAGAAGGTGCCATATGATCCAGAGACTACTTCAGCAGACTGTTAGCCCAGAAGTGGAATCAGTACTGAAGCCAACTCTTCAGAGAAAGATTGGACTGACTATAAGACATAGAGTGATGCTAGCAAATAATATGCTTCTTGGCTTAAATATACACATGAGGCTATCTGAGCAGCTCTTGTCCAGAGGTGAGATGATAAGTTAGAGGGGAACAGGTGTTGGGAAAATGGATATAGGAAGTACAGTGCAGAAAAGAGGAGAATGCTGTCAGGGGTGGGGAGGTGGGAGGGAGAGCAGTTAGAGTAGCATAGGGGTGTGAGTGTGGAATTGCATATTGCAAATTTTTTGGATTGTAAACTTTCACTTGAAGCACAAAAAAAATTAAAAACAGGAAAATAATAACAGTAATAAAAAAGAATGTGGGCAGATACAGAAGTTGGATGGGCACGATGAACAAGAATGTGCTGAGAAGCCTGGTCCAGGGTTCGATGAAAAAGGCATTTGAGAGCCCTATAAGAAGTCTGGAGCTCTCGTGATGTAGTGGTTAAGCATTCAGCTGCCAACCGAAAAGTCGGCAGTTGGAATCCATCAACTGCTCCCTGGAAACCCCATCAAAACCCACTGCCTTTGAGCCAATTTCAACTCATAGTAACTATAGGACAGAGTAGAACTGCCCCATGGAGTTTCCAAGGACTGCTTGGGGGATTTGAACTCCTGACCTTTTGATTCTTAACCATTATATCCAGGGTTTCCATATGGAGTGCTGTTGTATGCTGTCCTGTAGGGTCACGCTGAGTTGGAATTGATTTGACAGCAGTAGGACTCATTTGGTTTTGGTATAAGGAGCTTGGCCTGTGGTGGACCGTCTCTTGTAGGCTAGGGTTAGCCCTTGAAGAGTGCTTCAATGGACCAGGGATACAGCCAAGACTGTGTTCTAGATGGAGCACTCTGGAGATGGTGGTGCTGGGAAAAGACCTGGGAGGAAGCATAACCAAAGATGCAGAAGTCTGTTTGGAGGCTGCTTATAGGGACAAAAAAGTGGTGAGGTTGGGGCCAAACCATGGGTGTGGAGTTGAAGGGAGGGAGCAGTTTTAGAGGTTGACTCTCCTAGCCAGAGTGGTGGGATGTGGGTAGGAATGAAGGGGCGAATGCTGGCTGCCCGGATCTAACTTGGAGGCTCAACAGATGGTTTTGTCGGGGGCGTAGTGGGGTGGATGGGGCACACGGTGGGAGATGAATTCAGGTCTGCCTCTAGAGCTGGACCAGTGGCCATTTCATCTGGTCTTTTTGGATACTTCATCTTCTCCACTGCCGATAATGAGGATGAATCTGGCTTGTGATTAAGTGTCTGAGCGCTGGATCCAAATGGACCCAGACCAGGGCTCTGCTCCACCACTCCCACGAGGGAAAGGGCCAACTATGCAGCCTCCTTCCTTATGAGGGAATACTAACAACCCAGCAACAATAGCTTCCTCAGAGGGTTGTCAGGGGCGTTAGATGAGGTAATGTAAACTTCTCAGCAGACGGTAAGTAAGCACTCGGTGAATATCAGTTATTACTATTATTGGCAAAGGCAAACCCTGCTGGGCTCTAGCTCTGTTGTAAGTACCCCTGGCGTGTACACACATGCACGCGTCCTCGCGCGCGCACACACACACGCACACGACGACAGAAGAGGAAACAGGAGCTGCTCTCCTGCTCCTAACCTTGGAGAGCAAGCTCTTTCCTCCGGCTTTGCTCCTGCTGGACCATTTCTGCTGGGAAGCTTTCCTGAGTCCCAGCAGGCCAGAGGCCCAGCTGGTGGAAGGATGTAAACGGAGGCTCTGAGGGACACCCTGGGGCAGGATGTCCCACTGGCCATAGACCAGGGCAGGCTTTTGAGTGACATGAGGAAAAACAACCCATGTGTGTCATCCAGTATAGAACCAGCTCAGACTGCAGACCTAGAGCAAGTTTTGAAGTCCCAGCTGCCACACCCTCAAAGCCCCAGCTGTGTGGCCTCAGGCAAATCACTCAGCCTCTCCTGAGTCCTGGCCTGTCCTCTCTGGGAAACCGGAGCGCTGATTTCCACCCTCACAGATTGCCATCCTGCCTAGACAGAGCTGCAGCTGGGGATTCACCAGATAGACCCGAGGGGCCTGTGGGGCCCACCCCTGCTCCCCTACTCTGGCTTCCCTGACCCTCTCTGGCCAAACACTTGGGAAGGAGGTCTTCGGGGGCTCTGCTGCCTCAGCTTGGCTTCCCCAACAGCGGGGCAGGCAGGCGGGAGAGGCTGCAGCCTCCAGGGCTGCCCCTGACAGGATGTCAATATCTGCCTGTCAGTCCAGTCCTCAGAGCAGTGTCCCACGTGGAAGTGCTCAAGTTCTGGTATTTCATACTTGAGATCTCAATTACATGCCTGGCTCCCGGTCTGAGGGATTGGCAACAGCCAGTGGAGCCCTCTTGTTCTCCAGCAGTAGGGGACAGAAGGATGGGGACTGAAGGATGGGGACACTTTGGAGTAAGGTGTGCCAGGAATGCTGCAGATAGGGATGGAAACCACCAGGCCTCAGCAAGTATTTCTGCAGGAGCACTTACAGAGACACAGGCATCCTCTGCAGACAGCAGAAAGGACAGTATCTCAACAAGGGCCTGAGGGATCAGGGTTTGTTACCGGTTGCCTGAAGGTCTGGGATGGCGAAGAGGTACAGTGACTGCTGCCTCACCACACCCTTGCCCAAGACAGAGACAACAGCTAAGCTTCCCCCTGCCAGCGAAACTCTTTCTCAGCTCCCTTTGAATGAGTTAGGCCTGCTTGGACTCAGAGAGGGGCCATTCCTTCCCACATGCAGACTTTCTCTCCAGGCTTGAAAACTGCACTGGCCCTTTGCCTCTGAGCAATCTGTTTCCCTTCTGCTTAGACCAAGCCGCTAACCTGCTTGGCATCCTTTAGTTGTCACAGCAAACTTCTCCCTTACAATTTTCTGGAAAGCCCTGTGGAGACTGGGAGCATACTGCCTCCTAAGGGCAGGACCTGTCTCTAACACAGCACGGTGTCTAGCCCAGAGAAGGTGCATAGTCTCACAGGACACCACAAGAAAATGGACCAAGCCTTGGGGCAGGCTGGAGGAGGGCCAGCGACCACCTCACTCCAACCCCACTTCCCAGCAGACTGAGGGGATGTCTCCATCAGACATGGCGGGAGGGAGGGTTTCCTGTTGTTTAGTTTCTGCTTCTTCCTGCCTTTAACCGTTCTCTCTCTCTCTCTCTCTGCCTGTGTCTCCCTCTGCCTTTCCCTGTGAACCCTGTCTCTCATCTCCACCGAGTCTGTCCCTCTTCTTCTCTTTACCTCTAAACGCCTCTCCCTTTGCGTTTTAATGACCCCTTTTCCTTCTCTTTCGGTTTATCTTCATACTCCCTGTCTTTATTTCCATGTCCACCGTGTGGTTTCCCCCGCATGAGCACTGCTTACAACGTAATTTTTCTATCTCTGCCTTTCTGCCTCTGCCACCTCAAACCTTTGTCTCTTTCCTATTCACCTTAATCTGCTTCTACCTTCCCTCTCACTTGGGTCCCTCTCCTTGCGTCTCTGCCACTATGTCCTGTGCTTTGTTCCTGTCTTGCCCCTTTCTCTTCCCCATCCTTTTTGTGTTTCTTCATCTCTCTTTTGCTCTGCCCCATCTCTCTGTGCCCCTGTATCTCTCTCTCTCCAATCTTCTGCCTCTTCTTCTTACTGCCTCTCTATTTCCTCCTCCCTGTGTCTCCTCATCACCCTGACCATCCCACACTACCACCCTTCTTCTTCTGTGTCCATGACCTTGCCCAGGATGATCCCAGCCACCAACAAGGCCTTCGTGGTCAACAACCTGGTGTCCGGAACTGGCTATGACTTGTGTGTCCTGGCCATGTGGGATGACACGGCCACAACGCTCACGGCCACCAACATCGTGGGCTGCGCCCAGTTCTTCACCAAGGCCGACTATCCACAGTGCCAGTCTATGCACAACCAGATCCTGGGTGGCACGATGATCCTGGTAATTGGAGGCATTATTGTGGCTACACTACTGGTCTTCATTGTCATCCTCATGGTACGCTACAAGGTCTGCAACCATGAAGCCCCCAGCAAGATGGCAGCTGCCGCCGTCAGCAACATGTACTCACAGACAAATGGGGCCCAGCCACCTCACATGGGCAGCGCCCCCAGCGGGGTACCCACACAGGGGCCACCCAAGGTGGTGGTGCGGAATGAGCTGGCCGAGTTCAGTGCCAGCCTGGTCCGGGGCAGTGACTCCTCTTCCTCCAGCTCCCTGGGCAGTGGGGACCCAACAGGGCTGGGACGGGGGCCCTGGAGGCTCCCACCCCCTGCTACCCGCCCTAAGCCCAACATTGACCGCCTGATGGGGGCCTTTGCCTCCCTGGACCTCAAGAGTCAGAGAAAGGAGGAGCTGCTGGACTCTAGGACTTCAGCCGGGAATGGGCCTGGGACACCCGCCAGGGGCCACCACTCGGACCGAGAGCCACTGCTGGGGCCGCCTGCAGCCCGGGCCAAGAGCCTGCTCCCATTGCCTCTGGAGGGCAAGACCAAACGCAGTCACTCCTTTGACATGGGGGACTTTGCAGCTGCAGCAGCAGGAGGGGTTGCTCCTGGTGGTTTCAGTCCCCCTAGGAGGGTCTCGAACATCTGGACAAAGCGCAGCCTCTCTGTCAATGGCATGCTCTTGCCCTTTGAGGACAGTGACCTGATTGGGGCTCGGGGCACTTTTGGCAGCTCCGAGTGGGTAATGGAGAGCACTGTGTAGTCCTGGAGGGCTGGGGGACACCCTCCCACTCTTGCAGGATGAAAGAAGGGGAAAGAATCTTGACTGGCAAGTCTTTGTGGAGTTTCCAGGGCGATGTTTACATCCAGGGACAGCTTTGTCTCCCTGTCAATGGCCTCTTTCCCCAGTACCCCCACACCACCCTCACTGGCCCGTCCCCTACCACCCAGCTGGGGTGTGCTCAGGGAAAGTGAACTCTCTCAGAGTTCAAACTAAGCCCTGAGTGTTGGGAAAGGCAAGACTTCTTCTGCCTTTCTAACTGCAAATGTAGCGTATAATCAAGTGGCTTTGGATTGCTGATGGTTCCAGTGTTGTTTTATTTCATAATTATTTTTTTTCCATTTCACAGACTCCTGTTCTTCATTTGCACTGATAATCAAGAGTTTACACATGAAAGTATGTTTCCAGCACCCTTGGGCGTGGGTAATCACTGTCAGTTGGCAGAAGGGAATGGCTTTGGTTCTACACTAGTTTGGCAAGACCCTTGCCCGAACGTCTTGAGATTCCCCACTACCCACATGCCTGAGACCTGACACTGTTTCCTTCACTTCTCAAATATACGCTACACCTCACCACATCAGCTTAAACCACAAGGCTACTGTCCAAGACTTCCTGTATGAGGGAGAAAGAAGGGCTTTACAAGGCTACCGGGCATAAGAAATTTTGACTTCTGGGGTTGCCTTTGGAGTTTTGCCTGTTTTTCAGGGAAGTCAAGACAGAACATTTTCCATAGGTATGTGCTGGGCCAAGGAAAGCATTGTGGGGTGACAGAAGGAGCTCCAGACTTTAAGGCCAGAACTCTACAATTGGGTTCCCGGAGAGCCATACTCAGGAACCAGCTGAATAACTTGGACAAGACCTTTTTCTTTCTTTGGACCTCTATTTCTTAATTTGCCAAATACTGAAGTTGCCCTAGAAGGTCTCCAATTCTAAAGAGCTAACCCACTCTTCATGATGCTCAGTATTATGGCTTCTGGTCAGAGGTACCCATAGCAAAAGCTGGTAGAGCATTCCCTAGTCTTCCTACTTGACTCAACCCAACTCATTGCCATTGTGTCAATTCCAACTCATAGTGACCCTGTAGGACCGAGTCGAGCAGCTCCACAGGGTTTCCAAGGCTGTCGTCTCCTGTGGAAGAAGATTGCCACATCTTCTTCCCTTAGAACCACTAAAGAGTTTGAACCACCGACACTTCGCTTAGCAGCAAGTTTTTAACTACTGTACCATCAGGCCTCCTTTCTTACTGGCCGCAGGATTCTAGAGGCTTTGGAGAGGGAATGCTGAATTGTTTTATAATTTTAGAGTTCCAAAACTTAGGAAGATTTTTCTATCACCTCACCTTTAATTCTCCCTCCTCACCCCCTTATTTAAAGAGAGCATAAGGGACTTGGCCAACATCACATAGTGAGTTTGTGATAAAATCAGATTAGTGGGCAAGGCCACTTATATTCTAGGGGTGACATTTGGGATCCATTTCCCTGCTTTTACCTTGCATGGGGCAGTTTTGTGCTATTCCTGAAAAGGCTGACTTAGGGTGGGACATAGGAATGCCTTTCTTGGTTCCCTGAAGGTAGACCTCCATGCATAGAAATAACAGGATGGGAGTTGAGGGAAAGGGTACATTAGCTCTGATCCGTTTGAGGATTAATCCCCACATTCCCGTACAGCAGCCCGAGCAGGGAGCAAAAGAGAGAAGGCCAGAGGCCAGGAAGAAACTCCTGTAGAGGAATCTGAATGACTTTGCCCATGCATCTCTGTCTCTCCCAGTCTGTCTTTTCTTCTCAGCCTGTCCTCATTGCCAAACACAGTACCTCTCCATTGGGCTCCCCAACTCTCTCAACCCTTTGACATACAGCTCTGCCTTCTCTTGTTTCGCCTCCCTTTTCCACTTGCCAACTACACAAGAGTTAGCAAAGAACACAGATGAGTCCATTTCAGCCTTAAGTGCACTCATGGGCTCGAACTTGGAGCAGCCACTGGCCCCCAGGCCCCAGAAACACTCAAAGAGAAGATGGGAGCAGTCTATGCAGGATTGCCTTCTGGCTCAAGCTCAGGAGCTGCCAATCGAATGCCTTCGTCCTTCCACACCCTCCTTCCCTGCTGCTTTCCTCTCCCACTATCCTGTCTTCACTTTCCTTCCATTTCCTCTGATTCTTCGCCTTCCCCTTCCCTTTCAGGTCCTGACAAGGTCTTTAACAGACCAAGCCAATCTCTGGCTGAGACCACAAGTGAATTTTCGAGGCCAACCCAATGCTGGAGCATACTTTTCCCTGTCCTGGCGGCACCCACAGAACTGGATGACTGGAAAGGAAATCTTTCCCACCTTCCTTCTTTTCCCTTTTTTCTTTTCCATCTTCTGTTTGCTCCCTCTGCACCTTTCCCGTTTGTCCCTTCTAAATATAGCCACTGAGGAAGCAGCTCCAAATACCCTTTCCTTTTTCCCCTTTGGGTTCAGACATCCCAAAGGGAAAGTGGTGGACAGTGGAAGGGGAAGAACCAGCTCACTGTCTATTGTCAGTGCCTCCAACAGCTGTTGTGACGTGGACATGTAATTGATCTTATGTGTGTCGTGTATCTTACTGACAAGTTTTGGGAAACAACGTTTCTGTGGTCATAATATAAACGCCAAACTCCTCCTTTGCTAAAGGAAAAAAAAGTACAGTAAAATGTACAGTTGAAAAACAACAGTCAACCACACTTCTTGGGAGGAAGAAAAATAACAGTCTCATGCCTGTGAATGTCAGCTGTTCATTTCTCTGGAAAAGTGAGGTTTTCTAAAGATGGCTCTGAAGTGGCATTTTCTCTTGCACCTGTGCTTTTCGGTGGTGGGAGCCTGCTTTTTGACAAGTACATACATAAGGTGAAGAAGCTTCTGGAAGAACAGAGGATGAGGTTGTCCTCCTGGAGCAGAAATGGTACAGGAATTTGTAATGAAGCTCCAGCCTGAGAAAGGAATAGCCCATCCCCATCGGTCCTGAGTGTCCCACCTGGCAGCTGCATTCTTTGATCACTATTGCTACCTACTTTCTCCTGGACTGAGGCCACCACCACACCTGTCACTAGAGGCACAAGGGTATCTGCCACACGTTTAGGTGGAGCCTTAATCTGTGTTTTTCAAAAGAGCCTTTTCCTGGGAAACCATGGGACAATGCAAACCCGAAGTATAGAAACAAATAAGCTTCTAGAACACAGCTTCCCAACCCCATGTCTGTTAAGTCTATGGCAGTGCTGTCCCATAAAAACAGAAGAGAGTTGCACTGTCATTTTAAATTTTCCAGTAGCCCCATTAAAACAAGCATGAGGAATCAAGTGCAATTTAATTTTCATAATACATGTTTTTAATCCAGTATATCCAAAATTTATTATTTCAACATGTAATCCTTATAAAAATTCTTAGTAAGAAATTTTACTCGCTTTTATACAAAGTCTTGGAAATCTGGTATATATTTTACATTTATTAAAACCAAACCCACAGCTCTAGACATCCAACAATTTACTTGCCAGCATGCTCACTGAATGGCAAAGAAAACTAACTCCTACTGAGCACCTTACAGTTTCCAGATACTCTACTACATACTTGCCATGCAATTCTCACTGAATTGTACTGCAGCCTCTGAAGATAGCTGTTATTATGCTTATTTCACAAAAGATGGGACTGGAGCTTGGAAAGGGTAACTTGCCCAAGGTCACACAATAAGTCTGGCTGTAAAGCCTTGTCTCTTCATCACACTGCCTCACCTCCCCTTTCTTCTTCCCATACACTGAATTTTATGCTGAGATATTCAAATACATAGGCTATTTGGGAAGCTTTTGCTTTGGTCTCAAGGTCTGGTAGAATCCTTGGAGTGTTGACTTCAGACAAGTGCCCTTTGGTTAAGTGGTTTCTTCTGACCTCAGACTGGCCTTTCAGGTCCTTCTTGGCTTTTACCACGTTCCCTCTCCTGGCTAAGAAGATTCCTCCAGGCTTCAGTCTTTCCTTCACAGCCTGCGCTGTTGCCACCCCTTCTCCATACCGGATGACCCTCTAGGAGGCCCATCGTTTAAGCATCGTGTAAAGAGTCTTCTACCTCCAGCGTCTGCTTAGCTCCAGTCCTTTTCCTGATCCCTCGTGCCTGGAGAGCCAGCGACTTCTTCTGATTCGCTGCCTCACACCAGCTTTCCCCGATGACCCAACCCACTTTCCCATCTCTTTGTCCTCATCAGAAGAGGAACTTGTCCACTGCAGGTCCTCTTTCCTAACAAAGGGAAGCCTCCAGCTCTCTGATCTTTTGCAGAGGAAGGATAGCTAATACAGCCTGAGTCCAGCTGACATTTAAGCAGTCTAAATGTTGGTGGCATAGTGGTTAAGTGCTACAGCTGCTAACCAAGTCATCAGCTGTTCGAATCTGCCTGGCGCTTCCTGGAAACTGTGGAGCAGTTTACTCTGCCTTGTAGGATCACTATGAGTCTGCATTGACTCAACAGCAGCGGGTTTGGTTTGGGGTTTTGGTGTGTCGTTTCACCTCCTTCCCTTAAGTTCTTAATAATGGCTCATCCCTCAGGTTCTCCTCAGAGGTGGTACTTCGCATTTTTCTATTATTATAGTGTCAAAACCCCAAAAGATAGTAGACATTTTTTTTTTAAAGGATATAATTTCCAGGCAGGTAAGAGAAAGATCACTGTCTCAGATTTCCCCTTCAAAGAAAGGAAAATAACTTTTTCCCCCTACAAAGTCTGTGGCTTTTGATTTTTAATGAGTACAGCCTGAGTACTTCTTTGTCTTGTGTTCTCAGCATTTTTGCAGTGAAGGTCTGAGTTTCAGCAAGATGAGTAGAGCTGTGTCTGTTCCTGTAGGCAGCGGGCTTTCCATAAACTGCTGCTGGAAAAATAGACACACTGGTTCAAAAGAAAAGACTACTGGGAGGCAGCAGTGAAAACCCGAACAGGCAGTTTTAAATGTCACACCTCTATTACAAAGCCCAGCTGCTCTCTGCCATCCAGTCTGCAGCAAGGAGGAGTTTGTTGTGACAAGAATGCTGCGCACTGGTAAAACACGAGGTTTCTACCTTTGCTTCATAGAATTAGATTCATCCAGGTTGCTCTTGTAGCGTCTAAAACGAACGCTGCCCCTTTGAGAGTTGAAAACATACCTATCTGTGCTTTCAGCATTTATAAAAAAGTATCTTCGTTTCTCATTTGCCATGATCTCAATCAAGGTTCCCCATCAGGCAACCAGTCAGCATTTACGTCAAAGCTCCCATGGTGTTCTGCTCCCAGCAGCCTCTGTTGTTGCTGTCAGCTGCCATCGAGTCAGCTATGCCTCAGGGTGATGCCATGTGTTGCCAGGTAGAACGATGCTCTACAGTGACCTTTCAGAAGCAAACTGCCAGGCCTGTCTTCCAAGGCACCTCTGCGTGGATTCAAACCAGCAACCTTTTGGCTAGTTGTCAGGCATTTAACAGTTTGTACCACCAAGTGATTCCCTTAGCAGAGGACAGTTGACAGGCTTCTCCACAGACCAGTGAAGGGGTCTGGCCTTACCCTCCAAAGCCATTCAATGCCCGGCATGGTAGCCATCTAAGATCCTCTGGCAAATCCACTGTTCTTGCCCTGTATCCTCGTTGAATAACAGATGACATCTTTCTACTGCTCAAGGACTCTGGAAAAATGGGTTCCATTTGTGATCTCTTCCCTGATCATTTTCTTTTGCTTGTTAGGGTATTTGATCTCATTCCCTTAACCAACAGCAAAATAGATCCTGCTGTTACCCACTTGGTTCTCTGCTGATGAGGAAGATAAACTGGAATTTTACCCACCCCCATGGAATCCCCAAAACCATCTGGTTTACCGTCAGTCAGCCCACTGCCAAGCCTCCCAAATCCCGAGGCCCCTGCATGCAGACTGCCCATCTGGCTAGGTGAGATGAACACACCCCCTCTTCTCTGACACCTCCTCTCTACCGTGTGTTTGTTGGTGCTCCCTGGCATACTGAGCAACAGCTCTAGCATTTACATACTTTCTAAGGGTAAATTTCCTTTCTCTTGAATATTTTCTATTCTATGTGATAGCAAAGACATGCCCTGTTCCCTAAACCATGGTTATCTCTGTTAGCAGACCACCTAACACAGTTCCCAGCTTCTTCTGAAGGAAAATCCCAGAATCTCACACCTATTCTCTTCATCACTGGCTCTGCAGCTCCTAGGAGCAAGCAGAGATCTTGTTCACTGGTCGAGGGCTATACAAAGAAGAGCTTGTGGTTCTCAGTTAAAGCCATCAATCCTAATACTTCCCTGCAGAGTTCGCTGTCACAGTCCTTCCACTCCTCCCTTAGGGACACAATTCTGCCTGTCTGCCAAGGATAGCTGGTTGCCTTCCCTGCCCAGACAAAGTTATGAGGAATTTCTTATCCCTTCCTTTAGTTGATGCAAGATTGGCATTTTTCAAGTGGATATTGAACTCCAAAATTAAATAGACAATCAGAGCTGACATTTATTGAGAGTTTCCCATGTGCCATGCACTGTTCTGAGAGCTTCATATAGATTATCTCAATTTATCATCAACAACAGGATGAAGTAGATATTATTACGATCATCCCCACCGGGGAAGCTTAGAGACAAAGGGGTTAAGTGACTTGTCCAAGGTCACACAGCTGGGTCACAGCAGCAGAGTTGGGTAAACACTCAATAAATTGATTTACTCTGAAGTTACCTACAGAGCTGCAGAGACCATTAGCCATACAGTTTCCTAGGTTTCATATCAAAGGCCTGAACTCTGACATGGGAGCCTTGAATTTCAGAAGACTGACCCTGGCAGACAAGCAGGAAGGGTGGACAGATCAGTGCTGCGCTCTGATAGCATGCAGTTGCTGACTTGCCGTGTGCCTGGCCTATGCCTAGTGCTGGGAGAATTAAAAATAAAAATAAAAATGGAAGATGCTGTCTTCCTTTGAGGGCCTTCTACATTTCCCTGAGGGCTGAGGACATGGGCTGGTTTCTAAGTTTCTGTGGGTTTTCACTCATTTCAAGATACACAGGGCTCTGAGGAGTCCCACTGTCCAGGAAGAGATGGATGGATCGATGGATCGATCGATCAATGAGTGGATTGATGGGTGGATCGATGAGTGGATGGATAGTGGATGTACCAATCAGGGGCCCCTCTGACGAAGATTTCACTAGATTGCAAATCCTCAAGGCATCTTGATTCATGTCACAGGAGCAGAAATTAAGACCTGGAGTGGGAAAGTGTTCACCTTTGGGTCAGACAGGGGCCCAGTCAGGACTGGAATCCTACACGTGGAAGAGCTGAACCTGAAAGGAACAACCCTAAATGACCAAGGAGCTCTTTAGCTGTGGGGTGGGGAGATGAAGTAGGCCTGGAAGAGGAGAGATTGCAGAGAACTGGAGGGTCCTGAGCAGCGCAAGGCACATGCAGGTCCCAGAGTGAGTGCTATTCAGTGGAAAGAGCTAGGTTGAGAGCCTGCTTCCTGTCCTCTGTTTATTTCTCTGTATCAGTGGTAAGTATCAATTTCAATAGCTATGCCTATGAAGTAGTAATTCTACAGATCACACGTCAGGCTGGAAAAGCAGAGTAATGATAGTCATTATTATCAATGATATGCATCATTATTATAAATTATGACATATTAATGATACCATTAGGTATTTCAGGCTGATAGAATCTCAGAGCTGGCAAGAGATCTCTGAGGTCATCCACTGCAGCTTCCCTCAGTGAGTATTAGAATTCTCTGCTCGATATCCATGAAAACTGTTATTAATCCTATAATAAGCAGGATTGTGCATGATGAGTTTCAGATTCACCTAAGGCAGAAGGTGACTCCCTGTGCTCCAGTCAGACCAAGGTTTGATGGTTATGGCTTCATATTCCTGGTGGATCTTTGCATACCTATCATTCCTATTTTCACAGGAAATTCAGAGCCCCACCAGAAACCAGCTCTCTGAGACCCTTGCAATCCGTGTTTGATATCAGGTCCAGAGCTAGGGCAAGCTGGGGAACTCTCAGGGGGTGTGCTGTTCTCTTGCCAAATAAGCCCTGGTCTCACTGACACTGAGAGAAGGAAGGAGGCAGAGAAGGACCCTGGCACACTGGTCACCCTGCAGCCACTGGTGTTCCTTTATGGTTTGAGGTTCACAGCCCCAGTGGCAGCTACAAGGCACTGGAAAATTCCAGACCTCACCCCTGGGTACATTGAAACCAATGATTGTACATCAGTATACTTACAGTTAAACATGTATTATCCAGTGAGGCCAACATTTCTGCTCCTCACTCATTGAATCTCCAACCTCTGTTCAATATCTACCCTTGTTCTGAGACCAAAAGACTAGCCAAAATGTATTAACAAGGACTCTGGAGTAAACCCGACACTGCCACCCAAAGCCTTCTATGGCTTTTCCTTCATTCCTTTGAGTGAATAGATTTTTTTCCTTCTAAGACATGAATACATACACACAGACTACAGGTGACCCGGTGAGGGCCTGGCTTTGCTCAGAAGGTTGAGAAGTGCTAGAAGCTCTCCACCTGAGACAGGAGGTAAGCCCTTGCCAGAGGGGAGGTTGTATGGGCCCAAGTAGTCCACTGACCAGCTTCTCCTATTCCCCGTAATGCCCAGGTCCCCTGTAGCCCCAACACCATCCACCTGCTTGAAGTGGGAAGATTAAATCGGCATGATCTTTACTTCTAAACTGTCATATAAAGTCCAACATAAATGAAGAAGGAATGTTACAGAAACTTTTTTACCCATCTCTTGGGGAAACCCTGGTGATGTAGTGGGTTAAGCGCTACCACTGCTAACCACAAGGTCGGCAGTTCAAATCCACCAGGCGCTCCTTGAATACTCTAGAGGGCAGTTCTACTCTGGCATCTAGGGTCACCGTGAGTCGGATCTGACTCAACGGCACTTGGCTGGCTGGAGTCTACACGGCAAAATAGGCCCCTGGAGGCTTAAGGGTAGAGTTAACACTTGGGGGTGTGGGCAACACCTGTGGAGGTGATGCAGTGACACACAACATAAAAAGCTTGGTTTTCATGTTGAAGGTAAACAGAGAAGATTGGGTCACTCCTGAGATATTGCTGAAAGTGGGGACAGACCTCAACAGCTATCAGCTGATGAAGACCAGTTCTTCCTTGGTCTCTACAATTTAAAGAGCCCTGGTGAGATCCTGCCTCATGAGAATCAGGGAAACAACTTTAAATTAGTATAGCCCTGAACTTCAAGGGCAGTAGAGGTTGAGGCTTTTCCTGGGACTTTTATCTTGAGACTTAGAGCCTTCTATCATCTTTGAGGTTTATGGAAAATGAGAGTTTGTGCCAGGCAGGAGAAAATGATATCAAGAGTATTTTCTGCCCCAAACTGAGAATAAAGAATGGTCAGGCAAGAGCATCTAAACCCAGGTTTAGTCAAATGGGGTCGCCCTAATGACAGGTCCCATTGTTTCTGAAGAAGGAACTTAGTTGGAAATGTTTGATATATACAAAGTCAGCAGTAGAGTCAGATAGTACAGCATCTCACTGTTGGAAAAAAAAATTATCCCATTCTTTCCCCCAAACTCTGACTTACACTTTACTGTTTCCCAGTTTACAGGTTTTTTTTTTTTTTTTTTTTAAAAAAGATCAAAGTTGGTCATTTGGTTTTTCTAAGTTCTTATAGAGCTTACAGGGCAGACATGTGTCTCAAAATTTAAATTATCTGACTCCAGAACTGGAGTTCTGTTCATACTGCACCGCCAACACCCAGCCATTGTAGCGATGGCTGGCTGCCACAGCAGCAAAGGGGGCAAGAAGTGCAGCAGAGCAGCCAACCTAGAGCTAGGAAAGAAAATATCCACACCAGGTGAAGGACAGTCAGGCCTGGAAGAGGGTGGCAAATGGTATAATTCTAGAGACTTCGGAGTATTGCCCAGAATACTCCATGGACACAAAACTCCGTCAGCTCTCCAGGACAAGTCCAGCTGGACAGAGGCCACAGAGCATGGTCTATTGTAGGTTCAGCAGGAAAGAAGGGAACAAGGAGGAATTCAAAGGACAAGTAGGGAAAGTAGGAAGGGCAGAATCAAGAGAGTCTTGTTGGGAGGACACAAGTAGTCTAGGTTCAGAATGTGGGTCCAGCCTAGCTACCATCCCTATGTGAGTGGAGGAGGGAGCAGAACACTGTGGTAGGACCCTACCTGGGGTATCTTTATGGCCCCTACATTGTGTGGCCAAGAAGCAAGTAGGGCCCACTCAGGAGTCCTGGCTATTTTCAGCATTAGGGTATGAATCCTATTTACTTTGAAACTCTAGTTTTTCTTGTGGGAAGGCAAAGACTCCCAGCTCCGTGAGAGAGGCATACTGGGAAAGCATTGATATGTTTATACCTGCATTTCAAGGTATAGCAGAGGAAGAAAGGACTGGTTTCTCAATGAATACCAGAGACGTGCGGACACAGCCCTAAGCATCACATCACAATACCACAGGTCTCTGCCTGAAGGTAATGAGTCCCAGGCTTTCCAGACTGTTCCAGGGCACATCTGTCTGCCTTACCCAGTCCCCTGGAGAGGAAAGCCATCACACAAAAGGGTGAGAATTTTTTAGAAAATTCCATGAGTCTAGATTGGTCTTGAACTTCTAAGAGCCAGGAAAGGGGGAGGAGTTATATGCATGAAACTTACAACTCCCTTCTTGGTTGTGAGGTGCTGTGGATAAGAAAGTTTTTATGCACTCGAAGAACCAGTTAGGCCAGGAAGAAAGGTCTTGTCTTATTTACCAAACACTGTGGTAAAGATTTCATACATTTCGTATGTTAGCCCTCATAATTCTCAACAATTCCTGTGACACAGAGACTCTATCTATTTTACAGCTAACAAAACTGAAACAGAGAAGCAAAGTAACTTCCTAGAAGTCACATGACTAGTTAGAAGAGGGCTGGGGATCATTCACTAACTGGATCATTCACTAACTCCCTAAAGTTACCTAAGGAACAGCAGGAGGACAACAGAATTTCAGTGAATTTTCTGGAATGAACCCTAACATTGAAATGAACAAGGAAGATTAAAAGAGTGAGTCTAAGACAAAAAAGTGGAAGGGAGAAATACACTGAGCAAATATTTTCTGACTTCTCTGGGCCTGTCCCAGTGCCTCATCTGGTGAAAAATAAAGCTGTTCCTATGTCTTTCAGGAAACCTGGTGGCGTAATGGTTGAGTTATGGCTGTTAACCAAAAGGTCATCCATTTCAATTAACCAGGCACTCCTTGGAAACTCTATGGCAAGTTCTACTCCACCTATAGCATTGCTATGAGTCAGAATCAACTCAGTAGAAATGGGTTTGATTTTTTTTTTTTTGGTATGGTCCTTAAAATCTGTTCTGACAAACTGAGCATCAGATAGCCCCCAGGTGACTGTATCATTATGTTTTAAATGCTGGGGTTGACAAAGAAGGATCAAGGTAGCAGGTCCTGAGAAAATAGGACATTCCCTCCCCATCCAAGGCAAATGTACAGCACAATCCCACAATCAAGAGGGCTAAGGGTCTTTGCTGGTTTCAGTATCCTCACTGTAAATGGTATAGTAGTCCCTCTTCAAGGATAACTGTATTTGTAAATTACACAGCTCTATTTAGCTCTACATATAATGCTAGGACTTGAGATAGGATTTGAGAAGTCATTGACTCATGATGATTAATGTAATGAATCAATGATAACATTGTCAAAACTCAACAAGACATCAATGCTTATTATGAATGTCTTAAGGCCTCTAGAGTCTCAAGGCTGGAAAAGATCAGTGGTCTCCAAATAAGCTTTCCTGTCTTCATCAATAGCCCTATCCAACGGTATCATTTTGATCACAAACAATTCCATTGTGTATTTCCCCCAAGAAAGAGAGCACATTGAGCGTATTGCTATGTCCTGTGCTCCAATGAGATTAGTCCTTGACTGTGGCTCCGGGTTTTGTGTTAGACTCCACTATTCCTGCTCCTTTGAATATCCCAGAGTCCTTATAAAAGTCAGCTTCCAGAATCTTCTCTGGTTGCTGTTGCGATGGGAAACAACAACAACAACAAAAAACACACAGACAGAGCCAGGGCTCCAGCTGAGAAGTATTGGGGACATCAGTTGTTGGCAGATCTGCTCTGGAGACCATGGTATGAAGAAGCAGCAAGGACAAACGGAGCAGGGCACGGGCAACGCTGGTGCCCCGCTAAGGATGCTTTGTGCTCGACCATCACTTTCACTATCGGTTTGCGAGGTCTGGGAAAGCTGCCCACCACCTCCCAGGTGTGCATCACGGGTCAGTGACGGCAAACCGGTACTCTTACACTCACTGTGATGAAAACAGTAACCTCCCTCCCACCAGCCCCTCATTTCCTACTCAGTCTCCTATTACCATTTTCTGAAGACTGAATGAACTAAAGTTATACAGATGTATATCCATACGGTGCTCCACAGGATTTTAAGTCTGATTTTTTTGGGAAGTAATTCACCAGACCTTTCTTCTGAGCCAACACTGGATGGACTCAATCTTCCAACCTTTCCGTTAGCAGCCACGAGCCATCTGTACCACCAAGAGTTTCCAAGCAGTTGACACCAAGGTCATTCTGACTCACAGTGACCCCATGTGTGTCAGAGTAAAACTGTTAAGTTATGAAAGCAATAGAATTCCTGACTCTCTGTATGACTGCTCCTTCCCACATCCTGCAGCATGATCTAACTTTCTGGTGGATACATTTGCTCCTTTGGTTTTTGTCCTGTTATAAGGTAACTTCGACAGCACTTGGGTTTTTTTTTTTTTGGCTATAAGGTAACTGCTCAGAAAAATGGCTGGACATCTGGTAAACCAACTGTTATCAGAATGTAGGTCAGGGAGTCACTGAGACAGTGGTGAGAATTATTTCAAGGGGAGGTGGAAGGGCCTGAGGGGAGCACTTGTAACAGCCCTCCAACCCTCCCCTCATTGCCCGGTTTCTTCTAGCACAAAACACAGGTCACCTGCCTTGAGTGGGAAGAAAAAGAGGACTTAGGTCTTTATTTCTGAGGTACCACACCAATCACAAGTCCAAGCAGTACCAAATGGCATAAAATCTTTACTACAGACACTTTTTCACTCTGTCCTCAAGTATTGCTTTATGGGGACCCGGGTGGCTGACCAAGCCCTTGAGTCCTACAGGCCTCCTCCACGGAAGGCTGGTTTTGAGGGACAAGATGACGCAAAAGAAGGGAAATAGTCTTTGTGAACAGCCAAGTTGCCACACGTGTGGTCAATGGAAAAGCTTCTGGACTAGTGCTGAGCTCCGGGACCAAAACAGAAAAGAAGGGTGATGGTGGGGAAAATACCTACTTCCTCTTTACTGCCTTTAAAGCCCCGAGTGAGATTGCCCCTCACAGCCCAGCCCTCTCTACTACTGAGGGCTCGTGGGAACACTAACCTGTGAGGAGATCCTAATGGGAGGGCTGGACTTTTCTGCGATGCCTGAAGCTCTATTTTCCACCTCTTTCTTTTTGGAGTCCTGTATGTTCTAAGAACAACAACAACAATAAAACGCGGAGGGAATAAAAGTCCTTGGTCCTAGGAGCAGAGCCTTTTCCAAATATAGTAAAGGCTGGGAAGGAGGGAGCTCTGGGAGTGTTCCTCCAGAGTACGTTTTAGTGAAGAATGACTCCCATGTTCCTGGAAAATGGCCACGCAGATAAGTAGATTCCCCCACTGCTCTTCGGTATATTTTGGTGATCATAGGTAGTAACATTCCTGTTTACGAAAAGGACAGCAGCAGTCGGGAAGACTGACCAAGTTAACTTCACAATAAATTAATCTCCGCTTATGTGTTTTCAAAAGACGTTCACACAATCCTGTCCATTCTCACATGAATTGACATCAGCCATTATTATTTTGATCATTTTTAAAGAGATGATAGATGGTCACAAAGAGATAGGAGTATTTCCCACACTAAGTTTAGATGTAAGATCTTGGATGGAAAACTCAGATTTTCTGACTCCAGGTCTCCAGTTGCATCCACCCTCAAATCCAACCGTTCACCAGTCACAGTTTAACTTAACTCACAGTGAACAAATCAGGGCAGGAGAAAAAAAACAGGTCTGAGAAAGAAGTCAGGGAGAAAAATACCTGCAAATACAAAGAGAGTCAGGACTGACAGAGTCATGCAAGGGACACCGACCAATAAGATATTGGAAACAGGCCTGGGACAGGTGGCTCTGCCAGGCCCACACTCATCCTCACAGTCCTAGGCATTTTCATGGCACTCAGAGTCTTGCCCTTGGTATGGGCAAACAGAATCCTTTCACAAGAGAAAAATAATGCAGCAAGGAAGGTGAAAAGGGGGGAGAAATTCAAGGAGGAGCCCAGAAACAAATGGAGACTGCTTGGGGGTGAGTCTGACCACAGCCCTATCCGCAGCACAGGCAGGACGTTCCCACTCCACACTGTGATAAGGAAGCCAGGACGGTGGTCCTCCGTACTGTGCGGGACGCATCTTCCACACCCAGCCTGGGGTAAGAGGCAGGGTGCCTCTGTTCCCCAGACTCAGTCCGTGAATTTTCCTATATTCTTAAAGCACTTCTGTTCCTTCCCAGGTGGTCTCCATTGCCAGGTTGCTAACCCAGAAGGTAGGTCAGAGCGGTCTCTGAGGAAACAGAGAGGGAAGCACATTACAGAAGGCAACCATCAACAGCTTTCACGTTTACAATAGGCTCCGCCCTCATGCCAGCATCCGACAGGCCTCCTTCCAATCAGAGGCCCCGCTCCCCCCACTGCCCACTGGGAGGGCAGCAGGCTTGTGCCTTCTAGAAAGTTCCACAGCTTCTGAGGAATCTGAGAGCCAGTGTTGCTGGAGCTGGAGAGGGCACGTGAAGCTGGGGAAATGCCAGGGCTTTGGGGAGCCCTCAAGGCCTTTAATAGGCTGAGCTCAGCCTGCTGGAGTAGCCGGTGTGGATGTGGGATGACCCTGGTGTGTGGGCTTGCGTGGGAGAAACGTGCCCCAGCCTTCAGAATATGTGCCAGCCATGACCTGTCCTCTGAGTGCAGGCTGTGTTGGCAGTTCCTTCAAATTAATATTTACTAGGCCGTTGAAACCCTGGTGGCATAGTGGTTAAATGGTAAGTTGGCAGTTTGAATCCACCAGGCCCTCCTTGGAAACTCTGCGGGGGCAGTTCTACTCTGTTCTACAGGGTAACTATGAGTTGGAGTTGCCTGGATGACAACCGGTAGGCCATTGAAATGTGGGATACCTGTGGTCCCTGGGTCTATATTTCCATTTACCCTAGAGGAAAATGTTATCCAGAAGGCACTTAGCCTGAGGCCACACAGGAGTTCAGGACTGGGCTGCAACTAAACAAAACCAAACCGACTGCCAACAAGTGGATACCTACTCTCAGCAACTCTTACAGAACTGCCCCAGTTTTCTCCAGGGGAGCAGCCGTAGGGTGAAACCACCAATCTTTCAGTTCGGGGCTAAGCACTTTAGCCAGTGCACTACCCGGGTCACAATTCAGGCCCTTCTAGTACCAGTGTCTCAGCTTTGTTTTCCCCTTGAAAGACTTCTCTCTAGAAAGGCTTGCAAGTGTCTAGCCAGCCGGTGGGAACCCAATATCCCGAAGGAGGGCCCACCCCCCTATCCTATCCCCACCCTACCCAACCCCGGTTACCTTCTTATGCTGCAGAATATGGGAGGCATAAAATAACCAAATCCATTGCTGTCCAGTCTCCTCGGACTGATAACGACCCTGCAGGACAGGTTAGAATTGCCCCCAAAGAGTTTCCAAAGAGCACCTGATAGATTTGAACTGCCAGCCTTTGGATCAGCAGCCATAGCACTTAACGACTAAGCCACCAGAGTTTCCATATTAGCCTTGTATAATATTTTGTTGGCTTTTATTTGCTGCAGTTTTGTTAAGAATGTTTGCATCCATGTCCACGAAGGATATCGGTCTTTAGTTTTCTTTTTTGGAATGTCTTTTAACCAGGGTAATGCTAGCCCATAAAATGAGTCAGGGAATATTTGTCCTTTAATTTTCTGAAAAAGTTTGTGTTGAATTGGTAATCTTTCTTTCTTCTTTTTTCAATTAAACGCATAAAACTACATGTAACAAAGTATTTGTCATTACAACATGGTATTATTTCTTCCTTAGATTTTGGTAGAACTTATTAGTGAAGGCTTCTAGGTTTACATTTTTGTTTCTTTGAAGCTTAACACCAAAAAAACAATTATTGTAGAATTGATTCTGACTCACAACAACCCCATAGGACAGAGTAAAACTGCCCCATAGAGTTTCCAAGGCTGTAAATCTTTATGGAAGCAGACCGCCGTATCTTTCTCCCTCCCAGCAGCTGGAGGATTCTAACCACTGACTTTTAGGTTAGTAGCCAAGTGCTTTAACCACTCCACCACCAGAAATCCTTTGAAATTTATGAACAAAAAATGTTTTACAAAAAGTGTTGAATTTACAGATTAAGTTCCCTTAATAGATGTAGGACTATTCAAGTTACTTGTTTTTTCTTGCATAAATTTGGGAATTTGTGTCTTTCTTAAATTTGCCTATTTCATCTAAGTTGTCAAACTCATTGGCATAAAGGTGTTCAAAATATTCTCTTATTATCCTTTTCATATCCATAGACTCTGTAATGATGCCATTTCTCTTCTTTCTGATATTGATGATGTGTTTTGTCTGTTTTTTCTCCTAATCTGTCTGAATAAGAATATATTGGTTTCACATCTTTTTAAAACTCTGTGAGATCTGACAATTAAGTTTACAAACTTAATTATGCTAAGTGTTACATACCTCCTTGCTGAATATCACTGCAGTTACCTTGGAAGTACTCGCTTGGGAAGCTATGCACCAACACCAGTGCCGAGTCCACTTTTCAAAGCAATTTTAGGACTCTTTCTGGAATGGCCATTGTGCACGATGGCACAGTGGCAGGTTTGCAAACTTAATTGTATAGTTGTCTGTGAGGGAGTTTTCAACCAGTAAGCAAACAATTATATTGGAACACCCGCCCTACTCACCTGATCAGGCCTCCAATGACTTTTTTCTTTATCTGATGATAAAGGCAATGTTGAAACGAAGACATTTCGATGACATGCAGGATGTCAAGGGTAATACGATAACAGCTCTGATGGGCAATTCCAGAAACAGAGTTCCAAAATTGCTTTGAAGGGTGGACTTCACTGGTGTCAGTGCATAGCTGCTCAGAGGAGTCCTTGGAAGGTGACCCTGGTGCTATGCAGCAATGAGGTATGTAGCACATTTTCTAGGGTGAGTTTGCAAACTTAACTGGAAATCTTCATATTTATCTAGTCCTGTGCATTTTCCTCTGTGTCACGTTTTAGCAGCATTCCACAAATTTTGATTTCTTTTCTTTTTTCCTCTCCATTCAGTTAAAAAAAATGTGCTAATTAAAAAAAATCTTTTTTCTTTGACTCATGGTTGATTTAAAAGTATGTTATTTAGTTTCTAGATATGTAGGAATTCATAATGATCTCCCTGTTGCTGATTTCTGTTTTAATTCTAATGTGGTCAGGTAATATACTTTGTATGACATAAATCCTTTTCAGTTATTGAGACTCATCTTGTGGCCCAGAATATCTTGATAAATGCTCCATGTGCCCCTAAGAAGAATGGATGGAATATTCTATAAAGGTCACTGAGGTCAAATTTGTTGACTGTGTTGTTCAAATATCCTATCTTTATTGATTTTTTTAAAATTTGTTTTATCAGTTGCTGTTAGAGGGATATTGAAACTTCCAGCTATAATTGTAGATTTGTCTATCAGTTTTGCTTTATATATTTTTTTGAAATTCTGGTATTAAGTGCATAAATAGTTAGCCTGTTATGTCCTGTTAATTGATTGAATTCTTTATTATGAGGTTACATTTTTTATTTTGATAAGATTCTTTGCTTTGAAATCTACTTTATCTAATGTTATCCCTACTTCTTACTTATCAACTGTCTCATTATTCAACATTTCACATTTCTAACAATAATAAAAAATCTCTTATATGAATATTTTGCACATTAATGCCATATGTCTTGCAGTAATGACAGTAATTCTGATTGTGATGGTTAGGGTTATGTGTCAGCTTGGCTGTGTCATGATTCTCAGTTATGTAATAATGTAGTCATTATCCATTTGTGATCTGATGTGGTCATCCCCCATTTTTGCATAATGCCAATTTCTGCATAACAGCTTGGTCTTTGGAACTCAATCATGATGATAGTGAGGAGTAGGTATAATATAACTACTTCAGTTTTCTTTTGATTCGTCTTGCCATTCCTTTCTTCTTAACTTATTGTGCCTTCATAGTGAAAGGGTTTTGCGTCAGTAGAAGCAACAATAGTGGGGTTAGTGTTGGGGTTTCTGTTAATCAACTCTTACAATCTCTGACTTTTTATTGGGGTTTTTAGACCAATTAGATGTAATGTGATTTTTTATAAAGATTAAGCTAATTGTATTCCAATTTGTCTTCTATTTGTTTCATATGTTCTTTACTTCTGCTTTCTTCTGAATTGTGTCATTTTTTATGACTCTATCTCCTCTCCTTTGTTGACTTTATCCTATTTTCTTTGCTGTTTTTGTGGTAGCTTTAGGTTTAATAGTATACATTATTAACAATCTACCTTCAAGTGATTTCACAGTACTTTATATATAGTCTATGAACCTTACAACAATTTTCTTTTTCCATTTCTATCTTCTGAGTATGTAATTGATGTCATACAGTGTAGATTTCTATGTTAGAAACAGAAACTCCATGTTGTTTTATGAAGAAGTTTAAATAATAATAAAAAATCACGTATTTATCCATGTAGTTACCATTTCCTGTGTTCTTCATTCCTTTGTGTAATTTTCTATTTCCATCCAGCAGCATTTTTCTTTGCCCAAAGGGCTTCCTTTAATATATATTGTAATGTCATTCAGCTGGGGATGAATTTTTTGTGCCTTTACCTGTCTAAAAATTTTTTTTATTTGCCTTCATTTTTGCAAGACATTTTCACTGAGTATAGAATTCTAGACTGACAGTGTACTTTTTCCAGTACTTGAAAGATACTGCTGCACCCTGTCTTCTCATTTTCCCTTGTTTCTGACTAGAAATCTCTTATTATTCTTACCTTTGTTCTTTTGAATGTAATGTGTCTCTTTCTCCAGTTGCCTTTAGGTTTTCTCTTTATTACTGATTTTGAGTTGTCTTATTATGACTTGGCTTGTTTCTTGTGTTTGGCGTTTGCTGAACTTCTTGGGTCATCCAACTTGGGATATTTTGTACCATTATTTCTTTATATATTTTCTTCTGTAAATTTCCCCTGTTCTTTGGAGACTCCAGTTATAGGTATTATAGGCTGCATAAAGTTGTTTCATAGCTCAGTAATGTTCTTTTCATTTTGGTTTATTCTTTTTTCTCTCTTTCAGTTTAGATTGTTTCTATTCCTACATGTTTAAAGAAACCATTCTTTTCTTCTCCAACGTCTCATCTGCCATTAATCCCACCCATTATGTTTTTTATATCCAACATCACAACTTTCTTCTATAGGTGGTCAATTTTGGCCTTTTGTCTGTCTTTCAAGTCTAATGTGACTTTTTGAACATATGGACAACAGTTAGAATAGCTGTTTTAATGTCCTTTTCCGCTAATTATAACACATGTCAGTTCTGAGTTAGTTCTGTATTATTTTTATTCTCATTATAGGTTGTATTTTCCTGCTTCTTTGCATGGCTGGTAACTTTTTCTTCTATGTCATATGTTATGAATTTCAACTTATTGGGCACTGGATACTTTTGTATTCCTATAAATAGTCTTGAGCTTTCTTCTGGGAAACAGTTCAGTTACATGAAACAGTTAAATTACTTCAGTCAGTTGGACACAGTTACCTTCTTTCACATCTTGCCTTTAAAATTTTCCAGATGTAGCAAAAACAGTTTTTAGTGCAAGACCAGATCCTATGAATTTGTCCAGTCCAGCAAATTGAAACAAGAAATATTTTTGCCCCTCTGACAGTATATGTCGGTGCTTCCTCTAGTAGTTCCAGGTGGCTCTTTCCATAGACTTAGGTAGCCTCCTAACATGTGTGTGCTGATCCTATCCTGCTGATTAATTGAGGGAGACCGTCTAGCCATCTCTGAAGTTCTTCTTCTGGGCAGATCTCTTATCTTTGGTACTGTGTCCTGTAAATCCAACCGCCAGGATCTCATCTGATTCTCAGCACTACTAACCAGCAAGTCCATGGTGCTCTGCCTGAATTCCTCTTTGCTGTACTGTGGCCTATGAACTGTCTCAAGTAACTCAGCTAGGAAATTGTGGAACTTATCTCATTTGTTTCTCATCTCTTCAGGATAAATGGCTTGCATGGTTTAATGTCCAGTATCGTTTCACGAAAGCAAAATGTCATTAAAAACACCAGAAAAGAAAGGACAAAACTGGATGTTAGAAGAGACTCTGAAACTTGCTGTTCAACGTAGAGTAGCTGAAGCCAACAGAAGAAATGATGAAATGGAAGAAATGATTAAGTTAAAACAGAAAATTCCAAAGGGCAGCGTGAAAAGACAAAGTAAAGTATTACACTGAAATAGGCAAAGACCTGGAGTCAGAAAACTAAAAGGAATGAACACACTCATCATTTCTCAAGCTGAACGAACTTGGGAAAAAAAAACCTAGCCTCAAGTTGCAGCATAAAAGAGTTCTATATGTAAAAAAAAAAAAAAACTGAACAAAGCAGGAAGCATCAAAAGAAGATGGAAGGAGTACAGAGTAACTGTACCAAAAAAGGGCTGACTGACCTTTAGTCATTTCAGGAGGCAGCTTATGATCAAGAATCTACAGTAATGAAGGAAGAACTCCAAGTCGCACTGAAGGTATTGATAAAGAACAAGGCTGCAAGGGCTGGTGTAACATCAGTTAAGATGTTTGACCAAATGCATCTGCAGCACTGGAAGCAGTCACTCATCCCTGGTAGGAAATTTGGAAGACAGCTACCCCGCCAGCCTACCAGAAGAGATCCAAAGAAAGGTGATCCAGTGGATGGAGAAAATTTACTAACAATATTGTTAATACTGTATGCCAGTAAAATTTTTCTGAAGACAATGCAAAAGCTGTTGCAGCCCTATATTAACAGGCAACTGCCAGAAATTCAAGCCAGATTTCAGAAGAGGTCTTTGAACAAGAGGTATCATTGATAACGTCAAATGGATCCTGGCTGAAAGCATGGAATGCCAGAAAGATGTTTACTTCTTGTATTTTATTTACTATGCAAAGACATTCAACTCTATGTAACATAACAAATGATGGATAACACCACGGAGAGTAAGACTGTCAAAGACACCTCATTGTGCTCATAAGAAAGGCTGTACATAGATCAGGCAGCAGTCATTTGAACAGAACAAGGGGACACTGCATGGTTTAAAGTCAGCAAAGATGTACATCAAGGGTTGTGTCCTTTTACCATGCCTGTTCAGTCTGTATCCTGAGTGAATAATCTGAGAAACTGGACTGTATGAAGAAGAATGCCACATAAGGACTGGAGGAAGCCTCATTTACAAAATATGATGATATGCAAGTGACACAACTTTGCTTGCTGAAAGCAAAGAGGACTGGGAGCATTTACTGATCAAGATCAAAGACCACAGCCTTCAATATGGGTTACACTTCAACATAAAAGAAACAAAAATGTTTGCAACTGGACCACTAAGCAATGTCATGATAAACAGAGAAAAGATTAGTTTGGGTTTTCTTGTGTCCACAGTCTATGCTGAAGGAAGCCGCAGTAAAGGACTGAAATGACATATCACATCAGGCAAATCTGCTGCCAAAGACCTCTTTGAAGTGTTCAAAAGCAAAGATGTCATTCTGAAAACTAGTGTATACCTGACCCGATCCATGATATTTCTGGTTGCCTCATATGAGCTAGAATTTTGTTCCACGTTTTTCTCCAGCTACACAATAAGGAAGACTGAAGAAGAACTGGTGCCTTTGGATGTTGGCAAATGATATTTAATGCACTGTGGACTTCCAGAATAACAAATCTGTTGTGGAAGAAGAATAGCCAGAATGCTTCTTAGAAACAAGGACTGTGAGATGTGTTCTCACCTCATTTGGACATGTTATCGAGAGGGACCAGTCCCTGGAGAATATCCTCACACTTGTTAAAGCAGAGCGTCAATGAAAAAGAGGAAGACTGTAAACGCTATGAATGGACACAGTGGTGGTCACACTGGGCTCAACTATCACAGTGATTGTAAGAACAGCACAGGATTGGAAAATGTTTCACTATGTTATACAGAATTTGTTCATTTTTTAAAATTGTACTTTAGAAGAAGGTTTACAGAGCAAACTAGCTTCTCATTAAATAATTAATACACGCATATTGCTTTGTGATGTTACCAACCCCATGACATGGCAGCACTCTTGACCTTGAGTTCACCATTGCTGGCTTCCCTGCACCCTCCTCTTCCTTGCCTCTGCGATGGTGTGCCCATTTAGTCTGATTTTGTTTCATGGACTGGTCTATTCTTTGGCTAAAGAGTGAACTTCAGGAGTGACTGCACGATCGAGCGTGTCCAGAGGCCACACTCTCGGGGTCTCTTCCATCTCTGTCAGACTGGTAAATCTAGTCTTTTTGTAGGTGTGAGTTAGAACTTTGTTCTGCATTTTTCTCCAGCTCTATCCAGAACCTATTGTGATCCCTATCAGAGCAGTCAGTGACACTTGCCAGATGCCGTCTAGTTGTGCTGCATGTAGTCTGCTGGAGATGGTGATAACTGTGGTCCATTAGCCCTTTGAACTAATCTTTCCCTGTTTCTTTAGTTTTCTTCATGTCCCTTTGCTCCAGGTGGGATGAGACCAAGGAAGTATCTTACATGGCTGCTCGCAAGCTTTTGAGACCTGAGACCCTACTTACCAAAGGAGAACGCAGAACACTTCTGTTATACCTTACATCATGTCAACTGAGCTAGCTGTTCCCTAAGACCATGGTTCCCACGGCTCTCAGCCCAGCAATTGGGTCCCTCAGGGAGTTTGAAAGTTGTGCTGGCTTCACCAGTACTGTGTACTGCCTTACCCTTTGCTGAAGTAACTGCTTACCTACTGTCTATCTAGGGCTTTTCCATCCTCATCCCTTCCCTTTGGTGTAACCACCAGAGGCAGTTTCTTTTTGTGTGTAAACCTTTTCGTGAGTTTTTATAGTAACTTTATCATGCACTGTTCTTCTTTTTGTGATTGACTTATTCCAGTGAGCATAATGCCCTCCAGATTCATCTGTGTTGTGAAATGTTTCACAGATGCATCATTGTTTTGTATCATTGCATGGTATTCTGTGGTGTGTATGCATCACGGTTAATTTATCCATTCGTCTGTTGATGGGCTCCTAGATTGTTTCCATCTTTTTGCTATTGTGAACAATGCTGCAGTGAACACACATGTGCATATGTCTGTTTGTGTGAAGGATCTTATTTCTCTCGGCTGCCTTCCTAGGGGTGGGATTGTAGGCTCGTATGAGATTTCTATTTCTCACTTTTCAAGGAAGCACCATGTTGTTTTCCAAAATAGTTGTCCCATTTTCCATTCCTATTGGCAGTGCCTAAGAGTTCCAGTCTCCCGGTAGACTCCTCCACGTTTGTTATTGTCTGTTTTTTTTTGTTGTTGTTGTGTGTGTGTCTCTCTCTGTGTGTCTGTGTCTGTGTGTGCGTGTGCATCAATAGTGTTGAGATGGTATCTCATTGTGGTTCGGGTTTGCATTTCTCTGGTGGCTAACGATTGAGAGCGGTTCCTCATGCACCTGTTAGCCACTGGAACGTCCTCTTCTGCGGCAGGTGCGTATCCTCTGGCCATTTTTAAACTGGGTTATTTGCCTTTCTGTTGTAGAGCTGTTAGGTTTTCCTGCAGATTTTAGAGGTAGAACTTCGTCAGATTTGTCATAGCCTAGAAGTTTTTCCTAGTCTGTCAGCATTTTATTCACTTTTTTTGTTTGTTTCAGGTAGAGGGGTAAATCTGGACCTTTTGTTTCCATCATGAGAAAAGATTTTAAAATTTTGCCTTTTATTCCTAGTTTTGTTTCATTGTGATCAGAGAATTAGTGTGTAATATTCCTAGTATAGAACTTAGTACTTCTTCTTTTGTGATCTAATAAATGATAAACCTGAATAAGTGTTTTATGGCAACCTGAGAAGAAAGTCTATTCTTTATTTATAGGCTGCAGTGTCATAAAACCTAATTTATCACTGATGCTGTTTAAGCCTTCTCTGTCCAAACTTATTTTTCTGTCCACATGCCATATCTTTTTCTGAGAGTATGTGTAACATTCATAACATTATTGTTTCTGTTTTTCCTTGCTTTACTTCAATTTCTGTTTTGTTTGTAGATGCTTTCTGTGTACCCTAGTACACAGATTTTAATAACTGATATATTTTATTGGAGATTGTGGATTTTTGCATTATAATATGTTTTTGTTTGCCATGTATAATACTTTTTGTCCTCAATTCTGCACTCTCAGGATTGCTTCTTCTGCTTTAGAGTTGTACCTTTCAGGTGGCTTAATTTTTATCTATCTTTGTAAGTTTATTTTTTGCTTCTTAGGTATCTTTGGTTTAAATGTGTTCTTTCTATAAGGAATAGGCTTGAGGTTTGCTTTATGAGATATTTTGAAAAGCTCTTTCACTGGCAATTTGAGCTCATATTCATTTATTCCTGTGACTAATACATTGAGTGTCAACTCCTTATGCCATTCTATATTATAATTAACTATGTACTGAGTTATGTTTACTGTGGGCCTTCTTCTCTGTATGATGTATCTTCCTTGCTCTTTCTAAAAATTTATTTTGATATTTACAAAAGTGTATATTTTTCTTCTAGTGGTTACTTTTGCATTGGTAGCTATTGAGAGGTCTTTATTCATCCTCCTTAACATTTTATAAACTGAGTTGTCAATTTTAAATGATATCTTTTTATTCCTGCCTGTTTCCTGTGAAAGACTTACTCACTTTGCTGTTTCTATCTCCATTCTCCTCTCACATTTTAAGTTGATTCTATTTTGTCAGAACATATGACATTTAGCAATCGTTTTCAGCCTTGTCTCTGATCTTGTTTAAATATTGGATGTATACTTAAACACACTCTACATTCACTGTCATTTGTTTTGCCAAGGTTTCCCAAGTCATTACTTAGTTGGGTAAAGTTCATCCTCTAACAGATTATCCAAGAAGGGTTCATGTGTACAGAATTCTCTTACTCCTTGCATATATAATTTATTTTTCTAAAGTTTTTATTATTGAATAATGGCTTTACTGCATATAAAGTCCTTGACTTGTAGTCTATTACCATTCCTTTGGTTACTTGAAAATAATGCATGCTATTTTTTAATATCTGATGCCAATGTAGTTTTCATCTCTTTGAAGGTATTGTAGGTATTGTCTCTGTGCCATCAAGTCATTTCTGTGACCTTGACATAATGACCATATGTACAATAAAGCAAAACCCTGCTTGGTCCCGTGCCATCCTCACGATCATTATTATGCTTCAGCCCATTAATGCAACCACTGTATCAGTCCATCTCATTGAGGATCTTCCTCTTTTCCACTGCCCCTCTGCTTTACCAAGCTTGATGTCCCTCTCCAAGGACTGATCCTTCCCGACAACTTGTCCGAAGTACGTGAGACATAATCTCACTATCCTTGCTTCTAAAGAGACTTCCAGTTGTATTGCTTCCAAGACAGAGTTGCTTGTTCCTTTGGCAGTCCGTGATATAGTCACTGCTCTTCGCCAACACTACAGTTCAAAGGCATTATTTCTTCTTTAGTCTTCCTTATTCACCATCCAGCTTTCACATGCATAAGAGGTGGTTTGAAAATACTGTGGGCTGGATCAAGCAAGCCTTAGTGTTCCAAGTGACATCTTTACTTTTCGACGTTTTAAAGAGGTCTTTTGCAGCAGATTTGCCCAGTGCAATGTATCTTTTGATTGTTTTGACTGCTGCTTTCATGGGTGCTGATTGTGGAGTCAAATAAAATGAAATCCTTGAAAATCTCAATCTTTTTTCTGTTTATCATGATATTGTTTGTTGGTCCGGTTGTGAGGACTTTTGTTGAGGTGTAATCCAAACTGAAATGTGGTCTTTGAGTTTCATCAGTAAATGCTTCAAATCCTCTTCACCTTCAGCAAGCAAAGTTGTGTCATCTGCATGATTTAAGCTGTTAATGAATCTTCCTTTAATCCTGATGCCACATTCTTCATATAGCTCAGCGTCTCAGATTGTTTGCTCAGCATACAGATTGAATAGGTGTGGTAAAAGAATACAACTCTGATACTGCGCTCCTTGATTTATATACAGGTTCCCCACAAGCACAGTTAAGTGTTCTAGGATTCCCATTCTTTGCAATGTTAACCATAATTTGCTATGACCCACACAATTGAATGTTTTTGCATAGTCAATAAAACACAGGCAAACATCTTTTTGATATTCTTTGCTTTCAGCCAGGATCCATCTGACATCAGCAGTGGTATCTCTGGTTTTGTGTCTTCTTCTGAATCTGGCCTAAATTTCTGGCAGTTCCCTGTTAACATGCTGCTGCAGTTGCTTTTGAATAAACTTCAGCCAAATTTTACTTGTGTGTAAGATTAATGATACTGCTTGACAATCTGTGCATTTGGTTCAGTCACTTTTCTTGGGAATAGGCATAAATCCTGATCTCTTCTAGTGGGTTGACCAGATAGCTGTGTTCCATATTTCTTGGCATGGATGAGTGAGCATTTCCAGTGCTGCACCTATCTGTGGAAATATCTAAATTGGTATTCCATCAATTCCCAGAGCCTTATTTTTCTCCAGTGCCTTCCGTGCAGCTTGGAGTTCTTGCTTCAGTACCATCAGTCCCTGATTATGTGTTATCTCTCAGAATGGTTGGATGTTGACTTTTTGTTTTTGATATAGTGATTCTGTGTACCCCTTCCATCTTCCTTTGATGCTTCGTGAGTGTCATTTAACAGTTTCCCCATAGACTCCTTCAGTATTGCTTTTCAAGTCTTAATTCTTGTCTTCACTTCTTTCAGCTGGAGAAATGCAGAGCATGTTCTTTGCTTTTGGCTTTCCTTACCAGGTCTTTGTGTATGCCACCCAAGCTGCTTTTTGAAATCTTCCATTCGGCTCTTTTACCTCTTCATTTCTTTCTCTGCCTTTGGCTACTCAACATTCAAGAGGAAGTTTCAGAGTCCTTCTGGCACTGATTTTGATTTTTTCTTTCTTTCCTGTTTTTTTTTTTTTTTTTCTTAATGGCCTCTTGCTTTCTTTGTGTAGGATGTTCTTGATGTCATCTTACAGCTCACCTGGCCTTCAGTCATTAGTGTTCAGCATGAGAAATCTGCTCTTGAGATGGTCTCTAAATTCAGGTAGGGTTCACTCACGGTTGCACTTTGGCTCTTGTATGCTTTTTCTAGTTTTCTTCAGTTTCAACTTGAGCTTTCGTAGAGCAACTGATGGTGTCTTCCACAGCTGGTCTCAGCCTTGTTCTGATTGATGATATTGAGCTTTCCCATTGTCTCTTTCTACATATGTAGTCAATATGGTTCCTGTATGTTCCATCTGGTGAGGTCCAAGGTCCATGTGTGTAGTCTGTATTTACATTGGTGACAAAAGGTATTAGCAGAGTTGTTGATCTTGCAAAAGTTTACCATGCAATTTCTAGCATAAATTCTATCACCAAGGCCATGTTTTCCAACTACCAAACCTTTTTCTTTGTTTCCAGCTTGCACATTCTAATCTCCAGTCATTATCAATGCATCCGGATTGCATGTTCAATCAATTTCAGATGGCATAAACTGGTAAAAATCACCAATTTCTTCATCTTTGGCTTTAGTGGTTGGTGCATTAATTTGAATAGTATTAACTGCTCTTCTTCGTGTGTGTATGTATATTATCCTATCACTGACAATATTTCACTTCAGGATGATCTTGAAATGTTCTTTTTGACAATGAATTCAGCACCCTTCCTCTTTAAGCTGAGATTCCTGGCATAGTAGACCTTCTAACTGCCTGATTCAGAAAGGTCAATACCAGTCCATTTCAGCTCACTAATGCTTAGAATATCAACGTTTATGCGTTCCATTTTTGATAACTTCTGATTACCATAGATTCATACTTCGTGTATTCCATGTTCCAGTTATTAACGGATGTTTGCAGTTTGTCATCTTATTTTGAGCTGTGACACATCAGCAAATGAAAGTCCCAAAAGCTTGACTCCACCCACATCATTAAGGTCTACTCTACTTTGAGGAGGCAACTCTTCCCCAGCCTTTTGAGTACCTTCCAGTCTGAGACTTGTCTTCCAGCAAGGTATCAAACAATATTCTGCTGCTGTTCACAAGGTTCTCACTGACTAAATCTTTTCAGAAGTAGACAGCCATGTCCTTCTTCCTAGTCTGTCTTAGTTTGGAAGCTCAGCTGAAAGCTGTCTGCCGGGAGCGATCCTGCTGCTATCCGAATACCAGTGGCATCACTTCCAGCATTGCTGCAACATATGAGCCCCTACAGTATGACAAACTGATAGACATGTCTTCAAAATCTAACAGTTTTGTATTCTATGTCTCAGAGTGGATTATTCTCAGTCAGTTTTCCCAGGTATATGGTTGGCCCTTATGTAAATTTAGGCTTTCTCTTATTTGTATAAAGAATTCTAGGATTCCATTTGAAAAATGAAAACTCATTCATTGTTTTTCCCTCCCCCATAACACATATACACTTTTCAGGGATGCCAATGCTATTGAGTATGTGAGAAAGTTTGAGGTATAGAGGAAGAATGTCAAGACTGGTTTTAGAGAGGAACACAAAACATTCCTTTAGTACTTAGGGAGAAAAAAAGGCCATCAAGTTGATTCTGACTCATAGTGACCCTATAGGACAGAGGAGAACTGCCCCACAGGGTTTCTAAGGATGCCTGGTAGATTTGAATGGCCAGCCTTTTGATTAGCAGCTGTACCACTTAACCAATACACCACCAGGGTTTCCTCCTTTAGTATAACTAGCATGAAAGAAAGCATGGAGTCTGGGAATGGATGCTGATAGGCAAAGGGATGTAGAGATTCTTGCTAAAGAAGTGCTTTTTAAAATTTCTTTGGTCTTCTTGGAGATAAGGAAGCAAAATATAAGCAACCTCTTAAATTCCTCCTAACTGGAAAAAAAAGGCTAGAGATTGGTACATATGACAGATTTAGATTTTGTGAATCATTTACCAAGTACCATGAATCATTTTCTTGTAGGAGCTGAGAGCATACATAGCAATGAAAGAGTAGAGACCCTGAGGCTTCCTTCTAGGATGTGACCATTTCCAGATTGACTAAGAAGAGCACTGACGGAGAACATGAGCCAAGGGAGAGGCCAGGCACTGGAATAACTTGGAGACTATCTTAGTCATCTGGTACTGCTCTAGCAGAAAAACTACAAGTGAATGGCTTTAACAAAGAAAAGTTCATTCTTACACAGTCTAGTAGGCTACAAGTCCAAATTCAGGGTGTCTGCTCCAGGGAAAAGCTTTCCCTCTTGGTCAGCTCTGGAGGAAGGTCCTTGTGTTGTATCAGTCTTTCTTTGGTCAGATTGCATCTCGGCACAGGAATGTTAGGTCCAAAGGATATGCCTTGCTTTTAGTGCTGCTTTCTGGATGGTATGAGGTTCTCAATTCCCTTTCCTTTTGTCTCTTGTAGGATCAAAGGTGATAGAAGCCACACTCCTTGGAAACTCCCTTAGTAAGGGTACTGCAGGCCCACCCTAATCCTCTTTTAACATAACCCTATTTATTAACCACAGGCAGAGATTAGGACTTACAGCAAGTCACAACATTAGAAATCACGGCCCACTCAAACTGTTATGCACCGCTTTGGGAGGACACAGTTCAATCCATGATGGAGACAGATCTCTATGTCTGGAATCTGGAGGCTTGATTTGTGGGAGGTGGTAGAGACTCCCTCTGCATTGCCTTAGAAGAGATGAATCAGGGACATGGACTTCAAGTAAGTACAGTAAAGAACTTTAAAAAAAAAACAGGTAAAGCCAATGTGCAAAGTAGTACATTCCCTTTCCCAGGGACTATCTATTAAGTGACCACATAGCATAATATCAGGGATATTGGGGGAGGGGATTCCTGGGTCAGGCTCTCTGTGGTAACTTCAAGATGACCATTTAACTTCTCTTACTATCCAAACTCACTCTATCAACAAATGTTAATCACTGTACCTTCAGCATACATTCAGAATCCAAACATTTCTAACTTCCTTCACTTATATCATCCTGGACCAGTACACAGCTGATGCTCTCTTGAATTATTTAAGCCTTCAAGATGACCTCTCTGCTGCCTTCTTGATTTCTACTCCCCTACCCCCTAATTTTCTTAAAATGGCTAAATTAGAAGTCAGATAACACTGCTCCCATGTATATGACTCCATATTGACATCCTGTCTCACTCAGAGTAAAAGCCAAAGGCCTACCAATGGGCAACATGGTCATGTGTTACCCTGTAGGTCCATTCTCAGTCACTTTGGCCTCATCCTCAACTGCTCTGTGTTTACTTCTGTGGTCTTACCTAAACTAGCCTCTTAGCACGTGAGAAATGCTTTCTTCCTGTATGAAAGAGCCTTTGCAATTTTTTCTTCCTGTAAAGCTTTGACTTAGATATTTGTGTTATTGGGTATGCCATCAAGTTAACTCTGACTCATGGCAGCCCTATGTGGCAGACTAGAGTTGCCCTATAGCTTTCCTTGGCTGTAATGTGTACAGAAGCAGGCTACCAGGTTTTTTCTCTTTTAGAGTGATTGTGTGGGTTAGAACTGCCAGTCTTCTGGGCAAGAGCTGAGCCCTTAACCATTGACCTACCAGGGCTCCTTCAGATATCTGTTTGCTGTTCTTAAGTGCCATCGAGTTGGTACCAACTCAGATAGATTACACACAACAGAATGAAATATTGCCTGGTACTGTGCCATCCTCATAATTCCTGCTGTGTTGGAACCCATTGTTGCAGCCACTGTGCCAACCCACTGCCTCGAGGATCTTCTTCTTTTTCTCTCACTGTCTGCTTTATCAGACATGATGTCCTTTCCCAGAGACCGGTTTCCCCTGGTAACATGTACAAAGTACGCAGAGCTTGCTTTTTCTTTCTTTCTGCTTAGATGCCATTATATGTCCAAAGAGTCTCTGCCTGTCCATCTTTTATGTAAAAAGCTCTTCTTTTACTTTCCTCTGTTTCTAACAGTAACAATTACCACTTACATAGTATATATTTTGGAAACCCTTGTGGCATCATGGTTAGGTGCTATGGCTGCTAACCAAAAGCTCGGCAGTTTGAATCCACCAGGAGCTGCTTGAAACCCCTATGGGTCAGCTCTACTCAGTCCTATAGAGTTGCTATGACTCAGTCAACTCGATGGCAATGGCTTTTTATAGTATATTTCATTATTTGTTTCTATTCTGACTTTCCCATCTGACAGTGGCTTTGTCTGCTTTCCTTAGTATCTTCAGTGTCTAGAAAGAGCCTAGCACAGAAAACATGTTTGAGAAATATTTTTTAAGTGAACAAATGAATAGGTGTGTGATTGGGTTCTTATGGGAATATAGGACAATATGACAATTTACTACAACTTGTCTCCTTTCTCTTACAGAAGAGAAGGGCCAAAGGATTTAAAACATGAAAGGGCTCTAAAATCTTATTATGTTTTAGTTCCAGGTAGTATGAAGTAAATGTATAACAGTGTCTCTCTCACACTGATAAAACAATTGCCATCAATTTGTTCTAACACATGGCAAACTCAAGATTATCAGAGTAAAATTGTGCTCCTTAGAGTTTTCAATGACTGCTCTATTGCAAGTAGATTACCAGCCACTAGGAAACCTAGACAGAATGCATGGTGTGCCTCTTTGAAGTATCTGAGGAGTAAATACTAACAGACGGGTGGGGGAGTGTGATGGTTAATGCTGTGTGTCAACTGGTCTAGCTCAGGATTCCCAGTGTTGTGTAATTATCCTCTATTTAGTGATGTGATGTAATTATCCTTCATTTTGTGGTATTATGTAATTATCTTCCATTTTATAATTTGCAAATCCTAAGCTGTGATATGAGGATTGACAGTTAAGTTCACAAACTCATTCTAGAAAAAGTGCTACATACCTCATTGCTGAATATCACTATGGTCACCTTCAAAGTACTCCCCTTAGGAGACTATGCACCAATACCAGTGCCTAGTCCACCTTTCAAATGAATTTTGCAGCTCTTTTTCTGGAATGGTCACCAGAGCTGTCTTCATATTACCCTTGATGTCCTGAATGTCATCCAGATGTCTTCCTTTCAATATTTGCCTTATCTTGAGTTGGATGCGACTCGACGGCACTTGGCTTGGCTTTGATAAAGAAAAAGTCCCTGGGGGCCACATCAGGTGAGTAAGGAGGGTGTTCCCATACAGTTATTTGTTTGCTGGCTAAAAGTTCCTTCACAGACAACTATACAATTAAGTTTGTGAACTTGCCACTGTACAGAATGTCCATTCCAAGAAGAGTTCCAAAATTGCTTTGAAGGGTGGACTAGGTGCTGGCATCAGTGCATAGCTTCCCACAGGAGTACTTTGAAAGTGACTGTAGTGATATTCAGCAATGAGGTATGTAGAGCTTAGAGCAATTAAGTTCATGGACTTAATTGTCAGACCTCATATGTTAATGATGTAGGATTAGGGTGGGGTGTCTCTTCAGTCACACTCTTACTAAAGTGCATGACTCAAGTCATAGCCTTACTGAAGTCACAGTTATACCCAATTCATACCCTAGGTGCTGGCATCAGTGCATAGCTGATCAAATATCTGATACAAGGGAAGTTTCTTTGAGGGGATGACCTGCGTCCAACATACATGGGTACTCTGGCAAAGCCATCTCTGTTACCCTGGATTCTGTACCTGGCTTATCATCACCTGATCTCTTCTTGGGACTTGAGCGAGCAGACTGTTGTCTGATCTTCTCCTTCTGGAATTTGAGTTTCCACAGCCCGCTGGGCCAGCAGCTGTCATCTGACCTGCCAATTTGGGTTTATCAGCCCCTGCAACCATGTGAGTTAGAAGAAGCCTCCAGCCTGACACCTGACCTGCAGATCTGGGGCTTAACCAGTCTCTGTAACAGTGAGCATTCATTTCCTTAAGATAAATCTCTTTGTATACGTATTTATATATACATGCTTCACTGGTTTTGCTTATCTACAGAATCCAGTCTAAGAGAGGGAGAAAGTCAGAATTCCAAACTGGTGGTGAGTTTACTGTATTTTTTCACTTATGTCCTCCTGGCTAAACTCAACACACTCCTAAATCCAGAAGAGAGCACTGTGTACAGACAGAGAGACAACTACAGGGAAACTCTCTAGTTCTCACTGAAGAAGTCTCGGAAAGTCAGAGTGTGGTAAATTCCCAGGGTTCCCCCCACCCCTTTTCTTTACTTTCTCATGCCCTAGCCACAGTGCAGTAAGCAGCAATGGGAGCAGAAGTGGCTGGCAACAACAAAAAAAGATACAGCCAATAAACCACCAAGGAAGAGAATTCCTTTCTGTTCATTCAGGGGGTCTTGACTCCAAGAGGATGGGGCCAAACCACATTGCTTCCCCCTTGTCCTGGCCGTCTGTCTTTCTGCTGTGGTGCAATCATAGAAGTGAACAATTTCTGCCTAGAAGGAAAGGAAATCTCCAGGGTACCTGAGAATGCCAGGGAGATAGCAAAGAGAAAGGAACTCAAGATAGCAACTTCATAAAGCTGTTTATGAACGCCTAGGATCACCCCGATCTGTGCAAAAGTGGATTTGACCTTAAGTGGCATACCACGCCAGAGACCTTGATCTTATAGATAGTCATTTGCCCAGGTCTTAGATTGACTGCTAGATGGGACACATATGGGACAGATCTGGAAAACTCTGTAAAGGCTTTCCAAACTGAACAGGTATTGGATCGCAGAAAGTAGGTTAGAACTGGTAGCCTGAACTTACCAGGTCAACTGTTTACCAAAATAACAGGATGAACTTCCTCCTTAAGATTTAAACAAGACTCAAAAATACCACAGCATAATATTTAAAATATCCAAGTACATTCTAAAATTACTTACCATTCAAAGAACCACAAAAATCTCCATTCACATGGGAAAACACAGCCAACAAACACCAATGACAGTGCTGGAATTGTCTGACACTTTAAAGCAAGTATTATAAAAGTACTTGAACAAATAATCATGAGCACTCCTGAAACAAATGAAAAAGAGAAAATTCTAGCAAAGAAATAGGAGAAATAAAGAACCAAATGGAAATTTTAGAAATAAAAAGATTTTAAAAATCTACTGGATTTACTCAGTAGCAAAATACAGATGATAGATGAGTCAGTAAACCTGAAGATAGATGGAAAAAAAGACCCAATGTGAACAACAAAAAGAAAATGATTAAAAATAATGAACAGAACTTGAAGGACCTGTGGAACTACAGCAAAATTTATAATATTTATGTCATTGGAGTTCCTGGAGGAGAGGAGAAAAAGTAACTGTTGAAAATATCCCAAGTTTGGCTAAAGAGGTGAACATCAAGATTTAAGAAGCTCAGTGAACTCTAAATAGGATGAACTCAAAGAAATCCACATCTGGATGTATCATCATAAAACTGCTCAAAACTCCAGGCAAACAGTCTTGAAAGTATCCCAAGCCAAGCAATGCCTTACAGTGGGAACAATGGTTCAGACAGCTGCAGATTTCTACTTAGAAGACATGAAGGGCAGAAGAAAGTGGCACCACATTTTTAAAAACATAATTTTATTTAATTTGTTGTTATTGTTAAGAATATATACAATAAAACGTAGACTAATTCAACAGTTTCTGTGTGTACCATTTAGTACCGCTGACTATATTCTTTAAGTTATGTAACCATTCTCATCCTCCTTCTCTGAGTTGTTCTTCCTCCATTGATATAAATTTACTGCACCCCCCCCCACAAGGTTTCTGTCTTAGGGGGCGGTAAATTTATAGGGTTGCCATGAGTTGGAATCCATTTGGCAGTTCTGGGTTTATTTGTTTTTTTGTTTTGTTTTACTTAAGGTTCCTGTCTAATCTCTCTGCAGAACTCTGGTGGCATAGTGGTTAAGAGTTCAGGCTGCTAACTAAAAAGTCAGCAGTTGAATCTATCTGTACTCTTTGGAAACCCTATGGAGCAGTCCTCCACTGCCCATAGGGTCACTGTAAGCCAGAATCAACTTGATGGTAATGGGGCACCTAATCTTTCCGGTTGCTGTTGTCAATTTTATCCCATATAAATACTTTTAAAAAAGCGTAATGCTCAAGGCAAATATTTTTTACTAGTTAAGCCAAATTACTGTTTGGTTTTAAGAAAACTTCAGGGTATATTTTTGGTGTAAAAGTTTAAAGATTGTCTCTGGGCAATAGTTTCAGGGGTTCATCCAACGTTCATAGCTTTAGGAAGTCTTGAATCTGTGAGAATTTGAAATTCTGTTTTGCATTTCCCTCCTTTTGATCAGGATTTTTCTATGGAATATTTGAAATGTTCAGTAATGGTAGCTGGGCACCACTGAATTCTTCGGGTCTCATACTAAAGGTGGCTATTCCTGGAGGCAGTTACCAACACATTCCATATCCTCCTCCTGTTCCTGATTCTTCTCCTTCCTCTGTTGTTGCAGTTTAATAGAATTGTCGTGCCTTGAATGGCTGCTTGCAAACTTTTAAGACTCTAAGTACACATCAAACAAGGAAGTAGAACAGAAGCACTAACATGTTATTAGGCCAATTAACTGGAATGTTTCAAGAAACCATGACCCTAAAGCTCCAAACCAAGGAACTCAATTCCATGAGGTTTTTGGTTGTACATAAGCAGCCTCAGCAACCACTTGTCTCTCTCTATCATTTTCTTTTCTTTTCTTTCTTTCTTTGTTGGTCATTGTTGTAAATAAATCTGTCACATAACTTTTGCCAATCCAACTTTTTACAGGTGTACAACTTATTGACTACAACTATAATTGGCTCTGCAACCCTCCCCACAACAGGATGTTTCCATCACTGTTAATTCCTCTCTGCTCCCCCTCCCACCACTCATGGTAACCACTAATAAACTTTGTTCTCTATATAATGTATAAAACCAGCAATACCAAAGAAGTACTTGAGCTGTGGGCACTTGGATTAAAATCTGATGCTTTACAGACTATCGGGACTAGCACAACCTTTTTAACATGTTTAAAAGATGAGAACAATCAACCCAAAATTCTCTACCCAATGAAAATATCCTTTCAAAATGAAGGTGAAGGTGAACTAATAGAATGCATAGTTAGCATATCCAGCCAGTCAGCTACTGCTGTTGGGTTGATTCTGACTCGTAGCAACCCTATAGCTAGCAAACCAGCTCCTAAGGAATCTTTAAAGAAAGTTATTCAGACAAAAGGGAAACGCAGAAGAAAACTTGGAATGGCAAAAATGAAAGAAGAGGAACAGAAGTAGTAAACACCTGGGTTAATATAATAGACTATTTTCCTTCTCGAGACATCTTTAAGGCCTATTTGGTGATTGAAAGCAAAAAAGATAACATTGTCTGATGGCAATTTTAGTGTATGCAGGTACCACAAATAAGACAACAGCCATGAACAGTAGGGGAGCCTAAGGGGACCTGTGTGCTGACAGGTTTTCACCATTCCAATTGAAGCAGTAAATTATTTCTTCTAAACAAGCTGGGGAAGCTAAGTATGTTCTCCTAATCCTTAGAGCAACCACTGAAAACATATATATATATATATAAATACATATATATATACACAAAACATACATACATACATATATATGTATATATATATACATATATATAGCAATGAGATATAATGAGCTTGTGACACTCTCCATTGTGGGAAGGTTTCCTACATTTGCTACACATTGGAATTGACTGGATGGCAACCAGTTTGGATTTGGTTTTGGTTGGCCCAGGTTAGGCCTCTCAGGGGGTGACATACAATGAAAGTTCCATTTCCTGAACAGAAGTCTAAAAATGAGGACAAGCAGAAATTGGGAATTGAAGAGCTGTTGTCCAAGGAACAGCTTAAAAAAGAAAACTCTCCCCTACCTCCACTGTGGGGCTTATTACTGCTATGTGCTTATTTGTGTAGTGACTGCATTATTTTAGTTAGATAATTTCATCAGCCACAGTGTGAAGCCTCTGAGATTGTTCGCCAGGACGGCACAGAGTTGGTCATGTCCACAATCACTCTGTGATGACAGTGATTTGGGTAGGGCACTAGTCCAATTTCTAACCCCCTGACCACATCCAGCTTTTAAACCCCACTAATTGCTGGGTGATTGCTCAACTGTTTTCTACAATTTTCTGGTGGGAGAAGGAAGCATACATTGCTCTACAAACAAATCCAATCAAACTATATGGCTCCTTTGAGGGAATACTTTCTGTGATAGGTGTTTGATACTTGCTTCAACCCCAGGGGGGCTCTTTCCAGCTAACTTAGTCCCCTAGTTTTCTTCTGTGAATTAGTGGCCTACAGGTTAGCCTGTGTCTTAAGTTTCCTCCCAATCGCCTTTCATCGCAACCTCCACTGTTGTTGAGAATGTCCTGGGGGAAGAAATTAGGAGCTATCCAGTATTTCCACCACAAGAAAAACCTCTGAGCCAGGGCTCCAGAAATGCTATGGGGACAGTGATAGACTTCTTTCTGAGTGACATCCATTCTCTAGGAGCGGAGGGAGGTAGATGGCTGCCTAGGCCTCTGTGGCTTGCCTCTTGTGGTGTGGGACCACTGGGTCATGAAGTAGGTAACAGTGTTCAGGACCTCTGTCTATGGGTGGACACTGGGCAGCCGAGGGAGCTCCCCGCTCTTAATCACATTTGCCTGGGATTCAGCCTTAGCAACAGATACCTGGGACAGGAAGAGAAATGCTGACATCCTACTCCTCCTGGGAAGGAAGTCCTTCATCTGGGATCTGAGAGGGGAGAAAGACCCCTGATCTTGGCTGTGGCAGTCTGGCTGAGCCGGGAGAGGGGCGGAGGGAGTGACGTTGGTTCAGGTACCATGACTCTTACCTTTCTTTCTGAGTGTTCACAGAGTTTTTTGAATAGATGTTTCTTTATTTGCTGTTTGCCCTTAGGACCATATCTAGATGCTTTCATTTTTTAATTTTTTTTTAAGATAGCTTTCACCATTTTTACTAGGGAGTGGGTCAGCAAAGCTCTGCATGGTGCTATGCCGGAGGCCCAGCTTCTGCTTGTCATTTTCTGATGTGTGACGGGTGGGTTGCTGTGGTTGGAATCAACACCATGGCAGTGGTTTTAGGTTTTGTTTGAAGTGGATATGAGTGGAGCCCATGGTCTTGAAGACACCATAGCTGCCACATCTGGGCTTAGGTCAAGAAGCGTATGACCGCGGGCTCCTCTATTAGTACCCTGTGGCCTGGCCCTGCCCATAACCCGCCTCGTCACTGCCCTTCTCAAATGAAGGTTAAATGAGACAGGTTAAACATTCGAAATGCAGAATTGAAGGGCAGTAAGTGACTGGCTTTCTAGAAACACTCATGGTCCCTTGGTCAGCTGTGACATCCCCAGTATGGAAGGTGGACATAGATGAAGTTCAGGGGAGTCGGGTCACCTTGGGAGCATTGGAAAGATCTGAGGTCTGCCCTTCCCAAGGCACTGGGTGGGCCAGGCCATGGCTCATGTGAAGAAGACTGGGGTCTAGGAGATAATACCCCACTAACTTCACTTGAGTGTTTGAAGGCTGTATGAAGAAAAAGACTCAGCAGTGTAGAAAGAGCTCTATAAGTAAGGGAGAGAGAAGTTGATGTTTATTTTAAAAGCTTCTGCTAAGCACTTGGTATGTATTATGCCAAGTAACTCTAAATCCCATGACATTGAGAGTAGAACACCCATTTTTCAGAGGAATAAACTGAGGCAGAGAGAGGTTAAACAAATTTTCCATAGTCACCAAATTGAGGTGCTCTGTCTCTTCATGAGGGAGGGGTGTGGGATTGTATTTTCTACCCTCAGTTCTTTAATTTGTAAAAAGACAAAGAAGGAAAGTCTAGCTTAGAGATTTGTGTGTTTGTAAAACGAGGTTAACTGTGTTCATAGAGAACTGGTGTGTAGACTAAAAGGTGATCTTTCAGATGGAACAAGGGGATGCTGCATGGTTTCAAGTTAAGAGAGGTGTGTATCAGGGTTGTGCCCCTTTACTGTATCCTCAGTCTGTGTGCTGAGCAAATGATCAGCGAGGCTGGACTATGTGAAGACGATCAGAGCATTAAGACTGGAGGAAGATGCAATAATAACCCACAAATATGCAGATGGCACAATCTTGTTTGCTGAAAGCAAAGAGGACTTGAAACACTCACTGATGAAGATTACATGGATTACACCTCAACATAAAGAAGAAAAAAAAAATCCTCACAACTGGACCAATAAATAACATCATGATAAACAGAGAAAAGTCTGATGTTGTAAAGGATTTCATTGTAATTGGATACATTATGAACACCCATGAAGGGAGCAGTCAAGCAATCAAACAATGTATTCATATTGCACCAATCTGCTGCAAAAGAACTCTTTGAAGTGTTAAAAAGCAAACGTGTCGCTTCGAGAGCTATGGTGTGCCTAACACAATCCTTGGTATTTTCAGTTGCCTTATATGCAAGTGAAAGCTAGACAATGAATAAAGAAGACTGAAGAATTGACACCTTTAAATTATGGCATTGGCAAAGAATATGGACCATACCACAGACTGCCAAAAGATGGAACATCTCTTGCTTGGAAGAAGGCAGCTTAGAAATGAGGATGATGGCACTCTGTCCCACATACTTTGGGTATGTTAGCGAGAGGGACTGGTCCCCGGAGAAGAACATCGTGCTTGGTAAAATAGGTCAAAAAAAAGAAAAGAAAGAGGAAGATGCTCAATGAAATGGACTGGCACAGCCGTGGTTACAGCCACGGGCTCCAACAGCACCCATCGTCAGGATGGCACAGACTGGGCAGCATTTCACTCTGTCGGATAGAAGCGCTCTACAAGTTGGGACTGATGATGACACCTCACAACAAAAATTGATGTTAGCAGTTCAAACCCACCCAGAAGCTCTACAGAAGAAAGACCTGACAATCTGCTTTCCTAAAGATTACAGCCTAGAACACCCTATGGGGCCGTTTCTACTCTGTCACAGGGGGTTGCTGTAAGTTGGAATTGACTCCAAGGCACCCCACAACAACAGACAGAGCAGTACCGAGTAACAGACATATACATAGAACTGGAGAAATAGAGTGCTGACAGTCTTGGTTATAGTAATGTTATGCATCATTTGGTACATTGTAATCAATTACAGCATATTAATGGTAATATTGGTTATACTGGCTTGTAGAATAATTGTCCTGGCAGAGGTGCTCATCCAACCCTGCCTCTCTTGTCCAATGTTAGAATTATTTATCCAGTATTTGTGCCAAGGAACACTGATCTTATCTGAAATAATAATATATGTTGCATTTTAGATTTCATCCGTAGACTGCAAAAGGGGGTTCTGCTCACCACCTCCTCCAGGCAGCCCTGGATTGACCAACTCCATTCTTGACCTCTTTGATCCTTGAGCTCAGACCAATTTGGCAATCAGAACAGGCTGTGGCCCATCTGAGTATGAACACCATACTTCTTCGATGTCTAGTGTCTTCTCACCATGGCACTGAATGAAGAAAAGAAGCAACAAGGTCATTCCCAGGCCTAGAGAAAAACTTAGTCTTCTTGTCTCAGTCAGCTGTAGGGCTCCAGAAGCTCCAGTGTCGCTCCAAAGATACACAACCTGTGCATGAGTCCCAACTCCCTGTGAATCACAAGTCTGTGACGGGAACATGATGCTTCCTACTTTACACACGAGTTCCCCAGCTGGTAGGGGCAGCAGTGGGCTGCCTTGTGGGCACCTGACCCAGAATGGTTATCGATGCTCCAAGAAGCTCTTCCTCTGCAAAGAAACAACGGCGGCTGCCTTCTGGATGGCTCTTTCAGCCAGTTCTATCCCTCTGGCCGTAGATCCCTGGCTTCCCAAGAGTCTGGACAGTAGGGGGGCATTACGTGGGAACACGACAGAGATTTGAGGCACCAGAAATTCCAGAGGCTGAGGCTGGGGGCAGGTCACTACCCTGTGGGTTTACTAAATGTTTCAGAACTGTGGAACACTGCTAACAAAGTACTGGGAACCGGGTGTGGGAAAACAGCAGCAATTGACCGTCTTGTGGTTTTGGAAGCTATAAATCCAAGATTCCAGGTGTTGGCAGTGCCATCAGCCTCTGAAGGCACTAGGGGAGAATCCTTCCTTGCCTCTTTTGGCTTCTGTGGTTGCTGGCAATCCTTGGTGTTTCCTGGCTTGTAGCTGCCTCTCTGCAGTCTCTGCCTCTGTCTTCACACAGCAGTGTTCCCTTTGTGTGTGTCTGTCTCTTCTTCTAAGAACACAAGTTGTTGGATTTAGGGTCCTCCTAATTATACCTACAAAGTTCCAGTTCTCAAATAAGGTTGCTTTCAGAACTTCCTGGGAGAATTTTATTGGGGGGGACACGGATACTGTGCAGCCCATCACACAGAACTTTGTCCAACACTTTCCAACCATTAAGGAGCCCCAGTAGTACAGTGGTTAAGTGCTCAGCTGCTAATCTAAAGGTCGGCGATGCAAACCCATCAGCTGCTCCAAGGGAAGAGGTGTGGCAGTCTGCTGCTGTGAAGATTCCAGCCTTGGAAACCCTGTGAGGCAGTCCTAGTCTGTCCTATAGGGTCACCGTGAGTTGAATTGACTGAGTGGCACTGGGTTTGGGCTTTCTATTCAGTATGTGGTTCTGGGGAGTCTTACTTGGAAGCAGAGGCTTTGGGGATCTGCCAGGCCAATGAGGACTGACTCAGCCCCATGCTAGTAGTGACAGTTCTAGAGTTTGCTCCCGCATATGCCCCCTTACCTGTGCTTCCTGATGCCACCATGTACGTAACTGTTTGGCCTTTAACCATGATGCGGGGCTGGGGGGCAATAGTGTGCCTCCTACAGCCTAAATCACCCCTTGAGAAATCTGAGGGCTCCGAGCAGCACTGAAACCAATGAGGCCTGGGTGCCATTTAGCCAGGGTCATGTCTGCCGGAGTGTGGCTGTACCTAGTCATCACAGATGACACATGGCTCATGACGTTGTTCCCAAACACTTGCCCAGAATGTCACGTGCCAACTCGGCTCAGGCACTGGGCCACAACATCCGTAAACAGCCTCCTGCAGCCCCTGTCCCTCCGTCTCCTTGTTGAGGACACAGCACTCCTCAGCAGACTGGTCCCAGCCTGGGAGCGGTAAGGTGAGGTTAGGGCGTGAGAGTGGGAGGCCTAATTTCAGACATGCCGAGGCTCAGCTATGTTTAATTTAGTAAGCTCACCCCAGTAACTAGAGCACTGGGCCACCCCAGCCCCCTCCCATTCTGAACACTGGAAAGACCAGTTTCTCACATCTTTTAATCAAGTCTTCCATTTCTCCAGGCAACCAGCACAAAAGGTCTGGGCCAGGTGGTAGAGATGCTCAGGATCCCACACAGAGCTTCTATTTTCTGTTCTGCAATCTTCCAGGACACGTAATTATGATCTGTCCTCAGAGGAATTCTGGCTGTTAGCATTGGCTGTTAGCGAGCCCATTTCCGTCAAGCTGGTCTCGCCTCTTGTATCTGGTGTTACGCTGTGGAGTACTGAATCACCAACCGAGACAGCATCTGTGGCCCCTGTGTAAACATGCCAGCGCATATATACCAGTGTGTGGATGGTGTGTGTGACTGTGTGTATTGGTATGTGAATAGAGCCATCACCAACCAGCAGATGTCTATCAAGTGCTCACTTGCTGAGCCAAGGTGTCCTAGGTGTGGGGCCGGCAGCTGAGGAGGGGCAAGGTCACAGCACACGTGGGGTTTATACAGCACTGGTGGAAGAAAGGAGTCAACAAGCTTGTTTCAGGTAGGAGGAAATGCTGATGGAAATACGGAGACTGATAGATAGTGTATCGGGGTGGCGTGGGGTGGCTCTCTAAGGAAACAAGAAAGCCTGGGGCTGAGCTTTCCAGGTCCAGGGGACAGCAAAGGCAGGGGACCAATGGGGGAAAGCAGGAAAGTGTGTGTTTGAAGAGAAGGGAGGCTAGTTGAAGCCAGGGATGTCAACAGGATAGGGACTCTACAGTGCTTAGACCATGGACTCTGGAGCCAGATTGTCTGGGCATGATTCCCCACTGATCCATTCAATAGCTGTGTGACCTTGGGCAAGTTACTGAACCTCTCTGGGTCTCTAAGGATATGCTGTTATTGTTAGTTGCCACTGAGTTGGCTGTGACACATGGAGACCCCACATGCAATAGAATGAAACAGCCAGTCCTGTGCCGTCCTCGTGATCATTACAGCCTCTGTGAATTTCGAGAGCCTTCCAACCCAGGGGACCCATCTTTCATCACCGTCTAAGAGGATATTCTTAGAACTGCCATGGAGGTTTCATGGGCTACTTCCCAGAAATAGATTTCCAGGCCTTTCTTTCTAGTCTTTCTTAGTAGGGAAGCTCTGCTGAAATCTGTCCCAAATGGGTGACCCTGCTGGTATTTGAAATGCCAGGGGCATAGCTAACATCATAGCAACATACAAGCCACCATGGTATGACAAACTGACAGACAGATGGTGGGAGTATAATGCTAATGCTTTCTTTATAGGGTCGTGACAAAGCAGTGGTTAAGAGTTCAGCTGCTAACCAAAAGGTTGGCAGTTTGAATCTTCCAGGTGCTCCTTGGAAACCCTATGGGGCAGTTCCCTGCCATTCTGGAAGGTCTCTATGAGTCAGACTTGGCTGAACAGCAACAGGTTTGGTTTATGTTTTTAAAGGGCTTAGAATGCTGTCTGGCACATAGTAGGGGCTATATAAGTGTCAGCTATTCTTTATGAGGAGCCCTGGTGGTACAGTGGTTAAGCATTTGACCCCACGAGCCTTTCCACAGGAAAAAAGATATGGCAGTCAACTCTCGTAAAGACAACAGCCTTGGAAACTCTATGGGGTACGCAGTGTAGTGAATTACTTCATTATTCTTCAAGCCAAATCTTCATTATACCACCAAATGACTAGGTGGGACTATGCAAACAGCTTCCTGATAATGTAAACACGGTGCACGGCACCCCTGTGAGGGTGGGGCCACGCAAATGAAGTGTATGGAACCCTAACCAGGGAACTGATCACTTTGGGCCATCTTGTTAGGTTTAAAAAGAGACAGAGAGAGTCAGGAGCTGCAACACGGAAGACAAGGGGAGACAAGGACACAGTGGCAGCAAGAGCCACAGCAGCTCCAGACAGCGGGAGACAGGATACTGGGGTCGGACTGCACTGATGGGGCTCGCTGAGTGTTGTCACGTGTGCCCAAGAAGGCCCCCAGCAGGGCCTGGCATCGTAGAGCAAGAAGTAGCTGTCTTGGTTGAGGAACGGCATCCTGAGTTCGTGTTACTTCCAAGATGATGCTGATCTCGTGATCTAACTGGTTACTTCCCTAATAAACCCTTTAACTCTAAGTACAGTTGAACAGTCCTGTAAGATATTGTAGTGAATTACCAATGCCAAAGACAGGAGGGAAAGTACTGAGTGGAGGGGACTAGTTGACATGAGAGATGATGGAGAGGGACCGCAGTTTGGAAAAGGTGGACATTTGGGGCGTCTTGAACCCCTGCCTCGTAGAAGCCAGCTTTTTAAAATCGATCAGTTAGGGCAGCTCTGCTCCGTGCTATAGAGTTGCTATGAGTTGGAACTCACACGGTGGCAAAAGGTTTGGGTTTTTTCGGGTTATTCTTATTAAGTATTTGCTATTATGATTGGTACTATTGCTACTGAAGGAAAGGCGCTTAGATTTAAAGAGATGTGTCTGGTAGGACAAGTTCTGTATAGGAAGCCAGGAGGGACCTGAATTTTACTCCCTTGGATGTTGTCGTGGATTGAATTATGTTCCCCCAAAAATATGTGTGGCCATGTGGCTTAGCCATGATTCCCGGTAGTTTATGATTGTCCTCCGTTCTGTGATTTTCCTATGCTGTATGTTAAAGACTAGGGTGGGACTGTAAATCTCCTTATAAGATCACCTCCCTGCTCCACTGTAAAGAGAGTTTCTCTGGAGTATGGCCTGCTGCACCCTTAATCCTTTCCTCCTGCAAGAGATAAAAGGAAAGGGAAGCGAGCAGAAAATTGGGAACCTCACACCATCAAGAAAGCAGCACCGGGAGAAAAGCGCGTCCTTCAGACCTGAGGTTCCTGTGCCAAGATGCTCCCTGGACAAAGACTGATGCAATACTGGACTTTCCTCCAGAGCCAACAAGGGGGAAAGCCTTCCCCTGGAGCAAACCTCCTGAATTTGGACTTGTAACCTACCAAACTGTGTAAGAATAAACTTTCCTTTGGTAAAGCTATCCCCCTCTGTGGTATTTCTGTTAGAGCAAACTTAGCTGACTAAAACAGGTGTCCAGTCCCTTTAAGGGGTACCAGGCCAGTCTTTCTGGACTACCACTAATTGGCTGCTATGGGATTGGATCCTAAGGGTAGAGTCTCAATAGGAGGATGAGGTTGTTACTCAAGGAATGAGTTCAAATCTCATCCAGGAGAACGTCACAGGCATGTTAACCCTTAAAAGACAGATATGTCACCTGGAGCAGGGAATGGAGGCAAGACAAAGAAATGAGTGGAGAGGCAGGGAGGCATGAGGCTGCGGAAGACCGGGCAGCAAGTGCTGGCCTCCCCAGAAGCCCCAGGTGGTGTGGTCCCCACTGTGTACTATGGGGAACACCAGGATAAGAGGATGAAAGGTGAGGGCTTCCTGGACTGGGGACAGGTCATTTTGTTCATCTGTTAAATTAGGGAGTTGGCTGAGATGATTAATAAAATCTTTTCTAGTTCAATGATTACATAATTTTGATACCAGGAATTTTTTTTGGAGGATCTGAATGCATAGCTGACAGAGCAACTCATGGATCCTCAAACTGTTCATGGAGGCTGGACCTTTAAGGATTGGCAGATATAAGAAAGGCTTTAATAGACAGGGACTTCTTTTTTTTTTTTTTTTTAAATTGTGATTAAGTGAAAGCATACAATCCAAATCAATTTTGCATGCCCACCTATCTGCAGCCCCATCTGTTGTCCTTACCTAGTGACAGCATAATCCTCCTTTTCACTCTGTATTTCTACTATCATTTTAATGAGCACCTGTCCCCTCCTGTCCACCCTCTTCTCTGCCATCTACAAAGAACCCAGTAGGACAGCCTCCTATAAAGGTATAGAATCATAAAGTACATGTGCCATATGGTCACACTGTGTCCCTGAGTAGACAGAAACCTGTTTGAGGATAATGAATCTTGGGTTTGTTACAGTCTTGGGGCTCCAGGGTTGAGTTTTCCTTTGGTACTGGAGATGGAAGAAATGGTGCCTGTGGCCTGAGCTGGAAGACCCATCCTAGGACCAGACCTGTCAGCTATTTTGCAAGCTAGCCCTGGGATGGACTGCCACTTGAAATGCTTGCTTCCCCCTCCCGAAAATGGGATAAAAAGAGGCTCGGATCCGACTGAGCGGCATTTGACTGGACATGTTCTACATATTTGCAACATCCACACCTTTACAAAGCATGAGCTTTTGAAATTTTACAGGTAAATCAAACGTTTTGTAAGTCAAATTCAATGCCTTCTGGGTTCTTGCTGTTTAAAGAATCTCTATGACAAATCCTTTACATGAAGCAAACATCTCTCCTGCCATAAAATAAGTGTTTGTATTGAGACCTTCTATGTACAGGAAGACTTGTCTATGTGTCTATGTGGAAACATACATGTGAGTGGATGGGGGTGTCTGTGTGGGTGGGTAGACATGTATGTGTGTGCTTGCATGCATGTATATGGATATGGACCTGTAGGAGGCTGGGCATTTGCATGCACTTTGGTACATAAAAGGATCCATGAATAAAATTGTCTTCTTTCTCTTCTAGGCTTTGTTGTAATATGTTGCTGGAAAGAGACAAGCTGAGGGCCGACTCTGGGAAGCTCAGATCTCTATCTGAGCATGCTGCTCATTCTTCCTGGCATCTGACTGCCCCCCCATGAGTGGCATCCCAAAAGCCTCCCTGGTGGTGGGGACAGAGGAAGCTTGCTTATTTGGAGAAAATGGAAAATGTGCCCACCACCTGGACTGGGTTGGAGAAAGGGAGGCAGGTGTGGCAGTGCAGAAGGGGTTGCCTGGGAGTTCTCCTGGGATGCATTCAGGAGATGACATTCTACAATCAGTTATTTGTCAGAGTGCATACAGGGAACACCATTGTTTGCTTTCTGCGTGTCTGATGGAGGAGGACATGGCCCTGACTGTTCTATATTTCAGCGGTCAGAACAACAGCTTAGCTTCTGTGGTTAACTCATGGTACCTCCCCAGGTGTGTCTCTGAACTCTGCCTCGGGTAGGGTCCCCTTTAGTCCCTAACCCTCCACATGCTGGGGTATAGACCAGCAAGGAACTTCTGGAAAGACCCTCCTTCCTCATTCATTAATGTCCCCAGCATTCTTCCTGAAATAATTAGGGTTGGAATATTTTCACGTCATGCAGTTAATCGCCGCCTGCGTTGCTTAACACAGTAGGGCACTGGTGGCCAGCTGAGGCTTGCGGTGACGGGATGGGATGAGTCATGGTGTTGGCTGCCACAGCCTAGGGCGGGAATGTGGGAGGTGCCACAGCTTCAGGCAACTTCAGCCTTCATCTTCCCTGGAAAAGTGTGGAGAACCAGCTTCTCCCCTGGGAGAAGAGGGAGACTGGGACCTGACAGACAGCCAGGTTCTCACCATCACGGATACCCACAGGGCACCCTGGATTTGTGATCAGAAGCTCTGAGTTCACACTTTGTCTGTGGTTCCCTAGGAACAGAGCCTGAGACAGGGATTCTTGTATGTGTGATGTGTCCACAGGGTGCTCTCAGGAGCAACTGTGAGGGGAAGGGAAACAAGACAGGGTAGGGAAAGAAGCCAGGCAAAGGTGTGACTTCTGGTGGGGGTCAGCCTGATCCCACAGACAACCCTGGAGTGTGGCAGCATGAGAGTTTGTTCCAACTTGGGGCTTGGCTTTTATATCCCTACACCAGTACCGTTGTCAATGTCAGCTGTCACCAAGCCAACCCTGACTCAGGGAAACCTTATGGAAAATGGAATGAAGTTCTGCCCAGTCCTATTCCATCCCCATGATGGACTGTAGATCAGACCACTGTGGTCTATAGCGTTTTCACCGGGTGATTTTCAGAAGTAGATCACCAGGCCTTTCCTCCTCCTCTTTCTTAGTCTGGAAGTGCCACTGGACCCTGTTTAGCATCACAGCCCCACCAAAGCCTGCACTGACAGACAGATGGTGACTGCACACACAGTACACTGGCCAGAGATCAAACCCAAGTCTTCCACACAGAAGTTGCGAGTTCTGTCACTGAACCATCACTATCCCCATAGTCCCCCATTAGCAAAAGACTTTTTTTTTTTTTTTTGCAGAGGAAGCAGGGGGATGGGGGAAAGGAATGGTTAATCTTCTAGGCATCTTCCAAGAAAGTGTTTCCTGTCTGGTGAGGACAGTCCTTGGAAAGGTTGCAGAAGAGCCAATAGCAGCCAATACCTGGAGCAGTCATCTAGTGCTCTGAGCTCAGCTCCCTGCCACGTGGAGTAGGCTCACCCCCTCCTATCCCTTTTGCACAAATCAAGGGCATGGAAGGTCCTTTTTCATCACAATGTACCAGCCAACACTGCCCCACTTATCCTCGTGCCGTGGAGCTGAAGGGACGCCTCCACTTGACCTCACGCATGAATGGAGTGCGCAGACTTAGGCCCGGTGGGATTTAGATGGCTGCTCTCACCCCATCTCTGTCCTGGTCCACCCCAGACTTCGGGCTGCCACCATCCGATGGATGCTCTTTTGGGGATCATCTGCAATGGGCTAATTTACAAAGAAAATGGAGCAGGGTTAAGTTTTAGGTATCGGTCAAGTCTCTCCTGTGAGGAATTGTGTTCAGACCTGTCACACTTGAGCAGGGAAAGGGATCAGACTGAGATATTGTCTGAGGGAGCTAGTGTGGGTTCCATATTTCCAGTGAAGGGACAGCTGGCTGAAGGGGTCTTTCACCCTCATCCATTTCACAAGAGTTCACCTATTCTGTCCTTTGGTGTCGTGTCGCTGTGACTCAGAATGGACTCAGTGGCAAAGGGGTTGGTTCTGGAGCCCTGGTCACACAGTGAGTGTTTAGGAGTTCTACTGATAACCAAAAGGTCAGCAGTTTGAATCCACCACCATCCTTGGAAACCCCATGTCCTCTCTGTCCTATAGGGTCGCTATGAGCTGGAATCCATTCGATGGCAACGGACCTGGGAGGCCTAACAAGTGTTCTTAACTGCAGTCTGCTTTGCAGAAGTTAGGTAAAAACGTGCTCCTCCCTGCCCAGCCTCCTGCTTGCCTGGCCCCTACACCAGCTCCTACTTCAGCACTGCTGGGAAAGGCAGCCCTGAGGGAGAAGAGCATTGAATCTGTCAGGCCTCTGCTCAGGAAAGGCAATGGCTGGGCCGGGAGTGTGAGGAGGCTGGAGGAGAGCCCTCCTCAGTGCCAGGGACAGGAGGAACAGGCAGTCCTGGGAGCCAGGCCTGAGGGAGGGGAAAGCAGAATTGGGGGAGAGCTGGCAGTCACTGGGGAAGCCTGGGCTGAGTGTGAACTGGAGACAGGGAGTGCTAATAGCATCGGAATCAGAAAGGCCAGCTGCTGTCCATCAGGCCTTCCAGAGGGGACAGTAACTACCCTCCTAGTGCTCTTTCCTACTTCAGGGAAGGACTGCAGCAAGGTCATTGCCCTACCCCCAAGATCAGCCCAGTGTCTTTGGAGGTGCTGTCCTTGATACCCTAGAGGACACTTTTTCCTGTCTGCCCTTTTCTGGGGGAGGAGAGGTCCATCCTCTATGATACCTCCCCCAGCCCACACACCTGCCCTGGCCTCTAGGGGTGGGGGTTGGGGGGAGGCATGCTGGTCCCTCCCTCCACTGAACGGAGAAAGCCAAGAAAATGACTGGGCCTGGGAAAAATACATTTTGGCTGCCATTACTCTGTACGTGGCACTAGTTTTAGAAAAACAACTAGGTTCTACCTTAACAGAGCTGTAAGGGCATGAGCCTGGTTTGTGTGTCTGTCTGTCTGTTTGTCCTGTTTGTTGGGGGTCAAGTTAGAGTCTCACAGTCACATTGTGCCCCATACCAGATCTCCAGACCCTGCCCAGAGCTAAAGACTCAGCAATGCCAGGTCTGACCAAGGACATCCTTGACTTGTCTTCTGTTCCTGTACCCGAGGTTGGCCAGCATGGGCAGAGGAGAGGTTGAGAGGCAAATGGCAGAGCCCTTGCCTTCAGAGTCAGCGGGGGGATCTCCTCAGAGGAATAGGCACTTGTGGTAACTCGAGGGTCAGGCTGAAGGGGACTTTAGAGAGGGAGGCAGCTCCAAGTCCGTCAAGATGGTCAGGGAAGGCTGCACGAGGGAGATGAGGATTAAAGAAGCAGAACACGCGAATCACTAGGGAAGAGAAAAAAGGGGATATGGAGGCGCGGGAATCGTGTCAGCAAAAATGCAGAGACAGAAAGGGGAGGCGACAGCCTGGCAGGGAGAAAAGATTGTTTCAGAATGATCATCATCAGAGCTAACACAAATTGAGTGCCTAATACGTGCCAGGCACTGTTCTTAGGGCTTTACATATTAACTCTTAATCCTCACAACCATACCCAGAGGCAGGAACTACCATTACTCCAGATTTTACAGCCTCCCTCTGCCTCCCTCTTACAAGGATAACTGTGACTGCCTTTCAAGCCCACCCTGACAATCCTAGGTCATCTCCCTACTGCAGGAGCCTTAATCACACCTGCAAAGTCTTTGCTATTGGGGCGATATAGACAGGTTCTAGTGATTAGGACTTGGAGGGGTCCATTGTACAGCCCACAACAATAGTGGAGCCAATCCCTGATCCTATGCCATCTGAGTCCTGAGTGACCACACACAGCATGTGCCACATGGGGACCAAGGAGTTGGGTAGTGAGTGAAGGCCTTGGATATCAACCTTAGGTGTGTGCTCTTGATCCCACAGGCCCTGGGAGTGCTTGTGGGGCTTGTCAGGAGGGTGAACAGTCAGGGGAGGATGCTCCCGGCTGCAGCGTATGCCGGGGGCAGCTTCCTATAAGCAGGTTAACACCAGCAAGGCTCTTCTGGGAACTGGATCACACAGGAGGATGGAGCAAGTTTTCTAGCTTGGACGTGGGCACTCTCCACCGTCTCCCCTGTCTCCCCCAGCTCAGTCCCACTTCTGAGAGCTGTTTGAGGCTGGAGCAGGGAATAGGCCTGCCTCCTTGGTAGCTCCGTGGCCTAGTTTCCAGGAAGCCAGGTACTGGGGCCTGGCTGGCAGGTTATAAATATCCTCAAATGACAACAAGGACTTCACTCAGACGCTGATGTGCATTAAGCTGGATGTGCAGTCTCAGGGTCATTGGCACGGCTGTGGCTGTGGCTGTGGCTGTTCTAGGAGCCTGGTTGAGGAGGGTATGAAGGAGGGGACATTATGGGGGCTGAGGCCTAAAACTCATAGATCCAGTCCAGCTTGGACGGTGCCCTTGCCTCACGTGTGGTCCAGGTTCCTTCACTCCTGCCTCAGTAACCAGAGTTTCTTTCTGAATCCCCCACTTGCCAAGACTCCTTTGTCCACAACAGGTTTCTTCAGCTGATCCGGGTTCAAAGACCTTCAGGACACAAACTTGAGCTTGACCTTGGTAGAGGATGGATTGTCAGGTGGGAGGGGGTTGGCGTATGAAGGGGTGGATAGTCAAACAGGGACAATGGGTTGTCACGTGAGGACAGGTTGTTGGGGAGGGGGACTTGCCAAGTGGGTGCAGTTCCCAGCCTTTCCTACCTTCTGTCTCAGCCATACTTCCTCCCCAGCACCCATGTTTACCCCTTCCTTCTGGAATACAGTTGAACAGTGACTTGGTTGACCCAGCAAAGTTGCACCCAGCTCCCTGGGGACTTTGAATGTGAGTGTGTGACCACTTCTACTCTGCTTAGGAAAAAAGATATTTAGAAATCTCAAAGGATGACCTCGCTTGGAGATCGAGGCTCAAAAAGGCACATGATATGCATACAGCTGAAGTGCAGTCATGCCAAGCTTTTTGGCTCCTGGCCAGAACTCTCTGCAGGGACAGCTTATTTTCCAGTTTGATGCTGTCCCCCAAAGATCTAGGAAGGCCCACAAACCTAGGTCATGGCAGGCAGGCCTAGGCTTAAGGAGTTAGATGTGGAGTAGGAAGGTTGAGGAAGCTAGGGCCAGCCCTGTTCTCTAGCTGAGGGGTCGATGGCCAACAGGGACGACGCAGCAGAAGCTGGGGACTTGGGCTGGAGTCTGGGCTGCGGGCCCAAGCTGGACTCTGAGTGAGTTATACAGAGTGCTGGGTATTCTGTCTCCGTGCCTGGCACCCATTTCCACCCCAGCCTGTCTCCTCTGTATTCCAGGGCAAGAAGAGTGAGGATGCCATTCCCTGCTATTCCTGGCTGCTAGGATTCTGGCTGAAATGGAGGTTTGCCAGCAAGAACTATCCATTTTGAAGGCGGCAGGGAGATAGAGTCTGTTCCTTCTGTGGTGGGCTTGGACAGTGGGTGGGCTCCAACTGACGTGAGAATTTACAGGGCAAGAGGTCCCTTCAAGATTGGACAAATGCACAGACTGTGGAGGACATTTCCTGGGAAAATTACCTTGCTGTATGAGCTCTCTGGTTACTAGATGGCACTATCAGTTAAGTGATGAGCTACTAACCAAAAGGTTCAGTTCAAACCTGTCTACAGGTACCTAGGAAGAAATGCCTGGTTATCTACTTCTAAAAGATCACAACCTTGAAAATGCTATACAGCACAGTTCTTCACTATGAACGTGAGTTGTCATGAGCAGGAGTTAATTTAGTGAAAACTGGTTTGGGGCTGTTTTAGTCAGCTAGGACTACTCTAACAGAAATACCAAAAAATGGCTTTAACAAAGGAAGGTTTATTCTTACACAGTCTGGTGGGCTGCAAGTCCATATTCAGGAGCTCCAGGGGTGCTCCCTCTTGTCGGATCTGGAGGAAAGTCCAGTGTTGCATCAGTTTTGTCCAGGGAGCATCATGGTGCAGGAACCTCAGGTCTGAAGGACACAGTCTTCTGCTGCAGCTTTCTTGATGGTGCGAGGTTCCCAATTCTCAGTCTGCTTCTCTTTCCTTTTATCTCTTGCAGGATGAAAGGATAAAGGGTGGGGCAAGCCATATTCCAGGGAAACTCCCTTTACGTGGAGCAGAGAGGTGATCCTATGAAGGGATTTACAGTCCCACCCTAATTCCTTAACGTACAGCATAGGAAAACCACAAAACGGAGGACAGTCACAAGATACTGGGAAGCATGGCTAAGCCACACGGCTACACATATTTTGGGGGGGACATAATTCAATCCATGACAGGGGCTATTTGGGGGCTAGCCTAGCAGGACTCATCCCCTCTGTCTCCATGCCTGCAGCTGAGTCAGATGGCAAGTCATCCTGGAAAGAAGAGGTGCTGCAGCCACTTGGGTGGCTCAGAATTAAGGTCCACACCTGCCTGATGCCTGCACCCAAGGTGAGGGACAGACAGGCTGAGCCTGCCTTGAGAAGTGCCCAGTTCCTCCTTCTAGACCCACATCTGAGCACCACATGCTTCCCCAAGGAATGATAAAAAAAGAATATGAGAGGCTGAAATGACTCAGAGTAATAGTATTAGAAGGGGTGCTGGTGGTACAATGGTGAAGCACTCAGCTGCTCACCAAAAGGTCAGCAGTTCAAACTCACCAGCTGCTCCATCTGCTTCCGAAAGATTGTGGCCTTGGAAACCTTATGAGGGGCAGTTCTCCTCCATCATGTAGGGTCACTGTGACTCGACAGCACGCAATAACAACAATGAAGTTAGACTTGAGCTTTGCTGATCTTGGCTCCCGGATCCTGGGCATGTCTGATTAGTATAGACACCTCTTGGCCGGGCGGCCTTCCCTCCGTGTTGGACAAGGAGCCCGCCTCCACGCAGCCCACCTGTGTTCCAATCTAGAGCCCTCCAGTTCCAAGACTGCTAGCCCTTCCTCGGCCTTACGGCGTCTCTCCATAAAATAGCAGCTAATAGCAGTACCCACTGCATAGAGATGATTTGAGGATTAGACTCAAGGACTACAGGGTAAGTGCACAGAGCAGCACCTGGCCTAGGCCTGATAACTCAGCTGCTGTCATTCATGGAACCCGTTAGTCAGAGAATTGCTGTAACTGTCTGTTATTGACACCAGCGATGTTACTCAATTTGAACATTTTCTGGCTTACTCCGCACAGGAGGCCAAAACTTAGATAAAAGATTAAAGGCAAAGGTTTAGTGTTCTCATCTGCATGGAGCTCTGTCCTCACTGGGGGTGACACATGACCTTCACCAGGGTATGGGGTGGCCACCTTGCCAGGGGTAGAGCTCAGAGACACTGCGTGCTGAATACTCACAGCCTGCCACCTGACCTACAAGCATTGTCCCATTCATGCACCCAGTACTACAGATGGGGGAAGTGAGGCTCAGGAAAGCTGATAGTATATTGCCCAATGTCACAGAGCTAGTCAATGGAGACATTGGGATTTGAACCCAATCTGCGTAGTCCAGAACCACAGGTGTAACAACTGGGCTGTGCTGTCGAACAGAGCAGGGGCCTTCAGGGGCTACCTCTGTGAGAGTCTATGACCTCACCTGTGTCAGCACTGTCCTCTGACCTCTGTCCAGCCCCACCTCTGCTCGCCTGCTCAGCTTCCTCCCAGCTGCCTTCTCACCTGCCCGAGGCAGGTGAAGAGTTAATGTCAAAACAGAAAGCTTCACTCCTCCCCTCTGGCCTGGCCTGGTGCATGCTGGGTGACTGTCCCCCATCCCGTCCCACCGCCTTTCATTTTAAGCTGATAACCGTCATGCTGCTGTGATATCATCCACTAACATTTAAGTCCCAACTTATTCTAAGTACAGAAAGTCCAAGTCGGGAGATTGGCCTTGGGTTGTGCTGTGGGGAGGTGGCCACTGAGTGGGCAGGCCTTCCAGGAGGAGTGATGGACAGGATTCCGGTGTGACCAACCCTTAGACTGCACTCTGAGAGAAGCAGAGAGGAAGGAGAAGGTCCTGGAGAGCCAACTTTCCTTCTGCTGGCTTAGGAGACTTAGGTCCGCCCTGGAATGATCCCGAGGTGGAGAGAGGTGCTGCGACTATCCCCCAAAACAGAAACTCAAACCCATTCACCATCTAGTCCTTTCTGACTCATGGCTTCCCAACGTGTTACAGAGGGAAACTGCCCCATAGGGTTTTCTTCGCTGTAATCTTCACAGGGAACCCTGATGTCCTCATACTTAAGACCATGGCTGCTAAGCAAAAGATTGGCAGTTCAAGTTCAAGTGTCATCTCCAAATTTCTTACTAATGCAATTACACTATTATTCCCTTGAAACCTTATGGGGCAGCCCTAACCTATCCTATAGGATTGCTATGAGTCAGAATCAACCTGATGGGAACAGTTTTGTTTTATTTATATAGCCTTTGGTTTAGTCTTTACAGAAGCAGATTTCCAGGCTTTGCTTCCATAGCTGGAACCCACCACCTTTAGGTTAGGTAGTCCATGCAAACTGTTCACACCACCCAGGGACCTCGCTGCTACCCTGCTCACGCTCTGTTCTCTATGGGCAATTCTGCCTTTCCCATCAGCCTTTGTCTCGGGGGAGCAAACTGGAGACCCAGAGCCAGAGTTTTCTTTGAATAAACCAAAACCAAACCAGCTGCCCTCAAGTCAATTCTGACTCATAGTGACCCTATAAGACAGAATAAAACTGCCCCATAGAGCTTCCAAGGAGTGTCTGGTAGATTTTAGCTGCCAGCCTTTTGGATAGCTGCCTGTTTCAGTCAGCTAGGGCTGCTCTAACAGAAATACCACAGAGTGGATGGCTTTAATAAAGGAAGGTTTATTCTTATATAGTCTTGTAGGCTGCAAGTCCATATTCAGGGTGTCCACTCCAGGGGAAGGCTTTCCCCCTTGTCGGCTCTGGATGAAAGTGAGTATTACATCAGTCTTTGTCCAGGGAGGATCTCGGCACAGGAACCTCAGGTCTGAAGGATGTGCTCTTCTCCTGGTGCAGCTTTCTTGATGGTGTGAGGGTCCCAATTCTCTGCCTGCTTCTCTGCCCTTTTATCTCTCGTAGGATGAAAGGATTAAGGGTGGGGCAAGCCGTACTCCAGGGAAATTCCCTTTACAGGGGAGCAGGGAGGTAATCCTATGAAGGGATTTACAGTCCCACCCTAGTCCCTTAACATACAGCTTAGGAAAACCACAAAATGGACACTGGGAATCATGGCCCAGCCACATGGCTACACATATTTTTGGGGGGACACAATTCAATCCATGGCACCACCTTATGCTTAACTACCACACAACCAGTATTTCCTTGGGCAACATAAACAAAAAAAAAAGCCACTGGCATCGAGTCGATTCTGACTCATAGCAACCCTCCAGGACAGAGTAGAACTGCCCCACAGAATTTCCAAGGAGCACCTGGCAGATTTGAACTGCTGACCTTTTGGTTAGGAGATGTAGCACTTAACTGCTATGCACCAGTGTTTCCTTGGACAGCACACTGCCCAGAAATTTGAATCTGAAGATATATGCTCTTCAGTTCTTCCTGGTCCCTATCACTGCCTTGTGTCCCACTTACCTATAAAATATCTGCTTTACCAGCTTGATACCTTTGTGAAGAGTGCCGTCTCCAAATTTCTGTCTTATTAATGCAAATGTCTCTGGGAAAGGTAGAAGCTACTCATCTCCATAAATTACACCTCATGGGAACTAATTTATTAGATGTCACCCTCTGATAACTTCAGTTGACAAGGACTCTGGAGGCTTGGGGGCAGACTAGGGTTATTTCAGAGCCTGGGGCACTGTCTTAGAGTCAAGCAGGGCAGCAGAAGAAGAAAGTGGGAGATTCTTGGTCACCTTTACCATTTTTTCTGGAATGGCCTCTCCCAGCCATGGTTTTCTAAGCACCCATGATGGGCCCAGGATTGTGCTGCCTGCTTCAGGGACATAATCTATCGCCAGCCCTCCTTATTCAAGCAGTCTATATTTGTGAATTTGCTTACTTGCTAAAATTTATTTGTAATCCCAAAGTCAATATGTGCAGTGATTTTGCAGTCATTTGTGGACATGTGCAGAGTGCCAAAAATTGCCGCCTGACATGCACATTCCCTGCTGAGGCTGAGCAAAGGGATGATCTGCCTTCTCATTGCAGTGCACAGTGTAAACAGGTGTCCTTTTCCTGCTCTGCTTTCTGCCACATTGTTGTGCATTTTTGGTGATTTCACTGTTTAAAATGGCCCCCAAGCACAAGGCTGAAGTGCTGCCTGGTGTTCCTAAGAGCGAGAAGGCTGTGATGTATCTTGTGGAGAAAATATACCTGTTCAATAAGCTTTGTTCAGGCATGAGTTACCGGGCTGCTGGCCATGAGTTCAACATTAGCCAGTCAACAGTATAAATGAAATAAGATGTCTAAACAAAAGCACACGAGTCTCTAGGTACTACAAATTGTTAAGTGCTTGGCTGCTAATCAAAAGTTGGCAAGTTCAAGTCCACCTAGAGGCATCTCAGAAGAAAGGCTTAGTGACCTACTTCTGAAAAATTAGTCGCTGAAAACCTACTCTGATGTACATGGGGTCGTCATGAGCTACAGACAACTCAGCAACATATGCTTCTTACTGGTTAAACAGAAACACACATAAAGCAAGGCTGTGTGTTGATCGGGTAAGAAAAATGTGTCCAGAGGTTTTCAGGAATCCAACCATGTGTTTCCTCCCCCAGTAGTAGAGGTTCAGTCTTCCTTAAGGCAGTGCTTGTGGTGACATTATAAAGTGTAACTGCCGCGAAGAGAAGGAAACGACTGTAGTTTGAGTCTGTGAAGCAAAGTATTATCCTCACTCATATCACAGATGGGGAAGCAGAGGCTCAGAAAGGAGGAGTCTGTTGCCCAGTTCTTAGAAAAGTGCTCACACCAGCGCTTGCTGATAACTGGAGTCGTGTACTCTGCCTGGCATTGCTGATATGTTATCACCACATGGCAGCCTTTCTCTCACTGATTCATCCAAAGGGGTTGATTGTCCACACTTTGCCAGAACCTAGGCTGACTAACAGTCCCTGACCTTGACCAGGAAAAGATGAGAGAGGTGAAATGGACAAGCAGATGCATTCCAACCCAAAGATACAGATGCTAAAATCCCTACTCCCCGCCCCCAAACAACCAGTGTTACCTGTAGGCTCCATTCCCCTGTCCATTGTCCTGGGCCTCTGAAGGTAATAAATCGTTTAACCCTCTTGACAGCCCTACCCAGGAGGCACTGCTACCACCTCCCTCTCAGACAGGAGCTCACTGGGCCTCAGAGTTCATGGGTGGTGCAAAGGGTTAGCATGCTCATCTGTAACCAAGCTTGGAGGTTTAAGTCCACTCAGAAGCACCTCGGAAAAAAGGCCTGGTGATCTATTCCCCAAAAGCTCATCTGTTGAATATCCTATAGAGTGCAAGTGTACTCTGACACACAGGAGGTCACTGGTGTTGGAGTCACCATACATTGCCATGGGGTTCATATTTAGACAGCAACTGGTTTGGTTTCACTGGGTATCAGAGAGGTGAAGTAATTCACCCCACACCACACAGCAAATATCTATGGGACCAGAATTTGAGCCTGGGCCCTAACAGTGGCTGGAGCACAGGAGAGGGAGCAACCATGGAGAGAATCCCAGTTGCTGCCTACAACAGACTCACGTGGGGACATGAATGAACTGAGACTGGAACAGACGATGGCTGGCCCCGGTCTCTCAGCTAATAGAGAGTAGCGCTGGGTTTTCAACATCCTTCACTTGATGCCGACACACTGGCCAGGAAGGGCTCGCTGGCTGACAGGGAGGAGGTGATGTGAAGTACTGCACACAAAAAATACATCCTTCAACCTTGCTAATTCTCAGCTTTGCAAGGGCAGGCTCCCATAACCTGATTTATGACATCCTGGCCCTGCCATCCTCAGTCGCCTGCAAGGGGCTTTGCCAGCAGCCCTCAGCCCGATTTGAGATGTGCAGCCGACCTCTGACTGATACCTCCTGAGCCTTTCAATCCCCGAGAGTAATTCAGCCTCATGGATGAGAGCATCCAACATCTGTATCTGCCAGGTGACAAATCTAGACGTATACTCCTGTCTAGTTAGAGACGCATCAGGTCTGATTAGGCCAGCCAACCTGCCTGCCTCTCATAGATCCCTTTAGCTGAAAGCTGCAGAGATAAATGGAAATCAGGAGCAGTTCATCCGGGAGGTTGCCTGGTGTGTGTCATCAGGGATCTATAGAGGGGAGATACAAAGACAGGCAGAAGGACCCACCTGGATGATCCTGGAGTAGAATGAATGACTCACTGCCCACTGCAAGAGGACCCCCACACTCCAGAATCCTGACTCCCTACCAGATGCTTGAAATCCCAGCATCAGTGTCTTGGACCTCTGGAGAATTCAGCAGGGAGAGTTACTGTCTTTTACGGTCCTGCCTTGGAGGGGAGAGCCCCGCTAGAAATGCAGGCAGCTGGATGAACAGAAATCATCACAGGGAGAAGTGCAATGATACAGGCCACAGCCAAACTACCTTGCTTCATGCCTTCACATCCACAGTCCATGTGCTCACTTCGGGAAGTGCACCTGGGACACAGTACACCTGGGACCCAACCTTCCCTAAGCCCAGCTGCTGAAGGGCTGGATAGTTCCCTGGCAGAAGGTAAGTGGCAGGTGGAAAGACACCAAGGGTGTATCTTACTGTCATGGGTTGAATTGTGTCCCCCTCCAAATATCTGTCAATATGGCTAGGTGTTAATTCCCAGTATTATATGATTATCTATCATTTTTGTCAACCAATGTGATTTCTCTGTGTGTTGTAAATGCTATCACTATGATGCAATGAGATGGATTAGTGGCAGTTACAGTGATGAGATGTACAGGATTAGATAGTATCTTAGGTCAATCTCTTTTGAGATATAAGAGAGTGAAGCAAACAGAGACTTGGGACCTCATAGCACCAAGAAAGCAGCACGGGGAGCAGAGAACATCCTTTGGACCTGAGGTTCGGCACTGAGATCCTCCCAGACCAGGGGAAGACTGACGCATCACAAGCACCTTCCTTCAGAGCCAACAGAGACAGAAAGCCTTCCCCTGGACCAGTTGCCCTGAATTTGGACTTCCAGCCTACTAACTATGAGACAATAAACTTCTCTTTGTTAAAGCCACCCACCTGTGGTATTCCTGTCACCGGACAGGGAGAGCAGTGGAAGTTGCATATAGGTGAGTATGTAAATTTATACGGGAATGTACATTTTCACTCAGTTATATTAAATAAATAAATAATTAAAAAGTCTGGTCTATTTAATAGAGTTTGACTTCTGCATCCCATTTTTCTCCTTCTGCACCAGAGACTCTTCATTGCGTTCCCTGTCAGGGCAGACATTGGTAGTAGCCAGGCACCATCTACAAGTTCTGACAATTAAGTCTATGAACTTCATTGTTCTAAGTGCTACATACCTCATTGCTGAATGTCACTACAATCACCTTTGAAGTATTCCTCTTGGGAAGCTATGCACTGACACCAACGTGTAGTCAACCCTTAAAGCAATTTTCGAACTCTTTCTGGAATGGCCATTGTGCACGGTGGCACAGTGGCGAGTTTATGAACTTAATTGTCTAGTTGTCTGTGAGGGAGTTTTTAGTCAGTGAACAGATAACTGTGTTGGAATATCCATCCCTGCTCTGGTCCCCAGTGACTTATTTCTGTATCCAAAGATAAAGGACGTGTTGAAAGGAAGACATTTTGAGGAAATTCAGGACATTGGGTAATAAGAAGACAGCTCAGATGGCCATTCCAGAGAGAAGAGTTCCAAAGTTGCTTTGAGGGGTGTACTAGGCACTGGCATCTGTGCATAGCTTCCCAAGGGGAGTATTTCAGAGGTGGCCATAGTGACATTAACAATAAGGTATACAGCACTTTTTTCTAGGATGAGTTCATGAACTTAGTTGACAGTCCTCTTAGTTGTTATGCGGATGTTGTTTCTGTATTATGTGGTCCTTTCTGCTCTTGGACTTCTGTTTTCCTTATGTCTTTGATGTCCTTCATTCGCCTCTGCTCTAGGTGGGTTGGGACCAATTGATGCTACTTAGATGGCCATTTGCTAGCTTTTAAGACCTCAGATGTCAGTGGCTATTTGGAAGTAGATCACTGGCTTTTCTTCCAAGGAACTTCTGGTGGACTCACAATTGAGTATATTCATCATTTGTACTACCCAGGGACTCTTGAGCACAGGATGCATGCCTGATACATCTGTTTTGTCGTCTTCTCACTAAGCGTTGGGGTCAATAAATCACTGCTTTGCTAAAGGCTGGCTGTGCCCCTCCTGCACTCAGCTGTAGGCAGACACCTCCAGAGGACATCAGGCATGTTTTCTGGCCATTCTTGCCTCTTGAATACCCTTCTTCTGTTTGGAAATCTCCCACTCTGTGAGCCTTGCCTCTAGAAAGAGGAAACTGAGACTCTTGTTCCCAACTTCTTTTATAGTCAGGCATGAACAAAGCCTTGGGCAATTGGGACCATCTGTAAGAGGGCTCCGCTGACACCAGGCTCCAAGGAGGATGTACTATCAGTGTCAATGTCCCCACAAGAGCAGTTGCAAGGGAATCTGGCTTGGGGCAGCAGCGGTGGTGACCCCCAGGCCTGTAGCTCTGTATCAATATTGAGAAGTAAGTAGCAGGCTCCAACAGTGTCAGCAGTGGGGCTTTGGAGAAGCAGAGCTGAGGGGGTGGTTGGGGTATTATTCTTGACCTGGAGCCATCAGGAGCTCTGCTGTTGGCTCCAGCTCGTGGTGACCTTACATACAACAAAAGCAAACGTTTCCTGATCCTGCGCCATCTTCACAGTCGAGGATCTTTTAGGTTGCTAAAAAGTAAGAATGATGATAATGATGGTGGCCATCACAGCGGGGAAACTGAGTGAAGAACGGAAGGAACGGAAGTCAGAGCGGAAAGAGATGAAAAACTATGGGTGAATATGACTCAGCATGCATGCAAAAGGACTCAGCAGGAGTCTCTGTTGAGGGCAGACAAGGTGGCCACCCATCTGGAATTGAAAGGGAGGAGAGATGAGCACAGCAGCAGACAGGGGTGCAGGCTTGCTGGCCCCGCCTGACGTCTCCTGGGTGGGACAGGCTCACCCCTCCCAGGCCAGACAGGCTCCTGCCAGCAAATGCCTTGTCCCGCCGCTGGGGCTTCAGCCCTCTTGCTGTACAGCCGCTCTGCTGTCCTGCTGCCAAGCTCTGCCTGCCTCCTCAGAAGGAAACCGAGCTGGGAGCCCAGCGCTGGAGGCTCTGTTGGTGGACTGGCCAGTTCTAGGACCCAGGACATTCAGGAAACTTGGTTGCCATTCACAAGGGATGCTTCTGCTCTTCGCGGGCAGTGGTGACGACTACTGGGTTGGAAAAAGCGGCCCCGCCCTGGCCTCTCACTGAGACACTGTGATGATTGTGGCCATGGCCTCTCCCAGCTCTGAAACACTTGCAGAAGGGCTCTCTCTGCCTCTCTCCACCTCTCCTCTTCCATCAACTCACCCCATCTCGGTTGGCTCTCTCTGTCTCTTTCGTGCCCACTTCACCACCCTCTCCCCCAGCCCCTCCTCATCAATTGCTCACCCTTCCTGCCCCTGCTCTCTCTTCCCTTTCCCACATATCACTCCTCTCAGTTCCTTCAGCCCCTCCTCCGCCACCTCAGTCCCCAACCCTTCCCCCGTCTCCGTTCCCAGCCATTTCTGTAACAGGCCCCGCTGCTGGCTCACTCGCTCCCCTGTGGCCTGCTTCCATAAACTTCACAGATGGCAGGTTTCCTCTGATATCCCATTTCCTCCAAGCATGACCCACAGTTCCCATGGACATCTGTCTAAGCTCTCCTGTTACCTGAGGAACTGGATAAGAATTTCGGCAGAAGGGACGTAGGACAAGGACTAAGACGGAGGAAGAGAGGGGCAGTGGGGGAGATTCTACTAGAGACCTCCACAGTCTGAGAGATCACCTCCGTCCTGAGACAGAAGGGCACCCCAGCACAGAGGATGTAGCCAGTGCAGAGAAGTCTCTCCCTCTTTGTTCTGGGTTTGTCTGCTTCTCTCTCAGTCTTCCCATCTGTTTTCTGCTTCTGTGTGTGTGTCTCTCTATCTTGCTCTGAATTCCTCTGGCTTCATCTCCCAGTTGCTTTCTCTGGTCTGGTGAAAGCTGTGTAGGAATACCTTCTCAGCATTAACCACCACTTCTGTGCAGGGAATGTTATCTTATTTGAACCTGTACTTGTTCACAGCCACTTAGCTGCCATAAGTAACAGACATCCAAACAGATTATAAACCAGAAAGACCAAACACTGCCCCTCCGTGAGATTGCCACTGGCTGGAGCTTTGTGCAAGGAGACAGCTGCCCATTAATAATGCGCAGCCCAGCCTGCCACAGCCAGACACTCTGAGATTCCCAATTTGAAGACTTGTTACACTGTAGACAAAACTTAAGCTCTTGGGGCAAAAATCAGGAACCTTTGGGGTGGGGGCAGTGGGAGCCCCATAAAAGGAGTATTAATGTCATGGATCTTTTGGGCAAAGGACCCTGTCAACACTGTCGCTTGGCATGACACTGATCTGTACACTCCGTCCCTCTGTGCACCAGCAGGTCTTTTGCTGTGTAGTTTTAATCCTGGGGCACAAATCCTGTAGCCCTCTGCCCATCAGGTCTCAGATGTGTATAGAACAAGCTGCTATTTAGAGAGTCTGAAGCTATGTAGTACACCTGTACTGTTTACAGACCTGCCCTCTGTTTGCAGAGCCTGCCAGTAGTTACAGAACGAAGGCTGTTTGCAGATGGATGCTGTTGGTTACTTCTGATTCTGGGATTCACAGCCAGCAGCTTTGCTCATGTGTGGATAGCCTCACTCCTTCTTACATCTCAGTTTCCACTTGGTGCTCCTCCTCCCTCTGACTGCACTGCCTGTCCCATGGCCTTCACCTCTGACCCCTAGGCCGCTCATGTCAAAGGCATTGCCCACCTGCTACTCTACTACCTCCTGGATATGCTCAGGGGTGTTCCTGACCTAGAAACCTGCCTCCGGCTGGTCTAAGGGTGCTCATCAACAAACAGTACCTAGCATGTTGATGCTCTCAGTGCTGGGGACTTGATTTAAATCTCTGTACAAGGGCAAGGTATTAGTAAGTCTCAGCGTCCCTTTGATTTTAACATGTTGCTGTTACTGTTGTGTTGGATGCCTGTGGGGAAGATGATAGGCTGCAAGCTGTGGTTGTTTAGTGGGTTTTCACTTTAATAGGTTTGGAATGTAGCTAAAGCCTGTTCACCCTCAGTTGTTACTGGTACCCGAGCACTTCAGGAAAATCATTACTGGGTCAGCTGACTATATCTCGAAGAGGCCAGGCTTGAAGCTCTTGATTGACTGGATTATTTGAGAACCTCAGAAGGCAGGGATGGCCGTTTTTGTGGCTGAAGTTGAAACTGATTGCTTTTGCTCAATAGTTGTTGACTTGTGCCCTCTGATGGGACAGCCTTTCTTTAGCATCCCCTTGGTATCAGTAGACTCTGAATTGTCAAAACAGTGACTAATGATGCCCCTGATAGGAAACGGTAGTACAGTGGTTAAGAGCTACGGCAAGCTACAGCTGCTAATCAAAAGGTCAAAATTTCACATCCACTGGTCGCTCCTTGGAAACCGTGTGGGGCAGTTCTATTCTGCCCTATAGGGTTGCTATGAGTCAGAATTGATTCAATAGCAGTAGGTTTGGGCTGGTTAACACCTAGAATTCAGACATGGAGCATGTTCACAAACATTGCTACATGAGATGGTTGTGAAACAGAAGAGGACAACCAACTTTTGAAATGTCCAGTGGCTTCTCCAAAGGACTGACCTTATGCCTCCTGACTCCAAATTCACTTTGTACCTGGAATTCTCAACCTGGGTTCCAAAGAGAATTTTTAGCTTCTGCAGGAGTTTCTGTAAATTCTCTAGGGGTATTTACAGAATACTGCATTGAAGAATGCATACACTTTCTCTCAGGGAGGTGGTCTACAGTTTTCACGAGATGCTCAAAAGAGTGAAGAAATGTTAAGAACCACTAGTTGCCTGTCATGTTTGTCTTCCACACCTGGCCCATGAAACAAGTACCTTTCAGATGCTCATTCATTCATTCAGCAAGTGTTTACAGAGGGCATTATTTTGGGCAATGGGGATACAGAGACAAGCAAGCTGGACAAGTCCCCCGCCCTCATCAACCTTCCATTCTATCTAGGGGAGGAGACCGGCAAGAGAGTTAAAATAACTGTCATAGACTGAATTGTGTCCCCTCCAAAATGTGCATAGTCATTTGCTTGGGCTGTGATTCCCTGTATTCTATGATTGTCCTCCATTTTGTGATTGTCCTATGCTGTATGTTAAAAGATTAGGGTGGGACTGTAAATCCCTTCGTAGGATCACCTCCCTGCTCCACTGAAAAGGATGTTTCCCTAGAGCATGACTTGCCCCACCCTTAATCCTTTTATCCTGCAAGAGATAAAAGGAGAGAGAAGCAAGCAGAGAATGGGGAACCTCATATCATCAAGAAAGCAGCACCCGGAGAAGAGCACATCCTTCAGACCTGAGGTTCCTGTGCCAAGACGCTCCCTGGACAAAGACTGATGCAATAGCGGACTTCCCTCCAGAGCCGACAAGGGGAAAGCCTTCCCCTGGAGCTAACATCTTGGATTTGGATGCATAGCCTACTGGACTGTGTGAGAATAAACTTTCCTTTGTTAATGCTATCTGCTCTATGGTATTTCTGTTAGAGCAGCACTAGCTGACTAAAACAATAACTGAGAAGGGAAATATTTGGTTGAAAAGAGTAGTGTAAGGGATAAAGGATGATGTGAGCCAGGGAGGAGAGGTCAGGAGAGGTCCCCTGTAGAGGTGATATGAGAGAAAATATCCCCGTCCAACATACTGGGGGCTCCTTAGAGACAGATGCTGTGTTTCCCCCATCAGACAGAGAGATCCAGAAGGGAGGGCACCCTAATTTCCCCCGGCTGGGTCCAGCACAGAGTACATAGGGAGGGGTAGAGATCCTTATCTGTTCTTGACATCTTGAAGAGTTCAGAAATGTTCTTCAATTTGGGGTTCACTCATTTGGTTATCCAACAAAGTCTTCTTTGTAGTTGCCCTCTCTGGCCTCAAAACCTTGGTCTTCCTCCTCCCTTTGACAAAAGGTTATATTCCTGGTCGGTCCTATCCATTTCTTTCCTTGCATCACATTCTAAGACTAAAGGTATTATGAGCGATAGCCAGCCAGCCCACCCCTGTGTCCTGACCTCTGGTCTCCCAGCACCTCTGTCCCCTGGCCCAGAGCCCATATCATCCTACCGACACACCCGCAATACAGAAAGCTCCAGGAGCCTGGCTTGTTTCCCCTTCACAGCCCCAGCATGTAACCAAAATTGGCTGTTGTGATGGCAAACTAAACAGTGCCCTGATAGCCAGATCAATCTTCCTGTGCAATAACTCATCATTCAGGCTCCAGTTGCAGGGACGGAATTAAGACGAGAACAGAGAAAAGAAGGTGTGTAGCACCAGGTAGCTGTCAGGAAGTGCAGGTGGTGGTGCAAGGGAGGAGGACACAGAAGGACAAGCTGGGCCTGCAAGGACAGTCCTGGGCTGGGCATCGGGGGAAGGGGTGGCAGGTAAAGACATCCCCCTTCTCCTTGAGAGGAGAGAAGGCCAAGACAGACACTGCCTTGGCAGTGAGTACAGACAGAGCCAGCAACAAGCTGAAGGGATACTGTTTTCTGGTTGGTCAAGCTGTGTGCCGGCTACCAGTGGAGAAGACCAGAATATATATTTCTGAGATGACAGGCAGCCACAAGGCTAAGGGCCTGGGCCATGACTCCCTAGGAAGAGCCTTTAGCCTCCGAGAATGGCCGCCTTGTACTGCTCAAGATCAGTCCCCAGACAACAGTAAGAATGGCCTTTGTATATACCAGAGTAAGTGCAAGAAGAGAGAATCCATTTTCCAAGCCTTCTAAGCTAGTGTTGGAGTGGTCACAGGCAAAACTACCAGTGACCCCCTGAGCACTGGGAAAAGACCTTCTTTGGGGACTCCTTGGCACAAAGACTCTACCCTCCTGCCCACTTCCACCTGATCTTCTGTTGGAGAAGGGCAGGGGCAAAGCAGGTTAAGAGAGTCTCCAGAGAAAAAGAAGTTGTCAATTCATTCACGCACTCAGCAGTCACCTATTCACTGGTCTCTGACTATGTCGCTGCCAGTCTGCTGTGACGACAAGGAGACATGGGGCTGAGAGTTGGAAAGGCCAGCTGCTAAGCTCTGTGACAAACTGGCTGTGTGACCTTGAGATAATCTCCTCTCTTCTCTGGACCTTGGTCTCCTTGTTTGAAAGACAAGGAGTTTGGGTTATTGTGGGTTATCAAGAGATAGCAAGGGTGCCATCCAACCCCAGTGCTGGCACATCCTCACAGCTGAGGACTGGGACAGAGCCCGGACACGGAGCAAATGTGGGCATGTCTGGGGGAAGGGGCAGCCAGGAAAAAGGGTGTCAGTTTGAAACCAGAACAGAGAAAATACTGGTAAGACAGAGAGTGTGTGTGAACGAGAAAAAGAAAGACGGTGGAGAGATGGAGGGAGAGAGAGTGAACATGGGCAAAAGAAGATGTTTACCTGAAAAATCAGGAAAACATTCATTTCTGCCCAGCTCTACTCAACAGGTTCTTACTCTGACATCTGCCATGTCCTGAACACGATTCTCAGCGCTAGGGAACAAAACCCAATAGACAGTTGCTCCCTGACATCAGAAAAGCTTATGATCATATGATAATGCAAAATAACACAGTATCAGCCATCTCAGGGCCTTTTTTTGTGAGGGGCTTTTCACTGGGAGTCCATGGCAGATACTCGTGTTGTTGTTTGTTGTGGTGGTTGGCTGCCACTGAGTCAGCCCCAAACTCACGGCAATCCTGTGTGTGACATGGTACAACCAAGTTCCATAGGGTTTTCTTGGCTGTAATTTTTATCAAAGCAGATCACCAGGCCTTTCCTCCGCAGGCTGCTGGGCAGGTTTCAATCATCAAACGTTCAGTTGGCAGCAGATTGCAAATTACCTGTGCCCTCTAGGCCCCTTGGAAAATCCTAAGAGCTGACACTTGCTCTATGCTCTTACTAACGTATTTGATTTTCAGGGCACCTGCGTGAAGTAGGTGTGATTATTATGTAATTTGCAGAGGAGGGAGCTGAGGCAGGGAGAGGCGAGTGGGTTTCCCACAGTGGCACAGTTACTGAGCGCTGGGCCAGGATTCAAACCCCAGCTGTCTTGTTTCGGAGCCTGTGCTGAACCTCTGTCATTGGAACAAGGAAGCCGGGTATATAAAAAAGAAAGCCACCCTCCTTCCAGCCCCAGGCAATGCAGAAACACCTCCTACTAGGCAGCTTTACCCCAAAGAAGATTGATTCTTTCCCCAGCATCTGCTTTGTATGATATTAAGAAGGCTGGCATTTTATAAATAAATGCACCTCACAAGTGAAGGAGAAAGGAACAGGGCTTTGCTAAGACAAGCTCTGATTCCTGCAGTCAGGAGCAGCCTGTGGCAAAATTGGAATGTTTGCTGGGCTTTTCCTTTGATGTTCTCCCAAACTCTCTTAAAGTGATAGTGGAATAGTGGACTTAAAAAAAAACATCAGTTGCTGTCAACAGGACTCCACCTCAAGGCGACTCCCTGTGTGTTAGAGTACAGCTGTGCTCTGCTGGGTTTTCAGTGGCTGATTCTGGGGGAAGCCAATCTCTGAGTCTTTATTTCAGAGGGGCCTCTGGGTGGATTCAAACTGGCAATCCATTGATCAGCAGTTAATCACTTAACTGTTTGAACCAGTCAGAGCTTCCTGGGATAGTGAGTAGAGTCCCATGAATCTGATAGCAAATCCTGGATTTGATAGTTATGAGGTCTGGGACCGTGAACTAATGATTTATTCTCTCTGGCTTCGTGTCTGTGGTGGGATCAGATTGAATTATAGCCTATCCAAAACAAACCTGTAGCTGCTGAGTCCATTTTGACTCATGGCAACACCTTGTGTTACAGAATAGCACTGTGACATAGGATTTTTTTGGCTGTCTATCTTTACAGAAGCAGATTGCCAGGTGTTAATTTCATGGTGCTGCTGGGTAGGTTTAAACAAGCAACTTTTGTGTAAGTGGTCAAGTGCAATCCATCTGCAGCATCCAGGGACCTTGGTGGCATAGTGGTTAAGTGTAACATCACCTAACCAAAAGATTAGCAGCCCAAATCCTCCAGGTGCTCCTTGGAAACTCTATGGGGCAGTTCAGCTCTGACCTATGGGGTCGCTACAAGTCAGAATCAACTCGATGGCAGTGGCTTTGGCTTAGGGACCTTAGATTATATTCACATCCTCTTAATCTGTGTCCCAGTCCCCCTTTTCCTACACTAGACCTCTGTCCCTCATCCCCTTGAGGTACCATGTCTGCAGATGTTGTATCAGAAACTGGTTCAAGAAGTGAGCATGGCAGAGAAGCAGTTTCCACCGGAGAGATCAAGAAAGAGACCAGTGGCTGTGTCTTCATCAATTAGGAATCAATTTGGCTGCCTGAATTTAAAAGGCACAAAATAACAGTAGCTAAAAGAAGTTGGAACAATATTGCTCACTTCTCATTGTTAGGTGCTGTTAAGCCTGTTCTGACTCATAGCAGCAGACCAGAACACCGCCCGGTCCTGTGTCATCTTCAAAATCATTGCTGTGCTTGAGCCCATTGTTGCAGCTGCTGTGTCTATCCCGTCGAGGGTCTTCCCCTTTTTTTGCTGACTTTCTCCTTTACCAAGCATGATGTCCTTCTCCAGGGACTGGTCCCTCCTGATAACATGTCCAAAGTGCTTGAGACAAAGTCTTGCCATCCTTGCTTCTAAGCAGTATCCTCGCTGCACTTTTTCTAAGACATACTTGTTTGTTCTGCTGGCAGTCCATGACATCTTCAGTAGTCTTCACCAACACCGTGATTCAAAAGCATGAATTCTTTCTTGGTCTTCCTTATTCATCATCCAGCTTTCACACGCGTGTGATGCGGTAAAAAATGCCGCGGCTTGGGTCAGGCACACCTTAGTCCCCAGAATGACATCTTTGCTCGTCACTTAGGAGAAAGAGAGTACAAGGTAGGCCAGCTACACAAATGGAGTGGACTCTCAGTGTCAGAGATCAGGGTTCCTTCAGTCTGTGTGACCCCAAACTCAGCATGTGGGCTAACACATGCTGAGACTGTGCTGTGGTCCAAGATGACTGTTAAAGAGTTTCAGCTAACAAATAACAGGGAAGAAATTAAGCAAGTTGTCACTAGTGCCTTTTAGGAAGGCTTCCTAGAAGGCCCATACCACACTTCCACTTAGATCATGTAAATTAAAACCTGGTCATCTGATTATATCTAGTTGCAAGAGACTCTGGGAAGTGTAGTTTTCATTGTAAACTGAGCTGCAATGTGATTAGTTAAAAATAGGGTTTGGCTGCTACAAAAGAAGATATTTTATAGATACTTGGCAGTTTTGCCATTTTCTCTTGATTTTAAATACGTCAGGATCCAGAAAATGGGAATTACATCCCTAATGCAGGGCAAGAATGCAAGGTTCTCCACTTGTCTAGACTGAGCCAAGTTGAAGATTTAGTCAGTGACGTGATGATGAAGGAGCTCCAAGAGGTGACATGTTCTTCCTGCCCAAGTCCTTCCAACTTCCTGTGTCCTGTGCAGGAGCAGCCCCTCCTGAATGTCCAGGGCCTCAGGTAGGCTCAGAGCAGCAGAGCGAGAGAAGGCTCAGGTGTGCGGTTTGGGAGCCAGGGCACAGGGAACCAGGGAGCTCATTATAACAGCATGTGGCCTGGGAGAAAAGGGACAGCATCATGTTCTTAGACCAAAGGCAGAAAAGCCTGGACTCCTTGTCAGGAACTGACTCACTACCCAAGGGTGAGTCCTCACCACTTCTGGGTCCCAGGAGGAAGAGGGTCCTGGAAGCTGCCTAATCACAAAGTCCCCTCCTCAATGGCAATGGTATTCTAAACAGAAGACGAAAGCTTGGAAGGCGAAACAAAGCTATTCTGCTGAATAAATGTTCTGTGTTAAAGCAGCCGGAATAGCGATGAATTAAACATCAGGTCTGAATGAAGGGAAAATGCCATGATTTATAATTGCTCCAGGCAAGCGGCAGCCTGGAAGAGAAGCTGAGCCTCCATCAGTTTCCCCACGGAGCTGCAGAAGCACCGGGAGGGGATGTGGGCTGCCCTCAGGGTAAGAAGACCAGAATGGAGTCCTCTGGAAAAGGGGACAGCCTGGACAGATAAAGGCATGTGCTCAGGAAGTCAGGAGGTCTAGCTGCTAATTTGAGCTCGGTGTGACCTTGGCTAAGTCACTTGTCATCTGTGGTCTCTTTTTCCTATTTGTCTGGTAGAGACAATATCTGTTTCATCTCACTTGGTTCTGGAGGGATAAAGGCAGCAAGCGAATGGTAAAGTGTTTTGCAGATGTTGCGAGCTGCTGTTTCTTATTGGTCCCTGCATCAGGACGAAAGCAGCAATGATACGATGTTGAGCCCTCACTGCTTCTCCACAATGATCCACCTTTGGGGAGACAGAAGGCAGGGAAAAAAAACAAGATGTATTGGCAAGCTCTGCTTGGAAACGCTGCTCTGGAGACGCCTGTCAGAACCGCTCTGTGCCAGACAAGCCAGCTCCTTGCAGGGAGAGTGCGATATGATGATTAGGGTCCCAGGAGGCGGAGGGAGCCCCAGCTGATACTCATGTTGGCGTGTAGCCTCTGGCAGGTAAGTTAACACCCCTGCACCTCAGCTCCTTCATCTATGAAGACAGCAGAGCAGCAGTACCTCGTCTCCCACCGTCCTTGGGAGAGTTAAGTGAGTTAATGCAAGTAGAACATTGCAGGGCTGCCTGGCATATAGAAAGCTCCCAGTAATTGCTAGCTCTTGAGTTTCTAAAGCTAAGTACATCAACTACACTTCTAGAAGAGAAGCGTTGTGCTGGCATCAGAGGCTCCCAAACAGTGCCAAGGTCTAGCTACCTGCTCTTTACTGTGCGTATGCATGCCCCAGGGATCTTGCTAAAATGCAGATCCTGACGCAGTAGGTCAAGGTAGGGCCTAAGACTCTGTATTTCTAGCCAGCTCCCAGGGGATGCTGATACTGCAGTGCCAGGACCACGTGTAAGGAGAGTATTGAGCCCTCGTTGGCCCAGATGTTTGGTTATTTTGGGCAACCACTGGGTCAGCAGATCTGGCTATATGATTCACTCCCACCTCCACTCAACCTCAAGGTGCTGCTGTCCAAAGCCTGCTCCCTGGGCAAAGGATTCATCTGCATACGAGAGGAATGAGCTAGATTTTGAACTGACAGGACTTTATCAGCCCACAGAAAACAACCCAAAAGACACAGGCAATCTGTCTTGCTGGGATACTCCTGATCTATTACAAATGACACAAAAATCCATTCCTAAAAATTCCCAGCATCTGATGACAGTGCAGAGGCTGCTGGTTGAGAAAACTAGAGGGTAGGAGGTATAGGATTGGGGAGCTGGGGACAATTTCCTGCTGGCCATCCTAGATCCTGTTGGGCTGACCTGGCCCAAGTCTTGGCTCTGCCCCTTTGTGAGCTGTGTGACATGGGGCAAGTCACCTTCCCTGAGCCTGGTTTCCTCAGTAACCCACAGGAGCTGTGAGGGACCCTAATTTTGTAGATGGATATGATGTTCTTGATGTTAGGTGCTGTGACATTATTTTTGACTCACAGTGACCTTGTGTGACGAAGTAGACTTGCCCCCATGGGGTGTTCTAGGCTGTAATCTTTATGGATGTGAATCCTCAGGTCTTTCCCCTACAGAGCTGCTGAGGCGAGTTGAACCTCCAACCTTTTGGTTAGCAGCCAAGCACTTAACCACTGTTCCACCAGGGCTCTTTGATCAATGTGTACAGATACAAAAAGTCCCCTAAGATTCACTGTTGAGTGAACAAAACAACTTTGCCGAAAACCTTGATTTTATCTTTTGAAATATGTAACAACACATGTGGAAGAGGCTAGAAGAATAGTTATCTTGGCGAAAACAAAAGTAGGATTATGAGGGACTTCTTCTTTTTAAACAGTGATTAAGTGAAAGTATACAAAATTGCTTTGCATGCCCACCTATCTGCAGCAAATTGTGCTCTCCCCACCTGGTGACAACAACTCCTTCTTTCCATCCCATACTTCTAGTGTCCCCTCAACAAGCATCTGTGCTCTCCTCTCTACCTTTTTATCTCGCATTTAGAAAGAGACCAGGAAGACCGCCTCCTATAAACACATAGAACCACAAAGGACACACACCACATGGCCACACTGTGTCCCTGGGTCTAGTCCATTCTTGTCTGAACAGTTGACCACATTACTGGTTTCTGGTCAGGGGCAGCAGCAGGTCTAGTGGCCACATTCCCAGGGGACCCACCAGGCTGTCGAGCCATCAGTTTGGGTCTTTAGAAGAGTTCTTGGGCTGCACCTCTCTTTTTCTTGTCTTGGCTTGGGGACTGTACATTGTGTCCCCTGTCACAGTTGCCTTTGGTGGTAGCCATGCACCATCTGGTTCTTCTAATTTCATGTTGATACAGTCTCCCAGTCAAATGGGTCCTTCTGATCCTTGGGCTCTTTTTTCTTCGTGTCTTTGATGTTCTCAGTGATCATCTGTTCCGCATGAGTTGGGACCATTTGGTGTACCTCAAATGGCAGTTTACTAGCTTTTAAGACCCCAGACACCACTCACCAGTGTGGTGTGTAGAAGACTCTCTTAGCAATAGACCGGTTATGCCAATGGGCCTCGATGTCCCCTGAAAATGTGGTCCCCAGGCCCCATTCCTGCTACTCTATCCTTTGAAATATTGGCTGAGTTTAGAAAACCTTTCAGTTTATCATGAAGTCCAGTTAAGTTGATCTACTCCATACTGTGTGCTGCCACTGCTTTCACCTGGCCAAATTTCTGTCAACTGTTTAGTCTATGATGTACCCTCTCTTTACTTCCCCACCCTTATAGCCATCAAAGAGTGTTTTCTTCTGTGTATAAGTCTATTTTTAAGTCTTTATAGCAGAGGTCTCGTGCAATATTTGTCCTTTTGCTGCTGACTGATTTCACTCAGCATAATGTCTTCTGGTTGAAACCATGTTATGAGATGCTTCCTAAAAATTATCATTGTTCTTTATCATCACATAGTGTTCCACTGAGTATATGTACCATAGTTTGTTTATCCATTCCTCTGTTGATGAGCATCTGAGTTGATTCCATCTTTTTGCTGTTGTGGACTGTGCTACAATAAACATTTGTGTGAATGTATCTGTTCATGTGACAGCCTTTGTTTCTGTAGGACATATTCCGAGCAGTGGGATTACTGGATCAAATGGTATTTCTATTTCTAACCTTTTAAGGAAGCACCAAATTGCTTTCCAAAGAGGCTGTACCATTTTGCAACCCCATTCGCAGTGTAGGAGAGTTCCAATCTCTCCACAGCCTCTCCAGCTTTTGTTGTTTTGTGTTTTTTGGATTATGGCCAACATTGTTGGGGTGAAATGATAACTCATTGTAGTTTTGATTTGGATTTCTCTAATAGCTAATGATCATGAGCATTTCCTTACGTGACCTTTGGCTGCCCAGATGTCTTCTTTGGTGAAGTATCTGCCCATGTCCTTCCTATGAGGGACTGTTACTCTCAATATTGTGAGTTTCTATATTATTTGACTTTAAAATAATGTTCACATGTTACTTTTGTAATGAGAAAAATCTCTGCTTTAAAGATCTGCTTAAAAATGGCTAGTGCCAATTCTATAGACTACTGTGAAGTGAGAGAGCACCAAGCCAATACCAGACCATAGGATATGGGGTCAGAAGGCCTGGATTTGAGACTTAGCTCTTTAATTCACTAGCTGTGTGTAGGGATTGAGTTGTATCCCCCAGAAATGTGTCAGTTTGGCCAGGCCATGGTTCTCAGTAGTGTGGGTTGTTCTCCTTTTGTGATCTGATGTGCGTAGTCTGTGTGTTCGAAACCTGGAGGATGTTAATGAGGCAGAGTTAGAAGCAGATACATTAATGAGGCAGGACATACTCTACAGGATTAGGTTGTACCTTGAGTGACTCTTCTGAGATGTGAAAGAGAGAAGCAAACAGAGAGGAGGAGCCACCATCCCACTGAGAAAGAAGATTCAGGAACGGAACACATCCTTCAGATCCAGGATCCTTGCTCTGAGAAGCTCCTAGACCAGGGAAGATGGATGGATGACAAGGACCTTCTCTCAAAACTGACAGAGAGAGAAAGCCTTTCCCTGGAGCTTTGGACTTTTTTAGTCTCCTAGACTGGGAGAATAAATTTTCTTTGCCATCCACTTGTGGTATTTCTGTTATAGCATCACTAGATAACTGAGACAGTGTATAAGCTTGGACAGGTCACTAAATCTCAGTGAGCCCTGGTTTCCTCATCAGCAGAATGAGAATCACCACCATAATAACACCTGAATTCAGAGTCTGCATCCAAGGGACACTTGTGAAGGCTAAGTGACAGGCCCCTCCCTCCAAGCCTAGGGCCTACCCAAAGATAGGAAGAGGAGGGGCAGGGCTACGGGGGTGCCTGAGAGCCCTACTAAGCTTCTCAGGGTAGTAGGGCCCACTGGAAGTTTCCTCAGACCAGCAAAGGAGAACAAAGCCTGATTTCCAGCCTGTGACAGCTTTAATTACCACAGAGTCCTATCAGGAGATTTCTGTGTGCTTGCACTCCTGCTCATGCTGTTCCTGCTCCCTGGGGTGCTTTTCCCTCCCTTACCGGGCTGCCTCCTACTTACCTTTCAAGTCCTGGCTAGGGGCCACTTCCTCCAGGATCAAGCTGTATTTCTCTGTCCTTGGGCTCTACCCCACCCCCTATACCAATCACCTGTTTCCTATCTTAAATACCTTTTAATCTCTAGCACCTGCCACAGTGTTGGGCACCTGTTTCTGCCTTTTAGCCTTTGTATGTCCTTTGATGAAGCCCTTCAGAGTATCTCTGGCTTTCCGGGCTGGTTCTTCTTTGCCTTTCTGACTAGTCCATTTTTTTAATAGTTGCCATCGACTTCGCAGTGACTCATGCAACCCTCCATGTGTCAAAGTAGAAGTGTGCTCTGGAGGGTTTGCTGGAAATAGAGTGCCAGGCCTTTATTCTCAGGGTCCTCTGAGTGGACTTGAACCACCAACCTTTCAGTTAGCAGTCAAATGCCATACCATTTGCACCACTGAGGGATTTATATCAAAGCAAACTCTTTGCCATCCAGTGGATCCCAACTCACAGCTACCTTGTAGGACAAAGAGCTGTCTCAGTGGATTTCCAAGGAGTTACTGGTGGATTGGAACTGCTGACCTTTTGGTTAGCAGCCAGCCTGGTAACTACTGTGCAGCCAGTGCTCCAACTGCTCTATAACCAACCCAAACCTATTGCAATCAAGTCAATTCTGACTCATGGCAACCCTCTGGGACAGAGTAGAATCACTATGCCACCAGGATTTCCACTGGCCTATGAGTCTGACTCAACTCAAGGGCAGTGGGTTTTTTGGTTTTGTTTTTGTGCACCCAACCAAACCCATTGTCATCAAGTCAATTCTGACTCATAATGACCCTTTAGGACAGAGTAGAACTGCCCCCATAGAGTTCCCAAGGGGCACTTGGTGGATCTAAATGCCCACCTTTGGTTTGCAGTCATAAGAAAATGTAGCATGTAACCGCTACACCATCAAGGTTTCCACTGGTCTGTCAAGAGGGGAAAATCAAACAGGGCTGGAGAGCTGGGGTGGTGGTGAGGGCATGGTGCCCTCTAGTGTCCAGGTGCAGGGGTAGCTGCAGCATCCCTGCTTGCGGAAGGGAGTCGGGGAGAGGTAGGACTGGGGAAGCTCAGAAGGTAGACAAACACCTCTGGGAGCAAGTGAATGGGAAAAGGATCACTATATTAGCTGTTGCTACAGCACAGTAGGAGCAGTTTTCTTCCCTGAATTCATGCGAGCCTACATTTGGCTCAAAGGTACGAAAAGAGCTGGATGGAGTCCAGAGACTGCCCCTTTGCAGAGAGGAGGAGGCAGCCTCCCTCGCCCTTGTGTCCACAGTGCTTAGGGCAGGAAGCTGGACCTGATGATCCTAGAGGTGTGTGCCCTGGGAGACGGCCGTGACCCGGAAGAGGCACACTGGGATGTCCGCTTGCTCAAACATCAATGTAGGCCGGAGCACAGTGAGGCCCTCAGCTAACACCACCTGACTGTTTTTGCCTGCAGAGAAATGCTTTTTGAAAGCCTCCCCTGCTCCTCTCTTTCTTAACCATCAGTAGTTCTTCAGCATGTGGGAAATGCTTAGTGCTTTGAGACACTGGTGAGGAACCTCACTGCAGCTCAGACAACCTCTAGGCTGCAGACATCTGTTTTTAGGTAGCCCCACCAGGACACCCATTCCCATCACACTCTTCTATAGCTATTCCCCAAATCCAGCAAAAGCAAGTAATTGAAGCCCACCAGCTCAGAAGATGCTGGCCTCAGCTGAGCCTCTGACTAGGGAGGCCCGCCTCTCAGCAGTGCTGCCCAGACTCTTTGCTCTCTACCTCTACCTCTCCCCAGAACAGCAGAGAATCCCTACGCTATCACCCAGCCAGTGGAGGGCAGGCTTGCTCTCCTTCCTGCCCCTCCTCCATTCCTGACCCCACCACCTCCTGGCCAGACCTCTGAGCTCTGTTCTTCTCCGTCTGGCCCCTTAGCTTTCATGTAGAGGGTCAAATGGGTGGTGGGGGGAGAAGTACTGTCTCAGAAGTCCGAAGACCTGGGTCTGCCTGCTGGATTCTCCTGTGATTTCATAATTTTGGAAGGTGTTGTCCATTCTCTGTGGCTCAGTGTCTTCACTGTAAAAGGACTGTTTGGATTAGGTCAACGGCTGGCATTTGGGGATACATTAGTTTCCCTCAGTCCTCCTTCACCCCTTTCTTAAAGCTGTCTCCTGTCATAATCAGGACATGTCAGTTACTTTAATCTGACACATGACATTTCCTAGGGATATAGTCCTACAGAAAATAGCTTTGGAGAAAAGCATAAAATATCAAATTTCCAAAATCCACCAAATTTCTCAAAAATCCTTCTGGGATTTGAGAGATTCAGAAATCATCTCGTCCAGCCCCCTCCTGCAGGCCCCAAAACTACAGCAGGAAAACCCCACTCGGTCTCCTCTCCTCTGTTGTTACATGACACCAGTGACATAAACAGATATCTCTTGCCTTTGGGCACCTGTAGGACCTCATATTTCCCTACATAAAAATGGTGCCAACTGTAAAACAGTGTGGTGACAGTATGAGACCTCTTCATCTGACTTCATAAACGAAGAAGGGAATCAAGAGGATGTCAGCCCAAGGCTAATTCCTATGAAGTTAAGGTCAAACGTATTCCCACATTCCAGTTTGGTCTTGTTTTGTTTGTTTTTTAACTGATTCTGGCACCAGCTGTCCATTCTATAGAATTTTCTTTCTTTTAAGTTTGATAATTTATTGCAAAAGCCTTACAGAACCACACAGACAATATTCAAAATTACAAGATTTATTGAGGAAGTAACAGGGTACAATTCAGGATCAGGAACAACTCAGGAAACAGTTCTTCTTCCACCAGGACAGCTTCTCGGCTGTGCTCACCAGTAGACCTCCTTCTGGCTGTCAACCCCTTGGCCCCTTGGCCTGGACTTTGCCCTGCTCAGGCAAGTATTACAAAGCTGTTGAGCTTTGTTATTAAGTGCCCAGAGGCACCCCACTCTGCCAGAAAGCCTCCTACTCAAAGGCACTCAACTCTCAGTTTATAGGTCAGCACACTCGTTGTAACCACCTTGTTACATGGGGGCCAGGAAGCCCACCACACCATCTCATGCGAGTATCCTGGTTCCGCTGCTGCCATTCCTCTGCTGCTGCTTCTCGCCATCTTTCTGTCTCTAGAGTTGCAGCTGTGTCTTTCTCTATTTCCTGGGTTTAGGAATTTCTCACTGCAGGGACCCAGTGTCCAAAGGATATGTTCTGATCCATCTTTTCTTTCTTGGTAGTGTTCCCCCTCTGCTCTGAGATTGGCTCTCTTTTGAAGCCTAGAGGGATAGCTAAACTGGCGAATCCCTGCCTTACAGTTCTATACACCCCATTCACATGGTTCTGCCGTCATAGGGTTCCATGCACTTTATTTGCATCAGTAGCAAGTTCTCTAATCCCTTTGGTGGGCCACTAACACCTTATTTGCATAGTCCTGCCCAATCATTGTGTGAGAATCCTGAAGACTATGGCTAGAAGGGTCATGTCAGCACTTCACTGCACTACATGCTGCCCCACATTTGTGCCTGACCCAGACAGAGAAGACCAGGGAGGATCCCACCAGGGCCTCCTAGGAAGATGGACAACCAAAAGAAGTGCTTTCTTCACCAGAAGCCAGGCCTGCCTCCTTGTATTAGGCTGGGTTCTCTAGAGAAGCAAAACTAGTAAAGCATATATATACATATGAGGTCAGACAATTAATTCTGCAAACCTAAATTGTTCTAAGTGCTACATACCTCATTGCTGAGTATCGCTAGTCCCCTTGAAGTACTCTCCTTGGGAAGCTATGCGCCAACACCAGTGCAATTTTGGAACTCTTTCCGGAGTGGGCATCATGCACAGTAGCACAGTGGCAAGTTTGCAGACTTAATTGTATAATTGTCTGTGAGGGAATTTATAGCCAGTAAACAAATAATTGTATTGGAACACCCTCCCTACTCAACTGATCTGCCCCCTAGTGACTTTTTTCCTTTGTTTGAAGATAAAGGAAATATTGACAGGGAGACATCTGAATGACATTCAGGACATCAAGTGTCATGCAACAATAGCTCCGATGGCTGTTCCAGAAAAAGAGTTCCAAAATTGCTTTGAAGGGTGGATTTGGTGCTGGTGTCAGTGCATAGCTTCCCAAGGGGAGCACTTCAAAGGTAACCATAGCGATATTCAGCAACAGGACATGTAGCATTTTTTCTGGGATGAGTTCGTGAACTTAACCGGCAGTCTTTGTGTGGGTCGGTGGGTGAGTGTAGTGTAACCCATTGCTGTTGAATTAATTCTGACTCATAGCAACCCTATAGAACAGAGAAGAACTGTCCCATAGGGTCTCTAAGGAGTTTCTGGCAGGTAGATTTGAACCGCCAACCTTTTGGTTAGCAGATGTAGCTCTTAACCACTACACCATCAGGGTTTCATAATATATATAAGAGAAATTTCCATCAAGGGACTGTCTCACATGGTTGTAGAGGCTGGGAGTCCAGCTAGAGGCTTCTTATGATTCATGTACCCTCAAGGGCTAGCAAACCCAAGACTGGCACGTCAGACAGCAGGGCTCTGGCTCACCGGCTGTGAAGACTAGTGAATCCCAAGATCAGCAGGTAAGTAAGATGCTAGCTCAAGTCCCCAGAACTGGTGGTCAGTTGAGCAAGAACTAGCTACAGAATCCGGGGTAAACAAAATCACATGAGCCATGTTAGAAAGTTCTTCTATGTTGGATGCAAGCCATAATCCCAATGGAATTCTCTTTCAACTGTTTGGCTACTCACAGCAGATCTCACTGTGCAGGTAGTCACATTCTATCAGATCACTCCATGGAGGTGGTCACATTCTATCACATCTCGTCATGGAGGTGATCACATTATCATACAACTGCCAACCTACATCAGAGATGCCAAACCACTGAGAATCATGGCCCAATCGAGATGATATGCAACCTTAACAATCACACTCTGCTGGCGTTATCCCTCCCTTTTAAACAAGTTCCACTTTTAGGAATCTAACTTAAATCTTTCTTGCTGCTATATGTCCCTTCTTTCTGTCCCTCCAGAACTAGACAGTTGCTCATTAGCATGCCCCTGCCTCTCTCAGCCCCATTTAACTCCCACTTGCCCCAGGCTTTTCCTAGGGATTCTACTTTTTTCAAACGTTTATCTGTTGTATATGGGATTGCTATGAGTCAGAACTGACTGGACAGCACCTAACAGTAACAACAAAAAATGTGTATATGAACTGTATATTTCAGTAACACAGGCTGCACTGTAGTAAAAAATTATCCTCAAAATCTCAGTAGCTTTATACAATAAAGTGTTATTTTTCACACATGCAAATTCTGGAGCAGCTCATGTGACTCTCTCCAGGGTAACCATCCCCTCTATAGGGTCCCAGGCTGTGTCGATTGTCACGTCATGTCAACATATGACTTCAAGTTGACTGTGGTATGAAAAGAAGAGCTGGAGAATGCTTACCTGCCTTTAAGTGCCTCAGACTAGAATGGACCCACATCACTATGGCTCACATCCCATTGACCAAAACTTGTCACATGGCTCCAACTTAACTGCAAGAGAAGCTGTGAAGTAGAATCTTAACTATATGCATAGAAAGATGACACGGGGATGGTGAATATGCAGCATCTGCCCTGCCACACCAACTCACGCGACTGGATCCCAGAAGAAGAGTTTCGGTCGGGTATCATCGCCATCCAAGCTGTAGCTTCAGAGGATGGTCCCAGGGTTGCCTGAAGGGTGAAGAGGATGGAAAGGGGTTGGGACAAGAGCAAAGGGAGGAGGAAGACAAGAAGGAGGACCACTGCCCACCCCAACTGATTGATTACAGGTGTCCTCTGAGAAGCTTTTAAACCTGTAGCCAGGAACAACGCCTCTCTCTTCAGCCACCTGTCTCCAAAGCAGCTCTTGGTTCTAAGAAAGAGGTCCAGGGGCAGAAGATCTGAATATCCTAACGCAAGGAAGGCATGAGATGGGGTCACATCCCTGGGTGATCAGGAGAAGCTTTGGCTCAGTCACTAATTAGCTACAAGATCTTGAACAAGTCACTTCAAAATCTCGGTACATGGCAGTCGGGCAACATTCACTGTGTTTATCTGGGGCCTGTTTATTTTCACATCTAGTCTTTGCCCTTTCTTTGCTTCGGCATCTCGTGAGGCTGAGCCCTGCAGGCTGCTGCTCCCAGACTCCTGTGACAGTGGCTTCTGTCTCCCTGGAGGAGAGTGCAGGCGGAAAAGGATGACGAAATGGGGTGTTTGTCCCCCTCCCCGCCTGCCTGCTGCTGCTCCTCCTCCTCGGCCCCAGCCCCCAGGCTCTGTTAACACCCCCTCCCCTGTCCCTCTCCAGCCCTGGGACCTGTAATGACTTGCCTGGGTGGCTAATTGCTAAGGGACTTCACTGCCTCATGTGGCTCTTGGCTCCTCCAACAGTTGTGTCCATAATCAGATTTCTGCATCACAGTCCCTGTGTCTGATACTTGAATTAATTTCTGTGTTCCTGTTTAGACCCTGACGGATATGCTAGTTATTTGACAGAACCCTGCAGGAGAAGGGAGTGGGTGTCAAGTGATGTAGAGATTATGAAAAATATAAATCAGGTACCAACGATGGCCTCCTTCCTCCTCCACTGCTCGTGGGCTCTGACACATACATCCACCCTGCCAAGGCCTGGTCCTCCAAATTGGTCCTTGGCAGTGGTGTCCAGGGACAAACATGCATCAGACAAGCTGTGGCTGATAAGCCTTTGGGTCTGTCCTGAGGAAAACAGTAAAATAAAGACAGCTGATTGACCCTCTGAGTTACAACACAATTTTGCAAGAGCATCCTGCAGGCACAGCCCTCGTCGCCCCCTCCTCTAATAACCCCTGTGCTGGGACATCTCACGGGGGACACACGGCGGTGCAGGCAGGGCCTTGCAGCATCAGTCACGCCCAGGAAGATAAGCAGTTTTGCAGCCAGCACAACTGGGCTAACTCCCCTCATCCATCCAAGCCCAGCTCACGGCATCCAGGCCGTGTGGGCAACAGACAGCCTGCACCTTCTGTATGCAGGGCAACAGCTCTAAGGTGGGCAAAGAAATCGGAAATCATAAATAAACCCACTGGCCTCATGCGGGGCAAACAAGCAGCCCCCCGGGGAGTCAGGCTCTGCTTCCAAGGAGGAGATTAAATTCCAAACCAGCCCAGCTCTGAATCTTCTGAGAAGGGGAGTCTAGGACTCTGGGGCTGAGTGAGTGGGCTCTGATCATAAAAAAATCTGAGAAGTCTGGGATTTCGGGACAGAAATAAGAACTTCACAATTATAAGGGACCTTACCAATGCCCTGCAACCCTGGAATCACCCGTGTTGCTTTGGGAATCTCTAAGAAGGTCAAACACTTCCACTCTGCAGCTCCCCAAGATGCTAACTGAGGAAGACTAGGTGGGGGCTGAGCACTGGTAGTTGTCTTAAAACTCCTCCCAGGATTCTGAAGAGCAGCCAGGGTAGGACAAGTCATGCCCCACCCTGGAAGCTCAGAGCTCCTCTGCCCGGGACTGCTAGGGTGCTGAGAGCCGGGCCGTGGACTTCTTGCACTCAATTCCAGTCATGCAGTGCTTTTCCCAATTTGCAGAAGAAATCAAGCTAATGAATAGGATTTCCTATATTTAAAGTTTCTCTGCCATAAATTTTTCCTCTCCTTTTGATATCCGCAGCTGTAAGTCTGCCAGTAATCACTGAGAAACCAGAATGAACAAAAAATCTCACATCCATTGATCACATCCATCCTTTACAGCTACTTGTTTTTTTTCTTTGGTAAGCCCATGTGGTCAAATTTGTGTTTTTGTGTTGTGTTTTACAGCACACATTCAATTAAAGGTAACATTTCTAGGCAATTTACAGTTTAGGTAACTAAATCAGACACCTGTCCTCTTTAGTATTTGTTAGAACGAAGTAGGTGATATGTAAATAAATAAGACTCTTACCTTTTGATGAAGGCATCCCTGGGAGTAGCAATTGGTTAAGTGTTTGACTACTGGCTGCAAGGTTCAAATCTAGCCAGTGGTGCTAGGGAAGACAGGCCTGGTAACCCCTTTCCAAAAGGTCACAGTCTTAAACATCTTATGGAGCAGTTTCACAGCTCCATCAAGGGCAACCAACAAGAAGAACCCTTTGCTGAACCTCAAGGAAGCCGTAACTTCCAGGTGGTGCATTCTGTCAGAGGTCCAGCCTGGCATGGTGGTCAAGACCATAAAGCCCATCTCTAGGCTGCCGGGCGTGCATGCCAACCCCGCTGGTAACTAGGCCTATGATTTTGAGTAAGTTAATTACCTTTCTGCACTTCACTTTCCCCAAACATGAACCTTGGGGAATAGCACCTACCTCACACAGTCATTGTAAGTACTAAGTACGTACATTTAAAGTTCTGTAAACAGTACCTGGCACTTGGCAGTATAGCTGATATTAGCTGCCATGCAGTCATCTGTAATTCATGGTGATCTTATGTATAACAGAATAAAACGGTACCTGGTCCTGTGACCTCTTCACAGTCGTAGGTATGTTCGAGTCCACTGATTTACCGATTGTGTGAAGCCATCACATGGCAGGTTTCTTTTTTTTTCGCTGACTTTCTATTTTATCAAAGAAGACATTTGTTTCTAGTGATCGGTCTTTTCTTGATGACGTATCCAAAGTAAGGGAATCAAAGTCTCACCATCCTGGCTTCTAAGGAAAATTCTGGTTGTACTTCTTCTAAGATGGATTTGTTCATCTCTCTGGCAGTCCAGGGTTTAGCAAAACACATTTGAGGAGTCAATGAGGGTGTGGGATAGTAGAGTCAGTATTTTCAAAAAGGATGCTTCAATCAATGGAGTCGTCTTTTTCCACTATTTTTTTAATTGCACAATAATACGCAGATATTCTTGAATTTAAAATCCAAACAATATGGCAGTATATAGAATTAAAAACAGACAGTCCCTCTGCAGCAGTCAGATGGCCCAGCTCTGCTTCTTCCTGGAGGGGTAACCACTACTCCGGGATGTGTCCTGCTAAATCTATTCCTGGTACACTACAGATCTACACCTGTAGATGTACACAGGGAACTGAAGTGTGCAGCCTGCTCTCCAGGGTCTGACAGACTGGAAGGGCAGATAGGCTAGCTAATAAAACACTTAATAAAATACAAAGAGGTAACTAGGAGGAGGAGGCATCCAAAACCAGGAAGCAGGAGTAGCTTTCCAGAATTACCTACAAGGAAGGTTATGGAGGGATTCTGGAGCCAGGTAAGGACCTAGAGCAGTGTGGTCCTCGGGCCAGCAGCATTAGCATCACCTGGAGCTTGTTAGAAATGAAATCCTCATGCCCATCTTGGAATTACTGAATCAGAAACTCTAGGGGGTGGGGATCAACAATTTAAGATTTGATGAGCCTTCCAGGGAATGGTGATGTACTCTTATGTTTGAGAACCATTACCCTAGGTACTGAGGTCACTGGTGGGTAAGTGGTAGAATTCTTATCTCCTAGGAAGGAAAAAAATTCAAGCCTTGAGTTTCAGTAGCAAAGGATTCTACAGGGAAAATATTAAACAACTCAGGCAGCATCAAACGAAGATGGAAGGCATACACAGAGTCATTATATCAGAAAGAGTTGGTTGAAATTCAGTCATTTCAAGAGGTATCATATGATCAGGAACTGACGGTACTCAAGAAAGAAACTGAAGCTGCATTGACGGCATTGGCAAAAAGAAAAGGTTCCAAGAATTGATGAACTATCAATTGAGATGTTTCAACAAACAGATGGAGTGCTGGACATGCTCACTCATCTATGACAAGAAATTTAGAAGACAGCTACCCAGTCAACTGATTGGAAGAGATTCATATTCATGCCTATTCCCAAGAAAGTTGATCCAAAGGAATGCCCAAATTGTCAAACAATAGCATTAATATCACATACAAGTAAAACTTTGCTAAAAGTCATTCAAAACAAACTGCAACAGATTACTGACAAGGAACTGCCAGAGATGCAAGCTGGATTCAGAAGAGGTCACGGAACCTGGGATATCACGGCTGACGTCAGGTGGATCTTGGCTAAAAGTGGAGAATACCAGAAAGAGCCTTACCTGTGTGAATAGTTGACTGTGTGGATCATAACAAACTGCAGATAACATCGCAAAGAATGGGAATTCCAGAACACTGAGTTGTGCTCACAAGGGATCTGTATACGGATCAAGAGGCAGTTGTGTGAACAGAACAAGGAGACACTACATGGTTTAAAGCCAGGAAAGATGTGTGTCAGGGCTGCATTGTTTCACCGTACTTTCTCGATCTGTATGCTGAGCAAATTATCTGAGATGCTGGACTATATGAAGAAAAACGAGGCATTAGGATTGGAGGAAGATGCGTTAACAACCTGCACTATCCAGATGACACAACCTTTCTTACTGAAAGTGAAGAGGATTTCAAACACTGATGAATATCCAAGATCACAGCCTTCAGTATGGATTGCACCTCAACATCAAGAAAAGAAAAATCCTCATTGCTAGGCTAGTATGCAACATTATGGTAAACAGAGAAAGGATTGAGGTTGCCAAGGATTTCATTTTATTTGGCGCCACAATCAATGCCCACAGAAGCAGCAGTCAAGAAATCAAAACACAATGCATTGGAAATATCTGTTGCAAAAGACGTCTTTAAAGTGTTGAAAAGTAATGATGTCACCTTGAAGACTAAGGTACACCAGACTCAAGCCACAGTATTTTCAATTGCACTGTAAGCATGTGAAAGCCGGACAATGAATAAAGAAGAATTGACAACTTTGAATTGTGGTGTGGAGAAGAATTTTGAACATGCCGTGGACTGCCTGCCAAAAGAACAAACAGACTTGTTCTGAAAGTAGCACAACCAGGATCAAGGATGGTGAGACCTCATATTACATACTTTGGCCATGTTGTCACGGAGGGATCAATACCTGGAAGTATAGCATGCTGGGTAAAGTAGAGGGTCACGACAAAGAGGAAGACCCTCAACAAGATGGACTGACACAGTGGCTGCAACAATGGGCTTAAGCATAAAAACGAGCGTGGGCCTGGCACAGGACTGGGCAGTGTTTCACCCTGTCACGCACAGGGTCACTGTGAGTCGGAACTGACTCGATGGCACCTAACAACAACACCAACAGGCGGGAGGCCTGGCCTTGATTCCTGGCTATCACGTCTTGTGCGCAGCCACCACTTACCTGTCGGTGGAAGGTTTGCAGTTTGCTGTGACGTTGCAAAGGAGTCCCTATGGTGCAATGGTTAAGATCTCAGCTGCTAACCGAAAGGTGGTTCCTAGTCATGCAGCAGCAACTGAGAGTACGACCTGGTGATCTGCTCCCGCTAAGATTATATCCCAATAAACGTCTTCGGGACAGTTCTCCTCTGTCATGTGGGGTTACTATGAATTGAAACTAATTCCATGGCACCTAATAACACCAACAGGATGCTGACCAGGTTTTAGCAGAGCTCGCGGGATAAGACAAAGAGGAAGGGCGTGGTAATGTACTTACAAAAAGTAGCCAGTGAAAACTTTAAGGGCCACGGTAGTCAGATCCTGTAGTTCACAGGGTTACCATGAGTCAGGGGCCAACTTGATGACAGCTGGTGACAATACAATATCCTAAATGAACAACATCTTAAATGCCCACTACTAGTCATTCTCTGACAACTTTGTTCTCCTACCTGTCAGCCAAGATGGGTAAGAACAAACCGTAAAATATTCATGGAGCTGCTTGGGGTAGCGGTGCCCCAGACCACAAGGTCCTTCCTTGTAGGATCAGCTGAGTGAAAAGCACTGAGCTGCCCAATAGGTTGCTGGGGGAGTCCTTTTAGCCGTTTTCCCCTATGGCCTGACCTTTTCCTGGGAGACCTGTCTCAGCCCCTTCCCTTTGCTTAAGGAAAGTGTCATTGCAAACCGCTTAACCAATTTCTCTGGAGGATTCAGCAAAGTGCACACACCATCCATAATGAATGAGCCCATTTCCTGTGCAAATCAGGCGGGAGTCGGGACAGATTAGCCCTGGTAATGGAGTTAAAGTCAAGCTCATTTGTTTGCAAGATTATTGGGAAGTCAGAGTCCCTCCGAGCGTCTCCGTCTGCTGCGAGGGGAGAAGGCAAGGCACCACAAGGATGTTTCTTTGGGTGGGTATGTGCATTGCGTGTGTGTGTGTATATGTCTGTGTGTGTGTGTTTTTACATAGACAGTTTGGGGAGAGGAGGAGGAATATGAATGCCTTGCTCCAGAGCCCGAGACCTTTACTCAGTGCACTCCTGACTGGCACTACTCTTTCCCTCAGCCCCACTCTGGACCCAGTTCTGGTCCAGCCCGCTAGCCTGGTTGTGGCTGGGGGGTCTGCTAGTTTCTCAGCGGGAACTACCAGTTGCCTTGGAGTTGATTCCAATTCATGGTAATTACATGTGTGTCAGAGTAGGACTGACCCCTGCGGTGTCTTAAACGGCTGATTTTTCACTAGATTTCCAGGCCTTTCTTCCAAGGTGTCCATAAGTGAATTCAAACTTCCAACCTCTCAGTTAGCAGCCCAACGAGTTAACCATTTGCACCACCCAGAGACTCCAATCCGTACTAATTGTCTCCCCTCCCCCAACAAGGGTCACTTGTACTAGATTCTCACAGGTTAAGACCTCAAAAGAGCCATCATCTCCTGTTAAACCAAACTCACGTCTTCCAAGAGAACTCATCTTGGAGGGATGAGTCACCAGGGGTGGAAATGAAAGTGAGACCTGCAGCTTCCACCTTGTCTCAGGATTCCTTCTGCACCAACTGGCTGGCCTCAGGGTGCTATGTCTCCTTGAAGGCTTTGCCCCAGGAAGGCCACATTTATTTTTGCCTAGGCTGGGGCTATTAGTCAAGACTTTAATCCAACTCCACGGCACTTGGCTTTGGCTGGCAGGAAGATAGAAAGAAGGGGTTTAAAAAAATGCACAGAGTTTTGTACATCTAGCCAGTTCCCTGGTGATCTCCAGCTCTGAGGTGGCTGGGCCCTTCCCATCTCCACTCCTTGCTACCGCCTTGTGCTGGGTGCCATCTCGGTACTCACGACCCAGAGTTCTTGCCTGGACAACAGTACCTTTGTGATAACAATCAGAGAGAGGATGAGGCAGAGAGAGAGAAGGTTATTCTCTGTGGAGTCTAGGAACCACCTTGCAAGTTCTGGGGCTCTTCCAAGAACCCTACTTTTCTAGGCATGACTGAAAATGAATGTATGGACACTCTATTTGGGGGACATCCTACCCCTTCCCCAAATAGGTATAGTCCCAAAAGATGCCACCACTTCAAAGCATAACACAGCAAGCCATTTAAATCAACTCCAAAGATAAACAGAGGACCAAAGGTCTTCAAACTGGAGATGTCCCCACACTGCTCTCTGGTCTCTGGATATGCTTTACTAAGCCGACGTCCCCTTCTGAACCTGCCCTCTACTTGGGACATGCGCCCTGAGATATGTGTGGGCCTGTACTCCCCTGATTCCTTAGACCAGTTGTAAATTTCTCTTGGTGGACAAATCTAGTTCCCCATTCTCAGTATCCCTCCCCAACTAAGGTTAACCACCCCTTATCTGAACTATGACAGGAAAAGCTATACAATAGTTTTCCAGAAGGACTTGAAGGTACACAGAAATCCATAGTCCGGGGCTGGGATGGATTTTGAAAGCCCAAGCTCACAGCATAGCCAGGTTCCCGCATCTCAGCAAGCCGGGCCCTAACAAGGGGGCTCCAGGGACTCAGGCCCCTGCTTCTCCTTCCTTAGCAAGTCCAGATTTCCGGCAAGCATGTCCTGTTGCTCACGGGGGAAGTTGCTCCCTGCATGTACTTAAAATTCTCTAAGTTCTCTGATGCCTGGTTTGGAGAAAGCCCACACAGCTCAGTGTGGCCGGTGGGTCTGTTAGGACCCTGCCTCTGCCAGGGTCTCTGATTATGCCAGACTCGCCCCCCTTGTCCTTCAGCTGCACCCACGCCATCCTCTGCCTGATGCACACTGACCTGTCCTGCAAGACTCAGTCCTCGAGTGCCTGGGAGAAGGTCCTTGCTGTCTCCTCTGTGCTTCCCAACACCCGCAGTTCCCCTCTCTCTCCCACAGAACTTCTCACACCTTTTGGTAATGATGTGTTTAGGAGCCTGCTGACTCCTACAATAGGCTGGGGGTGTGTTCCTGTACATTTTTGTCCCCCAGTGCCCACACAGTGGGGACACATGGCAGATGCCGGATGTGCTGCCGAGGCTCCGCCTTGGTCAGGAAAGCCCTGTGGAACTCGGAGTCTGTGGATTCCCCAGGGACCCAGCACCCCACAGTGGAAGCCACACACGTTTCCTAGCTGAGACGAGGAAATCCTTTCCTCCCAAAATGCTAATGCAGAAACTAAGAGGGAAAGAAATTCCTGGAAGCTCAAGAGATGACTTTCCTTATTCTTTCTAAGCTGTGCTTCAAAACGGTGCTTCCAGCATGAACCCCTGCTAAGAATCTGCATCTCCATTCCAAATGTACTGAATCAGAATCTATGGTTTAACAAGATTCCTAGGTGATTTTTATGCACAATAAGTTTTAAGAACCACTACTCTGCTAGAAAGAACCCTGGTGGCCCAGTGCTTTAGAACTTGGCTGATAGCCAAAAGGTCAGCAGTTCAAATCCACCAGCTGTTCCTTGGAAACCCCATGGGGCCAAGCAGTTGTACTTTTTTTTTTCTCTCCTTCTGTAGGAGAAGGTCCCAGAATCAGTGCCTAACTAGCAGAATCAGCATCACCTGGGAACATGTTAAAAATGCAAATTCTCAGCGGGAGTTCAAACCGGAAGGAACCATTTTGGAGCTGTTTCTAAGCCAGGTGTCCCTGGAGAGGTCAGGGCCCACTCTGGATTCCTCCCACTTGCCAGATGGCTCCTTTGAAACAGGCAGGTCTAATTTTATAGTTAGAGGGAGGCTGCAAGAATGGAAAACTCCTCCTTGGGTGCTTTAATAACCTTGCATCTTGCAGTAACGGGCTCTTTCCCAGAGAACACAGCCTCAGAGCCCAGAGGCGTGGCCACCGCCTTCAGGAGAGAAAATGTTGTTGTCCAGGCCTTGTGACGACAAGGGGAGCTTGTGTCAATAAGTGGCAACACTCTCTTCTCTCCCTGTGGACTGAAATGCTGCCCAAAGGCCTACCATCAGCACGCCACTCTTGGGAGCCTTGGGCTTAGAGAGCCTCTGAAATTCAAACATCCCTGAGAAAGGTAACACCTTAAGCGATTACCAGTCATTTCTTCAAGAGAAGTTACTCGAACAGATAAGGAAAAGAGTGTCCTGCATGAATGAGGGAGCTAACCAAAGGCTCTTGAACAGGATAACACAGTGAGTCCTTCATATTTGCATGGTGTCTCCTATCCTGCAAAAGGACATGTGTACGGTCGTTCAGGTTGGGCACTGAACAACACTAGTGGTTACCAGTAACATCAGAGACTTTGTAGATCTGAAAGGTCATCAGGACCATACTATGGAAGATGACGATGATGTGCCCCGTTCTAGGGCTAGCAGCATTTTATGATAAATTTCTAACAGATGACATTAAAACATCTTATAGAAGGAAAAGTTCCTTTTTTAAAATCTACACAAAGGTACTGTATAAACTAGATTAGCTCTGTTTTGATGTTCTATTTCAGTATATCTCCATGAGGTGGATCATTTGGGTCCATTTTACTGTTGAGATGGGCACACTCAAGCTTAATCAATGGGTGAGGAACCAGCCACCCTGTAGTGGAAATTCAAGACAAACACCCCTCTCCCACTGTATTCTGGACACTGCAGAAATCCTGTAGACCTGGGCCCTGTGTCTAGTTCTACTGAGTTCTATGAAGATGCTTCTACTGATGTATCTCTCCTGGAAAAGCTGTAGAGGGACTTGTGTCCCAACATACCACCTCTGCCAGGAATCCACCTCTCAGCCCCAGAAGCCTCCAGCTCCTCAAAGCAATTAATAAAATGAGAGTTCCCATCCATGATACCCAACTCCTGTCCCATGCTCCCAACTCCAGCTACAGCAGACAGCCTAGTATTAATTATATGTCTCAGGTCTGGCAGTCAGAATCCCTCCCTGGAATTTTCAAGAATAAGTTTGGAAGAGGGGGTACTTTCCTCTCTAGTCACAAAGTTTCTAGATGGATGTGAGTTCAGAACTGGTCATTGATCCATTGATCAGTTCCTCAGCCCTCTTTCGCCTAAGACATGAAGAAAAATAGTAAGATTAGAATTTACACAGAGAAAAGCTGGGGCATAGGGGAGAGAGAGGGAAAGAGACAGAGCTGCTGACATTGAGCTGCTTTGCTGGCTTTCTTTGTTACTTGGTTATAGGAGATAATAAATCCCCTATTCTGTTTCAGCAGCCTTGAGTTAGATTTCTGACACATGCTTCCAGGAGAGTTCTGACAACTAGATCCTACATCAAAGAATTAGGCCAAAGGATCTAGAGGGTGTTCCTCTCATCTTTCTCAGGCCACACTCACTTGGCCCTTCTCTTTGCATAAAACTTCACAAGTATGCCATCTGCTTGTGAAGCCAAGGCCAGTTGTCACTTATTAATCAGACACCCTGTGTCTGCCAGCTCTGGTGTGGGCTCTGGGTGCACAAAAGGCAAGTAGATAGGCCAGCTTCTGAAGATAGGCCAGCTCCTGACCTTGAGCTTTGCAGTATCCTTGCACAATTTTTCATAATTGCTGCCTGATCCACACTCCTTTTCTTATCTTGGTATTGACAAACTGGAGACTTTGGCAGATTCTCTACAGGTCATCTATTTAAGATGTCTTCAGTGACTGCAGGAAAGAAACAACGTTTTGTTGTTGAGTAATCAAACTCCAGCCACAGTTTGTTTTTTGGCAGAGTCCATAGGCCTGGCTTGGGTTGGGGAATGGGCTGGTTGAGCCTGCTCTATTCCTGCCTAAGTGGTCTCTAAAAACTCTGAAAGTGTTTTAGCAGCAGTTTTAAGCAGTGGCAAGTGTGTAGTGAGACAGTGTGTCAGAAACCTTCAGTCAGGAGCCAAGGTTCAAATGAGATAGGAGAAGGAGGGAAGAGAGCTCTGTCCTTCTGCTCTGGTGTCTGAGGGACACTAATTATTCATTATCCAGTTGTCTGACCCTGTCTTCTTCAAGAGGGATGCCTATTGAGCTCAGCTGGCATAACTAGCCTTTTGCTGAGAGACTTTTCTGCTCCCTAGATTGGTGAGAAGCGTCTGGGATCTTCAAAGCCAGCAAGTCGCCATCTTAGGAACATCGATTGGTCCCAATCCACCTGGAATGATGACAACCAAGAACATCAAAGACACAAATAAAAATGAACCCAGAAGATAGAAGGACCCATGTGATTGGGAGACTATATCAGCATGAGACCAGGAGAACCAGACGGTGTCTAGCCACTACCAAAGACGGCCTTGATAGGGGACACAATGTAGAGTCCCTGACTTAACATGAGGAATAGAGGTGCACAGATCAACAACTCTACTTAAAGACCAGAACTGGTGGTCCAGCAACCTGGAGCATCCCCTGGGAACAAGGCCCCTAGACTTGCTGCTGCCCCACACCTGAAACCAGTACTGAGGTCAACTTTTCAGACAAAGAATGGACTGGACTTCGGGACACACAGTGAGCATGTGGTGTGTGTATTTCATGGTTTTCTACATTTATAGAAGGCTATTCCACTGGTTTCTTTCTAGAGCGGAGTGGAGAAGGTGGAGAGGAGGGGTCAGATTTTTGTTGGGAGGATACGCTGTAGCAAAGAGCAAAAAGGAGTGTGCTGTCACAGGGTGGGGAGAGCAGATAGAGCTGTAGATGGGCAGTATGAAAAATTGACTCCAACTGTATACTTCCACTGAATCATAATTAAAAAAAGATTAGACTGGAGTATAAGACATAAAAAAAGAACAATTCCGGGGCACCAGCTGTGACAGAGTATAGCATATGGCCCCATTTCTTTAACTACCCCCCATCCACACTCTTTGCCATGTATCTTCACTGCACCTTCTCACTCGGGAGGGACAGTCTACCCATCCCTTGTCTCGGGCCTCCCCATGTGTCTTGCTCTGGGCAATGAGATCACTGTGGATGTGCCACAGCTGAGGCTTAGAAGAGTAGAACTGCCCCCAAGGAACAGCTGGTAGATGTGACTTGTTGACCTTTTGGTTAATAGCCATAGCTTGCCGGCACTGTTTAAGCACTACCTCATTAGGATTCTGTAGGACTCATAGCAGCTGAAATAGATGTTGTGATCCTAATACCTGCTTTTCAAAATGGGTGATTGAGAGCTTGACATAACTAGTACCATAACGATACTCTAAGTAGTCAATACATGTTTTGCACGCCTGTCTTTCCCAGGAGAACACACCTGGGTCAGCCTGCTGGACGGTAACAAACAAGTGAAACAGCGCCTCATTGGCCCAGTCCTGCTAGCCAAAGCCAGCCTCACCAGACGTCACAACACTCAGTTCACCTCCAGGCCCCTGAGTCCAGTTGAGATCAGAAAATTTGCATGGCTGACCTCAGCCTAAATCACGGCTTTGCTATTGAAATATTTATGGTTTTAAGGCCGCTGAGTTTAGGGTTAGATAGCATTTCTGTAGCAATGTTATTGATGCTAGACACCATCAAGTCAAGTTCAATTCCCATCAACTCCATGAGAGCTGTCCCGTAGGGTTTTCTACTGTGTGATCTCTATGGAAGCAAATTGCCAGGTCTTACTCCCACTGAGACTCTGGGTGGTTAGCAGCAGAGCACTTAATTGTCTGCGCCACCAGGATTCCTGTTGTGGCAGGAGAGAAATGACACATCAGCTGTAACACAGAGATCACTCAATCACGGACAAACCAGGTAGAAAAAGACACTGAGCCACTGATTACGTTAAGATCTGATTTAGTTACAATATTTGAAGAATTGCTTCTTACAACTTAGATCCTGTGCTGTCGGCATCAAGTTGATTCTGACTCACTGTGATCCTGCAGGACAACAGATCTGCCCCGTAGGGTTTCCAAGGAGCCTCTGGTAGATATGAATTGCTGACCTCTTGGTTAACAGCTGTAGTTTGCAGTGGCTTTTAACCGCTACCTCACTAGGGCTCTGCGGGACTTACAGCAGCTGGATTAAATGTGACCCTAATACCTCCTTTTCAAACTGGATGATCGAGAGCCTGACGTAATTAACACCATAACGATACTCTTAACCAATCTGTAGTGTTTTTCATTGCACCAGTTGCACCGCTCTCTTTCCAAAGGGGGTGCAGAGCCCTCTCCGTTGCTGTAGCCTTGGTCTCCTTTGCCTTTTTTATTTGCTTGAGAAATGACCTTCAGACTATAAGACAGTAGCTAGGGAAGTGGCCTGGCACTTTTGATCTGCTGCTCTTTTTGCTCCTTATCTCAGACAGTGGACTTGACAGGCCAGTTCCACTAATTAAAAGATTTTTATGTAAGTCCTTTTTCCAGTTTGTTACAAACACACAGATTAGAGTACAGGTGTCCCGCATGCTAGCTAATTTAGTAGAGCTTCTTGTAGTTGTTCTGTGACGTACATGACCCAGCTGTGGGCTGTGTGCTTAAAGACATTAGGTAATTCTTGCCAAAATGATATATAAGTTCTCATGTCAAAATAGCCTTTTGAGACTGCATAGAGAACAGCCTGTATTGCTGTAGAGTCTGTTGGGATCTTACCTCCTAATAAACCTTCTCTCTCCTTCTGACTTGGAGACTTTCTTTGGCTCCACTTCTCCAGGCCAGGACCCTACCAGCAACAATTTAACCACTTCTTGTCAGGTTGAAGAACGTACTTTCAAGAAAAGATAAAATTCTGTTGTAATTGGCTTGTTGATATGTCACTTGAGAGCTACTAAATAATTTAGAAAATATCTTTAGTTATTGGGTACAATTTTTCTTGCAATAGAAATAAGTCCTGGGACAATCAATGTTTCTTTCTTTTAATAATATTGTGTTTTAGGTGAAGGTTTACATGGCATTTTAGGTTCCCATTCAACAATTTCTATACAAATTGTTTGCATTCTTCACAATGTGTGAACATCCTCATTATTTCCATTCTGGTTGTTCTGTTTCCATTAATCAAGTTTCCCTGCTCCATTGCAGTCTCATCATCATTTTAAAGTGACTGTTGACTGTTCTTATACAGGTAATTTTTTAAGGGAGCACGCTACTTACAGGTAATATTATTTTGTGAGCTGATCTGTGATTCAGCTACATGTTGACCTCAGGGGTCAGTTTTGGTTCCAGGTCTGAAGAGTATCTCAGAGCAATAGTCTTGCGGAGTCCCACATTCTTCTCCTGTTCTATCAGGATCCAGCTGTCATGACCCTGACTAGAATTGTCAGTAGTCGTAGCTGGGCACAGCTAGTTCTGGTCTCAGTGTAGCTGAAGCCATGGTTTATGTGGACTGCTTGTCCAATATATACATACTTCACTCCTCTTCAAGTCTTTGGATTTCTTCTTTCTCTTTTGCTCCCAGTACTAGTGTCCAATAGTAGTATTTCAGATGGCAACCATCCTTCTTTTTCATATCTTTATCTTTTGTTTCCTTTAGTGCATTTGCCACCCTTTTTACACAATTATTCTTCCACTTTCATTGTTCGATGCCCTTTGAGTTGATTCTGACTCACAATGACCCTACAGGACAGAGGAAAACTGTCCCACAGAGTTACCTAGGCTGCGGTCTTTATGGAAGCAGATCTCCAAGTCTTTTGTCTCGCAGGGCCACTGGTGGGTTTGAACAAACTTTCAGTTAGCAGCGAACTATTTAGCCATGCTTAGCTTGTGCCACGAGGGCTCTTTCCTTCATTTCTAGTGACTCCTTTTACTTCACAGGGGCCAAGGGTCCTACTTCCACCTCCACTGAGAAAGCTAGGAAAACTAACTGTCATGGATTGAATTATGTCCCCCCTCCTCCCGCCCCCCCAAATCTGCAGCAATTGAGCTAGGCCCCAATTCTCCGCACTATGGGGTGCTCTTCCATGTTGTAAATCCTGCCTCTGACATTATGAGGGTGGAGGGGTGGCAGTTATGCTGGGGGGGCAGGACTCTATGTGTGAGATTCTTTTGTGCCTTGAGTCAGTCTCTTGAGATATAAAGGAAAGACATTAGCAGAGAGATAGAGGAATCTCATATCACCAAGAAGCGGTGCCAGAAGCTGAGCACATCCCTTAAAAAGGACAGGGGTCCCTGTGCCTCAGAAGCTCCCAGTCCAGGGGAAGACTGATGACAAGGATTTTCCTCCAGTGCCAGCAGAGAAAGCCTTCTCCTGGAACTGACACTCTGAATTTGGACTTCTATCCTACCAGACTGTGACAAAGTAAAATTTCTCTTTTGAAAGCCAACCACTTGTGATACCTCTGTTAAAGCAGCACTAGCAGACGAAGAGACACTAACTCAGTTAAAATGTAGACCATTACGTTCTCGGGAACTGTAATGGAAACAGAACTCAAAGCCAACTTTCCTGCCAAAATTTTAGCTGAAGAAAGGAAAAGTGGGTCTCAGAGGACACGGGACAGAACCTAGTATGGCCATGGTAGCATGTGTGTAAAGATCCATATTTAATCTAATAAATTCATGTGGAATTTGCCGATTATTCTGGACTGGTGTTGCCCTCAGAAACCTTCCAGAAAGCTACTGCATTTCCTTAGGAACACACTTTATAAACACAGATATAAAAGAATTATTACATGAGTAAGTCTGTCACTTGTGGTTCTAAAAAGTCCTTTTACATGTTTCTTTTCAATTTAGGAAGGAGTCCCGGTGGCATAGTGGTTAAACACTCAGCTGCTGACATGAAGGCTTCAGCTGCTGCACAGGAGAAAAGACATAGAAATCAACTTCCATGAAGATTACAGCTTTGGATACCCCATGGGGCAGTTCCACTCTGTCATATGCAGTTGCTATGAGCAGAATTGATTCAGCTTGGCAATGGGATTTTCACTTTAGGGAGAAATTCAGCTCTCTCTTTGTCTTGTAAGTCTATACTGAATTAATATCTCCAGTTTTCATTTGTATTAAAAATAATAAGGACAAAATAAAATTGAACACTTATGACTTCAAAAAAAATTATCACAGCTAAAATTGGGAAGCACTTGAGCTCACAGTTTAAAATCACCAAACCTTCAAGGAAACAATTCACCTCAACAAGTATTATCAGAAACAACAGATTCTAGGATCAGATAATCAAAAATAGCAATTTTTTATAATCATCAAATACCCGGTATAAAACTAGTATGCTTTAATATGTTTTAAAAATCAAATGGATTGTAAGTATGGTGAAGTAATGAAAAACTATCAAACTTGATTTGAAAAAAAACAGATATAACTTCTACAAAGGAAAAAAAACTGAAATAAAAAGTCAGTAGAAGGGATAAGTAGCAGGCCTGGGTACTGCTAAAGAGAAAATTCGTGAACTGGAAGATAGACTGGAAATGACTTCACTGACTAGGAAACTGAGACCCTTGGCATTAAGAGAGTAGATTCAGGGAGGGTCTGTGGCAGCTGGACTTAACCAACTAGTACTAGTGCCCTGTTAACTGTAGTTAAGATGGGGAATATAAAAAAGAATTGATGCTAATAAAAGCAGGGACTGTGGGGAAAGAGAAACAGGCAGGAGGTCCGATGTGGCAGACAGAATCCAGTATCCAGAGAAGATAAAGACAGAAAGCATTAAAAGTCTACTCTGGGGAGGGCTATCCCAGAGTAGGAGCCTTGGTGGCCCAGTGGTTAACAGCCATGGCAAGAACAGCTGCTAACCAAAAGATAAACAATTCATATCTACCAGCTGTTGCTTGGAAAACCTATGGGGGTAGTTCTACTCTGTCCTATAAGGTCACTAAAAGTTAGAATTGACTAGACAGCCATAGGTTACCCCAGAGTCACGAGATATCTCAAAAGAAGGCAAAGCAGGTATTCTAGCTATTGATTTCTTTGTAACACCAAACCCCAAACCAAAGTCATTGTCATCCAGTTGATTCTGACTTATACAGAACCTATAGGACAGAGCAGAACTGCCCCCGTAGAGTTTCAGAGGCTGTAAATACTTATGGAGGCAGACTGCCACCCCTTTCTCCCTCAGAGCCATTGGTGAGTTCAAACTGCTGACCTTTCAGTTAGCAGCTGAACACTAACCACTGTATCACCACGCTTCCTGTTATGTAATCATCTATCCCCAAACTTAGAGACTTACCACAACAGTAATTGTTTATTTTGCTTAGGAAACTGAAATTTGGGTGGAATTGGCAATGTCAGCTTGCCTCTGCTCCATGTAGAGTCAGCTGGGATCCCTTGACTAGGGCCTGAAAAGTTAGAGCTTACCTTACCGGGGCCTCAGTTTCTCTCCACATTGTTACTGGACAAAACTCCAGGTTCTCGTTACCTGTCCCCAAAAGTCAATCTCTGAGACAGGTTTCAGGGTCAATGACCAAAAAGAAGTTTATTACTGTGTGCTAGCAAAAGATAGGGAACAGACAGATATCTCTCCCTCTAGTAACTGTTCAAAAATCTTCAGATGGAGATGCAGTATATAAGGGACCAGGGTTGCACACAAACTGTAAATACAGGTATTGGTAGCGGTGCCAGGGAAACAATGTGATTGATTAGGGGTGAAGAGGGGAATCTGTTCAGGGGCCTCTAGTGTCCTTTGAAGATGTGCATGAGGAGCAGGGACCCAGAATGCTTTCAGTTGCTATCTGAAGCAGGGTCTTTATCTGTCTTTCACTGACTCATCTGTTTTGATGTTTTTTCATTTTTCATTTATTATTATTATTATGATTGAATGACAATGTACATTCCCATATAAATTTGCATGCCCACCTTCAACTCCCACTGCTCTCCCTGCCCAGTGACAGCACACTTTTCCTCTCTGCTCCATACATGTTCTATCCTCCCAACAATCTTCTATGCTCTCCTTTCCACCCACTCCCCTTCCTCTCGTAAGAGATCAGCAGGATGACATCCTATAGGTGCATAGAACCATAAAGTGCACTCATGATATGGTCACTCTGCTTCACTAACTCCAATCCATTCCTGTCCAACTGATGTTTTTTTTTTTCTTTTAAAATTAAAAAAAAAAAAAGCTATGAAAACTGCAAAAGACATTATTTCTGTGGTTTCTGTCAGTTAAATGTGCAACTTCCTGCCAGGGCCAGGGATTTTTAAAAGGAGAAAAAAACAAGTAAAAGATCAGACCTGAAAAATTAGCTCTGACTGCCCACTCTAGCTCTCTCCTTTTAGAGGAAAATGGCATTTCTTGGCCATTACAACACGAGTCTCTCCACTGGCTATTTGGGCTTCCTCACAGCATGGTGGCTGGGTGTCCAAAGAGCAAGGCAGAGGCGGTGGCATTTTTAGGACCGAGCTTTGGAAGTTACATAGTGTCACTTCCTCTACTGTACTCTCTTGACTGAGGCAGTCACAAAGATTTCCCCAGGTTCAAGGGAAGGGGAATGGGAAGGTTCTAGAAGAACCTTCAGGAAGATAAGGATTATTGCATCATGCTTGGAAAATGCCATCTGCAAATCCAGGTGACAGTAATCCAGGATGTTGATTGTAGATGATGGCTGTAGACCCTTGCAGGTGGCCAGTCAAGCTGTCACCGCTGGGCTGGGATTCAGCGGAAGAATTAAAGCCCTTGAAAGAGCAGTTGACAACAGCAATGCTGAGTCTGAAACTGAGGTTATCAGCAGATGGTAGAACACTGTGGTGAACAGCAGAGACACCGGAGCTCGGTTGCCTGAGTTTGAATCCTGGCTTTACCAATTAGTAATTTATAACAGACAAGGGACTTAACTCCTCCTTGCCTCAATTTCCGTATCAGTTAAATGAGATAACATCAGTGCTTATCTCAGTGTTGCTGTAAGAATTAAGCAAGTTAATTTATCAAAGAGCTTAACAAAGTGCCTGGCTCAGGGCAAGTGCTATAGATGCAAGCTAATAGTGTTACTGGAGTGTTTCACAGAAATAGACCAGGATCAAAAGAGAAAACAAGCCACCAAATGGTGTGTATCAGAGCTCAGCATGGAAGTGTGGGAAAAATACCGTAATGAGAAGGGAGCCCCTCAGAGCTCTCCTACCTGCTGACAGGTACTTCTCCGTGCCTTGAGGTAGGCCCAGCCGTTTCCCCAGGGAGTGGTCACTCAAGGCAGAGAACGGGCAGGGCCTCACAGCAGATCCTAAAGAAGCCAGGTAGGTACCTCGGAACCAAAGCAAACGATGTCTCAGGCCTGGCCTGGAGGTCCCGCCAGGCTCAGAGGCAACATCACGTTCAAACACTATAAAATTCCCTGCAATGTTGTTCAAGCAGTAAAAATAGTGAGGAGTCCTGAGGCTACTTAGAAATAGAACAACTGTTTTCTCCTTAATGAGCCACCATATGCAAGGTTTAATTAAAACTGCAGGGGCATCCCCCAAAATGAGGACTGAAGGAGTCAGGAGGGTTGGGGTCATATCCATTTGTTTGCTAAACCGGAAGGGTTCCTCAGGGCCCCCAGCACAACCCCACCTCCTCTACCCCCATCAACTCCTTGCAAGAAGGCTACAGTTCCCAGTGAAGCATCACGGTCCTATTCATCCTCCTCATCATTGTAAAGAGTCACACTCCACTTGTTTCCCATACCTGTGTGTCAACATAGGGCAAATGGCTTTACTGGTCTGACCCTCAGTTTCCCCACCTGGGAAATAAGGATATTTATTCCTGCTTCATACAGTGGTTGTGAAGATTGAATGAGATACACACGGGAAGTGCCTGCCGTTTTTCCCCTCCATTCCTTGGGCATTTCGGGCCAGAACAATCCAGACCATCCTTTGATGCTCTAAAGTTTGTGACATTGTTTTCCAAGCCTTCTGCTGTGAGATACTCTTCGCAAAAGAGGCTCCAAAGTCTAGTAAGATTGAGAAACAGTGTGTTTTATAGATTCACCTCCCCACTTGGAAAGTTGCAATGCACATGGGTAGTTTTCAAGTCCTGGTATAAAGAATCTTGCTTTGTTTCACCCAGAGTTTTCCAACATTTCTGACTAGGGAGCTTTTCTTTGTTTCACATAACACCGGTGAGCACTGTGGCAGACAGTCTTTGGAAAATGCACTTATGGTAGAAATCAGAGGTGACAAATTACTGAATCTCTCTAAACTTGTTCCTCATCCGTAAAATAGGGGTAATCAACACCTATCTTGCAGGGCTTCTGTGAAGATCAGAGGCATTGTTGTTAGGTGGTATTGAGTCAGTTCCAGCTTTTATCCACCCTACATACAACAGAAGGAAATGTTGTCTGGCTGTGTGCCGTCTGCGCAGTCCTTAAAGTGCTTGAGCTCCTTGTAACAACCGCTGTCAATCTGTCTCATTCAGGGCCTCCTCTTTCTCACTGACCTTGCAGTCTACCACCCATGATCTCCTTCTCCAGGGACTGGTCCCTCCTGATAATCCATCCAAAGGATATGAGATGAAATCATGCCATCCTCACGCCTAAGGTGCATGCTGGCTGTGTTTCTACCAAGACAGATCTGTTTATTCTTGCAGCAGTCTGTGGTACATTCAGTGTTCTTCACCAGTGGCATAATTCAAAGTCATCCATTCTCCACTGGTCTCCCTTATTCCCTGTTGAGCTGTCACACGCACACGAGACAAGTGAAAATACCACGGCTTGGGTCAGGTGCACCTTAGCCCTCAAATGACATCTTCACTTTTGAATACTTTAAAGAGGTCTTTTGCCCAATGTAGCAAGTCATTTGATTCGTTGACTGCTGCTCCCACGGGCACTGACTGTGGATCCAAGTAAAAGGAAGTCCTTGATAACAACAATCTTTTCTCCATTTATCATGATGGTGCCTATTGATCCAGTTGTGAGGATTTTTGTTTTCCTTATATTGAGGTGCAATCCACATAGAAGGCTGTGGTCTTTGGTCTTCCAATCCACATAGAAGGCTGTGGTCTTTGGTCTTCATCAGTTAATTTTCAGCTGGCAAGGTTGTATCATCTGCATACCACAGGTGTTAATGAGTCTAATCCAGATTCCCTGTTCTTCCTCATATAGATGGGTTTCTCAGATTCTTCACTCACAGTTCAGATGGAATGCCTGTGGTAAAAGGCTACACCCCTGCTGTACACACTTTCTGATTTTAAACCACACAGTATCCCCTTGTTCTGTTTGAATGGCTGCTTCTTGATCTATGTACAGTTTCTGTGTATGTGCAATTAAGGGTTCTGGAATTCATATCCTTTGCAATGTTATCCATAATTTGGTATGATATGCATAGCTAAATACCTTTGCATAGTCAGTAAAATAAAATAAAACACAAGCAAACATCTTTCAGGCAATCTCTGCTTTCAGCCAACATTCATCTGACATCAGCAAGGGATGTGAAGCCCAGGGGTACTTAAATCTCCTGGGCCAACATCAGGATTGTTCTTAGAACTAGGACTGTGGGAGAGGGATCTATGGACTTGGTAGAGGCTTGGAGCACAACTGGGCACAGGTGCAAATAGATGGTTAGTTATTGAATTTTTCACCCTACAAATATTTATTGAGCAGCTATTCCATGTCAGGAACTTTAAGCCACACCAAAGTCCCTGCCCTCGTGGAACTTACACTATAGGGAAACAAATTTATAATATGTCAGGTGGTAATAAGTCTACATGAAAATCAAGCAGAGTTAAGAGGGCAGAGAGTGAGGATGCAGGGGTTATTTTAAACAGGGTGGTCAGGGAAGCTGTTTTGAAGAGATGAAGTGAACAGAAAGCAAAAACGGACGAGTGATTGACGACTCACTGAGTTGTCAATTATCACCGTCATCTCTAAACATCCTCCTTCCTTTATCCCCTTAGGACCCCCTCGGGCTGCAACGCCTCTCCTGACTTGCTTTCCCCAGGATGCAGTTCCAGGAACGGTCACAAGGTGGAGTAGCTATTCTAACCCTATCCAGGGGCTGACTGTTGATGGGTAAGTCCACAAAACTTTTGAACCCAAAATCCTCACCCCTAGAATCCTATCAAAGTTGAGAATAACTTCGGGCCATCTACAGCAGCAGGAATCCCATGTAATTGGGTTATAAACATACGTGTCTGGTGGAGTCTTTTAGTCTTTCGCTGGGAGGCCTGGGGCTGGGGTTGGGACCTTAGAGGGATGCTGAGGGAGGTATGGACGGTGGACAGCCCTGCAACACGGAACCTGGGGCTGGGGTGGGCATAGTAGCTGGGAGAGTAGTTATGGGCTAGGACTTGTTGCATCCGTGATGGCAGGCATTTTAACTCCCCTGTCTGTCTCAAGCTGCAGGGCAAGCAGGTGAGGAGGCAGGAAGTGGAGACGGAATTGGCTGTAAGTGCCCGAGCTAGAACAGCACAGCCAAGCTGGAGTGAGCAACAACCTGTGTGTGTGTGTGTGTCTATGCACGTGTGATGCTCCTGTCAGTTCATCTTAGCTGGAGGAGGGCAGCTGTGAGCCTGGTGACTGCTACGGCTTCTGGGGAAAATGAAGCCCACATACCGTACCGTGTTATTCCCCCGAGTGGTGTGCGGCTGCAGGAGGGGTCCTGGGGGCGGAAATAGCCTAGACCTCTTGTTTAGGTTCTTCCCTAGGTCCCAATCAAAACGGGTCAAGCCTGGATTGGTTCCAACCTCAGCCAGGCTCCTGCTCAGAGGACTAATTTCTCTCACAGCCGCATTCCAGTGAGGCCAGATGGGTTTTCCGATTTTCCTAGCATTTTTCTCCCCAATAAACACTCAAACAGATGCTGCAAGGTTCTGAGGATTCTCAGGTAGCGAGGGCAGAGAATCATTGGTGAGGCTCTTTGCTCTTCTGTAGGAAGAGAAAATCCATCTTCCAGTGCTCTGCGATTTCACTAATATGTACAGTTGCAAGTGACTTTGAGTCTAGTTCTATTTCTGTCCTGACTTTCCTCATCTCCAAATGGGGTGAATAATACCTTGTAGGGTCAGTACAGCAACACAATGCTTTTAATAGCACCTGGTACTTTCTAGAAAACCATGGTGGCATAATGATTATGTGCTACGGCCGCTCGTCAGAAAGTTCGGCAGTTTAAATCCACTAGAACTCTTTGAAAATATATGGGGCGGTTTTACTCTGTCCTGTAGGGCCATTATGAGTTGGAATTGCCTCAGTAACAATAGGTTTGGTTTGGGGTTTGGGCACTTAATGTTAGTTGTTGTTATTAAGTGCCATCAAGTCAGTTCCAACTCATAGCAACCCTGTGCACAATAGAATGAAACACTGCCTAGTCTTGAACCACATCCACAACCGTTTTTATGTTTAAGCCCGTTGTTGTGGCCACTGTGTCAATCCATCTTGTAGAGGGTCTTTCTCTTTTTTGCTGACCCTCCACTCTACTAAGCAGGATATCCTTCTCCGGGACTGATCCTTCCTGACAACACGTCCAAAGTTTGTAAGATGCAGTCTTGTCACCTTTGCTTCCAAGGAGCACTCTGGTCTTCTGTAACAGATTCGTTCGTTCTTGGTGGTCCGTTGTACATTCAACGTTCTTCTCCAATGCCACAATTCAAGGGCATCGATTCTTCTTCTGTCTTCCTTGTTCAATGTCCAGCTTTCACATGTATATGATGCAACTGAAAACACCATGGCTTGGGTCAGGCACACTTTAATCTTCAAGGTGACATCTTTATTTTTCCTTTGCCTCAGATTTTCCCAAGAAATACGTCTTTTGATTTCTTGATTGCGAATCCAAGTAAAATAGAATCCTTGACAACCTCAGTTCTTTCTCTGTTTACGACAATGCTACTTACTGGTCCAGTTGTGAGACTTTTTATTTTCTTGATGTTTAAGTGCAATCCCTACCAAAGGCTGTGGTCCTTGATCTTCATCAGGAAGTGTCTCAGTTCCTCTTCACTTCCAGCAAGTAAGGTGATGTCGTCTGTGTAACACAGGTTATGAAAAAGTTGTCCTCCAATCCTGATGCCTCATTCTTCTTTGCATAATTCAGCTTCTTGGATTATTTGCTCGCCATACAGATTGGAAAGTTATGGTGACAGGATGTGACCCTGACACAGACACCTTTCCTGACTTTAAACCATGCAGTGTCCCCATGTTCTGTGTGCATGACTGCCTCTTGATCCATACACAGACTCCTTAGGAGCACAATTAAGTATTTTGGCATTCCCATTTTATACAATGTTAGCCATAACTTGTTATGATCCACACAGTCGAATGCTTTTGCATAGTCAATGAAACACAGGTAAACGTCTTTCTGGTGCCCTGAGCCAAGATCTGTCTGACATCAGCAATGATATCCCTGGTTCCATGTTCTCTTCTGAATCCATTTTGAATTTCTGGCATTTCCTTGTCAATATAGTCAATATATTGTTGCAGTCACTATTGAAAGATCTTGAACAAAATTTTACTTGCATGTGATATTAGTGATATTGTTTGGTAATTTCTGCATTTGGCTGAATCACCTTTCTTTGGAATATGCATAAATATGGGTCTCTTCCAGTCAGTTGGCCAAGTAGCTGAACTCCAAATTTCTTGACACAGATGAGTGAACACTTCCAGTGCTGCGTCTGTTTGTTGAAATATCTCAGTTAGTATTCTGTCAGTTCCTGAAGGCTTGTTTTTTGCCAATGCCTTCAATGCAACTTGAACTTCTTCCTTCAGTACCATCGGTTCGTGATCATATACTACCTCTTCAGATGGCTGAACATTGACCAGTTCTTTCTGGCATAATGACTTTCTGTGTATTCCTTCCACCTTCTTTTGATGCTCCCTGAGTTGTTTAATAGTTTCCTTGCAGAAACCTTCATGACTGTAACTCGAGGCTTGAATATTTTTCTTTAGTTCTTTCAGTTTGAGAAATGCAGAACACGCTCTTCCTTTTGGATTTTCCATTTCCAGCTCTTTGAACATGTCATTATAATGCTTTCTTTTGTCTTCTCAAGCTGCCCTTCAAAATCTTGCGTTTAGGTCTTTTACTTTGCCATTTCATTTACTTTAGCTGCCCGATGTTTGAGAGCAAGTTTCAGAATCTCTTCTGACATTGAATTTGGTCTTTTCTTTCCTTCTTGTCTTTTTAATAAGCTCTTACTCTTTTCATGGATGATGCCTTTGACATTCTACAATTCATCCAGTCTTCGGTCATTAGTGATCAACATATCAAATCTGTTCTTGAGATGTCTTTAAACTCAGGAGGGATATACTCAAGATCGTATTTTGGTTCTTGTTGACTTGGTCTAATTTTCTTCAGTTTCAGTTTGAATACAAGTATGAGCAATTGATGATATGTGCTGCAGTCAGAACCTGGTCTTGTTCTGACTGCTGATATGGAGCTTTTCCATAGGCTTTTCCCACAGATGTGGTTGATGTGGTTCCTGTGCATTCCATCTGGTGAAGGCTGTAAGTACAGTCACCATTTGTGCTGGTTAAAAAAGGTATTGCAATGAAGGAGTCATTAGACTTGCAGAATTCTATCATGCAATCTCTAGTTTCTATCCCCAAGGCTGCATTTTCAAACCGCAAATCCTTCTTCTTTGTTTCCAACTTTTGCATTCAAGTCACCGGTAATTATCAGTGCATCTTGATTGCATGTTCTGTGAACTTTAGACTGCAGAAGCTGGCAAAAATCCTCAGTTTCTTGGTCTTTGGCCTTAGTAGTTGGTACATAAATTTGAATAATGGTTCTATTAACTGGCCTTCCTTGTAGGTGTATGGAAATTTTCCTATCACTGACAGCATTGTACTTTAGGACAGATCTTGAAATGTTCTTGAGCACTTAATTGTGTTTAATAAATAATAACTACTTTTACAGCCAGTCACTGGGTAGTGCATGTGGTTAAAGTGCTTGACCACTGACTAAAAGGTTGAAGGTTGAAGTCCATCCATGCCACCTTAAAGAAAAGCCTTGTGATCTATTTCTGAAAAATCAGCCACTGGCAGCCCTATGGAGCACAGTGGTACTTGGATACACATGGGGTTGCCATAAGTTGGACCGCCTCTATGACAATGGTTACTTTCATGTTTAGTAATTAAGGGCCAGGTACGTTTTCCTGTCTATGATCATGCTTATTCCATGGCATGAGCCTATTTTGTGCTTTTGGAACACTGCCAATCACATTTTTCCTTTTCATTTTTATCTTATTAAATCTTTTTTCACAAGACATATCTGAATACATTCTCATAGTCAACATTTAGAGCAAAGTATATCCTTCCTTAGCACTTCTTCAGCATGCACTCCTCTCAACATACACACACACACACACACACACATATGTGCATGCAAACACACATACACGTGCATGCACACACACTCAGTGTATATGTAACACTGGTGTAAGTTTTGTATTTATCTTTCCAGACTTTTAAGTATGTATGTATTTATACCTTTGTTTTGCTGATGCATTCTTTCAGGCTGTTAATTCTGTTTCAAGTCAGAGAGCATTAGGTAAAAATTACCCTTTGAATAAGCTTACTGGAGAGTTTGCAGATTCCATTGTTCCTCTCAGGCAACATTTAGTTCTGTACCAACATCCAACATGCTAATTGCAAATGGACGTTATTAAAATAGGCCCTCCGAAAGTAGCTTAGCAACACTTGATAAACAATTAGTATTAAGATCTCAAAAGTCATGGAGGTGCACTCATAGGATGCTCTAACTCACTTTTCTACTAAATGACCTTGGCTGCTACTCCAAGCTTGCAATCAGTGGACGTGCTTGCAAATGAGCTGGACATGATTCTCACCTTGCTGCCAAAATGAGGAGCCAAATTGAGAGGACACACCTGACTACGCAGAGGTCAGGTCAAAACATCTGCCTATCCAGAGCCCTTGGTTCAAGCAGGAAGGACAGCACCCCACAGACCTGTTTGAGCCTTAAAGGACAGTCCCCTATGTGCCCATCTATCTCCAGGCCATTCCCTAGGCTGGAAACACAAGCATTTACTGAAGAAGCATGTGCTGAGTGTGTGGAAGGTAGTCTTCACTGGGCTACAAGCTTAATACACATTTCCTTACCAGCTCTTAGGTGAGGAGTGATTTAAACCAACCCCCTGACTACTAATTTACTCAGTGGTATGGCGAACGAAAGGCCTGGCAATCTACTTCTGTAAAAATTACAGCCAAGATGCTTTCATAAAAAGCCAGTAGTAGAAATGCCATATGATCCAGCACTCCCACTGCTTGGAATACATCTTACAGAAATAAAGGTGGTCACACAGACAGATACATGCACATGAATGTTTATTGCAGCACTGTCCACAACAGCAAAAAGATGGAATCAACCCAGATGCCTATCAGTGAATGAATGGATAAATAAACTGTGGTACCTATACACAATGGAACACTATGCAATGATAAAGAACAGCAGCGATTTTATGAAGTGTCTCCTAATCTGGTTTCAACTAGAAGACATTATGCTGAGTGAAATCAGTCAGCTGCAAAAGGACAAGTATTGTATAAGACCTCTGCTATAAAGACTTATGAAAACTGGACTTATGTACAGAAGAAAAGACCCTTTGACAGCTACAAGTGTGGAGAGGGAGAGAAAGGGTTGGTCATAGATTAGACAGTCGACAGGAATTCGGTTACGTGGAGGGAGTGACAGCACACAGTAAAGAGCGGATCAGCATAACTGGACTACACCATAAACTAAAAGGTTTTCAAAACTCAACCTAATATTTCAAAGGATAGAGTAGCAGGGATATTGAGGTCACTGAGGTCAATCAGCATAACCAGTCTTTTGCTAAGAGAGTCTTCTGCACACCATTATTGGTGAGCGGTGTCTGTGGTCTTAAAAGCCAGCAAGTTGCCTCCTGAGGAACACCAAATGGTCCCAACCCATCTGGAACAGGTGATGACCAAGAACATCAAAGACATTGAGGAAAAATGAGCCCAGGAGACAGAAGGACCCATATGAATGGGAGACTGTGTCAACATGAGACCAGAGAAACCAGTTGGTGCCTGGCCACCACAAAAGGCAGCTGTGATGAGGGAGACAAAGCAGAGTCCCTGAGGTAACATGGAAAAATGAGGGGTGCAGTTCAAGAACTCTAGTAAAAGACCAGAACTGATGGTCTGACAGCCTGGAGGGTCCCCTGGGACCATGGATCCTAGACTTGCTCTTGGCCCTGACCAGAAACCAGTACTGAGATCAACTCTTTAGACAAGAATAGGCTGGACTCAGGGCCACAGTGTGAAATATGGTGTAGGTACTTCATGGTTTTATATATTTATAGGAGGCTGTCCTACTGGTTTCTTTCTAGATGAGAGAGGAGAGGGTGGAGAGGAGGGGACAGGTGTTCACTAAGAGAATACTAGAAGTGAAGAGTGAAAAGGAGGAGTGTGCTGTCACAGGGAGAGGAGAGCGGATGGAGTTGCAGATAGGCAGGCCTGCGAAATCGATTGGATTGTATACTTTCACTTAAATCATATAAAAAAAATTATAGCCAAGAAAACCTTACAGAGAAATTCTACTCTGTAACATACAGGTTTCTAGGAATTAGAATCCACTTAACGGCGATAGGTTTGGTTTATGGTCATTCATATTTGTCTTTCATAGAGGAAGAAATTGAAGGAACAATACAAGAATGCAGTTCTTATCCTTTGCCTTCTTTCGCTTGTTTATTCCCGTAACAGTTTTGTACACAATACGTGACTACGTTCTGATTATGTGTAAAATAAAAACAAAACTCATTCTATCCCCAATATCTTGCCCCCTCTCCTTATCTGTTGAGTGTATGTCCTTGCAGATCTTACTTTTCTTTTTTTTTTTTTTTTTTATTATGGCTGAGTGAAAATGTACATTCCCATATAAATTTACATGCCCACCTATATGCACTGCTCTCCCTGGCCGGTGACAGCACACTGTTCCTCTCTGCTCCATACATGTCTCAGCCTCCCAACAGTCTCCTTTCCCCCCACACCCCCACTCCCTTTACTCCAGCCAAAAGTCAGCAGGATGATATCCTATAGATGCATAGAACCATAAAGTGCATCCAATATATGGTCACTCTGCATCACTAAGTCCAATCCATTCATGTCCGAAGAGTGGACCTTCGTTACGATTTATGGGCAAGGGCAGCATCAGGGCCGGGGGCCATGCTCCCGGGGGAACCCCAAAGCCACTGGATCATCAATTGTGGTCTTTTAGTGGAGATCTCAGGGTGCACCCCTTTTTACTCTTGTGTTGCCAGTGATACTCAACTTAGTGAGCTCCATTGCGGCTGTCACTGGTGGTGGCTAGGCACCATCCAGTTCTTCCGGTCCCAAGTCTATGTAGGCACCCACTCATGTGGGTCTCTCTGTCATCTGGATTGTCTTTACCCCATGTGATTTTGGTCCTCGGTGAGCATCCGTTCCTGCTGAATTGGGACCATTTGCTGTGTCCTCGGATGGCAGCTTGGCAGCTTTTAAGACCCCAGACGCCACTCACTGATGTGGGGTGCAGACAGCCAGCTTAGCAAAATGCTGGTTGTGCTAATTAGCCTCGATTTTGCCTAATGTCCTTTTTCCTAATGTCCTTGCATTACTGGGTTAAGATGAAAGGAGTATTCAAGTTATGTTGAAGTCCACTTAATATTGTTCTTGTTTTTAATGTGTGCTATCACCGATTTCACCCAACCAAATTTCTACCAACTATCTAGTCTCAACCCTCATCCCTCACCCTCCCTCCCTCCCATCCCTTGCAGCCATCAAAGAGTCTTTTCTTTTATACATACATCTGGTTTTGAGATCTTATCATAGGGGTCTCATACAATATTTGTCCTTTTGTCGCTGACTACTTTCACTCAACATAATGTTTTCCATTTGAAACCAGACTATGAGATGTTTCCTGGAATCATCATTATTCTTTATCATTCATTGCATAGTGCTCCATTGAGTATATATACCATGGTTTAACTACCCATTCCTCTGTTGTTAGGCATCTGGGTTGATTCCATCTTTTTGCTATCGTGGAGTGTGCTGTGATAAACATTCTTGTGCACGTGTCCGTTGGTGTGAATGGCCTTGATTCTGTAGGATATATTCCAAGCAGTGGAATTACTGGGTCAAATGGTCTATCGACATCCATTTTTCTAAGGAAGTGCCAGATTGCTTTCCAAAGAGGCTGGACCGTCTTGCAACCCCATCAACAGTCAGATCTTAATTTTCTGCACACACACAGCTCCAATTTTAAAAAATATAAAATGGATTATAATATACATATATGTCTATGATTTTTTCTTAACAGTGTGTGTAGACATCTATTTGGATTTATATGCCTGAGTCCAGTTCCTATTTTTAATGACTGCAGTGTTACAGCATGTCTCCATCATAATTCCACTACAACCCTATTGATGTTTAATTTACTCATCTGTAAAATGGGGATAACAGTAATGTCTCAAACATGGGATTATTGTGAGATTAAATGAGACAATGCATATAAATTTCTTAGAATCAATCCTGGCACATAGCAAGTACATGAGTATACACACAACTATTAACTATCATAATCTCTATTGTCATAGTTGTCTAGTGCTGCTGTAACACAAAAACCACAAGAGATGGCTTTAACAAACACAAGTTTATTTTTTCACAGTCTAGGAGGCTAGAATTCTGAATTCAACTTGCTAATCTTTTGGTTTGCAGCCAGACTCTTAACCGCTGCTCCATCAGGGTTGCTATAAATGCATGCTATGGAAAGGCAGGTGGACAGGCAGGCAGGCAGGCGGGCGGAAAAATCCCCACAGCATAATACAGAAGGGTGTAAAACAAAAAAAATAAGAACCAGACATCCTCTGGACCACCCGTCACAGCCCCAACAGGCCGTTCCCTTCAGTGGGAGGCTCTTGGTAAGCCCTGCAAATGTGCAGGAGGATAGACAAATTCCTTATGAAATTCCTTAATTAACAAATTAAGGAAGATGTGATTCTGTGAGGCTGGCATCCCCTAAGGCCCTAGCCCTTCTTGTAATCATTTAATTTCTGTACAGAGCATTTGTCCAGCTTTAGCTCAAGGCTGAAGACCACCCCTGCAATCACACCACACGCAGGGGCTGGGAGTAGCCACCCAGGCACAGCTGTTATCCTTCAGTTAATCACCTTGACTTTGACCTGCTTTCCACTTCTACCTCTCCCCCCCTCAATTTTAGACTTCTGGACCCCAGAGCGGAGAGACAGTACTTTCTGGTTTTTGAATCCAGCCAGTTTGTAGTAAGGTGCTTTGTTTTGGCAGTCCTAAAAAACAGAAATAGATTCCCAGAGAAGAAATTTTGATTTCTCAGCCTTAGATCTGTTCCACTCCTTGCCTTCCCAGTATCAACATAGCATTGCCTTCCACCTATTGCTGAAGCCCCCGAAAACTAGGAGTCGTGCCTAGTTTTTTTCTCTTCCCCTTACTCCTTATCTCTCCTTGAGTTCTGTTGGTTTCAACTCAAAACACAACCCAACTCTGTCCTCCTACCTGTATCCCCACAGTCTCTACCTCACTCCAAGCCACCATCATTGCTTGTCTGGGCAATTGCTGTGGTCTCTCAACTGGCTTGCTTCCTCTCCTCTTATGCACTTAGGGTGGTGTCGTTGTTGATTTTTAATACATGGCTCACTTCAATCATTCTCCAGATACAATGCCCCAGTGGCTACCCATTGGTGTCATAATAGCACCCATGCTGCTTGCTGTAACTGAGCCTCACAGCTGTGCCCCTCTCTCTGCCGTTATGTCAGATTCCTCTGCTGTTGGTTTCTGGGCTCTAGCCACTCTGGCTTGGTAGTTTCTTGAACAGGCCAAGCCTGGTCCTGCTGTAGATCTTTGAACCTGTTGTCCCTTCTGCCTGGGGGATACTCAGTTCTTGGCTAGAGGAGTCTCATTAGTCCAGTCTCAGGACAAAAGGTACCTCCTCAGCAGGCTCTTCCATGTTCATCTGACTCCCTCATCTCTGGTTACTACAATATCACACTCTTAATTTCTTAGAAGCATCTATCATTAATTGTAACTGTCTTGTTCATAAATGTATTGAGAGATAAAGACCCTAGAATCCGAAGCCAGAATATTTAGTAAAAATCTCAGTTTTGCCATTTCTAGCTGTGTGACCACAGGTAAGCTAGAAAGTATCTCTGTGCCTCAATTTCCACATCTGTGAAATGGGGAGGATGCATTCAGAGGCTGAAAAACTAGGGATGGCCATGACCAAATTTGATCTACTGCCTACTCTTTTTTGACCCACAGGAATAGCTTTTACATTTTTAAATAGTTAGAAAAAATCAAAAGAAGAATAGTATTTTCTGACACATGAAAATTATACGAAATTGCAAATTTCAGTGTCTGTATATAAAGCTTTATTGGAACACATACATTCATTTACATATTGTCTATGGCTGATTTCCCACTGCAACAAGTGAGTTGAGTAGTTGCAACAGAGAATATATGACCTGCAAAGTTGAACTATTTCCTATGTGGGCCTTTACAGAAAAGCTTTGTTGACCTTTGATATAAAGATTGCCCATTTATATAAATAAATGAATTAATACATAGTTAATCCTCATTATTCATAAATTCTGTATTTCTGAAATTGCTGACTTGCTAAAATTTATTTGGAATCTCCAAATCCATACTCCCAGTGCTTTTTAGGTCATGTGTGGACATATACAGAGTGGTAAAAAATTTGAGTCGCCAGACACGCCTGCTGCTTTGCCTTCTTGTTTCAGACCATACGATAAACAACTGTGTTACTATTTAGTACCATGTTTTTCTCATTTTGGAGCTTTTTCTGCAGATGATTCTGCTGTTTAAAATGGCCCTCAAAAATATAGTGCTCAGTTGCTGTCTTTTGTCCCTAAACACAAAGAAGTTGTGATGTGTCTTAGAAAATACGTGTGTTAGATACGCGTTGTCGAGATATGAGTTCCAGTGTTGCAGGCCAAAGATCATAAATCAATAATGTGTGCTAAATACGGTGTGTCTCAACAAAAACACACATACAAAGTTACATATCCATCAGCTGAGACTTGTAGAAACCCTAACCCTGCATTTTTTGCTAGAAGCCACTGGTTCAGTATTCACCGGTGCAGTGCTCACAATGACTTTACAGAATACAACTACGGGGAATAATGAGAATCAACTGTCTGAGGTAGAATTCTTAGAACAGTGCCTCATATCACTAATCTGAATATGTATCAGTGATAGCCTGTGGTCAGCTATGGTTTATTATCTGTCGTGTTATCTACCAGCTTTTTCAACAGTACTTTCTGTGATGATGGAAGGAGTCTCTCTCTGCACCGTCTAAGGCAATAGTCCTTTGCCACAAGTGACCTTTGAGCATTTCAAATGTGGCTACTGGGATGAAGAAACTGAAATTTTAATTTTTAGGTAATTTTAATTTTTAGGTAATTTTAATTAAAAAAATGCCACATGCAGGCTAGTGACTGCCGTATTAGACAGCACTGATGTAAAACTAAAGTCCCAGGAGACAACGCATGCCAGGCATATGGCAAGCCCTCAGCAAGTGTCAGCTGTAATGATTTCCCCCTTTCCATCTCTCAGCATCAACTCGCTCTCTTCTCTCTTCTCTCTGCTTTCATCATCCTGAGCTTCTCGTTCCTCTGTGCCCAACTCTCCCTCCTTCCAACACCTTTTCTCCCTCTCCTTTCCTCCTGACCTCCATTCCCATTCCACTTCACCCCACCCCCTGGCAGCCTTCCCTCTGGAAAACAGTGCCCACTGGCATACACGCCTCATCCTCTGCCGACCTAGCTGTTGCTGTAAATCAACCCCGATAATTCACCATCTGGTGCCAGCCATTAGCAGAGAGCAGAGGGAACCAGGAAGCTTCTGGCTGGAAGCGGGTTGGGGAACTGAGCCCCTTGGTGCAGCAGCCGGGGAAGCACCATCATTTCTGAGGCTGGCATGGCACTCACACAATGCCCAGTGCCAGGCCTGAGCAGGCCACCAATTACAGAGGAGCTAGCAGCCATGGAGGGTGGAGGATGGCCAGGAGCCTGGCTGCAGGTGCCACAAGCCAGCAACAGATGGATGGCTGGGAGGCAGCGGCTCTGAAAGGGCTGCTGGGCAGCATCCAGGAGCGTCATGTTCTCTACTTAGGGCCTCATTACAGTCTCACTGCAGCTTCGGGGCATTCCAGTCAGCGACAGGAGAGGGCATCAGAGAACAAGGTGGCAGAGAGAGGGGCTTCTGTCCAGCCACAGCTGGTGCCAGACTGTCTTGCATCCAGCAACCCTTCCCTCTTGCAGAGCCCATAAGCAATAGGGGGCTGCTGCTCTCCCACCCAAGGGGGCCAAAACGTGCAGTGAGAGGGCTGGGCCACATCAGAAGGGGGCCAGGTTAGACATTAGAAGGGAGTGTGGAATGCAGAGAGGACGTGAGGGCCCAGAGCTCAAAGGCACCATTTGAATTATTTGTGATTAATGAATGAATGATCACTGAAGCAAGTCTTTTTCTGTCTTCTCATTATTGTTTTGAATGAACAAGTATGACTCAGGAGACCGAAGTTCCAGTCCTGGCTCGGCCTCTCAGAACCAGCTGTGTGCTGCGAGACAAGCCTCCTCTGATCCTCAGCTTCTTCATCTGGAAAACGAAGAGGTTGGACTCGACCCGTGGTCCTCAACCAGGGGTAGGGGAGTGTTTAGAAATGTATGGTGGCCCTTTGATTGTTACAGTGACTGTAAGGGGTATGATGGCATTGAGCAGGTGGGGCCAGAAGCAGCTGCACACCTGTAAAGAACATTCTTCCCACATAAGACAAATTATTCTATTCAAATGCCAATAGCACCCTCCTGGGATGATGGCTCCCAAGTCCTCTAGCTGGCACATCACTGTGTGGGCTGCAGCCACTGTCCGGGACCCACCCACACGCCCAGCCCTGGGACCATTTGAGCACACTGGCAGCGTAACTCTCAACTAGCAGTGCCTGCATTTCTTTGCGTGAGGTCTTTCTCCGGTATCTGGGTCCCATTCTGCTTGCCCATGTGACAATCTGGGCTATAAACACTTCCTGGGAATGGCCTTCAGCCAGTAAGTGACAGAATCTGCTGTATCAGTACTCTGGTTCTCTCATCCCTTGGGTAAGATAACTCTGAAGCATGTGCTACACAGTCTCCCAAAGGTCCCCAGTGGGGCTGAGCTGCAGTTGTCCACAGTGGTACCTGGGATAATATCACTACCTGTGGGCTTCCCTCCCTTCCTTGTCTCACTTTTGCGGCTCCCTGGCCTTCTCCTTCCAAATAAACCAACTGCGTTGGAACCCCTGGGCCAGGCTGGCTTTTCTGAGGAGCTGAGACTTAGACAGTGATTATGAGACTTTCTGGCCTGAGCTGTCCAGAGAGGCTGGGAAGAAGTGTGCCCCGCTCCACCTGGGAGGATTTTGATGCAGTGTCCCCTAGAGGTTGGAGACAGCCTAATAAACTGCTAGGGACTTCACATCAGTGTTTTGTTTTAATTTTATTACAGCAAAATACATATACCAGAAAATATACTATTCTAACCATGTTTAAGTGTACAGCTCAGTGACATTAATTACCCTCACCACCTTGGGCAGCCACTACCACTATTTCCAAACCTTCTTCATCACGCTCAAGAGAAACTCATTGCTGACTAAGTTATTACTTCCCATTCCTCCCTCCCCGAAGTTCTTGGCGACCGCTAATTCTCTTTAGTCGCTGTGTATTTGCCTACTCTAGATAGTTTATGTAAGTGGCAGTGTATAATATTTGTCCTTTTATGTCTGACTCCATTTAACATAGTGTTTTCAAGTTTCGTCAGAACTTCATTTCTCTTTGTGGCTGAATAATATTCCACTGTATGTATACAAAGGAGCCCTGATGGTGCAGTGGTTAAAGAGCTCAGCTGTTAACAAAAGTTTGACAGGTTGCAACTCACCAGCCACTCTGTGAGAGGGAAAACATAGTACTCTGCTTCCATACAGATTTACAGGCTTGGAAACCCTGTGGGGCAGTTCTACTCTGTCCTATAAGCTTTCTATGAATCAGAATTGACTCAATGGCAATGGGTTTTTCTGAATACACACACACACACACACACACACACACACACACACATATTATTTGGTTTATGCATTCATCTGTCGATGGGCATTTAGGCTGCTCCAACTTTTCAGGTATTTTGAATAGTCCTGGAGTCAACATTGGTGTGTACTATTTGTTTAAGTCACTGCTTTCAGTTCTTTGGGGTATACAGCCAGGAACAGAACTGCCAGGTTGTATGATAATCCAGTGCTTAACTTTTTGAGAGACTGACAAACTGTTTTCCTCCTACTTGGAATTTTGCAAATAAGCCCTAGTATTACTGGTGGCTGGGTCAGGATGTGAAGAAGGCAGAGACCTCAGGGCCTCCTGGCTTCCTGATGTCCCAAGCAGATACATGAACAGCAGCACTGGTCTTGAAGCCCATCACCTGGCGAAATCACCCACTGGCCAAGAGACAGGAACAAATTCTCCATTCTCACTGTGCCCTGTTGCTCAGTTACTGGCGCAATCAGAGAATGCTGGCTTCCATTGAATTAGGGGCTTCTCCTTCCTTCAAAGGGGAGAGAAAAGAGGAGTGGGGAAAAAACGGACCAGCTCAGGGTTGTTTTCCATTTGCCTTGTCCATCTGGTTTCAGTGGGAAGGCCCAACATTCATCCTAAATGATCCCCAAAACTGGGGACACTCAGGGCCAGCAATGAGTTGGGAGAAAAAAAGGGAAGTGTGTGGTTAGTGGAGGGATGAAGCCAGCTCCTTCCCAAAGGAAAAAGGAAATGGAGCCAGCGCTGATTGTATTACATCAGCTCCTTCCTGCCAGCCCAGGAAGCTGAGTGACAAACATTCTGGCCAATGAGCTGTTAGTGGCAGTCAGCTAGACACACCCTCGGGCCAGCTTCTGAGGAACTGATCAGGATGCTGTCCCCTTCTCTGCTGTACCATGCTTAAGTTTAAACCTTCTTTCTGATGGAAATGCTAGAGTGATGGCTGGCACTGCAGCAGCCATCCTGTATACATGAAGGGAAGACCAAGAAAATCTCAAGACTTCAGTGCTGACATCCTTGAACCCACGCCAGGAGCTGCCTACCTGTGGATTTCTTACTGTGAGAGAAAACTAAACCTCCCTGTTTTTGTGGGCACAGTAGTGGGGTTTATTGATTATTGCTGCAGAATACATTCCTAGCTGATTTATTGGCTGTGCTTCCCTGTCCTTGCATAGCTTTGTCATGAGGTGGATGTCTTGTGTGCTTTGCCTCACATTCTCCCAGCTTTACCCGGGTGTCCTCTGACAGCACCTTGCCGGGACTGCACCACAGCTCTCTCTGCCGTAGTTCTGGCTGCCCGCTGTTTCCTGTGGGCCATACCAGCATCAGCACAAACCTGGCAGCACAAAGATGTGCACAGCCAAAGACACGAGAGAACCATTGCCCAACAGTGACCCTGAAATTAAAGGCTAATAGTCTCCTTTCCCTGTGTGGATGGGCATTTCTGAAGCACTCAGAGTCTCCTGGGAGATGGAAATACTTGCCCACAGCAGTGACCAGCTCAGTCACCACACCCCTGCATTTGCTTGCTGCCCTTCCCCACGCTCTAGTCCTGTTCCTTGACACTACTTCCCCAAACACACTACTTGTATCTAAGACTATCTCAGGTTTTGCTTTTGGGGAAAACCCAGGCTTAGATATGTCTGGTCAGTAGGTGATCTCGGGCAGCCTGTTCGTCCTCTCCGGGTCTCAGTCTTGCCCTCTGCATAGCGTGTAGAGAGGTGGGACACATCCCTCTGGGGCTGCTTTCTCCGTGCACTCCTGCACCCTGTGTCTGCCCCTTCCTGTCTGTGTGCCAGCCACTACTGAGACCCCCCGGGGCAGGGCCCACGTCGTCGTCACTGGCCTGTCTGTGGGGTGCCTGGACTCGCCCACTCAGCACACGTGCAGTCAGTGCAGGAGGAGAGAGAACAGCCAGGAAAAAGTGTTAATTACAAAGTGAAGCAAACCAAGAAGAAAGGAAAAAAAAACTCAGGCTCGAAGCTAAATCATGTGAAGCGGGAGAGGGCGGGGGTTGCCAGGCGGGCGCTAAGCCCATTAAATGAGAATGAGCAGGAGTGGCACAAGCCAGCCAGGGGCAGCGGTCAAGCACGCAGCCGGGTGCTAATTAGATGTGGTGGCTTTGGTCACAGGTCATGGAGAACAGAGAAAACTCAGTCCTGCTAGGATACTGCCCAGGGAGCCAGGGGAGGAGGGAGGAGAGCAAAAGACAGCTGGAGTGCTGTGGGGACAGCCTGGAGCTGCAGCAGTGGGATCTGAGGCTGCCACTGAGCTCTCCCATCCTTTCTAAGTTCTGCTGTGGCTCAGGGCCTGGAGACTCCTTTGCACTGTTCAGAGGCTATTCAGTAAGCCTTTCCTGCATGCCCACATGTGCCAGGCAGTGAGCTAGAGAGGGCACAGTCCTTAACCTTGCAGAGGTCCCAAGCTGTTGTGGGATGAGCTACTTAATGAGGCTAGCATGAACCTTGGGACCACTCACCAAGTCTGGTGATGGCTGAAGACTTAGGGATTGTGAAATCCCTGCCCTCCCTGAGTCCCCAGCAATGGGAGCCAAACACATACACGGGTAATTACAGGAAATCCCAAATAACAGTGGTTTAAGCAAGATAGAAGAAACCCTAGTGGCATAGTGGTTAAGTGCTATGGCTGCTAACCAAAAGGTTGACAGTTCACATCTGCCAGGTGCTCCTTGGAAACTCCATAGGGCAGTTCTACTCTGTCCTATAGGGTCACTTTAAGTCAGAATCAGTTCAACACCCATGAGAATGGTTTTCTTTGGAAACAAGACATAAGTTTATTTCTGTCTCACATTAATCAGTTACAGAAGTAGGTAGCTGCTATGGAGTGCTATAGTTTTTGGAAATCCATCCTACTCTCTATTCTATTCATTCCTCTACTGACCACAGCACAGAGCTTCCATTGTGTGATCTAATAGAGCTGCTGGAGCTCCAGCCACCTCATCCACACTCCAACCATCTCATCCACACTCCAACCAGCAAATAGAGGAAATGGGGACAAAAAAGGAACTCTTTGTTTCTTTAAGGATTTTTCCAAGAGTTTTTCACACCTCTTAAGTCATGTCCTATTGGCTAGAATTTAGCTGAATGTCTATATATGTCTCCAAAAGGAGACATATATCAGGAGACCATGTGCCTGAATAAAAATCGAGGTCCTGTCACTAAGGACAATGAAGGAAAAGTTATCAGGGACAACTAGCAGTCTGCCACAAATCAGCACCTTTCCTGGATAAGAATGTCAGAATTCTAAGCTGTAAATTCCTGTCACTGAATCTGTTTTGAGCACAGGGTCTCTGAAATGTGACCTTCATCAAAGAATCTTAGGTTGTTGCTGGGGATTAGAAGACTGTCTCCATGGAGGCCCTAGATCCCAAAGCCTTCCACCCTGCAGCTCAATCCACTTTCTCACTCCCGAGTATTATTTCCCATAGAGTCTGGCTGACCAGGGGATGCCACAGACGGTGTATCACTTTAATCTGCTTATCTAGTAGCATTTGCTCTGCCCCTTCCCCCAGCCGCTGCTGTGAGTCACAGTAGGCTTCCATCAGTTTCCAACAGGTGTAACTGGGACAGCACCTCCCCTCTGCCTAGACTATGTCCCTCCCTTATTGCATAGGCTTCCCTCATGCCATGACCAGGGACTCCCACCAGTATCTGTTTGCTTTTCAGGTACCTATAACCAGGAAGTGCACAAGACCACCCTTGACTAGTAGCAGGTGGCAGTGAGGAGTGATTCCTTCTCCCTTTCACCCCGAGGCATCCAGTGCAGAGATACATTTCACAAAGCTCCTGAGTTGTTCCAGTGGGACCAAGCACCAGTCTCCTGCAGGAATGGTCCATGTGATAATGCATCCTTGTATTTGGCTTTCCTGCTTCCTGTTTCTTCTCCCCTTTTCCCTCACTCCTGCTCCCTGTGGTCGCTTCCTAAGTAAACTCTCTGCAGGAAGCCTTTGTCTTAGACTCTGCTATCACACCACCTTGGCCAAGACACAGGATGTGTAGGTAGCATTGCCCTCCCTCTGTTCCACTGCACCGTTGTATTGTCATTAGTTGACACGGTGATCCTGTCTATAACATGAGGACATTTTGCCCAGTCTTGCACTTCTTCATGATCCCTGGTATATGTGAGTCCAAGGTTGTAACCACTGTGTCAGCAAATCTCCCAGGGAATTTCCTTCACCCTCACTGACCATGGTCCCTTTGTCAAACACGATGTCCTTCTCCAGTGATTGTCTCTACTGATGAACCATTCGAAGGAAGTGAGTCAAAATCGCAGACAGTACTCTGTGATCTGTAGGGCTTTCATTGGCTAATTTTCAGAAGCAGTTTGCCAGACCTTTTCTCCTAGTCTTCCTAGTCTGGAAGCTCTGCTAAAACCTGTCTGCTGTAGGTGATCTTCCTGCTATTTGCAATACTGGTGGTATACCTTCCAGCATCATTGCTACACACAAGGCACTGTGCCAAACTGACAGACGGGTGATGGCCTCTCTCCATTCTCTATCAGAAACAGTCCAAAGAGCATTTGACCTGAATGCAGGAAACCCAGGTTCACATCCTAGTCCCATCACTTTTCAGCTGTAAGTCCTTGGATACTCTGAGCTTCCACTCTCTGGTGTGTAGGTTGGGAGTAGGTGTGCTTTCACCCTGGGCCAGTGGCATGTTGCAATCCTTCAGAGACCCTGCTTATACAATAGGTTTAAAGGAGGGCATATTTAGGTAAGTGTGTCGCACACACTGCTCAGCACACCATAGAAACTGGATGGAGTTTATTTCCCTTCTGCCTGCTGTTATTCCAGAAACTTCCAGAGATCAAGGATTCTGTCAACCTCATCAGACTGAGAGCGTGCAGAGAGCAGCGGCTGTGTTTCTTTTAGCAGATAGGGAACTTTGTGGGAACTAGACTTTGTCACCCTCCGGCTGGGGCTCTCTGAGGGCAGTGCTGCATCTCCCCTCAGGCTGGGGCTCCCTGAGGGCAGGGCTTTGTCTCCCCTCAGACAGGGGCTTCCACGAGGCAGCTGTCAGGAATGTTCCTATTCCTTCTTTTAGTTCACTAGTCTGTTCCACTACCCACTCCGTCCCCTCCCTAGCAACTGGTCAGTCTTCTTCCTGTCCCAGAAGATCCTTTTCGTCTTTCAGGCAGGCCAGCTCTTCTCCCCACCTATGACACTGCTGCGGTTGCTGAGTCAGGTACCCCACCCCATTCCCATCCCTGCTCTGTCTGCTCAGCCCTTTCCCTCTTGCCTGCATGGATCAGGATTAGTGTGTTACATTATGCTAACTGTGAGCTTACCCTTCTGTGATTAAAAGGGACACTATGCTTCAGGCAGAGTAATCCTAATTACAAGGCAGGATCACTGTTTCTTACCAAGAGACAAACAGGGACACCCCGCACCTGGTCCAAGCCCAGCTAGGGGTATGCGGAGCTGTCACAGGCTTCTAGGAAGCTGTAGCCAGTGGCGATCCCCTGAGGAGTTTCCTAGGTTCCACCCACCTTCAAACTGGCTGAGCAGCCAGGGGAGAAGAATGACCTTTGTAACAGAGGAAATGAAATCCCTGAGCATGCCAGGCTCATTAACGGGCACTAGTGGTCCAGAACCACCTTCTTTTCCCTCAGAAAACCCAGAGGCTGCAGGATGGGCAGCACCAGGTGAGGACTGGAGTGGGGAGAGATTCACAGAGCCTCAGCCTGGGACTCACTCCCTGCAGGCCCTCTTCCTGTCCAGGCCAAGGACCCCACCTTTCCACCACACCAACAAGAAAGAGCCCAGCGCTGTGTCTAATAGTCTCTTTGGGTGCCCCTGCAGTTTTCCAGAACATTCTTTCACTTCCTGCATTTATTTTCTCCATCATTCCACCAATTTCCTCTTTCTTTCTTCCTGCAGTCAGTTATTGAACACGATTTGGTGACAATGCTCAGCCCCGGTGACAGCACAGTGAACTAGAGGGACGTGGTGCCCGCCATCATGGAGTTTCATTATGAAAGAGAAGATAGGCGGTCAACAAATAATTATACAACACAGTAGTTAATATGACTTTGATGGGCATTACAGGAAATGTCCAAGGGTGCCTTAACTAACCTGGGGTTAAACTCTTACATCATAAAGCTGGAAGTGACTGTGTATTGAGTTGTGCCATGGACTGAATTGTGCTTCCCCAAAAAATATGTGTTGAAATTTGACTGGGCTGTGATTCCTGGTGCCGTGTAGCGGTAAATCCTGCCCCTGTGATGTTCATGTGGGAGGATGGGCAGCAGTTCAGTTGGTGGGCCGGGACTCAGTGTGTAAGATTATTCTGTGCCTTGAAGCAGTCTCTTGAGATACAGTGAAAAGAAGCTAGGAGAGAGATCTAGGGACCTCATACCAACAAGAAAGCAGCACTGAGAGCAGAACGCATCCTGCGCACCTGAGGTTCCTGTGCCAAGATGCTCTCAGATGAAAGAAAGACTGATGTGACATAAGGACCTTCCTCCAGAGCCCACAGAGAGACAGTGTGTTCCCCTGGAGCTGGCACCCTGAATTTGGACTTTTAGGCTACTGGACTGTGTGAGAATAAACTTCTCTTTGTTAAAGCCACCCACTTGTGGTGTTTCTGTTAGAGCAGTACCAGATGACTAAGACAAGTTGTTGCCATCCATTCATTCACTCACTCGTTCTTTCACTACTCAACTCACTGAGTCCCTAGGAAGTTTGCCAAGTACTGCCTGGGTGGCAAGGAAGCCAACAAACACCTTGCTGTCTCTCAAAGAACTCACTTTGTCGAATGAGAAAACAGGTAACGGACACATTAGAAACCTTCCATGGTCCTGAAGAATCATTGTCCCATCCTGAAGAATCATCGTCCCAACTCTGATCCCCAAGTGCCAGACATTGTGCTATGTTTTAGAGCCTTTGTAAACTTCATTCCCTGTGGCAGTTCTGGGCGACATTATAATTCCCAGCTGACAGGTGAGGAAACTGTGATCTCCACGAGGGCAAAGACTGAGTCTTTAGGTGGAATTCCGTACTGCCTAAAGTGCTCAGAATAAAGATGATAACACATTCCAATAGGTCAGAAAGAAGTCTGGTACCCATCAACAGATGAATGGATGAACAAAATGTGGTACGTAGATGCAACGCACTGCTACTCAGCTATAAAGAGAAATGAGGTGCCGATAGATGCTATGACATGGACGAATCTTGATGCATTATGTTGAGCGAAGTAAGCTAGACACATAAGCACAGACATGTATGATTCCAGCTACATGAAACATGTACCAGTTGCTGTGTCAATTCAGACTCATGGTGATCCTACCTGTGTCAAAGTAGAACTGGGCTTTGTCAGGTTTTCTGTAGCTGATTGTTTGGAAGTAGATCACCAGCCTTCCTTCTGAGGACTTCCAGACTTCCTTCTAGCTGGACTCAAACTTCCCCTCTCTGCAGCCAAGCACTTGACCCATATGTACCACCCAGGGATGCCATATGAAATATCTAGAATAGGGAAATCCGTCAACTCATGGGAAGATTGATGGTTACGAGAGGACACGGGAGAGTGGGAGATGGAATAGAATACTTTTATATATAACTCACAAGAGACTCTGGACTCGAAGAGTTTTTCTATTTAGGTTTTCCGAATTCCTCTAGAACTTAAAAGAAGAGTCTGACATATCACTGGGGCATGGAGTCACTGTGAATATGCTGCTTCAGTGTCTGCCTCCGTGATGACTCTGTCCCCTGCCATAGCACTGGAAAACCACTGCCATGGGAATGAAAGAAGGAGGGCTGCTGGCTGCACACTTGCTGGTGCTCTGCAGAGAGACACACTTCTTTTCTTGATAGTGACAGTTTCCCGAGACCTTGGGGGGGGGGTCATTTTAAATCTAATGATTTCTTTCTACATATGTCATTTGACTTTTCTCCACATTCCATTGGCATTTTCCAATACTTAAGCAACACAACAGACTAGTGACATGAATTCCAAGCAAAAGAGGATATGCATATTCATCACCACCATCTCTCTGCTGGTTGAGCAGGGACGCTGCTGGACCTGCCAAGGCTCAACCTTTGAGGCTAGCATGGCTTTGTAGCGGAATAGCCCATCCCTTCCTTCTCTCACCTCCAAGCCTTGCCCCTGAGTTCCCTAGTCAGGATTCTGTCTTCATTTGCTAGTGCTACTGGGACAGAAAAACCACAAGTGAGTGGCATTAAAGAAATTTATTTTCTCACAGTTTGTTGTTCGGTGCCATCAAATGGATTCTGACTCATAGCAACCCTGCAGAACACTGTAGAATTGTCCCATAGGGTTTCCTAGGCTGTAACCTTTATGAGAGTAGATTCCCAGACCTTTGCTTCTATAGAAGGTTGATGGGTTCCAACTGCTGAGCTTTGGTTTAGCAAAGGTTGCACACTAACACTGTGCTACCAGAGTGTCTCTCACAGTTTTAAAAAAAGAAAAAACCCATAGTTGTCATGTTAACTGGGACTCTATGGCCACCCTACAGGACTGCCCCATAGAGTTTCCAAGGAGTGCCTGCGGGCACTATGCCACCAGGTTTCCTTACACAGTTTAGGAAGCTATAAGATTGCTGTGAGTCAGGATCGACTTGACGGCAGTGGGTTTGTTTTGGGTTTTGTTGATCTGAATTCAGGGTGCTGGCTCTAGGGTAAGGCTCTGGGAGAGGATTCTTATCTCTTTCAGCTTCTGTATCTCCAGGGTTACTTGGTTCCTGGCTATCTTAATGTGACATTTATCTTTCCTCCACCACTATTGGTGCACATTCTTCTGTGCCCAATCTGCTCCTTTTATAACTACAACTCAATAGCAAAGAGGCTCTGGAACCCTGGTGTCATAGTGGTTAAGCACTTGATTGCTAACCCAAAAGTCAATGGTTCAAAATCACCTGTGGTGCTACAGAAGGAAGACGTGGCAATCTGTTTCTGAAGAGATTCACGGCTTTGGAAAGCCTATGGTGTCACTATGAGTCAAAACCGACTCAGTGGCAGTGGGTTTGGTTTTCCTGAGTTTAGTGATGAGGCTCGGGACACACTCCACCATGATGTGGCTTCCTTAAATTAACAAAGAAAATCCCATTGACAAATAGGATTATATTCACAGGTATCGGGGTTAGGATTCCAGTGCTTATTTTAGGGAGACACAATTCAATCCATAACAAGATGTGAAAAGAAATGATATAAACAATAGACAACTCACAGACATCCACTGTCCTGCTCTAAGCTGACAGTGGAGGCAGAGCCCAGATAGGTGAAACCGTAGAGTCAGTAAGGTCTCTGTCTCATCTTTGAATTTAAATGACCTTTGTTCAGGCCAAACTGTGTATATTCAGTGCTGGGACTCTAGGAAAGTTTATGGGGGCTGGGGGGAAGGTGGGGGGAAACACTGTAGGGATTTACATGTAAGTCAGGAGCAAGAAGAAGGGATATCACCAGATGTATCCGGGTACTGCAGATTTTTAAACATACCTGTGGATCGTACTGTTTTGATCTCTGAGCCTCAAATGAGGACCCCTGTCTTCGTCTCCCATCTAGAAGGTCAGGATAGCTGTAAGGACCACAGTTGGTGCTCTGTTCACACTTCCTCAGGTGCACAGTAGCCTTCTTTCATGTGCCTGAACCTGAATCTTTTGGCTAAGGCACTGTTTGGTCTCTAGAGCCCCCTCTGCCTATTCACGGCAGGCTAAGATTGTTGGAGAACTAGCCTTAGCATACCCAGCTTCCCCAGCACTGAGCGGGCTAGGGTGCATGTTCTCCACTGATTCCTGAAGCTCCTAGCAGTTGCCTCAGTCATAATCTGCTCTTCAGCACACACAGTATTAACTTTGTTCCTCATCCTGCTCCACTTGCCCATTCCTTTTCCAGTGTTCCCTTGGATTATCTCTGTCACAGACTGAATTATGTTCCCAGTAAAATGTGTGTAGTAATTTGGTTGGGCAATGATCCCCAGTATTGTGTGGCCGCCCTCAATTTTGTGATTTTCCTATACTGTAAATCCTAATCTCTGCTTATGGTTAATATATAGGATTATATTAAAAGAGGATTAGGGTGAGATTGCAATACCCTTACTAAGGGAGATTCCCTGGGATGTGGCTTGCATGATCCTTTTAGGAAGAGGAAGCAAGCAGAGAATTGGGGACCTCATACCATCAAGAAAGCAGTGCTAAATCATTACTGGGGTCAACTCTTCAGACAGGAATGGACTGGACTCGGGGACACAGAGGGACCATATTGTATGCGTACTTTATGGTTCTATGCATCTATGAGATGTCACCCTACTGGCCTATTATAAGAGAAGAGAGGAGAGGGTAGAGAAGGGGGGACAGGAGAGTGTTAAGAGGATATGACATGTATGGAATGGAAAAGAGGAGTGTGCTGTCACTAGGCAAGGAGAGCAGAAGGAGCTGCAGATAGGTGGGCAAGCAAATTTCAATGGGATTATATACTTTCTCTCAATCACAATAAAAAAAAAGAAAGAAAGAAAGAAAAGAAAGCAGTGCTGAGAGCAGAGCACATTCTTTGGACCTGAGGTTCTTTCACCCAGATGATCTCAGGCAAAAGAAAGACTGATGTAATCAAGGACTTTTTTCCAGAGCCAACAGAGAGTGTGTTCTCCTTGAGCTGACACCTTGAATTTGGACTTCTGGTCTACTGGACTGTGTGAAAATAAATTTTTCTTTGTTAAAGTCATCCACTTGTGGTATTTCTGTTGGAGCAGTACCAGGTAACCAAAACCACCCACTCAATAAGCTACAAACTAGCATTCAAGTCCTTGACTGAGGGTTGGTTTGAGAGGAAATCAAGAGAAGACAACATCACGGTTACATATGTGGGTTCCAGGGCTAGACTGTGCAGGGTCAAATCCAACTTGCCTGCCTACTAGCCAGCTGAACTTGGGCCAGTTACTTAAGCCCTCTTTGCTCCAGTCTCTCCATTTGCCACATGTAATAACGGCAGGTACTACCTCACAGAATTGTTCTACAGATTCCATTAAAACCAAACCCACTGCGGTTGAGTCAATTCTGACTCATAAGCCACTGCTGTTGAGTCAATTCCAACTCACAGGGAGCCTATAGGACACAGTAGAACTGCTCCACAGAGTTTCCAAGGACCACCTGGCTGATTCAAACTGCTGACTTCCGTTGAGCAGCTGTAGCACTTAATCACCACGCCACTAGGGTTTCCTTTTGACTCATAGCTATCCTACAGTTCTGAAGATAGATGAGTTATACACACAAAGCCTTACAATAGTTTCTGGCACATGACAATTGCTGCTTTTGAACTATGAGTCCCACAAGGTCAAATACCTTTCAGTCATTTATCCCCATGAATGGTATTGACTGCACAGTAGAGACAACTTGGCAAGGATGTACTGAATTGAGCCTAGGTATTCCTGACTGTGGCTGACTCTGACCCCAGCTGTTCCTGAACTTGGCTTAGAGAACTTAACTGTCACTCTTTTCATTCTTGACTACACGTTCTATGGCTGAGTGTGTGTCTCCAGACCCTGGCTCTTGTTCTCATCCTAACATCCTGTCTCTGGATGTCTGTATGACTGTTAGGTTGTACACACCTGTTACCACTGAGTTGATTCTGACTCATAGTGACACTACACAACAGAGTAGAACTGTGTCATAGGGTTTCCAAGGCTAAAATCTTTACAGAAACAGATTGTCACACTGACCTCCTGCAGAGCGGCTGGTGGGTTTGCACAGCTGATCTTTCGGTTAGCAGCCAAGCACTTAACCAACTGCACCACAACTACTGGCTTCAAGAAACGGAGGGTATATGCATACATGGATATGTATAGTTATATACGTGTGTGTGTGTAACACCCCCACCCCTTTGCTTAGGCCAGTAGTTGTCTTTAGGCAGTAGAGCCTGAGACTACTGACCTTGGCCTCTCAAGGCACATGTCCAGGCTCGGGAGGAAAGCCTGTGGTGACCCCAGGTTGATATCTTCATATTACATAAGGTCTTTTCTATGGCTTCTATTCCTTCCACCCTGGACAAGATGCCAACAAGAAGCCCAGGGCAGCCTCCCCTAGGATTGCAATTTCTAATTAGTCTCTGCTCTTTGAAAAGAGTAAAATGTTACATGAATGTAAGTTGTTAATAAAAACAATCAATCTTGTTGGGCTTGGAGATGAGGGCAGAAGGACCTCTCGGTCCCCCTTGTAGGAGACTACACAATAGAAGAGGGGACCAGAATAGTGGAGCAGTAGCCCAACCCCCACCCATTACTAACTCACTCTGACCTTGGGCAAGGCATGCCCCCTCTCTGGGCCTCAGTGCCCTCATGATAAAAGGAGAGTTTTAAAGCTCCTCCCTTCTCTGATTCAAGGGCAGCCTCACCAAAGACTGGAGGTAGAGGGGCAGATATTTAACAGCCATTCATAGTTAAGTGCTCAGCTGCTAACCAAAAGATTGGTGGTTCAAACATACCCAGTGGTCGTGCGGGAGAAAGACCTGGAAATCTATTTCCATAAAGGCTACAGACTAGAAAACCCTCTATTCTGTCACACAGGGTTGCTATGAATCGGAACTGACGTGACAGCACCCAACAAAAGTAACAAAATGTACTGGAGTAGTTTCACCTGTGGAAAAAGACCCTGTTATGATGTGATTACCTGTCACTTTACAGAGGAGGACACCATGTTTGAAGGAAGTTACATAACTCATCTAATGTTACAGAGTTTACAGTGCGGAGCTGGGAAGTGATCCTTCCCACTGTAACCTCTGGCCAGGTGAGGAAGAATCTTCATTCTTTCCCTGAAACTTACTCCATGAGCCGGAAAGACAAAGTGTGTATGTGTGCATGCAAATCTTACATGTGTTTTTATATATGTCTTTGTGCATATATATGTGCTTATGCATATATGTGCATGCGTATGTTTACATGTGTTTGTGTGCATGTACATCCACGTATGTTTATGTGCATGTGTCAGGATGTGTTTGTTTGCAGGGGTGTGTGAGTGTGTGAGAGAGAGACAGAGAGTCAGAGAAATAGCACACAAGTAGAGTCTGACTGACATCAGGATTTCTCTGAGATGCCGATAGGGCACACGCCCCAGGTCAGATTGCTCCTCCCTTCTCTGATTCAAGGGCAGTCTCACCAAAGACTGGAGGTAGAGGGACAGATATTTAACAACCATTCATAGTTAAGTGCTCAGCTGCTAACAAAAAGATTGGTGGTTCAAACATACCCAGTGGTCATGCAGGAGAAAGACCTGGAAATCTGTTTTCATAAAGGCTACAGACTAGAAAACCCTCTATTCTGTCACACAGGTTGCTGCTCCCTTTCCTCCCCACAATCTTTCCTTCTCTTTCAAGGTAGACCTCCTGAATTGATTTTCTTTAGCAAGGAAAACAAACCCTGCACTTTCCAAACTCCAAATGCTTTTTACTTGCTGGAAAATCCGTAACAATTAACCAGATCTGCCAGGGAAAGCAAAACTTGGAACCTGCTGAGATGGTCCTAGAAGAGGCAGGATATTCTCCCGTGCTGGTTAAAAATTCAGAAGGAGCATTGGCATATGCTACGAGGTACAGTCTTTTACTAAAGAGATTTAATGGCCCACAGTTCAACTTGAACTGAAAAAATTCCCCCAGTAACTCCTTACAAGGTCTTCCTGAGTCCTAGGTCGATATCTGTGAGGCCAGTGCGGAGCAGCTATCGATTAGCTATCTCCACCAATGACCATTACAAGCCAAAGACGTTGGAGGGGATTCATGCATGACATTACGTGGGTGGCATCTAATAGCACTGGCACCTATTGACCGGCCATGGTGCCATCCAGGCCAGAATAAAGGATGGCTAATGCAGGGCCTGAGAGCTAATCCAATTCCCTGGGAGCCCACTGTGGACAAAGGAATCCTCTTATAAAGAGGAAGCACATCATGGGGGCCTGGAAGCCAGGTTTCCAACTGTTTCAAGCCAGAAGATTCTGGGGTATGAGCTAAGGGCTGACCTTACAAGGCTGGAAGATTCATTGTGCTTGAAGCAGCTCAGATCACATAAAAAACTAGTTGTTGCTGTGATACCACACTTGTCCTATGGCACAGGTCTGATAACCTCAGCCACACAAGAATAGAACAAGAATTCCAGAGTAGCAATAATGGCTTTTAAACTCACTATCGTGGAATCAGGACCAACTCACAGTGAACCCATAGGTTAGAGTAGAACTGCCCCATAGAGTTTCCAAGGAGCACTTGGCAGATTTGAACTGCCGACCTTTTGGTTAGCAGATGTAGCACTTAACCTGCTACACTACCAGGGTTTCCTACACCACCAGGGTTTCCAGGGACTTTCAGTCATGAGAAAGTCTATGCACTAAAATACACACACACTATTCAAGGAAAGAGTCCTGGTAGCACAGTGCTTAAGAGCTGGGTTGCTAACCAAAACGTTGGCAGTTCAAACCCATCAGCCACTCGTTGGAAACTCTATGAGGCTGTTCTACTCTATATTCATATGTCTACAGGATTGCAATGAGTCAGAATCACCTTGACAGCGATTGGTTACCCGAGGGACCTCAATTCAGGCTTTCACTCGGAAGTTATAAACTCTTGGCTGTACATGCAATTCTTCTTTTTCTTTTTTTTTTATTGTGATTCAGTAAAAGTATACAATCCAAATCAGTTTTGTATGCCCACCTATCTATGGCTCCATCTGCACTCCTCACCCAGTGACAGCATAATTCTCCTTTTCACTCTATGTTTCTAGCATCCTCTTAATGAGCACCTGTGCCCTCCTCCCCACCCTCTTCTCTCGCATTCGTAAAGAAACCAGTAGGACAGCCTCCTAGAAATATATAGAACCATGCGATCACACTGAGTTCCTGAGCCCGTTCTCATCTGAAATGTTGACCTCAGGGCTGGTTTCCAGTCAGGGCCAGCAGCAGGTCTAGGGGCCATGTTCCCAGGGGACCCTCCAGGCTGTCAGATCATCAGCTCTGATCTTACAGTAGAGTTCTTGAGCTGCATTCCTCTTTTTCTCATGTTGCCTCAGGGACTGTACATTGTGTCCCTGTCATGGCGCCTTTGGTCACAGCTGGGCACCATCGGTTCTTCCGGTCTCACGTGGATACAGTCTCCCATTCATATGGGTCCTTCTGTTCCCTGGGCTCATTTCCTCTTGTGTCTTTGTTGTACTTCGTCATCGTTTGTTCCGAGTTGGGACCATTTGGTGTGCCTCAGATGGCAGTTTGCTGGCTTTTAAGACCCCAGACACCACTCACCAATATGGTATGCAGAAGACACTCTTAGCAAAAGACTAGTTGTGTCAACTGGCCTTGATGTCCCCTGAAAACATGGTCCCCAGACCCTATCCATGCTATTCTATCCTTTAAAATATTGGGTTGAGTTCAGGAAACCTTTTAGTTTGTGGTGTAGTCCACTTACGTTGATGTGCTCTTACTGCGTTTACATTCAGTTGTGATGACCTTTTCTTTTCCAGGTCTCATATGCCATTTGAGTACTAGGGAATGACAAGTAGAAACGCAGTAGGCAAAGATGGCTCTACAACAAGCAGCAACCCTACCAACAGCAAGATTACCAAAAACTACTGAACAGCTTACTGAATGAGTTAAGGCAGAGAAATTGTACTGCTGAGATGGAGAACATTGAAATTTGGAACCATGCAGTGAAGGACAAATACTGATAGTCCCCCACTTCTGAGTCCCCAAGATCTGTAACGCCCAGCATGGCACAGCAATCCATGTTCAAGAGTAGCTTAGAGCAATGCAGTTGCTTCTGTTGTTGTTGAGTACCATCGAGTCAGTTTTGACTAATAGCTACCCCATGCGACAGAGTAGAATTGCCCCCATAGAGTTTTCTAGCTTGTATTCTTTACAGGAGCAGATCACCAGGTCTTTCTCTTGAAGCTGCTGGGTGAGTTTGAACCATCAACTTCTTGATTACTCATCAAGTGCTTAACCATGGAACCACCAGGGCTCATACTGCAGTTTCTTCTACCAAAACCAAACCAGACCCATTGCCGCTGAGTCGATTCTGAGACACAGTGACTCTACAGACAGTAGAACTGCCCCATAGTTTTCCAAGGAGCATTTGGTGGATTTGAACTGCTGACTTCTTTAACAGCCATAGCACTTAACCGCTATGCAACAAGGGTTTCCAGTTTCTTCTAGCAGGCCTTTATTAAACTCTCTTCAAATTATCCTAGTTAGAGGGGTCATCTCTTTCCACCTCTATTAAGATTCTAATGAGGACAGTTAGAAAAATAACTGCTTCGCAGAAGTCACATTGCTTTTAAATAAGTGGAGCTTTTCCCCTTAAAGACCAACATTTTGGCAAATATTCCTTTCTCTTAGAGGGGAAATCTTCATAGAATGCATCCCGGATTTTCTTGTCTTCTTAAAAATGGGTAACTGCACTTGCTCTTGATAACTGGTCATGAGCATGGATTGTTGTACCGTGCTGGGCACTGCAGATCTTGGGGGCTCAGGAGTGTGGGGATACTGGTATTTGTTCTTGCCCTGAAGGGTTCCAAATTTCAACACTCTTCACCCCCATTGCGCTATTTCTCTGCCTTAGTTCTTTAAGTAAGGTTATGAATCTCTTGGCTGTTGGTAAGGTGCTACGTTAGCACAGTCATTCTTGCTTACTTCAGTCTAATTTGTTTAAACCAAAACCAAACCTCTTGCCATCACGTCCATTGTGACTCATAGCAGCCCAAAGGACACAGAAGAACTGCTCCATAGGGTTAGTAACGAGTGGCTTACTGGTGGATTTGGATTGCTGGCCTCTTGGTTAGCAGCTGAGTTCTTAGCCGCTGTACCATCCTAGCTTCCTGAGTTTTTCACTGGTACTAAAATGACATGTGAGACTAGAAAAAAATCAAGTTTATTAGACTTGTGTATAAAACAAGGTGAAGTCCCTGGGTGGCACAAACTGTTACTCATTCAGCTGCTAAGGGAAGGGTTAGAGATTCGAGTCCACACAGAGATTCCTTGGAAGAAAGCCTTGACAGTCTACTTCGGAAAATTTAGCCACTGAATGCCCTCTAGATCCCAGCCCATTCTGACACACATGGGATTGCCACGAATCCAGGTCTTCCGAGTCAGTCAATCCCAGGACAAGTGGTTTAGATTTTCTCTGGGGTTTACAAAGCTGTGAGCAGATAGGTAAACCACAAAGGCACATGCTCTAGCCCAGGCTGGTAATCATAAGGATGTTATATTTCTCCAAATGAAGTGGAAAAAGGAAAAACCAACGAAAATTGCTGTCAAGTTGATTCCTACTCATGGCAACTCTATAGAACAGAGTAGAACTCCCCACAGAGCTTCCACAGCTATAGTCTTTACAGAAGCAAACTGCCATATTTTTCTCCTGAGGAGCAGTGGGAGGGAGGCAGGTGCACGGGATGGAGTTCAAGGGGAGCAGCCTTGACCTTAACCACTGCACCACAGGGCAGATCACTGGAATCTGGAAACAGGGAAGAGCCAAGGAGGCAGAGGCAAGAAGGGAAGGAGAAGGAGAATAGCCTGAGGGCCAGTGTGGTCACTAGGGGAATGCAGGGGGTGCAGACCACATGGGTGACACTGTCAGAGGAGGAGACACCAAAATGACTGCCTACAAAATTTTTGTGCCGTGTTTCAACAGAAATGTATTAGTTTTTATAAAATTTCCATGAGGTTAATTACAACAATGAAAACATTTCTTGTAAGCCTGGTCTATGTGTATCAATATAGCTATGAGGCTAAAAGTTTGTGCTACTTTACTTTTTGAACTTTGTAATGGGCTCCTGTCAGAGCTGTCATTGTTCCCAGTTAGAAGGACACTGAATCACAGGGTTTTGTCTGTGCTGGATATAAGCAGGTGTTTTCATTGCTGCTGGTGTTTTTAGAGTCTCTGACTTTGTCAGATGTTCCAATGTTTTAGCTAAAATATTGTGGTAATTAGTGTTGGTGAATCTCAGTCAATAACCATTACTGAGAAAGAAGCAGTACTTAAAGGAAAAGGAGAAGATACAAAAAAGACTTCTCCTCAGTTACTAATAATATAACTAATAATGTTGTGATTCAGTGTGGAAGATTTTACAAGTCTGTTGATAGTATTCATCTGATCTAAGAAATATTATATCGAAGCAATTTGCAACTAGATTCATCACATATTATTCTATGATTAAAGCTGATAATACACATTACTAAGGATGCTGCGCAGCGTGCTACAGAAGGAGGGTGACACTGACACCAGCGACACCACCACTGAGTGCTGTCTCAATCTCCCTGCGATCTGCTCCACACTCGGTAAACTCTACCAGTCGGACATCCAGGGGACATAGGAGTACAGCACATGGTTTTGGCTTCCTGGGGCTCTGGTAGTGGTGAAGGACTCACCTGCTAACCAAGAAGTTGGCAGTTCGAACCTACCAGCCACTCCACAGGAGGAAAGCTATAGCAGGTGGCTTCCACAAAGATACAGCCTTGGAGATCGAATAGAGCAGTTCTACTCTGTCCCACAGGGCTGAGACTAGTTGAAACTGAATCTAGGGCAGTGGGGTTGATTTTCTTCAAGTACGGGGCAGCAAATAGGGTGGAAGAGGGAGGAGAGTGAACACAGGAGAGCAGCCAGAAGACACCATCATGCCTTGCTTTTTCATGAGTGCACCTGGTGCTGGGTCCATCTAGCTGTTCTGGTTCCAGGACCTAGCTGTTCTGTCCATCTTGCTATGTATTAGACACAAAGAGCTTGAGTAGTTAGCTCTTCTGTTCAATTCCTCTCCTTCAAGTTCTGTCTCTGATTGATTCTCATCTTCTCCATAGTAGGGCAGAACTCACCTAAAGTTCCAAGTTCTCCAGCCTGCTGTGTCCCACAATCAAACACCCATATGTGAATCTCCTTCTTCAAAAAAAGAAGAGCAATCCATCTCATACCATACGGCTTTTCAAAATCGAGCCCCATCCTTTATTCCAGCATGTCCCACCTCAAAGGATCCATGTTGCTGTCACCACTGCTGGTGCTGAAAAGAACAGAGCATGCCGCCGCTGCTCTGCACCTGCACAGACTGATTTGCACCAAACCGATCTAATTAGCACATTCCTAGCTATAATTAGGCTTCCAAGGGAAGCATGCCAAATGCCATTAATTATGGATGTGATCTTAAATTATTCACTTGGAATGTTTTTTTTCCTTGATATGCCCCTTTCATCTCCCACTAACTTTTTGTCACATCCAAGAATAGATCCAATTAAGCCTCCAAAAGCGGAAGTTTGTTATGTTAAAGAAAAAGTAAACTGAAAATTAATCACTTTTTTTTTCCTGATAGTGGTGTTGACGGTGATCAGGAAACAACCAAAATTGGAAAATAGACGTGGTTTTCTTTCCTGTGTTTTCGTTCTGCAGATCCTAGGTCCATTTTTTTCCTTCATTTTGTTGTTGTTGTTGAGAATATACATAGCAAACTATGCATCAATTGAACAGTTTCTACATGTACATTTTAGAGACATTGATGACATTTTTTGACTTATGCAATCATTCTCACCCTCCTTTTCAGAATCGTTCCCCCTTCATCAACATAAACTCACTGCCCTATAGTCTCCATTCAGTCTTCAAGTTGCTGTCAGTTTGATTCCATATAGGTCTTAAAAGAGTTTAATGCTCAAGGCACTTTTTTTTTTTACTAGTTAAGTTAAACTATTGTTTAGTTTTAAGAAGACTCAGGGGATATTTTGATTCAAGTTTCAAGGATTAATCAGGGCAATAATTTCAGAGGTTTTCACTCATTCTCATTAGTCCAGAGTAGTTAGAGTCCATCAGAATTTGAAATTCTGTTCTACATTTACCCCCTTTTGATCAGGAGTCTTCTATGAAAACTTTGATCAAAATGTTCAGTGATGGTGCCTGAACAGCATCCAGTTCTGGTCTCATGGCAAAGGAGGCCATTATTTATATGGCAATTAGCCACACATTCCATATTCTCTTCCATGACTCTACATCATCCTCTGTTGTTCCAGTTGGAAAAGAGACCAGTTTTGCCTTGGATGGCTGCTTGCAATCTTTTAAGATCCCAGGCACTGTGCAACAAACTGGGAGGTAGAAAAGAATAACTAAATACGTTATCAGGACACTTAACTGGGGTGGCCTGTGAAACCATGACCCTAGACCTCCAAATCAAATAAGCCAAACCTCTCATGTGTTTGGCTGTATGTAAGTAGCTTCAGGAGTTTTTCTTTTTTTGTCATTGTTTTAAGTATATTTATCACACAACTTTTGCCAACTCAGCTATTTACATATGTACAACTTACTGACCAGCCAAGTGCCGTAGAGTTGGATCTGACTCATGGTAATTACAATAATTGTGTAACTGTTTTAGTCAGCTACTGTCACTCTAAAGAAATACCACAAAGTGGATGGCTTTAACAAGGAAAAGTTTATTTTTACACAGGCCAGTAGGCTACAAGTCCAAATTCAGATGTCCATTCCAGGGGAAGGCTTTCCCCCTTGTCAGCTTCGAAGGAAAGTCCTTGTGTTGCATTACTCTTTGTTCAGGGAGTATCTTGGTGCAGGAACCTCAGGTCTGAAAGATGTGCTCTTCTCCTGGAGCTACTTTCTTGATGGTATGAGGTTCTCAATTCTCTGCTTGCTTCTCTCTCTTTTTATCTCTCGTAGGATGAAAGGATAAAGGGTGGAGCAAGCCACACTCCAGGGAAACTCCCTTAGCAAGGATGTGGCAGTCCCACCCTAATCCTCTTTTAACCTAATCATGTCATCTATTAACCACAGGCAGAGATTAGGATTTATAGTATCAGAGAATCACAGAATAGAGGGCAATCACAGAATACAGGGAGTCCTGGCCCAGTCGAATTACTACACTTTTTTGTGGGGACACAATTCAATCCATGACAGCAACACTACCCTTAATTGTTACGGTTTTTCCGACTTCATTAGCCCCTCCCCCTTCCTTCTCATGCATGGTAACCACTAATGGTCTCTATACATTTGCGTCTTGTTTTGTTTGCTTATTTTGTCTTTTTATATAAGGGTGGACATACATAATTTGTCCTTTTGTGATTGTTTTATTTGCTCAGCATGATGCGTTTAAGCTCCATCGAGACTGTAGCATGTATCAGGACTTCATTTCTCCTACTGGCTGGGTAGTACTCCATTGTAGGAATGGACCACATTTTGTTTAGCCATTCATTTGTTGTGGTCATTTAGGTTGTTTCCAGCGCTGGCTGTTGTGAATAGTTCTGCAGTGAACACTGGTGTACAAGTCTCCTTTGGAGTCTCTGCTTTGAAGTCTTCGGGTGTGTACCTAGGAGTAGAATTGCTAGCTCATAAGGGAGGTCAATTTTTAGTTGTTTGAGGAATGACCACACTGTTTTCCATAGCAGCTTTACCATTTTGTATTCCTGCCAGCAATGGATAAGTATTTCAATTTCGCCACATGCTTGCTGACACTGGAAACCCTGGTGGCAGAGAGGTTAAGGTCAACAGCTGGAATCCACCAGGCACTCCTAGGAAGCTCCATGGAGCAGTTCGACTCTGTTATATAGAGTCACTATGAATCAGAATTGACTCTTTGGCAGTGGGTTCAGTATGTTTTTTTTGCTAAAACTTACTATTATTATTTTTTATCTTAGTCATCCTAGTGGGAATGCAATGGTATCTATCTCATTGTGGTTTTGATTGGCATATCTCTGATGACTAATGATGCTGAGCATCTTTTCATATGTTTAGCGGCCGTTTGAATGTCCTCTTTAGTGAAATGCCTATTAAGTCTTTTGCTTATATTATGATTGCTTCGTCTTTTTGTCATTGTCAAAGTTTTAGATATACTTTGGTTATTAGAGTCTTGTTTAATATATGTCTTCTAAAGATATCCTCTCAGCTGGTAGTTTTTTACTTTTTTGGTAAGGTATTTCAATGAACAAAAGTGTTTTTGATTTTCTTAAGGTCTCATTTATTTATTTTATTTTTTGCTGTTTGTGCTTTTGTTATACTGGATAATCTATTGTTGGAAGCTACCATGGACTGAATTGGGTCTCCCCAAAATATGTGTATCAATTTGTCTAGACCATGATTCCCAGTTTCATGTGATTATGCACAATTTTGTAGTCTGATGTGATTTTCCTATGTGCTGTAACCTATCACTACGATGTTAGTTAGATGGATTAGCAGCAATAATACTGATGTCATCTACAAGATTAGGTTGCATCTTAAGCCAGTTTCTTTTGAGATATAAAAGAGACAAGCAGGCAGAGAGACTTGGGAACCTCACAACACTGAGAAACAAGAGCTAGGAGAAGAGCAGGTCCTCGAGACACAAGGTCACTGCACTGAGAAGCTTCTAGTCCAGGGGAAGACTGATGACAAGACTTTCCTCCAGAGCCCATAGAGAAAGCCTTCCCCCCGAGCTGACACACTGAATTTGGAGTTCTAACCTACTAGATTGTGAGAGAAAAAACTTCTGTTTGTTAAAGCCAGCACTGGTATTTCTGTTACAGCGGTGCTAGATGACTAAGACAAAAGCTGGCGGCATTGCCTCTGCTTCTTGTTCTAAGAATTTTTTGGTATTAGTTTGCACATTTAGGTGCTTAATTCGTTTTAAATTTGTTTTTGTGTGCAGTGTGAGGCAAGAGTTGTTTCCTCTTTTAGCAAGTAGAAGTCCATCTTCCCCAGCACCATTTATTGAAGAGATTCTTCTTCCTCCATCACATGGACTTGGCATCTTTGTCAAAAAACAGTTTGACCATAGATGTATGAGTTTATTTCTAGACTCTCAATTTTATCCCAGCAGTCTATGTGTCTGTTGTTATACCAGTACCAGGCCGTTTTTGTTACTATAACTGCATAGCATGTTTTAAAATCAGGAAGAGTGAGTCCTCCTGGTTTGCAGTTCTCTTTCAGCATTGCTTTAGGCATTTGGGGCATTTTGTCTTTCCCTGTAAAGTTGAGGATTGTTTTTTCTATTACTGTAAAGAAGGCTGTTGGAATTTTGATTGAGATTGCCTTCAATCTATAGATTGTTTTGGGTAGTATCAACATGTAACAATGTCAAGTTTTCTGATTCATGGACATGGAACAGATTTCCATTTATTTAAGTCTTCTTTAATTTCTTTCAGCATTGTTTTATAATTTTCATAATATAGATCCTTCATGTCCCTGGTTAGATTTATTCCTAGGTATTTTATTCTCTTAGATGTTATCAAAAATGTTGTTTCTCCAGTTTCCCTTTCAGCTTTCTCATTGCTGGTGTATGGAAACCCAACTAATGTTTGCTTGTTGGTCTGATACCTGCAACTTTGCTAAATTCCTCTGTTAACTGTAGACATTTTCTAATGGACTTCCTGGGATTTTCTATATATAGGATTATATCATCCATGAATAGAAAAAATTTTACTTCTTCTTTTCTAATCTTGGTACATTTCTTTCTTTCTTTCTTTCTTTTCCTGTTACCCTGGCTAGTGCTTCCAATACAATACCAAACAGAAATGTTGATAGCAGGCACCCTTTTCTTGTTCCCAGTTTCGAAAGGGAAAGCTCTCAGTCTTTTCCATCAAGTAAAATGCTGGTTATTGGCTTTTCATAAATGCCCTGAATCATACTGGAGAATTTCCCTCCTATTCCAATCTTCTCTAGGATTTTCATCAAGAAATGGTGTTGGATTTTATCAAATGCTTTTTGTACATTTATAAAGATGATCATGTACTTCTTCTCCTTTGCTCTATTGATGTTGTGTATTACATTAACTGGTTTTCTAATGTTGAACCATCCTTTCGTTCCCAGAATAAATCCCACTCGGTCATGGTATACAACTTTTTCAATATGCTGTTGGATTCTGTTTGCTAATATTTTGTTGACTAGTTTTATATTCATAAGAGATATTGGCCTATAGTTTTCTCTTCTTTGTAGTATCTTTGGTTATTAGGGCTATATTTGCTTCATAAAATGAATTAGGGAGTATTCTTTCCTTCTGTGTGTTTTGGAAGGATTTAAACAGTAAGGGTGTCAGTTCACTAAATGTTTAGTAGAACTTCCCAGTGAAGCCATCTAATCCATGACTCTTCGTTTGGGAGGTTTTGATCACTGATTTGATCTCTTCACTTGTTACGAGTCTGATGAGACTTTCTATTTCCTCTTGAATCAGTTTGGATAGGTTGTGTGCTTCTAAGAACTTGTCCATTTCATCTAGGTTATCCATCGTGTATCCGTACACTTGTTCATAATATTCAGTCATAACGCTCTTTAGGTCTATTATTGTTTATCAATGGCATCTTGCTCATTTCAAGTGGGAGCCCAGATGGGGGTATCTTAGGCCAGTTTTCCAGAAGCAGTCCCTGAGAGGATTCACGTGTAAATTATTTATTTAAGGAACAGTGAATAGAGTGGGGGAACAGGATAGCAAAGAAGAAGCCAAGCAAGTTACAACCTCAGGAAACATTCTAGCCTTAGCCTTATTGGCATGGAGCTCTGTAAAGTGAATTACATCTCAAGGTTTGTAAGGTGAAGGAGCTGGGATTTCTGGCTCCTGCGCTTGTCAGCCAGAGTGTGGATGACTGGTGGTGGGAGGGTTGTCAACCACCAGGCATTTGCCTGCTGACTGCTGGGGTGGACTCAAGTTTTAGTAATGCAAAAGTAGGGCTTTGACAAGAATTCCAGGTGTGGGTCATCAGAAAAGAACACAGAAGCCAGGGAGTGGGCAGACAGAATGAACAAAAGAATTTAAAGGAATCTGGGTCAATAAACCACCAACGGCTTTTGAGTTGATTTTGATTCATTGCACCCCATATGTGTCAGAGTAGATCTGTGCTCTGTAGGGTTTCCGATGGCTGGCTTTTTAGAAGTAGATCACCAGGTCTTTCTTCTTAAGTGTCTTGGGGTGGGTTACAACCTCCAACCAATTGCATTCATAGTTTGTACCACGGGGACAGTATCAGCTAAAAGGAGCTCAGTATAACTACAGACTTAGAAGAGCAGTTCCATTTTGAGACTCCAGAGATCAGCACGACTGTGTGTGGTTTGTCAGCTCAGATGCACTGAGGACCTGTGCGGCCCCAGCACTGTGCTACGTGCTGTGGTGGAGATACATGCAAAATCCTGCTGCACTGACACATTTCAGAAACGTAAATGAAAAAAAAAAAGAAAGAAAGAAAAGCAGTCCAGATTAAACACAGAGATGTGTGATTGAGATATAATTGCTAGAATAGTTCCTTAAAGTGGTGTCAGTTGTTGTCAGAGTGGTCAGTTTCCTGTCAGAGGTGGAAGTTGAGCTGGACCTAGAAGGATGGAAATTAAAAATACTAATTTCTTGCATACAGTGCTTTGTACCTTACAAAAAATGCTCTCTCATCTATCGTCTCATTTGACTCTTTGAAATAGGGCCTTGGGGAGGTTTGATGGTTAATTTTATGAGTCTGCTTGGTTAGGTTACGACACCCAGTTGTTTGATAGAACTCTAGCTGTTGTTACGAACCACTGAAGTTCCATGTGTTTAAGTCAGTTGGCTTTGAGTAAAGCAGATTACCTTCTGTAATGTGGGTAGGCTTCATCCAACCAGCTGAAGGACTTAAAAGCAAAAAGATAGGTTTCCCTGCAGGGTGTTCTGCATAACAGACATTTTAAATGCCTCAACGCCTCTATTCTTCACTCTTCCCATTGCCTGGCCTATTGGATTTGGGGACAAAAAAACTTCAAGAATCTATAGCCTATCACCTGGCCTCTACATTCTGAACTTGCCATTTCCCCACAATCACATGAGCCAGTTCTTTAAATGAATCTCTCTCTCTCTCTCTCTCTTCTATCTTTCCACTTATGTATGTACACCCAAAACCCAAACTTCTTATTGTTGAGTTTTTTCCACTCACAGTGGCACTGTATATTACAGAGCAGAACTACTCCATGGGATTTTCTTGGCTTTAATCTTCATGGAAGAAGGTGAGTAGGTCTTTTTCCATGGTACCACTGGGTGGGTTTGAATTGCCCACTTTTAGGTTAGTAGTTGAGTATAAACTATCAAGTGCACCACTCGGGGACCATACACCCACACGCACACCCACAGGCTTATATGAGGAGGAACTGTGGTCCCCCACCAACAACCAGCACCCACTTGCTAGCCATGAAATGGTGCCATCTGGAAAGTGGATCCTGCAGCCCCACTGAACATTTCTGACAGCTGGACCGCCACCTTGTGAGTATCTCCAACCCAGAACCAGCCAGCTGAGCTGCATCCACATTCCCGGCCCAGAAACCATCGGAGATATTTATTGTTGTTTTAAGCCACTGAGTTTTAAGATAATTTGTTGTGCAGCAATAGATATCACAATAATACAATGACAGCATGGAATCTCAAGTCCCCAGTGAAAATGAACCTTCTTGGTTTCATTTAAGGCACACGTCAGCAAAGTGTTACAATAAAAATAACAGAATACCCAAATCCAAAAGCTTTTGAAAACAAGGGCAAGCTTTATGAAGGTTCTCTTTTGGTGAAGCAGAATGAGGTAGAAATTATATCTCACGACAGGGAGCAAATCTCCTTAAATGTCTTTTTTACCCTGCTCTTTCCTGCTGGAAAACATTCAACAAGTCTATCTGCTGTTTCCAAATCCATAGTCTGGCTATGGTGCCCTGTTGGCACAATGGTTAAGTGCTCAGCTGCTAACCAAAAGGCTGTTGGTTCAAACCTACCCAGTGGATCCACAGGAGAAAGACCTGGAGATCTGCTCCCAGAAAGATTCAACCAAAGCCAAACCCACTGCCGTTGAATCGAGTCCAACTCACAGCCATCCTAGAGGTCAGAATAGAACTGCCTCATTGAGTTTCCAAGGAGTGCCTGGCAGATTTGAACTATTGACCTTTTGGTTAGCTGCCATAGCACTTAACCACTATGCCACCAGGGTTTCTCCCATAAAGATTACAGCCTAGAAAACCCTATGGGACAGTTCCACTCAGTCACAAAGAGTTGCCACGAGATGGAATCGCTCAACAGCAGCTAACAGCAACAGCCAGCCCAGCTGGTTCTCTAGTCACACTTTCCCAGTGCTCCTTATCAGGAGCACTTACCTCAGTGTCAGGCCCCTAATTATTACCCATGACAGATACTAAAGAGGCAAGTTACTCAGCAGTAAAACACCCTCAGATGTGGGGATGGCCATGATCCTTTAATAATGTGGTTCTTATCACTGCAGTGAAGAGCAGAAGTGAAGGAACACGTAAAGTCACTGAGAGGCCAGAGAAGGCGTCCCTGCCTTCTAGGGTCACAGAAGCAAGAGTGCATAAACTAGGGTGTGAAAGATGCCAGGGGAAGGTGTAGCGACTCCTGGCTGAGACCACAGGTTGTGCAAAGGCTCAGCAACCTAAGAGCAGCAGGTGTGTTTGGGGAACAGTGTCCAAAGCTCCTGCCCGTGAACAGGGAGCACCAGGGTTCAGAGGGTTCCCACCAGACTGCCTGGCAGGGCATCAGATTCCCAGAGTGATTCAAGTTGGCCCTAATCTTGCACCATTCTTCTCTTCCTGGAAAACAACCCTCTGTGGGGTTCAGTTTGGTCACTAAATAATGGCAAGGCCTTTGCTAGCAGATTTGCCTCTCTGGGATTCAGGAGACTATACAGTCAGGTGTCTCAAACTTAAATTAGGTTTCTCAAGTGAAACCAGACTCATCCTTGTAGAGTCAATTCCATCTCTTAGCTGAGGCCTGAGAGCCAAGGGAGCACCTAGTGGTCTGCGTTTTAATAAGACTCCCAGGGGCCTTTGTTGCCGATGGCCCTCCCATTTCAGTAGCTTTCTAAACTGTCTTGGTGATAAAAATTACCTGAGGTGCTTGTGAAAAACTTAGCTTCCAGGCCCTCCACTGGAATTCTGGTCCAGTGAGTCAGTTCCAGGACCAGCAGCTCCACCGCCATCTGGGGATTTGTTATACATGCAGCTTCTTAGGCCCCAGCCTGAGAGTCGTCCTGCCTCAGCCATTTGTTTTAACAGGCCCTCTGTGTGACTGAGATGCTTGCAAAAGGAAGAAAACACCGGCCTAGACAGAGTTTGCATTGCTTAGAGATCACCAAGGACCCTCTTAACTCTTGGTGCCTAAAGTTTCAGAAGGCCTAGACTCTCCAGCTTGTTTCCAGGGGAAAAAAATGTCTAGGAAATAGGCCTGATATCCCATTTATAAGCAAATAATATCCAGAATAGCCCGGAACCAGGTAATTAGACTCTCCTGCCTCACAATACACACACTGAACCCTCTTCCACCACAGGCTCCTGGTTGCTCCCCTACGAAGAAACAGGGCCCACGGAGAAACTTCTTAGACCCTAGGTTTACTGAGGATGAGGCTGGGGGCAGCAGAGTCTACCTCTTCTTATTAATTCATTCCACCAGCTGCCATCTCATTTACTGGAAGGCTACCTCCCTGATTCCTTCTCCCTGCCGGGTCACTCTCTCCCTCCATCCCCACAGCTCTCTGAGACAGAAGCCCCCCTAAGAACATAATAAGGGGATAAGAGCAGACTGCTGGACCCACCAGTCACTGGAAAAACAAAATACTCTCTTATTCTCCCTCTCAATAGCTTGCTTGATTCTGGGGGCAGAGCTATTATCTCCAGGCTTGATGGGGAAGAGGTTTCTAGCCTCTCCTGTGTTTTGCCTTCTCATCTGTCATACCCGTTCAGCAGTTGCCACGATGTACATTCTGACCCATGGCAACTCCATGTTTGTCTGAGTAGCACTGTACTCCACAGGGTTTCCAATGACTGATCTTATGCACATAGATGGCCAGACCTTTCTTCTGAGTCACCTTGGGCAGACTCAAACCTGTAACCTTTCAAGAGCCAAGTTGTGTTAACTGGTTTGCACCACTCAGCAACTTCTCCTGTCTCATAAGGATGCCCAAAACCCCACCCAACATCAGCCCAGCATTTCTCCCACCCTAGCATCACACACAGGCACTTTATCTATTTATTCATTTATTCAGCACCTTCTTGAGCCAGATTTTTGCTAGGAGTTGAAGATGCCTGACATTGCATATGGCCCTAAAAAGGAAATATTTTAAGCCTTGGCAAACAATGCTTGACCCTAATAGCTTCATCGGAGCTGTCCAGTAGCTGACAGGAATGCCTTATAGGCAGAAGGGTTGGGGCCTTGAGAGAGTTGGGACAGGTAGTGAGATAGGGCACTGGAGGAAAATTTGTCTGACATCAGTTTGGCCTAGAAACAAGTTTATTGAGCAGTTTAGGAACTTCATTAGGGGCTTGGAGAGAGGCAAAGTACAGTCTGAAATTCAAACCTCAGGCCCCCTGAGGGGTATCACACAGTGCTCTTCCTGAGTTTTCAGACAGGCATTCCAGTACAGCGATCAAAAGAATTCAATGCTACTTCCATTAGGTCTTCTTGTTAAACCATGACCTTAGAGAAGCCACTTGATTCTGTGAGCCCTGTGTATTCAGTGTGTGCAAGGGTGGGGTGAGTTCTTTGTAAAAATGGAGTTGTCTTAACTGGTCTGTTGTTAAGAGCATATTAAATAGTTGTGGCTGCACTTTGGTATGGAGAGCTATAGATAGTTATTCACCCTACAAACATGTTTAGTAGCTACGATGAGTTCTACTCTGACGTCTAGGGTTGCTACGAGTAGGACCTGACTTGACAGCAATGGGTTTATGAGACCTGGTGGGGCAGCTGGTTAAGAGCTATGGCTGTTAACCAAACAGCAGGCAGCTCATATCCACCAGCCTCTCCGTGAGAGCTCTCTGGAGCAGTTCTGCTCTGTCCCCTAGGGTCGCTGTGAGTCAGAACTGACTCGATGATGACTTTTTTTTTCCCAGTGTGCTAACTGTGAGGGTTAGTGGTTCACTGGTAGTGTTCTTGCCTTCCTTGTGGGAGATCTAGGTTTGATTCATACCCAATGCACCGCATGCACAGCCCCCACCTACCTGTCTGTGGGTACTTGGTGCTGCTAGGCTGTGGAGCTGTTTTCAGAGGAGCTCTGGGCTAAGATGAACTAGGAAGAAAGGCCTGATGACCCACTTCTGAAAAGCAGCCCATGAAAAGCCTACAGTTCACAAAAGGTTCAAATGCACAACAGATCACAGGGTTGGCATAGCACCAGACTGTGTTGTTCCACTGTGGACAGAGTCCCCAGGGATGGGGGCCAGCTCAGTGGCAGCTAAGAGCAACAATGTGCTCACTGAAAGGTTGAAGGTTTCAGTCCACCCAGAGGTGCTGTGGAAGAAAGGCCTGGTGATCTATGTCTGAAAACAACAGCCATTAAAAACCCTGTGGAGCAGAGTTCTAGTCTGTCACACATGGGGTTGCCCTGAGTCAGGCTTGACTTCACAGCAACTGCTTGTGTCAGACACGATTTAGGTACTGGGGACACAGATTGTGTCAGACACGATTTAGGTACTGGGGACACAGGAACACAGTGGAGACAAATCCCTGCCCTCATGGAGCTTCCAGTCTAGTGGGGGAAGACAGACAACAAACAAATATATAACTGGTGTCAAGGGCTCTGGAGAAACATAAAACAGAGTTGGGGGGCTATGAAATACTAGGAGAAGGGTGCTGTTATTTTATATAGAATGTCCAGAGAAGATAAGTGACAAAGTGATATTTGAGCAAATGGGGAGAAAGTCACATGGTTTTCTGGAGAACAGTATGCTAGACAGAGGGAACTACAAGGCTATCAATAAGCTAAGAGTCAATTGTTCAAGTTTCAGTCATTTTGCTAACCACTTGCTAAATACAAACCAAATCTGTTGCTGTCAAATCAATTCTGATACACAGTGAGCCTACAGAACAGAGTAGAACTGCCTCATAGTATTTTCAAGGAGCAGTTGATAGATCTGAACCATTGATATTTTGATTAGCAGCCAAGCTGTTAACTATTTTGCAACCACAGCCATAATTAAAAATTAAATTAGAAGATGGAACTAACACGACATTCTAGACAGACACGCCACTGTGTCCCTCGACACTGAAGATGTGAAAAATTAAGGCAAACAGATACAGACATCAGCCTAGGAAACCTGAGTATCAAACAATGGAATGAAGAACTAGATCAAACATCAAATAGAAGAAGAAACTGAAGGGAAACAGACTATGAGGAAAGATACGGATTAGAGGTCCCTTGCCAACTAACACAGCCCAGTGTGGTCATCTTAAAACACATCCCACAACCACCTCAGATAAGAAGCAGGAAAAGGCAATTGTGTGTGCTCTCAACAGGAGACAGGGCACCCCATCACCAGAGAAACACTCTCCCACTCAACACCAATCTGATGAGTAGAAGCATGAAGATACCCCACACTCCACCATAAAGGCCCCCAGGACCCACAGTACAAGCATCCACTGGACCTGCTCCACCACCTCCTGTTAAGCCCCTTTTTTTCTTTCTTACTTTTCTTCTTTCTTTTTCCCCCCTAGCCCTGTATGCCATCACCTTCCTGCTGGCACCTGCCAGGTTACCATGCTTTTGTCCCTTCTCTTTTTCTTCTTTCTTCCTCCCTGAATCCATACGCCACTTCCCCTCCTTCCCACCAGCCCCTGGGTCCATCCTGCCTCCACTCACTTGTCCCCATCATGCGCTGCAGTGACAAAACACCAGCGTACAGCCACCCCAGGTCAGCATCACCCCATCCCGTTGCTCCTACCATGCCATCAGTCTTGTCTTTTTCTTCCTCCTCCTTTACAGCTAGACCTGTAAGTTCACCTTGCCCCCTCCTGCCAAGTAGCTTTTATTTTAGTTTCTTTCTTCTTTTTCTTTCTCCCTTGCACCTCACCCTGTAGGTCACCTCCACCTTTCCTACCAGACCCCTGTCATACTGTCAGGTCTTTTTCTTTTCTTTCTTCCTCCCACCTACCCCTATGTACACCTTTTCTTGCTTCCTACCAACCACAGGGTCTGGCCTGCCCACCTACCAGCACTGCCCCCTTTTTTCCCTTCCCACTTTTTTTCTCTCCCCCAGCTAGCCCTATATGTCAGCTACTCTCTGCCTTTCCACTAAGCCCATCACACCGCCATGTCTAGAGCACTGTCAGCATCCAAACCTGCCATCACATCAGACCTACACTACCTCTCCATTCTTACTACTCAAAAGGCTGCTGAACAGTAGGAGGAGAGCCTGTACTACATGCCATCTGACACATTTCCCCCTGCACCTATCTGGTGAGTGGCTGTGAACACTCCCACATGGGTGAACCAACATATGAGGAGGGAGAGAGTGCTTTCCCAGTTGACCCTCAGCACTTCACCAAACCTATGTAGAGCAAACCAGGCTCACCCTGACTGTAGCTACCCTGTCCACCAAGAAAAGGTGGTGAAGGCTGTTGTACCCACTGACAAGCAAGCAGCAAAGCATGCCTGGCCCACCTATTCTGACATATGAAAACTAAACAAAGAAGCAGGATGAAACAAATGAACGTACAACCAATAAGTAAAAAATATCTTAATGTCTCAGAGACAGCAGACAATATCAAATTATACTTTAAAAAAAGCAGGACAAGATGGCTCAAGCAAGTGACTGAAATAAAGAATCAGATGGCTTTATATGGAAATCGAAAAACTAATATTTAGGGAGCTCTACTGACCTCTAGGGTCGCTATGAGTCTGACCTGACTCAACAGCAGTAGGGTTTTTTTTTTTTAAGAGATTACAAAAAGATCAAAGAAAACACAGACAAAATAAAGGAAATAATAGACAAAATCAAGGAAAACACAAACAAAGCAATAGAAAAATACAAGAAAATATTGTAAGAACAAAATGTCAAATAATTAGAAATCATACAAAAACAGCAACTAGAAATCTAAAAGATTAATGACAAAATTTCAACAATGAAAAGCTCAATAGAAGATCTAGGGAGCAAATCTGAAACAATGGAAGACAGAATCAGCAAGACTGAAGACAAAACCATAAGTTTTGAGGAAAAATAAGAGAATGAAGAAAAACTAAGAATTACGTGGGAAACAACCAAGAGCAATAAATTCCATGTGACTGCAGTTCCAAGACAGAGAGAAAACAGAAGACACTGAGAAGATCACTGAAGATTTGCTGGTGGAAAATTTCTCAAATATCTTGAAAGATAAAAAGCTGACCAAGAAGTTCAATGAACTCCACAAGAATGGACGTCAACAGAAAGTCACCAAGACTATCATCATTTGTTTTGCCAAAACAAAAGACACAGAATCCTGAGAGCAGCTCAAGAAAAAAAAAAGGCACTTACAAAGGGGAAATAATAAGACTAAATTCTGATTATACAGCAGGAACTTCAGGAAAGAAGGCAATGGAATAACGTATAAAAAATCTTGAAAGAAAAAAATCTGCCAACCAAGAATAACAAATCCAGTGCAGCTCTCAAGTAGGATGGCAAAGTTAGGACATTTCCAGATGAACAGAAATTAAGGACTTCATAAAAGCCAAACAAAAGATACACAAAATACTAAAGGAAGACTTTCAGTTAGAGAACCAGTCGTATCAGACCACAGCCTGAGTCTAGGACACAGGACAGCATTATTAGCCAGATATTGACCTAGGTCAAGAACTCTCAATAATAAAACAAAGCTAAATAACTTAAAACAAGAAAACAGAGATGTCAATACATAAATGACAACATCAAAACAACACAAGGAAGAATAAACAGTGTTGGTACAAAACTTTTAAATGGAGAGCAGCTCAAGGTAATATTAAACAATAAAAGACTGGTTCAAACTTAGAAAAATAAGGGTAAATTTCAAGGTAAACATAAAGAAAGTTAATATACCTACTTATCAAAATACAAAGTTAAAAAAAGAGAGAGAAGGAGAGACTCAGTAAATACAAAACCTACAAAAGAAATTAAAAGAAAATCCACAAACCAAAAAAAAAAAAATTTAAGAACAGGAAAGTAAAAAGAAAAAAATATACCAACACCTGCCCCCCCAAACTTAATATAACAGCAATATAGTGGTACCTATATATAATCACAGCAAATATAAAATGGTTTAGATGCATCTTTAAAGAGACAGAAAGTCACAGAATGGGTAAGAAAACATGACCCATCAATATATAAGAGACACAACTTAGATACAAGTCACAAATATATCAAAAATCAAAGGATGAAAAAGAATTTCACCCAACAGTAACCCAAAAAGATCAAGAGTGGTGAAGCCAATATCAGATAAAACAGGTTTTAAGGCAAAATCCACCACAAAAGACAAGGAAGACATCATATAATGATTAAATGGACAATCCACCAAGAAGACATAACCTTAATAAATATCTATATGCCCAATAAGGGGGCCAAATTACTAAATTCTAACAGCACTGGAAAGAGAAATAGACACTACAATAATACAGGGAGAAAACAAGACTCTCGGTAAAGGACAGAAGATCTTGAAAGAAACTCAATAAAGGTACTAAAGATCCAAAGGCCACAGTCAACCTCACAGACATACATAGAACATTCTACGGGATAGCAGCAGAGTATTTGTTCTTTTCCAAAGCACATGGAACATTCTCCTACAGAACAGACTACATTTTAGGCCACAAAGCAACCCTCAATAGAATTCATACTCTCAAAATAATACAAAATATTCTTTCCAATAACCATCACAAAAGCAGAAATTAATAACATGAAAACTAATGTAAAAAATCCAATCTATGGGAACTGAATAACACTTTGATTAGAAATAGATATGTGATAGGAAAAAAAATCAAAGAAGGAATAAAAAATTCCTAGAATCAAATAAGAATGAACACATATCATATGAAAACCTTTAGGACAAAGCAAAGTCAGTGTTCAGAGGTCAGTTTACAGTAGTAAATGCACACATCAAAAAAGAGATCAAAATCAAACCCTTAGTCCTACAACTTAAATTAACAGAAAGAGAGCAGCAAAAGAAGATCACAGCCTCAAGAAGAAAGCAAATAATAACAATTACAGAATGCATAAATGAAATAAAGAACAAAAAAAATTGAAAGAATAAACAAGAACAAAACTTGGTTCTTTGAAGAAATTCAAAAAATTGACAAATCATTAGCTACAATGACAGAAAGAAGAACAAGAGAGGAAGCAAATAACTCACATAAGAAATGATATGGAAAACATCACAATATCCGACTGAAATAAAAACGAACATAATAGAATACTATGAAAACTTGTACTCTAGTAAATTTGAAAACCTAGAAGACACGGATAAATTTCTAGAAGCATATTACCTACCTAAATTAACACAAACTGAGATAAAAAAATCTGAGTAGATCTATAGCAAGTGGATATTGAAGAGTTTAAAATATATATATGTATACTTCCCTGCAAAAAACCCAGGGCCATACAACTTCACTGGAAAATTTTACCAGACATTCAGAGAAGATCTCACACCAGGACTAGTCAAACTATTTCAGAGGATAGAAAAGGAAGGAATACATTCTAATCAATTGTATGAATTAGCATAACCCTGATACCCAAATTAGGCAGATACCACTAAAAAAGAAAATTAGAGACCGATATCTATCATGAATATAGATCCAAAAATTCTCAACAAAATTTTAGCCAATAGACTTCAATAACATATCAAAAAATAATAAAATCATGACCAAGTGGGATTCATATTAGATATTAAGGATGGTCAACATTAGAAAATCTATCACCGTAACCCACTATGTAAATAGAATAATCACATTATCATCTCAATCAACACAGAAAAGTCATTTGATAAAGTCCACCATCCATTTTTCGTAAAAAAAAAAAAAAAAAGAAAACCTCAAAACCAAACTCATTGCTATTGAGTTGATTTTGACCCATAACAATCCTATAGGACAAAGGAGAACTGTCCTATGGGGTTTCCAAAAAGTGCCTGGTGGATTCAAACTGCCAATGCCACCAGAGTTTCTACTCCTGATGAAAATTCTCAATAAAATAAAAATAGAAGGGACATTCCTCAACATCATAAAGGGCATCTATAGAAAACCAACAGCCACCATCATTCTCAACAGAGAGGTTCAAAGTATTCCTCCTGAGAATGTGAACAATAAAAGGATGTCCTTTACAACCACTCCTATTTAACACTCTCCCACTTATCAGTCAGTTGTCATACTGTTTGGGCTTACACATTACTGTGATACTGGAATCTATGCCACTGGTATTCAGATACTAGCAGGATCACTCACAGTAGACAGGTTTCAGCTGAACTTCCTGACTAAAACAGACTAGGAAAAAGGACTCTGCAATCTACTTATTGAAGAATTAACCATCAAAATTCTTGTAAATAGCAGAAGAACACTGTTACAGTGCTGGAAGTTCAGCTCACAGGTTGGAAGGCACTTAAAAGATGATTGGGGAAGTGCTGCCTTCTCAAAGCATGCTGATCTTAATGACATGGATAGAGTTAAGATTTCCAGGCCTTCATTTGCTCATGTGTCACAACTCAAAGTGAGAAGAAACAGCTGTAAACATCCATGAATAACTGGAACATGGAACATGAAAGCATGAATCTAGGAAAACTGGAAATCATCGAAAATGCAATGGAACGCATGAAATAGAATACATAAACATCAATATCCTAGGCATTAGTGCGCTGAAATGGACTAGTATTGGCTATTTTTAACTGGACAGTCATATAGTCTATCATGTGAGGAATGAGACTTTGGAGAGGAATGGAGTTACAGTCACCATCAAACAGAACATTTCAATATCTGTCCTGAAGTACAGTGCTGTCAGTGACAGGATAATATCCATTTGACTACTAGGAAGGCCGGTTACTAGGACTATTATTCAAATTTACCCACCAATCACTAACGCCAAAGATGAAGAAATTAAAGATTTTTATCATTTTCTTCAGTCTGACACAAACTGAACAAGCAGTTAGGATACACTGACAGTTACTAGTGATTGGAATGCAAAAGTTTGAAACAAAAGAAGGATCATAATTGGAAAATAGCTTTGGTGATAAAAAAAAATGCTGGAGATTGCATGACAGAGTTCTGCAAGACCAACAACTTCTTCATTGCAAATACCTTTTTCACCAGCATAAATGGTGACTATACACACGGACTTCCCCAGGTGGAATACACAGGAGTCAAATCAACTGCATCTGTGGAAAGAAATGACAGACAGGCTCAATATTATCAGTGACAACAAGGACAGGCTCTGATTGTGGTACTGACTGTCAACCACCCATATGTAAGTTCAACCTGAAACTGAAGAAAATCAGAACAAGTCCACAAGAGGCAAAGTACCAATTTGAGCATATCTCACTTGAGTTTGGAGACTGTCTCAAGAATAAATCCGACATGTTAAACCCTAATCACTGACAACCGGATGAGTTGTGGATGACATCAAAAAACATTATCCTTGAAGAAAGCAAAAGTCACTGAAAACACAGGAAAGAAAAGGCCAGATTGGATGTCAGAAAAGACTCAGAAACTTGCTTTTGAACGTCCAGTAGCTGAAGCAAGAGGAAAACATGATGAAGTAAAACAACTGAACGGAAGATTTCAGTGGGTTGCATGAGAAGACAAAGTAAAACCTTATAACGGCGTATGTAAGAGTTGGAGACAGAAAACCAAACAGGAAGAAGTGCTTGGCATTTCTCAAGCTGAAGGAACTAAGGAAAACATTCAAGCCTTGAGTTGCAATAGTGAAGCATTTTACAGAGAAAATATTAAATGATGCAGGAAGCATTAAAAGAAGACGTGAATGATACAGAGTCAATATATCAAAATGAATTAGTTGACGTTCAATATTTCAAGATGTAGGATATGATTAGGAACCAATGGTATTGAAGGAAGAAGTAAAAACTGCACTGAAGTTTCCAGGAATCAATGGAATATCAATGGATATGTTTCAGTGAATGGATGCAGCCCTGAAAGTGCTCTTTTGTCTATGCCAAAAAATTTGGAGGACAGCTACCTGGCCAATCGGCTGGAAGAGATCCACGTTTATGCCTATTTCCAAGAAAGGTGATCCAATCAAATGTGGGAATTATTGAACAATATCATTAGTATTACACACAAGTAAAACTTTACTGAAGATCATTCAAAAGCAGATGCAGCAGTATACTGAGAGAAATTGAAGGTGGATTGAGGAAAGGATGTGGAATCAGGGATATCTTTGCGGTCAGATAGATCTTGGCTGGAAGCAGAGGATACCAGAAAGATGTTTACCTGTGTTTCACTGACAATACAACGGCATTCCCCTGCATGGATCATAACAATTATGGATAGCATTGAGGGCAATGGGAATTTTAGAACAGTTAATAGTGTGCATGAGGAATCTATACATGGATCAAAAGGCAGTTGTTCAAACCGAACAAGGGGCCACTCCACGTTTTAAAGTCAGGAAAGATGTGTGTCTGGGTTGCATCCTTTTACCATACCTTTTCAATCTATATGCTCAGCAAATGATCTAAGAAGCTGGGCTATATGAAGAAGAATGAGGTATCAGGATTGGAGGAAGACTCATTAACAACATGCATTATGCAGATGACACAATCTTACTTGCTGAAAGTGAAGAGGACTTGAAACTCTTACTGATCAAGACCCAAGACCGTAGTCTTTAGTATGGATTGTACCTCAACATCAAGAAAAGAAAAATCCTCACAACTGCACTGGTAAGCAATGTCATGATAAAGGATTGAGGTTGTCAAGAATTTCATTTTACTTGGTTCCACAAACAATGTCCATGAAAGCAGCAGTCAAAAAACCAAAAGACACATTACATTGCAAAAATCTTCTGCAAAAGACCTCTTTAAAGTGTTGAAAAGTAAAGATGTCATCATGAAGGCTAAGGTGTGACTGATCCAAGATATGGTATTTTCAGTCACATCATATGCGTGTGAAAGCTGGATGATGAATAAGGAAGATAGAAGAAGAACTAACACCTTTAATTGTGGTATCAGAGAAGAATATTGAACATACTATGGACTGCCAAAAGAAGAAACAGATTTGTTCTGGAAGAAATACAACCAGAGTGCTCCTTGGAAGCAAGGATAGCAAGACTACATCTTACGTATCTTACATACTCGGGACATGTTGCCAAGAGGGATCAGTCCCTGGAGAAGGACATCATGCTTGGTATAGAGTCAGCAAAAAAGAAGACCCTCATGGAAATGGATTGACATAGTGGCTGGAACAATGGACTTAAGCATAAAAAATGATTGTGAGTGCAGCGCAGTTTTGTTTTGTTCTGTTATTCATAGGGTCGCTATGGTTTGGAACCAACTTGACCATACCTAACAATAGCAACAAAACCCAAAGTGATCTACAGATATGATGCAATCCTGATCCAAATACCAAAAGCATTCTTTAACTAGATGGAAAAAGTAATCAACAAATTTATGTGGAAGCCCAACGTCCTCAGATAACCAAAGTATTATTAAGAGGAAGAAAAAAAGTAGATGACTTTACATTATCTGATCTCAGAATTACTGCACAGCCATGGTAGTCAAAAAAGCCCAGTGCTAGAACAATGACAGACACACTGACCAATGGAACAAAACTGACAACTCACACATAAATCCATCCACCCATAGTCAGCTGATCTTTGACAAAAGACTCAAGTCCATCAAAGAGGAAATAAAACAGTCTTTTAAGTAAATGATACGGAGAAAACTGGATACCCACATGAAGAAAGACAGGTACCATACTTCACAACTAACTTCACAAAAACTGTACACAAAAACTAACTGCAAATGGATATAAGACCTAAATATAAACCCTAAAATGATGAAGATCATGGAAGAAAGTATAGAAACAATACCAGGGATCCTAACACATGGCATAGGTACAATATAAATCACACAAGCATCGGAAGATAAACTATGTAACTGGGAGCTCCTAAAAATTAAGCACACTCATCAAAAGACTTCACCACAAGAGTAAAATGGAAAATCTCAGACTGGGAAGGAAAATTGGCTGTAATATATCTGGAAAAGCTCTGATCTCTAAAGTCTACAACATACTTCAACATCTCAACAACAGAAAGATAAATAATTCAATTAAAAAATAAGGAAAGGATATAAACAGACATTTCACCAAAGAAGATATTCAGGTGGCTAACAGACACGTGAAGAAATATTTGAGATCACTAGCTATTAGAGAAATGCAAATCAGAGCTATACTGGGAAATCTCTAACTCCAACATTACTGGCCTGAATCAAAAAAACAAAATAACAAATGCTGGAAAAGCTGTGGGGACACTGGAACTTTTATGCACTGCAGGTGGAAATGCAAAATGGAAAAATCATTTTTGAAAATGATGTAGTGTTCCCTTAAAAAGCAATCCCATTTATAGGAATATGCCCTAGAGAAATAGGAGCTGTCACATGAATAGACATATAAACAGCTGTGTTCATTGCAGCATTATTCACATTAGCAAAAATGAAAACAATTTATGGTCCATCCATAGATGAATGATAAACAAATTATGGTACAACACACAATGAAATACTGTGCAACTATAAAGAAGTCACAGCCTCCACCAGCTGCAGACCAGAAGAGCTAGATGGTGCCTGGCTACCACCACTAAGCAATTCCAACAAGGACTGTAACAGAGGGAACCAGACAGAGCAGGAGAAAAAGGTAGGAAAAAACAAAAAAAGAAAGAAAGAAATTTCCTGCAAAAGACCAGACTTACCAGTCTGACAGAGACTGGAAGAATTCCTGAGACTGTAGCCCCAAATAACCTGTTAACTCTGAACTGTAGCTGCTCCCAAAGTCCACCTTTCAGCCAAAGATTAGACAGGTCTATAAAGTTTGTGAGGAATGTGCTTCTTAATTCAATCAAATGTATTGACTGACCAAATGAACAGCATGGGCCCGAAAGCAAAGATAAGAAGGGCAGCAAAGGATGGGAAACTGAATGAACAGACACGGGGAACCAAAAGTGGGAAAGAGAAGATTGCTGACACATTTCAGGGTTTGCAAACAATATCAGAAAACAATTTATGTATAAATTTTTGAATGGGAAACTGATTTACACTGCAAACTTTCACCTAAAGCACAGTAAAATTAAATCAAGGAACTTACTATTAAACTCATTGTATCGAAAATGATACTCAAAACCCATTTCTTCCTTATAATTTAGTGACGTGTTCCTATTACCCATGTTCTTGAGGTTACTTACATCCACTGTGGGTTTGTGGAGGAAATATTATACAGTAGTGTGCTCAGTGACATCAGGTAGGTAGCTTGAAATTGGCCATGGTGGGAATGTTTACGCCACAGAAATTGGCAAACCCTACACATCATGATTCACTATCTCTTCCTCCAGAGAGTTGATTGTTAAAATTTTCCAGTCCATCACTGCCCATGGCCCTATACAGAGAGCATCGGAGCAAGGAGCTCTCAGGTTGTCCTACGGGTCTAGAGGAGGTGGTGGGCATTGGAGCTTAGAAAAATCTTAGATCCTGGTATGGGAAGTCAGGGTGTGTTAGACAGGACACCTAGTACCAGCCTGCTCTCTGGCCTCCATGTGTCTCCTGGAGATGCCCTTCCTGCGTTATTGTCTCTGTGCCTCCACTTCCCCCAACGGCAGTAGCCAATGTCCTTATTCCCACAGTTCATTCAAAAGCCAGTCGAGTCTCCTCCTTTGCCCATCCGCAAGCTTATAGGAAGGATAATAATAATGGTAACAATTAACATTCGTTCTTCTTTTAATTCTCTCAATAAGCCTATCAGGTAGACACGGTTATTGTCCTGTCTCACAGATGGGAAAATATAGCTCAGAGAGATTTTAGCAACTTGCCTGAAGTCTCATAGCTAGTAAGCAGCAGTAGAAACCTGACTTGGGATTACCCAAGCATTTCCCCGGTCAGTTACTCAGTATTGTCCTTGAGCAAGGCCAAGTGATAAAGGCTGATGGAAGGCGTTTGTTGCGGGAAGTGGGGGTTACTGAGGATGAGCTGTACATGGAAGGCCATGTTACCTTCTCTAGTAGCTCAGAGCCTATTGCTTTGGTTTCTTAAAATGGTTAATGAGACGTGTAACATCTCTGGGTCACCTGTTACATTCTCCAGCATCCTTTGTAAGAGCATCAAGGGAATAAATCCCTCCTGGGATGACAAATTGCAGTTTCTGAACTCTGAGCAGAGACTACTTTCTTTCTTTCTTTTTTTATTACGATTGAATGAAAATGTACATTCCCATATAAATTTGCATGCCCACCTATATGCAGCTCCCACTGTTCTCCCTGCCCAGTGACAGCACACTCTTCCTCTCTGCTCCATACATGTCTTATCCTCCAAGCAATCTCCTATCCCCTCCTCTTCACCCACTCTCTTTTCTCCAGTAAGAAGTCAGCAGAATGACATCCTATAGATGCGTAGAACCATACAGTGCACACATGATGTGATCGCTCTGTGTCACTAAGTCCAATCCATTCCTGTCCGAGAGTGGACCTCCATTGTGATTTATGGGCAGGGGCAGCATCAGGGCCAGGGACCATGCTCCCAGGGGAACTCCAAGGCCCATGGATCATCAATTATGGTATTTTAATGGAGATCTCAGGGTGCACCCCTTTTTATTCTTATGCTGCCAGTGAGACTCAACTTTGTTAGCTCCATCACAGCTACCACTGGTGGTGGCCGGGCACCATCAGGTTCTCCCTGTCACAAGTCGATGTAGTCACCCACTCTTGTGGGTCTTGAGCAGAGACTAATTTCTGCACAGGAGAAATTTCATCTCTCCAGATAAGCTTGTTTGCCTTCTTTTACGTACTACCATGAGCTGTATAACCTGACCGTAAGCGTCTTAGAATTGTATCTCATGAGCTCTATGTAGCTCTGTATAATGGGTTACGGAAAACACAAAGGCCCAGAGGAAATTTCCCCTGAGATTAGGAGTGACCTTTATTCTTGGAAAAATACTCTTGGACAAGCTGATAAAATTATTTTGTTTGCATGAAACCTTAAAGAGAAGAGTATTAGAGGAAGAAGCCAAGGAACTCCTGCTTTTCCAGAAGTTTCCTGATGTTCAGGAGAAGATCTTGGTGGAGCTGACTCCCTTGGCAAGAAGCACAAGAGCTTCAGGACTAAGGACTCATGTTCAAGAGATGAATGGAGTCAAGTCAACACCCCTTGGGAAACCAGAGTTTAAATCATGGGAATAAGCACCGGTGCATCTAGAGTAAACTGATGGTGAAAACGTGAGGTCTATGTCCCTGCAGACTGAGGGGGAGAGATCCCTACCTGAGGGTCAGAGGTGACACTCTGAGCACATGGATTTACTGGGGATGGCTGATTGACAACATGTACTTGCTTCTGGCTCTAGGAGACAAACTGACCTCTCCAAAGTCAGAACTCCCAAGTACAATGTATTTTCCTTTCTGAGTTGTCTACCAGAATATTCAGATGTTAAAATTAGTGTCAACTAGTGACTCAGTCAGTTCAGGCTCCTGACATGTCTACTTCTTGGTGATCTATTTATTTTTTTAATGTTATTAGTCTAGTTACCATCAAGTCAGCTCTAACTCATGGTGACCCCATGTGTGTCACAGTAGAACTGTGCTTCGTAGAGTTTTTCTTGGCTGAATTTTCAGAAGTACATAATCAGGTTTCTGTGCGAAATAAGAATAGAGACAGCGTATGATACTAAAATAGTCTTTTTCAAAATTAATCCCTACCCCTGTGAAGCAATTCTTCATGAATCCTGGAGAAGGAAGAGCAACAATAATTGGAGTTTTTGCTTCCCTGTGCATGGGGGTGTGGGCTCTCCTGTCCTTCAGGAACCCCTGCCTCCCTGACATGCTCTCTAACGAGCCCATCCCCCAAATGGTAGCAGCCTCTCCACATGTCAGTCTCTCCCCTGCTCAGTTGTCTCTGTCCATCCATCCATCCATCCTTACATCTATCCATCCATCCACCCATCTTCCCATCCAACCATTTATTCCCCTCTGCTAACAAACACTGAACACTTTTCATCTGTGCCAGAAACAGGGCTATAAAGATGACCAGGAATTGACATCTAGCTTCTACTGTCTTTGTAGCTAGCAGGCAAAATAGATTCGCCAATAGGTAAGTTCAAGAGGTGTTAACAAAGCTGAGAAACAGTTTTAGAGAAATAGAGAGGCTTCCTGGGTTTCAGATTCTGGCTCCACCATTTAATAACTATAAACACTGGGCAGCTACTTGACTGCCCTGTGTCCCAGTTGTCCCATCTGTAGATGGTATCTCTGGAAGTGAGTGTTCTGACTACCTACTGCTACATAATGAAGTATCCCAGTCATTGTGTTATATCTGATGATTGTGTGAGTCATTATTTGGCCAGCGCTTTTCTGGGCAATGCTTCTATTCCAGAAGGCATTAGCTGAGACTGTTCTATGATATTCAGGTGGTCAAGACAGCTTCTCCTACATGGCTGGCACCTTGCCTGGGATGGCAAAAAGGCTTAGCCCAGCCAGGACTGTCAATGATGGAACTTTGATGTGGCCTCTCCAACACAGCAGTCTCTAGCTAGTCAAATTTCTTACATGGAGGTCCAGGGCTCCCAAAGACAGTTTTCCAAGAGAAGGAAGCAGAAACTGCCAGTTTCTTAAGGCCTGGTACAGAAATTAGTGCATATCACTTCTACCTCATTCTATTGGTCAAAGCGGACACAGGACCTGCCCAGATATGAGAGGTCTCAGACCTACCTCTCCATGTATGGGTAGAATTTGTAGCCATTCTTTATCCATCACAGCTACATAAAGATTAAATGAATTAATATATTTAAATTAGATCATGCAGTGACTGAGAGAGGAAGGGCCATACAGGTGCCTGTTATTATTTTTATCACCTCTGAACTGAGTATTAAAAGATGAATTTATGCTCTCAGGATAAAGAGGGAAGAGCTCCTGGGTGGTACAAAGGTTAAGGCACTCAGCTGCTGAGATGGGAAATTCTAGCCTACTCAGAGGCACCTCAGAAGACAGTCCCGGCCATCTACTTCTGAAAAATCAGCCATTGAAAACCATGGGGTGGCCATAAGTTGGAATCCACTCAACAACAACTGTTTTTCCAGTTTGGGTAGAGAAAGAGCTAGGAAGAGCTAGAGAGAGTTCCATCAGATGGTGTTGTTTGTACATGCTGGGTCTTTGCTAATTCAAAGTAGATCTAACCAAACAATAGATGCAAAACATATTGTTGTTGTAAGCTGCTGCTGAGTCAGCCACCAACTCATGGAAACCCCATCACCTGCACGACAGTTTCTGAGTCTGCATTATCCCCATGATGGGTTTAGAATCAGACAGTTGTGATCCATAGGGTTTACACTGGCTGATTTCCCAAGTATGTAGCTGACTAGCAGTTGATGGGTCTCGCATCCTTTCCAGGAAAACCCAGGAATCCAGCCTGGAAGGAGACATTGCGGGTGGGTTGTCACATGGAGCACCCTCTCACACATACATAATGTGTAGGGTCAGCTCTGAGTGGCCACTCATCTGATGGGCTGGGCTCACAGACCGAAGAACACTCATGTGAGCAAAGATGATTATAGGCTGCCTATCCTGCTCCCCCTCCCAGCTCCTGTTGCCTAATTGGAAAGGGCCATTTCAACATCTTAGCAGAAAATGGAGTTTTTCTTTCCTTGATGCTGTGATTTGACTGGGAGTTAGCAAAGCATCAGTAGAATTCTAAACGTCTATTTAAAAAAATCAAGCTTTCATCTCAGCCTGGCACCACAGGGCTCCCGCTCTCCCTTTGAGGGAGGAAGATAAAATGCCTTCATGCGTATCCTCCTGCCTGCAAACGCGGGCTAGTTAAACATCCCTGGTAATGTCTGAGCTGTGCCAAGGATTTTATCTCTTCCTAGTAACAGCTCATGACTTTAAAGGGCTTCCTTGGGGAAGGGCTGTAAAGCACACACACAGCACCAGCTAAGAAAGGCTTCAGGAGGGAAAGAAGCATCTCAGAGGGCAAGAGTGACCATGTGCGGGTGGAGAGGGGGGCTATTGTGCCTGGCACCAAGCTAGACCTTTACGTAGATCATCTTATTTCATCCTCAGTGTACTAGGAATGGGAGGTAGGGAGGAGGGTTATTTTTGCTCCCTTTTACAGCTGAGACACCCGGGGCCGAGAAAAGTTAAGTAACCTGTCCGAGGTCATGCTCATAAACAGTATAAACCATATACTTTAGTCCTGAAGGCAATGTGGTATGAGAAACATTGGCTTATGGGTCTTAGTGTACTAAAGTGTGTCTGATAGCTGTGCTTTCCCTGCCAGGAAGTATGGGGGTGGGGCCAGTCTTCTCTACCTCCTCCTTATTGCCCAGTACCCCATTATTACCCACAGATTGAGGGAACTTGACCTCCGGGTTCCCACTCTAGGGTGGACCCATGGTTGGTGCCACACAGCTCAGTTATGTGGTTACTTTGGAAGACCTCATGTGGTGGCACCTATGGAGTCTGAATGAGGCCATAAAACCGCAGTGGAGAGCCCAAAGTGTGCTGAAGGTTAGGGGAAAGGGGCATTTTGAAAGAGCCTTTAGAGGGAGGGAGGTTGAGAGGCAGTGGACAGACCATGGTGCTGCCCAGGGAGCCAGAAACTATGGTTTCACACTCCTGTCACATCATGAAGTCACCACTGCATGACCCTGGGAAAGTCTGTCTCCACTAGGAATCTCAATTTCCTCATTTTTAACAGACACTATGCTCTACAGTTTCTGCTATCCATTTTAGCCCTGATAATTTTGGAGTCTAGAGTCATTATGAGTTGAATCTGACTTGACAGCAGTGGATTTTGTTTTTGGTTTTTAGGGCCAGAGCATACAGCTGCACAGGTCATTCACTGAACAATTCCAGGAAAGTATCATTCACAGACTGTAATGCAGGTTGTATACTGCACTGGCTCTTCTATAAAGGTGGGGGGGGAGGAGGTATGGATATGCCAAAGCTAGACAATGAATAAAGAAGACTGAAGAAGAATTGACGCCTTCGAGTTATGATAATGATGAAGAACATTGAATACACTCTGGACTGCTAGAAGAACAAACAAATCTAGGAAAAAGTGTAGTCAGAAGGATCCTTAAAAGCGAGGATGGTGCAACTTCGTCTCACAAACTTGAGATGTGTTTTTAGGAGAGACCAGTCCTTGGAGAAGGACATCATTCTTGGTAAAGTAGATGGTGAGCAAAAAAGAGGGAGACCCTCAGTCAGATGGATTAATACAGTGGCTCCAACAAGGAGGTCAAACAGAGCAAAGATTGTGGGAACAGTGGGAACAGTGCAGAATCATGCAGTGTTTCCTTCTCTTGTACATATGGTCCCTGTTAAGTCAGAACTGACCTGCTGGCACCTGTTATGAACTGAATTATGTTCTCCCAAAACATGTGTAAACTTAGCTAGTCTACAAGTCTCAGTCCAACATTTTGTCATTTGATGTCATTTTCCTGTGTTGTAAATTCTACCTCTATGATGTTGATAAGGTAGGATTACTGGCAGTTGTGAATCTTGAAGACATAGTGGTTAAGTGCTATGACTGCTAACCAGATGGTTGGCAGTCCAAATCCCCCAGGTGTTCTTTGGAAACTCTATGGAGCAGTTCTACTCTCTTCTACAGGGCCACTATGAGTCAGAATTGACTCGACAGCAGTGAGGTTTTTTTTTTGGTGGCAGTTATGTTAATGAGGAAAGACTCAATCTACAAGATTAGTTTGTGTCTTAAACAAATGTCTTTTGAGATATAAAAGAGAGAATCAAGCAGAGAGACAAGGGGACCTAATAGCACCAAGAAACAAGAACCAGGAGAAATACAGCATTCTTTGGAGTTAGGGTCTCTGTGCTAAACAGCTCCTAGCCAGGGAAAGGTTAATGGTAAGAATCTTCCTCCAGTGCCAACAGACAGAGAAAGGCTTTCCCTGGAACTAATGCTCTGAATTTGGGCTTTTAGACTACTAGACTATGAAAACATAAAATTTTCTTTGTTAAAGTGGTTGACTCATGATATTTCTGTTACAGCAATACTACAGAACTAAAACAGCACCTAACAACAACAACATGGACAGAAGAGATGGAAAGAAAGGACATGAGAGAGAACAAGGAAGGGAGGAGTTTTAATCAAAGGGAAGAAACAAGCATGACAACTCTTTTCTCCAATTAAAAGATAGGTAATTCTTTACACTGCACAAAGTGGGGGGGGGGGGCTTAGCAGAGTCAAGTCTGGAAACCAAGACCTGAATTGATAATTAAACGGAGTCTTCTGGACACCTAATGAGCCCTAGGACACAGCATAGGACTATTAATTTGGACTTCATACCACTGAACAGAAACCTTCCTCTCTTTTGCGGACCTCCGCTCTTGGCAAGTACTAGCTTTCATGGACTGAAGGTAACTTCCATTTTAGCTTTTTTTTTTTCTGTCTTAGCCAGCAAGCAGAGCTGGAACTTGACTAACAGCCAATCTCAGACCCCCTGCTGATGGGATCAGAAGGCAAAATTGCTGTATTTTGAGATCTCGGCTTTGGACCCTGTTCATCTCAGCACCTTTGGCCTCTCTTTCTGCCTTGGCCATTGAATAGCCTATACTGAGGCAGGCAGGCAGATTGTGCAGAACGACATCTTGTTCCACCAAGAGGCAGATATACCCATACCCATACAGAGGCCTCAGCTGGACCTAATTCCTAGGCTGGGAGGCAGCGTCTGCCCGGAGGAGGGAACTTTTCTGGCAGTAAAGCAGTATTCTACACAGTGTTGCCTATGGCTGGGGCCAGATAGTAGAGGCCAGCAGGGCAGTAGCCTTTCTGTATTTTGAACTAGTTTATAATATCTGGGGTTGGATATGGAAGTGCTTACTTTGCCAGATGGGAAGGGGGACCTGTACACTTGAAAACCTCACTGACTTTGGAAGCTGTGATACACCTTTTACCTTTAATTTTAAGAAGGCCTAGAGAACAACTGAAGTCCATCTTCACAGCATCTCTCCCAGCCTCTGTTGACTCACATGATGCCCCAAAAGCAACAAACTCCAGGGAAAAGTGTAACCAAGAAATCACCCATGGTTTCAGAAGGCCCCCAAAAGAAAAAAACCAAAGAATTTCCCAGATGAATAAATCTTTCTGAAACTACTGGAAGGTGAATACAAAGGGATTCTATAGATAGCCCTCCTAGACCTTATACAAAATGCAGCAGAGCAAAATGAAAAATTAAGCAAGCTGTTCAATCTGATGGAATACCAGTACTCTGAAATCCAACAATCAAGAACAAAATCAAAGACATAGAAACTTCAATTCAAAGCCAAGAAAACTGAATGGAACAAATGGAAAATAGGCTTTGTGACCTGGAAGACAGAGCTACTGACTCCAGCATCTATGAGGAGAAATTAGAAAAAGAAACAAGAAAAACAAAGAAGCATTAAGAAGCATGTGGGACTCTATTAGAGGAACAATCTATGATTAATTGGAGTCTCTGAATGGGATGAGACACCTGAGAACACAGAGAGTATTGTTTCTTAGCTGCTGACAGAAAACTTCCCAGAAATTATAAAAGAGAATATAGATATCCAAGGTGCATATCGAATGCCACTCAATATAGATCTCAAAAGGAAGACTCCAAGATGCATTATAATCAAGCTTAACAAAATAAAACATAAGCAGCAACTCTTTAAGGCAGTAAGACTCAAAGCAAAGCTAACATTCAGAGGAAAACCCTGTAGGCTTTTGTCAGATTTCTCTGCAGAAACCGTGCTGGCACGGAGACAGTGGCATGACACATTCAAAGCCGTGAAGGAGAAGAACTTCCAACCAAGAATTATATATCCTGCAAAACTATCTTTCAAATATGAACATGAAATTAAGGCATTTGCAGATAAACAAAAACTTAGAGACTTTGTAAAAACCAAACCAAAGCTACAAGAAATACTGAAAGAATCTCTTGGTTTAGAAGAACAAAACCACTAATTTTATATTTTAGAAGCATATACAGGACACATCACCTGGAAACCTACTTAGTTAGAGAAGCCTCCAAACTCAATCAAAGCTATGGTAGGGAAAGAAATGACCCATTGGTCATATCATGAAGACTATGATGTCATTATATTAAAAAGAGGGATGTACTACAGTCATTATAGTCCTTCCAGATGGCTAGGAAGTTAGTAAGACTGGTAGTAATTAAAATAGGCTTTATACATAGTTACTAAGGGTGATCACAGGGGCACTTGTAAAGCACAATAAAGATGCAATATATCAAATCAAGAAACACAATACAGGAGTCTCAACAACCATAAAACCAACCCTGAAAAAGGTGAAAAATCAACTCACAAAGAAGAATCTCCCAGAAATGATTAATAAGAACAACAGAGAAAACATCAACACAAAAATCAACATATCACAACGACAGCATTAAACACATACCTATTGATAATTACATTGAATGTGAATAGACTGAACACTCCAGTAAAGAGACACTGAGTGACATCTTGGATCAAAAGACATGACCCATTCTACAAGAAACTCACCTTAGACTTAAAGACATGAACAAACTGAAAATTAAAGGATGGAAGAATATATATCAAGCTAACAATACACAAAGAAGAGCAGGTGTGACAATTCTAATCTCAGGTGAAATAGATTTTAATGTAAAAATCCACCATCATGGAAAGGAAGGACACTATTTATTGCTGAAAGATTCAATACACAAGCAGGACTTAAAAATATTAAACATTTATGCACCTAATATTAGAGCATCTAAATATGTCAAAGAAACACTGACTACACTCAAAAATGAGACAGATCACTCCACAATAATAGTGGGAGACTTCAACACTCCTCTCTCAAAATTGGACAGATCATCTAGAAAAAAGCTCAGTAAAGACACAGAAGACCTTATTGCCACAATTAACCAACTAGACCTCACTGACATATACAGAACTTTCTGTCCATCAGCAGACAACTACACCTTCTTCTCCAGTGCACATGGAACAGTCTCCAGAACAGATCATGTGTTAGGACATAAAGCAATTCTCAACAAAATCCACACCACTGAATTAATACATAGCACCTTCTCAGATCATAAAGCCATAAAAATCGAAATCAATAGTAGAAAAAACACAGCTAGAAAGTGGAACTCACAGAAACTGAACACCATATTGCTCAAAAAGCCGTAGGTTATAGAAGAAATCAAGGATGAAATAAAGAAATTTATGGACTCCAATGAGAATGAAAACTCTTCTTACCAGAACACATGGGATACAGCCAAAGCAGTGCTCAGAGGTCAGTTTATCACCATAAATGCAAACATCTGGAAGGAAGAAACCAGACTAAAGAACTAACCCCACAGCTTGAACGAGTAGACAGAGAACAACAGAGGAACCCCTCAGGCGCCATAAGAAAACAGATAGTAAAGATTAGGGCAGAACTAAACAAATTAGAGAACAGAACAATTGAAAACTTGAAAAGTCCAAAAGTTGGTTTTTCGAAAAGATCAAGAAAATTGACAAACCACTGGCTAAACTTACTAAAGAAAAACAGAAAAGGAAACAAATAACCCAAATAAGAAATGAGAGGGAAGTTACCTAACAGATCTAACAAAAATCAAAAATATCATAACAGAATACTATGAATACTATTGTTCTTGCTAGAACTTCTAGTAGAGTGTCGAATAGCAGAAGTGAGAACGGGCATCATTGTCTGGTTCCCATTCTCAAGGGAAATTGTTTCAGTCTCTCTCCATTCAGGATGTTGTAGGCAGTTGGCTTTGTATAAATGGCCCTTACTGCATTGAGAAATTTGTTGTCTGTGCGAAGACTGTACTCTAACAAATTTGAAAACCTAAAGAAAATGGAAAAATTCCTTGATTCATATCACCTACCAAAATTATCACAACGTGAAGCAGAACAACTTAATAAACCCATCACAAAGGAAGAGATTGAAAAAGTCATCCCCCAACTACCAACCAAAAGAGCCCTGGGCCCAGATGGCTTTGCCACAGAATTCTACCAAGCTTTTAGAGAAAAGTTATCTCCAACACTATTTCACAGTATAGAAAGGGATGGAATACTCCCAAATTCATTTTATGAAGCCAGCATAACCCTGGTACCAATGGTACCAAAGCCAGGGAAAGACCCAGCAAAAAAGGAGAACTACAGACCGATATCGCTCATGAATCTAGATGCAAAAATCTTCAGCAAAACTCTTGCCAACAGAATATAACAAAATATCAAAAAAATAATCCATCATGACCAAGTTAGAGTCATACCAGGGATGCAAGGCTGGTTCAACATCAGAAAAACAATTAATGTGATCAACCACGTAAATAATATAAAAGATAAGACTTACCTGATTTTGTCTATTGATGCAGAAAAGGCATTTGATAAAGCCCAATACCCCATTCTTGCTAAAAACTCTCAGCAAAATAGGCATAGATGACAAATTCCTCAATGCAATAAGGGCCATTTATACAAAGCCAACTGCCTACATCATCCTGAACGGAAAGAGACTGAAACAATTTCCCTTGAGAACAGGAACTAGACAAGGATACCCAATTTCACCTCTCCTATTTAACATTGCGCTAGAAGTTCTAGCCAGAGCAGCTCCACTGCACAAAGTGGTGATCAGTGGACATGCCTAGACCTACAGAGGGAAGTCTGTGGGGTACATCACTAATCACAGTCCCTACCCTCAGCTGACAAAGGCCCTGATTTAGACAGGCAGAATTTGTCCATTTGAGAAAGACTCTGTTCATGATTCTCAGATGCAGGGTCACTGATTATCAGCAGCAGCTTCTATGGTTCGCCTTCCTTCACTTGAACCCAGTAAGGCTATGCTTCTCGTGCCAAAGTTCTTTTAAGTATGAAGTTTGTACTTGTTGATACATTGCTGCCTCAAAACAGTGAACTGTGTGTCCTTCTTAGACTGGGGGACTACTAGAAGGGAAGCCCTGTGTCTCTCCTCAAACTGGGGCTCCCCCTCGGGCTGGGGATCCCAGAAGGAAGAGCTATGATCCCTCAGACTGAGCCTCCCTAAGGGCAGGGATGTGTCTCTCCTTCAGACTGGGGCTCCCAGAGGGCAGGACTAGGTCTCCCCTGAGACTGGAGCTCCCTGAGGACAGAGGTGAGTCTTCCTTCAGACTGGGGCTCCCTGAGGGCAGGGCTGTGTCTCCCCTTCAGATTGGGGCTCTCTGATGGTAGGGCTGTGTCTCCTTCAGACTGAAAGTTCTGTGACATAAGAACCTATGTCTCTACCTTTCACTCATTCATTTAATAGTTACTGATGACCTCAGTAAATATTGATTTTATTGATCAAGGTACTGTTCTCAGCACTCAGAAAATAACATGGAAAAAGACAAATAATATCCCTGGTCTCATGGAGCTGATAATCTGTTTGTGAGAAACAGTGATTAACAACACACATGGTAGGTGGTAAAGGCAGGGCAAATGGTTACATGCTCAGCTGTTTAGCAGTGTCACAAGAGAAAGACACGGCAATCAGCTTGAGTAGAGATAACAGTACAGAAAACCGTATGGGGCAGTTCTACTCGGTCACACAGGATCACAGTGGGCCAGAATGAACGTGATGACTAACACCAACATGGTAAGCAGTGACAAGTGCTAAGAAGAAAATGAGAGCAAGGTCAGTGATGTGACCGTGTGGGATATGTGTGCCTATGTCAGCTGGATTGTTCGGGTAAGGCCTGTCTGAGCAGGGGCTTTTGAGCTGAATTCCAAATGATGAGGAGTCAGCCATGGCATGGTCTGGGTGAAAAGTGTTCCAGGCGGAAAGAGCTGCAAGTGCAAAGGTCCTGAGCCAAGCAGGAGACATGGACAAAAAGAAGGTCAGGGTGCCTGGATCTTATGAGTAAAGGAAGTGGTACAAATGCAAGATAAGAGAGGTTGGGGTGGGCCCTATGGGAGCCACACTGAGGAGTGAGGGCTGCCAGTGAAGGGGCTGGGACTCAATTTATCTCAAGGGGAAAAGGGGCTGCTCCCTAAAATTTCAGTAGCTTTAATTTTCTTTTTTAATTTCTAAGCTCTGCACAGTGCGGGTGAAGACTCTGCCTCCTGTCTCACTGTCTACTACTCAGGACACAGATTAGACAAAATTCTAGAGGCATTTGAGGGGCCAGCCAAGGGACAGATACTAAATGGTTGGCTGGGTCAATACTGCCTTAATGAGAACACTTGTACACTCCCGTGATTGTGGAGTTTCTTCATCCCACTTCAGTGACCATGAATACAAATACAACTAGCTATATATACACACACATATATACACTATATAAACATATGTGTATGTATGTACATACTGTATCTATAGAGTGTATATATATTCTCTATATATGCTTTTTGCAGTTCATTGGATGTTAATACATCAGAGTACTATGTAAATGTAAAGATATCATAAACAACATTTATTACCTTGGTTAAAAATTTTTTTAAAAACCTGAGGATTAGTGGAGGAAGTGTCCCATCAGAACCGCCCCTGAAACACTCCTCTTCCCCGGAACAAAACTCCTGAACTCCCTGTCCTCCCCGTCTTTGTTACTGTAGACCTGTCCCTGGAGTGCAACCACTCATTTCCTCCTCCTTAGTAGTAAAATCTTAATCAAGATGGCAAGAAGACCTCCCTGACCCCAAGTCTGGATTTACAAATAGGTGTCCCAGAAGCAGGTAGCTAGGCAGACTCCCTCACCTCCTTCCTTCCTGTCTCAGCCCCACCGTAATCATCAAATCCAGGTCATTCTTCTGCCTTTTCTCTACCCTGCTAACCACAAGTTTGGAAGTTCAAGTCTGCCAGGAGTTCCTTTGAAACTCCATGGGCAGTTCTACTCTGACCTATAGGGTCGCTATGAGATGCAATCGACTCAGTAGCAGTGGGTGGGTAGCACAGAGAACTTACAATAGATGTTAGTCAGTGCCTGTCCTTGTCATGCACCTAACAAAGGTACTATTAAGAGGGTAGGCTGTGAAGTCACACTGGCCCATTGTTGAAGTCCAGGAAGTAACTTAACCTCTCTGCTCCTCTGTTTCTTCACCCGTACAATGGAGATAACAGTACAAGAAATCCTTGGGTAGTTACGAGCATATAATAGTTCATCATAACTAATGGGCACTACTTCGTCATGTGAATTAAAACATTATTACTATATTATTATGTTGGAACCCCTGGTGGTGTAGTAGTTCTATGCCATGGCTGCTAACCCACAGGTTGGTGTTTCAAATCCATCAGGCATTCTTTAGAAACTCTACAGGACAGATCTACTCTGTCTTATGGGGTCACTGAGTCACAAATGACTCAATGGCATTGAGTTTGGTTTGGGGTATTATTATGTTAAAGATGCCTGAATGTATCTGAAAGTGTTTCTTTAATGTTTTTTATGTATAGAAAGACAAATTATATATTTTATACTATGACAAACATTTGACTGACATTAGATGTGAACCATACCTAACTCTTCCAACTTACATATAAATCTGACTTAAAGACAGATATAAAAACAAAACACATTTGTAATGTGGGCACAGCCTGTATGTACTTTGCAGGGTGAAATTAAATAATAAATACATAGAAAGAGGCTTCATACGTACCATCAATTGTCGTGAATCTATTCCAACTCAGAGACCCTATGTGTGCCAGAGTGTTGGGCTCCATAGAACTTTCAGTTGCTGAGGTTTTTTTTTAATTGTGATTGAGGGAAAGTTTACAATAGAATTTACATTTGCATAATCCAGTGAGTTCACGTTTCACAGCTTTAGTCCCCATTTTGCCAATGAGGACCCTGAAGTACAGAGAAGCCACACAGCTCTTCAAGAAGGCTACCAAGTAGTGGTTTTCAGCCAGCGCTGGTGCTGTCTCCCTGGGGGCAATCTAGATACACAAAATTAACAAAACCAAACCCACTGCTGTCAAATCAGATCCAACACATAGCTTAGCGACCCTATAGGTCAGAGTAGAACTGTCCCATAGAGTTTCCAAGGGGTGCCCGGTGGATTTGAACTGCTGATCCTTTGGTTAGCAGACATAGCTCTTAACCCACTATGCCACCAGGGTTTCCATCTGGACACATAGGCTTGTGGATTTTGGATGTCATGGTGGCTGAAGTCACAAGGGAGAGGAAAATGGGTGAGAATTCTGAATAGCACTTAGCATGGCGGGCAGGTTCGCTAACCTTCCTACATGTACGAACAGTCCTATATGCTGGAAGAACTGCGTAGCCTAACAGTGTCCCTGTTCTAAAAAATACTAATTCCAGAACAATCGCTCATTAATAGATGAGAAACTGAGTTCCCAAAGTGACTAATTCAGGCTCATAGAGTGTATTAGGGGCAGAGCTAGGACCAGTGCCAAGTCATCGTATTGATCACTAACACCTTCACCGGGTAGAGGCCAAGCCAGAATTCGAGCCATCTTCACGGAGAGGCCATCTAGCAGCACTGGGTTGGTGCTTCCCCTCAAAAACATTGGGTTTGGCTCTGTGATCCCCCACCTCCCAGACTAACAAATGACACTCTCGCATAGCTGAGGCTTGAAAGATGAATGCTATTATCTTTGATGGGGTTCTCAGATTTCCATCGCCCCACAGCCATCCCTTACAAAGAGAAAGTGATTATAATTATATTTCTTCTCTCCATACCCTGTAATTAATAATCGCAATTAATCTGGCACACCTAGTCAAATAATACAGGGTCTAATTGGCTGCCTCGCATTTCTCCTTTTGATTGAGACAGTCTGTGGATCCCTGTCCTCGGCAGTTCTGCAGCCTGCTGCAGTTAACTCAGCGGGACCTGTCAAAGCTGCTACATGGCAATTTGTGTGACAGTGGGGGAGGTGAGCAAAAGAGTAGGACTAGGGAAGCGGGGCCTGTTGAGACGGAGGCTGATGGGCAAAGATACACTTTCTTGAGTCCTGGGTGTAGGGTCTCTGAGTTGGAATCGATTCTATGGCAGTGGGTTGGGTTTTGGGGTCAAGTACTAGACCTTAACCCTGACTCACCTAGAGGCAAACAGAATACCTGAGCGTTTACTCCTGTTCTGGATGCAGGTCAGCCCCTCCCCTGCTCCCTCCTTTCACTAGGAGTGAGAAGTGAGTAGTGGACTGAGTTCCACGTCAAGTGACTAGCTGAGGCTCTCTTGTCCTAGGAGGTTGTGACTGGGGAGTGGCCAGAGAAGCCTGGGTGTACTTCCCACCACTGTAACCCTAGCCTCTATCTAATTATCTTTCTCAGGTCACAATGGGTTCTGGAGCAGTCAGCCCCCAGAACAGCTGATGGCTCTCCTTTCCTCACATCTCTTTTGAGAAGGCTTATTATCCTGAAATTCTGCCTTTGCAGATTCATTCCTTTGGGACCTGGTGGGGTTTTCTGCTCAAGTTCCCCAGTTATGTCGGTCAGGAGTCTTTTTACAGCAGAATCCTAAATTCAGAATCTTTTAAATGATAGAACACTTACATTGTTCTTAGGAAAAAACGACAATTTATAGACTTCATAACCAAAGAGTTCAGGGAGCTGTGACTTCAGGCATGGTTTGATACAGAAGTTCCCATTGTCTGCTGGGCTCTGTCTTCCGAGCTCTCTGATTCTCTAGGCTGGTCGGCTCAGTTTTCTCCTCTGGCCATCACCTTCCACATCATGGTAACAACCGTGGCTACAATGCCTGCCAGAGACACACACAGGTTCTCTCTCAGAGAGTCCTGCAGAAGAAGAGAAAATATCTTTTATGAAGTCCCCAAGCAAACTTCTCTTTAAGACTCATTGACCCAATGGGTTATTTGCAGCCTCCACCTTCATCCCCCAATAAATCATTATGGTCCAGGTGATGAGAAATGTTGACTAACTCACTGCCCTCGGGGGCCACCCTTGAGTTTCGCTTAAGGTCTACCATACCCAAATAATACTGGAGACAGCAGAGAGGGAACAGTGCTCCTAAGGGAAGTCTGGATACTGTTGGCTAGGAGGACAGTGGAAAGCAACCAGTGAGTGTCCACTCACCCACTGAAAACCAGTTATCCCTGGAAAGTATCATAACACTGATTACACAGAACAGAAATCAACAAACTAAGGCCCTTGGGCCAAAGCACAAATTCCTGTAGACACCTTTTATTGAAACACAGCCACACACATTTCTTTGCACATTGTCAGGGTTGTATCCGTGCTGTAACAACAGAGTTGAGTAGTTGTGACAGAGGCCTTATGAACCACAGAACTTAAAAACATTTCACCATCAACCTCTTCAGAGGAAGAGCTTGGCAACCTCTGATTTAGAACGCTAGGATCAGAAGGGGAATTGAACATTACCTTAAACAGCTGCTGTTGAGTTGATTCTAACTCATGGCCACCCCATGTGCATCAGAGTAGAACTGGGCTTTCTAGAGTTTTGATGGCTAATTTTTCAAAAACAGATGACCAGGCCTTTCTTCTAAGAGGCCTCAGAGTAGACTCAAACCTCCAACCTTTTGGTTAGCAGCCAAGCATGTTAACTGTTGGCGTCACCCAGGTTTTTTCCCTATAAAATCAAGTCCAGATTAAATTCGCAGACTTAGACTAGATGGAGCATAAGGCATTTTTAGGGCACTGAAACTATTTTGTGTGATACTGTCATGGTGGACACACGTTATTAGTATGCATTTGCCCTAACCCACAACACTGTACAACACAGAGGCAACCCTGGTATAAACTATGTACTTCAATTAAATAATAGTGCATCAAAACTGGGTCATTGATTCTAACAAATGTACTGTAGGAATGCAAGATGCTAACAACAGTAGAAATTGTGTATAGAGGAGGGTATATGAATATGGGAACTCTCTGCTTTTTGCACAGTTTTCCTGTATACCTGAAACTACTCAAAAGTAAAGTCTATTTAAAAAAAATCTGGGGGATGGATATACAGGGTCTGCTTCAGAAATCTCAAGTCTCAGACTAGAGCATGGATCAGCAGGAGAAGCAGCCCTGGCTTGTGCAAACCCAGATTGAGGAGCTGTGGCCCCATCATGCTTCCTGCCCAGGGGGCTGCTCCACCTTCCAGCCACATCCATTGTGAGCATTCAGCAAACCCTTCTGAATTATTGACCCTGGGGAAGGCTCATGCCCTCAAGTCCTAGATAAAATGCCTTTGGTGCTCCAGATCCCAGGGAAGGCAGGTTTTCCATCTTCGCCCTCTTTCAAACTCAGGTGCTCCAGGAATACAGAATGAGAGCCAGGTCAGCCCCTGGAAGGAAACTTCAGTTCAACAACAGACATTTAAATGTCATGGGTGAGTCCTACAGAAATCAGTGAACTCACTGGAAAAGCCAATCACCCAGAATTTCCTAACCTAGCAATACTGAGCCACGTGGCCCTGGAGAGGTCCCTTGTTGCAAATTACTGCCAGGAGTATCTATGGCCAATTAAACAAGAAAATGTTCTTTTGCACTTTTTTTTTAGCTTTCACTTTCTTAAATAAGCTCAGGCCTGACCTACAAGAGAAGGCACAGGCCCTGCCTGTTCTCTTCATCAGACTAATGTTCTTCCCCCACAGCACTGACTCTGGGGTTTGGTTATTAAATCAGCAAAACCCAAAGGCTCCCGAGATAAACTCCTGATAAGATGGTAATAGCAGTTACCCTGGAGAATTCCAATTGGTGCAAATCACCAGGGGAAATGTCATCAGCAGCAAGCGTGCTGGCTAAAAACAACTGAACAGGTAATTTGCTGGTTTATCACTCAGGCACAAAAACACAAATGCCAAAGGGAGGTCCAGGGCCCAATGAGAGGGCACTAGGGTGGAAAATTCTTTTGCCTTAGCCAGGGAAAGTCCCAGACACAGAGCTTTCCTGGTCAGTAGATGCTTCCCCAGCCATAATCATCTAACATCAACAACGGAAGATACAGGCAGAGGAGGTCCTAAAATCAGTCGGATCTTGTCTGTACCCCACCATTTCCTGTAGGGTGAGTGTGCCACACTGCTAGGCCTCACCATGCCCTATAACCTCTTATTTGCTCTTTTTCTCTGTACCACATTTCTTTCCTCTTTCTTTCTCAGTCTTCCCCTTCCCGAGGTAGAACTCTGGGTGTCAAAAACAGCTGAGTGCTCAACTATTAACCAAAAGATTGGTGGTTCAATCCCCCCAGAGGCACTGTGGATCTGCTTCTGAAAGGCCAGTGCCATGAAAATCTATGGGACACCCATGGGGTCATCTGGACTTAGAACCGACTCGACGGCACCGAGTTTGGTTTTGTTTTTTCCAAAGATGGACCCTCTATGCCTTTGTACTTCAGCTGCTGTGTCCAGAAGTTCTTCCTAAACTCTAACCTAGGCCAGCCTTGGGATGTCTCAGTCACATTTTCTCTTCTCTCCTCAAAGGCTCTGTCTTCTTTCTGGTGGCCCCAGTCTAGTGCTAGGGAGTGGCCAGGCTCCCCCAGCAGGCAGATCAAGAGTGGGGTTCAAAGCTGCTGCCAATCCTATAGCAGCCTTGAGTGCATTAGAAAGGAGCCCCTGGGAGGCACACATGGCTAATGCGCTCATTGCTGCTAACTGAAAGGTCAGAGGTTAGAAGTACCTTGGAAGAAAGGCCTGGCAACTAGGTACTGAAAAATCAGCCACTGAAAACTCTATGGAGCATAGTTCTAGTCCGACACACATGGAGTCACCATGATTGCAGTCAGCTTGGTGGCAGTTGATAATGTTAGACAAAGGTCCCCATTCCTTGGGTCAGATACAGCTTTTGTGTCAGTGGGCAAACCAGGTATCTTTACCCCCTACTCACTCCCTTGGCCACACATCCTTGATGCACATTAGGGGAAGAAGGGCCAGGCAGGATCAGATGTGAGTCTAGGCTGGGAACTCTGTGGGGGTGACTATGGGCTGACTGCATATTTGTGGGGGGCTAGGCCTGGAGTAAGCATTACCAAATACAGACTTACCGGGGTGAGCTTGTTTGAGACAGATTCCTGACCCTGCCACCAGGAAGTCCCACTCCCCAGGCGATCCTGACAAAATCACTCTTTGAAAAATCCCTGGTTCCCCAGGATCTTTGCTGACTTTTACACCAAGGGTAAACACGTTTTAGCTCCCAGCCTGAATATGCTTGTGCTACCTTCTATACATTTCGTACTGACAGCCAGGACATTAACTGATAAAAGGAAGATAATCACTACAGATAAAAACAAATATAAATGCAAACTATAACTTCTACTTACTGGAGCTGAAAATGACAGAGAAAAACCCTCTTACACCTTAGTTTTTCCTGTAATCCTGCAGGGACATGCTCCCCACTTTGGAGTCCGTGGCTTCCAGTCCTGGGAGCCGACTGTTAGCCATGGGAACATGAAACAGCCACCCTGTCGTTTCTCCTCGCCTGGTCTCACCGTCTACCTCCTTAGCCCTGTTCTACGCGACTGATTCTCAGGTGGGCATCCAGCTCCTTAGGGTCGAGGCTTCCTTTCTCTCCAGTTGTGAATTCCTCATGGCTTCACTGCCTGTGGAGGGTGAGGGGACACTAGAAAAGTCATGGCCGGGTACCTCCCGAGGTTTGGGGTGCACCTGACCATAAGCGCTTCATGCCTGTGTTCCACGGTTTTGCCTTTTGCTGCAGGAAAGCCAGGAGGTCTTTTTCGGCCGTGTTCAGCTCCAGCCTGTGTGCTGGGACTCAGCCTGCCTTGATTTAATGGAGTATCGTAATTCTGCTGACATGTTCCCTCACCTGTAAAATGAGAGGGCTGGACTGAGTGACTGCTAAGGTCCCTTCCAGCTCTGGCAAATGAGGGTTCTGTACTCCCTGGCAGTGTCACTGGTGAGTGGAAGAGATGTGGCAGCATTTGGAAAAGGCAGGAAAAGAGAAATAATTAGGAAATAATTATCTTTCAGCCAGTTCTTGGTGACAGAAAGGTTTGGGAAGATCAAGTATCCCCAAAGAAAGAGCACAATGACTGTCAGCTTCAGGGCTGTGAGAAGGATCGGTAGTCACCTGGGCCAGGTTCTAGTCCAGAATCCACTTGGAGCCCCTTGCCCTGCAGCAATTTCTTCTCTTTGTAACTTCAATTTCTTTTCCCCAAAGAGACAAGACTGGCCTAGATGATCACTGTGGGCCTGCCGGTGGGTGTGGTCTAAAACAGGTTTTTCAAAATGAGGGTCATGAAATAAATTTTCACTGTTTAGCAACCAGTATGATGCTGGACATGTTTCAGAAGAACTTGCAGACTAAGATGGACTAGCATAAAAGGCCTGGTGATCGACTGCCAAAAACCAGCCAATGAAAACCTTATGCATCACAATGATCCAACCTACAACTGCCCACGGGGATAGCGCAGGACTAGGCAGTATTTGGTAGCACACGGGTCACCACAAATCAGGAACCCACTCACCGGCAGCTAACAACATTCTTATATTTAATGGGATGACAGCACTGGGTAGAAAAGGACAGGGCAGGAGACAGAAGAATAGAAGTTTCCTTTAAAGTATCTGTTGTGTGTGTGTGTCCATGTGTGTACTAGGTCACTGTAACAGTTAGGGTGCCAAGAGGAAACAGAGGTGCACTTAGATTAGAGTAAGTTGAGTGGGGTTTCATAGAGAAAACATTCACAAAGGTGAGGTGGGGAATGCAGAAATCACTGGTCTGGGATGAGGGCTGTTACAGAGGAAGGGAGTGTTTTCTGCAGCCCAACAGAAAAATTATGTAGAAAGGCCACCTTCAGAGGAGCAATGGCCTCTGGTTGAATGACAGCCAGGTGACCTCAGCTGAGCAGGAAGGAAGCTGGGCCAAAGCCCATTGACCTCACTGTCCTCCCTCTGTCCAAGTCTGCCTGGAGATGACCTCATTCCTGGAGTTTCCCCAGCTTCCAGAGGGCAAGAGAGTCATCGGTTCAGGGCCTTAGAGCTCAGCCTCCTGGCACAGAGGACACGGGATCCGGAGGGACAAAGGAGACAGTTCTGACTATGTACATTACCATCAAAAACACTCGAAAACCATTGTCCATTAAGATACCCTGATGGTACTGACAGCCAGCATGAGCTTCAAGACAGCCAGATAAGACCTGAATCCGGGCTCTGCCACTTGCTGAAGGACCCCGGACTGAGTCCTTAACCCAGCTGAGCCATACACACAGGATAATCATGCCGGCCATATAGGACTATTGTGCAGGTTAGAGGTAAGAACTGAAAAGCAGACGAAAAGAGGGGTTCAGCTCTGACAGCCAATAATCCCATGTTCTAAGTGTCACAGTAGGAATTATTTGCTGATGACAAGCGTCCCCTTTAGAGCACTGGGACTCAGGAAGGGCATAGGCCAGCCTCCGTTTCCTGAAGCATCACTGCTACATTCGCTGGGCCTTCTTTCCTCACTGTCCTTTCTGCCCAGCCCTTAGTTACTCTGTTCACTCTGCAGGTAATTACAGATGGAATGATTTATAAATTACAAAGCGTTCATTGCTCCTGGAAAAGCACGGACTAGTTGTCTGCAAGGTTTACCGAGAAATCTGGAGGCGAAAGGAATTAAAGCCCAAGGAAGAAACCAGAATGGGAGCAGCTTATCTGGGGAGCCTGAGGTCACTGTGCGTCTTCTGTACAATTTCTGTGTAGAGTGGCAGCTCCAGGAAAAGAAGGGCCTGTTCTGTCTCGGAGGGAAGACAGTGAGGCAGTTTCCGCTACATCCCCAGCCCCAGCTCAGGCTAAACCAGATGTTTGCACTTTATCCTTGCTCCAGGGACTTGGGCCCTTTGGTTCGTATCTGTGATGCCAGATTGATTTTGCAGGGAGAAGCCACTATCTTTCTTTCTTTAAGAAACACTAGGTCTCTGTTTGTCCTAGTAGATACTGACGGATGGCTCATGTGTCCATTAACTGACTATATCGTACTGCAGCCTCAGTTTCCTCAGCTGGAAAAGGGAGATAATAACTCATGCCTCAAGGGACTGCTGTGATGTTTGGAAATAATGTCCTGGATTTTATTGGAGGTGGGCCATTGTTTTTGGCTCTGAGCTGCAGGATGAGAAGGTCCAGCTGGCACTGGGTAGATGTCTTTCTCAAATGCCAGCTCTAGCTGTCCTCCCCGTACAGGCCTCTTCTGTAAGCAGGTCGGCCTGAGTTGCAGTGAATTCGCTCTTGTGATTAAAAGCTGTTGACGCCACTGAAGGCTGCCTGTGGCTCTGCTGAAAGACACGGATAATTATGCCCAGTGCTCAGCCTCAGGAAAAGCTGTGGAGAAGACTGCACTGTTGGGAGCCTTCAGTCTTGTGTGCGTCTGCATTAACATCAGAGGCTTCACTCTCCAGCCACACACACACACACACACACACACACACACACACGCATGCACTCACGCACTCATGCACACATGCGCACGTGCTCGGAGGGGAAACCTCAGGTGCAGATCAGCTTCCCTTTGGGGCTTTGGTAACAGATGAAAAGGATCAGAGGAACAAGCCAGGAGAACAGCCTTGGAAGGGATGACAGACTGGTGACTGAGACAATGTCTTCCATAAAATGCAGTGACAGTATGGGGCACTGGCAGAGAGCCAGGTTCCAGAATCGGACTGCCTGGGTTCTAGTCCAGGCTCCATCACTTTCGAGCTGGGTGGCCAGGGGCAATGTGCTTAGTGTCTCTGTGCCTTGGTTTCTTTCATGAAACACTGAGATAAAAGTATGTATCTTAAAGGGTCTGATGGCAGTATTACGAGTCCATACATGTCAAGAGCCTGGAAAAAGGCCTGGCGTGCAGTAAGCAAGTGCTCAGTACAGGTTAGCTATCATCATTGCCATCTTCATTTTCACGATGGTCCTCTTCATCATAATCTGCATGTCATCTTCATGATCACCTGCAATGGCAGCGCTGCCTTTGTGATCTTCATCATCTCTCTGAATCTGAGTTGTGTAGTGACAGGAGCCCTGGACTAGGTAAGGAAGAACATTCTTTTATTTACTAGAAAGTAAGGGCAAGTTCAGGGTGCAGAAGATCCCTTGTACCTTCTTGTGGGCTTTCTGGAGATGAACATTACTTCTAGTTCTGAGCTACTTTTTAAAAACCTTGTCATTTGCAAAATTCACTGACAAGTGCAAGTCAGTTGCAAAGCTGATGAACTTCACCAACATAAAGTTAAATGAAAGAAAAACCCTAGAACCAATCCTGTTGTCACTGAATTGATTCCAATTCATCGCAATCCTATAGGACAGAGTAGAACTGCCCCACAGGGTTTCAAAGAATGACTGGAGGATTTGCACTGCTGACTGTTTGGTTAGCACCCAAGCAAGCAAGCAACGACTGTGCCACCAGGGCTCCTAATTTGGATGCAAAAAAGAACACGTTTGTGTAGTGGGTTACATGATGATTCCCAAAAGATGCATCCATATTAAATCCTTTGAATCTGTGAATGCTACTGTATTTGGTCTTTGCAGATGCAACTAAGTTAAATAGCTTGAGATGAAGAGATCAGCCTTGATTACTGAACCAAAACCCAAACCAAATCCACTGCCATCAAGCCAATTCTGACTCACAGCAACCCTATAGGAGAGAGTAGGACTGCACCATAGAGTTTCCAAGGAGACGTGGTGAATTTGAACTACGTATGCTACGGTTAGCATACACAGCACTTAACCACTGTGCCACCAGGGCTGCCCCAAATCCTATAACATGTGCCCTCATAAGACACCCAGAGGAGATTCCCCAGAGAGCAGAGAAGGCGACATGAGGACCCAGAAGAGGTTGGAGTGACATGGCCGCAAGCTGAAGAAGCTGAGGAATGCTGACAGCCCCTGTTGCTGGAAAAGGCAACGGAAGATTCTTCCCCTGAGCCTCCAGAGGGAAGCTTCATTTCAGACTTCTGGCCTCCAGAAGTGTGAGAGAATAAATTTCTGCTATTTTAAGTCATCCCGTTTGTGGTAATTAATTACAGCAGCCCTGGGAAACCAATACGCTGTGGGATTCCATTTATGTAAAGTACAGAAACAAGCAAAAGTAATCCATGCTATTAAAAGTCAAGATAATTGTTATCCCTGGAAGTGAGGTAGACTGGGAGGAGGCAAGGTGGGCTTTGGGCAGCTCTAGCGATGCTCTATTTCTTCATCTGGGCGTGGCTGACATGGGTGCATTTAGCTTGCAAGAATTCATCAAGCTGTATGTAGCTGATGTGTGTGTGTGCATGTATTGCTAGAAAATTTACAATAAAAGCCAGTTGCTTGGTAAAAGGATAGCTTTTCGGTACACTGAGAAAATACTGAGAAGCATTTCTAAACATCTCTAAATAATGCTTACTGTTAATGACAGAAATAGTCACCCTTTATTGACTCTCTACTCTGCTAAACGTCACACACATTTTCCTCTCAGCCCTCCTGGGAGGTCGTGTGTACTCCACTTTGCCAGATGCAGCAGCTGAGGCTTAGTGAGGTTAGATAACTTCCCTGTACCCTCAGATCCCTTCCAGGTAGAAGGCATTGATTTGTAACTGCCCCCCACCCCGCAGGGAACACCTTGAGGACAAGGTACAGAATCTGTTTAAGAAATGCTAGCGGGGAGGGAGATGCTAACCAAGGGAGGGAAGAAGAAAGAGAGGAAGTATGTCACTGCACTGTCACCAGTCACCCTCTCTTGACATTCTGAAATCATTTTTGTCTCCTCTCTAATTCTTAGTGCATTTATAGGCAGTGCCAAACGGTGTTTAATTGCTTTCTGTTGCTAGGCCTAGGCCATTCTGTCGGTTGGGCCTGTGTCTCCAAGCTGCACGACTGTTTAGTGTGATTGAGGAATGAGAGATATATTACTGTTCTCCATGGGAACACAGCCTGGGTGAGAGAGGAGGAAGGCAAGAAGTGAATTAAGGTGAAGGGAGGGCTAGGGAATGGCTCCCTCCCATCTGTGTAGACTTTTGTTCTTAGCTCAGCACTTGGTGGCTGGGGTGTGACTGTTCCCAAATGGAACATATATCCACCTCATGCAACTCTAGAGTCTTGGACTGTCCTTTCCCACCTAACGGAGTCTATCTGAAATAAGGCCAATGAATGGCCCGATTCATGGCCAAGTCGCCATTAACCTGCACTCTTAGTTTCTTAGTGCTGCTGTAACAGAAACACAAGTGAGTTCTTTATAGAACAGAATATTATTACAGTTTGGGAGGCTAGAAGCCTGAATTCAGGACACTGGCTCTAGGGGAAGGCTTCATCTGTTCATTTGGGGGGAAATCTTTCTCCAGGCCCAGCATCCCTCAGTGTAAAAGTTAATGTTATATGTTGACTGGGCCATGATGCCCAGTGGTTTGGCAGTTATAATGCAGTTTGTAACTCACGTGACGTTGTGATCGCTTCCAGAATGAGATTTGATATAACATGATCACCTCCATGATGGGATCTGCTGTGAGCAGCCAGTTAGTTGAAAGGAAGTTTCCTTAGGCTTGTGGCCTGCGCTAAATATAAGTGGACATTCTGGCAAGGGTTGGGTTTTTTTTTTTTTTTGCTAGCTCTGGATCCTGCAGCTGGTTGCTATTTGTCCAACCTCCCATTCCTGGGACTTGAACCAGCAGCTTATCTGCTATCTTGCCTGATGATCTTGGAATTCATTGATCTTCCCAGCCTGCACGATCTCTGACCAGCCACTTTTGGGCCTGCCAGCACCCGCAGCTACGTGAATCAGGAGAAGCCTCTGTCCTTATCCACGAACTTAGGGGCATCCCAGCCCCTACAACCATGTGAGCCACTTCTTGGATGGAAATCTCTCTGTATGTATACTTCCATGCTCTCCTGGTTTTGCTACTCTGGAGAAACCAGCCTAAGGCTCAACTCCTTGGAGATCTCTAGCTGGCCATCTGCCTTTTCCCTCCATTAGTGCTTGCTTCTTTCTGTGCCTAATCTGCTTTTTGTATCTCAAAAGTCGGTAGATTTAAGGCACACCCTATACTGGCATGGTCTCATTAACATAACAAAGAAAACCCTATTCCCAAATACAGGTTTAAGATTCCAACACGTATTTTGCTGTGCAGGGGAACAATTCAATCCATAACACTTGCATTTAGACAATCCCTGCCAAAAGTCTTTCTCTTCTGGGGAGACCTCTGTCAACACTAAAATAGCTCCAAGAGAAGTCCCATGGAGATGTCACCCCCTTCTGATCCAAGGAGCTCTTTCCATCTCCCGCTGGAGCCGTCAGTGATGTGGTTTGCCAGCCTCTTGAGAGGATCATGCCTTTCTGCCGCTGCTTGGTTACACTGAGTCAACATGCAATGAATAATGAGTTGTAATAATCATAACTGGAGGAAATTTATGCCCTGGCAGCTATGAGGTCCAAAGCAAAAAGGAAAAATCCACAGTAACTTACACCCTGGGACTACTGAGTAAAGAATGCAAGTGTCTTTCCCCAGAGACCTCCAAATCAGCTCATTTAAATTAATAAATCCTACTTTCCTCTGTGCCTGAATAGCAGGCTTATTCAACGTGTCTTAGAATTAGCCAAAATATCCAAGTGAGGGAATGGAGCAGTTAGAGTCTTTCTTTATACCAGGAGATTTTGAGATACTGTGAAGTTTGCTAACTCCTATTTTGGCTGAACGCAGGAAAAGGAAAAAAACAAAACAAAAATAAGAACAACAATCAATTCCATCTGACAAATGGATCGCTTCTAAATCTACATGCTGCCAGATAACCAAATTGACTGCATTTTTTCACTATTTTTCCATTTTCTGAGTATGGTCTAAAACTCTGATACAGACCAGTCCTTAGAGAAAACTTCTTGCAGAGCTTTTGTGGGCTTGTTCTGACAAGTCCACCTGTAGGTCTACCTCTCACATTCCAGGCTAAAATTTAAAACATTTCACAAAGTGGCAGGCGTGAGCACAGATCCACCAGAATCGATACTGCACAGTGTGGTAGGTATCTGCAGGCCCCTGCTGTGCCAGCACGTTAGTTCCTGGATCTTGGCGGGCTCCAGGGGGAGAAGCAGCTCAGGGTAATTGAAGGGTTCAAGGCAGCAGCTTTTTACCAAATGGGAAGGAAATGCTTTAGTGCTCTAACAGTGCAAAGCATGGGGCATCAGGCCTGTTCCTACCACTGTTCTCAATAGCTGAGAAGAGAATGGAGACTAATTTGCCTTCTGTGGGTCACCTCTGATCTCTTCTCTCTCACCTCATTCTTCTCAGACTGTCCCTAAGCTGTTTGTCATCCCTACAGGAGCTCACATAGCAATGGGCTAAATGAATATGCTTTATCTGATGCCTGAATTCTGTGTCCACTTAGGTTTATCTTCAACCAGAATTGTGCGGGTGTGTGGGCACGCACGCACGTGCGTGCATGTGTGTGCGCACTGACAGACATGAAGGTTTCCTAGGCTGTGGAAATAGTAAGGACCAAATGCTGAAGCTGGAAGAGCCCTGGATTAGAAGTTGAACATTGAGGTCTAGTCCTAGGTCAAGGTGGAATATAATTCTCAGGGAGGTTAGGGACAGTGGTAGCTCTGCCACGAAGAACAGTTGTAGATGTAGGATAGAGGATAGAAGGCCTGAGACAGGGATCAGGACTGGAAATAACTGGGGACTGGGGGAGAAGGTAGATGGAGACATTTGTATGAAATGAGATATCGGAGTTGAGAGAGGCCCTCTGGCCCAAGGTCTTTGTGTAAGTGGATGTATGTGTACCTGTGTATACGCTTATGAGCATGTGTGAAGGAGAAAGAGAAAGATAGGCTAAGTTGACAGTATCTCCCAGGTTGGAGGTACCACCTTTGGGATCTGAACTGTATCAGCAGCTGATAAATCAGCGACTGTCCCCGTCAGTCCCAGTGAACCACATGGAGAAAGTATGTTTCCTGTTCTTGTAAGCTTGGGTTCTACTAGATGAACCCACTTCCATCAGAGGTCAATGAACTTGAAGCTATGAACACAACGTGGTCGTTTGGGGCTCCTCCTGCCGGCGGACCCCTAGGCAAACAAACGAGTTACCATAGAGGTGGAAGTGACTGGCCCTGACCACTATGAGAAGCTAGGTTTGCCACTACCCGCTGGGTACAGGGAGAGTGTGTCTAGAACTCAGGAATTCATCGGCTGTCTCCTGGGCTTCCATGCCTGGCAGTAATGGTAAACACACTTGCTGCAATCACAGCCTAACAAAGGCAAGTCAAGTCAAGGTCAGAGCCCTTGGAATGAGGCTCAACACCACCTTACCAGGCAAGAAAGCCAGGCCGGCCAGAGGGCTGGCCAAGGGAAACGGAAGTCTGGGACATGCGTTGGAGGAGGAAGATGATGATGACAATTATGTTGCCATGATAGGGACCATAACCTTCTTGAATTAAATTTTAGCAGAGATTACAGGTGGCCCCACCACCAGGAAAGACACTCTGTGACAGGTTAGATTTAGAGGGCCCAAGACAGTTTAGTGACTCAAGTGGTGGATTGTGTCAGACACCTCTTATATATACCAAGTCACACCCTCTGGACCCTACCTTTTACTCCAGGTACTGCTATGGCAACCAGTCCCATGCAGGCTTCAACTAGCTTCACGCAGGTTATAATTTAACAGAATCTATTCTAAGTCCCAAGAGCCCTGGTTAGCACAGTGGCTAAGCAGTTGGCTGCTAACCAAAAGGTCAGCAGTTTTGAAGCCACTAGCTGCTTCATGGGAGAAAGATGTGGCAGTCTGCTTCCATAAAGATTTACAGCCTTGGAAGCCCTGTGGGGTTGCTAGAAATCAGAATTGACTTGATGACAGTGGGTATGTGGTGAGTACATAAGTCCATGCACATACCTCTTGCTTCCTGTGCTGGAACTTCTCAGACACTGAGGCATGGATTTTGCCAGGAGGCCACTTGGTACACATACATGGCCGACCCAGAGGTCTACAGAGCCACACCTGACCAATGGGAGAAGAAACACAGTGAAATGGTCCTCCCCTTCCATTCTCCAGACAGAGAGTTCTAAGATGTATTTCCTAAAGCTCCTTATTTTGTCAAGGTCAAAGCCCCATCCTCCATACTGGTAGTCATCTCCTTAATACACTTCTTTTTTGTCCTCCTTCCGCTTTTCCTCCCCAGTATCTCACTCTTGCTTCTTGGGATCACACCCCAAAAAACCACCTGCATGTAAGCCTTCATCTTAGATTCTGCTTGTGGGGAAAACCCAATCTAAGACACTCCCCTTAGCATCTATCCTCAGTACAGAGGGATGGTCACTTAAAAATGTTGAGTCAGACCATGAACCTACCCAAACCCTACAGTTAATTCCCCAGTGCTAGCCATGCTCCTCCCTTGCCTTCTCTGGACAGCAGCACTTCCAGCTCCTCAGAAGATCCTGCTCACAGGAAAAGCTAAAACTTCCTCATCTAACCTACAAAGCCCTGCACGATCTGACAGTCTCCCAGAACCCCAATTACTCTGACCTCATGTTTCACCATCCTTCTCCTCATGCCCCTCAAGCTGAAGGTATTGGGCTGACTGTTTCCTCTGCCTGGAATGCTTGCCCTAGACATCTGCATGGATAACTCCATCAGTCTTTCCAGTCTTTCTTCCAATATCGTTTCAAGATAGGGTGACTAACCATGTCACTCTCTCTGGGACTCAGAGGTTTTCTCTGCTGTGGGACTTCCAGTGCTAAAATTGGGACAGATCTGGACAAACTGGGATAGTTGGTCATCTTATGAAACCTGATTCTTTTATTTAAAATTTCAACTTTTCCAGTCCCCTCACACCCCTGGTTCTCACCTATCCTGCTCTTATTTTTATTATTCTTTGCCCTAGCAGTCATCACCTCTAGAGGTCCCTCGGTGGCATTGATGGTTTGCACTTGACCTACTAATTGAAAGGCTAGCAGTTCAAACCCACCCAGTGGCACCGTGGAAGAAAGACCTGGAGATCTGCTTCCATAAAGATTACAGTCAAGGAAAACCAGCAGCACTCAGTCCTACTCTCTAACACACGAGGTCACCATGAGTCAACATCCTTTTGATGGCAGTGGGTTTGGTTTCTCGGTTTGGCCACCTCTAACCTACCACTTGGAGCCCTGATGGTGCTAAGCAGTTAACAGCTTAGCTGCTAGCCAAAAAAAAAACAAGAGTTTGAATCCACCAACTGCTCCCTAGAAACGCTATGGTGTAGTTCTACTCTGTCCCAGAGGGTCTCTGTAAGTGAGAATCATCTTGACAGCAAGGGGTTTTTGTCTGTTTTGTAATCCATCACATAATTCTCTTCTGCTACTCTGGCCTATAGGGTCGCTATGCGTCAGACCTGCCTTGATGGCACTGGGTTATTATATTTATAGCTTATAGTATTCTATGTTGCATCCCTGGCATTATAGGTGTGGTCAAAGTATAGTCCCGAGACCAACAGCATCGGCATCACCTGTGAACTTGCTAGAAATGCAGATTCTCAGGCTCCCCCCAAGACCTACTGAAGCAGATACTCCATGGGTGGGGACCAGCAATCTGTGTTCTAACAAGCCCGCAAGGGCATTCTGGTGGCTTTCTCAAGTCTGAGAAGCACAGGAAGGTACACAGGAAGTGCTCAGCAAATACGTGTTGAGAGAACAAATGACTCCTGTGGGCCAAGTCCTTCTCATCCATGGAAGTGGGTTCTCAAATGAAATCAGTCTCTGGGTTGAGGATTTGTCACTGTTCACTAAAGAGGAATTTTCCATCCAACATTTCAGCCCCAGCTTGACAGCCCTGGGTTCATCGTAATTAACCCAATGCAGGCTGCCTGTGTGCAGTGAAAGCTATCTTTGCTCTCTCGTCTCATTACGTACAAGATGCTCAGAGAACTACAACTGCTCTGACATTTTCACGTGACACCAGGGCTGCTTTGCTCTTGTTTCACCAGGGAAGCTCCATTAGAAATATTATGGGGGGTTATTCAATGGGTCAACAAGGGGTATGTGTGGAAGGGCAGCACAAGAATAACACCAGATTTCCCTCCTTACTAAGAAATAAAATATCTTTGAAATGCCGCAGGGGGTGTTAAAGCTAGACCTCAGAAAGGAATTTTTGAAACCATGGCAGTAAGTTACAGGAATACAATAGGTACCTAAGTAAATTATAAAATCCCCTCACAAATTTCTGCATTGGGACTGGTTTTATCTAGGGCAGAGAAAGGGCCAACAAGAGCTCTCAAGACTCAGGAACAGAATTAAGGGAACACTGGCTTTCAGGGAGGAGTCAGAGGCTCAAGTTTTAGTCGCCTTCTCACCTGGCATGTGGACTTGAACCCATTTTCCCCATTAGGAGCTGGATAATTCTTGGCTGTGCAGAGATGTCCCGTGTGTGTGCTGCAAGATGTTCAGCAGGATTGCTGGCCTCCACTCACCACATAGGAACAATACCCCCTTTCCTGCCCCTCATCTCCCCCAGTTGTGATAGTTGAAATGTCTCCAGATGTTGTCAGCTGTCTCCTGGGAGAAAAACTATGTTGAAAACCATTACTCTGCTGGCACCATGGGAGACTCTGGGTAATGCAAATGATTAATGCTCTGGGCTTCTAACCTAAAGGTTGGAGGTTCAAGTCCACCCAGAGGCATTTTCAGGAAAGGCTTGGTGGTTTACTTCTGAAAAATCAGTCACTGAAAACACCATGGATCACAGCTGTACTCTGACACCCATGTGGTCACCTTGAGGTGGAATTGACTCAAAGGCAACTAACTAGTCTAGGAGTACCATGAAACCAGGAGGCCCCTTGAAGTCTTTCCCAGCACTGATAACCCATCTACCAAATGGAGAAAACACCATTTCACAGCATACCCAAACCAAGCAAACCCAGGACTGTTGAGTCAACTTCCACTCATAGCAACCTTATAGGTCAGAGCAGAACTGCTCCATAGAGTTTCCAAGGAGCACTTGGTGGATTCAAGCTGCCAACTTGCTGGTTAGCAGATGTAGCACTTAACCACTACACCATCAGGGTTTCTCCAAAGCATACAGGGCAGCAGAAACATCACAACAGGGCCAGCCCTCCAGTGGACAGAGCATGTGGCTTCTGCATCATGTGCTCTGGAGTACCTACGGCAAGCCCAGCCTGACTCTGGACTCTGATGGCCTTATCTTCCAGGCCAGCTAGTGGGGTCTTTCAAGGCCACTACTCTAGGAATTTGAAACTTCCATCTATATGGTCACTATGAGTCAGAATTGACTCAGCAGCCATGGATCTGGCTTGGTTTTACCTGCGCTGGTGGTAGAGAGCACCGAAGCCACGCATTGCAATTCCCCCTGCCACCAGCACTCCACGCCAAGCTGCTTTACAATATCAAGCCCTAGGGTGATAGCCAATAGATGAAAACATTACTACTGGATTCTTAGTCTGCACTGTTTCTAAGGTATGATTTCTAGAAGACCTCTTAGAGTGAGCCGGTGAGCCTGAGTCATGCAAGTGTGGGCTTGGTGCAATCTTTATTTAAAATGTTGGTGTTTCACTTATCATGGACTTGACTGCATTCATTGTGATTTTTTTCTTTTTCTTTTAAACATTACACTGGAATATTATCTGATTTCTGAGTCTTTTGGTATTCCCTTAAGTTTTCTGCCTTAGGCAAATGTTTCATTGCCCTCACCCTAGTGTTGGCCCAGGTCATCAAGGTTTTGCGATGAAGAACAGCAGACCTCGGCTAAGAGGTCAGGCAGAGGGAGCAGCCAAGGCCTTACCTGGAAGCCCCAGACACCCGGTATTGCAGCAGTCCCTAAAGGTACTGCCCAGTATGAATGTCCCTCCCCTCAAAAAAATCCGTTGCCATGAAGTCGATTCTGAGTAACACATGTTACAGAGAACTGCAGCATGGGATTTTCTTGATGGAAGCAGATCATCAGGCCTTTCTTCCTTGGCAGTCCCATGTGGGTTTGTTTGTACCTCCCAGGGAACTAGAAACACACTGAAGATACACAAAATAGGGGTTCCCAGCCCTGATTGTCAGCAAACGAATTGTTCTAATGTACCTCACACCATTCATCCACTTATTGATGACTCATTCTCCGGGAGCCTGCTCCTGGACACACGCTAGGCACACGGGTGAGATGGTGCTCACTTCTCAGGAAGGGAAGACAGGTACATATACAAATGAAGCCTAATGGCAGTAATGAGGACTACACGAGGGGCTGTGGGAGCCTAAGCGAGCAGTGATTCACGTGATCTGATGTGCAGGGACAGATCCAAATGCAAGAGAGCGTTTGTCAATCACAGGTCATTTTTCAAGTTCACTAACAAGACTGTGAGTGTCACAGAGGTGAGATACGAACTGAGGATTTACTTGGCTTCATTTCCTTTAGTCACTTAGGTGACAATCAAGGGACTTCCTACCCCCTTTCACACAGCTGAGTTCTCAGCTGGGTAGAAACTATGAAATGATCTCACATAATTTGAGGGCTTAATTGATGACAAGCCAGAGTATGTTTATTTTAATGCCCCTTCCTTTTATTTTTATTTTTTAGGGGTACAGAGAGTATTCAAGGAAGAAACAAAAAGACAATAATATGCTTATAAACAGTGGTCCAACTGTCCATTTTATAGATGCAGAAACTGAGGCCTAGAGAGGGCAAGTGATGTAAGCAGGATCCCAGCCTTAAAAGAGAAATTACAAACAGTAATGCAGGCTGACAGGTCAGGGAGACACTGTGAGGAAAGAAAGGATGCAATGTTTGCCTCCCTTTGTCTATTTGTGCAGGGACACGCACTACAGAAATTAATTAAGCAGTAGCTAGTCCCTAAAATGGAAACCCTGGTAGCATAGTGGTTAAGTGCTATGGCTGCTGACCACAAGGCTGGTAGCCGGAATCTACCACATGATCCTTCGAAACCTTATGGGGGAGTTCCACTCTGTCCTCCAGTGTCGCTGTGAGCCAGGACAGACTTGGCAGCAGTAGGTTTAGTTTACATTCCCTAAAATGGCAAGCAAACCAAACTCCCTGCCACTGAGTTAATTCTGACTCACAGTGACCCTGTAAGACAGAGTAGAACTGCCCCATAGGGTTTCCAAGGAGTCCCTGGTGGATTTGAACTACCGATTTTTTGGTTAACAGATGTAGTACTTAATCCAGTATCTACCAGGGTTTCCAAAATGGCAATAAATGGGGCTGATAACGGAGCATTTGGTTTGTTATGGGCGGTGGAGTCCCTGACGGCTCTGCCAGGTTCCATGTTCTGGAGAGGTGGAGCTGGGGTAGCTGAAAAGAGGGCACACTTGGATGAGTGCAAGTCAGGTGCCTGCCCTGCAGGTACCCGGAGTGGAGGCCCCTGCTCTCACACGTTCCTCTCGTCAGGAAAGAGGGATGCCAGCAAGTGCCAGCGGCACCATTCTATGGATGGAGAGACCAACACTCAGAATTGTCTTACAGCGGCCCAAGAGCATAAACCAACTGAAGCAAGTGCAGCGAGAATGCTCCTTAGAAGCATGGATGGTTTGACTGGCCTCACTTCCTCTGCATGCAACATCAGGAGGGACCAATCCCGGGAGAAGGACAGTATGCTTGGTAAAACAGGTCAGTGGAAAAGAAAAAGAAAAATCAAACCTGCTGCCATTGAGTTGATTCCGACGCATAGTGACCCTATGGCCAAGTGCCGTCGAGTCAGATCCGATAGGACGGAATGGAACTGTTCCATCGAGTTTCCAAGGAGCACGTGCAGGATTCAAACTGCTGACCTTTTGGTTAGCAGAGGTAGGTAGCACTTAACCACTCCTGCCGCCAGGGTTTCCCGGCAGAAAGGGGGAAGATGGTAAATGAGATGGATTGACCCAGTGGCCGCAACAACGGCCTCAAACCTGGCCGTGACTGTGAGGGTGGCGGAGAACTGGGCGGGGTTTTGTTCTATTACGCACGGGGTTGTTTTAGTCAGCGCTGACTCGAGGGCACCAAACAACAACAGCAAAAAGCAAATTTCTGGAGGCTCTGCCTGGATTCTGGGGCTCTGAAAACACCTAAGTCCTCACACAGCGCAGGAACAGCCCTTTACCAATATTCACCACAAGGGGGTGCACACGTACATCTCTTCCGTGTGGCCACCCAGCCTCGATTGAACTCTGCCAGTGCCAGGAAGCTCATTACCTCTTAAGGCAAAGCAATCTATCTTTGGACCCCTGTGTTACGAAGTTCTTTCTTATAGCTTCTTTGCTTTTCTTTATAGAAACACAGCCCATCTCCCTCCAAGACTCCCTGCAATATCTTTCATTCCTTGTTAGCCTGTATGACTAGAGCGATCTAGCTATTTGGGAAACATCTGTTCCTGTCCCTAGTCCATGTGTGGCTGACCTTTGAAACAGTATTTTTCATTGATGATTAGAGATCCTCTGATTATTCACTTGCAGGAGCTACAATGAAAGGAGCTTTGTCCCTAAACCAGGGAGTTACAAACTCAAAGGCACAGGAATTGGGAAAGCAGCACAGGGGCAGGAAGCCAGCCTGATGGAACGCTAAGGAAGCACAGGCTGCTGCCCTACCTAAGTGAGCAGCTCAACCCTGCTCCAGCCAGGAGTGGTGTCAGGAAACTATAGACTCAGAGCTGTCAGAGCTTTGCTCTATCAAAAGAAGGCAGAAATTTGGATTGCTATGTGAAACTTTCCAATATGTCAGTGTTGGCAATAAATTGGCCTTTTTAAAATACACTGTGTGGTCAGGTCAAAGAACACACACCACCTGTGGGCTGCCCATTTCCAGACTATGACTTCAACACTTGTTTTGTCAGTAGGCTGAACAGGCTGCAGAGAGTTTCAGGATGGGTAAGGGTCTGCTTGAGAGGGGTGCATAACAGGCCCCCTCTGCCTCTCCTCTATAGGTGGAGCAGAAGCTGAGCCCCGTTGTGCCCTGTCCTAAAACACCATGCCCCTGCTACCCCCCACCTCTGCACCTTCCATCTCTCCCCCCCTCACCTCGCCACTCTTGTACCTTCCTCATGGGGAAATGAGAGGAAAGAATGACCCAGCCGGCACTTTGTAGGGCTGGCAGTGTTCGTCACAAATGTCTTCTCAACAAATCTCCTTGTTTTCAATTACCTCCTAACATACCTCCAGGGAGCCCAGCCAAGCAGGAGGATTAGCAAAATAATGAGTTCAAATTATTTAGTTTTTTCTTTCCCCCTGTCTTTATTCTTTGGCAATATTGAATCTAATCCAGGTCCAGATGTATTGCATGATACACAACAGGTTATGGCTAATAACTGATCTCATTTTCAAATTAATATGCAAATTCCCCCTCAGAGCTGAGGCATGAAAGAAGTGAGTTGGGGACTGCAGGAAAGAGGGGTATGAGCAGGAAAGGAGGCAGGAGAGAAGGCTACAGCATTTCCTTTTCGCTCTGCAGTCTAATGAGACTTTTCACAGGAGAGACAGCAATTGGGAGATTTGATGACATGGGAAATCTGTTTTGATAAATAGTACCCAAATGTGCTCATGTCTTCCTCTGCAGGCAGGTTGCAGGATCTCAGAGCACCAGGGATGGAGAAGAACCCATCTTACAGAAGAAGAAACTGAGATCTGAAATTCCACAGCCATGCTGGGAGCAAAGTTGTGGCTACCTGCCAGAGTACTGAGAGTCCCTGTTCCAGTGAGAAAGTGAAAGAGAAGATTAGGCTTTCCTGGAGTAGCAGGGAAAACAGGATTCCTTCTCACTTTGAGCTCTCCAGAGGTTTTGTTCTGCTATATATAGCAATATCTACAGTGAACATTCAATTTATTTTATTGAATTGTCTCATTTTCTGTCTTCTGTCTACCCCAGCAGAGGGCCATCAAGACCAACCTTAGAAGCCTTGTTCCTCCAGGAAGCGTTTCTTGATTACCACCTTCAGTCTGCCTACCTTTTGAGTTTCTCTTTCTCCTACACACAGCCCTCACATCAGCTCTTTTACTCTCTCATATAGTTTAAGAGGCAGGTCCTCTATTGCACGGAATTCTTGATAGGGCTGTTGCCGATCGAACAGTGTCACCCTCCCCTCCCACCCCTGCAAAGGGTGTTGTAAATCCTAACCCCTATACCTGCAGTTATAATCCCATTTGGAATGAGTTTTCTTCATGTTAAGGGGCCATATCAGTATATGGCGTATTTTAAGCCAAGCACCTTTGAGTTATAAAAAGAGCAGATGAGGCTCAGAGAAGCAAGCAGAGATGGCAGTAGATTGATGCCACACCACATGACAGTCACCAGACAACCGAGGAACAAGGACTTTCCCCAGAGCCAACAGAGAAAGGCTTCCTCTAAAGCAGACACCCTGAATTTGGACTTCTAGACTGTGAGCAATTTCTGTTTCTTTTTTTAAAACATTTATTATGCTTTAAGTGAAAGTTTATAATCCAAATCAATTTGTCATATGAAACTCCACACCCACACCACTCTGCAAGCCTAACTGCTACCCTCCACCCCTTGAAATAGCTCACTCCTTCTTTCTGCCCTGTACTTCCCATACACATTTCTCTTTCTTAGAGTCACTGTTGTCGAGTTGATTCTAACTCATAGCAATGCTATCACAAGAGTGGAACGTCCCCACAGGGTTTCCAAGACTGTAAATCTTTACAGAAGCAGACCGCCACAGCTTTCTCCCTTGGGGTGGCTGGCAGCTGCAGAACTCCCAACTTTCTGGTTAGCAGCCAAGTGCTTTAACCCCTGCACCACCAGTGGGCCTCTTACAGTCACCCCTTGTGGTACTGCTGTTACAGTAGCACACAGTAAGTTAAGGGCCAGAGACTATGCTCAGCTGGGATCCCTACCCTTGCTGACAGTTACTGATGAGGTGGCCTGGATTAATCAGCGAAGTCATCAAAGTGGGCAGCACAGCTGAGCACCTACTGTGTGCCAGCCACTGTGCTGAGCACTGGCAACAACTTTTGCCCTTTGTGTTAACTTAATCATCCAGTCCATAAAAAATGAGAACACTGAGTCCCAGCATGATGGAGTGACCCATCCAGGAGTGGACATTTCAGAGCAGGGATGGATCTCGATTCCAGGATTGCCTGTCCCTGCTCTGGTGCTCCTGCTTTCTCTCTCATGTTTCTCCTCCTGGCTTGTCCGGCTGGAAGCCTACAGACGTGGTTGCATCTAGCCTGGATTCTCTCAGCCTATTGTGAAAAGGCTCATGGGAAAAATAAGTGGGCTTCTTACCAGCTCACCATGGGAGATGGGTCTTGGGAGCAAAGGGGCCACTGGTCTCTACTGACCTGTGACTAGTGAAAAGGAAGGAAATAGTGATGAGCAAAGAAGAAGAAGCAGGTTTCTGGCTGGGAGCTGGGCCTGATCGTGGAGCCTCCTGGCCCAGAGATTGACGCCTGTCCTGCTCCATTAGGCAGGGTTGTCTCAGCAGGAGCCCTGTTCCCTTAATCACTTCAACTTCATGTTGGTTTCCTTAATGCATGTTTACCCTCCTGTCTCTTCCTGTCTCTGACTGTAGTGCTTGCTGTCATGGGAGTGGCATCTCAGATCTAGAGCTGCTGGAGGCTGGTGGAGGTAGAGAAGCTCTGGGGATGGAGGGCTGTGGAGGTAGGTTCTCGTGACCTATGGAGACTGCCCTGCTTGCCTTTCTCAAATTCAGGGCCTTCTGTGGAAAACAATGGCTCAGAGCGGAGCAGGGAGGGGGACCAGATGGAGAGTCTCTCAGCCAAGCCAAGTGCCGTCGAGTCGGATCCGACTCTCCAGCTATGCTATTTAATATGATAGCCACTTGCCACACGTGGCCATTAATCAAAATGTAACAAGACTAAAGATTCAGTTTCTCATGTAACTCTAACCATGTTTCTAGCGTTCATGAGTTACACGAGGTGAGTAGCTATCTATTAGCATGGAGAGAATACTGCCATCATCGCAGAAAGTTCTAATGGCCAGTGCTGTTTTAAGGTACTTTCTGTGTCTGAGGTGTCAGGTTCCTGAATGATCCCAAAGGGAGTCTTCCTGGTCCTCTGGGCCCCGGTATCTACCTGCTGCACTCAACTAGGTGAATATAAGACAGAGATCTCAAACACTATCCCCTCCCCTTGCATTTTCAGTGTCTCTGCCACCTATCACCCTTTTCTTCTTCGTGGGTCAAGAAGCAGAAAAATGATCAAGTTGGTACTTTCCAGAGTTCTGCATGTGGTTCATGCTACAATGTGGTCTTCTTCCCTGAGGGGATGGATCTCTCTCTGCTGGGCTACCTGAGCTGAAGTCAAGGTACCCCATTGCTTAAAATCAAAAGAAGGAACAAGGTGAACCTGTTTAATCATCCAAGAGTCAAGCCATTTATACTCAAGTAAGAGTAATCCACATATAATAGACACCTAAAACTTAAAAGCTCTCCCACTGGTCTCACAGCCCATCTGAAAGTAGGATTCCTATGACTCAGGAAAGCTTCAAAGTAAGGAATCCAAGCAGCACCGAAAGGGAGGTGCTGGTGGGTTTTCAGGGCATGAATGCTGTCCCCTACTGGTCCTTCCCTTTCCTAAAATTCAAGAGCACCTCACATAGGAAATACCAGCTTTTAGATGGGCTGCTCTAAGTGGCACCAAGGAAAAAGAGGGAATGAGGGAGGGAAGGAAGGAAGGAAGTGGTGGAGAGGGAATAAAGGAAAGAAGGGAGGGAGAGGGAGAAAGGAAAGAACCAGATAGCCAGAGAGGGTTATAAACAGCATACCCATACCCACTGCCACTGGTCAATTCTAACTCACAGTGACCCTACAAGACAGAGTAGAACTGCTCCACAGGATTTCCAAGGATTTGAACACCTTACCTTTTGGTTAGCAGCCATGCTCTTAACCACTGCACCCCCAGGACTCTCATGAAAAGCATAGAATCTCTTAAACTTGAACAGCTACTTTTCAGGCCCTCACAAGTTTCGACAGTCACTTTATTGACTACCGTGATGCTCACAACACATTGCTGAGGAGCAAAGACACTCATTACCGTGTCCTTTGTGCATCTAAGAAAAGCAGTGTCTTAATTATCTAGTGGTGCTGTGACAGAAATACCACAAGTGGATGGCTTTAACAAGCAGAAATGTATTCTGTTATAGTCTAGTAAGCTGGAGGTCCAAATTCAGGGTGTCAGCTCCAGGGGAAGGATTTTGCGGTCAGCTTGGAGGAAAGTCAGTGTCATCAATCTTCTTCTAGACAAGGAGCTTCTCCATGCAGAAACCCTGGGTCAAAAGCATGCACTGTTCTCCAGGCATTGCTTTCTTGTTGGTATGAGGTCCCCTTGTCCCTCGGCTTCTCTGTTTTATATCTCAAAAGAGGTAGGTTTGAGACAATCCAGTCTTAGAGATTTGAGTCATGCCTCATTAGCATAATTTCCGCCTATCCCACCTCATTCACCTCATGGAGGTGGGATTCACAACACATAGGAAAATTAAAGCAATGACAAAACAGCAGACAATCGCACAATACTGGGAATCATGGCCTATCCAAACTGACACACATAGTTTGGGCAGACACAATTCAATCGATGACCACCAGGATTCAGAGACGGGAGGAGACTTGGCTGAATGAGCCCCATCTGGCACCAAGTGACAGTTCTCCCATCATGCTTCGCATATCTCACTGAGAAAGGCCAGGGGTGACACTGCAAGCTTGCAAAGACCCAGGCCCAGGTGCTGCTGCAGGCAACGGTGTCTATTGCAGGCTGTGAAGCGACAAGAATTATTTGCCAGCTGAGCATAGAAAGCCATTTAGGAATGGAAGCAGCAGGTGAGACAGCAGGAGAGATGAGCTCCAGAAAGGAAACAACCCAGTGAAGGAGAGCAGAATCAAAAACACAGGAGAAATGAGCTCAGCAAAATAGCAGGTTTGGAACAGATTTATTCTGGGTGGAACCCTTCCTGAGAGGTTGTATTTCCAACAAGTTCCCAAGAGATACTAATGCTGCTAGCTAGGGACCAATGCTGATAGTGTAGTGGTTCTCAAAATTTATTATACATGAGAATCACTTGGGCATCTTGTTAAAATACAGATTATAATTCAGTATATCTGGGGTGGAAATGCAGATTCTCGGTATGGGCTCAAACTGAAACAAACCACTTGAAGCCCTGGCAAAAGAAGAAGCCAAGGGAGGGGTCTTTCAGCCAACAGCATTCAGGACTGAAGGAGAGACACTCCTACAGCCTGACATTGGCCACCTGCAAGGCCAGGACAGAAGTGAGGGGCACCATGACCCAAGGCAGCCCCTTGGCCAACCCTGCCCGGAGTGCCTCCTGCACACCTTTGTGGTGGGCACAGCATGCTGCAGGATCACGAGACCATGAGGAACAGGGCCACTGAGAGACTTCTGGTCGAAATTCACCTCCTGCATAATTATTATCAAATTTGTTTGTTGCACCTTTATAACAAGGTGGTTATCAAAGTCCCCCACCTCTTAAAATAGCTAAATATCTTGATTACTGTTTTCCAAATATTTTATTTTGTGATCCAGGTATGAAATGTATTCCATACTGTGATCCAGTGCACATGTGCACACACAGAGACACACACACATCTATGAACTGAAACAACAGTTTTATAACACAATACCTTATTAAGATACACTTTCATATTCTCTCTTCTCTTCTTGTCTGTTACATTTGGAAAAATGCAGGTCACAACACACTGAATTGAGTTTGCTCCTTATAATGAGTCTTGACTATTTAAAAAACACTGATCTTGAAGAATTGTGTGACAACCTCTCGCAGCCCTTCCCTCTTACTATGCTGCCTGGCTGACTGCTTCTGTTTTCAAAATGCAATCTCCGGTGACATGTGCTGCCCAGAAACCACAGATGAGGGTTATGGAGGTTTCCCAGAAGCAGGAGCAAAAACTGTTACCTGTTCTCCTTCTAAAATGCAATGACGCAACTGATACTTACCCAAGAGACAATCCATGCTTTGGCATGCAAATTGGCTGTTCCTGCAAAATGTATTAACTGGGATAATGACCAACTGGACCTCTTCTGTATAGGTCTAGGCACTCCATCAAACACTTCAGAGGTTGTATCTCATTTAGTTTTGCTACAACAAAAATGAGGGACCCCTTCAATGAGATGGACTGACACAAAAGCTGTAACAATGGACTCAAATACACTGACAATCACAACGACAGTACAAGACCACACATTTTGTTCTGTTGTATATGAGATCACCAAGATTCAGAGCCAACTGAATGGTGATTGATGACCACACAACCCTAGGAGGTTGATATCACAGGTCCTGTTTTACAGGTGAAAAAACTGAGCTCAGCAAAGACGTGCAACAGGGCTTCGGTCACACAGTGGCAGAGCTGAGCTTTCTGGTCGTGTCTGTTTCTATCCAAAGCCTCTATTATCACGGAAATATTAAATTAATTGAATAATTGGACATCTTTGAAACAAATATGTCAGGGTATTGTGATCTCTGTCTCATACACACACACAACTGATAATCATGAAGTCAAACCTGCATACAACGAAATGCCCAATTGGTTACCTCATGGGAACCAGGGATATTGGATATCCACAACCTTCTTCCAAGAGAGAAGATAGGGAAGATGTTGAGAACTGGAAAACCCAAAGAGGTCTTGGGAACCCTGCTGACATAGTGGTGAAGCGCTACATCTGTTAGCTGAAAGGATGGCAGTTTGAACCCGCCAGGTGCTCCTTGGGAACTCTACAGGGCGGCTCTACTCTGTCCTATAGCGTTGCTGTGAGTTTGGTTTTTGGTAGAGAGGACTGGACACCTGGCAGCAGGCTGGCTCCACCCAGCACAGGAAAGTCTGCTGCAGGTTGGTTTGGTTTCTGTCTCCCCTTCTCCATGCTCCCGGGGTATCTTGCCTCACTGGAGCCTGGAAAAGCAACAGCTACATTTCTCAGACATCTTTGTAGCTATTTTTCTGAAAGTGAAATAACTTTGTCCAATTAAATTTTCTTGGACAAGACTTGGAAGACAAAGTGAGATGAAGGTTCCCTTCCTGTACCTGTTGATTATTTTTCTGCGGTGAAGCAAGATTGTAGTGACGTGGCTTTTTCTTTTCTTCCTTTTTTTTCCTGTAGCAGCATTCTAATGCTCATTCTTCAGCTTCTTGGATGTTGAAAAGCAGCTGTGGTGGGCATAGTGGCTGAAAGTCACATGCCAGACCAAGTCAACAACTTTGAGAGTGGCTGGTGACAGCTGCAGCAGTCCAGCTGTAGGGCTGGTTTCATGACTGAATTCCTGACACTTGAAGCAAGGCTAGGGGGAATGTTCTAGAACTTAAGAACTTCAGTGTGGTCTCAGAGGAGTAGCTCCAGGGACAGGAAATCTCTGTAGTGTTTTAAAAGATCTTTCTGTCTGGACACTCTGCTCATCTCCTCAACCTCAGGCCCAAATGTACATGTCACAGACAGTATGTTAGTCCAGTTCTTCCAAGAAGCAGATACCAAGATGGAATGAAACGTGCAAGGAATTAAAATAACAGAGACACCTCAGAAAGAAAATGAGGAGGGAGTTAGGGGAGGCAGGGAGAGCCATCAGCCTGCCTACAATGTTGACCCCAGTTGAAGGAAAGAGGGGAGGAATGCCGAGTGGACGTGTGCGAGATACACGCATAGTCTAAGGCAGGTGTGAGGAGGCCGTCAGGGAGTCCTTTAGCCAAAGGCATCCGTCAGAGGGGCCTCGAGTCTCCCAGAGACAGGCCTGCCTTGGTATCCCTGCTGCGCTGTCATTGGCTGGGAGCAGCCTGTGGAGATGGTGTGGCCTCGGTAAACCTGGGACAATGGATTTCAGGGGCCCTGGGACAATTATGCTTCCTGTAGTTGGGATGTACAGAGCACTTTCTCACGGCTGCCGCAGACACACCACCACGTTCACCAGCTCATAATGTTTTCTGCCCATAGAAATTTCCCTCCAGCCTTTCTCACTCCATGCGTTGTTGGGTGGCTGGGGACTAAGTCTTCCCACTTACCAACGTGTTGTTAGTTTCCTTCAGCTGTCCTCATCTTGTATACCCAAACCACCAAATAAAACCAGTGCCATCAAGTCAATTTCAACTCATAGCAACCCTATAGGGCAGAGTAGAACTACCCTACAGAGTTTCCAAGGAGCTCCTGGCAGATTCAAACTGCTGACCTTTCGGTTAACAGGTGTAGCACTTAACCACTACACCACCAGGGTTTCCTCGTCTTGTGTGGGCTATCTGGTTGTTGTGCAACGCTCTTGCTCCTTCTCCAACTCTTCCACCCTTCAGCAGATCCTCTGGAACTTTTCCTCATATTGGATCCATGGTGCTTCCTGGAGGTCTCCCAGCCTTCTCTTTTGAAACTTTAGTCCATCATGACAGTGTATGGTGCCTGGGTTGAATTGTGTTCCCCCTAAATGTGTGTCAACTTCAGTAGCTTCCCAGTATTGTGTGACTGTCCTACATGTTGTGATCTGATGTAATTTTCCTAAGTGTTGCAAATCCTAGCCGCTGTGATGTTCATGAAGCAATTATGATAATAAGGCAGGATGCAATCCACAGAATTAGGCTGTATTTTAAATCAATTTATTTTGAGATACAAAAGAAAGAAGTTCCACGGTAAGATTAATAACAAGGATCCTCCCGGAGAGCCTACAGGGAGGGAAAGCCTTCTCTGGAGCTGGTACCTGGAATTCAAACTTTTAGCCTCCTAAACTATGACAGAATAAACGTGTTTGTAAAAGCCATCCACTTGTGGTACTCCTGTTATAGCAACACCTAGCAGCCTGGGATGACTAAGACACCTTGTTTGCTTGTGCCAGGCAGACAACTCCTTCTCCTCCACACTGATTTACATTTTTCAACTATTTATTCTTTAATTTACAACATTTTACAAGTTTCACTCCCAAACCGCCTCACATTTGCATTACATCTTGTCTTAGTCTGGGCTCTCCTAAAAGAAGAGCCTGAGGCAAGGACTTGGATGTAGAAGTTTGTTTGAGCAGTGATCCGAGAACACAGCAGTGAGACAGCTGGAGGGAAAGCTAATGAAGAAGGTGTCACTGAGCTGGAGACCTCTGTGGGAAAGCCGGGTTCGGTCTGAGTAAGGACTCTCCAGACAATCATGCAGAATGTGCCTCAGAATTGTTCCTTCAAAGGATAGAAGGCTGGCATATTTGTCCACTGGCTACTGTTACCCGGTAGTTGAGCACTATCCTTGGGGTGGTTAACTTTCCCTCATTTCATTTCCTGGCTTTGCCTGTATGTGTCCTGAGTGTCCCTCAGCTCCTGAGGTGGCCCAGAGGCAAAAAAGCATCCCTAAGGCAGAACTCTGTTCCCACAGATACACTGAAATCAGAGCTAGGCAGAGGGGAATCCACGTGAGGACTTGGGAACTCCTGCCACATGTCTCCTTCTCCCAGACAAGAAACCCCTTTAATCTGTAGTGCCCTTTGGAAGGAAATAGGGAACAACTTTGTCAGTGAGACATCTGTACATTCTCAGCTCTCAGGACAGCAGCCTCTATATCTGCCAACAGCTCTCAGGACAACAGATAGGTGGATGGGCTGGCCTACTAGGTAGGCTGCCCCCGGTTCCCTGAACAACAGCCATGGAGTGTGGCTACTAGGGTAACACCAGCTGTGGCACAAACAGTTGTCTCTCTGAATTCCAGGGCACGCTGCCTGGACTTCCCACCTCTCAGGTGCCACCACCTCCTGCTCACATTCCTCTCACTTCTCAACACCTGCGTCTCAGACGACCGAGAAGAGAATCAGGCTTCCCAAGTAGAGGACTTCCCTAGAAAGCAGAGATATAAAATTATAAGATCACCTTATGGGAAGATAATTAAGACTCTCTAGGACTTCCTTTCCAGAGACAAGGAGCCTTGAGGACAAAATTTGACATAAGTGCACAGAATTCGGGGATAGGCAACAAAGACAGGTCAGCTTCTAAATTTTGTAGAGAACAGCATTCCCTTCACAAGTAAGTATGCTAAGGTCACCTAACTTATGGGATAGACCATCTCCCAAACATAGTCTAGTGGGAAAAAACAAAACTCAGGAGTTAAGGTCAGGCTGCCTGAGTCACTGCCTTGCTGTGTGGCCCCGGACATGCCCCCTTTCTGCTCTGAGCCTCAATTCTTCTGATTGGACAATGCAGAATTTAACAAAGTGGTCCCTCATGCTTTCCAGCTCATCCTTCTTCAATCACAGGAGCCCCACTGACATCTTTTCTGGAATGTCCAACCAAGTGACAAGTTACCCTGAGGCTGGATTTTCCTTTGCTGAAGTTTTGGGGGTATGCATCTTTGTTCCTACCCTTCTCCTTGAGAAGTATTGACTAAGTGCCTAGAAGCACTCTGTGCTGAGGGCCCGGCTCACCCTGAAGGCTCTTGTTTTCATGAGAAGAGACAGGGTGCATCGGGGCACAGGTTTCCCTCATGTACTCTGTCCGATTCCCTTTAGGGGAGTTAGTCACATCACATGATGTGTGAGTTTAGGTAACGGCAGAAGTTGGTAGTAGAAAGATGACAAAAACTTTGTGAGAAGTAGCACAGCCTAGCAAGGGAGAAAATTAAGTTCAAATTGTGGCTCTGTTGCTTAGAAGCTTTATGGTTTTGAGCAAATAACTTGAAAATCTCAGTGTTTTTCTATTTGTCAGATGGACTAATTCTGGCATGCAGGGTTGGTTTTATGATTAGTTTCTGGTGGGAGACTACCTGGATGGCACAAATGACTTGTCCTTGGCTATGAACCCCAAAATGGGTGCTTTAACCTACCCAGTGGTACTGAAGAAGAAAGGCCTGGAAATTTGCTTCTGTAAAGAATACAGCCAAGAAAACCCCATAAAACAGTTTTCGTCCGTAACACATGTGGTCACCATGAGTTGGAACTGACTCACTGGCAACATGTTTGGTTTTAGGTCGGGTGACTCAAAGATGTTCAACAACTCAGAGCTATTATTACTTGGGGATTGTTGTTGGATGCTGTTGAGTCAATTTTCAATTCATAGTGACCATATGCAACCAAGTAAAACTGCCCCATAGGGTTTTCTACCCTGTGAACTTTGCAGGAGCAGATTGCCAGGTCTTTCTCCTGAGGACCCATTACATGGATTCAAACTGCCAGCATTTCAGTTGGCAGCTGAGCACTTAACCATTGCACCACTAGAGCTCCTTATTTGGGGACTGTTGTTGTTATTAGGCTCTGTTGAGTCACTTCTAACTCATGACAACCCTGTGTGCAACAGAACAAAACACTGCCTGGCCTTGTGTCACGCTCACTGTCATTGTTATGCCTAAGCCCACTGCTGCAGCCACTGTGTCAACCCATCTTGTCGAAGGTCTTCCTGTTTTTGCTGACCGTCTACCTTACCAAGCATGATGTCCTTCTCCAGGGTCTCATCTCTCCTGATGACATGTCCAAAGTATGTAAGCTGTAGTGTCACCAACGTTGCGTCTGAGGAGCACTCTGATTGTAATTCTTCCAAGACAGACCCATTCAGTCATTTGGCAGTCCGTGGCATATTCACTATTCTTCTCCAGCACCACAATTCAAAGGCATCAAGTCTTTTTATGTCTTCTTTATTCACTGTTCAACTTTCACGTCCATAGGATGTGACTGAAAATTGGGGGTAGGTATTGTAATAGTTAAGATCCTTTTGGTGAAGCAAAAGAAATGAATTGGTTAAGTTCAATGAAAAGGGTACTGTGCCTCAAGAATATTGGAATAGCTTACAAAAATCAAGAAGATAACCGAACAGCCAGGATGCAGTGTGAGCAGCTACCAAGATCACTTTGGGGATAAGCAGGAAAATGTACTTTCTCCCAAGAAGCTACCTTTGGAAGGCAGCTCCAAAGTCCCTTGACTGAGTTTTAAATGCAAGAGGGTGAGACATCTGATTGGCCCAACCTGGCTCAGGGAAGTGACCCTGAATCAGCTATATATAGCCACCACAAACCAGACCGCTTGCTGTTAATTCCGACTCACAGCCACCCTATAGGACAGGATAGAACTGCCCCATAGAGTTTTCAAGGAGTGCCTTTTGTATGTGCAATCAGAACCTTTTGGTTAGCAGCTATAGAATTTAGCCACCATGGCACCAGGAGAGTAAAAATCACAGGGTACAGACTTTCTGGAGGGCTATCCAGTCATCGGTATCAGGGCCTTTCCCAAAGATTTATGTTCACTACAAGGACTATGTCTTTCATGATGGCTGTGTTTGGGACTGATCTTTGCTTGTGAAGTAACCCTGGACTCTGTGATTTTCAACTGCTTTCAGCAAATAACTCAAAAGCTCAGTTTTCTCACTTGTAAGCTGGGATAATTACAGTATAATTCAGGCTGACAACCAGGAGCTACTCCCTTCCCCCAACACATACCAACTCAGTGCGCTAGAGGATGATTAATGGATGCCACCAACCTGTTTATAACTAGCAACCACAGTCACCAGTTACAGCTATGTTTGAAAAAAGATTACAATCTACGCTTTTTGCTCATTGATCTCTACAAGCTTCTATTATGCATACTACTCAACAATATAAATAATTCGCATCATAAATGTTCTTCTCCCTCTTCATACTTCTCATTCCTTTGGATCCCAAGAACACAGTCCCACTGACACAGTATCCACCTTAATTCAGTGAAGTCACAATGCTTCCTAGAATCTCAGTTGTCGGTAGTGAATGCAGCCTCAGAGATCACTTGGTACCGTGGTTCTCAATCGTGGTTGTACATTAGACTAATAGGAAGGTTTTAAAAATACTGATGCCCAGGCCTCACCCCTAGAAATTTGGATTTAATTTGTCTGAGGTAGGGTCCAGAAGTCAATATTTGAAAAGAAAAATCAACCTGCTAGGTGACTTTCAGAAGCAGTCAGGGTTGAGAACCATTGATTTGCGCAAAGCTTTATTTCATGATTGGGAAAACTGAAGCACAATGAACACATACAGACATATATGTACATACATATACATATGTATGTCAGTTAACTGGTTATTTGCTGTACTGCAACGTGAATCAAGTACCCTGATTACTCGTTTAGTGCTTTTTCTCCTTAGATTATAGACACCTCATGTCCCATTAAGACTTAGATAGCTTCAAGGAAGAGCTGGTATTAGATTCGGAATGGGCTTGGAAATGGAGGCTTAGGTTAAAGGGAACCTTGGTTCAAGAAAGCCACCCATGGTCTCTGGAGGAGTAGAACCACAAGTGAGACCTTGGATGTGAAACATACACTGCAAACTGTAACACATCACAGGCATGTCAGCTTCTGGTATGCGAGTGACCACTAAGTGGGGGTGAGCACTAGGCTCCTGTCCTGTATCCTAAAACCGCAGTTATATGAAAGAAAAAGGCTGCCACTCAAATATCTGAAACTCAAAAATTTATGACCAAGAGATGTCACTCACTTTAGCTTTGTAATCCTGGGAGCCTTCATCTAACATGGGCCATGTTGCCCTTTCTTTACACAATCAAGTTTGTGCCTGAAATTCAGGTTAGTGATCTATACATAGGGTATAAAAGGTAGAAACAAAGAATGATTAAAACAAAATAGTATAATGGGCATCTCTAGAGGTGAGGAAATATGAAATTGAGGAGAAATACTTAAAGATTTACTTCATTACTTGCTTAACTCATGAAGAGATACACTGTACTGTTTAGGCATAATCTGCCAGCAAATCAGATTGCTGTACTTATCTAGAGTCTGGGGTTCAGGGATTATTTTGGAGTTGTGGTGGTTTTAGAGCTAAGGGTAAGATAATGTTAGCCTGAAAGGTATGCAAGACTTCACTAGAATATGTTTTCTGCTGACTGACTAACCTTTAAAATACGAGGATGCTATTGATTCAGAAGTGTGTTCATTGAAGCAAGTTATCACTGGTGAATTAGACTATGACAGTGATTGATCAAACAGGTTTAAGATTAGTTCTATAGAACAATCAGTCTTCTTCTAGAAGTGTAGAAACTTCCTTTTTAGTCTCAGTGGATGTTTTTAAACTATCAGTTGAAAGATTTGTATTTCCAGTTCGAAAAGACCAATCAGATGTGTAGCCTAATTTATGGTTCAAAATAGACCCAGGATGAGATATTATTGTGAAACTTTAGAACACAAGGTACAAGGAAAAGATTTCAAAAGCTTCCAGAGAAAACTCAAGTCACTTAAGGGATTAGGAATCAAAATGACTTTTGACATCTCAACAGAAACTGGAAGCTAGGAAGCAACAAAGCAGTACCTTAAACATTCTGAAGGAAAGTTACCTTCAATCTCAAATTCTTTACCCAGCCAAAGTATCATCCCGAAAAGTGAGTCTCGCTTGCACGCATCCTTAAGAAGTTCATTAGGGGATTTGCTGTACCAAAATGAGACCAAGAAAGAGGAAGATGTAAAATAAAAGAGGAAGGAATTCATCATAGGAGAGAAGCAAAGATAATAAAAGAACAAGACCCAAGATCGACAGCTGTATAGGAGACAGAGAGGCAATTAGTCCAGACATGTGTGACCCATGACATACTGAAGACTACTCATAAATGAGGATCCTAGCTACCATTTCATTTAAGGATGGAATTCCCTGGTTATCTTGGCTCAAGTCTTACATCTTCTAAGATTGTGTTAACTATGCACCCTGCTGGCAAACTAGGACCACAACACTTAATTCAATTTGTCTGCCCCTGGAAGCCTTCATCCAGCAGGTACCGTGTTGCCCTTACCTTACGCAGTGAGGTCTGTGCCTGCTACTCAGTTTAGGAATAGATACATAGGTGGTAAAAAACAAAAATAAAAACAAGACTAATGAAAGCAAAACAGTGTAATGGTTACCTCTGAGGGACAGGAAGTATGCAATTCTGAAGTAACACACAGGAGCTTCTAAGGTACTGGTATTTCTTAACATTAAATAAAATTATAATGATTCCTTAAACTGTAACAGTGTCTTATATACTCTTTGGTAGGCATGATACATACTACAATTTTTTTAAATGTTATCATCTGACATAAATAAACTAGCAATGATGCTTACTAAGCTTCTTTCTGAAGATGTATTATTTTCAAAAACTAAAAAAAGCTCAGTGAAAATTCCAAGTGATTAAAATGAACAATTTTACTGTTTCCTTCCTGTTATATCAGAAGATATTTTAAACTAAGTTTTGACTGCTTTGAAACCTAAACACAACAGAAAGGTTTTTTGTTGTTGTTTTTTTTTTTTAATTTGATTGATTATATTCTACATTTATGAATGATTGAAGACATATCTATTCACTTACTCTCTCCCAATACAGGAACCCTGGTAGTGTAGTGGTTAAGTACTGTGTCTGCTAATCAAAAGGTTGTCAGTTCAAATTTGCCCAGCACTCTTTGGAAACTCTATGGAGCAGTTCTACTCTGTCCTATGGGGTCACTATGAGTTAGAACCAACTCAACGGCAGCAGCTAGTTTGTGACACTGAAGAAGAATTCTTTATTATGAATTTAGCTCTGAAAGCTGACACCAAATGGGAATAGGAAGGGAAAAAAAGCAATATCTTCAGCTTAAGTATGAGCACCTCCAACACAGCAGACTAACTGCCTCTACGTCTCCTGTAGAGCTGTCAATCTTGGACCTTGTTCTTTTATTGTCTTTGCTTCTCTCCTGTGATGAATCCCCTCCTCTTTTATTTTACGTCTTTCTCTTTCTTGGTTTATTCTCTCATTTTGGTACAGTACATCCTCTAAGGAACTTCTTAAGAATATGTACAAGAGAAGTAAGTTTTTTGAGACTCACTTTTCAGGATGATATTTTGGCTGGGTATAGAATTTGGGATTGAAGATAACTTTCCTTCAGAATTTTTAAGGTAATGCCTTGTTGCTTTCTAGCTTCCAGTTTCTGTTGAGATGCCAAAAGGCATTCTGATTCCTAATCATTCATAATCATAATTGGATGATTATGATTAGAGCAGAGCAGAAGCCTTTGACAGTGTCTTCTCCCACTGATAGAGCTGTGACCAAAGAATGTCTGGTGCTTACCAACCAGACTGGCTGCTCCTTTTCCCAAGTGGAGGACCAAATAAAACAATGGAAAGAAAGACCAATAATAGTCATCTCAACATTTGGCCATCTTGGAAAATAGAGGCAATAATCCATTTACAGAAACCAAGAGTTAGGGTCAGCCCCTTTTCTCTGTGCTCAGGTGTAAAAGGGAGGGATGATTACCAGTCAAGATTCAATCAAAGCAGTATATCTACTTACACTGACTTCAGAAAGTAAGCATGACTGTAGCTTGACTTACACCTTCCAAATCTCAGATTCTCTTGTGGCAACCCTAACCTGAACCATTTGATTCTAGGTAATGCAGTTTCAGTGCAGTTAATTCAACACAATACAAAGTCACTATAGTCTACCCATTTTTAACTTGACAGTTAACATACATCTGATTAAACTATGACTAATTTCCAATTATAGACCATAGCAAAGTTGTGCTTCTGCCTAATATAATGTAATTCTGTCCTTCACACAACTGAGAACATGACAACCCTCTTGTCAAAAGTAGATACAACATTCTTTTGTATATCTTTCAGTGATGTTCATTCCTCTTCCAGCTGAGTCACACCTCCTTTGATATTCTGCAACTTAAATACTGAAATATAAAGTTAATTACTACTAACACATCTTATCTTAGACCATAGGTGAATGAGAGGAGGAGAAAATGAGTTAATATATGTACTGATGTATTCATATAAAAATGAAGAATAGAGACTTGCAACTACTATATTTATCATTTCTATGACTGGTCACATGATCACCTTCCCCCACTATTCATTTCATATTCCTTCTAGGTTCTGGACTACTGAAAGTCCTGCTTACATTGGATTGTTGTAGTTCTCCATTTAATCATAGGATATGAGAGTAATATGAGATACCCCAGGGGGACTGCCTGTGTGCCGTATATGCTCCTCTTTACACCTCTGCTGCAGTAGTAACAAAATTTCCTCTTGTTAGGATTAATTACCCCAGCTAGACTTCTACTCCTTATTTACCTGTTCGTTTCCTAGAATGAAGAACCCATAATGACCAGGTAGCTGTACTAACTTTCCAGTTTAATAGAACCATGGTTGTGTCCCCAGGTGGAAACATGCCCCCTTAGTAAAAGAGTTCAAAATCATGGGGATGGAGCATAATATTTTGCTACTGGATCATTAGAATTAATTATAGAGAAGCCGTTCTCATTTGAACCCCTTCATTCTTGGCCCCACAAATCTGGGCTATGAGACAAATAGCACTATATATTGGTTACTGATTTAAAGCACATACCACATCCTGGAAAATAATGCTTCAGCCCTACAAGGTGTTGCCATCCAACTGGAAGATTAACAGAATCTTCAAATAACCATTTCACTTAGCTTTCCATCCATGACAGCCCTCCTTCTCAAGTACATCCGACTCAGTGGCACTTGGCTTGGCATACATTCATGAAATAACTACAGAATAGACTTAGGGATCCCATGCTAAAGTTATTTCCAGCTGTATAAATGGAATAAAATGACCCACTTGGAGACAATCCATTGATCAACTGACCTCCACGAACTCTACTCTGGTCAGTGAACCACAGTAACATTTCAGGTCAACTAGAACTGGTATACTGGATGGTTTAAGGTCAGGAAAGGTGTGTATCAGGATTGTATCCTTTTACCAGACCTATTCAATCTGTATGCTAAGCAAATAATCCAAGAAGTTGGAAGATACGAAGAAGAACAAGGCATCGGGATTGGAGGAAGACTCATTAACAGCTGGAGTTATACAGATGACACAACCTTGCTTGCTCAAAATGAAGAGGACTCGAAGCACCTACTGCTGATGATCAAAGATGACAGCCTTCAGTGTGGATTATACCTCAATACAAAGAAAACAAAAATCCTCACAACTGGACCAAAAGCAATATTATGATAAATGGAGAAAAGATTGAAGTTGTGAAGGATTTCATTTTACTTAGATCTACAATCAACACCCATGAAAGCAGCAGTCAAGAAATTAAATGATGCATTTTAATGGGCAAATTAGCTGCAAAAGACCTCGTTAAAGTGTTGAAAAGCAAAGATGTCACCTTGAGGACTAAGGTGTGCCTAACCCAAGCCATGGTGTTTTCAGTTGCCTCGTATACATGTGAAATCTGGACAGTGAATAAGGAAGGCCAAAGAAGAACTGACACACTTGAATTGTGGGGTTGGAGAAGAACTAAATGTATCATGGAATGCCAAAAGAACAAGCAAATTTGTCTTGGAAGAAGCAGAAGCAGAATGCTCCTAAGAAGCAAGGATGGCAAGACTACATCTCACATACTTCAGTAAGTATAATCAGGAAGAATCAGTCCTTGAAAAAGGACATCATGCTTGGTACAGGGTCATCAAAAAAGAGGAAGACCCTTAATGAGATGGACTGACAGAGTGGCTACAGCAATAGGTTCAAGCACAGCAACAACCTGAAGATGGCCCAGGACTGGGAAGTGTTTTGTTCTATTCTGCGCAGGGTCACTATGAGTCAGAACCAACTTGACAGCATCTAACAACAGTATACACGGAAGGACTTCATTAATGCAGTCCATCACGGACTTCCGATTTCAGTAAACCATCCAAGCCTGCTATTAACTGTCACTCCCAGCCACCAAAGCTAACACAAGAATACAAAATCTCTTCTTAGTATGTGAAATAAATTCTAATTTCATCATTGCATTCCTTCCATCCTGCTGTAATACCTTGATGTTCCACTCCCACATATGTTCTTCAGGTTTCTGTTTACCTGAATAAAAAAAAAAAACTTATACTCTTTTGATGTGTATTGCACCTCCTCGTAGGTAAAAATACTTATCTTCTGGGATCCATTTGGACTTAAGTCTGATTATCCCTCCATGCAGTGGCCAGTGGGGGTAGGCCCTGAGGAGGATCAACATTCCTTTGCAAGGCACCTGAAGCGAAGTTAATATAGGTTGCTCAGGTAAAGGGAGACCAGCTTCCTCAGGCAGAGTAAGAAAGGCTGTTTCTGGAAAAGGAGGCTTGGTGGAATTTAGGGATTCAAGGTCTCCAGTTTCATCAGAATTACTCCATGTGTCCTCATTTGAATTTCCAGTGTAACATTTGTTCCCAATCAAAGCCCTAACTTTAACCTAAAACCTTAAAATGTTGGGAATCCGATTTACATCAGAGATTCAACCACTTGAAAGATTACACTTTGAGTTTGGTTTTCAGAAATGTTGGTGGCCGCAGGTAACAAGGATTTCTTTTTAGGCTGACCCAGAAGTTTGCAGGTGTCATCAGCAGACTTTCAGATAGGAATTTAAAACATTTAGGGCATCATTTCCCTTCTACAAGTCTTTCAGAACAGTAAGAAGCAGTCCCCAACCTTATTGTGTTCCTTATTGTCAACATTTTATGGCAGCAAAATGCTTGGTTACAGAAAGCCTAGTCTTCTATGTACACTTAATTATAGGTGTCTGTAGGTAAAATGGAAATCCTGGTGGCATAGTGTTTAAGTGCTACAGCTGCCAACCAGAAGGCTGGTGATTTAAAACTAACAGGTGCTCCTGAGAAACTCTATGGTGCCATTCCACTTTGTCTATAGGGTTGCTATGAGTCCGAATCAACTTGACAGCAGTGGGTTTTGTAGGTAATACGGTGTCATGAATTTAACTGTGTTCCCCCCAAAATGTCTGTAGCCATGTGACTGGCCCATGATTCTCGATATTTTATGATTGCCCTCCATTTTCTGTTAGAGCAGCACTAGTTGACTAAAATATATGGAAAACCTGGTGGCGTAGTAGTTAAGAGTTACGGTCGCTAACCGAAAGGTCAACAGTTCAAACCCACGAGGCACTCTTTGGAAACTCTATCAGGCAGTTCTACTCTGTCTTACAGGGTTGCTGTGAGTCAGAATTGACTCGATGGTGGTGGGTTTGTTTGGGGTGGTAGGTGATACACCAACGGTTTTAGTCACCTGGTATTGCTCTAACAGAAATACCATGGGTAGATGCCTTTAACAAAGGAAGTTTATTCTTACACAGCCCAGCAGGCTACAAGTCCAAATTCAGGCTGTCTGCTCCAGGGAATACTTTTCTGCTGTCGGCTCTGGAGGCCTAGTCCTTGTCTTGTGTCAGTCTTTGATCAGGGAGCATCTTGGCATAGGAACCTCAGGTCTGAAGGATGCACTCTACTCCTGGTGCTTTTTTGGTGGTGTAAGGTTCCCAATTCCCTGCTTGCTTCCCTTTCCTTTTATCTCTTGTAGGATGAAAAGATAAAGGGTGGTACAAGCCACATTCCAGGACAACTCCCTTTACATTGGGGCAGGGAGATGATCTTATGAAGCGATTTATGATTCCATCCCAATCCTCTCTAACATAATCCACTCTGTCAGCCACAGGCAGAGATTAGGATTTACAGCATAAGAAAATCACCAAATGGAGGACAGACATAAAATACTAGGAATCATGGCCCAGCCACATGGCTACACACATTTTTGGAAGGGGGACACAGTTCAATCTATGATATCAAAAGTCACAAAGATGGCACAAGGCTGGGCAATGTTCCATTGTTATACATAAGGTTGCCATGAGACAGAGTTGACTTGATGACAATTAACAACAACACAAATGATAATTTAAGTGGCTGTCTGTCACTGCTTGCCATGGATGACTAGTATCCCCTTTACCACTAGAAACATAGTCATCAGTCCCTTTAAATCTAACAAAATCAGAAAATCAATTCCAGCTAATTCAGAGCCAATTAAGAGAACCAGGTCTCTGTCTGTACATGTCTTTTGGTAACTCCTTCCGTACAAAATTCTGCTAGAGTTACAATAGGACTGACACAGAACAAGGAATTTATTTTAGGGATTTGACATTATGTGGGAGCTAGTAAGACGGTCACAGTTCTGCTGTTTTTTTCTCCCCCTTGGGTGCTGAGCCTGAAGTCTCACTGCAGTTACTTGGAAAGCACCAAGGCTAGAAAGTGGGACAGTAAAGAGACAGCTGGACACTGAGGAACAAGGACTGCCTCTTTCATTTCCAAACCTCCAACCTCACCACCATGGATGATATATAGCAGGAGAAGCTGATGTTCTCTCTGAGAACCACACTTGTACCTGGCCCAAGATTTGGGGAAAGGAAGAGATCTCACAGGATCTAGAGAAGCTGAGAGACCTCCTGCTGCCTGTGCCAGCAAGGTGAACCAGCTGACTTGTCAGACATATGTGGGACGCATCCTTCAGGAAGGAAGCACGGCAACTGCCTAGCTTCCACTTTCCAATCTGCTGCCAGTTTTTCTTGTAGTCCTCACCAAAAACATACAGGGAACTGAATTCTGGGAAATGGTGGCCAGCTTAGCTAAGCCAGCATGTTGCAAATCCACCTTATTATCCAAAACAGCTAGATATTCGCGTGCAAAGGACAGATAGAAGAAACTGTATGGAATTTGGGGCAATTGAAGGTAATATTTACTTTTGCCCTATTCCTTCTTGTCATGGATTGAACTGTGTACCCCAAAATATATGTCAATTTGGCTAGGTCAGTATTCCCAATATGGAGTAGTTGTCTACTGTTTTGTCATCTGATGTGATCATCCCATACACGTATAGTGGTTAAGAGCTATGGCTAGTAATCCAAAAGTTGGGGCAGTTCGACTCCACAAGCTCTCCTTGGAAATCCTATGCGGTACGTCTACTCTATCCTCTAGGGTTGCCATGAGTCAGAATAGACTCCACAGCAATGGGTTTATGACATTAATGAAGCAGGATTAGAGGCAGGTATGTTAACAAGGCAGGACTCAAATTTGCAGGATTAGGTCATATCTTCAGTTAATCTCCTTTGAGATTAGAAGACAGCAGCTAGGAAAGGGACCTCATATCAGTAAGAAAGATGCACTGGGAGCACAGCTCATCCTTTGGACCTGGGGTTCCTGAGCTAAGAAGCTGCTAGACCAGGGCAAGATTGACGACGAAAACCTTTCCCCAAAACCAACACAAAGTTTTGCCCTGGAGTTGTTGCCCTGAATGTGAGGGAACGAATTTCTCTTTGTTAAAGTCATCTACTTGTAGTATTCCTGTTATAGCAGAATTAGATAACTAAGACAATTTCCTTTAAATGAACCCAACCTATCCATTCTGGAATTGTATGGAAAACTGGCATGAAATTGTGCATTCCAGGCCATACTCCAATCAGCTACTTCAACTCTACCTTCAGTTTGCTGGTTTTCACAGTCCTTTGCCTTACATCAGATGGGTGACCTTCTTTGGGACCATTTGCTGTTCTGCTTTTGCTTCCTTCGAGGTAACTTCTGGTTTCCTTGCAGGACCTAAAAGAGGCCCTGCTTTTGTAACCCCCATGAGCTCCATCCAAACAAGTCCAATGATCACCAAACTTAACCTACCAACAACAAAGAGTACTGTTGTTGAGTCAGTTCCAACTCATACTGACTCAAACTAAACCCACGGCCGCTGAGTCAATTCCAACTCCTAGTGATGCTATAGGACAGAGTAGGACTGCTCCATTGCGTTTCCAAGGAGTGCCTGGTAGGTCAAACTTCTCACCTCATGGTTAGAAGACGCAGCACTTAACTGCTACACTGCCACAGTTTCTGACTCAATCTGAGGGGGTGGTAACCAGGAAAATGAGCCAAGCAAATCAGTAATAATAACAATAATAATGCAGATGGCAAATCATCCAGCATCTCATGGTTTTCAAATTCCTTTGTGTTAAACCAGCAATGGTCAGAATCAATCACACAGTTTCCAAGTTGCTAGGGGGCCTGTGAGTCATAGACCCCCAAATGAGTTATGGATAAAAAAATCTTGTAACAGTTGGAGACTTACCGTGAAAATAGCCCATTCCCACCTCCCAAAAATGGTCTGCTTGGTTTTGCTCATTAAATGTGTATAATTACACACTAAATTTGTTTTCGTTTGCATTTATTTAATTGATAGTGTGAATGAATGCTTTTTTCTCTGAGATAATTTATCTCCAAACTTTCCTTGAGTTAGCGCTTTCTGCTTCTCTCTTTTGATCTCTTGTTTTGTGGAATCTTGGTATTGACCTTACATATTTTATCAAGCCTGTATGTTTTGAAGGGTAAATTTTTCTGAGTGCTTTTTTATCAAATATATTCTCCCTTTTGTGCTGCTTTCCTTCCGTTATTTATTTTATTGCTTTTCACTGTGCAAAAGTCCTTGATTTTATGGATTTAAACACATCCATCTTGTTTCTGATGATATGCTCCATTATTAATATTCATAAATTTACCCCTAGAACTGAGATAAATATTCTGTTATATTTTCTTTTAGATAGTTTTCATGGACTGGATTTTTACATTTATCTCTGATCTACCTGGAATTCTATAGAAAGCAGCAATTAAGAACCTGGTTCCGGTGTCAAAAGATGTAAGTTCACATTTTGTCTTTTCTGTTTCCTGTGTGAACCTGGAGAAAAAAATCATGTCTTCTATGAAACTATTTTCTCAGATTAGTTCACCATATTATTGTTCTCTTTCTTAAGTATTTTAATGGTGGTATATAACATACCAAGAAATACATAAAACATATTTTGCTTCTATTTTAACGTAACATTTAATGGTTTACCAGTTAAACACTCATTACTAGCTAAAGGTTGGCAGGTGAAACCCATCCAGAGGCACCTTGGAAAACAGGGCTGGTGATCTGCTTCCAAAAAGAAATAAACTTGAAAGCCCTATGGAGCAGTTCTGCTCTGCATGCACAAGGCTCGCTCAATAACAGGACACTCAATAAAAAAGTCTTTTCCAAATTATTTTTGTCACCATTTATTGTTCCAATTATATTCAACTCTAAGGTACCGCAGGGAAGTTGTAATTCCAATTGCATTTTATTTCCTATGTCCAAGTGCACTCAGGGGCAGTGCTGCCTAAAGCAATACCCAAGGAAAGGGTGTTTGGAGGCTGACCAAACAAAACAGTCAGCACTGATTGATCTGACCACTGGTTGATCTGAACACCTCACTAATAAGAAAGATACAAAAATAGGTAAGCCAATACAATAACGGAGACAGAGCAAGAGAAATTGGGAGACTGCATGCTGTGTATCCATAGGGTTCCTCTTACAAAGACCTTGGCATACCTTGGTATACAGGGAGAGAGCACTAACAGGAATGAGGTGGGCCAAAAAATAAAGATGTGCTGTTACCTTACTATATTTGATATTCCTAGGCATGAGGTAGTTCTCTCCCCCCCATCATTAATGTCTTCTTTGTGCCATTCAATATTTATAATGTTATTTGAATAAATCTCTTGTGGTGTATGTTGATATTCAAATTTCTTTATAACCATAAATGAGCTGTTTGTTTTCATTTTATTTTCTGGCAGTATGCTACTGGTATATAACACTACAATTCATTTTTGAGGCTGCATCTTATATCCCATAACTCTGCAGAATTCATTTAATACCTCTAGTAATTTCTTTGGTTGATTTATTTTGATTTTCTAGGTCACCAGTAAGAACCCATAGTTTTATTTCTTGTCATCATATATTTGTCTTTTATTATCTTCCTTCTCCAGTAGTTACTGAACACTTTTTCAGTGCTATGTTAAATAGACACAATCAAAACAGCATCTTTTTTTGTTTCTTTTTTTCAAAAAAAAAAGAAATGACTCTAACATTACTCCAGTATATATAATGTGGTACTCAATACACAAAGCCCAACAATTAAGTCCAAGAATTTAACTGGCCTGCTGATCTTGTCCATTGTGCATATGGCAAGTTTGCAAACTTAACTGTATAGTTGTCTATGAGGAAATTTCTAGCCAGTAAACAAATAACTGTATTGGAACACTCGCCATACTCACCTGATCTGCCCCTAATGACTTTTCTTTACTCAAAGATAAAAGAAATATTAAAAGGAAGACATTTGGATGACTTTCAGGACATCAAAGGTAATCTGATGACAGCTCTGATGGCCATTCCAGAAACAGAGTTCCAAAATTGCTTTGAAGGGTGGACTAGGTGCTGGCATTGGTACATAGCTTCCCAAGGGGAGAACTTGGAAGGTGACCATAGTAATATGCAGCACTGAGGTATGTAGCACTTTTTCTAGGAAGAGTTCACAAACTTACTTGTCAGACTATATGATGTCGGTTGAAATGAGATGAAAAATTGGTTTTAAATAATTTAAATAAAAACTATCATCTAGCCTTAAACAATTAATTATACACAAAAACAGATTTTTCAACATGTCAAAGGTATTTCTGGCCCACATTAAGATAATACGATGCTTACAATTTTGTCATTCTACTGAGAAGATTGAGTCTTCTAATTTCTATATGACAGCTTTGAATTTCATGATGAAACCTGACTTGGCTTCAGTGAAAAATCCTCTTAAAGTACTAGGATGGTTATGATAATGTGTCAGCTTGGCTGGGCCCTAATTTTCAGTGTTTATAAGTGATCACTCCTGTGACTGAGTCTGTTAATGAGTTGACAGTGAGTTGACAGGGAGTTTCCTTGGTGATATGGCCTGCATCTCAATATAAGCAGATGTTCCAGCTGTTTTGCTCACTGTGGATCCCGTGGCTGCCTCCTGTTCACCTGACTTCTAGCTCTTGGGAATTCAGCTTCAGTTTATCTGCAGATCTTGGAATTTGTCCATCTCCACAGCCTGAGAGTAGGAGCCCTGATCTCTGCCCTGCTGATCTGAGGTTTATCAAGCCTTGTAGTTATACAAATCTAGAGAAATCTCTGTCCTGATCCATGGACTTGGGACATTCTAGCCTCTGCAATCACATAACCCATTTTCCTGATATAAAACTCTATACACGTTTATATGGTTTACTAGTTTTGCTTCTCTAGAAATCATAGCCTAAGACAAGTATTTATTTCCTAAGTTTTATGTCTATTTTTCTAAGGTGAATTGTTCTAGTTTGCATTCATGGCTGATACCTGTCAGATTTGAAATTAACCTGTATACCTCAAAAATATTAGCTAGCTGTCTCTCTTACTTTTTATTCTTAAAGATGATATAAAACTCAAGTATTCTTGATCTTTGAAAGAAAATCATCTATGGAATCTATCTGGAATAGGCTCCTCAGGTGGGATAAATCTTTAATAACAATGCTTACTGTTTCTTATTCTGTTATTAGTCTAGTCATGTTCTCTTTCTTTTCACATTAATTCTTGGGATTAAAAAACATGCATGAGGGATTATGCATTTCTACTTCGGTATCAACTTTACTACCACATAACTAAGAATAATTCTCCTGCTAAATTGTAATGAACACAAAGGAAACGTGTTTCCTTTCTCTTTTATTGATTTTATTCATTCCCTCATTAGGGATAGGGACTCTACCTCACTTACCTGTTTTTCCACAGAGCCTAGTACACTGTCAAATTCACTGTATGCACTCTGTAAATGGGTATGAAATGAGTGAAAAGAAAGGTGAGATCCTTTCTGGACAGGGTATATGATCAGCTTTTAAAATTGTCCCTCTATTTTATTTCCATTCATATCTCATCTTTATGTCTTGGGAATCTGAACTACTTTATAAAATAATAAATTATTTAATGAGCTGTATCTTCCTTAGTCCACAAAGGTAGGCTGAAATATTAAAGAGTATAAAAATATTGCAGTTTTTAAGATAATAAAAACCTTTTAACATATGAAAATAGATCTAGTAGGCGCCAAGAAGGGTTGAATATTTACAATAAATGGTTAGATATTTACAGTAAAATCGACTCAATCTAATTTCATCTTCAGACCCTGCAGTCTTTTCCAGTGTGTGTTTAATTTTCTGATGGTGTTTATATGACTAAATGTTGATATTGTCAAAGTTCAGGTTTACTTGCCTCTTCTGAAGTTTCCATCCTTTCCCTTGAGTTGTTTATTTGGCTTTTCCTTCTTGGCTCACCACTGTTTCCTGCAATGATTCTCCCACTTGGAAATATTTCTTCCCTGGCTGGGCCCTGGCCAGGTGGACTCCCTAGGGTCAAGACCTCCAGTTCCTTATGCTCCATAGTAGCAATTTCTCTCTGATCAGCTCTCATTCTGCAGTCTGAGAAACAGACCTAGATTGGTTTTCATTCTTCCAGCTTTACATAGGATCTCTCTTCCTCTTGGCAGCTTTAAAAATCCTGTCTTTGTCTCTAAAGTTTTAAAAATTAACAAGATGGTTTCTGGGGAGTAGAGAGCTTTCTCTGAGGAATGCACCCACTTGATAATATCCCCTGAGTTTTTTTTTTTTTTTTCATGTTACTTTTGTTGAATGATTTCTTTTAAAATGAGTCTCACATGTTGGGCTTTCTCGACTTCTTCTGGAAACCCCATACATTCACAGAGAAATATTCTTTTTTTTTTTATTATGATCAAGTGAAAGTATACAATCAAATCAATTTTGCATGCATGCATATCTGAAACTCCATCTGCTCTCCTCACCCTGTGACAGCACACTCCTCCTTTCACTCCTCTTAATGAACACTTGTCCCTTCTTCTCCACCTTCTCCTCTCCCATCTGGAAGGAAACCAGTACGACAGCCTCCTGTAAGTGTATAAAGTCATGAAGTACACACATCACATGCTTATACTGTGTCCCCAAGTCCAGGCCATTCCTGTCTGAAGAGTTAACCTCAGTATTGGTTTCAGGTCAGCATCAGTGGCAGGTCTAGGGGCCATGTTCCCAGGGGACCCTCCAGACTGTTGGACCAATGGTTCCGATCTTTCAGTAGAATTCTTGAACTACACACTTCCTTTTCTCATGTTATCTCAGGGACTCAATACTGTATCCCTCATCACGGCTACCTTTAGTCGTGGCTAGGCACCATCTGGTTCTTCTGGTCTCATGCAGTGTCCCATTCACATGGGTCCTTCTGTCTCCTGGGTTCATGTCTTTGATGTTCTCAGTAGTCGTCTGTTCCAGACAGGTTGGGACCATTTGGTGTTCATCAGATGTCAGGTTGTTAACGTTGAAGACCTTAGACACCACTCACCAATATGGGGTGCAGAAAACTCTCTTAGCAAAAGACTAGTTATGCCAATTGACCTTGATGTCCCCTGAAAACATAGTCCCCAGAGCCCTATCCCTGCTACTCTATCCTTTGAAATACTGGGTTGAATGTAGAAAATCTTTCAATTTATGGTGGTGTCCAGTTATACTGATCTGCCCTCTACTGCATGCTGTCACTCCCTTCACCTAAACAAATTCCTATTGACTAGTCTATGAACATCCCTCTTCCTCCTTACCCACCCTTGTAGCTGTCATAGAATTTTTTCTTCTGTGCATAAGTCCACCTTTAAGTTTTTATAGCAAAGGTCTCATACAATACTTGTCTTTTTGCCAGTGTCTGATTTCACTCAGCATAGTGTCTTCTAGTTAAAACCAGGTTATGAGATGTTTTCTAAAATCATCATTGCTCTTTATCACTGCGTAGTGTTCTATCATATATATGTACTATAGCTTCTTTATGTATTCATCTGTTGATGGGCACCTAGGCTGATTCCATCTTTTTGTTATTGTGGACAGTGTTGCAATAAACATTTGTGTGCATGTATCTGTTTCTGTGACTGCCTTTATTTCTGTAGGATATATTACAAACAGTGGAACTGCTAGATCTTACGGTATTTCTATTTCTAGTTTAAGAAAGCACCAAATTGCTTTCTAAAGAGGTTGTACCATTTTGCATTCCCACCAGCAATGTTAGAGAGTTCTAATCTCTCCACAGCCTCTCCAGCATTTGTTGTTTTGTGTTTTGGGGGTTACTGTCAAGCTCATTAGGGTGAGATGTTATCTCATTGTTAGTTTTGATTTGGATTTCTCTAAATAGCTAATGATCACGAGCATTTCCTCATGTGTCCTTTGGCTGCCTGGATTTCTTCTTTGGTGAAGTGTCTGCCCATTGCTAAATTGGGTTATTTATCTTTTTCTTGTTGATATTTTCGGCAGTTGAAATCCACCAGGTGCTCCTTGAATATGCTGGGGGTCAGTTCTACCCTGACCCTTAGGGTCGCCATGAGTCGGATCCAACTCAGCGGCACTTGGCTTGGCTGGCTGTTGATATCCTTGTAGATTATGGAAACCAGATGTCAGTCTGATATGTAGTTGACAAATATTTTTTCCCATTCTATAGGTAGTCTTTTAACTCTCTTGATAAACTCTTTGAATGAGCACAAGTGTTCTATTTTTAGTAGTTCCTGTTTATTTCTTTTCTGTTCTGTTCGTACATTGTTGGTCAGATTGTGTAGTCTGTCTAAACCATGTATAAGAACTTCCATTGTTGTTCTATTTTTTCTTGTATGATCTTATCATTTTGAGTTTGATATTTAGGTCTTTGATCCATTTTGAGTTAGTTTTTGTGCAGGTGTGAAATATGGGTCTTGTCTCAGTTTTTTTGCAGATGGATGTCCAGTTTTGCCGACACCATTTGTTAAAGAGACAGTTTTTACCCCAGTTTACAAACTTTGGGCCTTCTTTGAATGTCAGCTCTTCATAGGAGGATGGTGATGTTTCTGGGGTCTCTATTCTGTTCTATTGCTCTATATGTCTGCTTTTGTACCAGTACCAGGCTGTTTTGACTACTGCAGCATCATAATAGAGTCTAAGATTGGGTAGTGAAAGATCTCCCATTGTGTTCTACTTTGGTAGTGCTTTATTTATCTGGGGTTTCTTCCTTTTCCAAACAAAGTTGGTGATTTGTTTCTCCATCTTGTTAAAAACTGACACTAGAGTTTGTATTGGGATTGCATTGTATATCTAGATCGCTTTGGGTAAAACAGACATTTCCACAATGTTAAGTCTTTCTATCTGTGAGCAAGGTAGATTCCTCCAATTACGTAAGTCTGTTTTGGTTTCTTGTGATCGGGTCTTGTAATTTTCTCCATATGGATCTCTTACCTCTCTGGTTAGATTTCTTCCTAGGTATTTTATCCTTGGGGCAGGCTATAGTAAATAGTATCGATTTCATGATTTCCACTTTGATGATTTCTTTGTTGGTGTAAAAGAATCCCACTGATTTATTTATGTTTATCTTATATCCAGTACTTTGCTGAGCTTTTCATTAGTTCCAGTCTTTTATTTATGGATTCTTTAGGGTATGTCTATACAATCATATCATCTGCAAATAGGGATATTTTTACTTCTTCTTTACCGATGTGGATGCCCTTTATTTCTTTGTCTTGTCTGATTGCTCTGGCCAGAATCTCTAGCACAATGTTGAATAAAAGTGGCGAGAGTGGGCATCCTTGTCTAGTTCTCATTCCCAGGGGGAATTCTTTCAGTCTGTCTCCATTCAGAATGATGTTGGCAGTTGGCTCTGTGTGGATGCCCCTTATTGCATAGATGAATTTCCCTTATATGCCTATTTTGCTGAGAGTTTTTAATATGAGTGGGTGTTGGATTTTGTTAAATGCCCTTTCTGCATCAATTGACAAAATGAGGTGATTCTTATCCTTTGTGCTGTTTATGTGGTTGATCACATTAATTGTTTTTCTGATATTGAACCAGCCCTGCACCTCTGGTATGAATCCAACTTGGTTACGACAAATTATTATTATTATTTTTGATATGTTGTTGAAATCTATTGGCTAGGATTTTGTTGAAGATTTTTGCATCTAGGTTCATGAGTGATATGGGTCTGTAAGTTTCTTTCTTTTCTTTTTTTTTGTGGGATCTTTCCCTGGCTTTGGTAACAGGATTATGATGGCTTCCGGGAATGAATTTGGGAATATTCCATCCTTTTCTATATTGTGAAATATGTTCAGTACTATTGGAATTAACTCTTCTCTAAAAGTTTGGTAGAATTCTCCGATGAAGTCTAGGCCAGGACTTTTTGGTGGGGGTTAGATAGTTTATTTATTTTTTATTACATTTTCAATCTCTTCTTTTGTGATGGATTTATTAAGTTGTTCTACTTCTCCTTGTGATAATTTTGGTAGGTAAAATGAATCTAGAAATCTGTCCACTTCCTCTAGGTTTTCAAATCTGTTAGAGTACAGTCTTTCATAGTATTCTGTTAAGATACTTTTTGTTTCAGCTGGGTCTGTTGTGACATTTCTGATCCCATTTATTATTTCAGTTATTTGTTTCCTCTCCTGTCTTTCTTTTGTAAGTTTAGCAAGTGGTTTATCAACTCTGTTGATCTTTTCAAAGAATCAGCTTTTAGTTAACTTTTTCAGTTGTTCTTCTGTTCTCTAATTTGTTTAGTTCTGCTCTAATCTTTATTATCTGTTTTCTTCTGGGGCCTAAGAGGTCCTTTGTTGATCTCTTTCTACTTGTTCAAGCTGTAGGGTTAATTCTTTGTTTTGTGCCCTTTCTTCATTCCAGATGTGTGCATTTATAAACTGACCTCTGAGCACTGCTTTTGCTGTATTCCATAGTTTCTGATAGGATGTGTTTTCATTCTCATTTGATTCCATAAATTTATTTCATCCTTGATTTCTTCTGTAGCCCATGAATTTTTGAGCAAGGTGTTGTTTGGTTTCCATAAGTTCAAATTTCTACCTTTTTTCTGCTATTTATTTCAACTGTTGTAGCTTTATGATCTGAGAAGATGCTTTGCAATAATTCAATAGTTTGGATTTTGTTGAGACTTGCTTTATATAGCCCTAATACATGGTATATTCTGGAAAATGTTTCATGTGCAATGGAGAAGGTGTACTTATCTGTTGATGGGTAAAAAGTTCTATGTATGTTGACAGGTTCTAATTTGTTAATTGTCACATTAAGATCTATATCTTTTCTGAAATTTTTGTGGATGATCCATCCATTACTGAAAGTGGAGTGCTGAAGTCTCCTATTATTGTGGAGTAATTTATCTCATTTTTCAATGTCGTGTTTCTTCAGTGTATTTAGATGCTCTGGTATTTGGTGCATAAATATTTAATATTGTTATGTCCTGTTTATGTATTGAATCTTTCAGCAATAGTGATCATCCTTGTTCATGATGGTGGATTTTACACTTAAATCTATTTTATCTGAGATTGGTATTGCCATTCCTGCTGTTTGTTGTATGTTGTTAGCTTGGTATATATTTTTCCATCCTTTGATTTTCAGTTTGTTCACTTGGCTTGGCATATCTTTGAATCTAAGGCGTGTTTCTTGTAAGCAGCATATAGATGGATGTTGTCTTTTGATCCAAGGTCTTACTCTCTCTCACTCTGTTGGAGCACTCAGCCCATTTACTTTCGTGTAATTACTTACAGATATGTATTTAGTGCTGTCATTTTGGTGCCTTTGTTTTTGTGTTGTTGCCATTTTCTTTGTTCTGCATAATATACCGTTCTGGGTTGTTTTTCTTTATGGGTTTTCTTTTCATCCTTGTCAATGTTGGTTTTGTGTCTGTTGAGACTCCTGCATTATGTTTCTTGTTTTGATATGTAGTATTGTTAGTTGGCTTTGTAGCTATGCCTTTGTTCTCCCTTAATGTTCTAAATTTAAACGAATCTTGAACTTCTGTGTATCTCCTTAACTTCCTCTCCATCTGAAAGAGCTATAAATACTATAATATATCCCTCTTTATAGTGTGATGATGCCATAGTTTACTTGTTCTCTATTTCCCTAATTTTAATATTGTAGCTTTGATTGAGCTTTGTGACTTCCCTAACTGAGTAGGACTCTGGACGCTGTGTCCTGCATTGCTTCCGTGAGTACACATCTGATGTTACTGGTTTTCTAAATAAAGAGCTTCTTTCAGTATTTCTTGTAATTCTGCTTTGGTTTTTGCAAAGTTTCTAAGCTCTTTATCTGACAATGTCTTAATTTCACCATCGTATTAGAGACAATTTTGTAGGATATATAATTCTTAGTTGGAAATTTTTTTCCTTCAAGGCTTTGTATGTGTCATCCCACTGACTTCTTTCCAATGTGGCTTCTGCCAAGAAATCAGAGGACAGCCTACAGGCTTCTTTTTGTATGTCAGTTTTGATTTAAGCCTAGCTGTCTTTAAGAGCCTCTCTTTATGTTTCATTTTCTTAAGCTTGATTATAATATCTTGGTTTCTTTCTTTTGCAGCCTACCTTCTGTGGAGTTGGATAAGCATATTGAATATCTATGTTCTCTTCTTTCATGTCAGAGAAGTTTCTTGTCAGCAACTCTTCAACAATTCTGTCTGTATTTTCAGATATCCCTCTCTGTTCAGGAATTCCAGTTATTCATACATTATTTCTCTTTATGGAGCTCCACATGTTTTTTCATGCATCTTATTTCTTGATACTTTTATCTGATTTCTCCTCATAGCTGCTGGTGTCATTTGCTTTATCTTCAGTCTAACTAATTTGGCACTCCATTTCCTCAATCTTGCTCTTTTGGCTTCAACACTGAATTTTCTAACTCTGTAATTTTATTACTGATCTGCTGAATTTCAGATCACTGATGTTCCAGCAGTTCATATAGCTTGCTTAATTTTTCGTTTTTCTCTGCTGTACTTTGTTTATTCTCTAGGAGGGCTCTATACATGATCCTTTCATATTCTACTGCTGTTAATTTTAGGATGGCTGCTTCATTTGAGAAGTGTTTTGATTCTTTATTTTGAGAGTTTTCTGGAGCTGTGGTGGTCTGTTTCTTTAAGTGCTTAGGTACTGTTTGTTGTCCTCACACTATCAAAAATCTGTTCGACTTCTACAATGTTGCACGAATGGGAGCTGTGGTATAGCTCTAAGGGAACAAGTAAAGGCACTGCTAGACTTGGCCACCAGCCACCGCTGTGTTCGGTAGGTGCAGCTGACGTACGTACAGCTTCTCCAGTGAGAGAGATGCTGTCCAGCCCTGTGATGCTGCTCAGCTTGGTGGCTGGCCCAAATGGGCCCTCAGGGGTGGCAGACCCCACCTCCTGGCTGACGAAGTGGCACCTTGTTTATGGAGTGTCTTGGGGGCTCGTGAGCAGATACTGTGGCATGGCTCAGTGACGGGAGGTGGGAATGGCACTGCCACACTTGGCTGCCAGCCACCACTGCATTCTCTAGATGGGCTTATCTTCAAAACTGCTTTTCTGCTGAGAGATGTGCTGTCCAGTGGCAGCCGGGCCCTCAGGAGTGGCAGAACCCAACTCCTGGCTGACAATATGGTGCCTAACTTATAAAGTATCTGAGGGGCCCATCAGCAGATGCTGTGATGTGGTTCAAAGAAGAAAGGGTAAGGGCACCACCACACTCAGCCACCGGCTGCCACTATCTTCTTTAGGCACAACTGTCTTAAAAACAGTTTTTGTGCTGGAAGAAGCACTATTCAGACAGCACTATTGCTCAGCATGGCAGGTAGCCCCAGCTGGGCCCTCAGGTGTTCCTGACTCCACCTCTCAGCTGATCAAGATGGCACCCTGGCTGACCACTTCTCCTGTGCTGAGCCAGCAGAGTCTATGGCACAGCTCAGAGAAAGGTGGGGGGCACTGGCACCCTTAATCACCAGTTGCTCCTGTGTTTTCTAGAAGTGACCATCCCAAGAACAGCCTCTGTGCTGCGAAAGATGCTGTTTACTCAGGCACTGCAATTCAGCATATCAGGTAGCCCCCACCAGGCTCTTATGCTCTGCAGTACCACTCCCAGTCTCTCAGTTAACAAAGATGATGTCACTGCTCCAGCAGAAGCAGGACTCACTATGTTGCTGTCTCACATCTGACAAAGTAGTTTTCCCCTTCCTGTTGCCCAGTCCAATCTCATCACCCTATGCCTGATCTTGCGGCTCCCAGAATGTCCACAATGCTCCATTTAATTATTTTTCTAGGCCTTAGTTCTCAGAGGGAATCAAGGAGACATGTGACTAGTCCTTCATCTTGGCCCCACCCCAGAGAAATATTCTTGATCTATATTGCCACTCATTTGGTCTTAAGGCACACCTAAAGCCGATGGGGCAGAGCTTCTGTCCAAGTAGACCTTGAAGACAGAGTTGTAGCACAGGGCTTCGGGTCTCTACTCAGAATCCAGAGAGTGTGGCCAATACATAGAGTCTGGAGGGCAGGGCCATTGTGTAGAATGTCTAAGAAAATGTAAGAGTATTTCCAAAGCTTTGAGGGCTAATGTAATGAGTTCGGCCACTTGCCTGTTGCCTGTTAATGCCTTCTTTTCCTGCAATTTCTCCCCTTTGTAATAGAATGTCTAACTTGTGCCTGTTCTGCCATTGTACCTTTGGAAGCAGATAGCTTATATTCTAGGCTTCATAGATGTAAGGGAATTTTTGAATTTTGGACTTGGAACTGATTTAAGGCCTCTGTCATATGGGATGGACATGACTTTGTTATAATGAGATGAATGCATTACATGTTTCAGTGATGTGATTTTTGGGGTGCCAAAGGGTGGGATGTTATGGATTGAATTGTATCCCCCCCATAAAATATGTGTAGGCATGTGGCTGGGCCATGATTCCTAGTATCTTGTGATTGTCCTCCATTTTGTGATTTTCCTGTGCTGTATATTAAGGGATTAGGGTGGGACTGTACATCCCTTCATAGGATCACCTCCCTGCTCCACTGTAAAGGGTGTTTCCCTGGAGTATGGCTTGTCCCACCCTTAATCCTTTCATCTTGCAAGGGATAAAAGGAAAGTGAAGCAAGGAGAGAATTGGGAACCTCACATCATCAAGAAAGCAGTGCCGGGAGAAGAGTGCATCCTTCAGAACTGAGGTTCCTGTGCCAAGACACTCCCTGGACAAAGACTGGTGTGATACTGGATTTTCCTCCACAGCCAACAAGGGGGAAAGCCTTCCCCTGGAGTGAACATCCTGAATTTGTAGTTGTAGCCTACCGGACTGTGTAAGAATAACTTTCCTTTGTTAACACCATCCTCTCTGTGGTATTTCTGTTAGAGCAGCACTAGCTGACCAAAACAGTAGCTTTCCTCTTCCTGTTGCCCAGTCCAATCTCGTGACCCTATGCCTCATCTTGGGGCTCTCAGAATGTCCATAATGCTCCATTCAGTTGTTTTTCTAGGTCTTAGCTCTCAGAGGGAATCAAGGAGACATGTGACTAGTCCTCCGTCTTGGCCGTGCCCCGGAGAAATTTTCCTGATCTATTTTCAAGCTTTGTAAGTTTCTCTTCATTTATCCTTTTAAGAAAATTTATGGACACCTGCTGTAACATCAGTCTCTAATGGATAACCCCTGTAATTGAGGATCTTCTGCCTCTCTGCTCACTTCTTTTTTATATCACAGAAGAGATTGGCTCAAAACACAATCTGATCTTGTAGACTGAGTCCTGTCTCATTAGCATATATAACTTTCAACTATGCTACCTCATTAATGTCATAGAGATAAGATTTACAACACACAGGAAAATCACACCAGATGATAAAATGGTGGACAATCACATAATACTGGGGAATCATGGCCTAGCCAAATGCATACACATATTTTCAAGGGACATCAATTCAATCCATTACAATAGGTGTATGTGAGCCCACTGTTGCCACCACTGTATCAGTCTATCATAACAGTCTTCCCCTTTTCACTGAACCTGTACTTTACCAAGCGTAATGTCATTCTCCAGGCACTGGTTCCCCTGGATAACATGTCCAAAGTAAGTAAAATAAAGCATCACCATCCTTGCTTCTAGGAGCATTCTGGCTGTACTTCCTCTGAGGCAGATTTGTTTATCGTTCTGGAAGTCCATATATATTCTTTGCCAACATCATAATTCAAATGTATCAATTCCTCTTAGGTCTTTCTTTAATCTTCTTTTTTATTATTATTATGACTGAGTGAAAATGTACATTTCTGTATAAATTTACATGCCCACCTATATGCAGCTTCCACTGCTCTCCCTGCCCAGTGACAGCACACTATTCCTCTCTGCTCCATACATGTCTCATCCTCCCAACAGTCTCGTTTCTTCTCCTCTCCACCCACTCTCCTCCCTCCAGCCAGAGGTCAGCAGGATATCCTATAGATGCATACAGCCATAAAGTGCATCCAACATATGGTCACTCTGCATCACCAAGTCCAATCCATTCATGTCTGAAGAGTGGAACTTCATTATGATTTATGGGCAAGGGCAGCATCAGGGCCAGGGGCCATGCTCCCAGGCAAGCCAAGAAGCTGCTGGACCATCAATTGAGGTCTTTTAGTGGAGATCTCAGGGTGCACCCATTTTTATTCTTGTATTGCCAGTGAGACTCAACTTAGCAAGCTCCATTGTGGCTATCACTGGTGGTGGCTGGGCACCATCTGGTTCTTCTGGTCCCAAGTCAATGTAGGCACCTGCTCATGTGGCTCTCTCTATCTTCTGTGTTGTCTTTACCCCATGTCATTTTGGTCCTTGGTGAGCATCCATTCCTGCTGAGTTGGAACCATTTGTTGTGCCCTTGGATGGCAGCTTGGCAGCTTTTAAGACCCCAGATGCCATTCACCAATGTGGGGTGCAGAGAGCTCTCTTAGCAAAATGCTAGTTGTGCCAATTGGCCTCAATTTCACCTAAGAGCATGGTCCCCTGCCTCCTACCCCAGCTACTCTATCCTTGCAATATTGGGTTAAGATGGAAGAAGTATTCAAGTTGTGCTGAAGTTCACTTAATATTGTTCTTGTTTCTAATGTATGCTATCACCGCTTTCACCCAACCAGATTTCTACCAACGATCTAATCTAAACCCTCACCCCCTTGCCCTCACTCCCTCCCCTCTCTTGCGGCTGTCAAAGAGTCTATTCTTCTGTATACAAGTCTGTTTTTGAGATCTTATCATAGGGGTCTCATACAATATTTGTCCTTTTGTCGCTGACTGCTTTCACTCAACATAATGTCTTCCAGTTGAAACCAGGTTATGAGATGTTTCCTGGAATCATCATTGTTCTTTATCATTGCATAGTGCTCCATTGAGTATATATACCATAGTTTACCTATCCATTCCTCTGTTGTTGGGCATCTGGGTTGATTCCATCTTTTTGCTATCGTGGATTGTGCTGCGATAAACATTCTCGTGCATGTGTCCGTTGGTGTGAAAGAACTTGATTCTATAGGATATATTCCAAGTCGTGGAATTACTGGGTCAAATGGTATATCTATATCCATTTTTTTAAGGAAGTGCCAGACTGCTTTCCAAAGAGGCTGGACCATTTTGCGACCACACCAACAGTGAAGGAGAGCTCCACTTTCTCCACAGGCTCTCCAGCATTTGTTGTTTTGTGTTTTTTGGATCATGGCCAACCTTGTTGGGGTGAGATGGTATCTCATTGTCATCTTGATTTGAATTTCTTTAATAACTAAAGATTGTGAACATGACTGCATGTGTTTTTTGGCTCTGCCTGGATCTCCTCTTTAGAGAAATGTCTGTCCATCTCCTTTGCCCATCGCTTAATTGGAAGATTTTATCTTCTTATTGGTATTTGTAGTACCTTATAGATTATGGAGATCAGGCATTGGTCTGACATAGAGTTGCCAAATATTTTTTCCCATTCTGTAGGTGGCCTTTTAATTCTATTAACAAAGTCTTTGGATGTGCAAAGTGTTTGATTCTTAATAGTTCCCATTTATCTATTTTCTCTTCTGTTGATTGTGGTTTGTTTAACAGATTTTGAAGTCTGTCTGCATTGTGTATTAAAACTTCCATTGTTGTTCCTACCTTTTCAAGTCTTTTTTAAAAAAATAACTATTTTTATTGCCAGGTCAAAGTTTACAGAGTGAATCATTTTTTTATTTGATAGTCTGTACACAAAGTGTTTGATGACCTTGGTTGAACTACCTACAGTATGTCAGCACTCTCCCCACCCTGAGTTCTGTTTCCTTTCTTCCTGATTTTCTAGCAATTTCCTGCCTTCTCATTTTGCCTCTGGGTGATATTGTCCTTTTGATCCTGTACAATTGATTGTTCTAAAGAGTATGTTCCACTTGGGTGTTACTGTTTGTCTTATGGGCTTGTCTATTGTCTGGCTGAGACATGATCTTTGTAAATGACTCCATTTCTAGGTCAGAATAGTGTGTTAGGGCCACAGTCTAGGTGATTCTGCCAGTCTCTGTCAGACCAGCAAGCCTGGTCCTTTTTGTGAATTTGATTTTTTGTTCTATGATTTTCTCATGCTCTGTCCATGATCCTCTTGGTACTCCCAGTCATAGCAGTTGGTAGTGGTAGCTAGGCAGCATCTAGTTCTTCTGGTCTTAGGGCTATTTAGGCTGTGGTTCATATGGTCCACTGGTCCTTTGAACTGATTGTTTCCTTGAGTCCGTGGATTTCCTCATTCTCTTTTGTTCTGGATGGAGAAAGACCATAGTGGTATCTTAGATGACATCTCACAAGCCTTTTAAGATGCTGGATGCTACTCACCAAGTAACTTTTATAGTAGCCAGTTAAGTGCCAGATCTGCTAACCAAAAGACTGGCAGTTCAAATCTTCCAGGTGCAACTAGAAATTCTATAGGGCAGTTCTACTCTAACCTGTAGGGTTGCTATTAGTCTGAATTGACTCAGTGGCACTGGATTTGGTTTTTGGTGTTGCTCTAGTTAGGACTTTTAGTACAATGCTCAATAACAGTGGTGTAAAGCACATCCTTATCTGGTTCCTGTTCTCGAGTGGAATACTCTCAGTCTTTCTTCACGGAGAGTAACACTGGATGTTGGTTTTTGATAAGTGCCTTTACTACGCTGAGGAATTTTCCTTCTATTCCTATTTTGCTGAGAGTGTTTATCAAGAAAAGGTATTGGACTTTATCAAACATCTTTTTTGCATCAATTAAGATAATCATGTAATTCTTTCATCTTGTTCTATTTATGTGATGGGTTACATTGATTGATTTTCTGCTGTTGAACCATCCTTGCATACTTCATATGATCCCATTTGGTCATCATGTATTCATTTTTTTGATACATTGTTAAACTCTATTGGCTAGAACCTTGTCAGTAATTTTTTTAGTCTGTATTCGTGAGAGATACTGGTTTATAATTTCCTTTTTTTGTGGAGTCTTTTCCTGGTTTTGGCTTTAGGGTTATGCTGGCTTCACAGAATGAATTTGGGAGACTTTCTTCCTTTTTCCTGTATTCTGAAACATTTTGAGCATTACTGCCATGAGTTCTTCTCAGGACGTTTCGTAGAAACCACAGCTTTGGGGCCACAGCTTTCTTGTGCTGTTGCTGCCGGGAGTTTTTAAATTACATCTTCAATCTCTTCTGATTTGATGAGTTCGTTCAGTTATTTTATCTCAGTTTGTGTTAGTTTAGGTAAGGAATGTGTTTACAGAAATGCGTTCATTTCCTCTAGGTTTTCAAATTTGTTGGAGTACAATTTTTCATGGTAATGTATTATGATCCTTTTTAGTTCAGTTGGTTCCACTGTAATGTCACCCATCTCATTTCTTATTTGGGTTATTTGCTTCCTCTCCTAGCTGTCTTTTGTCACTTTGGACAATGGCTTGTTGATTTTGTTGGTCCCTTCTAAGAACAGCTTCTGGTATTACTAGTTTTTTCTATTGTTTTTGTGCTGATTTCACTTACTTCTACTCTAACCTTTATTATTTACTTTCTTATTGCGACTGTGGTCTTCTTTTATTGCTCTCTATTTGTTCAAGTTATAGGGTTAATGTTGTGATTTTGTCCCTTTCTTCTTTTTTGATGTGTGTTTATTACTGTAAACTGTCCTCTGACCAAAGCTTTTCCTGTGTTTCAAAGGTTTTGGTAAGACAAGTTTTTATTCTCATTTGATTCTGGGAATTAATTTTATCACTGATTTTTTTTTTCATAACTTTATAACTAAAGTGTTATTCAGTTTCCATGTTACTTGACTTTATTTCCCCATTATCTTTCTGTTACTGTTTCAATTTTTTTAGTGTTGTGATCAGAAAAAATGCTATGTATTATTTTGATGTTTTGGATATTTTTCTTTTTAAATTTTACTGTGCTGTAAGTGAAAGTTTACAATTCAGACCAATTTGCCATATGAAACCCCACATCCACAGCGCCCCATGCAACTCTAACTTATCCCCTTATTCTTGTGACTGCACATTCATCCATTCTACCATGTGCTTTCCACATCCATTCAACCCACTCCTGTCCACCTCCAACCTCTCATCTTGCCACTGGACAAATGCTGCTCAGACAGCCTCATGTGTATATTTAAGCCAAGAAGCATATTCATCACCAGCAGCGCTTCCTATCTTATTGTTCCAGTTCAGTCTTTGCCTGAAGAGTTGGCTTCGGTACCATTTCAGCTCTAGGATATAGATATCCAGGGGCTGTGTCCTCAAGGGACCCTTCAGTCTGAGAGATCATCAAGTGTAGTCCTTTTAAATAGAGTACTGTTTCTGCACATGTGTTTTTTTTCCTGCTACTTCAGACTTTAAGCTGTGTTCCTTGTCAGTGCAGTCAGTGGTGGTGGCTGAGCAACATCTAGTTCTTCTTGTCTCATGCATATGTGGTCTCTGGATCACTGTTTTTGAGGTCCATTCTCCTCTGCTCCAGGTGGGTTCAGAACAACTGATGCTACTTAGATGACTGCTTACCAGCTTTTACGACGCCAGACACTACTCACCAAAGTGTTATGCAGAACATTTTCTTTAAAAAAAACTTAGTTATTCCCGCTGCGCATCCCGTACTGGTGAGTGGTGCCTGTGGTTTTAAAAGCTGGCAGTCTGTCATCTAAGAAATATCAATTGGTCCCAACCCACTTGGAGCAGATGAAAACCAAGACATGAGGAAAATACGAGACCAGGAGACAGAAGGGTCCATATAATTAGGAGACTATATTGTCATGAGACCAGAAGAACCAGATGGTGCCCAGGCACCACCAAAGACAGCCCTGTGAGGGAACATAATGGAGAGTCCCTCACGTAGCACTAGAAAAAAGGGTATGTGTATCAAGAGCTCGTAAGATTTGATGGTTTGACAACTTGGAGGGCCCCCTGAGAACATGGCCCCTGCACCTGCTGGTAGCCCAGAGCTGAAAAGTAGTACTAAAGCCAACACTTCAGACAAAAACTGAACTGGACTAAGGGACACACAGTGATGCTGGTGGTGTATGTACTTTATGGTTTAATATATATATGAGGCTGTCTAACTGGTCTCTTTTTAGAGAGGAGAGTAGAGTGTGGAGTGGTGGAGACAAGTGTCAGTTGAGTGGATACTGGAAGAGTGGAAAGGCACAGTGGCTGTCACAGGGTGAGGAGAGCAGATAGAGCTGCCTAGAGGCAGATGCTTGGGGCTTTATATGGCAAGTTGACTTGGACTGTAAACTCACTTAGGTACAATAAATTTTTTTTAAAAGTTATGACAATTAGCCTAGACATCACCTGAAACCCTGGCCCCAGACCTCTACCACTCTTTCCAAATGGTATGTTATATTTAGAAAACCTTTTAGCTTTTGGTGTAGTCCAGCTGTGCTAATGGCCCTTCTACTGCATGTTGTCACTCCCTTCACCTAACCCAATTCCTTCCTACTGTCTAATCTATGAATAGCTTTCTTTCTCCCTCCATATTCTTGTAGCCATTAAAGATTATTTTCTCCTGTGCTTAAACCCTTTCTTAATAACAGTTGTCTCATACAATATTTTTTCTTTTGCAAGTGGTTAATTTCACTCAGCATAATGTCTTCCAGACGACTCCATGTTATCAGCTGGTTCCTAATATCATCATTGTTCTGTATCATTGCACAGTATTCCACTACGGGAATATATCATAGTTTGTTTAGTCATTCACCTAGGTTGATTCCATCCTTTTGCTATTGTGGACTTGTGTGTGTATGTATTACAGAAAATTCCTTTGTTTCATTTAAATTTCTGTGCAGTGTTTTTTTCTTTATAAATTTTCTTTACATAGTTTTCAATGATGGTAGTTTTATATTTGCTGAAACTTCATGTTTTTCATTTTTATGCTAGGATTGATAGTTTCCTTTGTGCTTACCTTAATATTTACCCTTATTTTTCTAAATTTAAACCAGTCTTTAATTTATTTATGTTGCCTTGACTTCTCCATATAGAAGATCTATGTCTACATTTTCTTTTGAGTTCCTCTTTTTTGGTATGTTTACACAATGACATCTCTGTTTCCCTATTTTCAGTGTTTGGCCCATGATTTATTTTAATGATTCCCCTATTTGGATTGATATGCAGTTGCTGTGTTCTTTGTTGTAGGGTTGTTATGTGGTGTTATTGGTTTTCTAACCAATGGACTCCCTTTAGTATTTCTTGTCATTTTGTTTTGGGTTTTTCAAATTCCCTAAATTTCTGTTTGTCTGGAAATGTCCTAATTTTGCGATCATATTCAAGAGACCATTTTTCTGGATATATAATTCTTGGCCGGCAACTATTTTCCTTCAAGGTTTTATATGCATCTCCCACTGTCTTCTTGCCTGCATGGTTTCTAGTGATAATCCAAGCTTACTCATCGATTCTCCTTTGTAGGTTATTTTTTATCTCCAGTCACTTTTAAAAGTATCTGCTCATCTTTAGTTTTGGCAAGTTTGATTATAATATACTCTGGTGTCTTTCTTTTGGGATCTACCTTGTATAGAGTTTGATGAGCACCTTGGATAGGTATCCACTCATATTTCGTGATATCAGGGAAGTTTCATCTCAGCAAAGCTTTAACAATTCTCTCTGTACTTCCTGTTATTCCCCCCTCTTCTAGTACTCGTATATTAATTCCTCTTCATAAAGTCTCAAATAATTCTTAGTGTTTCTTGAATTTTTAAAAATTATTTTATCTGCTTTTTCCTCAAATATGTTGACATTATATATTTGTCAGTCTCACTAATTTGGGCTTCCATTGCCTCAATTATGCTCCTTTGACTTTCTATTGAGTTACTTAATTCTGTGATTTTATTACTAGTTTTCTGAGTTTCTGATTTTTGCCACTCAGTACTTTCTGGGTTTAGGGTTTAATGCTTTCAATGTGTCATTATGTGCTGCATTTTCAATGTGTCATTGTGTGCTGCATTTTACCTCATCTCCTTTTTCATCTCTTAAAGAGTTCTAAATATTAATCTTTTGTATTCTACCTCTGATAATTCCAGAAAGTTCTCTTCCTTTAGAAAATTTGACTCTTTGTTTTGGTAGCTTTCTGAAGAGATCAAGGCCCAGCCCTTTAAATGCTGTGATAAGGACTGCTGTTTTCAAGCCAGCAGTAAAAAATTGTAGTTATGGATTCAGTTCAGGTGTCTGGTCAGTCACCAAGTGTGTGGCGCAGGCTGTTGCCTACCATCCTAGATGGGTAGGGGTGACTGGTATAAACACAGATATCTGGCTGCAGCTGCTGAGAAAGACAGAGGGCTAACAGCCATTCCTGAGTGTCTGTGAGGTTGGTATATCTGAAGGAACAGCCTCTGTCCTGATTTTTCCAGTTTAGGGGAGTCTGAAGAAAAAATTTGTTTTCTTTTTCCTCCCTTACTGGAGTGTGCTAAGCTAGTTCCCCTTTGAGTCTCAGAGAATGGCTCAGGGTAAACTTAAGGAGTCCTACTCCTGGCTCAATTAATGGCTTCCTGACCCAGGCACAGTGCAGAGAAGGGAGGGTGAGAATGGCTCAGAGCGGATTTGAAGAGTTCAACTCTGTGGCTCAGTTATAATAGCATCAGACTCTAGTTCCAAGCACAGTTCAGAGAAGGGAGCAGGGATCACCTGGAAAAGGGAGACAGGCCCATATCAAAGTAAAGATTCGGATCCACATAGGACAAGTTACACGCAAATACTTAGCTTTCAGTGATCTGGTCATGTTCCTCACTGGCTCTGGAGGCACCAGTGGGTTGTCCAGACAATCACCTCCACTCAGGGAATTCTCCAGGAAATCACCTGCATGCCCAGTAGGTCAGGTCTATGGAATCTTATGTGCTTCTGGCAGTGTCCTTTCTTCTCGTTTGCTCAGTCTAATTTATTGCCTTTGCCTTTGATGTTAAGGACTCCTAGGATGTCATATATACTGGATTCATTTGTTCTTTTGGGTCTTTGTTGTCAGAGCAGTCACAGGAAGTGACCTGCTGTTAATGCTGCTATTTTGGCCCTGCACCTAGGTCATGTTTTTTTAAATCAATTTTGCTACTCTCTCTTTTGGTGTATTTAAGCCATTTACACTCAGTGTGATTACCAATCAATACATATATGTTTACCAGTTTTTTTTTTTTTTTTTTTTTTTGGAGTGTTGAGAATTTCTTTATTTCGCTTACTTATCTTATTATTTTTATCTTATTTATTAATTACCTTAATTATTTTTTTGTCTATTGGTGTTATTTTCATTTCTTTCTTTGTTAGTGATTTTGTGAGCGCTGACACTTGATTTTTCTTCCTTTTTTTACTTTATTGAATTGGTTTGTTAGTTTTCTTAGTGGTTACATAGGAATTACCTTACTTTTACTCTTCTGTCAGGTATTGAATTGTGTTTCCCCCAAAACGTATGTAGCCAATTGGCTAGGCCATGATCCCCGGTATTGTGTGATGTTCCTACATGTTTCAACTCTTATCTGTATGACGTTAATGAGGGAGGTGTGTTGGCAGGGCAGAACCCTGTGTCTAAGATTGTATTGCACCTTGAGACAATCCCTTGAGATATAAAAGAAGCCAGCAGACAGAGCTGGGGACCTTATATCATCAAGTAGCAGTGCCAGAAGTACAGTGCATCCTTTGGAAGGCACCTAGGGTCCCTGCACCTCAGAAGTTCCCAGTTCTGGGAAAGATTAATGACAAGCACCTTCCTCCAAAGCCATCACAGAAAGACTTCCCCTAGAGCTGATGCCCTCCCTGACTTTGGACTTCTACCCTACTGGAATGTGACAAAACAGATTTCTCTTTTTAAAGTCATCCACTTGTGCTATTTCTGTTACAGCAGTACCACAGGACCAAAAAATCATCTGAAGTTTAAAGCAGTCTTTTACTTCTTAATATTGCCTTGGCTTCTCCTCTATGTGAAAGTTCTATAACTACATCATTTATTCCCCCTTTTTGTTTTGCCATTGGCCTCAATCACAGACTGATGTCTCTGGTTCTCTGTTTTCAGTCTTTTATTTTTGAGAATTCTCTGTCTGGGTTGGTATCTGTTTCATCCTGACCTGTGTTCTAATCTCAAGTTGTTGTCTGATACTGATTCTCTATCCAAAGGAACTCCTTTAGTATTTCTAAAAGTTTGGTCTGGGTTTTACAAATTCCTTTAATTTCTGTTTATCTGGAAATGTCCTAATTTTGCCATTGTATTTGAGAGACAATTTTGCTGGATATATAATTCTTGGTTGACAGTTTTTTTCCCTTCAAGGTTTTATATATGTCATCTCACTGCTTTCTTGCTTGCATGATTTCTGCTAAGTAATCACAGCTTTGTCTTGTTGGTTACCCTTTACAGGTGACTTTTCCTTTTTCCCAAGCTGCTCTCAGGATTCTTTGTCATTTGTTTTGACAAATTTGACTATGATATTTCTTGGTGACTTTTGTTTGTGGTTTATCCTACAAGGGGTTTGCTAAGCTTCTTGCTTAGTTTGCTAAGCTAACTTTCATGATAAAAGAGAAGTTGTCTTTCAGTAAATCTTTGACAATTCTGTGTTTTCCATTGCTGCCTCTTGTTCTGGAACTCCAATTTCATACATCTTTTCCCTCTTGGTAGTAGTGTCCTATATAATTCTTAGACTTTTTTTTTCTGATTTTTTTCTCAAGCAAATTGGTGTAAAGAGATTTATTCTCAATTTTGCTGAATCTCTCTTCCAATAATTCAATTTTACTTCTGTATCCTTCTATTGAATTGTCCATTTCTGAAAATTTAGTGTTAAACTTTTAGATTCCTAGTTGCTGCTTTTGTATGATTTCGGTGGTCTATTTATTTTATTGCCTTGTTCTTTTAGTATTTTCCTGAATTTTTGTATTGCCTTGTCTGTGTTTTACTTGCTTTTACCTATGTTTTCATTAGTCTCTAGGAGAACCCTAGGTATTAGCCTTTCAAATTCCTTTTTGGTTAATTGCATCACATTTCTTCCTCTGGAAGATTATCTGGTTCTTTATTTGGTCACTTACTGTAGTCATCTTGACTTGTTTCTTTATGTAACATGATATTGTCACCTCTAAGGCATCATGATATCATTATATTATGATGCGTTGGCATGCTGCATCCTGATTTCTTGTTTTGTTTGGACATATCTGAGTAGGTAGGGCATATATGCTATTATGGTTACTTGTGTGGCTGCATGGAGCTCTTATTTCCTGACTTTAGGTGGGTGGGGCAGCAACTAAGTGTGAGAGCACAGTTCTTTGTTCATTAGTCTTGCAGGGCAGCTGAGCACATAGCTGGCGTTTCTGGTGAGGTGATATGTCTGGTTGGTCAGCTGGGCACAATGCAGGAAACATTTAGACTGATGATTGGGTTGGGTGTTATGTGCGTGCACTGTTGGTTGTCAGGTATTCTGGTTAAGGGTATCTGGATCTTTAGCTACCAAGGGATTGTCGTGGGAACTTTTCATGACAGTCCCTGGCATGCTGGACTGAGTGTGGATAGTCATAGCAAGGACAAACCTTCAATTATTTTTTTTATTTTCTTTTTCACTTAACATGACTGAGTGAAAATGTACATTCCCATATAAATTTACATGCCCACCTATATGCAGCTTCCAGTGCTCTCCCTGTCCGGTGACAGCACACTATTCCACTCTGCTCCATACATGTCTCATCCTCCCAACAGCCTCCTTTCCTGTCCTCTACACCCACTCTCCTTCCTCCAGCCAGAGGTCAACAGGATGATATACTATAGATGTATAGAACCATAAAGTGCAACCAATATATGGTCACTCTGCATTGCCAAGTCCAATCCATTCCTGTCCAAAGAGTGGACCTTTGTTATAATTTATGGATAAGAGCAGCATCAGGGCCGGGGGCCATGCTCTCAGAGAAGCCCCAAAACCACTGGACCATCAGTTGAGGTCTTTTAGTGGAGATCTCAGGATGCATCCCTTTTTATTCTTGTGTTGCCAGTCAGACTCAACCTAGTGAGCTCCATCATGGCTATCACTGGTGGTGGCCGGGCACCATCTGGTTCTTCCAGTCCCAAGTCAATGAAGGTACCTACTCTTATGGGTCTCTCTGTCTTCTAGGTTGTCTTTACTGCATGTGATTTTGGTCCTCGGTGAGCATCCCTTCCTGCTGAGTTGGGACCATTTGCTGTGTCCTCGGATGGCAGCTTGGCAGCTTTTACGACCCCAGATGCCACTCACCAATGTGGGGTGCAGAGAGCTCTCTTAGCAAAATGCTAGTTGTGCCAACTGGCCTCGATTTCGCCTACGAGCATGGTCCCCTGCCCCAGCTACTCTATCCTTGCAATATTGGGTTAAGATGGAAGGAGTACTCAAGTTATGCTGAAGTCCACTTAACGTTGTTCTTGTTTCTAATGTGTGCTATCACCGTTTTCTCCCAATCAGATTTCTAGCACCTATCTAAACTAGACCCTCCCCCCCTCACCCTCCCTCCCTTCCCTTCCTTGCAGCTGTCAAAGAGTCTTTTCTTCTATACACAAGTCTGTTTCTGAAATCTTATCATAGAGGTCTCATACAGTATTTGTCCCTTTGTCACTGACTACTTTCACTCAACATAATATCTTCCAGTTGAAACCAGGCTAAGAGATGTTTCCTGGAATGATCATTATTCTTTATCATAGCATAGTGCTCCATTGAGTATATGTACCATAGTTTACCTATCCATTCTTCTGTTGTTGGGCATCTGGGTTGATTCCATCTTTTTGCTATCATGGACTGTGCTGCGATAAACATTCTCGTGCATGTGTCCGTTGGTGTGAAAGGCCTTGATTCTGTAGGATATATTCCAAGTAGTGGAATTACTGGATCAAATGGTATATCAATATCCATTTTTTTGAGGAAGCGCCAGATTGCTTTCCAAAGAGGTTGGACCATTTTGCGACCACACCAACAGTGTAGGAGAGTTCCACTTTCTCCACAGCCTCTCCAGCATTTGTTGTTTTGTGTTTTCTGGATCATGACCAACCTTGCTGGGGTGAGATGGTATCTCATTGTCGTCTTGATTTGAATTTCTTTAATAACTAAAGATCGTGAACATGTCCGCATGTGTTTTTTGGCTGCCTGGATCTCCTCTTTAGTGAAATGTCTCTCCATCTCCTTTGCCCATCGCTTAATTGGATGGTTTATCTTCTTCTTATTGATATTTTGTAGTATCTTATAGATTATGGAGATCATGCGTCGATCTGACATAGAGTTGCCAAATATTTTTTCCCATTCTGTGGGTGTTCTTTTAATTCTATTAATAAAGTCTTTGGATGAGCAAAAGCGATTGATTCTTAATAGTTACCATTTCTCTAGTTTCTCTTCTGTTGATTGTGGTTTCTTTGACAGATTTTGGAGTCTGTCCTCATTGTGTATTAAAACTTCCATTGTTGTTCCTACCTTTTCTTGGATGAGCTTTATCATTTTAGGTTTGATATTCAGGTCTTTTATCCAGTTGGAGTTGGTTTTTGTGTAAGGTGTAAGATATGGATCTTGATTCAGTTTATTGCAGATGGATAACGAATTTTGCCAGCACCATTTGTTGAAGATACTGTTTTTGCCCCAGTTTAATGTCTTAGGGCCTTTGTCAAATATCAACTGTTCATAGGCAGATGGTGTCATCTCTGGGGTCTCAATTCTGTTCCATTGATCCATCTGTCTGTTCTTGTACCAGTACCAGGCTGTTTTGACCACTGTGGCAGTGTAATATGTTCTAAGGTTGGGTAATGAGAGGCCTCCCAGTGTGTTCTTCTTCTTTAGTAGTACCTTACTTATCCAGGGCTTCTTCCCTTTCCAAACAAAATTGGTGATTTGTTTCTCCATCTCATTGAAAAATGATGCTGGAACTTGTCTTGGGATTGTATTATATAAACAAATTGCTTTGGGTAAAATAGACATTTTCACAATGTTAAGTCTTCCTATCCATGAGCAGGGTAGGTTTTTCCATTTATCTAAGTCTCTTTTAGTTTCTTCTAGTAAGGGCTTATAGTTCTCTTTGTAAAGGTCTGTTGTTTCTCTGGTTTGATTAATTCCGAGGTACCTTACCTTCTTAGGGGCTATCGTAAATGGTATTGATTTGATAATTTCTTCCTTAACAGTCTTGTTGTTGGTATAGAGGAATCCTACTGATTTACTTATGTTTACCTTGTATCCTGAGACTTTGCTGAACTCTTCTATCAGTTTCAATCATATCATCTGCAAACAGGGAGATTTTAACTTCCTCTTTGCCGATGCAGATGCCCTTTATTTGTTGGTCTTGTCTAATTGCTCTGGCTAGAACTTCTAGCACAATGTTGAATAGGAGAGGTGAGAGTGGGCATCCTTGTCTAGTTCCTGATCTCAAGGGAAAGTCTTTCAGTCTCTCTCCATTCAGAATGATGTGGGCAATTGGCTTTGTATAAATGGCCCTTATTGTGTTGAGGAATTTGCCATCTATGCCCATTTTGCTAAGAGTTTTTAGCATGAATGGGTGTTGGACTTTATCAAATGACTTTTCTGCATCAATGGACAAAATCAGGTGATCCTTGTCTTTTGTGCTATTTATGTGGCTAATCACATTAATTGTTTTTCTGATGTTGAACCAGCCTTGTATCCCTGGTATGAATCAGACCTGGTCATAATCAATTATTTTCTTGATATGTTGTTGTACTCTATCAGCGAGAATTTTGTTGATGATTTTTGCATATAGATTCATGAGTGATATCAGTCTGTAGTTCTCTTTCTTTGTTGGGTCTTTCCCTGGCTTAGGTATCAGGGTTATGCTGGCTTCATAGAATGAGTTTCGGAGTACTCCATCCCTTTCTATACTGTGGAATAGTCTCAGTAGTATTGGAGATAACTCTTCTCTAAATGCTTGGTAGAATTCTGCAGTGAAGCCATCTGGGCCCAGACTTTTTTTGGTTGGCAGTGTTTTGATGACTTTTTCAATCTCTTCCTTTGTGATGGGTTTATTAAGTTGTTCTGCTCCACGTTGTGATAATTTGGGTAGGTGGTATGAGTCAGGGAATTTGTCCATTTCCCCTAGGTTTTCAAATTTGTTGCAGTACAGTTTTTCATAGTATTCTGTTATGACATTTTTGATTTCTGTTGGATCTGTGGTGACGACTCCCCTCTCATTTCTAATTTGGGTTATTTGTTTCCTTTCCTGCTTTTCTTTAGTAAGTTTGGCCAGTGGTTTGTCAATTTTGTTCATTTTTTCAAAAAAAACAGCTTTTGGTCTTTTCAATTTTTTCAATTGTTTTTCTATGCTCTAATTCATTTAGCTCTGCTCTAATCTTTATGATCTCATTTCTTCTGGTGCCCGAGGGGTTCCTCTGTTGTTCTCTTTCTACTTGTTCAAGCTGTAGAGTTAGTTCCTTGATTTGGTTTCTTTCTTCCTTCCAGATGTGTGCACTTATGGAGATAAACAGACCTCTGAGCACTCTTTTGGCTGTATGCCATAGGTTCTGGTAGGAAGTGTTTTCGTTCTCATTGGAAGCCATGAATTTCTTTATTTCATCCTTGATTTCTTCTATAACCCATGTTTTTTTGAGCAAGATGTTGTTCAGTTTCCAGGAGTTCCACTTTCTATCTATGTTTTTTCTGCTATTGATTTCAACTTTTATGGCTTTATGATCTGAGAAGATGCTTTGCAGTAATTCAATGGTATGGATTTTGTTGAGCATTGCATTATGGCCTATCACGTGGTCAATTCTGGAGAATGTTCCACGTGCACTGGAGAAGAAGGTGTAGTTGTCTGCTGATGGGTGGAAAGTTCTGTATATATCAATGAGGTTTAGTTGATTAATTGTGGCAATGAGGTCTTCTGTATCTTTACTGAGCTTTTTTCTAGATGATCTGTCTAGTAATGAGAGTGGAGTGTTAAAGTCTCCCACTTATTATTGTGGAGTCATCTAACTCTCTTTTGAGCATAGTCAGTGTTTCTTCAACATATTTAGGTGCTCTGATACTAGGTGCATAAATATTTAATATAGCTAAGTCTTGCCTGTGTACTGAACCTTTCAGCAATAGTGTCCATCTTTGTCCACGATGAATTTTACATTAAAATTGATTTTGTCTGAGATTAGAATTGCCACCCCTGCTCTTCTTTGTTCATTGTTAGCTTGATATATATTCTTCCATCCTTTAATTTTCAGTTTGTTCCTATCTTTAGGTCTCAAGTGAGTTTCTTGTAGACAACATATGGATGGGTCGTGTCTTTTCATCCAAGATGACACTCAGTGTCTCTTTACTGGAGCATTCAGTCCATTCACATTCAGTGTAATTATTGATAGGTATGTGTTCACTGCTGCTATTGTGATATGTTTATTTTTATGTTGATGTTTTTCTCTGTTGTTCTTATTAGTCTGTTCTGGGACATTCTTTTTTGTGAGTTGATTTTTCACCTTTTTCAGAGCTGGTTGTGTAGTTGTTGAGACTCCTGTGTTACATTTCTTGAAATGGCATGATACATCTTTGTTGTGCTTTACAGCTGCCCCTATGATCCCCCTTAATAAACTATATATAAACCCAATTTTAATTACTACCAGTCTTGTCATCTTCCTCTCCATCTGGAAGGACTGTAACAACTGTAGTACATCCCTCTTTTTATTATGATGACACCATAGTTTTCATGATGATCACTGGATTGCTTCTTTCCATAGCAAAGCTGTGATTGACTTTGGAGCCTTCCCTAAAAGAGTAGAGTATGGAGTAATGTGTCATTCTAAAATATAAAGTTAATGGTTTCATTCTTCTAAGCCAGGGCCAAGAACTTCTTTCAGTATTTCTTGTAGTTTTGGTTTGGTTTTTACAAAGTCTCTGAGTTTCTGTTTATCTGGGAATGTCTTACTTTCATTTTCACATTTGAAAGATAGTTTTGCAGGATATATAATTCTTGGTTGGAAGTTCTTCTCCTTCAAGGCTTTGAATGTGTCATGCCACTGTCTCCATGCAGCATGGTTTCTGCTGAGAAATCTGACGAGAGTCTACAGGGTTTCCCTCTGAATGCTAGCTTTGCTTTGAGTCTTGCTGCGTTTAAGAGTTGCTGCTTATGTTTCATTTTGTTAAGCTTGATTATAATATGTCTTGAAGCCTTTCTTTTGAGATCTATATTGGGTGGCATACGATATGCATCTGAGATGTCTATATTCTCTTCCTTCATGATTTCTGGGAAGTTTTCTTTCAGCAGCTCAGCAACGATACTCTCTGTGTTCTCAGAAGTCTCACTCTGTTCAGGGACTCCAATTAATCAAAGGTTGTTCTTCTTAATAGAGTCTCACATGCTTCTTAATGTTTCTTCATTTTTCTTGTTTCTTTTTTCTGATTTCTGCTCATAGATGCTGGCATCAGCAGCTCTGTCTTCCAAGTCAGAAATTCTTTTTTCTATTTGTTCCATTCTGTTTTCTTGGCTTTGCATGGAAGTTTCTATGTCTTTGACATTCTTCTTGATCTGTTGGATTTCAGAGTACTGGTGTTCCATCAGATCGAACAGCTTGCTTAATTTTTCATTTTGTTCTGCTGCATTTTGTGTAAGGTCTAGAAGCCTCTGTACATAATCATTTTGTATTCACTTCCTGATGCTTTCATAAAAGTTTCTTCATCTGGAAAACTCCTTGGATGCTTTGTTTGGGAGCCTTCAGAAGCCATGGGTGATTTCTTGTATGCCACAATTGTCTGTTGCTTTTTGAGTCCTATGTGAGTGTGCAGAGGCTAGAAGAGGTACTGTGAGGATGGATTGCAAATGTTTTTCTAGGCTGTCTTAAAATGTAAAGCAAAAGGTATCTGACCACTTCACAAGTCAGTTAGGTTTTCAGGTGTAGAGGTCCACTGTGTAGAGGCCAGTGTGTCCAAGATGGCGCCCTCCACACAGGCAGCAGACAGAGGGGCTAAAAGTGCCGAGAGGTAGTGATTCCTCTGTTTCTGTTGCAGGGCCTGCAACGTAGGTGGCACTGGGAAAATTACTGCTTTTCTGTCAGAGAAGCGCTGTCCTGTTTGCAGGTGCTGGCTCCCATGCTGAGAATTGCCAAGCCAAGTGCCGTCGAGTCGGATCCGAGGTCCTGCTAAAATCTCGGTACCAGCATGGCGTCCTGCACACTGACTGCAGAATTCCGTTCAAACCCCGCTGATGCAGATATAAAGCAAAAGGCTCAAAGTGGCTAGATTAACAGAGTCTTAAGTCTGGCTCTCAGAATATGGGAATTTCACCTGCCTATCCCCCCAGCAGCGTGTCTGCATCTAGCTACTAGACAAGACCCAGCTCCGCCCGCCAGCCAAGACAGAGGAAAAAATAAGTCAAAATGGTGCGTTTACCTTCAGTCCGTGAGAGCCGGGGCTAGCCAGGAGCGGGAGTCAGCGACAGAGAGGAGGTTTTTCGCTGAGTGGTATGAAGTCCCAATTAACAGCCCTGTGCCGTGTCCTGGGGCTGGTTAGGTGATCAGAAGGCTCCATTTGATTATCAATTCAGGTCTTGGTTTCCAGAGGGATATAAGGAGACATGGGCTTAGTCTGCCATCTTGACTCCACCCCACAAACCTTCAATTATTGAAGGGGCTGATGTAGAGACTAGATAGGAGAGATATTACCAGTCCACAGGTGCTCAGTTCAGAGTGTGCCCCTATCCACTAGAGCATGCTTCATGAGAGTGTATGCTGCTAGTCTTTGGGCCCCAGAGCAGGTGATTGAAGGAAGAATGTGCCACTGGACCATGGCCCCAATACCAGTTGCTGGGCATAAGAGCACATGGGCACCTACTCTTGCTGGTCAGGGAGCAGAGGGAAGTGAAGCCGTGAGTGTGTGGACTCACAGTTGTTTTCCTCATCTAGTAGGTGTGTGATGGTGTGATGGTTCCGCTATCTCATGTGCACAACGGAGCGAGAGGAAAAGGTGAAATGGAATTGGTGGGGAAGAAGGGTGAAGTGGGTGCTCAGGTCTGTATCTCAGAACCAGGGCACAGTTGAGTGATGGGAAAGGTGAGATGGGCACCAAGCTGAGGTGGCACAGCCTTCTCACACTCTGTGATGTCAATGGCAAGAGGGGTGGGTTGGCCTGTTTAGTGCGTGGTAGGGGTACTTGCCTGACCTCAGCTCCCTTGGGAAGTGGGAGGCGGTTGTAGGCAGCGCAGAATGGAAGCTGAGAGCTGAGCTAGAGCTGCCTGCTGATACATGGGTATTGTTAGTGGGTAGGGAAGGTAAGGTAGTGTAGGACTTAAGCCATGCTAGAGCTGACCGCCATACTCAGCTTCCTCAGGCAGGTGGGTGGGTTAGGTAGACAGGTGGCCAAGTTGGGAGAAAGGGGTGAAAAATAAAAGATGGGTTGGTATGTGCTTCTGGTAGACTGGGGTACAGGGATGAGAGTTTGTGCTACTGATTGCCATGTTTCAGTTTGGGTGTGTCTTCTCAGTTCGTCTGTCTCCTGATGTGAGTTCTGTGAAGCTGCCTCATCCATGACTGTAGCTTTTTTTTTTTTTTTTTCAAAGATGGCTCTGTTGTCCTGGGCCAATTGGCTAGGCACTTCCACTCAGTTTTTTCTTATTCAGTCAATTTCTTCTTTCATTTGGTATTGTCTTCTTCTTCTTTTTTTAGTCTCTTCATCTGATGCTCAGGGTTCCAGGATTGTCATCTGTATCTGTTTTACTGGGATTTTTAAATCTTTGCTGCAGAGGAACAGTGTGTTACATCTGACTAGTTCACAGTTTTGGCCACACTCTTCTTAGGTGTTTCTTTTTCACTGTCCAATTTTCAGACGCTTATGAGGCAAACTGAAAATATCATAAGTTGGGTCAGGCGTACCTTAGTCCTCAAAGTGGCATCTTTGCTTTTCTACCCTTTAAAGAGGTCTTTAGTCAAGATTTACCCAGTGCAATGTGTCACTTGATTTCTTGCCTGCTGCTTCCATGGCCACTGATTATAGGTCCAAGTAAAGTAAACTCCTTAACAACTTTGATATTTTTGTCCACATTAAGCAGGAGGAAAGAAGTGGATATGAATAGGGAAGGATTGTTCTTAAGGTGGCAATTATTGAGGTTGAGGGACGGATTCTTGTGGGCTCATCAGACTATTTGGTATATTTTTGTACTTGTTTGAAATTCTACATAGGAAACACTTAAAAAAATTAAACTGAGATTTAAGACTAATTTGTGATATTCCCTGAAATATATTTTCAATGAAAACTCGTTAAATCCCAAACTTTACAGATTGTCCCTATGGTCATAAAACCTATTCATTAACTAGTCCAAAGCATTAATGTCATAGATTTTTTTGTTTCACCATCTTTTTTGTAACTACTTACGGTTGAAAAGATTCCCACTAGGTGGTGATTATTAGCCCTGAGTATCAGCCTTTGGAGTTCCCCAGCAACATGAAGCCAAGGCTGAGAACCTTCACATTGATGCAGTGTGGGACAACACAGCTCCATCTGTAGTGTCTTTCTCAGTGGATCTGGGGTGAGGACTGACAATGTACATTTCTCACAAGTTCCCAGTGATGCTGATGCTGCTGATCCAGTAAGCACACTGAGAGCTGCTTTTTCCAGGAAACCATATTTATTATGTCAAGACAGTAAACGTTACCAGGTTAATCACTCAGATCTATTACTGAAACCATCTTACATGGACTAAAGTTACTTAATGTCTTGACCCCTGAATGGCTATAGAAACTCTCAGTACGTGCCCAAAAAGTAAAGGTGCTTGGTCCTTGTTATGGTTGCTATGACAACTGGACAAGGATTCTTTTTCATATGAGTTTTGCAGTCCTCTCCCCTGTGTTCACATTATACCTTTAACTTACTATTTCTCCTGAGTGGAATCATGGGAAATCTTCACCAGTTAAGTTTTTTCACTGTCTGCTTGGAGTATTCATATTTTTATGTCTCTAAAGCATTTTAGTGTCTTCTGCTCTCACTTGGAAGACATTTAAATGCAAGCCTTGAGGATCCTGAATTGCCCCACAACATGCTGTTGCTGTGGCCAGAACTGCTAAGTCCAATTAGTCCTGCAGCTCAGCATTGCAATCTACTTAGGAAGTCTTCACTAAGGAGGTGTTTATGAGCTGAATTTCAAGGAGAATAGAAGTATGGCAGTAGTTTTCATGTTTTGTTGGATTTCAAGTAAGAGAGAGGAGGAATATTAGAAATGAGGCTGAATACACGTACTGGCAGGGACCAACTGTTAGGGAAGGTGGGCCTCATGTGCGATGTACGGCAAGGTTAGATCTACTGAGTACCTTTAAGGATAGAAGAATTGTGAACAGAAAACGGACCTCATAAAATTTGTACATGAGAAAGATTATTCTGGCAACTGTGTGGAGGATGAACTAGAATCATGAGCAGAAGCAGAACTTTTCCAGTAGGGAGATTGCGTGACAGCTCGTGAGTACCCGGACTCGGGCAGTCGTGGCCGGGAGGGCGAGAACACTAACAGGCCGGTGTGCCAATGTGCTTGCATTTATGTGTTTGTAATCCTTCTCATCCCTGAAGGGACTTAAGGTGGCTTAGATAAATCTATAAAACTTACACAAAACCAAAATCTTAAATGCTGAAAGAGAAAGAAAGGGCAAGCAGAAAAACAACATGGGAAAGATAAGGTGAGACCACGAATGAAGTTCATGTCGGGACATTTGGGTCCTTATGTTTGCCAGAAGTGGGCCACCAATTTGGCTTTTGACTTCTACAAGTACAGAAAGGAGGCTCCATCCATCACTTGCTTCACAGGGGTCATAATATAAAAGCACTTCAGTTGCTTTTGGGGAACAGAGCAAGCATTGGCTCTGAAAATAAGAAATTTCTTCTGTGTAGCCTCAGAAAGAGGACACGGGTTCTGTAATAAACAAAAGCCTCAATCTCTCAGCGTGAGGGGATCTTGCTACTCTAAGAAATGATTCAACTAGGTGGAGAATTCAAGAGGTGCAAGTGAAAGATGTGACTTAGTCACCATCTTCTTGGTCAATGAGGAGTTTAGTGTGCTAGTTACCAGGTCCAAAAAAAAAAAAACAACAAACCCCAAACCCTCTGCTGTTGAGTCAATTCTGACTCATAGGGACCCTAAAGACAGAGCAGAACTGCCCCATAGAGTTTCCAAGGAATGCCTGGTGGGTTTGAACCACTGACCTTCTGCTTAGCAGCCCTAGCACTTAACCACTGCACCACCAGGGTTACAAGCTACCAGGCCAGGCTGTCTTAAAGGCATGTATCCATGTTGTCAAGAAACAGAACAGATATCTTGACAGAAACAAAAGAATAGCAACAAACAGCAGAGAGGCGCTCAAGTAGGACAGACCTTGGCAAATGAGGCACAGAAGATGGTAAGACTTCTCAGGCATTCTCAAAGATCAAGCACTAAACAAAGGACTCGTTGCCTTATTATCTGGCGGAGGAAGTCTCAGTTAGGAAGTGGGACCAATGCTTATGTATGTGGTTTGGGTCAACTTGTTGGACGGTTATGCAAAAGACTTGAATAGGGAATAAAGGAGAAGGAGTAGCTTCGCAGGTAGAACAATAGTGAGGAAAATTTGGGGTTCAGTTTGGGGTCTCTTTAGGTGTGATGTACCTGGAGATACCCAGGTGGCACACATGGTTTGCACTTAGCTACTAACCTAAAAGGTTGACGGTTTGAATCCATGTAGTGACTCCTGAAGGCCTGGTCATCTGCTTCCACAAAGATTCACAGCCGAGAAAATTTATGGAGCAGCTCTACTCTATAACACATGTCATCACTGTGAATCAGAATCTGACAGTGTTGATTGTTTAGTGTTGATTGTTTTTTAAATAGTAAAGTATCTATGTTGTCTATGTGTCTGCTTTCTTCAGTATAAGCCAGCTAACTGTAAATATGCTCTCTAACAGCAGCTGTACACGTAGTGCTCTTCCTGTGACCCTAACCACCTGAGATAGACTAGATCTTACAAGATACAGGGCACAGTTCACCAGACTACCAAGTTGGCCCAAGATTTCAGATGCCAACCCTATGCCTTGGGTGTCCTCTCACTTACAACCTGCTGCCTACAAACTTGGGTGTTCCCACTATTTTCCCCCTCTAGGTTTTACAGTTCACTAGAACAACTCACGGGACTCAGGAAATCACTAATAATTACAGTTTCACTATAGCTGAAATGGTACAAATGAAGAGATACACCGGGTGAAGCTGGGGAGAGTCCCCAGTGGGGAAGTTTCACATTGCAAAGGATGCATTACCTTCCCGAGGATCAGTGTCTTGAAACATTGCCCCCATGCCTGAATTCAGCCTCCAGCCTCCCTCCCCTGAGGCTGGGCTGTTGTTACATGACAGGTCTTTCTGGCTTGGCCAACCCCAACCAACGTGAGTCACCTCATTAACATAACAGAGATTCCAATCACGTGGGAAATCACTAGAGTTTAGAGTTGCTCTCTCAGGAGCCAGTGTTGTGGGTAAAGTTAACTGTATACTCTGTATGATGCACTCCATCTTTCTGTGGTTTAACCCTGGTTTTATGTGATATTGGAGCCCCACCAGTAGACACCCTTAACAGGCATTTGTAGAATAGTTCCAACACCCAAGTCTTCCCAGATCTCTCTGCCAGGAAGTGTTCTCTTGTTGCTGGGGTCAAACAGGTTAGAAGTGTCAGGGAGCTAATGTTCCAGGAACCATCCTCAACTAAAGAGGTGGAGAAACTGGTGAATGAACACCACAGCTTCTTGCTCTTGTCACTCCAATAAACAATCCTGATGTGTGTTCTTCAGAATGTCTCGGAGAGTCCCCAGTAGACTGAGCTCCACTTTCCCACAGGGGTAACCTACTCACTACTGTGCCCTTTGCTAGTTGTCTCCCTTCTCCCCTCCCTCAGGGAGCTTTCCAGCACAGCTTTACAGAGGCATTGCCCTCAAATCCATATCTTGGGGCTGCAGCTCCGGTCAGTTCTTTGTACTGTTACACACGTATCAGCTCCCCTTCTCAGGTCGGAGTCCCTTGACATGACATAGATGGAGGTTCTTCTTCAAGTGATTTACTGGAAAACTCTCAGGAGGCATATGAGAGTACAGGGAATAAAAAGCTCAGCAAGGATGTGCTCTCAGAGACTTGCTTCAGCCTGATGCCACAGGATACTCGGGAGGAGAGGCTGCATGAAGAATTAGTCTCACCTGGAGGCAAGGAGGTGACCTTTCATACGTCTGTGTCAGTCAGCCACTGGCTGAGGTCTGGGAAGGTGGGTAGAGGGGACTCGGTCTCCACTGGGGGCTCTCTTTGGCCTGGGAGTAATGTCCCTGAGGAGGTGGCAGCCGTTAAGCTGCTACCAGCCTGCCATTCACCCAGCGCAGCAGGCACGCACACAAGGGCCAGCAGCACCCTCTACAGGCCTTTTATGGCATTACAAGTTCGGTATATTCATTTTTCTGCAGTCCTTTTTCTCTGTAGATTCATTTCAGGTGGTGCAAAAGACAAGGGGCTACAGAAAGCCTGATCCCTGCACTCCAGAAGCTTACAGTCTAGAAGGGAACCAAAAAGGAAAACTACTAAGAAAAATGAAATTCACAGAGGTAAAAGTATCTTCCTGTGAGAACTTAAGAGATAGAGAGAACTTCCGGCTGGGAGAGTAAGTCTCCAAGGCTTGATAGGGAGGTAGCATCCTAGTTGATACTTAAAGGTAATCTCTAAGGACTTGACTGAAGTGACAGCATCCTTGAGTGGGGCAAACGGCTGACATGTTCTCTGCTAACAGAATTGGGTGGAGCTTCAAGTCCACCCAGAGTACACTGGAGGAAAGTCGTGGTAGTGATCCACTTCTGAAAAACCAGCCCCTAGAAACTCCATGGGCACAGTTCTGTTCTGGCACACATGGAGTCACCAGAGCTGGCAATGACTTGGCAGCAACTGACAAAATATCCATTAGACCGGTCTGTGAGCTCAGACTGCTTGTAGACTTTCAGCCACCAAGAATGAGGGTTACACTTCCCTCACCACCCTACCCCTGTCAAAAAAAAAAAAAGAAAGAAAAAAGAAAGAAAATCTGCTGCTGTTGAGTCAATTCCAACTCATAGAGGCCCTGTAGAACAGAGTACCAATGCCCAGTAACATTTCCAAGGAGTGGGTTCTTGAGGATCTGAAATGCTGGCCTTGTGGTTAGTAGCTAAGCTCTTAACCAGCTCACTCATCTTTAACACTCCTGTTCCAATCACTAATGTTGGAAAACTGGGCATTTTGCCTGGGGTGGCATTGTTATTATTTTAAATACTAAAAAGTTATGCTTGGAGCTTTGTCCTATCATTCTTATGGGCTTCTGAGGCTGCTGTCATTATTCTTTCCTTAGCCATCACCCGTTAGGGTCCCTTTCACAGCTGGGTGTCCATCTCTCTCAGAACCTATGTGCCTTCACACCTCCACAACCTGGGCAGAGAATCCTTCTCTCCTGGACGGTGAGGCAGCACTGGGTGGTCAGTCAGCTGGAACCCAGGCCTGTGCTCATCTATTAAGAGAAACTATGGCTGGTTTCTCCTAGGCTGTCTCACTGCCCCTGCCCTGTGTGGTCTGAAACAGTAGCAATCCCCAAGCAACAAAATAATAGGTTTTCCTTGTCAGTGTTCCATTCTAATTTCCTGTCTGGCTAGGAGCCACCCTCACCAGTCCTTAGGAAGGTCCACATTTGAAATTCTACTTAAAGGCTGTGTGGAGGGGGCGGGGTTGCAGGCAGTTCAGGAATCTATTAACAGAAATTGTAGTTCTTTGCATGTCTTTGCTGAAACTGGGCTCCTGAATCCCTCTATCCCCAGCCAAGGAGAGAAGAACTCATTAGGAGCTAGGGGTGAGGGTAAGGGTGGGGAGAAGCTGGGAGAAAACAGAGGGATGTTTGCAAAAGGGAGACACAGATTCAATGTCCAGTCTTCTCCGTTTATCTAATCTCTCAAGGTTTCAATCAGCCAGCCCTTACCTGACGAGCGCCACAGACCAGAGAAAAATCATGTTTCCTCTTGCGTGAATCATTCCTTTCACACAGCCCAGCTGCTGCCTCAGAGCCTTCCCAAAGATGCTGCCTGCCTTTAAGCACCCCTGCTTCTGCTAGTCTCTCTCTGAGAACACCCCTTTCCTCTCATGTTTCCCTCTCTGAGTCCATGGCTTCTGTTATATGTCTAACAATGGGCTAGGAAGGTGGGGAGATGGAGAAAATACAGCATCTGTGGGCTGTGCCTTCAAGTAATTGACACGCCCAGGGTTGACAGGATTAGGGCAGGATGGGGAGGAGCAAGGGCTGAAGAAGGGAATGAGCGACACTACATAGAGCTGTCCTGTTCCTGGGATGTTGATCCTATTATTTCTCCAAAGGATTAAAGAGAAGAGGGAGGAGAATTTTCCACAAGGCTAGCACACTAATAATCCCAGAAAAAGCAAAACAAACAAACAAAAAACAACCCAGTTCCATTGAATCGGGTCTGATTCACAGCAACTCTAGAGTTCAGAGTAGAATTGTTCCATAGAGTTTCCAAGGTGCGCCTAGCAAATTTGAGTTGCTGATCTTTTGGTTAGTAGAGGTAGCCCTTAACTGCTAAACCACTAGGTTTCCAGCACAGTAATAGGCATTTTATATCCATGAGGGGCAATGAGGCTTCAGTGGTAGAATTCTCTCCTTCTATGTGGGAGATCTGGGTTCGATTCCCATATAACACACCTTATGTGCAGCTTCTCAGTGCAACTTGCATGCTGCTAGGATGCTGAACAGGTTTCAGTAGACTTTCAGGACTAAGTGGGACCAGGAAGAAAGGTCTGATGATCTACTTCCAAACGTTAACCAGTGAGGACCCTATGGATCCTAACAGTCTGATCTGAAACTGACCATGGAGATGATGCCAGACAAGCAGCAGTCCATTCTGCTGTGCGTGGGGCCACCACAGTGAGGAGCTAAGAGCAGTAGTTCAGTAATACAGCAGTATATAGTATATATATGTTAGGTCATTTAGTCCCCTCTAGTATTATTCCCATTTTCCAATGAGGAAACTAAAGTCAACAAAAGTTGTCTAGTGCTACTCAGCTAGTAAGTGCTGGCCCAGGAGTACAGACAATGTATGCCTGAGTCCAAAGCCTGTGGGCTTTCCACCCTGCTGATGAATGACCAAACCAAACACAAATCTGATACTGTCCAGTGAGTGGAGGGTTATTACGGAAATATCATAGAGCTTTGCCCCCAAATCTATGGGGCTGTTTCTTCCTTTGCCAGATTACATGGGTCTGGGAAACAAAGGAAAAAGGGGGTAGCACCCTCTCTAGTACACCCAGAGACCCAGCCCCAAATGTGTTCTTTCTTTCCCAGGATGCTGGCTCTGCTGACCTTTTGGCTGTTCTTTGTTGTTACTGAATCAATTCCAACTGTGCAGAGCAGAACTGTTTCATGGGGCTTTCAAGGGGTTTTTAGAAGCAGATCACCAGGTCTATCTTCCGAGGCACTTCTGGGAGATTCGAACCACTAACTTTTCAGTTAATAAGCAAGCACTTACCCATTTGTGCCACCCAGGGAGATCTGCTGGCTTAGAGACCTTGATACCAAGGGAGAGATATTCCACAGGAGATGCAACAGTGGTGTTGGGAGAAGGAGCCCCATACTCCATGCTTCCCTCTGAGGGCCTCACAGACTACTGCATGGACAAGTGTAGTTCCTATTTTTCATAGATGCTAAAACCAGAGCTGCACAGAGCAGGCCAGTGGTAGACAATGGTATCTCTTCACATTTACACACTTTATATTTTAGAGTGCATTTATGTATGATATTTCTCACATCAGCATCATTAATTATCCAGGGCAAGTGGACTGCTTTGCCCCAATGTGGTAACTCTGTGAGGAGTCCCAGAGGACCCCCTTCAAGAACAGAGGATTGACTTCCCCAGCTGTCAGCCCCTTGGAGAATTGCCTCAGCTGAAGAGAGATGCCTTACCCAAGGCGCTGTCCTTTCCCGCCAACCACAGAGACTGAGGATCTTTCATCCCGTCTTGAGATTCCCTACCGTATGGTAAACTGAGGCTTTCAATAAGACTGAATTGTGTCCAACTTCTCTCTCTGGCCAAATCTACTCCCTCCGCTTCCCCGCCCTAGGTCTTGATGCCAGCAAAATCTCCTGCACGCTAATCTCCACCTCAGAGCCTGCTCCCCAGGAAGCCAACACACAACCACCAGGAGGTTTATGAAGCCCAGGGAGGTGAGCTCTGAAGCAACTGGAAAAGGACTGGATGGAGCAGTGGTAGTCCTGTTTTCTATTGCCCCTTTTGCCACTAGCAGTCTGTATGACCTTGGGCAAGCCATTTGGCCTGCCTAGACCTCAATTTCCCTATTTGTGCCAGGAGAAGCATTTGGGGGAGATCATTTCAAAGGTCAAAAAGTTCTAAAATCACTTGACCTTAAAGAACTTGTGCAAGCACTGCCATTAGAACCCATGAGTTCCAGTCACTTTCCAGAGTCTTCCCCCAACCCTTGACTTTGTAGCCAAGAAGGTGGGGCTGCACCTCCCATGCCCTTTGGCCATGATGATGCCCGGCACTCACAGACAGAAACTGTTCCCCTGGGCCCGAACCAAGAACACAGGCCATCATTCTCCAAGTTTCACTCTCAAATCTTTTTCACTTTCTTTCACAGCAGCTCTTCTGCCATACTCCTTCCCACTCCTCAGTTTGGGAGAACTTCCTTCTTCCAAGGCCTCCTCCACCTTGGCAGTTCATTTATCAGGGGGGTTTGGTGAGCAGTTGGCAAGAGCTACCAGAGTGCATTCTGCCTTCAAATCATAGAGAATCTGGAAGATTGATGGCAGTGTGACATACTATCAGGACCTTGCGGCAAAGTGAGAAAACAAGACCCTTGATTATACTTTTATGCTCAGAGAGGTACTTTGAGAAAAAACATCTTCGACCTCTGTTCATCTCTCTAAGCTAGTTTCCCATCCCTGGCAGAGAAAACTCTACCTCCTAGTCAAAAGGGAATGTCCTTAATGGTCAATCTCACCTCCTCTTCTCTCCTATGAATTCACCATTATTTATTAGACTTACTCCTTGCCAGGGTGGCGCTTTGGGTGGGGTACTACAAACAGACATACCCTAGATTCAAGGCACCAGTTTGCAAGTCCCAGTCTACTACAAGTTCTGGTCTGGAGAGTTCTGTCCTGTGGGAGGAAGGAGGAGAAATCTGACTTAACTGGAAGTAGCCCAGCTTATCATAAAGTTCAGCAATTACTGATGTGTCCTGGTCTGCCCCAGCCCCTCCACTGGCCCTAGTCTGGCTAAAGACTGGTAGATCTTGGCAGACCTCTCATATTTGAGTAGCTCTGCTATTATCCTTTGCCAGAGTTCTGACACGATGAAGGTGAGAGGCTGGTGCAGGTGCTGCACTGGGTAATGTATGGATGCATTTATACCTATGTATGTTGGTGCAGTGCTTAAGAGTTTGGCTGCTAACCAAAAAGCCAAGAGTTTGAATCCACCAGTCGTTCTTGGGAAACTCTATGAGTCAGTTCTACTCTGTCCTGTAGATTCACTATGAGTTAGAAATGGCAACAGGTTTCATTTCTGTTTACAATGTTGGATATTGGTATGATATACAACTCATCGCTGTTGAGTCTATTCCCATTCATAGTGACACTACAAGACAGAGTAGAACTGCTCCATAGAGTTTCCAAGGAGCACTTGGAGGATTTGAATTGCCGACCTTTCGGTTAGCAGATATAGCACTTAACCACTATGCCACCAGGATTAAGTTCACGAACTCACCCTAGAAAAAGTGCTACTTATCTCACTGCTGAATATCACTATGGTCACCTTCGAAGTACTCCCCTTGGGAAGCTATGCACCAGTGCCAGCACCTAGCCCACCCTTTAAAGAAGTTTGGGAATTCTTTTCCTGGAATGGCCATCAGAGCTATTGTCATTAATACCCTGGTGTCCTGAATGTCATCCAAATGTCTTCTTTTCAATATTTCCTTTACCTTCAGGTAAAGAAAAAAGTCATTGGGGGGCATATCAAGTGAGTAGGGAGGGTGTTCCAATACAGTTATTTGTTTACTGGCTAAAAACTCTTTCACTGACAACTATATGATTAAGTTTGCAAACCTGCCACTGCACCACCATGTGCAATGGCCATTCCAGAGAGAGTTCCAAAATTGCTTTCAAGGGTAGATTAGGTGCTGGCATCAGGGCATAGCTTCCCAAGGGTAGTACTTCGAAGGTGACCATAGTGGTATTCAGTAATGAGGGATGCAGCACTTACAACAATTAAGTTTGTGGACTTAATTGTCAGACCTCACATGTTTGGTTCGAACCCACTAGCCACTCTGTAGGGCAAAGACGTGACCGTCTGTTTCCATAAAGACATACAGCCTTGGAGGCCTTATGGGGCATTTCTACCCTGTCCCATAGGGTTGGTGTGACTGGAAATCTGCTCAACAGCAATGAGTCTTGTCTGGCTTAATAAGACTGAAAATCTCAGTCAACAACAGATCTCTCCCTCTTCTCCCCAGTGTCCTTCTCCAAGCTGCTCCAGTTCACATTTTCACCACACTGCAGCACTGGGACTTCTTTACTTCTCTGTCCCAAGTCCCTGACTTACATATACCCAAGCTATACAGGCCCTCATCTTCTCTGTCACTTTAAGGGTCCTTGATTCCTCACCCACCCCACGTCACTGCTTCCTCTCAGGGACAGCTGGGCACTAGCCACCTGACCTTTAGCCCTTGGCTTGTTTTTCACAACTTGAGCATGACAAATAGATTAGTGAATTAGACACGACTGGCAATCCCCCAAAAGCCTGTATTGCAAACTGACCGTGCAAAATGGTTGGCCTGTGAGTGGAACATCTGTGAAAGCTCAGGCTGACAGGCACCAGGCCTTGGCATGAGTTCCCTGAAAGCAGAGAAACAGCTTCTTCTCTCAGGCTCAAACGGCTTCTGGCAACATTTGGGCTCCACAAGCCACAGATCAAGACTTGTCTGGCACTCTCAGCACCTCTGGGCCTAGACTGTAGGATGAAATAGACCATATAGGCCACTTTCAATGAGATCGTAATTTTACCTCTTCAGGTCCCATTTCCTTTATCAGATTCAAGTGCTACTTTCCTTATCAGAAGCTATTTCCCTTATCAAAATGAATGCTCCCCAACAGAGGAGAATAGTCCTACCTCTAAGCCTCTCTGAGGGCTAGCCTGTGCCTTCCCCATAGACTGGAGCTCTTTGACGGTAGGTCAGCATCTACCCTTCCGAGTGGGGCTCCCCCTGAGGTCAGAGCTGTCTCCTCTTAGACTGAGCTCCCTGAGGGCAGGACTGTGTCTCTCCTCAGACTGGACTCCCTGAAGGCAGGGCTGCGTCTCACCCTAGGACTAGGGCCCCTAGCCAACCTGAACAGGGTGTTCTAAGCATGGTTCTTGCCTGAGAGCTGCTAAAGCCAGTTTCTCAGGACTTTATTTCATAAATATCTACAGAGTACTTATTGTGTATTGGGCAGAATGTTGGGTATGTGTGGGATTCTGCAGTGAGACCAGACAGACATGGATCCTATAGAGTGCAAAGTCTAGCTAAGAGGACAGACGTTGAACATATATTAATTACCAGCACGCTCAGGGCTTGAAAAGGGGACTGTGGGTCCCATATGAGTTGGAATTGACTCAACAGCCATGAGCTTGATTCGGATTTTGGTTAGTGTGTGACAAATGGGCCTAAAGACATGGCTGGGATGGGGATAGTCCAATAGGTCTCTCCTAATTTGTGTCCATTAAAACTGACTAAAGTTCTCCATGGAAACTGAACCACTGTGCTGAATCAGTTGAAAGGGAGCAATTGAGTTCTGGGCCTGATGCTCGCCCCTAAACACACACCTCCTCCTAATCCCTAATCCTAGGTTGCCTGTTCATAGGGACATGCTCCTCAAACAGTGTGGCCAAGGCAGACCAAAGGCCCAGACCCTTCTCACCCACCCCACTCTGCAAATGCCCAATATGTCTTTTTCACTTGCTTCCTGCACCACTACCCTGGAATTCTGGGGTCTTCCAAAGAAGACCCTGAGATTATTTCCTTTGATTTCCCTAGTACTCCCTCCATACCCATCATCTATCTTTGGAAATGCAAAATGTCCTTAGCCACAAGGACGCCATGAGGGAGTTACCAGGGATTAGATGGGTCTCTGAATGGTTCTTTACTCATGGCACTCAGGCTTCAGAGATTCTCTATCTCACTGCCTAGTTCCAGTGCTGCTTTATTCCCCTGACTAGCCAGAGCCTGCGTTTCTGCTCCCTGGTTCTTGAAGAAGCAAATTCGCTTCCGATTGTAGTCTTTACACCTGGCCCTCAGGTTATATCAGAGGAAGGTCCTGGGAAGCACTGAATGGTCTTTCCTACCAGCCTCATCCAGAAAGGTCATTAAAATAATGTCTCCTTTCCAGGTACCATCCTATTCCAACTCTTCACATAATGCTCTCGATAGCCTTCCTTTTTGGAGCAAAGCCGTTTTCTTTATGTTTCTGAAAGTTTTTTTAACAGACTTTGCAGAAGTTAAGCTCCCTGACCATTAACAGATGATCAAGTAACAAAATTCATGCAGGGTCTGTTTGCAAAAACATGGGCAGGGGTAAGGAAAACCCATCAGTAACCCTGTAGTCTCCTGGTGCTGGCCACATCAGGGACCTGTTTCGTGCCCTGGGCCTACTGATGTGAACCGGAAGACAGGCTACCAGAACTGCAGGTAGCAGCTGTATGGAAAGAACTACTGGCCAGGAGGTGTGGCCTTTGGTCGACCTAAGCCACTAACTCTTATGACCTGGGAAGGAAGGATCATAAGAAACAAATATCCTCCTGATCTCTGGTCTCTTGCTGGTACTTTCCACTGGCCAAACCCAGTGGAAGCCAGAGGCAAGATAGCCCATTGATGCAGTCTCTATGGGTTAGCCTTTCCAGGGCAGAGTGGGGCAGAGAAGGACAGAGAGAAGACCTGTGGGTACAAAGGAGAAGATCTAGCACAGATTTCTCTCTCTGTTGTCATCCTTACTGGGTTTCTGGACCATTGGGCTGTGGGGTCCTGTCTCTGACCAGCTCCACAGCACACATTCTTTCTGTGCACTGACCACACTAGCACCATCCATATCTGCCAAGCTCTTTGGTAGACCTTGGTGCATAAAGACAACACACCAATCCTACTCTCTTGGAACATATAGCTATTTTTTTCTCATCATAGGGCTCCAGCTGTAGGATTTGCTCAGTGAGGCATAAAAAGGCAAATTAACTTATGGACTAAAACCTGCTAACCATAAGCCATCAAACCCAGATCAGCCCTTTGCTACATGCTTTTCCGTGTGCTACTTCCCTTGCTCTTCCTAGGGACCTTCTAATCACCGTCCATTATCCTCCTGATGGGGACGCAGGCTCAAAGGAGTTACATGGTTTGCCCAATGCACATCTACTAAGTGGCAGAGTCTCCAGTGCCAAAGATAGCTCACTTCTCTCAGTTGCCTCAACCCTGCCATCTACCATTCCCACAGCCTCCCTACTCTACCCTGCACTATGTGGTGTGTGTTCATGGTTTACCTCTCAACCTCTCAATAGACTGTCTATCTTGCCTTTGTTTGCCTCACTAAGATCAGAACATAACACACAGCCTGATCAGTACTCGCACACTGAAGGAAGGTTTCAGTAACTAGATCCCACATAGCCAACTCCCACCGGCCCTTCTGAGACCATACAGTGAAAACAGTATTGCACTTGCCATGTGTTATATGCATTGATTGAATTGTGTTCTCATAAAATACATGTCAACTTGATTCCCAGTATGGTGGGATTTTCCTTCATTTTGTGATCTAAAGTGATTATCTGATGTGATTATTCTATGCACTGTAAATTCTAACCTCTATGATATAAATGAAGCAAGATTACGGGCAGTTATTTTAATGAGGCAGGACTGAGTTCACAGGATTAGGTTGTATCTTGAGAGTCTTTTTGAAACACAAGAGAGATGCAAACAGAGACGAAAGGGACCTCATGTCACCTAGAAAGAAGCACCAGGAATGAAACTCAATCTGCAGCCCCTGTACCGAGAAGCTCCCAGACCAGGGGAAGACTGATGGCGAGGACTTTTCCCCAGAACTGACAGAGAAGTATAGCCTCCTAGACTGAGCCTCCTAGATTGTGAGAAAACATATTTCTCTTTTTTAAAGCCATCCACTTGAGGTATTTCTGTTACAGCAGCACTAGATAACTAAGACAGAGCCCTGGTGGCACAGTGGCTAAGATCTCAGGCTGTGAACCAAAAGGCTGGCTGTTCGAATCTCCCAGCTGCCCTTTGGAAGCCCTGTGGGGCAGTTTCCATCTATCCTGTAGAGTTACTATGAGTCAGAATCAACTTGATGGCAGTGGGTTCAGTTTTTCACCCCCCTCCCAGATATTTAAGATACGATGTGAAGATGAGAAACAACAGAACTCCCTGGTTTATGTGGGCAATAAAACTTGGCAGTGATCCCATTACTCGTTACCGTGTATTGAATAGGCAGGCTGTGGACTTGGTGCTCAGCAAACTCCACAGAGCTTTGCAGTTTCATTTTATAGATGAGGAAAGAACTTCCATAAGATTAAGCAAGTAGCCTAAAGCAGACATCCAGCCGGTGGCTAACTCCAGGTTTGAACAGCTGACCTATCTCAAGCCTTGGTTCTGCCCAGGCTACACGACTGCCTACTAGTGGTAGAAGGACTGGTCCATGAAGACTCTTCCAAGGGAACCCTTCATCTTGTCCTCCAGCCACCCCCATACCCAGCGGACCACATTTGGCTGAGTTTGGGTGGATGGGAAACACAAGCATGCGCATGTGCACGCTCATGTGCGCGCACACACGCACACACGCGTGCGCGCACACACACAGGCACACTGTTGGGGGGGAAATGCCGAAAAGGAATTCTGCAGAATCCCAGAAAACGAAGGCTTTGTCTCTTCGATCTTTCTCTCTCTCTTTCTGCCAGATTTTCAGGTATTCTGGACTCACACCAGCGCTCAGGCCTGCGCGCTAGGGAGCAGACCCCTGGGCTGCACACACCGTTGACTCTTCGAAGGCACTGTCGTTCTCTTCCCTGTGGGCAAATAAAAACAAAGTCCTTAGCTAAAAACAAGTCCATTTCACATTTCATTTTACTTGAGAAAATGGAAAATGCCGAGGAGATGCTTTGAGGTCAAGTTCCCCTTGACTTCTTGCAGAGGGTCTCAGCTACCCTTAGCCAATCAACTCTCAGCGCCCTCCCCCCCCCTTACTCCACAGTCACTCATTTTTCTTCCCACACCTGGCCCGGAGCCCTGTGAGCACAAACAAGTCTACACACAGCTACACACCCCTCTCTGTCACCCCCACGCACAATCAACAGGGTGCAGTAGACAAATAGAGGCGCAGTGCTGAATCCTGGTACCTTGGCCCAGCCTCCAGGCACCCGCTTCTAATCACATCTTCAGCCCTCTGGAGAGACACAGTGATAAAAGAAGGGAAGCCATCCATTTATACTGTGCCGAGTTTCAATTTTTCTGAGGTTTCCACACAATCATCTTTTATGAGCTATAGTAAAACCACATGTTTATACAGTTTTCTCCCTAAGCCCCAAACGTTTTAGCAACATTATCTTATGTAACACCTGGGGTTTGAAAAACAGGGCCTGAACAGCCCATACATCGCTTATGCAAACAGTTTTGAATTTTCCAGATGTATCCATTTCCCTTCAAGTTAGCAAAAACCTTATTTGGAAGATATTGTTTCTCTCTCTGCCTGCCACCCCTGATCCTTTCCCTTCCACCTGCAGGTAATACATACTTCTAAAAAGAATCTCTGCTTTGTAGTAACATGGAAGTGATTTTTCCTGATTTGTTTTACAATTCCTGGTGAATATCTTTATCCACATCTCTGTTACAAAACAGCAGCGTATTGTCTAAAATTAAATCACAAAGTCACTACTTTTCTCCTTCCTCACACTCTGATCTGGGAATCCATTTCTTAACTATTTCATCTCCTTTACCTGTTCATTCACTATATCCCTGTATGTCATGGATTGAATTGTATCCCTCAATAATATGTCAGCTTGGCTAGGTCATGATTCCCAGTATTGTACATGTGACTGTCTACCGTTCTGTCATCTGATGTGATTTTCCTATATGTTGTAAATCCTAATCTCCGCCTGCAGTTAATGAGGCAAGAGTAAATTTTATTAAAGAGGATTAGAGTGGAGGGTGGCACTCTTGCTCAGGTAACATAAAGGGAGTTTTCCTAGGGGGTGGCCTGCATCACCTTTTATCTCACAAGAAATAAAACGAGAGGGAAGTAAGCAGAGGGAGTATCTCATACCACCAAGAAAACAGCACCAAGAGAACTGCATGTGTCCTTTGGACCTGGGATTCCTGTGCAGAGGATCTCCTAGTCCAGGGGAAGGCTGATGACGAAGACCTTCCTCTAAAGTCAACAGACAGAAAGTCTTCCCCTGGAGCTGAGGCCCTGAATTTGGATTTCCAGCCTACTGGATTTCAAAGCCATTTACTTACGGTATTTTTGTTATAACAGCACCAGACAACTAAGCCACTATAGGGTCGCTATGAGTCGGAATCAGCTCAGTGGTACTGGGTTTTGCATTTTTTTCTGTCTTTTTTTTTTATACTCTGTACAAGAAGTTTTGACATCTCTTTTCATTTTTGTGTGCTGTCCCCCTACTCAGACTTGTAGATTTCCAGCTGAGCTGTTTCATCCAGCTCCCAGCAAGTCTCCTATTTCAATCCACCTTGCTCATGATAGCCTCATGCGTCCACTTTGAACGTTCTCCTCCACTGAAACACTGTTCGTGGCTTCTAATTGTCTACAACGATCATCGAAATATAGCCTGGGGGCCAAATGTAGCCTGCAATCCATTTCTGTAAATAAAAGTTCTACTGGAACACAGACATGTCCACTCATTTACATATTGTCTATGGCCACTTTCACAGTACAGCTGTGGAGTTCAAAGCCCTGATCTTTTCCAACTGGTCCTTAACAGATGAAGTTTGTCAGCCCCTGGTCTGTGGGACAGTCTGTACCCCCAGCCAGGTGTAAGGATGCAGTATGTTCCAGCATCTACCAGCCTGTCCTGCTTGGCACTGTGTACTCTTCTGGGTCCCCGCCCAGCACCCTCATAAATGCACAGTCTGCTAACCAGCCTATTTCATACCTTTCTACAACTATTCACACTTTTTTCTCTCTGTGGAAGTTTCTTCCTTGCTCATCAGCTTCAGCAAATACCAAATCAGTCACTCAAAATTCAGCTCAAGGAAGGACTTTTTAATGATGCCAGCTACCACTGTATTTCCTTCCCCATTAAGTTGAATGCTTCTAGTTTTCTGTTCCCACTCAACCACTACAGACATTTCTCACAACTTCTGCATGCATATGTGTTTTGCCTCTTCAGACTATAAAAGCCCCTGGAGGGCAAGCACTGCATGTTTTAATCATGTTGTACTGTCTCAGCCTGTTTAGGGAAAAAACAACCAACCAACTGACAGCTGTTGAGTTGGTTCTGACTCACAGGGACCTTGTTGAGTTTTCTGGGCTGTAATCTTGATAGAAGCAGTTTTCCAGGTCTTTCTTTCATGGAGCTGCTGACTGAGTTCAAACTGCCAATACCTTTAAGTTTAGCAGCTTGTTGTAAACTGAATACAGTAGATACTCAATACAGAACGAATGAACCAATGAATTATATCATGGACTGGATTGTGCCTCCCCGCCCAAAATGTATGTGTTGATTAGACTTGGTTAGGCATCCCGATGTGGTGCTCTTCCTCCCATGTGTTGTGAATTCTGCCCCTGTGAGACTGATGATGGAGAATGGGCAACAGTTGTGTTAGTGAGGTGGGACTCAAGCTACAAGCTTGTGGAAATAAGGGACAAAAGTGAGCAGAGGAAGTTGGGAACCTCACACCATCAAGAAAGCAGCACTGGGAGAAGAGTGTGTCCTTCATACCTGAGGTTCCTGCGCCAAGATGCTCCCTGGACAAAGACTGATGAAATATCAGACTTTCCTCCAGAGGCAACAAGGGGGACAGCCTTCCCCTGGAGTGGATATCCTGCATTTAGACTTGTAGCCTAACGGACTGCGTAATAAACCTTCCTTTGTTAAAGCCATCCACTGGTACTTCTATTAGAGCAGCTCTAGCTGACTAAAACAGAATTTGGTACCGTGAGAGTGGGGTGCTGCTCTAGCAAATACCTAAAATGTGGGAGCCATTTTGAAACTGAATGGATAGAAGATTCAGAAGGAATGAAGAATGCACAGATAGAGAGAAACAACAGAGGACTGGGGGCAGCAGCAGCAGCAGCAACAGAATCAGAGGCAGTGCTGGAGCAGATCCACAGACCAAGAGAGCTAAGTGTCTGTGTACAGAGTTTTTCTCATGGAATAGGGTGCCTCCGGGCACTGGAATCGGTGGAGCTAGTCTTGCTGACCCACAGAGTGAGAGAGCTGAAGGCCTTTGTGCAGGATGCTTTCCAGCAAAATTGGGGTGCCTCTGGGCACTTGAATCAGTGGAGCTACAGAGCTTTGGGACACTAGCCCCAGTAGGACAGATGTGGGCCTGAGGCCCTGACCACGTGGCCATTGGAAGCAGAAGCTGAAGATACAAACATCGTGAGAAGCTGAGCTGCCTCAGTCTCAAAAGGTGTAGCCATGACCTCAGAGGTTTGAAAGGGTGGAACTGTGGTGCCCGTGTTTGTAAGGGTGGAATTGCCACTCAGGCTTATGGTGCACCTAAAGCAGATGAGTTTCTGTCCAAGCAGGCCTTGAAGGCAGAGTTGTAGTACAGGGCTGGGGGTCTCCACTCATAATCCAGACAGTGTGGCCAATACTTCGAGTCTGGAGGGCAGGGGCATTGTATAGAATGTCTCAGAAAATGTAAGAGTATTTTGAAAATTTTGAACGCTAATGTACTGTTATGATAATCTGCTTGGTGTACGTTATGAATGAAAACTGTTGCTATGATACACAGGCCTATAATTTTTTGTGTTAAAATGACATGATTTTGGGGGTGCCAACAAGTGGGATGTCATGGATTGGATTGTGTGCCCCCAAAAATGTATGTTGATTTGACTTGGTTAGGCATTCCAATATGGTGTTCTTCCTCCCATATGTTGTGAATCCTGCCTCTGTGAGCTTGGTGATGGAGAATGGGCAACAAGCTACAAGCTTGTGGAATATAAGGGAGAGAAGCGAGCAGAGGAAGTTGGGAACCTCCTACCACCAAGAAAGAAGCACCGAGTGCAGAACACGTCCTTTGGACCCAAGGTTCCTGTGCCGAGATGCTCCCACTGGATTTGGACTTATCCTATGGACTGTGATAGATTCTCTTATTGAATGGACTTACAATTTATAAATGGATTTGTGGCTTACCAGACTGTGACAATAAAGCTCCTCTTCATGAAACCTTCCACTCGTGGTATTTTCTGTTAGAGCAGTACCAGGGGACTAAGACAAATGAAAAGCCAAGCCCTAACTTCCCATCTTGGTCCTTCTGGGTACCCCCCAACCCCCACCCTTGATAACACACTCTGTCCAGCCTCCTCCCGGCCCTAACACACCACACTGCTTCTGGCTTTAAGCTTACAGTGCTAACACCTGTCTCTCCAGAGGCCTCCCATGCTTACCCCTGCCCTCACCTATCTCCCCTACCTCTGAACTCCAGCATCCCAGGTTGGTGTGGCTTTCTGTGACCCTTACATTCTGTCCACAATCTGTGTGATAGATCCACTCCCTGTGGGCGTCTCCCACCTGACTAGTGGGTACAGGTGTCGTGACGGAGGAGACCTCCATCAGAACTGAGGATTGGTCATTTTCCAGGGGACTGCCTGCACTCAGGTTTCCTGATCTGTAAAACAAAGATGATAACACATACTTCGCTGGGCTGATACAGTGATGATATAATATATAAAAACGTCTAGCACCCATGCCGGTGGCCCACGCAAACTGTGTCTGATCTAGAGCAGAAGGATGAGCCCCTCAGGCTGGAAGAAGCTCAGACCAGTAGTGATTGTGAAGACAGCGCCAGAGCTGGCTGTTTTATAGGGTCACTGTGAGCTGGGACCGGATCAACACCTAACATCATCCAGAACAGACGCACATGTATTCATTCATTCAACAAACATTTATCAATCATCTAATACATGTTAGGCCATGAACAAGAGCAGCAAAAATAAATCAACGAATCCCTGCCCTCGTTGGGCTCACTGTCTTGTGAAGGAGACAGACAACACACAGGACAAATACAGTATGTCAGAAAGTGACAACCCAAACCCAAACTGTCATGGATTGAATTGTGTCCCCTCGCCCCACCCAAATACATGTAGTAATTTGTCTGGGCCAGGACTGTGTTCTGTGATTATCCTCCACTTCATGATTTTGGTTTCTATAAATCCTAATTTCTACCTATGGCTAATAGGATGATAATGTTAAAAGAGGATTGGGGGGACTGCCACACCTTTGCTAGGGGACCTTCCCTGAAGTGTGGCTTGTACCACCTTTTATCCTTTCACCTTATGGGATATAAAAAGAGAAGGGAGCAAGCAGAGAATTGGGAACCTTGCACCATCAAGGTAGCAGCACCAGCACCGGGAGAAGAGCGCGTCCTTCAGACCTGTGGTTCCTGCGGCAAGACGCAACCTGGACAAAGACTGATGCAATACCCAATTTTCCTCCAGAGCCGTCAAGGGGGAAAGACTTCCCATGGAGCAGACACCCTGAATTCGGACTTGTAGCCTACTGGACTGCAAGAATAAACTTTTGTTTGCTAAAGCCATCCACTTTGAAGTATTTTTTAGAGAAGCACTAGTTGACTAAAACACAAGCTCATTATCTTCGAGTCGTGTTTGACTTATAGTGACCCTGTGAGACAACATAGAACTGACTCATAGGGTTTCTAAGGAACAGGTGGTGGATTTGATCTGCAACCTTTTGATCAACAGTTGAGCTCTTAACCACTGGCCCACCAGGGTTCAGATATTTGTAAAGCACTCACGGAGGAGGATGGAGATTGCGGTTTGAGTTAGATCATCATGTATTTAGAATGTCTGTCTATCTAAATCTGAAAGGGCCTTTCTAACAGCTCTCAGGGGTCCTTCTGTGTAAGGCTTTACGGTGCTAGCTAGGATCGGTAAGCATTTAACAAAAATACAAGCTGAATGAGTAGAATAAGGGAAAGAAGGATGACTTTTATCATTCATTTGACAAATATTTTGAGCATCTTTTTAATACCAGCCAGAGAGAACCAAGCTCCAAGTGTTCCTTCAGTAGGATCTGACAGGAGTAGCCACATGAGGAGGACTGGTGGCACAGCATTTAGATGTCTAGCTGTAAACTGAAAGTCAGCAGTCTGAAACCACCACCAGCTGCTCCTTGGAAACTCTATGAGGCAGTTCTAACCTTTTCTATAGGGTTGCTATGAGCTGGAATGAGTCTTTGGGTTTAGTCCTGTTGAAGTCCCTGGTGGTGCAAGTGGTTAATGCACTTAGATGCTAAATGAAAGGTTGGAGGTTCAAATCCACCCAAAGGCACCTCTTGCCCAGCAGGGCTTCTCCCAGAGAAAGTCAGGAGGCTACAGCATCCATGTCACACTTCTGCGCATCATACAGTTCATAGCACATGATCTATATCTCGTTTCTTTACAACTCACTGAGGAGGCCTGCTCAGTATTCTAATCGTTCCCATTTTACAGAGGAATAAAGGTGTTCAGAGAGATTAAATAATTTGACTAGATTCACATGACTAGTAAGTGGCAAAGCCAATACTGAATAGAGTCTCATTCTTTCAGATGACTTGGCGTGAAAGATTTATACCCATGAACCCTCCTCTCTCCTCAAGGCCTGGGTTTATTGCTCAGTTTTATTCACAGACTTCTAGAAGCACAGAGAGTGATCTTTGTGCTTCTAGAAGTCTGTGAATCAAACTTGGCTTTTCTTTAACAGACAGATTTAAGTAAGTAATAAGTTTTATATCGCAGACTATTAATCTATTACAGTGATTTCATCAGCCTGTGAAACAACTATAATGTAAGTTTCCTAACATTCTCTCTAAACCAAACCCTTAAGCATCACAACCTCTTGATGAACAGTTCAGCTCTTAACCACTGTTCCACCAAGGTTCAGGTGTTGGTAAAGCAAGCAGGAAGGAGGATGGAGACTGCGGTTTAAATTAGATGGTAATGTATTTACAATGTCTTGATGCTAAGTGATCATGGCTCAGTGTCCCTAGGGGCAGTCTCGAGGGTACAATTCCATGGGAGAACTGGTTGCTAGATGCCACAGGACATGACTTTTGCCCTCAGACATCCATTCCTGGCAAAGTAAGGCCAGTTGCCTGTAATGTCTTCAGTTCTTACCCCCGGCCTTTTGACTCCTTCCCCAACATGAGGCTCTAGGTCCTCCTTCTCCAGGTCCCCTGACTGTGACCTTCCTTCCACCCATGTGGAGATAGCATCTCATACTCTCGACAAACTGCCAACAAGAACCTCCTTCACAGGTCTCTTGGCTTTGCTACTTGCCTTCATCAGTCACAGCTTGTAACCATGTAAGTCAGAACATGTCACTTTTCTGCACAGTAATCCAATGGCTTCTTGTTGCAGACTAAGTTTCCTGGAGGCAGACTATGCAAGGTATGGTGTGAAGATGTTTATTAGGGAGCACCTTTGGGGGTAATGTTGGAGAAAGAAGGAGGCAAGGTAGGGTGGAGGGAAAAGCTGAGTTGCAATGCAATCAATGATGATCATAAGGACTTTGGGCAACTGCCCTCAGTGTTGTCTGGCTCTCCCACCTCTGCTGTAACAGGACACAAAGACAAAAGGAGCTTCCCTCTCTAGGTTCCTTTCTTTCTCATTACCTCAGGGACATGTCATACTGACAGGACAGCTTGACTGTTGCTCATTAAGTCTGTTTTCCTGCTTCCACGTCAATTAAATGTTTCCATATTCCTAAGCAGCAGCTTGAGGAACAATATTAGTTTAATGTATTAAGAGGGAAGTAATTAAATATTTGTTCTGGTGTAACTGTATATAAATTACATGACAATTGAGCTGGTGATATAATTAGTGAAATTTACTGGAGGTCCTTTTCACAATCAATGGTTAATTTATTAACAACTGTTTTTACTTAGGAAACCCGGTGGCACAGTGATTAAGTGCTATAGCTGCTAACCAAAAAGGTCAGCAGTTCAAATCTGCTAGGTGCTACTTGGAAACTCTATGGGACACTTCTACTCGGTCCAACAGAGTTGGTATGAGTTGGAATCGACTCGATGGCAGTGGATTTTTGGTTTGGTATTTGCTTAACAAGGAGCTCTGATAATGCAGATGCTAAAAGCATTTAGCTGCTGAGAGGTCAGTGGTTTGAAACTACCAGTCACTCCGCAGCAGGAAGATGTAGCGGTCTGCTTCTGTGAAGATTTACAACCTTGGAAACTTTAAAGGGCAGTTCCACTCTGCCCTATAGGGTTGCTATGAGTTAGAACCAACTTGATGCAGTGGGTATGAGTTGGATACTCTTCTACATGGGTAACTCATTACATGGATGTAACTTTAGTGTCAGTAACAACCACCCTAGAATTCAGTGTTGTTTTCATTACCCTACATTTTAAAGAATACTGGAGCACAGAGTAACTTGTCCAAGGATCTGTAGTTGGTGGGTAGAGAAAAAGGAATTTGGCTCCCGAGTCTACCCTATCAAAAGGTAAGGGCTACTGTCTCTCACTATACTTTCTTGCTCCTCTTCTAGCTTAGAGGCTCTAAGTGTCCCAGTCCTCCAGACACTAAAAAACTCCTGTTTTATTGTCATTATTTATTCCTTCCTGGCAATGAATCCTTTGGACAGTTGAATTCTTGCCTTGACCTTTTCTGATTAGCTCTCAGCACTAGTGAAGTCTGGTTCTAGTAGCTCCCACAGCACCCTCCCACACCCAACAGACAAAATGGGCTAGGTTATGCTATAGTATTAAACAGTGGCTTAAAACAACAGAGCTTTATTTCACTTTCATGCTCCATATCTGGTGTGGGCATTTGAGGGAACTGTAAACAAATGTTTTGCCCTGTTTTCTGTCCATTTGTGGCTTTGCCCCATGTTGCACTCACTTTAGAGTCCTGACTGACAGAACAGCCCTGCACTAGCAGTCTTAAGGTAAAGGCAAATGACAAATTCAGAGCTGGTTCCTAAAGCTTCTGCTTGGAAGTACTACATGAGTTTCCCACTCTCTTTTTTTTTTATTAAATAAAAAAATGAAAGTGTACATACTCTGTGCTTACAACATTGGGTTAAGATGGGAGGAGTACACAAGTTGTGTTGAAATCCCGTTAATATTGATCTTCTTACTAATGTGTATTGTCACCAATTTCACCTAACCAAATTTCTAACAACGATCTAATCTAAACCCTCGCCCTCGCCTTCCTGCTCTCCCACCCTCCCAACCGTTGTAGCCATCAAAGAGTCTTTTCTGTTAAGTATGAGTATGCTTTTAAGTTTTTATAGTGGGGGTCTCATATAATAATTGTCCTTCTGTTGCTGACTAGTTTCACTCAACACAATGTCCTCCAGTTGGACCAGATTTAGAGATGTTTCCTGCTATCATCGTTGTTCTTTATCAATGCATAGTACTAAATTGAGTACATATACCAAAGTTTACTCATCCATTCTAATGTTGTTGGGCATCTGGGCTGATTCCATCTTTTTGCTATCATGGACTGTGCTGCAATGAATATTCATGTGCATGTATCAGTTGGTGTGAATGGCCTTGATTCTGTAGGATATATTCCAAGCAGAGGAATTACTGGGTCAAATGGTGTATCTATATCCATTATTTTAAGGTATTGCTTTCCAAAAAGGTTGCACCTTTCTGCAATCCCACCAACAGTGTAGGAGAGTTCCAGTCTCTCCACAGCCTCTCCAACATTTAGTGTTTTGTGTTTTCTGGATCATGGCCAATCTTGTTGGGGTGAGATGGTATCTCATTGTTATTTTGATTTGAATTTCTTTAATAATTAATGATCATGAGCATGTCTGCATGTGTTTTTTGGCTGCCTGGATTTCCTTTTTAGAGAAGTGTCTGTCCATCTCCTTTGCACATCACTTAATTGGATGATTTGTCTTTTTCTTATTGATATTTTGTAGTACCTTACAGATTATGGAGATCAGGTGTCAGTCTGACATAGAGTTGCCAAATATTTTTTCCCATTCTGTAGGCGACATTTTAATTCTTTTGATGAAGTCTTTGGATGAGCAGAAGTGTTTGATTCTTATTAATTCCCATTTATGTATTTTCTCTTCTGATGAATGTGTTTTGCCAGATTTTGAAGTCTGTCTATGTTGGGTATTAAAACTTCCATTGTTGACTCTATTTTATTTTGAATGAGCTTTATCATTTTAGCTTTTATATTTAGGTCTTTTATCCAATTTGAGTTGATTTTTGTATAAGGTGTGAGATATGGGTCTTGTTTCAATTTTTTGCAGATGGATATCCAATTATGCCAGCACCATTTGTTAAAGAGGCTGTTCTTACCCCAGTTTAAAATCTTAGGACCTTTGTCAAATATCAGCTGTTCACAGGAGGATGGTGGCATCTCTGGTTGGAAAGTATAGTGAGAGACAGTAGCCCTTATCTTTTGATGGGGTAGGCTCAGGAGCCAAATTCCTTTTTCTATACCCACCAACTATAGATCTTTGGACAAGTTAGTCTGTGCTCCAGTATTGTCTTCATTAAAATGTGGGATAATGAAAACAGCACTGAATTCTAGGGTGGTTGTTACTGACACTAAGTAAGTTACATCCATGTAATGAGTTACCCATGTAGAAGAGTATCCAACTCATACCCACTGCATCAGATTGGTTCTAACTCACAGCAACCCTATAGGGCAGAGTGGAACTGCCCTTTAAAGTTTCCAAGGTTGTAAATCTTCACAGAAGCAGATTGCTACATCTTCCTCCTGCGGAGTGATTGGTAGGTTCAAACCACTGACCTCTCAGCAGCTAAATGCTTTTAGCTTCTGCATTATCAGAGCTCCATGTTAAGCAAATACCAAACCAAAAATCCACTGCCATTGAGTTGATTCCAACCAGAGACCTCTCACTACCTGACTTTAAAACCTATTATACTGCCACAGTAGTCAAAACAGCCTGGTACTGGTATAAAAAGAGATTCTATTCTCATTTCACTGCTTGGCTATAGGAAGTCACATGGCCGCCCCAGAGGTTAGTAAACCGGTTGCTGTCTACTTGATTCCAAATCACAGTGACCCCAGCATATGCAAAGCAGAGCTATGCTCCGTAGTGTTTCCAGTGACTGATTTTTCAGAAACATATCAGGATTTTCTTCCACAGCATCTCAGTGTAGACTTGAACCACCAAACTTTCTGTTAGCACTCTGACCATCTGCATCACCTAAGGACTCCCCAAAGTTCTAGTACTGTGGGATTTGTTTTCCTTCTGCAGAAAGGGGCACCTAAAGCACACAACCAAGCCTATCAATGGGAGTGGGAAGGGAATATAACTCTTCCACCTGGAGGGCAGCAAGTATTTGGAAGAATAATGGAACTTAACCACATATCACTTCTTTTGCATCCCTGTCTTTGGTCTTGACCTAAGTCTTTGTCATCCTGGCACTGAACTCATGCAGGTTTTCTCCTAGGCATGAAAATCTTTTTTATTGTAATGTTACCTGGAAAAGCTTGGGGAACAGCCAAGCATGAGCACCTTAGTTCCAGAAAAGATAGCAAAATGTTTCTTTACAATTCCCAGGGTACATCCCTACATGATAACTCAATGTCCTTCTCCCCTGTCCCCAATCTCATGATTCCAGTCTGTGTAATCAGACGGCAAAAATTCTGTCATTACTTTCTTCATCTTGTGAGGGTCATAGTGGTCCTCACAGATGCCCTTGGGAGCAGATTTAAGACTGTCAGGTTTCAAAGGGGAACACTTTTCCGATCAAAAAACCTCTACTGATGATGAGCATGATCACTTACAGCATAATAAAAGCTACAATAACAGATACCTCAACCTCATCCGCCTGCCCGTTCCCCAGGGTAAGGGTGGCAAGGAACAAAGCACAAAGAAGATAAAGGGATCAGTAGCTCTGCCACCTGACTCTCAGCCATTCCTCTCAATCCTAATCCCAATCACAAACCATCTTCCTCTTATCCTCTTAGCTTTTCTCTCTTCCATCCAATGTCTTCATTCCCACTCCCTTTGATCCTCATTTTGAGTTTCTTATATTCCCAGATTAGGCCCTCAATACTCCTTTTTCCATTCCCCACATCTACCTTTTAAAACTTCGGTTGCTTTTTCTCAATGCCTCCTCCACCAATACTAAGAGTGATTCTGGGGGGCAGAACAGCTAGGGATGGAAGTCCTCAGTTCTTATTCACTGACTTGCAATATGATGCTGAGAAAAACACCGAATCCAGGGCCACTGCTTGGTCAATCTTGCCCACTGTTATATCCCAGTATGCAGCCCAACACATAGTAGGTACTTAATCATTGTTTCTTGGATAACTGAATATCTGAATGAATGAATGGATGAATGGAATTTCCTCTAAAAGGCTCTCCAAGGACCCTTCAGCTCTGAGGTGCTGCTGACTCCAGGCACTTTTATAAAATTCCTCCTTCCACACTATCTTTTGAGACTGAAAAGGCAGAGATAGCAACTCAAACAGCAGCAAACGTGGAAGTGTTTTTATACCTAATTGACAAACTAAATGTAGATAAATCACTAGGATCAGATGGCATTCACTCAAGAGAAGTGAAGGAACTCAAGGGTGAAATTGAGGAATTGTTGGCCAGAACGTGTAAGTGGTCATTACAAAGAGATGCAGTGTCAGAGAGCTGAGAGGGCACCTGTGCCTCCACAGAGTTCTCTAGAAACTGTTGAATGACAAGAATGACTGTGAAACCAGGCAAGTTGGCTGAATACATAACAGAGAGTAACATCACCGGTAAATGCAACATGCCAGGGAGAAAGGCGAAGTGGTTATATAAACCATTCCTGGCTAAATCTTCTAGAACTGTGTGTGGAGATCTACACAGGCAGTGGCAAAGAGAAGCCAGTGGGGTAAGGAAGTGAATCTAGGCTCTTAGAATTACGTGCTAACCTCCCCCAAAATGTAAAACAAACAAATTACTCAAGATCAGCTCTTGTAGGAAGAATTTCAACTTAAGCTAGGAAATATGTACCGCTAATAATAATTCATAATTGCAAAAGTTTTTCATCTTGTGAACAATACTTATTCTTGAAAATTTGACCCTTGAATCAATCTTGTTGGAATTTTTTTCTTAATTTTCATTTGAAGAAGTGACATAGAGAAAGACTGGCCCAAGTCATAGTCAGTAGGTCATCAACCAACCAACCAGATGTTGTCTAGCTGACCCTGACTCGTGATGACCCTAACTCATGATGACCTGACGTGTGTCCGAGTAGAACTTGGCTGTATAAGTTCCTCAATGGCTATGGTCTTTTGAAAGTAGACCTTTCTTCCACAGTGTCTCTGGATGGAGTCAAACTGCTAACTTTTCATTTAGGGAAGTTCTTAACTGTACAAGGTCTGGCAATTAAGTCAGTGAACTTAATTGTTCTATGTGCTACATAACTCACTGCTGAATAACATTACGGTCACCTTTAAAGTACTCCGCTTGAGGAGCTATGCACTGATGTCAGTGCCTAGTTCGCCCATCAAAGCAATTTTGGAACTCTTTCTGAGTGGCCATTGTGTATGGTGGCAAGTTAGCAAGTTTGCAAACTGAATTGTATAGTTGTCTGTGAGGGAGTTTTTAGCCAGTGAACAAATGACTGCATTGGAACACCGTCCCTACTCACCTGATCTGGCACCCAATGACTTTTTCTTTACCCAAAGATAAAGGAAATACTGAAAGTAAGACATTTTGATGGCATTCAGGACATCAAGAGTAATGATGACAGCTCTGATGGCCATTCCAGAAACAGTTCCAAAATTCCTTTGAAGGGTGGACTTGGTGCTGGCATAGGTGCACAGCTTCCCAAGTGGACTACTTTGAAGGTGACCATAGTGATATACAGCAATGAGGTATGTGGCACTTTTTCTAGGATGAGTTTGCAAACTTACGTGGCAGTCCTCATATGTGCCATGCAGGGATTCCTAATCAACAGGTTGTTGTTAGGTGCCACTGAGTCACTTCTAACTCACAGCAATCCTATGTACAACAGAACAGAGTGCTGCCTAGTCTTGTGCCGTCTTCATCATCACTATTTTGTTGAACCCACTGCTGTAGCCGCTATGTTAATCCATTCCATTGAGAGTCTTCCTGTTTTTTATTTTACCAAACATGATGTCCTTCTCCAGGGACGGGTCCCTCCTGATAACATATCCAAAGTATACGAGACAAAGTCTCACCATTCTTGCTTCTAAAGAGCATTCTGACTGTATTTCTTCCCAGATAGATTTGTTCATTTTTTTGAAAATCTATGCTATATTCAACATTCTTCACCAATACCATAATTCAAAAGCATCCATTCTTTGGTCTTTCTTATATTCATTGCCCAGCTTTTGCAGGCATATGGGGGAACAGAAAGTACCATGGCTCGGGTTAGGCACACCTTAGTTCTTAAAGTGACATCTTTGCTTTTTAACATTTTAAAGATATCTCTGCCCACCGCAATACATAGTTTGATTTCTTGACTGCTGCTTCTATGGGAATTAATTGTGGATTCAAGCAAAATGAAATCCTTGATAGCCTCAATCTTTTTTCCATTTATCATGATGTTGGTTATTAGTCCAATTGTGAGGGTTTTTGTTTTCTTTATGTTGAAGCAAAATCCACACTGAAGGCTGTAGTCTTTGATTTTCCTCAGTAAGAGCTTCAAGTCCTCTTCACTTTTCAGCAAGCAAGGTTGTGCCATCTGCATAATCAACAGGTTGTCAATGAGTAGAAGCTTTTAAAAGTAGAATGCTGGTTTCCTAACTCCCAATGCTGTGTTATCTTTTAAGGGGAACATTTAAGGGCTTGATGCTCAGTGATAATTTTATTAAATTCTTATTTATCACAAGGAAGAAAATATGTCAGTTATTCACTGACACAAAAACATTGTGTAATCAACTTTAAAAATGTAGTGGCATACAACAATAAGCATTTATTGCTTATGTAATAGTGTCAACTAGGGGTTGGCTGGTTTGCTCACATGTATGAGGGTCAGCAGGAGGTCAAGTTATCTAGGCTAGACTCAGTTGGTTCAGCCATTTCCTGTTACCTTGGGCATGTTCTCCAGGTGATAACGGCAGCTCAAGAACATATATGGAAATGCACAAGACCCCTTCCTTGAGACCTGGACTTAGAGCTGGCACATCATCACTTCTGCCTCATCCCATTGGTCAAAGCATGTCATATAATTAACCTGAAAGTCAAAGTGTAAAGCAGGACATCCTGATCGTGGAGGCAAGTCACTGAAAACTTACAAAGGCAAAGGATGAAGTCTCAGGGCCAGTACCTCAATAAACAACAGAGAACAATACCAATATCATTCCTGAGTCTATAATTAGCTCTAAGCTGCTTGTGGCAGTTAAATGCTAAGAAGACAGATGTGAGCCATAACAGGACGTGCTCTTGAGCAATGGATAGAAAAAGGACAGAAAACCTGAGTGTCTGCATGTCGGCTAGGATTAGGCTCAGCTGAAAGTAATAGTGCTACCTTGACTGGTTAAGGCACCACAGATTTTATTTCTCTTTCATCTAAGCACAGAGGTGAGCATTTTAGGGTTGGTATAGTGACTTTTGTTCATGAAGATTTTAGGCAAGAAAACACCTTTGTCTCACTGTCACCTTTCAAATCTCACAGTAGGGCACCTAATGTAGTTACCTAACCTGCAACCAGAATCCTAGCTGCAAAGGAGTCTGGTAAAAGTGGTTTTAACCTTCCCAGCTTTTACTCTAAAAGAAAAGACTACAAACTAAGAATAACTACTGAGAGCAGTCAGCTATGTTCATCATACTTTATAAAGAAGGATGGGACATTCTAAGGGAAGGAAACAGTGTCTGCAAAGAAGGGTGTTTTAGAAGAGTATCACAGATTTGAAGAACCGTAGCATCCTGGAAAGACCATAAAGTACCACACGCTCAGATAACTGTTACTTTTTCTAACCATCCTCCACTCATCACCTCCCTCACTGGAAATCTTGATATTAGGCCTTTTCCATTGAGAAATTGGGGAGGGGGTGCTCATTTCTTTTGGTCAGTTCAGCTATTATTCATGCCCTGGGGGGGCCAGGGACAGAGAAGATAGGACTAGTGAAATAAAGAACAACGAGTTGTAGCGCACCACCATGATCTTCCTTAACATTCCCACGTGGGGCTCTCTGTACCTCAGAGAGAAACAAACAAATATAACAGCACATGCAATATTAAGTGTAATTACATTGTTACTTACAGGTTCAATTAAATACTCTGGACATTTTTATAACACAATTTGTGGTGTGATGTGTGCAGCAACAGCATTAACCTTGAATCATAGCCCCTTCCCTTCAAAATGTGGTAATGACCCTATTAATTAGTAATGAAATGATTAAATAGGAATAGAAAGCTTCCAATCATGATTCCTCACACTCTGCCCTCTCCCTAGATTTAAATGCGGCCTTTTGATCCTTCTCCCCAAAGGAAACACATCCCAGGATGTCGCTGTGTTGTATGAGTCAGGGATGTTGAATTTGCTGCAACCTCTTCTCTCCCAAGGGCATAGAGTGGAAAAGGTATAAGGGAAGCACTGCGCAATGTGAGAGAACGCAGTAAGCTACCTTAAGATGTTTATTTGTTGCTCTGAGTTACTGATAATTGTTCCTTCCTGGAATAGTCGAGTGAGATGAGTTATATAGTTCTCAGCATCGCTAGGGCCATTCTGAAACCAGTTAAGTCCTGACTGCTCCCATCTGCTCACTGCTTGGTCCTGCTTCTCAGCTCCCTCCCAGAATGTGAATGGGTGTTTGGAGAATACACTCACCATCCATTCCCTGTGGCATCTGAGTACCACACTGTGCTTCCACACCGTACAATTATCCATTTGTTTTCCCACTGCAGTTCTATTCATCTCAGGGGTCCTCAACGTGTATTAAGAAACATAAGAAGCACTGTGGAGGTGAAGGCAAATATTGCTGCCCCTGGAAACCCTATCAAATTCAGTCACAAATGATGTTTCAGTAATGGATTGATAATTACTACAATCAAACATGGTCTAGGGACACTTAGAAGAGGGGCACCTGGCTCAGTCTACAGTGGGGGTGTTATGGAGGGCTTCCTGGAGAATGTGATATCCAAGCTAAGTCTTTTAGGATAAGTGAAGCTGACCAAATAAAGAGGCAGAAGCAGATAGGTCTTCCAAGTCTAGAATGTATCATGAGCAAGACAGTAGGCTTATGAAACAGGCTCTTGTTGTCCCTCTGTATCTTTAATCCAGTACAATACCTCACACATTAGAGCACATTGGTGGTTCAGTGGTAGAATCCTCACCTTCCATGCAGGAGACCTAGGTTCGATTCCCAGCCAGTGCACCTTGTGGACAGCCACCACTCATCTGTTGGTGGAGGTTTGCATGCTGCTAGGATGCTGGACAGGTTTCACTGGAGCTGGTGAAAGGTCTGGTGATCTATGAAAAATCTACCACTAAGAGTCCTGTGGATCACAACGGCTTGAAGCACAAGCAAAATAGGGATGGTGCAGAGCTGGATAGTAGTTTGTTTGGTTGTGCATGGGATCCCATGAGTTAGGCACTGACTCGACAGCAGCAACCTCAGTCACAACCATATCCTATAAAGTTCACCATGCAGCTGAGCCGTAAAGACCAACTTCTATTCATGGAAATCATCCTAGATTCTGCTTGCTTAGCTCCCACCACGGTTCCTGACTCTTGGGTCCAGGCTTCACGTATCTGGTGGATTTGGTGTCTATATCAGGTGTCTCTGGTTAGTAACTCATGATTTCCGTCAATGACTCCCATAGAGTTCTCTGCCCCAGCTTTCCCTGTCCTCGCCTTCCGTGGATGGTGCACCTCCTCCAGCCCCCCTCTGCCTAGGCTCCAGCTTTAGCTCAGGCCCACCAGCTAGCCTAGCTTGCTTTGTCCAATTTGCAAAAACAATTAGGATCATACTACAGTATGTCTCGAGTTCCTGGGTGGATTAACCAAGAGGCTGGAGCTTCAAGGCCACCTAGAGGTGCCTGGGAAGAAATGCCTGGCTATCTACTTCCCAAAAAATCAGCCACTGAAAACCTTATGTACAGTTCTACTTTAAAATACATGATGTTGCCATGAGTTGGACCCAGCTGATGAATATGGTAGAGCATAACCCACATATGCACTATGCTCGGAGTTCCTCTACCCACCTCCACCCAGTACCCATTATGAACCTCTGGCTCGACACATCTCTGCCATATACGCCCTTTTTACTCCATCTAGAACAATCTGGCTTACAAGAGTGGTCTACTTTCAGTGAGGACACAAGATCGTCTGCTTTAACTGAATCTCCCTAAGATAATACTGGCTTCAACAACTGTAAACGGTTAAGCATTTGACTACCAGCCAAAAGGCCGGCAGTTCACATCCACCCAAATGTGCCTTGAAAGGCAGGCCTGGCCACCGGCTTCTGAAAATCACAGCCTTGAACACCTATGGAGCACAGTCGTACTGTGTACACATGAGATAGCTACAAGTTGTAACAGAGCAGAAGGAAACTAACAACAATAAACAACAAAGAAGCGTATTTTTCTCTCACAGAGAAATCTTTGTAAGAAGTCTAGTACTACGTGGTAGCTTGACAGTCATTAGGGACCCAGACTCCTTTTGTTTTGTTGCTCTGCCAGTCTCAACACGCACTTGTATGTTCTGATCCAAGATGCTCCAGCTCCTGCCTTCCCAGGGAATGCAAGCCCTCATTACGAGGACATGGCTTTTACTTTGTACACATCATTTCTGTTCACCTACCCATGGCCAGCACTCACTCACATGACCTGATGCACAGGAGGCTGGAGAACGTCTCCTGGTGGCCATGTGTGCCCAGCTACATACACATTTTATATAAAAAGGGAAGAATGAGTTTTGGGAGAGAAGTAGTAGCTGTTGCTATAATCTTCATAAATCAGCAAACTGTTGGCCACCCAGGCCCGACTGGGATGCCAGGAAGCCTAAGAATCTGCCTGTAACTTCTTAGCCTTCCTTCCCCACTGCAGTTGTTAGTTCACTCAAAGTGTATTGAGCAGCTACTGAGCGCCAAGCTCTAGGACTTAGTCAATAACAGTTTCCCTGAAGTCATTATTGTCGATAAAGGAAACAGGTTATGAATGATTAACTGCAATACTAGTTGGAAAATGAGAAGCTTCATAAGAAGAGTGCAGACAAATGGCTCAGGAACTCTGAGCATAGACAATCTGAGAATATAGAGGGGACATGGCACAGAAGTCGGGTTCTAACTGGGCTGTGGAGGTCAAGTATGATTTGAGAACCCCAAGACTGGGTCAGGTATCACTTTTTCTTGATAGAGCTGTCAGCAAGGCTGAAAGAAGTGCAAGACTCACCTGCAGTTGATAAACCAGGATGGCAGGAAGAGGAAAGTAGGGGGGAGCAGCCCCAACAGGCCGTGGAGCCTGAGGCAAAGCTGCCTTTTTTTTTTTTAAATTGTGGTAAAATAAAACTAAACATTTGCCATTAAAAAGTATATATATATATACACACAAATCAGAGTGACATTAATTGCATTCATCAGTTGGTGCAGCCATCACCATTATCTATTTCCAAAAGTTCTTGTTACCTGAAACTGAAACTCAGTACCCCTTAAGCAACAGCTTCCCATTCCCCTCTCCCCTTGGCTCCTGGTGACCAGTGATCTACCTTGGTCTCTTGTATTTGTCTATTCCAGATATTTCATATCCAGTTTGTGGGAGTGCTGCTTCCAAATTGGTATTTAATTTTAAGATCTTGCCATGGCTGGGTTGAAGTGAGTTTGATTATCCACTGAGCCAAGAACCAGCTTACAGGACTGTTCTTAGGGGCTGCGGGACACCCCTTAGACAGCTGACCTTGTCTTGATCCAGAGAAGGACACTCATGTACATTTTCCTTGATGGCAGTGGGGATCAGAAAACCCTGGGTTTTCAGAAATTTCAGTTCTGCTACTGATAAGCTTTGAGGGCTCAGGCAAGGCTAACATTGGTCACTCATAAATTTCTCATAATAATTTTGTGAGTACTTGATATATGCCAAACATAATCCATCCTAGAATCCTATGAGTGTTGTATTCACCCTATTGGAGGTAACTCTCGTTTTACTGATGAAGAAAAGACGCTCATAAAGGTTAAGCAGCTTGCCAAAAGTTACACAGCAGATAAAGGGTGAGGTAGGGAATCACATTGACATCTGTCATGATACAGGGCTACAAATCAGTTGGAACTGGTTCAGTAATGGCCAAAGAAGCAAAAGCAGAGTAGTCCCAATTTTTTAAAATTTTAATGAACCAGAACAATAACCAGAATAGGAAAAACGATGAGTCCAAGCCCTGGAACAGAAGCTCTGAGGAAGCGTAGTGAGCCCTTCCAGGAGCCTGACACAGAAGACTGGGTCACTACTGCAGGACCATGGAAAGCAACACACAGGGACAGCAGTGTGGTCAGCTGCCACCTGTGAGCCACACACCCAGGCTGCTCACTCTGCTCAAAACGCCGTCCGCGAGAGATAGGACTGCTCTGCCACGCATACACTGTCCTTTTTTTTTAGAGGGCGATTAAAGTCCTGTATTCGGTTTTGTTTCTTTGGCCATGAATGAACCAGGAAGAACCAGTTTAAAATGCTAGTTCGATGACAAAACCCATTCTTCCTACATCTGTTTCCAGATTCATTCAAGCAGGGGACATTAGGATTCGAGACTGTGAACCCTCTGTGCGTGCCTGGTAGCAGGCTCCTAACTTTTTCACTGAACTGTTGTCTGTCTTCAGGTACTCACTTCTTATTTACAGGCAACTCACTTTCTCAGTGTCAGTACCTCTCTTTTCTGTGCTTTCTGCCTTTTCAGCTCTCTTCTCCTTACAAAAATTTTCATTTCTCTGCCCCTCATTCAGCCAGCTTACTTAATTCCCTCACCACCTCCCAGTTTCTCTTGCCTCCTCTTCCTTCGCTCTCTACCCTCTCTCCCATGCCCGCCTGCCCTCCCCACTGCTGGTCCATGCTCCTCAGACATCTCATTAAAGAAATTATTGACCTGAATTCCTTATTTTAATGCATCTATAGTTATGCTCCACAGGAAACTCTGGGGATTCAAAACAGACTCTTAATCTATTCCACATGAATCAAAAACAACTCCCAAGAAAGCAGTTTAATAGCCACAATTAGCATTAGCAAGACACTGCTCAGTCATTCACAGGCAATGCACCCAGCCCTGCCCAACTCCCTTGCTTCAGTGCTCAGACATCAAAGTTCTCCTCTAAAGTGAGCAAGACTTTAGGGTTCAATTTCATTTTCCTAGGTCATTAATGGAACATACCCGTGAATTTTACGAAAAGGATTTCCTGGGCCTCTCCTCTCGCTGGGCTGGAGAACTGTGCTCTGGATTTTAACACTTGGTCTGCTGCAGAGGTGATTGTTGAACATCACACAGGCCACACATGTTTGTGTGTGTTTGGGCTTGTTGTACTGTGGCAGTGGCAAGGTCAGAGACATCCTATGCCTATTTCTCTGCATCCATGTTCTCCCTACCAGCCTCAAGAGATCCTTCTCCTCTCACCCTTACCCAGACGATAGGGTGCGTACCACAGGGAAACATGGACACGGGGAGCCTGTCACACTACAGGGCAGCGCCATCACCAGAGAGGACCCAGCTGTTGACTGCACCTGAGGATTCCAAGAAGGCTGTGATGTTAGTCCTCTCTGCTCAGCACCTCGTGTGCAAAGGATACTTTCCAGGTTCCACCTGGAGGAAGGCTTGGCTGGGCAACCTTTTGGGCAGGTCTCCCCAATCTAGTTGCATGCCATTTTTCCAGACTCCATCTGTCTTGCCAGTGAGAATGGCTCAGGTGCTATCTATAATAGCAGTTCCCAGCTTGATCACGCACCAGCATTACCTTGAGTACTCGTGGAAACAAGTTTTGAGTCAGTAGTTCCCAGATGGGGCCTGAGCATTTGCATTTCTGACACGTTCCCTGGTAGCGACGGTGATGTTGCTGCTGGACACATTAGTCTAGCTATTTAAAGTGTGGTCTAGGGACCAGAAACCTGGCTATCGCATGCAAACACTTTACAAATGAAAACTCTCAGGCCCCACCCCAAACTACTGATTCAGAATCAGCATTTTAACAAGCTCCCCAGGCGATTCTTATGTACAGTTGACTTGATCCATAGGCCATAGATTAGCTCCTGAGGCTTCAGGTAAGCACAGAGTTGGGAGCAACTGGATACAGACCACCATCACCATTCTAGCAAAGGCAGAATGAGAACCCAGTGTCTTCAGAACAGCCTATTCATTGTTCATTGATTGCTCTACTCAGCTTCCAGCCCTCCTGCCCTCCCGCCCTCCCGTCCTCCCGTCCTCCCGTCCTCCCGTCGTCAGGCAGGCAGGCAGGCGGGCGGGCAGGCGGGCAGGCGGGCGGGCAGGCGGGCGGGCGGGCGGGCAGGCACTCACACACACCAGCCACCAACTCCAGTGAGTAATAATCTAATCACTTGTCTCTGCCAAGGGCTGCTATGAGTTGTCATCAACCTAACAGCAGTAAGTTTGGTTTTTTGGTTTGCCAAGGGTCTCACCCAAGCATAGAGGTTTCCCTGGGGAAATTTCTTACCAGAGTAAACTCTGCCCTCTCGCTTTAGGTTTCACATTGGCATTTCTGTTTCCCTGTGGGTACTTACCTCCCATGGCTGTCCCAGTCCCACAGCTGCTTGTCAGTTCCTCCTTGGAGAAAGTAGCCATGATGCTGACTTGGCTTTCAGAATCTTCTTCCAGAACCTAGAGACCAATAAGTGTTTTGTCTTCTCGACATCACTCATAGTGCAATGCCATTATGCATCAGAGACCAAATTAATAACTTATAATCTATGTTATTTCTCTTCAAAGGGATGTGAATTCATCCTACCAAGTAACAAGAGCAAACACATTATAGTCAGCTTTTCCACCCTGAGCCACACGAGTTCCCAGTGCCCAAGGCTTAACTCCTACAGGAACACTTGTACCGTACGGGGAATATATGGGAGCCCCTCCAGTGGGTGAGGAATCCTCACCAAGCATCTCCTTGACTCCCAGCAATTCCCAATATGCCTGTCACCTAGGTTTGGTCTGTATGTGTGTTGAATTTTCTTTTTGTTTAACTGGAGCATGTGAATAATAACTAAGTATTACTATGGTATCTGTTATTTGGCATTCTCATGGAAAGACTATATGAAAGAAATAGTATTAGTGCTTTTTCGTATTGATTCATTTAAACCTTGGGACACAGACACTAGTATAATCATGATCATCCTTATCTGATGTACAAAGAAACTGAAGCCAGTAGTGTCTTTAGAGTTGGTGTAACCCGTATTCTGGAAACCCTGGTGGTGTAGTGGTTAAGTGATATGTCTGCTAACTAAAAGGGTGGCAGTTCAAATCTGCCAGGTGGTCCTTGGAAACTCTATGGGTGCAGCTCTACCCTGAACTGCAGGGTCACTATGAGTCAGAATTGACTCAATTTGAAGCATCATTGAGTAATTGGATAATAACAACAGCTCGGACTGGAGGACATTAGAAGATTCAAGAAGTAAATTGGCATTGAATTTTAGCCCTGCAGATATATTGATATATGTAAGTTGGGCTTTTCCTTGGAAGTGAGAATGGTGAGACTTCATCTAACGTACTCTGGACACATTATCAGGAAGGACCGATATGTGGAAAGGACATCATTCTTGGCAAGGTGGAGGGTCAGAGAAAAAAAGGAAGACCCTCAATGAGATAGACTTGACAAGTGGCTGCAACAATGGGTTCAAGCACAGCAATGATGGTGAAGATGGTCAAGACCAGGCATTGTTTCATTCTGTTGTCACTGGGTCACTATGAGGTGCAGTCAACTTGAGGGCATCTAACAACAAGAAGAAACTTGGCTTACAAAATATGTTTCTGATCTTATAACTGCAGAGATGCTTTTATTTTAAAAATATGTCTGCCAGAGCATTGGACAAAAATTTTACAGTCATTTTGGGGTCACTCCTGACAATATCATCTGACATGATCTGCATCCCCTGTACCCTTCTGCTGACACCACTGACTGAAGCGTGGAGCCATTATGTATTTTGTACAAGGTCATAGACACACATGGTTCAGTCTGCATGTTTAACCACTATACTATACTACCTCTCAAGTTCCCGAAATTTATTCACAGTTGTGTCAGGTAAGACTTGAAATTCTGAGGAACAGATTTTGTTTTTGTCCTGAAGTCTCTTCGCTCTGCTACCCTGATCACTTTTGTTGTTTCTGATGATGCAAGGAGTTGGAGCTGGGGCTATTGCTAGATTCCAAAGAAGTCCAGAACTTTATTGTGTCACCATCAGATGCAAATCTGACACTACTTGAAAGCAGAATTTGTTTGATTTCAGTGGAGCCACCTCTTCTTCATACTTTTCTCATCTATACATTCAACTATTCAAGAACCACTTGTACTCATTCTAGGTACATAGTTGAAATTATTCTATCATCTCTCCAGAAGCTTACAATATAGTGATACAGTCAAATGCAATAGCAACTGGAATACAAGGTATATGTTAGCAGAGGCACAAGGGATGCTATATGTCATGGATTGAACTGTGTCTTCTGAAAATATGTGTTTCCTTGGCTAAGCCATGATTCCCAGCATTGTGCCCGCCATTTTGTCATCTGATGTGACTTTCTTGTGTGTTGTAAATCCTACCTTTATGATGTTAATGAGGCAGGATTAGAGGCAGATATGTTAATGAGGCAAGATTCAATCTACAAAATTAGGTTGTATCTTAAGCCAACCTTTTTTGAGAGATAAAAGAAGCAAACAGAGTGATGGAGGTCCTCATAACTACAGGAACACAGTAGGTCCTTTGGACCTAGGACCCTGTATGAAGACCAAGGAAAGGTTAACAGTAAGGGCCTTCCTTCAGAGCCAACAAACAGAAAGCCTTCCCTTGGAGCTTGCACACTGAATTCAGACTTCTAGCCTGTTAGACTATAAGAGAATATACTTGTTTGTTGAAACAATCCCAATGTGTTATTTACATTATAGTAGCATTAGATAACTAAGACACTGTGAAAGAGCAAAAGCAAAGGGCGATTTCTTAATCAGGGTGTGACGTTCTCTAAGGAGATGACCAGACCTTAGCCATCCCAATTCTGTAACTCCTGGCACCACAAATGATGTTTGGCCAACACTTAGCGAGCAGGTGGATTGAAACCAAGAGATCAGCAAGGCCCTCCACAAAGATTTAGCATTTTAGCCAAGTCTCAAAGGATGGCTAGTAGTTCAGTTTGTGGGGCGGTTATATTAAAATGAGAACAAGAGTAAAGTCAGGGAGTCAGGAAAACTGACAATTATGTTGAACAGGAGAAAAGTGATGCTTACAGACACAACTTTCACATTGTTACAAAAAAGGAATTAATCACTGAATTTAATATTTTTCCTTTTTTTGGAGTTTTTCTGAGCCTAAGGTGGATATTTGATATCAAGTTTACTTGACACAGCTGAGGGGGCACAGAAAGTCACCTTCTTCCTGAAAGTCTCATGTGTTTCCCCGTTTTCTGGTTGCTGAGGCTTGCCCTCTGTAGCTCTGAAACTTTCTCATTCCACACTCATGTTCCTCCCATTAAAAGCCACCTGCTCCCTCCTGTCGCATCATTCTGGGTCTAGACGGGTCCCTGCGGCCAAGGACATACTACCAAATAAGTTATTCATGGGATAACTTGTGTATACTTAGGAATCTGTAGTGCATGAAGACGTGAAACTCACACGACATTGTGCATTACAGATTATTATGTAAACACAGTTAAACCGGTATATACCTTATTTATCAGATAATCAACCCTGCCTGCAGTTCAATCCATAAACTGATCCAGGTAAAGTGGTTTATAAAAGATCCACACCTTTGGCTCATTCCTCGACAGGGTGATGACTCGCAGGAAGTACGTGAAAATCAGCACTAGGAAGTCGCACCTTTAACATTTTTCTTTTCCAGAAACGATGCTTATTTAGATGTGAAGAAAGTCTGATTAGGAAAGCTGCTGGAAAAATTTGCATCCAAAAGAGAAAATAATAGGGAAATACTGGGATAGCCATTAACTGTATCAGGTTAACAGGTGCAATTTTTTAGCAGGGAACTTGTTTTTTTGAAGATCGTGTTTAACATTATGGCAACTTCCCTGAAGACACAAGTCCTAGGGATGCTATTAAAAACACGCTCTGATGCCCTCACCCATGACAGTAAGAGTCATAATTTCCAGGGAAGAGCCATGGTAACCCAGGGATTGACAACTACTCAGGGAGATTCATACCAACAGGGAGAGTCATACCAACAGGGAAACTGGGGGAATGGACACAATAATTTATATACTCAGCTTGTACAGAAGTTTTCCAATCAGGAACATTGCCAGAAAAGAAAGGTAGTTCTTTCGCAAAGGTATCTGAAGTCCGGCATTAAATCCCACCCTCTTCTCTTTTGCTGCTATTGGTGGTTTGCAAGACGAAAAATAAGCGGAGAAGGCGGGAGTTATTTGATTGAAAAGTAGTGAGCCAATGAGCAGCCAGAGAAGCAACCGCTCACCCAGAATGCTTTGAGGCAGAAGGTGTGGTCTAAGTCTCCTCACCTGTAAGATATATGTGGGCAGTCCAGCCTTAATAAGGGTTGACGCTGGGCCGTTTGGCTTATGTGGTAAGTACACTCGAAGGCGGTGTTATCAGGTGGAGGTACATAATGGGATTTTTTTTTGGTCAGGGATTGCCTAGATTAGAGCAAGGGAAGCAAAGATTTTGGGAGGAAGTATGGCAAAACTTGTTTTTCTCCCAGGAGGGAAAGAATTCAGTGACAGAAAGGGATGGTGCCGTCTGTAAAACTAAGCCCTTTTTTATTGTTTCCAATATGGATTTTTTTTTTCTTTTCCTCTTGTGCTCTTTGTTTACGTGGAAGGGCAGCAGCCCCGCTCTGCTTATCTAGATACACGTGGCTCCTAGAGTCCTTGCTGGCCAGTTGGCATTTTCCAGAGGCAGGAGCCTCAATTATCAGGGCCTCAATTATCTGCTTATGGAAACCGTGGTGGCATAGTGGTTAAGAGTTTGGCTGCTAACCAAAAGTCAGAAGTGAAGATCCACCAAGATCTCCTTGGAAACCCTATGAAGCATTTCCCTTCTATCCCAGAGTCGCTGTGAGTTGGAATTGGCCCAAAGACAGTGGATTTAGTTATATCTGCTTATGTCATGGGGTTGTGAAAATACGAGGTGCTTTTACACTCCCAGTCTTCTGCTTGCTTAGATCTGAAAAACCTCTTAATGAATTTATGTATCTCAGCTGGAGAAAAAGATAGCAAATCATCTTATTATAGTCAAGCAAGACCACAGTCTTTTCCTTGCTTGGGAAGGATATTCTCCTAAGAATGGTTTTTCTCTGGGAGCAGAGGTCTCTAGAAACGAAATGGCTCCATTTGTGGGGGAAGGGCAGTAAATGGTCTCATGAGAAGTAAAGACAGGAGAGAAGGAGGAAGAGCAGATCCATGAGACTTGAAAAATAAAGATGGAGAAGAAATCATTTAAATGAAAACACTAACCTCATTGCTGTTGAGTCGATTCTGACTTATAGGGACTCTGTAGGACAGAGTAGAACTGCCCCGTAGTTTCCAAGGAGCACCTGGTAGAAATGAATGAGCAGCTTTCTGGTTAGCGGGCATAGCACTTAAGCACCTTGCCTCCAAAGTTTCTTGGAGATGCAAACCTAATGGTTGGCTGGGCTGGCAAACCCAATCCCTATTGGCTATGTAAGCTTCATGACGTATATGAACTGCAGCTGTGAGCCTTTTGCCTTCCCAAAGCATTTTGCTGGAAAGGCCTATTGTTGATGGCATGAGGTGTTTGGACATCACAAAAACTGTCCACTCTGCTAATGTGACACGCTGAAGATGCCATCTCCATGTGGGTCAAGCTGGAACTGCCAAAGGCATCAGATCAATGGCAGCCTGACACTCAGGAAGAGTATAAAGAATCCAGTGGGAGTGTTGTGAGTAAGACTTCACAGGGAGCTCAAAAGACAAGGACTGCTCTGGTGTTCAGATCTACCTCAGCTTTGGGGCTTGCTCAGGCTTCTGGAGGCCAGCTTTTTCTACTTCTTCCTATCAGATGCTTCTCAGAATTCAGGTACATAGCTTGTGGCCTAGTATGCATCATGCAGAAGCAAGGCATGTTGGCAGATTGCAGGCTTGCAGTGTGTTTTCGTGTTTTTTAATAGCAAAAATGTGTATCTTCAAAGCAATTTGTGATTAAAAACATGGTGCAGTTTATAAATGATCTGTTCATTGTAACAAAACTTATCATGTGTCTTTTATCACTTGAATCACTGGATTGTCGTATGAATCTGCTGTACGTTTTCTTTGCATGTTCTTGAATGCTGTGGAATCCTGGCAGAGTTCAAGAGTGAGTGCTAAAGAGCACCTTTGTATGATTTGTTACCATTCTTTCCCAGTGTATGGAGCCCTTTGGGCATCCCTTGCCATTGTTAGTGGACTTCTCAAAGAGGAAGGTAGCAGTTGAGGCCCTCTCCTCAATTCAGAGCTTGGCATTCTGGGAGTGCAGTCTTGAGCAAGCTGCCTTGGGTGTGCCTCCCTTTTTCCTCTGAGGCACACCTAGGGCTCCTTTCTCTGTGAACGTGTTTCACAGCTGACTGTGGAGCTACTCAACTGCCTCTTTCTCCGGAGTCCTCAGACCACCTTTTCTTCCTCTGCTAGGCTGACAGATAAAATGATCCTAAGAGCATCTGAAGTCATTTTCAGGGCTTTGGTTGGAACTGTGAACTCCAGGCTGTATCAGGGGAGTCTGGCTTAGGTATAACTAAACCAGCCAGAGCAGAACCAAAAGTGCCAGGTCCTGCTAAACTCTGTGCAGTTGTGAACTTTTTCCTAATTTGAAGAGCTTACACAGATGGGGGCCTGAATGTGAACATACAGACTTGAGGGAATGACTTACTGTTTGCCACTCCTAGAAACCAAGAATTCAAGCAGGGCCTGGCAGTGACTTCTCCTTTGCTGTCTAACCTACATGGTGAGAGACTGGAGACGTTTCTCCTCTTGCTAGGCAAAATCCCTCAATCCTGGGCAAACCTGTGACGTGGTTTCTATCACCAGGTATTAAAGATGACAGTTCTCCTTGCTTGCTTCTCTCTTGACCCTTTAAGCTTTATAAAATCCTCCTTTAGAAATAAGATGCTACAGAGTTTCTCTGCTCGAGTGAATAGGGGGATGTGTCTAGAACTAGGCAGAATCAATGCGAGATTCCCTAGGGGAAGCTGCTTATGATGAACGTTGACTCCCAGGCTTTCCTTAAGTGACCCACAGTGGCTGAGAAATGTGTGAGCCATACTGCCTAAAGACTGAGGTCACAAACTTCAGGGCCAGACATATGTTTAGCCTGGATTCTGCCACTTATTTCTGGGATGTTGGGCTACATGTTAGAATGGATAAAATAAAGGTGATCTGAGTTGTGATGCTTCAGTGGTAATGATACAGAGCTTGAACATACTGTCAGTCCTGTAACTCATCAGCTGCTAGTTGAAAGCCCTCCTGTTCCTCTGCCTAGGTAATCTGGTCTCAGTTTCAGGTGTGATGTTTGAGGGAGGCTCTTTTCTACATAGATGTATCGTCTGCATAGCCGTATTCTTTGAGCTTAACCTGCCCTTAGCCTTACCTGGGCAGCATCTGTCTCTTCCAGGTTGGTTCCTTCTGTCTTCTGTGTAGTACTGAACTATGTAGCTTTTGGTTGGGTAGCAGACTTATTCTGAAGCCAGTGGTTGATGTGTGGCAGTAGGAAAGGTTCATTGTAGCTGGATCCTCTCCAAGCTAAAGCCTTCTGGCAAAAACAGAAGCCACTCCTTGAACCACTTTTGTACTCTGAGAGCGAAGTCCTCTTTCAGGCATCTCTCTCCCATCCCTCAGCCTGAATCCACTGTGTTATAGCCTATGAACTCCTCCAGAGATAGGCTAGTGTCTGAAGACTTGGGTCCTGCTCTCCCTCCTTCTCCAGTCTATCAGGCTTGATGGACCTGGAGTAGGTTTTGGACTGACTCATAGCATGTCTGGTCTAATGTCCTTTTCCAAAGATGGTAGCATTGTGCCATCCCAAGCCCTTGAGGTGTTTAGAGACAGCATGGGGCTTTGCACAAAAGTCTCAGATTAACTGAAAGGTAGCCCAAGGCAAGCAGAAATCGTGGTGTAGTGGTTCAGTGCTATGGCTGCTAACCAAAATGTCAGCAGTTCACATCTGCCAGGCACTCCTTGGAAACTCTATGGGACAGTTCTATTCTGTACTATAGAGTTGCTGTGAATCGGAATTGACTCAATGGCTTTGGTTTTCGGGAGGTGGGGTGGGAAGAAATGGCCTCGTCTGCCATCCTTTTCTTTGGAAAAAGTACTTCTGCAGGAAATTTGAGGTGAGAACAAACTACTTTGATCTCTTTGATTATTGTTTCAGAACCACTGTTGTCAGCCTCTGATCCTCTGTACCACTTAGGAATGCCCCAGAATGACCTTCTTGAGTGGCAACTCTACAGAGTTGAGGCAGGGCAGAGAGGACTAATGTTTGCTTATTACGGCCAAGAGATCTTCCTTATCCCATGTGAAAAGGAGAGTTGAAGTTTCTGATCTTCAGAAGCGCAGTTCTTTGGATTGCTAGTCTGTCAGGTGTTTACTCAACAGTTGTCTAGTATTTGAATAGAAAGTATTGTATAAATCTTCAGTAATTAGAAAAGAAAGCCGTTCAAAACTCTTTAAGACTACATTATCCCTTCTGACTTGAAATTTACAAGTGCTTTAAATCCACTGGAAGTTGTGTGCTACCTGACCTGGTCATTCTCAGAGGACATCCTTGAGCTCTCCAGGGAGGCAGGATGGTTTCCTTAATCAGTCCATTTGTACCTTGCCATAGATGGACTTTTGTTCGGATTCATGTATTTTTAGAACAAACTTTTGCTGACTCCTATACTAAATGATCTATTTGAGCTTGCTGTTTAAACAGTTGACTGCAAAAAGTTGTTTATTGGAAAGGATTCTAGCTATAAAGGCAAGATTCCCTAGCCTGCCCAATTCATCTGAATCTAATTCCCTTGAGTGTCAGTTGTTTAATTGATGGATATGAGGGAGGAAGAGACTTGAAGACTTCATTGTTCTGTAGTGTACTTGTGTTTAACCTTTTTATTTTTATTATGGCTGAGTGAAAATATACATTCCCATATAAATTTGCCCTCCTATATGCAGTTTTCACTGCTCTCCCTGCCCGGCGAGAGCACACTGTTCCTGTTTGCTCAATACATGTCTCACCCTCCCAATAGTCTCCTTTCCCCTCCTCTCCACCCACTCCCCTTCCTCCAGTCAGAGGTCAGCAGGATGATACCCTATAGATGTATAGAACCATAAAGTACATCCAATATATAGTCACTCTGCATTGCCAAGTCCAATCCCTTGCTGTCTGAAGAGTGGACCTTCACTATGATTCATGGGCAAGGGCTGCATCAAGGCCAGGGGCCATGCTCCCAGTGGAACCCTGAAGCTGCTGGACCATCAGTTGCGGTCTTTTAGTGGACATCTCAGGGTGCACCCCTTTTTATTCTTGTGTTGCCAGTGGGACTCAGCTTTGTGAGCTCCATCGTGACTATCACTGGTGGTGGCCAGGCATCATCTGGTTCTTCCAGTCCCAAGTCGTTGTAGGCACCCACTCATATGGTTCTCTCTGTCTTCTGGGTTTTTATTTTGGTCCTCAGTGAGCATCCGCTCCTGCTGAGTTGAGACCATTTGCTGTGGCCTCAGATGGCACCTTGGCAGCTTTTAAGACCCCAGATGCCACTCACCAATGTGTGGTGCAGAGAGCTCTCTTAGCAAAACACTAGTTGTGCCAATTGGCCTCAATTTCACCTAAGAGCCTGGTCCCCTACCCCCCACCCCAGCTACTCCGTCCTTGCATTATTGGGTTAAGATGGGAGGAGTACTCAAGTTATGTTGAAGTCCACTTACTATTGTTCTTGTTTCTAATGTGTGCTGTCTCTGATTTCACCCAGCCAAATTTCTACCAACTATCTAATCTAAACTCTCCCCCCTCACCCTTACTCCCTCCCCTCCCTTGCAGCCATCAACGAGTCTTTTCTTCTATGCATAAGTCTGTTTTTGAGTTCTTATCGTAGGGGTCTCATACAATATTTGTCCTTTTGTTGCTGACTACTTTCACTCAACATAATGTCTTCCAATTGAAACCAGGTTATGAGATGTTTCCTGAAATCATCATTGTTCTTTCTCATTGCATAGTGCTCCATTGAGTATATATACTATAGTTTACCTATCCATTCCTCTGTTGTTGGGCATCTGGGTTGATTCCATCTTTTTGCTATCGTGGACTGTGCTGCAATAAACATTCTTGTGCCTGCATCCATTGGTGTGAATGGCCTTGATTCTGTAGGATATATTCCAAGTGGTGGAACTACTGGATCAAATGGTATATCTATATCCATTTTTTAAAGGAAGCGCCAGATTGCTTTCCAAAGAGGCTGGACCATTTTGCAACCCCACCAACAGTATAGGAGAGTTCCACTTTCTTCACAGCCTCTCCAGCATTTGTTGTTTTGTGTTTTTTGGATCATGGCCAACCTTGTTGGAGTGCGATGGTATCTCATTGTAGTTTTGATTTGAATTACTTTAATAACTAAAGATCGTGAACATGTCTGCGTGTATTTTTTGGCTGCCTGAATCTCTTCTTTAGAGAAATGTCTGTCCATCTTTGTCTATCGCTTAATTGGATGATTTATCTTCTTATTGATATTTTGTAGTACCTTATAGATTATGGAGATCAGGCATCAGTCTGACATAGATTTACCAAATATTTTTTCCCATTCTGTAGGTGGCCGTTTAACTCTTGTGATAAACTCTTTGGATGAGTGAAAGTGTTTGATTCTTAATAGTTCCCATTTATCTATTTTCTCTTCTGTTGATTATGGTTTGTTTGACAGATTTTGAAGTCTGTCTACGTTGTGTATTAAAACTTCCATTGTTGTTCCTACTTTTTCTTGGATGATTTAGATTTGATATTTAGGTCTTTTATCCAGTTTGAGTTGGTTTTGTATATGGTGTAAGATATGGGTCTTGTTTCAATTTATTGCAGATGGATATCCAATTTTGCCAGCACTGTTTGTTGAAGAGATTGTTTTTACCCCAGTTTAATGTCTTAGGGCCTTTGTCGAATATCAACTGTTCATAGGCAGATGGATTTCATCTCTGGGGTCTCATTTGTGTTCCATTGATCCACCTGTCTGTTCTTGTACCAGTACCAGGCTGTTTTGACCACTGTGGCAGTGTAATAGGTTTTGAAGTTGGGTAATGAGAGGCCTCCCAGTGTGTTGTTCTTCTTTAGTAGTACCTTATTTATCTGGGGCTTCTTCCCTTTCCAAACAAAATTGGTGATTTGTTTCTCCATCTCATTAAAAAAAGATGCTGGAACTTGTATTGGGATTGCATTATATAAGTAGATTGCTTTGTGTAAAATGGACATATTCACAATGTTAAGTCTTCCTATCCATGAGCAAGGTAGGTTTCTCCATTTGTCTAAGTCTCTCTTAGTTTCTTGTAGTAAGGGCTTGTAGTTCTCTTGTAAAGGTCTGTTATTTCTCTGATTAGATTAATTCCTAGGTATTTTATCTTCTTGGGGCTATAGTAAATGGTATTGATTTGATGATCTCTTCATTGACAGTCTCGTTGTTGGTATAGAGGAATCCTACTGATTTACTTATGTTTCTCTTGTATCCTGAGACTTTACTGAACTCTTCTATCAGTCTGAGTAGTTTACTTATAGATTCTTTGGTATTCTCTGCGTATACAATCATATCATCAGCAATTGTGTTTAACTTTTGAACAGCCACATTGGTTTTTCAGCTTCCTTTCAAGCCTCCCTCCCCTCAGAAGAGTCTGTAGACCTCTGCTAGCACCTGACAGGCCTTTATCTTCTCCCTCCTAGCCAGGAACACCACATACTGTTAGGCAAGGCTCACAAATCAGCCAGTTAATTTATGGACAAGGAGCCAAATGAGGAATTCTCCCTTTGCCTGTCTAGTGACTATCCCAAAGATGGACCTGCTATGGTGCCACACATTCCTCATGACTTAACCCACCCAAACTTGGAACAACTTAAGTTGTTCAGAAAAGTGAAAGTTTCCAAAGATATGAAGGCTTTCCTTTCTTCACTTATAGGCACATGTGAAAGACTAAACAGGCCAGGTGCCAAAACCATTCTCATTGAACTTGCATCACAGAGATGATCTTATGATCCTATGGAAGATGTTCCAGAAGAGTTATCCTGAGGGTTTGTATTTCTCAGCTTATATTTTAATAGTTTTTTAACCTAGGGGTCAGTTGTTTAGAGCAGGGGATGATGGAAAGCTTGATCTATGCTCCTCAGTATCAGATACAGGTCTCTTGGAACTTAATCTTCATTTTGTAGACTCCACTGACAATTATGCTTGCCTTCAGAGGAGAGGAATCTTTTGGTTTTCAGGAGTACATCACAGTAGTTAGTCCTTAGTTCTCAGCATACTCGGTTTATGTAGGTCTCCATTTGCTTTTCCCTTTTTCTTCAGCTTCCTCACTACAGACAAATATTCTCTCAAGTTTGCCAGTTTTCCTATAGAATACAATGTTGGATGCATGTTTAATTATGTAAGTAGAATTATACTGTAGATCTTATTTGTTTAGCTTTGCACATCTCCCGTGTATATGCTCCTTTTGTGATAGATACCTAGCTTTGGTTCCCTCCTGTCACAAGTAGTGCTGTCACAAACTTGAGTGAAGAGACTTCCTTTCTCAGATAAGCCTTACAAATTGTCTTCATGGACAGGGTCTAGTTCTCACTTTTTCTTCTTGAGTCAACTGCTTTCTAAACTTCAGTCTCTTAAGCATCACTGTCAGCTGAGGACCTCATACATGCACACCCACAAGGGTAGGCTACACCTGCCCTCGTCCGGCTGACTCTGTCCACTGCTAGGGCCCAGAATCAGGCACTAAAGAAATCTAAGACTGAGCATGCGAATTTCATGATCACTTTTGAGAAAACTACCTTCGGTTGTTTCCCAAACTGGGGGTTAGAATTCCTGTACTCGGTGCTCTATGCTTTCATCCTCAGCTAGAAAAATTAGCTCACTCCATTCCAGCAATCTCTTCCTCTGGTTTAATTAGCTACCCACACCTTTTGCATAAACACTTAGAAATGAAGATACAGACATTTCTAATTAAGAAAAGTGGCAAATGTGCATGCTGCCTGGCAGAAGTACGGCAAACCCACCTGCTGGGGTAATTGCTTAAGTGGGCAGATTATCAGTATTTATATACAACTGGAGCCCTGTAGGCATGCTCGGGAATGATGCCTGTACTCCCTCACTGAAGGATAAGAGGTGAGTATAACTTGAACTGGTTCGTTGAAGAAGTGGGAGACATTAGGTGCTGGAGACTCATCTATTCACTTTCTTTTTTGAAGAAGGGGTGGCTGTGGTAGAGTTTGGAAGCACAGTGGGGAAGGAATGAATAGTTTTCATCTTGCCTGTGTAACTTTAGGCCTTGGTTGCTAAAATGATAAAATGAAGGTCAGATTCCTTGGAGTTGCCCAAGTCCAGCTTCTATACAAGTAATTGTAGACTGGGATGAACAACAAGGAAAGTAGATAATAGACAATCACATAGGGGATGCATTGTGCTAGTTGAGGAATGCCTTCTCCAAAGGAAAAGTATCAGGCAGTTTAGTGGAAGAGCAAATAGGAGAGTGGATCAGGTGAGAAACCACGTAGCTGGAGGATAGATTGGAATGTAGTTGAAAGATGAGCATAAAATTCACAACAGGCTGTGACAACTCAAAAGCATCAGAAGCACCCCCTTCCCCACCATGGGCTGATGGGTTGAAATGATTCTACAAAACCAGAAGAGTAGGAGATAAACTGCAGGAGACTCTTTAGATCAATGAAATTACTATTTTATTAGAGATGCGTTACTATGAGGCCAAGACCTATTTTCTTTTTTTCAGAGGATCCTGGGGATCTTCTCTAGACCTACTTTTTTGGATCGAATTGTGTCCCCCAAAATGTGTCAACTTGGCTAGGCCATGATTCCCAGTATGTGTGCTTGTCTACTATTTTTGTGATCTGATATGATTATCCTATGTTATAAATCCTAACCCCTTTGATAATGAGGCAGGATTAGAAGCAGTTATGTTAATGAGAGGACTAAGTCTAAAACATTAGGTTGTATCTTGAGTCACACTCTTTTCAAGTCTAAAAGAAAACTGAGCAGAGAGGAGAGAAACTTCATTACCACCCAACAAGAGTCAGGGGCAGAGCAAGTCCCTTGGATACAGCGTCCCTGAGTTGAGAAGGTCCTAAACCAGGAGAAGATTGATAACAAGGACCTTCTCACAGAACCAACAGAGCAAAAGCCCTCCCCTGGTACTGGCACTCTGAAATCAAACTTCTAGCCTCCTAAACTGTGAGAATAAATCTGTTTATTAAAGCCTTCCACTTGGAGTATTTCTGTTAAAGCAGCACTGGATAACTAAGACAGTTTCCCACCATTTCCTTCACTTGTGTTTGAATACCCTGTGTTTTCTGGGATATACTGCCTCTGTGCTTGCTAATTTGAACTCTTCCTTAATACTTTAGCCTCCACCCAGCATTTTCCATCTTTCTCTATCCTACCATTTCTCTGATCTACTCTCCTTTTTAACCTTTGTCTTCTACTAGTGACTGATACTTTTATTTTGGAAAGGGCATTTATTTTGACTAGGACTATTCATACTACCTATTGGGTGTCAAGTAAACTTTGGCTCATGGTAACCCCATGTGTGTCAGAGTGGAACTGTATTCCTTAGGGTGTTCTTTTATAATTTTTGTTAAAATATAAAGAACACATTTGCCGGTTCAATGCTGTTCATATGTACAACTCGATAGAACTAATTACATGTTGACCAACTGTCACCAATATCTGTTGCTGAATTTTCCATTCCCATAAACAAAAACTCTGCTACCTAAACAGTAATTCATCTTATCCCATCTCCGGCCCCTGGTAACCATTATTAAACTCCAGTCTCTATACCTTTGCCTATTCTAGATAATTCATATCAGTTAAATCATAAAATATCCTTCTGTGATTAATTTTACTCAACATAGTGTTTCAAAGTTCATCCATCGTATGGTATGTATCAGGACTTCATTTCTCTTTATGGCAAAGTAGTATTCCATTGTGCCTGCCACATTTTGTTCAAAGAATTTTCAGTAGCTGACTTTTTTTTTAAGTAGATCACCAAGCCTTTCTTCTGAGGTATTTCTAGGTAGGTTTGAACCTCCAACCTTTCATTTAACAGAGGATGCTAACAATTTGTGCCACCCAAGGACAAGTCATACTTGTCCTTCTTGATACACTATGTGACTGCATCAAAGGTGACATAGAAGACCCTTTAGTTCTCTCAACACTGTGCTTCCAGCTCAGTTACTACTCATTTTAAGAAAGTAAGTAGTAGAGTCTCCACTTTCTGTTCTGTCCCTGAAGAGCTGGGTCTTTCTTTACATTTTAGCCTCTGCTCAGCATTTCCCATTTCCCTTTATCAGACCATTTAGGCTTTCCTGTGTTCATCCAATCCACTATTTCAAACTTAGTAATTCCAAGATTAGAAAGGCAACTCTCAAAACCTAGAGAGAATTAGCAGTAACATTAATTAAAGATGGGGTATGAGACTACTCTAAGGCAATACGTAACTTTGAAACTAGCTATAATTGGGTACGTTTTGTTAGGGTGGCTCTTCTTTGAGCTCCCTCGGACTGCTTATACACTGGACTTGGCTTTTGATATGTGTTCTTAGAGTGGCTCAATCTGCAAAATGTCCAACTCCCTTCGGAGAACCCTTCTAGAAACTTCTCGAGTTCTGACTCCTGAAGGTGTATTCAGTGTTCTACCAAAAGAGACACACATGCATGTGTAATCAGTTACTACCAGACACTCACCTTAAGATAATTAGGTGGTAATTTAATCGATGTACATTAAGATGTTCTAACTATGAATAAAAGCCTTATGACCAGTGAAGCTTTAACTTACACATGAAATTTACTTTCAGGTGAAGTGCTGAATGTTGGCGGTAGTATATTCAATCAAAGACTTGAATTGTATAAGTGTTGGCTAACACTAGGTTGATCAGACTCGACGGCACTTGGCTTACTTGGCTTGGCAACACTAGGTTACTCAGATCTACTCTTGAGGTTCGGCACAGAGTTATGTACAAGGAAAACTCTTATGTGGTAAAAGAGCATCCATCATCCATTTGGGCATACAAGATTCCAAAATGTCTGTGAAATTCTGAAGTATAGGGTTCTAATGAAATTAGTAGCCTGTGGGCTGGATTTCAGGGGACTGAGAACATTCCATGTGGAAATGAGGATACTGCTGGGCATTTAGCATTTAGGAGTTAGTGGCTCTGTCAGAATATATCACAAAGTGAACTTTCTTGAGTAATCCCTTAGTATTATCTGTGTATATTAATGTCCTAATCCTTGTTCCTTAACACATCTAAGTAGATTGTCATAGTCTTATCTTTTTTTACTTGCACACCGTCAAGTATTTGTCATGATATACCTTTCAAGGTCTGATGGGGGAAGATACTTGTCAAATGCTTGTTTTCTGGGAAGAGGTGGAAATCCTTCCATCATACTCCACTCTCTTAAAGTTCCAGAAAGGGTTCCTAACAGAAGTGGAGCTTTGAGAAAGGGCTCTCATTTTAGCAAAAGAGGAGTTTCAGGGAAGTTAACCAGTGGTCATTAGTCAAGTAACAAAGGAACATGGGAGAAGCCATAGAAGATTGATGAGACCCAGACTGTCTTTTAAGTGGGGAGAGTACTGGTATTAACTCTTAATTTGCGTATCTCCTAATTCCTGTGGTGTTACAGGTGATTGATGTGTCCTCTTAGAACGTTTTCCTTATACTGGGATGAGATGATCTACTGTGGGACAGGTGCCTACGTGATGGTAGACAGCTAATAGTTGACTGAAAAGAATTTGAGGTAGATACTAAGTGTTTTCTCAACCAATGACTTCATACCTCACTTAACTGTAAACACATTTAGCAAACTACAGCTTGGCTGAGGTAAGGGGGTGGCACCTCATCTGGTTAGATAATGAATCCTTTCTTGCCCTGGATTCCTTTGAAAGCAGAGCCTGACACAAGGACTAGTATACAGGTAGTTTGCATGCAGGGATGTGACCCTGAGAAAGAGGGGGAGATAGAGAAGGAAGAAAGGTTGTATTATCAATGTTGCTGATGTGAATAATGGGTTTAATTTTTCTGAGACCTACCAAGATGCATTACAGCTGCCTCTAGGAAGAGGGAGATGCTAGTCTACAAGAGCCACAGTCTGCACAACCATGGTCTCTTCCACCCTGAGACCAGAAGAACCATGTGGTACCCAGCTACCACTGATGACCCTTCAGATTGGGGCCACAATAGGTGGATCGTGATAGAATATGAGAAATTAAGTCCAAATTTGCTAGGATTACTGAGATTAGAGGACTCCCCAAGATTATCACTGAGATATCTTTAAAGCTTGAACCAAAACTATATCCTGAGGTCATGCCATCATTCAGCTAAATAAGACTAGACCATAAAATAAAGAACATCACCCATGAGTACTGCATACCTCAAGAGTCGTTTATGAGAGAACGAGTGGTCAACAGTCACTTGAAAGCAAAGACAGAAAGGTAAGGAAAACACGAACACTAGATTATTGGAAAAGGAATATCTAGAATGGAATTAATGAGGTTAGCGCATTATAAAAAATATAACAATGTTGCTGAATAGTTTGTATTTAATTGCTAAATGGGACCCTAATTTGCTGTGTAACTTTTACTAAACACAATAAAATACAAAGGGGAAAGGAAAAAAAGAACCAAAACAAAACCTCCAAGAACTATTTATCTGAAGAATAAGGAGCTGGGAGCTTTTTATCCATCAACATCTGCACGCTTCCTGTAAAGCTAAGCCACACCCTCTCTGCATCCATGGCATTAGGGTAGCCTGGAGCAGAAAAGACAGACTGAAGGAGTCATTCAGAATAATGCATTGTCAGCCTGAAGTGAGTTGATACTTCATGGGACTGCCTGTTCCAGCCATGGCCATGGGAAGTCAAGTTGAATATATGGAATTGTGGTACCAGATGTCAGCTGTGGATTCTGCGAAGGTTTGTCAAGTTATATGAGATATTGAGTATCCAGAGAATGTGTCATAGGGATTTACTGTTTTATGTGAAAGCATATGTTGTTATATAAGATGTTGGAGTATGTTGTTATATAAGATGTTTTATTTTTGAAATGGGTTAACTATACTATTTGAGTGAAACAAAAATTAAAGTAGAAATTTAATGATCTCTTCAAACCATATTATTGCTAACAGGCATGTTTTTGATGTTGGTTAATATTATTAATATTTGTATAGCATTGACCTTCACAAAGTTTTGAAGTCTCAAACATCACTGCTAAGTTTAAAGCAAACTGAACTATATCAGTTTTTGTAACTTCTTTTAAATAACTTTTAAGCAGAGAACAGAATCCCTAAAAGGATAATTTTTCTCAATCTCCAACCCAGTAGTTTCCCAGACTGAGACTCTGGCACCTCTCCTAACAGGAGAACATCTCTTTAATCAAGATTGATTTATCATCTAATCTAACTCATAAATTGGAGGTAGCTGACCTCCCTGGTAACAGGACTGAAACTATGAAACTTGTTCAGGGAACAAGGGTATTTGAGAGCTGCACCAAGCCTGGAAGCAGAACGCTGGGAACTTCCATAGACCAAGACTGACAGCGCTGCATTATGTAACTGGAAGAGTCCCCATTTCTTCTAGCTCTATGTCGTGGATTGAATTGTGTCCTGCAACAAAGGCGTGTAGCAATTTGGCTGGGCTGTGATTCCCAATACTGAGAGATTGCTCACCATGTCGTGATTTTTCTGTGCTGTAAATCCTAATCGCTACCTGTGATTAGTAGACTGAATTGTTGAAGGGAATTAGGAAGTGACTGTAACACACTTCCTAAAGTCACCTCCCTACTCCAATGTAAGAGAGTTTCCCAAGAGTGTGGCTTGTACCACCTTTTATTCTACAAGAGATGAAAGGGAAACAAGCAGAAAGTTGGGAACCTCGTACCATCAAGAAGGCAGGTCCTCTGGGCCTGAGGTTCCTGCACCAAGGTGCTGTCACACCCAGGAATGACTGAAGGAACACAAGGGCATTCCTCCAGAGTCAACAGAGCAAGTAAGTTCTCCTGGAGTCGGCACTTTGACTTCAGATTTTAGTCTACTGGCCTGCGTAAGAAGAAACTTTTCTTTGTTAAAGGCATCCACCTGTGGTATTTCTATTAGAGCTGTACCAGATGACCAAGACACTCCGTAGCTGACAGAGCTTTAATTCCATAGTTTTCAATGAGTAAAATGCTGTAATCTATACTCCACATCAAATGATTCTGCTTCTACTTCCAAGCCCCACCTAGCTATTGGGAAGTTCAGTTAGTTTGTTCTTGTGTAGCAGTGTCCTCTGATGGCAGTTCAGGCCCCCTGGCAGGTCGGGACCTAGGTGAAAACCAGGTGTAGAGTGGTATACTCTGGAAAGTTCTTAGCCATCATTGTCTTGAATATTGTTTCGTCTTGATATTCTCATTTAGTGTATGTTATACCTCTTTTTTTAGACTGATTTGAAGCATTGATCTGACTCTTGAATCAAATTCTTACCTGTTAGGTTGACAACGCATATATAAGGACATTAGTTGACTGTACTGTGTGCTAAGCTGTGTGTACAGGCTTGTTCTATGTCCTAAAAAGGTTTATAATTCAGTTGGGGAGACAAAGGAAGAATCCAGTAATGACATTGTAATGGCTAGCATTATGCCAATAATGTCATCAAAATGCTAGGGGAATCCAGAGAGCATAAATTCAGATATAAATGTATATGTTTCCATGCCATATGTCACAGGGCCTTCACTGGAAATTCTTAGGAAGCACACCGTGTTCCTACCACTTCTGAGTAGACCTGAATAAACATGTCATTTGTACTTTCTTTTTCTCCCTCTCTTCCATCCCCTACAGAGGTTAGCTTGGCTTCACTCTGACCGACTAGATGATTCAGTAAGTCTTTCACTTTTTCTACACGTCTCTACTCTGCCGTAGGGAGTGTGTCTTTGCACTTTGCTGAGGTACCACTCTATTTTAGCCTTCTGAACAGTATTGTTGAGACGCTTCCTCATCCCCAAATAGAAAAGTGTTCTGGCATGCTTGGACTAGCACATGGGCCTGTGTTGTGCTCCAGAGGATCTCTTTAATGATGAAACATACTTTTCCATTAGTTTCGAATACTGATCTAAGTCTTGATTTTCTGGGCAGAACAAGAGATAGTCAGAAAATAAGAATCTGGATACTGATGCATTGGTCCCAATAAATGCAAGATTTCTCAGTTGTTTTCTCAGAAAATGGTTGAATGGATTTGAAAATAGATTTTAGACAACTGAGAATGTTCACCATAATGAAATTTTTTCTTTGTCAGCATTTTGTCTCAGTTTTGTTGAAATAGGAAAGTATATCTGTTCACTGTGTGTTCCATTATATTTGCATCATCTTTGTGGTTTGGATTAACATATTCCAGGAGTCCAGAACACCTATCTGTCCTCAAAGCTTCTAGATTTCCCTTGTAGTTCTCCTTTTGGTGCACTGTACTACTACTATACTGTACTACTGAGTAGAACTGCACCATAGCATCGACAAGGAGCTGCTGGTGGCTTTGAGCTGACAATCTTAATGGCTAGAAGCTGAGCTCTTAACCAGTACAGCATCAGGGTTCTTCTTCTTGGAGTAACTCATTGCTTTATAATCCAAATCCAAATGCAGAGAAGTTCCAGTATTTCCTGAAACAATGGTGGACTTTGTAGCTTAATACAACTTCCAACCTATCTCCTTGGATTTTCCCTGATTTCAGAAGAACCATGTACCCAACAAAATAGCCAGAACACTTTTTCAAATCTGACTGTAAATTTTGTAGATAAGATCTGAAATTTCTAAGTACCAAATATTGTTCATTTCTGGTTCCATAAGAATACTCCCCATTCCAGACGTCAAGGTCAATTGGCATAATTAGTCTTTTTCCAAGAGGATTCTGGACCCCATTTTAGTGAGTGGCACCTGAGATCTTAAAAGCCGGCAAACTGCCATCTAAGGAACATCAATTGGTCCCAACCCACCTGGAACACATGATAACTAAGAATATCAAAGACACTATGGGAAAAGGAGCCCAGGAGACAGAGGGGTCCATGTGATTGGGAGACGATATCAGCAGGAAAATAGAAGAACTATCTGGTGCCTGGCCACAACCAAGGGCAGCCTTGACAGGAAGCATAAGGTAGAGACCCTGACATGCCATGAGAGAAAGAGATGTGTAGATCTAGAACTCGATTAAAAGACCAGACTTGATAGTTCAACAACCTGGAGGGTCCCCTGAGAACATGGTACCTAGACTTGGTGCTAGCCCAAAGCTGAAACCAGTACTGAAGCCAACACTTCAGGCAAAGATGTTACTGGACTTGGGGACACAGAGTGATGCAGGTGGTATATGTACTTTATGGTTTAATATATATATATATATGAAATGTTCCCACTAGTTTCTTTTTAGAGGAGAGAAGAGAGAATGGAGAGGAGGAAACAAGTATTGGTTGAGTAAATACTGAAAGTAAAGAGTAGAAAAGAAGTGTGCTGTCACAAGGTGAGGAGAGCAGATAGAGTTGTGTAGAGTCAGGTACTCAGGGTTTTATTTGGCAAATTGACTTGGATTGTAAACTTAATCACATACCAAAAAAAATACTCCGCATTCCTGATGACAATTATACCATCATTTGTTTTATGTTTTAACTAATTCATTCCCTTTGCAGAAAAAGGGAATGAGCTGAAGAATCAGAGTATAAAGACTGACTTCTATTTCACCCAAGAAATCAGCTATATTATATGTATCATATTTTCTTTGGGACTCTGTAGTCACCAGGCTTGTGTCATAGTCTTTACTAACAGTCTGCTATTGGGACTTTTGGAACACTCTTGCATTTTGACTTTCTTCTGTGAAATGTGTTAGATCTCTAACAGTAATGTCCCTGCCAAACCAAGTGCCATCGAGCCGGTAATGTCCCTGAAGGCTTCATTTTATTTTACTTTTGCAGACGTCACCAAGTATATGTGAGATACTGGAATTTTTAGTTGCTGAATTTTGGCCCTGATGTGCCCAAGCCAGAGCTGTGTTAGAGTTGTTCATACTGTAGAAATATCTTGCAAATAAGTGCATTTTGTGGGAATCAACTATGTCCTGAAATCAACACATTTTTCTTTGTTCTGTAAAGCTTGGATTAATGGAGAAAATAGTGTCTGTTTCATTGCCATACTCCTTGTACTGTCTGCCAAGCAGAAGTGTTTGAACGTCACAGAAAAACTTGACTTTTCCATCACAGAAATATAGAATATATTCTCATGCAGTATCTTCAGTACAGTTTGACTTTTATTCAAGTGCTAGCTTTTTCCTGTTCGTTTAGACAGAAAATGGCAATTGGAGAAGGAATGATGCCCACAAGTGACTATCTCCATATTTCACAACGTCTGTTTCTATTAAAAGTATTGAACAGCTTCCGCCTTATGTTCTAGGGTCTCAAGTTTCCAGGTTGACCTGATGTATAATAGTTGCAAAGATTATGTCACGCCATCACACTGAAATTGTAGCATCAGTAGCATAAGAGTTCAGCGTTACTAAGAAGCAGATGAACTGTGCTTCTTGGCTGTCAACATCTAGGCTTTTCAGGGCATTCCAGACCATATTTTTGATATACATTTCATCAGAATTTCAGTTATGAAAGAATAGATGTGTTCAGCTCTTGTGCTGCTTTGAAATTTTTTTTTTTTTTTCAGTTTGGTTGTAAAAGCTTTGTTCCTTGTGAGAGAAAAAAAGTCATTTAGTGCAGTGTTGCTGTGTTAGGTGCTGTCATGAATTGAATGAGTACCCCCCCAAATTGCAGGTAGCCATTTGGGCAGACCATGATTCCCAGTATTGTGTGATTGTCCTCCATTTTCTGATTTTCCTGTGCTGGAAACCCTAACCTCTAGCTGTGGTTAATAGATTGGATTGTGTTAAAGAGGATTAGGGTGGGATTCTGTTAAAGAGGATTAAAGGGGGGGGTAGTGATACCCTCCCTAAGGGAGTTTTCCTGGAGTGTGGCTTGCACCACCTTTTATACTCTGAGACATAAAGGGAAGCAAGTAGAGAGTTGGGGACCTCATACCATCAAGAAAATAGGGCCGGGAGCAGAGCTCATTCTTCAGATTTGAGTTTTCTGCACAGAGATGCTCCTAGACCAAAGAGAGATGGATAGAAGGACCTTCCTCCAGAGCAGACAGAGAGTGCTTTCCTCTGAAGCCAGCACCCTGAATTCCAACTTCCAGCCTAATAGACTGAAAGAATAAAACTTTCTTTGTTAAAGCCATCCATGATACTTCCTTTAGAGCAGTACCAGATGACTAAGGCACCACAGAGCTGGTTCCAATTTGTAGCAATTCTGTGTATAACAGGACAAAACTCTGCCTGGTCCTGCACCATCCTCGATCTCTGCAGTGTCTGACCCGTTGTTGCAACCACTGTGTCAGTCCATGTCACTGAAGATTGTCATCTTTTTAGCCGACCGTCTACAAAAGCATGATGTCCTTCTCCAGGGACCTGACTGATCCATCTTGATAGCATATCCAAAGTACTTGAGGTGAAGTCTTGCTATCCTTACTTCTAAGGAGTATTCTGGCTGTACATCTTCCAAGACAGATGTGTTGGTAGTTCTGGCAGTTCATGGCATGTTCAGTATTTTCCACCAACACCACAATTCAAATGCATCAAATAATTTTTTGTTCTTATTCATGTCCAGCTTCCACATGCATATAAGGTGACTAAAAATACCATGACTCAGTTCAGGCACACCTTAGTTGTGACCTCTTTGCTCTATAACAAGTCAGAGAGGTCTTTTGTAGCCCGTTAGCTTGGTTAAATACATCTTTTGACTTCTTGACTGCTGTTTCCGTGGATGTCGGTTGTTGATCCAAAGTCAAATCCTTGGTAACTTCAGTATCCTCCCTGCTTAATTTCCTTTAGAAAGTCTTAAATGTTTTATTTGGCTTACATGACATTCGTTGCAAGGGTGTACCAGTCATGTTATGAATTAACCAAGGAGTCTGTTTGCTGTGAGAAGTTTAACCAGCTTTAGTCCTTTAACTAATTTGCCTTACCTCCCCATGCTTGTTCTGCCTCTTTAGATGCTGCCAGTGACTTTAAATTTAGTACAAATGCTGTGAAATCTGCATCCTTTTGACATTGGCTAGGATATCTGTGGAGCTATCCCTTCTCATACAGCAAGTGATCTTTATTTTTATCTCCATGTTTGACTATTAAAATTCTACATCTTAATGTAGAAATACTTTGCTTTACATGCAGAGTATCTTGGAACAACACCTACTTCAGTGATAGACGTGTTAGATAGTATATTGTTGTATAGTAGAATTTCTACAAATCTTGGCTCCCAGATACACTTCGTGTATGTCACCCATGCTATATGAGCCAGTTTATCCTAGATATATTCAAATGGACTTTCCCCAAAAGTGTATTCAGGCCAATTCTAATGTATTCTTAGGAGACAGGCCATGGTACCTAGGTTGGATCTGGTTCTATTGGTTTGATTCTCCCCTAACAACTCCCAGGTCCAGATCCAGTGGGACACTGAGTAGGACAATCTTTTTGGTTTTTAAATGATCTATGGAAGGCGTTTTGTGGATGGTTGATGATGCCCACCCTTTCCATGGCAGGCGGGTCCTGAGTCCTCTGGATTTATGGAGTTACTGAGGCCTCTCGGAATACATAAGCCAAGAGCTACTGAGCACTGAGGTATTGGGGGATGACATGTGGCTAAAGGCTGGGACTTAACCATGTAGCAGCACCGTGACAGTGTGGAGGAGGAAGGCTAATGTTAGGCCAATTCAACCAAAACTAAAAAGATTTTAGCCACGATTCAAAGAGTAATTAATGACTATCAGAACAGCAGAAACCAGAGTGCTAAGTGACATGTGGAAGATGGACTCTGAGGAGAGATTTTACTTTGAGTTCTAGCTGGCTCTGAAGCTTCAGAAGCCAGATGACCAACGCAAAATATTTTTTATCTTTTATTACTTGAATAATAATACTTTAAAAAGGGAGCCTCAGCCCACTGGCGCTTGTGAATTTGATCTATTGCATCTACTAGAATAGTAACAGGGTGAGACAGACTGTTAGTACTTTTGTGTGGGTAATCTACTCAAGCACCTTCACTTTTGTAATTTGTCCACTGATCTACTCTTGTTTTAAAACATAAAATCCGGAACTCCCTGTATGTAAACTTCATTTTATTGTAAAGGAAGCATCACTATCAAATAGATAAAGGATTAGACAGTGGCATGACAAAGAGTGGTTTGCAGCTTGCGAAGCAGATTTTCAAATTTGCCTCCTATCATACATTTTCTGAAGGCTTAAAGTTTTTTTTAATATTTCATTATGCTTTAAGTGAAAGTTTACAGTCCAACTTGTTATACAAAAACTTGCATACGCACACTGCTGTGTAACTCTAACTGCCCTCCCTACTCTGACTGCGCAGTCCTCTTTCCACCCTGTATTTTCCTGTGACTGTTGAATCAGCTCCTGTCCACCTCTGCCTTCTCATCTCACTTCAGGACAAGAGCTACCCAGTTAGCCTCATACATACACTTAAGCCAAGAAGCACACTCTTCACCAGAATTACTTTATGTCTTAATAGTCTAGTCCAATCTTTGTCTGAAAAGTTAGCTTTGGGAATGGTTAAAACTCTGTGCTAACGGAGAATTCAGGGGCCATGTCTTCTGGGGACCCTCTAGTCTGTCGGACCATCAAGTCTGGTCTTTTAAAAAGTTGTAGTTCTGCACACCTATACTCCTGCTAATTCCGGGACTCTGTTATGTTCCCTGTCAGGGAGTTGTTTGTGGTAGCCAGCCACCACCTAGTTCTTCCGGTCTCATGGTGATGTGATTGTGTGGCCCTTTCCGTCTCTTGGACTCATATTTTCCTTATGTCTTCATCTTTCATTCTCCCCTGCTCCAGGTGGGTTGGGACCAACTGATGCTACTTAATGGCCACTTGCCAGCCATTAAGACCCCAGACACCACTCACCAAAGTGGGATGCAGAATTTTTTCTTAAAACTGTTATGACGGTTGATGTTGATGTCACCTAAGTGGTCCCCAGACGCCTAACTCTGCTACTCTGTCTTTTAGAGCATTGGGTTATATATAGGAAGCTTCTTAAGTTTTTAGTCTAGCTGTGCTGACATCGCTTCTACTGCATGCTGTTCCTGCCTTTACCTCACCCAATTCCTATCTACTGTTGAATCAGTGAAGATCCTTCTCTCCTTCCTCACCCTTGTAACCATAAAAGACTGTTCTTCTGTGTTTAAACTTTTCCTTGAGTCCTTATAATATGGTCTAATACTGTATTTGTCCTTTACAACTAATTTCACTTAGCATGATATCTTCCAGATGACTCCATGTTATGTTTCCTAAGATCTTCATTGTTCTTTATCATTGTATAGTATTCCATTGTGTGCATAACCGTAGTTTGTTTACCTATTCATCTGTTGATAGGCACCTACATTGATTCCATTTTTTTGCTGTTGTGGGCAGTGCTGCAGTGGACATTGGTATGCATGTGGCTATTCATGTGACAGCTCTTGTTTCTCTAGGATATATTCCAAGAAGTAGGATTGCTGGATCGTATGGTATTTCTATTCCTAGCTTAAAAAAAGGAAGTTCTTAAAAAGTAAGATTTTGGACTAGAATACTTATCAAAACCTTGATTTTTTTTTTTTTTTTTTTACTTTTATGTATTTGCTTAGGAAGAAAAATGTCAAAGTTGCCAATTTCTGTATAACGAAACTATGGTGTCAGTGTCTGCAGAACTTCTCAGAATGAATCTAAGATCACACATAAGGACAATACGATGGGTCCATATGTTGAAGGGTAATGACAAACTCACAAATGTAGATGCCAGTCTCATGGGAGACATTAATCCAAGCGCTGTGATAAGGAGCTAGTTTAGATAATAAAAGCTAGGGTATTCTTGCATTTAACAAAAACCGTATGAGGGTCATTTGTGCATAGAGTTCAAGTGGCCCCTTCAAACCTCATTGTGACATAAATGACCAAATTACTTTTCAGAGGCTGTGGTAATTATAAACAGACAATCTTTAAGCCCACTTTGAAATCTCTCCTAAATGGGAGGGGGCAGGTTTGGAAAAACAGGAAAAACTGTGATGAAGCATGCATCACAGTAATAGACTTGCCCTGCTGAATAGACTGTAGTATTTGTTAGATGCATTTGCCTAAAACATAGAATAAAACTCTCAGTGGCAGTGGTGAGGTATGCCTTGTGAGCAGAAGAAGGGAGAATTGTGAAGGTAACCAAATAAAACAGTTGATTCTGCTAGAATATTATCATTGAACCAGCTTTTTTTTTTTTTTTTGTGGTGTAGTTAAATTTTATAAGACAATAAAATAAAGGGATTTAGTTTTAAGAGTTGGACTGCTTTTAAACTGGCTGACCGTGCTGTCACCTAAACTGAATGACACTAATAAATAGCCCTGAGAATACAAGCTATAAAATGTTCCCATCTTGCACAGGTCTGAGATTTTCTCAGGAAAACCATTGCATGCTATGGATTTCTTTGCCAGCAAAACCACCAGTGAAGCAGTGTAGTTAAATTCCAGCTGCCACTGGGATAGGTCTCATTCTGGAGGTGAGATGAGCTCAGCGAAGCACTAGTCTTCCTTCTAAGATTAGTTGGAGTTGTCAACGATATTATCTCAAGGTCCTTTCCCCTGTAGAAATTCTCACTCCCTCCTGCACTCCAGTATTTGCATAGCCAATGTATTTCCAGCATTGTGTAGGGAAGACAGGTTTTGGGAAATGGTTTCTTCTATGAGGATTTAGTACAACTGAGGAATGTGAGGTAACAGTAGTTTTCTCAGTGCAGTGGAGGAGGTCTCTGTTAACCTCCAGATCTAAGCATTGTATTACTAGGATGCTAAATAATGTCACGATGTGAACTGAAACCAAAGACACTCAAGCTCCATTAGCACAGTCTGTCATCGCCTTGCTGAGGATATCGGTAGCAGTGTTTAGTTCTGTTGTTCATAGGGTCATTATGAGTTGGAACTGACTCGATGGTAGCAGGTCATGATAGTCCAGTCCAGTCCAGTCCAAAGCAAGGCTGACTGCGTGAGATAAATCCAGTGTTGGCTGTCTTCAGACTGGAGGAAAGTCCTGCTGGAGAAAATAAAACAGATGGCCATCCAACTGAATTCCAATGGCCAAACTGTTCAGCAGAGTGACAATCAAAGGTCCCATTCCAGGGCCACAATCATTTTCTGTGGAGGTAAGAAATATATCTTTTCTCCATCAAATAGGAAGTTCTTTGTTTTATTTTACTGGGCTAGCAAATCATTATTTAAATCCATGTGTTATGATTCTTCTTCGTCTTTCAAGGAAGTGGTAAGGAAACTTATTTCTAGGAATTATCACTTCACTGTAAATATACACTCAATTTATAGTCACCTGAGCATTTGGAAACTCTGGTGACATAGTGGTTAAAAGGCGAGGGATGCTGACCAGAAGGCTGGCAGTTCAAATCTTCCAGGAGCTCCTTGGAAACTCTATGGGGGCAGTTCTATTCTCTGTAGGGTCACTATGAGTTGGAATTGACTCTACAGCAGTGGGTTTAAGAGACATTTAAAAAAAATCATTATGTATCATTCTGATTTGAATCTTGTTCTTAGCCATGTCCCTTTTTCTTGTATTGGGTGGTGTACTGATACCTCTTGTGTTCCGTTTCAGATCTTCTCTGGCTCATCTTTTTATTCTAGTCGTCACAGCTGAAACCAGCATAATGTTGGCATAACCTGACACTATCTTAGTTCTTAACTGGACTACGCTACCTCTTACTTTCTGCTCTAGTGTTTTGCTCATACTTGGAGGCAGGGGATAGTCTCAGGAATCAGCTGGACATTGATGCCAAGCAGTCTGCAAATGGAAAGGAGTTAACACCTCGGGGATAGGAGTTAACATCAGAGAACAGCATTTTGCAGATGGGGGCTGAGAGCCAAGAGATAGAAAAATACAGCTTTTTCTCTTCCCATGTATTTTGTAAGCCCTCTCAGGTAATTCAGCTGGACCAAAAAAGAAATGAAAAAAATAAAAATCACTAGTGTGATGGCCAGCTTAATGATGTAGACTTATACTGTCTTTTGCTCTTCCCTAGGTTCGGGTCCTCACGTAAGCTACTGGTATGTAAGGTTTTTTTAATGGCTTTCTTGAAAGTAGAATCACATAGACATTGGCTTGATCAACTGTCTCTCCATTCTTGTTATTTTGAAGCTGTTGTGTTAGAGTTACATTTCCGTTCTTCAAGGCCATACCTGTGTCTCTCTTAACAGTCACCAGGGAGATCTTTATGTATCAACTCCAGACAAGGGATGTGGACGGTGAAAGCCTGAAGTACTTTATGAAACAGTCCTGTGGAAGCGATTATCTCAGTCACAGGGCCAGATGTTGCCTTAACGGAGTTGGCATGCCCACAGTGGCTTCTTAGTGAGTTTGGAATATTTGGTTGACTTTGTGGATAGACCATTGGTTGGAAAAACCTGGGAAGCCAGACTTGAGAGCTTCTTGTTGTTAGGTGCCATCGAGCTGGTTCCAACTCATAACGACCCTGTGAACAACAGAACTAAAGTCTGCTTGGTCTTGTGCCATGTCCATAATCATTTTTATGCTTAAGCCCATTGTTGCAGCTGCTGTGTCAGTCCATCTTGTTGGAGGTCTTCCTCTCTTTCGCTGACCCTCTACTCTATAAAGCATGATGTCCTTCTCCACGGACTGATCCTTCCAGAGAGCTTACTCTCTGATATCTCTTAATATGTCTTTAAAAGTGAGGCTCCAAGATTTATTCATTGGTCATCCTACTTCACCCTGTGTGGGGTGACATTTCCTTCTGATTCAGACTCTGGGTGGAGAGGCAAACAACCAGCTGTTGATACAGTGTAATGGCCCATTTGGGAATTTTATTTTCGGTGAAAATATACCAGTAAAATCCACTGCCATTCCAGTTTCTAACCAAAAGATAAGTGACATTGGTTACGTTCTTTAAACTATGTCAACATTTTCTTTTCTGGTTTCATTCCCATTAACTTAATCTCACCCATCCCCCAATTTTTCATCTGTACTTTAAAATAACTATTGATACTTTGGTCCTATATGCTGTTGTTACTTGCTTTCAAGTCAGTTCTGACTCATGGTGACCCACTGTACTATCTCAAAGTCAATGTCACATTTGAGCTCATTGTTGTAGCCCCAGTGTAAATCCATCTTGCAGATGTACTTGCCTTTTTTTGGCTGACTGTCTCCGGGGACTGTTTGCTGTTGATAATATGTCCAAAGTTTGTGAGACCAAGTTTTGCCATCCTTGCTTCTGAGGAGGATTCTTGCTGTACTTCTTCCAAGACAGATTTGTGTGTTCCATTTGTATATTCCATGATATACTCAATATTCTTTGCCAGCATCATAATTCAAAGGTGTCAATTCTTCTTTAATCTTCCTTATTCATCATCTAGCTTTTGCATGCATGTGAGGCAATCAAAAATACCATGGCTTGGGTCAGGAGTATCTTAATCCTCAAAATGACATCTTTGCTATTTAATATTTTAAAAAGAACTAGTACAGTGGATTTGTTCAATGTAGTACGTTGTTTGAGTTTCTGCCCGCTATTTGCATGGACATTGATGTGGATTGAATATAAAATGAAATATTTGATAACCTCAGTTGTCTTCATTTATCATGATGTTGCTTATTGGTCCTGTTGTAAAGAGTTTTGTTTTGTGTTGAGATATGGTCTGTACTGAAAGCTGTGGTTTTTTCTCTTTGTCAGTAAGTGTGTCAAATCTTCACTTCCAGCAATAGCATTGTGGCATCTGTACATTGCCTGTTATTAGTCTTCTTCCAGTTCTGATCTGCATTCTTCATATAGTACAGCTTCTCACAATATTTACTCAGTATACAGATTGAATAACTGTAGTAAAAGGATACATCTCTGATACACAACGTTTCTGATTTTGAACTACACAGTATCCCTTTATTCTTAGACAGCTTTTTTTTCTTTTTTGAATAATACTTAATGGTGATGATCTTTACTCTTTGGGCTACAGTGTTAGTTTAAAGGAGACTTGAGGGGATAGTTTCAATTCAGAGTTTGAAGAGCAACTCAGGGCTGTAGAGTCAAGGACTTTTCCAGCCTCAAAACATCCAGTAAGTCTGGATTCTTTAGTTGAAGCTCTGTTTTAGACTCTTCTCCCTTTTTATCAGGTTTCATCTAGCATGTCTCTGTTCAGGAGATTGATTAGTGATAGCCAGGCACCATCTAGTTTTGGTCTCAGCATAGAGAAGGCAGTGGTTCATGTAGAAAATCAGTCATATAATCCAGCTCCTTCTTGATTCTTAGATTTCCTTCTTTTTCACTTGTTCCAGACAAGGACCAATGGTTGTATCTTGGCGGCTTATAAACTTTTAAGCTCCCAGAAGTGACTCACCATGTAGAGAAGTAGCACATAAATTTTAAGAATTGTATTACACCAATTGAATGGATTGTCCCACAAGACCATGACCCTAAGCCTCTAAACCAGTAAAACTAATCTCATGAGGGGATCAGTGATGTCTAATTAGTATCAGTGTTTGGAGCCCCTTCTCCTTTTTTCCTTAGTTTTTATTATAAAACTCACTTGGGATCTTGACATGTCAGTTGTAGAATGTGGTGGTGTCCTCAAGTGAATGGCTAGATTTCTGAAAACTCTTTCATGATCCTTTTGAGAAGCCTTGAAATTTCAAAGGAATCCCACAAACTGCTTGTGTTACAAAGCACACCATGTCATCTAAATTCAAGCAGCCTACTGGTGGTGTTGATCAGATACAGGCTTGGTTTTTGAAACCTGTCTAGTAAGAAAGATCTAAGTGGCAGTGAAGATTTCCAGATTTTCATCCGAATTCCTGGAAGGTAGGACATCATCATGGCTGCTTTATTGATGAGGCTTAACTGATACAAAGGCCTAAAACAACAGTAGCTTAAAGGGAGGAAGCTTACTTTTTTTCACAGCAGTCTAAGCATGAACAGTCAGGTCTGATACAGTTACTGATGACCCATGATTTTTCTACCTTCTTTAGGTGGTCTAAGATGACTTCTCTGGCTTTCACATCAGGCTTACCATCTGCTAAACTGGGAGGGGAAGGAAAGGGGTGAAAAGAAAGGAAGTAGATTCAAAGTTGGTGTGTATCAATTCCAGTCATTTTATTAGCTAGTGCCTATTTGTGTGACCATACCTAGCTTCAAGAGATGCTGGGAAATATACTCTTTAGTTCTGTGGCCATGTGCCTAGTACAAACCATCTATTACTACATAAGGGAAGAATAAATATTGTCGGGTTGACTAGCACTTTCTGGCGCAGTTGGATCCTGACTTCAAATGCCTTTGTCCTCTCAGAAGGTAAAGTATTAGTTCAAATTCATTTAATGGATGTTCACTGTGTCTGAGATGCAAGGAGGTAGAAACAAAGGATGAATTCAAGATCATTAGTGTCCAAGTAGGCTCCCGTAACTGGTCACTGACAGTTTGAATCTCAGAGCAAGGACTGACTTTTAACAAGTTACTTGATCTCCATTTCTAAAATACTGTTTAGGTTGACAAGATGCCAACAATTGTTATTTGATGGATCTGCTTGGAATTGGAGTTGATTATTCATTGACCCATTTCTTTACTAGATTCTTTATTTAAATCAGGTTTTAAGACTCTTCTGTGTAAACTATGGGGGAAAAATAAAATCTTGTCAGTGACTATGTTTTCCCACTAAGTTAATTATAGGTTAATGTTGAAAACTTCATGATCAAAGGCATGAAAAGGCTAAAAATCTAGAGATGACATGCTATGACAAGAACTGAGTCTCTCCATTTTTAAACCCCAAATCCCACTTTTAGGAAGTTATTTTAAGGAAAGTCTTTTATAATGAGAGTATGTTTCTGATGGCAAAAAACTTCAATCCTGTTGCTAGACTTTGGTGGTAGCCTCTCAAAAGAATATCACAGGTCTTAGAATGAGGAACTTGATCAAAAATCAGGTCACAAAACTAAGCTGTTTTTATTTGTTGTTGTTTCTGTATATGGTCATACACAGCTTAATGTTCACAGTATACTTTGTGAAATAGGATTATTGTGTGATTTGGATGTTGTACAAACATCATATTACCTAGCAAAGCTATGAATGATATTGCTGCTATCACTAGCACTGGTTTTTCTGAGCTTGGGAGCCATGATGCACTTAACAGTATTTTCAAAATAAAAACAGATAATGCTAACATACTCAAGAGATGAGAGATACATGAGATTGTATGCTTCTGCTTGCTAGTCCAAGTATATACCGTTATACATAAACTTCTAATTTGTTAGATAGGGAAAGTTCAGCACATTGCATAATGAGACAATAACAGAGACATTTATTATTACTATAAAGATGTATGTATTATAGGTTTTATAAGCACTGTACTGTTATATACCTGGCAGCACACTTGCTTAGTGTATGAAAAACATGAGATACACATACTGCATGTAGAAAGATGCTGCAGTTGCTATGGTTGTGTCTGCTGTGTTCCATTGTCCAATCAGGATTTCTGAACTTGGCTATCACTTTATGGGACCATGGAAGTAGATGTCGTTGGATATTGCCTGAATTGGGCATTTCGTGATACATGGCTATATGGACTCTGTAACCAAACAGACCTACTAAGAATCTGCAATTTTACAACTTATTTCTTAAAAGTTTTTGAAACATAGTCACAAAAATACAAGCATTTTATTTAAATTTGTTTCTGACACTATAAAAAGAAAAGTTACCATCACGTAAATTCCCATGCATAGTGACCCTATAGGACAGAGTTGAACTGCCCCATAGGGTTTTCAAGAAGCTGCTGGTGAATTCAAATTGCTGTCCTTTTGGTTAGCAGCCACGCTCTTAACTGCTGCACCACCAGGCCTCCTCATCACCTTATTTTAAGGTTAGGCTGACTTCCCTGTCACTGAAGCATCCTCGAACCTGGTACACTTAGAGGAGCAAAGCTTCTAAAGAAAACTTTTACAACAGAAGGGTTAGTTGGGTGAACTGTAGTCCCTGTTGCTGAAGTTTATCCAAAGGTGGTAATTGATACTCAGCGCTCCCCTCTGCCTAGTCTGTATTCCCTTTAACTTCTGCCTATGCTTCTCTGATCTGAGTTGCTGCTTGTTGGAACAGGGCAAGACCACTGATCTCAAGGGAATGAGCAACTGTTTAGCAAGTCTTCATCCTGCTGTGGTTGCTACAGTTTGGTAAGTTGCAGTTTCAAAACACTGAAGCACCAGGAAGCATGTCAGTGAAACCTCCAATTCCAGACACACTTACCTTCCGTGTTTTGTAGCAGCAGACTTCTTTTCTCACACCAATGCAGTATTTCCTTCCTTTTACTGCTCAACTACCACGAGTTCAGATTTAGTAGCACTCCGGAAACCCTGGTGGAATAGTGCATTAAGTGCTATGGCTGCTAACCAAAAGACTGGCAGTTCAAGTTTGCTAGGTGCTCCTTGGAAACTCTATGGGACAGTTCTGCTCTGATCTCTAGGGCCACTATGAGTCAGACCCAACTTAATGGCAGTGAGGTTACTGTGCCTTCTGGTAGAAGTATTTCTCTTCCACTTCCTGTCTCAGGGAATCAGAATGTCAGGTCCAGCACCCAGGGAAAAAAGAAGTCTCAAGGCGTAAGGAAAACACAAATTTTTCAAGTGGGCCTGGGGGATGCAAAGGAACACACGTCTTACCCTTTGCTTTCTAGACCTGTGTCTGCTAGCTGCGGGCCAGAACACTATATAATGGACATTGGCTTAAAATATATACCTCATCTTGAAGGACAATGCCTCATTGCTGCAAGATTGTGTCCAAGTGGGTGTCTTGGTTCCTAGTTGTACGGAGGGGCCATAATGGCATTTTGAGACTCTTGGCATCAGTTTCAACTCAGGCTGTGAATCCGTAGCCTTTTTTTTTTTTTTTTTGGCTTCTAAGGGTGTAATTCCAGTAAATGGTCACAAAATCCTTTGGAAAAGGTTTGGAGGGATGCTCATTAATGTGTACTTGTGGTGACATCCTTCAGTAGTATCTAGTTTCTTTAAGCAGTGGACTCTGGGTTTGGGAACTGGCTTAGATCTGGAAATTGAGTAAGGGGTCATGATTTTACAGCTGACATCTGCCTTCTCACCAGCTCTTCCCTTTGGTTGTTTAGTCTGCAAGTCAGCCACTCTCGTCAACCACCTGTCTTCCTCACCCCCTAGTAACATGACGATGTATTAGACATGGTCTTTTGTCCCTTGAGGTGGCTGCACCAGGCTTCCTTCCTGTTACAGTTCCATTTAAGTCGTATCATCCCCATCTACACTGAGGAGCCCTGCTTCACAGCAGTATCTGTTACAGACTGAATTGTGTCCATCAAAAATGTGTGTCAGCGTGGCTAGCCCATGATTCCCAGTATTGTGTGTGACTGTACACCATTTTGTCACCTGATGTGGTTTTCCTGTGTGTTACAAATCTTACCTCTATGATAATGAGGTGAAAGTAGCAGCAGCTATGTTAATGAGGCAGAACTCCACCAATGAGATTAAAGTCAGTCTCTTTTTAGGAATAAAAGAGAACCAAGCAGAGAGACAGGGGGACCTCCTGTTACCAAGAAAGAAGACCTAGAGTCTGTGCACATCCTTTGGACCTGGAATCGCTATGCTGAGATGTTCCTTGGCCAGGGGAAGATGGCCTTCCTCTAGAACCAACAAAGAGAGAAAGCCTTCCCCTGTAGCTGACTTCTAGCCTCTGAGACTGTGAAAGAATAAGATTCTCTGAGTTAAAGCCAGTCACTTATGGTATTGCTGCCATAGCAGCACTAGATAACTAAGATAGCCTCCAATTTTCTGCCCTATTGAGGACAGCCAACACCGAATTTATAAATGATGCCTGCAATTCCCTCAAACGCATTCTTTATTGCCTTAATTATGGGTATGACCTCTGAGCTTACCCAGAGGAAACAGTCAGCTGGTAAGTTTTCTGTGAGAAGGTCACTATTATGTGAGACCATTTCTAAACCCCTGTTAGCATCTGGGAAACCCTGGTAGTATGGTGGTTAAGTGCTACAGCTGCTAACCAAAAGACTAGCACTTCAGATCCACCAAGTGCTCCTTGGAAACTTTATGGGGCAGTTCTACTCTGTTCTGTAGGGTTTCTATGAGTCTGAATTAACTTAACAGCAGTGGGTTTGGTTTGGTGTTTTCTTGAGCACCTGAGCCTTAACACTGTCCTAATACAGTTCTGGAATTTGTGCCTCACTTATGAAAGGCCACTGTACTGTCTGTCCCAGCTTGAAGGAAAAAAATCTAGCAGTGTAATAAGACCAGGTGTCATTTCCATGATAGTAAATCTTGAATTGTAGGAGAATGCTAGCCTGCTTCTTTCTTTATGGAAGTTTCAGAGGAATCTGAGAATTTAATATTGTTAGACTATCTATGTGGGTAGCCTTGACCCAGATTTTAGGGTCCTTTTATTGTTTGTTGCCACTGAGGCAGCTCTAACTCATAACGACCTTATGTAGGCAGAATGAAGTGGTACCCAGTCCTGTACCACCTTCATCACCCTTGGTATGTTAGAATCGGTTGTCCTGTTCTTTTCCTCATTGGGCCCTTGGATTTAGCACAAGAGGTCTACCGCTACCACACATTTAGCTTCTTGTAGCTCTATCACTCTTCAGGACCAAGAAATGATTGTAGCCCTTGAGCGGTAAGACGGCCCCTTTCAAGGTCACCACAGAAGCCTGCTGGTATCATGGCATTCCTTGAGTTGGTTGACAGTTGGCTGCCGTGAAGCTATGATGCTCTTGGAGGCTTCTGGAGCAGTTTGTAAATGTCAGCCAACTCCACAAAACCTATAGTTACTGTTGTCCCCTTACTGTTCAAGTTCCAAAACTTTTGCAGAACCCAGATGTTTCTCCTTCAGTCTGTACCTTATCTAGATGTACTGTGGATGAGTGTTTGTAATGGTGATACTGCAGCAAACTGAAGGTTACCAGTTCCCACCAGCATCGAAGTACTTACTGCTGTCAGATTGGTTAGCGTTTTAGTTCCATGTTTCTGTCGTGAGAGTCTACTTCCTAAGGCTCATCTGCTACTGTCTAAGCTTGGCTTCCTTGAAAACAGTCTGAGACAAAGACTTGGCTGTGGTTGGTCTACTAGAGAATTATTTCCAAAGAGGGAGAAAGAAAGGAAAGTGGTATTGAGGTTTCTCCTACGGGCAATGCATGCTTGATTCCACTGAAACCTCCAGCAGGTTTGGATGTGTTGCTGCATTGTCAGCCAGAACCTTGCAAAGTGGAGGCATTTATCTAATGGATTTTCCTACTCTATTAGTAGGTTGCTGTCAGGTACTAGCCTGAGAGCTGTTGGACTGCTCTGACTGCAGGCTGGCTGTAACTTATTATTTTAATAAATGTCTGAGTTTAAGTAAAAAACCATCAGTTTTACCCTTATTTTTGCATAATGTTTTTTAGGGTATCATTGAATGAGAAAGTGTTCTCTTGGTCATTAACAATATGTAGGCCAGTCACAGAACAAATCAATGAGTTTGTTCTTAGAGTCCAATAAACACTGCAACTAGATGTATTTAAAACCAGCAACTTCAGTTTTAGTGTAATTGAAATCATAAAAGGGGCTTCACCCAGTTCTGATCTAGGAGATGGGGCAGTCTTACTAAAGAGGATGATTGATCAGTACGTGCCCAAACTCTGTATTGAATGGAAGTTTTTATGTAAGGAATTTTAAATATGTAGAAACTGGATAGCTCACCTTGACCACACTGGAAGAAGGAACCTACTAGATAATTTAAGGAGTAGAAGAATTCTGAAAGCCAGTTCCTAAGGTGGAGGATCTTTACTTTGGGGGAGGGGTGTGTTACCTGTTAATTGAATTGGGGGGTGGATTCCACAGATATTTACAAGAGGGTAGAAGAGGCTATAAGCCTCAGGATTGCCCCACTTGGGCTCTTGTGGTCACACTTAACTATTTGGCTGTAGGAAGAGGTCTTACGATTTTGGAGAGGTGAAGGGAGTATAGTCAAGGTCCTTGGGGTCTCAGTGTGGCCCTTCCCAGAGCCCCTGCCTGCTGCCTTGGGAGGGTGGTGGAGGGAAACGTTTTTAAATGGGGTCCTGGTGCTGGGAACTAGGGTAGACGTTGCATGCTTTCCTTCCCTGTCCCCTAAACAGTGAATGAAGTTGACCGAAGAGGCAAGGGTGAAGAGGGACTGACTGGCTGCAGCTTGGAGGAAGGTCTCTTGGTCCTCACTTCCACACTACTTTCTGCTCAGTCCTCCCAATCTGAGCTTGGATCACCGACAGGCAGGGTGGCTAAGATCTCCGGGGAAGGGTTCCCCAGCATAAAATATCTCTAACTGGCCAGGGTCTAGCTTCTTCATGTGTACTTGCTACCTGGCCTACCAAGGACCTGAGATACTTCTGACACACGTGGAAAGGCACAGCAATTGAAGCACCTCATGCTGAGGCATGGGAACAGGCAGTGCGGTGAAGGGTCTTGCGGAGTCAACTGTATTCTTTTAGTCTTTATGAGTCAGGGGCTGTGGAATGCCTTAATTCTGCCCTGTTGTCCATCTCTGCCTGCCTGCCTGCCTGCTTCCATAGGGTAGATGAACATTTATATAATGTAAATGTGGTTTTTATATGTAAACTTCTTGCCTTATTGCAATGGGTACAACTTATAATATGGTACTGGATAAAAGTAGATAAAAATACTCTTGCTTTCTTTCAGTATTTGTGGGGAAAGGTTTAATTTTTCATCATCATAAATGGTGTTAGCTGTAGGTTTTTCATAGATACCAGGTTGAGAAAGTTTCTTCTGTCTCCAATTTGCTAATTTATTATAATGAATGAATACTAAATTTTTGTCATGCTTTTCCAGCATCTATTGAGATCATGGCCTACTGCTATTCATAATGTTCTCACTAGCTAACTTTTTTTTTAGAAGTAGACCACCAGGACCTTCTAGTTTTAGTCTGGAAGCTCAGCCTAGAACCTGGCCATCATGGGTGACTCTGCTGGTGTTTGAATACTAGTGGCATAGCTTCCAGTGTCATAGTATCATGCAAACTACCACAGTACAACAAAGTGACAGACACGTGGGGGTAAAGTGAAAAGAAAATATGAAGTACAAGAGCTGAACTTAAGATTTCAAAGGGTGGCTTCAGAAGACAAAGCAAAGTCTTATGATGACATGTACAAAGATTGAGATAGAAAACCAAAAAGGAAGAACACACAGCATTTCTCAAGCTGAAAGAACTGAAGAAAAAAATTCAAGCCTTCAGTGGTAATATTGAAATATTTTACTGGGAAAATACTGAAGAATGCAGAAAATGTCAAAAGAAGGTGGAAGAAATGCACTCACTGTACCAAAAAGAACTGGTCAACATTCAGCCATTTCAGAAGATAGCATATAATCAGTGACCAATGGTACTGAAGGAAGAGATTCAAGCTGCACTGAAGACATTGGTGAAAAATAAGGCTCCAGGAATTGGTGGAGTGTCAACTAATGTGGTTCAACAAACGGATGCAGCACTGGAAGTGCTCCCTCATCTATACCGAGAAGTTTGGAAGACAACTACCTGGCCCACTCACTGGAAGAGATCCACGCGTATGCCTATTCCAAAGAAAGGTGATCCTGCTGAATGCAGAAATGACTGAACAATATCATTAACATCATATGCAAATAAAATTTTGCTGAAGACTTTTCAAAAGCAGCTGCAGTAGGATATTGACAGGGAACTGCCAGAAATTCAAGCTGGATGTGAAACAAAGGATGTCATTGCTGATGTCAGATGGATCCTGGCTGAAAGCAGAGACCACCAGAAAGATGTATACTGATATTGACTATGCAAAGGTATTCAGCTGTATGGATCACAATAAATTATAACATTGTGAAGGACAGGAATTTCAAAACTCTTAGTTGTGCTTGTGCAGAACCTGTACATAGACCAAGAGGCAGCCATTCAGATAGAACAAGAGGATACATGGCTTGAAGCCAAGATAGGTATGGGTCCAAGTTGTATCTTTTACTATACTTGTTCAGTCTGTATGCTGAGGAAATAATCTGAGAAGCTGGACTGAAAGGAGAACATGCATCAAGATTGGAGGAAGACTCATATAACACTCTGTGATATATAGATGATATGACCTTGCTTGTTCAAAGTGGGGAGGACTTGAAACACTTACTGATGAAGATCAGAGACCACAGGCTTCAATGTGGGTTACACCTCAACATAAAGAAAACAAATCCTCACAACTGGACCAATAAGCAACATAATCATAAATGGAGACAATACTGAAGTCATCAAGTGTCTTAGCTATCTAGTACTGTTGTAGCAGAAATACTACAAATAGATGGCTTGAACAAAGACATTTCTTCTCTCATGGTCTAGCAGAGTGGAAGTTCAAATTCAGGGAGTCAGTTCCAGGGGAAGGCTTCTGTCTCTTTCCTTTTTGTAGGAAGTTTCTTCTAATCAGTTTTCCCCTGGACTAGGAGCTTCTTAGCACAGGGATCTCAGGTCCAAAGGATGTGCTGTTCCGTTTCTTGTTTCTCGGTGGTATGCGATCCCCACGTCTCTCTGCTTGGTTTTCTCTCTCATAGCTCAAAAGAGATCGACTTAAGACAAAATCAAATTTTATAGCTTGAGTCCTGCTTCTTTATTGTAACTTGTTAACTTGTTAACATCATAGAGGTAGAATTTACAACACACTGGAAAATAACTATCAAGTGACAAAATGATGCACAGTCATGCAATACTAGGAATCATGGTCTAGCTAAGTTGGTACTCAATTTGGGGGAACACAATTCAATCCATTACATCCAAGAATTTCATTGTACTTGAATCCACAATCAGTGGCCATGGAAGCAGCTGTCAAGAAGTCGAACAATGCATTATATGGGGCAAATCTTCTGCAAACGATTTCTTTAAAGTGTTAAAAAAAAAAAAAGATATCTTCTTGAAGGCTAAAGTGCACCTGACCCAAGCCGTGGTGTTTACAGTTGCCTCATATGCATGTAAAAACTGGAAATGAATAAGGAAGACTGAAGGAGAATTGATGCATTTGAATTATGGTGTGGGCAGAGAATATTGAATATACCGTTGAACTGCCAGGAAGAATGAACAAATCTGTGTTGGAAGAAGTACAATCAGAATCCTCATTAGTAGCAAGGATGGTGAGACTTTGTCTTACATACCCTTGGAAATGTTTTCAGAAGAACCTAGTCCCTGGTAGAGAGAGAAAAAGAGGAAGGCCCTCAGTGAGATGAATTGACACAGTGTCTGCAACAATGTGCTCAAGCCATGATGATTGTGAAGATGGCGCAGACAGTGTTTCGTTCTGCTATGCACATGAATGCAATACCACGAGTCAGAACTGACTTGACAGCACCTAACAACAATGTTGAAATAATCCTAGTGGTTTCTCTCTTGCATTTTGTTATTGTGATGAATTGCTAATTTTGTAATATTAAACAAACCTGGCATTCGTGGAATAAATTTCATGTGGAAATAACATACTATCCTCTTTATATTTGCTGAATTTTGTTTGTTAAATACATAAAGATTTTGGCAGATAATATGCTTATGGGGAGTACTGGCATTTAGTTTGACTTCTTTTAATATCTTTTTTCATTTCATCAGGATTATTCATGCTTCTAAAGTTGAAATGTCTTCTTTTGTGCTTATGTGAGATCATTCTTCAAGTATTTGATATATAATGAATTCTATGAAATGAGAAGGTATGTCTTGCTCCAAGAAGCAGATATCAATATTGGTTTAAACATCAAAGAAAGTTATTAGAGGAAGCACATGTGGAGAAAGTGGGGAGGAGGATGGAAGAGGTTGGAAGAATGTTAGACTGCAACTCAGGTCTGACACCAGATGAAGAAATGGAGGAGGAAGGAAGATACCTTAGCCTGCAGTACAGTTCTAAGGAAGAGTCCTCAAGCCAAGGCTGTTTGTCAGAGGAGTCCCACATCCTCAGTAACTGATCTGCCTTAGTGTCCTGACAGTTTTCATTCTTAAGGGTAGCTAATGGGAAAAGAGATCTCCACACAAATGCAGGGATGTGTTTTAGAGCAAAATAGCTGAAGACCATGGTCAATCATACTCCTGCAGTCAGCTCTAAGATGCCTTCTCTGGAAGACTATATACTGCCTAGGTAGTACCTTTCTCTGCCGCAGCCTAGGAGTTGAAGAGCAATTACAACTGGATAGCACACTGCTGCTCTAGAAAGTCTTTTCCACTGCTTCCCTCCCCCACCACCAAGTAATACTTGGGAAGTGAGGCAGAATTGAATCAGCTCAGCATGTTCTCTAGCACCAACTTGTAGTTGATGCCACAGTCCTGATACACCAGATCTGCAGGGTTCTAGGTAGTTGGTGTGGTTCCTGTAATCATGACTGGAAGTTTATGGGAGCCCAGCAGCAAGAAAGGGGATGGGTATGGATCATGGATGGTAGCTGAGAATATTTCTGAGGCCTCAGCACTGAACTGATGAGAAGCCTAGTTTGTAGGGCCTGCCTGTACTTGGCCTTTGTTGGCCATCTGTAACAGCTTTTCTAAGGCACAGAGTATGTCATCCATAGATCTTCATGCCAGCTTGTTCCTTGTTGGTACTCTTCTGAAGGAGCATGAATTGTAGACAGCTATTGTCAGACTTGAGCTTCAATAGCAGCTCAATTACTTGAGCTTCAAGCGAAATCCTGGTAGAACAAATTGTGGCAAGAACATTGCTACGTCTAGCCCAGTATCAGCAAGTAGATTTGGGAAGAGGCCTTAGGTGGACTAGACCAGCTTGTCTTAAGCTTTGTCTTTCACTGTTCAGTGGTGGGTTTTTCATAAATGCCTTTATCATGTTGAATAATTTCCCTCTTCCTAGTTCACTGAGGTTTTCCTTTTTCCTTAATTATAAAAGGATTTTGGATTTTGTCAAGTCCCAAATGCAAGACTCAGAATGTGATTCCAGGATTTAGTGCTAAGCAGCCAGACCTTCAAGGCCACACAGCTGAACTTTAACCCCTGTAGTTGATACCAAAAGACAGTAGACCCAGCTTTATGTCCTGGAGGAAGGAAGGCTGTTACCTCTAGGATAGACCTTGGGGTGGGGAAATCTGGTTTATATCTGGTCTTGGCTTGTAGAAAGGATGGAGTCCCTGTTCCAAGTTCTCTGCCTGGTCTCATTTGTACTGGTTAGGGTCTTGGGGGGTTCCTGTGGGTCTGAGCTGTTGGCTTCTTGGAGCACTTTGCAATGATAGAGGCAAAACTTATGTCAGCTAGTTTAGGAACTAGGAAGACATATTCGGGGCTGAAACCCAGTCTTGCTAAAAGTACTACAAGGCAAATAAAGCTTAGAGAGTAATTCTTGAGCTGGGAGACTGCAAGGATCACCATGAACTTCTATTGCCTGTTGGTGATTTGCTCTTTTGCCTTCAAGTTGTGACTGATGTCAAAGCCCTTTGTGACCTACGCATCAAAGATGATTATCAATAACAGCACTTCTATGTTTAATACTGATGTATCAGCAACTCTTTTAATTTAAGGAGTTCTATAAGAAGCAAAAGACATTGTCATTTCCCCATTCATAGGAACCAAAACTAGTTCAGCCAGGTACTGCTCTAAATGAGCGGCTTGGTTCTGAGGATCTAAGGGCAGGGCAAAGCTCTTAGAGGCAGCAGGTAGTCTGAGAGCTACAGGCAGAGTCATAATCCATAGGAGAAAGGGAAGTTCAAATGCTCCACTGAGTGCCTGGCAACTCCATGTCCAGAAGGATTAGAAATGGAAATTGGGAGGCCTTTAAGTCAACATTAGACTGCCCAGCTCAAGTGTATGGCCTGGGGCTGGTAGGTAGTAAGTAGTAAGGCTGGGTAAGAGGCTAATGACAGAGTAGTTACTTTGATCCTATGAGGCTTTCTTAACCTCCCCAGCCCCCAACTAAGCAGAGATGGCTAGTCCCTAGGACCCCTGCCATTCTGCTGAGATGACTTAAGGGGGAGGATAGCCTCCGCTTAAATGTTACAGTGGATTCTGAAGGTATTGCAGCTGGAGGCTGTCAGCTAATTTCACTCCTTTCTTGAAGGAAGATCTGGATGGCTTCCACAGTGTACCCTTGTAGTGTGCGAACGGAGTTCTCCATGTGTATTCAGGAACTGCTGCGTCGAGGTCGCTCCAGGCCTCTTACTGAAGGGAAAGGGAAAAGTTAGTGAGGTGAAGCGTATTCTGCATTAGTCTCAGGTTCACAACCAGTGCTCATTCCCTCATTTCTCTTTGATGTAATTCTAATTCTCTCTGTCTTCAGCTACCACCTCTTTTGGTCTCCATGGCTTACCAGGTGGTGAGGCTCAAAGCCTCATTCCTGATATTGATGCACTTCTCAGGCTAAGGTGGCTGCACTTTTTCATTCACAGTGACAGCTGACCAAGGCGGCATCAAGAAGTAACCAGATAGATCCCATGACTTCCACACACATTCCTCCCTGCTCCCACAGTATAATCAGAACCTTACCGCCTCTTGCTAAGATCAGTGACATCCTGCCTGCTGATATCTGAATACAAGGAGTCCAAGGTGCCCTGGACAGTTTTCACACGTAGTTAAATTAAACATTTGCTGTGTCTCTTCACAAAAGCACACCCCTTTTGGTAACAAGATCTCTAGCACTGCGGAACCCAGACTTGCGGTAATGCAAATTCCCCCAGTAGGTCGCTGCGAGTTAAGGTAACTGGGGCCACTTCTGCTTGGCACTCTATGCAGAGCCATGAACTCTTCCTATTTGGGACACAGTTTCTGAAATCTCTGATTTATGCATATAGTGCATCTTGGGAGGTGACATCCCATCTGTCATGGATTGAATTGTGTCACCCCAGAAAATGTGTGCCAGTTTGCCTGGCCTGATTTCTAGTATTTTGTGATTTTCCTGTATATTGTAAATTCTGCCTTTATGATGTTAATGAGGGAAAATGGGTGGCAGTAGTGTTAGTGAGGCAAGACTCAGTCTACAAGCTTGGATTATGTCTTGGGGGCAATCTCTTGAGGTATAAAAAAGAAGAGCAGAGATGGGGGGCACCTCATACTATAAGGAAAGAAGCACTAGGAGAAGAGTGTGCCCTTTGGACCTGGGGTTCCTGTGCTTCAAAAGTTCCCAGTTCAGGGGAAGATAGATGAGAAGGACTTTCCTCCAGAGCCAACAGAGGAAGTCTTCCTCTGGAGCTGATGCCCTGAATTGAGACGTTAGCCTACTTTTATGTGAGAAAACAAATTTGTCTTGTAAAAGTCATGCAACCCTCCACTTGGAGTGTTTCTGTTCCCAGCAGCACTAGATGACTAAAACACCATCCTTTCAGAGGGGTATCACTGACCTGTCTCATTAGCTGTACCTTCAGCAAGTGATTCAACACTCTATTAGATAGGCAACCTTTGTATGGTGTGGCATGTAATACAAGGAGTGGATTGTCATGGGCTCTCTCTCATACCACTTCACTACCCAGTAGGTCCTCTGTTACTTGCCGTGTTGTGTGGGATCACCTGGCTATGGGTGACATGTTCTGTAGATCCTTGAGAATCAGTGCTGACGGAGGTTCTGTGAACAAGATGGGCAAGCTCGTACTTGGAATAGGGTAAGAATTAATTACTGTAATTTCTGGGATGAAAGGTCCTAATGTAGTTTACTTGCAACCAGGTGGTTCCTTGGTCAATCTTTTAGTCAGCTAGAGCTATTCTAGCAGAAATACCACAGAGTGGATGGCTTTAGCAAAGGAAGGTTTATTCTTACATAGTATGGTAGGCTGCGAGTCCATATTCAGGGTATCTGCTCCATGGGAAGACTTTCCCACTTGACGGCTCTGGAGGAGAGTCCAGTATTGCATCAGTCTTTGGCCAGGGATCATCTTGGCACAGGAACCTCAGGTCTGAAGGACGTGTTCTTCTCCCAGTGCTGGGGCTGCTTTCTTGATGGTACGAGGTTCCCAATTCTCAGCCTGTTTCTCTTTCCTTTATGTCTTGCAGAATGAAAAGATTAATGGTGGGGCAATCTATACTCTGGGGAAATTCTCTTTACAGTGGAGCAGGGAGGTAATCTTATAAAGGGATTTACAGTCCCACCCTAATCCTTTAACATACAGCATAGGAAAACCACAAAATGGAGAACAGTCGCAAGATACTGGGAATCATGGCCCAGCCACATGGCTACACGTATTTTTGGGGGGACACAATTCAATCCATGACAATCATCTTGAGGAAAAGTGCTATATCAGGGTTCATTGTTGGCTGGTATTATTACAGCTTAGACATTCTTATGTGGTAGTACCCTTACTGATCTTGGTAAGCAGGAGCTTGTGCTTTTGGGGGACCTTTGCATGGCCTTTATCTCTGTGACTATGCCTGATGCATGTATTCAGCCATCACAGCAGTACTTGAATGACCACTTATAAAGGCTAGCTAGCATCAGCGGCTTACATCATTTGTTCTACTTGATCAGTTACCTCTTCCATGGTGAATATGTTCTGATAGGCATTAACATGTGAAATAAACATCTTCACAGTTCGTGCTTTCCCCTGTATTTCTTTCATGATCACTTCTTTCCAAGTCATTGACCAGCTGGCCAGACCATTTGGCACTGCCCAGAAGGCTGTATATATATTCTCACTTTAGGGTACTTCTCTGTCTGTGATGTACTGCTGAAAGTTCCGATCACTGGGAAGATTTTCCTGTACTAGTAAATACTGAAGCCACACTGAATATGTCTGTGATAGAGCTGTCATCTGTTTCACCTTACATACACACCAGGCCAACCAATCCATAAAGTAAGTTTGCAATTTTTTTCTTCTTTCTGTTGGCAATACTGAAGTCCCATAGATTTGTGCTGAAGGTCAGATCCTGACATAACTGGAGTGAGGAACAAGGGGGCCTGGGCCATTTACTTATTCACACCTACCTCTGATGCTACTCAGGCTCAGTCCTAATGGTACCACTTTCATCTTTTGATCGATTGCTGTTGGTCTGCCCAGCTCTGTGATCTGGTAAGTCCAACTGACCTCAGCATGTAGTGGGAAGTTGCAGTTGTGTGATCATTTGTTCTTCCTTTAGCAGATTAAATGTTCCTCCTTTACCAGTGCCAGTAGCACATGAATATTTCTTGAAAGGCATATGGTCTGCTACATAAGGCTTGGCCTTGATCCTGAATACCAAGGGACTACATTGTAATGCTGCCAGTGGAGCTTTCCATAAACTCTGTACTGACAACTTGATGGAGTCTACTGGTTTGTATGGGCCAAGTTCATGGGTGCCTTGATCTACTGTGGAGTCAAAGAACTTGGAAAGCTACTCTGGGCTCAACTCCATGCTGACAGCCTGATTGGTGTATTGGCCAAAGCAGTATTCTTAGGTTTGGAACGTGTTGCTTCCAGAACTCATAAAGGCCTATCAGGCATTGTGCTTCTGCCTCTGTTATAGCCTACATCGTCTGACATAATGTGGAGTATTTGTATAGTATTCCTCTTAACCCTAGTGCTCTAAGATATTTCCTGAGGTGCCACGTGTCATAAGGCTGGTTGATGACCTACATAGTTTGCTGCCTGGGCCTTCATTAATTCCTCTTCATTGCCTTTTCACCCAGTTTTGAGCATGGCTGTTCCTATTTTATCACACAATCTCTCAACAATTGTGTTCTTCAACTGGCCTTCCTAGTCATGCCTATATGGTTCCGTGTGTTGGAAACCTATTGTTATCTTATAACCCAACCTCTCAACAGCTGTAGTTACTCACTGTCCCTCGCAGCCATGCTGCATATGGTGTCCATGATCAAAATGTTTCCCTTTTCCTATGTTAATGAACTAGAAATGTTTAAATTGACCAGTATGACTCCAGTATGTGCTAACTCCCACCCCTGCTTGTCATACATAAGTCCTTCCCTACAGTTCCAGCTTGCTGTGTACTTGCCCCTGGATGCAGCCTCCTCTGCTGGGCAAACCATCAGCTGTTCATCAAAAAATGAAAAGGGTGGCACTAGGACTGAACTTGAGGAACATCAGAGATAAGTGTGAATAAGCAAATGGCCCTGCGGTGAGATGTGCAATAGTTCACCCTCTGGGACTGCTGCATACTAAACTCTATTTTCTGACCTTCCTATGCCAGTCTCACTTTTCTTGTGCTGTATCTTGCAGACCACCCAGCACACCCACAGATTCTTTTGAGTAAAATTAGGACAGCAGATCCCTGGATCTTCAGAGGGTTTAACTTCCATCCTCTAAAATGTATCTCTTAGCGAGACTTCCAGTATATTGGATGTCTGTTGCACATCCTGTGCAATTAGCATGGCCCCCACTGTAGTGGATCAGTGCGCTCTGTAGGATGTTCACACATCCCAGCCAGAGCCAAGTGCCGTCATGTCCCAAGTCTTCTCAATATATCAGGACAGAGTTAACATAGCCCTGGGGCAGAACTCCAAATGTATATTGTAGTGATTCTATGTGAACACAAAACTATCTCTGATTGTCTTCTGTAATTGGAAAAAAAAAAGACTCATTCACCATATTTGGCCACATACTACATATCTGAGATTGTATTAATCTGTTCTAGCCAAAATACCTCATTTAACATGGCAACAACACCTGGGACTGCTGCTTGGTTACTTTTGTAGGAGTCTGTAGGGTTGCTGTGGGTCTAAATTGACTTGACCACACACAACGACAACAGTCATATTCAGTCTATCCATCTAGGTTCTGCACAGGCCAGACTGGTGAATTAAATGGAGGTTTGATAGAAAGCTCCAACCTTGAAACTTTTAAGATGCTTAAAGGGGACACTAACTTGTGCTGTCTCCCATACTACAAAATGTATTCTTTTGATTTGCTGTCTTGCAAGGGACTTAGAAGTTTCAAGGCTTTTCCACCTAGCCTTCCCTATTGTGATAGCAAGTATTTTTTAGTCCAGCAAGTCAATGTGTTGGTTTCATCAGTGTTGAGTATGTCAGTGCCAATTATACATCCATGGATAGGAACAATAACCACTGGATAGGTATGTGGACTCAGCAGGTTCACTGTGGATCCAGCAGACCTACCACAATTTGCCTGCCCCTCCATTTATGACTTGGACCCCTGTCTTAGTTATCTAGCTTTGCTATATCAAAAATACAACAAGCAGATGGCTTCAACAAACAAATTTATTTTCATAGTTTAGGAGGCTAGAAATCCAAATTCAGGTTACCAAGTCTAGCGGGTTTTCACTCTGGGTCTTCTCTAGGGGAATTTTCTTGTCTCCTTTCAATTACTGTGAGCCTCGAGTTCCTTAGAAATTTCCATATGTTTTGACATCAATCTTCCCTTGGGTCTAGGAGCTTTTCAGCTAAGGAATACCAGGTCCAAGGGCATACTGTGTTCATGGCACTTCTTTCTTGGTGGTAGTGAAGTCCCTATCCTTCCTGCTTAATTCTCTCTTTTGTGTCTCTTGATTGACTCAATATACAAACTAATCCTGTAATTGATAACTATATTACATCACAAAATGGAGTACAGCCATATACTATAGGGAATTGTGGCCTAGCCAAGTTGACACAAGTTTTTGGGGTATACAATTCAATCTGTAACAACTCCTTATAAGCTTACGCTACAATCAGTTCTCTAGATATCATGTTAACTTGGACCCTGTGTTCAAGGAAAGCCTAATTAGTGTGGATATTCTTACTCTATCTGTCACCGTACACAAATGGATGTAGGGAAATGACCAAAGGTAAATATTTGCTGTGATGTTTTAGTGGCTTGCCTTCTGGCGACTTGGATATCTTTTTAGTGATGAGTTCCACGTCTAAAAATTGCTTGGGAACTGGGTAAAGGACTGCAACTTCATTGAGACCTGCTAATCATCTATTCTTGGGTCGTTTTTTGGGGGGGGGGTGTTAATTAAGATTGCATGAAAATATACATTCCCGTATAAATTTGCATGCCCACATACATGCAGCTCCCACTGCTGTCCCTGCCAGGTGATAGCACACTCTTCCTCTCTGCTTCCTGCATGTCTTATCCTCCCAACAATCTCCTATCCTGTCCTCTCCACCCACTCCCCTTCCTCCAGTAAGAGGTCAGCAGGAGAACATCCTATAGATGCATAGAACCATCAAGTACACACATGATATGGTCACTCTGTCTCGCCAAGTTCAATCTATTGCTTTCTGAGAGTTGACCTCCATTATGATTTACGGACAAGGACAGCATCAGGGCCAGGGGCTGTGCTCCCAGGGGAACTGCGAGGCCCATGGACCGTCAGTTGTGGTCTTTTAATGGAGACCACAAGGTGTACCCCTTTTTATTCATGTGTTGCCAGTGAGACTCAGCTTTGTGAGCTCCATCATGGCTATTACTGGTGGTGGCCAGGAACCATTTGGTTCTTCCGGTCACAAGTTGATGTAGTCACCCACTCATGTGGGTCTGTCTGTCTTCTGGGTTCTCTTTCCCCTGTGTTGTTTTGGTCCTCAGTGATCATCTGTTCCTGCTGACTTGGGACCATTTGCCTACCCTCAGCTGGCAGCTTGACAGCTTTTAAGACCCCACATGCCACTCACCAATGTGGAGTACAGAGGTCTCTCTTAGCAAAATGCTAGTTGTGCCAATTGACCTCGATTACCCCTGAGGGCATGGTCTCTGGCCCCCTGCCCCAGCTACTCTGTCCTTGTAATATTGGACAGAGTATAGGAGGAGTGATCATGTTATGTTGAAGTCCAGTTAATACTGATCTTCTTTCTAATGTGTGCTGTCACAGATTTCACCCTATCAAGTTTCTATCAACTATCTCATCTAAACCCTCCCCCGCCTCGCAGCCCCTCCTTCCCCATCCTTGCAGCCATCAAAGAGTCTTTTCTTCTGTGCATGAGTCTGTTTATAAGTTCTCATCATAGGGGTCTCATACAATATGTATCCTTTTGTCTTTTTTTTTTTAATTAAGTAGTACGTTCCTTGGCTACCATTCTGTTTTGCCCCAGAGATACCACTCTTTGACACCCTGTGGGATAATGGCTTATCCTTTTGATATTACCAGCTGATATGGTAACTGCAGCACTCTGGCTAAATGCCATCACCTGACCCTGAAGCTGTGTCACCTTCATGGCTATTAATAAGCTTAATTCTGAGACCGCTTCTCATATTACTATTAACTGCACTGCAGAAGAGAAACACCAATAAATATCTTCGTGATATTAGAGCTCCTCTCTGTGTTGCTGATGATCTTGGTTAAAGGTGTGTCCTCTGGCCTGTCTCACAGATCATAATCTTCTGGTTAGCTTCCTGGCCTCATGTAAGATACCCATTCTAGCATGCCTCCCTTCCTGAGATTTTTAACGCCTTCATGTAACCCAAAAAGTTAGACAAAAAGAGGACCAAGTCTGAGTAAAAGTGAGATGCCTAAGAGCCATTATAGCTGCAAGTTTGCCCCATTTCATTGGATCTTTCCTAGAGTTTAAATACAGTGTCCTGACAGTGTTCTCCTCAACTGTACATTCTGGTCCCTTGAGTAAGCATCTCAGTCCAGTCCCAGAGGTGTTCCCTGGGCTCCTGCAGGTACTTGCTAGCTAGTTCTCATACTTCAAGGTATTATAACTTCCCTCCCTAGTTCAAGCCCAGCATAGCCTTAGCTGGGTTATGCTGAGGTTTAATTTTAGTCATCAGACTGTTATCCAGGAAAGGATGTGGTGGGGCATCTGTTACCTTTCGTAGTAGAAATCTCTGGAGTATCTTCTGCATAGGGGAAGGCTAGTTCCTAGTAGTGAGGAGTGAGTCACCTCTAGGCTATGGAGTTGGCACTCTTCAGGGGCCATCCACACGGGTGTCCCTATCCCGTGTTTCTCTGTCCAAGTTTGTTTCAGCTAGAGCTCTCTGAACTTCTAGCAGACCTTCCTTGACACAACAGTCAAGAGTGTCTGAAGCCCAGAGATTCTAATGGTCCGATTCTGAGTTTGCTCTTCAGCTGCCTTCACTTCCCACAGCAGGAGAGAAGAACCTTTTTTAAGCTAGTTACCCAAGAGATCCTTTGATGTTCTCACTTGGCCTTAACAGTTCTGAGTGTGTTTCTCATCATTCTGCAGTGAGACCTCACTGCAACCTAGTGATAATCAGCCGCTTCTATTCTCCTGTACTTTGCCATCTGGACAGTGTTCCATCCAGTCCTTAAGCCCCAACTTACCACTTGCTAACGCAAACCATTTTTGTTACCAACTGTGTTGATGGCAACTGTGTTATAGAAAGTAGGTGCCAACGGAGTTGGAAGTGTGAGACTTAATAGGAGATAATGCCTGTGAAAGTTAAAGGGGAGGGGGAGCAGGAATAGTTAGGGGAAGCCTTCGCAGTGAAGGAAGTAAGGAGAGAATATTGGTTACAAAGAAACTCTAACTGAAGTGTCGCTCTGCGTATGTCTTGACAACCCTAAGAGGAAGCACTGGTACAAGGAACGTCTGTAGAGCTGTCCTGCTGCAGTGTCCTAGTATCCTCAATGTGTTCGGTCATTCTGTGCGGGAAGAGTGTGGCCGTGGCTCAAATGCTGTGGTCGATCCTGAAGGTGTGGCAGATGGAGGCTGTCGTCTAACTGAGCTCCTCAAAGCTTAATGGCAGGTTTGCTTTGGGATGGGGATCCAAGTGGCATACCTCTTAGAACAGGACTGTATTAGTTGATCTAGTGCTACTATAACAGAAATACCACAAATGGATGCCTTTAGCAAACAAAATTATTTTCTCACTGTTTAGGTGGCTAGAATTCAGGGTGTCAACGCTAGTGGAATACTTTCTTTGTTGGCTGTGGATGAAACTTCCTGTCTCATTGAGGTTCTGCACCTGATCATCTTCATGTGACTTAGAATCTCTCTTAATATCTTCTTCTCTCACTTGTTTTTTATCTTAGGAGAGATTAAGTCAAAATATTGCCTACTAATCATGTCTTATTAACATAACAAAGACAATACATTCCCCAATGGGATTCTAACCAAACCACAAAGATAGAGGTTTACCATACATGTTTCGGGGGAACATAATTTAATCCATAAAAGGGGTCTAATGTTCCTACAAGAGATACAAGTGAGTGTCAGAATCAGTTGTTTTTGGTTAATAAGTGTTATGGGAGAAATAGAGTGAAAGGTATGATGTGGCAGAAATTATGGAAACAGTGATAAGGTGATCAGGGATTTTTTTTTCTGAGGAGACTGCATTTACATTGGTTGAGTTTTTTTTTTATCTTTTAGGTTTTGACACATAAGGGACCTAGCACAGATCATTTCAGATGGAAGGAATGACAGGAGCCGTGAGACAAAACCACCTTGCCTCAAGGATGGATGGATGGATGGAAGGATGGAAAGGAAACAGTGTGGCAGAAGGTATTACCATGCAGAGCCTCGAAATCTGCAGTAAGGAAGGGTGGGTCTTACTCTATGTCTAATGGAAAGCCACTAGGAAAGTTTTAAAGTTTTAAGCAGTGAAGCCAAGCCAAGTGCCATCGAGTCGGATCCGACTCATGGCGACCCTCACAAGACCTTTTTGTTTAAACCATTTGGAGCAGACTGTAGGAGATGATAGTGGAAGCAAAGACTAGTCGGTGATGTATTGCTAGGACTAAGAATGGGAGGTTGAAATGGAAAAGTAGATAGGTTCAGGATGTGTTTTAGAAGTAGAATAAACAGGGCTTGCTGATGGAATAAGCATGAGAAATGAGGTAAAAGAAGGAATATAGAATGACCCCTGGCTTTCTGGCCAGATTTATGTTGATACCATCAATAGGATGGGAAAAACTGGTTTCTTGGCAAATCTAAGTTTTATGCTTGCTAAAGTTTAGATTTCTATTAGGCATCCCTATGGAAATGTCATCGAGACCCTTGGATATGTGTCAGAAGATCAGGGAAGTATTGAAAGCAAGGGATAAACTTAGGAGTCGTGTTTAATGTTCTCCCTGGTTATAAGGGGGAGCAGTCTTAAATCTGCAGATTGAATCTATAGATATTGAGTAGTCACTGGGTCTAATGGAAGTGCTTGAGAAAAATAAGTAATTACAAATCCACATTTTTATTTTGGGGAAACAAAAATGCTTATGGCCAAGTAGTAGCCAGAGATCTAGGATTGTTTAGGATCCGACTCAACAGCACTTGGCTTGGCTTGGCTTTGAGACAAGAAATTAAAAGCCTTCCAGAGAGGCAAGAGGGAATACTCAAGGCTAACAGAACATTCAAAACCCTAGTATCAAGATGTGTATATTAGGGTAAGTGTTCTTGTTTTTGTTGGACCCTGTAGACTTGAGATTTGACTTTGAAGAAAACCAAGAGCTGGTAATTATAGCAAAGTAAAAGAGTTGGGTCAAAACACCTGTTATCTTTATGATAGTTTCAATAACTAGACTTCAAGACTTGTGCTAAGCCACTATGAAGTTTCTTATTGGTTTAAATGAACAGAGTGGGGACAAGATGCCAAAGCAGGGATAGCTTAGGAATAGTCCATCAAGTAAAAACTATCCCAAGAGGGACAGGCACAAAATTAGAGTTAGGGTCAGCAGGAAGAGGCCCACAGGATCAGACTAGAAGAAGGCACCATGATTTGTGAGGCAGAACAAGTCAGATTTTTCTTTTGTGACTGTTTGTTCTCTAAAAACAGCCATGTTGATCACCCACTCTTGTGATATACTGTTTCTACCTGTGTGTCAGGTATTATGGTTATATGGGGCTTGTAGATTGTGATAAAGGCGATGGAAAAGGCTGCATGCTACATCCTTTATGATAGGCATCAGAATCATAAACACTTTCATTTCTGCTCTATAACAGAGACAACCACCAGAAGATCCTGGAACCCCACTTTCCACCCCACCCCATGGCCACGAGTCTTGACTTCTCTGTATACTCTTTTGTACTTGGGTTTAGTGTGGAATTGAATTGGCCAGAAAATAGTGATGCTGATGGAATGAGTAAAATTAGAGGCTGTGGGTAAAGGTTTAGGGTTGATGGTGTTGATAATCAGTGATCAATGACACTATGTACTGCATCTGGTTTCTTGGAGGGGCAGTTGGACAAGAGATGGCAGCTACACTACTAGGTTTTGTCCCTTGGGAGCAGGGCTTTCCACAGGTCTGCTAGTTGCTTGTGCTAAATGCTAAACTCCTTGGAGATCTGGGATCAATTTAGAATATTCCAAACGTGACAGTTAAAAACTTTTGTCCCCAAACTTGGTGTCTTAGTTATTTAGTGCTGCTATACTAGAAATATCACAGGTGGAAGAGTTTAACAAACAGATGTTTATTCTTATGGTGTAATAGGCTAAAAGTCCATATTCAGGACACCAGCTCTGGAGGAAGGTTCTATGTCAGCTCTACAGGAGGGCTCTTATCAATCTTTCCCTATATGGTATAGAAGCTTCTCTGCATGGGAACCTTAGGTCCAAAGGATACACATTGCTCCTAGTGCTGTTTTCTTGGTGGTATGAGGTACCTATGTCTCTGCTCATTTCTTTCTTTATATCTCAAAAGAGATTGGCTTAGAACACAATGTAATCTTCAGATCTTGTCAGCATGACTGCCACTAATCATTTTTCTTTATAGCTCAAAAGAGATTGGTTTACAACACATTCTAATCTTACACATCTTGTCAACATAACTGCCACTAATGTATCCCATTAACATCATTGAGACAGGATTTAAAACACATAGGAAAATCTCAGCAGATGACAAAATGGACAGCCACACAATGCTGGGAATCATGGCCTAGCTAAATTTATACACATTTTTTTTTTTTTGACAGAATTCAATCCAGGACACTGGGCATTTAACTGGTGTTCAGTGAAAGGTGCTGAAGAACGTTACTAGTAACTGCTTTAAAAGTAAGGACTCCGTGTGTTTGCAAGCAGACTTGGACTTGTTTCATGCTTTTGTGTTATGGGAATAAGATGTTGTTGCTTGGTACATCTAATTGGTAGTTACAGATTAATTTGCATGTAGTTTATTGCTAGATATATTACACACTATTTATGATTGATGGTTCGTGTGTATAAATACATGCCTCTAAAGACCTGTGCCCTAAACATTAACCTGTGTAAACTGAAACAGTTGGCAGTTTAATGGTTTATTCTTCTAATAAATTGGCAGCTGTAATAGACATGGTCCACACAAGGAAACTAGAGCCCACTAAGTAGTCCAGTGCCAGCCAAATAGAGGAATTTAACGTGTGCAAAAAGCCACAGATGTGTTTCAAGAGCCAAACCAGAAACGGTGAAGAAATCCTGAATAACAGAAGGAAGTCATTTCTACCCTGAGGCTGAAAGAGCAAAGGAAACAAGTGATGTTGTCACAACCCAATAGTAAAGATTTCCCAGAAGAGGCTAGAAGCATGGCAGGGAATACCTGGAGAAACCTGGGAAGAGAGAGGAGGGGCTGACCCCGGAACACTAGAAGAGAAATAGCCAGTGCTGGAAATGCCTGCTGAAGAGGAGAGAGGGAAGAATACCCGGGTTTCTCCTTTACACCTGTGCTCTAATTTCCCATCATCCCTTCCTGTTGGCCAGACCTAACTGAAAGCCAGATAGCAAGAGAAGTCTAGGAAATGTAGTTTGATCTCAATTCCATTACATTCTTATCTTTTATTATAAAGTGCTCATCCATACTGTTCCTGAGACCCAGGACAACTGATTAGCACAGTTGTCCTAGCTACTTTTGTAAAGATTCCCTCATCTAGGGTATCCTTATCCAATGTGTATCAAATTGTCATAACCAATCTTTTGGTTCTCTTAATTCTCCCATTAATCAATAATATATTTGACATGTGCTTCATATCAATTTTTTAAACTTTTTATGAGATACTGTATGCAGCGGCTAAAGGTGGTGTTGGAAACACAAGGTACACAACAGACTCATGGAGACAGAACTGGTTCTAAAATAAACAGGGTAACATGCTAAACAGAATAACTAGGATTTCTAGACTCAACATTTGATGTACATCAGCAAAACCAATAGCACAATGCTGTGGTTCAGTTGGCTTTGGCTGTGTGTCTATGACAAGTGGGGATGCTAAGTAGTGTGGTTTTGAAAGGTAAAACTGGGAGCCCTGTAACTGTAGCTCTGGAAACCAGAACTTTTATGTGATCCAGTAACCCATAACATCTGGGACAATGTTCTCAAAAGGATAGTTCTAGCAATAAATGACGGAATAAAAGATTAAATATAGCAAATCGAATATCTCGAAAAGTTTGTGCAACCACTCCCTAAACACACTGAAGGTGTGTGTGTGTATATATACTGTTTTCAACATCCACCGTCTGTGTGTCTAGGATTTCTTGCCAAAGTAAGCGCTGGCTGCTTCTCCCTCATCAACCCATCAATCCTGGAAAAGGTATAGAGCAAAACAGAATCCCAAAATACAGACTATGAGAGGTCTCGGGCAGAGTAAAGACTAGCTTGATCTGCTGTACCGAGGGTTATAGACATGACTGGGTCAGTTCAGGTCCTAGGAAGTTGGAGAGAAGACTGGGAGGGGAAGACGTTCAGTGCAGTGCAACGCCAAGAAAGTTGTGGCTACTCTAAGGAGGACCTCTGGGACAAAGACTGCCCATAGTATACCCTTTCCCTTCCAGTCATTGGCTGGGAACTGCCTGGAGGGAAACTGTTGTCCTTGTTTCTAACGCTGGCGTATCCTGAAGATACTATTGGCTGACTGCACTCCTCAAGGCAGACTCTCCCTCAGAGGGCAATCACAGTGACACATCTCCATGGTTGCCACAATGACCAAATAACCCTTTGTCCAAACCAGGACAATTTTTTGTGTGTGATTAAACAAAATTATACAATCCAAATCAATTTGCATGCCCACCTGTCTGCAGCTCCTTCTGCTCTCCTTGCCCAGTGACAGCACACTCTTTCTTTTCATTTTGTACCTGTAATATCCTCTTAACAAGCTTCTGTCCCCTCCTCTCTACCTTCTTCTCTCCCATCTAGAAAGAGAGCAGGAGGATAGCCTCCTATAAATGCAGAGAACCATCAAGTACACACACCATATGGTCCCCGAGTCCAGTCCATTTTTGTTCAAAGAGTTGCCCTCCATAGTGTTTTCTGGTCAGGGGCAGCAGCAGATCTAGGAGCCATGCTCCCAGGACACCCTCCAGGCTGTAACTCCATCAGTTGTGGTCTCTTAGTAGAGTTCTTGATCTGCACTCCTGTTTTTCTCATGTTGCCACAGGGACTCGACATTTTGTGCCCCATCATGGCTGTCTTGGGTGGTGGCTGGGCACCATCTGTTCCTTCTGGTCACATGTTGATACAGTCTCCCATTTACATGGGCCCTTCTGTCTCCTGAGCTCTTTTGTCCTCATGTCTTTTTTGTTCAATCGTCATCTCTTCTGGATGAGTTGGGACCATTTTGTGTACCTAAGACGCTAGCTTATGTAGCTTTTAAGACCACAGACACCACTCATCAATAGGGAATACAGAAGACTCTTAGCAGTAGGCTAGTTATGCCAGTTGGCCTTGATGGCACCCCAAAGCATGATTCCCAGACACCGTCCCTGCTACTCTATCCTTGCAATATTGGGTTGAGATTAGAAGTGCTTTCAGTTTATGGTGAAGTCAAGTTAGTTTGATCTACTTTCTACTGTGTGCTGTCACCACTTTCATCTAACCAAATACCTGTCAACTATTCTGTTATGAACCCTTTCCCTTCCTCCCCACCCTTGTAGCTGTCAGTCTTGTCTTCTGTTCATAAGTCTATTTTTAAGTCCTTATAGCAGGAGTGTCATACAGTGTCCTTTTGCCACTGACTGATTTCACTCAGCATAATGTCTTCCAATTGAAACCAGTTTGTGAGATGCTTCCTAAAATTATTATTGTTCTTTATTGTTTCATAGTGTTCCATTGAGTGTATGTACCATAGTTTGTTTATCCATTCATCTGTTGATGGGTATCAAGGTTGATTCCATCTTTTTGCCTTTGTGGATTGTGCTGCAACAAACATTTGTGTGCATGTGTTTGTTCATGTGACAGCCTTTGTTTCTGTAGAATATATTCTGAGCAGTGGGATGTGGGATAAAGTGGTATATCTATTTCTAGCTTTTTAAGGAAGTGCCAAATTGCTTTCCATAGAGGTTGTACCATTTTGCAATTCCACCACAAACCAGGACATCCTTGAGAGTAAAAAGAATAATCATAAACTGGAACTGTCCAGGCAAGTAGATATATATTGTCCTGCTGGATGCAGGTGGATGTGAGCTAGGTCAAAGGGCAGCTGGCACAGTTGAGGGTGTTAGAGAACATGACTTCTATGTTCCTGACTCGTCTATACCACTGCATTGAGATAATCATTGCTTTTTGTTTGGCAGAAGCAACGGCAAAAATTTTGTATCTTGGTACAGATATTCGCTGGGTAAAACTGAGGTTGAGGAAAACTCGAATGGTTTGTGAAAGTAGGTGGGGGCTGATCAGCTTTGGACTTTTGCTCCTCTAGCCTGGCCTGTCTTGGGCTGTTGACCACAGAGTCTGTATCCTTTCAGTGCTGCTTCTCCTTGGACTTGGAAGGTGAAATTTAAGTTTCTTGGAGGAAACCACAAGAGTGCCCTAGGGTTCCTCTCCTCCTTTTCCTTTGAACTTACTAAGGTTGAAACAAATGAGAATCTGACCTTGGATCTTTTACAAGTATGATACTTCTAAATAAGTCGTATCCCTCTCAAGATCCAGGATGTTCTTATAGGCACAAAGAAGACTTCTGAGGGACACTGTTGCCAAAAGTAAACAAACTGAACACTGGAAGCATAAATTTTAGAACACTCAGAATTAAGTAAAGATAAATACATTTATTTTAAGAAATAAAAACAAATAAACAAATAAAAAATCAAAGAGCCAGGTGTTAGGAATAAAAAAATCTCCAGATTGTCAGAACACAACAGAAGGATTGAATTGGAGGATGGATACAGCTAAAGAACTGATTAGTTTTTGAAGATCAGATTGAAGAGCACTCCTAGAAGGAAGTCTGGAAAGATAAATAGAAAACACAAGAAGATTTGGATGATAGAAAATGTCCAAATATCTAGATAATAGTGTCAAAACAAGAAAAAAAATAAAGACTGAAATAATGGAGAGAAATTCCCAGAAAAATTGATAAATGATTTTACTTAGAAAAGGGCTCATACTTTATAAGGAGAAAGACCCTAACATCAGATACCATGTAGTGAAAATTCCTTAAAAACCAATCATAAACCTTCCAGAAGGATTGTCCATGGAAGAACAAGAATTTAAACCACAAAAGGTTCAAGAAAAGTATTCAAAAATGAAGACAAGGCAGCATTTTTTTAAGAATTGAGGAAAATTTGTTACTAGGGAAATTTTTTAATGTATGTAGAAAGTAATACAATGCACCGTGTACTCATTATTCACATTTCATAAACATTTTCTTTGTTCCAGTTTGTTGTATGTAGTTCTTTAAAGAAAATACCAGGTATTCTTTTACCCACAAATGCTGATTTTTTTTTAAAAAACAACTGTCTTACATCCAACAAACTTAATAATCTAGTCAAACTGTAGTACTTGTCCTACATCTGGTTTATGAAAATCAGGCTCTGAACTAGTCTACCCATAGCATTTGGTTGTTGTCTTAACCCAGATTGGAGACCTGAGATGAACCTTCATTGCTAATGTTTGCTTGAGTGGTGTAATCCCAGAGCAGCAACAATGAGGTAGAAGAGTTTAAGACAGGGAGCTTTGGGAAATAAATACAAGTTTATGCGTTATTAAATTGGCCATTGGTTCACAAAAATCACAGATGATTGCTTGACCTCATAAGTTATCTACAGACAGGCAGGATATAGGAAGAAGAAAAGGAATTCATTTGCAGGCTGTCTTCCATCATTTAACACTCACTGGTCAAAGTTTACTTCTCAGGAAATCAGTACTCATATTCTTCCAGATGGTTACTCACGTCACTTGGCAGCAAATGCGTATGTAGCCCATTTGGCTGCTGATAGAAATACAAATCCCATTCATGTGGTGTGACACTTCTTCTGAGTCCAAAAGCACTAGGAGGAGCCAGAAGCTCCAGGCATTGAGCCAAGCACATTAAGGTATAGGTAGGCATAGTGTTGGCAGGCTATCCCAGCCTTTGTGGCTGAGATATAGGAGATGAATGATGCCAGTAAAATCAGAAGGAATGCATTATTGGATCTGCCAGTATTTAGGCTTCTTGAGTCTCTTTTTGGAAACCCTGATGGCATGGTGGTGAAGTATTATGGCTTCTAAACAAAAGGTCAGAGATTCAAATCCACCAGAAACTCCTTAGAAACTTCATGGGGCAGTTCTTCATGCTATAGGGTCACTGCGAGTTGGAATTCACTTGATAGCAATGGGTTTGCTTTGAGTTAAGTCCTCTTTTATAACACTGTCATTGACACATTGCAGAAACTAGGTCATTTGTTCTGTAGAATGCCCTGCATTCTGGATGAGACCGATTGTCTTCAGTGTTTTGTTTCTTTATCCCCAGTTAGCTTCACTGCTTGTGTCTTCAGTGTTTAACTTGTTCCTTTACCCCTAGTTTTTCCTACAAGCTGATGATTAGATCTAGAGGCTTTACTGGATCTTCTTTGTTGGCAAACGTACTTCACAGGTGATCTGTACTTTGTTTCATCACATCAGGCGCCAAAAATGCCTGGTTCTTTCATTTATAGTGATGCTAGGTTTGTTAGTGAATCAAGCTCACACTGTCTGAACACATTAATGGTTCCTCATTGACCTTTCTACCTAAAGATTTTAGCTTATGTGGCCAACTGACTATAAAAAGAGCCTCAATTTTCTATTTCTCCATCTATCTATACTTTTTACAATAGGATTTTTCTGCCCTTCCAGTAGCGATCGTTTGTTTCCTTAACCTCTTTGGGCTGGCCCTGTGACTTGCTCTGGCCAGTGAAATACAGCAGAAATGAAACTATGCCAGGTCAAACCTGGGCCTCAACAGGCCTTGTGTTCTCTTCTCCTTTCTCTACCACTATCATGAGAATGAACTTGGGCTAGTCTGCTTGAGAAAAGACTGCATGAGTAAAAGTCTTGGTTTCTTACTTGAGGCCATTATAAACCAACCTCTAAGTCTGTGAGAATCTGGCCAGTATCAACAGAGCTGCCTTCCAGTCCATTTCTGTTTGATTTATGACAAAGGGTGCATATAGCTGCTTAGGCTACCAGAGGTGCCATGATCTGGCTGGATGGATTCAATCACTATGCCTCAAATATGTTAGGCTCCCCAGACTCTTCAGAATCTTTGCCAGTGCTCAAATATTCTCCCTGGCTGCATTTCTTAGGCCTTTGGGTAGGCAGGGATGTCGGCCCTAAGTGCCAGTGCAGAAGAATTGTATACATAGAATATGTGTCTGTGTACTGGAAAAGGTGTGATAGTGGTTGCTACAGGATGTATTTCCTTAGCCTCCAACTCAGTGATGCCTTCTGGATTTTTGACAGTATTATCAATAAAAGAATTCTTAATGTAAACTTACTTGAGCTATGTGTACCTTATTGTTACCTGAAGGAACAAGGTATAAGAGCCCCATATGAAAATATGGTCTTGTTATTTTGCTGTGCCATCTACACCAATCACAGCATTCTAGGAAACACTTTGGTGAGTGAAGCCATGATTTCAAACCATAGCACTGAGGTCTTCCACCTGAATTTCCAGAGCATGAGAAGATGCTGCAAGTTAGTCATCTGCCAGCCTTGTCAATCTCTTTGATGTCCGTCATGATGCTTTTGCACAAGAATTAGGATATAGTCTGAAGGTCCCTGAAGGATAATGGGCTTAGATAATGAGTTGTTTATTCTAATCCACATTATGGGCAAAGATGAGGCATATTTTCTTATTTAGGGCCTTGGTAGGCCAGTTCCACTGCAGGTATGAGCAGCTCATTGATAGGACCTCTTACTACCAGCCGTGTGGTTCCTGAGGTAGCTTCCTTTCAGTGTTGGTATATAAGTGATAAAGAACTCAGTACCTTTTCAATGGGCTTGTGAAGAAACCTCTGGTGGCCTCATGGGTTAAGTGCTGTTTGCTAACCAAAAGGCTGGCAGATCAAATCTGCCAGGCACTCCTTGGAAACTCTATGGGCAGTTCTACTTCTGTCCTATAGGGTAGCTATGAGTCGGACCTGACTCGACAGCAGTGGGTTATCCCCAGTCACATGTAGAATCAGGTTCCTTTGACTAATATGTTAAATAAATAAGGAATCTTAGAATTCTTGATATATTCCTGTTTCCTCTCAATTTCTTAGAGACTTGGGAGATAGCAAGTACAGTTAGGTTTGAGGTAAATGGCAGCTCCGAAACACAGGCCTGGGTTCCTGGAACACTATTCTGTTACAGTGAGGTATATTTTCTCTGTAGGATGGTGAAGAGTGATGGGGGCGGGCGGGGGTGGAAGGAGCTTATTCTATTTTGGGGAGATAAGCATAACATTCTGGAATACTATTATATTTTGGCAGATGCTATAAACGAGCTAGGTTCAGGGAGAAACATCAATGGACAAGCTCAGCCAGTCGCTTCACTGTGTTTCCTTTCTCTGACATGAAGATTTTAGACTACTAAGTAGCATGTTTTATTAGAAAAAGTGAACTTTCTAAAATGAAGCCTGGGTTTAACCTCCCATCTCAACTGCTTGCTATGTGACTTTTAAGTTTCTTAATCTCTGAACTTCTTGTGTCTCACAGTTTTGTAGGTATGGCTTTTCATCCTGAGGTGAACATTATTTTTAAATGGCATTAAAATAATGAATATCCAAAATCTCAGGAAGGCTAATGGTGAATTAAAAAAAAAAAAAAAAACCTCATTGGAGTTCAATGGATTAAATTAAAATGAAGGTAGTTGATAATTTTGAAAATGAGTTGAAAAGACAAGCTCAACCCTGTTGCCACTATTTTTATTTATATTTTAGTATGCTGCAGGTTAGTTTCTCATACAAAAATTTATGCATATATTGTCATGGGATCTAGTTGCTGCCCAAGTAATGTGCCTGTACATTACTGTTTCTGTAGTGGTTTAAGTCTCACCAATCACAAGACCAGATCAATAGATAAGAATAGGCCAGAAACTCCCCCTACAGACTAATCTCATGATATAAAACACATCATAAATCAACAGAGAATGCAAGGATTCTGTGAATGGCATAGTCACAATTGGTAACCAATTTGAAAAATGGGTTTAACAGCTATTACTTTATATTCTAACACTGGAGTTGAATGTGTAAACCTAGAAGTAAAGAAAAGCTAGGAAAATCAAGCAAAAATGCTTATCACACTTTTAGAATGGAAGTAGTTTCTCTGTTCCATGTTTTCTGAACTTTGAAACAGACAACTTGTAGAAGATTTGGCATTCATTTTCGTATACCAAAGAGAGTAGGAAACAGGCAAAAAATGTAGTGGTAGTCCAGGTCATGATTTGGTTACAAATGTCCCCACATCTCAGTGGCTTAACATAAAGGCCTTACTCACTGAAGCTATTCACTGAAGGTTGTGTGGCTGTCCACTAAGCAATGACTTAGAACAACTACAGATGGAATGAACATGAATTTCTGTCTGCAGTATGTAGCTTTCAAAATCTCCATGGGTATAGAAGAATGAGTAGTCACTAGGGTTTATGGCCAGACCTGGAAATGGTGCGTATCATAGTGTAGTGCTAGAAACAGTTCTGGGGCCAGAACCCTGTTGACAGCGAGAAAACATAATTGTGACAGAGACAGTAGCATGCATCTTGCACTGTGCTTTGTCTTCTCACATACGGGCACAAAAAGAAAAAAAACTAACCTATTTCTGGGGGCGGAGTCAAGACGGCAGACTAAGCCCATGTCTCCTTATATCCCTCTGGAAACCAAGACCTGAATTGATAATCAAGTAGAGCCTTTGGATCACCTAATCAGCCCCAGGACACAGCACAGGACTGTTCATTGGGACTTCATACCACTGAGGGGAAAACCTCCTCTCTTTCGCTGACTGCTGCCCCTGGCTCGCCCTGGCTCTCACGGACTGAAGGCAAACGCACCAGTTTGACTTTTTTTTCCTCTGTCTTGGCTAGCGGCTAAACTCAGACATGCTGCTGGGGGGACAGGCAGGCAAAATTCCCATATTCTGAGAGCCAGGCTTAGGACTCTGTTAATCTAGCCACTTTGAGCCTGTCATTTTATATCTGCCTCAGCGAGGTTTGTACGGAATCTTGCAGTCAGTGTGCGGGACACCATGTTGGGTATGGAGATTCTAGCGGGACCTTATTTGTAGTCTGGAGCCAGTGCCTGCAAACAGGACAGCACTTTTCCAACAGAAAAGCAGTAATTTACCCAGTGCCACCTACATTGGGGGCCCTGCAACAGAATCAGAGGAATCACTACCTCTCGGCACTTTTAGCCCTTCTGTCTGCTGCCTGTGTAGAAGGCGCCAACTTGGATACAGTGGCCGCAGCTGGACCTAATTCTTAGCTTGGGAGCCAGAGCCTGCCCACAGGAGAGCGCTTTTCTACCAGAAAAGCAGCACTCTACGCATTGTCGCCTAAGGCTAGGCCCTGTCAGCAGAGGCCAACAGGGCAGTAGCATTGCTGTATTCTGAACTAGTTTGTATCATCTGGGGTTGGATATAGTGGCGCTTACTTTGCCAGTTGAGAAGAGGGACCTCTACACCTGAAAACCTAACTGACTTGTGAACTGGTCAGATACCTTTTGCTTTACATTTTAAGACAGCCTAGAGAAACATCTGCAGTCCATCCTCACAGTACCTCTTCCAGCCTCTACATACTCACATGGGACCCAAAAAGCAACAGACACTTGTGGCATACAAGAAATCACCCATGGCTTCTGAAGGCTCCCAAACAAAGCAACCAAGGAGTTTTCCAGATGAAGAAACTTTTATAAAAGCATCAGGAAGTGAATACAAAATAATTATATACAGAGCCCTTCTAGACCTTATACAAAATGCAGCAGGTTCAATCTGATGGAATACCAGTACTCTGAAATCTAACAGATGAAGAACAAAATCAAAGACATAGAAACTTCCATGCAAAGCCACAAAAACAGAGTGGAACAAATAGAAAAAAGAATTTCTGACTTGGAAGATAAAGCTACTGATGCCAGCGTCTATGAGCAGAAATCAGAAAAAAGAAACAAGAAAAATGAAGAAGCATTAAGAAGCATGTGGGACTCTATTAAGAGGAACAACCTTCAATTAATTGGAGTCCCTAAACAGGGTGAGACATATGAGAACACAGAGTATCGTTGCTGAGCTGCTGACAGAAAACTTCCCAGAAATCATGAAGGAAGAGAATATAGACATCTCAGATGCATATTGTACACCACCCAATATAGATCTCAAAAGAAAGACTCCAAGACATATTACAATCAAGCTTAACAAAATGAAACATAAGCAGCAACTCTTAAAGGCAGCAAGATTCAAATCAAAGCTAACATTCAGGGGGAAACACTGTAGGCTGTCTTCAGATTTCTCAGCAGAAACCATGCTGGCACGCAGACAGTAGCATGACACATTGAAAGCCTTGAAGGAGAACTTCCAACCTAGAATTATATATCCTGCAAAACTATCTTTCAAATACGAAAATGAAATTAAGACATTCCCAGATAAACAGAAACTCAGAGACTTTGTAAAAACCAAACCAAAACTACAAGAAATACTAAAAGAAGTTCTTGGCACAAGCTTAGAAGAACAAAACCACTAACTTTATATTTTAGAATGACACACTACTCAAAATTTTGCTCAGTTAGGAAAGGCTCCAAAGTCAATCACAGCTTTAATACGGCAAGAAGCAATCCAGTGGGCGTCATGAAAACTATGGTGCCATCATATTAAAAAGAGGGATGTACTACAGTCGTTATAGTCCTTTCAGATGGAGAGGAAGATGACAAGACTGGTAGTAATTAAAATTGGGTTTATATATAGTTTATTAAGGGGGATCATAGGGGCAGCTGTAAAGCACAACAAAGATGTATCATGCCGTTTCAAGAAATCTAACACAGGAGTCTCAACAACTACACAACCAGCTCTGAAAAAGGTGAAAAGACAACTCACAAAAAAGAATGTCCCAGAACAGACTAATAAGAACAACAGAGAAAACATCAACATAAAAACAAACATATCACAATGGCAGCAGTGAACACATACCTATCAATAATTACACTGAATGTGAGTGGACTGAATGCTCTAGTAAAGAGACATCGAGTGACATCTTGGATCAAAAGACATGACCCATCCATATGTTGTCTACAAGAAACTCACTTGAGACCTAAAGATAGGAACAAACTGAAAATTAAAGGATGGAAGAATATATAAGAAGCTAACAATAAACAAAGAGCAGGGGTGGCAATTCTAATCTCAGACAAAATCAATTTTAATGTAAAATCCACCATCGTGGACAAAGATGGACACTATTTATTGCTCAAAGGTTCAGTACACAAGCAAGACTTAACTATATTAAATATTTGTGCACCTAATATCAGAGCATCTAAATACATCAAAGAAACACTGACTACACTCAAAAGAGAGTTAGATGACTCCACAATCATAGTGGGAGACTTCAACACTCCACTCTCAATACTGGACAGATCATCTAGAAAAAAGCTCAGTAAAGATACAGAAGATCTCATTGACACAATTAACCAACTAAACCTCACTGATATATACAGAACTTTCCACCCATCAGTGGACAACACCTTCTTCTCCAGTGCACATGGAACATTCTCCAGAATTGACCATGTGTTAGACCATAATGCAGTGCTCAACAAAATCCATGCCATTGAATTACTGCAAAGCATCTTCTCTGGTCATAAAGCCATAAAAGTTGAAATCAATAGCAGAAAAAACATAGACAGAAAGTGGAACTCTTGGAAACTGAACAACATCTTGCTCAAAAAAACATGGGTTATAGAAGAAATCAAGGATGAAATAAAGAAATTCATGGATTCCAATGAGAACGAAAACACTTCCTACCAGAACCTATGGGATACAGCCAAAGCAGTGCTCAGAGGTCTGTTTATCTCCAGAAATGCACATATCTGGAAGGAAGAAAGAAACCAAATCAAAGAACTAACTCTACAGCTTGAACAAGTAGAAAGAGAACAACAGAGGAACCGCTCGGGCACCAGAAGAAACGAGATCATAAAGATTAGGGCAGTGGAAGCTGTGTATAGGTGGGCATGTAAATTTATACAGGAATGTACATTTTCGCTCAGTCATATTAAATTAAAAAAAAATTGTAAAAATAATAAAAATAAAAAATCTATTTCTGTCGAGTCACTTCTGACTTACAGTGACCCTATAGGACAGAATAGAACTGCCCCATTGGGTTTCCAAAGAGTACCTGATGGATTCAAACTACCGGTCTTTCGGTTAACAGTCATAGCACTGTATGACACCACTGTGTCACCAGGGTTTCCATATGGGCATAAGAAAGACTGAAAAAGATCACTGTTTTTTAAAAATGACAGTTGGTTGTCTAAGGACCAATAAATAAAGGAGGTTATGTTAAATAGAATAAGAATCTTCGAGAATTCTCTCCACCGTGAAAACAACAAGGATACTGAGGGGAAGAAGTCAGAATCAGCGTTTTCAGATCTCTAGAAATTAAGCAAAGACTCGCAGCAATCTAGAGTGACATTTATTCAAGAAAGTAACTGGACTTTGGTAAGACCAACTTGCTTTATGTTTTAACATGTCGTATTCCCACCCCCTTACCCTAGCTCTGTGGTGGCCTTGAAAATCAGTATCGTACAGTCAGGGAAAACCAGTAATCTGGCAGTGAACAGAGAGATCAGAATGGAGTAAGAGCTACTTCAAAATCCCATTTTTAGAGAACTGTTTTATTTGTACTGTTTTTTCCTGGAAAACCCTACTTGCAAAGATTATTTGATCTGACTCAGGGCTCACCCAGTGCGAAACGTGTATTACCTGAGGGTGTTAATCAAAAGCAATTAGAGGCAATTGCTGAACATCAACTGCCTGAGGTGGTAGTTGGGACAGAAAGTTTATTCTATAGAAAGGTCATGAAAATTGTCAACTTTCGTCCAATCCTGAGTGAGAAGAGGATTCAAATTATGGCAACAGTAAGACAGAAAGAAGTATAAAGGAATACTCTGAACAACTGTATACCTACCAATGAGATAATATGGGAAAGCTATTTAAAAAAGAGTATGTATTTTTAGTGGAAGAAAAATGGTTAAATAAGGATTTAACCATATCTTTATTGAATAAGCCATGATACAGCCACTAGGTAGAATTTTGTCCATTGTAGCCAGCGTAGGTTAGATGTACAGCTAGAATGCTTCTTGGAGTCAAGGATGGCGAAACTTCATCTTGCTTACTTTGGATGTTATCAGGAGGGACCAGTCCCTTGAGAAGGACATCATACTTGATAAGGTAAATGGTCAGCAGAAAGACCCTTGATGAGATGGACTGACACAGTGGCTGTAACAATGTCCTCAAATATAGTTATGGTAGTGAGTATGACAGAGGACAGTGCAGTGTTTTATTCTGTTACACATAGTGTTGCTATGAGTCAGAACCAACTTGATGATACCTAACAGCAACGAGGTAACTGTAGACAAATGCTTGATTGAAACCTGTACTGTGGACTGTGTATGCAAGTCTAATTGAATTTATACTATTAAAATAGAATACACATGCTAATTTGTAAAGGAAAGATGGTAGTGTAAAACTTGTGATTTTTCTTCAGCTTTATGTTGAAGAAAATCAAACCAGTAATTACTAAATCTGTTGCTCCAGTGAACTGTGACTCACAGTCACCCTAAAGGACAGGGTAGAACTGCCCCATAAAATTTCCAGGGAGCACCTGGTGGATTTGCAACTGCCAGCCTCTTGGTTGGCAGCTGAGTTCTTAACCACTATACCACCAGGGCTCTAGTCACGGCATGCTACCAACATTACAACTAATCTTGCTATGATCAGCCTGACTATCCTGTTATATCTAAATTGGTGGGTGTGAAATATTTATTAAAAGGTCCTGGCAGACCCTATCTTGTATATTTGTTCTTCCACCAATTTGCGACTTTCTCAGGGGAACTGTTTGTTCTAGAATGATCAGTCAGTGAACTTAAAATACAAGGAGCCCATGGATAGTTTTTCATTGTTAAATGGCCTCCCTAAACCAGGCTTCACAGCGAGTAAAATGGTTCCCATTTGGGATGGAGTTGACATTATCAAGACACATGAAAAGCCTAATAATAGTTTAAAGGCATTTGGAGTCCAGCATCTTCAGTTCATCCCACACATGGGAGAGTTCTGACTTAGAAGCCACAGCAAGATGAGTCCCATTATGGTTTTGTATTAACAAGATTGTAAAAGTCTTCGGTTGGAATCCCTAAAGCAGCTTTCCTACAGAGGTGATGTGCTTAGATTTTTAGAGTAATGAACACCAACTAAGTGAAAGTGAGAGGTAAATAGAGCCCGTCATATTTGTCTTTGAATCATGCTGCTGTGTTGAAGTGTTCTTTGTGTTTTATACTATTGGGCTCTGCTTATCACCATCCTTAAAGATGACTAATAATGAGTGTTTTAGTCAGCTAGTGCTACTCTAACAGAAATACCAGAGTGGATGGTCTTAACAAAGGAAAGTTTATTCTTACACAGACCAGTAGGCTACAAGTCCAAGTTCAGGATGTCCACTCCAGGGGAAGGCTTTCCCCCTTATAGGCTCTGGAGGAAAGTCAGGTATTGCATCAGTCTTTTTCTGGGGAGCTTCTTGGCGCAGGAACCTCAGGTCTGAAGGACGGACTCTTCTCCTGGTGCTGCTTTCTTGCTGGTGTGAGGTTCCCGATTCTCTGCTTGCTTCCCTTTCCTTTTATCTCTTGCAGGATGAAAGGATTAAGGGTGGGGCAAGATACACTCCAAGGAAACTCCCTTTACAATGGAGCAGGGAAATGATCTTATGAAGGGATTTACAGTCTCACCCTAATCCTTTCATGTGCAGCATATAACAATCACAAAATGGAAAACAATCACAGAATGCAGGGAATCCTGGCCCAGACAAATTACTACACATATTTTTGGGGGAACACAGTTCAATCCATGACAAGGAGAAAGTTGGAAACAGAAGGATTGATAGTTGGAAAATATAGGCTTGGTGATAGAAATGACACCAGAGACCTCATGATAGAATTTTGCAAGACCAATGACATATTCATTGCAAATACTTTTGCAGCAACATAAATAGAAACTGTACATGTGGACCTGGCTGGAAACAATAAGAGATAATTGACTGAATCTGTGGAAAGAAGTGATGGGAAAGTTCAATATCATCAGTCATAACAAGACCAGGGATCAGCTATAGAACAGACCACTTGCTCATTTATAAGTTCAAGTTGAAGCTTAAGAAAATTAGAACAGGTTCAAATTAGCTAAAATACAACCTTGATTATATCTGAATTTAGAGATCATCTCAAGAAGAGATTTGCCTCACTGAACACTAATGAACAAAGACCAGACAAGTTGTGGGATGACATCAAAGGCATCATGCATGAAGAAAAAAGCCATCGTTAAAAAGGTCAGAAATAAAGAAAAGATCAAAATGAATGTGAAACTGAAACTTGCTCTTGAACATAGAGCAGCTAAAGGGAAAGGAAGAAATGAAGTAAGAAAACTGAAGATTTCAAAGGGCAGATCTACAAGACAAAGTAAAATATAACAAAATGTGCAGAGACCTGGAGTTAGAAAACCGAAAGGGAAGAATGTATTGGGCATACTCAACCTGAAAGAACTGAAGAGAAAATTCAAGCTTTGTGGTACAATGTTGAAAGATTCTATGGACAAAATATTGAATGATGGAGGAAATATCAAAAGATGGATCATTACCAAAGACTTGGTCAGTGTTCAGCTGTTTTGGGAAAACCAGTGATAGTGAAGAAAGAAATGCAAGCTGCACTAAAGGTATTGATGAAAACCAAGACCCTAGGAATTGACAGAATACCAATTCAGATGTTTCAGCATACAGATTCAGCACACTGGACATGCTCACTCTTCTATGTCAAGAAATTGAGAAGACAGCAACCTTGCCAACCAACTGAAAGAGAATCTGTATTTGTGCCCATCCAAAGAAGGGTAATCTAATAGAATATAGAAATTACTGAACAATATCAAGTCATACAGAAGTAAGAGCTGAAAATCATTCAAAAGCTGTTGAAATAGTACATTGACAGGGAACTGCCAGAAGTTCAAGGTGGTCTCAGAAGAGAAGATGAAACAAGGAATATCACTGCTAGTGTTAGGTGTATCTTTTTTGTAAGAAGAGAATACCAGAAGGATGTGTACCTGCGTTTTATTGACTGTGCAGAGGCATTCAACTGTGTGAATCATAACAAATTATGGATAATATTGTGAAGAATAGGAATTCCAGAATAACTGTACTCATGAGGAACTTGCACATAGACCAAGAGACAGTCATTTGAACAAAACAAGGGAATACTGCATGGTTTAAAGTCAGGAAAAGTGTGTGCATCAGGGTTGTATCCTTTCACCATACTTATTCAGTCTGTATGCTGAGCAGATAAATGGAGAAGCTGTGCTATATGAAGAAGAATGCAACATAAGGATTGGAGAGGGACTCATTACAACCTGCCATATGTGGATAACACAATCTTGTTTGTTGAAAGTGAAGCAGACTTCACATATTTACTGATGAAGACCAAAGTCTACAGACTTCAGCAAGGATTGCACCTCAACAAGAAGAAAAAAAAGTCCTCACATTTGGATCAATAAACAACGTAATGATAAACACAGAAAAGATATTCAAGTTTCCAAGAATTTCATTTTATTTGACTCCACAGTCAACACCATAGAAGCAGCAGTCAAAAATTAAACACTGGACATAGCTTGAAAAGACATCTAAAGATGTCTTTAAAGATGTTAAAAAGCAAACATGTCACCTTGAGGACTAAGGTGTGCCTGACGCAAGCCATGGGGTTTTCAGTCACTTCATATGCATGCAAAAGCTGAACAATGGATAAGGAAGACCAAAGAATTTGAATTATAATATTGATGAAGAATATTTAATATACCATGTACTGACAGAAGAACAAACAAATTTCTCTTGGAAGAATCACAGCTAGAATACTCTTTAAAAGCAAAGATGACAAGACTTCATCTCACACACTGTGGATAAGTCATCAGAAGGGACAAGCCCTTGAAAGATATGCTTGGTAAAGTAAAGTGCGATGGTTAAGATTGTGTGTCAGCTGGGCCATGAGTCTGTGTTTATATGTGATCACTCCCATGACTGCATCTGCAGTGTAGCCAATTTGTTTAAAGGGCATTTCCTTGGAGGTGTGGCCTATATCCATATATATGCAGATGTTCTGGCTTTTTGCTCACTCTGGAACCTGCGGCTGCCTCCTGTTCATCTGATCACTGACTCTTGGGTCTTGAGCTATCAGCTTATCACCAGATCTTAGAATTTATCAATCTTCACATCCTGAGAGTGGGAACCCTGCTCTCTGATTGACCAGTCTTGGGTTTACGAGTTCCTGCACCTGGGTGAATTGAGAGAAGCCTGTCTTCTGATGCACAGACTCGGGAGGGTCCAGCCTCTACAATCAGGTAAGCCACTTCCTTGATAAAAATTGCTCTGTACATGAGGTCTGACAATTTTTGAACTTGCCACCCTGTGTTTACACTGGCAGCACCGTACAAACAACTTGGTAAGGTATCATGACCTTGTATATCAGTATGTCACAGCTGTGTTCACATCCACATGTGGTGGTGTCTTGATAAGTGATGTTCATTATTGTTGTGTGTTTTTGTGTGCCATCATGAGAATGTTGGAGTTTGAATCAGAGCAACTGGCAAACATTAAATTTGTATTTAAACTTGGCAAGAGTGGACATGAAATCAGGAACATGTTAGCCCAAGTTTATGGGGATAATGTCATGAAGAATACAGCAGTGTACAAATGGATTAAATAATGTTTTTCTTAGGGGAGAGAAAGTGTCAGTTATGCATAGGTCAGGGAGAATAGTAACAAGCAGAACTGACAAAGCCAAGCCAAAGAACTGACAAAAGCATTGCAAAAATTTGTCAAATTGTGCATCAAAATTGTCTGCTGACTGAAGCATAGCAAAGCAAGTAAACATCGATAGAGAAATGGTTAGGAAAATCTTAACTGAAGATGTTGGCATGATAGTGGTTCTGAAGGAGCTCACTGATGAACAAAAGCAAAGGAGAGTTGAAATTTGCCAAGAACTTTTGGAGAGACAAAATGTTTTGGGCCATGTTATCACTGGTGATGAAACATGGGCATGCCAATACAACCCAGAAACAAAGTGTCAAAGTGCGTAATGGAAGTCAGCCAATTCTCCACAACCAAAAAAATTTTTGTTAGTCCAAATCAAGAGTCACAGTGATGTTACTAACCTTTTTTGATGTCAGAGAGACTGTTCATTATGAATTTGTACCAGCTGGATAGTTAATCAAGTTTACTATTTGGAAGCACTGAAAAGGCTGTGTGAACAGGATAGATGAAAATGACCTGAACTTTTCACCAACAACTCACGGCTCTTGTGCAGCACTGTCTGTGAGGGAGTTTCTAGCCAGTAAAAAAAAATAACTGTATTTGGACACTCTACCCACTCACTTGATCTGGCCCCCAATAACTTTTTTCTTTACCTGAAGATAAAGGAAATATTGAAAAGAAGACATTTTGATGACATTTAGAACATTGACAATAATACGATGCCAGCTCTGATGGCCATTCCAGAGAAACAGTTCCACAATTGCTTTGAAGGGTAGACTAGATGCTAGCATTGGTGCATAGCCTCCCAAAGGGAATACTTCAAAGGTCACCATAATGATATTTAGCAATGAGGTATGTAGCACATTTTCCATCATGAGTTTGCAATGTTAATTGTCATACCTCTTATAGTTGGGAAATAAGTGGAATAAGCTGGTGATATAATTTCAGGTGTTTCTACTTGGGCTTCCCAATGCATTGGTTCTATTGGCTGTTAACTGGACTGGAAGGAAAGAACACAGAGTTTCCCTGTGGTATATTAACTTTGTTTACCCAGGACTCTGGGTACATGATAGTGTGTTGGCTTTTCTTGGTAACTATACTGGTTCATACTCCCTAAAATAGACTTTGATAGGTCTTGGTGTTCTTCAGGTTTCAGCAGATTGGGGAAATTTTGCTTATAATGCTGTTACAGGTCCTTCATCAAGAAAATCCATCCATCTTCAAGAAGACAGCTGGCTCAGATCAGTAAGCTGCATAAGGGATTGTTATTTTCCCCTTCCTCTACCCTATTTGCAATAACCATTTCATTGAAATCAGACTTCTGTTCACCAGTCTTTAATTTTTTTTCCTACTGATACAAGAAAGAACAGCTATCTGAACTCTAGAGCATCATGTTGTGTTAACCAGTGCTACAGATCTCTGCATGTCGGGGTACCCTGGTGTCTACTCAAGACTATGTTTCCTATTAATCAGTATCAGAGGTAGTATGGAGCTAAAGTGCTTCCATCTGGCTTTTGTAGAATCCTGTTATCCCCATTGATGGTAAGAGGTAGCAGACTCTTCTACACTCCTTGCCTAGAGAGGAGTTTCTCGTGATGTGGGTGTCCCCCTTACTAATACATTTCTTATTTAACTTTGTCACCTATAAAGGTCCAGAGAACTCTCTTCTTGGTCAGCTGGTGGCTTCTTTTTATTTTTTGAAAGTCCATGTCCATATTAACATTCTTTATGAACTGACACCTTTCCCAATACTTTGTTGATCCAGTGTAAGCATCTCTACTTCATATGCTATAGGTTCTTGTCACTTCTAAGTTCAAAGCAGCCATCCCAGTGACATTTGGTTAGGATCATCTTCAGATGTCCTAGTCAGGACATTAGATCTGAAGTCGTGGGGAAGTGCTCCCATGGCAAACTGCCCCATACTCATCCTTATGTTCTTCTCAACTGCCTGGCCTAACACCTTCAAGATACACTTCCCTTCATGTTCTCACGGGTACTGCTAGATGTGTTTACCAGGCCCTGCAACCTTTTCAGTAAGGAAATTACTTCTTAGAATAGACTGAATTCCTGGAAAACATGAACCACCTTGGTTTCTTTGTGGTAATAAAAGAGACAAGAGATTTTTGCAGAAGAAATGTAATGTTTTCCAGACATCTGAGTCATGGTCTTAAGGTAAGGGAAACCTGATACTTTATACCTTGGAAGGGAACTCCTTTTCTAAGTCTGAAGGGTTTAGGAAATCAGAGTTCAGCATTCTTAGGTATACCCAAGTGTACACATCCTGGTTCTCGGGGTCTGCCTCCTCCTTTATCAGAATCCTGGATTTAGCATAAGAGACCTGTCAAGCCTGTGCATTCAGCCTCCTTTGCAGATCTGCTACCTTGACAGCCAAATCTTCACCCTTATTTTCTGTCCTCTGTCATTCAGCAATCCTGAAATGAGGGTCTGTTTAAATGTAGCCATTGAGACTTGCTGGTCCTCACAGCATGGCCCAAGTTGTTATTTGACTGATCTGAGTATGTCATTCTTTCTACATGTTTTCTAAGTGAGTTTTATAAAAGCCAGGCTATCCTGTAATCCTCAGTTTCCACTGGCTCATGCTCTTCAGGTATTAGACCTAATGTATTACTGTGTGCTTCCCTTTCTACTTCACTTCATTCCAGGAGAGATGAGAACATTAGAAATATTGATACTACAGGGAACTGATGTGGCTGGATCCCTGAGAAACGTAAGAGATGTCTTCCAGAATCATCAGTGTGAAGGTTGTGTATCTGGAGCATTTATCCACTGATTCTCATTCCCCTTTGCTGGAGAGATCCCCCAGAGGTATTAACAGTCTGTCACTTCTGAGCTGTGCCTATACAGGGGCTGAGCTGACTTCAGAGAAGACCCTAAAAGAACAAAGCTTAGTTACAGACAATTTCTGTCAGCATGAGTTCAAACTTACATAGAACTGTCCAAAGCAACTGCAGCTGAAATTAGAGATGGGCCAGGGAATGTGACTCAAAACAAAAGTGTCTGTTACAGTCGGATAAAGATGGAGAAGTAACAATACAGTAAACTGCCCAGTATCCTCAGGCCTTCCTCTGAGACCCTACATAACCTGTGTATATCTGTGACAGCTCAGGGTGGGCAGGAGAAAACTGATCTGCCAGTTCCCATCTCCTGTATTTTAGTCAGCTAGTGCTGCTCTAATAGAAATAGCACCAGTGGATGGCTTTAAAAGGGAAAGTTTATTCTTACACAGTCTGGTAGGCTGCAAGTCCAAATTCAGGATGTCCACTCCAGAAGAAGGGCTTTCCTTCTGGCAGCACTGGAGGAAAGGCCTGTGTTGCCTCAGTCTTTGCTCGGAGAGCATCTTGGCACAAGAACCTCAGGTCTGAAGGACACACTGTTCTGCTGGTGCTGCTTTCTTGATGGTGTGAGTTTCCCAATCTCTGCTTGCTTCTCTTTCTTTTTATCTCTTGCAGGATGAAAGGATCCAGGGTGGTGCAAGCCATACTCCAGGGAAACTCCCTTTACAGTGGAGCAGGGACCTTAGGAAGGGGTTTACAGTCCCACCCTAGTCCCCTAACATACAGCACAGGAAAATCACAAAATGGTGGACAGTCATAAAATATTGGGAATCATGGCCTAACCACATGGCTACACACATTTTGGGGGGGGACACAATTCAATCCATGGCACTCTGTATCCTTATTTCTTCTATATGTCAAATTTGCATGCATGGACACTGAGGAAGGACCTGGGGGTATACAGTGCCTCCTTGTGAATAGGAAAGCCAAAGGATGGAGGAAAAGTGCCCACATGAATATGATGCAGTGTGCTGCCAGATTATGTCAAATGTGCAATCACTTGAACCTATGCAGAAATTTTCACTGCAGCAGGCCATAGGAGCAAGAGACAAGTGATACTGAAGGGATCTGAAGTGGCATGCAGTGTATATCTGATACCTGCTGTGAGCAAGAGGTACTTAATGTTACAGAGATCAAAGGTAGTTTCTGAAAAGCAAGTCTGAGCCTAAGTTGTCTTAGAAGAAGTACAGCCAGAGTGGCCCTTAGAAGCAAAGATGATGAGACTACGCTTAACCTACCTTGAACCTGTTACCAGGAGAGACCAGTCCTGAGAGAAGGGCGTGATGCTTGGTAAAGCAGGGGATCAGTGAAAAAGAGGAAAACCCTCAACAAGGTGGATGATCACAGTGACCGCAACAATGGGCTCAAGCACTTAATGACTGTGAGGATGCCACAGGATCGGGCAGTGTTTCATTCTGTTGTACATAAGGTTGCAGTGAGTCAGAACCAACTCAACAGCACCTAACAACAATACAGGTCGTATAGATACGTGAACATACAGAACTAACATAGGCAAAGAGTCTTACTAGAAAAAGAGGGTTGTAACAAATACAGCTCACTAGGCATAAGTCTGTGCATCTGCACTTATTAACACAGCTTAAGAACTTAAACCAAAGGTATCAGAAAATGCATGTGGGACATTGTGCCGGGTGGTAGAGAGGTAGCAGTGCAAAGGAACCAGGCAAGGTTTCTACTCTCATGATATTAATAGCCTAGCCTGGGTAGAGTTTTGTTCACTTCCTCTGCATCCCATTGGTGAGGGAGGGAATCTTTCTAGAGTTTTGGGGATAACCCAGCACATGATACCTGACACTGGGCAGATAAGATTGACAGAAGTTTATTAGTCAGATTATTCATATTCCAAAGGAGAACACTACACAACTTCCAGGGCCACATCGATGTTGTGCTAGGGAGCAGAGTGAACTAATGGGGGGCAGGCTTTGTAGTAACAAGACGATGAGGTGCCCCAGATCTTATGGGAGTATGTGACTGACCTGTCATGGAAATGAAAGCTATTAGACTGTGGGTCTAGTGGAGTACAGCTGTCTTGACCCAAGAACTAGATAGCCAGGTGAGGACTCTTTCCCAGTGGCTATGGTGTATATCTGCTGAGATGGGGGACTTCAGGTTAGGTTTCTGAGGTCCTGTGAGGTGCAAAGGGAGCAAGGCAACACATTATATTTGGGGCTTTAACAATATGCAGAGATACAAGCAAATATTGAAAGATGCACCAGAAATACACTTTGGCCAAAAACCAGTTGGCTGAAAATTAAAATAATTACTTGCCTGAGGCCTAAGCCAAATACCACCATCTGAAGATAAACTTTTGACATAATTACAAAGTGTTTTTGAAAGTTTATTTAATGCAACATTTCAAAAGTTTCAGTACAAGAACAACTTCATGCTGTCATTTGGTAGATTGTTCTTGTGTCATGAGTGGGCATACTGGCAATACTGAATACATGTTCACTTTTAATTGAGGTTGGAGGAACAAGATGTTTTGGGAGTCTTCATTTTTGAATACTTCACAAACATTAAAAAGAACTTAAGAAATATGAAGCACAGATGGTATACCATGAATATGATACATGATTTTAGAAAATTTTGAGATGGCAAAGTTGACATTCTGTTTCTAGTTCATCTTCCACGATGTGAGGAGTTCCCAGACTATGAGACTTTAATGCCATTTAGGAGTTTTTCTTTGACTAAAAATTTAGTTATTAAAATTTACATTTTTAATGACTTTTAATACACCAGATAATCTAATTATTAAACTTTTTGCACTTACATTGCTATAAGTCTCTCAACTCTTAATTTATACATCTTGCAAAAGTTGTTTGCTGGTATATTCTTAGGCTGAGAGTTAAAGAATATTACTCGCCTATTTAATATCTGAAGTTTTATTTTTTATGTAGAACTAAACACATTCACACATTTTTTTATGACTCTATTAGAGAGGTAATTTGTATACCATGGTATTAACTCATTTAAAGTGTACAATTCAGTGGTGCTTGTATATTCAGAGTTGTACAACCATTACCACTATTTAATACCAGAATATTTTCTGCACTCCAAAACTCCATACACCTTACTAGTCATTCCCCACTGACCTCCCACTCCCAAGTCCTAGTAACATAGAGGTCTTCAGACTGAGAAAGATCCTACTGCCAGGAAATTTGCTTGACATGCCCCATAGCTTTTCTCTTCCTTAAATGCTGCTTGAAACTAGAGGAAATCAGCAGAAACTAGTTTAGGTACCATGTTGACATTAAGGATAAGCCTTTAGCTCAGTAAGTACCTCAAACATAGTAACTTCCCCTTCTCTGGGTAGAGTTTAACTGCCATTTTCTGAACATGTGACACATGAAGTTATATGTCAAACCGCATTATGCCTACACAGTATGATTAAGGACACTACTGATGTATGAAATTCTGTCTTATGAACCCTGTAAAAGTAACTTTACCACTTGTGCTAGCTGAGCAGTCCTGGCAGTGGCAGCCCTGACTATTCCTTCCCTTGTGCAACAAAAGAAAGGTAGGTTTCCATTCTCTCTCTTTGGTCTCTTGTTTATTGGCCGAAATGAGTCTGAACAGAGCCTGGAGTTTCCACCTGGCAATACTAGGAGGTCTCACAGTAAGTTAACAAACTTGCCAACATGTGCTTATGTTGGCAGCACTGTACAAACAACTCGGTAAGGTTTCGTAACGTTGGTATATCAGTGTCTCACAGCTGTGTTCATGTCTTGCTGAGTGGTGTTACTTGTTGTTGTGTGTTTTTATATGCCATAGCAAGAATGTCAGAGCTTGAATTAGAACAACAAACAAACATTAAATTTCTGGTTAAACTTGTCGAGAGTGAAAGTGATATCAGGGACATGTTAGTCCAAGTTTATGGAAATGATGCCATGAAGAAAGTGGCAATGTATAAATGGATTAAACGTTTTTCTGAGGGGAGAGAAATCCTCACTGATGAAGAGAGGTCAGGGCAGTCAGTAATGACCAGAACTGATGAAAACATTGCAAAAATTCATCAAATTGTGAGTCAAAATTGTTAATTGATTGTGGAAAGCACAGCAGACCAAGTAAACATTGCTAGAGAAACAGGAAAATCTTAACTGAAAATCTTGGCTTGAGAAAGGTGTGTGCAAAAATGGTCCCGAAGGAGCTCACTGAACAAAAAAGCAAAGGAGAGGTGAAGTTTGCCTAGACCTTTTGGAGAGGCAAGACAATGTATTAGGCCATGTTATCACTAGCCATGAAATGTGGGTGTACCAATACAACCCTGAAGCAAAATATCCAAGTGCACGATGGAAGTCAGCCAGTTCTCCATGACCAAAAAAGTTCCATCAGTCCAAATCATGAGTCAAAATGATGTTGCTAACCTTTTTTGATAACAGAGGGATTGTTCATTATGAATTTGTACCAACTGGACAAAGTTAACCAAGTTTACTATTTGGAAATGCTGAAAAGGCTGCGTGACAAAGTTAGGTAAAAAAGACCTGAACTTTGTTGCCAGTGACTCATAGGTCTTGCATCACGACAGTGTACCAACCCTCACAGTACTGTCTGTGAGGGAGTTTCTAGCTGGCAAACAAATAACTTATTGGAACACCCTCCCTACTCACCTGATCTGGTGGCCCCCAAAGACTTTTTTCTTTACCCAAAGATAACGGAAATATTGAAAGGAAGACATTTTGATGACATTCAAGAAATCAGGGTAATATGATAACAACTCTTACAGTCATTCCAGAGAAAGAGTTCCAGAATTGCTTTGAAGAGTGGACTAAGTGCCGGCATTGGTCTATAGCTTCCCAAGATGAGTACTTCAAAGGTGACCATAGTGATAGTCTAAGATGAGTTCATGAAACTTAATTGTGAAACCTCATAGGCACTGACTTATTTTCTGACTCTATGTATTTGACTAATATGAACATTTCACATAAATGGAATCATACGCTGTGGTGTCCTGTTACCTCTGACTTATTTAGCATAATATTTTTAAGGATCATATCCATGTTGTAGTGCACATCAGTGCTTCATTCATTTGTACTGCCAAATCATATGGATTTTATCAATTTGTCAGTACATAGACATTTGAGTTGTTTCTGCATTTTGGCTACTGTAGATAGTGTTGCTATTAACATTCATGTACAAGCTTTTGTAGAAATTCTTTCATTTTTCTTGAGTATACACCTAGGAGTAGAATAGTTGTGTCCTGTAGTAACTGTGTTTCAGCTTTTGAGGGACTGTTAGATAATCTGGTTTGCAAATGTTTTCTCATTCTATGAGTTGCCTTTTACTCCTTCTGATGGTCTTTGAAGCACAATTCCATTTGGCCTTTTTCTTTGACCTCTAAAATGCAGTCCTTTGAATTCCTGAGTAATTCAGGTGACTTTATTAGGTAAAACTTCTACGCAGCACTTGAGAATGTATGCAGATGACTGGGGGCCACAAAAATCACACTTGGCAGATGCTGTTAAACACTGTGCCACCAGGGCTCTCCAATCTCAGGAACTGAAGAAAGCATGACTTCAGTCATGCCTATTCAATGATTTAATTGTAACTGTGCAATGAAATCGAAAAGGTTTTAAACATGTAAGCTTGAGGACTTCCTTGACTGATGAGAGCGTATGCGCTTCCCTGGGGACAATGGAAATTTCATGCTGGGGCTCCTCCCAGATCTCTCCTGGTGTCTCTTCATTTGGCCTTTCTAGTTATAATAACTGTAAGTACAGATAGTGTCTTCCTCATCTGTTACTGTTCTAATAGAAATATCATGAGTAGATGGCTTTAGCAAAGAAAGTTTATTCTTACACCATCCGGTAGGCTACAAGTCTGAATTCAGGGCTCTGGCTGCAAGGAAGGCTTTCCCTCTCTGTCAGCTCTGGAGGAAGTTCCTTGCGATGTATCAGTCTTTCCTTGATCTGGGAGCATATCGGTGTAGGAACTTCAGATCTGAAGGATATGCTCTGCTCTTGGTGCTGCTTTCTTGATGGTATGAAGTCCCCAACTCTCTGCTTGCTTCATTTCCCTTTTATCTCTTATAGATTAAAAGGTGGTGCAAGCCACACTCCGAGGAAACTCCAGAGAGTTAACCTTAAGAAGGATGCTACAGCCCTACCGTGATCCTTTTAAACATCCTAGCTATTAACCACAGCCAGAGATTAGGATTTACAGCATAGGAAAATCACAAAATGGAGGGCAATCACACAATACTGGGAATCATAGCCCAGCCACATTGCTACACATACTTTGGGGGGACACAATTGAATCCATGACAGATAGTCTCTAAAATTTGTGAGCACTTCTAGAGAATTAATGAACCCACAAGGGGAAAATGAGACCCAGTGTGGGCTGGCATCTGTACTTAGCAGTCGAAAGAACTGAGTTCTTCTAACTTGTGAACTCTGACCTAGCTTGGAGTAGCTAACTCAGAGAAGAGCTGCAAGGGTATCTGACCTGATGGATGATGTCCCTTCAGCTTGTAAGATCTGGTCTAACTCAGAGTGATTAGAGTCAGGGCAGGTGCCACCTGGGTGGCAGGCAGTGAGGATAATGGAGACATGGAAAAGAAATGTGGAGAGGGGTACACATGCCCCCAGGGACAAGTTCAAGGGGGAGCCAGATGATGTATGGAATGACATTCTGAGTCACTACAAATATGAAAGGCACCTTACTGAGACAGCTGGACAAGAGGGAGGATGGTGTTGATTCTAATACATTGCCACTGTCATCTATTCATCTTGAAACTGGGGTCGGGAGTGCAACTTAGAGATTGTCCCTGGGTGCATGTTACCTTTGCTGTGTCCCTGCCTGAGAAGGTGAAGACTGGGTCCATTACTAGGTGGAAACTGGATTCATGATGATCCCTATCACACAGTTAGAGGAGAATTTTGCACATTGTTTCTTTATTAATGCCTCCCAAAAACCAAACCCACCATCATTGAGTTGACCCTATAGGACATGGTAGAACTGCCCCATAGAGTATCCAAGGAGTGCCTGGTGGCTTTGAAGGGCCAGCCTTTTGGTTAGCAGCCATAGCACTTAACCATTACAACACCAGGGTTTCTTTTATTAGTACAGGAGGTAAGAAATACTTGAGCTTCTGTTTCTCCACCATCTATTCTCCTGCCGATTGGTGCAAGTCATGTGCTAAACCTAGCCAAAAGCTTATTGACAAGTGTATTTAGCTATCTATTTCTGCATAATATCACAAATTAAGAGCTTAAAACAACACACTTCTTATTTAAATTTCTATAGGTCAAAAGTCTAGGTGCAACTAAACTGGGTTCTCTGCTCTAGGCTCTCACAAGGTTGCAATCAAGATGTTAAGCTGACTGCATTCTCACGTGGAAGTTCAGCTGGGGAAGACGTCTAAGCTCTTGTAGTGGTTAGTAGAACTTGGTTCCTTATGGTTGTAGGACTCAGTTTCTTGTTGGCTGGAGTCTGTCCTCACTTCCTAGAGCCTTCCTTAACTTCCTTGCTACGTTGGTGCCCTGGGCATGGGTACTTGCTTCATCAAAGCCACCAAGGGAAGGAGTCTTCTTACAAGACAGAGGAAGAAATTTTCTGTAACATAACCACAATAGTAACATCCCATCACTTTGAGTGTCTTGCCCACACTCACCTGGAAGGGATTTTGCCACCATGTGAATACCAGGATGCAGAGATATGAGAGCCACCTTAGAGCCAGGGAAAGGACCTGGGAACAAGACAACTGACTTGTACAGACATGACCTTCTAGGTACTAAGTGCCAAATGGTATAAGCTAGAACTTTTCTAGCCCTCTCTAATTCTGTTTCTTTTGCTTCATTTTCATTTCCATTCCTACCTCCTCCTTAGCCAGTCACTAATGTATTTAAAATGTCTGAAAAACTGTATCTTTGGGTAATGTAAGATGTGTGTATTTTTAATTTACATAAGGCTTTGGCAAATGATACTGTGCCATAGATCTTTTTTTCTCTGAACACTGCAAAGTGCTGGTGGTTACACTACTTGTAGTTTATGGGTTCTAACTGCTGCAATTTTGTTTTTCATTTCCTCTAATGAACACATATGTTCTTCCCTAGCTTTCCTTAACTACAGACAAAATTTTTAAATCTGTGTGAGAATTTTCTAGGCGTATACCCAGGGATGACTTTCAGATCAAATGATTCCTCTTGTTTTCCTATTCTCTTACCTGAGTTTCTTAGAGTGGAAAAAAACTTGGAGTTATATGGTGAATTGATAATTACACATTGAACTTTGTACTCTATTAATAGTACACACATTTTCTAGTATCCGTGGAAGACTAATAAAAATTGATTCTCTACCAGGCTGGAGCATCTTAAATTTTTAAAAGCAGAAATTACATTGTCACAAGAGAATAGAATCTACGCAATTCCAAACAGAATAAAAACTCATACTCCTCCAATCTAAAATGCTCTGCCTCATGACTACTAGGTCCAAGAATAAATCAGATACCCAGAAGTAAATTCATAACCTTAAGTACTTGCCTTTAAAAGGCACATTAAAAAAAAAATACAAAGCCTACCAAATCCACAGCTGCCAAATAGATTCCAATTCATAGCCACCTTACAGGACAGTGTAGAGCTGTTCCATGGAGTTTCCAAGGTTGTAATCTTCTCCCAGAGAGCAACTGGTAGGTTCAAACCACTGACCTTTTGATTAACAGCCAAGCGCGTAACTACCGTGCTACCAGAGCTTCTAGATTACTAAACATTGTGGTGTAATTAGACCTTTAACCAAATTCTGTGGACTTGTTTTTTCTGTTTCAATAAGATCACAAAAGAATAAGATTTTTTTTTTGTGGTCAGGAAGTAAATGCGTATTGGCTAATAACTAAGATTTAGGTCCACAGACATTGCCACTAGCTGGTCATTTACTTTTGAACAAAGTGCTCTCTACTTAAGGGATTAGCTGCTGTTGAGTCTGCTCAAGCTCTCGATGCCCTTATTATATACAAAAGAACAAAACGTTGCCTGGTCTTGCATCATCCTTGCAATTACCAGCATGTCTGAGTCCACCACTGTGGCTGCTGTGACAATCCGTCTTTCCAAGGTTTTCCCATGCCCTCGTTAGCCCTCTGCTTTGCCAAACCTGATGTCCTCCTCTAGTGATGCATCCCTTATGGTTGCATATCCAAACAAGCAAGTGAGACAAGGTTCTATTGTGATCTCTAACGTTTTCGTTCGCTGATTTTCAAAGTTGATCTCCTGACCTTTCTTCCTGGTCCATCTTAGTATTGAAACTTGCGCATCATGAGTGATCCTGCTGGTGTTTGAGACAATGATGGCATAGTTCCCATCATCACAGCAGCACACAAGCCACGACAGTATTAAAAGTGGACTGATGGGTGGCAGAACTTTATAAGACTGAAAAATAGAGGAGAACAAGGTTTCACTACATATAGTTTCAATAAATCCAAAGACTAATTTTGACTTCTTAGCCAATGAACAGCTGAGTATGGGCAAGACACTCAAAGTGATGGGATGTTACTTTTGTGGTTATGTTATAAAAAGTTTCTTCCTCTGTCTTGTAAGGAGACTTCTTCCCTTGGTGGCTTTGGTGAAGCACGTGGCCATGCCCAGGGCACCCTGCTGGTGCAGTGGCTAAGTGTTTGGCTGCTAACCAAAATATCATTGATGCTAACCCACCACCCACTTGATGGGACAAAGATGTGGCAGTCTTCATCCATAAAGTTATAGCCTTGAAAACCCTGTGGGGCAGTTCTCTCCTCTAAGGTCATCATGATGCAATGACAGTGGGTTTCGTTTTCCTCCCCTCGCCCTACTAATGAACCAGCACAGTGTATATGGACTCATGAGTGTCCAGGAACCTACGCAACTGAGTGTATCTTGGGTAGTATCATCTTTTTTTCCCTACTCCCTGCCTTTGGGCAATGGCTACAAAAAATTACCTTTTCCCAGGGGAATGGAGATAGGAGACACCTATGGGCACGTTGTCTGAAGCAGAGCGTGCCACCGCATTACCCGTTACCACACGAGGTCGTGTTCCAGAGGTCCTACTCAGAGCACTCTTAAGTCTGACACCTCTTCTGACTTCTGTGTTTTAAGTATGACTACATTAATAGTTCATGAACTTCTGTTTCTGAAACATTGGTGTATACTGTGAGATAAACTGGAAAGATTTTCGGCACAGGCTCAGTTCTACTTGGAACTCTGATCATAGATATAAATATTTTTCTCCTTTTCAAGTATTAGTGTTACTTGTCTTCATTTACTACTGTAACATTACAGTGATGAAAGGTAGAACAATGATGTTGTTGCCATTTTTCTAACTAAATGGGTTGTTTCTAATGATTCCCCACTAAAGATGATGTTTGCACTAAATACTAAGACTTTGGAGAATTTCCTGTGTCAAGTTACAAAAGTTCCTTTTTATTCCTAGCCTGACAAAGTTCAACCATTCATGATGAAAAAGTAAACAGTTTGCAAATGTTTTCTGAGGTCTAAGATAATGTGATTTTGCCCCTTGAACACTTTAATGCAGTTAGTTATTGATTTTACTCCGTATCGATCTCCCCTGGCTTTTGAGACAAATCCTAATTTGTCCTGATATATTATTCTTTTAAAACACTGCTATATTTGATTTTCCAATATTTTTAGACTCCTGGTGTCTGTGTTAATTAATGATGTAGCTGTATCGCTTGCCTTTCTCATTCTGTGCCTGGCTGAATCAGTATCAGAATCATGTTAGCTTCGTAAAACGAATTAAGTGAGCTTAATTTTTTATTTTGGCATTTTCTTTATTTATGCAGTGAATCCTCTCGCTTTTATCATTTAGGGTCTAAACTGGCAAAACATTTGTTTACTAAAGTGATTCAAGTGTTTAGTATAAAGGGGCTTTAATCCAGGTAATGAGCTATGCTGAGGATGAAGATACTGAGGGCCAAACAGGGGGTGAGGATGGTGAGGAAACCAAGAGATTAAGAACATGAAACTTGAGGTCCTTGGGCTAGATGTAAAAAGGTGCAAGGCAGTGTTACTAAAACTCAGAGTGAGGAACCTGGGGTAAGCCATCTGGTGGGGCTGTGTCACAGAGGAGCTGCCTGTGACATGCCCCTGTCACCCACCTTGTATCCTGTGCTACAGTCTCTCGCTGACCGAACCCATTTGGGAGCCCCTGATTGAGAAGCCTGGGACATGCAGCCTGCAAGTAGGAGCGTCAGCCCTCTGGTATGTGCCACTTGGAAATGAAGGACAGTGACTGAAATTGAGAGCAAATGTCAGTAGACATTTGTGTGAGTTCAAGATTTTTGATCTGAAAATGCTTCTGTGAGCTTTCTTGAATGTGTTTCCTGGTGCAGGTGTTTAAGAAACTCTTTGTGGTGTGTATTCAGGAATTGTCAGGTATGTGAATCATACATTTTGCTACAAATTGTCCAACTTTTTTGTACATGCTTACCAACTGAGGATGGAACTTCTTGTTTCTCTTTATCCCTGCTAATGTCAACATGCCGGCTGTCTGCTGTTTGCTTCTCCAGACTCATTCCCCTCTTTTCTCTACCCCATCAGAAGCTGACCTGAATGGATTTTACCCCGCAGGCCCGCAGGCACTTTGATCTCAAGTTTGGTCTTCCTGTTGGGGAACCACAAATAAGAAATCTACAAGAAGGAGGAGAGTAAGGTCAGGGTATGTATTCCCCTGTTGTTTTTCCCTGTTGAGTTGTGTCCCTTAACAGAAGGTCATTGCATCCTCGGGGACGCTGCTTCTGTAGCCTCTGTCCTTTTGGCTAGCTGCTCCTGCCGGTTAGCCCTTGTGGGAGGTTAACAGCATCTTCCCTCGGCTACGGTGCTGCTCCAGGGGCTCCCATTCTCAGTGCCGACACTGTTTTGAAGGACCTCTTTGCAGATATGGAACTCCTTATACTCAGGTAAACTGAGTGATCCACTTGCTGGTTTCTGTTGGAACTCAGATTGAGGCACAAGATTTTTATGCCTTTTTAATTGTTGGCGGTTTGGTGCTTCTGTAATCGTTTTTCACTTCCATTTCCCTGATTATTAGTGTTGCTCACCACTTTTGTGTTTACTGGTCATTTCTGTTTATTATATGAAGTGTCTATTCTTGTCTACCTATTTCTGTTGGGTTATTTTTCTTTCTGACTAGCTTATAGGGCTTCACTGTATAATCTAAACATCAATGTCTGGATTGTATGGAACCCTTGTGGCACAGTGGTTAAGAGCTTGGCAACAATCCAAAAGGTTAGCTGTTCAAATCCCCAGCCAATCCTTGGAACCATTACAGGGCTGTTCTCTTCTATCCTGTAAGATTGCTATGAATCAGAATTGACTCAGTGGCAGTGGGTTTGGTTTAATGGGGTTTGGGGTTACATGGTGTATATATTTTTTCTGAATGTGTAATTTTTCTTTTCTCCCTGTCATTCTTTTGATAAATAAAAACTATTAATAGTGCAAACAGTAACTGACATTTTTGCTTTTATAGTGTGTACTTTTTGCATAATAAAGGATTTCTTCTGCCTTTTCAAAGGTTCATAAAATTAGTTAAGAAAAAATGTGAGAATAAGTTGCCTTTTACATTTAAATTTTTATCTAGAATTGATATATATATATTGCACATATTGAAATGTATGGTTTGAATTTTTCCTATTTAAATAATTTCCTGTACTAGCCCTATTTGTTGAAACATTTATTCCTGCCTGTGCCCTGTCTGCTCTGCGTGACAGCTGTGTCATTTCAGATGTCCTCATATTTATGATTCCATTATGAGTTCTTTATTCTGTTCCATTGGTCTCCATTACTGTATTTTGTAATTCTTTGTCTATTTTTTCTTCAGCTATGTTTTAGCTATTCTTGTCCTTGTGCTTTTCTGTGTAAATTTTAGGAGCAACTTGTTGATTACTATGAAAAACAAAATGGTTAGGAATTAGGTTGAGATTATGCTGAATCTGTGGGTTTATTTATGTATGTGGAAACCCTGGTAGTGTAGTGGTTAAGTGCTGCAGCTGCTAACCAAAAAGCTACCAGTTCACATATGCCAGACACTCCTTGGAAATGCTATGGGGCAGTTCTATGCTGTCCTGTGTGTTTGCTATGAGCCAACATTGACTCGATGGCATTTAGTTGTTTTTTTTTTTTAATTTACACGTGTATGTGTGTATGCTGCTTGGGTTTTGGGTGCTCCTAAGACTTGTGGTTTGACTGTTTTTTAGTTCTCTGCTTTGTATTTTCAAATTTTTCTTCTGCCTTCTTTACTATCTTCTCTTTCTGGGACTCCAATTACATGTATGTTTGTCCGTGAAACATTGTTCTATAGCTGTTGGATTCTCTGTTATGGTTTTCCTTTTCGTTTTGTCTCTCCCATTTTTCCCCCTCTTTGTGTTTTAATTTCAGTGATTTTTACTACACTGTCTTCAAGTTCACTGACTGTCATGGATTGAATTATGTCCCCCTTCCCCCAAAGGTGTACAATGACATGGGTGGGCCATGGTTTCCCGTATTACGCAGTTGTCCTCTATTTTGTGACTGCAGTTTCCATATATGTTGTAAATTCTAGTCTTTGGCTGTGGTTAATGGGGCAAGATTGAATTATATTAAAGAGGATTAGGGTAGGACTGTTAATACCCTTATTAAAATTACATCCTTGATCCACTGTAAAGGAAATTTCCCTGGGGTATGATCTATACCACCTTTTATCTCTGAAGAGATTAGAGGGAAGTAAGGAGAGTTAGGGACGTCATACTACCAAGAAAGCAGCACTGAAAGCAGAGTGCATTTTTGAGCCCTGGGCCCCTGTGCTAGAGATCTCTTTGTCCAAGGGAAGTTCAATGACAAGGACTTTCCTCCAGAGCTGACAGAGAAAGCCTTCCCCTGGAGCCAACACCTTGAACTTGGACTTGTACCTTACTTTACTGTGAAAGAAAAGATTTCTTTTTGTTAAAGCCATCCACTTGTGGTATTACTGTTACAGCAGTTTTAGATGACTAAGACACTGGTTTTCGTCTTCCTGCTGGCAAGATCTTAGAATTCATTATTTCTCTAATATTGTTGTCCTAGTTTTTCTATTTGTATAAGTTTTTAGTTTCTATTTCTTTGTGGAAATTCCCCAGCTATCCATATACTTGTTTATTCTTTCCAATGGATCCGTTATCATTGAATCAGTTATCTAAAGTCTGTCTGATATTCCAGATGCTAAGGCATCCAGAGTTCATTCTGTTGATTATCTTACCTCTTTAAATATCTTGTTTTTGTTTTCATTCTTAAAATTTTATTGAATGCTGGATATTATGAATAATATTGACTGAAATAAATATATCTAGAAGTGGGCTGTTAGGCTTTGGGGATGTATGTGTGTATAGCATCTAATCAGATGTCAAGTGGAGTTTTGTGAGTTTTTTTTTTTTCTTTTTTGGTGCTAACGTTACCTGTAAGCCAGCCAGCCAAGTGTATTATTCAAATTTACACACTAGCTACTAAGGCCAGAGATGAAATTGAAGATTGTTATCAAGTTCTGCACTCTAAGTTGATCAAACATGCAATCAAAACTCTGATAATTACTGGCAACTGGAATGCAAAAGTCAGAAACAAGGAAGGATTGGTAGTTGGAAAATATGGTCGTGATGATAGAAACAATACCATAGATTGCATAGTAGAATTTTACAAAACCCAGTGACTTCTTCATTGCAGATACCTTTTTTCAGCAACATGAATGACAACAATATATGTGGACCTTGTCAGAGGGAATACATAGGAATCAAATCAACTAAATCTGTGGAAGGAGATGATGGAAAAGCTCAATAAATTCAGCCAGAACAAGAGAGAACAGACTATCAACTGCTCATACTCAAGGCAAGTCAAAATGGAAGAAAATTAGAACAAATCCACAAGAGCTTAAGTATATCCTAGCTGAATTTAGAGAACAGATCAAGAACATATCTGACACACTGAACACTAATGACTAAAAACCAGATGAATTGTGGAATGACATCAAGTTCATCATATATGAAGAAAGCAAGGTCATTAAAAAGATAGGAAAGAAACATCTAATCAAAATGATTATCAGAAGAGACTCCAAAGTTGTTCTTGAACATACAGTAGCTAAAACAAAAGGAGAAAATGGTGAAATAAAAGAACTGAACTTAAGATTTCAAGGATGACTCAAGAAGAAAGAGTAAACTATTATAATGAGATGTGTGACAACCTGGAGTTAGAAAAACAAAAAAGAAGAATAGAATTTCTAAAGCTGGAAGAACTGAAGAAAAAACTCAAGTCTCTCGTTAAAGTATCAAAAGAGTCTACAAGAAAAATATTAAATGACACAAGAAGCGGCAAAAGATAATGGAAAAAATACACAGAGTCACTGCACCAAAAAGAACTGGTCAGCACTCAGCCATTTTCAGGGGTTAGTATGTAATCAGTTACCGATGGTATTCAAGGGAGAGGCCCAAGTTGCACTGAAGGTATTGGTGAAAAAAAGGCTCCAGAGTTGACAGAATATCAATTAAGGTGTTTCAGCAAACAAATGCAGCGCTGAAGGTGCTCATCATCTATGCTAGGAAATTTGGAAGAGAGCTTTCTGGTGAACCAACTGGAAGAGAATCTGTATTTATGCCTCTTCAAATGAAAGGTGATCCAACAGAAGGTATGAATGAGTGAATAGTATCATTAATATCACACACAAGTAAAATTTTACTGAAGATGATTCACAAGTGGTTGCAGCAGTACATCAACAGAGAACTGCCTCAAATTTAAGCTAGATTCAGAAGAGGACATAGAATTGATGATATCATTGTTGATGTCAGATGAATCTTGACTGAAAACAGAGACTACCAGTATTTTATTGGCTAGGTAGAGGCATTTAACTGTGGATTATAGCGAACTATGGATAACATTATGAAGAATGTCTGGTTCTTTTTCTCCATCTTTTCAACTGACGATCTTTCTGTTCTGCTGTTTCTATTAGTTTTTCATGTTATGTATTCTTCTGTTCTTTTGGTGGTGACATGAAAAGTCATAATGTTTATTAATTAATCAAAATCTCACATGTCTATCAATTTGTTGTATTGTAGAGGATTGTGTGTTGCTGTGATGCTGGAAGCTCTTGTACTGGTACTCAAACACCAGCAGGGTCACCCAGGGTGGACAGGTTTCAGCTGAGCTTCCTGACTAAGACAAACTAGGAAGAAGGATCCAGCAGTCTACTTCTAAAACTGAATTAGCCAGTGAAAAATCTTACAAATAGCAGTGAAATGTTTTTTTTTTTTAAATGTTTTCTTGTGCTTTAAGTGAAAGTTTACAGTTCAAGTTAGTTTATCATACAAAAACTTGCATGCACCTTGTTAGGTAATGATAGTTGCTCTCCCCATGCTGTGACAACACACCCTCTCCTCTCCACCCTATATTTTCTGTGTCAATTTAACCGGTTCCTGTCCCCCTCTGCCTTCTCAGCTCACCTCCAGAGAGGAGCTGCCAAGTTAGTCTTTTGTATCTACTTAAGCAAAGAAGCATACTCTTTGCCAGTATCACTTTATGTCTATAGTCCAGTCCAGTCTTTATCTGAAGAGTGAGCTTTGGAACTGGTTTCAATTCTGGGTTAATAGACTCCAGGGCCATGTCTTCTGGGGACGCTCCAGTGTATAAGACCATCAAGATTGGTCTTTTAATAGGGTTAGGGTTCTGCATCACATTTTTTCTCCCACTACATCAAGGACTCTTTGTTGTATTCCTGGAGCAGAATATTTTTTGATATATTGCTGTAAGATGAACCTCTGATGTTTGAATACACTCAGAAGATACTTGGGGAAGGTTGCCTCTTCAAAGTAGAGTTAACTTTAATGATGTGGATGGAGTTAAGCTTTTGGGACCGTCATTTGCTGATGTGGCATGACTAAAAATGAGAAAGAATAGCTGCAAGTATCCATTAATAATCAGAACATGGAAGGTATGAAGTATGAATCTAAGAATTGGAAGTCATCAAAAATAAAATACAACACATAAACATTGATATCCTAGGCGTTAGTGAGCTAAAATGTACTGGCATTGACCATTTTGAAATGGGCAATGTTTTGTTCTATCCGAGCAATGACAACATGAAGAGGAGTGGCTTTTCATTCATTATCAACAAGAATATTTCAAGATCTATCCTGAAGTGCTGCAGTGTTGTCAGTCATAAGATAATATCCATGTGCCTCCAGGGAAGACCAGTACATATGACTATTACTCAAATTTTTGCACCAACCACTGAGGCCAAAGATGAAGATATTGAAGATGCCAAGACACCAACTTCTGTAGTCTGGTATGATTGAGCATGCAATCAGAGTGCACTGATAACTATCAGATATTGAAATGTTAAAGTTGGAAATGAAGAAGGGTTGATAGTTGGAGAATATGGCTTTGGTAATGAAAAACGTATTGGAGACTGCATAATCGAATTTTGCAAGACTAGTGACTTCTTCATTGCAAATACCTTTTTTCATCAACATAGAGACTGTATATGTGGGCCTCACCCGATGGAATTCACAAGAAATAAAGCGACTACCTCTGTGGAAAGAGATGATGGAAAAGCTCAATATCACCAATCGGAACAAGGCTAGGAGCAGACTGTGGAGCAGATCATCAGTTTCATATACAAGTTCAAGTTGAAACTGTAGAAAATTAGAATATACCAACAAGAATCAAAATAGAACCTTGAGTATGTCCCACCTGAGTTTAGAGGCCATCTCAAGAATAGATCTGACACATTGAACACTAATGACTGAAGATTAGATGAGTTGTGGAATGACATCAAGGACATCATATATGAAGAAAGCAAGAGGTTGTCTAAAAAACAAAGATCAAAAGGGTTGTCAGAAAATACTCTGAAGCTTGCTTTACAAAAAGTTGCTAAAGCAAAAGGAAGAAATGATGAAGTAAAAGATTTGAAAAGATTTCAAAGGACAGCTCAAGAAGATAATTTGGTTAAAAGACCTAAATATAAAATCGAAAATGATAAAGCTCATCCAAGATAAAATAGGATCAACAATGGGAGTTTTAATACACAATGTCGACAGACTTCAAAATCTGAGAAAGCATGATCAACAGAAGAGAAAATAGACAAATGAGAACTACTAAGAATCAAACACTTTGTTCATCCAAAGACTTCATCAAAAGAATTAAAAGACCACCTACAGAATGGGAATTGGCAACTGTATGTCAGACTGGCATCTGTTCTTCATAATCTGTAAGGTACTACAAAATATCAATAAAAAAAGATAAATAATCCAATTCAGCCATGGGTGAAGGAGATGGACAGAACCTTCTCTAAAGAGGATATCCAGGCAGCCAAAAAAAGATGCTCACAGTCATTAGCTATTAAAGAAATTCAGATCAAAGCCACCATGAGATATCATCTCACTCCAACAAGGTTGGGCATGGTCCTAAAAACACAAAACAGCAAATGCTGGAGAGGCTGTGGAGAAATTGGAACTCTCCTACATTGCTGGTGGGATTGCAAAATGGTACAACCTCTTTGAAAAACAATCTGGTGCTTTCTTAAAAAGCTAGAAATAGATATACCATTTGATCTTGTAATTCCACTGCCTGAAATTTATCCTTCAGAAACAAAGGTTGTCACACAAACAGACACATGTGCATGAATGTTTGTTGTAACACAGTCCACAATAGCAAAAAGATGGAATCAACTCCTATGCCCATCAACAGAAGAATGGATAAACAAAAAACTGTGGTACATATACTCAGTGGAACACTATGCTATCATAAAAAACAATGATGATTTTAGAAAATGTCTCATAACATGGTCTCATTTGAAAGAGATCATGCTGAGTGAAAGTAATCAGTGTCAGAAGGACAAATTTTGTATAAGACCCATGTTATAAGGACTTAAAAAGAGACTTATCCACAAAACAAAATGATTAATGACTGTGTTGGCTACAAGAGTGGGTGGGGGGTTAAGGGTTTATCATAGATGAGATAATTGATAGATGTTAGAAATTTTATTTTTACTGTAATTAATAAAAAATAAAATTAATTAAAAGAAAAAAGAAGAAAAAGTATTATAATGACATATGCAGAGACCTAGAGATGGAAAATCAAAAGGAAAGAGCACTCTTTGCATTTCTTAACCTGAAAGAACTAAAAAAAAAAAAAAAAAAATGGAATCCTCGAGTTGCTATATTGAAGGGTTATATGGTTCCGTGGGGGAAATATTAAACAACTCATGAAGCATCAAAAGAAGGTGGAAGGAACACACAGATTCGCTATACCAAAAAGAATTGGTCAATGTTCAGCCTTTGGTCAGTGTTCAGCCATTTTATGAAGTAGTATGATAGCAGGAACCAATGGCACTGAAGAAAGACTTCCAAACTGCACTGAAGGCGTTGGTGAAAAACAAGCCTCCAAGAAGTGACAGAATACCAACTGAAATGTTTTGACAAGTGGATGCAGTGCAGAAAGGACTCATCTATGCCAAGAGATTTGGAATGCGACTACCAGGCCAAATGACTGGAGGAGATCCATATTTGTTCTGCTCCCAAGAAAGGTGTTCCCACAAAATGCAGAAGTAACGTTAATATCACACACCAGGTAAATTTTGCTGAAGATCATCCAAAAGAAGGTGCAGCAGTACATCAACAGGAAACTGCCAGAAATTCAGGCCACATTCAGATGACGGCCCAGAACCAGGGATATCATTGCTAATGTCAGATGGATTCCGGCTGGAAGCAGAGACTACCAGAAAGGTGTTTACCTGTGTTTTATTGACCGGGTGAATCATAACAGATTATGGACAACATTGTGAGGAATGGGAATTCCATAACACTTAATTGTGCTCATGAGGAATCTGTACATAAATCAGGAGTCAGTTGTTTTAACAGAACAAGAGGATGCTACATGGTTTAAAATCAGGAAAGGTGTATGTCAGCGTTGTATCATTTCACCATACCTATTGAATCTGTATACTGAGCAAATAATCCAAAAACTGGACTATGTGAAAAAGAATGGGGCATCAGGATTAGAGGAGTACTCATTAACAACCTGTGCTATTCAGATAACACAAACCTTGATTGTAGAAGGTGAGGTGGACTTGAAGCACACACTGGTGAAGATCAAAGACCACAGCCTTTAGACTGGATTACAGCTCAACTTCATGAAAACAAAAATCCTCACAACTCAACAAATAAGCAACATCATGATACACAGAGGGGGAAGAAAATGAAGTATACAAGAATTTAGTTTCACTTGGATCCACAATCAACACACATGAAAGGAGCAGTCAGGAAATCAAAGAATGCATTGTGTTAGATGAATCTGCTGCAAGAGATCTTTTTAAACGATAGAAAAGCAAAGATGTCTCCTTGAAGATGAAAGTGCTTCTGGCCCAGTCCCTGGTGTTTTAAATCACCTCCAGTGCTTGTGAAAGCTAAATGATTAAGGAAGACTGAAGAACTGTTGGAGAAGAAATATCGAAGATACTGTGGACTGCCAAAAGAAGTTACAAATCTGTCTTGGAAGTAGTACAGCCAGAGTGCTCCTTAGCAGCAAGGATAGTGAGACTGTGTGTCATGTACTTTGGGCATGTTGTCAAGAGGGATCAGTTCCTAGAGTAGTATATCATGCTTGGCTAAGTAGAGAGCAAAAAAGAGGAAGACCTTCAATGCAATGGATTGGTGCAGTGGCTGCAGGAATGGGCTGAAGCGTAACCACAGTTGTGAGGATAGTATAGGACCAGGTAGGTAGTTCTGTTGTACATGGGATCATTATGAGCAGGAACTGAGTCAGCGGCATCTAACACCACTAACAATTGAAATCTAATGGTAATCAGTACCTTGACTCTCTACTTAAACAATTTTAATGGCTTTAAGATCTTTATGATGTCTGGGTAATATTCTATCTTTTGATAGTGGGAACCTCTACAAGTGTATAAAATTCTGGAACTGGATCATTCATTCACCAGTCAGATAAAAAAAAGAGACTGTTTTACGGGGTATCAGGATCACCTAGACAGCTTAGTAAAATTACAAAGTCCCAAGGCCTTACCTATTTGAGTGAGCCTGGGCCTCTGCTAGTTACTAACTTTCCAGATAATTCTGATACTCAGTTTGAGAACCTGTGTATTATAGTCCCCTAACTATTAAAAACCATTCACCTGTGATGAAGGGAGATGGAGTATAAGTTCAAGAGCATGTACTGGCGTATGCAATTTCCTCATCACTTGGGAGGGAAGGCAATACTAATCACCAGGATTGAGAAATTGATTGCTAAAATGCCAGAGTAGCACTCGAAAAAGAAGAGTTAGGCCACCTAACTACTAATTGTGGCCATTTTAAAAAGTGCTCATCTCCTATAGCCAAAGTGGAAACTGTTAGCATAGTGCCTAAGACCTACAGCTGCTAACCAAAAGTTCAGGAGTTCAAATCCACCAGGCAGTCCTTAGAAACCTTATGGGGCAGCTCTGCTCTGTCCTGTTGGATTACTATGAGTCAGAATCGACTGAATGGCAAGGAGTTGGATTCTGTTTTATTTTTAAAAAGCCAAAGGGGAGACATTGCTGAAAATCAGGCCCATGGTATGATTATGAGAATAGCAGAATTATGAGGAATGTTAAACTCTTAGCCCTGGCCTGTCTCCCATACTGAAGTTGATTCCTGATACGGAACAAGTAGGATACTGGGATACAGACAGGTAGGTAGATGTACTCCTTGAACTCCATAACTCCCCAGTATCCTCTGGGCCTCTCTCGTTGCTAAAGGATATTGTTTTTCCTTGCTTTAAGGGTAAAGCAGAAGCCTCACACAAGGTGAGATTTGTTCCTTTTAAGATCATCCCCCATAGCCCTCACGGTTTGCAGATCAGTTATTTGTGTCAGCCCTCAGCATGACCCATCTGAGGAAGTCTGCCCCTGCTACAGCAGGGAAACAGATTATTCATCAAGGAATCTATGGGATCTGGCTAGTCTTGTCAAATTGGAACTGCAACAATAGGAATGGATCCTTTGAATCCACACATGTGTACCAGATGTGCAGAGATTTCACAGTCCCTAGGGAAATGTTTGATAGAAGAAAAGATTTGGTAGACAAACTAGTCTCTCTCCCTGAGTGATTACTGGGGGCATAGGTTCCTTTGACCTTCTCTAGAGACTTTTGGTCAGAAGAAGCAATTAGCTTATCAGGAAACAATAGGCCAGCTAAGGAATACACTTCCTCGTATTTGTTATCTTTCCTTCCCTGCTCTACTCCCTTTGGGGTTGCACTTTATTATAACGAAGTGGCCACAAGTATGTGTGTGTGTGTGTGTGTGTGTGTGTGTGTGTGTGTGTGCGTGTTTGTGTTTTTGACTCAGACTCTCGTGCCCGAGAAACCCAGCCTAAAACAGTCTCCTATTAATTGTTCTTGCCAAAATACGGAATTTGAATCTGATCAGTCCAGATCTAACATCCAATTTATAGGAGACGTAAGGGATGGGGAAACAAATGACACTACAGGGATAAAAATCTGTAAAACCTACGCTCTGGAAACATTTATAGAGCAGATGACACAGTATGAAGGAAGCATAAGTTAAAAGAAACTCAGCTGGTTTGAATTTAGAACCTAATTCAAAAGTAGAGGTTTCAAAGGTATTGGCCAACTGCCATCTCCTGAAATGAGTTGTTTATATACACAGATATTTCTTAATTATTCTTTAAAATTATGTATGTCATAAATATTGTATTTTGTAAAACAAAATGTAAATGTAGTTAGAGCAGGCCAAAGAAAATTAAGATGAACAAAATCAGAGACAGGAGCAGCAAGTGGGATTTTACAACATCTTAATTACAAGGAGGATTTGAACTAAGACTGGAGTGGTGACAGGGATATACAGAATTGGTTAATTATCAAGAAGGTGTCAGGAATCACTCTAAGATTCCCAGAGAAATGATCAACTCAGGTCATGCTACCTCTTAGTGAAATGAGGGGCAAGGTATGGGAAAAGAAATTTCATTCTATTGGAGCTTGAGATAAACCCCAAACGAAACCAAACCCACTGCTGTTAGGTTGGGTCTGACTCATAGTGACACTATAGTTCAGAGTGAAACCACCCCATAGAGTTTCCAAGGGGCACCTGGCAGATTTGAACTGCCGACCTTTTGGTCAGCAGACATAGTGCTTAACCCACTACACCACCAGTGTTGCCAAGCTTGAGATGCCTATGGGTTATTCAGGTGGAAAGGGCCTTCAAAATTCGAGAGGCTAGACAGAAGCTGCGGTGGAGTAATTGGCCTTATAGGTACAGAGCTTGGAGCTGGAAGGCAGTCAGTGATTGACTCAGGTCCTGCTTTGGGGGAACTCATACTCAGGCTGATGTGCAGGTAGTCCATATGGGAACATGAGAAGGAGTGAGGGGCTGTGAGAAATATAAGGGAAAAATGCAAGGATGCATTATTGAATTGGCCACAACTACAGCGCACACTGATTGCTTCATCTCACAAGAACTTCAGAAAGGTTTCGAAACTACCCACCTGGGGAAGATAAAGAGAAGCACTTACCAGGAGCCTTGTAAACCCCATTAATCAAATGCAGCTCTTCTCCGTCTTCTAGGTTACACCAGTGTATTAACACCAAACAGATCTGAGAGGCATTCATGCAACAATGTCAGAAGTTTCAAGACAGGCTGCTGGGTGAGTGAGATGTTACTGGGTTGGTTGTGCCTTTGTGAAACGGGCACCTGTTAGCAATGATGCAAAGAAGAGGTGAGGCCAAGGGACTGAAGCAGTGTACACAATTTTCCAATACACTCAGAGTACATAGAGAAGTTAATACAGTTGGGTCCCTGAGGAACAAAAGCTTGTAAGGAGTAGGTAGAGGAAAGTACCCAAAGGAATAGTTTAAGGATTAGGAGTAAGAAAGAGGTAAAAGTTGTCACAAAGCCCAAGGGAGGGGAGTTTTCTGGAAGGAGTGATTAGAAAATAGTATCAAATTATCTTGGTTACCTAGTGCTGCTCTAATAAAAATAACCACAAGTGGATGGCTTTAATAGACAGATTTCTTCTCTCACAGTCTAGAAGACCAGAAGTCTGAACTGAGGGTGCCAGCTCTAGGGGAAGGCTTTCTCTCTCCATCTGCTTTGTAGGAAAAGTCCTCTTCATCAATCACTCTCTGATCTAGGGGCTTCATAGGTGTAGGTACTCCAGGTGCAAAGGACACGCTCTGCTCCTGGTGCTGTTTTCTTGATGGTCTGAAGTCTTCCACGTCTCTTGCCTTGCTCTTTCTGTTTTATATCTCAAAAAAGATTGGTTTAAAACATAATCTAATCTTGTAGATTGAATCCCACTCTACTAATATACCTGCTACTAATCCTGTCTCATCAACATCATAGAGATAGGATTTACAATATACAGGAAAAGCATTATGAGATGACAAAATGAGGACAATTACACAGTACTGAGAATCATGATCTAGCTAAATGGACACACATTTTTGAGGGACATAATTCAACCCACAACACAAAGACAGAAAAAAGCAATCAGGGTAAATTGTGGCCACCAAAACTCATGGGGAGTAATTAGCTAAAGTATAGTTTTGGGAGTGAAAAAAAATTTGTAAACATAGCTGTATCATACTAAGCAGTAAATGGATTTTTGTCTGTATAGAGAGTAGACCAATGGTATTTGCATTTTCTGGCGGTGTGCTGGTTAAATGCTAAATCTGCTAATTCAAAGGGCAACAGTTGGAATCCACCAGGTGCTCCTTGGAAACTCTAAGAAGCAGTTCTACTCTGTCCTGTAGGGTCACTATGACTCAGAATTGACTTGACAGCAGAGGGTTTGGTTTTGGGTTAATATTTTTCTCATATGTATATACTGTTAATGCAATATGAACATTTTTAACCATTCTTAAGACAAAAGAAAAAAGTATCAAACTTTTTAATAATATAAATTTTTTTTCACTAAAATTGAAAATATTTAGTTGGTAATGTGAGTAAAAGTGCTCTATTTTCTAAAGTTTGTTTTTATTTCAGTGCTACAGCATTTTAAAGATCTACTTCTAAGTTTAGTTAGTTTCAATTCTTGGTTTTAAGGGTTGCTGTAGCTGAGAAAGATGTTTTGCAAAGGTTTGTGGCTCCAAATGAAATAACCCATTGGTTGTTCCTATTAGATTGTGAAACTCGCTGCTCCATCCACCAACTACACACAATTCTTTGTTGTTGAGATTCTCCTGGAAAATTCCCATCTTCTCTGCTGTCAATCAGTTGTTGCAAACTAATTAGAAGGTTTTATATTTTCTGTATTCTTAGCAAAATAGTCCCCAAATCCCTGAAATTGTTTGAAAATAGTATTTTCCAACTTGCTCTAAAAATCGTCCTTACTGAAGCATGTAGATGCAAGAGATTTTAGACCTATTTTCCAGAACACAATCTGAACATTGGCAAGATGTCTCAAAGTCTACTTTTATGATACTCTTTCCGTAGCATGAGGTTGTCCTGGAAAAAATGTTTGTCACTTTATCATTGTTACAACTTCACTTTTACCTCAAAAGGGTCAAATTTCTCCCAGACAGCAAACTACCATCACTTAGCAAGTGTGGTACTTTTGACATCTTGAAAAGATGAATGGCTTAACTTTAAATTCAACTTTTTTCCTTATTAGTAAGATAGGGAGCGATGATGAACTTTTTCACAACACAGAGACATCTGCTAGTTCTTACTGTGACGCGTATGGAGTCTACTATGGTTTGAAGTCATGTTTTCATGAAATTAGTGCCATCGATAAAATCTTCTGTCACACTCTGTTTTCCACTTCTTTCAATTTCCTGTGACTGAATGATATGATGGGTGAATTGCACATGCAATAGGATATCTGTAAACTTATCTTGATATCAGTAGTGGTTACGTTTATATTTTCTGCAAGGGGTCATTTAGTGTTGAATATGGCTCAAAAAAGTAATTTTGGGTGTATATCATTTTTGAAATAGAATCTGGCAGGTGCTGCAATACAAAACATTTATACTTTCGTTCAACTGTATAGCAACCTCGCACACCATGTAATTTGTTCTAAGCCTTATTACCTCAAATCTTTAGGAGTATTTTCAGTACACATGCCAACATTTCATGTGCTTTTTGTTGTTTCCAGTGTATTCTAGCAATTTCTACCAAGGTAGGAAGAACTAAGTGTTTCCCCAGTGATAAATGGGTTTTTATCTTTAACTCCTAAGCATGTACCTTTAAGTTTAGTGAACACTTGTGGAGTATTGGAGTAAATGTCCCATAACTTCTAAGAGTACAGGCAGAGTTTTAAAGGTTTCTGTGTCCTGCATCTTTAGCATGAATTTATGAACAGTAGCAGGACCTTATAAATACCATATCAAGGCAGGCTATATACTTAGAAAAAGACTTAGCTATTGTTAATAACACAGCTTACCCTAATAGTCTTGATAATTTCAATTTAAAAATATCTTGGGGAAAACTCATTATAGTTGTTTTACCTCCTAATGTGGTTGCTGAAGTGCCGTCCTGAGAGAATTATCATCTTTTCAATTCTCTTCTTATCAAGTGTTTAAGTGTTGTCGTTCAGTGCAGTTGAGTTGGTTCTGACTCATAGCAACCCTATAGAACAGAATAGAACTGCACCACTGGGTTTCCAAGGAGTGCTGTTGGAGTCAAACTGCCAACATTTTGGTTAGCAGACAAGCTTTTAACCACTTGGCCACCAAGGCTCTGGGTTGCCTATTAGTCTTATAAAAATGGCAAGGTGGGAGCATCTAACCTCCTCTAACTTTACTGTAGAGTGTGTCATGAATAAAGAAAGGGAAGTCCGGGATTTAGAAAAAACAGGAAAGCATTAGCCTTTGACCTTGTAGAGGCCCCATCTACCTAAGCAGAGGAGTTGAGGCTGGGTGGCAGGTCCTAAGTAAATTTGAAGATGAGAGTGGAGAGCTGAAGGAGTTCATGCTTGAGTCCATTTCCTCAGAAGCAAGAAGCAGGGTCGCATGCAGAAAGGAAGGGGCAAAGTGGAAAGTTTGTGGGGAGAAACAAAAACATGCAGTCTGTACAAAGGTACAGATTAGTTTTGTCTCAATTAGATTCTTCTCCTTGTCTCTCCTCTAAGAACTAACTGGATTATGAACACAAAAGCTTGTGTTAGAAGTAGTCAGGAGCCCCTGCAACCCCAAAAGAAAGGCAGAGTAAAGGTAGCATACTTGTGTCTAGACAGACAAACAAGTTCCCTAAGGGTCTGTCTTAATTGTTTGGGACTTCTGTAACATAAATACCCAAAGTAGACAGCTTTAAGTAACAGATTTATTTCCCTACTGCTGAGGAGGCTGAAAGTACAAATACAGAGTGCCAGATTGATGGGAAACCTTCCTGTGTCTCTGGGCTGTGGAGGAATGTCCTTGCCTCTGCAGCATCTGTTTCCCGGTTCCTTGGAGATCGCTGTATGTTTTGGCATCTATCTGACCCCACTGCTCCGTGTGTTTGCTTGTTGATTCTCTTTTATATCTCAAAGGAGATTGACTCGCGATACACTGTACACTAATCATGTCTCTTTGATATAACAAAGACAGTTTACTCCTAAATAGGATTATAACCACAGGCACAGAGGTTAGGATTTACAGCACATATTTTAGGAGGACATAATTCAGTCTCTAGTAGTGCCCAAATAGAAGCTGATACAAAATGCAAGGCACTTCCATTTTCCAGTGAGATGATACATATGTTTCTCAGATACTTTGAATAAACAAACTTGTGATAAAGAAAAATGATCAAATGCCTAATTGGTTTGGCTGTACATACATTTAAAATCACACAAAGACTTGTTGGTAATATTGCATTGTTCTGCTCACGTTTTATAAAATGGTTTCATTCACTTTTCAATATTAATACTGTCATCACTAGTGACATGCTTGGAAGCCCTGGTGGCATAGTGGTTAAGTGTTAACACTTTGGTTAGCAGTTCTAATCTACCAGACACCCCTTGGAAACTCTAGGGAGCAGTTCTACTCAGTCCTATAGGGTTGCTGTGTGTTGGCATCGACTCAGTGGCAGTGGGTTGGGTTTTGTGACATGTTGAGTCATCTGTTTTGAGAGCTCCAGTGCTCTCGGTTGTTTGACAGACAACATTACTTGAATCAGATGTGACTTGAAACTTGATCTCAAGCCACAGGGATCATTTACATGATGTAGCATCAGTCTTCTCCCATTCCTCCAGTGATAGTCTATTTTCCTACTGTGTAAGTTACACTGTTTCTTTTTTAAGTGATCCTTAAAAGGCTTGTTTATAGTGACATCCAAAATTTGATTGTGAGGACATAAGGCATACTCTCAGGAATAATTACTGAATTGATGTTACTGTGTGGGGATGCACGCTTGCAACTGTGCACTTCCTTTACCGATTCTGACATTGATTGAAGTCTTTTTCTGGTTAATGTGCCTTCCCCAAGCAGCATTCTGTATTCAAAATAAAGCAATTGAGAGACAGCCCCAAAATGAGCCTTGTAAGGACTCATACATAATTCGACTCTGTCTTTTCTGAGGGATGAGTTTTTAAGGGAAAATTCTGATATCCATGCATATGCCATATGTTCTTCATAACCTACAGCCCTGGATGCATATTGTATAACACATGGTTAACTTTGAGCAGACAGTTGCTAGTACAATAGGATCCAATGAAGAATGTATGCGTGTGCTACAGACTCATCTGCCCTTCCCTCAGTCTCACCGCTATCCATCCGAGCTCTTGGGCCTTATTCAGATTGTCATCGTTGTTAGGTGCTGTTGAGTTGGTGGCAACTTACAGTAACCCTAAATAGAACAGAACGAAACAGTGCCTGATTTTATGCCATACTTGCAGTGATTGTTACACTTGGGACCCTGTCTCAGTCACTGTGTCAGTTCATCTCATTTAGGGTCTTCCTCTTTTCCACTGACCTTCAACTTGACTAAGCATGATGTCCTTCTCCAGGGACTGATCTCTCCTGATATGTCCAACATATGGGAAACACAGTCTTAATATCCTTGCTTCTTACGAACTTTCTGGTAGTACATTTTCCAAGGCAGATTTGCTTGTTCTTTTGGCAATCCACAGGATATTTAGTGTACTTCACCAATACCACAGTTCAAAGGCGTCAATTCCTCTTCAGTTTTCCTTACCTATCCTCCAGCTTTTGCATGCGTATCAAGTGGCTGAAAATAACATGGCTTGGGTCAGACGCATCTTATTCTTCAAGGTGACATCTTTCCTTTTTAATACTTTAGAGGTCTTTTGTAGCAGATTGGCCCAGTACAATGAGTCTTGATTTCTTGACTGTAGCTTTCATTGGTGTTGACTGTGGTCCCAAGTAAAATGAAATCCTTGATAACTTCAAGTTTTTCTCCATTTATCATGATATTGCTTATTGGTCCAGTTGTGAGGATTTTTATTCTGTGTTCAGATGTAATCTGTACTGAAGGCTGTGGTCATTGATGTTGCTCAGTAAGTTCTTCAAGTCCTCTTCATTCTTACCAGGCAAAGTTGTATGCTGTACATATAGCAGGTTGTTAATGAGTCTTCCTCCAATCCTGATGCTGCATTCTTCATATAGTCCAGTCTGTCAGATGTTTTGCTTAGCATGTAGATCGAATAAGTATGTTAAAAGGACACAAATCTGACTCACATTTTCCTGATTGTAAACCATGCAATATCCCCTTGTCGTATTTGAACAACTGCCTCTTGGTCTATGTACAGGTTCCTTATAAACAAAATTAAGTGTTCCAGAATTCCCGTTCTTCTCAATATTACCCATAATTTGCTGTGATCCACCGGGTCAGATGACTTTGCACAGTTAGTAAAACACAGATAAACAATCTTCTGATAATCTGCTTTCAGTGACTATCCTATCTGACATCAGCAGTGATATCCCCAGTTTCATGACCTCTTCTGAATCCAACTTGAATTTCTGGCAGCCTCCTGTCAGTATACTGCTGCAGCTGCTTTCGAATGATCTTTAGCAAAATTTCACTTGCACGTGATATTAACAGTATTATTTGATAATTTCTGAATTTGTTTAAATCACGTTTCTTGGGAATAGGCATAAATATAGATCTCTGCTGGTGAGTTGCCCAGGTCTCTTCCAGGTTTCTTGAGAAAGCTGAGTAAGTACTTCCAGCGCTGCATCCACATGTTCAAAACATCTCCATCAGATCCTGGAGCCTTGCTTTTCGCCAGGGCCTTCAGTGCAGCTTGGACGTCTTCCTTCAGTACCGTTGGTTCTTGATCATGTGCTACCTTCTGAAGTGGTTGAAAGTTGGCCAGTTCTTTTTGGTATAGTGACACTGTATGAGTGTTCTTCCATCTTCTTTTGATGCTTCTTGCAACATTTAATGTTTTCCCCCTGGAATCCTTCAGTATCGCAGGTCAGCAATTGAATTTTTCTTCAGTTCTGTCAACTTTAGAAGTACCAAACATGTTGTTCTCTTTTGGTTTTCACTCTCCAGGTCTTTGCACGTGTCGTTATAAAACTTTATTTTGTCTTCTTGAGTCACCCTTTGAAGTCTTCTGTTTGGCTCCTAATGACTTCTTCCTTTTGCCTTAGCTACTTCGCATTCTAGAGAAAGTTTCAGATCTCTTCTGACATCCACTTAGGTCTTTTCTTTCTTTCCTGTGTTTTAAATGACCTCCTGCTTTCTTCGTGTATGATGTACTTGGTGTCATTCCACAACTTGTCTGGTCATTAGTTATTAGTATTTAGCACATTAGATCTGGTCTTGAGATGATCTCTAAATTCCGGTGAGATATACTCAGTTTCGTCCTTTGGCTGTCATGGACTTAGTCTAATTTTCTTCAGTTTCAACTTGAATTTTCATATGAACTATTGATGGTTATGGTCTGTTCTGCAGTTGACCACTGGCCTTGTTCTTGCTGATGATACTGAGATTTTTCTGTTGTGTCCACCCACAGATGTAATTGATTTGACTCCTGTGTGTTCTGTCTGGTGAGGTCCACTTATATTGGTGGAAACAGGTATTTGTAATGAAAATATGATTAGTCTTGCAAAATTCTATCATGTAATCTCTGGCATTTTGTCACCAAGGCAATATTTTCCAACTACAGAGCCTTCTTTGTTTCCAACTTTTGAATTCCAATTACCATGAATGCATCCTGATTGCACTTTGATTGATTTCAGATTGCAGAAGTTGGCAAAAATGTTCAGTTTCTTCACATTTGGCTGCAGTGGTTGGTGCATAAATTGAACAATAGTTATATTAACTGGTCTTCCTTGTATGTGAACAGCAGTGCTTCAGGACAGATCTTGAAACGCTTTTTTCGATAGTGAATACAGTGCCATTCTTCAAGTTGTCATCCTGCCATCGTAAGCCGTGTGATTGTTCAGTTCACAACAGCCAATACCAGTGTGTTTCAGCTTGCCAGTGCCTAGGATATAAATGTTTGTGGTTTCCATTCCATTTTTGACAGTTTCCAGTTTTCCTATATTTATATTTTGTACATACCATGTTCCAATTATTAATGGATGTTTTCACCTATTCTTATTTTGAATTACCCCACATGTTTTAGTCACCTAGTACTACTCTAACAGAGATACCACAAAGTGGATGGTTTTAAAAAAGGAAAGTTTATTCTTACACAGTCCAGTAGGCTGCAAGTCCAAATTCAGGATGTCTGCTGCAGGGGAAGGCCTTCCCCCTTGTCAGCTCTGGAGGAAAGTCCTTGTTTTACATCAGTCCTTTTTCAGGGAGCACCTTGGTACAGGAACCTCAGGTCTGAAGGATGTGCTCTTCTTCTGGTGCGGCTTGCTTGATGGTTCCCAATTCTCTGCTTGCTTCTCTGTCTTTTTATCTCTCATAGGATGAAAGGATAACGGTGGTGAAAGTCAAGCTCCAGAGAAATTGCCTTAGCAAGGGTGTGGCAGTCCCACCCTAATCCTCTTTTAACATAATCATCATATCTGTTAGCCACAGGCAGAGATTATGATTTACAGCATCAGAAAAATGACAGAATGGAGGGCAGTCACAGAATACAGGGAATCTTGACCCAACCAAATTACTACACATGTTTTTGGAGGGACACAGTTCAGTCCATGACACCACAGTAGCAAATGAGAGTCCCAAAAGCTTGACTCCATCCATGTCATTAAGATCAACTCTACTTTGAGGAGGCAGCTCTTCCCCAGTCATATTTTGAGTGCCTTCCTACCTGAGGGACTCGTCTTCCAGCACTATATCAGACTGTGTTCCACTGCTATTCATAAAGTTTTCACCAGTTAATTATTTTCAGAAGTAAACCCCTAGGTCCTTCTTCCTATTCTGAGTCTGGCAGCTTGGCTGAACACTCTTCACCACAGGTGAGCTTACCAGTATTTGAATACCAGTAGCGTATCTTCCAGCATCGCAGCCACATGCAAGCCCCGAAACCATGACTGACTGACAGATGCGTGGCAGTTGTTCAGGCTAATGTACTCAAATCCGTTGTCGTCAGTGAGAAGAAAACCTGAGAAACAAGCAAAGTGTATTTGCAGTAATTTTTCTCTTGGGAGTAGATTTCATAGACAGAAAAAAAAAAAAGCCACATAGAGGACGATGAGTTTACTCTGGGGATTCAACAGAGTGTAGGAAGTGGCTGTCTCCTTGGGGAATGGTGACGGATGCAAGGAATGAGGAATATAATCTCCCACTAGTCACTGTTAGTACTTTGTTAGAAGTGAGTAAAAAATCGAAGGGTAAACTGAAGTCTTGGTGCTCAGTGAGACACCTTAAATGTGCTCCCCACAACCGTCACCATTCCCCACGGAGGCTGCCCTACTGTCACCTCTGAGCTCGACGTGAATTGACAAGGATTCTCTGAGTCCTCTATAACTCTGTGAGCCTAGTTCTCAGATGAGAAGTCGGAGGTACAGGAATTGACTTGCTGTCAAATTACTGCTGTTGTAGCTGCCCCTCCAAGGCGTACCCAGGGTGGTCTGAGGCCAAAGGCCATTCTTTTAACTGTTACCCAGTTCCACTTTTTTATCTCTTCCTATGAAGAACAAAACTATGGTAATACTATTCAAGAAAAATAATGGTGAATGCTATCAAAATTGGAAAGGAGTGTATAAGGGCAAGTGGCGAGGAGGTTAAAAAGCATGCTTAAAGTGATGATGAAATCAGTGATGACTGAGCTCTAGTAGGTAGATTCGTGGGCAGGCAGAAGGTCTTACAGAAGACGCAAGGTTTCATGAAGGATGTTTTGCTAGAACTCAAGTTAAGCTGAGGGGATGAAACACTAGCAGGTACTTGGTAAAAGATGATTGAATGGAAAATTCAGGATCACATGATGTTCTAAAGTTTAGTGTCATGGTGTTGTGAAGAATGTTTCCACCTCAATACCAAAAGTGATGGGATTCCTGTAAGAAGGGGCACAGTATTCTTCAAGTGCTGAACATAACATGAGCAGTGATTGCCTCTAATCATCTATTTTTCTTCAGGGCATGCAGTACCTACTCCCAGATTGATCTGAGAAGCTTGGGGATATGTTTTGTCTGTGGTAGAAATGAAACTCCCATTGCCGCAGAGTCAGTTCTGACTTATAGCAACACTAGAGGGCAGAGTAGAACTGCCTCCACAGAGATTCGAAGGAGCCCCTGGTGGACTTGAACTGCCGACCTTTTGGTTAGCAGCCATAACATTTAACCACTCTGCCACCGGGGTTTCCTCTGTGATGGAGGGTCGGTCCTCTTTGATCTGTCCACCACTGCTGTTTCCATGGCGTGGCACCCTTGGAGATGATTCTTGTCGCTCAGTGGCATCACTAAGGGACTACAGAGGATGCGGACCAATCCAAGTGACACGGTCAGAGGGGGTGACATCAAAATGACTCTCTATAAAATTTTCGTGCCGTATTTCAGCAGAAATATATTATGTTTTATAAAAGCATCCCTGTAGTTGTTTATAAGAACAAAAGCATTTCTCACAGGCCCAGCTTAAGTATACCTGTAGGGCTAAGATGCTATGACATTTTACTTTTTGAATCTTCTAATGCCCTCTGGAAACCCTGGTGGTGTGGTGGTTAAGTGCTACTCTGCTAACCAAAAGGTTGGTGGTTCAGATCTACCAGGTGCTTCTTGGAAATGATGGAAAAGTTCTACTCTGTCCTATAGGGTTGCTATGAATTGGCATCAACTCGACAGCACTGGGTTTGGTTTGTTTTCTTAATGCCCTCCTGTCAAAGCAGCTGAGACTGAGTCTGGATTCAGGAGAGTGGGAAACACAACCATGGTGGCACCACCAGGTTTGGCGTGACCCCCTTTTGCAGTAACTCACAGTATCAACCCCTGACCCATGGACTTCTTGTAACAAATACAGAATCTTCAGTAATGTTTTTTGTACTGTTATTGTAAATTGTAATTTCCATATACTACTCCTTTTCCTTTAATAACGACTTCATTCTTAAAGATATCAATATAAATACTGATACAGATTTACAATATTGCAGCTAAAACACCAGAGAATTTTGACCAAAATGGTGGCTACGAAAAGGTGGGCAGCAATCCAAACAGCAGTGCACATTTGTAGTGGTGCAGATGAGATGAGAGCATGAAGCCACGTGATCTGAAGCATGATTATCTCCCTGGGATAGCCCGTAAGCAAAGACTGTCCCCATCAGAGGAAAAGAAGCTAAGTTTTCCTGTCTGTGTACCCAACAAAATTGATGAGATCTAAGCTCTACTTCAGAGTTCCACTAGAAGGTGAGGCCAAAGCTACCTCTGCAGGACTGTACCTAAAGTCGTATCCCTGCCTGGCTTTTTTTTCCTGCCCTGTCCTGAGTCTCTTACTGGTTTCTCCTGGTAGCCCTTCCTGAATAAATTAAATGTAGTCCTTCCTGAATAAATCATATGTACAGAGCCCTATCTCAAATTATTTCTAAGGAATATAAGATCCAAAGTATACATTACATTTCTGTCTATACAAATAGTGGTTCATAACTTCCCAGGGTTAAGAAAAGAAGGAAACAAAAACTTCACCTCCGTTATACGTGAAACTTCTCATACTGTAGTTAGAAAAATGAAAAACCAAAGATTTTCCCCTAGCCCCCTGCCTGATTTATACAGTATTTTGAAGAAAGCTCCTTAATTACTCTTCCAATCAAATTGCAGCAGAAAGCAGGTATTATACTTGATGGATTTAACTACAGAGTGTTTAATACAGGGACGATTTAAAGAGGCAGAGGCAGGAATAACGGAGCTTACAAAGAGTGGGGAAGCACTAAAGGACTAGTGACAGAGGAGCTGTTGCCACCCTCAGGACCTGCAGAGATGAAGGGAGAAGCTCGTTACAGGAACCCAGCATGAACTGTAGTTGTGTCAGAAGGGTCACCCAGCAGGGGTCATGGCTTTTGTAGAGAAATTCAGCCACTGCCAAATAGCACCTGTCTAGAAGGGACATGGCAAATGAACACCCTAGCCTCTCTTTTTTCCCACCCTCTGGCTTTTAGTTGGGCTCATCCAATAAAAGAGATACCCACAAGGGATTAGAGGGCAAATATACAAGACACTGGCGCATCAGATCCCCTTTGCAGTAAAGGCTTGCTGCCCAGCTGCAGAGAGCCGTTTACCCAACCTGAAACAATTTGCATCCAGTGGCTGAGTAAGGTGGGGATATAAAGGTCCATCTGTATCAATCCAGGATGAGGCATTGGTGGTTCAGTGGTAGAATTCTTTCTTTTGATGCAGGAGACCAAGATTTGATTCCTGACCAGTGCACCTGCTATCCAGCCACCACTCGTCTGTCAGTGGTGGATCGCATGTTGCTACGATGCTGAAACCAGGCTTTGAGACTAAAGTGGACTAGGGAAGAAAGGCCTGATGATCTTCTTCCAAACAGCAGTTGATGAAAACCGTAATGTGCACCATAATTTCTCATGTGCAACCTCTCATGGGTATGGTGTGGGACCTGGAGTAGCATTTCGTTCACTTGTGGATGGGGTTGTCATGAGATGAGGGGGTGACTAGACAGCAGGTAATGTATCGATCCAACACAGCAGGTCACTGAGATGGGCAATGCTTGCTTAAGAGCTTCCTGCCAGGCTGCCCGGGCTTTGTTGAGTCCACATCGCAGTTTGAGTTCTTCTTCATTTTTTCTCCATAGATGTTGATGCCTAATAAGCATCTTGCATCCCATCCTCCCATGTCAGCGTCTCCTGTCAAAGAAACTAACCTACAACAGCAAAGGAGCGTAGGCGATGTAGTCCATGCAGGTCAGCCTCCCACATTCAGAGCAAGGCACGTCATCAGGGCAGACTCAGAAATACCAGTAGATCTACACTTATGTCTCATTCCTGTGTTCTAGACTGCTCCCTTCCTTGAGGTGTACAGTAATAGTGAACCTGATGTCCTTTGATCTGAGGGCTGACATAAACTAGAGGACATCTGTAGGAATCTGGAGAGCTGGAAAAATGTGATGTGCACACCCACACCATATTCCCCACCCATGTACCAAGCATCTGTAAGCAGTTGTCAGCCACTGTGTCTCTGGTGGCATACATATGTCAGCCCTCTGTGCAGCTCCCCCTGTGTGCTGTCAGGGAAGACTCTGCAGTGATGCTAAATGATGCAGCTCTAAGTGGAGTGATTAAACAGTTCCATGACGGGAGCATCCTCCTGGGGAGCGGAGCAGCAGGAGGCTGGGGAGGACATGCCTGAGTGAGTCAGAGCAGGGTTCTGTCTAGTCAAGGGAGACTGGGAACAGCCTTGTCAAGGGAGCGTGGTGGTGTGGCCCCCTCTCTGGAGAATGGTCTCCTCAGCACTGATGGGAGTGGGCAGTGCTCAGACTAAGGGTCATCGGGAGCCCCTGTGTACCTCAGGCCAAGATGAGGAAGTCTCAGATGTAGGCTTAAGACACAGTCACTGTTTCCACCATCACTGCATTTGTTGTGAGTCCCCTTTGGCCCTTCAGCACAATTTTGCATTCCATCCAGATTTTCCTGCATGTAAGCATTATTATTATTATTAATTCCACTCTGAATCTCATCCCCGTCAGACAGGGAACTCCTTTAGGGGTGGGGCTATATCTTCTAGTGTGTCAAGGGATATACAGGAAGAGAGTTTTGGGTTCAAGATGTTAATTGGTGATCAAGACCAGTGAAAGGAAGTGGGGGTAGTGGGGAGAAGAAGTAAGGGCAGAAAAAGATGGTGAATCCTAACGCAGACATGACAAATCTTTGGCCATCCTGGCAGGGAATTCTGAAGCCACTGTAGTCCATCTGAGTGTCCTTTGTTGGGCCAAAATAACGTGGCCTTTATAAATCTGTTACCAGGTACAAACTGCCCAGAAGGCATGGCTTCAAGTCCTTTCATGAAGGGGGATCTGAGTGGCGCATCTAGGTGTCTAAAATACTGCTTCATATCCCACTCCCAGATGTGGCCCTCATGGCCATTAGGATGGGGCTGCTCTTGGCCACATGTGTACTGACTCCAAGTGGTGAAGGGGAAGGGTGTCTGCCCCAGATCCCGGAGGAGTGGGCATTGGGACTCTCCAGCTGTTCTTATGTGAGACAATGGGGTCCTACCACAGTTCCTTTAGTAAGTTCTACTAGACCTAAGTTCTGGGTGGTCTGTGTAACAGTATAGTTGAACAGGTCTTGAAAGGACTGGCTAAAATCAAACTCTCAACCTCCTCTGTAAGTCTTCCTCATCTCTCCCCTAAATAGCTAGCCTCAGAGATTGCAATAGCAAGACAGAGGCCCGTGGGATTTTTCCTTGGGCACAGAGCTGGTGATTACAGCACAGTAAGCATGTTCCAGAGTTAGATCATTGGATAAGCATCAATAATAACTGAGGGTGAGTAAAACTGCTATTTCCCAGAGCGGGAAATGCTGTCCCGTTCTTGGTTACGTTTTCCTTTCAGAGTGATCTAGAAATGACCCTGCAGTTCTGGGGTGGAGGAGCTGGAGCAGGCAGGCTATCACTTTTCATCCAAGAGTGTCTTTTTTTTTTTTTCCTTAATTGCATTTTAAGTGAGAATTTACAATCTGAGTCAGTTTATCATAGAAAAATTTATACACTCATTGTTATGTAACCCTAGTGGCTCTCCCCGTGCTGTGACAGTACATTCCTCCCCTACACGCTGACTTTCCCATGTCCAGTCAACAGCTCCTGTCTTGTCTTCTCAACTCACCTCCAGACTGGAGCTGCCCAGTTAATCTTCTGTATCTGCTCAAGCCAGGAAGCTGTTTTATATCTTATAAGAAAGTTCAGTCTTTGAAGAGTTGACTCCCGTAATGGTTTCAGTCTGTGCTGACAGTCTGGGTGCCATGTCTTCCAGGGATCCTCTATTCTGTCAGATCATCAGATCTGGTCTTTTTACTAGAGTTCAAGTTCTGCACCCTAAATTTCTCCAGCTCCATCAGCAACTACTTGCTGAGTTTCCTGTGAGGCCAAGAGTACTTTTTTTTTTTTAATTTTTATTTAACATACCTGAGTGAAAATGTACATTCACATATAAATTTACATACCCACCTATATGCAGCTTCCACTGCTCTCCCTATCCGGTGACTGCACACTATTCCTCTCTGCTCCATACATGTCTCATCCTCCCAACAACCTCCTTTCCCCTCCTCTCCACTCCCCTTCCTCCAGCCATAGGTCAGCAAGATAATATCCTGTAGATGTATAGAACCACAAAGTGCTTCCAATATATGGTCACTCTGCATTGCCAAGTCCAATCCATTCCTGTCCAAAGAGTGGACCTTTGTTATAATTTATGGGAAAGGGCAGCATCAGGGCCGGGGGCCATGCTCTCAGAGGAACCCCAAAACTGCTGGACCATCAATTGAGGTCTTTTAGTGGAGATCTCAGGATGCACCCCTTTTTATTCTTGTGTTGCCAGTGAGACTCAACTTAGTGAGCTCCATCACGGCTATCACTGGTGGTGGCCGGGCACCATCCGGTTCTTCTGGTCCCAAGTCAGTGTAGGCACCCACTCTTGTGGGTCTCTCTGTCTTCTCGGTTGTCTTTACCACATGTCATTTTGGTCCTCGGTGAGCATCCGTTCCTGCTGAGTTGGGACCATTTGCTATGTCCTCAGATGGCAGCTTGGCAGCTTTTAAGACCCCAGACGCCACTCACCAATGTGGGGTGCAGAGAGCTCCCAAGAGCACTTTTGATGGGATGCCATTCTTGCCTGGTCATCCAGCTCCCAATGGGTTCCCACTTCTGTTTAAGGGGTCTCAAGATCAGGAGAACCAGGCCCAACCCTGCAATCTGGCCCAGCAGTGGAGGAGTGGCCACATAGAGCCATCGCTTCAGGACTCCTGCAGGCATACCCTGATCCTCTCCTTCAGCGGGCACTGGACTGGAGATTGTGCCGGGAAGCAGCACTAGACGCCAGGGCCCGTTTGCTTCTGTCCTTGACTCCTGCCCTAGTTGCAGCCATTTAATCAGTACACCACTTGCATTCTCAAGATGCAATCTGGACAGGTAAGTCTCACGGTGCCTATTTCTTTGGGTCAGCTCCATTTGGCAGTGCATTTGGAGTTGTGCCTTGTTGACTAAAACCGAAAACCAAATTCATGGTCATTGAGTTGTTCCTGACCTATGGCAACCCCATGTGTTACACAGTAGAACTGCCCGTGGGATTTTCTTGATGGTGATCTTTATGGAAGGGCATTTCTAGGCCTTCTCTAGCACCTCTGGGTGTGTTCCAGCTGCCAACTTTTAGGTTGGAACTCAGACCATTTGCATCACCCAGGGATTTTATCCTGGTTAACCAGATATCCCTAAAAACCCCTCAGCACTGATCACGTCATCCCCACAGGCACCGGGGCCAAGATTCCCCCAGAGCATCAGGATCCCAGCTGGCTGGGGGTCCCAAGGCTCCGTGGCCTGGCTGAATCTTTTCTGGGACATTGCCTGAGCTATTCTTTTTAGACTCAGTCTTTCCCAGGACCTGCAGCCAGATATGCCACATACCGCCTCTCAGGGTATGTCTCACTGGCAGGAGCTCCTTGTGGGCACATTGATGCCAGAGACTCATCAGATAGATCTGAATTGGGTGATGAAACAGATGCTAGCAAGTGTAAGGACGTCAGTACTGCACTCCCAGGAGCACCTGTCAGGGATGTTATACCAACTCCCAACTCCCCCTGCCTCTGTCAGCTTAGGGAGCTACCTGCCAGGTGATGTGACTGATGCCGAAGCCAGCAGATCTCAGTGTATCACACCTTTCTAGTCCCATATCTATCATGTCTTAGGAGGAAACAAACTACACATTCAAATTTGGATTCTGCAAACAGGGCTTAGTTCCTGAGGAGCTAATTTCAAAAGCTATGAGTGCATTGTAGGGGACCACCAGGAATGGTCAATAGCAAAGGGTAAAGTTATACCTTGAGGAGAGGGATAAATGACCCGTAGGGAGTGAGTCCTAAAGAGCAGGCAGCCTGGAGAGGAGCAGCGACCTTTGGTCAGAGGACACTGCCAGCTTGTGGTGACCTCCAGGGAGGCACCCAGGGCTGTAAATCCCCTCACTGCCCTTCCTTATTGTGATCCCCTCTTCTGATCTTCTGCTGGGCTTCCCTGTGGATGAACTCCACCAGACAGCAGACAGCAGGGGAGCATCCCAGCCCTCTCAGGGCAGAGAGGACAAAGGCAGAGTGTCCTTTGAGGAGCAAGTGGAAGACATCTGATACAGGCTTCTCCTCATTTCCTCTTTGTTTAGGAAATATGTGTCCCTATCCAAGACTACTCCCAGTAGGAGGCTGAAAGCCTGGTTCATTGTTATCCTTGTGTCAGTTAATTAAAGAAGCCTCGGTCGTGCAGTGGTTAAGTGCCTGGCTGCTAACTGAAAGGTCATCAGTTGAGCCCATTGGCAACTCTGCAAGAAAAAATTACGGCAGTGTGCTTCAGTCAAGATAACAGTCTTAGACACCCTATGGGACAGTTCTCTGCCCTGAGGGGTCACTATGAGTTAGATCAACCAAGTGGTTGAGTCTCAGGGTGTCTCATGAGGTTGCAGCCATCCCAGGGCGTGATGGGAGCCACAGGGTCTAATTTATTTGGATGTGGTTTGCTTACATGCTCCTAGCTGCCCAGGACTCATCCTGGTTTGTGAAACTGTAAGTAGTCTAGAGCTTCTATCTTACGCTAAAATAGAAGTTTTGTTTTGCTTTTTAGTAGAGAACGTACTTTATTAGGAAGCTGATGATATAGAGCAGCAAACCACACAAACCAGTTGCCAATGAGTCCCTTGTGACTCATGTGGGCAGAATAGAACTGCTCCATAGGGTTTTCATGGTTGAGACCTTTCAAAAGCAGATCCCCAGGCCTCTCTTCTGAGGTGTCTCTGGGTCAGTTTGAACTGCCCGTTTTTCTGTTAGCAGCCATACTCATACCTGTTGCACAACCCAGAGACTCCACAACAGACCTTTATCCCTTAAATGAAAACCCCTAGTGAAGTTGTTTTTGGATAAATTTAACACTGAAACTGGAGGGAAGCTGACATTAAACATAGTTAAAATTATACCAGGTAACCCCAGCAAAAAAAGAAAAATCCAAAACCATTGCCATCAAGTTGATTCTAACTCACAGTGACCTATAGGACAGAGTAGAACTGTCCCATGGGCTTTCTAAGGAGCAACTGGTGGATTCGAGTTGCCAGCCTTTTGGTTAGCAGCTGTAGCTCTTAACCACTGCACCATCAGACCTCACAGCGAATATAAATAGTATACAGAGACGACGAGAGAAAAGCGCAAGTGATTCAAGCTGGGATTGTGGTAAGGGCGCCATATGAAGACACCAGCATTTTAGGAGACCAGGTTGGAAAGGGTTACACACCCTACATTAAAAGCTGCCCCAAGATAGCAAGTTAGGATGGACTGGGAGAAATTAGATGAAGTATCTCTTTTACTTGAACAGCAAAGCCTAAAATATTTATTATCTGGTCATTTACAGAAAAAGTTTGCTGACCTCAGATAGAGGCCCAGCTAGAGCTAGACCAAAGAAGTAGGCAATACAAGCTTCACTTGTCTGGACTATGTCTTGACAGGACAAGTGGCATCAACTGTGTGATGGTGTTGGTGGCCTGTCCATATCTCCTCATCCTTACCACTTCCATGCACTCCAGCCCAGCTTCCAACTACCAAACCCAAACCCACTGCCGCTGAGTCAATTCTGACTCATAACAACCCCATAGACAGAGTAGAACCTGTAGAGTTCTACTCCGGTAGATTTGCACTGCTGTCCTTAGCAACTGTAGCACTTAAGCACTATTCCACCAGTGTATCCAGCTTCTGACTACCAAACCCACTGCCATCGAGTTGCGTCCAACTCATAGTGACTCTAGGGATCAGAGTAGAACTGCCCCGTAGAGTTTCCAAGGAGTGCCTGGAAGATTTGTACTGCTGACCTTTTGGTTAGCAGATGTAGCAGTTAACCCGCTACACCACCAGGGTTTCCAACTGCAACACCTATGATTCTTCACCTGAGAGAGTTCTCTGGCTGGTGAAACCTGGCTCGCCTGCCCGTGTCACAGGCCAGAACGTCTAGGGAATTAACACCCCTGGGAGCAGCCCTTAAGTCAACCACTGCTGGAGGCTGTAAGTTAGTGCATACATACCCCGGTTCCCTCACCCCTCAGGAGGAAGAGAGTGAAGAGTTTAATCTCGCAATACCAAACCAGTCCATAATATGTACTAATTTTATTCTGATAACTACTGATCTAAAATTGCTCTGTGACTTGGATTCTTATAGGCAGAACCACATAATATCATCTTGGCGCTTAAATTAACATCGCATCCCAGGGGCTCGAGTGAGAGGTATAGCTGAAAGGGGGTTGGAGGATGATGGCTGTAAAGGGAACATCAGAACTAATTAGGGAGAGAGGATTGTACTTTCAAAGGTGAATGAAGGACGTAATAATCCAGCTAAAGAAACTTCTCAACTGGTTATATTCCAAGAAAGATTTCTGGAGGTGAGCAGTATTGAAGAAAACTGATAGAAGAGATGGCTGGGACTGAGGGAGAAAGGCAGATGGAAGTAGGAATATACCAGAAGGGCTTATGAAGGAGTGTTTGAGAACTGCAGGAATCCTCCAGAAGAAAAGGCTGTATGGTCATATAAAGCATAACCAAACCCAACCCAGTGCTGTCGAGTCGATTCCAACTCATAGCAACCCTGTAGGACAGAGTAGGACTGCCCCATACAGTTTCCAAGGAGCTCCTAGTGGGTTCAAACTGCCAATCTTTTGGTTAGCAGCCGTAGCTCTTGACCACCATGCCACCAAGGTTTCCATATAAAGCATGGGGCATTCAAAATCAGCCTTGGAATGAATCTGGGCCAATGATTTACAGACCAAGAGAGCTTAGGCAGTTTTTATGATTTCCATTCTAAGTATTAGTTTTTTGATATATAAAATGGGGATTGGTAGCTACTTCCAAGTGATGGTACGAGGATGATAGCAGACAGTTTTGGTAGACTTCTGTCGTGTAATTTGGCACACAGTAAGTGGTCAACAAGTGGATCATTACTATTATTCCCATGTGTTTTAGTCAGCTAGTGTTGTTCTAACAAATACCACAGAGTGGATGGCTTTAACAAAGGAAAGTTTATTCTCACACAGTCCAGTAGGCTACAAGTCCAAATTCAGGATGTCCCCTCCAGGGGAAGGCTTCCCCCTTGTCAGCTCTGGAGGAAAGTCCGGTATTGTCAGTCTTTGTCCAGGGAGCATCTTGGCACAGGAACCTCAGGTCTGAAGGACACGCTCTTCTCCCAGTGTTGCTTTCTTGATGGTATGATGTTCCCAGTTCTCTGCTTGCTTCTCTTTCCTTTTATCTCTTGTAGGATGAAAGGACTAAGGGTGGAGCAAGCCACACTCCAAGGAAACTCCCTTTATACTAGAGCAGGGAGGTGACCTTATAAAGGGATTTACAGTCCCACACTAATCCTTGAACATACAGCACAGGAAAATCACAAAATGGAAGACAATCACAAAATATTGGAAATCATGGCACAGCCATATGGCTGCATATATTTTTGGGGGGACACAATTCAACTCATGACACCGTGTTTGACGTCTTTGGAAGAGAAGTGACATTTGATCTGTACGATCCTGACAGTAGAAGTTATAGAGAAGCAGATTTGCAAGGCTTTAGAAGGAACTCCCTGGCACTTAAAAAAAAAACTAGCAGGTTGCCTTCAAGTTGAATCCAACTGATGGAGACCCTGTGTGTGTCAGTGCAGACCTGTGCCCATAGGGTTTTCAGTGATAGATTTTTCATAAGTAGACCAAGCCTTTCTAGGTGCCTCTGGGATGGCCTGGAACCTCTAGTCTTATAGTTAGCAGCCAGGCACATTAACCATTTGCACCTCCCTGGTACTGGGACTATCTAAATAACAAGAATGGTTCCCCTGGGATTCAGGAGACCCTTCCCATTAGAAGTATTTGAGCAGGATTGCATAGGATCACTCCTTGGTTGAATTGCTCTTCAATGTTTTGAGATGGTCTTTGGTGGCCAAAGTACAAGGCTCTGAGGCCACTTCAAACCCTGTGAGTTACATGTGCTGATTTTGTTTTCCAGACTCACTAGACTATGAGTAGGTGCCCTGGGGGTGCAATGATTAAAGCAATCAGCTGCTATAAAATGCTGGCCCTTTGAACCCGCCCAGCGGCTCTGTAAAAGACCTGGCAACCTGCTCCCGTACAGATCAAAGCATAAGAGACCCAGTGGGGAAAGTTCTGCTCAGTCCTGGAAGGTCACTCTTGAGTTGGAACCAATGGACAGCATGCAGCAAGAGCAGACTGAGAGTGGATTCTGTTCTGATTGAAAGCTCTGAAAATAATTGTTTCTAAATCTTACCTGTTAAAACTTGTATTTCATTGCCTGATCTGGGATTTTCATTAGAAGAAATGAGATAGCTAATACGTAGGAAAAAGGTTTTTAACTCTCTGTTAAAATCTAAGGAAAAAACAAATTACATTCCAGCCAGTGTATTACTAATTGGGATCTGTGCCTAGTTGTGTACACCCTAGGCACGTTCTTGAACTCACGCAAATTGAATCATTTAAAGTGTTACCAGGAAAGTGCGTGCCATTTAACTCACATTGGAAGGTGATTGTCATATGAAAGAATTCACAATGAGATGGTTGGATTTGTGTGAATTAGATTTACTTAAAGTGACTAGTGAGTATTGCTTCTCCCAATTATTATAAAATGAGAAATACGTTGTTTGTGGGAGGCTTCTAGGATCATTGGCAAAGAATGGAAGAGGGAATTAGAAAAGCACGTGGAAGGAGAGAGCAGCTTTTCAGCCTGCATCTCCCTGGCTTGGCCCTAGAAGCTCTTGCCTTTGAGATTTCCCGGTTATGTGTACCTGACTTGTTAACAGCTGAGGCAGAATCTCCAGTGCACCTCTCCTTTCCCTTGGACTTCTCAGGTACTAACAGCTGAGGTCCCGTGATCAATATCTGCATCTGTGCCTTCAGGCTTTGAGGGTGCAAGAAAGAAACAATAGGCTCCAAACATTAAGCAGTTAACATTCTCTAAGAGCTGCCCTCAGGAGCCAGGGGGACACTATTGAATCCCCAGCTGCTAATCAAAAATTCAGTGAATTTGAACCCACACAGCAGCTCTGTGGGAGGAAAGACAGGGCAGTCTGTTCCCATAAAGGTTATAACCTAGGAAACCCTGGGGGGTAGTTCTGCCCTGTCTTATAGGGTTGTTATAGGAAAATGAAGCGAGCGACACCCAGGAGGAGGCAAGGGGCAAGTTTATTACGTCAGACGGGCCAAATGGAACCTCTGCAGGTTCTAACAAAATGGCCCCGAGTCAAGTTTTGAGTCTCTACTTATAGTGTAGTCGTGGTTGAGACAAATGGGGTAAGCAGACGGAGTTCTGAGGAGGGGGGCATCCTGCTAGGTGGGTGGGAGGCTTTGATAAGCAGAGCATAGGCGTGAGATTCGTCAAAGGGAACTATCCCATCCGGCAAGGGAAGGGGGCCGGGCTGGGAAAGGAAAAGGGGAATGGGGTTATCACATCTTGCCAGCTGGGGAGTCGAGCTGGGAAAAGGAAACAGGGGGTATCCAGTCAGCCTGGGAGCCGGGCTTATCAAGGGAGAGTGTCCTTGTCTGGCGAGAGCTGCTGTGAAATGAAGGGGGAGCTAGGTGGGTGTAGGACTGGCAAGGATTGGGGGGAGGAAAATTTTTCAGTCTGTATATTAGGGTTACTGTGAGTCAGAATTGACTTGACAGCACACAGCAAGAGCTGCCCTCAATTAGGAACTCAGAAATTTTTATGTTAACACCCCAGCATGCGTACACACTCACACACACACACGTAGGCACATACACACCACAGGTTGAGCTGATTCTGAGGGATTTGTTTTGTACCGTAACCCAGGGGTCTCAGCAGAATCAAATTCTCTTTACCTTTGATGGCTTTACTGACTTTCTTCCTTTCTCTGTGGAGTCGCTGTGTGGTACAGTTAACTCACTTGGCTGCGGACTGAAAGGTCGGTGGTTTGAGTCCACCCAGAGGTACCTCAGAAGAAAGGCCTGCTGATCTACTTCCAGAAAATCAGCCACTGTAAACCACACCTTGTCTCAGGGAATGTTTCTAGGGGAACAGAAGCTAAGACCTCAGCTTTGTAAAGATGTATAGAATACTAAGTATCAGGCCTTCGTGTGTGTGTGTGTGTGTGTGTGTGTGTGGCATATGTGTGGCATGTGTGTGGCATGTGTGTACTCTGTCTTCGGGTACTTGAGGATGAACAGCTGAGCAGGATTCTCATCTCACCCTAGCCCTTGAACGATGCCATGGTGGAGTTACAGGAGTTGGAGCAGGCCTGAGAGTCTGGAGAATGGCTCACGCAGAAGCAGCTAAGAGTCCGCTTGCTAACTGCTTGGAGGCTCACCTTTTGAAACTAGAGAGTAGTGTTAACTCTGTCAATTTTCTCTGAAAAATACTGCTATTGTCAAATGAATTCTGACTCATGATGACCCTATAGACATTGGAACAAAATGTTGCCCAGTCCCATGCCATCCTCCAGATTGATCACAGATTGGACTGTTGTGGCCTATAGAGTTTTCGTTAGCTGATTTTTGCAAATGAGATTGCCAGGCCTTTCTTCTTAGTCTTTCTTACTGAGGAAGTGCCGCTGAAACCTTTTCCACATCATAACAACATGCAAATTTCCACTGACAGACAGGTGGTGGCCCTCTCTAAGGTGCATTGGTTGGGAATCAAACCCATGTCTCACATGGAAGATGAGAATTCTCCCATTCAGCCACTGCAGCTTCCCTGAAAATTACCTACCAGTTAGTCCCAAAGAGGTACAAGGTATATTCTAGCTTTCTAAGGTGAGTTTTTGGCATCTGTGCCCTTATGTAGTGCGTTGGTGAGAGGAGGGGAGTTGCTATGGTATGGGTGTCTGCCACTGCTCACTTGAAGAGTTTTCTGGTTTCCAGTAGTCTTGCCTCTCATACCCACAGAGAGTGGAGATTGGGAGGCCTTTGTTTTGGATGCTGAGATTATTAGGAGAGTTATATCTAGTTTTGTTTTATGTTTTCCACAGGTGACAGTGTCTATTTTAGGAGCCAATCTGTTATTTATCTGAAAGGTGACCTGCAGGTGTCGTTTCAGTACAGTTTAAAGGGTGTCACAGGACAGTAGACTTGAGTACTCCTCTAGTTTCTACCACTCTGGTAGAGTTTTGTTCTACTTTTTTCTCCCATTCTATCTAGGACCATCTCTAGTGTCCCTTGTCAGAACGGTAAGTAGTGGTAGCCAGGAACCATATAGTTCTTCTGGTCTCAGGCTAGATGAGGCCATGATTCGTGTAGGCTTTACTCTTGTAGGCCCATCTCTTCTTTGAGTCTTTGGTTTCCTTCTTTTTTGCACCAGATGAGTAGAGACTAGCATTTGTATCACAGATGGCCACTCACAAGCTTTTGAGACACTGCTCACCAGTGCATGATGTAAAAGATAAACTTCATGAACTATGTCATGCCAATTGACTAAGCTGTCCCAAAAGACTATGACCCTAAGCCTTCAAATCCAGTAAACTAGTCTCACAAGGTGGTTAGTTATGTCTAAGAAGCATCCACAACTCTTAGCCCGTGTGCTTTATAATGTGTGTGAATGTATATACAGCACACACATATATGTACCTCTGTATATATACAAAAATGAATATCTTCCTATACACTTATATGCGTGCATATCTACCTATGTAACCACATGCATATTTTTGGGTTGTTGTTGCTGCTATTGTAAAATTCTGTATGTTGTAGCATTTACCCCAAACATCCCTTATTACTGTGTACTTCTTTGTGTCATTCTTTACCTTCGTCAAGTTGTACACACTTCCCCCACAGAAACAAGCGTCTACTATCTAGGGAGTCATTCCCACTCCCTCCCGCTGTAATCCTTGGGAACCACCAATGAATGTTGATTTCTCTATGTGTACCTATTCTTGTCATCTTATAAAATAGGGATTGTAAGATATTTGTCCTTTTGTGGTTGGTTTATTTCATTCAGCATAATGTCCTCAGATTCATCCAAGTCACAGTGTATTCTGAGAACTCATTGTTCATGGCTGTGTAGTATTCCATTGTGTGTTTGTGCACTACATTTTATCACGTTATCCACTGATAGGCACTTAATGTTGTTTCTGTCTTTTGTTATTGTAAATAATGCTGCAGTGCACATAGTTGTACATTTGTCTATTTGTGTCACTGCTACTTGATCTCTAGGGTACATACCTAGGAGTGACATTGCTACATCATAAGGTATTTTTATTTCTGGCTGTTTGAGAAAGTGCCATACCACTTTTCTTAGTGGTTATGCCATTTTACGAGCCCACCAGCAGAGAAAAAGGGTTCCAGTCTCCCTACAACCTCACCACTATTTGTTGTTTTCTTTCTTTCCTTTTTTTAACTCATTATCGTTTTAGCAGGGTAGGATGGTATCTCAGTTTTGATCTACATCTCTCTAATGGCTGATGACTGTAAGCATCTTTTCATGTATTTTGTCAGTTGCTTGGATGTTCTCTTTGTTGCAATTTAAGGTCATGTCCTTTGCCCATTTTTAAATTGGATTATTTGACTTTTTGCTGTTTAGTTGTTGCATATACTCAACTTGAAATGCAGTGTTTCTCCCAAGAGAAGTCACAACATACTGGGGAGACCTGAGGAAAACTGAGGCAGCTGTATCTTTGCATAGAGAGCTGAGTAATTAAGCTTCCTGACAGAAACCCAGAAAGCATGTTGGCCACTCCCATTTCAAAAGAAGTAAAAAGCCACTTGGTAGCAGTGTCACCATTTCTTCCAGGTAGGGGTGAGGTTGAAGTCCAGGTAATAGAGCCTTAGATGTCTCCTTGGTGCCCAGGCTGGATCTGGGCCTGCTGAGGCTGTCCCACATTGCAGTGGATCCCTTCAACTTCTTTTATCCCTCATATCCCACCCATGAGTATACTGTAGATCACATGGGGGTGGGGAGGTGGGTTGGTAATTTAAATTTTCTTCCTTATGAACTTATGAACAAGAGTTACTGGGGGAGACAGAGTAAATTGTGCAGGAGGATGCTTCCAGGGTCAAGGGGTGAGTCTTCAGCATCCATGCCCTCACATGGTCCACTTAGGGGGCAATGGGGAATCTCAGTGAAACTTAGCTGTGGGTAACCAAGTACTGACAGAAGGGAGGAGTAGAAAGGTGGTCCAGGTTGCAGATTTCCATGTAAGAATGAAAGTTGCCTTAAGGAAGGCTGGACTGTCTTGCTTAACCTTTATTCCCTGGTGAAGAGCTAGGCGTTTTGATAAATGTGATAAATACATGTGCTCAGAGTATGCATATCTGAATGAGAAAAGGAGCTCCCGGGGGTTGGTGGGCTGTTTGAGGTGAACTCACAGAACTGGGCTCTGTAAATATCAGGGTCTTTGGAGGGGAGAAGTAATTACAATTTTGACATTTGGAACATGAGGCAGAGCTCAGGAAACTGCCAGTCCCAGTGGACTACATTGGAGCTACCAAGCAGAGTGGGCAGCCAGGGTTTATTGGGTAATAAGGGGTCTGTCTCCCTTTGTTGTCCTGTTTACACCCCTTCCCTCTCAGCCTTCCTGCCATAGGTATCTCTACTACTATAATTCCCATCAGTCCAAACCCGCCTTGTTTGTGAAATAAGCTTTCAGCCCAGGCTGCCTTTGGGGTCCTCAGGGTATATACCCCGAGCCAGATAGAACTGAGAACAAAGACCAGGGCCCTGTTAATAACATAATCTAAGTCAGTGCTTCCCATCTGTTGTGGTCATCTATGCTCTGACTATTTAGGCCTGCAGGACTATTGGAAGGGCTGAAGGAATCTCTATCACAGTGTAACCCTTTCCAGGCCACCACTGGACATCTCCCCTCTAAGTAGGCTTCATTACTAGTAATTTCTGTACTGTCCCCATATCTGAGAAGAGATTGGAGAAGAATAACCACTTTACCAGGCCAAACCCTCATACAATAACTTCAAAGAGCAAGGCCTTGAGATTAAGCATTGAAGCAGATAGATATACTCCTGGTCCTCACAAAACTTGAGCCAGTGTAAAGTAGCTAGGCAATCCAATAGAATGTGAAATGTCACAAGTGGATAGCTTTATTGTCTCACAGATCAGGAGGCTAAATGTCTGAATTCAGGGTGTCAGCTCCGGGGGAAAGCTTTCTTTCTGTGGTGGCTCTGGAGAAGCACCTTGTCATCGGTCTTCCCTCGATCCAGGAGCTTCTCAGCACAGGGACCCTGGGTCCAAACGTACGTGCTCTTGCTCCTGGCACTTCTTTCTTGGTACTATGAGGTCCCTTCTCTCTGCTTGCATCTCTGTCCTGTTATCTCTTGTAAGATAAAAGATGATGCAGGCCACACCCCAGGGTAATTCCCCTTATGTCTGAACAGGACTGTGACTGGAGTAAGGATATTACATCCCACCCTAACTCTCTTTAACATAACCTAACCTTGCTTTATTAACCACAGGCAGAGATTAGGATTTACCACACAGAGAAATCATGTCAGATCACAAAATGGTAGACAACCATACAGCACTAACTCATGCTCTAGCCAAGTTGACACACATTTTGGGTGCACACAATTCAATCCATAACACCATCCTTCTTCATGCCGAAGAAGCATATAGAAAATGGTCATTGGACCAAGGTCACTGAAGTCCACTGGCCTAGGCTCTCTGACTATTCAGGTCCCTGGCACTGTCCCAATGCCTGAGGAAATCTCTATCTCAGTTCTCTAATAACGTCTTCCAGGCCTCCATTGAAAGCTCTCCTCTAAGTAGCCTTCATTGTCAATGGTTTCTGTCATGTCCACATTCCTGTGGAGAAACTAGAGAAAGGTAATCACTGTACAAGGCCAGACCCTCATACAGTAACTTCAAAGCCAACTTTTTAAATAAATATATTTGGCACTATGCAATGGAACAGATGGATATACTCCCCCCCCCACCCCCCAGAACTTAGGCCAGTGAAAAGTAGATAGACAATCCAGTATAGGGGGAAAGGAAAATGCAGTAGGGCTACAAACCATCTTGAAGGGATTGAGAGACAGTTAAAAGAGTTGCAGGAGACAGTCGTATGTATGCAGAAGAAGAGTCTACCCTGAGTTTGTACTAAACCACGGATCAACAAATTTTTGTTTCTGAAGGCCCTCACAGAGCTTAGACTGGTGTAAAGTGGCTAGGCAGCCCAATATAGTATGAAATACCAGAAGTTGGTCTCTGTCATAATTACTCATCCTTGCCTTTAGAGCCCAAATGTGACCATTGACAATACATAAATATGAATGTGACTGCGTTCTAATAAAACTTTATTTATAAAAACATGCAGCAGACTGCATTTAGCCCCACTGTGTCAGCTCTGTCACTAAACAAAGAGAATAAATGCTCTACTAATCCTCTTTGGTTTAGATACCAATGGAAGAGGAAACTCAGCTGAAGAGTTTTTTCTAATCTGAGGTGGAAAAATGGTTTTAAAGTTCTATAGATCATGTAGTTAACTAAAAAAGTGGAGATTGTGGCAGATGGCTCTGTTCAGATAAGTGCATCCGTGGGCCTCTTTTTTGAAAGGCAAAATGTGTTTCCCAGAGCATGGTTTGAAATGGAAGGTGAGCATTCATTAATTGAGCATTCCCATCAGTTGATTAATTGAAAAGAGGAAGACATTTGCAGAAGACAGCAGCAGAGGGGCTCCCAGGAGAAAGATGGCGGTACAGATCTTCTTGGAATGGGGATAACTGAGGAATTCAAAAAGGATGTAACAATTTGCTTCCAGCTCTGCAGGAATGGGATCCCTCAACCTGTATCACTAAACTTCAATAAAAGATAATAGATGAGTGAGAGATAGTCACACAATGATTGGGACTATGCAAATAATATGCTTGGGTCTCACTGAGTGAATTGGACAGTATGGAGCACTTGTCAGGGTGGGACTATGAAAATAAGGGGTATGGAATCCTCATAAGAGGATTGATCAGTTTTGCCATTCAACTAGGTTTAAAAATAAAGCTGAACCATGAAGTGCGTGCACGATATAGTCACTGAGTCACTGAGTCAGTGAGTCCAATCAATTCCTGTCTGAGGAGTTGACCTCAGTAATGATTTATGGATAGGGACAGCATCAGAACTAGCGGCCATGCTCCCAGGGGAACCATGAGGCCTTCGTACCATCAGTTGCAGGTTTATAGGATGTCCTCCTACTGGCCTCTTACTAGAGGGGAGTGGAGAGGGTGAACAGGAGGGGACAGGAGATTGTTAGGAGGATATGACATGTATAGAACAGAAAGGAGGGGTGTGCTGTCACTGGGCAAGGAGAGCAGAGAGCAGTGGGAGCTGCACATAGGCAGGCATGAGAATTTAAACTGGATTATACACTTGCATTCAATTGTAATAAATAAATAAAATATAGCTAATGTCACAGTAGAGGGAGAACCTCCCTACCACCAAGAAAGAAGAGCCAGAAGTGGAGCACATCCTTTGAACCTAGGGTGCCTGCAGTGAGAGCCTTGTAGACTCAGGAGACAGAAGGAGAGGTGTGACACCATAGGTGGTGTCAGAGCGAGAAGTGGTGACAGAAATGGTGGCCCGTGGAGCCAGCTGGCTGTAGTGAGTGTGTGGACCCATGGAGTAGGAGAGGGGGCCACCTTCAGGCAGAGGCCTACTGACAGGTTCAGGGCTTCCAGGCACTTACTGGTCAAACAAAAGACTTTTGTAATGCTTAACTGGGCAGAGCAGAACAGAGGCAAGATGAAGAGGCTAAGGAGCCAAAGGCTTGCCGGCAGGCACCTGACTGAAGAATTGTATCCTGAATTGCTTCTGATCCTGAATAATAACCTATTACTTCCCCAGTGAAGTTCATAACTGAGGCTATGTTCAGTGAATTCTGTGTGGCCATTGCAACTAATTATTGAACCCACCAGAGAAGTGGAGAGTACCATGGGAGCCACAGCTGGTGTCCAAATTGGTAAAAACTTTGGAGAAAGGAGATATATCTGACCTCTACCTCATAGGGATCAGCCTTTGGCTCATATTGATATTCTCTTTCCTCCTCCTGGTGAGGTTAGGTAGGGACATCTAATGTCTTTGCCACTAAATTTTACAACAAACCAAAACCAAACCCACTGCTGTCAATTCCGATTCATAGTAACTGTAGTGGTTAAGTGCTACATCTGCTGATTAAGGTTGGCAGTTCGAATCTGCCAGGTGCTCCTGGGAAACTGAGTGGACAACTCTACACTGTCCCGTAGGGTCGCTGTGATTTGGAATCAACTCAGTGGCAGTGGGTTTTAATTTTACAATAGCATATATAATTTCTAAGACAAAGCTGTTAAGAGGTAATGCTTTTCTTCCAGCCGTCGCTGCCCTGCAGTGAGAATCTTGAACATCACGAGTTCCCGGCAGTATAGCTTCACAACTTAGAGAAGTAACCCAATTGGCACTGCACTGTATGTGAGCAACAGTTAAAACTTTAAGTGACTGAGTTTCAGGGTTTGTCTGATGTGACTAACAGAATAGATTTGTTAGTGATACTTTGGGAAACAAAAAAGAATGTATGGGTAATATAAGGTAAAGAGAATGGAAGCCACGGGAGGTGAGACATGAGTCTTCGATGCCTATCTGTTTGAGATCTAATACCATGCATTGAGCCCTGGTAGCATAGTGATTATGAGCTTGACTGCTAACCAAAAGTTGGCAGTTCAAACTCACCAGCCATTCGTTTGAAACCATACGGGGATAGGGCCATTCTGCTCTGTCCTTTGAGGTCACTGTGAGTCAGAACCAACTCTGTGGCACATAACAACAGCAACAATACCATGTATTCATCAAGATGTGCTATATTATGCTGAGGTAAGAAATATCTCCAAAATTTCAGGGTCTTGAAACAGCGAAGATTTCTCACTTTATGCAAAATCCCTTTGGACTTCACTGACTCTCCAGGGCAGCTGTCTTCTGCGTTACATTGTACCTCCACCATAATGCTTGATAAAGATAGTCAGTGATGGCAGTTAAATAATTCCACCCAGAAGTAACACACCATACTTGTTTGGCCAAATTATGTCATGTAGTCATAGTCAGGAGAAAGTAAAATCCCCCTTTTTCCCTTAAGGATATTAGCAAACAGTGGTAATGTCAAGCCACTCGTTCCCTACTACAGAATATTCCCAAATCTCAGAAGGCGCTACATTTCTCAGAAGCCTGAAGGACTCATTGAGACTTACAAGGATGTGTAGCAGTTGGCTAAGGGAGAAAGCATTGGGGAAGAATGTTCCCTATGAAAAGGAACATTTAAATGTCTGCAGAGCAGGCAGTGGCCGAAGTGAAGGAAATGAGATGTGCGGAGTGGCAGAGGGAGGCAGTCTGTGGTACTGAGGGATATTTACCACACACTTAAACAACCGTGCAAGACAATTTAAGGCAAAGCTCTCATCTGAAGGAGCTCTCCTCTCAAGGTGAGGCTTTGGCGATGAATGGTACTTAAGGTCATTTGTCTATATTTTGGTTTTTGGTTTTGTCCCAACCTGTCCTTGTTACAGCGAAGAAGGAGAATCTAATCTGAGAAAGCCCCACTCAACCCCCTTCCCCAGCTTTTCTGTTGGTGAGGGTGAGAATTTTCTTGTACTTTCCTCCAAGATCTTTTTGGGTAATTTTCTAGACCCCTGAGCTAACTGGATCTCTCTAGGGTCTTATTTAGAGCTTTCAGCCCCTCTTGGTGAGGGACAGCTACATAGAAGTCTCCATCATGATCTTGTCCCCAGTGTGTAAAGCTGTGGCTGTTTTTTTTTTCTTTCCACGGACCAGTTTTATCACAGGAGGGAGAGTGGGCTGAAGCTGTAACAGGAGGAAAGATAATACTTCAGACCCGAGGTCCATGACTTTGGTTCAGAAGTAAGGATGGGTGTTAGAATGATTTGAAGACTCTTGACAGTTAGGATTCTATGAGATCTCCCAGCCTTATTGTCAGTCTGAACAACTAATGTCTGTGTGTATTTATGAGGAGGCTGAAATAATTTGTAAATAGGTATCTGTCTGAAACCAAGGCAGGCAAATATTTTAGATTTTATAGGATCATCTTCCAGACTAAAGAGATAGTGGTTCTTTTAACCAGTTTCTCTTCTGAATTTCCTCCTCTGTCCCACAGTGCTAGTACAGCACATATACCAAAAATACTTGTTAAAATGCCATTTAGAACTCACAGAGCAAGAAAACATCACATGGTTAGGATTGTATCCACAGTATCACTTTTATCATCAAAGTGTTATTGTTTTTGTTGTTGAGAAGCGGTCAAGTAATGCTAGCTATATTTTTATCCCAGCCACTTATTTCTTAAATACCATACAACTCTCAATATTTTATCATTGTCTTTGTCTCCATTTATCCTATTGTTTTTCTTCACCATCCCAGTACCTTTATATTATAACTTATTATAGGAATGTTCTTTAGAGGGGTAGATTATTAGCTAGAACATTGTAGACATAAAGTAGGGAGTGAAGGATGGTTTGTGGTGTGAATATGTGTGAGTTGAAGGCATGTTGGGGTCTTTTTCCCTATAGCTTCCTAGTTTCTTCAGGCTAAGAACAGTTGTATTTATAGCACAGTATTTCAGAGCTCAGGCTGCTAACCAAAGGTGAGCAGTTTGAATCCACAAGCTGCTCCTTGGAAACCCTATGACGTTCTTCTCTGCCCTGTAGAGTCACTAAGAATCAAAATAGACTCAACACCAATGGAAATGTTTTATACCCACTGCCTGACATGCAGGAACCCGAATGATTGAATGCAGTCTTATAGCTGATGCCCCTGAGGTGCTATTGGCCATAAATAGGGTTGATCAGAAACTGAAAGAGGTCACTGAAAGTGCTTTTCCCAACTGAACTTCCTACTACTTTATTCCCTCCTCACTGCCCTGGCTCACCTTGTACCAGCATCTTGAATCCCCTGAATCTAGTCTCACTGACCTTGTGGAGGAGGAAAAGAGGAATTACTGCCGTGCCTGAGTCCATCCAAATACCACAGTCTATTAAAAACATCAGCTCATCAAAGTCCATGATGTTAATTTGCTGGGAAAGAGTCCCACCGGATTAGACTTTTAATTGGTATGAAATGCAGCCCAGGAAATGGGGGTCTGGGGGAAGTTTCATTCTATGGCCTGGCAGTAATTAAGCAACCTCCTCCTGAGTTAGTGCCCCCTGGGGGTTGTTAAATTAGCAGGCAGGGGGAAATTCTATTATTCAGAAGCACAACCATTACTTATTCCCAGTTCACTCCCTCTCCATCTTTCTATGAATGGAGTTGTAAATGTGCTATCTAACTCAAAGTTTCCAAAGTCTTTTCGGTCCCTAGACTATGTGACCATGAGCAGATCACTCTCCCTTGGATCTTAGATCATTTCCAATTTCTTATTTTCAAGGGCAAAGACCTTTAGACCTTGACGTACCAAGAATCTTAGAACATTTTTTGGTAAGCCAGAATTGTGAGGCGGTGGTGCTAATTGTGGTATTTTCATATAATGGGATAAAATAATACTAAGAACCACAGCCATTGAGTCAATTCTGACTAACAGCAGCCCTACAGACAGTGCAGAACTGCCCCAGAGAGTTTCCAAGGAGCACCTGGAGGATATGAACTGCCAGCCTTTTGGTAGGCAGCCATAGCACTTAACTACTGCACCACCAGGGTTTCCAAAATAATGATAGTAATAGTATAAATCAACAGGAGAAGGAAAACTATGGTGTTTTTCATACAATAAATAAAAACAATATGCACAAGCAATAAATACAAGTAAAAATGGCATGAAGGTGGTGTCTGACCTCCTCTAACTTCGCAAAGGTAGAAGGAGAACCACGGTTAACAGCCCACGGCTGACTCCTGTGAGGCAGAGGGCAGGCAGACCTCCTCTCTCTGCCACCTTTACCAATTCTCACACCAGCCGTCTCTCTCAGAGCACTCTACGTTTCTGCTAGGTTCCATCGTTCATAGCAGTGGCCGTGCAGAACTCACAGACTGTGCTCACAGTTGCAGGATTTATTAAGGAAGTAACAGGTGACAGTTCAGGCATAGGAACGCTCAAGGATGCAGTTCTTCCATCAGGAAAGCATCTTCCCAGCTGTGCTCACAGGCTTACCTCGCCCTGGCACTCAGTCCTTCCCTAAAGGCACTCCACTTTCCCTTTGAGTGCGCCAGGAGCCCTGCTACACGGTCTTCTCCTGCCGGGTCTCCGCTGCTGTGTCTGTCCTGCTAGTCTGTCCTTCGTTGGTGGTGGATTCTACCTTCTGTTCTGAAACTGGCTCTCTTTTAAGGCAAAACCGACCAATCCACTTGGTGGTCCATGGTTCTCTTATTTGCATATTCCCACCCAATCAACTGGGTATGCATCCCAAGAGCATGGCTACGAAGACCGTATTAGGTAGTTCATCACACTTCACTACATTAAAATTAATATAAAATAATAAAGTAATAAAAAGAACTTTTGGTAAATCCAGCATCATAGATGAATCTCAGAAACATTACCTCAGATACAGAAACCACACAATAAAGACACAAACTGTATGATTCCATGTATATGAGTGAAGTTCAAGGATAAGAAAAATTAATCTGCAGAGAGAGAAATCAGAACAAGGTCTGTCTGTGGGGGCTGAGACAGGAATTTGATTTCTAAAAGCAAGCATGAGAGAACTTTCTTGGTGATGGAAATTATTTATATCCTCAGTGGAAGGTGATGACATAGGTATATATCCTTTGTCAAAACTCATCAAGTTGTACACTTAAGAGCAGTACATTTCTTTATATGTAAATTTTAAGAGCTGTACATTTCTTTGTATGTAAATTTTACTTCAACGAAAGACAAAGTTGAAGGAAAAAAAATACATATACCTCCTTTGACCTTGCAATTTCCACCTAGAAGTGTGTCTCCTATCATTGGACAAGTCCATAAAAGCAGTCATGCAGTGCTTATAATAAAAAAAAAGAAGAAGAAATACAATTGAAATGCTCAACAATTTGGCAGTGTGATTTAAATGATGTTCACACTATACAACAGAATTCTCTATGGCTATGCAAAGATAATGTTGAAATATACATTGACATGGGAAACCACAAAGTACAATGAATTAGAAACATTTTATAGAATTCAATCCTCTTTTTGCAAACATAGAACAGTGGCTTCTTAAATTGGTTTTATTATAGGTAACATTCTTTCCTGTGTTCTATAACGTACATAGCAGTATATGCATTTATTAAAGTCAGTACTGTGGCTTTAAGATACTGTGTTGCTTTGTTACATATTTCGTTATGTTAGATTCAGGGTGCCACCTGTCTTAGTCCTCTAGTGCTGCTTTAACAGAAATACCACAGGTGTACAGCTTTGAAAAGAGAAATTTTGTTTTATCACAGTCCAGTAGGTTGAAAGTCCAAATTGAGGGTATCAGCTTTAGAGGAAGGTGGTTATTCTGATCTTGTGTCTCCCAGTCATATGAGTCCTTGTGTTTCCTGGGTTCGTTTTTCCTCTTGTGTCTGATGTTCTCGGTTGTCACCTGTTCCAAGTGGGTTAAGACCAACTGATGTTCCTCAGATGGCAGCTCGCTGGCTTTCAAGACCCCAGACAGTACTCATCAATATAGGATGCAGAAGACTCTTCGTAAAAGATTAGCTATGCCAGTTGACCTCACTGTCCCCTGAAAACAAGGTCCCCGGACCTGTATCCCTACTATTATGGTCTTTGAATTTAGAAAACCTTTTAGTTTATGGTATAGTCTAGTTATGCTGACCCACCTTCTACTGAGTGATGTCACTCCCTTTACCTAATCGAATTCTTGTCGACTATCTAATCTATGAACAACCCTCTCTCTCCCTCCCCCACCATTGTAGCCATCCTTTTGTTCTGTGTGTAAGTCCTTTTTTAAGTCCTTTTAATAATGGTCTTATACAATATGGCTTGGCTATACAATACTTGTCCTTTTGCAGCTGACTGATTTCATTCAGCATAATGTCTTCTAGTTGATGCCAGGTTTTGAGATGCTTCCTGGTTTAGTCATCTAGTGTTGCTATAACAGAAGTACCATGGGTGGATGGCTTTAACAAAGGAAAGTTTATTCTTACACAGTGGTAGGCTACATGTCTGAATTCAGGGTGTCTGCTCTAGGGGAAGACTTTTCCTCTGTCAGCTCTGGGGGAAAGTACTTGTGTAGCATCAGTCTTTGGTCAGGGAACATCTTGGCACAGGAACCTCAGGTCTGAAGGACTCATTCTAATCTCTATGCTGCTTTCTTAATGACGTGAGGTTCCCAACTCTCTGCTTGCTTCCCTTTCATTTTATCCCTTGTAACATAAAAAGGGGGTGCAAGCCATACTCCAGGGAAATTCCAATGAAGCAGGGAGGTGACCTCAGGAAGGGGTTTACAGTCCCACCCTAATCCTCTCTAACATATTCCACTCTGTTAACCACAGGCAGAGATTTGGATTTAAAGCATAAGAAAATCACAAAACAGAGGGAAATCACAGAATATATGAAATCATGGCCAGCCAAATTACTGCACATATTTGGGGGCGGGGACACAATTCAATCCATGACACTTCCTAAAACCATCATTGTTCTTTATAATTGCATAGTGTTCAATTGTATATGTATACCATAGTTTGTTTATCCATTCATTGGTTGATGGGCACGTAGGTTGATTACATCTTTTTGCTATTGTGGGCAGTGCTGCAATAAATACTCGTGTGCATGTGTCTGTTTATGTGACAGCACTTACTTCTGTTGGGTATATTCAAGCAGTGCAATTGCTGGATCATATAGTATTTCTATTTTTAGCTTTTTAAGAAAGTGTCAAATTGCTTTCCAAAGACGTTGCACCATTACACACTCTCACCAGCAGTGTAGGCAAGTTCCATTATCTCTATAGCCTCTCCAGCATTTGTTGTTTTGTGTTTTTTGGATTACTGCCAACTTTGTTAGGCATGAGATGGTATCTCGTTGTAGTTTTGATTTGGATTTCTCTAATAATAATGGTCATGAGCATTTTCTCATCTGTCTTAGCTGCCTGGATGTCCTCTTTGGTGAAGAATCTGTCCATCTCCTTTGCCCATTGTTAAATTGGGTTATTGGTCTTTTTCTTGTTGATAGTTGTTAGTACCTTGCAGATTGTCGAAATTAGATGTCAGTCTGACATGTAGTTACCAAGTATTTTCTCCCATTCTGTAGGACTCTTTTAATTCTGTAGATAAAGTCTTTGGATTGAGCATAAATGTTTGATTTTTAGTAGTTCCCATTTATCTATTTTATGTTGTTGTTTTTGCATTGTTTGTAAGATTCTGTAGTCCAAGCTTCACATTAGAACTTCCTTTGTTATTTCTATTTTTCCTTTCATAATCTTTATCATTTTAGGTTTGATATTTAGGTCTTTGATCTGTTTTGAGTTAGTTTTGGGGTAAGATGTGAGATAGGGTCTTGTTTCAGTTTTTTGTAGGCAGATATCCAATTTCGCCAACATCATTTGTTAAGAAGATTGTTTTTACCTTTGGGCCTTTGTTGAATATCAACTATTCATGGGAGGATGGTGATATTTCTAGATTCTCTATTCTGTTCCATTGGTCTACATATCTGTTTTTGTACCAGTATGAGGCTGTTTTCACTATCCTGGCAGTGTAATCGATTTTAAGATCAGGTAGTATGAGGCCTCCCACTTACTTCCTCTTCTTCAGTAGTGTTTTACTTATCCGGGGTTTCTTCCCTTTCCAAACAAAGTTGGTGATTTGTTTCTCCATCTCGTTAAAAAAATGACATTGGAATTTGTATTGGGATTGCACTGTATGTGTAGATTGCTTTGGGTAAAGTAGATATTTTTACAATGTTAAGTGTTCCTATCTATGAGCAAGGTAGGTTTCTCCACTTATATAAATCTCTTGGTTTCTTGCAGTAGGGTCTTCTAATTTTCTCTGTATAGGTCTCTTATATCTCTGGTTACATTACAATTCTGGTTAGATTTATTCCTAGGTATTTTATCTTCTTGGGGACTACAGTAAATTGCATTGATTTGGTGATTTCCTCTTTGATGATCTCTTTGTTGATGTAAAGGAATCCTACTGATTTACTTATGTGTATCTTATATCCTGTTACTTTGCTGAACTTTTCTATTGGTAGCAGTAGTTTGTTTATGGATTCTTTAGGGTCTTCTGTATATACAATCATTTAATCTGAAAGTAGTGATACTTTTACTTTTTATTTACCAATGTGGGTACTCCTTATTTGTTTGTCTTGTCTAATTGCTCTGGCCAGAACCTCTAGTACAATGTTGAATAAGTGGTGAGAGTGGGCATCCTTGTCTAGTTCTCATTCTCAGGGTGAATTCTTTTAGTATCTGTCCATTCAGGATGGCTTTGCATAGATGCCCATTATTGCACTGAGGAATTTCCCTTCTATCCCTGTTTTGCTGAAAGTTTTTTAACATGAATGGGTATTAGACTTTATCAAATATGTTTTCTGTATCCATTGATAAAATTAAGTGATTCTTATCCTTTGTGTTATTTATGTGGTTAATCACATTAATTGTTTTTCTAATGATGAACCAACCCTGCATCCCTGGTATGAATCCTTCTTGGTCCGATGAATTATTTTTTGACATGTTGTTGAATTCTTTTGACTAGGATTTTGTTGAAGATTTTTTGCATCTGGGTTCATGAGTGATATTCGCCTGTAAGTTTCTTTTTTTGTAGGATCTTTACCTGGCTTAGGTATCAAGGTTATGCTGGCTTCATAGAATGAATTGGGGAACGTTCCATCCTTTTCTATGTTATGAAGTAGCTTCAGTAATATTGGAATTAACATTTCTGTAAATATTTGGTAGTTTTCTCCAGTGAAGCCATCTGGGCCAGGACTTTTTTGGTTGGTAGTTCTTTGATTACTTTTTCAATCTCTTCTTTTGTGATGGGTTTATTAAGTTGTTCTACCTTGTGACAATTTTGGTAGGTGGTGTGAATCTAGAAATTTGTCCATTTCCTCTAGTTTTCCATATCTGTTAGAGTACAGTTTTTCATAGTATTCTGTTATGATACTTTTAATTTCACTTGGATCTGTTGTAATATCTCCCATCTCTTATTCAGATTATTTGTTTCCTTTCCTGTTTTTCTTCTGTGAATTTAGCTAATGGTTTATCAATTTTATTGCACTTTTCAAAATTTAGCTTTTGGTTTTGTTAATTCTTTCAATTGTGTTTTGTATTTCTAATTCATTTAGTTGTGCTCTGCTTTTTATTATCAGTTTTCTTCTGGTACCTGAGGAGTTCTTTTCTTGTTCTCTTTCTACTTGTTCAAGTTGCAGGGTTAATTCTTTGGTTAATTCCTTGGGCCCTTTCTTAGATAAATTGACCTCAGAGCACTGCTTTTGCTGTATCCTGTACATTCTGGTAGCATGTGTTTTCCTTCTCATCAGGTTCCATGAAATTCTTTATTTCTTCTATAACCCATGGCTTTTTGAGCAAGATGTTGTTCAATTTCCGTGGGTTCAAATTTCTACCAGTGTTTCTTCTGCTGTTGATTTCAACTTTTATGGCTTTATTGTCTGAGAAGATGCTTGCGTTGTTGAGACCTGTTTTATGGCTTAACACGTGATCTATTCTGTAGAATGTTCCATGTACATTGGAAAACAATGTGTCCTGGTCTGTTGTTGGATAAAAAGTTCTGTATATGTCTACAAAGCTGAGTTGGTTGGTTGTTGCAGTAAGATCTTTTGTATCTTTATTGAGCTTTTTTCTGAATGATCTGTCCATTACTGAAAGTGGAGTATTGAAGTCTCATAATAGTACTGTGATCTATCTCGTTTTCAATGCTGTCAGCATTTGTTCAGTGTATTTAGATGCCCTGATATTGGTTGCATGAATCTTTAATATTGTTATATCCCCCTTATCAATTGAGCCTTTAAGCAATAGTGACCATGCTTGTTCCTGATGGTGGACTTTACTTTAGAAACTATGTTATTTGAGATTAATATTGCCACTCCTGCCCTTCTTTGCATGTTGTTAGCTTGCAGCCTGTTCTTGATCTTTATTTCCCTTCCACTCAGACTCTCAATGTTGTATACTGCCTTTCTTACTGGGCAAAAGCTGGGAGCCCTTTATTTCCATTTCAGTAACACACTGCTGCCATTTAGTTCAAAAGAGCATGTGTGTGTTCTTTCTTTTGGACTTGAAATCTGGCTCTGTCCATTCTAGTTTGTTCCCACACACAGCTGTCTAGCTCACACTCCCTGGCTTGTGTACTCTGCTCTTCCATGACCTTAATAGGGATGTATGTACCATTGAGACCTTTGTTTTAAGGGCCAGCTTGTTGGGCCTCACTCCTGCTGGCAGGTTTCAGCATTAGGTTCCACTGTTCAGTGCCTACACAAGAGACACTTCAGGCTTCTTCCCAACCTTTGATTTTGACCATGTCTCCATACCTGAGCCACCTACCTGCTCCTCCACCCAACATTTTCTCTGAGTTTATACCTTCTATTTGCCTGCCTCTTATTCTAAGTTTAGGGTGGATTTTTTTGAAATCCCAAGATCCTCAGCTCAAGGTGCCTGAATGTCTGTTTCCATCCTTAGTGTAAATGGGTAATAATTAGCAAACCATCTGTGTCTGTCCTTCTCCCACCCCAGTCACCTAATGACCTGGTCAAAAAGGGGAGTATTGTGAGGATCTTAGCTTGAAAGACAGACATCCAAGCCGTGAGAAATGCTTGTGTGTAGACAGTTGATTTTGAAAAGTGATTCAAGTAAGTATAGTAAGAAACTAAGGAACCAAACAGTAAAGCGGAGGAAGCCAGCACAAGCGTGGGTTATTAAGGTGGGACCACCACAGGCAACAGAGAGAGGCTGTCACTGGGCCTCTCTGAGGAGCTGTAGCAAAACACCCAGTACTGTTGATGCTGGGGACAAAGAGGGGAGCATTTTGTCTTGGCTTCCTGCCCCACTGGCCGACGGTTACCCCTCTGGACATTAACTGCCTGGGCCCCTGTTCTAGCTGTATGTGCAGGGGTTAGAAAGGGAGGTGAGGCCCCTGAGCAGAATGCGTTGAGATACACAGTGAGGCTGCGCAGAACTGTTTGTCACAGCAGTAGCTGGAGTGAATAGTGGGCTGAAGGGATTCAAGACAGGCCGCAAAGGTCTCCAAAACCATGACATAGAGAGATGTGTCATCAGACTTGGATTGAAGTACCAGTTCTGTGAGTCTGGGGAAAATCTCTCAAAACTCTAAGCTAATTTAATTTTCAAATGATAATCTGACCTCACTGGTCTATTGAGAGTTCAATAAAAATGAATGTGAAAGTGTTTTGTAAAATGTACTCACTAATAAATGCCAACTAGTATTTCCTCAGTTGTATGCTAGAAATCCGCAAGAGACTATTCTCCTGTAGCACCGGCCTCTGGCACCTGTCACAACACCCTCTCTCCACTCCTTTAACATATGTCCCTACCCCCTTGTCAAGCCCTTTTCACATCTATGTCTGATTTTATAGCATTTCCCTCCTCTAGCTCCCAGCCAAGCTCGCTGTAGTTCCCATCAGAGGAGATCAAAGCTCACAGAAGATGCTGTCCTGTAGAAGGAAATAGAGAAGAGGGACAGTGTCCCCAGGTACAGAATGAACTTGCTCTCCTCTGAGTCAGCTTTTCCTATAAAATCTAATTGCATCTCCCCTGCTGCTCTGGAAAATGGAGTTTAAATGTTTAACAACGAGGCCAGCACTGTTTGGTGCCTATGGTTCCCTTGAAAAGGAGATCTCAAAGGAAGGGCACCTGTCTGGAACATGCACAGACAGCCCAGGACTGGGTCAGAGCAGGTCTGTCCTTTCTTTGGCACACCTGGGCAATGCTACTCAGGGCACATGGCCTGCACTGTGGTCACCACTTATCACCCTATCCCCTAAGGGCCTCAGTAAGCTGTCTACCCCGTAGCTGGACAGGAGTTGGTCCATATCCTGGCAAGTGCCCACAGCTTCTCCCGTCAAACCACAGCTTGGCTCAGTGCTTAATCAGTTCTAGAGCAAAATGCTAATACTCCTGCTCAACACACAAGGCACAGGACTGCTTGTCCTTGGGTGAGGGGTGAGCTACAGAAACAAGAAGAGAATTGCTGTTGTCTAGTCACCTCCAGGTCACAGTGACCTAATAGGACAGGGTAGAACTGCTTCACAGGGTTTCCAAGGGGCAACTGGTGGATTCAACCGACACACTTTTAGTTAGCAGTCAAGCACTTAACCACTGTGTCACCACCAGTTTACCCTCAAAGACTAAATAGCTTTTTCCCTTTAAACTTCCTACTTTTTCAGCTATGCCATGTGTGATTACAGGCCTCTGGTATATTTTCTAAATGTAGTTATAAATATAGAGGAAATATTTTCTAAATATAGTTCTAAAATATTAAACTATGTAAAATTTTAATGTTACATAATTTATATCATGTAGTGATTATGATGTGTGTGTTTTATATGTACATAATTTATATATTAAGGTAATACATAAATTACATAATTTGGATATTTTACATAGTTATAAATAGCAGTTGCAGTTCCAACTGAAATAAATGGCTCACTTGTATTAGGAGAGTGAGAAGAAAGTTTATTTATAAGCAGGCTTTTATAAAAGGGTCACTGAGTCAGAATCGACTCGACAGCAGTGGGTTTGGCTTTGGTTTATAAATGGGCTAGGCAGAAGGGAATCGTAATGAATACTGTGCTGATCTGTAATTAGTAACATAGTTGTTCCATCCCTAGGCTAGATGGAATGAGGAGGGGAACTCTAAAAAAGAGTCATGTAGTACATGCTGTCTGGAGAGAGGTCCTGTGAGCAAGTGTATAGAGTGCTGCCGTTGCAGGCCCTGAGAATAGACAGGCAAGTAAGGGATTTCCTGCTTTGAAGAATCTCTGCTTAGAAAAGGGAACAGTTATCAAGACCAAACAACATAAGTACACTGTATCTTGCACATTGTAGGTATGTCTGGTAAATAATAAAGAGAACAGTCAGCTCTCACTCTTGGGAAGGGGATCAGAAAGGAGAGATGACCATAAGAAGACTTAATAGATGACAGTTGAACTGAAGTTAAAAGGGGAAGGAGGAATTGCCTAGATTAGGCACAGAAGGGAGTTTTACGTAGGAGGAGAAGTGTCTGGGTACACCCAGTGGCGTTGGGCTACATGGCATGTTTTTGTTCATGGCTGCAAGGAACTTAGGAGAACAGGAGATGTCCCATTCAGTGACACACGCCCAAGACTGATCGTCCTCTTCCACCTACCCATTTCAGTCAGAAGTGGCATATTCAGTAAGAAGAATTACTGATAAAACCATCATGTAGTTGCCAACCTATGTGTCTGATGGCAAACTTGAGTCTGAGTTAACCACACCAGCTGTCCTCTGACTTCCATCCTAGAATCTCTGATGGAGAGACTCTAGTCAGACATGGAAAGAGCGAAGTTGTGTGCAGTATCAGAACGTTCATGTTGGTGTCTAGAGACAAGGGGCTGCATCCTCTCTCAGGTTTTTGTCCGTACTCGGGCTTGTAAGGTCCCATCCCTGATTTCTGCAGGTGTACTAAAGACTACAAATATCCCTCCTTAATAACCCCAATGCCCAAGCTTTTTCCATGGTATCTTCCTACCTGCTTCTAAATATTTCCACTACTCTTTGAGCGTCTTTTAACAAGATAACACTTGATAAAACACTTACACTAAAGGGAAAATATACTAACCTATCAGTATCTATTATTCCTAGCAGCATACTGTTCTTTAAATGATCATGAAGCTGGAACTAAGGCAGTCCTAAAAGTTTTGAATGGGGGGTGGGGAGGCAGGAGGTGAAAAATGTTCGGGCATCAGGTGATGAGCTAGGGAGGGTCTTACAGATGGAGGGTTCTGGACACACAGGAATGATTATGAAGGGGAAATTAAGAGGATTGAACTCATCAAACACTTGTCTTTACATGTTTTGGCTTCATTCTGATCTGGTTGCATTTGGTACATGCACCTCATTGGAAAACCACTTGGGGCAGAGTCTCAGGATGGTCCCTTTGTATTCCATTTAGCTAGCTTGGGAAAACTAATTAACGCTGATTTGAGGGATGATCTTGACAGAGCTGTGGGTGGGGCATGGAGAGAGTTGACAGGAATAGGGTTCCCAGGCACACTGTGTGTTTCTTCACCTTCCGGGTAGACAGAAAGGTAGAAAATCAGAGAGGACTGGCCCAGACCTCAAAGGGGATGGATTAGTGGTAGGGACCTTTGGAATGGTCAGTGAATACTTGGAGCCTTAATTTTCTCATCTAACACTGAGTAAAGGCTACCTGACCCTTGCACACAAGGTTTGGCAGGTGAAGAGAGCTTTTGTAGCTGTGCTTAAGCTGTAGCTAAGAAACCAGAATAGCCAAAGTGCTGAACTAGCCAATATAAACTTCTTTCTTTTAAATTAACCCAGGGAGAACTAAAGAGAATAAACACCAGCAAAGGAGGAAAGTGTGAAGAAATGCTAAGGAGTAGAAAATACTTTATTTGTTTTCAATGGGGCTGGGAGGGAATGATAGGTGCTTTGGCCTGGGGCAGGAAGAAGCAAGGGACAGAGATGAGAAAGTAGAAAACAAAGAGCAACTGGAGTCCTGCTCTTTCTTTTTCAAACCATTGCCTTAGATGTCCTGCTGAGTGTGCCGCATCCTCATGACTAAACCTAGGGCAGAGCAGAAGTCCTATGCTCGTGAGAAACTGCAGGAAAAAAAGAGGGTATCAACTGACCTCAGACAGTTGCTTCTAGCAGTTTTGGCCCTCCAAATGACAGGACTGGGGAATTCTAAAGAATGCCTTCCTTTCTGCTTGGAGTCCCTGGGTGGTACAGACAGCTAATGCATTCTGCTGTTAGTGAAAGGCTGGAGACACAAAGCTACCCAGAGATACCTTGAAAGAAGGGCTTGGTAATTCACTTCTGAAAAGACAGCTATTGAAAACCCCAAGGAAAAGAGTTAAACCCTACAGAAGCAACTTGATGGCGACTGGATCTATGTATATGTTTTCTTTTGTTTTCCCCTGAAGAGCAAAGGGTGAAGATCACCTGGGGTTTTTGGTGCCCACATTGGAGCATATCCCCTTTACAGTTTCTGACTTTATTATGGCTGTCCTGGACTAGGATTTAGCCTTTCCCATGTTCATTGACTAACATGAGAAATGAAAAATGAGGAGGAAAATAAGCTCATAGGCCAAAATTAGAAGTTTGGGGAGCCTACAATTAAAACCAAAGAGCTCTAGTGGTACATTGGTTTAGAGCTTAGCTGCTAAACAAAAGGTCGATGATTCAAACCCACCAGCTGCTCCTTGGGAAAAGATGTGGCATTCTGCTGCCATAACAACTTACGGCTTTGGAAACTCTATAGGGTGGTTCAACTTGGTCCTATAGGGTTATTATAAGTCAGAATTGGCTTGATGGCAACAAATTACTATTAAGACATAACCGCACACTAGATAACAGATTCTATCAAATGCAGAAATATTAGAACAAATGGGCCAATTAATAAATATACAAAAAAGAGAGAGATTTAGCAACTTGAAATGAAAACAAGAAAATATCAGAAAGAATAAGCAGTAATATTAGTTACAAAAAATATCATAGTGGAGATAATAAACCCATTAGATACTATAATAAATAGAAGAGATAAAAAAGTGGAATAGAAACAGCTGAGAAATGACTTAGTAAATTGGAAAGAACAGATTGAGGAAATATGAGAAATGGAGAATAGAAAAAAAAAGTGAGGATAGAAGTAGAAGTGCTAACACCCAGATTATATGAATCCTCAAAAGAGGATTCAGCTAAAAGGAGAGTGGAGAAATAGCTTAAGAAATGGTACAGATATATTTCTCAGAAAAAAAATAAAAAGATCTCAGATCAAAAGGACCTATGCAGTGCCAAAGAGAGAAGAAAAAACCATAACCAGACATATTGAAATGTGATTATTTTAAAAGATAATGGAGAATTCTAAAGCCTAGAGATGGACCAACTCATTGTCTGCTTGCATTTAGTGTTTATTATGAAATTTGATGTTAAAATATTAAAGGAAGATAACATTTTAGAAATGTATATCCAGTAAGAAGAGGACATGGAATGAGCAATTTGTTTATATCAGATGGCTCTTGACTAAAAACAGAGAATACCAGAAGGATGTTTACCTGTGTTTTACCGACCCTGCAAAGGCATTTGATTGTATGAATCATAATAAATTATGAATGATGTTATGAAAAATAGAAATTCCAGAAGACTTAATTGTGATCATATAGAACCTGTACATAGAACAAGAGGTAGTTGTTCCAACAGAACAAGGGATACTGCATGGTTTAAAATCAGGAAAGTTGTCTGTCAGAGATGTATCCTTTTACCATACCTAATTCAAGCAAGTAATCCAAGAAGCTGGACCATGTGAAGAATGGAGCATCAGGATTAACCCAACCTGTGACATGCAGGTGACATGACCTGGCTTGCTCAAAGTAAAGAGACTTGAAGTGCTTACTGAAGAAGATCAAAGACCACAGGCTTCAGTATGGATTACACCTCAACATAAAGAAAAAAACTCCCACATCTGGACCAATAGAAACAACATCTTGGTAAATGGAGAAAACATTGATGCTGTCAAGAATTTCATTTTAGTTGAATCTTAAGTCAACACCCATGAAAAGCAGCAGTCAGGAAATCAAAGGATGCATTGCATCGCGCAAATCAGCTGCAAAAGACCTCTTTAAGTTTTAAAAAATAAAAAAGCAGAGATGTCACCGTGAAGACTAAGGTGCACCTGATCCAAGCTGTCAAGCTGTGGTGTTTTCACTGTCTGGTAAGCACGCAAAATCTGACCAATGAATAAAGAACACTGAAAAATTACTGCTTATGAATCACAGTGTTGTGGAAGAATATTGAATATGCCATGGACTGCCAAAAGAAGGAACAAATCTGTCATGAAAGAAGTACATCCAGAGGCTCCTTAGAGGGAAATATGAGGAGACTATGTCTCACAGACTTTGGACATGTTATCAGGAGAGATCAGTTCTTGGAGAAGGACATCATGCTTGGTAAAGTCGAGGATCAGAGACAAAGAAGACCCTCAGTGAGGTGGATTGACACAGTGACTGCAACAATGTACTCCAGCGCAGCAGGGATGATGAGGGTGGTGCAGAACAGGGCGGTGTGTCCTTCTGTTCTACAACGGTCATTAGGATCAGAACTGGCTTGATGGCACCTGACAACAACAACAACAAGCATGTTTCCGTTGGGTTTATACCATGTGTTAACCTGTTGCCTTTGAGTTGATTCAGAATTACAGAGGCCCTTTAGGACAGAATAGAATTGCTCAGAGTTTCCAAGGCTGTAAATTCTTTATGGAAGCAGACTGCCACATCTTTCTCCTGTGGAGCAGCTGGTAGGTTTGAATCACTGGCATTTCAGTTAGCATTTTAACCACTGTACTACCATGTGTAAATGTAGTTTAGTGTTAGAAAAATATAATCTCCAACAACAGATTAACAGGAAAAGCAAATATTATTGAAAGGCAATTCTCCGTGTATCTATAGTATTTCTGTACATCTTTTCAAACAGAGGCATTGATGGCCTTGATTCCAGACTGTCATTTCAAGAATCTTTGCATAGAGAATAGCCTTGAGACACAGAGATAGTATCTCCTTCTGAAGGAGAAGAAAAAGATTTGTTCATTTGTTTTTGTTTGTTTCTTGGTTATTTTACTGACAAGTGTAATAAAGATAATGTATGGCTTCAGGGTCAATGTTAGACAGGTTTGCTTGCAGTCTGCTTTCAAAGATTCAGGCTCCCTAAGCTCAAGATCTCTCAACTGCATATACATCATTCACCTACCCTGGCTGCTTCGTGTTGCTGCATGATGTTTAAGAGGTAAGGTGAATGGATGCAAACAGGAAGACCATGCTGTGTACTGTACCATGAGTCCTTGGGTCCTTTATCTCTGAACCAAGAATCTGAAGTCTTACTGCCAATATCCATAAAATTATAGGGCAATTTGTTAGCTTATGAGCAGAGTAAATCTGTTCTTGACAATTACTGTCTCAAATTGTGCAGGAAAAAGCGTGTATGATTTCACAACCAATTTTTATGATAAAAAAATCTCTAATAGGGAAACACTGGAAATGTATTTTAAAATCAGAAATGAAACAAGACTCTTTACTAAAACTAATAATTCAACATTGATTGAAGGCCCTAGCTAGTGTTATAACACAAGAAAAGTATAGGTATAAGGACTGGAAAAAAAGATACAAGGTTGTCATTATTGTAAAAGGTAAATTCAAGTGAGTTATTAAAAATAGTATCTATTAAGATTACTGGATAGAAGAATAAACTTTCTAAATAGTATATTCATATTTAGTTGCACTTCAGTACACCAGCAGCAAACAACTAGAAAATGTAATTGAAGAGAAGACATCATTTACCACAGTAACAGAGAATATAATAGATTCAAGAATATATCCAACAAAAGATATTTAAAACTTCTATATGGAAAAAAACTTTGGTGTGATGGCTAATACCGTGTCATCTTGGCTAAGCCACGATTCTCAGTCTTATGTAATTATCTTCCATTTTGTGACCTGATGTAAGTTATTCTCCATTGTGTACTCTCCTATAAGTAATGTAATCACTTCCATGATATGATCTGATATGATTAGGCAATCAGATGTAAGAGGAGTTTCCTTGGGGTATGACCTGTACCCAAAATATATGAAATACATTCTGCCAAAGCTTGCTTGCTTGCTCTGGATCCTGTTTTTAGCTTGTCATCATCTGACCTCCAGCTGTAAAAACTTGGGCCAGCCCTGCTAGCTCCGCAGCCCTGTGAGTCAGCAGCCTGCTGTCTGACTTGGTGAGTTTGGGTCCTTCAGTTCTTGCAACCATGTGAGTCTGGAGGAGCCTCAGACCGACATCTCACCCAGACTTTGGAACTTGCCAGCCTTTTTAAAGACTGTGTTTGTAGCTCGGTTGTTTTACTTTTATAAAAAAGCATTTTCAGATATATAATGATTAGATAAAATGGTATATGTGGATAAAGTGATATATATAAGGACATATGTTATATATACCCACACAATGTTATGTATATAAAGTGACTTATATGTGTATATTGTAGATTCTAGGTACAATGTTGTTGCTGTATGCTGTAGAGTAAGTTTTGTCTCCTATCAACCCTCTACACAACACAATGGAACATTGCCTGCACCATCCTCACAACTGTTGTTATACTTGAACCAATTGTTGCAGTCACTGTGTCAAATCATCTCTTTGAGGGTCTTCCTCTTTTTCACTGACACTTTACAAGTATGATGTCCTTCTCTAGGGACCTCTGATAACATGTCCAAAGTATGTGAGACTTCGTTTCACCATCCTTGCTTCTAAAGAGCATTATGGTTGCCCTTCTTCCAAGACAGATTTGTTTGTTCATTTGGTTGTTCTTTCAGTATTCTTTGTCAGCGCCTGAATTCAAAGGCATCAATTCTTCTTCCATCGTCCGTATCTGTTGTCCAGCTTTTACATGTGTACAGGTGACTGAAAACACTGTTGCTTGGGCTGCACACACCTCAGTCCTCGAGGTGACATCTTTGCTTTTCAACACTTTTAAGAAGTCTTTTGCAGTAGATTTGCCCAATGCAATGAGTCTTTTGATTTGTTGACTGTTGCTTTCATGGGTGTTGACTGTGGGTCCAGGTGCAATGTAACCCTTGACAACCTCAGTCTTTGTTGATCGTGCTGCTGCTTACTGGTCCAGTCATGAGGACTTTTGTTTTCTGTATGTTGAGATGTGAACCACACACAAGGCTGAGGCCAACTGTGGAACAGCTCATCAATTGCTCACATGCAAGTTCAAGCTGAAGAAAACTGAAACAAGAACACAGGAACCAAAGTACAAACTTGAGTATGTATTGCCTGAATTTAGAGACCATCTCAGAAGTAGATTTCAGTAATGACTGAATGATCAGACATGTTGTCAGATGGCATCATGGACATTATAAATGAAGAAAGCAAAAGTCATGAAAAAGACAAGAAAGAAAAGTCCAAAGTGAATGCCAGAAGAGAATTTCAGAGTTGCTTTTGAACATAGACTAGCTAAGCAAAAGGAAGAACCGATGAAGTAAATAAGCTGAACAGAAGACAGAGTGAAGTCTCTTAATGACATGTGTAAAGACCTGGAGATAGAAAACCAAAAGAAAGATTTGGAAGACTTCTATGGGCAAATTATTGAACCATCAAAAGAACAGGCGTGGAACACAGAGAGTCACTGTACCAAACAGAGTTGGTCTGTGTTCAACCGTTTCGGGTGGTAGCATATGATCAAGAACCAATGGCAGTGAAGGAAGAAGTCCAGCCTGGACTGAAGGCATCATTGAAAAACAAGATTTCAAAACTTGATGCAATACCAGATATTATGGATTGAATTGTCTCTCCAAAAATGTGTGTCACCTTGGCTAGTCCATGATTTCTTGTATTACGTGACTGTCTATCATTTTGTCATCTGATATGATTCTCCTATATGTTGTAAATCCTACCTCTAGGATGTTAATGAGGTAGGGATAACCAGCAGGACTCAGTCTTCAAGATTAGGTAGTATTTTAAGTCTATCTCTGTTGAGATGTAAAAGAAATAAGTGAGCAGAGAGATGGGGGCACCTCATAGAACTGAGAAAGGAGTGCCAGGAGAAGAGTGTGTCCTTTGGACTGAAGGTCCCTGAGCTGAGGAGCTCCTATTCCAGGGGAAGTTTGATGAACCAAGAGACAGAAAATGTTTTCCCCTGAAGCTGACACTCTGAATTTGGACTTCTAGCCCACTTGACTGTGAGAATAATCGTCTGTTTGTTGAAGTCATCCACTTGTGGTATTTGTTACAGCAACTATAGGTGACTCAGACACTAAGTGAGATGTTTCAACAAACTAGTGGAGTACTGGCAGCACTCACTCATCTTTGTTAAGAGATCCATACTTGTGCACATTCTAAAGAAAGGTGATCCAATGAAGTGTGGAAATTATCAAACAGCATCACTAATGTCATGTGCAAGTAAATTTTTGCTGAACATTATTCAAAAGTAGTTGTCTGGGATTGAATTGTGTCGTCACCGCCCCCCTCTCCCCCAAAACCCATGTGTAGCAGTTTGATTGGGCCATGATTCCTGGTACTGTGTCATGTTCCTGTATGCTGTAAACCTTGCCTCTGTGATGTTATGGAGGGAGAGTGGGCAGCACTTTGGTTGATGGAACAGGACTGCACTGTGCCTTCAGGCAGTCTCATGAAATATAAAAGAAAGAAGCTAGCAAAGAGAGTTGGGAACCTCATACCCTCCAAGAAGCAGTGCTAGAACAGAGCACATCATTTTCAAGGTAGCTGGGGTCCCTGTGCCTCAGAAGCTCCCAGTCCCGGAGAAGCTTGACGACAAGGACCTTCTTCCAGAGCCAACAGAGAAAGACTTCCCCTGGAGCTGATGCTGTGAATTTGTACTTGGAGCCAATGGAACCGTGACAGTAGTATTGTAGTATTTCTGTTACAGCAGCACTAGAGGACTAACACAGCAGGGTAGCAGCACATCAACATGGAATTTCCAAAAATTCAAGTCAGATTCAGTAGAAGATGTGGAATGAGGGGTATCATTGCTGATGCTGGATAGACCTTAGCTGAAGGCAGAGCATATCAGAAAGATGTTAACCTGTGTTGCATTGACAATGCAAAAGCATTCAAATGTATGGATCATAACAAATTATGGGTAACTTTGCAAAGAATAGGAATTCTAGAACACTTAATTGTGCTCTGGAGGAACCCGTACACAGACCAAGAGGCAGTTGATTAAACAGAACTAGGGGTACTGCATGGCTTAAAACCAGTACAGAAGTGCATCACTGGTGTGTGATTTCACCATAATTATTCAATCTGTATGTTGAACACATAATCCAGGAACCTGGACTGTACAAAGAAGAACAAGGCATCAGAATTAGAGAAAAACTCGTGAACAGCCTGCAGTATGCAGATGACAGAACCTAGCTTGCTAAAAGCAGAGAGGACTTGAAGTACTCAGTGGAGAGCATCAAGGATCACAGCCTTACAGGATGGATTGCATCTCCGCATTAGAAATGAGTCCTCACAACTGGATCAATAGGCAACATCTGTAATAAATGGAGAAAAGATAGAAGTTGTCAAGGATTTCATTTTACTTGGATCCACAATCAGTGCCCATGGAAACAACAGTCAAGAAATCAAATGGCCGATTGTATTGGAAAATTTACTGCAAAAGACCTCTTTAAAGTGTTAATAAGCAGAGATATCACCTTGAAGACTAAGGTGAACCTGACCCAAACCATAGTATTTTCTGTTGCCTCATATGCATGCAAAAGCTGGACAATGAATAGGCAGGCGAAAGAAGAATTGATGCATTTGAAGTATAGTTTGGCAAAGAATATTTAAGAAACCATAGACTGCCAGAAGAATTAACAAATCTGTCTTGGAAGGAGTACAGTCAGAACACTCCTTAGAAGCAAGGATGGTGAGACTTTCTATCACACAGTTTGGGCATTTTCAGGAGAGACCAAATGCTGCAGAAATACATCATGCTTCAGAAGTAGAGTCTCAGTGAAAGAGAAGGACCTTGAAAGAGATGCACTGTCACAGTAGCTACAGCAGTAGGCTCAAACATAAAAATGATTGTGAAGGTGGTGCATGAATTGCTGTTAGGTGCTGTCAAGTCAGTTTCACTCATGGCAACCCTATGAACAACAGAACAAAACACTGCCCGGTCTTGCGCCATGTCCACAATCGCTTTTATGCTTAAGCCCATTGTTGTGGCCACTGTGTCTATCCATCTCGTCTAAGGTCTTCCTCTTTTTCACTGACTCTCCACTCTGCCAAGTATGATGTCCTTCTCTGGGGAGTGATCTTTCCTGACAACATATCCAAAGTATGTAAGACACAGTCTTGCCATCTTTGCCTCCAAGGAGCACTCTGGTTGTACTTATTCCAGAACAGATCTGTTGGTTCTTTTGGCAGTCCATGGTATGTACCTTCAACATTCTTCTCCAACACCGAAATTCAAAGGCATCAATTCTTCTTCTGTCTTCTTCGTTCATGGTCCAGATTTTGCATACGTATGTTGCGATTGAAAATACCATGACTTGGGTCAGGCGCATGTTAGTCTTCAAGGTGACATCCTTACTTTTGAAAACTTTAAAGAGGTCCTTTGCAGCAGATTTTCCCAATGCAATGTGTCTTTTTATTTCTTGACTGCTGCTTCCGAGGGCGTTGATTGTGGATCTAAGTAAAATGACCACCTCAATCCTTTCTGAATTTATGACAGTGTTGCTTACTGGTCCAGTTCTGAGGATTTTTGTTTCCCTAATGTTAAGATGCAATCCATACTGAAGGCTGTGGTCCTTGATCTTCATCAGTAGGTGTCTCAAATCTTCTTCATTTCTAGCAAGTAAGGTGGTGTCATCTGCGTAACACAGGTTGTTAATGAGTCGGCCTCCAATCCCAATGCCTCATTCTTCTTCGTATAATCCAAGTTCTTGGATTATTTGCTGGGCATATAGATCAAAAAGGGTTGGTCAAAGGGTACAACCTTGACACATGCCTTTCCTGACTTTAAACCATGCAATGTCCCTTTGTTCTGTTCACACGACTGCCTCTTGATCCAAATACAGATTCCATAAGAGCACAATTAGTGCTCTGGAATTCCCATTCCCATAATGTTAGCCATAATTTAGTGTGATTCACACAGTCAGATGCTTTTGCATAGTCCATGAAACACTGGTAAACATCTTGCTAGTATTCTTTGCTTTCAGCCAAGATCCGTCTGACATCAGCGATGATATCCCTGGTTCCACGTCCTCTTCTGAACTCAGCTTGAATTTCTGGCACTTCCTTGTCAATACATTGTTGTAGTCACTATTGAATGATCTTGAGCAGAATTTTACTTGCATGTGATTTCAATGATATTGTTCAGTAATTCTCACTTTTGGTTAGTTCACCTTTCTTTGGAATGGACATAAATATGGACCTTTTCCAGTCAGTTGGCCAGATAGCTGTTCTCCAATTTTCTTGACATAGACAAGTGAGCACTTCCAGCACTGCATCTGTTTGTTGAAAGATCTCAATTGATATTCCATCAATTTCTGGAGCCTTGTTTTTTTCCCAGTGCCTTCGATGCAGCTTGGACTTCTTCCTTCAGTGCCATTGGTTCCTGATCATGTGTTCTCCCTTCAAATGGCTGAACACTGACCAGTTCTTTCTGGTACAATGACTGTGAATATTCCTTCTATCTTCTTTTGATGCTCTCTGAATCACTTAGTAGTTTCTCTATAGAATCCTTCACTATTGCAACTCGAGGCTTGAATTTTTTCTTCAGTTCTTTCAGCTTGAGAAATGCAGAAAGTATCCTTCCTTTCTGGTTTTCTATTTCCAGCTCTTTGCAGATGTCATTATAGTATCTTCTTTTGTTTTCTCAAGCTGCTCTCTAAAATCTTCTGTTTAGGTCTTTTACTTCACCATTCTTTCCTTTTGCTTTAGCTGCTCGATGTTCAAGAGCAAGTTTCAGAGTCTCTTCTGACATCCAGTTTGGTCTTTTCTTTCTCTCCTGACCTTTTAATGACCTCTTGCTCTCTTCGTGGATGATGTCTTTGATGTCTTCCACAATACATCTGGTCTTCAGTTGTTAGTGGCTGTTCTAGTCAGCCAGAGCTGCTCTAGCAGAAATACCACAGAGTGGATGGCTTTAACAAAGGAAGGTTTATTTGTACACCGTCTGGTAAGCTACAAGTCCAAATTCAGGATGTCCACTCCAGGGGAAGGCTTTCCCCCTTGTCGGCTCTGGAGGAAAGTCCAGTATTGCATCAGTCTTTGTCCAGGGAGCATCTTGGTGCTGGAACCTCAGGTCTGAAGGACACTTCTTCTGGTGCTGCTTTCTTGATGGTGTAAGGTTCCCAATTCTCTGCTTCCTTCTCTTTCCTTTTATCTCTTGTAGGATGAGAGGATTAAGGGTGGGGCAAGACATACTCCAGAAAAACTCCCTTTATATTGGAGCAGGGAGGTGATCCTATGAAGGGATTTGTAGTCCCACCCTAATCCTTTAACATACAGCACAGGAAAATTGCAAAATGGAAGACAATCACAAAATACTGGGAATCATGACCCAGCCACAGGGCTTCACCTATTTTTGGAGGGACACAACTTGATCCATGACATTCTACCCTTTGACATACCAAAAATCACATCATTGAAACATGGAGAACATTCATCCCATCATAGCAAAATTGTGTCTATTTCATATGATAGAAGTCTTAAATCAGTTCCAAGTTCAAAATTCAAAAATTCCTGTACATCTGTATAGCCTAGAATACAAGCTGTTGGCAGAACGGTCACAAGTTAGACATTCCATTAACAATGGGAGAAATTGTAGGGAAAGAAGGCATTAACAGGCAACCAGCAAGTCAGCAGAACACATTACATTAGCCTTCAAAGCTTTGAAAATAATCTTCCACTTTCTGAGAGATTTTATGCAGTGGTCTAGCCCTCCAGACTCTAGGTATTGACCACACTTTCAGGATCCTGAGTGGAGACCCCCAGGCCCTGTACTACAACTCTGTCTTCAAGGCACACTTGGACAGAAGCTCTGCCCCATTGGCTTTAGGTACACCATAAGTCCAACTGAATGGCAATTCCACCCTTGCAAACACTGGATGCCATGGTTCCACCCTTTCAAACCCCTGAGGTCGTGGCCATACTATTTGAAACTGTGGCAGCTCAGTTTCTCACGCTGTTTGTCTCCTCAGCTTCTGCTTCCTGTGGTCGCATGACTCCTTAGGCCCACATCTGCCCTGCTGGGGCAAGTGTTCCAAAGCTCTGTAGCTCCACTGATTCAAGTGTCTGGAGATGCCCCACTCTTGCTGGAAAGCCTCCTGCACAAAGGCACTCAACTGTTTCACCCTGTGAGTCAGCAAGGCTAGCTCCACCAATTCAAGTACCCAGAGGTACCCCGTTCTGTGAGGAAAACTGTGCACAGGCACTTAGCTCTCTTGCTCCATGAGTCAGCTCCAGTGCTGCCTCTGGTTCTGCTGCTGCTGCTGCTGCTGCTGGTCTTCTGCTGCTTGATTCTCACCATCTGCACCTCCTTCACTGTTAACAGTTCTCCTCAGTTCCTTCTGAGTCTTCTAGCCATTCACAGTTTCAAAATGTTTCCCACATTTTAGGTACCCAGCAGCACCCCAGTCTCAGTGATCAACACATCAAATCTGTTCTTGAGATGGTCTTTAAACTCAGAAGGGATATACTCAAGGTCATACTTTGGCTCTCGTGGACTTGTTCTAATTTTCTTCAACTTCAACTTGAATTTGCGTATGAGCAGTTGATGATCTGTGTCACAGTCAGCACCTGGTCTTGTTCTGACTGCTGGTATGGAGTTTTTCCATAGTCTTTCTCCACAGATGTAGTCAGTTTTTTTCCTGTGTATTACATCTGGTGAGGTCCATGTATACAGTCACTGTTTGTGTTGGTTAAAAAAGGTATCTGCAAGGAAAACTTCATTAGCTTGCAAAATTCTGTCATGTGCTCTCCAGCATTATTTCTATCACCAAGGCTATATTTTTCAACTACCTATCTTTCTTCCTTGTTTCCAACTTTTTCATTCCAGTCACCAGTAATTATCAATGCATCCTGATTGCTTATTCAATCCATTTCAGACTGCAGAAGCTGGTAAAAATCTTCAACCTCCTCATCTTTGGCCTTAGTAGTTGGTGCATAAATTTGAATAGTCGTATTAACTGGCCTTCCTTGTAGGTGTATGGATGTTATCCTATCACTGATAGCATTGCACTTCAGGACAGATTTTTAAATGCTCTTTTTGATGATGAATGCAATACCATTCCTCTTCAAGTTTTCATTCCCAGCATAGTGGGGAAATGTTTCATTCTGCTGTACATTATGAGTCTGAACCAACCTAATGCATCTAACAAAAGCATTATAGTATTAAAATAGTTAACTAATTAAGTAGCAATTGTTTATGGATTGTTGATTAATACTGTGTGAACTAAAATTATCACTAATCAATAATCTGATTGTATGCAGCTGGCTGGCTGGCACTTGAGATTTAAACAAAAAACTTGATGAGACCTAGTGCTATTGTTGTTAGCTTTGTGTAAAGAAGGGTATATACATGTAGGGACCCTAATTCTTCCAGAGGTAAAGTTTTAAGGTACTTATGCACCTTTACCAACAATGTCAGAAATTAGGATGACCTAAGGTCAAAGAGTCATCTTTTTTTTTTTTTTTTTGGAAGATCCCCATCAGCCTGAGAGTTTATGGATTATATTCCCTTTTCTGTGTTTATAGTTAGGTACTATGGTGAAAAGCTGAACAGAAAATCATTTCTGCATCAAACAAGGGTGGGCAAACTTAGGAATTACTAACCTATTCCTTTGTTCTGTTCCTCTGCCAGACCTTGTTCCAGGGGATGGGGATAAAATGGTAAAAAGAGAGCTCTCTAAGACAAGGAAATCAAATTTATTGGGAGATATAGGCAAATAAATGAGTACTATACAAAACCTAGTGGTATGTAATGCCTAAGTGCTACAGCTGCTAACCAAAGGGTTGCCAGTTTGAATCTGCCAGGTGCTCTTTGGAAACTCTATGGGACAGTTTCTAGATTGCTATGAGTCAGAATTGACTTAATTGCAATGAGTAGTGGGGAAATAGGTAAGGGGACTCCTAATCTCAATTTAGTTGTGGGAAAAAAAATGACATGCAAGCTGAGACGTAAGGTTCAAGTAGGATCTATGGAGTTAAGAGGATGGAGGTAGGATGGCAGAGGGAAGGTAAACAAAGAGACATGATTTAGGCAGAGAGCAGTATGTGTAAACACTCCAGTGAAGGAGATTTTGAGAGACTACCAAGTTCAGTCTGGCTAGACTGAAAAGAACAAAGGAGAGGATGATAAGAGGAAATGTGAGTATGAACAGATCGTGCAGGGGTGCACTCTCAGAACTCCATTAAAAGGACCACAATTGATGGTCCATGGGCCTTGGAGTTCCCCTGGGAGCATGGCCCCTGGCCCGGATGCTGCCGCGTCCATAAATCATAATAGAGGTCAACTCTTGGACAGAAATGGATTGGACTTTGCGACACAAAGTGACCATATCATGTGTGCACTTTATGGTTCTGTGCATCTGTAGGATGTCGTCCTGCTGACCTCTTACGGGAGGAAGGGGAGTGGGTGGAGAGGAAGGGATAAGAGATTGTTGGGAAGATAAGACATGTGGAGTGGAGAGGAAGAGTGTGCTGTCACTGAGCAGGGAGCGCAGTGGGAACTGCATATCGGTGGGCATGCAATTTGCATGGGAAAGTACATTTTCATTCAATCATAATAATTAAAAAAATAAATAAATAAAAATAAAAATTTAAGCTTGGAAAGAAAAAAAACAGATCATGCAGGGCTTTGTTGGAGTTTAGACTTTAGCCTGAGGGCAGTTGGTCACATTAGAGTGTGTTAATCAGGGAATGATACCAGATTCGTGTTTTAGAAAAGTGACTCTAGGGTACTGGGTGTTGCAGAATGAATTACAGGTCCACATTGCAGGAGATCATTTAGAACATGGATTAGAATCCCCACAGGAAACATAGGGCACACACATAGGATTTAATTGAAGGAAGTTGCATGAAAGGCTAGAGAGGTGTGGGCAGATGAAGGGAACCAAGGGGAGATGGTGCATGGAGCCCTTGGTGGCACCATGGTTAAGCATTCATCCACTAACCAAAAGAACAAACAGATCTGTTTATAAGAAGTACAACACCAGAGTGCAACAACACCAGAGCAAAGAGACTGCATCTTACATACTTTGGACATGTTGTCAGAATGGATCACTCCCTGTAGAAGGACTTCATGTTTGGTAAAGTGAAGAGTCAGCAAAAAAGAGGAAAACCCTTGACAAGATAGATTGGCACAGTGGCTGCAACAATGGGCTTAAGCATAAAGATGATTGTGAGCATGGCACAAGACCAGGCAGTATTTCATTCTGTTATGCATCGGGTCACTATGAGTCAGGACCAACTTGACAGCACCTAACAACAACAGCACACGGAACTGGTGAACTGTGGTCAAATAAAGGAATGGAGATAAAAGCACTACAGACAGGAACTGTCTATGTGGGAGCCTGCAGGTATAAGAATGTCTGCTTCCCTTTAGCACCACACTAGAGGAGAATGATTCATGCAGAAGGCCAGGAATTTACATCCATAGGACCATGTGTCACTAGTGGGTAGGGTCACCATGTCAGGGCTCATGTGGTATGGTTTTCCTTCACTCTCCTTTTATAATTATTAGGGTCTGGATTTCAAGACACAACGCAGTTTCTCTTTAAAAGTTAAATTTTATTAAAAATGTGCCCAATAGGAAAAAAAAAGGGGCCGGTGCCCCAGGGACACCCTCCAAACTATGCAGAGCTGGAGGCGACCCCCAGCTTCCCTAGTGTGCAGCATTTAAACTGCGAAACCACAAAGCAGGGAGGAGGAGCTGACCTTTGCATTGATTGGCTGAGGCCATATGAAATTTCTGTAAGTTACAAAATATAGTCATTAGCGAATGTTTCAGCCACATGGAATTCCTGTTAGTTGTAAAATGTGGTCATTAGCAAATGTTTTAGTAGATTGTGGTCAAGGTCTAGGGGTCATTTGCAAGGCTGTCTCCAGGCTTTGTCTTGTGACAGACAGATGTTTTGCAAGACAAAGATGAGATTACTCTATGGTATTTTCTGCTATTGAGTTGTTTCCTGGGGCTTTCTACTTTAATACCTTGAATTTTTACTGTGCCCTTCCTCAAAATGGAGTCACGTATGTCTCATTTCAACATAATGAGCAGCCTCCTTAAGACAGGCTGGTCAGCCTCATCTAGGTGTGGTATCGGTGAGCTGAGCCAGAGCCCCACCTGTGCTCTGGCCACATATTCCAAAAGATTCTGGACTTGTGTGTACTCTCTAGGCCCAGTCTCTCTCCTCAGGTACATGGGCTAGACTTACAGGAAGGGAAGGAGGGAACTTAGGAAATTGGATCATGGCTCAAATCCAAGCCACATTCTTCAGTCCAACATTACCAGTGATGAAGTTTACAGCTTGATCTGCACTGGGCTATACCTGTTGTGCATACCTCTGAATTGGTTCTGAGATCAGAGAATTTAGAGGATACATGGCACCCTCGAAGCTCCCAAAGTTTATTGTGTATTGTCCACACATGCTCTTATGACACCAGCGTCATGTGAGGTTCTGATGCAAGCTGCCAGAAGTTTACAATTCAACCAGCTAATGTCCAGTAAGTCTCTGTCTCCTGCACTACAGGGAGGACTGCAGTCTGACAGTTTTTTGTTCAGCCGAAAAAGAGAGCCACAGTAGAGGGGCAGCATGGCTGGTGGCTGTCACTCATTTCACAAAGTGTATTGAAGGAAAATAAATTGTGGTGTTCCAAATTACAGAGACCTGTGGTGGCAAATTATGGATCACTAGCACTATAAAACATAGCTGAGGAAAGCCCAGTGCAATTATATAGATGGTTTTTAAAATAAACGCTTGTGCATGCCTGTCTTCTACACAGCGACAGGGAGGACCCAAAGCATACCTGCACTGCGTATGGAGTAGCATGGGCCAGAACAATGCAGACCAGGGCGAGGAAGGAAAGAATCTAGAAGAATTTTGTCAGTTTCCTGGTACAAATGATTGGCAATACCAAGTTCATGTTGTACATCTGTAGCTTGAAATAGTGTTTGTAAACTAAGCTTAATGTAATAGCCTACCAGCCACTTTAAATATATTGATGCCTACTTGTTCCAAAAGTGATTGAGTGACTATGCATATCATAAAATAAATTAGACTTTATATAAAGACAGGAGAATGGTTTTGTAAATTACAAATAAAGTTCAAGAACCCCTTTGAGCATTACAGACAATTAAAGGTGTCTCGCTCAGGTATGTGAGCACCAAAACCTTCTCTGTAACGATGGATAATGTATATTTCTTTCCCTGAGTGTCACGTTGAAATATACAGAAGTAATTGAAGTATAAACATTGGGGATTAGTGACAAGAAGCCGACAATCCCAATGTCTTTGTCTCAGCGTCTGTTTGTGAAGGAACCCAAACTCAGATTCCAGTGCAAGGAGTTTATTTTGGATGTAATCCCAGGAAATACTGGCTAGGAAATGGGGCAGAGAAGGGTAGCAGCCAATGAAAAGTGTGTTACTTACCACGGCGGGACCTTCAGGCTTAATCTCTGGGGGATTCTGGCAGTCTCTACAGGATGTATGTCTCAGAATATCCCATCCAACAAGAAAGAGAGTTTAGGTATTTATATACCAGCTCTCATGGATCCGACTCGACGGCACTTGGCTTGGCATCAGTCATTAGCTGAGGCTACTAGTATCTGTGTGCTGATTGTTGTGCTGAGGATAGAGCTAAGAAAGATAAGCAGGTGCTGACGAGAACTCAGACTAGCATACACTGAAAGGGAAGGGGCTGAAGGACTCTGGGTAGGATAATAATAACCTCTGCTACACCCAGTTGGACACCTTTGGTTCTCTCTACTGGTAACTAAAGGGCCTCCGATGATAGAAATGGATACTGGGTGACTGTATTGGACCAGACCAGCAAGAGAGTATAGCCCACTCAGTATCCCTGATGTGTCTCCCCAAGAGCTGTAACCTTGGACTGTAAAGTTACTGTTACTGAGCGCCTGACATGCAAAACTGTGAGAACACAGAGTCATGAAAACAGGTACAGGTGACTTGAGCCCCAGACAGTCTGACCTATGGCTTGGTACCCTGTGACTGTGTCTATACAATTCAGATGTAGGTCTCTGTTTTTATAGGGGCACTCTACGTATTTTGGAGAGATTTCCTACTCTCCTTAGCCTAATGTCTTAATAGCATTCTTACTTTTTTTGAAGATAACTCCAATCTGTTATAATTGAATGACATATTGCCCCAACACTCTCTTCAGCATCTCCTGATTTCCCAAGGTTGGAACCTTATCTGGGGGAGCTATTCATTATGTTTCAGATAAGTAGGACTGGCCTTAAATGAGCACCACAATGTTATCATCTACATCAGTGCTTCTCAAAGTATGTCCCTGAGAACCCTTATGCCAAGCACTCTTGGAACTTATTAAAAATGTAAATTTGGGGGCTCCACCCCAAACCTGTGGAATCTGAATCAGCCTGAGAGAGCGGGCTATCTGCACCTTTATATAGCAACCCAGGAAATTCTAGAATAAGACCTAGACCCAAACCAAACCTATTGCTGTTGAGTTGATTCCAACTCACAGCAACCCTGTAGGACAAAGTAGAACTGTCCATCGGGTTTCCAAGGTGGTAACCTTTACAGAAGCGTACTGCCACATCTTTTTCCCACTGGAGCTGCTGGTGGTTTCAGACAGCTGACCTTTTGGTTAGCAGTTGATTGCTTTAACCAGTATGCCACCAGGAATCCTTAGATCTAGACCAAAAATCAAACCCATTGCCATGGAGTAGATTCCAACTCATTGTGACCCTATAGGACAGAGTAGAGCTGCTCCACAGAGTTTCCAAGAAGTGGCTGGTAGGTTCACACTGCTGACCTTTTGCTTAGCAGCCTCATTTCATAACTACTTCTCCACCGGGGCTCCTCTGTGAAGATTACAACCTTGGAAACCCTCTGGAGCAGTTCTGCTCTGTACTGCAGGGTCACTTTGAGGAGGTGGATCAATTTGATGGCAACGGGTTTAGGGTTTTTTTAATTGTTGTTTTTATTTTTACATGATTCCAACATGCAATTAAGTTTGAGAACCAGTGACCTGATCTGTAGTTAATAGAGATGAAATTATTAAATGATTGGCTTCACAGCCAGAATTTTAAAAATCAGGCCCCTCTTTCTACCTACCCTTTAAAGTCGTATCTAAGCCTCTCAACTTATGAATGTTAAACTGAGTCTCAAAAGGTGAAATTCAGTTGTCAAATAATTGATTGAATTCTAGTTCCATTTTCTCTGTTCAATTCATTAAACACTACTGAATCTTTAGTGTCAATACCCAGTATTTAACAAGTCAGTGTCTGGTAGAGACCCAGATTTATGACCCCAAAGTACAATGGCTCCCTGCTGCCTAACTGAAAGCTCTTTTATGTGATCTTACTCTATGTGTGTTTTTCATTTTATTTTTTTAAAGTATTTCCGTATTTCAGTGTCCTGATAACCACTGAAAAGCAAGTTATTTTTGGCAAAAATAAATAATGTAATTGCCAAACAAGAATTAAGAAATTCTCTAAACCATGTACTAAAAACCACAGACTTTAATAAAAAGTAAAATAACTTACTAACGTTTGCTTTGAATCTACATACGTGATACAGGACTGAAGTGCTTCAACTCGTTCCTTAAAATTGCAAGTGTATGAGAACATCACTATAATAAGAAGATATGACAAGTCCACAAACTTAGTTGTTCTAAGTGCCACAGACCTCACTGTTGAATGTCACTGCAGTCACCTTCAAAGTACTCCCCTTGGGAAGCTATACTCCAATGCCAGCACCTAGTCCACTCTTCAAATCAAATTTGGAACCCTTTCTGGAAAGGCCATTGCACACAGTGAGTGGCATGATAGCAAGTTCATGAGTGTAATTGTATAGTTGTCTGTGAGAGAGTTTTTAGCCAGTAAACAAATAACTGTATTGGAGCACCCTCCCTACTCACCTGGTCTGTCCCTTGATGACTTTTTTTTAACCTGAAGATAAAGGAAATGTTGAAAGGAAGACATTTTGATGACATTCAGGACATCAAGGGTAATAACGATGGCAGAACTGATGGCCGTTCCAGAAAGAGTTCCAGATTGCTTTGAAGGGTGAACTGGGAGCTGGTGTGGGTGCACAGCTTCACAAAGGTTGCACTTCAAAGGTGACTGTAGTGATATTCAGCAGTGAGGTAGGGAGCGTTTTTCTAGGATGAGTTCATGAACTTAATTGGCAGTCCTCATACATACATTTTGGGGCATGGGAATATAAATGTATTTATATATTTACATACACACACATATGCATATGTAAGATCCGAAAATTAAGTTTACAAACTTAGCTGTTCTAAGTGCTGCATACCTCACTGCTGAGTATCACTGTGTTCTCCTTCGAAGGACTCTCCTTGGGAAGCTATGCAGTGATGCAGGTGCCTAGTCCACCCTTTAAAGCAATTTTGGAACTCTTTCTGGAATGGCCATTGTACGTGGTGGCACGACGGCAAGTTCATAAACTTAATTGTCTAGTTGTCTCTGAGGGAATTTTTAGCCACTAGACAAACAACTGTATTGAAACATCCTCCTCACTCACCTGATCTGGCCCCCAGTGACTTTTTTCTTTACCTAAAAATAAGAGACATATTGAAAGGAAGACATTTTGATGGCATTCAGGACATCAAGGGTAATATGACAACAGCCCTGATGGCCATTCCAGAAAAAGAGTCCTAAAGTTGCTTTGAAAGGTGGACTAGGCACTGGCATCACTGCGTAGCTTCCCAAGTACTTTAGAGGTGACTATAGTGATACTCAGCAATGAGCTATGTAGCACTTTTTCTAGTATGAGTTTGTGAACTTAGTTGTCAGACCTCTTACATACATACTTTGTCAATTTGTCATAATGTTGTGGCTTGCATGTTGCTGTGATTCTAGAAGCTATGCCATCGTTATTTAAAATACCAGAAGAGTCACCCATGGTGGGCAGATTTCAGCAGAGCTTCCAGACTAAGACAGACTAGGAGGGACTTGGCTATCTACTTTTGAAAGAATTGGCTGGTGAAAACCTTATGAATGAATAGCAGTGGGACATTGTCTAATATCTTGCTGGAAGATGAGCCCCTCAAGTTGAAAGTAGTCAAAAGATGACTGGGAAAGAGCTGCCTCTTCAAAGTGGAATCAACCTTAATGCCATGGAAGGAGTAAAGCTTTTGGGACCTTCATTTGCCAACATGGCACAACTAGGAATGAAAAGAAACATCAGAAGGACATCATGCTTGTGAGAGTGGAGGGTTAGTGAGATAGAAGAACACCATCAATGAGATGGTTTGACACAGTGACTGTAACAAGGGGCTCAAAATAACAATCATGAGAATGACATAGGACCGGGTAGTATTTCATTCCTATGAGTCAGAACTGACTCAGTGGCACCCAACAACTGTAGCGACATGTAACACATACACATGCATACATAAGCTGTAGCTATGTTATGTTGCCCTCCCTATGGGAATGAAAAAGTAACCTCAACTTTATTGAGTGATGTTATTTTCGAGAAGCTCGTGTGCAGTGAAATGCCATAGAATTTCAAGAATTGTTAGTCTTCCAGCATCTTTGGCTTTGCAGGAAGTTACTAAAGTAACTAAAATAAGCTAGCTCTCACTTCAGTGCACCACACCTCATCTTTGACTGAAGACAGGCCCATGGAGTAATAGGACCAACTCCCTAAAGCTAACACTAATGCAGTTCTGTAGGTGGCAATGGGACCAAAGAAGACACCCACAAGAATCAGTTTCATCCAGTCCAGTGTGCCAAGGGACTATAAGTGGGTTTTGGTATTGGGAATGGAGCTTTCACCTTCGGAACTTAAAATATTAATATGAGGGGGGAGAAAAGGAATGAAACCACGTTTTCAATGGAAAACTATAGGCTTCTTTTGGGGGTTGTTTGCTATAGTCCGAAGGTGACTCAGTTGCATTCAAATACTTAAATGTCCTAAGCTATGCTTAGTTAGGTTTTCCCTGGAGCCAAGAGTCTTCTGCTTTATGTGTTGCACATCTTATTTTTTCCTTCTGCTTCAAATCTCCCAGTGAGAAATATTAAATATTCAAGGTAATAGAGTCTGTATTCTTTCCATACCATAGATTTGGCTCTCACAAAGGAAACCATCCCCTGGGACATCACTTGAAGTAATCCCTAAGCAAGAGGCACAAAGCACTTTTCAAAGTGTTCAGTTCTGCATGAATGACTCTTTTCTGAATGTAACTCCTGTTTCTGGTTCCTTTACTCAGCCATGAGATGAGAGAACTGATCTGCCAGACAAATACATACAACCTGGAGCAACCCATGTTGGGATCTCATGGCAGGTGGCTGGAGGCCCAGAACTGTAGACTCTATGTGCTTCTGGTAAGATTCAAAAGTTTTCCAATTCTTTACTACTTTATCTAGTCTCATGTTTGGTCTGTCTTGTGTCTTCCTCCTCTTCTGGTTTCTTAGGTGATGGGCCCTGTATCAAGGTCCAGTTAGGAAAACAGAAACGACTCCAGACAGTTCAAACAGGGAGCATTTAGCACAGTGGAAGTCTCGTCTGTCAGTGAGAAGCAGGGGGCATACCTTGCCCTGGCGTGTGCACCCAGGGCATGCACCCTGGGCTTGGCATCCTAGAAATGCCTGAGGTCATGAATTCCATCGGAAGGAGGGAGAAAAGCTTCCTCCCCAACGTGGGCTTGGAGTTTCATTTCATGTGACTCACTCTCTTAAGAAAAGCTGGTGTAGCTTCTTTGCTGTGAGCACATGGCCTTTGGTGAATGAGTTAGTGTCATCGATTGAATTAGTCCCACTCGAAAATGTGTGTACCAGTTTGGCTAGGCCATAACTCATGCTATTGTATGGTGTTCCTCCATGTTCTGAATCTCACCTCTATGATGTTAATGAGGGAGGATGGGTGGAAGTTGTGTTGGTGGGGAACCACTCACTGTATAAGATTGTATTATGCCTTGAGGCAGTCTTTGGGGATGTAAAGGAAAGGGAAGCTATCAGAGAGATTTGGGGACCTCATGCTATCAAGAAGCAGTGCCTGGAGCACAGAGGCTCCTCTGAAAAACCTGCGATCTCTGCACCTTCGGAGCATCCCGTCCAGTGAAAGATGGACAAGAAGGACCTTCGTTCATAGCCAATGGAGAAAGACTTCCCCTGGAGCTGATGCCTGGAATGTGGACTTTCACCTTACTCAACTACAGTGGAGTAAACATTCTTATTTTAAAGCCATCTACTGGTGGAATTTCTGTTACCACAGGGCTAGATGACTGAGACAGGTAGAAATTCAAGAACAGTATCAGCATAGTGTTAATGCTCACATGCTCAGAGGGGTTTGGAAATGGTCTTACTAATAGGGATATTCTTTCAGAAAGCTCACCAACTTGCCGTGTTCCTCAGAGTAGGCCCGAAGACATACCCACATCAGGCAATAAAGAATGCATCTGAGGGGAAGGCACGCATCATTTATAAGTTCAATGTCTGCTGTCCTCAATAGGCCAGGATTGATGCTGGGAAGACTGTCTTAGTTATCTAGTACTTCTATAACAGAAATACCACAAGTGGGTAGCTTTAACAAAGAGAAACTTATTCTCTCACTAGGAGACTAAAAGTCTAGGGAGCTAGAAGTCCAAATTTAGAGTGCCAGCTTCAGAAGACTTTATTTCTCTGCCAGGTATGTGGGAAGGTCCTTGTCTTCAATCTTCCCGAATCAAAGAGCTTCTAGGTTTAAGGACCCTGGGTCCAAAGGACACATTATTCTGGTTCTTGTTTCTTGGTGGTATGAGGTCCCCCGTCTCTCTGTTCACTTTTTTCTTTTGTATTCTGAAAGAGATTGATTTAAGACACAACCTAATCCTGCCTCATTAACATAATTGCCTCCAATCCTGCCTTATTAGCATCATAAGAGATAGCATTTACAAGGCATAGGAAAATCACATCAGATGATAAAATGGTAGAAAAGTCACACAATACTGGGAATCATGGCTTAGCTAAATTGATACTTTGGGGAGGGTACACAATTCAGTCCACAACGGGACTAAACAGGATTCGCACCTGTCACTAATCTTTGTTTACGCTTTAGTCTGGACTTTTCCCCAAAATCTAAACTCTTCCTCCAAATTACAAAGCTAAAATTCCTGTCCTGTATCTATGCACATAGACAGGTAGAGTTGGGAGAGAGGGAATGGAGGCATGGCCTATAGAAAAGAGCAAAGCTCCAGTCAGCCTACAAAATATACTACACAGATAATTAAGAAAACTTTTAACACAGTTACGTGTGAAAGTGGAAAAAATCAGAACCCCCTTTCTGTCTCGCAGGCATGCTCTTTTGCCCGTTTTCTTCCTAGTTCTTTGCCTCTTGTTCCGAAAGAATAAACAGTTGAAACATGGACCACATTATGTGCGCCTAGAGGCTTCAACCACAGAATAGTTGAGATACTGGACTGTTTCTTCAAGTTCCATCACAAATAGGCTACCAAAAGTTTGGGAAGGTCCCAGAATTCAATAGAGAGCATTGGCTTATCATTACATAACTGTAACTATGTAGGATAATTTACTGCCAAAAATTAGCAGATCAAAGCAATAAACATTATCTCATATAGGTTCTGAGGGTCAGGAGTGGCTTAAGTCAATGGTTCTAGCTCAGGGTCTCCCACAGGGTTTCAGTCACACTGTTACCAGGTTCTGTGGTCATCTGGGAGCCAGAGAACTGGCTTCAAAGCTCTCTCAGAGGTTATTGGCAGGCATCAGGTCCTCACCGATGGGCCTCATCTGGGTGTCCTAAATGTGTGGCAGCAGACCTTCCCTAGAAGAAGTGATCCAAGAAGGAGCACCCAATACGGAAGCTTCACTGCCTCAGAGGTAACAGGCTGTCATTTCTGCCATGTGCTGTTAGTCACACAGCCCAAACCTGAGGCCGAGTGGGAGGGGACTAGACAGGAATGTGAATACCACTAGGGAAGGCTCATTGGAGGCCAACTTGGAGGCTGGCTTCCATGTCCTCTTGGCCCTCCTACCCTGCTTTTAGAAAGAATAAGTATTGGCAAAGGAGGTCCTGGTCCAGCTAACAATCAAATAGTAATTGCCTTTCGGTTCAAGTCACACTGAAGACTTAGTGCAGGTGGTTATGAACTACGAACTGACATCCTAGGGTCCCATGGAAATACTATTTAATTGTATTATATGCCCCTCAGCATATGACACTTAGATAATCATGGAAGATCAACTGAGTACTTCACCAAATTTGGGAGGAAAGCACTCCTCTAGAAGGCTCAGGTCTCTGGTATTCAGATGGCCCGTGATCTCTGCATGAATAAGCACAGATTTTGTCTTGGCCTGCATTAAAAATGTCTTTGCTAGGTTCAGGGGACATTCACTCTGGGATCTTAGATCATGGAAGTGTCTGCACACATACTGAGCCTCTGCTGGCTAGCCACATTCCAAATGGAGAGAGCAGGGCTCTTGCTTGGACCAGAGCAAGTACAATCAAAGTAAGCCCTTTACTCTATGGTGGACAGATTAGCTTTTCATTATCACACTTCTTCCTCCCTCATCTTAAGAAAAAAGAAAATCATTCTCAAATGGTACTAAGAAGTATTTTGGTTCTCCAGGGGCAATATCATTCTGATGCTACAGGAAAAATAGAAGAGGAAAGGGACTAGGGTACTGTCTTTAGGGTAGCAAAATCAGCCAAAGGGGAATCCAAAGGCCTTAGTAGAACAAAATTTTAACAAATGGTCGAACTCAATTTCATTGGGTTTTTGAAGCCTTAGCTAGAGGCAGGATCTATAGCAGTTGGACATCAGCAAGGCTTGAGAAGAAGGCGGTAAAGGTCATTGAGCTCAACAGGCTTTAAAAATATTTTGAAATGTTTCGTCATGTATGTATTTACCACAATAAAAAGAAAAATAATACTAAATACTAAAAAAATCTCTGAAACAGCCAGGATAGGATTGTTTGTGCTATAGTAACATACATTTCCCAAATTTTCTGGCTTAAGCAAAGACTTGTTTCTCATACTTCATGACTGTAATGGCTAGGCTTTGTTCTCCAAAACAAAACCCAAACCCGTTGCTGCTGAGTCAGTTTTGACTCACAGCAACTCGAAAGGACGGAGTAGAACTGCCCCATAGTTTCCAAGGAGTGGCTGGTAGATATGAACTGCCAACCTTTTGGTTAGCAGCTGAGCGTTTAACCACTGTGCAACTAGGTTTCCAAAACCAAAATGCCAAACCCGTTGCCATTAAGTTGATTCTGACTCATAGTGACCCTATAAGACAGAGTAGAACTTCTCCATAGAGTTTTCAAGGAAGGTGTGAAGGATCTAAACTGCTGACATTTTGGTTAGCAGCTGTAACTACTTAACCACTACACCGTCAAAGTTTCCAGTAGGATTCTAGAGGAGCCAAATAGGCGAAACCTGAATGTGTGCCTGTGTGTACCAAAAATAAAAAAAATCCCATTGCCACTGAGTCGATTCTGGCTCATAGAAACCCTGTAGGACAGAGTAGAATTGCCTCACAGAGTTTCCAAGGAGTGTCTGGTAGATTTGAACTGCGGTCTTTGGTTAGCAGCTGTAGCTCTTAACCACTACACCACCAGGGCTTCCGTGTGTGTGTGTGTGTGTGTGTGTGTGTGTGCGCGCATATATGTATGCATAGAGAGTTTTGTCTCAAGGAAATGGCTCACACAGTTGTGTAGGCTAGCAAGTCCCAAATCAGGCTGGAGACCTCTCATAACTCACCTGGTTGTAGGCACCGACAGACCCAAACTTGGCAGGTCAGGCAGAAAGCTGGTGCTCGTGGGGTTGTGGTAGCTGGAAGATCCCAAGATCTGCAGGTCAGGCAACAGGCTCCTGGTTCATGTCTCTGGAGATATAGATCAGAGAATGACAAGTTGGATGAGGGATCCAGAAGGAGCTTTTCCAGAGTGTCCATATGTATTTGGCTGCAGGCCACACCTTGAATGAAATTGTTGGCTTTCAACTGATTGGCTGCTCTTACTTATCAGACTGCAAAATGGAGGATGATTACATAATATCTGCCAAACCACCGAGGACCATCACTCAGCCAAATGGACACATAAGCACCATATTTGACTTGGGTGTTCGGCTCACCATAGTCACCAAAGAACCCAGACTGGTGAAGCAGTCACCGTCTTGAACCCATGAGTCCTAATGCAGTAAGGAGATGGTGCTCTAGAGAGTCCCGCTAAAGAAGTTAGAAGTCCAGGTTAGAATAGATGCTGTTTATTTTCAGTCATTTCCATTCAGAATTCATTGGCTGAAATAATCATTAGACCCCACCCAACCACAAGGGACCAGGAAATACAGTCCTTATGTGCCTGGAATGAGAGAGACGGGTGAGTACTTGAATAACAGCCTTATTAACAACAGCAGCCAGCATCCTTATAAAGCAGAAGTCCAGATTTTCTCTTTTCTTTTGCTTTCTTGTCTATTTTAATTCCCCCGGATAGCATTTCATCTACATTAGTGTCTACAGCTGGAAATAGCAATATGGGCCTAGAGTATTGTATTCTAGAAATATCAGTCTTGTTTAGGGAGTGTTGTTATAGCTAAATGTATGGGCCTAGGGTTGATCGTATGATATCTGTGTGTCCTGTTTACCATTTGGAACTTTGCAAAGGTACAACAGATGCGACATGAAGTGGGAATGAATTCAGCAGTGCACATGCTGGAGTGATTCCATCTACTCTGGTAGAAGGCATCTCAGAATACCACTGTTAGAGCAGGACCCATTCTGTCCAGGCTGCCTGGTGCCCAAGGATTGGTAAATGTGTTAGCCAAGGTCCTAGCAGAAAGTGTAATACAACTCTGGTGGTTCAAAGGAAGACACCTTGATGAAAGGACTTTCAGAGGTGTGAGCAGAATTAAGGAAGTCCGACTCGATGGCGCTTGGCTTGGCTTGGCATGGTAGTTTAGGTACCTGAGGCAGGCAACAGTGGGAGCTTGGAAATACCCTTAAGTGGTAAGGAAGGAGAGGAGTTAGTTTTAGCCCAGTGAAAGTTTAGAGCTGGAGAGAAGGAGCTATTGGGCCAGAGCAGTGGTTCTTCCAGTGTGTAGCCATTGCTGGAAACATAGCCCAAAGCAGGGAGAGCACAGGAGGAAATACTCCAGCTTCTCTCTCCTCCTACTTGCCCATTAGTTGGCCATGGGTCTCGTAAGCTGAATGTGAAGAGAAGCCAAATTGCAAGGGAACTCTAGCTGCAGTGATACAGTCACCAGTGATCAACCTCCCAGGACAGAGAAAGGCTCTGAGAAAGCTTTGTTCATGTGGTTAGTGGGGCCACGGTGCTGATAAAGAGAGTCAGCACAGTGAGACTGCCTCTAGCTGGGATTGGGCAAAATAAGAAAATTACAGTGAGATTTTGGGGCTTTGATTTTCCTGGGTCTTTAATTTCCCCCAGAGAAGGGAGATTTTATTTTTTCTATGGCAACAAAGAGAAGTAGAGGTTGTTAGTGGGAGTTTCATTTCAGTGAAGGAATTTAGTAACGGAGGGAATGTTGTATGTGGTTTCAATTTAGGGCCTTTTTTATCTTGTGGGCATTGTGTGTTACACAGTTGTTGACTGCTCTAGTAAGCCAGGCTTTTCTGTAAGGCTGGGAATTGAGTTGAGAGATAAAATAGAGGTCAATGTCTAGTGACTGTATGACCTTGGGTTCAATGTCTTGTTGTATCCATTCACATGCTTCTAGGCCACCAGCAAAACTGAGTATTTCTCTGGTCCAGGAATTTATAAAAATTAAGAGTAAGTATTAGAAAGTAGCTTCAGAGGTTTTAAACAAGCTGCTGGTCTCCCCCACCAAAGGAAGTTGTCCCATTTCTGGTGGACCATAGACTCCTGGTTGACCAAGCTGAGTGGTGTGATAAGATACAGCATAGGTACCTGCAGAGGAGCAAATACTTCCCCATTCAACCTGCCTCTTCTCTGGGGATGACCTCTTCTCTGCTTAGATTGCTGAGGTGCTGGCTAGGTCTTATTTACTAGCTGGAGTAGGGCATAAGGGCTAAACCTGCTAGGACACTCTGGTTTCATTCAGTTCACTGATTACATCAGGTAAAAAGAAAGAGAGTACTAGGAAGTTGCACGCCCTTTGTGGTGTAGACAGTGTCACCAAATTCCTTCCTATTTCCCTTTTTAAACTATGCTCTTTTTTCCTGAGCATGTTGGCTACCGATTTTTAACTTTTGAGTTTAGCAGGTAGATAAGTAGGAAGCACTGCATAAGACTCCAGCCCAAGCTTGTGCTTAATTCACAGCTTTATATTGAAATTTGAAAGTCACTGACCTAACCCTGGGGGTGTAGTGGGTTAAGTGCTCTGTCCACTAACCAAAAGTTCAGCAGTTCAGATTTGCTAGGCATTCCTTGGAAACTCTGGGGCAGTTCTACTCTGACTTCTAGAGTCGCTATGACTTGGACCTGACTTGATGGCAGTGGGTTTGGTTTTTGATTTTTATGAGTTTAATTCTGCTTGCATTCTTTGTAAACATGTTCTTTGGGTACCTCAAGGGAAGGAGGGAAGGTATGGAAGAAGGAAGACATTCATGGTTGCCTGCTCAGAACTCTTTTCTCCTCTCAATCACCATTTTCTTCTGCTAAGAGTGTTTTCCTTTTCCAAAATTTCCTCCCTCACTTCAACCATAGAGTTCTGGTGGGAGGCTATCAGTCATTGGCTGTGGGTGGGTGGATGACCCAAGATGGACCAATCAGAGCACCGGACCCTCTGACAACAGTAAATGATTGGCCCTGCTTTGATTATATGCCCCCCTTTTGTAAGTGCCATCTTTTCTTATTTAACTGAATGTTGCTTGGAAAGATCCTTTTCCTTTCTGGTGGTGAAGTTGGTAAGAAGTAAGCACAAAACAACCAGGATTCATGTCCCTACCAGATGGAAAAGTCAGTCTTCCATGTGGAAGAATGAATTTGATACTCAACACAGCAACACAGCAAAGCACCGAGAGCTTTCCAATGAGTTATTCTAATCCTGACTTCCAGTCTTTCTCAGCTGTACCTGCAAACTTCCTGGAGCCAATAACGGTTCCTCTTTGTCTAGGGTAGACTTAATTCAATTTCTATGTCAACCAAGAGGTTTCTGACTGATTCAGTAGGAGATCGTCAGGGGACAATGTGGGCATTTCTGGGTCCCTGACCATCGTATCACCTCCAGCCTAAACTCTTAACAATATAGATTAGATAAAGTAATGACGTGAAGTCAACAATGATCATGTCTCGTTCAGTGAGTCAGGGTGCTTCACAAAGAAGCAGTTCAGAAGCTGTTAAAGGATTAGATTTTCAGAACATAAAAAGCATAAATATGGGGACTACAGTAAAAATAAGAATTCTGCTGCTGTGCTATAGTGTTTAGACTTTATCGCACAGATGATGGGCACCCATAGAGGATCTGCAACCTGTGACATCTCTTTTCAATCAAAGTAGCTGATCTGGCTCAGGCTGACACTTCGTGGCTTCCAAAAACCAAACCCATTGCTGTGGAGTTGATTCCAGCTCACAGCAACCGTGTAAGACAAAGTAGCACTGCTTCCTAGCGTTCCCGAGGAGTGGCTGGTAGATTTGAACTGCTGACATTGTGGTTAGCAGCTAAGTTTCTAACCACTGTACCACCAGAACTCCCTCTGCTTGATTCAGGGTAGGAAAATGAAAGAGGAGATTAGATGTTAAAAATAACTTCAAGAGTTCTAGAAGCAGAGGCCAAGGTCATTGCATTGTCCCCAGAAATTTGAGGCAAGGAAGGGTGTGATGGTGTTAGTCACTGGTGACCATAGTCCAGGTTAACTTGCCTCCCGGGTCCTCTGTCTTCTCATCTGTGAAATTACAGGGCCCACTCTGTTCTGTGAGAAGCCTTTGCAGACTCTTGTACTGACTGACACCGCCATCTAGTGGCAACCTCTGGAAATCAACCCCCGCTCTTTCCGTCCCTCATCAGCCTGGGAGGAGGGACAAACTGTACCTTCTGCCTGGTCTTTCAACGATTCTCTTTTAAATTCAGGTTCTTCTTCCCACCTTCCTGTCATGGTACACATGAACACAATGGCCTATGTGGGAGTAGCGCTCTATAGCCTGCATATTATTCTCACTTATAGATCTCTTGATCCTCAACACTAGTGCAATCCGTGCTGCCTAGTTTCCACCCATCAACTTTGGATAAATATAAAATGATAATGTTGTCAGAAAATAGAATTTCTCTGAACCTTTCACTATCTTTCTTGCATGTGCCTTCAGCCCTATCATATTTCTCCCCAGTAATTCTGGGAATTATCAATACCAGTTGACAATTCCTACCATCTTGTTCTATCCTGTTTGTTTTTAGTTTTTTGTTTGCTTGCTTGCTTGCTTGTTTTAACTCAGTTTTACCTTGCAGAAATTAAATGTCTTTTTGTAGCTTATTATCTCATGGATGTCAGACCTACCATACTTCATGAACCCCCAAAGCCCATGTGAGAGCTGCTCATGGCAGATATTTGGGGTACTGCTTGAAATCCCTGGATGGTACAAATGGTGAATGCTCTTGCCTACTGAGAGATTGAAGGTTCAAGTGCACCCAGAGACCTAGAAGAAAGACCTGGAAATCTAATTTCAGAAAATCAATCATTGAAAACCCTATGAAACAGAGTTCTATTCTGATACCTACAGTGTCACTATTAGTCTGAGTTGAATCAACAGCAGCTAGCTGGTATCTGTGCTGAAAAGGCACAGATGTCCTCTAACCTCTGAGCTACTGGTGCTATTGTCAAGGATATTGGTTATGCCAAAGGTTCTATTACAAGGCCCATATTCCCTGTGCCTCCCTTCACCACAAACTGCTATTATCACCTGATGCCTTATGAAGATACCAGAACACAAAGTTTTGTTTTATAGCCCAAATTCTAGCAGAAGATTCCTATTGGAGAAAATAATCTTTATTCCTGGTTCCACTTGCTCACTCCTATACCCTCAACTTCTATTCTCTTCCTCTTTCAACCCTGGCGCCAGAGTTGCAGTCTGTCTGTTAGCAACTCTGGGTATAGTTCTACCAAATCAAGATGTGACACTTTCCTTCCCCATGACGTAAATCAAAAGTATTGTCAGGTCTGGGACTGGACAGGTGAGGAATAGCCGGAGCGCCATGCCTTTTTTGTCTGTCCCTCATCTTGGGAAAGTGGCAGATGATGCAGAATCCACTAATCTAGATTCCTGATTAGTGACAGCAACCAGCCTTGACAATGGATTTCTGGCACCAGGAAACTTCTTGAACATCACCTACTGTGTTTAACCTGGATCCCAAATGAACAAGGATGTAAGAGAGAAGAGTTGTCAGGAAGAAGGAAGAGACAAGGACAAGGCAGATACAATCAAAACCCCATTAAAAACAAACAGTCTTAGAAAGTGTCCCTTAGAAAGTGGGTGGTCCCTTAGAAGACTTCTGTATTGTTTAACATAGTGTGAAATTGAAATTGCTGAACTTGATTTTTTTATGTTTAATTCTGCAGTAGTGAAACGATGAATTTGTTTTGTGTCTATGTTCGGTAATGTATTTTTCAAGATTGCTATTGTCAACATAAATCTAAACGATTATGTTTAATCTTTCCTGTCAATTCAAGACTCCGCCCTGCTTTTCCAAGAAGCTGAGTCTTTCTCCTCCACCCACTCACTGCCTGGGAAAGAACGCAGAGGGAGAGGAAAGCTAAAAGTTTCTGCAGAGGGTGGTGATTGAACTGGTTCGAAAGAAGGGACATGGTCCAGGTTCCCAGAGCACAAGGCTCTGGTCCCAGCTCTCCTCTCCCATCACTGTCTCTGTGTTGGAACCCATTGATTCCAACTATTACATGCCTACTGTGTCCAAGAAATCCCACAACTGAGACAGCAGAGAGTGATGAAGATCTAGAAGATTAATTTGGATATGGTATGTGAGACCATAGGAGCAATGAAGGAGAAAGCTACTCAGTACTGAGAGGAGAGGTGGACCAGAATAGCAGAGATTGGAAAGAGCAAGTTAAAAATAGGAAATCCTAGAGAGGACTTAAAAACTAGCATGTGTATGAAATCTTACTGAGTTGGGAATTGCAGAGAATTTGAGTAGCATCTAGTTGAACCTACTCACTGTACCAATAATGTGGCTAGGTCTGGATTCTGGACAACTTCAGGCAAGGTTTGCTACCTCTTCAGTCATGTTATCTGCTTTGTGTTGCCCCAAGTTCTGTAAAAGAAATGATATACTCATTTGGCAACAAAGAGAGGAGAATTATTGTCTGTAAGACACAAACACAGCATAAGAAAAAATGTTCTTGTTGTGATGTTTGGACAAATACAAAGAATCACAACCAAATTGTTCACCTGTAGAGACTGCAGATCGGGTCCATTTATTCATCAGCTGATTATCAAGTGTTTGGTGTGTGCCATTCTCTGTACTAGTCAGTTGTGCGCTGTTGAGTGGCTTCCGATTCTTAGTGACCATATAGGATGGAGCAGAATTGCCCCATAGAGTTTCCTAGGCTGTAATCTTTCTGGAAGCAGATTACTAGGTCTTTTCTCCCACGGAAATGCCAGGTAGGTTCAAACTGCTGACCTTTCAATCTGCATCCCAGCACTTAACCTTTGCAGCACCTGGGATCCTATACTAGGCATAAAAGATAGGAAAAATGAGTAAAATGTAGCCCTTGTTTTGAAAAATTCATAGTTCCTCAATTTACTCGTGCTTCCTTTTCCTTAGAATAACAACTCCTGTCATTCCTCTTTGTGTTACAAGCCCTTTTTTCACTCCATCTACTAAACCCTTTCATTGATTCCCTTGACCACACGCCCCATGCATCTTCCAGTTTACCTATACCAGGAAACCCTGCTGTATAGTGGTTAAGTGCCATGTCTGCTAACCAAAATGTCAGCAGTTTGAATCCACCAGGCACTTCTTGGAATCTCTGTAGAGTCGTTCTACTCTGTCCTGTAGGATCACTATGAGTCGAATTGACTCGATAGCTGTGCAGGTTTTTTTGGTTATACCATCTATGTTCTCACCAATGCCCTTGAACTTGGACTTCCCGCCTGTGCCAACTTCCAGTTAGGGTCCAACCTATACTGCTGTCCTTACTTTGAATTCATACTCATTAAGCACCTACACAACCGGCCATTCTGCAGGAGCAGTTGTGAAAGCCTGCTTCCATAAAGATTATAGCTTAATCTTCCATAAAGATTACTGCTCTATAGAGCAGTTCTGCTCAGTCCTATAGGGTTGCTGTGAGTTGGAACTGACTCATCAGCATACAACAACAAAGCACCTACCCTGGGATGTACAGTCTTCTAGGCACTGAGGTCTGTATCAATGAATAAAACAAAATCCCCCCCGAGATTTTGTTCTAGTGGTGAGAGACAATTCACATACAAATAATAAACAAAAATAAACAAATATATAATGTCACTTGCTGATAAGGGCTACAAAAGAAATGATGATAAAGCAGGGTAATAATCATGATCTAGGAAAGACTGTTTGACCTGAGTGAAGTGAATATCGGGTATTTGAACCTTTCAGGAAGTGGGAACAATGAATGTCAAGGCCCTGGGTAGGAGATGTAATTGTGTGTTCAAGGAGCAGCAAGTGCCTCGATAACACCATCTAGGGAGCAGGTGCAAATGGAAAGATGCAGAGCCCAAGAACTGAGACGTGGGAGTTCTCCGACATTTAGAGGCCTGGAAGGGTGGAGAAACCAACAAAGGAGACTGAGACAAAATACGTAGAGGGTAGAAGGAAAACCCAATGAATGTGATGTCCTGGAGGCATAAGTATGTCAGAAAGGCGGCCTTGGACTCTTCACACACGCCTCACAGCTATGAGATCACATGCCATTCGTGGCTCTGAGGGTGTCATTCATCCCATAGGTTTGTTTTTTCTGCCCGTGGGTATGTCTTCACTCCCCTGGGTTCTCTTCTGTCTTTACTGGGTGGTTTTCTTGAGTGGATCTCACAGTATTGTTTGTGCTTTTCCCATCCCCTGTCCCTTCACATGGAAACCCTAGTAGCTTGGTAGTTTAATGCTACAGCTGCCACCCAAAAGGTCTGCAGTTCAAATCCACCAAGTGCTCCTTGGAGACTCTATGGGGGCAGTTCTCCTCTGTTCTACAGGGTCTCTGTGAGTCAGAATCAACTCTGTGGCAGCAGATTTGGTTTTTATCCCATTATATCCTACAAGCTACGTTTTCCTTCTTTAGAAAAGTTGACAATAAACTGACAGTCTTCACTTCAAAACTGCTTCCATCTTTTCCTTCTGTCGGAGACACAAAGACTACGCTCTCCTACTTACTTGGTCAACCACTGTGCTGGGCCTTCGCAGTTGACCACCTTGACTTTAAGCATCCCAGCCTTCTCCCTGCCAAAGCTAGTAATCCTGGATGTATCACCATGCAGCTGTCCAGTTCTAGCCTTCAGAACAGAAAATCCCAGCCTTGTTGCTCATAATGCAGGTAGTCTTAATATCCCTTAATTTTCCTTCCAGCTGTGGTATCACCATAAAATTCTGATCTGGTGGCGCACAGATAAACATGGAAGTCCAATGTTGAGCCCTTAGGACAAGGCCTTGTGGAGTAAGCATAAGTAAACAAGACTGTCAGTAAGCCAGCTGTGGGCCCAGTAGGGGTGACAGGCTCAAGGGCACTGTAACAAGTAGGTGCAAACAGTGGAGGAGGAAATGCTGTGTCAACAGAGAAGTAAGTAGTTAATTCTGAGCGGGAGAGGGGATGGAGGCTGGGAGCAGGTGGTCTAGAAAACAGGAAAAGTGATGTTTGAGCTGGATGTTGAAGGCTTTGTGGCAAAAGGTAGGCATAGGATTTTACTTTGACCTGTGGCCAGGAAAGTATATGGTAGATTTTTGGAGGCTTATGCCATTTGATTGAAGCTGGTAGTAGAGTGGTTAAGACTTCAACTGCTAAGCAAAATGTAGGCAGTTCAAATCTACCAGCTGCTCCTTAGAAATCCCGTGGGACAGTTCTACTCTGTCTCATAGGGTCCCTATGAGTCAGAACCAACTCAAGAGCAATGGATTTGGTTTGGTTTTGGTTTATGCCTTTTGATGTAACAGAGCATCCGTGTACAGCAGGAGATGAAGCTGGAATGGAGCACTAAGAGGTCAAGTCTCCACCGCAGTGGAGACTTACATGCATAAAAAGCATGGACTCTCTCTCTGAAGGAGCTTCTGAAGGCCTTTGAACAAAGGAGGGAAGGGTTTGCCGAAAGACTCACAATTGCGAAAATGAGTCACCCTAAGGCCTGAGGCTAGAATGAGCCTGGCATGTTTGGTAAATGATGGGTAGGCCAGTTTAGCAGGAAGCTTGGGTTCAGATGACGCTGGGAAGGCTAAGCTGTTGAAGTAGAGTACAGAGGGCATTCATTGTCAGATTCAAGGATCTGGACGTCATCCTTTAGGTAGTGGCCTGTATTCTGCTGAGTTTTGCAAGTCTTCTGGCCCTTTGTCAGCATCTGCCTTGCAAACATTTGGCCAGAAATTGTGATTGTTGTGACTTAAAGAAAAAGCTTCTTGGGGAGCCCAGCATGCTGGCACCGAATCAGAATGTGGGGGGTCATGAAGATGGCAACCAGCAGGGGAGCTGTCACTGCTGTCAAGGCCAGCGAAGGCAAGAGGTGAGGCCCATGGCTCACTGAAAGCAGGAGCAGGTGGTCCTGCAAACTCCTGTAGTCACCGGGCGAAGGAAGTGTCAAGTCCCTCACTCCTGGCGAACAAATGAGAAAACTAAGGACATTGAAGTGAGCCCAGGTGGCTCACCAGCTCGGCTGCTAACCTCCAGCAGTTTGAACCTACCAGCCGTTCCATGGGAGAAAGTTGTGGTGGTCTGCTTCTGTAAAGATCATAGCCCTGGAAGCCCTATGGGACAGTTCTGCTCTGTGCTATAGGAGGCCTATTAGTCTCAATTAACACAACAGCAATTTATATATATATAGGAAGGATGTTGAAGGGAAGCAGATTGGCTGTGCTACAGGATTAGAACTGGGGTTTCGTGACCCCCAGCCCAGTACTCCTTTTCACCACTGTGAGTTGAATCTGAGAAGTGAGGACTGAGAAGTTTGGACATAAGAGCTGTAAGTTGAGATCCAGGAACTGTGCTTACATTTCCCAATGATACATGCACATTTGGTTATAAAATAACCCTAGACCATATATGCCATTGTCTTGCCCTCTGGTGTCTCAGTAAACAGGGGTCAGCTGTCATGTTCCTTGCAAGTCAGATCTTTTCTGAGCCGGACGTTTCCTGGCTTGCACCGTTTTCTTGGCTAGCACTCAGTCCCTACAGCTTCAAAACTTAGACTTACTGGGTCCTGAAAAGGGTGGGCATAATAACATTTAAAGACAATGAGTTTTACCCATTGCACAGTTATGTAGTCTCATTTCTCTTAAGTTTGGAAAATAATGTCACTTCTGTACACTTAGAAAGTAAAAGTAGCTTATACTGAAACAAATTACCATGATCACAGAGGAGTTTAGCATGTTTTTAAGCTCACAGCCTCACCTGTTGAGAATCCAAAGCCACACACACCTGGCCTAGTATTCGGTGTCATTTCTCAGAGAAATCTGGTTCTGGTTCTACAGCTTGCTCTGGGCTTCTCAGATTCCTACAACTAAGTATAACAAAACCAGGTAAAACCCAACTGTCTTCCCGAAAACACATGTGGGTTGAGAACCCTCATAGTTCTCAGGAGTTTAAAACGGAGTACAACTTTGGTGAGTGATACCTGAGGTCTTAAAAATTAGCAAGTAGCCAACTAAGCAGCATCAATTGGTCCCAGCCCACCTGAAGCAGAGGAAAATGAAGAACATCAAAGAAATGAGGAAAATATGAACCTAAAAGAAGGGATTATATGAGCCAGATACTACATCCAGGTGAGAATGGAAGAACTGGACGGTGGCTGGCCACCACCAATGACTGCTCTGACAGGGAATACAGCAGAGAGTCCCTAAAGCAGCAGGAGAAAAATGGGCATGCAGAACTGGATCTCTCTTAAAAGACCAGACTTGATGGTGCAACAGACGGGAAGATCCCCAGAAGACATGGCTCCTGGACTCTGTTAAACCAGAGCTGAAACCATTCCCAAAGCCAGCTCTTCAGACAAATGATTAGACTAGACCAAAGACATAGAGTGATGCGGGCCAAGAGTGCGCTTCTTGGCTTAAGCGTATGCATGAGGCTAACTGGGCAGCTCCTGTCCAGAGACAGGATCAGAGGATGAAAGGGAACAGGAGGTAGTTGAATGGGCACAGTGTGTACAGGGTGGAAAGAGGAGTGTGCTGTCCCAGGGCAGGGAGAGCAGCTAGAGTTTCATAGCAGTATGTGTGCAGGGTTTTGTATGGCATTCTAACTTCGACTGTGAACTTTTGCTGAAAGCGCAAAATAACAAAAAATGAAGTAGAAATCTTCATAGAAGTCTCAGAAGAACAAAATAGAAGAAAAATGGAGAAACAGGCAATTGGAGAAGGGTAAAGAGAATAATAGCTAAGAATATGTCTTTAAATTGCAAGAGCTCAAGTACTAAGCAGAAAGAATTTCTAAAAATGCACTCACCTGGATATATACTAGTGGCTTTCTGTATTCTGAGGATAAAGAGAAAATTCCACAAGCTTTCAGAGATTAAAAAAAAGGTGTTTTTTTTTTTCCTGTGGAGGAACAAGAATCAAAAAGGTGTCAGATCTAACCCAGATCTCTGAATACAAAAGGACAATGACGCAATGCCCTGAAAAATCTGAGAGAAAAGGCATAGGTATAGAATTCTAGGTACAAAATATCAAATCAAATTTGAGGACAGACGAAAGTGTTGTGAAAATCCAGGTTCTCTAAGAAACAGACACCAAGATGAGGCTGGGTGTGTGAAAAGTATGAGGGCAGACATCTGTATGAGACAATAGGGCCAGAAGAGGCTGGAAGAGCTGGCAGACAGCAAGGTGGTCTGGCCCCGAGCAAAGGAGAGAGGGAAAGCGAATGGCCAGGTGGAAGCGTCTTGGACTATGGTGCAATTTTAGGTGAGTTTGAAGACTTGCAGGGAGTCCTTAAGCCCCAGATGCCTGTCAGAAGAGTCCCAGGAACAGACCTGCCTTAGTATGCTGTGCTGTTGTCACTGGCGGGGGCAGCCTATGAGGAGGCTCCACGTGATTTCAGGCAGCAGCCGTGGGTCAGTCACACTCGTTGCAGCAGGAGATCTGAGAAGGGCAAGCTCTCAGCAGGCACAGATGTCCTAATGTGCTAGGACTCAGAAATTTTACCACCCGCTGACCCTGTGGGTTGAAAGTCAAGGATAGGCTTTAGAAAAAGGAACCGGAAAAGAAGATGTGATTTTTCTATAATCAGTGCTCAGGAGTGCAGTTGCTGATTTGCATGGCAGTTGCCTGTTGAGTTTTTAAAGACACTGCAAAACTGTTTTTGAGAGTGAGTGTGCCACTTATGTTCCACCAACCAAATGTGAGCAACACATATTCTGCATACTAGCCCACATTAGTGTTGTTACTTTTTTTACTTGAATGTTAGCCATTCTAATAGGTGTGTAGTTGTATTTCTTGTGGGTTTAGTTTACATTTCCCTAATGACGAATGGTGCTGCACACATTTTGTATGCTCATTTGCCATCTGTATGTCCTCTTTAGTGAAATGTGTCTCCCTGCCTTTTGTCCATTTTCTAAATGAGTTGTTGGTGTTTGTTGCCTTTTTTCTTTTTTACTGTTAAATTCTAAGAATTCTTTGTTAGTTCTTTTGCAGATAATGTGGTTTGCAGCTCTTTTCTCCCAAGGTATAGTTTGTTTCCTCTCATTGATCCTCTTAACAGTCTTTCACAAAGCAATAGTTTTAAATTTTGATCAAGTCCAATTTATCAATTTTTCCATGTCTAAATTAAGCTTTGGGTGTCAAGTCTAAGAACTCATTGCCCAGCCCTAAATGCTAAAGATTTTCTCCAATTTTTTTCTGAAAAGTTCTGTAATCTGTGATCCATTTCAAGTTCACATCTGTGTAAGGTGTGAGACTCTTTTGCCTGTGGTTGACCAATTGCTCTGGCACCATTGGTTGAAAATGTTCTCCCACTGAATTGTTTTTGCACTTTTGTGAAAATCATTTGGGGAAAAAAATTGTATCAGTCTATTTCTGGGTTCTCTGCTGTGTTCTGCTGATGTGCCTGTCCTCTGCTAATACCACGCTGTCTTGATTGCTATAGTTAAATTTGGGTAGACCTGTGTCTTTTATTTCATTCTTCTTGTGAAAAGATTGTTTTAACTATTCTAGGTTGTCTTTTCTGTAAAATTTGGAATAATTTTGCTGGGATTTTGATAGGAAATGCATTAAGCCTGCCTATCAATTTGGGGACACCTTTGCTTTGGAGACTCTAGTGACATAGTGGTTAAGTGCTTTGGCTGTTAACCGAAAGATGAGCAGCTGGAATCTATCAGATGCTTCTTGGAGACTCTATGGAGCAATTCTCCTCTGTCCTCCTATAGGGTCACCATGAGTCAGAACCAACTTGATGGCAGAGGGTTTGGGTTCTCTTAGGGTTCATATTGTTTGATGTTTCCAGTTCATAACATGGTATGTCTTGCTGTTTATTTAGATCTTTAGTTTTTTCCATTTTTCCGTAGTGTTTTGTAGTTTTCAGCATATGAGTTGTTTACCTGGTTTGTTAGATTTTTTACCTAAGTGTCTTTGTTATCAAAGTGTCTTTGTTATCTAGTACTACCAAAACAAAAATTGCATGAGTGCATGGCTTCAATGAAGGCCAAGCCAAGTGCCGTCGAGTCGGACCCGACTCATGGCTACCCTAGGGGTGTTTTAATGAAGGAAGCGATAAGTCTGAATTCAGGGCACCAGCTCTAGGGAAAGGCTTTGTCGCTGTCAGCTCTGGAAGAGAGTCCTTGTGTGTTTTCATCTTCTTTTCCTGAGAGTCTTCCTGTGGCCTGACATTTACCATCTCCCATTTCTGCCTGCTTCTTTGTGCCTGTCTGTTTATTTCATATCTTAAGGGTGATTGGCTTGTACACTGATAGGGCCTTGTGGCCCCATTATCATAACAAAGTAAACCTATTTCCAAATGGGATTACAACAACAAAAATTAAAAACATGGCCTGAGTCAATTCTGGCTCATAGTGACCATATAGGGCAGAGTAGAACTGCCCCATGGAGTTTCCAAGGAGCACCTAGTAGATTCAAACTGCCAGCTTTTTGGATAGCAGCTGTAGAACTTAACAACTATGCCACCGGGGTATTCCCAGCAAATATAGGGATTAGGATTTTAGGTTTGGTGATGCCCCCATATAGCTTTTTTATTTTATTAATGAATTAGCTATTGTTACAATAATGCTACATAACAAACCACTCAAAATCCAGCATTTAAGCATGAAGTATTTGCTTCTTAATAATGGATTTGTGGGTCAGCCACACTCAGCTGGGCTACACAGAACTCTAGTCTCTAAGCCCCGGATTCCAGGCTCCAAATTGGAAGCTATGTTAAGGTTTGCTTCAATGTGTTTTATCTTCCTTGGACTAGTGGCTGGCTAGTACATATTATTCTCATGGTGAATAGCAAGCATGCAAGAGATAAAACTGAATCTCACAAGCATATTTAATTCCCCTGCACCTATCAAATTTGCTAGCTTTTCGTTAGTTGAAACAGGTTGATTTCCAAACTCTTCTCAGTGGGATAGGGAAGTAGATTTTACCTGGTACTTTTGCAGTAGAGTCAGTCCCTAAGGTGTGCAAACAGTTAACATGTTCAGCTGCTACCCAAAAGGTTGGAAGTTCAAATCTACCCAGAGGTACAGAAGAAAGATTTGGTGATCTACTTCTGAAAAATCAGCCACTGAAAACCCCAGGAAGCATAATTCTCCCCTGATACACATGGGGTCACCATAAGTTGGAACTGACTTGACAGCAACTAATTTTTTAATTTTGCAGCATCCTCTCGCTGTCATAAAGGCTGTGAGTATATAATCTTTTTACAGGAGAGTGAGAAACTGAGAACAATAATCCAGTCTGCCACAATTAATTGCTTATCTCATCTTTATTGTCTGCCATTTAATTACTTTGGACTCTGTTCTCTTTCTCATTTCTTGCATTGGATTATTAACTCATTGATTTTCAGATTTCTTTGAGCATATAAGGCTGTAAACGTCTCTAAAGGTACTGCTTTAGCTGCACCTGTGCATTCTGGGATGTAGATTTTCAGTGTTGTTCAGTTGAAATACTTCCTGATGTCCCTTACAATATTGTCTGTGACCCAAAGACTACTTAAGAATGTTGTTTTTAAATTTCTAAAAGTAATTTTTGTTGTTTTTTTGTTAGTGCTTTCAAACTTAGTTGTACTGCAGTCAGAAAACATAATCTGCATGACAGTGATCCTTTTAGTATTTGTAGAGATTTGTTTTACGTGGCTCATTTTCATAAATATTCCATGTGTGTGAGTAAGATTTATAATGTGGGGCATAGAGTTCAATATATATTTATTATATCATTATATCATTAAAAACTCGGCTGTTCACCAGGAGGAGGCCAGTTTGAATCCACCAGCAACTCCCTGGAAGCTCTGTGGGGCAGTTCTTTTCTATCTCATAGGGCCACTATGAGTCAGAGTCAACTCAGCGGCAACAGGCTATTTATTTATTTACTTATTTGTAAAGTCTTATTAAGTTTTCTTTTGCTTGATCTGTCAAAACTTAAGACATATTCAAGTCCCCTTTAATTGTGAATTTGACTCTTATCCTCGTAGTTTTCTCAATTTTCGTTTTATTCATTTTGAGGCTGTATTTTAGGTGTATGTCATGTCTTCCTTATGAATTCAGATTTTATCACTAAGGTGTGACCCTCTTTAAAGTAAAACATATTACCAGAGATAAAGCTTTGTTTGGGTTCATACTTGCCTGGTATTATCTTTTTCTGTTATTTGATGTGATATTTCTGTTCTTTTATGTTTCAAATGGGTCTTTTAGGAACAGCATACAACCAATTTTTTTTCATTGAATATAATCTTAACTGGGTTCACTGATATTTTAAATGATTTTAGCTCCTTTAACCAAAAGGTGGGCAGTTAAAATCCACCAGGCACTCCTTGGAAACTCTCTGGGGGCAGTTCTACCCTGACCTCTGGGGCTGCTATGAGTCAGACCCAGCTCAACAGCAGTGGGTTTGTGGGGGTTTTTTGGCATTAATTATGATTATTGATATATTTATTTTTAAATCTTTGTGCTACCAGTTTTCACCAATTATACAACACCCACATAACCTCTCCACATTTTAACATCTTTGGAATCAGAGTATGTACTACCATTGATGGAATAGTCAGTGTTTTTTTCCTTTCCTATTAGCGTATGAAATTTAGATGACATCTTAGATTCCAGTAATATGATATTCACTCTTTGTTTCCATATACCCCATCCCTTTTCTGTCGTTATGGACTTGACTAAAGTTTTTTTATTTCCTTTTTTCCCTTGCAAGTTGCACACTCTATCTTTTTCGTTTTAGTGGTTGCCCTTAGAATTTCAACAAGCATATTCAAATGAACAAATTCTAAAACTGATCAGTGTCTTAGATTGTGCTGTCCGAAAAGCCACTCTGAAACCGACAACATGGGCGTAGGCGTTTGGGAAGCTACAACGGAAAGCACAAGTGAGGGACAATGAAGTAGGAAGAGAGAGAAGCCAGTAGGGGAACACTCTGGGGCGTAGTACTGTTGTGGGCAGCTAGCGCTGAAACCCTCTGAGCAAGGGAAGCACAACTCGGGACTCCCCTTCTGAAGAGTAAGGAGGTTGGGGCATTCACCCCCTCACTTCCCCTCTGGTTGGAAATTCTTTGTGGGAGTTCTGAACTCCATGCATATCCAGTCTGTACCTACAAATGCAGAGAAAGTTTCCATGGTACAGGGGAGAGCTGTCCGACATAGAAGGAAGGGGACATAGGTGTTCGAATGGCAGCTGTCAGCATGTTGAAAACTGGATACTGTAGCCGCAAGTGGAGTTCAGGTGAGCAGACACGGTCGCTGACTGGGGAGTATTAGCAGTAGCTGCTACCATCGGTGTTTCTAATCCCTGCACACACACTGCCAAAATTTTGATCTTTTGTATTCTAATTATTCCATCTTACTTTACATGCTCTTTAGCATGCATATGCTACTTTTTTATCTACCAAAATAGTGACTTTTAAAAATTATCTCAAATAATCAGTGATCACAAAGATTCACCCATATGTTAACTAGTTTCCTTAGTTATCATTCATTTCCTATGGGTTTAGTTTCCTTCTTTTTGTACCTATTTCCCTCATCATCTGAATTTTCTGGTTCATAGGTTTGAAAAATAGGATTGAAAAATATACCTTGTTGTATCTATGGAGGGAACATATGTAGCTGAACAGTTTTTTAGCAAGTGTCAGTAAATTTAGTCTTTGACTTCCTGAAAATGACTTTTGTTTTCCCCGTTTCAAAATAATAGCTTGACCAGGTATAAAATTATAGGCTCATTGTTACTTTCTTGGTACTTTTTTTTTTACACAGTTTTTGTTGTTAATTACAACTCGATGGTACTTGGCTTGGCTTGGTGTTTATCACTTTGCTTTGGTAATCTGTCATTTCTTTCTGCTTTTAAGATTCTGCCTGTTTTAAGATTTTTCTCTTTGTTCTTCTGCACTTTAGTGTGTGTAAATGTGTTTCTGTTTTCATTTATGCTATTCAGTGGTATTTCGGCCATAAAGCTAGTCAAAGAAAAGGGATAGAGAGAGTCTGCCTGAAATCTGCCAAAACCTTGTGGCTGAAAGAAGGTGAAAACACCGAGTACAGTCAGAAGTAATAAGTTTAGTGAATAAAATCAGCTGCAAGCCAGGTGGTGGCTGAAGAATCTAGGTGACTCAAGTCAGGTCATCTCAAGGTTTACATTCCTGAAGCCAACTCTTTGGACAAAGATTAGATTGGACCATAAGACATAAAATGATACTAGCAAAGAGTATGCTTCTTGGCTTACGCAGATACATGAGGGTACCTGGGCTTCTGTCCAGAAGTGAGATGAGATGGCAGAGGGGGACGGAGCTGGTTGAATGGACACAGGAAATACATTGTGGAAAGGAGTGTGCTATCACAGGGAGAACGGAGCCGCTAGAGTTACAAAGCAGTGTGTGTGCAAGTTTCTGTGTGACAGATTGACTTGGATTGTAAACCTTAAAGCACAATGAAATATTTAAAAAAAAAAAAACCTTCAAGAGGCTTATAAGAAGTGTTGTATAAGGATATTAACCTCACCTGAAGGATATGGATTTAGGCATCTCTTATAATGTAGAGACTTTTAAAACTGGGCTCAGTATACACTATCTACCTATGGTGCAAGAAGAATCAGATTGGACAAAGGCAGCTCCAAGTCTGACACCTCCGGACTAAACGTTTCTGTCAAATCAGCAATTCCAACACACGTCAGGTCATGGTAATATTGTTATGTGGATTATGTCTTGACACAACCTTGCTGGCTGAAATTGAAGAGTACTTGAAGCAATTACTGATAAAGATGAAAGAGTACAGATGTCGTGGATTGAACAGTGTTCCCCCAAAAATGTGTGTAGCCATGTGGCTGGACCATGATTCCATGGTTGTCCTCTGTTTTGTGATGTTCCTATGCTGTATGGTAGAGGATTAGGATGGGACTGTAAATCTCTTCATAAGATCACCTCTCTGCTCCACTGTAAAGGGAGTCTCCCTGGAGTGTGGCTTGCACCACCCTTTATGCTTTCATCCTACAAGAGATAAAAGGAAAGGGAAACAAACAGAGTTGAGAACCTCACCCCATCAAGAAAGCAGCACCGGGAGAAGAGCACCTTCTTTAGACCTGAGGTTCTTGCGCCAAGACGCTCCCTGAACAACTACTGATGCAACCCGAGGACTCTCCTCCAGAGCTGACAAAGGGAGAAAGCCTTCCCTGGAGCAGACATCCTGAATTTGGACTTGTAACCTACCAGACTGTGTAAGAAGAAAGATTTCTCTCTTTAAAGCCATCCACTTGTGGTATTTCTGTTAGAGCAGCACTAGCTGAAACAACAGGCTTCAGTATGGGTTATACCTCAACATAAAGGAAACAAAATCTTCACAACTAAACCAGTAAGCAACGTCATGATAAATGGAGAAAAGCTTGAAGTTGTCAAGGATTTCATTTTACTTGGATTTGCAGTCAACACCCACGGAAGCAGCAGTCAAGAAATCAAACGACACATTGCATTGAGCAAATCTGCTGCAAAAGACCTCATTAAGGTGTTAAAAAGTAAAAATGTCACTTTAAGGGCTACAGTGAACTTGAGCCAAGCCATGATGTGGAAACCCTGCTGTTACAGTGGTTAAATACTATGTCTGCTAACAAAGAGCTCAGCAGTTCAGATCTTCCAGGTGCTCCTTGGAAACTCTATGCGGCAGTTCTGCTCTGCCCTGTAGGGTTGCTGTGTGTTGGAATTGACTCGACAGCACTGGGTTTGGTTTGAATTTTTGATTATGATGTATTCAGTTGCCTCATGTGTGTATGAAAACTGAGCAGTGAATAAAGAAAACCAAAAAACTGATGCCTTTGAATTACAGTGTTGTTGAAAAATATCAAATGTGTCATGGACTGTCAGAAAAACAAAGAAATCTGTCTTGGAAGAAGTACACCAGAATGCTCCTTATGTACCTTATGCACCTTATGTACTTTGGGGCATGTTATTAGGAGGGACTAATCCCTGGAGAAGGACATTATGCTTGGTAAAGTAGAGGGTCAATGAAAAAGAAGACTGTCAATGAGATGGATTGATGTAGTAGCTGCCGGCTTGAGCTCAGACGTAGCAACAATTGTGAGCATGGCCCGGGTCCCAGCAATGGTGGTTCTGTTGAGCATAGGGTCTCTACAAGTAGAACTGACTCAATTGCACCTAACAACAATAACAGTGTAAAGTCATAGAAAAGTCTAGTGGGTTATGTCTCCGCCCTAAACCAAAAACAACCAGCCCCAAACTGTTTCTGCAAAGTCGATTCCAACTCATGGCATAGGACAGAGTAGAACTGCCCCATGAGTTTCCAAGGAGCACCTGGTGAGTTTGAACACCAGCAACATAGAAAATATGACCTCTACCCAACTGTCATGGATTGAATTGTGGTCCCCTAAAAATCTGTGTAGCCATTTAGCTGGGCCTTGATTCCTGGTATTGCATATATTCTACCGTATTGTAAATCCTGCCTCTGTGATGTTAAGGAGGGTGGATGGAGAGCAGTTATGTTGGTGGGGCAAGACTCACTGTGTAAGACTGTTGGGTGCCTTGAGGCAGTCTCTTGAACTAAACTATAAGGGAAAAACTAGGAGAGAGATTTGGGGACCTCATGGAAGCTGCATATAGGTGGGCATGTAAATTTATGTGGGAGTGTACATTTTCACTCAGTCATATTAAATAAAAAAATAAAAGAAAGAAAGAAAGCAGTGCTAGGAGCTGAGCACTTCCTTTGGAATGACCAGGTTCCCTGCACCTCAGATACTTCCAGTCCAGGGAAAGATTGATGACAGGAACCTTTCTCCATAGCCAGCAAAGAAAGCCTTCCCCTCGAGCTGACACCTGAATTTGAACTTTTAGCTTACTGGACTGTGACAGTTTTTCTTTTTAAAGCCATCATTTGTGATATTTCTGTTAAAGCAGCACTAGCTGACCAAGACACCAATCCAGGACAGTAATCAATTTTTGTTACATTCAAGATAATCTCTCTGTGTTTGGTATTTAAAATGTATTGAATATGGCATATTAAAATATATGAGAAATTGGCCTGTGATTCCAAGTTAAATGTATGCTTGATTTGAAGCTCAGTGGTATAAGAGGAAGTTACTTAGTTTCTAAACTGTGTTTGAGTGGATAGGAGAACTTGTATTAAAGCCAGCAAGAGTTGCTTAATAATGTAGGAAATATTAGTTTGTTAGGTAATAAATGTGCTGCATTTAGGCATTCTAAGTTCCTACAAAGAAAATTGAATACATTAAATTTATAAATGTTATTTAAGCTGTTTGAAGGAAATTAGTGTGTTCACTCAAGTTTATTGAACATTAATCAAAATCATATTCCCTAAAGCAGCCAGTCTACTTTATATTAAAAGGACCCTGAAAGTGATTATTCTTCTTATACATAAAATTTACTATATTTTATCACTTAAAAGGCCAATTTAGGAGTTTAAAGGAATCTAGGTTTTAAAATTAATAAATTTCAAGAAACAAACGTTTTCAAAGTCTGTGTCTACAAGCTACCTTAAACATCAAAAATCTTACATAGAAACTAAATCTGAGAATATATGTCCTTTGTCAATAACATCTCTTGCTCCCTCTTTCCAGTTTCACATTCTGAATTCCTGTTAGATGTGCATTGGACCTTATCATTCTGTCTTTCAGGACTAGTGTTTTCTGATGCTTTACGCCAAATGTAGCACAGAGGTACCACTTCTAAGTTATTTTTTCCAAATCTTAATTTTCTCCTCATCTGGGTCTAATATGCTGATTAAACTATTTTAATTTCGGTGACTATTTTTCGAAAGAAGAGTTTGAGAAGACTCTGTGTAAGGATTACACAGAGTCATTATACTAAACAGAACTGGTCAGTGTTCAAGTATTTCAAGAGGTAGCATATGATTAAGAACCAGTGGTGCTGAAGGAAGAAGTTGAAGCTACATTGAAGGGTTGGCAAAAACGAGGCTCCAGGAATTGACAGATTATCAACTGAGATGTTTCAATAAATGGACACAACAGTGAAAGTGCTTACTCATCTATGTCAGGATATTTGGAGGGCAGCTACCTGGCCAATCTACTGGAAGAGATCTGTATTTATGCCCATTCCCAAAAAAGGTGATCCAACCAAATGTGAAAATTATTGAACAATATCATTAGTATCATATGTAAGTAAAATTTTGCTCAAGATCATTCAAAAGCAATTGAAACTGTGTATTGATGGGCAATGGCTAGAAATTCAGAACAGGATGTAGAACGAGGGATATCATTGCTGATGACAGGTGGATCTTACCTGAAAACAGGGAATACCATAAAGATGTTTATCTGTGTTTAATTAAAACTATGCAAAGGCATTTGACTGTGTGGATCATAACAAATCATGGCTAACATTGTGTGAAATGGGAATGCCAAAACACTTAATTGTGCTCATGAGGAATCTGTATGTGGATCATGATGCAGTTGTATGAACAGAATAAGGGATACCGCTTGGTTTAAAGTCAGGAAAGGTGTTAGCCTTTCACCATACCTTTTCAATTTGTGTGCCAAGAAAATAATCTTGAGAAGCTTGACTGTATGAAGAAGAATGAGCCATCAGGATTGGAGGAAGACTCATTAACAATCTGCATTATGCAGATGACACACCTCTCCCTGCTTGCTGGAAGTTAAGAGGATTTGAAACATTTACTAATGAAAATCAAAGACCACAGCCTTCAGTGTGGATTAAACCTCAACATCAGGAAAACAGAAATCCTCATGACTGGACCAGTAAGCAACATCATGATAAATGGAGAAAGAACCGATGTTGTTAAGTATTTCATTTTACTTGATTCCACAGTCAATACTCATGGAAGCAGCAATCAAGAAATCAAAAGACGTCTTACACTGGGAAAATCTGCTGCAAAGGACCTCTATAAAGCATTGAAAAGTAAAAATGTCATCTTGAACACTAAGGTGTGCATGACCCAAACCGTAGTATTTGTAATCAAGTCATATGCATGCAAAAGCTGGACAATGAATAAGGAAGACAGAAAAAGAATTGACATACTTGAATTGTGGTGTTGAATAAGAATATTGAATGTACTATGAACAAACAGATCTGTTCTGGAAGAGATACAGCCAGAGTATTCGTTGAAGTAAGGATGGTGAGACTGTGTCTTACATGCTGTGGACCTGTTCACAGGAGAGATCAATCCCTGGAGAAGGACACCATGCTTGGTAGAGTGGAGGGTCACTGAAAAAAAGGAAGACCATCAGCAAGATAGACTGACACAGTGGCTGCAACAATGGCCTTAAGCATGAAAATACTGTGGGCATGGCACAGAACCAGACAGTATTTCGTTATGTTATGCATAGGGTCACTATGAGTTGGAACTGATTCAGCAGCACCTAACAACAAAAACAACAACATTTCTCATTTTGGATCAGATAAAAATATTGTGCAACACTAGAGGGGAGAGGAGAGGGTGAAGAAGAGGGGGACAGGTGTTCATTAGGAGGATACTAGACATAAAGAGTAGAAAAGGAGTGTGCTGTGACAGGATAGGGAGATCAGATAGAGCTCTAGACAGGCGAGCATGCAAAATTCACTCGGATTGTATACTTTCACTTTATCATGATAAAAAAAATTTTAAAAAAAATATGCACCTCCTCTTGATATTCAAACAGTCCAGGGGGTATCGTTGAAGGCAGAAGAATGCCTGTACGCTCCAGCTGAGTTATTGAAAGTGGAAGGAACTTGGACAACAAGAGAGGCTAAGTTTTGAAGCCATGGGATTGCATGGCCCTCACATCTCAAAAGCCTGTTTACCATGATTCCCCTCAGCTCCTGGACATAGGATCTGCTTTTCTAAAGTGACATTAACTGATCAATAAGGTAACACTATGAGTTAGTTCTCCGCAGGGTAAAATTTGAGCAATAGCAAACAAAAGGGACCTGAGAAGACAAATGCTCTTCTTCCCTTCAGTCAGAGGTGTTTTGTTCTGAAAACTTTTCAGAAGTCTTGTATGACAAACAGACATGCCTCCCAAGGACCAGCTGTGTTTCTTCGTGGCTTCTCAAGAAACATTGGCCAGCACAGTAACACATCACATTACATCATTCATTATCTTTCTTTGCCCCACTTCCGTTTTTACTTCACCTTTATCTCACTGGACATGCAACTTCCAAGTAGCACATCTTAATATTTGCCTCAGGTTCTGCTTTCTAAAAAACCTTAGCTAAGAGTCTTTAAACATTTTGTCTAATGAGTTTTGAGAATCTTGATCATTCTTCATTTCAAAAACTTCCATTCTTTAAAAGGAAACTCCGGTTGCATAGTGGTTAAGTGCTACAGCTCCTAACCAAAAGGTTGGCAGTTCAAATCTGACAGGTACTTCTTAGAAACTCTGTGGGGTGGTGGTGCTACTCTGACCTATAGGGTCTCTATGAGTTGCAGTTGACATGACAGCACTGGGTTTGGTTTTGCTTTATTCTTTGAAATCATTAATATAATTACCAGCTGTAGATTATAAAATATATATGTTTAAGATAATTTCCTTAAATTCTTGGAAATCTAATCCTGCTCTTTACATTGCTAAGTCTCACTCATGGTGGATTATTTCCTTATATAATTTTGAATTGTGAATTCACTTTCAGCAGCACTATGTTGAAAGGACTCTGGGAGGCCTTAACTGTGGGTGTATCCTTCCAGAGAGGATTTGCATTTGCTGTATCATAGAGAATACCAGCTTGCAAGTTCTTAACCACTTAAAAGAACATAAATGTCTAACTCTGCCTGCAGGGAGGGCAGGTATCTTGGGATATCTTTCCCTTTATCCAGATACAAGTCAAGATAGACAAGCTTTTTTCAGTATGTCTCTTTACTGAGGGGTTGATTTTGTTTTTAATTCCATTTTATGAGCTGTAGTAGCTCTTTGGTGGTTCTTATCTTTATGTTCAAAGCCTTTGTCAAGGTCCCTGAGACAACCAAACCCTGTGAGGATAGCTGTAGTGTTAACTCAGAATTACTGCTCTGATTTTCAGTTCCTTCTTCATTTTGATCCCTAGGGTTTATTTTTTATAAACTTATTTAGACGATCATTTGCAATATTTTATCATATTTTCATGTTAGTATTCAATGGAAGTTTTTAAAATTAATCTGCTACAATGTTAGCAATGTAAGATAAGTTCTGTCTTTAACAATAGTAATAATAATGGAAATGGAATGAGTTATTACTACTGACCAAACACTGCTTGAAAAATATTAAAAGAATGCATTATTCCCTCACCAACTCTTTAAGGTAGATACTATTATTTTCTCCACTGTGATAATCCAGGTCCTCTGGGAAGCAAACAAGTGAAATGCCTGTGTAAAAAGAAATGAGAAAGAAGCTGGAAAAAGCTGGGAGAGCCATTAGACACAAGTCTAACGCTTAGTGTACAAAAAGAGGAAGGGAATGCAGGACAGTATATGTTTGGCAAAGCTGTTAGGGAGACCTTGAGCCAAAGTTGTCTGGTAAAAGAGTTCTGTCTCTCCCAGGGGTGAGTGTACATTAATATCCCTTCCAGACTTGGTCACTGGCAGAAAAATGTCTATGGGAGGTTTGGTATGGTAGAAGTGCTCCGATGGATTTCAAAGTGCAGTAGCTGGGGCCTTGTGCCTATTATGCTCCTTGTACTACAGGTCTGCCAGTGTGTTCTCACAGCCGTCAGAGCCAGGGGTAGATTAACCAGTAAGCATGGTAAGCACCAGCTTGTGGTAAACAGGGTACTACAGACTTAATTGTGTTTGCTTACTAAACTGTAGCACACAATTTCACACAACCGATGTGAAATTGTATGCTACAACTTAGTAAATAAACACAATTAAGCCCATGTGTGTCTTTCTTATTGGGTAATCTATTTCTAGCTGTGCTTTTTTCCTTCTTTTTTTAAACAGAGTTCAGATTTTGTTACATTGAGAATTCACATTCTATAAAGTTAATCAGTCATGCACATCATTCTGTGTAATTTTATGTGGGTAAAAGCCCAGTTTTTATCAGATTCTATAAGGAACTTGACGTTTAAGCAGACCTTCAAAGAAGGGGACCTTCAAGGATAGAAGCTTGTGAATTTGACAATGACCTTCAAAATGTGCTGGCGTTACTGCAAATGCAGTGATTCTTGATGTTTCTTCTGTCCTGCTTCAGCCTAGTTAGTCACAAATTAATACTGCTTTCCCCTTCTCAGAAGGTGTCTTTATTTTTGCTTCCATTTCTTCTTATGATAGAGGTATCTAGCTGCCTCCCCAGTACCCAGTCATCCTTCTTCACTGCTAATTGTCAGCCTCGCAAAAAACAAACAAAAAAACAGAAAGGCTACCAAATCATCCCATCCTTCTATGCAACAGAGGTGGACATCTGGTGGACCTTATCTAGCCCACAGTATGATTCTGTTTCCCAGCCTCCTTTGTAGTTAAATGAAGCCATGTGACTGAATTAGCCAGTGGAAAGAAATTTGGATGAAAGTGATGTTTCTATCTCCAGCCTGTGGCCATAAAATCGCCCCATACAATCCTCAGCTCCTCTTTCTCCCACATTTTTGCCAATCTGGTTGAAGTCAGAAAAGAACAACTTTCTAAAAGATGGTAGAATCAAAAGGGGTCTGACAGTCAAGTTTGTGAACTCATCCTAGAAAAAGTGCTATATGTCTCATTGCCAAATATCCCTGCAGTCACCTTCAAAGTACTCTCCTTGGGAAGCTATGCACTGACACCAGAACCTAGTCCACCCTTCAAAGCAATTTGGAACTCTTTCTGGAATAGTCATCAGAGCTGTCATCGTACTACCCTTTATGTCCTGAATGTCATCAAAATGTCTTCCTTTCAATATTTCCTTTATCTCTGGGTAAAGAAAAAAGTCACTGGGACCAGATCAGGTGAGTAGGGAGAGTGTTCCAATACAGTTATTTGTTTATTGGCCAAAATACCAGAGAAATCAAACGGTGTCTAGATGGCACACAGGAAAAGACCATAATTAATCATTAAAGAAGCAGCCTTCAAATGCTCCATAAAACTCCCAACATAAAGATTCAAAAAAATTCCCAGATGAAGAAGCCTTTCTGAATCTATCAGAAGTCAAGTACAAAAGAATTATATATAGTACCCTCCTAGAGATTAAAGTGCAGCAGAAAAATGAAAAATTAAGTAAGCTATTTGAACTGACGAAACATCGGTGATCTGAAATACATTAGATCAATAACAAAATTACAGAATTAAATAAGTCAGTCCAAAGCCAAAAGAATAGGACTGAACAGGTAAAAGTTAGACTTAGTGACCTGAAGGACAGAGCAGCTGACACCAGCATTTATAAGGAGAAATCAGAGAAAAGAAATAAGAAAAATGAAGAAGCATTAAGAAACATGTGGGACTCCTTTAAGAGGAATAATTTATGTTTAATTGACAATATAGAGATTATTGCTGTAGAGATGCTGACAGAAAACTTTCCTGAGATTATGAGCAAAGAGAACATGGGTATCCAAGATGTTTATTGAACACCACAAAAGCTAGACCCCAAAGGAAAGATACCAAGACATAATCAAGCTTAATAAAATGAAACATAAACAGATGCTTCTGAAGGCAGCATGGCTCAAAGCAAAACTGACACTCTGAGGAAAACCTGTAGGCTTTCATCTGACTTCTCTGCAGAAACAATGCTGGCTAGAAAACAGTGGGCTGACACATTCAAAGCCCTGACAGAGAAAAACTTCCAACCAAGAATTATTTATTCTGCAAAATTATCTGTCAAATATGATGGTGAAATTAAGACTTTGCAGATAAAGAGAAGCTTAGAGGCTTCATAAAAACAACCAAAACTACATGAAATATTGAAAGAAGCTCTTTCCATAGAAAAACAAAACCATTAAATGTATATTTAAGGTGACAATGCAGGACACATCATCCAAAATTCTAATCAGTTAGGGAAGTCACAAAACTTAATCATAGCTACAATAGTAAAATGAGGGAATTTGTGATCATATCATGACAACTATGACACCATCACGTTAAAAGAGGGATACACTATAGTAGTTATAGTCATTTCAGATGGAGAGGAAGTTAAAGAGTTATGCAATAGTTAAAATTAGGTTTAATCTTAGTATGTTAAGAGGGATAGTAGATGTAGCCATAAAGCAAATTAACAATGCATCATATCAAAATAAGAAAAACAATACAGGAGTCTCAACAAACATGAAGCCAATACTGAAAAGACAATCAGTAAAGAAGAATGGCCCAGAACAGAACATTAAGAGCAATATAGAAAACATCAACATAAAAATAATTACATCAAAATCGTGGCACCAAGCACATACGTATCAATAATTACACTGAATGTAAATGGACTGAACACTCCAGTAAAGAGACAGCAAGTGACATCCTGGATCAAAAGACATGACCTGTGTATAGTTACAAGAAACACATCTTAAAGATATGAACAAATTGAAAATTAAAGGATAGACTAATATATACCAAGCTAACAACATACAAAGAAGAGCAGGTGTGGCAGTACTAATCTCAAATGAAATAGATTTTAATGTAAAATCCACTATTGTGGACAAGGATGGTCACTATTTATTGCTGAAAGTTTCAGTACTCAAGCAGAACTTAACAATATTAGATATTTATGCACCCAATACCAGAACATCAAAATACATTGAACAAATACTGACAACACTGAAAACTGAGATAGATTATTCTACAATAATAGTTGGAGACTTCAACACTCTCCTTTCAGTTATGGATAGATCATCCAGAAAAAAAGCTCAGTAAAAACAGAGAAGACCTTATTCAACAATCAACCAACTTATCAACATATACAGATCTTTTCATCCATCAACAGATAAGTACACTGTCTTTTCCAATGCACGTGGAACATTCTCCAGAATAGACCATGTGTTAGGTCATAAAGCAATTCTCTATAAAATCTGAACCATTGACTTACTGCAAAATATCTTCTCAGAACATAGAGCTGTAAAAGTTGAAATCAGTAACAGAAAAATCATAGGTAGCAATACAAACTTATGGAAACTAAACAACACTTTGCTCAAAAAGCCTTAGTTTATAGAAGAAATCAAGGGCAAAATAAAGAAATTTATGGAATCAAGTGAGAATAAAAACACATCCTACCAGAATCTATGGGATACAGCCCAGAGGTCAGTTTATCTCTATTAACTGCCCACATCCAGAAAGAAGAAAGAGCCCAAATTAAAGAATTAACTTTATAGCTTGAACAAGTAGAGCAACAGAAGAACCCCTCAGGCACCAGAAGAAAACAGATAATAAAGATTAGAGCAGAACTAAATGAATTAGAGAATAGAAAAACAATTCAAAGATAAGAATCACCTGATTTTGTCAATTGATGCAGAAAAGACTTTTGACAAAGTTCAACCCCCATTCATGCTAAAAACTCAAAAAAAAAAAAAAAACAGGAATAGAGGGGAAATTCCTCAATGCAATCAGTAGCATCTATGTGAAGCCAACTGCCTTTGTTGTCCTGAATGGTGAAAGACTGAAAGAATTCCCTTTGAGAATGGGAACTAGACAAGGATGCCCACTCTCACCGCTCCTATTCAACATTGTACTAGAAGTTCTAACCAGAGCAATCAGATAAGATAAAGAAATAATGGACATCCATATTGACACTGAAGAAGTAAAACTCTCCCTATTTGCAGATGATGTGATTGTATATGCAGAGAATCCAAAGGAATCCATAGGTAAACTATTGGAACTAATAGAGGAATTTAGCAAAGTATTGGGATACAAGGTAAACATAAGTAAATCAGTAAGGTTCCTTCATACCAACAATGAGATTATTAAAGAAATCACCAAATCAATTCTATTTACTATAGCCCCCAAGAATATAAAATACCTAGGAATAAATCTAACTAAAGAAATAAGAGACCTTTACAAAGAGAATTATAAGACCTTACTACAAGAAACTAAGAGAGATATACACAAATCGAATAATCTACCTTGCTCATGGAGAGGAAGACTCAACACTGAAAATGTCTATTTTGCCCAGAGGAATCTACTTATATAATGCAATCCCAATACAAATTCCAGTGACATTTTTTAATGAGACAGGGAAATAGATCACCAACTTTGTCTGGAACGGGAAGAAACCTCAGATAAGTAAAGCACTACTGAAGAAGAAGAACACACTGGGAGGCCTCTCACTACATGACTTTGGAATCTATTACACTGCCACAGTTGTCAAAACAGCCTGGTACTGGTACAAAAAGAGACATACAGACCAATGGAACAGAGGTGAGACCCCAAAGATGCCACCATCCTCCTATGAACCGCTGATATTTGACAGAGGCCCTAAGATTTTAAACTGGGATAAAAACAGTCTCTTTAGCAAGTGGTGCTGGTGAAATTGGATATCCATGTGCAAAAAAATTGAAACAAGACTCATATCTCACACCTTATACAAAAACCAACTGAAATTGGATGAAAGACCTAAATATAAAATTAAAACAATAAAGCTCATCCAAAATAAAATAAGATCAACAATGGAAGTTTTAATACACAATGTAGACAGACTTCAAGAGCTGACAAAGCACAATCAACCAAAGAGAAAATAGATAAATGGGAACTACCAAGAATCAAATGCTTTTGCTCATCCAAAGACTTCATCAAAAAAATTGAAAGACCACCTACAGAACAGGAAAAAATATCTGGCAACTGTATGTCAAACCAACATCTGTTCTCCATAATCTATAAGGTACTACAAAATATCAATAAGAAAAGATAAATAATCAAATTCAACGATGGATGAAGGAGATGGACAGACACTTCTCTAAAGAGGATATCCAGGCAGCCAAAAGAAACATGCGGAAATATTCATGATCATTAGCTATTAAAGAAATTCAAATCAAAACTACAATGAGGTATCATCTCACCTCCAGGTTGGCCATCATCCAACAACCACAAAACAACAAATGCTGCAGAGGCTGCAGAGAGATTGGAACTCTCCTACACTGCTGGTGGGATTGCAAAACGGTACAGCCTCCATGGAAAACAGTCTTGTTGTTTTCGTCAGCTAAGGCTGCTCTAACAGAAATACCACAGAGTGGATGGCTTTAGCAAAGGAAGGTTTATTCTTACATGGTCTGGTAGGCTGCAAGTCCATATTCAGGGTGTCTACTCCAGGGGAAGGCTTTCCCCCTTGTCGGCTCAGGAGGAAAGTCCGGTATTGCATCAGCATCTGTCCAGGGAGCATCTTGGAGCAAGATCCTCAGGTCTGAAGGACGCACTCTTCTCTCCGTGCTGCTTGTTGGATGGTGCAAGGTTCTAAGTTCTCTGCCTGCTTCTCTTTCCTTTTATCTCTTTTAGGATGAAAGGATTAAGGGTGGGGCAAGCCATACTCCAGTGAAATTCCCTTTACAGTGGAGCAGGGCATTGACAGCCCCACCCTATGCTTTAACATACAGCATAGGAAAACACAAAATGGAGGACAGTCACAAGATACTGGGAATCATGGCCAAGCCACATGGCTACACGTATTTTTAGGGGGACACAATTCGATCCATGACACTCATGCTTCCTTAAAAAGCTGGAAGTAGATAATACCATTTGATCCTGTAATTCCACTGCTTGGAATTTATCCTTCAGAAACAAAGATTGTCACAGACACATGTACAAGAATGTTTGTTGCAGCACAGTCCATAATAGCAAAAAGATGTAATTAACCCCAAAGCCCATCAACATATGAATGGATAAACAAACTGTGGTACATATACTCAATGGAACATTATGCCATGATAAAAAACAATGACAATTTTAGAAAACATCTCATAACATAGTCTCATTTGGAAGAGATCATGCTGAGTGAAATCAACCAGGGTCAAAAAGACAAATTTTGTATGAGACTGTTATAAGGACTTAAAAAGACACTTATCTACAGAATAAAATGACTGTGTTGGCTACAAGGGTAGGTGGTGGGCTGAAGGTTTATCATAGATAATTGATAAATATTAGATACTTTATTCTTTTACTGTAATTGATAAAATAATAAAATAAAATAAGATTACAGCCTAGAAAATCCTATGGGATAGTTCTGTTCTGTTACATGAGTCAGTAGGAGTTGAAATTAACTTGATGGCACTCAACAACAACATGTTAAATACTGACAACACAAGAAAAGAAAGATTCTTTGAACCCCGTTTGGTATGAAAATGGTGCATTTGTATACATTTTGGCAGCCCAATGAGCCACCATCCTGTGCCCTGGCAGAAGGCTGTCAGTGGTACAGGATTGAATTGTGTCCTCCCAAAAATATGCGTAGTATTTTGGCGGATTCAGGATTCCCTGTATTCTGTGATTGCCCTCCATTTTGTGGTTTTCTTATGCTGTAAATCCTAATCTCTGGCTGTGGCTAATAGATAGGATGTTTATGTTAAAAGAAGATTAGGGTGGGACAGCAACATCCTTGCAAAGGGTGCTTCTGTGGAGTGTGGCTTGCACCACCCTTTATTCTTTCATCCTATGGGAAATAAAAAGGGAAGAGAAGGAAAGCAAGCAGAGAACTGGGAACCTCACACCATCAAGAAAGCAATCAAGAAAGCAGCAGCGGGAGAAAAGCCCATCCTTCAAACTCGAGCTTCCTATGACAACATACTCCCTGACCAAAGACTGATGCAACACCAGGACTTTCCTCTGAGGGACAGCCTTCCCTTCAAGCAAACATCCTGAATTTGGACTTGTAACCTATAGGACTGTAGAAGAATAAACTTTTTTTTTTGCTAAAGCCATCCACTCTGTAGTATTTCTGTTAAAGCAGCACTAGATGACTGAAACAGAATTTTGTACCAAGGGGTGCTGCTCTAACAAATAACCAAAATGTGGAGATGGTTTTAAAACTGTGAATGGATAGAAGACGCAGAAGGAACTGAGGAGAAATGTTAACACCAATGAAGGTGCAGCTGGTGAGAAATGAGCAGCATAGGACCAATACTAGCTGGAATGGCAGCAGCAGAACCAGAACAGCATGAGATAGCACTGGAGTTGACTCACTGAGCGAGGGAGCTGAATGCCTGTGTTCAGAAGTTTCTTGGCATAGTGGTTGCTGTGTCTTAAATTAGTGGAGATAGGCTTGCTGATCAACTGAGCAAGAAAGTTGAGTGCCTATGCATGGAAGCTTGTTGGCAGAGTCGGTTGCCTCTGGCCACCTGAATCAGTGGAGCTACAGAGCTTTGCAACACTTGCCCCATCAGGAAAGGTGTAGGCCTGAGATGAGGCCATAGGAAGCAGAAGTTGAAGAGACAAAGAGCCTGAGAAGCTGAGCTGCCTCGATCTCAAAATGTATGGCCATGACATCAGGGATTTGAAAGAGTGGAGCCATGGCTTCCTGTGTTTGTAAATGTGGAATTGCCACTCAGTTGGGCTTAAGGTGCAACTAAAGCCCAAGGGGCAGAGTTTCTGTCCAAGTGGGCCTAGAAGGTAGAATTGTAGCAGAGGGCCAGGGATCTCCACTCAGAATCCAGAGAATATGGCCAATACATAGAGTCACAAGGGAAAATCCATTGTGTAAAATGTCTCAGTGAACTGAAGAGTATTTTCAAAGCTTTGAGGGCTGTTGTGTTCTGTTGACTTACTTGTTGCCTGTTAATGCCTCCTTTCCCTGCAGTTTCTCCCACTTGTAATGGAAATGTATAGCTTGTACCTACATGTTCTGGCTTTGTACTCTGTAGCTTGTATTCTTGATTTCACAGATATGTAGAAATTTTTCTATTTGGGACTTGGAACTGATTTAAGACTTTTGATATCATGTGGGATGAATATTTTTTTGCTATAAGTTTTACTATGACGGGATGAATGTGTTGCATGTTTCACAGATGTGATTTGGGGGGGCCAAAGGGTGGAATGTCATGGATTGAATTATATCCCCCCCCAAAATTTGTTTAGTAGTTTGGCTGGGTCATGATTCCCTATATTCTGTGATTGCCCTTCATTTTGTCATTTCTTATGCTGTAAATCCTGATCTCTGCCTGTGGCTGATAGAAAGGATGATTATGTTGAAAGAATATTAGGGTGGGGCAGCAACACCCTTGCAAACGGCATTTCCCTGGAGTGTGGCTTGCACTACTCTTTATCTTTTTACACTATGGGAGATAAAAAGGGAAGGGAAGCAAGCAGAGAACTGGGAACCTTACACCACCAAGAAAGCAGTGTGGGGAGTAGAGTGCGTTCTTCAGACCTGAGATTACTGTGCGGAGAGCTCCCCAACCAATGACTGATGCAACACAAAGACTTTCCTCCAAATCCAACGGAGGGAAATTCTTCTCCTGAAGCAGACAACCTGAATTCAGACTTACAGCCTACTGGACTGTATAAGAATAAACATTCTTTGCTAAAGCCATCCACTCATGTTTTGTTTGGAGCAGTACCAGGTTACTAAAACCGGATGGAAGAGCCTCTAAACTCAAGGATAGGAGCAGGGCTGAGGGCTTTTCATCTGGCAGAGCAGGCCATGGCCACTAACATCGTGAAGGTGGGAGTGGGAAATGACTGGGAGAAAAACAGTACCGAATGCATTTATCAGCACGTTTAAGACCTCCACTGGACCTCCTAGAAATACATTGATGAGAACCTTTGCTGGAACCTGGGCTCCTACTTAGCCCACTGGGGTGATAACTGCCATCATCGGCCAAAGCTGAGCCAAAGGGTCCCAAAGAAACCCATGTTACATGTGCAATATACATTTACCATTTCTCCATGTCTTTTTATAGCTTGAAAGATCACTTCTTTTTATTGTAGAATAACTACATTGTATGGATACACCACTGTTTGTGTATTCATTCACCTACTGAAGGATACCTTAGTTACTTCCAAGTTTTAACAATTAGGTATAAAGCTGCTATAAACATTCATTTGCAGGTTTTTGTATGGACGTAAGTTGTCAGCTCATTTATGTAAATACCTAGGAGTACAATTGCTAGGTCGGCTGCTGAATCGGTGTTTAGCTTTGAAAGAAGCTGCCAGACTGCCATCCCTAGTGGCCGTACCATTTTGCATTCCCCCCAGCCACGAATGAGAGTTTCTGTTCCTTAGTATCCTCATCAGCATTTGGTATTCTCAGGGTTTGGCATTTTAGCTGTTCTAATAGATTATGGAGCCCTGGTGGTGTAGTGCTTAATGGATGAATAGCGGTATCTCATTGTTTAGATTTGCACTCCCTCTGGATTTTGAATGCCAGTGTTTTACCCTTCCCAGTATCCCTATCATTTATTCATATTCACTCTTTCTCTCCCTACCTCCCCCTACTGCCCTCTCCCTCTATTCCCTCTGCTCTCTTTCTCCTTAGTTTTATCTCTCTTACTTTCTCATTCACTTGCTCTACTGCTGTCCAGTCCACACATGCAAGCATGCTCTCTTCCTCCCCCAGTCCACCCTTCTCTGAGTTCATCCAAATGTCCAGTCCTGAGCCACTCTATTTTATCCTAATCTATCAGCTCCTTTCCAAATGCCCTTCTTCCCCCATCCATCACTTCAAGCAGTCTATTACCCTCAACTCAAATCTTGCTCAGTTGTCCTTACAGGACACATACCTGGCAAACCTCCAGCTTTGGATCAATCCAATCATTCACTTTCTTCACTCCTGCCGCCATACTCAGGGCTGTTGGAGACAATCATAAAACCGTGAGGCTTGGCGCCACTGCAAATTTTTCTCCCCCAAACTCACCAGGGAAACCCTGGTGGTGTGGTGGTTAAGTGCTATGGCTGCTAACCAAATGTCAGCAGTTCAAATAGGCCAGGAAATCCTATGGGGCAGTTCTGCGCTGTCTATAGTGTCTCTATGAGTTGGAACTGACTCAACACCACTGGGATTTTTTTGTCAACTCATCAGAATCCCCGATCATTCCGTAACAAATCTCTCCAGAGCTGTTTTTCACATTTTCCTCAGTAATTAACAGCTGGAATGTGTTGATTGCCTTCCCAGCATCCATTTTCTCTTTTTCCTACCAATAGTATCCTAATTTTTCTCTGTGGAAATGCTTCTCCCCAATTCTCAACCATGCTGTGTGGGTGGGTTTGATCCCATCCCATCTCCAGAAGTAGGCCCTGATTGGTTGAAAGCTAAATTGACTCATATCTCTGGCCACCATAAGTGGTTCATCAGTTTGGGCCAAGGAGACACAAATCAAGCCAAACCAAGTCCACTGCTGTCAAGTTGATTCTGACTCATAGAGACCCTACAGGACAGAGTAGAACTGATTCATAGAATTTCCAAGGAGCTTCTGGCAGATTTGAACTGCTGACCAAAAGGTCAGGAGTCATAACACTTAACCACTATGGCAGCAGAGTTTCTAGTGAGACAATTATAAGGACTTCTGGAAAATAAGTTTTCTTTCTCTTCTGCAGAAGACCCAGAGGGAGTTCTTCCTTCTTCTGAGTGTTGCAGTATGGATGTGATGTTTGAAACTGATAGATATGTGGAGCAGGCAAGGACAAAGGGACTCCTAGAAGACAGAGTCCTGATGGTACTGTCAGCCTCTGCATCATGCTGTATTTACATCCAGATCCACCTTTAGACCTTCAAACTGTCAGTAAATCTCTTCCTCCTTTTTTAAGCCAGTTTGTGTTAAGCTTTCCATTATTTATATCTTAAATGATGAAACTTGATCTCTAGCCTGAAATCTCCTCGTTACCTACACCCAAAACAAAATATCTTGCTCCCTTGTTGAAGAAGGAAATGTATGCCATATAGTAGGAGTTCTAACAACTTATTTCCCCAATGCCTTTAAATATTTTTGAATCTAAGCCTATCGTCTTCAAGTCTGTTCCTTCTGTCTTTACAAAAACTCAGCTTCTGCATCTTTGAATTCTTTCCACGAGCTATTCCTTTTACCTTTCATGCAAGTTAGCATGCTTTCTACTTTAAAACCAGTTATGCAATGTGCAGTACTGGGTAAACCAGTACAACTTGTGCAAAGTAAGGTCATGGAAACTCCACAGACACATCCGAACTCCCTGAGAGACTAAATTGCTGGACTGAAGGCTGTGGGGACCATGGTCTCAGGGGGCATCTAACTCAATGGGCATGATACTGTTTATAAAGAAAAATGTTCCACATTGTACTTTGGTAAGGAGAATCTAGGGTTTTAAAAGCTTGTGAGTGGCCATCTAAGGTACTCTACTGATCTTACACCATCTGGAGCAAGAGAGACTGAAATAAAGCAAAGATACAAGGGAAAGATTAGCCCAGAGGACTAATAGACTGCAGCTACCTCAGTCTCCATCAGACTGAGTCCAGCACGACTAGATGTTACTCAGCTGCCACCAGTGACTGCTCTGACAGGAACCACAATTGAGGGTCTCACACAGATCTGGAGAAAAACGTAGAACAAAATTCTAACTCAAAAAAAAGACTAGATTTATTGGCCTGAGAGACTGGAGAAATCCTGAGAGTATGGCCTCCAGACACCCTTTCAGCTCAGTAATGAAGTCACTCCTGAAGTTCACACTTCAGCCAGAGATTGGACAGGCTCATAAAACAAAAAGAGATTAAAAGGCACACCAGCCCACGGGGAAGGACTAGGAGGCAGGAGGGGTCAGGAAAGCTGGTAATAGGGAATCCAGGGTTGAGAACAGAGGGTGTTGGCATGTCATGGACCTGGTAAGCAGTGTTGCAAAGTAACAGGTATGTTGTTGTTAGGTGTCATTGAGCCGGTTCCACCACACAGCAACCCTATGAACAACAGAACAAACACTTCTGGTCTTGCATCGTGTCCACAATTGTTTTTATGCTTAACCCATCATTGCAGCCACTGTGTCAATCCATCTTATCAAGGGTCTTCCTCTTTTTTGCTGACCCTCCACTCTAACAAGCATGACGCCCTTCTGCAGGGACTGACCCTTCCTGACAACATGTCTGAAGTATGTAAGACTCAGTCTTGCCACTGATATACAATAGGTGTAGTATCTGCTTAATGAGAAGCTGGTTCTGTAAACATTCATGTAAACTTTAATAATAAAAATAATGAAGAAACTAAGGCACAGAGAGAGATACTGAGTTGTTCAAGGCCTCACAGCTGTGAAGTGATATGGACAGACTCTAACTCCAGGCATCGTAGCTCCAGAGCCCATGTTCATAACCTTGCCATCCATCCCTGGGTGGTGTGAGTGATTAGTGTGCTCAGCTGTTAACCAAGTTAGAAGTTTCAGCTTACCTAGAGGTCCCTTGGGACAAAGACCTGGTGATCTGTTTCCGAACAATCAGCCATTGAAAATCCCTATTGAAGACAATTGTTCTCTGACACATACGGGGTCATGATGAGTCAGAATCGACCTGACAGCAACTAGTCAACTGGTTATACTGTCTTTCTATCTTCGGAGGGTTGAAGTTCCCTGGCCTACAAAGCCTCACCATGAATGCGAGGCCTCCAGACCTCCTGACAATGTGAGTTATTCCCTTCTGAGGTATAGTCTTACGTACATCAGGTTGGGTTAGTCTTTCCACATCAGGTATACCTTACCTCTCTTGGTATGATATAATGTACAGTGCAACTGTTGGGGTCACCACACAGATAGGACACTACCCTCAGCCTCTGTGGGATAGCCTAGTCTGGTCCAAGTACTTCTGTTCATTCAGAACTGCAGGTCAAGGGTCAGTTTCTCAGATATCCTCTGGAGTCACGCCAATATGCCCTTAGACCCCTGCAAGGCACATTGTACACCATGCTTGTATCCACCTTGCTCCAGTAAGGGTTTAAAACAGACTTAACAAACGTGTTAAGTGTAGTCACACTGAGAAACTCTTTCTCTATAAAATGATTATTGTTTAATAAACAAAAGCTTTCTAAAATAATGCTGTTTCCATATCAACTGTATATTAAATTGCTACTTGAAAGCGGTATTTAAATAAATTTAACTCAGGCACAGATTCCTTCAAACGTTACCACATTTTAATTTATGTTGGCTTTGGTGCCAGTCAGTGCTGCAGCTGCTAACCAGAAGGTTGGCAGTTCAAATCCGCTAGGCACTCCTTGGAAAGTCTGTGGGGTAATTCTGCTCTACTTGTAGCTTTGCTGTGAGTTGGAATCAACTCAACAGCAGTGGGTTTTTGGTGTTTGGTACTAGCTAGCCAGCTGTCAGGTGCAAGCTTGAGCACTCAGCAGCTAACTGAAAGATCAACAATTTGAACCCACTCCACAGGAGAAAGACGTGACGACAGTCAGCTGCCACGCAAATTAAAACAGACAAAAGAAGCCATTGCTGTTGAGTCAATTCCAACTTATAGCAACCCTATAGGAAAGGGTAGACCTTCTCCCTAGTGTTTCCAAGGAGTGGCTGATGGGTTTGAACTACTGACCTTTAGTCCCCTGACTACTCATCTTAGTGGCTCTTAACAGTGCCACCGAGGGGCCAAAAAGATTACAGCCTTGGAAACCCTGTGGGTAGTTTCCTTCTGTCATATTGGGTCACTATGCGCTGGAATTAACTTGATCGCACACAACAACCGAAACAAAGTGATGGCTATAAAGGTGTGGGTGGTGTACGGAAGCCCCAAGAAGAAGTCTGAAGTTCCTAGAATTAAATCAGTGAATGGGTGAGAGGGGAGAATGGGAGAAGAGTAGACTCCTGTGAGGCTGAAAGAAGCAAGGGAAGGAAGCAGAGAACGGACTCCCAAAAGGTAGAAAACCACCTTGACCCAATCTGTGAGGATAAACTGTGGCAACCAAGCCAAGGTGGCCACCTAGGGAAGGAGTGGAAGGACTGGTACCCTGGCATCAGTCTTCTCCCTCCTCATCTCCCGCCAGCAATCCCCCGGACAAGCCCAGTAAGAAGCCATGGGGTGAGGACAGCCCAGGCAGGTCAGCATTCTGAGGGGCAGACACAGTGGAGATTAAGAGGTACAAACAGAGGACACCCCTGGCAGCAAAAGCTCCTCTTTCCTTCACAAGATCTCTCTTGATCACCTAGTGCTGCTGTAATAGAAACACCACAAGTGAGTGGGTTTAAAGAACAGAATTTTATTTTTTCTCAGCTCAGGAGACTGAAAGTCCAAATCAGGACGTTGACTCCTTCAGCGAGCGTCTCGCGTAGCTTCTGATGTCTGCCAGTCATCCTTGGCATCTTCCCCCCTCCGCCAACCCCTCTGCATGCATCTCTCCGTGTTTGTTCTGCTGTTCTTGTAACTAGAAGTGATTAGGATGCACCGTACTCTGGTGGTGGTTGTTTTTAGGGGTCATCAAGTTAGTTCTGACTCACAGCAACTTCATGTGTAACAGAACAAGACACTGCCCAGCCCTGTGCCTTCCTCAAAATCGTTGCTATGTTTTGGCCTATTGTTGAGCCACTGTGTCAGTCCATCCCACTGGAGGTGTCTGTCTTTTTTGCTGGCTCCCTACCAATCGTGATGTTCTTCTCCAGAGATTGGTCCCTTCCAATGGCATGTCCAAAGTAAGAAAGATAAAGTCTCACCATCCTCACTTCTTAAGAAGCATTTTGGGTTGCACTTCCTCTGAGACTGATTTGTTCATGCTTCTGTTCTCGCTAACATGACAAAAGAAAAGCCCTATTTCCACACAAAGTTATATTTACAAGTACAGGGATTAGGGTTTCAACAGATATTTTAGAGGGACATAACTCAATCCGTCAGAGGATCAAAGAGTTTTATAACATGTGACTGTTGCAATGGTACTGAACTTTAAAGGAAAAAATCTCTTTGATCTTGATCTTGGGAGGAGCAGAGCTGTTGAGCTTGGTACTTCTCTTCGCTAGGTGATTCGAATTAAAAGAGAGGAGTGTGTACTCCTATCTGATGGAACAAAGTTGATCTTAACTACACTTGGCCTAATTCTGTTTTACTTCAAGTCCATAATCATTTATTTAGAATTCCAAAATCCAAGCGAGTTCTAAAAAGTAAAAGTTTTTGTATAATTCATTTTTTAGAAAAATATGGCCTACTGACATCAACTCTTTCTAACCATTATCTCTTCCACTTAGTGTTATGATTAAGTATGTTGTGATACTTTTCAAACTACTGAAAACATTTATAAATTCCCAAATGGGCCCAGCCCCAGGTCTTCTGATAAGAAACTTCAGGCATTACCTGGCTGATTTGCTTCAGTTCCATAGTATTCCTTAGAAAACAGAGAGGGAAAATTGTTTTTCACTTACAATTAATAGGCTTCGGTATAAAATATAAGTCATTAACTCTGGATAGTGGCAAGAAAGAGATGGGAGACCCAAAGGGCTACTTGAAGAGAGTTTACTGAGGGGACTATTTGCAGGGATATGGCCAGAGTTGGGGGCACCAACTCTGGAGCATGGATTCTGGAGCCAGGCTGCCTGAGTTCAAACCCCAATGTGAGGCATATCCTTGGGCTAGTTACTAAATCTCTTTGTGCCTCATCTTAAAAATTATTATAATACAGTAAAATCCTATTTAATTGACTATTCACAGTCACCACCCTGTGAAACAGACAAGACAGGCAGCTTTTCCCCTTTGATGTATGAGGAAACCTGAGAAACTAAGTCGTTTGCTCAAGGTGATGCAGTGAATTCATGGCAAGTGAGGACTGGCAGCCAGAGCCCTTTCTCATCCACCACCTGCCTCAGTCACAGAATCATGCCCCAACCCAGACTTCTCTAGGAGGGGAACATGTTACACTGGATTCTCAGCCTGGCCAATGCTCATGTGAGCAGGAGGGGCTCTGAGATGCTTCCAGAACATCAGCCTTTAGTATTTCTTGTTTCATGCCTCCACCCCAATAATTATCCCAACCTGATTTAACAAACAGCCGTCACATAATCCAGGCAGTGCAACTGGATCTTGCTTGCAGAAGAAGCAGCACTGAGTATATTCAGTTGCTGTATGGGGATTCAACGCAGTTTTGTAGTTCAAGGGTGGAATCAAGAGACAGCCGCTTTTCTTCTAAATGCATGCATGTGGACATGGAGAACTCCAGCTCTGCAGTGTAAGCAGAACAAAGTCATGTGTCATATCAACTTCGTCCTCCAAGGTCAGGTAGGAAGGAAAGTAAAGGCAGGGGAGGCAAGTTTCCAGACTTCTCTCACACTCTGCTTTCATGCCAATCCTTTCCGTTGATGGAACCCAAAGGGAGTCCTGAGGCAACGGAGTCCAGAGAATGCAGTTTATAGATTCAACCGTCTGAGACAGCAAAAAACCAAACCAAACCCACTGCTATCAATTTGATTCTAACTTACAGCAACTCTGTAGGACAGAGTAGAACTGTCTGAATAGTGTTTCCAAGGAATGCCTGGTAAATTCAAATTGCCAACCTTTTGGTTAGCCACCGTAGTGCTTAACCACTACAGCATCAAGGTTTCCACGTGAGACAGAAAGCGGGGCAAGTAGTGATGGGGAGTAGATCCCAGATTGGTTGAGGGTGGGGAGGTGGGAGCAGGCAGCAAATGGAGAGCAAACAACTTATATGTTCACCAATACAGATACCAGGAAGCACTGTATCCTTGTAACAGGAATAGGCAATATCTTTCTAGAAATAGTAATGCACAATAAACAGCTACACACCTATCTACTGCTGTGTAACAAATAACCCCAAAGTGAAGCAGCTTAAACCATAAAAGCAATCATTATCTTACACAGTTTCCGGGGGTCAGGAATCTGAGAGGGGCTTGCCTGGGTGGTCCCAGCTCCAAGTAGCTAAGGAGATTGCAACCAAGCTATTTGACAGGAGCTGCCAACAGTTTGAAGGTTTAATCAGGGCCAGAGAACCCACATCAAGATGGCCCCACTCACACAGCTGTTGGCTGGGGACCTCAGCTCCTCTCTGGCTGCTGGCAAGAAAAGTCTCAGTTCCTGGGCACAGGCACCTGTTCATGGGACTGTCCCTAATACGGCAGCTGGCTTTGCCTAGAGTGAATGAACCAAGAGAGAACAAGGAGGAAGCAACAAAGTCTTTTATTCATTACTCTCAAAAGTCTAACAGCATTACTTCTGCCACATTCTAATTGTTCAAGTTCCTAAATTCAACCCATATTTAAGGCCAGGGAAATTAGACTGTACCTTTTGAAGTGAGGAGTATTTAATAATTTGTGAACCTATTTAAAACCACCACGTACTCTAAAGAGATCAGTAGGAGAAAACAGTTCAGGGCAGTTATCACAATAGGGATGAAGGGCTGCCCACAAAAGATCTGAGAAAACCTAGAAACAAGGCTCTCAGAGCCCTGCCACCCACTTCTCCTCTTCCATGCACCCAAGGCCTCAGTTTTCTTGGCAAGCACTATGCCTTCTTAAACTCCTCACCTTCTTATTATACCTACCTTATTATTATTGCTTTTGGCTGCCTATTTTTGGGAAGCAGTCAGTTTGTAATGAGCCTATGGATGCTTTAAAAGGATTACCAAATTCTAATAAAAAGGTCTCCTGAGGAGGCTTCAGTGGACCCCAAGGAGGGAAGCTCTTTATAATGGAATTTCATATCAGAGAAAAGATGGTTTCCTTGCCTCCAAATGTTATTATGAAAACAACAAAGCGCTCATACATTATATGATTCAATTCTCACCACAAAACTGAAGACCCGAGGTATGATTTCCAACTGATGAGAAATCTAAAAGCAGTAGAGAGAATGATTAAATGGCATAGCTGGCTGTGAAGGAGAGTTCCCCAGTTCCCCTTGTGAGACGCCTGCCTTGAACTTGGCAGGCCTAGGGAGGATGGGCTCATGAAGCCCTCATCCCATCATTCATTATCCCAACTGTTCTTTTCAGTGGTTCCAGGAAGATAATGTTGGCACAAAGCCATTATCAAACACTGTTAGAATGCCTCTGGGTTTTCTGAGACGATGGAGTTTATAATAAAGCAGCAATTCCCAAAGTTTTGGTCTCAGAAAAATTTTTAAAAGTATCAAAGACCCCAAAGAGCTTTGATTTAAATTGATTATATCTATTTACTGTATCAATTGATTGAATTTCCTTTTATTGTGGTCATTGATGTTGTTAGGAGCTGCTGAACCAATTTTCAGCTCATTGCAGCCTCACATGACAGAGCAGGACGGCAGCCGAAGGCTTCCCTAGGCTGTCATCTTCACGGGAACAAATTGTCAGGTCTTTCTCCTGCAGAGCTGCCGGGTGAGTTCAAACCACCAGCCTTTTGGTTAGCAGCCGGGTGCTTCAACACTGCCAGTGCAGCTTCTCTTCTCTCTACCTTGTTAGAAATTAAAACAGAAATCTCGAAAATATTTATTAACTCACTTGAAAATAATAACAGCAATAATACCTATTGTATATCAATGTTTTGTGAAAATAAGACATTTTCTGAAATTAGAAACAAAATAAGGAGAAGAGTGACATTGTGTTATAGTTTTGCAGATTCCTTTTATGGATGTCCCAGTAGAAAGCAACTAGATTCTCATGTCTGCTTCTGCATTCAGTCTGTTCTGAAATCGTGTGTACCCCATGGAAACTTCCTCTGTACATTCATAGGAAAATGAGAGTGGAAAGGCACATAACATCTTAGTATTATTATCACCCCACCACTTGTCTGTCTGTTTGCTGTGCTATGGTGGTTTGTATGTTGCTGTGATGCTGGAAGCTATGTACTGGTATTTCAAATACCAGCAGGATCACCTGTAGTGAACAGGCTCCATTGGAGTTTCCAGACTAAGACTAGGAAAGAAGGCCTGGCAACCTTTTCCCAAAATTTAGCCAATGTAAGCATTATAGATAGCAATCAGCCATTGTCAGAGATACTGCTGGTAGATGAATCCCTCAGGCTGGAAGGCACTCGAGAGACAACCAGGGGAGGGCTGCCTCCTCAGATGACAGTCAGCCGTTAGATGTGTATGGGGTAAAGCCTTCGGGACCTTCATTTGTTGATATGACACAACTCAAAAAGTAACAACTGCAAACCATCCATTAGTAATCAGAAGGTAGAATGTACAAATTATGTATTAAGGAAAATTGGAAGTTGTCACAAACAAAATGGAATGCTTAAAGTTTGCAACCCTAGATATTAGCAAGCTGAAATGGGACAGTCATATGGTCTGCTATGCTAGGAATGGCATATTGAAGAGAAATGACATCACATTCATCATCAAAAAGCGTTCCATGATCTATATTGAAATACAGCATTGTTAACAATAGGTTAGTATCCACATGCCTACAAGAAAGACTGGTTAGTACAACTGTTACTCAAATTTATGTTCTAGTCACATGTACAAGAAGAAATTGAAGATGTTTTTCAGACTGTTGCAGTCTGAGATCGGTCAAGTGTGTAATCAAGATGCATTTGTAATTGGTGATTGGAATGCAAACACTGGAAACAATCAAGAAGCAGTAACTGAAAAATGTGGCCTTGGTGATGGGAATGATGCAGGTGACTACATGATAAAATTCTGCAAGACCAACACATTTTCAGGGCTCCTCTGCTCAGTTATGTTTGTTATTGTTGTTGTGTTCCATCAAGTGGATTCCAACTTATGGTGCCCCTATATGACAGAGTGGGAACCCTGGTGGTGCAGTGGTTAAATGCTGTGTCTGCTAACCAAAGTGTTGGCAGTTCAAATCCACCAGGCACTCCTTGGAAACACTATGGAGCAGTTCTACTGTGTCCTATAGGGTTGCTATGAATCAGAATTGACTCTATGGCAGTGGTTCATTTATTTGGTTTGGTATAGGACAGAATAAAACTGCCCCCATAGAGTTTCTTAGGTTGAAATAGATTTGTTTTGTTTTATTTTGTACTTTAGGTGAAGGTTTATGAAACAAACTAACTTTTCATTAAACAGTACACATATTACTTATGACATTATTTACAAACCCCATAACATGTCAGCATGCTTCCTTTTTGACCTTGAGTTTCTTATTACCAGCTTTCTTGTCCCCTCCTGCCTTCTAGTCCTTGTCCCTGGGCTGGCATGCCCCTTTAGTCTCATGTTGTTTTATGAGCCTGTTTAATCTTTGGCTGAAGGGTAAACCTCGGGAGTGACTTTATTACTGAGCTAAAAGGCTGTCTGGGGGCCCTATTCTTGGGTGTTCTCCAGTCTCAATCAGGCCAGCAAGTCTGGCCTTTCTTTTTGAGTTAGAAGTTTATTCAGTATTTTTCTCTGTCTCTGTCCAGGGCCCTCCACTGTGATTCCGGTCAGAGTAGCCACTGGTGGCAGCTGGACACCACCTGGTTATACTGGATGCAGTCTGCTGGAGATGTGGTCCATTGTAGACATGGTCCATTAGTCCTTTGAACTAATCTTTTCCTTATTTCTTGAGTTTTCTTCCTTTTTCCTTGCTCCCAAAGGGGTAACACCAGTGGAGTATCCTAGATGGCTGCTCACAGGCTGATAAGACCCCAGACACTACTCACCAAAGTCCAATTTAGAAAATTTTCTTTAAAAATTATGTTATGCCACTTGAGGCAGATGTTCTCCAAGACCACGGTCTCCACAGCCCTCACAGGCTAAGACCTTTAAGGAAGCCGAGTGCCCTAGCCTTCTCCTGAGGAGCCACTGATGGGTTCAGAACCAAAGTCGTTTGGTTATTCATTGTGCCAACAGGGCCTACAACCTTCAGTACAAATTACACCTGAACATAAAGAGAAATAAAATCCTCCCAGCTGGACCAATAAACAGCTTCATGATAAATGGAGAGGCCACAACTGCTAATATTCTTTGGGGGCACAAGTGGAGAAGTTTATCTTGAAAGAGGGAGATAACAGTCCAGGAGCAGGGCCTGGATTAAGACAAAGTGAGTGAGGTAAAGATACACAAGTGCAGGTGAGATTCTGTCTTCATTTAACCGTTGATAGTTGATCACATACTTGTTTGCATTCATTTTGATTCTTAAAAACGGTGCAGTAATACTCTACTTATCCTGATAACAAAGTGTGTGGTTCTTTTTTCCCCCTCTTTTGGTGACTCCTGAAAGTTTGTGCTCCAGCTACATGCCTCATTATCCTAGCTCTTGTCCTGCCCTGCCCATAGCACTTTGTGCCAGTTACTTTATGATCTTGTCAGACCAGGACAGGCAGAAAAACCTGGAGGAAAAGAGCCAGATTCTCCCTGAGTTTAAACTTGTGCTTTCCAAGACCTACACTCAGCTGCTAACTACAAGACTGGTGATTGAAACCCACCTAGCGGCCCTGTGGAGGAAAGACGTGGTGATCTCCTTCAGTAAAGATTAGACCCAAGACTTAATATAAATCCTAAAGTTTATATTCTACCTCCCACTATGATGAGTAGTGTATGGGGTCTTAAAAGCTTACAAGCAGCCATCTAAGATGCAGCTATTAGCCTTTATTCATCTGGTACAAAACAGAAAGAAGGAAACCCCCAAATCAGAGAAGGAACTAGGTTACAGGATTTTCTCCCTGAGTCATTGCCTCCTCCCTCTTGAGACCAGAAGAACTACAGGTGATGCGCTGCTACCAAGTCGGACAGGTACACAGTAGACAAATCTTAATAAAAAGGGAGAAAAATGTGGAACAGAACTCCAGATTCCTAAAGAGCCCAAACTTAATTGGACCTATTAAATACCTGAGACATGACTCTGAGTTGCTCTTCAAACTTTGAATTTAAACTGTCCCCCGAAGTCAACATTAAATTAAGCAACAGTTTAGCACCCAAAGTAAAGCTTGTCACCCTTGAGTGTTGCACTTCTTTAAAAAAAGAAAAAAAAGTCTGTATTAAGCCTAAGGGTCAACAACTATTTTAAAACAGATGAGAAGGTTGGGAGACAGAGAAATTAAAGAAATGTAAGCCAATAAACTAAGAAAGAAAAAGAGAATGTTGACACAGTGCAAAGAATGTCACCAATGTCACTGGTCATTATGTGTACCTATTGTCAGTTGATTCCGACTCGTAGCCACCCTATAGGAAACTGAAATATGAGGGATTTTTGCTGTCTGTATTTTTACCAGAAATAGATTACATAAAATTACAGCCAAGAAAACGTTATACAGCACTTCTGCTCTGGCACACAGGGTCACCTTGAGTCAAAATGAATGGACTTCAAGGCAATTAATCTTAACAACCGGGACAAGAAAGGAGGGGGTCAGATGATGTGGACTACATCTCCCAGAAGGCTGTGCGGCTCCCCGCCGACTGGCTGCGCAGGCCCCGCCCCCGCGGCTCTCAAGCTGGAAGACCCAAGGCGGGGAGTCCCGGGCAAGAGGGCTGAGGAAGCCAGCTGCCCCGCGGAGGCTCACTCAAGGCCAAAAGGCTAAATGGCGGCGCGGCCTGTGTGCCGGATGCTGGGGAGGGTCCTGAGGACCAGCATCCGGAGCTGCAGCTCCGGTGCTCCGGTGACACAGCCCCATCCCGGGGAGTCCTCCCAGCCGGCCCCGAAGGTGAGTCTGCCCCGCCGGCACCCACACCTTCCCGGGGGGCGGCCCCTGGGCTAGCTGCCTATTAACTCCTAGAAACAAACACTTCGGCCGTCCTTGGCAGCTGTCTGTGGGAAGGACCCCTGGGTTCGTAATAGCAGAATGTAGTGGGGATGGAATGATATTCATTTGCAAAGACCAGGTCTTACCTGCTAGCTCCCCCAACGAAAGGGGCTTCCTGCCCACCCAGCCATGCCCCACCCGCTTCCAGGTGTGTCTGCCCCGTAATGGGAGCTGGAACCGGGACCTGGGCCAATGAGGTGTGTTGTTAGTATCCCGTTAGCCCCGCCCCGCACTCAGCATTTTCCTTCAAGTCTTTGCTCCCCACTCCCGAGTGGAGGTTGCGTGTGTACTGCTTCACAGTGTGATAGGAACTAAAAGTGTACCTCGCTGCCACCAGCTGTCAGTAGTCATAGGGCTCTGTGACTCGCCCTGTGCTGACTTGTCGGTTTCATCTTCGTTTCCCTTGAGAGGGTTCAACCTCATTCTGGAACAGAACGGAACGGAACAGGGCGCTTCCAGGTTGGGGAGTCAGGGTGCGGGGTAGCTCCCTCCGCCCTTGACGAGCCCCCTCCGAGTGTTGCTTGTCTTAACAAGTTTGACGTATGTCGTTCTTTTGCCCATGTGGTCAGGGGAATCTTTTGGAGAGAGTTATCTTTTTTGACTTGGGGAAACTTTTCATGGCCGATCAAGTTGTTTGTGTTTTCATCTCCTTAGGACTAGGCTTCTATTGCTCAACGAGAGGGAGGACTTTTCCTAAACCAGTGTCCCTGTGGGAGCCACAGATGGGCAGGCGCTATGGCTGGAAATGGAGTTTTTGTTTTCTTTCGGCTGGCTGGCTCTTGTCTCTTTGAACTCTGAACTTCTTTCAGAGGAAAATGGGAAGTAAAGATTGTGGCAAGAAAAAAGAAGTCCCCTCTCCCTGTTTTATTTTGTGCCTAGCAGAGAGCACTCCTGGTTGAAGTGACTTCCTGTATGGTCTCATTTAGTGGTCACAGTTAAAACTCTCCCAGAGCTTTGTTAGTTGGCAAATAGTAGACTCCCAGGTTTTCACAGCTGTGACCTCTTAGAAGTGGATGCCTAGTTGCTTCTGTGAAAGTCCAAAAGCCAACTCTTTGGCTAGAAGTCAAGCACTTAACCCTTTGCACCACCCAGGGACTTCTGTGCTGTAAGTAAGGTCTGTATTTTCAGATGGAAAAATTGAGGCTCATCAAAGTTAAGTGACTTCCTCCAAGTCACAGAGCTGAAAACTATGGAGGAGTAACTCAAACAGCCGCCCCTGTGCTCCTGTCTCCCCCTGTAGGAAAGTAAGAGACGCAGTCTCTACCCTTTCCTCTGCATTGTCACAGGAGTTATCATACAGTACTAAGAACATGGACTCTGGAGCAGAATCCATGCTTCACACTTATTAGGTGCGTGAACTTGAGTAAGTCTCTTCATCTCTCAGCGCCTCAGTTTTCTAATTTGTAAGCTGGGAATAATGGTGCCTACTTTATAAGTTGGAGCCCTGGTAGAGCAGTGGTTAAGAGCTTGGCTGCTAACCTAAAGGTCGGCAGTGTGAATCCACCAGTGTTCCGTGGAAATGCTATGGGGCAGTTCTGCTCTGACCTATAGAGTTGCTGTGAGTTGGAGTCCACTCAGTTGTAAGGGTTAAAAGTTAATATATGTAAAGTACTAAGAATGAAGTAGCCAAAAAAGACCACTGCTGTTAAGTCAGTTCCAACTCATTGCCACCCTGTATGTCAGAGTAAAATGGCCTCATAGAGTTTCCAAGGAGTGCCTGATGGATTTGAACTGCTGACCTTTTGGTTAGTAGATGAAGCACTTAACCACTATGCCACCAGAGTTTGCAGAACAAAATAAGTGCTATGTTAATAAATGTTGTAATTGTTGTTGTTATTGTTGCTGTCACTGGCACAAGTAGTGTCCTGTTAGTCCTCTCCCATCTTGACACTCAGGCCACTTCTTTTACAACTGTTTGATCACAGACCCCCAAAGGGATTATCTGCAGGAGTTGGGGAACTAACTCCCTGAGTGCTGGGTGCTCCCCTGCTTTTCTGGGTTATTTCCTCACAGTCCTTGAGGCAGTAGTGGCATCAGCAGATACTTTACATTGTTTGAAACCCAGCTAGCGAGGCTGCTGGTGGAGTCTGTCTTAGTCATCTAGTGCTGTGTTTTAGTCAGCTAGTGCCGCTCTAACAGAGATAGTACACGTGGTCAGCTTTAAGAAAGAAAACTTTATTCTTACACAGTCCAGTAGGCTACAAGTCCAAATTCAGGATGTCCACTCCAAGGGAAGGGCTTTCCTTCTGTCATCTCTGGAGGAAAGTCCTTGTGTCGTGTTAGTCTTTGGTCGAGGAGCATCTTGGTGCCAGAACCTCAGGTCTGAAGGACACACTCTTCTCCCATTGCTGCTTTGTTGATGATGTGAGGTTCCCAGTTCTCTATTTGCTTCCCTTTTATGCCTTGTAGGATAAAAGGTGGTACAAGCCACACTCCAGGGAGACTCCCTTTACAATGGAACAAGGAGGTGACCTTAGAAAGGGATTTACAGTCCCACCCTAATCCTCTCTAACACAATCCCCTCTGTGAACCACAGGTAGAGATTAGGATTTACAGCATCAGGAAATCACAATATGGAAGGCAATCACAGAATATAGGCAGTCCTGGCCTAGTCAAATTACTACATGTATTTCTGGGGGGGACACAGTTCAATCCATGATGACATGCTGCTATAAAAAAAAACTACAAGTGAACGGCTTTAACAAAGAGAAATTTCTTCTCTCACAGAGTAGTAGGCTAAAGGTATAAATTCAGGGCATCAGTTCCAGAGAAAGGCTTTTCCTGCTGGCTCTGGAGGAAGGTCCTTGTCGTCAGTCTTCCCAAGGACTAGTAGCTGGTGACCCACAGGGACCCCACGTCCTTCCCAAAGGACGTGCTGTGGTTCTAGTGTTGCTTTCTTGGTTGTATGAGGTCCCCAAATCTTTCAGTTAGCTTTTTTCTTTTACTATCTCGATAGATTGTGTCAAGATGCAGTACAGCCTTATACTGTGAGTCCTCCCCCACCAATACAGTTGCCACCCGTCCTCTGTCATTAACACCATAGTCACAGGATTTACAACATATAGAAACATCACATAAGATAGGTGTAAATATGGATCTCTTCCAGTTGACTGGCCAGTTAAGAGTTGAAGGATCAGTCCCTAGAGAAGGACATCCTACTTGGTAAAACAGAGGGTGGTGGTGGCCGGGAAGACCCTCAGTAAAATGGATTGGCACAGTGCTACAACAGTGGGCTGAAGCATAAAAATGAGCGTGGGTGTGCCACAGGACCAGGCAGTGTTTCCTTCTGCCTTACGTTGGGTCACTATGTGTCAGAATGTAGGGCACCTAACAACAACAGTGACATAAAACGCTGGAAATCATGGCTTAGCCAAATTGCTGCACACAATTGCTACTCTTCAATCTCCAACAGAGTACTAGAGAGCACTGTATAAGGTGCCTCAGGTTTTCCCTTTCACTTTGCCTCCAGCATCATCTGGCTCCTGGGCTCACTTCTCTCTTTTCAAATCTAAGACCGGGGGCTGGATCTTTATGCACTGAGGGAGGTCTGTCTTTAGTAGATGAGGCTTGAGATGTATACATTCTGCAAAGCCACAGAGCTGGCCTATTTGCAGGAACAGGGACAAGGCATCTTTCACTTGCTTCCTCGCAGGACTCTCTCACCATGTCCTCCATGGGGCTCTGGGGGCTTATTTGGGTGGGAGATCCTTGAAGAGGCAGAATGGAAAGCCACTGGATGTCATCTGTTAGACTATCAAGATGTGGCTGTGTAAGGATGAGGTGCAGTATGGGGTGGGAGCTGGCTGCTGGGATACTGGTTGGGGCTGCGGGGCGGGTCCTAGGCTAGTCCAAGGAGAAGCTGAGCAGCTTTTCCAGGTGGAAAGGAGACAGCCATCTGGTGTCTGATTTGGGGTGGCCTGGACAATCTGGAGGATCTATCCCAGCCAGGGCACATGGTGTCCCTCTTGGTTCTTCTCAGCTTCTGTACAAACTGTGTCTGGGCAGCAGGACCTCTAGAGCTGGCCTGAGGCCCTGGGCCTGCAGAGGCAGGGGAAAAGGTAAAAGCACCCAGCAAGTCAGAGGCCAGAAAGAATGAACAATGGAGCAGGGGCTTGTAGGGAAACTAAGGTGGCAGAAGGCAGGAAAAGGCAGCCAGGGCCTGGCATGGAGGTGACACATGGAGGGAAAGGACATTTGTCAGGGGGCCGTCTTGGCTGGTGGTCTGCACACTCCTCACAATCTTTGTTTCAGTGATGTGGGATTCTCCTTGCTAGAGGTTGACTTAGAGTTGGAGTCTTAGAGAGCAGAGGAGAACCACACCTGCAGCTAGGTACTGGGCTGTGCCCGCTCATTTAATAGAGATTACTTTTACTCTAGGGCACCCTAGTATATATCATCCCAAATAAGAGGTAATTTGGGGCACTGGTATTTGAGTCTGGAATCCGCACTTTTTCTCCCGGCTAACTTTTGTTGGTCTGTTTCGACTCTAGAGCTTTTGGGGGGCTGGCCTTTCATAATGAAATCAGATTCCCAGGGTTAGTGAGTGTGATGGGAAGGTCTGTAGAGGGTAGGGGAGGGACCTTCCCATCACACTCAGTAACCCTGGGTGTTTGATAAGGGTCCTTCTCTTAACTAACTGTCCTTGTACCATCCTACTTAGACTGAGTTGGGTGAAAGAGAGACTGTTTTTTTCCTCCCAGTTGCCTTTGGTTGAATACCTTGGACTCATGGCAACCCCCATGTGTGTCAGAGTAAACTATGCCCCATAGTCGTTTCCATGACTGAGTTTTCAGAAGTAGATGACTAGTATTTTCTTCCAGAATGCCCCTGGGTGGACTTGAACGTCTAACTTTTGTAGTAGCCGAGGGCATTAACTATTTGCACACCCAGGGACTCCAGACTACGGAGAACTACTAACATGCAGCAACCAGGAACTAGTACCAGGTTGCTAGTAGAACTAATCACCATCTGGGGGACACTCAGACCCCACTTGTCTTTCTTTGGATGGTGTGACAGCAGGTCTGAAACCCTTGCCCTTGGGCCATCTGCCATTTGGGCAGGCCAGGGGAAGTTGACACCGAGGGGAAAAATTGGTGACAGCACATACATCTAGTCCTCCCCCATGAATATGCTTAATGAATGCATGTATGTGTCTAAGAATTAAGAAAATTGCAGTCATAGATCCTTAAATACCTGCTGTGTGGCAGGAGGAAACCCTGGTGGCATAGTGCTTAAATGCCATGGCTACAAACCAAAACGTTGGCAGTTCATATCCACCAGACACTCCTTGGGAATGCTTTGGGGCCGTTCTGCTCTGTCCTATACTGTCAAGCTAGAATCAAGTCGATGACAGTGGGTTTGGTGTTTTTGTTTTTTTTTTAATGTATCAGGAACTGTATTTTCCCATCCACTGATTTGATTTAAAATGGGATATGATTTCTCTATTTTATAGATGAGGAAATTGAGGCATAGAAAGTTTAGGTGACTTGCTCTTACAGCTGGTCAGTCAGTATCAGAGTCAGGCTTCTCCAAAGTCTTTGCTTATAGCTGCCAACAGCTACCTCCGGGATTAAAGTTGCACCTGATGCCTGAGTCTGCGAGGTGAGTGGTTCTAAGCCCTGACCCCAGGTCTCCTGTAGAAAGCTGAAGTGTTTAAAACAAACAAACAAACAAAAAGAGAGCCTGAGGTCCTTGCATCAGTACTTCTGAAACTCTTCAGGTGACTGGAATGTCCACTGTTGACAGCCAAATCTTGACAGTGGAGAGCAGTCTGCAAACGAGTGATCACCACTTGGCCATGGGCTTTGCATGCCTCGCCTTTCTCTTTGGATTGGGGATAGACCTGTTTGTTCACTGGACACAGTGGTCCGACACTTCGTACCATCTCAGTGTGCAAGCCACTGGGGATGTGGGGTCAGGGCAGAGAGGCCTCCCACACAGATGAGCAGAGGAACAGCTAAGGGTATCTGGGTCTCACCACTTCTGACCCACCCCATCCAGCCCTTCCTGGGTGAGGGATGTCACTGTGCCTTGTGCCTGGTAACACCTGCTGGATCCTAGACTTCTTCCTGGTGCTGAGATTTTTTTTTTATTCCAGGGCCTGGGTGGCACAGTTAAGCACTCTGTTGCTCACTGAAAGGTTGGCTGTTGAAACCCACCCAGTGGTGGCTCTGTAAGAGACAGACCTGGCAGTCTGTTCCTGTAAAGGTGACAGCCTTGCAAACCATATGGACAGTCCTGCTCTGCCACATTCAGGCACTATGCCACAAAATCAACTCGTAACACCAGGGGATTTAAGAGAAAGGAAGAAGAAAAAGGATTGGAAGGAAAGTAAAAGGTCCCCTGTTGGAGCAAAGGAGCAGGAGGGCAGTGGGGGATAGAGCTTGTTAATCTTCAGGTAGTGAGTGTGTGCATCCCTCGTGCGGGTGATAGGGTGTAGGTGTGGAGGAGGATGGGTTGGGCACCTGGGGGTACAGAGTCTGAATGAGTCCAGATAAGATCACTTGAGGTGTCAGGAAGTGAAATCCAACCAGCTGCTCCCATGGCCAGAACTGCCGGGCCTGATGCCAGCCGTTCTCCATTGCCTCATCACGCTTTCTGCTGAGTCATACTCTTTGGTCTCAGTGGCTCCAAATTCCTCTATTTCTTTGAGCTTCTTCCTCATCTAGGTGCCCCTAGTCCATTAAGATTGACGTGGGGCTGGGGGACATCTTGGTAAATGAGGAGGTGGGGACTGGCCTGACTAACAAATTACTCAGGTGTTGGTGGTGAAGAGGACGTAGCTGTTGCCCCAAATCTGGATTCCCTGGTATCCTATCTTCTTGGACTGTGGTTTGTTATTCCTGAGTGTGCAGCTGCCCCTGTCCTTCCCCCCACTCACCCGTGCTGCTGCTGGAAGAGCCCGGGCGTGAACGAGTGTTCCTAGGGACTCTGTAGAGAGGAAGCTCTGTAGGGAGGAGGGTAGTGGCTGTTAGGATGAGAGGGGGCTGCTGCTCATTTGCCATGAAGCTGTGAGCTGGGCTTCGCAGCATTCTGGGTGTAGGTAGAGTGAGGCAGGTTTTATCACTACCTACTGCCATCAAGTCGATTTTGACTCCTAAGTTTTATGGGCCCAGAAAAATCATGGAAGTAGTTTTTGGTTCTCTGTGCTCTCCTGCCCCCTCTCATATCCCATCTGTCTTCTGAGTGAATCAAGGGCTGTCCACTCTGGCGCAAATTAGAATCACCTGGGGAGATGGGGAAAAACTCCACAAAAAATAGTGCCTGGACACCAGCCCCAAACCCATTGCCATGGAGTTGACTCCCGTGGCAAGTCAACGCTATGGGACAGAGTAAAACTGCCTTACACAGTTTCCAAGCAGCGCCTGGTAGATTTGAACTGCCAGTCTTCTGGTTAGCAGCCATAGCATTTAACCATTAGGCTACCAGGGTTTCTGATTCTGGCCCCAGGGATTCCCAGTTCAATTGGTCTACAGTGGAATTTGTTTTTTTTCCTGAAGTTCCCTGGTGGTTCTGACATCAGCCAGGGTAGAAGGGCTCATTCCCTCCTGGAGTGTTGCTGTAGTAACCCTAGACCTCAAGGTCACTTGAAGCCTTCTCCAGTCTTAGGTTACCTACCAGCTTCCCTTGCCCTCCACTCTCTTACTCAAAGCAAGATGTCTTTTGTCCATTAAAAAAAAAAAGGCTGCCATCAAATCTATTGCCTCATGATCACCTCTTGCATGTCAGAGTAGAGTTGTGTTCTGTGGGGTTTCAGTGGCTGACTTTTCCAACATTGATTGCCAGGCCTTTCTTCTGAGGCACCTTGGAGCACACTCAAATCTTCCATCTTTCAGTTAGAAGCCAAATATGTTAACTCTTTGTGCCACCCAGGACTCCTCCTTCTCCTCCTACTGTGTTCTTATTTTACAACTGGGAAAACAAGCCTGAAGATATTAAAGATTTTACCCAATGTGTCAAGTTATACTTGGCCCGGAAACTAGAGTTTGGTTCCTACCCCCAATCCAAAGTCCTGTTCATAGGTGGATGTCAAGGAGGACCACTGGGTTTCTTTGTTCTAAGAATTCTAGCGAAGTGATTTCTCCCCATGCCATCATCTTTCTGCCAGCCTTCTTGGACTCTCCTTGTGTAACTAGAGGAAGGGATTTAGGATTTGGAATTAGAAACCCTCGGTTTGAACCTTAGTTCTGCCTACGGTGTTCTTGGACCCCATCCAAGCCTTAGTTATAACAATTGCGTCACAGAGTGGTGTGGAAATTGAAAGAAAGAACATTCTTTGGAAACTGTAAGGTACTTTGCAAATGTTGCTTCCTTGGAGCAATTATCTCCTCAACATCTTGACAGCACCCAAGGGAGAGGGAGATGAGATGTGGGAAAGGGTGAGGCAGTGTGCCTACTTTGTTTATTGGGACCAGTTTAGGCCTCGTTTGCTGCCTCCAGCTATCTCCACCCGTTTGGGCCTCAGACACTGGGTGTGTAACTCTTTCTTCCGGAGTGAAGCATAATGCAGAATAAAGGTTGAAAAAGCTATCAACTACTAGACTGTCATGGGTTGATTTGTGTTCCCTGAAAAATGTGTCTACAAGTTTGGCTAGGCCGATCCTGCCTCTGGGATGTCAGTGAGGGAGGGGCAGCAGCTGTGTCGGTGGGGTGGGGCTCAATCTGCGGGATTGTTTCGTGCCTTGAGGCAATCTCTTGAGATACAAAAGAAAAGGGAGCTGAGAGACCTGGGGACCTCACATCACCAAGAAGCGGTTCTGGGAGTAGAGCTTGTCCTTTGGAAAGGACTGGGAGTCCCTGCACCTTAGAACTCCGTGGGATGATTGACAAGGACCTTCCTCCAGATCCAGCAAAGAAAGCTCTTTCCTCTGGAACTGATGCCCTGAATTTGGACTTTTAGCCTACCAGACTTTGACAGAATAAAATTACTCTTTGTAAAGCCATCCACTTGTAGAATATTTGTTAAAGCAGCACTAGATGACTAAGACGTAGGCTGACCAGCAAAAACTAAACCCAAGGGTGGAGGTTTGAACCCACTCAGAGCCGCCTGGGAAGACAGGCCGGGCGTTCTGCTGCACAGTGACTACCTTGGAAACTCTACGGAGCAGTGCTGCTCTGCGCACGTCGGGTTGCCTTGAGTCGAAATTGACAACAGCGTTTGTGTGGGGTGGTCATCCAGGTCCACCCCTCGCTTCCTTGGTGCTGGGCCCTTGCCTCATTCCTCCTCCAGGTCTCCCTGGTTGTGCTGTTCTTGTCCCAGAATCCGTCTTAGTGAGGAGAGCCCTCTCCACAGGGACCATCCTCCCCAGATGGACACAGCCCCTGCTTCTCTTGAAGGCTTGACCTGCGAAGTCCCTCAGGGCAGTGGGGCGGCCCCACGGAGCCTGGCCAGCAGGGCTGTAGTGATGGGAGAGGCAGATTGCCTGACACCTCCCAACTCCAGCGGTTAATGATTTAGCTTGTAGCTCCTCCTGTTCCCCATTATAAAGCAAAGCCACATGGGGAGGCCTTGGTTGTATGTGGCTTCCTATTTCCCAGGCTGTGGCAGCACCAGAACTTGATCAGTTTCAGTCACATCCATCTCTTCTGTTTTCTGGCACCTCCCTCCAGTTGCTGGCAACCATGCCAAGTTCCCACCTCGGTTGGGCATGGCTGCCAGATGCAGAGGAGGCACGTTCTCTCCCGGTGACCCTGTCTAAGAGAGATTACAAGTGTTGGTTCCTGGACAGGCTTTCTGGAGGGAGGATAGGCAGTAAGGTGGCAGCAGAGAAGACGGCAGGCCTGGGTGGGTTTAATGCCCTGCCTCCTGCCTGCCCATCCTCCGCACCACCCACAGGGCTGCCCCACTGGTGGCACACCCTTGGGGGCCCTGGAGGTGGGTGCTTCTGCTCAGGACTCTTTCTTAATCTGTGGTGAGAAGGATAATCCCCGCTTGCACAGGATGGTGAGGTCCGACTGTGTGGAAGGGTTAGCAATGCCACATGCATGTCAGAGGTGAGGGGGGCAGCCGAGCTAGGGTTGGCTCACTTTGCCCCCCTGGGTGGGCAAAGCAGGAGCCCATGCTTTGCTCTCTGTCTTGTCCTCCCAGGAGCCGTCCAGACGGAGGCAGTTCCTGAGAGAGCATGCCGTCCCCTTCTCCGCTTTCCTCACCGACAGCTTCGGCCGCCAGCACAGCTACCTACGGATCTCCCTCACCGAAAAGTGCAACCTCAGATGTGAGTCACCTACTGTAGCCCTCTCTGGGCTCCTCACCCTCCACCGAAGCAGCTTCTGGAATCCCCTGTGCCCAGGAACCTGCCTCAGTTCTCCTGATTCCTAGCTTTAACTTCTCCAGCCACTGTCCCTGGCCTGTCGACAAGCAGTGTTCAGGGTTGACGTAGGAGCTGATGTTGAGTTTTATGATTCTGGAAGTTGGGCTCTAACTGGGATTAGATTTGAAAACAGAATTGCTTTTGGGTTCAGAATCAGGACTGGGTCTTGGCTTTCTCTGTTCAGGGTTCTTTTTTCACTTCTCTTGCTGTTTCCCTGTAGCTCAGGATGTGGAGGGTGAGCACTATAAACACGAAATATACAGCAGTACCCATGGCACTGTAAACACATGACATACACAGCAGTGCCTGTGGCCAGCCCCACCTCCGATGGCAGTTCTATTTGCCAGTTGACTGGGACCAGTGCAGATAAGAATACCCACTTTATAATCTTAGGGGAGCACTCTGAGGGCTGTATCCACTGCTGGTGGTACTCCCAAAGTTCTGATCTTCCTTCCTGTCGTCGTTTTTTTTTACTGTGGCTTACAATAAGAACTTCGTTAACATCATAGCCTCGTAGCCCAATAAGTGCATGTATACATATGTATGTTGTATATGTGTGTGTAATAAATGTTGAGTCAAATCATATTTGCCTTAACTACCTGTAGTACATTCTGACATACTTACCAATTTAGTCTTAAAAAAAATTCTAGATCTAGTTTAGTAATTTTGCTCCATTGCCCTCAAGCCGGTCTTCACCTAATCCTTGATGAAATTATACTACAAGAACTAGTGGTGTAGTTGATAGTAGCCTCCACCTGTCCCAGCTCACCTGATTTACTCCTTTCTGCTGCCTCACCCTGAACAAATGGTACCTAAGTTTTCTGACCTATAAAATAGGACAGCTGATGACCTGAAATAGATGCATGGACGTGCCAACACTGGCAGCTGTAGAGGACAGCAGCTTTTACCAGAAGGCCAATGAGAATTTCTGGCCACTTCCACTGCATGGCGCAGACATGTAAAACCTTGTCTTAGGCTGGGTTTTCTGGAAAAGCAAAACCAGTAACACATATATGTACATGGAAAGATTTATATATGAAGTACAAGGAAAGATGTGTATATAAAGGAAACAGCTCATGCAATTGCAGAAGCTGAACATCGCGAGTCCTGGCACAAGCCTCACGTGGCCATGGGAGCTGGTGAACCCAAGGTCAGCAGGTCAGAGACCAGACTTGTAGATCACCGGTTGTGTAGGTCGCCTTATCCCAAGCTGGCGGTGAGACGGAGATGCAGAGGCTGGCGAACCCAGGATCAGCAAGTCAGGAACAGGACTCTCAAGTGCTGCTGTAAGGGTTGATGAGTCCAACAGCTGCTACTTCAGGTCCAGGGACCAGATGCCAGAAGAGAGCAGGAATTGCTGGCCACGTGAGCAGACGGCTGTAGGTGGTAGAAGGCAGAGAGATGAGAGCTGAGGGGTGGGAAGCCACCACAGGACCCGCCCTACCACTTGATACAGCAGCCAAACATGGAGTTGACATAATCCTGACCACCACATACGTGTATGTCAGAACCAGATGAATGAAGAAGAATGAGTGATGCTGAGGAACTCAGGATCTTGGCGTCCCCCCACCTCAAGCTAAGCTGTGTCCATAGTCTGCTTTATCCTCTTTAACTCATATCCTCAGCTCCTCCACTAATGGATGTTAAGACTAAATGGACAGACCAAAAAAAAGAAAAAACAATTAAGACTAAATGGACAGACCAAAAAAAAGAAAAAACATGTTGCCATTGATTCCAACTCATAACAACCCTATAGAACACAGTAGAACTGCCCTATAGGGTTTCCAAGGAGTGGCTGGTAGATTAGAACTGTTGGCCTAGAGCTGAGTATAATTTGGGAAAGTCTCTTCTCTGTGTCTATATGGGGCTCAGAAGGAGCTTTTGATATTTTGGGGGAGTTGGGGGTGGGGACATAACAGATCTGACTGCTGTGCCCACTTCCTACCTCCACCCACCTGTCCACAGGTCAATACTGTATGCCCGAGGAGGGGGTCCCACTGACCCCTAAGGCTGACCTGCTGACTACTGAGGAAGTCCTGACTCTTGCACGGCTCTTTGTGAAAGAAGGTGTGGACAAGATCCGGCTTACAGGTGGGGAGCCACTCATCCGGCGTGATGTCGTGGACATCGTGGGTGAGTTTGGACCAAAGTTGTAGCCTCTTGTCCCTACTCATTTCATGCAGCTGGATATGATGCTGTCAAAAATGAATCCAGAGCTTCCTGGTCATTGGAGGCTTGTCAGAACCTCACTGAGGGTTATCTGGAGGACTGTAGCTGCCATCTGCAAAGCTGCTTGGCAGTGCCTAGTAGTCATCTTACTACCTCCACTGGTGCCATGCACTGTCATCTGCCCCTGGATATCTGAAATTGCCTGCTACCTGGTCTTCACGCACCCCTCTCACCTTCTTAGAGCTTTCTCTCCATGCAGCAGCCAGAGTGATCCTGTTAAAAACATAAGTCAGAGCAGGTCACAGGAATGTTGATAAAGCTCACTGTGTCCCTTATCTAGGAGCCTCTGTAATGCAGTGGTTAAAGTGACCAACTGCTAACTGAAAGGTTGGCAGTCTGAAACCACCATTGACTTTGCAAGAGAAAAACGTCACAGTGTCCTTCGGTAGAGATTTATCACCTTAGAAACTCTGTGGGGTTGCTGTGAATCAGAATCAGCTCAACAGTAATGGGTTGAGTATCCATTAATTCACACTAGTTCTTTTAATTCTGTGGCAACCCTCTGAGACAGGTGCAAGTATTTTCCCATTTTGATGAGAACATCAGACATAGGGAGGTTTAATAACTTGTGCAAGGTCACAAAGCTAGTTAAGTATCAGAGTGTGAGGATTTGCCGTCCATTTAGACCAAAGTCCTCCCAGGGCCTGGAGGCCCACATGAACTGGCTCCTGCTGACCTAGGTGACCTCTTGGCCACCGCTCTACCTCACTGAATCCTCTTTGGTCATACCACCAGTATTGTACACTTGCTGTTCCCTTTGAGTGGAGCACAGAACTCACTGTTTGACCTCCTTGAGATCTCTGCTCAGATGTCTCCTCAGCGAGGCCGTCCTTGACTACTGCATCTAAGTACCTGCTCGCATACACATTCCAGCCTCTCTGTACCTCAAGAGTTGACTAACCAGTCTATGAGCTAAATCTAGCCCACCGTTTATTTTTGTGTAGGCCTCCAGCTAAGAATGTTTGTTTTTAAATAACTGAAAAAAAAGTCAGAAGAAGAATAACATCATATGGTGTATAAAAATTATATGAAATTATCAAGAGACTGGCCTAGTGATCTGCTTCCAAAAGGTCACAGCCTTGAAAACCCTATGGAGCTTTGTGCACGTGGGGCTACTGTGTGTCGGAATCCACTCAGTGGCAACTGCCAGCAACAACAGTCTTTTTAATATCTATAGGACCTATAGTGATGTCCTGTCTTTCAGTCCAGATGTTGAGAATTTGTCTTCTCTCTTTTTACTGAGCTTTACCAGTTACACTGATATTTTCAGAGAACTGGTTTTGGGTTTTAACTGATTTCTTTCTCCTGGTTGCCTGTTAGTTCATTTTGCTGATTTCCATTTCTGTCTTACTTTCTTTTTTGTATTTGTGTTAGGTTTAATTTACTCTTTCTAGAATCTTAAAGGGTTTAGATCTTTAAGATTGTAACATTATTATTTTTTTAACACGAGTATTTGAAAGTTTTTCTCCAGTGTTGCTTTTGTTTCAACCCAAAAGTTGAGTATATTTCATTTTCATTATTATTCATTTTGAAATGTTTTCTAGTATCTTACTTGTGATTACTTCTTTGTCCCATGGATTGTTTAGAAGTATAGTGGTTAACTTCGGGATATTTGAGCATTTTTAACATACCATTTTGATTGACTCCTAGTATAATTGTGGTCAGAGAAAATACTGTGTGTTATTTCAAATTCAGTGCAAGACTTGTTTTGGTGAAATGTCCCACCTTCACTACAAAAGCATGTGTATTTTGCAGTTGTTGGGTGAATTTATTATAAATATCCATTAGCGTGTTCTCTGTTGATAGTCATTCTGTAGGCATCTGGGTTTTGTGTGTGTTTGTGTGTGTGTGTCTCTATTTCCCTATCAATTACTGAGAGTAGAGTGCTGAAATCATTAACCATACTTGTGTATTTTTTGTTCTATTTTGTCCATGTAATTCATTTTTTAGATGTATTTTTGTGCCTTGTTACTGGGTGGAAACACATTTCAGGTTATTCTTATTGGAGAATTGGCACTCTAATCCTTAAAAAAAATGCCCTCATAAAAACACTATGTAAAATTCTAATTGCAGTGTCCGTAAATGAAGTTTTATGGGAACACAGCTATGCTTGTTTGTTTACAGATTGTCTGTGGTTGCTTTTGTACTATAGCAGCAGAATCAAGTAATTGCAACAGAGACCCTGTGGCTGCCAAAACAGAAAATATTTGCTCCCTGGCTTTTTGCAGAAAAGATTTGCTGACCTCTGTTCTGTCCTCTCATCGTGCCTTGTTTTTCTTCATGGGGCCTGACATGATGTTAGTTATGTGTTTGCTTTTTCATTGTCTGTCTCTTCCAGTAACTGTCATGAAAGCTTTTGGGGAGAACTGCTGTGGGTTTTGTTCACCGCTATGTTTCTAGCCCTTAGAACCATGCCTGACACATAGTTGATGCTCACTGAAATATGCTTCATGAATAAATAGCAGTTCAGAGTTTGGTTCTGGAGTAGGAAATGTTCACATTTGAATCTTGCGCTGTGCCTCTTACTAGCTGTGTACCTTCTGGAAATTTTTAAATTCTATTCTAAGCCTCAGGACCAAATGCACCAAACCATTGCTATCAAGTCCATTCCAACTCATAGTGAACATAGAGCGCACAACAGAACTGCCCAGTAGAGTTTCCAGGGAGTGCCTAGTGAATTCATACTGCTGGTGTTTTGGTTAGCAACCATAGCACTCTTAACCGCTACCCCACTAAGGTTTCTCAGAACACTAGTAGTACGTACCTAATAGAGTCAACAGGAGGATGAAATGAGAACAAAATGCCTAGCATATGGCAGCTGCTCTGTAAGGGGTAGCTCCGCAGATCCTTCTGCTGCATGCTTTTTCCGAGCACCAGGCCAGGCAGAGAGACCTTTGCTCACATCTAGTACAATCAAAGGAAGGTACTGTGTTCTTGGTTGCTGCCCTTCCCACCCTAGTTTCTCCAAGTGGGTTCTCTCCACAGTCAGCTTTCTGACTCTGATTCATTTTCATGAGTGCTTTCCATGTGCCTGGCACTGTGCCAAGAATGTATGGATGACTGATCTGTAGTCCTTCCCATCCAGGACCCCATGGTGGATTGGAAGAAGCAGCCCCAGGAGCAGGAGCTACCAGCTCTCTGGTAAGGGCTGAGCCAGGCCAGCCCAGGTGCTGTGGGAAGGCCTGGGAGGGGCCCAGGGCCCCTGAAAAGCCCTCTCCTCTCATCTGCCCCATGACCAGCTTCTAGTCGCCACTGGTCACCTGACTTGCGATCCTGCCTTCATTCCTGTGCTACATGGGCTGCACAAGGGAGCTGACCCCTCGCCCCCTCAGAGCAGCTGTTCAGAGCTGAGAGGAAGTGCTGAACTTGGTGAACTATGCTGGCTGTTGGGCCCTGCCCCCTCATTCAGAATGGCCACTTCCGCTCCCTTCTGGCACAGATTCCTCCTTAAGCTGTGTGCTAGGGTTGCTTGTGGGAGAGCACAGAAGGTGCGGATCTGTCACTGGCCAGAGATGACTGAGCACAGATGCTAGGACTCAGAGCCCTCTTGTAAGCCCTGGATTTGTATAGTCGGAAGAATGGGGACCTTGTTTCTTCTGGTGTACCACTCCCTGACCCGTGGATGTATGCCACCTCGTGGACCTCAGTTTCTTCATCTGTCAACCAGTCACTTCAGGTCCTTTTCAGTTGTGATGTACTGTGATTGATTGTCCGACTGATAGCATGGGTGGAGCGAGGACTGATCATCACTAGGTGCTAGGTGGGACATAACCAGCTTTTGAGGAGTTACTTCCTGCCACCCAGCTGAAGGTGTGGAACAGCGGGGGAAAAGATTAGCGGTAAAAAGAATGGTAGCTTCAGTGCCGTGGATTCCAGTGATGCAGTGCTTACTAACACCTTGACGTCCGTAGGCTAACTCCTTTGATCTTCCCCAGAGGTAGTATTTCAGAGCAAAACAGTCCTGAAGGATAGAGCAAGAGGGTGCCAATGGGTGGGTAGGTGGCGAGTTGGTAGGTGGCCCGTGGGGAGGGCTAGAGTGAAGGCAGGGGCAAAAGTTAGCACTAGGATGTTCACAGACAGTCCCCACACTTTCAGGTGAGAGTTTTGAAGGGACTATATGCAGACAGAAGAATGAAATGATTGCTGTGTTCACTTGGGGTCGATTCCAGAAGCCCTGTCACTCTTGGTTTGGTGCGACAGGTTTCCCCAAGGGAAGGACACAGCCTCTGCCTGACTTCTCTTTCTGTATTTATTTGTGATCCCCTCTGCCCATCATTTGTTTCTCCAGGACTTCTTCATCTGTTCCCCTTCTGTTTCTCTGCTAGGACCAATATTCCCACAGGGCAACTCTTCCTCTATGGAGACTCCCTTGGGATCTTAATTTCCTCCCCACTGTCCTTGGGCCCCAGGCTTGTTATTGGGTTCCCGGTGTTGCTAGTGGGAGTGTTGTACTATCTGTTGTTGGATTCTTTAATCCTGCCTGAACTTTTGTAAGTAGTTCTTTCATTAAAGTCTTTATTTTAAGCATCTGGAGTGATTTCTGTTCTATGATAGGATCTTGACAGTGTCATCTCTTAAACTTCATCTTCTAATTTTTTTGTTGCTGGTATATTCCTCTTCCAAAGTTAGCCTGGCTGGTAGCTTGCATATTAATGCTATGTATAATATATCTGTTTAAAACCAAAACTCAACCCAAACCAAACTTGTTGCCATATAGTTGGTTCTAACTCATAGTGACCCTGTAGAACTGCCCTGTAAAGTTTCCAGGGAACAGCTGGTGAATTCCAACTGCTGGCCTTTTGGTTAGCAGTCATAGCTCTTAATCACCATGCTATACTATGTCATCTGAAACCAAAGACAACTTCCTACCTAAAAACCAAAACCAAACATTGCTGTCAAGTCAATTCAGACTCCTAGAGACCTTATAAACCCTGGCTTGGTGATTAAGTGCTATAGCTGCTCACCAAAGGTTCAGTGGCTATAGTCTGCTAGATACTCCTTGGACACCATAGGGCAGTTCTACTCTGTCCTGTAGGGTCACTGTAAGTCTTTTCTATTTGCCTTTAATTTCCTTTTCTTGCTTTATTAAAGATCTAGGGCCTCAAGTACAGTGTTCAATAGTAGTAATAGGGGAAAGCTCTTAGTGTTTCCCCATTTAGAATGATGTCTCTTGTAAGTTTTTACACAATTTTGTCAGGTTAATGGAGTTACCTTCCTAATTTACCGAAGTATTTTCCTCTTTTAGTTGCATGTCTTTTTCTGTGTATTTGCTACATACTTACATATTCTGCTTTAGAGTGAGCTATGATGTTTTTTCTTTTCCTTTAGTCTGCTATTCTGAATAACATTTACAGATTTTCTGAAATGTAAGTGCAATCTGGTCATGGCATATTATGTTTTTATCCATTGTTGGATTCAGTTTGCTAATATTTTATTTAAGTTTTTGCATCAATATTCATGAGTGAAATAGGCCTGTAATTTTTTCCATTCTCGTGACTTCTACAACTAGTTTAGGGATGAAGTCTCAGAACAAATTAGAGAATATTGTCTTCTGACTCTGTTATGTGCAATAATTTGTATAAATCTGTAATCATCACTTCTTTGAAAATTTAGTACCTCTTATTTGTAAAACTGCACCTGGTCTTTTAAGGGAGACTTTCAACTGTTGCTTTCATTTCTTTCATAGTAATTGTGCTGTTGAAGTTCTCTACTTCATTTGGAGGCAATTTGGGAGTTGTTTCTTTTTAAATACATCTTTCATTATTTCTGACTTTTAAGTTTGTGGATGACATTTCTTATGATGCTTTTTTCAAATTAAAATTCTGTTGTGTCCTTATATATTACTTGGTTCTTTTTTAAATTTTATTGTGTTTTAGGTGGAAGTTTACAGTGCAAGTTAGTTTCTAATTCCAAAATGCATATACATTTTTTTTATGACATTGATTACAATCCCCATGATGTTTCTGTTCTCCCTTTCCCTTCCTGCCCTGGGTTCCATTTTCTCATGCCTCCAGTTTTCCTGTCACTTGCTGCCTTCTGGTCTTTGCTTGGGGCAGATGTTGCACATTTGGTCTCCTGTACACATTCCTCACATGTATTACTCTTTGTTTTATAGGCCTGTCTGATTTTTGGCTGAAAGGTGGATTTGGGGAGTGGTGTCAGTTCTGAGTTAGCAGAGTCTCTGACAGTCATAGATCTGGTGTTCCTCCAGCCTCTGTCAGGCCAGCAAGTCTGATCTTTGTTTTGTGAATTTGAATCATGTTCTCCACTTTTCTCCCGCAGTGCCCAAGACCTTCTTTTGTGATCCCTGTCAGAGCAGGTGGTGGTTGTGGCCAGGCAGCATCTAGTTGTGCTGGACTCCGTCTCATGGGTGCTGTGGTTCATGTATCTGTTAGTCCTCTGGATTAATGTCTTATGTGTGTCTTTGCTTTTCTTTTGTTCCAGGAAGGATGGGACCCATTGATGTATCTTAGGTGGCTGCTCACAAGCTTTTAAGACCCCAGATACTGCTCACCAAAGTAGGATGTGGAACGTTTTCTGTTTGAGCTATGTTATGCCAGTTGAACTATATGTTCCCAAGACTTTTCCCCAGCCCTTAACCCCAATAACTCAGTCCGCCAAAGTGCTTGAATGTGTCTAAGAAGCTTTTTTGACTTTGCTTTAGTCAACTTGCGCTGATTTCACCTGTTAGTGTGTCTTTCCCTTTACCGAAGCTGATGCTTTTCTATAATCAAGTTAGTGGTTTCCGTTCCCCACCCCTTCACTTCCTCATAGTCACCAAGCTTTGTTTTGTTTTGTGCGTAGCCTTTGTGTTGCTTTTTAGTAGTATTGTCATACAACATTTGTCCTTTTGTGGTTGATTTATTTCACTCAGCACAGTGCGCTCCAGATTCATCCCTGTGGTGAGATATTTTACAGATTCATCATTGTTCTTTATCATTGTATAGTATTCCGTTATGTGTGTATACCATAATTTGTTTATCTGTTCATCAGTTTATGGGCACTTAGGTTTTTTTCATCTTTTTGCTATTGAATAATACTGTAATGAACATGAGTGCACATGTATCTGTTAATGTGATAGGTTTTATTTAGGATATATTCCTAGTAGTGGGAATTGCTGGATCATATGATATTTCTAGCTTTTTAAGGAGGCGCTGTGTTGTAAATTGAATCATGCCCACCATTTTGTCATCTGATATGATTTTCCTGTGTGTAATAAATCCTGGCTCCCTGATGTCATGAGGCAGGATTAGAGGCAGTTAGGTTAATGAGGCAAGACTCAATCTACAAGGTTAGGTTGTATCTTGCATCAGTGTCTTTTGAGACATAAAAGAGATAAGGGAGCAGAGAGATGGGGGAACCTCATACTACCAAGGAAGCAGTGCTGGGAGCAGAAGATGTCCTTTGGACCCAGGATTTCTGAGCTGAGAAGCTCCTAGACCTAGGAAAGATCAATGACAAAGATCTCCCAGAGGCAGCAGCCCTCAGGTCCTTATAACTACAGGATTGTATATTATCTGTGGCTGCCAGATGTTAGATACAATTTCTTGGAGTATATCAAGCAAGCAGACTCTGATTGGCTAAAAATGTGTATTTTGTCTATTTTAAAATCATTGGATGTATACAAATTTGAGTGTAGGGCCACCTTTGACTCATTAATATAACAATAATATGCTCTTTTTCTCTGGAACCTTCGAGTATTTTCTTTACAACTGATTTTTTTTATTTGATTGTATATAGAGTAGACTTTTCCTCATCTGTTCTTTTGTAGTTAAGGTACTTTTAAGCCATTTATCATCAATTTGGGGGATCTTTTCTCCCTTATTTCTTTTAATGTTTTCATCTCTCAATTTCATTCCCCCGCCCCCAAATCTGGGGCCTCTGTTGTCTAGATATTACCCCTTCTACTTGCAGCCTCCATATTTCTTAAGTTATGTTTTAGGTGTTTTTTTTTTTTTTTTTGCATCTTATTTCCATTTATAAACACCTGATGAGAATCTTCAACATGAATGGGTTTCGACAAAGATCATTCTTCTGGGCTTCATCCTGGTCTGCTATATACTATACTTTAATTAATGTAATAGGTGTTTCTTTTAAAATTCCAGATCTATTTTAAACGTGTATTTTCAGTAAATCATTAAGCAGATTGCACATGAAAACGATTCTGTAATGTTTACAATATAATGTTATGTGAAGTGCACAGAAATTGCAATTCTATGAAATGCAATTCTTATAAAATGGAATTATGTAAAAACATAAATTCTGTGAAAAAGTGGTTGAAAGACATTAATATGCAGTTTAGTGATAAAAAATTGTATGAGAATTTTAATATTTGCCTCTGCTTTCCACTTTTTTATTTTAAATACTAATTTTTTTGATACGTGTTTTGCTTTTTCATTCTTGTCCTCTTTCCCCTAGGTGTGCCCCTCTGTCTGATCTCCCTACTCCTCACTTTCTCCTGCTAGGTCTATCTTAGTGTTTATTTATTTATTTATTTGTTGTTTATTTTGTTTTCCCCTAGTATTTCCTATTGTTCTTTTTTATAATTAAAAAAAGTCTTGTCTCATATTGTTAACTTCTTTTTTATTTTAATTGCATTTATCCTGTTTATTTTACATTCTTGGTCTATCTATTTTAATACTTTTTTTTCATTGGTACGTATCTTACAGTCTTTGTTGTTGTTGGAGAGAAGGGGTTATTTATACACCTAGGTATTCTGTCTGGCATTGCTTACTAGGAAAAGTTTAAGGTCAGATCCTGTTCTTTGATAGGCCCTGGAACCCAGGGGCAATAGAGCCTCTGGCCCCGGAATATCACAGTTGCTCGCTCATGTCTGCTATCTACCCACCAAACAGCAAGCGTTGCCGTATGAGACCACACAGGCTGGCACTGCAAAACTCCAGGAGATATTCCTGACTTACATCATGCTGAGTCGCTCGACCTAGATTTATTTAACTTGAAAGTCCTGAGATCGTCACTTTCAAGCTGTCAGGGAGAAGCAGAGTTGGAAGGCTGTGGTCCTCCTTGATTTTAATGTCACCAGTCTTAGGGCAATGGTGAGGGAAGGCAGAGGCCAGAGCTTTGGCAACTTCCCTGAGTTGACCTCCAGGGGATTCCTAAACAAGTTCTCTGGGCCAAAGTCTCCAGGCCGTTGGCCACCAGTTTCTGTAGTAAAGGGACAGGTATTGTTTACAGGCATTAGTGGGTGTGGGCAAGAATCCAGCTTCTGCTGCCCTGCTTGCCTTGCTCACATTCTCTGCCACTTGCCTTCACCCCAGACTGCGACCCCTACCTCATACCAGTTCCCAGTGACCATCTTCCTGGGTGTTTCTCAAGATTTGTTTCTCCAGAGCTCATTTGGCAGAGGGAGCCACCAGCCACTACTAATTTACCATGTTAACAGAACCACAGCAATGTTGTTTCCTGTCTTGTAAAAAGAACAACTTTATTTTTGAACTTTTCATTTTCTTATTACAAAAGTTAATAAAAGAAATGTTTATATCAGATAAACAAAAAGAATATTGCTGCTGTCCATCTGTTACCATTGTCAGAATTTTGATTTGTCTCTGCAAATTTTTATCACTATATGACCTACTCTGTCTATTTCATAGAACTCTGCCTTTCTCTGTACCCTAAATTATTTTTAAGAATCATTTTGCATGTATTATACTGCGTCATCCAGAGAAAACCTGATTTAACCAGTTTTCTGCTGTGGGCTATTTGGATTATTCTCCACTTCCCTTTAGTATGCATTGTTCTGTGGTAAACATCCTCACAGATAAACACTGTCTACGTTCTTGATTATTTCTGTAGATTAAATTCTTAGAAGTGAAAGTCTTTCAGGTCAAAAGCTTTATAAAGTTCCAGGGTCTTGTATACATAATCTCCCTCCAGAAAGGTCATGTGATTTTAGTCGTAGACCATGGATATGTACGTTTCTCTATACCCCTACCTAAACTAGGTATTAATTTTGTAATCTGATACTTTTTCCTCAGTTTTACCTTTGCTTGGGCACTTCCCCGCTGGTTTCTGCTCTCATGCAGAGCTGCGCCAATTTTTCATGAAAAGACACACATTCAAGGAGTTTGTCAGAAGTGTCAGATTTGGAGGCTGTGGGGGCCTCATCCATGGCACTGTCTGTGTAGTGCCAAACGAACCAATTGCCATTAAATTGATGCCAGCTCACGGTGACCTCATGTGCATCAGAGTAGAGCTGTATTCCATAGTGTTTTTAATGCTTGTCTTTTCAGAAGTAGATCACCAATTCTCCTGAGGAGCTTCTGGGTGGATTTGAATCTCCAACCTTTCAGTTAATAGCTAAGTGCACCTTACCGTTTGCACCACCCAGGGACTATTAGCTACTTTGCCTGCTAGCTATGTAACTTTGAACAACTCTCTTAATCTCTGAGCCGTGTTTTCCTTGGCCTATTAGCCAGCCAAGTGCTGTCGAGTCAGATCCAACTCATGGGGATCCTAGGCGGTCGGCAGTTCAAATCCACCAGGCGCTTCTTGCCTGTTAGATGGGGTTAATTATTTTTGCAGGACTTCAGTGAGCTAATGTATCCAAAGCCTTGAGCAGAGTATCTAACACAAAGAGAAGAGGCAAGGTGTAATGTTTTGCTTATCTTTGCCATTGTTATTATATTTCTTCTTAAGACAAGCTTGATTAATAGAAGTCTGCTGAGAGCCTCTTGGCCACTCATCCTTTTTAGAGTAAGAGTTTTACCTTCCAGCCTTCCTCCTGGTCTCACCAGGAACAAGCCATCTAGCATTCATTCATCTTCCCCTTACAGCCAGGCTCCGCCAACTAGAAGGCCTGAGGACCATCAGTATCACCACCAATGGGATCAGCCTTGCCCGGCTGCTGCCCCAACTTCAGAAGGCTGGTCTCAGTGCCATCAACATCAGCCTAGACACGCTGGTGCCAGCCAAGTTTGAATTCATCGTCCGCAGGAGAGGTGATTGGATGTCCTAGTGGTGGAGGGAGTGTGTGTGGGGGGGGCCAGGCAAGGGTCCTAGTCTCTCCCTTGTGGTTTCTAGCTTGTAGATAAAGCCTAGATATTTATCCTTCACCCTTGACCCCTGCTGAATGTCCCTCATCTCTGTAGCCACACCCTTAGGGGCTTTTTGGGACCTGATGCTAATAATGTAACTTGACCAGCTGCTGTTTTTGTGTAGCCTGTGAGCTGAGAATGGATTTTACAGATGACTGTCTGCAGTCATTTTGATGATAAGAAACATTATCTTTGAACTCCAATTAAGCACAATTAATTCCACCCTGACTCTTCTTTTCTCTGTATTATAACAAATTGTACTTATTATATTTTGAAATTTGTCAATAAGAACTTTATCACATGTATCTGCCAAGCTCTACATAATATCTTCCACTTGGCCTACAAAACCTAAAGTATTTACTATCTGGCCTGTTACAGACAACACTTGCCAACTCCTAGGCTAGGTAGTCTCTAAGTCCCCTTGTGGCTTTGGGCACTTCCCTGTGTTTGGGGAATGGAGGAGGAGAGGAATGGGGGCAGGTTCATGGAACGTCTTTCTCTCTTCCTCACTACAGGCTTCCACAAGGTCATGGAGGGCATCCACAAGGCCATTGAGCTGGGCTACAACCCTGTGAAGGTGAGTAGGTGCCACCACTGCTCACAGTGACCCTCAGCGCCCCCCCGCCCCCGCCCAAGTTTGGTCTTCCACTGCCAGCTCCTGGCCTCTGACAGCTCCCAACCCTGGCCTGGCCCCACAAGTGCACCCTCCCTGCTACCAATTTCTTGTCAATCACATCTAGTCCTGGTCCCCAGCAAGGGAGGGGAGAAGAAATCAGTGACTTCATGGAATTCTCCAGCTAATGAAGAACTAGGGAGATAATGAATGGGCCCCCCAGTAGAACACTTAGGCACAGGCCAGATCCCCAAGAGTCATTCACGTAGAAGAATAGAAGCATGTCAGCCGTCACAGCCCCGTTGTCCCCTGGCCAGGTAAACTGTGTGGTGATGCGAGGTCTAAATGAAGATGAACTCCTGGACTTTGTGGCCTTGACCGAAGGGCTCCCTCTGGACGTACGCTTCATAGAATACATGCCCTTTGATGGTCAGTGATGTGGGGGTGGGATAGGCTTTGCCTGTCAGCAGAGCTTGACCAGGGCCATGCCGTGGTACAGCAGAGTGACTGCTGCGTGCCTTTGGTGCATGCTGAGGGTGGTAGAAGGTGCCAAATGTGGGCCCTGCTGACCCAGGGATGGTGGGGAGGACCTAGGAGGACCCCTGTGCTGTGCATGGGGCATGGAGGGCTTTTCAGAGTCATTGTAGGTGTGATTTGATGCACCCATTTTGTTCGGAGGCCTTATGACCTCCCATAGGATGGGCCTGAGAGCTGATTCAAGGCTGTGCAAGAGAATAGACTGGAAGGCTCTGAGGCCCCTTCTACTCTGTAATTCAATTGTTCCTCCCCAAACCCAAATACAGGCAACAAGTGGAACTTCAAGAAGATGGTCAGCTACAAGGAGATGTTGGACACAGTGCAGCAGCAGTGGCCTGGGTTGGAGAAGCTACCAGAGGAGGAGTCCAGCACAGCCAAGGTTGGAAAGTAGGACGAGGAGGGCTACTTGGGGGAAGGGTATGCTTCCACCTTAGGGGAGGGACCAAGTGAGATCAGAGTGCAGGGGTAGGGGACTGCACAGCTTCAGCAGGAGACATTACACTGTCATCCCATTGTCTGATGGACTTGGTGGGGCTAAGTAACGTAGCACAGGGCCAGTAAGTGTTGGAGGGTAGTACTCATCCTGGAATTCCCAGGAAGTCTGCTGTGCATACGCTGCCCGTAGGTCTCCCAACATTCCTATCTGTTTTCCCTGAGGGTAGGCCAGGCACAGGCAGGTGTCACTACTCCCTTCTGAGAGTTCTGGGTCATTGTACCTGGAGTCTTGTGTTGTCTGGAGGCCCCGGGCATTATCTTCTAAAAGACTTCTTTGGGCAAAAGGTTTGTTTGGTTTAAGGGTTCCAGTGACAAGAGGGACAGCTTGGGCTTCATTGGCTTTTCTCTATCCCTCCATTGCCCTTCTTCCCCTCCTTTCCCCTAGACCTTTAAGATCCCCGGCTTCCAAGGCCAGATCAGCTTCATCACGTCCATGTCTGAGCATTTCTGTGGGACCTGCAACAGGTTGCGTATCACAGCTGATGGAAACCTCAAGGTAACTGTCCCTTCTTCCACAAGCCCCTCCTTGCTACCTCTGTTCTGAATATCTCCTCCTGTCAGTGCTCCTGATTGGAGAGGATTCTAGTGGGGCTCAGGGGGTAGTTATCAGGCTTAGAGGAATTGCGGGGGTAGCGAGTAAAGGGGAACTCATGGCCCACTTCCCTAAAGTGGCTTCCAGTTGATTCTAGTTACCAGAGGGGAGGGGTAAGGGGTGATCAATTTGGGAGGCACTTTGCATAACTGGCCACTCCCACAAAGCCAGGGGCTCAGCTCTGAAACCACCATCTGTTCTCACTCAGGGCCAGCAAGCAAGCGCTGCCTACCCAGCCATATGGGGGATGTCAGGGGCAGAAGACGTGGCCATTCCTAAGTGGAGCATAAAGGGTCCTAAAGAACAAAACTAGAGATAGGGATGAATCTTTGTCATGGGTCTTTGTCACATGAATAGTCAGAAGGCTGTGGTCTTGGACCTTGAGGAAGTGCTTTGTGGACCCTGGTGAGCCTTGAAGAAGGGGCAGAAGGAAAGGATGGGCAGGATGTGTATTTGGAGTTCAGACTTATTTGAAAAGAGGAGGTTAAAATCAATATAGTGAGACCGCATTGTAGGGGACGTGGAATGCCTAGATAAAAGCTAACAAATGTTTTCTGTTGACAGTAGAGCACTGGGAAGGTTTCTGAGCAAGTGAGAGTCATGAACCCCCATCTGTGTTTTAGGAAGAATAACATACAAGTTGGATTTAGAGATAGGACAACATTTAGCAATGTTCCAGATGCTTAAGAGTGTGAGGTGAAGGTGGGAAGGAAGACTCACTGGTAATGTATATGGAAGGAGAAATGGGGGATGCCAAGGTGGCCGGTTGGCCTTGGCCGTGTTAAGGTTGGGAGGGTAATGGTGGGTTGAGTTTAAATGCGTCAAATCGAACATCCAGATGGAACCATCCAGCAGGTTGTTGAAAAGGTAGGGGATTTTTTTCTGGGCTGTAGACGTAGATTGCCTTGGACTATAGGTAATATCTGTATTAATCAGTGTCCCAGCAGGAAATGGAAAGTGGGCTTCTGAAGAGAATGTAATGAGGAGGCTATTTATAGTGCAGGTTTAATGTAATCAATAAGGGATGTTGAGACACTAGGGCCAAGCAATAGCAAAAGCTGTTACTTTTCTGCGAGAAGGTGCAAAGGGAAGAAATCTTGTCACTGGAGCCTAGGGAGAACTGGAACCTTGGAGGTTGGAGCTATAGTTGTGGAGCAGAGATGGCAATCAGGGAACAATCAAGGAAAAAATACCACAACCTTCCCTTTGTGTTACCCCTCCCACTGGCCAAACCCAGACAGAAGCCAACTGGAAGGGAGCCCACGGTGGGCAGTCTCCTGGTTGCAGAGAAGAGCAGAGAATGGAACCTGGAGTCTGGTTGAGGGGTGTGAGGAGTAGAGAACAGCCAGTGTGGTGCACTGGTTACACCTTCTGTCTCAGACTTCATTTGTGTCTTCTCTGGGGAGACTTCCCTCAGGAGCCTCCCAAACATTCTTCTGTTTCTTTACCTATGGTGCCTTAGGCAGAACTGGCACGTAATAGGTGCTTTATAACATGTTGTGGGTGGATGATACACTGAACCAAAACCCACTGCTGTCGAGTTCATTCTGACTCACAGTGACTCTGTGTGACAGACTAGAAGTGTCGCACAGGGTTTCTAAGACTATAAATCTTTACAGAAGCAGAATGCCACATGTTTCTCCTGTGAAGCAGCTGGTGAGTTTGACTGCTGACTCTGGTTTGCAGCCAAGCTCTTTAACACCTGCACCACAGCAGCTCCTGGAAGGATACCTTGATTTTGAGGACTGACGTATCCATCCCTTAGCCCTCATAACATCCAGTCAGGCCTCTTCACAGAAAGAGCATTTGGTCAAGTTTGAATAACCTCAAGATGCCATCTTGACCAGCCCTGTATGGTTAAGCTACCAGTCAGGGTACCCCAAATTCAAATAACTGCCAGGGCAGGCAGGTAATGTACATGGGTGAGGGACTAGGAAAGGACAGGCAAAATGGAATGTGTTCACCACATTCTGTGTCTGAAGGGGACGACCAGGACTCAGCTCCTGAGATCCATTCTTGCAGCGATAAAGGGAACTCGTGCAAATTGAGATTTTTATGTGCTGTCTTTATTGACACCTGTTGGTTGTTTTAAAGTAGACTCCACAAGCTGAATGAAACATGACCACAAGTCAAGTGTAGGTCTTGTGATGCCGGGCTTTGCTTACTGCTTCTCCAGCCTCTCTGACTCCTCCATCTGTAGCTTCTCTCACCTAGTAGCCAGGGCGTCTTTCCTTGAATATGAACCTGCCAGGGAAGACCTGGGCACTCATGATTAGCCCATGAGTGGGTCTCCAGGTGGGTGCTTAGCAGATGGGCAGCCAGTGTTTGGGCATGAAGGAGACTTGGTTGCACTAACCCCTATGCTAACCCCTACAGGTCTGCCTTTTTGGGAACTCAGAGGTGTCTCTACGGGATCACCTGCGAATGGGGGCCTCTGAAGAAGAGCTGCTAAGAATCATTGGAGCTGCTGTGGGCAGGAAGAAGCGGCAGCATGCAGGTATGGGGCAGAAGTAGGGAAAGCTGGGCTGGATGGGGTGTGGGCCATTGTTAGCAGGAGGAAGGCAGTGTAGTTGTTGGGTGAGAAAACAAAAGCTGAGGAGGAAGCTGTTGGGAGTTCAGTTGTTTCCTCTTGAGCCTCTGGACTTGCAGTACCATAATGATTGTCTTTTCTTGGGGAATTTAGCATAGCAGAGGCTACACAGGAGAGAGGAGCTGGAATTCTCCTGGGCTGCTTTATTGGGCAGGGGAGAGGAACGCTGTTGCCTCTCTCTCATCCCCGTACCTGGCATTCTGCTTAGGAGGGCTGGATCCTAGGTGTCCACAGACTGTTCTCTGGACTCTGTCACGGATGACCTGGCAGTATACATGTGGGGGCTATTTTTGCACATATATAGGTGGTTGTCATACCACTTGCGTCCATCTGTTCACTTTAGTGAACTATTCTCCTCCCCCTTTCTCTTCCTCCCCACCTTTCCCTTACCCCAGGCATGTTCAATATTTCCCAGATGAAGAACCGGCCCATGATCCTCATCGGTGGGTGACCCATCAGTACGTAACCACTCACCCTTCTTCCTGGGGGTCCTTTGGGACGGGGCCCCTGACATGAGACATTCCAACTCCTGCATTTCATTCTGGTATTCTCCTTGTTTCTGTCCCTCCTTTATCTTCCCTTACCCCTTTAATCCTTTGCTATTTCTACTCTTCTTTGTCTGTGGCTTCTCTTCACTATATATGCCACACAAATGATCTTTCTGCCTCACGAAGACTAGACAGTGAGGCTCCAGATTTCAAGATCAGTGGGGTTAATTGGGAGCCCTGGTGGTGCAGTGGTTAAGATCTCAGCGGCTAACCAAAAAATTAACAGTTCAAATCCATCAGCCACTCCTTGGAAACCCTGTGGGCAGTTCTAGTCTATCCTGTAGGGTTCCTGTGAGTTAGAATCCACTCAGTAGTATCAGGGTGTTTTTGGTTTTTGGTAAAGCTAATTGTGCCCAGATAATTGAGCTCCCGGTTAAAATAGAGATGTTTTCCTGAGTTTTAGAATTCCCTCGTCTGGGTACAGTTACAGCCCTCACTTTTGTCTCTAACCCATTGCCATCAAGTTGATTCTGAGTCATAACAACCCTATAGGAAAGAGTGGAACTGCCCCATAGAGTTTCCAAGGAGCACTTGGTAGATTTGAACTGCTGACATTTTGGTTAGCATCCATAGCTCTTAACCACTACACCACCAGGGTTTCCTTCCTCTCTGTAGTAAGGCCCAGTCAGTGAGGGGGTATCTGGACCACTTGTAACCACTAATTGATGTGTTATTTACTTCTGTGCTAGGCAACATTGGAGCCAGGAAATTAATGATATTACTCATCTTTACAACAAGGAGAGAAACAGGATCTCAGTGTCCCAATTCTGAACTCTCAGGAGCTAATGAAAATATACCTCACATGCATGGGATGCATTAAGGCTGTATGTGGGGGATGTATAAAGCTGTATGTGGTCTACCCTGGGTGCAGTGGTTAGGGTTGTGTGTCATGTTGGCTGAGCCATGATTCTCCATCATTTGAAAGTCATGTAATGGTATAATTTGGCAGTTATATAATGATGTCACTATCCTCCATGATGTGTTCTGATGTGACCAGCCAGTCATTTGTAAGGAAATTCTCTGAAGGGTATGGCCTGGATCCAGTGTACATTTGGATGTTCTGGAAAGGTGACTTGCTTGCTCTGGATCCTGCATTTGTTCCATCATTATCTTATCTCCAGCTCTTGGGACTTGAGCCAGCACTCTGCCATACTGCTTGTTGGTCTTAGGATTTATCACCCTTTGCAGCCTGTGAGCCAGCAGCCTGCCATCTTACCTGGTGATCTTAGATTCATCAGCCTCCACAGCCTGTGAATCAGTGACTCAAGCAGATTGATACATCTCATGGTACCTTGTATGCAGCTTTTGGTCTGGCCACTGCCTTTTTCTCAACTTCACTTGTGGAACACCTGAAGCTGTTTGCCTTCTGCTAGCAAGGCCAGCAGTACACCTTTGCTGTTTACCTCAAGTATCTATCAGCTTTCCAACTCTATGTCCTAAGTTAGTCCACAGGGACCGTGCTTGCCTTTCTCTTTCACAAGACATCATATTGATCCCTTACATTTATGATGTTATGCTAACTGCACCTACCAAGGAAGAGGTGTCAGTGACTCTGGAGTTATTGTAAAACATTTGGAAGCTTTAAAAAAATATGCCATTGAGTTGATTCTGACTCATAACAACCTTATAAGACAGAGTAGAGCTACCTCATGGAGTTCCTAAGTATCACCTGATGGATTCAAACTACCAAACTTTTGGTTAGAAGTTAAAGGATGGGAAATTAATCCCACAAAACTTCAGGTGCTTTCCAACCCAGTGACATTTCTAGGAGTCCAGGGGCATGTGACATTTCAAGGTATTCCTTCTAAAGTGAAACATAAGTTATTAAATGTAAAGCACAAGTAAGTCTCTTTAGGAAGTGGTCCAAATTCTCATGGTGTCTACTTCTGTTACATTACCTGCCCACTCCTAGTCTACACCTTTGATCTCATGGGGAGTTCCTTATGATTATTTGATTAAGAGAAAATTCATGTCTGGTTTACAGATGGTTTTGTGTGATATATAAACAGTGCACTTGGCTGTTCACTTTGCTTGGAAGGAGAAATGGCCAAATGTGTGATTGTATACTAATTTATGAACTGTGGCCAGTAGTTTGGCTGAATATTCAGGGTCTTGGAAGGAACATGCTTAGAAAGTTGGTGACAAGGAGGTATGGGGAAGAAGTCTCTTTGCATGGGCCAGTGAAGTGAAGATATTTATGAATTCTCACCAAAGGGTGACCTCAGCAGAAGAGAATTTTAACAAGTGGGTAGGATGATGAATTCTGTGGAAATCAGTCATTCTCTTTGTTCAGCTACACCTATCATTGTTCAAAGGACTCATGAACAAAGTGGTCATGGTGGCAAGAATGGAGGTTATGCATGGGCTTAGCAACATGGACTTCCCCTAACCAAGGCTGACTTAGCCACAGCCACTGCTGAGTGCACAGTCTGCCAGTAGCAGAGATCAATGCTGAGTCCCTAGTATGGTACCATTACTCAAAGTGACCAACCAATAACCTGGCAGCATGATGATTACCTTGAACTGCTGCCATCATGGAAAGGGCAGTGTTTTGTTTTTGCTGGTATACACATTTACTCTGGATATGGATTTGCCTTTGTCACACATAGTACTTCTGCCAAAACTACCATATATGGACTCACTGAATATCATAGCCACCATTATGGTATCTCAGCATTGTCATTCCCTCAGATCAGTACTCATTTCACAGCAAACGAAGTATGGCAATGGGCCCATGCTCTTGGAATTCATTGGTCTTACCATGTTCTCCATTTATAGAACAGTGGAATGGCCTTCTAAAGACACAGTTATGGTGTCAGCTAGGTGCCAGCACTTTGCAAAGTTGGGCATTGTTCTCCAGGAGGCTGTATATGCTGTAAACCAGTGTCCATTCTATGTTGCTGTTACTCCCATAACCAGAATTCAGGGTTCCAGGAAGCAAGGAATGAAGATGGGAGTGACACCAGTATTACCATTACTGACATGCTGACAAGAGTTTTGCTTCTTGTCCCTTCAGCGTTATGCTCTGCAGGTCTAGAGGTATTAGTTCTAAAGGGAGGAATGCTGCTATCTAAAGACATAACATGGATTCCACTGAAATGGAAATTAAGAATCCTGCTCAGCCACTTTGGGCTCTTCTTGCCTCTAGATCAACAGGCAGGAAGGGAATTATCACATTTGCTAGCATGGTTGACACTGGCTACCAAAAAGAAATTGGGTTGATATATAATGGAGGTAGAAAATAATATCTAGAATACAGGCGATCCCTTAGGACATCTCTTAGTACTACCATGTGCTGTGATTGAAGTCAGTGAAAAACTACAGCAACTCAATTCCAACATAATTACTAATGATCCAGATACTTCAGGAATGAAGGTTTGGATTACCCCACCAGGCAAAGAACTATGACCAGCTGAAGTGTTTGCTGAGGGTAAAGAGAATACAGAATGGGCAGTAGAAGAAGGTAGTTCTAAATATGTTACCATATTTAGTTGCAGAAATAAGGACTGTAGTATTTAAGGGGTATTAGTTCCTTGTGTGTTTGCATCAAATATTTTTGTTTTCTTCACTTATAAAATGTAAACAGGGCTAGCACATTTTCAGTTGTACACATTAGTTCTATTATGTTAGGCATAAGTGTAATTTTGCAATTGTCTTTATTTAGAGATTGTGTATGGTTTAAGGAGGTGCGTACAGGTGCCATGCTGACAAAGGGTAGCTTTTGATGGTTGAGATTGTGTGTCAACTTGGCTGGGCCATGATTCTTCTTCATTTGGCATTTATGTAATATTATAGATATCCTCCATAATGTGATCTGGTGTAATCAGCCAATCAACTATAAAGGAAGTTTCTTGGGGTGTGGCCTGCATCCAGAATATATTTGAGTATTCTAGCAAAGCTTGCTTTCTTGCTCTGGATCCTGCATCTGGTTCATCATTATCTGATTTCCAGTTCTTGGGACTTGAGCCAGCAGCCTGCCTTATTGCCTACTGCTCTTGGAATTTGTCAGCTGCTGCAGCCTGTGGGCCAGTGGCCCACCATCCTACCTACCCGTCATGGAATGTGTTGGTCTCTGCTTCCTGTTAGCCAGCCAGCAGCCTGCTGTCGTACCTGCTGATGTTGGATTTGTCAGCCTCCACAGTACCATGAGCCATCAGCCTGCCATCTGACCTGCCAGTTATGGATTTATCAACCCCTGCAGCAACATGATTTAGGAGAAGCCTCCAGACTAATGCCTGACTTATGAACTTGGGACTTCCCAGCCTCTACAACTCTGTGTGTCATCTTCTTGAGACAGACAGAAAGACGAAAGAGAGAGAAAAAGCACTAGACAGGCTTCACTGACTTTGTTTGCCTAGAGAACGCAGTCTGAGACACTGGGGAACTAATGTTTAGAGATTTTGTTATTTCCCTGGCATAATGTCCAGATTAGAGGCAAGTGAAGCTTTACCACTTGACCATACTCAAATCTGAGCCCTATGAATTCTACTACTAGGCAAGCGAAAGTGAGAAAAACCAGAGGAAAGAATTCTTTTCACTAGAAGTTGGAGCCAAGTGAGCCCAGTAGACCAGTGGAAAGCAGGCTACTGTGTGCCAGAGATAGATTAAGGACCCTATTTGCACACCAGCCACCCAGAAGAGGAAACTTGATCATCTCTCATCTCCTTCTACCTCCAGCGTCATAGTCCTCTTCCTGGGCCTTGATTGATGCTCATGTACCTTCACAGCAGGGAAGGGATACCTTGATGGGCCCCCTAGAAGGGTGGTTGTACCTCTGCCATTGACAAGGCTGTGGACCCAGAGTATGATGAAAAGGCTGGAATTAAGGAGACCTATTTATTGGCAGTTCGAATCCACCAGGCACTCCTTGGAAACTCTGTGGAGCAGCTCTTCTCTTTCTCTGTCCTATAGTGTCGCTGTGAGTCAGAATTAACTTGATGGCAATGGGTTTGGGTTTTTTGCTTGGTTTTAGTTTATTCTTAAACAGTTTTATTACTCTCAGAAATTACTGGTCTGGAAACCCTAGTGTGTAGTGGTTGAGAGCTGTGGCTGTTGACCAAAATGTTGAGAGTTTGAATGAACAAATCTTCCTTCAGAAGCTTATGAGGTAGTTCTACTCTGTCTGATAGGGTCACTATGAGTCAAAATCAACTTAATGGCAGTGGGTTTGTTTTGGGGTGCTTTTTTTTTTGGTTTTTTGGTTTAAATTGGTCTGTAAAATCAAGAATTGCCTAGCACAGAGCTTCTCAAACTTGAACGTGCATGTCAGTTACTTAGGGGATCTTGTTATTTGAGATTTGAGTTCAGGATGTCTGGGGAGGGAGTCTGTATTGCAAGCAAGTTCTCAGATGGTGCTGATGATGTCACTTCATGGACCCCCTTTTGAGTAACAAGGTTCCTAGGGGGCTGGCTTCTAGAAGGCCCTTGGGATCAAACGAATCAGCCTGGCAGTTTGTGTGGGCGTTGATTTCTGATACACTTGAGAGAACCTCAGGGTATTATTTCAGTAGGTTAAATACTCCCATAGTATTCTGTCAATAAATGAAATGATTAGTGTTAACTCTTCAGAGAGCACGTGAGGATGAAAGTAACCGTAAGTGGTAACTGAAGTTGAGACTTGGCTGTTGTTTTAAGAAAGGGAAGGATCTCTGAGAGGTGCCTGATCCAGGCTTCAGCCTCCAGACCTTACGTGTTTGGCAATGAGTTTTGATGAGGAAGGGAGCCCAGGAGTATCCCACAATGTCAGCACTGCGTGACAGTAAGTGGTGGGACTGTTGCCCTGCGTGTCACGTAGTGACAAGGGCTATAAGCTTGTATTGCAGGAAGTGCTGGTGGTGCAATGGTTAAGAGCTCTGGTTGCTAACCAAAAGGTGAGCATTTCAAATCCCTGAGGCAGATCCTGAAAATCCTGTGGGTAAGTTCTACTTTGTCCTGTAGGGTTGCTATGAGTTAGAATCACTTTGACAGCAGTGGGCTATATCTACATATTTTCTACTTTATTTCTTTTTCCTATACTTTTTGTCTGCCCTTCCTCTTTCCCTAATGTGGGCGAGAGAACTCCAGATGGGTTAGGGAAGGGATCGGGGAAAAGAGGTAAGAAAGAGAATTACCTTTGGGGCTTAGTTGTTCTTTCCTGTCTCACTTACCTTCCAGAGTTATCTTCGACGCACCAAGATTCCCCACCAGCCATCCCAAGCCTTTTTTCATGGGACTCTGTCCATGCTCAGCGTTTGAGACCCAGAGTGAGTTTATCCAACCAGACGGTGACTTTATGGAATGGATGTGGGGTCCCCCAAGCCCCTGTCCTAGCCCAGCAGTGGCTGGGATTGGGCTCTCTTCAAAGGTACTACAGCTCCCTCCTGGACTCAGCCACCCACCCAAAGTGCCTTAACTCAGGGTCCCAGGCTCCTGCCACCCCCTCAGGACCTCTGCCACTCTCGGACAAACTAACCCATGTGGACAATGAAGGACGGGCAACTATGGTAAATGTGGGTGGGAAACCAGACACAGAGCGTGTGGCTGTGGCCTCAGGTGTTGTCCTGCTGGGGCCTGTGGCCTTCGAGCTCCTCCAGCAGAACCGGCTGAAGAAGGGAGATGCCCTGTTGGTGGCCCAGCTGGCTGGAGTCCAGGCAGCCAAGCTGACCAGCCAGCTGATTCCTCTTTGCCACCACGTGGCCCTGAGCCATGTCCAAGTACAGTTAGAGCTGGACAGCACACGCCATGCTGTGGTGATCCAGGCATCGTGCCGGGCTCGTGGCCCCACGGGAGTGGAGATGGAGGCCCTGACCTCAGCTGCAGTGGCTGCCCTCACCATATATGACATGTGCAAGGCTGTGAGCAGGGACATCGTGCTGGAAGAGATCAAACTCATTAGCAAGACTGGGGGCCAGCGGGGGGACTTCCACCGGACTTAAGAGCTCCTGCTGTAGCCCCCCATGCTGCCGTGGCCCAGCACACCAACAGGTGGGATGCAATTCAAGCTACAAAGAAGATATTAAGTTCCTTTAACCCTGGCACCATTTACCTTCACCGGTAGGAACCTGAGGTCGGCCTACACTCCTTTCCTGCTAGATGATCTGGAATTCAGTGACCTGGGAGATGTTTACACAGACAGGAAGCCAGCCAGCCCCTTAAACTTTCTAGGACACTAAAGTCCTGGAATAGGGTTAGAACATGTGATTTTAGATAACAGAAACGCACTGTGTTATTTGTAGACTTATTTCAGAAAATTCATTTCAGCCAGTTCGGCCCTTCATATCTACTTCACATTTTAGATTTACTCTTCTCCTGTTTGGGGAAGGAATAAAGGCTAACTAAGCAATGGAGTTGTGGTGGCCTGGTAGTTAAGAGCTCAGCTGCTAACCAAAAAGTCAGCAGTCCGAATCCACCAGGTGCTCCATGAAAACCCCACGAGGCAGTTCTGCTCTGCCCTCAGGGTCGCCGTGATGCAGGGTAGACCTGACTGCAACAGGTTAAGCAGTGGAACCCCTTTTGAGGAGGGAAAACACCAGGCTAGATGGTACCCAGACTTCTCTGTGGCAGCCATTAAAGTCACTGTGCCCTACCCTCCCACCCTACTCCTCTGAAAGAGTCATATTTTTCCTACTCTTGCCTGAGTCCCGGCCATCCAACAACCAGGCTTTTGGCTTCACAGCGGCGCTGTCCTGCCAGCTTCACATCCTTGTAAACAGGACACATGTAGCCACAGCCCTAAGGACTTCTGCCAACTGCAGAGCCCACACCTGGCCCTGCTCACTGCCATCCTACCCACATCCTTTGATTCTGGAACACATCAGGGAAAGAAAAGCACTGAAGATTGCCTTATCCTCACAACACACGCACAAAAAAAGCCACGATGCTAGTTTTGCAGATGCAAGGATGAGACTGTGTCTGTGCAGAGGGCACCGAGCTTCTGTGATTCATGCCCACCCTTCAGCACCATCACAAGACCCATTCCCCTGGGGGAGTCAGAGAAGCTGAGACCTGGAAAGGCAGGTTCTCTGCATATTCCCCTCTCCCTTGAGGGAGAATGTAGGTGTGAAGTGGGAGGCAGAGACAGGTACCATCTAAAGTAAATGTAGCAGGTGGGCATGTCCAGTACTTTTTTGTCACTGCTTGGAAGCAGATCACCTGGGTGGTTTGAACCAGCAGCCTGTGAGTTAGCAGCTGAATGCTTAACCATTGATACCATCCCGGGAGCTGAGTAAAGCTCATGGGGAGGTGCCATCACAGGTTCCCGGTTTCCACATACCAAAGCCTTGCCCTGGCCCTCTGGGTTCTCTACCCGTGATGTGTTTCTTTGGGTCCATCTGAAGTAGTGCCCTCTGCATGCCCTGTGCCAAGAGGTGCTGGTAAAGAGTTCACTGACTCTCCAGAAAACACCAGTTTTCATGTATAGCTAGGCCCACTTCAGTCATATTAAGCTACCAGTAAGGTGTCCGCTAGCTTGGAAAATCCTAGAAATGTAACTGTCAGCTCTCATGAAACTGGTACCAGTTGTCTCCAGCACACTGCTGGGCATGCCCACTCCCCTGCTTACTTCAAGACCCCTAGGAAGAAGGCACAAGTTTCAAGGCAGCATGGATAGGGATGGTATGGATTTAATACTTTTTAGTATTACCATATATTCTTTTTTTTAAAAGTGCAGATAAAAAGGACACTGCAGATTTTGTACATTAGACTTATTTGTCATCTGAGACAGCTGGTGAGAGCAGTGTCGGCATGAAGGCCTTGCTGGTAGAGGTGGGGAAGGCAGTCACAGTGCCCCATTTGGTAGAAATAGAACGGGAAAAGTGTGGCCCAGACCCTTCCCCACCCACTCGGGAAGTTACCTCCTCCTGCTGCCCTGAACACCCTCAACTTCCATCCCGAGGCAAAGTGGAGTGGGTGCCGCTGCTGAGAAGGGACCAGGTTGTATTAGGTCGACTGTGAGTTTTACATTGGACACAATGGGACAGTGGGTAAGATCTACCCAAAGGTGGATGACGGGCAGGAAGTGTGCAGGGGAAAACAGGACCAAGGAACAAATGTCATAGGCTTCAACATTTAGCATGTCAAGGACCATCTCAGCTATCTCTGTGTGGAGCACCAGCCCCTTCTGAGTTAACTGCCATGGTCCGTGATTCAAGGCACTGTTGGGTATCTGGCTACAGTGGTCTCTGGCACCAGAGCCTTTGGCCCAAACTAGAAAATAATAAATAGAGAAAAGAGAAATCATTAGGGGTGAGAAGCCTGGGCCCTGGAACAATGTATGTGCCCTCTGTAAACAGTTAAACTATGCTTTTCTACAGACTGTCATGAACAGTTTCCACGTCCCTTGTCTCTGTTGGTGTATATCCAGTCTTCCATGGTGGGTGGAATGTCAGGGCTTGGAAATGCTTGTTGGACAAAAGGGGGACCCCCCCCCCCCCCCGCTGCCCCAGTTCTCTGGCCCTGGCAGGAGAGCTTTTTCTCTCAGCCCAGCCAGGTTGGAAAAGAAGGGAGGATCCCTACCCACAACCTTGTCACACCTGCTTCCTGCAGTGGGGGCTCTGGGTTTGCAGGTGGGGATGACAAAGCTCTCTGCAGCTGTTTTCTGGAAGGCTGCATTTGACCTTAGCTGGATTCCAGGATGTCCCAGCCACTTGGCTTGCAACTTGTTCTGGGCCCTCCCACCAGAACACACACTCACACACACACAAACCAACACACATGCTAGGCTCACCAAACCTGTTTCTTCCACCACAGCTGTAGGTCCCCTAGGAATCTAATATAGGGGACAGGCAGAACAGGCAGCTGAAGAGTGGGCCCAGCCACCAGTCTGTCCACTGGCAATGACCTGAGCCAGAGGATTGGGTCAGAAGGTGAGACACACAAGGAAAGGGCAGGGGGCTGATAAGTGAGGAGCTGGTTGATGGGTCAGGCAGAGCTGGTCTCGAAGATGAAAGGTCACCTCTCAGTTCCGAAAGTAGCGAGCCTAGGTGGAGATGACCTCATCCACCTTCAGAAGAGAGAAAATTTGTCTAGATACAGGCTTTCGTCTGTGCCCCAAGGAAAGCTCAAGATGGACAAAGTGGAAGGTGGCAGTGGACAGGAGAACCACAACAGACCCCCTGACAGCCAGGTTGAACACACTGGGTAGCCCTCTCTCAGCCTCTTCCTGTGACTTCTGGGCCATGTGTTCCCCTGGGGAGTCAGCTTTCCTCCTCCACCTCCACTTCCCCAGCTCCCCCTGCCTGTTCTCTCAGCCCCCTGTCAGTGCTTTAGCAGTGACACGTACATGCAGATAGTCACCTCTGGCCCCTTCAATGACCCTCTCAGGAACAGACACTTCAGCACGGCACATTTATAACTGTCTCCTGCAGGCCGGACAGAGTGGGCATGCAGGTGACTTTTGCCCTGTGGCAGGTATTAGACAGGATCTGTGTGACATTAAGTGGTAGAACAGGGAGCTCTTAGGTGGAAATGGCATTGAGTGTTACCTCTGGTGAGGGGCTATCAGGAACTCCTAGACAGCTTGTGAGTCACCATCTCACTACAAGACAATGGTCAGGTTGTATGGGGAAGGTGGAGGGAGAGGTTGTTCCAAGGTCCCTATGCCCGAGGCATTATATGAATGGAGTCTTTCTTGGAACTTCCTCCCATGCTGGATTCATCCCTAGTCAGTGGAACCCAATGGTGAGTTTTCTGGAGTTCTGGATTACTAGACAGGATGGAGGTGGGGAGATGGAAGGAAGGGGAGGAGACTTTAAGACAGGCAAGATAGGATCATGATGCAGGAAACAGGCACTGGTGTTCTGTGTCCTGATGGCTTCAGTCCTTGCGTCATCCTCCCGGCATTTTTCCCCCCCTGGAATATATCAGAGCCGATCTAGCTAGAGTATTTAATGTCTCATTTTTCCAACCAGGTGGAAAGTTCACCCCTAGCTCTGGAGCAGGGCTGGATATTCCAAGCCTCTAGAGGGATGGGAACCCAGACTCCCTAACCCTGGCTCTCAGGGGTCCACCCCCACCCTATTATTCCCCAGTGCACGTGAAATCTGAACAAAATTCATGGGCCCCTCAAGTCTAGATCTGGAACAATCCTGTGCCAATATAGGAGTACCCATGGTAGGGGCTGGGGAGCAGAGCCCCTTCAGCCTGTAACTACCTGGCCAGTGGCCTAGGGTCTGCCGGGAATGTCCAAGCCATTCTCAGAGAATGACCCCCGGGGGCAGGGATGCAGGACGAATAATATGAAGGGGAGATGAGAGGCACCCCCTTACGGCAAGAATGAGGCCATTGCTGGTCCAGCCGCGTACACTGCCACCCTGGGACCCAGCCCAGGGCTCCACCCCCAGCGCCAAGCTGTTTAAGCACCGCCGCCTCCTCCACGCAGCCCCTCTGGCCCCGCCCCTATCTCCCGGCCTTCAGCTGTGGCCAGTCCCCAGGTCAATAATTTAGCCTGTTTATTGCCCGCTCCCGGGTGACGTCCAGAGCCTGGCTCCCAGACCGTTTGCGGCTGCGCTTGAGCTTGCTCAAGTCCTTGTCGAAAACTTCACCGGAGCGCAGGGCGGACACCAGGTCATCGAACTCGCCTCCCTCCTCCAGCGCGCTGCCTGCGAGGACCTTCCGCTGCCGCTGCCACCGCTCCCGCTCCCTCTGCTCCTTCAGCTGGCGGTGGGGGAGCGAGAAGAAGCCGGGGTGAGCAGGGGCGGAGGCCAGCCGCTTCCCGAACGGCCGCCCGCCCACAGGGCCGAGTTCTGGGCTGCGCACTGGGATGCTGGCGTTTACCAGCTGGCCCCGTTTGCCGCCCTCCGGGATGCCTCTGGCCTCGCAGCTCACTGTTGCTTGTCTGGCCTCAGGCCCTCTCCTTCTCCCTGTGGGGTTCCTCGGACACTGCGGCCCTCACACACGCCCTCAGAGCAGGCTTCCCCCCCTCGCCCCGTCCCAGCCCTCACCATGGCCTCCATGCGCGCCCGTCTCTCCTCCTCCTCCTTCCGCCGCCTCATGGCCTCCAGGTCCTGCCGGGCCTCCGAGAAGGCCTGCAGGAAGGTGTCAAAGATGCCGAAGAATTCGTCCGGCTGCATCTTGCTCTCTTGCTCCCCGAAGTGCATCAGAGCCTTGGTGAACTGGCAGAGGAAGGAAGGGTTGGTGGAGGAACCCCAGGTGTGGTGGCGCAGACACACAGTTGGGTTCCAGACAGAGCAAAACTCAGTCCTAGTAGGCTAAGAGCTCTGGCATGGAAACGGGGAGAATTGTGGCTTAGGGGCAGGGCTGGAGAGAGTGGAACACTCTTATTTATCTTGAGGCGAAGCACACCAGGCTGAAGCAAAGGCTTGAAGTGACATACATGGGAGGTGAGGGACAAGAGCTAGCCTGGAGACCTTGGCTGCCTGACAGCCATATCTACACTGTGTAGCAGCTGTGGATTCTTTGAAGAACTCAAGAGGACCTCAGAGATCATCTAGTTGTTGGGCTAGTTATTGAACATCCCACCCCTTGCCTCAGTTTTCTTATCTATAAAATGGGGATAATAATAAAACCTATTTCACAGTGTGGTTTGTCAGCATTAAGTAAATTAACTGTAAAGTACTAGGTATAATTATATGTGCCAGGCACTATCCTGACATTGAGAGGAAACCCTGTTGGCTTAGTGGTTAAGAGCTTTGGCTGCTAACCAAAGCAAGACTTGGGTAACCCCATAGGGAAGTTCTACTCTGTCCTTTAAAGTTGCTATAAGTTGGAATCAACTCCACAGCAATAGGTTTTTGGTTTGTTTTATCTCTGGTTCAGGAGTCCCTGGTTAGCACAAATGGTTAAGCCCTCTACTACTAGCCAGCAGGTTGGCCACTCAAATCCAGACGGTACCTCAGAAGATGAGCCTGGTAATCTCCTTCTCAAAGGTCACGGCCTGGAGAATCCTATGTTGCAGTTCTGTTTTGCACACGTGGGATCACTATGAGTCAGAATAGACTCGATGGCAGCTAGCAATAGCAACAGTCTCCAGTTCAGCCCACTCAGTAACTCTGAGCAAGGCCTGGTAACCCAAAGGTGGGCCAAGCAGCACGGACATTGCAGGGAAGTATGATCCATGTGCAGCCAAGTCCAAAGCTGAGTCAGGATTTGAATGCATCTCTGTTTCTCAGCTACAGCTAGGCAACTTTGGCAAATGGCTTAACCCTTTCATGGATAAATGTGTGTGTGCAATTTTTTGGAAATGTCATGATTTTTTCACTAATGGAAGTGGTGCTGAATCCTTGTTTGCTGGTAGTTTTTTATTGTTTGAAAAAGTGTGGTGCCAATTCCAAGTGGACCATATCAGTACCACGTTCCATGAAGTGTCCCAAACATGGTATACATCAGTGCCATGGCTCAGGAAGCACATCGTACTATCAGGTTACCGTTTTTGGTACTACAGCCCAGGAATTATGAAAAATGTGAGTAGTCAAGTATCTGTTAGAAATCATTAATAAGTTAACCCTCCGAATCTCAGCTTACACACCTGCCTCCTGGGATAACCTTCCCAATAAAGCCCTAGGTGGGCACTGAGATAAATTATGTAAAATGCTTAATATGATGCCTGACATCTGATACATGAAAACTGATCTCTATAGCAGTGAATTTTCTTGTAGGAGTGTGGAAACTAGGACTTTCCTCAAAGCTCCATGACTCTGGCTTTGTCGCTTCTGGCTGTCTGTGGTAGAAATGGGTGACGCTATGCAGAGGTGAGTCTGAACTGAAGTGAGTGGGGCCAGTTAGGCTGGGGGTCAGGTTGGGGGTTGAGGACACCCTTACCTTGTCCCTGGCCTCATTTAGCTGGTCCTCCAGCTCTGAGAAGCTAAAGCTGGAGACAGTGATGAAGTCACTCATGACAGGGACAAACTTGTCATTGGGTTCCCGCACCTGGCGTTTCTGATATTCCAGCTCCTGAGGTGGGAATAAGGAGACACTAGTTACACTGGCACCTCCTGGTAAGCATCAGGAAATTAGGGGTCACTTGTCCTCCACCTTCTCGTCACATGGCACTGAGCTGCCTTTGGAGGAGTGTACACACCATATCTCCACACTCTTTAAGAACAGAAATGACTGTAAGAGACCAACCAGTCCACCGTGCCTCTACCCTTCCCTCACTCTCCACTGCCTGTCTCTTGGGCCTCATCATTACCCAAAGTGTAGTCTGGGCCCAGTAGCACCGGCATCCCCTGAGAGCTTGTTAAAAATGCAGTCTCAGGCTTCACCCTGGACATAATGAAAATCTGCATTTTCACAAGGTCTTCAGATGCTTTCTGTGGAAATTAAAGGTTGCAATAGATTTCTAAAGCTTTCAGCTGATGCTGCTGTTCTGTGGACCACATTTTGGCCAGCAAGACTTTATGGCACTGTACAGTTGGACATCATCACCCCCCAGCGACAGTGGCAACAGAAGATTCTCATCATCATTCCCCTCTCGACCTGCCTCCCCTAGTGCAGATAGGAAGGGTCTATGGTTCCTTAGTGTGGGAGACATCCCAATCCTGGGTCCACCTAGTCACAGTATTGGCTAAGAAGCCATCAGAGCAGGAATGGTGTGGAGCAGAGACCTGGGTCCTGTGATGGTCCAGGAGAGAGGTGAAGAAACTTACAGGACAAGCTTCTGGTAAGAGCAGTACCCCAGCGGTACACTGTGTGCCACCTGCCTTAGCTTTTGAGGGGCGTGGATCCCCTTTCTCATTCACTTGAATCAAATGGAAGCATTTGATTTGTGGTTTATGCTTCCCCACTGCAAGGAGATGTCAGTGTTTTACTGGCATGGGTACAGTCTCACATAGATGTCCTCATTTTGGTGTCCTCTCATTCTAAGCCCCAGATGATCCAGTTATCCTTTCCTGAGGGCTGACTCTGTGCTGTAGGGCCTCTGTATCCACTGTACTAATTTTCCCATCATGCCAGCCAGGGCTCTGGGTCCCCAAAATGCATCAAACAGGGACTCTGCTGCCATGGGGCCAACATCTGGCCTAATGACAGGCACAGGCAGCAGGAAAACAGGTGATATGACTATCTTCCTCCTCTGAAAGCATCCCCCTCAAACCCAAGCCCATCAGGCAGAGGCATACTCACCACCTCAACTGCTCGGAGGCCCCTCTTGAGGTTGCCCACCTCCTTCTCCAGCTCTGCCAGGCTGTGGGGAGACACAGTTGGAGTCCATCAACAGCTCCATGGGAGAAAAGACCTGGCAATCAGATTATAGCCTAGGAAACCCTATGAGACAGTCCTACTCTGACATACAGTGTCAGTATGAGTCAGAGTTGATTCAGTGGCACACAACTGCAACAACAGCCAGTTCCTACTGCATTGCTGGCTCTGCTGTAGATGGCTTTTCTCAAGTTGTGGGTTCAGGTCTGATTTCTTGGCCTGTAGTAGATAATGTTGGTGTTCCACCCATAGCTCCTTGGGCCACTCCATTGTACTGCATGGCCCTGACTTCCAACTGTGTGGACACCTTTTCTGGGGGTCAGATACAACTCTATACCCATAGCCAGAGAGTTATGCGTCCCCCTAATACTCCCTCAACTCGTAATCAACACGAGATGGTATGTAACTGCCCCAGCTCCCTTGTCCTTGGGTGGGGCTGCTGGGGTGAATATTCTACACAGTCACAGCGTCACCCAGTGGAATGAAGCTCTAACTTCCCACAGCGGTAACTGGCTTAAGGACACTCTGATGATCGCATTCTTCCCATATTCCACTACTGGTGTTTCCTAGGATCATCTCTGAAATACGGGCTTTTAGGGCAAATAATTTGTCTTCATTTGCAGACCCTGTGACCCTGCCCAGAGTAGACCCCAAGGGAGGAAGTCAGGAGTGTATGTGGCCACAGAGAGGAGGTCATCTCAGAGGGATCCCTCACTTGACTTTGGCGGCTTCTGGAAGATGCTGCAGCTCTGTGGGCATATTCAGGATGTCAGGGAAATGCTTCTCCAGGATCATGATCAGGTAATGGAGCAGAGAGATGTTTCTGTGGACAGAAGTCAGGTCCAGGGTAAGAGACCGAGGAAATAGGGACTGGGCTCTGAAGAAAACTCAGGTGGGCTGTTAAGGGAAGGGGGTGTAGTCTTGGTTCAGGAAACAGGAAAGATAAAGGGAAGGAGAGGACACCGGGGTGGGGTGAGATGGAGGCTACGGAAGCAGGAGGGGCCCACCTGTCAATGCTGGACTTGGTGTCAGCGATCTTGTTGAGACTGGCTACCCGGAACCCATAGGCACCCCCACGCTGCCCATTGTTCATGAAGTTTCCGATGGCCAAGATGACCTCTAGCATCTGCTTTAAACGCTTGCTGCGGGTCAGCTCCCGGGAGGCCAGCAGGATGGCTGGGAGAAGGAAGAACAGGTCAGAGTCAGCCCTACATAGACTAGGCCAGGGTAGCAGGTCTTCTTGAACACCATGATGATGCCCCAACAAAGCTCATCAAAGGACTGCCAAGTGTCCTCAACTCTCTGAAGGACAACAGCCACTCAGCAGACCAACCTATTCTGCCTCCCAAATCCACCTGCAGCCAAGGAAGCAGACTAACTCCCCAGATAACCTATTCTCCAAACAGACCAACTCTTTCTAAGAATATATTTAAGGATATTTCTTCCATAGACTTAAATATTACCCACATTTTTTCTGTGCACATATCCATGAATATAATACTTTTACTTTGCTAAACCTAGCAATTAAATTTGCAAATTTCAGCATTTCACATACCATGATATCATTTATGCCTATTTGGAAATGTTTTATTGATTTGGGGGAACGGAAATCCCTGTCAAATGATGACATGTTGTCGATTATAATATGCATTCTCATATTTTTGTCCTGTATTGGCACCAGTTGCTGTGGAGTCAGTTGACTCAGGGTGGCCCCATGTGTGTCAGAGTAGAGCTAATGTAGGGTTTTCAATGGCTGGCTTTTCAGAAGTAGTTTGCCAGGACTTTCTTTTGCAGTACCTCTGAGTGGATTTAAACTACCAACCTTTTGGTTAGCAGCTGTGCAAGTTAACCATTGTACCACCCAGAGACTCCTATAAAGGCATGCTTTTGCTGAATATCAGTTTTTAATTTCTCCAGTCTTTAGGTATCTCCCTATTGCTCTTAACTATTTCCCCTAATTGCTTTTAAATGATAAATTTGCTACAAATACAAATTAAAGCTAACAGTAGCCAAAACTTAAGTCTTTCATTCTGATATCAATGCTGTGGCTCTTTTCAGGCTTTACGTATTTATGATGGATGTGTAGCCGAACAGGCATATGAGACCTACACCTAAATTTTGGCTACCAGTTATATGCCATTTAATACAGATTTTGTATATTAAGTGTGGTGGTAAGAAGATTAAGCCATCCTATGATCTTTAGGTATGATAAGCCAAACATTTCTTAAAATGCTGCCATGACAAAAAAAAAAAATGAAAAACAATTGACTGAACATTTGCAGAAATTTTCAAAAGCAGTTAAAAATAAGTCACTGTCATCTGAGAAAATCAAAGACACGAGGAAAATGATTCCAGGAGACAGAAGGACCCATATGTTTGGAAGACTACATCAGCATGAGATCAGAAGAACCAGGATGGTGCCTGGCCACAGCAGTGGCTTGGGTTTGGGTTTGGGTTTGATTATAGGGCGGTAGTGACTCAGAATTGACTCCATGGCACATAACAACACACATCATTGGAGGCTTACGTGTGGCTGTGATGCTGACCAAGTTTCAGCAAAGCTTCCCAACTAAAATGGACTAAAAATGGCTTGGTGATCAACTTCCACAATTAGTCAAAGAAAACCCTATGGAATGGTTCACAATGATCTCACCTACAACTGATCACAGGGATCATACAAGACTGGGCAGTGTTTTGTTCCATTGTGCATGGAGGCCCAGTGACTGGAAGGCTAAATAACAACTTGTCTCAATGGGGAAACCTATAATTACACCAAGGACACAAGCATAAAAAAATTCATACTGTGTTCATTTATATAAAGCTCAAAAACTCACAAAACTAATCTAGAAGTCAAGATAGCTATTATCTTTGCAGTGAGGAGATAAAAGTTGAGAGAGGGGCATGAAGAAGGGCTTCTGAGAGGCCAGAAATGTTCTATTTCTTGGCCTGACAGTTGATTACACCAACAGGTTCACTTTGTGATGATTCATCAAGTAGGTTCGTAAAACTTGGGCACTTTTCTATATGTAAGCTACATTTCCACTGAAAACAAGTTTATTTATAAAAACCTACTTATAGAAGTTCCCAGAAATTTATATGAGTTGGTTTAATTTTTTGAAAGTTGATACACTATTTTAGAAATTTTCAAAGAAATCTTAAAAATGCTAAAATGTTGGCAAAACAGGATGTGACAAGAGTTCCAAGGAAATCAGTACAAGCAGGAAAACTCCTGTATGAAATGCTGACACTTTAGTTATATACATGAATATATTCATAAAATGTATTTACATCTGCAGCCATATTCCTCTTGAATGTCTGCAGTGAATTCATTCATAATGAGAATCAGTAGATTTGGTATGTTCAGCAAAGAACATATTCGCAAGAAGAACAGATTCAGGAAGAATACATTCATGAATGTATTCATAGAAGAATTGGTAAATTTGGTGAACTTGGTGAATGAGTGTTGGTCATTTGACCCAGAGCCCCTGCTAGGTGTCAGTGGGCCATCAAACAGCTGGAATATACCAAATCTTAGCTCTTCCAGGAATGTTGTTAGGTGTCGCTGAGTGGGCTCTGCCTCATAGCGACCCTATGTACAACAGAACAAAACCCTGCCCAGTCCTGTGCCATGCCCACAATTGTTATGCTTGAGCGCATTGTTGCAGCCACTGTATCAATCCATCTTTCAAGAGTTTCTCTTTTTTTCTGACCCTCTGTTTGACCAAGCCTTCCAGGAATATTTCCTGAAAAAGACTTTGGGTTATGAATATAAAGATTATGAATTCTAATCCCTGCACAATCCTCTTGCCTTTGGGATTCATAATTATCCCTTAATTTCCTGCAGGAAATGTCCCTGGAAGAGCTAAGATTTGGTTTACTCCAGCTTGTTGAGATGTCAAGATGTCACCTGGAAGACTCAAGTGCACCTGACCCAAGCCATGGTATTTTCAATCACATCATATGCGTGCAAAACCTGGACAGTGAACAAAGAAGAAAAAAGACAGAAGAAGAATTGATGCCTTTGAATTGTGGTGTCAGAGAAGAATGTTGAAGAGTACCATGGACTGCCAAAAGAACCAACAGATTATTCTGGAAGAAGTAAAACCAGAGTGCTCCTTGAAAGCAAAGACGGCAAGACTTTGTCTTACATACTTTGGACATGATGTCAGGACAGTCCCCGACGAAGGACAGCATGCTTGGTGGAGTGGAGGGTCAGCAAAAAAGAGGAAGCCCCTTGATGAGGTGGACTGACACCGTGGCCGCAATAGTGGGCTTGAGCATAAAAACAGTTGTGGACAGGGCACAAGACAGGGCAGTGTTTCGTTCTGTTGTACTTAGGGCTGCTGTGAGTTGGAACCAGCTTGATGGCTCCTAACATAACAGCTTGTTGAGGGACTATTGTCACCCACACACCAGTAGCTCTGGGTCAGCGAGTCTACAGCCAATTCAACAAACTCAGTGAATATACCAATTTTCTATAAATACTTTTATGAACATATCCTTATTGAATCTGTTCTTTTTATGAATATTTCCACTGCTGGATGTGCCCGATTTACTAACCCCATTTAGACACACTCACCTGACTCAATGAAATACAACACAGCCACTTGTGCCCTCACCCACTGCTCGGAGGGAAGAGACTCAGGGCCATTCAACGATAAGAAGGCATTGCTATAGCAGGATAACTATTACTTTTCCCAGTACTTTGCTGTGCCAAACACGTCTTACTCTACTTAACTTGACATTAAAGGGAGACTCTTAAGTATCCACTGATAACTCACAGATAACTTAGGGAGAATTTAGGAATAGGATCCCGGGAGCAGGACCCATTTAAGAGACAGAAATAGTTAAGCACATATGTCTTGGACTGAACACCTTCTCTGTGCCACATTCTCCAGGGGCAGTCTGTGGCAGGAGAAAAGAAAGCCTTGATGAGGACAAGGATTCACCCATCAGAAGATGCCTAACAGGCCTTAAAACTACAGAACCAGTTGATTCTCTTTCACAGTATCTCCATGTGTTAGTGTAGAACTATGCTCCTCAGGATTTTCATGGCTGAGTTTTCAGGAGTGGATTGCCAGACCTTTCTTCCAGGGTGCCTCTGGTTGGACTCAAATATTCATCTGCTTGGTTAGCAGCCAAGTGTATTAACTGTGCCAACCAGAAACAACTGCAGCCGCAGTCACTCCCTGCCCTACTCCTCCAGGCCAAACAGCTACGGTCACAGCCAGTGGTTCCCTTGGTGTGTTTGTATGCACATGCTGCGGGGCAGCAGGGTTTAGAATACAGAATACCCCTGGTCCTCACCCTCTCATAATCCTGTCCTCCCCACCCTATTCCCAGAATCCTCGTGGCAGCAGCTTCTAGGATGCCAGGAAAAGCCACTCTCTGGACTGGGCATTTTGAGGAGTGCTGACTGGCCCTGGTGTCCAGCAGAGGGGGCCCATGCTCTGCCATGCCCCAGCATGTCACCCTCAGCGCCTGGGACACAGGCTCTCTAGTTTTTTCTGTTGACCCCATCCTCACCAGTAAATGAACCTCACAGCCTCCCGTGCTTTTTCCCTCTGAGCTGTCTATGTCTATCTGCCATCCTGACTGCCAGACATTTCCCCTAACTCCTTGCCCCTTCCTGCTCTACCATCAGATGGTTCCAGGGAGATACCATCTAGGAACCAATGTGGGACAGGATTTTGACGAATGACATTGAGTAACATCTACAGTCCTATTTCAACTCCAGTAATGTGATCTCAGGCAACTAGCATACCCCCATTTTAGAGAAGAGAGAACTGAGTCACACAGGGGTTGTGATAGCACCTGCCCCTAGTGTTATCGTGAGGACCAAATGATGGCATCCGTGTTGAGTGTTTCACACAGTGCCCAACACCTGCTTCTCGTTAAACTACAACTTTCTTATATGGGCAAAGCCTGTGTTGGAGAAGTTTCTCCACACCTCCCCCCACCCCCAAATCAGATGCTTCCAGGGATCACTTAGCCCCATCTCCTACTCCCTGAAATGTTTGTATTTAAACTACTGTGCCAGTGGTGTTCTGTGAATTTTTATGGAACTTTATATGGATTAACTGTGTGGGATAAAGATGCCAGACACTGCTGTGTTTGCCATCCTTATCAACTCAGCATTTCTGCTCCTTGCTGGGTGGGCACCAACAGATCCCCCACCTGGGGGAGTTCACATATGGAGGCTTAGAGAAGCTGTTACATGGCTGGCACATGTGCTGATATAAGTGCATACATTTAGAGTCACTGTCACTGTTGTTAACAATTTTGTCCTTGACTTGAGTTTTTCTTAAGAGGCAAAGGACAAGGAAGGCACTCTCCCAACTCCTGAACACTGCACCATCCTGGTTTTCCCAGCTGCCTTCTCATCCAGGACTCCTCTACATGTCCAGAACTTGACTGTCCTTTTCTCATTGATTCACAGACTTCTTCATTCTGGATGTGAGATGTTTGATAGATAGCTGTGCAGGTAGTCCTAGACTTACAACAGGGTTTTGTTCGCACCTTCTACTTTGGGCTTGGCCTCAGCTAGCCGCTCCTGGAACTTCTTCTTGAAGAAGAGGGCCTGTAGTCGCTGTTGGTAGTGGTCGATCCTGTGGACAAGGTGAGACACGTGGTGAGGCAGCCCCCACCCGCCCCAGCTTTGGGTACCATGCCAGCCTTCAGTTGAACCTGCCTGACCCCCTGCCCTTCCTCCTGGGCAGAGCCCCCCGTCTGCCCCAGGCCCAGCCCCTGCAGCCCCATCTGCTGCCCACCTGCTCATTTCGTAAAGGAAGCGGTCAGCACGGGCCATCCGCTCGATCTCATGCTTGTGCTCCTCCAGGAGGTCAATGTCACTCTTCTCAGGGATGAACTTGAGGAGCTGCAAAGAGCAGGTGAAGGTAAGACAGGAAATGAGTGAGAAGCTGAGATGGGGGTGCAGCCCATGAGAGGCCCAAGCCCTGACCTTACTCAGGACGAGAGGTGGAGACCCAAAAGAGAGAGGCTACCTCTGTGTGGCCTCGTTTCTTCATCTGCCTGTAGGGCATGACCAGAGCAGTGGCTCTGACCTCTTCTTTCTTCTCCTACCCCCCAACTCATTTAGTGGACCTGTAACTTATATAAAGTGGACTAGTCTTAAGTATTCAGCTCAATGATTTTTTTCTTTATAAATCAATTTTATTGAGATACAACTTATAGAAGATAAAATGCATCCATTCTAACTGAGCAGTCCAAGATGTTTTTTGACATAACTGCCCACCCATTGGAAATCCTGGTGGTGTAGATGTCAAGTGCTACAGTCACTAACCAAAAGGTTGGCAGTTCAAATCCACTAGGCACTCCTTGGAAATTCTATGGGGCAGTCCTGCTGTGTCCTATATGGTCATTATGAGTTGGAACTGACTCAACAACAACAGGTTTTTGGGGTTTGAGCCACCCTTCAGATCAAGATACATAAAATGTCTTGCCCATCAGAAAGTTCCCTTCTGCCAGTTCAACGTGACAATCTGTTCCCCTCCTCTGCCAGCCTCAGTTGAATTCTATAACCTGAGATTAATTACATTGTCTTATTCTTGAACTTCATGTAAATGGACACATGCTGTATGTTCTATTTTGTGTCTGGTTTCATACACTCAGCATAATGGCTGACGTTCATTCATGTTGTGAATATTGGTAATTCGTTCTTTTTCTTTTTTAATTGTTGAATAGTATTCTACTTTAAGAATATACCACAACCTATCTATTCACTGTCCTATTGGTGGGCAGTTGGATTGTTCATAGTTTGGAAGCTGTATAAATACGGTTGTTATAAATATTCGTGTGTATGTCTTCTAGTGGGTATTTGTACCTGTTTCTCTTGGGTATACCCCTAAGAGTAGAACTGCTGGGCCACAAAGTAGGTGTGTGGTTAGCCTTAGCAGGCACTGCCAAATAGTTTCAGCAAGTGATTGTGCCAAGAGAATTCCATTTGCTTCGCATCCTTGCCCGTGTTTGGCACTGTCACTCTTTGTTCACCGTAGCCATTCTGGGGGGTGTATGGTGCTGTCTCACTGGGGTTTTACTGCTTTTCTCTGGTGACTAATAGCACATTTGCTTACTGGCCACCTGGAAGTCTTTTTGCTTGTTTTTAAAATTGGATTGATTGTCATTTTCTCATTGATTCATAAACTTCTTTATTCTGGATATGAGATCTTGGCTAGATCGATGTACAGGTAGTCCTCGACTTGCAACCAGGTTTCCTTCCAATGACTCCAATTGTAAGTCATTTCTGACCTATGTGGAATAATTTATTTTATTTCTTTAGTTTTCATTATGACTGCCTTTTTGTCATCAGTATCTTTGTAACTTTAAACTTTGTATTTGGGGATTGGAAATATCTTCAGGTGAACATCTGAGAATGATAGCATCAGCAAATAATGCATTTAAACATTGCAGTATATATTACTAGTGATCAGATGTACAACAACAACGGAAAGGATGATGTTAAGTCTGGCTTGTCCTAGCTCTAATTCATGCTAAGCTGGCGACTATAGTACTGCGAAGTCCTTCTGAAGATTGGCCTGCTTTTTCACACTAGTAATGGTGCATCTTGAGGAACAGAAGTTCCAATTTTAATGAAGTTTTATCAATGGTTCTTTTGTTGGGCATTTGAAGGACACAGCAAATCAGGGTGGGAGAAGTTTGGGAAAGATACAATTGTAAAACATCCTCATTTAGCTTGAGACTCATGGGGGATAAACCCATTGCCATCAAGTTGATTCTCACTCATAGAAACCCTACAGGACAGAGCAGAACAGCCTCCTAGAGTTCCCAAGGAGTGCCCAGTGGACTTAAATGGCCAGCCTTCGGTTAGCAGCCGTAACACTTAAGCACATTTCCTCCAGGGTTTCCTCATGAGGGATAGTACCTCCTAACTCTCTCCAGAGGCCTCAAAGACCCTTGAAAAAGAAGCAGCTGTTCTCTTCCCATAAAGATTGGCCCATGAAAGTTTCCGTACACTATTTCCCCTAGCCTGATTTTTCTTTGACCTAAGAATCTCAGCTTCTCTGTGGGCTGTTGGGAAGGGTTATACCTGTCCTCTAGGTTTGACTCCCCCCCCACCAAGGATCCTCACCTGCTCCAGCATGTCCTTTGCAAGGTCCTCCTGCTCATCCATCTTCAGGATGGCCTGCCGGATCTCCTCATTAGAAAGCTTCAGCCTAGATGTAAAACCGCACGGTCTGAGCAGCCTAGACTGGATCCTCTGCTCAGAATAGACTTCAAACACTCTTCTCCAGAAGGTACAGCCCAGCCTCTCTCCTTAGTGCCAACTCAGGACTACATTGGACAGTACTCCTCCCTGCTTCACCTGTGAAGTCTTCCCAGACTACACTGATAGGATTCACTCTGTGGTGAGCTATTTTAGTCGCTAAATAGACTTGAGTCTCTCAAGTCACTTGCTGGAGTTTCTATCAGAGCAGACGGGGGGCATTTGGGAGTAAAAGGGATGTCTTCAGTGTGAACTGAAAGGCAAAGTGAAATGTTTCTGATTCTTCTCCTCCTCATGCCTAAAATTTCTACAGCATCCTCCATGGGAGGGTGAGAGTATCAGCAGGGAACAAAGCGGCGACTTCCTGCTTCCTTCATTCTTGGAAGATAGATGAGCCCTCAGTCCTCTGACAGAGTCCCAGCTTCCAATCTGCCTTGCTGTCTTGGGGGGATGAGAAGCATCTCCCAGAATACACACCCACCACCCTTCTCTGTCTGCTCCAGACACACATCCCTTGGGATCTCTGATGATGCAGAGTTCTCCCTAATGACCTACTGAAAGAAACTGAGTCTCAGGACCTTGTGGGAAAGAGGGGTGGCCAGATGTCCTGGAGGTGGCTGGAGGCAGGACTAAGAATAGTACAGGAGGCAGTACCCTCTGACCCAAGCTCAGGCAGGAGGCCCTGCACAGAAGCCACAGAAGCCGTCCTGTTAGCGCAGATACTGCCCTGCTTGTTCTGCAGGCATGTTCCGGAAATGCTTAGGGGCTGAGATCATGCTGTTCTGGGGCCTAAACTGAGCAGGGCTCTCCATGGGCTTAGCGCAACTCAGCTGCCAGATGCTGACCAGGCTGGCCTCAGGATTGGGCAGTTTCCTGTCAGAGCTCCACACTGCTGCTCAGAGTGGGCTCCTGGGAGAAGGTTCTAGACCAATGTGTCATCTCCTCCCTTCCCATGAGAGAAGAAAGGAGAACCCAGAGATTCCCACTACCCCCATTGCTCTGCTGCCTTTCCCCTAGGCATTCTAGTCAATCATCTTTTTTCATTCAAGTCTCTCTCAGGCCTCTGTCCCTGGAAGGGTCCATTCCCCGCCCACCAGCAACCCAGCATGGGGCAGGGAACACAGAGGCCCGGCCAGTGCGTACTTGGAGAGGAGGATGATGCAGTTCTGGGCCCTTCGGCCATCAATGACCGACAGCTCCTTGACCTTGCGGGAGGCCAGGTAGATGTCCTCAGTGGAGCCCAACTCCTTCTGCAACCAACAAGCCAAGTGACAAAACTGTCAGTTTTTCCCCATCCTCTTCTTGCCTACCACCCAGAAGCCAAAGCCCTACCAACCTGAGAATGCTCCTGGGGTGAGGGGAAGAATGAAGGCAAAAGGAAAGGATAGAAGAAAGAGAAGAGGGTGGTTGAGAACGATCTCTAACAGGAGTTGTCTGTGATGTTACCATGGGCTAGAATGGGCTAGAATCCCAATCTCTTTAACGATCGTCCTCTCGAGGAAATCTAGAGGTGGGGGCTAGCTGATCCTTGTGGTGCTGGGCAATGTAGTACAGTCTACCATGCCCTTACAGAATCAGCTGCCACTCCCATCACCCGACACAAAGGGTTGCTCCAAGCTTAGGATGAGAAGCTGGTTCAAAATCCCCCATAAGGCCACAGTTCCTGGACTCCTGAGAGTACAGAAATTCTAGACATTCAGAGGTGGGCAAAATGAGGGAGAATTCCATGTGGAATTCTCTCCTCTGGGATCCCAGCAGGCAGATATCTAAGAAATCAGACATGTATACCCTTCTCATGAAGCCCTGGCTAGACAGGAGGCTGATTCTTACTCTGGGTGGTCACCCCAAAGCACTTCTCCATGTTGCAAGACTCCAGGAGGCACCACTCACCTCGCTGTAAATTGTGCCCCAAAATTGTGTGGCGCCCAGCCTGTGCAACTTTACAGGATGACCCTGTCTTGGGCCTGGGGCCGGGGAGGAGGGTGGGTGGTGGGTAAGACAACAGACCTCGAAGCTTTCTCTTTGCCCCAGGAGACATTCGCCTCCACTGCCAATAGGGGTCTCCTGCATTAACTTCCTCTTCTGTGTTTCTTCCCTCTCTTTGGGGACCCTGCCCCATGTGAGGATAAGTAATGAGGTAGAGGTTTGAATGGACAAGCCCTCTCTTTAGGGCCCTTTCCAGGGTGGCATCCCAAGACAGTAGTTAAAAGTTAGGGTGTCCACAGCCCCAAGAATGACTCACCTGCTGAGAAGGATTAGTTATCAGCTCCTAGGCAGGCAGCAGCCACAGCCAACAGAGAATTAAACATGCACAACGTTAGCCACGAGGTTCAGGGACAGACATGGGATCTCCCTGCATCTAGTCAATCAGCCCCATCCCAATGAGACCCCCGTGGTTGGAGAAAGAAACACAAAAGTAGTACAGAACAAACATGGCTTCGAGCAGGTGTGTCCTCACAGAGAGCCAAACGAAGCAGAAAACATGCAGTTCCTCCCACCCACCTAGACCCACTGGGGTCACCCCTCTCAGGCCTGGGCAGATCAGGGCCCTGAGCTCCCCATCCCAAGCCTGGCTGCCAGTTCTTTCCTGTTCCCTCCTGTGAATCTGCAGAGAGGGTAAAGATATCACTTCCACCCCCCATGTGCTCGTCTTTCCAAACAGGGGAGGAGATACAAATGAACACAAGCTAGAAGCACATGAAAGGTGCGTTCTCTGAGGTAGAAGAAAGCCAGTGTCTCTGACCTTTACTCTTTGGCCCTTGTCCTCTGTCTGGAAGGTGGCAAGCAAGGCGCGGGAGCCAGGGTCCTGTGTTTGCTCTCTGAGAGGCTCTGAGGGGCTGAGTCTGCACCTATGTTCTCCCTTCCTGACCCTAGTGGAGGTACAGTTACTAACCCAGGACTTGCAGAGAGTCTGGAAGGAAGGCCATACCTCCTCATCACACACCACACACCACCCAGGACCCCAAGACAGAGAGAGGGGGCAGCGCAGCCTCGAGGAGCTCTCCAGCTCTGCTGCTATGAATTCAGTCTCAGAGACTGAGTGATGTGCCAAGTGACAGTGCTCTGGAGGAGCCCAGCCTCCAAATGGGGGGCTGGACTAGGTGGGCTCCAAAAGGCACGTAGAAGAGGGGGCTATAAAGTCTCAGGTCTTCTCAACTCACCAAACTGGGAGGCCCCAGACTGAGTCTGTCTTAAACTCCAGACCCCCTTTTCCCCACTGCCCTGCATCCCAGCCCAACCTCACGGCCCAGGGGACTGGGTGGACAAGGTTGGAGGCTTGACCTGGAGGAAGACTCTCTGGTGGAGACTGTGTGAGGTGGGCCATGCACTATGTACCCTTGCACACACTCCCTCCATCACCCAGCACCCACACAGGACATCCACTCAGGGGGCACTGGTTCACAGGAGCCAGTGCTTGGAAAGCTCTTTCCAGCCCCAGCTGGGCCTTAGCTGCTGCCCATGGTCATGCCAGCTTAATGTGACTATCAGGTGACTTAATATTTCTTATAATTCAGGTGGAGAATCAGATTCCTTGGGCCCTGATATCTAAATGAAGAAAAACAATTATCTAGCTTTTTCAGAACCCCAATACAGGATCACAGTCTGACTCCACACCCCAATATACATATGTGTATGCCCTAGAAGCAAATGGATCTGTCCTCAGTCCTGTCTGCTCTACGGAAGATGCTGGTTTGGACTTGGCCAGACCAGTGGGAGCCAGACCACAATGTCAAAGAGCTGCTCAGGGCCCCTAAGGGCACAGACTCCATCTGTCGGCACTTGCAGAAGTCCCCAAAGCCAGAACCCTAGTCTGAGCAGAGAAATCAAAGATGAGAATAAGACAGCCCAAGAAGGAAACAGATCCTCAGTGGTAGGCCAGAGAGAAGGCAAGCACCCTAGGGCGTCTAGGTTTGTACTTCCCAAAGTGGACTTGGGAGAAAGGTCCTTGGGGAAGCTACTGACGATGCAGATTTGCGGGACCCAGCTCTTCTCTAGAAGCACAGGAGAATGAGTTCTGAGAATCAGCATTTGGGGCCATTTTGTGGGTACCCGACATACTTTGAGAGCCCTGCTTTGGGAATGGCCTGTCTTCTGTCACCAATTGCACTGCCCCACTTGCTCTGTGGCTGGAAGACCAGACCTGACAGACAGACTTATGCACACTGTGCCTGTAGACCAAGGACCAGGGTCTATCCAGGGCCTTCTCAGGGCCCAGCTGAGCCTTAGTCCCCTGAAGTGTCTTGGAACAGCAGCGGTATCTTTCTAGGGACATCTGCTGACTCATGAGGGGATGGGAGAAGACGGCATGGTGGAGAAAGTGGTACGACAAGTTATAATGCCTTCTAGGTACAGTTCCTAAATCCTAGGACCAAAGAAAGAGCAGGGTCAACAGTAGCCAAGCTCTACGACACCTTCTCCAGTGCTCCGGGTTGAAGCAGAAACAGACAAAAGACTATCTCATCACTTTGTGTGTAATTATAAACTAACACAATGAGATGTTTTCCCTCACTGGACTGAACACTTACAATTTGCGTGTACATCCAGAACAAATAACACGGAAGGAAGGAAGGAGAGAATGGAGGGAGAAAGAGAAGAAGGGAGGGACAAAGCAAAAGGGCCAGAAAAGGAGCTTAGGTTTGGGTTCAAGGTGTATGTGTGGATATCAAGGCAGGAAAAGGCGACTGTACAGGCCCAAGAGGCCAGAGGGGATGAGGTCTTACCTGATGCCTCTGATAGGCTGAAAACATTTTTTCAAAATCCTCTAGGTCCAGAATCCGAAATACCTGCATGTCATCAATCTCATTCCACACGGTGCCAGGGACACGTTCCTAAGATTCAGGTAAGAGAGCAGATGCCATGGCTGACCCTGATTTTCACTATGGAGCCACCCACTCCTTCCCTAAGCCTACTTGTCCCCCTAACTACAAGTACTATATGACTTTCAGAACTATTATAGGACTTTCAGAAGGGGATTAACTTCTCCCCTCAAAAGTTCACCATCTTTGAGGAAGTGGTGTGTAAATTCTCTTCCCTGGGATGAAAGTCAGTGACAAGCCCCTTCACCTTTTTGTGTGGGGCCACATGTAGGTGTGTCCCGGAAATCAAGGGAAGCATTTGGGTGATGGATAGGCATGTATGCAAGGGGGTGTACTATACTCCTTTTGGAAAAACCATGTGCTCAGAACACAAGGTCCACTCTCCCCAAAGTCTACTAGGAGGTGGCTCCAATCATTTCCTGGAATCATGGGAAGGAATAGCACCCACACATATTTGGGATGGTCAAAGCTTCATTACCGAATATATTTCATTTATCTGAAATCCGCATTTTCTCTCCTCAGTGCCTTCCTTCCACTTTCCCAGGTTTGCAGAAAGTGGAGCAACGCCAGAAGTCAGGACATCATGGCCTCTGTGGTGACATTGCTCAGACCAGTAAGACCCTGCCACAATTCCCCGTTGATCAGACCTAGGGAAGGTGTTCCCATTCTGTGTGATTGAAATGGACCGAGAGTTTTATACTCCAAGGTCTTTTAGCTTAGTCCCTCACCTCTTTGTGTAAGACTTTTGGGCTGAATCTTCATCCCAGGGATCCAGGAAAGCATTGCTAGCAAGTCCGAAAACATCCCTCTAGTTTTGTAAGAGGAAGCCCTAGCAACACAGTAGTTAAGTGCTTAGCTGCTAACTGAAAGACTGGTGGTTTGAACTCACTGCTGGAGAAAGTGGTGGCAGTCAGCTTTCATAAAGGTTACTGTCTTAGAATCCCTATGGAACAGTTCTTCTTTGTCACATGGACTTGCTATGAGTTGGAATCAACTGGACAGCATTGAGTCTGGTTTTGTTGGCTTGATATTGTAACACTAGATGATGGCTTAGAAGACTAGGGGAGACTGGGCAATGGGCAGGGAAGAGTTGACATCCTACAGCACAGACAGCAGTTTGATCCACCCATCCCAAGAGTCCTCAATGAGTTCAGAGCTTTGCTGTCCTTTAAAATATAATCTCCTGCTTTTCTCCGCCTGAGGGGACAGCCAGACAACTTTTTTTTTTTCGCAGAGAACCTTCTTAATCTTAATGCCTCCTTCTCCTGTCTACAGCTCCCCCTCAACAAGAGAAACATACCTTTCACTCACTTTTATTTTCTTAAACTCTGCAAAGGGGTGGCTGGGCCAGGGTGGGGGTGGGGACATTCCTGTGGCCTTTCCAAGGCCAGGGACCCTCTTATGGAATGCCAGGCTGGGAAGCTCATAGCAGCAAGGGAAAAAGGCAACTGGCCAAATCTAACACAGACACATTCTTTTCGTGGCAGAAATAGCTAGTGTGTGTGCATGTGAGTGAGTCTGTGTATCTGTGAGTGTGCATGCTTTGGGGGTACTAGGGAGAGGTGCATGGGAGGCAGAGAGAAGATGGGAAGGAGAGCAGAATCCAGGAGGGTAATGAGAGACAATGGTTGAAGAAGTGTTGGATGTGCAGTGACCCTGGCTGCTCTGTGGGAAACTCCCACCTCATTCCGCAGCTCAGTCCAGACGTGGATGGATGGAGGGGGAGGAGGGGGAGGTGGGACTGCCACTGAGGTAAAGCTCTTAAAGTCAGGACAAAGCCAGGATGAGAAGAACTGGGCTAGCCATTCAAACACTGGGAGGAGCCTTCCACAGACAGCAGACTTCCTGATTCCTCCTCACTTCCTTCCAAACACACTCCTCCTCCCACTCAGATTCTTTACATTTACCAGAAGGGACCTGAGGGTCTTTGTGGAACTGTGATTGAGGTCTGCAGCCACAGACAGATGTGTCTATCCCAATTATTCTCCACATCCTATATTTCACCAAGTCTCCCCGATAGGCTCATCTCGTATAACAACTCTCAGATTTAAGGTTTGCATCATGCTGCCCAAGGCCTACCACCTCAAGCCTAGGTTCCTTCTTTTCCTCTAGAGACATACTTTCTATGCCGGTGAACTGTTCTCAAAAGTACATTTCATTATGTTTCCCTTGTAGAGTATTTCCTTTGGGGCCAGAGTAGCTAGGGTGAACCCTCAGCCTCACCACTCTGTGGGACTTGTTGGCTCATGAAGTATCACTACCCTTGTTATCAAAGGAGCCTCGCCTCACAGAGTGGATTAAGTGGGAGGATATATTTGAGGCATGCCATGGTAGCACCACTAATAATAATGAACTCAATACTATTAAGACTTCTTGTGTGTCAGCTAGAACCCTGGTGGCGTAGTGGTCAAGTAGCTGCTGTGACTGTTCTACGTACTTACACGTATTAAGTCAACAAAACCTCATGACTATCGTATACAATGGAAATGACTGGTATCTTCATTATACCCATCAGGAACCTGAAGCTTCCATAACTGAATAACCTGCCCTCGGCCACATATCGCAAGTTTAACTGCTACCCAGTCATGACCCAGTCAGTTCTGACTCATGGCGACTCCTGTGTGTCAGAGCAGAACTGTGTTCCGTGGGGTTTTCAGCAGCTATTTTTTTCAGAAGTAGATCACCAGGCCTGTCTTCTGACAAACTTCCAATCTTTTGGTTGGTAACCAAAAACATTAATAATTTGCACCATCCAAGAACTCTTGGTAAAAATCTGTTGTTGTTAGGTGCCATGGAGTTGGTCCAGCTCACGGCGGATCCCGTGTACAAGAGAGCAAAACCGTGTCTGGTCCTGCACCATCCTCACAATCACTCCTATGTTTGAGCCCACCGTTGTAGCCACTGCGTCTGCTTGTTGAGGGTCTTCTTCTTTATCTCTGACCTTCTGCTTTACCAAGCATAGTATCCTTCTCCAGGGACTAGTCTCTCCTTATAACATGTCCAAAGTAAGTGAGACAAATCCTCACCATTCTCCCTTCTACAGAGCATTCTGGCTGTACTTCTTCCAAGACAGATTTGTTCATTCTTCTGGCAGTCCGTGGTATAATCAATATTCACCAACACCATAATTCAAAGACTTCAGTTCTTCTTCAGTCTTCCTTATTTATTGTCCAGCTTTCAAATGCATATGAGGTTAAATATTTAGGGCTAGGATAGTAGGCTCTCAAATACTACTTGCTGCTCCCTACCCATTCTTCCTATTCCTGCCGAGAAATGCCTGCAGCCCATCCAAAAGCACCCCATTGCCTATTCTATCAAATCTACCCTTTTGGTCTAGCAATGAAGCTGCAGCCTACTCTGGGGCCCTGGGAAATTTACATCAGATTCAGTATTAGTGGGCCCCAGCCAGTATCCCATGAAGCACAGTTCTGCTTATGAGGAAACGCTGCAACAGTCTTAGTTGCTTTGTCTCCCTTCTCTAATTGTTGGCATGGCTGGTCAACTTTTCAAGCAGTTTAATACAAAATAATATTGTATCTGGTCATGCACAGTGAATATTTCCACACAGCCCATGACTTTGGTTCTGCAGAGCTGTTTGCCTGCTCCCATGCCATCAGCCTTTTTGGTCCTCCACAAGGCAGGACAGTGCAGTGTGGCTGCTCCAGGCCTTAACAACCTGGCTTCAAAATGCTGCCAACCGGAGGCTTTACAACACTAGTCATACACATTGGAGATACATGATTAGGAGAGTATGAACGAGCTGTATTTAAGCCCTGTCTTTCCAGCTAGATTACCACCTAGAGATGGAAGGAGTCTTGGAGATCATATCACAGAGAACTAAACTGAGACAGAGGCAAGGTAAGATTGTCCACAGGTTATAGAGCTAGTTAGGGCCAAACATGCTTCAGTTAGTGGTTAGAACCTCTCGTTCAACCCACACCCAGAGTCTCTAGGTGTTTCCTTGAACATGTTTCTGAATGTGTCAGATCCTGATGTTCCTGGGTAGTACCTGGCTACTAATTGAACAGTTGGCTCTTCAAATCCACCAAGAGGTGCCTCAGAAGGGTGACCTGGTGATCTGTTTCTGAAAAACCAGGCATTAAAAACCTTATGGAATACACAGTGCCTGGATTGACTTGGTGGCAACTGATTTGTTTTCCGGCTACCTTCTCGTAGAGTAACACCCTGTCTTACCTTTTCTTATTATCCATTATGGTCCCTGGCAAGGTCTGTACCTATAGCTGACCTCCGACTAGCTGGTCTGCTGTCAGGAGAAGGCAACTAACAAATAGCTGGTCACCTACTTCACTTAATATTCTCTAGCCTCACCCTACTACAGTCTCTGTATGAGCTCAAGTTCCAGCTCATAGAGAGTGACACGGTTAGGAATTCCCCAAGATTTGGTCCAAGAGGCCCTTATAACAAGGTCATAGTGGATTCTTTAGTCCCAGTAACAAAAAGAAGGCGTGTAGGGACTGGTATTGCAGCATCGTCAGTCAGGCTAATTGTAGCCAGTTGCCACTGTATTTGGTTCCGCAAGGTCTTAATAGAAAAATAAAACAAAAGAAAAAACAAGAAAACCAGTTGCCGTTGAGCCAACTCTGACTTGTGACAACCCTATGTGTGCCAGAATAGAAGGGTTTTCAGCATCTGTGACCTTTTGGGGATCCCTGGTGGTGCAGCGGTTAAGAGCTACAGCTGCTAACCAAATGGTTCAGAGTTCAAATCCATGAACTGTTCCTTGGAAACATTTCAGGGCAGTTCTACTCTGTCCTATGAGGTTACTATGAGCCAGAATTGATTCAGAACTAATGGGTTTGGTTTGGGTGACCTTCTGGAGGCTGACACCCCTGGGTGGACTCCAGCTGCCAGCCTTTCAGTTAGTAGATGAACACTTAACCATTTGTGCCACCCAGGAACTCCTGGTCCTCTTAATACCCAAACCCAAATCCACTGCTGTCAAGTCAGTTCCAACTCATAGGAACACTACAGGACAGAGAACAACTTCCCCCTCAGGGTTTCCAAGGCTGTAAATCTTTACAGAAGAAGAGTGCTACATCTGCCTCCGTCAGAGCAGTAAATAGGTTTCAACTGCGGACTTTTCAGTTAGCAGCCGAGTACTTTAACCACTGTACCACCAGGGCTCCCTCAGCCCTATTAATGTTTTTAGGTGCCATCAAGTTGATTCTGACTCAGAGGAACCATACATACAATGGAAAAAAACACTGTCCAGTCCTCTGCCATGCCCACAGTAGCTGTTATGCTTAAGCCCATTATTGCAATCTATCTCGTTGAGGGTCTTCTTCTTCTTCACTGACTCTCTGCTTCACCAGGCATGATGTCCTTCTCCAGGGATTGATCCCTCCTGAAAACATGTCCAAAATATGTAATACCCACAGTCTTGCCATCCTTGCTTCCAAGGAGCACTCTGCTTGTTCTTCTTCCAGGACAGATCTGTTTGTTCTTTTGGCAGTCCATGGTACATTCAGTACTCTCCTCCAACCCTACAATTCAAAGGCATCAATTCTTCTTCTGTTTTCTTTATTCTTTGTCCAGCTTTTGCATGCATGTGACGCAACTGAAAATATCATGGCTTTGGTCAAGCGCACGTTAGTCTTCAAGGTGATGTCTTTATTTTTCAACACTTTTAAAGAGGTCATTCGCAGCAGATTTTCCTAATACAATGCATCTTTTGATTTCTTGACTGTGGCCTCCACGGGTGTTGATTGTGGAAACAAGTAAAATGAGATCCTTGACAACCTCAGTCTTTTCTTCATTTATCATGATGTTGCTTACTGGACCAGCTGTAAAGATTTTTGTTTCCTGGATGTTGAGGTGGACTCCACAGTCCTCTGAATAGGACTTGCCAATGTACAGAACCAGAGACGGGGTTTCACTGAGGCTGGAACTGGCCTTCAGTTTCTGGGGTCCAGTGAGATCCAGAGTATGTTTACTTCATGCTCATGAGAGTGTAGAAGAGGAATCAGCTTCCACACTTGGATCTAGGAGTGACGTTTATTACGTAAAACTCATGAGGGTATTTCACTGCTGATCTAAGAAATGTAGCCCGTGTTGTGTACCTTCGCCTAGGGAAGATGTCTGAGAGTGACAGGGCTGCATCTTGACACAAAACTCTTCGTCGCAAGCACTCCAGAGCCCCAGCACTCTCACCTTGTCACTCCCTGACAGCTCATCGCTTCAGTCCTTCATACACATTGCCTTGGCTTTTACCTTCTCTAGACTTTGGTCTAAGCTCTCATCTGTGTTTTCCATTCTCTTTCTCAGCTTGACCCTGACCTTGAATTTCCAGGGTCAGTTGCTTGGCCTAGCCCCTACTCCTCTAAACCTCAGTACATGCAAACCGCAATTCCACTTGTAGGAGGCTTTGCTACTGTGATAATTAACAGGGGCCGAGCATCTTCACCCAGTGTAGATGCTCCCCCCAGTGGAAAGGGCGCTACCTGGCATCAGCAACCCCATCTTCTGTAGCCACTGTACCCACCCATATCCTCCACTAAAGAAGAAAGCCAGTATGATCTGCAGGCAGTGGTCAGTCAGCCCAGGGTCTGATGGCTCCTGGCTGTAGGCAAATGAATCCACTGACCCCATCCTGGTTACTTACCTCATTCAGCTTGACCCAGTTGAAGGACTTCAGTGGGTGGGAAGGCTGGGGAACATGCTTCTTCCTGAGTGGGGTGTCACTGCTAGGGAAAGGGTCTGGTGGGCGGGGCAGGCCCATGCTGAAGCAAGGTGGGGCGCCTGGGGGAGTGGGAGGCCCACCAGGTGGAAGGGGTGGCGGTGGTGGTGGGGGGCAGCAGGCAAAGGGGAGGGGAGGTGGGGGTGGAGGCAGGTCACTGGTTGTCATCAAGGAAGACAAGGCAAGTGGGCCCCCAGGGGGAGGCGGACAGGATATAGGGCCTGTCTGTGAGGAGACAGAAAAGTCAAAAGACAAAGCCATCAGTAATGATGCTATTCAGACCACTTGCCACCATTCCTTACTCTTAATTTGCACGTATACTATCCCCTGAATTCTGCTGTCACCTCTCACACATATTTAGTGCCTCCACTTTCTGTCTATGCCTCCCAAACATGCAACGTGCACGCACACACACACACACACACCCCGACACCCACAGACACACACATTGATACACCCACAGACAGACATGCATACATTCAAACACAGACACTGGACAGTCAGAACAGCCATCAGGACGTAACAGCAGGGTTGACATAAACAGCAGTGAGTGGTGTAGGCTGCTGACTGCATGATGGCATCCAGCTGCCAGGGTGAGGGGCAGCCAAAATCCCATCTGCACTTTGCTTTGCAAGGTATTCTTCCTGGGACAGTGTCCCCCAGAAGGACCATTACTTTTTCTAATTAACACAAAGGTGCCACATAGACTCTTGGGAGACACAGTCAGCCCTTACAGCCTCAAAAGTCTGCATCCCCTCTGTCCTGGCCTACAGGTACCCTCTCTCTCTCCTATCCCACTCTAGTACCCTTCCCCACCCCACCCCGCCTCTGGCTGCTCTGCTCAGAAGCCCAGGGGCTCAGCTCAACTACATGAAGGGGGAAAAGGTGCCCACATACTGAGATTTCACTGAGTTGGGCTACCAGCTCTGCCACTTGTCCCCGAGCCTGGCGTAGCTCCTGGGACTCTCGGGCCAGCTTGTCCTTCATCTTGTTCAGCGTCCGCATCATCTCCTCCTTCTCCAATGTCTTTGTCTCGCATTCCCTCTCCTTCCTCTCCAGCCGGCTCACCAGCTCCATGTGTTCTGGAATGAGGGTGGGACAGGAGAGGAAACAGGAAGAGAGAGCATGAATAGGGATGCGTCCCCATCTCTGTGGGAGGCTGTGGGGTCCTGGGCTGGGTGTCAGGGCATGCGGGAGGGCTAGACAGAACCCCTCACCTTTCCGGAACTTCTCGGCCTGTTCTCGCCACTGTTTCACTTCATTCTCATTGATGAGCCTGGGAACAGAGCAGGGAATGGGCAGTGTGACTGTGGCCCTCTGCTCAGCTTGCAAGCCAACGGGTTATCTCCTCATCCTCCACACGGTACCCTGATCACCGATCTGTCCAGCCATACCTGGAGGCTAGGGTTTTAACTCCCCAAATGTCTCTTGAGGTCTCCACTCCTTCCCAGTCCTCATTATGTGTCTCTGAACTTTGAGAGCTGACAGAACCCTTGATCCCCTGTTCCAGCTCCTCTATGATAGAGCTGAGGCCCAGAGCCCAGAGACAAGAACAGCAGCTAATTAACTGTAGAGTTAGGACTAAGTCCTAGACTTCCCTTAGCTGTATAAGGACTTGTACACCTTTATAAAAGTAGAGTTTTGCAGCCAGCAGTTAAAAACAGTGTTCCTACCATGGTCCTAATTTCGAGGCCAACAAAGACCAACATGTAAGTATGAAAGAAATTGCTCTGCATCCCATAACACAAGATGGTGAGGGCAAAGAAGGGAAATAGCTGAAACATTCATATAAATTCTTACAACGAGGTGTTAAAATTAAGTTTTCATCTCCACACCAAGGTATAAAAAAGAGAAAAATACTAAAATGAGATTCCAGTGATAATTTCCTTTTGAAACTGGAAACGTAAAGAGTTAATAAATCCATGACTCTTGACTTCTTGACCTGATCAAGGATCTAAAGAGGGGCCAAGTACTGAGAGGGAAGAATATTTTATGAGAGTCTTCTTTGGAGGGAGCTGCTGTCAACCTTCCCAGGGTGGGAGGGTTACCTTCTTGCCCACAGTCCTAATGGTAGGGCTTCTTTCGAGAGAGGCATGGTGCACTGACTTCTGACTTGGGGCCAGGCCAGGCAAATCTAGGGGCAAGGGACTAATCGGGAGAGCACGGCTGTGTTGGGGTCTGCTGGTACTCCTAGGTGCTATAAGAACAGAGATAGCCTGAGGGTCCCACAGCCCCGATGTAAGCCTGATAGAGGAATCGGGAGTGAGCCACCTGGGAGAGAAATGAGACCATCGACACTCAAACTCTGTGTGCACTGGTTCTTCAGGGAACCGGGGGCTAACAGAAGAGATGGAAGCAGCCAGGTTGCCAGCTGGGAAAAAAACAAAAATAGCTTGCATGACCAGTGACCTGGGTTTTGTAGAGAGACACACACAGGAACCTCTGAAAGTTCCAGCAATGTAACCACATGTATTCACACATGTGCCAAGAGAACATGAAGCCTGCTTACTAAGTCAGTGGGTCAAGCGAGATTTTTATTTGCCCTTTCTCCTTCCTGTCCCCTAGGCTGCCTCTGGAGAAACTGGTTCGCTTGTGGAAGGAGGACTGATAGACAGGTTACGGAAGAAACTGTGAGCAAAGAAGCCAACCCCCAGTGCACATGCACACATCCCTTTTCCTACTGCAGCCTCCCAGTGCCAGTTGGGGAAGGAGAGACATTTAAGGCTGAATCAAGTTCAGAAAGTTGATTTACATCTGGGATTAGTCCTCACATCTGAGACTGTGTTGACAGTTTAGAGTGACCTTAAGACTTCTACTACCCAGAAAGGACCAAAAATGTCACTGGGCCTGAGAAATTTTCATCCTTTGGCTGAGGACAGTTCCCCCCCCACCACACAACATAAGGAATTACAGGAAACAAAAATAAAACCACATGTTGGCATCTGGGGCCTTAAAAGCTGCCAAGCTGCCATCTGAGGGTGCAGCAAATGGTTCCAACTCAGCAGGAATGGATGATCACCAAAGACCAAAATGACATGGGGGAAAGAGAACCCCGAAGACAGAGAAACCCACGTGAGTGGGTGACTACACTGACTTGTGACCAGAAGAACTGGATGGTGCCCAGCCACCAGCAGCGATAGTCATGATGGAGCTCACCAAGTTGGGTCTCACTGGCAATACAAGAATAAAAAGGGGTACACCCTGAGATCTCTGCTAAAGGGCCACAATTGATGGTCCAGGGGCCTCAGAGTTCCCCTGGGAGCATGGCCCATGGCCCTGATGCTGCCCCTGTCCATAAATCACAATGGAGGTCAACTCTTTGGACAGGAATGGATTGGACTTGACGACACAGAGTGGCCATATCATGTGTGCACTTTATGGTTCTATGCATCTATAGGATGTCGTCCTGCTGACCTCTTACTGGAGGAAGGGGAGTGTATGGAGAGGAGGGGGTAGGAGACTGTTGGGAGGATAAGACACGTATGGAGTGGAGAGGAAGAGTGTGCTGTCACCAGGCAGGGAGAGCAGTGGGAGCTGGATGTAGGTGGGAATGTACATTTTCATTCAATCACAATAAAAAAAAAAAAATGAAGAAATAAAAAAATAAAACCACATGTTGATTACTGGTTGCACTTGCTCAACATACCAGTTAGGACTTGAACTTGCTCAACACCTAGTTGTTTGTGCTAATGAAAACAAGAGCATGAATGGAAGTTGTTTTCGGCTTGACTTTGGAATGCAAACCAAAGAATCATTTAAGGTCAACTTCCTTAAGGGCAGTTGGCTCAGACTGTTAATGAAAGAGGCTTAAAGTAAAAAATCAGCATGTTAATGTAAGGTCATATTATTAATTGATATGCCTTTAAGTTGTTTTCTCTGTTTCCCTAAACCTAGAGTCAGAAACAGATGATAAGCCAGAAGGCCTTAGCCTCTAATATGCCTTGTCCTCATGTTTAGTGGTTGGCAAATTTTCTGTAAAGGATCAGACAGTAAATATTTTAGATTTTGCAGACCACAGACAGTCTCTGAGGCATTTTCTTGTTTGTTCGTCTTGCTCATGGGCCATATAAAACCCAGCTGGAGGATCAGGTTTAACCCACTCACGCTAGTTTGCTGACACCTGCTTTATGTTAATGAATTCAAATTTCTCCTGTAGCCAATCCATGCAGTGGGTTATTGAGAGTGACATGCCCTAAAAACCTGTGCTGTCCACTGCAGTGTTCATTAGGCATAGGTCATGTGGCTATTTAAATTGACTGAAATTGAAAATTCAGCTCTTCAGTCAAACCAGTCAAATTTGGAGCTGCATACCATGTGTAGCTTGTGAGTACAAGGAATGTGTCTGTTAGCTCAGAGTTCTATTGGATAGCACTGCTCAAAAGCCATTTGTGAGTGTCTGGTATGAGACGGGAGTCCATGAGTAGCAAAACAGTTAATGTGCCCAGCTACTTACTGAAAGGTTGGAAGTTCCATCCCACTCAGAGATAGCTAAGAAGAAAGGCCTGGAACCTACCTCTGAAAAAGCAGCCATTAAATATCCTGCAGAGCACAGTCCTACTCTGACACTCAGGGAGTCACTGTGAGCCAAACTTCTCTATGGCAACTGATCTGATTTCAGAGAGACAGCTGAGGTTTCAGTGGGGAGACCCAGTGTGCGAGAGGGTTGGGGAGGGAGGAGGAGGACAGGGTAAAGACTGGCCACTGCTCACATGTTGACGATGTTCTTGACATTGAAGTTCTCCAATGGAGCCAGGTCAGGGTCCATGCCCCTCTCATCCTGGAGGACAATCTGCTGGAGGATGCGGTCTAGGAGCTGCCACTGCTGGAAGTAGCCACCGTTCCTCTTATCTGGGGGTGACAGGCATCATCTTTTGACTCGAGCCCCCTGGAGGCCACTCCCAGAGTCACTGCCTGGGCCCTAACTGATGACCAACTGTTCCCTTTATAGGTCTTGGCAACCTCCTACTCTGATGAGGGAGACAGTGCAGTTACAGCTGATGAAGAGTCACAAATCCAGTCATCTCTCGATTATCTGCAACTCCTCTTACATGTATGTATCAATCCTCCCAACACATTTTTCTATTCTTAGAAGTCCTTCCTGGCTGCCTTTCCTCCCTGTCTGGACTCTAGGCATCGTATGTCCTGGGAATGCAAATTGCTTTTCATTATCTTGGGAAAAAAATAAAAAGCATCGTTAGGAAAGGAAATCTGCTCTAAAATACTACAAGATGAATAATGAAGTCTCTAGGGAAATACAAAGCAAAAATGATAGAATTATCTATGCTACTGCTCTAAAGAGAAAGACAAGTGGGAAATAATTGTAGGTGCTCTCTGAGAAGGAGTCAGAATGGGTTAGGGAAGTGATTTGTGGAATCCAGGAAGAGTTCTGATGGAGCTGACCTTGAACTACAAGGGCAAAGCCACCATGTGATATGTTTTATTTCCTAGTCCAACCCCTCTAAAGAGTCTGGATGGATGTAGATTTTCCTTTCATGAGCCGCAAGTCTCCTGTTTTGGTTCTGTATCCCAATGGCTTTCTCTCTACTGACCGGCAAGGCAAGTCAGCCACATCAATTTGTTCATCAAAATCAACCTATGATGCCTTCTTTTGTGGAAGATCATGTCCATGAAACCTTATTTGAGGACAAAATGGTACACCAAAGTGTACCCCATGGTTCACCAGGCATGTCAGTTCCTGGAGGGGTAAGTCATGTTTCACAGGACTTCCCATGTCTTCCATGAAGACCTTCTGGGCTGAGTTTTGGAAAACTGATAGCTTTCTGATCTATACTGGTCTAGCTTCCTTTTCACCACTCCGCTCAACATGGGCATTGCAGAATGATGCATCCTTACATTTGCCTTTTACCCAGGAAAACTAGGTAATCATGTTTTGTCTAAGTTCTGACCACAAAGAAATAAAAACCCCCTTCATATATAAAGAATGCTCTCAGTTTCAGGCTCACTCACTTAACGTGGAATAATACGCATCCCCGAGGTCATCTGGAGGTTTAGAGATGACACTGGTAAAGAACCTTGCACCATGCCTGACCCAGAGAAGGCACCCAATGAATTGTGATTGTTGTCACTGTCACCATGATCACCGCCACCACCACCACCACCATCACTAAAGAGACTCTGTCTCGGTTGACTATTACAGTGGACTGTACTAATTTTCAAAACGTTGTATTTTGTGAACAGCTTAAATACCAAATAGGTGCACTTACAGCTCATTTCAAATTGTATTTCTGGGTGGCTATTGGTGGTTATATGTAATTTTTTCAATCACTGAGTACGTCTGGGTCTAAAGAACTTATCCACCTAGTGCTGGAGTCACTGACATTGGGTATTTGCAGACAGTAGCAAGGACAAAGGAGCTAGGGGGAGAGTCAGCCAGGACTAGCTGGAGGAACAGACAAAACACTGGCTGTCCGTTCTACGTCTCTGTTACTCTCCCAGGCACAAAACTTCTTTGTCGAACTCCCCAAGAAGACTGGTCACTCCCTTGTCATAAGCTGACAGCTACAACTGTCTGGTTTTGAAAATGCAAAGATCAAACTGCTGCTTGTTGTCCTGGGATATTGGAGTTGCTCAGGAGCAAGTCCCCACCACCTTCCCTGGGTGACAGTGGAAGCTGCTCTATTTTATTGACCCCAGCCTTGTGGTCTGGACTTCCAAGAGGGGATCACCCACCCAGTGGACACTGCAGCCTTGTCTCAGCCTGTCCCTGACAGCCAGGGTTCAAGGGCCCGGCTAGGAGGTGGCAAGGGCAGGGGACTCACAGGGCATTTGGAGGCAGTGGTGCAGGACAGAGAGCAGGCAGGGGTAGGCTTCGGTGTACTTCAGCTTCTTGTGGATCAGCTCAAACATCTGGGATGCACTCTTGGTGTCAATGTGGACCTGGGGGTGGGGACACAGTAGAGACAGTCAGCACGAAGCAGGGATAGGAGAGGAGGAAGAGGACAAGGGAGAGAAGGCCCTGTTCCCATCTACTGACTCAATCTCCCAGGAGCGCTTGCTTTCCCCTGCCTCTGCCCCAGGCTTAAAGAAAGAGACTGAAAAAAGCAGGAGGGCAGTGTGTTAATTATACGGACCAAGGTTCCCTAATCTCAGCAGCATCAGCATCTGTCCCTGGATACGTCTTCATTGTGGGGCTGTCCTGTGCATCACAGAATGTTGAACGGTGCCCAGCCTGGCATCTACTCACTGGATGCCAGTTGCATCCTCCCAATTTGTGACAACCCAAAATGCTCCAGACATTGACAAATGTCCTTGGTGAGGGGAGGGGAATCACCTTTAGTTGAGGACTACTGATCCAACCTAAAGGAAGGATGCAGGGACACAGATGGCTCAAAGGAGCAAGTACCATAAGAGGAAAGAGCACTTCGCTTGAGACCAGAAACATGGGTTTGTATTCTAGATCCTCTACCTGTGTGACAACAGCCAAGCTACTTAGTCTCTTGGACCTTAATTTCTACATCAACAAATCCAGAGCTTTTGTGATATAATGGATAATGCTTTGTGAATATGAAGCACTAGCCAAAAGTAGGTTTTTATTTGGATAGGGATTTTATAATACAATTTTTAGGAGGCAGTGTTGTGTTTTTCCTGGTTTTTATGGCTAAGATGAAAATGCAGTCTAGTTTGCTGAGTGTGATTTGGACAGTGATGGGGGAGGCGACTCAGGAAATTACTGGCAGGCAGGGAGAACGGCAGCCCAGGAGAGGCATTTGGGACAAACCACATGTAAGCACTAGCTCCTTTTCTCTTGCAGTCTGCTTTCCTTGGCTGCAGATACAGAGGGCACAGAAGCCCATCAGGTGAGGCCCTCTAGGTAAGGTCTGCCAGATACGGGCCACCAGAGCCAGCATATTATGTGGGCTCCAGGAACAAGACCTGGCCGGGGAGGGATGCCCACCAGAAAACCCACCAACACTGGAGCCACCACTGCACAGGATCTGAAGAAGTGACTGTGGGCTCACCAAGAAACCCTCCCTGCCCCCAGGCTCCTCACCATGTCAAACCTTCTGGCTAGCTCCAGGTCATCCTCATTCCGAACCATCTCAAAGAAGTCTAAATGCCTACATAGGAAAGCAGAGACAGAGTAGACATTAGAACCAAGACACCCCTGGTGAAGGACTACAGCCTCAGCTGAGGGAACCCCTACTTCTCAAATCTGATCTTGGCCATATGGGTTGCCCCAGAGGCTGGAAATGGACTCATAGACAAGCACTCACTTATTCCTGCAGAGGGGCAGGGACTATGGAAATGACTGCAGGGGACAAAAGAGGAAGAAAAGCCAATGGGGCTGGATTAACGTGCACAGTATGACTCATCCTATCCTCTCCAAGACAAACTTAGAAAGAAAGTATCTGCCTGTAGGCCAGCACTCTTTTCTTTTACAGAATACCATGCTTGTCCTTCTGACAGGCCAACCCAGGATCCCTTCACCTAAAGCCAGAATTTCTCAGCTTCACCACTATTGAAATTTGGAGTTTACTAGCTCTCGGTTGTGGAGGGCCGTTCTGTTTCTTGCAGAATGTTTATCAGCACCCCTAGCCTCTACCTACTAGATACCAGTAGCAGCCCCACTCCCCCAGTCATGACAAGCAATAATGTGTCCAGTTAAATGGCCTCTGGGTGTTAAAATCATCACCAACAAGAACAAACTAACCAACATCTATCTACCCTACTGTTCTTCCCACCACAACCCAGCAACTCAACCCCAAATAGATCCATCCTCTGTCCCCTAAGACCTAAAAAACACATTGCTACTGAGTCAATTTCAACTCGTAGCAACCTTATAGCATACAGTAGAACTGAGAGAAATCATGTTAAACACTCTTGACATAAGTGAAGCCATCTTGGATGTTGAACCGTTACTTCAACTCTGTGTAACCTCCTATGACGTTTGTGTTCTGTAACCTAGAGGCAGTCTGGGAATACTTCCAAGCCCTTGGCCCGAACATGTAGAACAACGTATGACCAAAACTGTAAACAACTTACTTAGTTACTGTATGTTTCTTTTCCTTGTATTCTAAGTTACCAAAAGGGCATAAATACTCTAATAAACTTCTGCTCTGGGCTCTCGGCCGGGGAAAGCTGTTAGCCCCCTGATCCCAAACTGTTTCCTGTCTATCCTTTCTTAGTCTCGGTGTAGCTCTCCTCCGCCCACCATGTTCACCGGAGAACTCTCTGATCTCCGACATCTGGCGCCCGAACGTGGGGCCGCAGGAGAGCCTTAACCTTTGTCTTACAGATCCTGGGATAAAGTGAAGTGATCTCACAGAGTTTGCAAGGAACTCCCAGTGGATTCAGACTACTGACCTTTTTGGTTAGCAGCTATAGCACTTAACCACCACACAACCAGGGTTTCCCTTTAGGCGCCCATGTGATAAACTGCCTGTACTAATGGAAAAGAAGGCCTGGGGTACAGTGGTTAAGCACTCGGCTACTAACCAAAAAGCCAGTAGTTTGAACCCACCTGCCAAGTGTGAAGGAGAAAGATATGACAACCTGTTTCCATAAAGATTATAGCCTTGAAAACCCTATGGGACAGTTCTGCTGTGTCCTATAGGGCTTCTATAAGTTAGAATCAACTCAGTGGCAATGGGTTTTGTTTTCTGCTCTTGATGACATAGAACCAGAGGGGGCTCACTAGTAACACATAGGAATTTAATTGTGTCCTTTAATCAACAAGAACATTTACAGATCACATGTTAGATGGGCCATTTCCTTGTTGAGCAGGAGTGCAATGCAGAATATTTTGCATCCCTGGCCTCCCAGTGACAACTACTAGAAGTCCCCTCCATTAGCCATTTGGAAAACCAAAGAGCATTCCCATATATTTTCAAATGCTCTGTAGGGAGCAGTACTTCTGTGGTTGTGTATTATTGAGTTAATCTGTTTATAAGATCAGAAATAAGACAAACAAGTCAGCAAAGAGGACAGTCAGGGACATAGGTTAAGAAGTGAGACAACATGGCAGGAAAGCTGCTAACCTTCCCACACATGCACAAAGCTGATTCTGAGTCTATGCTGGATCATGGCAGGTGGGCTCCAGTAAGAATAACAGCCTTAAATGAAGGTCATGACCATCCCAAACTGAGGTGCAACTATTCAGTAGGGACAGATGGCTTGAGTCTTACTTGTCCAGGATGGCATTCTCATGTTGCCGAAGTTTGTCAATCACAGGCTGTATCCCCAGCATCAGGAACTCGTACCGTAGATGCAGGCGGAACTCCAGATTATCCTGCAGGTTGCCAAGAGAAGAATGGACTCATTGACTGGTTCAAGACCCAATTCTCAATTGTCCACCTCAGCCAGTGTCCCACATCTCCTACTGCAAACTTACCTGGAGCTGCTTCAAGTCCTAGAGCTACAAGAAAGGGCAGGAGGAAATATCTTTGACCTTCTTATTTCTTTAAAGCATGTCCACTGCCCAGCTCTTTAAGATCTCCTGCCTCATTTCCTTCAAGTCCCTGATCAGTTTTCTCTTGTTCTTCATCATCCAAGAGCAGTGGTGTGTAACGATAGAGCACAAGTTTTAGAATCAGATAGATCTGAGTTCAAATTCCTGCTCTGCTGCTTGACAGTTTTGTGATATTGGGAAAATTTTAGTCTCCTCATCTCTAACATGGGAACAACATTACTTACCTACTAGGGTGATGTTCATAAAAATTACCAGGTGAGTCATAATTGCCACTGATCAGAACAGATGCCAACCGTAAATAGCTGATACTGGTAAAAGTGATGTTAGCATCTTACAGGCAGATTATTCCTCCAACCCATGTCCCTTAGTCCATCAGGACTAAATGCAGAAATCTATACTGGCAGAAAAGGAGGAAATGTAGACGTAACTTAAGTTGTTCCTTTTGTCCTTTCACAGTTGACCTTAACTGGGGCATATATTGCCTTAGAACTTGGGGAGTTCTCCTGCTCTTCAAGTTCTTCCACTAATGTCAGTATGTCTATAATCTGAGGACCCCATATAGCGGTGGCATCACTGGGGAAGATGTGGTGCAGACCACACTAGGTGACACTGTCAGAGGGGAGTGACACCAAAATAACTGTGTATAAAAATTTTGTGCAGTGATTCTACAGAGGCAAGGGCAGTCACGCAAACTGACACATGGACATGAGTGTTGACTGCAGCACAGTCCACATTAGCAAAAAGATGGAATAAACTGAGATGCCCAACAACCGATGAATCGATAAACAAACTGTGGTATATATACCCAAAGGAACACTATGCAATGATAAAGAACAATGATGAGTTTAGGAAGCATCTCATAACTTGGCTTCAATTTGAAGACATTATGTTGAGTGAAATTAGCAGCATAAGGACAAATATTGTATGAGACCCCTACTATAAGGACTTAAAAGTAGGCTCATGTACAAAAGAAAAGACTCTTTGATGGCTGCAAGGGAGGGGAGGGAGGAAGAGAGAGGGCTGGTTGTAGATTAGATAGTTGATAGAAATTTAGTTGGGTGAAATCAGTGACAGCATGCATTACAAAGAAGATCAATTTAAGTGGACAACAGCATAACCTGAAAACTGTTCCAATCTTAACCCAATACTGCAAGGGCAGAGTAGCAGGGGCAGGAGTTCAGGGACCTTGCTCTCAGTGGACATCAAGGCCAATTGGCATAGCTAGCCTAGTGCTAAGAGAGTCTTCTCCACCTCATATTGGTGAGTAGTGTCTGGGGTCTTAAAAGTTAGCAAGCTGCTATCTGAGGTACACCAAATGGTCCCAACTTAGCAGGAACAGATGAGCACCAAGGACATAAACAACATGGGGTAAAGAGAACCCAGAAGACAGAAAGACTCACATGAATGGGTGACTACATCAACATGTGACCACAAGAAGCTGATGGTGCTGGCCACCACCAGTGACAGCCATGATGGGACTCACAAGTTGAGTCCCAGTGGCAATATGGAAATAAAAAGGGGTGCACCCTAAGAACTCCATTAAAAGACCACAATTAATGGTCCGAAGGCCTTGGAGTTCCCTTGGGAGCATGGACCCTAGATCTGATGCTGCCCCTGTTCATAAATCATTACTGAGGTCAACTCCTTGCACAGGAATGGATTGGACTAGTCACACAGAGTGACCATATAGTGTGTACACCTTTGGTTCTATGCATTTACAGGATGTCGTTCTACCAGTCTCTTACTAGAGGTGAGTGGAGAGGGTGGAGAGGAGGGGACAAGAGATTGTTAAGAGGCTCTGACATGTATAGACAGAAAGGAAAAGTGTGCTGTCACCAGGCAAGGAGAGCAGTAGGACCTGCACATAGACGGGCATGCGAATTTAGATTGTACACCTTCACTCAATCACCAAAAAAAAAAAAAAAATTGTGCTGTGTTTCAGCAGAAAAGTATTGTTTTTATAACTATATCCCTATATTCACAACAACAAAAGCATTTTTTGTAACCCCAGCTTACATGTATCAATATACCTACAAGGCTAAGCTCTCCATTAGTTTACTTTTTGAACCTTCTAATGCCTTCTAATAGTGTCCTCTTGGCACCCTCATGACACAGTGGGTAAGAGTGGCTGCTAACCAAAATGTTGGCAGTTCAAATCCACCAGCTGCTCCTTGGCAACGCTGTGGGGCAATTCTACTCTGTCCTATAGCGTTGCCATGAGTCAGAATTGACTGGATGGCGGTGGGTTTTTTAATGCCCTCTGGTCAGAGCTGTCATTATTACCAAATTACTACAACGCTTCAAGTCACGTGGTTTGTCTGCGTGTGCCCCAAGTGCACACTTGTTTTCATTGCTGCCAGTGTTTTCACAGCCTCTGATTTTTATCAGATATTCTGGTGCTTTCACTATAATACAAATTGGCTGTCTGAATTTGTGAGCCTCTATCAATAAATTTTTTGAGGATGAAGAAGTAAAGAAAAGGAGTGAGGTATGTCAATTACCATTTATGAGTAGTAGTACAAAAAACATTACTAATGTATGGTCTGGTACAGGAGGAGGTAGGGGGTGATGCCATATGTTACCCACACTGGGTGACACCAACACCATCATTTAGATTTTAAGAGAAGGGAAACCAGAAGCTATACCTCCTGCTCTAGAAGAGCAGGGCTAGAAGCCAGTTCAGAAGCAGGCCAACAGAGCTCTTGAAAGAAAGACCAACACGTGTGCTCGTCCTGTAAGTGATGCCCCACCACCTGAGCCGCCAGCAGCAGCCACACTTGGTCCAGGACACACACGATGTATGATGTTACCTAGGTAGGAACCACCCCGTGAGGGCTCCCAGGTTTAGATTAAAAACACCAAAGATCTGTGTAGAAGCAAAGCCAGAATCAGTCTTTGCCGCAACTTTTGCAGGCTATAGATAAGCTAGGCTATGAGATCCATACAGTCCAGGTCTGGCTAATGCTGTATGGCCCTCCATACCAGCAGGCTTCATGACACACACTTCTCTCTCAGTCTCAAGTGAAGAAGGCATGAGGTTATAAAGATAACAGTGATGGTGGTGGCAGCCGTACCAGCCAAATGCCTTGGGCCCTTTCCTCCTGCTGCTACCCCAGAAAGCACACACATACTCTACCTGCCCCAGACCCAGGAAGTCAGTGAACAGCAAAGGCCAAGGGAGGGTGCCTCACCTCTCCAGCTCCAGCGTTGAGGACAGCATTGATAAAAGACATGATAGCTGTTTTCAGGTTCACTTCATCCCGGTATCGGCCCAAACTTCGGTCCAGCTCATTCAGCAGTGTCTGCAGGGAAAAGCAGGACAGCTGAGGAGAGGGCAGCTGGGAATCCTACAAATCTAGCCTCTGAGTCTTTGTTCCTGCCGTTCCAAATACCTGTGATGCCCCATACGGTCTCTCTACCCTATCACATCTGCCTAGCTTCTCTTGGCTCTCCTCTAAAACTCAAATTGCCAGGAAGCGTTCTCTGTATGTCCACACTTCAGTCTTAGTACTGACTGATGCTTCTCCGCTCGGCTTTTGAGGGTTCGGTTTATACTGCTGGGCCATGCAGCGGTGATGCTTACCAGCGTGCCTCAGCTGTTCACAGCTTGTGTGTATCCCTTACTCAGCCCCTGGATGGCAAGGACACTGCCTTTTACCCCCTCTGCATCTTCTGCAAAGGCCCAGAGGCCACCTTCTGTACACAGCAAGTGCTCAAAACTCTTTGATGACAGAATGGACAGATGTCACATGCTAGAGAGTAAACCATAGCATTTGTAATGACGCTTTACATTTAGGGAGCACTTGCTGCGTGCCGGGCACTGTGCTAAGACAATTTATATTTACTGTGTGCACTTCTTCATTTTCAAATTGTATTTTAGATAAAGGTTTACAGAACAAGCTAACTTCTCCTTAAACAGCTAGTTCACCTATGGTTTCACGGCCTCAGTTAACAACCCCATGACACATCGACGCTCTCCGTTCTCAACCTTGGGTCCCCCATTACCAGCTCTTCTGTCCCCTCTTGCCTTCTAGTCCTTGCCCCTGGGCTGGTGTACCCCTTTGGTCTCATTTTGTTTTATGGGCCTGCCTAATCTTTGGTTGAAGGGTGAGTCTCAGGAGTAATTTCATTACTCAGCTAAAAGGGTGACCGGAAGCCATACTCTCAGGGGTTTCTCCAGTGTCTGTCAGGCCAGTAAGTCTGATCTTTCTTTGTGAGTTAGAATTTTGTTCTACTTTTTCTCCAGCTCCACCCAGGGCCCTCCCCTGTGAGGGCAGCCAGTGGTGGTAACCAGGCACTGTCTACTTGCGCATGGTTCATACTAGTGGAGGCTGCAGTGCTTTGGGCCCATTGGTCCTCTGCATTAATCTTTCCTTTAGTTTTCTTCATTCTCCCTTGTTCCAGATGGCGTGAGACCAGTGGAGTATGTTAGACGGCCGCCCGCAGGTTTTTAAGACCCCTGATGGTACACGCCAAAGCACAACGTCGAACATTTTCTTTATAAAGTATGCTATGCCAATTGATCTAGGTGTTTCCCAAAACCATGGTCCCACAGCCCCTACCCCAGTAATTCAGTCCCTCTGGGAGCTCACAGGCATTTATGGGGCTTCCATGACTTTGCCTTGTACAAGTCATGCTGGCTTCTAATGAGCCAGGTGCTGGGCTCAGAGCTGTAGAAGCCGTGAAATAAAGCAGGTTAATACTGTAACCTCATGGGAAAGCCCTGGACCTAGTGAAGAGAACAAGGCCACTTTCCTAGCCAAACCCTTAAAGAGGGCTCTAACTCTTAAGACTCCCTTTTTATGTACACTCTCTGGGCACTAGCAGTCTATTACCTGCAGAGAGCTCCCGTGCAGCCCACACTACTCCCCTCTCCCCAAGTCTCTGCCACAGAGAATCTTCAGTCCATCGCTGCCAAGATGCGATGCCCTGGCTGCCCCACCTGGCTGGCACCCCGACCTTCATCAGGCCCCTCACCTGGAAGCGCGTCCTCTCGGCTGCATACACCTGGTAGTGGAGCATGGCCTGTAGCACTTTCTTGTGGCCGCCAGGCACAAGGCACACGGCACCCAGGATCTCCAGGACCGCCACCTTGGTCTTGCTGTTCTCGGTGCGCAGGCTCTGTGCGATGGTGCTGATGGCCTCCGGCTGTGCCAGCACGTGTGCCCGGCCCTGGGAGTTGTTCATCAGAGCCTTGATGCAGCCAATGAGGGAGGTGTGGATGCGACTTTCACAGGTGGCATGGTCCATGCTCCGGAGGAAATTCAGCAGACAAGTCAAGCCTTCCAGCTCAATGAAGCGGGTCACAAACCTGCCCCAGGCAAGAACCATTAGTGAAAAATGATAGCCTGTATTTGCATACTATACTGATTACATTTTACAAATACAAAAAGCCAAGCCCATTGCCAATGAGCTGATTCTGACTCATAGCAACCCTACAGGACAGGGCAGAACTGCCCCACATAGTTTCCAAGGAGCACCTGGTGGGTTCAAACCACCGACCTTTTGGTTAGCAGCTGTAGTTCTTAACCATTATGCTATCAGGGTTTCCATCTTGCAAATAGTTAGCCCCATTACCTGTGTGACCCACTGTGTGCTCCTATAATAGTCACTAGGTTCATTTGTAAAGCTGATCTAAAGCTTTGAAATTTATCCTATCACCCTCACAGGAGAACAGCATCTTGTTTGCACCTTAAACACCTTGTATCTGCATATCATTGATTGTTGCATAGTTATGATGGTGTGGGTGTGAAAGCATTTATGTGCAGAGTGGACAACTCATGGGGTGAATCACGGGCATATTGCACAGAGTTTTCGGACCAGGACAGTCATCTATACAGATGCTCACACACACACACAACACATAGACACACTCTGAAGGCTGCCACGTTCGTCTTCCACCTCCATTTTTCTTTCTCTTACTAAAATTCTGATTACAAATTTTACATATCATTACCATGAAAACTTTGTGGACTGTGAACATGTATTCCCTGTGATATCCCTGAGCCTGTAGAATAGTTAACAACCCGAGAAACAGTCATAAATGAAGCTGAGGAAACCATTATACACAATAAATACACCAACTATATTTGTGTGTGTTTCTATCGGTGTAAAAATATGCCTTGGAAAATAAAGGATACTCTCAAAGTTTTTGAGTCCAAAACTTGGAGTCCAAAGTTTTCACCCAGGTGCCAAAGACATCTCTTTCTCTCTCTCTCTCTCTCTCTCACACACACAGTGTAACTACCACGGCTGTTTAGCCTCAATCCACCACAGAGAATTCTGAATACTCATCTTCTCTGAGGATAGGACTTCAGAGAACTGGGTAATAAGGACTTCCAGGCAGAGCACCCTCTGGACTCACTGAATCAAGGGACAAAGGCTGAAAAGCTGCTGTTAAGGAATCTTTAGAAAAAAAGCAGAGAGTTATTGTGACTGTCAGCAGAAAACATTAAAACTCAATTCGTGCATGGGTTCTTACCCCGGAGTCTGTACCTTTCTAAAGGGAAAGAATTCAGGGGTCTATGAACTTGGGTTGAAAAGAAAATCACATTTTTATTTTTTCCAACCTCTAACTGAAACTGAGCACTTTCTTCCATGATGAATGTAGGCAATAAATGATAGTGATATCGGCAGAAACTGTGACTGTCACCCAAAGAAATCGCAGCTATTTTCATATCAAATTATGGTTGTTGCCCATATGCCAAAATATCATTTATAACTCAGCAGTACTTCGAAAGTATGGTAGTTACAGATCCACACTGCTAGCTCTTGCTGTTTAAGGCATAAAGAAGCATATTTAGTGCGCTCTCACAAATTTGCCATGTTTTAAATAACTTAATGTGTTTATTTTTAAATCGTATCCATTTTACTTTATTATTTAAAAGCATTACTCCAATAAAGTAGCCTGAAGTTTTCACCCAGGTGACAAAGACCTCTCTCTCTCTCTCTCTCTCTCTCTCTCACACACACACACACACACACATACACATTCCCTTCCTCTGCCTTCATACACCCCGGGCCCACCACACATAAAGGTTTAGAATCCTTGATTTAAGAGAATAATTAACAACCCAAGAAACAGTCATAAAATGACACGGAGGAAACCACTAAACACAATAAGTACACCAACTATATTTGTATGTATTTCTATTAGTGTACAAATATACCTTGGAAAATAGATGGATAAACTCTCAAAACTGTTGTTAATGCTAGGGTTTTTTTTTGCTTTTTTTACTTTCTTCAATTATGTGCTTTTTTATAGTTCGCAGTCCACAAAGTTTTCACAATAACAGTATGTAAAATTTGTAATGAGAATTTTATTAAAAGAAAGAAAAACGGAGGCAGAAGATGAATGTGGCAGCCTTCAGAGTGTGGGGCGGGTGGCGGTGCGTATGTATAGATGACTGTCCTGGTCACAGAACTGTGCAAATATGTCCGTGATTCACCCTGTGAGTTGTCCACTCTTTGCACGTTAAGGGGCTGGAGAAATTAGGATGTCAGAGGCTGTGACAGCCACCCTTAGTCTCTTACTTCCTGACCTGCTTGTGTTTTCCTGCAACCTCTTCCCACACCAGATCTGCATCCCTACTAGAGAAGAAAGGGGGCACAGAATCGTTCTACCCTCCTTGAGGCTCTCTTTCCAGGCTCCGAGGGCAGAGGGCTCAGTATAGACCACCTTCCCACCCCTCCCCACACAGGCACGCGCTGAGGACAAATCAGGGGATTAATAGTAAATGTTTAAAAACTTGCTCTCTTAGAAAAAAAAGATGGGGAGGGAAGGATGATTGCAGCATTTTGTGTATAACCATTCCCATAGAGTGAATTTCAAGCTACCAGTGTCATACCCCTGAGCCTGTAGTTCAGGAAAGATGCAGAACAGTGCACCATTAAAAATACTAAACCAAACCTGTTGCTATTAAGTCAATTCCAATTCATAGCAACCCTATAGGATAAAGCTGACCTACCCCACAGGACTTCCAAAGAGCAGCTGCTGGTGGGTTTGAACTGCTGACCTTTAGGTTAGCAGCTGAGCTCTTAACCACTGCATCACCAGAGCTCCAGTACATCATTGCTTATATGGTACTTTCACCAGGCAGATACACTGGATGCAAACAAACTCAAGAGCATAGAGATCACACTAAAATGCCACAAAATCATTAAGGAGTGATAAGTATTTATTACTTTTGTTTTTGATGCACTTTATTTAATTGTAAGTTTATATAATTTAATTTTAAATCATAGCTATGTTTAACAACCAGCTCTAAGGTTGCCATGAGTAGGCCCGATTTGATGGTAGTGGGCTTTTGAAGGGTGCAGAACTCTTGGAAATTTAACAGTTGGGTCTTGCAAGCTGGTAACAGTCACTTGCAGCACACCGTTAGGCAGACCCCCAAAACCCAAGAACCCTTATGTCTCTTGGCCCCTCTTTGGCCTCCTATACTGGGTGGTCTGGAAAGGGAAGAGGTTTGGGGGTTCTTTTATTGTCTTTAGGATACCCATCAGCCCCTTTCCCTGTCTCAGAAAAAAACGGCATTGCTTCTACTCTGGAGGAAGAAAGCGCATCCATAGACTTCACATCTCCCCCTAGTGGTGGGAGTATTTTCTCAACCTTCACCCCCCTTCTTCCCGCTGGGGCTGCTGCGCGTTCTCAGAAAGCTCCTTAGACAACCATTGGCTACCCGTCTGTTTTAGTCTCCCAAGGCAACAAGCACCTGCCCTCAATTTCTCTTTTGATAACCCTTCAGACCTAACGTTTAGTCACTTTTCCCACGTAAATCTCCCTTTCTCCCCAACATGCCCAGTCCCATCAGCCCCCAGGCAGACGGGATGATGGCAGCACGCTGCAAAGCGACCTCAACTGAATGCTGGGACTGAAGCTGAGCCACGAGAAGGGCAGAGAACTGTGTGAAGCCACAGGAAATTGAGGGCGCCCTGACTGGTTGAAGGGATGAGGAAGGAGGTGAGAGAAGGTGAATGAGTGACACCTCATAGGCTGCGTCCGAAGAGCTGTCTTCAGGTCTTCCACAACTTGGTTCCTCATCTCCGTCTCCTCCTCATCAAATGCATACAGACTCTGCATCTGTGAAGCCAAAGGGTAGAAGGATGCAAGGGTCATCCCGGGTTGCCTGTCTGCTAACACCTTGAACCCCAATCCCAGGTGTGACCCAGGGGCCACCCTCACTTCAGAATGGGTGAAGCCACAGGGAATGGTTCGCTAAAACAAAGTGATCCAGAGAGATTTCTGAAACTCTAAGATCTTGGTTCTGATCTTGGACCTCAATTTTCTCATCTCTAAAATGGGGAGAATGATGGCCCCAGCCTACTTCTTTAGCACGGGTGACATCTAAGTGCATTCATAAATGTTTAAATGGTTGGGTGATCGGAAGTCGCACAAAGTGGGGAGGGTTGTGATGGGATCCTGGATATGATGAGAAGGGTGCTGAGCCCTAGTGAGTAGGGTACAAGGTGCAGGGAAAGGTAAGGGACATATCTCGAGGGTCTCTGCCTCCCTCAGCCTTTCAGGGTTGCGACTGAGGTAGCCAGGGTGGCATTAGATGGTGGAGAGGGACCGCTCACCGCAGCCATGGAGTTGATGCGGTCGATGTAATAGTCAGGCCAGCTGGTCGCCAGCTTGTTGGGGTCCTCCTGCTCCTGAAATTACAAGAAGGATGGCATGGACCAACAGGCAAGACAAGCTACTCCTGAGGCCCTGGGCTTCATTTGGTGTCATCAGCAGAGGGGGTCATTTCCCACCCCAGGCCAAGGGACTTCCAGGAAGTTACAAGATCTCTATTTCTTCCTTGAGACAACAAACATTTAAATCTCATGACCAGGTAGTGACAAGAAAAACGACAAAGGTAGACACACCTTCAATGACCAAGGTGAACAATGAAAAGCAAAAAATTATTTTCTTTTTCCTTATGCTAAACTTGTTCTGATTATACTGAATAAAATATAATTTTATGTCTGTTAAATCTTATAAAAATATCTGCCTACATTTTTAATATGTTTTATATTTTATATATTTTCCAGCTTATTGTCTCATAATAACAGTCTGAATGTATTTTAAAAATGTAATGGTCTACGACAGTTTGGAAATTTAAAACCTCAGTCTCTTGGACAGTTTGAGAAGCACTGATAAAAAGCGTTTGATGTGATGGCTGACACACAGTAGGTGCTCAATCAACAATGACTTAACAAAAAAGAAATTCCCAAGGCCTTGGGTTAGAAGCTCAGGATGCTCACAGGCCTGTGGTTTAATTATCAAACTCTCCTGAGTGAGGGGCAGGTGCAGAGTCTAGACCAGAGAATCACTGGCCTGGCCTTCAGGCCCCAAGAGAAAGACTCAGCTTGTCCCCAGATACAGACAAGAATGATGAGAGGTTAATAAATATTAATATTGGTGAAAAATCTAGCCCACTCCTACAGCCAAATAAATCTGCTGCCCGACACTCCACAGGTTCTGCTCAATCCTGCCCCTGGGCTCTGCTCACTTGGAATGCTCCTTCTTACCTTCCTTCTGCCGTCTCCTGCATCCAAATCTACGTGTACAGCTACCTCCTCCAGAAACCTCCCAAGAGCCACCTGTCTGCCAGCTAGCTGCCCTGGCCTTTGCCCTGCTTCCCTCAGCCATGTCCACTTGGGTTTCACTATCGTGTTTCATAAAATCCAAATTTCAAGTAGTGGGAAAGCTGCTTTGTTTTGGTATTTACAGCTTCATGAGGACATATGTGTTAAAGTCTTCATGACTCGAGGTCAAAAATTCTGTCTTCTACCTTGTTTTAGGGATAGGGCGGGCAATCTCCCCACCAAAAACAATTGCATGAGTGAGCAAACATATGCTTTCCTTCACTGGCTCGCTCCTCACTCTCTCACTCCATGTGCATTTTATGAACACCTGCTAAACACTAATCCCTTGCACAGAGTGCAAGTCTCTGCCTTGGGTAGAACAGTCTGGTGCCAGACGTAGGCTGCTCTGCGGTAGAACAGAGTACTTGACCATGGACCCAGGTGAAGGGGCATCCAACACAGGTTTGTGGGGGAAGGGAAGGGAGGAAGCTCAGTGATCTGAGCCCTCTGGTCAGAGTTATTAAAGATGAGCAGACATCATTCAAACTATGACAGGTGTGTGGGGAGGGTTTTACAGAAAAAGGAAGTGTCATATGGGAAGGCAGAGGGGCTTGAAAGCTGGTAGAGAAATGACATACATTTTGGTTTGAAAAGTAACAGATGCCCTTATATTTTAATAAGCCATTTACTTTAGCTGTAAAAGAGACCGACTTATAGGAATTTCAGAATAAATCAATTTAGAAAGTAGAGAATCATGAGATAGGATTAATTACACCTGGAACTGTTCTGTCCCCTCGTGCTCTTTCTCTCTTTGAATTTCTCCCTCCCTCTCTTTGCATTTCTCTCTGATTTAGTCATTGCTGTTCCCCTGATGGCTGGCACATAAGAGTATCTGCTGAATGAATGAGCCATTATGGAGGCAGGAACTGCCCGGGGCTGTGGGCGCTGGGGTGGCCGCAGAGGGGTCAGCGCTGGCACCTTCTTCTTGCTGCAGTAGATCTGCCATTTCTTCTCCGGTGGCAAGGCAAACACAGCCTCCCGGTTTTTGTCAGTGAGATCCAATTCATCCTGCAAAGGCAACGAGAACAAAGCAACACTTGAAACCCAGAGGCGCTTGAGATTAGAATGTTCAGTCCTATGGGAAATGACAGTCCTCCAAAATCCAGCCCTCAGCCTGGTACCTTCCTGCCAAAGAGCCTGAAAGTCAGGACAGGGCAATTGTTTTTTTTCTAGAAGCACAGTTTGAATCCCCTCACCTCAGGGCAAGCCTGTGCTCCTTCTACCTCTGTTTTCCTTACTTCCTGTCCACGGCTCTCTTGTCACTCTGCTTGCACCCTGTCCTTCTCCAGGCCCTGTCTCCTACCATCTCCGGCCTCGCTTTGCTCAGCCCTGATCTCCTGCCCATCTTCTCGTGTCCTGCGCTTCTCTTACCAGCACACTACGTCAAGGCCTGAGAAAGAAAGGGCAGTGGTCAGTCTAGAGACTGAGCCCTGTGTCACCCCAGGAATTCTTGGGATCCCTCAGGGTCTTTTTGGACCCTAGCATGGACAGGGAGCACCAATAAGGACAAAGGTCTCAACAGAGTAGCAAGGACATGCCACAGCAAAGGAGGCATCGGTCAGCCTCCCAGAAAGGCAGGCCTGTTGGAGGTAGCCACATTTCAAGCGCTTAGTAGGCCCTCTCCTACTGCACAACTAAAATAAGGCTTTACACAGCCCGAGCCATAGGATCAGCCCTCCACCAGGCTGCCCACACTTTCCAAGGAGAAGAGTTTCATCAAGTTTAGGGTAACTCTATAGGTAATTTGGGATGAGTTTATAGAATTGGCTGTACTACAGAGCCCTTAAAAAGCTCTCTTCTTGAAGCTTCCTTCTGTGGTCCATGAGCAATGCCCTGGCTCATTAAAGAAACAGCTATGGGCCACAAAGAACAGAACGCGTTTTCAACCCGGTTATAATGGGCTTTTTTCTTTTCGAAAGCAAAACTTGTATTAGGACAGCAAGGATAACATTACTAACCTTTAGATTTGCAAAAGTGATACTGAAAGCAGTATCTAAGGAAGTATAAGCATCTAGCTAAATAAGGGTATTAGATCTCTGTAACTATATTCTTTGTCTTATACTTTTTATTGAAAACATTTAATACTTTCCTTCACTTAAATCAGAACTATCCAGTAGAAGTACAATGCATGCCTCATATATTTTTTTAAATTATCTTGTCACATTGAAAAGTAGAGAGAAATGGGTGAAATTAATTTTAATCATACATTTTATTTCACCTAATCAGAAATAGTACCATTTTGACATGTCATCAATGTGAAATATTATCAGTGACATATTTTATATATATTTTTTCAAATTAAGTCTTCAAAATCAGATTTGTATTTCACACCAAGCTCATCTCAGTTTGGATGGGCCACATTTCAAGTGCTTAGTAGCCCCATGTGGCTGATGGCTGCCTTATTGGGTAGCACAGACATACATTATATGAAATAATGCCCTTCAGTTTCCCTGCCCTTGAAATTAAAGATTCCTGCAGATTTAATACCAAAGGTTCTTCCCTGTAACCACTCTCTACATATATATCTCAGGAACATTCTTAGTCAAGCTTCCCAGAGCCCTTGCTTGAGGGTTTTACAGTGTTCCTTCAAAATCAGAAAGTGAAAGAAAACGGGAGCTATGTGTACCATTTCCCAGCATAAACTCTATCTCTTCCACCTCTGTGCCTTTGCTTGCAAGGACTGCCCTTCCTGCTCAGCCACCCTAAGCACCCCAGACTGACTTCTATGCTAAAAGTCAGTCCCCTGCAAGCCTTCCAAAGACCAAATCAGAACAATCTCTCCCTTCTTAAATCCCACAGAAATTATGTTTAGCCTTAATTTCTGTTTACTTATGGGCTTGTCTCTCCTCACTAGCGGTCTCTCATCACTAAATTTGCGCACAATCTCAATCTATCAATGGACATATCTTTGCTCTGCCCAGGCAGCATCTGACTCCACTGACCGCTTAGTCCTCACTGAATCCCTCTTCCTAGTTTCTTCAACAACCACCTCTCCAGGAGCTCCTCCTCCTTCTCTCCAAGTTCTTCTTGGGTGGAAGTCCCTCAGGACACCAGCCCAGATTCTTTTCTCTCCTCCCACACTGGTTTTCTACTGGTAAAAAACAAAAAAACCCACTGACACTGAGCTAATTCCAACTCATAGTGACCCTATGGGGAGAGTAGAACTGCCCCCTACAGTTTCCAAGAGTGCTTGGTGGATTTGAACTGCCAACCTTTTGGTTAGCAGCTGTAGCTCTTAACTAGGATGCCACTAGGGTCTCCAAGACTCTCACAAATTCATGCCTTCCTTCCATCAGTTTCTTGAGTTCTAGACCCTCTTGTCTCTCTCTACCTCAGTGTCCCTTAGATACTTAGGTAATGCTACTATCTGCCAGGTACTTTTCTAAGGGCCTAATGTTTATTGATTTACGTGAAATTTACGACAATCCATTTTACTGATGAAGAAGCTGAGGCACAGAGAGATTATATGAATTAAACTCGTCATCTCAGCGCCCCCAAACTTGAGTCTCCTCCAGCTTGCTCCCACTATCCACCTAGCTTTTCGAGTCATAAACCTGGGTCTCCCTTGATTCCTCCTCATTCACTAGTCCTGCCAAGTTCTCTTATCTTTTCCTCTTAACTAAGTCTTGAATCTCTTTGAGTCTCTCAGTCCTCCCTGCTAGCTTCCTGGTCCAAGCCACCGTTCTTGCTAACTTGGACTTCTGTAATAGCCTTGCCTAACCAGAACACTTCTTCAACAAAGTATCCTGGACACTTCAACAAAGTGTCCTTCAAAAAGGCAACTTGGGTCACCCTGCTTAAACCCTCCAGTGGCTTCGCATAGCCCTTAGGATTTAATTCCAAATCCTTAGTCATTCAGGTTTTCACTGTGTCTCCCAAGAGGACTCAGCATTTTTCTGACTTGAGACCCTCATATGTGTCGTCTCCTCTGTGGGGAACCCCTGTCGTTATTCCACACCCCCTACTCACCCATCTAACTGTCATTCTGCTTTCTGATCTTCATGGAAGTGTCACTGCTTTAGGGAGATCATCCGATTACTGTACAAAACCAGTCTTCTCGGCCAGGCTTCACGTGCCTGCTCATCACAAAATCCCCAGGTTGCTCCTGTGCCCAGATCACAGCAGCCTCTCAAGAAATATTTTTCATTTATTTGATACATGAATTAGTCTCCTTGCAGGTAAGATTTATTTGATTCGTGCTTACTTTTGACAAAGTGCATTGCAAAGACTCTTGTCCACTGAAGACACTCAACATGTTGAATAAAGAGGCCAAAGAAAGAAACACCTCTTGCATGTATGTCTTTCTTTCAAAATCCACACACTGTATTCAAAAAAGGAAAGCTTGGTGGTATCGTAGTTAAGTACGATGGCTGCTAACCAGAAAGCTGGCAGTTCAAATCTACCAGGTGCTCCTTGGAAACTGCAGGGGAGTTCTACTCTGTCCTGTAGGGTCACTATTAGTCAGAACCAACTTGATTGCAATGTTTCTTTCTTTCCTTTTTTTTTTTTTAATTCAAGAAAGTGTCCCCGACTAACACCAGTCAGGCTTCCACTATTATTCTCCACTATCAAATACTTTGTTTCTTATCCTATGCTGAGGCACAGTATAAACCAAGACAACAATGAAGTTTTCCTGACTTCAGTGTTACGAGAAAGGTGGACAACTTTTTCATTGAGCCTGCATGGTCTTATCTTATGGTTTCGTTATTTAATCAGACACATCCATTCCCAAATACAAGTATGAAACCACATTCCAAACCATATAGTGCTGCTTATCTACCACCTGCCCTCTGTGACAGTGAATGACTAGAGCTCATCATCAATGAACTTGTGGGTGAATGTATGTCAGTGTTCATGCCTGAGTCCTGGGTACAGATCCTGCATTTCTGGCCTAGGACCTTCCTTAGCGTTGAGGTTTTTTTCTCCACCACCAGACCTCCAGAGAAGAATTATGTTTTTTGCCCTGTTTTGTCTTTCCAGTCAGAGTATAAATTTGCACACACAGGGGGCTCTCACAAAGCAGCAAGGCACTGGACTGGAGGGGCATCACAGCACCGGGAAGACTCGGTGCTAGTGTCAGCCACAGAGCCACCATCTGACCCTGGCCAGACACAGGGCAGAATCAGTGTGGACCCAAAACAGGCTCCGGGTATGCTACAGGCATCTCTGCCTGTTCAGAAGAGCCCAGTGTCTGATTTTAGAATTCCACTTTGTCCCTCTGCCTGTCTCTGGGACAAAAGGATCCCAACAAAATTCCAGATTACAAGAGGGAGAAAGGTGCTAAGTATTCTGATATTCTTGGAGGTTTCTGTCTGTTTGCATGAAAACCCCTGGATCTGGCCTGTTCTGTCATGGCTTAATTGCTGTACCACGAGGTCTAGCATCCATTGGAAAGAGGAGATTGGTCTGTTCTTTCCAGGACACACGTGAAGGATTCTACTTCATCAAGTGATTCTGTTTCTCCCACACAGCTGAAGTTTCATTCCCACTTCACCCAGAAGCACACAGCTTTGAGATCACAGCACACAGGCTCTACCCCCTGCCCTGTCCTGCTCTGCCTGTTCCATGCACCCTCCTCCCCATTGTCAACACCCGGCTTCCAGCCCCCTCACTGACCACCAGCTCTGCAAAGCGGATGTTAAGCTCTTCTGGGTTTGGAATGGGGCTGGAGAATTCCATGTACTGCAGAGGATGGTTGGCCCGCAGGTTGATCTCAGGGAGGTCGCTGCCCCCAAAGCAGCACAAGAAGCCCAGGCCATGGCGGCTCCTCTTGCGGGGGGCCATGGTCATTGCAGGCTAGGGGTCAGCAGGCAGCTGCCCTAGGTCCTCATCGTGACCTGGGAGGGAGATAGAGAGCACAGAGTAAGTAGTCAGTCATGGTCCCCGTCTAAACCTCTTTTGCCCTCAAGACTGGCAGGAGCTCTCAGCCCCACACCTTCCTTCTCCAGAGGGCTCTCTTGGTTCCTACCAGCTCCTTCACCTGGAGGCATTCACATTTCTTTCCGCATTATCCTCCCAATGTTCTTTGCCACATTTTCAGATTCTCCTTCCTTGCCCTCAGAAAAAAGAGGAGGGCTACAGTCAGCGGATGTGACTTCCAGGCCATCAGAGCTGGGCCTACCTTACTCTCCCCAGGATTGTGCAGATGGGGAGCCCTATCTCCTACCCTTGTCCTCTGGTAGATCAGTTTTCAGCAGGGCTCACTTACTCATTCGATCTCTCAGGATATGAGGATGCCTGATTTAATGAACGGCGCTATCCAGTGTAGAGGGGAGGGTTGATGTATGCTGGCGGAGGAGACTGAGGGGTAATTACATGGCATGGGTCCTTGAATGGATGACTCCAGAGGAGTAGAGGGTGCCAGTCTTCAGAGATTTGTACAGTTTTCCGCCCAGTCCACCATACTGAGGCACAGCCAGGCAAAAGTGAAATATCAACGGAGCACCAGTTTCCCACCCTTAGAGGGATCACCTGAGAGAGTCATTAGCATGAAACCGGGCAAGGAAGTGGAAGTGATCACTGGAATGATGTTCAACATATCAAACGAAACTGATCAAATCAACCTGTTTTTCCAACTCAGAACAGAAGACATTACTCTGGCCAAGGACAGAAACTGGTAGACATCCAGTTCTTCTGAGAGGTGATCAGTGGAACAAAAAGGGTTAAGTTTTTGTCTCGCCACTGAACGAGCATCATTCAATGCTGGCCAGTTTGAGAAGGACACTGGTACTGGTCACTGACACCACATAGTCCTTAGGTGGACTGAGCTCAGCTCTCAGCACGCAGGCTTCCCAAAAGGATTGACTGTCCTTGATCACTGGCTCCTAAGAATGCTTCCAGGCAAACCAAGGGGGTTCAGTGGCGACACTATAGCTCACACCCCAAACTGCTGCCCTGACAGTTCTTTCTTCCCTTCCTATATTTTCATATCTTATTTTTTTTGGACACAAACCCAGGATTCTGCCTTTATCTCTGTTGAATATTATCTCATTGGTTTGGGGGTCAAGGCTATTTTTCAGTCATCTTAGCTGTTTCTCCAAGAGTCAAATCCTTAACAGAATGATCAGAATCCCTCCACAGTCTTCATCATTGCTACAGATGTTGACCAAGACAGGGACATAGACAGACCTGATGACATAGTGACTGCCTCTTGGGATGTCAGAGAACTATTTATCAGCACTCACAGGGGACATATCCTCAACCAACTCTGAATCTATGTAACCATGCTCTAACCCACTTTTCCATAAAGACATCATAAAATAGTCTTCCTAAAGCTTTGCACTTGGCTTGGGGGAAAGCCTTAAGGAATTCAAGATGTGGCAAACTGAAGGCATGCCCTTGAACCACACTCTAGAATCATATCAAAAAAAGGAAACAAGATAAATTTAGTATAACTTGTACCTAGTGAACTCAAGATAACTACTGGAGAATGTGCCTTGATTTCCAAAGCTCTAACAATCTAGCAGAGTAGAACGGCCGCATAGAGTTCCCAAGGAGCACCTGGTAGGTTTGAACTGCTGACCTCTTTATTAGCAGCTGTAGCTCTTAACCACCATGCCACTAACGTTTCCACAATAATCTAGCTAATAATTTAGACTTATCTGTCTCTTAGGTAAACTCGATGCCACTTGGCTGGCTTTAACTAGCTAAATCAGGACCCGTTTTAACTATAGTTCAGAATGTTTAATCAATTTCATTTTCTCTTTCTTTGCAAACTTCATGACAAACTTTTTAATAGAGCTGAGATAACCTCATAGTGCACATTATCCAAAGTTACCTTATAATATTGATCATCTTTTCTATGTTTACATATTGGATCTCCATAGCTGCAGTGAACGTTCCTTGAGGGCAGGGGGTATGCTTTCTGGTTCTTTGACTTCCCCTGCACTCCCCACTTCTATAGCTAACCAAATGAGTTGCACTTAGTGGATGCTCAGTAAACAGTCTTGGTCAGTTGGGAAATTACCTGTTATGATGGAAAAGGAGTGCAAAGCAGTCCTTGTTAATCATTTATTGACTGAACTTTCTGACAACCAGCAGTTTACAAGCAATCAGGAACCACTGTGGAGCACAAGGTGAGGCCAGCCAGAGGCTGGGCCAGGGAGAAGTCAGCCACAGGCTGACGCAGCAATCCTGACACACAGTAGTGAGGAGGGAGGTTTAGCATATTTTACGGTAGATGACCAATGGCCAAGAGCAGGTGAGAAAAAGCCCTGGTCACCAACAGACAGGGTTAGTGCAGGCAGAGAGGGATGGACTACCTTGAGGTCTTCTGACCATTGTTAAGCTTGGAAAGATGGTGCAGGACACAGAGCAGGTCCCCTCTGTTAGATCAGCCTCTGCAGCGCAGCTGCGGTTCATGAGGCTGGATTACTAGCCTGATGAGCTTCTAGGGAAGGACAAGTAGATGTCTGGGGGGACCTGGGAACCCCTCGTTCTGCCCTCACCTCCACAGATCCTCTCCCCTTCCCAGTCTCCCTCCTTGTCCTTGTTAGCTTTTGCTTCCTCAGCTCATAAGACAGACTGGACCAGGAGGGATCAGGTGTAGGGACCAGGATGCATACAGTTGGCGCCACTAGTGTAGTCGTATGCCAGCTGTTTACAGCCATGATGCTTGATTGGTTAGCCTCATGCTGTTGTTGTTAAGTGTTGTCAAGTCTGTTGTGGCTCATAGTGATCCCATGCGACAGAGTAGAACTGTTCCATTGGGTTTTCTAGACAGCACCCTTTATGAGACCAACAGGTCCTTCTCCCACAGAACCACTTGATGGGTTCCTAGTGGCACAGTCAAATCTTTTAATGTCTTCTCTGGGTACAGGGAGCAAGGGACAGTGGCTTTCAGGACTACAGAAGAAATTGACACACACTCTCCCAACAGGAAGTACCACCCCCACAGAGGGGGCCTCGGCTCCTAAAGGAGCACTATGTGTTAGTCCTCATAGGGGCTGTCTTTTCAACAGCTCCTGAGTGTGCCTGTGGTCCTGAGAACACATCTCCCACCCATGACTTCCCTGAAATCTGTTCCTGCCCCCCTTCCTCAGAGGTCACTGGAACATGCAAGATCCAACACAGGCTGCCAGCTGGAAGGAGTCTCAAAAATCATGCAGCCTCAGGGTGACCAATACCAGCAGCCTTTGAGTCAATTTAGACTCAGAGAGACCCCACAGGTGTACCCCACAGAGCAGAACTGTACTCCATAGAGTTTTCAAGGGCTGCTCTTCCAGAAGTAGATCACCAGGTTTTTCTGGCAAGGCACCATGGCATGGACTCAGGTCACCAACTTTCTGGTTAGCACCCAGATGTTTTAACCCATTGCACCACCACAGACTCTAGCCTCAGGGTGAAGGTCAGAAAATCAAGGTCTTACTCAAGGTCACTCAGCAAGTGAGAGTACTGGGATTGAAACCCAAGACTACATGTGGTCCAGTCACCACCCATCCAGAGCTTGTCTTTCCAATTCACTGATCCTTTCCCTCATCTTGTCCCCACCCTCCAATAATTGCCCTCCATAGAGATCAGTCTCTAAAAGCTTTGTTTAGAAATAGCTGAAGTTCTGGAGGGACCCCCAAATACGACTATCACTCTGAGAAAAGCTTCAAATCATCAGCCAAAATTATCCCCTGAAGTCACTTTTAAACTAAGCAACTGTTCAGCTAAATTAGTAAAGAATGTTCGCTACGAGCACTGCGGTCTTTGAAAGAATTATCTCTGTGAGAGCAAACTGTCAACAGTACCTCTAAAGTATAGATGTGATGCTTAGGGGGTACCGAGTTTACATGAACGCTGGTGAAACAAGAAGGGTAAGAGCTAGTGACAACAGTGACACAATGTGGAGAATGTAACCAATGTTACTGAATTGCACGTGTAGAAACTGATGAATGGGGTGCATAATCTGCTGTATATCGTCTCACCCATTTTTTTTTTTAAAGAAAAGAAAGAAATAGCTCCAATCTCAAAGGTTTCCTCTAGGCCGAGAGAGGCTTACTGAGATCCCAACGGCTGCTTGCTTCTCTCCCATCATTAAGAACTCTCTCTCATCTCCCACCTCCCCAGTGTTTTGCCAGCCCTGTTCTAACGCCTCCTTCACTCCAGCTTCTTGGTGGCAGAGAGGGGGAAGAGCAGCCCTGGAGTCAGGCATCCTGGGACTCAATTCCTGGCTTTGCCTCAGCAGCTCAGTGATCCTAGCCCTATTTCCTAACCTCTCAGAGCCTCAGATTCCTCATCAGTGACATGAGGATAAGAATAGCATCTTCCTTGCTGGATTTCAGTGGGGAACAAATAAGGCAACTGAAGTAAAATTGCCTGGAGCACAACTGGCCCTCAGTAACACTGGTACTGAGTCCCTGGTGGTGCAGGCAGTTAATGAGCTCAGCCACTAATGGAAAGGTGGTAGGTTCGAGTCCACCCAGAGGTGCCTCAGAAGAAAGTTCTGGTGGTCTACTTCCAAAGGATGAGCCATTGGAAACTGTATGGATACACATATGAGATTGCCATGAGTCAAAACCACTGGCAACTGGTTTTCTTTCTATTTTATTAACACTTCATTATCATTGTCACCAGCATGGGTAGCTGCACCCTGCCCAGAGTCAGTGACTCTCTGTCCTTCTCCAGGCACAGGTCTAGAGAAGGCCTGATATTGGCGGAATTGTCCCAGCTAGACATAAAAAAAAAAAAAAAAAAAATCACTCAGATTTGTCTTTTGGATCTGGGAGGATCTTGCCCAGAGTTGCTGGCTTTTTCTTGGACTCTGTACTGTCTCTAGTTGGAAAGGTAAACCCTTGTGACTGGCCCTGGGTAGACAGAGTAAAATGTGGAGGCGAACAGAGTGATTTGTTTCCACAAATGCCCTTTAGAGAGATGAGCAGTGCCGTCTTGCACCTGGGAGAAGAATTGGGAAGCAATACAGAAAAACAGGAAGCAAAGACAGAACAAAAGCCAATAGACTTGAACTTCGACCACAGGGATTAAATCTGCTGACTCCACCTGCTTTTCCTTCCCTGAGTAACTTTCCCAAGAGTAGCAGCATCTTGCTCTCCACAACTGGTCTCCTTGCTCCTCGATTCAGCTCTCTTCTCTCTCCCAGTCTTCCTGGGGGCAGAAGGTTTCCTCAGGATTTTCTGTCCCTAAACAACCCTGGTAGGGTAGTGGTTAAGTGCCATGTCTGCTAACCAAAAGGTCAGCAGTTCAAATCCATCAAGTGCTTCTTGGAAGCTCTATGGGGTAGTTCTTTTCTGTCCTATAGGATTGCTATGAATTGGAATTGACTCAATGGCACTGGGTTGAGTTTGGTTTGGTTTGGTTTTTTTAGACAGGCCTAAAACATCAAATCATCAGGACACAACCATTTGGTCAACATTTCCTGTGAAAACTGCTAGACTCGCTCAAACAGGGTCTCCTTCATCCCTCTGGTTCCTGCCAGATTTTTGTTTCTAGTAAAGACGCGAAGGAAGCCCTCCACATTGTAGACAAAACACAGTTTAACTCAGGAGACCAGGGTTACTCTCATCTTTGTGATTAGTCAGCCAAGGATCAGAAGGCCACAGTTTTAGCCACTTAGGGCCTCAATTTACTCTCTGAAATGGCAGAATTTGACCTTAGGGACCCTGTCAGCCCTGAACTGGTACACTGTTTGACTTGATCCCACTTTCAAAGAGCTCCCAAGGAGCTCTGCTCAGTGTGTACTGAGGACTTGCCCCATGTTCTACCCCACAGGCCAGGAAGTACCTGCTGTTTTTAACTTCACTCTTCCTGTTTGGTCTGTAAAGATGAAAATCCTAATGCTTGCTCCCCAAACCCTGGCCCCTAATCTCTCCACACATCAGCTTTCGTGTTGATTAGGACTCCAACAGCCCTATATTATCAATCCTTATTCCTGAGCCCTAGGCCAGTGCTGTCATTGGTTGCCATGGTTTCAGGCCCTGACTCAAGGCAACCTCATAGAAAGGTTTCAGATTGGACCGCTGTGATCCATAGGGATTTCATGGACTGATTTTTCAGAAGATCACCAGGCCTTTCTTCCTAGTCTGTCTTAGCCTGAAGGCTCTTCTGAAACCTGTCAGCATCATCCCCCACTGACAGATGCATGAAACACACTGGCCAAGAATCAAATCCAGATCTCTCGAATGGACGGCAAGAATTCTACCACTGAACCATCGATGCCCCCAGCCCCTCTCACTAAACATCAGAAAAGCGGAATATTACTTCCTGAGTCTCCACTATGTGTCAGACACTCAGCTTACATTGTACACACAAGACGACCTTCCAAGGTTAAGTGGCTTCATTTTAGAAAAACAAAAATAAGTTAAAAAATGAAACAAACTGTGGTCCAGAGAGGTTAAGTAACTGGCGTAAGGTCGCACAGCTAGTTAGTGGCATAGCTGGGATTCAAACCCAGGTCCTCCTGATACTGAAGCTGCAAACCACTAAGCCGCAGGACTCACTTACAAGGATTGCTCTAAGCTGCAAATTGCTTGGCACTTTCTCAAGTGCTCTGCAGACTGAGATTCCATAACTCATGATCTAGCATTTCCTGTGAGCTGGGCCAGGTATTTATACAGTTTGCATATCACACTGAAGCCTTACAGTGGCCTTTTAAGGTGGTTATTATTAGTAGTCCTCCTTACAGATGATGACATGGAGCTCTCTGGACCTGTCACATGACTTCATAAGACTCAGCTGCTATGAGGTGAAGCGGGACTCACAATGAAGTGTCTGCACCCCAAGCCTGGTGCCCTTGTCACAGACCTAACTCATAAGCTCTTCTTTAGCTCTAGTGGCCACTGCTGTGGCTTTGGAGTATTCCAGCTGCTTCTCCCATCCCACTCCCCGTGTGCATAAGCTAGGGTAAAAGGGCCCAAACCCACTGCCATTGAGTTCATTCCAACTCAAACGATCCTAGAGGACAGAGTTTCCAAGGAGTGCCCAGCAGATTCAAACTGCCAATCTTTCGATTAGCAGACGTAGCACTTAACCACTATGTCACCAGGGTCCAGGCAGGGCCATGCTATCCTGTGTCTCTCCATGGCCACTTCTTGACTGCCTCCTAGCAGTCAAGCACTGGGTTCTCATTTAATCTCCCTAAAACCCTGTTGACATAGTGGTTAAGTGCTATGGCTGCTAACCAAAAGGCTGGCAATTCAAATTGGCCCAGTGCTCCTTGAAAACGCTATGGGGCAGCTCTACTCTGTCCTATAGGGTCGTCATGAGTCAGCATCGACTCGATGGCACTAGATTTTTTGTTTGTTTGTTTTCTTATTTTATACCCCTGGAAGTGTCACCGCCCCCTCTTACAGATGACTACAGTTAGACACTCACAGATCAGACAACTTCCCCAAAAATCACGTCCTAAATGTGCTAGTGCTGGGTTTAAAGGACAGCGGTAGCTCACTGTGCCACATATGCTTTTAACCAGGCTACAAGACCTAGCCTCTAGTGGAGAAAACAGGTGATTTGAGTCAGTGATAACACAGAGGGTGAGAGAAAGAACGGTTCTGGTCTTAACCTGTGGAATGAAACAGAAGTCAGGGAAAGCTTTCTGGAGGAGGTGGCATGGATACAGTCTTGAAAGAAACAAAAGAATTCAGGAAGGGTACAAGCTGTGGGGAAAGGCATTCCAGGCAAAGGGACGAGCCCAAGAAATGGCATAGCATGGAGAAACAGCATGATGGGGGCGTGGTGTGTGTGCGGGGACATGGTCAGTGGCTCTGTCCTTTTGTGGCTAGGCAAAGAGAACAGAGAGGATATGCAAGTCCCCTAGTCTGACGGCAGAGCCACAGGCATCCTGGGGAGCATGCTCCTTTGCCCTCTTGTCCCCACTAGATTCCCTGGGGCCAGGGTCTGGGAATGGGGCCTGGAGCTCCCCAGAGCTACTGCATGAAACATAAGGAATGTAAACAATTTCCTGCTCCAAAAGCCAGAGATTCCTCCTATGCACTGACCCTGCAGGAGCCTCTCGGGGTCACCTAGGAAATGGCTGCAGGCCTGGCTTACCCAGGGCCTGGCTACCCAGGGAGCAGCCTGCGCTTTCCCATCCTGGACCACACTGCGCGCTCATCTCCCACTGCCCACTGACACCACCCTGCTGTCACCCAGAGCCTCCGAAGACCCTCCCCTTATCCCTGGTGAGTAACAAACAGCCTGGCAGCCCCTCACAACCCTATCTACACGTGCGCTGTCCTGCAAGTTGTCTGAAATACTGACACCCAATTAATTCTACCCTACGAGGACACCCTTGCAGACCCGGTTGGGTTCTGTCAATTGCCATCATCTCTAATTATGTGAGTTCAGACAAGTTACTTAGCCTCTGTGCCTGTTTTCTCCTGTGAAATGGAGAAATAATAGTAGTGCCTAATTCACTGGGCTGTCACAGTGGAGCTGGGGTGGTGCAGGGGTTAACAGCTCCACAGCTAACCAAAAGTTCAGCAGTTCAAATCTACCAGTCGCTCCTCGGAAATCCTGTGGGGTAGTTCTGCTCTGTCCTGAAGGGTCCCTAGGAGTTGGAACTGACTCGATGGCAATGGTTTTGGCTTTGAGTTTGGTGATGGGGATGAAGTTAGCTAATATTTGTAAAGCACTGAGAACAAGGCCCAGGAATCATAAATGTTATGACTATCTATCACTACTCATCATCTATTATCTCTACTTATCTACCCATCCATCTCAAAGCTACTGTTGCTATTACGAAGATACCTCTATGCCGACTGTATGTATGGTAGGCCGTTTCCTCTCACTCTGAGTGAATCTCATGCGTTGTTACAGGAACTGCCTACCTACAACAAAGGGCCAATGGCAGCCTGCTTTCTGTCTGCAGTTTTCTTGGAACCCAGCCAGGCCCGTTCCTTTAAGTATTGCCTATGGCTGCTTTCCTGCAGCAGGAATTCTACGGCTTGCAACAGCAAAAATATTTTCTCTCTGGGCCCTATTCAGAAATGTTGTCACTCCTACGTTATTAGGTTGAATCATATATCACTGGCAATATTCAGTTACATTTAATCTACAAAACCACCACTTTCATATGGTTCAACTTACTATATCCTATTGCTCATCAGGAGAGCATTGATAGCTCAGTAGTAGAATTCCTGCCTTCCAGGAGGGGGTCCCAGGTTCCATTCCTGGCCAGTACGTGTCATGCACAGCCACCACCCATCTGTCAGCGGAGGCTTATGTGTTGCGAGCTTCCAGACTAAGATGGACTAGGAAGAAGGGCCTGCGACCTACTGCTGAAGATCAGCCAATAAAAACTCAGTGGGTCACAGTGGTCTGATCCACATGTGATCACGGTCTGGGGAAGATGCAGGACTGGCTAGTGTTGCAATCCATTGTGTACGAGGCAACCATGAGTTGGGGAGCTTAGTGGAAGCTAGCAACAACTGGTTCATGACTTGCCCTGTCTTACTCATTAAACTGAGAGAGCTGTGCTCTGAATACAGTGATTCTGACACTCATAAAATTATCTTTATCATTCATTGAGCACATACTACATACTGGTTGCTCTCCAACCTTCCCCACATCTCTGTAAGGTCAACGATGATCATCCCTTCATCTCTTTAGTGATGATAGACATTTGAGGCTCAAAATGTTACGCTGGGGCTCAAACTAGTTCTCCAGACCCCACATCAAAGGGCTGCTCCCACTCAGAGTTTTCTAAGAAGCTGCTAGGGCTGGGAGACATCTCTGATTAGGACAAGAAATTGAGAGCTTGGAGATGACCCACCTCATCTTTATACTTTCCGGGGAGCCCAGCTCCCTGGGAACCAGGCTCTGCCTTAGACAGCAGTGGGGCCACATGGTAACTTACACCCAGTCCTGTGATTTCTCCGCAGGGATGGTGAGAGTGGGTTCTGTTCTTTTGGAGGCCCCAGGCCGTGTTCTGAACAATAAGTCTTGCAATGTGAGCTTCAGGCAACACTGGGGAGGGGGCAAGGATTGCTTTAAAAAATAAGCAAGTTCTCTTTCCAGGACTTGGGGAGCTATTTTTAGCAGTTGCCTAAATGATAGTTTCCCCTCAGCTCTGGGAAAGGCACAGAAAGCAAAAGTAAACTCCCTCAGCTCCAGAGTCCCCTCTGGGGTGGCTGGTGGGTGGCAGACCCAGAGAGAAGTCCCTGAGACCCAAGGAGAAGGGGCGGAGAGGAAAGGGTGTCCTGTTAGGAAAAGCGCAATGGAGAATCCTCCGAAGTGACACTTCTCTGACTGCATGGGGGTAGTTGGGAGTTGGGGATTTTCCCTCTGGCCTTGTCGTTTTGAGAAATGACTAGGAGAATAGAAGTTTCTTTGTCTCACTAAGGCAGGAAACAAGTCTCTCCCAGGCCATGGGCATATATACACTGACTCACTCACTCATTCATCTGCTCCCTGAGTGATCACCGTATACAAAGTGATTTGCCAGGTGTTTTTAGATGAACCAGACATCAAACCCTACCCTCATATGTTTGTAATCTTGCTGGAAAGGAAAGTACAGCTCCAGGCCCCAGGTCTGCGCTCTTGTTGGGTTTCATCGAGTTGATTTTTTCAACTCCTAGCGACCCTGTGTGACAGTGACAAACTGTCACCGAGGGTGTCCTAGGCTGTCATCTTTACATGAGCACACTGCCAGGTCTTCTTCCCATGGAACCACCAAGTAGGCTTGAATCTTTCAGTCAGCAGCCTAGCGCTTAAGCATTGTGCCACCAGTCATCCTGGGAGGGAAACACGACTCATATAGAGATCGTCTGTATGGACGATGGAAGCCTGGCCTTAGAGAAAGGAAGAAAGTTGCCAGATGACCACAGACCTCTAAGAAAGCATTCTCTACCAAGGTGTTCCAGAGTGAAGACCTGCCCAGAGTTAAGGAGCTAGACGAGAGGCTCTATCAGGCTGCAGCCGAGCCTTCAAAGAGGTGCAGAGAGACCCAGACTGGGGTCAGATAAAGGGAGGCCTGAAATGCCAGGCTAAGGGAAAGAAGTCATGGAAGACTGGTTGGTTGTTGGTTGGTTAGTTGGTTGGTTGATTTACTGGCTGATTGGTTGGTTGGCTTCAAACCGAGGAAATGTTTTCAAGACCTGGTTAGAGCTGGGATTCAGATTGGCAATTCTGGCAGCATCGTATGACAGGGATGACAGGAGGGAGAGACAGACAACAGACAGCATCAGGAGACAATTCTGTCTAGGTAAGAATTAGTGAGAACCGGAACTCTCAGGAAAGGCAAGGAGGGGACAGATGCCAGAAACACCACGGCAGAGTGGGTGTGCCAGTGCACGTGTATGAGCATGTGCAGGGCTTTGGCAGGGCACGTGCAGGGCACATGAAACAAGGATTTGGGCTGAAAAGGCAGGAAAGTGGGAGGGGAGGAGTCACTAGACAATAGCTGTGGGGCCAAAGAGAAGACGGAATTTCAGCACTCAAGCTTCTGCTGCTCATTAGAACCAGAGGTCTGGAGCTCCCGGGCAAACAGAAGCACCATCCTAATGAAATAGAGATACACTATTTTTAACAGAAGATCTTTGGACTAAGAATGAGGAGATTCACCATAGCAGGCTACCTGAATGACCATGGCAAGAGAATATAGTTTCTTTTCCTTTCGGGGCCATTGAGGCTTTTTTTTTTTTTTTTTTGGTGTATGTATTACATACTCAGGAAAGGCATCCCAAGATTTTCCCTCTTGTGTGTTTTTGTCTTGCTTCTTCATAGTCATAGTCTGTGACCAGTCGTCAGGTCATCAGTACAATGAAATCAAACTGACGGGACTAGACTAGACTATTCCACTACTTTTCTAGATCTTTGAATTGCATATCCAGTCCTGGGGCTGATAACTCCACCCTTGTTTAACCTGCTGCTAAGGTTCACAGTTCCCCCAACTCTATCACCAGCAACCGAGTCCCCAGGTGACGCAGATGGTTAATCTGCATCCAGTCCACTCAGAAGCCCCTCCGAAGAAAGGTCAGGCTATCTACTTCTGAAAAACCATCACTGAAAACCCATGGAGCAGGGTTCTAGTATGACACTCATGGATCACCATGAGTCAGAGTCAACCCAATGATGAGCTGGTTAATTGGTTATCATCAATGATAATTTCAAATTTGCCAACATGATCATGCTTCACTATCACTTAGAAACCAGGTGATGACTTTGGAGCACAGCCTACTAAGAATTCGGCATTCACTTCTCAGCATTGTGATGTTCCTAAGCGCATAGACCAGGACGTACAGGAGCACCATCACAACGGCATGGAAAGATGTCAGAAAGAGGCCTTCTCCTCGAATCAGCGGGCCAAGCCACATGCTCACTAGGGTCTCATCTACCACAGACACTGCAAGATTCTGCTTGACGTGAGCTCTCAAGTGGCTTCTACTTGATGCTGGTTGAATTGAAATCACTTGTTTGTTCAGACATTCATTTATTCAGATATCCTTTTACTTCAGTTTCACAGTACTTTATGCCCATGATCATTCTTGGTGCTGGGGACAGAGAGGTAAAGTAGGCAGGTACAGCTCTGCCCTCACTGAGCTCTTGTCTCCCAAGCCGGGGTCTTCTTCAAATGTTCTTTTGATTCAGCCCCTAATTGACCATCCCATTAATGATCTTGCTGCCTTTACCCCCCAAAATGCTTTGGTTGCATTTGCTTCATTCCCAAATACCCATCCTCCAGCCTGGTCCCGCTCTGTGAGTTCTCCTGCTGGAACTAGGGCTGGCCCTTCCTCCCTCCCCAGCCATCCTGCAAATGTTGTTATTGTTGTTGTTGTGGGTCACTGAGTTAATCCCAACTCACAGTGGCCCTACAGAACAGAGATGCACTGACCCACAGGGTTTCCTAGACTAGAGTCTTTGCAGAAGCACACCATCAGGCCTTTTTCTCCCAGAGAACCATTGGGTGGATTCAAACCATCAATCTTTCAGTTAGCAGCCAAGCACTTAACCATTGTACCACCATGGCTCATTATCCTACAGACAGAGCCTTGAATAATAATAGTCCCACACTCAGCCTTCTTCAGTTCAACATCCCTCAGCACTTCTCAGTGCAAACTGAAAGTTTCCTTCCTTAATTTTTAGCCTTAGTCCTTTGGTGTTTCACACCAAAAAAAGAAAAATGAAGGCGGAAAATGAATGCATTTTTTTTAAAAAAAGGTGGTTTTCTATTATGTTATATTGAAGAGTATCTAGAAATAGCACTTCTCATTTATAAAGCAGATTTTAATAATCTTGTGGTTTGATTTTTTGATCTAGAATTGATGAATGTTGTCCTAAACTAAACGATAAAGTGAAGTTAGTCAAGATTCCTCTATTATAAAAATATATGAATTAGAATAATAAAATAATTATGTCAATAATCAACTTTTAATCTCAGCACATTTCTAATATTGTAAAAAAAATTTCTACTACTTAATTTGATTAATACAATTAATATTAGTCATCAAATAAAAAGTCCATACCAACAAACCAAGTCTCAAAAATGCTGGCAAAGAGGACCAGAGCTCACATGGTGCTGGTGGGAATGTAAAATGGTACAACCACTTTAGAATATATTTGGGCAGTTTCTTAGACCTACCATACAACGCAGTGATTCCACTCACAAGTATCCACCTAAGAGAAGTGAAAGCCTGTGCCCATAAAGAACCGTGCACGTGAAGGTTCAGAGCAGTTCTTGTAATAACTCCAAAGTAGAAACAACCCAAGTGCCCATCACTAGACAAACTGTGGTACAGCCATACTATAGAACACTATCAGCAATAAAAAAGGAATAGACTATTGATACATGCAATAACATGAATGAATATCAAAGTAATTACACTGAGTATGTCAATTGTAATGCAATAAAAACTTCCAGAAACAAACTCATTAGGTCTATTCATACCCTCCCAATAGCAAACCACCAGAGCCTCAGGCTCCTGTAGCTGACTCCTCCCTAGAAAATTATTAATATTACAAGTTACTCTACTGGTAGAGATCCCATGTGCCGGGTGTAGGGAGACAGGGAAGCAGGAATCCCGCCCAGGATCAAGCTCAGCCTGCCTCACCCCTCCCGACTGTCAGGTTGATTCTGACTCATCACTACCCTAGAGGACAGAGTAGAACTGCTCCATAGAGTTTCCAAGGAGTGCCTGGCAGATTCGAACTGCTTCTCTTTTGATTAGCAGTGGCAGCACTTAACGACGTCACCAGGGTTTTCACGTGGAGTATGACAAAGACGAGGTACTCTGTCCTAAGCCCAGGGCTGGGTTACTTCTCTCTGTGAGCTTCAGCCCCTCCCCCTCATCCCCACAGTGGGATGACAAGGTCTGCTTTCCAGGGCTGTTGTGAGCACCAAAGGAAGAGAGTGCATGAAGTGGACAGGCCGGTACCGGGCACACTGCTACCCTCACACTGCCTCCTTCCCCTGTCCTGGCCCCAGGCTCTGCAGAGTGAGATGAAGGCTCAGTGCTCAATTTACAGAAGCAGAGAGAAGGTGAGGGGCTTCCAGGAACTGGGGGAGGGAGACGTTAGAAGCACACACAGGCAGCAAACTGCTGCCAGCTGAGGTCCCTGGGTCTGGGGTATATCACAGCAGCCAGGGTACTCACAGGGCCTCTGAGCCGGGTTTTCAGTCCAGGACTTGGTTAGAGGCAGACATGATGAGAGGGAGATTGAGAACATGGCCACAAAAATGGGGTTTTCACGAGGGCCAAAATGGCATGCGGTAAAGACAACCGAGAAGACAGAGAGACCCACAAGAGTTGGTGCCTACATCGACCTGGGACCGGAAGAACCAGATGGTGCCTGGCCACCACCAGTGATAGCCATGACGGAGCTCACAGAGAGGAGCCTCACTGGCAACACAAGAATAAAAAGAGGTGCATCATGAGATCTCCACTAAAAGACCTCAATTGATGGTCCAGCGGTTTGGGGGTTCCTCTGAGAGCATGGCCCCCGGCCCTGATGCTGCCCATTCCCATAAATTATAACAAAGGTCCACTCTTTGGACAGTAATGGAATGGACCTGGCAATGCAGAGTAACCATATGTTGGAAGCACTTTATGGTTCTATACATCTACAGGATATCATCTTGCTGACCTCTGGCTGGAGGAAGGAGGGTGGGCGGAGAGGAGGGGAAAGGAGACTGCTGGGAGGATGAGACAGGTATGGAGCAGAGAGGAGTAGTGTGCAGTCACCGGACAGGGAGAGCAGTGGAAGCTGCATATAGGGGGGCATGTAAATTTATACGGGAATGTACATTTTTACTGAGTTATGTTAAATAAAAAAACAAAATGGGGTTTTCAGGACAAGGGAGAAAGACAGAACCCTCACCAGGCATCAGGAAGGGTGGAGACAGAGTGGGGCAGGGCAAGGGAGACGCAGACAAGAACAGGAGTAGTCTGAAAGATGAAAAAGAAAGACGGAAAGAAAAGAGGGAGGGAGGGAAGGAAGGAAGGAGGGGAGGGGGAGGGGAGAAGAAACTGATGCATGTTGGCGTATGAGAGGCTTTGAATTTAGGCAAGTAGAGGTGTACATGTAGGTGAATAGCATGGGTAAGTGGTGTGTATATAGTGTGTATGAGGTGTGGGAGAAGTGTGATGGCATGTGTGTATATGTGCATACAGGCCATGTGGGTAGTGTTTGTGTGTGCATATGTGGTACAGTGTACACGTGTGAGTGCTTTGTGTGTATGTGTGTGTGTACTACGTGTGCAATACATGTGTGTGGGCAGAGAAAAGATTGCAGTTGTCAAGGATTTCTTTTTACTTGGATCCACAATCAACATTTAGGGAAGTAGCCGTCAAGAAATCATAACACACTGTATTGGGCAAACCTGATGCAAAAGACCTGTTTGAAGTGTTGAACGAGCAAACATGTCACCTTGAAGACCAAAGTGTGCCTAACCCAGGTCATGGTGTTTTCAAATGCCTTGTGTGCATGCAAAATCTGGACAAAGGGTAAGGAGGACAGGAGAATAACTCATGCCTTTGAGTTCTGGTGTTGGTGAATACTGAATACCGATGGGCTGCAAAGAGAACAAATAAGTCTGTCTTGGAAGAAGTACAGCCAGAATGAGCCTTAGAAACAAAGATGGTGAGACTACAGCTCACCTACCTCGGATGTGTTATCAGGAGGGACCAGCTCTTGGACAAAGGCAACACAGAGGATCAGCAAAAGAGAGGAAAACCCTAACAAGAAGGACAGACACAACGGGGGCAACAGTGGGCTCAAGCATAACCTGACTGCAGAGATGGTACCAGACCGGGCGGCGTTTCTTTCTGCTGTACGCATGGTTGCTATAAGTTAGAATAGACTCAACAGCATCTAACACGCGTATGTATGATGTGTATGTGGTATATATATATATGTGTGTGTATATGTGTGGTCCGTGTTTGTGAGCAGGTCATGTGTGTGTGTGTTCATGTCTAGGCAGTAAATACACATGATTTAACTGACTCAGGTGTCAACAGAAAGACCTAGTCAGCTTCCCAAAGTACATGAGCAGAGCACACAGTAATATCACTGAAAAACAACCACATGTCAACTTCTAATCAGCCCACCTTGGATTTATAAAAGAGCTGCCCAAGCATAATATTGAGATGCTGCTGTTGGGAAAACATTCTATTTTACTCAGTTTTCCATGAACTACACAATGGACTGGGAACAGTGATCCATTCAAAGGATGTCTCTCCTGCCATGAACCAGAGACGGAATGTTGACATACGTTGTCTCAGTTCCACAACTGAGTGGAAAACCCTAAGTGGGGAGTCTTGAGTGATGGGGACACTTGAGGTATAAAACCAGAGGACGAAGGCAAGTCTAGGGCTCTTTCTTGTAACACATCAGCCCATTGCAACCTAGTTTCAGTTCAGGAGGGGGTGGGTGTGTGCTCACACGTATGTGTGTGTGTGTGTATGCGCGCGCCTGCTGTGTGTATGCTCAGCAGATATAACCCTGTTTTCCTGAGGTGTCTATTATAATGGGGAGTACACTCCCTCAGTCTGCTATTTGAAGTCACAGTGTTGCATTTTACCAGCCTAGGAATAAAACAAGTTGCTGACAATAATATACCTCAAGGTACACCCTGGCTACCCCGGTTGCACAATGGTTAGGTGCTATGGCTGCTAATCAAAAGGTCAGCAGTTCAAATCTGCCAGGTGCTCCTTCAAAACTCTATGGGGCAGTATTACTCTGTAGTATAGAGTCATTATGAGTTGGAATCAACTCCATATCATGGATTTGGTTTTTGGGTTAAGGTATACCCTACTTATACTTTTAAGAACTAGGTATGTGATACATTTGTAGAAAGAAAAATACTACCATTTACTAAGCATTAGGCTTGGCTCAAGGAAATCCTGGTAACATAGCGGTTAAGAACTACATCGGCTAACCAAAAGATTGGCAGTTCGAATCCACCAGACGCTCCTTGGAAACTCTATGGGCAATTCAGCACCATCCAATGGGTTATTATCAGTTGGAATCAACTTGAAGGTAAGAAGTTGTTTTGTTTTTCCCAGACTCGGCTCTAAGTTTTCTATTCACTATTTCATTTAATTATCCAAACACCTTGCAAAGATGATGTCCTCATCTCCATTTTTACAGATGGAGAAATTCAGGCTTAGAGAAGATAAGTGGCTTGCCTTCCTAAAAAATTCATAAAATGTTTTGTAAAGTTCATAAAGCATTTGAACCCTTGTCTGATTGATTCCAAAGCTCACATCACTCTTCCCACTGCATGCAATGACAATCCTGGAGGTCCCGGGTGATGCTGTTTGTGCTTGACTGGCCACCAAAAGGTGGGCAGCTGAAATCCCCTACCAGCATTGCAGGAGACAGACAGATCACAGCCACCAAAACCCCAGTGGAGGGCAGTTCTACCCTGAAACACACAGGGTCACCATGATTTGAAATCAACTCAACAGCAACTGATGAACATGTAAATGGCGGTGTTATCTTAAATGGTCAGTTCCCCTCATCCCGGACAGCCAATGCCCCATTCTTTCACCCACCTCCCCATCCTCTACACCAGCTCTAAGGGACAAATCTAGCCCTTGCACCCAGACAGCACTTGTCCCCAGCTGCAGCCAGCAACCCAGCCCCATGATCTCTCCAGTCAGGAGAGATTCTTCAGTCCCATCTTCAGGACAGTTCCATGCTCAAAAAGACTCACTCTTGGCTAAATACTCTGCCAAGGCCATCTTAAAATTCTTCTTCTTCTTCTTCTTTTTTTTTTTTTTAATTATGATTGAATGAACCATGTAAAAATTCTTGCTGCTTTTGGACAAGGAACGCACCGTGCTCATTTTGCTCCAGGCCCTCCCTGTAAATTATGTAGCCAGTCCAGGTGGTCTTCAACAGCAGCCAGCACAGACAAGCTTCTCCAGGAAGGGCAGCCCTGCCAGCCACTCCCAGGGTGCTTCCAAAGATGATACCCAGTATCGGAATCATCAGGAACGAACGGAGACAAATTACATTAATCTGGGGCAGCTTCCAGCTGCGTGGCTTTGCTTCACACATGAGTAACTGCCAGGTCCCTCCCTCACCTGCTCTCCTGTCCTTATCGTCTTCCTTCTCTCTGTCCTCCCTGGCTTCTGACCACACTCACTGCTCCCTAAATGCATTAATGCTCCAGGGACTGAAATTCTTGGAGGGCATTTTGCTTCTATCTCCAAATCCCTGCTACAGAGTTCTTTCTGCACACACAACAGGAACTGGTAAGAGCTGGGGGATTAAATGAATTACCATGTCTCTTGAATTTTTGATCAATTATAAGATATATCATGAATGTGCCCACACTGAACAGGCTACTGCATTAAAATAAAGAAACAAAACAAAAGCTCTTGCCATCAACTTGATTCTGACTCGCGGTGAAACTATAGGACAGAGTAGAACTGTCCCCAGAGGAAGTCCAAGGCTGTAATCTTTACTGGAGCAGACTGTCACATCTTTCTCTCTTGGAGTGGCTCCTGGGTTCAATCACTGACCTTCTGGCTGGCAGCCAAGTGCTTTAACCGTTGCACCATCAGCTGCCACCAAGTTGTCTCGAACTCATGAAAACCCCATGTGTATCAGAGTAGAACTGTTTCCATAGCTTTTTCAGAGGCTGATTTTTCAGAAGTAGATCAACAGGCTTTTTTTTTTTTTTTCTGACTTCCTCCAAGTGGACTTGAACTGCCAATCTTTTGTTTAGCACTACCCAAGGATTAGATAAATACTAAAAGCAAGGAAAGGGTGTCTTAGCTTTGAAATACAAGAAAAGAACACCTCTGCTCATGCTATGTTTGGGTTGACACTACAATCCCCCCACCCATGCTAACCTCTGCTCCCTCCTCATCTCCCATAACCCAAAAGCCAAACCCATCACTGCTGAGTCGATCTGACTCACTGAGACCATAGAGTTTCCAAGGAACATCTGGAGGATTCAAACTGACAACCTTGGGTTTCTCCCATACAATCCTTATACGTCCTTCAAGATCTAGCTCAGAGCCTACCTTCTCCAACAGCCTCCCTGACCACTCCAGTCTGTATCAATTCTCCCAGATAAACTCAGAGAACTTTCTGTCTGCTGTTGATAGGATATTCCATTATATACTACTTTGTGACACTTCATGTTATTGGATTTCTTATATTAGTTTTTTATTTTTTACATGAATGAACTTTTCCCCCATTTGGAGTCTGAATGCCATGAGAACAGTTTCTGGCACAGGTCCTGAGTGAATGAATCTAATGGTAGTGAGTGACAGAAGGGGAGAAAGTTATGAATTCCTTGGAAAGAAATCTTTATGACAGTCCCAGTTAACTTGGGTCCTTCAGCTTTTCCTCTTCTTCTGAGTGCATGCAGAATAAGAAGCACCGCCCCGGCCTGACACCCTTAAGATGTATCTCTGTGACACATAACTGGGCAAATTCTCCTTCATGAGCCTGTAGGGTTCAACTGGATCTTGGAATTTCTGGATAAAAATCTAGACATTTTCATTTCTGTTTGTTCTTATCCGCCCTCTGTTCTCTGTACGTGTCCTTACATGGTGCAAACTATGCAGGTTAATAATCTCAGCTGCTAACCAAAAGGGTGGTGGTTCGAACCCACCCAGAGGTGCCTTAGAAGAAAGGCCTGGTGATCTCCTTCCAAAAAACCAACCGCTGAAAACCCAAAGGAGTGTAGTTCTACCCTGATACACATCATTCAAGACTTGGGGTCAACTCATTGGCAACTCATTGTGTTTGTTTGCTTGCTTGTTTGATTGACTGTTTTCATTCCCTGCCAATAAACGGCATCTTGCATGTAACAGTCATAGGAGAGATTTTTTCCCCCTTTGAGGGTTTGGATGCTTCCTTCAAGGGAATCAGATCAGATTCTAGGACCTTAGGACACAGAGGCTGAGATTTCCTCTAAGAACCAGGCCATTCCCCTAAGGACTGCCCTCGGGAGCATCCCTTGTATGGAGCTCTTACGTTTCTAAATCACCTTTCTTTTCCCGACATCCAGCTGTGGCCTGGAGGTTTCTTCAGTGGCCTGACCCAGTCGGACCTGGTGTGGGTAACACTAGACAAGGCACACTGCAGTGGAGCTCTTCCACTGCGAACCCCACAGTTCCGGAGGGCTTGGGCACAGCCCTTAGGACTCACTGCCGAGGCAGCTGATGGCAGCAGAGTTCGCAAGACACAGGCTGCATGATAGCGGGTTCCCTCTCATCCTGGTCCAGAAGTACTGCAGGCCCAGGGATTGCAACTCTGCTGGGGACCTGGGCTCCCCCAAACTCCTTACTACAAACCACTGCTGTGCTCATGTCATGGTGACCCCTGCTGAAGTACCAAGTTCTGGAGTTGGACAGTTTCTCCTACAGCTGGGAGCAGATCCACTTACCTACGGAGGAAGGGGTTCACCTTGGTGGCCTCAGCTTAAGTGGCCTTGTACTTTGGTGACCGTGCTCAGGGAGGGCCAGAGTCTAATGTGCCTCCGGTCTGATTGAATGTAACAGACATGGTTGGTAACAAAGTTAAATGTAAATTAAAAACAAAAAACCAAAAAACTTCTCTTCACCCATGGGATTGTATTTGACCAGCAGAATACCCATTTTCTCTCCCTCTTTTCCCTCCTTAGTACCCAGTAATTGCGGCCCATCATCCACCTCATTCTAAAAACTGTACTTGAGCGCATCACTGTATTCCACCTTGTCACCCCTCTAGAGCCTCTGCTGCTCAGATCACTCCCTTCTCAGTCTTTCTGAAAGATCGGAAATCCAGTCCACCTGCCCCTTACCCCGCCTCCCATACCCCGAGCTTTCTCCCGCCTCTGTAACCTCTAACAGCTGTTTCCCCCTGCCTGGAGCACCCTCCCCTGCTCCTCTGCACTCTGCTAGCCACTCGCTCGGCAAGCCCACTCCCAGCTGAACCAGCCTGGCATTCTTGCGACCATTAAGTGTCCCCTCTTACATGGCATCCTGCCTTTCTTGTACCATCAAACATCAAGCCGGTGTGCTACTGCTTCCTGAAACAGTCACTGTCTCTGGACTGTGACCTTGAGGCCAGGGATAGTGCCTCACCCATTTTACAGGAATCCCGGGGCCCAGCACAGAGCCTGGCACACAGTAGATGTGCTGGGGCCTTGCAAGGGTCACGCCCCACATCTCTGCCCTTCTCCCCTTACATTTCTTCATTCCAAAAAACCCCTCCATTGCCTATTTCAGACCAACTCAGCGATGGACACTCTAGAAGCCTTTCCTCAGAGTTCTAAGCTCTGTATTCCCAGCTGTCTGTATTTCCCTTCTGATGTCCTCACACCACTCCCATCAGCCTCCACTTAGACTTCTTCACCTCCATCCACACTGTTTCCTCACATGTTCAGATCACCCCTGCCTGTTTGCTATGAATGGCACCACTGTCCTGAATTTCAAAATCACAAAAGCATCTTTTGCCCTTCCTATGACAGGTAACATCTTGCCAAGCATTTACCACTGTGCCACGAGGGAAAAATCGAAACCAAATCCATCGTTGCCAAGTCAATTCTAACTTACGGCAACTCTATAGAACAGGATGGAACTGCCCCATGGGGTTTCCAAGTTCTACATGTCTTTAAAACAGAAGCAGACTGCCACACCTTTCTCCCGTGGAGAGGATGGTGGTTCCAACCACTAACCTTTTGGCTAGCAGCCCACTGCTTGACTGCTGTCCCACCGAACCTCTCTCTCTCTCACACGTACATACATATATATGTATAACTGTATTTAATTTTCACAACAAGCCCATAATAGTGGGTGTTCACATCCTGATTTTACACATGAGGAAACTGAGGTTCAGAGAAGTTAACTGAGTTGCCCAAGAGTGGCACACTAGGCTATAAACCTAAAGTTTGGTGATTCGAACCTACCCAGAGTTACTGCAGAAGACAGGCCTGGTGATATGCTTCTGTTAAGATTACAGACAAGAAAACCCTGCAGAGCAGTTCTACTTGGCACACATGGCATCACTAGCTGTCAGAACCAACTCCATAGCAAAGCAGTTAGTTCTGGGGATGGCAGTCAGGGCATTTATGGTTCCAGTGTGCATACCGGGTGGATAACCCTGGCTACTCACTGCTAAGCTTCTCTCTATACCCCTCACTTCCTGAAGAGAAGAGGTGATTCTGGGAGAAGTTATGAGCTGGGCCTGCCAACATCCTCCTCCCTTCTCCGGGTTCTGCGGCCTGTGGAGTGGGTGCTTCTGACTGTGGTAGTGCATTATATGCAATTGACCCATAAAAACCAAACCGAATTCATTATCATAAGGTCAATTCTGACTCACAGGGAACATATAAGGCAGAGAAGAACTGCCCCATACAGTTTCCAAGGCTGTAATCTTTATGGAAGCAGATTGTATATCTTTCTCCATTAACTGGTAGGTTCAAACTGCAGATCTTTTGGCTGGCTTAACCACTGCACCACCAGGGCTCCTTACTTGATATATAAAAAAACCCAGTGCTATCAAGTTAATTCAAGCTCATAGTGGCCCTATAAGACAGAGCAGAACTACCCCATAGGATTTCCAAGGAATGGCTGATGGATTTGAACAGCTGACCTTTTGGTTAGCAGCCAAACTCTTAATCACTCAGCCATCAGGGCTCCTACTGCATGTATAAACCAAAAAACAGCAAACCCACTGCAATCAAGGCGATTCCATCTCATAGTAACCCCATGAAATGAACAAACAAACCCAGTGCTGTCAAGTCGAGGCTGACTCATAGCGACCCTATAGGACAGAGTAGAACTATTCCATAGAGTTTCCAAGGAGCACCTGGCATATTTGAACTGCCTGCCTTTTGGTTAGCAGCCACAGTACTTATCCACTATGCCACCAGGGTTTCCCTAGAAATCCTGTAGTGTTTATTATGATTTTTGTTGCTATATAGAAACGGTCTCTTGAAAAGATTACTAGTGGGGGAGGTTTGGCTGCAGACACGAATATGAAGAGACAGAACACCGCCGGGGGAATGAGCCACGTCTTTGAAGGACGAGGGGATGTGAGCCAGAAACAGAGCAGGAACAAGTGTAGAGAAGTGGGAACAAGTGGGGTAGGTGCAGTGGTGGGGCTCTGCTGTAGAGGTAGCCTGGGATGCCAGTCACCTAAAATGCTATTTCCCTCCCTCCAGGGTGTCAGTTTGCTGTTTCCCACCTCATCTTCTCTCAGGGCCACATGCCACATGCCTCTGTCCAGACTCAATGGTTAGAGCTGACTCCCACCCCCACCCCCACCCTTGGCGATCTCTCCAATTCTAAGTGCTGAAGGAAAAGAAACAACTGAAATACAAGGAGAAAAAAATCCTCTCTCTAGGCCTCTGCTTTTGTACGACTTCTCACAGCCCCAAAGGACTCTCCCCCCAAGAGACAGTCATTTTGTGTGAGCAGCAGCAGTTTGGCCATTGAGCCCAGGAGATCCACACCGGAAGGGCACCAATAGCCTCCCTCCCATTGCCCTTCCGCAAAGCCATCTGTGTCAGCTTTGCTACTCACGTTCCTCTGTCTTGCATTGCTCAGCAACAAGCTGAGCTCCCTGAAGTCTTTCCTGATGAGCCTCAAGGATAGCAAGTGGTCCTCCTGCTACAAGTTCATTCATTCATTCATTCATTCATTCATTCATTCATTCACTGGTTCATCCCACAAATGTTCCCTGAGCATCTATGCAGTGACCAGGCACGGTGCCACCATGGTCCCTGCACTCTAGAAGGCTCACGTGGGAGCCAACAGTCACGAGGAGAAAATGAGGGTTCTCCTCCACGCTCTTCACATTTTCTCTTCTTCTTTTAACCCAATAAAGCCCTTCCAATAAAAGACTTCCCAACTAGACAACACAGAAGATAAAGCCTAATGTATACCATGTTGTTATAGTGTTATGTGCTGTCCAACAGATTTTGATTCATAGTGACCTTATGTGACAGAGTAAATCAATAATCAAAACACCAAACGCACTGTAGAGTTGATTCCAAGTTACAGTGACCAATACCCAAGCCAAACTCATTGCCGTCTAGTCGATTCTGACTCATGGTGACCCTATAGGACAGGGTAGGCTAGAACTGCCCCCATAGAGTTTCCAGAGATAGCCTGGTGGATTTTAGCTGCTGACCTTTTGGTTAGTAGCAGTAGCACTTGACCAGTATGCCACCAGGGTTTGCATAGTGACCAGTGCTCTCTGTCTCTCTCTCTCGCTCTCTGTGGGTATGGGTGTGTGCCTCAGCATGTGGCAACTCCTGGTACTCTCTGCACAATATTTTTGTAAAACTAACCTCCATCTCTTGTGAGTTTGTCATACTGTGGTGGTGACTTGCACATTGTTATGACTCTGGAAGCCACGTCACCAGTATTTCAAATACCAGCAGCATCACTCAAGATGGACAAATTTCAGTGAAACTTCCAGACTGCGTCACGGGGGACAAAAGTCTTGGCAATTTGCTCCCCAGAAGGAGCCCACAAAAACCCTGTGGATCCCGACAGAACGCTGCCTGATAGGGCACTGGGAAAAGCTGGTGCAGGGGCAGGCGGCGTTTGTTCTGCTGTGCACAGGTTGCCCTCAGCTAAAAAAAGAAAAAGAAAGAGATGAGGGTGATTGGCTACCACTTGCCAGCAGCTGAGAGGGTGGTTTTGTTTTGTTTTTTAAATAGACATAATTTTTTGAGAGCAGTTTAGTTGTATTTAAGGCGAAAGTTTACACAGCAAATTCTCTTCTCATTTAACAACTTCTACACAAGTGACTCGGTGGTACTGATGACCTTTTCCATAATGTGACATTATTTTCATTCATTCCATTCTGGCTGTCCCATTTCACTTCCAGCACTCTAGCTTCCCTGCCCGTTACATTCACACCTTTGCTTCAGAGTCATTTTTGACCCCTGCCCTCTTTCCCGCACACACTAAACACACGAGAGAAAACACAGATGTGGGTGGCATGCTTCCTGTCTCCATGCTGCTTTCCATACCATGTTGTTGTTGCATTGTTGTCATGTGCCGTCAAGTTAGTTCTGACTCAGAGCTACCCTGTATGTGACAGAACAAAACACAACCATCCTGTGCCCACCTTGCAATCACTGATGGGCTTGAGCCCCTTGTTGCAGCCACTGTGTCGTCAGTCTGTCTCATTGAGGGTCTTCCTCTCTTTTCCACTTCACAGACTTTAGAAATTTATCTGAGCCTCAGTGCATCCCATCTCCAGACACTGCTTCGGTTCTAATGTCCAGCATCTCAGCTTTATGATCCTATCAACCAATGTTCATTGACCTGCTCAGATGCAGCAGGCTGTGACGGTCCAGAGATGAACAAGATCCATTCCTGAGCACGTGGTGTTCCTGGTCTAGTGAGAGAGCCACGCGCAGAAACAGACAGTCCTAATACAAAGTGGGGCACACACAGTCATCATCAAGGCAAGGCTTTGAAAGAGGCATCTAATGCAGCCTGCTTCGTGATGGAGAGAACATCAGTGAAGGATTCCTGTAGGAGGCAACTCAGCTCAACTTGACAAAGTAGAAACGACACAGCCGACATTGAGCTGGTTTGTTGGCTTGGCTCCTGCACTTTTGTTGCTAGGTGCCTTCGAGTTGCCACTGAGGCAACTGTGGCAACGTGCACAGTGGAACAAAAAGCTTATTGGCCCTGTGCCATCCTATTGATTAGTTGCGGATGGGGTCGCTGCGATCCACAGGGTCGTTACCGGCTGATTTTCAGAAGTTGATCACCATGACTTTCTTCCTACTCTGCCTTAGTTCTGGAAACTCCACTGAAACCTGTGCAGCATCACCACAATACATAAGCCTCTGCTAACAGATGGAAACCGTGGTGGCATAGTGGTTAACTGCCATAGCTGCTAGTCAAAAGGTCGACTGTTGGAAGCCCTATGAGGGCAGTTCAACTCTGTCCTATAGGGTTGCTTTGACTAAGCTTTGACTCGCTGGCAATGGGTTTGCCTTTATTTATTTATTTATTAACAGACAGATGGTAGCTGTGCACGACTTCCACTGGCCAGGAATTGAACCAGAGTCTCCTGCACGGCATGAGACATCTACCTCTGCATCACACGCCTGCCACTCTCACTCATCACCCTCACTGACTTCCCTGCCCCCCCATCTCAGGATGCTGCGGTCACTGGACCGTTGAGAAAAATGAGTTTGTTTATGTGCTTGTGGTATGATTGTAGGTGGACTTGTCCTTTCTTTTTATTTAGAGCCAGTGTCATACCACCAATAACAGGATGCCGATTGCATAATATAAGCTAAAAAAAAAAAAAATACAAAGCAGGATTTTATTTCCCTTGACTATTTTTAGGTGGTGCCCAGATACCCCTTGGCCTTTCAGTCCCAGTGCAACTGAAGCGAGAAGTGAGTTTTCAAACTGTACAGCACGGTCCTCAGTAGCTGGAAAACAGCTGCCAGTGGACAGCCAAGGGCAGTGCTTTAGCTGACTTGGGGCTGAGTCAGGGCTGTACCAGGCTCCGTGCTAAGCAGCTACAGCTGGGCATGAAAGGGCTCTTTAACGAGGGAGGCAGAGTGGGCAGAAGGGTGTCATGTCACACTTCTGTCAGGTGCAGTCATATTATGTCAGCACTGATGAGCAAAGAAAGATGTAGATACTTACATATATGTATGAGTGCAGATGGGAACGCTAACGAGCTCCATTCTTCAAGGAATAAGATCTCCCATGACACAGAGGCTGCTGTTCTGTGCCATGAGGTTGATTCCAGCTCTCGGGGACACCGATGTCAGAGGAAAACTGCCCCACTGAGTTTTCTTGGCTGTGATCTTTATGGAAGCAGACTGACAGGTGTTTCTCCTGCAGAGCCGCTGGCCAGGTTCGCACCAAGTGCCAACAAGACTCCAGTGACATAGGGATACGCCCTGATGTTTGCCCCTGTTGAGCTAATCGTAGTCAGTGCCCCTTTTCCCAGGAATTGTAAACATTCTTCAAGAGGCTACATTTTATCAGTCACTGAGTGTTATCTCAACAATCTTCCTCCCTGACTTTTTTTCTGGGAAGCAGCAAAAGTTTCAGGAATATGATGGGGGTGAGAACCCAGTGGTTTCTGTTCTATAACTGACTCTGTCACTACCTAGTTGTAAGCTCTTGGGGAAGTCACTTAACTTCAAGGTCCTCCTTCTTCACGTGTGCAAAGAGAGACTGTGACAGACAGACCTCATAGCACTGTGACAAGTGAATGAGAATTCAAGAGTAATACTATCACATTCAGAGTCTCCGAGTGGTATAAATGTTGGGGTGCTGACCAAAAGATTGAGGCTCAGGGCCACATGGACGTGCCCCAGATCTGCTTCCAAAAGATTAGCCATTGAAAACCCCACAGGACTGTGAGCTTATGCTAACGCTGTTGTTGTTGGGTGCCGTTGAAGCAATTCCGACTCATAGCAACCTTATAGGTCAGAGTAGAACTGCCCCATCGAGTTTCCAAGGAGTTCATGGTGGATTTGAACTGCCAGCCTCTTGGTTAGCAGATGCAGCACTTAACCACTATGCCACCAAGAACAGCTCAGAAAAGGAGGGTGAGGGAATGATTGCACAACTCAGAAGTCGTAATCTACATCACTGAATTGTACAGTAGGAATTGTTGAACTGGTGTTAACATTCTGCTGTGTGTATTCTCAACAAGAACAACAAAAATAAAATGAATTGTTAAAAAGAAAAGAAAACCCTTCAGGAACACACATGGGAGTACTCTCAGTTCCAACTAGTTTGCTAAATGTTTGATACAGACTATTCTGCAAGGCTAGTAGTTCAAGTGTTTCCCAAGATGTTTGGCTGCTGGGAAATGCAGGGTTTTTTCCTTTTTCTTTTTTTTCTTCCTTTCCTTCCTCTAGAATCTAAAATCATAGCTATGCCCTTATTGTTCCTGATAAAAGAAAAACAGATAGCCAATAGTAAATAAGGTGGTCAAGAGATGGGTTGATATGAGGTCATTTTGTTTCCTTCAAACAGAAAGGGGAATAGAGAATCTTCCTAGGAAGAAAAGAAAGTACATGACCAGGATGTAATTCCCTTCCCTGTATTAGGTGATGCAGGACAGAAGGGCGGGTTGTTAGAAACACCAGTAACTTGGAGAATTCTAGATTATGGGTGCATGTCTGGGGAGACACCATGGGGAACCCACGTCTTCAGCATGGCTCAGAGCAATGCGACTCTGCCAAATGTAGGTTGGTGATAGCTGAGGAAGTTATGGGGGGCGGGGGTGCCCTTGGGCCCCCCATCCACAGATCTTACAGCCCAGATGCAACAGCTGACCGTTAGGCACCCCAGGGGCAGGTGAGTATGCCTCGACCCCATCATATGTGAGGAAACCTCCTGTTTTCCCATCACCAGACTAGGTGAGAGGAGGGGCATGGAGGACAAACCTTCACGGGGACTCTGTACCCTGACAAGGTCAGAACTTCATCCAAGGGGACCCTCTCAAATCAGAAGAGATTTAAAGTACCTCTATCTACCAAGTTTGTCTCCAAGTTATCAATTATAGGAGATACTCACTTTTTAATATACATCTGAGTTGTAATATATATATCTTTATCACTCAGGCCAATTAATTCCTCTATATACTAGTTGTTATTATAATTACCCCCAGTGGCATAGTGGTTAAATGTCACGCTGCTAACCAAAAGGTGGGCAACTCAGATCTGCCAGGTGCTCCTTGGAAATTCTATGGGGCAGTCCTACTCCATCTGACAACGTCGCTGTGAGTTGGAATAGGCTCAACAGCAGCAGGTTTAGCTTTTTTGGTATCATAATTATCACCAGGGGCAGCTTATCCCACAGACAAGGTAAGTGCAGTGCTTACCTTGCTGACCACACCATCTGCAGTGTAACTTTTCACTAGAGATTAGTAAGTAAGCATAAGGAAGCCTGTGCTTACCTTGTTTACAGGTCAATGACCCCTGTCAAGGATTCTAAAGGAAGGTGCTGTGGCATTGGGAGAGAGACAGACGCTGGCCATATTGTAGAAGCAGAATCTTTGATGGTGTGGAGAATTTTGACATTGTTCACTACGGAGGATCTGGTAAGCAAGATAAGCATCGTGCTTATTGGGTAATCAGCCCCAATGATCACCGCTATAATAAGAGGTTATTCTCAGATTAACATGGAGGGGGGGAAACCAGGAACAAGAGTAAGAAACAGTCCCACCTGTTTCAGATCTGGGTCCTAAGAGAGCTCAGGGAGAATGGCTGGCATGGGATGGGAGGGATGAGGGGTCACCCAGTCTTTCCCTTGACTGCTTTCGCTCTCTCTTGTTCTTAGTCTCTGCAAACTGGGAGCAGGACTCAACCTTTCAGTTAAACCAGAGCGGAGCAAAAGGGCTTGTCCTGGCCAGAACTAGGGTGGAATGAGGGTTTCCCGACCTACTTGAGCCATCCTGTGTCATCAGGTTTAACTATAGCTGACCTGTCCACACCCCTGTCCTCCCCTGGGGCTGTAGAGGAGGGGGCAGCCAGGCACCTGCCTACCAGAGCACGTACCTGTAGGGTCCTGCAGGTCTCCTCACTTCCCCCTCCACCTATTGTCTTTGCAGCTGTGGCAGTAAAGCCTCATGATTAAGAACTATAACTCTGAACCTGGACGATATAGGTGCAGTACTGCTCCTCAACTGCTGTGTCATCTCTGGCAAGTGAATTAACCTCTCTGTGCCTCAGTTTCCCATTGGTAAATGGAAATAATGATAGTAAACTGTCTTACACTCATTTTCTAATTGAAATGAAAGTTTGTGGAACAAAGTAATTTCTCACTGCACAGTTAGTACACATATTGTTTTAGGACTTTGGTTGACAACCCCATAACAGGTCCACACTCTCCATTCTCAACCTTGGCTTTCCTATTACCAGCTTTCCTGTCCCCTCCTGTCCTCTAGTCCTTGCCTGTGAGAATTAAATTAGTGGGCTCATATATGATGGCCACAAGTTGGCACGCACTTGAGAGCAGTAGTTTTTTTCCTTAAGCAGTTGAACAAGTTCCATTTGCCTTAGTCTCAGTGGGCAAATGGGGTAGCTGCCAATGTCCCCAAACTGTTGTGAGGGTGAAATGAGATAACACTTGCGAAGATGCCCAGTGCAGCCCTTGGAACATGGAGGTGGATCCTGGCTGTTCTGGAAGGTCTCAGCCTAACTCGGGCAGGGCCTCAGTGGGGAACCTCTGACATTCCATCCCACACAAGGCAAGGCTTTGGGGCCGCAGGGCCACTGGCAGTGGTCCAGCTGGAGGAGAAAGGTCAGAGGTAGGCCCCTGTGGGCCTTGACCTGGGCAGCTGCAGCCTCCCCTTCCCCCTACTGAGAGAGGCTGTCTGGGCCAGGAGCATCTTGGGAGCACAGGAGCTGAGTGCTGGGAATCTCCGCCTGCCTGGGTCCCACGCCACATCCTGGCCCAGGGGGAGGTGGGTCTGAGGACTGGCCTTGCTTCCTGCTGCTCCCAGGCGGTCTGTTCTCCTGTCCTTCTGCTTGCCCAGCTGGCCTGACTGAGCCTGAGGCTGCAGGGGCAGGTCTGTCCCTCAGCATCACCCTGACCCCAATTCACAAGGAGGAAGTCACAGGCTTCATGACAAGGAAGGTCTGGGCTCAGTGTTCAGATGTTTCAGGCCCGAAGCCCACCTACCTTCCTCACCTGGGAAGCTTGTGCAAAGACAAATGAGCCTGTATGTGGCCAAGTCACCCAGGGGACACACTGAGGAACTACGACTTCATCCAGGACCTTCTCCAATTTTTCACATTTCTCTTGGAAACCCCAGTGGCATAGTGGTTAAGTGCTACACCTGTTAACTGTGCAGTCGGCAGTTCAAATCCACCAGACACTCCTTGTAAACTCAATGGAGCAGTTCTCCCCTGTCCTATAGGGTCACTATGAGTCAGAACCTACTTGATGGCAGTGGTTTTTGTTTTTGGTTCTAGCTGAGTAGCGGCTTCCCCAATTCCACTCCTCTCTACAACTGACCCAGAGGGAGATGAAGACGAGAGAGATACACGGGCTTTAGTGTGAGTAACGAAGACCAAACCAATGAACCTGCTGTGGACCCCATGGGTTCATTCCTCAGACATGTGTGGAACCCTACTGTGTGCCAGGGACTGCCTTCTGTAGGGTGCAATGGTGAACATAGCATGGACCTGGTCCTCAGATGCACATGGCTGGGGAAGGGGTTACAGCTGGTGAGCTGGTGAGGGGTGGGGGCAGCAGTGCAGCCACAGATGGCACTAAGACCAACTGGTAGAGGTGAAACTTGGCGATGCAGGGAGACTGAGCAAACAGGGGTGGAGTGACAGCAAGGTGCTGCTGGCTGGTGATAACTTGTGGGAAAATATAGGAGCTCGGGAACGGAGGAGTGATATATCCCACTGAGGGGCCAGCTCAGAGCTGCTGGAGGAAGGACACTGACCTCGGTACCTGTCTTCTCCATCCTAAGGGTAGGGCCAGGGTTCAGTCTACATCTCAGTACTCAAAAAGTCACTCAGTGAGAAAAACAAACCCAACCCATTGCCATCGAGTCAAGTCCGATTCACAGCAACCCCATGTGCATTAGAATAAAGAACTATGCTCTACAGATTTTCAGTGGGTGCTTTTTGGGAAACAGATCACCAGGCCTTTCTTCCGAGTTGCCTCTTGGTAGACTCGAACCACTACCCTTTCAGTTAGCAATTGCAAGTTAACCCTTTTCATCACACTGGGGCTGCAGGTAATCAATAAATATGAGGTCTGACAATTAAGTCCATGAACTTCATTATTTTAAGAGCTACGTACCTCCTTGCCGAGTATCACTATGATCACTTTCAAGGCACTCCCCTTGGGAAGCTGTGCACCAGTGCCTAGTCCACCCTTCAAAGCAATTTTGGAACTCTTTCTGGAATGGCCATTGTGCACAGTGGCTCAGTGGCAAATTCACAAACTTAACTGTCTAGTTGTCTGGCAGGGAGTTTTTAGCCAGTAAACAAATAACTAGCTGGAAAACCTTCCCTACTCACCTAATCTGGACCCCAGTGACTTTTTTCTTTACCCAAGGGTAATAAAACAACAGCAAAAATGTTGGGCAAGGTTCGTTAGTGAATGTTTATTTCCCCTAAACGTGGTGAACAGTGTGAGGGCTCAAGCTCTTCCGTCTTCCTCTTTGGATGTCGTTATTACTCGCTGCTGTCAAGTCAATTCTGACTCCTAGTGACCCTATAGGACAGAGTAGAACTGCCCCATAGAATCTCCAAGGAATGCCTAGTGGATTCGAAATGCCAGCCGTTGGGTTAGCAGCCATAGCACCCAGCCACTAAGCCACCAGGGTTTCTGGATGTTGCTACTGGATGTGGTCAAAGCATTTAGACCAGAGCAAACCCAGGGGACCCAGTAGAACTGCCCCACCGAGTTTGTTGCCTGGCATCGCTACATAAGCAGATAGCAGGTCTTTCTTCCTCAGAACAGCCAGGCGGGTTTGAGTGGCCAGTCTTTCGATTGACAGCTTAACCATTGCATCGCCAGAGCTCCTTCTCTCTTTGGATAATGTTCCCTAATATCCTAAAAACAAATTCACAACTTCTTCTGATTTTTACTTTCTGTTTTCTCTGAAGCCCAGAAGAACACTTAGAAATGCTTTTTTAAAAAAACACCCAAGTACTCCAAACAGTTATCACAAAAGGTTCTGATTTGCCAAGTCAAAACTACAGAAACCCGTGGCCGTGCGTACTGCTGTCATTATGTTCCTCTCGTTAGCATGCTTCTCCACACTTCACATCTGGTTTTTATGTATTCTTTCCTAGATTTTTGTATGCAAATAGTCTCAGCAGGACGTGAGAAAAGTCAGTAACAGAAGCAGAAAACAAATAAACCTGCCTAGTTTCCTGGGGTTTGGGGATTTTAGAAAGATCAAGTGGCATTTTGAATCTGTGCTCTAGGAAGGGGAGCCGTTGGCCATACCACCTATACAACCAAGTATTTGAGGGTCTTGTTGGAAATGAAAGGAATAAAACAAAGAGTGGAGACTTCCAAGTAGGTACCTAATGACTTCTCTCCAGCTTCAGGTTGCCACTGCAACACTTGGTTTTTGTGCACAAACTGGCTTTCACAAAGTGGTCCCAATTGCTCCCCAAAAGGGGCCTTGTGCTGTGAGGGACTGAAGACTAGCTTACAGAGGGCAGGGAACCTGAGATTCCCAGGGACGTAAAGGGAAGACCCTCCAAAGTGAAAAAAAATAGACATCTATCTGCCACCAACTGCTGGCTATTCCAAGTAGTTAAAACTGGGGAGGGGGAAGGGGAGTGCAGGCCCCCATTTTCAAAGGGGAAATTGAAATAGACAGTCAGGACTAATTCTTTATCTGTTTCATAGAATTGACTTTTCACTTGCTTGTCTTAAAATTCCTGGCTTCTTAGCATTACCTGGCTCAGGCAGGAAATCACACATCAGCTTGCAAGAACCACTGAGATAAAATGCTTGCAGCTTTTTTCAGCTTCTTCTTAAGCACATCAGAGGAGGGGAGGGGCCAGTGGAGGCGCAGGTTCAGAGATCCCCTGCCTGGACTTCAGTTCGGCTGGATATCTACCCATGAGGCCTGCTCTCAGTCAAACGCCCCTCCCCAAATTGCTCTTATTGTTCTCCGGACACCTGCCCCCTGTGCTGGCATACCATGTAGCCTCTCATTTAAAAGCCCCAATCTCACCTGCTGGTTTCGAACAGGCTTTGAGAATCGAAATGTTGTCTGTTCCCTATGTGCCAGCAATGCATAAATAAAACTTTAGACCACTTCACCAAAGTTCCTGTCTCCACGATTGACTTTGGTGTCAGGTAGCTCCAACTCCAGAGCTTTCTCTGATAACATATTTATACCAGATGCTGAGAAGTGGACGCAACCACTTCCTCCCCAGGCCTTTCCTCTCCTGGCTGCATAGCCAACAATTATGTTTGTTATTTTTTCCCATTATTTTTTTCTTTTTTTAAAGTGTGGTAAGTACACACATACACACACACACACACACACACACACACACACATGCACATCTACACGTACTGGTGGTGCAATGGTTAAGCCCATGGCTACTAAATAAAGGTCGATGTTTTGAAACCACCAGCCACTCCATGGGGAAGAAGCCCTGACAATCTGCTGCCATAAAGATAACAGTCTAGGAAACCCTATAGAGCAGGTCTGTTCCATCATAGAGGGTCACTGTGAGTTCAAATCAACTCAGCGACACATGGCAACAAACATATCATATAACGAAACATCTGCCATTCCAGCATATTTCACACGCACAGCTCAGCGACCCTAATTAGGTTTATCATGTATGTGACCATCACCACTATTTGTCTGCAGTTGTTCCCATCACCCTTAACAGAAGCTCAGTGGCCTGAGAGCAAAGACTCCTCTTCCAGCCACCCCCAGTGTCATGGACTGAACTGTGTCCCCCCAAAATATCTGTCAACTTGGCTAAGTCATAATTCCCAGTATTGTATGATTGTCTCCCATTTCCCATTACAAAACAGAGGTCTACCAAGGGCAAGCATCTGCCCTGGGCAACTTAGCAGTGGTAAAAGAAGGACTAAGAGCCACCAGGGCATAGTTGGTTAAGCTCTTGTCTGCTACCCAGAAGGTCTGTTGTTCGAACCTGACAATCTACTCTTGTAAAGATGACAGCCTTTGGGGGCAGTTCTATGCTGTCACATAAGGTTCCTGTGAGTCTGAATTGACTCAACAGCACCTTACAATAAGAGAGCAGAACCGGATTCCTTTCTTTCCCTCTTCTACCCGAAAGGTGCCAGGACCACCACATGCTGTGTTCAGGTTGGCAACTGCAAGACAGTCCTGTCCTTTAGGGGATGCAAGAGCCCACCCTTAACCATGTCTGTGTGCAATGGGCAGGTCCCACCCATGCTCTCCAAGGTTGTTTCTCTTGCCCGCCTGCAACATCTGGCGATCCAAATCCCACCCACCAAACGACATGCATGGTGGTCAGTGGCATTGCTGGAAGCATCACACAGAGAATGGGCACTGGTGAGAGGGCAGGCGTGTGTGAGAATGTGCCACCAGGCTCAGCAAAGCCACCCAGGCAGAGCTTCTCCAACAATATGGTTAACTTTTTAAAATTCTCTCAAAGACACACGAGCAAAGGGCATCCTTGCCCAGAGCCACCCCTTAGCAAGGGGTAGGTCAGCTACTTGGGCTCCCCACAGAGGCATCCCTAAATCGTCCCTTCTCACTCTCCTCCAATAGCCAAACAAAACCAAGCAGCTGCGGTTGGGTTGATTCTGACTCATGGTGACCTCACACGCATCAGGGCAAAACTGTGTTCCATCAAGTTTTCGGCAGCTAATTTTGGGGAAACAGGTCACAAGCCTTTCTCCTGAGACACCTCTGATTGGATTCCAATATCCAGCCTGTTGTTAGTCACCAAGTACGTTAATCGTTTACACCACGCTGGGACTCCAAGTGGTTGCAATAACCTGTTTCCAGGAAAGGAGACTGGCAACTCCCAGGGAAGGCTCTTCTTTTTCCCCCCTTTCACCCAGCCGGCCTTTCTCCATATTCCACCCTGGACCATGGAGGAGGAGCTGAAATTCTGAATTTGGGGCACTGATGAGACTTCCTTGGCACTTTCTCTTGTCGAGAAGGTGCCAGCAGTTCCTCTCCAGCACACACATTCCCTTCTTCCAGCTCACCCTGCCGGCAGGAGCTAGGAGGCCCTCCTGTGTACGGACATAAACTTCTCTGTCCTGAGTTTGCAGAACCTTCTCTTGCAGGGATTTGCTCTTGTTTTCTTAATTAACTGAAAACGCTAACACAGGAGCCCAGAAGCTGGCAGGGGCCTGGCCCGTAGCGGCTGCTGGAGAAGATTCTTGCTTTGAAATCTGGATCTCTCTTACCTCCCTTGGCCCGCACAGAGTGTCAAACAAACAGGGACACAGGATCCTGGGATGTGGGCTGGGCAGACTCAGGTTACAGGGCCAGTGGGTGGATTTAGTGACCGGATGCTTCAGTGCCTGACTCAGGATAAGGTCTTGATTTCCCAAAACAGCACAGCTAGAGTCTCAAGAGCCCCCTGCTGTAACTCTGGCTCAAAGGAGCAAAGAGAGATGTCACAGAAGTTAATGCCAGCAATATCCCCCTGAGGGCCTGCTGCCTGGCAGCTGTGAGTTGGGACGGGGCAAGTGGCAGAGAGAATGGAGCCTTAGTGATTCCTGTCCTGGAGGGGATAAAGTCATGAACATATTGCTAAAGTGTAGCATAAAAAGAAGGAGCACTGGTGGCACAACAATTTAGTAACTCAGCTACTAACTGCAAGGCTGCAGGTTTGAATCCATCCAGCAGCTCAGAGGCAGAAAGGTTCAGCGATCCACTTCAGTAAAGATTACAGTCAAGGAAACACAATGGGGCAGTCCTACTCCCTCATACGGGGTCACCATGAGTCCAGAATTGACTGGACGGCTCCCGAGTCACCCTTAAGGTCTCAAGCAAGGGGTCGGATCACAGAGACAGGGAGGAGGTCACCGTGTTGGTGACGGTTGCAGGGCAGAGGGCCATTTCAGGCCTCAGAATGGAATCACATGACCTGAAGGAGTCCAAGTCCTATAAGTAGACTGGGAAAGAAGGAAGATGAAGGGCCCTCTAGACAGGGGAAGACCCTCCACAGCCGAGGCTGGGCGCCTAACAGAGATAAGTATGTTCAAAGAAGGACAAACTGCCAGCAGGGCTGGAGAGAGGGTTCATAAGGGTGTGAGGAGACAATTGGGGGGCAGCAGTGTAGAAGGGAGGGTGGGGTTCATCATGCTAAGGGGTTAAGCCGGGCTTGGGGAACAGTCAAAGATTTTTATGCAGAGGCTGACTCCATCATCAGTAAACCCAAACCCATTGCCCCAGAGTTGACTCTGGCTCGTTGCGACCCCATGTTTTACTCAGTTTTATAGGGTTTTCTTGGCTGTCATCTTAACGGAAAGAAGCCTGGGGGCACAGCAGTTAAGCAACTGGCTACTAGCCAAAAGGTCAGTGGTTCAAATCTACCCCGATGTCACAGGAGTAAAGACCTGGTGACAGGCTTCTGTACAGATTACAGCCTAGGAGACCCCGTGAGACAGCTGTACTCCGCTACACGTGTGCCCTAACTCAAAAATCAATCAGGCATCAACTAACAATGATCTTAACAGAAGCAGATAGCCAGGCCTGTCTCCTGTGGTAGCACTGGGCAGGCTCGAACTGTCTCTAGTTTAGTAGTTGAATGCCAACAGTTTGTGCCACCTAGGGACCTTGACTCTATCAATAGTGTAGACCAAATCTGGCTTACTATTGCCTTGTAAATATGGTTGCACTAAAACAGCCACACAAATCCATTTCCATGGTGTCTACCGTGGCTTTCATGCTGCAAAGGCAGAGTTGAGCAGCAGGGACAGAGATTTTCTGGAGAGCAGAGCTGAAATATTTGCTATCTGGACCCTTAAGAAAGTTTGTCCAATTCCTTACATAGACGATGGCAAGGGTAGCTAGGGTTCTGGAGAGAGGAAGACTGGAGTGATTGCAAGAGTCCAGGTGAGGAAAACTATGGGAAAATCAGGACACAAAATGGTCCTTTGCCTAGGTGCAGGCGAGGGGTCCATGGACCTTAAATGCCTCTCACTTCTGTATACGGCGTTGAGCACCCACAGTCCTGATGCAAAACCTATCTATCTGTGTGCCTTAAGGAAGAGTGACATACTTTCCTCACAGACACTCATGTGAAGGTACAAGGCAGCATTACTGAAAAGTGGCTATGGGTGCAAGCCACCTCATTTACAAGAAAAAGAATGTACTGTCATCAAGTCATCTCTGACTCATTGCAACCCTATAGGATGGAGTAGAAACTGCCCTATAGAGTTTCCAAGGAGCACTTTAGATTTTAACTGCCAACCTTTGGGTTAGCAGAAGTAGCACTTAACCACTACGCCACCAGGGTTTCCAAGCTGCCTCATGGCAAGACCCAAAACCTCAGCAGGAGGAGGTGGAAAAAAGACAGACGAGGAGCTGCAGGTCCTGAGTCTCCCTTCTCCAGCTCCTGCACTGGCTGGATATCTAATCTGCACACAGTGCAGGCTGCCCATCCCTTTCTAAGGGCCAGGGCACCAGGTACCAGGAGAACCTCAAGGCTATGGGCCCTGGGTCACAGCCACCATCCCCTACATGAGGACTCATAGAAATGACTTCTCACCTAACAGCTGGGCCCCAGGAGAGGCCAGAAGTTTCAAAATGATCAGAGAATAGCGCTCTTCAAAAGGAAATCAATCACACAGTGTTCCAGAGAGGACCCACACTCCCCCTTCCCAGCCTCAGCACAAGCGGCTCCATCTGCAAAGACCCAGTTGTTGTTTTCAGATGCCATCAGTTCAATTCTAACTCCTAACAACCCCGTGTTACAGAGCAGAACCACCGCACAGGTTTTCTAGGCTGTAAAGTTGACGGCAGCTGATTTCCAGGTCTTTCTCCTGCAGAAGCACTGAGTGAGTTCAAAGTGCCAACGTTTAGGTTAGCAGCCGAGCACTTAACCACTGTGCCACTAGGGATCTTTACAATGACCCACAGAGGAGGTCAAAAAGTAGAGAGATGGTGGGTCCCCTGGCTCCTGCATCACAGCCATCCTCTCCCCTGACTCCCGTGCTCCTCTGTGAGTCCTTGGACTGGGAACATTTTTTTTAACGATGATGATGATGATTAACAGAAAGTATATAATCCAGATCAATTTTACATGCCCACCTATCTGCGACTCTATCTGCTCTCCTCACCCTATGACAGCATGTTCCTCCTTTTCACTCTTCCAGTATCCTCTTAATAAACACCTGTCCCCTCCTTTCCGCCTTCTCCTCTCCCTTCTAGAAAGAAAGTGGTAGGACAGCCTCCTACAAATGTATAAAACCATAAAGTAAACACACCATGTGCTCACACTGTGTCCCCAAATCCAGTCCATTCTTTTCTGAAGCATTGACCTCAGAACTGGTTTCAGGTCTGGGCCATCAACAAGCCTAGGGAACTGGGAATATTTTGAGGTGGGGGACCAGAAAGCTGGACGATTAAGAACCCCCATGTGATTTGTCCCAGCTGAGTTCCAGTTCACACTGTCCCAAGAAGATGGGGATGTAGAACCACTGCCTCATTTACAGCATCTTTACTGTCCATCTGCCTTCTTGTAGCAGAATCGGTGAATAACCAAACACCAGTGCAGGTCACATAGATTCTGACTCATGGTGATCACATGTGTGTGGAGTAGAACTGCTCCCCAGCATTTTAAAGGCTGTGACATTTGGGGAGCAGATCACCAGGTCTTTCTTTCAAGGCAGCTCTGGGTGGCTTTGAACACCCAAGCTTTTGGTTGGTAGTTGAGCATTTAGACATTTGTGCCACTGAAGGACTTCCAAATCAGCACAGCCTGTCTTCACCTTTTGCACTCAGGAGCTCCCAAGAATACAGTAGAACTCAGATTATGAAACAAAGCATTAAAAGTTAGACACCATCCTTTTAGAGGACTTGGTGCCAAGTAGCACAGAGACACAAACTCAGGGACAAAAATCTCATGCCAATAGTAGGTGATACAGTGACCATTCACATGATTCCGAATGAATGCATCCAAGATTTAGATTGTTATTGAAATGAAAACAGAGTGAAACATTTCCCAAGAAAAGAACACTTTCACTCAGAGAGCACACTGGAGAAAACATTCCCATGCTCTCTACCCCCATCCCCACCAAGAGTTTCTGGGTTCCAGTTTGAAAGATAACGGCACACACTGTGGAGTTAGATTGGTGTGGAATTTTTTCACTCTTACTTCCAGCTATATCTTCCATGCCCACTACCATGTCTGGCACATAGTAGGCCAACAGTTCAACTTTGTTAAGTAAACAAATGAACGATTGAATTGATGGTTTGAGACCTGGCTGTGCAACTTACCAGCTCTGTATGTGGGGTCACTGTGAATTGAAATTACTTGACGGCAATGCATTTGGGCTTCTCTGTGTTTGTGCCCTCAGATAACGTCCTTACCATGTCTGAGCTTCAGTCTCTTCCTCTGTAAAATCTCCTAGCTTATTTGTAAAGCAAACAAAAGCCTCAAGAATTACATGAGGTGGAACCTGGACAGCCCCTGGCACAGTGATGGCTCTCTAAAGGCATGGACCGAATGGCAGCTACTGCAGTTACTGTTACTTTTCAAAGAGAGTTTTCGTTTCCTATCCAAAACCTGTTTCCAGACTGTCGCACCCTCCCAGTTTTCTGACGTTGCCTCAGGCTTCAGTTTTCTCTTTCACTAAGTCACCAGCCCACAGCCTGGCACAACTGGCGCAGGGAAGGTCTGTCAAGGGAAAACTTAGCAGGGTGCTTCTCTGGCCCCAAGCCCCTAGCCTTGTAAGTACTGAGGGCTGAAGCCACTACATTTCCTGTCTTCCAGGTGGAAAGCCACTCCCTAGGCACAGACCTCAGTCCCCATGTCCACCTGGGGATGCAAGGCCAGGGAGCTACCCTGTGTGTCCGCCTCGGGAAATGGGGCCCAAGGACTATCCACTCTGCAGAGGGTGGGGGTGCTGGCTCAGCCCCACCCCCCTTGCTGTACAGCACCTCTCCCCTCATTCCTTCTCAGACAGCACTCTGGGCAGCGTGGGCATCCCCTGAGGCGGCGTTCCCAGGCTACGGCCACAACAGGCTCTCCATTCTTCCCTGCCCTTGGCAGGCTGCTCCCTCCCACTGCAGTACTGCCTGCTGCAGCCTGTGGACAGTACCCCCAGCCTAAGGGCACAACACAGACCTCTTTGGGGCCTGGGAAGACAATCCACGGCCTGGTCTCTGTCTTCACCTCAAAGGAGAGACTGACCTGAGTCTCTCCCAGAGATATAAGCTCAGGGTTACCTGCTTCACTCATAGATAGCAAATGTCACTGTGTCTACATACCTTTGCAAACAGCCCCATTGACCTTGCACACTGTTTTCTCTCAGTAAGGGAAAGATTTGACATCTGCCCCCCCATTTTCAGCACTTGAGCCAGCCGTATGGTTCCAGATATTTCCAGATGTCCGCCTCCTGCCTCAAAGGTGACAATCACTGGGAGGAAGGGGTAGGTGGCAGCGAACGATTCTCTGTCCTAACTCTTCAGGTCACTACCCACTGAACTACTTCCTGTCTCCCACCTGGAGTCTCCTTCCTGCATCTACTCATCAGCCCCTATCTGGCAGCAATCACCAGCACTCAACCCCGAACCTGAAATCCACAGTCCAAAGAGGAAGATGCAATGTGGGTTTCTTTCACTCACCAAGTTTATCCAGCTATTTTCCAACTTTCTTTTTTAGGGATCCTGAGCTCAGTCCTCAAGAATGATCCTCTTACGTCCCAGAGCCAGTGCCGGGGGGTGGGAGCCCAGGGCCACAGTTGGGGGCTGCAGGCAGGGAGCCCTCCAGTGGACATGGATTCCTGGGGAGTGCGTACTTGATTGGAAGCAGCACCCCTCCTCCGGAGGCTCCAGCATGCTCCAATCCCGCCCAGGAGGGTCCCAGCTGCAGCCAGGCAGCACCCAGCAAGGGAGGTGGGGTGGCTGTGGAGTTGGGCTGCCTTTCTTAAAGGGACAGCCTACCCTAAGAGGCCTCAGGAGGCGGAAACACAGCAAAGAAGGAGCAAGGATGTGCCAGCATTCTCAGGGAAAAAGCTGGGGAACAAGTACCAGGGCTCTGGCTCAGTGCTTGACCAATACTGAGGATTGACATGCCTGTCCACTCTCCCGACATGTGAAACACTGAAGCAGAAAGTCCCTTCTCCAGGGCAAGTTTTGCTATCTGCAGCTTCTCCAGCTAGGACTTGGCTCACGTGAAAGGCAGTATAACAACCTTGTTAACCACTTGCTGTGTGGAAAGGAGGCCTGGTGGTACAGTGGTTAAGTGCCTGGTCAGCAGTTCAAATTCAGTGGCTGCTCCAAGGAAGAAAGATGTGGCAGTCTGCTTCCATAAAAAAGATTGTCTAAGAAACCCATGGGGCAGTTCTACTCTGTCCTATAGGGTTGCAGCATTCTCAACAGCCAAAAGGTTTGGTTTTTGTTATTTTGTTTTACTGTGTTCGAGGCCTTTCCTGAGTGTTTTGCATGAAGGAATTTATTTAGTCCCCATGGTAACTTTAGGAGGTAGGTTCTCTTGTTATTTCACAAATGAGGAAACTGAGGCTGAGAGAGAATGCAAACTGCCAGTCTCACAGCCAATAAGTTAGGATTGGAACATCAGTTCTACAGTTAGGATGTCAATGTAAGAGTCTTGGTTGAAGCTTCACCACTAAACTTTTCCTGGAAGGATCTAGGAAAGCCCCTCTCCATCAATCTGCAACTGTATATAGAGTGCCTACCAGGGGCAGGTTTCTCTGTAGAAAGGGCTGCAGGCAAGACAAGGGGCCCGCTCTTAAGAGGTTCACAGAAAAGAAATAACACCCCAAAGACTAACACTAACTTTAGGGGGGAGGGTGTATTTACTTGGGCTTTTCTTTCTCATTGTAACAGTTTTCTATAGTTCTGTGTTTTCCATATTTCTTAAAATAGGCAGTTATTCCTTTTTTAAAGCAAAAAAAATAAAAGACTCTACCCCCTGTCTCCCACCCAAATGCTTCAGAAGACCGAAACCAGTGCAGGAAGATGGATGTACTCTACATGGACATTTCCAGAGAGAGGACTAAAACTGGTAAATAAAAAACACAGTTAAGCCCAAACTTGTCACAGGTGATTACAGACCCTTCATGATCGGATCACCCAACCCTCTCTTCAGCTTCCCACCCACCCACCGACCTGCTACAATAGACCACCAGAAGTCTCCATAAGCCTCTCTTGCACTCTGACGCTTGTTCCTGGCAGTCCTGTCTGCCTGGGATGCCTGCCTCCTCCTCTAAAGTGTTCCGCATCCTTCAAAACTGGCCTGGCCATCACTGCGTCTATGGAGCCTTCCGTCCCACAAGGAGAATTGTTCGCTCCCTTCGTTAAGCTCCCGTAAGCTTTACCCATCCAGAGCACGCTACCGATGCCAGCATCCCACTGTGTCCTAATTAATTTAGCATTTTCATTCTCCTTTCTCTACCACCTGTCTATCAGTCTGGCCTTCTGCAGCGGCTTGTGTGTTGTTACGAGGCTTGAAGCCATGCTACTAGTATTTCAAATGCCAGCAGGGCCACCCAGGGTGGGCAGGTTTCAGGAGAGCTTCCAGACTGGTACAGACTAGGAAGAACATCTTGGCCATCTATTTCCCAGTATGAACCATTTAAAACCCTGTGGATCAAAACAGAATATTGTGTGCCACAGCACTGGAAGAAGAAGTTGGAAGGCACTCAGAATACTCAGTGTCTGCAACAGTAGGCTTGAGCGCAGTAGCAATGGGGACCATCCTGCTGTACGTGAGGTTGCCAGGAGTGGAAGTCAGCTGAACAGCAACTAACAACAACAACAAATCACATTTCTATTGCTGGCACCTAGAACTAGCAGAATGTGTGAAGTAAGGCTAAGCAGCACGTGATAATATTAACAACTGTTGGATGAACAAGTATCATTTTCCAGGGATTTTCCCATCTATTATATTGTTCAGGCTTCACAACAACTGGCCAGGGTAGGTAGCAGAAGTGTCAGGCATGAGTCTTGAAGGGAGGCAAGGAATGGCTTACGGCCCTTGAAACTCTGCCCTTCAGAGATTAGGCCTGCCTGGATGGCCTTGGGAGGGCTGGCCAGGTGCCCTGACCTGTTTCCAGCTAGGCCAGGCTGTTCCCATCCCCTCTGTCTGCCCTCTACGTGCCTCCTGGTGCTCTAGGCAACAAATCCCTGTCCTCGGCTCCCCCTCCAGACAGGCAGGGGAACACTGGAGAGACAGTGGGCATGGCAATGAGGTTTCCCAGCCGGTGTGTGCCACACGTTCTCTCTGGGCTAGTGAACTCAGTATGCCCAGAGTGCTAATGAGGCCACAGCTTCAAATCAGAACCCCAAAGGATCCTGCCAGCTTCATGGAGGGAAGGCCTGCCACACAGCCCCAGTGTGCCCAAACCCTAGCTGTGGGGGGACACTGAGAGAGGATGTGCATCAAAGGTGCAGAGAACATCAGAACTGGAAGGAACCTTAAGAGTCATGTGGCTCACCACCTCCTCTGAAACAAACCACAGTCAAACGTGTTGCTGCAGAGTCAACTCGGACTCCTAGTGACCCGGTAGGACAGAGTGGAACCGCCTCATAGGGTTTCCAAGGAGCAGCTGGTGGATTCAAACTTCTAATCTCTTAAGTACTGTACTAGCAAGGCTCCTCTAAACTACCAAAGAATCTAGGGCCAGACTGGTGAGGGACTCATTAGAATCCTGGAGGAAGACTATGGCCAGAGGAATGACACTTATGACCTTATCCAGGAAAGAAAAAGGCAACTGATAAGATTGGTACTAAGAGGCAGTCATAAAATAAATTATTTTGCAGGAGATTCTTCGAGTGCATGCATGCACGCACACATGCACACACAATTTTCTTTATTCTGTACCAAGCTGTCCCTGGGTGGTGCAATGGTTAAGTGCTCAACAACTTCAAGTGGAAGGGTGGCCATTCAAAGCAACCCAGAAGCACTTCAGAAGAAAGACCTGACAATGTTTCCAAAAGGTCACAGCCTTGAAAACCCTGTGGCGTGCCCATCTACTCTGCCCACATGGGGTCACCAACAACCACAATAATTCTGTACCAAGGCCACACTGATTGAGAGGAGAAACACCAAGTCCACACAAAGAGGAAACAGGCAAAGAAGCAGAGGTGATAGTTCTCAGAAGAGGGGACCTAAGAAGGGGCATCCTTAAAGTGCATGGCATACAGCTGATTGCTAAAAGTAATGCCACACACAGAAACACATGGTAAAGAACACTAATGCATATAGGGAAGGTGTTCGGGATTGGTCTTCAGATACAGTTATACCTGGAAGAAAAGACGTCTCTTAGCTTCCTCATGATGTCTCCTGGGAACACAAGGATGTGGGGGATCCAAGCCGAGGATGACTTCTGCCTTGAGTGAGCAAAATGCATTGCAGTGTGGACACCACAGATGAACATCTGTTCTCATTCTCCAATGAGAGTATCCACAGTTGTGATAAACACTGGTGTTTATTCAAATATTTTTATTCTCCAGCCCCTCCTCCAGGCATAGAGTAGACCGGACCTCCTGGCCACTTCAGTTTGGGTGGGGCCGTGCGACTAGAGAGCTGAGAGTAGTAGCTGAGTCCAGGTGGGCGGCATTTCATTGCCAGGGCCAGAATCTTGTCACTTTCGGCACAGCAACTGTCAACGTCTAACCAGGCGCTTTGGAATCAATTCTAACTCATGGCAAGCCCATGTGTCATAGTAGAACTGGGCTCCATAGCATTTTCAATGGCTGATTTTTCAGAAGTGGACTTTCAGGCCTTTCTTCCAGGGTATCTGGGGGTAGACTCAAACCCCCAACATTTCAGCCATCGGCCAAATGCATTAACCACTTAGAATAACCGGGGGCTCTGTCAGCAACTGAGGTGCTGCTTATTCCATCAGTCTGGATCCCTAAGAGAGAATAACAAGTTGAGTCCCCTCTGTTGCTTCACTGTAGACGGGGAGCTTGTGCAAGAAATACACCTCTGCAGCTTTAAAACCACTAGAATTTGGGGATCATTTGTTACTGTGGCATAATTCAACTGATACTGACTGAAACACTGGTTGGTTGTCTTAGATTTGGGTCTCTATGAGGTGAGGAAGGAAAGCCAGAAAAGGAATGGAATCAAAACATAGGATTTGCATCCTGGCCTGTCATTGGCAATCCCAGATTCACGGCTCTTCCTCCAGCTCCAGAACTTCCTCTGTGGTCTGATTTGGAATTCGGGGATGATTTTTAGCATGGAATCCAGCCACAGTTGTGTAAATGCCTCAAAAGTATGATCTCACTGGTCAAAGACACTTCCCTAGAAAATGTTCACAGTTGGGATGAAGAATCTGACCCTGAGCCTGGATGGGAAGCTCTCCAAAGAACAAAAGTTTCCACCACGGCAACAGGAATGTTAAACACGACAAATAAATTTTTTTAAAAAATTCTTAGTTAGAAAAAGAGGACCGTGAATATTTATAAGCTCCCAACCAAAGACATTCCTTAGTTCCCATAAGGTTTCCTACTGGATGGGGAGAGTTAAGACGACGAGAAGAGGTACTAGAAAGGAAAGCGGATGTTCTTGGCTACAATGCAGACGAGTCAATTGTGGACCTGTTCAGGAGGAGCAAGTATCAAGTGCTGATGATTTGTCTGAGAAGTCACGGATGACCCAGAGACTGCTGGGATTCTATCTTTCTTCTCAAAGGATAAATCCAGTCCCCTGACCTTAAACACATGACAGGCTGAGACTATGGGGACAGAATAAGATGCAATGACCTTAAATTGTCGCAGGAAGAATTGAGTTGAGACCAAAGGATCTCAACCAAAATTGTGTCCCTTGAGGGACATTTAGTAACGTCTGGAGGAATGCTTGATTCTAACAACTTGGGGAGGCTACTGGTATCTTGAGAGCAGAGGCCAGGGATGCCATTAAACATCCTGTAATGCATAGGACACCCCTCAAACAAAGAATCATCTGCCCAGTGCTGAGTTCACAAAACCCTGGTTTAGACTAAATTCTTAATTTTAAGGGTTTGAAGGAATCCCTGGCGGCATAGTGGTTAAGTGCTATGGCTGTTAACAAGTTCAAGTTTGCCAGGCACTTCTTGGAAACTCTGTGGGGCCCTGTAAGCAGCCCTATAAGGTCGCTATGAGTCGGAATTGACTCCATAGCACTGGGTTTGGCTTTGTTTTTTTTTTTTTTTTTTAAGGGTTTGAAGGTCTAATACAGATGGCTGGGATGAATATTGACAGACATGATTTGACAGAAAAAAAATCTATATGTTGTTGTTAAGCCTGCATAGGGTTGGCCCCTAATTCACCATGGTGACCACACACACAATGGAACAAAGAACTGTCCAGTCCTGTGCCACCTCCATGATCCGATATGTATTGGACGACTATGACCCATAGAGTTTTCACAGTCTGATTTTTGGAAATAGACTGCCAGACCTTTCTTCCTAGTCCATCTGAATCTAGAAGCTCCACTGACACCTGTTTAGTGTGACAGCAACAGGAGGTGCCTTGACTAGAAATCGAACCCAGGTTTCCTGTGTGGAAGTGGCGAATTCTATCACTAAACCAGCAACACCCTCAATATCTAGATATGTAGACACACCAAAACTGACAGTACCACTAAAAAATTCTGAGAGGTAACATAGTTCATATCAAGAGGGGCTCGGGTTCTCTGCATAGTAAAGAAGGGGGTAGTTTGTTTGAAGATGCTGGCGAGCATCAGCAGGGGAAGGAGGACAAAAACCAAACAAGAGGACTCTGGGTTAAGCAATCTTTTTCTGAAGAAGGTTGTCCAGTATTCGATTTCAAATTGTTTTCACTGTTGTGATGTAAATACCTTCTGCTCTACCCTGTGGTGAAATGACTTGCTTTACATGGGCTCTTTGCCTTGGTTCTTTGGAAGAACAGCTGGAGAGATTTTTTTTCCCCTAAACCCTGAGGAGTTACCTTTGCTTTAGTTTTTCTACCCTAGAGGTTTGTTATTTTTGTCCATGATGACTGACATTTCCTGGGCAAGTGGTAAACAACTTGTGATTTGAAACTTTTGTTTGGTCTTGGCAGCAGTCTGCCCTGCGAACTGGTATGAACCTTGCAGGGATTGGTCAAAAGCCTATGTAAATGAAGTGTCTATAGCCTACTATGCAAATGAAGTTATCTATGGCCTTTTGAGAGGGGATTGGTCAGTTTGTGCCCACCCTGCTGTGAGGGGCCACATCTTGAAACTGATAAGGAGTTATGTATATCAGGCTAACTTTATTGGGGGGGGGAGGAGACGGTTGAGACCGAAAGAACCATGAAGAGAAGCAGAAGGAAGACAGAAGCAAAGAAAGAGAAATGAGGCAGGGAAACTTCTAAAAGAGTTGTAACATGGGTCAAGGCCTGTAAAACCAACAGACAGCAACAGGCCCGAAAAAGGTCCTGTGACTGAGTTGGTGGTGAGAGATGGCATGGCCAACAGGAGCCTGTCCTCAGGGGGCTGAGTGGAGGCCTGCATGGCCAAGAGGAGCTGAAACAGCTGTCTTGCCCTGCCTTCGTGCTTCTTGATCCTGAGTTGTAGCTTGCTGCTCCTGATCCCAAGTTCGGCTCTGGTGCTCTCTTTATTAAACCACTTAACTGCAAGTGTGGACTCCGAGTTCAGTGTGGCCAATGCAACAGATTAGCAAACCCAGCAGAGAAGTAGAGATTGCCATGGGAGGGACGGCTGGTGTCAGAATTGGTAAAAAAAAAAAAAAAAGAAAGGAAAATAAAGTTGCAGAGTGCAGATATGTGTGACCTCTACCTCACAGGAATCAGCCTTGGGCTGATCTTCATTTGTATTATTCCCCTTGAAGTCAGAAAGTTTCTGATGCTGCTACTATTAATCCCACCATTGCACATCCCCCAACCTCCTTAAGGAAACCCTGATGGCACAGTGGCTACATCTGCTAACCAGAAGGTTGGCAGTTCAAATCTTCCAGGTGCTCCTTGGAAACTCCATGGGGCAGTTCTACTCTGACCTGTAGGGTTGCTATGAGTCAGACCTGACTAGATGGCAGTGGGCTTGGTTTGGTTTTTAGTAACCTCCTTAAGGAAACCCTGGTGGCATAGGGGTTAAGTGCTACAGTTGCTAACTAGAAGGTCAGCAGTTCAAATCTGCCAGGCACTCTTTGGAAACTCTATGGGGCAGTTTTGCCCTGCCTATAGAGTCGCTATGAGTTGGAATCCACCCAACTGCTGTGGGGTTTTGGTCTTTAACATCTTTAATGTCTATCATGCTTACAAAGGCATTCTATAAATGTTGTGTGTACATATGCGTGTGTGTGTGTGTGTGTGTTTACCAGAGTTACCCAGTTGCTGTTGAGTCAGTTCCGGCTCAGGGCGACCTATGCATGACACAAGAAAACTGTGCTCCATGGAGTTTTCAATGGCTGATGTTTCAGAAGTAGACTGCCCCACCTTTCTTCTAAGGCACCTCCAGGTGGATCAAACCACCAGCCTTTTGTTTAGCAGCAGAGCAAGTTAAGCGTTTATACCATTGAGGGGCTCCACGAATCAGAATACGAGGGCTGAGCTCCATATCTGGATCAACATAGTGTAGAGGAGTCTGCTTGCATGAACCTAATAATAGTCACTACATGCCAAACACTGTTCACGTACTTGATCACAGTCCCATTTAACGCTCACAGCTGCCTTATGGGGGATGCCATTGCTATTGCATATCATGGAGAAGAGATCTCAGAGAGAGGGAATTTAAGCCATCCCCTCAAGGGTACACGAGTGAGTGATAGAGGCAGAATTCAGACCCACATGGCATGGCTCCAGCGTCCACGTTCTTAACTCCTAGCCCACCCTGCTTGTGAACAATCAGTAATTAATACAGCTAGCCAGCTGAGTAGAAATAAGAGCTCAGAGCTCAGAACCATCACCTCTTACTTTGAAATCTCTGGACCAGTGGTTCTCAGACTTTAGTATACATCAGAATCATCAGGAGTCTGTGATAAAACACAGGTGGTTCAGCCCGCCCCCAGGGTTTCTGAGTCAGTGGATCTGGGATGGAGGCCTAGAACTTGCATCTGTAACAAGCTCTCAGGTGATGCGGACCTAAAACTGGCATCTCTAACAAGGTCTCAGGTGATGCGGACCTAAAACTGGCATCTCTAACAAGCTCTCAGGTGATGCTGATGCTGCTGGTCCAGCATTGTTCTTTTGAAGGGATATGGGTATCTCTCAGCTCATGACGAAAGGATTCCAGTAATTTATTCTGAATCTCAAAGACAGGGCACCTTAAGGGACACCTGGTCCCAATATTGACTACTGAATATCTTTTAATCAAAGAGGCTGAGGTACACTAAACGGTCCCAACTCATCCTGAACAGATGATCACCAAAAACGACAAAGACACGAAGATAAAAAGAACTCAGGAGAGAGAGGGACCCCTGTGAATGGAAGACTGTATCTACTTGTGACCAGAAGAACCAGATGGTGCCCAGCCACCACCAAAGGCAGCCGTGATGGGGCACGCAGTGTGAGTCCCTGTGGCAACATGAGAAAAAAAAGGGGGACAGCTCAAGAACTCTACTAAAATAACACAACTGATGGTCTGACAGCCTGGGGGATCCCCTGGGAGCATGGCCCCTAGATCTGCTGCTGCCTCTATTCAGAAAACACTGCTGAGGTCAATGATTCAGACAAAAATGGACTGGACACAGGGACACAGTGTGACTACATGGTGTGTGTACTTTATGGTTCTGTGCATCTATAGGATGCTGTCCCGCTGGTCTCTTTCTAAAAGGGAGAGAAGAGGTGGAGAGGAGGGGACAGGAGCCTGTTAAGAGGATGCTACAAGTGTAGAATGAAAACGAAGAGTGTGCTGTCACCATGCAAGGAGAGAAGAAGGAGGTGCAGATAGGCAGGAATGCACAATTTATTTGGATTTTATACTTCCATTTAATCACAATTAAAAAAAGAAAAGCCTAACACTAGAAAAAAAAAGCATCACACATTTAGGTAATTACTCATGCAAGAGAAGGTAGTTGAGGGGAGGAACAGGGAAGACAGTGAAAGACGCTCATGAGATCATAAAAGCAGGACACAGTGGACATGCAGAGGTGCTACAGAGGCCAAACATATAAATCTATTCCTGCTCTTGGGGATTCCCACCACCATGACAGCTGAAAGGGCCAGATTCTCAGGTGCCCAAGCTCAGCCAGCCAGAGGCCTAAACTCAGCTCTTCAACTCTGGAGCAAGTGACATAAGCAGGAGTGGACAGACATTCATGAAAGTGGGTGTCACCATTCTTGCATCCAAGTTCTGGCACCAATAGTGATGGCAAAAGTCAAGAGTCCTGCAGTGCTGTGCTGAGTGTCCCATGGTGGCATACCAGGATCAGGTTGGGCACTGAGCAGCTAGTCATCCTTAGTTCCTAACTAGGCTTTGAAGCTGGCTCTGATTTATCATGTAGACTGTACACTGTCAATCCCGTCTTCACCTGAATTAACTTAAACAGTTGGCTTCTGTTGTCTGTAACCAATAATCTTGTTATGGACTAAATTGTGCATCCCTTAAATATATACTGAAATCCTGAGCCCAGTACTTGTGAACACGACTTTGGAAATAGGATCTCTAAAGATGTTAACAGCTAACATGAAATCTAACTGCAGCAGGGTGGGTCCTGACTCCATGTCTTTGTAAAAAGCTCGAGGAGACTGAAACAGACACAGAGAGAGGGATGTTGTGTGAGGACAGAAGCAGATGGAGTTATGCTGCAGCCACAAGCCGAGGAATGCCTACAGCTACCAAAAGCCAGGAGAGACAAGAAAGGATCTTTCCCTAGAGCCCTCAGAGAGAGGATGGCCCTGCTGAAACTCTGAACTCAGACTTCTAGCCTCCAGAACTCTGAGACAATACATTTATGTTCTTATTAAGCCACCTAGCTGTGTACTTTGTAACAACAGCTCTAGAAAACAATATAAACTATAACTGGAATAGATGGTAGAAGAGCAAAACAGGGTAGCTGATGTCAAGAGATCCAAGGTGGGTCTTGCATTTACCCCTTACTAGCATTAGGCATTGGTGGATGTGTAACAGAGTTCTCACTTCCCTTGTAGGGGACCCAAGTTCCATTCCCAGCCAATGCAACTTATCAGCAGCCACCACCCATCTGTCAGTGGACAGATGCTGGACAGTTTTCAGCAGCAATTCCAGACTAAAATTACCTAAGAAGAGAGGCCTGATGATCTACTTCCAAAAACCAGCCAATGAAAACCCTACAGATCACAACGGTCCTATCTGCAATTGGTCATGGGGATTATGCAAGACGCGCTGCATTTCACTGTCTTGTGCGTAGGCTCACCATGAGTGAGAGGCTGCCCTGACAAGAGCACATATTCCTTTCCAACATACTTATATCATCTGAACCCTGGTTTCACCATCGGTGAAAAGGGTACGATAATACCTGTGGATCCACTGCACATAACTGTTACGAAAAGCAAATGAGAAGACAATGAATAAGAAAAGGCTTGGTAAAATAAAAATTAGAATGTAATATTCAGACAACGAGTGTTAGGAGTGTAACTTGTACAAGAAACTCCTCTAATAAGGAGTTCAGATTACAGCAAAAGCTTTCAGGACTCCTGTAAGTGTCAAAACAATGGAGTGAGCGAAACAGAAATAAATGAACAGCCACGTGGTGAGAAGTGAGAGCAGGACTGCTGATGGCCTCACATCTGCTTGACGCATACTCCAGACACCAGGGCTCAGGCTGGAGCTCCCTGTCGGGAGAAACGATTAATTCTGGTTGCCCCTCCCAGCAACCCTGGGAGGGTGCCCATTCACTGAGTCCTATCCAGAAGGTCTTAGCAAGAAATGTGTAACCAGAAGACACCCTTTTGCACAGAAAGGGGAGCTGTGAAGGGTGGTGCTTAGGAGAAAGAAGAAGTCAAGTTCAGATTACAGCTCTACCACTGTGCCATGGGGGATCTTGCTCAAGGTTCTTAACTGCTGTAAGCTTTAGTTTCCAAATCTGTCAAACAAGGTAGCTAGCAACCTAAATCTCACAGTTGAGAAAATCAATTATATGTAAAGTACTCACTATAGCATCCACCCAACCAAGTCTCAACAATGGCATTAGAGCTATGTCCATGGCTGGGGAACCAAGCCAGGGTTGAAGGCAAGGATGTGTTGTTCACAACCGACGCAGGAAGCTGGGGAGGTGAATTCTAGATCCTCCCCACCTTTCATCCTTTAAGAGATCTTGCATCCCCAGTGGGTCTCATCCTGTGTTTTGGGGCTCTTGATCTAGTTCTGGGAAGGGCAGTGGTGGTTCACTGGTAGAATACTCCACTTCTGTGAGGGAGACCAGAGTTCAAACCCTGATCAATACTCCTCATGCGCAGTCACTATCCTATCCGTGGAGGCCTGTGTGTTACTGATGCCGATCAGGCTTCGGTGGAACTTCCAGACTAAGGCAGACTAGGCAGAAAGGGCTGGTGACCAACTTCTGAAAATCAGCCGATGAGAAACCTACAGATCAAATGATCCAACTTGCAAGTGATCATGAGTTGTCGTAGGACCAGACAGCATTCCATTGCATTGCGTGTGGGATCACTAGGAGCCAAAAGCCATGTTAACAACAATGACCAATCCAATTCTGAGCTTTTACTCTACCAAACTATACCCTTGACCCCTTTGGAAACTTAGCTTAAAACTTTTCTCCTCACTTACAAAATTTACAGGAAGAAACAGAACACAAATCTGCAGACATACAATATGTACTTAACCCTGCTTAAGAAAACTAGTGCAAAGTGAAAGACTGACAAGGTTGACTGACACAGTTGAACTCAGCTAGGAAGACAAGTTCCCCAAAGGACAGTGAGAGCCAATCCCCTTTCCATCTCTGGGTCATGGGTTTCTAAGCTAATTTTATTTTTATTTTTGTCTTTCTGGCTTCTTTTTGTTTTCTACATTTTCTATAATAAACTTACATCTCTTTCACAGTCAAGAAGGGCAAGCTTTTGTTTGGTTTTTAAACCTCGCATCCCGCCGAAAAGCTTTTTTTGATTATAACCTACTCCACACCCACTCCGTTCACTTCAGGCACACGCTTCCTCTTGGCTCTTGGCTCTGCTTCTTGCCTGTTAAGCCGCAGTCCTCGCCAGGAGGGGCTGCCTCCCGAGTGCGCTTGAGCAGATCTCCCCGCATTCACCTGAGAGCCTCCCGTGAGCTGGGCTGCCCTACAGTGGGACGGACGCACCCTCCCCACAGAAGGAAAGCGGGGCGAGTTGCCACCATTCCCCCTGAGGGACACTGCCACCCCCAAAACTCGCTTGAGGGCTCTTTATTCAGGGAGCGAATGGCTCCTGCCCAGCAGGACTGCAGAGAAGGTGAGGAGCACTGTGTGTGCACACATACACACATATACACATACTGACCACACCAATATACACGTACCACACACACACACATACACACTCCCTTACACACATACCAGACACACACTACACACATACACAACCCACTACACACATACACACACCCTACTACACACAGATACCCCACTACACATAATACCACATACACCATACACATACACAACCTGCTATACATACATCACACACACCACACACACATACCATGCACACATATCGCACTACATACCTACACACATACAACACACATACCACATGCACATATTAATACCACCCATAAACACATGTACCAAAGACACCACATTCACACCACAAATATATGCACATCACACACATACACACACCAAACGTATGCACACTGCTGACTCCTGGCACACACACGCATAGCACATACACGCAGACACCACACCCAGACCCATACACACATAGCACATCTACACCACATACACACATACATATACATACATGTGCACCATCTGTCAACCTCCTATACATACACCCCCCAACATGCATGTATACCACCACACACATGCCAGCAAATACACTGACACCACCACACAAACACAGCCCCCAATCTGTCTCTTCATTTCTTGTGTATCTGGAGGAGAATGTCACGCTGCGAGTGCCCTTAGATGAACTGGGAAGGCACACTCCCCAGCTGTGGTTTGGGAGAGGGCGGGTAGCTGGGGAGGAGGGTGGCAGGGACAGCCAATCCCCTTGCATCTGGCTCTGAAATCCACGCTTATTTTCCTGGACAGGACTAGGATCCTATGTCTCATTGTGAAGAATCTCACTCCCTCGGTGACACACACTTTCCCTAAGAATGCTTGGCTTTTCTGTGAGGAATTCTTGTATATTTGTGATTCTTGGAAAAAAGACCAAGACTCAGGAACTGCTGGCACACGGCTAAGGAACCACTGGCTGTGCCCGAGGTTTGGAAGCCCTGTAGAGCTCAGAGGAGCAGTGGGGAGAGGGAGGCAGGAGAAGAGGGCGTGGGGTGCCTGTGGCAGGCAGAAGGGTGCTGCGCTGAGATGCGCTATCAGACCATTCAAGTTTTAGGCACTGTGTCTCTCCACAGACCCCAACACCAGGAGCAGCCCCCACGGTGTGAGCAGAGGGCGACAGATTGGGGGGCCGCAGATGCTGAGGAGTGCTCATGGGGACAGTCAGGTAGCCAACAGCCCGGTTCATCACAAAGGGAGATGGTTGGAGATGATGGGTGCCTACAGGGAACGTGGGTCCCTGCATCAGGTATACCTTGTCTTGAATCCGCTTTGCTAACTAGCCATACGACTTCAGCCAAGTTGTCTAAACCCTCAGAACCTCAGTTTCCGCTTCTGTGAAAGGAGATAACACCTTTGCACAGATATCGTAAGACTAAGGCGTGTCAGTGCTGGGCAGAAGTGGACCTTTAATAACGATTTAAAAAACAGCCGCCATTCAGACCACTTCAGCTCATGTCGACCCTCATGTGTCAGCATAGAACTGTGCTGCAGAAGGTTTTCGATAGCTAAGGTTTGGGAAGGAGATTGCCAGGTCTTTGTTCTGATGAGACTGAGGGGACTTGGACTCCAACCCTTGGGTGAGCAACGGAGCATGGCAAGCATCTGCATCAAAACCAAAACAAGCAGAAACAGTTGCTATCTCGTCAACTCGGACTGATGATGATCCCATGGGGGTCAGAATAAAACTGCTCCTAGGATTTTCCAGGGTGGCTGCAACAAGGGGCTCAGGCGTACGTAACGAGTGCGAGGAGGGCGAAGGACCGGGCAGTGCTCCCTTCCATCCTACACAGGGTTCTATGAATTGGAACTAACTCAACAGCAACTGACAATAACAACAACAAGTGGTAGCTGTTGTATGGCAGCCAGGAAGAGGAGCAATTTCTACAGCCTTTGGCACAATGGGCCAGCTGCGGCTCTGACAGTCACAGGATGGCCAAGAGTCAGGAAGACATAGCATCTCGGGTTAAATAGCAACCAAGCTCAAGCTTGCTCCTTCCTTCTGCTCCTCAGGGGCCTCTGTATGTTCTGACAGGTTTGGGCTGTGCCACACCCGTCCCATCCCTCACCACAGATCCTCTTCTACCCCAGGTACTTCAATCCAGACCGTCAGTCCACCACAGTGTACGGTAGATCTGCTCCAGGGTTCCCTGAGTTCCTCCACTTGAAAATTGTCAGAAAGCAGACGGGCTTCTCTGTAAAGATCAGGAAACCACTCTCAACTTCACTGGCTACAAAATTTGATGAACTGTAAGTTATCCTGGAGAAAGCAGCAGCCCGAGTTAACACCCCACCACCCCCCAACTACCCTCTCCTCTGGCATGCCTGCAACCCCCCAGCGAAAGCTCTAGTAACCTGGACAAACAGACCACAGGCCCCAGGGTGTTCTCAGTCTAACCAAGGCGGCAAAACACAGACATAAAAGACTTGAGGACGCAGAAAAACAAGAGGGAAAGAAAATAGTTCTCTTGCAAAGAAGCTCACATACACAGAGGGATCCTGTGGTAATTTAAGGAATCCACATTCCATGGGTTCATTTGGAGAGACTTTGTAGAGGGCAGTGGGGTCACTAGAGGATACAGGGGGTAGGGTGCAGACCACCCTGGGTGATACTGTCAAAGCAGGTGACACACAAGTGACTATCAAACGTTTGTGCAGTGTTTCAGCAGGGATTTATAATTTTGTATAAAAAATATCCCTGTAATCAGTGATAACAACAAAAGCATTTTTTCGTAATTCCAGCTTCCATGTAGCAGTATACCTATAAAGCTGGAAAAAACACCATTGACGTCAAGTTCATTCCCATTCATAGCAATGCTATAGGATAGAGCAGAATTATCCCATAGAGTTTCTACGGAGCATCTGATGGGTTCCAGCAGACAACATTTTGGTTAGCAGCTGTAGCCCTTAACCTACCATCCAGGTTTCTACCTACAAGGGTAAAACTGTGCTAATTTACCTTTCAACATGCTATGGTGGAGTATTGGTTAACTGCTCAGGTGCCAATCAAAACCGATCCACAGTTCAGATCCACCAGGTGCTCCTTGAAACTCGACGGGGCAGTTCTACTCTGTCCTGTAGGGTTGCTATGAGTTGGCATTGACTTGATAGCACTGAGTTTGTTTCTTCTTTTTTTTAATATGCTATCAGGTTGCTATGAGTCAGACCCAACTCTATGGCAGTAGATTTCTTTTCTTTCTTAAATAGGATCACTATGAGTTGGAATAGACTCAACAGCACAGGGTTTGGTTTGGTTTAATATGCTCCAATGCAAACTCGGCTGGCGTAGTGCTTACGTGCTATGTCTGCTAACCAAAAACGGTCAACAGTTCAAATCCACCAGGCCCTCCTTGGAAACTCTATGGGGCAGTTCTACTCTGATCTATAGGGTTGCTATGAGTCTGAATCAACTCAAGGGCAGTGGCACTTTTGGTAAGGGGCTTTAGTCCAAGCTGTCGTTAGGACCCAGTTACAATGATGCTTCAAATCCCATGGTTTTTCTGCCTGAACTACAAGCAAGTGTCATTGTTTTCTTTGCTACTGGTATTTTGAAAGTCGCTGATTTTGTCAAATTCTCTGGTGCTTTAGCTATAGTTTTATGGTAATCAGTATTTGTGAACCTATATCAATAATTTTTCTGAGAATGAAAGTCACTAAAAGAAAAGGAGAAAAATAAAAAAGGCTTCTGCTTAGTTACTAATAATGTAATTCAATATAGAAAAATGTTACACAACAGTTTTGTTGTTATCATTCATATAACCTAAGAAATATTACACTTAAGCAATTCACAGCTATATTTATCACATAGTATTCTGTGACTAAAACTTATGGTAACATTACTAAGGATTTTGTAGGATCTGGTATAGGAAGAGATCCATGGGGAGAGTGTTACTACGAGTTACTGCGCTGGGTGACACCAATCCTAATTGACAGCACTGCTAGAGAGAGTCATGATGCTAGATGAGGTTGGCATTTAGTGTCACTCATTAAAACCAAACCAAACTAAAAGGCTGTTGGCACTGAGTCAATTCCCTGTCCCTACAGGACAGAAGAGAACTACCCCATAGGAGTGCCTGGGGTGGCTGGTAGATGCCAGCTATTGACCTTTTGGTTGGCTGTCACCCAGGCCTCAACCCCTAACTCCCCCTAAATTCTTAGATCCTGTGGCTTGACTGTAGGAGAAAAGGCACTTTTGCCTGAAACAGTAATTTTACATAACCTCACCATCACAGCTACACTCAGTGTGGCTCTGGTTACATCAACAAGGGTTTAAGAACTGGAGAGTTTGCAATGGTGAGGGCAGAGAGGAAAAACAAAACCAAATCCACATGAGGTTTTAATTTTCTTTAGCCATGTGAGAATGGCCCTGTAGATCTAGCTAGAAATACCCAGCTGCTGATGCCACAGGATGGAACACACACACACACACACACACACACACACACACACACACACACACACACACACACACACACGACAAGTCCTTCAAACAGCTCGTGGGCTTAATCAGAAGGCAAGTCAGTGCTTCTACAAATATCTGCCTTGAATTTCAAGAGTGTGGAGGGGGGAAGGGAAATCATGAAGTAGATATTCGACACAGGTCAACTTGACTGAAAGACTACACGTAACATAGGGAAAATTAACACAAATGGATGAAAGCAACATTGTAGAAGTTTCCTAGACACATCCAAACACTTTGAGGGACCAAGTAACTGGGGCTGTAAGCTGGGGCCATAGCCTTGGAGGACATCTGAGGTCAGCTGTCATCACATAGTTCACAAAGAACAGGTTTTACACCCCACTCGGATGGGTAGCGTCTAAGTGCTTGTAAGCGGCCATCTAAGATACATCTATTGGTCCCATCCCATCAGGGGCAAAGAAGAATGAAGAAAAACCAAAGACTTAAGGAAACTTCTAGCCTAAAGGACTAAAGGACACATGAACTAGATCCTACCAGCCTGAGACAGAAAGAATTAGAGATGGAGTAAGACACAGAAGAGTTCAAATTCACAAGAAAGACCACACTTAATGGACTGACAGAGATTGGAGGACTATGGCCCCTGGACACTCTCCTAATCCTGAATTAAAACCATTCCCGTAGCCCACTTTTCAGACCAAGATTAGACAAGCCCACAAAACAAAACATAACACAAGTGAAGAAACTGCTTCTTAGTTCAGTCAAATATACAAGACCAAGTGGGCGACTCCTGCATTAAAACAAGCCAGGAAGGGTCAGCAACTGGATGAATGGACCAAGGGACCCAGATGGAAAGGGGGAGTGTGCTCTCACTTTGCAAGGATTGCAACTGGCATCACAAAACAATATGTGTATAAATTTTTGAATGAGAAATTAACTTGAGCTATGAACCTTTTCCTAAAGCACAATCAAATAAAAAATAGTACCTGCCTGGAGAACATACAATGTAGTGCCTCCTGCTAAGTGCCTGGTACTGAGTCTCCTGGATGCAGAAGGAAATGATGCCACAGCCCTCGCCTGAGTAGAACCTGGAGCTGCCCCCACCTCCCCTAGGCCATGGCCAAACCCGCCAGAGGCCACAAATAGGGCTGATGGCTTTATATAAAATTACCAAAATAAATAAATAAAGTTGCCATCCAAGTCAATTCTGACTCACAGAGATCCTCTGCGTGTCAGAGTAGAGCTGTGATCCACAGGGTGTTTAATGGCTGATTTTTTGGAAGTGGATCATCAGGCTTTTTCTCCAAGGTGCCTCTGGGCGGACTTGACCCTGCAGCCTTTAAAGGGGATGCTGTTTTTGTTGGCTGCCATCGAGTTGATTCTGATTCATGATGACCCCATGTAGGACAGAGTAGAACTGCTCCATATGGCTTTCTCAGCAGTACGCTCAATGCTGAAACACTAGTAGTGTAATGGTTAGGTGTTACAGCTGCTAATCAAAAGGTCAGCAGTTCAAATGCACTAGGTGTTCCCCAGAAACTATAAAACAAAAAATGGGGCAGTTCTAATCTGCCCTATAGGGTTGCTATGAGTCAGAATCGACTCAGTGGCAGTGGGATTGGCTTTGGGTTACTCTTAATACAACCGGATCACCAAGCCTATCTTCCACAGTACTGCTGGATGGGTTCAGGCTACCAGACTTTCAGTTCACAGCCAACCATGTTAACCGTGTGTATCACCTAGGGTCTCCATACAAAATCACCAAAGAAAGAAAAGGCAGCCTGCTTCAAGCCAGGGAACCTTAGACTGGGCTCCCTAGAAGCAGGACCTGAGACAAGAACTTGTGTGTGTGAGTGTGATTTATTGAGGCAGTGCCCTGTAGAGGACAAACCACATTGTCACCTCTCACCCACTGAGGCAAAGGAGTGGGGCTTCTACACTCCTAGTTAGTCACCGGCTACAGGGCATGAGGAGGGGCAGGGTTGGCATGACACCCGTGGGTGAGAGGGTCCAACAATCCAAAGGCAGTCCCCATTAGCCTGAAGCACCCACAGCAGCTGGGGGATCTGGGCAGAGCACCAAGTGTATCTTCTACATAGGCTTCTGAGCCCAAATGGCTTGTGGCTTAGCATTTGTGTTTTCAAAGAGTCACCAGTGTTCCATTGAATACAAAGGGCTTTCTGGGTTTTGGGTGGTTGGCTGGTTGGTTGGTTGGCTTTTGCTTTGTTTTGCCTGGGCTGCTTTTCAAAACAACCCATTGAAGGCAGAAGTAAAGGTTTCCTCCATCTGGCACACAGTGCTAAGTGCCCACCTAACATCTATTCTCTCCTTCCTACTAACTGATTCCTGTTTTTGTTTGAGGCAGTATGTACCCGGTCAAGAAATTCCCCGCTTCTCCATAAAGAGCAGCCGTAGCTGGCATATGTTTCTGGTGATTTGTCTTTCCTTTTCTTCTCACTTGGAATGCAGGTTTGAAGAGAGGAGCTATGCAGCCACTTTGTAGCTAGGAGGCAGTGAACACAAAGATGAAAGGCTCACTCTAAGGAAAGGTGAAACAGAGAGATAGAAGGAACCTGGGTCTCTGGTGGCACCGTGGAGTCACTATACCAACTCTGGACTGTTTTAGCTGGATTTCTTGTGTAAGAAAAATTAAAGAACTCTAATTAGAAGAGTCATTGTAGTCAGATTCCTATTTTAACTGACACAAGCCTTGAAACATTAGTGGCGTAGGATGTCCCATGAGAAAAATGCTGCTGTATATAAATAAATTGAAGGAGCACTCATTTACGCAATGCAAAACCAGCTTCTGACTACAGTTCTCTGAGCACTGAGGCTCTATGGGAGTGAGGCAGGAGAGATAGCAGAATATTGCTTAAACTGCTTTAACCACAGAACTGTATTTCCTAGGACTTCTCTTGAGAATATGGTGTTCTTTCAAACATAGTTTGGGAAATCCGAGAATAGATTTGATAATGGCTGGCACCACTCAGGGACTCCATATTTTGCTATAAATCAGCAACTTGCTTTCCTTCTGAACATTTCATGATTCCCCACTAGAGTGGACCAAGCAGACAGCCAGGTCCATAAGCAGCCCCAGGCATCCACTCTTGCATGAGTGTGAGTCAAAGAGTTAAGGCTTGTAAGGTTGAGTGGAAAAGTGCAATAAACTAGATAAATCAAGAGACTCAAGAAAGCATCATGTCTTCTGAAATTTCGGAGTACTCTCTTTCTTTCCAAGTAGTATTTGGCACTCGGCTTCAGAAATAACAACAGTGTTGATCATAGCAATGTTTATTGAACATTGGTTACATGCTAGGCACTGCATTTCACAAAGATGATCCCATGCAACCTTTGCAACCACTTAGCAAGGTAGGTACTCTTATTTTGCCCATTTTACAGATGAGGAAGCTGAGGCCTATTGAGAGAGGTCAAGTGACTTGGCCAATGTCATATGACTGCCATGTAATAGAACAGGGACTCTCTGCCTCCAAAACCCATCAACACTAATGGCACCATTCCTCTGTCCTCCTTTAACAAAGGCCCATTTTGTTTGGGTAGTGTGAGCTTGTGCTTGTTGGTCTGTTGCTTTTTAGGTGTTTCTTCTTTTTGGTGTGTCCATCCCAGTTCATACACTGGACTGGGAATTCTCAAGGGCAGTTTCTGAACCATCGTGAGCTAGGAAATTTTATCTTCTGCTTTTTCTGTACCTTCTTGCAGTGTTTAAAGACTGTATCCCCACAATGCTAGGCCACTTGGTCAAGGCTGCCTGTCCTGGGCATTTATCATAGCCCTCACTGGAACTGAGTGAGTGTCATGATTAACACTGATAAAGGTGAAACCAGGCAGAAAACTCTGGAAACACTGGCTCCAGCCAAGGGCATCTTGAGCTTCACACATTTACCAGGGCACTTGAGGTCAACACAATGTGCAACTTGGACTAGGCTGGGGCCAGATCTCAACTCCACAAACTGCCACCCCACACTACTAAGATCAATCACTCAAAAGTAGACTCTTTCCTCTCTGGATGGCAAAGTATTTAGGGCATGGTAAGTAGTCCATCCACAAGTCTCATTCTAAAGCTTTTAAACATATGTGCTACAAAGTACCTGATCTAAAGCATAAATGTTGGTTCCTTTTCCTCCCAGGCCCTCTTCCTGGTATACCCATTTAAGTCTCTGAATCCATCATTCCAAACACACAGCTCAGATCACCTGAAAGCTATCACAGGCTGAATCAAATGGGACCTCTCTTTATGGGAGGTCTTTTAGGCTACGTGGTGAACGCCCACAGAAACGTAGGGAGTGTTAGTTATTCTGTTCACCCTGCTACACGCACTCCTTGTCCTTCTCTGCCAAACTCGTGATCCAGCAGGTTGGCCTCTATAGAATGCATCAGCTGGTTCCCTGGCCTCTGGTGCCCAATGGGAGACAACAGCAGGAGACTGGGAGAAAGGAGGAGAGAGATCTCAGGGCATTTATCCCCCTACTCCCTTCTTGTTAAGCTGTGGGTGGCGTGGTGACTGTGTCCCTCTAAGGCCACAGCCCCTGCTGAGTGGTTCCTCCACCAGGGCTCCAGTTGGCACACAGCTCTGATAACATCATTCTTTTGCCTCAACATCGTTTATCATCCTTCAGTTCTCTGTTAAGACTCCTTCTATGAAAGTCTTATCGGTTAAACCCTTTTGGGAGTGCAGATTCCTGCTCAGAGCTTGAATGATCCATGGTGTCATTAGCTGCTGTCGAACTGGTCCTGATTCACGGCAACCTCGTGCACAATGAGGTTGATGTGGTTGATATGGTGTCCAGTGCTGCACCATCCGTGTGACTGGTTACCCACTGACCGTTTGCATCCACAGGGTTTTCACCAGCTGACTTTGGGCGGTAGCTCACCAGGCCCTTTTCTTAGTCCACGTGAGGCTAGAAGCTGTGTGGAGACCTGTTGAGCATCACAGCAACACACAAGTCTTCAGTGACAGACTGGGGGTGGCCACACAGGAGATGCATTGGCCAGGAGTTGAACCTGGATCTCCTGCATGGGAGGTGAGAATTCTACCACTGAACCACCACTGCTGTTCACTGATCAGTGTCGTAGTAAGCTGCCACCGAATCAATTCCTACTCACAGTGACTGCAAGGGTACCAAAGAGCTATTTCATGACATTTGGAAGATTGTGAGCTTTTGGAAGCAGATCGTCAGGCTTGTGTTCCGAGGTGCCTCTGGGTGGGCTCAAACCGCCAACCTTTCATCTGGTGATCTAGTGCTTAATCCTTTGTGTCATGCAAGGACCCCTGACTGATAAATACTATTAGTGTATCTTCCTAGAGCAACCAAACACTCAGGATTTCCACACAAGAGTCTCTCTTTTATGTGATTTTCTTTCTTTTTTAAATTAAGTTGAATTATAGGATGTAGAAATAACTATGATACAAGGGAGGGGAGCCACCTCTGACCTTAGTCCCCAGTGCAAGCCACACGCATTGAAGGGTCTCACCGTCGCAGGCCTGAGAGTTGAGGTTCATGAGCTCAGTCAAGGACAGAGACTGCACAAAAGAAACCAGGGCACTCAAGGCCAACACAGTACATGTCCCTTGGATCGGCTTGGACCAAATTCCAAGGGAGTAAGGATTGTAATAAAGGGAAGGCACATAAAAGAGCGGAATCAACTGCATTCTAATGAGACATCTCAAGAAGTCACCAAGGCCTCATTGTCCAGTAAAAGAAAGTGAAGCAGCTCTGGCTGCAGGGGTGCTTTCTCTGCAGAGCAGAACATTTGCAAGAGGAACAGAGCTGCGGCTGTCCCTGTTAATGAGAGTCAGAAGGAGGGCACATTTCACTTTGCCCCTGTGGCAGTGAGAAATACTCGATACTGTTGGACTTTGTCCTTATCCGATGGACGTCAGAAGGATGGCTGTGGTCTCTAGTCAGCACTTACAAGAAATCGCAGGAATTCCCAAAGAAGGGACAGGGTGAGAGCAAAGTCCTAGTAATTTCCTATGTGGGGAGTGAGCCAGAATGTTGCTGTTGACTTTCTCTTTCTGTGATCCTATTTTGCATCCCCACAGTATGTCCAAATATTAGTATTTGTGTCCTAATCAATCCAAATTAGAGGGAAAAAAAATAGGTCAAAATTTTCAGTTCAAAAATGATGATTACCCTCTCCATAAAGGACTAGAGTGTTCATTTGGAGAACAGTTCATTTGGAGGCAGTCCACCAAAAAACCAGTTACTGTTGAGTCAATTCCAACTCATGGTGACCCGGGGTGTGTCAAAGTAGAACTGTGCTCATAGGGTTTTCAATGGCTGATGTTTTGGAAGGAGGAGGCAGCCTTTTCTTTTGAGGTGCCTCTGGTTGGGCTCAAACTCCCAATCTTTTGGTTAGCAACCAAGTACATTAACCATTTGCACCACTGGGAGACTCTTCGGAGATAGTCACAGCTACCTGAAAATTTCCAGGCAGGCCTGGAGCAAATGGAGAGAAACTTCTTATTTACGCTTCAGCATGTCTACTTGCAGAAGGGCGGAAAACACTAATGAGCTTGTACTCGTTAACAAAACGAATTTGTTTTTAAAAACTAAGAAATATTTCAGATGCACAAAAATACAGATAATAATAAAGTAGACGTGTGTACCCGCCATTCTGTATAAGAAATAAAATATTACAGATATAAACGGAACCCCTGTGTATTCCTCTTTGGCCTCATTTCCTTCCTGCTTGCCTTCCCTGGAGGGAACTACTTCTCTGAATTTAGTGGTTATTCCCGTATTTTTTGCACTTTTATTACACATGCAAATATTTGTAAATAGAGTATTATTTTGCATAATGGAAAGTTCAATAGCAATGGCATCAATGATGTCAACAGTTACCTTACTGGAAACCATAGTGGAGTGGTGGTTTCAGTGCTACAGCTGCTAAGCAAAAGGTCAGCAGTTCAAATCCACCAGGTGCTCCTTGGAAACTTTATGGGGCAGTTCTACTCTGTCCTATAGGGTCACTGTGAGTTAGAGTCAACTCAATAGCAATGAATTTTTTTTTACCTCTAATGGCTTGGCCTTTGTGCCCAGACTGTGTGAAACAAGCCCAAGGGTAGTAACGCTGCAACGGTCACTCCTGAGGGTCTGTAGTGGTGGGGGGCTGGTCTGGGAACCAGTCTGTAACCAACAGTGAGTGGTGGGCTGGTTGATAAAAGGCCTGAAATACTGAAAAGGCTCCAAGTGGCTTCCTCGGGGAGATACCCACTGAAGAAGAGCTTCCTGGGAGAGACGTATGGTCCACTTAGGAGACCTTTCTGAGCCTTGCCCAAGTATCCCTACATACTGTTCCTAACTTATTCCTGAGTAAAATCCTTTACCCCAAGAAGTCATCTACTATCCAGAAGCACAGTCTGTGACTTCTGTGTAACATTTGCAGCAAATTACCTTACCCCACTGTTTTAGTCAGCTAAGGCTGCTCTAACAGAAACATCACCCAGTGGATGGCTTTAAGAAAGGAAGGTTTATTCTTACACTGTCCGGTAGGCTACAAGTCCAGAATCAGGATGTTCACTCCAGGGGAAGGTTTTCCCCTTGTCGGCTCTGGAGGGAAGTCTGGTATTGTTATCAGTCTTTGTCCAGAGAGCATTTGGGCACAGGAACCTCAGGTCTGAAGGACGCGCTCATCTCCCGGTGCTGCTTTCTTGATGGTATGAGGTTCCCAATTCTCTGCCTGCTTCTCTGTCCTTGAACATCTCATAGGATGAAAAGATTAAGGGTGGGGCAAGCCGTACTCCAGGGAAACTCCCTTTACAGTGGAGCAGGGAGGTGATCCTATAAAGAAATTTACAGTCTCACCCTAATCCTGTAACACACAGCACAGGAAAACCACAAAATAGAGGACAGTCACAAGATACTGGGAATCATGGCCCAGCCATGTGGCTACACCTATTTTGGGGGGGACACAATGCAACCCATGACACCAACTCAGCAGAGAAATAGGAGTTCAGTGGAGAAGGGAGCAGCTGGTGTCAGAGACAATGGAGAAGCTAGAAAGCTGAGACAGGACTGACTTCCACCTCCCAGAAGCCAGCTGTGGGCTGATTCTTACTCAGAAATTCATTGGTTTTAGAGTTACACTGCAACTTGGATCCTCTGCAGTTTACTTTTTCCACATAAAACCATCATTTCTGAGATGAATCCTATCCATTGTTGCTGTGCGCCATGAAGTTCATTTTGACTCATAGGGACCCTACAGAACAGAGCAGAACTGCCCCATTCGGTTTCCAAGGCTGTAAATCTGTACAGAAGCAGACTGCCACATCTTTCTCCTACAGAGGAGCTGGTGGGTTTGAACTGCTGACCTATCAGTTAGTAGCTGAGCATTGAACTCCTGCTACCAGAGTTCATTTAATCCTATCTAGCTCTCTCATTTTTAAAAATCTGTGTCCCATAGTATTCAATCATATGTCTATATCAAATTATTTAAGCAGTCTTCTGATGACAGGCATTTGGGTTGCTTTTTAGATCTTAAAAACCACGCTTCACAGTACACTCCTCAACATGTCTGCTTTTCACACACAGCAGAGTTTCTCTAGATTTACCTAGCATCACTGGACAGGAGTACCTTAAACTCCACTGTATGTTACCAAACTTCTCTCTGAAGTGTGTATACCAGTTCACATTCCCACCATCAGAGAACATGAGTTATCCTTAGCTCTCTGTCCAATTTTTGCCAGTCTGATGAGTGTGAACTGGTGTGTCTTCATGATTTTAATTTATGGGTTACCCTGATTTCAAGTGCAATTGAGCATCTTCTCATATGTTTATTATTCCACAGCATAATTTTTATGTTAGAATTACATTTGCATGCTTTGAGAAACCAAAAGAATTTTCCTTTTCACTTGAAAACACTTGAACAAGTTTGGTATTTCATCACTTCTTCACTAGAAAACTTAGGGAGAAAAGCAGAGCTGTAGATGGAGGCAGAGGAAGAGGAGTCTTCCTTTGAATACTGGTTTTGAAATGGGGCTTTTAAAAATGAGCCGTGATGTTGAAGACAAAGCCCACGAAGCATGAATTCCAACAATCCCTGAGAAATCGGAGGAATACATGTTTAGACCCTTTCGTCATGGTCTGGGAACACTTGAGAATGCTTTCATCACGCCCCTTGCCTGTAATACACACAACTGTGTGGCTGTCACACATGAACTCTACGAGCCATGGAAACCATCTGTCCACCTTCCTGCTCCAGGAAGCACCATGTATTTACCATCCTAACAAATGAAACCTCTCCTTAATAACAGCAGAACCCTGGAAGGAGATTCCACCACTTCCTTCCATGCCCCAATACGCCTAAATGGAAGCTAAATTCCTCGGCTTTGGTCATACCCCTCTCATAGTACTGATCACATGGAATACTATTTATCCCTTCTAAATCCTTCTCCCAGGATGCTCTGAATGCCCCTACCCTGTCCTTAGCACAGGGTTCAAGAAATGTTGGCAGGATGGATGAACTAGCTTGGAAAGGCAGGAGAGCAGGGACTATATCTCACTTGACTTGAAACTTCCAGGAGGCAATTGCTTATGTTTACTAGAAGAGTCTTTTTTTTTTCTTTTTTTAACACACTGAGTCTTCTTTATCATCTTCTAAAACAGAGCAATTATGGAAATAAACACAGTCCTCTTGCTCATGATATAAAAGCCCAAAACACTAAACCCACCGCTATCGAGTGAATTCCAATTCATAGCGATCATCTGAGTCGGGGCGTAGAGGAAGTCTTAAAAAAAATACTTCGGGATGCACCTTTTCCGTGGTCTTCCCTGACTTTCACCATCTCAGAATGTTCTGTCTCTGACTACGTATTGCATTAGCATCACACAGTACCTAGTAGGGAGCACTAGTTGCACAGTGGTTAAAGTGCTAAGCTGCTAACCAAAAGCTCAGCTATTCAAATCCACCAGCTGCTTCACAGGAAAAACATGTGGTAGTCTGCTTCTGTAAAGTTTGCAGCCTTGGAAGACCCACGGGACAGATCTATTCCGTCCTGTAGGGTCACTAGGAGTTGAGATCAACTCAGCAGCAATGGGTTCACTGTTTTTGTTTGTTCTTACTATTATTAGGGAGTCCCCGGGTGATGCAAACAGCTAAAATGTTTGGGTGCTTGCCAAAAGATTAGCAATTTAAGCCCGCCCAGAGGCACCTGAGATGAAAGGCTGGATGGCCTACATCCAAAAAGCAGCTACTAAAAAACGCTACAAAGCACAGATCAACTCTGACAACAAAGGTCACTGTGAGTCAGATACAACTGATAACAGTGATGAACCATTACAGTTCCCATTTTACAGGTGAGGAAACTGAGGCTCAGAGACTGTAATAACTTGCTTACAGCAAATTGTTATATTCTCAGTGAGTGCTAGAATCTGAATTTGGATCCCTGTAATTTGTTGCCAAAATCTGCTCCAGAAGACACTTTGCCAAAGCTACTGCCAGACACACATAAGCCCTTAAATGCTTCTTGCTGATGTTGGAGTGAAAACCCAGCTGTGAGCTTAATGAGAAATTAATTATCCTCTGTCTCTTTGACACCCACGTCAAATCGCTAAGGTCTTGAAGAATTTGCTGATTCCTTCCTTTTCTATTAATAAAAGCTCCCTGGCACTCAGGCTTGACACATATACACTGAACAACTCACTTTAAGAGACTGGAGGTTTGGAGGTCTGGAAGTGGGAGTGAGTTTTGATTACCACCATTCACTGCACCAGACCTGACTCAGCACATGGTGCCTTCCACACGACAGCTTCTCAAACATTTGCTGAAGAACCACAACCATTAGCAACTAGGAATTATATAGCACTTGGCATGGAAACCCTGGTGGCTTAGTGGTTAAGTGTTACGTCTGCTAACCAAAAGGTCAGCAGTTCAAATCCACCAGGCACTCCTTGGAAACTCTGTGGAGTAGTTCTGCTCTGTTCTGTAGGTTCTCTATGAGTTGGAATTGAATGGATGGCAGAGGGATTGTTTTCTGGTTTTGCATGCACCAGAAGCCCTTGTTGACACAGTGGCTGAGAGCTACAGATGCTAACCAAAGGTCAGCAATTCAAATCCACCAATTGCTCCTTGGAAACCCTATGGGGGAGTTCTACTCTGTCCTACAGAGGTGGTAGGAGTCGGGATCAACACAACAGCAATGGGTTTGCAAACACCAAGCAGTTTTCGTAACCCTTCTGTCATACAGACTCACCTCGGTCCTGCATTTTAGGTATCATTGCTATTCCCACGTTACACATGACTACAACTGAGGCTCAGATGCTACGTAGCTTATCTAAGGTGGTTCCATTAATCAGCGGAGGGATGAAATTCAAATAAGGATCCTGGCACCAAATCCCATGACACAGAAGCTTTTGCCACAGATTAAGCTGATCTCTTTCACTCTTTGTACACAAATACAGAGAGACTGACTTCTCTTTCTGGACAGTCTAGAACAGGAATTAGCTCAGCAAAAGAGGAAAGATTCTAACTAAGCGCTTGTACTATGGACTGTGAATGAATGAACGAACTAATGAGTAAAACACCTGGATATACGAGGTCTGACAGTTCAGTCAGTGTGTTTAACTGTTCTGGGCACTACGTGATTCATTGTTGAACAGCGCTGTGGTCACCTCTGAAGTACTCCCCTTGGGAAGCTATGCACCAACAGCAGTGCCTAGTCCATCCTTCAGAGAGATTTTGGAACTCTTTCTGGAATGGCCATTGTGCACAGTGGCAAGGTGGCAGGTTCGTGAATTTAATTATATAGCTGTCTGTGAGGGAGTTTTTAGCCAGTAAACAAATAACTGTTGAAACACCCTTCCTTGATCTGGTCCCCAATAACTTTTTTCCTTACCTGAAGATAAAAGAAATATGGAAAGGAAGACAATCTGATGGCATTCAGGACATAAGGGTAACACAATAACAGCTCTGATGGCCATTCCAGAAAAAGAGTTCCAGAATTGCTCTGAATGGGGGGACTAGGTGCTGGTGTCAGTGCATAGCTTCCCAAGGGGAGGACTCCGAAGGCGACCACAGTGATACTCAGCAATGAGGTATGTAGCACTTTTTCTAGGATGAGTTTGTGAACTCCATTGTCAGACCTCATATAAAGTCAACAAGTTGATGATTCTACGCCTGTGACGAGGTTAGGTGCTAGAAATATCACAATGAATAAGAGACAACTTTGGTATTCTAGGAGCTTCGAGGCTATCTGTATAGGCATTTCAAGGGTAATTGGATCTGTCAAATGAAATGTACCTTGTGAAAGCCCCATCTGAGTGCAGAATGGTATGGAAAGGGGGAAGAAGAAAGTCAAATGCTGTTTTAGGATAAACCAGACCTGAAAACCAAACCCACTGCCATCAAGTCAATTCTGACTCATAGCAACCCTGTAGAACAGGGAAGAGTTGCCCCATGGAGTTTCCAAGGGGCAGTTGGTGGATTCAAATGGCCAACCTTTTGGTTAGCGACCCTAGGTCTTAAACACTGCACCACCAGGGTTTCCTTGACATAAACAGGGAAGACTAAAAGTACATCACACCGGGGCAAATATCTCCAGACAGTGTTCTGAAAGAATTCAAGATAACTTGTACTCCTACACTGACCAGGGAACTCTGCCCACTCAGAATTTCAGAGGGTGAGCATATTTCCCAGTGTACCCAGGACAGTCCTAATTTCCTATTTCCCTGGTGTCCCATCCACTTAGTGCACCTCTTACTCTTCACAGAGTCTTGGTTTAGACAATAAATTACAGGGTCACCGTTGCCTTCCAGGAAATTCATGACTTTCTCCAACAGCCCCTGGGTAGCAAAACAATTTGGCTTTCTGAGGTCACTGAGTTGCCTGTTCCTACTCCTTTAACAGATCTTCTCCTCAGAGCCACCATCCCACCACGGCTGGCACAGGTTCCAGAGGGTCACCCTCCAAGTTTGTATTTCTCTCCAGTGTTACAGCTAAGGACACAACTGTTCACCATGGAGCCCCACGCATGGGATATAGAGTCAGACATACCTGCTTTCAGTCCTGACTCTGACTCTTTCTTCCTGTGTGACCTCAGGCAAATCATTCTACCCCGTGAGCCTCAGTCTCTTCATCTGTAGAATGGAGTGATGGCGCCCATCTCATGGGACTGTTGTGAGGATTTAGTGAAGTAGTATAAATGAAAACACCCAGCACAGTACCTGGTAGAGAACACACGCCTACTCCCAACAGGCTTTCTAGAACATGTGAGCACAGAGGATGTGAACATCTCAGGAACTCTGGGGTATGTCACAAGTCCTCAAGCCCCTGTACCACCAATGTGGGAACTGTGTATTTGTATTTAAAGACAATAGGAAACATGGTATAAGCACTTCCTCCAACTGTTTGGCAGCTCCTCCTAAGTTGAGCATGTGCCTATACTCTCTGCTATGACAATCGTGCTCCCACGATGTACCAGCAGATGCATTCACACATTTACCCAAGGACTGGTGTACAAATGTTCATTGCTGAGCTTCTCCTAACAGGTTGAAACTTGGAAATCATCCAAATGCCCATCAACCAAAGGACACAAAGACCACTGATATGAGACTGAGAGGCCAACAACTACTTCAAAACAAAGATGAGACCACAAATGGGCAGGGATGTCAGGGTACTGGAAATGTGGCAATCAGAATGCAATTAAAGAGAAGGTTGACAGATTGGGGAAAATGTAGCTAATGTAACCAAAAATTTCTGTAGAAATTATCCAAATTGGACCTAATTGGCTGTATAAGCTTTCACATAAGAAACAGTAGAGTATTATTTAAAAACAAACAAACAAAAACCCAAAAGAATGGATCAATAAAGTGTGTTATGTTCACATCATGGAATATTATACAACAATGATAATGATCTACAGAACAACATCACTGGCAGAAATGAGTATACAGAGCCTAAAGTTCAAGAACAGACAAAACTAATTTGTCGTGTTAAAGTCAGACCAGCAGAGGGGTAGTAGGCAGAGGGGAGTCCCTGGTTGGTATACGCGGTTAATGGCTGCTAACCAAAAGGTTGATGGTTTGAGTCCATCCAGAGGTGCCACAGAAGAAAAGCCCAGAGATGTACCTACTTCCACAAAGTCAGAGCACAGTTCTATTCTGGCACACGTGGGGTTACCGTGAATAGGAACTAACTTGTCAGCAACTGGTGGTGATGACAGAGAGCAGTGGAACAAGTGGCCTTCTGGAAGGGCTGCCGATGTTCTGTTCATCGACTTGAGATATTTGGTGTGTGAAAATCCATTATAAATTAAATATTTGTCTGCATTACGCTGGACTCCAATAAAATTTTGAAAATGGAAAACATGTTCCTTTCTTTGGTAGACAGCTAAGCAGACAAAATAGACACTAAATTCTTAGCCAAACACAATGGGAAATTGTATATAATAAATACTTGTTGAGCCCCAGCTCTGTGCCAGGTACTCTGCACAGTGCCAGGGGAAAAAGTGCTAATGAAACTTGGTCCCCTACTCAATCATTTTCCTCATCGTTGTCACCATTGCTAACATTCTTGCTGCTTACTATGTGGTGGACATGGTTTCAACTCCTTTGTTTTTTTTTTCACTAAATCATGCATTAGCTTTCTCTTCATGCCAACCCATTTTACAGATTAGGCAACTAAGGCACAATGAGATGAGAGTAACTTGTGTAAGGTCACACAGCTCTCCAAAAAGTGGAGCCAGATTTTGAACCCAGACAATCTGAGTTCAGTGCCTCTTCACTGAGTCACTGTCTTGTAATTCCTCTGACAGCCAAGAAATTTGATCAGTTTATCAGCTCTGTCAGTCCCAGCTTCCACTGAGGCAGCCACTGGTATTGATAACATTACCTCTGTTCAGGACAGTGGTGATGGTAAACTATTGACTATGTGTTTTGGAAAGGCAGAGGCAGTTCCTAACTCTGTCTGTGGGCAACTTCCAGTCCAGTGACACAGGGCAGGGAAGAGACTGATCAACACTGATGAAGACTTTTAAACAAAGAAAGAAAAAGAATCCCAGTGGCTTGGTTCTTTCATGCCCAAAATCCACAAAAACACTGAATTGACTTCAATCGCTGCCTCTGATATTGTGAAAATATTGACATATCTTCCCACTGACATGGACTCACTCCCTTTCCTTGCTGCCCTGGTCAAGGGAGCTTGAGACTAGGGGTTGTGGCATCTGGCAGAAAGCAAGGGAGGGAGTGTTGACATTGACCTCCAGGAATGTGGTCTGACATTGAGCTGTGAGTCTGGGTCCCAGAGTCCAGCGTGTCGAGCATCAATCACCCTGGAAAGCTTTGCTTTGGCACTCAGGCTGGGTGACTGGTGTATGTAACCTGCAAAGCAAGAGTGTTCAACACTCAACCGCTGAAGACTGCCTGTGCTTAGGACCAAAGGAGTGAGAAACAAACAGCGGCGAGGAGAAACTGGGTCTGACGGAAGCCTGTGGAGGCACGATGTGAGTACCAAGGCTGGCAGCAAGGTGGGTCCTTGTGTCCCAGGGTGCAGGGTTCCCCTAAGACCTCCCCTTTATACTGCAGCAGCACCAGTGAGGTACGGAGGAATCACACAGGCACTCTGGTCAACTCCCTGTCTCCAGGCAGGAAGGCAATAAAAAATATTTGGTCAGATACACCCACATCCATAAGTCCAGCATGGGTGCAAATGCAAATCTGGTGTTAAAATTCAAGAGATTTGTTCCATCTGCCCAGTTATAACACAACCAGAGAAGTCAGTTGGGTGTCACCTAGAAAACACCTGTTACTGCTGCTGGCTGTCACGGAGCTGGCTCCCAGTGATGGTGATGCTAAACACAACAGAAGGAAACATTGCTTAGACCTCTGCCATTGTTAGCCGTTGTGGTCCATAGGACTTTAATTGGCTAATGTTTGGAAATCAAGTCACAAGACCCTTCTTCCTAGTCACTCTTCATCTGGAAGCCCCACTGAAACTTGTCCACTAAGGATGACCCTGCTGGTATTCCAAATACTGCTGGTACAACTTCCAGCATGACAGCAACGTAAAAGTCACCTCCTATAACAAAGTGCCAGATAATGGGGAATACCTTAAGCACAGGAAAAAAGCATGTGACTGGTGTACACAACCACCAACCATGATCTAGAAAATAATGTACTTTTCCAACAAGCTGTCAAAATCTTCTTACTAAAAAAAGTCAAGACTTCTGGAGTTTTATCAGGCACTATGCCAAGAACTTTATGTGCTTTGTCTCACTGAACTGTCTCAACCCCCCTATGAGGTAGGTAGCATCATTAGCTCCATTTTACAGATAAGAAAACTGAAGCCCAGGCAAGTTTAGTTACTTGTTGGCCAAATGAGTAAATGGTAAAGCAGACTGAGCCCCGCAGGAGGCAGGCTCTGAGACGGAAAACAGAGCGTAGGGATCACCACCTGTGGGAGGAAAGGGAACCACAGGAGGCAAGGCTGAACGGAGAGCAGAACAGGGCTGCCATGCCCTCTCAACAAAGCCCTCAACCAACCACCTGAAGCCCCTGAGCTGGCATGACCATTTATAATTGCCTCAGAGGCCAAGTCTTCACAGCTCCCCCCAGTCGCTGGACCCAGGGGGACCCAGGAGATGACCGTGACCACAGACAGGGTCACTCCCTTCATCTGAGGCCATTCCAAAGAGGACTCATCACTGACAGCACTCCCTGCAGTTAGAGACTCAGTCCTGAGGGTCCCTGAGAGGCACAGCTCAGTGTCACCACACAGGGATAGTACCCAGCCAGGTAATCTGATTGTAGTGGCCACACTTGACTACTATGCTACATGGCCTGACTTACTCAATCAGGGTACTTCTCCAGCCAAACTTATCGATCTTTGGTGTTTCCTCCTTTACTGTCTGTTTATTCAGCGATTCAGGAGACAGAAGGAGGGAAGACTAAATCTGATCAGCAGGGAGGGCAGCCACAGAGCCTGATAGCTGGGTACTTCCTCCAGGGCTGGGTAACCTCCTATAACAATTCGTTTTATGTGTCTGCTAGGCTATGGTTCCCAGCTGTTTGGCCTAACACTAGTTGCTTTTATATGTATGATTCTTTGGTCTCAGAATCCCGACTAAGACACTTCTGCAGAGTCAGGGCACAAACAGGGCCACAAATAACATGTGGTTGTACCCAAGGATGATCACCAGGTTAGAGTCAAAGCAAAGCTTTCCTGTGCAATTGATGTGTTCTATGTCAGATGGAGGGACTCAAACTAGTCATCATTAAGGATGAAACCATGTTCAATAACTGATACTAAACATACAGGCATGAATAGCACGATCCCACTTGTATGTATTCATGCATAAAGCAATCGAGGTGGGGAAGAGTGAGACTGATTATAATATGCTTCATACACGATGGTCAAGTGAAAGAAAAGCATGCTGCAGAGTAATGTGCAGTTTTACTGAAAAATGAATCCTCAAGCAACCACACTCTGTATGTATTGTATATATTGGCATGAACAGAGGAAAATATACCCAAGGCTATTCTAAAAACAACAACAGCAAAAAAATAAATAAATAAATAAAATTGTCATTGAGTCAACTCTCACTCATGACAGACCCATGTGAGTCAGAATAGAACTCTGCTCTACAGGATTTTCAATGCTGATCTTTTAGCAGCAGATTGCCAGGTCTTTCTTCCAAGGTGCTTCTTGGGTGGACTTTAACCATCAGTTTTTCAGTAAGCAGTCAGGCATGTTAACCAGCTACACTGCCCAGCAATCCAAAGGATATACAGCCAGGCTATGAACAGTGATGGTCGACTGTTGAGGGGCATGGAGATGATGAGTTTGATCTTTACGTATCTTTGTTTGGTGTTCATTTACACGCTTAAAGAAGTAGAAATTACTATCATAATTAGGAAATATCAAATAAAGGAAATGTTAAAACAAAAAGGGAAAGGAAAGAAAGAACGAACTTGCACTGTACCGTGTGAGAATGGGGGCCTACATGAAAACACTATTTCACCCATTTTCTCCGACCCTCTCCGGAGGCAGGTCCTAACTGTCCATTTGGGGTGATCAGAAGAAACGCTTGTTGCAGGACTGAGTTTTCCCTGTGCCCTTTGATTATTAGAAAATAACTTCTAAAATATTTTTTCACACAAAATATGTTTCTGCCTCTAACTAAAACCTCTAACAATGAGGCAACACATTCTGTAGTTGACCAGCAATGCTGGGAACGACCTGCTGTCTGGTGTTAGCTGTGATACTGCTCCTCTCCAGTGCCATGCTAACGCAAGCTGACCGCGCAAAGCCAGCTCCCGATTATCTTGGCACATGTTGGCACATGTATATGAGAGGCCCCGGGAAGCCCAAACCCAGCTTTTCACTACATCTGCTGACAAGAAGTCAAAGAGCTGGCTTCCAGTTTCTTCCATCTTCCCCTGTCCTTGATAAAGAGAGGTCTTCCAGCGGGCAGGAGTCACTTGAGTGGAAGGATGAGGACACAGGGGTCCTCATGGGCACTTACTGGCTGGCTAGGGTGTTTGTTCTTGCAATTCCCTCAGCACCCGGGCAAGGCCTATTCACTCCTCAGGGGTAACTGGAATATTATGGCATTGCATCAAGGGTCTAATTAACACTGTTGGGTCACCAGGTGTGGATTCTACAATTCCATTTGAATTTTATGAACTCCACTTTACAGAAAACCCTAGTGGAGTAATAGTTAAGTGCTACAGCTGCTTATCAGAAGGTTGGCAATTCAAATCTTCCAGTTGCTCCTTGGAAACTCTGTGGGACAGTTCTGCCCTGTCAAGTGCTACAGCTGCTAACCAGAAGGTTGGCAGTTCAAATCTGCCAGGTGCTCCTTGGAAACTCTATGGGGCAAGTTCTGCCCTGCCTATAGGGTCAGAATCAACTAGACGGCAGTGCGTTTGGTTTTTGGAAACATGTGTAAGACACAAAGAGATTCAGTCCTTCCTTGACTGTAATGCAAAGTATTAAATACTATGACAGACAGGTCTGCCAAGTTCACGGGAACAAGGAGGCAGGAGTAATAATGGAGGTGGGTTGAGGTCGTACAAAGGGGGCTCGAGAGAGGAGGAGACACCTGAGCTAGCCTTGCAGGATGAGCAGAAGTAAACCAGGAAGAGAAAAACTAGGAGAGGGTCTTCTAGGTAGAAAGAACTACAAAGAAGGGTATAGTGATAAGACGGGCTAGTGCTTGATTCAACACAGTCCTGTCAGGGTTAACCTCAGGGGATGATAGTGCCCCGGCTCACACACCTGCCTCACAGGAGTCTCAACATCCTAGGGCCTCACCTGGGTTTCTTAAAGCGACACTCTTGCCATCAGAAATCTCATGTCGGTGTTTCTTCATCACACTGATGGCTTATTTACTGGTGGCTTATTTTCCTTTCCTACACATCCCTTGTTCTGCCTCATGATGCTGAATTTCAATTTTGACTTCAGCCTACCCACCTTTTCTTCTACTTGGTTAGCTTCCAGTAACAAAAATACAACCATCATTTCAGTTGCTAACATTTGTTGAATGCTTGCTCCAGGCCAGGCTTATGAAGGAGGTATAATTAATACTATCCCCATTTTTCAGAGAAGCAAACTGAGGCTCAGAGACGTGAAGTAATTTACAAAGTCTTACCACAGGTAAGTGGTGGATTTATCTGATTCTAAAACTTGCATTCTTAACCACCACGTGTAAGGAGCTTCCCTAAGCTCTGCGTGCTCTGATCATATCCCAAATCAAGAGCAGGAGTCAGAATGCTTTCTCTGGAAACAGAATGTAAGTATTTTCAGCCTTGTGAGACATGCCACACTCAAATCCAACCTTGTAGCTTGCAAGCAGGTACAGATAATACATAAACAAATGGACATGGCTGTGTTCCAATAAAACTTGATTTACAAAACAAGGTGACAGGCTGAGTTTAGCCCATGCAGGTCGCAGGTCTCCGGGTTCCTGATCTAGAGTCATTTGTTCTTTCATTCATTTAGCTAACATCTATCAAGTGTTGGCTTTGTGCCTGGGTGATGCCAGTGCTGGGTCTGGACTAGCACTTGGCTGTTGCCAGAAAGACTGAAGTTCAAGCCCATCCAGCAGTGCCTAAAAGAAGGGCCTGGCAATCTACTTTGAAAAATCAGCCGCTGAAGACCATATGGAGCACAGTTCTACTCAGACACACTGGAGGTTGCATAAGATGGAGTCAGCTTGATGGCAACTGGTTGGTTGTTTTTTTTGTTGTTGGGTTTTGTTTTTTTTTTACATTGTAGCTGGCAGTGTTCTAGGTGCTGAGGATGCAGAGAGAAGCACACTTAGAGCTCAAATCCAGGCAGAGTCTTGGCTAGTTGTTTCACCCATGTCCTTCACCCTGACCTTGAGTGTCCTTCCCGCAGACCAGTGGTTCTCAATTTAAACTGTACTTTTGATCATCTGGGAGCTTGCAGACCTGTCAGGGCCTGGTCTCCATGCCCTGAGACCAGGGAGGGCCCGGGTATGGGTACTTTCACAAATTCCCCAGTGATTCTAACCTGCAGTCAGTACTGAGACCCACCGCTTGGATAGCTATACGCCTCCTGCTTTACCCACTTCCTTCCTGTGTGAAATGGAGCAAGTCTGTTCAGTTCTCAGAGCTGAACATAGCGAATACCAACAGCACGGAATTGTCAAGAGGATGAAAAGAGATCATGTGTTTCCAAACTGGAGGGCACTGCACAAATGTAAGGTGCTATTGTCATTCTGTCACCATTATTAGGCTTTCATGTTGGGTAATGCCTTAAAAATGTCTGTCCCCAGCTTTGATACTGACTGACTGAACCATGATGGTGTTGGGAATCTTTAAAAGCAAGCTGTATGGAGAGTTCACCAATAGCCCAGGTTCACGGATGAGTGAGCTGGTGGCCTTTCCTTTATTCTAATACAGAGTCACATGAGGTTGCCAATTGGTTGGCATGAGAAGGGCTGGTTTGCAGCCCTCTTTTGTGTTAAAAGTCCCCATCTCCAGGCTGAGATAGCTGACCTTTGAATACTATTGAGCCTTGAATAAGCAGCTTATTTACTTTGACTCATGGACAAATGTCCAAATCCATGTACTTTTCTGAGTTTAGACAGAGACAAGAGAAAAGCATTAACATTTGCTGAGCATCTAGCAGTTTGCTAGGTCTTTCCCATATGTTAAGGTATCCATCCATTCAATTACCGACTGGAAGGTCACTGTGAACCCACCCCAGCTGTGCCATGGAGGAAAGGCCTGGTGATCTGCTTCCATATAGATTAAAGCCCAGAAAACCCCATGGAGTTCCATTCTACTCTGTAACACTTGGGGTCGCCGAGAGTTACAATCAACTTGGCGGCAATGAGTTTGGTCTTTGTTCCCCATATATTATTCTATTTCATCTTCAGAACAATCTTGGGGTGTAAAGATAGACATCATTCACAATTTGCAGATGAAGAAGATACAGACACACACATACTTGTAGAAAGGCTGAACAGCTTGTGATCTTGTGGTGCCAGAATTCTAACCAAGATCTCCTTGATTCTAAAGCTCTGTGCAGGAATCACAGGGTGTCCTCTTGGGCCAAGATTTAAAGAAACAGCTTAAAGTTTGTTTCTTCCAGATTCTTTTGTGGGAAAACACCCACAACATCTGCTAATGACCATAGTGTGATAAGCCTTGGATAGCACTAGAATAGTAACTAATGGTTCCAAAGAAAAGATAATTTCTTCCTTCACAGCATCTTGACTATAATGAAACAAAACCCAACATTTTTGTAATGAAAAAATGTGAGGACAGAGTTGGAGAAAGAAGTGCTGCCAAAAGTGAGGAATCCACTGATCCCCCAATCTGGGCCATCTCAAGAGAAGTTGGCCACTGGTTGAGCCTGTTAAGAGCTTAAAAGTCATCCCAGGCCACGGTTAAAGAGAGAGCTTGAGCAAAACAAAAACAAATGTGATCTTCAAAGTCTTAAATGTCAACTTGAAGGATAACTTAGAATCTCTGGAATAGTCCAAGAGACCCCGCAGCTGCTCTCTCCAGCATCAGATGCTCCTTCCTCCCTTCAAGTAGTCACTCCCTCAGCAATGGGTCCATCAAGGCGCAGGGAGCAGTTTCCCCAGCCAAGCATGCTCAAATGTTTATGGATAGCTAAAAGCTTTCCATTCTTTTGCAACCTATCGGATTGTCCCACTTCTCTGATCTGAATGCCTGTTGACAAGCAGAGGCTGCCTAGCCAATCTCTGACCTCAGACATTTCCTTTAAGACTCACTCCATTCTTAACCCTCTTGCCTGGCCCCTGACCACACATATACAACCTGCTTTGCTGCCCTTTGTCCTCCCAACAGCTTACATACAGGAGTGGTTTCCAGGACAGACACCCAGGATGCCTGGTGCCCCCTGCTACCCCCAGGATAATGGACCAGGCATACTCATGGGTAATCCCCAGTGGCCATCTTTTCTAGAGGTATGATGTAAGGGTGACCTGAGCCCGAGACACTCTACCCACTGGCCTTCAATAACAGAAAACATGTAGCCCAGTTGGGGGAGAAGTCCCTTCCGAACAACACGGCTGCTGGCTAAGCAACTGAAAAATAAAACTATGATGTTCCTTTTATTAAGGGTTTACAACACTCCTAAGGACCTCAATAGCAAAATGAATACACGCTCAGCTGTTAACTGAAAGGCTGGCGGCTCACACCCAAACCCACCAGTGGCTCTGCAGGAGAAAAGACCTGGCATTCTGCACCCATGAAGATTCCAACCACAGCCGTCAAGTAGGGTCCGACTCATAGCAGCCCTAGAGGTCAGCGTAGAACTGCCCCATAGTGTTTCCAAGGAGTTTCTAGTGGATTTGAACTGCTGACCATTTGGTTAGCAGATGTAGCACTTAACCCACTCTGCCACCAGGGATTCCCCCATGAAGATTACAGCCTAAGAGACCCTATGGGACAGTTCTACCCCTTCATATAGGGTCACTGTGTGTCAGAAGCAACTCGATGGCACACAACAATATTTCTAGTTTCATTCTTTGTCCTCATGCACAGATATCATTTTCCTAATAACTCTCTGAGGTGAATATTACCCTCATAGTCCAGATGAGGAAACCAGCTCAGAAGAAATAAGCAATCTGTGCAAAGTGGTTAATCTATATAGCCATCACTGCTCTTTCCCAGAGCAATCTGTTCTGAGGTGCACACGTTTTCCATTGTGCCAAGCTACACTGGAAATCCAGAGCTGAATAATACAAGATCCCCAAGCACGCAGACTCTGGCTATGGGGATTTACGGGGTCACCTAAATATCAACACCAAGGACACCCATTAAGTCTTCTTCCTGCCAGGTACACTTACTCTTTGGACCTTCAGGAGAACTTTGAGAATGTATCCTCTCTAATTACTCTGATCTTTGAGATATCCAAAGAGCTGGCCAGTAGCTTGAGCTGATAAGAAGGGGCAATGAGAAGCCTTCGGTCTCAGCCCAAGCTTTAAGGGCATGGGAATTAGCCCCAGGCCTGAGGTTGGTGAAACGTTTCCCAGAGCAAACCCAGAAGGGTCCAGATTCCACTGACCCTCCTGTGAAACCCCACTTGGCTACGAAAGTTGAAGGCTGGGTTACCTCCCTCACCTTTAGCTCTCCCTGAGGACTCCTGTGCTGATACAGGAACATTCCTGAGTATCTACCTCTACTATCCCTGGATGCTACAAAAGGTTGATGCACTTGACTATAAACGGAAAGTTTGGAGGTTCAAGTTCACCAGAGGTGCTGTGCAACAAAGGCCTGGTAATCTAGTCCAAAAAGTTGGCCATTGACAACCTCATGGAACACAACTCTACTCTGACACACATGGGGGCACCCATGAGGCAGGATTCACCTCATGGTAAGGGGTACTTGTTAGCTCCAATGGGTCCATTCCACCCTTGGGTGTTTAATCTTCTTTTTTCAAATATTGGGAACAAGCAGGAGCACTGAAACTTGTTAGGCCGTTAGTTACACTGAAATCAAAGAAGAAAGTCTCCATCTCATTGATTATCTCTAAGACCCCCTCTACCGCTTTCGATTTGTCATTGTCCTTGTTCTTTACCCCTGGATTCAAGACTCTTAAGTAACAGAGAGAGTTTAACTTGTATCATGGCAGGTCTTTGGGGACAGGGAGTTGAGATTAAATATTGAGTAGAGAATATATTCCCACAGAAAGCAGTAGTGTTTACACTTCCCTACACTCACCCAAAGAAGTAACATTCACAAGTCTTTCCAGTCCAGCTGCTCTCACAGCCTCTACCTTCCTGAGCTGGTGACTCTCTGTAAACTTTCTCTCCTCTCTTTGTCCTGATGGGGGCACGAGTATTCCCTCAGCATTCCAGAAGCTCGAGGAAAAGCTGGGAAAACTCAGCTAGGAGTTACAAGCCAGGTTATGGATGTGCAACAACAGGGAGCCAAGCAATAACAGCACCATCTGGTTTTTTGGAAAGAAGTAAGTCGGGATAGATGTGACTCCCACCACGGGTGAAGAGATGGGCAGTCTGTGCTTCCACACCTGTGGCCACTACCATCCCTACAAAGTCATGTACCCATCACACTCACAAAGGCATCTTCTGGTACGAAGTTACCCTGTTTGTACATACTTCTGTGTACATTACCCACAGGATAATTTCCGTCTTCTTCAGTGCTCTTAAGCTGACAACATAGTTGTGAAGTTACATGAGTCTATTTGTGACATCGGTGTCTGCCCAGTCTTTTATGATGTTTCCCTAGGGGTCAATTTACATAATTTCCAAAATCTCTCTGGAATCTGAGCTTCCTGTGGGTCTGTTTATATCTCCAGATTTCTTCCCCATCCCTTCATTCTTTCATTGTTTCGGGGACACAGAGAAAGTCCGGCAATCTTCCCCCATTTGAACACCCTAGGCTTGCAAAATACAAAACCGGAGACCCAGATACAGCAAAGCTGTAAATTCCCTTTACATAGTCCCTTGTTTGTCAAACACAGCTACTGACACCCCCAGTGCCATGCACAGTGCTTTCAAGTGAGGGCAGTTCCATGCATACAGCCCCTGCCCGCCTCTGCTCCCTACTCCCGGTTTAGCATGTTTCTACTCCACAATCCAGGGAAAAGCTGTCTCCTTCGTCAACCGAGTCCTCAGAGAAATCCGGGCAACTGACACCGAACTTGGAATGGAGGAAGCACAGAATTTTAAACGTTTTAAAAAATGGGATGGTGTCTTCATGCCCGCATGGGATTCAAGGAAAACCTAAAACGATTCTTTCCCGGAAAGGCGTGATTTTCCTTCTCATGCTCCGCGAAACTTTCCGAATGCACCACAGAATCACGGAAGAGTGTCCAAAGCAGAGAGAGAAGAGTTAAATCAAGCCCAGACCTCAGCAATCTGTGTTCAATTTTGATAAAAATCTTTCCCCCTCTCCCCCACCGCCCCCCTTCCTCCACCGCACAGCTCAGACATGTCTCTTTATGCTGGGAGCTTGCGTCTTGTTTGGGGCACCGCAGCGCTCCCTGGTGCGCACCCCACCGCGGGGACATGTGGCAGACATATCTACCCCGTTCCCAGCCAGGCTGGACTACAGCGTCCTGGCCACCACTTCATCGTCACCTCCTCACTGTTACCTGCCCGGAGAGCAGATCCAGCTTTCCCGGTTAAAATTAGAGCCCTATTGCAACAGCAGGCCCAGAGCACCGGGCTGGGCAGTGGCCGCAGGTGCTGAGATCCCCGCAGGTGCTGAGATCCCTGGAGTCGGGACCCATTTCCTGGGATGTTCCTTCCGTTGTCCAAGCTCCCACCGCTGCTGAGAACAAGGGCCTCACTGCCTCTGCCCTGCCTGCTGGCCAAAAGCCAGACTTGCAAATGGCAGTTGGAGGCTTACAAAGAGTTAAATCCATCCAGATGAAGGCACAACCTGAAGGGAGGGTGGGCAATAAAACCACCATCAAGAAGTTGTTCCTCTAGGGGGTACTTTCTATCTTTGTCCACTTGTGACTACAAGGAATCAGGTTTCAAAGCCACAAAAACTTTTTTTTCAAGTTTTCCAAAGACATTTCCTGTATCCAGATGTGCCAACACACACACAACAGGCATGCAAACACCCCCATACGCACACGCGAACACAAAACACACGCACAAACATAGGCCTTGGGAACCCACTCGAGTGTCAGGACTCCTGCAAACATTTGGGAGAAACAAAACAGCCAGCCAGGGAAGTTGCTGTCTTCCTAATACCGCTTTCGCATTCTAAAAGAAAGCAGAGAGGGGGAAAGTGCAGAAGTGCCCCCCCCGGGACGCCCCTCGGCGGCCCCTGGCCCCCACCATCCCACCGTGGAGCGGGGAGCGGAGCGGCGGGGACAGCTGCACTTACTGCGAGGACCCCATGGCGCGTGGGCCGGCGCTCCGCAGCCTGCTAATCCACCCGAGAGCGGCGGCAGCGCGCTCGCTCGCTCGCTCGCTCCGCTGGCCGGCGGCGCTCTCCCGGTCTCCCCGCTCTCGGTGCTGCACCGTATTCCGACAGAAACCCTGGCTCTTCTCCCTCCCGCCCTCTCTCCCCTCCCGCCCTCTCCGCTCTGACGTCAGCCGTCTTGGATGGGATATTTATGGCAAGGATCCTCTGAATTTCCCCTAGGTAGAGTTCTGATTGCAGCTCTCGGGGATTTGTAATTTTCACACTTTCAGACAGAAAAGCGCCACAGTGGAGGGGAGGGAGGCAGGGAGTGAGCAGCAGGCTGGGCGACGCAGACAATGAGGGTAGCTGTTTCCAACTTTGGCAAGCAGCCCTCTCTGCTTAGGAAACATTGAAGGGTCAGGAGGTACAAGCGGCGACCTGGGCAGGGAGTTTCTCCTCCACTCCCCCTCTAGTCTCAGAGCACCTGGGGGCTGGGGGGAGGGCAGGTGCTGCGCCAGATGCTAGAACATGTTCTGTCCTTCACCAAGGCGTCCCAGGAAGGTGCTGGGACAAGATGGGCGATTTGTCAGGGCCAGCAGAACAGCTAATTAGAAGCCAAGGTCCACACCCTAACAACTTTTCCATTTCTTCTTTTGGAGTGTGCATTTAAAAAAAAAAAAAAAAGAAGAAGTTTATTTTGATTAAATTATGTTCTACACTGCCTGCCTCTGTATAGCTTTTCCAACTCAGCACCAGTCAATTCATCTTACTTCATTGCTTATATACATAAATCCAGCCGTTTACAATAGCTCTTATTCATACATTTAAAAATGGCTTTTAGTTTGTTTTGTTTTTTTTTTTAAAGGGATTGTGAGCCATCATTTTGGACTGGATATTCCTTAGTTGGGAGGCACTATCTCATGTATGGAAACTCGGGTGGTGTAGTGTTAAATGGTTTATGTCTTCAGTTCTATGGGGCAGTTCCACTTGGACCTATGGGTTTGCTGTGAGTCAGAATTGACTTGATGGCAGCGGGTTCAGATTTTAGGTTTTGGTCTCATCTGGGGTCGCCATGAGTCGGACCCGACTCAACAGCACTTGGCTTGGCTGGCATGATTGGCAGTGCTGTCAGGTAAGCATTTGGCTTTCTCTCTTTTCCCCTGGGTTCCCAAGAGTCTCTCTGCAAGCAGATGGTACCTACGCTAGGTGGGACCCAAACATAGCTTTATAGGTTCTGCTGATCACTGTCCTTTTGAAGGGCACCATCAATTTCCATGGTTGGCTATGTCTTTACTGAACTTGGCATAAGGGCCATCCTTCCAGAGTAGAAAAAAAGGGAGTAACTGAGTGAATGCTCCATCTTCTATGGTCCCAAGAACTAGAGAATGAATTTAAGAACAATACACGAAATAAAAATTACTTGTACACTTAGATAACATCAACAAAACAAACTCGTTGTCTTTCTGACTGATGATGACCCTATGTGTTATAGAGTAGAACTGCCCTGTAGGGTTTTCTTGACTGTAAACCTTATAGAAAGCAGATCCCCAAGGCTTTCTTCTGCAGGGCTGCTGGGTGGATTTGAACCTCTAACCTTTAAGTGAGTGACTGATCACAAACTGTTTGTGCCACTCAAGGACCTTAGATAACATGTGTGTTAAGGATTCTACTCTCAGTTATTGGGAGGGAGCAGACACAATGATCACAAATCATCATTAAAACACAACTCAAAATGAGCTTTCTGTAAGCCCAGATGGGGTAGAGGTGTGAGTGTACCTTAACCTCAGTTAAAGTGTAGCAGTCACTCGAGGACTTGGGATGTGTTTACCTCTTAGGCAACAGCTGGCTAGGGCTGTTTGCCAGAAGGAGCCAAGTCTTGGGGCTAGGCCTCTTGGTCGGGGACAGCCAAGCTGTTTTGGTCCAAGCCACAGGGGACTCTAGTGCTCTGCTGTTTGGTGGTGGACTCTAGTGCTCTGCTGTTTGGTGGTGGCTAGGATGTCAGGTTGCTCTACTGAACATCATAGCCGTTGCTACTGCCCTCCAAGGCCTTATCTGGTGTGTAGGTTCCACTGATAAGGTAAGTTCTGCTCTGTCGGTGATGTTAGGTGCCCTAGAGTAGATTTCTATTCCTAGCAACCCCATGTGACAAAGTAGAACTACCCTATGGGGTTTTCTAGACTGTAATCTTCACAAGAGCAAGTCACCAGGTTTTTCTCCCATGGAACTACTGGGTGGATTTCAGCTGCCAAACTTTCAGTTAGCAGCTGAGTGCTTAACCATTGCACCATCAGGACTCTTTTTTTTTCCTTTTGTGATAGACACTGTGAATTAGCTTCCAAAAGCCATTGGCAAATCCCTTTCTCTTGCATTCCTCAGCTAAAGAATCTGTAGCTCTACAAAATCTAACATCCTGGACTCTCTTGTAGCAAGGGAAAGCTATGAGCCCCAGTTCTGGCCTGTTAGCTTGCTGTGCAGAAGGCAGGGGTCAGTTTCCACAAAAATTCTTCATGAAAAGGTCAGAATCAGATGCATGCTTCTTCAACAGTCTGCCATTCCCCATTTCTCCTTTCCCATTTCTTCTTTCTTTGAAACATGGATAGGATGCCTGGAGATGCAACAGCCATCTTGCAACCTTGGGGACAAAAGTCACTCACTTAAGGATATTAGAACAGGAAGGAAGGAGCCTGGGCCTTTGGTGACATCAATAAGTGGTTGTCCCTGACGCTGACTTCTTGTTAGATGAGAAAAATAAACCCTGAAGTGTTTTAAGTTATCATAATTAAACTTGCTGTTATTTACAGGCAAACACAATTATACCTAATACGCTCCCATCAATCCACTGATATGTAATATTGAGGGAATTCCTGAGCACTGGCTTATAAAAATTGTTAACATGACTTTTGCTTCATTCTTTATAGTCTCCAAGGTGCATTCACATTTAATATCTCCTCTGAACTTTACAATGTTAGGGAGCATCATTATAACCTCCATTTTTTAGGAGGAGATAGCTCAGTCTGGTAAGAATCTTGCCCAAGATCACACAGTCAGAACACAGGGGACCTCAGACACTAGCCAACAACTCTGACTCCAATTCCATGTACTTTTACATTATCTCCAATAATACAATAACAGCAGCAAAGTTCAAAGAGGAATCTATTACTCTTCAATTAATGTGAATTCTATCAAGAGAAAGCACATTGTAAGTCAATTCTGGAACTGGAAAAAGCCACAGTCCACTTAGGAATTAAGTCTAGTCCACTGGCTCACCAAAACCCCTGTCGCCTCTCCAGTTACTCTCTGACATCCTACTCTGAATCCCTTCAGTTACTGTTTGTAAGGTCAACATGACCATCTAGGTGAACCCAGTCTTGTCACTCGTCATTCTCATGGTCTTTGAAAGGCTGAGACCTCCTGTTTCTGGCAATGCTTTTCTCGTGGACATCTTCTCTTCACCGTATTTTCCCTTGTACCGTTTCTCTTCCTGATCTTTTCCTCCACCTACATGTTGATATTTCCCAGGGTTCAGTCAGTGGCTGTTCTTCTCCTGAGCACCACAGATTCTCCCTTGACAGTGTCATACTTTCCCGTGAATTCCACCAAAGGCTTCTTCAGTGGCTGCCTGTGTAAGCCACTCTCTTTATACACTAACCTATATTCCAACCACCGCTTTTCTGTTAACTTGAGTCCTGCTTTTCCAACTTCTTTTTGTATATACTGGAGTCCACGGATGGCAACTAACCAAAAGACTGGTGATTTGAATGCACCCATAGGCATCTTAGAAGAAAAGCTTAGTAATATACTTCCAAAAGATCACAGCCATTGGGAACTCGAAGGAGCACAGTTCCATTCTGACACATATGGGGTCACAATGAATCAGAACTGACTTGACAGCAACTGATTTTTGTTGTTGTTGTTCATTGTATATATTGCCTAGCTGGTGGCAAGTACTAAATAAATGGTATCTGTTATTATTATTGAAAAAAGAAGGTGAGAAAATTACTAAGGTGTAAAAGAATGTCATGACTCACTCACTTCCAGTATCAGGAGCTAAGGTATGATCACCCCTCTTTGGAACTGCCACAGGCCAGCCTAACTGTCCACACTCATAGGCAATGTAATGGCATTAATAGACATTAGCAGCAGCTGCCCAGATGGAAATGAGATGGCATACCTAATGAAAATTAGCATGTGCTAATTGTTAGCTCCTTTTCCCGTGTAGTGTCTGTGATAGTCACTCTATATGATCAAAACTGAACACCTTCATTCTACGTAAATTAAGAGAAAGGAAGGAGTTAAGATGACCTGAGGAAAAACCAGAGATGGCAAGGTGGGGGGCATGGGGGCATGAGGGGGTGGGGACAGGGGAAATGAGGCTCAGGAGCAACCGAACATTCCTAGTCTGGGGAGGGCAATCTCCACCCTGTCCAGGTGGCCTTACTCCAGTGTTATGGGGGAAAGGGACAGGCAAAACTTATAAAATATGTCAATTCCTGCACTAAGAGACTGTGTTTAAAGCTGTAAGCCTCAAAGAGACCTTGAAGTGGGAGGGTCCATTCTAAGGGCATTTAATTCATTTCCTGCCTCCAACCCTGTCAGCCACAGAACCTTAACGTAGGTGGATGTCTCTTCTATTCTCAAGACCACCAGGGAAGGGCTTCTCTCTTTCTTCTTGCCAGTCCCCAGCATTTTGCGGTGAGGCTCCATGCACTGCATTGCTCATCCGGAAAACTGTACCTGTTTGTCACACAATCCTCACATAACTCACTAAATTTGACCCAGCTTCCAAAGTCCACTAGGTACCACCAATGCCCTCCATACTCACAGAGAACAAACCTCACAGAGATCTCCTTAGTCACTCCTCAGGGCTGGGACTCCTGGGCTATATACATAGAGCATGGGTCATAGTGGCAGTCAGCAAGGACTTTTTGAAGAATGAACAGGAATTCCATAAATACGTTCTGTAAACAAGGTGAGGCTCTCTACGAACAACCTACCTCTGTCCTTGATTTGCAGCTCCCTCATGGTGCAAATAGAGAAGCGCTTCACTGGTAACTGAAAGCTTAGTGGTTCAAATGCACCCAGAGGTGTCTCAGAAGGCAGTCCTGGTGATCTGCTTCTGGAAGGTCGCAGCCACAAAAACCCTACGCAGCACAGTTCTTTGCTAATATACATGGAGTCGCCATGAGTAGGACTCAGCTCAATGGCAACGTGCTTGGTTTTGTCTTTTCCCTTCTCTGCCTCCCGTTTATGGCACCAGCTGTAGAAGATGGCTCAAAGAATCGAAGGATTAGAATCAGAGACTCCGGTTACACCTCCAGCCCTGTCTCTCACACTGGCCGTGTGACTTCAGAATGGCAGGTAACTTTCCAAAGTTTAGAGGTCTGCATCAATCACAAGGGATGAATATCATTCCAGTCCACAGCATGGTTGTAAAGGTCAAATAAGACAAAAGGGATTGAAAGTCCCCACATCCCTAAACAGAGACAATATTGAAGCTGTCAAGGATTTCATTTCACTTGCGTCCACAATCAACACCCAAGGAAGCAGCAGTCAAGAAGTCAAAGGATGCATTGCCTTGGGCAAATCTGATGCAAAAGAAAACCTCTTTGAAGCATTAAAAAGCAAAGATGTCACTTTGAGGGCTGAGGTGCAAGTGACCTAAGCCGTGATATATTCAATTGCCTCAAGTTCACGGGAAAGCCGGACAATGTATTGTCCTTAGGTGCTGTTAGAGTCGGCTCCAACTCATAGCGGCCCTGTGCACTGCAGAACAAGACACTGCCTGGTCTTGCACCATGTCCACGCTCATTTCTGTGCTTAAGCCCATTGTTGCGGCAGCTGCGTCAATTCATCTTGTCGCAGGTCTTCCTCCTTTTCGCTGACCCTTCATTTTTATGAAGCATGATGTCCTTCTCCAGGGACTGATGCTTCCTGACAACATGTCCAAAGTATGTAAGATGCTATCTTGCCATCTTTGCTTCCAGGACAATGAATAAGGGAGACCAAAGAATTGTGCCCTTGAATTACGGCGGTGGTGGAGAATATAGAATATACCATAAACCGCTAGAAGAATACACAAATCTGTCTTGGAAGAAATATAGCCAGAATACTCCTGAGAAGCAATGATAGCAACACTGTCTCACAGATGGATATGAGATTAGGAGGGACCAGTCCCCAGATAAGGACACCATGCTTGGTAACATGCGGCATAATCAAAAAAGAAGAAGATTCTCATCAAGATGGATTGACTCAGTGGCTGCAGCAACAGGCTTAAGCGTAACAACATGAGCAAGGATGATGTAGGACCTGGCAGTGTTTAGTTTCCACTGGACACAGCTGGGAAAGCCTGGTGGCAAGTTGTTAAGTGCTATGACTGCTAACCAGAAGGTTAGCAGTTCAAATCTTCCAGGCATTCCTTGGAAACTCTACGGGGCAGTTCCACTCTGACCTCTGGGGTCACTGTGAGTCAGAATCAACTTGATGGCAGTGGGTTGGGTTTGGTTTTAGTGCATAGACAGGGTTGCTGTGAGTCAGAAGCAACTTAATGGCTTCTAACAACAGGCCTCCGTAAATTCTTCTGCGATTAGGGAGGAAGAGGATCACTCTGGATGGCAAATCTTCTCTCCTCTCACCACTTAAAAGGTCATAATCAACCTTCTGACCCCCAGGCTCTGCATAGGGAGGGTCAGGACATTGTTATCAGGGATGCTGTTAATGCCTCAAAATAAAAAAGAAAAAAAATGGTCGCTGTGAGTCAGCAGTGACTTGATGGCATCTAAAAACAAATCTCCATAAATTCTTCTGGAATGGACCCAGTTCAGTGTGAACACGTCGCACACAGGTGTTTTGATCATGAACCTGATCCTGTCTGTCTTGTAATAAAGGGTGTGACTCTCACTATTTACAAAAGGCTTCCTGGATTTCTATTATCTGACAGCAAATTTCAAGCAAACAGCAAATACCTACAGAGAGAAACTGTCTACAGTTACCATACTTTCTTCCTAGGGACAACGTACCAATGTGACATAAACTGGATATTGCAACAGGTTAAACATGTGTAAGTCCTCAGGGTGGTGTGCTGTAGTTAAAAGACCTCAGGCTATGCATCAGAAAAGCCAGCTTTCCAATCCCAGCTCTGGCTTTGACAGGCATCATTTAGCTTCTCTGCAAAATATTGATCAATGAGCACCAACACCATGGTGCTACACTGAGAATTAAATTACAGAGTATCTGTACCTGAAAGATAGCTATGATTCTCAGATGCCTCTTTCTTTGCTCGCTTTCCTGTTTCCCCTTCTCCACACAACTCTCCTCTGTTAGTTAACTCCCAGAATGCACTGACATTAACGTGCAACTGCCATAATGTTCCTGGAATCTAGCTCGCTGCAAATATCTCTGCCCAGAGCTAAGAAACCCCCCCTGGTGCAGTCATGACCACATCAAAGAGGCCCAACTCCCAAAACACTCACTGCCGTCCAGTCGGGTCCGACTTGTAGTGACCCTAGAGGTGAGAATAGAAGTGTCCCATAGAGTTTCCAAGGAGCGCTTTGTGGATTTGAACTGCTGCAGGGATTTGGAAATTGCATCCATGAAGACTGTCTCCTTCTGAGGTGGAAGACTACATTTTTGAGAAGCCTCCTCAGGTTATTTGCAGTGGCTTGGAGGCTCGGCTCTACTGCCTCGCCTACAGCAGAATCTTAAGTGTTTAACCACAAGAGGCATATCCTGGGACACTGTGGCGGCACTCTCCACCCCTACAGCAAGCAGGTCATGCGTGTGTCTAATCTGGTATGTAACTCCCCCGCCCCACAAACTCCAGCCCACCACACTGCACCTGGCCAGATGTGAGATGGATAGCACATGGTAAGAGAGTACTTGAGTGGGTGGGAAAGGAGATGAATTCCTTCCTGAACCTCCTTTTAAATCTGTGTCCAGATCCCAAGATCCCAGGCTGAAGAAGGCCATATCTGCAAGTAACCACAGCTGCTCATGCTATTTCTGGAGTTTGAGTAAATGCGCAGTTATGATCACATACAAACTTTCATTATATCCCCATTTTCACTAGTTCAGAACCCTCTGAAAAATAAAGCTCAGGGCCAAGTCCTCCAGTTAGTGTCAAAGTGAACTTGCATTTTTTAATGCTGGAGAGAAAGTAGTATTTCCAACTGATATATATTAGGGGTGAGGATGGGTAAAATGCACAAACACACTTTTCTCTATTGAAAAATAATTTGAGGCATCTTACTACTTGCAGAGATGTATCACTTTGGTGCAGTATACACATGTATGTGTAACTGAACAGGGACTTCTGTAAGATGAGGGGACTCCAGGAGAAGCATGACACATTTCATCATTCAGTGGTTTTGTCTTTTAAAGGAAAATATCTTTAAAATAGTAAAGTGATGATGTTAGGAATCTGTTCTTAATTACTGTTCAGTAAGTTGGCAATTTATTTTACCCCATTCATTTCTTTTGGAAAGTTCTCAGTAAGTCATCTCTTCAGCTATGTGCACACAATCTCACACACACAGAGAAACAAACACACGCACAGTTATAAAAAAAAAAGGAAGAAAGAAAAATCACATTTGTGGCCCCTATAAAGAGTACAAGACATCTGCACATTCCCCTGTAAATATTCTTAAGTATAGATTTTCACACTACAAGTACCTAATAGACCTCGGGGGGCCCTAGTATGGAGACTTTTCTTACTTTCCTAAAGAAGGAGAAAGAGGAGGAAAAGAAGGAGAAGAAAGAGGAGGAGAAGAAAAAAGAGGAGGAAGAAGAAGGGATCCTTCCTTAAACATTATTCAATTACCCATTCCTGCTAAGTACCAGTCTCTGTGGTAAATCCTAGAGATGCAGAGAGAAGTGAGATGGGTTTCTATCCCTTAGGAGTTCACAGTCTGGTGGAAAGACCACACAATCAAACTCTGTTATATTCAGGTTAAAAGCTATGAAACTCTCAGAACTATTAGGAGGAACAATTAGGAGGAAACAGAACAATTAGGAGGAAACCAAAGGCAGTACATGTTGCCTGCCTTAGAAGAGTTCTCTGGATGAAGAGGATATCAACTTCCCCTTCTCCAGTATCTTCCAAGCCAATATTTCTGAAGTGCGTTCTACAGAACATGAATCACTTTAAATGGCTTACCGTAAAGGTGTTTTTGGGGTAGGGGGGATGAGGGGAGAGAGGTAGGATTCCCCTAGTCAAATAAGTCTGAGAAAAGCTTTATATTCTGCCCCACTCTTAGAACTTCAGAGTGTATATTAGCCTATTAAAGATTCTGGAAAATACTGCAGAAAAAGAAATCTGTCTAATGTTGCTTAACACAGTATTCCCCGAAGTTACTTCCTTGTAGGACTCACTTTTGGCATAACAACTATGACCATCTGATAACTTTAAGAAACTTTATTTTGTCTGAAAGGGATCAGAGCCCACTGGCCATTGCTGTTGAGTCAATCCTGACTCATAGAGACCCTACAGAACAGAGTAGAACTGCCTATTGGGTTTCCAAGGGACACCTGGTGGAATTGAACTGCCAGCCTTTTGGTTAGAAGCCATAGCTCTTAACTGCTAAACCACCAGATTTTCCAAAGGGTTGAGAAGTCTCTAAAAAATAAATACAATTGTCATGGGATGCTAAATTGGGATTTTAAATGAGGCACCAAAATGGAAAAAGATAAATTTTAAAATGATATTTCAGAGTAAGATTAAGATTTTTCAGAAGGAAATATCTGGGAACCAGTCTATGCCTCTAAGACTCCTTCCTACAAGGAATTTACAAAAAAGTTAGAAGTGTGGAGATTAAGAAAGGGGGCTATGAGAAAGGTTTTTGTGAGACACTGACAGCAGAGTTCCTTTTCCTCATCCCTACAACACAGAGCACTTCAGAAGGTTGACTTGGGAGTCTCACTAAGTGCTAAAGTTGGGGATTACAGACAGTGTTGGAGTCTGGTCTAGAAATCTAGAGAGTAGGAGAGACAGATGGAGAATTGATTTAGTGGTGGATCAAAGGAGAGTAATTGTTTTGTTAGAATTAGCTGGCAGTCCCTGAACTTGCCAGGACAAGGATTAATGCATGCTTCCCAAAGACCATATGTGGGCCACATGGAAGAAAAAGTGAGCCAGGAACCATTTTTAGATTTTATCCAAGAGGACTTCCTGGAAGAATAAAGGGACCACAACATTTAGAGTCAGTGTGGAATGGGCCACTGGAAACCCAAGCCAAAAAGGGAGGCATAGCTGAAGGAAGAGAGCATTCTTTAAACAGCCCACTGCAGTTGGAAGAGACAAATTGAGCAGTGTCTAAAGAATCCACCAGGAGACTCATAGGAGAAAGTGTCTGCTTTATGTAAAATCATACTACAACTGTAGCAGTCAAATAAAAACTTTCCTATGGAAAGAGGGACTTCTGGCTAGGGCTGAGAAAAGAGACTAGCAAACCGGATCCCCCAAAAGCAGCTATAAATCTGCATAAAGTTGACAAAGCACTTATTCAGCATTCTGGAAATCAACTAAAAGCATATAATATCTGACAAATGTTTATGCTTTTAAAACTTCTGAATTGCAGGTAAGAATGGTAGAAATCTATGGTTTTCTGGTTTGGGATTTTGCCTAATCATTGACTGACCATCTACACTGTACAGACACAACAGTGATCCTTGGGAAACTAGGCTTATGAATAAAAACAATAATATAATTTTTTAAAAAAAGAAGCCTGAGTTGAGACATCAGCTCATACTTAACAGCTGAGCCAAGTTACTAAACAAATAAATAAAACAGCAAGAACAACTTTAAGAGAGAAATAAATTAGAATCTAAATTTTCTACAATAGTATCAAAATGTCTAGATTTCAACAAAAAATTAGGAGACACACAAAGAATCAACAAACTATGGCTCTTAGGAAAAAGGCAGCAACAGAGACTGCTTCTGAATATCTTCAATGTTTACACTGGATTTAACTTAGAAATACGTAAAGGCAGTTGTTGAAATATGCTTATAAAATTAAAAGTGACAATTTTTTAAAAATGTTATAAAGGAAAGAGTAACAAGAATGAACTAATGGAAATTCTCAACTAGTACATAAAAACTATTAAAAAGAAACGTAAATGGAAATTCTGGAGCTTAAAAATACAACTAAAAAGGAAAAAATTATGGTGGGTCTTAGTATCAGATTAAAGACAGAAGAAGAAAGAATCACTGTATTTGACAATAAGCTAAGAGATTTTATCAATCTGCAAGAGAAAAGGAAGGAAGAGAATGTGATGGAGGAGAAAAAGCAGATGAAGGAAGAAGAGGAGGAGGGGGAGTTCAGAGGAGAAAGAAGAGGGTGAGGAAAAGGAGGAAAGATGATCTATAAGACAATATCAATTGTACCAACATTCGTTTATGGGAGTCCTGAGAGAACAAAGGACAGAAAAAATCTTAATAAATGATAATCTAAAACTTTCAAAATTTGATGAATTTTTAAAATGTACTCATCCAATCATTTCAACAAAATTCAAGTTGGATAAACACGAGCGATTCACAGCTAGAAACATCATAGTCAAATGGTTGAAAAGTGAAGAAAAAGAGAAACTCGTGAAAGAAGCATCAGTGTGATAAGTGTCTCTCTTCTCTTCCGACACAATCAATAAAGACCAGGAGGCAGGGAGACGACATAGTCAAAGTGCTAACAGAAAAATTTTGTCAACCAAGAATTCTACACCCAATGAAACTATCCTTCAAAAATGAAGGCAAGACAAAGGAAGGAATTTGAGAAATCAGAGACTGAGAGAATGTATTGCTGGCAGACCTCTCTTATAAGGAATACTAAAGGAAGTCATTTGAGCTGAAAGGAAATGACACTAGGTAGTGAGTTTAATCCACAGGAAGAAATGAAGAGCACCAGTGACGTTATGAGCATCTAATTTTCTTATTTCTCCTCTGAAATTCTTTAAAAGACATAAAATTGCACAAAATGATACTTACAAGACTGCGTTGTTGGGTTTATGTAATATGTGTATATACCCACTCAGTGCTGTTGAGTTGGGTCCAACTCATGGCACCCTAGAGGCCAGAGTAGAACTGCCCCATAGAGTATCCAAGGAGCGCCTGGTAGATTTGAACTGCCAAACTTTTGGTGAGGAGTGTAGCACTTAACCCACTACATCACCAGGGTTTCCCATGTGTATACAAACATACATACACATATCATACCTGTATTTACATACATGTATTATACATGTATTATACGTGTATTTATATACATGTATTATACATGTATTTATATACAAAAATAAATGTGTGTGTATATAAACATATACACATGTGTTTACATGCGTGCATATATAAGCACACGTACATATATATTTAACCTAAATTACAGTTTAAAAATAAACAGAGACCTCCAATTAAAATTATTTAACATACAGAAAAAGCAGTCAAGGAGGACAAAGAAAGAGCAAATGTAAACCCAGAAAAGTAAGTACATTATTCATAAATATGAATGGTATAAAAATCCAGTCAAAAGGCAGAGATTAGCTCACTGAATTTAAAAAGCAAGAATCAATTAAGTGTCCAAGAAACATACTTAAGATTCTAACACAAATAGTTTGAAAGTAAAAGGATAGAAAAAGGTATATCATGCAGACAGCATCCATAAAAGCTGAAGTGGTTATATTAATATCAGACAAAACAGACTTTAAGACTAGAAATAGTACTAGAGACAAAGAAGGATATTTCATAATGATAAAATGTTTAATACATCAGGAATACATATAACCTTTTTTTAAAAAAGCCAAAGCAAACCTGTTGAGTCCATTCCTACTCCCAGTGACCCTGTAGGACAGAGTAGAACTGCCCCACGGGGTTTCCAAAGAGCAGCTGGTGGATTTGAACCACTGACATTTTTGGTTAGCAGCCAAGCTCTTAAACTCTGTGCCACCAAGGCTCTATGATAACAAAAGAACCACAAAATTCATAAATTAAAAAGTGACAGAATTCAAAGCAGAAATAGAAACGTCAACAATAGACGACTGTTGACATTTGGAGAACCCCTGGTGGTGTCTCAATTAAAAGTACTTTTAAGCACTTTGCTACTGACCAGAAGGGTTAGCTGTTTAAACCTGCCAGCTGGTCCACAGGAGAAAGATGTGGCAGTCTGCTTCCTGAAAGATTTATAGCCTTGGAAGTGCTACAGGGCAGTTATGTGTACGGTGAGTTGGAATCAACCTGATGACAACGGGTTTGGGTTCTGGTATTGACATACGGTGAGTACTGTATTCTTTGGACAGTAAGATTAAGATGTTAAAAGTCTAGTAGGCCATATTGCACTGTGGTTACGACCAGGGTCTCTGGAGTCAGCAAAAACACATAGGCTCACATCTAAGCTCCATCACTATTGAACTGTGTGAATTTGGACAATCACATAACTTAATCTCTCCCAACCTCAGAGTATGTACTAATACAACCCTCACAAGGTTATTATAAGGGTTAAATGAGCTATCTGTGTGAAGCACATAGTAAGATCTCAACAAATGATTAGCTTTTAGGGTAGGAAGAAATCATGGGTAAGGTTAATGAGAGGATACTCGATTAAGTATGGAAGATGGACTCTGATGTCTCTGACTTGTGGTATAAGGAAAAAGGAATCTTCCCCTAGACGTCAACTTAGGATGCCTTCAAGTTACCACTTTGGCATTCCAAGCTACGAGACCTTGGGCAATTCATTGCCCATCTCTTGGCCTCTGTTTTCTCACATGTGAAACAATGGGATTGATTTCCATGATTTCCTGGGTTTCTCCCATTTCTGACAGCTTATGACTACCATATTTTAGGTAAACAACGTGTGCATTTATACATTTTTTTCCAACTGTTCAACCCCCTCGTGCATTATCTTCGTAGGCATGCTGTGCATGTTATCTGTGTAGGTGTTATTTACATGGGTGCGTTATTTGTGGAAAATGCGGCATGTGATGACTCCTAACGGCCATTAGACGTGTGTCCCACCCTCCCTGCTGCTGTGAGAGCCCACCCATGATACTAGCAGAGAACACTGGTCACATCTTTGCTACTTTTTGCCCAACAAGCTGGTCTAGCAAAGACTGAAAAGGTTTTCAGTACTTATTAAAGCTTTGGCAGTGAGTCTTAAACGTATACAACCAAACTATTTTAAGCCCTGACTATTTTCTTTTTCCTTTGAAAAGTGGGTGGATTTTAAGACAAACAGACTAATTAGGTATATGTTAGCATTGCCACAAAAGCAAAACAGTCAGATTTCCCAACACAACACCAACTTTGGACTTGGAATTTGGAGGACTAGGAGGGAAGCCCGGTAGTGTATCCATTTCTCACGCCCTGAGGTCTTGCCTGTCTAACCAACCAGCTTCTCATGTAACCCAGTCAGGGGTGGGAGTGGGTCTCCTGGAGGGTCTCTATCCTGGAGGGACAGGGACAGAGAGATTCCCTCCTTCTATTCTCCAAGCCCCTGAGTTAAGAGCAAAGGCACCACAAACACTTAAGCAATTAAGAAATAATTTAAAACAAATGTGTGCTGGAGTGCACACTATGCAAAGGAGAATTGGCTTAATGTGCATGCACTGTAGCAAGCATCTCCTTAATGTTTTATGTGTCACTGGTGAAGAGACTCCCCTACATGAAACACACCCAGGATTCTCGTGAAATCCCTCCCCAACCCCATCCCTACCGTAGTTATTTTATCTGCTGCTCCAAAGAAGCCTCTAGCCCTGGAACTGCTCTTGAACAGAAATTTTCTGGTGTATCATCTAAATAAGTTTTAGCTACATATAGCAGAAAATCCAAAGTGATAGTAGCTTAAATGAAATAGAAGGCTAGTTCTTGTTCATGCAAAAGAAAGTCCACAGGTAGAGAGTTGAATGCTGGAGTGTGGAAGGCATGAGGAAGTATTCAGCACTAACTAGAAGTGAAACTGCCTGCTGGATCTTTCAGGGAAGTGACTCTGACCTTGAACTTTGATCAGGCTAGCAAGAAGGAGGGTATCTGCCTGAAGGTCACAGGCAATGTATTATTTTTCATTCATTCATGCTAATCACTTTGGGCCAGGCACTGTACTATGGCCCAGGGCACAGTTGTGATCAGTGCAACTACGTCGGTGTTCTCATGAAGTTCACATTCTAAGGGGGAAGAGAGATGAGAAAAACTTCACAAATAAATAAAATTAAAAGCATATCTGAGTGCTGTGAAGGAAATAGCCAGGATACTGCACTAGAGAATAGTAGGGGACACCTCCCTTCTGGCTACTATCTGTCAGTTTGTCCTGCTGGGGTGACTTCCACGTTGCTATAATGCTGGAAACAGTATTTCCGATACTAGCAGGGCCATCCATGGGATAGCAGTTTCAAGGAAGCTTCCAGACTAAGACCAGAAAGAAAAGCCTGGTGATTTACTTCTGAAAATTAGTCACTGAAAACCTTGTAGATCACAGAAGAACACTGCCCACCTTAATTGCTTGGGCCATGTCATCAGCAGGGAGCTAGAGGAGAACATCATATTCGATGAAGCACAGGGACAACATGGTATGGGAGACCTTCGGTGAAACTGATTGGCAAAATAGCCACAATGATAGACTCCTGCACGCTGGCAATCGTAAGGATGACACAGGACTGGGCAATGTTTTATTCTGTTGTACTGAAGGCCACCATGAGTCTGAGTCAACTCAACAGCAACCAGCATTAACCATCACCTCATATAGGGTGAGTCAGGGCTTAGCTAGAAATTGGTAGAAACGATAGCAGAGGGCTTCAGGCCGGCCAGGGTTCTTGAGAAGCCAAGATAGAAATGATGGCAGGCCTACTGAATATAGCTGCTGCCAACCGGGTGACAGCCAGTCACACTGCACAAGGACCTGGCTAGGCTCACAGATACTGTGCTCTAACCTCACGCCAGGTCCTGCGTGACTCCTGTAAGCCTGCATGGCAGAGATGATGAGGCCCATTTAACGCAATCGAGGCTCCTTTAGGGAGCTGTGGTGACTGGCCCTGCTTGAGATTAAACAGTAACTGAGAAGCAAAGCTGAGATTTGAACTCGGGTGTGCTAGAAGGCCAAATTCAGGGACTTTGGTGCACAGCACCGCTCCACTGAAAAATGGGAACTGGTGTGTTTAAGAACATCAGTATGGGTTAGGAAGAGCAGAATACTGGCCCTACAAGCTTGGTTCTGGTGTCCACTGAAAACTGACAGGGGCCACAAAGGCCAGGCAGCCAAAAGCATCACATTACACTGCTCAGACCTAATTGCTTTACAGACTAAACAGCACAATTTACAGACAGCTCTGGGATAATGACGTCTCCTCTTGCAGTTCCACTCTGTTCCGAGGAATTCCAGTGTTTTCTTCAGAGGCATTAGATGGAGGCTTGCATGACTGAGGGTCTCTAGGAGCAGAGGCAGCCACTGTAAGAGACCCCAGGAGAGGCTGTCGGGTGGGGAGGTGCTGAGTGCTATTGTAGGCACAGGCACCCCCGGGGGCCACACCAGATCCAGCTCACAGTGACCTGCTCATCTCTCCAGAATTCATCTGGAGAGGACATGATGACATAGGAGTCATCCCGAATGCCAGCAAATTAACTACCATGTGCTTGTTCATGCTTTTGAATAATCAAATAACTCATACCCAGATAGACAGCCTTAATCCCCAGAAATAGCTTGACTTATAAATCACCCACAGAAAATTCTTCTCTCCCCCCACCATTACCCAGCCTCTCATTTTAGTATAAGGCAATTATTTTTTAAAAGATTAAAAAATAAGTCTTTTCTCCTAACTTTGGTTATCTTCCTGTGGTCATCTCCTTAAAGAAATAAAAGAAAACCTGGACTTCGTAAGTTGTTCTCTTTTTCTTCTTTATCCTCTTCTAGGTGGTGTCCTCTTACCTGCATCCAGAAGAACTTGAAAGCTGGGACCTTGTTGGGGACATGTCAACATGACACCCAGAATGTGTATGAGTAAGTATGCAAAGTCACTTTCACTGAGCGTCCAGCTGTCTTTACACCCGACATTTTTTCCAATCTCCCTTTGAAGTTAAGGGAAAATGTTGGAAGAAAATTTGGGATCAGCTCCTTAGAAGCAGAGAGAATGAGACTTTATCTCACTTACTCTGGGCATGTTATCAGGAGGGACTAAACCATGAGGAAGGACATCATGCTCGGTAAGGTGGAGAGTCAGCGAAAAAGAGGAAGACCCTTCACAGGACGGGTTGACACTATGGCTGCAACAGTGGGCTTCAATATGCCATTTGTTGACAGCACGGCACAGGGCCAGGCAATGTTTGGTTCATCCTATTTTACACTGAGTAGACTCAATGGCATCCAGCAAAAACAACAATGGCTGTGAGTTGGAGCCCACTCAACGGTACTTAACAACGAGCAACCTTCCAAAACCAGCAACAACAACAACAGAAATCTCATTGCCATTGACTTTGATTCTGCCTCATGGTGACCCCATCTGACAGAATACAAGTCATCATAGGGTTTCCAAGGCTGTAATCTTTTCTCTGGAAACCCTGGTGGCTTGGTGATGAAGAGGCATAGTTGCTAACCAAAAGGTAGCAATTCAAATCCAGCAGACACTCCTCGGAAACTCTCTACTCTGTCCTATCGGGTTGTTGTGAGTCAGAACCAACTTGGCAGCAGCAGATTTGGTTTTGGTTTAATCTTTTCTCCTGCAGAACACTGGTGGGTTTGAACTTTCTACCTTTTGGTTAGCAGCTGAGATCTTAATTACTGCACTACCAGTACTCCTTAGCAATTTTCACTGACCTCAAATTTCTTCCAATATGTATTCATTTTTCCTTACTTCAAAAGTTAATCGGGGAAATGAAGGAAGTAAAGGGAACTGGGGAAACCACAGAGGGTGACTTCACACAATGTCTCTCACACACATTCGGAGTATTATAGAGACGTCTCCATACCAAGGTCTCAGCCCTGGCAATCTGCTTTTTTGAAAGGTCACAGCCTTGAAAACTCTAGGAAACAGTTCTGCTCTTCACATGTGGGGTCACCATGAATTGGTATTGACTCAACGGCAACTGGTACCAGACAGGAACAGTTAAGTTGCCTCCCCTCTCTCTGCCTCACTTTCCTCCTCTGGACAACAGGATGATAGAAGTGATGAAATCACAACGCAGGTGAAGCTTTGGGCACAGCATGTGTCACATTAGTCACTAGCCATTGTCATTATAATAATAAGATCAATATAAATAATCCTCAAATGGATAGCACCAACCTACACTCTGAAGTGAAAATGAATTTCTTCGTTACGCAGAATCTCACAAGTGCACATAAATCAAAGATATATGACTGTTACTGTCAGGAACTGACTGTGTCCCCCCAAAAGGTACATAGTAATTTTATTGGGCAAATGATTTCCAGTATTGTGTGATTCCCCTCTGTTTTGTAATTTTCTCATGCTGTAAATCCTAATCTCTGCCTGCGGTTAATAGTCTGGATTTATGCTAAAGAGGATTAGGGTGGGACTGTAACATCTTTCCGAAGATTACCTCCCAGCTCCAATGTAAGGAGAGTTTCCCTGGAGTATGGCTGTACCACATTTTATCCTTTCACTCTATAAGAGATAAAAGAAAAGGGAAGCAAGCGGAGTGTTGGGAACCTCATACCATCAAGAAAGCAGCTCCAGGAGTAGAGCATATCCTTCTGACCTGAGATTCCTGTACCAAGATGCTTCCGTTAGCAAAGGCTGATGCAACACAAGGACCTTCCTCTGGAGCTGGCAAAGAGGAAAAGCCTGTCCTCTAGAGTGGCCATCATGAATTTGGACTTGCAGCCTACTTGGACTGTGTAAGAATAAACTTTTCTTTGTTAAGCCATTCACTTTGTGGTATTTCTGTTAGAGCAGCACTAGATGACTAAACAGTTACCATTTCATCTGACAAATCTAGAATATAGATAATAATCTCACCATACACAGAGACAGAATACCCTTACAGGCCAGGAATGACAGTGGAAAGAAGACAGCTGTGTGAACAGTTCTCACAAGAAGAGAGTCAGGAGTTGACTGTTTGGCGTACGCACTGCCAACTGTATAGACAGGCCTTGGCATTCCTGCAGTAGATTTAAGGAGGAGCATCCAGAAGGCACAGCAACCGTGAATATGGGCTGAGTGCCACACCTGTTTCTTGTCTTCTACCTTAGCAAGAGCATTTTTCCACGGAAAGACTGTCAGCCCTGGGGTCACTGATGAAGAGGGTGAAGGATGGAGTCTTCAGGTCAAAGACTGAGAGGCCAGTTCCAAACCAGAGACCCAGAGCCAGGGTAGACTGGCCTGAGAAGCCAGGAGGCCCGCTTAGGAGCCAGTCAAAACGGATGGAGTAACGCCACTGAGTTCGCCTGTATTTCCCTTGCCAAAATACAGGCTATGTGAGGGTGGTAACTGAACTGACCTATACCCATTACTGTTGAGTTGATTCCAACTCATAGTGGCCCTGTAGGACAGAGTAGAACTGCCTCATGTAATTTCCAAGGAGCATCTAGTGAACTCCAATTGCCAACTTTTCTGGTTAGTGGCTGTAGCTCTTAACCACTACATGACCAGAGTTTCCGTGAGGATGATGGGAATACGTAAAGGAAAACTTCGGGGATCAGAGCCAGCAACCTCTGTACAATGGCTACTTCGAGTTGAAGTGGTCCCCTCGACAATGTGTGTTGAAGTCCTAAGGCTTGGTGAACATGACCTTGTTTGGAAATGTTAGTTGTCCCGCTGCATGATCCAGTGACATGCTGCCTGCTCCTGAGCCACCACCTTCGTAGTCACCTGGGGATTGGACCGTTGGATCTAAACGGTTTCCACTGGATGGATTTTTGGAAGTAGATCTCCAGGCCTTTCTTTCTAGTCTGTCTCAGTCTGGAAGCTCTGCTGAAATCTGTTCTGCATCGTAATGGCACACAGGCCTTAAGTGACAGATGATGGGCTCCGGTAGCTTCACTTAAGAACTTAGACCTCCACACGGAAGCAGACGTGGAGCATCCTTGCAGATGTTCATTTAAATTCACATGAGGTCCAACCAGAGCAGGGCGAGTCCTAATCCAGTCTCAGTGGTGTTCTCTAAAACAGAAGAGACGCAGACAGACAGAGGGATGACAGCCGTGTGACCATAGAGTTCGGCTGCAGCTGCAAACCAAGGACGGCCTAGGGCCACCAGAGGCAGAGAGAACCAGAAAGACTCTTTCCCTATAAAACTTTGGAGAAAACAGAGGCCTACTGATGCTCTGATGTGGCCTCTTAACCTTCAGAATTGTGAGACAATACATTTGTGCTCTCTGAAGCTACCCAGTTAGCGTAACTTAGTTACTGCAACCCTGGGAAAAGACTACAGGGATAAGACCTCATTTGGTTTCTGGTGGTTCTGAGAGGCAGAATGTGGCCTGCTTCACAGTGTGACATCTGAGCCTCCCCTGAGACTCTGGTTTGACCTGGAAGGACCAGGCCATTCCTCTCCTCCCAGCTGCGGTGTGTCTTGGTGTTTTCCTCTGCGAAAAGAAGGCATATAAACATAAGCAAACCTACCTATGAGCATGCTCAGAAGCTCAAGTCCAAAAACCAGGGAAGCAACAGTTAGGAGGCCTCTCCTTGTGTATCCCAGCATCCCTGCACTGGGCTTCCCCAGAAGGCAGCTGGTGTCTGGAATCTCCAGACAGCAGACTCCGGCTGGGTAATTTGGGGGAGGGATACAGCCACAACACAAATGGCTTGCCTTCACTGTGCACTACTTGTTTCTTTTTATCTTGCCCCTAACTTTTTATGGGATTCTGCATATAAGGCCAAAGTTACAGTGCCAGCAAGCACACAATGTATCCATGGGGAAATCATTATTCTTGTGTGTTTGAAGCGCCTGTTTGAACTGTCTTTAAATTATTTCTCTGGAAATTGGTCTGGCTTAGATGTGTTTATCCCTCTGCCTTTGTTAGTCCTTGTTTGCATTCACTGGACATTAGTAACAGATGAGCACAGTCACATTAAGGTATTTAGCTCTTTGAGGCACTGAAGTTGCTTCCACATTTTTAGGCTAGATAAGATCTACAAGAACTGGGGAAGAGTGCTATGGCTGGAAGCCCAGAGAGAGGAAACACAGTTTGACTGGAATAAAGAACTCACTATGGAGAAGCTTAAGGGTATATTTTCACTTATATAATCAAGTGATCGAGTGAGTGTGTGTGTGTGTGTGTGTGTGTGCAAATGCATTACATGGTAATATAGGTTTTCTTCCCTCCATCTCTTCTCCCTCTCCCTCCCCCTCCTCTTTTTCCCCTCTCCCCTCCCCCTTCCTCCTTTCTTCCCTCCCCTCCCCTCCCCTCCCCCCTTCCTCCTTTCTCTCCTCCCCTCCCCTCCCCTCCCCCTTCCTCCTTTCTCCCCTCCCCTCCCTTCCCCTTCCTCTTCTCCTTACTCCCCCTCCTCAGCCCCTCCCTCCTGCTTCCTCCCCTCTCCTCTCTCCTCTCCATTCCCCATTCCTCCCCCTTCCTCTCTCCCTCTCTTTTTCCCTCCCTCTTTCCCTTCCTTCCTTCCTTGTTCTGAAATACAGTAGATATTACAGGAGTTCCAAACCAGACCTGAGAGAATGAAGGCCTACGGAATGAGACATTCTGTCCAGAAACAGAAGACAAAAGCATATGAAAGTTCTAGGTTGGGTCTTAGAAATCACTTTCCTTCTCTGAACAGTAGAAAGATTGGAACAGAGCCAAGCACCTTCTCATTTTTGGTTTTCCAAGGTTCTAAGATAACAGAAGGAAAGCCTGGTGGCGTAGTGGTGAAGCACTATGGCTGGAAACCAAGAGATCAGCAGTTCAAACCCACCAGGCGCTCCTTGGAAGCTCTGTGGGGCAGCTCTACTCTGACCTATAGGACCACTGTGAATCAGAACCGACTCAATGGCACCTAGCAACAACAACAACAAGAAGATACAGAAGGAACCCTGGTGGAATGGTGGTTAAGAGCTACAACTGCCAGTGAAAAAAGGCCAGCGTTTCAAATCTACCAGCCGCTCACTGGAAACCCTGTGGGCAGATCTACTCTGCAGAGTACAGGGTTGCTAAGCGCTGTTGATGGCACACAACAGAAGGGGTAATGGTGAGGACAACACACAGACAGTCGGCCAGGCAAAGGGGCAGACGGGTGCTCCCAGAATCAGGAGGGGTGTTGTGAAGGGTAGTGGAGTGGCGGGTGGTATGGTTAATAGTGTTGGTTCTGGAGTTTCACAGCAAGAGTTGAAATCCTGGCTCTGCGATTTACTACCTACATGATCTTGATCTGTTTTTTTTTTTAACTTCTCTGTCCTCTATTTCTGGTCCTCTATTTCCTCATCTACAACTGAGGCTAATGATTATAGCTCTCTCAGAGCACTGGAGGGGGGAATAAAGGATTTAATGTACATAAGGCATTTCATAGCAAGGACTCAGCGGTTACTTTCTACATAAATATACCTATCTGTATGTGCACTTACGTGTGCATGTATACATATATCACTCCAGTCAGTTAAGAGCTTAGGAAGGTTTAGTAAAATATATGAGTAAGTGTAACAAAGACTACCAGATGCCTCCCAATATTCTTTCATCTTTAGCTAAAAAAATAAAAATTATATTTCAAATTTCTAGCAGGATACATTAGTATCAAACATTTTTCCTCCCCATCCCCCTTGCAGCAAGAAGCTAGCAAGCAGCAGCCTTTTTTGGTACTTTTAGAGGTCTAGTTAAAAAGGAAGAGGCACCCTTTTTCTTCCCCTTTCCTCCTCCCTACTACTTGGAATGTGGATGTGATGGCCAGAGCTCCAATAGTTGTATCAGATCACGAGGTAGCCTTGAGAATGGAACCTTTTCATGTCACAGCAACACAACATACCCTTTGAAACTTCTGTGTCAGCCTTGAACACCTTGCTTATGTCCTATCTTTCTTTTTTTTTTTAATGCCAAAGAGAAACAAACTTCTCATTTAAGCTACTGCTGTCCTTTAAAGCTAACCTAACACTAAGGAGCCTGGATGACACAAATGATTTGTGATTGACTTCTAAACTCAAGGTTAGCAGCTGGAACCCACCCAGCAGTGCCATGAAAGAAAAGCCTGGGGAATTGCTTTCATAGAGATTACAGCCAAGAAAACCCTATGAAACAGTTATACTCCATAACACATAGGATCATGTGAGATGAAAGCCAACTTGACAGCTGCTGACAGCAACAAGTCCAATACTAGCTAGTAGTGACTGTCCTGTGCTGGGTCCCTCCTATCTCCAGGAACAGATGAGACTTAAGCATTTCCTTTTGAAGAGCTCAAAAGTCTAGCGAAATGAAAAGATGTAAAACATTAAGCTCTATTATACACTACTAAAGACCTGCACAGGAAGGTGAGTGCCTAGCTCTGCCTTCGGGATTCAGAGGGAGATGCCCAGGGAGGTGACATCTGAGTAGGGGTCTGAAGAAAGAATAGAAGTTTACCAGCCCTGAGCTAGGGTGAAAAGGGCTGGAAGGGTACACAAAACAGCAGGAACAGCAGTTGAAAGGCCAAGAGCTGTGAAATAGTTTCACATGTTCAAGGAATGATTCAGTATGGGAAGCAACAACAGTAATAATAGCAGCTATCACGTATTTAGTGCTTACAGTCTGTCAACATTGCTCTGAACGCTTTACATCTTTATGAAAGTGGAGTCTGAAGCCCTAGTAGGAACAGAAGAGAGAAGCATGGAGAGAAACCAGCTTGCAAGAGCTCTTGCTTTTCTCCCAAAACATCCACAGTACCCTGGTATTGTCTGTAGCTTCCTCTGAACCCAAGCTTGGGGCTTGCCACTGAGTGCCCTGGCTCTGTTACAAAGCCTCCCTGGTTCCGGAAATGGAATATTGTTACCAACCACTAACCACGATGCCCAACCCTCCCTGTGATCTCCAACCATGGTGGGCAGCCTCCTCCTACTGGGTTCTCCTTCTCAGATGAGCCTGAGATGCCTTCAGAAAGGACCAGACTGGGGGAAACTCTTCACTTTGATCTTCCAACCGCAGGAGGGGTTCCATCAGGCTCCAGTCATACTCAGCCAAGTGTGTCTAATGCTACCTGCAGTGCCAGGCAGGAAAGCAGACCTCTTTCAATCTCCTGGTCTTCTGTGCTCCTATTGGCTTGATCTCCACAAAGACATTTTTTAGCAAAGATGCTTAATACAGTAATTTATATCTGTATCTTAGCCAATTTTCCTTCATCTTCTTTTCTGCTTTGTTACCGATCTTTTAACTCAAGGAAGGTAAGGAATAAGGCAAGGAAGAGGGGGTGAATAGTAGAGGTATAGGGAGGATTGTTAAGAGAAGATTTACTCCAAGTTGAACTTCTTGTTGGGGGAAGCCAAGAAAGGGTTAACACCGGTACTGAGTTCCAGTTATACTAGGTTGATTTCCTTAGCTGCTTCACAATCCGGGCTGAGGATGTGTGTTCCCCTACTTGGCAAAGAGGTCTGCGAGCAATTTGTAGGTCTGTGGGGTTGTTTTCCGTTAAGCTGCTCCCATTTAGGGCTGGGCTATTAACTGAAAGGTTGATGGTTCCGACCCACCAGCTGCTCCTTGGCAGAAAGGTGTAGCAATCTACTCTACTAAAGATGGACAGCGTTGGTTCCAACAGACTGGAGGGTCTCCGGAAAACATGGCCCTTGGACTGTCTGTTAGCCCCAAACTGAAACCATTCCCAAAGCCAACTCTTCAGACCAAGATTGGCCTGGACGATGAGACATGAAACAATACTGGTGAAGAGTGTGCTTCATGGCTTAAGTAGATACAGGAGACCAGGTGAGCAGCTCCTGTCCTGAGATGAGGTTGGGGGAGACAGGAGCTGGTTGAGTGGATATGGATAGCACAAGGTGGAAAGGAGTGTGCTGTTACAGTGTGGAGCAAGCAGCTAGAGTTACCCAACAGTGTATGTGCACGTTTTTATATGATAAATTGACTTGGGTTGTAAACTCACACTTAAAAAACACAATTTTTTTTTTTAAAGAAGAAACTGAGAACTGGAAATGTTAAGATAAGAAAATGGTATGAGTTGAATTGTAGGGGAGACAAGTGCTAGGAAGGCGGGAGAGGGTATACAGAAACACAGATGGAAGAGCTTGTATCTGAGAGGATGCTCTCAGCCTTCACCCAAAGGTGGGCAGTTCCCATCTTCTGGGGGCTCCTCGGAAATTCTGTCCGGCAGTTCTACTCTGTCTGTAGGGTTGTCACGAGTTGGAATTCACTCAGAGACAATGGGCTTGAGTTTTAATATTCAGGGAAGCAGATTGTCGCATCTCTCTGCTAAGGAGCAGCTGGTGGATTTGAACTGCTGACCTTTCATGTATGCTTACTGTAAGTCATGATTGACTCCACAGCAATGATTTTTGTTCCTTCCTCATCTGAATAAGAGCATAACAAGAGAGAAGCCTTCAAAGTGTAGCAAGGACTACTTGGGTCAGACATAAGGAAGAACTTCCAAACAATGAGGACCATTAAGAGACAGTTCTAGAACTAGTATTTACCTGTGGTACTTTGGATGCTGTTTTACTGGAAGGCAAAAAAAAAAAAAAAAAAAAAAAGAACAAGGCAAGCATTTCTTTCCAGTTTTAGTAATGTACACCCAAGGAGAAAGTGAAATAGCTCTACATTCTGGGGAAAAATTCTTTGGTGTGGCCAAGTGGTGAAATGGCTGATGCCTGGAGTTTGGAGCCAGATGGACACAATGTTACATCCCTCTCCAACATTTGTCAACTGGGTGGCCCTGCTCAAGGGCAAATAACCATCCTGAGCCTCAATTTTCTCATCTATAAACTAAAGAAAGAAAATAGGACTCATAGTGAACTGGCAGATCATTTTAGGACTAGAAAAAATGTGTGCAAAACAGTCCACGCTTAGTAGGTGTTCAATTTTTTAAAATTTGGATTGGGTTTTCCATCCGTGTCTGTTTTTTTTGTGTGTGCACAATAAATCCCAAAGACTTAGCTCTGGTTTCCATTACAACTTAAAATGCATTCAGACCTAGCTGGGAGCAGTGCAGATTCTCAAGATGAAAAACGAACTCCATTGTCTGCTTATTTATAATTAGTGACACATTACCCGTTACATCTAGGACTAGCTATGACTGGTCAGGAAGACAAAGCTGCAGCTCTTTTCCAAAGCCCCTATTAAGCATCTAGTTTGTGTTCTAGTTTAAGCCTCAGAGTCATTACAGACCAGCATCTACTGCCTGTTGACGTGGAAGTGTGGTCCAGATCCCAGTGAAAATGTTCAACACCCAAATGGACCCCAAGGGATATAAATGATGAAGAATTTCACTTCAAAGTCAAGTTAAAGCCAATTCATCTTTTGAGTATATCCTCAATGCTTACCTGCTGTACTTGCTGTGTAGAAAATCAATTCTGTCTCTTGGACCAGAAGCAAATTTTTTTTTTTAGATTTTTTTTTAATATATATATTTTTATTATTTTTCTTTTTTGTGTGTTTTTTTTTATTTAACATGACTGAGTGAAAACGTACATTCCCGTATAAATTTACATGCCCACCTATATGCAGCTTCCACTGCAGAAGCAAATTTTTAAAGTTCTCTGTAATGGGAGCTTCTTTAAAGCCAAGGCAGTAAGTGCTGTTCTGTTTGTAAACTAGAGGGAGCAAGGACATCAACACAGTATCTTGTGATAAGGTGTCATATGTAGCAAATGAAAAAGACTCATCACCTCCAGTCCATTCTAGAGTACCATTAAAAAAAATCTCCATTGAGTCAATTCCAACTCATAGCAACCCTATAGAACAGAGCAGAACTGTCCCATAGGGTTTCCAAGGAGCACCTGGTAAATTTGAGTTGCTGTTGATTAGCTTAGCAGCCAAACTCTTAATCACTACTCCACCAGGGTTTCCTAGGGTAGCATGCAACTCACTGCTGTTGAGTCAATTTTGACTGAGCAATCCTACAGGACAAAGTAGAACTTTCCCCACAGAGTTTCCAAAGAGTGCCTCGTGGATTCAAACTGCTGGTCTTTTAGTCAGCAGCTGTAGCACTTAACCACTCCACCACCAGGATTTCCACAGGTCCGTTTATATGGTCTCATCTGGACCATCTTGAGAACACCGTATGTGCAAGATGACTGGCAAGGCTAGGGATTCTTCATGGTCATGAGTAAAAGAAACATATGGTCTGCACTGAATCTGGAGCCTTTCACCACACACTTGGTGTAGCAGTGGAGCTAGCTAGCTAACTTTGGTCAGGGGGTCTCTGAGTAGTTGTGTTCTTAGGAACACTCTGGGGCACTGAATGTCATGTCTTTCAGATACTGGTTCTTATCCTGTTTCAGAAGGACCTCAGGCATCCTAGAGATAATATCAGAAAAATTCTTCTTTTAGACCACAGGCCTTACCCAGAAAATTTCCAGTTGGTATTAGAATATTCTCCCTATCTGTTAGTATATGCTGGGCTCTTGGGAACACAAATGGTTAAGCACTCAGCTGCTAACTGAAAGGTTGACAGTTTAGTCCATCCAGAAGCACCTTGGAAGAAAGCCTGGCAATTACAGGCATCAGAAACCCTGTGGAACGCAGTTCTGCTCTGAAACACGTGCGGTTGCCATGAATTGGAATTGACTCAATGGACAACTGGCTATTTTTTTTTTTAATGTGAAACACATGACTTATATACACTGATAAAACCTAATATACTTTGACTTCAAGAACATGTCATGAGCAATTAGCATGTGTCTAGACTAGTTTATGTATCTTTAGGCCTGTTAAATAGAGCAGGATGTATCAGTTAGGGTCTTAGCAAAAACAAGTTGGCCATACAACAGGAGCAACTGAAGGAAGTGTAACAAATGGACTATAGACAGGATACGGGAAGAGTTAAAGGAACCAACAATGGATGATGCATGGCTCAGAGACTAGCAACATGGAAAGCTATTACCACTTGTGTTGGGTTTCCATTGTTCTCATAACAAATCAACACCAGTTCAGTGAATTACTACCATACCTATTTTTCATCTCACAATTCTAGGGGCTAGAAATCCCAGCAGGAGTCTACTGCATTCTCTGTTTAGTGTCTCACAAGGATGAAACCAAGGATTCAGCAGAGCTGTGTTTTCTTTCTGCAGACTCTGGGGATGAATCCACTTCTAAGCTCATTCAGGATGTTGGACCAACTAGGTCATTTGATCTGTAGGACTGAGCTCTTTGTTTCCTTGCTGGTTATTCCTCTAGGCCCCTCTTTGGTCTTTGAATATGGGCCCTCACATCAATTCCTTCTCATGCTTGAAATCTCTCCGCTTACATTGCATCTCTCTCAGGCTGGAGAATGTTGACTTCTTTTAAAGGCTTATATGATTATACCAGGTCTACCTGCATAATCAAGGATACCCTCTCCATCTTTAAAGGTCCATAGCTGCAGAGGTCCGCCATCAGCCTTGTAGACAAAGTCACAAGCCCCTGCAAATGACGGGCTGAAGCATCTTACCTGTGACATGTTTTTTAGCCTACTGCCCTTGATATTATTTGGCTTCCTAATCAAATTTTCTTCAAAAAGATACACCCTCCTCTCCTGGCACAAGGATCAGGGGAGATGCCTTCTGAGAGGGGCCCTTTACTACCCCCTTGGTCAATGAAATAATATCGGGAAAACCTGTACAGGAATTTTCTGAGGAAAAAGAGCTGAGAGGAATGATCTCTAACACAGCCAGCTTTGAGAGCAGCGAAGCCAGCCCAACCCCTGCTGACTTCCCCCAAATGCACATCCCCACCCATGTGAAAGGAATTATCCTCTTTAGAACAGCTTGAGAAGGACATAGGGTGGGGGATGGTAGATGTTTACTGTCCCCGCAGGAGGAGATAAAATAAAGAGCAAAGTAGGAACAAATAGAGATCATAAACTTTAGACCCTTCCTCGTGGACCTTTTAACCTTGAGGTATAAGTAGGGCTGATTGAGCTCGAGGCATCCTTAGACCATTATCTAAAAAGCCTTGACAGTTAAAAGGATCACCAGGTTTCAGTTAACTAATAGCTCATGTGGCAGGGTAAAAAATTACATCACCTCAAGACCACGAGGTTTTTGGTCTCAAATTTGCCAACCACGAGGTTTTGGTTTTAAACTAGCCAATAGATTGTGTGGTCAGGGGGCAGGGTAAAATTCACGTCACTCTTACTATAAAAACAATAAAGACAGACAGCCCTCTCTCTTGCTCTCCGGGTCGGGCTGCCTTAAACCAGAAAAGTCTCTCCTGTCTCCTTGATTCATTTCCCGCCGCGCCTCTCCGTGCGGGACCCTACAAAGTGTTGGGACCGGCTCCTGGCACATAGCCTTAACCACCTCTGCAAAGCACTTTTTGCTACCTAATGTAACATATTCACGGGTTCCAGGGATTAGGTATGTTCATTTTAGGGAAGGTCATTCTTCCTATCATACCACTCCTAGGACTGAAATGACTAAGGGAGGGCACTGTTACCAGAACCCAATAAAAGCTATAGCTTTCTGGCCATGAATAAATAGCTACTATCACGGTGCAGTGTAATGAGAAATACAGGAGTGAACCACTAAAGTCTCTCTCCGTCCATTCTCTTGTCTCCTGCCATGGTCTTCTACCGTTTGAGCCCAGTTGGCTTTTAGGGAGCAAAGAATCTCAGGTGATGGACTCCATAGATTTCAGCCTTTCAGGGTACAAAAGGCTAAAGACCTCCATGGGAAACAGTAGAATAACCAGCAGATGAAGGTACTGCATGAACGTAGGTTACATTCCTCTTAGAATCCAGACTCTTCTAGACGGTCCTGGAAGAATGAAAGGGCAGACCCATTGGGTACTATCTACATGGGAAACTTGACTCTTGAGAAAAACACTTCCCAAGGGAAGGATAAGTGTAGGTGGGAAGTTGACTTAAGGACAAGGGGCTGGTAGGCCAAAAGGAGACCTGATTCTAGGATCAGTGCATTATCTGCCATTCCTGTTAAACGCGGATCCGTTCCACTGGGCTCACACCCAAGTCTTTGGCCAAGAAGCCTCCGATAAAGAGCAAGGCAGAGATAAAGAGTATCAACTGCTCGAAAAACTGAGAGTGAGGAGCTGAGCATGGCAGTGGAAGCCTGAAAAACCACAGTATTATCCACGGAAGGGCGTTTAGTGCCCATACCAGAGATCTCAGGCCAGGGCCTTTCAGCAGCGGAGCCAGGGTTGCCAACATGCTCACAACTGACATCGTCGCCTTTTGAGGTGGCTAACGTTGTCAGAATACCAAGCTGGAGCAGGATAGGAGGAAAGTAGTATATCTAGAGAGAAAAGCAAAGGGATTTAGTGTTAGAGCCTCAAAGCACTGGAATTGCTGCAAGGAGCATGGCAAAGGAGTGGGAGAGATAACCAGAAAAACACTATTTTGTGTCTCTTATTATACCATTCTTTCCTACAGCCTGGGAAACATGGAGTTACATAGAAAGAGGAGAGAGGCTCAGTTTGTGTATTCATCAGGGCCCCAGCAGAATACAGATGTTACTGGGTGACACAGTTACCATGCCTGGCTGCTAGCTGTAGACAGGCAATTCAAATTCACCTAGAGGGACCTTGGAAGAACGAGCTAGCAATACACTTCCTAAAGAGCCATGGAAAGCCCTGCGGAGCAACTCTGCTCTGGCATACATGGCGTCACCACGGGTTGGATCAACTGGACAACTGGTTTTAATGAAGGTACTACTAAAGGTGGGCAAATCCACTGCCATCTAGTCAATTCCAGTTCATAGCAATCCTATTGGACACAGTAGAACTACCCCATAGTTTGCAAGGAGTGCCTGGTGGATTCAAACTACCCACCTCATGCTTAGCAGACATAGCACTTAATCACTACACCGCCAGTGCTTCCTCAAAGGTGGGCAGGGTAAGAGAATTCACAAAAGGCAGTGATACCCTGGGGTTAGCATCAGCTGGGACCTGTTACAGTCTTAAGGCCTGAAAGGGTGAAAATAGGCCAAGTAAGCTGCTGGACAGGAGCTGCAGACTTCAGTACAGCGAAGTGGCAACCAGCAGGCTAGGAACGGGAGAATCTCTTGATCTCTCTTTCTTTGAGTCTTCCAACATTGGTAACCCCCACTGGGTAAACTGAAGGCAGCTCATAAAGATCAGCCCCCCTGGGTACAGGGAGGGATGGTAAAGGATGGAGAATGGATCTGTGTAGAAAGTGGAAGGTATCCAGTGCAGCCACTGAACCGAATTATTTTCTGACACCAACCACCTGGTTCTTTATAGCCTTTCTACATAATACATGAGATAAACTCAACAAAGTTTGGTCTGTTACACAGCTCACTCCATGGGTTTTGGGAAACAGGTCAGAGAGAACCTCATCTACTCTAGTATAATTGCTACCACTATGGAATTAGTTGTCTTAGATTCTAGTAAACTTGCCAGTACAACCTGATTTAGCTATGTCTGCTAAACATGAATCCATGAGGCACTCCTTGGAAACTCTATGGAGGCAGTTGTACCCTGACCTCTAGGGTAGCTGTGAGTTGGGCCCGACTCAACAGTGGTGGGTTTGGTTTGGTTTGCTAAACATGAGGTCAGCAGTTTCAATCCACCACCTGCTCCTTGGAAACTCCATGGGGTAGTCCTACTCTGTCTTATACCGTCACTACAAGTCAGAATCAACTTGGTGACACTCAGTTTGATTTTTCTTTTTTTTTGGACCAGAGTCCAAGCCAAGGGACAGCATTAAATGGTGTAAGGTTATAAGCATTCAGTGCAGAAATCATGGTAGCTGCTAAACTGTATTTGAGCTAACCAAAGTTATTGTCTATATTCCATGTGCAGTAGGAGGTCCCTGGACCCTGAATAGTACAGTGCAGTAAAAAGCCACTAAATAGCTCCCCAATGACCCGAGTTAATCAGATTTCTCCAAATGCTTAACCACGTTGTGGGAAAGAGTTTACATATGGGAGACACCAGTTTGTTCCATCGACATTTGATCTCTTTCTCCCCTGAAGCAAAGATTTCCCGTGGGGTGACTTTTGAAAAATCTGACCGTTCAATTTTGGGGAACAAAAATTTTTTTTTTTATTAAGAAAAACTCAACTTCACATGTTTTGCTCCAGATCCTCTGACTTTGTAAGATTACGCATTTTGCTGTTGGGGAACTTTTTCCTCTTCAGTTATACAATAAACTCTTTGTTGTTGAACATTTTATTAACCACAACCCTCCAGTCACCACTACATCTGTAAATCACCAGTACAGTAATTGTTGTTCATAATCGTGACCTTGGGCTCTGCATGGTCTCAAATGCCTTCTGAACCATCAAAGAGAATGCATTAAAATGCATGTGCGTTCCCAGAGTGCATATCAACCAACCACAAAGGGCAGGAGTCCGAGGAAGCGTTAGATAAAAGAAGAAGCAGGAGTTTCAAATGGGCCACAGGTAATTCATTGTGTGCATAATAAAAATCTACACTACATCCACTGAAAGACAGACATTTCCATCTTTGGTAAGTCTCTTCATGGTTACAAAGTGAACTCGACCAAAACTCTTGTACGTGGCTTTGAGAAGCACACAGCTTGTGAAGGCAGATATCATTGTACCCAACTAAATCATTGCTGTTTGAGCCTAATTTGTATTACTCATTGACAAATGTGGGGTAGTTGAAAAGGTTTTACAATTTGAAACTTTCTGAGCTTAGCAGTGAGTGAGCCATCCTTTCTCCATTTGGCTGGTACAAAGTTATGGCTCCCATCTGCTGACCACACAACAGAAAACTCCCAGGCCACTTCCACGCCTTGGCATGGACAAGACCAAGCTTCCCATGGAATGTTCCCATCCCTTTGAGAAAATCTCTTTATTAGTCACAGCCACGTAAAAGAATAAAAGCACAAAAGAAACAAAGAAGATGGAGGAGGGGAAAGACACTGAACTAGAGAGGAGCAAGTTTATCATCAGACCAAGCAGGGCTCTCAAGCTAAAGAACCCCTTTATTTTTCTTTTTTCTTTTTTTAAATTGTGGTAAACACATAAACAAAAAAAAATTGGTGCTTCAGCAATCTCCATGTGTCAGAGGATATGTGACATTAATTTAGTGACATTAATTACTTCCATCATGGTATTCAACTACCACCATTATGGATTTCTGAATTATTCTATCATCCTTAACAGAAGCTACAAAACTCAAAAACCTATTGCTGTCAAGTTAATTCTGACTCATAGGTACCCTATAGAACAGAGTAGAACTGCCCCATAGGGTTTCTAAGTGGCAGATGGTAGATTCAAACCGTCAAGCCTTTTGGTTACCTGCTGAGCTCTTAACCATTGTGCTACCAGTCTCCAGCAGAAGCTCAGTGCACCCTACACATTGTGTCTTCCTTCCCCCGCTCCTACCTGCCTGTAGTCTACACTAACAAACATCAGTCTCGGCGTACTCACCTGTTCTAGATAATTGGTGTAAATGATGTCATACAGTATTTGTTGCCCTTTGTGACTGACTTATTTTGCTCAGCATAACATTTTCAAGATTCATCTATGTTGTAGCATGTGTTAGAAAAAGCTCCTTCTTTAAACATCACACAGCAGAGGAGAGGTTAAAGAATGCACTTTTGCAATATAAATTCCATTTTAGAGACAAATCAACTCATTCGGTTCCCTGTCGGGTTTCGATACAAGTCCGGACTATATTCAACAGAGAATATGTGACTGGTTTACCACCATATGGAGAAGATCCATTGGATTAGAAAGGAATGAAGTGCTGTTCTGTGTATGCTTACCAAGAATATTTCTTCCCCGCAAAATTGAACATATTTTATTTATTTAAACGACAAAACAAACAGGATGTCATGATTTCCACAAATGCAGATAAGCCAGTGCCTAGGAGGAAGTTTTCAAAAGCTACAGCATATTATTCTCCCACTCTTCACTCTCCCCTTTGTCCATCCTTATTTCTATATAAAGTCACAATCAATTCTCATTATTCATGGTTCCATATCTGCAAATTTGCCTGCTAACGAAAGTGTATCTGAACCCCCCACATCAATACTCATAGCACTTCTGTGGCCATGCATGAACTCGTGCAGAGGACAAAGTACTTAAATTGCCAGCTATGCATGTTCCCAGTTGAGGCTGGTTGAGGTGATGCTCTGCCTTCTCTTTTTAACACTCATCCCGTAAACAAGTGGCTTTTTTGCAGTCTATTTACTGCCATACTTTTCACATTTTTGTGCTTTATGTTGGCCATTTCACAGTTTAAAAATGGCCTCCCCAATATAATGCTAAAGTGTTAGTGTTCCGAAGCACAGGATGGCCATGATAGCGGAAAAATATGTACATTACATAGATGAGTTTCATTTAGGCGTAAGTTGCAGTGATGTTGGTTGCGAGTTCAGTGTTAATAAGTCTGTTGATCTCCTGAGTAGCAGTTATAACTCTTAACCACTGTATCACCAGGGCTTAATCAGTCAAGAGTAACTATTAAAGCCAGCCGAGTGCCGTCGAGTCGGAGATGTCTTAAAACAGAAACACACATAAAACAATGTTACATAGTGGTAAGTTGACAAAAAATGTTGTGACCAAAGACTCACAGGAACCTAACTCCTGGAAAGTCAGTGTTTGTGGGGAATTTATAGAACACAAAAAACCCACTGCCATCAAGTCGGGTCTGACCCATAGTGATCCTAGAGGTCAGGGTAGAAACTGCCCCATAGAGTTTCCAAGAGCCCCTGGTGGATTTGAATTGCCTGCCTTTTGGATGGCAGATGTAGCACTTAACCCACTACACCACCAAGATTTCCTTGTAGAACATAGCTACCACAAATAACAGGAACAAACTGTATAATCTTCCTTGGTTCTCCACTTAATATTTCAGAAGTGAGAAAAATGCATCCTTCCAATGGGTGGCCTTCTTAGATATGTGACCTAAAGAGTATATTTTCAATAGGCACCCTACTTCCTGCATTTTAGCATCGTGCCTGACTCTGGTCATGGGTTCTATAGTCCTTGCCTCTCCTGGATTCCATATCTTAGCTTCCACCCAAATACCCTGTATTACCCTAGTTGTCTACTCCAGTATTTCAATGAGGGTGCTGCTGGCACTGGTGAAATACTTCTCATCAAGTGTTACGGGTGTTTGGAGGTGTGACACCCTTAGCCCTGTTCACTAAATTCCAGTAGGACTCTCATGATCAGCAACAGTCTTTAGACTGTGATAGATAGCATTCCCCAGGAGGACTCTTCTTTCTTCCTGGATGAAAAGTCTTCCTGTGAAGACTACAAGACAGCAATGGGAAGCAGACTGCAACTAGGACAGGGCTGAAACTGACTGTGCTTTTCTGGCTCCATCTTTACCAGGCCAGTTCTCTCTCTGCTCTTTATGTAAGCCACAAGCATACGGAGTCATCAGTGGCACAGAGATGATGCCAAAAGGCTTGGTTTCTGCAAGAGATATTTAACCTCTAGAAATCCATGGTATCGTGGGAAGTATGGTTGATGTTAATATAATTTTACCTGCTTCCTTTCTCCTATACCCTTGAATTTCTCGAGATCAATTACCTGCTGCACTCTCTCTGAATTTTCACCTGTAGTTTGATGCCAGTCTAAGTTTTAACAAGTGTCATACCCTGGCTTTGCCTAGAGATAGCACTCTCCCCTGCTTAGTCTGATTTCACTCTCTTCCCATAGCAATCCAATGCCATCAGTTCTTGTATGTACATGCTGCTTCATGGTGATGAAGTGTCTGTTTCTCCTCCCTTTGAGTCTGGGCTGACCTATGTCTTGCTTTGACCAATAGAATGCAGCAAAATCAGAGATATGGCACTTCTGAGACCTGGCACCTTCTACTTTCTCCCCCTTTGAAATCAGTTGCCATGTGAGAAGTCTGAGTACCCTGAGACCACCATGCTATGAGGAAGCCAAAGGTAGCCTGATGTAGGGGCAGCATGAAGGACTAGCAAGTTGACAGACATGTAAGCATAGTCTTCTTGAATCTTCCCAACCAGTGACCAGCTGAATGCAGCCAAGTGGCCCTGCCAGCACCACATGGATGAAGAATTTTAAGCCACTCAGGTATGGGGCAATTTGTTATGCAGCCGTAAGTGACCAAGGACCAAGGGATGTGGTTAGAAAATCTCTCTCTCCCAGGCTGCATTTGGAGCTGTGTATTCTTTATATTTCTTAATTGAGGCAGGACTCTCTTAAGCAGCCTGTCAACTCATACTGGGAAAGAGGAAGCCTTACCTGTTGCCGCTCTAGCTGTGGTGCTAACCAGAAACAAACCAAACTCATTGCCATTGACTGAGTTGATTCTAACTCACAGCGATCTTACAAGACAGTGTAGAACACCCCATAAGGTTTCCAAGGAGCAGCTGGTGGGCTGAAGCTGCTTACCTTTTGGTTAGCGGTTGAGTTCTTAACCACTGTGTCCTCACCAGTTGGCACTTCTGAAAGCTCATTTCAATAGAATCTTACCATTTTGCTGCATTTTGTTGAGGAAAGGAGGTATCCTTCTGTCACACCAGGTAAAACCTCTCCTTTTTTGTACAAAGAACACAAGGATCAGCTGTGGCTCAGCATCCTAGGAGTTGGCATCCACTCTTGTGGGTGTTACTCCATCCTGGTTTTCATCTAGTAGATGCAATTTTTCTTCAAGATTGTCTTGGCAACCACATCCAGAATTCCATTCTATTCTTCCAGAAATCATTTTTTCCATGAAGTATAGGCTCATGTTTAAATAAATCAATCACACAATTTGCATGATTTATTTCACCTTTGAACATGCATTGCTTATCTAGCAAATTTTTAGCATATCACAGCATTATCATTCTCAGAATGAAAACATTTTTGTTACGTCTTTATGTTCCATTAACTTGCAAGAGTTCATCAGTCACTTGAAAAAATAGTAAAAAGGTTATGAACTAAATGCCTGTAACTATCTTTGCACGATCTTGCCCTTCATCTTCACAGAGCTTTCAAAGATGTTCCAGTCCATTTGGGGGGACTAACCTTCTCATTAGCTTAGAAATATGCAAAGAGTAAATTTTGATTTGCAGTCTCTGTTATATAACCTCTTCTTGTTGCTAGCAAACAAATCCCTTGCAAATCAGGATGGAAATAGCAACTCTAAATTAGGCACCATTTTGGCTACTACTTTAAGAAATGTTCTAATATTAAAAAAAATAAAATTTATGTCAATTAGTTTATACATTCCTTTGAATTTGAACACATCAGAGTCCAAAAAGGATTAGGCTATTTAAACAAGATTATTTTACCAGTTACTGGTACTTTGGAAACCCTGGTGGTGTCATGGTTAAGTGCTATGCCTGGTAACCAAAAAGTCAGCAGTTTAAATCCACCAGGTGCTCCCTGGAAATTCTACAGAGCAGTTCTACTCTGCTCTACAGTGTCACCATGAGTCAGAATCAACTCAGTGGCACTGGATTTGTTTGTTCGGTTTCTGGTTTACTCCTACTTCGATGATATTCCTTACTGCCCAGTTTCTAAGTTTACTTTGAAAACACTTTGAAAGTACGTTGACAGAGGATATGCATATTTGACACTGATACACACGTTAAGACCAGGATTCAAAGCTGTGTTGATGCAACCAAAGCCAAGGAAAAGAATTGGGTTAGAAATGCTTCAGGTTGTAGCACAGTGATGAGAGAACCTCAGACAAGCTCACTGGGAGCAGGTCTGTGTATCGGGAGAGTTCTGCACTATGCAGGATAGTCCAGCTGTGGTATCAACACTGTGCTCAGGCATTGGCTCGGTACAGTCTGGAGGGACAGCCTTGGCATGAGTGCTGCGATAGACTAGAAGTGTGGCAGCTGCAGGCTTGTGGTCAGCTGTGCTCGCCACAGTTCTTTGGAAGGGGATCTGAGTGGCACACATCCATTGCTGCCATGTATAAGTGTTTAACCTGAAAGAAAAAGACATTTTTGAAAATACAACATGGAAATAAAGAAACTAGGAGTCTGCTACAGGAATTCAGCCAAGAATGGAAAAGAACTGAACTTAGGGAAGTAACCATTGAAAGCAAACAATGAACCAGGTTCAGAAGCACTAAGAAGTTACAAACTTGAGCTTTTCAAAAGACACCATTGAAGCAAATGAAGAGACATGCCACAGACTGAGGGGAGGGATAACACTGGCAAAATACATACTTGACAAAGTATTTGTATGCAGAAAATACAATAAACTTACGTATTCAAAAGTAAAACAACATCTCACTCAAAAAAAAGAGCAAGTTATAATAGATATCTCACTAATGAAAATATGTGAATGCCAAATACTAAAAAAAGATGCTGAATATGTGTAGTCACTAGAGAATACAAGCTAAATCACAATGAGATACCATGACACCCCTATTAGAATGGCTGAAATTAAAAGACTGACAATATCAAGTGTTGACAAGGATGTGGAGAAACTGAAACCTTAATACACTGGTGGTAGGGATGTAAAACGGAGTGTCTGCTTTTTAAAACTCTTTGGCAAGTTAATCATTCTTAACATGTGATCCACTCCTAGATACCTATTTAAGAGAAACAAAAACGTGTATCTATGTAAAGACTTATATGAGAATGTTAATAGTAACATTAGTTGTAATAGCCCCAAACTAAGAATAACCCAAATGTCCATTGATAAGCTAAATGCTGGATACTCTGTTGTGATGCCAGACAGAGAAGCTGATAGTGGAAGTGGGGCACCATCTAGTTCAGCTGGCCTTGGAGCCGTGTAGGCTGTGGTTCATGTGGCCCATTAGTCTCTGGACTAACTGCTCTCTGAAGTCTTTGGTCTAATCCACTCTCCCTTTTTCTGGTTAGGAGTAGAGGAGGGTATACCTATACAATGGAATACTATCAACAATAAAAAGCAACAAACTGTAGACATGCTTAGTAACAAGGATGAATCTTGAAAACATCATGGTAAGTGAAAGAATTCAGACACAGAAGACCTAATATTGCATGATTACATTTATATTAAATTTCCAGAAAAGGTAAAATTAAAGAGTTAGAAAACTGGTTAGTTGTTGCCTGCAGACAAGGTGTGACTGTAAATGAGCATAAGAGAACTTTTTGAGGTGATGAGACTGCTCTAATACTCAACTTTGGTCATGATTGCACAACCTTATAGACATAGTAAGGCACATGGAAGACAACACTTACAGTGAATAATTCCTTTTTTTAATTTTATTTGCTTCAGGCGAAAGTTCACAAAACATATTAGTTTCCCATTCAATAGTTTGCACATAAAGTATTTCATGACCTTGGTTTCAAATTCTCCAGAAAGTGTCAGCACTGTCCCCATTTCCACCCTGGTTTCCCCATTTTCTTTTGCCTTGATTATCTGCTCCTTCCTAACTTATCCTGTTATATTTTATGGTTCTAAGGAGTGGCTTGGCAAGGAGTATATCCTTCTAGGATATTATCGTTTATCTTATTTGGTTGTTTATTTTTTGGTTGGGTCACCATGAGTCGAATCCGACTCGACGGCACTTGGCTTGGCAGGAGGTGGTCTCCAGGAAAGGCTTCATTTTCGGGTCAGGAGGGTGTCATAAGACCACAGTCTCAGGGTCTTCTTCAGTCTCTGTCAGACCAGCAAGCCCAATCTTTTTTATGTGTTTGATTTTTTTGTTGTTCTACAACTTTTTCCTGCTCTGCGCAGTACACTCTGTTGTGATCCCAGTCAGAGAAGTTGGTAGTGGAAGTGAGGCACCATCTAGTTCAGCTGACCTTGGAGCCGTGTAGGCTGTGGTTCATGTGGCCCATTAGTCTCTGGACTAACTGCTCTCTGAAGTCTTTAGTCTAATCCACTCTCCCTTTTTCTGGTTAGGAGTAGACCAATAATTGTATCTTAAATGGCTCCTCACAAGCTTTTAGGACCCTGAACACTGCTTTCCAAAGTAGGATGCAGAACACTGACATAAGTACTATGTTGCGCCATTTGACTTAGATGACCCCAGGGTTTATGGTTCTTTGTCTTCTAGCACAAGTACATCATCCCACAAGACATTTGGTTATGTTTAAGGTGTTGCCCTGACTTTATCCATTATGTGTTCTCAGTGGGCCACACCTTCAATCATGTATGTAGAAATATCTACCACCAAACCTATATTTGCTGGTAGGTGTATTCCTTACATGCTCCCACTCCTCTTGGAGTATCTCTATTTCTCCATTTGTAAATTACTGTTTATTACTATTATTGCTGCGGGATTATCTAAGTGATGGTGGCTACTCTGGTTGACTCCTTTTTTTTTTTTTTTTTTACTTACCTTCTCCTGTTTTGGTCATGTTGTACTGAATTCCTCCTTCTAATGTATTGCCATTTCTTTCCCCAATATTAATTCTTTCCTTCCACATATTTGGTAATTTACCCTTCCTCTTCTTGCCGTCCCTGGTAACCATAAACATTTCTTCTTTTTTTCCTGTGTGTAACCTTTTGTTGTTATAGTAATGATCTCATACAATATTTGTCTTTTTCTGACTGGCTTATTTCACTTAGCATAATGTCCTACAAATTTGTCTATGCTGTAAGATGTTTCACAGATTCATCATTATCCTTTATCATTTGTGTGTATACACCACAATTTGTTAATCCACTAATCTGTTGATAGCATCTAGCTTGCTTCCATCTTTTTGCTATTGTGAATAATGCTCCAACGAATATGGGTGTGAATGCATCGTTATTTCTTTAGCATATATCCCAGAACTGGGATTATTGAATCATACGGTATTTCTATTTCCGCCTTTTTGAGGAAGCATCATACCATTTTTCAAAGTAGTTGCACCATTTTACATCCCCGACAGCAGTATATAAGAGCTCCAATCTCCAACCTCACCAACAATTGTTATTTTCTGGTTTGTTTGTTTGATTAGTCACAGTGATGTCAAGGTAAGATGGTATCTTCTGAGTTTTGACTTCATCTAATAGTATTTCTTCATATGTTTGCTAGTCACTCAAACTGAGTGAATTTTATGAAATACAAACTAAATCTCAATAAACTGTTAAAAAGAAGAAGAATCGGGGTGGAGCCAACATAGCACTATAGACGGAGCCACCATGCCATCTGTCTGAAGCGAAGACCCCCCCAAAAGTAAGTAGCAGGTATAAATGTCAATTTCTAGAACCCCAATGTGAAATGAAAGAGTAAAGAACTTGATCAGGCACCAAATGAAGTAAGAAATCAGAAAGAACAGAGAATGAGGAGAGCTGCAGAGTGAAGTCCTTTACCAGTTAATGGGCCATGGATTCACCATCTGTACTATAGCTACCAAGGACTGCAGACAGGAAGCACAGGAAAGCAACTTCACAGACCCGCTCCCCAACAGGGGACAGAGCATCTGGTAACTGGGGATTCGTGTTTTCCCACCCCTAGCCTTTCTTCCCGCTACACAGCCTCTACTGCTTTCCAATGGGCCATGGTCACTCAGCTGAAGAGACACTAGCTCACGGCTATGCAGGTCTGTCCCACACCCGCTAGCCACTTCCCTCAGCAGCACGTATTTTTTAAGGTTTTTTTTTTGTTATTATTATTATTACGGTCTTTTTGTTTCTCTCTCTCTCTGTCCTTTCTTTCCTTTCCTTTCTCTCACTCAGCTAACTCTGTGTGCCATTCCCAGCACTTCTTGATGGGCTGTGCCACACTGCTCAGCTACAAAGCCAATAGCACAGCTCCCCTAGTTCTGTGCCACCTACACCTATGGGCTTTTTTTGTTTCTATTTCTTTTCTCTCACTGCCTTTCTTCCTTTCTTTTCTTGTACCCAGCTAGCCCTGTATGCTATCCTGCCCCTACTCAATGGGCTGTGCTGCACAGCTCAGCAGGAGAGTCAGTGACATGACTCCCCGGTTCCATGCTGCCCCCATTCTCTTTTTGTTTCTTTCTGTTTCTTCCCTCTCTCTCCCTTACTTCTTTTCCTTTCTCCCACCCACTTAGACCTATGTACCATCCTTGCTGTTTTTCAGAAGGCTGTGCTATACCATTTGGCTAGATTGTCCCCTGTTGCTGGCTCCTTCAACACATATTTTGGTTTAGTTTTTTTTTTCTCCCTAGCCCTTTCTTCTTTTTCTTTCCCCCACCCACCTAGTGGTATGCACTATACCTGCCGCCTTTTAACAGGCTGTGTTGCACCACTTGGCTACAGAACAACTAGCATGCGGCCTCCCCAAGTCTCTACCACTCCAATCAGCTAGCTTCTTCAGCACCATATTGTTATTATTTTTCTTTTTTTGTTTCTTCTCTCTCTATCCCTTCTTGCTCTTTCTTTTGCCCACCTAGCCTTACGTGCCATCCCCAGTCTATCTTTAAGGGTCATACTGCACCACATGGCTAAAGAGCCATTGGTACTTGACCTCCCTGGGACTGCACCACAGTCACTGGCTGCTTCCTCCAGTGTTAGTTTGTTTTTGTTATTGTTTCTTCTCTTCCCCTCCTTTGCTTTCTCCCACACACCTAGCTGTAATTGCCATTCTGTCCTTCTCTGTAGGCTGTGATGTACTGTTGGACTAGAAAGCCACCAACTCAGAGCCTCCCCAGGTCTGTCCCACCTTCACCCTCAAAATGTCACCGTGCTACCATTTTATTTACTTTTTTCTTCATTGCTTTCTTTTCTTTCATTCTTTCATTCTTTTATTTTTGCTCCAGTCTCTCTCTCTTCTTTTTCTGACTCAGCTCCATGCATCACAGTTCTTCTCCTTCCATTCTGCCTGTCTGCGCCACACTGTGAATGCAGTGCCCTAGGACCCTGCAACAAACTGCTCCTGGCACCACCCTGCTGGCCCCAGTTAATGACCCAAACAACTGACCCTCACCCCTCATCCAACCCTGCCAGAAATGCACTACTGTACCACAGTGAGTGACTGGCCCTGCCCATCTGGACAAGGTGGCAAAATGTATAGTGCCCACAGATAAGCAAGCAATCAAGCACACCCAGCCTGCCTACCAAGACATAGGTGGATGAAATAAATAAATCTACATTCAACAAGCAAAAAAAATAATTCTGGACTAACCTGGAGACAGCAGAAGATACCAAAATGTAAAAAGGCAGGACAGGACAGCTGCAGTAAGTGACCAAAATAAAACACGAGGTGACTTTTCACTAGAAGGAAAGGCACTGGGAATACCTGTTTCAAGCTCAAAAGCAAACTCATTGCCAGTGAGTTATTCCGACTTATGAAGACCATATAGGACAGAACAGAACTTCCCCATAGGATTTTCAAGGAGCAACTAGTGGATTCAAACTCTTTACTTATTTATTTATTTATTTGTTAGCTGTATAGAGCTCTTAACTATTGCACCACTAGGACTTTGAAACTATCCAATAGGGAGTCCAAAAGACTAAAATTTAGGGCTGTTTAAGAGACTAGGAAAGAGTTGAAGCAAAATACTGAAAGAAAATAAGGAAAATAGACAAAATCATGGAAAATATAGAGAAAAAATTAAGGAAAACAGAGAAAAAGAAAAAGCAATGGAAGAATTCAGGAAAATAACACATAAAAAATGTCAAAACAAGTAAACAACTAGAAATCATACAAAAACAACAATTGGAATCCAAAAGGTAAACAGCAAAATTTCACAAGGGGACAATGCAATAGAAAGTTTTAGAAGCAAATTAAAAACAATGGAAGACAAGATGAGCAAAATAGAAGACAAATATTTGGATGCCACTTTGACTGAAGAAAAGTCAGAGAAAAAAATGAAAATCTGAACACAATATAGGATACAATCAAAAGTAAAAATTCACATGTGCTCAGAGTTCCAGAGCAGAGAAAGAAAATAGAAAACATTGAAAGGATCATTGAAGATTTACTGACAGAAAACTTCCTAATACCAAGAAAGATAAAAAGTTGACCATCCATAAATTATAACAAAGGTCCACTCTTTGGACAGGAATGGAATGGACTTGGCAATGCAGAGTAACCATATGTTGGAAGCACTTTATGGTTCTATACATCTATAGGATATCACCTTGCTGACCTCTGGCTGGAGGAAGGGGAGTGGATGGAGAGGAGGGGAAAGGAGACTGTTGGGAGGATGAGACATGTATGGAGCAGAGAGGAATGGTGTGCAGTCACCGGACAGGGAAAGCAGTGGAAGCTGCATATAGGGAGGCATGTAAATTTACATGTGAATGTACATTTTTACTCAGTTATGTTAAATAAAAAAAAAAAGTTGACCATCCAAGAAATTCAATGAACCTCATATAGGTTAGGTCCCAAAAGAAAGTCCCCAAGACACATAATCACACTCACCAAAAGTAAAGTCAAAGAATCCTCACAGGAACCCCCCAAAACCAAAAAGTTATCTACAAAGGGGTAACAGTAAAACTAAGCTCTGATTACCTGGCAGAAACAGTATGGGCAAGAAGGCAGCAGTATGACATACATAAAACCTTGAAAGAAAAAGTTTGCCAATGAAGAGTAATATATCCAACAAAGTTCTCACACAAATATGATGGTGAAATTAGGACATTTCCAGATAAATAGAAACTACAAGATTATGTGAAACCAAACCAAACTTACAAGAATTATTAAAGGGACTACTTTGGTTGCAGCAGAAACAATATCAGACATCAACCTGAATGTAGGACACAGGACAGCATCAGCCAGACACCAACCAAGGTAATGAACTCTCAAAGATAAAGCAAAACTGAAAGATCTATAACAGGGAACTAGAGAAGTTAATCTATAAATGACAATATCAGAACAAGAAAAGAGGGGACAAACAGCGGAGGTATAGATCTTTCAAATGGAGATGAAGTCAATTCAATATCAAATGATAAAATTCTGGCTTAAACTCAGGAAGATGGGGTAAATATTAAGGTAATCACATGAAAGTAAACATCAAAATAAAACAGAAAAACAGTCTCAGTAAACACAAAATCTACAAAAACAAAAGAAATGGGAAAAAAACCACAAACAAAAGGAATTTGGCACACACAGTAAGAGGAACAATGAAAACAGCATCACACAAAAAAAGCACTACAAAATGATACCCATAAACTCACAGAGATCAATAATCCCACTGAATATAAATGGCTTAAATATACATGTAAAGAGACAAGAAATGACAGAATGGGGGAAAAACAGAACCATCAATATGCTGTCTACAAGAGACATACCTTAGAAAGAAAGACATAAATGTAGGAGGTCGTCCTGTTGACTTCATACTGGAGGAAGGGGAGTGGGTGGAGAGGAGAAGATAGGACACTGTTGGGAAGATAAGACATGTATGCAGCAGAGAGGAAGAGTGTGTTATCACCGTGCAGGGAGAGTAGTGGAAGCTGCATACAGATCAACATGCAAATTTATATGGGAATGTACATTTTTATTCAATCATAATAAAAAAAATCAAACAATTGTAAAAGAATTCATCATGCAAGCAGCAACCAAAAAGGAACAATACTAATCTCAGATAACACAGACATCAGAACAAAATTCACCATAAAAGATAAGTAAGAACATTATGTAATTACTAAAAGGGCAATCCACCATAAGAACAAAACCATAATAAATATTTGCACACTGAATGACAGGGCTCCAAAATACATAAAACAAATTCGAACAGCACTGAAAATAGAACTTGATAGTTCTACAGTAGTAGCAAGAGATTTCAGCAACACTCTTTGTAAAGCACAGAACACCTAGAAACTCCACAAAGATACAGAAGATCTAAAGGTCGTGATCATCTAACTTCACCTCATAGACATACATAGAATACTACACCCAACAGCAACAAAGTCCACTTTCCTTCCCAGCACACATGGATGATAAAGTCCAATGCCCATTCCTGATAAAAACTCTCAATGAAATAAAAATAGAAGGGTAATTGTTCAACATAATAAAGCACATCTATATAAAAACAATAGTCAGCATCATTCTTAATGGAAGGAAACTGGAAACATTCACCCCTGAGAACAGGAACAAGACAAAGACATCCTTTAACACCACTCGTATTTAACACTGGAAACCCTAGAGGCATAGTGATTAAATGCTACATCTGCTAACCAAAAGGTCAGCAGTTCAAATTTACCAGCACTCCCTGATAACTCTATAGGACAGTTGTACTCGTCCTATAGGGTCACTGAGTCAGCATCAACTCAACAGCAACAAAGTTTTTTTTGTTGTTGTTTATTTGTTTGTTTTTTTCCTTATTGAATCTTGTACTATAAGTCCTGGCTAGAGCAACACAACAAGAAAAAGAAAGAAAGGCCATCCAACTTGGAAAAAAGAAGAAAAACTATCTCTATTTGTAGATAATATAATACTGTGCGTAGAGAAACCAGAAGACTCCACAATAAAACTACGGAAACTAATAGATTCAGCAGAGATTGTGGGACACAAGAAAAACATATGAAAATCAGTTGGAGACCTATACACCAATAAAGAGAACTATGGAAAGGAAATCAGGAAAGCAATACCGTTTGTAACAACTTCTAAAAAATAAAATACTTAGGAATAAATCCAACTAGGGATTTAAAAGACCTATACGAAGAAACAGAAACCCTGGAGGCATAGTGGTTAAGTGCTACAGCTGCTAACTATAAGGTCACCAGTTCAAACCTACCAGGTACTCCTTGGAAACTCTATGAGGCAGTTTTACTGTGTCCTATAGCGTCACCATGAGTGAGAATTCACTCAACAACAGTGGGTATGCAAAGAAAACTACAAAACACTACTTTAAGAAACTAAAAGAGACCTTCATAAATGGAAAAACATATCATGCTCATGGTTAGATAGACTTAACATTGTGAAAATGTCAATTCCACCCAAAGCAGTCTATAAATACAATGCAATCCTGATCCAAATAGCAACAGCATTCTTTGAAAAGATGGAAAAACTAATCATTAAATGTGTACAGAAAGGAAAAAAGCCCAGATAAGTGAAGCACTACTGAAGAAGAATAAAGTAAGAAGGCTCCCACTATTTGATCTCAAAACTTATTATACTCCTACAGTAGTCAAAACCACTTGGTATTGGTACAACCTCAAACGTATTGACCAATGGAACAGAATACAGAATCCAAATCTAAATCCTTCTATCTGTTGTCACCCGATCTTCAACAAAGGTTCAAACTCCATCAAGTGGGGAAAGGACAGTCTTTTAAACAAATGGCACTGGCAAGACTGGATGTCCATCTTAAAAACATGAAATAGGACCCATACTTCACACCATACACAAAATTCAAAATGGATCAAAGATTTAAATATTAAACTGAAAACTATAAAGATCATAGAAGAAAACACAGAATCAACACTAGAGGCCCTAATAAACAGGATCCAAACCATAACTAACAATACACAAACACCAGAAGATTTAGCTGCATAATTGGAATCTTCTAAAAATTAAACACATTCACCAAAAGAATAAAAAGAGAACCTACAGACTGGGGGGAAAGATTGGCTGTAACAAATTCAATGGAGTTCTGATATTTTAAATCTATAGGAAAACCTAACACATCTATAACAAAAAGACAAATAACCCAGTTAAAAAATAGATAAAGGACGTAAACAGATGCTTCACCAAAGAAGACATCTAAGTAATCAACAGACACTTGGGGAAACTCTGGAGATCATCAGTTATGAAAGAAATACAAATCAAAACTACAAAGAGTTACCATCTTGCCTTGATATTACTGGCATGAATCAAAAGAAAATGAAAAAGAAGAGAGAAGAAAAGAAAAGAAAATGATAAATGCTGGAAAAGATGTTGGGCGATAGAACTCTTATGTACTGCTGGTGGGAATACAAATGTTACTACTATTTTGGAAAAAGGACATGGCACTTCCTTAAAAAGCTAAAAAATACTGTATTATCCAGAAATTCCACTTTCATGAAAATATCATAGAGAACAAAGAGCCATCATACAAACAGGCATATACACAATCACGTTCATTGCAGCATTGTCCGCGATAGCAACAAGATGAAAACAACCTAAGCACTTATCAACAGACAAATGGATAGACAAACTGTGGTACCTACACGCAGTGGAATACTACCTGTGAAACACCTCACAGCATGGATGAATGTGGAGAGCATTGTGATGAGTGAATTAAGTCAAAAACAAAAGGACAAATACTATAGGAGACCACTATATAAAAACTGATGAAAAAGCCTATGTACAAGAAGAAACAATGCATGATGGTCGACACAGAAGGGTGGGACACGGAGGGAGAATCACTAGCCTCGCAGTAGGTAAGTCATAAATTTGGTAAAGGGTAAGACGGTACACAAAGCTGGGGAAGTCAGCATACCTTGACCAAGGCAAAGCCACAGAAGCTTTATAGACGTATCCAAACACGCTGAGGGACCAGATTACTGAGCTAGAGGCTGGGAACCACAGTCTCGGGAGAATGTCTAGCTCAATTAGCATAATATTGTTTATAAAGAAAATGTTCTACATTCTACTTTGGTGAGTAGCATCTGGGGTCTTAAGAGCTTGTGAGCAGCCATCTAAGATATTCCATGGTTCCACCCCATGCAGAGCTAGATGGAATGAAGAAAATCAAAGACACAAGGGAAAAATTAGTCCAAAGGACTAGGACATCACGTGTAGCACAGCCTTTACCAGGCTGAGCCCAGCACAGCGACATGGTGCTTGGCTGCTACCACCAACTGCTCAGACAAGGATCACAATTGAGGTTCCCAGACAAAAGTGAGAAAAAGTGTACAAGAAAATTCTAACTCACACACACACACACAAAACAAGACCAGGCTTACTTGTCTGACAGAAGCTAGAGGAACCCCAATAACATGTCCCCTTGCTCACCTTTTAACTCAGTTCTGAAGTGCATCTTTCAGCCAAAGTTTAGACAGACCCATAAAACGAAATGGAACTAAATGGGCACACTAGCTCAGAGGCAAGGATGAGACGGAAGGAGTGGACAGGAAAACCAGATGAATGGAAATGGGGTCATGGGCTTATCAACCAGTGTCACAAAGCAATATATGTAAAAGTTGTTTAATGGAAACTAGTCTGTAAATCTTCATCAAACACACACACACACACAGCAGTTAAAGAAAAAGAGAGAGAGAGACAGATAAGAAGTCAAATAGGATGGGACATGGTAACTAATTGAATTTGAAGTGTAAGTTAAAGTGAGTCTCAAGCACAATGCCAAGGTTTCTGATTAGGACCTAGGAAGGTAGATAATGTTATAAGTGAGGTTTGGAGTCAGAGGAAGAGCACATTTGGAGTTCAGCTTTAGACACTAATTTGGAACTGGCTATTCTGAGTCTTAAATTTCTTTGTCATGCCAATTTAAGACACACAAGCTGACACCAAGAAACTTATAATCTGGTCCTATAGATTCTAGACTTTTCCAGCAAATGAAGCCTAGGGTAGAAAATGGTGCAAAAGGAAACTGGAGCAGCCATCCCGCTGTTAAGTGAAGAAAAGTTTAAAAGGATCTGTTGGGTTGTTTGTCTCTATAACAAGTGCTTAACTGGAAGTAAATTTGAGGAAGTTGCTCAGGCCAAAAGGGCTCTGTTTTGTTTCAAAAAAAGTTAGTTCTTGTGGGTTTCTTTTTTAAGCTTGGATAGGTCACTTTATTTGAAGTGAATTTCATCCTCGTTTTCCAAGAGGTGTGGTGCATATTATTTTCAGAAGCCATTAATATGTGCAATTGCTTGCAAAGATGGGTGTGCTCCAGACTATGGAGAAATGAGGCAGGCTCTTTGGCCCATTCATAAACGAATTTCCCTACATGGAAATACAGAGGCTGGCGAATGATCTCAGGCTGACAAGGGAGTTGAGTTATAGAGGGAGGCGAAAGACAGCTCCAGAATTTTGTGGTTGGAGAAATGGAGCTTACTGGCTAAAACTGGAAAGTGGATAATGAAGTTTTTCAAAGCCCTTGTGAAGGAGAAAAAGAAGCAACCATTAGAAGTGTAGACACAGAGAGATTGTGTGTTGGGATGATGTTGGTCAGTGAATGGTTTCCTCCTGCAGCACAAGAAATTACTGTAAGGACAATGTGGCTAGGTGGGAGAGGCCTGGAGTGGATCACTGGTGCCACTGTCAGACAGGGGAAGGAAAGTGTGTGACGTAGATATGGGTGAGGTCTGTGGTGACTATGGGTGAAGCTGAAGCAGAATGTCATCCCTCAAATTTCTTCCCAGAAGAATGTCAAGCTCCTGTTGCCTTCCAACAGTGTCAGTGAAAAGATCTCCAGTGACCTGGAGGAAGAAGGACACCGCCATATAAGCATCCACAACATTACAGCAGGCTCCAGACCTAGTTGCCCACTAACATATATATGTCTCCAAAGGTACATCTTCACAGTTGCCTCTGCCAACTGAAAATCATAAGACACCAAAACGTATAAGCGTCCTTGGAAATTTCTTTTTTCTTTTGAACGCAAAATAAACTTTTCCCAAATGCACGTTTTTCAGCTCAAGATTAGATTTTTAAAAATCACTTATTCATGAAGAAGAATTTCACATATTGCCCTCTGTGATTTTCTTTTCCCAGTATATATTTGGATTTATGTCTGATTTACATGAAGACTGCTGATTAAGTTCACGAACTCATCCTAGAAAAATGCTACATACTTCATTGCTGAATATCGTTATGGTCACCTTCAAAGTACTCCCCTTGGGAATCTATACATCAACACCAGCAGTTAATCTACCCTTCAAAGCAATTTTGGAACTTTTTTTCTGGATTGGCCATCAAAACTGTCATCATATTACCCTTGATGGCCTGAATGTCATCCAAATGTCTTTCTTTCAATATTTCTTTTATCTCTGTATAAAAGACAAGTCATTGGGTACCAGATCACATGAGTGGGGAAGGTATTCCAGTACAATTATTTGTTTACTAGCTATAAATTCCCTCACTGACAATATGCAGTTGAGTTTGCAAACTTGCACTGTGCCACCATGTGCAATAGCCATTCCAGAAAGAGTTCCAAAGTTGCTCTGAAGGGTGAAATAGGCACTGATATTGGTGCATATCTTCCCAAGCTCAGTACGCTGAAGGTGACCATAGTAATATTCAGCAATAAGGTATGTAGCACTTAGAACAACTAAGTTCACGGCCGTAATTGTCAGACGTTGTACAACTCTCTTAAATTATGTTTGCAGTAACTTTTTATAGCTTACAAATTTTAAATGCACCCCTGATCACCGTAAAAGGGAACATTCAGGACTTAAAAAAATTAGGCAGCTAAACTCTAAGGAGCCCTGCTAATGCAGTGGCTAAGAACTGAGCTACTGACCAAAAGGTCAGCAATTCAGATCTACCAGCTGCTCTGTGGGAGAAAGATGTGCTGATCAGCTTCCTGCTTCCATAAAAAGTACAGTCTTGAGAACCCTATGGGAGAGTTCTACTCTGGGCTAGAGTCACTGTGAGTCAGAATTGACTTGAAGGCAAATAGGTTTGTTTTAGTCTCTGCATAAAGAGCGCTGGTGTGCAATGGTTAGGTACTCGACTGCTAACCACAAAGTCAGCAGTTAGAACCCACCAGCAGTTTCACAGGAGAAAGACCTGGCAATTCACTCTGGTAAAGCTAAAAGCCTAGGAATCCCTATGGGGCAGTTCTGTTGTGGTTGTTGGGGGCTGCTGAGTGAATTCCGACTCATAGCGATCCCGTGTACAGCAGAAAGGAACAGTGTCAGGTCCTGTACCATCCTAGTGATGGTGGTTACACTGGATCCCGTTGTAGCAGCCATCTCATTGAGGGTCCCCCTCTTTTTCACTGCCCCTCTATTTTAACAAGCATGTTGTACAACACGTCCAAAGCCCGTGAGATGAAGTTTCACCGTACTTACTTCTAAGGAGCATTTCAGCAGTACTTCTTCCAAGATAGATTTGTTAGTCCTTTTGGCAATTCATGGTTTATTCAATATTGTTCACCAACATCATAATTCAAAGGCATCAGTCCTTCTTTGGGTTTCTTTATTCGTTGCCCTGATTTTGCATTCATGTGAGGCGGTTGAAAATACCATGGCTTGGTTCAGGGGCACCTTTTTTCTTAAAGTGACATCTTTGTTTTATCTTTGTTTTTGTAAAAAAGAAGTCTTCTGCAGCAGTTTTGCCCAACGTGTTGTTTGATTTCTTGACTGCTGCTTCCACGGGTGTTGATTGTAGGTTCAAGTAAAACGAAATCTTTGGCAACTTCAGGCTTTTCTTCATTCACTAAGATATTACTTGCTGGTCCAGTTGTGAGGGTTTTTGTTCTGTGTTGAGGTGCAATCCACACTGAAGCCTGTGATCTTTGATCTTCATCAGTAAGTGCTTCAAGTCCCCTTCACTGTCAGCAAGTAAGGTTGCATCATCTGTATAATGCAGGTTGTTAATAAGTCTGCCTTCCATCCTGATGCCCTGTTCTTCATATAGTCCAGTGTCAGATTATTTGCTCAGCATACAGATTGAATAGATATGGTAAAAGGACAGAAACATTCACCCACATCGTTTCTGACTTTAAATTATACAGAATCCTCATGTTCTGTTCAGAAGACTGCCTCTTGATCTATGCAGTTTTCTTATGAGCACAATTAATTGTGCTGAAATTCCTATCCTTCACAACGTTGTTCACAATTTGCCATGATCCACAGAGTCAGATACCTTTGCATAGTCAATAGAATGCTGGTAAACGTCTTTCTGATATCCTCTTCTTTCATCCAGGGTAAATCTGACATTAGCAATGATGCCCTTTCTACATTTATATTGTTGAAAAATGGCAAAGAAGAAGTTGTTGATCTTAGAAAATCCTGTCATTCTATCTCTAGCGTCACCGCTATCACCAAGGCCATATTTTCCAACTACCAATCCTTCCTCTGGTGGCATGGTGGTTAAGACCTCTTTCTGCTCACCAAAAAGGTCAGCAGCTCAAATCCATGAGGCACTCCTTGAAAACTCAACGGGGCAGTTCTACTCTGTCCTGTACAGTTGCTCAGTGAGAATTGGCATCACCAGTAGGTTTGGTTTTGCATTCTTCTTTGTTTCCTCCTTTTACCTTATGATCACTAGTAATTGTTGATGTATCCTGATTGCATGTTCTACCAATTTCAAACTTCAGAAGTTGGTAAGTCTTTAACTTCTTCATCTTTACCTTACCAGATGGTGCAAATGGCATGTGGATATTATCCTATCATTGACAGCACTGTATTTCAGGACAGATCTTGAAATGTTCTTTCTGACCATGAACGCAAAGCTATTCCTCTTCAATTTGTTGTTCCTGGCATAACACACCATATAACCGATTCAAAAAGGCCAATACCGTCATTTCAACTCACTAATGCCTAGAATACCAATGTTTATGCATTCCATTTCATTTTTGACTACTTCAAACTTGCCTAGATTCATACTTTGTACATTCCATGTTCTGATTATTAATGGATACTTGCACCTGTTTCTTCTTATTTTGAGTCATGCCACATCATCCAGTGATGGTCCTGAAAGCTTGACCCTATCTATGTCATTAAGGGCAACTCTACTTTGAGGAGGCAGCCCTTCTGCCATCATCTTGAGTGCCTTTCAACTGGAGAGGTTCATCTTCAGGCACTGTACCAGACAGTGTTCTGCTGCTATTCATAAAGTTTTCACTGGCTAATTTTTTCTTTCAAACATATACTGCCGGGTCCTCCTTCTATTCAGTCTTAGTCTACAGGCTCAACAGAAACCTGTCTGCCATGGGTGACCCTGCTGGTATTTGAACACTGGTGGGGTAGCTTCCAATATCACAACAACACACAGACCCCTACAGTAAAACAAACAGACAGATGCATGGGAGATGGGGCAGTTCTACCCAGTCATGTAGGTTCACTATGTGTCAGAATCTACTGGATGGCACACAACAACAAATCTCTTTATAAACTTTCCAGTGGCCAAAGTCACAACATAAGTAACAGGCACTGAAAGAGGTTCTTATATAGTTAAAGCCACTATATCTTGCTGAAGAATTATCTTTGTTGTCATTGTCCTTAAAAACATTAACATCATGACACAACTGACCAGAGGTGAAGGAGCTCAGAGATTCCTGCAGCCTTGGGTCAGGATGAGAATTGGCCCAGTGAGAGGCCCAAGTTCTTTGAGGTCCTCTGTCTCAATGAGTCCGAGTAACTCATTACTAAGACTCCCATAAGGCACTTGCTTCAACCCACACATCCATCTGCCTTGGACAGGGTTGTGCATTCACATATCTGTTCTGGTTTGATGCTTCTGAGTTCTGTAATTATGATCTTTTTCTTTAAGAAGCATTTTGCTAGTAACCAACAAGGTTCTTTGCATATGTTGAGGGCTTCTGTTTTATTGTAACGTGTTGATTTCCTTGTTGCAGGATGCTCCAGAGTCCATTTGGTTTTTGAAATTGTCCAACTTCATCTGATGCCCAATTAGGGCTGCAGTTAGCCACCAGCAATTTGGCCCTAAGCCATGGCTACCCCATGCACAAGGAACAAAATGCTGCTGGTTCCTACATCATCCATGTGATTGATTGCAGGTTGGATTATTGTCATCTATAGGGTTTTCACTGGTTAATTTTCAGAAATAGATTGCCAGGTTTTTCTTCCTATTCCATCTTAGTTAGGAAGCTCCATTGAAACCTGTTCAGCATCATAGTAACCCACAAGCTTCCAGTGACAAGGAAAGGAACCCATGTAGTGGGTGGGTCACACATGTGATACACTGGCTGGGAATCAAACTCCGGACACTCACGTTGATTCAACTCATAGTCACCCTATAAGACAGGGCAGACCTGCCCCATAGAGTTTCCGAGGAGCACCTGGTGGATTTGAACTACTGATCTTTTGGTTAACAACCATAGCACTTAACCACTACACCACGGGGCTCTCACATCGAAGGAAGGTGAGAATTCTATCACTGAACTATCAGTCCCTTCTGCATAATAAGGTTGTTGTTGTTAGTTGCCACAGAGTCAGTTTCAACTCATGATGATCCCATGTGTGCAGAGGGAAATTACTCTATAAGGTTTTCAAGACTGAACTTTCAGAAGCAGATTATCATTTCTTTCTTCTGAGGCATCTCTGGGTAGGTTCGAACTACCAATCTTTTGGGTAGTACTCTGGCACTTAACTGTTTGTGCTCTCCAAGGACTCTTTGTTATTGGGTAGTAACGCTCTAAATGTAATATTGTCTCTTTCTGGGAAGGAGTGACACTTTGCAGCCAGTTTCTTCCCAACATTCAATCTACCTTTTAAACTGGCCCTTAAAGTCAGAGGCTTAGGTAAAACCAGTGAACACAGAACATTCTTTGATTTTTCAGGCTTTTTATGCACCATGACAAAGGAGACAGTACATTACAGTCTGTTGATTTCCTACAGGCATAGTATTACCTTGTAAATAGAATGCCTAGTTTGGTCCCAGCGGCCACTATTGTTGAAAAGATCAAAGATCTCTTAAAATTCTTCTTTTGTTGTTGTCATTTTTCAGTGTCAAAAGGATCCATTTTACATTCTCTGAAGTGTGTGTCTGTGTCATAACTTACACTTGAGAATGAAACTGTCACCTCGGATAAACTCTTGCTATCCAAGACTCCTGCTTGGCAAAGAGCATTGTTCACACAGCTGCACTCTGTTTGGTCTTTGGATGTAAAGGTCTGTCATTCTACGTAAAATTGTATTTTTCTGCCTTAAGAATGAATGTCATACTGTAAAATACTGGATATAGTTTATAAACTATTCAAAGCAGATTTACGGAAATTGTCAGGTTTGAAGTCATTTGCATTTACTTAAACTTGTATGTCAGTTTGTTTGCTGTGACTCTGGGGAAAATGCATATATTTTTGTTAACTATATTTTTAGCTTAAAAAAATATTGTTCACATTTTATAGAGCCCAACTCTTCAGTCACTGCAATACAGAAACAATTTTTTCTTACATTTCTCATGAGGTCTACTGTCTGTTCCAATACATATGTCATATGGCTGTCTTATGACGTGATCAGCCTTCCTTTGAGTCAGAGTGTGGGTTCCTGTGTACTTTAGTCAACAGAGTATGGTGGAAAAGATGCTAGGTCCTAACAATTTCTCTCTCATTTTCTGGTGTTCTTTCTATTTGTCTCACCCTCCGGGAATGCTAACTCTGGGGGAAGCTAGCTCTGAACCATGATGAAACTCAAACTAGCCTGTGGACGAAGTCCAGATGGAGAAGAACTGAGGCCTCAAGCTAGCACTCGTCAATAACGAAACACATAAGTGAAGGAGCCTTTAAAATGACCCAGTGATTCCCCTTCCTTTCAAGTCTTCTGGCTGAGTCTAGACATAGTGAAGCAGAGACAAGTTTATCCACTCTGTCCTTTTTGAATTCCTGACCCACTGAATCCAAGAGCAAAATAAATAGTTGCTTCATGACCTTAATTTGTTATGCATTTGTAGTACCTAGAGTCAGCTTCTTTTTCTCTTCCCATTTTTTTTTTTTTTTCCTGATTCTCTAAAGCCCGTACAAAGTGATGCTAGGATGCCATACACTATTTGGTAACAAGACTGTTGGATGTATACTTCTTGCTACTGTTTTTCTTCCTTGCCTCTTTTTTTCATAAGCCAGTAATTTAAAAAGTAAACTCTAGAGCCAGACTGACCATGTTAGAATCTTGGAGTTACCTTTTAGTGATTGTGTGACCACGGACAAGTTATTTAATCCTTTTGAAGCTCAACTTTCTCATCTGAATAATAGGCATAACAGTACCTATCAAAGTGAGTTGCAGGGAAGATTAATCAGTTAATACATGTAAAGGGCTCAGAGAGTGCCTGGTATATAGTAAGTACTCATTAAAATTTCAACTATTATAATTTTACCTTTAAGCCCCTTTATTTTATTGTTTATTTTTAAATTTGTGTTTACTGCACAACTCTGTATTACAATACCAATAATGGAAAATCTAAAACATATACAATCACATCGTGCTAGCAACTTATTTTGTTTTTTCTTGTATTCTTTGAAACTCCTTTTGTATACAAATAATGTTTTTAATATACAGGAGGACAGAAATAACTGCTTATGATTTGCTCTGAGACAAAATTAATCATTGATAGCTAGGTAAACATCCCCAAAAGGGGAAATATTTCCATTTTATCAATGAGGAAACTATCAGTCTTTTGATTAACAGACTACTGCACAGAAATTATAATTATAAGAAGATTAAATAACATTAGGAAACCCTGGTGGCATAGTGGTTAAGACTTATGGCTGCTAACCCAAAAGTCAGCAGTTTGCATCCACCAGATGCTGCTTAGAAATTCTACACGATGATCTTACTCTATCCTACAGAGTTTCTGTGAGTCAGATTTGACTTGACAGCAACGGGTTACTTTGTTGGGTTTAGTGTTATGTATATCATATAATATGACATGAAAAGAGTAGGATAGTCTTCAGAATGTTAGAATTATTAGATACAGAATATAAACTTGGCTTAATACAGCCAAAAAACTAGAATGACACACTGAAAATTACAGCAAGGAACTAGAAACCATAAAAAGTGATCTGGCAAGTTTGTAAAGCATTCAAATAGAAACGCTAAAATTGAAAATTATTATATTAAAATTAAGACCTCACTAAATAACTTTAGTAGCATCAGAAGAGTGAATTAGAAAATCAGAAGATGGATCAAAAATATTCAGAATGAAGCACAGAGAAAGAATATGCATAAGTGAGGATAAGGGACATAGAGAACATAATGAAAAATTCTACTATGTTTTATTGGACTCTAGAAGAAAAGGAGAAAGGACAAGAAGCAGTATTTAAAGGTTGATGGATAAGAATTTTTCACAAGTGATGTACAATATCAATTTATAGATTTAAAGATCATAATTAACTCCCCTCCCCAAAAAAGGTAAACAAAGGAAATTCACACCTGGACGCATTAGAAGGAAGCTAATGTAGAAAACAAAAGACAAAGGAAAATTCTGAAAGTCAGGGGACAAAGAGACTATCTTTGAGTGAGTGAGCTATAGTTAGTCAGACAGCTGACTTTTCAACAGAAGCAATGGAAGCCAGAAATCAGTGGATTGATATCTTTCATGTGCTGGGAAAAAAATGACAACTGTAACCTAGAATTCTTCACCAGCAAAAAATTATTCAAGAAGAGTGTTTCCAGTGAAAACTGAAATAGTTTGCCACTTATATATCATACCGAAGGAAACTATAAATTTTGTCTTTAGGCAGAAGGAAGTCTCAAATTCTTCTGAATGATCAGGCTAAAGTTATATATATAGGTATGTGCACGCGTGTGTGTAAATAACTTTAATGTGATCTCTGGAAACTTTTATTCTTTTGGCTGAATGATGGGAAGAAGGGTGAATTTTCTCTGTATGTCATTTCTGTACCTTTTGAATTTTATTCCTGATTCAGTAAGTCTGCATAGAAAGTGGTAAGCTGAGTACTCTCTACATCTTAACTAAGTAGATTAAAAGAAACATAAGCCCAAAATCGTTGCAGCCAGAAAATAGAAAAAGGCATAACAAGCTCCTTTCAGGACTGCTATGAGGTAGTAAATTAACATTATTTCAGTCATAAAGATATGCATGTATTTATATGCTGTGTCTAGACACAGCAGACATCAGGCTGTTGGGTACAATGTAAAAATAAGCAGCAGAATGGAAAAAAATGGAAAGCTTTCTGTCATACTTGTTATCTTTTAATTTAGATTCTACAAAAGCTAGATTATTCAGACGGATATATTGGATTCAATGCTACAAATTCTACTTGTCTTTTCCATTTAATCATAAAAATGCTATGGTACTTTCTTAATGATTCATGTTGTCCCAGCTACATAACACAAACATTTATACTGATAAATTAATGAGAATCAAATAACTAACCAGAGTGTTTCATGATTGGAAGACTTTCAGATATATTGGAATTTCCTCTTTCTTATGCCTGAGAAGCTTGAACACATCCACAGACTGGGTGATCATTGTTTCCTGCTCGATTATTGGTCATTCATAGCCATTTGAAAGTTTTTTTTTAATTGATCCCAGATTTCTTCTCTATGACGGCTCTTATCTGTCCTAGTTCTGTTCTTTCCATGGCAACACAGGACAAGGATACACCCTCTTCTACATAAGAGAACACCAAGTATAGAAGGCAACCAGAATGTTTCCTTTTAGTGTTGGTTCTTGTAGACTAAACATTCTCATGTAATTGAGTCTTGCCTAATCTGCCTGTGTTTGGGTAGTCAAAGAGACACAGCTGATTCAATGGCAAAGGGAATAGTAGGGTAAGAAGTAGAAAAAAATCATTGTAGAGGTAGGAGGTAAACTCAGGGTAAATTAACTGAACAAACATATACTTCATAAGTATGGCTTTTATGGACTTAGTGATTCTTTTTAAAACTTGGATTTTGTATTATGCATTAAATTCAGAAAGATTATTGGATCATGTATAAAGACGTAAATCTGAGGCTCAAGGTGGCCTAGCAATTACTGTTGATAAGACAGTGGCATCTTAGATTTTGAGACATGCTTTGTAAAACAAAAACCAAAAGCCAAGCCCACTATCATTAAGTTGATTCTGACTCATGGTGACCCTGAAGGACAGAGTGGAATTGTACCATACAGCTTCCAAGGAGCACCTGGTGGGTTCAAACTCCCAACCTTTTGGTTAGCAAACATAGCATTTAACCACTATATCACCAGGATTCCCATGCTTTGTAAAGGGGCTATCAATTTATGTCCTTAGACTTTGAAACAATATGCTTTTAAAAAAGCACAATTAAAACTATCTAGCTAAAGATCCAAGTATAAAAAAGTATACCTGTGAGGTCTGATCAACAATGTAACTGCAAAAATTGTGTGTGGGGAGAGAGAGAGAGGTAGTAGGAATGCCAGAAAAGATTCATTTGAAGGTAAAAGTAAAACAAGAACACCCTGTTATTCTATGCCCATACTCACCAAGTGTTACAATGGACACTTTAGCAACTCTTTATAATCAGTCTTGTTAATATTATTGGGGAAAGGCTGAATTTTAATGCCTTTGCCTATTGCCAGGAAATCTGGCTCCTATAACTTGGAACCTGCCTATGACTCTATGCATAAATCATAATTTAACAACTTGATTGTAGCTACAGCTGCTGGGATTTAGCACTTGTAAGGACAGCTAAGAAATTGCAGCCTTTGTGTTCTGTAATTATGCATAAACTAAGTCTACTGAAAGGAAACTCAGAAAATGTGCTCACAACAGATTCTTGAAGAATCAGCCAGGCTGAAGAAAAATTCATGAGAAGATGGTAATCTGGCTCCAAATATTTACTTGTTTGTTTATCCTAGGAAATAATAATTTGGGCAAGGGTTGATACTGACTTGACTGTCCATAGGGAACTTGACTCAGAGATGATTCGGTGTAATAGTCAGCTATTGTTATAAGAATGCTATGTAACAAACTACCCCCAAGCCCCATGGCTTATAAACAACAGTAATACAACAACAACAAAAACAAACCTGTTGCTATCAAACCAATTCTAACACATAGCAACCTTATAACACAAAGAAGAACTGCCCCATAGGATTTTTAAGGAGTGACTGATGGATTTGGACTGCTTACCTTTTGGTTGAGAGCAATACTCAGCTCTTAACGACTGTGCCACCAGGATGCCTGAAAACAACAAGCGTGAGTTTTCACTTGCTTATCTGTCTGTGGATTGACCAGGGCAGCTCTGCTTCAGGCTCTAGACTGTCTAGTTTAGTCTGCAGGTCAGGTTCCAGTGTGTGTCTTGTGATTTCTTTGATGCCCAAGAGATAGATGTTAGCTGGACCATGATTCTCTCATACTGCACAGGAGCACAAAAGGACAAATCAAACTGTGCAAGCATGCTTAAAACCTCTGCTCACATCACTTCCAGTACATTCTTTTGGCCAAGTCTAAGGAAATCCTGGTGCTGAAATCCTGGGTATGGCTGCCAACCGAAACACTGACAATTTAAGTCCACCAGGTATTCCTTGTAAATGCTATAGGGCAGTTCTACTCTGCCTTATGGTGTTGCTGAGTTGGAATCAACTCAACAGCAGTGGGTTTGGTTGGGGTTTTCATCATCAGTAGAGTGGAGCAGTAAGCTCCTCCCACTGTGGAAGGAGAACATAAAGTTAAGGTTGCAGAGGGTGCTGAAATGTAGTCCTGTAGCCAGGAAGTGAAGAGTTGGAGCCACTAATTTAATTGTCCAGGATAAGTGCTCTGTTTCCATTTGTAAAGACTCTCCCAACTAACTGAGTTGTTTTTTTCAATTCAAGGGTAATACTTTAGGTTAGTGTTAACACAGTAGTGTTAAGTGAACTTAAAAACACTTAATATAACACTATAACACCACAGGATCTGACAAAAGCAAGAATGTCATCAATCTTAAATCCCAGAAAATTTTAAAAAGTAATGTTATATGTGCAGCTCTGTGTGAAGATAGCATGGCATACAGTGATGACGGAGATGCCTCAAGCCTTGAATGCAGTAGGCTTGACAGAAGAGTCAAGCTGTCCCTCTGGCTGACACAGGGCAAGGCAAAAGCACCCAAGCTTCTTGACACTACCAGCAGTACCAAAGGGACATGCTAGTTGCCAGCAAAAGTGCCATTAAAAAATGGAAATTAAATTAAAAAAAAATTAATTTGGGATAAAATGTCTAAGTGTATTTATGAGAAGACCTATCCATTTCTCAGTGATGTAATGGAAAACCAGTTTTGGTCTACCCAAGTCAAGGATATTTTACAAAATGAATAGTGTGACAGTTTGTGACAAACTCTAAAGCCACTAATCAAAATCTCCTGCCTCTGAGAAAAGAGTAGCTAGAATTTCTGAATAAATAACATTATGGCTTAAAGCTCTAGGGAGGGGCAATAACTCAGACATATTTAGGGATCTTGTCTTAGTCATCTAGTGCTGCTTTAACATAAATACAAGTAGATGGCTTTAAAAAGGGAAATTTTATCAGTCTAGTAGTCTACAAGTCCAAACTCAAGGTGTCAGCTCCAAGGGAAGGTTTTCTCTGTTGGCTCTAGAGGAAGGTCATTATCGTCAGTCTTCCCCCAGACTGGGAGCTTCTGAAGTGTAGAGACTCCAGGTCCTTAGAAAGGGCTGTGCTCCTTCCACTGCTTCCTTGGTGGTATGAGGTCCCCAAATCTCCACTTGCCTCCCTTTCTTTTATATTCCAAGAGGTTGTCCCAAGGTACAGTAAAATCCCACATGCTGAGTCCTACCCCACCAACACAACTGCTGCCCGTCCCCTCTTACTAATGTCATAGAAGCAGGGTTTACGGCATAAAGGAATATCACACAATACCAAGAATAAAGGTCTGGCCAAATTGATACATACTTTTGGGGGGAGGGCACAAGTGAATCCGTGATAAGGCTATAGATGTATGTGTGAGAGAAGAGGAAGACCGAGAGAAGATGGATGGACGGATGAACAGACGGGGATAGATGGACACACATGTCGTGTGTTGGTTTTTTCAATCAGTACCAGAGCAAGGCCTAGATATTTTAATATATGAGTTATTTATTCTTTATCAACACTAACTGCAGTCAGACCATCTGGTTAAAATTAAGCCTTTCTTCAGTTCAAGCATGTCCATCCCTAAAAGGAGATTCTCACTAACATTATGATCATGATACAAATGAATGATGCAACTTAAAATTCTCAACAGTACAATTAGAAACAGAGTATTTAAGGTAAAGATATTACATTCTGTTAAATGCATTTCACATCTTATTCAAAAATGAACTCCGTATGGATCAAAATGGGTCATAAACCTAAATGTAAGATTATAGATAATAAACCCAACAGTGTAAAGCTTTAAGAAAAAAAAAGTCAAAAAATTATTCATGATCTTGGGTTAGGCAAAGAGCTCTTAAATGGGACATCAAAATTATGGGTCATAAAAGAAAAAATGTATCCAAGCTTGTTGCCATCAAGTGATTCTGAGTCGTGGTGACCCGATGTGTTTCAGTGTAGAACTGCATGCCATAGGTTTCCAATGGCTGTGAATTCTCAGAAGTGTATGGTCAAACCGCCAGGTCTTTCTTCCAGCGCACCTTTAGATAAATTCAAAATGCCAACCTTTTGTTGAGTGCTTAACTGATTTAGCCACCCAGGGATTCCCATCAGGGAAAATGAAAAATGGATGAAGCTTAAATACATTATGCTTGGTGAAAGAAGCTGCTCAGATTTTATGTACTGCATGGTTCCATTTATTTGAAAAGACAAAATGACAGGAATGGAGTGGTTGTCAGGAACCCGAGTGAGGAAATCATTTGACTACAAATGGGCAAAATGAGGAAATATCTGAGGGTGATGGAATTCTTCTGCATTTTAATTGTGGTGAAGGCTACGTGATGGAAAGGCAACCAACTAAATAAGACTTAGAATTATACGAATGTGTTTGATAATTTCCTAGTAACATTTTTTTATACATGAAATTAAGAAGGAAGATATCAACAACAGTTTAGAACACTTGATGGGTGACCGGCTTGTATCTCAGCCGTGCTGAGGTCACTGCAGCTTTGGTGGACATGCCTATGAGATCTGCCAATTAAGTTCACAAACTCATCCTGGAAAAAGTACTACATACCTCATCGCTGGGTATCACCACAGTCACCTTCAAAGAACTACCCCTGGGAAGCTGCACTGATGCTAGAGCCTAGTACACCCTTCAAAGCAATTTTGGAACTCTTTTTCTGAAATGGGTATCAGAGCTGTCATAGTATTATACTTGGTGTCCTGAATGTCACCAAAATGGGTTCTGTCTTAGTCAGCTGGGGCTGCTCTAACAACACAGAATGGATGGCTTTAACAAAAGAAGGTTGACACAGTCTGGTAGGCTACAAGTCCAAATTCCAGATGTCCACTCCAGGGGAAGGTTCTCCCCTTTGTCAGCTCTGGAAGAAAGTCCGGTATTGCATCAGTCTGTGTCCAGGGAGTGTCTTGGCACAGGAACCTCAGGTCTGAAGGACATGCTCTTCTCCCGGTGCCGCTTGCTTGATGGTGTGAGGTTCCCAATTCTCTGCCTGCTTGTCTTTCCTTTTATCTTTTGCAAGATGAAAGGATTAAGTGTGGGGCAAGCCGTGCTCCAGGGAGACTCCCTTTACAGAGGAGCAGGGAGGTGATCTTATAAAGGGATTTACAGTCCCACCCGAATTCTTTAACACGCAGTATAGGAAAACCACAAAATGGAGGACAGTTACAAGATACTGGGAATCATGACCCAGCCACATGGCTACACATATTTTTTGGGGGAAGGGACACAATTCAATCCATGACAGCTTCCTTTCAATATTTCTTTTATCTTTGGGTAAAGAAAAATGTTCCTGGGGGCCAGATCAGGTGAGTAGAGTTGAGGTTCCAATACAGTTATTTGTTTACTGGCTAAAAATTCCCTCACAGACTAGACAATTAAGTCTGCAAATTTGCCACCATGCCACCATGCACAGCGGCCATTCCAAAAAGAGTTCCAAAATTGCTTTGAAGGATAGACTAGGTGCTGGCATTGGTGTATACTTTCCCAAGGGAAGTACTTCAAAGGTGAGTGTACTGATATTCAGCAATGAGGTATGCAGGACTTAGAACAAATAAGTTCATGGACTTAATTGTCAGACCATGCATACACACCAACAGCACCCATTCCCAAACACCTGCATCTCTGTCTGCCCAAGGGCTGTCTCTGGATGCTGAGTGTTGGCACACAACTACTGTCTTTATTTTTTTCCACTTAAATGATTTAATTGCTATAAAAATAAGCATAACACATTTGCCAATTCAACATTTTTCTTTTGTACAATACAGTGATATCAACTACGTTAGTCGTGTTGTGCAACCGTCACTCTTAATCTCTGCCAAATTTTCTATCACCCTAAATAGAAGTGTGCTACAGTAATTGCCCCAAAAATAACTCCCTCGGGTTGCAATCCAACCACCAAACCCATTGTCCTTGAGTTAATTCCAGCTCATAGGAAACCTGCAGGAGACAGTAGAGCTGCTCCCCATAAGGAGCAGCTCATGGATGGAAGAGCCAGTGTTTTGGTTAGCAGCCAAACTGTTAACCACTACACCACCAGGGTTTTCCCCTTAGGGGAAGGGGAGTCTTACAACTTCCAGGAGAAGCCTCAAAGAGGAGCAAAGATTGTTGGATCAGTTCTGCAACTTCCTCAGCCCTCAGGGGATTGTACTGAGATGTGTATTAGTCTTTCAGGGCATCCTTGGAATTGAACCCTAATTTCCCACTGTGATAATCTACCTATTAATGCAGCTGACATTGACTTTCCTACATTGTCCTCTTGGAATTAACTCCCAAATAAACCAATTTCACACCCAAATCCTTATCTCAGCATCTATATGAGGTGAATGTAATCTAAGACAGAATTGATTTTTTTCTCATCAACATCTTTTTATCAGTCTAACCAATATGTCATCTTTTCATAAAACCAATATTTAAATTGATCACTTACTGTGTACAAAGAGCCAGGATCCCAGGTGGCACAGTAGTTAAGTGTCCCATTACTAACTGAAAGATCAGTGGTTAAAACATTTCAGCCGCTCCACAGGAGAAAGATGTGGCAGTCTGCCTCTGTAAAGATTACAGCCTTGGAAACCCTATGGGGTGGTCCTACTCTGTCTTACAGGGTCGCTATGAGTTAGAATAGACTCTACAGCAAAGAGTTTGTTTTTCTTGTATGTATATACAAAGTTCCTGTGAGACAGAGATGTGAAGGGCCAGCCTAACCACACCCTGGAACATTCCAGAGTGATAAGCAACTTGTTTTACCACTCACATCCGGAATGAGTTGCTTAAATCATCAACCAACATTTCCCTAAAGTCGTTTTTTAGAAAAGCTAATTTGGACCAAATTCAGAGACATGGGCGGAAGAGACAAAGGTGACCACTATATGACCTTCCAGAGCAGGACACAACCGCTTGGGAAGATCTACAACCAGTCCTGGAGAATCTAACCCGTGGAGCAAGGAGCTGTGCAGGCGCAACAAACCACAGTAAGTCCTGCTGCCAGTCCCAGAAGACTGTTACAGAAGACATCTTGAAGTCCTATTGTATATGCACCTCCTTAACATAGCCCCCCAAAAGCCTCACCTTGTTCCCCTGAAACGAAGTGAATGAAGCATGAGATCCTTCCTGCCTAAAATGCTTTAGAAGCCCCAAGAAAGCCTTTGTTCTGGGAGACAGAGGTAGGTGTTGCCCAGGCCTTCCTCGTTTCATCTTGCAAGCCCCTTTCTAATAAATCTTTGCTACCTGGTGGTGTAGTGGTTAAGTGCCACGTTAGCAGTTCGAATCTGCCAAGTACTCCTTGGAAGCTGTATGGGGCAGTTCTAGTCTGTCCTATAAGGTCTCTATGAGTCAGAATCAGCTTGACAGCAGTGGATTTGGTTTGGGGTTTTGCTGTGGAAAACTGTATGCAGGTTCTCTCCTGATTATTCTTACTCAGTAGAGAATAAGAACCCTGTTTGTGGGCTGGACTGGCCCAGGCAGTTCTGGGTAACACCTGGTGGCACACATTATTTGCATTTAACTATTAACCTAAAGGTTTGTGGTTCAAACACAGCCATCAACACTATGGAAGAAAGGCATGGCAAACTACTTCTGTAAAGATTACAGCCAAGAAAACTCTATGGAGCAGTTCTATTCTGTCCCATGAGATTACTGTGAGAACTGACATATGGAAATTTTTTTTTTAAGTACATAGTTCAGAGGTATAACAGTGAACAAAGGAAAATTGATCTCTGTCTACATATGACATAGCATCTGATGTAAGTAGCAAGTTTAAAATGGTTTAAGTACACCGTGGGGTATACAGGGTACCACTGGCTCAAGCAGCTCTAGCTCTGCGCACCGTCCTAGAGGGTCTTGAGAAGTTTGTCAGAGAAAGTGATTTTTCAGCTGTGGCCTGAGCAATGAGCAGGGATTGGGAAAAGAGAAGACAGAAAAGTCCTATAGACTGGATAACTTAGGAAACATTCCTTTAGTGTTTTGAGGAATAAAAGCCACAGAACAGAACAAAGAGCAGTTGGTTGAAGTGCCCAAGACTGCCTTTGTCAAGCTTCAGGTGGAAGTCCGTTTTAACACGACAAGAGAAAGTGGATAACCATTTCATTGTTGATTTGTAAATGGTGCATTCTTTTAAATTTAAGAACACATTGATTCTTGAATTCGTTACACCTCTCCCAGACCCCCTGGCTGAAACTGGAGTGATTTGACAACAGGCTGCTTTGCTTCCATACTCACCATCAGATTCTGTTTCTCCTATCTTCCATTGAGACCAGTGTGCATGTGCCCGATTTATCGCCTTGGGAAACTTGTAGTGCCTATGTGTGTGTGTTTGTGTGTATGCACGCACACGTGCACACCAGCGTGCATGTATGTGTCTGCAGGAAGAATGAGTTTCCAGAAATTAAAACAGTGGTGCCCTGTTTGTTTCTAACTCTTTCTCTTAGTGTCTGCTCCAACTCTGTGTTGTCTCTGTTCTCCCGGGGGAAGGATGAGGGGCAAATAATATTCACCAAGGTGATATGAATTCCAGGTAAAGAGTTAAATTTTTAGGATTTTTATTTTACTGATTCCTTTTAATAGCATTTTAATACTTACGCATTCACTCATTTCCTCATCAGGCATGTAGCAATCTCCCGTTGTGCCTAATGTGTTAGTCACTGGGAACACAGAGATAAGCAGGGCCCACTCACAGCCTTAAATAATCCACAGCATTAGTGGGGAGACAGAGATAATCCAGCAACACTGCCAGTGCAGTCAGTGTTATTCCCTAGGAATGTATAAGACGTAGCTTCCCAGAGTTGGGGAGTGGAGTGGTGTTCAACAAGCAGGTGATACTCGAGCAGAGTCTTAAAGGATGAACTGAATTTTCCTAATGGACAAAGTGGGACATATACCATACGAAGAACAAAGTCATGAAACAGCATGGCGAGGTGAGATGAGAGGGCGAGGGGGACAGGAGTTGATTGAATGGATATGGGAAGTCCAGAGTCAGTTCTACCCTGGCCCCTGGGGTTGCCATGAGTCAGATCTGACTCAACGGCACTTGGCTGGCTGGCAGAGTGGAAAGGAGGAGTGTGTGTCATGGAGCGAGGAGGTAGGGAGAGAAGTTAGAGTAGCACCGCGGTGTGTGTTCAGGATTTTATATGGCAAATAGTTTTGGATTGTAAATGTTGACCTAAAGCACAATAAAATATTTCTTAAAAAGAAACAGCATGACATATTTGAGAACTACAGAGTACAGAGGACTAGGGTATAAAGGCGGAGAGGCCGTGGTGGAGGACACATTAAAAGACAAGAAGAAACAGTTATCACAGAGTCGATTCTGACTCATAGTGACCCTATGTCTGTCAATGTAGAATTGTACTCCACAGGTTTTCAGTGGCTGATTTTTCAAAAGTAGATTGCTCAGTCTTGCTTCTAAGGCACTCCTGAGTGGACTTGAACTTACAACCTTTTGATTAGTGGCTGAGCCCAGTGACTGTACCCTACAGAGACTCTGGAGGCCATGGTAGTAGCTATGACACTGATGTGAAGATAGTTTGGGATAGGGCTATCAAGAATCTTTGGATTCAATCCAATTTGTAAGGAGGAAACACTGGAGGTTTTCAAAATAGGGAATGACATGAAATTATTTGCAGTGTGCAAGAATAATCCAGTAGAAAATGGAGTAAAGAGAGAGAAAGGATTTGAGGAGAGAAAAACAATCAACAGACATTTGCCAGTCATGGCAAGAGGTGCGAAGAGCCTAAACCAATGTGATGAGTAGACAGCATGATGACAGAAAAGAGACAAGAGACCAGGGGCAGAATCCTCAGGACGCAGAAACTGTGTGCAGATATGAAAGAGAGGCAGCAGCAAGGGACAACTCCAAGATCAAGCCAGGACAGTTGAGTCTATTGTGACGTTGTTTCAGGATATACCCAGAGAAGCTATTACTCCAGATGTGCAAAGCTCAGGCAGGTTCTGTGGAATGTGGCAGAATGAAGCCAGACTGCAGGAGTTTGAGGAGCAGGAGAGGAGGAAATAGAGATCGAGAATGGTCTCCAAAACGCAGTGCACAAAATAATCCACTTAGCTTTAGTGCATCCTTTTAAAAGTATCTAGTTTGGTGTTATATTCTATTATGTGCCTAATCTTTCAGTTCAGAAAACACATACCAGTTATGTGTACATAAGGAAATCTATTTTCATTTGGTTATTTAAGGAAAATTATTGCTTTTAATGATGGAGAGCATTTTCTTGTTTTCTTCATTTAGAGACCAGTGGACTGTTCTCTCAAAGAAAAGTGGCAAATGGATGGAGAGGTCTGGTCAAGGAGAAGATGGTTCTTAGGAGGCTGAAGACTTAAAACAGGGAGCAAGGGGACGGAAGGTGCAACTGGAGCAGGTGTGGGCTTTTAAAGAGAAAGTAACTGAAGGACAGCATGCTAGGAGGGGGTGGGAAAGGATAGAATCAAGTGCTCAGTTGAAAGTAGGTGTCAGCCTTGTGCATAGACCCCATGTGTGTGCCACCCCATATCTTCTCAGCCCCCTCTGCGCTCTCCAAGGTGGCTCCACATTGGTTCACGGTCAGAGCATAGCTAGCAACGGCTCTGGCCATTCTCATGGTATAAAAGCCCTAACCTCTACTTTGCAGACCCTGAAGCCACCATGGATAGAGCTAATCATCAGGGAGAAACCACTGTACTTGTACGCTGACCAGACTGGATCCCTAAAGAGTAAACCTCCCCAAGATACCATGCAAGGGCCTGAGTAAGACAACCTCGGATGCTTAGGGAGAGAAGACGTTTGCGGACTGACTGTGATCAGTGGGAGTGTAAGATGGACAGGAGACAGCAGATTAATTGCTCTTCCTCTTTCAACTGTTTTCTGAGGCTGTGCTTCCATACAGCTTCCCTGGAGATGTACGTTATATTTGAGCCACCATCTGTGTTTCTTGTAAAGCTGTAGCCAGCTAAGTGACACCACTTCCTGTATCTGCTTTCCCGCTTGCCTTCTTTCCCTGTCTCATTAGCCTTTTCCCCTAATTCTTGCTTCCCTGGGATTATACTCTTCACGTCTTAACAACGACATGTAAGTTATTTCTCAAGGAAAAAGATAATCGGTAAGGAAAGAGAAGATGACTTCCTGCTCTGTGAAAAGAGGCTGACGAAAAAGGAAGGCTGGCTCCACATTTGCAGGGTTCAAAATTCTAAAAGAGAAATTAAAAAAAAAAAAAATTGAATCCATAACAACATTGTTAAATACAGAGTTTTAAGTTGACTACTTTGAAGAAAATTTATTTGATTTATAAATGCTCATCTTGGTTTTCTAAAAGAAATTCTCCTGTTACATACTCATGCTTTGTATTTTTTTTCAAATATTTATTTAATTCTCATTCATTGTTCAAGTACAAGAATGTCAGAAATGTGTCATCATTTCGGATACTTAAAGGATGCCACTTACCAAGAAGCTGGTCCCCTTTTGTTTTTTGTACATGCACTTTACAAGGGTTATATAATTTAATTTCTACAATAACCTTATGAAGTAAGGATTATTTTCCCCATAATATAAATGAAGACACTGAGGTACAAAGCCAAACCAGAGGTTTAAAGATTCAGTTTGAGTCAATGTGTCATTAGAGTGGCCTGGGGTCCCTTTCCATTGTAAAGCTCTTGTGTCACCTGCCAGCTGCAAAGCTGCAGCTCCCTCAAAAGTCAGAAAGGACAAATGATCCAACTCTGTAATAGAAGTGGACCACATTCTGGTTCTAGAAACTGGCCTGTTGTCAACAGTTTAAGCCTAAGCTCTTGAAACAGTCCATGGTTCTAACTCCTTGTGCAGCTAAGGAGAATTTCTTTGGACTGCCTGGAGACTCTGAAAAACGAGATAATTCTGAGTGGTGTAGGTTTGATTCATTTCTGTTCTGAGCTCCATAGTTGCCAAAATAACATATAATTGGACCTGGCAAGTTAGCCAGGGCCTATAGGCCTCAAGTCTGAAAGAAATTAAGCTGCATCTGAAATGAATTAGTCTATAGGCTATTGGTACCACCACCCACCTGTCAAATTTGTCATACTGTGGTGGTTTGTCTGTTGCTTTGACATTGAAAGCTATGTCACCTGCATTTCAAGTACCAAGAGGGTCACCCCTGGCAAGTAGGATGGAGCAGAGCTTCCAAAGTAAGATATCATTGCCCAATGGACATTGTGATGGATTGAACTGTATTCCTAAAAAGTTATATTGGACTCTTAACATTTAGTACCTGCAAGAAGGACTCTGTTTGGAAGTGAAGTTTTTAAGATTTTATCCATTAAGCTGTTGTGAGCTAGTTCATACTGGAATAGGGCGCTTTCTAATCCAGTACTGTTAGTATCCTTATAAAAAAGAAGAGAGGCAGAGAGGGAAGATACTCTGTGAAGACAGAGGCAGACATTGGACTGAGGTATCCCCAAAGCACAAAACATCCAGGATCACCAGCCAGTGTCTGGGGCTAGGAGAAAGGAACCGAAGAAATTCTTTCTTGGGGCTCTCAGAAAGAATCAACATGACACTCCTGGTAAAGCTGTAGCCAGATCGGTGACACTCCTGCCCTGGTGGGGTAGTGGTTAAGTGCTTTGACTGCTAGCCACAAAGTTCAGCAGTTCAAATCCACCAGGCGCCCCTTGGAAACTCTATGGGGAAGTTCTACTCTGACCTATAGGATCGCGATGAGTTAAAATCGACTCCACAACTGTAAGACAACATGTTTCTGCTTTTATAAGCCACCCAGTTTATGGTCCTTTGTTACGGCAGCCCTAGAAAATTAATACAGACACCATGCTGAACTATGTTAAGCACTTTATTTTCACAAGCAGGCTGATTCAAGACAGATGAGGGTTCAGATCCCAGCTATTCTGTTTACTAGCTCTGTGGCCTTGAACAAGCTACTTACTTTATGCCTGTTTCCTCATTTATAACACAGGAAAACAATCCTTATCTCAGGTTTGTTGTCAGGAATAAACAAGACAGAACCTGTAAATACGTACAGTAAATACACAATAAATAAAGGCAGTTTTACTTCATTGATACCTGAGGCTCTTCACGAACATCATTTTTTTGACCATGCCCTCAGAGCCTCCAGCCACGCTCGGGGGTTCTTCATGTTTTATTTGAATGTCTCAGGTTGATGTTTTGGGCTTGTCTTTTATTATTGTTCTGTGTTCTTCCTTACTGTCAGCCTAATCCAATGTTTATTGCTGTGGCTGTAAGTGAATATGCTTAGAATAACCCCTCTTTCTGTTTACATTTTGTTTTCTTGTAAATCTGAAAACCAGATCATCAAGTTAATTAGACCTGTATTTGGAAGAAGTAAATTGGCTCCTAGTGAAACCCTGGGAAGCTCTTCCTGTGAAAACAAGCACATGCGTGTTAGAGGTGAGAGAGCCACTCCTCATACCGTTATGTCTGCTGCTTATTCATTACATCTCACTTTCCGACCTCCCACCCCAACCCGTTATGCTTATTCCTTGGTCTCAGCTATGTTCCAGACAGATTAGATTGCTAAATAACAAATTTCTGGGTAGATGAGACGTGGTTGGATTGCGTGACAATAATAATCAGACAGACAAAGGAATTTGGCTCTGTGAACCACTTTATTTTATCTTAATTATTGGTACCATCACTCTCTGTCAATACGCTATACTGTGGTGGCTTGCATATTGCTGTAATCCTGGAAGCTACACTACCTGTGGAAACCCTGATGGTGTAGTGGTTAAGCAGTACGTCTGCTAACCAAAAGGTCAGCAGTTCAAATCCACCAAGTGCTTCTTAGAAACTCTATGGGGCAGTTCTTTCTATTCTATAGGGTCACCATGAGTCAGAATCTACTCAACAGCAGTAGGTTTGGTTCGGTACACCGCCTGTATTTCAAATACTAGCAGGGTCACCCTTGGAGGACAGGTTGTGCTAGACTTCAGACTAAGACTAGGGAGAAAGCCCTGGCAATCTGCTTCTGAACATTTGCCAGTAAACCCCCTCTGAATTGCAGCAGAACATTGCTCAGTAAAGTGGTAGGGGGCCAGGACACGGCTCTTCTTGTTATCCATGGGGTTGTGGTGAGTAGGAGCCAAGTTCACGGCAGCTAATGACAGCAAAAGCATTTATTGGGACGCATTTTTTTCTTATCATGAAATCTTCAGGAAAATATGTTTTAGAAAAAAAAAGTATGTAAAGTAAACAGTCAGAGAAGATAGGACAGGGTGGGTAATTTACTTCAAAGAGAGGCAGGCTTGAGGTATTTTTAACTCAGCCCATCCCTTGGTTTATTGGGATGTTGGTGAAACATTCAGGTTGTTTATGAGCAGCCTGTGTCTAAATACACAGTCATATTTTCCATTCAAGGCTGGAGGCTTTACCAGCCTTCCCTCCATGCAACGGCACTGTCATTTGGTTCATACACTATACTCTGTAATCCGGAGAGAGCCTGGGCTGTAATTCCATATGGCTGGCCACCAGTTTCCAGCCCCAAAGGACTTTGATGTTGCTGTTCAAGGGGAACTCCAGGAGAGCTGCAGGAAAAGGATCAGACAAATAGCAGAAAGGGGCCCCTGCCTCTCACCCAGAGAGGGTAGGAACTGTGTAAGAGGGAATCCACGGGATGGCAACAACCTGCGGCCCCCATAGCAGTGGAAGGTGAAAACAAGACACAGCAACCCGCCCCAGCAATTTCCACTGTAATCCTATAAACGCAAGTGCTGGTGAAGTTTTGTGAATTCCACTCTGCTGTGTGTGGAAAGAAGGTTATGTTAATGAAATTATGCTTTAAATTAGCTGAACATATTCTCCAAAGAAAATTCTTTGCTGAAATTATATATTGCAGATTTTGCGGTACCCTTGCTCTGCAATTTAACAGCATGTTGTTATTATTCAGAATTTAATGAGTACCAGAAAATGCTCTGGGTATTCTCCGCTAGGCTCAGAAGCAGTGACACACCTCCACCCCGCTTTTTGTCCTGCTAGGTATCAGGGGTTCCCTCTGGTACTGGGAGGCCCCGGGTAGTGCAAATGATTAATGTGCTCAGCTGCTAACCAAAAGAAGGAAGGTTCAAGTCCTCCCAGAGGTGCCTTGGAAGAAAGGCCTGGTGATCTACTTCTGAGAAATCAGCCATTGAAAACCTGATAGAGTCCAGTTCTGCTCTGACACACATGGAGTCACCATGAGTAGAGCTGACTTGACAGCAACTGTCTTTTTCCTGGTATTCACCGCTCCAAAGATGGAGGAACAGAGGCTCAATGAGAAGGTGATTCCTACGGAGAGTATTCTGTTTCATCCTCATCTTCCAATTCCTTTCCACAAAATCTTCCATCAGGGATACTCAGGAGGCATGCAGTGCCTGAAATCCCCTTTTTTCCCCCCAAACCTATATTCTTGAGTTTCTACTGTGGGTAGGAGCAAATTCTATGAGAGTGAAGAGACAGTTTGTAGCAGTTGATTTTTGCTCTATTAATACAGCTACTTATTATTAAGTAGCAAAATCTTGACTGCTGGCCTGGCTTTTGAGAGCAAGTTAGTAGAAGACCCAGTCCAGTATGTTTTGCTCTGCTAGTGAAGCGCCACCGACCCTGTCTGATGTGCTTGCTCAGTGGATAACAGTAGGGTGTCGACCTATAGATGCGAAGAATTTTAAAACAATCCTATATTTCCCCAAGTCACATATAAAATAAGGGAGGGAAAAGCTTACTGCAATTAAATATTTTTATGTAGATATCCTATAATATCAAAATTACTAGCCCATAAAATTTTTACTGGCCCGTCTTCAGACACATAAAGAAAAATGATGCATTTTATAGTTAAAGCACCAACAGTTAAAGAGGTAGTTGAAAACTAATCCAGGAGCATAGCTGTGACTTCTTTAAAAAATATATATATATACAAACAAACCCCGAGTAACTTAGCTATAGACTAATCCATTTCAGACATGGCTTGATTTCTTTCAGATCTGAGGCACATAAGCCCTGGCTAATTTGCCCAGTGCAATTATATGTTATTTTGGCAACTCTGGAGCTCAGGAATCTTTAAAAAAGGCATCTAATTCCCACAGTTAAACAAGTAGATAAGACAAAATAATAAGACAGCATGTGAATCCAGTTGTGGGAAAGACACTAATTTGGAGACTTAATTTCAAAACTTTCTTAATGCCCGTTAGAACCATCTGTTTGAGATTTAGGTAAACCTGTCAGAGGCAGTGAGCCTGGGAGATACTGAAAGCCTGCTTGCAAGGAACCCAAATAGAGTTGTGAGCTGGAGGCCCATAGGTGTGCTTAGTTTGGGTGGTGTACTTCAATAATTTTGAATGTGACTGCTTTGACTTGGGGGGGCACATATTATATTTTTACACAAATCATGCACGTATTACCCTTTAGTTTTTTGCCAACCACATTGCCACTCCCCCATCCCCTGCCCAGGTAGTTTTGTAAGCATGCTAGGCTAATACTTTTGCAAGTTATTGTAAAAAAATTAGCAGAGCTGCTTAAAAAATGGGGGGGGGAGCATAGTTTACAACAACAAAAGTATAAAATGTAGATTATTTGCTTAAAAGTATAGTAATCTTCAGTTCACTATGTTCTCCACCACTCCCTGCGGTCATATACTTGTATGCTTCACAAATTTACATTATTGATCTAGCTCTAGGAGATAACTGTGTTTGCAATTCACGTTTATAGCTTATATACTCATATATGTGTGTCCCAGCTATTGCTCTTTAAGGGGCACTTATAAGCAAAGATATTCAGTCCACAGGTCAGAACCTTTTGAATATTATGCATGCTCTATTCACCAGACATCGTATTAAGATTTTTTCATGCATGTCCACATTTAATCCCCATGGCAACTATAATAGGTAGATTTTGTTATTATACACCCACATTTATTGGATGAGGCACCTGGGACTTATGAACGAATTAATTGCGTATGGTCACAGTTTTAGGAAGGACAGAATCAAGAGTTGAGCCTACACTTCCCCCTCATCCATATATTTGATTATGATGACCTGGAGCTCAAGACAAAAAGTATAAACTACTGTCATCCTGGACCCGTAGATCACCCTCCTCCCTTGTCGTACTCCTCCATGCCAAAGTCCACTTCATTAGGAAGCCTACTAGGATAACTCCATATCCTCCTTTTTAAAAAAAAAAAAATATTCGTGGACATGTCTCAGCTGGATGCCTTGCTAGTGTTTAAGCTTCTTGAGATCAAAACCTAGGTGTGACCAATCTTTATAACCCACCATCATTAATAATTGTTATTTGTAAAATAAAAGGATTCTAAAGATAGCACTATATTCAACTCCGAAAACAAAAATTAGAATTTTTTTTTTTTTACCATCTGCAAAGTAATGTGATAGGCAATAGAGTCAAAAAGTATGAAGACAAATAAGATCCGGGATCTGCTTTCCAGGAGTTTTCTAACTAGTAATTTCTTATTGCCCTGGACTTTTGTAACGTTTTTAAATAGCCTAGAACTCAAGATTCAACATTTAAAGTGATCTTTTACAAATACCCTCAGCTCTCTCCCCTTTTTACTTTACACACGGTGCTCTCTTGGCAAAGAGTCAGTGACTCACCTGAGGCGAATGCTGGGGTGCGCTGACAACATTTCCTCAAGTCCTTCTACTGGTTCTGTGGGATTGCCTTCTGAAGGTCTTCTCTGGGGCCTCCTTCAATGGCCTGCCTTGGGGTTCTGAAGCCACTTCACTCTGTCCATTAACTTGTCTCTGTCCCGTACCTTCAACCTCCTTTTTAAATGTTTTATTATGCTTTAAGTGAAAATTTACGAGCCAAATCAATGTCATACAGAAACTTCTACACACACTGCTATGCAGCTCTAGCTGCTATGCCCACCCTGTGACAGTACACTCTTCCTTGCTACCCTGAGTTTCCCAAGTCCATTCAACCAGATCCTATCCTCCTCCACCCTCTCATCTCACTTCTGGACGGGAGCTTCCCAGTCAACCTCCTGTATCTGCTTCAGCCAAGAGGCACACGCTTCTCCAGAATCATTTTATGTCTTCTTGTCCAGTCGAATCTTTGTCTGAAGAGCTGGGTTCAGGAATCAACTCCCTCCTCTTTATTGGAGTTCTCTGCTTAATGAAAGAATAAAAGAGCTTTCCTTATTCTGGGCTCCTCTAGCTTTTACCCTGTGTCTTGATATCTCTTCATAAGGAGTCTAGATATAGTAGCCTATTTTGTCTGCCTCCACACCTCCATTTCCTAATCTTTCATTTACTCCTCAGTCCCCCACAACCTGATTTTTGCTCCCACTGTGTCACTGAGACCTTAATCTTAGTTACTAATGATTTTTTTTTTTTTTTGGTGGCACAGTAGTTAAGAGCTGATAACCAAAAGTGAATGGATAAACACTGGCTGCTAACTAAAAGGTCAACAGTTAGAATCCACCACTCTTTCTGTGCAAACCCTATGGGGCAGTTCTACTCTGTCCTATAAGGTTGCTCTGAGTTGGAATGTACACCGTGACAATGGTTACCTTTTTCTTTCCTTTCTTGTAGTGTCTAGGGCTTAATGACTGTCTTTGAAGCCTTGGTGGTGCAGTGGTGGAGCAGTCTGTTGCTATGCGTTTAGCCTCGTGTATCTGCTTAAGAACGCTCTTCACCAGCATCATTTTATGTCTTATAGCCTAGTTGCTCGCTGAAGGGTCAGTGGTACAAGACCACCAGCTGCTCCATGGGAGAAAGATGTAGCAATCTGCTTCTGTAAAGATTACAGCCTTGGAAACCCAATGGAGCAGTTGAGTGAGAATCAACTCAATGGCACACAATAGTGACTACCACTTTCTTCTTTTTTTTTTTAATTGTGATTGAGTGAAAGTGTAAAATCCAGTCGAAATTTGCATGCCCACCTATCTGTAGCTCCTTCTACTCTCCTTGTCCAGTGACAGCACACTCCTCCTTTCCATTCTATACATGTCGCATCCTCCTAACAATCTCCTGTCTCCTCCTTCCCACTCTCTCCACTTGCCTCTGTAGGTGCACAGAACCATAAAGAGCACACATGATGCGGTTCTTCTGTGTCCCCAAGTCCAATTCATTCCTGTGGGAAGAGTTGACCTCAGTAAAGACGTATGATTTGGGGCAGGGGCAAGTCTAGGGGCCATGCTCCAAGGGGAACCCCCAGGCCTTCAGACCATCACTTGCAGTCTTTTATTGGAACCATTACGACTTTCTAAGAAGTCCTAATAGCGCAACTGGTAGAGCACTAGGCTGGTAACTGAAAATAAGGCAATTAGAACCCACCAGCAGTTTAGTGGGAGAAAAGACCTACCGACTGGCTCCTCTGCAGATGATAGCCCAGGAAACTGTAGAATCACTAAGAGCTGACTGTATATCCAGCAATAACAATGACCTCCTAGCTGCTAAATAAGACGTACACTTTTCAAGGCATCTAGTTCAGTATTTGACACTGCTGAACACCTTCTTCCTCTGAAAATGTTCTTCCTTGGCTTCGATAACTCAGCCTGCTCTTTTCTCCTTCCAGCCTCCTTTGCAGTCCCTTTTCCAGTTCCAACCAGTAGCACTAAGATTTCAGCCTCAATGCTCTTGAGTGACTTGGTCACTTTCTCGATAAAAGCTCCATGATGACTCCCAAATCTATGCTTTCAGCCGTAGTTTATTCTGGAGCTTTAAACACCCAAATATCTGCTGAGTTCCCACAGGCACTTGAAAGTTAGTATGTCTGCAGTTTCTAATTCACCGCCCCCCACCGTGCGAATCTGTTTTCTGTGTACCCGTTGCGCCATCCATTAGATTGTCTCATTTTGAGTCATCTCTTCCAGCAGTCATCCCAGAATCAGCAGGTGAAAAAGATTTAAATGTCTGCTTCATAAATATCTTCTTCTGTCTTCTCCATCCTGACTATTGCTACAGTACTTCATGTCCCATGCTTCTTTTTTCTTTTTTGATTTATGTTCATTTTATTATTGATGCTAAGTATAAGCCACCATTTTAAAGCATTGATATTTCTGTGAGTCTGGGTATGCCAAGTGGCATACCTAAAGGTTGATGGTTTGAATCTACCCAAAGGTTCCATGGAAAAAAGTCCTGGTGAACTGCTTCTGTAAAAATTATAGCCAAGAAAGTCCCATGCAGCATATGTGTAAGCCCTCTGTAATGCACGGATTGCTGTGAGTCGGGGGTTAGTTTGATGGCAGTTAAGAATAATAACAACATGAGTTTTGACATATGCACATAGCTAATCACATCCACAATTAAGCTATGAAACACTTCTATTGCCTCAAATAACTCTCTTGTGCCCACCTATAATCACGCTCTCCTCTTATCCCTACTCCCTCTCATCTCTTTTGATCCCTATCTTGGGCCCCTGTTAAGGACTGAACTGTGACCCAGAAAAAATACTTGTTGCAGATTGCATCCCCTATCCCGTGGCTGGAACTATCATAGTGCAGTTGTTAAGAACTTGGCTGCTAACCAACAGTTTGACAGTTCAAATCCACCAGCCACTCCTTCGAAACCCTAAGGGGCAGTTCTGCTCTGTCCTAATGGGTCTCTGTAAGTTGGTATCAACTTAATAGCAAGGCTTTGAGGGGGGCAGTACACCTGTAGCTAGAATTCTATTTGTGAATGAGTTTTCTTTATTATGTTAATTAGCCAATCTTAGTATAGGATGTGTTAAATCACTGTCTTTTGAGATAAAAAAAAAAAAAGAGCAGAACAGATAAGCAAGCAGAGAAGGAAAAGATAGAAGTGATGCCACAAGGAGCCAAGAAACAGAAGTTGAAAAGAGACAAGGACCGTCCCCCACAGCTGGCAGAAAGAGGAATTCTTTCTCTAAAATCAACATCTTGAATTTAGACTTGCAGCCTCCAAAACCATGAGGAAATAAATTTCTGTTTGTGAAAGTCACCCACTTGTGGTATTTCTGTTAGATGCCTAGGACAGTCCCTCTCAGTAGCACAGTAGTAAAACCCTTAGCTGCTAACTCCAAGGACAGTGATTTGAACCCATCAGCCACTCTGTGGGAGACAGACGTGCCGGTCTTTTTCCACAGGGATTTACAGCCCTGGAAACTGTTTTAGCCATCCAATACTGCTGTAACAGCAACACCACAAGTGGATGACTTTAAAAAGAGAAATTTTATTTTGTCACAATCTAGTAGACTAAAAATCCAAATTTAAGATGTTAGCTCTTTCTCTGTTGGCTCTGGAGGGAGGTCCTTGTCATTAGTCTTCCCCTGGACTGGGAACTTCTGAGGCACTGGAACTCCAGTTCCTTTTTAAAGGAGGCTCTTGGTACTCCTTCTTGGTGGTATGAGGTCTTCAGTTCTCCACCTGCCTCCTTTTCCTTTTCATCCCAAGGGGCTTCACCAAGGCGCAGCACAATCCCACACTTAAGAGCACTTCCCCGCCGCCAACAAAACTGTCCTGGTCCTCCCTCATTAACATCATAGAGGAAGGATTTACAATTTACAGAACACACTAATACCTGAAATCATGGCCTGACCAAATTGCCACATGGAGTTTTGGGAAGATGCAGTTCAATCCAAACCTTATTTTACAGGATCGCTATGGGTCAGAATTGACTCTATGATGATGGATTCGGTTTTTGCTTTTCCTGTGATATAATTTGAGAGGTCTTATATGTTCTGAAAGCAAATTGTGTATCAGATATGTGTTTGGCAAAAAATTTCTCCCAGGCTGTGATTTGTCTTTTCATGCTGTTAACAGGGTTTTTGTGAGTGTGTGTGTGTGAAAACAAACAAACAAACAAACAAAAAAACCCCACAAAAACAAACCTTTTGATTTGGAGACAATTTTAGATACACAGGCAGTTGTAAGACATATTACAGAGAGATCCTGTATGACCCCACTCAACGTCTCCCAGTAGTACCATTTTGCCTAACTATAGTGAAATATCACAACCAGGGAACTGGTATCCATCTGTCTGGCTGTCTTATTTGGTTTTCACCAGTTTACATGCAGTTCTCTCTCTCTCTCTCTCTCTCTCTCTCTCTCTCTCTCTCTCTCTCTCTCTCTCTCTGTGTGTGTACTTGCAGTTCTATCACACATGTAGATTCATGTGGCCACCATCATCCCAGTAAAGATACAGAACAGCCCATTACAAGGATCTCTTTTATAGCGGTAGGCATTTCCAACTCCTCTCTGCCTCCCTAAACCCTGGCAACCACTAATCTGTTCTCTAGTTCTATAATTTTGTCATTTCAAATATGTTATGTAATGGAGTCATACAGTATGTAATCTTTGAGTCTGGCTTCTTTCACTCACCCTGAAGATTCTTCCAAATTGTTGCATGTGTCAGTATTTCCTTCATTTTGATTTCTCAGTGGTATTCCACAGTTTACAAAGAGTTAAATAAACCATTCATCCACTGAAGAATATCAGGATTGTTTCCAGTTTGGGACTATTATGAATAAAACAGCTATGAAGATCTGTGTATGGTGCAAGAGCTAGGTCGTATGGTGATTGTAGAATGACCTCAAAAACATCATATGTGAAGAAAGCAAGAGGCCATTAACAAGAAAGAAACAAAGGACTCAAATGGATGTCAGAAAAGACCTGGAGAAGTACTCTTTGAACGCAGAGTAGCTAAAGCAGAAAGAAGAAATGATGAAGTGAAATTGCTGAATGATAAGGGTAGCATGAGAAGATAAAGTATTATAGTGAAATATGCAGAGACCTGGTAACAGAATACCAAAAGGGAAGACTATACTTGGCATTCCTCAAGCTAAAAGAGCTGAAGAAAAAAGTCAAAGTCAAGTTGCAATATTGAAAGATTCTATGGGGAAAACATTAAATGACCCAGGAAGCACCAAAAGAACATGGAAGGCGTCCACAGAATCATGGTACCAAAAAGAACTTGTTCAATGTTCAGCCATTTCAGGAGGTGATACACGATCAAGAATTAATGGTACTTGTCAAGGATTGAATTGTGTCCCTCCAAAAATGTGTGTAGCAATTTGTGATTCCTGGTATGTTCCTATATGTTATAAAGCCTGCCTCTATGATGTTAATGAAGGAGGTTGGGCAATAGTTGTATTGGTGGAGCAGGACTTAATGTCTAAGTGTATATTGTGACGGGAGGCAAGCTTTTGGGATACAAAGGAAAAAAGCTAGCAGAGAGATTTAGGATCTCATACCATCAAGAAAGAAACAGTGCCAGGAGCTGAGAGCATCTTTTGGAATAGATCCAGGGTCCTTGTACATCAGAAGCTCCTAGTCCAAGGTAGCCAAGCCAAGCCAAGTGCCGTCAAGTTGGATCCGACTCATGGTGACCCTAGACAACAAAGACCTTCCCCCAGAGCCAGCAGAGGAAGTCTTCCTATGGAGCTTGCAACCTGAATTTGGACTTTAACACTACTACCAAACCAAACTCAGTGACACTGAGTTGATTTTGACTCATAGCAACCCTATAGGACAGAGTAGAACTGCCCTACAGAGTTTCCAAGGCACATCTGGTGAAATGGACTGTGACAAAATAAAATTTATCTTGCCAAAGCTATCCACTTATGGTATTTCTGTTAAAGCAGCACCAGATGACTGAACTAGTACTGAAGGAAGAGGTCTGAGCTTCCCTGAAAATATTGGTGAAAAATAAACCTCCAGGGACAAAGGGAATACCAATTGAGATGTTTCAGCACACAGATGCACTGCTGGAAGTGCTCACTCATCTATGCCAAAAGATTTGGAAGACAGCTACCTGGAAATTCATACTTGCACCCATTCCAAACAAAGGAGATCCAACAGAATGTGGAAATTATCAAACAATATCATTAATATCACATGCAAGAAAAATTTGCTGAACATCATTCAAAAGATAACAAAACCCCTTACAACTACAACTTCCTGATAAACAGAGAAAAGATTGTTTTGAGTTTGTCAAGGATTTCATTTTACTTGGTTCCACGATCAACACCCTTGGAAACGGCGGTCAAGAAATCACAAGATACCTTGTATCAGGCAAATCTGCTGCAAAAGACTGCCTTCAAGTGTTGTAAAAAGCAAAGATGTCACCTTGAAGACTAAGGTATTCCTGACCAAAGCTGTGGTATTTTCAATTGCTTCACATGCATGTGAAAGCTGGGCAGTGAATCAGGAAGACTGAGAAAGTCATTGTCTTTGAATTATGGTGTTAGGGAAGCATATTGAATATACCATAGACTGCCAGAAAAATGAACAAATCCGTCTTGAAAGAAGCACAGCCAGAATGCTCCTTGGAAGAAGGGTGGTGAGACTTCATCTCACATACTCTGGACAAGCTCTCTGGAGGGACCATTCCCTGGAGAAGGACATCATGTTTGGTAGAGTACAATGTCAGCTTAAAAGAAGATGACTCTCAAGGAGACACAGTGACAAAGTGGCTGTAATAATATGCTCAATCCTAATAATGATTGTGAGAACACTGCAGGACCAGGCAGTGCTTTGTTCTGTTGTGTATAGAGCTGCTATGGGTCAGCACTGATTTGACAGCACCTAAGAAAAACATGGTAATTGTATGCTTAGTTTTGTGAAAACCTGGCAAACTGTTTTCCATCACTGATGTACCATTATACATTATACATTCCCACTAGCAAGGTATAAGTGATCCAGTTTCTCCATATCTTTGCTGGTATTTGGTATTGTCACTATTTTTTATGTCGGCTGATACTTTATTTGCTTTTACTGATGAACATCTTTTCATGCGCTTAACTGTGTCTTTTCAGGAGCTCCATCTTTCCTGATCTGGTCAGTGGGTGGGAAACTGTTCCCTTTCTTCCAGGCTTGCTATCTTTCAATGTAGTCCTCAAAGGTAGACCAGGTGTCCTTCCACAGAACCTGTGGTTAATCTGACGGCAGCACAGTCTCTATCAGCTGTAACTTCCTGCTGAAAATGCCTCCTTTCTTAGACCGTTGGAAACTCTGGTGGCGTAGTAGTTAAAAGCTACGTCTGCTCAGATGCCCAACAACAGAAGAATGTATAGGTAAGCTATGGTATATATACTAAATGGAGCACTATGCAATGATAAAGAACAACAGTGACTCCAGGAAACATCTCATGACCTGGTTTCAACTGGAAGACATTATGTTGAGTGAAAGCAGTCAGCGACAAAAGGACAAATATTGTATGAGACCTCTATGATAAGATCTCAAAAATAGACTTGTGTACAGAAGAAAAGACTCTTTAACAGCTGCAAGGGAGGGGAGGGAGGGAGGGAGAGAAGGGAGGGCTTAGATTAGATAATTGCGAGGAATTTGGTTGGGTGAAATCGGTGATAGCACACATTAGAAATAAGAACAATATTAAGTAGACTTAAGCATAACATGAGTACTCCTTCCATCTTAACCCAATATTACAAGGACAGAGTAGCTGGGGCAGGGGGCAGGGGACCATGCTCTTAGGTGAAAGCGAGGCCAATTGGCACAACTAGCGTTTTGCTAAGAGGGCTCTCTGCACCCCACGTTGGTGAGTGGCATCTGGGGTCTTAAAAGCTGCCAAGCTGCCATGTGAGGGCACAGCAAATGGTCCCAACTCAGCAGGAACGGATGCTCACCTAGGACCAAAATGACATAGGGGAAAGACAACCCAGAAGATAAAGAGACTCACATCAGTGGGTGCCCATATCAACTTGGGACTGGAAGAACCGGATGGTGCCTGGCCACCACCAGTGATAGCCGCGATGGAACTCACTAAGTTGAGTCTCACTGGCAACACAAGAATAAAAAGGGGTGCACTCTGAGATCCCCACTAAAAGACCTCAATTGATGGTCCAGTGGTTTCGGGGTTCCCCTGGGACCATGGCCTCTCGCCCTGATGCTGCCCTTGACCATAAATCATAATGAAGGTCCACTCTTTGGACAGGAATGGATTGGACTTGGCGATGCAGTGACCATATATTGTATGCACTTTATGGTTCTATACATCTATGGGATGTCGCCCTGCTGACCTCTGGCTGGAGGAAGGAGAGTGGGTGGAGAGGAAGGGAAAAAGAGACTGTTGGGAGAATGAGACATGTATGGAGCAGAGAAGAATAGTGTGCTGTCACCGGGCAGGCAGAGCAGTGGAAGCTGCATATAGGTGGGCACGTAAATTTCACTCAGTTATATTAAATAAAAAGTTAATTAAAAAAAAAAAAGCTACGTCTGCTAACCAAAAGGTCAGTAGTTCCAACCTGCCAGACGCTCCTTGGAAACTCTTTGAGGCAGTTCTACTCTGACCTATAGGGTTACTATGAGTCGATGTCGACTAGATGGCAGTGGCAGTTCTTCGACCGTGATCCTCAATGGGGCTGAGGCAGTTCCCCAGCTACCATGTTGTGTATCAGAGAAGTAATGAATCAGCGTTAAGAAGAAAGTAGAACACTGAAAAACGATTGATTAACGCATGTCAGCCGCCGCAGGTCACTCCGGTTTGTAACAGGACAGAAACTAAGCCCAGAACCCGATCTACAGCCAGACCCCTGCGCAACTTCTCCCTGCAGCTTTGCCCCAACTCCGCCCTTAAGCCCCTCCCACCAGAGCCGCCTGTCCCCGCTGGCCAGCCAATTAGAGAGAGGAGGAGGGGTCCTGGTTCTCGCGGTGCTACTTGGGTAGTGTCCCCAGTTACTGTTGCTAAGGCTGCGGGCGCCGGGAATCAGAAGTTTTGGAAGCCGGGGCCTGAGAAAGGTGAAGGGTCAGTGCAGAGCCGGGGAGGAGATGGTGAAGCAGACGATCCAGATTTTCGCGAGGGTGAAGCCCACTGCCCGGAAGCACCAACAAGGGGTACGGGCTGGAGCAGCAAGGGCGCTGGCGCGGCGGGGCCTCCCGGGCGGGAGTGAGGTGGGGCAGCACGCGAGGCGCCCGGTCTGCGCTGAGGGCCTCTTTGTTGGGTACTGGATACTGAACACTTTAAGCCAAACAAACCCAAACCGTCCAACCAACCAACCGAAGCCTAACAAACCTAAGGATACTGACTCGTTGGGACCGTATATAACAGAATAGAACTGTCCCATTAGGTTTCCAAGGCTGTATCTACAGGGAAGCAAAGTGCCACAACTTTCTCGCGTGGAACAGCTAGTGGGTTTCAGTTAGCTGCCAAATGCTTAACCATTGGGCACCACCAGGGCTGCTTGCCCAGACACAGAGATACACTGTACTCAAATTCATGTTTTTGCATGGGGCAAATCATGTGTAAGCAACAGATACCAGTCCGTACATGTCTGATCTGGTACAGATACACAGAAAGCACGCACGTAGTTCTGCACAGAGTGGGCCTTCAGTATTTGTTTGCCAACTACATTGTCATACTGCAGCCTAGGCACGAACCTTGGCATCTGTTTGCTGCAGAAGCATTAACTGAGCATTTACTAGGTGCTCCCCCTGGTACGCTAACCTTAGAGGGTATAAAGAATGACCCTTGCTCCAAGTAAGGTCCTTGCTCTACTTTGTGTGCTTCTTAGATGTGTTAAAACATTGTTTTCTCTGCCTGGAAGAGAACATAATCGTTCTTACCACTTCTTGAGAAATTGCCATTGACAGGCACTTTATCTGCATTATCTCTGATTCTTACAAGAACTCAGCAAGGCAAGTGTCATTTATCTCATTTTATAGATGAGGAAAAGGAGTTTCACATGGGTTAAATACAGGGGCTGGGCTACTTAGCTGGTGGGTGGCAGAGCTGTTATTTTAGCTAAGGTCTTTTGATTCCAAAGCTACTCAGTCTTTTGATGGACCTGAAATGGGGATGTAGGCAAAGACCATTTGGATAATCTTGATGAGTGCATGCAATGAGTATGTTGTTAATTTTTTTATCTGTGTCTCAAATCTTTTCTTTACTGTACATGCATAATGTCTCATAAACCAAAGCCACTGCCATGGAGTTGATTCCAACTCATATGGACCCTGTAGGATAGAGTAGAACTGCTTCATAGAGTTTCCAAGGAGCGCCTAGTGGATTTGAACTGCCAGCCTTTTAGTTAGCAGTCATAGCAATTAACCACTATACCACTAGGGTTTCTGTAATGTCTCGTAGCATCTCATAATTTAGTATTTGCCTGATGTAATTTATACATTTAAAACAAGGAGAATATAGTGTCTTCACCATCATCATCGTCAGTCTTTTTACCCATGGGATACATTTAGAAGGTGGTGCCAGATTCTGAAGAAGATACTGGATTTTTTTTTTAAGGAAAAAAACAATGTGGAAAAGAACTGTGGAGATTTTCCCATTTTCTCTCCCCTTATACATACTTACAAGAAGGGTGTTTAAGTGTGCATTAAAACGAAGCATATGTTTCCTCACCCAACTCACTACCATATTCTTAGCTAAAAATGTTGATCTGGGTCCACATAGACTCTGTAGTGAAAACAGGTGCTTGGAAATGTAAATGAGGATGTGTGGGGTGGGGAGGGGGTTGATGGAATGTCGTGTATTTACCATTGAACTTTCCCTTTTCTTAAAATGCAGTGCTTGGATATGTTCACATGCCTCTTCTCACATTTCTTTGGTGAGAGCCTTTCGAATACACTGTTTGATTCTTCAGCAGTTATTTTCAGGTGTCACGTTGTGTTTTCATAATGTCAGATTCTCACCCAGATTCAGCACTGCCATACACACACACACACACACACACACACGAGAACACAGGTTGAATAAGTATTGAATTAGTGTATGCATCTTCTCCCTTAGAAATTTCATGCTTTAGTAGTATTATCTTTTTGTCCTCCAAAAGTTGTATGGTTGTTTATCAAAACAAGAGTGGTTCAAAGGTATTTTCTTTCTTTCCTGTTGGTTTTTCGACTCGATTACTTTATTAATCTCACCCCTTAAGGTACTGTAAAATAAATTATAATCACTTATAGATTAATAAAGAAGATATGCAAGGTCAACTTTTGTGATGATTTTAACAATGGCAATACCTTTGTTTTGTACAGCGCTTTGTACATTTCAAAACTTTTTATAATTATTTTATTTATTCTCATTGTCTTCTATTCCGAAAACTAATGACCCCATCTCAAATAATTAGTATTTTATGACAAGGGCAGGCAGCCAGTATATAACACTATACAGATTGTCTTGTTATAAGGGAATTTTCTTAATGCTCCAGGGAATGGCTTCATCAGAATGACAGAGGGCCACTGCACCAGCTTGGGGTGATTCACCTTTCTGAGGGTGATTCACCTTTCTGAGGGTGATTCACCTTCTGTGGGTTTGGCTGCCTCTGTCTTCTGAGTATTGAATGATATAGAATTTTTTAATGAATGGCATTCTGCGCTCCTGTGTATTTCATGTCTTACCACTTTGTAGTGCCTATAGAATATAATTTTTAAATGTCTCTTGAGAAAACCTAGCTAGAAGGCCTTGAACCCAGTGCCATTACTATCTACAATTTCTTTTCATAGAATGACTTTCTACACCAAGTCTTCGCATTTTAAATGAGAGGTTTCAATAAAAATCTGCTTAGGCAAATTATTCAGACTTTCTGGAGATTTAGGTAGGCTTTTACTTGCTTTAGAATATGACTTTTCCCCCGTAATCAAGCATCTAAATGGATCTTAAACAGGAAGTATTGCTTGTTGGAAAGAATTTTATTTCCTGATGAAAGACAAGAAGTCTTTTTTAAAAACTGCTAAATCTAATGACTAACAGTTTTATGATGCATTACAAAATGCTTCCATTTCCATTACATCATTAGGTCCCTACAGCAATCTAGTGAGGGAGGCAGTTCTGTTTTCATCATTTTATGTATAAGGAACTGAGACTCTGAAAGCAGTGGCTGGTCACACAGCTGGAGAACTGAGATCAGTGTTGGATCCAGGTCTTTTGACACCAAATATTATGCTTTTTCTTATTTCTCATGACCTCTTTATAGGTTTGACTCTTGATTTTCTTGGCCAGTAGCTAGAGAAGTAAGTAATCAAGAAGCGAATTACAGAATGGTACAGTTGTAAGAGTGTTGGTTAAGTTGCTTTTTCCATATAAGTGTAGAGAGGTTAAGTGATTTACCCCCAGGTCACTTGCCAATTAGTGGCTAAACTGTGATGAGAACCCTGAAAAAGGCATCAAAGACATGTATTATATGTGTCTTTTGAAACCATACTTCTTTTATCAAATGCCTGAATGTGTCTTATGGAAGCTTGAGATTCTTTGAACTTGAATTAAAGCTTTCTTGTGAGTTCTCTGTGAAGGCTCAGATTTAGTCCTTTTATCTCTGTATCTAACGTTCTATAATTGTTCAGAAATATTTGTTGGATGCAGTAGAATGTTAATCTCCGATACACAATCCCAAAGCAATACTTAGGTACTGTGATACTGGCCAGCGCTATTGTTTCTTAACAAAAGCAGTAGAGACACTCAAATACTCAAATGCTCAAATGTGAACATTACATCATTCAAAGATGGTCTGAGCTTTGACAGAGCATTTATTTAGGTTTTAGCTTTGTTCAATTCCATATATTTGTTTGAGTCCACATGCAGTTCCAAGAGGAAAATTATCCAACTTATGCTACATTGTGACTTTTTATCTTAAAAGTACAGTTTGTACACCATTATAATGCATATCATAATACCACAGTCCTAGGTCAGACTGTAATTTTTACCATTTGTTATTCATATTCTGTGTTCCTATTCACAGATTTATTCCATAGATGAAGATGAAAAATCAATACCTTGCTTGGAGATTATCTTGCCACGTGATTTGGCGGATGGATTTGTAAATAATAAACGAGAAAGCTACAAATTTAAGTAAGTTTATCTTTCTCTGTTGCTTTTGTTTTATTACTAAACTAACTTTGGTCCTGGGCTGATGTCCACGGTGAAGTCATTGGTAACGTTGCTTGTGGAGAATGCAGTGTGGTTTTCTGTCTCATTTAGTGTATAGAATTCAAATTATCTTTTTGCAGTTGAGCCCAGGGTTGAAAGAGGGTGTATTTCTGTATCCAAGCTTATATTCCAGAATCAAAGCCTTTGTATACTCCCTCTGTTTATCTTGTCTTACCCATTTTCCTAATTGGCCCACTGTGGTTTAGCACTTCCAGGAAGTTCAGTGCATGACTAACTTTATAAAGATACGAATTTGAGGAGCAATCTGTGTGCTATATAGGGGAGCTTTCTCTGTGATGTTAAGTGATACATGAATCTCATGTATACTTTAGGTACATTCTGTGTCTGTGCAGCCCAGTATAGTAGTCACAGTCCACTTATAAGTCTTGAGCACTTGAAATGTAGTTGGTCTAAACAGAGATGTGCAGTGAATATAAAGGGACTCTGGTGGCACAGTGGTTAAATGTCTAGTCGCTGACCAGAAAAAGGTTGGCAGTTTCAATCTACCGGCTAGCCACTCACTGGAAACCCTGTGAGGCATCTCTGCTCTGTCCTATAGAGTCACTCTGAATTGTAATTAACTTGATGGAAATGGGTTTGGTTTCCTTTCTTTTTTTTTTTTCAGTGAATATAAAATACATCAAAGATATTGAAGGCTTACTATGAAAAAAAAAAACAAAAGATACCTCAAGTTTTTATTTCACAGTGAGTATTGTCCAAAAAGCAAGCCAAATGTATTGCTGTTGAGTTGATTCTGACTCATAGTGACCCTACAGGACACAGAAGAACTGCCCTATAGAGTATCCAGGGAGGGCCTGGTGGATTCGAATTGCTGACCTTTTGGTTAGCAGATGTAGCACTTTATTTTCATACATATCAAGTAAAATAAAATATATTACTAAATTAATTTCACCTATAGTTTTTTATTCACTGTGGCTACTGGAAAATTTAAAATTACGGATGCACTAACATTTGGGCATCACATTGTATTGGATAGCACTGAACTGTGTGTGTCAGGTGAAAAGCACCAAATGAGTTGTTGTTGTTGTTGTGTACTTGTCAGTCAATTTTGACTCATAGAGACCATGTAGGACAGGATAGAGCTGTCCCTTAAGGCTTCCGAGGCATTAGTTATTACTGAAGCAGATTGCTACGTCCTTCTCCTGAGGAATGACTGGTGGGTTTGAACAGCAACCTTTCACTTCGCAACCAAGTGCCTAACCACTGCACTCATCAGGGCTCCTAAGGCTTACCATCAGTGCCTTTTAATCTGAATACTTCCCTACAGTCAGGCCTTGAATTGGGGGATTATGATTATTAAACATAGTCTCTGTTCTCTGGTTTTAGATGAAACCATTTCCTTTATTTGCCACTTGAATTTTTGGAGATGTTCAAGTCCAAGTTAAACTTGTGTTTGACATCTGGCCCAGGCTATGAAGGTGGATTTCCAGGTCCCACTGGAGGAATCCTGACTGCTCTCTCAAATTTCTTTCTAGGCTGTATGTTACTGAGGCCCTGTTTTGAGAACTATTCCTGCCCTTTCCCCCTTGGATAAAACCATCTCAGATATTTTATGTGATTTTTGTCACTCTTTTTTTAAAATAAAAAACAAATAAAATTTACTATTTGCTCCTAGTTTTTTGTCTCATAAAGAATCCTTTTTAGTCTTCAGTACTCTGTCCTCTGTATGTCTCTCATGTATGCATATTTTCCCCCACCTTTTCTTATCACACCCCCTTTTATAGTAGGTAAAAGCAGGGATTGCTAGTACAGGGCTGCATAGAAGGGCAGTCCTTACCTAGTCTTCATGACTGCCCATTATCTTTCTCTGTATCTTGTAAAGGGGAGCTTGTAATTAATCCATAACGGACTTTTTGTGAAGAGAGCATTCTCCCGTTGACATTTGCATGCTACGTACCTTAGTTGCTATGGCTTTAGAACAACTGGCTTCGGTTAGTGTTTATAAAATAATAATTTATGAACCATTTTATTCAGCATGATTCCATTTGATTATTAAGAAACAACTGACCAGATCTCTCTCTGTTGGCTTTTTACAAAGTAATCTTTGAATTACATAGATATGAACAGAGCTTATCTAAACATATATCTATTGAGAAAATAAGTGTGTGCTTATTTTTCAGTCTCTGAATTATTTTTTCTAAATTTCTGAATCAAAAATATTCATTTTGGCATTTAAAATAGAGAAATTAGTAAAATACATATACATATGTTCAGAGATAAATATTTAAGCGTCTTAAAAGATGTTTTCCCCTCAAGCAAATCCATTTAATCAGTACATGTTTACTGCTCAACCCATGCTTGCTGTTATAGGGGCCAGGAACACAGCAGGGAACATGAAAAATTCTCTGCTGTTGTGGAGCTTACAATTTTAGCTGAAGGAGAAAGGCACACAGATAAATAAGAAAGGAGAAAGACACTCAGATAAATAAGTAATATCTGTTGTACATCAAAAAGTGATGAATGCCATGGAGAAATACAAGGCAGGGGAGGGGAATAAGGAGTGGTAGGGTGAGGGGGAAGAAGTGGGGAGGGTTGCTTGCAGCATGTACTAGAGCAGCCAGAGAAGGTGCACCTGTAAAAGTGACAGTTTCTGTTCTTTTGTTTATTGTGCTTTAAGTGGAAGTTTACAATTCAAATCAGTTTCTCATACAAAAACTTAAACACATACATTATTATGTAACCCTAGCTGTTCTCCCCGTACTGTGATAGCATCCTCCTCCTCTCCACTCGGTATTACTCATCTCCACTCAGCCAGTGCCTGTTCCCCTCTGTCTTCTCATCTGCCCTGTAGACAGGAGCTACCCAGTTAGTCTTCTGTATCTGCTTCAGCCAAGAAGCACACTCTTCATCAGTCTCATTTTATGTTGTGTAGTGTCTGAAGAATTGGCTTCTGGAATGGTTTTAATTCTGAGCTAGCAGAGAGAATTCAGGATACATGCCTTCTGGGGACCCTCCAGTCTATCAGACCATCAAGTAAAGTCTCCTTACTAGAATTTGAGTTCTGCACCCCACTTCTCTCCTGCTCCATCAGGACTCAGTGTTGAACGGTGGCTGGGCACCATCTAGTTCTTCTGGTCTCATGCTAATACAGTCTCTAGTTAACATGGCCCTGTCTGTATCTTGGACTCATTTTTCCTTAAGTCTTTGGTGTTCTTCATTCTCTAGTAAAGGTAACATTTGAATAAAGACCTAAAGGTGATGAGGAAGCTGACTGCTCAATACTGGAGGGATGAGAAGTCCAGGCAAAGAGAAGAGCAAGCACAAACTCCTTGAGTTGGAAAACTTATTGGCATGTTTGAGGAGTCATAGAGGGTTCTGTATGGCTGGGGTGCAGTCAGCAATGAGGAGGGAAGAAGAGAGGTTTGAGATGTATCAGGAAGCCAGATCTTACAGAGCTTTATAAGTTAGCTTAAGGACTTGGGCTTTGTCCCAAAGTGTGACAGGAAGGCACTAGGGAGTTTTGAGCTGTGGAGTGAAATAATCTCACTTACACTTTACCAGGCTCACTCTTGGGGATATGTGGGAAACAGATGGGGGGTGGGACAAGGGAGACAAGTTGGGCTATTTCAGTAACCCAGGCAAGAAATAAATGATGGCAGCCTGAAGCAGATGGTAGCAGTGGAAATACTGAGAAATAGTTGGATTTGAGTTTAGTGTGAAGATTAGAGTTGATAGGATTTGCTGATGAGTTGGATGTAGAGTGTAGGAGAAAGAGAGGCATCAACAAAGCCCAAGAACTGAACATTTAGAAGGACAGAATTGTCGGCTCTTAGGGTGAGGGAGACTGCAGAGAGAACACGTTCCAAAAGAGAGATGATGACAATATGCTAATCTCCTCTGAGACGAAATGGATTTCAGAAAAAGGTTATATGACTTCCTAATAAATGAAAGGGCCTCTTAGGAATCAAGAAATCTAAGTTATGTCGTAAAGCGTGTTACTGATTAGCTTCAGGACCGTCAGCAAATTACTTTGTCTACATAGGCCTCAACTTCTTCCTTTGTGAAAGATTAGGCTAAATTTATTAAAATAGTGTCTAACTCTGTGATTTTATTTTTTCACTTCAGTGGTTTTATCAGAAGATTGCTGATCATAATGTCTTTTCAGATTACTGTATAACTATATAGTAGAAAGTGAAATATTTTGTGATGATGACATTTGATGTTTAATATGCATCCTAGGATTTATTATAAACATTGGTTCTAAAATCTTCATTTCTAGGATATGTGGGGAAAAGCCAATAAACTCAGGCAGTCTTGATTGCTTGTGGTTCTATTGCCTATTATTCTAAATAGTAGAGGGTATCATTTTTCCCCAAGGAATTCAGTGTGCTTTATAGTTATTGTAATGAATTTACAGTTTTGCCAAATTTAAACCTTGTTAGAATTGTCTGATGCATGGTAGGCACTCAAGACAGGTTTGTGAAATGCGCGGATCAATTAGAATTAGTGAATGAAAATGCTGTAATTAATTCTGGATAAAGTACCTTTCAGTGTTTGATTCAGTACCTTGTTTAAAACTCGGCCATCTCTTCTGCTTAAACCAGACCAAACCCACTGTTGATGCTGACCTTGTAGGATAGAGTAGAACTGCCCCATAGGGAACCCAGGGCTGTAAGTTTTTACCAAAGCAGATTGCCCTGTCTTTCGCCCGTGAAGTGACTTGTGGATTCAAACTGCTGACCTTTTGTTTAGCAATTGAGCACTTACCCACCACGTCTTTCTGTTTGGTTTATATGGTAGTATCTCTAATTCGGGAAACCGTGGTGGCATAGTGGTTAAGATCTGTGGTTGCTAACCAAAAGATCAGTGGTTCAAATCCATTGGGTGCTCCTTTGAAACCATATAGAACTCTGTCCTGTAGGGTCTCGATGGCAGTAGGTTTGGTTTGGTTTAAACAGAAGAGATGGCTGAGTTTTAAACAAGGCACTGAATCAAGTACCGAAAGGTACTTTATCCAAAATTCATTACAGCATTTTTGTTTACTAATTGATCTGTGCATTTCACAAACCTGTTTTGAGTGACTGCCATGTACACAGATACTTCAAACAGGTTTACATTTAGCAAGAATGTGATTTTATTACAATATCTATAAAGCATATTGAATTCCTTGGTTTTTATATACCATTCCTATTAAGAACGACTAATTCTAAGAAAGAATGACTAGCTGGTTCACTCAGTTGTCACCAACCTGGTGGAGAGGCCAACCAGTCTGTGCACAGACATCATTGTAGACAATGCTCTGAGGACCATTGGGACAGCCATAACCCCTTTTAAGTCAGTATCCCTATCTGAGGCTCTCATTCATCTGTAGGATTTTGAAGAGTGTTTTGGGTACAGTGGCCACTCAGTAAAGATTGCTGTCTAAAATATAGTGTTGCCTGTTAAGTGGCATGGTATCCAGAATATCATAGAATCTCTCTTTGTGTATCCTTTCATGTATTTGCTTCTCCAAAACTGTAGGGCAGGGCTTGATTGGCTCTAAGGATCTTTTGAGGTTCATGTTGACTAGAGACAATGAATTTATTTCTATTTTATGTTTCCAGTCCAGCTCCAGATATCCTTCTGAACTTGAAATGGTGAAAATGGTCCTGCATTTCACTTTTGTCGCTATTTATTTTTCACTTACGTAGGCAGCCACGTAGATCAAAGCTTCCTAAGCCACTCTGAAAGCTACTTAGAACAAGTGTTTGTTTCAAGTCTTTGCTTTAAAATTCTCCCTCCTAATTTTTATTCTGAAAATTGTAAAATCTGCAGAGAAGGTGGAAGAACAGCTCAGTCAGCAGCCGTATGTTTTTTTGTGAGAGATTCTTCAATTATTAATGTTGTGCCTCATTTGCTGTGCATTCATCTTGATCTCTGCCCGCCTCCCTTTCATTATTGTGGTGTTTGCATGAGAGCTATACTGGCTAGTACCCATTTACCACACTGTGAAGGAGTAGGTTGTGTGTTTGCTGCCTTAGGTACTCCACTGTGCTGTGATCCTATACTAAGCTGAGTCAGAAGGGCCTCGGAAGAGGCATGAACTTGATGCCGTGCTGCCTCCTCACATCCCCAGCCATTGCCAATCTGACATAGACATCTCTGTGCAGGGCATATCCATCTTAATTTACTTTTTGACTTTTTAGTAGTGGCTGACAAAAGTAATAAAGCTGTCCTGAGAATTAAGTCACCGATAAATATTAGGGTGCAATGCCTAATCAGTGGAAAATAAATCTTAGTGCACTTTAAAAGAAAGTTCAGTAATCATACATTTCCTGGTCGCTTTATTTTCCTGCAGGTCAGATGTCAAGTTCTTTGGCTGTTTGTAGCCTGTTCTTGGGTTTCCATGTCGTGCAGTCATCTAGATTTGAATTTGTTGCCAATTGTAGACACTGTCTCTCTTGAGAGCTAAAAAAACACACAATTTATTCTTTGGTTCAAAGCTGCTGCAGTGTTTCAGAGGGATTTATTGTGCAGATCTTGTCAAAGCAATACTGTGTACCAACCATTTGCATGGCAAAGGACAACGGCACAGTGTAGTTGGGACCACAGGGCAAACATTGTGTTAAGTTAGGTAAGCTGAGTGATGTAAATACAGGACACTTTACAGAGCAGATAAACAGGATTTGTTCATCTAGTAGTATTTGAAGGCTCAACTGTGAAATAACTATCCTTTTCACGTTTGCAGGTTTCAAAGAATTTTTGATCAGGATACAAAACAAGAGGCCATTTTTGATACCATTGCCAAACCAGTGGCTGAAAGGTAGGATTTCAGATGTTTTGTGCAGTGGCTCAGTGATTTCTCATCTTGTCTTCCATTCTCAGGTAATTGTGGTGCTGTGTGTCAGTACACTAGTTGTATACTCAGGCTGCAGGGCATGTAATGAAGACAGTGTTAAACCTTCTGCTCATATCCCCCTTTACTGTTTTACAAATGACTCATGCCTATGTTATTTTGATTCTGAGTCTCAAAACAAACCAGAAAAATAGAATAGCTATTGTTACTCCCATCTTTATGTAAACAGCCCCTCTAAGATCATGTGACACTGTTCAGGATTGTGGGGCTCTTGGTGGTAGAGTCTTCGATGGCTTTCTGAATGTGAAGAGCAGTGCGCTTTCCTCAGTACCGTCTTTCAGACGTGGTTAGATGGTGAAGGATGCGGTAAACACTTGGGAGGCTTAATGATGGGTGGTTCAGGGTGACTACTACAGCGTAATAACTAATTAGGCCTTAGCTTCCTAGGTCCTATTTGTTTCTGTATCACCAGATAGTTCCAGGCCGCTGAATACTAGAACGGACCTCACTTGAGAATATGGAATAAACCAGAAAGCCAGTTTACTGATCTATCCTCAGGATAGATTTTATAAAATATCCTCAGGAGCAGACAGGTAGCCTTCTGATAGACACTTCCCTCTTGTAGGGATTCTGTATGGGACACTGCCAGTGATAATAAATGGTCCTGGCATCATTCAAAATAAAAAGATTCACTTCCAAAAGGAACCAGTTTTTCAAGCCTGCTGTCATGGATTGAATTGTGTCCCCCCCCCAAAATGTATGTGTTGACTTGGCTAGGAGTCCCAATATGGTCCCCCTTCCTCCCATGTGTTGTGAATCCTGTCTCTGTGAGATGGATGATGGAGAATGGGCAACAGTTGTGTTAGTGAGGCAGGTCTCAAGCTACAAGCTTGTGGGTTATAATGGAGAAAAGTGAGGCGAGGAAGTTGGGAACCTCACAGTGTGAAAAGAGAAGCACCGAGAGCAGAGCACGTCCTTTGGACCCGAGGTTCCTGTGCCGAGCTGCTCTCACTAGATTTGGATTTATCCTACTGGACTGTGGTGATTTCTCATTTTGAATGGACTTGTAACTTGTTAATGGATCTGTGGCTGACCCGACTGTGACAACAAAAGCTTCTCTTCATGAAACCTTCCACTGTTTGTGTTTTCTGTTGGAGCAGTATCAGGTGACTGGGACACCTGCTAATCAATATATCCTTCACCACAGACATTGCTGAAAACACTGCTTCTTTTTGTCTCACAAACCTTTGTTTTATGAATCTTATTCAAACCCAATCTTTCTCTTTGAACACAATCCTCACACCAGATAAAATCTAATGAAGTAGGTTTGCATGATTTTATCCAATAGACTTACCTCTGATTAAATCCAGGTCCTTGATTGGGTGCTGGACATTTCTAAAATTCCCTTTCCTTTAGTAATCTTGAGTTATGTCATTTTTCAGACAGCTGGCCTCGTCTGTTTTACTTTGAAACTTCAGGGAGAGAAACTTCCTTTCTGTTTCACGGCTGCCTGGTTTTCCTTTCTGTTGTTGCCTGTCTCTCCCATCTAGATCCCACTCCCCGCTCCAGTGCTGCCATTGGGTCTCCTCTTCTTCCTGGAAAATGCCTTGAAGTGGTTGACTGTATCTGCTGTTCCAGTTCCTCTCTGGAGCCCTGCTGCGATCAGGTTTAGGCTCAGCATTCCACGGAAATTTCCTTTGTCGGAGTCAGATGTGGCTTCCATTTGCTGATTCGGATGCTGGTCATTTCTCAGTCCTCGTGTGATTTCATACATAAGCTATTTTGACACCACTGATTATATTGTCCTCCTTGAAACACTTTCTTCGCTTGACTTCTAAGGCTTCTAAGATACCACCCTGTCCTGGTTTTCCACTTACTTCACTAGCTTCTCCTTCTCGGTTAGTTTACTTGGCCTTAATTGTATCTAATAACCATTTTTTCTTTCTCTTCCCTCTGCCAGGAGTTCTGTCTCCTCAGAAATCTGCAAGGTTGCTTCCCCATGCAATCATGGGGGTTTTACTCACAAGTTGCCTTTTCTGGAAGGCCTTCCTTTCCTACCCTCTTTGATACTTCACCCCATCTTGCTTCCCTGTTTTATTTTTCACTAGCACTCACCACCACTTAATGTATTACACAGTTTCACTATTAATCCGTTTCTGTGGGTGTTTCCCCTCCACTATAACAAAAGCTCCATGAAGGCAGGAGATGTCTTGTGTTCACTGGCTGTACAAAGATACCCAACTTGATGATGACGAGTGCAGTGTCACTGTAGTCACAAGTTCTTAGTGAAAATTGTTTGGAGCAGAGCTCGATAATTGCCCTCAAATTCATTCCAACTCGGAGCAACCCTACAGGACAGAGCAGAACTGCCCCATAGTGTTTCCAAGGAACACTAGGTAGGATTCCAACTGCTGACCTTTTGTTTAGCAGCTAAACAGTTAACAGCTGTGCCACCAGGGCTCTAGTGGCATGATCAACAGGTATTTGTTACTTACAGAACAAACAGGACAAGGATGGATAGAACAGCACACATCATCATCAGCCTGAAAAAGAAAAGAGAAACTAAACCCATTGCTATTGCATAGATTCCAAATCATAGTTACCCTGTAGCACAGAGCAAAACTGCCCCATCGGGTTTTCAAGGAGCTACTGGCAGATTTGAACTCCGGACCTTTTGGTTAGCAGCTGAGCCTTTAACCACTGCTCCACCAGGGCTCCTGGCAGCAGTGTAGGTATCCCAAGGTGAGACTGTCAGCCACGGGGTTAGATCCCATGTAAACATGTCCCCATTCATATCTTGAGAGGAGGATGCTTAAATTCCTCTCTTCTGGGATTAAATACTAATCAGACAGCCATGTCTATGTGCCAGATAGCATGTAGAGAGAATAAGTAGGGAAGGGGCACTCAAAAGGAATAATAAAAGATAAAAAAGGCCGAACGCATTGCCATCAAGTAGATTCTGACTCATAGTGACCTTACAGAACACACTAAACTGCCTGATCGTGTTTCCAAGGTTGTACGTCTTATAGAAACAGGCCGCATCTTTCTCCCACAAAGTGGCTGGCAGCTTGGAGCCTCTGACCTTTTAGTAAGCAAGCAAGCTCTTAACCACTGCACCATCAGGGCTCCCTAATAAAAGATAAAAAGTGGCAATAAAAGTGGAAGGCTAGATTTACTGGTGCCTGAAGACAGTCCGTCCTACTTTTCCCCCGACTATTCTAGAGTTCTGGGTTTCTTCAGAGAGCAGTTATTTCCCCCCAAAGCACTTTACGTCCACCAGAAGTTACTACGTCCATTAGCACTAGAGAGAACATGAGAAGGCAGTTACAAAACAGCACACTCGTGAATCCAGCAATACAGTGTCAGAAATTAAAGGCAAGAGCAGTTTTTCCTACCAGCTCACATAGGTCCTAGTGAATCATATCTTTTGGTAATAAGATATATTCCTCATTGTCTTTTAAATGTTTTTCTCCATTAGTTCCATTTCCCCTAAATTTATTTTTCCTTTGTTTTCTCTTAGCCTTATCTGGTTTAACATTCTTCACCTCTTCATTAAACTTCCCTGTTCCATTTTGTTTTTAAGGGTAGGGCTGGTAAATAGAATGTAACTGGGTTTTGCCTTCTAGCCAAACCCTGATTCCTTCATCTTTAGTTGGTGACTTTAAACTGTTTATATGTCTTATGATTACTGTAAAAGTGTGAAACTATGCTGCCTGTCATATTTTTTCCACTTACAGTTTCTGTTTTCTTTTTTCTTGCTCGCTTTTTGTTACTTTATGCTGCGTTGTTCTCCTGTGCTGCTATTCCATTTTGTTTCTCAGTGTTCCCTGTCTCTAGTGGTCGTGCTTACAGTTTACCATGAGATATTTAAGCTTATTCTTATTTTTCTCAATATCTAAATTTTGTTTATCCGTTTTTTTTATTTCTTTCCGCTTAACCATGTAAGAACCTTCGCATACTTTTACTGTGCTTTTCCTAATCCCCTACCATTTCCAGTGCTAAGGTCAATGGAAATTTCATTCTGCATTGTTATTTATAATTTATTTTTCTCAGCATTTAAGTTTACCTGTAAGCTATAAAAATTTCTTTGCTCACACCTGTTACTTGGACTCAGGCCTATTTTTAGACTCCTCTTTATTTTTCCTGATAAACATCCTCTAGCAGTTTTTCAGAGAGAGTTCAAGAACAGGGAACTTTGTGAAGCTTTCCTTTTCCCTTCAAAGTTAAGTAGATGGTAGTTTCACTGGGCGTAGCATTCTAGGCTAAAAATTCTTTTCTCTGAACTTTGAAAGTACAGCTTCATTATTTCTTGCATACAGCATTGCTGAAAAGATATTAGTGTCAATCTGATTCTTAATTGCTTTTAAGGAAATACTAGTTTTTATTTTCTAGGAGAGTTTAGGTTTTATTCGTTTAATTTTACACCAATGAATTTAAGTATGGATATTTTTCATGTATCCTTTCTGTCAAGCTCTTGCAATCAGTATTCAGGCAAGGGTCATCAGATTGATAATTTATTTGATAATTTTAAACAGTGATTTTCTTCCTTCTCTAATATATCTATTGTTAGACCGTAGAACTACCAGTTTTATCCGTCACATATTTTAACTGTCAATTAATGGTTCCAATCTCTTTGTCCTTTAGCCCTGAGTTCTGGAAGTCTCTGTCAGCTCAGTCATCCAGCATGGCGATTTGCTTCTCAGCTATATTCATTCTGCTATTTGGCCTATCTGTAGAATTCCTTAGTTTTACAATTTTATTTTGCATGTATGTGAAATGAAAAATAGACTGTTCTTGTTTATGGATAAGATACCCTCTTTTACACTTCAAAGATAATTGTTCTGCTCTATTAAATACATGCGGTTGTTGTCATCAAGTCAGTTCTGGCTCATAGTGACCCGATAGGTCACAGTACAACTGCCCTGTAGGGTTGACATGGAGCACCTGGTGGATTTGAACTGACACCTCTTGGTTAGCAGCTGTAGCACTTAACCACTAATTTATTTATTTATTTTTCCCTTTAGGCACATGCTATTCTGCTGTTGAGTTTGGTGTCTTGCTTTCCCACTGTCGATTTTTCACACATTTGGTGATTCTTAGTGATGGGTTCATCACTATCTCTTGAGAGCGTCATTTGTTTACCAGACAATGCTGTCTCTGTTTACTGAGGTCCACCCTGGTGTTTGTGGGGGAAGAATGGCACGTGCTCTGGGCAGGGTGTGCCCTGAGCTTATTTGCTGAGTGTGCGGGTCCACGCTCCTCCTGGGCGTTGCTCACCACCAAGTGCTCTGTTTGGCATCACTGATCCAAGCTCTCACTATGCAGAAATGTGTGCTATGACAGAGAATAGACAAAGAGAACAGATTAATCTTTTCCTTTGTTTCATCCCTAAATAAGAGGCTTATTAAGTAAATTAACTCTCTAAATTAAGAGTACAGGAGGGAAATCACTGTTCTCAGTGACTTGAAATATGGTCTGAACACTATTCACACTGTATGCAAGTTTAGATCATGTGACTTTGAACAGTAGGACATAAAATATTTTACTAATGTCACAGCATTATAAGTAAAATCCACATAAATTGAAAACAATTTTTTTAAAAGAATTACATCATTTGAAAGTTCTGGTTAACATAAACTGTCTTAGTTAACTAGGGCTGCTATAACAGAAATACTGCAAGTAGATGGCTTTAACAAAGAGAAGTTTATTCTCTCATAATCTAGTAGGCTAGAAGTCCAAATTTACAGTGCTAGATTCACAGAAAGTCTTTCTCTAGCTTGTCAGCTCTGGGATAAGACCCTTGTCATCAATTTTCCCTTGATCTAGGAGCTTCTCTGTGCAGGAACCCCAAGTCCAAGGGATGCACTCTGCTCCTGGCACTGCTTTTCTTGGTGGTATGAGGTCCTCATGTCTCTCTGCTTGCTTCTGTCTTTTGTATCTCAAAAGAGATTGATTTAAAACACAGTCTAATCTGGTAGATTGAATCCTGCCTCATTAACATCATAGAGATAGGATATACAACACATAGGGAAATCACAGCATATGACAAAATGGTGGATGGTCACACAATACTGGGAATCATGGCCTAGCCAAATTGACAGATACATGGGCAGGATACAATTCAATCCATGGTAGAAACTGTACCATTTTATTTGTTACTCAGAAATCCCTGCTATTCTTGGTGAAGATTAATTGTCTGGAATACATCCCCTATGTAAAATCTGGCCATTGTAAGTGGACCATTTAAAGCTGTGCTTTTGAGTTAACACACTGTATGCAGCTTTAAATCTGGTTACTACATATGATTAAAGCTAAATAAAACTAAATCACATTTCTTTTCGAAATCCATAATTCAGAAATTTCACTGATTTAAGCTTCTCCTACTTTGTCCAAATCAGTGATATTATGCTGCATGGCTGTTTAAAATAGTGGTGACAAATTTTAAAGCTTTAAGTGGTTTTATATCATTGGAAATTAAGTGAAAGAATCTTTGTGGTTATTTATTATTTAGTACATCTCTACCGGGAAGTTCTTCATCATGCTGCCTCATTTTTTTTTTTTTAATATAACGTAACTGAGTGAAAATATATATTCCCGTATAAATTTACATGCCCACCTATATGCAGCTTCCACTGCTCTCCCTGTCCGGTGACTGCACACTATTCCTCTCTGCTCTGTATGTGTCTCATCCTCCCAACAGCCTCCTTTCCCCTCCTCTCCGTCCACTCCCCTTCCTCCAGCCAGAGGTCAGCAAGATGATATCTTATAGATGTATAGAACCATAAAGTGCTTCCAATATATGATCACTCTGCATTGCCAAGTCCAATCCATTCCTGTCCAAAGAGTGGACCTTTGTTATAATTTATAGGAAAGGGCAGCATCAGGGCCGGGGGCCATGCTCTCAGCCAGCCAAGCCAAGTGCTGTCGAGTCAGAACCCCAAAACCGCTGGACCATCAATTGAGGTCTTTTAGTGGAGATCTCACGATGCACCCCTTTTTATTCTTGTGTTGCCAGTGAGACTCCTCTCTGTGAGCTCCATCGTTGCTATCACTGGTGGTGGCCGGGCACCAACCGGTTCTTACGGTCCCAAGTCGATGTAGGCATCCACTCTTGTGGGTCTCTCCGTCTTCTCGGTTTCTTTACCGCATGTCATTTTGGTCCTCAGTGAGCATCTGTTTCTGCTGAGTTGGGACCATTTGCTGTGTCCTTGGATGATGCTGCCTCTTTTAAACTTTTTTTCTTGAAATGTATCCTGTTTATTAATAACACACACAAACTACAATTTATAATGTTAATTTTGTTCACTGAATTTTGGACCAATTTTTTTTTTTTTTTAAATTTTTATTTAATATAACTGAGTGAAAATGTACATTCACATGTAAGGACCAAATTTTTTTTGTAGTGATAAAACTTAATCCATAAATATGTATGGTATTACAGTATATCACACAGTGTGGCTTTATATGCTATTGTACCTGCTATTATGCTTCTCAAACTTAAAAGTACCTGGATCTCCAGGAAATAGCTGAAGTCACAAATTATACATGGTGTGTTATCATGGTGTGCCAATTTCACTTAAAGATTTAGGGAAAAAAACTTTGAAGTCTTTAGATTTATATGAGATTTGCTACATGTATTTGGAAGTCTGGCAGAATCTCAGTTTTCCAGTACAACTAGTCTCGTATTTTGCATAAAAACTTGGCAGGTAGGAAGTTTATTTTACGTGAAGTGGATGATTTTGGAAAAATTTAGAAGATGGGTGCTGTGGTGGAACATGGTGGTATCACCAGTGTGGTTACATCAAACTGAATAGGGCAGACACTGCAGCGACCACTGTTTAGACCAGTGACATAGACCGTCACAGGCAAAGCACGTGCACTGTGGCGAGGCCAGTCAGGTGGTTTGGAAAAGCTGATGAGTCACTTTGTGAACCACTTTTGATTTCAACAGTGATGACCAGGGGCCCTGCTGGTGCAGCGTGAGTCACAATACAAAGTGCAGCCGTTCAGTTTATACAAAGGAGATGCACTGCCGTCTAGTCGGTTCTGACTCACGATAGAGAAGTGAAGGTAAAAACAAAACACCCAGGGCTACAACCTCAGATTTGGAAGACGTTTTGTAATATCAGGACTACCAGTTAATGTCGTGAACTCAGCCTAGAAAAAGTGCTGCATGCCTCATTGCTGAATATCACTATGGTCACCTTTGAAGTCCTCCGCTTGGAAAGCTATGCATCAATGCCAGCGCTTAGTCCACCCTTCAAATCAATTTTGGAACTCTTTTTCTGGAATGGCTATCAGAGTTGTTGTATTATCCTTGATGTCCTGAATGTCATCAAAATGTCTTCCTTTTAATATTTTCTTTATCTTCAGGTAAAGCAAAAAGTCACTGGAGGCCAGATCAGGTGAGCAGGGAGGGTGCTCCAATGCAGTTATTTGTTTAGTGGCTAAAAACTCCCTCAGAGACAACTATACAGTTATATTCGCAAACTGGCTACCTTGCCGTCATGTACAATGGCCATTCCAGAAAGAGTTCCAAAATTGCTTTGAAAGGTGGAATAGGCACTGGTGTCAGTGCGTAGCTACCCTACTTCCAAGGTGAAGGTAGTAAATTCACCAATGCAGTATGTAGCATGTAGAACAATTAAGTTCACCCCACCTTGTACTTGGATACATTCAGTCTGTTTGGGTGAGAGGCCAGGACTTAAAGGGAATTGTCCCATGGGAGGAGCAGTGCCACATTTCCTCTGGGGCCAGGGCTAAGGGCTGCCAGGTCTGTAGTCTCTGAGTACCAAGAACTACCCAGGCCCCCCAAGCAGGTAAAAGTGGATCAGCCCTGATGTTTTTTTTTTTTTTTAATTTTTTCCTTTTGTTGTGAATTAAGAACAGTGTTGCAGTCTATATCATGTTGCCATATAATAGTCAGAACTTTCACCTCTGGTCTAGCTGCCTTCCCCCCACCCCGCCTCTGCCCACATGACAGTGTGCTTCCCCTTTTTTTGGAACTTCCTATGACCTTTTGGTAAAGGTCTGGACATCCAGCCAGGAGGTTTTCACATCTGTTTCTTTAGGAAACAAGCACTGCTGATGTTTTTTTAGGAAACAACCGCTGCTGATGCTGTGGGTTGCTTTACTTACCCATTCTTACTTGCCCAGGGAGGATGGAGATCCTGTAACTTCAAGATGATGAAGCTAGAATAGTGGAGAAAAAAGGCCACAAAAGCTTATGTTTTAAAAATACTATTCATTATTCATCTCCTTGTGCTGATTCTTCTACTTTGGCTTAAAAATTTTGGCACTAAGCGAAATAGTGTAATTTTGGCCCAGCCCTGTGACAACTGACTTTGTTACTCTGGGTCAGGTACATCGCTTCTGAATCAGTTATTTCATCTGAAAATGACACTAAGTTGGCAAGGTTGTTTTGATGATGAAATGAAATAATGCATGTGAAGGTTCTCTACTAACTGTAATGCCCAATTCAGTGTAAAGGGTGAAAAATGAGAATTTTTTATTCTTCTTGCCACTTTAAAATAATGCCCAGTAACTTCTGGTTCCAGATCCAGATGGAGTACATGTACTTCTCTCTATCCCTGTCATTAACTATAATTAAAAACCCTGGACACTATACATAAAACAAATACAGGAAGATAGGAAGACTGTAAAAGGTGGAGAGAAGAAGGTAAACCAGCTAGGACCTTGGGGCCTGAGAAGTGACATGGTAGTGAGTATTTTTTTGCCTCTTATATGCCAAATTGGTTACTGGAGAAACTGACAACCCAGAAACACCGCTGGATCAGACAAAAACAGTAAGAAAAGACTGCTTTCTCCAGCCGGAGGACCAGGAAAGGGGCAGCCTACCTACTTCACTGCCTTCCCTACTTCATCCAAACACCATGGGAAAAATGCACAACTTCTCCACCACACTTGTCAACAAAGGCCTGGCTATAATGGAGCACCCCATCTTTCACCACAAGGGTGATAGCAGAGAAGACTAAGTGAGGAGCTGGAAATTTAGTTGTCACAGCCCCCTGACCCGCTAAGATGTCAGTGGAGCTGCTGAACTTCCTCCACCAGATGAGTGAGGAACTAGGATTATAATCACTGCTAACAGCCCTCTGCCTTACCAAGGTGTCGCTGGGGATCCTGGACTTCCCATATCCCTTAGTGGTAACAGGTAGCCTTTACCCTTCCAGTGGTATCAGAGGAAACTGAGTAGGTAGCTGGAAGGCTCACCTCTCTCCGCCATGACGGGTCTTCTGTACTCTGCCGTGGTTTCAGTAGGGGAACAGTAACGAGCATGCCTCTCTCTCCCAGCCAGGGTACATGTCACTTAAGGCCAAGAGGGCAGCCTAAAATCTCACCAAAACGCCACAGCAATGAAGTTTCTCCATGGGTCTCAAGGGAGGTTGAGTGGGGACTCTGGGCTTTTCACATCCATCTGGCAGTAATGATAAAATGCCTCCTTTTTCCACTGGCCTGGTATCAGAGGAGGCCCGCTAAAACAAAATTTAAGTAAGAACTTCAGTTTCATAACATAATCCCTAAAATACCCAGTGTACCATTGAAAACTATGCACCATACGAATGATGAGGAATATCTCAATTTGCATTAGAAGAGATAATCAATAAATGCCCAAACCTAGATAACACAATGTAATTATCTGACAAGAATTTTAAAGCAGTTATTATCAAAATGCTTCAACAAGCAATTATGAGTGTACTTAAATGAAAAGATATAAAATCTCAACATAGAAAAAGAAGACATAATGAAGAAAAAAGTGAAAATATCAGAAATGAGAATTATAATAACTAAGTAAAGAATTTGTTGGGTGAGTGCAGCAGCAGAATGGAGAAGACAGAGGAAGAAATTAGTGAACCTGAGGATTTAACAGTAGAAATAACCTTATCTGAAAATAAAAGCCCCCAAACCTACTGCTCTTGAGTCAGGTCCAACTCATAGCAACCCTAGACTAGCAAAAGAAAATGAACACAACCTCAGAGATCTGACAGACTACAGTAAAACATTTATGTCATCAGAGTCCCAGAGGGAAAGGAGAAAGAGGGCAAGGGCAAAAGGCTTTCTGAGAAACTGAAAATTTCCCAAATTTGGTGAAATAAACACACCTACAGATTCAAGAAGCTGAACATATCCCAAACAGAATAAACTGAAAGAAGTCCATGCCAAGACATATCATAATCACACTTCAGCAAAGGAAAGAGAAAGGAACAAAAGAATCTTGAAAGCAGAAAAGGAAAATACATCCTACTTATTGGGAAAAACAATTTGAATGACAGTAGATTTTCATCAGAAACTACAGGGGCTGGAGGGAGGTGAAAGAACATTTTTCAAGTGCTAAAAGAAAATAACTGTGAACCCAAAATTCTGTATCCAGTATAATTGTCCTTCAGAAATGAAGAGGAATGAAAGGCATTTTCAAATGAAGAAAAAGTGGGAGAAATCTGTCACCAACAGCCTCACCTTAAAAGAATGGCTCAATTTCTTGAAAAGAATGGAAATGAAGAAAGGAGTCTTGGAACATCACAAAAGAAGAAAGAATGACAGAAAGAGTAAAAATACAGATTGATACAGTAGACTTTCCTTCTGTTCTTGTGTTTTCTAGATTGATGGTTGAAGGAAAAATTAACATTATCTTTCATGAATTTCAGTGTGTGCAGGGGAAATGCATAAGACAATTCAGAGCAGGGTGAAAGACTTAAAGGGAGGTAAGTGTCTATATTTGATTCTGCAAAAAGACAGCACCAGTAGATGTCTGTAGTGATAGACTAGTTTTGTGTCTTGATTGTAGTAATGGTTACAGGAATCTGCATGTGTCATAAAACGGCATACAATTGTATGCGCCCACTGTACTGATGTCAGCTGACTGCCTGTGATAATGTGCTGTAGTTACAGAAAATGTAGCCATTGGGGGCAGTGGGTGAAGGATACACAGGAGCTCAGTGAACTCTCTTTGCAACTTCCTATGAATTTGTAATTATTTTAAAAGAAAAAGTTAAAAGAATTTTAGAAACGAACCTTTCAGTGCCTTTTGTTCTGTGGTGTTCTTTTCTTCAGTAAGGTAGGTCATCTAAATTATTAGCCTAGAGCTTCTACCCCGTGGGACTCAATAAGGCCAATCTCATTTGACATTTACAAAAATATGGCTGATAGCAGACATCTTTTCCTCCTAAATTGGCTTTCAAGAAGAAGAAGATACTGGTTATCATCAAGTTATTAAAAGGCAACAACAACCAAAAAAAGGTTCCCATAAATCAACTCAACTTCTGGCCCTGATTACACTTGACCGGATGCTTTGTTTATAAACATGTATCTGCCCTTAGCCCTGTTTCCAGCTATCGTGAATTTCCTGATAGCCTTGTATTTCTGGCTTTTGTGATTTGACCACTATTCTTAAATTTCACTTCTAAGTGTATTACTTTTTAAATTATATTTTCAACTAAGAGAATGACTTTGACAGTAAATACAGGAACCCTAACATATCGTCTTAGAAACAAGCAAAGTATACAGGATGACGGTATTCCACCAAGATCTTAAAAGAAAGGGGTTGATATTGTCTCTCCACTAATGAGCTTGGAGAAAGCAGCAGCAGTGGAACTGATACGCGTAGGTTGCATTGAAGCCAGAAAAAGCAGACCTGTTGCCATAGAGTCAATTCTAGCTCATAGCAGTACTTCTTCTCTGCCCTGTGTAGGGATCGCTGTGGGTCAGAATCCACTTGATGCCAACAGGTCTGTTTTCTTTTTGGAACAGCTTTGTAATTCAGAATAGAGCTTGATTTTTTTTTTTTTTATGATGACTACAGCATTGTGCCTCTTCAATGTTCTGTGTCCAGAACAATAGACTCCATGATTGCTGATTTCAAAATAGCCAGTAGCAGCCCATTCCAGCTCACTGATGCCTGGGATATTGACACTGGTGCATTCTGCTTCATTTTTGATGGCTTCTAGTTTTTCTCCATTCATACTTTGTACATTCCATGTTCTAATTACTAATGGATATCCCGGAGGCATTAGTCCAGCCACATTACTAAGGTCAACATTAATTTTATGCTGCTCTTCCCCAGTCCTATTTTGAGTACCTTTCAACCTAGGGGGCTAATTTTCCAACAGTATTATTGATGAAACCATATCTATTTCTTACACTGAACCCTTTACTATTCCCCAAACTTCCATTGCAATAGGCTTTTTTATCCCTGCCTTCAGGTGCTATGGATGTGAGGCTTCCCAGTGCCACTGGCACTGCCTGTGGCACTGGGATTTGTGTCTACAATAGTGAGGGCAGGGACAGTAGTGGGAGGCTGCTGGGTTGAGACTGTACCCTTCATGGTTGTGGTGATGTGACTGGGGCCGTACCTCTCATGGTTGTGGTGATGTGACTGGGGCCAGCTGTGGTGGCTCTTCCAGGGCTATGATGGTAACTAGGCCATAGGCAGTGGCAGTGGTGGGGGCTTCTCTCTGCTCCCACTACCTGTTGAACAAGCAAGAATGGCAGCATGAGGGTGGAGGAGGGAGTGGAGGGGGGCCTAAGTCCTGCAACTGACCGCCCTGAACACTGCTCACTGATCAACGTTGTTTTCAGTTTTACCACCTGACCCCTAATTCCTGGCATTTCTTGGTTAATCCCCTGTAAGTCTGTCAGTTTGTCTTACTGTACGGGCCTGTGGGTTCTTGTGATGCTGAAAGCTATGCCACTGGTATATAAATACCAACATGAGCAGGTGTTGGACTTTGTCTAATGCGTTTTCTGCATCAATTGATAAAATCAAGTGGTTCTTATCTTTTGTTTCATTTATGTGGTTGATGATGTTGTTTTTCTAATACTGAATCATTACTGAATCACTAGTATGACTCTCACTTGGTCAAGGTGAATTCTGTTTCCCATATGTTGTTGAAATCTATTGGCCAGAATTTTGTTGAGGGTTTTTGCATTTAAGTTCATGAGAGATAGTAGTCTGTAATTTTCCTTTGTTGTGCTGTTGTTACCTGGTTTTCGTATCAGGGGTATGCTGACTTCACAGAATGAGTTTGGGAGTATTCCATTCTTTTCTGTGCTCTGGAATACCTTTAATAATTAGTGGTTTTACCTCTTCTCTGAACATTTGGTAGAATTCTCCAGTGAAGCTATCAGGACTAGGGAATTTTCAGTTGGAAGTTTTAAAATTTCCTTTTCAATCTCTCCTTTTGTGATAGGTTTATTTAGCTGTTCTTCTGTTTGTGCTAGCTTTGGTAGGTGATGTATTTCTAGAAATTTATCCATTTCCTCTAGGTTTTTCAAATTTATTACAGTACAATTTTTCATAGTATTGTTATGGTTCTTTTAATTTCAGTTGGGTCTGTTGTGATATCACCCATCTCATTTCTCAAATTATTTGCTTCCTCTCCTGTTTTTGTTTTCATTTATGTGGTTTGTCAGCTTAGCCAGTGGTTTATTAGTTTTATTGATCTCTTCAAAAAACAACTTTTGGTCTGCTAACTCACTTGTTTTTCTATTCTCTATTTCATTTAGTTTTACTCTAATTTTTATCATTTGCATTCTTCTGGTACCTGAGTGTTTCTTTTACTGCTGTCTTTCCACTTGTTCAAGTTGTAGAGTTAATCCTTTGACTTGGGCCCTTTCTTCTTTCTGGATATATGCAATTGATATATGCATTGAGATAAATTGGCCTCTGAGCACTGCTTTTGCTGTGTCCCATACAGTCTGGTAAAATGCGTTTTGTTCTGATTTGATTCTATGAATTTCTGTATTTTGTCCTTGATTTCTTCTATAACCCAGTGGTTTTTGAGCAACATATTGTTCAGTTTCCATCTGTTTGGCTTTTTCCTCTACTTTTTCTGTTATTGATTTCTATTTTTATGGCTTTAAAGCCTGAAAAGATGCTTTGTAATATTTCAGTACTTTGAATTTTGTTAAGGCTTGCCTTGTGGCCTAATATGTGGTCAATTCTGGAGAATGTTCCATGTGCATTAGAAAAGATAGTATATTTGGCTACTGTTGGGTGGAGTGTTCTGTATATGTCTATGAGGCCAAGTTGGTTGATTGCAGTGTTTAGATCTTCTGTGTCCTTACTGAACCTTTTTCTAGGTGTTCTGTCCTTCACAGAGAATAGTGTGTTGAAGTCACCAACTATTATTGTGGAGCTGTCTGTTTTTGTTTTCAGTGCAGTTAGTGTTTGCTTTATATATTCTGAAGCCCTGTCATTGAGTGTGTGATATTTACTGTGGTTACGTCCTCCTGGAGTGCTGATCCTATAACCAGTGTATAATGTCCTGCCTTATCCAGTGTGGTGGATTTTATTTTAAAGTCTGTTTTATCAGTGATTAATATTGCCACTCCTGCTCTTTTTTGAATATTGTTAGGTTGATATGTATTTTTTCCTATCCTTTGAGTTTTAGTTTGCTCATGTCTTTGAGTCTCAGGTGTATCTCCTATAGGCAACATATAGATGGGTTGTGTTTTTTAATCCAAAATGCTACTCTCTATCTCTTTATTGGTACATTTAGCTCATTTACATACCATGTGATTATTGATAGGTATGAGTTTAGTGCTGTCATTTTGAAGTCTTTTTCTGGTGCCTTGTAGAAAATTCCTGTGTTCCTTTAATTTTCTGTGCTGGGTTTTTTTTGCTTTATGTGTTTTCATCTTTTTCAATGTTGTTGGTTTTATATTTGCTGAGATGTCATGTTTTTCTTGTTTTTTATTGCAATGCATAGGATCGATAGTTCCCTTTGTGATTATCTTAATATTTACCCCCTTTTTTTCTAAATTTAAACCAGTCTTTAATTTCTTTATATTGCTCTGACAACCTCTCCCTATGAAAGATCTGTGACTACTTTCTGTTCTGAGTCCTTTTGTGTTATAATGTGTATGTAATATTTCTGTATTTTCAGTGTTTTGCCCATGATTCATTTTTGTGATTCTCTAGTTTGGATTGATATCCAGTTGCTCTGTTCTGTGTTCTGGTCTTGGATTTTTACCCAGTATTACTAATTTTCTAACCAAAAGACTCTCTTTAGTATTTCTTGTAATTTTGGTTTGGTTTTTGGAAATTCCCTAAATTTCTGTTTATCTGAACCATGTCCTAATTTCATCATCATATTTGAGAGACAGTTTTGCTGGATATGTAATTCTTGCCTGGCAATTATTTTCCTTCAAGGTTTTGTAGATATCATGTCATTGCCTTCTTGCCTACATGGTTTCTGCTGAGTATTCTGAGCTTTGTCTTACAGATTCTCCTTTGTAGGTTATTTTTCATTCATCCCTAGCTGCTTTTAAAAGTGTCTCCTTATCTTTAATTCTGGCAAGTTTAATTATAATACGCCTTGGTGTCTTTATTTTGGGATCTACCTCATGCAGTGTTTGATAAGCACCTTGAATAGATATATCTTCTTTTCTTTCATGATATCAGGGAAGTTTTGTGTCAGCAAATGTTTTGACAATTCTCTCTGTGTTTTCTGTTATCCACCCCTATCCTGGTACTGCAATTATTCGTAGATTGTTCCTGTGCCACATAATTCTTAGTGTTCCTTGATTTTTTAAAATTATCTGATTTTTCTTCCAGTATGTCAATGTCACATGCTTTATCTTCTGTCACTAATTTGGCCTTCTGTTGTCTCAGTTCTGTTCCTTTGACTTTCTGTTGAGTTGTCTGCTTCTGAACTTCTAATTCTTCCACTTTGTGCTTTCTTGCAGTTTGCTTGATCTGTCATTATGCTCTGCTGCATTTTGCCTCATTTCCTTCTTCATCTCTTGAAGAGGTCTAGATATTAATCTTTTTCATTCTACTTTTGATAACTTCAAGAAGTTGGTTTCCTCTGGAAAATTTGATTCTTTGTTTTTGGAGCTTTCTGCAGAAATTATAGCTAGCTTCTTTAAGTGCTTTAATATGGACTGTTGTTTCTGAGTCATGATTTATGTGATGTTTGCCTACTGTGTTCCAGCTTCTTGTTTTTAAATGTACAGATAGGCTAGTTGTGTGTAATAGTTTGGTTATTGTTGTCTTCACCAGATTGTTAGAGGTATTACTAGATAACAGAAGCCCAATAGTCTGTTTACTTTTCTTATATGGGTTATTCAGCACAGGTACCCAAATAGTCACCAAGTGTGTGGTCCAAGCTCTTGTCTACTGTCCTAGATGGGCAGAAGTTATTAGTATAAGCACAGGTGTCTCACTGCAGTCACTAAGAAAGACAGGGGGCTAACAGCCATTCCTGAGTGTCTCTGAACATAGGCTATCCCCTTATGTTGGAATCTAGGTCAAGCAATAGTTTTTCCCTTTCTTTTCTGGCTTAGGGGTGTGAGCAGAATTTTTTCTGTGTTCCCCATGTTTGTTAAATTGTTCCGCCTCTGAGTCTCAGAATGGCTCAAGGAGAACTTAAGGGCCCTGCTTTTTGCTTACTTAATGGCATCAAACTCTAGCACTGGGTGTAGTGCTGAGAAGGGGGGAAGGAGCTTTGGGAGAAGGGAGATAGGCCTATCTCCAAGGAAAGACCTAGATCCATATGCAGTAGGTTACATACAAAGACTTAGTTTTTGATGATCCGATGCTGTTTCCCACAGGTTCTGGTGGTGTGAGTGGATTCTGTAGACAGTCGTACCTGCTGAGGAGGATGCCCACCAGTGTCCACTCTCAGCTCACTACGTGGTAGCTGCAGTCATTTCCCAATGGTCAGATCTGTGAAATCCTATGTACTTCTGCCACTACTCTTTCTTTCTTGTTGCTCAGTCTGATTTCTTAACTTTCCCTTTTGATGTTCAGGGCTCCTAGGATGGATATCGTATGTACTGGATTCATTTATTCTTTGGTGTTTTACTGTTAGAGGGGTCATAGGAGGCATCTGTCTACTCTACCATTTTGGCCCCACCTCCTATAATTTATGAACCAGAGATTCTACGTTTTTATTTTGTACTGGGCCCTGCCAATTGCATAGTGCTTCTTGCCTAAAATAGACAAACTTTTATTGGGCAATAAAAATGTGCCAGAGAACTTATTTAGACTAGGACTCCTTTTTAGGAATTAAAACATTTTCTCTAAAGAAGTAATTCCGGGAGACTGGGTAAGACAGTTAAAACTGTGAACTTTGTAGCCACTCTGGTGTTGCTAAACTCAGTCCAATGCCATGTGACCATATAGGACAGACTAGAACTGCCCCATAGATTTCTAGGGAGCAGCCAGTGAATTCAAACTGCCAGGCTTCTGGTTAGCAGCCAAGCCTTAGCCACAGAGCCACCAGGACTCTGACTGGTTTTGCTAGCACAGTTCTAATCTCAAGTGAAATACTTTATAGCCTTGGGCAAGTTACACAACCTTTCAGTGTCTCGGTTTTCTTTATCTGTAAATGGAGGAAATGATATTGTAGTATCTGCCTCATTGTGTTGCCATGGTGATCACATGAACCCTATATGTAAAATACTTGGAAGAGCCTTAGCACATAGTAGTGCATGTTCAGTAAGTGTTAGCTGTCATTGTCCATTTTGGCTTCCCGTCAACATTTTTTATAGAAAAGAATTTTTCATTACAATTCAGGATTTTACCTAGTTCTGATTTTTTCTTTATGATTTCTCCCCCTGACTCTGTTTTAAGACTTGCTGTCTCTTGAGGCACGAGTATACAATTTTATCACGAATTTTTAATTCAGGACTTTAGAACACTTTCACAGATGACCCAAAGGTATCTTTAATGATCATACTCACAATAATATGCTTCCAAAAAATGATATACAAGGAAAGCAAATAAAATGCTAAAACTTTTGGAAAAATCCTTCCTACTCAAATGTGTAATGATTGACTATAATTGACACATTTTTTTACTGTAAGTATGGTTACTTCAATTTATAATTGACTGTGGCAAAAAGCATAACCATACTTACAATATATTTAAATTGTTGGGGCAAGTATAGCAGTAACTTCATCTACTGTCTTGCTTATTGGCACTAACCCAAAGGTCAGCAGTTCAAATTCACAGGCTCTTCCTTGGGAACCCTATGGGGCAGTTCTGCTCTGTCCTGTAGGGTCACATGAGTCACAATCAACTTAACAGCAACAGGTTTGGGTTTGAGTTTTTATTTGGTATATAACTATTGTAGTTAAATTTCAGTCATTCTCCCCAAATTAGAGATTTAGTTTTATGTTTGGTATATGGTTTTGGTTAGAATTTTTAGTGTACTTCTTGCTAAATAATATGAATAAATTTACTGTCTGGTACCTGATAATAGTAAGAAAAATGTATTTTGTTTTATATAGAACCCAAAAACCCGTTGCTGTGAAGTCAAATCCCATCTTCTGTGACCCCATGGAACAGAGTAGAACTTCCCGAAGGGTTTCCAAGGAGCAGCTGGTGGATTCGAACTGCCAGTTGTTAATCAGTAGCCCAGCTGTTAACCGCTGTGCCACCAGGGCTACATTTTATACAGTTTTGCCAGTTTCCTAGCACTATTATATTTATTGTCTCACTTAATTTTTGTATTAACCTTATGGATAAGCAAATACCCTCCTATCTTAGATGAGAAAAACAGGGCTCTGAGCATTAAATTGACTTCTTTAAGGTCATGCAGTAATCAGATGTGGAGCTGAGACAAGAACTAGCATACCTTTAGTAGTCCTTTGATCTTTAAATTGCTATGTCACAGGTGATCTATGTGTTTTATTCAATTTCACTGAAATCTCCCTTGATAAATTCACCAGTTTTGTGCTTGTTGCTGAATCAGTGGACGTTTATCACTCCTCAACTTTTTTGGCTTTTCAGCACCATTTGTATGTATTAACTGTTTCTCCTGGCCATTATAAATATATATACATATATATATTTTTTCTTGGTTGGTCACTGGACGTGGAGGTGGGAGGTAAAAGGCAATTTTCCTTCTCCGCTCCTGGAATTTTCCCTCTTGTGATCCAAGATGTCCTTGCTATCTCTGTGGTCCTTTAGCTTCTTCAGATACTATACTCCTCTCCTCTGTCAAATTTTCACCTGTTCCAAACAACATGACTTCCTTTGTCCATAAAACATCTTCAATCAATATAGCTGCTCTCAGAAGAAAATAATCTAATTGGATTAGAATTGATAAGCTGAGTTTCATTCATCACTCATTCATCCAACAATTAGTGAGTTCTGGCTGTGTATCAAAGAACTCTGGTGACACAGTCTTCAAAGTTATTGACTACTAACTGAAAGGCTGACAGTTTGAAGCCACCATTGGCTCTGCAGTCTGCTTCCAAAGAGGTTGGCAGTTTGGGAAACCCTATGGGGTTACTGTGAGTTAGAATCAACTTGATGGCAGTAGGGGAGGAGGGGTGGGTGAGTGGGAGCTGTATATTAGACATTTCAAATAAGTCTTATCTTAGAGGAAGTTGTGTTGCAAAAAAAGATGCTTGTTTACCAAAATTACGCCATGAGTGATAGAATTTCAAGCACAATGATGCATGAACAATGAAAGCTATTAAGCTGTGTGAGAAGATTTTGGCAAGGGCCCAATTTTGTCATCATCTTGCCTACCATTGCCACAGTCTGATAAGAGAAAACCGTCCCATCTATGGTTTCCAATGCAGATGGAGTCCCTGGGGAGCTATGTTGTGATCATATGACATTGTCTCTGCAGCCACTGGTAATGGGATCAGCAATGGAATCTAAGTGAAGGATGGCAACATAAAGTTTGCCCATGGCTTAGGAGGTGGATCTGGGGCTAAAAGAATTGCACAAAGAGAAGTAAAGGGGGCCATCAGAGTCTCATTCTTGGCAATGTGAGCTGGGAAAATCTGGGCAGAGCAGGCTGCCAGCAGTAAGAGCAGGAGAGAAAGGGAGGTAGAGGATAAAATGCTGGAGGGATCGTTATGGAGCACAAGGAGATAATGGTTGTCCATCAGCAGAGACTATGACCTTGGCAGAGATAAACAAGAGATGGGAACTAAGAGATCTAGAAGCCTAGCAAAAATTCCTGCATCCACATGTGCTCATATTCTTACAATTACCTTCTTCTTCAATTTCTGTTCATTAGAACCTAATTAAATCAGGGTCACATCTTGCAAGCCAAGTGCCAAGTGCCGTCAAGTCGGATCTGACTCATCTTGCAAGTAGACTTAATATCCTTTGTTTAGACCTAATGTTGGCCTGAATAAAGAGAAAATGAGAACAAATTAGGAAATTACTTTTGAGTTTATTCTGGCTGTTCAAAATCAAAGTCATCAGTTGGTGTTCATCAAGTGTAATGCTTGATTCAGAGTAGTTTGTTGAGCCTAGTTCTTTAGTGGGAAGTGCAAATTTTATTGTCTTCACTAGTGACTGCATATTAGCATATCATGTCACTTCTCTTGCCAGATGCTATCAGTGGCTCCCCATTTCCCTTACAGCAAAAGCCCAGCTCCTTCTCATGCCCTAGAAGCAGGGTGGGCATCATGGGTGTGCAGTCTGAGCAGCTACACAGGCCCTGCAATGAGAAGGGCCTTACATTTAGTTTAATGCACTGCTATTGCCATGTTGAAATTTCGTAATCATTTTAACTTGGAACTTGTGTTTTATAAGTAAAGTCTGTTGGGACAACAGATGTCCACCAGGACAGAGTTGCTGCGTGGAGCATGTGCGTGTGGTTTTGGTCCAGCAGTAGTTGTTCACATGCAGACTTAGGTACCGCAGGCGGTACCAGCTGTAGAGGTTGGCCTGCTGCTGTGCACATGTACACCTTGGGGTAATCCAGGGCTAGACACACTGGGACCTAGACACAGATTGGTACTAGTACCTACAACATCGTCACTAGAAGTGGCAGTGAAGCCATCAAAAAGAGTGAGGGCTTCCCGTGGGGGTGTGCATCTCCAGGGCCTGTAGTGGGAAATTGACTTGCACATGGGTCCCCAGAGCCAGTCCTTGTGGTATCTGATAATAACCTTCTGGTTATGGAGCAGTGGGGCGGGAACTTCTGATGCTCAGGAAGCAAACTTTATTATTAAATTATTACAAAATGAAGTTGTAATATGGATATTGCAAGAGTGCATATTGGTGAGTTATTAATATTTGTATCAGTTTCTTAGGATTGTTATAACAAAATATAACAGTGTCATGTTAACTTGATAGTATCTTCAAGACATGTTTCTGATTCACAGGTACCAGGGCTTAGGACTTCAGCATATATTTTGGGAGACACAATTTAACACATAATTTTCTTCAAAGAGCTTAAAATGTCTAGTTTTGACAATTGCTCCAACATTGCAAAACAGTGTCCCGGGCTTAGATGTAGAAACTAAATGTAAAGTTCACTGTATTCAAGGAAAAAAAAGAACAACACTATTTTCATATGAAGCTTCAGATGAAACAATGATTAATGAGGAAGACAATTTAAAAAACTGTCCTTTGTAGATACAGTGATAGAACAGATGGACATTTTGAATTGTGTACAAATCTTTATTATTTTCCTGAACAACCTCTATACATTATAAAAGATGTCAAAGGAAGCATTAAAATGCTTTGTATATTTACATGTAAAATTAAATGCTGCCTTACGTGAAACAGACTTGTATAAAGAGTTGAATCTTTTGAGAAGTTGTTTGTGAGACTCATCAGTTAAGATAAACTATTAAAGTTTATATTTTGAAATAATTTATCAGGCACTTATCTTACCTTTGCCACAACCTATAAAATGCTCAGCTCCACTATCAGTGGCATCAGCAGAAATATCCTTCTCAAAATTAAAAATCACCAGAAACTATTTGTAACCATAAACTTGTAGAGAGTATCTGATTTTGCTCTTGGTTATATTGATTGAAAATGAAGTTGCTAGAAGTATAAATTTTGGTGACTTCATAAATGAATTTTTAGAAAAGCAAGCCAAGAAAATCATATGATCCATCAGGATACCACACCAATAATTATTATTTATTGTATCATATAAAGTTATAACACAAACATGTTATTTTGTGCCACTTTTAAGTTTATGTTGTTACTTACATATCATTTTTTCCCTGTCATTTAAGACATACATTTAAGACATACATTTCTTTTTTTGAGGAAAAAGCTTTAAATTTTACTATTTTTAGCAATACTTTCTTCTGCTTTTTGCGCCAGAACATCGTGTTTTTGTTGTGTACTGAGCCCCATAGACAGTGCAGCCTGCACTGCGCAGAAGCCCGATCTGTTTTCTTGTAAGCAAAGGAGCCCCTACTTTGTGGCTTTTTCTTCTGATTTCTTTCCCTTGCTCACTCCTGAACTCCCAGGCTTACTCTGTGTTTCTTTTCTTCCATAGCATTTATCACTTTCTGACCTAGTAAACATCATTTGCTTATGTGCGATGACTGTTGTGAAGAGCCCTGCTGCACAAATGGTTAAGCATCTGACTGCTAACCAAGAGGTTGAGGGTTCAAAACCCCAGCTGCCTTCCCCCAGCAACTCTGTGGGAGCAGGACCAGGCCATCTACTTCCTTAATGATGACAGCCAAGAAAACCCTGTGGGGCACTTCTACTCTGTCATATGGGATCACTAAGAGTGGAAAAACTACTGACAGCCAGTGACAATAACTGTTGCCCATCATCTGTCTTCCCTCGCTAGAAAGTTAGCTTTATAAAGCTAGGGATCTGTTGCTGCTTTGTTCACTGATGATTCCCAAGCACCTAGAATGGTGCCGGCCCACAGTAGATAATCCAGTGAATATTTGTGGAATGAACAGTGTCTGAAACTATTGGGTAAACATGCAGTTGCCATGTAAGCCAAAATTATTCACATAACTGCAAGGTGTTTTTCCATGTTGTGCAAGAGGCAAATTAGATTTTTGCTTCCTCTAATTGTTTTCAGCTAATGCTTTTGTATTTCCATCTATTTTAATTAATGAAAATTCTCATTATGAGCTGGGCACTCTTTGCATGCTAATTAAATAGTGTTGTTCAGATAATTATAGCATATTTAGGGCAGTGAAAGGTTTTCAGAATGCTAAAATCTTTGTTACAAAGCTAAAACAACTGAAATAAAACAAAAGCGCTAGTGACTACATTATTTACTGGCTTGTTAAAAATGACTTAAGAGGCCCTATTTTGCCTCAGTCTAAATGATAACAGAAGTACAGGACAGTATGTTTCCATTTAGGGCGATCAGAGTATTTTCACTCTGAATTTGGGTGCATAACCAGTTGTGTTAGGAACTATTCTTATTCATAGGTAAAACCTTCTTCATCCAGATATCTGCAGAAATTCTGATGTATTTTTTACTAACTTACATTCACACTTAAGCACTATGATCTTTGGAAATCAATATTCCTTTTCCTTCTGATTTAATGTTGGTTTCGTTTATCATAAGAACAGCAAATTTACTGCGCACTGAGAGGAAATAAGGATTCTTGTTACAACCTGGAAGTATCTTTTATTTATTTTACTAACAGATTTATTCTTCGTGCTGCTTTTAAAGAATGGGATTACTTCTTCAGCAGAGAAAATGGTTGCTGAAAGTTGCTGTACTGTCTGTATATTTCTGGTAGATATAATGCTTGCCTTCGGACAACAAATTATGGAATAATGAAACACTTAAGTAGCATATAAAAATTATTTTTTAATGATGATATGATGTGAAATCTTGATTAGTAACTTTAAAAATAGGTAATATGTAGGATGGAAGTCTTGGGAATATGTCAGTTAGCATATGTAAATGGAGGCTTAGTTCGAAAGACTTCCTAGTTTCCGTGTGATTTTAATAATATTATATGACTACTACTATATGAGGGAAACCCTGGTGGTGTAGTGGGTTAAGTGCTACCACTGCTAACCACAAGGCTGGCAGTTCAAATCCACCAGGCACTCCTTGAATACTCTGGGGGTCAGTTCTGCCCTGGCCCCTAGGGTCGCCGTGAGTCGGATCCGACTTAACAGCACTTGGCTGGCAATACTACAGGAATTATATGAATCAAAATTTTAAAGTACTTATAAGATACAGATACAAAGAAATGGTTGATTTTGTATTTCTCCTCATGTATTTTATTCCTTCATATGCTGATGAGCCTGCTAGGTCACATGGGAAAATGACCTGTGTGTTAATTTCCAGAACTTTTTCAGTGACAAAGACAGAAACCCACCTCCAAACAGCTTAAAGAAGAAGGAATTTATGGCTTACACAACTTAGGAAGTCTACATATGTGTTGACTTGTGCCTCAGTTTCCTCCTTGTGGCCAGCATCTCCAAGTTTGCAGCCTTGCAGGACCCTTACTCTTAAAGCAGGACATTATCTTTCCTACTGACTTCAGTAGAATGTCCAAGTGAGGATCTAGCGTCACATGCCCATTCCCAAACTAGTCACAGTCACTAGGGACTGGAGTACTCTGTCTGCCCAGGCATCTTCTACCTGATTGACAGCCCTGTCTGAACCCCTTGAAGATATGAGACGCTACCCCCAAGGATCGGAAGTTGATGTTGCCAGAATACGAGGTCTAAAACATCAAGCTGGGTAGGTTAAACTCTGCCTTGGATTAGCAGGAAAACAAAGCCACATCAGTTAGAAGATGCCTATGTAGTGTTCAGCTCTGAAGACTTTCAAAGGTAGCTATAGAAAAGCAAAAACATTGGCAAGATTTGCTCTCTTTGGTTGTGTCTTTCTGTAGCATCATATAATTAGCTCATATCGCTAACACTGGGAGGTTTGTAGATAGCAACATGCTTTGGGTTGATTGTGGTTACACTGCATTGATTGGGTGCCCACATATGCATACATACTCACAGAATTAGTGAGAATTATGTTCATCTGTGTTCCGCTGCTGCTCATAAGGTTTTTATTGGCTAATTTTTTTTCAGAAATAAACTGTCAGGCTCTTCTTCCTAGTCAGTCTGGTCTGGAAGCTCTGCTGGAACATGTCTACCTTGTGCTACCCTGATGGTGTTTGAACACCAGTGGCGCAGCTTCCAGCATCCCAGCCACACACTAGCTCTCAGCATATGCCAGACTGACAGACACTTGAATCTGCAAAGGTATTCAACTGTGTGGATCATAACAAATTATGGATAACATTGTGAAGAATGGGGATTTCAGAACATTGAATTGTGTTCGTGGAGAACCTTGTACATAGATCAAGAAGCAGTTGGTCAAACAGTACATGGGATATTGTGTGGTTTAAAGTTTGGAAAGGGGTACATCAGGGTTGTATCCTTTCACCATACTTACTCAGTGTATATGCTGAGCAAGTAATCTGAGAAGCTAGACTATATGAAGCAGAACCTGTCATCAGAGAACACTCATTAACAACCTGCATTATGCAGATGACACAACCTTACTTGTTGAAAGTGGGGAAGACTTGAAGCACTTACAGATGAAGATCAAAGACAAAGAAAGAAAGAAAGAAAAGAAAAAAATCCTCACAACTGGATCAATAAGTAACATCATGATAAATGGAGAAAAGCTTGAATTTGTCAAGGATTTTGTTTTACTTGGATCCACAATCAACATCCATGGAAGCAGCAGTCAGGAAATCAAACAACACATCACACTGGACAAATCTGCTGCAAAAGGCTTCTTTAAAGAGTTGAAAAGCAAAGATGTCACTTTCAGGGCTAAGGTGCACCTGACCCAAACGATAGTGTTTTCAGTCACCTCACATATATGCAAAAGGTAGACAAAGAATAAAGAAGACAGAAGAAGTATTGATGACAGTGAGTTATGGTGTTAGTGGAGAATATTGAATATACCGTGGACTTCAAAAAGAACATGCAAATCTTTCTTGGAAGAAGTACAGCCAAAATGCTTCTTAGAAGCAAGAGTGGCAAGACTTTGACTCATGCACTTTGGACACGTTATCAGGAGGAATCAACCCCTGGAGAGGGACATCTTGCTTCATAAAGTAGAGGGTCAGTGGGAAAGAGGAAGACCCTCATGGAGATGGACTGATACGGTGGCTGCAACCATGGGCTGAAGCATAACAACAGTCATGGGGATGATACGGGACCAGGCATTGCTTCTTTAAGTTGTGCAGGGGGTTGTTATGAGTTGAAACTGACTCAACAGCACCTAACAACAGCATTCATCTGTGAGTCACAGAAAACCTCTAAATAGTAGTGGCTTAAATGTATAAAGCCAAGCTAAGCCAAGTGCCTTCGAGTTGGATCGACTTAAATGTATAAGCATTTATTATATCACACTAAAAAAACTTGGAAGAAGGCAGTCAAAGGCTATGTTCACAGCACCACCACCATCAGGCTTCCCTCTCTTGCTGTTTTACTCCATATCAGCTTGTGGCTCAAAGTGGATGCTTGAACTCCAGCCCTCACATGTACCTTCCAGGCAGTAGGGAAGAGGAAAGCAGAAAATTACAGCCCCACTCTTTTAAAGAAATTATTGAGACAGCACTTCTACCATATCTAATTAGCCATAACTTAGTTACATGACCACAGCAAGCAGTGTGTGGCAAGGAAATGTAATTCTTTTAGTTGGGTCATAATATGTTCAACTAAAAGCTGGGGTTCTGTGACTACGGAAAAAGGCAACTAAAGTCTCTAGGAAACTAGGAATCTCTAGCAGGCAACTAGAGTGTCTGCCTCATACTTTATTGGCTAAGATATTAGACATAGTTGATGTTCTAAGACATATACCAACTCTTAGTCATGGAGCTGGGAGACCATGTGATCCAAGTTAGGAAAATCTTGGTATCTCTGGATTTGTGTCCTTCATAGCTTCTTTCTGTCTCTTGCCTAAGGCTATGTAATTGTTGTTAGGTGCCGTCAAGTCAATTCCAACTCATAGCAACTGTGTACACAACAGAATGTCACACTGCCTGGTTCTGTATCAGGTTCACAATCGTTTTTATGCTGAAGCCCATTGTTGCAGCCACTGTGTCAATCCGTCTTGTTTGTGAGACTGCATCTTACATACTTTGGGCATGTGGTCAAGAGGGATCAGTCACTGAAGAAGGACATCCTGCCTAAGGCTATAGACACACTGTAAAGTGTGCTTCCTGGAAGATACGCCACATTTATTGACAGCATGTGTGTGTTATCTGGGCAGTGTGGCTCTACACTAACATCATGTGTGACACCTGCTTCCTCATGTGCCTGTCGTACTGCTCTTCTTTCCTAAGTGGGTGGATGGATGAGAGCTTTTTGTAGTAGTTATCCATGTGGTGCTGAGAGGCTCCTTCGTTTCTTTCCTAACTAGCTAGTGCACTGTAGTGTCACTTTTAAAGGTGAGGTCTATATATATTAAGTACAGTGCACTCTTTTCTCATGGAAAAACAAATACTGAGTATAACTCTCCTCTTTTGTCTCACTTACCATAAATCTTTTAAGGAACAGTGGGAATACAAGAGGGTTGTATATTAAGTGGCCTCAGGTAAACTTATTAAAGTGTAGCTGTGGTAGAAAAAAGTGTATTTCCCTTTAGGGATTCCTAGACAAATAGAGGTTCAGAAATATCTCAGTGATGTAGCCATCATTCTTCTTTGTTAGACATAAAAATACATGAAATATTTTATGTGAATTGTAAACATGTTCCAATATGTGTAAGACGGCAGTGAATCACATATCACATTTTGGCATACTGAAACAGTTGTTGGGCAGTTTACCTGATGGTATCAATCTCTCTAAGAAGTATGAATCAAAAAGTAAATGAGAAGTTTACTTCCTTGATACATTTTTGGTCATGATTCTGACTGATGTAGCATGATGACCTTAAGATAAACCAAAATACGTAGTGTCTCCATATGATCATCATGTGACAAAAAGAGGGGCAACAGTTACTTTGGGGAAAGTACTGTTTAGGTGGTTTAAAAAAATTGACCATAGCAAGACTCCTTTTCTTTGGTTTTAAGCCTGAACTTCTGTTTGTTTTTTGCCCTGCTGAAATACTAGAATAGAGAAGTGAGAGTAATATCAGGAGGAGAAACAGGTTGCTTCTTAAAGTCTTTAGAGGTCAGCTTGAGGTGTTTTGAGGACAGTGACTTCAGATTTTTCTCCACCTATGAAGGAATTAGTTTCCAAATTTTGAGGAATCAGTGTTTTTATGTGGGGCAGTGTCTTCCGAATCATTGACTCATCTGTGTTTTCAGAAGAGACAGCATCGTGTGTTGTTAACCCACCCGGTTTATCCTTAGCTGTGTTTTTGTAATAGCAAGTCAGTCTGTATTCTATTATGTTTACCACAGCGTTACACAGTAAGTATAAAGAGTGAGAGTTCATGTCTCATTTTCCATCATAGGCCTACCAAAACTGAATCAGTTCAACAAGGCTGAGGCTTCCAAGGCCTTCACAATGAGGCTCTGCTCAGATGAGATTTTTCTTCCTAAAAGTGGCATGGTGGCTCATTTTCATTGTTTCCATTTGATGCTAATTTTTCTTCAAACAACAGCTTGTCTCTTGATGATGTGTTTTGCTCATGTAAACATGTTTCTCTCATAAGAACCAAACAATAATTTTCTTTTTTATTAATGGAATTATCACCAAGCAATCTTTACAGATTATGTTTTACATTGCTACATTAAGGAATATAGTTATATTGCTAGACAAATAAGTTGTATTAATACACAAAATTATGTAACCCAAAATACTGAAGCATTCATAAAGGAAAAGTCTGAGTACAACAGCCTAGGGTTGAAAGGAACTCCAGGGATGCAGCCTTCCTCCCATGACTGCAGCTTTCAAAAGTGAACAGGAATGAATGTGTAAATTATTTACCTGTCCTGAGGTGCTTAGTTTTATTATGTATTAGGCATTTTTGACACAGACTTTATTAAAAAAGGTTATCAGAGGGGAAGTTATCAGACATGAGGCCGCTCCTTTTTGCCTCATCAGCCTGCATCTGTCTTTTCTCCCAGACTCTGTTACTCTCCTTTTCTCTTAAAAATGTTTCTCTTCATTGGCTTTACCACTTGGGCCTTTGTCTCCAGCTCAGTCTACATCTTTCAGAGGTTTATTTTCAAATTCACTCCCAACTAAACCAAACCAAAAAAATGAAATAAAATAAGACCAAGTCCACGGCCATTCAGTCGACTGTGACTCATAGCGACCCTATAGACAGAGCAGAACTGCCCCATAGAGTTTCCAAGGAGCACCTGGTAGATTAGAACTGCCAACTTTTTGGTTAGCAGCAATAAATTAACGCATACAACATCCAGGCTGAACTTGAATTTCAGATAAACAGTGAATAATTTTTCAGTGTAAATGTGCCTCAAGTATTCCATGGGGGCATACTTACACTGAAGAATTATTCATCGTTTATCAGAAATTTAAAATTAGCTGGGAGCCTGTGTTTTATCTGGCAGTGCACCTTCTGACCTTTGCCTATGATCTTGTCCATAGATTGTCTGTGTTGAAGCTCACATCCCCATCAGTGGATTTCACTAGGCAGACCACCCTTTTCTGCGTGTGGTCATTTCCATCTGGGTGGTATCCTGCTCTCTGTTTACTGACCCTCTGCCACTCCACTTGACCTGTCTCCTTTTAGGAGCATGGCATTATTTATGTTTGAAACTTATATTTGAGTCCTTCTTCAGCCTTGTCTTATGTCTTTAGTGATTAACAAGTCCTGTTGGTTTCTCCTTCACAGTCCTTTTTTCCCTTTCTTCTTCCCCTTGCTCTCTCTTGCTTGCCGCATCCTGTCCATCCTTGAGACTGCACTCATTTCAGGTCCTTGCTCACAAGTGGCCTTTGCCCACTTGCTTTTCTGGCTGGCCCCCACCTCTAGGCATTCCCTGCCCCAGGCCATTTGCACTCCCTGGGTGAATATTTGTATGGCATGACACTGATTTTATTCATTTCCTGCTGAAAACCCTCAGTGACTTACTGTTGTCTGCTGAATCAAGTTTAAGCTCCATATTGAAGCCTTCACATGTAAGACTTTTAAAAAATAGCCTGTGCCTCTTTCACCAGTCTTGTATCACTATCTTAAACCCAAACCAAACCCACTGCTGTCCAGTCGATTGTGACTCAGAGCAACTATATAGGACGAGTAGAACTGCCCCATAGAGTTTCCAAGGAGCACCTGGTGGATTTGAACTGCCAGCCTTTTGATTAGCACATGTTGCACTTTATTACTCCACCAGGGTTTCCATCGTTACTTTGTATTGTGTTTACCAACTTTTCAGGTCCCTATACTCTTCACCATCAACATGCCCTTATACATATTTTGAATTATGTAATCATTCTAGCATGATAGATTAAAAGGAAATATTATCTTAGTTTATGTCACTGTATTATTATGAAGAATTCTTATAAAGAATTAATATTCTGGTTCTATAAATAACAAAGAAATGTTTTGACTTTTCTCCATTTAACAAGTGACATACACTTTCATGTATTTTGAATTAATCAGGAAATGAAATATGATTTATCAAAACCATGAAGATGACACCTAGCATTCTATTCGGCTTTTGGACCAAATGACTATTGTGATGTAAATTATTGTTTAACTCTGTGACAACATTATTTATGGCCTGATGGTAGTTCATTTTTACATTTTGTACTTTGCAATCAACTAGTACATTTTGGCGTTTTGTTGCCTTATATTCCTAGATGATGATGTGGGAAAGTAACTTGTGATTTGCCATTTCTAAGCATTTTCTAGTGAACGTATTTCAGAATTAGATTGTTGCTATTCGTAATAAATAAAAAGCTAGATTTTTTACAGTCATCCCCTGTTCTCCTCACTCTCCGTTTGTTCTATGGTAGAAGTCCAAGGCTCTGGAGAATATTTCTCGGGAAGTGTCTTTTACCGTACTTCTCTTTATGTATTAAAATTACAGTTACAAATCACTGCAGCAGCTTTGTTGGGAGCTATCTGAGAAAGACTTCTGCTGGTTCTTGTTATATGTCTTTTCTCATTCTTCCCTTGGGTTATAACAAAAGACCTCTGGTTCCAGGTCTCAGTCTATCAAGATGGATATAGGATTATATTAATATTAATCTTAAATTGCATTATAGCTGAGTTGATCTTTATGATTTGCTACTAAATAGAATTATATTAATATTAATCTTAAATTGCATTATAGCTGAGTTGATCTTTATGATTTGGTACTAAATACTGTGATTTAATTAGGGTGATATGTGTCTGTCAAAGTTAAGATATTTAAAATCATCAGATAGTTTTAGTACCATCTGAGTGCTTGAAGGAAACCCTGGTGGCCCAGTTGTTAAGTGCTGTGTCTGCTAACTAAGAAGTGAGCAGGTCAGATCTACCAGGAAACTCCATGGAGTGGTTCTGCTCTGTTTTATAGGGTTGTTATGAGTCAGAATTGACTCGACAGCAATGGTTTTTAATTTTTTTTAAGTACTTGAACTGGATCTCTTCCATTTGTCTATCCAGACTCGCTGTCTGTCCTTTTCTGCTGTTCTGACAGGCTAAACTGCATGAGCTCATCAGCAGGCTCCCTGCCCTCTGGCTTTCCTATGGGTTCACCCATTGGAGAGCCCCAGCAGATCAGAGGGGAAGAGAGCAGTGAAGTGCGAGTAGTTTTTCCCTGGCTTTCTCCCTGTCAGGTCACCTTGAACTGGCTGTTTCTTTCCTAGTGATACACATTTTCTTCTCAGGACAGCCCACTCTTGACACTTCTCCCTCCTTCTGGGTTCCAGTAATCTCTCCCTTATACGTTCAGTCCTACAGATGGTAACAGATCTGCTACTGCTAGCCTCAGGTTCTTAACACTATTCTTCCTGTATGCTACTTACATTGTTATTTTAAAAAAGGCCTTCTGTGAGGTGAGTGCATTGTCTATTTTCTGTTATGATCCTTACTGAAATTAATGCTTTCCATGGTCTAATTGAATCCCCTCAACTGTGAAGTAAGTACAAACAGTATCCTCCTTCTGTAGAAGTGGGTAGTGGAGCATAGAAACACCAAGTGCCTCACAGGTGATGGTAGAGCCAGGATTCATAGCCTAGCAAGTCTGGTTCCAGATCCATGTTCTTAACCACCCTAAGTACCAAAATATGATGAGTGATTTGGTGATTTCACCATTGCATTAGAAACATTCACTGTAACAAAGTACTTTCAACTGAATACTTTAAAAGATGGTAAATTATTTTGTCTTCTACTCAGAAAAGAATAAAGAGTGGTATTTTTTGATGTTAAGGAGTAAGGTGTTCACATTTGCCTTATTCTCAGCCCCACTAGAAAGCAAGTGTTTGCCAACAACTAACTATTCTCTTTAAAGTATGAACCCATGAAAGGCTCAACTTGAGTTTCTTTTCCTGAGAACCAGCCTTAGGGGTTAGTATTCATTTCTCACAATGACCTACTTTTTCTGTAATTTTGCACCTATCAGTTCGTCTACAGAGCTGACGTGGTCATCATTTTGTTATCTGTTTTGTGTTGGGGGCTCAGTCTTCTGCCCTGCCCTGTGCATCTACTGCTCAGTATTCATTGTTCATTGTCTTTACAGTTCATCTGTGATATAACCTGTTTGCATTTCCCATCCTCTTGGGTTTGTTTTGTGTGTGCTGCTTCTGGATGACTTATTTGGCAGTTGAAATTTTTTCCAAAACGGCAGCTTCCTAAAGAGAAACTTCGTTTCTTCATACTAAAATCTTCATGCTTAAATAAACAGCCTTGTTACAGTCCCTTTGGGAATCTTTGGATCTTTAAAACTTCATAGAACTATATAGCCTGTAATTCTGCTGGACTCAAGTATACATAAACTTTAAAAATGTAGTTGATGTTTAGGACCTCAAAGAAGAAAAATATAATTTATGATTCAGGTGTTCTTGTTAAAAATAGTACATTTGAGTGAGTAACTGTTTATAGTTTGGATTTCGGGTAGTTGTTTCACGGCAGAGGTTCTGTTCTTGACAAATTTGCTTCACAATCATTTTTTCTAACGTGGGTGGCTGGGTGTGGGAGAAGGCCAGGGTTTCCTCGCAGTTGGCTCTTCTCCTCTACTGGAATCCCATTCAATATGACCATGGACTAGGACCGTCAAGCTGGGAAATTGGACCAGAAATTTGAATCTTCAATACAAACAGTCATTTATATTTTCTCAAACCACCAACCTTGGGCATTGTTTTTAAGATTTATTCTTAAATAAACTGTAGCTTTAAAACTGTATGAGAAAGCTGCTTATTAAAAGATTTTAGTTTTTCCGTTTGGGTATAAATAGCATCTTACAGATCAAATGATTTTGTGTGAAAAAAGTATAATTTAAGTATTTAAAAAAAGGAGGGGAAATTTTGGTTATATCTACTTTTTAGGGAAAATTGCCAAAAGAAGATCAATGTGGTAGCTAGCATTTTTGTTAAAAACACAAACAAAAAAGTGTCATTTTATGTACACTTAAAGCTAACCACATTGAAATATGATTTATTTCACTTTCTGGCAAAGATTTAAGATGATGTCATGTTGAACAGTTTTGTTTATTTTAATAAAAAGAACTATTCTATCTGTCATCCAAATAAGAGATAATTAAGTACAAGGATATTTTAAAAGTCCAACTCATTATAAAAAGACAAAATTTCAAAAAAAATAATCACTAAAGGTCAGTTAAAAAAAAGAAATCCATGTGTCATATTTTTGCTTTGCATTCATTATAAGCTTCAATCTATGAGTTTAAATTGCAACAAAAGAAAAATAAGTATAGCAGTTGCCCAATTGGGAGGAGAATAGCAGTAAAAAGTTTTCTGAAGATTTGAAAAGTCAGGGAGCTATAACCTTTCAACCACTGTAAGTACCATCAGTTCTGTCTTCTGGCAGCTGCTGTGCCCCAAGTGACAGTGGCCCCAAGAAACACCATTAATCCTCTGTCTGCATTCTGTGCTGCATACCCAGCAAAGCCTCTTCTTTGGTTAAACCTGATCATCCACCTACGCTATGCCTACCATTGGGCCACTGAGTATTTTTGGTGAAAAACATTACATAGAGTGATGGGTCTCAATCTAAATTTAGGTCCACACATCTCAAATAAACTTTTGGTGTTGCCTTGTGAGTCAGATCCAACTCGACGGCACTTGGCTTGAAGTTCTAATACATTTCTCTGATATGCTCATTTTCCCATTATCTCCCAAGTTTATTCTTCTCAAACTCTTCCTCTTGCTTTTAGCTGACACCTCATTGAGTAAATAGACACAGTAAGACAAGTACTAACTCATCCTCCTACCATCAAAGCTACCAACCTTTAGCTACATCTAACTCAGTGACTTTCTTCCTGTTATGTCTAGACAGAGCTCCCTTTTCTGCCTAACACCAATCCTCTGTTTATTTCTTGGTAACTTTCTCAATTATATTGCACAGTGGGTGATAGATTCCAACTTCTGAAATTAGGTTTAGCAGCCAACCTCTTAACCACTATGCCACCAGGGCTCAGGTTTCCTCTTCTGCATCACTGATTTTTCCAAATCAATGGGATCCTTCCTATCACTCCATTCTGGCATCCTTGACACACATCCCACTGCAGCTGTTCCCCATGCTGTGCTCTTTTTTCCCAGCAAACTCTGTCTGAGTACCTGTAGTCTTGTCTCCACTTCTTCTATTCCCATTCATCATTTGCGCCTGTACAGTTAGGCTCTGTCTTCTCTGCCTTCCAGAGATTGCTCTTGTTAAAGTCATTAAAGATCTCTGTGTTGTCAGTTACAATGTGCTGTGCCCATTTTTGTCTCATTTGATGTATTAGCAGTATCTGACAAAACTGACTTCCTCCTGCTCTATGAAATACCCTTTTCTCTTGGTTTCTGTGCATATTATGCTGTGTAACTATAGAGGTACTGTTCTAGTCACCTGGTTGGTGCTGCTCCAACAGAAAGTGCCACAAGTGAAAGGCTTCATGAAGAGAAACTTTATTGACACAGTCTGGTAAGCCACAAATCCATTTATGAGTTATAGGTCCACTCAATAGGAGAAATTGTCACAGTCCAGTAGGCTGAGTCCAAGTTCAAGAACAGCATTGCAGCACAGGAACCTCAGGTCCAAAGGATGCGCGCTGTTCTTGGTGTCGCATTCTTGGTTGTATAAGGTTCCTAACTTACTCTACTAACTTCTCTCCCTTATGTTCCACAGCTACTAACTTGAGTCCTGCCTCACCAGCACAACTGCTGCCCATTCTTCATCATCAGCATCACAGAGGCAGGATTCACAACACATGGGAGGAATGGCACCATGCTGGGACTCATAGCCAAGTCAAATCAATACATAATGTTTTGGGGGGGACACAATGCAGTCCATGACAGGTACCCCACACAGATCTCTTTGCCTGCTCTAGGAAGATATCTGAGCGACAACCTTCCACTACTAAACCTTTACATCCATCATGGTGGAAATGAAGGCATGGTGTGTGGACATTCTTGCCCTGTGTGAGATTCTTCTAGTAGACAGTGTTGGATCTGGAAATCCTCATCAGCTGGATCAAATCTTTCTTAGAACTGAGCTGTGGTCTGAGGCTTTTCCTATCCAATTCTTCCATCCCTCTCCCTTTACAGCTGTATGACCTGCATCAGGTTGAAGCTCCTCTCACCCATTCCTATTCTTCCTCCTTTACCCTTCATCAGGGATTTTCCCTAATAAATCTTTTGCATATCTAATCACAGAGGTACCACTAATACACTCTCTTACCTGCTTGGCTGTTTCTTCTCAGACTTTGCTTATTCTTTCCCCTCTATGAGCTCTTGACACTACAGCCTTAGACCAATTCTTCTCTTTATCCCTTTGTGATCTCATTCAGTTCCATGGCTTTAAATACAGTCTTGGTGTCATTAATGCGCAAATCTGTATCTCTAGCTCTGATCTTTCCCCAGAACTCAGATTTCTTTGTCTAATCATGTTTTTGACAGTTGTTCTTGGGTATTTAATGGTCACCTAAAACATAACATATCCAAAGGAAATCTTGATCCTCGTCCCTCAAAATCTTTTCTCTGTCATTTGTCCCCATCTTTGTAATGAGTTGTAGTCTTTCATGATTCCTCCCTTTTCTTCACCTCCTATCAGCAAGTGCTATCAACTGAACATTCGGTTATCTCCCATGTAGATCCATTTTTCTCCATCTTCACTACTACCACCCTAGTCAAGTTGAAGCAATCTTCCAGTCCCTTACTCTTCTATCCTCCCATAGGCCGTTCACCACTCAGTAACCAACATGAGCTTTAAAAAATGCAAATCAGTGTATTCACTGAAAAGATTTAAGTACTACAATGGCTCTTCATTGAATAATCCCAGTCCTTTCTCTTTTTGCAAAACCCTGCATGATCTAGCCCCTATTGGCCTCTCAGACCTACCATACTACCCTCCTGCCCCAGCCATAGTGACCTTTCTGTACCAAGAAAAATGCAAGGTTATTTTTGTTTAACCCATTGAAATCCATTGCTGGTAAGTTGATGCCAAGTCATAACAACATTGTAGGACAGAGTAGAACTGCCCCGTAGGGTTTTATAACAGCTGCTGGTTGACTCAAACAGCCGACCTTTTGGTTAGCAGCCAAACACTTAAACCACTGTGCCACCAGGGATCTCTTTTGCCTTACCCACCCACTGCCATCGAGTCGATTCCAACTCATACTGACCCCATAACACAGAGCAGAACTGTTCCATAGAGTTTCCAAGGAGCACCCGTGGATTCAAACTGCTAACTTTTTGGTTAGCAGACGTAGCATGTAACCACTATACCACCGTCTTGCCTTAGATCTCAGCTTATATGTTATCTTCTCAGAGAGACTTTCTCAGACCTTCTACACTAATGTTTCTAGTGACTTTCTAACATGCATTTCATTCTCTGCAGACAAGACTCTTTCTGATCTTTTTTTTTGTCTGCTTATTGTCTGTTTCCCTCAACTAGAATGTAAGCTTCATGACAACAGGGCTCCTTTCTGTCTTGTTCATGGCTGCCTTCCCAGGTCCTAGACCACTACCTGGTATGCGGTACCTATATATTATACAGCCTCAGCTCTTGGTGACCATATAGGACAGAGTAGAACAAATATTTATGAAATGAGGAAGTTGAAACACAGTATTTCACCTCCATGAACATATTTTTTCTCTGAAAGAAAAAGATATTTTTTAAACTCTGTCCTTTTTAAACTTACACCTCTTCCTATATCATCATTCCTAGAGATGTGCTTTTCTGTGAGTTTATACATGATGCCAATACTGTTAAAGTCCTATTACAGTAAATTCCATTGGGCATGCAATTGGCTTTGTTAATAGAGGAATTTATCTAAATGCCGGAAATTGCCTTTCCAGTCCACAGAAACTAGATATGAGACAGCCAATTCTCCATTTCCCTGTGAACTGGGAAAGGGAAAGCTCTGACTCTGAAATGAGACGATCTACTGATCCTCTTCTCCAAGTACCCTGATGGATTACGTGGAATGTGGGCTTTGGGTTTTTTGTTTGTTTCACAATGAGTGATTCAAATCTTGAAACAGAAAGTAGTAGCTGAGGGAGAGAGAAAAATGGAAAATTAATTATTATTTGGGGATAAGAGAAACTTGTAAGGTTATTTTAAACATAACTGAGCTAAAAGTAAAGACTGTTTCCTGTACTTTCTGTCAACATAAAATGGTATGTCATCAGGTACTGTTTTTATGCATGAGAATAACATTCACAGGACTAGAAAATGCAGTGAGACAAAAATAGAACACAGTTACTATTATGAACTATTTGGCATTGACAGTTCTTTGTAAACAGATCAGTGGAGGTTTTTTTGTTTTGTTGTCTTTAATTGGATATTCTTCTGAAATGTGGAAGCAGCTTTGTTATATCACGAAAATCTATCTTTCATTGTAACAGTAATTGTGTCAATGAATTGCATCATCAAACTTGTGTTTAATGTCTCAAGTATGGTGGTATAAAAGTGCATCACGTTGCTTTAAGTCATTTAGGAAGAACTTTTCCTGACACTCCCAGACAGACGTATTTATACCTCTTCCCTGGGCCCATAGTACTGGACACATGGCCCTTATATTGTAGTTGTATTTATCTATCTGCGTCGTCTACCATGAACATCCTGAGGACAAGAGCTGTGTTTTATTCGTTTTTTGCATTCTCTACCTATATTTTTCTTTTTATAGGTCGCCATGAGTCGGATCCGACTCGATGGCACTTGGCTTTGGCACCTATATTTTTCTTTCTGTTCCTCATCTTACCCAACTAACATGGTGATAACTGGGACAGAAAAAGGTTTTGAGCACATGATCACCTAAGTCTATTAGATTTATTTGCATCACCTACTGCATCTCATCCTGCTCTGGTAGCAACGCTGTTTACTGAACGGCCTCCTGTTCCTAGCATGGTGGTTTAAATGCTGTGATTGCTAATCAGAATATCAGCAGTTCGGATCCTCCAGGTGCTCCCTGGAAGCTCTATGGGCAGTTCTACTCTGTGTCTAGGCTCACTGTGTGTCGGAGTTGACTAGATGGCAGTGGGTTTGGTTTTACTCCTAGGCTCTTGTCAGCTATCAAAGTAGGGTGGGGTGCTGGCTTATTTCCTGCCTGGGATGAAGACGCCTGGTGGTGCAGTGACTTCGCACTTGGCTGCTAACTATAAGGCTGACAGTTTGAACTCACCAGCCACTTCATGTGAAAAGGTGGAATAGCCTGTTTCTGTAAAGATTTGTAGCTTTGGAAGCCCTACACGGCAGTTCTACACTGTGTTACAGGGGCACAGTGAGCTGGAATTGACTTGATGGCAATGATGTTTGTTTTGTTATGTTTTTCCTGTAAGGTGATATCCTTCTTCTCCTTTTTAGGCCAAAATTAAGATCTTTATAGATAAGCCCATCCTGTTGCCCTCCACCAAAGGGCATTGTCTGTTCACTAAAAAGTACCTGACCCACTTCTTCTGTACTTGTGTATGTGTTACAGTGTTTTCGTTTTGGTTTTGTCTTGTTCTTCTTGTTCAACTCTACCTTGTTTGAGGCTCAGTCTAAACTACTGAAAATCAGCACTGAGGTGGATGGTAGGAGAATACTGACCAATTTTAAGATGACTTGCCTAAATCTGCTGTCAAAGAACTGATAGTTTACTCGGGGAGTCAAAGCTAAGTGAAATTGCTTTATTGGAGATGCCAGAATTTGTAAGATGCATCATTAATAGCTTTCAGGTAAGAAGAGAAACTGAGCCATATGACTTGTATGCATTGATTGTAAGATTAACCTCTTTCTTTAAAATTTTTTTTATTGTGATTAAGTGAAAGCATACAATTCAATTTTGCATGCTTGCCTCTGCAGCTCTTATCTGCTGTCCTCACTCTGTGACAGCACACTCTTCTTTTTCACTCTGTACTTCCAGTATCCACTCAACCAACACTTGTCCCCTGCTCTCCATCTTCTCCTCTCTCCTACAGAAAGAAAACAGTAGGACAGCTTCATATATGTATATAAAACCATAAAGTACACACACCACATGCATCATTCAGATTAATTTCTAATTCAGAAGCACGGGCATTCGGGATGGTGTTCAAGGCATATGGGATAACATGTGCAAGAACCGAAAGAAATTTGAGGAAAAAAACACAAAGAATCTGGAAGCTTAAAGTACAGGTGACTCTTTTGTTAGCTTTTCTTCCACTTCCTTGCTTTCCCTCCACCATTATCATTGTCAGGCACCCACCCCTGTTGTTAAGGTCAGCATCACTGAAGATAATACCTCCCTCATGTTTACTTTGAAAACATTTGTGGTGCAGTGGTTAAGTGCTAAGGCTGCTAACCAAAAGGCTAATAGTTAGAATCTACCAGGTGCTCCTTGGAAACTCTGTGGGGCAGCTCTACCCTGTTTTATAGGGTCACTGTGAGTTGGAATCGACTCGACAGCAACGGTTTTTGTTTTTCTGACTCTACCTTAAAAATGCTATAAGGTAAATAAATTGGACTGTAAAAAGGGGCCCTAAGAAACCATACATTTGCAAATGTAAATTCATATGTCTGTATCCATATCACTGTTTTATACACAGGTAGGTACCGTATGAACCAATTCAATGTTGACTCTCATTTGTGCTTATCTTTAAAACAGTAGAACTCTAGTTGTCTATACAAACTGATGTTTGGACCAAGTCTGTCTTGACAGAGATGTTAGTTGTAAATTTAGTCTGTTATGTTATTTCAGCATGTGCTTTGTTATTTATTTTGCCTTGTAGAATACTGTGATAATTTGTTGTTGAACATCAGTTCACAAATTCTTTTTTTGTTTTTCTACCCCCGCGGTGGCTACATGGGAGAAATTTTTGCTGCCTGGCAAGGAGTATTGGGACCCTATATGATTTATTTCTACTAACTGTACTCTACTATACAGACTCCAGTATGTTATAGAACTAGGATATTCAAGTTTATTCTTAAAAAAAAAAATTCTAGCCTTTTGCTCATCCTTCAAACTTAATAGTGTCCTGACATGTCTGAGGTTTAGGAAAATTTGGCTCACGTTGATGAAGGGGTCTAATACAGATCTTCATTGCTGAGTGAAATTCAGTGGTTTTGACTCCTGGGAGTTTGTGCAAAATTGTTGGTTTGCTTGATTTGGCTCCTTTTGGACTACACCCATGAAATTTTCTTTGGGTTTAGCTTGGTTATCCCCACCCCACACCAAACTCAAAGTGGAACACAGTGGGAATGTTGAGGTTTATACCTCAAGCTATAACTCATCCTAGAACTGTACTCGGTTTTGGAAAGAAAAAAAAGAAAACCCAGCCTGGATTTTAATTCTTTGAGTGAAATATTTGTTAAAACTAGACTAAACAATCTCAGTGATAGCTGGAGCTTAGAGGTCATTTCAGCAAACCCTTCCACCTGATGATGAATGGTTCCATGGACCAATTTTAAATTGTTTAAAGTCTTATAAATAATTCATTAGCTTCCATGTGGGGTTCCACATTTGTTCTTTGGAGCAAGCTTGTTGATTTTGTGGTCCAACTTTTCTGTGTCTGTTTGAGTATTATAAATTGTTTATTTAAACATCCATGCATATATGTATATATACTACTTGCAGTCATCAGTTTGTGCTGTATATCTTTTGAGATTATTAGTTTAGAGTTGGTTCGTCTTCCTGAGAATTGTTTGTTTTATCCTTACGTAGTGACTGATTTTATCTGGTACTATTTTTTTATATCTTAGAGTTTTTTTTTTTTTTAAATATAGAATCACTGTATCTTATCTCTACCACTTGTCTGTCAGTTTGTTATTCTGTGACGACATGCCTGTTTGTATGATACCCAAAGCTATACCACTGATATCTCAAATGTGGCTAGGGTCACCTGTGTGCACAGATTTCAGTAAAATTTCCAGACTAAGACTGAGAAGAATGGCCTGGTGATCTGCTTCTGAAAATTAGCCAGTTAAAACCCTATGTGTCACAACAGAATATTGTCCTATATAATGGTGCAAGATAAGCGCACACAGTTGGAAGACAATCAGAATACATAGTAGAGGCAACAGGGGACTCAAGCATCCCAGTGATGGTAAAGGTAGCATAGGACCAGGCAACATTTTGTTATGTCATTCTCAGGGTCACCATGAGTCAGCTGATAACCACATAGCTAAAGCCCACAGTGTATGCACAGAATGTTACCACAACAGCACCCAAGGGTCTGGGCCAGCATCTGGGAGTAAAAAACACTGATATCATAGCAACAAAATGCATCAAAATTCACACTAAGTATGATGAAAAATATGTTTTTCTATCTTTTTACTTTGAATGTTTCCATGTTTGTATGCCTTAGTTGTGTCTCTTTGTCAATGACACATGCATGATTTTTACTTTTTATTCACGTTTTGGAAACCCTGGTGGCATAGTGGTTAAGTGCTACGGCTACTAACCAAAAGGTCGCCTGTTCAAATCCACCGAGCACTCCTTGGAACTATGGGGGCAGTTCTCCTCTGTCCTATAGGGTCACTATGACTTGGAATTAATGTGATGGCAATAGGTTTGGTTTTTTTGATTCATGTTTTAATCTTTTTTGTGATTGTGATACTTGTTTCCATTTTATTTATATTTTAGTTACTCTAATTGTTCTGTGGGTTTTTAAATTGCCGTCACTTAGTGCTAGGTCTGCTAACCGAAAAGTCGGCAGTTGAAATCCTCCAGGCACTCCTTGGAAACTCTATGGGGCATTTCTACCCTGACCTATAGGGTCTATGAGTCAGACATGACTCGATGGCAGTGGGATGGGCTTTTAAAATGTATTGTTCCGTTAATAAGAATCAACACACAGCTGGTTTCTGTGGGGTGGAGATTAAATGTCCCATATTTCCAGCCTCTGTAAGCTGCTGTACCACTCAGTTGTCTCTGACACTGACTGCTATCCCTGCCCTCTGCTGTCTTCTCTCTCTCTGCTGGATTCAGTATTTGCTGCAATATCTCTTAAAACTCATGAACTGCCTTTACAGTCCCATGGTGTATTGGGGAAGTAACATGCTACAACCTGGGATCACAATCAGCTTGGAAATAAGGGGCTGTAATGCGGTGTCAGAAAGCACACAGGCAAGGTCTGGAAAGGCTCCCCCAAAGTGAAGAACACATCCCTCCTTTCTTTAGCCACTTGTACCCCCTCCAGACAGGGTTCTTCTTGGCTCCCACGAGGCCAGCCTGTCTGGGCCCTGCACACCGGTAGCTGTCTCTCAGACCTGTAGTGCATTTGCTGTTACAGCCCTTGATCCACATTACATTACAGCCCTTAACTCCACTGGCATGCTGCCTGCCCACAGGCGCTCATCTCTCTCCCTCCTTCTGCTTCTTGTCTTTCTCCTTGCCTCTTCAGCTTATCTCTGGCTGTGGGATTGGCTTGTTGTATAAGCAAGTGGCTCAACTCAAGCCACTATTTACGTGATAACTGACCAATGCCCTCTCTAGACTGGCAGTGGCTCCCTCTTTGCATAATAACTGACATTTTCTGCCTGCAGACACTGGCTTCTTCCCTGGGCAAAAGCAAGGACCTTCTCCAAAACACTAGAGCACCTGTAACAAAGGCAACTATAACATTTCCCCAGGGCTTATGGGAAAAATCTCCCATGCTAGCTTAGTTTTGTTTTTGCTCCTGTAAAACCAATGCCGAAGGCCACATAAAGGAGCTTTTCACCACATCTTTCTTGCCTTTTCTTTTGCTGGTCAATGTTTTCTCCTCTACTTGTGTGGAAATTTTATATTCTATTATTATTTTTAGTGGTTGCCGTTAAAAATTTATGTGCATGCTTGACTTCATGGACTCTAAAATTACCTCTAAGCTCTAGATCAATGTGATTAACTTTAATCAACCTCTTTCCATTGTTAAATGTTTTAATTCCACCCTGTTTTTTATGAAACCCAAGTTAGTCATCATTATTGCTGCTGTTTTGTAAAAATCAATGCTTGTTTACATTTTTTCGCCTATTGTTTGCTGTTTCTTTGCTCTGTGTTCTTTTTTGTGTCTTTCTATTTTCAGTTCCTTCTTCCTGGAGTTCCTGCTACAGCAACTTCTTTAGAGAAGATTTGCTAATATTCACTCTTGCAGTATTTATTTCATTCAATTTATGTATTAGTTGCATATGAAATTCTTGGTTGAGAGTTTTGTCTTCGTAATACTTTGAAGGTATTATGTCAGTCTTAATTTGCTTTTGAGAAACTTACTGGTAGTCTAAGTGGTCTTTTCAGATAATGTCTTTTCAAGCAGCTTTTTAAAGAGTTTTACCTGTGTATAAGTTCTGTGAGTTCTGTGTATAAGTTATGTGAGTTTCTTTTTGTTTATTATCCATGGGCCTCACTGTGTTTCCTAAATGTTTTCCATTTTTCCTCATTTCAGTCTCAGTTGTGTGTTTTTAATTGTGACTTACGATCTAGCAAGTTACAGAATCAATTTATGTAAGATCATAGTTTTTAATGATATCAGAGATATAAAATATTAGAGTCCATTTGATAATTAAAGTTCATGAAACTTTTCATTATTAATATATTTGTAAAATGTATTTTATACTGTGGGTAATGGTTAAAGTGTTTGAAAATAAGTATATTCTAGTCCATCCACTGTCTTTTTAGTGTAATCTCTTAAAGCACATTTTAGCTTTTCTGCTGTTTAATATCTTCTATGATGTACTACCATCTTCATTTGCAGCTTCAATTTTTGATGCTTTCTACCTCCACCCTTGTCTCTTTCAACATGTATTGGTTATATTCCATATATTCCAGCTATATTTTTCTCATTGTCTTTCCTTGACCTGGAATGCCTCTTGAGAAACTTTGACTATAGAAACTGGTTTCTGTTACTTGCATCTAAGAACTCTGAAAACTCCATAGAGCTGTTATAGAGATTAAATAAATAAGACCTTGCACATTACCTGTCGTGTGGTATATTTTAAACAAATGATTGCTTCTGTTATGGTTACTGTGTCATTATTAGAAGTAAAGGAAGGCTCAGCTTTAGAAGGACAGACCAAAGATGTGGGAACATTATATTCAGGATAAGGTCATTCTGGGAAGTCAGCTTGAGATGTCTGGGATGAGGCGAGATAGGGCAAGAACAAGAGAGTGCCTGGATAAAGAGGCTGATAGGAATAATGACGGCGTGTAGGCCATCAGGGATGTAGGGCAGGGCTCCTCTTCCTTTGCCATCCCCAGGTGTTAACACGTACAATAACGTGCTCTCTCAGCACTACTCCCCATGGAGACTTCTAGGAAGCTGCTGTTGGATGTTATTACTGGAGCCTAGAGAAGTCTGTGGCTCTCCTGACATTACAGTCCTGTGAAGAACAGCAAAAGGCAATGCCTGGCTTCAGGGAGGCATGAGGTAGCTGGAAATTGGGTGTTTGTTACAAATAGTGGGTATATAAGCTCTGTAAATTCTCCCAGTGCCTGCTCAAAGGACATTTCCTAATGAAATCTTCAGTCACCCCTACTGTAGTAATCACTCCTCCCTTCATGTTTTATTACTATTTGATTTAAAACCTCTAATGTAACTTTGCAAACTCCAGTGGTGTAGTGGTTAGGTGCTGTGACTACTAACTAACCGAAAGCTTAACAGTTCAAATCCACCAGATGCTCCTTGGAAACTCCGTGGGGCAGCACCACTCTGCCTATAGCGTTGCTCTGAGTGAGCATCGACTTGATGGCAGTGTGTGGGTTTGTTGTAACTTTGTTATGTATTGTGAGTGTCCCCCCGACTCTTGAACTAGATTATAAGCTCCTTGAAGTCAGGGATCCTGTCTGATTGATTAATCCCACAGTAGTTAGCAAAGTGCTGTGTTTGCATTGTGCACCTGCATATGCAATGAAAAATCAACTTATCAATGATTTTTGATTTCTGTAAAATCAATGATTTTATAGAAAATGGTGTCATAATTGTGCTTGATGATCTCTCCCCTGGGTCAGTAGTGGTTCGGTGGTAGACTTCTTGCCTTCTGTGCACAAGACCACTGGGTTGGATTGCCAGGTAATACGTCTCACACATGGCCACCAGCTCTCCGTCAGCGGAGATTTGCTTTCAGTGGAGCTTCTAAGCTAAGGACTCAGAAGAAAAGCCCAGTGGTCTACTACTGAAAATTATCTGGTGAAAATCCTGTAGACCCACAAGGGTCCAATCTGCAGCAGATTGTGGGCCTGGAACAGGGCCAGGTAGTGTTTTCATTCCATTGCGCATGTGGTCAGGGTGACTTGCAGCTCACAATAACATCTACAAGGAGTGACAGTTAAGTTCACGAACTCATCCTAGAAAAAGTGCTACATACCTCATTGCTGAATATCAGTATGGTCATCTTCGAAGTACTCCCACTGGGAAGCAATGCGCCGATGCCAGCACCTAGGCCACTCTTCAAAGCAATTCTGAAACTTTTTCTGGAATACCATCAGAACTGTCGTTATGTTATCTTTGATGTCCTGAATAACATCAAAATGTCATCCTTTCAGTATTTCCTTTATCTTCAGGTAAGGAAGCAGTCATTGGGGGCCAGATCAAGTGAGTAGGTAGGGTGTTCCAATACAGTTATTTGTTTATTGGCTAGAAACAGCCTCACAGACAGCTAGGCAGTTAGGTTCGTGGACTTGCCACCTTGCCACCATGTGCAATGGCCATTCCAGAAAGAGCTTTGCTTTGGCAGGTGAACTAGGCATTGGCATGAGTGCATAGCTTCCAAAGGGGAGTACTTTGAAGGTGACCACAGTGATATGCAGCAGTGGGGTATGTAGCACTTAGAACAATTAAGTTAACATGGACTTAATTGTCGGACCTATATTTCCTAAAGTGGACTACCTGGGTGTGAAAGGTAGTGCTCCCCATTGCATGTTCATGTGGTTGGCCTAGCTTTATTTAAAGGGCTGGAGCCAGAAGATACTGCGGGTTTGCTTCACACTGATAAATTATCTTTAGAGGAAGAGGACTCACTAAAGGTAATACCCCCCACACTCTTGTGAGTCAGCCAGATCCTAAAGTGAATAAACTACTCTGAAAACACAGCATCTTGTTATCTGCAATATAAAATGGCATTAGGATGTTAGGTGTGACCTAGCCAACAAATTATTACTCTAGAGACCAGACTGTTCTGTTCATATGTTTGCCAAGCCTTCCATGGGGCTGGGCCTTCTATTCCTTCTCCCTTCCTCAGAGCAGCCGTGCACTGTTGTGGAGAGATTGAAGCAGAGAGTCCTATAGACTCTTTAGAACACCTCTGTGGTATAGGGGCATTCTGACCTTCTAGGGTAGCTTTTTCCACCAGAAGACCCTTTCCCTGTGGCCCCTGGGAGAGAACTGGTGATCTGTTTTTCACTCACCATGGCTGGAACTACTCAGACAGGCAGTTTCAGGGAAAAGAAGCAGATGCAACAAGTAGTTGTCCCTTTTCAGTGACCCTTCCACAAGCCTGGGTGTGATGGTGTCCCTGCCCAGATGGACAGGAGCAGCTCGGCAGCACTTGGCCGCCTGTCCCTGGGAAGGTGGTTGCAGCCCCTACCTTCATTCCCTCGAAGGGTCGGCACACCCTGTGCTTCCCTACAGAAGGCTCTACAGCCCTCTGCTCCTGAGACCGGTACGTCTTCACATCTTGTTTACAGTCCAAAACTTGAGTACCCCATCTGAGGTCAGAAGCACTGCAGAATAAACATGTACATTTATTATGACAATTAAAATCTTTAAAGTGGCTGGCTATGAAGGAACAGTAACGTTTTCAAAAGAAAATGAACTGAGAATGGACCTGTGTGAGACGTGGAAAATATTTTAAAGCAAAGGAAATGATTCACCCCTTCAAAGATGTGGGAACTTAGATGAATTATGCAGGTCAGTTTGTAATGTCTGTGGACAGCTCCTATGTTTTATATAAATCCCTCTGTGTTGTCTGCATAACACTTGTGGAAGCTTGTTCAGTATTAGTATTCCAACAGAAAGAAACCACTTTGAATGATGTTAACCTTTTCCTAAGAATCAGAGTCAAGGTGCTATCATGATTGTGGAGTTGAGCTGTGTTTGTGTGTGTACTCATTGTGAAGTCATTGAAGTGACTTTTGAAACATTTAACTCGGTTGATTTTGTTAGATTTTCTCATTTATTTTTTCCTCAAGGTCTGTTTTTACAACTTCTTGTAACATCAGAATGAAAGTTTTAAGAGGCTATAGTTGGTCTTTTATTTCATGAATCAATGGTTATACAGATGTCAAGTCAAAATAATTAAACAACTTTGAAAAGGATATTTATTCAAGTTATTTTTTAGTCATTAACCAGAATAAGGATTTTATGGCACAGTCTTCTTTTCTTTCTTTCTTTCTTTTTGTATTTTAGGTGAGGAATTACATAGCAAATTAGGTTATCATTAAACAGTATGTATATTGTCTTGTGACACTGCTTGCCACCCCCTGAATGCAAACACATTCCCCTTCTGAACACTGGGATCCCCATTACCAGCTTTCCTGTGCTCCCCTGCTTTCCTGTCCTTGCTCCTGGGCTGATGTGCCCATTTAATCTTGTTTTGCTTTGTGGGCCTGTTTAATCTTTGGCTGAAGGATGAACCTGAGGAGTGACTTCAGGACTGAGTGAAAGAGGGTCCCCAGGGCCATAGTCTTTAGGTTTCTCTAGTCTCTGTCAGATCATTAAGTCGGTCTTTTTTTGTGTGTGTGGGAGTTGGAATTTTGTTCTACACTTTTCTCAAGCTCTTTCCATGTCCCTTTACTGTGGTCTGTCAGAGCCGTCAGTGGTGTTAGCTGAGCATCATCCAGTTGTGCTGGCACTTCAGTTTGGTGGCGGCTGTAATAGCTGTGATCCATTGGTGTTTTGGTCCAGTCAGTTTTTCGTTGTGTCTTTGACTTTCTTCATTCTCTCTTGTACCATACGGGGTGGAATCAGTGAAGGTCAGTGGGGTACCTCAGGTGGCTGCTCACAAGCTTTTAAGACCTAGATGCTACTCACAAGAGAAGGATATAGAGCATTTTCTTTATAAGCTATGTTATGCCAATTGAACTAGATGTTCCCCAAGACCATGGTCCCCACAGCCCTGAGCCCAGTAATGCAGTCCCTAGGGAGTTTGGATATGTCTGTGGAGCTTCCATGACCTTACCTTGATCAAGTATTATGTATTATCTTACCACTTCACCATAGTTAAACCACTTACCTATTGTCTACTTTGTGTTTTTCCCTTCCCATCCTTCCCCTCCTTAGTAACCACCCCAAACTGTTTCTTTTTCTATGTAAACCTTTTCAAGTTTTTATAATAGTGGTCTCATATATTTGCCCTTTGGTGATTGACTTATTTCACTCAACACAATACCTTCTAGATTCGTCCATGTTGTGAGACACTTCATAGAGTCATTGTCATATTCTGCTGTATGTGTGTACCACAGTTTGTTTATCCATTTGTGTATTGATGGGCACTCAGGTTGTTTCCATCATTTTGCTATTGTGAATAATACTGCAGTGAACATGAGTATGCACATGTCTATTCATGTAGGATGTATTCCTAGGAGTGGGATTGCGGATCATATGATATTTCTATTTCTAGCTTTTCCTTGACTTTTCTTTTATTGTGCTTTAAATCAAAGTTTACAGTCCAATCATTTGCCATGTAAAACCTCGAACACACATCACCATGCAACTCTAACTGTTCTCCCTGCCCCCTACCCCATGACAGCACACTCCTCCTTTCCACCCTGGACTTCCCCTATCCATTCTGCTAACTCCTATCTCCTCCACCCTGTGTCTGTGAGGTCTGACAATTAAGTCTAGGAACTTAATTGGTCTAAGTGCTACATACCTCGTTGCTGTGTATCAGTACGATCACTTTCAAAGTACTTCTCTTGGGAAGCTGTGTACTGACGCCAGCACCTATTCCACCCTTTAAAGCAGTTTTGTAACTCTTTCTGGAAAGGCCTTTGTGCATGGTGGCAAGGTGGCAAGTTCAAGAACGTAGTTGTCTGTGATGGAGTTTTTAGCCAGTAAAAAAATAACTGTATTGGAACACCTTCCCTACTCACGTGGCCTGGCCCTCAATGACTTTTTCTTTACCTGAAGGCAAAGGAAGTATTGAAAGGAAGACATTTTGATGACATTCAGGACATCACAGGTAATATGGTGACAGCTCTGATGACCATTCTAGGAAAAGAGTTCCAAAATTGCTGTGAAGGGCAGATTAGGCTCTGGTGTTGGTGCATAGCTTCCCAAGGGGAGTACTCCGAAGGTGACTGTAGGTAGTGATATTCAGTAATGAGATATGTAGTACTTTTTCTAGGATGAGTTCAAGAACTTAATTGTATACTCCAGTTCAATCACTGTCTGAAGAGTTGGCTTTGGTACTGATTTCACCTCTGGGCTAACAGAGAGTCTTTGGGCCACGTCCTCGGGGTACCCTCCAGTCTGAAGGGCCATCAGGTGTAGTCTTCTAATAAAATTCTAGTTCAGCCCACCCATTTTTCTCCTGCTATGTGAGGAACTTTATACTGTCTTCCTTGTCAGGGCAGTCTTTGGTGGTAGCAGGGCACCATCTCGTTCTTCTGATCTCATGCTGATGCATTCTCTGGATCACATGGCACCTTTTGTTTGCTGGGCTCATATTTTCCTTGTATCTTTGGTGTGGTTCATTCTCCTCTTCTCCAAGTGAATTGGGACCAGTTGATGCTACGTAGATGGCAACTTGTTAGCTTCTAAGACCACAGACGCTGCTCACCAAAGTGTGATGCAGAACATTTTCTTTAAAAAACTTAGTTATGACAGTTAGCCTAGATGTCCCCTGAAACCATGGTCCCGAGACCCCTGTCCCTGCTACTGTGTCCTTAAAAATGTTGAGCTGTATTTAGGAAACCTTTTAGCTTTTGGTGTAGGTCAGTTGTGCTAACCTCCCTGTTACTGTGTGCTGTCACATCTTTCAGCGAACCCAATTCCTATCTATTGTCTAAACTATGACTACCCCTCTTCTGCCCTCTCCACCCTTGTAACCATCAAAGATTATTTTCTTCTGTCCTTAAATCTTTTCTTAAGTCCTTGTAATAACGGTCTCATACTTTCTGTCCTTTTGCATCTGACTAATTTCACTCAGCATAATGTCTTCCAGATCATTCCATGTTATGAGATATTTCCTAAAATCATCATTGTTCTTTATCATAGCATAGTATTCCATTGTGTGAATGTACCATAGTTTGTTTATCCATTCATCGGTTGCTAGGCACCTAGATTAATTCCATCTTCCCGCTATCATGGACAGTGCTGCAGTGAACATTGGTGTGCATTGTATCTATCTGTTCATGTTACAGCGTTATTTCTCTAGTATGTATTCTAAGAAGTGGGATTGCTAATCATATGGCATTTATATTTATAGATTTTTAAGAAAGCACCAAGTTGATTTCCCAAGTGGTTGTACCATTTTACATTGCCACTAGCAGTATAGACAAGTTCCAATCTCATTATAACTTCTCCAATATTTCTAACTTTTTAGGGAAGGACCATATTATTTTCCAAAATGGTTGTACCATTTTGCATTCCCAGCAGTAGTGCATAAGAGTTCCAGTCTCCTGCAGCCTCTGAAACATTTATTATTTTCTGTTTTTTGATTCATTCAAGTAATGTCAGAGTGGAATGGTGTCTCATTTTAGTGTTGATTTGCGTTTCCCTAATGGCTAGTGATCATGAATATTTCCTCATGTGATAGTTGGCTGCCTGAACGTCTTCTTTGGTGAAGTGTCTATTCATATCCTTTGCCTGTTTCTTAACTGAATCATTTGTCTTTTTGTTATAAAGGTTTAGATTTTCCTGTAGATTTTAGGCATTAGGCCTATAATGGATTTGTCATAGCCAAAATTTCTTTCCCATTGTGTAGGTTCTCATTTTTTACTCTTTGTGTAAAATCTTCTGCTGAGTGTAAGTATCCGTTTTTAGAAGACTTTAGTTATTATCTGGCTTATATTCTGGTGTTTGCATACTGTTAGTTAAGGTTTATATCCTGTTTATGCCATGTAATAGGGCCCCTAGCATGGACTTTTTTTTTGTCTATGATCTTTATTGTTTTTGTTTTTATATATAAAGTTTGATCTATTGTTAATTAATTTTTGTGTATGGTTGGAGATATGGGCCTTGTTTTATTTTTTTGTAGATGGACATCCAATTTTGCCAGCACCATTTGTTGAAAAGACTGTCTAGGGCCTTTGTTGAAGATCAGGTGACAATAGGTGGATGGATTTACTTCTGGGTTCTGAATTCTGTTCTGTTGGTCAGTGTGTCTGTGGTTGTACCAGTACCAGGCTGTTTTGACTACTGTTAGGTAAGGACAGGAAGTGTGAGTCCTCCAACTTTTTTCTTCTTCTTCAGTAGTGTTTTATTTATCTGAGACTTCTCTTTATAACAAAGTCAAATTTTTTTTTTTTAAATTTTTATTTAACATAACTCAGTGAAAATGTACATTCACATGTAAATTTACATGCCCCCCTATATGCAGCTTCTGCTGCTCTCCCTGTCCGGTGACTGCACACTATTCCTCTCTGCTCCATACGTGTCTCATCCTCCCAACAGTCTCCTTTCCCCCCCTCTCCTTCCACTCCCCTTCCTCCAGCCAGAGGTCAGCAAGATGATATCCTATAGATGTATACAACCATAAAGTGCTTCCAATATATGGTTACTCTGCATTGCCAAGTCCATTCCATTGCTGTCCAAAGAGTGGACCTTTGTTATAATTTATGGGAACGGGCAGCATCAGGGCCGGGGGCCATGCTCTCAGAGGAACCCCAAAACCGCTGGACCATCAATTGAGGTCTTTTAGTGGAGATCTCATGATGCACCTCTTTTTATTCTTGTGTTGCCAGTGAGGCTCCTCTCTGTGAGCTCCTTCATGCCTATCACTGGTCGTGGCCGGGCACCATCCGGTTCTTCCGGTCCCAGGTCGATGTAGGTACCCACTCTTGTGGGTCTCTCTGTCTTCTCGGCTGTCTTTACCGCATGCCATTTTGGCCCTCGGTGAGCATCCGTTCCTGCTGAGTTGGGACCATTTGCTGTGTCCTCGGATGGCAGCTTGGCAGCTTTTAAGACCCCAGACACCACTCACCAATGTGGGGTGCAGAGAGCTCTCTTATCAAAACGCTACTTGTGCCAATTGGCCTGGAATTCGCCTAAGAGCATGGTCCCCCGCCCCCCACCCCAGCTACTCTATCCTTGCAGTATTGAGTTAAGATGGAAGGAGTACTCAAGTTATGCTGAAGTCCACTTAATGTTGTTCTTGTTTCTAATATGTGCTGTCACCACTTTCTCCCAACTAGATTTCTAGTAACTACCTAAACTAAACCCTCCCCCCCTCGCCCTCCCTCCCGTCTCCCCTCCCTTGCAGCTGTCAAAGAGTCTTTTCTTCTATACACGAGTCTGTTTCTGAGATCTTGTCGTAGAGGTCACATACAGTATTTGTCCTTTTGTCGCTGACTACTTTCACTCAACATAATGTCTTCCAGTTGAAACCAGGTTAGGAGATGTTTCCTGGAATCATCGTTATTCTTTATCATTGCGTAGTGCTCCATTGAGTATATGTACCACAGTTTACCTATCCATTCTTCTATTGTTGGGCATCTGGGTTGATTCCACCTTTTTGCTATTGTGGACTGTGCCACGATAAACATTCTGGTGCATGTGTCCGTCGGTGTGAAAGGCCTTGAATCTGTAGGATATATTCCAAGTAGTGGAATTACTGGGTCAAATGGTATATCAATATCCATTTTTTTAAGGAAGCGCCAGATTGCCTTCCAAAGAGGCTGGACCATTTTGCAACCTCACCAACAGTGTAGGAGGGTTCCACTTTCTCCACAGCCTCTCCAGCATTTGTTGTTTTGTGTTTTCTGGATCATGGCCAATCTTGTTGGGGTGAGATGGTATCTCGTTGTCTTGATTTGAATTTCTAACAAAGTCAAATTTGATATATATGTAGTCTTATGAATAAGTGCATTAATAATTTCCAGAATTTGATATTTTTTCCAGCCAAGCCAGCCAAGTGCTGTTGAGTCGGATGTCCATTAATGGAAAGGGGCTTAAATAATATTTTCCACAGAGCGGTATTATTATGTTTAAACCAATATTAAAATATTAAAACCAAACCAAACCCATTGTCATTAAGTTGATTCCAACTCACAGCAACCCTATGGTGTAGAGCAGAACTGCTCCATAAGGTTTACAAGACTGAAATCTTTAAGGAAGCAGAAGTCCACATCTTTCTCCCATAGAGTACCAGTCGAATCACTGTGTCTCCAGGACTGCTGAGACCAATATGCTCAGCAATATACTGCTGAGACCATTTTACTTAAAATTAGAATGAAGGAGGATTTGAACTTGCATTTGTTTCCCTTTCCTGAGGGATTCAGAGAATTAATTTAATTTGGAGGACCTAGGGAGTCAGAACAAAAGCAATCAAGGAAAACTACCATGAGTTATCCACAGTGTTCTGGGTATGGAAGGAAGACCTGTGCATAAGTTAAGTTTAACCAAAAAAGAAATGGTTGTTTTCTATCATTGGAAGTAAATAAAAACTGAGTGACTTCAACTCAGGGGTACTAGGTGGGTTTCTTTAGTCATTGGAGGTGGAATTCACTATGGACGTAACTTCTGGGGTTACTGTGGAATGTAGAATCAAAATTCTAAGTGGTTTCATTTCTGGTAACTGTAGTTTTTTTATGGAAACCCTGGTGGTATAGTGTTTAAATGCAACATCTGTTAACCAAAAGGTCAGCAGTTCAAATCCACCAGATGCTCCTTGGAAACTCTGTCGGGTGGTTCTTCTTTGACCTGTAGGGTCATTATGAGTCAAAATTAATTTGGCCATAGTAGGTCTGGTGTCTGGTCTTTTATTTCTGGTAACTGTAGTTTTTTGTTGGCTTAAGGCAATGATTGAACTCTTCCTGTGATCACTTTTCTTCTTGTGAAAACAGAGTCAGTGAAAGAAATTTCTCTTAAACAAGGTGCACTTTAATACATACCTTGTCTAATTTTTCTAAGCCTAAAATTAATAACATAGGGGAAAAGGAGTTATTCAAACTTTGAAACTCATTGAAAAATAATTCCTCTAACTTCTTACCCACAAAACTTAAACTCAGACTGGAGAAAAGTAAACATGTTTTAAAATATTTTTTTCCTCCAGATCTCCTGTACTTCAAGTAATTGACTCTTGCTCATAGCCAGCTCATATTCCTTCATTTATGTATCTGATTCACAGCCAAACATATTTCACAGATTTTTACATCAAGTCAACTGTCATGAAGAATACTGGATATTTTGGATCCAGAAGACCTGAATTTATTTAGAACCAGCATGAGAGGACCCATAATGGCAGCTCCATCCACATGCAGCCATCTGTCAGTGTGATTTTAAGAGGTGTAAAAAAAAAAAAATTCCCTCTCAGAATCAAGGCTGCCATCATGTGGGGGAAATTAGAGGTAATTGTCATGCTGTTGCCTAAAGCTGAGTGAAACTTCTGGAGATGGTGATTCTCACCATGCACTATTTTTGATCTCTTCTTTTTCTATGCTGTCTTACCCTCAGGACTCTTAGTTTGAACTCAGACTTGATCGTCAATGCCCTGGCCAAAAAACCCAAAGCTGTTGCTGTCGAGCTTATTCCAACTCACAGGGACTCTGTGGGACAGAGTAGAACTGCCCTATAGCGTTTCTAAAGCGGTATCTTACAGAAGCAGGCGGCCACATCTTTCTCCTGTGGAGTGGCTGGTGGGTTCCAACCACTGACCTTTAGGTTAGCTGCTGAGCATTTAACACTGAGCCACCAGAGATCCTTCCAGTTCCTTGGACAATCCAGTAAAATTCTTTCATTCTGTCTCCTTTCTCTGCTTTGTTATTCCTTATAGCAGTTGCAACCATGTGAAATTATGTCACACACATTGCTTACTTTCCTTTTTTTTAATTGAGATTTGTTCTGAGCTTAACTAGTTCCACACATTGTCTTCATTAAGTGGACAGAAGGGGTATGGTCCACACCAGGTGACACTGTCAGAAGACGTGACAATGAAATGATAGTCTATAAAATTTTTGTGCAGTGTTTCAGCAGAAGTTTGTTATCTTTAATAAAAATATTCCTGCAGTTAGTTCTAACAACATGCGCCCAGCCTTCATGTATCGGTATACCTACCAAGCTAAAGAAAACCTCTATGCTGAATCTACTTTTTGAGCCTTCTAATGTGCTCAAGTCAGAGCTGTCTTTATTACCCAGTTACAGTGATGCTCTGAATCGCATGGTTTTGTCTGCATCAGCTACAAGCACAGGCTGTTGTCTTTCACCACTGAGTGCATTTTTATAGTCTTTTATTTTGACAAATTTTCTGGGGTTTTAGCTACAATGTTGTGGTAAATAGTATTTGTGAACCTATATCAGTAACTTATTTGAGATTCAAATAGTAATTAAAGGAAAAGGAAAAAAATCAAAATAGGCTTATTCTCAGTGACTAATAATGTTGTAACCAACAATGTAATTCAATGTACAAAGGTTGTCCAAAACAATTTTGTTGTGAGTATTCATATAACCTAAGAAATACTGGAAAAGAAAAATCCTCACAGCTGTACCAGTAAGCACCATTGTCATAAATGGAGAAAAGATTGAGGTTGTCAAGGATTTCATTTTACTTGGGTCCACAATCAATGCCCATGGAAGCAGCAGTCAAGAAATCGAAAGACTCATTGCACTGGGAAAATCTGCTGCAAAGGACCTCTTTGAAGTTTGGAAAAATAAAGATGTCACCTTGAAGACTAAAATGCGCCTGACCCAGGACATGGTATTTTCAGTTGCATCATATGCATTTGAACGCTGGACAGTGAACAAGGAAGACAAAAGAATTGATACCTTTGAATTGTGGTGTTGAAGAAGAATGTTGAATGTACCATGGACTTCCAAAAGAGCAAACAGATCTGTTCTGGAGGAAGTACAGCCAGAGTGCTCCTTGGAAGCAAAGATGGCAAGACTGTGTCTTACATGCTTTGGGCATGTTGTCAGGAAGGATCAGTTTCTGGAGAAGGACATCATGCTTGGTAGAATAGAGGGTCAACGAAAAAGAGGAAGACCCACGATGAGATGGATTGACAGTGGTGGGGCAACAATGGGCTTAAGCATAAAACCGATTGTAGACATGATGCAAGAGTGAACATTGTTTCGTTCTGTTGTGCATAGGGTTGCTATGAGCTAGATCCGACTCGGCGGCACCCAACAACAACAACAACAACAAGGAATACTACATTTAATCAACTTATGACTCTGTCACCTATTGTATGATTAAAATCAATAATGAGCACTGCTAAGGATTCTGCATGGTCTGGGGATTATCACTACAGTCACCTTCGAAGTACTGCTCTTGGGAAGCTATGCACTGATGTTGGCACCTGGTGCAACCTTCAGAGCGGTTTTGAAACTTTTTCTGGAATAGCCATTATGCACAGTGGCAAGTTTGTGAACCTAATTGTCTAGTTATCTGTGTGGGAGTTTTTAGCCAGCAAACAAATAACTGTATTGGAATATCCTCCCTACTCACCTGATCTGCCCCCAATGGCTTTTTGTCTTTTACCTGAAGATAAAGGAAATATTTGAAAGGAAGATATTTTGATAGCATTCAGAATATCAAAAGGTGATATGATGATAGCTCTGATGGCCACTCCAGAAAAAGAGTTCCGAAATTGCTTTGAAGGTGGACTGAGTGCTGGTGTTGGTGGATAGCTTCCCAAGGGGAGTATTTGGACGGTGACCGTACTGAACAATGAGGTATGTGGCACTTTTTCTAGGATGAGTTTGTGAGCTTAATTGGCAGTCCTCTGTATCTAGAAGTGGTCATTGAATTGATTTATATTTCTCCGTTAGGACTCCCCTCTGTTGTCTGATGTGATTCCTTACCTTCCCCTGATTCTCTCTTTTGCTGTTATTATAAAATCTTCTCTTCAGTCTGTTGTCTTTCAGGGAATCCAAATCTCATACTTCTAAGAAGGAGGGAAAAGGGCAATTACTTCTTCAGTCTGGTCTCTATTTTTTTTCGTTACTACCCCTTGTAATTTCTTCCTTTCTCGGCTTATGTCCTGGTAGTGACTGGTCACTGTCTGTTGGCCCCATTCCCTCTAAAATCCTCTGCAGTTTGGTTTGTGCTATATTCGTATTTCACAAATTCCCCCATACATAGTCTGTGTGAATCTAGGTCCTTTCTGGGGGAAGAGATTATTGACAATGCTGTGCTACTTTGTGGTTTTTACAAGGAACATATTTTATTTTCTTAATCAGAGAAATTTAATGTAGAACTTCTCATAGTCAAATCTAAATGTGTCTGCTTTGTTCTCATTCATGTTTTTCATTTTCCTGAAGTTCTGCTACTGAAAGTGGGGTAGGATGCTGTAGATTTGGGACTGGAGGAGAATGTGGCCCCAGGAAGAGAACGGGATGGGAGGAGGCTTCCAAAGTAAAACTAAACTCGCTGCCATCAAGTCAATTCCAACTTATAGTGACCCTATAGGTCAGATTAGAACTGCCCCATAGAGTTTCCAATGAGCTCCTGGCAGATGTGAACTGCTGACTTTTTGGTTATCAGACATAGTGCTTAACCATTGTGCCACCAGGGTTTCTGGAGTAGGTTTAGGGGAGGGAAAAAGGAAGAGAATAGTCTCGCTACATTAGCATAGCCAAAAATCTGGAAGTGTACACAGCCTGTGTTAATCTGGGCCATCCTGAGGGGAAGAGATTATGGACTATGCTGTGCTACTTTGAGGTTTTGACAAGGAACGTACTTTATTTCTGTAATTACAGAAATGTAAAAAACAAAAAAAGAAATGTAGATGAAGGGAATTAGCATAGCAATAGACAGAAAACGCTTTATGAAGATGGGTTTGAATCTTGATAAAGAATTGAGCTGACTCATTAAAAATTTATCATTGTTACTGAATCTTCTATCAATACATATTTGTAGAGGAAGAGTAACTTTCGAAGCAGCAGAATTCACTGTCTCTTTTCATACTGATTGTGATATTCACTGTGTGTCAGTTCCTATGTCTGTCAGCTTTTTCAGGCTGATTGATTCCGTAGTGCAGTAATTGCAGTGGAAGGAAGAACAGAAGAGCAGTTCTCACTGGAAGACAAGCAGGCACAGTAAGCATTTATGTGGGTACCGACTTTTCGTAGGAAGCAGTACATTATGCTACCACAGGAGTTCATATCGTGCGACGAGGCAGCTATCACTTGCCTTAGAAAAGTTAATGTAATTATGGAATCATTCATAATACCTTTGCTAATCAGAATAATTGTACTAAATAATTCTAACTTTATATTTATTTGGAAAGAAAATAGAAATTTCTGTATCATATGTAATTTCGTGAATCTACTAAGGCAATGTTATTTTCTCATGCTGACTATTAATATTTTTGAAGTTGCTAAAGTTTTTAGGTAAAACACAGTGCTGGTTATTATTATTTTTTAGTTTATTTATTGTGACTGAGTGAAAGTATGCAGCCATATCCAGTTTAAATTTGCGTCCCCACCAATGTGCAGCTCCTACTGCTCCTTGCCCAGTGACAGCACACTCCTCCTTTCTGTTCTGTACATGTCACATACCCTTAACAGTCTCCTGTCCGCTCCTCTCCACCCTCTCCACTCCCCTCTAGTAAGCAGCCAGTAGGACGACATCCTGCAGATGCATAGAACCGTAAAATGCACACATGATATGGCCACTCCGTCCCGCCGAGTCCAATCCATTTCTGTTTGAGGAGTTTACCTCAGTAATGATTTATGAACAGGGGCAGGATCAGGTCTTGCGGACATGCTCCCAGGGGAACTCCGAAGCCTTCAGGCCATCAATGGCGGTCTTTTAGTGTAGTTCTCAGGGTACACCCCTTTTTATTCTCATGTTGCCACTGGGACTCAACTTTGTGAGACCCATCACAGCTGTCCCTGGTGGTGGCCACATACCATCTGGTTCTTCTCGTTATATGTTGATGTAGTCACCCGTTCACCTGGGTCTTTCTATCTTCTGGGTTCTCTTTCCCCCATGTCATTTTTCTTCTTGGTGATCATCTGTTCCTGCTCAGTTGGGGTATTTGTTGTACCTCAGATGGCAGCTTGCTAGCTTTTAAGGTCCCAGATGCCACTCACCAATATGGGGTGGAGAAGACTCTCTTAGCAATAGGCTAGTTATGCCAGTTGGCCTCAGTGTCCCCTGAGAGCACAATGGTGATTATTTTTAATGCTGATGATATTCAGATCACTGAAGAGAAACAAGTTGAATATTGAGGCTCTGCCATGGATTGAATTGTGTCCCTCAAAAAATGTGATTATCCATTTGGTTAGGCCATGATTCCCATAATTGTATGATTGCCCACCATTTGATGAGACTTTCCTATGTGTGCAAATTCTATTGCTATGATTTTAAAAAGTGGATTAGCAGCAGTTATATTGATGAAATCTGTGAGAGCTGGATTATGTCTTAAGCCATTCTCTTTTGAAGTCTAAAAGAGAAAGGCGAACAGAGAGAAATGGAAAGCTTACACCACCAAGAAAGCAGAGGTTGGAGCAGAGCATGTCCTTTGGACCTGATGTTTGTGCACTGAAATACTCTCAGACCAAGAGAAGACTGAGGTGAAGATCTTCCTCCAGAGCTGACTCAGAGAGAATGCCTTCACCTGGAGCTGATGCCTGAATTTGGACTTGTAGCCTACTAGACTGTGAGAGAATAAACTTCCCTTGGTTAAGGCCTTTCACTTGTGCTATTTCTGCTATAGTGGCACTAGATGACTAAGGCAGACTCTTTTGCTCCAGAAAGTTAACTCTTAACTAGATGGTGCCTGGCCACATTGCCCTGAGTAGTGGCAGTCCTTGATGTAGCAGGAGAAAAATGGGTGTATAAAACTAGACTATTAAAATAGTCCGACAAACTGGAGGGTCCCCTGAGAACATGGCCCTGGGACTCTCTGTTAGCCCAGAGCTGAGACCAGTCCCGAAGTCAATTCTTCAGCGAAAGATTGGGCTAGACTATAAGACGTAAAATAATACTGGCAAAGAGTGTGTTTTTTGGCTTAAGTATACACATGAGGCTATGCTGTGTCTGGCACCCCAGCGACCTGCACAGGGAAGGGTCCAGGGCCGAGAGGGACAGGAAGGGGGATGAGAAAGACTCAGTCACACAAAGAATACATTACATAAGATAAAGTTGGGGCCAGGTGGGACCAAGGTCTCTATCTATCATTCTTTTGTTACAAGCTGTATTTATATGTTCCAGAAGCAGGAAGACAAGAGGGCAGCACACATTGCCAAAAATGGTTAGGATCTTTGTGGGAAGTATTTGGATTGGTTATAGAGTACATGAAAGTCTTGTCTCCAAATAAAGGACACGGAACAAATAAGCAGCTTAATCTAAACTTTTCTTTTTAGTTGCATAAACAGTTTTGTAGTATTAAGCAGGGTGGGGTAAAAGGAGATGGAAGAGAGAGGGCAAAGGTGTTCAAGTATAATAGCTTTTAGCCCGCAGCAAGGTTAACTGAGCAGTTCTTGTCCAGAGGTGAGATGAGAGGATGGAGGGGGACAGGAGCCGACTGAATGGACATGGGAAATACAGGGTAGAAAAGAGGAGTGTGTTGTCACAGGGTGGGAAGAGCAGCTAGAGTTACATAGCAGTGGTTTGTGTGAAAGTTTTTGTATGGCAAATGACTTGGATTGTAAATTTTCAGTTACAGCACAATAAAATACTTTAAAACACACACACACACCAAAAAAAAAAAAAAAAAAAAAAAAACTAGCTCTTTAAAGTCTATTTTTGGTGGCCTGAAGAAAAGTCCATGTTTCTGGTGTTGAAGCAGAGCTTTTGGTGCATGCATTTTACATATCAGAACTCAGCAACTGCACTTTGAAAGCCTCCGAAGAGACACTGGCAGCATGGCCTGACAGCTTGTACCCTCATAGATAACTAATCAGTGAAGTTTCCAGTCTGAGTTATTGGAACCCCAAGTGTTTAGAACTGTGGACCCTGTGGTTAGGGCTTCTTATCCAGTATAGAGTAAGTTGTATACTCCTTATGGGTTTATATAGGCCGTATATTTTACTTATTTGTACTGTATTGTACCTAGATGAATACTCTGGAAGAAGGTTGCCATAAATGTTTGTTGAAATGAATGCATGCGTTAAAGAATGAGAGGATAAATACCAGGCCTTCAACAGATACTTTCTGATTGGATATTTTGTGAAACACTTGACATTTATACTGTGTATAAGAACATATGGGTAAATATGATATGACAGGAGCCCTGGTGGTACAGTGGTTAAAATGCTTGACTGCTAACCAAAGTGTCGGGTTCAAATCCACGAGTCACTCCTTGGGAGAAAGATGTGGCAGTATTCTTCTATAAAGATTTACAGCCTAGGAAACCCTATGAGGTAGTTCCACTCTGTCTTGTAGGGTTGCTGTGCGTTGGAAGTAGCTAAATGATAGTGGGCTTGGTTTTTGTTAAAGTTGGCTGGTTTTCAACACTGCCAGATTTAAGGCATTTGAGAGTAAGTATGCCGTAGAAGATACAGCTGCACTGATTCAGATCATTGTGTAATTGAGTTGATCAACCATGACTTGCTCAATCATTAATACAGTGAAAACAGCCAGTTTGACTGCCATCTGGCCAGATCAGTGGCAATATATAGAACTGGTCTTCTTCTATAATCTTTTGCTTTTCTGGCTTCAAATTGTGGTCACATTTAAGAAAGAAAACCAGATTAATGAGATGATATTTGACATACAGTAACAAAATAGGATATGTGTTTTCTATAAGTAGCACTTTCTTGGCCCAGATATTCTTAAGTAACTGTTAGGAAATTGCTATAAAATACAAGAGAATTGGTCCTATTGTGTGAGACTTTATGGTACCGGATAACCTTCAGGTTAGATGACTACATGTTCAAGTCACTCTGGGGCTAGTTTCCTGGTTTTAGTTTTAGCACAAAGGATTTACTAGAGATATTGAGAAGATTTCCTGACAAGAGTTACTTAAAACTAGAATGAATTGTTAGGAGTAATTGTGGATCCTTTTGGCAGCCTCCAAATATAGTTCAGTTTCTCCTCTGTCCAGTACGTAGTTTGAATAGGCCTACGTGAAAGCAGGACAAACCAGACTGTTCTTTTTATCCCAGAGTTTGTGTAACACATTATAACTGAAAAGAAAGCCCCAGTGCTTAAGCAATGTAGTAGTTCTTTTTTGTATGTTCCAGTAGAAGCCACACACCATGTTGAATTTTCAAGCTCTCGCTTGGCTGACTGCCCCCTGTGTGAAGACTTTCATTACTGAGTTCTGTTTTCATTCACTCTAAAGTTATTCCCTTGGGTGAAAATATGTGTACTTGGCCTCAGCTCACAGGGAAATTATTTAATGTATAATTCTGAACGTAATATTCTGAGCTAAGTAATGGTAGAACAAAATAAGCTTTTTTTTTCCCTTCTTGCTTGTGAAGAAAATGATACTTTTCGGGAGAGCTGGGTGCCTATTTCCAAACTGCCAGAGTTCATATGTGGAATTTTCTGTGTTTAGGCTAAATTTCTTCTAATGTCTGCATTAAGAGAGTTTAGGGAGAAAATTAAATCAATAGGCTTGAAAAGGTGTTTTAAGATTACTGGGTATAGTTTTTCTTTCCTTTTTCAGCCATTATAGAATTTTCAAGATACCCAATGGGATCATATACTTTTCTTACTTGGAAAATAGGTACTTTCTTTATTTTCCTTTTAACTTTCTGAACTAAAAATGTCCTTAAAATAAATAGCATTTTTTAGTGCAGTGTACACTGTGTTTAAATGTAGTGTGAGTATTCAACTTTAAAAGATCTGAATATTTAAATGAAATAGGTTCAGTTGTAACACACTCTCTCTGTATCTATGAAGTATATGTAAAATGGTATTAGTATATAGTCCTTTTAAAGTAGAAGTAGACATCCTTAGCAAGATGAGAATTTGGACCCTTTATATGTATGTTCTTTTTTTGTGTTCTAGCATGGTGCTTAACTTTTTAGTATCTGCTCTTAATACGTGTAGTAGATATAAAATAAGTAAATTAAAGTTGTTCCGAGGGCCATTAGTTCTCAGTTTCAAATGTTTAAATTTTGAAACTCTTAATGATGTATTACTGCAATTTTGTGTTATATTTGTATATACACAAGTCTGCTACACATGCTAAAAATGCTAAAGTGGAATCCATGGGAACCTAGGAATGTACTATAAATGTGCTTATAGGGTTTAAGTGTTTTGTTGAGATCCTCCCTTTTTGTTTGTTTTTTACAAAACTGGTATAGTTGATTAGTCTTCAGAATATGAGAAGAATGTTTTTATCTGACCAAAAATATCTTTTAGTGTCATTTGAATAACTTGACAGATTGTTGAATAACTGAACGCAGAGCAAATGTTTGTATATTTAATCATTGATTCCTATCACATTAGTATTTTGGAAATGAAGAAAATTGCACTTTTTTCCTTTCTAATTACAAATATCTTTAAGAAAATTAAAACTATTTTGACTTTAAGACAAAATAACCTTAAGAATCTTAAATGTCAGTTTAGAGGGAATTTGTCTATGAGATGTACTTTCCATAGGTTTTACTTTTAAGTTTGTTAGAGAAATCATGTCCACAGTATTTGTTAAAATATAGGACAAAGTTGATTGCACTCTGTCTTAGTCAGCTAGGGCTGCTCTAACAGAAATACCACAGAGTGGATGGCTTTAACAAAGAAAGATTTATTCTTACACAGTCTGGTAGGTTGCAAGTCCATATTCAGGGTGTCCACTCCAGGGGAAGGCTTTCCCCTTGTCGGCTCTGGAGGAAAGTCCGGTATTGCACCAGTCTTTGTCCAGGGAGCGTCCTGATGCAAGAACCTCTGGTCTGAAGGACGCGCTCTGCTCCCGGTGCTGCTTGCTTGATGGTAGCGAGGTTCTCAAATTGTCCTTTGTTTCTTTTTCCTTTTATTCCTTGCAAGCTAAAAGCATTAAGGGTGGGGCAAGCCATACTCCAGGGAAACTCCCCCTACAGCAGGAATTTACAGCCCCACCCTAATCCTTTAACATACAGGTTAGCAAAACCACACAATGGAGGACAGTCCCAAGATACTGGGAACCATATCCCAGCCACGTGGCTGCACACATTTTTGGAGGGACACAATTCAAACCATGACACACTCTGTTCTTAGGAATTTAGTTGTTTAGTCATGTTGGCTATGTTGTTATTTTAAATAGCAAGCAGACTTCTCTATGGCTCTAAGCTCCCCAAGAGCAGAGGAATTGATTGATTGATTAAGCCCTTCCTCCTTCAGCCTCTCCCTCCAATTTCTTCTTCCTTCATTCCATGAGTTTTATTCTTCAGACTTTTTGTTATTCTGCGTAGGAGACACTGAATTAATTAAAATAGACTCTGTTATCAAGGAGACTCTTACAGATCACAGAGATAAGAAAACTCATCATTATTGATTCAGTAGAAGGTATAATGAGTGAAAGAGGAAAACAGAAGGAGAATCCCAGTCCTTTCTTGGGATGATGCTGGCAAGATGAGTGATGGTAGGGAAACAGTCAGAAAGAGCTTTAAAAAGTAGTTAGCAATGAGATTGAGTATGACACTTGGAGGTGAAGGCATTATGAAAGAGAATGAATGTGAGGAAAAAAGAAACTTGGTTGGGACCAAGGACTGGGGTGTGAGGCTTGTGGTTGTAGGATGATATAACATCCTACAGATATAACATCCCACAGATATAACAGTGTCAATTTAAGTATGCATGAATATGTGAATGACCTATTGGCAACCACAGACTGGTAAAAATGGCTGGAGAAAGAAAGAGGTAGAGATAACAGGATATGGCATATGAATACTGTCCCTGGTTATGAAAGGTCTCATAAGGCCTAGGGAAGAATTTTGATCTTATCCTAGAAGTAATTGAAAGTTGGAAAATAATTTAAATCAGAATGGTGGCCCAGGTAGATACAGAAGAAATCGTTCTGGTGGCAGTATAGATAAAGGATGAATTGGATAGATACCAAGAGTATTTAGGGTGGTGTTAAATCATGCAGGGTTCTCAGAGGCAAAGGCTTTTTTGGATATAGGAAGGTAGCAGGAATAAGCAAAATGGGCCAAGTTCAGAAAATGGGAAACTTGGGCTTAGGGCCTATGTGAACAAAAGAAGCCATCACTACTTGGCTCCAGCCAGTTGTTGTCATTTGGGAAGTCAGAGATACCCTACCACACAAATACTCACACTCTCTTGCACATTCATAGCTTATGTTTGGCTCTGAGATGGGTGTCAAGCGTGTTTAAAAGTATGAATGGGTCAACACTATGCTGACCAAATGAAATAAATCTTTATGCCAGGTACAGCCTAACCCAGTGTATCCCTAAAGAGTGTTCTTTTGTACACTGATCTTTGAAAAATGAATTCTGTGGTCAAATAAATTAGCAGCAATTGAAACTTGACAAAACTGGTTTTAGAATTCACAAGGAAAAGAAAATATTCAAAGAGAGCCAAGACAATTTTCTAAAGAACAGAGATAGGAAGACCTAACCTACCAAGTATCAAACTATGTCATAAATCTCTGGTAATTAAAATAGTGTGGTATTGGAACAGGAGTGGACAGGTTAGTTAATGGGACAGAATGGATAATTCAGAAACAGCTTCATGTGTAGATGAGAATATACTGTATGATAAGGTGGTATTTCAAATGAGCAGAAGGATGGATCTTTTATTACATTTTATTGGGGGAAATTAGCTACCTGAAGAAAAAATAAAGTTATTTTCTGGTTCATGCCATTAACAAAAGCTAAGTATCAGATGAACTAAATAACATTATAAAAAAATATAAAACTATAAATTATAAGGAGATGGGAAAAGTGTGTTCATAATGTTGGAAGAGAGAGAGTTCTCTTAAATAAAATACAAAAAAATATGAAGAAAAATGTCAAAAATTTAACTTGATCAAAATTTAGAAATTTTAGAAAAGAAAGGCCACCATAAACAAATTAAAAGTAAACTATCATCTGGAGAAGGAGCCCTCATGGCACAGTGGTTAGAGTGCTTGGTGGCTAACCCAAACGTTGGCAGTTGGAACTCACTAGCCTCTCTGTGGGAAAAAGGTGTGGCAGCCTTCTTCTGTAAAGATTACAGCCTTGGAAACTCTATGGGACAGGCTCTACTCATTCCTGTAGGGCTGTTTTGAGTTGCAGCTGACCTGATGGCAATACATTTAACTTTATTGTGGGGAACGGGATTACTATCTGGCAGTAACTGTGCAAATATATTATAAACCAGGCTTAATTTCTGTAACATGTAAAGCAGTCCACCAGTCAAAAGATTGAGATCAACAATCCGTTAGAAAATTAGTCATGGGGGCAGGGCCAGGAAGGTGGACTAGAAACATGTCTCCTCAATTTGCTCTGAGAACTAAGGCCTGGGTTGATAATTGAAAAGAGCAGCGTGGACATCCAGGGATCCCTAGGATCTGGCATAGGGTTGTCAGATTGGACTATGTACCAGTATACAGAAAATGACATCTCTCTAACCTGAGACAGCTCATGCTGAATCCTGCTTCAGCAGACTCACTGGGAGGAATGCAGGTACTGACATCTTCATTGTTATCTGGGAGGCAGGGACTGGATGTGAGCTGACTGATGTACCGAACTTCAGTGCTTAAGTCGACAGCGGATAGCACAGAAAAGAGACTGTGCATGGGATAGTTACATAGTGAGAGCCTGGCTGATGACTGAGGGCACCACGCCTCCTTCACCCTCTCATTTCTGAACTGTGCCCTAGATTCTGCTGCTTCATGGCAGGAAGGGCATCTTGGTCAGCTGGGAGGAAGAGTCACCCACCAAGAGACCTTAGCTGGGGCTAATATTCACGGCAAGAAGCAGAGCTGGGTTTATGACAGTGGAGCCCCTAGAGTTGCAGGTAGGGTCTGGCAGAGGATGGCAGCCAGGCCATAACCCCTCCCTACTTTGAACCACATCATAGCATCTAGGGACAGCCAATGATGTGCTTTCATTATCAGTCAGAAGGTAGGACCTGCCACTCCTCAGGGCCTGACTGATTTCAGCAGCTGTTGAACAGCTACTGGTTATCTTTTAAAAATAAGATCAGCTGGAGAACTGACAGCTGAGCAACGTGCAGTGTGTCTTTCACCCTTCACTGATCCACATTGTAGCATTGGCTGATGACCCCCAAGTGACCCCCAAAGTATGGCAATGTCTCTGCGAGCTACAAGACAGAGCCTGCTGTCCCAGAGAGTCCACCTAAGGCTAGTCACTAGAGTACACAGAGATGGCTGGTGACCAACTCCCCTTGTAGAACTATGCCTCAGTTCCTGCTGAGGAAACACCACACAAACTGAACAGATTCTAGATGTCTTGAAGGAAACAGTCCACCATGGCTCCAGAAAACCCTCAAATAAAGAATCAAAAAACTTCCCACATGAAGAAGCATTTCTGAAACTTATCAGAGGTCAAGTACAAAAGAATTCTATACAGAGCTCTCCTAGGGATTAAACAGAATGAAGCAGAGAAAAATGAAAAATTAAGCAAGCTATTCAAACTGATAGAACATCAACATTCAGAAGTCCAAAAGATCAATAACAAAACTACAGAAGCAGACAACTCAATTCAAAGCCAAAAGAGCAGAACTGACAAATTGGAAGTCAGACGTAGTGACCTTGAAGATACAGCAACTGACACCAGCATTTATGAGAAGAAATCAGAGAAAAGAAATAAGAAAAATGAAGAAGCATTAAGAAACATGTGGGACTGTATCAAGAGGAATAATTTGCAATCAGTTGGAGTTCCTGAACAGGGAGGGATAGCTGAAAACACAGAGTATTGTTGTTGAGTTTCTTACAGAAAAGTCCTTGAAATTATGAAAGAACATAAATAATCCAAGACATGTATAGAATGCCACAAACAGTAGACCCCAAAAGAAAGACACCAAGACATGTTATAATCAAGCTTAAAATGGAACATAAGCAAAAGCTGTTAAAGGCAGCAAGACTCAAAGCAAAGCTAACATTCAGAGCAAAGCCCTGTAGGCTTTTGTCTGATTTCTTGTCAGAAATGATGTTGGCACAGAGGCAGTGGAATGACACAGTCAAAGCCTTGAAAGAGAAAAACTTCCAACCAAGAATTATATATCCTGCAAAACTGTCTTTCAAATATGAAGATGAAATTAAGACCTTTGCAGATAAACAGAATCTTAACGACTTTGTAAAAACTAAACCAAAGCTACAAGAAATACTGAAAGAAGCTCTTTGCTTAGGAAAACAAAAACATTAAGTGTATATTTAAGGAGGCAATTCAGGACAGACATCCAGAAACATACTCAGTTAGGGAAGGCACAAAACTCAGTCAGAACAGTAATAGTAAAAGAAGGGAATCCATGATCATATAATGAAAACTAAGATACTATCACATTAAAAAGAGGGATAACCCATCCATATGTTGTCTACAAGAAACTCACTTGAGACCTAAAGACAGGAACAAACTGAAAATTAAAGGATGGAAGAATATATATCAAGCTAACAATGAACAAAGAAGAGCAGGGGTGGCAATTCTAATCTCAGACAAAATCAATTTTAATGTCAAATCCACCATCGTGGACAAAGATGGACACTATTTATTGCTGAAAGGTTCAGTACACAAGCAAGACTTAACGATATTAAACATTTATGCACCTAATGTCAGAGCACCTAAATATGTCGAAGAAACACTGACTACGCTCAAAAGAGAGTTAGATGACTCCACAATAATAGTGGGAGACTTTAACACTCCACTCTCATTACTAGACAGATCATTTAGAAAAAAGCTCAGTAAAGATACAGAAGACCTCATTGACACAATTAACCAACTAAACCTCATTGATATATACAGAACTTTCCACGCATCAGCAGACAACTACACCTTCTTTTCCAGTGCACATGGAACATTCTCCAGAATTGACCACGTGATAGGCCATAATGCAATGCTCAACAAAATCCATACCGTTGAATTACTGCGAAGCATCTTCTCAGATCATAAAGCCACAAAAGTTGAAATCAACAGCAGAAAAAACAGAAATAGAAAGTGGAACTCTTGGAAACTGAACAACATCTTGCTCAAAAAAACATGGGTTATAGAGGAAATCAGGGATGAATTAAAGAAATTCATGGATTCCAATGAGAACGAAAACACTTCCTACCAGAACCTATGGGATACAGCCAAAGCAGTGCTCAGAGGTCTGTTTATCTCCATAAATGCACACATCGGGAAGGAAGAAAGAAACCAAATCAAGGAACTAACTCTACAGCTTGAACAAGTAGAAAGAGAACAACAGAGGAACCCCTTGGGCACCGGAAGAAAGGAGATCATAAAGATTAGAGCAGAGCTAAATGAATTAGAGAATAGAAAAACAATTGAAAAAATTGAAAAGACCAAAAGCTGGTTTTTTGAAAAGATCAACAAAATTGATAAACCACTGGGTGAACTTACTAAAGAAAAGCAGGAAAGGAAACAAATAACCCAAATTAGAAATGAGAAGGGAGTTGTCACGACAGATACAACAGAAATCAAAAATATCATAACAGAATACTATGAAAGACTGTACTCTAACAAATTTGAAAACCTAGGGGAAATGGACAAATTCCTTGACTCATAGCACCTACCTAAATTATCACAACGTGAAGCAGAACAACTTAATAAACCCATCACAAAGGAAGAGATTGAAAAGGTCATCAAAACACTGCCAACCAAAAAAAGTCCGGGCCCAGATGGCTTCACTGCAGAATTCTACCAAGCATTTAGAGAAGAGTTATCCCCAGTACTACTGAAACTATTTCACAGTATAGAAAGGGATGGAGTACTCCCAAACTCATTCTATGAAGCCAGCATAACCCTGATACCTAAGCCAGGGAAAGATCCAACAAAGACAGAGAACTACAGACCGATATCACTGATGAACCTAGATGCAAAAATCTTCAACAAAATTCTTGCCAACAGAATACAACAACATATCAAGAAAATAATCCATCATGACCAAGTGACCATCATACCAGGGATGCAAGGCTGGTTGAACATCAGGAAAACAATTAATGTGATTAACCACATAAATAACACAAAAGATAAAGATCACCTGATTTTGTCCATTGATGCCGAAAAGGCATTTGATAAAGTCCAACACCCATTCATGCTAAAAACTCTTAGCAAAATGGGCATAGATGGCAAATTCCTCAACACAATAAGGGCCATTTATACAAAGCCAATTGCCCACATCATCCTGAATGGAGAGAGATTGAAAGACTTTCCCCTGAGATCAGGAACTAGACAAGGATGCCCACTGTCACCTCTCCTATTCAACATTGTGCTAGAAGTTCTAGCCAGAGGAATTAGACAAGACCAAGAAATAAAGGGCATCTGCATCGGCAAAGAGGAAGTTAAAATCTCCCTGTTTGCAGATGATATGATTGTATATGCAGAGAACCTCAAGGAATCTATAAGTAAGCTACTCAAACTGATAGAAGAGTTCAGCAAAGTTTCAGGATACAAGATAAACATAAGTAAATCAGTAGGTTTCCTTTATACCATCAATGAGACTGTTAAGGAGGAAATTATGAAATCAATACCATTTACGATAGCCCCTAAGAAGATAAAGTACCTAGGAATTAATCTAACCAGAGAAACAACAGACCTTTACAAAGAGAACTACAAGCCCTTGCTACAAGAAACTAAGAGAGACTTAGATAAATGGAAAAACCTACCCTGCTCATGGATAGGAAGACTTAACATTGTGAAAATGTCTGTTTTACCCAAAGCAATTTATTTATATAATGCAATCCCATACAAGTTCCAGCATCATTTTTTAATGAGATGGAGAAACAAATCACCAATTTTGTTTGGAAAGGGAAGAAGCCCCGGATTAAGTAAGGTACTACTAAAGAAGAAGAACACATTGGGAGGCCTCTCATTACCCGACCTTAGAACATACTACACTGCCACAGTGGTCAAAACAGCCTGGTACTGGTACAAGAACAGACAGATGGATCAATGGAACAGAATTGAGACCCCAGAGATGACACCATCTGCCTATGAACAGTTGATATTCCACAAAGGCCCTAAGACATTAAACTGGGGTAAAAACAGTATCTTCAACAAATGGTGCTGGCAAAATTGGTTATCCATCTGCAATAAACTGAATCAAGATCCATATCTTACACCTTATACAAAAACTAACTCCAACTGGATAAAAGACCTAAATATCAAACCTAAAACGCTAAAGCTCATCCAAGAAAAGATAGGAACAACAATGGAAGTTTTAATACACAATGAGGACAGACTCCAAAATCTGTCAAAGAAACCTCAATCAACAGAAGAGAAAATAGATAAATGGGAACTATTAAGAATCAAACACTTTTGCTCATCCAAAGACTTTATTAATAGAATTAAAAGAACACCCACAGAATGGGAAAAAATATTTGGCAACTCTATGTCAGACCGACACCTGATCTCCATAATCTATAGGATACTACAAAATATCAAGAAGAAGAAGAAAAACCATCCAATTAAGTGGTGGGCAAAGGAGATGGACAGACACTTCACTAAAGAGGAGATCCAGGCAGCCAAAAAACACATGGGGACATGTTCCCGATCTTTAGTTATTAAAGAAATTCAAATCAAGACAACAATGAGATACCATCTCACCCCAACAAGATTGGCCATGATCCAGAAAACACAAAACAACAAATGCTGGAGAGGCTGTGGGGAAAGTGGAACCCTCCTACACTGTTGGTAGGGTTGCAAAATGGTCCAGCCTCTTTGGAAGGCAATCTGGCGCTTCCTTAAAAAAATGGATATTGATATGCCATTTGACCCAGTAATTCCACTACTTGGAATATATCCTACAGATTCAAGGCCTTTCACACCAACGGACACATGCACCAGAATGTTTATCGCGGCAGCGTCCACAATAGCAAAAAGATGGAATCAACCCAGATGCCCAACAATAGAAGAATGGATAGGTAAACTGTGGTACATATACTCATTGGAGCACTACGCAATGATAAAGAATAATGATGATTCCACGAAACATCTCCTAACCTGGTTTCAACTGGAAGACATTATGTTGAGTGAAAGTAGTCAGCGACAAAAGGACAAATACTGTATGAGACCTCTACGGTAAGATCTCAAAAACAGACTTGTGTATAGAAGAAAAGACTCTTTGACAGCTGCAAGGGAGGGGAGGGAGAGAGGGCGAGGGGGGGAGGGTTTAGTTTAGATAGTTACTAACAATCTAGTTGGGAGAAAGCAGTGTTAGCACACATTAGGAACAAGAACAACATTAAATGGACTCTCAGCATAACTTGAGTACTCCTTCCATCTTAACTCAATATTGCAAGGATAGAGTAGCTGGGGCGGGGGGCGGGGGACCATGCTCTTAGGCGAATTCCAGGCCAATTGGCACAACTGGCGTTTTGCTAAGAGAGCTGTCTGCACCCCACATTGGTGAGTGGCGTCTGGGGTCTTAAAAGCTGCCAATTTGCCATCTGAGGACACAGCAAATGGTCCTAACTCAGCAGGAACGGATGCTCACCGAGGGCCAAAACGGCATGCGGTAAAGACAACTGAGAGGACGGAGAGACCCTACATCGACTTCGGACCGGAAGAACTGGATGGTGCCCGGCCACCACCCGTGATAGCCACGACGGAGCTCACAGAGAGGAGCCTCACTGGCAACACAAGAATAAAAAGAGGTGCATCAAGAGATCTCCACTAAAAGACCTCAATTGATGGTCCAGCGGTTTTGGGGTTCCTCTGAGAGCATGGCCCCCTTCCCTGATGCTGCCCTCTCCCATAAATTATAACAAAGGTCCACTCTTTGGACAGGAGTGGATTGGACTTGGCAAGGCAGAGTGACCATATATTGGAAGCACTTTATGGTTGTATACATCTATAGGATATCATCTTGCTGACCTCTGGCTGGAGGAAGGGGAGTGGACGGAGAGGAGGGGAAAGGAGACTGTTGGGAGGATGAGACAGGTATGGAGCAGAGAGGAATAGTGTGCTGTCACCAGACAGGAAGAGCAGTGGAAGCTGCATATAAGGGGGCATGTAAATTTACATGTGAATGTACATTTTCACTCAGTTATGTTAAATAAAAATTAAAAAAAAAGAGGGATATGCTACTGTAGTTATAGCCCTTTCTGATGGAGAGGAAGTTAATATGATATGTAGAAGTTAAAATTGGGTTTAAACTTAGGATATTAACAGGGATTATAGGGATAGCTGCAAAGCACAATAAAGATGCAACATATCGAAACAAATGTAATACAGGAGTATCAACAAACAAAGGCAACACTGGAAAAGATGAAGAGTCAACCCATAAAGAACAATGACCCAGAATAGAATATTTACAGCAACTTAGAAAATACCAACACAAAAATAAATACATCAAAATGACAGCAGTAAAAACATATCAGTGATTACACTGAATGTAAATGGTCTGAACACTCCAGTAAAAGGATGAGCGACATCTTGGATCAAAAGACATGACCCATCTATATGCTGATTACAAGAAACACACCTTAGACTTCAAGATATGAACGAACTGAAAATTAAAGGATGAAATAATATATACCAAGCTAACAGCATACAAAGAAGAGCAGGTATGCAATACTAATCTCAGATAAAATAAATTTTGATGTAAAATCCACCATCATGGACAAGGAGGGTCACTATATATCATGGAAAGGTTCAGTACACAAGCAGGACTTAACAATGCTAAATATTTTTGCATCCAATACTAGAGCATCTAAATACATCAAACAAACACTGACTACATTGAAAAAGGAGATAGAGCACTCCAGAATAATATTTGGAGACTTCAACACTCCCCTTTCAGTAATAGATGGTCATCTAGAAAAAAGCTCTGTAAAGACCTAGAAGATCTTCTTGCGATAACTAACCAAGTAGACCTCGTTGACATACATACAGAACTTTTTATCCATCAACAGATGAGTACACCTTCTTCTCCAGTGCATGTGGAACATTCACCAGAATAGACCATGTGTTAGGACATAAAGTGAGTCTCAGCAGGATCCAAACCATTGAATTATTGCAAAGCATCTTCTCAGACCAAAAAGCCGTAAAAGTCGAGATCAGTAGCAGAAGAAATATCGGTGGAAATTTCAACTCATGAAAACTGAACAGCACCTTGCTCAAAAGGCCATGAGTTATAGAAGAAATCAAGGACGAAATAAATTTGTGGAATCAAATGAGAATGAAAACACATCCTCTGGAACCTATGGGATATAGCCAAATTAGCGCTCAGAGGTCAGTTTACCTATATGAATTCACACATCCAGAATGAAGAAAAGACCCAAACCAAAAAATCAACCCTACAGCGTGAACAAGTGGAAAGAGAGCAACAGAGGAACCCCTCAGGCACCAGAAGAAAACGGATCATAAAGATTAGAGCAGCACTAAACAAATTAGAGAATAGAAGAGCAATTGAAAAAATTGAAAAGTCCAAAAGCTGGTTTTTTTGAAAAGATTAACAAAACTGACAAACCATTGGCTAAACTTACTAAAGAAAAACAGGAAAGGAAACAAATAACCCACATAAGAAATGAGTGGGGAGTTGTCACAACAGATCCAACAGAAATCAAAAATATCATAACAGAATACTATGAAAAACCGTACTCTAACAAATTTGAAAACCTAGAGAAAATGGACAAATTCCTTGATTCATATCAACTACCAAAATTATCACAAGGTGAAGCATAACAGCTTAATAAACCTGTCACAAAGGAAGACATTGAAAAAGTCATCAAAAAACTGACAGCCCAAAATAATCCTGGCCCAGATGTCTTCACCAGAGAGTTCTACCAAACGTTTAGAAATGAGTTAACTCTAACACCACTGAGACTATTTTGTAGCATAGGAAGGGATGGAATACTCCCAAATTCATTCTATAAAGCCAGCATAACCCTTATACCAAAGCCAGGGAAAGATCCCACAAAAAAAGAAAATTACAGGCCAATATCACTCATGAACCTAGATATAAAAGTCTTCAAAAAAATCTTAGCCAATATAATTCAACAACATATCAAAAAAATAATTCATCATGGCCAAGTTGAATTCATACCTGGGATGCAAGGCTGGTTGAACATCAGAAAAACAATTAATGTGATCAACTACATAAATAACACAAAGGTTAAGAATCACCTGATTTTGTCAATTGTTGCAGAAAAGGCATTTGATCAAGTCCAACATCCATTTATGCTAATGACTCTCAGCAAAATAGGAATACAGGGGAAATTCCTCAGTGCAATTAGGGGCAACTATACAAAGCCAACTGCGTGCATCATCCTCAATGGAGAGAGACTGAAAGAATTCCCTTTGAGAATAGGAACTAGGTAAGGATGCCCAGTAACACCACTTCTATTCAACATTGTACTGGAGGTTTCAGCCAGAGCAATTAGACAAGACCAAGAAATAAAGGGCATCTACATTGTCAAATAACAAGTAAAAATCACCATATTGGCAGATGCTATGATTGTATATGCAGAGAACCCTGAAGAATCCATAAGTAGACTGCTGGAACTAATAGGAGAAATCAGCAAAGTATCAGGATATAAGATAAACATTCCTTTATACCAACAAAGAGATCATCAAATAAGAAATCACCAAATTACTCTGGCTCCCAAGAGGATAAATAGAAAAATAAGGGATCTATGCACAGGAAACTGCAAGACCTTACTGCAAAAAACCAAAACAAACTTATGTGAATGGAGAAACCTACCCTGCTCATGGATAGGAAGAGTTAACATTGTGAAAGTGTCGGTTTTACCCAAAGCAATCTACATATACAGTGCAATCCCAATACAAATTCCAGTGTCATTTTTTAAAGAGATAGAGAAACAAATCACCAACATTTTTTGCAATGGGAAGAAACCCCAGATAAGTAAAGCACCACTGAAGAAGAGGAACACGGTTGGAGACCCAACATTACCTGACTTTAGAACCTATTACACTGCCACATGTAAACCAATGGAACAGAGTTGAGACCCCAGAGATGCCACCATCCTCTTATGAACAGTTGATATTTGGCAAAGGCTCTAAAATTGTAAACTGGGATAAAAACACTTTACCAACTGGTGCTGACAAAATTGGATATTCATCTGCAAAAAACTGAAACAAGACCTGTATCTCACATGTTATGCAAAAACTAACTCAAAATGGATCAAAGACCTAGATATCAAACCTAAAACGATAAAGATCATACTAGAAAAAAACAATGGAACTTCTAATGCGCAGGCTTCGAAATCTGACAAAGTACCGTCAAGAGACGAGAAAATAGATAAATGGGAACTATAAAGAATCAAACACTTTTGCTCATCCAAAGACTTTACCAAGAGAGTTAAAAAAAACACCAGCAGAATGGGAAGAAATATTTGGCAACTGCATGTCAGACCAACATATGATCTGCATAATCTACAGGGCACTGCAAAATACCAACAAGGAAAAGGTAAATAACACAGTTAAGCGATGGGCAAAGGAGATGGACAGATATTTTACCAAAGAGGACATCCAGACAGCCAAAAGACACTTGAGAAAATGCTAACCATCATTAACTATCAGAGAAATCCAAATCAGAACTACAGTGGCATACCATCTCAACCCAACAAGGTTGACAATGATCCCCAAATCACAAAACAAGAAATACTGGAGAGGCTGTGGAGAGATTGGAACTCTCCTACACTGCTGGTGGGATTGCAAAATGGTACAACTTCTCTGGAAAGCAATCTGCTGCTTCCTTTAAAAGCTGGAAATAGATACACCATTTGATCTAATAATCCCACTGCTTGGAAATATATCTTACAGAAATAAAGGCTGTCACATAAAGAGATACATGCACAAATGTTTATTGCAGCACAGTCTGCAATAGCAAAAAAATGGAGTCAACCCAGATACCTATCAACAGATGAATGGATAAGCAAACAGTGGTACATATACTCAATGGAATGCTATGCAATGATAAAGAACAATGATGATTTTTGGATGCATCTCATAACCTGGTTTCAATTGGAAGACATTATGCTGCGTGAAATCAATCTGTGGCAAACGGAAAACATTGTATGAGACCCCTACTATAAGGACTTAAAAAATAAATACTCATGTACAGAAGAAAAGACTCTTTGATGGCTACAAGGGAGAGGAGGGAGGAAGAAGGCTGGACATAGATTAGATAGTTGATAGAAATTTGGTTAGGTGAAAGCAGTGGTAGTACACAATAGAAAGTAGATCAATTTAACTGGACTTCACCATAAACTGAAAACTCTTCTGATCCCAATCCAATACTGCAAGTATAAAGTAGCAGGGGGAGGATGTGGGAACCATGCTTTTGGGGACATTGAGGGCAGTTGGCATCACTAGCCTGTCGTTAAGAGTATCTTGTGCATCCCTTGTTGGTGAGTGGCATCTGGGGTCCTAAAAGCTAGCAAGCTGCCATCTGAGGTACACCAAATGGTCCTAGCTCATCCAGTACAGATGATCACCATGAACAACAAAGACACAAGGAAAAAAAAGCTCAGGAGACAGAAGGACCCATATAAATGGGAGGCTGTATCAGCAAGTGACCAGAAGAACCAGGTGGTGCCCAGCCACCACCAAAGGCAGCCATGATGGGGCACACAATGTTTATTCCCTGTGGCAACATGAGAACAAGAGTGGAGCAGCTCAAGAACTCTACTACAAGACCACAATTGATGGTCCAATGGCCTGGGGATCCCCTGGGAGCACGGCCCCTAGACCTGCTGCCGCCTCTGACCAGAAAACGCTACTGAAGTCGACTCTTTGGACAAAAAGAGACTGGACTCGGGTACACAGTATGACCATATGGTTTGTGTACTTTATGGTTCTCTGTATTTATAGGATGCTACCCTACTGGTCTCTTTCTAGGTGGTAACGAAGAGGGTGGAGATGAAGGGAGAGGAGATTGTTGGGAGGATAGGACAAATATAGAATGAAAAGGAGGAGTGTGCTGTCACCGGGCAAGGAGAGCAGAAGGAGCTGCAGACAGATGGGCATGCAAAATTGGTTTGGATTGTATACTCTCACTAAATCAAAATAAAAAGAGAGGGAGGAGAGAAAAAATAAATAAATAAATAAAACCGGGGGGTGGGAGGATGGAATTAGTCAAAGGACAGATGGATCACGTCCCTGAAGAGGAGATGCAGTTGGTCAATAAATGTAAGAAAATATGCTTAATAACATTAGCAATCCAATAAATACAAATTAAAAATACCAGAAACTACTTCCCCCAGTAAATTATGAAAATAACAGTTTGATAATATGAAGAGTTAGTGAGGGTGTGGGAAAGTAGGAACTCCTGTGTTACAGATCTAAACACACATTGGCACAGCCACTTTAGACGACGTTCTCATTGATATCTGTCACAGGTGAAAAGATGGTGCTCCATATCCCCCAATTCCACTTTGTACTATATACTTTAGAGAAGGGGTAAAAGCTTTTGTTCTTCCAGAGTTATCTGCAGTGGCAAGGAAGGAAGAAGCACCCCTTGTTGACTGGTAAAGGAATGAGTAAATAAACCGTACATTTATTTATACTATGAAATACCGTATAGACTCATTAGAGAGTATAAAAGAATGAAGTGGATCTACTGATGAGATGAGATGCATTTGTGCTAAAACAAAATTGCTGGCCTATGTATTATACCAGGGAGTCCTGGTTGAACAGTGGTTAAGCACTTGGCTGCTAACTGAAAGGTCTTGCATTGGAACCCGCCTGCCGCTCCTTGGGAGAAAGAGTGACACTGTTTCTGTAAAGATGTCAGTCTTTGAAATCCTATGGGAATTGCTACTCTAGTCCAGTAGAGTTGCTGTGAGTCAGAACTGAGTCAATTGCAATTGTTTTGGTTTCCAAGTTATGTATTATACTGTTATATAATTATGCCAGTTTTCAAAAAAGAAAGAGACATGAAACAGTGCTATAAGTAAAAAAAAAGTCGTATGTGTTCATACATATATGAATTACATGTGTAATCAAAATCAAATAAAACTTTTTCAAAGATGGAAGGCATCTGAACCTGCTTCTGCTCTAAAAAGGAAGTAGAAAGGGAGAAGTGGAAGATACTGGAGAGGAGTTAGTTGATGGAGATGTCCTGGGGGAGGTGGAAGAGAATGCAGTGTAGAACTCAGTTGTATGGTATTAACTTTGGATAGGAGTAGGTATCAAGGTATTTATGGCCCCTGATGGCATAGTGGTTAAGTGCTCAGGCTGCTGACCAAGAGGTCTGCAGTTCCAACCTACCAGGTGCTCCTTGGAAACTCTATGGGGCAGTTCTACTCTCTGTAGGGTTGCTGTGAATGGAAATTGAGTTGACAGCAGTGGGTTTGGATTTGGGGGTTTTCATTTAGGGCCAAATGGAAGGATGAAGAGATGAAGCTAATGGAGATAAGTTTATATTTAGGGATGAGGACAGGCATTGGAGAGAGGAACTGAAAAACTGCCTTATAATCTCTGTTTTCTTTTTGAAGTAATGGCTTGAGGGAAATGTTGTGGGTCGAACCACCCATGTGTCCTCCTCACTGTGGGTTTTGGGACTGGCTGACTTCTCACCCACAGTGCATTTAATGTTATTAGTGTCTCATTACTGCCAGGGGCTCTTTCCTCTTTTCTTCTTTATAAAGAATAGATTGCTTCTGCCATTGCGTGTACTCCCAGAAGGCCTGCAGTACTGCCATGAAAACAACAGTTGTACTTGCTCCATACTAATGGAGCAATTCCTGTTGTTTGAAAGTCCCTTAGGAGTTGCTGTCAGATAGCTTTCCCTAGCTCTGTGCTTGAAAGAGTTTTTCTGTCTCTTATGCATTTGGGGAGCACTGGTGACCCAGTGATTAGAGCTTGGCTGCCATCAATCGCTGCTTGGAAACCCTGTGGAGCAGTTCTGCTCTGCTGTGTAGGGATGCTAGGAGTAAGAATCAACTTGACAGTAACAGGTTTGGTTTTTCTGGTTTTATGCATTCAGAGGAGGCTTAGTGACCCAGTGCTTAAGCAGTACCCCTCTGCTAACAGAAAGGGCAGAGGTTCAAACCCACCAGCTGCTCTGTGGGAGAAAGATGTGGGCATCTGCTTCTGTAATGATTTACAGCCTTGGAAACCCTATGGAATAAATCTGCTATACCCTACAGGCTCACCAGGTGTTGGAATCAACCGGATGGTAAGGGACTGTGCATTCAGAGAAGCCTAGGAAACCATCCCGCCCCCTCCCTCCATTCTATGAAAGTTCTTTTTTTGAAGCCTCACAAAGCCTTCTGTTGTTCCTTCTTTGAACAGGCTGTGAAGTAAGAGACAACTGAAGGAGAAAGGCTCTGGCACTGCCCTCTCCCTTGGATTTTAAGAGCCTTCCGGCAACCTGACCTCACCTTTTTATGTAAAATATATTTAGCCACTCATTACAAGTGGCAGTGCCTTGGTGGTCCTTTCATTCCAGATAGAGAATGAAAAGAATTTTTGGATGTCAGACGTCAAAGGAGATTGATGAAAACGTCTGAGACATGTATTCTTCTCTCTAAATCTTGTGACTTAGCTGGAGTCTATCCCCAAAGTCCCTGGTACTTTCTCCCTTTGGTGTCTGCCTGTAGGAGGAAAACCCTCAAGAGATGAGCTGTTCTTTTCTGTTCTCTGTGCTGTTACTCCCACTGTTCACATGTTGATGATGAAGGCACGTCCTTTGCTTCTCCCTCGGTAGGTGACACAGATTTTTGTGGTGGTTAATTTTCTTTCCTACCTTTAACCATTCTGCTGTGGCTGTGTGCCATCCAGAACCATCGTAATTAGTGGTAAAGGTCATAAAACAGTACTTCGCAGGGCTTTACTAAATAATTAATGAAAAGCAAGGTACTGGATGAAAGCACTGTAAACTTGCATTACATTCTGAATGCTTACTGCATGTAGTGTGGCAACAAATGTATGGTTTCAAAAGAGTAAATGCTAAGTGTTGAAATGGCCAATTTAATTGTATGTAACAGTGTAGCACTGTTGTTTATTCTTCTTAACCTTCTCATTTACGGAAAAAAAAAAAAAAAGGAAGCAAACAATCTCCAAGAGTTTCATGTTGTTTATTTATTTATTTATTCCGTGTACTTTTGGGGACAGTGACTTTGATACTACTAGCCAGAATCAGATTGTAATGGATATACTGTATTATCAGGTTTAAAAAAATATTACCAGGTTTGCAGTACTGAAACCAACACTTCAAAGACTGAACTGGACTAAGGGACACAGAGTGATGCAGGTGGTGGGTGTACTTGATGATTTCATGTATACACATAAGATGCTGTCCAACTGGTCTCTTTTTAAAAGAGAGGAGAGGAGTGGGTAGAGAGAAGGGACAATGTTGGTTGAGTGGTTACTGGAAGTAAAGAGTGAAAAGGAAGAGTGTGTTGTCACAGGGTAAGGAAGGCAGATAGAGTTGAATAGAGGTGGGCGCTTGGGGTTTTATATGGCAGATTGACTTGGATGATAAACCTATACTTAATTATAATAAATTTTATTTTTAAAAAAGAAATAAAGTGTTGTCAGATTTGTTTCACAACTTCATTGCATAACAAACAGAATATTATACTTGGAATTAGATCCACCTTGCTTTTAGTCTTACAGTTTGCTGTGTGTGACCTTACTCTCGGTAACTTCTCTAAGGCTCAGTTTACTAATCTGTAAAGTAGCGATAAAATAGAAGTCTCAGAAGAGATTCCCTAGAAAATGAAGGAGAAGAATTACATTTCAGAGGAAAATAATAAGCTCAAGTTTTATCAAACTGAGTTCAAAGTACTGAAGAAGTAGTTAGATGTATAAATTTTGATTAACTACTTTTAAACTGGAGTTTTTTTTTAGTTTATGGAAGTAGTATTTTCTGTTAATTGTTGATGACATTTGATAAGATGATGTTTCAGCTAACAAGACGTGTTTCTCTTAGAATTTTGTGAGCGCTGGTCTTCTTGCCCTGCCTGTATCCTTTTCTCACTGTTGTACCTAGCATACCTCTCATGTGTTGTGTACTTAGCCTAGATGGGCCTCACTACCTCCACTCCTGTGCACTTCTGTGACTGTGGTCACCACTTGGCCACTGTCTACTTGGATAGAGACTTCAGTGCCTCTCCATAGCCTGTGTAATGAGTGGGACATTATTTAGCTGTGAGTTAAGTAAGTAATGACCTGAATCCTGTGTCCCTTTCCTGCCTCATTTTCTGTTTACTTTCCCACATTCTTTCATGATTGGTATCGGGTTCTTGTCTTTCTGCCTTTGACTGTCAGTTCTTCAATCTCATTAGAGCCATGTGATGCCACACTGAAGAGTGACTAGCATAACTACAAGATGTATTGTTATTTACCCTTTTATCCCCAAACCAAAACCCAAACCAAACCTACTGCCATTGAGTTGGGTCCAACTTATAACAACCCTAGAGGTTGGGGTAGAACTACCCCATAGAGTTTCCAAGGAGCGTCTGGTGGATTTGAACTGCTAACCTTTTGGTTAGCAGATATAGCACTTAACCCACTACACCACCAGAGTCTCCTTCTATTCCAAAAGACAGTTTTCCCCCTGAGTGTTGTAGGTTGAAATAAAGTGTGAATTTTACGAAAAAAGTGAAAAATGTCTTCCGTTTCATGCAAAATTGAAGTCAAGTTAGCTTTTATTTAGCACATAATCTTAAGACTGAAGTATAGAGAGAAAAACATATGACCAATATAAACTGGAGCTTCCTGTAGCCCAGTCTATAAATGGTGTCACTTTTGGAGATATTAAAAAGGTCAGATGTTATTTAGACTTGCAAGGAAATGCAAGGGGTAGGGAGGGACATGCAATTTTAATGTGCTGCAAACATATGAAATACTCTTTATCCATTATTTCTTAGTGTCCTCCACACTGATGGTGACTACCTATTGCCCTGTCACCCCCCCACCCCCCACTTCCACTACGCACTCTATTTTCTGCTTCCCACTATTTTTCCATTTGTATCGTATGCATGCAAAAGCTGGATAAGGAATAGGAAAGAAGAAGAAGAATTCATGCTTTCGAATTGTGGCATTGGAGAAGATTATTGACTATGCCATGGACTGCCTATTTTGGAGAATGTTCCATGTGCACTGGAGAATAAGGTGTAGTTGTCCACTGATGGATAGAAACTTCTGTATATGTTGATGAGGTCTAGTTGGTTAATTGTGGCAATAAGTTCTTCAGTGTCTCTACTGAGTTTTTTACTAGACGATCTGTCCAATATTGAGAGTGGAGTGTTGAAGTTTCCTACTATTATTGTGGAGTGATCTGTCTCCTTTTTGAGTGTCATCAGTGTTTCTTTGATGTATTTAGGTGCTCTAATATTAGGTGCATAAATATTTAATATTGTTAAGTCCTGCTTGTGTATTGAACCTTTCAGCAATAGTGTCCATCCTTGTCCATAATAGTGGATTTTACATCAAAATTGATTTTATCTGAGATTAGAATTGCCACACCTACTCTTCTTCATTCATTATTAGCTTGATATATATTCTTCCATCCTTTAATTTTCAGTTTGTTTCTATCTTTAAGTCTAAGGTGAGTTTCTTGTAGACAACATATAGATGGGTCATGTCTTTTGATCCAAGATGTCACTTTACTGGAGCATTCAGTCCATTCAGATTCAATGTAATTATTGATAGGTATGTGTTCAGTGCTGCCATTGTGATATGTTTATTTTTGTGTCGATGTTTTCTCTGTTGTTCTTATTAATCTGTTCTGTGACCTTCTTTGTGAGTTGATTTTTCACCTTTTTCAGGGTTGGTTTTGTGGTTGTTGAGACTCCTGTATTATATTTCTTGATACGGTATGTTGCTGCTTTATTGTGCTTTACAGCTGCCCCTATGATCCCGCTTAATAAAATATAAATAAACCCAATTTTGATTGCTACCAGTCTTGTCAACTTCCTCTCTATCTGGAAGGACTATAATGATTGTAGTACATCCCTTTTTTTAATATGATGATATTGTAGTTTATGTGATATGGTCACTAGATCGTTTCTTTCAATATTACAGCTTTGATTGTGTTTGAAGCCTTCCTTAATTGAGTAGGATTCTGGATAATGTGTCCTTCTAAAATATAAAGTTAGCAGTTTTGTTCTTCCAAGCCAAGAGATTCTTTAAGTATTCTTGTAGCTTTGATTTGTTTTTCACAAAATCTGTGAGTTTCTGTTTATCTGCAGATATCTTAATTTCATTTTCATATTTGAAAGATAGTTTCACAGGATATATAATTCTTGGTTGGAAGTTCTTCTCCTTCAAGGTTTTGAATGTGTCATGCCACTGTCTCCATGCCAGCATTGTTTCTGCTGAGAAATCTGATGAAAGCCTACAGGGTTTCCCTCTGAATGTTAGCTTTGCTTTGAGTCTTGCTGCCTTTAAGAGTTTCTGCTTATGTGTCATTTTGTTGAGCTTGATTATAATATGTCTTGGAGTCTTTTATTGAGATCTATATTGAGTGGTGTTCGATTTATATCTTGGATATCTGTATTCCCTTTTTTCATAATTTCTGGGACATTTTCTATCAGCAGCTCAGCAACAATACTCTGTGTTCTCAGGTATCTCACCCTATTCAGGAACTCCAATTAATTGTAGATTGTTTTTCTTAATAGAGTCCCACATACTTCTTCATTTTTCTGTTTCCTGATTTCTCCTCATAAATGCTGGAGTCAGTAGCTCTGTCTTCCAAATCAGAAATTCTCTTTTCCATTTGTTCCATTCTGTTTTCTTGGCTTTGGATAGAAGTTTCTATGTCTTTGATTTTGTTCTTGATCTGTTGGATTTCTGAGTACTGCTGTTCCATCAGATCGAATAGCTTGCTTAATTTTTCGTTTTGCTCTGCTGCATTTTGTATAAGGTCTAGGAGGGCTCTGTATATAATCCCTTTGTATTTACCTTCTGATAGTTTCAGAAAAGCTTCTTCATCTGGGAAGTGCTGAGGTGGTTTCTTTTGGGGGACTTCTTATGCCATCGGTGATTTCTGGATTACGGTCTTTTCCAAAGTTTGTTGCTTTTCGGGCTTCATGTGAGTCAGTAGAGGCTGGGAGAGATGTTGTGAAGATGGACCACAGTTGTTTCCCTAGGCCATCTTCAGTCTGTGCAAGCCTGTGTTCGCTGAGTGGGGTCAGTAAAAGAGAGGAGGTTTTGCATGCAGTGGCATGAAGTCCAAATTAATAGCCCTATGCCACATCCCAGGGCTCCTAGGTGTCCAGAAGGCTCTGTTTAATTATCATTTCAGGTCTTGGTTACCAGAGGGATTTAGGGAGGTGTGTGTTTAGTCTGCCATCTTGACTTCACCGCCCCATGGACTGCCGAAAGAACAAACAGATCTATTTTGGAAGAAGTACAAATGGAGTGTTCCTTAGAAGCAAGAATGGCAAGACTGCGTCTTACATACTTTGGACATGTTGTCAGGAGGGATCAGTCCCTGGAGAAGGACATCATGCTTGATAAAGTAGAGGGTTAGCAAAAAAGAGGAAGACCCTCAACTTAACAAGATGGATTGACACAGTGCTTGCAGTCATTGGCTCAAGCACAGCAGTGATTGTGGGCATGGCACAGGACCAGACACTATTTAGTTCTGTTGTACACAGAGTCTCTATGAGTTGGAACTGACTTGACAGAATCTAACAACACTATTTCCAAGCACTTCTGTCCTGCAATATAGGTGCTTTTGTTCTTTTTTTTTTTTGTTTTTCCCTTTCTCTGTCTCTCTTTCTCACTTCTTGGTCTGGATTCCTGTTTCTGTTTCTACCTGCTGAGATCACCTGGAGGAGCCAGAAACCATATGCATGCATTCAGGAAAATGGATGGCATTCCCAGGAAAATACACTTTTCCCACTTTGCCTTTCTAATGAGAAATATATATGTGAAGGACTTTCTATAAATTGTAGACATATTTATAAGTAAACTCAATGGCACTTGGCTTGACTTTGGCTTATTTTTTTTTTTATTATAGAGTAATACACAGATCAGAAGATTATATGGGTATAATGTGTATACATGCTCATGTATAAAAAGATGTTTATCTGGCTAAATATTCTACTTGCCCTGGCATTGTAAGTTTCTTAAGGACATTTTTTTTGTCCCTTTAGATTCACATAGTACCTAGTCCCAGACCTCAAATATAATGGATGCTTAAAAATGTCATTGATTGATTTACTGCTGGAGAACTCAGTGTTACAGTGTTAGGGAAATGTATTTTCTCTTGTATCTTTTTGAAAAGTAACCAAGTGTAACCAGTTGAGATTTTATGCAGTAACCTGCCAAAATAAATTTCTACAGACAATGGGTATTCCCACATTATTGTATAAAAGTTTTGTTGTTTCATTTTATTTGCCTCTGTTGATGGTCATCTGAAAGTGATTATGTGTTTAATGAATCTAAGTGTTTGTTCTCAAGGGTCATGGAAAAATACCTGTCAGAAATTCTACAGTAAATATATTTTTTATAATGTAAATAAGATAAAAATGTAGTCTTTGCTTTTTAAGTCTGTATACGGGACTTCAAACTAAAACATATTTCAGAACTGGATTGTGTTCAGAAAGGGTCATTTTCCTCTATTGAAGTTTCTTTTGCATTTCTGTTATGTTTCCAGATATAAGCTGCTTATTATTGTATGAGAACAAAATGGTTTCTTCAGGAACTTGGGAAATAATAAACAGCTTCATTTAGAGAGCAGTTTGGCCTGGATTTGGTCCATGAAGTTATGGATATGAAGCCGTTTCGTGTGCTTAAGATCTTGAGGATCCTGTAAGAGAAACTGTTTGGATTATTTACCCCGTGATGTGTTTGCCTCCTGGAAAGTTCGTTTGAAGTAACCAGACAAGACTGTGAACAAATCCATTACAATGACAGAGCTGGCAGGAGCTGCAGGAGGTCCTCTTTTTTCGCCCTTTTACCCAAAGAGGAGAGTTTGCAAATCATTCAAGGCAGGAGGCTCCTGATCCTGTTTCTGTGAGACGTCTAGGAGTGGGAGTCCTGGTGGTGCCACAGGGACTATTTCAGAGGAAAGAACTTGACATGTTGGATTTTGTATCACGTTTTAAGACTGAAATGTGAGCTGTGATGGGAGGGACATTCATTCCACTTCTTGGGTGGTCAGCAGGAGTAAGGGGTTGCCTATGACATTTCAGAATCTGGAACATTCTTGTGTCCACATCATCTATTAAGGTGTTTTAATTAGTTTTGTAATTAAAGTGTCACTCTCTTGGTATTTATCTGAGTCACTTTCTATCAGGGGTTGCAAAACTCAAAATTCTGTAGAAGTCAAGCCGCTAGTGTGAAGTAAACTGATGCAGGCAATAGGGAGTGGTAAGGTCTGTGCCTAAATTGAAGATCACAGGGTTTAGGGGGCAGGGGCATTCAGATTCATTTTTAAACAAACAAACAAAGCAGGGCTGGCTAAACAGGTGCTATTCTGGCTGTATTTGGCTTGTGGGCCCCTGGTTTGTAACCTTAATCCAATAAGCAGCAGTCCTATACATACACTAAGCACATACAGAAGGCTTTCCTTGGTAATCCCGGGTGTATGCATTATAAACTAATGTGTGTTTTCAGTTTTATTTTTCTGACAGAAACATATTTTGAATGTGCAGAATAGTTTTTCTAATGCAGATAGCCTTGATAATACTTTTCTAAATAAAATAGCAAATTATTTGATTTAGGTTGATGAAAGTTAGCCATGTAACTTACCTTATCTTTATGTCAGGATTTATGTAGAATGTACAATATACATTCTCAGTGTATCATAAAAGTGAAGCTGCAAAAGATCTTAGACCTTCCTGGTGATGGAAAGGGAAAATGTGCTGACACATTGTAGGGTTTGCAACTAATGTCACAAAAGAACATGTATATAAATTTTTGCCTGGGAAGTTAACACAAACGGTAAACTTCTACCTACGTAAAATAAATGTAATGAATTCAAAATCTCCTCCAGAAAAAAAAAAGGAATGATATCACCAGAACATACTTTTAGAACGGATGATGTCTAAACCAAGGGCACTAATCTCAAATGCCTGTGAGCAGGAGAGCTGTGTTGCCTACCTGAAGGGACCCCATTCACAGAAGTCTAAATGAATGAATAAGCACTGTGAGAGCAATGACTGTCCCGTAGACTGCTACTCTGTGATTGGTTCTCTCTGTTATTTTTTAGTGAAGCATCCCTACCTTCAATCTTAGGCAGATAATTGTATATTTGGGAAAAAGCTGAGTCTAAGGCAGTATGGAGTGTTGGAGACTATGACAAGTTGAAGAATACATGTTCTATATGAAGGTATTTCAATTTAGACAAGTGTAAATATTCTGCTGTAAGGGACCTCTGTAAAGTATTGAAAGGTAAAGATGTCACCTTGAAGACTAACATGTGCCTGACCCATGCCATGTAGTTTTAGTCGTATCATATGTACATGAAAGCTGGACAATGAACAAGGAAGACAGAAGAATTGATGGCTTTGAAATGTGGTGTTGGAGAAGAATACTGAATGTAGCGTGGGCTGCCAAAAGAACAGACAGGTCTGTTCTGGAAGAAGTACAACCAGAGTGCTCCTTGGAAGCAAAGATGATGAGACAGCGTCTCACATACTTTGGAAATATGATCAAGAGGGATCATTCCCTGGAGAAGGACATCATGCTTGACAGAGTGGAGGCTCAGCAATAAAAAGAAAGACTCTCAACAAGATGGATTGACACAGTGGCCGCAGAATGGGCTTAAGCGTAAAAATCATTGTGGACATGGTGTAAGACCAGGCAGTGTTTCTTTCTGTTGTGCAAGGGGTCACTATGAGTTTGGACAGACTTGACGGCACCTAACAACAACAACAACAAATATTCCTGTGGGCAAGGTTCACTACCAGCTTGAGACCCCTGGTCTAAACCAAGTGGGACCTTTGATTGTCCACTCTTTTCTTGAAAGATTCCTTGGCTGAAACCAGCATAGTCAGTAGCAAACTGCTTACCTGAAGGTACAGTCTTTAGCTCCGTGTATCATCGTGGAGTTAGCTAACATTTTCTTATTTAAATTTGAATTTTCATTAGAATATTGTTATAGATTGAGTTGTGTCGCCCCAAAATACGGGTCAACTGTGTTAGGCTATGAATCTCAGTGTTGTCTAACTGTCCACCGTTTTGTCATTTGAAGTGATTTTCCTACATATTGTAAATCCTATCATCATGATGTTAATAAAATGAATTAACAGCACTTATATCAATGAGATCTACAAGATTAGATAGTGTCCTAAGCCAGTCTGTCTTGAGATACAAGAGAGGGAAGTGAGCGGAGAGACACGAGGATCTCATATCAACTAGAAAGCAGCACCGGAAGTAGAACATGTCCTTTGGACTTGAGATTCCTGTGCTAAGATACTTCCAGACCAAAGAAAAGCCGATGACAAGGACCTCCTCTAGAGCTGACAGAGGAAGCATTCCCCTGGAACTGATGTCCTGAATTTGGACTCCTAACTTACTGGACTGTGAGAAAATAAATTTCTTTTTGTTAAAGCTATCCCCTTGTGGTATTTCTATAGCAGCATTAGTTAACCAAGACAAATACCAGAGCGTGAATTCATGTTGATCACCTATGCCATCCTATCAGGCATTCTAGCCTACTCTTCTCATTTAGTGCCTGTCAGATTGACAGACTACTTACTCTGCATCCCCAATCTGTCATTCTTATAACAGTTGCTGTCATTTGTTAAAGTCCAGCTAGGTGTCTGATATCCTGCTAGATGCTTTATTTGCTTACTTATCAGGAATAAAAAAAAGTAGGAAGTATTTTCATCCTTGCTTTCCAGATGACAGACTCAAGGCTCTGCTAAATTATATGACATGTCCAGCATGGAAGAGTTAATAAGCAGCAGAGCCAGATTTTGAACTTAGTCCTGGCAAACTCCAAGGTTCACTCTCTTTCCACTGAACTTTCTATAATTGGAACCTAACTTACTGATTTAACCTTATTTTTTCATCCCTGAGCAGTGGGGCCAGTACTTTTCCCAGAGGAACAAAGGGACAGAATAGAAGCACAGTGAAAAGACTACAGGGGTTGAGATTAGAAGAGCATTTGTGGAGAGGCAATTAGTGGATGAAAGTTTGAAAGGGACAAGAGATGCTTTTGAGGCCCTTCTGGAAACTCTGCTTTATTGAGCCTCTTTTGATTGCATGTAACAGAATCCTGACTCAAAGAGGAGAGAGAATTTCTTGATTCATGTAACTGAATTAGTGCAAAGAATTGAAGAGAATGCTGGAAAAATCAAGACCTTTGCCTTGAACTGGGTCCCTGACACAGCTAGAATTCCGTCTGCACCTACTGGACTTTTGCTCAGCTCTGCCTCTTCGTGCAGACAGGCAGGAAACATGAACTATGGAAGCGATGGTTCAAGGACCCCAGTAAGTTGTCCTGCATGTTATCAGCCTCTTGGTCTAGTCGCTATTACAGACTGCAGAAAGAGTGGTAGAATGGAATAGGGTGATTGTCCTAACTGGGGTCCTGGGCATCATGTACCCACCTGCTCCTCCGGAGTTTGTAGAAGTTGGGGGGTGATGGGGGCATGTATCTATTAAAGAAGAACTAAGAAAGCTGACTGGGAAGAGAAATATAGCTCTTGAAGTTCTAGATTCCCTAGAAGTCTAGGCCTTCCTGCCTTTTTCCCTCCTTCTTCTTCCTTTACAGCACAGGCAGTGCCCCCAAACCAAAAATTTCCTTGAAATCTTACATTCAGGCTACTGAACTGTCCACTTTGATATTCTGCAGGTGAAACAGTCAAGAGTCACATACCACATTCCACCGTAAAATACAATGGACTGCGCAAATGGCCTGCTTGTGGCTGCCTAGGAGGGATTGTATTCTAGGGAGCTGGCTACAGCTGGCAAAAATGAACTGTTCTGAAAACCAAAAACAAATAAAAATATGTGAATTTCAGCTATTCCGGCCCACAAAACTGTGTGAAAGGCAAGGTACAATAACCATGTATTTAGATAGGTTAGTAAGTGGCTGCTATCAAGTCCACTTGTGGTGACCTTATATATACCAGAACTCACTGTTGCCTTGTTCTGTGTCATCCTTATGACCACCACTGTGTTCAAGTCCACTATTGTCACTGTTTTGTCAGTCCCTCTCTCCATGAGTCTTCCTTCCCACTGCTGGTCCTCTACTTCACAAAGCATGATGTTACCTTCCAGCGCTGATTACTCTGGTTGATGTGTCCAATGCAGATGAGTTGGACAGTGTTCCGTTATGATCCAGATGGTTTCATTGGCTTATTTTTGTAGTAAGTCACCAGGTCCTTCTTCCTAGTTTGTCTTAGTCTGAAAGTTCTATTGAAGCCTGTCCACCATGGGTGACCCTGCGGCTATTTGAAATACTACTGACATAGCTTCTAACATCACAGTGGCATGCAAGCCACCACAGTAATGACAAATGGATGGGCAGGTGGTAGATGTATTTAACTAGAGGGACTTAATTTTGATCATTCTGTCCTAGATTAGCCTTGTTGACTTTACCAAAAATTTTTAGTTACTTTAAAGATAAATACAATTTCTGTTGCTTTAAAACATTTTGCCTTTAGTATTATGTATTGTTAGTATTATGTGGCTACCTTATATTTTCTCAGTGAAAGTTGTTTACCTAAATAATTTTTTTTCAAACTTAAATATGGTGTTTTCTTGGGATTATTAATTTTTCTAAGGCTAAACTACATAACCTTCTAAGGCATCAGTTTTTCTAAGGCTAAACTGCATAATCTTCGAAGGTATCAGTTTGTTTGCCTCTTTTCTTTCAAAAATGAAGGATTTGTACCTGGGTTCTCTGATGCTGTCCTGGTCCTGAGTCAAACATCTGTTTAAGCACCCTTATTTCCCTTTGTACTGTTGTGTGACATATATAAAAATGACAACATTTACTGATTTATTATCTTTCACGTGTACAATTTAGTGAAACTAGTGATAACAATCATGTTGTACAATCTTCACCAATATCCGTTGACAGATTTTCTATCACCGTAAAGAGAAATTCAGTGCTTCCTGTACAGTGACTCACCCTTTCAGCCTCCCTCTCCATCATGGTAACTGCCCCATGGTAACCACTATTAAACTTTAATTTCTACACATGGCCTATTTTGGGTACTTTATATAAATAAGATCGTATAGTATTTGTCCTTTTGTGTCTTACTTACTGTTATGGATTGAATTGTGTCCCCCCAAAACTATGTATAGAAATTGGGTTGTGATTACCAGTACTGTATGACTGCCCTCCATTTTGTGATTCTTCTATGCTGTATGTTAAAGAGGGTTAGGGTGGGACTATAAATCCTTTCTTAAGGTTACCTCAGTGCTCCATTGTAAAGGGAGATTACATGGAATGAGACTTGCACCACCTTTTATCCTACAGGAAATAAAAGGAAAGGGAAGCTGCACAGTTGGAAACCTCACACCATGAAGAAAGTGCCACCAGGAGTAGAGTGCATCCTTTAGACCTGAGATTGCTGCACCAAGATGCTCCCTGACCAAAAACTGATGGAACACAATGACTTTCCTCCAGAGTCAACAAGGAGGGAAGGCCTTCCCCTGGAGCAGACATCCTGAATTTGGACTTGTAACATACCAGACTGTATAAGAATAAACATTTGTTTGTTAAAGCCATCCAACGCGTGGTACTTATGTTATAGCAATTCTAGCTGACTTGAGTACTAACAAGTTCTCAAACTTGCCACCTTGCACTAAAATCGGCAGCACTGTACAAACAACTTGATAAGTTTTCATAATGTTGGCATAGTAGGGTCTCACAGCTGTGTTCATGACAGTGTGTTATACTGTCTTGCTGAGTAACGTCCATTATTGTTGTTGTGTGTTTTTGTGTGCTGTCACAAGAATGTTGGAGCTTGAATTAGAACAATGAACAAGCATTAAATTTATTGTTAAACTTGGCAAGAGTGGAAATGAAACCAGGGACATATTAGCCCAAGTTTATGGGGATAATGCCATGAAGAAAATAGCCGTGTACAAATAGATTAAAAGTTTCTGAGGGGAGAGAAAGTGTCACTGGTAAAGAGAGGTCAGGGCAGCCAGTAATAAGCAGAACTGATGAAAACATTGCAAAAATTCATCCAATTGTGCATCAGAATCATTGTCTGACTGTGAGAAGCATAGCAGACCAAGTAAACATTGATGGAGAAACACACAAATCTTAACTGAAACTCTTGGCATGAGAAAACTGTGTGCAAAAATGGTCCTGAAGGAGCTCACCCATGAACAGTGACAAAGGAGAGTTGAAGTTTGCCAAGACCTTTTGGAGAGGCAAGATGACATTTTGGGCTGTGTTATCAGTGGTGATGAAACATGGGTATACCAATATGACCTTGAAACAAAGCGTCAAAGTGCACAATGGAAGTCAGCCAGTTCTCCATGATGGAAAAAGTTCCGTCAGTTCAAATCAAGAGTCAAAACAATGTTGCTAACCGTGTTTGATATCAGAGGGATTGTTCATTATGAATTTGTACCAACAAGTAAGTTTACTATTTGGAAGTGCTGAAAAGGCTGCATGAGAAAGTCAGACAAAAATGACCTGAACTTTTCTCTAACAACTCATGGCTCTTTTGTCATGACAGTGCACCAGTTCACATGGCACTGTCACAGAGGGAGTTTGTAGCCAGGAAACAAATAACTGTATTGGAACACCCTCCCTACTTTCCTTATCTGCCCCCAGTGACTTTTTTCTTTATCCAGAGATAAAGGAAATATTAAAAGGAAGACATTTTGATGACGTTCAGGACATCAGGGTATTACAACAACTCTGATGGCCATTTCAGAAAAAGAGTTCCAACATTGCTTTGAAGGGTAGACTAGGCATTGGTGTCAGTGCATAGCTTCCCAAGGGGAGGACTTCAAAGGTGACCGTAGTGTTACTCAGCAAGGAGTTCTGTAGCACTTGTTTGAGGATGAGTTCGCAAACCTAATTGTCAGACGTCGTAAACCCATAGCTCAAAATAATGTTTCCTAGGTTCATCCAATGCTGTAATATGTGTCAGGACTTCCTTTCTGTCTATGGCTGAGTAACATTCCATTGTGTATGTGTACCACAATCTGTTATCCATTCATTTCTTGGTGAACCTTTAGGTGGTTTTTACCTTCTGGCTGTTGTGAATAGTGGTACTGTAAACATTGATGTACCTGTGTCTGTTTGTGTTCTATTATCAAGTCTTTTGCGTATACACCTAGGAGTGGAAATTTCTGGGTCCTACGGTAGTAGCACCAAGATTGGAGGAAGACTCATTAACCACCTATAATATGTGCATGACACAGCCTTGCTTGTTGAAAGCTAAAAGGACTTGAAACACTTAATGATGAAGATCAAAGACTTCAGTCTTCAGTATGCATTTGCACCTCAACATAATAAAGAAAATGAACTCCTCACAATTCAACCAATAAGCAACATCACAATAAACGAAAAAACATTGAAGTTGTCGAGGATTTCACTTTAGCTAGATCCACAGTCAATGGCCGTGGAAAGTGTGCGATCAAGAAATCAAAATCACAGATTACGCTGGGAAAATCTGCTGCAAAAGACTTCTTTCAAGTGCTAAAAAGATGAGTACAGAAGGCTAAAGAAGAATTGATGTTTGAATTAATGTTATTGGCAAAGAATGTTGAATGTATCATGAACTGACAGAAATGTGAATAAATTTATCTTGGAAGAAATACAGCCAGAATGCTCCTTGAAAGGTAGGAGAGCAAGGCTTTGTTTCACTTGCTTTGGACATGTTATCCACAGGGACCAGTCCCTGGAGAAGGACATCATGTTTGGCAAAGTAGAGGGTCTTAAAAAAGGGGACTCTTAGTGAGATGGATTGACACAGTTGCTGCCACAGTGGGCTCAAGGATAGCAACATTTGTGAGGATGGGACAGGACCATGCAGTGGTTTGTTTTGTTGTGCATAGGGTTGCTGTGAGCGGGAACTGCCTCGACGGCACCTAACAACAACAACAACAACATAATGTGACAATTCTGGAATTCCCACCTCTCCGGGGTTTGTTGTTGCTGCTGCTGTTGTCATTTGTTTAATGACTTTCTTGCACTGATTTGTAAAGTCTGTATTCTTTGTTGTGTGTGCCCTCTAAAAAGCTGCCTAGTCAGTGGTCAGCTGATTGGGCACATATTTATTTAAATATATTAAACTAATCAGTTTCCCAGACTTGGATGAAGGGCGCTGTGTCATAGGGCACACATTTACCTCTCTGGCAGCTTACACCTCGGCCTGAGCCTTCACTTTCTGCTTGTGCAGAGTCTCAAGGTCAGCCTGATGTGAGGTATAAACATTTTCTTGGCACTCTACAGGGCATGTACATAATCTTGCACATGGGTGAGGCCTTTTACAATCCTAGGAATGTGTTAGAGCTTTTCAAGCCTCTGGTGGACATCTCATTCTGAATATTTTCTTTTAAATATTTCCTCAGCTTCTTGTTTGCATCATTGGCATTTCAGCCTTAGGCAGCTGTGAGGTTACACAGTTACCGCTGACTGTTTTTGGCAAATTCACTAGGTTCAGGGCTGTTTGCACTGAAAGAGCTCTGAGTCAGATGAAACATAAAAGACAAATCCTGTGAATGGGTCTTTTCCAGCAGGTAGCCAGCGACATTAAATAGTGAACATTCTATAGGAATGAGGATAAGAATGCTCTGATTCTGTTTTCCCCTCTGCAGTGGCTGTTAGGATCACGAAGACTCCTAAGGTGGTAGCTGGTTTTCACAGCTACTGTGCTTATGAGGCTGTTGTTTTGCAAGCCTGCAATTGAACTGGGAGAAGAGTGTGCACCTCGTCAAGTTAAAACGCGTTGCTTACTGAGATACAACCATGTTTCTTGAATAAACACTCATTGGATTGTTGTGCGTCTTTAGATAATTTCCAGGATAATTTCCGGAAAAGTTGGTTTGGACAGGTTTTTGCCAGTGTTCTCGTTGTTTTAATGGAGCAGTGAATTTTTTTTGTTGGTTTGTTTTGTTTATTTATTATGACTAAGTGAGAGTATACAATCCAAGTCAATTTTGCATGCCTGCCTTTCCACCCCCCTATATGTTCTCCCCACCCTGTGACAGCACACTCCTTTTCATTCTTTACTTCTAGTATCTCCCAATGAATACCTGTCTCCTCCTCCCCATCCTCTCCTCCCCGCTCTAGAAAAAAACCAGTAGGACAGCCTTCTATAAATGTGTAAAACCATAAAATACACGAGACCACATGCTCACTCTGTGTCCCGAAGTCCAGTTCACTCTTTGTCTGAAGAGTTGACCTCAGTACTGGTTTCAGGTCTGGGGCAGCAGCAAGTCTAGTGGCCTTGTTCCCATGGGACCCTCCAGGCTGTCGGACTATCTGTTCTGGTCTTTTAGTTGAGTTCTTGATCTCTACACCTCTTTTACCAGGGCTGCGTCAGGGACTCTACACTGTGTTCTCTTTTAAGGTTGTCTTTGGTGGTGGTGGGCACCACCTTGTTCTTCTGGCCTCATGCTGATGTAGTTTCCCAATCATATAGGTCCTTCTGCCCTCTGGGTTCATTTTCCCTCCTGTCTTTGATGTTCCCTGTTGTCATCTGGAGTGGTAGATTTTTAACTTACACCATTCTTCTTCCTTTGTGTTTAATCAGACTGTTTTCCTTGAGGATGCATGAGACTAGAAACACAGGAAATGCCTAGTGCCCAGTGGAGGGAAGCACTGTATTGAGTTGGGATTGTAGGATTCTACAGAAAGGAACTGGGCAAAAATTTTGCCTGTTATATCCCTTAATCTAATTTTAAAATTGGAAACAATGTAATAAATAGTCCCAGGAAGGTGTATACACACACACATATGGAGAGTACATTCTTTTTGGAAACCCTGGATGACGTAGTGGTTAAGTGCAACGTCTGCTGGTAATGTGCCGTGCACTCCTTGGAAACTATATAGGACAGTTCCACTCAGTCCTGTAAGGTCACTATGCATCGATGTCTTCTCGCCAGTAGGGGGTTGGTGGGAGTATTCTCTTTATTTTCTATGAAACTTTGCCATCTTGTTTTCTGTCCCACAGCTGATAGGTAGGTGGGAGCATATATTAGATGCAGGTATACTAGGACAACTAGTAATGAGAAGTAATATTTGCAGACAGATCATCCGAGGACTCCATCCTGTAGCATCATGCTTCCATATTCCCATTATGTAGGCTATATCAAAGTTGTAATGAAAATGCTGATTTGTGCTGTATGTTCTTTGCTTTTTAAGTCAGGGAATGCCTGACATATTTTAGGAAGTTTCCCATCAAAAAACAGTGAAATTGGTAAACATTTGGTATTTCAAGTTACAGACTACATGTTTGTAGAACATTTATGCCCAAGAAATATAATATTTTTAAATGATGTTGCTAATGGAGTGTTTGCTCCATCATTGGTGACAGATTCTGTTGAGGAGAAAAGTTCTGTAATCATCCAGCTAAATTCATGTGTTAGTTCCAGGTTTTACGGGTTGGATGTTTGCACAGTATATTGTTGTTTCTGTATGTAAACACAAGTAGAAAAATCATTAAAACCTCTGAAAAGAGTAAAGTTGAGCCACACAGTAGTACTGCTGCTTTGTTCACTGCTTGAATGCGTGTTTTTAAATTTGTAATCACCAGCAACACTTTCTACTTGCATTGCATGAGATTCATTGATTTGTTACTGAAGATATTATTAATTTCGTACTTGCATACGTTGCTGAAGACATAACTCAACACTATATAGTAAATTTTAACCCAAACCTGTATGTTTTAAGGTGGCTTTATGATGCCAGCTCATTCAATGCAGACACAGAAGCATAAGGAAATGTATAGAGAACTGTAGAGCCGTATTTTGCCAGGAGTATTAGAGCAGGCATCTCCCTGTGAACAGTTAGAGGTGATTCTCTGAGGCACCGTCTATCAAGAAGAATTCACAATGTGAGTACCGTTAGCTGACATCACCGTGCTGGTTCGATGAAAACATGTGGGATCAAGGAGCCACTTGTAACAAAAAAGAAAGCTGTGCTCGTTTGCTCATCCTTGTAGCGTAGATAAAAGACTCACTCTTGAAAGTCTGTATTATGTCATGCACATCATTAAAAGCCTTTATTACAGGTGGTAGTCTACAAAGGCAGAGACAATCCAGGGTTCTCCAGACCACCATCAAATCAAAAGCTGCTCTGCAGGGCCAAAGAGCACATATGGACAAGTACTCTCTACTGAAAATTCATTCCAAGAAAGGCAAGGAGGGAAGTTCTTAGAGGATTTTCCATTGATGCTAGTTTGCAGTAGGGAATTACACTATAGGGTGCATAGTGACATACAGAATGTGTACTTGGTGTTCTAGAAGTAGCTGCTGTTGTGTGTATGTATCACATGAGGTACCATGTGTCATGTTTGCGTTTTGCCAGATTATAGGTGGTGATGTTTCCCTGGGACCTTTTTTTCTCCCAGCATATTCTTTTTATTATTGTTATTAAGTGAAGTTTACAATCCAAGTCAATTTGCCATATAAAACCCCAAGCACCTGACTCTGTGTGACTCTACCTGCTGTCCTCACCTGTGACAGCACAGTCTTCCTTTCCACTCCTAATTCTAATATCTACTCAACCAACACTTGTTCCCTCTTCTTTACCTTCCCCCTCCCTTCTAGAAATAAACCAGTTGGACAGCCTCATGGATATATACTACACCATAAAGCACACACACCATCTGCATTACTCTGTGTTCCATAGTCCAGTCCAATCTTTGTCTGAAGTATTGGCTTCAATACTGGTTTCATCTATGGGCTAGCAGCAAGTCCAGGGGACATGTTCTCAGGGGACCCTCCACGTTGTCAGACCATCAGTCCTGATCTTTTAATAGAGTTCTAGATCCTCACTCTCCTTTTTCTTGTGCAAGGTCAGGTACTCTACTTTGTGTTCCATGACAGGGCTGTCTTTGATGGTGGCCAAGCACCAACTAGTTTTTCTGATCTCATGCTGATGTGGTGTCCCAATCATATGCCCTCTTCTGTCTCGTGGGCTCATATTTTCCTTGTGTCATTGATGTTCTTGGTTTTCATCTGTTCCAGGTGAGTTGGGACCCATTGATGTTCCTTAGATGGCAGCTTGCTGGCTTTTAAGAACACAGGCACCACTCAGCAATATCATAGGCAGAACAAGCTCTTAGAAAAAGGCTAGTTATGCCAATTGCCCTCTATGCCCTCTGAAACCATGGTCCCCAGGCTCCTGTCCTTGCTTCTGTGTCCACCAGCATATTCTTTAATTCCAGACCAGGATACTAAAGGTAAAGGAAACATTTCCGATGGCTAGATGCCATTTGAGTTACAACCCCTTTTTTAGAGAATAGGATAGATGTGCTGGTATCCCAGGTTAAGGAAGCAAATTCTAACTACATATAATATTTAATATAAATTTTTATAATGTGTTTTCAGTAGTGCTCGAGAAGATTGTTGGTAGAATATATGATATTTGGATAGTGAAAGCATGCCATTTCTTTGTTGCAGTGTTCTGGCAGGTTACAATGGTACCATCTTTGCCTATGGACAAACCGGCAGTGGCAAAACCTTCAGCATCACTGGTGGGGCAGAGCGTTACAGTGACAGAGGCATTATCCCAAGGACTCTGTCTTACATTTTTGAGCAGTTACAAAAGGTATGAAACTTTAATTTCATTTTACATTTAATATATTTTATAGAAATTTACTGCAGGCAGAAAATTTATTGTGACATTTTATTGTATTGCATCTAAAAGAGGAAGTATTGTCGTATAATAGCACTGGTCTTTACATTTAAGAAAAGTTCGAGATTTTGCTGAAGAAGGAAGAATTTAGAAGATGCATCTTATTAAGGAAGGGCTACTGTTTCAGCAAAGATTCAAGGGGAGTTCTTCTGATACACCCATGGAGAGTGAAAGCAGATAACATATCAACTAGTATCTTATATTCCTCATTAAGACACTGAAGAACACTCAAGGTACATCTAGCTCAATAGGCATAACATAGTTTACCAATAAAATGTTCTAGAGTAGTGTCTTGGGCTTCAAAAACTTGTGAGTGGCCAACTAAAATACTCTATTGTCCATCCCATCTGGAGCAAGGAGAATGAAGAAAACCCCAGACGTTAGGGAAAGTTTAGTCTGAGGGACTAATAGACCACAACCAGCACAGTATCCACCAGACTGAGTCCAGCACAGCTAGATGCTGTCCAGTTACCATGATTGACTACTCTGACAGGGATCACAATAGAGGATCCCAGATAGGGCTAGAAAAAAACGTAGAACAAAATTCCAATTCACAAAAAGACGCCATACTTACTGGCCTGGCAGACACTGGAGAAACCCTAAGAGCATGGTCCCAATACACTCTTTTAAATCAATATTGAAGTCCCTCCTGAAGTTCACCCCTTAGCCAAAGATTAGACAGGCCTGCTAAACAAACAGTAATGCACATAGTTCAACCATATATATAAGAAATAAATGGGGACACACCAGCCAGGGGCAAGGGCGAGATGGCAGGGAGGGGACAGGAGAGCTGGGCAAGTGGTGAAGGCCAACCCAAGGCTAAGAAAATGAGTATTGACATGTCACAGGGATGACAACCAATGTTACAAAACAATGTGTGTATTAGTTATTTAGTGAGAAATTAATTTGCACTGTAAACCTTCAGCTAAAGCACAATAAAAAAGTTATATTAAAAGAAGGACTTGAGGAATAATCCTTTTTCAAAACAGAACTTTTGTTTTAGCTGCTAAAGTACTGAATAGGATAGATAGTACGATTGTTCTCTTTTCATACTTTTAACAGGAGCCCAGGGGAATTACCAGAGTAAAAATTGTACTAACCTTACCAGTATTATTATAAAGAGGCATATTCCATGGCTACATTATATGGATCCTTTACTGAGTGCCTACAAGTACCTATTGCTGTGTGAGCATTTAATATAACATAATACAACTAATAATGTGGATATGCTTTATCTCCATTTTATAAATGGGAAAACTTCGTCTCAGGCTAACTCTGTTTCTCTGGATCCACATCTTATAAGTATCTGATGTGGTGTATCGTCCTAGCTCTGTCTGATGCCAAAGCCAGTAATTTGTACTATTGCATACACAGGCTCTGTATCTCAGCCTGGCCTTCTTTTATTGATTGTATTTAAACACATTCTCCACAGTGATTCATTTAAATTCTCTAGGTTTCTATTTTTCCCCTCCACAAAAGGAGGGATTGAATTTTACTAGAGGATTTCCAGCATTCCTACTAATTCCAACAATTCCTTGGTTGTTTTAATCCCATTTAACAAATGTCCTAACTAGGTCAGTGTAACAGGCACTTCAGAATTTCTGGACTATGTGTTGTTTGCATCTTGAATTAGAAAAGATGAGGAGAAACCGCTGAGATCTGCATACTTCTCATTTCCATCCATAAAGTAGTAAGTAGCCATTAGTTCAGCTCATCTCTCCCTGCCTCAAACAGGCCAGCCCTGCATGCCAGAAAATTTGTGAGAGTGTAGTGTGTATGTTGGCTCCAAGGCCCTTCTTTTGTTTACTCATTTTTTTCAGAAGTTATCTGTTTTGTTCGCAGATTCCACAGACAGGGAATGTAATTTTTAATAGTTTTTGCTGTTAGGGACTAACGTGGAAGCCTGCTGTCTTAGAAAGATGGTCTGGGCAGACTTGGTTCTGAGAAGGTGTGCTGCTTTACTGCATGTGGCATCGGGGCATTACTTAATGAATGTCTCAGTCATGTGGCATTGCTGGGAGGACTGAACAGGCTGTATTTAAAGATACTGTCCACTTCCTAGCACATAGTACATGCTCAATCCATGATGGTTATTACTGAGCGTCATTAATATAAATATATGTAGATGTGAGAATCCTTTGAACCTTTCAGAAGAAATGAAGGCAGTTCACCCAATTAAGTTCAATTGAATAAACCAACCCTTTTCCAATGGAAACTCCTTCACTCGCCCCTTTTGTAAAATTTCATCTATGGTTGTATGAAGTATGATCCTAAAAGTCTAAATATCTCTCAATTACCTACCATCTGTTAGGTTCATTGCTTTAGATCTGCTTGCTGTTGGCATTACTGTCAACCCCACTTCATTCTGAATGATCTCAAATAACTTCCTGGACTTGGAGAGAGCCCATCAGACCATTTGATAGCCAGGGAAGTGCTTTGCAAGGGCAAGTTTCCATGATGGGGCACAACACATTCCTTATAATCAACATGAACTGTGACAAAATAAGTCGGAAGCAATGTGAAATGCATCGAAAAGTCTGTCTACCTTGTCTAGCTTGAAAAGGCAGATTGGTACTCAGAGGTTCCCATGTGATTGCCTTAGAGGGCCACTTAGAGAGTTCAAGAATTCTAAAAGGGACCACTGACTTATGCACAGTGTTTACTGTAAGGTAAACTGAGAGCATGGTGCATACTTTTTGTAAAATGCCTGCAAGTCTGATAGAAGAACATTTGCAATGATTCTAAGAGGAGAAAATTGATTCCATTTATTTTAGAAATCACTGCTCATTACTGCTGAGTATTGTGAGGTTCAAACTTGTTTTGGGGCAAGAGAAAAGGCTGTCTGCAGGAAACATGTGTGTTACATTACAGTCTGGCAATCCTAAACACTAAAAAGTAATAAGAAGGAAAGGTAGCTTGCCACATAGCTCAGTGAATTTTAAGTGTATATTCCAATAAAATGCTAGAAAATGCAGAAGCTAGGGGAGCCAAAGACACTACTCCCGTTTCTTCAGAGCAGCAGACCTGACATTTTCCTGAATTTTTATTTCTTCTAAGTTTCTCCACTGTGGACTAACAGACAAGTTGGCCCTCCCTTCTGCCTTTGTATTACCTTTTCTATTCACAAACTTAATTCTCCATTTGGAGACTTCTAGAAAAAAATGATAAAAGCAATAATAGCATTAACAGCAACAACTACCATTTATAGTGGCCCATGAGGAAGCCACACATTTTTTGTATTTTAAATGAACCCATTGTCATTGAGACAGATCTGACTCCTGGTGGCCCTATGCATGTCAGAGTAGAGTTGTACACAATAGGGTTTTTAATGACTGGTTTTCCAGAAGTAGATAACCTGGACTGTCTTCCAGGGCACCTCTTTGTAGACTCTTACCTCTAATATTTTGGTTAGCAGCTGAGTGTGTTAACCATTTTCATCATTCAGGGACTCAAAGAACCTTATTTCTCTGTAAGTTCTGCAATTTAAGAGCTATTATCACCATTTTTATGGTGAAATAATTGAGGACTAGGTACAAGCACACTCATATAAATGGCAGGTCCAGTAGTCAAACCTTTTTTTCTCTTTGATATTAAGACCAGCTCAGAAATTTGTGCTAAAATCTCAAACCATAATCTGTGGGCTATTTCTCTGTGTTCAGATAGGTTTTAGAAATATCTTACATCGAACAGGAAATCATTGTGTTGCTAAAAAGATGCCCTTGGATCTTTAACCTGCTCTGAGAATGCTCTGGACAGGGCTATAGTATGGATGTTGACCATGGAACTCTTTTTTCCAAAAGCATTTCATGGACTGTCTTTCAAAACACTGAAGTAGACTGAAGGCCACAGAAAGTCTCTCTAGTGTTTGTAAGTCTCTGATGCCTGTGCTAAGGCAAGTTACAACCTGAAAAAATTTTGTCAAAATGGTGATTTGCGTAAAGGAGAATACTAATATAAATCATAGGCCATTTGTCAAGATCAGCATTCAGTGTCCACTCATACCAGTAGAATTTCCCAGCCTTTGATTGATAGAAAAATTTTAGCAGTGCATCAGTCTGTGTCGTCACCTTCACAGAACACCAGAACCTGCAGTTTCAGCTGTAGCTTGAGTCAGTACTCAGGTATCATAGCCATGCGCTAGCTGACAGTTATCTTAATTTTTTGTGTATTATCTTGTTTTATGTCATGGTAGCATATTTGAGTAGTTTGTTGAGACCAGAGGATCATACTAACTTATTACTAATGCTGTGGATCATAACAGATTATAGCTGTGGATCATAACAAATTTATTGCGTAAAATGAGAATTCCAGAACACTTAATTGTGCTCTTAAGGAATATATACATAGAACAAGAGGCAGTCATGCACACAGAACAAGGGCACGCTGCATGGTTAAAAGTCAGGAAAGGTGTTTGTCAGGGTTGTATCCTTTCACCATACCTTTTCAATCTGTATGCCAAGCAGATAAAATTTGAGAAGCTGCTCTATATGCAGAAGAACGAGGCATCTGGATTGGAGGAAGACTCATTAACTGCCTTCATTACACAAATACCACAACCTTGCTTGCTGGAAGTGAAGAGGATTTGAAACACCTGTTGATGAAGATCAAAGTCCACAGCCTTTAGCGTGGACTATACCTCAACATCAAGGAAACAAAAATTCTTACAACTGGACCAGTAAGCAACATCGTGATGGATGGAGAAAGGATTAAGGTTGTGAAGAATTTCGTTTTCTTAGATCCACGGTCAATTCCTATGGAAGCTGCAGTCAAGAAATTAGAAGATGCATTGCAGTGAGAAAATCTACTGCAAAGGACCTCTTTAAAGTATTGAAAAGTAAAGATAGCACCTTGAAGATTAAAGAGTGCCTGATTCAAGCCATGGTATTTTTAGTCACATCATATGCGTACAAGACTGGACAATGAATAGGGAAGATAGAAGAAGAATTGATGCCTTTGAATTGTGGTGTTGGAGAAGAATACTGAGTGTCCCATGAACTGCCAGAAGAACAGATGGATCTGTTCTGGAGGAAATGCAACCAGAGTGCTTCTTGGAAGCAAAGATGGTAAGACTGTGTCTTACATACTCTGTTGTCAGGAATTATCTGTTCCTGGAGAAGGACATCATGCTTAGTAGAGTGGAGGGTCAGCAGAAAAGAGGAAGACCCTGAATGAGACGGATGGACACAGTGGTTGCAAAAGCATAAAAGCAATCATGGACATGGTACAAGACCGGGCAGTGTTTCCTTCTGTTGTACATAGCATTACTATGAGTCAAAACTGACTCAACAGCACCTAACAACAACAACAACAACAATGTTGCTAGATTAGTTAATAGTGATTATATTCATTTACAGCTGAGGAACACTTAGGATTCATTGTCCAGTATTCTCACTTTATGGGTGTAAACACTGAGTCGTGGCATGGTAAGGCCTACCAGTTAGTTAGACCGGGGATCTAGCTGTTGATTTACAGGGCACTGTTCTCTATGACTTGGTCTTCTCTCCCTTTGAACAGCACCTGTCGAATTGGTTGTCTTGAATCAGAGTGGGAATCACTCAGGGAGATCACCCTAAGCATGTCCTCTGTGTTAGTAGCCACTGTGACAACCTGCCAAACCTTCTTGCCATAAAAACAAATATACCATCTTCTGGTAAGGAGCCAGATAGTATTTGCAGAAATGGGAGCATTTGTATTTGGGGAGGAATAAAAAAGTTTTATTTCTTGATAGTTTGTACTAACAATGGAACTTGGAAATGTCTCAAGAGCTGAAGCAACGTGCCTGGTTTATTCCATCTGAGAGGGAGTGGATCCCTTTTGTCTGTAGGCAGAACTGAGACTAGGACCAGTCATCTTGACTTTTGGCCGCATTAATTGATGCCAAGGTCATTACATTTTAGTAATGGCCTGTAGAAAACACCTCTCTCTAACCAATTGCCAAATAGTCATAATTTGCCTACCTGGGCCAGGAAAATTAACCCAACAGTGGTGAACTGTTAATATCCACTCTTACCTAGTTGATCTAAACTACTTTCTATACCCTGGAACTCACTTTCACTACCTATTTATGTCACTTAAAATTTTGAAATATTAGAAAAGTAAAAAAAGAACTATGATTAAAGATGGAAAACTGTTGCTACTGGAATTTTTAGACTAAAGTGATTATATTCTTTGATGACTAGACTCTTCATAGAATTTAAGCTTATTTCTTTTTGGTAATATCCTCTCTCCCCTTTAATCTGCAGTGTAAAAAGTGGTGTACAGTTCTGCCACTAAGTTGGCTTATTGTAAACATATACTGACTTTTTATGCATTAAGGGGAACCAAGAAAAAGTGACAGGCTTAAGTTGCTTGTAATCATGGGTATTAGCCATTTAAAAAATTAAAAATAAACTTTATATGATAACTTCCAACTTGAAAGTGTCACAGATTGAAAATGTATACTATACAAAGAAAAAAGAAAAGGTACAGTGAGGAACCTACTGTGGTGAATGTGCTCATCTTCTTCTAAACTAAATTGTTATTTATAGCCATTAGATAATGCTTTTCCCTTTTCCAATCAGGACAGCAGCAAAATATATACAATACACATTTCCTATTTGGAAATCTACAACGAATGTGGTTATGATCTATTGGATCCAAGACATGAAGCCTCCAGTTTGGAAGATTTGCCGTGAGTAGCGGAACAACAAAGAATGGGGGAAAATTGCTTTCAGATGTTCCCTTCAGTTGTTTTCTTTGAAACTTTGTATGCTTCTGGTCCCAATTGTAATTAGCAAATACTGGATAACAAGATCATTTTGTAACATAATGGATTTTTCTTTTTCTCTTTTTTCTTTCTTTCCCAGTTATGACAAATGGGCAACGGTGACTGCCTGAAACTCATTTCTTGGGAAACTCTCTTTTGGAGCTGGTACAGGACAGTGCAGTGCCTGTTCTCTGCGAGTGGGTAGGCAGGGATTGATGGAGTATGATAGTGCCACTTTACTCCTGCCACATCGAACCCTTTTACTCCTCTAGTTGTGGCCTTTCTCTGAAGAAAGTATTCAAATCAGAGTTCAAGCAGCAATTAGAGAATCTAAGAGAGAGAAAGTAAAGCCTTAAGTTTTCCCTCAAATGCTCCTCTACTATTATTAACACTAACATTGACAATCATTTGGTCAGGTTGGCATGGTTTCATAACTGAAAAATAAAGTCTTCCGAGTATATTAATGGAGTAAGCGACTCTGACATTTGTATAGCATTAACAACAACAACAAAAAAAACCCCAAACCTGTTGCTATCAAGTTGATTCTGACTTATAGCCACCCTGTAGACTGAGTAGAATCGCCACAGAATTTCCAAGGAGGGCCTGGTGGATTTGAACTGCTGACCTTTTGGTTACCAGCCGTAGTTGTTAACCACTACGCCACCAGGGTTTCCTGTATAGCATTACTCTCTGCTTATTTGACTATCTGCCTAAACTAGATGTATATTGATAACAGTTCATACACCTGTTGAGTACTTTGTACATTAGAAGTTGCCCCAAGAAAGGAAATCTATTTTAATAGTCTTCTCTTTAAACATTTTAAAATAATGTAAAAATACAGATTAATCCTTTACCAAAAAGATCAACAACCAGTAGCTTATTTTGGTTTGCAAAAGAAATAAGAAGAAATAATAAAGAAAATAAGTTACATAATTCATGTGTATAATCACCTTTATATGTATTCTTTCATTACAGTTGGTTGAGAATTTTGACATATTATTTTGACATATTATGTCTTTTAATGCTTATGATATTCATGAGATGGAATTAAGAGAGAGAAGTATTGCTTGTACTGCAATTATTTGTATAAGAATTAAAAGAACGATCACTGGCTCCATGGCCTTGATGAAACTATTGAGTTTATAAAAAAGAATCACTTTCACAGAGGATGAAAGGAAAAGCAATGTTAAAAGCATGCAGGAGGCATACTGAATAAAAGCAGGAAGGCTAACTGAAAACAGTGTTTGGGAGACTTGAATGACAGGCTTTTAGTTTGAGATTGTTCTTTGTTCTAAAACCAGAAAAACCAAACCAATTGCCATGGAGTTGAATCTGGCAACCCACCCTATATCACACTAACGTGTCCTCCGGTGGAGTTTTCAGAAGTAGGTTGCCAGATCTTTCTTCCTAGGCACCTCTGAGTGGACTCAAAGCTCTAACCTTTCAGTTAGCAGCCAAGCAATTAACTACACAAGGGATTCTGTGACTGACTGAATTGTGTCCCTCCAAAATTTGTGTCAATGTGGTTAGGCCCTGATTCCCAGTATTATGTGGTTGTCCTCCATTTCATGATTGAGGAAATTTTTCTGTTTTGTAAACCATAATCTCTGCCTGTGGTCAATGAGTCAAGCTTGGGTTATGTTAAACAGGATTAGGGTGGGCTGTATCACCCTCATGCAGATTGTATCCCTGATCCAATGTAAAGGGAGTTTCCCGGGGGTGTGGCCTGCATCACATTTTATCTTGCAAGAGATGAAAGAGAAGGGAGCTGAGATTTGGGGACCTCATCCCACCAAGAAAGCATTGTCAGGAGCAGAGCTTGTCCTTTGGACCTAGAGTTCTTGTATGGAGAAGTTCCTACTCCAAAAGATTTATGACAAGGGCTTTTCTCTAGCACTAGCAGAGAAAGAATGCCTTTTCGTGGGAGCTGATACCCTGAATTTAGACTTCTCTCTACTAGACTATGAAAGAATAAATTTCTGTTTGTTGAAGCCACCCACTTGTGATATTTCTGTTACAGCAGTGCTAGATAACTAAGACTTCTTGATTCTAACAAATCTTTGTTAGTTTCCTACCTTCAGTCTAACCTGTAGACCTCTAGGCTAAACTTTGCATAAAATTTCGTCAGCAAGTCACATCTGCACTTACAAGCCTGAAGGCTGTTAATAGTAATCCAGGGAGTCAAACTCAGTTTTGATGGACATGAAAGAGGAGAAGGAAATTCAAGAGATAAGGGAAAAGTAAATGAAATAAAATACATTGATTATCCTTAATACTTCATTGGTTCTGAAAAGGAAGGTGGATCACAGAAGACTGGCCCTCTCCTAATTTTACCAATGGCCAGTATTAACCCCAGAGGGGTAAGACTTGCCCAGGGTTTCAAAACTAATTGGTTTGTGGTGGTGCGAGGATTAAAACGCAACACTCTCACTTTCAAGCTAAAATAGTGAAAATCCCTTCAAGACTGTTACAATGGGGCATTGAGAGTTAAGGACCTAAAAGGATTTCCTTTAGAAAACTTGATTGGGCGGTGTTGATGAGTTTCACATATTTAATTTTGGCATCTGTGAATTTGATACTACAATAAATTGTCCAAGGTAGAAAATGCACTTTACTAGGCGTGGTAGGCTCTCTAAGTCGCTGCACCTTTGTAAGTACTCAGTATACTTTTTAAATAATCTATTGAATTGAAACTGTGATAGACTTTTCGAAGGACAGAGTATAGAGGTAAAATTTAAGAGAAGGCCTGGGCTCCATAAATCTAAGTCTAGTTAATGCAGTTAGGTACTGCTTTACTGAGGGAGGAAATCCTGGTGGTGTGGTGGTTAAATGCTGTGTCTGCTAACCAAAAAGTGAGCAGTTCAAATCTGCCAGGCACTCCTTGGGAACTCTATGGAGCAGTTCTGCTCTGTCCTGTAGGATCACTATGAGTCAGAAGTGACTCAACAGCAGTAGGTTTTACTGAGGGAAAACTTAAGAACAAGAAAAGACAAAACAGATAAGCAGAATGAAATAAAACAACAAAATCACTGAATTCTAAGAGAGGTTGTATAATACAAGAAGTGTTTGGTTAGAAGTCAGGAAATTCACATTCTAATCCCAACCCTGAAGTCTTAGATAAATTCTTCCATTTTCTGGATTTTTCTTTGTATGTTAAGTTTTGGCATTGGCTAAATAATATGTTCATTGTCTTCCAACCTGCAAGGAGTAGAGATCAAAGATTGGCAGCCTTCACAGGTTAGGCCATATTTGGTGACTTGTCTCCCATTCACAAAAGAATAAGAAGCGAGTTACATGTTTTCTCCGCCTCCTTCCAGAAAAGAGTAAGCCTTCTGAGAGCGAGGGCAATGCTGAATTCTCTGTGTCCTCTGTACTTTGCAGCATACCTGACCCTTAGTAATCATTGTCAACTAATACGGGTCAGGTTGTCTCTACAGAAGTTGAAAGCTTTCTATCTTTTTTGTTTTTCCTCTTCATTTTTTTTAATAGGCTCTATTTTTTTTTTAGAGCAATTTTAGGTTTACAGAGCAAAAACGGCAGTTTCCTTACATTCTGTCTCCCCCAGCACCCTGTTTCTCCTGTTACCATGATCTTGCATTAGTGTGGTAAATTTGTTATCACAGATGAACTAGTGCTGATAGGTTGTTGTTAGCTAAAGCCCAGAGTTTACATCAGGGCTTATTTTATGTGTTGTACAGTTCTGTGGGCTTGGGGAAGTATATAATGTCATGTGTCCAACTGCTGTAGTATTGTTGCATTGTCCTAAAAATGTCCTATTCTCTCCCTTTTCATCCTTCACCTCCTAGCTTCTGAACCACTGATCCTTGTAGTGACCACTCTTTCAGCAGTTTTGTCCTCTTTTTGGAGAATGAGTCACCGACTCAAATCAGAAGTGATACCAGTTGCAAAGCAAGTACTCAACAAACTAGCACCGGAAAGAGACAGTGGCCTGAAACATGCTTTTATTCTTAGTTTTGGACTATAATCTCATAAAAGCAAGTCTCATTAAAATAAAAATGCCATTAATTGCAAATTTATATGGCAATGTACATTTTCACTCAATGATAATTTAATAAATAAATAAACAAATAAATAAGTAAAAATGCCATTCAGAAAGCAGATTCACATGCCCTAAGTGTACAGCGGTGAAGGGCTGGGCTGCCAGTGTAAAGGTTGGTGGTTCAAACTCACTGGCCGCTCTGCAGGAGAGAAATGTGGCTCTTAGCTTCCATGAAGATGATAGCCTTGGAAACCCTATGGGTTCTGCTGAGTAACTGTGAGTTGAAATCAACTTGATGGCAGGGGCTGTAGCCTATTTATGTCAAATGTATTCAGTACAACAAAATTCCAGAATAAATCAAGAATTATATAGTCCTTTAGTGTGGGGATACGGAATTTGACTGGCATTGAATCTTCTAGTTTTCTATGGGCTTTAGAAACTTTTTCCTTTTTCAGAGATCATAAAATAATTCTTTTTAATTGAATGTGACATTTACTGTCCTTGGATCAGATTAAGAATCTGTTCTGTTAATCTAGTCCACACACTCTTGAACCGGGACAAGCTCTAACTCTAAAATCCTGTCTACCTGCTTGAGTTATTTTGTTGTTGTGAGCTAAAATTTCCCAGGCACACTGAATGACTTCCAAAAATAGTAAACAAAATGTCTGTAGACCTTAGTTCCCTCTTGCAATCATCCATGTGAGGGACAATGCAGGATACTCATCGGATCCCTTATATGTCCTTGTAATAAGCTTAATTACATAAAATTGAGCTCAAGGTCATGTGGGTGCTGCCTAGTAATGGCCATTAGCAACACAGAATGCTCTTCTCACATGCACTATGCTTACTCTGCACCCCTGCCCTTCACTATTTTTTTTTTTTTTGGCATTCGAATGAGTGCTGTGGCAGAGGTATTTGTCAATAAATTGCCGTATGGACTTCCCATATAAGATGTCAGGGCTGAAAACTAAACTCATTTGCTTTTTGTAAATGTTGTTATAGTCATTTATTGAGCAAAGATGGGAAACACTGACATCTAAATTAACAACAAAAATGGTTGGTGTAAATGTCAGCCAAGATGAAATAGATAATTGAGTAGTCCTATAACTGTTATAAGGAGCTCTATTGGTGCAGTGGCTAAGCACTCGACTGCTAGTTGCAAGGTCAGTGGTTCAAACTTAGCAACAAGTCCACAGGGAGAAAAGACCTGACAGTTTGCTCCTGTAAAGAAACCCTATGGGGCAGTTCTGCTGTGTTCTGTAGGGTTGGAGTCAGTTCAGTGAGTTGGAGTCAGTTCAGTGGCACATAACAACAACAGAAGCAATATGATAACTATTAAAGAAATTCAATTCATAATTTAAAATCAACCAAGAAAGAAATGTGCAGGTCCATATGCTATTACTGGAGAATTACACAAAATAGTCTGAGAAGAGTTAACACCAATTTTACACAACCTCTTCCAGAAAAATGTAGATAAGGGAATATTTCTTGTTCTCTAAGGTTAGCATTACCCTGATTTGGGTGTAATAATGGACTGTCCCTAGGAATATACAGAAAACAATAACTGAGCCAGTGAAGTCAGTAAGGTTGCAAGATACAAGATCAGCACACAAAAATCAACTCCATTTCTACGTACTAACAGTGAAGGTGTGAAAACTGACATAAAAACATGATTTACAATTGCTGTAAAGAAGATGAAATGCCTAGGTATAACATAACAAAACGTGATGGATCCCTACTCTAAAAATTATGAAATGCTAATGAAAGAAATAAAGCCTAAATAAATAGAAGGACATACTATGTTCATGGACTGAAAGACTCTAGACAGTAAAGATTTCAGTTCACCCCAAGTTGATCTATAGGTTTAATACAGTTGCTGTCAAATTCCCAGCAATGCATTTTTTGTAAACACAGACAGGCTTGTGCTAAAATTTATATATGGAAAAGGATAGACTCTAGACTAGCTGAAACAATCTTGAGGAAGAAAAACTGGAAGGAATGTCACTCTATCGGACATTAAGACCTAGTCTATAGCTAGAGTAATTAAGACAGTGTGGTATTGGTGAAAGGATAGACACATTAATCAATGAAGCTAAGTTAGAGAACACAAAAATAGACCCACACAAATATGCCCAACTGCTTTTTCACAATTGTGCAAAAGTAATTCGATTGAGGAAGAGTGGCTTTTCTAACAACAGTTGTACATTTCTAACAACAGTTGGACATTCACAGACAAAAAAAAAATCTTGACCTAAACTTCATACCTTTTACAACTAACATTTTAGATAATGGGCTTATGTGGAAACTCACACCCCACTGCCATCAAGTCAATTCTGACTCATAGCAACCCTATAGAACAGGGTAGAACTGCCACCAGACAAAAATCTTGGTTCTTGACACCTGCTATGAATCCAGTCTCTGAGACAGGAACTTGTGTGAGTGAACAAAGGTTTTATTTCTGTGTGCCAGCAACACAGGGGACAAGCAACATTTTCATCCTCAAAACCTGTCCAAGTTTGTTAGGCAAGGTCAATGTTTTGAAAGGGAGAGGCTATGTGCCATTTTAGGGATAAACATGCGGGCAGTTGGGGGCACATGGGTGCTGACTGGGTGGAGGTTGACTGGGTAGAGGTCAGCTGCATAGTCTAGCAGGCCATCACCAGCCATCAAGGAAAACAAAGTGGTGCCAAACACCATCTGGCAAGCAGTCTGAAAGAAGAATGCTCAAAAACAGATTACTTCTTGTCCTCCCAGGCCTCCTGCTTAATTCTTTTATCATGAGTTAGAACCCAATTATCAAGACAAGAGGAGTCATTCGTAGCCTGTAGTTTACTAAATCTGTGGTGGTACCTCTGAGAGCCTTGCCCAAGCATCACCACCAGGGACGTGTGGAGTTGTGGAGGTAGTGTTTCCCCTGCAGGTTGAGATAATTTAAAACAGTGGCTCCCAGGTCCTCAGTCTTAGGTATCCCTCCCTGCCCCCTAGGGTGCTTGTCAGCCTCCAGTTACAGAACTATCCTATAGGGTTCCAATGCTGTAATAGTTGTGGAAGGAGACTGCCACATCTTTCTCCGTGGGAACAAGTGGTGGGCTGAGAGCTTAACCACTGCTCCACCAGGGTTCCTTACATGTAAAAGATGAACTATAAACTTTTAGGAAAAAAGTGAGAAAATCATTGACATCTAGGGCTTAGTAAAGACTTGTACTTGACCCCAAAATTATGATCTGTAGGAAAAATTGTTAAATTGTATATCATCAAAACTAATGTGTCTGCTCTGTCAAAGATACTGCTAAGAGAATTACAGGCACAGAGGGAGAGAAAATATTTGCGTGACATGTAACTGATAAAGAGCTTTTATTCAAAATAGTTAATGAACACTTAAAACTCAACAATAAATTTTAAAGTGGGCAAAAGATCTGAACTTACACCTCACTAAGGAATATGTACAGGTGGTAAATAAACATTTGAAAAGATACTTAACACCATGGGGCCATTAAGGAATTACAAATTAAAAGGAGATACCAGTTACAAAACTGTGAGTATGGCTAAAATAAGAGTATTTCACAGTACCAAATATTGGGAAAGATGTGGAGTAACAGGAACTCTCCTTCATTGCTTGTGGGAATACAAACTGGCACAACTGCTTTGGGAAGAGGGCCTGGTGGGCACTGGGTAGGCACCCAACTTTACCCAAAAGATTGGTGATTCAGATCCACTCCATAGCTCCATGGGGGAGAGACCTGGCAATCCACTTCTGTAAAGATGAGAGCCAAGAAAACCTGATGAAATAGTTGTGCTCTGTCACATGGGGTCATTGTGAGTTGTAATCAACACCATGGCATCCAACAACTGTTGCTTTGGTCAACAACTGGCAGTTTCTCATAAAGCTAAACACAGTCTGACCAAATGATCCAGCAAAGGTACTCCTAGGTATTTAACCAAATGAGCCAGAAACTTAGATCCACACAAAAACCCACAAATGAATGTTGATAGCAGTTTTATTCATAATTGCCAAGAACTGGAAGCAATCGTGATATCTTACAATAGCTGAATGGATAACCAAGCTCAGGGTACATCCATACATTGGAATTGTATTCCACAGTTAAAAGAAATGAGCTGTCAAGCCATGAGAAGACATGGAGGAAACTTAAATACATGTTTCTAAGTAAAAAGACTGCGTATTGTATGATTCCAGTTATCCAAGGTCTGCCAGTTAATTTCATAAACTTATCCTAGAAAAAGTGCTACGTAGCTCATTGCTGACTATCACCATGGTCGCCTTCAGAATACTCACTATAGGAAGCTAGGCACCAACACCAATGCCTAGTACACCTTTCGAAGCAATTCTGGAACTGTTTCTCTGGAATGGCTATCAGAGCTGTCATTGTACTACCCTTGATATCCTGAATGTTATCCAAATGTCTTTCTTTCAATATTTCGTTTATCTTCAGGTAAAGAAAAAAGTCACTGGGTGCCAGATCAGATGAGTAGGGAAGGTGTTTCGATACAGTTATTTGTTTACTGGCTAAAAACTCCTCACAGACAGCTATACAGTTAAGTTTGTGAACTGGCCACAGTGCCATGTCCGCAATGGCCATTCCAGAAAGAGTTCCAGAATTGCTTTGAAGGGTGGACTAAGTATTGGCATTGGTGCATAGCTTCCCAAGGGGAGTATTTTGAAGGTGACAGTAGTGATATTCAACAATGAGTAGTGATATTCAACATGTTGCATGTAGGACAATTAAGTTGCTGGACTTAATTGTCAGACCTTGTGTGACCTTCGGAAAAACACAGCTACTGAGATAGCAAAATGATCAGTGGTTGCTAGGGATTTCTGGTTGGGAGAGAGATGAATGCATGCAGCATGGCTTTTCAGGGGTGTAAAATTACTCTCTGGGATTCTGTAGTGGTTAACACAAGATGTTACACATTTGACGAAACCCGTAAAACTGTATGGCAGAAACAATAAACCCTAAATTTAAACTGTGGACTTTAGTGCTTTTTTTTTTTTAAAAAAAGGTTAAACTATTGATACACACAACAGCTTGAATGAATCGCCAAGGAATTATGCTGAGTGAGAAAAAGCCAATACCAAAGGTTATGTATTTGAAATGGCGAGAAAGTACAGAAATGGAGAACAGATGAGTAACTGACACAGAAAGAGGGTTGTAGGAATCATTATACAAGAGCAACAGGAAGGCTCCTTGTGGTGATGGATTGTTTTGTCTTTTGACTGTAGCCTTGGATACACAAAACTGCCCCTGTGATATAATCACGTAGGACTGAACATACACACAAGTGAGCACAAGCAGAAACAGGGACATCTGAGTAAGATTGATGGATTGTGTCAGTGCCAATATCCTGATGTGATATTTTGAAATAGTTTTCAGGATGTTACTGCTGGATGAAATTGGATAATGGGCCCATAGGAGCTTTTGGTATCATTTCTTAACAACTGCATATGAATCTGCAATCATCTCAAAGAGGTTAATTGAAAAAGCAATTGGTTATGTATTTATACATATGTGGACATATGCACATACACATGTGTGTAAAATCTATTCTATATTTAGTAACTTAAAACAAAAATAGAACTTTTTTTAATGCTCCTTGTGTCACATGCTATAAGGGGAATACAGTCAGAATCTAAATGTGTCTCAAGAAGGAAAACAGTCCAACGGTTGGCTTTAGCCCTAGGGAAAATAGTCACTTACTTGAGTATAATGTTAGTACTTTTAAATGGAGAAGCATATTCCATTTAAGGTTCCAAAAATTGTCATGGTTACTACAGTTAAAAAAAATACAAGAAAGAAAAAGAAAAACTTAAAAAAAGAGTAACCTCCAGCATCAGTATTGAAATCTCAACTATGCTTGCTTTCAAAACAATTTGTCACCAAAGGGGAGAAAAAAATAAGTTGCCAGATGTTAAATTTAACACACTCACTTTTAAACCCTACTGCATACAAACTAGGAGCCCTGGTGGTATAGTAATTAAGTGTCTCGCTGCTCATGAACAAAAGGTGGGCAGCTGAAATCCACCAGTCACTCCTGGAAATCCCTGTGGACCAGTGCTACTCTGTTCTGTAGGGTCCCTGTGAGTCACAACTGTCTCAGTGCACCAGGTTGGACTCTTGACTTGATATATAAAACACTGCTAAGTGTTACAAAAGTTACAAAAGCTGATTCATGCATGACCCCCGTCCTCATGGATTCAGGCGTGTATTCAACTGACATCACTAAAGTCCAACTCTGCTACAGTCAGTCACCATACTAGGCACTCGGTTTGTTGACATAGCCCTGCTTTGATGGTACTCATAGCAGAGCAGATAAAACTAGTACACAGTAGCATAAGGTAGATTATGAAAAACATCAGTAAAAGGACGGAAGAAATGTCAAGCACTCAGAAGAAAATCACATCAGGTTGGGGGATGAGGCAAAGATTCATAAAGAAGGTGACACATGAAATAATCTTTGACAGAAGGGATAGGACTTGGGGCAGTGAGGTGTGGCATGTATCAGGAGACAAAGACAGGGATATTAGAAGCATAGAGCTTATTCTGTGACAGCTGGTAGACCTGTTTGACTAGAACCCAGTTAAGGGAGAAGGTGAGAACACTTAAACTGGAAAGACATGAATGCAAGGATTTGGTGTGCAAGATGCAGCCCTTGGAGATTTTTATTCAAGGGCATAGCTTGATTGGAGCTGCCTTGTAGAAAGAAAATGTGTTGGCAGCTTCTAGGACTAGAGTAAGATAAGACTAGGGTCAAGAGGGACATAGAGCATCACAGGAAATTACTAGGGTCATTTAGATGGCAGTGGGAATAAAAAGGAGGCAAAATTGGAATACTTCACAGTCCAGCAGCTTGAAATTTAACTGTGTATAAGAACCACTTGGGATGCTTGATAAAAATGCAGATTCCTGGCCTCCCACCTTGGAAAATTCAAATATATTTAAATAAGCATTCCAGGTGGTTCTGATACAGGTGATCTCCACTGCCTTAATCTTCTTCTTCATCTCCTTAGGGAAAAGGCTGTTCAGAAGCTCCAGGAAAATCTCTTCAAAGGGAGTAGTGAACCAGTATTCATTGCACACCCTTTGTGTGCCAGTCTTTATGCAGTGATTTTATACACAGTATCTAAGGAAGTGGGTGTCATACTGTACAGATGAGGGCACTGAGAGTCACAGAGGTTGTGTGATCTGTCTCCAAGATTTGGTGTCTGCTAAGAAACAGAACCAACATAACAACCCCAAGCATCAGAGCTGGAGGCTTTGATGCTCTTCCCTAGAGAACTTTGTCTGTCCTTCCTGCGTTCCATTTGAACTTGGAGCATGCTGGAATCTCGGGCCCTCTTCTGGCTTCAGAATCCATTTGTGTCAGCTGAGGCAGCCACAGCTTTGAATCCAGTTAGCTCAGTACACTTCCTTTCAGTGCCATTTGTGGGTCAGATACTCTACAAGGCTCTGAGAGTTCCCCTTCTTGACCTCAGAGGGCTCACAGGCTAGTCAGCGAACAGCTTCTTAAGCTGATCTTGTCTGTCTTACAAGTATTTGGTAAGATGTCACAGGGTTCCTGGAGACACAAAGAAGGATCTAGAAGTTCAGAGAAAGCTGAAGAACAGCTGCAGCATTATGGTTTCCAACCTCACCTGGACCTTCAGCTGACTAGGCAATATTTTTGTGTGCCTTTTCTCCCCTTTTCTAAAATAATTATATCAAATGTTCCTCACTACTCAAGTATTCCCTGCATCAATTCTTTATGAAGCTAACTCTGTGTCCTTACTTGAGAGAGGCTGTGGAGGCTGTTAAACATGAATTCTTTCAGCTACATGTACTCCATCTTGACTCCCACTCACCTGTCTCCCTTCAGTCTGACAAAGACAAGTCCTTGTTGAAGGTGAATTCGTCCACTTGTGCCCTGGCTGCATCCTCAGCAATGTCCTTCAGAATAATGCTCTAGACAATTACTTCTTAAGCTTTAATGTCTGTGCAAGCCATTTGAGCATCTTAATATGGTGAAGACTCTCATGCAGTAGGTCTGGGCATCTCTAACCAGCTCCCAGGTGATACAGGTGCTGGTAGTCCAGCATCACTCAGTCTTTGAGTAGAAAAGTTTGCAAAGGTGTTGAACACTGGCCAGCCAGGACCTGTATCAACTCATGCATACTTTATTTGGCATGTGTGTTTTGTTTTAAACATTTTTAAATTTTAATGCCTTTAGTTGGGGCACCCTGGTGACCTAGGGTTAAGTGCTATGGCTGCTAACGAAAAGGTTGGCGGTTCAAATCCACCACGTGCTCCTTGGAAACTATGAGACAGTTCTACTCTGTGTACAGGGTCACTATGAGTCAGAATCGATTCTGTAGTAGTGGGTTTCATTTTTTGTGTTTGTTTTGTTGGTTGGTTTTAGTCTGGGCATGTGTCTTTCAGTTTTCTGTTGCTGTTGTATTTATACTTGTCATTTGTATTAGTTATATTGGCGTTACGGATTTTTGAGGAGACTCATGTACCTGTAGGTATAATCCCCAAACCTGAAACAAACTCCAAGTTTTTGTTAGACTAAGTCTTTTATTGATGGGATTGGGGGGCAGCCTCTGGAGAAGTTGAGAAGTGCTGTCCTGCAGGAGGACCTGAACGAGTGATCAGTGACTCTCATACTGTGTGTCCATCGTGAATTGGCTGGGATCTTCGTTGTTTGGGAAATGGAACACTGCCAGTGACTGTGGAAGAGGGAATAGAAGCCTTTCCAGTCTGGAAATGTCACACTTCTACTCAAAGCCTGTCCAACTGAAGAAATGCCAAAGGGGGAAGCTGCCTTCCTCCTACTCTGAATGATAAACTTAAAGAAGTCATTCTCAGTGACTGAAATGTCTTAGCAAGTGTTAGCTTTCACTAGCAATAGTCATTTCTTATGCCTAGTAAGAGGTATGTAAAAGGATGGGAAGAAACAGCTGTTGTATTTTCATTCATGTATCTAGGATGTAGAAATACATCCGTGATATTTAGGGTTTTCAGTCACATGAGAGTCGCTTATTATAGGGAGAAACATTGTCACTTCAATCTGTTCCATTTTCCTCTGCTCTGTATATAAAAAAAATCCATATAATTTTCCGTTAAGAGATGAAATACTTTTTTTAACCATGCATTGGTGTGTATTGGTGTTTCTATGAGTATTAAAAAAGTAAAATAAAACCCATTGCTATCAAGTCCATTCTGACCCATAGTAGCCTTAAAGGACAGAGTAAAACTGCCCCATAGGGATTCTAAGGAGCACCTGGTGATTTCAAATGCTGACCTTTTGGGTACCAGCAGTAGCTCTTAAGCACTACACCACCAGGATGTCCTCTGTGAGTATAAGGCCCTGAAATTACTTTATGGAACTAGGCCAAATAATAAATTTCAGTTAGTGGTGGATTATTTGTGAGCCTGGGGCATCCAAAGGAATAGCTGAATATAATGGGGAAATAAGCAAAGAGTACCAGTATTAAGCCAAAGCCAAGTGCCATTGAGTTGGATCCGACCAGTATTAAGAGGAAAGATAATAAACACTGCTTTTGTTTTGTTGTTTATTGTGCTTAAATGAAAGTTTATAATTCGAGTCAGGTTGCCATGCAAAAACTTATACACACATTGTTACATGATCCTAGTGGCTCTCCTCACACTGTGACAGCACACCTCTCACCACCCTATGTTTGCCATGTCTACTCAACAGGACTAGTCCCCCTCTGCCTTCTCGTCTTGCTTCTGGACAGGAGCTACTCAGTATCATGTACCTACTTAAGCCAAGAAGCATACTCTTCACCAGTATTGTATTATGTCTTATAGCCCAGTCCAAACTTTGTCTGAAGAGTTGGCTTCAGGAATGATTTCAGCTCTGGGCTAATGGAGAGTCTGGGGGTCCTGTCTTCTGGGGATTCTTCAGTCTGTCAGACCATCAAATCTAATCTTTTTACTAGACTTTAAATTCTGCACCTTGCTTTTCTCCTACTGCATCAGGAACTCTGTTGTGTTCCCTGTCAAAGCAGCCAGTTGTGATAACCAAGCACCGTCTACTTCTTCTGGTCTGATGCTGTTGTCATCTCTGGTTTTTGTGACCCTTTCTGTCTCTTGGGCTCAGATTTTCCTTGTGTCTTTGATGTTCTTCATTCTCCTTTGCTCCAGGTGGGTTGGAACCAGTTGATGCTTCTGAGATGGCCACTTGCAAGCTTTTAAGACCTCAGACGCCACTCACCAAAGTCGGATGCAGAACACTTTGTTAAATTTTTTATGCTAGTTGATAGATGTCCCCCAAAACCATGGTCCCGAGACCCCTGCCCGTGTTACTCTCTCCCTCCAAGTTTTTGGTTGTATTTAGAAAACTTCTTAGCTTTTGCTTTAATCTGGTTGTGCTGGCTTCTTCTGTATTGTGTGTTGTCCTCCTCATCGCCTAAAATATTTCTTGTCTACTGCCTAGTTAGTGAATATCCCTTCCCCTTTGTCACTCTCATAACCATCAAAGAATGTTTTCTTCTGTATTTAAATATTTCCTTGAGTTCTTAAAATAGTGGTCTCATACAGTATTTGTCGCTTTGCAACTAATTTCACTCAGCATAATGCCTTCCACTCTCCTCCATGTCACGAGGTGTTTCCCAAATTCGTCCTTGTTCTTTATCATTTCATGTGTTGGCGACTACCAAGGTTGATTCCATCCTTTCGCTATTGTGTATGGAGTGCTACAGTGAGCACTGGTGTGCATGTATCTATTTGTGTGACAGCTGTCACTGCTCTAGGATGTATTCCAAGTAGTGGAGGTGCTGGATCATATGGTATTTCTATTTCTAGCTTTTTAAGGGAGTGCCAAATCAATTTCCAAACTGGTTATACCATTTTACATTCCTAAGCATGGATTTTGATGTCTAAAAGGTTCACTTTTGGAAAATCATACAGACAGCCGTGTCCTGTGGGCAATAAGAAAATGGGTGATGAGCCATGATTAAGTAAAGTAGACTTGGGAGCCATTTGTATGTCGGTGGTTGTGAAGTGATATGGTTTGGAGATAGAAACTTTGGTTATATTAATACGAGGATTGCCAAGTAAGTTTGCAAACTCATCCTAGAAGAAAGGCTAAATACCTCATCGCTGAATATCACTATGGTCACTGTCAAAGTACCACCCTTGGGAAGCTGTGCACTGACATCAGTGCCTAGTCCATCTTTTAAAGCAATTTTGGAACTCTTCTGGAATGGCAGTAAGAGCTGTCATTGTATTACTCTTGATGTCCTGAATGTCATCAAAATGTCTTCCTTTCAGTATTTCCTTTATCTTTAGGTAAAGAAAAAAGTCACTGGGGGCCAGAATAGATGAGTAGGAAGGGTGTTCCAATAGAGTTGTTTGTTTACTGGCTTAAAAACTCCCTCACTATACAATTAAGTTTGTGAACTTGCCACTGTGCTACTGTGCACAATGGCCATTCCAGAAAGAGTTCCAAAATTGCTTTGAAGGGTGGACTAGGGGCTGGCATTGGTGCATAGCTTCCCACGAGGAGTACCTTGAAGGTGGCCATAGTGATATTCAGCAATGAAGTGTGTAGCACTTAGAACAATTAAGTTCATGGACTTAATTGTTGTCTCTTGTACTATTCAGAAATATAGTCCTATGATGTTATTAGAAATTTATGCTAAAATTTTATCATATTTGGGCATAATCTTGAAGAAAATGTGAATGAAAGAATTGTTTCATATGGGTGTTAACTGTTAATGAAGTAACTAATGTCAGTAACCAACAAAGAAATGAAACCATCTCTGAGAAAAATACTGGTTTCCTTCACATTAACAGCACCTATTATGGTTCTGCAAGTCCCTGGGTGGTGGTGATGATTAAACACTTCGCTACTAATGAGAAGGTTGGCAGTTCAAATCTACCCAGAGACTTCTCATCAGAAAGCTGTGGTGGTCTAATTCTGAAAGACCACAGGCATCTAAAACCCTATGGAATACAGTTCTACTCTGAAACACGGGGGGCGACCTTGTGAGTTGGAATCGACTCAGTAGCACGTGGCTTGGTTTTTTTTGCTGATCATGTTAATTCTCATTGTGGTTTTGCATTTCCGTTGCAATGGCCAGGCTTCCCATTGGCTGTCGTGAATTCGTTGGGTGATATTTCTTTTCATTATACGTGAAAGCTCATAGTAAGAGAAAGAAGTTCCTTGAAAATTTGAAGATGTCTCCACAATGCCACCCTGTATTCATGAGCCCTGTTGGATAAATTGCATTAAACCACTTCATTTATTTCATTTCAATTCTGCATATCATCAGATAGGGAATAAGTTACATACAGGTTGTCAGCAACTCTCAAATGGCAAATGCATGGTGGCAGAATAACCTTAGAGTGCTTGGTAAATTTTTTGAAAAATCAAACTTAACAGAGTTTCTGTTTAGTAATTATTTAGCATATAGGTAAAATAAAAATAATAATGATAAAAATAGTTAGGAGGGGATATTTACCAAATGAAGATGAAGAAATTAATATAGATTAATACAAAATTAATATAGATAACTAAACCAAAAACTATGACAAGAATCACTCAGAATATTCTGCAGCTTTGAATTTAGGCTTGTCTTTATTTGATAAAGTATTAAATTCCTAATATGCTGTATTTCTTTTTTTAAAGAACTTTTTAATGTGCTGTGTTAAATAACTCAGTTTCTAAAGTAATGTGTGATCAACTGTAGTCATTTGGTAAAAACACATAATATTAGGTAACATTAGAAGAAAAAATGTTTTTCAAGTTACGAGAGTTTTCAAAAGTCCTCAGTGTTGGTTAAATGGAGAAAATGTCTGTTACTTTCAGCTTATTTTGCCTAGATCAACACCAACATGAAAATATACTGCAGGTTCTTAAAGTGTTCTCAAGAGATGCATTTCAAATATTTTTATAACAGAGTCAACCTTTCGTAAGGTTATTTTTATCAATCTAAAGAAAAACTGCTCTTGAAATCGTTTCAATACGTGAAGGAAGGCCAAACCTTGTACTTACTTCTTCTAAAATTTACATCTCTTCTTTTCCCCAAGTCTTTACCATGAAAATTTGAATGTGTTTGGGGGGAAAGATCAGTTGAGAGCCTCTGAGCTAGAGAATATTCTCTTTATTGAAGTGAGTGGTGGGAATATGTGTCCATGTAAAAGAAGGGCCTGGTGGGCTATCTTCTGTTTTCATGAGCCCTGCCTACTGCTGATACAGCTCTAAGCCAAGGGAATTAGACAGTTATTTCTAGTCAGTGTGGCATCCCTGCTGGAAAATTGTAATATGGTGATTTTGTTAGAAGACACTTTACTGCCCTGTCACAGACATTTGCCATAATAAATATACATATCTACCATGTGAATGGCACTCTGTTGGATGTGGTGCCCTTGTACAGTACACAGCCTGTACAATCATGTAGGACATTTGCAAGTAGACAGAAATAGAAATTACCATGGCAACACCTGTTGATAACATGAAAATGAAAAACCATCTTCACTGCAGTAGCTCCTGCAAAGTTCCTGTTGAGCAAGTTGGTGGTGATGGAATGCTGGAGGTAGGGTGTTGGACAGAGAGGGTTCTTTCACTGATGGCTGCTCTGATATATGGAAAAACTTCCATTATTGAGAACAAGAGCTTGGCTATTACTCTCTATATGTCTTCCAGTTAGTCAGAAAAAGCCTACACATTCCAACTACTTAGCCAAATGGAAAAGATTCTCTGTTTACAGAGAAAACACAAAGCTTGCCTCTTCTCCATCACTAAGCAGGCCGGGTATACTTAGCAGAACTTTTCCACTTAGGTGTCCAAGTTAAGGCTATCAGTGACTTCTTGCTTGAAATCTAAACATTTTAGAGACATTTTATAGGGAAAACTATTCACAGGCCCTTTCAAAAAGAATCAAATAAATAGTTTGGGGGGTTTCCATCTTGGAATTAGGATGTTTGTTTAAGAAACTGTAATAAAGCCCTCTTTGAAACTCATGAAAATAATAGTCAGAACCAAGTGGAGGACTAAGGACTCAGGAAATAGCTATTGATTTGCAGAGACAGAGAGAGAAGGAAGGAGGAGGAGGAGAACAGAGCAAGGCTCGGGGAGGAAGTAACTTGATGCAGAAATGTTTGCTTAGGGTCTTTATTTCCTCCAACTTCAAAAATACCATTTCACCAACTTGAGATCTGAAAACATTTACACTTTTCCAGTCAACACTTCTAGCAACTGGTAGGACCCGGGACCTGACTCCGGCTAGATGTCTGTGCACGTAGGCACGGGAGTGGGTAGGGCTGAGACATGGCTGTTCAGCTCAGTGCAAAAGGGATTTTCAGTGAAGCCATGCCAGCAATAAGGAAAAGCCCAAAGCCTCACACCCAAGGGATTGGACAGAAACCAGGAAAGAAGAGAGTGCTCTGAGGAGAAGTGGCAAAAGAGACCCTGATTGAAAAGGAAGAGTTGGGCCTCCGAAAAGTCCAGAAGGATGCCAGTGATAGAGCTGTTTACAGACTGCCTGTGGATAAGCCCTAAGCGGAGAGAGAGAGAGCAATGGAAGGAAGTCATACGAGTTTGGATGCCAACCTGCCTTTTCGTTTGCCTTTTAAAACTTACCATGGGCAATAAATCAGGAATGATTGAAGGAAGTCCTCTATCAGAAAGAGAAAATGGACAGGGATGGTTTAAAAGAAAGTTCTGTGTGGAAAAGCCTGGGGGATGTGCAGTTGTGTTCTGGCTAAAGTGACAAAGCTGGACAGGCACCTGGAAGTAGCTGTGGACATGCAGTAGTTCTGAAGGAGCTGCAGCTGGAGATCAAAAGCTATGAACAATTTAGAACAAAAAAGTGGCTTAGCCAAACACGTTGATGACATGTAACAAATACTTTTCTATCATACACTTCTATTTATTCTACGTAGATATAACCCTAAATTAGTGACTCACTTAGCTTGTCTCATAAATGAGAATTCTTAGAATTCTGTACTTGTTTGATCTTACGTATTTTCTGTTTCAGTGAAGCAGCCATGAAAGATGTGCCCCTACCATCATTTACCTTTTCTGACGCAGCGGTGGTATCCATCCTGTGGATGTTTTGGTAGATCTCTAATCCCCAGATGAACATTAGGTTTGGTTGCAGCTGATGTCATGCAACTTGCCAGCTGCATGTTCAGGAAGGCAGAAAAGAAACCTCCTACGGAAGGAAATGTTTTCTACAGTGGATGGTGGCCTTGTCTTTTAGTACATGGCCCATCACTGGTGTAGGCTTACCATTGATTAAGTGAGTAATTTTCCATTTTGAGGATGGAAAGGAGCTGAGTGGAAGGTAAAATAAAGACACCAGCGTCCTCTTCCCCGCACTTCTGCTTCATAGAGTTAGTAAAGGTAAAGTGAATAGTTCTCAACCTTGGCTGCACGTTGGAGTCACTTAAGTTCTTAAAAATTCTGATACCTAGGCCACAACGCAGTCCAGTTGCATCAGAATCTCTTGGAGTGTGAACTAGGCACCCTCACCTCTCTAGGTGGCTCCTACATGCAGCCAGGTGAAACTGACTGGTTTAGAAATGATGCGGGTGCATGGCACACAGTGGGTGCTCCTGTGTGTGAGTGCTTCTTTGACCCCCTCCTTGCTACTGTAGCTCTCTGTTTTCTCATCTCCCACAGGACTGTATCTGCCTTAGGCTTACAAAATCGACTTCGCTGCACACTTGGAGAATTTGTTTTTGACTTTGAGTTGAAAAAGAACTCGCTTTTATTCTCACTCTTAATGTACCTTCCCATCACTTATTTGATCCCTTTATCTTCCTTTCAATATACCTTAACTTTTTTCACCTTTAAATCCAGAACCTGTGGACTTAGGAAGAATTTTTCTTTCTTCTATGTTCCTAGGGTTTGAATCTAAGCAACCCTTTACTTCTCAAGAACTTCATAAGAATCAGGATGGAAATAAAGGAATAATGGCAGTTCCTAAAAATAGACTACCACTCATGCATTTCTGTTAAAAATGCTGTCCTGTTTTCCAAACATTTTTCAACTGTTCAGCATTTTTAATATGCTAAATTCTGAGTCTTGTTGAAAAATAAATAAGTTACTTGTTTTCATTAAGCAAAGAAATCTTTTTCCATCTTAGCTGGTATTGTTGAAGGAGACAAAAAGGAGTCCACAGCTTGGCAAAGGAGGACTTTATTAGTGACATATTGGTCACAGATGTGCTGGTAGAGCTCCATTTTCTCCCTATAATTGATATTTTAAGAGCCAAAAAATTGCAGATGGAAGTTCAGATAACCTCCTTGCAGAAGGGAAGGGTCAAAAATTATGGTATATCCAAACTTCACTTTTAAGGTGTTCTAGCTGTGTTCTTACATGTAAGTCAGTGACACATATCCATTTGCTACTTTTAATGGAGAAGTAGTGCACGATGATGCCAACATTTATTTATCACCATTAATTCCAAATGTTTTAAGCAAGTGAAGACACTGGGAGATAGTCTTTGGCATTGCTTGTGAATTATAAGATCTCCTTTCTGTAACAGTTTTTAAGAAATTCTGTTTCCTTCTCTAGAGGCAATAGGAAACTCTCTCAAGTAACTTTATGATTAGAATCTACAGACCTTTGAAGCAGAGGATGTGGAACTTGACCAAATTTTGTTCAGTGTCAGTAAGTCCTAAAAGGACTTTAAAGGAGAGTATTGACAAGCCAACTGTGGAAACAGGGTTAGGGTTCACCTGGGAGGAAGTGGTGTTGGCGCCAGGTTGCCCATTAAGGCAGTTTTAATAGATGAATGTAAATCCAGACCTAAGCTCTGAGCCTAAGAATGAAATGGAAGAAAAAGTCATGTTGTAAAGGAAGAAGGATGAAGACATCATATGTGATGGGTGTGCAAATAATAATGACAAACTAAAATGTTCTTAGAAGGCTTCTTGCAATGTTTTTACTCACTTTGATGAGAAAACTAGATGGGGGAATAACTCCTCAGGGGATGACAGATACCTCTGTTTTCATTGTGTTTAAGTTGTTGATGAGCTAACCAGTGTGAAATGTCATATAAATTAAAAGTGATATGAAATTGAACAAACAGGAAAAATTACAGGGAGAAGAATGAGTGCATTACCTATGTATGAAACTGAATTATGGCACAGAGGAAATGATATGACCTGTTTGTCTGACATATAGGTAGAAGATTATCTACTTGCATTTTTAATTCAGCAAGAATATGCAGTTCGTGATGATTTAGTGATCTGATGACAGAGGCAGACAGGTGGTGTTGAATCAGGAGCTTGTAATAAATAATTTGTAATTTTCAGCCCCAGAGCTATTTGATAGTGCTATCAAGGGAATGTCAGTGTTTGATGCTAATCCGGTACTCTCTGATATCTGTGTATGATTTGATTTCATAAGTTCAAGATGTCATACAGTACAGCTTTTGAATAGTAAACCGGTAGAAAGGGTACCAAGTTCTTTTCACTCTCAAGAGTACCTTGTTTTTCTTGCTTCCCATTTCTGCAGGAAAGTGACAGTACTGGAGGACCCTGATCAGAACATTCACCTGAAAAACCTGTCTCTTCATCAGGCAACCACAGAGGAAGAAGCCCTGAACCTGCTTTTCTTAGGAGACACCAATAGAATGATTGCAGAGGTAATGAACTTGTCTCTGCAAGAGCTCTTTCCATAGTATAAGAAAGAATAGAATTTTAGAGACAGTAAAGACCTTCAGATAATCTTTTGCTAACCTCACTCAGAAACCTCGGTGGCAGCATCGTGGTTAAGTTCTAACAGCTGCTAACTGAAAGGTTGGCTGTTGAAATTCTCCGGGCCCTCCTTGGAAACGCAAGTGGGCGTTTCTGCTGTCTATACTGGAAATCTTGGAGGTGTCAAGTGCTATATCTGCTAACCAAAAGATCAGCAGTTCATATCTTCCAGGCGCTCCTTGGAAACTCTATGGGGCAGTTGTACTCTGACCTCCAGGATCACTATGAGTCAGACCCGACTTGACAGCAGTGGGGTTTTTCTTGTTTGCTTTTTAATAGGGTCACTATGATTTGGACTCAACTCGATGGCACTGGTTTGGGTTTTTTTTGTTGCTGTTGTTTAATCTCATTTTATGGACAGTAAACCTGTATTCAAAGAGGCAAGGAAAAGTCCCTCCTCTACCCATCCTCACTAGTTAGTTAGTGAGCAGGGACTAAAATTTAGATCTCCAGACACTTGACCTACTGCTTTACTTCACTACATTGTCTGCCTTTTACTTTGCATTTTTGTATAAATATTTGGAGCTAAACAATGAATTCATTAAGGTCTTATTTATAGGAGTATCAGCATGAATGCTAAGGAGCCCTGGTTTTGCAATGGTTAAGAGCTCAGCTGCTAAACAAACAAGTCTGCATTTCACATCCACCAGCTGCTCTCTGGAGACTGTATGGGGCAATCCTGCTCCACCCTGTAGGGTCACTGTGAGTTGGAGTTGACTCCATTGCAGTGGGTTTGGTTGAGTTCCAGTACCAGTTGCTGTCTAGTCAGTTTCGACTTATTGGGTCCCAGTGTGTGTCAGAGTAGAACTGTGCTACATTTGGTTTTCAGTGGCTGAGTTTCTGGAATGAGATGGCCAAGGCTTTCTTCCAGGGTCCCTCTGGGTGGACTCAAAACTTCCAGCCTTTCAGTTAGAGCCAAATTTGTTAACAATTTGCACCATTCAGGAACTCCTGATTATAGAAAGTTTTGTGTAATTTTTTAAAATTAAAAATAGACAGGCCTGAATGCAAATTATCCATATGACATGTTTACGTATCCATATATTTTCACATGTCGAAGACTTAGTATTTATAAAACATTATAAATTAGAAAGCATTTAGAACAATGTGTGCAACATGGGAAGTACTCTGTGCATCTGCAGGTCTGGGGAAGATGTCACAGTGTGTAGTATGTCTCAGTGCAATCTTTGGGGCATACTTATGCTAAAAATTATCCATTGTTTCTTTGAAATTCAGCTCTGAGCATCTTGTATTTTACTTGGCAACCTTAGGCAGAGACCATGATTGACCCAATTTGACCAGGGTCCCAAACCTTAATCAATCACTGATAGAGGGTGGAGAGCCTGGAAGTTCTCATACAGCCTCCACTTGCTGAAAGGAGTGGGGTGCTATGGAGGGTAGTGAAAAAGTTAGTTATCACTGGTGTTTTCTTTTTCAAACATTCTCCCAGAGTTCCATATCTTTACCTTGATTTTGTTAACAAGCTTCAGATTAGAAAAGCTGGGAGAGTAAGCAGTCTAACAAAAAACCACCATCATGTTATCTTTTTCTTCCCCATTTCAAATCTGTGGAGTATACTACCTTAGACTCAAGCTAGATAAATAGAAATGAATTCAAATAGTGAAAGCACAGTGTAGACATCTATTATTGCGTTGAAATCTTAGCTGTTTTGTCACTTTTTAAAAATCAGTTCTGCGTCAGTATTTTTCATAGGCTGACTAAGTAGGTTGAGCTTCTGTGTCATGTATAACATGTGTTTAAGGAAAAAACAGGTAACCTCAAGTTCATTCTGATTCATGGGGATCCCTTGTGTGTCGGAGTAGAACTGTCATCCACAGGGTTTTCAGTGGCTGTTTTTCTTCAAGCAGGTCTCCAGGCCTTTATTCTGAGGCATCTCTGGGTGGACTCAGATTTCCAACCTTTTGGTTAGCAGTCAAGCACATTAGTTGTTTGTACCACCCAGGGACTCCAATGTGTATTTTTTTAAAAAGAGAAATCATTGCTGAGTCCATTTCAGCTCATAGTGACCCTGTGTGTGTCCAAGTAGAACTGTGCTCCACAGGTTTCAGTGGCTGATTTTTTAGAAGTATATCACCAGGCCTTTCTTCTGAGGTGTGCCTGGGTGGACTTGAGCCTTCAACCTTCCAGTTAGCAGCCAAGCATCAAGAAATGAGCATGTATTCAAAGACCCTTAAATTGTTGTTTTCATTTTAAGATAGCTCATATAGTTTATAATTTCAGAATGTCATGTTTTGCTTTAAAATTTTTGCATTTGTGCTCTAATTTGTCGTAATTGTTGAAGATTAAGGAACAAAGACAGATTAAGATTTGGAGAGTAGAACTGCTAAGGATTTTTAGCATGTCCTACTAAATCCTGTTCTTCCGTACAGTCTAATAAGCAGAAAACCGAGAGATTATGGAATGTAGATGGGTCAGGCCCAACAATGAAATATGAAAAAGAGAGGAGGCATATTTATAAGTGTCATTGGAAACCAAGTGGGTGAACGTGCCCTTGCATCACTGCTAAGCCTCCTCCAGAGGTGAAGCATACCTAGAGAAATGGAAGCCTCATGAATTGTGTGCCCTCCTCTTAAATGGTTATGGAAAACTCTTGTCCTGTTTCACCATGGGCTCTGTTGCTTAAAAAAAAAAAAAAAAAAAAATCTGTTGAGTCAGTTCCAACTCATAACAACCCTATAGGACAACCCTATAGGACAGCCCCATAGGATTTCCACAGAGCAGCTGGTGGATTCAAACTGCTGACGTTTTGGTTAGCAGCAGAGCTCTTAACCGCTGCTCCACCGGGGCTCCCTTGCTTAAAAGCTGTACCATATGCTTTGGAAAGTTGTGCTTTAACTTCAGCTGACTGTGTATTTTCAGACTATTGTTTGTAAAGTTCTGGGGAACTCATATTCTTTAATGTGACTGTACAACCTTATTTCAGTCACATTTTTACCACTTACAAATTCCATCTGTCATTTCCTATTACTTACTGATCTATGATCTAGCTGAAACTGAGAAAGTCCAATTCTAACAATGCTTTTTGTGCATAATTTTTTCTATTTATTCTTTTTTTTCCCCCTGAATAAAGCTGATTTCTTTTCAATCAAGCCTAATATCTTTTGGATCCTTCTGTGCTTGCTTTTACTTTTTCCTTGGTAATAATAATAGCTACTGAGTTATACTGTGAGCCTGTTTGATATACCTGGCATTGTTGTAAGTTAAAAAAAAAAATATGTGTGTATATGTGCATACATATATATACATTATCTATATATGTGTATGTAACTATACATAACCCCAAAAAACAAAAACTTCACTGCTGCTGAGTCAATTCCAACTCATGGCAACCCTATAGGACAGAGTAGAACTTCCCCAAAGAGTTTCCATGGAGCACCTGGTGAATTTGAACTGCCAACTTTTAGGTTAACAGATGTAGCACTTAACCACTATGACAGTAGAGTTTCCTAGCTATACATACATATCTATACATGTTTGTATAGCTATACATATATCTCTATATATACATAGATATCATAATTTTATACAAGTAACACATACCGTTTTTCCAGCTGCACGATCCTCCTGCCTGCTATTCTCACAAGCAAACTATGCTGAGTGTTATATGTGTGGATGTGTTAGTTATGTGGACATATATGTGGAACCCTGGTGGCATAGTGGCTGCTCACTGAAAGGTCAGCAGTTCAAATCTACCAGCTGCTCCTTGAAAACCCTATGGGGAGATTCTACTCTGTGCTATAGAGTTGCTATGAGTTGACTGAAATGAGTTTGCTTTTATATATGTATAGGTAGATATATGTATGTACACATACAAAAAGAACATGTATGTGTGTGTGTGTGTGTGTGTGTGTGTAAAATGTATATAACTTCTGTCAGTGAAAACTGAGGCTCAAAGAGTCAAACTACTTGCTCATAGTCACACAGTGATTAAGTGGCAGAGCCAGCCTGACTCATTCAGGAGCTTCACAAGTGTAATGCTCAAAATGACATACGTTACATTTTCAAGTGACAGTATATTTCTGAATCATTTAAAAAGCATGGTAATTATTTCACACTTTAGTTTATCTCTTGAACTCAGTGAAAGCAAATACATATAAAATGTAAATGAAGAATAACAGTCAATCCCTGGAAGTACTTTATTATTCAGAGTCTTTTAAAAAAAAACACATTTTGGATTACACCCTGTCGGAATGTAATTTGTCAGCACAGAGTGAGCTTACCAGGATGAAAAGAACGCACTAACCATTTTTTTTTCAAACGAGGTTCCCAATTTCCCATTTACACAAAGAGAAATTCAGAAATTGCCATGGTAACCAGAAAACATTTGGAAAACAAAGTCTGAATATGTGGGACATGAAGTAGAGTGCTTCTCCTTTCATGTTCTTTCTCATAGCTAGTATTTGAAGGAAAAGTTATTAAAAGTAGCTTCATCCTCTTCTTATTTATTTAGGACTCTATAATCTCACCAGTGTTTTGAATAAAACCTGACTATGGCCTTAGGGTTTTTTTTTTTAAGTGGAATTGCTAGGCCAAAGAGAAAACTGTAAAAGCTGAACTGTGTGTGACCTAGCATCAAAGCCCACCAGTAGCAAGTATGACCTGATCCTTTTTATAGTTGAAGATACTTCTATAATTAACCAAACTGAACAGAACAGAGGAGCCGTGGTGGTGCAGTGGTTAAGAGCTCAACTGCTAACCAAACAGTTGGCAGTTCGTGTCCACCAGCCACTGCTTGGAAAACCCATTGGGCCATTCTACTCTGACTGGTAGGGTCCCTGTGAGTCAGAAATCAACTTGAGCTGTCCCTGAGTAGACAAATTGTTTATACACTTGGCTGCTAACAGAACGGTTGGTGGTTTGAACCCATCCAGAAGCATCTAAGAAGAAAGGCCTGGGATCTACTCCCAAATAATCAGCCACTGAAAGCCTTATGGAGCACAGTTAGACCATGACACATATGAAGTTGCCATGAGTTGAATGAGTTTGATGGTAACTGGTAATATAGAGCTAAATGTTCTGCATTTGATTTTCAGGACCTGCACAGTCCCACAGCTGGGGCCTCTTGCCCCTTAACTTGAAGACTCAGCCCTGCTCATGGTCTATAATACTGTGTCCTAAACTCTGACCTGAGATACCCTGGGTGGTTACAGTTGTGTATCGACTTGGCTGGGTCATAATTCTTTGTGTTTATATATGATCACTCATATGGTTGAATCTACTGTGAGTAGCCAATCAGTTTAAAGAGAATTTCCTTGGGGGTTGCATCTGAATAGAGGCAGATATTCTGGCTTGTTGCTCTGTCTGGATCCTATGACTGTCTCCTGTTCATCTGATCCCATTTCTTGGGATGTGGGATAACAGTTTACCTGCCAATCTTGGGCTCTCCAACTGCTACAGCACAAGAAACAGGAGAAGCCTTGTGGTCTTGATTCCCAGTCTTGGAATTTAGTGGTGTTCACAGCGTGTGAGCAAGAGTCCTACTTTCTTACCTGACAATCTGGGGTTCACCAGCCCCTGGAGCTGCGTGAACTGGTGAGAAGCCTCTATTCTCATCCACAGACTTGAGCCATTCCTGCTTCTACAGTGACATGAGCCCTTTCTTTTATATAAATCTCTCTCTTTATTTATTTGTGTGCTATACTGGCACTTGGCTTGGCACTGGTTTTGCTTCTGTAGAGAACCCAACCTAAGACACTGGAGGTAGTCAAAAAAATGCAATGTCTTGGATCTCATTTCCAATTCAGAATTTCTGCAGTAGAGCCAAAGAATGACCACTGTATCATTTAGTTCTCAAAAAAGTTGGCAGTTCAAATCTACCAGCCACTTCTTGGAAACTCTATGGGACAGTTCTACGCTGACTTGTAGGGTCTCTATGAGTCAGAATTGACTCAATAGCAATAGGTTTGATTTTTAGTTTTAGGCTAAAGTTGGGGGCAGTTTTTTAAGTCTTGCTGTGAAAAAGAATGGTTGAAAGTGAATCTCAAAGTTATACATGGGTAGCTAACATGACATGATTCTGAAATTCTACCAGTTTAAAAGAGGCAAAAAATATTGTTTTAATTTGCATTTCTAAATATCTTTGTTGGATAATTTGCATTTCTGCTTTTGTTTATGTCTTCTATTTACTTTTCTCTGGGAGAGAGAGGTCTGATTGATTTATTAATTCTTTGAGGGCTGAAACTTTGTTCAGCCCATGTCTGCAGTATATAGGGATAGAGTTTGAGTAGGTTCTCAGCAATCAATTGTCGAATGAGTGACCACTAAAGACAATAACTTTTTGTCTTTGTCATGTCTTCACAAAATATTTTCCCCATTTTATAAATTTTCTTTTGTCCCATGGTTTCTTTGGGGGCTGTTTTTTGATACATCAAATCCATCTTCTTCTTTTATGATCTTTGTTTTTGTTGACACAGAAATGCAAGAGCCTGATGAAGGTTAATCTGATTGTCAGAAAGCATTTTCTGATTTTGAATTCAAATTTGATGCCTAGTCATATCCACCCTATTGTTCCCATTTTGGCCTGGGAAGTAAAGAAATGGTCATTGTCAAGTTGGAGTGGCTTTTAAGAAAGGTCTCTAGAGCATGGGATTTTACTTGAGTCTTAAAGAAAGCTGAGTTAGGCTGGGTTCTCTAGAGAGGCAAAACCGGTAAAGCATATAATTGTATATAGAGAGAGATTTATATGAAAGAAACAGCTCATGTGATTGTAGAGGCTGCCATTGTCTCAAGTCTGTGGATTAGAATAGAGGCTTCTCCTGGTTTGTGTAGCCACAAGGGCTGGTAAACCCAAGACTGACAGGTCAGAAAGCAGAGCTCTTGTTCACAGGCCATGAATAACAATGAATTCCAAGACTGGCAGGCAAGACTGCAAGGCTTCTCCTAGTTCACGTAGCTACAATGACTTGTGAACCCCAAATCAGCAGATCAGAGAGCAGGGCTCTGCTCACAGGCTATGAAGATGAACAAACCCTAAGATCTGTAGATAAACTGATAACTCAAGTCCCGGGTACCAGAGGTCAGATGGACAGGAGGCAGCTGCAGGATTGAGAGCAAGTAAATGGCCAAAATGTCTGCTTATGTTCTGATACAGGACACACCCTCAAGGGAACTCCCTTTAAACTGACTGGCTGTGAACAATAGATCCCATTGTGGAAGTAATAACATATAAACACTGAGAGTCATGGCCCAGCCAAATGGACACACAATCTTAACCATGACAAAAGCTATACTGAATTAACAAAATCAAAATTTACACGTGAAGTTTCATGTTGAATCCTCTTCCTATCTGTAGACTCCATTGATAAAAATACCATGTATATGTTCATTTTAAGTAGTCTTAATATTTCTCAGAGTGAATCATTAGACTATTATGGGCTTCTTTCTTAAGCCAGAGTGAAGACAGTATTATGTGTAGTTCTCCTAGAAGAACTTCATTACCGATTGTCATCAAGTCAATATCAACTATATGCTATAGCAATAAAGCAGCACTGTTGCAGAGCTTCTAAAGACTGGCTGGTGGATTTGAACTCCCAGTGCTTTGATTAACAGCTGAGCTCTTAACCACCATGCTACCAGAATACCACCAAAGCTTCGTAGTAGCGTCCAAACACTCTAGTACATAATTTATTATGCTGTTGGGGTTGTGCTGGGTTGCATTGTATCCCGTAAAATGCATGTAGGAATTTATCTGGGCCATGATTCCCAGTATTGTGTGATTGCCCTCCATTTTGTGATTTTCCTATGCTAATCTCTGTGGTTAATAGACAGAATCAAAAGTGATTTTAAAGTACACTGTGGCTGTTGGTGAGGAAAAGCGTGTCACAGACGATGTCAGTGTTCTTTTTTTAAAAAAACTTTTGGATATTTCAGACTTTTTGGAAAAGGTTACTTTATTAATAATAAGCCTACCAACAAAGCTTATGAGACTTATAAATTATTTTCCCAGAAGCTAGTACAGCACTTTAAATCTAATTCTTAGCTTAAAATTAAAAAAAAAAACAAAACTCTATGTGTATCTAAGTTACAATGATGTGCTTTAAAGCTCCCAGACTATATACATTGCCATCCTTTTATAGTGAGTTGTGTGGCCTTCTTGGGATCTGGCATGGGAGCAAAGTTCTGGAGTTAGGAGGACAGCTGTTGTTGTACGTGTTGTCTAGTAACATGAGGATAACACAAGAATGAATGAGCAGCTTTATGGAGGAGTTATATTTGCTGATCACACTCCAAACCCAAATCTTCTTGTGTGATGTGTGTGAGAAACAAAGCTATATGAGTAGCAACTTGTATTCCCAAATCATATACCATTGGACCATGAGAGGGAGAGCAACTATTAGATCCTTCTAGATTTTTGTTTAAACAGCATACTATTTTTATGTAATTGGCAAGTTGAAAGAGAAAACAGACTTTCCGAGGATGAACGCAGTTCTCATACTTTCTGCTTCTTCACCACTGCTTTCCAAGCCCCTGTTATGTGACCTTGCCAAGGCATCTTATGTAACCCCCTGGTTCAGATCCCCCTTCGTCTTTGACCACTATTAAACTTTGCCCCCCTGTTGCTGAGTGAGGAGAGCTGTTTTGGTCCTGCTGTGACTTGGAACCACCTGCCTTGATATGTAAAGCTCCCTAATAAAGACTCCTTCAGGGCCACATTGCAGTTGCCTGCCTCTTTCTTTGTTCTCTGGGTACTCTCCAATTTTGGAAACAAATTTTAAGTTACAGGTCCATGCTTTGTCACAACTTTATTCTAAAAGATTTGTGACCCCAAGGAAAGCAAAATTAATAGCAGGCAAAATATATTTTGGCCATAACCTTATTGTAATAAGAATATCATCTTTTATTTATTAGATGCCAATAGCAGTTATAAGATTTAGTAAAAAAATGTGTTGACAGTTCTGATCTTTTCTCATATCACATCCATTGTAGATAACCTGCTAAGCAGAGAAGAAAGGAAACAAGTTTTGAGAGTCTACAGGAATTTATCCCCCTCTGTCATATTTTCTGTTATATCATGTATATATGATATGCCCTGTTCTTTAAATAGTGCTCCTATGTTATAAGTCTGTCAGTTTGTTGTACGATGAGGACTTGTGTGTTACTGTGATGCTGGAAGCTGTGCCAGTGGTATTTAAATAGCAGTGGGGTAAGCCATGGTGGACAGGTTTCAGCTGAGCTTCCAGACTAAGACAGACTAGGAAGAAGGACCCAGCAGTCTGCTTCTGAAGAATTAGCCAGTAAAAACCTTATGAATAGCAGCAGAAAAGATTGTCAAGGATTTCATTGTACTTGCTTCCACAATCAACACCCATGGAAGCAGCAGTCAGGAAATCAAAAGTTGTATTACATGGGGCAAATCTGCAGCTACGGACCTCTTCAGAGTATTGAAAAGTAAAGATGTCACCATGAAGACTAAGGTGTGCCTGACCCATGCCATGGTATTTTCAATCCAATCATATGCCTGTGAAAGCTGGACAGTGAACAAGGAAGATAGAAGAAGAATTGATGCCTTTGAATTGTGGTGTTGGAGAAGAATGTTGAATCACTGTGGACTGCCAAAAGAACAAACAGATCTGTTCTGGAAAAAGTGTGCTCCTTGGAGGCAAAGATGGAAAGACTGCATCTTACATGCTTTGGACATGTTGTCAGGAAGGATCAGTCCCTGGAGAAGGACATCATGCTTGGTAGAGTGGAAGCTCAGCAAAAAAGAGGAAGACCCTTGACGAGATGGATTGACACATTGGCTGCAATAATGGGCTTAAACATAAAAACCGTTGTGGACATGGCAGAAGACTGGGCAGTGTTTGGTTCTGTTGTGCATAGGGTCACTATGAGTCGTAACTGACTCGACAGCACCTAACAACAACGTGTAAGCTGCCTTGTGGAACAAGTGATTTGAGGATTCAGTCCATTCACATTCAATGTAATTATTGATAGGTATGTGTTCAGTGCTGCCATTGTGATATGTTTATTTATGTGTTGATGTTTACTCTGTTGTTCTTATTAATCTGTTCTGTGACCTTCTTCTTTGTGAGTTGATTTTTCACTTTTTTCAGGGTTGGTGTTGTGGTTGTTGAGATTCCTGTATTACATTTCTTGATACGGTATGTTGCTTTTTTATTGTGCTTTACGGCTGCCCCTATGATCTCGCTTAATAAAATATAAATAAACCCAATTTTGATTGCTGCTAGTCTTGTCAACTTCCTCTCCATCTGGAAGGACTATAATGATTGTAGTACATCCCTCTTTTTAATATGATGATATCATAGTTTACATGATATGATCACTAGATCGTTTCTTTCACTGTTGTAGCTTTGATTGTGTTTGGAGCCTTCCCTAACTGAGTAGGATTCTGGATAATGTTTCCTTCTAAAATATAAAGTTAGTGGTTTTGTTCTTCCAAGCCAAGAGATTCTTTAAGTATTCTTGTGGCTTTGGTTTTTATGAAGTCTCTGAGTTTCTGTTTATCTGTGAATGTCTTAATTTCATTTTCGTATTTGAAAGATAGTTTTGCAGGATATGTAATTCTTGGTTGGAAGTTCTTCTCCTTCCAGGCTTTGAATATGTCATGTCACTGTCTCTATGCCAACATCGTTTCTGCTGAGAAATCTGACGAGAACCTACAGAGTTTCCCTCTGAATGTCAGGTTTACTTTGAGTCTTGCTGCCTTTAAGAGTTTCTGCTTATGTTTCATTTTGTTGAGCTTGATTATATGTTTTGGAGTCTTTCTATTGAGACCTATATTTAGTGGTGTTTGATGCTTATCTTGGATATCTATATTCCCTTCTTTCATAGTTTCTGGGAAGTTTTCTGTCAGCAGCTCAGCAACAATACTCTCTGTGTTCTCAGGTGTCTCGCCCTGTTCAGGAACTCCAATTAATCGTCGATTGTTCTTCTTAGTAGAGTCCCACATGCTTCTTAATACTTCTTCATTTTTCTTTTTCCTGATTTCCCCTCATAGATGCTGGAGTCAGTAGCTCTGTCTTCCAAATCCGAAATTCTCTTTTCCATTTGTTCCATTCTGTTTTCTTGGCTTTGAATTGAAGTTTCTATGTCTTTGATTTTGTTCTTGATCTGTTGGGTTTCCGAGTACTGATGTTCCATCAGATCAGCTTGCTTAATTTTTCATTTTGCTCTGCTGCATTTTGTATAAGTTCTAGGAGGGCTCTACATATAATCCTTTTGTATTCACCTTCTGATAGTTTCAGAAAAGCTTCTTCGTCTGGGTAGTTCTGAGGTGGTTTCTTTTGGGGGCCTTCTGATGCCATGGGTGATTTCCAGGTTACCATCTTCTCCAAAGTTTGCTGCTTTTGGGGCTTCATGTGGGTCAATAGAGGCTGGGAAAGATGCTGTGAAGATGGACCACAGTTGTTTCTCTGGGCCATCTTAAAATGAGAAGTAAAAAATATTTGACAGCTTCCAAAATCAGTCAGGTTTTCAGGTGTATACATCCCTCTTCCCACCTGGAAAAGTAAGCCCCTCTGTATTGAACCACAGATGTTATAAACTAGCTCAAAATACAGAAAGGTTACTGGCCTGCTGGCTTCTGCTGTTGGGCCCCAGCTGTAGCTGATACTGTGTAGAATTCTGCTTTCCTGTTGGAAAAATGGCCTCATCTGGGTAGGTACTGCCTCCTAGCCCAAGAATTAGGTACAGCTGAGGCTTCTGTATGGATGGGTCCGCCTCCTAGCAAGACAAGATGACATGTTGCATAAGCTTGCCAGCCGGCCAGGCCCAAGCTCCCAGCAGAAAGAGAGGCCAAGAGTACTGAAATGCCCAGAGTCCACAGCCTCCACCGCTGGGCTTCTGCCCCAGGTGACACTATGCAAAACATTGCCTCCCTGCTGGAAAAGCACTCTCCCCCTGACAGGTGCCACCTCCCAGCCTAGGAACCAAGTCTGGCCGGGGCCTGTGCCTGGGCTTCTCCATTTCCGAGAGGATCAAGATGATGTCCTGCACAAGTGCTTCTGTATGGCTACCACATGACGGAGGCAGGGAAGGTGTATACAGGTGGCCAGGGAAGCCAAGGTGTATAGAGTCCAAAGCCAGGCTCTCAGAATCTAGTAATTACACTTGTCGGTTCCACCAGCAGTGCATCTGAGACCAGCAGCTAGTCAAGTCTCAGCTCTACCCGCTGGCCAAGACAGAGGAAAAAAGAAATCAAAATGGTGAGTTACCTTCGGTCTGTGCAAGCCTCTGCTTGTCGAGAGTGGGGCCAGTGAAAGAGAGGAGGTTTTGCATTCATTGGTATGAAGTCCAGATGAACAGCCCTATGCTGCATGCCAGGGCTTACTAGGTGTTCAGAAGTCTCTGTTTGATTATCATTTCAAGTCTTGGTTTCCAGAGGGATTTAGGGAGACATACCTTTAGTCTGCCATCTTGACTCCCCCCCAGAACAAGTGATTTGAGATTGTCTGCTAACCTAAAGGTTGACTATTTGAACCCAGCCAGTGGCTCCATGAAAGAAAAGCCTTGGCAATCTGTTTCTGTAAAGATTACAGCCAAGAAGACTATGTAGCAGTTCTACCCTGTACAATATAGAGTGTCTGTGAGTTGGGAGGTGACTCCCTGGCAGACAACATCAGTAACATTATTATCATATAATATGTATCCTGTTCTTATCTAACCTAACTTAATGTTATGAAGGATGAGTTTTGAAATCCAAATCACTGATTAAAATAGATGAAGTAAAATAGTAATGTAGTAATGAATAACAGCAATTATTATACATTAAAACGTGCATGCTTCAAAAGGGAACACAATCTTGTTGACTGTGGAATCTTAGCGTGAGTTTCTTCTGATCTTTAAAATTCTCATCTATGATTCCAGATAGAAGGAGAAAGTTATTATGACTCAACTCCCTGTTGTTGAGCTTCATCAACAATAGCAACAAAAAATGAAAAGTAGAGGGAAAAAAACTGTTCCTCAGTGAAATGAGGAAATAACCATAACCTCAAACTATGAGAAAAGCTTCCAAATACTGTGAAATATGAATTATGATGAGGGAGGGTGCTGAGAGCCAACACATATGTCCTCCAACCTCAGACAGGATACAGTTTCCCCTTAAAGAAAATATCACAGTTTTCAAATGCAAATCCAGTGATCTTTTGGTTGGCATGATGAGATCTAAGAATATAGGCAAGTGTGGGAGAAGAATCTGGTAGTATTACAGAGGTATTTATTCTGCACTGTAGAAGGTAGACCCAAAGATACCTTAAAGACAAGCCATTTTTATGGTCAGTGGTCTAGGCTCATTGCCAAGAAAGATGGCGTTTGTGATACAGAGTTCAGGCGCGAGGAGAAGCAGTACTCGTCAAATCAAACATAGGGACCTGTGACTTGGGGGAGTTTTACTATGAGCCACTCCAGACCCCAATATGTATAATAAGGAGGAGGGTTCGTGGTATTGAGGCTAGGGGCATAACAGATAAAGGGACAGAGTATTCAGAACATACCCCAGGTCGAATATTGCCTTACCTATCTCCCAGGCTACTCTTAGAAAACATGTGAATTGCTCTTGCCAATGAAATGTGAGTGAAAGTGACATGTCACTTTGGGGTTGAAGCATTGAAGAGTTAGTATGCAGTTCTCTTAATCCCCTCCCCATTTGTGGCAAACCCTAAAGCTTCATGTGGTGGTGATGGCCTTACCAGATGGTGATGGTGCCTCTACCAGCCTGGGTAACTGAGTGACAAGTATGTGGAGCACAACCACTGTCAAACCATGGTGGACAAATAATGTGACCAAGAAGAAAACCTTTGAAATTTTAAGCCTCTGAGATTATGGGTTGTTTCTTACCGCAGTATAACCTGATCTCTCTTGTGATGAATATAATGTGTATGTTTCAGTTTTATGAAATTATAAACTCATTATTGCTGCAGAAAATTCAAATGTAGCATTTAAGTTTTTCAGTAAGAAAGCACATGTATTATTGCTGTACATATCATCTGTTTTCCAAAAGTATGCTTAAAAAAACCCAAAAAACTCATTGCTGTTGAGTTGATTCTGACTCATGGTGACCCTATAGGACAGAGTAGAACTGCTCCCACAGAGTTTCCAAGGAGCACCTGGTAGATTTAAACTGCTGACCTTTTGGTTAGCAGATGTAGCACTTAACTAGTACACCACCATGGTTTCCAAAAAGTGTGTTAGGCAGCTTAAAGTGTTAAAATAGATTAATATGGGAAAAGAATAAAACAAAATTTTTTTTTAATTTAAACAGAAATTAAAAGATAATTATGATGGGTAACTAGGACAAGTTGCCTATCATTCTTTTAACAGTCAAGTGAAAAAATGAAGGGAGGACATTTTGCCATTTTGAATTAGATAGCTTTCATTGTCCCAAGAACAAACTTACAAGTCTTGGATTTTAGGTAAAGTATAGGTATACTTGTGTTAGGGACCTTACTGTGTCAAAATGAATATGCTCTGCCTATAATTTGGGGAAAAAAATACAGAAACTTTATAATTCTGTCACTGCTGCATAGTATTTGAGAACAGTGCAGAGGACATTCCTTTACACAGAATTTAAAAAATGGTAATGATAGGTAACTAGGACAAGTTGCCTATCATTGTTGAATGAAAGAATCTGAGAAGCCAACCAGAATTGCCCATAGCAGGATACCACCATTAACTCCTAGACAGGGATCAGTTAGAGTAGGAGCCACTGGCGGGAGACTGGAAGGTGAGAAGAAGGGAAAAGCCAGGGTTTTTCCCTCTCACTCTCTCTTATTTGATGCCCACAAAAAAGGGGTCTTGGGAATATACTGCTTTTAGGACTCAGCCTCTCTGTAATGTAGAGATAGGTGAAATGGAAGAATTGCTCAGAAGGCAAGCAGGCCTAGAACTGGCCAGTTGGGGAGAACCTCCCTTTATGCAAGAAACTGAGATAATGACATTACTTTTTGTTTATCCTTTGTTTTTTCAGTTTCATTGTGCTTTAGGTGAAGGAAACTCTGGTAGTATAGTTGTTAAGTGCTACAGCTGCTAACTGAAAGATTAGCAGTTCAAATCCACCAGGTGTTCCTTGGAAACTCTGTGGGATGGTTCTACTCTGTCCTCTAGGGTTGCTATGAGTCAGAATCAATTTGATATTAGTGAGTTTGGCTTTTTTGTTTAAGTGAAAGCTTACAGCTCAAGTTAGTTTCTCATGTAAAAGTTTATACACATATTAATTTGTTACATTGGTTGAATTCCACACAGCCAGCCAGCCAAGTGCTGTGGAGTCGGATCTGACTCATGGTGACCCTAGGGGCCAGGGTAGAACTGACCCTTCCACACAGTGTGACCATATTCTTTCCCTTTTCCACCACAGGATCCCCATGTCCATTTGTCCAGGTTTCCTATCTTCCTGTTTTGGGGCAGCAGTTGCTCATTTGGTCTTACATATTTGAAGGAACTAAGAAGCTCATTCCTCTTGTGTGTTAATGTTTGTCTGAAAAGCGGACTTCTGGAATGACTTCATTTCTGACTTAGCAGAGTGTCTGAGACCATAGTCTTGGGGATTCCTGTAGCCTCTATCAGACTGGTTAAATCTTCACGTAATTTATAAATTTTAATTTTGTTCTAGATTTGTCTCCTGCTCTGTTGAGGACCCTCTATTGGAATCCATGTAAAAGCAACTCATGGTGCTAGCCAGACACCACCTACTTCTGGGCTTGGGCTGATACAGGCTGTGGTTCATGTGGCTGCTTACTTTTTTGGGCTCATATTTTCTCTGGTTTTCTTCATTCCCCTTTGCTACAGAGGGAATGGACCCAATAGATGTATCTTCATTGTCCTCTTCTACAAATTTAAAACCACGGATGCTACTCGCTAAAGTAAGATATAGAACATTTTCTTTACGAACTGTGTTAATGCCAGTACATGTTGAAGTCCCTATGGCAGTCAGCCGTCAGCTCCAACAGCTCAATCCTTCCAGTGTGTTTGGATGCATGTAAGAAACTTACCTGATTTCGGTTTGGTCAAGTTAGGCTGACTTCCCCTGTACCGTGTGTTGTCTTTCCTTTCACCAGAGTTGGCCCTTTATGCTATCTAGTTAGTGATTTGCTCTCCCCATCACTGTCCACCCTTATAACCATCAATGAATTTTTTTTTTTCTGGGTGTAGACCTTTTCTTGAGCTTTTGTAATAGTGGTTTCATACAGCATTTGTCCTTTCATGATTGACTTACTTCACTCAGGGTAATGCCTGCCAGATTCATCCATGTTGTGAGATGTTTCATGGATTCATCATTGTTCTTTATCATTGCATACTTTTACATTAACTGTATGTACCATAGTTTGTTTATCCATCTTTTGTTTCCATCATTTTTTTTTTTTTTTTGTGAACAGTGCTGCAGTGAACATAGGTGTGCTCATATCTATTTGTTTGACAGCTCTTATTTCTCTAGAGTATATTTATTCCAAGGAGTGGGATTGCTGGTACTTCTTTTGTAGCTTTTTGAGGAAGTGCCAAATCAATTTCTGAAGTGATTATGCCATTTTACATTCCCACAAGTAGTGCATAAGTGTTTCAGTCTCTGTGCAACCTCCTCAACATTTATTATTTTGTATTTTTTGGATTAAAGCTATCCTCATTGAAATGAGATGATATCTAATTGTAGTTTTCACTTGCATTTCTCTAATGGCTAATGATCGTGAGCATTTCCTCATGCGTCTGTTAGCAACATGAATGTCTTCTTTGGTGAAGTGCCTGTTCTTATCCTTTGCCCATTTTTAATTGGGTTATTTGTGTTTTTGGAAACCCTGATGGCATGGTGGCTAAGTGTTACAGCTGCTAACCAGAAGGTTGGCAGTTCAGATTCACCAAGCACTCCTTGGAAACTGTATGTGGCAGTTCTGCTCTGTTCTGTAGGGTCACTATGAGTCAGAATCAACTCAACAGCACTTTTTTTTTAATTTGACTTTTTGTTATTGGGGTTTAGCAGTATTTTATACATTTTGGAGATTAGATCTTGACTGGTTATGTCATAGCAAGAATTTCTTTCTAGTGTGTATGTTGTCTGTTTACTCTTTTGGTGATATCTTTCAATGAACATTAAGTGTTTGGTTTTTAGAAGTTCCCAGTTATCTAGTTTCTTTTCTAGTATCTGTGCATTGTTAATTATGATTTGTTTTCTGTTTCTGCCATGCAGGAACAGGCTCCTAGCATTGTTCCTGTTTTTTTCTTCCACGATCTTTATCATTTTAGAAATTATGTTTAGGCTTTTGATCCATTTTGTGTTAGTTTTTGTGCATGGTGTGAGGTATGGGTCTTGTTTCAATTTTTTACAGATAGCTATCCAGTTATGCCACCACCCTGTGTTAAAGAGACTCTCTTATCCCCAATTAACAGACTTAGGGCCTTTGTCAAATATCAGCTGTGTACAAGTGGATGATTTTATGTCTGATTCTCAATTCTATTCCATTGGACTATGTGTCTGTTGTTATACTAGTACGAGGCTTTTCTGAATAACATGGTGGTGGGGTGTGGTGGGGTAGGGTGGGGTGTGGTAGGGTGGGGCAGGGTGTGGTGTGGTGGGGTGGGGTGATGATATAATGTAGTATGAGGCCTCCCACTTTGTTCTTCTTCAGTAATGCTTTACTTATCCAGGGCCTCTTCTCCTTCTGTATGAAGTTGGTGATTTGTTGCTTCATCTCATTAAAAATGCCGTTGGAATTTGGATCAGGATTACATTATATGTGCAGATACTTTGGGGTAGAATAGACATTTGCGTAGTGTTGAGCCTTTCTGTACATGAGCAAGGTATGTTTTTTCACTTACATGTGTCTCTTACGGTTTTTTGAAGTAGTTTCTTGTAGTTTTCTTTGTATAGGTCTTTTATGTATCAGGTTAGATTTATTCCTAAGTGTTTTATCTTCTTGGGGGCTATTATAAATGGTATTGATTTGGTGATTTCCTGTTCAACATTCTCATTGATGTAGAGGAATCCAGATTTTTGCATGTTTATCTTGTATCCTGATACTTTACTGAAATCTTCTATTAGTATCAGTAGTTTCATTGTGTATTCTTTGGGGTTTTCTGTGTATAGGATCATATCATCTACAAATAGACATACTTCTTCCTTGACTCGACAGCACTTGACTTTGGCTTGGCTTACCAATCTGAATGCCCTTTATTTCTTTTTCTAGCCTAATTGCTCCAGCTAGGACCTCCAACACAGTGTTGAATAAGGGTGGTGATAAAGGGCATTCTTGTTTGTTTTCCATTCTCAAGTGAAATGCTTTCAGACTTGCTCCATTTAAGATGATGTTGGCTGTTGGCTTTGTCTAAATGCCCTTTATTATGTTAGAGAAATTTCCCTTCAGTTCCTACTGTGCTGAAAGTTTTTATCATAAATGAGTGTTGGACTTTTTCAAATGCCTTTCCTGTGTCCACTGAGGCGAGCATGTAATTATTTTCCTTCTTTATTTATGTTGAACCATCCTTGCATTCCTGGTCTGAATTGCACTTGGTCATGATGTGTTTTATTTTTTTATATAAAGCTGTTGAATTTGACTGGCTCAAATTTTGTTGAGAATTTTTGCATATGTATTCATGAGGGATACTGGTATGTAGTTTGTTTTTGCTTTTGTGGTATCTTTGCCTGCATAGAAATGAATTCAGAAGAGTTTCTTTCTGTTTTCTAAATACAAGCTGAAATTTTAAAAAGCAGAGTAGCAGGGCCAGATGCCTGGGGGCTGTGGTTTCAGGGGACACTGATATCAATTGGCATAACTAGTCTTTTTCTGAGAGATGGTTCAGCATCCCATATTGATGAGGTCTTTAAAGCCAGCAGGCTAACACTGAAAAAAAAACATCAATTGGTCTCAACCCTGGAACAGATGAAAACTAAGACATGAGGAAAATATGAGCCTAGGAGACAGAAGGGTCCATGTGTTTGGGAACCTACATCAGCCTGAGACCAGGAAAACTAGATGGTGACCAGCCTCCACTGAAGACAGCCCTATCTGGGAACACAGTGTAGAGGCCCTTAGGTAGCATAAGTAAAAGGGGCACGCAGATCAATAACTCTATTAAACGACTAGGCCTGATGGTCCGACAACCTGGAGGGTCCCCTGAGAACATGGCTGCTGGACTTGCTGTTATTCCAGAGCTGAAACCAGTACTGAAGCCAACACTTCAGAGCTTGAACTGGAGTAAAGGACACAGATGATGCAGGTGGTTTGTGTACTTGATGGTTTAATGCATATAAGAGGCTGTCCAACTGGTTTTGTTTTAGAGGGGAGAGGAGAGGGTGGAGAGGAGGGAACAAGTGTTGGTTGAGTGGATACTGAAAGTAGAGAGTGAAAAGGAAAAGTGTACTGCACAGAGGCAGGTGCTCCAAGTTTTATATGGCAAATTGACTTGGATGATAAACTTTCACTTGATTAAAATAAAAAAAATTTTTAAAAAGAAGCATTCCTTTCTTTTCTATGCTCTGAAATAGTTAGAGTAGTATGTCTTCTCTGAAAGTTTGGTAGAATTATCCAGTGAAGCTGTCTAGGCCAGGGCTTTTTTTTATTGTTGTTGGAAATGCTTTTAAATGACCTCTTCAGGCTCTTCTTTTGTGATAAGTTTAGTTTTCTATGTGTGTTAGTTTCAGTCGGTAGTGTGTTTCTAGAACTTTATCTTTTCCTCTAGGTTTTCGAAGTTGTTGGAGTACAATTGTTTATAGTCTTCTGTTATAGAATGCTTTTTATTTCAGTTGATTGCATTTTGATATCACACTTCTCATTTCTTAATTTGGTTTATTTGTTTCCTCTCCTGTTTTCCTTTTGTCGTTTTGGCCGGTGGTTTGTCAATGTTGTTGATCATTTTGGAAAACCAACTTCTAGTCTTACTGATTCTATTGTTTTTCTGTTCCCTATTTCATCTCTAATCTTTATTTTTTCCTTTTATCATGTGACTTGGGTTTCTTTTGATGCTCTCTGTTTGCTCAAGTTTTAGGGTTAATGCTTTTATTTTGGCCTTTTCTTTTTATTGCTATAAACCAACCTCTAAGGAACTCTGGTGCCACAGTGGGTAAAGCATTTGGCTGCTAACCAAAATGTCAATGCTTCAAACCCACCAGCTGCTCCACAGGAGAAAGGTGTGGCAGTGTGCTTCCCTAAAGATTTATGGTCTCAGAAGTCTGATAGGACAGTTTTACTCAGCCATGTGTGGTCATTATGAGTCAGAATTGACTCAACAGGGGTGGATGTTTTTTGTTTGCATGTTATTTCAGCACTGCTTTTGCTGTCTCTGAAAGTTTTGGGTAAGATATGTTTCATTTTTATTTAATTCTGTCAACTTCTTTGTTCCATCTTTGTTTTCATCTCTTACCAGTAGTTTTTATGCAAAGTATTGCTCTGTTTCCATATACTTGATTTTCTTCCGTGCTATTCTTGTTACTGTTTTCTACTTTTATGATGTTGTGATGAGAGAAATGTTTTGTGTTATTTCAATGTTTTGGATTTCGTTGAAGCTGGCTTTGTAGTCTACAATGTGGTCTTTTCTGGTGATCCTTCCATGTGCTTTGGAAAAAATGTATATATTTTTTGCATTCGGTGGAGTATTCTGTGTATGTCTGTGAGGTTGAGATGGTTGATTGTGGCATTTAGATCTTCTGTATCTTTTTTGAGTTTCCTCTTGAAAGTGGTATGTTGAAGTCTACTGTTGTTGTAGAACTTTCTATTTCATTTTTCAATACTGTTTGTTTTATATATTTTGAAGCCTTATTATTATATGCATATGTATTATTATGGTTATGTTTTTTGAGTGTATTCACTCTTTAATCGTTATATAGTGCCCTTCCTTATCCTTTATGGTGGATTTTACATCTCTTTTATCATAGATTAATATTGCCACTCCTGCTGTTTTTTGGTTATTGTTTGCTTGATATATTTTTCCCATCCTTTGAGTTTTAGTTTGTTTATGTCTTTGTGTGTAAGGTATTTCTCCTGTAGACAGCATAAAGATGGATCATGTTTTTCTAATCTGTTCTGTCACTCTCTGTCTTTTTACTGGTGCATCTAAGTCATTTACATTCAGTGTAATTATCAATAGGTGTGAGTTTACTGCTGTTATTTGTGTGTATGTGTGTGTGCATGTGTGCTATTGTTGGTTTCTTTCCTACACTTAATTTCCTGTGCTGAGTTCTTTTTGTTTATGGATTTGTTTTCCACTTCTTTCATTAGTGCTGATTTTGTGTTTATTGCACATTTGTGTTTTTCTTCTTTTTTATTTTGGTGGGTAAGTTTGTTAGCTTCCTTTGTGGTTAAGCCCTTAGATTTATCTTCATTTTCCTAAATTTAAGTCAGCCTTTTATTTATTGGTATCACTTTGACTTTCTCTCTGTATAGAAGTTCTATAACTACAGTATTTATTCTTTCTTTCCTTCATTTTTTGTTTTGACATTGTTGCCATTTACATATTGACTTGTCTGGTTCCCTATTTTCCCTACTTTAGCTTTGTTTTATTTTTGATAATTCCCTATCTGGATTGGTATCTGGTTAAACTGTCCTGTGTCCTAATCTTTAAGTGTTATCTGATATTGTTGGTTCTCTAACTGACAGACTCTGTTTAATATTTCTTATACTTTTGGTCTGGTTTTTACATATTTCCTTAATTTTTGTTTATTTGGAAATGTCCTAACATCATCATAGTATTCGAGACACAGTTTTGCTGGACACATAATTCTTGGCTGGCCTTTTTTTTTTTTTTGACTTTCAAGGTTGTATGTCATCCTATTGCCTTCTTGCCTCCATGGTTTTAGCCAGGTAGTCAGAGATTAGTCATATGGGTTCTCCTTTATGGTGATTTCATTTTTTTTCTAGCTGCTGTGGGGATTCTTTCTTATCCTTGGATTTGGCGAGTTTGATTACATGTCTTAGTGACTTTCTTTTGAGGTCTATCCAGTGTGAGATTCACTGAGCTTCTTGGATGAATATCTTCTTGTCTTTCATAATAATAGGGAAGTTCTCTGTCAGCAAATCTTTAGCAGTTCTGTGTTCTCCATTGTCCCCTCCATTCTGGAAGTCCCACTGCATGCAAGTCTTTCCTCCTGATAACATCTGTCTTAGCCATTTGGTACTGTTATAACAGAAGTACTACAAGTGGATGGCTGTAAAATGAGAGACTTATTCTGTCACCGTCCAGTAGGCTAAAAGTCCGAATTCAGGGTGTTAGTTCCGGGGAAGGCTTTCTCTGTTGGCTCTGGGGGAAGGTTCCTGTCATCAGTCTTCCCTAGGAGTGGGAGCTTGTGATGCAAAAGGATCCTGGGTCTTTTCAAATGAATCGCTTACCTTCTGGCACTCTTTCTTGGTGATATGAGGTCCCCAAATCTCTGCTTGCTTCCCTTCCCTTAGTATCTCAAGAGATTGTGTCAAGACACAGTATAATCTTACACATTGAGTCCTGCCCCACCAACACAATTATTCCCCATCCTCCCTCATTAACATTACAGAGGCAGGGTTTACAGAGGAATATCAGGCAATACCAGGAATCATGGCCCAGCCAAATTGCTACACACAGTTTTTCGGGGACACAACTCAGTTCATGACAGCATCCTACATAATCCTTGCTTTCTTCATTTTTCTTCATTCTTTTTACTGATTTTCCTTTAAGCAAAGTGGTGTCAAAGAATTTGTCTTCAATCTCACTAATCCTGTCTTTCATTGTCTCAGTTCTACTCCTGTGCTCTTCATTTGAGTCATCTAATTCTGAAATTTTTTTGTTATCCTTTTGGATTTCTAGTCACTTTTTTGTGTGGTTTCTAGTAGCCTATTTATTCTGTAGTTTTATTCTTGTGTTGTTTACCTGAAATTCTTGTATTGCTTTTTCTGTATTTCCCCTAATCTCTTTCTTGGTCTCTTGGAGAGATCTGTGTATTAGTTATGAGTTCTTTATCAGGTAATTCTATTGCCTTACCTTCCTCTGGAAGGTTTTCTGGTTCTTTATTTTGGCCAGTTGCTGGAGCCATCTTGTCCTGCCTCTTTATGTGATTTGATATTCTCTGTTGTCTGTCACACATCAAAAAGTTATTATATTTGTTTATTGTATGTTTGTTTTCAGAAACCCTAGTGGCGTAGTTGTAAAGTGCTGCATCTGCTAACCAAAAGGTTGGCAGTTTGAATCTGCCAGGCACTCCTTGGAAACTCTGTGTGGCAGCTCTGCTCTGTCTTGTAGAGTTGCTGTGAGTTGGAATCAATTCAACAGCACTGAGTTTTGGTTGGTTTATGTTTGTTTTCTACATCCTGAGTTTTTGTTTTGAAGTGTCTACATAGGCTGTGTATGTGTGCTACTCTGGTTGCTAATGTTGCCATGTTGAAGCTCTCACCTCTTGTCTCTGGGTGGCGACAGCAATCACTAGATAGGGAGCATGGGTCCCTGTTCATTGTTCTTGTGGGGGTTGCTGAAGATCTAGGTGGTGTCTTTGGTGAAATGATGTATGTTTCCTGCTGATCAGTTGGCTGTGAGTACAAGGGATGTTCTCTCAGGTTGTTGAGTTGGATGTTGTATGTGTGCTCTGCTACTTGCCAGATGGTCAGGGTGAAGGTACTTAAATCATCATCTCTGGATGAGTGGTGTGGGGACTCACTGACAGTCCTGTGTGATCAGGGCTATATGCTGGCATTCAGAGCAGGCCCATACCTCTGGTTGCAGTAGGGATAATGCAGGGGAAAGGCAGGGAGCTGTTGGCTGTCCACAGATTCCCATTGGAGGGTTTGTCCGCTGAAATGTATTGTAGGGGAGGTTGTACAGCCAGTCCCCAGCTCCTGGTGCCTTTGGATAGAGGGATTGAGAGGCACAACCAGTGCTCAGGAACCTGTCATGAGCAGCTAGGTGCAATGGGCTGTACGTCTGGCCCTCAGGCCCCTGGCATTGGTGGTTGAACTCGTGTTTTGGGGGTGGCTGGCAGTGAATGCCACAGATCTACAGTTACTGCTTAGCTGCTGCAGGTGAAGTAGGCTTCTAAGAGGAATGCTGCCTACCTTGGCCCAACATGACTGTGCTGTACTGGCTTGGCCAACAAACCACTGGTGTGAGTGCTCAGAGGAGTTGAAGGGTGCTACAAGTCTGTGGGCCCCTGTGCCAGTGGCTGAACCATGGGGCAGGTGCCTTGGGCTGGGTCAGTAGCTACTGGCTTAGGGAGTGGGATGGTGTCAAATGCTGTAGGTCTGAAGCTCCCACTGAGCTGCAGCAGGTGAAGTGGGCTTTAGCTGAGGATGCTGTTTGTATGAGATGCTGCAAATCCATGGGTCCCTATTGCTGGTGGCAGGGCTACAGGGTCAGTGCTTCTCAACTGAGGTTGTAAGTTCATGGCTTCAGGGGCATGGTGTTGTTGAATGTCAACAGGCTGGTGTCAGAGCAGAGAGACAGGGATATGTGGGGGGCTCCTCAGCTCCTCAGGCTGTGGAACTCTGTCAGGGGGCTCTGTCAGGCCACTCGTGCCTGATTCTGGGGATGCATGCAGAGTTGTTCCAGTTTAGCTGCATCATCAGGTGCAGTGGATTTTGGCTGGGGATACTGTTGCTTGTCTCATTATGTCCCCACTGTGCAGATTTGGTCATGCCAGTGATCCCTAAGTCTCTGTTTTTGCTGTTTTTGAATTGTCTCTTCTTCCACATGTCTCTTAGTCCACTTCTTCAGCCTTGTCTTTGATGTTTAGGATTCTTAGATTGTCATTTATATTTCAGTCTTTTTTTTGGTCTTTATTGTAAGAGAGATGACGTGAAGTGTCTGGATTACTCTGCTATCTTGGCCTGCCTGCTTGTGGTTTATCTTACCAATTAGACATGTACTTGGGAAAACTGGTAGGAAGCCAGTTTTAGCTTTAAATGTAGGCACAGAAACTGCATCTAGGAATAAAGCTGATAATTATTTTCATGACACTGACTTTTGTATGTATTCATTATATTGGTTTGATGGTAAGAAGGAAGAGAGAGGGAGCATTCTTACTAATTAGGCACCAAAAAACTTCAACAAGTAGTTTGATCATGTTTTGGATTTGTCATTTGGAGTCTTGCCAATCTAACAGCAAGATGTCTTCATGGCCATATAAAGAACTACAGAGAAATCTTAAAAGATGTAGAGAAAATATTGGACTATAAAGTGGAGTAAAGTAATATACCCGGTAATAGACACTTGTGCTTTTGGAGTTCTTTCAGCATCTCTGCTGAAAACAGCATTGTCCTCAGATATGTGTCTGTTACTAATCTTGGTATCTAAACTCAGAGTTTGCATTAGCAGCTATCACAATCAATTTTGATGGGATAAATTTCTTTTACAATGCAAAATTGTACACATGTGTATTTGAGTTCTGCTTGGTGTCCTTTTGCCTTCATCCTAGTTACCTATACACTAAGTAATATACTTCTTGTATAGTATGTAGAAAAATGTTTTTATGAATTGCTGTAAATACTTGAGAAAGTTTAGTGGGGTATATCTTGTCCTTTTTAGCCCTATAATACTATCTTCCTAGTTTTTCAGTTGAACAGACTTGGAAATATTAAAGCTAGACTAAATTTTAAAAGGAAGGGAGAAGAGAAAAAAATTAAAAAATAAGCTCAGTTTAAAAGAAGAAAGATGGATGCTAGGCAGCTGGAATGAGTTACTTCTTGCCACTGAGGACCAAATTTAGCTATGATTCTTCTTGCAGTCAAATTTAAAAAAAAAAAGAGGGGGACGGAACATACTGGGCTATATAGTTTTCATTGTTTAAAGAGAAAACTTTTACTCTGATAAATTATATGATGATATCTAGTTCAAGGCCATCAAGCAAAAATAATAATTGAATATAGCTCCAATGAAAGATTAAGTAAAATTTCTTCTTGATTGGTCACATGCCATTTAGCACTCTTAGATTTAGATATAAATGTGTTTGACTTTTATTTTCCAAATCCTTGTGAACTGATCCATATGGAAGCAATCTCAATCCTGACAACCGACGGAAGAAGCCTCAGCAGAACCATCACTAATTCTGACATTTAGTTTTCCTAAAATTAGTAAGTCAGCTAATAGATCTTTGAAGACAAAATAATAATAACAAAAAATCTGTCAAATTGATTCCAGACTGGTTAGGAGGGTGTGTAATAAAACATAACTTGGTTATTCTTATCAGAAAAGTCAATCATAATTGCTAAAAAGAATACTCTCCTTTTATGTTGCAGTGTCCCAATGCTTATTTTTAAATTTAAAATAAAATTGTTCTGTCTAGTTTGTTTTTCTCTTATACAAAACTTCTTTGACAATACACTAGATAAGGATATAGAACCCTGCAGCTGAGGAAAATGATTTTGATTACTTTTTGAAAGTCAAGTATTTTATAAATGGAAAAATCTGCAAGGAAAATTGATTGTGACAGTTGCTAATGCAAACTCTGAGTTTAGATACCAAGATTAGTAACAGACACATATCTGAGGACAATGCTGTTTTCAGCAGAGATGCTGAAAGAACTCCAAAAGCACAAGTGTCTATTACTCGGTGTATTACTTTACTCCGCTTTATAGTCCAGTATTTTCTCTGCATCTTGAAGATTTCTCGTATGGTCATTGATCCCAGCAGAGGAAACGCTGATTGCGTAATCGTTAAGAGCTACAGCTGCTAATTAAAAGGGCCGCAGTTGTAATCACCTAGGCACTCCTCAAAAACTCTATGGGGCAGTTCTGTTCTGTTCTGTAGGGTCCCTACAAGTCTGAATTGAGTCCACGGCAGTGGGTTTTTGTGTTCGTTTTTTTTGTTTGTGGTGTAATATCCAGTTGAGAGTATTTTGCCATTAGAAGTATGTTGTGAGACAGTTCTAGTAAATAACAAGGCAGATTTATAGAGTCCTGTGCTAAGCTACCAGGTTTGGTCAGCCCTCCCTGTGTGAGATTAGTCAGGGCTTCTAACTGGTTCATTGTGGTTGGAACCCCTGCTGGTACTGTGCATTTCTAACAAGTTCCTAAAAGTCGTCTTGAGGCTCTTGTTCGACTGTAGATTCTGTTTCAGTACATCTCGAGTAGAAATGCTAATCCTTAGTAGAGAATTTATTAGATATTAAATTTTCACCAAGAGTTCAAATCAGAGCAAACTGGTTAGAATACCTCAAGGGCAGAGTGGGCCTCCTAATCAATCTTTTTAATATGGGAGAAAACAGATAAATATCACTTAACCTAATGGAGGATTAAACCAAACCAGTTGCAGTCGAGTCAGTTCTGACTCATGAAACGCTGTGTTTTTGACGGCAGAACTGTGCTCGATGGAGTTTTCAATGTTTGTGATCTTTTGGAAGTAGATATGTAAGCTTGTTTTCCAGGGCACCTCTGGTAGATTCAAACCACCAACCTCTTAAGTTGTTAGCCAGGGGCTTACTCAGGGAGTCCTTAAAAAAACCCAGACCTTTTGCCATTGAGTTGATTCTGACTCATAGTGACCTTATAGGACAGGGTAGGACTGTTTCATAGTTTCCGAGGAGTGCTTGATGGATTCAAACTGCCAACCTCTTGGTTAGCAGCTGTAGCACTTAACCACTACACCACCAGGGTTTTCAGGGACTCCTTAGGTGATTTTTAACCTGAACGGTAGGGATATCAACCTAAAAAATATTCAGACAAAACCAAATGGAGGCTAGTATTTCAAGGCTTCGGTTCAGATAGCAAATGAGCAGAGGAACAGATCAGTTAAGATAACTGGTTAGAAAGCATGATCGAGCAGCAAGAATTGAAATGGAAATCTGGGTTATGTGTCTGCTGTTGTTTTTATCTGGTTTGCTTTGAAGAGTCTCAAGTTTGTCAAGCTTGTACGTTATCATCCTCCCTTCAGTCTTAGAGTTTTTCACCTGAATTATTATAGATTAATAGAATTTCTTGTTTGAGCTATTTCACTCCAAAATAGCACAGTGACTGAAGGAAAAAAAAAGAAGACATTTAGGTACATAGGAATGGATTCTAATAATGTAAGTTGTAAGATACGGTAAGAAATAAACATATCTTACAACTTACATTATACTCCATCACCAAGTGTCCTGAAGCACTGGTGGTGTGGTAGTTAAGACTTATAGCTTCTAACAAAAAAATCAGTAGTTCAAATCTACCAGCTGCTTCTTAGAAACACTACAGGGCAGTGTGTCAGAATCTACTCAACAACAGTGGGTTTGGTTTTCAAAGCATCCTAGAAAACATTTAACTTAATATAAAAAGCCCATTTAAATCACTGAAGGCTATATTAACTACTATTATTTTGAAGTGTTTGAAAACGTGACTTTAAAAATAGAAAAAGAAAACTAGTGTTACCAAAAAAAAAAAAAAAAAAAAAACCATAATGGTATATGAGGACTGCCAGTTAAGTTTGTGAACTCGTCCTAGAAAAAATGCCACATATCTCATTGCTGAATATCACTACAGTCACCTTCAAAATACTCACTTTAGGAAGCTATGCACCAATGCCAGTGCCTAGTTCATCCTTCAAAGCAATTTTGGAATTTTTTCTGGAATGGCCATCAGAGCTGTCATCGTATTACCCTTGATGTCCTGAATGTCACAAAAATATCTTCCTTTCACTATTTCCTTTTTCTTCAGGTAAAGAAAAAAGTCAATGGGGACTAGATCAGGTAAGTAGGGAAGGTGTTCGAATATGGTTATTTGCTTTAGTGGCTAAAAATTCCTTCACAGACAGTTATACAGTTAAGTTCACAAACTTATCACCATGCCACTGTGCACAATGGCCAATCCAGAGAGTTCCAAAATTGCTTTGAAGAGTGGACTAGGCGCTGGCATTGGTGCATAGCTTCCCAAGGGGAGTACTTCAAAGGTGACAGTAGCCGTATTAAGCAATGAGGTATGTAGCGCTTAGAACAATTAAGTGCTTATAGCTTCTAACCAAAAAATCAGTAGTTCAAATCTACCAGCTGCTTCTTGGAAACACTACAGGGCAGTGTGTCAGGATCTACTGAACAACAATGGGTTTGGTTTTCAAGGCATCCTAGAAAACATTTAACTTAATATAAAAAGCCCAGACCTCATATTGTCAGGCCTCATATTACATAAGCAGAAACAGGTACTTAATTTAATAATTCTTGCATCAAAACTCAAAATTTGCAATCTTAAAAATGGCCACACACATACACCCCATATGGAAATAAGTGAAATTTTACTTTACAGGGAATCCTTATTGATCTGCTAAATAAGAATATGTGTAACAAAATCATAGAGCATTAGCAACCAGGATTGGCTGTGTGTACATCTGCAGAATGCAGAAGTGAAGATGAGAAAACAGCCTCTCAGGAAATACCAATATTACATGATTCTTCGTCTTTTACCATTTCTTTTCAGTTTTCTCTTTCAGCCCAGGATATCTCCTGCACTAGAGAAAACCTCTGTGGTTAAATGGAATTTGTATTTCTTTTTGTATGAAATAGTATCTGAGAGTGGCAGTCATGCCCATCTCAGTCATTGGCTTTACAGGGCTGGTAGAAAGAGCTTTCATGTTGCCCTCCTTTCTCCAGTACAGGCATCTGATGTTTCCTTCTCTGACCCCTGTAATATGTAAATACTCTGTAAAAGCAGTTTCAAGCATAACTCCCACCAACACACTACTGCGTCAAACCCCTACTATACAGACAGACTGAAGTCACCACTGTCTGAGAGTCATTTGTGGGTCGCCTTTTACAATCTGCACCACCTAGCACTGCATAAAATAGGCTGGGAGCCAAACACTCATTTGCAGCCTGATGGATCACGCAATCACCCCCACACTACCCACCATAGCAAATTGTTCCTTACAGTGACATCAGCTTTTAAACAGATGAATATTTAAAAATCCATTTGGAACAATCCATTTTTGTGATCCTTCCAGGCTTGGGAGCCCATTATTAATGGTCTTTTACTGAATGCAAAGAAACCCTGGTGGCATAATGTTTAAGGTCAGGAGTTTGAATCCACTAGGTGCTTCTTGGAAACTCTGTGGAGCAATTTTGCTCTGTCTTTTGGGGTCACTATGAGTCAGAATCAACTCAAAGACAGTGGGTTTGATTTGGTTTGGGGTTTACCATATGCACAAATGCTGACTAATGCTAATTAGGGTTAACCCAAAGAAGTTCATGAATGTATATGATTTCCAGGTACCTTTATTTTGGGAGGAAGAAAATGGCATACTTCAGACAGAGAACATTCAGAGCAAGAGAGTTGCAGTTGAAGATATTGAGAGTAGTGTTATGAGCTCTGAAGTCAAGCACAGAGAATAACTGAAGCCTAAGACAAGGAAGAAAAAGTTGAGTTAATCCAGCTGTTTGAAATGATTCTACTTTTAAAAATTCAAATTAATTATATTCTAGGAACTTAAAGAGTTTACAGATGTAGTCTCAGAATTACTTGGAGATTTGGGAGAAATTGCAAAGAAATTACCGGAAATAAATAAGAGTCCATGATACGATGAATAGTTTTGAGTACCACCCAACAACGTGTGCTGTTCTGGGGTTGCAGTGATGAGTGAGACACAGTATTCGCCCTCCAGATGCTCAGGGCAAAGGTGGCAAACTCTAGGACAGAAGTAAGTAGCATTTGTAAAGAAGGTAACCTTTCAAAGGGACCTTCAGTTGGAGTAAGATTTTGTTGTTTGGAAGATGGAGAAAGAGGAAAGCTTTTCATTAACCTCAGACTACAGTTATGGTAAATTTGTAGGTGAGTCTGGGCTATTAAGCTTTTACACCATAAAAGCAAAGTGTCTATTCTGAAACTTTCAAAAGGAAAAACATATTTGGAAAATGTCAGTACTTTGCTAGCAAGCCCTAAAAAAATGAAAGGACTGAAGTATTAAATAATGGTCAGTAAGAGGAAGACCCTCAACAAGATGAACTGACACAGTGGCTGCAGCAATGGGCTCAAAGATAATGATTGTGGGCATGGTGCAGGCCAGGGCAGTGTTTTGTTCTGTTGTACATAGGGTCAGTATGGGTTGGAAGGGACTCAATGACACCTAACAACAAAAAGATTGAAAAAGAACTGATGCCTTTGAGTTATGGTGTTGGTGAAGACTACTGAACATACTATCAACTGCCAGAAGAAAAAATTCTTCTTGGAAGAAGTACAGCCACAATGATCCTTAGAAGAAAGGATGGCAAGACTTTGTCTTATATCCTTTGGACATGTTATCGGAAGGGTCCAGTCCCTGCAGAAAGAGATCGTGCTTGGTAAACCTGAGGGTGAGCAAAACAAAGGAAGACTATCCACAATGTGGATTAACACAGTGGCTGTAGAAGTGGACTCAAACACAATGAAAGAAAGTGATGAAGGCTGTTTGGGGAAACATTATGTTCAAGATGCTAGCAAGGCATTTTACTGGCAATTAACTATTAGACAAACTGGTGGAAAGTGTAATCTTTTGTACAGAAAAACTGAGGTTAGAAATGGGATGTAGGAAGCATCTGAATAGCATGAAGACCAACAGTGATGGACATATATGACTTCAACATTATGACTTTTATAGTTCACAAACCACTTTAACTACTGTGCAACTCAACTGATACTCAAGCAGCAAAACCCATTGCTGTCAAATTGGTTCTGACTCATAATGAACCAATAGAACAAAGTACAATGGCTATATATTGTTTTCAAGATAGATTCAAACTACCAATCTTTTGGTCAGTAGATGTAGCGCTTAACCACCGTGCAACCTAAGCAAGCTTTATTATGGCATTTCAGAGACATGAAAACCAAAATCTATTTCCTGTCCATTTATTTAAGATTGCAGTGCTAGTAAGTGACAAAACTAGGACTTGAAAATGTCTGAGGCCATGTTCTAAAAGGTGTGTACAGGGTGCAACAATTAAGTCCGTGGACTTAATTGTTCTAAGTGTTATATAACTCATTGCTGAATATCACTCCAGTCATCCTTGAAGTAGCCCTCTTGGGAAGCTACGCACTGAAGCCAGATCCTAGACCACCCTTAAAAACAATTTTGGAACTCTTTCTGGAATGGCCATTGCACACGGTGGCAAGAGAGCAAGTCTGCAAACTGAATTTTCTAGTCTGTGAGGGAGTTTTTAGCCAGTAAAGAAGTAGCTCTATTGGAACTTCCTCCCTACTCTGGCCCACAGTGACTGTTTTGTTTACCTGAAGATAAAGGAAATATTGAAAGGAAGACATGTTGATGACTTTCAGGACATCAAGGGCAATATGATGACAGCTGTGATGGCTAGTCTAGAAAACGAGTTCCAAAGTTACTTTGAATGGCGGACTAGGCACTGGCACTGGTGCACAGCTTCCCAAGGGGAGTACTTGGAAGGTGACTGTAGTGATATTCAGCAATGAGGTCTGTAGCACTTTTTCTGGGATGAGTTTGTGAACTTAACTGGCAGTCCTCATATGTTTGTTTAACTACCCCTTGAGTGCCTAACCAATGATTAGTGCTGCAGAAGAAGATGAATTCTTCAAAGAGAAGAAAGATGACCATGTTTTAGAGGAACTGGAGAGAATAAGTCCAATAAAGGACAAGGAGATAGAACAACTAAAGAGGAAGAAAAACAGGAACATGATTGGCTCTACAAACCAGAAGGGTGGGTGGGGCCTATTCCAGAATGAGGATGTGGTTAGCATTCTCAAATACTGCCTAAAGGATTAGGAGACTCATTGCTGCAAACAGAACACTCTCTTTACCACACATTATGCCTCTTTCTCATTGTTTACCTTCATTTGACTTGTTTCAGCTTAGTCCTGAACTAGATAATATGTTCTTTCATGGGAAGTCCATGTCTCATTTTCTTTCTAGTCTCCATATTTGAGCGCTGGTAGCACAGTAGTTAAGAGACAGGTTACTAAATAAAAGGTTGGCAATTCGAATCCTTGGAAGCTATATGGGGGAGTTCTTCTCTGTCTTTTCGGGTCCCTGTGAATGAGAGCTGACTTGACAGCAACGGGTCTAGTCTTGCATATTGCATAACCGAGAGCTGTGCACAGAGACTGATAGGAAATGTGAACACTCTCTGCATGTGGATGATTAATTGTCACTAGAATTCTTCCAAAGGCACAGTCCCTTGGTGCCAGAAGCACATTTGTTTGAAATGTGTGCTTAAACTTGAATGTATCTGCCTAAATGGTGCCGTCTGTTCTTCGGCAGTTTCAGAAAGATTTTAATACGATTTTACCTTTAAAAGGATAAACAGAGGGACATGCCTATGATACATAAAGACATCCTTAAGTAAACACAGAACAGACACCAGCCCATCCAATCGCACTGAAATGTCTCCACATAGGAACGTTTCCTGAGGTTTAAGAAAATTTTCGCTAAGAGGACAGCAACAACTACTTCATGCAGAAAATATTTACGAGAAGTTAGAAAACCGTAGGCATGAACTCCTACAACATATTACTTCATTTTAATTGCAGACTCCAGATGTATAATTGAATTTGATGTAAATCTTACATTCCTTTGAAATGGGTATAATCTTCCAATATTTGTTAGTGGTCCAAGTTTTATTGGAGACCATTTATTCAGTGTATAAGTTTAGAATCTGAAGACATCTGTTGAGGATAGTCTGTGAATTATTGGTTTATATCATTCATCGATTTGACTTTCATTACAGTATTGTAGGATTTATTGTTGTGTGACTATAAGAGTGAAATGAAACCTGTGTTTAAGTTCTGCAAATAACTTACAGTCACTTCCAAAATGCCTCAACTTAGGTTCTAAATTTGAGCTTGCGGTTTCACATGCAGTTATTTGCTGATCCACTTTAGCATGCAAAATCATACACTGGCTACATTTGGGTATAGTTTCTGTGGCAACAAGTAATGGGTCAAATTTTCAGCCTAGTTAGCCTCACTAGCTATATCATCATCACCAAAACTATATTCATATTTAGCAAATATTTTGATATGTGTGTTTTGCTGGTTGGTATAAATCAGCTGTGATATATATCAACAGGTTATATTTATGGAAAGAATTTCTGGTTGAAATATGCTAGTCTGCATAGGCATGTATCTATACTGAAATTCTTTGAGAAATTCCATTTGCAGAGGTGGGGATACAAATGCATTTAGTCATGTGAACATGCATTTGGAATATTTCTAGTTTTTTTGTTGTTCAGGAGAATGATGCTACTACCTCTTTTGTGTAGACCGTGTATTTTGAGACAGATTTCTTTCCTGTAAGAATTTTAAAATCCAAAGTATACAGAGAATTATATAGCCAACACTTATGTTCTTACAATCTAGAATTTACTTGTGTTAACTTCTAAATAAAAGAAATAGAATATTACAGGTAGAGCCAAAGTCCCCTTGTTTGCCAAGCCAGGCCCTTTCACCTCTTCCCTCAAAAGACTATCACTGGAACCCATAGTGGTTAAATGCCACGACTGCTAACCAGAATGTTGCTGTTTCACATCTGCCAGGTGCTCCTTGGAAACTCTATTAGGCAGTTCTGCTGTGTTTATAGGATGACTGTGAGTCAGAATCGACTTGATGGCAGTGGGTTTTTCGGGTGTCAGCAGTCTGGAAACCCTGGCAGTGTAGTGGGTTAAGTGCTACATCTGCTAACCAAAAAGTTGGCAGTTCAAATCCACTAGGTGCTCCTTGGGAACTCTGTGGAGCAGTTCTACTCTATCCTATAGGATCACTGTGAGTGAGAATTGACTCAACAGCAGTGGGTTTGGAATATCAGTAGTCTGCTGTATCCATCCGACTCTACAGCACTTGGCTGGCTGTATCCTTTCAGTGTGTATCTTTATACCTTTATACCATAATTTAGAGCTCCATGAACAATAAATGTTCTGCTTCTTAAATTATGTAAATTCTAGGCCAGTGTTTATATCATTCTTTGACTTGCTGTTTTTCCTTAGCATTCTATTTTGGACATCTGTTTATGTTGATCTATCCAAAAATTGCTTCATTTTATCATCTTTATAGTATTCCATTGCTTGAGTTATCCCAGCTTATTCATCTTTTCCACCACAGATGTCCATTTCAGTTGTACATCTTGTATCAGTTTCTTGCTTTCCAAACATCATTGCAGTGAGTGTCTATAGCTATAGATATAAAAGAACAAACAAATCAGTCTTAGAAGAAATACAATCAGAATTCTCCATAGAAGCAAAGATGGTAAGACTTTGGCTCACTTATGTTGGACACATCAGCAGGAAAGACTAATTGGTAGTAAAGGATGTCCTGTCTCATAAAGTAAAAGGTCAGTGAAAATTAGGAAACACTTCAATGAGATGTACTGATACAGTAGTTACAAATAGTGGACTCATATATACCAGTGACCATGAAGATGACACAGGACCAGGCAGTGTTTCTTTCATTCTGCTGTATGTGAGGTTGCCATGAGTCAGTGCTGACTCAACAGCAACTACTTAAACACTTATATGTATATATAGGTATATAGCTACAGATATGTAGCTGGGCTACAAATACTAGATATATGGCTACCAAGAGTTGATTGATAGGCTGATTGGAAGATAGACAGCTATAAATAAATCTGTATCAGTAGATACAGTCTCATAGATAGATTTATTTCTAGGAAATAAACCTAGTAGTCTATTGCTGAGTTGTAGATTATGTGCATTTTCCACTCTACCAGATATTGTCAAATTTCTCTCAGAAAACTTAACAATTGATATTCCCATTAGCAGTATATGAAAGTTCTCATTTTTCTATATCCTGATGTCTTAGGTTGGGTTCTCCAGAGAAGCATAACCAGTAAAGCATATAAATCTATGTATGTATAGAGAGATTTATATCAAAGAAATGGCTCACAGGATTTTAGAGGCTAGAACGTTTGAAGGCTGTGCATTTGAATAGAGCTTCTCTCAATTCATGTAGCTGCAGGAGTTGATGAATCCAAGATTGGCAGGTTGGAAAGCAGGGCTCTTGCTTACAGACTATGAATATCAACAAATCCCAAGATTGGAAGACAAGACCACAAGGCTTCTCCTCATTCACATACCTGGAAGGGCTGGTGAACCTAAGATCAGAAGATCAGAGAACAGGGATCCATTCACAGTCTGTGAAGATTGAAGAATTCTAAGATCAGCAGATAAACTGATAGCTCAAAGCCCCAGATTCAGAGGTCCGACGAACAAGAGATAGCTGCAGGGTCTATAGCAAGTAAAAAGCCAGAACGTCTGCCTAAATTTGGATGCAGGTCATACTTCCAAGGAAAATTCCTTTAAATTTATTGACTACTCACAGCAGATCCAGTCATGGGAGTGATCACACATAAACGTTGAGAATCATGGCCCAGTCAAGGTGATGCACAATCTTAACCATCACACCTCACCAATACTTGCTTAGTCAGACTTTATTTAAAAAATTTTTCTCCAGTCTGCTGTATATGCAACAGTTTATTGTTACACTTCTAATTTACATAGCCTATGATTATTTGTGATTTATAGCATTTTTTTCAAATATTTACTAGCCATTTTCAGGTTTACTTTGGATTGCCTATTCGTATCCTTTGCCTTTTTTTCTGAGTTGTTCACTTTTCTGTTAATGATTTGTAGGAGTTGTTTTCAAATTTCAGATAAAATTAATGTTCTGTCTGCTATGTGTTGTAGATATCGTTGTCCAGTCTGATAACTTTTTTGTAATAAACTTATTGAACAGAAGTTTTTTTGATCTTGAAGTATTTGGCAAAATATCTTTTTTTCATAGCTTTGTATCTTATCTAAAAAAATTCATTACTACTTTGAGTTGATTAAGAATATGCATCCACATTTTGTATTAGTGTGAAAGTTGTATTATTTTACATATAGCTTTAACATATTCTGGAATTTATTTGTGTGTATGGTGTGAGAAAGCAATCTGTATTTGTTTTTAAGATGGCTAATCAGGGAGGTGGAGAGAAGATGGCACTTTAGACAGAAAAACCCCACTGTCCTTGCATAGCAAAGACCTGAAAAACTAAGTAAAACAGAGACAAACATCAATCCTAGAGCTGTAAACATCAAATGAAAATATAAAGAATTCAACCAAGCACTGAGTGGCATGTTAATCAAAACTGAAAGATTTACAACGGGGAACTGGAGAGGTTAGTCTGTAAATGACAGAAACATCAGAACAATAAAAGAGGAAATAAATGGTGTGTGTATAAAAATTTTAGAGGGAGAAGGCAGCAAGGTGATACAAGGTTAAGGATAAGGGTAAATTTCAGGATAACCATAAAGAAAGTTAACAAACCTACTCATCAAAATTAAGAAGAAAAATATATGGCCTCAGTAAACAGAATCTACAAAAACAAAAGAAGTGAAAAAATCTACAAGCAAAAGGAATTCAGCAAAGAACAATAAGGTCAAAGAAAATGTTACTGTCACAATTCACTACAAAATGACAGAAATAAACACACACCTATCAATAGTTGTGCTAAATTTATACAGCCTAAATGCACCCATAAAGAGACAAAGAGTAACAGAATGGGTTGAAACAAACAAGCAATATCCATCAATATGGTGTCTGCAAGGGACACATGTTAGAAACAAAGACATTATTAAGACTCAAAGGGTACAAAAAATATAACCAGCAAACAGCTAACAAGAAAAGAGTAGAAATGGCAATACAAATCTCAGATAAGTCTTTAAAATGAAATCTACTATAAAAGACAAAGAAGGGCACCATATAATAATTAAAGGAAGAATTTATCATGAAGATATACCCACAATGAATATCTGTGCACTCAATGACAGGGCTCAAAAATGTATTGAGAAAAACTTGATCAGAGGAGGCAGAGCCAAGATGACAGACTAGACACACGTCTCCACAATTCCCTCTGAAAACTCTGTCCTGGACTGATAATTGAATGAAACACTCTGGGTACCCAGGGAGCCCTAAGATATGCCATAGTGTTGTCAGGTTGGACTATACGCCACTAAACAAGAAACTGCCTCTCTCTGATGAGGCAGAGTGCACTGAGCCTCACTGCTGCTGAGTTGCTGCTTGAGCAGACTGCAGGTACTAATGCCTTTTTCTCTTTTTTTTTCTTATCCGGGTGGTGGGAGATGGCATGGGCCAGCAAGTACACTGAACTGCAGTGCTAAAGTAAACAGTGTACAGTGCACCAGAGACATATGAGTGGGACAGCCACATTTTGAGAGCCTGGCTCCTGAATGAGGGCACCACTGCCCCCCAGCCCGGTCTTTTCTGACCTCCACCATATATTCTGCTGTTTTACATCTGGAAGGGCAGCTGGGCCAGGACACCATATTGGTTGTCTGGGAGGCAGAGTCACCCCAACAGTGGCCTCAGCAGGGGCTAATTCCCAAGCTGAGAGGGAGTGCCAGTCTGGAAAGCGCTTTTCCAGCAGAAAGGCTGTGTTTAGCACAGTATTACCTTATGGGTAGCACCTGGCTAAGGATAGCAGCAAGGCTATAACCCCTTCATACTTTGAACTATGTCATAGCGTCTGGGGAAGGCCAAAGAGGTGCTTCTGTTGTCAGCTGAAAGGCAGGGCCTGCCACTCCTGATGGCATGACTGATTTTGGCAGCTGTCGGATAGCTCCTAAATTTTTAAAATGAGACTGCCTGAAGAAATAACTGCTGAGTGGCCTGGCAGCATGTCTTCCAGCCTTTACTGATGCACATCATAGGGTGAGTTGATGGCCCCCCAGTGACTCTGTCAGTAGCTCGCTGTGTTTGCCAGATAGGATGTGGAGCCTGCCACACCAGACAGTCCACTGGAGCCAGTCACTAGAGTACACAGAGACGGCTGATGACCAACTCCCTTCTCAGAACTATGCCTCAGCTTCTGTTGAGAACACCAGAGAAACTAAACAGCCTCTAGGTGTCCCAAAGGTAACAATCCATTTCTAACCATTTAAAGAAAGAGCCCACCATTGCTCCAGAAAACTCCTAATATAAAGAATCAGAAACTTCCCAGATGAAGAATCCTTTCTGATACTATCAGAGGTCAAGTACAAAAGAATTATATATAGAACCCTCTTAGAGATTAAGCAAAATGCAGCAAAACAAAATGAAAAATTAAGGATGCTATTTGAACTGATGGAACATCAATGATCTGAAATCCAGCAGATCAATAACAAAATTACAGAATTAGACAATTCAATCCAAAGCCAAAGGAGCAGAACTGAAGAGACAGAAGTCAGATTTAGTGACCTTGAAGACACAGTGACTGACACCAGCATTTGTGAGGAGAAATCAGAGGAAATAAACTAAAAAAGTGAAACATTAAGATACATGTGGGACTCTATTAAGAAGAATAATCTGGAGGGATAGCTGATAGTATTGTTGTTGAGTTGCTGAAAGAAAACTTCCCTGAAATTATGAAAGACAAGAACATAGTTATACAAGATGTGTAGGGAATGTCACAAAAACTAGACCCCCAACAGAAAGACACCAAGCCATTATAATCAAGCTTAATAAAATGAAACATAAACACATTCTCTTAAAGGCAGGAGGCACAAAGCAAAGCTAACATCCAGAGGGAAACCCTGTAGGTTTTCATCTGACTTCTCATCAGTAATGATATTGGCAAGGAGGTGGTGGGATGACATATTCAAAGACTTTATGGAGAAAAACTTCCAACCAAGAATTGTATATCCCACAAAGCTGTCTCTCAAATATGAGGATGAAATGAAGACATTCGCAGATAAACAGAAGCTTAGAGACTTTGTAAAAACCAAACCAGAACTACGAGAAATACTGTGAGAAGCTCTTTGCTTAGAAAAACAAAACCATTAAGTGTACATTTAAGGAGGCAGTGCAGAACCCAGCATCCAGAAATCTACTTAGGGAAGTTACAAAACTCAATCAAAGCTACACTATTAAAAGAAGGGAACAAGTCATTATATCATGAAAACTAGGATACCATCACACTAAAAAGAGTGATATAATACAGTATTTATAGTCCTTTAAGATGAAGAGGAAGTTAACAGCTATTCAGAAGTTAAAACTGGGTTTAAACTTAGAATATCAAAGGGGATCATAGGGATGGCCACAAAGCACAATAACAATGCAACATACCAGAACAGGAAATGTAATACAGGAATTTCAACAACACAAGACTAACACTGAAGAAGATGAAAAGTCAACCCATAAAGAAGAATGGACCAGAACAAAAGTTGAACAACAACATAGAAAACACCAACACAAAATAAACACATCAAAATGACAGCACTAAACACATACCTATCAATAAGCCAAGCCAAGTGCTGTCGAGTCGGATCCGACTCAATAATTACACCAAATGTAAATGGACTGAATGCTCCAATTAAAGAGACAATGAGTGATATCCTGGATCAAAAGACATGACCCATCTGTATGTTGCTTATAACACACTTTAGACTTAAAGATGTGAACAATCTGAAAATTAAAGTATAGATTGATATATACCTAGCTAACAATATACAAAGAAGAACAGGTATGGCAATACTAATCTCAGATAAAATAGATTTTAATGTAAAATCCACCATCATGGACAAGGATGGTCACTGTTTATTGTAGAAAGGTTCAGTACACAAGCAGGACTTAATGATATTAAACATTTATGCACCCAGTACCAGAGCATTGAAATTCATCGAACCAACATTGACTGCATTGAAAAATGACATAGATCACTGTTAATGATAGTTGGAAACTTCAACACTCCCCTTTCAGTGATGGACAGATCCTCTGGAAAAAAGCTCAGTAAAGACCCAGGAGATCTTATTGTGACAATTAGCCTACTAGACTTCACTGACATATACAGAACTTTTTATCCATCAACAGATAAGTACACCTTCTCCAATGCACATGAAACATTTTCCAGAATAGACCACGTGTTAGGACATAAAGCAGTCTCAACAAAATCCAAACCATTGAATTATTGCAAAGCATTGTCTCAGACATTAAGCTGTAAAAGTCAGGATTAATAGCGAAAAACATAGGTAGAAATTTGAATTAATGAAAACTGGACAACATCTTGCTCAAAAAACCATGAGTTATACAAAAAATCAAGGAAAATATAAAGAAATTTATAGAATCAAATGAGAATGAAAACACATCCTACCAGAACCTATGGGATACAGCCAAAGCGCTGCTCAAAGGTCAGTTTATCTCTATAAATGCACACATCCAGAATGAAGAAAGGACCCAATGCTACAAAATAAATAGAGAGCAACAGAGGAATCCCTCAGGCATCAGAAAAAAACACATAATAAAAATTAGGGCAGAATTAAATGAGTTACAGAACAGAAAAAACTGAAAAAATTAACAAAACCAAAAGCTATTTTTCTTAAAAGATCAACAAAATTGATAAACTGTTGGCCAAACTTACCAAAGAAAAACAGAAGAGGAAACAACCTGAATAAGAAATGAGATGATAGATGTCACAACCGAGCCACCCTAAATCAAAAGTATCAAAACAGAATACTACAAAAGACTGTACTCTAACTGATTTGAAAACCTAGAGGAAATGGACAGATTTCTAGGTTCCTATCACCTACCAAAATTGTCACAAGAAGCAAAACAACTTAGTAAACCCATCACAAAGGAAGAGATTGAAAAAGTCATCAAAAAATTACCAACTGAAAAAAGTTCTGGCCCAGATTCCTTCTATCAAACTTTTAGAGAAGAGTTAACTCCAGTACTACTAAGACTGTTTCACAGCATAGAAAGGGATGGAATACTCGCAAACTCATTCTATAAAGCCAGCATAACCCTGATACCAAGCCAGGGAAAGATCCCACAAAAAAGGAAAATATCATTCATGAACCTACATGCAAAAGTCTTCAACAAAATTCTTGCCAATAGAACTCAGCAACATATGAAAAAAATAATTCATTATGATCAAGTTGCATTTATACCAGGGGTGCAAGTCTGGTTCAACATCAGAAAAACAGTGTCATCAACCAAATAAATAACACAAAGGTTGAGAATCACCTGATTTTGTCAATTAATGCAGACAAGGCATTTGACAGAGTCCAACTCATTCATGCTAAAAAACTGTCAGCAAAACAGGAATAGAGGGGAAATTCCTCAATGCAATACGGGCCATCTAGGCAAAGCCAACTGCCTACATCATCCTGAATGGAGAGAGACTGAAAGAATTCCCCCTAAGAATGAGAAGGAGACAAGAATGTCCACTCTAACCACTTGTGTTCAACATTGTACTAGAAATTCTAGCCAGAGCAATTAGACAAGACAAAGAAATAAAGGGCACCTACGTCTGCAAAGAAGAAATAAAAATCTCCCTATTTGCAGATGATATGATTGTGTATGCAGAAAATCCTAAAGAATCCGTAAGTAAACTACTGGAACTAATAAAAGAGTTCAGCAAAGTATCAGGATATAAGATAAACATAAGTAAATCAGTAGGGTTCCTTTATACCAACAAAGAGGTCCTCAAAGAAGAAATCATGAAATCAATACCATTTACAATAGGCCCCAAGAAGATAAAATACCTAGGAATAAATCCAATTAGAGAAATAAGTGACCTATACAGAGAACTACAAGACCTTACTGCAAGAAACCAAGAGAGACTTACATAAATAGAGAAACCTACCCTACTCGTGGTTAGGAAGAATTAACATTGTGAAAATGTCCGTTTTACCCAAAGCAATCTATGTATACAATGCAACTGCAATACAAATTCCAGTGACATTTTTTAATGAGATGGAGAAACAAATCACCAACTTTGGAAAGGGAAGAAACCCCAGATAAGCAAAGCACTACTGAAGAAAAGGAACACAATGGGAGACCCCACACTATCCAATCTCAGAACCTATTACACTGCCAAAGTAGTCAAAACAGCCTGGTACTGGTACACAAAGAGACATATACATCAATGGAATAGAGTGGAGACCCCAGAGATGCCACCATCCTCTTATGAACAGTTGATATTTGACAAGGGCCCTAAGATTGTAAACCGGAGTAAAAACAGTGTCTTTAATAAACAGTGCTGGCACAATTGGATATCAATCTGCAAAAAATTGAAACAAGACCCATATCTCACACCTTACACAAAAACTAACTCAAATTGGATAAAAGACCTAAATAGCAAACCTAAAATGGTAAAGATTGTGTAAGAAAAAATAGGGTCAGCAATGGAGGCTCTAATACGTAGACAGACTTCAAAATCTGACAAAACACAATGAAGAGAAGAGAAAATAGATAAATGGGAACTACTAAGAATCAACCACTTTTGCTCATCCAAAGACTTTATCAAAAGAATTAAAAGACTACCTACAGAATGGAAAAAAATACTTGGCAACTACATGTCAGACTGACATCTGATCTCCACAGTCTACAGGGTACTCCAAAATACCAGCAAGAAAAAGGTAAACAATCCAATAAAGCAGTGGGCTAAGGAGATGGGCAGACACTTCACCAAAGAGGACATCTAGGCAGCCGAAAGACACATGAGGAAATGATCATGATCATTAGCTACTAGAGAAATTCAAATCAAAACTACAGGGAGATACCATCTTACTCCAACAAGGTTGGCCATGATTCAAAAAACACAAAACAACAAACGCTGGAGAGGCTGTGAAGAGATTGGAACTCTCCTACACTCCTGGTGGGATTGCAAAATGGTACAACTTCTTTGGAAAGAAATCTGGGGCTTCCTTAAAAAACTAGAAATAAATACACCATTTGATCCAGTAATCCCACTGCTGAGAATATATCCTACAGAATCAAGGGCAGTCACACAAACAGAAACATGCACAAGAATGTTTATTACAGCACAGTCCACTATAGCTAAAAGATGGAATCAACCCAGAGGCCCAACAACAGAAGAATGGATAAGCAAACTGTGGTACTTATACTCAGTGGAACACTATGCAGTAATAAAGAACAATGATGATTTTAGGAAGCATCTCATAATCTGGTTTCAATTGGAACATTGTGCTGAGTGAAATCAGTCAGCAGCACAAGTACAAATACTGTATGAGACCCCTACTATAAGACTTAAAAATAGACTCGTGTACAGAAAATAAGACTCTTTGATGACTGTATCATATACAAACTTTTGGAAAACAACAAAGGCAGTGCTTAGTGGTCAGTCTATAACAATAAATGCACACATCAAAAACAGAAGGACAAAATCAAAATATTAGCTACACACCTTGAACACACAAAGAAGCGCAAAAGAGCCCCACAGCCACCAGATGAAAAGAAACAAAATTAGAGCAGTACTAAATTAAATTCAGAATAGAAAAATAATAGAATCGACAAAACCAGAAATCGGTTCTTTGAAAGGATCAACAAAGTCAACAAACCTTCAGCCAAAATGAGAAAAATAAAACAGGTGAGAATGCCAGTAACACAAATAAGAAATGAAATTGGGGACAGTACAACAAACAGACCTAACTGAAATAAAAAGGGTTATAACAGAGTACTATGAAAACGTGTATGCCAACAAATTTGAAAACTTAGAGGACATTTCTAGAAACATGGCATTGGCATGCAAATTAACAGAAAATGATGTTGAAAATCTAAACAGACCCATAACAAAAGATTGAAAAGGTATTTAAAAAAAAATCTTCCAACAAGAAAAGGTGGCCCAGATGGCTTCACTCCCAGTCACAGAAGATGTTATACCAGTACTACTCAAATCTATTTCAAACTGGAAAGGAATACTTCTGAATTCATTCTGTGAAGCCACTATAACTCTGATACCCAAAGTAGGCAAAGTCACCATACAAAAAAAGAAAATTATGGACTATTATCCCTCATGAACATAGATACAAAAATTCTCAACATAACTGTAATCAATAGAATTCAAGTCATATAAAAAACATAATACACCAACACCAAGTAGTATTCATACCAGGTATGCAAGGATGGTTTGACATTAGAAAATCAGTGTAATCCACCAGATAAATAAAAGAATCACACGAGCCTCTCAGTTGATGCAGAAAAGGCATTTGACAAAGTCCAACACCCATTCCTGATAAAGACTCTCGGTACAATAGGTAGAGAAGGGAAATTCCTCAAAATAATAGAGGGTGTCTATACAAAACTAGCAAAAAAGAGCCAGACTCTCAACAAAATGGATTTAAACAGCAGCTGCAACAATGGGCTCAAGTCTAACAACTTTGTTGGCACAGCGCATGATCTGGCAGTGTTTCATTTTTTGGTACATAGGGTCATTATGAGTCAGAACTGACTCAGCAGCATGTAACAACAACAACATACAAAACCAACATCAAACATTTTTCTTAATGAACAGAGACTGAAAATATTCCCCTTGAGGGCAGGAATAAGACAAGGATGCCCTTTATCACCTCTCCTCTTTAACATTGCACTGGAAGTCCTAGCTAGAACAGTAAGGCAAGAAAAAGAAATAAAGGGCATCCAAATTGGTAACAAAGTAAAAGTGTCCCTATTTGTGGATGATCTGTTACTATACATAGAAAACCCAAAGAGCGTCATGAGAAAACTTCTTGAACTAAAGGAAAGATTCAGCAGAGTAGCAGTATATAAGATAAACATACAACAATCAGTTGGATTCCTATGTGCCAATGAAGAAAACAATGAAAAGGAAATCAGAAAAACAATACCACTTATAATGCTCCATAAAAAAATAATGAAATAATGAGGAATAAATCTAACCAAGGATTTAAAAGACCCAGCTGTCTATTTAGTGTTTTTCTATCCACCCCACCTGCCATAATCATCAGTTGTTTCTCTTTCCATGTAAATCTTTTCGTGAGTGTTTAGAGTAGTGGTTTCATACCATATCTGTCCTTTTGTGATTGACTTATTTCACTCAGCATAATGCCCTCCAGAGTCACCCGTGTTGTGAGATGCTTCACAGATTCATCGTTGTTCTTTATTGTTGCATATTACTGCACTGTGTTTGTGTACCACAGTTTGTTTAGCCAGTCATTCACTGACGGCCATCTAAGTTGCATTCATCTTTTTGCTACTGTGAACAATGCTGTGGTAACTGGTGAAGCATATGACACTACATAGCACTGGGGAAGCCAGCACAAGTCGTCCAAAGCGACAACATGGGGGCTCCATAGACACATCCAAACTCCCTGAGGGCTGTGGAGATCACGGTCTTGGGGAACATTTAGCTCAATAGTCATAGCACAGGTTGAAAAGAACATGTTCTGTATTCCACACAGGTGAGTAGCATCTAGGACCTTAAAAGCTTGTGAATATTGATCTAAGATACTATGTTAGTCTTACTCCCTTGGGAGCTAAGGAGGCTGAAGAAAATCAAAGAGAAAAGGGAAAGATTAGTTCAAAGGACTAATGGACCACAACTACCACAGCCTCCATCAGACTGAGTCCAGCACAACTAGATGGTGCCTGGCTACCACCACCAACTGCTTCGACAGTGATCATAATAAAGGGTCCTGGACAGAGCTGGAGAAAAATGTAGAATAAAATTCTGATTCACAAAAAAAAGACCAGATTTACTAGTCTAACAGAGGCTGGAGAAACACTGAGAGTATGGTCCCCCAGACACATTTTTAGCTCAGTAATGATGTCACTCTTGAGGTTCACCCTTTAGCCAAAGATTAGACAATCTCATAAAACAAAACGATACTAGAGGGGCACACCAGCATAGGGGGAAGGACCAGTTGGCAGGAGGGAACAGGAAAGCTGTTAATAGGGAACCCAATGTCAAGAATGGAGGGTGTTAATATGTCATGGACTTCATAACCAATGTCACATAATTGTCTTATGGATCTGTCTCGACGGCACTTGGCTTGGCTGGTGCTAGTTATTTAATGTGAAACTGTTTTGTTCTGTAAACTATCATCTAGAATACAATAAAAAAAGTGATAAAATTTTTTAAAAAGATGACTATCCAGATATTCCAGCACTATTTATTAATTAACCCATCCTTTCCTCCCATGATAGTGTGCTGTCATTTCTGACCTATATGGAGTTCCTACATGAGGACATCCTCTTATATTGATTTATGTATTGGTTCCTACACCAATTTGACAGCTTTCACTACTATGGTGGTTGGATGTGCCTTGATTTATGGCAGGGCAAGCCCCTATTTGTTAGATGTTTCACAGAATTACTTTCAGCAACTTTTTGGAATATTTTCTTGAATATTTTCTCATCCATATGATTTTAGAATCAGTTTGTCTTGTTCCACAAATATCTGTGGTGTTTTTATTGTAATTGCATTGAAGATATTGATTCCTATATAAAGATTATTATAGACTAATTCAGAGCTTACTGTCTATGATGGTATATCCATTATACATCACTCCATTTATTCAGGTCTTCTTTTTATGTCTTTTAATATTTAGCATTTTCCCTATAAATTTCTTATATCTTTAAGATTAATACCTTGTTACCTTATAGTCCCTGATATATTTTTGGATTAATTATTGCTGAGATGTTAGAATATCATTAATTCTGCATATTGTTCTTGTTCCAGCAACCCTGCTCACCTTTTTAGCTCCTCATAGTTAGTAGATGCTCTTACATTTTTAATGTAGACCATCATCTTTTCTGTATATAATGACATTTTAATCTCTGCTTTTCCTGTTGTTATCCCATGTATTTCTTTATTTCTTTCTTCTTATTTTAATTGTTTATTTTTGTTACGTTGATTAGGCCCTCCAGTTCAGTTTGAGTTGTGGCAATGATGTAGCAACCTTGTCTTCAAGTTGTCTTTACAACTGTGATGATGAATTCTCTTGGTATGCATATTCTTACCTCTTTTCCTTTGAATTCACATTAAGCATTTTCATTATAGCTAACCAAAGTTCAATAGGGTATGAACTGTGGTCATATAATGAAATAAAGTTATTATACTGGTAAAAGGACCCAAAGTTAACCTTATTAGAACTCCTTTCTAACTTTCTGAAGCAACCCATCCACATCTGTCATCAGTCATGCAAGAGGTAATATATTGGAAAGAACTCAGTTTAAAAATCTCAGCTACAAGTGATTTTGTTCTATTTGACAAGTGTTGACTTCATGGGAAATGTCTTATAGAAACATAAATTTAAATCAGTTGATATTCTTCAAAATTCTTACCTTTCGAATTATTTTTGTTTTCCAATGTCTTTTTACAGACTCCTATGAATCAAGCTTCAACTCGTTCCCACTGCATTTTTACTATTCACTTATCAAGCAAGGAACCAGGATCTGTAACAGTCCGTCATGCCAAACTCCATTTGGTCGATCTAGCTGGCTCAGAGCGAGTTGCAAAGACTGGAGTGGGGGGTCAGCTTCTAACAGAGGCTAAGTACATCAACTTGTCGCTGCATTACTTAGAACAGGTAAAATGGACAGAATGGGATGTAACTATAGTGACTATTTAGCACATGCAGTGCGTCAGGCATGTAGCATTTTGTGTAAGTCATTTCATGTAAACATTTCAGCAATTCTGTACTGTAGCAGTCAGTTATTATCCCCATTTTTTAAAATTTGAAGCTCAGGCTCAGTAAATTCTCAGTTACTGAAATAGTGGTGGTGTGAGGATTTGAACCTGCATTGGATTGTCTCCAAAGTGTACCCTTTTTCTCTCCATACTTTATTGTAAAATTAGTGATGGACATGAATATAAGTTATAAATGGCCTCTCTTGACTATTTTCAGACAAACACATTAGCCGTGGGAACATAATTTAGACATGACCAATATTTTTTCAGCTCCTGGTGACTTCATCTAGTTGGTAATTTTAGCCCTGCAACAGTTCTCTTTACCTTCTATAGCTTCTCTTCCCAACTTCAAGTTCACTACAATCCATTCAGCATCCCATGTGCTATTTTTATTTTCTGAATTTAACTCTAAGGGCAGATAAAGCTCATTTGAATTTAGCCAAATAAATCTTCTCAGGGAAAAAATGCTAATCTTTTTTTTTTTTTTTTTTTTAACATAACTGAGTGAAAATGTACATTCACATGAAAATTTACATGCCCCCCTATATGCAGCTTCCACTGCTCTCCCTGTCTGGTGACTGCACACTATTCCTCTCTGCTCCATACATGTCTCATCCTCCCAACAGTCTCCTTTCCCCTCCTCTCCGTCCACTCCCCTTCCTCCAGCCAGAGGTCAGCAAGATGATATCCTATAGATGTATAGAACCATAAAGTGCTTCCAACATATGGTTACTCTGCATTGCCAAGTCCATTCCATTCCTGTCCAAAGAGTGGACCTTTGTTATAATTTATGGGAACGGGCAGCATCAGGGCCAGGGGCCATGCTCTGAGAGGAACCCCAAAACCGCTGGACCATCAATTGAGGTCTTTTAGTGGAGATCTCATGATGCACCTCTTTTTATTCTTGTGTTGCCAGTGAGGCTCCTCTCTGTGAGCTCTGTCATGGCTATTACTGGTGGTGGCCGGGCACCATCCGGTTCTTCCGGTCCCAGGTCGATGTAGGCACCCACTCTTGTGGGTCTCTCTGTCTTCTCAAAATGCTAATCTTTAAAACAACTGGATTGAATTAGATGAGTTGTCAAATTCTTTTCTGCTCTGTGATTATAAGTGCTGTGAGTTGAATGTTAAAGGTAACAGCTACTTCCAAATTTTTTAAAAAAGAGAGAGACATGAAAACTGGACTGAGGAAGTACAGAGTGTATTGGTGAGGCAAAAAGAGCTGTTAATGAATGTTGGCAGCTAAAACATTTGAGAACATAAAACTTATTTTGGGCTTCTTAATGAATCCTGATGGTGTGGTGGTGAAGGGCTACGTCTGCTAACCAAAAGATCGGCAGTTCAAATCCACCAGGCATTCCTTGGAAACTCTACTCTGTCCTTTAGGGTTGCTGTGAGTTGGCATGACTTAGCAGGAGTGAGTTTGTTATTTTGGTAAAGAACTCTTTGGAGACCGATGTCATCCTTAGGCTAAATGCTTGGTGGTGGTCAAGCTGGCTGAAAAGTAGTTTGAAAGAAACCTAAGGGAGCTGTGTCTGAACACTGTGCACAGGTGAGCTCAGATCAGATGAATTCCAGCAATGTTGTGGTACTCAGTGAGACAAGTCTGCATGGGATTCAGATGTGGGTAGTGTTTCTGACAGGAGTCAGCGTTTCTGAGCTCGCTCAATGCACTTCTTATGCTAAACTGAGCCTTTTAACTTAATAGGACATTCATAGAACATTGATATGAAAGCATAATGAACTATATTCAAAGTGCTTTATTTCAAAGAAATCTAAGTGCTTGTTTCAGATGGTAGCACTATCCGTTTTAATTCCCATTATGTCCATCTATTCATACAAAATTATATTCATCGGTTGAATCGGACTTTAAACCAATTGTAGTCACTCAAGAGAAATGTTCTGACCCAAATCCTTTTTATCTCCATTCTGCAAGTTGCTACTTGTCATTAAAACTGCTACTCTTCCCACATGTCTTGTCTGCAAAATTCTTGTAACATCAGCAGTCTTGGTGGCTATGATTTTCTGTAGAAATATATATGAAAAACCAAAAACTCACTGTCATTGAGTTTGTTTCATCTCATAATGATCCTACAGGACAGAGTAGAACTGCCCTATAGGATCTCTGAGGAGTGGCTGATGAATTCGAACTGCATTGGCAGTCAGGCTCTTAACCACTGTGCCACCAGGACTTCATAAAAACAGAAATATATATATTTACGTAAATGTATAAAAAACATAAAATAAGTATATATTCCTATGTAACTACGTATGTGTTTTTGTAATTTTTGTTAGATGCCATTGAGATAGTTCCAACTCACAGCGACTGTATGTACACTGGAAGGAAACACTGCTGAATCCTGTGCCACCGTCACAGTCGTTGCTGTGTCTGAGCCTGTTGTTGTAGCCACTGTGTCGTTGTGTATTATGGAAGGTCTGCCTCTGTTTTGCTCATCCTCTACCACTCCAAGCATGATGTCCTTCTCTAGGGGCTGGTCTGTCCTGATACAGTGTCCAAAGTACGTGAGGTAAGGGCTTGCCATCCTTGCTTCTAAGGAGTGCTCTGGCTGTACTTCTTCCAGGACAGATTTGTTCATTCTTTTGGCAGTCCATGATATATTCGATATTCTTTGCCAACACCATAACTCAAATGTGTTGGTTTTCTGTAGTCTTACTTATTCATTGATCTTCATCAGTAAGGCTTCAAGTCCTCTTTGCTTTCAGTAAGCAAAGTGATGTCATCTGGTTGTTAATGAGTTTTCCACCTGTCCCGATGCCCTATTCTTCGTATAGTCCAATTTCTCTGATTATTTGCTCAGCATACAGAATGATAGGTATCATGAAAGGATACTACCCTAACACATTTTTTTTCTGATTTCGAACCACGTAGTATCCCTTGTTCTGTTTGAAGGACTACCTCTTTGTCTAGGTACAGATTCTGCATGAACACAATTAAATGTTCTGGAATTCCCATTCTTTGCAGTGTTGTTTATAACTTGTTATGATCCACACAAATGCCTTGCATAGTCAATAAAACATAGCTAAATATTTTTCTAGGATGTCTGTTTTCAATCAGGCTTCATCTGACACCAACAATGATATCGCTTGTTCCACATCCTCTTCTGAATTGAGCTTGAATGTCTGGCAGTTTCCTGTCAATGTACTAAAACCGTTTTTTAATTATCTTCAGCAAAGTTTTACATACTGTTCTGCAGTAATTTCCTCTTTCCCTTGGATACTTTTCTTTGGAATAGACACAAATGTGAATCTCTTCCAGTCAGTGGGCCGGGTAGCTATCTTCCAAATTTCTTGGCATAGACGAGTGAGTGTTTCCTAAGTTGCATCTGTTTGTTGAAACATCTCGGTTGGTATTCCATCAGTGCCTGGAAACTTGTTTTTCATCAGTGCCTTCAGCGAAGCCTAGACTTCTTCCTTCAGTACCATTGGTTCTTGATTAAATGCTGCCTCCAGAACTGGCTGAATGTTGATCACTTTTCTTTGGTACAGTGACAGTGTATCCCTTCCATCTTCTTTTGTTCCTTCCTGCATCATATAATATTTTGACCTAGAGTCATTCTAAATCAGAAATTGAGGCTAGACTTTTTCTTCAGTTCTTTCGGCTTGAGAAATGTCAAGCACACTCTTCCTTTCTGGTTTTCTTTTTCTTTTTTTGAATTTTTTATTGTGATTAAGTGAAAGCATATAATGCAAGTCAATCTGCCATATAAAACCCCAAGCACCTGCCTCTATGCAACTGTCCCTGCTCTCCTCACCTTCTGACAGCACACTCTTCCTTTCCACTCTTTACTTCCAGTATCCACTCAGCCAACACTTGTCCCCTCCTCTCCACCCTCTCCTTTCACTTCTAAAAAGAAACCAATTGGACAGCCTCATGTATATATTAGGACATAAATTACATATACCACCTGCACCAGTCAGTGTCCCTTAGTCCAGTCTAATCTTGGTCTGAAGTGTTGGCTTCAGTACTGATTTCAGCTCTGCACTAGCAACAAGTCCAGGTGCCATGTTCCCAGGAGACCCTCCAGGTTGTCAGACCATCAAGTCTGGTCTTTCAATACAGTTCTTGATCTGTACACCCCTTTTCCTCATGCTGTGTCAGGGACCATACATTGTGTTCCCTGACAGAGCTGTCTTTGGTGGTGGCTAGACGCCATCTAGTTCTTCTGGTCACATGCTGATTGACCTCTTTATTTTTATGGTTTTTTTTTTTTTCCCAATTATTTTTTTTTCTGTTCTCATCTCCTCGCTCACTGCTAACCATCCAAGATTGTTTCTCCCAACATGTAAATCTTTTCATGAATTCTCATAGTAGTGGTCTCATGCAACACCTGTTTCTCTGTGATTGACTCATTTCACTCAGCATAATGCCTTCCAGTTTGCTCCATGTTATAAGATGACATCAAGTTTTGCCAGCAGTATCTGCTTAAGGGGGAACCCTGGTGGTATAGTGGTTAAGTGCTGTAACTGCTTATGAAAAAGGTCAGCAGTTCAAATCCACCCTGTGGGGGCAGTTCTTCTCTGTCCTATAGGATTGCTATGAGTCAAAACTGACTGAACTGCAGTGGATATAGTTATCAGCTAAAGACTGTCCTTTTGCTACTTGACAGTCTTGGGCCTTTGTCAAAGATCGAGTGACCATAGGTGGATGGATTTGCATCTGGGTTCTCAGTTCTGTTCCACTGGTCAACATGTCTATTACTGTACTAGTACCAAGCATCTTTGTTTCTTAAGCTGTGTCACTTATAAAAAGCATATTAATGAATGTTGTCTTTGTTTTTTTAATCTATTCTATCACTCTCTGTCTCTTTATGGATACATTTAGCTCATTTACAATCTGTGTAGTTGTTAATAGGTGTGAGTTTATTGTCATTTTGTAGTGCTTTATTTTTAGTGGTGCTGACAGTTTGTTCCTCTTACTGTCCTGTGCTGAATTCCTTTGGTTTGTGGATTTCTTTTCTTTTTGTTTTTATTGAGAATTTGTGTTTTCCTTCTTCAGTCTGATGAGTACATTTCCTAACTTTCTTTATGGTTATCTTGAAATTCACCCTCAACTTCTAAGTTTGAACTAGTCTGCTGTTACTTGGTAACGCTTTGCCTTTGACTCCATTAGAAAGTTCTATATCCTCACCATTTATTCCCTCTTCTGTTGTCCTGATGTTGTCATTTACAGATTAACGTCTCTGGTGGCTTGTTGCAATTCTTTTGTTTTTTAAATAGTCCTTGAGAGTCCATTTCCTAGGTTGGTATCTAGGCCTGTACAATCTTGCATTCTAGATCCAGGCTGTAGTCTGATATTATTTGTTCTCAAACCAAAAGACTGTCTTTCATAATTCTTGTAAGTTTGGTTGGGGTTTTTAAATATTCCCTTAATTTCTGTTTATCTGGAAGTGTCTTAATTTCACCATCATATTTTAACAAGAGTTTTGCCAGACATATCATTCTTGCTTGGCAATTTTTTCTATCAAGGTTTCATATGTATCATTCCATTGCCTTCCTGCTTGCGTGCTTTCTGCCAAATAATTGGGGCTTAATCGTATTGTTTCTCCTCTGTAGGTGACTTTCTGTTTTTCTTGAGCTGCTCTCAGAATGTTTTCTCTGTCTTGGTTTTCGTGAGTATAATTATGGTATGCCTTGGTGGTTCTCTTTTACAGCCTACTCCATATGTAGTTTGCTGAGATTCTTAGATGGTCAACTTTTTATATTTTGTGATATTGGGGAAGCTTCTGTTAGCAAGTCTTCAATGATCCCCTCTGTGTTTTGCATTTACTCTGATCACTTGTAAATTTTTGCTTTTGATAGTATCCCACTTAGTTCTCAGAGTTTCTTCATTACTTTTTCTGATTTTTTTTTCCTCAGAGTTGTATCCAGGTATTTGTCTTTGATTTTGCTGATCCTGTCTTCCATCGTTTCAAACCTGCTCTTCAGCCCTTCTATGACACTGTCCATTTCTGAAATCTTGTTTTTATCTTTTGGATTTCTAATTGCTGTTTTTGTATGATTTCTAGTTGTGAGTTTATTTTGGCATTTTGTTCCTGTATTCTTGAATTCCTCCATGAATTTGTTTATTTTTTTTCTGCTTTTTGTTTTTGGATAGCTCTGACTATTAGAGATTTGAATTCTTGTCACCTAATTCTAATGCCTTTTCTTCTGCTGAAAGTTATCTGGTGTTTTCTTTTGGATGTCTATTGGAACCTTCTTGTCCTTTTTTGAAATAGGTTTTGATATTGTCTACTGTCTTTGGGACATTCAGTCATTATTTTCTTTTTTTATTGATTGTTTACCTGTTTCATCCTGCTTTTTTATTTTATTTAGTTATGTCAGAGCAGACAGGCTGTGTGTTCTTTGCTGTTTGCTCATCTGTGATCATGGTATTTTACAACTCATTGTCCAGTGGGTAGGGCCAGTTGCTAAGCTACAGTGCAGCAAGACAGGTCCAGCAGGTGATCTGTGCCCTGCTGGGAGCTCCTGAAGGTATTTTGCGTACTCCATATCTGCTGATCTCCCATGAGGGTGTGACGGATCCAAGCAGCACAGATGCTGCACTTCCAGGCCAGCTGCAGCTAGCCAGAAGACATCAGAGGTAGAACAGAGGAGAAACGAGGATGGGAGAGCATGACTTTCTTGCCACCAGGTGATTTGCCTCCATGGCCTCCATAAGTCAGCTCCATAAGTCAGCTCTCCTATGCTTCCTGTCTGCTATCTCTGGCAGGTGTCCAAGATAGCAAATACTGCTGGGTTAGCTTATAGGGAACTTCCAGTTGTATCTCTTGTCATGCTCTATTTTCTGTCAGTTTCTCTATTTTCTGTCATTTGGTTTTGGCCTTAGATCTTTATCTGTTGTTTTGACACTTCACATTCCAGGACTGACATTTGTCTTTGTTTTACTTAGTTTTTCTAGTCTTTGCTGTGGAAAGATGACATTGTGCTTCTTTCTGTGGTGCCTTGTTGGCCAGTAGTCCCCATTTTGGTTTTCTAACTTCTGGTCTTTGCACATGTCATTATAATACTTTCACTTTGTCACCTCAAACTGCCCCTTGATTTTTTCCATTTGTTTTAGCTATTCTGTATTCAAGGACAAGTTTCAGGGTTTCTTATGACATCTGTTTTGGTCCTTTCTTTTTTCCTGTCTTCTTTCTTACTCAGCGTTTTGCCTTCTTCACATATGATGTGCTTGATGTCATCCTACAACTCATCTGGTGTTCAGTCGTAAGTGTTCAGTGCATCAGATCCTAATTGAGATGGCCTCCAAATTCAGGGAGAGTATATGCAAGGTTGTGTTTTGGCTCTTGAAGACTTGTTTTAATTGTCTTCAGCTTCCATTCGAACTTGCATATGAACAATTGATGGTGTGTTTCACAGTTGGCCGCTGGACTTGTTCTGAGAGGTGATGTTGAGGTTTTTCATCTTCCTTTTCCACAGATGTAGTTGATTTGATTCCTATATTTCTCATTTGGTGAAGTCCACATACATGGTCATTAATTATGTTACTGCGAGAAGGTATTTGCAATGGCTAAGTCACTGGTCTTTGAAAATTCAGTTACGTAACGTCTGATGTTTTTATCACAAAGGGCTTTTTTTCCAGTTTCTTTTGCTTTGTTTGCAAACTTACACATGCCAGTTACCAGTAGTTATCAATGCATCTTGGTTGCATATTTGATCAATTTCAGACTTCAGTCTTACTTTGAGTGTCTTTCAGCATGAGGGACTTATCTCCGGGTACTATATCAGACAATATTCTACTGCTTTTTTCTCTGGCCAGTTTTTTTAAAAGTAGACTGCCATGTCCTTCTTCCTAGTCTCTCTTAGTCATAAGTTCTGCTGAAACCTGTCCATCATGGATGACCCTATAGGTATTTGAAACCCTGTCAGCATAGCTTCCAGCAACATCAGCACTCAGGCCACAAAATGTGACAAACAGGACAAATTGACACATGTATGGTGGTTCAAGAGTGTGTGTGTGTGTGTGTGTGTGTGTGTGTGTGTATGTGTGTGTACCAAAAACCAAACCTGTTACCACTGAGTCTATTCCAACTCATAGTGACAGTGTAGGACCCAGCAGAACAACCCCATGAGGTTTCCAGGTAAAAACTGGTGGATTTGAACTGCTGAATTTTTGGTTCACACCAGAGCTCTTAGCCATTGTACCACCAGGGCTCCATATAATTATATAGAATTTAAATTAGATATTCTGTGTACTTATATATCTGTATACCATGTTCTGTGTAACTATCTGACAAATATTGCATAGCCCTATAATGTATCAATAACTATGCCAGGCCCTAGAGTCTAGTGGTGAACAAAATAGAAAACAGTCCTTGCCCGAAAGATATCGTGTTCCAGCGTAGAAAGACATGCATTAAATAAATCATCATAAATATATAGCTAGAACTGAGTGACAGCTTTGAAGAGAAAGTAAAGAAGTAAGAGGAGCTTGTAATAGGGAATGTGACCTAGACTGAGGGAATTCAGCACCTGATATTAAATAGAGACCTGAAGAATGAGTGGGAGCATGCCAGGGCAGGATGGGGTAAAAGCAGGTGGAGCAGTGACAACTGGCCTGGCTGAGTGTGCTGTCAGCATATAGTACCAGTCCAGGGGGATCACCTCACTTAGGGGCCTAAAGATATTTCCAGGCCATTGATTCTAGGCTTTCTGAATGTAATACACCTGTTTCATATTCACTGACTACATCACTGCAGTTGTAACTCTTTACATTCATATACAGATGCCATCACAGGAAAGATTGAGGTTACAGCATAAATTAATGGATAGAGGTTTGCATGAGGGGAAGGCAGAATATGTCCATTATGTGACAAGGATTTGTGAGTTCAGGAAGTATGGGAGTAGCTGCTGGGAAGAGAAAGAAGGTAAGTAGAAGAGTAATTTTGGAAATCAAGCAGAAAGAAATAGGTGAGAAGAAACCAATAAATACTTAAAGACCAGAGTAATAAAAAGAGTGGGCAGACAATGAAATAACACAATTCAAGGGCTTTTTATAATTAAATTCTCTTTACAGTATACTTTATCATGTGAGTTAAACTAGGAGTGTAACACAGTTTAGCTTAATTAGTTTCATTCTTCCATTCCTTCATTCAACAAGCTGTGATTGAGCATCCCTTGCGTTTCAAGAGCTATGTTAAGCAATGGGAATAAATGATTGAGAAACAGTCTGTGCTGTCATGTTATCTAGGGAAAGAGCAAAGCCTATAAAGAAATAAATACTTACAGTACAGTAAGGTAAATGCTGTAATCGAAACCCATGTGAAATTGTCAGTAATGAATTGTATCCTCTCTGTCTCTGTTTTGGAAACTCTGGAAGCATGGTGATTAAGTGCTAACCAAAAGGTCAACAGTTCAAATACACGAGGCACTACTTGACAGCTCTACTCTGCTCTCTGGGGTCACCATGAATTGGAAACAACTTGATGACGGTGGCTTTGGCTTGGCTTTGTCTCTGTTTCAGTATTTACCCTGAAGGTGGAATTGGAGATAGACTGTTTGATAACCTGTCTCACATTGATGAGTGCAGATTGGTTATAGAAATTCCATGCAAAGTTGCAGTTATTCTCCTCACCCTAGTTGTGAGATCTCGTACCTGCTAGCAGGGTACAAATGCAACCTAAGTTGAGTGCTCCTAAGTGAATAACTTTCTGTTTGCCAGGGTGGTGTTAGTTTTGGAGTCCTCCTTGTGCATGCAATGCTTCTTCTATAAATTTTCCTTAAAAATATTTTAAGCCACAATGACAGTACCTCTTGGCCTTAGAAGTTGAGTCCATGGAAGAAGAAGGGAGGAGATGTGCATGGTTGTTGTAACTGCAAACCTCACCAAATGCCCCTGCTATGACCCTCAGTTTCTGTTGGCCGTATAACACCTAGTGAAAAACCATGGAGAGTGGAGAGTGTTTGTTATTTACTTCTTCAGAAGTCAGAAACAGGGCTGCTATTAGCCAGTTTTCTAGCCTAAGTGGGACTTTTTCAGGGTTTGGTTTCTAACTTGGCTTCCACTGACTATGTTGTGTATGAAAGAAAAACTAATGCTTCCATTGCCCATTGTAACCACTCAGAATTTTTATCAGTTTTCAGAGGTTGATTTTCCATGTCATTTTCAGGTCCTTCAGGGAAAATCTCTTTGACCCACTGAGTAGTAAACCAAATTATTGCTTCCCAGCACAGTCTCTAGATACTTGGAGATCTTATTAAACATAAATGCAAGGTTTCACACTGTTGCTTAAAGAGTGGCTTCATGAAAGTTCTTCACTGTGTACAAACATGAAATCCAAAAGGAAAGTAAACTTAGGGGAAAAAAAAGAAAGAAAGAAAAGTTATATGACCACCTCCTTACCCTATACCGTTCAGGAGTTAATTTGGTTCTGGCCCAGTTTGGAGAGTTGAGAGTAGCTCCACAAAGTGGTTCTGCCTCCGCCTTTTTTCAAAATACCTGCCATTCCTGGGGAACCCTGAAGATTTGCCTTTGCTCCAAGATGGCTGGGCTTATTACTGTGATATTCCTAAAGCTCCCTGCACCATCCCTTATATGTAGTAGGATACCTCTTCCTAGTTCTCTTTGAAAGAAATGGCCTAAGACCAATTTATAATGTCTAGAACACGTCTCCAAAGATGTCCTAAACTGCCTCAGCACCTCTTCACAACACCAAGCACTTTTGGATCTTGCTAAAAGCCATCCCAGAAATGATCTCTTTTGATCTTTCAGACATTTCTGTGAGATGTATGGGCTCTCTAATCTTGTGCAAAAAAATGAATACAAATTCAAATAGTGATGAATACTAGAAGAGAAATAAAATAGAGGTTGAGGATAGCATTGCTGTGAGTCAGAATTGACTTGATTTGGCAGTAGGTTTTTGGTTTGGGGATAGAAGTGTTATTTTTGATAGAGTGTTTACGAAAAACCTTTGTGAAGAGATAAAATTTGAGCAAAGATTCGAATGATGAGATGTGTGAGGCCGTATGAAATCTGGGGAAAGAACATTCCAGGTAGAAAGAACAGCAGGTTCAGAGGCTCCAGTGTGGAACAAGCTTGGCATGTTGGAGCAGCCGCCCAAGGTTTAGAGTAACACTGCATTTAGCTATTTTTTCCTTTTTGTAGTTCTGTTGCAATTACAGCTCAGTTGTCATACATACACTTTATGCCAATTGATACTATTATTTTTCTACTTCACCACAGGTTATCATTGCCCTTTCAGAAAAGCACCGTTCGCACATCCCCTACAGGAACTCCATGATGACCAGTGTCCTCAGAGACAGCTTGGGAGGGAACTGCATGACAACCATGATTGCAACCCTCTCTTTAGAGAAGAGGAATGTCGACGTACGTTGTTCTTCTTGTTGGGAATCTCAGTCTGGGTTTTTCTTATTAATATATAAGATGACTTTGAGCGGCCTGGTTGAGTTTTTACCTTTTCATCTGGGCTGGGATATGACTTCAGAGGTAAATACAGTGCAGAGGCCACAGCTTTGGGTTCTCTGCCAGCCTTGTAATAACCTCATTTGAGAACTGACTTCTTGTAGCACAGCATGGTTTGAAGGAGCTTCGTGCACAAATTTTACAGAGCCTGCTGGTAGGTTACCTACCTCAGCCAGAGAAATGAGAGAGGTGACCTATTAAATTCTCCTGTTTGGTTTTGCTCCTGATTTCTAAGATCCTAGAAATGTAAAAGCATTCTTGAGGTGTGTCTCATAGCATGTCACTGCAGAGGCTGGCTGTAGAATGATTTTCTTGGGTACTGATATGTCATGTACTTTAGTTTAACCATTGGAACCTAAAAACTCCCCAAAAGAGGAAAACAGGAAGCACCATGGGGATCCTCAAAACCAGGCCAAGTCTCAAGTACATTGCAAAGTGCTTTGAAAAGTGTTTCCCTTGTTAAAAATATTTATTCATAGTTTTCTGTGTTTGTAGATTTTTGGTACCCACTATGCTTATGATTTGATATGTATTTCTGGTTTAACAGATCAACAGTTATAAAACACATTAACATTTGCTACTTAGGGCCTCAAGATCCATCACAGTTTTGGCATTGATCTTTTATTAAGCCAAAATAAAAATATGATTAAAAAAAATAATACTCTAGAGCAAACCACCCTAATTTAGAGGCGTGTTTTTTCCTCATTATATTTTATCCACGTCACTCTTTAGGTATGCATCATTTCCTGCCCCTGGGAATAAAAATTTTGTTTTATCTAGAGAGAAATGTCATCTCCATATACCATTACATTTTAAGGAGATATTTTGCTCTCTTAGGAATCTATATCTACCTGCAGATTTGCACAACGAGTGGCACTCATAAAGAATGAAGCTGTTCTTAATGAAGAAATTGACCCCAGATTGGTAAGCAACTTTTAACTGAGTACATTTGAAAAAATCAAAGTATATCGAAGATTCACTAAAGTTTGTGGGACATGTATTGTGCACCAAGCAATGTTCTGAGTACTTGAAATTTATTGATTCAAGTAATCTTTTCAGTATCCTTATGAGTAGGTGGTATCTAGCTCCATTTTACAGAGGACAAAACCATGGCCCTGAGATGTTAAATAACTGGCTCAGGGTCTTAGTGGTGATGAGCAACAAACCCTGATAGCCTGACTCCAGAGTCTGTGCTTTTCAGAAGAGTGGGGGGCAGAGCTCAAATTCTAGTAAAAGGACCAAAGTTAGTGGTTTCACTGACATTGGAGGACCCCAGGGACATGTCTCAGGGCTGTCTGTTAGCCCCAAACAAAAACCATTCCTGAAGCCAACTCTTCAGACAAAGATCAGACTCGACTTTAAGACATAAAGTGATACTTGTGAATTGTGCTTCTTAGCTGAAGTAGATACGGAAGACTAAATGAGCATCTCCTGTCTAGAGGCTAGATAAAGAGGTAGGCAGGGACAGGAGCTATTTGAATAGACTCACAGAGTGGAAACAAAGAGTGTGCTGTCACACTATAAGGAGAGCAACCAGGATCACATGCACAACTATGAGTGTATAAATTTTTGTATAAGAAACTGAATTATAAACCTTCATTTAAAGCACAATTAAAAATAAAAAGGAGTCTCTGCTCTTAACTACAGTTCCCCATTGTTTCACTGTTAAGTGTGTTGTGATTCCCCAGGACTCATACAGCATAAGAATGTTGTTGTTAAATGCTGTTGAGTTGTTTCTGACTCATAGCAACCCTGTGTGCAGCAGAATGAAACACTGTTGGGTCCTGTGTCATCCTCAGTTTTTGCTGTGTATTGTTGTAATCACTGTCCACCTCTCTTAGGGTCTTCCCTTTTATGCTAACTCTGTACCAAGAATGAAGTCCTTCCCTAGGGACTGATCCCTTCTGATAACACATCTTAAATAGGTGACATGAAATCTTTCCAGCTTCTCGTCTGAGGAGCATTCTAGCTGTATTTCTTCTAAGACAGATTTGTTCATTCTTGTGATCATCTGTAGTGTATTCAGTATTCTTTGTCAACAGCGTAATTCATATACATCCGTTCTTCTTCAGTATCCCCATTCATTTGTAATATTCAGTGTAATAATAAATATAATAATACATATTTATACTTTATGCAGGTCTGTGCCATTCAAACAACATCAGTTTAGCCATCTTGAAACAGCTATAAATATACCATCTTTTAGGAAAGCTTACTGAGACACAGAAGTCCTAATGTTTACTAAGTAGAACTGTATTTTGCAAACTGTGCCAATACTTATTCTAGAGATTTTAAAAAATAGTAATAATCAGCTTCGTCAATGTGTCAGTGATCAAGTTTCTAGTTTACAGCAATGAGTCCTATTTATGCAAGTACTTTTTTTAAGCAAAAATATTTATAAGCTACATATCTTAGCTGCTCAGTATAAATTCAGATATTTTCTCCTTTCTGCATTTTGTTAATAACCTGTTGCCATTGAGTCAATTCCAACTTAAAGTGACCCTACAGGACAGAGTAGAACTGCCCCATCAAGTTTTCAAAGAGTGCCTGAGATTTGAACTGCCAACTAGAAAATAAGCTGGTGTGAACCTGCTGAACGGCACCTGACAACAACCAGCTTAGCAGTTTGCATTATTCAAAAAGATGTGAAACCCTACCACAGGGCTTCGTTTACAAGTCTTTCAAGCTTGCTTTTATCCATATTAGTTTACTTCCTCTTGATTGTTTGCACTTCTTCCCCTGAAATCTTTCCACTGAGGGGTAGAAGAAGAAGAAGAAAAAAGAATAATGGGGCTTTTCTGTTTTATCTTGATTATCGTGAGTCAGATCCGACTGGACGGCACACGGCTTTTGGCTTTATCACAGGGAGCACCAAACTCCCCTTATGGGATTATCTTCCGAAAAAACTACTGGGCATACAGGATCTATTTCCAGAACAGGCCTTGGTCAGTTACCAGCATCATCTAGTGCCCCAGCTGGAAGAAAAGGGGGCAGAATGCAGAGGCTTAAGTCAAGTGGAATTGAACTCTTTGGATAAATTCTTCTTTGGATAAATTGAACTGTATACAGTGAGAAAGACAATCACAAAGTCATTAGCCTGCAGACAGAAATTAGTTCATAACTCAAAGAAAACAAACATATTACACATTTAGAGGTTTCTTTTCTTTTCTTTTCTTTTAAATTTGATTAGGGTGACTTTTCTTTCAAAGAACTTAAGGAATGTGAAGAAAGCTAAACATTATCCTGTGTTTGATGTAGGTCTGTGAGAGATTTAAAGAGAACAGAAATCAGGAGTCAAAAGCTAATAGCTGATGACTGAACAAATGTTGAGGTCCTCCTGGTGCAAACATAATCTAGTAGTTGACAAGTGTTGTTTCCTAGTCTCTTTTATAATTGCTTCTAAACACTGATATTACTATTAATTATTGTATGTGTGGAGCTTGTCTGAAGCACAAGTGACAGAAAGCAGTTTAGTCCTCAAAAGTACCCATAATATAAGACACATCTTAGGTGGGATTTGCTACATCACACTCCCAAAACATAATGGCAAAAGTGGAGCCAGGTTTGGATCAGCAAGGATTTGCCTTGCTTTGTGTACGTGTATTGGTACCTCAAAGAAATATGTTACTAAAAGAACTGTGGCCAGAGTAGTAAACAAACAAAACTCATTCAATCCTGTGCGTTTAAAATCTAGGAGTACTGACTTTTTAAAGTACTCAGTATTATGTTCTGTGGTCTTTTTGATGCTGTTGATGCAGTCCAGATAACCTGAAACCTACCTTTATAAAATTTAACATGCATCTTTTTAAGTGGAAGATAGAAGTAAGGAGGTTCTTTAGGGGTCTGAAACAAACCTGGTGCTACAGTTTTTCTCGTGTAAGGGGTGAAGGAAGCTGTTTGAAAAAGAAGTCCAAGTTCTAAGACCTTGAAAAGTAGGTGTGGAGCTAAGACACCTCTCCTGTACAAAACAGTGAAAAGGTGAACCAGAGGGAAAACTACCCACTGAAATAGTGAGGTGTTCGAGAAGCTCTTCTACTTTAGTCTTATCTCTAGGTAGGAAAAAAAAAAGAAAACTTTGCTGAAAATTTAAAATCCTAGACTCAGCCTCACACGGATTTCAAGTTCAAGTTTATATAATCATGTAAGTCTGGTAACCCTCAAGTCAACAAGATAGAAAATGAATAATAAACAAAAACCCCAAACAGTAAAAGTCAAGAATTAAAAAGAGAAAAAAATGACTGAAAACAAAAGTCAACATAAAGGTACAGTGAAGAGAAACAAAAAAAACAAAAAAAAATGAGTTTTTAGATAGATTAACAAAATAATGGAAAACCTGATTTAAAAAAGGAAAGCATGAACAGATAATATTCAGAATACAAGGGGAATGTAACTACAGGAACAGAAGACATATTTAAATAATAGCAGAGTATGTTCAATTACTTTAAATGAATAAATTTGAAAACGTCAACAAAATGGCCTGTTTCCTAGAAAAGTATAATACAAAAACCAATTCAAAAACAATTAAAAGACCTAAATAAATCTACAACTAGTAAATAAATTAACTCAGTGGTAACAAAGCTATCAAAAAAGAGTAAGAGAGAAGGAAAGGCCTGTCTTAAATTGGGTTCTCTGGAGAAGCAAATTCAGTAAAGTGTATAAATCTACACAGAGAAAGATTCATGTCAAGGAAATTGCTCATGCAGTTGTAGAGGCTGGATCAGGATAGAGGGGTTTCCTGATTCACGTAGTTTCAGGGGCTGCTGAACACAAGATCAGCAGGTTGGAGAGCAGTGTTCTTGCTCATGGGCTGTGAAGATCAGTAAATCCCCCAAGATTGGTAGGTAAGCCGCTAGCAAGTCCCGAGAACTGGAGATGAGACAAACAGGAGCCAACTGCAGGATACAGAACAGGCAAAAGTGAGACATCTTCTTATATAGGATGCAGGCCACATGTCCAAGGAAACTCCTTTAAATCGATTGGCTGCTCACAGAAGATCCTTTCATGGAAGTGATCACATATAATCACTGAGAATCATGGCCCAGCCTTGTTGACACACAGTCTTAACTATCACAAGGCCCAGTAGTTTTCTTTTTTTAAAGATTTGAGTAGTACCAAAATTCATGGATGCATAAAAACTTGATTCATCCTGCTAATCTTTGTTTTAGGAATTTTTCATTATGATCATGAGGTCATTAAAATGATGTGTGATATCATGGCATGAACCAAGAAAAAGGCTATGGAAAAAATGCACAGCAAATTCAGGATAATGGTCACAGTGAATTAGGGAAGTCTATGTGAAGTGGTTAGGAGCTAGCCTACTAACCAGAAGGTTGGCGGCTTGCATCCACTAATTGCTCCTTGGAAACCCCATGGGGCAGTTGTAGTGTATCCTATAGTGTCACTCTAAGTCAGAATCAACTAGATGGCACTAGTTTTGGTTTTTTTTTTTTTGGTCGTTATTTGGTATACAAGGGTGAGGAATGCTGATGACGCAGCACTTGAGAACTATGGCTGCTAACCACAAGACTGGCAGTTTGAATCCACTAGCCACTCTTTGGAAAACCTATAGTGCAGTTCTGCTGTGTTGTATAAGGTCACTCTGAATTGGAATCAACTCTGTGACAACAGGTTTGGTTTTGTTATATGAGGTTCAGAACCCTAGTATCACAGAGGTTAAGAACTCAGCTGTTTTATACCAACAACGAGACTGTTAAGGAGGAAATTATCAAATCAATACCATTTACAATAGCCCCTAAGAAGATAAAGTACCTAGGAATTAATCTAACCAGAGAAACAACAGACCTTTACAAAGAGAACTACAAGCCCTTACTACAAGAAACTAAAAGAGACTTAGATAAATGGAAAAACCTACCCTGCTCATGGATAGGAAGACTTAACATTGTGAAAATGTCTATTTTACCCAAAGCAATTTATTTATATAATGCAATCCCAATACAAGTTCCAGCATCATTTTTTAATGAGATGGAGAAACAAATCACCAATTTTGTTTGGAAAGGGAAGAAGCCCCAGATAAGTAAGGTACTACTAAAGAAGAAGAACACACTGGGAGGCCTCTCATTACCCGACCTTAGAACATACTACACTGCCACAGTGGTCAAAACAGCCTGGTACTGGTACAAGAACAGACAGATGGATCAATGGAACAGAATTGAGACCCCAGAGATGACAGCATCTGCCTATGAACAGTTGATATTCGACAAAGGCCCTAAGACATTAAACTGGGGTATGAACTCAGCTGCTGACCTAAAAGTTGACAGTTTGAATCCACTAGCTACTTCTTGAAAACCCTGTGGGGCAGCTCTGCTTTATTATATAGGGTTGCTATGAGTCAGAATTGACTTGACAGCAACAGATTTGGGTTTTTTATACAAAGGTGAGAGCTTCAAAAGGGTTTGAAGGTCTCACATCTTAAGCTAAGTAGTGGGTACATGATAGTTCATTGTATTATTCTTTATATTCCTTTATATATGTGAAGTAATTTGTGCTAGAAAAATGATTTCATGAATTAAGGTGCTTTACCTTATACAAAGATTACAAGAGAAAAGTTACATCATCATCTCACTAGATGCAAAAAAGCATTTAATAATATTAAACATCTGTTTATACTTTTAAAAGACTTGTCAAACTGATTAAGAGCATAAGTAAAAGCCTACAGCAAACATCATATTTAAAGATCTGTTAGAAGGAGTAAGACAGGACTGTCGTAAGCATTTTACTTGGAAGTTCTACCAGCAACAATAAAAACAAATACAATATATGAAGATTAGAAAAAAATATATACCTCTCTTTACTTGTATTCAGTTTGATTGTATATATGGAGCATCTAAGAATTTTTAATAATAAACAGAACCACCAAAAAGTTCAAAACCTTATTGGATACATACCCAACCCACCATTCCTGAATCAATTACAACTCATAGCAATCCCATAACACAGAGTAGAATTGCCCCAAAAGGCTGTTAATCTTTACAGAAGACTGCCACATTTTTTCTCCTGCAGAGCAGCTGGTGTCTTTGGATCACGGAAATTTCAGTTTAGCAGTGGAGCACTTAACCTCTGTGCCACCAAGGCTCCTCCTGGGATACATGACACATACTTAAAAATGAAGTATCTTCCTATACAACAAAAGCCAACAATGAGAAAATGAAATTTTACAAATACTCCATTTATAATAGCAACAAAACCTTGTAAGTTCCTATTATAAAATCTAATTAAAGACATACAAGATATTACAGGAAATTATAAATCTCTTTTGAAAGGAATCAGAGGATGGCTATACTAAGTTCATGGATAGAGTGATTCAGTGTCATTAATTTGATAAGTCTAGGTCTAAAATTTTTATGGAAGAGAAAATAGACAAAAATAGTCAAATCTGTTTTGAGAAAGAACAAGATAGAAGGAAATTTTCCCATCTAGATGCCAAAATTTCATATGGTATGGTAAATAAAAGTATCGTATTGGCATGCACCCAAATGTTTATTGCGGCACTGTCTACAACAGCAAAAAAGATGGAATCAACCTAGATGCCCATCGATGTATGAATGTATAAATAAACTATGGTACATATACTCAGTGGAACACTATGCAAAGATAAAGAACCATAATGATTTTAGGAAGCATCTCATAACCTGGTTTCAGTGAAATCAGTCAGTAGCAAGAGGACAAATATTGTATGAGACTCCTGCTATAAGGACTTAAAAATAGACTTATACACAGAAGAAAAGATTCTTTGATGGCTGCAAGGGTGAGGAGGGAGGGAGGGGCTGGGTCATAGGTTAGATAGTTGATAGAAATTTGATTAGATGAAAGCAGTGAAAACACATGGTAGAAAGTAGGTTAACTTAACTGGACTTTGCCATAAACTGAAAAGTTTTCTAAATTCAACCCAATATTTCAAAGAATAGAATAGCAGGGATGGGGGCCTGGGGACCATGTATTCAGGGGACATCAAGGTCAACTGGCGTAACTAGTCTATTGCCAATAGAGTGTTCTGCACCCCATGTTGGTGAGTGGTGTTTGGGGTCTTAAAAGCTAGCAAGCTGCCATCTGAAGTATACCAAGTAGTCCCAACTCATCTAGAACAGATGATCACTGAGAATAGGAGACAGAAGGACCCATATGAGTGGGAAACTGTATCAACATGAGACCAGAAGAACCAGATGGTACCTTGCCACCACCAAAGACAGCCCTGCTGGGGGAAACAATGTGGAGCCTCTAAGCCAACATGACAAAAAGAGGGGTGCAGCCCAACAGCCTGGATGCTCCTCTGGGAACATGGCCCCTAGACCTGCTGCTGTTCCTGACCGGACACCAGTAATGAGGTCAGCTCTTCAGATAAAAATGGATTAGACTCAGGGACCATATGGTGTGTTTACTTTATGGTTCTGTGCATTTATAGGAGGCAGTCCTGTTGGTCTCTTTCTGGATGGGAGAGAAGAGGGTGGAGAAGAGGGGATCGATGCTTGTTGAGGGGACGCTAGAAGTGTGGCATGGAAAAGAAAACCATCCTGTCACCAGGTGGGGAGAGCAGAAGAAACTGCAGAAAGGCAGGCATGCAAAACCAATTTGGATTGTATACTTTCACATAATCACAATTTTAAAAAAGCAAGCAAACAAGAAAAAAATGTATTGGCATCCATATATTCAGATTAGAAATATTTTCAATCAGTAGCCCAGAAATAGACACATTCATGTGTGGAAACATGTTATAGAACAGTATTATAATTGTAAATCTATAATAGTCATTTAAGAAAAATAAAATAAAATGAGATCACTGTCTCATAACTTACACAAAATAAAATCCACCTGAATTGAAAACACAAAGCTTTAAAACCTTTAGAAAACCATATATAGGGAAACATTTCTATTGTTTTGTACCCTTACAACAGATTTTCCTTAAGACGCAGAAGTGCATCTCATGAAACAAGACGTTGATAAATTGGAGTACATTGAAATTTAAAGCATTCGCTTAACAAAAAGAACACTGCAGACTGTAACACATGCCATAGATTGGTAGACAGCATGTGCATTGTGTAAAACTAACAAAGGATTCACATTCAGAATATATAAAGAAGCCTGAAAACCAATAAGGAAAAGAAAATCAGCTTAAGCAATTTAATTGAAACATGGACATGAATATAAATAAATAAATCACACAAAAGAGGAAACCAAAATAGCCAATACATGGAAAGATTGTCAACCTCACTATTTATCAAGAAAGTGCAAATTAAAACTAAAACGAGATACTCTTTTATGGGTACCAGATTTGCAAAATTAAACTGTCTGTTAACCACACAGTGCAAGAATTTGAGGAAAACAGGAATTTACAAATACAACACGTGAGAATGTAAATTTGTACAACTACTTTGAAGAACAATTTAACAATACACAATGAGAGGAAAATACACATACTCTACAATTAAGCAGTTCTAGTTCAAGATATAAACATCCTTGCATGCATTCTAGGAGTTGTTCACAACATTGTTTGTAATAGTGTAAGTAAAAACCCAAATGCCCATAAACAGGACATGTAGGTAAATAAATTGTGATACATTCCTTTTCTGAAATATTATATACCCATGAAAATTAATGAACTAAAGCCACATGAAGCAATATGAGTAATTTCAAAAACATAAAGTGGGGGCAACTAGTTACAATTACATATGTTCTGATAGATTTACATAAAAGTTAAAGCATGCAAAATGGTATCATGGGTCCGTACATAGACAGGAAGTAAATGTATGAAAACATGGGGAAATGATATCCAGTAGATGCAAGATAGTGATCACTGCAGGAGGGATCGAAGGGGGTTGGGGCTGGGGAACTACACAAAGGGGTCCAGTTACATGACTGATACTGTATTTGCTTTAAAAAGAAAGGAAGAAAGAAGAGATTCTAGAACTATTTTGGCAAAATGTTAAGATTTAACAAAACTGGTAGGTATGGGTCTATTCCAGCTATAGAGTAGCTATGAGCCGAATGTGTTTTTGTTTGTTTGTTTTTTCTGAGTTGGTAGGTATCGGGATGTTTTTATATCATTCTGCATACATTTAAAATATTTCACAATTTTGAAAGATACGTATTCTCTGTCACCAAGTTTACCTTAATGAGGAGCTGATGTTGCTCTCTCACCTTGCCATTCATAGATGATTATACGCCTACAGAAGGAAATACAGGAATTGAAGGATGAACTAGCCATTGTCACAGGGGAGCAGAGGACAGAGGCACTCACAGAGGCAGAGCTCCTTCAGTAAGCCTGCAGACTTTTTTTTTCTTTTTAACAGTGAGAGTTTGTGTTAACTTCTTTGTTGGCTGTAATGTTATAAATTCACCTCAAAGCATGAATGTCTCCGGAGACAGTCTGAAATTGCATTTAGGCGCCAGTTAAGAGTGGCTGCTTTCCATGTAAAGTTGGATAAGGCTGGCTGTGTTTTTGCCGCCTCAGCTTTGAGGAAGTAAAGAACAGACCATAGAAAGGATGGGAACATTCTTCTTGTGCCAGCTCAAAAAGAGGTTGTATAATGGTCATGCAGTTTTAGAACACATACACCAAACACTCCTGTGTTGTGGATCTCAGATCTGAAAGGAATTCAAGAAACATCCTTTGTATTAAACAGAATCTTGCGGCAAGCACCAGTTTATCCCATGCCAAAATAAGCTCTCTCCTTTGAGAAATAGATGGGCCATATATTATAGTTCAAACACTTGAAATAGGAGTGAAAGCAGGTATTCAGGGATTTAAACAGATGCGGCATCTTTCAGACCCTTCAGGTTTGCAGCCATATGGCGTGTCAGTGGCACAGTGTAACTTTGGTTTTCTCTCTGATCATGAGCCACAGTGGTTGGTGGGCTTTCTTGTTTCTGTGCTGCGTCTTCAGCATTTGTGGAATGGTAACAGTGGACTGGGCTTTAAACAGTTACATTTTCTGTTTTCACATAAGAAACTGAACCACACAAACTTTTCCTAAAGGTTTACCACTGTTTCACCTTGCCCTCCCTCAGCAAAGGACATGGTAAACAATAGAAACAATAAAATCAGTTTTCTTTAAACTGTTTCATGGCTGCCCCCAGAGCTGTGTCTAGAGCATGAAAAGTCTTACACAAAGCTTCTCTTATGTAAGCTTTCCTTCTTTGAAAAAACCAAACCAAACCCAGTGCCGTTGAGTCGATCCCAACTTATAGCGACACTATAGGACGGAGTTGAATTGCCCCATAGAGTTTCCAGGGAGCATCTGGCGAATTCAAACTGCCAACCTTTTGGTTAGCAGGTATAGCACTTAACCACTACACCACCAGGGTTTCCTTCTTCTAGCCCCCCAAAAACCCACTGCTGTAGAATCAGGTCTGACTTACAGCAAACCTAGAAGACAGAGTAGAAGTGCCCATAAGGTTTCCAAGGAACACCTGGCAGATTTGAACTGCTGACCTTTTGGTTAGCAGACATAGCACTTAACCCTCTATACCACCAGGGTTTCCAGAAGTATGTATAGGTATATGTATATGTATAGGTATATATAAAAACAAATATATGAGTACAGGCACATATATTCATTGAAGACACGAATATGGATACTCCTCAAACATAACCGAACAGTTTCTAACACTGGTTTTCTGGGTTTGAAGGCTTAGAACCATTGTTTTGTGGGATGACTCATCAATTGGCATAACATAGTTCATAAACAGCAGGATCTGTGTCCTAGGAAATGAGCAGCATCTGGGATCTTGCCATCTAAGACACAACTATAAGTCTCTACTCACCAGGAGTAAACCAGTAAGAAGGTAACCAAAAGCACAGAGAAGAAACAAGTTCACAACCTCATCCATCCTGAGACCAGAGAAACTAGACTTTGCCTGGCTACAACTGTGGACCATTCTGAGCAGGGCCACAGCAGCTGGTCCCAGATAGAATGGGACAAAAATATGAAGCAGAACTCAGTTTCTTATTTTTTTAAAAAAGAAAAAGCCAGGCAAACTAGAACAATAGAGAATAGAATACACCCTGAGACTATTGCCTTGAGACACTAAACCTAAAGCTGAGCTTATCCTCTGAAACTGCCCTTAGTAAAATAGCAGAGTGACACACAAAATAAAGGATATAAGAATTGGCTCCCTACATAAAAGCCTCCAGGATGAGACCAGAATGTCAACAGTTTCTCAAAAGCAAAGATGAGAAGATAAAGGGGCAGAGAAACTAGAGTACTAGATAGGGAACACACAGAATACCCTCAAAGGGAAGGTTGACACGTTGTGATAAACGTAGCTAATGTCACTGAACAATTTGTATGGAAATTCTCAAATGAGAACCTAACTTTCACTGTAAACTTTCACCAAAAACTCAATATAAATCTGTAGTTGGGTTTTTAGTCTTTTGGTGAAGTCTTTGAATGAGGATAACTCTGTGATTTTTAAGAGTTCCCAATTGTTTATTTTTTCTTCTGGTGTTTGTACACTGTTAGCAATGTTTTGTATTCTGTTTATGTCATGTATTAGGGCTCCTACTATTGTTCTTATTTTTTATTATTTTAGTTTTTATATGTAAGTCTTTGATCCATTTTGAGATAGTTTCTGTTCCTAGTGTGATATATGGGTCTCGTTTCGTTTTCTTTGCTGATGGATAGCTAGTTATCCCAACACCATTTGTTAAAGAGACTGTCTTTTTCCCTAGTTAATGGACTTTGGTCTTTTGTGAAATATCAGGTGTTCACGTTCATGTTGTTGTTAGGTGTTGTCAGTTGGTTCTCACTCATAGCTGCCCTGTGCATAACACAACACGACACAACACAATACTGCCCAGTCCTGAGCTATGCCCATAGTCATTCTTATGCGTAAGCCCATTGTTGCAGTCACTGTGTCAGTCCGGCGTGTTGAAGGTCTTCTGGTTTTGTGCTGACCCTCTGATTTGCCAACCATAATGTCCTTCTCCGGGGACTGATCCCTTCTGATGACAGTTCCAAAGTATGTATGATGCAGTCTCACCATTCTTGCTTCCAACGAGCAAGAACTTCTTCCAGAACAAATCTGTTTGTTCTTTTGGCTGTCCATGATGTGTTCAGTATTCTTCTCTAGCACCGCAATTCAAAGGCATCTTTGCTTCTTCTGTGTTCCTTTATTCGTTGTTCAGATTTCACATGCATATGCTACAGTTGGAGAAAACCATGGCTTGGGTCAGGCACCCCTTACTTTTCAAGGTGATATCTTTACTTTTGAACCCACTAAAGAGGTCTTTAGCAGCTGATTTTCCCAGTGCAATGCATCTTTTGATTCCATGGGTGTTGATTGTGGACCCAAGTAAAATGAAATCCTTGAAAAACCTCAATCCTTTCTCCATTTATCATGGTGTTGCCTACTGGTCCAGATGTGAGGATTTTTGTTTTCTTGATGCTGAGGTACAATCCATATTGAAAGCTGTGGTCTTTGATCTTCATCAGTGTTTAAAATCCTCTTCACTTTCAACAAGCAAAGTTTTGTCATCTGTGTAACACAAATTGTCAGTGAGTCTTCCTCCAATCCTAATGCCTTGTTCTTCTTCATATAGTTCAACTTCTATTATTTGCTCAGCATACAGATTGAAAAGATATTATGAAAAGATACAGCCCTGACATATGCCTTTCCTGACTTTAAAACACGCAGTGTCCCTTCATTCTGGTTAAATGCCTACTCATAGGTAGATGATTTTATGTCTGGATCCTCAATTCTGTTTCATTGGTGTATGCATCTGTTGTTGTACTTTACCATACTATTTTAAATACAATGGTGGTTTAGTCGATTCTAAAGCCAGGTAGTGTGAGGCCCCCATTTTGTTCATCTTTTTCAGTAATGCTTTAATTATCAGGGGTCTCTGTCCTTTCCATTGGAAGTTGGTGCATTGTTTCTCCATTTTTAAAAAATGTCATTGAAATTTGGATCAGGACTGCATTGCTTTGGGTAAAATAGACATTTCACAATGTTGAGTCTGTCTATCCATAAGCAAGATGTATTTCCAACATATGTAAGTTTCTTTTGCTTTCTTGTGGTAGTGTCTTGTTTGCTTTGGGTAAGTTTTTTAAATCTCTGGTAAAATTTATTCCTAGGTATTTTATCTTCTGAGGGGCTGTCGGAAATGGTGTTAAGTTGATGATTTCCTTTTTGAAATTCTGTGTTAATATAGAGGAATACAACTGATTTTGTGTGTATCTTGTGTCCTGATACACTGCTGACCTCTTCTATCAGTTCCACTAGTTTTTCGGTAGTTTTTTTTTTTTTTTCCAAAGGTTTTCTGTGTATAAGATCATATCATCTGCAAATAGAGATACCTTTACTTCTTCATTACTAATTTGGATGCCCTTATTTCTTTTTCTAGCCTAATTGTTCTGGCTAGAACCTCCAGCATGGTGTTGAATAGAAGTGATGACAAATGCCATCCTTGTCTGGTTTCCATACTCAAGTGGAATGCTTTCAAACTTCATTTAGAATGATGTTGGCTCTTGGCTTTGTATAAATGCTCTTTATTATGTTGAATAATTTCCCTTTATTTCCATTTTTCTGAGTTTTTTGTGATGGGTGTTGGATATTGTCAAATACCTTTCTGGCATCAATTCATAAAATTATGTGGTTATTGCCTTTTGATTTATTTATGTGATTAGTTGTATTGGTTGTTTTTCTAATATTGAACCATAGTTACATACTAATATGAGTCCCATTTGGTCATGGTGTATTGTGTTTTTTATATGTTGCTTGGAATTCTGTTGGCTAAAATTGTGTTGAGGATTTCTGCATTTAAATTGATGAGAAATATTGGTCTATAATTTTCTTTTTTGTGTGTGCATTTACCTGGTTTTGGTTTCAGGGTAATGCTGGCTTTATAGAATTTTCTATACTCTGAAATACCTTTAGTAATAATGATATTAATTCTTCTCTGAAAGTTTGGTAGAATTCTCCAGTGAAGCCATCAGGACCAGGGTTTATTTTGGTTGGAAGTTTTTTAATTATCTTTTCAATCTGTTCTCTTGTTGTCAGTTTATTTAGTTGTTCTACTTCTGTTTTAGTTTAGGCAGGTACTGTGTTTGTAGAAATTTGTCCATTTCCTTAAGTTTTCAAATTTGTTGGAGTACACTTTTTCGTAGTATTCTCATTATGACTTTTTAAATATCTTTTGGATCTGTTGTGATATCATGCATCTCATTTCTTATATGGTTTTTTTGCTTCCTATCTTTTCTTTTGTTAGCATGGCCAATAGTTTTTGATTTTGTTGATATTTTCCAAAAAAATAGCTCTTGGTCTAATTAACTCTTTTGATTGTTTTCCTATACCCTGTGTCATTTAATTATGTTCTAATTTTTATTATTTGCTTTCTTCTGGAACTCAAGAACTTCTTTTGCTATTCTCTTTCTATGTATTTGAGTTGTAGGGATAGTGCTTTGATTTGGGACCTTTTTCTTTTTGGATGTGTGCATTTATTGATGTAAATTGACCTCAGGGCATGGCTTTTGCTGTGTCCCAATGATTCTGATAGGATGTGTTTTCATTCTCATTTGAGTTTATGAATTTCCTTATTCTGTCCTTCATTTCTTCTGTAACCCAGTTGTTTTTGAGTGAAGTATTGTTCAGTTTCTATATGTTTGTTTTTATTCTCTTGCTTTTTCTGTTATGGATTTCTGCTTTTATGACTTTATGGTCAGAAAGGATCCACTGTAGTATTTCAGTGCTATAGATTCTGTTAAGGTTTGCTTAATAATCTAATATGTGCTCTTCTGGAGAATGTTCCGTGTGCACTGGAGAAGAAAGTACACTTGGCTGCTTTGGGGTGGATTTTCCTATATATATTTATGAGGTCACATTGGTTGACTCTGGAATTTAAATCTTTCATGTTTTTATTGAGTTTCTTTCTGGATGTTCTGTCTTTCACTGAAAATGGTGTGTTGAAGTCTTCTGCTATTTTTGTGGAGCTATCTCTTCTCAGTGCTATTAGAGTATATTTTATACATTCAGAAACTCTAGTATTTGGTACATAAATATTTAATACAGTTATTTCCTCCTAATGTATTAATCATTATGTAGTGTCCTTATCCATTGTGGTATATTTTACTTTGTGTCTAATTTGTTTGAAATTATTATTGTCCCTCCTCTTTTTTAAATGTTGTTTGCTTGATATACTTTTTTCTTTCCGTTTAGTTTTAGTTTGTTTGTGTCTTTAAGTCTAAGGTATGTCTCTTGTAGGCAGCATATGGACAAACCGTGTTTTCTTATCCATTCTGCTTCTTTTTTTCTCCTTATTGATGCCCATAATCCATTTACATTCAGCATAATTATTCGTAGGTATGAGTTTAGTTTTGTCACTTGGATGCCTTTTTGTGTGTGTTGACTATTTCTTTCACTTAATTTTCTGTACTGAGTTGTTTTTCCTTATTTTTTTCTTTTTAGCTTTTTCCTTGTTTATGTATTTGCTAAGTCTTTATGTTTTTCTTGTTTTTTATGAGTTGGATCTGACTCGACGACACTTGGCTTTGGCTTGGCTTTATGTTTTTCTTGTTTTTTATTTTGATGTATAGGATTGTTAGTTTCCTTTGTGGTTAACTTAATATTTACACTTATTTTTCTAAGTTTAAACTAGTCTTTCATTTGACTTCGTCTCCATGTGAAAGATTTGTGACTACATTTTTCAGTCCTCCTTTTTGTTGTAATGTTGTCATCTTTTACATAATGACTTTAGTATTTCCATATTTTCAGTGTTTCTGCTTTGATTTGTTTTTGTGATTTCCATATCTGGGTTGGTATCTGCTTACTCTACCCTGTGTTCTAGTCTTGAGTTGTTACCTCATGTTAATTGATTTTCTAACTGAAGCAGTCCGTTTAGTATTTTGTGTAATTTTGGTTTGGTTATTGCAGCCTCTCTAAACTTCTGTTTAAGTGGAAATGTGCTAATTTCACCATCATATTTGAGAGACAGTTTTGTTCGATATATAATTTTTGGTTGACATATTTTTTTTCAAGGCTTTGTATACATCATCCCATTGCCTTCTTGCCTGCATGGTTTCTGCTGAGTAGTCCAAGGATAGTCTTATTCCACTTTTTAGATTATTTTTTGTTCATCCCTAGCTGGTCTTAAAATTTTATCTTTAGTTTTAACAAGTTTAATTATACTATGTCTTAGTGACTTTGGGGAGGATCTACCTTGTGTAGAGTTCAGTGAACAACTTGGATGGATAATCTCTTCTTTCACAATACCAGGGAAGTTTTCTGCCAATGAATCTTCAACAATTATTTTTATTTTCTGTCCCTCCCTACATTCTGGTACTCTGATGACTCATGAATTACTCCTCTTGATGCAATCCCACATAATTCTTAGGATTTGTTCATTATTCTTAATTCTGTTATATGATTTTTCCTCAAATATGTTGGTGTCAGATGTCTTATCTTCAGTGTCTCGAGCTTTGACTTCCAGTGCCTCCGTCTTGCTCCTTTGACTTTCTATTGAGTTGTCTAATTCTGAAATTTCATTGTTAATCTTCTGAATTTCTATTTGCTGTCTCTGCATGGATTCTTATAGCCCATTCCGCTCTAAACTTTTTAAGTTCCTCAGTTGCTGTGTCTGTTTTTCTTGGCTTGTTCTGCATTTGCCTGATCTCCCTCCTGGTTTCTGGAAGAGTTCTATATACTAACCTTTTGTATTCTACATCTGATAATGCCAGTAAGTTCCTTTTATCTGGAAAACATTTTCATTCTTTGTTTTAGGTGCTTACTAAAGCCATTATGGTCTGCCTCTTTATGTGATTTGATATTGACTTTGTCTCCAAGTCATAAATAAGTTATTGTATTTATTTGTTTTTATGTTTGCTTGCTGTGTCCTAACGTCTGGTTTTGTTTTAGTATGCCCACATAGGCTACTCATGTAAACTAGTTTGATTATTGGGGCCTTTGAGGCTTTAATGCCCTGTCCATAGGTGGTTAGAGCCACTACTAGGTTTATGAGTCCAGGAGTCTGTTTCTCTTTCTTGCATAGATTGAGCTTGGGTGTCCAGGTCATCGGTCACCAAGTGTGTGATGCAAGCTCTCACATACAGTCCTGTGTGAGCAAGGCATTTGGTTTCATCACAGGTATCTGGCTACTGTAATAAGTTATACACTGAGCAAGGCAAGGGGTTGACAGCCGCCCCTGAATGTCTGTTAGGAAAGCATGCCCTTATTCCCTAGGATGTGCAGGTGGATAGGTTTTGCAGCTGGCCTGTGGTTAGTAGTGCTGTTGACTGTAAGGACTAGGAGGTACTACTTGTTCTTGACCTCTTGTTGCAGGTGTCTGAGTAGGATGGATGGAGTCACCAGTTCAGAGGCCTCTGCTATGGGCAGGTGAGGACTGTGCCTGATAGGCAGAATAGTGTCAAGTGTCAAGTGCCTGTCCACTGAATAGCTAAAACAGTTGAGGTTAAACTTCAGGTGTATACTCTATTGTGGTGTGCATAGTGAGGGTCTGTGGCTTTGAAGTGAGCCCACATAGGTCTATGCAGATGTGAAAGGCATTCAAAGTCTGCAGATGTCTTATGCTGGTGCCTAGACGAAGGAACTGTTACTGCCCTATTTTTCCCAGCTAATGGGAGCCTGCAGGTGATTTTTTCCTATTTGTTCATTTATTTACACCTCCATGATTAAGAGAATGGCTCAAGTCACAGGACTGGCCCTACTTCTAACCCAGGTGATGCATTATTCTCTGAAGCTGGCTTGGACCCAGTGCAGAATAGGCTGTGGTCATATAAATGGGAGAGAGGTTTCTCTTCAAGGGATATTTTTGATCCACATGGTAGGATAAATACAAATTACTTATCTTTTGTCAATTAAGTACCAGTTTTTGCTGATTCTGGAGATATTAGTGGACTCTCCACCAAGTGGTCTCTTCCTATGTGGAAAACACTTCCCAAATGTTACAGCCAGCATCACTGTGCTTGTCCCAGCTGATCTGCCTGAAGGGTACAGTTTCCTGCTGGGTTAGGTCTGGCAGTTCCTCAGTGCTTGTGAAGCCTCTCTCCTTCCTTCCTGCTGCTCAGTTTGATTATTCAACTTTGCCTTTGGTGTTCAGGGCTCCTAGATTGTCATATATAATCAATTCACTTGTTTTTTGGATCTTTGTTGTAAAAGGAATCACAGGAAGTGTCTGACTGCACCACCATCTTGGCCCCACCTCACTTGCCATTTACTAAATAAATGATTTTTTTGTTTGTTTGTTTCAAAGTTTTTTAAATAATGGAATTTGCCATAGACTTGTGCTTGAGGATAGTAGAATGAAAAGAAAGACGATTGGGATGGTAAATTTAAAATACTGAAGGATTACCAGACCTTGAATTGATTTCTGTTAATCTGTAGAGAAAACATACAAATGTCAGTCTGGAGAGATTCTACATAGGCAGTAAATGTGTAGGGTTGCCATTAGTGGGTGTGGGTGTGGGTGTGTGTGTGCATAAGCATGCACAAGTGTGCAATTCGTTAATTCACTGTTCATTCATTTGACATTTATGGTTCATTTAATACTCACAAAATGCTACCTTATTCTCTAAGGGGAACATAAAAGTGAATAAAACCTAGATAGCCCTCCATGGAATCACAGTTCAGTGATGGTGACACACACAAGCCCAAATGATACTGATATAATGCATAAGTATTATGAAAAGCTATGAACAAAACTTAATGAGATTGCAGAGATACTAGTGATTAATTCTGAGCTGAGGAATAATGGCGGACTAGTTCATGTGCTACTAAGTAAACATCAACAAGTCTCAATATAATGACTTCTCTGCTGTCAAGATAATTATTCTGTGTAGCATCATATCTTGTTAGCGATTTCTGATCAGAAGGTAGCAAAAGCAAATGTTTCAGACCACATCCACCTTGCCAAAGCAATGTATATGGTTTCACAATAATATGGTAAGTTTAGTGTGTGTTCAGGTAGTGTTTTGTTGTTATTATTTGTATTATATTGTTGTTGCAGGTTTTTTTTCTTTTTTTTTTTTCTTTTTTTACTGTAGCTAGCCAAGCCAAGTACCATCGAGTTGGATCCGACTCATGGCAACCACAAGGTCGGCAGTTCAGATCTACCAGGCACTCCTTACTGTTGCTAGTTGAATATTAATACAATAAAAAATTTAGTAAATTTAAATGACAGGGATAATTTAGAGTTTCTCTCTAATGCATCACTGCTATTGATCAGAATTAGTCTGGGCTTCTTTGTCTTCTAGGGTCCCTGGACACTTAGGTGCAATGGGATCCCTGAAACAAGGTTAGGTCTCTCATGCCACCTAAATGCCCCAAATGGTAGAGAAGGAGCTTGAGTAATGTTGTTGAAGAGATCAAGAGCCCCATAGCTTAGCAGAACTGAGTGACAGAAATTTCTAGGTTTTTTCCACTTCTATGCCCTGCTGATTCCTGATTATGCTGACTGGCATGGCATAAGCACATTCCTGTTGGGGATTCTCTGAAGCATGTCAGAAGGCAGATATTTAATAGATATGGAATTTTACATGGCAAGCATTGAGCAATTTAGAGATGTCAGGTAACATCTAACCCTGTCACAGTTCTTGAGCCATTTTCCAAACTGTTTTTAACGTAAACATTTGTTGCTTTGCCTTACAAAAGACCCCAAACCTGTTGCCATCAAATTAATTCTAACTCATAGCAACCCTATAGGACTGAGCAGAGTTTCCAAGGAGCACCAAGTGAATTCAAACTGCTGACCTTTTGATTAACAGATACAGCACTTAACTACTGTGCCACCATTGACTTAGATGCTTTAATTGAAGGGAATTTCAGGTGTCAGCCTCCAGTAATTTTCCTTTAAGCTTATATCTTTTTTTGCTAGGAAAATTTGAAAGGGCCCAGGTGGATGAAGGCTGTACAGCCAAGTAATTTTTATGCAAAACTTCTTGGGTGAAGATTTGATTCTGATTGATTTGCTAAACAAATACCCCTTTGTTCTTCTGGTAAAACAGTAAGAGAACTTTGGCTAGGATGAAAGCATTATATCCTAACCCAAATCTAAGTGAGTGAAATATTTTCTGTATAGCAGCATTTTGCTTCTGAGATGAAACTTAACTAGATTTCATGGGCTCAAATTTGCCTAAAGTGTCTAAATGCTGTGAAACATCTGGATCTTTTTTAACAGAAAAAAATTTTTTACACAAGTCACTTAATTTTTCAGCCTGCATTTATTGAGCACAGATTCAATGATAATTATTTTAATAAATGCTTTTGGGGATTCAGGAATGTAGCATACAGAAAATACTCACAGATTTGTAGTTTTGTTGGGGGAAACCATACACACACACACATGAATAAATAAATATATCCACATGTGTATAAATGGAGATCGATAGTATATTAGAAGAAAGAATGAATGAACCTAGAAAATTTTAAAACCTTAATTCCAGTTCCAATTCTACCCGTATTAATTTTCTAATGCGTCTCTACTTTTAGGTTTCCTATGTGTAAAACAAAAGAGTTGGTCTAAATGATTTGTATGTGCTCTTTTTTCTTCAAGCTTTTAAATTTCAGTTTATTACATATAGTTTAATACATTATTTTCTCAATATGTTTGATAATAAAAAGCTAAGTCCTTCTGTAAGACTTCAGAAATGAGGGAAGTTCCTGTAGGCTGTACCCCTGGAGTAAGCTGAATAAGCTTTAAAGGATGTCACGAAGGAGAAAGTATCATTCTAAATTGAAGGAGACCATAGAAACAAAAGTATAGACAGGAAATGAGCTATGTGAGGAGAGGTAGACCAGCATGGTGCTCGCATAAAACTGGCACTGGCTAATGAAGATCTCACTGTGACTGTCTTGACAGAAGTTTGGGACTCTTGTCAGAATTGAGGAAAAAGTTAAACAGATAAACGGTGACTTCATGATGGGTTATGAATTGCGTATGTGAAAGAGTTAATGTTTCATTTAATGGGCACAGGAGACTGATTGTCATTTGTTGTTATCTTGTTGTTGGGTGCCGTTGAGTTGGTTCCTATTCACAGTGACCCCATATGCAAAAGAAGGAAACACTGCCTGGTCCTTTACCCCATCTTCCCATTCTTGTTATCTTTGAGCCCATTGTAGCAGCCACTGTGCCAGTGTAGCTCCTTGAGTGGCTTCTTCTTTTTCATTGTCCCTCTGTTCTACCAAGCATGATGTCCTTCTTCAGGGACTGTTCTTTCCTGATAACATGTCAAACTACGTGAGACATAGTCTCACCATCCTTGCTTCTAACAAACATTCTGGTTGTACTTCTTCCAAGACAGATTTGTTCATTTTGGCAGTTCATGGTAATTCAGTATTCTTTGACACCACAATTCAAAGGCATCAGTTCTTCTTTGTGCTTCCTTATTCATTGTCCAGTTTCCTCATGCACATGAAACAAAATTCCAAGGCTTGGGTCTGGCGCAAGTAGCTACTTTTGAGTGATCATCAGCACAGTTTTAGTGGTAGTAATGATATTTTTCAATGATTTCTGCATTATGTTGGATTTTCTTTCTTTGGAATGGGAGTAAATATGGATCTCTTCCAGTTGGCTGACCAGGTAGCTTTCTTCCAAATTTCTTGGCATAGATGAGTGAATTCTTCCAGCAATGCATCCATTTGTTGAAACATCTTGTTTGGTATTCTGTCAGTTCATGAATACTTTTTTTTACCTGTGTCTGAGTTGGATCCAACTCGACGGCACATGGCTTGGCTTCAGTGCAGCTTGGACTTCTTCCTTCGGTATCACTGGTTCCTAATCAGACGAGGCCTGACAATTAAGGCCGTGAACTTAATTGTTTGCATAACTCATTGCTGAATAGCACTGCAGTCACCTTTGAAGTACTCCTCTTGGGAAGCTATGCACTGATGCAAGACCTAGTCCACCCTTCAAAGCAATTTTGGAACTCTTTCTGGAATGGCCATTGTGTACAGTGGCAAGTTGCAAATTTAATCATATTGTTGTCAGTGAGGGAGTTTGTAGCCAGTAAACAAATAACTGTGGTGGAACACCCTCCCTAATCACCTGACCTGGCCCCCAGTGACTTTTTTCTTTACCTGAAGATAAAAGAATTATTGAAGGGAAGACATTTGGATGACATTCTAATGCAGCGACAGCTCTGATGGCCATTCTAGATAGAGCTCCAAAATTGCTTTGAAGGGTGGATTAGGTAATGGAATCGGTGCATAGCTTCCCAAGGGGATGATTTTGAAGGTGACTGTAGTGATACTCAGCTATGAGGTAGGTAGGACTTTTTCTAGGATGAGTTCATGAACTTAATTGGCAGTCTTCGTATGCTACCTTCTGAAATACTTGAATGACCATCAGTTCTTTTTGGTATAGTATAGTGATTTTATGTATTCTTTCCATCTTCTTTTGATGTTTCCTGCATCCTTACTATTTGTCCCATAGGATTCTGTACTATTGCAGCTCAAGGCTTGAATTTTTTTCTTCAATTCTATCTGCTTGAAAAATGTCAAACATGTTCTTCCCTTTAGGTTTTCTCTCTCCAGCTCTTTACACAAGTTTTTATAATACTTTGTCTTTTCAAGCCACTCTTTGAAATCTTCAGTCCTTTTTTTTTCATTTCTTCTTTTTTGCTTTAGCTACTCATCATTCAAGCACAAGTTTCAGAGTCTTCTAACATCCAGTTTGGTCTTTTCTTTCTTTCCTCTCTTTTTAATGGCCTCTTGCTTTCTTCATGTATGATGTCCTTCATGTCATTCCACAGCTCATCTGGTCTTCAGTCATTAGTGTTCAACACATCAAATCTATTCTTGAGATAATCTGTAAGTCCAGGCAGGATATACTAATGGTCATGTTTTGGCCCTTGTGGACTTGTTCTAGTATTCTTCAGTTTCAGTTTCAGTTTCACCTTGACCTTGCATATGAGCAACTGATGGTCTGTTCAGCAGTCAGCCTCTGGCCTTATTCTCAGTGATGATCTTGAGCATTTCTATCATCTCTTTCCACAGACATAGTTGATTTGATTTGTATGTATTCCATCTGGTGAAATCCCATTGTATACTCACCATTTATGTTGGTGAAAAAAAGCATTTCCAACAAAGAAGTCACTAGTCTTGCAAAATTCTACCATGCAAACTGTAGCATCATTTATGTCACCAAGCTCATGTTTTTCAACTACCAATCCTTATCTGCTTCCAACTTTTACCTTCGAATCACCAGTAATTATCAATACACTGGTATTATTATCAGTACATTATCCTGATGGCTTGTTCAATCCATTTCAGAAAGTAGAAGCTGGTACAAGTCTTCAGTTTCTTCATCTGTGGCCTTGATACTTGGTGTGTCAATTTGAATAACAGTTGTATTAACTGGCCTTCCTTGTAGGCATATGGATATTATCACTGACAGCACTGTACTTCAAGATAGGTCTTGAAATGTTCTTTTTGAAAGTGAATACAGCATCATTTCTCTTTAAGTTGCCATTCCCAGCATAGTAGACCATATGATTGTCCAATTCAGAAGGCCAATACCAGTCCATTTAAGTTCACTAATGCCTAGGGTATCAATGCTTAAGTATTTTATTTTATTTTTGGTGATTTCCAGTTTTCCTAGATTCATATTTTGTGTATTCCAGGTTCCAATTATTAATGGATGTTTGCAGCTATTGTTTTGAATCATGCCACATCAGCAAATGAAGGTCCTGAAACCTTGATTTCATCCACATCATTAAAGTTGACTCTGCTTTGAGGAGGCAGCTCTTCCTCAGTTGTATTTTGAGTGGCTTCCAACCTGAGGGCTTGTATTCTGCCACTGTCTCAAACAAAAATGTGCTGCTATTCATAAAGTTTTCACTGACTAATTCCTTTGAGAAGTGGTCTGCTGGGTCATTCTTCCTAGTCTATCTTAATCCAGAAGCTCAGCTTATACCTGTATGCCATGGCTGATCCTGTTGGTATTCCAATACTAGTGATATAACTGCAGCATCGCAGCAATATGCAAGCCCCCACGGTAGACACACTGACAGATATGTTTGTGATTCAAGAGTATTCTAATTTATGTATTCACTCAACAAATGTTTTTTGTGTTTCTTCAGTGTGATAGGCACTGTTCTAGGTGATGAACATATAGGAATGGACAAAGCAGCATCCTTGCCCTTATGGAGGTAATATATAACATTAATAAAATGCAGAGCATTTCAAAAACAAGAAGTAAAAAAGGAAAAATAAACAGGTATTTCAGTTTTAGTCGTGTGACAGTGGAAGGACTTACATGATGAATACTTTGACTTATATAATGAATACTTTATTTTTTCAGAAACTGCTTTTCTGAAATAGAACTTGCTGTGGGGCTTTCACGCTGCTGTGATGCTAGAAGCTATGCTACTGGTATTCAGATATGAGCAGGTTTACACATAGTGGACAGGTTTCAGCTGAGCTTCTGCACTAAGACAGGCTAGGAAGAAAGACTCAGCAGTCTATTTCTGAAAAGAATTAGCCAGCAAAAAGCTTATGACCAGCCACAGATTATTGTTTGCTATGGCAGCTGAATAGGAGCCCCCAACTAGGAAGACACTCAAAAGATGACTGGAGAAGAGCTGCCTCCACAAAGTAGAGCTGACCTTAATGAGGTGGCTGGAGTCTGTGTTTTGAGAACTTCATTTGCTGATGTAACATGACTCAAAATGAGAAGAAACAGCTGCAAACATCAATTAATAACTAGAACTTGGAATATATAAAGTATAAATCTAGGAAATGAGGAAATTGTCAAAAATGAAATAGGGGAGCTGGGGCCAAGGTGGAGGACTAGATACACATCTTAATTCCCTCGGAGAACTAAGGCCTAGAAAAATAATTGAACAGAGCAGTGTGGACATTTTGGGAGCCCCAAGATCAGATGTAGGGTTGTGAGATTGTACTGGGTGACAAGAAGGGGGAAACTACCTTGTCAGAGGCAAGGCAGCAGCACACTGAGTCCTGCTTCTGCTGGTGCATCAGCTGAAAGAATTACAGTACTATGCCACAGCTCCTACTGGTGTAACACCAGAGAAATTGAACAGCTACTTGATGGCATGAAGAGAACAATCAGTTTCTAACCATTTAAAGAAGCAGAACACCATGGCTCCAGAAATCTCCCAAAATAAAGATTCAGAAAACTTCCCAGATGAAGAAGCCTTTCTGAAATTATCAGAGGTAGAATACAAAAGAATTATGTATAGAGCCTTTCTAGAGATTAAACAAAATGCAGCAGAACAAAATGAAAAGTTAAGTAAGCTATATGAACTCCTAGAATATCAACAATCTGAAATTCAGCAGATAAGTAATAAAATTACAGGACTAGAGAATTCAGTGTAAAACTGAAAGAGCAGGGTTCAGTAAATGGAATGCAGAATTAGTGAGCATGAAGATAAAACAGATAACATAAGCATTTATGAGGAGAAACCAAATAAAAGAAACAAGAAAAATGAAAAAGCATTAAGAAGCATGTGGGACTCTATCAAGGGGAATAACCTGTGAATAATTGGAGTCCCTCAACAGGGAGGGACAGCAGAAGATACAGAGAAAATTGTTGAAGAGTTGCTGACCGAAAACTTCCCTGACATCATCAAAGAAGAGAACATAGGTATTCAAGATTTTTATTGAACCCCACAAAAACTAGACCCCAAAAGAAGGACACCAAGACATATTATAATCAAGCTTAATAAAATGAAATGTAAAGAGAGACTCTTAAAGGCATCTAAGGTTAAAGCAAAACTAACATACAAAGGGAAGCCCTATAGACTATCCTCTGACTTCTCAGCAAAAACCGTCTTAGTAAGAAGACAGTGGGATGATGCATACAAACCCTTGAAGGAGAAAAACTTCCAATCAAGAATCATACATCCTGCAAAATTATCTCTCAGCTATTACAACGAAATTAAGACAGTCTCAGATAAACAGAGGATCTGACTTGATGGCACTTTGGCTTTTTAGCTTTGGCAGATAAACAGAAGCTTACGGACTTTGCAAAACCTAAAGCAAAACTACAAGAAATGCTGAAAGAAGCTCTTTGTTTAGAAAAACAATAACATGAGATATATACTTAAAGATGCAATGCAAGATGCAGCATCCTGAGTCTTAGTTAGGGAAGTCACAAACCTCAGTCAAAGCTAAAATATTAAAAGTGGGGAACAAGAGATCTTAACATGAGAACTACGACAGTATCATAGTATAAAGGGGATATATTACAGTAGCTATAACCCTTTCAGATGGAGAGGAAATGAAGGAGATATACAAGTTAAACATTGTTATAAACTTAGAACACCAAGGGGGATCAAAGGAGTAGCTGCAAAGTAGACTAACAATGCTACATTTCAAAACAAGAAACATAATACAAGAGTCTCAACAAACACAAAACCAGTATTGAAAAGGATGAAAAGTAAACCCATAAAGAAGAATGACCTGAAACAGAATATTAAGAAGAACAAAGTAAACATCAACAACACAAAAATAAAGGCACCAAAATGACAGCAGTAAACACATACCTATCAGTAATTACATTGCATGTAAGTGGATTGAATGCTGCAATAAAGAGACAAAGAGTAACACCTTGGATCAAAACATATGATCCATCTATATGTTCTTTACAAGAAATACATCTTAGACTCAAAGATATGAACAAAATGAAAATCAAAGGATGAAAAAATATATACCAAGCTAAAAATATGCTAAGAAGAGCAGGAATGGTGATACACATCTGAGGTAAAATAGATTTTAATGTAAGATCCACCATCATCAACAAGGATGGTTACTATTACTGAAAGGTTCAATGTATAGGCAAGATGTAACAATATTAAATATTTATGCATCCAATAACCAGAGCATCTAAATATGTCAAATAACCACTGACAACACTGAAACATGAGAAAGATCACTCCACAGTAATAGTAGTACATTTCAACACTCCACTTTCAGTAATGGACAGATAATCCAGAAAAAATCTCAGTAAAGATACAGGAGATCTAATTGTACAATCCACCAACTGCACATCATTGACATATACAGAACTTTTTACCCATCAACAGATAAGTACACCATCTTTTCCAATATACATGGAACATTCTCCAAAAAGCAAGTCTCAACAAAATCCAAACCACTGAATTATTGCAAAGCATCGTCTTGGGCCATAAAGCCATAAAAGTTGAAAACAATAGCAGAGAAAACCTGGGTAGAACTTTGAACTGATGGAAACTGAACAACACCTTGCTCAAAAATTCATGAGTTGTAGAAGAAATCAAAGATGCTATAAAGAAATTCATGGAATCAAATGAAAATGGAAACACATCCTATCAGAACCTATGGGATACAGCCAAAGCAGTGCTGAGAGGTCATTTTATAAATGCATACATCTGGAAGGAAGGGCCCAAACCAACCCTACAACTTGAACATGTAGAAAGAGAACAACAGAGGAACTCCCTCAGATGCCAGAAGAAAATAGATAATAAAAATGAGAGCCGAACTAAATGAATTAGAGAATAGAAAAACAATCAAAAGAATTAAGAAAACCAAAAGCTGGTTCTTTGAAAAGGTCAACAAAACTGATAAATCATTGGCTAAATAAACCTATAAATGGAAAACAGCAGAGGCAACCACATGAATAAGAAATGAGATGAGAGATGTCACAACAGATAGAACTGAAATTAAAAGTATCATAACAGAATACTATGAAAAGCTGTCCTCTAACAGATTTGAAAACCTAGAAGTAATAGACAAATTTCTAGATTCACATCACCTACCAAAATTATTACAAGGAGAAGGAGAACAACCTAATAAATGCATCGCAAAAGGACACTGAAAAAGTAATCAAAAAACTACCATAAAAAAAAAGTCTTGGCCAAGATGGCTTCACCAGAGAATTCTACCAAACTTTTAGGGAGGAATTAATTCCAGTACTGCTGAGGCTATTTCACAGCATAGAACAGGATGGAATATTTGCAGATTCACTCTATGAAACTAACTTAACCCTGATACCAAAGCCAGAGAAACATCACACACACAAAAAGAAATTTACAGACCAATATCACTCATGAACCTAGATGCAAAAATCTTAGCCAATAGAATTCAACAACATATCAAAAAAATAATTCATCATGATCAAGTTGGATTCATATCAGGGAAGCAGGGCTTGTTTGACATAGCCAAATAAGAAAAGCAATTAATGTAATTAGCCACATAAAGAACACAAAGGATAAGAATCAACTGATTTTGTAAATTGATGCAGAAAAGATACTTGACAAAGTCCAACACATATTCATATTAAAAACTCTCAGCAAAATAGGAATAGAGGGGAAATTCCTCACACAATAAGGGACATCTACACAAAGCCAACCACCTACATCATCCTGAATGGAGAGAGACTGAAAGAATTTTCCCTGCAAACAAGAATGAGACAAGGATGCCCACTGTCACTACTTCTATTCAACATTATGCTAGAGGTTCTAGCCAGAGCAATCAGACAAGATAAAGAAATAAAGGGCATCCACATCAGCAAAGAAGTAAAAATATCACTATTTGCAGATGGTATGATCATGTATATGGAGAACCTTAAAGAATCCATAAACTACTAGAACTAATAGAAGAATTCAGCAAAGTATCAGGATATAAGATAAACATAAAATCAGTAGGATTCCTTTACACCAATGAAGAGATCATCAAAGAGGAAGTCATCAAATCAATACCACTTACAAGAGCCCCCAGGAAGATAAAATGCCTAGGAATAAATCTAACCAGAGAAATAAGAGACCTATACAGAGAAAATTACAAGACCGTACTGCAAGAAACCAAGAGACTTACATAAGTGCAGAAACCTGTGTTGCTCATGGATAGGAAGACTTAATATTGTGAATGTATTTATTTTACCCAAAGCAATCTGCATATACGATGCAATCCCAATACAAATTCCAGTGCCATTTTTTAATGAGATGAACAAACAGATCACCAACTTTGTTTCGAAAGAGAAAAAACTTCAGATAAGTAAAACACTACTGAAGAGGAGGAACACAGTAGGAGGCCTCATACTACCTGATCTTATAACCTGCTATACTACCACAGTAGTCAAAACAGCCTGGTACTGGTACAAAAACTAACATGCAGACCAATGGAACAGAATTGAAAACTCAGAAATATCACCATCCTCTTATGAACAGTTGATTTTCAACAAAGCCCTAAAGGTAGTAAACTGGGGTAAAAGCAGTCTCTTTAACAAATAGTGTTGGCAAAATTGTTTATCCATCTGCAAAAAAAAAATGAAACAAGACACATATCTCACACCTTACACAAAAACTAACCTCAAATGGGTCAGAAACCTACATATCTAACCTAAAACGATAAAGATCATCCAAGAAAAAGTAGGGTCAACAGTAGAAGTTCTAATACACAGCTTTGGCAGACTACAGGATCTGACTAACAGTGGACAAACAACAGAAGAGAAAATAGATGAATGGGAACCACTAAGAATCAAACACTTAGGCCACCCAAAGACTTTATCAAGAGAGTTAAAAGACAACCTACAACTATATGGGGCAACTATATGTCAGGCCAGTGCCTGATTTCCATAGTCTACAAGGTACTGCAAAGTATCAACAAGGAAAAGATAAATAACCCAGTTAAGCAGTGAGCAAAGGACGTGGACAGACACTTCACCAAAGAAGACATCCAGACAGCCAAGAGACACACCAGGGAATGCTCATGATCATTAGCTATTAGAGACATCCAAATCAAAACTACAATGAGATACCATCTCACCCCAACAAGATTGGCCATAATCCAAAAAACACAAAAAACAAATGCTGGAGAGGCTGTGGAGAGTTTGGAACTCTCCTACACTGATGGTGGGAATGCAAAATGGTACAATTTCTTTGGAAAGCAATTCAGTGCTTCTTTAAAAAGCTAGAGATAGAACTACCCTATGTTCCAGCAATCCCACTCCTTGGAATATATCCTACAGAAATAAAGGCAGTAACATGAACAGATACATGCAGATGAATGTTTATTGCAGCACTGTCCACATAGCAAAAAAGTGGAAACAACCTGGGTACCCATCAACAGATGAGTGGGTAAACAAACTATGTACATATACACAATGGAACACTGTGGAGTGATAAAGAACAATGATGATTTTAGGAAGTATCTCATAACCTGGTTTCAACTAGAAGACGTTATGCTGAATGCAGTCAATCAGCTGCAAAAGGACAAATGTTGTATGAGACTTCTGCTGTAAGGACTTAAGGATAGACTTATACACAGAAGAAAAGACTCTTTGATGGTTACAAGGTGGGGAGGAAGGGATAGGGTTGGTCATAGATTAGATAGTCAATAGAATCTGGTTAGGTGAAACCAATGACAGCATGCAGTAGAAAGCAGATCAACTTAACTGGACTACACCAGAAACTGAGTGATTTTCTAAACCCAATATTTCAAAGGATAGAGCAGCAGGAACAGGGGTCTGAGGACTATGTTTTTAAGAGATATCGAGGTGAATTGGCGTAACTTGTCTTTTACTGTCTTCCACACTCCATATTGGTGAGTGGCGTGAGGGGTCTTAAAAGCTAGCAGGCTGCCATCGGAGATTCACCAAATGGTCCCAACCCATCTGGAACATATGATGACTGAGAACATCAAAGAATGAAGAAAAATGAGCCAGGAGACAGAAAGATCCATATATCCATATGAAAGGGAGACTGTGTAACATGAAACCAGAAGAACCAAATGGTGCCTGGCCACCATCAAAGGCACCCATGATGGAGGACACAATGTAGAGTCCCTGAGACAACATGAGAAAAATTGGTATGCAGCTTGAGAACTCTACTAAAATACCAGAATCAGTGGTCTGACAGCCTGAATGGTCTCCTGGGAACATGGCCCCTAGACCTGCTGCTGGCCCTAACTGGAAACCAGTACTCAGGTCAACTCTTCAGACAGGAGTGGACTGGACTTGGGGATACAGTGTGACTATATGGTGTGTGCTTTATGGTTTTATACATTTATAGGAGGCTGTCCTACTGGTAGAAACCAGTCTAGATGGGAGAGAGAGGGTAGAAAGGACGGGCAGTTGCTTTTTAAGAGGTTACTAGAAGTATAGAGTGAAAAGGAGAAATGTGCTATTACTGGCTGAGGAGGGCAGATGGAGCTGCAGATAGGTGGGCCTGCAAAATTGATTTGGGTTGTATACTTTCACTTAATCACAATTTTCAAAAAGCTTTAAAAAAAGGAAAGAAATACAGAACTTTTGTGACTGTTTATTTCTTTACATCTCCCTCTGCCTACCCCTTCTTTTGCTCTTCCTTAAGCTAAACTGCTTCAAGAAGTTGGTGTCACTCACTATGTCCATTTCCTTCCCATATACTGACTCTTCAACATACCCCAATCTCCCTTTGCCCCATCACACTGAAATGGTTGCTGTTGAGGTCATTGGCCTCAGTGTAGATAGATTTAATGGTCGTATTTCAGTCCTCTTTCAACAGCATTCAGAACCGTTAACTATCTCCTCATTGAAACATTTCTTCTCTTGATTTCTTCCTATTTCCGGGTCACTTGTCTTAGTCATCTAGTGCTGGTATAACAGAAGTACCACAAGTGGATGGCTTCAACAAAGAGAGATTTATTCTCACATATTCCAGTTGGCTAGAGGTCTGAATTCAAGGTGCTGGCTCTAGGGAAGGGCTTTCTATCTCTGTCGGCTCTGGAGGAAGGTCCTCGTGATATATCAATCTTCCCTTGGTCTGGGAGCATCTCAGCTCAGGAACCTCAGATCCAAAGGACACACTCTGCTCCCAGCACTACTTTCCTGGTGGTATGAGTTTCCTGTGTGCCTCTGCTCAGTTCCCTTTTTGACAGTTCAAAAGAGATTGGCTTAAGACACCATCCAATCTCATAGTTCTCATCATTGTAACTGACACGAACCCATCTTGTTAAATCGTTGTGATAGAATTCACAACACATAAGAAAATGTCATAAATGATGAACAGTTACACAGTAGCAAGACTAATAGCCTGGCCAAATTCATACACACATTTTGGGAGGCAGGGGGTGGGGTACACATTCAATCCATGACGTCACTCCTGGGTCTCTAGAGCTACGTTGTCCTCCTGTTGGCATTTCTCAAGGTAGTATCCTAGAATTTCTTCTCTTTTCACTTTATGCCTTTTTTCCCCAGATAATCTCATCCATACCCACATTTCGGTTGCCACCCACATGCTGACAGCTCTTACACTTATTTTATTGGCCTAATATGTCTGTGAACCCTGCACTCATTGGTCCAGTTGCCTACCTGGCAGCTGGCCCTGAGTTCAACATTTCCCAAACTGAATTCTCCCTTTTCCTCCACACCTAGTCTCTGACACCGTAGTCACTTGTTAATGTCTTTGCAATCCCTATGATTGCCTAAGCCAGAGATTAGAAATCACCTGTGATTATACTTTTTTTTCTTTTCCCCCAAATCCAGTCCATTTGGAAGTCCCTGCTGATTCTATTGCAGAGCCCTGGTGGTATAATGGTTAAAAGTGGCACTGCTAACCCAAGGATCAAACCCACTAGTGACTCCACAGAAGAGAGAGATGGCAGTATGCTTCCATAAAGATTTCAGCCTTGAAAGCCCTTTGAGGTGGTTCTTTCCCATCCTCTAGGATTTCTGTGAGTCAGAATCAACTCAGTGGCAGCCGGTTTCATTTTGGGTTTTGTTGACTCTGTGTTCAGAAACGTGTCCTGTATCTGACCACTTTGTACCACCTCTGCTGTTGCCGTCCTTGTCCAGACCTGCATCATCTCTTTTCCACTGCTGAAATGGCCTCACCAAAGATTTCCCAGAACCCACACTTGTGCCTCTTTAAATGTTTTTCTGTGCAGCCAGAATATTATTTTTTCTTTAATGTATATCTACTTCACTCTTCTTAAACTCTTCACTGACTCCTGACTTCCATTGCACCTGAGAGAAGCCCTCCAAGTCTCTTCCTGATCTGGCCCCTCCTGACATTTTCACCTACTTCTCACATTCCTCTTATCTGTACCCCTTTGCTTCAATGACACTGGTTTTTCATTTTCATAAATGTGTCATGCTATTCTATGTCCTATGACCCTTACACATGTAATTGCCTCTGAGTAGAATAACACACGAAGTGGGAACACACAAACATACACACATATATACACACAAGCACACACACAATCAAAGCTCAATTCAAAGCATTCTTCCTCAAAGAAGATTTCTCAGACCTGTAGCCCGAAGCTGGAGTAGGATTATACTGTACATTTTTATATTTGCTGTACTTTCCCCTTGGACCACTTATTTCTGCTTATGATTATGTACCTGTGTGATTGCTTGATGTCCGTGTCTGCCACCATAGTGAAAGCTCTTTGAGGGAAGGGACTGTATCTGCTTTAAATGAGTAAATAAAGCATCTTAATGTGTGTTATTTCATGGCAGACATTGAAAGAATGTGTAGTGGATATTGATACAGCATTGAAATTCATCCATGCAGTTAAATGTTATTAATGTTCTAGTTTACTGTACATTTTGTTGTTACTTTCCATCACATGGTGACCCCACGTGTATTGAGCAGGAATGTTCTGAATGCTTTTCAAGGATGTATCTTCTGATGCATCTTTGGGTGAGGTGGAGCCACCAGCCCTTTCGCTAGTAGTCACATGATTAACCATACCAAATGGGAAATAGTTCCTGCAAAAGGCTGGGGCACTGGCCTGAGGCACCTCTCTTTCTGCTCCTTAGAAGTTCCCAGATCCCTCTTAGTATACTCCCTGTTCCTCTTGAGGACAGTTCCATCCTTCCAGGCTGAAACAGCTGACTAAAGCTGAGTTGAGCAGGGCTAGAATAGATCCCAGGACCCTTCTACCATACATGAAGAAGAGGGTAGGGCTTCACTCTTCATCTTTGGGACTTTCCTCATGTTTGGATGTATTTGGAAATGGCTATCTGATAGGATTTATTTTTAAAAGTTTGTCTTTATGAAATTAAATAACTTAAGACTAAATATAATTTAAGTGTAGTTTAAAATCAAATACAAAATCTTATAAAACCCAGTTTGTTTCAAGAAGACATATTCATACTGCTAAAAGCTTCACTAATGCTCAAACTTCTATTAAAATGCAAATAAACATACCAAAATGGTACCTAATAACTCCTTATTTTTCCCTCAAATAAATCTCAGTTTGAAATAAAACTGATAAATATCTTCCGTCATTCGTTCTAGCAAATAAACAGCAACCAAGTACCCTGAGGACCAGGCTGGGCACAGTGTTAGGAACTGAGTTGCTCAGAGACAACCAGACAATTCCTCGGGGGTCTGAGTGGGAGAGGGGCAGATGACTAGACACATATGCTCATTGTGGTGCTGCAATGGTGTGAGAGACACTTATGTCCAGGATGGGGGAGTGAAAATGTTAGAAGGACAGGGAGTCAGGGAGGGAAGACTTTATAGAGGAAGTGGCATACATACAACTCATCAGTGTGTTTATCCTTTTTAAAGTAAGCATTTAAAGGAGACTTCAGGAGAAGTTATTTCCACCATATTTAACTTGCAGTTTTGTTTTGTTTTGTTTGTTTAATAAGAGTTTAATTGGGTTCAGCTTCTCAGTATGTTGGAGCTGGATTAGAATGGTTACGTAAGACCATAAAGCAAATTTCAACTATAGGTATAATGACTCTCTGAAATGTAAAATTTGACAACTTCTTCCCTGAAACTATGAGACAGAATAATTAAAACCAAGACTATCTCAGATAATCTAAGACATTATCATCACCACAGTTATCATAGTCCTACTGAGAATTAAATAGCAAACCAGTCTTTCAGGGAGAGTATCTTCTCAGTGCTTCCTACAGACCAATAATAAAAACTAAAAAAAAAAGAAAGAAAACAAACCCATTACCATGGAGTCACTTCTGCCTCATGGAGAACCCCAAGTGTCACAGAGTGGAACTGCTCCATTCGGTTTTCTTGGCTGAAGTCTTTATGGGAGCAGTTTGCTAGGTTTTCTTGAGCAGAGCCACTGGGTAGGTCCAAATCAGCAACATTTAGGTTTGCAGCTGGTCACAAACAGCAGGCATCACGTAGTCTTCTTGGATCAACAGTGCTTTGTCCTTTTGATACTCAGTTTGTCACTGGCCTCCAAAGTCAGCTTAATTCTAAAAACACTCATAAAAACATGCTTCAAGATCATGACGTACACTGCATAAATTCTATGACATGATGAGGTCACGTGTTATTTTCTGAGAGTGTCTTCCACTGTGGAGGTAGGATGAGTGGATTTCAGGAAACTAATTTGCTCACTAGAAGGTTAGCACTTTGAATCCCCCAGGATCTCCTTGGAAACTCTATGGGGCAGTCTTACTCCATCCTATAGTGTTGTTATGAGTTGAAATTGACTGAGCTGCAGTGGGTTTGGTTTTCGGTATGTACCTAAAGGATGAGGGGTACAAATAGAGCAAGCTGGGAAGGGGGCTGGGAAGAGGGGAAAGATACACACTCGTGCATGTGTGCAAGAGTCTGAACAATCCCTTGAAAATAGTTTGAAATATGCTTCAGCTCTGTCTTCTACCACATTGCTCATTAGAAAATAAAAAGTCTCAAGGAAGTTTGTGCCTAACTCCTTGTCACTGTGAATGAAATTGTCCCAGTGGTACTGACAACAACTGTCTATCCAGACTGCCTTACTGTGACCTGCAAAAATCATGTGGGCTGGGCCTGGCTACCTTTTTGACCTCAGTCCTTTACAGGCTTCCCCTCCTTCTCAGAGATCTCTTCACCATCCCTCCACCTGGAACACCTTTGCCTCAGAGACTGTCACTCACTTACTTCCTTGCTCAGATGTCACCTTCTTAGAAAGACTTTCCAGACCATATTCTGTAAAATACCCTTCCCCTGTCTCTCTTTATCTCCTTTATGCTGGGCTGTTTTTCTTCACAGCATTGACTTAGTATTTCATTTAATTGTTCATTGCCTGTCTCTTCTGCTAGAAAGTAAGCATCACGGGGACTGGGAGTTTATCTTTTGTTCATAATTATACTCCTGGCATCCAAAACAGTATGTGGCACATGACATTAACAACAAGAACAAAAACAGTTGCCATCAAGTGAATTCTAACTCACTGCAACCCTACAGACAGCATAGAAGTGCTCTATAGAGTTTCCAAGGAGCATCTGGGGGACTTGAACTGCTGGCCTTTTGGTTAGCAGCTGTAGCACTTGACCACTATGCCATAGTCCCTCGATAAATATTAGTTGAGTGAATTACTGAACATTCTCTTGGAGCCCTCTGTTCCCTCTCTGGTTTCTCTTTTCAGACTTCATGAGCCCGATCATTTTAGAGCACCACAGTCTCTATGAGGAGATGCCTGTGTGTTTGGTATAAGCAGAGGTTCTCAGAATCAATCTCTTGTTGATAGAAAGTACTTCCTGAGGTTTAGATTCAGTACTCACTGATCTTGTACCAACACTATGCTAAGTCTTGCCTATATTATCTCTTGAGTGTGAATGACTGAAGAGTGATTTGAAATAGAATTTTGCTCACAGCTGTGTTCTGAGCTTTGTCCCAAGCCACTGAGATGAGGCAGAGAAAATCTGTCTCAGTGGACTAAGAGTCAAGAGACTTAAGTTCTAGTTTGGGCTTCCCTTGCAGTTTGAGGAAGTAGATTATTTTAAAATGGTCACTGCCTTTCTGTGGACCTCAGTTTCCTAGCATTAATGTATAGCCTCAAGAATATTATTTTATTTCTGTCTCAATTACTTGTCTGTGGTGTGAGAATCACAACGGCACCAAATTCACAGCGCTGTTATGAGGATTGATGAGGTAATTCATGTTATGTCCTGGACACAATACCTGATACATCCAAAAACAAACGCATTGCTGTCAAGTCAAATTTGATTCATAATGACCCCAGGGTAGAACTGCCACTGTACAGTTTCTAAGACTGCCACATTTTCCTTCTGAGGGGCAGGTGGTACGTTGAAAACTCTGAACCTTTCCGGCGGCAGTCAAGCACTTTCCACCAGAGCTCCTTCTACCTGACACATAGGTACCCATTGTCTTAGTCATCTAGTGCTTCCTATAACAGAAGTACAAGCGGATGGCTTTAAAACGAGAAATTTTACTTTGTCACAAGTCCAAATTCAGGGTGTCAGCTCCAGGGGAAGGCTCTCTCTGCTGGCTTTTAGGAAGGTCCTTGTCATCAGTCTTCCCTTGGACTGGGAGCTTCTGATACTTAGGGACCCTGAGTCCTTTCCAGTGGATGTGCTCTGCTCCTGCCACTACTTCCTGGTGGTGTGAGGTCCCCAACTGCTGCTTACTTCCCTTTCCTTTATAGCCCAAGAGCTTCCCTCAAGTCACAATTCAGTCTTATATTTGTAGAGCACCTCCTGGCACTGTGCTGGAACTTATCCTGCTTCACTAACACAACCACTGCCCATTCTCTCTCATTAACACAAAGACAGGATTTCCAACGTATTGGAATGCTGTGCAATATCGGAAATCTTGGCCTAGCCAAGTTGTTACCCACAATTCAATTCATGACATCTAAAACTCTTATTATTAGCCTCTGATTCCTTGATACAGTTTTCATTATTGCTGAGGAATCTACTCACTTATGTAGATGTTTTGTCAGGTTTCTATCCAGGAAGCAAAGAAGTAAACCATGTTTTGATGTGTCTCCTTTTAGGATATATACACATACATAATAAAACCTAAAACTACAAAAATGTTGTTGAGCTCAAAAGTTTTACTTTTCACTTCTTTTTACGTGGCTGTTTTCTCCTAAAAATTCTACAGAAAATAAAAGGTTATTCTAAGAAATAATTAATGTCACTTTCTGCCTCTACACCTCAAAGTGGCAAAATAAAATTATTTCACTTAATTAATGAACAACAGAAAAAAACATGCCCTTTCTTATTAACTCCCCTTTTACCCAGAATTTCACAGCTGGATTACAAACAAATGTTCTGTCTTGGCATATAGCAAATTATTGCATAACACACATAGTTGGTTCTCAGATCTAAATTACATCTGCTTCTGGAATTTTAACTTTAAATGATCATCACAGTTAGTATACATATGATTGTTGTACATTTTAACTATAATGTTATATATTATTAATCACTCATTTCAGAGTAGTGCCTTCCTTATACAGTTGATATAAGACTGTAGACCTAAATAGTTAAACAAAACAAAAAAGATCAAGTGCCAGAATGGAGTGTTCATAAAATGCTTCCAAATTGGAGCTGTTTGCTCTGCATCTTACAGTTCACTTCCTTAACCAGAACAGAGCTCTACATGCTTCCTAAGGAAGAAAAATTTGCTGGACCCTTGAAGGTATTTAAAATGGAAGGATAAAGTATGCAGCTTATGATGCATAGACTTTGTTTTCATTTAAAATTATTTTAAATAAAATAAAAATCACTTAAAATTAATTTTGTAATATGAATGTGTGCTTAGATGATGGATATGTATCATGTACCTACAGTAGAATTTTTTAAAAATATAGACATATAAAAGAAACAGTATGTGACTGCTGGTGTCTATATCTGACTGTACAAGGAAGATGCCAGAAGGAAAAAGAAGAAGCTTTTCAGTTGAATGATGTTAATGAAGACTTCTTTCCTCCAGATGACTTTGCAAGGGACTTATAAATATTGTACCCAACATTGAGATGTTGAATCCAAGACCCTGTTCTCTTTTCCACCCTTTTCCTCAGGATTCCTGCCAACTGGAATTCTCTGCCTCTCTCCCTGAAAGTTCAAAATGAAAATTTTATTTTACTACCTTAATGCTTCTTTCAGGTACTCCCCAGTTGTTTTTATTTTGAACTCCTTGTTCTTTCTTTCAACTACTGGACGGACATGTCAACAGAACCTTCTGGTTTTCATTTTCTGAATTTAGCATTTCAACATCTGTGTAATAGTTGTACTAAAAATACTTAGATTGTAAACTTTTTAGTGACCATATTCAGGTCTTACAAATGGGCAAGAGGGGTTGAGTTGAGTTTTTTTTTTTTTCTTTTTTGTTACCGTGAGAAATAGATAGGTTGTTTACATCATCCTGGAGAGGAGAGAGGACTGCAGATTTTTTTGTACGATGTTGCGAACCTAAACTTTGGGCATATCTTCTCATTTATCTTATTTACTTACAAATCTGTGGTCTAAAGAGAGTTCAGAGAGAACAGTTTGTCTTAGCTTCATCCCCTGAGGTTTGGATGAAGGGTGTTGAGATTTCTCCTTCAATTTCATTCCCTGGGTTTGCTGCTGCTGAAAACTTGAGGTTCAGATACATCCTAGGATCTTACTTATCTGTCCCCGAGCATTTATAGAACACCTCCTGGCACTGTGCTGGAACCTATCAAAAGAGCAGAACAAGCAAAACGCACGGTACCAGCCTAGAAGGAGCCGTATGAGGTCACACACCATCTGCGTTTGAAATTAAAAATAAAAATTAAAGATTAGGACAGCAAATGATCATATACCAAAGTGGGTAATAAAGATTGTGAATGGATAGGACTTAATGGGAAAAAAAGGTTAATTATTCATATTCATGCCTATTTAGATCAAACTTTTGAAATGGAATGCAAATAAGCTTGAGAATTGGCCATACCCAATGTCAGAGCAAACCTATAGACTCTCAGAATTGCTGTCCAGTCACACTCAACAGAAAATTAGACACCTAGCTTGTATTTTTTGGTCTACCCAGCCCCCTGACATTTAGGTAGCAATCTGAGAAATTTTGAGTTGAAGATTTTATTATTTATTTGTTATTATTAAAGACTCCACCCAGTGCAGAACATCCTAATGCTCATAAATTTAACAGTGCCCCGAAATGGAACACAGAGAATCTGGGTCATTCACTGGGATATAATTATCTTGGTACTCAACTAATCACTGGGAAAAAGTCTGCTTCTTTTCAGTTTTACATCTCTTAGGAAAACGGTAGTTTGGCAGAGCTTTCTAGTTAGGCACACCCAGTTGTCTCTCCAAGTAACATGTAAATCTGAGTTCACAGTGTACATCAAACTTCCAACAAAGGCATACTAAAATAGCATGTTGGATGCCTCAGGAAAATATCCCACCTCCTCTTTAAGCTGACCCTAGTCAGAGCCTCCACAGCCCTTCTCATCTGGTGTTTACAGGTTCTCTTGTAGAAACTGTTTTATTGCCTGCCTTGACACGCTTGTAGACAAAAAGCAGATGTCCCAGAAGACAACCCTAATAGGCCCAGCAAACAAGAACCCATTAGTTCTAGCAACCTAACTCTAAGAAGCTCAGCTCATTTGTGACTTCAGACTGGATATTCTTCTACCCTATTGGTGAATGTGTTCTTCTGCTCATTCACATCCTCCCAGCCTGATTTCCCTAGTGGTTCCCTTAGTGCCTTCATCATTAACTGAACATATTGATGACCTTTGCCACATCATCAAAGATCTGGTATCATTAATGTCAAGATAGCTACTGCCTGTTGTATCATTTCCACAGTTTATGGAGAAGTTAGATTTCCCCTTCTTATTCATGAAGTCACCTCCTACTGAGTGTTTTTCATCTGCTTTCCTCATCAAAGTGCTTTACAGATCCATCAGCAGGGGGCACTGGGAGTAATGCCAAACCAGAAACCAAACCCACTGCTGTCGAGTCGATTCCAACTCATAGCGACCTTATAGGGCAGAGTAGAACTGCTCCATAGTGTTTCCAAGGAGTGTATGGTAGGTTCAAACTGACAACCTTTGGGGTAACAGCTGTAGCACTTACCCACTATGACACCAGTGTTTCTGGGCAGAATGCAGTAATGTATATTCATTTTTATCTTTATTCTAAAACCCCTAATTGAAATTTGCAGCCACATGTTTTCTCTTCTTTCTGCATCTCATTTTTCTCCTATCTGATAGCCATAACGTTTCCTCTAAATTTGGAGGAAGAAAGCAACCATCAGCAAGCAAAGATGTTGCTAATTATCAAAGAAATGCAAATTAAAACAAGACGTGGGTTTTGCTGCCAATCTTGGCAAAAGTGAAAAAGATGATGATACTATGTGTTCGTGAGGGTATGAATGAGTTCTAACCCTTCTGGCAGAATTGGTGGAGCCAGTGAGAGGAGGCATCGAAACTGTTTTGAGACCTGGAAAATCCCATGTGACATTTTTAGCCAGTTCCTCCTTGCTAGGAAGCCTTGAAAAACATTTGTACCAAGCAAATATGTAAATATGTAGGCTTTTTGGACCAAGCACTTTATTTCTAGAAAAATTTTAAGAGAACATATTTATAAAGATGTATGTGTCAAGATATTTATCACAACATTTTATAATACAGAATTGGTAAAAATTACAGGATTTTCATTTAATGGAATATAATGAAAAAATTATCAATGTCAATGAAAATCTATATATTTTCGTCTGGGAACACGTCAAAACTATATTGTTAGTTTTATAAAATTACAGTATCATCTCACTGTGTATCAAAAATGTGCATTTATATATGCATGTATGTGTTTATGTATATATTTGTGTATGTGTATATGTATATGTGTAGTATAACATGCACATACATACATATACACACAAGCATCTTTGGAAGGATAAACACCAAATTTTCACAGTTATCTATAGGTTCTGGGATTGGAGTAATTTTTTCTGTATTTTCTAAATGTTTTGTATTGAAGAGGTATATATAGTCAAAAACCAAACCAAACTGTCAAGTTGGGTCTTACTCATAGCAACCCTAGAGATCAGAGTAGAACAGCTCCATAGAGTTTCCAAGGAGCACCTGGCAAGTTTGAACTGCCAGCCTTTTGGCTAGCCAATGTAGCATTTAACCCACTATGCCAGGGTTTCCATATGTATACTCAGACAAAATATATTTAAAAATATGTTAAAGATACTAAAGTAGAATATTCTGTATCCCATAACATTCTCCATAAGTCATAATCAAGTCATGCAGCAAATGCATAGTAATAATTATGGTAATAATAAATGCCATTTGTGGTAGGTATTGCCTTACCAAGAGAGAATGAGGCAGGGTTGTGCCCTTCCACTTACCAATCTGTGTGCTGAGCCAGTAATAGCAGAAGCCAGACTGTCTCAAGAACAGCCTTAAGTAAGCAGATGACACAGCTGTGCTTGCCTAACATGAAGACATCTTGAATCTGTGATTGATGAAGTTCAAAGACTCCAGTTTTTAGTATGTATTACATGTGAACAAGCAGAAAACATACTGACACAACTAGACTGATAACTTGATGACAAATGGAGAAGAAATTGAAGTTGTCAGTTATTTCATTCTACTTGGATCAACAATCAATGTTCATGGAAGCAGCAGCCAAGAAATTGAACAGCGTATTGCTTTGGGCAAATCTGCTGCAAAAGACCTCTTTAAACTCTTTATAAAACAAAGATGTCATTTTGATAACTGAAATGTATCTGACCCATGCCGTGGTCTTTTGAAATGCATCTTATGCATGCGTAAGTTGAATAATAAAAGAGGAATCAAATTGATGTGTTCGAACTGTGGTTTGGTAAAGACTATTGAATACACCATGGACTGCCTAAAGAATGAGCAAGCCAATCTTAGCCGAAACACAAGTAGAATGTTCCTTAGAAGCAAGGATGGTGAGACTGCAACTCAGTTACTTTGGGCACTTTGTTTGGAAAGACCCAAACCCACTGCCATCAAGTCGATTACAACTCATAGAGTCCCTATAGGACAGAGTAGAACTGCCCCCAAAGAGTTTCCAAGGAGCACCTGGCAGATTTGAACTGCCAACTTTTTGGTTAGCAGACACAGCACTTAACCATTACACTACCAGTGTTTCCAGTAGAGAAGACCAGACACTGGAAAAGAACATAATGTCTGGTAAAATAGAGGACCGATAAAAATGAGGGGAATCCTCAGTGTAATCGACTGAGACAATAGCCACAACAGTGGACACAAACACATCAAAGATGATAAAGATGGCACAGGACCTAGTCACATCTAATCCTGTTGCACATAAGGTTGCCATGAGCCAGAGGTGGTCCAGGAGCAACTAACAAGCATTACATTAGATGTTTTATATCCATAATCTCATTGTACTTTTGCACTAGCATCACGAGGCAAATGGCACTGAAGCTAGGAAGATGCAAGGTAAGATTCGTTTACTGTCTCCAAAGTTGCTCCTTTATCACCCCTGACTTGCTTTTAAGGAGTTAACATGTCAAAATACAAGCAGCATTCTAGAAATGGCTTGGTTTTTCCATATTGTTCATAATCAGAAACTGAGGCCTATCTGGAATTACGGATTTTCTTCCAGAATGTTGGTTACTGACTTCGGCAATATTAGAGAGAAGATGCCTGTGGCCTGAAGGAAGTGGACACTGGTGTTATCTGCGATGTCTGATAGGAGACAAGGAAAGGACTTGTTTTTCCCCCCAGTAGAGAAATGTGTCTTCCTTGTCATTCTAAGGGATTGCCTTCTGAACTAAGAGAACAGGACAATAAAGTAAATACCCACCCACTGCCTTGGGCTCATTTGGGCATGTTTAAAGTATATCAACCAGTGCTTATTTTAATATCAGACAGTTTGTGCAGAGCTAACCACAGCTGATAAAACTCAAGAATGTATGCCAGCAGTGAAATTCGTCACAGTCCAAGTAAACACGGGGGCCACTGACATACGAGATAGTTACTGAGAAACATGCAGACAGATCCTAATTATTCTTGCTAGCCACCCTTTGGGTCAAATGGCCAACTTTCCCAGGTTTTTTTCATTTGTTTCTGTATCATCAGCCAAAGAGAAATAATAGAAACAGGTGGGACTTTTTGTTTGTTTCAGCCCATGTTTGACAGAAACAGGTTTTCACATGACTTCCTGTGAACATGTCATGCAACTAGAAGCTCAGATGGTTGATGAGAAACCTTGGAGTTGCTTTGTGCCCAACTTTGTACACAAAAGTCATAACTTGCTCTTTGGGGTCTCCCTGGATGACTCTGTCCTGCCCATGGCTTCCCCATGCACCTCCCTGGATGCTGAACAGAACCTTCTTCCTGGGCTAAGCTGGACTTGAACCTACAGGGTATCATATTTCTTCACTGAGCTGAGTCGTGAAAACAAAGACTATACAAAATTTGTTTCTAAAATGTTTGAATTTGATATTCACATTTTAGCATTCTTTGCTTGAAAAACATTTTATGACAAATTCACTGTCACAACTATTACTTACAAATAATGCATAAACCAAAAAAAAACAAATGTAGTGCCGTCGAGTCTATTCCAACATACAGCGACCCTATGGACAGAGTAGAACTGCTCCATAGAGTTTCCAAGGAGCACCTGGCAGATTCAAACTACCGACTTTTTGGTTAGCAGATGTAGCACTTAATTCATGGCACCACCAGGGTTTCCAAATAATGCATAGGTTTGCAGTAACTTAGTGTGTAGGTCTAGTTTTAGCTATCAGTTCTCTATTACCAGTAACAGTTGCTGCTGAACCAGCTCTGGCGACACCATGTACGTCGGAGTGGAATTCTGCACCATAGGGTTTTCAGTGGCTAATTTTTGGACGTCAATTGCCAGGCCTGTCTTTCAAGGAACCTCTTAAAACTCCAACATTTCTCTTAGTAAATGAGCACATTAACTGGATTACTCAGGGACTCCTGAGTACTGTTTACTGTTTCTTTCTCAGTTCCAATCTTGATTTGTCTTCTGACTCAGTGAACTTTCCCTCTGCAGCCACGCTGGCCTTGTGTTCTGGTGTGGATGCCAATCCATTCTTATTGTAAAGACAGCTGATCTTCTCAGTCCATCACTGCTGTCAGTCATCCTTTTAAGACATGGAAAATTTCCACCTCAATTATACAAGCCAAGTGTATTATTGTTTTTGTTACTTCCTTTAGCTATTTCTATTCCTCTTTGTTGAAAATTTTAGAGACTCTGACTTGAATCAGAAAATGCTCCACTAGTGATTTCTTTAAAATGCCCCTAAAAAGGCTGCTTCCTCAACCTATAATGTGCCATTAAACAAAAGGAGATACTTTATGCTAGGATGGCTGAGTATCAAACCAAATCCATTACCATTGAATTGCTTCTAACTCATAGCACCCCCATATGGTTTCCAAGCCTGTAAATCTCCATGGAAGCAGTCTGCCACATCTTTGTTTTACAGAGTCACTGAACTTTCAGTTAGTGGTCAACTGCTTTAAACATTGTGCCATCAGGGCTCTTTTAGAATGGCAGGGTAAACCAGACCAAACCCACTGCTGTCGAGTCAATTCTGACTCATGATGACCCTTGAGATGGATTAGAACTGCCCTGTAGAAATTCCAAGGAGTACCTGGAGGATTTGGCACTCTTGTTAGCAGCCATAGCACTTAACCTGCACACTACTAGGATTGCCATGGTAGGGTTGGGGCTGCAAAAATCAGTTAGTGACAGAGTCTAGCTTCCAAGAATGTATTCATTTTCTACTGCTGTTTTAACAGAACTACCACAGGTGGGCAGCTTTACTGAACAGAACTTTATTTACTCATAATTTAGGAGAATAAAGGGTAAAATCAAAGTGTAATCTCCATGGGAAGACTCTGTCCACGTGTCTCCTCAGCTTTTATTCCTAGGTTCCTTGGCAATCACATGGTGTGTATCTTCCCCTCCATTTGTTCTTCCTTACTTGCTTAATCTGCTCTTTTATATCTCAGAAGAGATTGATTAAAAAAAAAAAATGCCTTTCACTAATACTGCCTCATTAACATAACAAATAAAATCTATTCCCAAATGGGATTATAACCACAGATATAGGGGTTAGGATTTACAACATGTATTTTGGGGTAGGGGCACAATGTAATCCAAACAGAAAGTTTAGGTATTGTAAAGGAAATAAGACAACGACTTGAATATCTAAAATATAAGGTAAAAAGTGATACCTGTTGCAAGACAAGTACCAGAGTAATTGGAGGGGACAGAAATTACCTTTGACTGTGAAGATCACAGACAACTTTTAATAAACTCATGTATCGCAACATTTAGAGAAGCTAAGTTGGACAGGCAGAACATTTTGATACAAGAATCAGTGTGAGCAAAGCCATAAGACTGTTTCTTATTTTACAGATGCGTACACAGATCCACAGCAGTGATATAACTTATGAAGCTAGGCTTCTACCAAGTCATATTCTTGCCTGAGAAAATCAGTCTTCACAAATTCTGGCCCCCTGAGGACTCCAAACAGTTGTATATCTTTCTGAATTATTAGCTTTAACATCAGTGGAAAATGTAATGTGTCATGATTGTTAGCGGGGATACATTTAGATGCTATGGACAATGTTTACAGTACCTTTTATTCTCTCAGAAAAGAACAGAGGCATTGGGCCTAGCCCAACTGCATTCTTAGTGAAAAAGGTACTAACTATTGGCAGTTGGTGAGCCTTCCTATGTGTTTCAATCCACATACTCAGAAGCATACACTCACAGGCCAGATCCAAGATGGAATGCCTTGCAGGCTCTAGGGCTTTCAATTCCACATTTAGCAAATAAAAATGCAGTCCGCTTAGTTAAGTTTGGATTTCAGATAAACAATTTATTTTTTACTATACCTGTTGTTGTTGAGTCAGTTCCAACTCATGGCAATGCTATAGGACAGAGAAGAACTGACCTATGTGGTTTCCAAGAAGCAGCTTGTAGATATGAACTCCTGAACTTTTAGTTAGCAGCTGAGCTCTTAATCAGTGCACCACCAGGACTTTTTTTTTTTTTTTACTACAAGTATGCTCAATACAATATTTTGTAAACTTAGTTTCCCCTTGTAGATTTTGAGTTTTTAGTTTTATTTGCATAACTTCCATGAATAATGTGTTGCCTTAAAAACAATTCAATAATGTTTATAACTTTTTCTTCTAAGAACCACTGAACATTCCCTCAAAGATTTTGAACTATCAAAAGTAAGTGAAAGAAAGCGGGGATAAGATAGTAGTTGGATGCTTCCTGTGACCCCTCTAAAAACAAAGGCTCAAAAAACAAATGTATTGATTATATATAACATTCTAGGAATCCTGAATATCAAAGATAAAGCTGAGAATCAGAGAAGGGAGAGTAAATTCAGAAGTACCTAGGACTGGCCAGACCTGACATGGCAAGATACAGAAGACTGCAGGTATATCAGCAGCAGTGATGAGTGGAGCAGTGGCTTTTGGAGGGTATCTTCCTTCAGTGGAAAAACACTCAGCAGTGGAGAGCCTAGTCACACCTCCAGAATCAGTGAAAGACAGCATTTGTCAAAAGCTAAGCAGATTTCATCTAATCTGTGTGAGAATCTAAACTTTCCTTCGAAATAAACCTGTTTTCCCAGCACTTCCCCTTCCTTTCTCTGCACTGTGCCCTGCTCCAGAGTCTGACACCATTACCTAGTCTGGAAGTACAACTCCTTAGCCAGTCGAGTCAGATCCGACTCATGGCTACCAAGCCATTTTCCTAGACTCAGAGAGGAAACAATTTAACAAACAATGGGGGAAAAAATAACTAAAATAACCAGCCAGGTCCCTAAGTAGGGAACTCAGGGCAGAAACAGTTGCTTTGCTTAGGTTGAGGCATAAAGGGATATGCTTTCCTCACAGACAATTGTTGACAGCTGCCAACTCTCTGCCTTTCTCATCACCTGCAGCCAGATACTTGTAGCTACACCAATCACCCTTGCCCATTTAGGACTGTAGGGGAGAGCCTTCGCCACACACTTGATGAATGACTACCCAGGCACCTGAGATGAATGTTATGAGAAGAGTAAGCAGATCTCTGGGGTCATCTGCCTAGTAACAGCTGTAACCATTTGGTGACAAGAGATTAAAGCTTCAAAGTATCAGTGATCAACATAGCTCACATGACTTACCTATTTGGGCAATGCAAAACAAGAAGCTAGTACATAGTAAGAAAACATAAATAAATAAATATAACAACTTAATGATGGCTCAGAGACAACAGTCAACATCAAATCACTTTAAAGAGGCAGACTACAATGGCTTCAGAAACTCCCAAAATAAAGAATCAAGAAATCTTCCAGATAAAGAGAACTTCCTGGAATTATCAGAGGTAGAATACAAAAGATTAACGTATAGAACTCTTGAAGAGTCAGGAAGGAGATCAGATAAAATGCAGCAGAGCATAATGACAAATTGGACAGATTGCAAGAAAACTTAGAGAAATGCTATGTAGAAATTCAGAAGATTAACAATAAAATTACAGAATTAGACAACTATAGTCAAAGGAGCAGAACTGAGGTGATGGAAGGCAGAATTAGTGAGATTAAGACAACAACAACAATAAAAACTTGACACTAACATATTTCAGGAAAAACCAGGTAAAAGAATTAACAAAAATGAGGGAACATTAATAATTATGTGAGAATATATTATCAGGAATAATCTATGAGTGATTCGAGTACCAGAACATGAAAGGTTAACAGAAAATACAGAGACAATTGTTAAAGATTTGTTGACAGAAAACTTCCCTGATATCATGGGAGGTAAGAAGGTATCTATCCAAGATGATCACTGAATGCCAAACAACATAGATCCCAAAAGAAAGACACTAAGACACGTTATAATCAGACTTGCAGAAGCTAAAGATAAGGAGAGAATTTTAAAGGTAGCTATTGCTAAAAGACTCATGACAACTTGAAGGCACTTGGCTGGCTTGGATTGCTAAAAGAAAAAAAAACTATAAAGAGGACTCAGTAAGATGAAGCTCAGACTACTCAGCAGACTATGCAGGCAAGAAGGCAGTGGAGTGACATATATAAAACCTTGAAGGAAAAAATTGCCAGCCATGAATTATATATCCAGTGAAACTATCTCTCCAATATGATGGCAAAATTAGGACATTTCCAGATAAACAGAAATTTAGAGAATTTGCAAAAAGCAAACCCAAATTAGGAGAAACATTAAAGGGAGCACTTCAGTTAGAAAATTGACAAAAAACACATGCGGACATGTTCACGATCTTTAGTTATTAAAGAAATTCAAATCAAGACAGTGAGATACCATCTCACCCCAACAAGATTGGCCATGATCCAGAAAACACAAAACAACAAATGCTGGAGAGGCTGTGGAGAAGGTGGAACCCTCCTACACTGTTGGTGGGGTTGCAAAATGGTCCAGCCTCTTTGGAAGGCAGTCTGGCGCTTCCTTAAAAAAATGGATATCGATATACCATTTGACCCAGTAATTCCACTACTTGGAATATATCCTACAGAATCAAGGCCTTTCACACCAACGGACACATGCACCAGAATGTTTACCGCAGCACGGTCCACGATAGCAAAAAGATGGAATCAACCCAGATGCCCAACAACAGAAGAATGGATAGGTAAACTATGGTACATGTACTCAATGGAGCACTATGCAATAATAAAGAATAACAATGATTCCAGGAAACATCTCCTAACCTGGTTTCAACTGGAAGACATTATGTTGAGTGAAAGTAGTCAGCAACAAAGGGACAAATACTGTATGAGACCTCTATGATAAGATCTCAAAAACAGACTTGTGTATGGAAGAAAAGACTCTTTGACAGCTGCAGGGGAGGGGAGGGAGGGAGGGCGAAGGGAGGGAGGGAGGGCGAGGGGGGGAGGGTTTAGTTTAGATAGTTACTAGAAATCTAGTTGGGAGAAAGCGGTAATAGTACACATTAGAAACAAGAACAACATTAAGTGGACTTCAGCATAACTTGAGTACTCCTTCCATCTTAACTCAATGCTGCAAGGATAGAGTAGCTGGGGCGGGGGCCAGGGGATCATGCTCTTAGGCGAATTCCAGGCCAATTGGCACAACTAGCATTTTGCTAAGAGAGCTCTCTGCACCCACATTGGTGAGTGGCGTCTGGGGTCTTAAAAGCTGCCAAGCTGCCATCCGAGGACACAGCAAATGGTCCCAACTCAGCAGGAACAGATGCTCACCAAGGACCAAAATGACACGCTTTAAAGACAACTGAGAAGACAGAGAGACCCACAAGAGTGGGTGCCTACATCGACTTGGGACCGGAAGAACTGGATGGTGCCCGGCCACCACCTGTGATAGCCACGATGGAGCTCACAGAGAGGAGTCTCACTGGCAACACAAGAATAAAAAGGGATGCATCCTGAGATCTCCACTAAAAGACCTCAATTGATGGTCCAGTGGTTTGGGGGTTCCTCTGAGAGCAAGGCCCCCGGCCCTGATGCTGCCCTTTCCCATAAATTATAACAAAGGTCCACTCTTTGGACAGGAATGGATTGGACTTGGCAATGCAAAGTGACCATATATTGGAAGCACTTTATGGTTCTATACATCTGTAGGATATCACCTTGCTGACCTCTGGCTGGAGGAAGGGGAGTGGACGGAGAGGAGGGGAAAGGAGGCTGTTGGGAGGATGAGACAGGTATGGAGCAGAGAGGAATAGTGTGCAGCCACCGGACAGGGAGAGCAGTGGAAGCTGCATATAGGTGGGCATGTAAATTTATACGGGAATGTACATTTTCACTCAGTTATGTTAAATAAAAATAAAAATAAAAAAAAAGAAAAAAAATTGGTAATACCAGATAACATCCCAAGACTAGAATGTAGGACAGATATTAATCCACATAGGGAAATCACAAAATTAAATCAAAGCTAAGACACTTAAAATAACAACATTATAACAAAAAGAGGGACTAAAAATATGGAGTCATAGATCTTTCATATGGAAAGGGAGCCAAGATGATACAATGAAATGAAACACAGATTTAAATTTAGAAAAAATAGTTGTAAGTACTAAGGTAACTGTAAAGGAAGCTCACAGTCCTACACATTAAAATAAAAAACAAGACAAACATGAAATTTTACCAAATACAACAATGAAAAAGATGGAAAGAAAACAGTTCATCAAAAACCACTCAGCACAGAAAATTAAGTGGAACAAAGAAATTGTCAACAATACACAAAAACAGGCATCAAAATGACAGCACTAAACCTGTACCTATCAATAGTTACACTGAATATAAATGGATAAAATGCACAGTAAAGAGACAGAGGATGACAGAATGGATAAGAAAACATGATCTGTCTGTATGCTGCCCACAAAAGACACACCTTAGACTTAAAAACTCAAACTAAAACTTGAAGGATGGAATAAATACATCTCAAAGAACCAACATTCAAAACCAAGAAAAGCAGATGGCAATATTAATTTCTGATAAAATAGACTTTAAAGTAAAATCTACCACAATTGATAAGAAAGAACACTGTATCATGATTAACGGGGCAATACACTAGGAGAGCATAACCATATTAAATATTTGTGCACCCAGTGCTAGGGCTCCTAACACAAAATGAACTCTAACAGCACTGAAAGGAGAAGTAGACAGCTCCACAACAGGAGCAGGATATTTCAACATACCACTTTTAGTGAGGAACAACATCCAGAAGGAAGCTCATTAAAGATATGGCTGATCTAAATGCCACAGTTAGCCAGCTCGACCTCACAGACATATACAGAACACTCCATCCAACCACAACCAAGTATGCTTTCTTCCTCAAAGTGCATGGAACATTCTCCAGAATGGACCATGTATTATGCCATAAAGAAAGCTTTAACTGACTCCAAAGCATGGAAATACTACAAAGCATCTTTTCAAACAATAAAGCCATAACAATAGAAATCGGTAGCAGAAAAAGCAAGGGGAATCAAGCACATGGAAACTAAACAACACCTTGCTGAAAAACTACTGTGTTATTAAAGGAATCAAAGATGGAATAAAGAAATTTATAGAATCAAATGAGAAGGAAAACACATGTTATCAGAACCTTTGGTACGCAGCAAAAGTAGTCCTCAGAAGTCAATTTATTTCAATAAATGCACACATCCAGAAACCAGACAGGACCCAAGTCATTAACCCTACAACTTGAATAGAAAGAGAGCCACAACAGAACCCCTTGGACACCAGAAGAAAGCTAATAATAAAAATAAGAGCAAAACTAAATGAATTAGAGAATAGAAAAGTAATTGGAAGAGTTAACAAGACCAAAAGCTGGTTCTTTGCAAGTATCAACAATATCTATAAACCACTGGCCAAAATGAAAAAAGAAAAACAGGAGAGGAAACAGATTACTTACATAAGAAATAAGATGGGTGATAGCACAACAAACACAACTGAAATTTAAAAAATTAACTGAATACTATGAAAAATTATAGTCTCATAAATTTGAAAACCTAGAGGAAATGGACAAATTTCTTGAAACATGCTATCTGCCTCAACTAACACAAACGGAGGTCAACCATAAGAGAAGAAGAGATTTAAAAGACAATTAAAAAACTCCCAGCACCAACAAAAAAGCCCTGGCCTTGATAGCTTCACTGGAAAGTTCTACCAACTTTCAGAGGGTAGTCAGCACTACTTTCACTAAAAGTATTTGAAATCGTAGAAATAAGTATAACACTACCGAACACATTCTATGAAGCCAGCATAACCATGATATCAAATGCAGATAAAGACACCACAAAAAAAGGAAAATTACAAACTGGTGTCTCTCATGAGCATACATGCAAAGATTGTCAACAAAATTCTAGCCAATAGAATTCAACAACATATCAAGAAAATAATTCATCCTGATCAAGTGGTATTCATACCAGGCATGCAGCAGTGGTTCAATGTTAGAAAAACAACCAATGTAATCAACCACATAAATAAAACAAAAGACAGAAACTGCTTGATTTTATCAACTGATGCAGAAAAGGGATCTTACAAAGTCTAACAACCATTCGTGTTAAAAATACCCAGCAAAATAAATTCCTCAGCTTTAAAAAGGACGTTTATACACAGCCAACCGTAAACATCATCCTAAATAGAGAGAGTCTGAAAACATTCCCTTGAGAAAATGAATCATGCAAGGATACCCTTTATTGCTACTTTTGTTGTTCTAGAGTTTCTAGCCAGAGCCATCAGGCTAGAACAAATAAAGGGCATCCAAATTAGTGAACAAGAAATAAAAATATCTGTTTGCAGATGATATGCATAAAACCTTAGCGAATTCACAAAAAATCTGCTGAAACTAACAGAAGAGTTCAGTAAGGAATCAGGATACAAGATAAATATACAGAAATCAGTTTAATTCCTTTGCACCAACAAAGAGAATATTAAAGAGCAAAGTATAGAATCAATACCATTTACAGTAGCCGTCAAGAAAATTAAGTACTTGGAAATAAATCTGATCAGAAATGTAAAAGACCTATAAAAAGAAAGCTCTAAGACCCTACTCAAGAAACCAAAAGAAACCTACAGAAGTAGAGAAACCCTACTTGCTCATGGATGGAAAGATTCAACATTGTGAAACTGACTATTCCGTAGATAAAATTCGATCCCCATCCAAATTTCAAAAGACATTTTTTAATGAGATAGAGAAACAAACTACTAACTTCAAATGGGAAAGGGAAAAAGCCTTGGATAAGTAAAGCGTTACTGAAGAACAAAATGGAAAACCTCACACCACGTGACTTTCAAAACTGTTACACCATCACTGTAGTGAAAAAAGCCTAGTACTGGCACAACAATAGATGCACAGACCAATGAAACAGAATGAGAATCCAGTCATGGAATCATCCACCTTAGAGCAGTTGGTATTTGACAAAGGCCCAAAGTCCATAAATTGGGGGAAAGACACTCTCTTTAAAATAGTTTTTCTGTATCTCAATATCCATCTGCAAAAAAAAATGAAATGACTCATATCTCATATACAGAAACTAACTCAAAACGAATCCAAGACCTGAATGTAAAATCTAAAATGATGAAGATCACGGAAGAAAAAGTAGGGACAATGCTAGGAGACTTAAAATATGGCATAAACAGAATGCCAAACATTACTAACAATGCACAGACACCAGAAAGTAGATAACTGGAAACTCCTGAAAATCAAACACTTAAGCTCATCAAAAGATTTCAACCAAAAAAGTAAAAAGTAAGAAAATTTTGGCTATGATAAATCTGATCTGCATCTGATCTCTAATCTCTAAAAGATACTACAAAACTTCAAAAACAAAAAGACAGATACCCCATTTAAAAAATGAGAAAGGATATGAACCGGCACTTCACCAAAGAAGACATTCAGGCCGCTAACACATACATGAGGAAATGCTCACCATCATTAGCCACTAGAGAAATCCGAATCAAAACGCAATGAGATAATGTCTCACCCCAACAAAGCTGGCATTAATCCCAAAACGCAAAATATAAAGTGTTACAGAGGCTGTGGAGAGACAGGAATACTTAAGCCTTGGTGGTGGGAAGGTAAAGTGGTACAACCACTTTGGAAATTGATTTGATGGTTTCTTAAGAAGCTAGAAATAGAAATACCATATGATCCAGTAATCCCACTTCTTGGAATATATCCTGGAGAAGTAAGAGCTGCCATACAAATAGACACATTCACACCAGTGTTCATCACAGCTATGTCCCAAATAGCAAACAGATGATATCAACCTAGATGTCCAACAACAGATGAATAAACAAACTATGGTATATTCACATGATGGAGTATTATGCAGTGATAAAGAATAAGATGATTTTGAGAAGCATCTCACAGCGTGGAGGAATCTGGAAGGCATTATGTTGAATGAAATCAGTCAGTTTCAAAAAGATAAGTATTGTATGAGAGTATTATAAAAACTCAAGAAAAGATTTAAACACAGAAGAGAATAGCCTTGGATGTTTACAAGATGGAGAAGAGTGGGAGAGGGAGGGACAGCACACAGCAGAGGAGAAATCAGCACAATTGGACAAAACAAAAGCTGAGTTTTCTAAATACAACCAAACACTTCAAAGGGCATAGAAGCAGGGGAGGGGTCTGGTAGCTGTGGTTTGGGAGCACATCTAAGTCAATTGTCATAACAAAGTTTGTTAAGAATATGTTCTGTGTCCCACTCTGGTCAGTGGCATCTGCTAGCAAGTGGCTGTCTAAGAATCATCGGTTGGCCTCAACCCACCTGGAGCAAAAGAGAATGAAGAACATCAAAGACATAAAGACAATTATGAGAACAAGTGACGGAAAGGACCACATAAAACAGAGACTACATCAATGTGAGCCTGGAAGAACTAAATGGTGCCTGGCTACCACACTAATGACTTCCTGTACAGGGAACTCAACAGAGTCCCTGGTGGAGGGAGAAACATGGGGTACAGAACTTGAACTCTAATAAAAGGACCAGACTTGTTGGTCTGACGAAACAGAGGGTCCCCAGAAGACATGATCCCTGGACTCTCTGTTAGCCCAGAACTGAAAACATTCCAGAAGCCGAAACCATTCCATTCAGACAAAGATTGAACCAGTCTATAAGAGATAAAGTGATGCTGGTAAAGAGTGTGCTATATGGCTTAAGTAGACACAGGAGACTAACTGGGCAGCTCTTGTTTGTAAGTGAGATGAAATGAAAGAAGGGGACAGGAGCTGGTTGAATAGACATGGAGAATTCAAGGTTGTCACAGTATAGGGAACGCAGCTAGGGTCACATAACAGTGTGTGTAAGTTATTTGTATGAAAAACTCCCTGGAGTTGTAAACTGTCACTTAAAACACACACACAAAAAATCCAGGGAAATTTATGGTCACAGGCTTGAATATGTCTTACTCATCTGCAAGGACTGCTAATTAAGATCTTGGACTGATCCTTAAAAAAAGTACTACATACATCACTGCTGAATATCACTAGGCTCACTTTTGAAGTACTCCTGTTAGGAAGCTATATATCGATGCCTGGTGCACCCTTCAAAACAGTTCTGGAACTCTTTTAGGAATTGCCCCTGTGCAGTGGCAGGTTTGTGAACTTAACTATATAGTTGTCTGTGAGGGAGTTTTTAGCCAGTAAACCAATAACTGTGTCGGAACACTCTCCGTACTAACTGATCTGGTCCCCTGTGACTTTTTTCTTTACCGAAAGATAAAGGAGATACTGAAAGGAAGACATTTTAATGCCATTCAGGATACCCAGGGTAAAGGACAACAGCTCTGTTGGCAGCAGTGCTCCAGACATATCTGACTCATCTTTATATGCTCAGCATCTCATTCAGGATTCTCTGAATAAATGTAAGAAATAGTGAATTTTCATATCCTTGCCTTCTATTCCTTGTTTTTTGTAGAATCTCCTTTAAGAGTGTTGACAAATGTATCAAATGTCATTATTTTAAAAAATGTAGCAGAGAGCTAAGAAACATTGTTCCACGTTGTCAGTGCTTACCAATGTGTTCCACACCATCTAAAGAGGAGATACTCGAGTAACCAGGTGTTCTTTGAAGAAAAAGAAAGACAAATTATCGCCAAACGTGTCCTGAATTCAAGCTTTTGGACCCTGGGTGTATTTTTCTCCCAGCTTCTAATAATGGCTGGCTGTAGAGCTACAGCCAAAACTTTGTGGATTAAGTAACTCTGAGGGCATTAATACTGGGTGTACCTCTCTCTCCTTTTATAAGAAGTCAGACCTCTCAAATCATTCATGAGATATAATTCACTACAGATGAGGTTTATTCACTTTGGTACAAAGTGTTTTTGGTCCTAACACTACATTTTGAAGATATTAAAGCCAAAAACTGAAAGTGTGGTCTACAGCTTGGGTTAATTATCTTTGGGTAGGTTTATGGAAATGTTTGAGTTCATAAGACATAGTTATCTAATATGATTAAAAAGTCCTGTCTCTTTTTCAGGGCTGTTTCTATATTTTAATGATTATTTTTCTGGAGTTTAAGTGCTGTGGGTTCTAATAGGCCAGATGAATGAATATTAAAAGCAGATAACCTTTTTAAAAAAAGGTGAGGCATAAATGGCAATTCCATTTATTGGAGTACGGTTGAGACATTGGATTCTTGGGGCCTAGACAAATTTTTCTTCAGATATTTGATTCTAAATTAGAAAGTCGTGAGTGTGAAAACATGAACATACTGTTCTGTTTTTTCGGATAGTGAATGCTTTCTCAGTGTTAATGTTCTTTGCTCTGTGAGTTTTGTGAGCTCCAGAGAATCCTTTTCAAAGAAAAGAGTGAGATCCTTTATTATAACCACGGATGTTTGTGTTTCTCTCTTTCCCCAGTAACCTTTACATGCAAAAAATTTGCGTGCACACGGGGCTAGATATTTTTTTAAGACTTCCTTATAATTACAGTTTTATATGGTTTATGCTACTTAAAGAAAACTTATAGTATGAGAATGTGCACTTGTGGAAATAATAAATTTCAGCAATGCCTAACACCTGGTTCCTGATACCCTACACAAAAGGAGAATAAACAGATGCAGGAATAGCCACCAACCACTGTAATGAGGACCACAAAATAAGTGATTAGATCATGTCAACAAATCAGACCCGCTTGCAAGTAACAGAAGGAATAGTTTGGGTTTTAACTGTGAATTTAATTTCAGGAATCTAACGGCAAGGAAAGTGTGTGTCTCTCTCATAGCTCCTTTCAAGGAAAGGAACTTGAATTGTTATATATTTCATGATACTTAAGTAATGTACACGAGACATAATAAGTTATATTTGCTATATAAATCATGGATTTTGTTATAATTTAAGTCTTAGAATTTTATCTTTTTTTAATTTTACTTTGGAATTATAATGGTCTTATAATTTTTTATTTTATGAATGATTCATGTTTGTTGTGGAGAAATGATAAACGACAGATAAAGAAAAAGAAAAAAGACAGAAGTCACTTGAAATTTTACCTCTCAAAGATGCCAAAGCCAAGCCAAGTGCTGTCGAGTCGGAGCAGCTGTTATTATTGGGATGTAATCCTCACTGTTTAATGAATACATGTATGTATATATTTTAATAAAATTAAGTCATTACTTACTGGTCTTTCTTTTTCTTTTTTTTACTTGTTTTTCTCACTGATTGTGGCACTTTTCCATGTGAAAAATATGGACTTCTCTCCCAGTGGTTCACTGGGGTCCAGACTTGGGCTTTTAATGGTTTATGGGTTCCTTCCAACAAAAGATTTTGTATAAAATGTTGTGCATTGTGTGTGCATGTGTGTTTTCTCTGGGGAAAAAAATGAATTGGTAGTTTCATTAGATTTACTTGAAATTTTATTGACAAATAAAGGAAGAGATTATAGTACTGAGTCTTCCCATTCAGGAGCATAAGACCTCAAGTGTGTTCTTGTCCTTTTCTTTCCCCTCCAAAGTGTGTACTTTGTGTAAATCCTACATCATTATTTTAACAAATGGTCATTTTCTTTTAAACGTTTATTTTATTAGCTTCAGTATTCTTTATTGCATCTTAAATCTCTGTCTTTACCTTGTAAACATATCTTCAGTTTAATGTGGATCTCAGTGATAATGTATGGTTCAATTTACATGAATTTAGAGCCATATTCCGTGAAGTGCTCACTTGTCTATGCCAAGAAATTTGGAGGCCAGCTACCTGACCAACTGACTGGAAGGGATTCATATTTATGCCCAAAGAAAGGTGATCCAACCAAATTTGGAAATTACTGAACAGTATTATTGATATCACATGCAAGTAAAATTTTGTTCAAGATCATTCAAAGGTGACTGCAACAGTGTATTGACAAGCAACTGCCAGATTCAGAAAAGGATGTGGAGACAGGGATATCATCACTGATGTCAGATGGGTCTTGGCTGAAAGCAAAGAATACCACAAAGATGTTTACTTGTGTTTCATTGACTATGCAAAGCATTTGACTGTGTGGATCATACTAAACTATAGCTAACATTACAGAGCATGGGAATTCCAGAACACCCAATTGTGCTCTTAAGGAATTTGTATATGGATCAGGAGGCAGTCGTGCAAACAGAATGAAGGGACATTGCATGGTTTAAAGTCAGGAAAGATATGCATCAGGGTTGTATCCTTTCACCATACCTTTTTAATCTGTATGCCAAGCAAATAATCTGAGAAGTTGGATTCTATGAAGAAGAACAAGGCATCAGGATTAGAGGATGACTGATTAACAACCTATGTTATACAAATGACACTGCCTTACTTGCTAGAAGGGAAGAAGGTTTGAGACACTGATGAAGATCAAGGACCACAGCCTTCAGTATTGACTGCACCTCTACATCAGGAAAACAAAAATCCTCACAGCTGGACCAGTAAGCAGCATTGTCATAAATGGAGAAAGGATTGAGGTTGTCAAGGATTTCTACTTGGGTCTGTAATCAACGCCTGTGGAAACAGCAGTCAAGAAGTCAAAAGTACATTGCATTGGGAAAATCAGCTGCAAAGGACTTCTTCAAGGTGTTCAAAAGTAAAGATACCATCTTGAAGACTAGGGTGCACCTGACCCAAGCCATGGTATTTTCATTTGCAACATATGTCTGCAAGAGCTGGACAATGAACGGAGAAGACAGAAGAAGAATTGATGCCTTTGAATTGTGGTGTTGGAGAAGAATGTTGAAGGTACCATGGACAGCCAAAATAACCAACAGATCCATTCTGGAAGAAGTACTCCTTGGAAGCAAGGATGGCAAGACCACATCTTACATACATTGGACATATTGTCAGGAGGGTTCAATCCTTGGAGAAGGACATCATGCTGGTAGAGTGGAGGGTCAGCAAAAAGAGGAAGACCATGGATGAGATGGACTGACACAGTGGCCGCCACAATGGGCTTAAGTGTATAAACGATTGTGGACATGACACAAGATGGGGCAGTGTTTTGTTCTGCTGTTCATAGGGTCGCTATGAGTCAGGACCAACTCAATGGCACCTAACAACAACAATATTCCACGAACAGGTTTCAAACTGCTCTAGTTGCCTACTGACTGTTCTTGGTATGAAAGAAAAAAATAAATTATTCATTATCAAACAGAAAAGTGCCCATGAGGATTTTTACGTAACATGGTCTCTTTAAATTTGTCTTTTAAAACTTTTACAAATGTTCTGCCTAATTAAATATATATGTGTGTGTTCTGCATGTTTATGTATAACAAAAGCTGTTTTATAGATTACTGATAAAGGAACCAGCTGTGAAGTGTGTAATTTCTAAACTTTAATATTGGTTTACTAACTTCATACAAGATATAACCATGAGGAAAAAAATAAGAGTTCTTAGAATTGGAGCAAGTGGTAAATAAACCTTCCCCTGACTCTTTCAAATAGAAACCCCGGTGATGCAGTGGTTAAGTGCTACATCTGCTAACCAAAAGGTCAGCAATTCACATGTGCCGGGAGCCCCTTGGAAACTCTGTGGAGTAGTTCTACTCTGATCTATAGGGTCTCCATGAGTTTGAATTGACTTGATGGCAGGGGGTTTGGGGCTGGTCCTTCAAATTGGAGAATGATCAGGAAAGTCTGTAGTCAGGAAACGTGACTATGGAGATACATAGCTTTGCTAGAGAGCCACCAATTTCCTGCTGACCCTTATTCCTTCACATTGTCCAGTGAGTTTCTTTTTCCTAAGTCTACTCTCTTTTTTTCCATTGATGACTATTTTCTTTCCTCTTCCTTCCTTTCCACCCACTCTCCTTTTTTCCCCACCTGTCTTCCCCATTCTTGCTATACACCTGTGTCATGGATTGAATTGTGTCCCCTATAAATGTATGTAGCAATTTGACCTCCATTTTGTAATTTTCCTGTGTTGTAAATGCTTAACTTTGCATGTGGTTAATAGGGCAAGATTGAATTATGTTGAAGAGGATTCAAGTGGGACTTTAACATCCTTACTAAGGTTGCTTTCTTGATCCAATGTAAAGGGAGTTTCCCTGGGGTATGGCTTGCACTACTTTTTATCCTTTTATCCTACAAGAGATAGAAGGAATGGGAAGCAAGCAGAGTTGGGAATCTCCTGTCCCAGGAGCTGGACCTGCAGTTCCTGCGCTGAGATGCTCCCAGACTGTGGAGGACATGCATCACAAGAACCTTCCTCCAGAGCTGTCAGAGAAAGCCTTCCCTTGGCATTGACACCTTCAACTGGGACTTGTGGCCTATTGAACTGTGAGAGAATACATTTCTCTTTTTTAAAGCCATTCACTTGTGGCATTTCTGTTATAGCAACACTAGATGATTAAGATAACCTGTTAAAAGAGAAACGGAGGCTCAGATTGACAGATTCCTGATTATAAGAACATTCACAAAGGTCATTGTCGTGGATTGAATTGTCTTCCCTAAAAAATCTGTGGCTGTTTGACTAGGCCCTAGTTCCAGGTATTGTGTGATGCTCTCCATGTTGGAATTCCTGCCTCTATGGTGTTAATAAGGGTGGATAGGCAGCAGTTGGGTTGGTAGAGCAAGATTCAGTGTCTAAGTGTGTTTTGTGCCTTGAGGTGGTCTCCTGAGATACAAAGGAAAGAAGCTAGCAGAGATATTTGGTGACCTCATACACCATCAAGAAAGCATTGCTGGGAGCTGATTACATCCTTTGGAAAGGACTTCAAAGGTTCCCTGCACCTTTGAAGCTTCCAGTATAAGGGAAGATTGGCAAAATGGACCTTCCTCTAGAACTAGCAGAGAAAACCTGCCCTGGAGCTGATACCCAGAATTTGGAGTTTTAGCTTACTGTTGTTGTTAGGTGCCATTGAGTCAGTTCCAACTTGTAATGACCCTATAGACAACAGAATGAAACACTGCTGAGTCATGCACCGTGTCCACAATCATTTTTATGCTTAAGCCCATTGTTGCAGCCACTGTGTCAATCCATCTCATCGAGAATCTTACTCTTTTTTGCTGACCCTCCACTATACCAAGCATGTCTTTCCCCAGGGACCGATCCTTCCTGACGATATGTCCAAAGTATATGAGATGCAGTCTTGCCATCTTTGCTTCCAAGGAGCACTCTGTACTTCTTCCAGAACAGATCTGTTGGTTCTTTTGGCACATTCATCATTCATCATGGTACATTCATTGTTCTGTCAACATCACAATTTGAAGGCATCAGTTCTTCTTCTGTCTTCTCTGTTCATGGTCCAGCTTTCACGTGCATGTGATGCAACTGAAAATACCATGGCTTGGGTCAGGCGCACCTTAGTCTTCAAGGTGACATTTTTATTTTTGAATACTTTAAAGAGGTCCTTTGCAGCAGATTTTCCCAGTGCAATGCATCTTTTGATTTCTTGACTGCTGCTTCCATGGGCATTGATTGTTTATCCAGGTGAAATGAAATCTTTGACAACCTCAGTCCTTTCTCAGTTTATGATGATGTTGCTTACTGGTCCAGTTGTGAGGAGTTTTGTTTTCTCGATGTTGAGGTGCACTCCATACTGAAGGCTGTGGTCCTTGATCTTCATCAGTAAATGTTTCAAATCTTTTTCATTTCCAGCAAGTAAAGTGATGTCATCTATGTAACGCAGGTTGTTGATGAGTTGTCCTCCAATCCTGGTGCCTCATTCTTCTTCATAGAATCCAGCTTCTCAGATTATTTGTTTGCTATACAGATTAAAAAGGTATGGTAAAAGAATGCAACCCTGACACACACCTTCATGCAGTGTCCTTTTGTTCTGTTCATGTGACTGCCTCTTGATCCAGGTACAGATTCCTTAAGAGCACAATAAGGTGTTCTGGAATTCCCATTCTCCACAATGTTAGCCATAATTGATTATGATCCACACAGTCTAATGCCTTTGCATAGTCAGTGTAACACAAGTAAACATCTTTCTGGTATTTTCTTCTTTCGGCCAAGATCCATCTTACTAGTTTACTAGACTGTGACAAAATAAAATTTCTCTTTTTAAAGGCATCCACTTGTGGTATTTCTTTTACAGCAGCACTAGATAACTAAAACAGTCAACAACCACTGTGAAATGCATCCGAGAACAGACAAAAGGACGTAATGTGGAGACAGGCAGTCATAGCATTGCAAACCACATCTGGAGCAGAACATGTGTGATTGAGTTTGACCTTAGGCAGTTTCAGGTGAGTGGGGGGCATAAACTTATTTGTGCTTTTTTTTTTTTTTTTTTTTCAAATATCTTAGTCCTTTCTCATCCTGCCCTCCGCAGACATGACCTCTTCATGGTCCCTAGTGTGCTGGTGAGAAGGGCTCTCTTGGTGGCTGCTCCATGTTTTAATCTGATTATCTTTATTCTTGGTCCCTTCTCCTACATGTCTATCTATCACATTCTTTCCTGAGCTTTTGGCATGGGTAGCTTTTGTCTCACAGCTCTTTCAGCCTCAGCCATAGCAAAAGGGAACCTTTTCTGCCTTGTCTGCCATTGCTCTCTTTGTCAATATGCTTTTTGTCTTTTATGCTTTCCTGTACCAGTTATCCTTCTCACTAACTGGCTCTTCTGCCCCCACCCTGCAAACCGCCATTACTTATAAATCAACTTTTCATGTAATTTAACTTCTTATTGTGTATTTATATGGATGAGTACATGTGTTTACATTAAGCACAAATATTTGCCTGTAATGATGACCCCTGGTGACACAGTGGTTAAGTTTGGCTGCTAACCAAAAGGTTGGCAATTAAAAAAAGTTCTGCTCTGTCCTGTTACTATGTCTACTCTGTCCTATGGTTACTATGAGTTGGAATTGACATGATAGTGTTGTGTTTTTTTTTGGTGTCTACAGCAGCAGAAAGTTTAAAAGTAAATATAAAATTTAGAGGGTGTTAGTAATATATTAACGTAACTTAATCAATATGATCAATTAATTTATATTATTTTCATTTTATCTTAGCCACCAACTCTTTCTGTATGTCTGTTGAAGTTAGAATGCTTGACTAAGTCAAAATATGTGCTCTTTTAAGTAAATAGAATATAAAAAGCAAAAAAATTAAAAATACAAAAGCAAAAGTAATCTTTATAACTTTCCTTAAGTCTTCATCTTTGTATTTTAAAAGAGCTTTTAAAAGAACTTCAGTGCTTTTAAGAGTATTTAATATATTAAAAATTATTTCTGGGCAGGGAGAGCAGTGGAAGCTGCATATAGGTGGGCATGTAAATTTATATGGGAATGTACGTTTTCACTCAGTCATACTAAAAAAAAATTCAAATAAAAAAATTATTTCCAAAATTGTTAGCTTAAAATGTTCCATAAACTGAAGTCATAGCCATAAATATATTTTGCTATAAATAGTCCATATCTGCATCATTAAGGGAGATAAGCCAATCTACATCTTGCTGTGGATTTTTCACATTTACTGTTTCAAAACACTGAAAATATTAAGCAATTGTCCAACTCTGCATTTTGAGGCAACATAAAACTGTGCTTTTGTGATGATAAAGGAAACATGTATTACTAAGATAAATCCTAAGGGGAAACTGTACAGGAATTTTTTTCTGTCTCACCCAAATGATAAACTTTCTGGCCCCTACTACTGAAAGTTGTCAGAAATAAGCTAGAATGTATAAAGATCTATATTCTTGGCATTAGTGAGCTGAAATGGATTGGTATTGGCCATTTTGAATTGGACAATCATATAATCTACTATGATGAAACTGACTAGTTAGGGTGGCATTGCATTTGTCATAAAAAAATTTCAAGATCTGTTTTGATGTACAGTGCTGTCGGTGACAGGATAATATCCATATGCCTACAAGGAAGATCAGTTAATATGACTGTTGTTCAAATTTACAAACCAACACTAATGCCAAAGAAGAGGAAATTAATGAGTTTTACCAACTTCTGCAGTCTGAAATTGATCAAACATGCAATCAAGATGCATTGGTAATTACTGGTAATTTGAATGCAAAAGTTAAACTCAAAGAAGAAGGAGCAGTAGCTGGAAAATATGGCCTTAGTGCTAGAAATGATGCTGGAGATCACATGAGGAAAAATTCCAAGGCCAACAACTTCTTCCTTGAAGATACATTTTTTCAACAACATAAATGGCAACTATGCACATAGATTCACCAGGTAGAAAACATAGGAATCAAATTGACTACATCTCTGGAAAGAAATAATGGAAAAGCTTAATGTCCTCAATCTGAATAAGGCCAAGGGCCAACTTTAGAACAGACCATCAGTTGCTCCTGTACAAGTTCAAGTTGAAGCCGAAGAAAATTTAAACAAGTCCATGAGAGGCAAAGTACAACCTCAGATATATCCCACCTAAGTGTAGAGACGACCTCAAGAATAGACTCACTGAACACTAATGACCAAAGACCAGATGAGTTGTGGGGTGGCATCAAGGACAGCATAATAAGGAAAGGAAAAGGTGATTTAAAAGATAGGAAAGAACGAAAAGACCAAAATCGGTATCAGAAGAGACTGAAATGTGCTCTTAAATATTGTTGTGGTTGTTAGGTAGTGACCCTGTGAACAACAGAATGAAACATTGATCAGTCTTCACCATGCACACAATTGTTTTTGTGCATCAGCCCATCGTTGCAGGCATTGTGTCAGTCCATCAGCTTCAGAGTCTTTCTCTGTTTCACTGACCCTTTGCTATGCCAAGCATGATTCCTTCTCCAGTGAGTGATCCCTCCTGACATGTCCAAAGTATGTAAGACACAGTTTTGTCATCCTTACTTTCAAGGAGCACTCTTGTTGTACTTCTTCCAGAACAGATTCTTTTGAGAATGCGTGGTATGTTCAATGTTCTTCTCAACACCACAATTCAAAGGTGGCAATTCTTCTGGCCTCCTTATTCATTGTCTAGCTTTTGCATGCATGTGATGCAGTTGAAAATACCATGGCTTGGATCAAGCTCACCTTAGTGTTCAAGCTGACATCTTAAAGAGGTCTTTTGCGGCAGATTTTCCCAATGCAGTGTGTCTTTTGATTTGTTAACTTCTGCTTCTATCAATAAAAAGAAATCTTGACAACCTCAGTGTTTTCTCCATTTATCATTATTTTGCTCATTGGTCCACCTGTGAGGATTTTTGTTTCTTGATGTTGAGGTGCAACCCATAACGAAGGCTGTAGTCTTTGATCTCCATCAAGTAAATGTTTCAAATCCTCTTCACTTTCAGCAAGCAAAGTTGTGTTGCCTGCATAACACAGATTGTTAATGAGTCTTCCTGCAATCCTGATGCCTCGTCCTTCTTCATATAGGCAGCTTCTCTGATTACTTCCATGACGTACAGATTGAGAAGGTATGGCAAAAAGATACAACCCTGATGTACATCTTTCCTGACTTTAAACCATGCAGTTCCTGCTCTTCTGTTAGTGTGACTATCTCTTGGTACATGTCCAAATTCCTTATGAGCACAATTAAGTGTCCTGGAATTCCTGCTCTGCACAATGTTAGCCATAGTTTGTTATGATTCACACAGTCAAATGCCTTTGCACAGTCAATGAAACACAGGAAAATATCTTTTTGGTATTCTCCGCTTTCAGCCAAGATCCATCTGACATCAGCAGTGATATACCTGCTTCCACATCCTCTTCTGAATTCAGCTTGACTTTCTGATAGTTCCCAGTCAATACACTGTTGCAGTCACTTTTGAATGATCTTCAGCAAAATTTTACTTACATGTGATATTGTTCAATAAATCATTCTGTTGGATCACCTTTCTTGGCAACAGGCATAAATATGGATCTCTTCCAGTCAGTTGGCCAAGTAGCTATCTTTCAAATTTCTTGGCATGGATGAGTGAGCTCTTCCAGCTGCTGTTTGTTGAAGTATCTCGGTTGACATTCCATCGATTCCTGGAGGCTTGTTTTTCACCAGTGCCTTCAATGAAACTTTGACTTCTTCTTTCAGTGCCATCAGTTCCTAATTGTATGCTGCCTCTTGAAATGGTTGAACATCGACCAATTCTTTCAGGTATAATGACTCTGTGTATGCCTTCCACCTTCTTTTCATACTTTCTGAGTGGTTAAGTGCTATGGCTGCTAACCAAAAGGTTGGCAATTTGAATCCACCAGATGCTCCTTAGAAACTCTATGGGGCAATTCTGTTCTGTCTTGTAGAGTGGCTGTGAGGTGGAATCAACTCAACAGCAGTGGATTTTGGGTTTGGAGTCATTTAATATTTTCCCTGTAGAATGCTTCACTATTGCAACTCAAGGCTTGAATGTTCTGAATCTTCAGTTCTTTCAGCTTGACAAATGTGGATTGTGTTCTTCCCTTTGGGTTCTCTATTTCCAGCTCTTTGCACATGTAATTATAATCCTTTACTTTGTGTTCTGGAGCTGCCCTTTGAAATCTTCTGTTCAGTTCTTTTACTTCTTCATTTCTTACTTTTGCTTGATGTTCAAGAGCAAGTTTCAGAGTCTCTTTTGACATCCATTTTGGTCTTTTCTTTCCTTCCTTTTTAATGACCTCTTGCTTTCTTGATGTATGATGTCTTCGATGTCATGTCACAACTCTCCATGTGTCTTTCACTTTGCTTTCCTGTGGAGGCTTGTGTGTTGCTGTGATGCTGGAAGCTATGCCACTGGTATTCAAATACCAGCAGGATCACCCATGACAGATTTCAGTTGAGCTTCTGGGCTAAGACATGCTAAGAAGAAGAACCTAGCAGTCTACTTCTGAAAAGAATTATCCAGTGAAAACCCTATGAACAGCTGGAGAACATTGTCAGATATACTGCCGGAAAATGAACCCCACCCCCCCGAGATTGGAATGCACTCAAAAGACAACTGGAGAAGAGCTGCCTCCTCAAAGTAGAGTTGACCTTAATGATGTGGATGGAGTCAAGTTTTGGGGACTTTCATTTGCTGATGTGGCACAACTTGAGATGAAACAGCTGTAAATATCTATTAATAATCAGAATGTGGAATTATGAAGTATGAATCTAAGAAAATTGGAAATCATCAATAATGAAATGAAACTCATAAACATTGATATCCTAGGCAATAATGAACTGAATTTGACTGGTTTTGGCCATTTTGACTTGAAAAACCCTGTGGTCATCTTTGCCAGGAATGAAGAGGAATGGTGTTGCAGTCATCATCAAAAAGAGTATTTCAAGATTTGTCCTGAAGTACAGCACTGTCAGTGATAGGATAATATTCATATGCTGATGAATAAAACCAGTTAATATGACTATTATTCAAATTTACCAACCACTGAGGCCAAAGATGAAGAAATTGAAGATTTTCACCAGCTTCTGCAGCCTGATATTGATAGGACAATCAATCAGTATGCATTGGTAATTACTGGTGATTGGAATGCAAATGTTGGAAACGAAGAAGAAGGATGAGTCCTTGGAAAATATGTCCTTGGTGATAGAAATGATGATGGAGACTGCGTGATAGAACTTTGCAAGACCAGTGAGTTCTTCATCGCAAATATCTTTTTTAACCAGCATAAACTGCAGCTATACACATGGGCCTCACCAGATGGAATACATAGGAATCAAATCAAGTACATCTGTGGAAAAAGACAATGGAAAAGCCCAATACCGTCATTCAGAACAAGACCAGTGCAGAGCACTGCAGTGCAGAGCATCAACTAACTGCTTATATGTGAGTTCAAGTTGAAACTGAAGACAATTAGAACAAGTTCACAAGAGCTCTTAAATACAAAGCAGCTATAACAAATAGAAGAAAAATGAAGTAAAAGAGTAGAACAGAAGATATCAAAGGACACCTTGAGAAGACAAAGTAAAGTATTATAAAGACATACGCCAAGACCTGGATTTAGAAAACCAAAAAGGAGGAACGTGTTCACCATTTCCCAACCTGGTAATACTGAAGGAAAAAATTCAAAGTTCAAGTTGTGCTTTTGAAGGATTCTAAACTGCTAACCAAATGACTGGCAGCTTGAATTCAGCAGCTACTCCTTGGAAACCCTTTGGAGCAGTTCTACTCTCTCCTATAGAGTCACTATGAATGGAATCAACTTGATGGCATCAGATTTGGTTTGGTTTTATGGACAAAATATTGAATGACTCAAAAACATAAAAAAAAAGATGGAAGGAATTACAGAGTCACGATACCAAAACAAATGGGTCAGCATTCAGCCATTTCAAGTGGTAGCATATGATTAAGAACCAGTAGTACTAAAGGAAGAAATCCCAGCTGCACTAAAGGCATTGTTGAAATGTAATGCTCCAGGAGTTGACAAAATACTAATTGAGATATTTAAACAAGTGGATGCAGCCCTGAACGTACTCACTGGACCAATAAGTAACATCAGTATAAACTGAGAAAACATCAAAGTTGCCAAGGATTTCATTTTACTTGAATCCACAATTAGCACCAATGGAAACAGCAGTTGAGAAATCAAAAGATGCGTTGCATTTGGCAGTTCTGCTGCAGAAGGGCTGCTTAAAGTGTTGAAAAGCAAAGCTGTCACTTTGAAGACTAAGATACCCTAGGTTCAAGCTGTGGTGTTTTCAGTCGCCCCTTATGGGCAATGATGAATAAGAAAGACTGAAGAAAAATGGATGCCTTTAATTTGTGGTGTTGGAGAAGAATGTTGAAGATACCATCGACTGCCAAAGGAACAAGCTCCTAAGAAACAAGAATAGCAAAATTACATCTCCCATACTTTGGATACGTTATCAGGAAGGATCAGTCTGTGGAGAAGTACATAATGCTTGGTAGGCAAGCCAAGTGTCGGTCATCAAAAAAAGAGAAAGACCCTCAACAAGATGGAATGACACAGTGACTGTAGCAATGGATTCAAGCATAATAACAATTGTGAGTATGGAGCAGGACCTAGCAGTGTTTTATTCTGTTATACATGGGGTCTCTATGAGCTGGAACTGACTCAACAGCACCTCATGAAAACAACAGCCAGAAGAACGTATCTTAGAAGAAATGCAGCCAGAGAGCTCCTTGGAAGCGAGAATGGCAAGACATAGTCTCACTGACTTTTGACATGCTATCAGGAGGGACTAGTCCCTAAAGAAGGACATCATGCTTGCTAAAGTATAAAGGCCCTACCACTGAGTCAATTCCAACTCAAAGCAACTCTGTGGGACAAAGTAGAACTGCCTCATAGAGTTTCCAGGGAGCAGCTGGTGGATTCAAACTGCTGACCTTTTGGTTAGCAGACTTAACACTTAACAACTACACCACCAGGATTTCCAGTAAGGTATAGGGTCAGTGAAAAAGAAGACCCTCAATGAAGTGAATTGACACAGTGGCTGCTACAATGGCCTCAAACATGGCAACAGTTGTGAAGATGGCACAGGACTGGGAAGCATTTCATTCTGCGATATATAGGTTTGCTATAAGTTGAAACAGATTTGACAGCAATAACAACTACATCTGGCTTTACCTGAGTTGGAATTGACTTGATGGCACTGTTACAGAAAATAAGGAAGTGAAAGACACCCAGGAGGAGGCAAGAAGCTGTTTATTACGCTGGTGGGCCAACGGGACCTTCTCAGGTTCCAACAAATGGCCCCGAGTGGGGTTTTGGGAGGGTAGATATAGTGCCGTTTGAGGATGTTGTGGTTGAGACAAATGCGGTGTGTGGGAGGGGTTCTGAAGGAGGGGGCATCATGCTCGGCAGGAGTGGGGCTTTGAAGGAGAGCATCTTATCGGGCAGGTGTGAGGCTTTGAAAGGGGAGCATCCTGTCAGGCAGGAGCGGGGAGTCGGGCTTATCTGAGGAGAGTATCCTGCTGGGCTTTGAAAGGGAGTGACCTGTCAGGCGCCGACGGGCAGGGGCCGGGCTGAGAAGGGAAAGGGAGTATCGTATCCTGTCAGGTGCTGGCGGGGGTAGCGGGAGGGGGAGGAAAATTTCTCAGTCTCAGTTATCCATATTAGCACTGTGATAGATTTTTGGTTTTGCTGCTTTTCAGAATAGCTCATTTCAACAAAGTGACTGTCATTGAGCTACATTCCTAGGACATGAAGGGTTGAACCTTTCACTTACTGAGTTGGGCCCAGGAGCATATAATGTGTACAATACTCATCACAGGATTCTGGGGGAGAAAAAAAAAACTTGAAGTAACCACCTCCAAACCCACTGGGAATAGCTCTTTCAGTAGAATCTAACAAAAAACAAACATGAGACTAATGACCCCAAGAAATATCTATGTAGTTTCCTCTGGTCATGGTCATGTTGGAAGTCATAAGCCTTCAGTTTTTCATGTCATGTGGATCATCATAGTTAATCATAAATTGAGAATTTGTTGTTCTTATCTGACCTTTCCTTTTGTAAATGACATGCTGTCCCAGTACTCTCCTAGTACTGAGCTTCACCGTAAAAAAGAAACTCACGCCAGTAAAATCAAAATAAGACCCTTCTTTGTTTCCCGACTTTGAGTCTCCAGGACTCCTTGTTGCTGTGTCTTGTTAAAAACTCTTTTCCTTGTGATGCCAGACACTAAGTTTATTTATCTCATTTACATTGATTAGCTCATTTACCTCTTTGCTCATTAACAACAAATGTCAATAGGGAAGTTCTAATTGAAAATTCAAATTTAGTCACCAGGGATTATGACAGGTTGATTGAAAGCCTGATGATGAAGACATTTTTTCTCAGTAGTTTAGCTCTGTGATACGTGTGGTAAGAACGATTCTTGATTCAAAAGACTTGTTTTAAAATCCCAGCATTTCCGTTTTCAAACTGTTGAACAATGAAAGAGAGATAATTAACAACTTTATGGTACAAGATGAATAACCAAGTATATGTGACCCATAATGGATGATCAGTGAATAATAAAATAATTGGGAGAAGACAATTATAAAGAGAAGCAAGCTATAATATTTCCTTTAGCTACTTTTCCATTTAGTAAGAAAACATAGGTCACTAGCACAGTGCCTGGAACAGATCTGACCATGTCTGGATGTTTGTTCCTCTGTCATTTAACATTCAAGCTTTATTGGTTTGGTTTCCAAGAATCGGAAGACCTATATATCTTTATACCAAAGCAATATATATATCCTTGAGTCAACATTTAGCAACAGGTTGCCTTATGGCAGTGCCTCTTAAACAGTAATTGTATGGGAACCACCTGGGTACATTGTTAAATGCAGATTCTGATGGGATAGGGAGGAGGGCTGAGATAATGCATTTATAACAAGTTCCTAGGAAATGGCAATAAGATTGGTCTACCATTCATACTTTGAGTAGCAAGGCCTTAATGGATCAGGCAATAGCACACTTTCTCTGCTCAATAGCACACTTTCTCTGCTCCTTGGCTTATTTTATAGAGCTTGTAGAGTACAGAAATAGTTTTATTTTGCATATTTCACATTTGAGAAATTTGTGACCCGTAAATGTTTGTGAATTAGTCAGGGTCATTCAGCTCAATAGTTCAGCCACGTTTCTTATCCCACTGTGATCAATTTATTTAAAATTTTGTAACTGTTCTCCTGTTCTTCCCATTTAATTGTCACATTCCTTGAAATAAGTGGTTATCTGGTTTCCTTTTGTATCTTTGTTACTATTTCCCAGCTCCTTCTCATCTCCTTGCTCATGTTAATGCGGAACTGTAGTTTGTCAGCATATTCATTTTTTAACTCTGCAGAGATAACCAATCCTCGATGGAGACATCTTTAGTGATGAATTAGCTGGTATTTGTCGGGTACATTTTGATACTTTTTGGTATAATGAATACCAGTTAGATTTCTTAACCTAGAATCCTTCCTAGCCCTTAGCTACCTACTACTCTCCTAGAACTAGCAAGGATCTAGATGAACTAAGAACCATCCGTGACTCCACTCAGGGACACCAGTTATTTCCACTCTACTACACAGCAGCCCCGCACCAGCCAGCTGGGATGTTTTTTATCTACCTCTTTCCAGCTCAGTAACCAAGGACAAGATTCAAATGCTATACAGTCCACCTATTTTTAGTAAATAATCCTGTGCTGCAGGACACTTGAGTTACCTGTATACTCCAGTCACAAAGCCAAGCCTCCCTCCCACTCCCTGGGACAACTTCCCAAAACTGTCTCAGCTGTCTAGCACCAACAAAGAATTCCCATTTCCCCACACTGCTGTTTAGTTTTGATCTTCTTACTAATACCTCCTCCCGCGTAACTGTTTCCTAATCCGTTTTTAGACGCTAAAGCTGACAGGAACATATTTAGAAAACATAAAAAAGAAAAAAGAAGATCGAGAATAATGAGAACATCTTAATCACTCTCAATGTGTAGCTGATGAAAACCAAAAACCCACTACTGTCACATCAATTCTGACTCACAGTGACCCTGTAGCAGAGTAGAAATGCTCAATAGCGTTTCTGAGGAATGCCTGGTGGATTCGAACTGCTAACTTTTTGGTTAGCAGACGTAGCACTTAACCACTACACCATCAGGATTTCCATAACTGATAAGCTTAGTTTAATAAACAGCTACATGTTACATAATCATAAAAATATTTCAGAAGAGTGAGCTTAGCTTGGATCACTGTTTTTTTCTTTCACAGGGAGATATAAATGATCTTGAGCCAAAGGCAACTGGGCAAAAGTCTCAGGATTGCTATTCTTTTCTTTCTGTATCTCTTTTTATCTTCACTTATTTTCTGTCTCCTTAGATATATTACAGAGTACTTGCAAAATCCCTGTAAAGGGATTCATTTGTTAACGTATCATTATACTCACAAATGTTTTCATTGTAAATAAATACACTTTTTTCCATCACTTTAAATAGCCACATTGCATTTCAGTACATAACTATGCCTTAATGTATTTAATTAATCTCTTCTTGAATGTTCTGATTCATTTCCAACATTTTTCATGTTACAAGCAATGCTTTACCAGTGACTGTTTCAAAATTTAAATAACCTGTTCTGCAGTGATCCCCCCTTGCCCATCTGTCTGTTTGCCCCTCAAGGAATCCTAGTACATGTGGGTTCTTCCTTATAGAAGCATATTGCTCAGCATGGTATTTAAATAAGGGTCACTATGAGTCAGAATTGACTCAACGTTTTGTTTTCAGTTTTTCAGTTAACTTTGCGTTAGTATATTAAAATTACAATGTTCGTAAGCTTGAATTCTGGTCAACCTACCTGAGTTTGAATCCCAACTCCGTCACTTGCTAGCAGTATGACCTTGGGCAAGATAGTTAACTTCTCTGTCCTCCAATTTCTTCAACTATCATGTAAGGATAATAATAGCAGCTCATACGGTTGTTGTGAGGATTAAGAAAATAAGGCATACAAATAGGATTGCTAATCTATTCTTTTCTCTCTGTATCTCTTTTTATCTCCACTTATTTTCTGTCTCCTTAGATATATTAACAGTGTACTTGTGAAATCCCTGTAAGAGATTCATACAAGAGTAGTATTTAAAAATTAGAGTAGTATTTAAACCAAAAATAAAAACCTGTTGTCATCGAGTTGATTCCAACTCAGTGACCCTACTGGATGGAGTAGAGCTGCCCCTTAGTTTTCAGGTAGTGTCTGGTGAATTCAAACTGCTGATGTTTCGGTTAGCAGTCATAACACTTAACTACTATGTTACCAGAGTTTACGGAATAGTACTTAGTGCATGCTAAATTAATATTAGGTATTGTAAATGGTAATTTGTTGTGTTTTTGTTTTTCATTCATATTACTAAACCTAAACTTCTATGAAAATATAGCTGCAGACATAATTTCCTTTGGGGGCAAGAAACATAAAGAGCAGAAAGGGAGGAGTAGAATGGTCTCATTGGGGGTAAAGCACATATCAGGAAATATGCTGCATTCTAAGTTTATGCCTAGCTTTCAAAATTTGTATGAGAGAATTGCTGAACTAGGCTACAGGTTGTCAGAGGTAACTCCTTAGCAGGCAGTTTGATGGAGATACTTAATAGCCACCATCCATCTAACAGTCACGTACCGGGAGCCAGGTAATGTGTTCAGACACACGTGGATTATCTAGGATGCCTTCAGTCCAGACAGTCTAGAATTGAATGATATACATTTGTATTTTCCTCCTTAGGATCCTCTTCTTTCTTTGCTCTAAGGAAAGTAGAGGAAAAAGTAAAATTTCCTGTTTACTTAGGCTTTTCCTAAAGAACAGATTTTTTTGTACTCATTTGACCTCTTAGAGAACTTTTTCTGGTAAACAGTTCTTCACTGTCCAGCAGGGTTCTGGCAGTTAGAATACCCCTCAGTGGGGGAGCAGTGACTAGGTATGAACTGGGAAACTATTTTGGGAGATAAGGAAATGCAAGGAATCTGGGGTCAGTCGTTCACTGTAAACTACCAGAGAAGTGCGTCGGAAACATCTGAATTAAATATCTTTTGCATTTTAATTATTAGGCCAAGTCCTTATGTGATAAGAAAATAAATTCAATAATAAATTAGATGTATGATGGAAAGAACAGACATTTTTTTCTTATCTCATGAAGCTCCGTGGTCTCAAGAGCTGAGAACATAATTGCATGTTAAAAGGCCTGGACTTCCTTCTGAATTGTGTACTAGAGTAATCAAGTCCCGGGAAGGATAACACAGTCCTGTCCTTTCGCTAACACAGAAATTTTTTTTTTTTGAAATTTATGATTTTCTTGTTTTTTTATTATGATTGAGTGAAAATATACAATCCCATATAAATTTGCATACCTGCCGATGAGTGGCTCCCACTCCTCTCCCTGCCCGGTGACAGCACACTCTTCCTCTCCACTCTATCCATGTCTTATCCTCCCAACAGTCTCCTATCTCCTCCTCTCCACCCATTCTCCCTGCCTCCAGTAAGTGTTCAGCAGGACGACATGCTATAGATGTGCAGAACCATACAGTGGCGGTTCTTCTGTACAGCTTCATTATACTTTATGTATTCTAGGTACTGTTCTTTGAAGGAAGGCTAAAGTGGAATCCTAGTTCATGAGAAAGAACTGGGCTTTGGCTATTACAGCAAGATTTCTGTCCTGGACAGAATGGTCACTCTGCACTTACACAGAAATTTTTAACCATTTTATTGATAACACCCATGGCCCTTCTTGTATCATTTTTGGGAGACCAAGATCCAGACAACAGATGAGAGGCTGGCACTGTCATGCATAAAATTCATCACTGTTTTCATCATTTAGTGAAATGTTGCTGCGTGCCATTGAGTCAGTTCTGACTGATAGAGACCCGATATACAACAAAATGAAACACTGACCAATCCTGCACCATCCTCATGGTTACTGCTGTTTTAGCTTGTTGTTGCAGACATTCTGTTTGTCTGTCTCATCTAGGGACTTCCTCTTTTTCACTGACTCTGTACTTGACTGAGCATGATGTCCTTCTCCAGCAATTGGTCCCTCCTGATATCATGTCTAATGTACTTGAGGCGAAGTATCGCTATTCTTGCTTCCAAGGAGAGTTCTGGCTGTACTTGCTCCAAGACAGACATGTTCATTCTTCTGAAAGTCCATACGTTCAGTATTCTTCACCAACACCGTAATGCAATGTCATCAGTTCTTCAGTCTTTCAGCTTTCTCATGCATATGAGCAATTGAAAATACCCTGGATTGGCACTTTGGTCTTCAAGGTGACATCTTTGCTTTTTAACACTTTGAAGACATCTTTAATGGCAGATTTGCCCACTGCAGTTTGTCATTTCTTTCTAGGCTGCTGCTTCCTTCTGTATTGATTGTGGATCCAAGTAAAATTAAATCCTTGAGAACTTCAGTCTTTTTTGTGTGTTTATCAAGGTGTTGCTTATTGTTTCTGTGATAAGGATTTTTGTTTTCTTTATGCTGAAGTGAAATCCATGTTGAAGGCTGTAGTCTTCAATCTTTGTCAATGCTTAATGTCTTTTTCACTTTTAGCAAGCCAGCTTGTGCTATGTATCTCAAGTTGTTAATGAATCTTCCAATCCTGATGCTACAGTCTTCTACATATAGTCAAACAGTCTTACATTATTGTCTAGGACAGAAACCTTCCTGTAATAGCCAAAGCCCAGTTCTTTCTCGTGAACTAGGATTCTACTTTAGCCTTTCTTCAAAGAACAGTACCTAGAAAATATAAAGTATAATGAAGCTGTACAGAAGAACCACCACCTATCTGTCAGTGTGTTGTGCAGTGGTGGCTTGCATGTTACTATGATGTTGGTATCTGTGACACCAGTATTTCAAATGCAAGCAGAATTACTTGTATTGGACAGATCTGAGTGGAGCTTCCAGACTAAAACAGACCAGGAAGAAAGACCTGGTGATCTTCCAAAAATTGGCCAATGAGAACCATATAGATCACAATAGAGCACTATCTGACTTGCCTACTTTGGCATGTTTTGCAAAGGGACCAGCAAGGGCAAAGGAGACTCGGGATGCAATGGGTTGGTACAACAGTCTCAGTGATGAACTTGAATTTACAGATAATCATAAGGATGACACAGAAGGAGACAGTGTTTCTTCTGTTGTATATAACATGAATCAGAGTCCACTTGGTGACGTCCATCTATACAGAGGAAATTATTTTCTAAAAAACAAAGCAAGAAGGAAGACTTGCTTAACCATTGCCTCTAACCTAATGCTGTCTGTTAGAAAACTTATGGACACTGGAAACCAAAAATACTTTTATTCCAAAGGATAGGTATATTCTAGAACTTACACAGTACTTCCAGATTTTAAGAATTTCTTCTGAGTGTTCCAGAGAAATACAAGTAGATAAACTTTACTTTTTTTTTTTAACTTTATTAATTGGGAATTGTAGATACAGGCCTCCTCATTCCTTATAGTGGAAAATAGCAATTATGAGTATGTCATGTTAATCTGGGTCAATAGGCATAACAAAGTTTATTAAGAAGGTATTCTGCATCTTACTTGAATGAGTGGTTTCTGTGGTCATTTTTTTATTGTTTTTAATTTTTATTGTGATTAAGTACAAGTATACAATCCAAATTAATTTTAAATGCTCACCTGTCTGCAGCTTCTTCTGCTCTTCTTGCCCTATAGCAGCACACTCCTCTTTTTCATTCTATGCTTGTAGTATCCTCTTGACAAGCTCCTGTCCCCTCTTCTCCACCCTCTTCTCTCCTATCTAGAAAGAGACCAGTAGGACAGTACACTATAAATGCATAGAGCCATAAAGTACACACACCATATGTTCATGTTGTGTCCCCAAGTCCAGTCCATTTTTGTACGAAGAGTTGACCTCAGTAGTGTTTTCTGGTCAGGGGTAGTAGCAAGTCTGAGGGTCATACTCCCAGGGAAGCCCCCAGGCCATCAGACAATCAACTGTGGTCTTTCAGTAAAGTTCTTGAGGTGCACCCCTCTTTTTCTCATGTTGCCACAGGGGCTCTACATTGTGTGACCCATGGCAGCTGTCTGGTGGTGGCTGGGCACCATCTGTTTCTTCTGGTCACTTGTTGATATAGCCGCTCATTCACACCAGTCCTTCTGTCTCCTGGGCTCTTCTTTCCTCATGTCTTTTTCGCTGTAGGTGATCATCTGTTCCAGATGAGTTGGGACCATTTGGTGTACCTCAGATGGCAGCTTGCTAGCTTTTAGGTTTCTGGCATCTTAAAAGCTAGTGAGAGGCCATCTAAGCTGCATCAATTGGTACCCATCCACCTGGAACAAAAGAGAATGGAGAACACCAAAGACACAAGAAAAATATTAGCCTGAGAAACAAAAAGGGCTGCATAAACCAGAAACTCCTGCAGCCTGACACCAGAAGAACTAGATGGTGCCCATCTACCCCCAGTGACCACTCTGACAGGAAACATAACAGAGAGGCCCTGATGAAGCAGGAGGAAAGTGCAGTGCAGAACTCAAAGTCCAGTAAAAAAAACAGAGTTAATGGTCTGACTGAGACTGGAGAGACCCCTGAAGACATGGTCCCTGGACTCTTTTTACCCAGGACTAAAACTGGTCTTGTAGCCAACTCTTCAGGCAAAGATTGGACTAGACTGTAAGACATAAAATGATACTCATGAAGAATGTGCTTCTTAGTTAAAGTAGATACATGAGACAACATGGACAGCTCCTCTCTGGAGGCCAGATGAGAAGGCAGAAAGGGACAGGAGCTGGTTGAATGGACACGGGAAATCCGGGGTAGGACAGAATGTGTGATCACATTATAGGGGTAGGAACTAGGGTCACATATGTATAAACTTTTCTGTGAGAAACTAACTTGAGCTGTAAACTTGCACCTGAAGCACAACTAAAATAAATAAAAAAAAGAATATGCCACTTTAATATCCACCATGAGAAGAATGATACAGCCGTAGTAAGAAATGTAAGATAGCCATTAAAAGATGAAACATTATTGTTGTTAAGTGTCATCAAGGCAGTTGCGACTCACAGTGACTTCATGTGACCACATAGAACTGCCCCACTGAATTTTCAAGGCTATAGACTTCACAAAACCAAATGACCAGACCTTTCTCCCGCAGAGCCACTGGGTAGATTCATTCAAATTGCCAGCCTTTGGTTTAGCAGACAAGAGCTTAAACACTGCACCACTGAAGAGCTCTACTGTATATGTACTGACATGGAAGAGCAAACCGTATAAAACCAAACCCTCCACTGTTGAGTCAATCCTCATGCCTAGCAACCCTATAGAACAGAGTAGAACTACCCCATAGAGTTTCCAAGGAGCACCTGGTGGATGTGAACTGCTGACCTTCTGGTTAGCAGCTGTAGTACTTAACCACTACACCACCACAGTTTCCCATAGAAAAGTATTTGTGACAAATTGTGTAGAACAATAATGGTGTAGAATACTGTTCAGACTATGATCTTATTTTTTTGAAAACAACATCTATAAACAAATACAGGTTAGATATTTGTTTAATTAAGAGGCAGAAGAATATATTTCAGCTGTTAACATTGAACTCCCCAAGAGATGAAGAGTCAGTAAAGAGGAGTAATGGTGGCAGAATGCAGAGGGTTCGTTTTTTAATTTATTCGTATCTTTGTTATTGTGAATTTTTTAATAAGGATGCATTTTTATTTTATAAAAGACGTATTTTAAATTGTTGTCTTAGAAATTAGTACTTCTGTGTATCTGATGATTTGAAGCCCTGTTTTATAGATGCAAATGGCAGGTGTCTTTCCACATGAATAAACTCTCTAAGAATTACAATATAAGTTGTCTTACACTTGCAAATATCAGCTGTCACTTGTCAAAGTATACAGGAGGAAGTAAAGACAAAATCCAAGACTGATATATAGTGATAATGATAAAAATCATTTTCTCTTGTTTGGATGGACTGATGGTAACAATTGAAGGCAAGCACTTTGCCAAGGCCAAGTGCCGTCGAGTCGTTTTAAAGAAGTTTAAAATGATACTCAAAGTTTACAAATACTTCATTATAATGCTAGAAAGATACACTGCTGCTTTATCATAATACCTGGCATCTTAGATACTGACTGCCATCCGTCCACATTTATTATCCTTCCAACTCAATTTCCGTTGAGCTGAATCCATTACTTAATGACCATATTTGTACTGAGAACCTAATATGTGCATTGCCATAAAAACAGGTTAAAGAAGGGGAAACACAAGTTGAATGAGAGCCCGGATTATCCTTATGATACTTACAAATGGATGAAGGAGCTGTGGTTTTTACACACATTTGTTGTAGACTTATTGTAAGCACACAGGAAGCTACAGACTAAACTAGGACTTCAGAGGAGAGTGGTTGGATGATTTCTCCAAAGGGACATGTTTTGTTTTGTTTCAGAATGGGAGAAATGGCACTATAAGTGGAGAGGGAAAAAGTGATGCAGAGAAAAGAGAAAGGGGCTAATTAATCAGGAGACCCTGGAAAAAGCAGGAAGAGCCCATGGAGAGAGGTTGGTCTTGAAAAGAAGGGCCTGAACAGTGAAGCAGAAACACTCTGAGGAGAAGAGGAAGGAAATGGAAGGAGCCTGCTTGTGCCATGTTTGACTTTCTCAATCTAATGAGAAGCCATTGGGTGACCAAGAGTGAAGGACAAGCAGTAGACTTGGAGGTCATGGGAGGATTTGGAGTAGTCACTGTGAAGAATGTAAGTCCACCAGAAATGATTAAGAGGGCTGTGGTGCATCACTGGCAACCTTGGTGGCATAGTGATTAAGAGCTGTGGCTGCTAACCAAAAGGTTGACAGTTCAAATCCACCAGGTGCTCCTTGGAAACTATGTGGGGCAGTTCTACTCTGACCTGTAGGGTCGCTATGAGTTGGAAAAGACTTGAAGGCAGTGAGTTTGCTTTTATTTTGGTGTATTGCTGAGGTCCTGACTGAGGCTGAAGGGCATGAATTTTTAATGGAACTACAAAAACTTTGTCATTGCTTTCTCTAGCAGTGTAGCAGCCAGACTCAGAAGTTTCAAAATCCAGTCTGGCTAGAATGCGTGGGTTTCTAGAAATCAAGTGGTACTTATATTGAAAACTGCATATGAATTCACTGGAGATTAATCAAATAATGGCATCATATCTACAGATTTTGTTTTCTCAACCTGTTTCTTTCTTCTTAAAATTTATAGTCAAGCCAGATAGCTCTATTTCCGTAAAGAAGGAGGAACAATATCCTGTACTTTCGATGTTAACCAATGAAGTAATGCCATGAGAATTTCTAAGGTTTCCAGCTTATAGTTGCTTCTCATGCATTATGTGTTTTCAGGCTGGAAAAACTAATAACATCCTTTTTGGAAGACCAAGATCCAGAGAGCCGACTAGAGGTTGGTGCTGATATGCGTAAAATTCATCACTGTTTTCATCATTTTAAGGTAAATTTAAACATTTCCTCCAGTAGAAGCAATGTTTGACAAATCGATTTTTTTTTTTTTTTTTTTGTCATTGTTCAAAAATCACACTGTTGTGAATGTGTGGAGCAGGGTCTTCTCAGAATTTCCTCAGAGGTGGTATCTTGTTTGCTGGTGAATAACTTCAGACTGTAAACTCCTCGGAAACTCTGTGGGGCAGTTTTCCTCTTTCCTGTAGGGTTGCTATGAGTTAGGATAGACTTGATGGCCACAAGTTTTTTGTTTTTTTTTTTTTAAGATTTCTCATTCTCTTCCTGGGGATCTCTGCCTGCTACACAGTATAGCTCCATGTTCAGAAACCATTTATTTTTTTAACTATAGTGAGACAATGGTGTCCTACAGTTTTGTCAGCAGTTTTGATTTATCCATAAAGTGTCTCAGTTTCTCTCTGCCATCAGTTTTGACTCTCATGAGGACACATTCAGAATGTAATCAATCTTTAGTCCTAGAACACTTGTATTTTGCATACTTCACTAAGGTAACAAACATTTGTCGTGAGTCTGCTATGGCCCAGGAATAGGGAAGAAGTTGAATAAGTCTCAGAGAAGGCAAAGATATAAAGAATAGTTACAGTACCTGGTAAGTGCTGTAACTGAAGTGTAGATTAAGTGGTGTGGTCTCATGAAGAGTCAGGGAGAAACTGGGAAAGGAGTCACGACAGGAGACAGTATCTGAGGAGGCGTTTCCCAGTTAGAGATGGAGAGGCAGCAGAGGGGAGAGAGGAGAGGAAAAAGAAGAAAAAGGGCGAGCGGACGAGAGAGCTCCGTCAGGTGTACCATTGCAAAGACAGGGAGGCAGCAAGGGGCAGACATGCCAGATGCGGGGGAATTGGGAAGAGAGTTACGGACACTAAGCTCTTGTTGCATCTTACAGAAACTGTTGAATGATAAAAAGATCCTTGGGAAGAATTCAGTCACCTGTGAAATCAAAGACCAAGACCAAGACCACAAGGATCCATTAAGAGAGGAAGAATATAAAAAGCTACAAGATGTTCTAAAGCAGAGAGATAATGAAATCAGTATCCTTTCTAAAATGACCCGAAATTCTCTTTCCACAGGTTTGACAGGTGTGGGTATGCTGAAAGGTCTTCCCCCAGCACCCTCACCCACTGCCCACCTTGCTCTAATTAACATGGTTTCTTTCCATTCTGAAGGAAAAATTTCCCTCAGCAGGTGAAATACATAATGACTAGTGAAAAACAGAGTTGCTAGAAAAGAGAAAAACTTTACTTTGTTTTTAGCCAGATGCAATTACTGGCCCAGGGGATATTTCAGTTTATTGAAAAGTATGGGCTGTTGACACCATCTCTTAACACTGGATTTTTGAGAATACATGTCTTGACTGCTCCGCCATGCATTTTTTGTTTCTGCCCCAAGCCAGTAAGTTAGCTCTTGACAAGAAGGGTGGTTATCTTTAGCTAGCTGGCCGGACACCGGGCTGACCGCAGCCTCACCACGGCCCAGAATTTGTGGCTGCTGTGTGGGTGAAACTCAAGTGAAGGCTGAAAAATAGCAAATGGTATTTAGCTTACGAAGAGCAGAGATTTATTTAAATCATCTTTTTTTTTTTTTTAATTTAAAAGCCAGGTCTATGGCTTTGGATTCCACTTAAAAGTGCTCTCAAGTTTGGAAATGAGTATAGATGAATCTTCAGCACAGAGTTCTTTTTTGCTCTGAACCAAGCAAAACCAAACCCACTGCTATCGAATCGATTCTGACTGATGGCAACCCTGTAGGAAGAGTAGAACTGCTCCATAGAGTTTCCAAGGAGTGCCTGGCAGATTTGAACTGCCAGCCTTTTGGTTAGCAGACATAGCACTTAACCACTGCACTTCCAGGGTTTCCTAGGAGGCAGTATATTTTAGGTGATGAAAATGGTAGCAGCATCTGGCAGCTCTAGCTTTCGACTGTTGCAGAGGAGGTGGTTTTAAAGGGCCCTGCTGGGTTGATTAGACCTTAGGACACCCTCATACTTCTTTGGTTTTGTTTCTGATTTTATTTTTTCATCCTGTTGTAAAAGATTCGATGTTGTCACTCCATTTGCAGACTTGAAACACAGACTAGAAATTTTTTCTTAAACAGGTTTCTTTGGTTCATTTTTTAAAAATTACTAAAAGGCATTTTAGCTTCAGCTATTGTGCAAAATGGATAAAAATAACCCACATGAGGAAAATCCAGTAATAAAGAGATGGAAACAAACCAAATACAAGGTGGGCATGCTGCCTGATTAACTTCAGTCTCTAATTATAGTTGAGTATCAACAGACCCCTTCTGTCTGTCAAGCAAGTTGTGACTGCTTTCTTATCCATGGCCGGTAATAGCAGGTTCAGCTGTGAGTTACACTCCCACACAAGCGCTTGTCTGTGAGTGCCGCCTACAAGCACTGTCACCCTTGCATTCCTTGTCCTCCCTCTTACCCTATCCATCTCCAGGAATGGTCCCAGCCTGGACCTCAGTTCTGGCCCTAGCCCAGTCTGAGCTCTGCTTCTTTTCCTGGCCTTGATCCTAGTCTCGGATCACTTCCCCACAAAACTCCTACCAACTTCTTAATCCCCTTTTGGGCTTATGAATGTCTGTGCACATAAGAGGGATGAAATGAGATATGATAGGGGGAAACAGTCCAGGCTTGTTCACATATGTATATCTTTAATAAAGAGAGACATACATTGTCTCCCTTCTTCGCTGAGGTCACAGTCCCTGTGCCACTGTTTCTGTGAGGTCACTCTAGATTCTTTACTGACTGTGAGTAGTTTAAGTACTCCATCTGAGATGCACATTCAGAATGCTGATGTAGATGGAGACACAGCAGAAAGAGTATTGAGCTGACAGTTCAGAAACCTGGATCAAAATCCTAGTTCTCCATGTATTAGTCTTGTAATTACTTTTTCCAACGCTTCAGGAAGTGTAGCATCCTGTCTGCTGTACCAGCCGTGCAGTGCTGAGCAAAGCCAGTGTGATGAGGTACTGGAAAGTGCTTTGTGCACTATGGAATGTTATGAAATGGTAGATGTGGTCAGGTAGACAATGGGAAAACTCAGAATCAAGAAAAATAGCAACTAAGATTTAATCATCCCAAAGCTCACCCTTTTCAAGACCTAATAACCAAGAAAGGCTCCTGAAATACCATGATTACTGAGAGTCAGATTGGATGATGTTCTCATATCTTTCTTCGTAGACCCAGAAGGTGAGAGGAGGAATGAGAGGGCACAGCTTCCAGAAAAGCAAAACAATGATAATACTTCAGCTCCATAAAAGACAGTAACTTAACCCAAATGACAGTGGTTGATCCCACATGTTCTTCTTGGAAAGGGGGTAAAAGTGGAGACATTGCTATTAACCACTTCAGTGAAGTTCAGACACCCCCATTACAAAATATGTAATAGGGTGCCATCCAGTTCCCAGCTCATGTTGTTTGGCAAAGACAAAGGCCCAGGTGAGTGGGAAAGTGATGGGGGAGAAGTCAAAGAAAAGGTGGACTGAAGGAAGGCAGCTGAGAAGGCATGCTTGTATTGTGATCTTGATGAAATGTAAAGGAGAGCACACTGTTTGTCTGATTCATGCCTTCTGGGGGTGTCCCATTATATTTAGAACAAAACCCAGAGTCCTTGCTCTGGCTTAGCAGGCCCCTCGTGCCCTTGGCGCTGCATTCCCCTCTGTCTGACTGTCTTACCTCTCTCCCCCAGGCATGCAAAGCTGCAGCCACAGCAGCCTGTGTGTAGTTCCTCTAACACAGGGTCTCTGAACTTAAGCACTGCTAACATGTTAGGCTGGATAATTCTTTGCTGCGGGAGCTGTCCTATGCACTGCATTATGTCTAACAGCGTCCCTGGCCTCTACCCACCAGGTTCCAGTAGCACCACTACCCTCCATTTGTGACAACCAAGCCAGACATTTGCCAGACAGTTCTACGGGTGGGGGCACTGCCCCTTTTTGTGACCACTACCAAACCCACTTCTCCTTACAGCTTTAACATGAACCGTGTCCTCTGCCAGGATGCTCTGCCTCTGGTTCCTTCTCTTCATTCAGAGCTCAGTTTAAATGCCACTCTTCGAAAGGCTTGTCTTGAGCACCCAATGTAGACTAGCCATCCAGTCACTCTGAGTGTTTTCAAAAGCTGCTTTCTGGCACTTATCACCTTCTGATAGTATGTGTGTGTGTGTGTGTGTGTGTTTGTGTTTTGAAACTAGTCATCTACCTTTGCTCTGTCCTATGTGGCTGGAATGTTGTTGTTCATTGCTGGCAAGTCACTTCTAACTCAGCAACCCCATATGTGCAGAGTAGAAGTGCTCTATAGCATTGTCAAGACTGTGGCCTTTTGGAAGCAGATTGCCAAGCCTGTCTTCCAAGGTGCCTCTGGGTGGGTTTGAACTACCAGCCTTACGAATAATAGTTGAACATTTAACCATGTGTGCTATTAGGGACTGGGTGACTCTCTCTATATATGTATATGTGTACACATATATATATATGTATACATATATATACACACATGTGTATGTGCACACATATATATATGCCAAGTGCTGTCTATATATATATATATATATACACACACACACACACACACACACAGGAAACCCTGGTGACATAGTGATTAAGTGCTACATCTGCTAACCAAAACGAGGGCAGTTCAAGTCCACCAGACACTCCTTGGAAATTCTATGGGGCAGTTCTGCTCTGACCTGTAGGGTCGCTATGAGTCAGAATTGACAACAGTGGGGTTTTTATGTATTTATTTATTTTTATTTTGCATATGTATGTGTGTGATAACTCACTTCTTTTCATTTCTATCTGGGATCAAAACCAAAGACAATAAAAAATGACTTTCAGCTCCATTTGAATGTGCTGTAAATAAACAGTGCATGTTAGACCTGGAGGTGGGGTGGTGGTTGCATGTTCAACACCACACAGGTCACCAGCATTGATCTGGCTGATCTGGCAGCTGGGTGAATTTCACCAGTCTCCCTCTCCAGCCGTCTACCACCACCTGAACAGCCACATGCTTTGCCAAGGGCATGATCTTCCAGATTAAGAGACTTCTTCACTCATAGATACACAGATCCGTTGCCCTCTGTGAACAACTCAGTGTTTATTTTACTGTTGATAAACCTTCTCATACAGTTTTTAATGCTTAATTGCTTTAAACTCAGAATATTTTGAAAACCTATGAGCCTGCTCGTTTTTGCTATAAAGGTGCCACATTACAAGACTAGTGGCTTCCTAAATTGCCCATAACTGTAAACATGGCTTCAGGAATTTGAAGTCTTCCTTTAATGAGTCTTTGCCACATGCCAAATAACAGATCTTACTTGGAATAGTAATCTCACTTGGAACATTAGTGTTTTGATCATTATCATCTAAGTGTGAGTCACAGAACCCTTAAGTCAAGTTTCAGATGTTTTGGTCAATATGCTAAAAAAGGAAAAGAAGAAAACTCAGGATGCTCTCCATTCATCTAGCATGGATAGAGGTGAACTCAGACGCCCACAGAGCTCTGCTTTCCTACCTGGGAACCCAGAAGAAAGTCAGAGGGCGTTGCTATCCTCAGCTCCCAGACAGGCCCAGGACACTAGCACCTCCCAGCACAGATCTAGGCTGCTGCACCAAAAAACAGGTCAGTGGACTCAGTTCCTAGTATCTGTGTCTTGTCAATAATGCATTTCAGTGTAACACTTTTTAGTTTTAAATGTGCAAGGATAAAAGCTCTACAAGCTCTCTCATAGCAATGTATTTGTTAAGAATTATTTTTTTGTTGTGATTAAGTGAAAGTGCACAATCGAAATCAATTTTGCATGCCTGCCTATTTACAGTTCCTCTGCTGTCCTTGCCCCATGACAGCACACTCCTTTTCATTTTATACTTGTCATATCCTTTTAACAAGCTCCTGCCCTCTCTTCTCTCCCATCTATAAAGAGAGCAGTAGGACAACCTCCTATCAGTGCACAGAACTATAAAGTACACCCACCATATGGTCACATTATATCCCCGAGTTTAGTCCATTTTTGTCTGAAGAGTTGATCTCAGTAGTGTTTTCTAGACAGGGGCGGCAGTGGTCTAGGGGCCATGCTCCCAAGGGGTCCTCTGGGCTGTTGGACGATCAATTGTGGTCTTTTAGTAGACTTCTTTTTTTCATGTTGCCATAGGGACTCAATATTGTGTGCCCCATCATGGCTGTCTTGGGTGGTGGCCGGGCACCATCTGGTTCTTCTGGTCTCATGTTGATACAGACTCCCATTTACATGGGTACTTCTGTCTCCTGGGCTCTTTTTGCCTCATGTTTTTGGTGTTCTTGGTGATCATCTGTTTCAGATGAATTAGGAATATTTGGTGTACCTCAGATGACAGCTTGCTAGCTTTTAACACCCTAGATGCCACTCACCAATACGGGGTGCAGAAGACTCTCTTAGCAGTAGGCTAATTATGCCAGCTGACCTCAGTGTCCCCTGAGAGCATGATCCCCAGACCCCACCCCTGCTACTCTATCCCTGCACTATTGGGTTGAGATTAGAAGAGCTTTCAGTTTGTGATGAAATCCAATTAAGCTGATCTACTTCCTACTGTGTGCTGTCACTGCTTTCACCTGGCCAAATTTCTATCAACTATTTAATCAATGACCAATGTTCTCCCTCCTTCCCCACCCTAGCAGCCACCAAAGAGTCCTTTCTTCTATACATGAGTCTGTTTTTAAGTCCTTATAGCAGAGGTCTCATACAATATTTGTCCTTTGGCCACTGATTGATTTCACTCAACATAATCTCTTCCAGTTGAGACCAGGATATGAGATGTTTCCTAAAATCATCATTGTTTTCTTTATCATTGCATAGTGTTCCACTGAGTATATGCACTGTATTTTGTTTATTCATTCATCTGTTGATGGATATCTAGGTTGAGTCCATCTTTTCACTGTTGTGGACTGTGCTGCAATAAACATTCATGTGCATGTGTCTGTTGGTGTGACAGCCTTTGTTTCTGTAGAATAAATTCTAAACAGTGGGATTACTGGATCAAATGGTATATCTATTTTCCAGCTTTTTACGGAAGCGACAGATTGCTTTCCAAAGAGGTTGTACTGTTTTGCAGTTCCACCAACAGTGTAGAAGAGTTCAATCTCTCCATCAGACTCTCCAGCGTTTACTGTTTTGTGTTTTTTTGAATTATGGCCAACTTTGTTGGGGTGAGATGGTATCTCACTGTAGTTTTGATTTGTATTTCTCTGATAGCTAATGATCATGAGTGTTTCCACATGTGTCTTCCTCTGTAGTGAAGTGTCTGCCCATCTCCTTTGCCCATTGCTTAATTGAGTTACTTACCTTTTTCTAGTTGATATTTTGTAGAACCTTGCAGATAATGGAGATCAGACGTCAGTCTGACATGTAGTTGCTGAATATTTTTTACCATTCTGTAGGTGGTCTTTTAACTCTTTTGATGAAGTCTTTGGATGAGTGAAAGTGTGATTCCTAGTAGTCCCCATTTATCTGTTTTCTGTTGATTGTGCTTTGTCAGATTTTGAAGTCTATCTAAACTGTGTATTAGAACTTCTGTTGTCGACCCTATTTTTTCTTGCACAGTCTTTATCATTTTAGGTTTGATATTTAGGTCTTTGATCGATTAAGAATTATTTTTTATAGCTATCCTACATCTATTAAGTATCAAAAAAAAAAAAAAGAAACCATTGCCATTGAGTCAATTCTGACTCATAATGACCCTGTAGGACAGAGTGGAGTTGCTCCATAGGCTTTTCAAGGTTATAATTGTTATGTACACAAAGTGTCACATCTTTCTCCCATGGAGCAGGTGGTGGGTTCCAACCATGACCTTTTCTGGTCAGCAGCCAAACACTCTAACCACTGGACCACGAGAGCTCCTTAAATTAAGTATCAGTTTCCGAAATTGATGACTTTACTGAAGAGAACATCTGTGAATCTCAGAACAATTTAGGAATTTTCACAAAGTTCAGAGGCAGAAATAGATAGGTCCAGAGCAACAGTACAAAAGTTAACACTAGAGAAAACAAGCAAAAATCTTACTCTGCAATAGAGGCACAGAAATGAGGACAGATGTTGGGTTCCTGATGTGATGATGCAATGTTTATTTCTAAATCCAAATGAGCTGTCTGCAGTGAAGCCATATGTAAAATATTATCACAGTCTGCCTTATAGGACAATAAACTAACAAAATTTGGTCAGATAATATAATTTGATAGGGTTGTAGCAACACAAAGGCACCTTCCTCATTTCCAATTTGAAAAACATGTCAGAATGACAGTAGAAACCCAGGTGTCCTTGTGCATGAGTCTGTCTGTTAGGCCAGCAGAGACCTACGCACAGCCACGTTACTGATGCGTTTCTCTCTTGAAGGCACTGATGAATCTGAAGGATGAAAATTACTAGAACAGAAGGGTGAAGAGTTTCCGCTTTTTGCAATATACATCAAAATTCTCTTTATAAATGTTATCGGGATAGTCTACCTGATATGTATGATTTTCTAAAAGATTTGGGTTCAGAACAGTTAGGGAGTATGTGCTTACTAAGGAGAACTTTTTAAAAGATTCAATATAGACAAAATGGAGAAGACTGGAAACATTTTGTGATGTTATATTTCTTTATCTCTTAATTCTAAATCTTTTTGCTTGAATATTGCTTCAGTAACACAGTAGAATGAATTTAGAATCACAAGAAACAAAGACTGTTCTTTTTACCATTTATCATGGTGGCACTAGACAGAGAAAAGCCATGATCCCTCTTCGTGGTTGGTTTCTACACAGCTGTACTACATTACGGGTAACAGCTGATAGGAAAAAAAAGAGGTTGGTGAATTCATTAGTTGATCCAACCTTTTTCTTTCCTTAATTCTTTTAATGTGTATTATTTGGGCATATACCGTTTCCTCGGTGCTGTACTAATTCTTATAATTACTGTCATTGTCATTACTATTGCCAAAGCTTACATAGTCTTTGAATATCCTGGGCACTGTTATAAATGCTCTACTTGAACTGATTTGCTTCATCCTTACTCTATGAGATAGGCTTTTGTTTTATGCCTGTATTCCAGGTGAGAACATATGTGGATAAACACCATCTCTGATCCCAGTACAATTAGAGACTGACAGAGACGGGAAACACTGAACAACTGATTACAAAAGTGTACCTGTGTATTACTACGGGGGCCAATATCAGGGTACCCTACTGCAGATTAAGAACAGAAAGCTCCAAAAGGGGCAGGCAGAGAGCATAGCTTGAATAGTGTTCAATCCTGTGGGATGGGAAAGACTATTTCAGGAAGTACAAAATCCAGGTGTGTTTGGGATCTGGGGAGTGAGAGGCTAGGAGGAGAGACTGGTTGACATGAGCAGAACAGATTGGAAGATGCGAGGAGAGCATGAACATTTAGGGGGCCAGTAGTCCAGGCCAAAGCATGGGGTGTCAGTAGGTGAGACTTGTCACAAATGTAAGGAACAGTGCCTCCTAATCCTACAACAGTCGACCCTGCTGGTGATAAAGAATTCAGCACTGGAGTTGACATCTTGGCTGAAATGGAAGGTCACAGTCAATACGTAGGTTAGAACCTCTGGGCTTCTGGTGGAGAAAAAAAACAACTCTGCTTCCTGCTCCTTTTCAAGGACACATATTTTTTTAGTTATCTTTTATTGAGTTCTTTGGTGAAAGTTTACACAGGAGGTTAGGCTCCCATCTTACAGTTTCTGCAGATTGTTCATTGATATTGGTTACATTTATCACAACATGTCTACCTTTTCTTTCATTGGGTTCTGTTTATTCCCTTTCTGATGCTCTGTAGTTTCTCTGCCACCTTATATTCTTATCTTTGCTTCTGAGGGTTTGTTAACCTCTTGTTCTCATGCTGGTAGTTTATGAGTAGACCACTGACATTATAGGGTTCGCTGTTACTGTTGATAGATGCTATCATGTCGGTTCTGATTCGTAGTGACCCACGAAAGGAAACACCACCTGGCCCTGTACCATCCACAAAGGTTGTCATGCTTGAGCCGATTGTTGCGGCCACTGTGTCACTGCATCTCCTTCAGGGTCTTGCTCTGTTTCATTGGCCCTCCACTTTACCAAGGATGATGTCCTTCTCCAAGGGCTGGTCCATTCTGACAACATGTCCAAAATAAGTGAGATGTAGTCCATCATCCTTGCTTCTAAGGAGCATTCTGGTTGTGCTTCTTCCAAGAGAGACTTGTTTGTTTTTTTGGCAGTTCCTGGTATACTCAATATTCATCTCCAGCATCCCAATTCAAAGGCGCCAGTTCTTCTTCAGTCTTCCTTGTTCATCATCCAGCTTTCACACACAGGTGATATGATTGCAAATACCATGACGTGGGTCAAGTGAACCTTAGTCTTCAAGGTGACATCTTTGCTGTTTAATACTTTAAAGAGGTCTTTTGCAGAAGATTTGCCCAAGGCAATGTGTCCTTTGATTTCTTGACTGCTATTTCCATGGATGTTGATTGTGGATCCAAGTAAAATGGTACCCTGGACAACCTCAGTCTTTTCTCCATTTATCATAATGTTGCTTACTGATGTTGTAATGAGAACTTTTGTTTCCTTTGTGTTGAGGTGTAATCCATATTGAAGGCTGTCGTCTTTGATCTTCATCAGTAAATGCCTCAAGTCCTCTTCAGTGTCACCAAACAAAGTTGTGTCATCTGCATCTCTCAGGTTCTTAATGAGCCTCCCTCTAATCCTGAGGCCCCATTTTTCATCATGTAGTCCAGCTTTTCAGATGAATGTGTTCAGCATACAGACTGAATGAGTATGGGGAAAGGATGCAGCCCTGACACACACCTTTCCTGACTTTAAACCACAATGTATCCTCTTGCTCTGTGTGAATGATTGACTCTTGATCTGTGTAGTGTCCTTGTGAGCACAACTAAAAGTTTTAAAATTCCCATTCTTTGCAATGTTATCCATAACATTATGATCCACACAGTCCATTTACACAGGGAAACATCTTTCTGGTATTCATATATTTTCTGCTTCCAACCAGGATACATCTGATATCAGCAATTATATCCCTGGTTCCATATCCGCTTCTGAATCTGGTTTGAATTTCTGGAAGTTCTCTGTCACTGTACTGCTGCAACCCACTTTTGAATGATCTTCCACAAAATTTTATTTGCATGTGATATTAATGATACTGTTAGATAATTTCCACACTCAGTTGGATACTTTCTTTGGAATAGACATAAATAAAGATCTCTTCCAGTTGGCTGGCCAGGTAGCTGTCTTCTAAGTTTCTTGGCACAGAAGACTGAGCACTTCAAGCCTGTATTCATCTGTTTAAATGTCTCATTTTGTGTTCTGTTGATTCCCAGAGCTTTGTTTTTCTCCAATGCCTTCAGTTCAGCTTGAACTTCATTCAGTACCATCAATTCGTAGTCATATGCTACTTCCAGAAATGGTTGAATGTCAACCAATTCTTTCTGGTATAGTGAGTCTATGTATTCCATCTTTTTTTGATGCTTCCTGTATTGTTTAATATTTTCCTCATAGAACCCTTCAGTAGTGCAACTTGAGGCTTAAATTTTCTTTTCAGTTCTTTTAGCTTGATAAATGCCAAAGTGTTTGAACATATCATTATAATACCTTATTGTGTCTTCTGTCTTGAAGTCTCCTATTAAGCTCTTTTACTTCATTTCTTCCTTTTACTTTAGCAGCTTAATGTTCAAGGGTAATTTTCAGAGTCTCTTCTGAAATCCATTTACATTTTTCTTTTCTCTCTTTTTAATGACCTCTTGCTTTCTTCGTATATGATGTCCTTGATGTCATTCCACAACTCACTTGGTCTTCAATGATTATTATTCAACATGTCAAATCTGTTCTAAAGATGGTTTCTAAATCCGTGCGGAATATACTCAGGGTCATAGTTTGGCTCTCATGGACTCATTCTAGTATTCTTCAGTTTCAGCTTGAACTTGCTTTTGGTGATCCATTCTACAGTTGGTCCCTGGCCTTGTTCTGACTGATGATACTGAACATTTCTGTTATATCGTTCCACACATGTAGTCAATTTGATTCCATCTGATGAAGTCCATGTGTATAGTCACCACTTAGGTTGTTGAAAAAAGGTATTTGCCATGAAGAAGTTGTTGGTCCTGAAAAATTCTATCATGCAATCTCCAGTGTTCTTTCTGTCACCAAAACTGTATTTTCCAACTACTGATCCTTCTTTGTTTCTAAGTTTTACATTCCTGTCACTAGTAATTATCAATGTATCCTGATTGCGTGTTAGATCAATTTCAGACTGCAATAGTTGGGGAAAAAAATTCCCTAATTTCCTTTGGCGTTAGTTGTTGGAGTGTAAGTTTGACTTATAGTCATTTAACTGGTCTCCCTTGTAGATGTATGAATATTATCCTATTACTGACAGTATTACACCTAGGATAGATCATGAAATGTTCTTGTTGACAGCAAATGCAATGCCATTCCTCTTTAAGTTGTCATTTCTGGCATAGTAGACCATGTGGTTGTCTGATCCAAAATGGCCAATACCAGTCCATTTCAACTTACTAATAGTGCCTAGGATATGGATATTTATGTGTTCCAATTCATTTTTGATGATATCTAATTTCCCTAGATTTATATTTCATGTATTCCACATTTCCATTACTAATGGGTGTTTGCAGCTGTTTCTTCTCATTTTGAGTTATACTTCATTAGCAAATGAAGGTCCTGAAAGCCTGATACCATCGATATCACTTTGAGGAGGCAGCTCTTCCCCAGTGATATTTTGAGTGCCTTCCAATGTGAGGGGCTCATTTTCCAGCGATGTTGTCAGTAATATTCTTTATTTTGTGTGCCGCTCTGCTGTTTGGCTAACAGATAATCTCAAGGAATAGACTCAGTTCTAGCTTTCAAGATTGGCTCAGGGTGGTAGTCTTAAAGAGTGTTTTGTTCTCTACTGTTCTAGTTGGCCGTGCTTTTTTTTTTTTTTAAATAAGAGTTTGAGTTCTGCTCTGTGTTTTTCTTCCATTCCATCTGGGACCAACTACTATGGCCCCATTCAGAATGAACAGTGATGTCAGCTGTGCACCATCTACTTCTTCCGGTCTCAGGATGGATGACGTTGTGGTTAGTGCAGACTGGGTCCCTTCTCTGTGCTTTGTGTTACCGCCCTACTGTTGTACTCCTGGTGAGCAGGGGCATTTAGTTGTGTCTTAGGTGGCCGCTCGTCAGCTTTTAAGACACCAGACACTACTGTCTTCACTAGGGTGCAGACCAGGGTTTTGTGAACTACGTTACCACCAGTTGACTGTAAGAATGCACACTTCTGTGCCTTCGCAGAACTAGTGTGAGGTGTAGTTGCCAGCCCCTTGCAGTGAGCCAGACCTTCTCTATTTCTGTTTCATTTTACCCACACCATCTCTTGTCTCTTAATTATTCCTCTCCACAGCATCTCAAAAATCTCTCTTACTTCATAATTATAGGTTAGCTCTTTTCCTCCCTTGATATCACTGTCAAGACAGATAAAAGTTTTGTTTGGAGACAAAGTTTATTTGAACAGAAAATCACTGAAACAGTGAAGGAAATTGTAAAGTCCAAGTACAGTGAGGTAAAAGAGTTTTGGGGGAAGAATCTTTTATTTACAATGATCTTTGAGTTGTCTTAACTGTCACTGTATATAGTTCTGACAAAAACTTTAAGAGTAAGCTGCTAGCTGTCTAAGCTCATGAATAGGCTGATAATGATCTAAGCATTTGGAGAAGAGAGGATTGATTTTATACTTTTGAGAAAACTACAAATAAGATGAATATTGTTGCAGATAAATCAGTGCTGCAAAGCAACAGGTAATGGGATATTCATAACAATGTTTAATATTCTAGGGGCTGATTAGGCTTTTGTGATTGTATTACCTTATATCCAAGAAGCTTGTGTAAGCTAAACCAATTGTAAAAAATTAATAAGCATGTTCTTTTGAAGGTATTTCTGCCATATGTAGGAGTTGTCAGTTTCTGCTAACCACCCCCGGGATTCTTGTTAGTATTGAAAGCAAATAAATTTGATCGTCTTCAACTCTGAGCTGTTGGGAAACAGTCTCTCCTCAGTGACCCTCCCCCATCTACCAGTCACCTCTACTCTGTGCCAAAATGGACTTTTTCAAGTTTCTTGTTTTAAACGAAAATGAAACAGAATTATTCATGATTCACCAGAGAGCGGTGCTCAGTCTTTGTGAAAGCAGCCTGCCAAGGCAGAGAGGGCTAGGGGCTTTGGGGCTTTCTGTTGTTTTGGAGGTTTAAGGTCTGTTCTGCTTTCACTGAAGTAAGGAGAGGAATTGTTCAGCTTCACGGTTTGAAAAGTTGTATTGTTCTCTTTAGAACAGCAACAGTCTAAAAGTTTTTCTTTTTTGTTCTGTTTTAGTTGTCTGACTGCCCATTCCAAATGGTCGTCTGCAGCCATCAGTATTCCAAAGGCCTCTGATAACTGATAGCACCCTTTAACTGTTTCAGTTGCTAACAGAACCCACTTGCCCCAGGTGATGTCACTGGCATTTTAAGAGGTGAATTGAAAGCCAGAGCTTCTCTGGGCCTGTTGGCTGCCGGTCACTAGATCATTCACTATGTGACAGTTTCTTCAGTCCCAGCTTTGTGCATGTAAGAGCCCAAGAAACACGTAGTCAGGGGTACAGAGATTAACTAAAAAATAGTCTCTGGCTAGAGGAGGCTTACAGTGTACCCAAAGAACACAGAATAAAATAGCAAGCGTTACAAGCAGGAGCCAGAAGAAATGCTATGGGAATTCAAAGGAGAAGGGAGAGAACTTTAATAAGTAGGCCAAAAAAGCATTACAGAGCAAGTAACATTGAAGTTAGGGCTCAATGTTAGGATTGGCAGAATTTGGACCCTCAAAGGTAGAGAAAAGCATATTTCAGAACATTCTGGGTTTGAACAGTGATGTGAGCAAAGGCTTGGGGACGCAAAAAGCAAGGAACCATGTAGAGTAGTAGGAGAAATAAGGCTAGAAAACTGAGCGTGAAATCATTAGGAGAGTTGGGGGAAAGAGAATAGAGGAAGAATTGAGAACTTCCCCCTTTTTAATTTATATGCTTTTGTATTATTTTAATTTCTGGTATTTCATCACTGACTAAGTGGGGCTACATTATGGAAGTGCTTGAATGCCAAGCCAGAATATTTTCTTCATTTCATTGCAACAGAGAACCATCTTAGAAGAAGAGGCGTGGTGATAACTATGATCTAGGGAGGTATTTCTAGAAGAACACTTCAGGGTGCGTTGGAAAGGAGGTGCATGGAAACCAAGTCAGTGGTTTAGGAAATATCATAATAGACTGGGGGTAGGAGTAATGGAAACCAAATAGAAGATATGTACATAGAAAGATATTGTGGACTCAGCTGTAGAGCAGCTCTTCATGGCATGAAGGAGAACTCTGTTTCTTCTCCCTCTTCCTGACTTTTTAAGTGCTCCTGGCAGTTATGATGAAGCTATGGACATGGGCATAAGGACAGGGGACGTGGTGCAACCTGTGGGGTGCTGCTTCAAACCTACTGTCACTTATTTGCGTTTAGTGTTGTTCCACGGATTGAACAATAGACCAAAAGTTACTGTTTTTAAAGATTTAATATATTTACTTCTCCATTAAGGTAAAACGAGAAGCTCAGGGGAAAGTTGATGGCTGCAAAACTAACCCATAAAATAACCAAAGAGAAAGAATAGAGATTAGATTGCCTATGTGGTTCTTTCCGGCCTGCTTGGTTATATAGCTTAGACACAAATGAGAACCTCTTGTTCTTTTAATCTGTTTAACCATTTCACTCTCTCTGTCTTTTTGAACTAGCCAAACTTTCATCTTTGCATTTCTTCATAATTGCAGTTAAAGTCAGAAAAGGGACCATTAACTCCACTGTAACTCTGTGGCCAGTGGCACTTCTGTGGAGAATGGTACTGACCAACCAAGTACAAAAACAAAAACAAAAAAGCCAAAGCCGTTAAGATTTGAAGCCATTAAGTCAGTTCTGACTCATAGTAACCCTATAGGTCAGAGAATAAAACTGCCCCATAGAGCTTCCAAGGAGCACCTGGTGGATTTGAACTGCTGACCTTTTGATTAGCAGAGGTAGCACTTAACCATTAGACCACTAAGGTTTACCTCAAAGCTGCTTCTGAGAAATGCATCTTTAAATCTCTCCTATTTCAAGGGTCTATGAATTACATGAAACTGATACATGACAGTTAACAAGAGAGAAAACACATCCAACAGATTTTTTTTTTAAAATATAAGTTCAGTATATGAGCATATACACAGCAAAACTGAAAATTAAAGATGTCACCTTGAAAACTAAAGTACACCTGACCCAAGCCGTGGTATTTTCAGTCACATCATATGTATGTGAAAGCTGGGCATTTAACAGACAGGACAAGAGGAGAATTGATGGGAGAGTTTTCCAGTACAATTATTTGTTTAGTGGCTAAAAACTCCCTCACAGACAGCTATACAGTTAAGTTTGCAAACTTGCCATAATGCCACAGTGTATCGTGCCCATTCCAGAAAGAGTTTCAAAATTGCTTTGAAGGGTGGATGAGGCACTGGCGTTGCTGCATAGCTTCTCAAGGCAAGAACTTCGAAGGTGACTAGTGACATTCAGCAATGAGGTATGTAGCACTCAGAACAATTATTTTCGTGAACTTAACATGTACCACATTTTGTTTATCCATGCATCTGTTGATAGGCATTTAAGTTGTTTCCCACCATTTGGCTATTGTGATTAATCCTACAATAAATATTGGTGTACAAGTCTCTAAATCTCTGCTTTCAAGGCTTTGGGACATATACCTGTGAGTAGATTGCTGGCTGCTATGGCAGTTCTATTTTTAGTGCAGCTGACACCCTGTTTTCCACAGTGGGTGTACCCTTTTGCATTCTCACCAGCAAATGCATAAGAGTCCCAGTTTCCCCACATCCTTGCCAGCATTTGTTATTCTCTGATTTTATTTTGTTTTGCTTTTAATCTTAGCCACGCTAGTGGGATGAAATGGTTTTGATTTGCGTGTCTCTGGTGGCTAGTGGAAAACACTGGCAGTGTAGTTGCTGAGTGCTACATCTGCCCATTAGGTTGGCAGTTGGAGTCTGCCAGGTGCTCTTTGGAAACTCTATTGGGCAGTTCTACTCTGTCCTGTAGGGTCACTATGAGTCGGAATCAACTCAACAGCAGTGACACTGGGCATCTTTTCTTGTGTTTGGTGGTCATGTAAATATTCTCTTTAGTGAAATGTCTGTTCAAGTCCTTTGCTCGTTGTATAATTGGGTTATTTATCTTTTGTTGTTAAGTTGTGGATGTTTTATGTATTTTTTGGTTATTAGATTTTCATTGGATGTATGTTTTCTTGTCCTTGTAGCTTGTCTTCTTTTTCTTTTTTTGGTAAAGTCTTCCAGAGAACAAAAGTTCTTAACTTTTATGAGGTCCTATTTATTTGTTTTGTCTTTTGCTCTTTGTGCTATTTTTTTGCTCTTTGTATTATTATATTTGATAACCTATCATTAAAAGCTAAGTGTGATGGCCATGTTGCCCGTGCTCTTTCTTCTAATAATTTTATGGTTTGGTTTACATGTTTAAGTCCTTGATCCATTTTGAATTTGCTTTTGTGTATGGCCTGAGGCATGGATCCTGTTTCATTCTTCTGCGTGTGGAAACTCAGATTTCCAAGCACCATTTATTGAGGAGACTCTTCTTTCCCCCATCAAGTGAACTTAGCACCATTATCAAAAGTCAAGTGACCATGGATATGTGGGTTTCTTTCTGGGCTTTCAGTTGAATTCTATTGGTCTATGTGTTTATTATTATACCAGATACCAGGTTGTCTTAATTACCAAAGCAGTATAGTAAGTTTTCAAATCAGGAAGTGTGAGTCCTCTTATGTTGTTCTTCTCTTTCAACGTTGCTTTGGTTATCTGGGACCTGTTGCCATTCATATAAAGCTGAGGACTGACTTTTTTATTCCTGAAATTTTGATCAGGATTGCATTGACTCTATAGATTACTTAGGCAGTGTTGACCTCTTAATAATATTAACTCTTCTATAAGCATGGAATATCTTTGCATTTATTTGTCTTGTTTAATTTCTTCCATAAGTGTTTTATAGTTGTCATTGTATAAGTACTTCAGATCCAACAGATTTCTGCTTGTAGACTCATACTTACACACTCACAAATGTCGTTTGTTTTATTTGGTAATATTTGTGATCCCAGTAATGTCTTCAGACTTAACGAATATGTGCAATCAATATGTTTTCTAAAGGAAAACAATTAACCTTAGATAGGACTCAACTTCTGACATTAGGTTATGTCTTCCAGACACCCAAAACACCCATGTGCCTTGTCTGTCTATTATTTAAGAAGTCAGTATCAGAACCTTGGACATTTTTAATCTATTGGGGGAGGTAAACAGGTAGACAGAGGTGTTTCAGTACAATGAATAATCAAAGAAAAGGGTCTACATAGTTGAGCATTCCTGATAAACAGCCACTGCATCTAGACGTTGGGTAAGAGGGTATGGTCAGAGAGAGGAGCACACATTCCAAGCTTCTGTGACATTCAAAAGATGACAGGTATCAAAGAAGCAGAGAGTAGTTTGGTAAAATGGATACCTATACCCTATGGAAATGAAAATTGTCAAACATGGTGGATAGGTTGGTCATATAGAGGAAGATCATGAACATGGTACCTGTGATTATTAAAGCTGTGTGTCACTTCGACTAGGCCATGATTCTCAGTGGTTTGGCAGTTATGATGTAGTTTGGCAATCATATGATGATGTGATCATGTCCCTAATGAGATTTAATATCATCACATCCATGATGGAAATCTGCTATGAGTAGCCAATCAGTTGAAAAGACATTTCCTTGGGGACTGTAGCCTGTATTCAATGCAGATGACTGTCTGGCAAGGCTCACAGGCTTTTGCTCACTCTGGATCCCACAACTAGCTCCTGTTCATCTGACCTTCAGTTCTTAGGACTTGAGTTAGCAGCTTACTTGCTGTCTTGCCTGCTGATCTTGGGATTCATCTGTCTGGGCAGCATGTGAGCAAAAGCCCTGCTGCCTGATCTGCTGATCTTGGATATGCCAGTCTATGTGGGTACATGAATCAGGAGAAAATCCCAGCCTAAGCTTCAGACTTGGGTCATTCCAGCTTCTACAACCACATGAGCCATTTCCTTGATGTAAATCTCTGTGTGTGTGTGTGTGTCTGTGCACGTGCTTTACTGGTTTTACTTCTCTAGAGAACCCATCCTAAGATAGCAACCAAGTGCTCAGTGAAAGTGAATAAATGTCTAGAAGGGAGATCTGGTGATGACAGTGGGGAGGAGAGGACAGAGGAGAGGACAGCCAGATGGAATGAACCTTACAGGGGAAAATCTTTGCCAGCATTATGTTGTTTATTTTCGTCAGCATGAATCAGCAAGAGAAAACAGGTAAAGTCCACACTAACATTCCCTTTTACCCATCTGGTTGTAGGAGGAATCATGTTCTTGGGTAAAATCATTTTCCTTACTTTGTTCTAAAGTTTGACGTGATTGGTTGGTTCCTGATCGAGCAAATACATTTTTTCAAATAGGAGGAATACCTTGAAACTTCCTTTCATAAACTGCCCTGTGAGAGGACATTTAGATGTGGTAGAGTACCCAAACAAAGCAATCGTGGAAGATCAATTACCTAATGTGTTTTATTTGTATGCAGTGTAAAAGTTAAGGATGATCCTGGGCTTGGGAACTCTGTCTTTTGTCTCTAGAATAAAGGATCATAAGGCTGATGACTGTGATCAGAACATTGATAATTCTCATGTTATTAAACACTGCATTCAGAAATTTGTCAATTCATTGTTTTGAGCTCAAGGTGCAGGGTAGGTTTGGTTCCCAGGGAAGTAAATTTTGGGGTGGATGTTTATTAGGGTGTACTATTGGGAATGCTGTTAACACCTGTGAAAACGAGAGAAAGGAAGCAGGATTTGGCCAAGAGAGAAGCTGAACTGTAATTAGCTTTAATAAAGACCTCAGCTGATCTACTGAGATACTCTGTTGTTGAGCAGGCCTTTCAGAGTTGTCCCAAATTGAGGCAAGGGAATAGTACCTTTATGCTCTGGTAATGATAAGTTAAGGAGATCTGATTGCATGGTGGTTATAGCATTCAAATGCTAACCAAAAGTTTGGTGGTTCAAACCCACCAGCCACTCCATGAGAGAAATATGTGGCAGTCTGCTTCCATAAAGATGTAAGCCTTGGGAACACTATGGGGAAGTTCTACCCTGTCCTGCAGGGTTCCTGTGAGTCAGAATTGACTCCATGAAAGTGGGATTGTTATTGTTTTGTTTTTGGTAATGACCAGTCATTGAACATGGGCTTGCCCCTAAATAAGGTGTGATGTTAAGTGAGGCAGGTTTTCTCAGCTGAGAAAATACCCAAATAGGTTAGACAGCTAGGAGCTTTCTACCAGCCATGCTCCTAGCAGCTAGGGAAGTAAGTGCTTTATTCTTGAAGGAGTATTTCGATGCCACATCCTGGAATCCACCACCAGTACAGTAGTAAGATGCCCAAGATTTTGAAAATATCAGCCTAGCCCTTAATTTAGCTGAATCATACAACTTTATAGTCTATAATATAATTCTATAGTAATATAACCCATAAAGCCAAATAAGTGTAGGAATGATGGTATCTCATCACCGTTTTAATGTTTTCAAAACACAATACTTTCTGCATTCTTAATTGGGATGCCAAGAACACATACACACACGCAGATGCACAGTCTTGCCCAGACATTGGAAATAAAGCATTGTTCTTTCACCAAATATGTATTTATAGAACGCAGGAAGTACTGTGATGTTCTAAAGTAAGTGCATAATATAAGGCATTCTAGTACAGAGTCTGTAGCAAGCAGAAAGCTTTATCCTTAGCTGCAGACGCAGTGGGTCTTATTAATTCACCGAAGGAATGTTCACTGAACTTAAGCTGTGTACCAAGCACTGTGCTAGGGCTTAGAGATGCAAGGGAGAATGAGAACCAGTACCAATCTAGAAGAGGACCTACAAGAGAGAATACACACAGGGGGGCATGGGACATGAAAGAGGTATGGCCACCTCTTCCTAAGTAGACTTAGGAAAACTTGTATGGAAGAGGTGGTAATTAAACAGAATCTTCAAAGAGTGATTGCATTTTGTTGGTGGAATAGTGAATAGAGGAAAGATGAAAGAGAGTGAAGCATGGGAAGCACTCAGGCAAGGGCCCTGTGTTTGTGTTGTTGCAACTGTCTGTCTTGGTTGAATTGTAAGGCTTGCGTATTTGGAATGATAGTTAGCAAGAAATAAAGTTGAAGAGGGACCAGCTCATGAGTAACCTAAAAATCATGATTCAGAATTAGACTTTATTTTCTTGGCAGGGGGAAGCCATTATGGTTTTTAAACAGGAGAGTAACAGAAAGGCCACTCATAGCAATGTGTTGAGTGAATTGGAAACTGGAGAGAAGGTAGGTAGGATCTTATACTCGCAGTCAGGGTAAAAAAACTTTAAGGACCTTAACTAAGCCAGACACAGTAGGGACTGAAAAGGTGAACAAGTGTTAGAAGTACACAGGAGGTGTAACTGACTTGTGACTGATTGGGAATTGAGATGAGATGGGCAATCTAGGATTAATCCCAAGTTTCTTTCTAACTTCAGAGACTGGGCAGATATGGTGCCATTTACCAAGGTAATTAATATATGAGGATAGCAGACTTGGAGGGAGAGATGATCAGTTAAATTATGGATGTGTTGAGAATGAGTATCAGGTAGGGAAATGTCTAAGAAGATGAATACATAGCTTTAGTGCTCAAGGCAAGGAATTACTTAGACGTATGGACGTGAGTCTCGTGGGCATGTAATAGCCATGAGAGTGGATAAGATGGTCCAAGGAAATGGAGCAAAAAAAAAAAAAAAAAAAAAGACCAAATATAGAACACTTAGGAGCCCCAGTGTTGATGGAGCAATCTAATGCAGATGGACCAGCAAAGGAGAACAATGATGGGCAAGTGTGAATCAGAAGGGAGAAACCTCAGAAGCCAGGCTGGTTATTTCAAGGAACTGGATACAGTTAACAGCATTGGATGTTTCAGAGTGATTAAGTAAGCTGAAAACTAGAGAGAATCTATTAGATTTGGATGGTAAGTCATCAGTAACTGTGGTCAAAACAGTTCCAAGGAATGTGGAGGCAGAAAGCCCACTGCACCAGATGGAAGAGTAGGAAGTGAGAATGTACAGATAGAAGCGGTCACACAGCTCATTGGACGTTAAAGAATTTTGAGTCTACAGTTGTTAGATGGATTTTCTTTGTGGGTGTTGAATTCATCCAAGATATTGGCAGAGATTGAGGTAGAGAGGAAAACTGTGAGCCAAGAGCCCAAGTCAGCTTAGGGTGGCTAAGTAGTTTTTGTCATTCATTTGACCAGTGTCTTCTGTGTAGCCTTAAATTACAGCAACTAAGAGAATGGGTAGTAGGACCATATGGCACAGATCTCAAAGGAAGAAAAACTTGTGCCTTGGTGTAAGAAACAGTGATTTTTGAAATGGCATCGGAAAGCCAGAAGAATGCCAGCACTATCTGCAGCCACTCTGCTATTTACATTGTAGGAGAATGAACATCCTCTACTGGAGGGGGCTCCAGATAAGACAAGATGCTTTAGCAGAAAGTCACATTTCTGTGAAGGGAAGGAGCCGAAGGGAGTGTTGCATGAAAATGTTGAGCATGTGGTAGAGGTTAATTACAATGAAATGAGAGGTCCAGGGAGCAGAGTGGAACAGGTTTTCAGGAAAGCCAGTCATGGATGGAGGAATGGGTGGAATGAGATAGAGGTAGGGCAAGGAAGTAGAGAAAATAATAATATACGAGATGACAGTTGTCTGGAGGGGCTTGGATTTTGTGGGTGGCCAAGAATGACAGGGATAAAAGTCATGGTAAGATTGATTATCCTTGAGGTTACAGGCCTGGTAAATGTAGCAGATTCAGTCTCTTACTGGTTTTTAAATGAAACACTTCTGAGAATTAACTTTGAAATGAACTCTTTCTGGACAGCATTGTGGAATGAGGGTGGGGAAGATTCACTGGCCTTTGGAGAGCTTTACCGGCCCCCAGTTGAATCAGATTTAGATGAATGTATCACATGGAAAGGTTTGGGAAGGCACTGGAAATTCTCCCTCAGGTGGAGTCTTCACTATGCTGTTGGAGAGGTAGGCGATATGACCACACATGCTCTCTCGATGGACCTGTGGTGACTGCAAGTCTGCTCTCGGGTCAGGGGACTGACTGGTGGAACCATTCTTGCTTCAGTAGCAGTTTGGAGGCTTCATAGGTATGGGTCTTTCCTAAGACAGATGTTTATAAATAGTACCTCCTAAATAGTAAGCGCCTTAAAAGTGTCTTCTCTGTTCAAGGGCCTCCTTAGAGCCCCCTCTAGAGGTAACATGTAGGCACTAAAGCAAAGAGCAACAGAATTGAATCACAGAGATTCTTTCCTTTGGTTTATTTGGTGTGAATCAAGCACAGAGATGAGAATCCTTCAGCCTTCTATCTGAAAGTGTTAACTCTGTTCCTTCCCTGTCACTATAAGGTAATCAGACATCATCCTGTGATGAGAGACAATAATTACACTGAACCACAGCAACTACAATTCCTGGAGTCCAAGAATTCCATCAGCACTTCCTTTTTCAAATATGATTTTCTAGGATTTATACCAACAAAATGAAAATGGCTTCTGTCAGTGTGCTCAGTAGGGAAAGTATTTTGGAAACATGACAGATGAACCCTGACTTTATTTATAGAGTAAGACCTGATCTTTAAAAAACATCTATTACTTGCTCTGACAGCCAAATCTAGAATTCATCACTCTGCTCCTGTTACACTTAGGTGTAGCTGGATTTTATGTTTATTATTGTGTTTTCAATATTTGTTATAATCAGTATGTATGGGAGGAGAGATATGACTGAAAAGGTCAACTTGGAAACAATAAGAGTTTTCCCCATGAACACATGTGAAGTGTGTCCTTTGATTAGAACCTCGGTTTGAAAAGCCCTTCATCACCTGTTCCTCTGCCTCTTAAGCTCCCTCAGCCAGAAGGCTTTGCTCAGAAATGTTATTCATTGCCTCTCCCTCCATTCCTGCATTTTAGGCTGATCTGTCTCTTGATCCTCTGTTGTTTCATTTCTAGTTATGCTACATTAGTTGAACTTGTGCTTCATTGAATCGGTTAAGTTCTTTGCTTTTGATTATTCTCAGTTATTCTCACAGGTTTCTTGGGCACCTGACAGTCATCCATTTTCTGAATGTGTTGGGTCTCATAGAATTGCACTGTGTTGAGTACCATTCTGAAACAAGTAAACTGTGTCCTCCAGTTAGGTTGACCAGATTCAGCAAATAAAAATAGAAGGAACCAACTAAGTTAGAATTTCTGATAAACAGTGAATAGATTTTTTTTAAGCATAAGTGAGTCCCATGCAATATTTTGAACATATTTACTCTTTTTTCTTATTTCTCTGAAATTCACATTTAACTGGAAATCTTGTATTTTATCTAGCAACCATATCCCTTGTCCTTTTCTACATGGACAGTGTCACCTCGTGTGATACTTGTGTTCTATAGAGCATTGTTTGGGAAAGCCTGCCATTCAGTTACTCATGAACTTTTTTTTTTTTTTTTTTGCTACATATAGAATTCTCCTGGTACTACTGGCTTTGAAAAATAAACAGCTAGATCCAGTAGCACCAGGAGAATTTTACATGTAACAACAACAACAGAAAAAGTTCATGAGGTAACATTTGCCTAGTGCTAGTTCAGGAAAACCCTGGTGGTGTAGTGGTTAAGAGCTATAGATGCTAACCAAAAGGTCAGCAGTTCAAATCCACCAGACACTCTTTGGGATCCCTATGGGGCAGTTCTATTCTGTCCTGTGGGGTCCCTTTGAGTCAGGATTGACTCAACAGCAGTGGGTAGTGCTAGTTCAAAGTTCTGCCAGGGAAACCGTCATATTGTCTGTTCTTAAAGCTCAGACACTTATATGTAGTCATTTTGGAAATAAGTTTCATAACCAAGAATTTCATTGATATTGTGGCCTATTCTGTCAGAAGTTTGCCAGATGCCCAGAAATACTCTGAATCTAGTTTCCTCAAGCTGACAAACCAAAGAAGAACTATCATATCACTTTAATCCACTGAAGTACCTTCCACTCTAACTTGACCATCCACATAATCATTGTAACCTAAGGATATTTATGAATTTCTCAAAGTAGCTTCCAGAGTTCAGTTCTCTGCATGGCATCAAATGCCTTTGGGAAGTGAACAAATACAGCAGCGATATTAGTAGGTAACACAGTATTTCCATCCTTACCGAGTGATGATGAGCTTCAACTCAAGACGACCCTGTGATTTCAGATGATGGGGTTCCCTTTGCAGCTGTGCTGTTGAGATGTGCTTCAATAGCTCTTAGGAATTGTCATTCTCTAGAAGCTCAGCAATGAAGATTTGGATTAGTTGAGTGACCTTTTATAGTACGTTAATGACCTCGCCTACAAGAATTTAATGCATGACAGACAATGATCAGTCCAAGAAGTGGCATGTAGCAATTGGTTTACCTTTCTAGCCTCATTACTGAATAGAATCTAACCGATGTAAGCACTGTCTGGGCTTTGAATGTATGCATACATGGTATCTTTTTCCTTCTGTAGGTATTTGAATTAGTGATTACAAGATGATGCATATCATATTCTTTTTATATGATTATGTTGTTGTTGATAGGTGCCTTCAAGTCAGTTCCTACTCACAGTGACACTGTGTACAACACAGTGACAAACTGCTTAGTCCTGTGCCATCCTCACAGTCATCACTATCTTTCAGCCTGTTGTTTTAGCCATTGTGTCAATCCATCTTGTTGAGAGAGTCTCTCTTTCTCTCTGACCCTCTACTTAGCCCAATATAATGTCCTTCTCCAGGGCTCATCCCCAAAGTAAGTGAGACAAAATTATTATAGTATACCTTTCTTTATCTATTGCCATAAAATCAGTTGCAACTTATAGCAACTGTATAAGGTAGAGTAGAACCACCCCATAGGGTTTCCAAGGAGCAGCGGGTGGATTTGAACTGCCGACCTTTGAGTTAGCAGCCAGTCTCTTAACTACTGCATCACCAGGGCTCCAGTTCATATATAATAGTTCATATTTAGTTATTATCCAGTAGTTCATAAGGTGCTGTAGTGGCACAGTAATTAAAGAGCTTGGCTGCTAACCAAAAGGTCAGCAGTTCCAACCAACCATCCACTTTTCAGGACAGAGGTCACAGTCTGCTTCTTTAATGATTACAGACTTGGAAACCCCGTGGGGCAGTTCTCATCACTTTCCCACATATTACAGTAAAACTCTCTGTAAAATATGTCACTTCACTATTTTACAGTCTACTGATATGTCATGCTAAAGAGCAATTAAGCTTTTTAAAACCATTAGTCTACACTGTTCATCACTTAACTCAGATAACACAGAATGACACGAAATCATTTCGGGCAATCACAGTTGTTCAGATATATTCGTGTGTGCATATGCTTCCATGCACACACAGCACATGCACTCGCAAAATACACCCACAGCACACACAAAAATGCACAAAATGCACATACACACCCCAAGTCTCTGGCCTTCATGTGGTTTTATAGTGCATCCTGTCCTGTTGCAGTTATATTAGTCTGTACTAAATTAAATGAATATCCTGCCATACTTATTGGTCCAGAACTATCTAAAAGGGTGATTTACTGACTCATAGGTTAAATTTCCATTTTTTTTTCCATTCCATTAAGTCTAGCAGCTACTGGGTTACAATGCTCAAGCATTTCTCTTGCCCTTTATGATCTCAATGAATTCCTTTGACCCACTTTATTCTGTGTACATAAGCAAGACCAGAACAACATTTGGTATGTATGAGATAATGGAAAAGTCATACTCTGCTTAGTGTGGTTTCCTATGATTTTTCTGAGTAGAGCCCAGGACGATTTTTGATAATGTCGTACATGAAGATGGACAGAATTTAATAGTCTGTTGCTCTCTCTGAACTCATCAACATTTATTGAACTGATTGTGTTAGCTTGGATGTACAGTAGCTACATTCCTTTTAATTTTTTCAAACAGAAGTAAATTGTTAATTGTATCCGTTGCATAACTTCATTGCCCATTACCCTGCTCCATTTTAATTACACACCATTAGCAAATAGAACCCACAAGAGCTCATTATCCCATACTCATTGCCTTGGTGTTCAATTAACTGTATGGAATGGCTTTGCTTTCCAGACGATTGGCCGTCTTGAAGCCCCGTTTTTCACCAAGTTCAAGGATAGCAGTGCTTGAGGAGGAGGAACCTCTTTCAAACCCATATTATTCACCATTGCACATACCAAAGACTCTGAAAGTTGAAACAGAAGATAGTCTTTGATCCCTGATGCATCTTTTGTTGGATTTCTCAGTGTAACTCTCCCTCCTTTCCATTTTTTCTGAGTCCATAACAGGAAACACCTATTCTGGGGATGTTTTGCCTAAAAATATCCTCCTCCTCCCTAGAGCTTGAAATTGCTTCAGCTACAGCTTCATTTGAGTAAATGAGGTAACAACCTAAAAAAGGTTAAGTTAGAAATAGCCGTCATTCTACCTCAGTGTGTTTTATTTGGTCAAACTCTTCTTTCAGCTAAAATAAACAGAAATATTTAAAGAAAGGACACACTTGGCAAGAGGGTACTGCAATGGTAGAGGCCTGTCTTCTTGAGGCCTTGAAGCAAGAGCACAGTGGGAGACAGGCAGGGGCACAAGGGAGGGAGGAAAGAGAATGACCTTTGCTACTTTGACATGTGGCTGCTCTTAATTTGCTATCCTCCCAGGGCTCACTGCAAGTCAGATACAGCTGTCACGTAAGTGGGAGTTAACTCCTGGGATTATAGCTGTCAGGAAGGAGTAGGAAAGAGGTGGGAGAACCAACCATAGTAGTTGGCTTCCTGGTAACTGGCTTAGAAATCTGGGGAGTATATTACAAAGATAGACCCAAGATTGGCTGTGTACAGTCAGTCAAGAGGTTTTGTAAGATTATTGTCGGTTGTATGTGGCCAAATATGCACATATTGTTGTTGTTGTTGTTAGGTGCCATCGAGTTGCTTCTGACTCATAGTGACCCTACGAACAGAACAAAACACTGCCCAGTCCTGCACCATGCCCACCATTGTTTTTATGCTTAAGCCCATTGCTGTAGCCACTATGCAAATCCATCTCATTGAAGGTTTTCCTCTTTTTCACTGCCTCTGTACTTTACCTGGTATGATGTCCTGCTACAGGGACTGATCCTTCCTGACAACATATCCAAAATACCTAACACACAGTGTTACTATCCTTGCTTCCGAGGAGCACTCTGGCTATATATTTTCTAGAACAGATCTGTTTGTTATTTTGGTAGTCCATGATATGTTCAATATTCTTCTCCAGCAGCAGAATTCAAAGGCGTCAGTTCTTCTGTCTTCCTTATTCATTGTCCAGCTTTAGCCTGCATATGATATGATTGAAATTCCATGGCTTGGGTCAGACACACCTTAGTCTTCAAGGTGACACATGGTTTACCACATATGCACATGGTTTAGCAAAAAGAATGATGCCATAAAGCTTATAATTTTTAACTTCACAAATAATGCGTGCAGTTTCCTTAAAAGAAAAACAAATTGAAACTTTGCAAGTAACACTAAGTCTCCTTTGTCAGCCACCCCAACGCCCATTACTTCCACTCTTCCTCAGGAATAACCACAGATCTCAGCCATTTTCCTTTATTTTATTCAGCTGACTTGGAATAAAGCAAAGATTCATGACCTCATGAGACTTACATTTTAGTAAATACTATCACTGTGAATTTTTTTTTTTTTTCAATCAGCAATGTGTCTTGGAGGTTTATCCATTTTCACACATGCAGATCCACCTCATTCATTTGAAACGATACATGCATATGGTTTTTTCACAGTTGATTTAGACATTCTCACAGCAGTGGAATTACTGTCACAGAGTTTTTCTTAGCAATCTGATTGGTGTTCTGGGTGTTTCTTTACAGCCAGCCAGCCCTGAAGAGGATCCACAGGCAGGCTTTCCTTCCTTCTCTGTGGTGGAGAAAGTGAGGTAATTGCATCTCCCACCTCACAAAGCAGTGATTTTGTCAGTTGTAAAGGGTCATCGAATAAGGATGTCCTATTCTTGACAGCTCATTGCACCCGTATCTGTGAAACTATAGCAGCTGCATTTATCATGTTTTTTTTAATTAGTTTTGACAAATAGCCATGAAAAGTTACATGATTCTACAACGTGTAGAAATTATTAAAGTTTATTACCAAGAGGGGGCCAAGATGGTAGACTAGTCACACATCTCCTTGATTCCCTCTGAGAACTAAGGCCAGAAAACTACATGTAGCAGAGTGGATATTTTAGGAGCCCTACGATCAGATGGGAAATTGTGAGATTGGACTGGGCACCAGAAAGGGGAAAACTACCTTTGTTGGAGGTGAGATGACAGTGCAAAGGGTCCCGCTTCTGCCAGCACAGTGGCAGAGAAGCTTACAGGTACTGACATCATCTTTATCACCTGGGAGACTGGGACTGGGGCTGCTGTGCCTGAGAGTCTGGCTGAGGCCACCTGCCACACTGGGCAGCAGCACATGAGTGGACAGCATCTCTGACAGCAAAGAGGCTGTACCTAAGACAGTTGCATCTAAAGAACCCAATGACAGCTGGTGGCCAAGTGCAGAAGTGCCTTTGCTGTCCATCTTCTCTGAGCTACACCATAGATTCTGCTGGTGCAGTCCAAGAGTGACAGCAGAGGTAGGACGCCATCTTAGTCAGCTGAGAAGTGGAGTCAGCCATGTCTGAGGGCCCAGCTGAGTCTGGCTGCCATGCGGAGCAGCACCACCTGACTAGTCAGTGTCTCTTTCAATAGAGAAGCTGTACGTAAGACAGTTGCACCTAGAGAACACAGTAGTGGTTAGCAGCCAAGTAATGCAGTGCCCTTCCACAGTTCCTTCTCTGAGCTATGCCATGGCTTCTACTGATGAGACATCAGAGAACCTGAACAGTTTTCTGATGGCTCCAAGACAACAGTCAATGTCTAACCATTTAAAGAAGAGACCACAATTGCTCCAGAAAACTCCCAAAATAAAGAATCAAAAAACTTCTCAGATAAAGAGACCTCCCTGAACTTACCAGAGCTAGAATACAAAAGAATTACATAGAGAGCCCTTCTAGATCTTAGGATGGAGATTAGCCAAATGAAGCAGAACAAAATGAAAAATTAAACAAGCCATATGAACAGCTAGAACAACAGTAATCTGAAATTCAGTACATCATTAATAAAATTACAGAGTTAGACAATTTAATTGAAAGCCAAAAAAGTAGGATTTAGGCAATGGAATGTGGAATCAGCAAGAATGAAGATAAAGCAACTGACAGCAGCATTGATGAGGAGACATGAGATAAAAGAATCAAGAAAAATTAAGAATCCTTAAGAATCATGTGAGACTCTATCAAGAGGAACAATTTATGAATAATTGGAGTTCCAGAGCAAGGAAGGATAGCAAAAAATACAGAGAGAATTGCTGAAGAGTTGCTGACAGAAAACTTCCCTGACATAATGAAAGAAGATAGGCATTCAAGGTGCTCATCATACTCCATAAAATGTAAGCTCCAAAAGAAAGATACCAAGATAAATAATAATCAAGCTTAATAAAATGAAGCACAATGAGAGGTTCTTAAAGGCAGGTAGGCTTAAACAAAAACTAACGTACAAAGGGAAGCCTTTAAGACGAACCTCTGACTTTTCAGCTGAAACCATGTCGGCAAGAAGGCAATGGAATGATACATACAAAGCCTTGAAAGAACAAAACTTCCAATCAAGAATTATATACCCTGCAAAATTGCATCTCAGATATGACAGTGAAATTAGAACATTCTCAGATAAACAGAAGCTTAGAGACTTTGCAAAAACCAAACCAGAATTACAAGGAATACTGAAGGAAGTTCTTCCTTTAGGAAATCAGTAATGTCAGATGTATATCCACGGATGCACTGCAGGACAGAGTCCTGCAGTCTTAGTTAAGGAAGTCACAAAGCTCAACAAAAGCTAAAATATTAAAATCAGGAAAACAGAGATATCAACATGTAAACTCAACATTGCATTATAAAGAGGAGTATATTACAGTATTCACAGCCCTTTCAAATGGAGAGAAAGTTGAGGAAATATACAGGAGTTAAGGACTGGTATAAACTTGGAACACTGTGGGTGAACGGAGTAGCCACAAAGCAAACTAACAATAATACTACAACAAGAAACACAATACAGAAGTCTCAATAGACACAAAGCCAACACTGAAAAGTATAAAAAGAAAAACCATACAGAAAAATGACCCAAACAGAATACTAAGTGGAACAAAGAAAATGTCAACACAAAAATAAAGGCACCAAAATGACAGCACTAAATACATATCTATCAATAATTATACTGAATGTAGACAGATTGAATGCTCCAATAGAGAGACAAGAGAGTAACAGGTTGGATCAAAAAACAATCCACCTACATGCTGCTTACAAGAAACACACCTTAGACTCAAAGATATAAACAAACTGAAAATCAAAGGATGGAAAAATACATATCAAGCTAACAATATGCAAAGAAGGACAGGAGTGGCAATACTAATCTCAGATAAAATAGATTTTAAAGTAAAATCCACTATTATGGACAAGGACAGTCACTATTTATTGCTGAAAGGTTCAATACATAAGGAGAATATAACAATATTAAATATTTATGCACCGAATATCAGAGCATCTAAATATATCAAACAAACACTGACAACACTGAAAAATGAGTAGATCACTCCACAATAATAGTAACAGATTATCCAGAAAAAAAGATCAATAAAGATACAAAAAATCTTACTGCAACAATCACCCAACTCAATCTCACAGACATATACAGAACTTTTTATGCAACAACAGACAAGTACACCTTCTTTTCCAATGCACATGAAGCATTCTGCAGAATAGACATATTAGGCCATAAAGCAAGTCTCCACAAAATCCAAACCATTGAATTATTGCAAAGCATCTTGTCAGACCAGAAAGCCGTAAAAGTTCAAATCAATAGCAAAATAGTCATGCGCAGAAATTCACATTCATGGAAACTGAACAACACCTTGCTCAGAAATTCATGGGTTGTAAAAGAAATCAAGGATGCAATAAATAAATTCATGGCATATAATGGGAATGAAAGCACATCCTACCAGAAGCTATGGGATACAGCAAAAGCAGTGCTCACAGGCCAGTTTATTTCTGTAAATGCACACACCTGGAATTGAAGAAAGGGCCCAAACCAAAGAATTAACCCTACAACTTGAACAAGAAGAAAGAGAACAACAAAAATGTCCCTTGGGCACTAGCAGAAAACAGATAATAAAAATTATAGCAGAACTAAACAAATTAGAGAATGGAAAAATAATTGAAAGAATTAACAAAACCAAAAGCTGTTTTTTTGAAAAGATCAACAAAATTGATAAACCATTGGCTAAATTCACAAAAGAAAAACAGGAGAGGAAACAAGTAACCCAAATAAGAAATGAGACAGGAGGTGTCACAACAGACCCAACTGAAAATCAAAAGTATCATAACAGAATACTACTAAAGTTTATCATCAAAATGGGTGTTCCATTCACCAAATATTCCATGCATTCTGTAAAATTTATGATGTGCCTTATCATCCCACTGACAGAATAATTTGACATTTAATTAAAAAATCTGAGACAACCATTTAATTTTTTTTTTTACTAAATAAAAAAGTGAAAGTGTACATACTGCATGCTTACAATACTCAGTTAAGAGAGGAGGAGTACACAAGTTGTGTCAAAGTCCCGTTAATAGTGATCTTCTCAGTAATGTGTATTGTCACCAATTTCACCCTACCAAATTTCTGACAACTATCTAATCTAAACCCTTGCCCCTTGCCTTCCCACCTTCCCCACCTTTGTAGCCATCAGAGTCTTTTCTATTATGTATGAGTATGCTTTTTAATTAAAAAATTTGAGACTGCCAATCAGCCAACAGCTGTGCGTCAACAAACGTCACATTCCAATGAAAACACCATCACCGTTCTTCAGATTGTACCTGAAAATCCATCCCAAGCAGTTTCTCTCTGAGCATGACAACTGGGCCTTTAGTCAACCACAATCTGGCAGATTTTGCATGTGGACTTGAAGCTTGACCCTTACAAAATTGTTTTAATTCAAGAACTGAAGCCCAACAAGCATAGATTGCACTGTACATTTGTTGACTGGGCTCTGGAGCAAATGAAAGTTGACTCTGCTTTTGATTGAAAAATCCCCTTCAGCAGCAAGGCCCATTTTTGATGAATTGGTTTATTAACAAACAAAATTGTCACATTCAGAGTGATAGGAATCCAATGGAGATTGAAAAACATCCACTTCATCCCCGAAAAGTTACTATTTGCTGTGGATTTTGGTCCAGCAGAATCACTGGCCCTTATTTTTTCCAGGATAAACGAGGAGAGGCTGTGACTGTCCATGCTGAAAGATACTGGGCTATGATAACTGATTGTTTGGGGCCCTGTTTGGAAGGGACCTTGGTGACCATTTACTCGAAGTTCTTTTCCACATATAATGTCATCCAATGCACTTCAAAATAATAAAACAAAACCGTATCATTTATATAACTTGTTTTATTCAAGTTCAAAGATGAGACACCTTTGTTGGAAGACCCTTTATTTTAGGCTTTCAGGGGGATTATTTGATAGAGCTAGTCAGGAGGAAAAAGACCCAGAACTCCCTTTTATGATAAGGATCAAAATGAGACTGGTGACGAGAAGCATGAAAATGGAAGGGGGTCACGGACAGGTAACTTGAGATAGCAAGTGGGAGAAAGCTGCGAGGAAGACACCTGGACCACATAGCACGTGAACAAGGCTGCACCAAAGGAGAGGAACAGGGAACCAGCTGAGTCTGGGCACAGACCAAACACTGCGGAAGGAAAGTTCTATTTTGGTGTCACTGTTATATTTGAGCTTTCGATGTGGCTTAGTCATGACGTTACCTAGTTCTCTTTTTAAACCCTCCTGAGCTGTGAAAGCCTGCATTCCTGTTCCTAGACACTCAGGCTTGATAAAGATGTAGTGAAGCCCTTCTGTCTGAACAAAGAAAATGAGACTTAAGAGAAGTGCCTCCAGTATAGAATGAAATCCAGTTCTCATACTTCAAATATTTTCCCAGTCCACATGAATTCAATGTGCATTGTATATAAAAAGGGTTTTGGGTAGAGTTTAAAACATTAGTAGGTTTCACAGTTTTCTCTTTCCATTTGAGGTTTCAAAGCATTTATTTTATTACAGGTCTACTTGATCACAATTTAATGTAAAAACATTATTTAAATTTTCTTCGGTTTGTTCACTTTACTCATCAGTAGAAACAATGCTAGTTCTTTCATCATTAATCAAATTTTGATGCTCAAATTAATGTTATGTTATTTTTCCATTTGTCCCTCCATTCTTTTAACCTGAAAGTGATTACTCCAATAGTAGGGGAAATCATCTCCAGAAGAAAGTGTTGGGTTTGAATGATTATTTTTAGAAACCTCATCCAAATACTTCATAAGTAATATAATCAAATCTGTTTCATTAAATCTGTTTTTCTTCCCTATGTGAATATTATGTATAATTTCTATGGATGTGTTTTTAGCAAGGAAAATATTGATGGATTTACTGAAGCTGGAATAATTTAGTTTTTTACATATTCCAGGATTATTCAAAGGAATGCAAAAATTAAACCTTACACATTTTATGGTCTGTTTCATAGGCATTTACAGAACACATTTGCATTTTTCTTCAGTTTCATGGCCTTCATGAAAGCGGGTTTCTGATGCTTTCAATCTCTCATGTCACCCGTTCTGCTTAAATACTTATGACCGCCTCCATGGGTGACCCTGACATGCCATTGGATCCAGGGACACAAAGTACAGGAATCTGCTTTTCTTTGGAGCTATTTAACTTCCCAAGGGAAAGAAAACAATAACAACAACAGAATAAAAAATAAAGAAATGCCATTTTCACAAATTGCAATCCTAAATCTAGACACTAGGGGTACAACTTGTGAGGGAAGATCCAGGTTGTATGAGGGAGAATCTAGGTTTTGTGCAGCTTGCAGCTTCTGCAATTTGGGGGACATTCTTGAAAAGAAAGAATACAAACATATGAATTTAACTCCTCCCCTCCCAAAAAAAACCTGTTGCTGTCAAGTCAAGTTTGACTTACAGCAACTCTGTAAGACGGGATAGAACTGCCCCATAGGGTTTCCAAGGAGCAGCTGGTGGGTTCGAACCACCAACCTTTTGGTTAGCAGCTGAGCTCTCAACCACTGCAACACCAGGGCTCCATGAATTAAAAAAAAACCTAAAAAACCCAGTGCTGTCGAGTCAATTCCTACTCATAGCAACCCTGCAGAAGGACAGAGTAGAACGGCCCCATAGACTTTCCAAGGAGTGTGTGGTGGATTTGAACTGCTGACCTTTCAGTTAGATGAATGCAAAAGTAGATATGAATCAATCACAACAATTTACAAATTTAAAAAAACTACTAACAAATCCAGAAAAAAATAACCTAACATTTTAATCAGTTAGCTGACATGCCTCTATAATGCTTTTATTTCCCTTACGTATTTTTGCTGTACAACTTTTAATGGCTACTTTATACAATAAGTCAGAGCCGACTCGACGGCACTTGGCTTATACAGTAAGCATTGTGTAACACTATCTTCCATTAAAAGAATAAAACTGATCCCATTGCCATCAAGATGATTCTGACTCACAGCTGCTCTATAGGACAGAGTAGAACTACTCCCACAGAGTTTTCAAGGAGCACCTGGTGGATTTGAACTGCTGACTTTTGGTTTAGCAACCATAGCAGCTAACTACTATGCCACCAGGGTTTTCATTGTCTTCCATAGAAAGAATATAAAGATTATTCCATCTTTTCTCTCAAATGGTTGGCTGAAATTTATTTTTGGCTATTGATAGCTTAGAAAATATTCTTTCAGCTTTGCAACTTGTCATGTTAATGGCATGTAAATTGTTATGATTGTTGTCAAAGTTGGTAAAACATCATGTTTCCTTTGTAGATGAGCTGTAAGATTTGGAGAAATTTTCCACTTTCGCAGACCCACCTGTGTGTCCATGCTTCTGCTCCAATACAAAAACCCACCAGTACTGTGTGCCACAGGGTGTGCTTATACCACAGTATTGTGACAGCATCAGGTGAGGTGACACAGAGAACAGAAAATGTATTGCTGGAAACAGTCCCTATACCAGGACCATTAGCATTAGCTTAAGCAGGAGCACAAGCAGCTAAAAACCATATAAGTACATTCTTCTAAACCCGGACTAACTCGTCTCCTTAGTCAGATCCTACAAAAGCCCGTAATCACTTCAGCACCACCTAACTAGAAGGAAGTGGGATGAAGGGGAAGTCTGAATGGGAAGATGCAGTCGTCTTGATTGGTTTTCATTAAAATATCAAGCTTTTACAATACTTCATGACCATGTGTCTGTATTACTAAGGCCCTCTTAGGGGCCAGTGCAAGTCAGGGGCCCTGACACTTGAGCTTCACCTGCTTTGCTGTGACAGTGTTTCTTCATATGTGGATGGTGGTGAGTGGGGACCGAAAGCCTAGAGGTCGTCCACTGAGCAGGCATGACTTGGGCAGGCTGGGACACAGTGGAGTCTGATAGGAAGAAGAAGGGAAAAGCCTGATCCGGGAGCCATAGGCACTGGGGGAAACAAATCTAGCTGCAGGCTGGGTCCATAAAAGGTGGCTGGACCACTTGCCATGGGACCTCAAGTATAAACACAGATGGAAACTCCAACAAGAGGCCATTACAGCATAGAAGAAGGTACATTGTATTCCGGAATTGTGAAGACCTGTGTTTGAATTCCCATCTGTATTCCTTCAGTTGCTGTGTTCCTTTGGGCAAGTTACTTAATCTAATCACTCCCAGACCTCTGTTTTATAAAACTGAGGATGGTACCTACTTTGTGGAGTTGTTAAGGACTAATTAAAATAATAATAATAATAGATGTGGCTGGTTCACATTACTAAATTCTAGTGGACTTCTAAGAGAAGACAGGCAAAACTCAAAGTAGGGAAAGAATGTGCCTGGACCCTTCATAAGCAGTTCATTTGCAGTAAGACCCTAGCCTGTGGTTAGGGGAACAAGAGAAGCTCTCTTGCTAAATTGCTGACACGATCTGCTGGAGCTAGGATGGATCTCAGTGAAGGGGGCTGAGGTTCAGGGTGGGCTTGCATTTCAGTGATGAACCTGCTCAAGTAGTAGGCAAGGGTGGTAGCAGGCAGAGATGCCAGGGCAAACACCCTTACCCGTAACCCATGCCAGCATTATTAACAGGTAGACCACAATTCAAGAGGCCCTACCCTAATTCATACCAGAACTCTTGCAACCTCAATCCCCTTCTGCCTTCTAGGGTTTCATTTCTGATTGTCTGCAAGGCCAGGACACCAGGGACTAAGGGATTGGGTGAAAGAAAGGCTTATCATATCCGGACAAAGGGACTCAAATACTTTTGCTGAAATCACAAGGGTGCTTCCAGCACCTGACTCTACAACAACAACAACAGTCCCTTTCGCAGTCCGGTTGCACCTGGAGTCCCACATGCAAAAAAAAAAAGAAAGTTTTCTGAATATTGGAAGAACCAGCTAGTAGAATGTGATCTCACAGCAAAGAATAAAACAGCCAGCTCCCTGTTAGCCAGTGCTTGGATGGCAGGAGAGCAGCCTACATGGGGCCCACTGAGACGGTCAGGCCCCTTTGGATACATTTACAACAAATGCACCAATCTTTGGCTCTCAGCTTCTTGTCTCCTCCTGACCCCTCTCCCTAGGGATTTCAGCCCTTGTCCGTGCCCAGCTACCACTCCTATGGGAACAACCTCCAAATCTCTGTCCCTAACTGTACCTCTCAAACTCTAAACTCGAATTTCTACTGAAACGACTCTAACAAGAACAGTGACCACCTTTGCAGGCACCCTGATAGCACAGTGGTTAAGAGCTCAGGCTGCTAACTAAACAAACTGGAAGTTCAAATCCACCAGCTGCTCCTTGGAAATCCTGTGGGGCAGTTCTGCTCTGTTCTATAGTGTCACTGTCAGTTGGAATCAACTCAACGGCAATGAGTTTGTTTTTTAATGTACCAGACTTTCCAATAACTCTTTATTTTCTGATTTAATGCTTGCAGAACTCTGTGAGGTAAGTAGCATTATTAACCCATTTTATTGACCACAGAACTGAGGAGAAAAAAGGCTAAGTAACTTGCCTCAAATCTTAACACTAAACTCACAGAATGCCTCAGTTAGCACCTTTAATAAAGTGTACCTCCAGTTTAACTCTTCGTATTTCTGTAGTGCCAACACTTCTTATCTTTCACTACCTGAATTAATGATATCAGCAGTCATCCAGACAGGTAGATTTTCTCCTGATTTAGGAATCCTTTTTCCCCTTAATTCTCCACAACCGAATTGGTTGTTTGCTGTCATTTGTTGACACTAAATTCTGAAAATGGCACTTTGTTTTCTGTCCCATCATTTCTCACCTGTGTTATTGCAGCTGCTTTCTTACTGTGTCCATATTCTCAACCTCTGCGACCAGTTTGCATGCTGCTGCTAGGTGAGTGGGAAACCCTAGTGCTCCAGTGGTCTAGTGCGAAACCCTGGTGGTGTAGTGGTTAAGTGCTATGTCTGCTAACCAAAAGGCTGGCAGTTTGAAGCTACCAGGCACTCCCTGGAAACTCTATGGGGCAGTTTCACTCTGCCCTGTGGGTCGCTATGAGTCGGAATCGACTCGACGGCAGTAGTAGTGGTTAGTGGTCTAGTTGGTTAACTGCTGTGGCTGCTAACCAAAGGTTGACAGTTCAAATCCACCAGGCATTCCTTGGAAACTATGGGCCACTTCCACTCTGACCTGTAGGGTCGCTATGAGTCAGAATTGACGGCAGCTGGTTTGGTTTTTTTCGTTTTGCCAAGTTGTCTGCGATAGGACAGCCTGGATGGCTGTTACCCTTTCAAGTATCTTCAGTGTCTTTTCAACTCCTCCTCTAGTCCCTTTTCCATCCCCATCTTTGTGCAGTGTGATCTGTCTTTCCTAGACAGCAGCCTCTCTGGCTATCATGTGACATCCCAAACACACCTCATGCATCATACCTGCCACTCCCTAGGTGGAGTCAGGACACAGGCCACCAACATGCCCACCTTTTTCACGCATGGACCAACTGTACGCTGCTTCTCCCTCTCTTGAACAACTACACATTTTGCTCCTGGATTGTCATGGACTGAATTGTGCCCCCAAATAAATGTGTCAGCTTGCCTGGGCCATTATTCCTAGTGGTTTGGCAGTTATGCACTGATGTAATTATTGCCTTGTTGTGGTCAGTCAATCAGTGGTAAGTGGATTAGGTGGGATGCAACACCCTCACTCAGATCACATCTCTGATCCTATGGAAGGGTTGTTTGTCTAGGGTGTGGCCTGCATCCCTTTTATTTTACAAGAGATAGAAGAACAGAGAAATAAGCAGATAGAGAAGGGCCTCCTACCACCAAGAAAGAAGAGCCAGGAAAGGAAAACATCCTCTGGGCCTGGTGTCCCTGTGTTGAGAATCACCTAGACCCAGGGGAAGGTCAATGCCAAAACACATGGAGATCTCTAAGGAATGCCAGGTGCTGAAAGGAGACCAGTACCAGTACCAGACCAGTACCAGACCAGCTTCCTCCAGAGCTGACAGAAAGATACAGCCTTCCCCTAAATCTGGCTCCCTGAATTTTGACTTACAGCCCACTAAACTATGAGAGAATGAATTTCTGTTTATTAAAGCCTTCTACTTGTGGTATTGCTGTTATAGCAGCACTAGACAACTAAGAAAAAAACCCACTGGTGTCAAGTTAATCCTGACTCATAGTAACCCTATGGGACAGGGTAGAACTGTCCCATAGAGTTTCCAAGGAGCACCTGGCAGATTTGAACTGCTGACCTTTTAGTTAGCCAGCTTCCTGGCCCCCAAGCACTCATGCTTAACTTTCTTTTACAGAGTTCTTCTCCTTGTCTTCTTTTCCATGTAAACTATCTCCCTGTCCTGTTCCTATCCACATTACTGTATATAATTGAATATCCAAGAAATAGATTATAAACTATCAGTGAGCAAAATGTGTAGTTGTTCAAGAGAGGGAGAAACAGTGTACAGTTGGTCCATGCGTGAAAAAGGTGGGCATGTTGGTGGACTGTGTCCTGACCCCACCTAGGGAGTGGCAGGTATGATGCATGAGGTGTGTCTGGGATGCCACTACATGCCACTAGGGTTTCCAGATAACTAAGACATGTGCTATATCATAAACTCTTTTAGTTTTACATATTTTGCTGCAATAAAATTAAAAACAAGTGAAAAATTACTAAGTTGACTCTCTAGTCACTGATAGTTTATAATCTATTTCTTGGATATTCAATTATATATAGTAACGTGGATAGGAACAGGATGGGGAGATAGTTTACATGGAAAAGAAGACAAGGAGAAGAACTCTGTAAAAGAAAGTTAAAAAGCATGAGTGCTTGGGGGCCAGGAAAGAAGGGAAAAGACAAGAGAGTGAAGGAATTCACTGTTGCTTCTATGGGAGTTGGCCCTACAGGGCCACAAGGAAGCTGTCACTGTGGATATAATTTCTCACTTTTTAACGTACAGAATAAGTTGGGGTTCTGAGCCTGCCTTTGACCGGTGGTCAGGAGCATGGAACACTGTGCTAGAACTGACTGATTGGTAAACATATCTAATAATCACTTCTTCACACAGAGGCCATCTGCCTAGAACATTGGGAGATCAAAAATCAGATCTGATAAGTCCAAGCAAAGGGTCTGTAAGCAGCCTGCAATTCTTTGAGATGTTCTTGAGACTTGGCTAATGACAATGGACTTAAACTGCATTGACTTCTCTATTTGACAAATACACAAATTTTCATGCTGACAGATCTGTTTTTCTTGGCTCTGAAACATCATGCTAGAACAGGACTGGCGGGTAGCACTGTAACTCTAAGGCAATGCGTCAGCCACACAATGCAGGGTGTTTATGTTGGACCCAATCCTGATGCTGATATTTTGGCAGGCTGGCTCCTGTCACTGAGGAACTTACTGAGATTGCAAAAAGGAGTCCGTGTAGAGTGAGTGGCCTTACGTTAGTGTAATCCAGCTGCTACCCTGTGGAGGAGCTGGACTTGGCTGCCTGGCCTCCTTGTTGAAGTCTGCCTGCGTTCCACAGGCAAGACACTTAAAGATAAAGATGCAAACTACAGTTTGGGGGCTTTATTTTGTGACCTTAGCAATAATTTTAGCATGGTGATAGCTTTATAAATTTAGTGTAAGAGCTAGACTTCCTAAGTAATTTAATTGAGCAGAATAAATCAAAATAGAATTCTTAGATTCTCTAACTTTTGGGGGAGTCCAGAAAATACAAAGATGAGTTACTCAAGCGTGAACTTTTATTTATCCAGGTTTTGACTCATTTTAGTCACATAATAAATTAACTAAATTTGTATTCAACATTCCAGGTTCAATGTGAAAATGTTGATAATTTACCATTTTTAAGTGGCTTCTGTAGACTTCAGACACTGAGCATAATGAGTAGTTTCACTCAGTAAAATTTTCCCATAAAAATAGATTGACTTATCCTATGGCCACTTCAAGGAATCCTGGTACACAGTGGTTAGACCCTCGACTGCTGACCATAAATGGCAGTTGTGAGAACTCACCAGCCCCATGGGAGAAAAGACCTGCTAATCTGCTCCTGTAAAGATTACAGCCTTGGAAACTTACAGGACAGTTCTACTTTATCGTATACTTATTGCAGTTGGGTTGGATCTGACTCATAGTGACCTAGAGGTCAGAGTAGAACTGTCCCATAGAGTTTCCAAGGAGCACTGGAGTATTTGAACTGCAGACCTTTTGGTTAGCAGACGTAGCAGTTAACCCACTATGCCACCAGGGTTTCTCGTATAGGGCCCCTATTAGTCAAAATCAACTCTCCTACACAGAGCAACACGACCATCTTAGATTTGCAAATGGGGGCTTATTTCTATCTAAACTTTATCATCTTGAGCAAGTGTGAAGAGGGAGGAGAGCAGTACAGGGCCTGAGTGCCTAGGCTCTGCAGCTCACTGGAAGGAACTTATTGAACCTCCCTTATGGCTACTATGAGTCTTTAGTGTGTGTGTGTATAAAGCTTAAAATAGTGTCTCACCAGAGTATTGGCACAATAAATGTTATCAATGCTATCACTGTGATTATGGGAGCTAATTATCCCATTTGAAACATGGGGTCTAGACGTGGAAGGCTCTGCCTCACCTGTTGACTTACACCGTCCTGTGGTCATGTAACAAATGAAGTATAGTGTGACAGTAGAATCTGAGGGGCTGTAGGTAGATCTCCTTTAGTAAATGGTGGGTACTGAAGCCAAAATGTAATGTAATTGTGGGCTGTGTGGGATTTGAAGAAGTAAATCCCAGGCAGTTTAGGGGTTTAATACCCATGGAAAAAAAGAAAAATGAGGTGGCATCTTGAGGGACAGGTAGAATTAAAGAAAAGCTTGAGGACCGGGGCAACTCGTGCATGTCCAGCTCAGGTTTTCGTAGCTCGCAGCAGCTGGGGAGGAAATGACTTTCACATTTGGCTCTCACTCTTAGTTCCTTTACTGGGGTCCTCAGCTGCTTGCAACTGTCTCCTCACCGCAGACAGCATTTCACAATGGTGCATAACCAAGTTCTCTTGCCTCATGTCACAGCAGCTGTTGTGCTCCTCTGCAACCCTAGGTTGCTCCAGTGCCATCTGCCGCCCAAGCCAGGTGAGGATGCTCCCCCTTCCTCCTCTGGTGTCAGTACTCACAAGGCTAATGCTGGTCTCTGGGCCAGTGATGCACCTCGTTTCTTCATTAGAGGTTCTGTCTCCTGCCTCCAGTGTGACATATTGGTACACTGCAAGGGCAGGTCTGGGTGTCACTATCGCCACTGCTGAGATCTTAGAGCCGTAAAAATTTTATTGGACCCAGATTGTTTAATATTTATATCAGTGGAAGACATAGAAGAAGACATGCATACCAAAACTGCAGATTTAATGCACAGTTTTAATTTTACAAAAACTGATTGAATGCAGAATACCACTCACTGCTAACTTTCTGGTACAAACACCAGAAAATGCTATCCAAGTTAAAACAACTGAACTCTGGGTTAAAAATAACAAAAATAAGGGATAGGATAAATGTAAAATTCTTCTCTGGGTATTAAAATGTCAATACTATAAAAGGTACCCAGATAGGAAAGAAAAGCCTGTATCTATTCACAGATAACATGATTGATTTTTTTTTCCATATATAGAAAGTTTTAAGGAATCCACTAAGAACCTGTTAGTACTAATGAACAAGTTGAACAAGGCTGCAAGTATTAGGTCGATACACAAAACTCAGTTGTATTCCTGTATACTTGCCATGAATAATCTAAAAATGAAAATAATAAAACAGTTCCATTTATAGTGGCATCAGAAGAAATGAAATATGTAGGGATAAATTTAACAAAAGAAGTATAAGACTTGTGCCCTGAAAACTACAAAGCATTGTTGAAAAAAGACTCAACACAAAAGCCATACCAAACCCATTACCATGTAGTCAGTTCTGACTCCTGGTGACCCCGTGAGTTTAGAGACTAGCACTGGGCTCCACTCGGTTTGTGTGGCTGTAGTCTTTATGGAGTGGACTGCCAGCCTTTTCTTTCACAGCACCAGTGGGTGAGCTCAGACCACTAGTCTTTTGACCAGTAGCTGAGTGCCAACCATGCCACCTAGGGACCTCAACAACAACAACAAAATAATTTAAAAAAAGGTTAAAATAAATGGAAATACATCCCATGTTCATGGAGCTGAACGTTTATTATTAACATGGACTACTTCCCAAATTGATCCATAGGTTCAACGCAGTCCCTATCACAAACTCAGCTGGCTTCTTTGCAGAAATTGACACACTGATCCTCAAGTTCATATAAAAATGCAAGGGACACAGACAGCCAAAACCATCTTAAATATTAAGAACAACAAATAAGTACACATACTTGCCAGTTTGAAAATGTCCTATGAAGCAACAATAATCAAGACAGTATGGTACTGGCATGAATAAAGACACATCTCTGGATTAATGAAATAGACTTATGAGTCCATAAATAAACCCATATGTAGGGGCCAATGAGGGTTCTCTGAGAATCCAAGGTGGGAAGAGTAATCTTTTCAATAAATGATGCCAGCAATTGGATTTCCGTGTGCAAAAGAATGGAAAGCCTGATGGTGTAGCCATTACGTGTTACAGCTGCTTACCAGAAGGTCTCCAGTTCACATCCACCAGGTGTTCCTTGGAAACTCTATGGGGCCTTTCTACTTTGCACTATAGGGTCACTGTGAGTTGGAATCGACTCAGTGGCACGGGGCTTGGCTTTTTTGTTGGTGCCAAAGAATCAAGTTAAGTAACCACACCTCGTCATCTACCAAAATTAACCAAAATGGATCAAAGACCTAAAAACCATGTGAAAGCTAATAATACTCAACTCTTAAAAGAAAATAGAGGAATAAATACTTGGCATTCAACAGTAGTTTTGAAGTTATGACACCAAAAGCACAAGTAACAAAAGCAAAACTAGTTAAACTGGATTTCATCAAAATTAAAAACTTTTGTATTTCAAAGGATGCTATCAAGAAAGCGAAAAGGCAACCCGTAGGAGAAAATATTTGCAAATCATGTATCCAATAAGGAACTTTTATCTATAATATATATAAAACTCTTACACCTCTGTAATAAAAACACAAATAATACCCCCAGAATGTTAGAGGATTTGAATAAATGTTTTTCGAAAGGATGTATACAGATGGCCAAAACGCACGTGCCAAGAGAACTGAAAGCATTTGTCTACAGAAAAACTTGTGTATGAATGTTCACAGCGGCATTATTCATAACTGCTGAAAAGTAGGAAATCCCGAATGTCCATTAACTGATGAATAGGTAAACAAAATATGATATATCCGTACCATGAACTATTATCTGGCTATAAGAAGGAATGGAGTGTTGATACATGGTGGGACATGGGTGACCCTGGAAGACATTATGCTAAGTGAAAGAAGCCAGTCTTGAAAGACTACATATGATTCCATTTGTATGAAGTATCCAAAGCAGGTAAATCTATAGAAAGTAGATTGGTGGTTGACCAGGGATCAAGGAGATGGAAATAAGAGGTGATAACTAAAGGGCATGAGTTTCTTTTTAAGGTGTTAAAAATATTCTAAACTGGATTGTGGTGATGGTTGCCCACCTCCATGTGTATACTATTAACATTGAATTAAACACTTTAAATGGAATCTCAATTAATTTTTTTTTCTAAGTTAATGGCATAGAGTATCTAGAGAAGCTACTCCCTGTGTAGAAGGTCCAGGGATCCCAGCTGACTGTCAGCAGGGTCAATCTCATTCTGTCCCGATGGAGAGAGGCAATGTCCTATACGCTTTCTCAGATGAACCCCCTCTGACACCACATTCTTGAGGGCTTCGGTGAACTGAATGGTGGCCAGCAGAGGGAGGACATGGAGGTAAAGAAATTGAATGGCATGCCGTGTTGAAGATGGTTCATTTTGTTTAACAAACAATTCCCCAGTGCCACTGTGTACCTGGTGCTATGCCAGCCACTGGGCATAAGTATTGAACAAGCCGCTGCCACTCTTAACATATGGAGGACAGAGAAATTTAAAAAGCAGCTATTAGAAACAATGACTAAGTCTGCAAACTTAATTGTTCTAAGTGTTACATACCTCATTGCTGAATATCATAATGGTCACCTTTGAAGTACTCCCCTTGGGGAGCTATGCACAGATGCCAGCACCTAGTCCACCCTTCAAAACAATTTTGGAACTCTTTCTGGAATGGCCATCACACGTGGAGGCACGGTGGCAACTTCACAAACTTAACTGTATAGTGAGGGAGCTTTTAGCCAGTTAACAATAACTGTATTGGAGCACTCTCCCTACGCATCTGATCTGGTTCCCAATCACTTTTTTCTTTACCCAAAGATAAAGGAAATATTGAAAGGAAGATATTTTGATGACATTCAGGACATCAAGGGTAATTCAGCAACAGCTCTGATGGCCATTCAGAAAGAGTTCCAAAATTGCTTTGAACGGTGGACTAGGCTCTGGCATCAGTGCATAGTTTCCCAAGGGGAGTACTTCAAAGGTGACCATAGTGATATTCAGCAATAAGATGCGTGGCATTTTTTCTAGGATGAGTTCATGAACTTAATTGGCAGTCTTCATACAATAAACTTTGCTGATAATTACAGGGAAAGAAAGACAAAAGAGAAAGTGTTTGACACAGAAAAGAAAAACGGAGGAGACACATGCTGTTTTTAAACATGTGAAAGGATAACAGGTGGAACAGGCTAAGATTTGTCCTGCATCAGTTCAGTTCAAAAAGTGTGAAGCATCTAAGACATGGAAGAGTAAGAATTTCTTAAATTATGTTCCATGGAACATCAGTCCTGGGAGAAACCCCATTAAAAAAAAAAAAAAGGTAATCTGATTAGAAATGCTTGAGAAATACTCAGTAGTAAGCTTTCTCACTTATTCATACCCACCAGTTGCCACTGAGTCAGTTCCAACTTCCGATAACCCCATATTTGTTAGAATGGAACCATGCTCCACAGAGTTTTCAATGACTGATTTTTCTGGAGACGATTCTGAGATTTCTCTAGGTAGACTCTGAACTCCAACCTTTGGGTCAGCAGCTGAACACTTAACTGTTTATGCCACACAGAAACTACATAGAGTGCATTAAATTACTAGTGTAAAAAAAAAGCAAACCTGTCTCCATTGAGTCAATTCTGACTCAGAGCGACCCTATAGGACAGCGTAGACCTACCTCACAGGGTTTTCAAGGAGTAGCTGATGATTTGAACTGCTGACCTTTCTGACTTTTCAGTTAGCATCCAAACACTTAACCGTTGTGCCACCAGGGGTCCAACTTGCTAAACCCCAACCAGAAAAAAACCCACTGCTGTCAAGTCAATTCTGCCTCATAGCAACCCTCTGGCGCAGAGAGAGTTTCCAAGGAGCTCCTGGTGGATTTGAACTGCCAGCCTTTTGATTAGCAGCTGTAGCATTTAACTACTATGCCACCAGGGTTTCCCCAAAGTACTAAAGGTGTCAAAAATTCTCATCATTTTCAGGCTTATTTGATCACAGCTCCACCCTAAGCTTTCTGTATGTTTGACGTAGCAGAGAATCACTAGTGTCAGACACATGCCAGGGAACACTGGGATAAGACACTAAGGCAGCCACTGAAGAAATGGAGACAAAGTATAAAGAGGAGGTCACTTTGCCTGCCTACAGGAAGCTTGCCTCTCAGTCTGAATGAAACAAGACTGGGAGCACGGCTTGCTATGGAGTAAGTGCTTAGTGTTCAGGGAACCCCTTCCTGCCTCCCGTTTGTACCCAGCACTTTCTCTTCCACTGAGCATGCAGACACTGCCATCCCTCCCAGATGGCTTACCACTCATCTCTGCATCTGCCCTAATCTAGCTTCTCTGCAATATGAAAACACAAAGAGTGCAAGCCGAGACTGAGTCCTATGCAGTGGTCCTTCCCCTTAGAAAAATGAACAAGAGCTTTGAAAGAACTAGGGCTCTGTGGAAACAGTGCTTTGATTACCGTAATTGTCCATTTTGTGGCTGTTTTGGAATGCAGTTATCTCATCTGCTGAAAATGCTTTTGGTGACTAGCTTGCTCTGGAGTGACCACGGACATGGGGTGTGGGAGATGCGGGAACAAATGTTTTCCACTTTTATTTCCTTTCTTTAGATAAATTTGGTAATTCTGAGGCCTCTGATGTCCCCATCTTTACTTTCCCTGAGAAATTCCCTAGATGTGAAATGCATGTTTAGAAACTGGTTAATGAAGATCCTGGCAACTGCTATACCTATTGAGAAAGTTTCTGTGGGCTCACCGTGCTCTTAAACTTTTAAAATTTTTGTTCATTTGTAAAGTCATAATGGGCTTGTCTTACAGATTTTAACTCATTGCTATTCAGTATACTTCACCCCTCATTCAGTCTGATTTTTTCCCCCTAAGAAAAAGGATGAGCACGTATCAAAATATTTCTCATCTCTGTAAATAAAATACTTGCTTCTTCTACATCTGAATATTACTTTTTTGTTTTTTGGAAAATTCAGAACTCTAGAGGCATTGATTTGTGTGCTATCAAATTTTACACTTTAACACAAGCTTTTGTTCAAATGATGTGGTTCCCCATAGGTCTGACCCTTCTCTGTTGTCTTTTTGTGTGGTAGAGTTGATTCTAACTCACAGTGACTCTATATGACAGAGTAGAACTGATCCGTAGGGTTTTCTAGGCTGTGGGTATCACAGGGAGCCCTGGTATCATAGTGGTTATGAGTTTGGCTGCTAACCAAAAAGTCTGCACTTCAAATCCACCAACTGCCTGGAAACCCCATACAGCAATTCTACCCTGTCCTATAGAGCCACGTCTTTTCTCCCACAGAGTGGCTGGTGGCTTGGTGACCTCTGGGTTATCAGCTGAGCACTTAACTACTTTGCTACTGGGATTCCTTTACCTAGCACTCCAACATGCTGATGGTAATTTAACCTTTAAAAATATTTTCTTATTTGGTATTGAGTATTAATTTTGTGTTTGTCACTTATTTGAGCAATATACTTTCTCAATTTAGAAGTTTCTTAAGGAAGAGGCTATCTCTGCTTAGCATATGGAAACCTTGGTGGCATAGTGGTTAAGTGCTATGGCTGCTATCCAAGAGCTTGGCAGTTTGAATCTAGCAGATACTCCTTGGAAACCCTACAGGACAGTTCTTTAACCAAGTGGAGCAGTGTTCCCATAATTTAGTTAGCTGAATGAGTGTGTGACATCATCTTCAAAAGATAAACTACCTTGAGTGAGTGATAATATACCAGAAACTACCCACAGTCACTTACCAGATACACTCTTCCCTTCAGAGCTATGTATCAAGTCATTATTAAATACTGGACAGAAGAGAAAGTGGTAAAGATGGGAGAACCCATATTTCCACATCTTGCTATCCCTGAAGGTTTAAAAAGGAAGTGGGTTCCTTTGTGAAATTTTTACAAGATCAGGAAAGTTCTTCATGTTCTTGGAAATGGAGAATATTCCTCACATAGGGAGTTGTGTAACAAGAGGCATAATGCCAGGAATGGGGAAATTTTTGATGAAGGATGCCAAGGTCTCACCAAGCTGAGTGTAGACAGAAGGTTCTGCAAGCCAGAAGGAGCTCCAAATTGAGCTTCATCTTGCAAAGAGGTAGTGATGGGTTTGAGAAAGCATACAGCATAGGCTGACACAGCTGGTAAGAGGATTGCTGTAAATTTTTTAATTAAATGAGATTTGTATACAATGGCAGGTGGCCACATGAGCATGAAAAATATTCTGTTTGGAAAAGAGCCAACTCAGCCAGTTCTTCATTACCTGTGGTTGTAGTACATAGCCAACTGGCACAAATAATCCAACCTAATTGACAATATCATGCCAAAGACAATAGTTTTAACAGCTCAACCCATCAAACATTTTCTAGAGCTACTAAAAAGGGATTCATTTGACTGGCTTAAATGCCCGTTATACTCCCTGATCCTGGTAAACATCATCTGGTGAGTATCAAAAGGAAACAGAGAAGACTCTATCGCATGCCTTACAAATAGTAGGCTCTTAGAAAAGTTTTTTGAATGATGGAGTGGAATGGAATGACAGGAGGAATTTCTAGTCTAGGCTCTGTGATTAATTACATGAGCTTGGGCAGGTCACACTGTGGTAAATCATCTTGCTGACCAATAAAACCTCAATGTCCTCATTTGTAATGATGGGGTTGAACTACTGGACCTCTAAGATTCTAGAATGTACACAATTTATCTGTCGTAAATAATTTTTGAGTCATTCAGGGTTGACAGTGTAAGGAACTAGAATTCCACAGCCAGGAGGAGCATATTCCCTACATTTTGTGTAGGGAGAAGGAAGGACACACGGCTTTCATTATCATCAAACATGTACTGTCTGCCTAATAAATGGAAGACCCTGATCTAGGTGCTGGACAAATTATAACCTTCATTCTTGCTCCAAAACAAACCAAATACCAAACCAACTGTGTCGACCCTATAGGACAGAGTAGAACTGCCCCATAGAGTTTCCAAGGAGCAGCTGGTGAATTCAAACTGCTGACCTTTTTGGTTAGCAGATGTAGCACTTAACTATTATGCCACCAGGGTTTCCAACCAAAAGAGCTTACTTTTAGTCATGAAGCACTGAGCTTCATGACAGAGAAAGTTGAAACCTAAGTTAATGGCTGAGATGTCAGGGACAAAAAGAAACCAAGATATTGAATGTCACAAGTTCTGTGCTTTAGACTATTAATTTTGCCTATAAAAATCAAGCCTTGATAAAAAAAAATTGAGTATAGAGAAAGGTGATGGTTGAACAACATTACACATGTAAGTTAATGTCACTGAGTTGTACACGTGGAGAATGTTGAAATGGCAGATGTTTTATAGCATGTATATTTAGCACAACTTAAAAAAAAAAAATAAGCATCTGAAAAAACATCAGGCTCAAGGTCCATAATCACCCAGATCAGGTCCTGATGTGGTTTCTTGAGTAGTACTTCTCTTGGGTACAGTAGATGTGCCCAACTTAGTGATATAGCATAACTAATTGCAGTAAACACTACCATTCAAAAAGAAACAAAAGGTGCACAGCATGCACTGGCCCATAGCAATTATGAAATCTATTTACACACTTGATTCCAGGTTATTAATTAGAGCTCAGTCCTGCTTCTGCAAAGTTGTTCTCCGTGGCTCTTGCATCCGCCCATTGGGTTCTTGGTTTCAGTTTCCTCTTCACTGTTTGCATCTGACAAACCCTGGCCCTAGAGTCTTGTGGTAAAAGGTTGAAGCATTAAATCTTGTTTACATTCTATACTGCCTCTGTCTCCTTCAGTCCACGCTGATATAGTGTTCTTAAAAGCTTTACGAGCTTCCTGTTTATCAGTTTATAGTACACTTCATTACATAAAGCACACACTCATAAATGTATTCAAGATAAGTCCTTCTCTACCAGAGGCTCCCTGTGAGGCAACTGTAGGGCCATGCCCTTGAGATCGTTAGAAGCCCTGTCATCTAACTATGAAGATCTATGAGGTATGCCCTTAAAATCCTTATGAGAGTGTCTGAAAGTGTCTGGGAGGTATCACCTTAGATCTATCTGAGATCTTATCAAAGGATCTTACAGTCCCATCTGATATGTCATCTTTTCATGGAAACCAATTGTTATTTCAAGAACGTCTGGCTGGCTAAGGGACCCCTGGTGCTGTAGTGGGTTAAGTGCTATGTCTGCTAAGCAAATGGTTGGCAGTTCACATCCACCAGGTGCTCCTTGGAAACTCTGTGGGGCAGTTCTACTCTGACCTACAAGGTCGCTATGAGTTGGACCTGACCTGATGGCAGTGGGTTTGGTTTTTTTTTGGTCTTGCTGGCTACAAAGACTGCTCTGGATGCATTACAATTATTCCAACTTCTACTCAAAAACTGAATCGTTCATTTCTTAATTTAGTTCTCTTATTTTAGTAGAGGCAACTAGAAGAAACCAAGAAGTATCTTCTTCCTGGAAATCTCTGTAGCTAGATTATTGAGTTCATTAGGTGCAGTGTCTAATTTTCACATTATTACTGGTGACAAGTTTGCTAAACTTTCCACTACTATATGACAAGGGTCTCGTTTCTGCCATCTCAGATAGTATTTCCCTCACTTTCCGTTAAGCCTTCACCGATAGCCTCCTCACGGCCTCTGCTAACACTCTCTTCAGAACTCTCACTAATACCTTGTTTAAGACCCTTCTAGCTTCCTACTGCTGCCTGATGCCAAAGCCAGTGCCTCCTGTTACAGGCTTTTTGATAGCAATACCTAGCTACAGGTGCCAAAATCCGTTCTCATTAGCTATTGCTATGCAACAAACCACTCCAAATGTACTGACTTAAAACAACAATAATCATTTTGTTATCTTTCAGAGTTCTTCTGCATCAGGAATTTGAGAGGGCTTAGCTGGGTGGTTCTGGCTTAGGTCTTCTTTTGAGGGGACAGTCAGACAGTGGCTGGCGCTGCAACAGTGGCAAGAAGAGGTGCTGGAGAAGTTGGGAGCTGGTTGGGCATCTCTTTTAGCATTGCCTCAGGGCCTCTCCATGTGGATGCTATGTGGACTTTCTCACCACCTGGCAGTCCCTAACATATAAGCAGCTGGATACTTATTTAGCATCCAAGCCAGCCAGCCAAGTGCCGTTGAGTTGGATCTGAAGGCTTCCAAAGAGAATACTTCAGCTAACAAGGCAGAAGCTGCATTGCCTTTCATGACCTAGCCTGAGAAGGTAGGCAGAATTACTTATGCCCCGTTCTGTTGGCAACCACATTCCAGGAGAAGGGAATTAGACTCTACCTGCTGGGGGTGAGAAGACAGAGTTCTAGAAGAGCATGTGAATGGGAGATGTTGTTTTGTCCATCTTTGGAAAATCCAATCTCCTGCACCCGGTGTATGGATGGTGGTGAAGGTTAGGCATAATGAATGTGAAGTACCTGGTCACGCAGCGGGACGTTTGTGTCGTAGCTGCTAAATAAATTATTGTTATTCTTACTCATGCCATTGTTATTACTCTCAGTATTCATTGAGTTTGTTGTTTTTTGTTTCTTTGACTGTTGCCAAAGTCTTCCTTCTTCCCCCATTATTATTTCCATTTAATTGCTAGTAGAACACTTTTTTACGTAATTTTATGTCTCATAAAATCACAGAATATTGAAACTAGAAGACAACTTAGATATCTTATCAACCAACCAGTTTACTTTATAAATGACAAGCTCAGAGCTTAGCCCAGAGAAGTCATTGTTTACAAGCACGGAACCATACAACTGACTAGCAACAGACCTAACCCTCCGAAACCTTATTTGGGTTACTAGACTAATATTTTTCGTCTGTAACATCCTCTTCTTCTGTCATCAATAAAGAAGCGAAGTCACCTTGTCCTCTGTGGAGTAAAAATGTGTGTGTTCCCTTGTTTGATGTTATCACACTCCGTTTTGCTTCCACATTGTCTAGAAGACACCTTCTTCAAGAGATCAGAATGCTTACTTGGAATACAGTGTGCTTCAGTGGACACAGTATACAGTCAGTGAGAACGTGCTGGTGTTAGGAAGTACAAGGAGGGAACCGTTCCGAAGGAGAGCAGAACGGGAGGCTTCCTCTCTGTCACAGTATTTCTCATGGGAAGCAAGAACTCTGCTGGCCCAGCAATTGTTTCTACTTCTGTTGCTTTATTAATATCCTTGGAAAGAGGGTAGGCCAGATTTGTCCTTTGAGCATGCACGCTTCCTTTGACTTACTAAGAATGTTTACTTGTATCTGAGGGTGATATGTAACCAGAGGATAAGAAGACCGAAATGCCATGGGTTGGAGACAGTACCTGCAGTCCATTTCTGAAAAGATTTTTTGCCTTGTGCTTTCTGCTCACTCCCTGGTCTGTGCACTCCTCTTTAAGGCCTTAATTTTTCTTTCTGAAATGGCTGATAACAATATAAAGTCATAGTGCTTCTAGGTTTGTATTAAGTAGTTTTGTAAGGTTTGCTTTGCTCGTTTATCAAACCTCATCCCCTCCTTACATGCTTTCCCCAGCAGCTGTTTTCTTAGGGTTCTGTTATACCAGCCACAAGGAAAAATACTCCATCTTTAAGATGCCTGCTACTCTGAAGCACTGAAGTATCACAGTGTGTGTCACACTTGTTATCCTTTCTGTTCCTCAGGTTTCCTGGCCTTCTGCCTCTGATCTCATTGTGTAGGGTTTGCTGGGTTAGTGTGTTTTCCATCTTCAGCTGCGCTCCCTCACAGACCTGTTTGCTCATGTGCTGGTACTCACCATTTTCTATCCTGATTGGAACTTTGGACCTTTAACCTCCCCTCACAACAAGGAGGGAATACATAAAACAAGGTTGCCTTTTATGACCAATAAATCTATTTTGGAAGAAGTGTAGCTAGAATGTTCCTTAGAAGCAAGGATGACCAGACTTCATCTCACATACTTTGGACCCATGTTATCAGGAGGGACCAGTCCCTGGAGAAGGACATCATGCTTGGTAAAGCAGAGGGTCAGCAAAAGAGAAGGAGCCCCTCAACGAGATGGACAGATACAGTGGCTACAAAAATGGGGGTAATTATAGCAAGGATTGTGAGGGTGGCACAAGACAGGTCGGTGTTTCAATCCACTGTACATAATGCCATTATGAGTCAGAACCCACTTAATGGCACCTGAGTACAACGATAACATTGTTAATGATAACGTTGATTATGCAGGTCCATGCAGACCAGAGTTTTCACTTGGGATGTCTGTTAAGACCATTGCCACTATGACCCCTGACTGTTAAGCTGACAAGTGTGTTCCTTGTGCTCCAGTTTATGTGATGTGAGACAAAACAATTAAAATTGTTATAGCTTTCCTTAGAAAATACTGATCCTCGAAAGGGTGAGGAAATCACACAGAAGTACAAAAAACTAAAGGCAATTTAGAAAACAAATATTTTATACCAATCAAATCATGAAGAAGCGAAAATACTTTAAAGCCCGTTTCTAAGAGTATCACCCCTTAAATCAGGGGCTGATCTAGAGGGTAGCTGTAGTTTTAAACACCTTAGCTGTAAAATATTGGCTCTGGATTTAAAATTGGCTTTGAGAAGCAAAGTAGAGATATCTGATTTGGATGTGAGATGGCTGCTGTCGGGACTTTAGGAAGTGATATAATTTGGTGAGATCACAAAGATCTGATTATTAGCTCTGAAGTGCTAGAAACGTAATTTTTATATTTCTTGCAGAATTAATGAAATTAATGGGGACTAACTCAGGCAAACCAAACTCACAGAAAACCCTGCTGGTGTGGTGGCTAACAGCTGTGGCTACTAACCAAAGACTGGCAGTTTGAACCTCCCAGGCACTCCTTGGAAACTCTGTGGGGCAGTTCTACCCTGTCATAGATGGTCACTGTGAGTCAGAATTGACTCAACAGCAACAGGTTTGGAAACCCTGGTGGTGTAGTAGTTATGTGCTACAGCTGCTGACAAAAAAAAGTCAGCAGTTTAAATCTACTAGGTGCTCCTTGCAAACTCTACGGGGCAGTTCTGCTCTGTCCTATAGAGTTACTAGGAGTCAGAATTGACTCAATGGCAATGGGTTTGTTTTTTGTTTCTTTTTTTTTTGGCTTAAACTCACAGGAGACAGAGCTGTGAATCACAAAATGTCAAATAACAGGAATTCACAATACTGTTTATGTTTGCCAAGCAAGCCAGAATTCTGATCCTTGGTTAGGCAAGGCCTGGGAGTCTCCAGCAGGAGTGTGTACATGACTGGCCAAATATTTGCTTACTAGGCAGACATTTGCTGAGTGCCTACTCAGTGCCAGCACTGTGTTAGGTTCTTGAAGGTCAAAGATAGTCAGATATAGTTGCTAAGCCATGAGAGCCCAGCACCTATTAAGCTAAAAAGTAAATAAATAAATAACCTCATTGCTGTCAAGTCGTATCAACTAACATTTAGCTTTGAATACACAAAGAAGATAGACCTAACCCACCCTTGGAGAGCCAAGGAACACTTCTAAGAAAAGAGGCCCTCTCTATGGAGTCCTGACCGGTTGATATTGTGTCGTTGTTAGCTGCGGTTGCATCAGCCCTTGATTCATGGTGTCCTGTGAGTTACAGGGTAGAAATGCAGCGTAGTGTTTTCTCGGCTGTAATCTCTATGGAAGCATTTCACCAAGCCTTTCTTCCATGGAGCTGTTGAGTGAGTTCAAACTATGAAGGATTAAGTCAGCAGGTGATCGCAAACCGTTTGTGACACTGACGTTCCTGAAGGAGGAACAAACCCAGAGCCAAACCAAAGCCACTGCCATTGAGTTGATCCTGACTCATAACTACCCTGTAGGACAGAGTATAAATAACTGCCCATAGAGGTTCCAAGGAGTGCCTGGTGGATTTGAACTGCCAGCCTTTTGGTTAACATCTGTAGCTCTTAACTACCATGTCACCAGGGCTTCTGAAGGGGCTAACACCACTTGTTAATCAGGCAGTGATGGGGCAGGTACTAAATGATCAATTCCTAGGCAGAGAAAACAGTGTGTGCAGAACTTGTTATGAAAGTTACATCATGTAAGTTGGTTATTATGGAATTAGGGCAAGGCAGTCAGATGTGAGGTCTTAACACTAGTGCCAGGAAGCTGTGCCTGACAAGTATTACGGTTTGCTAACCCTGGAGTGCTGCATTCCCTAACATGTTCTTTCTCAGTGCTCATCCTTCCTCCAGACCAGTGTATTTCACAATACAGGTACTGAGCCGTTGGTGGATCAGGGCATTAATTTAGTGGTACATAATAAGCAACCTTAGAAATTAGTGGACTAAAACTATCAGAGTACATTATACATAGTAAGGGCAAGTGCTGTTTCGTGAGGTGCTGCTTCAGATAAGTTAGATGGCTAGAGAGATATGTAGATGCATATAAATGAAGGTACATAATGAGGGGTGCACTAGATACTGACCAAAGGGTCCAGTGTTGAGCATCAGTATTCACCTGAGCTGAATCCAAAACCTCATACTACTTATAATAAAATATATTTCAGGGACATAAACATGAATCTTTTGGAATGAAATATTTAAATCCTTAAATACTTTAAAGCATGAAATTTTATAAAAAAATTAATACTGAAGCTTTATTAATAATTACTAAGAGTCAGTCATAAAAAGATGCTATATTATCCACTTACATGAAATGTCTAGAATAGACAAATGTATAGAAAGGAAAGTTTATCAGTGGTTACCAGGGGCAATAGGGAGGGAGGGGAAAGGAAGGATTTAATGCTTAGGGGACTCAGATCATCAGTTAAGGGAGATGGAACAGTTGAAGAATGCGCAACATGGATGGCTGAAAGTAAGTTGACGTTTTGTTGGCAATGTTTTGTTGTATATACATTTACCACAATTAAAAAATTTTTTTAAAATAGCACTTATATTTTAGAAGTTGGACATTATAGGGCAGAAATCATCACATCCCAGACTTTCAGCTATTAAATTGTTTCAGTAGCCATGAAACTATCTATTGGCAAAAACAGGCATTAACTCATTATCTGAGTTCTTCCTTTCTCTATCAATTTCTTCTTAATTTTCTTTATGTTGTCTGAATCAAAGATAATTAGTTTGGGGGGTAATCTTGAGATCAACAGCAATAGGAGAAGGTGAGAAAGCAGGGTCAGACAGAGAGAGAAGTTGGATTGCTGTGCTATCTCAACAGAGGTCTCTATTGACCCCACAGGAAGCTCTAAAGCTAGGAAGACCCTCCAGAGCTGTCAAAGTAAGGTGGTTGGGTTTCCGTACATACACACCTACTATTCTTGGAATGCAGGCTGCTCTTGGAGTCCAGGCTATCTGTGTCCTTAGGGAACATGACCTTGGAGGAGGCAGCATTCTTCCTAAGAGGGTAAATCCCAGAGTTGGCTTACCTCTCAGGTCTGTCCACAAGCAGCAATCCCAGGAGGTGGAGAATCAAGTCCTTTAGCCGTGAAGGAAGTCTCAGTGATGAATCAGAGTCCATTGTAATGATGCAGCATGGATTCTGTGTCCAAAATTTGAAGCTATTGCTTCTTAAGCTTTAAGATGACAAAATTGACATCCTGCTTTTAATTCCTGAAAATTCCCAAATAGTTCTTCTTTATTTTGACAGATTAATAGCCTCAAGTTACTAACAAAATAAATTCACTTCTTAAGACAATGGAGAGGAGGGGACAGGTGCTCATTAAGAGGATACTAGAAATATAGAGTGAAAAGGAGGATAATGCTGTCACTGGGTGAGGAGAGCAGATGGAGCTGCAGGTAGGCAGACATGCAAAATTGATTTGGACTGTATAGTTTCACTTAATCATGATAAATAAATTCACTTCTTAAAAATTCTGAAACAGTGATGGAAAAAAAATCACCTTAAGAGTATCTATGCACGTGTTACCTTTTTCTACCCATAGAGGTTTACTGGCAGGTGTTTGAGCCGCTTTAATATATTTTAACATTTGGTGAATACTGGTGCAGCCATCTAAAACACCAGGAAGTTGGTCTTCACAACATTTGGATGTTGAGAGTCTTTCTGATGAAAGGATGCTTCCTGGAAAAGTAATGGTGTGAAATTTGTGTTTTTTGGCTTCTGTGCAGCATGATAAGGCTTGCAAGTATGTTTACTATAATTTCCTTTCTATTATTGGGAAGGTACAGTTTCTGACATGCAGAAATATTCAAGTAAATGTGTTTTTTTCAGGTGAAAACAGTTTGTGATGCGTTTCTTGGGTCATGGGAGTGATAAGTCCCATGAGTATGATGTGTCTCATGGAACATGGTACCGATGTAGCCCACTATAAATCACACCAGTAACACTCAAGTGCAGTAGGTACAATGTGTAGTATTTTGTATGTATTTTTTTGGAAGCCAATGAAGATATTTTGTGGCTCCACTTTAGCCAGGAAGTGGGACCAATATGTTTGGTGTGTGTGATATGTGTCATGGAACATGGGACTGATATATCTCACTTTCATTAGGGAACCCAGTTTTTCAAATAATAAAAAATGACTGACAGTGATTCATCATCCATTCCATTAGTGAAAGACCATGGCATCACCAAAAAATTCACCCATGAAAGCGTTAAAGCAACAACCATTTAATTGTATCTTGTGATTTTGTGAATAGGTAGCTATGACAGGAGTCAGTTGTGTGGTTATTTTCCTCTTTACGACACTGACTAAGGTCACCCATTGGTATTCCTCTGGGCAGGGCTGAGTGTCCAAAGGTAGCCTTACTCACATGTCTGGTGCCCTGGAAGAGAAGGCTGGAAAGCTGGGGTAACCTGGGTTCCCTCTCCATGTAGTCTCAGGGTGACACCACTTGGCCTGTTCATCAAGGTTGTCAAACTCCCTTCATGGAGTTTCAAGAATCCCAGAAGAAGAAATGGAAATTACCAGTCTTGTTAAGAGCTAGGCCCAGAGTTAAAGCCAAGTGCCGTCTTAGCACAGTGTTATTTCCGTCATACCTCGTTGGTCACCTCAGCCACAGGCCATCCTGCGGCCAAGGGATGGGACAAAGATCATACCCCTTGGTGGGAGGAGTGTCCTGGTATTCATGGCCGTCTTTAATCTGCCACACACATTGTTGTAGATGGTCTAGCATGGACTCTGGGGCCTGATGGCCGTCAGATTCAAATCTCACTTCCAAGCTATGCTGGCAAGTTACTTAATTTCTCTTTGCCTCAGTTTTTTCCTCTACAAAACAGAGATGACATATACCATCTCCCCATAGAACAGTTATGAGGATTCAATGGTTTAAGAAATACAGAGCCCTTAGACTTTTCCTGGGGTGAGTATACTTTGTGTCTACTTTTTTTTTATGACTAATTCTTTTTGAGTTGTCACATTCTTTCTAAAGTGTGTTAATACTTTTGCTTAAGCTAGAACAGCGGCTCACCCCTTTGCTTGGCTCTCACACTGTCTGAGGAGCCAACGTACTCCTTTTTGTCATAGTGGCCTCTGGTTATCAAAGAGAGGTGAGGGATCAGAATCTCTGGGCATGGGAGGATGTCTCATGCTTTTTCAAACTCTTAGCTTGAGATTCACTAAACTGTAAGCCACCTACTGACACTGAGTCAATTCCAACCCATAGTGGCCCTATAGGACAGAGTAGTACTGCTCCATAGTTTCCAAGGAGCACCCAGCAGATTTGAACTGCTGACCTTTTGGTTAGCAGATGTAGTACTTAACCCACTATACCACTTTCCCGTTTAACTATCAGTTTCATTAATTCCATGCCTACTGTGTTCCAATCCCTATTCTTAGTGCTGGGGATCTGAGTTTGATGACTAAGGCATAAGGTCCCAAGAAACTCCTAATCAGATGAGCAACGTGATTAAAATTCAGGTAAGAAAATGTATCTTAAGTGCACTGAAGTAAAATAAAGTGCAATAAAGAAATAAAGAGTTGAGGACGATAGGGGAGGGTGATTTTAGGTAAAGGGTCAGGGAAGCTGGCCTTTTCACGTTTCATCACATTCTGATGAAGTTTCTAGAGCTTTCTTTTCTTTCTTAATTTTGTGAGACATCCTGTCTATGAAATGGCTCTGCAGGTGATTAATCTCATGTGCTACATGTAGACTGTCCTAGCTCCACTGCCATAAAGCTACCCAGTGTCCCAGACTTACTTCAGATCTCTTTCCACTAACCGTGTTTACTAGCAGAGTGGCTGTAGACAACAGAACAGCAGTGCTTTCCTCACAAGTCATCACTTTGGAGTTCAGGTAAGACACTCAGCTGTTGTCAGTTAGATGAAGGAATGACTTATTCTGTAAAAAAATATCACTTTCTCACTGCCAGTATAAAAAATATCACTTTCTCATTGCCAGTATAACTGGCAAACTCTTAGTGAAATTCCTACTTTTCTACCCAAGATTGCCTACAGTGGGTGGGCAGCATTAAAAATAAGTGGCGGTGGCTCTGTAAATTAGAGTAGAAAATGCAGCTATGGTGGTGCTGTCTGTCAGAGGAAAAAAAAAAGTGACTATTTTTCTGTTTATACTTCTGTCACCAACTGCAAGGAGGTGTTTTAAATGAAGTCACTTGTCCTGACAGAAAGTTTTTTTCACATGGAACTGTTGACTGTGGTTAACCTCCTGAGGTGAAATGCAGGTCTTTAAAGCTCTAATATACATGTGAAAGCTACCAAAGCCAGGGTGCTACGGTACCCCTTAGTAGACGCCTACCTCCTTATGAGAGGCTCCCTTTTCCCTGGTTTCAGGTACCTGCAGTCCGCAGTGGGCCACAGTGCTTGTGTTCAAGTAACCTCATTTTACATAATCACGGCCCCGAAGCACGAGAGTGGTGCTGGCAATTCAGATATGCCAAGGGGAAGCTGCTATTTGATTAGTAGCTATTGTTGTTAAACCAAAAAAAAATAGGTTTAACAACAATAACTAATAGAAGCACTTTACACCTCTTTAGAGATTGGAACATATACATCCCTGTGAACAAACAAAGTCTACTGTGTAAGTTAAATTTCTATAAGTGGTGTATTCTTCAAAAACTGTTCTACCCTACCCGAGACGTCAGACTGTAATTATTGTGCTTCTGTGCTGGGCCTATAGATAGGACTCGTTTATGCCCTGTGGGCTGCTCTGTGCGTAAGGGACCAATGACACCGTTATATATGCAGGGCAAGTCCTTAGCATAGGGAATATAGCTTCATGTAGAGAAAAAATAGCACCAAGGAGATTGTCAGATTCCCACCCATCTGGAACTTCTGAGAGTAACCATTTCCATCAGTCAATAATCGACTCTTCATTGCCTGGCAAGTAAAGCCTGACATCCTTAACACGGCATTGGTCAGTCTACATTCGAGCTTCTTCAGCTCCCCGGCTCCTTGCTTTTTCATGCTTGGGGTCCTCTTCCACCCTGCTCACCTCCTTCACACCCTGTCCTCTGCCTCGCCTCCTTCGTTCCCCACCTGAGCAGAATCAACCACTCCTGACCGTGCTTTCCTACAGTGATTTTGTTTCTGTTGTTTTTATGACACTTAGCATAGTGGGCCTCTTGCTGTCAGTAGGATATAATCTCCCCATACACAGGAATGAATTTCTACAACATTATAAGCTTCTTCGCCTTTTTGCTTTATACCAAAAACTAGATAAACTGAAAAATCAAACCCACTGCCATTGAGCTGATGCCAACTCATAGCCACCCTAGAGGTCAGAGTGGAACTGCCCCATAGTTTACCAAGGAGTGCGTGGAGGATTTGAACTGCCAAACTTTTGGTTAGCAGATACAGCACTTAACCCGTGTGCCACCAAGGTTTCCAGGTACCAGATAATCAGTATTTGTGGGCCTAATTAATTTATTAAACATTGGCTATGGCGTAGGCCCTGTAAACAAAACAAAGAAGTTTAAAATCTTGTCCCTACAACATAATAGGGGAGATGAGGCCAGTGGGCTCGTGTGTATATGTAGCATGGGATGTGAAAAAACACAAAATGAATGGCAGCAGCAGTGAACTTCAGTGTGGTATTTTTTGAAAGTATTCCCGTGGTACTTTGTCGTTCTCCCTGTCGCTGTCTATCACACCATGCTGAAATTACCTATTTACATCTATTTATGACTGTCCCTGAAAACTGGAAAGCATGGAATATGACTTATTCACTGTTTATATCCCTGGTTCCTGGAACAAAGTCAAAATTCAATCTGTGTTTTCTGAATGAATAGAGTCACCACAAAATGTCACTTTGAGATACCTTGTCTTCTGCCAGAGCCTGTCTCATTTCATTTATTGATCCCGAAATGCTAGTAGGCTTTTTTCCACTTCCCTTTTCTCTGAGGGCTCATATCCTGGATATTATAGTAACAGTCCTTGAGTTTCTCCTTGGGATGTCGGATAAAGGCCTGGAAGAGCAACAAGACATTTAATTCCCCAAGCCCTTAATGTGAGGGTCACGCCGTCACCCTCTTTTCAGATGCTTAAAATGGACTAGTTCCAGACCTGCTTTCCATCAATGGATTTACAGCTGTTGTTGTGAGTGAAAGGCTGCCCTTTAAGTGCTAGAAGACTTGGCACATCAGACAGAGGTACACCCCAGCGTAATGACTCATAATGTGACGTGTCAGGTGGGAAATCTTTTTTAAAAAATCACTATTTTCTCATAAACCCAGCTGCAGAAATCAGATGTGGAGCTGGGTGGAGGTTGTACATGCCAGAGATGGAGAAAGGGACTTCAAGGGAAACAAGGGGAAAAGCACTCGTGCCCACAGGAAAGGTTTGCAGATGCAGCAATTCTGGATTATTTACATAGTCTGTACACTGTATTTCCCTACTCTCGTCTCCTTCAAACTGCCTATGTTTCGTCTGTTTAGTGCCCTTTAATTCTCCCCCTCGAAAGGTAGGCAGAGAGCCAGAAAAGAATGAGGAAAATCTCTCAAGTCTATTGACAGTTTTATGAGAGACTCATCGTTTCTCTTACGGGATTGAGGGGAGGGAGGAAGGGGTGGAAGAGTAAAACTATTGACTAAAATTAGGTTTCTGGATCATTTGTTACTTGGATTACCCTTACTTTTTTTTCGATCTATCTCTAAAATACTCACAAGGTCATGAAGAAACCAGAATGGGGAAGAGAAGGGACCTGGGTTTTAATTCTAGTTTGATAACGGCACCTTGGACAAAGCCTCTTACCTTCTCAGTTTCCCTGTCTATAATATAAGGAGATTTAACTGGATCAGGAAGGACAAATCCACAAAAACTGTGCCCTCTCACTCTGAGCCCCCACAGATGTCCATAAGAGATTATCATATTCTCTTGTTTTCAGTGAGCATATGGGGCTTCAGAATCATTCTCAATAGGACTAAAGCAGCAACTGCCAGTTAATGGGAGAGAGTCAGTACTGAAGATGAAACCTACCTGCCATTCACACATTAGCCCTAAAGATTTTTCAAACTATTAGTTCACTATCTGAGATTGTGGACTCAATACTTATCCCACCCCCATTGCCATCAAGTCAGGTCCGACTCATAGGGACCCTAGAAATCAGGATAGAACTATCCCCTAGAGTTTCCAAGGAGCACCTGGAGGATTTAAACCACCAACCTTTTGGTTAGCAGAGGTAGCCCTTAAACCATACAGCACCAGGGTTTCCCAATGCTGCATACATCACAGAGAAAAAAAAAGTTGCCATCAAGTTGACCTCCAACTCACAGCAACCCCACATGTATCAGAGTAGACCTATGCACTATAGAGATGTTAGTGGATGATTTTTTTGGAAATCAGTTGCCAGGCCTTTCTCTTGAGGCAGTTCGGCATAAACTTGAACCTCCAACCATACAGTTAGCGACCAAGCCCATTCACACTACCCATGGGCCCCACAGCTCACAGGAGGACCTAATTAATGCATATCCAGAGTAAACTGGGGTTCTGAAGGTGCCTTCTACTTGACGGTGTGAATAAGGGTACATAAACAGAAATCACCTGACATCCTCCGACTCGCCACCACTCGCTCTCGTCCTCAGCCATGCAGGTGCTTTACATTGCTGGAGAACTGGCCTTTCCTGTAATTCTGCAGTGGTCTCCTCCCAGATGGCCACAGTTTGAGAGGCCTTTAGTTTTCCTGCTCTCTCCCTGCTGGGGTGCTTTCTGTGAAGACATGCTTCCTAGCTCAAGCCTCTGGCTTCTGGTTTTCCCCAAATCTGCAAAACTCACTAAATGTCAGAGCAGCCTCGTATTCTCTCTACTTCTCACTGTCCCAGACCCATCCTGTGTTCCCCACTGGCAAGAACAGTCAGCTCTTCCAGAACCCTCAAGTCATGCCTTGTGGTTCTCAGCATCCTTGTGGAAATGGGTCTGCAGTCTCTTAAAGGGACTTAAAAGGTGCAAAGGATATACTCTTCTCTCTTGCCCCAAGTTTCTTCTTGTCTCTTCCTGGATCTGGTAGGGATGGTGGTAGTGGGTGGGCGAGGAGGACTGACCTGAAAATGAGGTCTGCGTAGGACCACCTGCCAGTTCACCAGACACGACACAACCCTGTAACGTTTGAATTTCAGTGTGATCTCAAGGTACAGTACCTGTTATACAAATAACAGTAAGAACCTGGAGAATTTGATTCAGTGTCCCCAAAACCGCATTTGAAGCAGCAATTAAAGGATGGGCTGAGATCTAGCCAGCACTTCAGCTGTGACCTGTACAGCCACATCTTAGTGTAACCCAGGAGGCCAGAGATACGTGTGGCAGACAGTGCTGCCAGCCACAGATCACAGTGTGGCGGGGGGGGGTGTCCATGTGTGGGCATGTGTGCGTGTGTGTGGGTATGAAGGCTCCATCGTCTTTATCGCTAAGGAATTTGCAGTCTTTCTGTGGAATAAAAGCTGAGCACACATTACTAAGTAGCCTGAAGGTCACATAAGGGATAGATCAGCATGGCCTGTGGGAGCAGCCTTTGGGGAAGGGATGGGCCTTAGAAGAGAGCAAGACTCAAGGCAGGCAGAGGGGAGAGTGGAAAGCATCCCACAGACGCAGATTGCTCAAGCGAAGGCACAGCCATGGAAATGTTCAAGAACATTGATGAACCCAACCTGATGGAGGCACAAGATGCTTCCTCAGGAACTTGATGGTGGACGTTAGATCACATCTGTTGGGTGGGGTGAGTTTGTGGAAAGCCTTAAAAGTGTAAAAGATGTTTGAGTTTGAAGCACTGTAAGGAAAGATTTCTGGCAATCTGTGTGAAGGAGTATTGGGGAAGATGAATCTGGCAAGGTTTTATAAGAGAAACTGGAGAAGGAGAAACTGTCTAAGAGATTACTTTAAAAAGCTCTTATGTGATTCATCCCTCAAGGAGTTTTAAATTTAATTAGAAAATAAGGCAACAATGTGCTGCGCACATATTATTGGCACATGTGTGCCTCTTTCCTACAAAGAGATAATTCACATGGCTCTCAAAGTAATATAAAGAGGTCTCAAGGGAGAGGTTTTGCTCTGATCCCTGTCCTATTCTCAGCTGGCACTCTGTCCCCCATCCTCCCTACTTCTAACTGCTTTCATTGCTTCATTGTGTATCATTCTAGTTTTTTTAATGCAAATACTAGCAAATATTGATACATATTCTTATCCTTCCTTTTACAAAAAAGGTAACAATGTACACAATTTTCTGAATGTTGCTTGTTTTCCTATAAAAATAGATCTTGAAGATGTTCCCACATTATTCTTTCCTCAGCCATCTCGTGTTCTATTGTATAGTAATGTACATGGTTTTATTCTTCTTTTCTTTTTAACAATATTTTTCTCTTATAGATCATACTGTATAAAATAATCTTGTCCTGATTATTATTTAGTATGTGTGCATTTGTATCAATAGGATAAATGTTTAAAGCTACCTACATTCACAATTTTAATAGAGATTTCCGAATTGCCCTCGTTGGGGACTTGTACTCATTGGCACACCCACCAGCGACGCTGTGGGACCGCTTGTTTCCCCACAGCTCTGCCAACACAGTGGTCATTGCTTTGGAGATATTTCCTGTCCATGAGATAAAATCTTTATGTGGCTTTAATTTGCTTTTCTCTTAATGAGTGAGGCTGAGCATATGTAGGGTCACACTGGATTTGAAGCCTCTTCTTAGCCAGATGATTGTCAACATTTCTGTATCTCTCTGTCTTAATCATCTAGTGCTGCTGTAACAGAAATTCCACAAATGGATGGCTGTAACTAAGATGAGTCTATTTTCTCTCAGAACAGTAGTACAAAGGTCCAAGTTCAAGGCATCAGCTCCAGGGGAAGCATTTCTCTGTCAGCTCTGGAGGAAGATCCTTGCTGTCAGTCTTCCCCTGGACTGGGAGCTTCTGAGGTACAAGGACCTTGGGTCCAAAGGACTAACTCTGCTTTCCACACTGCTTCTTTTTCTGATAGTATGAGGTCCCCAAGCTTCTGTATTATCTTCTTTCTTTTTCATCTCAAGAAATTGCCTCACGGCCCGATACAGTCTTACACCTGGAGCCCTGCCCACCAGCACAGTGGCCAACCATCCTTCCTTGTTAACATTATAGAGGCAGGGTATACAACATACAGGAACATCACACGACACTGGGAATCATGGCCCAGCCAAATGACTACACACAGTTTGGGGGGAACACAATTGAATCCATGACACCCTCCCAGAGCCTTCCCAAATGCTTTCCTACAATGTTGTAGCCTTTTAGTCAAGGTTTTCAAATCCAATAAATGTGTGTGAGTATGAATGAATGAGTGACTGAATAAATACACATACCACTGGAGTTATAAACTTTAGATTAGGTATGCTACTTCCTTCAAGAAGCATAAAATAGGCTTACACAGCAGATATATAAAAGCACCATGTATATGTCCAAACATTAAATACAGTGTTCTAGAGTGAATAAATTATTTTCCTTAGGTTGAAAAGGAGGAGAACCTTATATGTACTGCCTTGTTCATACTCAAAAAAGTAAGGGCTGGAGCAAAGAGGGACTCTCACACCCCTTTTCCATGACTTCCTGTTCACTTAAACAGTGGTTTGAAGCTGCTATAATCAAGTCTTAGAGCTAACAAGTAGTTCACGAACAGAGACAAACATAAGGACCCATCAGATGGGCTCCTCAGGCTCCTTCCTCCCTGAGTTCTCAGACCCCACCCAGAATACAGCTCCTTCTGGTGGTACAGGCTGTCATTGGCCAGGGTTGCAAGCCTAGATTTCCTTGCTCCTCTGTGTGTTATTTCTGTGTGTTTCCACATCAAAATACCATAGGCCGTAAGCAAAGGATGTTCAGTTGTCCATTTGTTAGTTCCATGAGTGTTGTGGAATGTTCTCCAGCTGCACATTAGCCAGCTGTTTGTTGTTTACTGTCTCCAGTCAAAGGGAAGCCACAGCTAGAAGAGTAGAGACACCAAGACAACAGCAGAGCTTTCCGTAATTCACCTGAAGTGACTGTGTTCACAGCTGCACCAAGCTGAACCATGGCCCCTGTAAACAGAGCATGCGACCCGCCACTGGTTCCTGAGCCAAGCCAAAGCCAAGTGCTGGTTCCTAAGGTGCCCCCTTTTTCCTTAGGGAGTGGGAGCGACATGCATAGATCACAGGAGAGTTCATAAAGCTGAGCCCAGCTCAGAATATAAAATCACATCAAGCCAGGAAACGGGCCAGGACCAGAGTCACACTGAGAAGTGAAAAGGCAGAAAAGAGAACAGGGAAAGAAGAATCAAAAGGTAGAACTTGACATTTCAGGAATATGGGGGCAAAATGTGAGTGGAGACTGTAATAGACACATCATCCTGTTAATGCAAGTTAGCTGTTTAAAGCAAGGATACTTACAAACTTTCCATCACTGGTTCTTTTTCTTTCTGTTATTGTTGTTTTGGAGTGTGTATGTGTGTGTGTAAAATGGCAAGTCAAGAAGAAACGACTTTAATGTGTATGTATGTTTGGCATTGAATAGTCTGTTTAATCATTGGGGTTCATTGTGTAATTTCCTCTCCAGAACACCCTTGTGGAGTAGAGAGGGTAGTTATTTCCATTTCCTTCCACCCATCTATCTGTTTTGTAGACAAGAGGAACCAGGCCTGTAGACATTAAGTGACTTGCCCAAGCTCACATAGTTTATAAAAGGGATGTAAGACTTTGACTTGAGTTTTCTGCCCTCAAAGCCAGGGATCTTTCTGGTATTTGTTTGCTAGATCACAGAGTTCGTAAGATGTACTTTTTTTGTGCAAGTAAAGAAGGAGGGTTTATTGATCACCTACTATGTGCCAGTTACCTTAGTTATTAGATGCTTGAAATTAAAGGTACCTTAACTAAGAAAGACATCTGTTTTGAGAATATGTTAACCCCCATATAGCTAATATTTTTATTAATTATTTTTCCTTATTGATATTGAGTCACACATCATGGCTTAGATATAACCAGAGTTTCTTTAATATTTCAGTGTCTTGAAGATAGCTACCACTTGAATCATCCCTGTGTCAAAGCGTTCTTCCGCCAATTGTCACCTGTTTTCAGAATATCTCTGTTTTCCCTTTAGTCTTTCTACAAAGCCAGACAAAAATAATATGAAGCCTCATAGGGAAGCGCACATCTATTTTATTTCAAAGGACTGAAGTTTCCAAAGACCGCATAAAGAAAAGAAGTGGGTGGTATTGTCAGGGTGAGAATCATGGTCCTGGATCAGAACTGAAATGAATTTTCCACAAACCAAATTATTCATTGAAAAGGATGTGCAGTGAGTTTTCTGCCAGACTCAGGTGACCAAATTCATCAGTGCCATTCCTCAGCAGGGGGAAATAAAGCTAGAAATCAAGTTAGAGATAAATATACTCAGTGTTCTGATGTTGATTTCTGTTTCACTTGCAACCTTTACATCAACAGAATAAAAGCACCATTTATCCTGTACTGGTGGGGAATGAAGTTTTTCAGATAAAGGAGATTTTCAAGAAAAAAAAAATTGAGACTTATCTTTCACTTTTTCATTTTAATAAATTTTGATAAACAGTATTCTGCAAATATGTTGCATACTGCTCCACCTGTGTATGGAAAGTATGGTATTACACAACGTTTAGGATTTTCCTTATGACTTAGCACCCAGCATCTTCAACTTGACACCAGCAGTGAGGAGCTGGTAGGCTAGAGGTCAATGCCACAGGAGAAGCATGGAGCAAGCCTTCTGGCTCATCCACGGGAAATGTGTCAGGGAAGAAAGCCCTTAAAGATTTTGTCACAGAGGGGGGCGGAGTCAAGATGGCGGACTAAGGACACGTCTCTTTCTATCCCTCTGGAAACCAAGACCTGAACTGACAATCAAACAGAGCCTTCTGAGCACCTAATCAGCCTCAGGACACGGCACGGAGCTCTTAATTGGGACTTCATACCATTCAGTGAAAAATCTCCTCTCTTTCGCTGACTCCCGCTCCTGGCTAGCCCCGGCTCTCACGGACGGAAGGTAAACGCACCATTTTGACTTTTTTTTTCCTCGGTCTCGGCTGGCGGGCGGAGCTGGGCCTTGCCCGGCGGCTGGACTCAGACACGCTGCTGGGGAGACAGGCAGGCGAAATTCCCATATTCTGAGAGCCAGGCTCGGGACTCTGTTAATCCAGACACTTTGAGCCTTTCGTTTTGTAGCTGCCTCAGCGGGGTTTGTGCTGAGCTCCGCGGTCAGGGTGCGGGACGCCATGTTGGTACCGAGATTTTAGCGGAACCTCGTTCTTAGCCTGGGAGCCAGCGCCTGCAAACGGGACAGCGCTTCTCCGTCAGAAAAGTAGTGATTTTGCACAGTGCTGACTACGCTGGGGGCCCTGCAACAGAAGCAGAGGAATTGCTGCCTCTGGGCATCCTTAGCCCCCCTGTCTGCTGCCTGTGTGGAGGATGCCATCTTGGGTACAGTGGCAACAGCTGGACCTAATTCTTAGCTTGGGAGCCAGACCCTGCCCACAAGAGAGCGCTTTTCTATCACAAAACCAGTACTCGACGCAGTGTTGGATAAGGCTAGGCCCTGTCAGCAGAGGACACCAGGGCACTAGCAGTGCTGTATTCTGAACTAGTTTGTTATCATCTGGGGTTGGATACAGTGGCGCTTACTTTGTCAGATGGGAAGAGGGACCTCTACACCTGAAAACCTAACTGACTTGTAAACTGGTCAGATACCTTTTGCTTTACATTTGAAGACAGCCTAGAGAAACATTTGCAATCCATCCTCACAGTACCTCTTCCAGCCTCTATATACTCACATGGGACCCAAAAAGCAACAGACAATTGTGGCATACAAGTAATCACTCATGGCTTCAGAAGGCTCCCAAACAAAGCAACCAAGGAGTTTTCCAGATGAAGAAACTTTTATGAAAGCATCAGGAAGTAAATACAAATTGATTATATACAGGGCCCTTCTAGACCTTATACAAAATGCAGCAGAACAAAATGAAAAATTAAGCAAGTTGTTCGATCTGATGGAACACCAGTACTCTGAAATCCAACAGATCAAGAAGAAAATCAAAGACATAGAAGCTTCCATGCAAAGCCAAGAAAACAGAATGGAACACATGGAAAAAAGAATTTCTGACTTGGAAGACAGAGCTACTGATGCCAGTGTCTATGAGCAGAAATCAGAAAAAAGAAACAAGGAAAATGAAGAAACATTAAGAAGCATGTGGGACTCTATTAAGAGGAACAACCTTCGATTAATTGGAGTCCCTGAACACGGTGAGACATCTGAGAACACAGAGAGTATTGTTGCTGAGCTGCTGAAAGAAAACTTCCCAGAAATCATGAAGGAAGAGAATATAGACATCTCAGATGCATATCGTACGCCACCCAATATAGATCTCAAAAGAAAGACTCCAAGACATATTATAATCAAGCTTAACAAAATGAAACATAAGCAGCAACTCTTAAAGGCAGCAAGACTCAAGGCAAAGCTAACATTCAGAGGGAAACCCTGTAGGCTCTCGTCAGATTTCTCAGCAGAAACCATGCTGGCACGGAGACGGTGGCATGACACATTCAAAGTCTTGAAGGAGAACTTCCAACCAAGAATTATATATCCTGCAAAACTGTCTTTCAAATATGAAAATGAAATTAAGACATTTCCAGATAAACAGAAACTCAGAGACTTTGTAAAAACCGAACCCAAACTACAAGAAATACTGAAAGAAGTTCTTGGCTTTGGCTTAGAAGAACGAAACCACTAACTTTATATTTTAGGACGACACACTACTCAATACTCATTTAGGGAAGGCTCCAAAGTAAATCACAGCTTTGATTTGGAAAGAAGCAATCCAGTGATCATCATGAAAACTATGGTGTCATCATAATAAAAGAGGGATGTACTACAGTTGTTATAGTCCTTCCAGATGGAGAGGAAGATGACCAGACTGGTAGTAATTAAAATTGGGTTTATAAATAGTTTATTAAGGGGGTTCATAGGGGCAGCTGTAAAGCACAACAAAGATGTGTCATACCATTTCAAGAAATCTAACACACGAGTCTCAACAACTATAAAACCAGCTCTGAAAAAGGTGAAAACTCAACTCACAAAAAAGAGTGTCTCAGAACAGACTAATAAGAACAACAGAGAAAACATCAACATAAAAATAAACATATCACAATGGCAGCAGTGAATACATACCTATCAATAATTACATTGAATGTGAATGGACTGAATGCTCCAGTAAAGAGACACCAAGTGTCATCTTGGATCAAAAGACACGACCCATCCATATGTTGTCTACAAGAAACTAACTTGAGACCTAAAGACAGGAACAAACTGAAAATTAAAGGTTGGAAGAATATATATCAAGCTAACAATGAACAAAGAAGAGCAGGGGTGGCAATTCTAATCTCAGACAAAATTAACTTTAATGTCAAATCCACCATCGTGGACAAAGATGGACACTATTTACTGCTGAAAGGTTCAGTACACAAGCAAGACTTAACTATATTAAGCATTTATGCACCTAATGTCAGAGCACCTAAATATGTCGAAGAAACACTGACTATGCTCAAAAGAGAGTTAGATGACTCCACAGTAATAGTGGGAGACTTTTAACACTCCACTCTCATTACTAGACAGATCATCTAGAAAAAAACTCAGTAAAGATACAGAAGACCTCATTGACACAATTAACCAACTAAACCTCATTGATATATACAGAACTTTCCACACATCAGCAGACGACTACACCTTCTTCTCCAGTGCACATGGAACATTCTCCAGAATTGACCACGTGATAGGCCATAATGCAATGCTCAACAAAATCCATACCATTGAATTATTGCAAAGCATCTTCTCAGATCATAAAGCCATCAAAGTTGAAATCAATAGTAGAAAAAACAGAGATAGAAAGTGGACCTCTTGGAAACTGAACAATATCTTGCTCAAAAAAACATGGGTTATAGAGGAAATCAGGGATCAATTAAAGAAATTCATAGACTCCAATGAGAACGAAAACACTTCCTACCAGAACCTATGGGATACAGCCAAAGCAGTGCTCAGAGGTCTGTTTATCTCCATAAATGCACACATCAGGAAGGAAGAAAGAAACCAAATCAAGGAACTAACTCTACAGCTTGAACAAGTAGAAAGAGAACAGCAGAGGAACCCCTCGGGCACCGGAAGAAAGGAGATCATAAAGATTAGAGCAGAGCTAAATGAATTAGAGAATAGAAAAACAATTGAAAAAATTGAAAAGACCAAAAGCTGGTTTTCTGAAAAGATCAACAAAATTGATAAACCACTGGCTAAACTTACTAAAGAAAAGCAGGAAAGGAAACAAATAACCCAAATTAGAAATGAGAAGGGAGTTGTCACCACAGATGCAACAGAAATCAAAACCATCATAACAGAATACTATGAAAGACTGTACTCTAACAAATTTGAAAACCTAGGGGAAATGGACCAATTCCTTGACTCATACCACCTACCCAAATTATCACAACGTGAAGCAGAACAACTTAATAAACCCATCACAAAGGAAGAGATTGAAAAGGTCATCAAAACACTGCCATCCCAAAAAAGTCCAGGCCCAGATGGCTTCACGGCAGAATTCTACCAAGCATTTAGAGAAGAGTTATCCCCAATACTATTGAAACTATTTCACAGTATAGAAAGGGATGAAGTACTCCCAAACTCATTCTATGAAGCCAGCATAACCCTGATACCTAAGCCCAGGAAAGATCCAACAAAGACAGAGAACTACAGACCGATATCACTCATGAACTTAGATGCAAAAATCTTCAACAAAATTCTTGCCAGCAGAATACAACAACATATCAAGAAATTAATCCATCATCACCAAGTGGGATTCATACCAGGGATGCAAGGCTGGTTCAACATCAGGAAAACAATTAATGTGATTAACCACATAAATAACACAAAAGACAAAGATCACCTGATTTTGTCTATTGATGCCGAAAAGGCATTTGATAAAGTCCAACACCCATTCATGCTAAAAACTCTTAGCAAAATGGGCATAGACGGCAAATTCCTCAACACAATAAGGGCCATTTATACAAAGCCAATTGCCCACATCATCCTGAATGGAGAGAGACTGAATGACTTTCCCCTGAGATCAGGAACTAGACAAGGATGCCCACTGTCACCTCTCCTATTCAACATTGTGCTAGAAGTTCTAGCCAGAGCAATTAGACAAGACGAACAAATAAAGGGCATCTGCATCGGCAAAGAGGAAGTTAAAATCTCCCTGTTCGCAGATGATATGATTGTATATGCAGAGAACCCCAAGGAATCTATAAGTAAGTTACTCAAACTGATAGAAGAGTTCAGCAAAGTCTCAGGATGCAAGATAAACATAAGTAAATCAGTAGGATTCCTTTATACCAACGACGAGACTGTTAAGGAGGAAATTATCAAATCTATACCATTTGTGATAGCCCCTAAGAAGATAAAGTACCTAGGAATTAATCTAACCAGAGAAACAACAGACCTTTACAAAGAGAACTACAAGCCCTTACTACAAGAAACTAAGAGAGACTTAGATAAATGGAAAAACCTACCCTGCTCATGGATAGGAAGACTTAACATTGTGAAAATGTCTATTTTACCCAAAGCCATTTATTTATATAATGCAATCCCAATACAAGTTCCAGCATCATTTTTTAATGAGATGGAGAAACAAATCACCAATTTTGTTTGGAAAAGGAAGAAGCCCCGGATAAGTAAGGTACTACTAAAGAAGAAGAACACACTGGGAGGCCTCTCATTACCCGACCTTAGAACATACTACACTGCCACAGTGGTCAAAACAGCCTGGTACTGGTACAAGAACAGACACCAGGTACAAGAACAGACAGACTGATCAATGGAACAGAATTGAGACCCCAGAGATCACACTATCTGCCTATGAACAGTTGATATTTGACAAAGGCCCTAAGACATTAAACTGGGGTAAAAACAGCATCTTCAACAAATGGTGCTGGCAAAATTGGTTATCCATCTGCAATAAACTGAATCAAGATCCATATCTTACACCTTATACAAAAACCAACTCCAACTGGATAAAAGACCTAAATATCAAACCTAAAACGATAAAGCTCATCCAAGAAAAGGTAGGAACAACAATGGAAGTTTTAATACACAATGAGGACAGACTCCAAAATCTGTCAAAGAAACCTCAATCAACAGAAGAGAAAGTAGATAAATGGGAACTATTAAGAATCAAACACTTTTGCTCATCCAAAGACTTTATTAATAGAATTAAAAGAACACCCACAGAGTGGGAAAAAATATTTGGCAACTCTATGTCAGATCAATGCCTGATCTCCATAATCTATAATATACTACAAAATATCAATAAGAAGAAGATAAACCATCCAATTAAGCGATGGGCAAAGGAGATGGACAGATACTTCACTAAAGAGGAGATCCAGGCAGCCAAAAAACACATGCGGACATGTTCACGATCTTTAGCTATTAAAGAAATTCAAATCAAGACAACAATGAGATACCATCTCACCCCAACAAGATTGGCCATGATCCAGAAAACACAAAACAACAAATGCTGGAGAGGCTGTGGAGAAAGTGGAACCCTCCTACACTGTTGGTGGGGTTGCAAAATGGTCCAGCCTCTTTGGAAGGCAATCTGGCGCTTCCTTAAAAAAATGGATATTGATATACCATTTGACCCAGTAATTCCACTACTTGGGATATATCCTACAGATTCAAGGCCTTTCACACCAACGGACACATGCACCAGAATGTTTATCACGGCACAGTCCACAATAGCAAAAAGGTGGAATCAACCCAGATGCCCAACAATAGAAGAATGGATAGGTAAACTGTGGTACATATACTCAATGGAGCACTACACAATGATAAAGAATAACGATGATTCCAGGAAACATATCCTAACCTGGTTTCAACTGGAAGACATTATGTTGAGTGAGAGTAGTCAGCAACAAAAGGACAAATACTGTATGAGACCTCTACGATAAGATCTCAAAAACAGACTTGTATATAGAAGAAAAGACTCTTTGACAGCTGCAAGGGAGGGGAGGGAGGGAGGGAGGGCATGGGGGAGAGGGTTTAGTTTAGGTAGTTACTAGAAATCTAGTTGGGAGAAAGCGGTGACAGCACACATTAGGAACAAGAACAACATTAAGTGGACTTCAGCATAACTTGAGTACTCCTTCCATCTTAACTCAATACTGCAAGGATAGAGTAGCTGGGGCGGGGGGCGGGGGACCATGCTCTTAGGCGAATTCCGGGCCAATTGGCACAACTAGCGTTTTGCTAAGAGAGCTCTCTGCACCCCACATTGGTGAGTGGCGTCTGGGGTCTTAAAAGCTGCCAAGCTGCCATCCGAGGACACAGCAAATGGTCCCAACTCAGTAGGAACGGATGCTCACCGAGGGCCAAAATGGCATGCGGTAAAGACAACCGAGAAGACAGAGAGACCCACAAGAGTGGGTGCCTACATCGACCTGGGACCGGAAGAACCGGATGGTGCCCGGCCACCACCAGTGATAGCCATGACGGAGCTCACAGAGAGGAGCCTCACTGGCAACACAAGAATAAAAAGAGGGGCATCATGAGATCTCCACTAAAAGACCTCAATTGATGGTCCAGCGGTTTTGGGGTTCCTCTGAGAGCATGGCCCCCGGCCCTGATGCTGCCCGTTCCCATAAATTATAACAAAGGTCCACTCTTTGGATAGGAATGGAATGGACTTGGCAATGCAGAGTAACCATATGTTGGAAGCACTTTATGGTTCTATACATCTATAGGATATCATCTTGCTGACCTCTGGCTGGAGGAAGGGGAGTGGACGGAGAGGAGGGGAAAGGAGACTGTTGGAAGGATGAGACATGTATGGAGCAGAGAGGAATAGTGTGCAGTCACCGGACAGGGAGAGCAGCAGAAGCTGCATATACGGGGGCATGTAAATTTACATGTGAATGTACATTTTTACTCAGTTATGTTAAATAAAAAAAAAAAAAAAAGAACTGAAAAAAAAAAGATTTTGTCACAGAAAAATTAACAAAATCTTACTTTTGTACATAAGTCAATTTTGTATGTTTTTTTTTTTTGTGTGTGTGTGTGTGTGTGTGAAGGAGATACTTATAAAGTAGAATTTTTATGCTAGTAAGTGATTGGAAAATGTGTAACATCTTTGTTTTTGTTACTGAGGAATCCAGTGGCATCAGCACCACGGTTGTATCAAAACAAAAGGGGTGTGATGATGTATCTGGGAGAGGGTGACCATCTCACTGGCCCGCTGGCCAGGACTCATTTGTAGAAGCAGAAAACCTAGAGTGCCATATTCCTCAGCAAGGCCAAGAAAGCTCTAGCAGCTAGTTAAAAACAAAACAAACAAACAGAAAAACTAGGGTGTCACATTAGAATAATTTTGTTTGAATGGTTGTTTGTCAGTTTTGTTTTGTCTTTGTTTTTACCTTCTATTATGCAAAAGACCCTAATTACCACACTGTAATTAGGACTGGTCATTGATATTGTTTATAAACATAGGACTATGTTTAGTTCTCCAATCACAGAAGAGATAAAGTACCAAAAATGAAGCTTTTCAAGTCATTCAACATTTGCCTTATAAGGATAGTCATTTTCAAATTATATTTTCACCCAGGAATGTGAAGATGTCTGATTAGAGATGAAATTTTTAAGAATCTCATTTAAGGAAAGAAAGGGCCTGCCATGGAAACTGAGAACTGACGCACAGGGAGGAAAGGAGGACAGCTGCAGGCTGGCCTTCTGGGGACCAAGAGGATAGAATCAGGACTGGTCAGTGGTGTGGAGTCGGACAACAACTGAAGGAAGCAGTTGGGTGTGATGAGAAGGAGGTGTGGAGAGTGCCTGGGAAGAGGGAGGGAGTGAGGGTAGAAACCAGAGCACAGCGAGATGGGGTGTGAAGAGTAGCTGAGGAAACGGAGCTGGTGCTTCAAGAAATCAGCTTGTAAAGGGAAAGAAAACGCTCGTGGGTAGACGGCTGTGGGCTCCAGTAACGTTGCAGTGCCCCGAGACACACATTCTAAGAGCTGTGGATGCTAGGATATCTGAGTTTGGGGTTCCACTTGCAGCTCCCTGGTGTGTCAGCAACACGAATTCTTTCATATAAAAACAGAAGCTGTAGAAGACCGTGTATTCACAGCTACTTCACTTCCTGTGGTTTCCTTGGTGACTGTCCATTCCTGTAGAAGGGCCATGCGGGCACATCGCCCCTTGATTTAGACACCCACCCAATAGCTCTACTGAGACCAAGGTACATTTCCTAAAGCTAAAGTAGTTCCACTGGGAGAAATATAAGGGCTTGAATTATGTGTAGACCTTTTCGATCTTGCCCTGGTCCCCAGACATGTTTGGAGATAGTGTGCACTACTCTCTCTGCCCCCCTCAGTGGCACAGAGGGCCAGAACACCCAGGGATTTCAGGAGAGAGTGCATCCATCTCGGTGTACACATTTGCTGAACGTGTATGTGTGGCTTCATGAATGGAGGAACTATAATATAACTACAAATAACTGAAACACAAGATGTGAAATGCCCAGCCCTGGCCACATGACCAGTGTCTTTGCCCAGAAAGAGTGTGGCAGATCCATATGGGTAGCTGGCACATAGTACAAGGAGCACTCAATCTCGGGGCCAGGAAAGAAGGCCAGGAGAGGGCTGGGTATGAGCCACAGAGGGCATAATGGAAAGAAAGGTCAGGGAGTCAGCGAGGAGGGAGCCAGACCTAAGAGCAAAAATATGTAGTCAGCCAACACAGTCACTCTGCCCATAACAGAGCCTTTTTTGGGAAGAGTTGGGTCCATGTGCTGGAGAGGCTACCTCCAGGAGGAAACGTGGAGACCATAAAAGACACCAGGGGTAAAGGAAAAAAAGGAGAAAAGGAAATGAAAATAGAAGAGGGGGTGTCACATTTCTGTTGGCATTTAAAATACTTCCAGATTGCATCCTGAAATCTTGCTGGACCAGGGACTGCAAACCTCTGGCAAATGCTAGGCCTTAGCTTTGGCATCCTTGGCCTTGTAATATCAAATCACAGCTCAATGTTAAGTTTTATTATTCAGCATGAATTAAAAGGTCAGGGACGAAAAAGAGCTCTGTGGTGTTCCATTAAATGAAAACTCTGATCATCTTAAAGCAATATGATCTTAAGGGAGCTTGTGTTAAAGAGCAATGTGTAAAGGGGTAGGGGCAGTGAGTGCCTGTTACTCTCTTGGAGAACATTTGCATTCTGGGAAGGGTATTCACTTTCACACTTTGTGGGAGCATTGGAAGGCAGGTGTATGCTCAGTGGTCTTTTTCAGGACTACCAGAGTTAATGCTTCCCTCCAACATATTTCACTTACAGGGAGAAGGGGGCCGTCTGTCAGTAGATGGTCACCATTTAGATGGAAAGATAATATAGTACTCTTCTCTCCTTACCTGAAATATGGTGTTTTCCCGGCCTGACCCTGTGAATATGAAACATTTCCCACATCACCTGGGGAGCATGAAAGGGACCCTCCTAATCAGTGATTCCTGGGTTGCACAAATGTCACCCTTCAATAACCTCGAGGATCATGATCTTGTGGGTTCCATTTTTGAGTGCTCTGAGACCCATATGAGACTCCCCGTGGGAGCTCTCCTAGACTAGTGCATGTGGTTCCTGCAGAGAAGTCTGTGACCTGTGTCATAGACAAGAGCTGCTCAGCAGGCACCCTGGTTGTATTAAACCTATCAGACTGCTGGCTGCAGTTACTGCACGGATCTTTTCATCCATAGGAAACTGCTCTGACTCTGAACTTTGAATCTCAGTTACTTAAGTACCCTTCTCTGCCTCCTTACCTACTTGTCACGCTGCCCTGGCATCCCAGCTCTTGGCCCCGCCTGGGCTCCTGCCTTGTGACCCCTTTTTTGGTCTTCTCTGCTGCCAGTCGATGGTCAGAGAACACACTGTGCGTGACTTTAATCCCTTTAAGTTTACTGAGGCTTGTTTTATGACCTAACAGATGGTCTGTCCTGGACAATGTTGCATGTATGCTGGAGAAGAATGTGTGTTCTGCTGTCTGTTAGATCTAGTTGGTTTACGGTATTGCTCAAGTCTTCTGTTTCCTTGTGATCTTCTCCATGGTTGTTCTTCCCATTACTGAATGTGGGGTCATTGAAGTCTCCAGCTGTTGTTAACTTGTCTGTTTCTCCCTTCGGTTCTGTTGGAGTTTGCTTTGTATATTCTGAGGGCTCTGCTGTTAGTTGCATGTGTGTAATTGTTGTATTGTCCTGATAAATTGACTGTTTTATCATTATAAAATGCCCCCTCTTTACCTCAAATTATTATAGCCCCTATAAGTTTCCTATGCTTGCTGTTCACATGACATATTTTTTCTAATATTTTATTTTCAACCTGTTTGCATCTTTGAAGGTAAAGCATATCTCCTGTAGGTATCATATAGTTGGATCTTGTTTTCCAGCCCAGCATTCATTCTCTTCTTTTTTATTGAATTTTTTAATCCATTCATATCTAATGCTATTATTAATATAGTTGAATTCATAAATTCCATTTTACTTTTTGTTTCCTAGCCAAGTGCCATCGAGTTGGATCCGACTCATGGCAACCCTAGGGGCTTTTGTTTCCTATACATCTTACATCTTTTATTCCTCTATTCCTCCTTTACTACTTTTCTTTGCAGTACATGAATATTATCTACTGTAACATTTCCTCTGATGATTTTTTCACTGTTTTTGAGTTAGGTCTTAGTGGTTGCTCTAGAGCTTATCAGAATTTACTCCAGAATTATACTAATTAATTCCAGTGAGGTATAAATGTCATCCTATGTAACTATTTTCTCTTCCCCCTTTCTGCTATATCACATGCGGTCTGACAAGTCTGCGAACTTGTCACAGTGCACTTACGTTGGCAGCAGTGTATGAACAACGTGCTAAGGTTTCATAACCTTGGAATATCAGTGTCTCACAGCTGTGTCCCTGGTGATGTGTGGTGGTGTCTTGCTGAATGGCACTCATTCTGGTTGTTCTGTGTTTTTGTTTGCTGTTACAAGAATGCCGGAGCTTGAGTTAGAGCAAGGAACAAACATTGACTTTCTTGTTAAACTTGGCAAGAGTGGAAGTGAAATCAGGGACATGTTAGTCCAAGTTTATGGGGCAAATGTCATGAAGAAAACAGCAGTGTACAAATGGATGAAACATTTTACTGAGGGGAGAGAGCACAGCTGGTGAAGAGGGTTAGGGCGGCCAGCAGTGAGCAGCACTGATGAGACCACTGCACTGAGCTCTGCTTCACTGTCGTCAGCAGAGCAGACCAAGTAAACGCTGACAGAGAGACAGGGAAATCCGAACCGAAAATCTTGGCATGAGAAATGTATGTGTAAAAATGGCCCCAAAGAAGCTTACCAATGAACAAAGGCAAAGAGGAGTCGATATTTGCCAAGACCTTTTGGAAAGGTAAGACAGTGTTTGGGGCCATGTTATCACTGGTGATGAAACGTGGGTATGCCAGTGTGACCCTGAAAAAAAAGCATCAAAGGGCACAATGGAAGTCAGCCAGTTCTCCACGATGAAAACAGTTCTGTCAGTCCAAATCAAGAGTCAAAATGATGTTGCTAACCTTCTTTGATATCAGAGGGGTTATTCCTTATGAATTTGTGCTGAATGGACAGTTAACCAAGTTTACTGTTTAGAAGTGCTGAAAAGGCTGCATTGAAAAACTACATGAAAATGACCTGAACTTTTCACTCACAACTAATGGCTCTTGCGTCACGACAATACTCCCAGCAGCTCACACGGCACTGGGAGGGAGTTTTTAGCCAGTAAACAAATAACTGTATTGGAACACCCTCCCGACTTACCTGATCTGGCCCCCAGTGGCTTTTTTCTTTACCTGAAGATAAAGAAAATATCGAGAGGAAGACATTTTGATGACATTCAGCACATCAAGGGTGATAGAATGACAGCTCTGATGGCCATTCCAGAAAAAGAGCTCCAAACTTGATATGAAGGGTAGACTAGGTACTGGCGTCAGTGCATAGCTTCCCAGGGGGAGTACTTTGAAAGTGACCATAGTGATAGTCAGCAGTGAGGTAGGTAGCACTTTTTTCTGGGTGAGTTCACAAACTTGTCAGCTCTCTCACTCTGTGTGTGTGTGTGTGTGTGTGTGTGTGTGTGTGTGTGTGTGTGTGTGTGTACACTACAAATGCAACAGTTGTTACAGTTATTACTTCATATAATTTTATGTCTTAAAGAAAATGAGTGAAGAGAGCGAATATATACTTACAGGCTTGTTATATTTATCTTTTTAGTTGCCTGTTCTGCTCATTATTTCTGTGTACTCAAATTGCCAAAATTAAAAACCAAACCCACTGCCATCAAGTTGGGTCCAACTCCTAACAACCCTAGAGGTCAGAAAAGAACTGCCCCATAGAGTTTGCAAGGAGCATCTGGGAGATTTGAACTGCCACCCACTATGCCACCAGGTTTCCTTCAAACTGCTGTCTGGTATCATTTCCTTAGTCCAGTACAGTTTTGCTCCTACATACCTCTTTCATGTGTTGTATCACTTCTATACGTTATAGACCCCACCATATAATTACATGTATATTATTTATATAGTTGCTTTAAAATCAGTTAAGAGAAGAAGAAATATGCGATTATCTTTTTATAAATACCTATGTAATTATCTTCATTGGTACTCTTTGTTTTGTTTGGAAACTACGGAGCAGTTGTATTCTGACCTCTAGGTTCGCTATGAGTTGGACCCAACTCTACAGCAGGGGGTTTGGGTTTGTTTTGCTCTGTTTAAAAATTTTGTTTTGATATATTTTGTTTTAATAAACTTTACTTTTTAAAACCAGTTTTAGGTTTCAAGAAAAATTGTTCACAAAGTACAGAAAATTCCTCTATCCCTTTTCTCCCAACTATATGTAGTTTCTCCTATTATCAACCTCTTGTGTTAGTGTAGTACATTTTTATAATTGGTGAGCCAGTATTGATACATTATTAGTAACAAAAGTTTCAAGTTTACATTACGGTCAGTCACTCTTTGGTGGGACATTTCTATGGCTTTGACAAATGCATTGTATCAAGTATCTACCAGTACTGTATTCATGCGGAATAGTTTCACTGCCCTACAAATCTTTGCTCTTCACCTGTTCACCCCATCTCCATTCTCTGGAAACCCTGGCACTCAGTGATCTTCTTACTTTCTCTATAGTTTTGCCTTTTACAGAATGTCATACAGTTGAAATCATGTAGTATGTAGCTTGTTAAGGCTAGTGTCTTTCACTCAGTAATAGACTTTTAAGTTTCCTCTAGGCCTTTCTGTGACTCAGTTGATTATTCTTTTTATTGCTTGAAAATACTCCGTTATCTGTATGTACTACAGTTTGTTTATTCATCCAGCCATTGGAAGATACCAAGGTTGCTTCCAGGTTATTGGCAGTTATAAATAAAACTGCTATAAACATTGGTGTGCAGGTTTTTGTATGGACATAAGTTTTCAGTGCATTTCAGTGAATACTTAGGTGTGCCTGCTGGAGCACATGATAAGCCTATATGCAGCTTTGTAAGAAACTGTCTAACTGTCCTACAAGGTAGTTGTATCCTTGTGCATTCTCACTTGGGAAAGACCTCAGAGCCATATTTTAGAGCTGAAAGTTAGGACAGTGGCCCGCTTCTCTTGGAGTGACAGTTCTGTTTTATGAGAAGGGTACTGGGTGGGGGCAGTAGACGCTCGTGTTCTCCACTTGCTTTTCCTAGTATGGAGCCACCACCCTGTGAGTGAGCTAAGTCAAGGACAATTTGTCTGCCATGCCCTGTGCTCTACAAGTGGGAGTGGATGAAGGAAGGGAGCCAAGGCCTCTCAGTGCTCTTCCATGGAATAAAGCTCCTTGCAACATGGAGTTGATGTTCAGAAATGCTGGTGGCCTGCTCTTCCCAGGGAGGAGACACTGTAGCCCCTGCCTGGAAGCTAGGGGACAGTGAGCCTCATGCTATTGTCTGCACTTTCTCAGGGTACAGCTTCCATCGCACTGAGATGGGGGCTGGGGAGGGAGCAAGTCCTGGCTCAGATGCCACGAACTCTCTCCATGCTCACTGAGAGCTAGTTCACTTTCTTAGGACAGTTTCCTGCGGATAGATTGTTGAGGTTTTAAGAAGAATAATTTTCATTCATTTGGGTTGCTTCACTGAGGAGAGTTCCCCATGCTGTCATTCCAAAATTACCAACTCCCATAAATCTGATTCTCATCCAAGGAGCCATTTCTCTCTGTTCCTCCAAGAAGTCCAGGAGAATTCTGGCAGTCAGTGTTTATTAGAAGGAATAAAAGTTGCCCTGATGGTCACAGAGACCTGTTTCTCAAAATAAGTTCTCCCGCCATGTCACTTATTTAATTAACAAACCTTACTGGGACCATACCTTTCTGAAGCTATGAGCTAGGTCCTGGAGTACGAAGTTCTAAACTCAGGGAGCTTACATCAAAGTGACAAGATGGAACAGAAGTAAAGGAGCACTGTCCACTTAATGTGACAGAGGATGAGGGTGGCATACGCAGAGCGCTGTGCTGTAGAGAAGACGGAGTAACATTCTCCCTTGGAGAAACTCAGGTGTCAGGAGCAGCAACATTTCGCTGCCTCATGAAAGAAAGTCATCAGACAGAGATGATAGAGAAGAGCGCTTAAGAGCAGAGAGCAGCATGGTCAGAAAGAGCAGAGGCAGATAAAAGCACGGAATGTCTAAAATGTTTAAAGCACTTCTAGTGGTCAGGTATAGTTACAGCATAAGGGTGCACTGACTGCATAAAGGTTGAGGTTTGGATGTGTTATGGTAAACACCTGGGAATCTCTGGACATGTTTAAGCATCAGAGATAAAGGATCGGATTTGTTTTATGAGGATGTTCCTGATGAACACAGGGAGGGTAGCCTGGACTCAAGGAGGAAAGTTAGGAAGGTATTGCAATAGTTTAGATGTGAGATGATGAGCATTGGGACCAAAGCTATATAGTATTCAAGATAAAGAAGAGATGGGTAGAGAGGAAATCCATATGAAAGACAAAGCAAAAGATTTTTGTGATCAATTAAATGCTAGTGGTAAAGAAGAGGAAGAAGGAGTCAAGGATGATTTAGAAGTTTCATACTTGGCATCTGTTTCTCTGTTACCTACTGTTGATAACTGTTATTATTTTGATGTTTGAAGAGTTACTTGTCCAAATGTCTTTATTTTCCAAATAAATGTGTATGTCACAATATGGGGTAACATCTGACCTGCAACTTAGTCCTCCCTTGATACTTTATGACCAGTGGTGCCAGCAATTGGAGACTAAGTCTATTTCCTTCAAGGTTTTTGAATTCCTGAGGCTCAGCATCTCTGTCTGCCTACTAAAGAAACAAAGTTCTTGTCGGTGCTCTATTTTGGAAATGAGAAATAGACTACCATCTGATGATTCCGTAAATATTTGGAAAAGTCAGCTACTAAGGGGGGGGGGGGAGAACACTGATCAATGAAAATTTACAGATCAGTTTTAAAGCTGCTTGCTAACTGCCAGATAATTTTTGTCCACATGGCTAACAAGCACCAAATCTGGTTTCCAGGTAGCATTCTTTTGGCAGAAACAGACAGTCATGCTTTCAGTAACCCAAAGCTTGTTACACATTACCCACCCTCCGCCAAAAGAAAAACCCAGTGCTGTCAAGTCAGTGCTGACTCATAGCAACCCTATAGGACAGACTCAAACTGCTCCATAGAGTTTCTAAGAAGCAAGTGGGTGTTTTGTTGTTGTTGTTTTGTTTTTGTTTTATGATAGAATGGAAATGTACATTCCCATATAAATTTGCATGTTGACCTACGTGCAGCTTCCACTGCTCTCCCTACACAGTGACAGCACACTCTTCTTCTCTGCTCCATATTTGTCTTACCTTCCCAGCAGTCTCCTATCTTCTCCTCTCCACCCAATCTCCTTCTTCCAGTGTGAGATCAACAGGACGACTTCCTTTAGATGCCTAGAACCATAAAGTGCCCACACAATATGGTCACTCTGCATCACCAAGTCCAATCCATTGCTGTCTGAAAATATGATTTATGGACAAGGGCAGCATCAGGGTCAGGGGCCCCACTCCCAGGAGAACTTCAAGGCCCCTGGACCATCAATTGTGGTCTTTTAGTGGAGATGTCAGGGTGCACCCCTGTTTATACTTGTGAGCAACTGGCTGTTTTGAACTGCCGACCTTTTGGTTAGCAGCTGTAGCCCTTGATACAAATTTTGGTAAATATTTGATGCAGTGAGCATCCTCATGTAATTCTGATGGGAATGCCAATTGTCTATAGGGTTGCTAGGAGTCAGAATTGACTCGATAGCAGTATGTTGTTATCTTTCTCAGAAGATATATCAAGAATAACAAAAATATACGTAACTCTTTTTTTAAAAAAAAGGAAGAAGTCCATTGAAAGGGCTTTCAGCCTCCGTAGGTATATCACTGCACTGTTGTCAGCAAGCTGTACCAATCTCCTACAGTCCACAGCAGGAGACCAGTGGGTTCCTACAAGGCTTTGGTAGCACAGACCTGCTCTGTGGAGTGGTGCTTGTACACATCCCACCTGCCCTGGCCTGGCCTGGCCACCTCAGCCCACTGGCCTCCAGGCTGTGTAGAGGTCAGCTGCTAAGTGATAGCCTGACTAGGCTAAGAAAGAGCTGTTTTATATGCCAGGTTCAATTTTTGAGCAGTTGCTTATGATTCTCAATTATAACAGATAAGGAGACATTTGATCCCAAAATAGGGACACTTCTCTAGGACCCTCAAGTTAGTACCTAGGTTTCTGCTTAACACATTGGCTAATCTAAAGCAGATACTAGATTTAATTGAGATCATTTTTTCCAAGAGGAGGGTAAGTCTCCCTTCTACCCAGAGATCCCTTCATCTTCCAGATACTCAGCAGCCAAAATAAAGATGTTTTCATTTAGACTGGAAATGCAGATGGTCTCCAAATGCCTGGTATCTTGTTAATCAAAGCCATGCCAACACTAACTAGCCCCCCACTCACCCTGCTGCTCAGCTTTCAGCATAGATGGCCCTGGCTCATAGCACCCTTACAGGGTTGACCACCTCGTGTGGGGACCTCAGGAGAAGCTGAGACACGCAAGAGCCTATCCATCCTCCTAGCTCAGCTCCTCCTACTCTTGGCCTCACATGGAGAAACATACATGCAACCAGCTACAAGTTGTCAAAGTCATAAATTTGTACACTAAATAAGCAAGGCTATCTAAAGCATAAGGAATGGGACAGTGGGAGATGATTGCAGTTTCACCTCAGGTAAAAATTTAGGGGAGCAATAATTTGACAGGAGCTTTGGTGGTGCAACTGTTAAGCACTCAGCTGCAAAGCAAAAGACTGGCTATTCTAACCCAGCAGCCACTGAGTGGGAGAAAAGACCTACCAGTCTGCTCCCCTAAAGATTACAGCCTAGGTAAACCTACTGGATGATTCTACTCTGTTCTGTAAGCCTGCTAGGAGTGGAAATGGACTTGGAAACACACAATAACAACAACAGCAACAATGGTGATTTCCGACAGAGACACAAGAAGACGAAAATGAGTGTTGGCTCAGAGAGGGAGCGAAAAGGTGTGTAAGAGAGACCAGCCAAACCAAACCTGTTGCCACTGAGTCCATCTGACTCCTAGCAATCCTATACAGGAAGGAAAAAGCCGGTGTATTTGGCCAAGACATGAGATGCCAGTTAGAGGGTAGAGACAGATGTGGGATGACTCAACCTGATACATTCCAAGATCTGAAATCTTTATCTAATACAAAAGACAATTGGCAGTCACTATGGGAATCATGAAAGAGAAGTGATAGTAAAAAAAAAATACAGTCAAATAAATTAAAGAGTGGCCATCTAATGAGCTATTATGTAGCTATTTAAGAAAAAATGCTTTTGAAGAATTTTTAATTACCCAGGAAGTGTTTCATGATGTGATGAGAAATGAAAAAAGTTGAATGCAAAGTTTTGTTTATAATTTCAGTTATGTCACATAGATCTAAACGTGCACAGAAAAATAAAAGGCTAGAAGAAAGTACACCAAAATATTAAGAATTTACCCTGGTGGTATAGTGGGTTAAATGCTACGTCTGCTAACCAAAAGGTCAGCAGTTCAGATTTGCCAGGCGCTCCTTAAAACTCTATGGGACAGTTTTACTGTGACCTCCAGGGTTGTCATGAGTTGGACCTGACTCAACGACAGTGGAATCTCGTGGTGGTGAGATTAGAGATTATTTTTTCTTTTCTTTTTGAAAGTGTGTTTCCAGTATTCTAAAAAGCATATATTACCATAGTATCCTAAAAAGTGTATATTACCTAAACATCTAAATAATAGTAGTAATGTTATTTTAAAAATATTATCAAAGAAATTTGATTGGATGGTAAGTTGGAGTTGTTGACGTGGAGGCAGATTGGCCAACAGAGGCTTGCACAGTGTTGAAGCTGTAAGTGATGGTCTGGTCTCTTACTTTGGAAGTGAACTAAAGCAGAGAGAATGGGGGAGGGGGGCTAGTTCAGAGAGTAACAAAAAAGGACACCATGAGGTTGTGTGTTATATGTTCAGTGAGATTTAGCATAGAAGGCATATGAATAGAGATGCTACCAGCAATTTAGTTGAAAGGAGTTAGGCAAAATTCAGTTCAGTGTGGTCCTTCTTGTTTTAAGTGTTTATGAGATATAACATTTGGACTGAGGACTTTTAAGTTGACATATTAATACAGTAACCCTTATCAGAGCCCTATTTTACTGGTTCTTTTTTAATGTTAAACATTTCTGTCATGCCTAAGAACCAGGCTTGGAACCTCCAGCTGTAAGTCTCTTCATTCAGCTAATGAATATTTATGGAATATCTTCTCTGTACGGGTACCCAGCCCTTATAACCCAGTAGAGCTAAAAATGACAACTATATAAACTACTGTAGAAAAGGCAGAATGTGACAAGGTCCATAACCCCGGGGAGACGTATTACTCTGCACTTCTCAGTTGAGTTACCTGGTGAGCCTTCCATTATCCAGTTTTACCCCATCTCATTTACCATTATTCTTCAACATCTATTTGCTACCCTACTCAGGTTATCTGTTGTCTCCCTTCCCAAAACACCATGCTCATTGTACTGTAAATTATTTCAGCTGTCAATGTTACCTGTTTATTAATAACATAAGTTTTAAGGACAGTCATGGATCTCTTATCAAGAAATTCAAAGGTAGGCAGTGTTGTCCAGCAGCTCAGTGATTGTCCTCAGGGTCTCACGTGACTGCTACATTATTCTTAGTGTGCTGACTTGGCACCCCCTGGGAGTTACCTCACAGTGGCAAGACGTCTGCCTTAGCTCTGGGCGTCATGTAATCTTCCCGTTCAGTGCAGGAAGGAATGTAAATAGCAAATTCTTTTCCTGAGTTTGGGCCTTGTTATCAGGAAAACAAAAGTCTTCCTGGAAGACCCCTCTAAACCTCCTCCTGCATTGTCTTTGGCTAATAATGTGTCACATAACCACCCTGAGTGCGAGCAAGGCTGGGAACATAAATATATATATGGCTGTTCCAGCCTTTAGCGCTGCATTGTCCAAGGTGGCAGTCACGTGCCACATGTGACTATTAAGCGTTTGAAATGTGGTTACTGTGACTGGGGATCTGAGTTTCTACTTTAGTTAACTTCAACTAATATAATTTAAATATATAAAACAGAAACAGCGTGAAATATTTCTTCACTAGACATAACTTTATTGTTTTGGTCCGACTTACATTTCATTTTAACTATTGCATTGCACGAGATGCTATTATTGTAGTTCACGTATCGACAGGCATACGTGTCACTTCAGGTATTACTCATACACATTTCGTGACTTATTTTGTCAACATGGACACAAAGGAAAATCATTTTTAGTCCTCATTTGGTTATTGGAAAACTGTAAGTATATTCAGAACAATCATCAATTCTATAAGTTAAATATAAATCGAGTGTTTCTGGTGAAAATTTGGGGTCCGAATTGAGACTGTGCTGTAAATATAAATGTAAAAGGAACCCAAGTGGTACAGTGGTTAAAGCACTTAGCTACTAACCAAAAGGTCAGTGGTTCAAAGCCACCAGTTGCTTCCTGGGAGAAAGGTGTGGCAGTCTGCTTCCCTAAAGAATACAGCCTTGAAAACCCTGTGAGGCGGTTCTACTCTGTCCTATAGGGTAGCAATGAGTCGGAATTGATTTGATGGCAGTGGGTTTTAAATGGAAAACCCACAAAGGGCTTTAAGATTTAGTATAAAAATGCAAAATATCCTCTTAATAAATTTATTATTCTTTATTTATAATAAAACTTTAGTATAATGTTTATTAATATTGATTGCCTGTTAACATTGTAATGTTTTAGGTATACTAGGTAAAATACGAAATCCTGGTGGCATAATGGGTTAAGTGCTAACCAAAAGGTCAGCAATTCATATCCACCAGTTGCTCCTTGAAAACTCTATGGGGCAGTTGTATTCTGACCAATAGGGTCACTATGAGTCAGATCCAGCTCGAAAGTGGTGGATTTGGTCTTTTTGGTGTAGGTAAAATAAATTATTAAAATGAATTTCTTCTGTTCCTTTTTATATTTGCCTACTACAAAATTTAAAATGGTCTATATAACTTGCATTATATTCCAGCTAAACAGTGCCGGTTTAGAGTGAGACAAAGGCAAAGAGGATGAGTATTGGAGATAATTTTTAAGATAGTCAACCATTAGGGTCAGCCTGTCTCATATGGCCTGTCATCTGATGCCAAACATTGCTCTTTCCCCAGCACCCCCATGTCTTACTGGTGCAGCGCCGTTAGGTGCCTGTGAGTTGGTCCTTATGTACAACAGGACAAAGCACTGCCTGGTCCTGCGCCATCCTCACAATCATTGCAGTGTTTGAGTCCCTTTCTGCAGCCACTATGTCAGTGCTTCTCCCTGAGGTGGCTCCTTTCGTTCAGTTACCCTCTATTTCACCACACATGATGTCCTTCTCCAGTCACTGGTCCTTCCTATAACATGTCCAAAATATCTGAGATGAAGTCTTGCTGTCTTCCTTTCTAAGGAAATTTTTGATTGTCCCTCTTCCAAGATATGTTTGTCCATTTTTCCAGCAGTCCTTAGTATAGCCAAATTCTTCACAAACACCATAATTCAAAGGCATCAGTTCTTTGGTCTTCCTTGTTCACTGGCCAGCTTTTGCATGCATATGAAGAAATTAAAAACACTGTGGCTTCAGTCAAGTGCACCCTAGACTTCAGAGTGAAGTCTTTGCTTTTTAACACTTCAAAGAGATCTTTCACAGCAGATTTGCCCAATACATCATTTGATTTCCTGACTGCTGCTTCCTTGGGTGTTAATTATGTATCCAAGTAGAATGAATCCTTTAAAAGTTCAATATTTTCTTCACTTATTATGATGTTACTTCTTGGTCTAGTTGTGAGAATGTTTGTTTTCTTTATATTAAGGTGTAATTCACACTGAAGGCTGTGGTCTTTGATCTTTATCTGTAAGAGCTTCAAGTGCTCTTCTTCACTTTCAGCAAGCAAGGTTGTGTCATCTGCGTATCACAGGTTATTCATGAATCTTCCCCTAATCCTGGTGCCCCATTCTTCTTCACACAGTCCATCTTCTCAGATGATTTGTTCAGCATACAGATTAAGTATGGTGACACAAACTTTTCCAACTTTAAACCACATAGTACCCCATTGTTCTGTTCCAATGACTGCCTCTTGATCTGTGTAGAGGTTTCTCACAAGCACAATTAGGGGTTCTGGAATTCTTATTCCTTGCAATGTTATCCATAATTTGTTATGATCCACATAGTTGAATGCCTTTTCACCCTCAGTGAAATGCAGGTACACATCTTTCTGGTATTCTCTGCTTTCAGCCAAGATCCATCTGACACCAGCAATGATATCCCTGCTTCCACATCCTCTTTTGAATCTGGCTTGAATTTCTGACAGTTCCTTGTTGATACATTGCAGCAACTGCTTTTGAACGATCTTCAGCAAAATTTTACTTGTGTGTGATGTTAATACTGTTTGATTATTTTTACATCCTGTGGGGTCACCTTTCTTTGCAGTGAGCACAAATAATTGATCTCTTCCTGTCAGTCTGAGTCAGAATCAACTCAACAGCAATGGGTTTGGTTTTTGTTGTTGTTTTCCAGTCAGTTGGCCAGGTAGCTGTCTTCCAATTTCATTGGCATAGATGAGTGAGTACCTTCAATACTGTATCCATTTGTTGAAACATCTCAGTTGGTATTCTGACAGTTCTTGGAGCCTTGTTTTTCACCAATGTATTCAATGTAGCTGGGACTTCTTCCTTCAGTCCTGTTGGTTCTGGACCATATGCTACCTCCTGAAATGATTAAATATCAACCAGTTCATTCTGGGTAGTGACTTTGTGTGTGCCTTCATCTTCTTTTCATGCTTCCTGAGTCGTTCAATATTTGGCTCATATAGTCCTTCAATATTGCTACTCAAAGCTTGAAGTGTTTTCTTTGGTGCCGAATAATGCCGTCATGGACTGAACTGTGGCCCTCAAAAATGTGTATCAACTTGGCTAGGCTATGATTCCCAGTATTGTGTGATTGTCCACCATTCTGTCATCTAACGTGATCTTCCTATGTGTTGCAAATCCTATCTCTATGACATTAATGATGTGTGGGATTCGTGACAGCTGTGTTAATGAGGCAGGGCTCAGTCTGCGAGATTAGGTTGTGTCTCCAGGCAATCTCTTTTGAGAACTGAGCAGAGAGACCTGGGGACCTCATACTACCAAGAAGCAAGAGCCAGGAAAAGAGTATGTCATTTGGGCCCAGGGTCCCCATGCTGAAAAGCAACTCATTGGTATAAGATTGATAACAAGGATCTTCCCCAGAGCCAACAGAGACAGAAAGCCTTCCCCTAGAGCTGGCACTCTAAATTTTGAAGACTGAGAGAGAATAAATTTCTCTTTGTTGAACCCATCCCATTGTGGTATTTCTGTTATAGCAGCACTAAAGAACTAAGACGAGAGTGCTCAACAAAGATTACCTGTAATACTGTTGTTAAAGTTACTCCTATAATTATTAAGTTGGGCCTTAAACAAGACCTAACTGGACTTTAATTAAGTACTAGATTATGGCTCCCCCAAAACCAAACCAAATCCATTGCTATCAAGTCGGTTCTGACTCGTAGCCACTCTGTAGGACAGACTAGAACTGCCTCATAGGAGCACCTGGTAGATTTGAACTGCCAGTGTTGCATTTAACCACTAAACCACCAGGTTTAACCCTCAATTTTGTGTTACTTGTGCATGCTTGCTTGCTTTTACATAGCAAACATTTGTTGTATAGTGAAATGAATATGAAGGAATGCAAGAATGAAAAGAAACTAATGGTTCTGCCAGGAGGAATCATGGAAGGTTTCAAAGAGAAAGTTGCACTTAAAATGAAATTAAAAGAATGTCTTGGAGCCTATCATGTGGAAAAGGGAACAGTATCAAAAAGGCACAAAGGCATAAAAAGACACAGTGTGTTAGGATACTGGTCAAATTTTCTGTGTAGTTTGGATAATGCTTGCTTGGAATTGTAGCTAAACTTCAGATTTTCTGTAAGGGAGCGAGTAAGTCATTTCTCTAAGCAGGGCATGATATGAACTTTCAGATTTGTTCTTTCATGTACTTTCAGATTTGTTCTCATTATATCCTACCTACTTTTAATTTACTCTAAAGGTCTTTTTCTAACTTCTCAAGATAGGCATTTATTTTCCTAAATTATTTTATGAATTTTATTTTATTAACTTTATTGAATTAGAAAAGTCTTTGTTTTCTAATATACCTTTTTTACATGCACATGTAATTTTTTATTGTGTCTAATGGCCAATGTACTTTTAAAAGGTATATGTTTGCTACTAACTCCTGATTTAGTTGCACTTGACATGATTTCATTGTAGTGTTTTTATTAACATTTGGTTATAAGTAGTATTTGATTTCCTTTTTATTTTTCTTGGAACCATGGGTAATTTTGAGGTGTCCTATAAATTTTCAAACACATGGCTGCTGTAAAGGTATCTTTTTAAATCAATTTATAGTTTTATTGTATTATAGTGAATGAACATAATTTCTTTGAATAAATCTGTGTTCTTGAGACCTGATTTGTGACCTAGTACATATTTGGTTTTTGCAGTATTCCATGTGTGCTTAGTAGAGTATATATTTTCTCACTCGGAGGTATACAATTCTTGTGTGTTCCTGAGATTAAGCTTCTTAGCCACATGATTTCAAATTTCCTATACTTTTAGTCATGTTATCTAGTCAATTCAAGTCAATTTTCCATATAAAACCCCAAGCAACCACCTTTCTGCAACTCTGTCTGCTCCCCTCACCCTGTGACTTCCAGTATCCACTCAATGAATGTTTGTCCCCTCCTCTCTACCCTATCCTCTCCCCTCTAAAAAGAAACCAGTAGGACAGCCTCATATATATATATATTAAAACACAGAGTACACACACCACCTGCTTCACTCTGTGTCCCCAAGTCCAGTCCATTCTTGTCTGAAATGTTGGCTTCAGTACTGGTTTCAGCTCTTGGCTGGAAGTAAGTCTAGGAGCCATGTTCCCAGAGAATACTCCAGTTTGTTGCACCATCGAGTCTAGTCTTTTAATAGAGTTCTTGATCCACACACTCCTTTTTCTCTTGCTACATTGGGGACTCTACATTGTGTTCCCTGTCATGGCTGTCTTTGGTGAAAGCCAGGCACCATCTAGTTCTTCTGTTCTCCTGTTGATAAAGTCTCCCAATCGTATGGGTCCTTCTGCTTCCTGAGCTTGTTTTTCTCTGTGTCTTTTATTGTCTTGCTCATTATGTATTCCAGGTAGTTGGGATCAATTGATGTTCCTCAGATGGCAGCTTGCTGGCTTTTAAGACCCCAGGCACCACTCACCAATTTGGGGTACAGAAGACTCTCTTAGCAAAAGACTAGTTATGCCAGTGGACCTCGATATCCCCTGAAAACATGGTCCCCAGACCCTTGTTCCTGCTACTCTGTCCTTCAAAATGTTGGGTTGGATTTAGAAAACCTTTTAGTTTATGGTGTAGTCCATTTTTGCTGACCTGCCCTCTGCTGTGTGCTGTCACTCCCGTCACCTAATCAAATTTCTGTTAACTGTCTAATGTATGAATAACCCTCTTTATCCCTCTCCACCCTTGTAGTCATCAAAGAGTATTGTCTTCTGTGCATAAATCTTAAGTCCTTATAGTGGTGGTTTCATGCACTACTTGTCCTTTTGCAGCTCACTGATTTCACTCAGCATAATGCCTTCCAGTTTATTCCAGGTTATGAGATGTTTCATAAAATCATCACTGTTCTTTGTCATCGCATGGTGTTCCATTGTGTGTACTTATATATACTAGTTTGTTTATACATTTGTCTGTTAGTGGACACCTATGTTGATTCCATCTTTTTGCTGTTGTGAATAGTGCTGCAATAAGCATTCATGTGCATGTATCTGTTCATGTGACAACTCTTATTTCTGTAGGATATATTCCAAGCAGTGTAACTGCTGGACCATATGGTATTTCTGTTTCTAATTTTTTAAGAATGTGCCAAATTGCTTTCCAGAGAGGTTGTACCATTTTATATTCCCACTAGCAATGTAGGAGAGTTCCAGTCTCTCCCCAGCCTCTCCACCCTTTGTTGTTTTGTGTTTTTTGGATTAGTGTCAACCTTGTTGAAGTGAGATGATACCTCACTGTAGTTTTGATTTGGATTTCTCTAAGGGCTAATGATCATGAGCATTTCCTTGTGTATCTTTTGGCTGCTTAGATGTCTTCTTTGGAAAAGTGTGAGTCGACATCCTTTGCCCATTGTTTAATTGGGTTATTTGTCTTTTTCTTGTTGATATTTTGCAGTATCTTGTAAATTATGGAAATTAGACATAGATCAGCTATGTGGTTGCCAGATATTTTTTTCCCAGTCCATAAGCAGTCTTTTTACTCTCTTGATAAAGTCTTTGGATGAGCATAAGTGTTTGCTTTTTAGTATTTCCCATTTATCTATTTTCTCTTCTGCTGTTTGTATGTTGTTCGTAATATTCTGTAGTCTGTTTAAGCCATGTATTAGAGCTTCCAGTATTGTCCCTATTTTTTATGCCATAATCTTTATCATTTTAGATTGGATATTTAGGTCTTTGATCCTTTTTGAGTCAGTCTTTCTGTAAGATGACACACATTTTTGGAGGACACAGTTCAATCCATAATATTCCACCTTGTGGACCCCCAAAATTCATGTTCTTGCCACATGTAAAGCACATTCACTCCATCATATTGCAAAAGTCTAATTTCAACCTCAAATCCAAAATGCAAAAGTTCTTCTGCATCTGTAAAATCTGAAATACAAGTTATCTGCTTCAAATTACAATGGTAGAAAAGGCACAGCTATATATTTCCATTAAAACTTGGAGAAACTGGTAGAAAAGAAGGGATAACAGGCACCAAGCAAGTCAACAGAATACATTATATAAGCCCTTAAGGCTTGAAATAATCCTCTGTACTCTGAGACCATTTACAAAATGAACCTGCTGTCCAGATGAGGTATTGGCCACACTCTCCAGATTCTGAATGAAGATCCCCTCTGCACCAGGCTTCAGCTCTGCCTTTCAGGCCCACTGGATCAAGAACTATGCTCCCTTGAATTTGGGTGGCCCTGTTCACCTAGTCCATCTAAGTGGCAACTACATGCTTTGAAACCCCGGAGTTTGTGGCCCTACCCTTTGAGACTAAAACAGCTCTGCTTCCTGTATTCCTTATGTCTTCTGCTTCCTGCTTCCTTGACCTGTCAGCCACTTAGGTCTCATTGCCCACGTCTACCCTACTTGGGCAAGTGTTTCAAAGCTCTTAACTCTACTCGTAAATGCTTGGAGACACTCTTCTCCACTCCATTAGTTAATTTCTACCAGAAGATACTCAGCTGTCTCATTGCATTGGTCAGTGTGCTTAGCTTCACAAATAGGTGCTCAGAGCCACTGCACTTCACCAGGAGGGCACTTAACTCTCTTGCTCCATGGACCAGCTCTGGCACTGCCTTGCTCTGGTCATCTGCTTCAGCTGCTGTCATGTCTCTGCTGCTGCTTCTTGCCATCTGCATCATCTCCAGTGATAGTTCTCCTCACTTGGCTTGTGGCTTCACTTCCTTCTGAGCCCTGGCTAGAATCATCTTTGATGCTCATAATTCCACCAACAGTCACTTCAAGACAATCTAGACTTCTACTGTTAAGCACTTAGAACTTTTCCAGCCTCTCCAGTTCACAGTTTCAAAGCCACTTTCACATTTTGGATATCTATTGCAGCACTTCTTGACTCTCAGTACCAAATTCTCTATTTCAGTTGTCTAGTGGTGTTATAACAGAAATACTGCAATCGAATGCCTTTAACAAAAAGAAATTTATTCTTTCACAGTCAGTGAGGCTAACATTTCACAACTCAGGGCACCAAGTCCAGGGCAAGCCTTTCTGTCTTTGTAGGCTCTGGAGTGAGGTTATTGTCATCAGTTTTCCTCTGGTCTAGGAGTTTCCCACAGCTGGAACTTCAAGTCCAAAGGACATGGTCTGCTCACCGCATGCTTTCTTGATTGTATGAGATCCTCATGTCTCTCTGATTGCTTCTCTCTTTTACGTCTCAGATCTGCAGATGACTTCCTCTTTGACCTTGTTTTTGTTGGTGTAGAAGAATTCAACTGATTTTTGTATGTTTAACTCATATCTTGATACTTTGCTGAACTCTTCTGTTAGTTCCAGTAGACTTTTTTTTGGATTCTTTACAGTTTTGTGTGTGTAAGATTGTGTCATCTACAAACAGAGACACTTCTCCTTCATCCTCATCAATCCAGATGTCCTTTATCTCTTTTTTTTGCCTGATTGCTCTGGCTAGAACCTCCAAGACAATGCTGAATACAAGTTGTGATATAGGGCATTCTTGTCTGGTTTGTGTTCTCAAGGTGAATGCTTTCAGACTCTCTCTACTTAGGATGTTGGTTGCTGGTTTTGTATAAATGCCTTTTATTATGTTAAGGAATTTGCCTTGTATTTCTATTTTGCTGAGAATTTTTAACATGAATGGATGTTGAACTTTGCCAAATGCCTTCTCTGCATCAATTGATAAAATCAAGTGGTTTTTGTCTTTTATTTATGTGGTTGATAACATTGATTTTCTAATGTTGAGCCACTCCTGACCTGAACACCTGATGTGAATCCCACTTGGTCAGAGTGAATTATTTTTTTGATATGTTGTTGAATTCTATTGGTTAGAATTTTGTTGAGAATTTGTGCACCTAAGTTCACGAGAGAGATTGGTCTGTAACTTTCCTTTTTTTGTGCTGTCTTTACCTGGTTTTGGTATCAGAGTTATACTGGCTTCACAGAATGAGTTTGAGAATATTCTGCTCTTTTTCATATTCTGACCTATAGGGTCACTGTAAGTCAGAACTGACTTAACAGCAGTGGCTTTGGCTTGTCGGATACATATATTTTTTCCATCCTTTGAGTTTTAGTTTGAGTCGTTAAGTCTAAGGTGGATCTCCTATAGGCAGCATACAGATGGGTTGAGTTCTCTTATCCATTCTGCCACTTTGTCTCTATTGGTGCATTTAATCCATTTACAGCAAGCATGATTACTGACATAGTTGTCATTCTGATGCCTTTTTAATGAGTTGTTGACAATTTCTACGTTCCACTTAATTTTCTGTCCCGAGTCATTTCTGTTTATGTGTTTTCTTTCCACCTTTTTCATTGTTTTTGGTTTTGTATTTGCTGAGACTTCATGTTCACCTTTTTTTTTTTATTTTGAGATACAGAATTACTAGTTCACTTCATGGTTGCCTTAATATGTGCCTCTACTTTTTTAAATTTAGTCCGTTCTTTAATTTCTTTGTATCCTCTTGACTTTGTCTCCATTTGACAGCTCTATGGCTACATTTTTTAGCCCTTCTTTTTGTTATAATGTCTTCTTCTACATAATGACATCTCTGTTTCACTGTTTTCAAGTGTTTTAGCTTTGGTTTGTTTTTGAGATTTTCCTATCTTGGTTGATATCTGGTTGCTTTGTCCTATGTTCTAGTCTTGGGTTTTTATCTGATGTTATTGATTTTCTAGCCAAAGAACTTCCTTCAGTACTTCTTGCAGCTTTGATTTGGTTTTTGCAATTCTCTAAACTTCTGTTCATCTGGAAATGTCCTGATTTTGCCATCATATCTAAGAGACAGTTTTGTCAGTATATAATTATTGACTGACAATATTTTTCTTCCTTCAAGCTTTTGTATATGTCATCCCCATTGCTTTCTTGCCTACATCGTTTCTGTTAAGTAGTCCCAGCTTAGTTTTACTGACTGTCCTTTGTAGATTATTTTTCGTTTATCCCAGCTGCCTTTAAAATTCTCTTTAGCTTTGGTTTTGGCAAGTTTGACTATAATATATCTTGGTGTCTTTCTTTTGAGATCTGCAGAGTGACCATGTATCGGTTGCACTTTACGGTTCTATACATCCATAGGATATCATCCTGCTGACCTCTGGCTGGAGGAAGGAGAGTGGGTGGAGAGGAGCGGAAAGGAGGCTGTTGGGAGGATGAGACATGTATGGAGCAGAGAGGAATAGTGTGCAGTCACCGGACAGGGAGAGCAGTGGAAGCTGCATATAGGTGGGCATGTAAATTTATACAGGAAAGTACATTTTCACTCAGTTATGTTAAATAAAAAAGAAAAAAAAAAGTAGGCAACACATTTCACCACAGATGACATTCAAGTGACTACCGGATATGTGAGGAGATGCTTGTGGTCATTTGCCATTAGAAAAGTCTACTTGAAAACTATAGTGAGATACCATCTCTCCCAAACAAGGCTGGTGGTGATCCAAAATAATAATAATGATATATGTCAGAGAGGCTGTGGAGAGACAAGAACACTTACACACTGCAGGTAGGAATGTAAAATGATACAACCATTTTGGAAACTAATGTGGCACTTTTTTAAAAAGCCAGAAGTAGAAATAACATCCCACTGCCATTGAGTCGGGTCCAACTCGTAGTGACCCTAGAGGTCAAAGTAGAGCTGCCCCAGTAGAGTCTCTAAGAAATACCATACTATCCAGTAATCCCACTTCTTGGGCTATGTCCTAGAGAAATAAGAGCTGCCACGTGCCACATGCAGCTCTTATTTAGACATGCACACCAAATGTTTATCACAGCCACTGTCTACAATAGCAAAACAGACTCAGCCTAGGTGCCCATCAAGAGATGAATGGATAAACAAACTATGGTACATATACACAATGGAACACTATGCAATGATAAATGATGAATTTGGGAAACATCTCACAGCATGGAGGAATCTGGAAGACTTTATGCTAAGTGAAACTAGTCAGTCATAGAAGGACAAATATTGCATGAGATCAATATTATAAGGCTCAAGAAAAGATTTAAACACAGAAGAAAACATTTTTGATGGTTACAAGGGTAGGGAGAAAGGGAGAGGAGTATTTACTAATTTGATACTAGAGAAGAATTATTGTAAGTGAGGGGAGGGACAACACACAGTAGAGGAGAAATCAGCACAACTGGACTAAACCAAAAGTGAAGAAGTTTTCTAAATAGAACCACATGCTTTGAGGGCCAGAGAAGCAGAGACATGATGATCTGGGGATCATGATTTCAGGGGACATGTAGGTCAGTTAGCATAACAACATTTATTAAGAAAATGTTCACATCCCACTCTGGTGAGTGGCATCTGGGATGTTAAAAGCTAATACAAAGAGGTACCCTCAGGAGAGGACTCTGTAATAGAAGGCCTTGTAATTCTTCTTTGACCACAGACCCATCACTAGATCATATTTATCTGATGTTACTGCTGCATCTGTCAGTCCATCTCTCTAAGTAACTAGTTTGGGGCAGCTCAGAGGCATCTGTCATCACTAACTCTTTAACCAAGTTGAGGGTTAAACCAGTTCAAAGAAAGAGACTTCTTCCTTGACCTCAATTCCAATAGCTCCAAGTGAGTTGGGAGGCAGGGTAAGGGAGAAATGTCCAGGAATCATAGCTTTGTATGATTTTTTTTATGCTGTTCCTGCAACAGTTGGTTTTGCATCCCTTTCTGAAATGAATTTTCCTGCTCATTTGCTTTCTGTGCCATTTCTGCTATTTATTTTGTTGCTTGGCTTACAAGGCTTGTGCTTGACTTGGGTCCATATGTCTGGAAAGAAGAGTACAGTTCATTCGCTTCCACACATCCTGCTCTTCTAATAAAACTTTTTTTAAAAAAATTCACTTATGGTTGATCACAGCATTTGGTAACAGGGTAAAAACTGATAATTTGCTTAAAATGAGTCACTTTTGTGCCAGACAGGGAGCCCCGTGACTCATAATCACAAGTTCAAACACTGGCTGTTTATAACTGGAGGAAGCCCAGCCAGGGGGCTTTCAGCCTGCTCACCCTGTACAGTCTATTTATCCAGAGAGCAAATTACAGCCACAGGCCACTGGAAGCTCAGTAAAGAGCCCAGTGAAGCGGAAGGCAGCTAGCTTCCAGCACTTGGGCAGAGAGGACCATCTTCCTACTAAAGCATATGATCTCCCAACAGTTAACAAGGTTGTGGAACATCTGCCAGTGAACATTTTCACTGCAGATGAGTGCTAGTCTGCAAAGCTCTTAACCAAAGCAAATTTAGATTCTTCTGTGTCATGCTAGATAACTTGTAGCAGCCTTTTCTTTCCCACCTCTTCCCGCCGTTGCAGCAGAAGTGGATAATCAGGACCCCGTGCTGTTGGCACTCCACTGTTCTGCTGCTTCCAGCTTACGGGAAAGACAGGAGAAAAAAACAAAACAAAACAGCAAGGGAAGAAGTCAGACAAAAGACATCTATGCAAATACTGAGACAAGGCACTCGTGTGCCTCTACCAAGGCAAAGAGAGCTGAGGATGAAAGAAATGTGAGCAACTGGACTGGCAGTAGACGGGACAGCTCTGTGGCTTCCACTCATTAATTATCTCAAGGCAGCTCAAGAAGCCCAGATGTCACTAGGGTTTGGAAAAGAGAAAAGATGATACTAATGACCACGTTTAAAGTGTTTGTCCCACCCATTATAAATTCACACTGTATAAACAGGGTATATACCTGGTCCCCAGCTGACTGTGCCTTACAAAGAGGCTGCAACTAGATCAAAATGATACCATGGGAGAGACTATGCCATAGCAGAGAGATCAGAGCAGGACATGTCGAGGTAGAGACCTTGACCTGAAAGAGTACATCTTCTGGCAAGACCCAGAGAAAATAAAAGGGTGTGCTTGGAGCTGTGTTTTCCAAATCAGGGTAATCTTTTTAAATGAGAACATTTAGGTCTGATTAAAATGGATGTCATCATAACTTGCCATCAACCAGGAACCGGGAGCTTGAAACTGCCCCCATGGAGTTTTTTGTCAACACATCAATTATCTTAGATGCAACAAAATAGGTTTGATACTACAGATATGAGAACTTGAAGGAATACAACCCAAATAGTGGCACAGAAGCAGATACTTTTCCAGATCTGGGGTTTGGAGAGAGATAATTGACCAAGAGTTCTGTCGGTTCTTCCAGCACAGTCCGACCGCTTCCTATCTGACAGCCTTTTCCACCTAATTATAGAAGATGAATAAGGGAAACAAGTACTTATCAAGGGCCTACTAGGTACAGTGCTGTGTTCTTTCCATATGTTAATGTTCAGAACAACCCTATGAAGAAGACATTGCTAGCTTCCTCGATGAATGAAGAAATAGAGGCTGTTTGCAGGAGTATGAATGGGAAGGGACTTTCTTCATAGGATCTGATTCACAAACCGTGAGTCACACTGTATTTCTGTCACCAGTCATCCAAGACCTTTTCTTCTCAACTATTCAGCCTCAATAAACCCTTCTTGAGAAATAGGGGCCTGGCACCTTCCTTCCATTCAGCATTATATATTGTTGACAACCTAGTATGTGCCTGAGACAGTGTGTGTTCATGACACACCTTCCAGAACCCTCTTTCAATTGTATTTTCATCAACTTGAATATCCTACATGCCAGAATCTGATCATTCCCTTTTCACAGATTGTTTGCATCCTGACTCAGTTCTTCAGGATGCAAGCATCCCATTGCTCTAGCTAGTACCAACCTCCTGCCCCACAACACACTGAGACACACTTATAAACAGAGATATCAGTATTTCCACTACATGTGGGAAAGCTAAGGGGCACAGGAATTAAGAAACTTGTCCAAGAGCATGGAACACTTTCATAACTGCTTTTTCTCCCAGGCACAGCCAAGCATTGCTGTCAGGGTATAAACTCGCTTCCTAGAAATAACTTTTCTTCTGAAATTCCCTGTAGAAATCTAGCCTATAGAAATAGTCCAGAGTGACTTTGTGCAACTATCTCCTCTTCAAAGAGGCCTTCTTCTGACCCTGTATAATAGCTTCCTCTATCACTCATGGAAACCGTGGTGGCATAGTTGTTAATTGCTATAGCTGCTAACCAAAAGGCGGGCAGTTCACATCCAGCAGGCACTCCTTGGAAACTCAATGGAGCAGTTCTACTGTGTCCTATAGGGTTGCTGTGAGTCGGAAACAACAGCAGTGAATGTGACCGTGGATATTATTCGTATTTCTCTATTCCCTTACTTTGCTTTACCTCTTCCTGTAGCTATTGCTATCGAGTTGATTCTGACTTACAGCAACCCTATAGGACAGAGTAGAACTGTCCGATGGAGTTTCCAAGGAGCACCTCATAGATTTGAACTGCTGGTCTTTTGGTTAACAGCCATAGCACTTAACCACTACGTCACAAGGGTTTCCTGTCTCTTCCCGTAAAGCTTATTAATAGTATGTATTTGCTTACTTCTCTGTTTATTGTCTGTCACCCTCAATAGCCTATGAATTCACGAAAGAGAATGAACCTTTGTTCTCTGCTATAGTCCATCTGCAAGAAGAATACCCAGCATTATAGCGGGCTCTCAGTAAATACTCGCTGAATGAATGAAATGTAGAATAAAATCCATACACAAAAATGTTCCACTGCGGCATTATTGACATAACATATATATAGAGTTATTCTAGAAATCTTATATTAGGAGAATAGGCTATATGATTAAATATTACATCTATTAATAAAACCCCACTGCTACTGAGTCAATTCCAACTCATAAAGACCCTATATAATACAGCGGAACTGCCCCCAGAAGCTTCCAAGGTTGTAATCTTTATAGAAAGAGACTGCCACATCTGTTTCCCACAGACCAGCTGGTGGGTTCAAACCACCAAACTTTCAGTTAGCAGCCTAGAGTTTAACCACTGTGCTACCAGAGCTCCTAAATGTTATACAACCATTTAAAATAGTGTACAAAGGATTCTTAGATAATGTTAGGTAAAATAGAAAATCTACAAAACTGTAGTAGGTACATTACTATCTTGACTATGTAATAAAGCTAGAAAAAACTGGAAGGAAAGTGGAGGGGTTGTGGGTGATTTTTCCTGCTTTTTTTGTGTCATTCTGTTTCCCAGATTTTCTGTAATAGACAAGTTACACCTTGATAATTAGAAAAAATAAAATATTACTTTTTGTGTGTTCTCGCCTCGTCAAGCGAAGATTTGGAGATTTACAGTTTTAGGACTTACCTTCCTCATCAACTCTATCTCCTCTCTGAATGCCTGTAAGCTAATGCATGCATGATTCATAATGCACAATGGTAAATTCTTTCTCTCTGTTGAGAATGTACAAGCACAAGCACAGATTATTAACTTGGCTGACCCCATAGCATTCTGAAATGATGATCGATACTCCCAAAGATGCTCATTTGTCTCTCAGAAATGCACACTCCGGCCAGGAGAAGGAAAGGAAGCTGTTCTCGTAAGCCCCCTTGCCATTTATATGTGTAGTTTAGTTTGGCTCCCTTCAGAAAGAATGATTTATAGGTTTAAAAAGCAGAAAATAAAAAACAGAAACAAAACAAACACACAACCACCCACCACAAAAATAAAACCTAGTAAAAGAAAGCAGGAAGAGTGAGGTGATGAGGTTAATCAAGGGATGGTTTAACAAGGGTCTGTGGAAGTTGACACAGGCCAGGTAACTGAAAAAGAAGGTCCATTTTAAGAATGGTAATTGTGAGTGCAAAGAAAAGAGAGCTCACAGCTCAGGGGTAAGGGTCTTCAGACAACAATTTGGGCTTGGCTGGGAAGCCAGGGACAGAGATGCAAATCTGGGACCTATTAAGGCCACTTATTTCCAAAAGAACTGTGACTCCTCCCCTACTCCCTTTCTCCCTTCCTTCCTGGTCGTGGAGAAGGAGCAATGAAGAAGATATCTCGGCCTGTATGGAGTCTTTGTTCCACACAATATGTACAAGCAGTGTGTGGTTTCAAATGGTGATAGATGCTAGGAAGGGTATAAAACAGAGCAATAGGGTAGAAAACAATTGATGTGAGAATCAAAGGAGGCAACACGTGAGCTGGGAGCTGAATGATGGGTTAATCATCATAAAAATTCAAGAAAGAATATTCCAGAACATTCAGGGAAGAAATTCCAAATGGAAGGAACAAATGGCAAGTGTAAATGCCCAGAGAAAGGAATAAGCTTGACATGTGTGAGGAACTGAGAGAGGGCCAATGAGCCAAAAAAGATCGGAGCAGTACGTGAGAAGGGAGAAAGCTAGCCAGGACTAGATCATGTGAGGCCTGCTAGGTCAAAGCAAGAACTCTGAGGTATGGTCAGGGACCGTGGGGAGCCACTGGAGGGTTCTAAGCAGAGGAGCGATATGACTGTGTGTCTAAAAGATTACTCAGGTTGCCACGTGGACGATATATTGTAGAAGGACAAGGTGGAAGCTGGCACAGTAGTCAGGAGGCAACCCAAGTGAGAAGTGACCACTAACCTTAGGATGAAAAACAGACCAAGAGAAGTATTGGGGTGTAAGATATATTGTGAAAGGGTTGCTAACAGGACTTGCTTATGGAGCTGGTGTGTGGGGGTTGAGGGAAAGAAGAACTGACTGGGAGTCCTAGATTTTTGGCTTGAGCAGGTGAGGCCATTTATTGAGACGGAAGTAGTTAAAAGGAACAGGTTGAAACAGAGTTTGGGATGGAGTATGAAACTAAGAGTCCTGTTTGGGGCTTGTTAAGGTTAAGAGGGCAATTAGATAATCATTTAAAGGTTTCAGCTGGGCTGTTAGATGTACCAATCTGGCCCTCAAAGGAGAAATCAGGAGTGAAGATACGAATTTTGGAGCCATTACCATGTACAGTATATTAAAGCTCTGAAATGAGTGAAATCATGTTAGAAGATAATAGCACTCAGGACTGAACTCATAGTTAGCACAGCATCTAGAGGTTGGAGAAAGAAGCCAGCCATGTAAGGAAAAACCATGAGGGAGTGATGCCACCGAAGGCCAAGGAAGGAAGCACTTCAAGCGAGAGGGAGAGGACAACTGGATCAAACCCTGCTGTACTTGTATCAGCATAGACTAAGTTATTGTCTGGTCATAAAGTAAGACTAAATCTCAGTGGCTGATCATAACAAAATGATTTCTTGTTCATACATCATAAACAGTGTCAATTAGAGGATTCCATGCTCTGCTCCATAATCACCAGGAACCCAGGCTGACATCGATGTCTAAGATGACACAGCCACCAGAGTCAGGAAATAGAGAACATGGAAAATTGTGTAGTAGTTCTTAAGTGCTTATACCAGGAAGTAACACACTCACTGCTGCACACAGTCCACTAGCCAGAATCAGTCACCTAGAACTTCCTAGATGCAATGGGGCTTTGAAATGGATAGGGGCATGTGGAGTACTTGTGAACACTTTTGCTCTAATGTATGCTGAGAGGTCAACTAAATGCGAATGGAAAACTGGTTACAGTTTTGGCAATGCTGAGATCACTGGGAATCTGAAAGGACAGGTTCAGTGGAGTAGAAAAAATGAAACTCCAGTGGGCTGGGTGGAAGAGAGAATGAGATTTGAGGGAAGAAACAAAAATCCAAATCCATTGCAGTTGAGTCAATTCCAACTCATAGCGACCCTATAGGACAGAGTAGAACTGCCCCATTGAGTTTCCAAGGAGTGCCTGGTGGATTCAAACTTCCAGCCTTTTGGTTAGCAGACATAGCACTCAACCATTATGCCACCAGGGTGAGGGAATAGGCATGGTGAATATAGACAACTCGATTGAGACAGTTGAGAAATAGAAAGATACCTGGAAGATTAACAGGGTAAAGGGAGGATACGCTTGAAAGGTTTTCTTTGTTTCTTTTTTTTTTCTGCCCTTAGTATCTAAATGTCATGAAGTCTCATATGCTACCCATGCCACTATAAATAGATGCTCTTGTCTTATGTCTCATCAGTAAAATCAAGGCCAATGAATATGAATGTTTTAACCACCTATTCCCTGCTACAAATTCAAATGCATCTACATCTAACTGTAACCAGTGCAAGATGAATTCTAAATATGCTACTGTGCATAATCTGTTCATAATCCAAGGGAGATGCAGAAATTACTCAGGCAAAATACAAGGAGGAATGGAAAAAGCCATTAGAGACATTTGAAAACCAAAGTCCAGGTGGAAGGATTGACGTTAATAAAATCGTGGGTGCTTATTCCATTGTTAGCAGAAGGAAAGCCTGGCATAAGTGTTGGCAGGAGTTTGCTGACAGGCATGGTACTGGGTAGACAAGGAGAGTCTGTCCCATTGCATTTGTTTTCTCAGTGAGATGAAGTTGTTGCTGTAGAGTGAACCTGACTTGTGTGATCAGGAAGCAGAGAACACGGAAGCTGTGGGGCCAGCCTGACGACACAGTCTGTGCCCCTTACATTGCTAAACTGTAATTTGCAACTACCTTTAAGAGTTCTCCTGCTGGGCTAAAGTGGTTCTTGTTCTAAACAGCTAGCTGCAGGTGGGCTTTAGGTGACTTGTTATTACTTACGAAAATAATAAGAACTCGTTTTTGCATTTTCACTTTGTATAATGTGTTTCATAATCGTTGGCTCTTTCTGTCAAAGAATTTCAAATAAATGACTCATGGCTGCCACATCCTATGTTCTTTATTTTTATTGTAAAATATATACACAGAAAACTGCATTAAAAACATACATGTAGTTTAACAAATAATGCTATTAAGAAAAACAGTTTAATGGTATCTCATCTTTGCTTGTTCATTTAGTCAACAAACATTGTGTGGGGTGTCTACTGCGTGCCAGGCACTAAGCTCAGATCTGGGGCTGCAACGGCACATAAGACAAAGTCTTTGGCCTTTTTGAGCTCAAAACCTTGGAGGTGGGGAGTTGGAGTAGAGGGGAGCAGGCAGGTGAGACAGTCATAGAAATACATCATTGCTGAAGTATCCAGTACTTTGGAGCAGCACAGTAGACATGCATAAAGTACTGCCTCCTCTTGCTGATCCTTCTCAGGGCGGTTGACGAGCTATTGTCAGGTTGGTTCTGACTCATAGTGATGCCATGTGTGTCAGAGCAGAACTGTGCTCCATAGCTGGGATCTTTCAAAAGTTGATCATCAGGCCTTTCATCTGAGGAGTCTCTGGGCAGATTCAAACTGCCTGCTTTTCCATTAGAAAGCCAAGAACTTAACCATTTGCACCACCCAGAGACTCTACTCAGTAACATCGCTGTTATTAGGTGCTGTCGAGTGGGTTTTGACTTACAGCAACCGCATGTGACGGAGTAGAACTACGCTGTAGGGTTTTCTAGGCTCTGATCTTTACAGGAACAGATGGACAGGTCTTTCTCTCACAGAGCTGATGGCTGGATTCAAACTGCCAAGATCTCCTTTCAAGTAACATGAAGAAGTGGAAATCATCACTAGCTTCGTTTTATAGATAAGGAGACTGAGACCTAAGCTGTTTCGGTTGCAGGCCCTAGGTCATATAGCCAGGTCTTCTGTCCCCACCCACTAAACAAGAATGATGAAGAGCAGCCCAATGTTATGCTGTGGAGTCTATTCTGTAGGTGCTTGAGGGAGTGAGAATTCCCTGAGAAGCCTGTGGAAAGCCCCAGCAACCCTTGGCTTGGGAATACCCTGGTCAAACAGGGAGCTTCTTAAGAGTGTTTTCTCTGGAACTGGAGGTCTCTTGAGCTCAAATCCCTCAACTTCCAGAGAAAACCCCGAGTCCTGTCCAACCAGTAGTCTCAATGGCAGCCCCTGCGCATGTCAGGCACATCCCCACCTCCATGGCTTTGCCTTTCAGAAACAGCATTAGCCTCTTTTCCTCCAGCTCCTGACTCTCAGTTCTTCAAAAACCCAGCTCACAAGAAATGTTCCATGAGAAATCCCCTGCCATGGGATCAAGCCCCTTTCCTTTGCTCCCTGGTAGGCTTCAGCACCGTCTGTACCGTGTTAACCATCAGCACACTGTCTGTTGGTATTCTCCAGATTTTTCATGCAAGCTTTGACCTTTCCCTGCCCTTAGTGATGAGTTATATTTCAAGGGCAATATTTCTTTTATTTATCCATAGCCAAACCGTGGTCAGTGGTGTGGATGCTCAGTACTTGTTGACAGATGGTGTGCTTCACCAGTTGACTCACGGCTTAAGTGAATAAGCAAATGTTTCATTTAGACAATTAAATGCTTTTCAGAGAAGAAGCAGTGAATAGAGAGACCTGGAGAAGAAACGGTGATCTCTGGGGACTTTCTCCCTTTTTTTTCGTGGCTGTCACTCATTTAGGGGTAAGAGACTGTTTTCCTAAAAAGACCACACTTTTAGAACCTGGATCCTGCCACTTTCTTGTCTCTTGGAGACTTCTCAGAGTGCAAGCTCTCTATAAATTGTTGTTGATGTTAAGGTGCCGTCAAGTCTGTTCAGACTCATAGTGACCCCGTGCACGACAGAATGGAACACTGCTCAGTCCCGAGCCATCCTCAAATTTATTGCTGTTTGAGTTTAGGGTTGTAGCCACTGTATCCATCCTGTAGAGGGTCTCCCTCTTTTTCGCTGATTTTCTCCTTTACGAAGCACAATGCCCTTCTCCAGTAACTGGTCCCTTCTGATAACGTGCCCGAAGCACACAAGACAAAGTCTCACCATCTTGCTTCGAAGGAGCATCTGGTTCTGTCTACTCCAAGGCAGACTTGTTCATTCTTCTGGCAGTCCATGGTATATTCAGTATTCTTTGCCAACACCACAATGCCACAACTAAAAATAGTCTTCCTTATTCAGTTTTCACATGCATATGAGGTGATTGAAAGAAAATATCATGGCTTGGCCTGGGCACATCTTAGTCCTCAGAGTGATGTCTTTGCTTTCTAACACTTTAAAGAGATCTTGTGCAGCAGATTTGTCCAATGTAGTACATAATTTGATTTCTTGACTGCTGCTTTCATGGATGTTGGTTGTGGATCTTCGTGAAATGAAATACTTGACAACATCAATCTTTTCTCCATTCATCATGATGTTTCTTGTTGGTCTAGTTGTGAAGATTTGTGGTCTCTTCTTGTTGAGGTGTAATCCATCTTAAAGGCTGTAGTCTTGGATCTTTGTCAGTTAAATTCCTCAAGTCCTCTTCACTTTTGGAGAGCAAGGTTGTATCATCTGCATATTGTACATTGTTAAAGAGATTCAAAACCAAAAAAACCAAACCCAGTGCCATTGAGTAGATTCAAACTCATAGCAACCCTGTAGGACAGAGTAGAAATGCTCCATAGACTTTCCAAGGAGCATCTCGCAGATTTGAACTGCCAGTCTCCTGGTTAGCAGACATAGTACTTAACCCCTATGCCAACAGACTTTCCGTCAATGGGATTAGAGAAAGACAACTGCTTAACCTAATTTCTGTATTCTTACCTTAGTTGGGCCTTCCTGGTTAGTCTTTGTCTTTCTTTCTCTCTGTCTGTCTCTGTCTCTCTTGTTTTACTTCTTGACCTTATTCTCAACTCTGCCCACAAGACTCTTTCTCTTTGGTTCCTTGACATATCTCCCTGGTTTCCCAAGTGAAGCAGCTCCTCTCAGCCATGGGGTACTCTCCTCGGTTTGCCATTCACAAATGGAAAATGGCTCTTCTGAGTTGCCATGTGCATTTATGGTATTCAGTCCAGATCCCAACTCACAGCCTTCTAAAATCTTCTTTTTTTTCTTCTTCTTTATAATCTCTGACCTCCTGCCCCCATAGCTTTGACATCAGTGGTATGCTAGTATTTATGAGGTCATGTCTATTTGGCAAATGATTTTTCACTTAGCAGAATAGGGTCTAAAAAGAGGATTTTGAAGACAGAGAAGCCTAGAGTCAAGTGCTGGCTTTGCCATTTACTAGTTATATGACTTGGGGTCACTTTTAACCTCTTTTGGCCTCAGAGACCTTACCTATAGAATGGGCCCAGTGCTACCTAGTTTATAGCATCACTGTGAGAGTTAAATGAGACACATCATACATAAAGCATCTAACTCATACAAAGTTCTCAGTAAGTATCAGTGCCCTTTGTGTCAACAGAGCTGTTGTGAAGATGAATTAAGGTAATATTTGTGAAATATGAAAATGCCTGTCATATAGAAGGTACACAAAAACTTTTCCTTTCTCTTCTTTCTTTTTTTTGCCCATAAAATGGAAATAGCAGCACAACACTCCTTACTTTTAAGTCAGGGAAACAAAATTGTATTTAGACCCACACCCATTTCAGAGAAAGGACATTTTTGCTACTAGGCTGAAATGCAATTCTCTTTTAAAAGTGTATGGAAATCAATTTGGGACTAAAGGAGGATCCATTCCTAACTTAGGTATAGACAAGTTGCCTCATTTTCTGGAGGACAGGACATGTTATCAGTACTTAAGCCTTTGCCCCTCTAGGTACATGCTGACCTGAAAAATCAAGTTCATCAGAGCAGAAGCCAGGCAGCGGGGCCCTGTTGACCACATCTTCTGAAAGTCATCGGGGATATCTCATAGGGAGTCCCATGTCTGTCCCATTTCATGTAAGTGGAGACTCTTTCTAAGCTGAAAATGATCCCTGTTTTTCTTTTCAGTGTGCCACTCAACCAACTGCCTTTTAACCTTCAAAGAGTTGGGACATACCTTTTCTCCCATTCAGAGTCCCAGGTTTGATCCAAATATGAGGCATGGAATTAGATACCCATGCTTTTTCCAAGCTGCCACATCTATGGACTAGAATCGATGGAAAAGACACATAGATCTGGTTTAGCCTGGCAGCAGGAGCCCCCGCGTGCTGTCTTATTTAATGGAAACCTTGCTGGCCTCCAGATTCCTGGGTTGACTCCAAAACAAAGAAATGCCAACATGACCTAGGCTGCTCTCCAAGATCCATGCCTGCATCTGTCCATGAGTTTCTTTAAGCAGCCCACGTGGGCACTTGGTCCCAGACGAGAATAGTCACAGAATGAAAACACTAGAGATGCTGGCTTTGGAAAGTGAGGGTTTTCTGCAGATATCTTCAGGGCCATTTTTAAAAGGTCTCAGCAGGCCTGTCTACTCACTTGGCACATCAGGCCTTTCTTAACTTGCACAGGCTAAAGTCCAGGACCCAGCCGCAAGAGCCAGTGAATCAGACACGCTTACCAAGACAAAAGGCAAACACAACCTGTCCTTGAACGCTGCCTCCTTAACTTCAGCTCAGCACACGTGGTCTGCCCTGCTGGGCCTGTTCAGGTTTGCCAGTGGGATGTGTGATTTCTGGCACCAGGAGTCAGGAGCCCATTTGATTTATTTAGATGTGGTGCCATCGTTGGGTGGGTCTCCTAAGGCTTATGTGGCTTTCCACTTCATATTTTCCCTTCGATCCACTCCCTAGAGCCCCTGCCAAGCCTGCCATGCTTCAGCCTGGTCCAAGCCAGCCGTAAAAACCTACTAATTAGAGGTTCTCCTTTGATATCTTTTATGTGGTAGCTTAGGAAACTCCAAAGCAAATCCTAATCTGAAGACTTTGGTCCAGGTGGTATCATCTCAGTTGAACATAAGCCTTTAACCCCAAGGCTTTTGGGCACCAGCCCACCCAGAAGCTCAAAGTCAAACATAGGAAGTATGTTGGACAAATATCTTTGGTCACCCCAAAAGATCTGTTATTTGGCTTCACATCTGCAGTCACTTTGGCCATGGCTAAGTGGTTTCTTCTTCCACTCATCCTCGATTTTATAGCTGGGCTCTTCCTGGCCCTTTAAAGTAAACAGAATCATGACATATGGCATTGCTTTCTGTGGTGACTCCCATCATCCTGGCAGTGAAGGAATACAGAAAGAGGGCTTCTCAGCAGTTACTCACAGGCAGCCACTCTGAGGGCTTCTCAGTATTGGTTCATATGCTCTAGGCATGATGCTTCTCCCAGGGCCAATCATTGTCCATCAGCTAAGGTATCATTGGTATAGAACTGGAGAACTTGTCAGTTATTTTTACCTGAAAATTCAGAAACAATGAAACTGACAGCAGTAACTATTAGGTGGAAGTTGCCATTTAATTGGTTAGTGATCTGAGGGGGGGCATCTATTAAAGGAAGAACTTCTATGCCAGGGATGGCAAGAAGATTTCAGCTCCTTTCCCAACTCTGATTGACTGGTAGAGTTTGTCAGGAGAGCTGTGCTGAAAACTCCAATGCTATGATTAGTTTCTCCAGGACAGAATGCTGTGATTGATTAGCAATGTCTTCCATGAGGGTATAGAAGTAAATTGATAATACAGGGACTATCTATTTGCAAATCCTGTCTTTCATGAAACTTCCAAACAACTCTTTCTTCCTAAATGATGAAGTCCTCCTCACAGTAGACACATTTGATTGGGCTTCTCCTATGTGCCAGATGGCAGAAGATAAAGACAGTATTGCTACTATCCCTTATAATCTTACCGGAGATGATCCACTTCTGTTTATAAGATCCTTTAACACCTCATCATCCCGTACATTCATCTAGTCCAGCTTCAATGGATCAGTCTGGTTCTTCATGCTAGACACTGCTGACTTGTCCTTCACCAGCATTTCTGTCTATAATCATCATTTCCTCTCTATGGTCCCTGGACACCTTTGTCCCAGGCACCATTCCCAGCAGCACTGGATTACTGCATCTTTTCTCTGATCCTCAGACCTCTCTTGTTCTCTGTGTCATGCTGTACCCCCAGAGAATATCCCTCCCCTAGCTCTCCCTCATCTTCATCTAAATCTTTCATTGTCTCTTTCCCACCAACCCAGTCATTCTAACTTCTCCTTCACTTCAAGAATGAAATTCTCTACTAATTATTTATGTGAGGATATTTTTGTGTAGTTCACCTATGTTGACATTTACTGAGAAACTTCAGCATATACAGAAGCCTTACAGATACAGATATACAGATACCATACAAAAAATACTCTGTCCCTACCCATGACCTCTCATTCTTGCATGCAGTTCAGTGTTCTGTACTTTGTAGGTATTTGTCATATTGCTATATCAAAGTCATTCCCTTAAGTTCCATTTCAAAAGCTTCTATCACCAAGCCACAGATGACGTGCTCATTCCCTACCCCACCACCCAGCTCCCTCCCTGCCTCACCCCAGGTGTCTGCCACCCTCATCTTCCCATCCAGCTCAGAGCCTTCTGGTGCTTTAAGTCCCAAACCATGTGTCCACACCTCCTGGCCCTTCATAACCCAAGCTCCCCTTACTTCCCACCGTTCTCTATTGGTCTTTCTTTCTCCCCTTCATTTTTCAGTCCAAGGGAACTGAGGCACCACATGAATAAGTGTCTTGCCCAAGGAAAATATGTTTTTGGCTCCAACTAGGAAATCATTTTCAGCATGAATAACATAACTCTTCATCACTTTCCTTTTGTCAATTTCTAAGCAATAGCTTAAGCAGCAGTAGGTTGTTTGGGAGCAGCCAGGAAAATGCGCTTTGGCCCACACAGCTCAGACTGAAGGAAATCAGACAGCAGGCCCAAAAGCAGTAGTATAAATGCTCCAATTCTGATGTTTTTCCTTTCCATTTGGTTTCCATGGAACCCTGTCTTGAGGAGAGAGGGGGAGGTATGTCCCAAAGCACTCATTTGTGCTCTCTAGAAAAATAAGGAACAGAATTTCAGGATAATGGAAAAAAGGAGCATGAAAAAATGGATAAGAGCCGGTGGAGAAGAACTTTGGATATCTTTTCAGAAACCCAAGTCCAAGGACAACTGTTGACTACCTCAATGCTATTGAACAGAATCAAGAAGAGGCTGGGCCTTTGGGACTTGTAAATGTTTTCCGTCCAACTCACAACCTGGAATTGCAGTTGTCGTGTCTTGGGGACTGAGACTGAAGAACTCCATTCATTTAGTTTTTGCACAACCCTGTGACTCAGCAGGTCAGTCTCTTCTGAGTCATGCATTATTTTCTGAAATTCGTCACTAATACCTGTGATTGAAATCAGCTAAAAAGAAATGACTAAATGATAGAAATGAGCATAGCAACTAAGAACTCCTGAGAGCCTAAGCCTTGATGAATAGCTGAGTCTAACAGACTCCAAAAAGTTGGAAGAAAACCCAAGTTATCCCTGATACTATCGTGCCTTCCCTTTCAAACTCAGCACCCCACCCCATCCTGCCTCCCGTGCCGACTCTGGCACCAGCCTGAGATGCCGTCTTATCTTTCATCTTTGCAGGAAGTGTTATCTAATTGTCAGCAAATCACTAGGTTTTCTTTTTTATTTATTTGCTTGCCCTAAAGTAATGGTGCCATCAAGACAAGAATATTTGCATTTTTAACCTGATGCTTCCCCTGATCATAGATCACTACCGAAATCAACTCTTTGGACAGAAATGGATTGGACTCGGGGACACAGAGTGATCACATCGTATATGTACTTCACGGTTCTGTGCCTCTATAGAATGTTGTCCTACTGGGCTCTTACTAGAGTGGAGTGAAGAGGGTGGAGAGGAGGGGACAGGAGATTGTTTAGACAATATGACATGTGTAAAATGGAAAGGAGGGTGTGCTGCCACCAGGCAAGGAGAGCAGAAGGAGCTGCAGAGAGGTGGGTATGCAAATTTAAATTGTATTGTAAACTTTCACTCAATCACAATGTTTTAAAAAAAGGAATATTTGCATTTTTAAAAAAATACATTTGAAGTTGGAATTCATCCCTAATTGGTGGGCTGTTGACTGCAGTGATAGGTAGTAGGAAGAAGATGATGCAGAATTTCTAAAATTATCCCTACAGGGAATTCACCTGCCCAGTAGCATGGTAGTAAGGGGAGGGAGATGAAAGGCCGCGTGTTCCACGTCCCATGTTGTGACACAATGTGCTACATACCTAAAGGAAAAACATCAAGCATCTAAAACATTCATTCATTCAAAAGACATTTGGCTGAGCTTCCCCACTGTGCCAGATGCTAGAAATACTGCAGGGAACAAAGCTGACAAATATCCCTAGAGCTTAAAAATTCTAGAAATGATAATAAAACACATTAACACATGAAGCAAACTATGCAAATTATGAAATGCATGACTTTTATTTTCCTGTGATACTGTAAAAAATGTCAAAGCATTTGACATATTGGGAACTAACACCAGTACAGTCTCATGAGTAAATCTATTGCTATCAGGTCATTTTGAGCCCAGCAATCTGCCCTCCTATGTCAGTCATGCTTTTTCTGGAAAACCTGATCTAAGGCCATGACATAAGCTGGGGAACTTCTACTCCTTTGTAACTATTTCTTTAACTGAGCCTCAATTTTCTCATCTATAAAATGAAGTTGTTAACAAGATCATGGAGAAATTTCTTTGAAATAATATTGAGAAATCTCTGGGTATAGTGTTTAGTATATGCTGTATATTGGGAATTGAATTTTCCCCCTCCAAAAAATGTGAGTCAGCTTGACTTGGCTGTGTTTCCCAAAATTGTCTGATTGTCCACCACTTTGTCATCTGATATGATTTCCCTATATGCTGTAAATCCTACCTCTATGATGTTAATGAGGTGGGGTTAGAGGCAGTCATGTTAATCAGGCAGGACTCAATCTACAAGTTTAGGCTGTATATAAAGTCAGTCTCTTTTGAGATATAAAAGAGAGAAGCTAGAAGAGAGATGAAGGACCTCCTATCACCAGGAAACAAGAACCAGGAGATTGACACGTCTTTCGGATCTGGGTCCCTTCACTGAGAAGCTCCTCCATTAGGGAAGACTGATAGCCAGGACCTTTCTGCAAAACTGACAGGGAAATGCTTCCCTTGGAGCTGGCACCTGGAATTCAAGCTTCTAGTTTCCTAAACTGTGAGAGACTAAATTTCTCTTTATTAATCTAGTTGTATTTCTAGTTGTATTTCTGTTATAGCAGTACTAGATAGCTATGACAGTAAGTAATAAATTCATTTTCTTTTTATATCATTCAAAGGTTTCTATCAGTTAACAGAACCAACCATTTTAATCAGCTTGTCCTTTTGATCCACGCTTTATCTCTGCCCCCTCTACTCGGGATCTCCTTGCTCTTCTTCTGGAATGTGCCATTTCATCCTCCAGAATGCTTCTTGATGACACTTACAAGCCCCCTAAAGCCTTGTCCCATTCTTTGTGGCAGAGTTAATCCTCCCTCCCTTCTTCCTTCATGTCCTCTGTTCTCCGGTCTTTTCCTCTCTCCACCCTTTCCCAGTACTAGACATGTTATTTGTTTTCAGTAAAATGTCTCAGCAATTTTTGTTTTCTCTCTCTCTCTTACTAGGCTTTGAACTCATTAAGGGCCTCGTCTTCCTGTTTTTGTATGTGCCACATGTCAAGCATAGTACGTAAGATTAATACTTGCAAAACTAAATAAATGATGGTTTCATTGGCAACACGGCCTCTCGATCCCTCTGTTTTGCTCCACTTGCTCTGTCGCTTCCTAGCACACGCAGTGTGAGCTTGCCACGTGAGGAAAAACTTGTGTTTAAGTCTTCAGGTGGACAAAGAAATGATAATGGCTCTTCAATAAACAGAAAAAGGCTCATTGGCTTTGTGGATGATCCCAAGTTGCGGATCAAAAGGATATTTCAAAAACAGACTGGACGTGGGCTCTGAACAAGCAGTGTGGGGATGCACAGAGAAGACTGAGGTGGGGACTTCAGTCCACACCACGCCGCCTGCGGGTCCTTTCCACATGCCCGTCTGTGGAGCCTTACCCCCCCGCTCCGCACGCCAGCCCGGAAGCTCTCTGTAGGCATCTGGGCCTTGCTGTGTCTTCCTGCCTTGACTTCTCTAAGCAGATACTTAGAAAGCAGGAGCCACGACCACAGCCACAACGCCCATGTCTGCTCACCTCCCACGTGCTTTCTCCGTCGTGGCGGGAGGAGAACCCGTGGCGTGTTCCTCGTGACAGGCTCACGGCCCTGTAAGATTCCTGTGAGCCTTCTCAATCCCCAGAGGTGTAAATACTTCCGGTATAGCTTCCCCACAGTGTATACTTTAGCAAATGTTAAGTGTGAAAATGGGCGCTTTCTGTCTGTTACACTACGGTACCGGCCCCAGGGTTCTTAGCATGACCTTTGAGACTCTGCGCAGAATGATCCCGGACTACATGATCTCCTCTGTCCGTGTGCTTTCTGCTCACACACCTCTGCGAAGACCAGGTAAGGGTTTCAGTTAGTTTTAAGTTCTTCCGGGACCGGCTGCTGAGTGCACCAGGAAACCTCTAGCCGTCAGTCAGGGCTGTCAACGCCCCCAAGACAGCAGGGCTTAGGGCAGCGAAGCCCATGAGTGCGTCTCCGTCACTGCAGGTTTGAGAGCGCCCTTCACCCTGCCCCTACCACTCATACTACTGGTGTCGTAGCACTAGTGCCTTCTCGTGTCTTCCTCTGTGGGAGTCAACTTGGAGATGCCACAGGCTGGCTCCGGTGCGGTCTCTGCAGGACTTCTGTCTTTCCCATCTCCGCTCCAGAGAGCCCCAGCCTCTCTTCCGTGTTTTGCTATTGTATTATGCTGTAAAAGGCATACACTGTTAGGATGAGTCATAGACGGGGTTGGGTGTTGTGAAATGAATCCCTTGGCCTCTAGAGGGGTTCCGCTGGCTGAAAAGTGTCCCATGGTGAATGTTTCTCATGCATTCGGATCATCTTTCTGAGTCTCCTGCAAACCCATTCCCAGGTCCACCCAACTCTGGAGTGAGTGTGCGGGACAGATGTGTGAACAAAACTGAACTGTGCCCATTTGCTTCTGATTGGAAAGGGCGGGCTGTCTCTATGTGCCCCACCATTCAGACATTCTTCCTGACGCTATTCTTAGCAACAGCAATCATTAAATTGGTATCAGATGTGATGATCCACTTCCTCCCCCTGAGGCTCAGTGATGGAACTCCAAGTTTTTCCCAGGCCAGAGGGATGTGGTGTGCAACTTACGTGATCGCAGCTCTGAACTCAGGCCTCACGAGGGACCTCAGGAGCGCTGAACCATGCTCTTATGGCAGTGGGGTCAAGGTCCGTTGTCATCCCTGGTGCTTTCTTGACCTGATTCATGTAACAGACACAGGCTGAGCACCTACTAAGTGCTAGACATTAAATAAGACACTGAAGAGTCACAAAGAAACATTATCTCTGATCCCTGAAACACGCAGGTCACCAGAAAGGATTGACATGTGAAGTTACAGTATCCACTGAGAAATGTATATTATAAGGTATATTGATAAGGACCATAATGGAGGGAGGATTCGTTCTGCCTGGGCCTTGGAGAAAACTTAATGGTGATGGTCCCATTGAGCTGGGGTTTCAAAGATTAGTAGAATTAACTACATGAGAACATGGAAGAAGGCTTCCAAGGCAGAAGGAATTAAGGGTATAAAAGAGGACTCCATGAATTGATCCCCAATACAGCTCTGAATTCATCTTTCACTGAGAGGGCCCTGAGCCCACAACTGCTGCGACCCAGATCCTGAAAGACTGTAAGGAAGAGAGCCTGTTACAGGAATGCTACCTGGTTCCTCAGAGGGTCCCAGCCACACAGCCATTTATAAGCACACTAGACTCTGGGTTTCAGAATTTGAACCCTGTGCAGGTCCCAGCTGTGAGAGTTGGAGCCTAGGAGGAATGATGGCAGAGAATGTTGAAGTCAGGTATAAACCAGGGACCTCTGCCGTGGTCTGCCATGGTCTTGTGATTGAGGCCCTCACTCCCAGTAAAAACCAAGAGCCCTCGCTAGCTACGGGAAGCAAGAGAATCACTGTGTAAAGACTAAGAACTGAATTTTTTAAATTCTAAATCTTTTAGTCCAGATTATAATTTCTTTCACTAAAGGCCTGGCAATGTAAAGTGAAATTGAACCGGAAACCAAGGTGCGGCATGACAAGAGGACAGGGACAAATGTGGTGGTGGATGATAGCAGAAGGTGATCCTTTTGCTCAGCGATCCAGGGCTGGGCACACTGGTTTTCATTTCCTCTGACCAGACGTTCCAAGCCTCCCCCCAACAAGGCATACGGGTATGTAAGCACAGCCCTGCCAGGTCCAGGGAGTGTCCCTGGAAGGGCCTCCCAGCGAGTGGGCAGGCAGCTGAACGATCCTGGGGCCACCGGCCTGGTCAGGGGTCTCTCTGCTATAGGCTTCTTGGAGCCAGGGCCAGCTCTATGGCCTGACTGCAGTGACAATGAAATTAATAAGATCCTGATGCAGTGACTGAGGCCATTTCATTGTGTTTCCACACAGGAATGAGGGAGGAGATGTCACTGGGACGCCAGGAGGCTTTTGAAATCTTCAAGAGGGACCACGCTGACAGCGTTACCATTGAAGACAACAAACAGATTCTGAAACAGAGGTAAGGCTGGCTCTGAGAGTTGCAGGTCTTCCAAGGCTCAGCCTAGAAGACATTTGCCACTCTCTTCTTCCTCAGCAAACCATGGTGGAGTAGTAGTTAAGCACTAACCAAGAGGTTAGCAACTAAAATCCACCAGGTGTGCCTTGGAAACTCTGTGGGGCATTTCTACTTTGTCTGTGTGGTTACTATGAGTCAGATGCAACTCAGCAGCACCGGGTAACAGTCTTCTTCCTTATCTGCCCAAAATAACTTTTTAACAAAGGCAAGACATTTATTCAATCTCACATTTAATTACATCCAGCCTGGTACATTCCCTTTAATCTGTGTAAGCCTTGTCATCCCTGGACCGTCAGCCGAAGCAACATTTAAGGCCAAGATCCATCACTGACAGCATTACTTTCATATACAATTCTTACATCATCTGTTAATTTTCATCAGCCTATGACTCTATTGATATCTTATGAATCCAAAAGCAAAGGGAAATATCTATGGACTAAATCGTATTCCTAGAACTCCTTGCCCTCCAGCTGATCTGGAGAGCAGCCCTATACTTCTTAGTCACGGGAAACATATGCACATATGCACATCCCGTGACCTGGAAGCCTTTGATGTGCTCTTCGGGCCAAAAACAGAGCAGGAAGGATTGTCCATTGGCATGATCTCAAACAAGACTGTGTTCTGGACCCCTTTAAGAGAAACCTACAAAAACAAGCCAAGTGCCATAAAGTCAGTTCCGACTCACAGTGACCCTATAGGGCAGAGGATAACACCTCATGAAGTTTCCAAGAAATACCTGGCAGATCCAAACTGCCAGCGTTTTGGTTAACAGATGTAGCACTTAACCACTATACCACCAGGGTTTCCAGAAAAAAATTGGAGGTATTTAATTTGTATATACTGATGAATCAGATGTACACCCTCCAACTAGAACACACAGTGAGATTGCAGATGTCTACATCTAGAGCTTGGGAGAGCATTCTAGACTGTGAACTTTTATATATCACAGGTGACTCTGAATCTCAGCACACAGTCCATTTTCAAAAACTAGTCATTGAATTAAAGTGAAAGTCAGATTTGAGAGCCATACGATTGTTGTTGTTGTTAGGTGCCACTGAGTTGGTTCTGACTCATAGTGACCGTTTGCACAACAGAATGAAACACTACCCAGTCCTGAGCCATGAGCACAATCATTTTTATGCTTAAGCGTATCGTTGCAGCCACTGTGTCAGTCCATCTCCTTGAGGGTTTTCCTCTTTTACACTGACCCTCCGCTTTACTAAGCAGCCGTATGATTAGAAATGGCAAGTCAAGGAAGCCAAAGAAGTGGACGAGCTTTCTCAGGAAAATACGGGAAAGTGCAAGGGCCTAAAAGGTGAAAGCATAGGGGGGAGAAACTGTAAGGGAAGGGTAGAGAACAAAGGGGACACAGTGGAGACCGAGACAAAGAAAGCACTGAGAGCAGAAGGGGGAGAACCAGGAGAAATGGCATCTGAAAAGCCAAGAAAAGACACAGCTCCGAGAAGCCTGTTGTCAGTGGCGTTGACTGCTAGGAATAGGCAAGGGGGTAGGAGCTAGACAGTGCACATGTCAGCTATGGCAACTGAAAGGCTGTTGGGTAGACTGGTAGGAGGAACAGAGGAAGCAGGGAAAAACAGTAGACAACACATTTATCAAGTTTGATTGACAAAAACCATTTTTAAAATGCAGTGGCTTGAGGAGAAGGCAAATTCCCTCAGCCTAGGAGAGAACTGCTCATGATTGTAAGCCACAGAATCAAGCCCATGGCAAGGGAGAGAGGGAGAAACCAGGGCACAGGTTGGTCCAGCAAGGTTTGGGGGAGCAGGAAGGTGTGCAGTCCAAAGCTCAGGGGAAGGATAGGCCTGGAGAGGAGCATGGAGAGCAGAAGGAATCAAAATGGAGCTGGCGTTCAGTGAGTTCAGGAGAGCAGGGAGAAAGGTAAAGACGACCTCTGCTGTTTCTGGGAAAAAGAAGTTGAAGCAGAATAAGAGACTTGAAGATAGGGATGAAGGCTTAATATAGTCACCACAGGGAACAGGAGAGAAAAGAGCATGGAAATGGAAAAAAGAAAGGCAAGCAACCTTCAGGGCCCAGCTTCGACTGTCTCACTGTGGCTTTTATGCTTTGGTAGCGATTAAAGATCAAAGATCACTTTAAAAATCCAGTGAAGGTCATGGTAGGTGAATTCAGAGCCTCTGGTTTGGAGAGCAGTGTAGCGTCTCTTGGTCAAAAGAAGTCTGTACCCTTCCTGTTCCCCGGCAATGCCGATTCTGAAATTCCTATATAGGTTCACACGGGGATGTATATGAAGATGTTCATGGCAGCACAACGTGTGGCCTAAGAGAGTTGGAAGCATTCTGGTGCCCACTGCTGGGGAGGTAGCTAGGTCACATATTAGACACATCCTCCACGGAGCAGAGACGGCACGTGGGAACAATAGATGCATATGTACCAACGAGGATAGATCTCAGCCACATAGCACTGAGTAAGAGCATGGGATTTATGTAAATTATAAATACATGTACATAAAAAACAAAGTTTTAGGAATCTATCCAAAGAAAAAGATATTCTTTAACACAAAGTAACGATTATATATACTAAACCCACTGCTGTTGAGTCAATTCTGACTCACAGTGACCCTACACACAGAGCAGAACTGCCCCATAGAGTTTCTGAGGAGCGCCAGGCCTCTGACCTTCTGGTTAGCAGACACAGCGCTTAACCACTATGCCACCAGGGTTTCTATTATCTGTGTATGGGAGAAGAAGACAGAGCAGAACGTGGAATTAAAAGGAATGGATGAATGAAACAAACAACAGAGGAGGAAAGAAAAAGTCAAAACTGAGGACTCTCTCCTTAGAAAAATGCACATATGATTTCCCACACAAACTTTGGAGCCCTAATAATATAGTGATGAAGAGCTTGCCTGCTAACTTAAGAGGTCAGCAGTTCAAATCCAACAGCTGCTTCTTGGAAACCCTATGGGGCTGCTCTGCTTTGTTCTATAGGGTCACTACGAGTCAGAACCTACTCAACAGCACCTAACAACAGCAACATACAAATTTTAGAATACGAATCCAGGAGTTTACAAACCTTCTAACACACATCCATGTTCTAAGCCATGTATTTCTAATACAGTCAGTCTTATTGGAGTTAGACTGTCTGAAGATAAGCATATCAAGTGAGACGACAGCTACCTCATCCAATAAAGGCTTCCAAAGAACCCTCAGCTCTACCTGTTTCTGAGGCTTCTTAGCTTAAACCAGCAGTTCATAACCTGGCTTCATATTAAAGTTGCCCCTGGAGTTTTTCAGAACTGAGCAGGTAGGCTGATTTCATTGACCTGATCTAAGACCTAAGTATCCTTTTGTTTGAGAGCTGATTCTAATATGTAGCCTGTGTTGAGAAGCACTGACTTGGATGGTGTCCAGAGACCTTCAGATCTAGAACCTCTATGATAGGGTCCCCAAAACTCTACAGATTAAACAAATTGCCAGGTGATGCTTTTGCACATTAAAATTTAAGAACCACCAGCTTAGGGAGAACATAAAACTCCATCTTTCTTATTCAAGAATTGGCATGGTTCCTGCTTCTGGTTTGTAGCCTTGGGTTTAGGTCTGTTTCCAACAGGGGCTGAGATGAAGGAGGCTGGGGGTAAGGATGCTGTGATCTTTCCAAGTCTTCTAACAGAAAGTTCACTTAACTCCAGTACAGTTGAGTTCAGACAACCCATGTGACAAATGCACTGTGAGGTTTGAATACATCTGAGTCACATGGGATGGGCTGACAGCAGTGACGAGCCCATCTTCCTTGTGGCGGTAGTACAAGGGAATTAATGGAACTCCCACAAAGTTTCCTCTGAAAGGAGGTTTTCTCAGCAGCTAATCAGTCTTTTTCAATCAAATGAAAAGTCAAAAGAGCAATCCATATTAAAAAAAAAAAACTACATCTGTTTGATGTTACTGGAATGCCGTCATTTAAGGAAAATTCAAAACTGAGGTCTGTAACCAAGAACCTATCCCTTTCTCAGGACAGAAGCTTTTGTTTCCATTCATGGAGGTTATTGAATTATTAAATATTACGTGTTCCTAACTGCACATAACTCCGCAAGCCAGTGCTCCTGCAACAGACAACAAAGACAAGACCCCACAAATTGTCACAGGGTAACTTCTACATCACCCTGATTTTAGGAAGTGTTTTTCCAGCATATAAATCTGACCCCTTCTACACATTTGCACTGTTTCCATCTGGGGACCAGGAGCACCCAGGAAGACCATCTGTGGAGGAGTGTCTGTAGGAGGAACACAGACATGGATCAGAGCATTTTACTCAGAAACATTAAATACTGTTTCCTAACTCTACTTCAGAGCCTTGGTGGTGCAGTATTAAAGTGTTCAACTGCTGACTAAAAGGTCAGCAGTTCAAATCCACCACCCACTCTTTGGAAACTCTACAGGGTGGTTCTACTCTGTCCTATAGGGTTGATATGAGTCTGAGTCAACTTGAAGGCAGTGGGTTTGGGTTAGCCCCCCTTGAAGCCTGGCTTTTTTGATGGTCTTCTGCAGCCAGGGTGTGTTGGTCTGGCACCCGATGCCGTTTCCCTCTTCTCCTGTCTAGAGAGCGCCATCTGATGGGTCACGTGTCATGACAGCATGTGGGCAAAAACCCGTTTCTGTCGACTCCCTTCAGACGCACAGCAACTCTGTAGGACAGCGTAGGACATCCATCCCCATTGAGTTTCCAAGTCTGGTGGATTCGAACTGCCAACCTTTGGGTTAATAGCTGTAGTATTTAGCCACTATGCCAACATTTACTATGTTGACAAAGTGCCATGAAAACTGGACTTCAAGCTAATTGCCCTTGTGCATGAACTTTGGTGAGTTTAACTTCTCATGTCCTAGCAACTGGATTCTAAGTCCAAATATAGGGATTCAGGGTGATCCAGAATCCCTTCTACCTCCTGTAGCCCCCTCCCAGAGTGGAGAATTGACTTAGAGCTGCAGGAGTGGGAATCAATGGCTCACGCGTTCCGTGTCGCTTACTAGAAGAGTTTTTATTCCCCTTCCTACCGAGGCCCTTTGCTGCCTTCACAGGCAATCTCCAGGATCTCTTAAGCTCTGGCCCCCAGTCTGCAGGGAGGTTTTGCTGCCTGTCTGTGACAAAAGAAACAAGATGTTGGCATATTAATGGTATGTTTGCCCTTTGCTAAACTAGAGCATGTGAGCCAATTTTTAAGCTGGGTTTTTCAAGAAAGGACAATTGCCATTCAAAATCACTACATTTTTCAGGCATGACTCATCCTCCTAGTCTATAATAATAGGGAGAGTGGCTGGAAACCCATGTTTGGCAAATACAAGTGCCCACAGCTGACTTTCTTCTATGGCAGATCTTTCATACAAGCTGAATCCCTGCAGTTACAGTCCCCTTAAATTATAAAAAGAGAAATAAACAGGGGGAGGGGAAAAATTAGCTCTGAAAGGGGTAAAAGGCGTTGAAAACATTAACATGAACTAAACCAAGAAAAGTGTGACTTCACTCAATGGAATCCTTCAGACTCAGAGTGAAACAGCAAACACAAACCTTCTGACACCTGTCTGTACTATAAGTATTTCTGATATATCAGCCTCATTGGAGAAAAACTGGACTCAGGGTGGAGGGAAATCTCAGGGCACCATCTGGAAATTATATCTCCAGCAAATAGGAGTTCCCTGGTTCTTTCAACCTTTATTCTTTTTCTCTTTTATGTGTGTGTGTGTATGTGTTTACTCTTTATCTCCTGAGCTAGAATTTTAAACTCAAAGAGCAAGAGATTAGATTAGAATCTTCTCTGTCTCCCCAGAGGTTTTACAAGGGTGCTGGCCACAAAAATAGTACAAAAAAGTGTTTTTATTTTTTTTTTATCTGAGAATGACTATTTGAAATTGACTCTTGAGGAACCTTAGCAGCCAAGAAAACTGCTTGAGAATGCTTACAATATCTCAGAGTGGCCGAATGCAGACAGCCGATGTCTTGACAAGTCAGCTGAGGAACTGCTGAGCAAAAGAGAAGGAGGACCATCTCGATGGGGAAAAGACATGAAATATAAAAGGAGCATCTTCCTCTGGGTGATCTAAATGTTAATGCACTCAGCTGCTACCCAAATGGCTGGAGGTTTGAGTCCACCCAGAGATATCTCAGAAGATAGACTTGGCAATCTGCTTCCAGAAAATCAGCCACTGCCAGATGTGTGGAGCACAGCTCTACTGTGACACACACAAGGCCACCGTGAGTCAGCACCAACTTAATGGTAACTGGTGGTGGTGGATGAAAGCAACATAGGGTGAATTTTTGTTGTTTTCAGTAGGTTAGTAGCAGCCATGGTACCATGGCATGGACAGACTTACAGATGAAGGAAGTGGCAATGATACAGGCCAACTCTTCTCCCTTCCTCTCTGTTGAGGATGAGTATTGGATGCTCACTGTATGAAAAATTAAAATATTAAGTTAGCTATCCTAGACAAGGACATCAGAAGGATGTCGTAGGAACCTCTTGCTCTCCACGGAGGTGGTTGCTCCGCCAGTCTGCAGAAGCCCTTCCAGCTGACGTAGCCTGTAATGCAAGTGCTGAGCGTGTGTGTAGAGTGAGTGGCTTATGAGCGATAACACATCTCTTTGGCCTGTACTTTAAAAGCGGCTGCTCGCCATAGTCCCTAGCAAATTGCCTGTGGTTCTGATAGCCCTGGGGCACAGCCAGGTGCTAGTCTTTCTCAGTGATGACCAAGATCTGCCACACACCAAAGGAGGACAAGATGCTCCCAGGAGCTGGTCTTTGAAGCTACATGAGATTCTAACGCAGTGTCTCAAACCTTTCATGCCTGCTAAAGTTAAGACACTTGGCAACTGTCTTGGGTGTCCTTGAGCCTTGACTTGCAGGGATTTCCCCTAGCTTGTTGGTTTGCTGGGAGAATGATACCAGCCTGTTACTGTCTGTGACTGCTACTTGCAGCATGCGGTCCCACCTCACAGCTCATCACATCCCCACGGGGTTCCTGCACTGCATGCGGTGGTCATAGTCCACATACACAGAGCACATTCACATGCGGACTTGCCTCATCAGCCCAGCCCTAGGAAGCATCGTATCCTAACCTTAGAAAGCAACAATCTGAGGTCTAGCTGCCCACAAGTAGAGCAAGAATTTGAATCCAAGTCTTCCGACTCTTCACATCGCCCACCTGGCCCTCAGCCATGCCTACTTGATTGCTTGTCTTCTTTCATTCTGCAAGTGTTTGCGGAAGGCTTGCTCTGTTCTAGCCCCCACTGTAAGCTCCAGGGATCTAAGAATGAATTAGACAAACATGGTCATTGTCCTTGCAGATCACGTGATGTTGAAAGGAAAACAAGCAAGTGAATAGAGAATTCCAGAATAGTGTGATATTTGCCTGTGACAGTGACACTGTGGGGTGCTGTAAAATACATGGAAGTGACCCCCCACTTGGGACTCACAGGGTCCTGGAGAGCTAGCCAGAGGAAGAGACACCAAAGCTGACTCTGAGGAGTTAGGTAGAAATTAGCTAGATGAAGAGAGAGGTTCCCAGCAGAGAGAACAGCTCCAAGGTAAGAGAGAGCATGACATTCGCTAGAACTGAAAGTGATTCAGACCAGCTGGAAAGACAGGGGTGTGGAGGATGAAGCTGGGGAGGTAAGCAAGAGCCCGAGTAGGCACTGTCTGGTTGTCGCAGTAAGGAACTGGGACTTGGGCCTGAAGTAACCAGGACCTCTTGAAGACTCAAGCAGATTTGCAGTTAAGGAAAATCCAGCCATTTATTGTCTAGTCGATTCGGACTCATGGTGACCCATGTGTGTTAGAGTAGAATGACTCCGTAAGGTTTTCAGTGGCTGATTTTTCAGAAGTAAATCACCAGCACTTCCTTCCAAATCACCTCTGGGTGGACTCACACTTGCCGTCTTTCAGTTAGCTGCCAAGCATGTTAACTGTTTGCTCCAGCCAGGGGCTCCTTAAAGAGGATCACTCAGGCTAAAGTGTGGGGAGTACCTGAAGGCAGGTAGCAAGGGGCTGGGAGAGTAAGCAGGCAGTAATGCGGGAGAGATGTCAAAGGTCTGCTTTAAGGCAGGTGGAGTAGGTATGAAGCTAAGTGGAATGACATGGCGATGCTGAGAACACAGAAGGGGCGAGCCTCCAAGGTCAAGGGAAGGGACTAACGGAGACAGCGGTGAAGGATGATGTGCGGGTTACTCACCTGAGCCCATGGGTGAGTGATGGGATCACACAATGAAATGAGGAGAGGCTGCAGAGGTTTTCAGGGCAGGTGATCACCTCTGCCCTGGACACAATGCATTCTAAGCAGCACAACGCATCAAAAAACTTTTTAGTTGCCTTCGAGTTGACTCTGACACATAGCAACCCTATGTTGTATCAGAGTAAACTGTGCTCCACAGGATTTCCAGTGGCTGAGTTCTTGGAAGTAGATCACCAGTCCTTTCATCTGAGGTGCCACTGGGTAGATTTGATCCATCCACCTTTCAGTCAGCAGTTGGATGCATGGGTTAGGAATAAAGTGGGGTGAGATGGAAATTTGGGAGGTGTCAGCAGAGACAGCTAATGAAGGCCCTGGCGTGAATGGAATCCCAGAGAGAGTAGGTAAGGTGAAGACAGGGCCTAGGACAATCCCCTGAGGATTACAGCACTTGAGCATTGGGCTGCTGAAGAAGAGCATGTATAGGAGACTGAGAAGGAGCAGCCAGAGAGATTGGGGAAAAAAATAAAAGACAGGTCACATGGAAAAATGTTTCACCAAAGTCTAGCACAGTGCCTGGTGCACAGTGGGTGCTGTTAGGTGGGAGAAGGCTATATGTCACAGAGATCCTGGCTTGTGTGAGAACCACTGGGGTGCTACTTTCCTTTAACCTTCTGACCTCAGGCTTTGCACCAAGGTGGAGATGCTTCTGTGCAAAGGAACAAAGCTGAGTGTAGGCCTCCACAATGGACCTGCATCCAGCAATGCTGGACTTCCCAAAGTGAACCACACAGTTAGTGGCTCCCTAGCAGGAATGCTTGGTACCAGTACCAAGAGCTTATAGGTGGGCCTGGCTGAAGCATGGACCCCTCTTCCTGACCCCCACTCCCTCAAGGTGAAGCTTATGCCAGCATAGACCATGCCTCCTCCACCATGGCAAGGATGCTGTCTGGGAGTGCAGCATGCCCCAGGGGAAGTTAGCACAGGTGCAGCCACCTTGGATGCAGGTTGGCTCTCTGAGCCATCTCATTAATGAGGGGACCTGACATAGTCCAGGTCAGCAGAACTAGGCTAGGGCAGGGGGAAGAGGAGGGACTCAAGTTAATGGAGAACAAGGGACCTGGATTGAGGAGGCGTGGAGATGCAGAGTGGGCAAGAAAAACACGGTGGAACTGATGGGCTCGCCTTCTTTCTCTCTTCTTTATTAAAATAAAAGCAATCAAATTTCTGTGCCATTGAGTCAATTCCAACTCACAGTGACAACCCTGAAGGACAGGGTAAAACTAGCCCCATAGACTTTCCAAGGCTGTAAATCTTGACAAAAGTAGACTGCCACATCTTTCTTCCACAGAGAGGCAGGGGGTTTCGAACCACTGAGCTTTTGGTTAACAGCTGAGTACTCTAACCACTGAGAAACCAGGGCTCATCTTTCTCTTTCTCATCTCTGCAGCATCTCTTTGCACTTTGCCTTTCCCCTCTGCTCCCTCGGGTCTGGACTTCTCCTGGTCAGGAGTTTGCCTTAACAGCCAGGGATCAGGAACACATGTGGGTGGAGTGGCCTGGAGTGGTGACAGCTCACTGAGTGAAGAGAAAATGGTCTCATGAAGACAGGAAAGCCCTCAGACCACACCCCTGCAGTGGGAAAGCCCTTTTTAGCTCTGTGCTGGGTGGCAGAGGCGACTGGAACAGCTCATGGCTTTCTCCAGCGTTTCTGCCAGCCCTGGCGCTGGGCAGGTCTCTGGAGAGGACTGACCACAGCACTAAGCAGCTCTCTCCACCATGACCCTTTGGACACATCTGGCATCATGTGGGCAGGGCTCTCCATGCCAGACTTGTCAAGATTCTGATGGGGGTGTGGGGAGATACTACCATGGAAATTGTCTCTTCTGCCTGCAGCATCTTCCCTTTTCTAACTGCACTCTGATTCCCTCCAACACTGACATGAATTAAGCAGTTCCACAGCCTTGCTTATGTATTTTTCTTATTCTGGACTGCTAGAAGCTTAGAGAACTCTACAGGACAGGAAATACAGAGGCAGGAACACAGTGCATGACTATTAAATCCTAAGTACTAGGCACAGACAGTTGTGGTAACCAAACACTTGTGGTCGCTCCCTTCACAGAATTTAGAGTATGAAGACAGTCCTCATCTTCTGGATGGCCAGACTAACCTCAGGTTATGCTTGCCAGCAAGCAAAGGCCATTGGAATCAACAGAGCCGAACAGGATGACCTATACATCATGTGAATGTTTGCTGAACTGAATTCAATTTGAATTGCATCAAATGAAACTGTACTTCCCTCCTGGAAGGTGACAATCCCTAGCTGAGAAGACATACATATTCTACCCTGAATACCCTTACTGATAGATCCAGGGGTGGAATCCCAAGAAACCTATCAGTGACAGAAAATTTAGTCCTCTTCTCTAGAAACTGCCTGTCTGCAATCAAAAGCCAAGCAGACAGATTTAACCAAAACTAAAACCCAGTGCTGTCAAATCGATCCCAAATCATGATGACCCTATAGAACAGAGTAGAACTGCCCTATAGAGTTTCCAAGGAGTGCTTGGTGGATTTAAACTGCCAACCTTTGGGTGAGCAGGCGTAGCACTTAACCACTAAGCCACCAAGGTTTCCAGACAGATTTAGGAAGTCGCAGATAACAACGATGTAATTGATACTTCTCTGTCAAGTGCAGCGTAGTCATGGCACTCTGGCCCATTTGGTCTTCCAAAGCCCTCTGCATACATGAAACAGTATGATGTCCAGGATTTGCTGGAATCCAGAGGTTTGGGAGAGTGACTTTGTTATCTAGTGCTGCTGTAACAGAAATACCATGAGTGGCTTTAACAAAGAGAAATTTATTTTCTCACAGTCTAGGAGGCAAGAGTCCAAATTCAGGGCCCTGGGTCAAGGAAAGGTCTTTGTTCCTTGATTTTTGGGTAGTCTTCATGTAGTGTGGCATCTCTGCTTCCTTCTCTGTCCTGATCTGCTCTTTGTATAACCTCAAAGGTGACAGGCTTAAAACACACCCTAAGCTAACACTACCTTTTAACATAACAGAGACAACCCATTTCCAAATGGCATTATAGCCACAGGTATAGGGGTAAGGAGTTACAGCACATATTTGGGGGTGGGGAGAGGCACAATTCAATCCAAAACAGGGAGAGAGGAAAGAAACAAGGAAGAGAGCAATAGCTGAAATAAAATTGGCCAAGTATTGACAATTACTGAAATACAAATTTGGGCAGATGAAGGTCCATTCTGTTCTTCTCTTTATTTCGTACATATTTGAAAATTTTCATGATGAAGAAAGTTTCTAAAAACTCCTCTAAACAACAACAACAACAACAAAAAAAAAACGGCTATCAAATTGACTCCAATTCATGGTGACCCTACAGTACAGAATAGAACTGCCTCTAGGAGCCCGTGGGGGATTTAAACTGCCAACCCTTTAGTTAGCAGCCATAGCTCTTTAACAGTGTGCCACCAGGGTTTCCAACAACTCATCACTGTCAAATGGAGTCCAACTCACAGCAACCCTATAGGACAGAGTGGAACTGCCTTATAGGGTTTCCAAGGAACAGCTGGTGGATTCGAACTGCTGACCCTTTTGGATAGCAGCCAAGTTCTTATCCATTGTGCCACCAGGGCTGCTCCTTAACATCCTTAAAACCCAGGTCAAGTCCCACTTGGTCCACAAAGCTTCCCTGACCGCTTCATACTTGCTAATCAGCCTCACCCCAGTCCAACTCTAGTGGCACAGCAAGTATTATCCAAGGTAGCACCATTACTTCCTATGGGCAGGCGTTGTAGGTTTTCAATCACCTTGTTAATTTCATGGCAGGAAGGAGAGGAAGGAAAGGGAACTAACATTTCTTAAGGGTCCACTATGTGTAGGTCACCAAACTATGCGCTTCTCATATAGCCCATGTCTTATACGGCTTCTCTATCACAAGGTGAGGCTAACAGTGGGTATCTAATATGTAGCTATCAAAAACAATAGAGAAGAAAAGCTTCTAATGATGCAGGGAAGGACTTATGTGAAATGGAATCAGCATATGTATATATATATGTATGTGTTATGATCTCAACTCTATAAAAACTGGCTAGAAAAGAGTGGACTGGGGTGGAGGGAGGGAGGGATGGTAGATGCATAGATAGATACATGGATACCAAAATGTGCTTACTCCTGGATGAGGGCTTTTCCTTATTTTTATATGTTCAAAATGTCATTTGATAGTCATATATAATAGACATCAGCAAATGCTTTCTATAGTGAGTAGTAAATATTTCCAGCGTCACCAACCATACATTCTCTGTTATAACCACTGTACCACTATGTGAAAGCAGACACAGACACTACACAGATGGATGAGTTATCACTGGGTTCCAATAAAACTTTGTTTACAGAACAAGGTGGCAGGCTGGATTTGCCCACAGGCTACAGTTTGCCAACTCCTGATAATCTTTATAATCAGGAAAAAAAGGTTATTACAGACTGTATGCTCCAGTTACAACACCTTGGTACTGTGATTAATCTATCACAGCATAGAAGTTTTATTCTGGTGTCCCAGGGGAACCCCAAAGCTGCTGGACCATCAATTGTGGTCTTTTAGTGGAGATCTCAGGATGCCCCCTTTTCATTCTTGTGTTGCCAGTAGACTCAACTTAGTGAGCTCCCTCGTGGCTATCACGGCTGGTGGCCAGACACCATCTGGTTCTTCCGGTCTCAAGTCTATGTGGGCACCCACTCATGTGGATCTCTCTATCTTCTGGGTTGTCTTCACCCCATGTTATTTTGGTCCTTGGTGAGCATTCGTTCCTGCTGAGTTGGGACCATTTGCTGTGCCCTTGGATGGCAGCTTGGCAGCTTTTAAGACCCCAGATGCCTCTCACCAGTGTGGGGTGCAGAGACCCCTCTTAGCAATATGCTAGTTGTGCCAATTGGCCTCGATTTCACTTAAGAGCATGGTCCCCTGCCCCCTTACCCAGCTACTCTGTCCTTGCAATATTGCATTAAGATGGAAGGAGTATTCAATTTATGTTGAAGTCCCCTTAATATTGTTCTTGTTTCTGATGTGTGCTATCACCGATTTCACCCAACCAAATTTCTACCAACTATCTAATCTAAACCTTCCCCCTCACTCCCTCCCCTCCCTTGCATCCATCAAAGAGTCTTTTCTTCCATACATAAGTCTGTTTTTGAGTTCTTATCGTAGGGGTCTCATACAATATTTGTCCTTTTGTCGCTGACTACTTTCACTCAACATAGTGTCTTCCAGTTGAAACCAGGTTACGAGATGTCTCCTGGAATCATCATTGTTCTTTATCATTACATAGTGCTCCAATGAGTACATATACCATAGTTTACCTATCCATTCCTCTGTTGTTGGGCATCTCTGGGTTGATTCCATCTTTTTACTATCGTGGACTGTGCTGCAATAAACATTCTTGTGCATGCGTCCATTGGTGTGAATGGACTTGATTCTGTAGGATATATTCCAAGTAGTGGAATTACTGGGTCAAATGGTATATCTATATCCATTTTTTTAAGGAAGTGCCAGATTGCTTTCCAAAGAGGCTGGACCATTTTGCAACCCCACCAGCAGTGTAGGAGAGTTCCACTTTCTCCACAGCCTCTCCAGCATTTGTTGTTTTGTGTTTTTTGGATCATGGCCAACCTTGTTGGGGTGAGATGGTATCGCATTGTCGTTTTGATTTGAATTCCTTTAACAACTAAAGATCTTGAACATGTCTGCATGTGTTTTTTTCACTGCCTGGATCTCCTCTTTAGAGAAGTGTCTGTCCATCTCCTTTGCCCATCACTTAATTGGATGATTTATCTTCTTCTTATTGATATTTTGTAGTACCTTATAGATTATGGAGATCAGGCATCGGTCTGACATAGAGTTGCCAAATATTTTTTCCCATTCTGTAGGTGGCCTTTTAATTCTATTAATAAAGTCTTTGGATGAGCAAAAGTGTTTGATTCTTAATAGTTCCCATTTATCTATTTTCTGTTGATTGTGGTTTGTTTGACAGATTTTGAAGTCTATCTACACTGTGTATTAAACCTTCTGTTGTTGTTTATTTCTTTTGTTTTTAAAGCATAATTTATGATGAACAGAAAAAGTTAAACTTTCATTTCTCTTATTTCCCTCTAGATTTTCTGAAGCAAAGGCCCTGGGAGAAAGTATAAATGAAGCAAGAAGTAAAATTGGTAAGCAGATGATATTCTGTGAGCCTCCTTGACAGATTATTTTCCTGGTGACAGGTCCTACAGTGCCTCCAAAGAGCAATGAGGCCTGTTTTCAGAGGAGGTCCTGGAAGAAGCTGCTCTGACAGGGCCTTTCCTTGGCTGTTCATCATCCCTCCCACCCCATGACAGGAAAAGCCCTTTCTTTCATCTAGATTTTGCTGTTTTCATCTCATACAGGCCTGAGCTCTAGCACTGCAATAAGAAAGCTCTGCTTTTGTCTGGTGTGTTTTGACAATAACTCAGCTAGTCATAACCTTGCAGTCACAGGGACATTGTTTCATATTTTCAAGTGCTGTGGAACACTTTGACACTTTCCCAAGTGCACACTTAGCCCTGCTGGCACAGGCCTTCTTCAAAGCCTGAGGCAGTGAGCCACCAGGGCAGAGGCTGCCTGCTGAGCAGGGCATCCACACTGAGGTGAGCGGCTGCAGAAAGGTGAGGTAAGGCAAAAGGGAAACGCCATAAAAGCATGCTTTGAGTCTTTTTCCAAGTGAGAGGAAAATACTTCTTCTTTCGACTTAAGCTAGAAGACACAGCAGTGACCCATCTCCCAGACTCTTGACCTTAGTTACCTCTGTGCTGGGCAAGGCAGCCAAGACCTGTTCATGGCTGTCTTAGTCATCAAGTGCTGCCTGACAGATACACCACACGTGGATGCCTTTAAAAGAGAAATTTTATTTTGTCACAGTCTGGTAGACCACAGGTCCGACTTTAGGGTGTCAGCTCTAGTGGAAGGCTTACTCTGCCGGCTCTGGAGGAAGGTCCTTGTTGACAGTCTTTCCCTGGACTAGAGAGCTTCTAGGCCACAGGGACCGTGATCTTTTCTAAAAGATATGCTCAGTGTTCAGCTCTCAGCTCCCAGCACTCTTCTTGGTGGTGTGAGATTCTCAAATCTCTGCTTGCCTGCCTTTTCTTTACATCCCAAAAGATTTTCTCAAGGCACAGTACGATCCCACACACTGAGTTCTCCGAATCAACACAACTTCCTCCCATCCACCCTCACTGACACCATAGAGGCATGATTTACAACATGGAGGAGCATCATACAATACCTGGAGTTGTGGCCCAGCCAAACCACCACACATGCTTTTGGGAGAACACAATTCAATCCATGACAACAGCTACCTCCCTAGGTCCCTCTTGTCCCATCTCCCTTTCTAGAGAAGTGAAGTCAGGACAGAAGCCACTGTGAGTGTCCCCTGTGGCTTCTCTTACAGAAATGAAAGCTCGTGATAGACTCAGGTTGTGTCAGTCTGGGACACCAGAGCCCCACCATCTCTCTCTGTGACCTGAGCAGAGCCACTGATTGGCCTACAGTGAGGTGGCGAGACCCTGAGCCATGCCCAGGCACACAACTGAGAATCTCTGAGCTTTGGGGGCTCTTAATCTAACATCCAGGACCTCAGAAGGGGAAATGCTTCCTGGTTTTCACTAGCCTCTAATAAAATTCAGCATTACCTTCAGTGATGAACATAAGCAGCAATGACCGTGCTGGAAGTAGGAGCATTTGTCACCAATGGAAATCAAAGACATTGTCATTTCACATCACACTGCGGTAGACATCATAAATAGCTTTTATGCTCATCACTACTTGAAAATTACAGCAGTTATCAGACTCACCGTTAGATCTTGTTATTTCATGCATTTACATAAAAGCACAGAGATATTTCCCTATCACCAAATGTTTTTCAATGTTGATAGCTATTTCAATAGAATTGGTTTCTTTTAAAACCATATGTATTTTACTTTTTACATCTAAGATCCTGATTCTGAGAGGGTGTCTGTACCTGCCTCAGAATGCCGAGGGATCCCTGGAACAAGCAAAGTTTATAAACCTTTTTCTTGACTTCAATTCCCAAACCCCCTAAAACTATGTGGAAAAAAAATGGGGGATGGAGAGATAGGAGCCTATGCATCTTTCCAGGGATATTAACCATAGCTTATTCACAACTTAAAGGCCACAATGATCCAAACTGATAAAGGAATTGATGCTGGGCTGATATCCCATCAGCAGTGCCAGGACTTCAGGCAGAAAGCAGACCTCCTGCCGAGGGGCAGCCCACTCCCAAACAGCAGTGCAGTGCTGGGCTCCCTGGGCTGCGTCACCTGGCAGGTGGAGGAGGTGCAGAAGGAAGTGGAAGCAGGCTAAGTGGATCCAGGACTGAGTTGTTACTGCTGATCCAACCACACGGGACCCACTTGATTTATTTACATCCCTGGGGAGACAAGGGTGAAAGACCTTTTAGAAACTACTTCTCCCCTAAAAAGGAACATCAAGTTTGGCTGTTTGAAAAACATCTAACTCTGTAGACCCAAACACAGCTGTTCCAACAGTAACTGGTGGGATGTACCGATTACCTATACTAATATACTTAGTTTTTCACTCTGCCCATAATGGGTTATTGTCACAAAGGATTATAAATTCTCCAAAATTTTGATGAAGCAACTCCTGTTAATGAATCCAGTTTGCCAAATTCTTGAGATTAGGGAGGTGGGAGGCTCCTGTACAGCTGGACAAGTTGTGTACTGGCCAAGAGCAAGGTGCTGAGTATGAGGGCTGCAACTGATGTGGCCAGAGAGGACAACTGTTTACAATTGACACACAGAGTCCAGCTGTGCTGGAGGAAGCCCTGGGCACGTAATGTTTGTTTTTTAGCTTATAATAACTAGCCGAGTTCACAATGATACTGAGCTCTGTAGCTACCAGGAGGGAGACCAGCTAGTTCAGTGGTGCTGATAAAACTAGCATCTCTCTTTACTTCACTTTACGCAGATAGCTGACTATGACCTGTCTCCTGTCTACACATCTTTCAAGTTGTGCTTTTGACACAAAGGGTCCAGTCGAGTGGGTCTCTGAGACCCCTACTCCATTCCTAGATAAGCTCCTCATGGTTCTTGACATAATGCCCTCCATCGCTACATCTCACAACAACAGGTTAAGATTAAGGAGGTATATAAGTTGGAATCTGTACACATTATTTAAATTTCAAAGTCTACCTCAAAGAAAATTTGTTTCAGGAGACTTATTACATTACTGAATGTGTTTTCACCCAGCGGGGAGTTAAATCACATGGAATTTGCAGTCCCAAAGGAATCCTTTAGTGAGACTAGAAGTCAGGAGGTGGGAGCGTGGCCTGTGTGAGCTGGTGACTCAGTTCTACTCCCAAACCACACTACATCCTGCTGCTGGACCCTGGGACAAGCAAAGGGAATGCCAAGCAGTGCACGTGTAATTGCATCTGCAGAGAGGACACAAAATCTCTTTTTGTAAGCTACAGATCAGCCCACATGTTTAAAGTTCATGTTGCCAGGGTCTTTTCAGCTAATTTGCCTTTTCAGTGACATTGGGATATACAGCTGTCTCTTGAGTTTCATTCTTAAAAATCCCTAAAGGCTGTTGCTTCAGGGGTCATCACACGGTGCCCAACTTTTACCTGGTATGATAATCACTCAGTCAAAGCTTCATTATTTCCTTTTGTTATAAGAGCCAAGCCAAGTATATAAGAAGTCAACCCAAACTCGGTAAAGAAACTCTTGCCATAAACTCCTTTTTGGCCTTCTCTTTGTGCCACTTGGCACAAATGGTTGAGAACTCAGCTACTAACTGAAATCCACCCCGAGGCCCTCAGAAGAAAAGCCAGGTGATCTACTTTCCAAATGTCACAGCCATGGAAAACTGTATGGAGCCTAGGTCTGCTCTGACACACACAGGATCACCACGGGTCTGAATCTATTCTGCGGCAATTGGATTTTGGGTTATTTTTATACCGTGCTGGCTGTACCACTTACATAAATGCTGATGGAGAAAACCAGGCTGCAATTAGAGATGGGGAGACAACCTATTTAGAATCTCCCTGAGAAACTGATTTTTATTGTATCTGCTTGCCCCAAATTCCAAAGCATGAGTCTGCCTTCTGCCACATGGACTGTGTTTTCAACACATTCACACGCACCTTGCTTCCATTTGTTCTGTCTCTGAAATTGCTGTTGACCCCAAGGTGTGAAAGAAGAAGTAGATGCTTTTAGAGACAGCAACGTAATAACCTAGGCCATTCTTTCCACAGCGTAGAACTCTGGCATTAGTTTTTCTACATCAGCCTTCTAACACTGGCACTGTCATCTCTGGCAACAAAGGATACTTAATGGTTATTCTTTGGAACAGAGCCCACTCCCAAACTGGTCCAGGAAGCAGCTGTTTTAGAAGCAAGCCAAAGAGCTCCCTGACACCTCTTGACAATTCTTTGTCCCTCCACAGGCCCCTCCCATGCTGAAACAGAAACTAAGGCTGCAGGATGCTACACAGAGTAGCTTTCACTAGTAAGCCACTCAATGATCAGTTAAAAAATCATAGGGAATGTAACAGAGGCAGCTGTCAGTGAATAATGAAGACTAAAACAAAAACTAGGAAAGCTAGCAAAACATTCTGGACTTTGGTTTTCCCCTACTCCAAACTGAATAAAGACGCCAACCCATCATTTGAACAATACCCTTTTAGAAAATGTTTCTCTTGTATGTTTGGGATTTGGGAAAATCATCTCTCAGGTCCAGGTCTCTATTAGCAAATAAATAAGACTACTTGTCAGCTTTGTGCATTTCCTGTACTTGACTCTTCCTTTGAGGTTTACTTCTGGACTTGATTTGTACAGCTTGGCTTCTAGTATTTGATCCGGAGGAGGAGAATAACAACTTCCTGATCATTTTGCCAGGTTATGCTGACACAAATGAAGAATACCCTTTTGTTATTGTTTGTTTCTAGCTCCAAACGATAAGAACAACAACAACAACTCAACAACAACAGCTTTTGTTAAGAACCTACCCTGGACTATGATAGGAATTTGACATTTGTTATCTCGTTTAGTCCTCTCAGGGAAGAGGCATTACCCATAAGGTGCGTACGGTTGTATGTTCCTTAGAACATGTAATTTTACACTCTGGGGAAAGCAAGCAAACCACCACCACCAACAACAACAAAATACCAAAACCCACTGCCACTGAATTGTGGCTGACTCATGGTGACCCTTGAGGACAGAGTAGAAGTGTCCTCATAGAGCTTCCAAGGCTGTAAATCTTTATGGAAGCAGATTGCTGTATCTTTCTTCCTGGTAACAGCGGGTAGGTTCAAACCACTGACCCTTGTGGTTGGCAGCCTAGTGCTGTAACCGCTACACCACATCTCTGAAATCAGGATACATTTCACCATCATTTTTTGTTTCACATTTTAAAACCTTCTGTCTTTGAGTTTATGGAGTCTCCTTGTTGCTAGCTGTCACCGAGTGACGCCATGCACAGTGGAATGAAATGGTGACCAGTTGCCCGTGATGCATTGCTGATATGGCCCTTAGGAGCCATAGGGTTTTCATTGACTAGTTTTTGGAAGTAGATTGCCAGGCCTTTCTTCCTATTCCATCTTAGTCTGGAAGTTCTGTCCTAAACCTGTTCTGCATCATAGCAACATGTAAGCCTCCACTGACAGGTGGTGACTGCATAAGGTGCATCAATTGAGAATCAAACCGAGGTCTCCAGCAGGAAGGTGAGAATTCTACCACTGAACCACCACTGCTAGGTGGAGTCAGACTAGTCAGACTGTATGAAATATTGTACTATTCTTATTGTATGTATTGAAAAAGAAAAAGACTCAGGATCCCTTTATACCAACAAAGAGTTCATCAAAGAAGGAATCACCAAACCAATACCATTTACTGTAGCCCCCCAAAAGATAAAATATCTAGGAAAAAATCTAACTAGAGAAATAAGAGACCTATACAGAGAGAACTATAAGGCCTTACTGCAAGAAACCAAAAAGACACGAAATTGGAGAAACCTACTCTGCTCATAGATAGGAAGACTTAATATTGTGAAGATGTCTGTTTTACCTAAAGTGATCTACTTATATGATGCAATCCCAGTACAAATTCCAGTGTCATTTTTTAATGAGATGAAGAAACATATCACCAACTTTGTTTGGAAAGGTAAGAAACCCCGGCTTAGTAAAGCACTACTGAAGAAGAGGAATACAATGGGAGGCCCCACACCACCTGACCCTAGAAATTATTACACTGCTACGGTTGTCAAAACAGCCTGGTACTGGTACAGAAAGAGACAGACCGATGGAGCAGACTGGAGATCCCAGAGCTGACACCACCCTCCTATGAACAGCTGGTATTTGACAAAGGCCCTAGGATTGTAAACTGGGGTAAAAACAGTCTCTTTAACAAATGGTGTGGCAAAATTGGATATCCATCTGCAAAAAAACTGAAATATGACCCATAGCTCACACCTTATAGAAAAACTAACTCTAAATGGATCAAGGACCTAAACATCAAACCTAAAATGATAAATATCTTGCAACAAAAAATAGGATCAGTGATGGATGTTCTATTATGCAGTTAAAAGACCACCTACAGAATGGGAAAAAATGTTTGGCAACTAAATGTTGGTCCGTCATCTGATCTCCGTAATCTACAAGATTCTGCAAAATATCAACAAGAAGAAGGCAAATAACCCAATTAAGAGATGGGCAAAGGAGATGGGCAGACAGTTCACTAGAGAAGACATCCAGGCAGCCAAAAGACATATGAGAATTTGTTCATGATCATTAGCTATCAGAGAAATCCAAATCAAAACTACAATGAGATGTCATCTCACCCCAGCAGGGTTGGCCATGATCCAAAAAACAGAAAACAACAAATGCCAGAGAGGCTGTGGAGAAGTTGGAACTCTCCTACATTGCTGGTGGGATTGCAAGTTGGAACATCCTCTTCAGAAAGCAATCTGGCACTTCCTTAAAAAGCTGGAATTCAGTAGACTATTTGATCCTGTAATTCCACTGCTTGGAATTTATCTTTCAGAAATGAAGGCTGTCACATGAGCAGACACATGTACACAAACGTTTATTGCAGCACAGTCCACAATAGCTAAAAGAGGGCATTGACCTAGATGCCCATCAATAGGTGAATGGATAAACAAACTATGGTACATATACTTAATGGAACTCTATGCTGTGGTGAAAAAACAGTGTAGATTTTAGACATCTCATAATATGGTTTCAACTGGAAGATATGTTGAGTGAAATCAGTCAGTGTCAAACGGACAAATATTCCATGAGACCCTTGTTATAAGGACCCCAACTCGACGGCACTTGGCTTGGCACAGAAGAAAATAATTTTGTTGGCTACAGGGATGGTAGGGGTGAGGGTTTATCACAGATGAGATAATTGATAGATGTTAGAAATTTTATTCATTTACTGTAATTAATAAATTTTAAATAAAAATATATACATATTAAAAGAGAGAGAGAGAGAGACTCAATGAGGTCACTTACATAGTAAGTGGCCAAGCTGGAGTTTTAAGCCAAACTCCAAAACTTTTAAATGTTATGTAAAGTCTCCAATAATTCAGATTTACCTGACCTTGATATTTTCTTCCCAGTTTAAAATTTTACTAAGCTGTTACCCAGCTTTCCCAAATCTTTAGCCTTTATCTTATTTTATACATGTCACAAAAATCTCAAACTAGACTCTGCCTCAGGGGTTGCACACATGCACACATAGCCCGGGAAGATTAAAAGGGTTTTTGTAACAGAGTCACTGCTAGGTTATGAATCCCTGAGCGAGGGAGTAACGCAGCCCGCCCTCTGCTCCCCATTCCACCTGCGCTGACTGGCTCGAGGCTGTGTCAGCCCGTAGGAAGGGGCAGCATGTTCAAGTCTGTACAAGTGCACTGTTGGCTTGCAGCTGCCCTGGCAGGACCCACCGTCCCCCATGAGTTTCCGCTATCTCCTTCAGCAGTTTAGAGGATGAAACTGAAGCGTTACAGTGTGTGTCACATGCAGTGCTTCCAACTGGTTCATTCTGTTGTATTTGCATTGCTAACAAGTTCAAGTTCCTGGGCAATGCTAACTCCGCTGGTTAGGGACCAGTTCTCAGAACCACTGGCAGAGCGGCAGTTCTGAAAATGTATTATACATAAGAATAAATGTATAATATATTGTTAAATTATACATATCTTGTATATGTGTATGGAAACCCCTGTGCATAGTGGTAAGTGTTACATCGGCTAACCAAAAGTTTGGCAGTTCGAATCCAGGTGCTCCTTGGAAACGCTTTGAGCAGTTCTGCTCTGTCCTATTATAGGGTCACTGTGAGTCAGAAGCAACTTGATAGCAGTGAATGGTTGTATATATGTATAATACAAGATGGTATAATTTAACAGTATATTCAAGGGATCGTATTAAAATGTAGATTCTGATTCAGTATATCTAGGGTGGAAATGCAAATTTTCAGCAGGGACTCAAACCAGAATGAACCAGTTCCAAGCCTTGGCTGTATGATTCCAATGGAGTAAGTTTACCAATGCTCGAGCTCAAATAAGGACTTGTAAGTTGTTGTTGAATCAGCTCAGACTCAAGGTGACCTCGTGTGTGACAGAAGGAAGCATTAACTGGTATTGTGCTGCCCTCATGACCATTGCTGTATCTGAGTCCGTGCTTGTGGCTGATGTCTCAGTCCATCTCATTGCTGGTTTCCTTCCTTTTTCCTGACTCTAAGAGAATCAACTTGATAGTAGCAGTTTGGCTTGTTTTATACTCCGCCAACAACGATGTGCTTTTCTAGCAATAGAAAATAAGGACTAGAAGGACCCAAACTAGCACAATTAAAGGCAGGTGTGTTGGTCACCAGGCCCCAGAAAATTAAAATGTGTTATCGCAATGTGCTATTGTTTAAAAGACAAAGTGCCATGTTTTCAAGAGCACCAAATGCAGCAGCCGAGAAGTCATCCTGTTGCTCGCCCAGGGTTTCCACGCCTCATTGCGTTGCATTTCCTCAGCACCCCCACCTCCTCACAGGGAGAGACACAGTTCAGAGCCAAGCAGCTAAAATGATGATAAAAGCACCCACTAGATATGAAAACGTTCATCGATGAAGAAAAACGTGGCAAAGTAGATTTTTACTTTATTAGATCATTTATTACATGTTTATTTTAAATAACAAGCCGCATTATACTTTCAAGTATTGTTTTGATTTATAAAAATTATAATTATAAAAAAAATTCAGTTAACTTGTATCCCTTTTATACTGGCCAGGATGCTTATGGCTAGAAATCAAATTTGTTTAACCATAAAAGGAAATTTATTGTCTTGTGTAACCAAGCAGTGCAGCTGGCTTCAAATACCTGGGGTGCTTCCTTTCTCAATATTTCTCTCTCTGTGTGTTTCTCTGTGTTTCTCTGTCTGTCTCTGTCTGTCTCTGTGTGTCTCTCCCTCCTTCTCCCTTCCTCTTTATCTCTCTCTCCACATCTCTCAGTCCTGCTTGACTCAGCCCTGTGACACTCTGACAGCTTCCCTCGTGTGACAACTTCAAATTTACATGCTCTGTAGAATTCATAATCCCAATGAAAAAGCAAGTATCTTTCCCAACAACGTTGGCTGAAGTTCCTGGAGACAGAAATGATTGGCCTTATTCAAGTCACATGGCCATCTCTGAACCAGTCAAGGGGATGGAACCCTCTGATTGGCTGGGCCTGGATCATGTGCTCCTTTCTCAGACAAGGGCGTGGCTCCATGTGAACCGTAAAAACTGAAGACTTTTAAGGATTCAAGGAAAATCATTCTCCAAAGGAAGAAATGCTGGGGAGGTGAAATTTTTATCTACAGGATTATATCTATAAACTGAAAAAAGAGAATTCTGTAAAGGAGTGGGTAGTAGTTCCTATGAGAAAAGATAGACATTTATCCTGAAAAAAGAAAAGAAAGAAAGCTTTGAATAGGGAGCTTAAAACCTAGTTTTCAAGACAACTCCTGACATAATGAGGTATTTGCAAAATTACACATTATAATATAATAGGGGTTTGTAGGGAAAATAAGATTGGGGATGACCTCTGAAGACTTATGCAACTTTGTAACTAGGACACAAGACCAGTAATAAAAAATAAGTGATATAAAGTAAATAAAATAGTGATATAAATAAAAAGACATCTTAAATTCCTAACTCATAAGAAAACAGTATATAAAATACAAAAAAAAAAATTCAAAAATGAGGATATCATGATGAAGAGGTTATAAAGAAGGGTTGAGGTTGTTTTTTGACTCATGAAGACACAAACGAAATACACAAAGACGAGGAAGAGTGTACAACACACACTTAGAGAGCATGTAAGGAACCCTGGTGTGCAATGGTTAAATGCTCAACCACTAACCGAAAGGCTGGGGGTTCACATTTGCCCAGCAGCTCCACAGGAGAAAGACCTGGTGACCTGTTCCCCTAAGCATCACAGCCTAGGAAACCCTATGGGGCAGTTCAGCTCCGTCAGTCAGGTCACTATGAGTGGGCACTGACTCAATGGCTTCTATAAACGAGAAGAGAGAGCACATGGCCTCCCCGGGTCAGGAAGAGGACCAGGAGGAGAAGAGCCCTGTGTGAAGGCCTGCATTTCTCCACAGCTTGCTGGCGTCAGCTGTGCTAGCTTATGTGTGTTGAATGCACTTACTTGATGGTGCAGATGTTAACTTCCTAGGAAAAGAATTCTGTGTGAACAAGTGAGTCTGCTGTGTTGTATAATGATGTCATTTCCCTACTGACCAATTGTAGATGAGGCCTGACAACTCAGTTCATGAACTTGTCCCATATTCAACAATCATACCTGATTGTTGAATGCCACTGTGGTCACCTTTGAAGCACTCCCCTTGGGAAGCTATGCACTGACACCAGGACCTAGTCCACCCTTCAAAGCCATTTTGGAACACTTTTTCAGGAATGGCCATCAGAGCTGTCATTGTATTACCTTTGATACGCTGAATGTCATCAAAATGTCTTCCCTTCACTATTTCCTTTGTCTTCAGGTAAAGAAAAAAGTCACGGGGTCCAGATCAGGTAAGTGAGGAGGGTGTTCCAGTATAGTTATTGTTTACTGGCTAAAAACTCCCTCATAGACAACTAGATAATTAAGTTCATGAACTCACCACTGAGCCACCACGTGCCATGGCCATTCCAGAACGGGTTCCAAAATTGCTTTGAAGGGTGAACTAGGCATGGGCATCGGTGCATAGCTTCCTAAGGGGCGTACTTCAGAGGTGACCGTAGTGATATTCAGCAGTGAGGTATGTGCCACTTAGAACAATTAAGTTCATGGACTTAATTGGCTGACCTCATATGCTGTAATTCCTGTTAAAGAAACATGTTGTAAGAGGACCAGCTGTATATTACTTGATGTTACACAGAGCCCCCGATAAATGTAATTCAACTTTAAACAGACTCAAAAAGGAAGAAATCATTTTCAATTGTATCACAAAAAAGAACATTCTGTCAGAAAAGTAATTAAATGGATGGAGAGGCCTTAAAAGCAGGACAGATAGGCATCTAGAGATGAGAAGAGGAAATGACTTCTTAAGGTCCCTTCTGTAGTAAGTCAGGTGTCACTGAAATCACAGAACATTTGGAGACACACACTTATCTGTGACAACCCACAACCAGTATGACTGATGTCTTCATAAAATTGATGAAATGTTTTGCTGCCATAGTTTGGAGATCAAACAAAAGAGTGATTTGATGCAAGCCAGAAGGCTGTAGAGTACACGACCTGACAAGAGACAGCACAAATGATTCTCATGTACAGAGAAGGCCGCAATGATTTGGTCAGAAAATCACCGGAAAAAGAGATGGATAACTGTCTCCCAAGAGTTTTAACTTAGTGAGTGAACCAAGGGCTGGGATCTGGCTTCAGCCAAGTGCACTCAGGAAGGCTGAGTCATGCCAGTCAAGCTCACGTAAGAGGCAGTTCATTAATTTACCTTGGAAGATACTCTTTTATAGACAGAAACTCTTAAACTTTCTCCATCTAGGACACCTCCTCCCAGGCCTCAAAGTCTGTGGGAAACCGAATAGGTTAGCTGTTGAAAAATGGGCGTCTCTAAACACAAAGAGAATGCAAACAAAGGAAAGAGTTTTGAGAGATACATTCTCATGGTCACAGTGAAGCCTAAAAAGGTGTCCACTGCCCAAAAGAACAAACAACCCTGCAGCCATTACAGGCTTTGGTCCAGGTTCTCTTTCCCAGACAGTATTCACTCACCATTGCTGACTTCTGACTCATCTACTCTCCAGGCTGACCATTCCCCTTCTATGCACAATACTCTTTCATCCAGACAAGGTTAAATCCATTTATCACTTCTTAGTTTTGGGTGCTGTTTTAGTCAGCTAGGGCTGCTCTAACAGAAATACCACAGGGCGGATGGCTTTAACAGAGGAAAGTTTATTCTTACACAGTCCAGTAGGCTACAAGTCCAAATTCAAGATGTCTGCTCCAGGGGAAGGCTCTCCCCCTTATCAGCTCTGAAAGAAATTCTTTGTATTGCATCAGTCTTCGTCCAGGGAGCGTCTTGGCACAGGAATCTCAGGTCTGAAGGACGCACTCTTCTCCCAGTGCTGCTTTCTTGATGGTGTGAGTTTCCCAATTTTCTGCCTGCTTCCCTTTCCTTTTATCTCTTGCAGGATGAAAGGATTAAGGGTAGGGCAAGCCATACTCCAGAGAAACTCCCTTTACAGTGTGGAGCAGGGACTTGACCTTATAAAGGGATTTGCCAGCGAGCCAAGTGCCGTCGAGTCGGAGGATTTGCAGCCCCACCCTAATCCTTTAACATACAGCATAGGAAAACCACAAAATGGAGAACAGTCACAAGATACTGGGAATCATGGTCCAGCCACATGGCTACACGTATTTTGGGGGGGACACAATTCAATCCATGACAGGTGCCATCAAGTTGATTCTGACCCACAGTGACTCCATGAGAGAGAGTAAAACTGCCTCCACAGGGTTTCTTCCAAGGCTGCAGTCTTTACAGAAGCAGGCCACAAGATTTCTCTCCCACAGAGCTGCTGAGTGACTGAATCACAGACCTTTCAGTTATCAGCTGAATGCCTAACCACTTTGGCACCAGGCCCCTTAGTTTTCTGCTTACTACATTATAATCCTGTTCCACTCCTGCCTCTCCAAGGGTGAACTGTAAGTTACATGGAATAGTGTTTTGCAATCACAGCAACAATCACTTGCAGTTTAGCTCTTTTGTGTTGCATAAATTGAAACCCTGTTGAGCCAGCTTAGGTTTAGGGTACATGTCGGTGATGACAGGGTACAGTGGTAAGACCCAGGGCTTCTCCGAGGCTGGTGGGCCATCAGGAACCAAGGTGGACCCAGAGCCCAGTGCACTCTCTTCCTGTCTGCCTCGAGGCCTATTGCTACCTCTGTGTGTCTGCTGTTGCAACCCAGCAGTCCTGCCAACTATATACCCACTTGCACATGGCTTTGGCCTGCTCTGAGCTGTACCTAGCAGCTTCCCTAATGTTCTGTCCCCAGCAGCTTCCTTAATGTTCTGTCCCCGATGCTAGCTAATCATTTGCTTGCTTCTTAGCTCAAAGTCATGAGAAAGAGAGGATGACAGGTCCAGATTACCTGTCGTAGGCCTTGTGGAAGCCGCTGCTGACAGGCTTTGGGTCAGAAACCCACCCTCATCTTGTGTCTCAGAGCTGTGCTAGGCAGCAGAGGGCATGAGTCAGATGGTTTCTCTTTTAAAGGAGAATAGGTGGGCCAGACACAATGATTGACACCCTGTATCCTCTTGGCTTTATCTCAGAGAGAGCTGTATCAGGATTTTAGCTACTGAAATCCTTATAAGGTGACATTGTTGTTCTTAGATGCTGTCAAGTCAGTTCGGACTCATAGCAACCCTATTCACAACAGAAAAAAACACTGTCCAGTCCTCCCAGGCTCTCAAGAAAACACTTCGCCATTGTCCCTTTGTCTTACCAAAATTAATAGCTGTAGTCTTTGTAAAGTGAATTACAATTTACAAGATTTTTATTATTTCATACAATCAAATTTCTTGATCTTTTCTTTTATGATTTCCTCATTGCTTTTGTACCTAGTAAGGCTTATTGTAACAATAATAATGCTGGGTTGTTCATTACCCAGTATCTGTTTAATACTTTTCTGAATCTTCCTCTAGCTTGGGTTTTCATAATTGTTCCATTTTTCATAATCAGTCCATTTAGTATTTATTGTGGACTGTGGTATAAGTGAGGCTCTACACTGAATCTTTTTCAAATAACCAATTTTCACAATGCCTATTTTATTTTAATGAAATGCCTTAAAAAAAATTTCTTCTCCCGCTAGGAGAATCATTTCAGGTTTACAGAAGGCAGCGGATGCATTCTAATCTCACCATAGCAATAATGTAAATCCTTGACATGATCATTTTCATGCAAGTATTTCAAAAATAACTTCTCCAGAAGGTATTGTTACGTAGATCTCATGAGAACTCTAGTAACATGTCAAGTTCTGTATAAACCAGGAAGCATGGGTGGAACACCAGGGGCATCTGTCAGTGGTGGTCCTTCAAGTCTGAGGGAGAGAGGCTATTGTTAATAACAACAGGACACCTCACTTATGTACCAGGGGAAGGATTTGATAACATATTAAGAAGAGGGTATTTCATTATCTTATATTGATTTAAAAAAGAAATAATTACAGCTGGAGTAGAAATTGAGGGGAGGTTAAGAGATTTTGTCAGTGTTGTCGAGAAGGGAAGAGCTGAAAATAGCAGAGGGTTTGCTGCGTCTGGGTCCCTGGGTGGCACAGTTTACACTCAATTACTAACCTTAAGGTTGGCAGTTAGAACCTACCAAGTAGAGCCATGGGAGAAAAGACCTGGTATTCTGCTACTGTAAAGATTACAGCCAAGAAAACTCTACAGAGCAATTCTACTCTGTAACACATGGGTCAGAATTGACTCAACAGCAATGAGTTTGGCTCTTGGGGTTTTGCTGTGTCTGCTGTCAACTGCCCTGAAACCACTGATGAGTTCCCTGCTGAAAACCACCGAGAGCTTTCAAAAACAAAGAACACATAACAGTGGGAATGACCCTCCTCCCACAGTGACCATGCCACTCAGGGTGGAGACATCCTTGGTTTGGTATGGGCTTCATGGAGTAACACGATCCCATGGACCATATCCGCTCTCTAATGCACAGTCTGCACCACAACTTATTTAAGCAAGCCTAAAAATATACATGTCTAGTCATGTGGCAGGCTGTGCTAGCACAAGTGCAGAGCTCCAGAGGCTGGGGTGAAACACCATGCGTGCAGAGACACTGGCCCGTTCTCAGACTTGCCACACCCTTTCCAGCAGGCAGATGCCAGCTGTTGGCCAGTGGTTTAAAAGCAGAGATGCTCCTGAACACATTTAGGTGGCATCACTAGTCTGACGTTTCATGAATAAAAGCCCAGCCCAGGTAGTTTATGTGGGGAAATTAGTAGCAGCAGCACTCTGAACAGCTGCCTACACCAGGCCTAAAGGGGCAGCCAAGGGCAGGACTACTGGAAGGACACCTTGAAGTCTGATATTGATATTAGGACAGAGCTGGAATCACTTCAGAGGGCTGGAAATTATCAGAGAAGGTCAAGGCCAGCCATCAGCTACACACAAACTCTTGTCTAAGCATAGGATTAGGACCAGCAAGAGTCAAAGAGGTAGAACCACCAGCAGTGGTGATAATAATAGCCAACTGTGACAGAGCACTTAGCAGATGTCAGGATCTGCACTAGGAGCACCATGCATGCAAAGACTCATTTAAGTCTCCGAAATAACTCTGTAGGGAAGGTTCCATTATTATAACCTATTACAGATGATAATAATATGGAATGATGTAGATATAAAATGTTGATAATTATCGATAGCATTTTGAAAAATGGAAATTCCAAAGCACACAATCATGCTCATGTGGAACCTGTATGTAGACGAAGAGGAAGTTGTTCGAATAGAGAAAGGGAATGCTGAGTAGTTTAAAACTAGGAAAGATGTGTATCAGAGTTAGATTCTATCCCCATACTTAGTCATTTGCTGAACAAATAATCTAAGAAGCTGGACTATATGAAGAAGAATGAGGCATCAGGATTAGAGGAACACTCGTTAGCAACCTCAGATAAGCACATAGCACAACCTTGCTTGCTAAAAGAGAAGCGGACCTAAAGCCCGCAGTGAAGAAGATCAAAGCCTACATACAGCCTTCAGTATGGATTACATGTCAACATACAGGAAACAAAAATTCTCACAAATGAACCAATAAGCAACATTATGGTAAATGGAGAAAAGATTGAGATGGTCAAAGATTTCCTTTACTGGGATCCGCAATCAACAACCATGAAAGCAGGAGTCAGGAAATCAAACAACATACTGCATCTGGCTAAGTTTCTACAAAAGACCTCTTTAAAGTATTCAAAAACAAAGATGTCATCTTAAAGAATAAGGTGTGTCTGACTCAAGCCATGGTATTTTCAATAATCTCGTGTACATGCCAAAGCTAGACAATGAAAAGAGTTGATGCAGTTGAATTATGGTGTTGACCAAAAATATTGAGTATACCATGGACTGCCAGTAAAACAAACAAATCTTTGTTGGAAGACATATGGCGAGACTGCTCCATCTCACATATTTTAGACATATTATCACAAGGCACCAGTCCTTGGAGAACATCATCCTTGATAATCTACAAGGTCAGCAGAAAAGAGAAAGACCCTCCGCAAGATGGACCGACACGGCAGCTGCCGCATGGGCTCCACATAGCAGCAACTGTGAGGGCGGTGCAGGAGCCAGCAGGGTTTCATCTGTTGTACGTAAGGTTGCTGTGAGTGGGAACCAATTTGACGGCCCCTAACAACAACAGTGACGTTACAGACTTAAGAATGTTAATAAGCATCCCCAATAATACACAGATTGTAAAGTGTGGTTCCAGCATTGAAATCCAGTTTCTGCTGAGCTGAGAGACAGTGCTCTTAACCAGATAGCAGGAAAACTCACAACCCAGATAAAGATGCCAAGAAATGTCACATGTCCTCTTTAAGCTTAAGTTGGTGATCAAAAGAAGGTGAAGGAGCCAGTGAGGGAAGGGTTCCCCCCAACTTTATACCCAGGAAGATGACAAAGGAGGCAGAAAGGCTGATGGGAGGTGGAGAAAGACTAATTCAAGCAAAGGAGAGCAAGCCTAACATTCTATGGTCTGTCCCCTGATCTGGAGTCTACAGAGTCATGGATTTTTTATGGGCTTAGGTTCTCTTTTTAGTTGCACAAGTGATTCATGGATGTATTTTGCCACAGAAAGTTCAAAGCAATACATTGACATACATAGTCCAGTATGAGAGGCCTCACTGATTCCCTCTCCCTGAGTACTGCATCCCTTCCTCACTGGTATTAGTCACTTTCAACAGTTGATATATGTTGTTTCAGCCCTCTCTGTGCCTATGTGCGTGCACACACACACACACAAATTATCTTGTTACATAATGGCACCATGGTGTACATGTTGTTCTGCACCCAACTTTTTTCATGTATCAGTGAGTAAGGGTAAATATCACCATTTTCAGTGGGACTGATTTCAAGTGTGGGTAAACCATGATCGATTTAACTCATTCCTCTTAACAGACTTTTTTTCCCCAGTTTTTCTCTATCCTAAGTAATGTGTGCATTTTTGTGTATAAATGCAACTGTTTCTCTGGGACCAATGCCTAGAAGTGGAATTTGGGGAGACAGTAGTGTATGTGCATTTTTAATTTCCATCAGTACCCCCAAATTGCCTTCCCAAAGGGTCTCCTTCATTTATGTCCTCATCTGCATGTGACAGTGCCCATGTCCCTGGATCTTTGCCTATATGTGACAGTATCAGCCATTTAAAGTTCTGCCAATTGGAGAGCAAAAAACTGGTATTTCATTTATTATTTTAATTCACATTTCCCTGACAGCTGGTGGGACTGAGTACTTTTTCATGTGTCTCATATTCTTTACCCACTACTTGTTTGAATTTTTCTTTTTTGTTCACGAGAGCTCTTTGTGTCCCCTAGATATTAGATCTTATGAAATATGTAGCAGATGTTTTCTTCCAGTCTGTCACTTGTTTTAATTTTTTCTTAAGACTTTTGAAAGAACCCTAAGACAGTTGTTTTTCTCTGTTTTTACAAACAAAACTGGTCTGTCTGCTATTCTATTTTTTTGAATCGCTCAGAATTTGGACTACTTACCTGCCTGTAGTGGGTTAAGTACTACCACGGCTAACCGCAAGGTCAGCAGTTCAAATCCACCAGGTGCTCCTTGAATACCCTAGAGGGCGGTTCTACTCTGGCCTCCAGGTTCACCATGAGTCGGATCCGACTCGACTGCCCTTGGCTTGGCACCCTGTCTCACCATAACTCTGCTTTAGGGAACAAGTCCAAGACAGCCTTGGTCACACAGCACAGATTGCCACTAAAACATCTATGGGTCAAGACCAGAGATGGGAAATTCAGATCATTTGCGTCCCAGACACTGGCCATTATAGGCATGAATGCCCTTGCATACAGGCCACTAGCCTGATTATTTTATTGCTAAAAACATCAGCTTTGGAATGAGGTAAAGGCTGATTTTATTCATTTAATCTTTATTGAAGATATCTTTAATGATGCCTGAATATTTTTTAAATCTAATTATGTTTTGCAAAACAAGTTATTAATACATGCTGAAAGGATGTTGAAGTCTAGGAAACTGGCTAATAAATAATTAGAAAATAGCAGTACCTAGCAGTTCTTTAGAGCAAATGCTAAAGTCTTTGGGTACTCCCTTTTGTTGGAAGATAAAGGGAAATAATTAAGAAAGGACTGCAGCAGTGGATAGTGTAATAAGTAACCTTAATGGATAAGGGGCATCAATGATACAGGGTTTATTACTTGCCTGCATTAATCATCTAAAACAAGGCCAGATCTGTGTGAAGGTTTTGAAATAATGTATTCCTACAGAGATAAATATCACAATTTTGTAAAAAGGAAAAGAATTCATGATGGAGAAGAGGCATGAGGGTTTAAATTCCTACTTCTCTTTACCCACAGTGAGGTAACTAACACACAACCTCTATTAACTCCTATAAGAGGGGTGATGTCACAATTCCAAAAGGGGACCAACACTTAGGAAGACAGATGTCGTATCCACAGAGGACAGAGCTGAATGGGAAGAAGCCATTGGCTTAACAGTCAACAGCAGAGGCAAGGTGGCAGCTCCTTGACAAACAATAATGATCATGACATATGCTTTCGTCTCTGTGGAGGGAAAGAATGGCAGAGGAATGAGGCCAGAGTTAGGGTGGATTGAAACTGCTGCTGAATCCAAAAGTTGCTGGACTGCTAAAGAAGAAAAGGAATCCAGAGATGCTGATTGCAAATGAGGGAAGTCTGTGGAAGCAGAGGTTTGGCTGGTAAGAACAACACGTTCTGCAGTGTCCTCAAGAAGCTGGCCCTTCTAGGTAACTGCGTTATAAGGAAGCCTCAGCTCCAATCGAGTCTCTCTCCCTACCTCAGCTCAAAAAACTCTGAGATCTATCCATTGCCAGACAAAATGTTTATTCCCCTTAGCCTGATACTCAGAATCATTTCTGCATGTTAATATGGTTATGTTAATATGCACATGCTTATAAGGCAGAGATTGGCATTGCTTGCTTTACCAAAAAAAATAGAGAGAACAATCATATTTTACCATAGTTTTACAAATAGTCCCCTACATCTTGCTTTCCTTTCTCAAATCTGTATAATAGAAATTCTTCCAGATTAACTGGTGGGGCTGTAATCAGTTCTTTTAATGACGGTATAGTAATCTATGAGCAAGGTGTACCACAGTGTAGCAGTCTTTTCCGGATAACAAGCATTTGCTTTGTTTCCATTCTTTTGCCATAAAAAAATACTCTGCAAGAAAAACCCTTGTGCATATAAACCTACCCAGACTCATTGCCATCAAGTCAGTCCCCTCGTAGTGATCATACAGGACAGAGTAGAATTGCCCATAGCATTTCCAGAGCTGTAAGTCTTTATGGAAGCAGACTGCCACAGCTTGCCCTCATGGAGCCGCTGGTAGGTTCAAATTGCAGAGTTTTTGTTAGCAGCTGTCGTAGTGCTGCTATAGTAGAAATACCACGAGTGGATGGCTCTAACAAGGAAAAATTTATTCTCTCATAGAAAAGTAGGTTAAAAGTCCAAATTCAGAATATCAGCTTCAGGGAAGGTCTTTGTCTATGGCTCTGGAGGAAGGTGCTTGTCATCAATCTACCCTGGACTGAGAGCTTCTGAGGCACAGGGACCACAGGCCCAAAGGATGCGCTCTGCTTCCAGCAATGCTGCTTTCCTGACGGTATGAGGTCCCCAACTCTGTGCTGGCTTCACATTCCTTTATATAACAAAATAATTGCCTCAAGGCATAATACAAATTCTTCTCCACCAACACAACTGCCACCCATCCTCCCTCATTAATACCATAGAGGCACGATTTACAACGTATAGGAAAATCATATAATACCAGGAATCATGACCCAGTCAAACTGATACATAGACTTTGGGGTGGGGGACACAATTCAGTCCATGACAGCAGCCAAGGACGTAACCACTGTGCCAACTCTTCTTCATATATCTTTATATAATGGTGCTGTTATTTCTATGTAAACTTTTTCTGTAAAGAATTGAATGGTAAATACTTTGTTTGGTAGACCACATATGGCCTCTCTATTACATATTCTTCTCTGTTGTTTGTTGTTGTTGTTTACAGCCCTATGAAAATGTGAAATTCATTCTCAGTTTGCAGTCGATAGCCATGGAAAAGCAGCTTTCAGAACAGATTTGGCCTGCTCACTTCAGTTTGTGAACCTTGAATAGAGTCCTAGGAGAAGGAAGTCTAGAATGAAGCTTTTTTTTTAACATAATAAATGTAGCCAGGTTACCATTCTGAAAAGTTTTCTTTAATGTTTATTGATAGTTTACATCTTTTTTCAATCTGAGGCTTGTTTTGATTACGATGTGACTGAATGCCCATCTTTGTTGTCTTTAGAATAGCTAGCCTGCTTGTGTTTTTTTAAGTAACCCATCATTTTCCCTCTGAATTGGAGGATCACCTTGACACAGTCGAGGGAAGTTAAAAAGTATTGCTAGTAGAGTTCCATCTCATACATGTGCAGATTTATCCCAGACAAAACATGTTTTAACATGTCTCCATGGTCAGTGGATGGCTTCAGACAAGTTGTCTCAGTAATATACTTGTCTTGGTCATGTTAGGATAACTTCAAAGAAAAGGAAACTTTTTGTATCATGGGAAAAAAAAAAATTTAAGGTCAAGGATGATATCAAATTTTTAACAAAACTCAACTGGACATCTTTCCAAATCATTTAAACTTCACAACAAGTTTATGGGAATGTTGTCCCACATAAAACAACAGGTTTTAGATGGGTCAAGCATTTTAAGGAAATTCCGGATGACTTCAAAGATGATCCGAGAGAAGGAAGACCTCTCAGAAGGCTATAGTGACTATTTTGGGGAATTCTAAAGAGGTAATTGTAATAGATGTTTCTCAGAGGACACGGGCTTATTACGAAGAAGTTTTACAAAAAATTGAAAACTGCATTATGAGCAAAAGGCCAGAAAAGTTGTGCCAAGGAATTTTTTCCGTCAACGTCCTTTGAGGGTAGCAAAGGTTGTCCTATAAGAATTTCAGTGGGAAACCTTACCCCCTTTGCTGTCTAGCCCTGTTTTGCCCCTCTTTAGACTTCTTTTGTCCCCAGATCTCAAAGAACATTTAAAAGGAACACTTCTTGAGTCCCCCAAGAATGTTAAAATTACTGTTTTGATGTGGTATAAATAAAAGAGTGCAGAATTCTTCAGGGAGGGGTTGGAGATGAAAACATTGCCTTCAGAAGTATATAAACCTAGAAGCAGGAGGACAGGTCAAGACACAATAGCTTCACATTTTGACATTTTTGTTTAATAAAGGCTTCTATGATTTTGTAGCAGTCTTTTTCAACTTACGTTTGTGTTAAATTCCAGAGATTCTGAGGGTCTGTTTTTGACTTTTGTACCTTGTCACAATGATCTACTGTCCTGTAATCGTAGCATATTATTTTGATTATAGTGATTGATGTTACAATATGTTTTAAAATATAAAAGAAAAAAATTTTCTTTGCAATATTCTTCTTTTTCCAAATTATACTGAATATAAGGAAGGTAAGGAACTCATGGTGGCATAGTGTTTAAGAGTTTGGCTGCTAACCAAAAAGTCAGTTGTTCAAAATAACCAGGCATTCATTGGAAACCTTGGCGGACAGTTCTTTTCTGTTCTACAGGATAGCTATGAGTCAGAATCTACTAGATGGTAGTGAGTTTGGTTTTTTGTTTTTGTTTTTAAGGAAGGCAAATTCAAGGAATAAAAACTACTTCTTTAATCATGGAAAATCTGAAGTGGCTATGTTAATGTCATAGTAGACTATTGAGCAAGAAAAGTTACTGAAGATAAAGGTCAATTTACCAGAAGGGCTAACAATCCTGAATGTGTATATAATTAGTAACAAAGCTTCAAAATACATGGAGCAAAATTTACACAACTGTAAGAGAAATTGAAATCAATAATTATAGTTTGAGATTTCAACAGTCCTCTCTCAGTAATCAGTAGAACAAGTAGACAGAAAATCAACAAAGAAATAGAAGAACTAAACAACATGATCAATGCACTGTATCTAATGACCTTTCTGTAATACTCCACCCAAAAAGCAGAATACATGCTCTTTTCAAGTACGCATAGAACATCCACCAAGACAGACTATATCATAGGTCATAGGACAAACACTGACATATTTAAAAGAATTTAAATCATCCAGATATATTCTCTGACCGTAATAGAATTAAACTAAAAATTAATAACAGAAAGATAATATAAAATCTCCAAATACTTGGAAATTAAACAACACATTTCCAAATAATCTTTGAGTAAAAGAGGAAATCTCAAGAGGCATTAGAAATATTTTGAAGTGAAGAAAAATTAAAATAAAAGATGCCACATATTTTGTGTTGCAGCTAAAGCAGTGCTTAGAGAAAAATTCATGGCTTTAAACACTTATATTAGGAAAGAATAAAAAGCCTCAAATCAGCAACTTAAGCTTCCACCTTAAGACACCAGAAAAAAATCAAAATAATTTCAGAGCAAGTAGAAGGAAACCAAAACCAAACCTACTGCCATCAAGTGGAACACAACTCATAACTATACTACAGAACAGAGTAGAACTGCACCATAGGGTTTCCAAGGACTGGCTGGTAGATTTTAACTGCTAACATTTAGGTTAGCAGCTTAAAGTCTTAACTACTGTACCATCAGGGCTCAAAGTATAAAGAAGGAAATAATAAATGTAAGAGGAAAAATCAACAAAATTGAAAAAAGGGATAAAATCAGTAAAACTGTTTTTTGAAAAGATTGATAGCGTTGATAAACAGCTGCCCAAATGGACAAATAAATAGAGAAGATACAAACAACCAATATCAGGGATGAAAGATAGGATATCATTCCAAACATTAACAAAGTCAAAGTCAAGCAGATGAACATAACTGGACTACACCATAAACTGAAAGGTTTTCTAAACTCACACCTATATTTGAAAGGATAGACTAGTAGGGATGGGGGTTTGAGGACCATGTTTTCAGGGGACATCGAGGCCAATTGACATAACTACTCTTTTGCTGAGAGAGTGCACCCTGTATTGGTGAGTGGCATCTGGGGTCTAAAAAGCTAGCAAGCTGCCATCTGAGGTATATCATATGGTCCCAATCCATCTGGAACAGATGATAAACAACAAAGACACACGGGAAAAGGAGCCCAGGAAACAGAAGGACCCACATGAATGGGAAACCATATGAACATGAGACCAGAAGAGCCAAATGGTGCCTGACCACCACCAAAGGCAGTCATGGTGGGGGACGCGAGTCCGTGAGGCAACACAAGAAAGAGAGGTGTGCCGTTCAAAAACTCTACTAAAAGACTAGAATTGAAGGTCCAACAACTGGAGGGTCCCCTGGGAAAATGGCCCCAGACCTGCTGCTAGCCCTGACTGGAAACCAGTACTGAGGTCAACTCTTCAGATAAGAACAGACTGGACATAGAGATACAGTGTGACTGTATGGTGTATGTGCTTTATGGTTCTATACAGTTAGACAAGGCTGTCCTACTGGTTTCTTTCTAGATGAGAGAAAAGAGCATGGAGAGGAGGGGACAGGTGCTCATTAAGAAGATGCTAGAAATATGGAGTGAGAAGGAGGAATGGGCTGTCCCTAGATGAGGAGAGCAGATGGAGCTGCAGATAGGCAGACATGCAAAATTGATTTAGATTGTATACTTTCACTGAAACACAACTTTTAAAAAAAGTCAGTCACTGCCATCAAGTCAATTCTGACTTTTAACAACTCTATAGGTCATAGTAGAACTGCCCCATACAGTTTCCAAGGAACACTTGGAGTATTTCCATTGCTGATCTTATGACCGGCAAGCATAGCACTTATCCACTATACCACGAGGGTTTCCTAAACACTAAAACAATGTGGGAATATTTCAAGCAATCTACACACATAAATTTAACAATTTCTGTGAAATGTACTAGTTCCTTTAAAGCTACAAGCTACCATGTCTCACTTAAGAAGAAATAAATACCCCAGATGATTCTGTATCTGTTAAAAAATTGAATGTGTAGTGAAAAGTCTTTTGAAAAAGGAATCTCCAGGCCCACATGGTTTCGTTGTAGAATTCTGCCATACATTTAAAGAAGAAATAACACAAATTCTATTATTTCTTCCAGACAGTAGAAGGAACACATCCCAACTCCTGTTATGAAGCCAGTATTATCCCGATCCCTAAAGTAGCAAAGACTTTACAATAAAACTGTAGACCAATATCCCTCATAAACATATACTCAAAAATACTAGCGTGTGGAAGCCCGCAGCATATAAAACACCATGACTAAGGGAAGTTTGTCTCAGGAATACAAGTCTGATTCAGTAGGCAAGAATCAATCTATGTAGTCCACTATATGGACAGACTAAGAAAGAAAAGCTATGCAGTTGCTGAGGCTGGAAAAGTAGTCACAAAATTTAACATACATTCGTGATAAAAACTAACAAATTAGGAATAGAAGAGAAGTTCTTCAGCTTGATGAAAGGCATCTGAGAAAAACTTGCAACACCATACTTTATGGTAAATGACTTAGTGCTTTTCCTGTATGAGTGGCAACAAGATAAGATTGTCTACTCTCACCATGTCTATTGAACATAGTTCTGCAAGTCCTAGCTAGTACACTTAAGCAAAAATATATATATAAAAGGCAGAGAGGTTGACCAGAAGAAATAAAACTGACCCTATTTGCATGACATGTTTGTCTACTTAAATAATTCCAAGAAATATTTTTTGAAAGTTCCTAGAATCAGTAAAAGAGTTTATCAAGGTCAGAGGATACGAGTTAAACACACAAAATATTAATTATATTTCTATGTGCTAACAATGAATTGGAAACCAAAATTATATATATTCCTAGTGATGCAATGGTGAAGAGTTACGGCTGCTAACCAAAAGGTCGGCACCATGAGTCTTCCAGCCTCTCAGGGGAAATTCTGTGGGGTGGTTCTACTCTGTCTTATAGGGTCACTGTAGTAGTAATCAACTTAATGGCAATGAGTTTGGTGTTGGTTTTGTATGTATGTGTGTGTGCATGTGTATATATATATATATAGTTCCCCCCAAAGAGAAAGAAATACTTAGATATAAAACTAACAAAGTGTGTGAAATATTAGTATGCTGAAAACTACTAAACTCTAATGAAAGAAATCTAGGAAGACTTAAATAATTGGAGACACATACTGTGTTCATGGACAGGAATACTTAATATAGGAAAAATGTTAATTCTCCCTCAAATGATCTTTAGATTTAGTGCAATTCTACTCAAAATCCCAGCAGAACTTTCTTTAGCTAAAAAGAATGTGATTCCAAAATTCATTTGGAAGGGAAAAAGAGCTCAAATAATGAAAAGGATTTTATAAAAAGAAGAATAAAGGTGGAGGATTTGTATCACCCAGTTTTAAGACTTAATTTAAAGCTGCTATAATAAAGACTGTGCTGTTGGTAAAAGGGTAGACCCGTAAATCAGTGGAACACTTGATAGAGATCTCAAAAGTAGAGCCACACATTTAAGGTCAACTGATTTTCAAGAAATATTCTGAGACAATGGAAAAGAATAGCCCTTTCAACAAGTTGTGTTGGAACAACTAGACATCCATAGGCAAAAAAAAAAAAAAATCCTTGCTTTAAATCTCTTACCATATACAAAAATTTAGTCAAAATGATCATAGATCTAAACGTAGAATTTTAGAAGAAAACACGGGAAACTCTTTATAACCAAAGTTAGCCATGTGGAATGAGACAACAGGGAAATGAGAACTACTCTTTTCAACTTGATATGAATGAGTTTGCTTTTGGTTTTGGTATTGTTGGAAATGGAGCTCTGGTTGTAAAGTGATTAAGATCTCAGCTGATAACTGAGAGGATGGTATTATGAATCCATTAGCCACTCCTTGGCAATCCTGTGGGGTAGTTCCTCTCTATCTTACAGGATCACTGTGAGTCACAATAGGTTCAATGAAAGAATTTGGTTTGGGGTTATTATTAATAACATTAGCAGCAATTCTAAGTCTTGTGATTTATCCATTAAACAATGTTTTGCGTATCTGTTAAGTTCAATGCCCTGTGGAGGACACACAAATCCATAGAAGAGTGAGATATTGAGGTACTGAGAAGCTGGCTGCAAAGCCAGGACAAAGAAGACTGCCAGAGCCCTGAAGCTATTCTGCAAGGCCCCCTGGTAAACCAGACAGTGAGGGCTTCTCAGTCAGGTCTTTTTTGTGGAGTGGTAAAAACTCAAACCAAATCCACTGCCATTAAGTCAATGCTAACTCATAGCGACCCTATGGGACAGAGTAGAACTGCTCCATAGAGTTTCCAGGAAGACCCTGGTGGCTTCAAACGGTCAACCTTTTGGTTAGCAGATGTGGCACTTAACCACTGCACCACCAGGGTTTCTGGTGGAGTGATGTCACCCCAAAATAGTGTCTTGTAAAAGATTTGAGGACATTTTATGAGAGATAATCATTTGTAGTACAAATTCCCTTTCAGTAATCAATAAAATCTATGGATTTCATAAATGTACCTTGGGAGATTTTCTGATCTCTGTTGCACTTAATGACAGTTTGCTTATTTTTCACATAGCAGTATTTCATGAGGATACTCCTTAAATAGCTGCAGGGTTGTGTGGGGCACAGCACAGAGACAGTAGAACAGGCTGAGGGACCCAGGCCTGAGAAGGGTGCATTGTTTGCATTTCTCTAGTATGTGAATTTGAAACAGGTTAGTCATTTGTGCCCCAAATGGTGTTCACCTCTGCCAGCATTAGTCATAGTGATGCTTATCATCATAGAAACACATCTTCACCTTTATCACTACATCAAACAAAAGATGATCTCCATGAAAGAGTTGAAGAGCTTTTGATGTCCAAGATTCATTTCTAAGGTGCTACTCTAAAAAGGGAAACTGAGGCAGCAAGGGGAGAAATAGTTTTCCCAGCCTGGAATGTGTTCCAGGGTCTAGGCAGTCTGGTTTCTATTAAAGTCAAGTGAGTAGATAAATCGAGCCTGTTACAGTCATTCCCAGCTTCTAGTGACCCTCCAAAGCAGCCAGGCCTGTAAGGAATAAAGCAGTAGACCACTGTTGTTGTTAGGTGCCATGAATTTGGTTCTGACTCACAACAGCCCTGTGTACAACAGAACGAAATATTGCCCAGTCCTGCACTGTCCTCATAATCCTTGCCATGGTGGAGCCCACTATTGCTGCCACTGTGTCACTCCATCTCCGGGAGGATCTTATCTTTCTTTACCACATAAAATGATCCACTTCTTTACCACGTATAACGTCCTTCCCTAGGAACTCGCTCCTCATAATAACATGCCCAAAGTACGTGGAACGAATTCTTGGCATCCTTGCTTCTAATGAGCATTCTGGTCCTTTTTCTACAGCAGATTGGTTCACTCTTCTGGAAGCCTGTGGTATAGTTAGTATTCATTGCCAGCACCACAATTCAAAAGCATCAATTTCTCTTTGGTCTTCCTTATTCATTGTCCAACTTTCTCATGCATGTCAGGTGACTGGAAATACCATGCCTTGGGTCAGGGTTAGCGCCATCTTCAAAGTGACATTTTGTTTTTGAAAACTTTAAAGAGTTCTTTCCTAGACGATTTTCACAATGCAATGAGTCTTTTGATTTCTTGAGTGCTGCTTCCTTGGGCATTGACTGTGGATTCAAGAAAAATGAAATTCTTGACAGCTCAATATCATCTCCATTTATCATGATATTGCTTATTGGTCCAGTTGTGAGAATTATTGCTTTCATAATGATGAGTTATGTCTGAGTTATCCAGTGCTGCTGTGACATCAATAACAAATAACAATAGACCTGGGAAGACAAAGGGTAAATTTTAAGGTAACCACAAAGATAGTACACCTACTCATCAAAATAAAGAAGGAAAACAAAAGCTCAATAAATAACAAATCTACAGGAACAAAATAAATGAAAAGGAAATCCACAAACCAGAGAAATTCAGCACAGGGGTGTAAGAAGAACAAAGGAAATGTCAGCACTGCAATTAAAAAAAAAAAAAAGGCACCACAAAATGACAACAATAATATGCTGTTTACAAAAGACACCCCTTAGAAACAAAGATGCCTGGTAGTAGTACAGGATGGATACACTGACTGGTGCAACAGAACTGAGAACCCAAAATTCAATCCACCCACCTATGCTTACCTGATGTTCAGTGAGGCTCAAGGTCCATCACATGGGAAAAGGACAGCCGTTCTTTTAGCAGCTGGTGTTGGCAAAGCTTGATGTCATTTCACAACATGATACAAGCTGAAGGGCCTTATACTGAGTGAAATGAGTCAGTCACAGAGGGACAAGTGTTATGTGAGAACAGTGCTTTGAAAACTCAGGAAAAGGTGTACATATAGGAGAAACCATCTTTGGTGGTTACCAGGGGGAAGCGGAAGGGATGGAGAAAATAAAAAAGTATTACATCCTTGGAAACCCTATGGGAGCAGGTTAGGATTTATAACACATAGGATAGTAACATCAGATCACAAAATAGAAGATAATTATATCAATCACAAAATGGAGAATAATTGTATCAGATCACACAGTGGAGGATAATTACATAATATTGAGAATCATGACCTAGCCAAGTTGACACATATTTGGGGGGGACATAATTCAAGCTATAACAAGATGTGATCCATAATAGGGGCTGCAGTCATCAATCTTCTTCAGTACTTGCTTCAAGTCTTCTTTGCTTTCAGCAAAAAAGGTTATGCCATCGAAATTTCAGGTTGTTAATGAATCTTCCTCCAATCCTGATGCTGCAGGGTCATTGGTTTGTTTGTGAGGGTTTTGTTTTGTTTTGTGTATGTGTTTCTTTTGACCCCAAATCATTTTAATGTCCTAGCTTGAAGAACCTTGAGTCTTTGGGAAATGTGCCCACCCTCTCCCCAGGGAGCAGTGTCCATGGGCTCATCCAGTGGGAGGTGGCTCTGGGTCAAGCCCAGGAGTCGCAGGCACTTCTGTAGGGATCTCTCTAAGGTAGCAGAGCAGGGCTAGAATATAGTCCTTGGGTCCCAGGACTGTCCCGGAGGCCGAAGTTCTCAGTTTTAGAACTCAGTTGTCTCTTCTGGATATCCGCCTCCCTCTGATCTGGGTGTAGCCCTGCTGCCTGGGCTCAGAGTTGCCTCAAATACTGCTGGGCACCTGCCAGCTTCTCCTGCAACTCAGGTACCATCATGCTGTTCTGACCGTTGATGCAGGCAAGAGTCTCTGGGATGGTCCAGATGTCACACTGAGTCTTCCCGACCTAGTCCTTAGTCTGGACAAACATTGAGTCTGGGCCCGCTTGGTGCTCTTGCTGGTGTGGTAGGCTTTCTTGCTGCACTGCACCTCTAGAGTGGGGTTGTCCTGGCCTCCAGGGCCTGGGGAGACTGGGCCTGTAGCTACGCCTTTAGGAACTCAAACATGTCCAGAGGTGACAGGTGGTCCATAGGCACGCCCCCTTCTCCTGTCACTTGAGGGGCCTGCAGGTGCTGGCCTTGCTACCCTCACCCTCCTCTTGAGGGCCTCTGTGCATTGGTCCAGGGACTTCCTTCGGGGCAGCACCTTAGTGTAGATGGTCTCCACCTGGCCATGAGCATTTCAGTCCATACCCTTTCCTGGCCTATTCTCGTGAGGAGCCTGAAGCCAGTGTCACCTGTGTGTACCTCCCAGTCAACAAAAGCAGAACTGTGTGTCTGGTCCAGCCTGGCATCCATGACATTGGAGTAGACGGAGTCTCAGTATCGCCACCATCAGAGTCTTCAGGGTCAGAGGATGCTATGGGCTCCATGCACAGCTGGGGCAACACACTCTTCCTACCCAGTACAACTCTCCACAGCAGCAAGTCAAACTTGACAGAGTAGAAACCAGTGTCCACATCAGTGATCTGTGCCAGGTGCCACAGACTGCCCTGGGACTTGGTGGACATGAAGAGCTGACCTGCAGGGAGCTCAGGTCCGGATTGTAGAAAGGGCAAAGTTCAAAGTTTGTCTACAGAGACCACCTGCCCATGGGAGAACTGCAGGTTCTCAGCAAGGGGTAGAGGTACAGCACCCTAACATCAACTGAGTCATCCTCTGCCTCTTCTGTGTCCATAATCATTGCATTGTGATACCCCCAAATGCCCCATTAGGTATAATAGGGATGCTCACCTTTGTTCCATTCAGCCCTTCCTCCCTGTCAGGGTCCTCCTCCACTGCCTCTTCCTCCTGATGCCTGGGGGGGAGCCAGCCCCAGCAGGGTTTCAAGAACAAGGAGGGGTGGGTGGCATCGGCGGAGGAAGAAAATGACAAGGCTGAGACAGGAAAGAGTTTTGGAGAATGGCAGCCCATTAAGGTCTGTCTTCTTTTATTTTTTTATAGTCAATGAGGTAACTGTACTTTGACCATGTAAGTGATTGGCTAAGGGTCTTCTAAATAATGGCAGTGGTCTCTTTTCATGTTAATTATTAGGGTCCTCTCTGTTAGCTAGTAAAGAACCGATACCTTGAAGTCCTTTTTCATGTTAATCATTAGGGCCCTCTAACTAACGGTTTGAGACCAGTATATTGTGATTATAATCAACAGTCAGAACAAAGCTAATCTTGGAACTTCTATTAACTTTACCTAAGCCTCGAGGTCAAAGGTGCAGGAAGAGAGAATAAACCCACCTTAAAAGTTATACTCTGACAGTCTCTATTCGTTCCTTCTTTGCTCTTCCTTATCTCTTCCTGTGGGGACAATAAGTGTCCACCATCCCTCACTCTAAGCTTCTCTTAAACTATTCTAAGAAGGGTATTTCTTTAGCATTTGTCTATTTGCCATACCAAACACAATAAACTTGGAAGCTTGTCTGTCTTCCTGATGTAGGGAGTAGAATATCTATATTCTAAGGGCTGTGCGAGGGAGTTCTTCCTGGGGAGCTTCCCAGAGCCTTTCTGCAGTCTTGTTTTTTCTGGGAAGGGGGATGTGCAGCTGGGGGAAGCCAGCGGGGTTGGGCCGGCCCCGATGCTCTCAGGCGTGCTGCATTGGAATTCATTAAGCCAAGGGGGTTGTAAAACCCTTCTTCTTTGGTCCTTGTGCCAGGAAGTAAGGAGGTGTTTTTGAGGAAGGTTTGGTTAGGTTGCAAAATATTATCAAGCAGAGTATGGCTAGAAAATATGTCATGGGTGAAATGCCTCTGCCTGTCATCACAGAAGCTTGTGACTCTGTTCACAGGGGCTTTTGTGAGTGACAGGCTTCGGCAGAGCTGTTGGGTTTAGGCCCCGCCTCTCCTTTGGAAAGAATCTTATGCCCTTGGGGCTCCTGGTACCTCAGCTACCACGAAAATGGTCTTTGGGAAAGCCAGGTACCTGGTATTCTCCTGGGCTGGGTGCTCTTGGTCTGGTGCGGCCAGCAGCCTACTCTTCCTGACAGATACCAAGACGGCCTCTGTGAGACCATCATGTTGCCAAATTGCATCCATGTTTGTCCACCTGTCACAGCAGCCAAAAAATTTAGAAACAGTGTGGGATTCAAGGAATAATTTATTGACAGAACTGCAGCAGCCTGGGGGATAGCAGCCAAAAGCTATCCTGCTTGGGTTACATTTTTAGTGGTTTTTATGGCAGAATTCAAAGGGGAGAGGATTTGTCACAGAAAAACAGTTGGGAGTCACGTGATTTCATTACATCTAACAAACAGTGTGAATTATCCAAAGTTTGTCAAGGATAATCAAACAGAGTAAACCCAAAAGTTTGTCACAAGATAATCAGAGCAGACCCAAATGTTTGTCACAAGATAAACAAACAGAGCAGACTATCCAAAGTTTGTCACAGGATAATCCCACAGAGTAAACCATCCCAAAATTATTACCTCTCTCTGAGATCTCAATCAATTCTGTATCCTCAGAGACAAGAGAGGAAGAGATAAGGAGAGGAATGCAGACCTGTTAGTCCAGTTATTACAGCAGAAAATAGAATGTAGCTTCATAACCTAAGTGATCTTTGTTAGGCCTCTATCATCAGGGCCTCCTGCTGCTGGCACAAGTCACCTCGCTGAGATGCATCCTAGCTGGAAGGCCAGGGCCAGCTCCGCTAGCCACAACTAAGCATGGTAGGCCTGCAGGGTGGTCTCCAAGCTCTCTTCATTCACTCCGGAGTCAGGGAAAGTGGAGATGGGTCCATGGGTGCTTGGAGAGGAGGCTGCAGGGGAGCACATAGGCTAGAGCAGCACAGCCACTCTGCAGCAGGCTGGCCACCCTCCTGCTCTCGCATTGACGCCACTTCCTCCATCCCAACAATGTCACTTCTCCCTAAGTACCACCATGGAGAGTGCAGCATGGGCAGCCAGGAAGTGGCCCTTACCTTCTCTTTCTTCTTCCTCTTCCTCCTGCTCTTCCTTTTTCTCCTCCTCCTCCTCTCCTTCCTCCTCTTTCTCTTTTTGTTCCTTCTGCCTCTGCTCTTCCTCTTCCCAGCTTTTTTGGAAGGTAACCTATGGAAGCCATTGTCCTAAGTGTCCTTCGAGCTTTGACCTCTCAAAAAACAAAACTGGTGCCTAAAAGCCACTCTTGAGTCAAACAGTGATCTGGGAAAATTGGTAAGACCATTTTGCTCTGGGCTTGTGTTCTTTTGAATAATTCAGTTTGTTTCAGGAAGCACTCCAAAGAGCAGACTAAAAGCTGTGTTCACGGTAAATCACTATTTTAATTATTCTTTAAGACAATGTTGTATGAGATGTGTATCCTATGCTGTTACTAGAAATACCAATTTAAAGTCTATGAAAAGAATAATGTAGATTCTGCTCATTTTTATAGTGAAATAGTGAGACCTCACACTAGTGTACCCTCACACCCTTGGTTGGTCTTTTGAGATAGTCACATAGTTTCCTCAACGTTGTTAACGCAAACGCAAGTGGAGTTCATCCCACCTGCATGAAACAGCCAGTCTTTGAGACCAGTGAGATGAGAAGCAAGGGGTCTTGTTATGTACCATTACATAAGGAGACAGAGGGGATAGGTTCCTCTGAAGTCTGTCTCCCTGAAATGGAGACTAGCTGGAGGTTTTACAGAAAAGGAGAATGAGGTTTTAGGAATCCTAGAAATTTGTAGACTGTCAGTTCTTCCTTAGGTGGTCATAGCTGTCACATCCCAGATATGGTGATCTCTTAATTGGTATTTGGGGCCCAGAGGTGATCTGGTTGTCATATACATTCCCAGTCACAAGGGAATTTTCATGTCTTTCTTTAGAGTTTTATAGATTATTATCACTTGTTTTTCCACAGTCTTTAAGAGAGCACTTAAGAATTCCATTACCAGAGAACTCGCCTACTCATGTCCTTCTCACACAGGGCGTGTCCTCAGTGATTTACAAGAAACAGCTAATGACAAGAACTTACGTTAACTAGCCAGCCCTAACATTCTGTGCTGTCCTGAGTCTGGCCTGTATTCGTCCTCGTAGAACAGCTTCCCCAGAGTCACGAGCCCCACGTGCAGCAGGCCTGTGAGGCCCATTCCAGTGCTCTTTTGCTCTCAGTAAATCCTTTCACTTTATTAAAAGGGGGGGGGGGGTTGTGCTGCGAAATAGGTTATAATTCAGGATCAGGAAATATTCAAGATACAATTCCTTGGTCAGGACAGCTTCTTGGCCATGCCCACAAGCAGGCCTCACCCTGGTCCTTCTGTTCTTGGTCCTTTGACCCCTTAGGCCTCTTTGACCAGGTCAATTGCCACAGTTAACTGTGTTTTCAAGAAACTACAAGGAGTGCCAATTAAGTTCATGAACTCATCCTAGAAAAAGTGCTACACACCTCATTGCTGAATATCACTATTTGAAGTACTGCCTTTGGGAAGCTATACACCAATGCCAGTGCCTAGTCCACCCTTCAAAGTGATTTTGGAACTCTTTCTGGAATGACCATCAGAGATGTTGTTGTATTACCCTTGATGTCCTGAATGTCATCAAAGTGTCCTCCTTTTGAGGAGTGTGTCGTCACCAAGCGAGACGAGCAGAAGGAGTTCCAGATCGGCGAGCATGCAAATTTAAACTGCATTGTACACTTCCACTCAATCACAATTCAAAAAAAAAGAAAAGAAAGTCTTTCTTTAGATATTCCCTTTCCCTTCAGGTAAAGAAAAAAAGTCCTTGGAGGCGAGATCAGGTGAGTAGGAGGGTGCTCCAATCCAGTTAGTTGTTTACTGGCTAAAACCTTCTCACAGACAACTATACAATTAAGTTCGCGAACTTGCCACCTTGCCACCATGCTCAACGGCCATTCCAAAAAGAGTTCCAAAGTTGAAGGGTGGACTAGGCACTGGCATCATTAGTACATAGCTTCCCATGGGGGGTACTTTGAAGGTAACTGTAGTTAGATTCAGCAATGAGGTATGTAGTACCTAGAAAAATTTAACTTGTGGATTTAATTGTCTGACATTGTATATTAGCTGTTAAATTCATTGCTGCTGAGTTGTTTCAAACTCATAACAACCCTCTCCAACGGAGTAGAACTGCCCCGTGGCATAACCGGACTGTTCCAGGTCTGCCCAGGTGGCTATCAAGGCCCAAAGCCTGTGAAAGCAAAAGAAGCTTTATTTAGTAGACCAGGTGAAGGAGCACTCCAGGGCTCGGGTCACCAAGCTGGCTCCCAGAACAGTAGCCTGAGGGGGTTATATGGGTGAAGTAAATTGGGTCTGGGGTCTTCAGGAATGCCTCAGAGTTGGGACACTTTGCCAGTTGGTCTGGCCCAAAGAGGTGATTCTGGGTCAGTCTGGCGTTTTCGTACTTCCTCAGTCTAAGAATAGGGGTCTCAAACGGGCTCTTAGGCTCAGAGCCCTTGTTTGTGGAAGCTTTCCCCTAACCTTGGGGCACTAAAGTTTGATTCTGTCTATTAGGAGAATAGTTCCTGTGTCACCAACAGAACGAGTGTCGATGGTTCTGTGTAGGTCAGGTGGGCCAGACCTAATACTTGCTAGTTTCTGCTAGTCCAACAACCCCCGTCTCTTGTGTGTCTCAACTTGGCCAGAAACAGGAAGCTTACCTAAATAAGAAGATAAGCTTAAAGCCAGGGAGTAGTTCCTGTATCACATAAGATGTCAGGCACAGCCCCTCCCTGTTTAAGAAGACAGACAGGCTGCCGGTCTCAGTAGGGTTTCCAGAGTAGCTGGTACACTTGAACTGCTGACCTTTTGATTAGCAACCATAACTGCCTGTAGCTCTTAACCACTGTGCCACCAGGGCTCTGTCTGTTAACTGTGTTGTTGTTAGGTGCCAGCAAGTCAACTCTGACCCGTAGTGACCCAACAGAAGGAATCACTGCTTGGTCCTGGGCCATCCTCACAATTGTTTTAAAAAAGCCCACTGTTGCAGCCACTGTGTCAATCCACCTTGTTGAAGATCTTCCTCTTTTTCACTCGTCCTACATTACCAAGCTTCTGGTGGTCCATGGTATATTCAGTATCCTTCTCCAACACCAGAGTTCAGAGGCATCAATTCTTCCTTGTTCATTCTCCGTCTTTTGCACACATATGAGGCAATTGAAAACACCATGGCTTGGGCCAGGTGCATCTTAGTCTTCAAGGTGACATCTTCTCCTTTTAACACTTTAAAGAGATCTTTTACCACAGATTTGCCCAGTGCAAGTCATCTTTTGATTTCTTGACTGCTGCTTTTGTGGGTGTTGATTGTGGATCCAAGTAAAATGAAATCCTTGACAACCTCAGTCTTTACTCCAGTTGTGAGGACTTTTGTTTTCTTAATGTTGAGGTGTAGTCAATACTGAAGGTCTTTTATCTTCATCTGTTAGTGTGTCAAGTCCCCTTCACTTTCAGCAAGCAAGGCTGTGTCACCTGCGTATCTCAGGTTGTTAATGAGTCTTCCTTCAGCTTCAGTGCCCCGTTCTTCTTCAAATAGCCCAGCTTCTTGGATTATTCATTCAGCATAAACCTAAAACAAACCCATTGCCATGGAGTCAATTCCAACTCAAAGTGACCCTGTAGGACAGAAGGAACTGCCCCATAGAGATTCCAAGGAGGACCTGGTGAATCTCTTGGTTAGCGTCTGTAGTACTTAATCACTAAGCCACCATACAAGTGAAGTATGGCGAAAGGATATAACCCTGGCACTCACTTTGCCTGATTTTAAACTACCCCTTGTTCTCTTCAAATGATTGTCTCTTGATCTATGTATGCACAATTAAGTCTTCTGGAATTCTCAGTTTTTATAGTGTTAGCCTTAATTTATTATGATCCATGGAACCGAATGCCTTTGCATAGTCAATAAAACACAGGTAAACATCTTTCTGGTATTCTCAGCTTCCAGCTAGGATCCATCTGACAACAGCAGTATCTGTGGTTTTATGTCCTCTTCTGAATCTGGCTTGAATTTCTGGCAGTTCCCTATCGATATACTGCTGCAGCCACTTTTGAGTGCTCTCCAGCAGTAATATATTTTTGCGACAAGGAGGATGACAAGAAATAAAAGGTAGAACAAATGCTGTCAGCACCCCACCCAGTACTCCTTCCATATACCACATCTGTGCACCCTAGTATGATTTCATGTGCTAGCCCCTTAGACTGTATCTGAGAGCATCCTCTGGTTATCCACACCTGCTCTGCTTATGAGGCAGACTAGAAGTGCTGGGAAATTCACATGCCTCCCAGGAGACCTCAACCAGTGGCAACTGGAAGTTGGTGTATACGTACCTCTGCTCCCTCTCCCCTCGGGAGGCCCAGCTATGAGATGTGTATCCTACACTGGCTCACAGAATTCCTCAGGAAGATTGGACTCCAGCTGCCCACAGTGTTGCTATTCTGCCTTGATTGGCTGCCTTTCCTCCCTGTGCCATGTTCCCACTCCCCAGCCAGTGTTTCCGGGATCACTTGCCAAGCAAACTACTTGTGCTAGGGCCTACCTCTAGGCCTATCTACCACACGAAGATAATAGGTAACCATAACTCAGGTGGGAAAGGTGAACAGAAGCAACTTGGGGATGTATGGATTATGTAGACTGGACCGGAGAGGATGAATGTGAGTTGAGAAAACCCCAGGAAGGCTTCTGATCTGTTAGGCAGCCTGGTAGAAGTCAGTGTCCATACTGATTAGCGCCACACTATTAGGAATTAGAAGTGCTTTGTTCCCCATCTGGATTCTTAATTGTTCTTTTCTCTGTGTGAGAGACCTCAGCTCACCATCATTGGGCCATCATACCAGCATAGTTGGTGATTTCCTAAGATCCAGGTAAAAACCACCAATTGCACTACGTGCCCCTACGATGTTAAAATAACAGTCTACAAAGACTTGTTGGCATTACTCAGCTGACAGGCAATTCATGGAAAATAGATTTCTGAAATTCTGTGGTACAGAAAATCATTACCTCAAGCATCTTGTCTCAAGCAGTCAACACCCTAATGCCCAGAGCAAGTCCTCAGCAGAAACTGCATGTTATACCTTCTCACTCTTCACTGATTCCCTTGACTGTGAAGAGAAAAGATTACAAACATTCACTACCATGAAGAAAGAGATAGATGTTTCCACTGACAAGTCAGTGTCAAAATAGTTTTATAATAACTATTATGGATTCATAATGGATTCATAAGCTTCTCCCCCACAACCCAGCTCCCCTTTCCATGCCACACACCCACATAACTCTTCCAAAGCAGAAGCTATTTCCAGTTGAGGCCTTTGGGGATAAAGAACAATCTTCAGATTCTTCTGTTAATTCCTTGGCCACTTCTTTGGCCTCCTGACGCTGACCAAATCTAGATCAGGTGTATTTGTTTTGGACCCCATGTGGCCTGGCCGGCATGGCCAGCATAGATCCATCTGCAAAATATTAGCTTTTGAGATTTTTAAGAAGAGCAAAAAAGAACAAATTTAACCAGATTTCATTTCTTCAGCAGTTCGTGAGTTACAATTGGCATCAGTTAGGAATATAATCAGCCAGTCTGTGTTTGAAAGAATGCTGTACTTTTCCAGTTTGCAAGGCTTTTTTGCCTCTCATCCACCCTTATAAGCCACCCATCTTGTTCCTGGAGAGGTGACAGCATTAGAGGAAACTTCTCCCAATGTGTCCCACATGTCCCAGATCTCTTCAGCATGTGACAGCCAAACAGGGCTAGGTTTCCGTGTTATTCCCAAAGTACTATGGCCAGAGCCCCTAACGGCTTGACAGAAATTAATCTACTCTTCTCCAAAACAGTCTCCAAACTGTTTGTAAGAGGTTCTTCAAGAACTAGCTCTTGAGTGCTCTGGGATACATCCTTGGGTCCCTATCCTCTGGCATCCTCATCTTGCCTCAGTGCTGCAGGGGCTTTTGTCTGCTGGGCACACTGTCCTCTGAAGGTGCCATTGCTGGTGGCAACTGCACTGGCCTTAGAGACCCCATGTCCCCAGCTACCATACCGAACTAAGCCACGAAGTCCTGTACAAGACTTAACTGAAGATCTGGTACTAATGGATATCTCCAGGCCTTGCTATTGGAGGCCTCCACATCTGCTCAGCCAAGCACGCTTCAAACTGCAGCCTGCTTTATAGACATCAGGCCCAAGTCTCACAAGTATAGTTACTCTTTTCAGGGTATTATCTGGACTTATTGTCATGACTCATAGTCAAGTTCATTTTCCCAAACTCTATGTATTCATTCTTAAATGACACAGCACATCACCAGACTAGTTGGGGCTACACCCAGAAACTAGCTCCTTGTTATATCTTTCCTTGAAAGCAGTGTTTCTCAGTGAGGCTGTGATTGGCATGTTGGCTTTATCAGCTCTTCACTGTACAGCTTTGGGCCCAGGCCTCTAACATCAATAGTGTACCGCTTCTTCATCCCTTTTCCACCCCACTGCCGTGACCACTGTCCAACACCTAGATGATGAGAACTTGATTCATACACAAGTAGAGGACAAAGTTAGGCCTGCATGTCCTTGCCACCCTGGTCACTCCTCTGCTTCCAAAGTGACCATGCTGTTCAAGTACAAACACTACTTGTTAGGCATAGAGTGATCTACATGAAGATTTAGGGGGAAAATATCTTTACAGCTGTGCTGACACCGTTCTGCTAAAGAAACACCCAGTAGTATTTCTGAACTCGAAGCAGAAAACCAAACTCTTACCCTAAAAGACTGGATTTGGGTTATTTCGTTTTCAGAGCTGCCCTGAGAATAATGGCAGATCTTTACATTATATACACACTTCAAAGGGTCCATTAAAATGATTCGATTATCTCAAACAAAGCCATGTTCGCTTCACAGATAGTATCCAGACTGTCTCAGAGAAGGCAGACGCCGTTCCTAATTTTGAAGTTTTTAATCTTCTCAGGTTCTAAGAAGGTGAAGGTCAGGTTTCCTCCAGGCACGTATCATACCCATTGGAACAGCTGATGGCTACATGAGGAAATCAGTTTTTGCTGAAATCAGGGTGATAAGCAATGGCTGTGCTCTAGGATGCACCCTGCCATGTCTTCTAATTTACAAAGAATGTTTGACCACCCCTTCCCAACAACGAGGGACCTGAACATAGGAAAAGCCATAATTGAGAATTAAGACTTTGTATGGAAAACAAGATCAAGTTTGCGAGTAAACCTATGGAAGTCCCTGTAAATATGTTTATGTTCACCCAAACAAAACCCTGACAACAGTACATTAGTGTATGTTCTTGTCACTGGGTCCCATCGGGTCGATTTTTAACCCCTGATGACCCCATGTGACAGAGTAGAACTGCGCCATGGGAGAGAGTTACCATATCTTTTCTCCTACAGAACCCTTGGCTGGGTTCAAGCCATCAGTCTTCTGATTAGCAGCCAAGTGCTTAACCATTGCACCACCAAGGCTCCCTAAAGAACATATGGTAACATTTAGTTCATCTTAAATTTTTCATAATGAGCTCTGTCTATTTAACTTCCGCGTACCATCCCTTATACACCGAAAATTTTTCAGACTCTCTCCCCTAAGTTTTCGATGTAAACTTTGTAACTTATTTTTTATCTTTGAATATTGTTCCAGTTCTTCCTCTATGTCTGTTTTCCTTCTCTCCGAGTGTTCACTGTCTTCCTGATGCTATCACTGGAAATTGCCTCCTCCCAGACAGACTGCATCAAAACCTGTGCCATAGGCTCTGCTCACACATGCCTCAGCTCCTCCAGGCCCCCACACCACATCCCTTTTGATGGATGAAGAAGTACGTTCTCAGGGCTGGCTGTACCTCCTCCCTAACTTCTTTCATCTCTCACAAAGCTTCATTGAAAAAGCTTCCTCTGGTTCTGCTCTCTGCTTTGCCTCCTTTTTCTAGTTTTAAATCTGTGGGTTCCTTTATTATCCATTTATCCCCGAAATGGTAAATTTACTTCCACTGGAACTGAAATTGGCATACAAAAGTTGTTGTTGTTAGGTACCGCTGAGTCAGTTCCAAATCAGTTCTGGCTCCTAGAGAGCTGGCGTGCAACAAAATAAAACGGCACCCAGCGCTGCCCTGTCCTCGTAATCACTGTTTCATCTGAGCCCGTCGTCATGGCCACTGTGTCAATCCTTCTATTAAGGGTCTTCCTCTCCTTCACTGACCTTCTGTTTTACCAAGCATAGTGTCCTTCTCTGGGACTGGTCCCTCCTGATGTCACGTCCAGTGTGTGTGAGATGAACGTGAGGAGGAGAGTCATGTATGTTAGAATTTCACGTGAGTAAAATCCAGGTTCAGAGAGAAGAAACCATGGTTTCTTGGTTCTTCTCCTGTCTTGTTGCTCCTGAAAGCATCCTCTACAAAGTGGTGAGCAAATGCCTCTCTGCCTCTCTTCTCTTCTTCCTGTGATAGTGTTTAGTAACAAAGGAAACAAAAGGAAAGAGAACTATGTGCTGTATTCTGGAGGGAAAAAGAGAGGGAAAAAGAGAGAGGGTGGGAATCATCTCAGACTCTGAAAACAGGTCTATTACCACCAACATTTCAAGCAAGCTTACTAAAAAGTCATTTACTTCAATTACTGAAATCAGTCACATTTGACTATAAAGGAAAACGAAAGACCCAATTACCAGTGAAAGTAATGGTGAATCTGGATCAGGACGTTTCATAGACATGGCTTCCTGCATTTGTGAAAAGTTGTGGTTGGAGTCAGTGACTGCCAGAGGGAAGCAGCTCTGCCTTGGGAAGCCCTGAGTGGGACTGTTGGAAGAAAATGGAATAGGCCCTACTGGGGAACAGAAAACACCCTCAGTTCAGTCCAGTGGGGCCAAGGCGACTTGTTAATTTAGGCCTAAAGGAAGCTTCCAGAAAAGAGAATAAGGCCTTAGAAACAATGACAGTGGCTTGACTACTTCTGTCCTCCATGCAGTATTATTTTCATTCAGTCACTTGTCAGCACCGTCACCACCATGAGCAGCACCATTTATTGTGCACCTACAGTGTGCCAGGTACCGTGCTGGGTGCTTTGTGAATGTTTTCTTTAATTCTCGCAGCAGCCTTCCGAGGTTGATGTAATCACTAGTTGTTGATGAAACAGGGCTCATTCAGGCAGCTAACAGACACATGAGGGACTGCTCTTGGTCGCTGCCTACTAAAGGAAAGCAAATCAACACTACAGTGAGATACCATCTCACCCCGATGTGACTGGCACACATACACACACACACACACACAAAAAAAAAACAGGAACAAATGTTGGAGAGGTTGCTGGGAGATTGGAATACATACACACTACTGGTGGGAATACAAAATGGTACAGACCACTTTGGAAAATGACATGGTGCTTCCTTAAAAGAGCTAGAAATAAATATCCCATAGGATTAATCAGTTTCACTCCTAGGACTATATTCTAGAGAAATAAGAACTATCACACAAATAGACATGTACATACCATGTTCATTGTAGTAGTATTCACAATCGCAAGAGATGGAAATGGCTTAAGTGCCCATCAGCAGATGACTGGATAAACAAAGTATAGTATGCATGAGCTCTGACAATTAAGTTTACAAACTCACCCTAGAAAAAGAGCTACATACCTCATTGCTAAATATCACTACAGTCACCTTCAAAGTACTCCCCTTGGGAAGCTATGCACCAATGACAGTGCCTAGTCTGCCCTTCAGAACAGTTTTGGAACTCTTTTTCTGGAATGGCCATCAGAGCTGTCACTGTATTACCCTTGATGCCATGAATGTCATCAAAATGTCTTCCTTTCAGTATTTCCTATACCTTCAGGTAAAGAAAAAGTTCACTGGGGTCAGATCAGGTGAGTAGGGAGGGTGTTCCAGTACAGTTATTTATTTACTAGCTGAAAACTCCCTCACAGACAACTAGACAGTTACGTTCATCGGCTTGCCACCATGCCACCGTGCACAGTGGCCATTCCAGACGGAGTGCAAAACTGCTTTGCAGGGGGACTAGGCACTGGCATTGGTGCCTAGCTTCCCGAAGGTAGTACCTCAAAGGTGACCATAGTGATATTCAGCAGTGAGACATGTAGCACTTAGAACAATGAAGTTCTCAAACTTAATTGTTGGACCTCGTACGATGAAATACAGTGCAACAACAAAGAACAATGATGAATCTGCGAAGCAGCTCACAACATGAATGAATATGCTGAGTGAAATAAATCAATCACAGAAAGGCAAACATTGTGTAACACCAAAAACCCATTGGCTCATTGCCACTGAGTAGATTCTAGCTCATAGCAACCCTATAGGACAGAGTAGAAATGCCCTGTAGGTTTCCAAGGAGCAGCTAGTAGATTGGAACTGCTGACTTTCTGGTTAACAGCCCAACTCTTAACCACTGTGCTTCCAAGGCTTCCACTGTTATGAAAGTGTTTCTACACAGGAAGAAACAATCTTTAATGATTACAAGGGAGGGGCTGAGTGGGAAAGGACAAACATTGACTACAGAGTAAATAAGTTTTAACTTTGGTCAAAGATCAGACAGTACACAATACTGGGGAAGTCAGCACCATTTGACCAGGGCAAAGTCAGAGAAGCTTCGCAGGCACATCCAAATGCCCTGAGGGGCCAAGCTACTGGCCTAAGGGCTGGGACCATGGTTTGTGGGACATCTAGCTAAATTGGCATAATCTAGACTGTAAAGAAAATGTTCTGCATCCAGCTGTCATGAGTAGCGTTTGGGGGTCTTAAAAGCCTGCAAGTAGCCCTTTCAGACATATCTACTGTTCTCATCCTTGCTGGAGCAAAGGTGAATGCGGAAAACTAAAGACACAAGGGAAAGCTTAGTCCAGAGGACTAATGAAAAACTACTACAACCTCCACCCAGCTGAACCCCGAACAACTAGATGGTACCTGGTTACCACCACCAGTTGCTCTGGCAGAGATCACAATAGAGAGTCCTAGACAGAGCAGAGAAAAATATATGTCATGGATTGAATTGTGTCCCCCCAAAATGTGTATTAATTTGTCTGGGCCATGATTCCCAATGTTGTGTGATTGTCCACCATTTTGTCATCTTATGTGATTTCCCTGTGTTGTAAATCCTATCACTGTGGTGTTGGTGAGATGGATTCATGGCAGTTATGCTGATGAGATCTGCAAGACTGGATTGTGTCTTAAGACAATCTCTTTTGAGGTATGGAGGAGAGAAGCGAGCAGAGAGACCCAGGGACCTCATACCACCAAGAAACAAGAGCCAGGAGACTAGTGTATCCTTAGGACCTAGCCTCCTAAGCTGAGAGGCCCCCAGAGAATGACTGATGACCAGGACCTTCCTTCAGAACCACAGAGAGAGAAGGCCTCACCTTGAAACCCTAAATTCGACTCATACTACTAAACTGTGAAAGCATAAATTTCTCTTTGAGAAGATCAAATTAACTGAACTTCAACATAAACTGAAAACTCTTCTAATCTGAACTCAATATTGCAAGGATAGAGTAGCAGGGGCAGGAGTCTGGGGACCATGCCCTCAGGGGACATCAAGGTCAATTGGCATAATTAGCCTATTGCTAAGAGAGTCTTCCACACCCCATGTTGGGGAGTGGCATGTGGGGTATTAAAAGGTAGCAAGCTGCCACCTGAGGTACACCAAATGGTCCCAACTCATCTGGAACAGATGATCACCAAGAACAACAAAGACATGGAGGACAAAGAGCCCAGGAGACAGAAGGACCCATGTGAATGGGTGACTGCATCAACGTGTGACCAGAAGAACCAGATGGTGCCTGGCCACCACCAAAGACAGTCATGATGGAACACACAATGTCGAGTCCCAGTGGCAACATGAGAAAAAGTGGGTTGCACCTCAAGAACTCCACTAAAAGACTGCAACTGATGGTCTGGAGGCCTGTGGACTCCCCTGGGAGCATGACCCCGAGACCTGCTGCTGCCCCTGACCACAAAACTTTACTGAGGTCAACTCTTTGGACAGGAGTGGACTAGACTTGGGGTCACAATGTGACCTGTGGTGTGTGTACTTTATGGTTCTGTGCATCTATAAGATGTTCTACTGGCCTCTTACTCAAGGGAGATGAGAGGGTGGAGAGGATGACACAGGAGATTGTTAAGAGGTTATGACATGTGTAGAACAGAGAGGATTGTGCTGTTACCAGGCAAGGTGAGCAGAAGAAGCTGCAGATAGGTGGGCATGAAAGTTTGATTTGGATTATATACTTTCACTTAACTGCAATAAATAAATGATTTCTCTTTGATAAAGAGATTCACTTGTGATGTTTCTATCACAGGATCACTAGATGACTAAGACAATGTAGAACAAAATTCAAATTCATGAAAAGAAAGACTAGACTTGCTGATCTGACAGAGACACCCCGAAAGTATAGCCCCTTGACATCCTTTTTAACTCAGTACTGAAGTCATTCCTGAGGTTCAGCCAAATACTAGATGAGTCTGTAGAGCCAACAACACAGGTGAAGAACATGCCTTGTAGTTCAGTCACATACACGAGACTAATGGGCATACCAGCCCAGCAGCAGAGACAGGAAGGCAAGAAGGGACAGGAAAACTGAACAAATGGAAATAGGAAACCTGGGTTGAAGAGGAGAAGAATGTTGACACATCGCAGGATTAGAAACCAATGTCACAAAATAAATTGCATATTAACTGTTTAATGAGAAACTAATTTGTAAGCTTTGACCTAAAGCACGCATACACACACAGAGAGAGAAAGAAACAGAGTCCAAGGGGATTAAGTAGTTTATCCAGGGCATAGATAGTAGTGGTAATGTTCATTCATCTCCTCTCAAAGCCAGTGTTCTTTTCATTAGTCCAGGCTCAGAGTCCCTCCATGATTTCTCCTTCCATTTTCCACTGCCCCTCCTGCTGCAAATAAGTGAGAAAATAGTCAGAGAGCTAGATGAAGAAGAATGGGGCATCAGAATTGGAGGAAGGCTCATTAAGAACTTGTTATGTGCAGACGACACAACCTGGCTTGCTGGAAGTAAGGAGAACTTGCAGTACTTACTGATGACAATCAAAGACCACAGCCTTCCCGATAGATTGCACCTCAACACAGTCCTCACAACTGGATCACTAAACAGCATCATAATAAACAGACAAAATTGATGTTGTCAAGGATTTTATTTTACTTAGATCCACAATCAACACTCATGGAAGCAGCAGTTAAGAAATCAAAAGACATGTTGCACTGGGCAGGTCTGCTGCAAAAAGATGTGTTGGAAGTGTTGAAAAGCAAAGATGTTATCTTGAGGACCTGATCTATGATCTTTTTGTTCGCCTCATATGTATGTGAAAGCTGGACAATGAATAAGAAAGACTGAAGAAGAATTGATGCTTTTGAATTAATGAGGTTGGAGAAGAATGTTGTCTATACCATGAACTGCCAGAAGAACTCACAACTCTGTCTTGGAAGAAGTATAGCCAGAATCTCCTTAGAAGCAAGAATGGCGAGAGTTTGTCTCCCATGTTTCAGACACATTGTCATGAGGGACCTCAAGGATTTATCCCTGGAGAAGGATATCACAGTTGGTAGAGGGTCAGTGAAAAAGAGGAAACCCTCAACAGGATGTATTGACACAGTGGCTGCAACAATGGAGTCAAGCATGACAATGACTGGGAGGGTGGCACAAGACAGGGCAGTGTTTTGTTCTGCTGTGCAAAGGGTCACTGTGAATGAGAACTGACTTGATGGCACCTGACAACAACTCCTGCTCCATGGGCCTGTGCTGCTCTACACTTATCTCAGAAGGCCAGTCTCCTTTGCTGGCTCCCCACCTCCGACACTGTTTTCCTGGTTTCTGCTAGGCTTCCCTAGGGCTCAGCCCCTTTTGCTCACTCGTGTGGTCCTGAGTTGTACTCCCACATCCGTACAGTAGGCGGCTGCAAAGACAGAGCACAGGAACCCTCACGGCACAGATGGAGGGCCTGGCCTACTGCATCAGAAACAAGCCACGTGTACCTGAGGCACACAAAATTATTTCTGAATCTGGAAGCTGAAGCCATCTCCGCCTATTCTGTTTTTTATTTACAAACTCGCTGACATGTTTCTTGTAATCCCCAGGCTCTTTAGATGGAGGTCAGTACTTACCTCACGAAGCACCGACACTGTGTAAGGCAATTACTCCACAAGAAGCTGGCAGCTTCACCTGCCGTGAGCCTTAATTGGGTCATGTTTCTTTCCATTGACTTTTTTATGCACTGGGTGATTTAAAATTAAGTGAGTAGAATCAAGTTTTATCTTGGAGTGAAAAAGTTTATTATTTATGTCAAAGAACAGTATAAAATTCATTGGGTCCATGTTTTAGTACAAGTTCTAAAAGCTACATACCTTGCCAAATTAAACATGTTAGTGCTTGAGCAGTGCAGGACAGGGCAGTGTGTTGTTTCATTGTGCATGGGATTGCCACAAATCTGAGGCCAAATCAGTGGCAGATAACAGCAACAAAAGGAATTTTGCCTCTGTCTTCCCAGTGTGAGAGGGACCCTTACTTGGTACTTGGCTTAGTCATCTAGTGCTGCTACAACAGAAATGCCATAAATGTATGGCTTTAACAAAGAGAAATTTATCCCTCATTGTCCAGGCGGCTAGAAGTCCAAAGTTAGGGTGCCAGCTCTCTCTCTGTTGGCTCTAGGGGAAAGTCCTTGTCACTGATCTTTCCTCTGGTCTAAGAGATTCTCAGCACAGGGACTTTGGGTCCAAAGGACAAACTTCACTCCGAGCTCTTCTCGTCCAGTAGTAATGAGGTCTCTCATGTCTCAAAAGAGATTGTATTGTGGCACAACCTAATTGTGTAGATTGTGTTGCACCTCATTAATGTATCTACCTCTAATCCTGCCACACTGACATCATACATACAGGGTAGGATTTACAGCACATAAGAAAATCAGATCAAATCACAAAACGGAGGACAACCACACAATACTAGGAACTGTGACCTAGCCAACTTGACACACATTTTGGGGGGTGTTGCATCTGGCACCCCAGTGACCAACACTGGGAAAAACCCGTATCCGAGGGAGACAGAAAAGGGGATGAGAAGAAACTCACATCACACAAGATAAAGTGGAGGCCAGGTGGGAGCAAGGTCTCTGATGGAGAGCAATGGCCACCATTCCCCAATAGGAAACTTTATTTATAGGGCTGCAATCAGGAGGAGGTTGGCAGGGCAGTCTGTTTTGCCAGAAATGGTTACAGTGCTGTGAGGCATCTCATGATTGGCTGACCCACATGCAGAAGTACCATCAAGGCACGAGGTAAAAGAGAAAGGCAAACGTCAGGCATTCTCAGAGGCTCTGCCATACACAAAGTAGCAGTAAGGTGGGTGATAAGAGGAAGGAGAACAAGACAAAGGTCAGGCTTTCTCGGAGGCTCTGCCATACCCAGGAAAAGCCGAAACCTACATCAGTAAGACAATAGGTGGGACAGCACATCCTAGCAGCCCGCAGCGGGGGGGGGGGGGGGGGGCAAAATTCATTCCAAAACAACCTTCTAGTGCAAGCAGGGAGACACTAGGAAGAGGTGGTGTATACCTGTCCCACCCACATCAGAGCAAAGGAGCCTCAAATACACCAACACCCCAGGAGTGTCCCCTTCACTGCCTCTGTGTTTGCATAGACGGAAGTCAAAGGCCATGCTGCCCTTGCCCCAGATAACATTCCTGGCAGCCAGAGCATCTTCATATAGAAAGCTGATTGTGATCTGCAGCTACTCCTCTAGGGCAGGTCTTAGAAGCTGGTGATATTTCTCCCTCGCTAAGATAAGAGTGTCCAAGCATCTAAATAACATGTTTGAATGGATGCCAACACAATCAGGAGACCTCAGCTCCCTGAGATGTTCAGTATTAAAGAATTCATCTGATTGCTGAGCTGAAATTTTTCTTTACGCTTACGTACTTCCATCTTCACATTTATTTGGGCTTTTAACAAGTGTGCTTATTTACTTAATTGTCTGAATATTTCAGTTTGTGGAATATTAGCACATAGTGGAATAGTGATATCAATAAGCTTCTTAGCTTAATTAAGCCTATACAATAGCCAAATGCCTAGGCTTCAGACTGAACATGCTAATCTTGTGTGATTCTGATGATTACTTTTGCAGCGGGAATGAATATCCCATTGGAAAAAAATTGTGTCTCCCAGATATGGTATCATTTGGTCTTTTTTAAAAAAGTATATAAATGAACATTTTTCAAAATGTGACCATTATGTACTGTATTGATGATAAGAGAGGAACTGTCTTGAAAGCCCAGACTACTGTCTGGAGTTTTCATCCTGAGGTGAAATGCTCATGAATTAATGGGCACATCGTCTTCTAGAAAATAGGGCCAAGATGATGGTGGGGGGGTGGGACCCTATAAAAATCCTTATAGGGGAAAATCAAGGCAAGGCACTATAATGTTTTCCTCGAAGATATTTGTTTTTGCTGCTGTTTTAGAATGTGCTGCTAGGATTGAATAACCCAAAAAAACAAACCCACTGCCATCGAGTCAGTTCCAACTTATAACAACCCTATAGGAAAGTGTAGAACTGCCACATAGAGTTTCCAGGGAGTGACTGGTGGATTCAAACTGCTGATCTTTTGATTAGCAAAGGTCACACTTAACCACTATACCACGACTGAATAGCGTTGTCACATAAGGTATTTGATACATTCAAGGGCAAAGGAATCTTGAATTCTGGAAAACTGAAACATCATTTTGGAAGGAGAATTTTTCCATTTATCCAGCATTTCAACTATCATTCCTGGTCTCCTGCTCTGTGCTCTATTTCTGGACCTTTCTTTCTGGGAAACCAGGGAAGCACTTGTCTCTTCCTCATCCCAAGAATGGATCATATATATATATATATATATATATACACACACACACACACAACCTTCTCAGAGGCCCCACCCCCTACCCCCCAACCCATGAAAATCCGTTAAGTTTCTGCTGCTATCCTCGGCTTCCAGTCTCTGTGCTCCACCCTCTTCCCTTCATAACTGGCTGCTGGACATGTCATAGCAGAGCTGGGACAAATGACCCGTCACTGAGACACTCTTTATCTCCCCACACCTCTCACTGAGGAATGGGTTATGAATATTTTAGGTCAGCACACATGACAGAAGAAATCATGTGAGTGGCAGATACCCAAGCGCAACTTCCAGTAAGCTACCTCGGAAACCCTGGTGGCTAGTGGTCCGGTGCTATGGCTGCTAACAGAAAGGTCAGCAGTTCAAATCCACCAGTTGCTCCTTGGAAACCCTATGGGGCAGTTCTACTCCATTTATAAGGTCACTGTGAGTCGAATTTGACTCGACAGCAGTGGGTTTGGTTTTTCGGTTTTGAACAGGAACATCACATGTCCCTCTCAAGGCAGCATATTGCAGTGGGTTTTTAAATTTTCTTTTCTTTTTATAAATATGTACAAAAACACTTTTATGTAAACCACAGGTTATACATGCTTTCACACACAGTTTCTTTCACTGTATTTTTTCCTCCAGCTTGGCTCCTTTCCTCCTGCCCAGTTCACCCTCCACCCCATTCCCACCCTCAGGTAATAGACAAGACCCTCACATCACCTCCAAGCTCATACGGTCACATGTACACATGAATGTGTATGAGTATGACCCCATGCATACACATACAGGCATTTGTCATTGTTTGAACAAACACAGGACCGTTACATCCTTTTTCCCATTCTTTTCCGGACTTCCTTTTTTCTCCCTTCCTGCCTTCTGTTGAAATGTTAAAATTTTGGCATTTCTTCTCTCCTTTATCCCCGATTTTTCTTCCTGATCCGCTATTGATCTCACTGCTGCAGGATGTATCTTTATTCTTTTTGAGTAAAAATTAACTGTAACAATGTCTACAGTCACTCCAAATGTGCCCTCTTTCTAACCGCATTCAGGGCAACAGTTCGTTTTAACCCCTCACTGAACATGCTCGGCTCTCTCCCTTCTGTTACTGTCACTTCAAGTTTTAGTTTTCACGCACACGTACACAATGATTTTTGCAGTCCATTGAAAAATATTTTTACCTACATATTTTATTCATTTTCATGCTTACTATCATTTCTTTTATTCCACGCTTGTCTCTGTGTTTTTCTCCTTGCTCGTGATAATTACAATGATTTATTCTTATATAAACCTGTGGCCACCAAGTCAGCTCCAACTCATAGTGACCCTGTAGGACAGAGTATAACTGTCCCATAGGGTTTCCAAGGAGTGGCTGGTAGATTTGAACTACTGACTTTTTTGGTTGGCAGCCTGAGCTCTTCACCACTGTGCCACTAGTACCCCTTACACAGTTCTTACCATATGCCAGGCACTCTTCTAAGCACTATACATGTAAGACCTGATTCGATCCTCATAATACATACTCTTATTAGCCCCATTTTACAGATGAGGAAACTGAGATTCAGTAACTTGCCCAAGTATGCACAGTTACTGTGCCAGCTGGAATGCAAACCCAGGCAGCCTGGTTCCAGTGTCTGTGCACGGAACTCCATGCCTGGCTGCCTGTCATTTGAGTTCTGTTAAAGGGGGAGTGTCTGTGAGTGGCAAGTGCTCTCGGTTCTCTTGCGGCTGAAAATGCCTCTCTTGTGCCCTCATCGATGAATGATCGGTTGACTATGTATAAAACTCCGGTTGACAGTTACTTCTCTTCGTTGTCTCTAGGCACCTACTGTTGTCATTTGAGGAGTGGGCAGCCGTTGAAATGTTGTCCCTCTGCAGGGCTCCTGGAAACTGTTAATAGTGGCTGTTTTTGGCTGAGCTTCTATGCTTTTGCTGTGACATGTCGAGGGATAGATTTATTTTTATTTATCATACTCAATACTCAGAGTACACTTTCAACCCAAGGACTTATGTCTTTCTTCAATTTTGGAAAAGTTCAGCTCCTGTCTCTTCAAATACTACTTCTTCATCAGTCTCCCTTCCTTTTTTCTAGAACTCTTTTTAGACGAATATGGAACTTCAGTGTCTTCTCTGTGACTTTTAACTGTTCTTTCCCATTACCTTTTTGCTTTCTGTGCTGTGCTCGGGATATTTTTCCATGCTATTTCCCATCCCAATTTATTAAATCACATTTAAAATGTGCCCATTCTGGGGTTTATTCTGTCTATTGTTTTTTGTTTTTGTTTCAATAACTTAGTTTCTCATTTCCAAAATTTCTTTCCTACCTAACTATTCTTGTTTCATTCATGCTTATTTGTTTCAGAATTTCTTCTTAAAGGAACTTATGTCATCATCAATCTGTTCGCGTACTCTCCACATACTTATTTTAAAGTCTGTGTCTTGGGATTATAAACTGGGACAGCTGTCACTGAGAACTGCACTCAGGGTAAGCCTATAGATCTGCTGAGACCCAGCAGAGGTATTTTCTCACAGGCTTGTAAGAGGACATGTTCACAGATGGTCATCACAACGTGATTTGTGTTTGTGAGAGTGGACAGCAATTCATTTATTCAGCCCTTCCAGAAACGAAACTAAAATGTTGAGGTACACACTATGGAATGTAGGTAGTGGATAAAAACTGTGAACTAGACGCACATATACAGCAATGTGAGTACCTGTCAGAAATACAGCACTGCTGTCATGGGTTGAATTGTGTCTCCCCGAAAACTGTGTGCAGCCATTCAGCAAGACCATGATTCCCGGTATTGTGTGATGTTCCTGTACACTATGAACTCTGCCCCCGTGATGTTAATGAGAGAGGATGGGTGGCAGTTGTATTGGTGGGGCAGGCCACAATGTGTAAGACTGTGTTGTGCCTTGAGGAAACCTTTTGGGGTATAAAGGAAAAGGCAGTGAGCAGAGAGTAGGAGACCTCATACTACCCAGAAGCACTGCCTGGAGCAGAGCACATCCTTTGGAAAGGACTTGGAGTCCCTGAAACACAGAAGCCCCCATCTAGGGGAGGATTGATGGCAAGAACCTTCCTCCAGGGCCAACAGAGAAAGACTTCCCCTGGAGCTGATGCCCTGAATTTTGACTTATAACCCACAGGACTGTGACAAAACGAATTTCTCTTTATTAAAGCTGCCCACTTGTGATATTTCTGTTAGAGCAGCACTGTTGAGCAACAACTGTTGAACAAAAAACAGAGTAATATCTGAAACACAATACTACTTGTATAACTTTGCATACAAAACTTTAATATATCATGCATATGAACCCATAGAAATAAAAAAAGTCTTTATCAAACCTATCGGAATGGTTGCCTACTGGGGGAGAAGGGGAATGAGAACAGGCATGGATTACTAAAATACATACATACGTACACATGTGTAGAGAGGCTTTGCAAAGAGTGGTGAAGATAGCAGGGTCTGAACTGAAGTCTAAGATTAACTCAACCTCGGCACCTCTGCATCAATAAATGTCTTGATCTGCCTGTCCATGAGATTACTTGGATCTGTAATAATTCTGTGTTCCTACTGTTGATTTTGTTAATTATCTTTGCTAACATAAGATTTTTTTCATCTAAGCATTTGAGTGGGCTGGCCCATTTTTAATGAAACATAGTCTCTATGAGTTGAAATCAACTCATCGGCTCTGGGTTTGATTTTGGTTTTAGTGTGTGTGTGTGTGTGTGTCTCATCTGTCCCTCTGTGTTGATCTCTGTCTGACAGACCCTCCAGGCCCCCAACCCAGAACCAGAGCTAATAAGGACAACTTGGAGTGACTGACCTATAGTGGTACAGGGGATGGGGTGGGGCTGGTCATAGAATCAGCTAGCAGCTTAGCTTTGCAACTGGAGAGAGTGAAATTTGCACCTTTCTCCTCTTTGGATATGCAGCAGGACAGGAACTATAACCCAAGCAATATCCAACAACAGTTTTCTTCTTTCTGACTTCCCTTTTATTCTCTGAGTAGTGAGGAGTTTCACCGCTGTAGCTTTGAACTATGAACCTGCCTCTTGTGCCCCATTTCTTATAGTGTACTTTTAGTCACTTCCTGATTCTGGACCTAGAGCCCTGCAAGCTGAAAACTTCATCTCCACTCACCATTCTGCATTGCTCTTCCACTTCCGGTCTTCCGAAATATGCCTTTTAATCTAATCCGCCAATGTCTTCTTCCTTCCTTCCTTCCTTCCTCCCCTCTTCCCCTCCTCCCCTCCTTCCCTCCTTCCCTTCCTCCCTCCCTCCCTCCTTCCTTCTTTTTTTTTTTCCTCTGCCTTTCCTTTTTCTTATCTCAGGCTGATGGAGTCTGTGGTTTGTGTGGTCCTTTTATCTCTTGGGCTAAAATTTTCTGTGTCTGTGGTGTTTTTCATTCTGTTTCGTTCCAAGTAATTTGGGACTGATTGATGCATCTTAGATGGCTACTTGCAAGCTTTTATGATCCTAGACACCACTCACCAAAGTGGGATGCAGAAGATTTTCTTAATCAATTTTGTTATGCCATCTGGCCTAGATGTCCCCCTAAAACGATGGTCCCCGGACCCTAGCCCCATCTACTCTGTCCTTCAAAGTGTTTGACTGTATTGAGGAAACTTAGCTTTTGGTTTAGTCCAGTTGTACTGGCTTCACCTGTATGGTGTGTTGTCCTTCTCTTCACCTGAGATAATTCTTGTCTACTATCTAGTTAGTGAATTTCACTCTTCCTCTCCCCATTCTCGTAACCACCAAATAATTTTTCTTCTATGTTTAAACCTTTTCTTGAGTTCTTATAAGAGTCGTCTCATACAGTACTTTTCCTTTTGCAACTAATTTCACTCAGCATAATGCCCTCCAGATTCACCCATGTTATGAGATGCTTTGAAGTCATCAGTGTTCTTTATCGTTGCAAAGTATGCCATTGTGTATGTATACCGTAATTTGTTTATCCATTCATCTGTTAATGGCTACTTAGGTTGTTTCCTTTGGCTATTGTGAATGGTGCTGCAGTGACCATGGGTGTACATATTTACACCTACCTGTGTGAGGGCCCTTATTTCTCTAGGATATATTCCAAGGAGTGCGATTGCTGGATTGTATGGTACTTCTCTTTCTATCTTTTTAAGGAAGTGTCAAATCAGTTTCCAAAGTGGTTGTACCATTTACAGTCCCACTGGCAGAGCATAAGTGTTCCAGCATCTCTACAACCTCTCCAACATCTATTTTTCTGTGTGTTTTTGGAGTAGTGCCAGCTTTGTTGGGGTGAGATGCTATCTCTTTGTAATTTTGATTTGCATTTCTCTAAGCAGCAATGTCTTCTTCCTATGCTTGTTTTTTATTTTATCCATCACTGCTATGTTTTTAGATCAAACATTGGGAAGGGATGATTTCTGCCTCCACAGATTTTCAGTTTATCTCAAAAAGTTTGGGACAAGCATGGTAAAATGTGCCTTAGCAAACTAAAACTCATTGTTGTTATGTTGAGTCCAACTTACAGTGACCCTAAAGGACAGAGTAGAACTGCCTCACAGGGTTTCTAAGGCTGTAAATCATTATGGAAGCAGACGGCCACATCTTTCTCCCACAGAATGCACAGAATGGCTGGTGAGGTCAAACTCCTGATCCTTTGGTTAGCAGCCAAATGCTTTAACCATTGCATCACCAAGACCCCTCTGACTTCGCAAGGAGGAGATAAATATGTCTGATTTTAAAGCTTCAAAGATTTATATCTGTTTGTTGGAAATTCATCTAAGGATCACACACCTCACCTATATTAGGCTCATTGGATTTACAAGTTACCTTGTAAACAGCTTTTACGTATCTAGCCCACCAGTTGTCTGTCAGTTTGTGACACTGTGGTAGCTTGCATGCAGCTGCGAGGCTGGAAGCTTCGTCACAAGTATTTCACGTCTCAGCAGGGTCACCCATGGTGGACAGGTTTCAGCAGAGCTCCCAGCAGAACAAGATGATGCCTGTGATTTAAAAACATGAAAGGTGTGCATCAGTGTTGTGTCCTTTCACCACACTTATTCGGTCTGTGCGCTGAACAAATGGCCCTAGAGTCTGGACTACATGAAGGAGAACACGTGTTAGGATCCAGGGAGAACTCATTAACAGCCTGCTACATGCAGATGACACAACTTTGCATGCTGAAAGTGAAAAAGACTTGAAGAACTTACTGATGAAGAACACTAAGCACTACAGCCTTCAGTATGGATTACACCTCAACAGAAAGAAAAAAATCCTCACAACTGGACCAATAAGCAGTATCGTGATAAAAACAGAAAATGCTGAAGCTGTCGGTGATTTCATTTTCCTTGGGTCCACAATCAATTCCGTGGAAGCAGCAGTCAAGAAATCAAATAAACTATTGCATTGGTCAAAGCCAAGCCAAGCCAAGTGCCATCTAGTTGGATCCGACTCACGGTCAAATCTGTTGCAAAAGACCTCTTTCAAGGGTTAAAATCTAAGAAGTCACTTTAAGGATGAAGGCATGCCTAACCTAATCCATCATATTGTCAGTGATCTCATATGCATGCAAAAGCTGGACAATGACTGAGGAAGCTCAGACAAGACAGTATCTTTGAATTATGGTGTTGGTGAAGAATATTGAATGTAACATGGACTTCTAGAAAAACAAGCATATCTATCATGGAAGAGGTATGGTTAGAAGTGAGGGTGGTAAGATTTTGTTTCCTGTGCTTTGGGCATGTTATCAGGAGGCAGCAGTTCCCAGAAAAGGACATCATGCTTGGTAGGGAGTCAGTGAAAAAGAGGAGGGCCCTCAACTGAATGGATTGACAGAGGAACTGCAACAATAAGCTCAAGCATCGCAATGACTGTGAGGATGGTATAGGGCCAGACAGTGTTTCATTCTCTTGTACAGAGTCTGTATGAGTCAGAGGTGACTCGACATGACCTAACAACAAGAAACATCTACCTTTTGGTAATGAAGGATCCTCTGTGTTAGTACAAAGACTGGCTTCCTGCTCCACAACTGAAGTTGACACACTAGAGTTCAGAACCACTAGCTAGACCATTTCTTTCAAAAGAGCCTTCTCAGGCAAGAAACATATTCTGTGTATTGATGTTTATTTTAATTTTAGTTTAATTTTACCAGAATGCCGTGGTACCATAGCCACTACCATTGAGTCTATTCCAACTCATAGCAACCCTATAGGTCAGAGTAGAGCTGCCCCATAGAGTTTACATGGAGCACCTGGTGGATTTGAAAGACCAACCTTTTGATTAGCAGATGTAGCACTTAACCACTATGTCACCAGCAATCCTATGCACAACAGAATGAAACATTCCCCCATCTTGCATCCTACACACAATTATTTTTATGCTTAAGCCCATTGTTGCAGCCACTGTATCAATCCATTTCTTTGAGAGTCTTCCTCTTTTTCACTGACCCTTCACTCTACCAAGCAAGATGTCCTTCTCCAGGGACTGATCCCTCCTGACTACATGTCCAAAGTATGTAAGATGAGGTCTCACCATCTTTGCTTCCATGGAGCACTCTGGTTGTACTTCTTCCAGAACAGATCTATTTGTTCTTTTGGCAGTCCGGGGTATACTCAATATTCTTCTCCAACACCATAATTCAAAGGCTTCAATTTTTCTTCTGTCTTCCTTATTCATTGTCCAGCTTTCACATGCATATGATGTGATTGAAAATATCCTGGCTTGAGTCAAGCATGCCTCAGTCTTCAAGATGACATCTTTACTTTTCAATAATTGAAAGAGGTCCTTTGCTGCAAATAGTATAGTTGAACAAAAAATAGATTTTACCTGGGCCCAGGGCCCTCTGTAATTATATAGACCATCAGACTCTGGTATGAATACAGCTCATTCTAGCCCTGCTCTTCCACTCAGATCATCCCTTCAGCCTCTGTCACACACCAGTGAGTACCTGGCCTTCCCTGCCTTTTTGCCCAAGTTCTCTTCACAAAGCTTTTCCTAAGCCCACCTTAACACCCCTGCCCTTTTCTGAAACTACTCAAATTTTTCCTTTAGTATACCTTTCCTGATGCCTCTAACCCATTTTTTCTCCTCTAAACTTATTTCTACAATTGATTTGATCTTTAGACATTTGGCCTTCCGGGGCTTTCATCTTGTGTACGCGGTATCCTTTCAACATATCTGGAAGTGTTGAAATACCTAAAATTAGTGTAGTATATGAAATGTGCTGGTATGTTATTCCTTGATCCTCCCAAAGATCTTGAGATACAGTAAAGCAGATTTTATCCTAGTTATATTATTGTTCCATTTTTCAAATGGTGTATATGAAGCTTAGAGATGTTAAGTAAACCGCTCAACTAGAAAGTAGTAGAGTTGGGATTTGAACTCAATTCTGCTACCAAGTTAAATAATTGTTTCTTCACATAAACAAAATGGCAAAGAAGTTTGCTTCATCTCAAGTCCACCTCCACGTGACTGTTTATGACTGCCAGCATGCTGGGTTGGAAGTGCAAGCCCAGGCCCAGCAGGAACACCAACTGCCCATGAGAGATAAGTAGGGGCAGCCACAGGTGCCCATTTAAGAAGAAGGAGTGTGTAGACTACCTTTTGCTGACACCTGTAGTGTAGTAACTCCCTGGGAGTAGGACAGAGTCTTCTGCTGGGCCATGTCTCCCACCATGCAAAGAATATAGTGCTTAACATATAGCTGCAGCCCAGTTGGCTCCAGTGCTGCCCAGTCCTGTGCCATCTTAAAGGTTGTTGTTATGTTTGAATCCAATAACATATAGTTGACATGCAATATTTATTAGCTGATAACAACATACACATCCCAAATAAGGAACCCAAAAAACCAATCCCTCTATTACCAAGTCAATTCGGATTCATAACGACCCTATAGGACAGAGTAGAACTGCTCCATAGAGTTTCCAAGGAGCACCTCATGCATTCAAGCTGCTGACCTTTTGGTTAGCAGATGGAACACTTAACCAGCACACTACCAGGGCTTCCAAATAAGGCACAGCATCAGAGAAATTGCCCAAGCAGGCTGCAGAAAGCCACACTGGAGAGGAATCACAAGTTAATAGCTCATCTCTGGACCAACTAAGCAGGTTTTGGTGCTGAACCATCTCAAACCTACATGCATGAAAAATACATTTTGAATAAATTTTGAAGTTTAAGGAATTTTTTTTTTTTCTTGCCTAAAAGACTGAACATCAGTTTAAAACAGGTTTCACTACTGCACGATGATAATGCCCTTCACATGACCCATGTGGTAACAGAGAAGGTAGACACCATACCGTGCACCTTCTTTACTTACCTAGCTTCACTCCACACCTCCCGTCCCTCAGACCCTTATGCACTCTCAGCTTCCTCCCCTACCCTGTGATTTTGAAGCCCTATGTCTCTTCTGGAGCTTTCCTACTAGTCGTTGCAGGCTCACCATAGCCCATCTACCCACTGCCACCACCCCCATGCCATCCATCAATGAATCAGAACAGGAGAGAAGGTGTTCCTAGCATGTTGGGTTATGAATTACTAGAGAAAGAATTACCAACATCCTGCTACAAGTCGAGTTTTCCGTCATCCCTCTATGCTGTCTGTGTTTAGCCGTGATCTGGGCTCCCTGCTTCCTCCTCAAACTTGACTCCTGCCTCAGGCTGGAAGTTCTGTTTCCGTTTCATCTCTTTTCCATACCTCTGGATGGGGCTGTATCCAGGAACCCATGCCAAAACCAGTAAATTTGTCACCGTGCTAATGACAGCTAGCTGCATGCAGAGTGAGTTCTGCAGTCCCCCTCACTGCTTTCTTCTGCCAAAGCCTGTGGCGCTGCAGATCCAACAGATTATGGAGACTGTTGCTGTCACTTGAGGAATGGCTCTGCTGGAAAATGCAGTTAAGGATCAGCCACAGGGCTCTTTTAGGACACTTGTTTGGAGGGATATTGCAAACAATTTTTTTGGTTTTTGCCATACGGTGGGAAATGTTAATGGCTTCACCAAAATTGAGCATCACTAAACACATTTTAAAACTACCTTTATCAAGATCTAATACTATTAAGAATCTCTCTTTTTTTGTCCATTAGCAGTGCATCATTGTTCCTAGAATAATTATTTATGTTTATGGAGTTCATACAGTTCTGAGCCTAGTGGTTAAATCCCCCTCTTTAATTACATGAGCAGCTTTTCCTAGGGCCAGGGACTTCAGAGAGTCCTTACCCCTGTTAGTCCCAGTAGGTTCCCATGGTTTGAGGAAAGGGATCCCAGTAATTCCACTGGGAACAGAGGTGGTTATGATGCATGAGGTTGAACACCTAATGTGGGCAGAGCATGTGGGTGACGTGGTGTCAGTGAGGCTGCCTTTGGGGGAATCATGTTGTCAGGGAGCTCACTTTCAGGGAGGCACAGTGTTGGGGAGACACAACATTGAGAAGGCATGTTGTCAGGGAGGCATGCCTGACAACGAGGTATATTATCAAAGGAGGACAAGGAGGTATATTATCAAAGAGGCACCTTGTCAAAAACCTTACAGGTCCAACAGTGAAGTCCGCAAACTTAATTGTTCTAAGTGCTGCAGTGTCACTGCTATGTCACTAATTGCTGAATGTCACTACGGTCACCTTCGAAGTACTCTCCTTGGGCAGCTTGTACCAATGCCAGCGACAAGCCCACCCTTCAAAGGAGTTTTGAAACTTTCTGGAGTGGCCATTGCACACGGTGGCACTGTGGTCCAGTGGGAAGCTGGCGAACTTCATTGCACAGCTGTCTGTGTGGGAGTTTTTAGCCAGTAAACAAGTAACTGTATTGGAATAACCCCCCTACTCACCTGATTTGGCCCCCGATGACTTTTTTCTTTACCTGAAGAGAAGGGAGGTATTGAAAGGAAGACATTTTGATGCCATTCAGGACATCAAGAGTAATATGACCAACACTCTGATGGTCATTCAGAGAGAGTTCCCAAATTCCTCTGAAGAGTGGACTAGGTGCTGGTGTCAGTGCACAGCTTCCCAGGGGGAGTACGTTGAAGGTGACACAGGGATAGTCAGCAGTGAGGTATGTAGCACTTTTACTAGGGTGAGTTCATGAGCTTAATCATCTGTACTCACACAGTTAAGGAAGCACATGGTCTGGGAGGCACATTGTTGAAGAGGTTTGCTGCTTAACAGCTTCCTTGTCAAGAAGGCACACTGCTGAGAAGCACTCTTCCAGGGAGGAATGTGGTCCAGTGTGTGCTCTGTGGAGCAGACCACCATCCAGTCTCATGAGGAAGGTGCTACCCAGGCAGGTAAGGGGCTCAGAGCATAAGGGCACCTGTGCCGGCCACCCAAGAAGAAGACAGAGCACCAGTGCATCACTGGCCCCCCATATTGTAGAGGTGAGAAAGAGCTCACTGATTACTGTAATTAGAGATGTTCCTCAGTGCTGTGCTGTGCTTGGCACAGGCAGCAGACCAAAACAAATTTGCCATTGAGTTGATTCCAACTCCAATTCATAGCAACCCTATAGGACAGAATAGAACTGCACTCGAGTTTCCAAGGAGTGCCTGGGAGATTTGAACTTCTGACCCTTTGGTTAGCAGCCATAGCAGTTAACAGCTATGCCACCAGAGTTTCTACTGTAAAGAGAGATGTTTCTAAATGATGTTTTTTATTTGTCACAACAGTGGCCCCTTTTATTTGACAAATGTGCATGATATGCTTTTTTAAAAAAACGAAGTTGGCAATGTTTGGTCTATACTGGAGTCTTAGCCCAGCATAACCTCAGTGTTCCCCAACTTCTTTGTTCCTCAGATAGAGACACTAAATGACATGTCACTCAGAGTGAGAGACAGGACTCATCTGTGACTGTGGCTGATCCATGTTTCAGATTCTTCTGTTGGCCACAGGCTCACCCATATTCACCACTGAGCCAGATTTACACTTCACTAAAACCCCTAAACATACTTGCTAAGTCTCACACACTTGGAGTTAGGGTGCAATTCATTGCTTATGCCCAATTCTTGCTTCCTCCCTGTGCATAGTCTTTCTAGTAGGAACACAAAGAAGGCAAGGCACAGACCTAGATGGTACCCACAGGTCTTCACCCAGGACAATGACATGCCTGGAGACAGCGGCCTCCAAGGAGGAGCTGAAGGAACTGGTGATGTTTAACGCAGAGAGAATAAGTCCAAGAGGAGAAATGGTAACATCCTCAGATGTGTGCAGGGCTCTCACTGCCAGTGAGAGAAACTCCCTTTACAGGCCCTGGAGGCTGGTTTCGACTCCATTCACGTAATTCGTTACATATAATTTAATGACCGGAACAGTCTGGATCCATATGCTTACGAGCTGCAATGACCATTTCATTCTCTAAAAGGCATTCTTAAAGAGGTGGGAAGTTGAACTGAATGACTTTTGCCATCCTTTCAATTCATAATATTCCAAAAATGTCCTAGAGCTTTCTGTAAGGGACAGGGTCTCCTGTGACTCATCTTTTGTAGACTTAGCTCAGCCATAACCTTTGAAGCACAGAATGTACTTCCCAGAGGTGTAGACGTAGATTAGGCAGGGAAGCAATGACGTTTCTAGGATTTTTCAGAGTTTCCCAGCAGTTTGATCACATCCCTCAAACAGAATATGAGATACAGACAGCTCTGACATTTTAACAAGTGTGCTGAGCTGCTGGACATAAGCAAACCCCAATGCTGCTGTTTCACCTACCCCTCATGCATGGAATCATGAAATTTTAAAAGTGGCAAAAGCTTACAGACCATTTTGTCCCAACTCCTGCTCAGAGGAGGAATTCTCACTGGGCTGATGATCATCCCGCTTCTGCTTGTGCACTTTCAAGGACAGCTCACGGTTCTGCAGAGATTGAGCCCACGCCGAAACACCATAATCCATTTAGAGGCAGTCTTCATTGTGAACTGTTTCTTCCTCATATGGAGTTCCAGATTGGTCTTCATTCATTTACCTTCTATGCTTTGCCAAAAGACAAAAAAGCCTGTTCTCCTATCCACATGAAAGTGTTCAGATATTTAAAAGCAATCATTATCTCCATACCTCCTCTCCCTCCAAATCTTTTCTTTCTCATCTAAATATCTTAGATTACCTCCAATATTTCTCAGATGACATGGCCTTGGAACCCTCAGCAACCCAGTCAGTATCTTCTGATGTTTTCTACTTTGCTGATGTTCCTTGTGGAGAGTAGCTCCCAGAATCAAAGACCAGTGTGGTCTGGCCACTGAAGAGTACAGTGGACCTAACTCTCCCTTAATCTACAACTAAACTTTATTAATGCAACTTAGAATTGTATGAGCTTCCTATCAAATGATCAAACTATTGGGCCAAAATAAGGTTATCACCAATGAAAGCCACTATCTTTTTTATTTGAGATGGTGTCATATAGCTTAAAGAAATAGATTTAAAAAGGGCCCCCAAATCCTTAAAACTGGACTAATCAGTAACACCATGATAAGTGGAGAAAATATTAAAGTTGTCAAAGATTTCATTTGGCAAATATGCTGCAGAGGGCCTCTTTAGAATGTTAACAAGCAAAGATGTTACTAGTTTAAAAGCAAAGATGTCACTTTGAGGACTAAGGTGGTCTGACCCAAGTCGTGGTATTTTCAATTGTCTCATATATGTGTAAAAGCTGGACAATGAGTACGGAAGACCAGACTGAAAAAGAATTGATATCCTTGAATTATGATGTTGGCAAAGAATATGAAATATACAATGGACTTCCAGAAGAGCAAACAAATCTACCTTGAGAGAAGTATTGCCAGACTGCTCCTTAGAAGCAAGCGTCGTGAGAATTTCATCTCACGTGCTTTGGACATTTTACTGTGAGGGACCAGTTCCTAGAGGGCAACGTGCACGGTAGAGAGTCACTGTAGAAGACGAAGACCCTCAATGAGATAGCCTGAGACAATGGCTGCAGCAGCGGGCTCCAGCGGAACGACAGTTGTGAGGCTGGCACGGGACCAGGCAGTTCATTCTGTTGTACATAGGGTAGCTGTGAGTCAGAACGGGCTCAATGGCATCCACCAACAGCAAATACACTGGAAAAAGATCAAATCTGCTTCCCCTGCGTTAATGAGAAACAGAGCCGTTTCGGAGACTGGAGCCCTGGCAAAGGTTGTGAGTGATTGTTGTCATTATTGTGGTTAGTTGATTCCAGTTCACAGTGTGCAGGGTAAAACTGCTCCACAGGGTTTTCAAAACTGACCTTTCCAATCAAGTCGCTGGGCTTGTCTTTTGAGGCATCTCTGGGTGGGTTTGAATAGCCGGTGTTGTGGTTAGTCAAGCACTGAACTGTTAACATCACCCAGGGACCTGCAAGCATGGAATGAGTGAGGAACCACGATAATTTGACCCAAAGATGACTGAATCCAAAGATAAACATGTGTATTTGCGTGGATGTGTCCCTCCCTTTGCAGCCGCTTCTTCCACCACAATCCAGAGCTCTTAGGAGCTATACCCCATTGTATCTCCTTTACTCCACCTAATTTATTTTTAGCTTGCCACGAGCTTCTGAGGCTGATGTTGTTCTCCAGTCCATTGGAAACTGATGGGATGTTTTCCTTTGTGTCTTTGACAGGTCACCTGAAGGAAGAAATCACCCAGCGGCATATGCAGCAAGTAGTTCTAGGTGGGTACAGAGTGCGGTCTGCAGGAAGAAAGTAAAGGTGATTCAACCTAACCTGGTCTTGGAAACCCAAGCCCAGCTAAAATATAATTCATTTAAAACCTTGAAGAAGGTTAAAGAAAGTAAGATGTGCTGTCAGTATGGGCTTCTTTAGATGCCCCACTTCTGGGGGACCAGCTTCCCCAAGGTGCCTGCTCACTGACTCTGGTCCAGCTCCTGGTGCCACACCCTTCCAGCTCCCTCTTCATCCTCCTTTTCTATCCCACATTCAGCCTAAATTCACCCCCTCTGTCCAGTCTCTTAAGGCCTTACTCTGAGCTTTCCAGAACTGCTACAAACATCATCACAGTGATGACAATTAATGGTAGTGAAAGCTCCTGGTCCCAGGTCTTCTAAACGATCTCTGTGCATAGCTTTATGTGCTCCACCTCCTTTGATCTTCACAGCAGCCCTGTGGAGAAGCCAGTTGCTGATGAGTCATTTCTGACTCACGGTGACACCAGGCATGTCAAAGTGGAGCTGTGCTCTGTAGGGTTATCCATGGCTGATTTTTCAGAAATGGATCACCAAGTCTTTATTATGAGGCACTTATAAGTGGACTCAAACCTCTGATCTTTTGATTAGCAACCAAGAGTGTTAACTATTTAGCCCTCCAAGGACAGCCCTACGAGGTAAGTACATTCATTGAATGAAAAGGATTCACTGACTTGCCTAAGGTCACATGGCTAATGAGTGTCGAAACTGGAGCTTACACCCAGTCCTGTCTGAGTCCTAACTTGCTGCTCCTAGTCCCATGCTGTTTGCTGCTCACAACAATGATGGACCCACTTTTATCTTAAGGGTGCAAACACTAAACCAACATGGTCACACTACAAGAAGCCCTCAGCCCTGTTTCAGTAGTGTGCATCCACAGCAAAATGCTCCCATATGATATGTGGCCTAAGGAAGTCTCCTGGGCGGTGAGCACAGCTCCCAGAAAGCCTGGAGGGCAGGCATCCTGGGAGGAACCACCTTGTTTCTTCTCTACCTAGCCCAAGGCCACTTGTAGAGATCCATTTAAATAAAAAAACTCATGGTAACATTTCAGGCCTGGTCCCTGAAATGACCTGTAATTGGAGAAAGCCAGGGCCAAGGGTGGGGAAATGGAAGATTCCCAACTTGAGGATGACTCATTTGACCCTAGTAACATAGGTTATTAGGAAAGTTGGTTGTTTGGTTTCAGTAACAATAATGATCATATAACGGTACCTATTGATAATATCAAAAACATAGAATTAGGAATTCTAAGACACACTGGTGGCCCCAGCTTCCTACTGTTGGCCCAGAGAATGAGCGGTGGGCTAAACCCAGCAGGCCTGCCCTTTCATTCCCAAAGACTCAGGCGCACACTCAAAGCTCAAACTCTGCCAAGTGCCTCCTCTCACAAAGGGCCTTAACTCATAGGGCCGGGCTCAGGAAGGGAGGATGACCTCTGTTGGGAGGTAACATCCATCCAGTCTTCCAGGTCAGTTCCACCAACTTACTCTAGGAAGGTCTGGATGTGGAGTCATCCCAAAGGGCTGCCATGTTGCTGCCCACCGGGTCCTGAATATCTGGCTTCTTCCCTACCTTCATGATGCTGGTTGAATAGAAACAAGACAGTGAAAAATACCAGGCAAGTAACTCTACGGGCAGTTTTGATCTAGGAGCTTTGTCTTAGTTAAGTAGTGCTGTTATAACAACTGAATGATTGATTTTAACACAAAAAAATTTATCCGCTCACGGTTCAGGAGGCTAGAAATCCAAACTCAGGGTGCTGTCTCTAGGGGAAGGCTTTTTCTCTGTCGGCTCTGGGGGAGGTTTCTTGTCATCAATCTTCGCCTGATCCAGGAGCTTCTCAGCGTAAGGACCTCAAGTCCAAAGGATGTGCTAGCTCCTGGCTCATCTTTGCCGGTGGTGGGAAGTCCTTGTCTTTCTGCTTGCTTCTGTCTCCTTTTACGTCTTGTAAGATAAAAGATGATGCAGGCCACACTCCAGGGAAAGTCCCTTCACCTTAGATCAGGTCTGTGACCTGAGTAAGGTGCATCCCACCCTAAACCTCTTTAATGTAACCTAATCTTGCCTTATTAACCATGGGCAGAGATCAGGATTCACAACACTTAGGAAAATTGTGTCAGATCACAAAAGTAGAGGACAGCCACACAACACTAGAATTCACAGCCCTAGCCATTTTGGGAGGACACAGTTCAACCCATAACAGGCTGAGAAGCCACTTCCATGAGCTATCAGGGCAAGAAGCACCCTGTCCTCTGCACCCCAGTTCCCCAGCTCATCCATCCAGCTGAGCAGACACCCACTGCAAGTCTGAAAAACAGCTGTTTGTTGTCAATCACAGGACTTGGGTACACAGACATTTTCCAGACCCCACCACTCTGTGAACACGCGGGTCTGAAGCAGGGGCTTTCGCTTGCATCCAGCCTGTGCTTCTCACCCGGGGAGCCTTCTTCCAAATTACAGCAGTTGTCACATTCTGAGGGGCCCAGCTTTGCCTGAAGTCATCAACAAACTTCAAACAGAAAGCATTTTGGTTGGAAGTCTAATTAAAAGCATTTGAAATACCTATTTGTTTTAAAAGCCTACTACCCCAATTAGAGAAGAAGTGTTAACATCTCCCAGCTGCCATTTTGGGATGAAATGCCGTGTCGCCGTCCGAGCCCCTCGGGAGGCTGTCTAACGGAGGCTCGGAACGGCCAGTGCACATGTGTCCCCGGTGACCATGTTTCAGACAGCATTCTTCCCATTGAGAGAAGCCTCTGGGAGCAGCAGATTGTTTGTATAGCATGTCCTGCCTTCACCCTCTCAGCCTTCAGGCTAGAGGTAGGGCTGTTGAAATCTACAGGATAAAATGACTCATATAGTTGGATTTCCCAGTGTTCTATAATTTGTGCTTCAGACATGAGAACAGAGCAGAGGCTAAATGTGATATTGCCCCCCTCTGTATTGTCTCGTCTATCTTGTGTTTCCTTCCTCTTTTTTATTGCCTCTTTTGCTTTTTCTTGTTTTCACTTTCCAACCTGCTCCATTTTAAGTAGTCCATTTGTTTCTTGCTCTTGCCTAAGCGATGCTAAGCTTCCATGAGAGTGTGTTTGGGGTGGCACCGAGAAGAATGAGCAAGTCTGAGGAGGAGGGGTTACGTGATGTTTTGTATGTTAGTATGTCTACATACAGAAGTAGACATGTGCTCAGGGAAATCTGTATTAAAAGACAATCTTGCATCCCAGAGGTTCCAGTGGTAAAGGGCATCAGTTGGAAGAGATGATGGTAAAAAGTCATGTTCTGGGGTATCCTGAAGCCAGCTCATTCCAGATAATAAGAGCCAAGTGTTAAAGTTTCAGGAATTTTCTGAGCCAGCTGTTAAACATCAGAGCCCTAGTGGTGTAGTAGTTAAGAGTTTGGCTGCTAACCAGAAGGTCAGGAGTTCAGATCCACCAGCTGCTCTTTGAAAACCCTATAGGGCAGTTCTACTTTGTTCTAGAAGGTTGCTATGAGTCAAAATAAACCCAATGGCAAGTCATTATTAAAAATTATATAAACTTACAAATAAATTATATTTAAAACAAAGATAATACTCGACGCTTCTAGTTAATCCACATTTCACTATTATCCGTACTCTTGAGGTTATTTATATTAACTAGTTGTATCTGTGTGGTGAATCCTACAGACTAGTGTACTACTCTGTGTCACTTTCCAGCTCCACATTCAGTGACAAAATGGTAGCTCAAAACCAGCCATGGTGGTAATATGTGCACAATAAAAATTGGCAAAGGTTACAAATCAGGGCCTGTGTGTGTGTGCGTGTTTCAGCAAGCCAGTTGTTAGATATTTACCAGCACAACACCGATGTACACACAAGTACCAGTGTAAAAGGCCAGCTCTGTGCCTGTGCGTGTACAAAAACGACTCTCCTTCCTAACTGAAAATTCCAGTTATCGCTCTCTCTTCATTTACTGCCCACTCAAGGTACAGCAGGGAGCATACCGTCCCAGAACCCTGGTCCTTTGGAAAGTCAGTGGACAGGAAAACAACTCAGCATAGAAGTGAGGCAGCAGAAGCATTGAACCCAGTGAGCCCAGTTTGCAACGGCCTGAGCTGTTGGCATGCAGGAGTCTCCTTTTAAGAGTAATGTTGATGACCACAGGTTGATCTGTTCCAGGACAGTCAACAAACTTGAGAAAGTTACTGATGGACTTGAATGTCACCTTCTCCTACACACTGTTTCAGGAAACAGCCATGTTATTTTAAAACTAAATGTCATTTGGAAATGATACTAACTAGATTAAGCTAGTTCAGTTGAGAGTGTTCTGCTGAATTCCATCCTGTGTTTCTATCACACTGCTGTGAATGGTATAGTAATATCAATCAGCCAAGTGAGACCAATCAGCACACATTGCTGAGTGTTTCCCATGTGCCAGGCACAGTTCTAGGCTCTTTATGTATACTTTCTTCTTGAATGTTCACAACAACCTCAAGAAGTAGACAGTTCCATGATCCCCTCTATAAGGTTAAAGCCCAGCAGGACTAAGTAAACCTGCCTAAATTCTCTCAGCTAAGGATACAAACCCAGGCAGCCTGATTCCAGAATATGTGCTCCAACCACTGTACACACTATCCCTAATGCTTTGCCAGACGTCAGAGAGCTCACAGAGGGACCTAGAGCCCTCAAGGAGTGTCCATTCTAGCCAGGATGAGGTGATACACATATAAAAAGACAACCCTTTCTTAACCTTCAGATTTATACACAAATATCCTTTCATTCACTGTCTTTGCGACTGTAGCCTCAAAATCAGTTTGACCTTGACCTCCTCCATATCCTTCCCTAACACTTCCTCCCCCAATCTGGGTAACTCTGCTTCGTCCCCCAGCCTCATGCATCTCAGTTAGAGCAGACGGTGTCCTATAATTGTTTCTTTCCATAACTCTTCCTCTCCCTACCCCCTGAGAAAGTGAGTTCCTAGATAGCTGGGTCCAGTAGAACTCATCTTTGCATCCCTAGCAGCCAACACAGGCAATAAATGGGTGTTATTCAATGGCCAAATGACTGTTTCCCCAGATGACTTCCAGACTCATACTTCTTTCAAAAATACAGTCAGACATTTGAACATAAAACAAAATACATCCATTTAAAAGAAGCAGAAGGAGTAAGTGCTTTGGGTTTCCACAGCTGAGCAAATTACAACACGCAGGCCATAAATCTGGCGCTCTCTTGTCTAGCCGCTAACCAAAACGAGAAGCACCCAGAGTCGCATACTTTTCATTTTCTGACAACAGGATGCATACTAACTAATTTATATGCAGAAATAGAATTTCTTCCTGGAACTAAACACAAACTAGAATTTATCATGTAGATCCTTGTATAAAGGACACCGAGTGACACGGTGAGTGATGTCTTCAACTGCAGGTTTTCAAAAGATACGGAAATGTTGTTCAACAAGATGATTCTTGTATCGACTCTCTGTAAAAGCAGGAGGCCTGACATTACAGCAGAGCACACTGAAAGCATTTCTGGGAGTGGCTGAGGTGATAGGATCCAGGGACTCTGCTTTCTGATGGTCGCACAGAACAAGGACAGAACAAAGGTCCAGCACTGTGAATACGGGCACAGCCCCTGCATCAGGTATCTTTTCTGAAACAAGATTTGATCAGGGACTGAATCTCATTCACTTGACAGTCAAAACTCTAATAGAATGCCTGTGGTTAAAATTGAGAAGACACGTTTCACTACCAAGTATTGTATCAACTATGTCAGGTGTGAGCAACAGGTCATCAGAGCATTGGGAATTTACTAGAGTGGTCTCTCGGGGTTGTCACAGATTCCAGGGTCTAGGCAGAGCCTTGAAAACTAAGCAAAAGTAAGAGCATAAAAGTAAGGTGGCATTACTGTGGTGGGGCTGGCAGTGGTGTGTGTGTGTGTGTGTGTGTGTGTGAGTGTGTGTGCGCGCGCACTCACATGGGGGAAGGGTGACCCTCTCAAAGTGTCATTTTGAAATAATTAGAGAAAAGGGTTGAAATGGCAGGGAGAGGGTGGAGAGGAGGGGATAGGAGACTGTTAGGAGGATATGACATGTACAGAATGGAGAGAAGGAGTGTGCTGTCACAGGGCAGGGAGAGCAGGGGAAGATGCACGCAGGCGGGCATGCAAGTTTATGCAGGATTATACATTTTCACTCAATCATAATAAAAAATAAAATTTTAAATATGAAAAAAAAAAGAAAGAAGAAACTGGTCTACATTAAAAAAAAAAAAAAGGTAGGTTGGGCCAACTGCTTGAGAGCCTTGAATGTGAGTTCTTGTCTTACAGGTAGTTGAATCACTGAATGTTTTTGAGCAAGGAAATCTTGGTCCAAGAAGCCTTTTAGGAAACAGAAAGCCCCTGCGCTGGCATGAGTTCCTAAGTATTTGATAACTGACTGAAAAAAAAAAATTACCCACCTACTGCCATGGAGTCAATTCTGACTCATAGCAACCCTATAGGACAGAGTAGAACTGCCCTACAGAGTTTCCAAGGAGCATCTGGCAGATTTCAACTGGTGACATTTAGGTTAGCAGACATAACACTTAACTACTATGCCACCAGGGTTTCCTGCCAGTTGACTGATGAGTCAATAATATGTATACCACGCCCCTGTACACACTGTCCCCAAGACTTCGCTGCACACCTGCACTGTGGTTTTTTGTAGAGTGAGGATCTCACCTTCTCACACTTCCAGCCTGAGCCTGGCACTCCTGCCTTGGAGGGCGGACCCTCAAATTTTCCTAATCATCTCTGAGTAAACATGCTGGAGCTTTGCTTAGCCATGTCTGAGATTGCTTTAGGGAGTACCATGTGGGTGACACACCATGCCGACCTGGCCTGGCCACTTGCAGGTACAAGGTCAATTATTTTGTTCTATTGTAGGTGACAGTGGAGCCCTGGTGGCGCAGCAATTAAGAGCTCGGCTGCAAACAAACAGCTGGGCAGTTTAAATCCACCAGGTGCTCCTCAGAAATCCTATGGGGCAGTTCTACTCTGTCCTACAGGGTTGCTAGGAGTTGGAATCGACTAGATGGCAATGCCTTTGATTTTCATTTTGTTTTGGGTTTTTGGCAGTTGGAAAAGGAGGCCATCACAGCACTTGAGAGGCTCACAAGTATGCCCAACACAGCAACTGGAAAGACAGCATACTTTTTTCTGCATTTATCCCTTAACCCAACATCCGTGGACACACAACCTACTATAGACCAAACATTGCCTAGGAGTCAGTCTGACTCATAGCAACCCTATAGGACAGGGTAGAACAGTTCCACAGAGTTTCCAAGGGGTACATTGTTGATTCAAACTGCTGACCTTTGATTAGCATACATAGCATTCAACCACTACACTGCCAGGGTTTTTCATACCCCATTACTCTCCCAAAAAACCCACTGCTGTTGAGTCAGTTCTAACTCATTGCAACCCTATAGGACAGAGTAAAACTGCCCCAAAGAGTTTCCAAGGAGCTCCTGGAAGATTTGAACTGCCAGCCTTCTGGTTAGCAGGTATAGCACTTAATCCCTTCCCCACTGAGGTTTGCCATAACCTATTAGAAAGTCCTGTTTCCTCCGTTTGCCAGCATGTTTCATATACTGTTACAGAAAACAGCTATAATAATAATGATTAATAAATAAAAAGAAAATATCCACCAACATGGTATTGGAAGTTTGCAAACAGGCTCTGAGGTTCCCCCACAAATACTAACCTCTTAGATCCCCGTCCTCCTCCCCCTTCTCCCCATCCTCTCCACCCCGAGAACAAGGAGCACTTGAACCAAAGAATAGAAATCGTCCATTGTGTCCCCAGTCTCACACAGGGCCCTTGGATTACCGTTCTATGGTACACCAAAAAAAACAAACTCAATGCTGTCGAGTCAATTCCAACTCATAGCGACCCTGTATGGCAGAGTAGAACTGCCCTGTAGAGTATGGTACGCACTGTGGTTAAGTGCTACAGCTGCTAACCAAAAGTCAGCAGTTCGAATCCACCAGGCACTCCTTGGAAACTCTATGAGGCAGTTCTATTTTGTCCTATAGGGTTGGTATGAATTGAAAACGACTTGATGGCTTTGGTAGGTTTGGCTTTGATTCTCTTCACTGTGCACTGAAGCAGCAAAAGCACTCGATCCCTCACAGGGGCCTGAAGGACGGAGAAAGGCTGCAGCTGACAGCTCTCTGTTTTATTGCAGTGCTTTTCTTCCAAACAGAATTCCTGCAGTGACCTCTGGCGGCATCCTTCTTGTTCTCCAAAGAGAGGACTTGGCTGTTGCTGTTTTCCCTCATTTGGTGTTAAATTGTTTAAGACTGAATCTTGAAATGCTTTTTGGAATTCTGCACCTGGGGACAACAAATTTGAGAGAAAGCAAAAGGCCAGACTGTCATCCACTTATTCAACAGACTTCATGAGCAGTTAGTGTAGTCCAGACAGCATGTGAAATTTGGAATTCCAGAATGTGGAGAGGAACCACTTGACTGAGACAGAACTGAAGGCGCTCTCCCAGAATCATCTAGTGCGGTGGTTTGCAAAATGGGTTCTGTAGAGACCTGTGGAGATCTAGGTGCTCCACACAGCCTCTTCTGAATCGTGAGATGAGGATGAGCAGGTGGTACCCAATCAGCAGAGCCTAGTTTTTTAAGATACCCTTATTAGGAAACCCTGGTGATGTGGCGGTTAAGTGCTACATCTGCAAACCAGAAGGTAGGCAGTTCAAATCCACCAGGGGCACCTTGGAAACTCCATGGGGCTGTTCTGTTCTGTTCTGTCTGGTTGCTACGAATCGAAAAAGACTCAGCAGTGATGAGTTTGGGGTTTTTTGGTTATCTCAACCAAAATCCCTCCAGAACCCAATCAGTTGCTACTGAAGGATTCCACCTCATAGTGACCCCATCAGTGTCAAAGTAGAACTGCACTTCACAGTGTTTTCAGTGTCTGTGAAGTGGATCAGCAGGCTTTGTTTCCAGGGTGCTTGTGGGTAGATTTGAACCACTGCACTGTTGGTTAGTCGCCAAGCACTTAACCGTTCATGACACCCAAAGCAACTTCTGCTTCTCTTTTTGCCAGGAAGCTTTTGTTTAAAAGAAAGAGTTCTGCAGCTTCTGACACATCTTCCTTACTTCCTTCTTTCCTTGCTTCCTTCCTTCCTCCCTTAAGCAGCTATATAAGGCCACTGATGAAGTCTAACCACTGAGTAGATTCTAAATCGCAGGGTTTTTTTTCACTCTTCTTGTAAATATAGCTCTGGCTTCAGAAGCGTGAAGTCCCTGGTTAAATTTCCAGACTCAGATGGAGCCTGGGAGTTAGAAGGACGACCTGCTCCGTTTTCTTTTCTTGTTCCCAGTTGCCAAAGCTCTGGACTGGGTGTCGTTGCAGACCCCATCACCAGCCATGCCAGAGACCAGAAGGAGGCTGCGCATGTCAGCCCTGGTGCCAGTCTAGTGCAACTGTAGTTTAGTAAAAAGAATGCTTGCCTTGGAATCGGGAGGGCCGGCTTGACCCTTTATCCTTTGCTACCCGTGTGACCATGATTTGTTAACTTTCCTAAACTTTCATTTCCCCATCATTAAACAAGGTGGTCTACTCCACGGGGCTGGTCTGAGTGTTGGGCGAAGAATGTAGGCAGCAGAGCCAAGGATAGAGTAGGTGCTCGGCAAGTCATCGTGAAGCCTGAAGCTGAGAGCGAGGAACCAAATGAACCCAGTGCCCGGGCAGTGGGCGCAGCCCCTCCGCGCAGAGCCTACCACAGCACCAAGCTACCAGCACTAACCGGCATAGCTGGTGGAGGTCACCACAGTCCCACAGTTACCACGAGCAACGTCTTTGTAACCAGATGCGCTACAGACACCGTTAATTGCACTTGCTTGCAAAAATACAATAAAAAATAAAACAGAAGGGGCTGTTGTTCCCTTGAGTGAGAGATGCTTGACTGTTGATGATCCTGTTACCAGTTGCCAGAGCCATTTTTTTTCATCAGGCAAATGATGAAACAGAAGTAACACAGAAACCATTTACATGACTTTGAGTGAATTAGGCATTTGACCAAACATACAGAGACAAAATCCGAGCTTCTTGACTTCATATGCTGACTAGAGCGTATTATGGCTGCTAAGTGGTACACCATCTGTCTTCTCTTTTTCCTTTTATGTGATAAAAATCACCATTAGTGCCTGGCAAAATCAGCCCAGACAAAGGACTCGATGGTTCCTAGGAGTGTCTATGTTGCATGCATGCATAATTTATTGCTGGATGAGTCTCTCCCATCTCCCCAGAGAAATTGATGGCAAATTGGGGGAAGACCTACAAACAAGATGCCAGGGTTGTCTGAGCCCAAATACACACACTCGGTGCTTGTGTGTTCCATACAATCAGCAAAAATCTTCTAGTCATGTTTTGAACATGTTAGTGTCTATTGGGGAAATTATGAGAAGCTGTTATAAGGAATTAAAGGTCCATTTCAGGGTGAGCCTGACTCAGGCCAGGCTGTTTTCCATTGCTTCATATACATGGGAAAGCTGGTCAATGAATAAGGAGGACCAAAGACATATCAATGTCTTTGAATTACGCTTTTGGCAAAGAATATTGAATATACCCTGGTGGCATAATGCTTAAGTGTTACAGCTACTAACCAAAGGGTCAGCGTTCAGATCCACCAGGCACACCTTGGAAACTCTATGGGACAATTCTACTGTGTCCTGTAGGGTCACTATAAGTCAGAATCAATGGCAACAAGTTTGTTTTTTCCCAACTGGAAGAATGGACAAATCTGTCTTGGAAGAAGTACAGCCAGAGTGTTCCTTAGAAGCAAGGACAGCAAGACTTTGGCTCACATACTTTGGGCAGGTTATCAGGAAAGATCAATCTCTGGAGGACATCATACTTAGTAAAATAGAGGGTCATCACAAAAGAGGAATACCTTCAACAAGATGGGTTAAAACAGTGGCCGCAATGCAGGGCTCAAACACAGCAAGACTGGCACAGGACTGGGCAACAGTTCATCTGTTACACATAAGCTATATCATGAATCAGAGCCAACTCTATAGCCCCTAACAATAACAGTGATGCAGGAGCTGGTACCTCAGGGCAGAAATGTCGTTAACACCCAGAGAGCACAGTAGAACTGGTTCAGTTTTTTAAAGAAGGAAAAGAGAAATATGGAGAATCAAGTTGTATAGTGAAGCCCATGACCAACCATTTGGGGATGAATTTGGCATTATCTAGTGAAGCTGAGAATATGTAAACCCCACAACGCAGCAATCCCTTCCGTGCCTAAGAGTATATGCTAGACATGTTGCCTACACATGTGCCCAAGGAGACACTGATCACAGCATTGTTTCTGTCATAGCAAACAGTCAAGCAAACAAAACTAGGCGAAAAGCCGAAGATTCCCCCAGTAGGAAGGTGAGTTTGTAAGCTGAGATATATTCATACAGTGAAACACCACAAATAATTTAAAATAAATAAACTAAATCTATGTGTAGGAAATCATGGTAAACAGAGACAATACTGAAATTGTCAAGGATTTTCTTTTACTTGGATCCACAGTCAATTTACATGGAAGCTCCAGTCAAGAAATCAAAGTATTGCATTGGTCAAATCTGCTGCAAAAGACCTCTTTCATGTGTTTAGAAAAAAAAAAAAAAGATGTCACTTCGAAGATTAAGGTGCAACTGACCCAAGCTTCATATGCATGTGAAAGCTGGATGATGAATAAGAAAGACCGGAGAATTGATATTTTTGAATTATCCATGTTGGTGACAAATATTAAATAACTAGGAACTGCCAAGAGAGTGAACAACTATGTCTTGGAGGAAGTACAGTCATAATGTCTTCCTATTTTAGTCATGCTATCAGGAGAGAACAGTCCCTGGAGAAAGACATCACGCTTGGTAAAGCAGAGGGTCATTATCAAAACGGAAGCTCCTCAGTGCGACGGACTGACACAGTGGCTGAGACAGTAGGCTCGAGCGTAGCAGTGGGAGGACGGCGCGGGGCTGGGCAGTGTTTCCTTCTCTTGCTCAGCCAACCCAATGGCACCTAGTAACAACAATGTGTAGCAATACAAATAACTCGAAACCACAATGGTGATTGAAAGAAAATATGTGGAAATTAGAAAAATTCGATACTATTTATTAGTGGGGATAAAAGCTTTTTACATTTTATTGTGAGAGATGACATAAGTCTAGAAAGATCATTGTACATATATAAATAACATATGTACGGTATACGATCCAACAATTTACAAAGAGAACACCTACGTAACCTCCTCATAAGTCAAGAAATAACTAAGTAATGTTTGAGGACATTAGACATATAAAGTGAGAATAGAAAAGCACAAAGGGAAGGCCATATGCCACCCACAGGGTAGTATCATCTCAAGAGAGAGGGTAATGGGGTTGGTGGGGTACCAAAGAGGCTGGCACTAACTCTGTCGATGTTGTGTTTCCAAAACACAGAAGGAAAAAACAAACTAAAGTGACTATGGTAAACTATTTAGATTTTTTTCAAAATATGGAGGTGGCAGAGGGGTGGACCTGATATGTTTTGCTATGTTTTTGTGTGTGAAATGGTCTATAATGATTTCCAGAGCTCTATGAAGGATTCAATTCCAAGTCTCAGAGATCGCACACAGTTACTGTCGTAGTGGAGCCACTGTAATGGCACAAGAGGTAGTGGAAAGCAAAACCTGACTCAGTTGTGATTAACCTGAGCTCTCCTGACTGCTGCTTACATAAAGGTGAAATCAGAAAGTTTACCAGTTCCCGTTTTCTCCTGTGGCCCGTTGTATTTACCAGGAGGGACTGAATGGTTGTAGATGTTGTGCCGGGCGTGTTGAATGCCTCCTTGGAAGCGATCAGAAAGGCTGGCTTTTTGTTTTGGTTTGGTTTGGTTCCTCCACCTGTCTCTTTAAATCCTCACAGTACGGATAATCCATCCCCTTCCCCTGGATGAAAATTGGGTACCCGGTTTTCACCAGTTGTTCAGAATGACTCAATTGGTTATTCATGGTTAATTTCAAACAACAAGTAACAACCAAAAAATGATCATTTTTTACCGTAGCTGTAATCTCAAAACTTGAAATTTCCTCAAAGATAAGAATTCTGTTCCTTCCTCCAGCTAAGGCCAACTGCTGGGAAGAAAAGGGTAGGACTGGCTCCTCTCTTTTGAATTCGCTTTATCCTTCAGCTTGCTAAGCTCAGTTTCCAAAAGATGGGATAGAAGGGAAAAAGGAAAGGAAGGGGAGGCAGGTGGTAAAGTCCCACGTGTCCCTCTGTAAGTGGTTCTGTGCCCTGAGGGCCTGGCAGGTGTCCACAGCTGACTCCATTTGGCCACTGCCATGGCTCCCGGAGATCTTGCTGAGGGAATGCGTCTCATTCTGACAGTAGCTTATCCATCTGGAGCCAGTATCAGTCAGGGTCCTGGCAGGAAACAGATGGCAGTACTCAAATTAGGTATTATGAAGAGAATTGAATAATAGACCTATTCACAAAGGTGCCAGCAGAGGGCAGGGAACCATACGGACAGTGGACAATATGGTACCCCAGAGCTGGTAACAATGAGACAGGAAGCATTGCTGCCCCAAGGCCCAAAGGGGCACGAGGAATGAGCGGCTACTTGAAATTGAAGGTGGAGAAGGCTGAGATGCATAGCTCTGACCTTGTGACAGGAGCTGTCGCCTGCAGTCGAGCCTTGCATCCAGCTCATAGCCCCCTGCAGAGAGGCCCTGGGAAGGGTTACTGCACCCTCACTCTCGTCTCCTGCTTCCATCCCTTCCTGGCATTCTGCATTGGCCAAGGCCGATAAGAAGGCAAAGGGTAGGGCAGTTCATTGATCTACGAGTCCTTCACCCGGGGCACTCTGTAGAGTGGAGAAGGGTACAGGAGAGTGGAGAGTGGCTTTGGAGGAACAAATAGAATAGTTCCAGCATCCAACCCCCAGGTGTCCTGTGGTCTACTTCCAGATTTCCTGCTGTACCTCTAGGTGGTCCTTTAGAAAAGATCTAAGTCTTAAGTGGTGTATTCATTGGCACAGTTAATGAACAAAAAGTTGGTGAAGTCTGAGTCTGCCCAGAAGCATCTCAGAAGAAAGCCCTGGCGATCCACTTCCAAACACTCAGCCACTGAAAACCCTGTACAGCACAGTTCTACTCTGACTCATATGGGATCTCCATAAGTCAGAACCAGGTAAATGACAACTGGTTGTTGTCTTTTTGTTTGTTTTCAGAAAATTTTTGTTCTAGCAAAAATATACGTAACAAAGCACGCACCACCTCAGTGACTTGTACATGCATACATCAGTGACACAGATTACATTCTTCAGGTTGTACAACCATCCTCACAATCCGCTTCCAGATCCTTCTACTGCCATTAACATAAACTTAATGCTCCCTGAGCAAAACTTCTCCCTTTCCCCCATGCTCCCAACTCTGGTAAACAACCTTTGGTTTCTATATATTTACTTATTTTATATAAGTGAGATCATACAATATTTATTCCCCTTTGCGACTGACTTATTTTGCTCGTTATGGTCTTCAAGGTTCATATCTATGCCACATTTTGCTTATCCATTGAGGTGAATCTTAAGCACACCAAGCCTTCTGTTTGTTTGTTTGTTCCAGAGACCTAGTTGTTAAACATTTACCAGCACCCCACTGATCAAATGTGCCCCTAACCTGACTTTCTTCCGTGTTTACGGTCCAAGTCCACAGGAAGGCAGCAAGCAACTCTTCGCTCTTCCTCCTGGCGGCGCTTCTGCTTCTTTCCCACCATCTAGATTAACTGAGCAGTTCAAGTCTACCAGGAGCTCCTTGGAAACTCTGTGGGGTGGTTCTACTCTGTCATATAGTGTCACTGTGAGTCAGAATCAACTCAGTGGCACTGGGTTTGGTTTGTTTTGGCTAGTAACCAAAAGGTCAGCAGTGCAAAGCCACCAGCCACTCCATGGAAGAAAGATGCGCAAGACTACTTCCAAAAGCGTTTACAGCCTTGGAACCCATACGAGGCAGTTCTTCTCTGTCCTATAGGATCGCTATGAGCTGGAGTCAACTTAGCAGCAATGGGTTTGAGTTTTGGTTGGATTTCCTGAATGGAAATCAGACATCAATTCGGTGTGTTGCCTGTACTCAGATTCCAAAGGATTCTTTTCTGCACTTTAGTTAAGACTTACTGAGCAAATTAGTTTCTCATTAAACACATAGTGTTAGGATATGAGATGTATAGAACAGAAAGGAGGAGTGTGCTGTCATCGGGCAAGGAGAGCAGAAGGAGCTGCAAATAGGCAGGCATGCGAATTTAAATTGGATTGTACACTTTCAATCATAATAAAAATATATATATGTATATTGTTTTGTAACATTGGTTGCCATCCTCACAACATGTTATTCCTCTTCCCTTTTCACTCTCGAGTTCCCCCCTTGCCGGCTTTCCTGTCCCCTCCTGCCTTCCTGTCCCTGCCTCTGGGCTAATGTCCCCATTTAGTCTCGTTTTGTTTTGTTTTATGGGTCTGTCTCATCTTTGGTTGAAGGATGAACCTCAGAAATGACTTCAGCACTGAGTTAAAAGGGTGTCTGGGAGTCACAGTCTCAGGGTTTCTCCAGTCTCTGTCAGACCAGCAGGACTGTCTTGTGTGTGTGTGTGTGTGTGTGCCTGCGTGCGTGCGTGCGTGCGTGCGCGCGTGCGCACATTTGAATTTTGTTCTACATCTTCCTACAGCTCCGTTGGGAACCCGGTATCCTGATCCCTGTCAGAGCAGTCGGTGGTGGTAGCCAGGCACCACCTAGCTGTGCCAGACTCAATCTGGTGGGTACTGTAGCAGTACTGGTCCATGGTCCTTCGAAGTAATCTTCCGCTTGTGTCTTTGGCTGGCTTCATTCTCCTCTGGTCCATATTCGGTGGGATCAGTGGGCTATCTTAGACGGTGACTCACAAGTCTTTAAGACTCCCAGACACTACTCATCCAAGTAGAATGTAGAACGTTTTCTTTATAAACTGTGTTATCCCACTTGAGCTAGACATCCCCTGAGACCATAGTTCCCAGCCCTCAACCCAGAAGTCTGGTCCCTCAGAGTTTGGATGTGTCTATGAACTTTCCTTGACTGCGCCTTCATCAAGTATGCTGGCTTCCCCAGTAGTGTGTGCTGTCTTACCCTTCACCAAAATTACCACTTAGCTGTTGTCTAGTTAGTACTTTTCCCTGCCCACTTCTCTGTATCTAGCAACAAACAAAGATTGTTTCTGTGTGTAACCCTCCTCCTCACTCTTTGTAATAGTGGTTGCATACAGTGTTTGCCCTTTCGAGAATCATTTTGCGCAGCATAATGCTCTCCAGATTCATTTATGTTGTGAGATACTTCACAGATTTATCATTGTTCTTCATTGTTGTGTAGTATTTCGTTGTGTGTATGTACCACAGTTTGCTTATCCATTCATCTGTTGACGGGCACTTAGGTTGTTTCCATCTTTTTGCAGTGAACGTGTGTGTGCATATGTCTATTCATGTCGTGGATCTTATTTCTCTAGGACACATTCCTAGCAGTGGGATTGCTGGATCATATGGTGTTTCTATTTCTAGCTTGCTAAGAAGGGGCTATATCATTTTCCAAAATGATTGGACCATTTTACATTTTCACCAGTAGAGCATAAGAATTCTAATCTGCCCTTAGCCTCTCCAACATTTATTATTTTCTAATTTTTGATTCATGACAGAAATGTTGGGGTGAGATGGTATGTCCCTGTAGTTTTGATTTGCATTTCTCTAATGGTTGGTGATGGAGAGCAGTTATTCATATGTCTTTTAACAAGCTGAGTATCTCCTTTGGTCTGGAGGATTCTTACCAAGGTTTCTGAATGATCTCTTTCACACTCCCCAAACTAGCTTGGGGGAGGGGGAAGCACCTCCATGCACATCATCTTCCGTGAGGGGAATGAGGTCGACTTAAGGCAAACTGTCGGCTCTCTGTAAAGAAGTTCTCTTCAAAAAGTCCTTTTGACCTTTTTCTGACTTGATGTGGCTATTTTGGTTGTCTAGCCAGATCTGGCCATCTTATTTTGCAGTCTGTCTCAGAACTCACTTTTTTTTTTAAATTTTTTTTTGTCTTTTTTTTATTTAACATGACTGAGTGAAAATGTACTCTCACATATAAATTTACATGCCCTCCTATATGCAGCTTCCACTGCTCTCCCTGCCTGGTGACAGCACACCATTCCTCTCTGCTCCATACATGTCTCATCCTCCCAACAGCCTCCTTTCCCCTCCTCTCCATCCACTCCCCTTCCTCCAGCCAGAGGTCAGCAGGATGCTATACTATAGATGTATAGAACCATAAAGTGCTTCCAATATATGGTCACTCTGCATTGCCAAATCCAATCCATTCCTGTCCAAAGAGTGGACCTTTGTTACATACAATTTATGGGAACGGGCAGCATCAGGGCCGGGGGCCATGCTCTCAGAGGAACCCCAAAACCGCTGGACATCAATTGAGGTCTTTTAGTGGAGATCTCAGGATGCACCCCTTTTTACTCTTGTGTTGGCAATGAGACTCCTCTCTGTGAGCTCCATCGTGGCTATCACTGGTGGTGGCTGGGCACCATCCGGTTCTTCCAGTCCCAAGTCGATATAGGCACCCACTCTTGTGGGTCTCTCTGTCTTCTCGGTTGTCTTTACCGCATGTCATTTTGGTCCTCAGTGAGCATCCGTTCCTGCTGAGTTGGGACCATTTGCTGTGTCCTCAGATGGCAGCTTGGCAGCTTTTAAGACCCCAGACGCCACTCACCAATGTGGGGTGCAGAGAGCTCTCTTAGCAAAATGCTAGTTGTGCCAATTGGCCTGGTATTTGCCTAAGAGCATGGTCCCCCGCCCCCCGCCCCAGCTCCTCTATCCTTGCAGCATTGAGTTAAGATGGAAGGAGTACTCAAGTTATGCTGAAGTCCACTTAATGTTGTTCTTGTTTCTAATGTGTGCTGTCACTGCTTTCTCCCAACTAGATTTCTAGTAACTGTCTAAACTAAACCCTCCCCCCTCCCCCTCCCTCCCTCTCCTCCCTTGCAGCTGTCAAAGAGTCTTTTCTTCTGTACACAAGTCTGTTTTTGAGATCTTATCGTAGAGGTCTCATACAGTATTTGTCCCTTTGTCGCTGACTACTTTCACTCAACATAATGTCTTCCAGTTGAAACCAGGTTAGGAGATGTTTCCTGGAATCATCGTTATTCTTTATCATTGTGTAGTGCTCCATTGAGTATACGTACCATAGTTTACCTATCCATTCTTCTATTGTTGGGCATCTGGGTGGATTCCATCTTTTTGCTATCGTGGACTGTGCCGCGATAAACATTCTGGTGCATGTGTCCATTGGTAGATATATTCCAAGTAGTGGAATTACTGGGTCAAATGGTATATCGATATCCATTTTTTCAAGGAAGCACCAGATTGCCTTCCAAAGAGGCTGGACCATTTTGCAACCCCACTAACAGTGTAGGAGGGTTCCACTTTCTCCACAGCCTCTCCAGCATTTGTTGTTTTGTGTTTTCTGGATCCTGGCCAATCTTGTTGGGGTGAGATGGTATCTCATTGTTGTCTTGATTCAGAACTCACTTTTGACTCTAATATCTGATAAATTATTTCAAGAGGAACAAGTTTACAAATTGGTCAGCAGCAGGTCAGTTTTACAGAAGCGGAGAGAGATGACTTTATTAAGGATCCTCAACTCAGTTCCTAAAAATCCTGAAATTTTTCTTAAAAGCCATGGAGAAAATTGATCAAACTCTGCTAACAATCATCATAAAAGATTTTTATAGGAGGAAGGCCCATGCTCACTCTTGCAGGCACAAGGATAACTGTCTTCTCCAGGAAGTCACAGGTAGCCTGAGAACCCTCCACACTGGCTGGGTTTGGGGTTTTGAAAGTGTAGTTGTGTTTTGGACATGCCAACATTCCTGCTAATGTCTCTCTGAAAATTCACTGAGACCAAGGCCTGTGGTCACCCCTGGTCAGTAAGGCCAAAGTGAAGGGAGGGTGGAGTTACCAAGGGACCTGGAGCATTGAGGGAAACTCCTAAGTTCAAAAATAGGAGCACACTTGAAGCTGAGGAAGGAGACTATCACAACGGACCAGAAAACAGGCAGGAGCACAATCTGGACAGATTGCTGCTGCAGGGATAGGGTGGGAGGGAGAGGTGCCATGGACCTGGGAAAGAGAGTAGTCATGAGGTCTGAAACCAGAGGTCACTATACTAGGCTTCAAGTGGCTGTCACAAGGATAATGTTGAGTGGATTCTAAAGAGGGATTGGGAGTTCCAACAGAAGGGACTATGGAGAGATACAAGACAGAGAGAACTCCCACTGGAACTGGAAGAGGAGCTGGAACTGGAAGTGACCACGGCAGTGATTAGAAATATATTTTCTACCTATTAGGTATGTCCCTGGGGCCTCTCTTGTGCTGCCTGCAGCCACACTGACTCTGACCACGTGGTGGGCATCCTACAGGAAATGCACTGAGGGTGAAGGAGCAAACGCCAAAGGGGAGAGGCTGCCATCCCAAGGGCACACTCTGGGGTGGAGAGGCCTAATAGTAGCAGGGCAGTTACCCACACAGGAAGAGTTAAGTGGGTATGCTTCTATGAAGGGCCTGTCTGGGCCTGAGCCACTCCCAGCAGATCTGCTGAACATTTTGAATTATACGTGGCCATTTGCCATCTGGGAGAACGGCCTGCTATCCCCACGGAGAAGAGGGAGGCAGTGAGTGCTGGGCTTGTGGTTATGGGTGAGAGTATGCCCGAGTGATTATCCATCCTGGGTCATGACTCCACGTGGTTATTCATCACACCCTCAAGTCTGAGCATGCCGGGGGAAGCTAAGGTATTACAAAAATCAACACCAAGATGGATGGTGACACTGAGCACTCATCAGTGTGTGATTACTCCAGCTGACAATAAATCTGAGCCATTAAACAGGAAACGGTCTGATTGGGAAGCTAGAACCTTTGTCTCTGAGCTGCTGACCATTGTGGTAATTGAGCTATGGACACCATCAATCTCCATAAAAATAGACACTTTGATTTCTCACACAAGGTGAAGCTCGGTGATCTATTTTTCTGTGAGACAATTTAGCCCCAAGGAGGTGCAGAGTGGTGCTGAGCAAATTGAATCATTAGTTGGATAACCGAGGCCACCAACTGGAATGCCCCGCTGGCTCTGGTGTCTGCCATGGTATAGCCACATAACTCACTACCTCCTCCTGTGTGGGGCACTGGCCAAGCTCCAGCCTTTGCTTTATGGAAGCCCACAGGGTTTCAGTTGGATATGTCAATATTGCCTTCCTTAGGACTTTTAGTGCAAAGTCATGGAAGATGAGCAAGCTGGCTCTGGGTCTCCATGCCCCATCAAATCCTGAAGCTTTGTACCAATGCATAGCAAGTGAGCCCCAAATGCCAAATGGGATCAGAGGTGCCGAGTGTGGTTTCACTTGGTAAAGGGCAGTGAGGCTTTCTGTGGGCCGCAGCCCCAGCCCCCACTATGAAAGGCATTTGTAGAAAAGAGCTTCACCTTTAAATACCAAGGACAAGTCCACACTTCAACAGTGGAATCATTTACAAAGGAAAGAAACAGCAGCTTTGAAGTCTGACAGAGCTGGGTGCCAGCCCTAGCTCTGCTGACTGTGAGTATGATCCTGGGCAGATGATTCACCAGCCAGAGTCCTGTTTCCCTATGGGGAAATGTCTTAGGCTGGGTTCTCTAGAGAAGCAAAATCAGCAAAGCATACGTGTATATGTATTTGTGTGCGTGTGTATGTGTGTGTATATATACGTGTACAAAGTCCAACAAGTTTGCAAACTTAATCGTTCTAAGCACTACATACCTCATTGCTGTCTATCACTACAGTCACCTTCGAAGTACTCCCCTTGGGAAGGTATGCAGTGACGTCAGCACCTAGTCTACCCTTCAAAGCAGTTTTGGAACTCTTTCTGGAATGGCCATTGCACAAGGTGGCATAGTGGCAAGTTCATGAACTTAATTGTATAGTTGTCTGTGAGGGAGTTTTTAGGCAGTTAACAAATAATTGTATTGGAACACCCTTCCTACTCACCTGATATGACCCCCCCATGACTTTTTTCTTTACCTGAAGATGAAGGAAATATTACAAGGAAGACATTCTGATGATACTCAGAACATCAAGAGTAATACGACAACAGCTCTGATGGCCATTCCAGAAAAAGAATTCCAAAATTGCTTTGAAGAGTGGGCTAGGCACCAGTATCTGTGCATGGCTTCCCAAGGGGAGGACATTGAAGGGGACCTTAGTAATATTCAGCAGTGAGATATATAGCACTTTTTCTAGGATGAGTTCACAAACTTACTTGGCAGTCATCATTATATATATATGCATATATATATACATAACACACACATATATATGTATTTGTGTGTATATATATACATACACACATATATACACACACACACATATGCCACAAACTGACAGATCTGTGGTGGATATAGAGAGAAGTTTATATCAAGGAAATGGCTTGCATGTTTGTAGAGGCTGTAAAGTTCCAAGCCCGTGGGTCAGGCTAGAGGCAGCTCCTGACTCACATAGCTGCAGGGGCTGACAAACTCAAAATTGGCAGGTCAGATCACAGGCCTCTGGCTCACAGGCTGCAGAGACTGATGAATTCCAAGGTCAGCCGGTGTCCTAGTCATCTAGGGCTGCTATAACAGAAATGTCACAAGTGGATGGCTTTAACAAAGAGAAATTTATTCTCTCAGAGTCCAGTAGGCGAGTCCAGGGTGCCAGTTCCAGAGAAAGGCTTTCTGTCTTTGTGGGCTTTGGAGGAAGGTCCCTGTGATACATCAGTCTGCCCTGGTCTGGGAGCATCTCAGTGAAGAACCTCAGGTTAAAAGGGCACGCTCTGCTCCTGCACTGCTTTCCCGGTGGTATGAGGTTGCTGTACCTCTCTGCTGGCTTCTCCCTTCTATATCTCAAAAGAGATTGGCTTATAATACTATCCACTCTTGTAGAACTCATAACTGCTGCTAATCCAGCTCATTAAATCATAGTGATAAAAATTTACAACACATAGGAGAATCCTGTCAAATGACAAATTGGTGGTCAACCACACAATACTAGAAATTATGGCCTAGGTAAGTTGTTATACACAATTCAGTCCATGACAGCAGGTTAAGTTACTAGCTCAAGTCCCAAGAACTAGAGGTCAGGTACAGGATCCAGAGTGAAAGACAACAAGCTTCGCCAGAAAGTCTACACATATTGGCTGCACACCATCCCCGCCCTCCACCCCCCTTCCCCTCCCAGGAAACTCCTTTTCAACTGATCAGCTACTCATAGCAGATATCATCATGGAGGTGTTTAACATTATATCAGATCTCATTATTGAGGTGATTATATCATTACATAGCTTCCAAACTACATCATAACTGCCAAACCACCAGGAATCATGGCTCAACCAAGTTGGCACACAGCCTTAACCATCCCAGGAGATCACATGAAAGAATACATACAGAGTTCCTGACCCATGTCACAGATATGTTGTAGATATCATCACTCAGATTTTATCAAGGCCAGCTGCAGCCCTGTGGAGACTGTCTTCCTTGCTCCCAACTCCCTGAGGCTCTTTCTTCACCCAGTAACCCAGTTGCCATGGAGTCAGCTCTTACTCACAGAGATCTTAAGTGTGTCAGAATACAACTGTGCTCCATAGGCTTTTCAAAGACTGATTTTTCAGAAGGAGATTGCCAGGCCTTTCCTCTGAGATACCTCTAGGTAGACTTAAACCCACAACCTTTTGGTAACAACCAAGCACAGTAACCATTTCCTCTAGCCAGGGATTCCCTTTTCCCCAGGGTGGTTCCCAAAGGTCTGGAACAGGGATAGGACCTGCTAACTTCCATATGCCCACCCTGTGTAAACCTCTGCAGGTCTTCATTCTCAGTGACACCTCCGCAGACTACTTGCATTTCAACTCAACAAGAGGTGAGGGTCAGAATCACCAGGACACCCTACCTGGCCAAGTCTAACTCAGTAGGTTTAGAATCAGGCACAGCCATCCCTGTGCACCTACAAGCTCATCAAGTGATTCTGATGTGCATACCCAGTTGAGAAACACTGAACCCAACAAATGAGTCTGCGTATTTCAGACACTGGAAAAGTTGTAAGAGTTCTGGTTTATGTGTGTGTGCATGTGTGAGAGAGAGGGAGAGAGATGAGGGTATAAGGAACTGGGAAGGGAGATAATAGCAGTCTCTCTAGTCCCCCTGAAACCATGCCAAGGAGTGAGCCCACATCTTGGCTGGCCTTCCCAGCAAAAACCCCCTCTTGTCCTTGTCCTGCTAATTCCCGAGCTCCTGAAACTTCAGACACAAGAAGGTCAGCCTAGGGCTGTGCTTCCCCAAGCTTGACACTTACTATTGGACTGCTCAGGGCTTCCTCATGTCATGGTGTGACATTCAGATCTATGGCCACTGAAATAAAACACTCTTTTCCTGCTTTTGTAGTCGTTTGGAGACAGCTCTTCTCCACCTCCCCACACAGACTAGCAAGTGTGACCACATAGACCACTCAGGGCTGTGACCTCCCATGCTCCTGTCTCAGCCAGAAGCTGTCCTTCAAAGGAGGGCTGCCTCTGCCTCCTGTCAGGTGATGCAGAGGTTCTGCCCTTGGCCAAAGTCCCAGGGGTGATGGAGACATGCAAAGCTCAGCTGCCCTTTAATTACTCCCTCTCCCTCTGTTCTTCTTCAGTTGCTTTTGTTTGGTTCCCTTTGAGTTCCCAGTCCCTGTTCAACGGGGTTTGATAAACCAAGCCTCAAAAACCATAGAAGCAGCCAGCGGCTGTCTATTGGTGGAGTTACAGTGCATCTCACTAAGCAGACACTACCCTTGGCACCAGGTCAATTGGTTGTCATGACAACATGGATAGCTTGTGTCTTGGGGTATGTAGTGTCCTCATTCTGGCTACCTAAGGTCCCTTGCCCCAGTTTCCTTTCCCAGAGTCTTTACACATGCTAACAGCATCCTGGCGCCACCCCACATTGACTGTTACTCAGCTGGCAATAGCTTTGTCTTGATCAGCAAAAAACCTCCCAGCATAGCTACTGAAAGAATAGGTCAAGCCATACTTCTCTTTAGAACTCTTCAGGTTCTCATCCCTCTAAAAGCTAAATCCTTACCGTGGCCTAAAGTCTCCGACACAATCCGGCCTCAATGTCTTCACTCCCCTCAGCACCCACCGCTCTTTGCTTTATCAGCACAGTTGTTCCACACACACTGACTTTCTTGCTGTCTGAGGTGTACCAAGCTGACTTGAACCTCAGGCCCTTTGCATGTACTGTTATGCATTCTGCCCCCTGATTTCTGCGTGTTCTCCTTCCCTTCACTCAAGTATCTGCTCAAATGCCCTCTAGAGAGACCTCGTCTGACCTCCCTATTTGTCTTAGTTTCCTAGTGCTGCTGTGGCAGAAGTATCACAAGTAGGTGATTTGAAAGAACAGAAATTTATTTCTCAGAGTTCTCGAAGCTAAAAATCCCAATCCAGACCTTGACCACAACAGTTCCTTCCTTGTAGATAGTCCTAGGCCATCTTTGGTTCTGAGCTGTTCTCACATCTTCCCAGGTATGTACATGTCTGTGCCTTTGCCACTCCTTACATGACTCAGAGGTGATTAGGTTTAAGACACACCCTGAACCCCTGTGACCTCAGCTGATTGGTTAATTGCATTGCATTAGATTACATTATGGAAAGTGATTACATATATTAGATTTTTTTTTATTTATTATGACTGAGTGAAAATGTACATTCCCGTATAAATTTACATGCCCACCTATATGCAGCTTCCACTGCTCTCCCTGTCCGGTGACTGCACACTGTTCCTCTCTGCTCCGTACATGTCTCATCCTCCCAACAGTCTCCTTTCCCCTCCTCTCCACCCACTCTCCTTCCTCCAGCCAGAGGTCAGCAGGATGATATCTTCATATATTAGATTATATCCACAGGTATAGGATTCCTATACATACATATTTTGGAAAATCCTGATGGTATAATGATTAAGAGCTACAGCTGCTAATCAAAAGTTTGGCAGTTCAAGTCCACCAGACAATCCTTGGAAACCCTATGGGACAGTTCTATCATGTTTTTCAGGGCTGCTATGAGTTGGAACTGACTCAACAGCAACTGGTTTGATTTTTTTTTCTTTAATACATAGTTTGGGGGGACAATGTCCAATCCGTCATATTACCAAATGTGGCAGCTGCTTTCTCTATCTTTTCATCTCACTTTCTCTTTCCTCATAGCACCTTCTAATTTCTGGAATTATTGCATAGTCAGTTTTTTGTTGGTTTAACATCTGTCTTCTCCACTAGAAAGCTCCTGGAACAGGGGCCTGCACATAGTGGACACTTAGCAAATATTTGTTAAATGAGTAGATGAATGACTAGGCCTAGATTCGAAACTTGGCTCTCCTATTTGGTAGCTTTGTGACGTTGTGCAAACCACCTAATTACCCTGAGCCTCCGTCTCCTTTTCTGTAAAATCAACGTGATGATATCTGCCAAACAGCGTGGTGAGAGCAGATGAAAGGATGCACTGGGATTAGACAGAACGTGCTCCATAAAAACAGTGGCTGATAATATCTTTCTGCTCTTGCATCAGCTGCAGTTAGAAAGTTTTTCGTGCCCTGGAGCTCCTATACTCATTCCAAACCAAAACCCATTGCTGTTGAGTCAATTCTGACTAATAGCAACCCTCTAGGACAGAACAGAATTGCTCCATAGAGTTTCCAAGGAGCACCTGGAGGATTTAAACTGCCAACCTTTTGGTTAGCAGGCAGCAATTAAGCACTACACCACAGGTGTTTCCTAAATAATTCAGGGCACTTGTAACTCTGTGATCTGCCAGGGGAACCTGTAAGATACCCCTGAAAAGACAGCCCAGAAGTGGGGCCAGAGCTTCTCTCTCATATGAAGACTCTGCCTTCACACTGGAGAAGCCACAACTTTTATAGGGTGAGAAAAGTCCCTCCTACCTTCATGCAGCCCTTAGAGACCACCTCCGTCAGGAAGGCTGAGGTGACCGCTGTGTTCATGTCCTGCCATCTCCCTCTGCCCATCTCCAGCAGCCTCTCACGTGGTGTGTGCAAGTCAGAATATCTAGCCAGTCACTGCAGAGCAGGGATCTTATTGATTTTCTCAGGGTGAACATGACTGGAAACACTGAGGAAGGTCAAAGACATGTTGATTACACTTCAGTGTGGAGAAAGAAAGCTCATCACGGCTGGACCAGTGAACACCATCATGATAAACAAAAAAGAAATGGAAGTTGTCAAAGATTTTGTTCTCCTTGGATCCACAGGCAGTGCCCATGGAAGCAGCAGTCAAGTAGTCAGGTGATACAGTGCACTGAGAAAAAGACCTCTTTAGAGTGATAAAAAGTGAAGGTGTGTCCTTGATAACTGGTGACACATGTGCACGTGGAAGATGCATGATGAGAAAGGAAGACCAAAGGAGAATTAAGGCATTTGAACTATGGTATTGGTGGAGAATACTGAACATACTGTAGACGGCCAGAAGAACAAACAGGTGTTAGAGCAAATACAGCCAGGATGCTCCTTGGAAGTGAGGATAACGAGACTCTGGCTCACTTCAGACACATCATCAGGAAACACCAGTCACTAAGAAGACACATCATGTTTGGTAAAGTGGAAAATCAGAAAAACCCAGAGAAGCCTTCAATGAGATGGACGGACACAACCGCCAAAATAACGAGACTCAAACACACCAACTGTCATGACAGTGGCACAGGACCAGGAAACACTACGTTAAACAGAAGGCTGCCATGAGCTACGGCCCACTCGACAGCCAGTAACAGCATCCCTGATATGGGCCGGAAAGTGTTCAAAGCGGGAAGAAGACCCACACTCTTGATTTTAACAGGCTAAAAGATATATTTGCCCATTTCCGATACTTTTAAGAGAGAACATATACTGTATATTTAAAGTCATATCATGATCACTTTGTTGCTAAGATACTTTCCTGAATTTATCATATTTTGACATTTTTCAAAGAAGGCAAGGACTGGCAAACATGTAGAGCCTTGAGTGTACCTAGTATGTGAAGTCTGAACACACCACAGAAAGATAAAAAGAGCAGAGGAGCCAGTCCCTGCCCACTGGGGCTCCCTATGGGAATTATGGGAAATGTGAACAGACAAACTGGCATATTAGGGCCAATAAAACGCATCTGACTAGACTAGTGTGCTTATCTTCAGTTGGGAAGTCTATATCTTCTTTACATCTCTCATGTTTAGATGACAGAATATGACCCTTGCTCTGTTTTCAAGTGACACCATTAGGAAGAGAGTGCAATGGATACCTAGAAGATAGTCAGAATCCTGACCTGCTTAAAACGGTCTTAGTCATCTGATACTGCTCGAACAGAAATATCACGAGTGGATGGCTTTAACAAAGAAAAGTTTAGTCTCACACAGTCCAGGAGGCTAGATGTCCGAATTCAGGATGCAGACTCCAGGGAAACACACTGTCCCTCTGTGGGCTCTGGAGGAAGGTCCTTGTGTTGCATCACTCTTTCTTTGGTCTGAGAGCATCTTTGCACAAGAACCTCAGGTCCAAAGGGCACGCTGTGCTCTCAGTGCTGCTTTCTTGATGGTATGAGGTCCCTGATGCTCTGCTTGCTTCCATTTCCTTGTATCTTTTGCAGGATGACAGGTGGAGCAGGCCACACTCCACGGAAACGCCCTTAGAAAGGGTATTGCTGTTCCACCCTAACCCTCTTCTAACATAACCCTATCTATTAACGACAGCCAGAGATGAGGATTTACAGCGTAGCAAAATCACAAAGTGGAGGGCAGTCACACAGTACTGGGAATCGTGGCCCAAACTGCCATGCACATTTCTGGGGGGACATGATTCAATCCATGACAACACAGTTCAAATGCATCACTTCTCCCTCCATCTTCCTTTTTCACTGTCCAGCTTCCACACACCTATGAGGCAGTTGAGAAGACCGTGGCTAGGGTCAGGCCCACCTTAGTCATTAAATAGTTTGCTATGTATCACTGAGTGAGATACTGATTTAAAATTTTTTTAAAAAATTAAGGCACAATTAACAAATTTTCAAGGAAACCAAAGGGGAAAAAATAACAGCATGAAAAAATAAAGACTCCTCAGCAAGCTAGATCCCTAATAAATATGCAGTGTTGCACTGAGGATCAAGAAGACAATCACACTGAAATAGGATATGTTTTCATAATCACTCTATAAAAAAGTATGAAAGTGTTTAAACAGACCATAAACTTAAAAAAGGCCAATGACGGCAAAGAAAAAAACACCACTGCCATCTAGTCGATTCTGACTCATATAACTGCCCCATAGAGTTTCCAAGAAGTGCTTGAAGGATTCGAACTGCTGACCTCTTGGTTAGCAGACGTAGCACTTAACTACTACACCACCAGGGTTAAACTTCTGAGACATAACAGCAGTGTTAGGAATGCCACCTGCTATAAAAATTTAGCTCTTTCAGTCAGAAAAATTGGAGTTCAAATCCCAACTCTGTCACTGATTCTCAGCATGACTTTGGATCATCACAGCCCCCTCTGAGACTTAAAATCTAACTGAAATGCGATGGAAATTTTAAGAATTAGCAATAAAGTGAGTAGAGTGTCTAGCCCAGTACTTGGCAGAGCTTGGCAGACCTTATCATATAAAAGACACTCAACGAAAACATCGTTGTTAATAATTTTTCTGCTATGGAAATATAGAATTTAAACTTTAAAAAGTTAGGATCCCCCCTCTACTCTGTCCCCCTCAGGCCTATCTGCAATATTGTGTCCAGTCTTAGGCTGTATGCTTCAGAAAACTTGGAAAGTAACTAGGCAGAAAGAGGTCCAGAAACCACATCGCTGAGACCTCAGAGTAGGGAATTGGGCAGTCAGCCTGAGAATAAAGCACCAGACATATAGCATTTTGTCATCGTTAAAGTATTTAAATGGTCATCAGATTAAAAAGGAGGACACACTGTGTTGCTGCAAAGAGCCAAAGGAGAGGGCAAGTGGGAGTTAGTGGGGCAAGTGTCAGTCAAAGCGAGAAGAAACAGAGATGCCCACCATGAAAGGTGCTGTCAAAACAGTGAGTGACTCATCACTGGGGATATTTGAACAGACATCTGTAGGAAATATTATAGAAGGAATTTCTGGATCCAAACCCCTTGAAGCCAAACAAACTTGGATGAAGCCAGTTTCTGGAGTTAGCAACATGGCCTTGGGTAGGTTAAAATGGGAATACTAGTACTTACCTCAAATGAGTATTTCAAGGATTGAGTCTGATCATGTCCAGAAAGTACCCTGGACCACCAGAGAGTTTCCCCTCCATGAATAAAAAGCAGAGCTGTGTGACTTCTAAGAAGTGTTCTGCAGAGTTAAGAAATTCAGTGTACCTACAGAGACTCCTAACTAACAATGCATAAACACCAGAAGATAACCTGGATAACCAGGAACTCCTAAAAACTAAACAGTTACGCTCATCAAAAGACTTCACCAAAAGAGTAAAAAAAAGAACCTACAGACTGGAGGAAAAAGTGTGGCTATCTTTAAAATCTATAGAATGCTTCAACACCTCAACCCCCAAAAGACAAATAATCCAATTAAAAAATGAGCAAAGGCAAATACTAGATTTTTAAGCTCAAAACCAAACCCAGAAGAACCATTAGTTGAGCCTCAGTAAAGAGACTAGGTCTGCATACTATGCTGGCAGATCCTATAGCGTCCAAATTCCAAAAGGTCATTTAGGATATGCCTGCCTGTACCTTCACCTCCAGCTGAAACAATTCATCATTGCACAGCAGAAGCAGCTAAAAAAAATTTACATTTTGACAAAAATGGACTGGACTTGGGGACACAGTGTGATCATATAGTGTGTGTACTTTTTGGTTCTACACATTTATAGGAGGCTGTCCTACTGGTTTATTTCTATATGGGAGAGAAGAGGGTGGAAGGAGGAGACAGGTGCCCATTAAGAGGATATTGGAAACATAGAGTGAAAGGAGGATTATGCTGTCACTGGGTGAGAAGAGCAGATAGACAGGCATGCAAAATTGATTTGGATTGTGTACTTTCACTGAATCACAAGAAAAACAAAAAGAAAAAAATGAGTAAAAGATATGAACAGACACTTCACCAAAGAAGACATTCAGGTGGCTAATAGACACAGGAGGAAATGCTTGCAATCATGAGCCATTACCAAAAAAAAAAATTGCTATGGAATCAGTTCTGACTCACAGTGACCCTGTAGATGGAGTAGAATTACGGTGTAGAGTTTCTAAGGAACACCTAGTGGATTCGAACTGCCAGCCTTTTGGTGGTTTCTCTGTTCTTCCAGAACAGATCTGTCTGTTCTTTTGGTGGTCCATGGTACATTCAACAGTCTTCTCCAACACCACAATTCAAAGGCATCAATTCTTCTGTCTTCTTTGTTCATAGTCCAGCTTTTGCATGCATATGACGCGATTAAAAATACCATGGCTTGGGTTAGGCGCATTTTAGTCTACAATGAAATGCCATCTCACCCCAATGTCACTGGCACTTATCCAAGAAAATAGCAAATGTTGGCAAGTTTGCAAGAGATTTAGAACTCTTACACACTGTGGTGGGAATGTAATATAGTACAACCACTATGGAAAATGATATTACATCTCCTTAAAAAGCTAGAAATAGAAATGTCATATGATCCAGCAATCCCACTCCTAGAAATACATCCTAGGGAAATAAAAGCCATTGCACAAAGGCTTATGCATGCCCTGTTCATTGCAGCATTGTTTACAATAGTAAAAAGATGGAAACAATGTTTAAGTGCCCAACAACAGATGAATGGTTTAACAAACTCTGGTACATGCAGACAATGGAACACTACACAACAATAAAGAACAACAGTGAATCTGCAAAACATTTCACAACATAAATGAATTTGGAGGGCATTATGCTTACTGAAATAAGTCAATCACAAAAGGACAAATATTGTATGATGCCACCATTATAAAAACCTAAAACAAGATTTACACAAACGGGGAACAAAATATCTTTGATGGTTGAGAGGAGAGCTAGTTATTACTAACTAAATAGTAGACAAGTGTTAATTTTGGTGAAGGAACAGACAACATACAATATTGGGAAACTGAACACAAATGAATAAGGCAAAGCGATAGCTTTCTAGGTACATCCCAAAACCTTCGAGGACCAAATTACTGGGGCTGAAGACTGGGTACCATCGTTTTGGGGGCATGTTGGTCAGCTGACATAATACTGTTTGTGAAGAAAATGTTCTACATCCTACTTCAGCGAGTAGGTTCTGGAGTCTTAAAAGCTTGCTTGCAGCCATCTAAGATACATCTATTGGTCCAATCATGTTCAGAGCAGAGGAGGATGAAGAATACCAGAGACAAAAGGGAAATGTTAGTCCAAAGGCCTGGTGGACCACATGAACCACAGCCTCCACTAGGCTGAGCCCAGAAGAACTAGATGGTGCCTGGCTACCACTATCAACTGTTCTGACAGGGATTACAGTAGAGAATCCCAGACAGAGCAGGAGAAAAATGTAGGAAAAAAATTCAAATTCACACACACACACAAAAAAAAAATACAGACTTGCTGATCTGACAGAGGCTAGAGAAAACCCTAAGACTATGGCCCCCAGACACCCTGCTAACTTGGACACAAAGCTACTCCCAAAGCCCACCTTTCAGCCAAAGACTAGCCAGGCTTGTAAAACACACAATAGTACATGTAAGGGATGTGCTTCTTCCTTCAGTCAAGGGTAGGAGACCAAATGGGCATCACCTGCCCAAAAGGAAAGAGAGAAGGAAAATAGGAACAGGAAATCTGGACAAATGGAAATGGGGAACCCAGGACAGGAAAGGAAGGAGAGGAGTGCTGATATACTGCAGGAATTGCAACCAACATCACAAAATAATGTGCATATAAATTTTTGAATGAGAAAATACCTTGCACTGTGAATTTTCAAAACCTAATGATATATTTTTAAAAGGAGAGGTACCACTAGGAATATAAGCAGAGCCGCCCACTGGCTAGTGGAGGTCCAGCTTCAGACAAACACACAGCCATAGCCGCAGTCAGGCAACCACAGCAGCAGCATGGGCCCAGACGGTGGTGGGCCTCGATGGGGATACGGGATACTGCCACCAGCTGAGCACTCCTGACAGGTTCAGCGCTCCCCTATGCCTTGCCTGGTTCTGTGGTCAAGTCGTGTTGGAATGGTATCTGAGCATGATTCTCAACTCTGGTTGTTGATTAGCATAAACTTAGGGAATACTTTTTACAAAATACCGTTGCTGAACCGTGTCCTAGCTTTGTTAAACCACAGTCTTTGGCATTGGGACCAAACACTGGTGTTTTGTTTTGTGTTTTAACTCTGCAAGTGTACTAACATTAAACATACTGAGAACCACTGCACTAAAGGCAAGTGAAAAACGGGAGACATGAATTTGAGCCTAGAGAATTTGCCACTTCATCGGGTACAAAGAAAGATGTGGGGCAGGTTAGTGATGCTTTCTGGGTTTGTGAAGGGCTCTTTGTCAAAGAATGGGAAAATATTCTTTTGCATTTTCCCTGGAGACTCAGGAGGAAATGAGCAAACTCAATTCTACAGGGATATCATAGAGAATGTAAGGAAGACTTCTCTTCCGGTGGCTGAGACTGGACAGTGGAAGAGACGGGTGAGGGTAGAGAGTGACGGTGGCCCTTCCTCTCGGTTCTCAGGGCTCACGGCTGAGCAGAGGTTGCCATCCAGAGGAGGAGACTGATGCAGGTGCTCGTGTAGAAGTTCTCAAGGGGAACTTACAGGGCCCCCTCTCACCTTGGGGTACTCTTTGACTCTGTCATCTTCCCTAAACATCACACTTTCCCTTTTGCCTTCTTCCGTCTTTGGAATCACCCACAGCATCTTCCCTCCTACAGGCATCTCAGAAAACATGGTGGTACCCTCACTGCCAGACCTATTGGAAGAGAAGCTGAGAGCTCAGCTAGAGGAAGAAAAGAGAAGGTATCCTTCCTTCCTGGTGCATGCACACTGACCCCAGCCCTGGAGGGCCAGCCAGGGTACATGTGGGGCTGCCCAGGGCAAGAGAGAGTGGCCTTGTGCTAGCCCAGGGCTAGGGGGGAAATGGGTCCCACAGCTGGGTCCGAAAATAGTAGGAGCAGAAGGTGCTGCCTTTAGTCAGGCAGAAGTGAAATGCAGGAACCCTGAGCACAGTGAGGTTCTGATGCAGCAGAAAGCCAAGCAAGGAAAGCCCCAAGGAACCCGAAATAGTATGCTATTTGCACCCACATCCCACTGCCCAAAGTCCCCAGAAGCAGCTAGCCTTGTCTACTGCTGCCACCTAGGGTAGTCAAGAAGAATGACCACAGAGCGTTTCCTCATGCCTGCAGCTTTATCCGACTTCCTTCCTGAGTCCCCTCAACCCATAAGGAATCAGGAAGACACTGTGTGCTCATGCAGCCATGTAGGGTGCCAAAACCTTTGACTTACACAGTGAGGAACCTCAAGCATAAATAGGCATACAGCCATAACGGATGCACAGAATCTCCATTCTCCAATCAAGCTTCTAGTTCATTCTTTCGTTTCTGCATCCAATCACTGTTTGATATCTCCTTCATGCCACATGTAGATACTGAAGAAGGCAAACAGTTACTTTCTCTGTCCTCAAGGAGCTAATGGTCATTCCAAAATACTCCAACTGAGGCTGGCTAGGCGTGTTCCTGGAGCAAACCACTGTGCCCTCCCGAGCCTCACATGCCTGGTATGCCAAGTTGCAGGGAAACAAAAGGCCCTCACAGCTACTCTCCAGGTCACTCCTGGTGTGACCTGTGTGCTGTGTCACCACCTGCCTACATTATCCTCCCACAATGCCCTGTACTCCTGCCCAGATACCCCTGTGGGCCTGCTCCGTGGTAAGCCCCCCAAATTCCCTGCTGTCTCCCTCACTCAGTGTATTTTTGTTTCCTTCCAGTGCATTCTTTCTTGTCTCTTCACTCCAACTTGATCTTGTCCCTGGGTCTACATTTCCTGCCTAAGGGGCATCTTAGAAGCCACATGTCTCTTCAGCTTGGCTATTTAACTGTTTCCTGTCAGATAGCTTTGATGATAGCATGAAAAGCTGTCTGACTCATTGTTGATAGCATTCCCAAAGCCCACACATGCATTAACAGACACACTGAACTTTTGATGCTCAGCATGAAGGAGAGGCTGTTAAGACTGGAATTCTAGAGCCAGTCAGCCTGGATACAAACTTGGGCTTCCCTGTTGATTAGCTGTCCATGCCTCAGGTTCCAAATCTGTAAAATGGAGATGATAATTAATGGCATCTTCCTCACAGGTTGTAAAGAGGATTCATTAATATATGTCCAATGCCTAGAGCAGTGCTCTTTAGTAAGTGCTCCATAAATAACAGTTATTGGAGAAGGGTTTTTGTCTCACACACAGAGCCCCATGGGCCTGCTAGACAACAGTGCCTTGCTTTGCACCTGTATGGTGGCCTCATGAGCTCCTAGAGGGAATCCCCAGAGCAGCACTACTGGGCTTCTGAGATACAGGCCATGCAGACAGGTGGCCAGCTGTCCCCGAGACTGATGGTCCATCTGTATATATACCTTCCTCATGGGGAATGACTTTCCTTTCTCCAATTTTGTCACAGATACAAAATAATGTTCACTCGCCTAAAAGCCCTGAAGGTGGAGATCGAGCACCTGCAGCTGCTCATGGACAAAGCCAAGGTGAAGCTGCAGAAAGAGTTTGAAGCCTGGTGGGCAGAGGAGGCCTCCAGCCAGCAGGTATGGCCAGCCGTGCCCCTCACTGCCGCAGTATCCTGCCCTCATCCCGTGGGGAGGGGGCCAGCCATGCAGCCCCTGTGGTCACTGGCAGAAGGCAGAGGAAGTGGGGTGTTCACCCACAAACCCTCCTGCTCTCAGCTCCTGATGCAAGTGCTCCTGTGAGTGACAAAGAAGAAAACAGGTGGGGGGCTCGTGGTTTCCTTGTTCTCAAGTCTAAATCACACTCACACTTGGACAGAGGAGTTGAAGATGTGACTCTCCAACCCAATGAATTGCACTGTGGCTGTGTGTTTTTCTTTAGTTCTATCATATTCACAACACTTGTTTTTCTCTTTTATTTAAAAAAAAAATGCAGTCAAGTCTGACGCATTCCAACCCTACAGGACAGAGTAGAACTGTCCTGTGTCTATGTATATGTATGTGTATATTTATATGTATATGTATATGTATATCGTAGAACACCACAGAGAAGAAATTAACAGTCACCACTTAAGGATAACCAATGTTAAGAAATTGGAACATACAATTTTTTTCCTATGCATGTATCTCCATATTTTTTATACAAATGGAATCATATGGGTCTTAAAGTATAATAAATCACTTTTTAAAATTTAATTATTTAATGTGACTATTATTCCATTTTATCATTCCATAGCATTGTTCTAATGGCTGTTAGTGTTCCATCACATGTCGTTGTTGTTAGGTGCTGTCAGGTTGGTTCCGGCTCCTAGTGACCCTGTGCACAACAGAACAAAACACCGCCTCGTCCCACACCATTCCCACAATCGTTTGTTATGCTTAAGCCCATCGTTGCGGCCACTGTGTCAGTCCATCTTGTTGACAGTCTTCCTGTTTTTCGCTGACCCTTCTGTCTGCCAAGCATGATGTCCATCTCCAGGGACTGACACCTCCTGACATGTCCAAAGTTTGTAAGATGTACTCTAGCCATCTTTGCTTCCAAGGAGCACTCTGGTTATATTTTTCCAGTTTGGATTTTGGCAGTCCATGGTACATTCAGTATTCTTCTCCAAAACCAGAATTCAAAGGCATCAATAATTCTTCTGTCTTCCTTATTCACTGTCCAGCCTTCATGTGCGTATGATACAACTGAAAATACCACGGCATGGGTCAGGCGCACCTTAGTCTTCAAGGTGGCATCCTTACTTTTCAACACTTTGAAGAGGTTCTTTGCAGCAGATTTTCCCAGTGCAGTGTGGCTTTTGGTTTCTTGACTGCTGCTCCCGTTGTTTGTGGAATCAAGTGAAATAAAATCCTTGGCAATCTCAATCCTTTCTCTGTGTATCACGATGTTGGCTACAGGTCCAGTTGTGACGATTTTTATTTTCCTGCTGTTGAGGTACAATCCATACTGAAAGCTGTGGGCCTTGATCTTCATCACTAAGTGTTTCAAATCCTCTTCACTTCCACCAATCAAGGTTGTGTCATCTGACTAATGCAGATTGTTAATGAGTCTTCCTCCAATTCTAATGCCTTGTTCTTTTTCATATAGTCCAGCTTCTTGGATTATTTGCTTGGTACACAGATGGAAAAGGTATAATGAAAGGATACAATCCTAATGCATACTGTTCCTAACTTTAAACCACTTGTTCTATTCACATGACTGCTGTCCTCTGTTTCTTGGCATAGATAAGTGAGTACTTCCAGTGCTGCATCTGTTTTCTGAGACATCAGTTGATATTCTATCAGTTCCTGGAGCCTTGTTTTGTGCCAACCCACTCAGTGTAGCTTTGACTTCTTCCTTCAGTGCTGTTGGTTTCTGATCACATGCTTCCTCTTGAAATGGTTGGACATCCACCAGTTCTTTCTGGTATGATGACTCAGTGTATTCCTCCCATCTTCCTTTGATGCTTCCTGAGTTGTTTAGTATTTTGCCCATAGAATCCTTCACTATTGTAGCTTGAGGCTTGAATTTTTTCTTCAGTTCCTTTAGCTTGAGAAATGCAGAGTACATTCTTGCTCTTTGATTTTCTATTTCCAGCTCTTTGCACATGTCTTTATAATACTTTGCTTTGTCTTTGAAATCTTCTGTTCAGTTCTTTTACTTTATCATTTATTCCTTTTGCTTTACCTGCTAGACGTTAAAGAGCAAAATTCAGACATACAGTTTAGTTTTTTCTTTCTTTCGACCTCTTGCTTTCTTCATGCGTGATGTCTTTGATGTCATTCCACAACTCATCTGGTCTTTGGTCATTAGTGTTCAACACATCAAATTCTTGAGATGGTTTCTAAACCCAGGTAGGATACACTCAAGGTCACACTTTGGCTTATGTGGACTTACTCTAATTTTCTTCAGTTTCATCATACAGTTGTATTTTAATCTAATTAGCTAGTCTTCGTTTGTGACTTAGGCTGTTTCTAGTTTTTCACTCAAAATACATTTTTTGTGTTTTACATATTTCCTAGACAAACGTCCAGAAGTTTCATCTAATATAAAGTCTAACCTATTAATAAATGTTAGCTATAGAATTCTGGTTTTGATTGTCCTATGTAAATCCTCAGCTGTATAGAACAATGAAAAGAATGACATTCCCATAATCCTTTCATTGCTCTGGCTAACAGGACCCTTACAGATCATGCAGCAAGCTGATCCGTCCTGTGATGGTTAAGGAAATGGAGAGTCCTGAAGATGTTTTCCCAAAGACACCCAGCTAGACGGCTATCTGTGTGTCACCAGGTGACCATGTGACTGGAACAAAGAGCAGGATAGTTAGATAGAATGAAATACAGAGAAAACCAACTCAGCTGACATTCAGTTATTGCAGTAGTGTAAAGGCAAACTTGTGGTATAATTATGCACTGATTGATATGAACTAGGGGTAGGTCATCCAAAAAGCCCTGGTGGTGCAGTGTTCATGCTCAGCTGCTAACCGAAAGGTCGGCTGTTCTGACCCACCAGTCACTATGTGGGACAAGCAGTCAGCTTCCCTAAAGGCTACAGCCTTAGAAACTCTGTGGTGCAGTTCTGCTCTGTCCTGGAGGGTCTTGTGAGTCAGAATGGACTCGACAACAGATACCTATTTAATGAGTAGGGGTAGTGGCCTAATGATTGCCATAATTTCAAAGTAATGGTGAGCACAATATTCCAAGAATTCTGCAATACCGAGACGTGGCAGAAGTCACAGATATTACTAGTACTACTGTGGTTTATAATACTACTGCATCTACATTTATCATTGAAGAATAGGCTAAATTTCAAGTAGAAGTTAAAAACCAAGCCCAAATCCCAACTTCTAATGTCCTTATTTGATAGAATACAATTGTCCCATAGGGTCCCTAAGACTGTAATCTTTACAGAAGCAGACTGCCACAATTTTTGTCCACAGACCAACTGGTGGTTTCAAACCACCAAATTTTTCAGGTAGCAGAAAGTGCTTAACCAGTGCATCACCAGGGCTCCTAGGTACAGCTCAGGGAAAATAAATACACAGTTGTTTGCTCTCTGAGTTCACAGCCCCCAAGGATTTCGTCTGTGGACTCCAGGTTAAGATTCCTTCATAGTGAGTCTATCAGCACGTGAGTCCTTTAGCCACAGCAGGTGCCCAGAGGAGTTCGGCCACAGCACAGTAGAAAAGGGTTATCCAGTGTGACTCAGGCAGTGTCCAGGCTAAGCCGACAGAGTTACCTAGTAAAGAAACAGCCAGACCTCCTTAGATTCACACAACTTATTACATACATAGACAGTGAAAGTAAGAGTAGCCAAAGGCACAATTTCTCTCTGTCTCCCACCCTACAAGTTGACACTGAAACAAAGAAGACCAGATGACTATAACCCAGATGGTAGAACATTGTGTTACTGAGGAGCCAATTCCAGGGTGCAGCTCAGCAATTTTATAGCCTGCAGCTGTACCCTAAGTGGGATACTGCAAAAACCTCATACATGGGAGGTGATGAGAAATGCTGATTACAGCCTCCTAGGAAGATAGGGAGGCAAGTGAGAAATACCTTTATAGCAGCAGTTCACAAGCCTTCCCTGCTCCCATGCTCTGGGAGGATCACAGGGCATTCTGCCAAAATTTAAAGATCAGCTGTGATTTAAGCAGGGCTGCAAACCAGTTCCAACTGGTTCAGTCATGGCTGATGAAGCAAAACCAGAACAGAGCTGAATTTTTGCAATTTGAGTGATGTGAGACAATAACCAGAATAGGACAAATTACAGAACAAAACCCTGGAATGGGAGACTCAGAATAGTGAGCTCTTTCAGGAGCAAGATGCATGAAACTGGATTATTGGCAGGGTTGTAGAGAGTGACACAGATTCAGAGAGGTGCGGTCAGCCACCATCTTTGAGTGGGGCACCACTGTTTCTGACTCTGCTCAAAATCCAAGGGGCAAGAGATTTTGTTGCTATGCAACAATATACTGCCCTTGTTTTCTAAGAAAGATATTAGATTGCTAGCAGATCTTCAACTCATAATTTTTCCCGTTCCAGTTATCATCCCAGTTGACCAAATTTTTAAAAGTCGGGTCTGTTCTGGTTTCACTTCCATGGCTATGACTGAACCAGAAAGAATCAATTTGAAGATCTGGATTTAAATGTTTCCTATGAGATCTGTAAGGTTCCTGGTGACACAGATATTTTACACTCAGCTGCTAGTTAAAAGGTTGCTGGTGCAAACCTACCCAGCAGCCATGAAAGAAAGGCCTAGAGATCTGCTTCTGTAAAGATTATGTGAGGTGCGACAATAAAGTCCTCCAGCTTAATTGTTCTAAGTGCTACATACCTCATTGCTGAATATCACCATGATCACCTTCAAAGTACTCCCCTTGGGAAGCTAAGCACGAATGCCAGGTGCCTAGTCCACCCTTCAAAGCCGTTTTGGAACTCTTTTTCTGGAATGGGCATCGCATATGGTGGCATGGTGGCACGTTCACAAACTTAATTGTCTAGTTGTCTGTGAGGGAGTTTTTAGCGAGTAAACAAATAACTGTATCGAAATACCCTCCCTACTCACCTGATCTGGTCCCCAGTGTCTTTCTTCTCTACCCAAAGATAAAGGAAATACTGAAGGGAAGACATTTGGATGACATTCAGGACATCAAGGGTATTACAATGACAGCCCTGATGGCCATTCCAGAAAAAGAGTTCCAAAATTGCTTTGAAGGGTGGTCTAGGTGCTGGCATTCATGCTTAGCTTCCCAGGGGGAGGACTTCGAAGATGACCTTAGTGATATTCAGCAATGAGGTGTGCAGCTCTGTTTCTAGGATGAGTTCACGAACCAACTATTTGGCAGTTCTCATAGCCACATTTGAAGATTAGTTCTAGTCTGTAACACACAAGGCTGTTATAAGTTGGAACTGACTCATTGGCAATGGGTTTGGTGGGGGTTTTTGTTTTTCTGTTTTTGTCTTTTTTTGCTTTTGTTTTGGTATAAGACCTATGTGAAAATATGAGAGGTTCCCAGGACATCCTGGTGGAGCTGTCTCATAGTCAATGGATTTCTCCTGACTCTGGTAGTATCTACTGTGGATAAGGACAAGCAAAACCAGAAAAGATTTCTGGAAAACTTGCAGATATCATTTTAAACGTTTTTTCCTAACCACAAAAAGTGCCTTGTTTTGAAAACTCAGAAAGCACCGAAAAGCACAAAGACTAAATCAAACATTACCTGTAATCCTGTCACCCAAAGATAATATTTTAAACCCCAGGATGAAGGTCATTACTGTATCTAGATTTATTTTTTCCTAGTTATATATACCAACTTTTGTAACTGTATTTTCTCCTTTATGCAATACATCAAGAACATTTTTCCATGCCATTAGAGTCAAGCTAACATTAGAAAACTCCTTCTTGGCCAACAGGCAAACTCTCCATCAGTGAATTCATTTGCTCACATGAAGTTATCTCCCAAGGCTCCTATATCCCAACATGAACGCCCCCGGCTTCTCTCTCATAAAAGGTAAGGAAGATCCATCTTTGTGGATTGTACAGCTTAGCATAAGTAAGATGTCAGTACTACCCAAAGCAGTCTAGAAATTCACTGCAATCGCCATCAAATTCCAAAATGCTGAAATGGGAAAGCTAATCCTCAAATTTATATGGAAAGGCAAGGAGCCATGACTAGCCAAAGCAGTATTGAAGAAGAATAAAGTAAGAGGACTCAACACTTCCTGATTTCAAAACATGCTATAAAGCTATGGTAGTCAAAACACCCTATTACAGGTAAAATGATAGATGTACAGATCAATGAAGTAGAATTGAGGATCCAGAAATATACCCACAAATCCATCTGTGGTCAACTGATTTTTGTCAGGCATGCTAAGGCCCCTAAATGGGGAAAGAAGAAACTCTTAATAAATAGTGCTGGGAAAATTGGATTTCCACATGCAGAGGTATGAAACAGATCCATGTCTCTCATACCACAGACAAAAACTAATTCAAAATAAAGGACCTAAACGTGAGCTCTAAAACTGTACAATTCATAGAATAAAGCACAGAAGTAAGGCTATGAGATCCAGCTTTTTAACAACGGACTGCCGGATAAGACACCAAAAGCAGGAACAGCCAAAAGACAAAATAGATAAATGTGACAACAGTGAGAATTAAATACTGCTATTCACCAATGGGCTTTATCAACAAAGCGAAGATACGACCTACAGATTGGGAGAAGATTTCAGGGAATCATATCTCTGATCAGGGTTAAATATTCAAATATATTTTAAAACTCCTGCAACTTAATAACAAAAAACAAACAAACCTGTCAACAAAATGGGTAAAGGACTCGAGCAGACGTCTCATCCAAGAGGATGTACAAACGGCCAACAAGCCCGTGAAAAGATGCTTCACATCATTAGCCGTTACCAAAACCAAAGCAAATCCATTACTGTCAAGTCGATTCCAACACTTAGTGACCCTTTAGGACAGAGTAGAACTGCCCCCCAGGGTTCCCGAGGCTGTAATCGTCACAGATGCAGACTGCCACACCTTTCCTCCCTGAAGCAGCTAGTGAGTTCAAGCCACTGACTTTCTGGTTAGTAGCTCAGTGCTTAAGCACTTAACCACTAGGGCTCCTCTCACTAGCCATTAAAAAAATAATAACATTGCCAATGAGTCAATTTCAACTGATAGCAACTCTCTAGGACAGAGTAGAACTGCCCCACTGAGTTTTCAAGGAGCTCCTGGAGGATTCAAACTGCTGACCTTTTGGTTAGTAGCTGAAGTGCTTAGACAGTACGCCAGTTACCCATTAAGGAGATGCAAATCAAAACCACAGTGAGATACCACTCTAGCGACTAGGAATGGCTAAATAAATAATAAGTATAAATAAATACATAAAACACCAGAAAAGGACAAGCGTTATCGAAGAAGTCAGAAGCCCATCCACTGATGTTGGGAATGTGAAATGGTACAACTAGTGAGGAAAGCAGTTTGGCAGTTCCTTGAAAAGTTGAACACAAAACTACCATGTGACCCAGCAATCCCGGTCCTAGATGTCTACCCAAAAGAACTGAAAGCGGGAATGCAAACAGAAACTCACACACCAGAGTTCATTGACGCACTATTCATAGTAGTCAAAAGGTGGAACAATTAGCATGTCCATCAACAGATGAATGGATAAAAGGAAAAAATGTGGAGTGTATCCTACACTGGAGTATTAGCCATAACAAGATAAAAGTCCTGATACATGCCACAACATGAGTGATTCTTGAAAACATTGTGCTGAGTTAAATAAGTCAACTGTACGAAAATAAATACTGTGTGAGCTCACATACATGAAATAGGCAGATGCATAGAGACCAAAGCTTGTTAGTGGTTATCAGAGGTGAAGGGAAGGAAAAAAGGAGAGATACTGCTTGGAGGGCACTGAGTTTGTGTGATTGGTGATGGAATAACTCAGAAAAGGACAGCAGTGACAGCTTCACCACATAAAGAGTCGTCAGTGGCACTAAATAATGTGTAAGTATTGCTGACTCAGAAAATGTTTCGTTATGTGTATTTTTAATACCAAAAGAAAGAAGAAGATGAGGAGGGAACTCCATCAGTGTTGAGGTGCCCAGGAAAGGCGCCCCACCTCACTCCTCAACCCATGTTTTTGCTGTCTGAAAGATCTTCTTACAAATTGTAAGATCATGAGGACAAATCTCTTTGACTGTTCAGTTAGTGGCAGACTCTCAGGCCAGTGGTCTTCAGGCTTGTCTGATCACGTTCTGCTGCCCTACTGCCCCCTCCTGCCACTGTAACAGGAGACTTCATGGTGCAAGCCCAGTCCCTGCAAGCCACAAAGCTGTGTAGGAAGAAGGTCAGGCAAGGGGCTGGGGAGTAGTGTGGGACAGGGAGGTGCTGTATGCATGGGCCAAGTAAGTACTGTAGCATCTCTGGTTTATAGATGAGAAAACTCAGGGCTCAGAGAGGGTGAGTAACTTTCCCAGGGCCACATAGCTAATCAGTGGGAAACCAGGGGTTGAACCCAGGCCTGTCAACGTCTTCCATCGTTCCTTACACCACTTTTTTTTTTTTTTTTTTTTAAGAATTAATGACTGCCTCTTAGGATTACATGGTTTTTGGTTGCAATTGGCATTTTCTAGCTCATATTCTGTAATATTCATACAAACATGCTTACCTTATATTCTTGCAAATATCACACTCAACGTGTCTTCGCAGCATGATTTTTCCAAGGGGCAGCATTATCAAAGAGAAAAACTATTTATTTAGAAGGCTAACCTCTGCCTGGAAAACTGAAATTTCCTGTTATGGGTCCTTAGCATTTTGGTTTCCCCCAGGCTAGGGGAGAAGCCTGGAGGTTGATTTATTTCCTCCAGGAAAGAAACAGGGGAGTGGTTGCTCTGAGCCCACCAACAGAAGGGATCCCCTCTGAAACTGTGACACCAGAGATTCGTTCAAATTTTGTTGGATCTGCTGTCAGTCTGAACAGCCCTGTGTCTGTGGGCTCTGCCTTAGTCATTCTGGAGTTTCTCTCTGGTTGTCACCCCTGGAACCTTGCTGCAGTCGCGGGAGGACATACAGACCCTGGCTGCTGTGCTCACATGCCTCCAGTTCACCAGCACCTGCTACCCACATAGGGAAAAGTAGGTCTATGGGGAAGAAGGACATCGTGGAATCCTATAACAGGTCCCTGAGCCACAGAGCCCCACCACCCACCTGAGTCCAATCTTAGTATCTAGAACCTACTGGTTCCTGCTCATGTTTGGTTCCCTGAGAGAGTGAAGTGTCCAGTGTGCACTGACTGACTCAGTGAATAAATGAGGCTTTGTTGGGTGGGAATCTCTAAAGGGACCATTTTGAGAAGCTTCAAATGTTCTGGGATATGGTAGGCTTTTTCAGGGATGTTGTCATCCTCAGTCAGCCACCTGACCCTTGCAGCCGGGAGATGTGTGTGGTCAGAGTTTATTACAGCTGATTTGTAGGGCAAGGGCTGCTGTCTTCCCTGGTGTCATCTCCTACATTATGAACAGCTGATTAGCAACACCCCTTGACATTTATTATGTGCTTGCTTTTGGTGCCCTGGTTGCCCCACCATGGTTAAGAGGCCAGGCTACTAACCAAATGGTCAGGCAATTCTTGGGGATCTTGGGGTAGTTGTCCCCTGTCTTATAGAGTCACTGTGAGTTGGCACTGACTCACTGGCAGTGGGTTTGCTTTTTTGGTACTTTGAAGCTAGGTGCTTTCCTTTCATTATTTAATCCACGCAATATTATTCTCATTTTATGGAGGAGCAAGCTAAGACTTAACCAAGATGATTCAGCATAACTAAGACTCAAACGCAGATCTCTCCAACTGCCCAGCTTGGGTTTCTGCCCATCTGGCCATAGGCTAGTAATGAATTGTCCAGCCCATTGTTTTGTCTATTGTCTAGCCTATTGTGATATTCTTATTACTTTTTTGTTTATTTATAAATTGTCTTCCGCTTTACTGAGATAGAAACCCCATGAAAGTGGAGAGCGTTTTCTTTTATTCTCTCATTCCCCATGATTCCTCATGGAGTCCCACCTAGAGCAGAGAAGTGGTTCCCAAAGACCTCACCATTAACAGTTGGCCTGGTGTGTTCACAAGTTGGCTAAGCCTGAGGAACTCACACAGACCCTCAACCCAGGACTTTGTGCTTGTCTGCACTTTAAGAAATTATTATAGTCTTGTGGAAAGTCTTTAAACCTTCATACAAAGGGAATTTCACCAAAACACAGAGGATTCTGTGATGTGTGGTAAGGGAAACTTCAGTGTATTTACATCTGAAATGAGAGGCTTCTAGAATTTTCCTCAATCCAGCAGGTCACGTGATTTGGTAGCTCTCTTAACCAGAGAGAAGGAAAGTAAATATTGAACCCAGACCAAGATTTCTCTTAGTGAGCAACATGGCAGAGACCACCTGACTCCAGTCCGAATGTGTAGGAGGCAGTGGGGAATGAGTCTCTCCTCTCCACTTCCCTCTATTCCCGTGTTCACAGCAAGCGTAGTGCTCTTACCCATCTGAGGTCCAGCGCTCCTCGGTCTCCTTTACCCACTGCCTGTAATGTCACTGAAGCCTGGGATGGCAAAGCTACCAAGGCCTTAGAGGTCATCTAGCAGAGGATTTCAGTAAAGAAACCACCACCCGCTAGGAGGTACTTAAAAATATGAGGGGAGGGATAAACAGATCATTTCCTGGTGTGTGTCCCAAATATTACATGGGACATCTTATGCTAAAAAACGATTTGCTGTTTATCTAAAATAAGAACAGAACCGAGCTCAGGTATTTTTAGTTGCTAAATCTGACAACCGTGGTACACAGTCCTTTGAGGTGAGAGTGACTGCTGGGACCAGGACTTGGCACTACTCTATTTGAGGTTGGGGCCAGGGTTGATGGGCCTCCCCCAGTGCATGAGACAGGCCCATACAGTGAGGATTGTTCTGCTCCAAATGCTGCTACAACTTCTGCTGAGAAAGCCTGAGTTCAGGCCCGTCATAAACGAGTAAACTGAGGCCCAGGAAGGGAATGAAATTGTTTAGCTTCACACAGTTAACTAGGTGACAAGTTACAGCTTCCTACCTGCCTGCCTCTCTCTGCTCCCCTCCCCTCCCTCCTTCCTCCCACCCTCCTGGCTTTTCCCTTCCTCCCTTCTTGTCCCATCCCTTTCTTCCACATTCTTGTAATCCTTGCCTTCACCCACACCTCACATTCTGTATCCCCTTTTTTTTTCATCTTCCTCCCTATACAGTAGGGTCCTAGTGGTGCAGTGGTTAAGCATTTGTCTACCAACCAGAAGGTCAGCAATTTGAATCCCCCAGCCACTCCTTAGAAACAGTATGGGGCTGTTCTGCTCTGTCCTATAGGGTCTTTATGACTCAGAATTGACACGATGACAATGGAACTTTTTTTGGTTTTCCATATACAGTACCTCTTTCCCTTTCTCCCTCACTGCCAATCAGCCACATATGACACTCATTATTGCTTATCTGTTTGTGCATATTCTGCTGCCTGTTGTCGCCCACCAGGCTCTCACAGGGAGTGTCTGCAATGGAAGAGTCTAAGAACTAGCTGCTGGGCCTCCCAGAGTCTCCTTGGAAAACCATGATCAGAACCATGCTCCTCCCCTGACATCTGCCCTGTCTGAGAAATAGAGTTTGCTTTGCTCTTGCGTATTCCTGGAGGCTCCTTAGGTACTCCATTTGAAGGTGATGGCTTACCTCCAAGGAGACTCGCAAGTTTAGGCTTTCACAAAGGACCTGTCAAATGAATTCCAGCCATAGCTCTTGCAAGCAATGGCCTGGCAAGGCGACATCTGCTTTAGGGTTCCCTATCTTCATCTGAGAAATCCTGATGGCCTAGTGGTTAAGGGCTATAGCTGCTAGCAAAATGTTGACAGTTCTGGTCTACCAGGCACTCCTTGGAAATTCTGTGAGGAAATTCTACTCTGTCCTACAGGGTCACTATGAGTCAGAATCAACTTGATGGTGACAGGTTTGGTTTTGGGTATCCTCATCTGTACCAAGGCCTCTCTGACAATATCAGTCCTGAGCAGATCAATATTCCTGTGCCACTGAAGGGCATTTGGAGTGGGAAGGACAGCCAGTTGCTGAGGCCTGAGCTCTAGAGTGCCGCTGTTGATGAAACCTCTGCAGGCCAGGGTGCTGGCCCTCTGCTCCTTGGCTTCTGAAGAGAACTTGATTTTATCACTTCCCCGGGGATACTCAGGTCCTCAAGGTTGACATACACTAAATTTACAACACTCTGGTAGCTCCAGATAGCTGACTATTATGAATACTACTTATTAATCCTTATTAAGAAATAGATCATTGATTCTGAAGGCTGGGATGTTGTCTCTGCACAATAATGTCTTATGAAAAATGACTTCAGGGTCACCAAAAATATCCCTGAAGACTTCTTAAAACCAAACAGTAGCTTTGCTTACCTAGTAAAAAAGAAAGTCTGCCTGAAGCATTATGCTCTTGTAAGAGCTACCTGTATGAGGTCAAATAGACTACAGTGACTTGAAGATGAAGTAAGAGATTCGGGAGGCAGTGACTTTGTATTCATGGGGAGAACCACTCAGAAATGGAGGATGAGGATGGCCATCAACTAAAAGAACGTAATGAATGTCACTGGATGGTCCATGTAGAAACTGCTGAATTGCCCTATGTATCCTCAGAACTAACAAAATAAATGAAATTAAAAAATAATAATGACTTCAGAGTCAAAAGAGGGCAAAAGTCATTTGTGGCATGCTCCTGAGGACTAGAGAAGCTGAGCTGTGGCGTTCAGGCAGCTTAGGCACCAGAGGAGTCATTTCCCTCAGAGCCCCCAAAACATCACATTGCACCCTCGGGCTGCATAGATGAGTTTAGGCAACAGCCTGGTCAGCTGGCCTCAGAAGGTGCTGGATATCCCTTAGTCGTGGTGCAGTGGCACCACTGTGGGTCTGTCCCTCCTCTGTCTCCTCTGGGTAGGACTTGCTTGTCTCGGGTGCCTAGTACAGTGCCTGCCACACTGCAGAGGACATGCTCAGTGAGCCACCAATAGGGGAATGAGTGACTTGCGTGTTTCTTCAGGCGACAGTGTAGGAGGGATGACACATATAGGGGTCAGTCATTTCATGAACAGCCCTGATCGCTTTCTTCTCAGTGAATGGGGACAGGTACCCTTCTGCCCTGCCCACAGCCCATTTCTGCCCTCTTCCAGCCACTCCCAATCCTCAGTGATGTCGAGTCGTTCTGACTCACAGCAACCCTGTAAGCAGAGTAGAAATGCCCCATAGAGTTTCCAAGGAGCACCTGGTGGATTTGAACTGTCAACCTTCTGGTTAGCAGATGCAGCACTTAACCACTACACCATCATGGTTTCCTCATGATGTGGTGCCTGTGAATTATCCCTGCAATCTGAGGAAGCCCTCCCCTACTACTGAGACATCTGTGTACCAGCAATTTGGTCTCACAAGACTCCCCACAGCCTCCACCCCGACCTTAGCACAGGGGTGCGCACAGCACCCGCAGAATGGACAGCCCTGTCTGGTCCCTTCAGGAGGTGTGCACCAGAAACCGCTCAGCGGAAGTCTGAGAACTGGCCCCTGTGCTCCCGAGATAAACGTGCAGAGCCTGCCACCTGGTGGCCAACTGTGGTTCTACACACCACACCCGCCCTCCGCAGAGCCTGTCGCAGCATCTCTAGCCTTCTGGATAGCATGATCAGTGGAAGATCTCTAAACTGATAGGAAATGAGGATCAAGGAAAGGAAAAAAACAAAAACCTCCCTGATTCTGATTTCCTTCCTGTGTGTTTGTCCTGAAGTCCTGACCCTGTGGATTCAACCCCAGGGTAAAGGAGGCCCTACCACCTTATGCAGAAAGGAGAGAGCCGAAGGCTAAAGTCTGGTAAGAGCCCAGGCTCACAGGTAGGACAAGCAGTCCCTGTGTGTGGAGGGCCTCGGATACGTGAAGCTGACTTGGCAAAGCCGGCTCACCTGTCTTAAGCCGTAGCCCACCTCTCAGCACGAGTGCCCCCGTTGCCATAAGGAGGGGTCTATGAGCTTTAGGGGTTCTTCCAGCTCTGACATCATCTCCAGGCAGGATCATACCAAAGCAAAGGAGGAACCCCATCACAGAACCTGTAACTCAGTGTGGGGATCCTGGCCATCAGAGATGTGTGGACTCTACTAGACCCCAGCCAGCTGTGTCCTCGGACCTCTTAGTTTCCAGTGGGCCGCTGCTGGGTTCCACTATCTGCAACCAGTAATCCACAGCAAGGTGGAGGCATCAGGCACCCTAGTTCAATGCGCAAAGTTGCACTTGTGTGAGCTGCTGGGTCTTACTCCTCACGCAGGGAGCCAGAGCTGGTCACTGGGGACACCCAGGAGCAGCCGGTGTGGCCAGGGATCAGCTTTGTCATTTCCAGAATCTGCTTTCTTTTAGAATGCAACAGTTGAGCATCATGGCCGAGAGCACAGACTCTGATGCCTCACAGACGTGGGGCTAAATCTACTGCGTCACTTACCAGCTGGGTAACTTTCAGAATTTCCTCAACCTCTCTAGGGCTCAGCTTTCTTACCTGTAAAATGGGAACAGTGACATACCCTCTCAAGCTGCTGACAGACTGAATGGCCTGGTGTATACAGAGCACTCATAGGGCCTGGCGTGTTCTTTTGCTTCTACAACCAATGTACACAACATTCCAAAAATGAAAATTATTGTATAAACCATTCAAGACAAAAGATTCTTAGCTTCTAAATACAACTCGTGAATTTTGCTTCTGGAAGCCTCCTCTCTCATGTTTTGCTTTTGCTGGTTTATTTTTTGCAGTGGTGTGACTGCCAGGAAAATCCTGCCCTTGACGCCTTGTCCCTCACCAAACAGCCAGGAGGAGGACAGCACCAGCTCCTCCCCGGAACATGGGTCTGTAGGGTCTGTAACTCCTCTCCTTGGCCCCTGAAACAGGCCCCTGCAAGGGTGGGATGGGCCTAGGCTACCAATCTGATTCCTGCACAGCCTGAGGAACCTCTTGTCCAGTGGCCACACAGATGGAGTGGCACGGATAGCTTCTGTCTTGGTCCCCTGGGAATCTCTGGACTCTCTCAAATGTCTGACTCCTGGGGCAGGGGACTTTTTTCTCAGGCTCTCTGGGCCCTATGTAGGCAAGGCTGTGCATCTCCTTGGGAATGGTGCCTGGTGTCGTACAAAGGAAGAACAGCTGCCCCAAAGCCAGGTCCCTGAGAGTCCACCAGCTCCACCACTGAATATCCTGGTGGGTGGTCAGGCATGGAGTTGGCAACCTGACCAAAAGACCTATGGGCCACTGGCTTCTGAGTCATGCACCTTGGCATGCTGGGGCATGGGTATGGCCCATGCCCTCTGACATTTCTCGCCTGGCAGACCCTACTCTCCTCAAGGAAGAATGCCACCACTTGCCCCTCCCCAGCCCGCCAGGCAGAATGAATGGCTCAGGGAAGCCCCCTGCCTTCCGCTTTAGTGCTTCTTGCTGTATTTCAGCCAGAAGGCCCAGAAACTAGAAATTACTGGAACAGTGAAAGACCTTTTTTACATACAGTCCCTCCTGCCTTCTAGAGAAGTGGTTTCTGTCACCTGCTGTGTTGATGATGGCTGTAGCTAGGAAGGGACCTGGCAAGGAACTGTTTCCAAAGCAAGTGGAGTCAGAGAAAGAGGGGGAAGGGCACAGGCTTTCCTTGATTTTAAGAATTCCTTAAAAATGTTCTACCCAACGCTTCTGCTTACAAATCTCACTGGCCAGAAGCTGGTCACCTGGCCACACACAGCTGCAAACAAGGCTGAGAAATGTAGGTTTCTTTTTTTTTTTTCTTTTTAAGCTGTGTGGCAACTTGCCCAGGTCAGTATGGTGGTTCTGTTTTTAGGGAGAGGGATGAATATTCATCTCTCTCTCAAGGGCAGAGATGTAAGCCAGGGTGGAGGATGGGGACTCACTGGGGAGACTTCCTAATGGATGTGATATCTAAGCTGGGTGCTGCAGAAGACAGGCCTCAGGTAAAATGGGCCTGGGTAGGGGGCAGAGAGAATGACTATGAGGGCACAGAAGGCAGAGAGAGAAAGCCACTCAGCTGTCAGGGAGAGGAAACAGCAAAAGCAGAGACCTTGAAGCCAGACAGAGCTCAGTTTATGGGAGTAACAGAAGGAAAGGTCAGAGTGGCCAGAGCCTGTGAATACTCATGGGGGGGGAGCATGTGACAAGGTCAAGGGTTACTTCATACAGAGCCCAGTAGGTCATGGGACAGAGTTTGAATTTCATGACAAGGGTGACAAGAAGCCACTCAAAGGTTGTAAACAAGGAAGTGGCATGAGCCAGTCGGCATCATCCGAGCACTGCTCTGGCTGCCACGCAGAGGGTGAGTCAGGCTGCCCGGACGTACTGCTTCCTGGGTGAGATCTGGTCATCAAGACGGAAAAACACCCTAGAGGGAAGCGCAGAGTCCGAATGTAAAGCATACTAAATGAAACATGCCATTGTCCCCAGCATCTCCGAGAGGCCAACGTCATCATCCATCCCTCTCACTGGGGACAGCCAGACCGACTCTGACATCCTGGCATTCATCAGGGCCAGACAGAACATTCTGCAGAAGAAATGTAAGTTTCCTCCTTCAGTGGCCCTTCCAGGGCCATAGGTCACCTGCTCTGCTCACTAACACTTGTGGGGAGATGGCAGAGAAGCTGGAGAAAGTAAGGTGAGATTTAAGGGAGGAGCTTCCTACGTGTTCCCAACGCCACAGGCCCCTTCACCTGTGCCTGGCCTCTGTCTCGTCCTGGAAATCCCAGAGAGCCAGCAAAAGAGGCTCCACGACAGGACCAAGGGATGGTCCTGCCCCACTTGGCGAAGTGTCCTCTACCCCTTCCAGATCCTTTTGTTCTCCTGTTTGTTCTCTGACCCCAAAGGCAGTGTTCCCCTTTGCCCAGCCCTCTCTTGACAGGAAGGAGCTATGTGATGGTTTGGTAACCTGTTGGATTTCTGGCTAGAAATCTCTCCTTTGTGTCTGAATGGAGTTCTTGCCAGCGAGCTATGGATATAAACGCCACTAGAAGCCTCAGGCCCAAGGACAATTTAAGTAAGAGAGAAATGTGTGTGGCTGTCAAACAGGAAGAAAAGGAGAGGGCCTTCCCAGCTTTCCTCACTGACCTGCCCTGCCTCTTCCCCTTGATAACTGCTCATCTGCTGGGTAGGCCTTTTCTTCTCCTGCCTTCTGTCCCCCCCAATATACCTGGCCCTTACCCGAGCCCAGCTTTTAGTTTTAACCTCTTCCCAGTGATACAAATGCTACCAGACAGGCTTCGCCTTGCTTTCACAAGACAAAAGGCTGCCCTTGGTAGCATGCAATGGCAGACTTGGGTCATCTGATGGCTGACAAAGCCTGCCCTGAAGGGGCCTGCCCTTAGTTTCACAACCAACTTTCTGCAGTGACATAGTTGGAGGTCTGCACAGGGATGGAGCACCCCAACTGAAGGATGACCTTTACCCTCTCATCCTCACTAACAGCAAGCGAGCCCCTTTGCCAGGATGCCAGCCTGCTGTTTTCTCCTCACCCTGTACAGGATCGGCAACATCACACCATCGTCAGGCCTTTTCTGAGGACTGAAATGCCTCAGCTCTGCCATCAACTTGCTGTGACACCTTGCCCACTAATTTGCCTTTTCTTATCCTCAATTTCCCCAGCTGGAAAAAAAAAGAAAAGAAAAGAAAGAAAGAAAGCATCTTAGCTATCCAGTGCCGCTATAATAGAAATACCATGTGTAAATGGTTTTGGCCAACAGAAATTTATACTCTCACAGGTTAGGAGGCTAGAAGTCCAAAATCAGGGTGCTGTCTCTAAAAGGCTTTCTCTGTCGGTGCGGGGGAAGGGTCCTTGTCACCAACCCACCCCTGCAATAGGAGCCTCTCAGTGCAGGGACGCTGGGTCCAAAGGACATGCTCCGCTCCTGGCTTGTCTTGCTTGATGGTAACGGGGTCCCTCTCCTTTCTGCTTGATTCTCTCTTTTATATCTCAAAATGATCTCCAAGGCCCTATCTGTCCCCAAAACTACTAGTGATGGCATGCTGATCATCTAGTGCTACTCTAACAGAAATACCACAAGTGGATGGATGGCTTTAACAAAGAAAAGTTTATTCTCTCGCAGTCCAGTAGGCTACAACTCCAAACTCAGAGTGCTAGCTCCAGGGGAATGCACTCTCTCTGTTGGCTCTGGAGGAAAGTCCTTCTGTTGCATCAGTCTTTGGCCTGGGAGCATCCTCAGGTCTGAAGGACATGCTTTGCTCTGGGAACTGTTTTCTTTATGATCTGAGGTCCCCATCTCCCTGCACTTCCCTTTCATCTCTTGTAAGATACAAGGGAATGCAAGGCACACCCCCGAGAAGCTCCCTTTGCATGGGATTGGGGAAGTGACTTGGGTAAGGGTGTTGCAGCCCCTTCCGAATCCTCTTTAACATAATCCAGCCTTGCCCTATTAATCACAGGTTGATATACAACATAAAACCACAGATTTACAACATAAAAAAAATCAGAAAATGGAGGACACTCCCACAACAGGGGGACTCATGGCCCAGCCAAGCTGATACACAGATTTGGAAGGAGACACAATTCAATACATGACAACATGTATCAGGCACTGAGCGACAGTGAGCAGCCCATCAGTGAACAAACACAGGTGTCTTCTCTGTGCCAGGCAGTGTGTCCCGTGCTGGTGCTGTGGCAGTGAGGAAACAGAGTCAAGCCGTAAGAAACTGGCATTCTGTTGTGCTAGGTGGTGCTGTGACATAGGTCACGTACACAGTGTTGTAGGCAGCAACAGGAAAAGCTGCTTTGGCTGGCGTGGACCACTGGCCATTTGCACATCCTCGTGGTCCTGGACAAGTGCTCAGCCAAGCAGTAGACAGGAGACGGAAGCGCCTTGTCGTGGGTTGCATTGTGTCTCCCAAAAATGTTTGTATTGATTTGACTTGGCTGAGAGTCCCAATATGAGTGGGAGGGTCCCCCTGGAGAAAAGAACCAGTAGCTGAACTGTGAGAGCGGAGCAAGTCCTAGGAGCAAGTTTTCTCAGCAGAACCTGAAGACAAAAGAATGGGAAGGGACGCTGCTTGGTCACGGGGTGAGAAGAAGGTCATCATGGCTTGAGTGCAGGGATCCCCGGGGGAGCAGCGCCAGATCACACAGGATTTTATTCCAGGTACAGGGGGGACCATCCAACCGATGCTTTAGAAAGCTCCCTGTGGCTGTCGTCCTGTAGTTACAAGCAACCAAGACTTCTCAGGCTACTGTGTGAAGGTCCAGGCAAGAGATGAGCAAGGCCTGGACTTGCCAGTGGACTGGATGGAGGTATGAGGGAAGGAGAGAGAGCATGGCCTCTGGGCTTTTGATCTGAGCAGCCAAGAGCGTGATAGTGCCACAGACATGGCAAAGATCAGCTCTTGACTGGGGCGTTGTATCCCTCCACAAACCTCTGGCCATCTCACCTGCAGACCGTTGGCCATGAAGCTGAGAGCAGGCCCCTCAGAGCAGAGGTGGCCCATCAGTGTAGGAGCTCACCGAACTGCCAAAGACAGGGAGGGGGCTTCGGAGGGAAAGAGCTAGAGTTGTCGCGAGTTCCAGGTGGTCCATGCAGAACGTCCGTCGTATCTGCCACCCAAGCAGAGGTGCTGAGGGGGCAGAAGAACATATGATTCTGGAGCCAGGAGGACAAGTCAGAGATGGAAAAATAAGTGTGGAAGTCGCTATGTGTGGGCAGTGTTTAAAGCCGTGGGACTGAGTAGAGGCGCCTTCAAACAGTGTCAAGTTATTCTGAGTGCTGAGAGCAGATCCCTGGGGCACTCTGACACTTAGAAGGAAAGGAAGAAGATCTAGTCAAAGATGCTGATAAAGGCTCAGGCAGAGAAGGGCCAGCAGGCAACTGAGTGTGGCCCCAGGCAGGTCTGGAGGAGGGCAGATCCAAACGAATGGTCAGCTGAGTTCAGTGCTGCTGAGAGGTTGAGTGAACAAGGACAGAACATGGACCACTGGCCATTCTGCACATCCTCGTGGACCTGGACATGTGCCCAGTCTAGCAGGAGACGGGAGACAGAAGCCCCCTGTTGTCGATTGCATTGTGTCCCCCCAGAAACGTATGTAGTGATTTGACTTGGCTGAGAGTCCCAGTAAGGTGCAGTTCCGCACATATGTAGGGAATCCTGCCTCTGTGCTATTAACAATGACAGCTGTGCTGGTAAGGCAGGCTTCGAGGCACCAGCTGTGGGATGTAAGGGAGGGTAGGGATGTAAGGGAGAAGTGGGAACCTCACACTACCAAGGAGCAGCACAGAGAGCAGAGCACAGCCTTTAGATCTGAGGTTCCTGGGCCGAAATACTCTCGTTGGATTTGAACTCAACCTACCAAACCGTGTGCTACATTCTCTTGCGGACTAGACTTACAATTCGTAAATGGATTGTGGCTTACCAGACTGTGTCAATAAAATTTCTCTTCGTAAAGCCTTCCACTGTTGGTATTTTCTGTTAGAGCAGTACTAGGTGACTAAAACACCCCCACTGGAGTGGTTGAGGAAGGAGCGGGAGAGGAGGAAGGTGAGACAGTGAGCGGGGACAGCTGTCCTCTGAAGGTGTTGAACTGTGAGGAAGAGCAGAGAAATGGGGCTGGAGCTCAAGGGAAATAAGGAGCCAAGGGGAGGTTTTGTCTGTTTCAAATAGGTGCTATTAAGATATGTTTATATACCAATGGAACTAATCCAACAAAAAGCGAGAAATGGATGATCTGGGAGAGAGGACCAGACTGTGGGAAAAAACTCCTGGAGAAAGTGAGAGGTGATGGTCTCTAAGATATAAGTGGATAGGTTGCCCTCAAATCTGGGTGGCTCCTTCCCCATAACACATTCATGGAAATGCTCCTTCCCCATAACGTGTTCATGGACACAAGCCAGCATTCCTCCCATCAAGAAGCTGACGAGTAAGCTCTATATTAACATTCTGTTTACTCAGCTTTTGCACACATCACAGAGATGTGACACTATACCCTTCTAAAAGTGAAGAAGTAGGAACCCAAACTCTGTGTTACGGTATTGTTTTCCTGCTAACACTGTCCCCAGACAGTTCAGAGAGCTGTGCTAAAGGGCAGGGCACGGTTATTAAAATCTGTGTGGCATGTTGCCAAGTTTTTCATTCACATCATTTCATCTGATGCTGTCAACACACCTGTAAGGTGACAGAATTAGGATTATGAGTCCCTTTAACAAGGAGGAAACACTGCTGGCATAGTAAAAGGCTTCATCTGCTAACCAAAAGGTCAGCTGTTCAAATCCCCCAGGTGCCCCTTGGAAACTCTATGGGGCAGTTCTACTCAGTCCTATAGGGTTGCTATGAGTCGAATCAACTGGACAGCAGTGGGTTTGGGTTTGGTTTAACAGGTATGGAGGTTGAGGCCCAAAGAGGTTGAGTGACTTGCCCAGGATCACAGAGAGCTAAGATAACGCAGGTCTTCTACATTCTCTCCACAGGGCCACACTGCCCTGAAAAGCTGTAAGTTCCAAGACGCCTAGCTAGGCATTCTGGGGTTTGCCTCCCAGCCTCTGGAAAATCGGCAGCAAAAGGAAGGAACGTGACCATAGGCCTACCGTCATACACTAGGGGACCTTTGTTCTCCAAACAAATATCATCCTGGAAGTCATTCATCAAAACAAAAGTCCAAGAGTCTGATTTTATGCCTGAAGGAAGAAAAATAATCCTGGTTATTAGTGACTGTGGACCAGCTGCAAAGGAAGCTAAAGACACAGTGGCAAGGGACCCTCTCCTGCCAGGTCAGGCCTCATTGCCACTGAATCCAGCCTGTCCGCCAGCGGCAGATGGCACAGCGCCACCAGGCAGCACTCTGCACACAGCCCACTTATCAGGCCCTCCCGGCAGGCAAACATGCAGGCTGGGGCCCAGCCACCTTCCCAGCCAAAGCAAACAGTCCCTTTCCCTGCCCTGGGCTCCCTTTGCTCTTAATTTAGCAGCACTGTCGTGGGCTTCTTCAGGAGTGCTCATTAGGTTGGATTTGTGACCATCAGCCTGGGAGAAAGAACTCAGAGAGGGTAATTTAACATAAGCCTCACCAGGCTTTTAGACTTCACCGAGGGCTGGGATGAATCTCCTTGATTTAGGATTCATGAAGAAGCTAGGAATGTTTACATCCCTGCCAGGGGCGCAGGCAGACAGGTATAGAGCCCCCTTAAGGGGCGTTAGTCATTCACTGTGTCAAATTTGCCGTTTCCAACAGCCAAGGATGTTTTTTAAAATCTGAGAAAATAAAGTTAACCCTTTCTAGAGTGCTTTTTAAAAAAATCTTCCTTAGTCCCTGAGTTTGAAAGCATTTCTACCTGCAAAGGAGCCTTAAGGTAACCCTTGGGACCATCTTCGTTAGTGGATGCCGGTAAAAAATGTGTCCCGGCCTCTGCCCTCTGCTGCCCCAACGTCTTCACCCTTAGACACCCCTCAGCTTTCGTCCGGGTTTAGGAACTTCCCAGCAAAACAGAAAGAGCACCGGAAGAAGGAAGAAAGAGACAAAAATTCAAGAGCAGTCACTGCCACCTCCTTGGCCCTGGGTGACCCTGAGCAAGCCACTTGGCCCTCAGAGTCTGTCGAGTGCAGACCCCACCCCTTGTGCTGGGCTGTGAGTCTCCCCTGAGATAATGGCCACTGGAAGTCCCCCGTAAGCTGCCAACACCAGGCCATCAGCAGCAGGGCACCTGGCATGCCTGGTGAGAAGTGGTCCAACCCAGTGAGATGTGATTTTCTTTTAATGGCGTACCTGCAGCGGTCCCCTCCACGCTAGGGGTCTACAGTGACCAGAATCCTGACACAGACTGGCAGCTCCACCCCTCAACTGGGACTCCTACAAGGACTGCCAGTGAAGCTCACGAACTCGACCTACAAAAGGTGCTACACACCTCATTGCTGAATGTCCCTATGGTCACCTTTGAAGTCCTCCCCTTGGGAAGCTATGCACTGATGCCAGCGCCGAGTCTACCCTTCAAAGCAATTTTGGAACTCTTTTTCTGGAGTGGCCATCAGAGTTGTCATCACATTACCCTTGATGTCCTGAATGTAATCAAAGTGGCTTCCCGCCAATATTTCCTTTATTTTTGTGTAAAGAAAAAAGTCATTGGGGGCCAGATCAGGGAGGGTGGTCTGATACCGTTATTTGTTTACTGGCTAAAAACTCCCTCACAGACAACTATACAATTCAGTTTGCGAACTTGCCACCATGCCACCATACACAATGGCCATTCCAGAAAGAGTTCCAAAATTGCTTTGAAGAGTGGACTAGACACTGGCATTGGTGCATAGCTTCCCAGGAAGAGTACCTCAGAGGTGACCTTAGTAATATTCTACAGTGAGGTATGTGGCACTTAGGACAATTACGTTTGCAGACTTCATTGTCAGACTTTGTAAAGAGTGAACCAGAAATGGCATCTTGGATGTTTGTGTTGAAGTCTGTGTGCAGGAACAAGTGCACCCTGGAGGACTACGTGCTCTGAACTTGTGTGACAGCATTTCTTCTCTGCTGCCTCTAGGCATCACTGAATGCTTGTGCTTGGAGCATTAGTGACACTGCTGTAGTGAGAGCTGGCTCCGATTCTGTGCTCCTCCCCACCAGTGACATGCGTACACCTGGCGCAGGCTGCTTGTAAACAGTGCAGAGGAGACAGCAGACCAGTGGCCTGACCAGCAGACGCACGGCTGGTGGTCCCCCGGATCTCCTCTCACCAGTCTGTAGGTTTGGAAAGACCAAACCAGTGCATTTCAACCTTAGCTTCCTATCAGAATCAGCTGGGCCCACCACAGAGATTTAGGTGGTCTAAGATGTGGCTTGAGCATCAAAATTTTTAAAGGCTCCCCAATAGTTTCCAACTGGTCCAGAATAACTGGAACACATCACCTTCGTAAGCTCAGCTGTGCTTTGTGTCCTTGCTTCCTGTCTGCAATGTGGTTGGGACATGCCAGAAGATCTTATATATAAGGACTATCTCCATTTAGTTAAACAGCCAGACCAGCCTGGGGTCTTGCATATAGACCCCCGGTCCCACTGAAGGCCCTATCTGAAGGACTGAAAGTCTCATAGCTTTGAATCGTTTAAGACCCCTTCCTGCTCGTTACCTCCAGTTTGTCACTGAGAATTGCCGGTTCCTCCCTAGGTCAGCCTAGGCCATGCAGGAACCCTCTGCCCACACTGTCTGGTCCTGTGGCCGCACCCAGATGGCTGCCACGGCCTCCTCACCAGCTTCTTGACCAGCCTCTCTCTTCAATGTCTCTGACCACTGTGATTCATTTTAAACAGTGTGCTCATGACTCCACCTAAAGGGCTTTAGAAATTCCCCTTGATTTTATTACATGAGCTAAACTTCCAGCAAACTATCTGCATGTCATTCATACCAATTCTCTCTCACACTTTAATATGTTCACAGATCATCCAGGGTTTTAATGAAAATGATGATTCTGATCCTGTAAGTCTCGAGTAGGGCCCAAGGCTCTACATTTCCTAACAAACTCCCAGAGTATGCCAGTGCTGCTGGTCCATGGGCCGCACTTTGTGCAGGAGCTATGCTACCTTGTCTACTCCAAGGATTCATCTGCTCCAATGAGTGGGGAATGAGAAGTATGAGGTCCAGAGAGCTGACACGATTTGCCCGAAGTCACATCACAGGTCGGCAGTTCTGGCTCAAATTCAGGGCCCTAGATTTTAATTCAGAGAATCCTTCTCTATGCCCAGCTATAGCAGGTAACAGAATAGGAGCTGTGTGTTCATCCTGGAATAGAATTAATGTCTGGAGCAAAAAGCCAGGAGAGAATCTCTTGGAGGGCTAAGTAAGAGTGTCAGTCAAACCATGGCACTTGAAATACAGCATTGGTCCCAGCTCAGAAAGGTGAAAGTTTTTTTGTTTTTTTTTTTTTTAAAATATTTTATTCAGCTTTAAGTGAATGTTTACAATCCAAATGAATTTACCATACGAAACACCACATCCGTAACACTATACAACCCTAACTGCTCTGCCTTCCTCTGCCCGCCGTAACAGCGCACCCCTCCCTTCCACCCTGTACTTCCCGCATCCGTTCTGCCAGCTCCTGTCCCCTCCCACCCTCCCATCTCACCTCTGGACAGGAGCTGCCCAGGCAGCCTCATGTGTATATTTAAGCCAAGAAGCATGTTCTTCACCAGCATCACTCTGGGTCTTACCGTTCAGTCCAATCTTTGTCCGAAGAGTTGGCTTCAGGAATGGTTTCAGCTCTGGGCTAACAGGGAGTCTAGGGCCATGTCCTCAGGGGACCCTCCAGTCTGATAGAGTTCTGGTTCTGCACACTTGTTTTTCTCCTGCTGTATCAGGGACTCTACTTCCTGTCAGGGCACTCACAGGTGGTGGCTGGGCACCATCTAGTTCTTCTGGTCTCATGCTGATACAGTCTCTCGGTCATATAGTACCTTCTGTCTGCTGGGTTCATATTTTCCTCATGTCTTTGATGTCCTTCATTCTCCTCTGCTCCAGGTGGATTGGGGACAGTTGATGCTACTTAGATGGCAGCTTGGTGGCTTTTAAGACCCCAGACACCACTCACCAAAGTGATAGGCAGAACATTGTCTTTAAAAAAAACTTAGTTATTCCAGTTAGCCTAGATGTCCCTTGAAACTGTGGTCCCCAGACACCTGTCATTGCTGCTGCGTCCTTCAAAATATTGGGTCGTATTCAGAAGACCTTTTAGCTTTTGATGTTGTCCAGTTGTGCTCACCAGGGAAATGAGGCTTTTGCAAAGAGACAAAGGAGGCATCTCCATTCTGAGTCTGAGGAGAAAATGCAGCTCCTGGAAAGTGGAGCACTGAGGGAGAGGCTGCCGAGGATACAGGGCAGCGGGGTGGGCAACCATGCTTCATGACCTTCTCCCCTCGACCCTGCATCCAGTGAGAAGGTAGCACCCCTGTGCACAGCCTGACCCAGATAATCTATGTCTTCTTTCAGGTTTGGGAAACAATTGACTCTCCAGTGAGAATCCAGCCATGCCTTGTGACAGCCAGAACACAGTACAGATGAAGGCTCTCCCCTCACTCGTCCTGCTTCAGAAGAGACCTTTGGGCACCTGGGAGCAACTAGTGGCTTTGGTTTTGATGTAGGGGGTGGGGGCTGTATTCTTTAAGGATAGTGTCCTGGAGGCCATCAGTGAGTGGGCCAGGGCTGACAGTGGCATCCTTACTGTGGCTGCTGGAGCTGCTGGCAGGGCCAGGGGATGCCAGGGTGCCAGGGATTGGAAAAGGGGTTCAGCTCACCATTGTCCTCAACTAAGTAAAAAACAACAGATGAGTGCAATAGTGGTATTTTACAAAGGTAACTATAAGCCTTTGTGATTATGAAATGCTTACATCATAATGTAGTGGTGGAGACATTCTCACTGATGGTATTCAGGGGGCGGTGATGGTAATTGGTTGCCTTTAGCTATGTACCAGCCCTCTCTGCCAGCCCACCTCCTGGTTTAGAAGCCCAGGGATGGCTGTGATAAGCCAGACAGGAAGTGCAAGCCAAAGTCAAGAAAGGGAAATCTTGGCAAGGCATCTTGATGGCTAGGCCCAGTCTCCCAGACCAAACCTGCCACCAGCGTTCTCATGGCCTGACAACCTGTAGATAACACCTGAACCATCCGAGTCTCCATGGTGCCACCCACCCTGTAGGCCCAAGGAATGTCATGGCACCGGGGAAGAATAGATGGTTCCCAAGGACTGTCATCCATGAAGAAAGCTCCAGAGTGGGTAGTGTGGACTCCTCAGGCCTGATAACCTCCCAACAGCCACTTGAGCTTCCGTAGGATTCCAGCTGAAGTTCCTAACTGTCACAGAGAACACATAGCAACTTCAGGGGGGCCAGCTTCAACAAGGCTTCTAAACACTCTGGGTGCTGGATTTATGTCCCAAGGATGGTGGACTGGTCCCTGGGGAGGTCCTTGGAGAGCTGCCACCCAATTTGGAGAGGTGGTGATGGGAAACAATAGGGTCCCAGCCCAGCTGTAGCCAGCTTGGAAGACAGCGGGGCAGTGCAGGGCTGGCATGGGCTGACACCTCAAAGTGAAGCTAACCGAATAAAAATGCTTGTCCATAATTTTTCTGATCTCTGTCCTATAAATACAGGACCTCATGACTCTGGAGAGGGAGCACAGAGATGATGCAGCATAATTGGCTCATTCCCTCCTCCCCCTTTCAGGATGGGGTGAAAGCATCATGTAGAAGATAAAATCATTACATTTCAGAGCTAGACAGGCCCGTAGAGCTCCTCTAATCCACACTGATAGTTTATAGAATTAGAAAACAGGAGCAAAGGGGAGGATCTGGCTTGCTGTTACACAGCTAGTGACCAATGTTCCCTCCTGATAGAGGCTTTCCTTGACTGCTCCACCCAGCGTAACCCCCGAGTTACTCTCTATCCCTTTAAAACCGTTGCCATAAAGTCAGTTACCACTCCTGTCAATGCCACATGTGTCAGAGAAATACTGTGCACCACTGAGTTTTCAGTGACTGATAATTTGGAAGGAAATCACCAGGCCTTTCTTCTGAGGCACCTCTGGGTAGACTAGAGGTCCCAACCTCTCAGCAGACCAGCGCGTTCAACGTCTGCACCGCCTAGGAACCTCGGTCCCGTTACCCAGTTTTGTTTTCATCATCACTACCTAACACACGTTTTTGCCTTTTTTCATGATGTGTAACACCCATGCACATAGGACTACAAGCTCCAAGACAACCCAGATCTGTCTGTGTCGCCCATCACTGCATCCCCAGTGCGGAATCTGTGCTCGGTAAGTATTTCTTCAGTTAATACATGGCAGAGCCAGGAACCAGACCTCCTGCTTCTCAGACTGGTGGTGTTCCCACTGCCTCACTCTGGCTCTGTGACTGAGGGCTGTTTGCAGGTTCAGTCTGTCTGGTTGGCTACTGTAGCCGCAGCAGCAGGACTCCCAGTTCTATGTCACATGGGAAGTCCCCAGTAAAATCTAGAACTGGGGGAAGGTCAAACAGAGCACTTACAGCTTGATTCCAGAAGCCTCTCCAGGAGTCTACAGGGCACACATATAAGCATACACACACACACATACACACAACCACACACGTGCAAACACATGCTCAGGAGTCCTGAAGGTGACGTGGGTCTTCAAGAATTAGCATCCGTGTTCCTGGAACACCTCAGTACCCACGGCTCTCTCAAGCTGGTTCTGTCTATTGACTTTAAATTTCCTGCCAAGAAGTGATCTCCTGGATCCAAAGGCCGTATTGACAGAGTTGTGTGGAGAGGCCCAAGCCTCCTAGGGCAGTCACTAAGGCAGGAGAGGAAAACAGACAGCTGAAGGGTCTTAGGCTTCTGTTACCCTGCTAAGCAGGTCATATGTATGCGAAGTTCATGCAGCAAATGGCAAGAGAGCCTTCTGCTTCGAGCATCTTGTCCCAGTGGAAGCTGGGCCATTAGTGCAGATTCGTGTTTGGCTACAGGGCATCTGCCTACAAATAAGATAAATGAATGAAATGTTTTGAAAAGACTTTCCAGCGATCCACCTGGACTTAGTGCAGCCATGAAGGTATCTCAGTTCACACCGGGCTAAGATGTGGAATTTTCCAAAGTGTTCTTTGGGAAGCAGCCTGGCCAGTGACTCCAGCCCAGTCATTACTGGAATTCCACTGGCTCTACCAGTCCCTTCACAGGAAGTATGAGGGAGGGCAAGGTGGGAGAGGAGGGCGGAATGTGGATTACTCAGATCTTGCACAAAATAAATTTTAGAGAGGAGATAAACTGTCAGATTGAGTAACTAGACTTAATTCTTCACCTCCTGGGTATTCAGGTTGAATAAATCAAAAAACAAATCCATTGCCATCAAGTCAAGTCAGTTCCAACTCACTGCAGCCCTATAGGACAGGGTAGAACTGCTCCATGGGGTTTCCAAGGAACAGCTGGTAGATTCGAACTACTGACCTTTTGGTTAGCAGCCTGAGCTTTTAAGTGTCACACCACCAGGGCCCTGGATAAGTACAGTACTCAGGATGTTAGTTTATTGGAAATAGAATCTCTGCAGATATAATTAACTAGGATAAGGTGATTACTGGATGAGAATTGGGTCTACATTCAACATGACTGGTACCCTTACAGACGAGTACACACAGACACACACAGAGGTAAAACAACCCTGTGGAGATAACAGCAGAAATTACAGTGATGCAGATACAAACCAAGGGATGCCAAGGAGTGGCAGCAACCACCAGAAGCTGGGAAGAGGAAATGAACGATTCTTTCTTGGAGCTTTCAGAGGGAATGAAGCCCTGCTGACACCTTTATTTCATATTTCATGTCTTCAGAACTATGAGAGACTAAATTTCAATTTTTTAAACCAGTCATCTTATGGTAACTTGTTAAATATCTGTATGAAACTCATACAACTTACAATAGAATTATACAACCAAAGATTTGCTTTGGCCTCATGGGGACAGACTAGACTTCCTTGTCCCTTAAATTTGGCCTTGGCCTTGTGACTTGCTTTGACAATGGAGTGTTAGCAGGGGCTTGAACCATGCTTGCAAAGCTGGGCTTACCTTTTGCACTCCAGTGATATGCCTTGAGAAAAACATATCCTAGGTAATTGCTGCTCCTTCAGTCTACATCCTAGAATATACAGAGAGCAGGACTCAGACACAACCTGAGGCCTGGCGCCAAACCAACAGACTGGAAGCCCAGCCCAGATCAGCTGAACCCTGGCTGACCCGAAGATCTACTATCATGAGAATAAATGCTTACGTCATAAGCTACTGGCATACATTTAGAATGGTTTGTTATACATCATTAATTGTTGTAATAGATGACTGATGCTGAAACTGAAATCCAGAGAGGGTACATCACTAGATCAAGAACATCTTAGTCCAGAGTTCCTTCTGTCTCTCCATGCTGCCTGTTGAAAGGCACTTGAAAGTAGGCTGCATACAGGAAATGCAAACAGCACTGCCACTTGCAGCCATGATGGCATGATGGGGACCAGACAGCTTCCTGCTTTAAACAACTGAAAACCATTCAAAATGTTTAAACCAATGGTTTTCAGACACTGGATGACAGGCAGTGCATGACTCTGATTCCCAAGAGAAGAGAAGCAAAATGAGCCCTGTGCCACACAGCCTGGAGAGTTTTCAGGTTGTGGCTCTGGGACAGAGAGGGACCCAGGGGGCACCTAGTGGTCTTACAGAGCTGAGGAGATACAGCTGGGAGTCCAAGGAGGTTGATATTTGCAGAGGAGAGACTGCAAAGAGAGAGCACTGGAGATCTAAAGAGGGCTACCCATAAGTCTTGACTACCTATTTATCAGTAGATACATATTAGGAAATTACCCAAGTCTGAGGAAAGAACCACCAGAAAGCAGATAGAACAATTTCCAGAAATAACAATAGGACTGAGAATAGTTCTTGTTCTCAACAGCCAAAGTAGCTAAGCTTCCAAACACAAAACAAAAAAACCAAACCCACTGCTGCTGAGTCGTTCGGACTCATAGCAACCCTATAGGACAGAGTAGAACTGTCCCATAGAGTTTCCAAGGAGCACCTGGCAGATGTGAATTGCCAGCCTGTTGATCAGCAGACATAGCACTTAACCACTACACCACCAGGGTTTCCTTCCTAATGCAAGGGCTATTCAACAGAGAACTCAGTAGAGCATTGACTCAGACCTGGTCACATTATTCCTTGATGTAAAACTACTCTGGCCCAACTGAAAAAACTTATAAAGAAGTCTCAAACTAATCAAGTTTCCAAGAAACTTCACTGAGTCCCAGAACAAAATAAAAATAAATATATATATTTAAAGGAATACAGAAAGAGAAAAATCCAGCACTCATCAGTGTATAGTTTGTAATGTCTGACATCCAATAAAAAATTATCAGGCATGCAAAGAAGCAAGAAAATAGGCTCATAATGAGGAGAAAATTCAACAACAGAAAGTAAAAACAGACCCAAGAATAACACAAATGACTGGATAAATAGACAATAACATTTTTTAAAATGTATTGGGTGCGTGTTCAAAATGTGGGCAGAAAGATGACACCGTGATGCCTCAGACGTAAACATACCATGGACATCTGGTCATCCCTTTAACCAGGGTGTACCATTCACAGTGCTGAGTTCAAGGGATCGAAGGACTGAGACCAACCAGGAGCAGGCCCTCTTGAAATGTGCATTCTGATTAGGGAGACGCAGAGACAGACAATAAATAAGATAATCTGAGTTAGATGGAATTAGAGGTCAGGATAATACAGGCCTGGGCTCATGCTGAAGATGAGAAAGAGTGTCAGAGTGTGGGCCCAATGCAGAGAGGAAGGGTTAGGCCTAAGAAGTCACCCCAGGTATTCACTGATGAGAGGAGAAATGAGGCTAGGTACTAGCTGGTTACACAGAAACAGGCAGCATGGCAAATAGGGGATCTAGGCCATGTGAGAACATGGTGGGGTGAGACTGCTCCATGCAGAAAAGATGTGGAAAGGGTGGCTGTGAATGTGGTGTGTTGGAAACAGATGCTTCTGTCAGACACGGATGCTTCTCTCAAGGCAAGGGATAAGGTAAGCCACCCATTTCAGGGTTAACTCCTTTTGAGGGGGCTCCTGTGGCCCCAGTGCCAGCCAGAAAGGTTGTGCTGGTTTTACACACACTGAGTGGGAACTCAGAGCAAAGAGCAAGCAGAAATCAGTAGGGTATTCCTCATTTATTTGTCTCAAGAAGGCCATCCTTCCCCAGGCCTACCCCATTCCCCATCTGACCCCACGTGTGAGATACTGTTGTTACTGTCTCTGCTCTGAAATATCTTTCAGGTCTGCCTTTTCCATCACTGTCCTTAGATGAGGCAAGTGAGTCATCTGCCCCAGGCCCCAAGCCTCAAAGTGCCTGCACTTTGGAGAATCTTGCTCCAAGTTATCAAAGCCTCCCTCCAGTGCCATCTATACCTCCAGCCTAGACTAGGCCCCATAGGGGCTTTGGTTCCCTTTTCCCTTTAAGGCACTCTCCAAGTCATGCATGCGGTTGGCCAGACGCCCCAAGGTACTCCAGAACTCATGTCCGTTGTTCCTGGTTCAAAAAGGCAGCCTGTGAGTGAATCATTCTCGCTGTCCGGCACAGCATTTCTCCCATGGCCTTGCTTGAAACTGGGCCTCCAAGATGGTACTGACATGCTGATTTAAAATGACTCTCTCCATCAGACACAGGACAAAGAACTGTCACACGCATTTATTGGACAATGAACACATGTAATTAGCTCTTCTCCACCATTATTAAATCTCCATTGATAAATCATTATGCTTTACTTGGGCTTATAAATTTGGTACTATATTCTTTAATCAAATATTTATATAGCTATTTTTAAAAAATGCCATTGAGTTGATTGTAACTCATAGCGACCCTGTAGGACAGAGTAGAATGGCTCCATAGAGTTTCCAAGAACTGCTTGGCTGATTTTAACTGCTGACTTTTTGGTTAGCAAACACCATTTAACCACTACATATAGATTAAAAAAAAAAAAAAAACTCCAAACCCGTTGCTGTCAAGTCAGTTTCAACTCAGAGCTACCCAATAGCACAGAGCAGAACTGCCACATAGGGTTTTCAGGGAATGGCTGGTAAATTCAAACTGCTGATCTTTTGATAAGCAGTCAAGTAGATAAACCATAACACCAAACCCACTGCTGCAGAGTCAATTCCAATTCATAGTGATCCTGTAGGACAGAGTAGAACTGTCCCTACTGAGTTTCTAAGCAGTGCCTGATGGATTTGAACTGCTCACCCTTTGGTTACCAGACGTAGCACTTACCTAACCACTATGCTACCAAGGTTTCCAAGTAGATAGTGGTATGCAAAACACCTTTTCCAGGGTGCCACATACCCAGGAACAAGCCTGGCTGTTTCTATAATCCTGATGCCTTGGTTCGTTTTCTATCCCAGGCCTTCAAGAGGCTCTGCTTCTTCTCCCTGGGGCCAAGGTGAAGGCTTCTTGGTCCACAAATCCATCTACATCTTAGCCCCTGTTTTTCCAGGTCTCCTGTTGCTTTAACCCTAATGTCTCTTGCAGCTCTGAATTTTTTCTATAATCTGAAGGTGTACAGGGATGAAGAGGGGTTTCTGTAATATGTGGTGTCCAAGAAATTCCTTAACACTCTCCTCACCTTTTTCAATTTTAGTGTCCATAAAGAAAGAGGTATGTGGCCATCCCACCACTTTTTAGGGCATTTGTCTGGTGTGCAGAGACAAGCAGACCACTCCCTCCACCAGAGTTCACAGATGAGCTATTTCCCTGCAGGAGTCATAAACTGCAATGGCCCCCAAAAAGAACCAACCAGGACTCTGTGAGACACTGTCAGTTCCATGCCTATTTCCCCAATCCACCCTGGAGGTCAGGAATAGCTTCAGTGGACAGTCCCATCCATGCCGACAGCTGCCTATCTCAAGCACTTGTATCTCTTTGTCAGAAGCTTCTCATTGGCCACAAGAGCCCTCTCAGCTTTCCCTGGGGCAGTCCTCAGCTTATGAGTGACAGGAGGTCATGGATAAATACCCCAGCTTCCCTGCGCATTATGAGACAACCCTGAGGCATGCTCTGCGCAGTCTCCTAACAGGTGCCAGCAGGACTGAGCCCTAGCTGCCCTCAGCAATCACCTACCCAACAATGTACCCTGTGTTGCTTGCTCTCTCTGTCTTCCCTGCTCTCCCTCCAGTGCTTCCTGGGGGTCACTTCCTGGGTAAGCTACGTAGACCCAAGTCTTCTCTCTGGTCTGCTTTAAAGCAAGTCAAATGCAGGCAAGACTATTTCAAATGCAAGGGTGGAGAGTTCTCATAAGCAAGCTCTCTGGGCTGGAGAAAGTCAAGAGCAACCTCCTCTCCTTCTCCCAGAGCTGCCCCTGTCTCGACTGTACTATATATTGGGGCTCAGGGAAAGAATTTACATGAAAAACGGGATCTTGCTGACTAAACAACTTAATTCTGAAAAAGATCAACAACCAGTGTGTTTGTTGCATTGTTTGTTTTGAGCCTTTCCCACGACTCGCCCTTCAGCTTCTCCCATCCTCTCTGCTGTTCATGAGTCTTGAGCTGGACCTCCTCTGAGATCCTACGCTCTGGCCACAGGGGCAGATAAAGACCCCTACACACCTGCACCACTCCTGCCTCCACACAGGATCCTCTCCGACACCTTTTACTGCAAGAAGACCTCCGGGAGCCCAGAACTTGTCACTCAAGCCCCTTGATGCCATCCTCACTTAGGATGGCCAAATCTGCATCCAAGACTCCTCTCCACTTATGCTTTCCCTACAGGGGATAGACACCTGGGGCAGGTGGGCCTTATCTTCTCCCCTTGGCTCATTTGTATGTGTATGTGTCTATTGAGTGAATCCATGAGTGAACACCCACGTCCGACGGTGGGGTGGGAAGCCTGTCATTTCCTTATCTCAGGGCTCATTCAGATGGAAAGAGGCCCATGCTCAGAGGCGCTGTTTACTCTGCATTCTCTGCCCATTGTACATGAAATTGATCTGGGGAGTTTTGTTTTTCTTCTTTTTCCTCCAATCTGAGATTAGTTCAGGCTCAGAAGGTTCCTTATCACACCCGGATGTCAGGCCAGCTCTGCCATCAGGCCTGGCCATGTTAGAGTCTCCATTAATTGATTTTTCCCTCCCTTCTTGGGAAACACAAATTGGCTCTGCCCATTAACAGCAATAATTCCCTGAAAGAGATTATAAATCATGCCCCATGTCTGTCTGTCGCTCACAGCAGGATGGTACCCACGTCGGGAGGTGCAAGGCAGATGGAAAGTTTGATGGGTAGGCATAGGTAGGCCCTGCAGTCCGGCAAGTTCCTGCCTAAATGAGACCACATCAGCTAGAAAGAGTATCTAGACCAGTTCTCAGCACACAGAGGACACTTACTGCGTATGCACTGATGAGGAAAGGAGGGTGACAGGGGTTGCCTCTGTGGTGCAGAGTGCTTTTAGGACCTTGAGTAAACCATCCCCCAAGTTCCACCATGATGTTACTGTTCTTTGGCTTTTGTCATCTAGAGGGAGTTTTGTGACTTCAGTCTCTCTCTTCTCCCTCAAGGCAAACCTTCCTCCAAGCAAATTGTTGTCTAGGGAACTCTGGGACCATGTCAGATAGGGGCTTGTATGGGATGGTTACAGCAGATCCCCCCAGATGGCCCCAGAAGAGTGAAGACCAGAATTCCAGAGAAGTCATGCTGTCATCACTCCATCCCCAGGCAGGGTCACATCTAACCCACCTAACAGATGAAATGCTGCAAAAGGGGCATCTCAGCCTGCCCTTGGCACTTGGCACTGTGTCCGGGTGTTCTCCGTAAGTCACAGTCTGTGCGTCCCTCCCTTCAGCTCATCGGTTTTGTTGTGCCATTATGTTTCGGTGGTGGTGGTGGTTAGCTTTGTTTTGTTTCTGGCCTTACAGCAGATGGTCAACACTATGTCACCATCGTCCTCTCAATCATTCGTGTACTTGAAAATAGTAAAATTCTCCTCGCTTTCGGTTTCTGTTACATTACTTTCTTTTTCTTCTTATAGAAGCAATCAGTGCTTGTCCTGGACACACCAGCCACAGTATCTGCCACACCATAATCTCTCCCAACTGATATCTATGCATATCATATCTCTAACCCGTTAGTGGCAGCAAGGAAGCTGAGTGCGGCACTTCACCTAAGTACAGTCTGCCAGACAGCTGTCAAGTGGCCAATATGAAAAGATGCACATGGACTTGAATGAAGCCTCTCCTTGGAGCACTTGAGTTGTGAAATGCAAAGAGAAAGAAGCACAGGGAGACGGCAGCTAATGATGACCAGATGCCAAGAGGATGGGCTCTGGGACAGAGAAATGGAGAACAGAGCAGAAGGAGGGACTGGCCACCTGGGGCAAGTAAAGAGGAAGCCACAGCTGAGGAGAGTGGCCAGGCCACGTTAAAGGAGGGTCAGGAGTGAAGCCCTCGGCTCGGTTGTTCCAGAACCCTGGATTCCTACAACAATTATCCTTGGTTCCCACAACAAATTATCTCAGTTACTTGAGGCGGAGTGTGTTGCTAACTCTTCCAACTCAAATATACCTTAAACAATTAAAAAAATTTTTTTTTCAAGTAATTATTGGGAAATAACCAAACACTGAATAGTGACTTAGGGGAAAAAAATTGATCTTTCTCTAGCATTTAAAAAAATTCTAAGAGGTAGGTGTGCACAGATCGGTTGGGTGTATTGATGATTCCCTTGACGTTTTTCTCGTCTTCCTTCAGGGACACAGGATGGCTGTGAAGCATCAGTCATGCTGTGCATTCAAAGCAGAAGGAGGGAAAGAGGCAGGACCACCTCCATCTGAACTCTTTATCAGGGTAGAGCAGCTGTCCCCAAAACCCTGTGGCCAACTTTGGCCCAGTTCCAGTTGGCTGACCTGGGTCACGTGACCACCACCAACTGCAAGGGAGCTTGGGAAAGTGGATATAGGGACCACCATGAGTGTTCTGATCCTCTTGCTATCCCTGTGTTCTCCTTCAATGAACTGTTGGCAGCCAACTGGAGCCACTTTCCCTACAGGTGCACAGAGCTAGAAATGCCTGCATGGTGACTAGTGTGGGACAGGGAAGCCCAGCTGCCCTGCCTCCAGTGGAGACCAATAAGGTGTGTTTTACGTATCTTCTAGAGCTCTCCAGGAGCCAGGCTGAGATTGAGATGGTGGCAGCTTCTTTGGTCTCTTCTCCTGCTCCCTCTTGCTTGCCCTACTATCTTGTTGGCTGTTGTCTCAGTCTTCTAGTGCTGTTGTAACAAAGACCACAGATAGATGGCTTTAACAAAGAGAAGTTTATTTTCTCACAGCCTAGTACACTGGAAGCTCGAATTCAAGGTGTTAGCTCCAGAGGTGACGTAGTAGATAAGTGCTGTGGTTGCTAACGAAAAGGTTGGCAATTTGAATCTACCTAGCACTCCTTGGAAACTTTGTGGGGCAGTTCTACTCAGTCCTATAGGTTTGCCATGTGTCAGAATCAACAGCAATGGATTTGTTTTGGTTTCAGCTCTAGGGGAAGGCTTTCTCTGTCTGCCCTGTAGGAAAGTCATTGTCATCAATCTTCCCCAGGTCTTGGAGCTTCTCTGGGTAGGCATTCTGGCTCCAAAGGACATGCTCTGCTCCTGGCACGACTTTGTTGGTGGAATGAGGTCCCAACTCTTTGCTTGCTTCCCTTTCCTCTCTTATAAGATAAAAGGTGGTGCAGGCCACACTCCAGGGAAACTCCCCTTACATAGAATAAGGGATATAACCTTAGTAAGCGTGTTACAATCCAACCCTAGTCCTCTTTAACATAAAATTACAATCACCAAATGAAGGACAACTACATAATAGCGAGAATCACAGCCCAATGAAGCGGACACATATTCCATCCAGCTGTCACTTTCTCCACTGCTCTGACACAAATCCCCCTCTCATGAGTTGCTTCTGGGGAACCTGGCCAGGAAGCAGGAGTGTCATGAAGGATTTAGAGCAAATAGGCTCCTGGGTCTAAGACAGTTACAAAACTGGGGACCTTCTAGGAAGGAGGGAAGGGATATCAGGAAGTCAGCTGGGATGACTTGCTCACATGTACACCAGTATTCAGTGCAGCACTGGTCACAATAGCCAGAAGGTAGAAACAACCCGAGTGTCCATCCACAAAAGAATGGATGAAGTGTGGGACATGCACACCATGGATGTGAGTCAGCCAGAAATGAAAATGAACTTTCGATACATGCTGTGACATGGATGTAGCCTGAAAACATATTCAGTGAAATAAGTCAGACAAAAAGGATGAATGTTGCGTGATCCTTCTTATAGGAAATCTCTAGAACAGGTGAGTCCACAGAGACAAAAGAAGGTTAGTGGTCTTTGGGTGGGATCAGAAGATCAGCCTCCTCACGTACACATCCTCATCCTCACTTTCTGAGGACAGGAAACCCGTGTGGAGAAATCTCAGTCTACACATATAGCCCTTGCTGTATCTGAAAGTCCTCACAGAGGTTGTTGGGCTCTCTGGCCTCCAGGATCCTCTCACAGATGCCTGAAGCACAGTGATGAGCGTTCCCAGGAGTCCTTCTCTCCCAAGAGGGAATACAGAGTGGAGGAATCTGCTGAAACCGTCTCATACAAATCCTACTTCACATGATGCTAGGTTTTCCCTAGACAGCAGGTCTTGAAGAAGGGGGGGGGGGGACATGGAATTTGAAGAAATAAAAGTTTCTGCTGCCACAGCTCATTTCAGGAAACATCAAAAAACACAAGCAGAGAAATTGGAACCCTCATACACTGCTGGCAGGAATGGGCAAAGGTGCAGCCCTTTTAGAGAACAGTCTGGTGGTTCCCCAGAAAGTAAGCAGAGTTACTATATGACCCAGCAATTCCACTCCTAGGTGTATGTTAAAGAGAAGTGAAAACACTCAACAACCTAAAAACATTCATAATGCTGAATGTTTAATACAGCATTATTCCTCTATCAACTAATGAATCGACAAACAAAAAGTTGTAGAGCCATACAATGGAATATTATTCGGTCTTAAAAAAGGAATGAAGTACTGATACATGCTACAAAGTGCATGGACCTTGAAAACATTATGCTGAGTGAAAGAATTCAATCACAAAAGGCACATATTGCATGCATGTGAACAGTCCAGAACAGATAAATCCATAGAAACAGAAAGAAGTCTAGTGATTGCCAGGGGCTGAGGGTAGGAGACAGGGCTGGGGAGATGGGGAGGTGATAGCTACAAGGGAATGAGGTTTCTTTTTGAAGCAATGAGAATGTTTTAAAATCATGGTGATGATTAAACAGTTTTATGGAAATACTAAAACCAATTAATTAAATGCTTTAAAAGGGTCAATTTTATGGCATGTGAATTATATCTCAATAAAGCTGTTACACACAACACAAGGACAGAGAAACAAAGAACAAAAAGTAAGAAAAACCAAGACCCAGAGCTGTCGAGTCAATTCTGACTCATAACGACCCAATAGGACAGAGTAGAACTGTTTCGTAGAGTTTGCATAAAAAAGAAAGCACTCTCAAATCCACCCACCCTGAGAGAGCCACTCTGAACATCCTGGAACCGGGGTATTCTTTTAGCTTCTTTCTTTATTCACACATACATCTCACTAGCATATTATCCCCTGAAAGCAGGGTGTCAAGCAAAGGGCATTATTAGCAAAAGTTATGAAACAAATGCATCCAATTTGTTAGGAGCCTCAGCCCCGCAGCGGTCCCTGCCTGAGACAGTCATTTGTGTATTTACTGTGTCCCGATTTATCACCCAGTGTACTCATCCTTGGGTTCCCCCAATAGGCAGGTCGATTCTCCTAGCCCCATCTGGTAGCCAAAGCAACAGAGTACAGGTTGATCCACACCCGTGCGCATGTCTCCCTAGCTCCTCGGCTTCGGGGCTAAAATCCTTCATGAGTGAGAAGCTGGAGGCTGCTGAGGGAATCCCACTCAGCCCCTGGTACCAGGCTGCAGGCCTATTAGATCAGGCCTGGAAACACCTATCCAATTTGGAGACAGTGAGGGAGACACCATGATCTCAGGAGTACCCGGTAGGTCTCTTTTGAGGGTCCCTGCCCCTGACTCGCTGTTCTCAATGGAAAAAAAAAAAAGGGCCATATTGGGGGTGGCAGTCCTGTTTGCACTCGTGACGCTTAGTGCAGCCCAGCTGAGCTGCACTGTTCAAACAGACTCCCAGCCTAGAGACACCTGTCCGAGGAGGGTGAGGCAGGTGGACTGAGGCTGGCCAGGTCCCTGGGCCCTCACTCCTGCCTGCTGCCCACCTTTCCTCCCCCAGCAGGCCCCAGGGCCCCAGCCCAGTGCTGGCCACACCATGCCCAGCGCAGGGCTCCGCAGCTGCTGGGGTGGCTGGGTGCTGCCCCTGCTCCTAGCCTACATCTGCTATTTGCTGCTTGGTGCCACCGTCTTCCAGCTACTGGAGAAGCAGGCAGAGGCTCAGTCCAGGGACCAGTTTCAGATGGAGAAGCTACGTTTCCTGGAGAACTACACCTGCCTGGACCAGTGGGCCCTGGAGCAGTTTGTGCAGGTGAATGGGAGCAACGTGGATGTGGGATGGAGAAGCCTAGGAAGCAGGCAGAGTGAGGGTTCTCATGCTGGCCCAGACGTATGAAGGGGGAGGATTCCTTGTTGAAGGCAGAGTAGAAACAGAGAACTGGGCTCAGTCTAGTGCTGGATTCTAATCCAGGACTGCTCTGTGACCTTGGGCATATCACTTAACCTCTCTGGACACAAATTTCCTCATCCATAACATAGAGAAGAAACCCTGGTGTTGTAGTGGTTAGGAGCTACAGCTACTAACAAAAAGCTCTGCAGTTCAAATCTGCCAGGCACTCCTTGGAAACTGCAGTTCTATTCTGTCCTATGGGGTCACTATTAGTTGGAATCAACTCGGTGACCATGAGTTTGGCTTTTTTCCGTAAGGTAAATAGAATGAGCATACCTGTGCTATAGGCGTGACAACAGATATAAGACAAAACCAAAGCTGTTGCTGTCAAGTCCATTCCCGACCCATAGCAACCCTATAGGACACAGTAGAAAGGCCCCGCAGGGTTTCCAAGGAGTGCCTGGTGGATTCTAACTGCTGGCCTTTTAGGTTAGCAGCTCAACTCTTAATGATTATGCCACCAGGATTTCCTAAGCTGTCACATGCTATATAAATACACGCTGTGTGTCAGTGCTACCAACCCCGTCCCCATGTTTTCTCCCTCACTCCCCCAACTCCAGAGCTGCTGCTCCTTCTGTTCTCTCTCCCCAGCTCTGGTCCATGTACTGCATGCTGAATGCTATGGGTGGGAGGCCCAGACACAGGTCAGGAGCAGCCATCACTCCGACATTCCCTGGTCAACCCGCTGGTGTTGGGCTTGGTGGGCTCAGACCACGGTGTTGGAGTTCTGCCGCTACTACACCCATGAGGGGCTCTCTCCGGTGGCAGAGCAAGTCACACTTTGCTTGGCCCTTTCTACTTCTCGGCACAGACCCTGGGCCCCTAGGCATATGGCCTTCCAGGCCCAGCACCCCCTCTATCAGAAACGAGATAAAACTCCCCCCCCCCCATAAATTTAGCATAAATGCTAGAGAAAGGATACAGCCTAGAGCAGTGGTTCTTACACTGTGGTCCCAGGCCAACAGCATAAGCATCAATTGGGAGCTTGTCAGAAATACAGATTCTAGGACTTCATCCTGACCAACCGATCCAAAACCTCCAGGTGAGACCCAGCATGCTTCTCTTGTTAACAAATCCTCCAAAAGATTCTGATGCCCCTCTGGACAGAGAACAGCTGGCCCAGAAGATACAGTGGAGTAGGTAGTCAGAGAGAACATTCTGGAACTGTGAGAGACATGCCCAAATTCTTTTCTTCCAGGAAACAAGACTTGTGACCTCAGGCTTCACTTCCTTGCTGACCATGATAGTCAGGGTTGAGGCCACAGCACCCAGATAAGGGCTAAGAAAGGTACAGGAGCCTCAAAAGGCCACAGCAGGAAGATAGAAGGGGTGGAGTCCCTGAAACCTCCAACTCCTTCAGCCCCGGGTTAGAGGTGAAACCTGAGAACTAGAGGGTGTGGGATCTGACTGACTCTGTAAACTGAGGAGGCAGGAGGAGGCAGCTTGAAGGCAGTGGTCCACCGATGAATACCCCCACACCTTCCCCACCCTGGGCAGGGACCACCCCAGGGAAGCCAAGATGTCCTTTCCCTGAGAGTCTCCAGCCTCCAAGAGTCCCTTACTTGCCAGAGAAGATTTGGCCAAGAGCAAAAGAATGCTGGGATAAGATTCTAGGGAGAACACACATTACTGTCAAAATCACAAGGAAAAAAATAAGAGGCTATCAACATTATTAAAAATTGACTCCATGAGGAAACAAGGCCCTGCCCAGTCTCACAGAACTAGGAAGCATGACTTCTTTTCCACTAGCTGGGTTCTTACAGAAAATAGCACCCAGCACCCCCATTCACCCACCTACGCACTCTGTCTCGCCACTGACATCAAGGCTCCATCAAGGATCTAAGGAGGGGAGATCTCAGGTTTGCCTTGGAGGGTTTCCCAGGATGAGGACAAGTGCATCTCCCAAAGGCAAGGGTCTCCAGAGAGCAGGCATGTTGGGAAACATTTGGCCCTGGCCTCTGGGAGGCTGTGGGAAAGCGGCGGAGGCCAACGTCCACACCGTAAGGGGTCAGCTCCTGCCAAAGTGAGGAGAAGCAGACAGGCTGTGTCAGGACGCCAGCCTGGCCCACACGGACACCATCAGCCACACTGACCCAGCATGGTCCTCAGCCAGTGGGGAAACAGTTCCCACAGTTCCCGCTAGGGGAGGGTTGCCCCTCCCCTACTGCTTCCAACCTCTTTTGGGGGCTCTACCAGGTGGCCCGATTGTGCTGATGCCCTGGGATAATTCACAGCTAAAGGGGCAGGGGTTGTAATGAGGGGCAGGTAGGGTGGGGGGCTCTACCCACTGTCAGGAGGGCTGGGCCCAGGGACACACACGCTCAACACAGATGAAATACATACACACAAAACATGTACACATGTGACATACAGTACCCATACACATAGCACACGCAGGCAACACACCCCACACGTGTTTTCCCATCCCACCCTCCCCACACGTGTGATGATTGTCCTGGCCTCCGGCAGAATTTCTCTGCTTGGCAGTCAGGCCAGGACTCACTAGAGGGCAGCAAAGAGCAAGCTGCCCGCTCACCCAGAAGCTCAGGGAACCCCGTTTCTCTGCCTCCCATCATCTGGCCAGTGCGAGGCTTCGTTGTAGTCCACAAATCCCACATTCCCTTCCAGACACCCAACCTGAAGTCACCTCATTTTCTAACAGCCCTTGTGTGTCTCGCCCTCACACCCTGGAGCACTCCTTTAGCTTTCTCAGCTGCACCTCCTCACACCCACTTCTCCTCCACCAGCCCACGCTTAGAGCCCAGCCTCCATCAGCACCGGCCAGTGGTACAGACGTGTGCTCGAAACCCAAGGACCTGGGGCAGGTTCTTTAGCCTCTCTGAGACTTGGCCTTCTTTTGTGTGAAGTTAGAATGATACTATCTAAGACTTTATTAAGTGAGGTTTTAGGAAAGTGTGTCACCTGTCAGCTCCCTCTACCTCCTCTTCCCATGCCATATCCACCCCCCCAACACAGGTCATCATGGAAGCCTGGGTGAAGGGCGTGAACCCCAAAGGCAACTCCACCAACCCTAGCAACTGGGATTTCGGCAGCAGTTTCTTCTTTGCAGGCACAGTCGTCACTACCATAGGTAAAGAACTTCCTCAAAGCCCCTATCTTAGTTTGGGTTCCCCTAAAGCAGCAGCTGAGCGAAACAGTTGGTTTACAAGGGAGGAAATTTCAGCTAGTGGGAGGGGAAAGCCAACAAAGTTTGTGTTAATGAGCAAGAGGCTGTTTTGGGCAACTTGGCCCACTCTGCTGGGGTCTCTTTGAGAGGTTAGCAGAGACCCTCCTTGTCACAGCCCCACTGAATGACAGGACAGCAGGACTCTCCCTGTCTACCAATTCCTGTCCTCGTTGGCTGGGGGCTGATCCTGGGTGTGTTACATCTCAGCATTTCGGACCTGCCCCCACCCAGCAAGAACATTCCTGTGGTCAGGGAAAAAAAACACGAAAAGAGATGCAGGGACTTGGGCTGGGAAACCATCGCGCATGTAGGAGCTGTCCAATGAAGCTGCAGGTGCTATCCTGGGTGTCAGGGCACCGATGGTGACTGCTACACCGCCCAGCCCCAAGGAAACTCCCAGACCCCTGCCAACCCAGATCTCCCCCCGGACCGTTCCATTAAATCCAAGTCCTCACATCTTCTTTGAGCTGCCAGGCAAAGTTATGGGCGGAACAAGATGATGGGGTGGAAGTGGATGACGTAATTCGGACCAGACCCAGGCTCGGACCTCAAGAAGCTTCCAATCCAATGAGGACAAGATAAGCATACTAATAATGATTCTAAGGCAAGGTAGCTAATTAGACAGGAAAGACACAAAGTGCAATGGAGAATCACATCCAGTGGGGAGGACCAGAGTAGCAGTCAGGGAGGGCTTCATGGAGGAACTGTTACCGAGATGGGCCTTCAAAGGTGAGAACTTATAAACCAGAGATCATTCTAGTAGACTGTGGAAAGAGTATTCATGGGAACAGGGAGTGTGCCCTTCTCTTCCCAGAAGTGAGGAAAGACCAGCTTCTGCATCAGTTTGGGTTGGAGATCGCTCTGAACACCATCCTCCCACATTTGCACATTCCTCCTCCCCTCACAGGATATGGGAACCTGGCACCCAGCACAGAGGCAGGCCAGATCTTCTGTGTCTTCTATGCCCTGGTGGGCATCCCGCTCAATGTGATCTTCCTCAACCACCTGGGCACAGGGGTACGCGCCCACTTGGCCACCCTCGAGAGATGGGAGGATAAGCCCAGACGCTCCCAGGTAAGGCCCTTCCTGCCCTACAGCCCTGCTGTGACAGAATCTGCAAGTGCAGTTCTCCTGAAACAGAGACCAGGACAACTTACTAGGGATAAGCACCTCTGGAAGAGTTGGGGCAGATGAGAGACTGAGCCAAGGAAAAAGTTGAACTGCTATGTTGGCTGGACAAAGACTTGGCCAATCCGGCCAGGAACTCTGCGGCATGTACACTCCATTAGAGTTGTCCCACCCAAAACTCACTGCCAGTGAGTCGATTCCAACTCATAGCAACCTATAGGACAGACGAGAACTGCCCCATAGAGTTTCCAAGGAGTGCCTGGTCGATTCAAACCACCGATCTTTTAGTTAGCCGTTGTTGAACTGAACCACTGCACCGCCAAGGTTTCCAGTTGTCCCAGAGTGGGCTGAAATAGCCAGCCTTTATACTCTGGGAAACCCTAGTGGTGCAGTGGTTAAGTGCTATGGCTGTTAAACAAAAGATCGGCAGCTAAAACCATCGGCTGCTCCCTGGAAATTCTATGCGGCAACTCTACTCTGTCCTAGGGGGTCCTATGAGTCAGAAGTGATTAAACACAGGGGGTTTTATACTCCGCTTCCATCAGGCACCACTAGGAGCCTTCCTGGGAAGGGCATGCCCTTGGGTGAGGTGGTTCTCTGCAGCTGAAACCCTAAAGGAGCAGAGAGCTGGCTAACATAACAACATTGTTTACTGTGTTTGAAAATGAGCTCCAGAATACCCAAGATGCCTCCAGGGCAACCGTCCTTGGCCATTCCTTTGCAAGGCCAGAGGCATGCTAAGAAAAGCAAGGTGCAGAGGAGTCTGGGGCAGTTCAGTGACAGTACTCCATCCCAAACTGAATCCTGGGGGACCTGTACACGCATGATCTTCATAACGTAATCCTTCTGCCCAAGTCTTGTGCTGGTCAGAATACAGATGGAACCTCTCACCCCAAAGGTCTGTAAAGCAGGCAAGAGACCTAGCTATGGCCCAGTTGTACTGCCAAGTTTGTCCCAGGCCCTCCTGACCTAATTCTGGAGACTTTTATGTGAACTCAGAAGGTCTTCCTTCCCTCCCAGATTCTGCAGCTCTTGGGTCTGGCTCTGTTCCTGACCCTGGGGACGCTGGTCATTCTCATCTTCCCACCAATGATCTTCAGCCACGTGGAGGGTTGGAGCTTCAGCGAGGGCTTCTACTTTGCCTTCATCACTCTCAGCACCATTGGCTTTGGGGACTATGTTGTCGGTGAGAATGAGGCAGTCACATATCTCAGGTTGGGGGGCCCGCTAGAATTTGGTAGACCAGAAAATGCGATCTCAGCTGGGCAAAACCACTGCGAATCAGATAAGCCAGTTGCTATCACATCATCTCCATCTCTTCTCAGTCCCATGTATGACAGAGCGAAACTGTGCTTCATTGGATTTTCAGTTGACTGGGTTTTCACCAGATCTATTTATTCAGAGAAGACAACTCATTTCTGAGGCTGCTGTAAATTCCCAACAATGTCCTCAGAAGTCTCTGGTCTGGGACCCATGATCACTTCGCCCATTGGTCACCAGTACCTATTGGGAGGAGGGAGAGTCCATCCTGGTTGGTAGGGGCCCATATGGAGCCTGGGGGTTGCCATGCCCACAGACCCCTGGAACTTATCTCACCCCCATTCACCACCAGGCCTGGACCCCAGCAAGCACTACATCTCAGTGTATCGGAGCCTGGCAGCTGTCTGGATCCTCCTGGGCCTCTCCTGGCTTGCCCTGACCCTGTCGCTAGGGCCCCTGCTTCTACACAGGTGCTCTCAGCTCTGGCCACTCATCAGGGGCCTCAGTCTCAAGGAAGGGTGTACCCCTGGAACCGATGGGCTTCCCCGACCTCAGAAAATCCCCATCTCTGCCTGAGCCTCCCACGGCCCCTGCAGCCTCTCCTAGCTGTCCCCAGCCCACATCGTCTGCCCTCTGAAATTGATATTTCACCGTCTCCTTGCCAAACCTACTCACCTCACAGGGGTTGTCTGGAGACAGGTGTGTCCGAGAAAATTAACAAAGAGGAGCTGCAGCGACAGCATCAAAGACAGCTGTGTGTGGAAGGAGACAGGTACCCTCATCTGGAGGCCTTGCCCCTTTCCCTTCAAAAGTGACCTGAGACAGATGAATCCAGATACGGGTCACTGTGATGAAATCTCCAGTGCCAGGCCCCCACACCTTAGACAGGTCAGCAAACAAAGAGTGACTTCACTTTTTGTCTCACTTAACACATGCGCAGTAGGTGTCTGTCAAGTCCAACTCCATGGACCACCAGGCTCTGGGGATACATCGCTGAATGCTCCTGCCTTCTCTGTGCCTTTAGAGAAGGGGAAGGGCTGGACAAGCAGAGAGACCACCCCAGCACAGTGCCAGAAAGTATATGGTGATGGGGGCAGACCCAGGCCACCCGGGGAGCCTATGAGAGTGACTGTCAGTGAGGGTCCTAGAGAGGAGAGGACTGGGCAGGGACTTTGGAACAATCTTAGTACAAGTAGGTTAGCTCTTGGACTGAGGGGTAAAGCTCACGGGCTCCCCTTGCCTGGAGGCTAAAACTGTCCAAGAACAAGGTTTAGGAAGTCCTAAACCCTGGTTGCATAGTGGTTAAGTGCTACAGCTGCTAACCAAAAGGTTGGCAGTTCGAATCCACCAGACACTCCTTGGAAACTACACAACAGTTCTACTCTGTCCTATATTGTCACTGTGGTTCAGAATCAACTAGATGGCAGTGAGTTAAGTGTTCTACCCACTTTCCTGGATATGCTTCCCCACCTCCACAGGGTACCCCTTCATTTCAACACCTTCTCTGGACTCCTGTCTTCTTAAGAGGCTCTCTAAACATCCCTTGGAAAGCGAGAGAACCAGCAAATCCCAGGAGCCTCCCAAGAATTGAGCCACATGGCAGCCTGGCCTCCACTGGGAATGCTATCTCCAGATTTGGCCTTTCTTCTGCCAAACTGTGCCACCACTGGCCAGAAGGACAGGAAAGATTTAGACCATCCCGAGGCCCCATCCCACCAAGGACTGAAGACTTCAGCCCCTACCCTTTCTCTCTACCCCCAGCAGGAAGACAGGTCCTCACCATAAGTGGCAGGGGACCTCTGGACAGGACTGAGGCCAAGCTGTGCTGCAGGGAAACCTCCAGAAAGGAGGTTCACACAAAGGAGCTAGGGCAGCAAATGGGATTCAAGTCATACCTAAAACTTCCTGACCTCAAAGAGAGGCCTGCAAGCTGAGAGGGCCTGTGGACTCCACACAGCACCCATTCTGGATGGAGGAGCTTGTCAAGGCCCCTCTCAGGAAGCAGGGAGTGGACAGTGGTCACAGCTCCTCTTGCCTCCCAGTCGGGGTCAGCTGGGACCCTGTTTTTGTGGGTACTCAAAGGAAATACCTTGTGAGACTCCCTGGTGGACTTAACTGGTACTTGGAAATATTTTCAGAGTCTAAGGGTGCAGGCAGAGGACCTACGACAATAAATTTGGCTTCTACTTTCTCTTCCCCCTGAGTGTGGTTTCCGGAGTCTCTCCCACGGTCGCTACAGGAAATGCTTAGGGTTCTGGGCCCCTTCCCCTCAGCCCAGCAGTCCTCCACTTCACCCTGATCTAGGTGGGGGAGGAGAGGTGGGGGCTGGCAGTGGAGGGTGGGAATAATCCACACACACTCGAGGCGGAGCCTGATGCCCACAGCTCAGGGCCTGTTTAGTGCAGGATTGGTTATCTGTATGTGGTGGGGCTGGGCTGTCCCGTTCCCAGCTCCCTTCCTACTGAGGGAAAACTGGACACAGACAGACATTTGCCAGAGAAGGGACCAGACCGGCTTCTGGTCCTTTCTCGGCTCCCAGTTCCTGCTTCCCGGCCTCTTCCACAATGAGCAGGCTGCGAGCCCCGACAGCGCCTGAGGGCAGAGCTTGGGGCTGCGCAAGGCAGGGCACGCTGCTCCTGCTGTTCGCCTACCTGGCTTACCTGGCGCTGGGCACAGGCGTGTTCTGGGCGCTGGAGGGCCGCTCAGCGTGGAACTCCAGCCTCAGCTTCCAGCGCGAAAAGTGGGCGCTGCTGCGGAACTTCACGTGTCTGGATGGCCCGGCGCTGGACTCACTGATCCGGGTCAGGGGCTGGCAGGGTCAGCCAGGGCACGGCGGGAAGGGGCAGGGGAGCGCGGGGGGCGCGGACAGCGAATGAGACGCTCTGGCTTCCGAACAAAGAGAAGTGCCAAAACTCTTAATCAAAACAGAGGTGAGGGGTGGAAAGACCTATGGCCGACTAGGAGCGCCTGTTTCTCTGGGTGGGACAAGATTGGGGTGGACCGCAGTGGGAAGGGTCCCCACTCTAGGGAAAGGAAAGCGCGGCGCGGTGACCCGAGTCCTCCTTTAGGAGGCGAAAAGACATGGCTGTCCCTGTCGGAGAGAGATGCTTGGCGCAAACATCCGAAGAGAGAACGAGGATCAGAGGGGGCGTGCTCACGACGTTCAGGACCAGGAAACTACCTGGTTAGGCCAGAAAAGGGACAGGGGGCGCTATGCTGGCTTGGGAAGTGGCAGAGAGCGAGCGGGACTTTGCAGCGAGAAGCTGGTAGGAAGCTATGACGGGCGGAAGGGCCAGCTTGGCCCTCTGCAGAGACAAACCCGGGCTCCAATACAGGAGTTGGAAGGGATGACGGCAGGGGGCGCCAGCCCAGGTCTGAAGATACACAGCAAGGAAGGTTAGACCCTCGAGTTGGGAGCAAAGAGGGCTCCAGGAGTGATCTCCCACCTGGCAGTGGATTGGAGCAGGATGCTCTTGCCCGGGCCGGGAACAACTGGGGAAGGGCATTGCGGGGAAGGGCATTGCGGGGGAAGGGAGGGGTAGTGCAGATCTGGATCTCAGTGAAGGAGGGCAGGGAGCGGGGCTGCTCCGCAGCTGAGCTGTGGTTCTCAGAGTTCGCAGGCACCCAGGGCCGGATGCCAGGAAGCACTGCAGGGAGAGGGCGGGGAGACGATATGTCACTGTGTGCAGAGTCTCCTTGGAAGGTGAAGCTCCCGTGGATGTCAGGCTGAGGGAAGCGTGGCAGGGTTGATTCTTCCCGGTGAGGTGTTCTGGATGATGTAGCAGATGGATCAAGCTTTCCTCTGGAAAGCTCTGGGCCCTGGACCCAGAGCTGCTCGGATTTGGCCGATGAGTGTACGCCTAGGGTCTGTCTTAGTCAGCATCACTGCAGAATCCCAGGCCCAGACAACTGTTGCCATAGCTCGAATCCCTGTGTGCCGGTACCTGCTTCGGAGCATTGAGAAGGACGGGGTCTGCTCTCAAGATTCCGGTTCAAAGTCAGTCCTCTAAAGAAAGCAGAAAAATGAGTCCGGGTGGGGCGACCAAAACCAAACCCACCGCCCTGGATTTGATTCCAACTCGTAACAACCCTGTAGGACAGAGTGGAGCAGCCCCCATAGCGTTTCCAAGAAGAGTACCTGACAGATTTGAATTGCCGACCTTTTGGTTAGCAGATGTAGCACTTAGCCACTATGTGACAACCATTTCCCAGGGTGATAAGAGACCTGACAGGTGGAGGAGGAGTCCTGAGCCCTTGGCCTGGGCTAATTCCTCAGTGTCTACAGCTAAGGAAGGCCAGGACTACCTTTTCAAAGAACCTAATCTGGGTTCTTCCTTTCTTCCCCCTCCAAGCTTATAGATAGAAGAGCCTGACAGCCTGGCCCTGGTGCTGATACCCTCTGACACTCTCCTTGCAAAGGGGGTGAATTTCAGTAACAAGAGCATGGGCCCAGGAAGGCGGTCACGTAGTGATGATAATATTAAGTGTTTCTGTGTAGCACTCACTACGTGCCGGGCACTGTTCCTAGCACTTTACATGTATTAACTCCTTTCAATCTTTTATAAGGTATAAGAGGTTATTTTTTGTTGTTAGGTGTCTTGGAGTCAATCTTCACTCATGGCAAACCTAAGTACAGCAGAACGAAATACAGTGGGACCCCCGAACCATTCCCACCATTGTTAGACTTGAGCTGGTTGTTGCAACCACTGTGCCAATCATTTTGTTGAAGGTCTTCCTCTTTTTCACTGACCCTCTACTCTAGCAAGCATGATATCTGTCGTAATCATCTAGTACTACTATAACAAATAAATGACGTTAACAAAGATATTTATTCTCTCACAGTCTAGGAAGCTAGAATTTGGTATTTAGGGTGCCAGCACCAGGGGAAAGATTTCTCTCTCTTTTGGCCCTGGGTCCTTGTCGGCACTCTTCCCCAAACAAGCAGCTTCTCAGCACAGGGACTCCAGGTCCAAAGGACAAGCTATTCTCCAGGCTCTTGTTTCTTGGTGGTATGAAGGCCTCCTGTCTCTCTGCTGGCTTCTGTCTTTTGTATCTCAGAAGAGATTGAATCAAGATACAACACAATCTTGAGGATGGAGTCCTGCCTCATTAACATAACTTCTGCTAATCCCATCTTGTCTACATCAAGTTGTCGTCGTTAGGTGCCGTTGAGTCGGTTCCAAATCATAGCGACCCTATGAACAACAGAACGAAACACTGCCCAGTCTTGCGCTGTGTCCACAATCGTTTTTATGCTTAAGCTCATCTGTGCAACTACTGTGTCAGTCCATCTTGTTGACGATCTCCCTGTTTTTCACTGACCCTTCGCTCTACCAAGCATGATGTCCTTCTCCAGGGATTAACTCCTCCTGACAACATGTCCAAAGTATGTAAGACATACTTTAACCATCTTTGCTTCCAAGGAGCACTCTGGCTGTATTTCTTCCAGAATGGATCTGTTTGTTCTTTTGGCAGTCTATGGCATGTTCCATGTTCTTCTCCAACACCACAATTCAATGGCATCAATTCTTCTTCTGTCTTCTCTGTTCATGGTCCAGCTTTCTCTTGCATATGATGCAACTGAAGATACCATGGCTTGGGTCAAGTGCATTTTAGTCTTCAAGGTGACTCTTTACTTTTGAATACTTCAAAGAGTTCCTTTGAAGCAGATTTTCCCAATGAAATGCATCTTTTGATTTCTTGACTTCTGCTTCCATGGGCATTGATTGTAGACCCAAGTAAAATGAAATCCTTGACAAGTTTACATCATATAGACAGGATTTACAACACAAAGGAAAATCATATGAGATGACAGAATGGTAGATGATGGTACAATACTAAGAATCATTGCCTAGCCAAATTGACAGATATTTTGGGGGGACACAATTCAATCCACAACAATATCCTTTTCCGGTGACTGATCTCTTCTGATAACGTGTTCAAACTAAGCAAGATGAAGTTTCATCATCCTTGCTACTAATGAGCATTTTGTCTGTACTTCTTCCAAGACAGGTTTGTTTGTTCTTCCAGCAGTCCATGGTCTATTCAACATTCTTCACCAGCACTGTGATTCAAAAGTATTGATTCTTCCTTATTTTCCTTATTCACTGTCCAGCTTTCACATACATAGGAGGTGACTGAAAACACCATAGCTTGAGGCACAGGTGCACTTTAGTCCTTAATGTGGTACTTTTAACATTTGAGGAGAACTGCAGTAGACCTTGATGGCTGCTTCCCTGGGAATTGATTGTAGGTCCAGGTTAAAAGGAATTGTTTACACACTCAACATTGTCTCCATTTATAATGATGTTGTTTATTGGTCTGGTTGTGAGGATTTTTATTTTCTTTATGTTGAGGGGTAATACATACTGAAGTCTGTGGTCTTTGATCTTCATTAATAAGTGCTTCAAGTCTTCTTTACTTTCAGCAAGCAGAGTTATGTCATCTGTATATCACAGGTTGTTAATAAGTCTTCTTCCAATCCTGATACTGTGTTCTTCTTTGTAGAGTTCAGCTTCTCAGATTATTTGCTCAGCGTACAGACTGGGTAAGTGTGGTGAAAGGCTACAACTCTGACACACACCTTTCCTGACTTTAAGCCATGCCGTATGTCCTTGTTCTGTTGGAATGACTGCCTCTTGATCTATGTACAGGTTCCTCATGAGCACAATTAAATGTTCTAAGAATTCTCATGCTTTGCAATATCATCCATAGTTTGTTATGGTCCACACAGGTGAATGCCTTTGCATAGGCAATAAAGCACAGGGAAACATCTTTCTAGTATTCTCTGCTTTCAGCCAGGGTCCATCTGATTTCAGCAATGCTCTCCCTGGTTCCATATCCTCTTCTGAGCCCAGCTTGAATTTCTGGCAACTCCCTGTCAGGGTACTGCTGTAGCCACCTCAGAATGATCTTCAGTAAAATTTTACTTATATATGATATTAATGGTATTGTTCAGTAATTTCTGCATTCTGTTGTTTCACCTTTCTTTGGAATGGACACATATGTGGACCTCTTCCAATCAACTGGCCAAGTAGCTCCATCTTCCAAGCTGGGGGCATAGACAGAGTGAGCATTTCCACTGTTGCATCCATTTACTGAAACATCTCAATTGGTATTCTTTCGATTCCTGAGGTCTTGCTTTTACCCAAAGCCATCAGAACAGCTTAGAAATCTTCCTTCCATGCCATTGGTATCTAATCATATGCTACCTCTTGAAAAGTTTGAAAGTCCACCAATTCTTCTTGGTACAGTGACTCTGTGTAGTCCTCCCATCTTCTCCTGATGCTTCCCACGTCATTTGGTGGTTTCACCATAGAAATCTTCACTATTACAACTTGAGGCTTAAATTTTTCTTCAATTCTTGCAGCTTGAGAAATGCTAAGTGTGTCCATCCGTTTGGGTTTCCCTCTCCAGGTCTTTGCACATTTCTGTATAATAATACTTTGTCTACTTGAACCAATTGTTGAAATTTTCTGTTAGCTGTTTTACTTCATCATATCTTCTATTGCATTTAGCTACTAAGTGTTCAAGAGCAAGTTTTAGAGTCTCTCCTATATTCACTTTGGTCTTTCATTCCTGTCTAATAATCCGTTATACCTTCATGCATGATGTCCTTGATGCCGTTCCACAACTTGTCTGATCCTCCTTCACTTAGTGTTCGGTGTGTCAAATTCTTGAGATGATCTTTAAATTCATGTGGGATATACTTAGGATTGTACTTTGGCTCTCATGGACTTGTTCTAATTTTCTTCAGCTTCATCTTGCCTTTCAGTAATTGACAGTCTTTTCCCCACTCGGCCCCTGGCCCCATTCTGACTGATGATGCTGAGCTTTTCCATCATCTCTTTCCACAGATATAGTCAACTTGATTCCTGTGTATTCCATCTGGTGATGACGTGTTGAGGTTTATGTTGTTGAAAAAAAAAAGTTGTTTGCAATAAAGAAGTCTTTGGTCTTGCAAAAGTTTATCATGCAATCTCTAGTATCATTTCTATCACCAAGGCCATATTTTCCAACTACCAGTCCTCCTTATTTGTTTCCAGCTCTCATGTTCCAATCAACAGTAATTATCAATGTATCTTGATTGCGTGTTTGATGAATTTCAGAATGCAGAAGTTGGTAAAACAAAATCTTCAGTTTATTCTTCTTTGGCCTCAGTGATGGTGCAAAATTTAAAAATAGAGGTATAACTGGTCTTCCTTCCAGGCATATGGATATTATTCTATCACCGACAGTGTTTTACTTCGGTATAGATCTTGAAATGTTCTTCAAGTTGTCATTCGTGGTATAGTAGACTATATAATCATCTGAGTCAAAGCGTCCGATGCCATTCAGCTCACTAATGCCCAGGACATCGATCTTTATGTGTACCATTTAGCTTTTTATAATTTCCAACTTTCCTAAATTCACAATATGCATTCCATGTTCCAGTTATTAGTGGATGTTTGCAGCTGTTTCTTCTCATTTTGAGTCACGCCACATCAGTAAATGAAGGCCCCCAAAGCCTAACTCCATCCACATCATTAAGGGTGATTATACTCTGAGGAGGCTGCTCTTCCCCATTTGTCCTTTGAGTGCCTTCCAACCTGGAGGCTCATTTTCTGCCAGTGTATCTGACAATGTTCTGTTGCTGTTCATAAGGTTTTCACTGGCTATTTCTTTTCAGAGGTAGACTTCCAGGTCCTTTTTCCCAATCTGTCTTATTCTGAAAGGTCAGCTGGAACCTGTCCATCGTGGGTGACCCTGCTAGTTTTAAATACCAGTGGCAAAGCTTCCAGCGTCGCAGCAACATGCAAGCACCCACCTTACAACAAACTGGTAATGTAATGTGGCTGGTAAAGTAGAGGGTCAGCACAAAAGTCAAAACCCCTCAAGACGGACTGGCATAGTGGCTAGGATATCAATGTTTATGCATTCCATTTCATTTTTGACGATTTCCAGTTTTCCAAGATTTGTATGTCATACATTCCACATTCCTGTTATTAATGGATGTTAGTGCAGCTGTTTCTTCTCATTTTGAGTCATGCTACATCAGCAAATGAAGGTCCCAAAAGCTTGGCTCCATCCATGTCATTAAGGTCAATTCTAGTTTAGGGATACAGCTCTTTCCCAGTCGTCTTTTGAATGCCTTCCAATCGGAGGGGCTCATCTTCTGACACTGGATCAGTGTTCTGATGTTATTCATAAGGTTTTCACTGACTAACTTCTTTAAGAGGGAGACAACCAGATCCTGCTTCCTAGTTTATCTTAGTCTGGAACATGTTCCCCATGGGTAACCCTGCTGGTATTTGAATACTGATCGCATAGCTTCCAGCATCACAGAGACACACAAGCTCCTAGAGTATGACCAACTGGCAGACACGTAGGAGATATAAGATGTAGAAACTTATTATCATCCCCATTTTAGAGATGAAGAAACTAAGGCTCAAGAACCTAAATAGAAACACACAGCTGCACAGCCACAGAGCTGGGGCTGTGGTGAACATTATAGTGGTGACCGTGACTTACAGCCTCAAGGTGGGCTGGGTAACCTTTGTGTTTCCCAAGCTTCCTAGGGAGGGTCTCATCTCTTATACACCCCTCCCCTCAGGCTTGCTCAGCCCTCCTGTGGTTTCGGCCATCCCTTTATAGATAAGGATGCAATGGCTCCAGCCCGATCTGCTCTCCAAGTTAGGCTCAATAACCAAAACCAAAAAAACCAAACCCGCTGCTGTCAAGTTGATTCCAACTCATAATGACCATACAAGACAAGCAGAACTGCCCCGTAGAATTTCCAAGGAGGGCCTAGTGGATTCAAACTGCCAATCTCTTGGTTAGCAGATGCAGCACTTAACCACTCTGCTACCAGGGTTTTCCCAATAACCAAAGAGGTGGTGAAACCTGTGTGAAATTATGCACTACAAATTAATAAGTAAAAGCAAGTAAGCCTGTGCATACCTTGCTGAATGTGTACCTGCCCATGTGTACCTTGCTTATTGGCTAATCCCTGGGGGCCGTGGCCTGGGGCCCAAACAGCTGTGTCCCTAGCTCAGCATCCCCTCCCTGCAATGCCAGCACACTGCAACTTCCTTAACCCCACTGCAGTTGAATAACCCCTGACTTGTGGCAACCCCTGTGTTAAAGAAAGAATTGTGCTCCATAGGATCTTCTTGGCTATAATCTTTACAGAAGAAGATCACCAGGCCTTTTCTCTGTGGCACTGCTTTGAACAGCCCATGTTTCCATTAGTAGCCAAGTGAAAATTGTTTATACTACCCAGGGACCTATTTGCAACTTCCTAGGGACCCTGAAATTCCCAAGACCAAGGGCAACCACCCTCCTCCTTCCAGCCTTGCTCTTCCACCTGTTCTAAACCTCTGTCGTTGACCCCACTATCCAGCCATCCTCTCGGATGCTTCTCTCACTGCCCACACCAAACAGGACCAGAGGCCTGGACTTCAGAGTACCTCCTCTCTGCTCCTCCTGGACTACTCCATGCCAGATGCAGGCCAGTCCTTCTCCATCACTTGCTACTTCCAACCTGCCATCCACCTTCTACTCTGCCAGCTGCCACAGAGCATCTCAGTCTCCCCTTTGCTCAGTGACCTTGGATGAGGCCTATTACCCCATACCTAGCATGGCAGAGCCAAGGAAGGCCTGGTCCCCACTGACTTTCTGGTCTCTCTACTCTAGAGTCCAGGCATAATTCTGCCTCCTAGTTTTTGCTCCTGCTGGTCCATCTACCCAAAAGCCCTCCCACCAGGAGGAATCCTATCCAACCCTCAAGGAAGGTACAGCTGAAACATCACCTCCTCCATGAAGCCTTCTGTCTTGCCCTCATCAAAATGAACACCTTTTTTCTCTGCATTTCTTTTTTTTCATTTTTATTTATTTATTTATTTAATATGACTGAGTGAAAATGTACATTCCTGTATAAATTTACATGCCCCCTCTATGCAACTTCCACTGTTTTCCCTGTCTGCTGACAGCACACTATTCCTCTCTGCTCGATATATGTCTCATCCTCCCAACAGTCTCATTCCCCCACCTCTCCACCCACTCTCCTTCCTCCAGCCAGAGGTCAGCAGGGTGATATCCTATAGACGTATAGAATCATAAAGTGCATCCAATATATGGTCACTCTGCATTGCCAAGTCCAATCCATTTGTGTACGAAGAGTGGACCTTCATTATGATTTATGAGCAAGGGCAGCATCAGGGCCAGGGACCATGCTCCCAGGGGAACCCCGAAGCCGCTGGACCTTCAATTTCAGACTTTTAATGGAGATCTCAGGGTGCACCCCTTTTTAGTCTTATGTTGCCAGTGAGACTCAACTTAGTGAGCTCCATCGCGGCTATCACTGGTGGTGGACAGGCACCATCTGGTTTTTCTGGTCCCAAGTGGATGTAGGCACCCACTCTTGTGGGTTTCTCTATCTTCTGGTTTGTCTTTACCCCATGTCATTTTGGTCCTCGATGAGCATACATTCCTGCTGAGTTTGGACCATTTGCTGTGCCCTCGGATAGCAGCTTGGCAGCTTTTAAGACCCCAGACACCACTCACCAATGTGGGGTGCAGAGAGCCCTCTTAGCAAAATGCTAGTTTTGCAAATTGGCCTGGATTTCGCCTAAGAGCATGGTCCCCTGTCCCCTGCCCCAGCTACTCTATCCTTGCAATATTGGGTTAAGATGGAAGGAGTACTCAAGTTATGCTGAAGTCCACTTAATGTTATTCTTGTTTCTAATGTGTGCCATCACCGATTTCACCCAACCCGATTTCTAGCAACTATCTAATCTAAACCCTCCCCCATCACCCTCCCTCCCATCCCTCCCTTGCAGCTGTCAAAGAGTCTTTTCTTCTATACACAAGTCTGTTTTTGAGATCTTATCATAGAAGTCTCATACAATATTTGTCCTTTTGTAGCTGACTACTTTCACTCAACATAATGTCTTCCAGTTGAAACCAGGTTAGGAGATGTTTCCTGGAATCATCGTTATTCTTTATCATTGCGTAGTGCTCCATTGAGTATATATACCATAGTTTACTTATCCATTTTTCTGTTGTTGCACATCTGGGTTGATTCCATCTTTTTGCTATCGTGGACTGTGCTGCGATAAACATTCTGGTGCATGTGTCCATTAGTGTGAAAGACCTTGATTTTGTAGGATATATTCCAGGTAGTGGAATTACTGGGTCAAATGGTATATCAATATCCACTTTTTTAAGGAAGTGCCAGATTGCTTTCCAAAGAGGCTGGACCATTTTGCAACCCTACCAACAGTGTAGGAGGGTTCCATTTTCTCCACAACCTCTCCAGCATTTGTTGTTTTGTGTTTTTTGGATCATGGCCAACCTTGTTGGGGTGAGATAGTATCTCATTGTAGTCTTGATTTGAATTTCTTTAATAACTAAAGATGGTGAACGTGTCCGAATGTGCTTTTAGGCTGCCTGGATCTCCTCTTTAGTGAAATGTCTGTCCATCTCCTTTGCCCATTGCTTAATTGGATGGTTTATCTTCTTCCTATTGATATTTTGTAGTATCTTATAGATTATGCAGATCAGACGTTGGTCTGACATAGAATTGGCAAATATTTTTTCCCAGTCTGTAGGTGTTCTTTTAATTCTATTAATAAAGTCTTTGGATGAGCAAAAGTGTTTGATTCTTAATAGTTCCCATTTATCTATTCTCTCTTCTGTTAGTTGTGGTTTGTTTGACAGATTTTGGAGTCTGTCCACATTGTGTATTAAAACTTCCATTGTTATTCCTACCTTTTCTTGGATGAGCTTTATCGTTTTGGGTTTGATATTTAGGTCTTTTATGCAGTTGGAGTCGGTTTTTGTATAAGGTATAAGATATGGATCTTGTTCCAGTTTCTTGCAGATGGATAACCAATTTTGCCAGCACCATTTGTTGAAGACACTGTTTTTACCCCAGTTTAATGTCTTAGGGCCTTTGTCAAATATCAACTGTTCATAGGCAGATGGTGTCATCTCTGGGGTCTCAATTCTGTTCCATTGATCAATCTTTCTGTTCTTGTACCAGTACTAGGCTGTTTTGACCACTGTGGCAGTGTTCTAAGGTCAGGTAATGAGAGACCTCCCAGTGTGTTCTTTCGTTAGTAGTACCTTATTTATCCGGGGCTTCTTCCCTTTCCAAACAAAACTGGTGATTTGTTTCTCCATCTCATTAAAAAATGACGCTGGAACTTGTATTGGGATTGCATTATATAAGTAGATTGCTTTGGGTAAAATCGACATTTTCACAATGTTAAATCTTCCTATCCATGGGCAGGGTAGGTTTTTCCATTTATCTAAGTCTCTCTTAGTTTCTTGTAGTAAGGGCTTGTAGTTCCCATTGCAAAGGTCTGTTATTTCCCTGGTTATATTAATTCCTAGGTACTTTATCTTCGTAGGGGCTATAATAAATGGTATTGATTGGATGATTTCTTCATTAACAGTCTCATTGTTGATATAAAGGAACCCTACTGATTTACTTATGTTTATCTTGTATCCTGAGACTTCGCTGAACTCTTCTACCAGTTTGAGTAGTTTCCTTATAGATTCTTTGGGGTTCTCTGCATATACAATCATATCATCTGCAAACAGGGAGATTTTGACTTCTTCTTTGCCGATGCAGATGCCCTTTATTTCTCAGTCTTGTCTAATTGCTCTGGCTAAAACTTCTAGTACAATGTTGAATAGATGAGGTGAGAGTGGGCATCCTTATCTAGTTCCTGTTCTCAAGGGAAAGTCTTTCAGTCTCTCACCATTCAGGATGACGTGGGCAATTGGCTTTGTATAAATGGCCCTTATTGCATTAAGGAATTTTCCGTCTATGCCTATTTTGCTAAGAGTTTTTAGCATAAATGGGTGTTGGAGTTTATCAAATGCCTTTTCTGCATCAATGGACAAAATCAGGTGATTCTTGCCATTTGTGTTATTTATGTGGTTAATTACATGAATTGTTTTTCTGATGTTGAACCAGCCTTGCATCGCTGATATGAATCCCACCTGGTCATGATGGATTATTTTCTTGATATGTTGTTGTATTCTATTGGCAAGAATTTTGTTGAAGATTTTTGCATCTAGATTCACGAGTGATGTTGGTCTGTAGTTCTCCTTCTTTGTTGGGCCTTTCCCTGGATTTGGTATCAGGGTTATGCTGTCTTCATAGAATGAGTTTGGGAGTACTCCATCCCTTTCTATACTGTGAAATAGTCTCAATAGTATTGGAGATAACTCTTCTCTAAATGCTTGGTAGAATTCTGCAGTGAAGCCGTATAGGCCCGGGCTTTTTTTGGTTGGCAGTGTTTTGATGACATTTTCAAACTCTTCCTTTGTGATGGGTTTATTAAGTTGTTCTGCTTCACGTTGTGATAATTTGGGTAGGTGGTATGAGTCAAGGAATTTGTCCATGTCCTCTAGGTTTTCAAAATTGTTAGAGTACAGTCTTTCATAGTATTCTGTTATGATATTTTTAATTTCTGTTGGATCTGTTGTGACCACTCCCCTCTCATTTCTAATTTGGGTTATTTGTTTCCTTTCCTGCTTTGCTTTAGTAAATTTAGCCAGTGGTTTATCAATTTTGTTGATCTTTTCAGAAAACCAGCTTTTGGTCTTTTCAATTTTTTCAATTATTTTTCTATTCTCTAATTCATTTAGCTCTGCTCTAATCTTTATGATCTCCTTTCTTCCGGTGCCCGAGGGGTTCCTCTGCTGTTCTCTTTCTACTTGTTCAAGCTGTAGAGTTAGTTCCTTGATTTGGTTTCTTTCTTCCTTCCAGATGTGTGCATTTATGGAGATAAACAGGCCTCTGAGCACTGCTTTGGCTGTATCTCATAGGTTCTGGTCGGAAGTGTTTTAGTTCTCTTTGGAATCCATGAATTTCTTTATTTCATCCTTGATTTCTTCCATAACCCACGTTTTTTTGAGCAAGATGTTGTTCAGTTTCCAAGAGTTCCACTTTCTATCTATGTTTTTTCTGCTATTGATTTCAATTTTTATGGCTTTATGATCTGAGAAGATGCTTTGCAATAATTCAGTGGTATGGATTTTGTTGAGAATTGCGTTATATCCTAACACATGGTCAATTCTGGAGAATGTTCCATGTGCACTGGAGAAGAAGGTGTAGTTGTCTGCTGATGGGTGGAAAGTTCTGTATATATCAATGAGGTTTAGTTGGTTAATTGTGTCAAAGAGGTCTTCTGTACATTTACTGAGCTTTTTTCTAGATGATCTGTCCAGTATTGAGAGCAGAGTGTTGAAGTCTCCCACTATCATTGTGGAGTCATCTAACTATTTTTTGAGTGTAGTCAGTGTTTCTTCAATGTGTTTAGGTGCTCTGGTATTAGGTGCATAAATAATTAATAGTTAAGTCTTGCTTGTGTACAGAACCTTTCAGCAATAAATAGTGTCCATCTTTGTCCATGATGGTGGATTTGACATTAAAATTGATTTTGTCTGAGATTAGAATTGCCACACCTGCTCTTCTATGTTCATTGTTAGCTTGATATGTATTCTTCCATCCTTTAATTTTCATTTTGTTCCCATCTTTAGGTCTCAAGTGAGTTTCTTGTAGGCAACATATGGATGGGTCATGTCTTTTGATCCAAGATACTACTCGATGTCTCTTTTCTGGAGCATCCAGTCCATTCACATTCAATGTAGTTATTGATAGGTATGTGTTCACTGCTGCCATTATGATATGTTTATTTTTGTGTTGATGTTTTCTCTGTTGTTCTTATTAGTCTGTTCTGGGACATTCTTTTTTGTGAGTTGATTTTTCACCTTTTTCAGAGCTGGTTGTATAGTTGTTGAGACTCCTGTGTTACATTTCTTGAAATGGTATGATACATCTTTGTTGTGCCTTACAGCTGCCCCCATGATCCCCCTTAATAAACTATATATAAACCCAATTTTAATTACTACCAGTCTTGTCATCTTTCTCTCCATCTGGAAGGACTATAATGACTGTAGTACATTCCTCTTTTTAATATGATGGCACCATAGTTTTCATGATGATCGCTGGATTGCTTCTTTCCATATTAGTGCTGTGATTAACTTTGGAGCCTTCCCTAGCTGAGCAGAGTTTTGAGTAGTATGTGGTTCTAAAATATAAAGTTAGTGGTTTCATTCTTCTAAGCCAGAGCCAAGAACTTCTTTCAATATTTCTTGTAGTTTTGGTTTGGTTTTACAAAGTCTCTGAGTTTCTGTTTATCTGGGAATGTCTTAATTTCATTTTTGTATTTGAAAGATAGTTTTGCAGGATATATAATTCTTGGTTGGAAGTTCTTCTCCTTCAAGGCTTTGAATGTGTCATGCTACTGTCTCTGTGCCAGCATGGTTTCTGCTGAGAAATCTGAAGAGAGCCTACAGGGTTTCCCTCTGAATGTTAGCTTTGCTTTGAGTCTTGCTGTCTTTAAGAGTTGCTGCTTATGTTTCATTTTGTTAAGCTTGATTATAATATGTCTTGGAGTCTTTCTTTTGAGATCTATATTGGGTGGCATACGATATGCATCCAAGATGTCTATATTCTCTTCTTTCATGATTTTTGGGAAGTTTTCTGTCAGCAGCTCAGCAACAATACTCTCTGTGTTCTCAGGTGTCTCATCTTGTTCAGAGACTCCAATTAACCGAAGGTTGTTCCTCTTAATAGAATCCCACATGCTTCTTAATGCTTCTTCATTTTTCTTGTTTCTTTTTTTCTGATTTCTGCTCATAGATGCTGGCATCAGTAGCTCTGTCTTCCAAGTCAGAAATTTTTTTTCCATTTGTTCCATTCTGTTTGCTTTGCTTTGCATTGAAGTTTTTATGTCTTTGATTTTGTTCTTGATCAGAGTACTGGTGTTCCATCAGATCAAACAGCTTGTTTAATTTCTCCTTTTGTTCTACTGCATTTTGTGTAAGGTCTTGAAGGGATCTGTATATAATCATTTTGTATTCACTTTCTGATGCTTTCATAAAAGTTTCTTCATCTGGAAAACTCCTTGGTTGCTTTGTTTGGGAGCCTTCTGAATCCATGGCTGATTTCTTGTATGCCACGAGTGTCTGTTGCTTTTTGGGTCCCATGTGAGTAAGTAGAGGCTTGAAGAGATACTGTGAGGATGGACTGCAGATGTTTCTTTAGGCTGTCTTAAAATGTAAAGCAAAAGGTATCTGACCACTTCCCAAGTCAGTCAGGTTTTCAGGTGTAGAGGTCCCTCTTCCCAACTGGTAAAGTAAGTACCTCTATATCCAACCCCAGATGATACAAACTAGTTCAGAATACAGCAATGCTGTTGGCTTCTGCTGACAGGGCCCAGCCTTAGGCGACACTGTGTAAAGTACTGCTTTTCTGGTAGAAACGTGTTCTCCTGTGGGCAGGCTCTGGCTCCCAAGCTAAGAATTACGTCCAGCTGTTGCCAACGTATCCAAGATGGCACCCTCCACATGCAGCAGATAGAGGGGCCAAAGGTGCTGAGAGGTAGTGATTCCTCTGCTTCTGTTGCAGGGCCCCCAACTTAGGCAGCACTGTGTAAATTACTGCTTTTCTGTCAGAGAAGCACTGTCCTGTTTGCAGGCACTGGCTCCCAGGCTAAGAATTAGGTCCTGCTAAAATCCCTGTATCCAACATGGCACCCTGCACTCTGGCAGTGCAGTTCTGTACAAACCCCACTGTGGCAGAGATAAAAAGACAGGCCCAAAGTGGCTAGATTAACAGTGTCCTAAGCCCGGCTCTCAGAATATGGGAATTTCGCCTGCCTATCCTCCCAGCAGCGCGTCTGAGTCTAGCCGCTAGGCAAGACCCAGCTACTCCTGCCGGCCAACATAGAGGAAAAAAAGTCAAAATGGTGTGTTTACCTTCAGTCCATAAGAGCCAGGGCTAGCCAGGAGTGGGAGTCAGGGAAAGAGAGGAGGTTTTTCACTCAGTGGTATGAAGTCCAAGTTAACAGCCCTGTTTCATGTCCTGGGGCTGATTAGGTGATGAGAAGCCTTCCTTTGATTATCAATTCAGGTCTTGGTTTCCAGAGGGATATAGGGAGACATGTGCTTAGTCCGCCATCTTGACTCTGCTCTCTGCATTTCTATACAAAAGTGGTGATGATGATAGCAGCTGTTAGCATTTACCACGTGCCAGGTACTGTTCTAAGTCTTGGTGCATAATACCTCATGTAAACCTCAAAACAGCTCTATGGAACAGGTACTATTAATAGTTTCATCTTACAGATAAGCAAACTGAGGTACAGAGAAGTATCTTGCCCAGGATCATGCAGCAACACTGCCTCCTTAGTGCCTCTGTCCCCAGGGCAGCGAAGGTCATGTCTATTCCATCTTCTGAGTCCCTTAAAAGCACCAAATCGCGTATGTGACCCAGTGCTTTTTGCAAGAATGGGAGGGCAAATGAAAGAGTGAGCGAGTGAGTGAGCAAGCAGAGGAGAAAATGAATAGTTGTCCTACCAAAGAAAGCTCACAGATCCTGTCCTAACCTGGACTCTGAGATGAAGAGAGACAAAGTATTCCCATGGTCTCTGGCCCTTGAGAGCCCCTGGCAGGAGAGGGAGAGCAGTTTTGCCCTGGTTTGGGCTGAAATTAAGGAGGGGTTGTGAGACTGTCCATGATTGTATACACATGGGCACACACACACACACGTTGGGTGTTGGGTGTGAGGGCACCCCACAGAGCCCAGTGATCACTGCAGACTCTCCCCCAGGACGTGGCCCACGCGTACAAAAGTGGCATCCTCATCCTCAGCAACACCACCAGCATGGACCGCTGGGAGCTCGTGGGCTCCTTCTTCTTTTCCGTGTCCACCATCACCACCATCGGTAAGGTTGAGTTGGGCTAGAGTACGTGGGAGTGAGGAGTGCGGCAGGCTCTCCGGGTGCGGGGCTGTAGGCTGATGTGACTTGGAGCGTTTCACCTAGGGGCTTGCTACTTTAAGGAGCAGAACCTCAGGCCTCACTCAGACCTACTGAAACAATTTCTACAACCTCCAAGTTTGAGAAACACTGCTCTAGGGGACTTCTGACTCCAGCAGCCTTTGAAGAGGCACAACACCTCCCAAGGGGCAGGAAAGATGCCACTGGACTCTGAAAGTGTTTGGTCTTTTCAGCCTGTGCCGGGTAGGCATGGAGAAGGCAGGAGGAGAGACTCGCTGTCCTCAAGCTTGAGCAGAGGTAGTCACATCTCACCTCTGCCTGTGGAAGAGAGTGCTCCATTTCAAGAAACCTCTCGTCAGCTCACTAACATTCCCCTTCATCCCCTCCCCATCTTCCCAAGCTCCCTTCCCACCTCAGAAAGGGGTGGGCACTTGGACCAATTCCATCGCTGGTTTCTGTCTAGCTTGCCCTGCTGGAAACCGGAGGTGGACCTCGCCCTAGGATAGCACCTGGGAGACTGCAGGGAGGGACAGGACCAACCTAGATCCTTTCAGCTGTGAAACCCATGAAACAGTACCAGTGGGGTCATTTCCACTGCCCTGGGGGCCTGGTCTCCCTGCCAGGTTCAGCCAGCCAGCCCCTGCATGATACTGGATGTACCACCAGGTGGCAGGCTAGCACCACTGGTAACTCGGCACTACCTCCTGCTAGCTCTCAGCCAGTGACGATCTTCAGATGAAACCCGTATTTCAGCCTTTACCCTCCCTAGAGTGGGGTGAAGCAAGAGCACAAGAGAGCTCTCCATCTGCTTTTAAGTCAGCCAGTACTGCTTGTAAATAGCTCTCAAGGTCACAAGGAAGGTTGGGCAGTCCTCTGCTTTCAGACACAAATACATGGAGGGCTCGTGGGCTCCATGACCCTGGATTGCTAGGATTGGCCAGGACTGTGCTAACTGATCTTTACACCCCTGAGGTCCAGTACAAGACTCAGCACATAAAGGACACTCAGTAACTGCAACCACATTAAGGAATTCAATAAGTATTCATTCAAACAGAATTTATTGAGCACCAGAGCACGTTTGGTGTGGTGGGGAATGAAGTAGAATCACTTTGCCCAGTTCCCTCAGATGTACAGGAATCTTTAGTCTCTGAACCCCACACTTCTTTCCTCTACCCCAGCCCATCTTGACCCATCCATCTCAGAGTTTTTCCACCAATCTCTTCCCAGCCCCACTGTTCTTGGCCCAGGCTATCTCTTTGTCTCTTCCTCCCAATTCAGTTCTGCACTAAAGCTGTCTGGGCCAGGTCTGAGGATGAAGAAGGAAGCCCACCACACATGCACACTACGGTAGAATACGCTCGGGGTCTACTCATACCAGGCACTGTGCTGGGCACTTTTACATGAGATCTCATCCTGATACAGATGAGGACACTGAGGCACAGAGAAGTTGTGTAACTTGCCCCAAATCACACAGCTAGTAAACTATGGAGTTGGGATTTGAGGGCTGAAGAATGACATTGCTCTTTCCAGTAATGGTTACCGTTGAAGAGTTTACAAGATAGGACGGAAACTCTACCCAACAGGAAGAAATAATTAGCCACTCTGAGGTAAACAATAGGGGAGCTAATGATTCTGTGATTCTGGCCACACTCACACAGGGAGGGAGCAGATTCCGAGAAGGAGGTGAGGTATGTGTGGACCACACCGAGAAGAAAGGGAGAGGTGATCCAGGAAGCACAGGAGAGCTGTCTCCTTGGTACTCCCATTACCCCTGGATTGGCATGGATTGACTTTTCCATGCCTCGTAATGAACCCCAGGGTTTGACTACTTCTGGGTCACTAGGACAGGCTTGAGCCCAGAAATCATTCATTATCTATTAACTCTGCCTGAGGTTTGCTCACTTGTTCACCCATCTACCTGTCAATCATTCCACAAACCCATATTAGTACCAACCATGGGCCCAACTCTGTTTTAGGTGCTGGAGCTACCATGGTAAGCAAAACTAACTACGTCCCTGCCCTTGGAGAGCTGACATTCTAGTACAAGGGAACACATGATAAAAATAATAATAATAAATAGGTGTATAGACAATATTCAGGTGGTGATGGGATTTGATAGTGATAAAAATCAAACAAAAACCTATAACCATGGAGTCAATTCTAACCCAGAATGACTCTTTAGGACTGAGTAGGACTGCCCCGTAGTTTCCAAGGAACACCTGGTGGATTCCAACTGCTGACCTTTCGGTTAGCAGCCACAACTCTTAACCACTACACTACCAGGGTTTCCTCAATAGTTCTGAGAGAGGCTATTCTAGATGGGGTGGAAAGGGAGGGCCTCACTGATAAGGTAACATTTAGGTAGGGATGTGGACAAAATAGGGGAGCAAGCTACACAGATTCTGTGGAAAGAACTTTTACTAGCAAGTGCAAAGGCCCTGAAGGAAGAGTGTGATTGGTATTTGGGGATATTGAGGAGTCCGGCCAGGGAAGGTTGTTATAAAAGATGTGAAATCAGAAAGGGTCGGGGGAAGCCTAATCCCAATGAGCCTAGTAGAAACCTCGCAGAGTGCCTCAGGGCTAAAGGAGTTGACAGAAGACACCTAAGGTGACAAGTGGTGTACCCAGGGCTCTGGCCACCCAGTGCTTAAATGGTAAATGAGGGCTTCATTGATATGCACTGATTTTGCTGACCTGAAGTCTGGCCCAGAACAAAAGTAAGTGAAGAAGATCCCTGCAGAGCTGGAATCTAAGAGCTGCCATTGTCCCAGGGAGAACTGAATGAAAGATGAACCCGAAGTCAAGAAAGAGCCTTGGTGTGTATAATCATTCCCCAGGGCTGCCGTAACAAACAGCCACGAACTTTATTATAACATCCAAATACATAACACTCAAAATTTATTCTCTTATAATTCTGGAAGCCAGAAGTCCAAAATCAAGGAGTCAGCATGGCCATGTTCTCTCAGAAGGCTCCAGGGAAGGCTCCAGGTCTTTCTCTTCAGTTCTGACTTTGCAGGCAATCCTGGGCATTCCCTGACCTACAGACTCCATCGTCATGAGGCGTTCTCCTCCTGTGTGTGTGTGTCTGCATTTCTTCTCATCTTACAAGGATACCAATCATATTGGGTTCAGGTCCATCCTAACGACACCTTGTTAACTTGATTATATCTGCTATGACCCTATTTCCAAATAACAGCACATTCATAGGTAGGAGGGTTTAAGACTTCAAAGTAGAAGGCACACTCCAACCCGTAATAGGAGGTCCCACAGCCAGAGGAGATGCTAATGAAAAGGAAAACACAAAGGTGGGTTAGCCACCAAAAGAGGTCCACCTCTCCATGGGTACCACAGAACCAATTCTCTGCTGTAGGAAGGCACTCCTATAAGAATCACTTGCTTTAGGGAGGGTGGTTTTGAGAATGAAATGAGAGAATGAAGGTGTATGGCAGGTGAAAGGAAGGTCCTGATAAATATTAGCTGTGATGCGGATCTGGCATGGGCCAAGAACGCAGGTCCCTGCGGTTATGGGGCAAGATTGGAGTTATGGGATTCAACTGGGGCTGTGGGGCAGGAGTAGGCAGGGGTGGCCTGGAAAGGTCTCTTGAAGTGCCCTGTCTCTCCCCAGGCTACGGCAACCTGAGCCCCGAGACGCTGGCCGGCCGCCTCTTCTGCATCTTCTTTGCTCTCGTGGGGATCCCGCTCAACCTCGTGGTGCTCAACCGCCTGGGCCACCTCATGCTGCGAGGCATGCGCCGCTGCGCCCGCAGGCTGGGGGGTGCCTTGAGGGTAAGGGGGTGCTGAAAGGGAGGAGGGGTCACTTCTAGAATGAGGGGATTTGGAGGGGGGCCTTCCAGGTGGCAGCAGCAGTGACTTCTGCGAATCAGCGCCATTGGTGGGGATGTGATGGGACAGGGGTCGCTGCCTGGAATGGAGGTGTCTGGTGGAGATGGGTGAGACTGGGCAGACAGGAGGGGCATCAGACAGCAAAGACAGAGTCCTGCCTGTGTCTTAGTTTGCTAGTGCTGCTGTAACAAAAACATCACAAGCAGCTGGCTTGAAAGGACAAAATGTATTTACTCACAGTGTGGGAGGCTAGAAGCCTGAATTGAGGGCAACTGTTCTAGGGGAAGGCTCCGTCTCTGTGGCCTCTAGGGAGGGGACGGTCCTTGTTAGCCTCTGTAGCCCCAGCATTCCTCAGTGGTCCTCACGTGGCATTCACCTTCCTCTGCTTTGGTTTTCTTCTTTCTCTAAGATGATTAGGGTTGGGACACACCTGGTACACTGATATGGCCTCATTAACACAACAAAGAAACTCCATCCTAAACAGGATTATAACCACCAACCTAAAAGCCCAAACCTGCTGCCATGGAGTCAATTCCAAATCAAGACCCTATGGAGTAGAACTGCCCCATAGACTTTCCAAGGAGCGTCTGGTGGATTTGAACTGCTGACCTTCTGGTTAGCAGCTGTAGCACTTAACTATGCCACCAGGGTTTCCATTATAACCACAAGTATGCCAGAATGAAATCCAATGCCATCAAGTTGATTCCCCTCACAAGGACTCCATGGGACAGAGTAGAACTGTCTCATAGGGTTTCCAAGGAGTGGCTCATGGATTTGAACTGCTGACCTTTTGGTTAGCAGGCAGTCTGTTAAGCACTGAGCCACCAGGTCTCCGACACATATTTTGGGGAGACATCACTCAATCCCATAACTGCCCAGAACTGGAAAACAAAATAGCTGAAGAGACCCTGGGGACAGCCCTTTCTTCCTGGAAGGAGGTACTCCTAGCTAAGTACCCACTAGGCTCCCTGCCTCCCCTGTCCCCACGGCCACTCACGGGGGCAGCGGGTGAGATTTGCTTGCACCCACAGGATCCACGTAAGGCGCACTGGCTGGCGGGCTGTGGCGCCCTCCTCTCAGGCCTCCTGATTTTCCTGCTGCTGCCACCGCTGCTCTTCTCCCACATGGAGGGCTGGAGCTACCTGGAGGGCTTCTACTTCGCCTTCATCACCCTCAGCACGGTGGGCTTCGGCGATTACATCATTGGTGAGAGCCTCCAGGGCAGGTGGGCAGGCTGGGCGGCTGTCTGCTGGGCATCTGCTTTGGGCCAGGTGTGGAGGACTTAAGACCCAAAGTCTGATCTGCTTTTGAGAAGTGTGACAGGACTAAGGGCACCCAGAGAAAAGGGGACCATGGATTTGAACCCAGCACTTTGGGCTGCTCGGCAGGTCTCCTGCTTCTCCTGAGAGACACAGTGAGGTCCTCTTATCCCCACAGACCCAACTGTTGTTTTGGGACCTCAACAGACAAGTGGATAAGCTTGCCACGTCTTGTCCCAGCATCACCTCTCTCCCCGTATCTCATGCTGACCCAAGAGACACCAAGCCCTCCCAGTGCTCCCAGGCTGGGGGCCACAAACTCATTTCATAGCCTCTGGAAATTACAGGTGACTCGTGCAGCTCCACTCTCATGTTGGTAAACAATTGGCAGCCTGATTCTGAGCCCCACCACGAAAGGCTGCATGGTCCAGAAGGCCTAAGGTGGGGGTAAGTCAGTGGTCACCACCAGTGTGGGAAAGAGCAGGGCCCCAAGAGCCACTAGCTTTGCAGAAGGAAACCCCCAACTCCCTGTACCCTTAAAAAGTAGCAAACCCTTTGCCATAGGGAAACCCTGGTGGCATAGTGGTTGAGTGCTATACCTGCTAACCAAAAAAGGTCAGCACTTCGAATCCACCAGGCACTCCTTGGAAACTCTATGGGGCAGTTCTACTCTATCCTATAGGGTTGCTATGAGTTAGCATCAACGCAATGACAGTAGGCTTTTGGTTTGGTTTGGCCGCAGAGTTGATTCCTACCCACGGCTACCCCATGTGTGACAGGGTGGAGCTGCCCTATGGGGTTTTATGGAGCACTGATCGTACAGTGGTTAAGCACTTAGCTCCTTTGTCTTTTTAAAAATCTACAGTGGCCTGCCTATCTTCTTGTTTCCCCGCAACATTGACTTTCAAGGCTCTATCCCTATAGAAGGCCCTACATACTGCCTGTATCTGAATGTTTCCACCTGATGCCGTTTTGTCTGTCTATCTTGCCCCTGCATTTGCAGGAGACTGCGAGTCAGATCTACAAGCCTCAGTAAATTCAGGTTCAGTATTTTTGGCAAGAATACCACATAGATTGCTATCATATCTTTAGTGCCCCAGAGTGATTTCTTATTCTGTGAATGTTAAATTCTGTGAATGTTGTGAAAAAAGGAAGGATTTCCTTATCTCCGAGGCTATTCTAAGAACCCTGGTACTGTGGTGGTCAAGTGCTTGGCTGCTAACCAAAAGGTCGTTGGTTTCAATCCACCGGCCGCTCCTTGCAAAAGGCGTAGCAATCTGTTTCCATAAAGAGTTATCACCATGGAAACCTATGGGTCAAGTCTACTCTGTCCTATTGACTCAACAGCAATGGGTTTGGTTTTTTGGAACCTTGATGAAAGGAGACCACCAGGCCTTTCTTCTGAGGAGCCACTGGGTGGATTCAAACCCCGAACCATTACATTAGCAGACTGTTGCAAATTGTCCAACCCAAGCCTCCCCATCCTCCATAATAAAACTGAGGCCAGATCCCCAGCATGTGGACACTTGATGTGGCTGCAGGAATGACTAGGAACCAGCCTGCAGTTAACCTCTCCCTTCCTCATCCCTCAAAGATCATCTACTATGGCCATAACAGCAGTGGCCACTGGCACCACCACCAGGCTGGGGGAGGAGGGAAGGGCTCTGTGCTCTAAAATGGGGAGAAGATGGTGCCCTTCACTTCTTCAGCAGTGGAACCCGGCCTGGAATACTGGAAGGTTTTGCCGAGGGCTCAGTGAAAACAGAAGGGAAAAGAAATCAGAGAGTAACAAATGGTCAGTTCGTCAGGCAAATGACTGGTCATCACCCTGTTTTACCAAGAAGGAAGCTGAAGCTCAGAGAGGCCGAGCTATTTGCCCAAGATTGCACAACTGGTTTGATAGAAATTCCCATCTGTGTGGCTGTAAAACCCACAGTATTTTAAACCACTTCTAGTCTACCTAACCAACACCCGGGTTAGTAAAACGTGAGGACTGCTAAGTGATTGCTAAGAGGCCCTTAGTGTGTCCTCCATGAGCAGGACTCTTCCCTGGAGCTCTCTGTCCCCAGAAAAGGGTCCTATGTGCAGGGCCTCCCGCTGCTCCTTCTTGTTCTCCTCTGTTCTGCTGTTCTGGAAGGGGCTGAGTCATGTTCCCGTCTCTGCCTCAGAGTGGAGAGGTGTCCAGGAAAGTGGAGCTCAGTAGTCCCAAGGGCTATAACCACCCCTTCACAGTTCAGAGACTGATTCTTCGGTCTGTCCTCCTCCCTCTATGCTTCCTCCCTTTTTCCTAGTCCAGGCAGTGCCTTTGTGGACAGCTGAGCAGGTTGAATACAGCATACCCTAGAAGGTGCCAGTCAGGCAGACCACAAGAATAATGCCCAGAGTTGTACAGGCTCTATCTTTGTCCCCTTTTTACTTCTTATGACCTTTAAAATTGGAAGTTACATCATGACACCTGCTTACTTGTTCTGAAAACCTTCAGCATTTTCCCAGAGTTTCAGGATAGAGTTCAAAATCCATAACTAGGCCAGTGATGGCCCTGTATGTGACCCAGAGTCTGTGTCCCTCTGCACTGCAGGTTGTTCTTTCCTGTGCTATACTCTATTTGCTGTCAGGTACCATCAAGTTGATTCCAATTCATAGGTAAACTGCCCTGCAGGGTTCCCTATGCTTTAAGGGAGATCACCAGGCCTTTCTCCCACAGACCCACTGAGTGGGTTTGAACCACCAGCCTTTTTGGTTAGCAGCCAAGTGCTCAACCATTGCACCACCAGGGTTCTTTGTGCTGCACTCTAAAAGAACCAAAGCCAAACCTGTTGCTCTCAAGTCGATTCCAACTTACAGGGATGTAAGGATGGAGTAGAACTACCCCATAGGGCTTCTCCAAAGAGCTGCTGGTAGATTCACACTGGTGACATTTTGATTAGCATCTGAGCTCTTAACCACAAAGCCACCAGGGCTCCATTCTAGCCACTATGAAATACCACTGACACTGGTCATAGCTGCTTTGACCCAAAACCAAAAAAAAAAAAAAAAAGTGAAAAAACAAACCAATTGTCATCAAGTGAAGTCCATTCTGACTCACAGCAACACTCTAGGACAGTTGAACTATCTCACAGGTTTCCAAGGCTGTGTGATTTGTGGCCCTGTGGCAACAACGCCCCCCTCGCCCCCACCACACACACACACCAGTGCCCTGAGGCTGACATTCAGAATTTGCTCTGAGGTACCATCTAAAAGACCTGATTCTCTGGGGGCACTCAGTGTAGGAAGAAGGGAAGAGAAATGGTAGCAGGATGCCCAGCTAGGGCCTCTTGGCATCCATCCATCACCAGTGCCCCTCAGGTTTTGTGCTTGTTGGAGAACAGCCAGCAATAAACTCATACACATCTATAGACCCCTAGAAGCTGGTCCAGGAAGCCCATGTGGGGTTAGTGGAAAAGTCTCTGGGAGGATGTCCTGAGGCCCCACAGTCCCCTGCATATGTAGGAGCAGACCGCTCTAGGCATGGGTACTCAGAAATGGGAGGAAAGTTCTCCAAGAAGGGGCACTGAGACTCACACAGTCTATATAGAAGTAAGGAGGGCTGACCAGGATCCCTACCACTCTGCTGGACAGCCCTGGGGGAGTAACAGGACAAGAGAAGGCTGATACATAGGTACCCAGCCTTACAAAGCCCACTTCTACCAAGACACCTGAGAGAGGAGGCCTGGTCCAACACCAACAAGAGTCGTTTAAGCCCAGAGGCTGTCCAGGCAGCCAGTCCATGGGCAGCGGATTTGCTCATGCCTCCTGAGATGTGCTCCCCAATCTAGCTCCCTTTGCATCCACTTCAGTGTTTCATGACAAGTGACCACAGAAGAGCCCGCAACTGCTTTAACTGCTGGAGATCTTTCTTATACAGAAGGGGAAACTGAGACCCAGAGAGGAAAAGGGAGTTGACTAAAGTCACGGAGCAGGCAAGTCAAGGGCAGGTCTAGGGTAGGCTCCAAAGACAGGGTGCCTCACACAGTACTTGTTCTAGAATCTTCTGCAAGTGAGAAGGGAACAAATCTCACCTTTACCTCTTCCCATGTCTTTCAACTTTCCTTGTCCTCCAGGGACAGTGTTGGACCCTTCTCTTAGATGAAATGCTAAGGTCCACTACCTGGAAATTCAGTGTCCGTTATCCCATATCGAGAGCCATAGGGATGTTGTCTTCCTAACCAAACCCCTGCCTGAAGGCCGTGACCAGAGCAGCTCCCAGATCTCAGCCCCCTACTCCTCCCTGGCCCCACAGCTCTTGCTTCCCCCAATTGCGTTTGCAGTTCAGCTGAGTGCCTTGCCAGCTGCCAGGTCTCCTGCCACTTACGATTTTGGCCCCCCAAAATGAAATAAAAGCAGAGAAGAATGCTGCCTTCCCTCCGTTACCACGAGTACGTCAAGCTGGTGTATGGCAGAGGCAGAGAGCTAGCTCACCGCTGATTTCATTTGGGACTGCTGGCGGAATCATGGCCCCGTAACCCAATCAGCCTAATCCAATCACGCTCCTACAGGCAGCTGAGATTGGCTCCGGGACTGTTTGCTCATCTTCGGGCTGGGGTCTGAAAGAGGGATCTGAGTGGGCCCAGGCTTGGGGGACAGAACTGAGAGGCTGTTTGGGGGCCAGCAGGACAGAATGGAATGGACAGAAGGATGGTAAACCAAACCCACTGCCATTGAGTCAATTCCTACTCATACTGACCCTATAGACAGAGTAGAACTGACCCATCGAGTTTCCAGGGGGCCGCTGGCAGGTTTGCCTTCGGGTTAACAGCCGTAGTAACAATACAGGGAGCCAAAAGAGAACCTGAGAGCCAGGCATTCAAGGGAAAAGTGAGGCCAGAGAAGCAGACAGGGAGTCTTCAGCTAGGATTCGAGACTTCATCCTAACATCCAAGGAGGAAAAATACTTTCCCTGTTTCCCAGATGAGTAATGTTCTGATAGATGGAAGTCACACAGCTAGTGAAAACAGGCAAGATACAAACTTGGGCAGTCCTAGTTGTTTCTAAATTCCCTGGCTGCAGCAAGCGGGCTCCCCTCTGCCAGGAGGACAGCAAACCCCTAGTCAAGTTTGAATGATACAGTGTGCAGCCTCAGAATCTCCAGGAGGCTGCATTAAGCAGACAGCCCACCCCATACCCGAGCTTCTGGTCCTGTGGATCTGGATGGGACCCAAGGATGTGCGTCTTTAGTGAGTTCCTGGTGATGCTGCTGCTGCTGGTGGTCAGGGACCATGCTTACAGAAGCACTGGGTGGAGCGTCAGCAGTCTACTTGAAGGACAAAGAGGAAATGTAACTTCCAAGCCCAAGGTGCAAATCCAGGGAGGCTTCCTGGAATCCTAGGGAGGTGACCACAAGGCCAGCAACTTCATACCATTCTGGACTTGCCATAGTCTGTCCCATTGACCCCTCAGCTTGCTCATACACATCAAGCCATGGGCCCTCTTTCTCTTTTGGGAATGTGGTCCCAACTTTCCCAAGCCTGTACCCTCTGACTTTGCTTCTCCCCCAGGGATGGACCCTGACCGGAAGTACCCACTGTGGTACAAGAACACCGTGTCCTTGTGGATCCTCTTTGGGATGGCATGGCAGGCCTTGATCATCAAACTGATCCTCTCTGTGATGGAGACCCCGGGGGTGGTGTGTTCCTGCTACCACCCCAGCTCTGAGGAGGACTTCAAGCCCTCAAGCTGGAGGCAGGGCCCAGACGGAGAACCAGAGCCCCGCTCTCCGCCACTGGCCTGCCATGCAAAGGAATCTGTGGAAATCATCCAGCATCCAGAACTGTCTACTCAGGCTGTATGCTGTAGCAAGGATAATTAGTTATACTCCAGTGTTTGTTACTTCTTTTTCCTCATGACCACCCTGACTAAAGACAGCATTTTTCCACCTTCCCTTTAGGCTAGGTGCAACTACATCATTAAATTCTGTCTAATAGGATATACAAGGAAATATTCTACATGACTTTTGGCTGCAATGCTGATATGATGGCTGGTGCTCTGGCAGCTGTATTATACCATGAGATAGAGGCCATGTTAGAAACTAGTGGCTCAATAAGATTGTCATGGGTTGAATTACGTCGCCCTAAAATACATGTCAACTTCTTTGGGCCGTGATTCCCAGTATTGTGTAGTTGCCCTCCATTTGGTGACTGTACTTTTATATTAAAGAAGATTAGAGTGAGATTATAACACCTTTACTTAGGTCACATCCCTGATCCAGCATAAAAGGGGTTTCCCTGGAATGTGCTGTGCATTACCTTTTATCTTAAAAGAGATAACAGGAAAGGGAAGCAAGCTGTTGTAGTCAGCTAGGGCCGCTCTAACAGAAATACCACAGAGTGGATGGCTTTAACAAAGAAAGATTTATTCTTACACAGTCCGGTAGGTTGCAAGTCCATATTCAGGGCGTCCGCTCCAGGGAAAGACTTTCCCCTTGACGGCTCTGGAGGAAAGTCCGGTATTGCATCAGTCATTGTCCAGGGAGCGTCCTCACACAAGAACCTCTGGTCTGAAGGACGTGCTCTGCTCCCGGTGCTGCTTGCTTGATGGTAGCGAGGTTCTCAAATTGTCCTTGGTTCTTTTTCCTTTTATTCCTTGCAAGCTAAAAGCATTAAGGGTGGGGCAAGCCATACTCCAGGGAAACTTCCCCCATAGCAGGAATTCACAGCCCCACCCTAATCCTTTAACATACAGGTTAGCAAAACCGCACAATGGAGGACATTTCCAAGATACTGGGAACCATATCCCAGCCACATGGCTGCACACATTTTTGGGGGGACACAATTCAAACCATGACACAAGCCAAGAGTGGGGACCTCAGCATCAGGAAAGCAATGCTAGGAACAGAGTGTGTCTTTTGGACTCAGGGTTCTTATGCAGAGAAACTCCTATTCCAGGGAAAGATTGATGACAAGAACCTACATCTCGAGTTGACACAGAAAGAAAGCCTTTTCCTAGAGCTGTCACCCTGAATTCAGGCTTCTAGCCTACTGGACTGTGAAAGAACCAGCTTCTGTTCATTAAAGCCATCCACTTGTGGTATTTCTGTTATAACTGCACTAGATGACAAGGCAAAGATGGAAAAACCTGGATCCCAGATTGACCATAGAGCCACCACAACAAACCCAGACTGGATGCCATCAGACTTTATTTATGTGAGAGATGAATGAACATTGATCTTGTTTAATACACTATTGAGTTTTTCTGTCATTCACAACCGAATATAATTCTGACACACACACCGAGAGAAAAATGTCACCCATGAGCTTACAGCGTATCCAGACAGCAACCCAGGTGGTTTTGATCAGCATTGGTAGAGGAAATGAATTGAGGGTTGAAGTACTGGTCCTCTGTACTTCCAGGGACCATCCAGATAATCTTACTTAAGAGTTGTTGACAAATCTCAGGACTGACACAGCCAGTGGGTGACTGGTCCTGGTTTAGCTCCCAGATCCTTACTGTACTGATTATTCACACCCAGAAGAGCCTGGTGCAGACCAGTGGGCCCTAGCTTTCTGCCTCTCCACACCCTGCTGATCAGCACCCAGCCCTCTCATGCATTTTAAAGCTACACTCATAGTTTGCAGATCCAAGGAGGATTTGCAAAGTCACTTCTGCTTGTAGAGCCTCCCACCCTGAGCATGCTGCTGCCTCCCACTCATTGCTATTACTAAGGCAGCAAATAATAGTGTGGACCCCATCATACACATATACTTGGGGTTCCAAGCCCAGCCAGTAGCTCCTGGCAGTACCATCCAGAACTCGAGGGTCCCCTGGCCTCAGCAGACACCTGTGATTCCATTGCCTCCTACTTGTCTGTGGATAGCATCACAGGGACCCCAGGAGTCTATGTGGCCCCTCCCAGTAGACAAACCCCTCAGCCTCAGGGCCCTCCTGGAACTGAGTCAGAGGAAGCCTTTGTCCAAGGAAGAAACGAGAGCTGTCACACTATCCAGTTTGCGCAATCTGGCCAAGCCCTAAATGGACCAAGTCCAGACCTAGAAGCAAGTGCCAGAGAGTAACAACAGGCCCATGCCTGCTTCCTGATGGCCACAGGGCTGGGGCTGGGGACATAGAGGGGAGGAAGGGATTACTGGAGATCTGGGCTGGCATTCTTTGCACTTAACTTGCTCCAGGAAGATGATTTCCCATTTCAAACCTGGGAGAGACTAGAGTGCTCAGAGTTGGTGGCTGTAGTCCCAGTTCTATTTTACCTGGAGTATTTTTCCTCTCGTTCTTGGTTTCTCTGGACTCAGACTGTCTTTCCCATTGGGCCCTCAGTTTCCATACCCACCCCTACCCCATGTTCAGAAATGCTTGCCCCAGAGGAATCCCAACCGGGCTGCTGTGTGAGAGTGTGGCCCGGAGGAAGGATTCTGATTGTCCATTCCCTTACAAGATTCACTCCATAGCCAATGAAAAGATTTTCTGGAACTCTGAGGACTCAATCAAGGAAGTGGAAAGGAAGATGAATGGCAGAGGGGGAGTTAGATGCATGTTGGGAGCCACCTGGAGAGATCTGGAGTCTGAAAAAGACACAAGAACAAAATATCAGAGCTCAAGACAAAACTCATAAAATAGAATGGACAGCGAAGTCTTTATCTCACAAATAAAGACTCCCATAGTCCTTTGCAAGGGAAATAGAAGTAAGGAGAGCGTGAGAGGGGAAGCCTAGGAATGTGACAAGAAACCAAGTTGTTTTTTCATCTGCCACACTGAGCCAAGTCACCAACATGAGGGAAAAGGGGACTCTCTCTAGGCAGTGTACATAGTGGTTTGGGGTGTGGCGTTTTGTGCCAGCCTGCCTAGGTCGAAACTCTGGTTCCACCATTTACCAACTGTGTGACCCTGGGCAAATCATTTAATATCTCTGTGCCTCAGTCTCCTCCTCTGTAAAATGGAGCTAAGAACTCATTGAAACCTCACAGGATTAAGTGAGTGATTTGGCTGTGTGTACACACACTGAGCAGCAGCGCAGAAGCTCCATGATGTGAGTTTCCTGTTCCCCAGCCAGGCCCACCCAGTGGACAAGCACAGGAGGCGGACACTTGGCCTGCAGGCCAGCAGCCGCGTGGCAGGCAGCACCTCTGATGACCTCCTCTTAGGGCTGGGCTGAACGTGCGGTGATGAAGCACTCAGCCCTGCCCTTAAGGGGGGGTTCCTAGGCTGATACCATCGAGCTTCTGGCCAGGATGAAGGGTCTGGACATCCATGAGTCAGAGGACAGAAAGGAGGAAGTGCGTGCCAAGTGTGCAAAGGAAGGGCTAGGGGGCAGTCCATGGCTGCTCCCAGGATGCTGATGGGCCGCCAAATTCCAGTACCAAGGACTGCCTCTGCATTCTGCAGCTTGGCTAAGGCAGGATCAGGCCCATTATCAGCGGACGGTTCCCTTTAAAATAAGAACATTTTCTCTTGTTATTATCATTTTATAATGTTTACTGGGTTCTTACTATATACCAGGTGCTATTACAAGCTCTTCATCTTTGGCTGTTTCCTTCACCCTCAACTCTGAGGAATTATTGTTTTTAATGCTGTCTTACAATGGGGAAAATTAAATATTTGATAGATGTTAGGACCCAAGGTAACCACCAGGCTGGGCTGGATGACGGCGAAACTCTTTTATCAGGCCCTGTGTGGTCTTAGGCAGCCACACCACTGTGGCTGTCCCATCTCCTCACCTGCAAAACGGGATTGGTTTCAGTGGCATGGAATCTGACCACTCCTGCTCCCTTCTGATTGAGGTTATTCTAATTCCAGGTGTCACCCACCTCAGTCCTCCTGGAGCTGTCTTAAGTCTTTGGATCCTAGGAGGTATTTCTCTGTCTAATCTCTCTTTGTCTCTCTCTTTCTCTCTGTATGTCTGTTTCTCTCTCTCTTTCTCTCTCTGTCTCCCCCCCCCCCCACACACACAAACACACACAGGATCTAGAGACAGAGAAGCGACCTGTACAATGTCTTCCAGGCCCTCAGCTCCTTTTACCACGCTTCTTCCAATCTGAAGGTCTGGCTTGAGGGAAAGGTATCTCTTCATTTTAGGACCCAGGGCCCGGGAAGGACCAGACTCTGTGGAAGCAAGATGACTCCTCAGCCTGGGACAGCAGCCACGCTGTGTCTTCCCTGTTCCCAGTTCCCCTCAGCTCTTACCTCAGACGATCCCCACCCCTGGGCTCCAGGCCCAGAGAGCACTATCTGCTCCCCAAAGCAGGCCCCTCTGACTCCCTTCCTCCTGACACACAGTCCTGGGCCCGGGGCCTCCTGCCCCACTGACCGTCTCACATCCTACGCACCCACAATATGCAGCCCGGGATCCTGACTCTCCACCCCCTCCTTGGTCCTTCGTCAGCCAGACTTACCTCTAGCCAAATTGTTCCCGGAGGGTGGGGACACAATCCCCCCTTCCTAGGCCTTGACAAACTGTCCCTAAGGTCTTTGCCCAGCATTTCTAGCCCCTACTCACACACCAATCACAAAACTTCTTCTAACACCTCAAGAACCCCACAGCAGCCAAGGCCAGAAAGCAGCAAGGACAGTCCGAGTGGCAATGAAAGCAAAGCCTGTAACTGGGCTCACTATTCTCGCTTCTAAAGACCATTCTGGCCATACTTCTTCCAGGACAGATTAGTGCCTTCTTCTGACTGGTCCATATCCAAAACCAAACCCATTGACACTGAGTCGATTCTGACTCATAGCAACCCTGTAAGACAGAGTAGAACTGCCCCTTAGAGTTTCCAGGGAGTGCCTAGAGGATTTAAACTGCTGGCCTTTGGTTGGCAGACACAGCACTTAACCCAATATACCAGGGTTTCCATAGCATACTCAATATTCTTGGCCAACACTGTAATTCAAAGGCAGCAATTCTTCTTCAGTCTTCCTTACGGTCCAGCTTTCACATGCATACAAGGCAGCTGAAAACACCCTAATTTGGATAAGATGAACCTCAGTTCTTAAAGTGACATCTTTGCTTTTTTGCCTTTTTTTTTTTTTAATTTTGTGCTTTAAGTGAAAATTACAATCCAAGTCCGTTTGTCATACAAAGACTTACGCACACATTGCTGTATAACTCTAGCTGTTCTCCCCACCCTGTGGCAGCACACTCCTCCTTTCCACCCTGTATTTCCTGTGTCCATTCAACGAGCTCTTGCCCTCCTCTGCCCTCTCATCTCACCTCTGGACAGGAGCTGCCCAGATAGCCTCATGTGTCTGCTTAAGCCAAGAAGCATACTCTACACCAGTATGATTTTATGTCCTATAGTCTAGTCCAATCTTTGTAGGAAGAGTTGGCTTTGGAATGGTTTCTGTTCTGTGCTGACAGAGATTCCAGTGTCCATGTCTCCCTGGGACCCTCCTATCTGACAGACCATCAAGTCTGGTCTTTTTAATAGAGTTCAAGTTCTGTACATCATTTTTCTCCTGCTATGTCAGGGACGCTATGTTGTATTTCCTGACAGGATAGTCATTGGTGGTGGCTGGGCACCATCTAGTTCTTCTAGTCTCATGTTGATGTAGTCTCTGGACTATGTGGCCATTTTTGTCTCTTGGGCTCATCTTTTCCTTAGGTCCTTAATATCTTTCATTCTCCTCTGTTGCAGGTGGGGGAGGACCAATTAATGCTTCTTAGATAGCCACTTGCTAGCTTCTAGAACCCCAAATACCATTCACCAATGTGGGATGCAGAACATTTTCTTTAGAAACTTTGCTATGCCAGTTGACCTAGATGTCTCCTGAAACCACAGTCCCTAGACCCCTGCCCCTACTGCTCTGACCTTTGAAGTGTTGGATTATATTTATGAAACTTTTTAGCTTTTGTTTTAATCCAGCTGTGCTGACCTCCCCTCTACTGTGCACTGGGTCTTCTCCCCCTAACCCAATTCCTGTCTACCTTCTAATCAATGAATACCCACTCCTCATCCCCATCCCTGCAAGCATCAAAGATTGTTTTCTTCTGTGTTGAAACCTTTCTTCAGTCCTTATGATAGTGCTCTCGTACAATATTTGTCCTTTTGCAACTGATATCACTCCCTGTAATGCCTTCCAGATTCTTCCATGTTATGAGATGTTTCCCCAGATCATCCCTGTTTTTCATCATTGTGTAGTATTCCATCCATTCACCCACTGTTGAGTACCTTGGTTGATTCCATCCTTTTGCCATTGTTAGGGCAGCACTACAATAAATACTACTGTGTGTGTACCTACTCGTGTGGCAGCCCCTTTTTTCTTTAGGATATTGTCCAAGAAGTAGTATTGCCAGATTGTATGGTATTTCTATTTCTAGCTTTTTAAGAATGCACCAAATTGATTTCCAGGATGACTGTACCTTTTCCGTTCCCACCAACAGTGTGTGTTTCAGTGTCTCCACAGCCTCGGCGACATTTAGCATTTTGTGCTTTTTGGATTAATGACAACCTTGTTGGGGTGAGATGATATGTCCTTGCAGTTTTGATTTGGAGTTATCTAATGGCTAATGACTGTGACTACTTCCTCATGCATCTATTAGCCACCTGGGTGTCTTATTTGGTGAAGTGCCTGTTGATAGCCTTTTCTCATCTTTTCATGGGGTTATCTGTCTTCTTGTTGGTGAGGTTTTGCAGTATCTTGTAGATTATGGAGACTAGATGGTGGTCAGATTTGTCATAGCCCATCTTTGCTTTTTAACATGTTAACAAGTTCCTTTGCAGCAGATTTGCCCGACACAACGTGCCGGTTGATTTCTGGACTGTGGCTTCCCTGGGTGCTGGATGTTACCAGGAGGCCTCAGTTCCTGGAGAAGGACATCATGCTTGGTAATATAGAGGGTCAGTGAAAAAGAGGAAGACTCTCAATGAGATGGATTAACACAATGGCTGCAACAGTGGCCTCGAACATAGCAATGACTGTGAGGATGGCCCAGGACCAGGCAGGGTTTTGTTCTGACTTGACAGCACCTAACAACAGCCTTTATTGGATCAGATTACCAGGTCTTTTCTATTGAGGACCTGCTGTTTGGTGGGTTTGATCAAACTGGTGACCTTTCAGTTAGCAGCCAAGCTCTTATCTGTTTCACTAGCAGGGCTCCTGGAAGAGAGCAGACAGACTGTAAGACCAAAAGGCTGATGGGAGGAAGGGAAGCTCCCACCATCTCTGCTGACCAGGGTCTTAGGGTCCAGTCGTTGCCTTGGGTGGCTGAGGAAGCAGCAGGGGTGGCGTGAGCACTCTGGTCATTATTGTTTCTGGGTTCCCTCCTCTTGTCTGCTCTCTGACTTTCTCAGAATCCCTGAACCCCAGGGATGTGTTATTGTTTGAACTGTGTCCCCCAAAATACGTGTTGTAAATCTTAACAACCAGCCTCCTTTGGGAATAGGGTTTTCTTTGCAATGTTAATGAGACCATGTCAGCATAGGCTAGGTCCTAAACCTATCCACTTTGAGTTATAGTAAGAGCAGATTGGGCACAGAAGCAAGCCTGAACAAGGGAAAGATAGATGCTTTGTGGAAATCACCAAGAAACTCCGAGAAGCCAACAGAAGGAGTTTTCCCCCAGAGCAAACAAAGAGAGCCTACTCCTACAGCTGGTGCCCTGAATTCAGACTTCTGTAAATTTCTGTTTATTAAAGCCACCCAACTGTGGTGTGCCTGTTCCAGCAGCACTAGGAGACTAAGATGCGGGCTGGGTGGGGGTGGGAAGGGACTGACTCCCATGAACTGTATCACCCAGACTTCCTTGATCTTTGTCTTCCAGTTAGATTAGGGGCCAGTGGGAGACATGGAATGAGACGAGAGGGCAGGAGGAGAGCCCTGGGGTTTCTCCTCTCCTGCCCCGCAGATTCTGGTTTTGCAGTAAATTTGTTCCTTGCATAAGGGCACAGCTCTCTTCTAGGCGGCCCCTTCTATGTAGTGGCCATTTGGCTGTGTTCTGGAAATGACACCCTCCCTTGCCCCTTTGGGCCTAGGGTTGATAATGACATCTTACTGTTACTAGTCCCCTTGTGCTGCCCACATTCTATGAATAGTCCCTTCATTACATTCTCCTCAATTCACCCTTGGAAAATGCCAACTGCTCCTGCAAGCTCCCAGTTCTTCAATCTCCTACCATCTCCCTGAGCCAAAATGTAGGCCAGCTGGGGGCAGAGGCCCGAAGCACTGAAAGCAAGCCATGGGGGAATCAACCAGCCGCCCTGGCCCAGGGGCCGCTCTTACTCTGGATCGTAGGAAGACTGGAGACCTAAACCTGGTTGCCAGGCAGACACCCTCCCCCTGCCAGCCTAGCCTGGTTGGGATAGCAACTTTATGGGGGTTGGGGGGTGGGAAGGCACCTCTAAACCATATTCTAGCTTTTGCAGAGAAATCAAGAAGGAAAGAACAGTTCTTATCCCCAATTTGGAACTCCTTCAGAAGGACAGCTCCGTGACATCAGAAACGATGCATCCCCCATCCCTGAGTGCAAGGGCTGTGTCTTAACTTTGCTTAATTTTTTCCTTATTATCCCCAGCATCCAGCCAGAAGCATAGTAAGGGGAAGCTCCCAGGAATAGTCTTTATGTTCACTCCACCGTTCCACCCCCCTCATCAACCAAACTGAAAAATGAAACCTACTGCCGCTGAGTCAATTCTGACTCAGACTGACCCTATTGAACAGAGTAGAACGCCCCACAGAGTTTCCAAGAAAGGCCAGGCAGATTCAAACTGCCAACCTTTTGGTTAGCAGCCATAGCAATTAATCACTACATCACCACGGTTTCTGACAGGTGGTATAATGCACCAGCCAACCTCTTCTGGCACTCTTTTGGTCTTGCATGGAGGAGGGCAAACGCCTTCCTTTAACTTTCTTTTACTATGTCCCTATGTCCAGCTCAAAAACAATCTCCCAGGTACTAAACTGAGAGATGCAGAAATGTACATACAAGATCCTTGCAATTTAGTAGGAAAGCAAGTTCAGAGAAAAGGCCCATAGAACAATGAAGCGTGTGCTGGGTTGGCTGTACTAAGCGTGGTCTGTGGAGCCAGCCTGCCTGGGTTCAACCCAGGTCTTTCCACTCACTCACCATGTGACTTTAAATTACTTCACCTTAGGGCCACCAATGTATTCTAGGTTTCCTGTGATTTTCTCACTTTTAAAACTGAAAGTCCCACACCCAAGGACCTCTCTTAGTCCTCAGAAAAGCAGGAGAGTCGGCCACCCAAGTTAATCGTCTTGTGCCTCAGTTTTCTAGTGTGCAAAATGAAAGTAGTTATGGTCTCTGTCCACAAGGGAAGTAACTGCGTGGATTAAGTGAGTTCATGTATGGCAAGAACCTGGAAAGTACCCGGCTCAGCATGAGCACCACATGGTTGTCTTCTCTGAGCTGACCTTGGAACAGGATCCCAAATGGGTGTAATCAGCTGCAAGTTGTTGACTTAGGAAGGGACCCCAAGAAGCCCTAGTGTTTTAGTCAGCTAGTGCTGCTGTAACAAAAATAACCAGAGTGGATGGCTTTAACAAACGAAGGTTTATTCTCACACAGTCTGGTAGGCTACAGGTCCAAATTCAGGATGTCTGCTCCGGGGGAAGCCTTTCCCCCTTGTTGGCTCTGGAGGAAAGTCCTTGTGTTGCATCAGTCTTTGTCCAGGGAACATCTTGGCGTGGGAACCTGAGGTCTGAAGGACGCGCTCTTCTCCGGGTTCTGTTTTCTTGATGATGTGAGGTTCCCAATTCCCTGCTAGCTTCATTTTCCTTTTATCTCTTGCAGGAGGAAAGGATTAAGGGTGGAGTAAGCCATACTACAGGGAAACTCACTTTACAGTGGAACCAGGAGGTGATCCTATGAAGGGATTTACAGCCCCACCCTAATCCTTTAACATATAGCACAGGAAAATCACAAAATAGAGGACAATCACAAAATATTGGGCATCATGGCCCAGCCACATGGCTACACCTATTTGGGGGCAGGGGGGGAGCACAATTCAATCCATGACAACCAGTAAGAGAGTAAAACAAGGAAGAAGAAACTGACACAGGAAGTGCTAATGAGCAGGTGGCCACTGTGGGCAGCTAATGCCGAAACCTCTGGAGCCCTCTGGGAGACTGTGTAGCGCGTGCTTCAGAGTGGTTCTGCCAATGTCATCCTCAGTTTCCTTCTCTCACTGAGTGGGGGGCTGCTTCTTGGGGTAGTCTCATGGTGTCTGCAGGTGTTGCAGGGTATAACTGTGCTCCACAGGGTTTTCAAGGCAGTGAAAGTTTAGACATAGATTGCCAGGCCTTTCTTCTGAGACACTTCTGGGTGGGTTTCAGCCACCAATCTTCTGGTTAGCAACGAGCACTTAAGCCATTTGCACCACCCATACGCGGGGTCATGATGAGTCTGAATCGACCCAAAGGCAACTGATTTTGGTTTTTCCCTGGCATAACTCAAACCAAACCCATTGCCATTGAGTCAGTTTAACTCATAGCGACCCTATAGGACAGAGTAAAACTACATTGTAGAGTTTCCAAGGGGCATCTGCTAGATTCAAACTGCTGACCTTTTGGTTAGCAGTTGTAGCTCTTAAACCACTATACCACCAGGGTTTCCTTTCCCTGAGTCAGGAAAGTGTTAACTCCCCAGTATTTATGGTCTGACTTGCAAGGTATATGGGAATGGTAAGTGCCCAGCAGGCAGTTTAAATGAGAGGGGAAAGAGGAGGATCTCAGGGTTAGGGAGAGCAAGGGAGGGGGAGGGCAGGGGAAGGAGGGGAAAGTGAGAATTGAACTTGGGAAAGGAAATAAAAAGAAACATAGAAAGCAAACTCCCAGGAGCAGGAGAACTGTGGAGTCTGAGATCAGGAGGTCAAAGGAACAGGGTCACGTGGCAATACCTGAGTGCTGAGTACCTCATGTGTTGAGTCCTACTCAGAGTGAGGGCTGGAGTTGTGGAAAAGGCTTCCCAGAGGGTGGAGGCAAGCCCTGAACCAGCCAGTAGGCTGCTGTGAGCCTAGGACATGAGCTTCCTGCAAAGAAGATTTGCAGAAGCCCAGAGAATGAAGGCAGAAGGCACTGTCAACAAGCCAGGAGGGAGGAAAGTTTCCAGCGGCTATGACCAGAGCTGCACAAATATTGTTGTTTTGACTGGAGGTAGGGGTTGTTTTATTTTTTCCCCAGGAACCGCAAGTGCAACTTGCAGGTTCATTTTAGAACATGACACCACGGGGAGAGGCAACAACCTCTGGCTTTGCTTTTCCTACTTCTCCCAGTGAGATGTGCATGCACACACGTATACACGCAGAGACACAGACGCACATACAGAGACACACACAGATATGCAATAGATACACATACAACAGACACAAAGAGATACACAGACATATACACAACAAACACACACACACACAGACCCAGGGAGAAACACATGTACAGATACACACAGATACATACACAGTCACTAGATAGATAGAACTGAAACCACAGTGTTTAATCCTCTAATTTCAAGGTAAGAACATCCCGTTTTCTAAATATACAGCACTTAGGGAAACTCTCATGGCTTGGTGGTTTAAGTGCTATGTCTGCTAACCAAAAGGTCAGCAGTTCAAAATTGGCCAGGAGCTCTTTAGAAACTCTATGGGGCAGTTCTACCCTAACCTCTAGGGTTGCTGTGAGTCAGACCTGACTGGACAGCAGTGGGTTTGGTTTTTTGGTTATAGCACTTAGAATAGTGCCTGGAATATTAAAAGCCCCGTAAAAGCACTACCTGTTACTTGGAGGCTGAACAGTTCAGTGACTATGAGCTCAGACACTGGAGCCACACCAGGCTCAAAACTCAGCTCTACTGCTTATTAGCTGTGTGACTCTCTGAGCCTTAGTCCATCCATCTCTAAAATGGGGACAATAATAGCCCTTCTTAATAAGATTATGAGGATTAGATAAATTAATACATATATTCAAAGAATTCAGAACAGATCAGGCTCAAAGTAAGCACTAGAAACACATAAGTCATCATTGTCCTCAACCGCTGCCCCTGGAAGAAACCAGAAATCATCAAGATTCCCTCCCACCAGGTCTTGTGTCATGAATTCCCATCACCCTTAAAACCATGCCCCCAGGCAACAGAACCCTAAAACTAGAGTTCTGTGAGCAGAGAGAATATGTGATTTCATGCATTCAATAGGAAATGTCAGATGCCTACAAGGCTTGATTCCAGGGCCTGTGTGACCCTCCTTTTACCCCAGAACTTCCTCCCGGGGCTGAGTCCACAGCTGCACCCACTCCCTTTAGGAGTCTCCTGGAGAAGGAAAGCATGGTCCTGCAGGGCAGAGCCACCTCCCTAAATCTGAAGAGGCTCTTCTCTACTAATTGAGATTAATTCCTGGGGGGGAGGAGGGGCTGGCAGGTGAAGCCAGTTTAGATCAGGGTTAAAGCTTTATGCATAGTTGTGTTTGTCTGAAGAAAGAGAGGAAATATGCTGATTTAGAGTAACAAAACCCATTGCCTTTGAGTCAATTCTGACTCATAGTGACCCTACTGGACAGGGCAGAACTGGCCCATAGGGTTTCCAATGCTGTAAACTTTACAGAAGAAACCCTCAAGGCATAGAGGTTAACTGCTATAGCTGCTAACCAAAAGGTTGGCAGTTCAAATCCACTGGGTGCTCCTTGGAGACCCTATGGGGCTGTTCCACTCCATCCTATAGGGTTGTTATGAGTCAGAATCAACTAGACAACATGGGGTTGATTCAAATCTTGACGGAAGGAGACTGCCACATCTTTTTATCCTTGGAGCAACTAGTGGGTTTGAACAGCTGACATTTTGGTTAGCAGCTGAGCACTTAACCGCTGTGCCACCAGGACTCTTTTTGACCTAGAGTCCTGTTGCCATTGAATTGATTTCCATGTGACCCTGTAGGACAGCGTAGAACTGTCCCGTAGGGTTTCCAAGGAGCTGCTGGTAGATTCAAACTGCCAACATTTTGGTTAGCAGCCAAGCTCTTAACCACAATGTGACTTGGAGTAGCAGTGGCTTTTGGACTCAAGTATGGACCTGCATCCCCTGAAAAGCTTCTTCAAACACAGATTGTTGGCCCCACCCCTAGAGTCTCTGATTTCTAGGCTAATATGTATTTCTAATAAGCTCTCTTGCTGAGGCTGCTGAACCAGCAAGCTTACTTACATAACTGTTGGCTTAGACAGACTTTTGCCTAAATTCTAATTATGTGACCTTGGTTGAGTCACTTAACCTCTAGGACCTCAGTTTTCCCAATTGTGAAATGGGGATTCTGCTACCTACCCTCAGGATGATTGTGAGGATTCACTGGGGATGCTGAGGCAAAGTGTCTCCCTCAAGACCTGGCCTGCAGTAAATAGATGCTGTGACTATTGCTATTGTTCTTTCAGTGGCTGGCACTGGGCGTTGTCCCCCACCATCTACTCTTCCTCTGTAATATATCCCCATTCATTAGCTAGATACATGGCAGCCCAGAATAAAGACCATATTTCCCAGGCTTCCTTAAGGTGGCATGACCTTGAATTAAGTGCTAACCGATTACATATCAAATGGAGCACTGATTGGGCTGCTAAAACAGACAAAGCCAAAATAATTGTGGCCTCAGAAATGGAAATTAGGTGCTTATTTCTCAAGAAAAAGCCTGGATAGGTAGTCTATGGCCTTTCTATCTTGTTGCTCTACTATTTCTGATAGAAGATCTATATCTCATCATGTAAGTTGGCTGCTCCAGCTCCTGTCATCACATCAAAACTCCAGCCGGTGGGAAAGGGAAAGGAGAAAGGAAGGTCATGCTTCTTTCCTTTAATGATACAACTTGTTGTTGTTGTTAGCTGCCATTGGGTCTATTTCAATTCATAGCAACTCCATGTGACAGAGTAAAACTGCCCCATAGGATTTCCTAGCCTCTATGACAGCACTGGGTTACTAGGGAATCTTCATTGGAGCAGATCACCAGGTCTTTCTCCCATTGAGCCACTGGGTGGATTTAGAAAGTCAGCTTTCGAATCAGCGGCCGAGTGCTTTACTATCGCACCATCAGGGCTCAACGTAATAGTTGCAGATATTATTTCCATGAGCTAGAACTTAATCCAGCAGGCACTCTTTGGGAACTCTATGGGACAGTTCTAGTCTATCCATGCCCATTACTATGAGTCAGGATTCACTCGACAGCAGTGGGTTTGGTTTTTCTGGTTAGAACTTAGACACATGATCACATCTAGTTGCATGGGAGGCTGGGAAATGCAGTCTTCAGCTGAGCAGCTATATGTCAAAATATGCCATCATCAGGAAGGAAAGAAAGAGTATTTGCAACAGTATATGATCAGAAGTCTCGTGTACAACCTCTGGGAATTCTCCTTAAAGAGACAGGGTTTGCCCTTCTTCAAACAGTCCTTCCCACTGACTTGAACACAGATGTGATGAACAAAGCTTAAACAGCCATCTTCAACCATGAGGCAAAGACTCGAGAAAGCTGAGCAACTATGCAGAAAGGGCATGTGTCCCTAACGATCATGGAACTGCCATACCACTGAGCTGTTGTCTTCTGGACTCTATTTACACGAGAGAAAAGTAAGCCTCTACCTCGTAGAAGCCACTGTTATTTGGGGTTTTCTGTCACAGGAAGCTAAACCTAATCTTAACTGATACCCTTCTTCCCTGGCGAACTGAGCTACTCCTCTCCCTAGGACTATGGGTGAGAGTCCTAAAATTGTCACTCTCTTATGTTTTAGGAACTGGTGGGGAAGGGGACTCATGGGAGTTCCAACAGAGCTTTTAGCTGTGTGGAATCCCTGGGTGGCACAACAGTTAATGAGCTCAGCTGCTAACCCGCAGGTGGAAGTTCTGAGTCTCAGAAGAAACACTGAGCAATCTTCTTCCAAAAAGACAAACTCCACCCCCAAAAGTAATCCCACTGCCATTGAGTCAATTCTTACTCATAGCAACCCTACAGACAGAGTAGAACTGCCCCATAAAGTTTCCCAGGAGCATCTGGTAGATTTGAACTGCTGACCTTTTGGTTAGCAGCCATAGCACTTAACCAGCACAGCACTAGGGTTTTCCTCCAGCCATTGGGAATGCTATGGAGGACAGTTCTACTCTGACACACATGGGGTCACCGTGAGTTGGAGTCAACTTGACAGCAACTCTGGACCTGGCCCTGTGTTGCTTGCTGTGGCAAACGGAGACAAATGACCTCAATTCTCGTGACAGACAGGAACAAATTACCTCAATTCTCCATTCCTCTAAATTCCTGCCCTTTGCCATGATGATTTCCCAATGTCCTCCCACCCTGACTATAGATAGGCTTGGTCATGTGACTTATTTTGGCCAATGGGATGTTAGAAAAGGAGATGTAAACAAAGGCTTGGAAAGCACTCGCTTGTAATTTGTAGTCCTCTCTTGCTTCATCTGTGCCACAACCCTGAGAACATTCCTGAGCTAACTGCCAGAGACATGAGGCATGTATGGAACTGGACATTTCGGGTGGTCACCAAGGCTCAGAGAAAGTGAACTGCCCTTGGGTAACCTTAGTGAAGAGTGAAGAAAAAATGAAATGACAGCTTCCTCAATACCTGCAATGTCCGTATGACTTATTTCAGTGAGGCGGTAACTGCTGGAGGCAAGGTTCAAACCAGGCTCCAGCCTTAACACAGGCTGAGTCTTTCACACCAACCCACCCTGCCCCCAGAGACAGACAGACCCTGACTTCTTCCTTGCCTTGCCACATATCTCACACGTGCTTGGTGCGAGACAGACAGAAAGTCCAGGGGACACTGTCCCATCTCGTGATAGTTACTCTCTGAGCAGCTTGGTGTCTGAGTCTGTAATTTCCTGAATTTTCTCCTTCCCATCTGGTCACTCCCTTCGGGTGTCAACCAGTTGCTGTGGAGTCGACTCTGACTCACTAGGACTCTATGAGTGTCAGAGTAAAACTGTGTTTCCTAGGTTTTCAGTACTTGATTTTTCAGAAGAAGATCACTAGGCCTTTCTTCTGAGGCACCTGAGTGGACCTGAACCTGCAGGCTTTTGGTTAGCAGCCAAGTACATCAACCATTTGTGCCACCAACAGACCCCTTCTTCATGTGTAGCAGGGTAGTTCCTTCTTTCTTTGTGAAATGAAGGACAGCTGGCTTCCTTCGTTGGGCAAAGGGTCACCTCTGAGGAAGGCTTATTGAGAAGCAGGGCAACTGGACAGCCATTGTTCTAAGTTTCATAGAAGGACTGAACTGGTATGCACAGATAGTTGAAGATCTTCAGGGAGAGAGGTGTACTGTGTAGTTTACAACAGTGACCTGTGGACAGGACATCTGTGGACAGATGTGAATTATCAGACTCTTCTTTTACCTGGATACTCAAACTCCAGGCTTAGCCCCTTGAAACTCAGTGAGCCCCTGAGAATTTTGAGTTGGATGCAGAGGGGGATAGTAGCAGGGCAAAGAAGCCCTGGAGACACAACAGTTAACTGCTAGGTTAACCGAGAGGTCAGTGGTTGAAACCCACCAGCAGCTCCACAGAAGAAAGATGTGGTAGTCTGTTACTATAAAGATTACAGCCTTGGAGTCTGGGGTCTTAAAAGCTAGCAATCTACCATCTGAGTAGCATCAATTGGTCCCAATCCACCTGAAGCAGAGGAGAATGAAGGACATCAAAGACAGGAGGAAAACATGAGCCTAGGAGACAGAATGGGTCAAATGATCGGGAGACTACATCAGCACGAGACCAGAAGAACTAGATGGTACCAATGACTGCCCTGATGTAGCAGGAGAAAAACGGGTGTGCACACTGGGACCCTATTAAAAGACCACACTTGATGGTGCCTCATACTGGAGGGTCCCCTGAGAACGTGGACCCTGGACTTTCTGTTAGCCCTGAGCTGAAACCAGTACCAACGCCAGCTGTTCAGAGACTGGGCTGGACTATAAGACAGAGTGATGCTGGTGAAGAATGTGCTTCTTGGCTTAAATGTATACAGGATGCTGCCTGAGCAGCTCTTCTCTAGAGGCAATACGAGAGGCTGGAGGGGCACGGGAGTTGGTTGAATGGATACAGGAAGTACACGGTAGAAAGAAGTGTGCTATTAATAGGGGGTGGGAAGAAGCAGTTAGAGCTGCATAGTGCTATAGGTGCAGGATTTCCTATGGCAAATTGATATGGATTAAATTTTCACTTAAAGCACAGTAAAATATTTACATACAAAAATAGGTTATAGCCTTGGAAACTCTATAAGCTGTTCTACTCTGGCTCATAGGGCCACTTTGACTTGCAATCACCCCAACAGCTATGAGTTTTGGATATGGGGAGTAGGGCAGGAAGGGGCTAGAGCTGTTAAATGTGCCACCCCAGACTCCCTTGCAAGTTCATCGTCTATAAATGTTAGTTATACTCAAGGTTTAGCCTTAGGCATCTTTTTTTTCATCCTATATTTTCTCCCTAGGCCATCAAAGATGTGCCAAATTTTCAAAACCCATCTATAGTTTAACACCTCTCAAATTCTTACCTCCAACCCAGACCCTTTTCTCTGAGCTTCCAAAGCTAAGCAATCAGGATCATCACCTGCCACACCACCTCGTGGTTCAAGAGAACTGCTTCAGCTCCAGCCATTTTCACCTACATTCAATCAGGAAGGAAGAAGGGGAGAAGAGCATGCCGCACACTCCCCATTACTTTTACAGAGATTTTCTAAACAGCCATGCAACACATTTGCTTGTATTTCATTAGCTAGAATTAGTCACATGGTCATATCTCACTACCAGGGAAGCTGAGAAATGCAGCCTTTTAGCTAGATGACAAAGTGCTCAGCTAAACATAGGGTTACGTTGCAAGAGAAATAAAAGACTGAATAACACGAGTAAATTAGGACTCTGCCACAGGGCCCAAGATTCTAAATGGGATATTACCCCCAAACCTAGACCACCACAGAGTCTCATATCTTAGCACATACCACAACCATGTACCTTTGCATTCAGCAGGAACATGCCATAAGGTAAGCCTCAGAAGGATAAGGCTTTGTTGGTTTCTAACAGTTCCCGGCACATGGTAGCACTCAATAAACTTCTTGAAATAGGTAAAGGAATAATGAATCTTTGACCTCTTCCTCTTCCCTACCCCTTATCATTATGTCATTTTAAAGTCATGTGGTTGACATCTAATCAGCTTTCCATTTCTGACCACTTCTTAGTTCCACTGGCACCACGCCAATCCGACTATCCAAGGATATAAGGTCTCGGGCCTCTCCCTGGACTTAGTGTCATGATCCATAAAAAGAGCAAGTCCTTTAGTCTGACTTTGGACAAATATTCTTTAAATGACCAAAACCTTTATGAAAAGTCCATGATGACAGGATACTGAGTTTCATTCATTCATTTATCAACACATGTTTATTGAGAATCTCCTCTCTAGCAAGTATGGTTCTGGGGCCAAGGAGTCACCAAAGGCCAAGACAGATGACAGACAATAAACACAGGTCAAGGACATAAACACATCAACCAACAATCACAATTCTGTTTATGGCAAGGGAGGTTTCAGCCTGCAATTTTCTATCAGCAAGAAGTATAATAAAAGCTGCAAAAACCAGGGCCTGTAAAAGGCAAGAACTTGTCAAAGAAAGAAAACTCAAATGTTTTCCATTAAAACAAGCAATAAAAAAGGAGTCAGACTGAACCTTGTCAGAGGTGGACAACTTGTGATGCCCGGAAAAACAAGGCAGTCCAATGGAGTTCCAGCTCTTACAGCTTTCACTGCGTGATACATTTTATTCCTCTATAACTCAGTATTTCAAGTGCCCTCAACTAGGGTAAAAAGGAGAATGTACTAGCTATCTATTGGTATGCCACAAATTATGCCCAAACTTGGCATTTAAAAATAGCAAATACTTGTTATCACACAGTTTCTGAGGGTCAGGAACCCAGGAGCAGCTTAGTTAGATGGTTCCGGCTCATAATCTTTCCGAAGCTTCAGTCAAGATGTTGGCCAGGACTGTAGTCACATGACAACTGGGCTGGACTGGAGGATTTGCTTCAAACTGGCTCACTCATAACGCTGTTGGCTGAAAGCCTCAGTATCTCACCATACATAAGGATCTACTCCCAAGACCGCTTACAGCCTGGTAGCTGAATAAGTAGTCCAAGAAAGACACACAGCAAGAGTCACCAAAACCAAAACTGCAGTGTCTTTTAAAATCTAATCTCAGAAGTGACTTACTTCAGCTGTATTCAGTCAGTTAGATGAACCTGGTACAACTGAGAGGGGACTACAGGAAGGTGTGAATACCAAAACCAAGAAAAACAAACCTACTGTGGTCAAGTTGATTCCAACTTATAGTGACCCTACAGGACAGAGTAGAACTCCCCCATAGAGTTTCCTTCCAAGGAGCACTTAGTGAATTTGAACTGTCAACCTTTTGATTTGCAAGCCTATCGCCTAACCACTGTGCCATGAATACCAAGGGTAAGGATAAATTGGAAGTCAGCTTAGAGGCTGGCTACCACACAGCAGGCAGATCAGGGCTCCTATTCCCTTCCTTAGGATTGTGTCTGAGCAGGATGAATGTCTACAGGGAAATCTAGTACTCATCTACTTAAAAATCCATCTTCTTGTCTGGACTCCAGTCCTCGGTCCCCACCTGGCCCACCTTCTTGACAAGTCCCTCACTCTTCTGTCTCTAGTGCTGCTGTAATAAAAATACCACAAGTGAATGGCTTTAACAAGAGAAATATATTTTCTCATAGAAATAACAAAAAAAACTGTTTCCTTCAAGTCAATTTTGACTCGTAATGACCCTATAGAACAGAGTAGAACTGCTCCATAGAGTTTCCAAGGAGTACCTGGAGGACTTGAACTTCTAACCATTTGGTTAGCAGAAGTAGCACTTAACCATTACATCACCAGGATTTCCTCTCATAGAAAAGTGGGCTAAAAGTCGAAATTCAAGGCCTCAGGGGAATTTGGGAAGGCTTTCTCTGTTGACTCTGAAAGAGGGTCCTTGTCATTAATCTTCTCCTGAACTAGAGGCATCTCAGGCATAGAGACTCCAGGTCCAAAGGACAAGCTCTGCTCCCAGTACTACTTCTTCTCTGGTAGTATGACATTCCCAACTCTCTGCTTGCTTCCCTTTCCCTTATGTTCCAATGGGTTGTCTCAAGGTACAATACAGTCTCATAGACTGAACTGTGCCTCACCAACACAACTGCCACCCAGTCTTCCTCGTAAACATCTTAGAGTCAGGATTTACATCATATAAGAACATCACACAATGCGGGGTGTCATGGCCCAGCCAAATTGATACATATATTTTTGGGAGGACACAATTCAATTCATGACAGTAAGTCTCTGAGACCTCTGTTGGACTTTCCCAACCCCTCTCCACACAGACACTGCCTTGGTCATCCAGCGCTGCTGTAACAGAAATACCACAAGTGGATGACTTTAACAAAGAGGAATGTATTCTCTCATAGTCTGGTAGGCTACAAGTCCGAATTCAGGGCAGCAGCCCCAGGGAAAGGCTTTCTGTCTCTGTTGACTCTGGAGGAAGATCCTTATGATGCCTCAGTCTTCCCTTGGTCTCAGAGCATCTCAGCACAGGAACCTCAGGTCCAAAGGACACACCCTGCTCCCAACATTGCTGTCTTGGTGATAAGACATCTCTATGTCTTGCCTTCTGCTTCCTTCTCTCTTTCGTATCTCAAAAGAAATTGGCTTAAGACACTCTCCAGTCTTATAGACCTCATCAGTGTAAATGCTGCTAATCCATTTTACTAAACCATAGCGATAGAATCTGCAACATGTACGAAAATCCCATCAAATGACAAAACAGGGGATGACTACATAATACTGAGAATCACGACCCAGTCAAATTGATACACACATTTGGCAGGGGGATATAATTCAATCCAATTCATACCATGCTCTCAATTGCTCACTGGGGCCCTGACCCCTCCCCCAGGGCTCTCCCTACAGAGCAGGATATAGGTCTCTTCTTTTCCAAACTTACCAACTTGTGCCTTCGCTTCCTTTCAGTCTCTCCTTTTCACTAGTCCAGGGAAAGTATTTTTCAAGTTGAATAAGGGTTGGAGGGGAAGTGATCCAGTTACTCTGGTTGCATAACAAACTACCCCAAATCTTGTTGTTACTTGCCGTCAAGTCACATCTGACTCAAGGCAACCCCTCTGAGTGTGGGGTAGAACTGCTCCACAGGGTTTTCAAGGCTGAGACCTTTCAGAAGCGCATCTCCAGGCTGATGAAGGCTGAGGCTTCTCTGGGTAGGTTTAAACCACCAGCACTTCAACCAGTAGTCTAGCCTGTAACTGTTTCCACCACTCAGGGACTCTAGCCCCGAAACATAGCGGCTTAAAATAACAACATTTATTTTACTTATGGATCTGCAGTTTGGGCAGTGCTTAGAGCTGCTAGGAATTGAATTGTGTCCCACCACAAGTTATGTTTGAATCTTAACCCCTACACCTGTTGGGAAACCCTGATGGCATCAGTGGTTAAGTGCTACAGCTGCTAACCTGGCGGTCAGTAGTTCAAATCCAGTAGGCTTTCCTTGGAAACTATGGGGCAGTTCTGTCTTATGGGGTTGCTGTCAGTTGGAATTGACTCAATGGCAGCAGATTTGGTTATTTTTTGTTTTTGTTTTTTTTCTTATATACCTATGAATGTAATCCTGTTTGATAAGACAGTTTTCTCAGTAATGTTAACGAGGTCCTACCAATGTAGGGTGTCCTTAAACCTAATCACCTCTGAGTTAAAGGAAGATTAGGCACAGTCACAGGACATTCTGGAAGACAGAGGGCTTGTGAGGATAACCAAGAACAAAGGAGAGCCTGGAGCTACTGACAAGGAGTCAACAAGGCCAACACCCTGAGTTAGACTTGTAGCCTCTGGAACACTGCGACAAAACACATTTCTCTTCTTTAAAGGCACCTACTTGTGATGTCTTCATATTACAGCAGCACTAGGAAGCTAAGACACTGGAAATATCTTCCACTTTACCCACATCATCTGGGTGATGTGAAGGCTGGGAACCTCTGAACCCTCACACACTCCTATGTCTAGTATCTGTTGGCTGTTGATCGAGACCTCAGCACACCTATACGTGGCCTCTGCATGTGGCCTAGGCTTCCTTTACAACATGGTGGTTGGGTTTCAAGGATGAGTATCAGGAGAAAGAGAAGTTGTAATGCCTCTTATTGCCTGGCTTCAGAAGTCACAGAGTAACACTTGTACCACATTCTGTTCAGCCACATGCAGTCACAAAGACACATTCAGTTTCTATGGGATTCCCTTGATGAAAATTGTCATGGTCCTAGAAGAGAATGTGGGAAACAAAATATGCTGTAGCCTTGCTTGGAAAATGCATTCTGCTACAGGAGACGTGAGAACCCCAGGAGCACAGTGGTTACGAGCTTGGCTGCCAACCAAAAGGCTGGCAGTTTAAATCCATCAGGAACTCCCTAGATACCCTATGGGGTGACACTTTAGGGTCACTAGGAGTCAGAATCAACTTGATGGCAACAAATTTGCTTTTTAGGTTTTTGGTATAGGAGGGATGCAGGCCTGGCGGGGCAGTGGTTAAGAGATTGGCTGCTATCCAAAAGGTCAGCAGTTTGAATACACCAGCTCCCCCTCAGACACCTGACAGAGCAGTTCTGCTGTGTCCTATAGGGTCACTTTGAGCTGGAATCAACTCATTGGCAGTGTTTTTCTTTTTCTTTTTCAATAGAGGAAGTGGGAAATCTTGTTTACTTTTTATATTTGTTTCTCACATTTTTTATGACATCATCCTCTCAGTTTCCCAAAGGGCTGCGTTTAGAATGCAAAGGCCAGTAGCCTTTCTTTTTGCTTTGTCAAAGCCCTCTTCTAAAGCAACGAGGGTGTCAGTTAACATCTCAAAGCACCATCCACCCACTGGAAAGAGAAGAGATGTGAGAGGTTAGATGAAGAGCTTCTAACCCAGTCCTCCTTGAGGAAGCCAGAATTTGAAGGGCAAGTAAGTCACATAGGTGGGGAAGAAATCAGAAAGTCAGATGAGGGGACACGTGTTTGATGCAAAGCTCCTCTGATGGAAGAGAGAAGAGTCAGAGCTAAAAGAGATGAGAGAGTATGTGGAGGAACAGTAGATCAACTGGACTTTACTGGCGTCTAAAGGGAAGTCTTTGAAGGGTTTTAAGTGTGAGAGTGAGATAAGATTTTCCTTTTATAAAGAGTACTTGCAAAAAGTGAAATGAATTTAAGAAGCATTTGGGAGACAGAAATTTTAGGTCTTGGTGGTTGACTCTGTAGAGAAGAGGCTGAGCTGAAGCTCCCCAGACTCTCCCAGCATCTTGTCATCTGGATTGGCCCAGATTCTGGCATGTGGCACACGCACAGCTACTGCCAAGAGTCCCAACGCCTACTGGACTATGTAGGAATAAACTTTTCTTTTTTAAAGCCGGCCAATCTGTGGTATTTCTGTTGGAGCAGCCCTAGCTAACTAAAACAGTGATTTTTCTAAAGCTATCTCAGGACTTTGTACAAACTGGTACCCAGAGGTGGCAAAGTGCATTGCCCCGAGGGTCTGAGGGTCTGAGGGTTTTTACTCTACATGGCCAACCTGAAGCCCCAAGCAGATCTGAAGTCCTGTGTTTTACACCAAAATCCACACATAAATCTTACATTCTATTCCACCAGGAAACCCTGGTAGCATAGTGGCTAAGAGCTACAGCTGCATGCTTGCACGCCTGCAAAGGCTGTTGCACCTGGGCCATGGTAAGGCCTCCTAACAGGGTTTGCGGTGGATGCTCCATCGAACCTATGGCTTCGCTAATGGCTTAATATGTGCGTGAGATTATTTCTCTCTGGTCTCTCCCAGGGAACAGAGCCAAGTAGCTCCCCAGCTAAAGGCCTTTCTTAGAGGATGATGGGAGCAGGCTTGGGAGAGGAGTTGGGAGGATAAAGAACCACAGGGAACCCTGTGGATGAGGGGTACACACCTATGATCCTTTTCTCCATCTCTGATTGCACTCTTGCATGGCCAGATAACCCACATGGAATTCATCTGGAATAAGTGGGGAAGAGGAGGAGGGGATGGACAGAGAGCCTTCTTGCTCCCCTGGGTCTAGGAGCTGGGTCTACACTGCAGCTAATTGGAAGCCACCTGGGTCCCTGTGACACTTGTGATGGGCATCCACAACTGACACCATTGTGCCCAGGGCCAGCAAAGCTACAGGACGAATGTAGCCCCTCTTTTGAGAACATCCACTTGATCTAAAGAACATGAGCAAAATAGTATTATTTTTATATTAAATACTGATAGGGTAGAATAGAAAACCAAATACCGAACTCATTGCCATCAAGTCAAATCTGACTCATGGCAACCCTACAGGACAGATGAGAACCGCCCTGTGAGATTTCCAAAGAGTGCCTGGTAGATGCCAGCTTCTGACATTCTGGTTAGCAGCTGTAGCTCTTAACCACTATGCCACCAGGGTTTCCTGATGGAATAGAATGCAAGATTTATGTATGGATTTTGGTGTAAAACACAGGACTTCAGATCTGCTTGGGGCTTCAGGTTGGCCATGTAGAGTAAAAACCCTCAGACCCTCAGCCCCTCAGGGCAATGCACTTTGGCATCTCTGGGTACCAGCTTGTACAAAGTCCCTGAGGTAGTTCTAGAAAGATCACTGTTTTAGTCAGCTAGGGCTGCTCTAACAGAAATACCACAGATTGATTGGCTTTAAGAAGGGAAGGTTTGTCCTTACATAGTCCAGTAGGCTACAAGTCCAAATTCAGGATGTCCACTCCAGGGGAAAGCTTTCCCCTTGGTCGGCTCTGGAGGAAAGTCCAGTATTGCATCAGTCCTTGTCCAGGGAGCATCTTGGCGCAGGAACCTCAGGTCTGATGCATGGGCTCTTCTCCCGCTGCTGCTTTCTTGATGGTGTCAGGTTCCCAATTCTCTGCCTGCTTCCCTTTCATTTTATTTCTTGTGGGATGAAAGGATTAAGGGTGGGGCAAGCCATACTCCAGGGAAACTCCCTTTACAGTGGAGCAGGGAGGTGATCTCATAAAGGGATTTACAGTCCCACCCTAATCCTTTAACATACAGCACAGCAAACAAAACGGAGGCTAATCATAGAATACAGGGAATTGTGGTCCCTGGATACCCCTATTTTGGGGGGAACACAATTCAATCCATGACAGTCACCGAGTTTTGTTTTTCATTGGGCTTTAGGTGAAGGTTTGCAGACCAAATTAGTTTCTCACTGAGAAATTAATATACATTATTTTGTGACATTGGTTGCCAATTCCTTGACATGTCAACACTCTTCTCTTCTCAACCTTGGGTGCCCTATTTCCATTCGTCCAGCTTTCCTGTCCCCTCTTGCCTTCTCATCCTTGTCCATGGGCTGGTGTGCCCATTTAGTTGCATACATATGGTTGAACTACACGTATTATTGTTTGTTTTATGGGCCTGTCTAATCTTTGGCTGAAAGGTGAACCTCAGCAGTCACTTGAGTACTAAGTGACAGGGGTGCCCAGGGACAATACTCAGGGTCAGAGAATTCTTTAATACCCTCATTCCCAAGGACAGGCTCAGCAAACAGCGGCTGCAGCTGCCAGGAACAGCTGTGTACAGAAGGGGCTGCTGGGTTATGTGGGAGTCACCTTGATGAGCTGTCACAAGGGCAGTGGTCCCAAGTCACCAACAATGTAGGAGATGGCAGAAATGTGGGCAGAATATCCACAATCAGCTCCTGACTTTCTTAATAACAATTTTGAGATTCTCCATTGTCTGTTTTCATAGATTAGTCTATTTGATTCCAGTGAATTCCACCTATATTTGACAGTTAAGTTGTTGATAAAAGGTATTTGCAATAAACAAATCACTGGTCTTGCAAAATTCTACCAGTTAGCATTTACATGTCCTGGTGGCAGCCCCTCTTACCAGCAAGTAATCTCTTCCTTGCTTTTATCTCTCCCAGTGACTGCAGCACAAGCCAGTTCTCTCTGCCCTCACTTCCCACAGAGTAGGGGGCCAAAACAAACCCAGCTGGACTTGAGTCAGCAGGATAGGAGGCAAGAGGAAGACACAGCCAGTCCTCACCTGGTCTGTTTAGTCTCTCATTTCATTGGTGGGACCCAATTCTACCTTTGTCCCCTGGTCAATGAATACCCAGGAGGCATGGAGTTAGAACAAGGGATCAAAGGGCTGGGCGGGATGAATGGAAGCAGCCGAGGTGGGAGCAGATGAGGAAGGGGTTGCAGCGTTTTGTGATCTGACTGAGAGAAGGGAAAGGGGGGAGCACAGGAGAGAAGTGAGAAGCCTAGAGGAAATGAAGGACTTCATGCACTATCATCTTCCTGTGACGTGAACACGAACTCCAGCAAGAGAAACCAGATCATTTAGTTTGTTCTCATCAGTCAGTGAGCACCATAGTACTTCTAAGGTGGCACCCTGTGGCCTTAGGCACACCAAAAAAAGAAACCCAGACCCACACACCTGGAAGCCCTTGACACAAGGGGTGGACACAGCTGCTGCCCTGCGAGCCAAAGTTTAAGAGGCAGAACTAGTTCTGCCTCTGGGAGCCCTGGTCTGGGGGGAAAAACACACCTGTGTCTTCAGGGAGCCCCAGTCTGAGGGAAGACACAGCCCAGCCCTCAGGAAGGCCCATTCTGAGGGGGACAACCAGTCTTGCTCTCAGGAGCTCGAAACTGAAGGGAAAGACAGCTTGTCCTCAGGGAGCCCTATTCAGAAGGATGAGACAGCCCCTAGTCACACGGAGAAGACACAGACCTTGCTCTCAGGAAGATCAGTCTGACTGAGGAGACACAGCTCTAGTTCTCAGGATGCCTCTGGTCCAAGAGGCAGTCCCATAAAGGCTCTTGCCTTGCTCACCACAGGTACTTCTGTGGCTTTGCTTTGAATTCCTGTAAACGGAGATGGGAAATCCCAGAACTGAAACACTGTTAATCACCTTCTTTATTGCCCTTTTCTGGGTGACTCAGCAAGAGGAAAATCACAGCTCCTGAGTGAGCCTGGAATGAAAATTGAAAGGGAGAGTGGTGAGTGAGTTTGCTAGGCTATTGGCACAGCCTTGCAGCTGCGCTGTCTTGTCCGGAGACTTGTCTGCTCTGAGCTCATCACCAAAGCTGGCGGCCACCAAGCCAGTGACAGAGCCAATGAAGTGGCCCAGGCCAAGGAGGACGCCCAGTCCATGGGGAGCCCCTGTAACAGGAGTGGGCCCCAGATCCAGGCAGAGCCCAGGACACAGAAGTGAAAGTTCTGGGTGGTCTGAGGCACGTGACTCGCTGTCCAGGGCCTCTGACTCAGGTCCTCTGTAGCACGCACCACATCCTGCTCTGACTTGAGCAGTCCCCCACCTGGAACGCACCCTCCTTCAGTCCCACCTGCCTTCTCAGAGCTGTTGTCATGCACTCTGCCTGAGCCCCTCTGAGCACTTCCGTAGCCTCCTGACTGACTTGGGTATTCACCTAGACCCTCCAGCCTCAAGAACAGGTTGTCTGCAGTAGGCAAGCCCACCCTTAAAACCCACTGCCATCGGGTAGACAGAGTAGAACTGCTCCACAGTGTTTCCAAGAAGTGTCTGGTGGATTCCAACTGCCGATCTTTTGGATAGCAGATGCAGCACTTAACCACCACATCACCAGGTTTTCTAGTCCACCCCTAGGAAAGCATGAATGGAGCATGAGCAAATGAATGCAGGAGTGGGATTAGAACCCTAACTAGCCATTTCCTTGGCAGAAGCTCTGGGCAGGCAGGAGGCTGGGGCGTGAAAGCTGGAGGATGCCCAGCCGCACTGCTTTTCCTTGGGAGCGTGGGAGGGAGACATCTCTCAAAGCTGAAAGGGGCCTTAGAAATCTCCTGAAACAGAGGCCCAGCAAGGGGAGGGGGCCCACCCAACGAAGGCCAGCCAGGAACACAGCAGGGGTCACACCAGGGTCCGCTATCTCCTTCCCTCTGCCTATCCTTCTACACTCTTGTACCCGGACCCTGGGCTCCAGGCCCAGTTGATACCCAGAGGGAGACACATTGTTCTGCATTCACTGAGGGGGAGAGCGGTGCAGCTGTGGAGGCAGCTGGTCAGCCCCACCCCGGGGACATATTTCATCCCCACAAAGGTCTGGCCAGGGCGCACAGCTCCCACAGCCCAGGAAAAGCTACTACTGTGCAAATATCTAACTGCCTGGATCCTCATTCCCATGTTTACGCAAGCACACAAGGCATTCCAGCCCCAACTGGTAGTCAGACAGGGCCACCTGGCCCCCTATTACCTGCCAGGGCACCTCCTGGGCTCACAGTCCAGGCCGGGGGTCCCGGCATTGGCAGCTCTGGAGGTGTCCTGCCCAGTCTTCCTTACTGACCTAGATGGCAACAGTGTTTGGGGATGATCTTTACACATAACTCTGCTCTCCCTGACACTATACATCTACCCTTCCTACCAACCCAGTGAGATGGCTACTGTTATTGTCCCCATTTTGGAGGATGAGGACATTGTAGCCTAGAAAGGTTCAGTGACCTGCCCAAGTGGAAACAGCCAATAAGAGGCAGAGTTAGGGCCACCCAGCTCCAAATCCTTGCTCTCTATTGCTACGTCGCCAGCAACCCAGCTGTTACCACAGTCCCCTCCCAGGCTCTCAAACTCCTTCCAAGGAGGACACCCAGAGTCCTGGGAGCAGAAGGAGGCCCTCTGGGTTGCAAAGTGGTTGTGAGTGCAGGGGTATGGAGGGTGGTGGTTAGTGGTAATGAGACCCTTTTATTGACCATAATGCAAAGTATGTATCAGAAGTCCACTTGGAGTTTCCTCCTCCTTCACTGGCCTTCACCTAATAGGAAAGTGAAAAAGGCAAAACCAAGCATTGAGCAGGGAAACACCTACTACATAGCAGCCCTGGACCAGGCACTTGTGAGATGATGGCATTAGGCCCAGGACACCATGAAAGCACTAGCCTTACAAACCTCATTTGGTGGGTTCCTAGGGCTAGTGCCCTGATGGGTGAGGGCTCTGCAGAGGGGTCCCAGGGCTCAGCTCACGGATCTTCCCAGTTCACTATTGTTCTTTCACCATGCTTACTATATCTGCATGCTGAGCAAATAAACCCGAGGAGCAGGGTTATACGATGAAGAAGAAGAAGGCATTGGATTGGAAGAAGACTAACAACCAGTGATACACAGATTGTTAATTAGTTGTAGACTGTTAACCTTGCTTGCTAAAAGTAAGGAGGTCTTAAAGCACTTACAGATAAAGATAAAAAAAACTCAGCCTTCAGTGTGGATTACATCTTGACATAAAGAAAAAGAAGTCTTCACAACTGAATCAGTAAACAGTATCATGATAAACAGAGAAAAGATTAAATTTGTCAAGGATTTTATTTTACTGGGATCCACAATCAAGTCCACAGAAGCAGCAGTCAAGAAATCAAAGGACATATTGCAGTGGACAAATCTGCTGCAAAAGATCTCTTTTAAGTGTTAAAAAGCAGAGACGTCACTTTGAGAACTAATGTGGGCCTGATCCCAGCCATGCTGTTTTGAATGACAAACAGATGCAAAATCTGGACAGTGAATAAGGAAGGCAGAAGAACTGATGCCTTTGAATTTTGATGTTGGCAAAGAATATTGACTATACAGCGGATTGCCAGAAGACTGAACAAATCTGTCCTAGAGCTCGTATAACCAGAGTGTTCCTTAGAAGCAAGGACTTCTTCTTATGTACCTACCAGGAGGGACAGGCCCCTGGAGAAAGCCATCATGCTTGGTGAAGATGATCGGTGAAAAAGAGAGAGACCCCCACAACACGGACTGACGCAGTGGCTACAACAGTGGGCTCTAACAAAGCAATGATTGTGGGGACGGTGCAGGACCGCACAACGTTTAGCGGTGTTCTGTGCGTTTGCTGAGTAGAAACCAACTGAAGGGCGCCTATCCACAGTTGTATTGTCACTAGAGACCTGAGATGAAGATTTAAAAAAACTCACTGAGTTTCTAAAGATGAGAATGGTTTAAAAAAAAAAAAAATACACATTGCCATCAATGTCAGTTCCAACACATAGTCAACCTATAGGACGTTGGAGAACTGCACCATAGAGTTTCTAAAGAGTGCCTGGCAGATTTGAACTGTTGACCTCTTTGTTAGTGGCCATATCTCTTAAACACCACATCACCCGGGTTTCTGAGTTAACTGTCACTCTGGGAAGCAGATTCCAGATGACGTGCTACCCTGTGAATGAGGAGATGGTGTTGTTCAACACTGCTACTACTAAGACCCTTCGGGGTGCCAGGTTCTGGAGATTCAAAGGGTAAATGAGTAGTCACTGTCTTGGCTGCAAGGTAGGGGGCTGAGTGAAACCCAAGAAGCCAGTGTAAGGTTGAGAGGCCACCCAGACAAAAGGATGGAGGATTAACTTGGGGCTGGGGGAGGAAGGGATTATAGAGAGGTGCTTATGTGAGCCAGGCTTTGAAGGGCAAATAGAATAATAAGGCTTCCTGCCTACGTAATCACAGGATTAGCATGGAGATCAGGTGAGATAATGAGAGGGAAATTTTGTAACCTGATAAAATGGAGTGGGTGGGGCTGGGTATGATGGGTGACTTGTCACCCAGTGATTTAAAGGCAAACACAAGATTTGAACCCAGACTTCCCCAGTGAGTTCTTTTGCTAAAACTGCTCTTCTAAGTATCTTGTTTTAGGAATGCTAATATGGTGGGGGGGGGTCATTTACACTACAGTATGAATTAGTGGCAGCATGCCTTGCAAAGACACAGTAAAGAACTGTGGGGCAGTGGGGAAATTTAAAGGTGGGTAGAGCAGTGGGGCCAGGAGGGGAACAAAGGAGGTATGTCTTCAAGTGGGAAGAACGCTTGAAAGGGAGAGATGAGAGCATCAAACATGAACTTTACTGGTTTATTAAAAGGCTCTGAGTTGCTGGGCCTGAGCCTGGACTGTAGAGACCCTTCACCGTCAGCTCGCTCTGAGCCTCGAACTCCAAGAGGTGCCTGGGGGAAATGAGGGCTCCACCTCCATTTTTCCCTACCTTGTGCAGGTCAGAACTATAAATGAGAGTCTGATGATCATTCTGGCCTCCTTGCTCCAATTCTTTCACTTGTTGACTGGATGTCATAAACTGCCAGCAGATTCTTGTTTATGACGTGAAAATATTGAATCTAGCACCTCATCCCCATGTTAACTGGATTCTGAGGGTAATGCAGACTTTTTCTTCTTTATTCCTCCTCCCTTTGTTTTTCTTAATTGTCGTTGATTTTCCTGCACCCATCTACCCATTCAGGTCATTAAGCCGCAGAGATGCATTTGGAGAAAATGAACCATGCAAAAAGCATGAAAAAGCTGTAATATATGGAGCAGCCATGCCTCTGAATCCACCCGAAAGCAACAGGATTTTCCTAAGGATTTTTCTCTTTTGCCTTTGTTGATGACATATGTTTGTGTATAAGCTTTTCTTCCTGTGCTCTGTTGTCTGAGTTTATGTAAAGGTAAATTCTGTTCCCATAAAATGATTTTAAAAGTGATCCATTCTCCTCTAATTTCTGAAGGAGTGGAATTGGTATCCTTTCTTTCTTAATTGATTAATGAGAGTCATCAGTAATGTTCTCAACATGTGGGGTAGAAAAAGAACATGAAGAAAATGAGAATTGGTCATTATCTGAATCCCTAAGTTTGAAAAAAAAAAATGTGGTTACCATTTTATTGCACAGGCAAGTCCTTGGATTACAAGCAACTTCCATTCCTAAGTCTATCTTTAAATCTAGTTTGTAGAAAGTCCAAACAGTGAAGCATGTTAGGTACTGAACACTGAAGCATGTTAGGTAGGTTTTTATCTAACCAAACATATTAGTCAAATGTTTGTCTAGTATACAGTAGTGTACCTTTTGATGCATAACAAAAATTAAGGAAGTACTTCCAGATACACTAAAACATCTTTAACATAATAATATAATAATGATGTTTTGATGCTTGTCACAAGGTTTGTTATTATGAATTACATGTGCCTTCTCCACAGTTAGGAAACCCTGGTAGCATAGTGGGCTAAGTGCTACATCTTCTATCTCAAAGGTCAGCAGTTCAAATCTGCCAGATGCTCCTTGGAAACTGTATGGGGCAGTTCTACTCTCACCTCTAGGGTCACTATGAGTGAGACCAACTTGATCGCAGTGGATTTGGTTTGGTTATAGTTTTTTCCACAGTTGAAGAGATAACTACAGGAAGACATCAGTGGAGAGTGTACTTTTCTATGCATAAAATAACTTTAAAGAAGTACTTCCAGATACACTAAAATATCTAATATAGTAACATATTAATATAGTAATAATGTCTTGATGCACATCACAAAATTTTTTATTATGAATTATGTATGCCTTCTCCACAGTTGAAGAGATAGCTACAGGGGAGATGTTACCCAAAACACTTGAAAGCTTCTGTTCTGTGAGGTCTTTGAGACCAACTGAATGCTGTCAACTCTGAACTCTGTTGTACCAGCAGGCTGTGTTGCTCTTGGATTTTGAAGCTTCCTCAGGAGAGGCAGGGAGGGTTGGAGACGTGGGTACGGTGCTGGTGGCACCTTCCCCTGTCACCTCCTCACGACACTTACCAAAGCCAGGCGCCAACTACCAGGCCTCTCTGCCTCAAGGTGCAAGACAGAAAGTGTCTTTCAGGATATGCTAAGAAGAAGCCTGGAGCCCGAGTGTCAGGAAGAGTCTTCTTAGGGAAATCCGAGTCTGAAACACTCCATGACCCCTAGAGACCACATGGACATGCAGAGGTCAGGAATCTACGGCTGCCCCTTCCCATTCCCTTGCCAATCACCAGCTGAAATAGTAAAAACAGAAGCCCAGAGAGATGGGGCGAAGGCCTCAGGCTGCACAGCATGGAAGGCAGTTGGAATGGAGTGGGGCGAAGCTGGGGAAGGAGTTGAAGCTGGTTGTGCCCCTCACACTGTGCACTAACCGGCTGTACACAGGGTACATGCAGAGCAGGTGGCGCTGGCTTCCCTGCGGCCAGGCCCCACCGCCTACGGGCATGCCTTTCGAAAAGGAGCCCCCATGCCTGTAAGGCTTGCGGATGGCAGAGCCCACCTCTTTGGGGACACTCGAGGGAGGCAAGTGCTGCTCCCTGCAGCTACAGGCTGCAGCTGGGCACACCAAGTCACAGGGGCTGCCATACCAATCCCTAACCAAGGCCTAACACTGAGTCATTTTTGTTTGTTTGTTTGTCTGCTTTCTGATAGGCTTTTCTGGAGGTGGAAGGATTAGTTCGTCGTAAACAAGAGTTGTACAAAAGTGAGATCTTCCTAACCTGAAACTTCCTGTAGCCTCTTGCAGTTCTTACACTACACAAATGTGTGTATTTCATAGAACACAGGATGGCCTGTATAAAGGCTACAACTCTCTGCCCCGCTAAGTGACCCCTTTCAAAAAAGCTCCCAGGGCACCTGCAGAAAGGCGGACCTGCTATCTAGCTGGTAGAAACAGGTCCCAATTTATTTGCATGTATTGATGGTTTAGACTGACTTTCACGAGCATCCCTGGGGCATTGACCAAACCCTCATTCCCATAAGGACAGCCAGCCTGACTGTCTCCCCACCAAGCTCTTCCCAGACTGGCCTAGGGGCTGGAAATTCGGAACTGTCTGTGCCTGCCACTGTTCCAGCCTGTCCCTGTCTCCCAAGGAGCGTGCCTGTTTGCGGTAGCCTCAACTTGGAGTCCTTCCTCATGCTGGAAATGCACAGTCTAGGCGTAGATCCAGTCCTAAGGGAGGGCATAGTTTGCTCACAACAGTTAGGGCACTCACTGGCTAGGCATACCCCATGGAGCTTATGCCCATAAATGCCATGTTTCAAAAGGTTTTCATGGGCAAACCTTGGGTATTAATTGATGAAACAGTAGCTATATTTACTTAGGGCTAGGCGTTACAGTTAAGCAATAGACTGCTACCCAAAAGATTTGTGTGTTGAACCCAACAACCAGAGGCATGTTGGAAAAGAGGCCTAGAGATCTGTTCTGAAAGGTTGCAGTCTTGAAAACCCATGAAACACTGTCCCAGTCTGTAACACATGGGGTCACCATGAGTCAGAATCCACTTCAGAACAACTAAAAAGAGCAAACATTAGAGTAGGAGTCCCTTGGTGGCGCAAACAGGTAACATGCTCCCAAAGGTTGAAGGCTTTAAGCTATCTGGAGGCATCTAGGAAGAAAGGCTGGGTGACTGACTTTTGAAAAAATCAGCCATTGAAAATCCTGTGGAGGACCACTCTACCCTGACACACATGGGGTTGCCAAAAATGAAAACTGATTTGATGGCAGCTGGTTTGATGATTTTGGTATCAGGCAATACCCAAAAATCAAACCTGCTGCTGTTGAGTTACAGGGTAGAACCACAATGCAGGGTAGGTTAGGAGTCAGTCACAAATTGCTGGCATCATTCAGGGACTTCCACACTGTCTCAGTTATCTGGTGCTGCTGTAACAAAAATACCACCAGTGAATCGTTTTAACAAAGAGAACTGTATTCTTCCACAGTCTAGGAGACTAGAAATCTAAATTCAGGGAGTGAACTCTGGGGGAAGCCTTTTGCTGTCTGTCATTTCTGAAGGAAGTTCTCTGTCATTAATCTTGCCTACTCTCAGAGCTTCTCAGTGTAATGACCAAAGGACACACTCTGCTCCTGTTTCCTCTTGCTTAGTGGTAATGAGATCCCTCTCTTGTCTGCTCACTTTTCTCTTTTGTATCTCCAGAGAGATTAACTCCAGACACAGCTGAACCCTGTAGATCGTGTCTTGCCTCATTAACAGAACTGCCTCTAATCCTGCTTCATTAGCATCACAGAGGTTAGGATTTATAACTCACAGGATAATTTTATCAGATAACAAAACGGAGGACGACCGTACAGTACTAGGAATCATGACCTAGCCAAGTTGACATCTTGGAAGGGCACAAGTCTGTAACAGGTATCACTATAGTGCTATCTTTATTGTCTCATCTACTCACCGCCCCATGAGGGCCTTCTTAGATCCCACCTATGGATGTGAACAGAGAGACTCAGAGAGATGAGGTGATTTGACATATGGTTGGTAAGTGGTACACAGCCCAATTTCACACCCAGTGTCACTGAGTCCAAAGCCATTGATCTTCTTGCTCCTCTCCACTGCCTCCATTATGTCCACTGGAAAATACGTAAATGCCAAGTGAAACGATGGCTTGCCCAAACATGACCCCATGCTACCATACCGTCTTAATATCATTCCTCCCCAAATCAAAGGATTGGGCCTTGTAATTAACCCGAATGGCCTTATCTAACACATTTTGTGAGACCACAGTATTTAAAACATGGAAACAGCTCTACCATGTCCTTCACTGCTTTCAAGAGTGCCTTGGAAACCACTCACCGGTTACAGATTCAGTGACTCCATCTACCCTCTCAGAACACCAGCTGTAAACTCAGGGGTCCTCAGCTTCCCCTCCCCACCTTACTTCTGACCTGCTGGCTTCCACTACTTCCTCAGGTTCCCTAAGGCTCTAGAATGATTCGCAGAACACACAGAAAGCACTGTGCTTACACTTATAATTTCATCGTGAAGGATGCAAATCAGGATTAACACAAATAAAAGATACAAAGGAGAAAGTCTGGAAGGATCCCCAACACCATGCCCCTCCCACATTGATGTCTTTCACCAACCAGGAAGCCCCTGGAGAGTCCATGTCCAGAGCCTTTATTGAGGTCTCATTTTGTAGTAATAATTGATGTAATCAGCTCACCTCCTCTAAGACCAGCTAGTATCACAAAGTGGTCTTCTGGCCTGTCTAGCCAGAGGATCACTTCACTAACTTGAACTCTCAGGTATGAAGCATCATCAGAGGAATTTTAATCACTGGGGAAATTCTGAGGTTTTATGGATTATCTCTCAGGAACCAAAGACAAAGACCAAATTCTTTGGGTAAACTTAATATAAACCCCATGGTGTGTGTGTGCATGTGTGTATGTGTGTCTTTCTGGATCTGATTATGTACCTATTCATTCATTGTTGTAGGTTGGGTTCTCTGGGAAGCAGCTGCTGAGATGAAGTAAGGTGTGCTAAAATCTCACAGGGATTAACACCCTTGAAAGAAAAAGGACAGAAGCAGATTAGGCAGAGGAATCTCACAACTCTCTACCAGCCCAACTGGAAAGAGTGGTGCCAAAAAATTATCCATCAGAGGAGCCCTGCCTTACACAGAAAAGACAAAGCCATAAAACCACTGCTGTGCTCGTTCTTTAAGAATAGTACAGGCCCCATGGGGACCATGGTCTCAGGAAACATTCAGTTCAACTGGCATAACATAGTTTATAAAGAAAGTATTCTACATCCTACTTAGGTCTGTAACATCTGGGGTCTTAAAAGTTTGTGAATGGCCATCTAACATGCTTTGCTAGTCTCACTCCCTTGGGGGCAAGAAAGAGAAGAAAACCAGAGACACAGGGGAAACATTAGTCCAAGGCACTGATGGACCACCACTACCACAGCCTTCATCAGAATAAGTCCAACACAACTAGATGGTGCCCAGCTACCACCACCGACTGCTCTGACAGTGACCACAATAGAGGGTCCTGGAAAGAGCTGGAGAAAAATGTCAAACAAAATTCTAACTCACAAAAAAAGACCAGACTTACTGGCTTGACAGAAACTGGAGAAACTCAGGAGTACTCACTAATGAAGGCACTCCTGAAGTTCACTCTTCAGCAACAGATCAGGCAGGCCCCTAAAGCCAAATGAGACCAAAGGGGCATGCCAGGCCCAGGGCAAGGGCTAGAAATCGAGAGAGGTCAGGAAAGCTAGTAATGGGGAACCAAGACGGAGAAGGGAGAGTGTTAGTATGTTGTAGGGTTGCTAACCGATATCACAAAACAGTATGTGTGCTAACTGTTTAGTGAGAAGTTAGTTTGCTTGGTAAACCTTCACCTAAAATACAACTAAAATAAAGAGAATAGTGCAGCCCTCAGAGCCAGGATTAGACTGAGACAAGTAGCCTCCTTAAAAAACAAACAAACAAAAATACCAAATCTGCTGACTCACAGTGACCCTAAAGAACAGAGTGGAACTGCGTATAGCAGTGCTACCAAGGAGCAGCTGGTGGATTAGAACCGCCAACCTTTCAGTTAGTGGCCGTAACTCTTAATCACTGTGACACCAGGGTGCCTAGGGAACAAATTTAAAGATACACTCACATACCCCTAACAGTGAGTCCTGTCTTAAATTTTGTGGCTAGGTGCTTCACTGGTCTCACCCCAATCCTAGCCCTGGTATCCCTGAAGAGGGTACCAGCTGGCACTGCCAGCTTATCACATTCCTGGCCAGAGGGCAGCAAGTCCATTCTTGAAAGAAAGGCTAAACAGGGCACATCTCTGTATGCCACATTCTTTCATGCCACAAACATTTATTGGACCAGGTTTGGGGACTGTAATGCTGTTGAATGTTGAGTGTACCACGGATAGTCAAAAGAACAAACAGATCTGTCCTGGAAGAAGTACAACCAGAGTGCTCCTTGGAAGCAAAGATGGCAAGACTGCATCTGACATACTTTGGACATGTTTTCAGGAAGGATCAGTTCTCTGGAGAAGGACATCATGCTTGTAGAGTGGAGGATCAGCGAAAACGAAGAAGATCCTTGATGACATGGATTGACACAGTGGCTTCAACAATGGGCTTAAGTGTAAAACTATTGTGGACATGCCACAAGACAGGGCAGCACTTCATTCTGTTGTTCATAGGGTCACTATGAGTTGGAACCAACTCGACAGCACCTAACAAGAATAATAACAATGTTGTTGTAGTTAGCCATCATCAAGTCATCCCCTAGTTGATGGCCACCCCATGTGTTACTGAGTAGAACTGCTCCATAGGATTTTCTTTTGACTGTAATCTTTATGAAATCCAGTGGCATAGTGGTTAAGTGCTATGGCTGCTAATCAGAAGGTTGGCATTTCAAATCTGCCAGGCACTCCTTGAGAACTCTATGGGGCAGTTCTTGTCTGCCTATAGGGTTACTATGAGTTGGAATCACCTCTACAGCAGTAAGTTTGTTTTGGGGGGTTTGGTAATCTGTATGGAAGCAGATCTGTGAAGCTGTTGGGTTGGTTTGAGCCACCATCCTTTAGGTTAGGAGCCAGTCGCACACTGCTCGCACCATCTGGGCTTCTTTGGGGATATACCAATTGTTATCAAGCAACCTAGAGGTCAGAGTAGAACTGCCCTATAGAGTTTCTGAGGAACGCCTGGTGGATTTGAACTGCTGACCTTTTGGTTAGCAGATGTAGTACTTATAGTAAATCAAACCCAGGCTCTGCCTTCAGGAGTTGCCAGTCTAGAATACACCCTGTGCTTGTATGTATGTACCTCACCATCTGTGTGTCTGTGTGAGGATGATGACTTGCCTGTCTCTATAGGCCTAAGTCATAGCAGCCCTGTTGCTCTGACTGTGTCTGCCCACAGAAGACACACAAATGAACTTCAAGAGTCGAGGAGACCCTGATGTTCATGGCAGCACTGTTCATAATGGCCAAAAGATGGAAACTGCCTGAGCACCCATCAGTGGCTGAATGCATAGACAAAATGTGCTACACACGCACACAACAGAGTGCTACTCAGCCAGAAAGAGAAGTCTTGATACTTGCGACAACGTGGATGGAGCTGGAAGACATTATGCTGTCTGAAATAATCCAATTACAAAAGGGCAAATATTACATGACCTCACTTATATATAAATACAACAAGAGTCAAGTGTATAGAGACTTAGTAATTAACAGGGATGGGAGAGAAGAAGGGAGGTGGGATCATTGTTCATGGAGCACTGAACTGTGGTCTACAGGGATGGGAAAACAGCATTGATTAAGGTTACAAGTTGTACAGCCGATTAATGTAATTGATGTCAATACACTGCAGACCCTGTAAAAAGTGGAATTGCCAAATGTTGTGTGATAGATATATTGACAAAAACAACAGAAGAAAGAACAGCTGTTGAGGCTGCTTATGTACAACCAAACACCGTCTGGGATTTGGTTTCCTGGTTTGGAGGCTTAGGGTCACAGTTTCACAGGACATCCCAATGAAATGGCCCAATATTGCATCTAGTGGTTCTATCCTACCTCCTAGTTCTTTGTGTAGTGCCAAGGGCCTTAAAAGCTTGCAAGAACCAGTAAAAAAAAATTGCAAGCAGCCATCTGAGGTACAACAAGTGGTCTGTATCTGGCTGGGGAGCAATAGAGGAAGAAGGAGAGTCCAGAATAGGAGGAGGATATGGAATGTGCGGCTAATTGTCTCCAGGAACAACTGCGTCTTATGCCAAGAGACCAGAAGAACTGGATGGTGCCTGGCTGCTATTACTGAACTTTTTGACCTATTACTACTTGCTGTTTTCTACTATTACTGAACTTTTTGATTCTATAAAAGAATCCTGATCCAAAGGGGGATGCAGAAGAGAATTTCAGATTCTCATGAAACCCGGACTTTCTGGAATCGCTGAGACTAGAGGAAACCCAATACTATTGCCCTAAAATAATCTTTAAACCGTAACCAAGCAATACCCCGTGAAGTCCTAAAACTGTACAAGAGTTTAGCATGACTAGTGAAGAATGTTTGCCTTGAGCACTGAGCTTTTTAAAGAACTGTCTACAAGGGATCGAAGTGACAACGGCAATGAGAAAGATTAGATGGGAACCTTAGGGAGCAGTTCATGTTGTTTGGGGAGGAACGATCCTGCACAATTCAAAGAATGCAATGAATGTCACTGAACTGTACATGTAGACATTTTTCCCTTGGTGTATGTTTTGCTGTGTCTATTCTCAACAAAAAGTAAACTTTTTAAAAAAGAAGCCAAAGTTTGGGAGATTTTTCAAAGAAGCTGCTGCTTCAGAAAAAAGTCGGAGAACTGAACAGGAAGGAAAGGGCTGCAGAGATACGTGGCCTGGCAGGCAAGCCTAAAACCTAGGGAGGGGAGAGGGAAAGCGAGTTGGGGTGATCCAACCAGAGTCTGACGAGGCCCTTGTACTCAGGAATGAGAAAGGAGGGCTCGTGCAATCCTGGGCCGGGCAGCTGGGCTCATGCCAGGGAGGAAAAAGCCTGCTTTTTTGGGAACCAGTGAGTAGAAAACAAAGAGAAGATAGTGAGACACGGGAGAAGAGGGGACCATCAAGGAAGCTGGAAGGGCAGGGGTGAGTCCTTCAGACTGGATGGAGCAGGCTGGCTAGGAGTGGGCAGGGCGATCAGAGTCAGGTGAGACCTAGGACAGGACCACCTGTTACTTCCCACATTGACATGAGCCACATGCAAACTGTGCATTTAAATAATAAGAAGGGCTCATAACTGTTGTATAGCTCTTTATATAATTGTTCCAGGTCCATCGCCACCCTCCTACCCACACCCCCACCCACCTCACCCATACCCCACCTCAACCCCCCACCTTTACATCCCACCAATTAACTCTATTGCCCAGATCAGGACTCAGAATCATGCTGGAGTCCTCTTTCCTTCACCCCCTTAGCCTGTCAGTCCTTGAGACCAAGTCATTCTATCCTGTGAGGACCCCTGAATCCTAGTCTTTTCTCCTTACCCATGACCTCTGTCCTTGCCTGGTTCACCAGCCCCTCTCTACCCCCTGGTGTTAACTGTCTCTCACTTCCGTGGGTACCATCTCCTGTCCCCTCTGATTCTGATTTTTGCTACAAAATTGGTCTCAGCTTTCTCTTAGCTGAACCTTTTTGTCCCCAGGACAAAGCCCCATAATCTGATGTGAATCGTCAAAATCTGATTCCTGTCTCCTGCCCAGGAGCTCCCGGGCTTGCAAACAGTTAAGGGCTTGCTTCCTAACCAAAATGTTGTCATTTTAACCCCAACCAGAGGTACCTCAGAAGAAAGGCCAGGCAATCTGCTTCCAAAAGATCAAAACCTTGAAAACTCGATGGAGCACAGTTCATTCTGTACACTTGGGGTCACCATGAGTCAGAATGGACTCAATGACAACAGGTGTTGTGGGTTGGGTGTTGCTCTCTGGCCGCTTCCACTACCTCCTGCTCACTCCTTCATTCTCAACACCTCCACTAGCCCCATTCTTCTCCAGTCTCCGGGCCTCCCCAGTGCTCTTCTCCTGGACTGCTCTGCCCCTGACTAACAAAGGCTGCCTTGACCATCAGGTCTCTTTCTGAGCAGCTCACACCACAAAACCTTCACTGACTTTTCCCCTGCACCTTGTCCCCCAGGGTTAGGGGTTTCTGCCACAATCCCTTGCTACGGCATTTTCCAGTTTTTGTTATTACCTTATGAGCCTCTGCAGCCCCACTCGCATCAAGGTGCTGGTGCAGCCTAGTAGGGGCTGATTGTCCAGCCTCCTCAGCCCTAGTGGGGCTTGTCCCAGCTCCCAGACATGGTGTTCTCCCTCTGTCTTGATGTCAATCTCCATATCCACTCTTCTTCTGGGCCCTCAACTCTGGTACACCATAATCCCAGACAGTCACTATGCCACTGGGATTCTAGCCCCAGGAGGGACCAGCAGCTCTCCTTTTCCTCCCTCTCCCCAGAGGCAGCCGTTCTCCTAATGCCTGACCCCAACAATGGACATCAGTTCATGGTTGCTGTTTTGAAGTTTATACAAACAAAATCACACAACATGCACTTTTGAGTTTGGCTTCTTCCCTTCAACAACATGTTTGCAGGATACATTCCCTCATACTGTTGTACGTAGCAGCCATTTGTTCCTTTACATTGCTGCGTATTATTCTATCATAAGAATAGACCATAACTTATTTATCTATACAAGCAGCCTTGATTAGTACCCAGCTGCTAACCAAAAGATCAATGGCTCAAAATTACCCAGTAGTTCCAAAGGGGATAATTCTGAAGATTACTCCCTAAAGATGTGAGGCTACAAAACCCTGTGGAGCAGCTCTACTCTGTCCCACAGAGTTGCTATGAGTTGAAATTGACTCATCGATAGTAAGTAACAGCAACATTTATCTGTGCTACTAAGAGGAGTATTTTGGCTCTTTCCAGTCTGGACTGTTATACATGATGCTGTCATGCGTGTTCTTAGACAGCCTTATGGTAAGTTACAAAAAAAAAAGAAACTGCCATTGAATAGATTCTGACTCATAGCAACCCTATAGGACAGGGTAGAACTGCCCCATACAGGTTCCAAGCAGCAGCTGACCTTTTGGTTAGCAGCTGAGCTCTCTCAACCACTGCACCCCCAGGACTCCATGGTGAGGAGACATGCGCAATTCTGTTAGAAATAACTCTAGGAAAAGAATTGCTGAGTCATGGAGTACGCACACATACGTTTAGATCACCTTTAAAGAGTACTGCCCAATACATTTCCAAAGTGATGGCACCTGTTTTATTTTTCATATTAGGGAGAAAGTGTATGTGTATATAAACACATATCAGCAACGATCGAATCAATTCTGACACATGACAAACTTACATGTGTCACAGTAAAACTGTGCTTCATGGGCTCTTCAATAGCTGATTTTTCAGTTGCAGGTTGCCAGGGCTTTCCTCCAAGTGCCTCTGGCGGGACTCCAACCTCCAACCTTTCTGTTAGTAGCTGAGTACAGTGATCTTTTGTACCACCCAGGGACTCAGTATAAACATATATCTTCTCGCATTTTATGAAAGTGTATTAGTATGTATTAGTGACTGGTATTAGTGTCTGTCTCTGTGGAGGAGAATTGAGTGGTCGAAGGACAAAGGTGGTAAAAAGACTTAATTTTCAACTGTACTTTTATGGACTTTGGAATTTGAAAGCTTGTTAAAGTATAACCTAGCAATTTTTTTTTAAAAACTAGCAGGAGAGAAGTGGGGAGCCCATGTCCCTTTTTAGCAGCCTCTCAGGGTATTTGTAACAGCTCTCTGAGTCTCCCCTCACACCTGGGGTCCCTTCATCTAGAAAGTGACAGGCTCCGCTCCCTCTCCCCGACTCCACTGCCATGTTTTTACGTACAGTACTTACTGCCCAGTGCAAAGGTCTGAGGGGCGGGCAAGGGGAGTCCTGACTGGGGAGAAACTCCCAGATGAAGAGAGAGGGCTATGCAGGCATTACTCAGCCTTGGAGACAACAGAGCAGAGAACAACAGAGCCGGACAATAAACACAGGCTAACCATGCCCGTAAATTCCAAGAAGACATAAAATTAAGGTGTGGACTGGATTCACTGGAGATAATCTAGAAAGACATGCTAGTTTGGAAGAGTCTGAAAGGTAGGGGTGACGGAAGGGGCCAGGAAGATAGGATGTGTGTGTGTGTGTGTGTGTGTGTGTGTGTGTGTGTGTGTGTGGTGGGGAAATATATGTGGATTGTGGGGGACTACTCTTCCCTCCTTCCCAGAAACTTCTGCCACCCCACACCTCTCAAACACACACTGCCCTGACTGCAAGAATTTTAGACACTTCTCTGTCAAGTACGCCATCCCCCCAAAGACCCACACAGCTTTAGGACAGGCCAGGACTAGGAGAATAAACAGAGAGGGCTCCTGGCACATCCACAACCCACCAACCCCACCCTACAGCCTGAAAGTCACCTGTGTCTCTCACTGGAGCCAAGAGGAAGTGGCTGCCAGTGTGGGCCTAGGCGAGGCAGGAACCAGCAACGTCTGGTTGCACCTGCACCCCTCAACTGAGTACCCTCCTGAAAAGTGAGAAAAGGAGGCAGACAGGAAGCAGAGAGTGGCTGCTAAGAGATGAGAATCTGCCCTTAGCGTCAGACCAACACCTCACAGCGTTGGCTATGCCATTCATTCACTCACTCACTCATTCATTCAACCATCAGCAGGGACTAGGTACTGATGACACAGGGGGGAAGCCTATGACATGGCCTGTGGCTGACACGAGGTTACCAACTGCATGTGGCTTAGAGACTTCAGGAAGGCCCCCTCTCCCACACCTCCTCGCCAAATGAAACTTCCTCTAATTTGTCTGAACACTGCCATTATGCAGTAATAGCTTACCTATAAATCAGGGATGGGTTGTGGAGAGGGTACTTTTAAAAAATGATTCAAAATTACAAATCTTATGAAAACATACGTCTGTAAGAACGCATTGTTCAGGCCTATTCCCGGGCCATGGAAGGGCCCCAGCAAGTGAGAGGCTCTCAAATTTGAGCTTTGCTAGCTTCCTGGTAAATCCAGCTGGGAGTAACAGAGTGGAACAAAGGGTTAAGCAATCACTACTAGTCGAATGATAGGTGATTTGAATCCACCTAAAGGTGCTTTGGAAGACAGACCCAGCAACATGCTTCGGAAAGGCCACAGACTTGAAATCCCTGGGGTGTTGTTCTACCCTGTCCACATGGGGTTGGCATGAGTCGGGATCAACTCAAAGGCAGCTAACAACAGCAAATCCAGGTCTCTGTAGACTGAGGCATTGCTTCTTATAAATGCAAAAACAGAAAACCAAGCCCATTGCCAGGGAGTGAGTTCTGACTCATAGTGACCCTATAAGACAGAGAAGAACTGCCCCGTGGCGTTTCCAAGGAGTATCTGGTGGATTTGAGCTGCTGACATTTTGGCTGGTAGGCATAGTATTTAACTACTATGCTACCAGGGTTTCCATTTATAAGGACAGATATTATTATGGGGGATAGATTGTGTATTTTTTAAATAATTTATTTTATTTTTGTTGTTGCTGTGGAGAACATACACAATGGAACATACACCAATTCAACAATTTCTACGTGTACATCTCAGTGACACTGATGAGGTTGTTTGTATCATGCAACTGTTCGCTGTCCCTTAAGCTTCCTATCTAGTCTTTCATTTTGCTGTTGTTGGTTTGATCCCACGTATACAGATCTTTAAACAACACAGGTTCTTTACCGGTTAAACTACTGTTTAGTTTTAAGAACGCTTCAGGGGATACTTTTGCTTTAAAGTTTGAAGATAATCTCAGGTAGTTTCAGAGTTTCATCCAGCCTCCATGGCTCCAGAATGTCTGGCTTCCACGAGAATTTGAAATTCTATTTGGAAATTCAGATATTGTTAACCCAAGGGAACCTGACCTAGGGGTAACGTCAGAAGGATGCTGGTTTCGGAGGGTAGACGTTATGTTGGGGAAGGAGAGCCCTCAGGAGAGGTGGAGGCCCAGAAAAGGTGAGGCAGGAAGGTGTCTCAGGCTCCTCCACCATCTGGCTGGCCCTGTTCCCACTGTAAGCTCACAACAGAGTCCTTGTTCCTCCCAGGGACTCTGACTCGATCTCTGTACCCAGCAGAGGGAGAAAAAGTAAGAACCCTCCCTTGACTAAGGTAAAAATGGCTACTCTGGAGTTTGGGGCCCTACTCCAGCTGGCAATTCTTTTAATATATGAAAACTCTTGGCTTAATTCTTTAAGACCTATGACTAACTGTAAACTAAAAAAAATTTCCCCTTTTCTCTGTGGTTAAGCTGAGGGAATAACAATAAACTGTTTCACAGAAACTATCCAGTCCTTTCCTGAAACTGTCTCAGGGAGAAGGCCTTGATGCTGGCTCTTACCTGGCTCTCCGAGGCAGCTAACCGCAAGCCAAATGTCATTGAGCAAGCTGGTGCCAAGAGAGACATGTCCTATAACCTTCCCCCTCTTAGCCCCCATTCCAGTAAACCCACCTCATGTTAATCTAGGTTTGTAATGTCTGTTCCGAATAGCATACCTCAGTTTCTTTGTTCTCACCCTTTAAAAGGTCTTCACACCTTCACCATTTTGAAAATGTTTGTTCACTCTAAAATCAGACGTTTTCCCCAGTCTCAACTGTTATCAGAACTTCAGTCCATCTCCTTACTTTAACAGAGTAAGCACTGATTCTTTTTAGACAGGAGCCAAGAGAGGTTTTGCAACATGCAGAAACATGGCCCAGTCTGAGTAGCCCCTCCACCTAGGAGTGTGGCCAAAGAGAGAGTGGGTGGCCTAGTTCTACAGTAACCCGACTGGACATTTCTTCTCTGGGGCCCAGGCTTCACTCTGTTCAATACAGTAAACCAAGAAACCAAACCCACTGCTGTGAAGTTAATTCAGACTCATAGCAACCCTACAGGACAGAGTAGAACTGCTCCATATAGTTTCTAAGGAGCACCTGGCAGATTCGAACTGCCAACCTTTTGGTTAGTAGCTATAGTGCTTAACCACTACACCAATATTGTTCAATATAGTGTTGTTCTTGTTGTTAGGTGCCCTTGAGTCAGATCTACTCATTGAGACCCTATGAACAACAGAACAAAACACCACCCGGTCTTGCACCATGTTCACAATCATTTTTATGCTTCAGCCCGTTGTGACATCCACTGTGTCGATCCACCTCATTGAGGGTCTTCCTCTTTTTCACTGATCCTCTGCTCTGCCAAGCATGATGTCCTTCTCTAGGGACTGATCCTTCCTGACCAACACGTCCAAAGTACATAAGAAGCACTCTTGCCATCTTTGCTTCCATAGAGCCCTCCGACTGTTCTTCTTTCGGAACAGATCTGTTGGTTCTTTTGGTGGCTCATAGTACATTCCACATTCTTCTCCAACACCGCAACTCAAAGGCATCAATTCTTCTTCTGATGTCTTTGTTCATTGTCCAGCTTTCACATGCATATGATACGACTGAAAATACCATGGCTTGGGTCAGGTGCACTTCATTCTTCAAGGTGACACCTTTACTTTTCAATACTTGAAAGAGATCCTTTGTAGCAGATTTTCCCAGTGCAGTGTGTCTTTTAATTTCTTGACTGTTACTTCTATGGGCGTTGATTATGGTCCCAAGTAAAATGAAATCTTTGACAAACTCAATCCTTTCTCCATTTATGACAGTGTTGCTTACTGGTCCAGTTGTAAGGATTTTGTTTTCTTGACATGGTGCAATCCGTACTGAAGGCCGTGGTCCTTGATCTTCATCAATAAGTGTTTCAAATTTTTTTCACTTCCAGCAAGTACAGTGCTGCTGTCTGCACAACACAGGTTGTTAATGAGTTGTCCTGCAATCTTGATACCTCATTCTTCTTTGTATAATCCAGCTTCTTGGGTTATTTGCTCAGCATACATATTGAAAAGGTGAGACGACACAACTGGGATGCACACCTTTCCTGATTTAAACCATGCAGTGTTCCCTTGTTCTGTTCAGCCGTTGCCTCTGGATTCATATACATATTCCTGAAAGGCACAATTAGGTGTTCTGGGATTCCCATTCTCTGCAGTATCAGCTATAATTTATTATGATCCACACAGTCGAGTGTCTTTGCTTAGCCAATGAAACACAGGTAAACATCTTTCTGGTATTCTCTGCTTTCAGGCAGGATCCATCTGACATTAGCAATGATGTCCCCGGCTCCATGTCCTCTTCTGAATCCAGCTTGAGTTTCTGGCAGTTCCCTGTCAATACAGTGCTGTAGTCACTTTTGAATGATCTTCAGCAAAATCTTACTTGGGTTTTATTAACGATATTATTAGGTAATTTCTGCATTTGGTTAGATCACCTTTCTTTGCAATTGGCATAAATATGGATCTCTTACAGTCAGTTGGCCAGATAGCTGTTCTCCAAATTTCTGGGCATAGATGAATGAGCACCTCCCTCTTAAGCTAAGCAAAGACTTGTGGAAATCTCAGTTCACCCAAAGCCTGACCAGTCAATGGACTGTATATTAATGGAGAGGGAAGCATTCATTTCTGTTTATGTTTCAATTTTTTTTGATAGCTTACGTTTCTTTCATCTTTTTTTTATTAAGACTGAGTGAAAATGTACATTCCCATATAAATTTACATGCCCACCTATATGCAGCTTCCACTACTCTCCCTGCTCAGTGACAGCACACTATTCCTCTCTGCTCCGTACATGTCTCAGCCTCCCAACAGTCTCCTTTCCCCTCCTCTCCACCCACTCTCCTTCCTCCAGTCAGAGGTCAGCAGGATAGTATGCTATAGATGCATAAAACCATAAAGTGCATCCAATATATGGTCACTCTGCATCGCCAAGTCCAATCCATTTGTGTCCGAAGAGTGGAACTTCATTATGACTGATGGGCAAAAGCAGCATCAGGGCCAGGGACCATGCTCCCAGGGGAACCCTGAAGCCACTGGACCTTCAATTGCAGACTTTTAGTGGAGACCTCAGGGTGCACCCCTTTTTAGTCTTGTGTTGCCAGTGAGACTCAACTTAGTGAGCTCCATCGCAGCTGTCACTGGTGGTATCTGGGCACCATCCGGTTCTTCTGGTCCCATGTCGATGTAGGCACCCACTCTTGTGGGTCTCTCTGTCTTCTGGGTTGTCTTTACCCCATGTCATTTTGGTCCTCGGTGAGCATCCGTTCCTGCTGAGTTGGAACTCTTTGCTGTGTCCTCGGATGGCAGCTTGGCAGCTTTTAAGACCCCAGACGCCACTCACCAATGTGGGGTGCAGAGAGCCCTCTTAGCAAAATGCTAGTTGTGCCAATTGGCCTCGATTTCACCTGAAAGCATGGTCCCCAGTCCCTGGTCCCCAGCTCCCGACCCCAGCTACTCCGTCCTTGCAACATTTGGTTAAGATGGAAGGAGTATTCAAGTTATGCTGAAGTCCACTTAATATTGTTCTTGTTTCTAATGTGTGCTATTACTGATTTCACCCAACCAAATTTCTACCAACTACCTAATCTAAACCCTTCCCACCCACCCTCCCTCCCTCCCCTCTCTTGCAGCCATCAAAGAATCTTTTCTTCTATACATAAGTCTGTTTTTGAGATCTTATTGTAGGGGTCACATACAATATTTGTCCTTTTGTCACTGACTACTTTCACTCAACACAATGTCTTCCAGGTGAAACCAGGTTATGAGATATTTGCTGGAATCATCACTACTCTTTATCATTGCTGGTGCTCCATTGAGTATACATACCGTGGTTTACCTATCCATTGCTCTGTTGTTGGACATCCGGGTTGATTCCATCTTTTTGCTATCATGGACTGTGCTGCAATTAACATTCTTGTGCAGGTGTCCATTGGTGTTAAAGGCCTTGATTCAATAGGATATATTCCAAGTAGTGGAATTCCTGGGTCAAATGGTACAGCTATATCAATTTTTTTAAGGAAGTGCCAGATCTCTTTCCAAAGAGGCTGGACCACTTTGCAACCCCACCGACAGTGTAAGAGAGTTCCACTTTCTCCACAGCCTCTCCAGCATTTGTTGTTTTGTGTTTTCTGGATCATGGCCAACCTTGCTGGGGTGAGATGGCATCTCGTCGTCTTGATTTGAATTTCTTTAATAACTAAAGATCATGAACATGTCCACATGTGTTTTTTGGCTGTATGTTTCAAATTTTTAAAGAAATAAATAATTTGTTTTTCTTACCCTTCAGCTATGACACAAAACCCAGAAGCCATAAAATAAAAACTTGATCAATTCAACTCCAAACAATTTTTAATTTGAAATTTTAGTTTCAAAACCATAAACTAAAACAAGAGGACAAGCAAAAAGTTTGAAAAAGTATTTGTGACTAGTATTGCAAATACGAGGCTAGTTTCCCTAAATATAAAGAGCTCCTACAAATCAAGAAGAAAAAAAAAGACCAACAATTTGCAGTAGAAGAAAAGAAAGCAAAGGAAATGAGCAAAAAAGGAAATTCTGACAATTCTTGGGCATTTGAAAAGATGCTCACCTTCACTTGCAGTAAGAGAGCTGTATATTTAAGGTTCCATGGACATATAAGCACTTACCAGATTAGCAAAGATCAGGCATTTGTCTGTACACTAGTTGGCAGGGACATTTAGAAACAGCAATCAGATCTTTCTTCTAAGCATATAAATTGAAACAAATTCTCTGCAGGATAACTTAGCAACACTTGTCTAAGTTCTAAATGCCTGTTTACTCTGATCCAGCAATTCCACTTTGTTCTTGCACTTTTTGCAGTTTGAGCCACCTATCCATATTAGCAGAAACCCTGGTGGCGTAGTAGGTTAAGTGCTATATCTGCTAACCAAAAGGTCATCAGTTCAAATCTGCCAGGCACTCCTTGGAAACTCTACGGGGCAGTTCTACTCTGACCTTTTGATGGCAGTGGGTTGTTTTTTTTTTTTTTTTTAATTTTTTATTTACTATAACTGAGTGAAAATGTACATTCCTGTGTAAATTTACATACCCACCTATATGCAGCTTCCACTGCTCTCCCTACCCGGTGACAGCACACTATTCCTCTCTGCTCCATACATGTCTCATTCTCTCAACTGTCTATTTTTCCCCTCCTCACCACCTACTCTCCTTCCTCCAGCCAGAGGTCAGCAGGATAACGTCCTATAGATGTATAGAACCATAAAGTGCATCCAATATATGGCCACTGGCAGTGGGTTTTTTTTGTTGTTGTTTGTTTGTTTGTATCCATATTAGCTACTCAAAGTGAATAAAAACAAATTTACAGAACTTCCCCAAGAGCCACGTGAAGCTCCCTGGGTGGCACAAACAATTTGGTCTTGGCTATGAACTGAAAGGCTGGCAGTTTGAATCTACCCAGCAGAGCTAAAGAAGAAAGATCTGCTGATCCATCTCCATTAAGATGACATCCAAGAAAACTCTGTGAGCAGTGCTATCCTCAAATACATTGGGTTGTTGTGAGTCAAAACCCAATCAATGGCAACAGCTTTGGTTTTGGTTTTTTAGAGCCACACGAGTGGTTACTGAGTGAGCTCCAAATTCTTGTGACTCGGTCTCTCAGGCAGCTTCTGAGCTACACAGGACAGGTGAGGTGGTTTTTTTTTCTTTTTCCACTAAACAACTTGAGTAGTTTGCAGATGTTGTCATTTATGAAGTCTATACACTATAGCTGATCGGTTAGTAATGAGATACAGGAGCTGTCATGGACACATGAGTTGTATCCCCCCAAAAATCTGTATAGTGATGTGGCTGGGCCATGATTCCCAATATTCTATGATTGTCCTCCATTTTGTGATTTCCCTATGCTGTATTTAAAGGATTAGGGTGGGACCGTAAATACCTTCACAGGATTACGCCCCTGCTCCACTGTAAAGGGAGTGTCCCAGGAGTATGGCTTGCCCAGTCTTAGTCCTTTCATCCTACAAGAGGTAAAAGAAAAGAGAAGCAAGCAGAGAATTGGGAACATCACACCATCAAGCATGCAGCACCGGGAGAAGAACGCGTCCTTCAGACCTGAGGTTCCTGCACCAAGATGCTCCCTGGACAGAGACTGATGCAACACCAGACTTTCTTCCAGAGCCAACGAGGGGGAAAGCATTCCCCTGGAGCAGACATCCTGAATTTGGACTTGTAGCCTACCAGACTATGTAAGACTAAAATTTTCTTTGTTAAGGCCATCCACTCTGTGGTATTTCTGTTAGAGCAGCACTAACTGACTAAAACAGGAGACATACTAATACTGAAGGCTGACAAGCTAACAAAGATCAGGCAAACGGTAAGACTTCCATAATTTGCCTCAAGCTACTCATCATCAGATTTGTAGTTTGCATTCATCTGATCAAAAATGATTTTAAAGCACAACAAGATGTCTTGGTTTAATAAAAATAAACACTTGGTTTATTAAAAAGAAATAATAGATGACTGGTTCTGTGCTACAGCTACTAACCAAAAGGTCATCAGGTGCTCTTTAGAAACTCAATGGGGCAATTCTACTCTGTCCTATACTGTCGCTGTGAGTCCGAGTCTACCTGACAGCAATGAGTTGTGTTGTTTTTGTTTTGTTTTTCTCCAATAAGGTTTTGTGTTTATGAGAACACAGACTTCCTTACAGCCACAATGGGTGAGATATGGGGACCTACTTCAAAAGAGCAGTTTTAAGCCTTCTCTCCCATCATGTAGAAACCAAATCAAAATGTGTGAACATGCAGCTTATCATTCATGATGTAAAATGCCAGAATTCTGCACCCCAAGTCCTGCAATCATTCCAAACATGGCATAACTTGTCATTTTCAATTTGCCCAATACATTATGCTTTTTTTGAAATAATAGGTGGCTGTTACTTGGAAAAAACTCAAAATTTGTCTATATGCATTGTGAATTTTTAATAGAAATGACGACAGCACTTGGCTTGGCAATATCATCTTTAATAATGTTCTTCATAAATACATACATAAACTGGGGAATACTTGTTTGTGTACACAAAAAAAATCTGAAATGATCATTTAAATTTTTTTAGGACATTTCAGGCATTATAGATTCATGCCAAACTGGTTAAAACCAGTTGCCATTGAGTTACTTCCAATTCACAGAACCCCATGTGATTCAGAGTAGGGTTTTCAAGGCTGTGACCTACAGAAGCAGATTGCCAGGCCTTTCTTTCACAGCACCTCTGGGTAGGTTTGAACCACCAGCCATTTTAACAAGCATTAAATAACAGAAATGCTATGTAAACTCTGACATTCTAGGCTTTAAGACTTTACAGGTAGAAGTGCTCTCCCTTAGCCTCTAAAACAAAACAAAAACTCACTGCTGTGGAGTCAATCCCAACTCATAGTGACACTATGGGACAAAGTAGAGCTGTCCCATATGGTTTCCAAAGGCAGTTTGTGGGTTCAAATTGCCTGCCTCTCATCTGAGATAAGATAGGGTCAACAATGGATGTTTTAATATGCAATATAGACAGACTTCAAAATCTGACAAACAAAACACATTCATCAGAAAAGAAAATAGATAAATGGGAATTAATAAGAATCAAACACTTCTGCTCATCCAAAGACTTCATCAGAAGAATTAAAAGACCACCTACAGAATGGGAAAAAATATTTGACAACTCTATGTCGGATCAACACCTGATCTCCATAATCTATAAGGTTCTACAAAATATCAATAAGAAAAAGACAAACAATCCAATTAAGCGATGGGCAAAGGAGATGGACAGATACTTCTCTAATGAGGAGATCCAGGCAGCCAAAAAAAACATATGGACATGTTCACGATCATTAATTATTAAAGAAATTCAAATCAAAATCAGATACCATCTCACCCCAACAAGACTGGCCATGATCCAAAAAACACAAAACAATAAATGTTGGAGAGGCTGTGAAGAGATCAGAACTCTCCTTCACTGTTGGTGGGATTGCAGAATGGTGCAAGCTCTTTGGAAAGCAATTTGGCGTTACCTTAAAATAATGGATATAGATATACCATTTGACCCAGTAATTCCTCTGCTTGGAATATATCCTACAAAATCAAGGCCACTCACACCAACTGCTACACGCACATGAATGTTCATCGCAGCACAGTCCATGATAGCAAAAGGTTGGAATCAACCCAGATGCCCAACAACAGAAGAATGGATGGGTAAACTTTGGTATATATACTCCATGGAGTACTACACACTGATAAGGAACAACGATGATAGCTGGAAACATCTCTCAGTTTGGTCTCAACTGGAGGACATTATGTTGAGTGAAACTAGTCAGCAACAGAAGGACAATTATTATATGAGACCCCTACGATAAAAAGTTAAAAGCAGATTCATACATAACAGAAAAGACTCTTTGACAGCTACAAGGGTGGAGAGGGTGGGAGGGTGGAAGGGCGAGGGGCGAGGGTTTCGATAGTTGTTAGAAATTTGGGTGAAATTGGTGACAATACACATTAGTAAGAAGATCAACATTAATGGGACTTCGACACAACTTGTGTACTCCTCCTCTCTTAACCTAGTATTGTAAGCACAGAGTATGTGCACTTTCATTTTTTATTTAATAATAATAATAAAAACATTTTTTTAAAAAAAACAAATTGCCTGCCTTTGGGTTGGCAGCATTAGCTCATGGCCACTGTGCCTCCTGGGTGTCAACTTCTAGAGCTTCTCAAGTTTGAGCCCTGAGGAAGCACACGAGAGAAGTCCAGCAGGTGTTAGACACTTTCTTGTAGATAGGCTGCTGTCTTCAACAATTAACAAGAATTTGGAATCTCATATAAGCCTCACATAACTCCTGGCATTCATTCATTTGTTTGTTGCTATTATCCTTACTTTACACAAGAGGACACTGAAACCTATGGAGACTCACCTCACTGGTCCCAAATCATACAGGTTTCAAAACCCAGGGCCAGGGCTCTCTGTGACATGTCACTCATAATGGTGAGGTAGCTGTAACAACCACCAGCCTCCTCCTCCACCTCTACCTCCAATTCCACCTTCCCATCTCTCTTATATCCTAAGGACGTATCTGGTGCTTTTGTGATAAAAGTGGCTCAGAAGCGATCATGGTCAAGCTCTAGGAAGTAGTTCAAGGCCAAAGAAAGAGTTTGGTGGTAGGAGTCCAGGGATGGGCTGGAGCAGAGGGCCTGGGCTCAGGGCTCTGACGTCATCATCAGCAGTTCTGCTCCATGGACCACTGAGCAACCCTCATCAGCAATTAGCAACTGACAGTTCAAAGGCCCTGGACAACCCCTGACTGGGCTCTGGTAAATGTTTAAGCACTGGGAATGGTGGTGAGAAGTAACACTTTGATAGGGGGTGTTCAGGTCTGAGAAACACAGAAAAACAGACTTTAACCCCTGGAACAGGTAGTCCCCCAAACCAAAACAAAACCACTGCCATCAAGTCAATTCTGACTCATAGCAACCCTACAGAATAGAGTAGAACTGCTCTATAGAGTTTCCAAAGAGCGCCTGGCAGATTTGAACTGCCAGCCTCACCATTAGCAGACCTAGCACTTCACCACTATGCCACCAGAGTCTTCGGTAGTACCCCATCCCCGCATGTGCAGCAATAGCCATCCTCTCTCTGAGGCCAGCAGTGGTCTGCCTAGGTCAGGCTGGCAAGACCCCTGTCTTGGAAGTCCAGTTCTGTACCATCCCAAGCAAGGGAGAGGGGTGAGAGTGCCTTGAGTTCAGAAGGCCCTCTCTCCACCCTCATTCTGCTCCAGGTCAGTTAGGCCCAGACTAAGCAGAGTTGGAGGTTGGCTGATTCCTTTTCCGGCATCAAACTTTTCTGGGTATGCAGCTCTCTGATTCCTGCATCCCTTTGCCACTCCTTGGACTTTTGCCCTTGCAGTCTGTTGAAGATTCTCTCCTTCTTCACGGAACTACTGATCCGTGTGGGTCTATGACTGACCCATGTCAGGGGGTAACTATGCGTGACCAACATCTAAGGCTGCTGTCTTCTCCTCAGGGCCACGGAACTTTCCTGTTACCCACTGTGATTGAGTCATTTCTGACTCACACCTGAATGCAGTCACTCAGCTCAAACCATCAGCATCCCCTTCATCACCATCATCTGAAAGCCTGGCAAAGTGTTGGAATTTCACTCTAAGTATTCTGTCCAACCTCCTTGAATTAGTTCCTTTGGGGACCAGGTGAGCTCTTAGCCCCGTACTAAGGACGCCACCTCATATCATCCACTGTCCTTTTTCTTTATTACATGATTATATTTCTTTATTTCATTGGCACATTGTTCTCAAACTCCTTTTTGGTGGTGGTCAATGATACACTGCTGGGGAGTAAGCTTCAAGGAAAATCTATTAAAGGATCCTGACTGAGATGGCAGCCACCCTTTTGTCCTATTTCCCATACGCCTTTCTATGGATTGAACTGTGTCCCCACAAAATATGTGTTAGAATCCTAACCCCTATACCTGTGGATGTAATCTATTTTAATGTTATGTAAACACTTGCCATAATATAATCTGATGTGATATAATCAAGCAGTTGAGTTCACACCAATGTATGGTGTACCTTAAACAGAATAACTTCTGAGTTATACACAGAGCAGCACAGACAGAGGGACAGACACACACCAATGAGCAAAGATGGATGTCACGTGAGATTTGCCAAGGAACCAAGGAACATCTGGGCTACGGAAGCTGGAAAAGGCAACCATTTCCCTCTAAAGACAATGCCCTGAATTTGGCCTTCTAGGCTCCCAAACTGCTAAAAAATACATTTTTGTTCTTTAAAACCAAACCCACTTGAGGCATTTCTGTTACAGAAGCACTAGGTAACTAAGACAATCTTCTTCCTTCCTAATAGACTTGGATATTCTGGCTGGGACTCCAGCTGCCATCTGGGGCCAAGAAGCAACTCTGAAGATGATAAGGGTGGAGAGGCAGAAAGCTGGAAGAAATATGGGCTACTCATGAACTTTGAACTGTTTTTTTCATGCACTTCTTTTACTTAAGAGAGAACAAATCCTTATTTTATTAAGCCTCTGCCATACTGAACATTTTGAACAGCCAAACACAATTCCTAACAGAAACACTGAACTTCCCTAAAATCCCCTTCTTGGGGATGACATCACACAGCCGGTGCAAGAGCAGTGCAAATGTAATCTACATTCTCAAACTGAGACCACGTCTGCCATCAAGGCATCATTAACAAATGGAGAGATTTCCTGTTTTCAGGGACAGTGCAATAGACCTTAGAGCCAGGCTTGACTTCCAATCCCATTTCCGTAAATCTCAGTTTCTCCTTCTTTTCAGAAGCCTCTGGCCTGATGACTAAAATCTGACAGTGCTCCTGGGACCAGGGGATCACCCCTCTCTCACGTCTGTCTGAAGCTGATGCCTGTAATTCCCTCTATTACATCCCCTTGGCAGGTGCCTGATTGCAGCCACAGCCATAATGGACAATTGTACAAAAGCTCAGACTCGTGCCTTCTCAAACTGGCTGTTTCCTGTCCCAGAGCCTCCATCTCAGGAAACTGCTTGGCCCAGCATACAGCCTGGAAGAGCCCCACTAGGGGAATCCTCATTTGTAGGAGACAGGAGCCTAGGGATAGATGTTCTACCTCCTACTCTTCAGACAGAATATTCCAGGAAGTATCCTGTATACTTTTCAGAAAGTGCCGATCCACAGCAGCAACCTCAGAGTACTACAACTTATATTGGGCTCTTCCTCTTTCCCTGACTCATGTTCTCACTCTTGCTTCTTGAAACCTCCCACATTAACTGCATGCCCACGTTTTTGTCTCAGAGTCCACTTTCAGGGATGATGACACAACTTTTCACCACATCACTCACTCTGGTCCTGATATAACATCCAATGCATGTTCATGTTTCCTGTCTGAAATGGGTAATCCCTGCCCATGCTGCACTGTGTCAGAGGATTCTGGCAGCAGAAGCTCCCTGAGGGCAGAAATAGTGTCTATTCAATAAAAAACAAAAACAAAAACAAAACCCTGTTGCAGGCAATTCTGACCCATGTATGTCAGAATACCACTTTACTCCGTTAGGTTTTCAAAGGCTGATTTTTCAGTCATAGAGTCCCTAGGTGGTATAAATGCTTAATGTATTCTGTTAATAACTGAAAGGTTGGAAGTTTGAGCTGTTGATCTGATGGCAACTGCTTCCAGCAAACATACTGGTATTCAGCTGACTCCAGCTCATGGCCACTTTATGCAATAACAAAATAAAAACATTGTCTGGTCCTTCATCATTTTCATAATCATTGGTATATCTGAGCCAATTGTTGTGGCTATTATATCAATCCATTTCATCTAGAGTATCTGAGGCTGGGTTCTTTAGAGAAGCAAAACCAGTACAGCATATAAATATACATAGAGAGAAAGATTTATATCAATGAAACAACTCACATGAGTATAGGGACTAGAATATCTCAAATCTGTGAATTAGGATAAAGACTTCTTCCAGCTGATGTAGCTGCAGAGGCTGGCAAACCCAAGACTGGCAGGTTGGAAAGCAGGGCTCTTGCTCACAGGCCAACAAGTACTAAGGTTGGAAAGCAAGACTGAAAGGCTTGTCCCAGTTCACATAGATGCAGGGGCTTGTGAACCCAAGGTCAGCAGGCTGGAGAGCAGGGCTCTGCTCACAGGCTGTGAAGATCAGTAGACCCCAAGACCAGCAGATAAGCTGATATCTGAATTTCCAAGAACCTGAGGCCAGAAGGACAAGAGGCAGCCACAGGATCCAAGGTAAGCAAAAAACCGGAACTGCTTATATTTGAACGTAGGCCACACCGCCAAGGAAAATGACATTAATGAAGATGGTGATAGTAGCACTGACAACAATACAACTGACAATCCTGTAAGCTGTTCGCGGACAACCTGGACAAAAGTTCTGTTCTGTCAGTCGTCTAGCTATCTCCATTAAAGAGTAGTTAACTGCCTCTGTGGGGAACCCTTAACCATCTTGCTAGTATTAGCAAAGAGTTGGAAGCAATCAGGATATTCATCAGTCGGGCACTGGTTCAAAAAAGTATGGTCTACTCTAACAATGGAACATTACACAACCGTGTACGAGAATAGAGAAACTCATTATGTAACAGAAGATCTCCAAGATACTTTAGGTAAAATTAGCAAGGGTCAGAATAGGGTGAAAAACGGAGGGTGAAAACAGGGGTGAGTGAGAGACCTGCTACATACCGTTTTGTATTTCTTGACTTTTTAAAAATTTGTGTTGTGTTCCAGGTGAAAGCTTACAGCACAAGTGAGTTTCTCATTCAAAAATTTTATAGATCAGTTGTTCCATGACGTTAGTTGCAAGCCCCACAGTGTGTCAGCACTCTCCGTCTTTCCCTTTCCCTTCATCCACTTTTCAATTTCTTGGCTTTTGAATCACATGAACGGATTATCTTCCCCAAAAATAAATAAAATAATAGACATCAAAAGCAGAAATCTTTGATACAGTAATTTGTTTATTTTGCAGATACTTATCAAGGGCTTGCTGGGAGCTAGGCACTGTGCCATAGGCTGGCAGTACAAAGAACGGCTTTCAGCACTTACCCTAATGGAGTGGTGGGAGGTCACTGGGGGAGGCAGGAAGCCGAGCAGAGATTACAAATCCATGCATAAGTTCTGAATATAGGCTAGGTACAGGACTACCGAAACACAGAAGGGAAACTGAACAGATGCAGAGCTCAGGAAGGCTCCCAGGAAGAAGGGATATTTGTTTCAACCTTAAAGAATGGATAGTAGGCAATCAGAGGGGATAAAGGAAGAAAGGGGATTCTGGAAAGGAAGAACTACAGGAGGAAGTGTTCTGAGGTGTTAACCAGCCTGACAGGTGAGACCCTGTGGGGAACTATGAAAAGAAGATCAAATTAAGAGTAAACTAAACAACAATTTGCACTGTAAGGTAAGAGCCTTAATAAAAACCTAGACTATGTTTCTCTTACTGAGAAGCCCAATTAAGAATGGGGAAAGGGCATGCCAGTCCTGGGGCTTTAGACTGCTTTGTTCCATCTCTCTCCACTGAGAACTGTCCAGAAATTGATCCTCTTATCAAAAACAGTATTCTGTTGTGACCTGTGATCAACATGTCAACTCAATGGCAATTCCCTAATTTGGAAAACTGTAGAGTGTTTACATAGAATCCCTAGATGGTACAAACAGTTAAGATTCTTGGCTGCCAATATAAGGTTAAAAGTTCCAGTCCATCCAGAGGCACCTTAGAAGAAAGACCTGATGATCTAACTTCAAAAATTCAGTTCCTAAAAACCTTGTGGCGATCAATTCTACTTTGACACACATGGAGTTGCCGTAAATCAGAGTCGACTTGTCGGAAACTGGCTTAGAGTGATTATATAGAATATTTTTCTGGTTTTGAGGAAATCATGTCTGCAACTTGCTCTGAAATTCAGAAAAAGATTAATGAGTGTACATATAAAAAGAGAGGGTGGTGAAGGAAATGTGATGAAATGTTAACAGAATCTGGGTGAAAGGAATAAGGAAGTTCCTTGTACTGTTCTTGCAATGTTTCTGTAAATTCGAAATTATGTCAGCATAATTTATTTGGAAAAAAAGAAGTATATCCAAGTGCATTGCATACTGGACAGAAGGGAGGGATTGTTAGAAGTTTTTTAACTACTGGGGATTGTTAGGAGAGAGTGTTTTGAGTGTGGGGGTGGGAATGTTGCCATGGAGTGTGTACCTGTTTATTTTCCATCCCCCAGATTAAGCTCTTCTCCCCCAGGGCATCATCAAACGATGCAATCCGGACGGTGCTATGGATGAAAGTACCACATCTGAGCAAATACCAAATGCCTGTTCAGCATTTGGATGAAAGCTGAAGCTGGGAGGTTTTCTGACTCTTCATGTTTTTATCATCCCTTTCAGTCACAACTCAATGCTCCCCCACCATCTATTTATACAGAATTGATGAAACAACACAGCCTTGCACCTTGCTTGCTCAGAGCCGTGGGAATATTGATATACTGCTGCCAGTTGAAGTAACTTGCTTCCTGCCGCTCCAGCTGACTATTTCCCGCCTGAGGTTTCATCTGGACCTCTGTCTCAGACTGGAAGGGGGGACCCGGAACATAGAATAGGTAACCAGGACCCCCAAATCACCCTGCAAGGTCATGGCTGGGTTGGGTCAACTGCAGTGCAATGCTGTAGGTACTTGTTATGGACCCGCACTGGGGAGGGTCAGACACTGGGCAAGGAACAGGCATTTCCTTAAACTCTACTGAGCATGGACTCCACTGTCAGGCTCAGGGGGACAAGACAAAGGAAGAGCTATGAACACTGACTGTGCTTACAGTCTGATTGTTTATTCATCATTCACTCATTAACTGAACAGATATTTATCTAGCCTCCACTCTATCCCAGCCACAGTGGTAATGGTTGGATTACTTCAGTGAGTAAAACTGCCAAGGTCTTTGCCCTCATGACTGGTGGGGAAGATGGACAGCACACATGGAAATCAACAAATTGAGGCATAATTATAATTATGAAGAGGGTTGTGAAGGAAATGGATAAGGACTATGAGATGCAAATGCAGAGGGGTCTACTTTAGATGGGGTAGTCACGAGGCCTGCCTGAGGAGGAGATCTGGAAGCCCACCTGCAAGAAGAGGAGCAAAATATGCCAAATGGTATTGGTAGAGGAAGTGTCCTAAGCAGAAGGTCCCCAACACCCCTTAGACCTTGAAAATGTGAGGCTTCTAAGTGAAGATAACAGAATTTCACCTTGGAGCATATCCTCCTCCTCATTGTCTTGCACCATCCCAACCATTAGCCACATCAGTATTGTCACTACGCTAATCATCACATTCGTCGTGGTAAGCATCATCACCACCACCGCCACAGTCATAGTCATTACCATCACCACTGGCACCACCATCATCCTGGTCACCATGGTTGTCACCGCTACCGTTATAGTCCTCATCGTCATTCTGACCTCTCCCACCATCATCATCACTGTCATTTAAGTAACTTAGATGAAGCTACTACTTACTAGGCACTGGTCTGAGTTCTTTACTTGCTGTCTTGGGCGTCTAATGCTGCTATAACAGAAATCCTGCAAGTGTTCAACAAAGGGAATTTTGTTTGATCACAGTGTAGTAAGCTACGAGTTAAAATTCGGGGTGTCAGCTCCAGGAGAAAGCTTTCTCTCTGTGTGTGGGCTCTAGAGGAAGGTCTTTGTCATCAATCTTCCCCTAGCCCAGGAGCTTCTCTGTGTAGGAACTCCAAAGGATGCACTCTGCTGCTGGTACTGCTTTCTTGGTGGTACGTGGTCCCCATGTCTCTCTGCTTACTTCTGACTTCATATCTCAAAAAGAGATTGACTTAAGACTCTATCTAATCTTGTAGACCTCATCAACTGCCACTAATCCATCTCATTACATCATAGTAAAAGGATTTACAACATACAAGGAAATCACATCAGATGACAAAATGGTAGACAGTCATACAATACTGGGAATCATGGCTTAGCCAAGTTGACAGATGTTCTGGGGGGCGGGGGTTGAGGGCACAATTCAATCCATGACACTTGCATTAACTCGTTTAATTCTTACACAACAACTTTATTCCAGTTTTCTACAAAACGGGAACTGAAGCTCAGAAAAGTTAAACTGTCTACCCAAGGCCACACAGCCAAAAGTTGGCTGTGTATTGGCCTCAAATTTCCCCTAGGCCTGCTCCTTTCCTCTCACCTCGGCGGCCATCCCTCTCCCCAGCCTCCAGTTAGCATGTATGTATCCAGCGCTTAGCTGCTTCTTTGAGAAGCATGTTTTGATTAAGCAAAAGCATCAGCACCATTCCCATGCTTCTCAGACCCTCAAGGACACACAGGGGCACAAAAGTGAGGATCATGGGGAGAGAAGCTCCTTGCACACCATGCATGGAGTGCAGCCCCCAAGTCCTAGTATAGTCTTTGCCCTGAGAATGTCTATGTCCCCACAGACAAAGTGTTCTAGCTTTGATGCCAGTGATGACAGCGGAGGTGGCAATCACCTTTGGATACAGTATTCACATAGATTATAATGGGTTTTTATTGCTCCACTTGATAATCAGAAGCATTAGCCAGGTACACAGTAATCACAACTGTCTCAGAAGGAAATAAATCTGAGCCACATGCGGGTCTTCTGAGGAGTCACCACAAAGGTTTCATGTTGTTGTTGTTGTTAGGTGCAGTCAAGTTGGTTCTGACTCACAGCAACCCTATGTATAACAGAAGGAAACACTGCCTGGTCCTGTACCCTTCTCACGATCTTTGTTATGTTTGAACCCACTGTTACAACCACTGTATCAGTCCATCTCATTGAAGGTCTTCCTCTTTTTCGCTGATCCTCCACTTTACCAAGCACAGCAAAGGGACTGATGCTCTGCCCCTGAGAAGGGACTGGTCCATTTTGATAACATGTCCAAAGTGTGTGAGACACAGTCACGCCATCCTTGCTTCTAACGAACACTCTGGCTATACTTCTTCCAAGATAGATTTGTTCATTATTTTGGCAGTCCCCAGCATATTTAAGACTCTTCTCCAACATGACAGTTCAAAGGCATCGATTCTTCTTCAATCTTCTTTATTCATTGTCCAGCTCCCACCTGCATACGAGGAGACTGAAAACATCACAGATTAAGTCATATGTGTCTTACTCTTCAAGGTGACATCTTTTCTTTTCAGCACTTTGGAAAGATCAGATCTTTCTCAGCAGGTTTGGCAATACTATGCATCTTTTGATTACTTGACTGCAGCTTCCGTTGGTGTTGATTGTGGACTCTAGTAAAAGGAATCCTGGACAACACCGGTTTTTCCCCATTTATCATGATGCTGCTTATTGGTCCAGTTGTGAGGATTGTTGTGTTCTTTGTATTGACTTGTAATCCATCCTGAAGGCTGTGGGCTTCAGTCTTCATGAGAGAACTTCAAGTCCCCTTCATTTCCAGCAAGCAAGGTTGTGCCATCTATATAACGCAGGTTGTTAATGAGTCTTCCTCCAAGCCTGATGCCTCGTTCTTCTTCCTATCATTCAGCTTCTCTGATTATTTGCTCAGCATACAAAAGGGCACATGGGGTGTCTAAATTTCCATAAGCAATAGTTTTCCTTATGTCCCTTTATGCCTATAGGGTATTCAAATTGCCATAAATATGATTTTCCATATTTCCCATTATGCCCGGCACAGATCTTAGCACATAAAAAAACAGCTCTGTCAATAATTACATTTAATTAATCTAGTAATTTTCCAACCAATCAGAGCCCCCTGACCTTTCTTTTAAATCAGATTTTCTTGTTTTCCTGTCTTTCCCATCTGTAGCCTAAGATATTGGTCTTTGTGGAAAGGGTAGGTGACAGCCAGTGTTAGGAAGCTTCAACAGCATTCTTAGGTTTCACCTTCTAGATGATATTTTTGTAGTCTACTGTCCAGCTGTTTGCAGAACCTTCAGCTGTTTACAGAATCTGAAGTTTTTTTGGCAGACTACAGGTGTTTACAGAACTTGTAACTTTCTGAAAAGCCTATAGCTCTTCACGGATCCCAGAACTACTTGCAGAGCCGATCTTTATTCACAGAGTCTCTAGTTGGTAATTGTTTATTTTAAAACAATTGATGACTGTTTTCAATTATGGAGCTGTTTGCAAAACCTGCAGGTGTTTACAGAGCCTAAAGCTGGTTGTAGAGACCATAACTCTTCATTGTTTTCACACGCTGCATGTCATGGACTGAATTGCATCCCCCCAAAAGTATGTGTAACCATGTGGCTGGGCCATGATTCCCAGTGTTTTATGACTGTCCTCCATGTTGTGATTGTCCTATGCTGTATGTTAAAGGATTAGGGTGGGACTACAAATACCTTCATAGGATCACCTCCCTGCTCCACTGTAAAGGGAGTTTCCCTGGAGTATGGCTTGTACCACCCTTTAGTCTTTCATCCTACAAGAGATAAAAGGAAAGAGAAGCAAGCAGTCAGTTGGGAATCTCACACCATCAAGAATGCGGCACTGGGAGCACAGTCCATCCTTCAGACCTGAGGTTCCTGCACCAAGATGCTTCCTAACCAAAGACTGATGCAACACAAGGAACTACCTCCAGAGCTGACAGAGGGAGAGCCCTTCCCCTGGAGCGGACACCCTCAATTCGGACTTATAGCCTAGTGGACTGCGTAAGAATAACTTTTCCTTTGTTAAGGCCGTCCACTCGTGGTATTTCTGTCAGAGCAGCACTAGCTGACTGAAACACTGCATTTGTCTGCAAAGCTCTTGAAGGTTGGGATCCACATGCCTGCTGGATGCTTGGCTCCCATCTGGGTCCTTCTCACCAAGCTAACAGATATCTTTTAAGCACATGGTATGGTGTCAGGAGTGTTACAGGACACCGAAGTATGAGAACTGCAAATTAAGTTCACGAACTCATCCTAGAAAAAGTACTACGTTCCTTATTGCTGAATATCACTGAAGTCCCCTTCGAAGTACTCCTCTTGGGAAGCTTTGCACCAATGTCAGCACCTAGTCCACCCTTCAGAGCAATTTTGGAACTCTTTTTCAGGAATGGCCATCAGAGCTGTCATTGTATTACTCTGGGTGTCCTGAATGTCACCAAAATGTCTTCCTTTCACTATTTCCTTTCTCTTCAGGTAAAGAAAAAAGTCACTGGGAGCCAGATCAGGTGAGCAGGCAGGGTGTTCCAACACAGCTATTTGTTTACTGGCTAAAAACTCCCTCACAGACAACTACACAATTAAGTTCATCAACTTGCCACCAAGCCACTGTGCACAATGGTCATTCCAGAAAGAATTCCAAAATTGCTATGAAGGGTAGACTAGACACTGACATCAGTGCATAGCTTCCGTGGGGAGTACTTCAAAGATGACCACAGTGATATTCAGCAGTCAGGTATGTAGCACTCAGAGCAATGAAGTTTGCTGACTTAATTGTCAGGCCTTGTATAAAGAAAGTCCCAAGGGGCTCATTACTTAGACACCAAGCTTCTGTTAAGGGTAATAGAAGAAATTAGAAATGGAAAAATGGTGATTGTTGAACAACATGATGAGCACCCTTAACATCACTGAGTTGTTCCTACGAAGAATGAAATGGCAAAAGTTACATGACACAGCTACCCATTGCTGTTGAGCCAATTCCAACTCCTGGTAACCCCGTATGTCACGGAGTATGTAGTAGGGAGCTCCATAGGATATCCTTGACTATGGAAACAAATTGCCAAGCCTGGTAGTGGATTAAGTGTTACATCTGCTAACCAAAATGTCTGACTTATAGGGTTGCTATGGTTGGAACCAACTTTACAGAAGTGAGTTTGCTTTTTGTGGGGGCTTCTTGCACAGTGCCACTGAGGGGGTGGTTCAAACTGCTAACTTTTCAGTTAGCAATTGAGTGCAAACTTTTGCACCACCCAGGGACCTGGTGGTGCAGTGGTTAAGTACTACAGCAGCTAACCAAAAGGTCAGCAGTTTGAATCTGCCAGGAGCTCCTTGGAAACTCTATGGAGCAGTTTTACTCTGTCCTATAGGGTTGCTATGAGTCAGAATTGACTAGATGGCAACAGGTTTGGTTTGGTTTTTATGGGGATCTTGTTGCATACGTATTTACCATAACTAGAAAACAAACCAAAACAGGGGTCCCTGCTTAGAGGAGTTTGTCCATGTATTTGGGACAACAGCCACAGAACATATACATGGGCCACCTTGAGGACAGTCCATGAGGGCACAAAGATGTAGGGGAATATGAGCAGGGTCAGTTGACAGGTTTCTTCTTGTGTCCTTTTCCAACACATCTGGAGATTAGCAGATTCACTTCATGCAGACTCTCCCACATTGTACCCGACCCCACCCTAAGCCCACAGCCTTCAAGCTGTACTCCACCCCCTATGTCACACCAAAACGCGCCCTGCCCTTCCCTCACTAAAATCCCTTTCTCTTGGGTCCTGATCCTAGCTAACCCTTGAGGAGAAAAGTAAACTGAAAACAAATTTGCCATAAGCACATAGCCACTTGGATGTTGTCATGGATTAAATTGTGTCCCCCCCGCAAAAGTACGTGGCACAATTGGCTAGGCCATGGTTCCTGCTGTTGTGATTGCCCTCTGTTCTGTGGTGTTCCTGTACTGTAAATCCTAATCTCTGCCTGTTTGTAGTAGATAGGATTATGTTAAGAAGGATTAGATTGGGACTGTAACACCCTTACTAAGGGAATTTCCCTGGAGTGTGGCTTGTACTACTTTTTATCCTTTCATCCTACAAGAGACGAAAGGAAAGGAAAGCAAGCAGAGCATTGGGAACCTCATACCATCAGGAAAGCAGCACTGGGAGTGCAGTGCATCCTTCAGACCTAAGGTTCCTGCACCAAGATGCCCCCTGACCAACGACTGATGCAACACAAGGACTTGCCTCCAGAGCCAACAGGGAGGGAAAGCCTTCCTCTAGGGTGGACACATGGAATTTGGAGTTGTAGCCTACAGGACTGTGTAAGAATAAACTTTTCCTTGTTAAAGGTATCCACTCGGGGGTATATCTGTTACAGCAGAGTACCCGAGGACTAAAACAGATACGTTACTATGAATGGAACATCTGTCCTTGGAACTAAAACCCTTGGAGGTGGGGTCATACCGTATTCACCCAAAGACAAGCCCCAACTGTGTGATTTGGGGCTCAGTGACAGGTAGCAGGGATGAATGGTGTGCACAGCAACCTGGCTGCCCAAGAGGAAAGCTTGTAGGTGTGTCCATTTTTGCAACAGCTGTGGTCTGATTGAATCTTTGTTAATCGAATCCTGTTTTCTCAGTGACTCATATGCCCATTGCAGAACAAGGACGCACCTGGAATGAGAAGTAATTTCAGTCCACGCAGATGCTGAGGGGCAATTCAGTTGGTCCATGCCAATGATTTTTAGCAAAGAGAAAGGTCTGCTTCTAGTTCAGTCTACCTCTTTCTAAGTATTTCTTTTGTTTTCTTAAACTTCAGTTTGTTCTCCAATTCAGTACAAGTAGCTGATGGCTGTTTTGGTTCCAGTCCTTGGATCAGAGGGCTAGTCCAGTTTTCTCCAGTTTCTGTCTCATCTCTGGGATGAGTTTGTACCATTGCCTCAGAGAAGATTCCTCTTCCTCTCTGAGAGCTCTGAAGCAGGCCACAGTTGCTAATATCTTGATTTTCTGGCCTGGGAGCAGGAGTGGGGCAATTTGATCCACGTGGAAGAAGATAACCACCACCGGAGTCTTGTGACCTCTGAGTCTGTCTCTTTAGCCCAACTTCATTCCTAAATTCCTGGTCTGTTCCCCCCTAGCTTCTTCACCCAGGTTCCAAAATCACCTCACTCCTGAAAAGCCCCAAGGTGGTTCAGTAGAGAACTATCACAGACTCAGCAAGTCTACTTCTAGGTCTATACCCAAAAGAATTGAAAACAGGACTCAAACAAACACTCCTACATAAATATTCTCTGCAGTATTATTCACAATAGTTAGAAGTTAGGAGATGGAAACAACCCAAGTGCTCATCACCAAAGGAATGGATAAACACAATGTGGTACATAAATACAGTGGAATATGATTCAGCCGTAAAGACAAATGAAGTCCTGATGTGTGCTACCATGTGAATGAACCTTGCAAGCACTATGCTGTGTGGACACAAAAGGATGACTATTGCTGTTAGGTGCAGTCAAGTCAATTCCAGCTCACAGCAAACCCATGGAAAACAGAATGAAACATTGATCACTTCTGCACCATCCCCCTAATCATTATACTTGAGCCCATCACTGAGACCACAGTGTCAGTCCATCTTGTTGAGGAGCTTCCTCTTTTTTGCTGACCTGCTACTTTACCAAGCATGATGTCCTTCTCCAGGGACTGATCCTTCTTGATAACATGTCCAAAGTACCTGGAATAAGCCAGTTCATAGGAGTAGAAAGAAGATTAGAGCTTAACAGGACTTGGGGAGTGGGAAGATAGACAGTTACTGCTTAATGAGTACAATTTCTGTTTGAGGTGATGGAAAATTTCAGAAATTAGTAGTGGTGGTGGATGTACAACATGTTTGAATGCAATTAATGCCACAGAACTGTACACTTAAAAACAGTTAATTACTTGACGCTTTGAGAAGAAACAAGTCTACAGGGTTAATAGCCTAAGTAAACCATGGTCTTATTGACCCGGAGACTGTTAGAACTAGGTGGTGCCCAGCTGCCACTACCTGTGCTTCTGATCAGTGTCACAACTGATAGAATGAAGGAAAAACACAGAACAGAACTCAAATTCTTTTATTTTTTATTTTTTTTATTTTTATTTAACATAAATGAGTGAAAATGTACATTCACGTATAAATTTACATGCCCACCTATATGCAGCTTCCACTGCTATCCCTGTCTGGTGACAGAACACTATTCCTCTCTGCTGCATACATGTCTCATCCTCCCAACGGTCTCCTTTCCCCTCCTCTCCACCCACTGTCCTTCCTCCAGCCAGAGGTCAGCAAGATGATATCCTATAGATGTATAGAACCATAAAGTGCTTCCAATATATGGTCACTCTGCATTGCCAAGTCCAATCCATTCCTGTCCAAAGAGTGGACCTTTATTATAATTTATGGGAAAGGGCAGCATCAGGGCCGGGGGCCATGCTCTCAGAGGAACCCCAAAACCGCTGGACCATCAATTGAGGTCTTTTAGTGGAGATCTCAGGATGCACCCCTTTTTATTCTTGTGTTGCCAGTGAGACTCCTCTCTGTGAGCTCCATCATGGCTATCACTGGTGGTGGCCAGGCACCATCTGGTTCTTCTGGTCCCAAGTCGATGTAGGCACCCACTCTTGTGGGTCTCTCTGTCTTCTCGGTTGTCTTTACCACATGCCATTTTGGTCCTCAGTGAGCATCCGTTCCTGCTGAGTTGGGACCATTTGTTGTGTCCTCGGATGGCAGCTTGGCAGCTTTTAAGACCCCAGACACCACTCACCAATGTGGGGTGCAGAGAGCTCTCTTAGCAAAACGCTAGTCATGCCAATTGGCCTGGAATTCGCCTAAGAGCATGGTCCCCCACCCCCTGCCCCAGCTCCTCTATCCTTGCAGTATTGATTTAAGATGGAAGGAGTACTCAAGTTATGCTGAAGTCCACTTAATGTTGTTCTTGTTTCTAATGTGTGCTATCACCGATTTCACCCAACCCGATTTCTAGTAACTATCTAAACTAAACCCGCCGCCCCACCCTCCCTCCCTCCCCTCCCTTGCAGCTGTCAAAGAGTCTTCTTCTATACACAAGTCTGCTTTTGAGATCTTATCGCAGAGGTCTCATACAGTATTTGTCCCTTTGTTGCTGAGTACTTTCACTCAACATAATGTCTTCCAGTTGAAACCAGGTTAGGAGGTGTTTCCTGGAATCATCATTATTCTTTATCATTGCGTAGTGCTCCATTGAGTATATATACCATAGTTTACCAATCCATTCTTCTATTGTTGGGCATCTGGGTTGATTCCATCTTTTTGCTATCGTGGACTGTGCTGTGGTAAACATTCTGGTGCATGTGTCCATTGGTGTGAAAGGCCTTGATTCTGTAGGATATATTCCAAGTAGTGGAATTACTGGGTCTGAATTCAAATTCTTAAAAAGTCCAGATATACTGGACCAGTTAAGACTAGAGGACTCCCTGAGACTATTGCCTTGAGATACTCTTTAAATCTTGAACTAAAGGTTTCCGCTGAGAGGTCATCTTCAGGCAAAATAACAGACTGGCACACAAAATAAAGGATATTATCCATGTGTACTGTGGGCCATTAAAAAAAAATGTATGTATGTATGTATGCGCATGTGTGTGTGTGTGTACACACATACATATGTGTGTTTTTTAGTCTCACATACAGAAGACCGAAAGGTCAATAATTACTCTAAAACAAAGATGAGAAGATAAGAGGGCAGGGAAACTAGAATAGTAGAAAGAGAACAACCAGAGCACAATTAAAGAGAATGTTCACACACTGTGAAAAATTAATGTCACTGAAAATTTGTGTAGAAACTCTCAAATTAGAACCTAGCTTGCTGTTTAAACTTTCACCAAAAACAAAGTGAAATATTATTTTCAAAAACAGCTAAAATGACAAAATTTTCATTATATGTATTTTACTACCAAAAAAAAAATTTCCAAGGTGCAATCATCATCTTTCTCCTTTTTCCATGCTCTCTGCCTTATTCCCTCTGTGCGTTCTGCCTAGTTGTCCAGGAAAGATGACTCTTTTCTCTTCCAGCCCTGTATGTCCTACATGCAAAGTGTCCCTGTCCCCGCCTTCTGATGCCTCTGCTCATCTTGCACAGGAGAAGCCATCGGCCTGTTCTGCCCAGTGCAACCAGAGCCAGTCTCTACTCCAGCCCCCAGGATCAGAATGCCATCGGTCAACCAATCCTCCTGGAGCATCTCAGGTGCTCTCATCCCTAAGGACACTGCAGATGACTAGGTAGAAGCCATGCTTTCCCAGAGCTTTGAGTTAGGAGGCTCTTTAATACCTGACCAGGAAAAAAAAAATGCTTCTTTACCGTCTTTGGTTTTTAATATTTTTAACACACAAGCAACAGACTTCCACTGAGAAAAAAAAGGAAAAGGTACCTAAGCATAACCAAGAAAAGAAATCACTCACATCCCTACCTTGATCCTTAAATCTCGCCGAAAGTGAAAAACAATCACTCTTCACATTCTGGCATGTTTCTCCCAGACATTTCTTCTCTTTTTCCTAGTTGAATGGTTTAAGACATTGCTGATGTTCCTTCCAAGGAGATTCCGGAGTCACAGTGGTTAAGCACTCGGCTGCTAACTGAAAGATTCGTGGTGTAAACTCACCAGCAGCTCCATGGAACAAAGATGTGGAAGTCTACTTCTCTAAAGATTAAAACAAAAAACCAAACACAGCATTATCGAGTCGATAGCAACTCATAGCAGTCCTACAAGACAGAGGAGAAACACCCCATAGAGTTTCCAAGGACCTCCTGGTGGATTTGAACTACTAACCTTTTGGTTAGCAGCTGTGACACTTAGCCACTTACATCACCAGGGTTTCCTCCCTAAAGATCACAGCCTTGAATGCCCTATCAGGTAGCTCTGCTACAGTGTCTCTGCTAGAGGGTGGTTGTCGGGTTAAATGCAGTAATGTACCCATATATACCGCAAGGTAACACAGTGACATACGTCAAGGGCTTAGTGCAGCGCCTGGTGCATGCAAGGCACCCAACAGCAGTGACTCTTACTTAGACCTAATCCCTTCCTTATGGTCCCCAACGGAGCAAGCTGTTTGCACTCAACTAATAACCTCAAGGTTGGTGGTTTGAACTCACTTAGCAGTATCGTGGACAAAAAGGTCTGGTGATCGACTCCCTGTTAAGACGATAGCCATGAAAATCCTGTGGAGCAGTTTTTCTCTTTTACACATGGGGCTGCCACAAATTAGAATGGAATCAACGACAACAGTCTCTTCCTTTCTTTGACAGTAAGGTTATTGGAGGGTGGAGAGGGCAAGATGGGCTGGACCCAATACCTCAGTATGTACACACTCAGTAAGGAAGGTTCTTCACTGAATCCAATCCATGGTTTTTCCAGATCAGCCCAGCCTCAGTCCCTGATACAGGGGCAAGAAAACTTGGGTAACCGGTTTGAGGAAGAAGTTGCTTTGGGGTGAAGGACAAGGATTCTATTCCCTTTTGATAATAAATGAATAACAACTTTGGTGTTGCATGAGAAGCCACAGTGTCATACAACCCATTGTCCCCAAATGCATGTCCTAGGAGTCCAAGGTCAAAGCCCTATGTGGACTCAAGCACTGTTTTTTGCCCAGCTCATTCTTGGGGGTTGGCTCAGGAGGCAGAAATTCCAAGAATCCTGGTTCCTCCTTCCCCTTGGCTTCTGCCTCCTTCTCCTCCCCTCCCTTCCCCCCTCTCAACCAATCCTCAGACCCCTCCTTCTTTGGGTAACAAGCAGCAATTGTCTTCTGGACTCTTGATGTCCTCAGGGGGAGCTAGATGGGGCAGCTGCAGGCAGTAGGCAGTGGATGTGGATGAGGGTGGCTGGAGGAGGTTCGGGCAGCCAGCGGGCAGAGAGGCTGGATGAGACAGGGCAGGGGAGAGGCTCAGGGTGTTAGCCAAGTGTTCAGGCAAGGGGGTGAGAAGCAGAGTTGCTCTGGTGGCAAGCTCTAGAAAGCAGCAAGTCCTGCAGAGAGTCACATGAAACCAAGCTGCAGAGCCACCAGCTCCTTGACATCTCCTGAGTCGTCTCTGCCGGCCCCTCCCTGCCACCTCTCCCACATTCCTTCTGGTCCCATGGCCTCTCCCCTGGTGTACTACCATGGACTCCTAAAGGACACATCTGTCTGGGGGAACTCTTTAAAATGTCTCTGTGACCAGGCCACTAGCCCGCTTAGCTAGTCCAGGCAGGATTGCATCATCGTATTTTTGTTTCACGGACTACTCTGGCAACCTGATGAAGTCTATGGACACCTTCCTAATATCATGGTTTGAAATACATAAAATACACTGTATTAGCAAAGATAATATTTGTATAAAAACAAAAGTATCGTTATGATTTTTAATAAGAAAACTTGTGTATAGTAGTATGTGTTCTTTTTGTTGTTGTGTTGTCAACACATTGTTTTAGAAAATATGGAGCCCTGGTGGTGACGTAGTTAAGAGCTTGGCTGCTAACCATAAGGTCAGCCGTTCAAATCCACCAGCTGCTCCTTGGAAACCTCAGCCGCTCCTTGGAAACCCCGTAGGGAAGTTCTGTCCTCTAGGGTCACTACAAGTAGGAATCCACTCGATGGCAACGGGTTATTACCAAAAATACAGCAATGGGTTGTTACAAAATATAGCAACAGGTCTAATAATTGCCAATATTTTGAAGTAATTTTGAAACATTTATTTGGAATACCTGGCATGATGTTCACATGACATGAAAAACACCGTGATATCTACTGGTAACAAAGCCATGGGTGTGGTTTGTTGCCTCTGTTACCAAAGGCAATGCTAAGTTTCAGACTGAGGTTAGTGGAAATAAAGAGGTTGTTACTGTGTGCCAGCAAGTGGACTCACAGCAACCCTGTGGTCCAGAGTAGAACTGCCACATACGGCTTCCAAGGCTGTCATCTTTACAAGAATCACCTGGCACATAGCTGGTGCTCATCAGGTCCTTTCCCCCATGTAATGGTTGCAGGGTTTGAATCTACAGCTATGTGGTTACCAGTCTGGCGCTTAACCATTGTGCCACCAGAGTATTTTATCTACCTTCAGAGCCTGTGAATTCTACCCAAAGACTTCTTGGTTGCTCAGGTTAGAATCCCTCAGCGTAGTACCCCAAGTCCTCTTCTACCACCCCATCTTCCAGGCTCCTTGTACCTCTCAGGCCTAATCTCTTGCCATGCTCTTCCCAAAGTGTACCAGGACTGGATGCTGTTGAGTTGATGCCAGTTTGCAGTGATCCTATATGTTTCAGGGTAGAACTGTCCTCCACAGCATTTTCATGGCTGTGGTATTTTAGCAGTGGATGGCCAGGCCTTTTTTCCTAGGCACTCTGTGTGGATTTCAACCACTAATCTTTCAGTTAGTAGCCCAGCACTTAACCATTCACAACACCCAGAGACTTTTGCAGATGCTGAATAAACTCACTTCCTTGCTTTCTGCCTTCATGGTTTATTTCAGCTGCAGCTGTTTCAACCCAATCCTTCTAGTAAACATTATCTAGCTTGCAAGATGAATAGCAAGGACAGCCCCTCTTTGAAGTCATTCCCGAATCTCCCCAGATAGAAATGACCACTCTCCACACCCACGTTTGTGCTTCCTGGCCCCCAACTCTGGATAGACCTTTACTGCTTCTTTGTCTCCTGGTCATAACATGACAAGGCCAGTGACATATTAGATGGCATCTTCAGCACTTGGCACACGATCTGGCACATAGCTGGTGCTCAAAAAATACTGCAGGAGTGAGTGAATAAATGTACGAATATGCAGCATTGTAAACAGTCACCCAAAGAAATCGCTGGGTCGGTTGAGCATTGCCATCTCTACATAAAACAGCACATGCCCCCACGGACTATTTATTCTTCTTGTCCCCAGTGCCCCATTTGCATGAAAGGTAAGCAGCAAAGACAGCCAGCTAGAGGAGTCCGCCGGGGACAAGTTATGATCTCCTAGACATAGCCCAGGCTCCAGACGAAGCTGCTCACCACAGAACCGAAAACAAGACAGGCAGCTCTGCTGGGCTGCCAGGTGGACCCAGCCATCCAACAATGAGCAGGAGTGCAGGCGGGGCTTGGCCAGCAGGGGAAGGATTCCCACTACTGACTTCTTCAGAAGGTCTCCAAGAGTCAGAGGAGTCCACAGGATGGTGGGGACAGCAAATGCTCCTGTAAAGTGTCATGAGAAGAGCTCTGGGCTCAGGTCACCCTGGGAACCTTGTTATTTCACCTTAGCTTTCTCCTCTGTAAAATGGGCTAACAACACCCATGGCGTCATGGCAGCATTTAATGAGATGATACAGAAGGCAAGGGAAAACAAAACCCTAAACCTCCTGACTGGTTGATTCCAACTCATGGCAACCCCATGTGTGTCAGATTAGAAGTGTTTGACAGGGTTTTCTTCCTGATATGTGTACAGGGAATACTGGGCGGCACAGTTCAGTGCTGGGTCACCCACCAGAAGGTCACAGTCTTAAAAACCCTATGGAATGTGGTCCTGCTTTGCAAAACATGGGACCGACATGAATCAGAATTGACCGACGGTAATTTTTAAAAATCATTAAAGAACCAGCCAGAGCTTTTTTCCACAGTGCTTCCGGGTCTGCTCAGACAGCGAACCTTTAGGTTAATAGCTGATGGCAAACTGCTAGCAATATCCAGGGCCTTTGAGATAATAATATTAATGATGGCTAAATGACTGGTTTATTTACATTGACTCACTTGTTATTGTTGTTAGCTGCTACCAAGTCATTTCCAACTCATGGTGGCTGTGCGAACAACAGAACAAGAATCTGCCTGGCTCTGTGCCATCCTCTGTGCCATCCTCAATCATTGCTATGCTTCAGCCCATCACTACAACTACTGTGTCCATCCATTTCTGTGAGGGTCTTCCCTTTTGATGACACTCTACCAGCTATGATGTCACTCTCCAGGGATTGGTCCCTCTTGATAACATGTCCAAAGTATGTGAGATAAAGTCTATCATCATTGCTTCTAAGGAACACTCAGACTGTCCTTCTAAGACAGACTTGTTCATTCTTCTGACAGTTCGTTGCATATTCAATATTCTTTGCCAGCACCATAATTCAAAGGCATCAATTCTTCTTCGGTCTTCCTTACTCCTTGTCTAGCTTTCATAGGCATATGAGATGACTGAAAATATCATGGCTTCATTGAGACACATCCTACAACTCAGAGTAGCATCTTTGTTTTGTTTTGTTTTTCTTGTGTTTTAGGTGAAAGTTTACAACTCAAGTTACTGTCTCATTCAAAAATTCATACACACATTGTTTTGTGACTTTGGTTGCAATCTCCACAACATGACAGCATGCTCCACGTTTCTACCCTGGGTTCTTGGTGTTCATTCTTTCAGTTCCTGCCCCTTCCTGCCTTTTCATCCTGCTTTTGCACAGGAGTTGTCCATTTGGTCTTCTGTATTTGATTGATCTGAGAAGTGTGTTCCTTGAGTGTGCTGAGGTTTGTTTTATAGGACTATCTCATCTTTGACTGAAAAGTTTGCTTATGGAGCAGCTCAGCTCTAAGTTAGCAGTGTTCAGGGGCCATAGTTGCTATTAGACCACTAAGTCTGGTCTTTTTTCATGAATTTGAATTTTGTTCTATCATTTATCCCATTCTGTCCAGACTTGTGTTATATTCCTTGTCAGAGCAGTCACTGCCAGCAGCCAGGCACCATCTGGTTCTTCTGGGTTCAGACAGTGGAGGCTCAGGGTCATGTGGTTCTTTACTGCTTTGGGCTAACATTTTGTGTCTTTGGTTTTCTTCATTCCCTTTGTCTGGGATGCGATGGGACAAATTAGATGGCTACACGTCAGCTTTTAAGACCCCAGACACTACTCACCAAAGTGGGATATAGAACATTTTCTTTATGAACTCTATTATGCCAATTTACTTAGATGTTCCCAAAGACTACAGAACCAAGGCCTCAGTCCCTCAAGGTGTTTGAATGTATCCAGGACACGTCTAGGCCTTTGCTTGGGTCAAGTTGTGCTAGTTTCTCCTGTATTGCGTGTTGCCTTTCCCTTCAACAAAGTCAATACTTGTCTACTGTCATGGATTGAATTGTGTCCCCCAAAAAATACGTGTAGCTGTGTGGCTTGGCCATGACCCCAATATTTTATGATTGTCCTCCATTTTGTGATTTTCCTGTGCTGTGTGTTAAAGGATTAGGGTGGGACTGTGAATCCCTTCATAGGATCACCTCCCTCCTCCACTATAAAGGGAGTTTCTCTGGAATATGGCTTGCCCCACCCTTAGTCCTTTCATCCTACAAAAGATAAAAGGAAAGGAAAGCAGGCAGAGAATTGGGAACCTCACACCATCAAGAAAGTAGCACCAGGAGAAGAATGCGTCCTTCAGATCTGAGCTTCCTGTGGCAAGATGCTCCCTGGACAAAGACAGATACAATACTGGACTTTCCTCCAGAGCTGACACTTTTCCTCTTCACTTTTAGCAAGAGGGAATGCCTTCCCCTGGAGCGGACATCCTGAATTTGGACTTGTAGCTTACTTGACTATGTAAGAGTAAAATTGCCTCTGTTAATGTCATCTACTTGGTGGTATTTCTGTCAGAGCAGCACTAGCTGACTAAAACAGAATTTGGTATTGTGAGAGTGGGGTGCTGCTCTAACAAGTACCTAAGATGTGGAAGCTATTTTGAATCTGTGAATGGATAGAAGATTCAGAAGGAAATGAGAACTGTTAACACTGAAGAAGGCACAGATGGTGAGAATCAAGCAGCAGAATCAGAGGCAGAACTGGAACTGGCCCATGGAGCAAGAGAGCTTAGTGCCTGTGCAGTTTCCTGGCAGAATAGGATGCCCCTGAGCACTTGTATCAGTGGAGCTAGCCTTTCTGATCCATAGAGGGAGAGAACTGAGTGTCAGTCTGTTTATTACGATGCTGTTTATTGGCCTGGTTGGGCAGACTTTTGTTTTCTTTATGGTGAGTCGTAGTCCATACTGAAGGCTGTAGTCTTCGATCTTCATTAGTAAGTAGGCCAAGTCCTCTTCACTTTTAACAAGCCAACTTGTGTCATTTGTATTTTAAAGGTTGTTTATGAGTCTTCCTGCAATTCTGATGCCATCCTCTTCTTCATATAGTCCAGCTTCTCAGATTATTTGCTCAGTGTACAGACTGAATAAGTATGGTGAAAGGAGAGAACTCCGCTGCACACCTTTCCTGATTTAAACCACACAGTATCCACTTGTTCTGTTCCAATGACTGCTTCTTTGTCTATATACAAGTTCCTCACGAGCACAGTTATGTGCTCTGGATTCTTATTATTCTCAATGTTATCTATATTTGTTGGGATCCCTGCAGTAAAATGCCTTTGCATTGTCAGTAAAACACAAATAAACATCTTTCTGGTTATCATGGATTGAACAGTGTACCCCTCCCCCCAAAATGTGCATACAATTTGGCTAGGCCATGGTTTCCAGTATTGTGTGATTATACTCCATTTTGTGATTTTCCTATGTTGCAAATCCTAATCTCTACCCGTGGTTCACAGGGCAAGATTGGATTGTGTTAAGATTAAGGTGAGTTGGATCTGACTCGACGGCACTTGGCTTGGCCTAACACCGTTGCTAAAGTCACCTCCTTGATCCTACGTAAAGAGATTCCCTGGAGTGTGACTTGCATCACTTTTTATCCTACAAGAGCTAAAATCAAAGGTAACCAAGCAGAGAGTTGAGGACCTCACACCCGAGGTCCGGTTTCTGCAATGAAGAAGTTGATGGTCATGCAAAATTCTTTCAAGCAATCCCCAGAGTTGTTTCTATCACCAAGACCATATTTTCCAAATACTGACCCTTCTTTGTTTCCAGCTTTCGAATTCTAATCACCACTTTGATCAATTTCAGACCTATAGTAAAAATTTGGTAAAAATTTCAATCTCTTCATCTTTGGTATCAATGGTTGTGTTTAAATTTGAATAATAATCATATTAACTGGTCTTGCTTGTAGGCATATGGATCTGTCCATTCTATGATCCATTCTTAAATATAGTACTGTTAGTGATAGGATAATATCCATAAGTCTTGCCTCATTTAAACACAAAATCCAGATCAAACCTGTTGCTGTCAAGTCAATTCCAACTCAGAGCAACTCTAGGAGACAAAGCATAACTGCCCCATATCGCTTCCAAGGAGCACCTGGTGGATTCAAACTGTCAACCTTTTGGTTTGTAGCCATAGTTCTTAAACACTACACTCCCAGGGTTTCTTGTCTCATTTGCCAAGCCAAGTGCCGTCTTGTCTCATTTAATGCTTATTAAATATTCAGCACAAAGTGAGCACTTAGAAAGTACCTTATGGTCTGGTGACCGTGGCTTCAGGGGGCACTGACATCAATTAGTATATATATACATATATATATATATTTTTTTTTCCCTAAGAAATTATTCTGCATCCCATATTGGTGAGTGGTACCTGAGGCCTTTAAAGCCATCTAAGGTACATCAGTGGGTCCCAACCTACACGTAGCACATAAAAACCAAGAACATCAAAGACATGAGGAAAATATGAGCCCAGGAGACAAAAAGGTCCATGTAATTGAGAGACTACATCATCGTGAGACCAGGAGAACTAGATAGTGCCCAGCCACCATCAAAGACATCTCTGACAGGGAACACAATGTATAGTTCCTGATGCGGCATGAGAAAAAGGGGTGTGCAGATCAATAACTCCATTTAAAGATCAGATCTGATGGTCTGACAGCCTGGAGGGTCCCCTAAGAACATGGCCCCTAGATTTGCTGCTAGTCGAGAGCTGAGACCAGTACTGAAGCCAACACCTCAGACAACGATTGGACTGGACGGTAGGACACAGTGATGTAAATGGTGTGTGTACTTTATGGTTTAATATATATACATATACATTAGGTTGTCCAACTGGTCTCCTTTTGAGAGGAAGGCAGAGGTTGGAGAGGAGGGCACACGTTCTGTTGAGTGGATACTAGAAGTACAGAGAGGAAAGGAAAAGTGTGCCGTCATAGGGTGAGGAGAGCAGATAGAGTTGCATAGAGGCAGGCGCTCAGGCTTTTATATGGCAAATTGACTTGGATTGTAAACTTTCACTTAATCACAATAAAAATTTAAAAAATAAAGTGATTAAAAAAAAAAGCACCTTACTGTTATTACAGGCAAAACTGTAAAGTCAGTCCTAGTGCCCACACCAGTTCCACTCACCTTTTCCTACTTTGTTCTGCTTACCAACCCACACCCTCTCAATCACCCCAAATCTCTGCACTCAGGCTCCTGTGGACTCTTCCAGCCCAGAGCAGCCTTGGAGTGTCTGTAAAGCATCAGAACTAAAAATTGGTAATTATGTGCATGAGTGCATTTTTCTGGCGAAACGTTCATAACTTTAATACTCAAAGTGGCCAATACAAACAAACAAAAGGTTAGTATCCACAGAAGTAAAATGTTAAGATCTTAATACCACACCCTTTCCCTGACTTTTAAAAGGGGTCTTAGGTAGAGGTCAAGGCCTAGCATTCCAACTCATGGCAACTTCATGAGTGTCTGTAGAACGGTGCTCTATCGCATTTTCGATGGGTAATTTTTGAGAAGTAGATAGTCAAGATTTTCTTCCGCGGTACCTCTAGGTGGACTCAAACTTGTGTTAGCAGCAGAGCACATTAACCATTTGCCTGATGCAGGGACTCCATCTGAAATCCTCAAATGCAAATAATTCATGCCCTGCTGTGAACCTTCAAGGGCATGCTTTTCTATAGGTTAACTGGCTCCCAGTGTGAAGGACACACAGCTTCACGTTAGAAGTAACTGAAACTGCCAAAGCAACCTGACTTAATTATTGTCACATAGCTGCAATGCCAAGCCAATTATCACAACTTCAAACATCTTAAATTGAATTTACAAGTTCAAATTTTTTACTACAACCTTTGCAATAACCTTGGAAACCCTGGTGACATTATGGTTAAGTGTTAAATCTGCTAACCTAAAGATCAGCAGTTGGAATCTGCCACGTGCTCTTTGGAAACTATGGGAGCACTTCTACTCTGTCCTGCAGGGTTGCTATGAGTCAGCATCAACAACAGCACTTGGTTTTACAATTATCTTATGAATTAGTGCTTTGTGATGTTATTTTGCTTTCCCTGGCATAAAACAAGAAGGTTACCTTATCATGTACATCTTATTCATCACTCAGTAAACACTGTAACTTAGTAAGTAGAGAGAATTTGTTCAAATAAAAACTCAACAGATATATCCCCCATGTGCCCAAATGACCCCAAATGATTAGAAACAGTGTAAATTTATAAAGTAATTGATGATCCTTCATATTGCACGCTATTTCATGAGGCATTTAATGTCTGTCTTTTAAGCAATATTAACAATAACAAAAATAAAACCTTTTAGATCTTTCAGGTTGAGAGCTATAAAGCTCTTTTTTTTTAATTTAAGGAAACATGGCTTTCATATAATTATGATGTTGAACAACACTTTGCTCTTGATGGCTTTTTTTGTGTGGTAAGAATAGATATAACAAACAGTTGATATGTCAATCTTTTCTTAGCAGTACCACTGAGTGACATTAATTATTTTCATATTAATGGCTTTTTATTTGCCTCCTTTGCTCAGACATGAGCTTCAGAGGGAAAATCCTCTGAAATTCTTAAACAGAACAAAAACAGAAACACTTATTCTTAAACAGAAATCAACCATAGTGTCTGAGCTGAATGAAAAGATCATTAAAGTTGCATCTTGCCAAGTAAATAATCCCTTCACCTAATTAAACTCAGAAAGAAAGAAAGGTGTGTGCTTGTGGATCTTTTTTGTGGCTGGAGCCTGGAAGGCTGACCTTGAGATAACAGTTAATCTGCTCCTCTGCTGTGGCAATTTTCTCCTGATGCAACCCTTAAGTCTAGTTAGCGTTGCTACAAAGTCTCAAGTCCAAATTAAAGCTGATTGCCTTTCAAAAGACGGCACTCTTTTTCTGATTCTTATGTTTATTAAACTGAATTTACAAGTTCTAACTCTAACTTGGAGTCCTGGTTATACAGTAATTAAGAGCTTGCTGCTAACCAAAAGTTTGGCAGTTGGAATCTACCAAGTGCTTCTTGGAAAACCTATGGGACAGTTCTACTCTGTCCTGTAGGGTCATGATAAGTTGGAATCAACTGGACAGCATTTTTGGGAGTCTAATTAAACAATCAGAAATAAGATAAGCTATAAAGTTTCTCTGCAGTGTCAGAAAATATATGACTACTTCATGACTCAATATACTCACTTCTTCATTTTCCATTCTTGAGGCTCATGTTACCTGCGCGTTAATTGGCTTCAGTTCTTCCTATACACTCATCCCTCATTTGGTGACATAGGTTCCAAAGACCTGGTTGTTACGCAAACACCAGTATGATGTGAAAATGCAGGATGATCACTGTCAGATTATAAAATATTATGCGGGACATCTGTGCTTCCTCTGGATCCAAGATACTAAAAATGTAGGTGGGTGCCATATGTCCCCCTGGTTACTGCCAGTCAGATGTACACAGTTAATGTGAGAAAGGGATCCGATAGCAGATTTGTTACTATTATCATGAGTGCACAAAATGTCAGATGAGCCAGTAAGTGAGGAGGAGGTATAATTTTAAAAGTCCTCACTGGCTGCTGTGCAGAGATTGAGGATAGTGCATATTGCTGCGTGTGCCTCCGATATTAACGGAAAATTTGAAAACTGTTGATCCAAATGTGTGGTTGGGAATGGAAGGGTGGGAGAGGGGAGAAGAATGAGGGAAGAGCAACAAGTTCAACCTGGATGGAGACAAAGGAAAGACAGAAGTAGGAGCAGGAGGAGTAGACAGGGAGTACAGGGGTCTGGAAAAATACTGGTGGAGACGGGAAGGGCGCGGGGGCATTGGTGGTTCAGCGGCAGAATTCTCGTCTTCCCGCAGGAGACCTAAGCTTGATTTCCCGCCAGAGTGCCTCAGGCACAGCTGCTCTCAATGGAGGCTTGTGTTGCTAAAATGCTGAACAGGCTTCAAAGGAGTGCCCAGACAAAGAGAGATTAAGAAGAAAGGCCTGGTGATTTGATTCTGAAAATTAGCCAATGAAAACCCTTTGGATCACCATGATCTACAGTCAATCACAGGGATGGTGCAGGACCAGTTAGTGTCTCCTTCTCTTGCTCATAGGGTTGCAGCTGACAACAGGAACAAGGGAAAGCTCAAAGGAAAGTCAGGATAAGGGGAGAGCAAGAAAGACAGTGGGGCAGGGAAATGGAGAAACAGCTAAGTGGAAGGACACAGCAACTAGAGAGTATAAAGCTTTAAGTAAAAATCAATTTATTCCAAAGTATTCTGCAGAGTTTTTGAGAGGCAGTGAAGCCGAAATAGGAAGAGGCCCTTTATTTTCTTAGGAAGAGAACACAGACAGGAGGTGGGAGAGGAATGGCAGAGAATTTTCCAAACAAAGAGAGGGTCTGTGGCCTCTCAAACTGCCCCCACCCCATGCTGGGCGGGTGAGCTGTTCACACCGAAGTCCCTGGCTTTTTCACAATGAATGTGAGCCCCATCCAGAGAGGGGGACCTAAGAGGTCTTCCCACTGGCTGAGGGATGGGGGGTGGGGCTGCAAAGCTGGGGTCCAGGCTACAGCCTGTGGTGCAGGGTGGATAGGAGGTCCGTTGGGGTCAGAGAAGAAGGATCTGTGTGGGGAGAAAGGATGTTGTCCTGTCCCAGCTTTATAGAACTCCTTTAAGGGGCAGCAAGATGAGGTGACTGAGAAACATCCTGCGAAGAGAGAGAAACTTTTGACAAATTCATTCAGTCATTCGCTGCACAGATGTTTATGGTCTACTCTGTACCAAGCAGTCCTGGTGGCGCAGTGGTTAAGTGCTCTGCAGCTACCATAAGAGAAAGATGTACAGTCTGCTTCCTTAAAAATTTACAGCCTTGAAGACCGTATGGGGCAGTTCTACTCAGTGCTACAGGGTCGCCATAAGTCAGAATAAGTCAGAACCAACTCTGAAGCAATCTATTTTTAAATTTTGTACCACATATTAGATACACCAGTGAACAAAACAGAACTGTCACCACCACTCCCTCAGCTGACATTCTAATGTGTATGTGTGTATGGAGGGGAGAGCAAACAAAATGAATACAGTTATAGAGTATATTAGCAGACATTTAGTGGTAGGAATAAAACAAAGTCAACAAGGAGGATAAGGAGTGTTTGTGTGGATGGGTGGGGGAGTTGTAATTTTAAATAGGCTTGAGAATATGAAAGAGGTCAAGTGTTTCCTGTCGAGTTATAAAGCGTGTGTGTGGCCGGTGGGGGGATGGTCACAGACAGAGCTGCCCCTCACTGAGCTTCCAGATGCTGAGGTCTCATCAGGGCAGGTTAGACTAGGAGGAGCCAGGAGTCTGTGGACGAATTAGTTCCTGATATCCTGATTGCTTGCAACTTCTCCAGCCCCCTTCTACTCTTTCCCAGCAGGCTGATGCGAAGTTATGTCGGGGTGACAGAAAGAAACGGAATCAAGACTTCCTGGGAAAAAAAAAAATCCTACTCCAGTACCATCAAATGGATTCTGACCCAACGACCCTATTGGACAGATTAGAAATGCCCCACAGGCTTTCCAAGGTTGTAAATCTTTTTGGAAGCTGACTGCTGTATCTTTCTCCAGCGAAACCGCTGATGGGTGGGAACCTTTCGCTTAGCAGCCGACTGCTGAACTACGGCACCACCAGGGTTCCTTGGAAGAAACATCAGTAAGTCAAAATTGAACTGCAACAAATGTAACAGTAGAAATAAATTCCTGACCTCAGTAATAAGGTATGCAATCATTTTAGCGAATACACTAACACTCATAACCAAGTCTTACAGGGTTGCTTGGAGTCGGAATCGACTCAATAGCACTGGAGCACTGTTTGTTTGTTTTTTGGGTTAGAGGCCGCAAGCCCCTAAGCATGGCGGGACGCGGAAGTCAGGTTCGGTCGCGCAGTTTTCCACCGCGGGAACCCCCAAGAGCACAGAGAGCACGAGACTCCTTCCAGCTCGCACCTCGTGGCTACTCGCCGGGCTGGCCTCCGGGGCAGACGCGGGGGCGGGGCGGGGCCGGTGGGCGGGATCCGGGCGGGGCCTGCGATGACCACGCCCCGTCCAGGTCCCGAGCGGGCGGGAAGGGCGGGCAGCTCGCGCCGAGCGCTTGTTAAAGAGGCGCGTGAAGGTTAGCGCCACGCAGACGGCCCGTGGCGCGCGGAGGAGAGGCTCACGTGTCTTCGTCTGGTTGAGTTCTGGATTTTCCCGGCTCCTGGCGCCCTCACGTCTCAGGCACCCTCTCCATCCCCTTCTTGTCCGCCTACCTCAGCCCACAATAGCTGGGTCCCGCTTACCTCCCCCGAGTTCAGTGTGCCAGCTGAACTCCAGCACTTTGTCTGCGAGCGGCGCCGAGTGGGGGGGACGGGGCACTGCGCATGCGGAGCTCCAAATTCAAACAGCTGTTTCCAGAGGCTGACAGGGTGGGCTGACCCGGAGCCGCCGGGGTAGGGGTGGCTTTCTTCAGGCGGCGGCCGCTCGGGAGTCATGGTGGACCGGGGCCCTCTGCTCACCTCGGCCATCATCTTCTACCTGTCCATCGGGGCGGCGATCTTCGAGGTGCTGGAGGAACCGCACTGGAAGGAGGCCAAGCAGAACTACTACACGCAGAAGATACAGCTGCTCAAAGAGTTCCCGTGCCTGAACCAGGAGGGGCTGGACAAGATCCTGCAGGTGAGCTTTTGCTTCTGCTCCTATATATGTACCTGATGATGGCTGAAGCTTTTGATGGCTCCCGGCCCAGTGGGCGATCCTGGGGTGACGGGGAGAGGATGTCCCCAAATAGGCCAGGCTGTGGGGCTTTTTCCCTCTCTTGGGTACACAGGGGTCACCACTGTCAGAGACTCATTGAAGCCCAGCTTGTCCGAAGAGAATTCGGAGTTGACCCCAGGTCGCTTGGGGTGGTTGTTCGGGTACCTCCCTGCTTGGAGGGAGGCTGTGGGGCGGATAAAGGCGTTTATCTTTCCTTGGAGACGCTCCCGGAGCCCGGGAGCCCAGCCGGTTGCCACCCCCTCGCGTCTCCACCTCCCGGTTCCCGGTCCAGTGCAGCGTGCGCGCGGAGCTGCGGGAGGGTCTCCCACCTCGCGCCTGGGCAAAGCCCTTGCCTCGGAGAGCCGACGAGAGGAGGCTGGGGTGGGAGGGGTACCGGCTGAGCCTGGGGGCTGAGGGTTGGTGACTGAAATGCTGAGAACGCATTCCGTTTTCCTGGAAGGCTTATCTTACGGAGACATCCCTCCTTGGGAGTTAAACTTCGTCCAAGTACCAAGTTAAACAAACGGACTTTTCTTGGGGAGTGGGGAGGAAGGGTGTGCGTAATGGGAGGTGGGGGGAGTTTCTCCACCTTTTTGGCATTGGCGCTCCGTGTCGTCTCTGGGTGCGTGCCCTGTCAATTTCGTTGACCTCACTTAGATAAATGTGGGCTGACCTGGCTTGCCCTCTGCCAGTTTCGAGACACAGGCCTTCGCTCGGTTTCTCCAACTGTCCTATGTTCCCATCTCCTCGTGGCCAGGACCTGTGTGTGAGACCTCAGGAGGGCTCTAGACGGTGGAGTGAGTCCGGGCAGATTGTCCAAGGTGTAGCATTTCTCTTGGAATGAAAGATATCAGAAAGAAAGTCTGAGGAGGAACAGTATGTAATCAACAGTAGCTCCCCGGACCTTATGTTTTATCTAGTTGTCTCTCATTTTCCCAGCCTCGGTTCCCCCAGATGTAAAGGAGAATTAGCCTGTGTTCATCCTAGTTTCCCTTCCTGAAGTGTTGTGGGGTTGAAAGCATGTGGAAAACATGAGGATATCTTGCGAGTGAAAAGGTTGAGAGAATTCCCGCTCTTGATTGGACTCCGTGTGTGTGTCAGAATAGAACTCTGCTCCATAAGGTTTTCAATAGCAGACTTTTTTTTGGAAATAGATAACCAGGCCTTTCTTCCGAGCCTCCTCTGGGTGATCTTGAATCGCCAAATTTTGGGCTCCTCGTTTTCTCCTGAGTTGTTGGACTGTCACACAGATGAGCATATAGGTGCCCACCAGCAGCCAAGCACGTAGAAACTATCCCTCCAAGGAGAACAGTGAGGAATAGTGTAGACCAGGTTGGGGGCTGAGTTTTAATAGGGGAAGGTCTCTTGTCCTGGAGCCATTTCCAGGATGGGGGCAGGTGGGAAGTGAAGGTGGGGAGGGTGAGCTAGAAAAGACCGAATTGATGGCCTTAGTGAGCGGGGATGATGCAGGTTCCTGCTGACCCTCCTCAGCAGAGAGGGTGTTGTGTGTTGAGGGGAGGGATCGCTTTATAATTTCCCTTGAGGAAACAATTCCTCTAGAGACAAGTTTTTGTTTTAGTTTCTTCCAGAGCTTTGTTTACAGGGGAAGAGGGCCGGCAGCAATGATAAAGCCTTGAGCTGCACTCAAGTGTTTCCCTCTTCTCTGCTCCTCCATGACTGCAGGGGAAGGAAGGAAAGAATTCAAGGCTCAATGTGGGAAAATAAACTTCAAAACACAAGGAGAAGGGAAAAGGGGGGGAGGTGGTGGGAGTTGAGGGGTTAGGCAGCTGGGTGCAGCTGGTGATGGCAGCTTTGGAAGGTTAGGCAGCTTCCGTAAGGTGTTTGAACAAAGAAAATGCCTCTTATTGTGAGGTCCTGTTAAGTCTGTAAATGGTTACCCTCCGAAAGTGGGCAAGTAACTAATAAATTTTAGAAAAAGAGTTTTGGCATCAGGCAGGTGTGATCTGGACACCATTGTGGACAAGGTCATAAACAAAGTCAGCCCCATGCTCGTGCTCAGCCAGAATATTCTGAGACTAACCTCAACCTGGATAAGTCCCCTCCTTTCAAAAGAAAAACCCAAGAAATGAAAAGTGACCTCTGCAAGCATTTTGCAGCATCAATTTCCGCCTGCAGAAGTCTTTCTTTGCTCTGCTTTTAGCTCTGCGACTCAGGGCACTGCGTCAGGAAATTGGTTTAAGGAAAAGTGAAAACTCAAAAATCTTTCTTTCCCGCCTGGCTGCTTGGGCATTTTCCACCAGAAGTTCTCTCTTTTAGCTAGTTCTGAATCACACTGTAATCAGAAAGGAGTCATAGCTAGAAGAGTTCCTGAGGTGGAGGTGGCGAGGTAGGCAGGATCTTGGAAGAGGGGTTCGGTTTGGGTTGGGTGTTTCTACCACTGGAAATTGTGTGCGCACTTTCAAATGCTGAGACAGGGAGCTAAGCACCTCTCCTCAGAAATTGTCCCAGGGCTGTCAGGTGCTTCTGCCTCTGCTCACACTGCAGTTGAACTGAGTTTAAGCAGGTGATAGGGGTTGACTTTAAAGTGCTTAGCGCCCACTATCCTCTGACCACGTGTCACCCTCTTTCCAGACTTCAGAACTATCGTGTACCCTAGTTCTTATGAGGTTGCACCACCAAGTGCTTGGTGACTCCTCCAGCCTCTTCCTCCCTTGGAGAGGTTCCACAGTATAAGTTAGCAATTACAGAGCACCTACTGTGTGCTGAGTATAGGGGATGGCGTTATGTGCATTTTATGCAAAGGCACAGGCTGGTTTTGCAGTCTGCAGGCCATTTATTTACCCAAGTCATTTAACTTACTGCGTTCCTGGTAAACTCTGTGGGGCAGTTCTCTGACCTGTAGGGTTGCTGTGAGCAGAACTGACTCCACAAAAGTAGGTTTAGGTTTTTTAGTTTCTGCCTCCTTTTCCTCCTCTGCAAAATGGACTTTAGTGAGGATCCAGTAAAGTAGGTGTATTAGGCAAGATGTGTGTGGATACCTTATAGAAGTGAGGAAGTCAGCATCAACTGCATGGCAGTGGGTTTGAGTTTAGTGTTGAGCAAGGCAGTTTGCTGAATGCTTTACCTGCATTATTTCATGCCCTCCTTCTGGCAGCCTTATATGTTCAGTACAGAAATTATAGCACAAGAAAGTTAAAGAGACCACAGCGTCACTAAAACCAAACCTGTTACTGTCGGGTTGATTCCACCTCATAGTCACCGCACATTTGCAGAATAGAACTGCTCCATGGGCTAGGGTGCGAACCGGGCAGTCTAGCTGATGAGTCTGTACCCATGTAGGTCCTGCCCTGTCTCTTGGGGTTATGAAGTTATATAATGGTTCTTCAGTAAGTGAACTTAGTAAATTGGTTCAGGCTGGACTCTGATCTGCTGGTAAATTCTATTTTCTGTTTTCCCTAGATTGGACATCTGCACACAGGCTTCTCCCGTGTGTTGCCTGGCTAACCCAGCACCTCCTCCACTGCTAAAGCAATGTACTGGTCTATCCCACCACAGTTCTCCTTTAGAAACAAGAAAAGCAGAGGACTGGGCTGAAGAGGGAGGAAAGATAGCTCCTTTCAGCTTCCTGCCACTGGTGTGCGATAGTAATGAGCAGGAAGGATTTAAGCGCCCTCCCTGTACCAGGCACTGGATCAGCACTTCACCTACATCTCATTTTAGTTTAATCCTGAGGACTACCCCCAACCTGGAAGTCAGTGTTGTTCTGTTTGAATAGACAAGGATGTGGAAGCTTGAAAAGATGATGTAACTTGCCCCTCGGATACTATGGTGCAGTGTCAGCGTTCATATCTTCAGTGTGTCATGCTGCAAAGCACATGTACTAGTCAACAATCATTTACTCAGCACCTGCTGTGTGCCAGGCACTGGGCCAGGCTTCAGGAACACAGAGATGAATTAGACACAGTAGCGCTCCCGCTGTCCTCTGGGGAGACAGATGAGTAAGCCCAGTGTAACAAGACAGTGAGTGAGGACCATGACAGGTGTTTAGGAGGCACTCTGAAGGAGGGCCCAGCCTAAGATGACCTCAAGGCGAAGTAGGGCCTTGGAATTAGGACTTAGCTGTGAGAAAAGCTGGAAAGAGGGTCCTAAGAGATGGTGTGATGTTGCCCTTTCTCTTAGCCTGGGGAGGGAGACCATGGGCGTCTAACTATGTCTCTTGAGGTTCCCTTGTGTCCCAGGAGTGGGGTGGAAGAGACTCCAGGTTGGCCCCCACTAGAGCACCCCAGATCAAACTCTGGTTCTCCTAGACTGCTGACATAGCTGGCTTGTTCACAGAAACCCTCTCCAATCCCACTGGCCTCCTTTCTGCCTAAGCTCCAGACTGCCCCCCAAAACCCAAACCCACGGCCATCCAGTCAGTTCTGATTCATCGCAACCCTGTACGACAGAAGTGTCCCATGAGGTTTCCAAGGCTATAAATCTTTACAGACACAGACTACCACATCTTTCGCCTGTGAAGCGACGGGTGGGTTCAAACCACCAACCTTTCCATTTGCAGCAGAGTGCCTAACCACTGTGCAACCAGGGCTGCTCTTCCAGACTGCATTACAGTATTATTGTATTCTGCGGTTGTCCACGGGTGCCAGACTTCTCTCCTTTCATTTTCTGGACCCTCACAGTGCTGTGTACATATTCCCGTCTACAGTAATAAGCTCACTCCATTTTCAAAGTTCTGAGGTCCTCATAACACCACTTCTTAAAATTTGAAAAGTAAAACCATGGATTATGTGCTTATATGACAGCTGACCAAAATGCTTTAGAATGGGGAGCATTAATTAAATTTTCTCGAAAACTGAGGGTTGACATGAAAACCCCTTTTGTTTTAAGCCTGTTGCAAATCGTAAAACACTCTGGTCTGCTTTACTGCCTTTGTGATAAAGGGAACACAGTGGATCTTTTGATCACTGAGGATTCGGGAGACCTCCATGTCATTAGCTGGCTGTCTAAGACTGCAGAACTGTAAAGTGGAAAAGTCGAGTTTTTGAGAAGAAATGGAGGGAAGAAGTCCTTTCTTAATGACTTACTTTCTTATTTATGTTCTGCTTGAAGTTGAGGGCAGCCATAAAAAAGCCTCCAAATCAATAAACTCACATATCTGCATTTGTTAACTTCTATGGTTGCAGCCTTAATAGTTACAGTGACTTTTTATTAAATTGTTTTGAGAGTTTTACCTAGGGTCCTTAGGATGATTACAAGGCATCCTGGTGGCACAATGGTTAAGCACATGGCTGCTAACTAAAAGGTTGGTGGTTCGAACCCATCAGCTGATTTGTCGGTGGTGGTCTGCTTTTGTGAAGACTTATGGCCTTGAAAACCCTATGGGGCATTTCTGCTGTGTCCTATCATGTTGCTGTGAGTTGGAATTGACTTGATCACAGTGGGTTTGGTAAGATGATTCAGATGGCATAGTAACAGACAGGAGAATTACTGAGGTTAGATATTAGCAAGTGTTGAAAGATTGTCTTGGGAGGGGGAGTTATGTAGGAAGGGGGTGCAAAGGAGGTGATGACTGTTACTTCTAAGTATTTTCCTGGGGTTTTGCCCTATTTATAGACTGGTGTTTAAAAGAAACACAATCCTCTGGTTTTGGATACTGTGTTTGGCTGGCCCTGATCCTGGGCCAACGACTTTCATCTTGAACTTGGCTGTTTGCATTCTGATGGGGCTCAGCCTTTGAACTCTGTGTGTGTATGTTGGAGAAGGGCTGTGCATGGAAGTACAAGACTTTAGGGAAGAGAGGAATGAGGCTCCTGGGATGGAGCACCCAGCGCCTTTGTACACATGGGGTGTTATATCTGAGTGGTGCCAAAACTGATTGACCAGAGCTGAGGTATTAACAGAGAGGAGAGGTGATCATAGGAAAGCATGTGAAATGGATTCACCTCTCTCTGACATTCCTTGTGGACACTGGAAAAGGTAGAAGAGATATCTCCTTGGAAATTGCACTGAGAGTCCTCCTTGATAAGACAGAAGAGCCCCAACGTGTCTGTCTTCTCAAGGATGGGGAGTGGCTTGACATGAACAGAGGACATGCAGGGATCGTTCTCTAAGAGCCACAGGAACAGTATGTGTGACGACTGTGGGTGGCCTGGGAAGGCACACTTTTGATTGACCTTGGAGTAGCTACTGGAGAGCTATGTACCTCAGTTTCCTCTTCTGAGAAATAGGGCTCGTAATACTATCCACTTCATACGTTGCTTAGGAGAGTGCTTGGGACATAGTAAGTGCTTGTTAAGTGTTTGCTGCTGCCACTGCTGCTTCTAGATCTGGCGAGGTCCTGCAGTGGGGTCATCATCACAGGTCGGGGTGGGCATCTAAATAGTATTGTAAATGGGGCCTTCCAGGAGTAGAGGGAATACCACCCACATTTTTACAGAAGGGGATGGCAAGTATCTTGTCTACAGCCATCCCATTGACTGCTGTCAAGTCGATTCTAACTTACAGCAATCCTGCAGGACAGAGTAGAACTGCCCCATAGGGTTTCCAAGGCTGTAAATGTTTATAGAAGTAGATGAAAACAGACTTTCATGTCTTTCTCCTGAGGAGCGCCTGGTGCATTCAAACCACCAACCTTTCAGTTAACGGCTGAGCACCTAACCACTGTACCACTTGGGCTCCTTTCACAGCCGTCAGGGAGGTATAAACCTGCCTGGTGGTCCTGCTGGGCTGTGGCCACAGGGCAGGGAGCTGAGGGTCAGATGACAAAACTCTTTTGGGTTTAGCCAAGGAATCTGAACTCATCAAATTTGGGTAGTTTTTAACAGGGGAGTGAACAGCATTGCAGAAATGTCCCTCTTGCTTCATAGCCGTTTGCAACTTCAAAGAAGTGGAATATTCTACTCTAAATTAACGGCATGTCTGTGGGCTGATCCCTTCACCCCATGGGTGTGCTGATAAGGACGCCTCCTCCTTCCTGTCTCCTTCAGTTGTGATGAAAGATGGGTTTTTCCAATGGAGTCCCAAGCCCATCCAAAGAAGCCACCTACCCCTCCTCATACGTCAGCTTTCGGCTAGGGGACCTGCCTCTTTCCATAGTGACTTCTTTGGGAGGTCAAAGATCTGTGTCCCAAAGGCCCTCTGCCCCTGCCCACACTGATGACATCCTCAGTTTACACCTAAATTTCTTTATGTGGAAGTGGTGGTGGTGAGCTCCAGCTTCACGTGGCCTACTGAGGCCCCTAGCCTCAGGTTCCCCGAAGTTCTTGGAGGCATTGGGTCAAGTGGAGGTGTGGCAAAGAAGGGGCTCACCCCACTGGCTGTCATTTCCGTTTGTGGTGAATTCTCAGAAATTGGAGGGAGTCTTCAGCTCCCAGGAGCTCCGACTGCTGAAGAGAGAAGACAGGGCCGTGTGGTGGTGAAATGAAGGGTAATGTGGGAAATGCAATCCTGAGTGCTGAGGGACGAGTTGCAGCTGGTAGATACAGGAAAGATGGGCAAGGGTCAGAGGCCCTTGGAGGATTCAGTTTCCGTTTCCTGAGGCCTGTAGCACCATTGGAGTCCCTGGGTGGTGCAGTTGGTTAACACGCTCTGCTGCTCACTGGAAGCTTGGAGGTTTATATCCACACAAAGGAGCCTCAGAAAATCAGCCTTAGAAAACCCTGTGGAGCAGAATTCTACACTGACACACGTGGGGTCACCATGAGTGCATCAACTAGAAGGCAGCTGGTTTTGTGGAACCCTTCAGCCCTTGGGGGATCTGGCTCAGAACAAAACATAGTTCGTGCCTGCAGGGAACCCTCATCTACCCAGGGAGAAGGATAAGGAGCTATTTCCTGGGCTGGTATCAGTATGTCCACCAGGAGGTTCCAAGAGTACATTGTGGAGGGAAATTAATGTTTGTTCCCAGACTTAAAAAGGGGCATTTGAGCCACGCCTTGAAGGATAAAGAGGTGTGGGTGAGTAGCAGCCTCTAAGCATTCTGTTAAGTGCCTGCCGTGTGCCAGGCAGGCTTTGGGCTGGTGCTCTGCCTATAGGTAGAGATATAGGTAGAGCTCACTGAATCTTTTCTAGGGGTGCAGTGTTCTTGCTGGTCCTATTTTACAGGAAACTGAAAGCCAGGTGACCTACCCAAGTCTATACAGCTAGATAGAGGGCTGAGATTCAGTCCCACCTTGCTAACTTCAGAGCCTTTGTCCTGCCCATCAGTGGAGGCAAAGTCAGAGTGTTGGAGTAACAAGAGGGCCAGAAGTAGCATTGGTGGCTGGGAGGGTGGTAACAGTTAAGGAGCACTTACTTGGCCATGCAGTTGTTGTTAGGCGCTATAGAGTTGGTTTTGACTCATAGCAACCACATGCGCAACAGAAGGAAACACTGTCCCATCCTGCACCATCCCCACAGACCTTGCTGTGTTTGAGCTCATTGTTGCAGCTCAATCCGTCTAGTTGAGGGCCTTCCTCTTTTTTGCTGACTCTTGACTTTACTAAGCATAATGTCCTTCTCCAGCAACTGTTCCTTCTGATACCATGTGCTAAGTACGTGAGGTGAAGTCTTGCCATCTTCGCTTCTAAAACGCACCCTGGCTGTACTCCTTCCAAGACAGAGGGGACCATGGGCTATGCATATTCTTTGCAAGCGTTATCCCGTAGATTCCTTCCAGCAACCCTCTGCAGCAGGTACTGTTACCCTCCACAGTAGGTACTGTGGCCTGGGCAGTAGGAGCTGTTACTGGCACCAGTGCACAGTGAAAGAAACCAAATGGATCCACAGAGGTAAAATAACTTGCCTGAGGCCGTATGGCTACGAAGTAGAAGAATGGAGATTCAACCCCAGAGCCCACACTCGGAACCATCCTACCATATGGTAGGCTACGTTGAAGGTGGTAAAAACATGGAACAAAGTCTCAAAGTGGGAAACTGCAGTGCATGTGTGGTGTACCTGGGCAGCTTTCAGGATGCTTAGCTGTGTGACCCTAAGGAGTAAGTCTCTTCATCTCTGAAATGGGATAGTAGAACAATATCTGTCATACCGGCAGAACCCACATAAACACTCTTCCAGAGTGTCTGGCAAGTGATAGGCGCCTTAGTATAATTAGCTACTGTTCCTGGAGCCTTTCTCCTTATGGGGTCTGTTCCTGACACCCTGTTTCTGGCTGTGAGCTGCTAATCTGGGGATGGGAACAGAAATGATGATCAGTCTTAACAATTCCTGCCCATAACGTTTTCTCGCATAGTCTGCTTGCTTCCCTGGAGACCTGCTGGAGTTGTGCACAGTCTGCATTCCCCTCAAATTTTGTCCCCAGCCTTCTCCCTAAAGAGTTAATGGTCAATGTCTGAAAATGTGAAAGGTGGAACCTGCTGCCTGCACTAGGGGAAAAAGAGAAAGGCTTTTTCTCCTCAGTCCTGCCTTGTTCCAGACCTTATTTGAGCCTTTACTCTCTGGAGGATCCCTGGATCCAGACATTCTCCCAGGCATTCTCCCAGCATGGAGGGTCTCAAGTTCTAGGACCTGAGTCAGACCTCCTTGGGGGCAGACACCATTCATCAAAAGGCCCCTGGGTGGCCAAGTCTCTTTGATTGGCTTTGAAATGTGTATTCTTTTTTCTTTTCCTCCGTCTAAATATTTGGATTTCTTGCTGAAATATTTAGGCAGGACTGTGTACTTCTGGCTGTTGTCACCTCCCTTGCCCCACTGGAATCTGGCTGCAGCTGCTCAGTGAGGGGGACGCTTGTCCCTGAATCTGGGAGAAAAGCATGTGGGTGGCTGCCAGGGGTGTTTGTCAGCAATGCCCGGTTGGAAGGGGTATGCAGTAGGTTGTGCTGTGTAACGGTACCCAGCTTTCAACTTGAGTCTTCAATTTCTTTACATAAGCTCATTCAGGAAGATTCTGAGTGCCTGTTAAATTGGGGCAAGTTAGCCTGTATGAAAAGGAACCCTGGCGGTGCAGTGGTTAAGCACTCAGCTGATAACCCAAAGTTTGGCAGCTAGATCCCTCCAGAGATTCCGGCGAACTGCAGCCATAAAGATGGCAGCCTGGGAAACCCTGTGGGACAGTTCTATTCTGTCATGTTAGGGTCACTGAGAATCGGAAATCAACTCAGCAACAAGTTTTGTTTCCCACTTCAAGCCCAAGGAGGGGCTGGGGGCACGTTGCCTAGAGACCAAGGACCAGCTTTCAAGTCAGACCTGGAATGACGTACCAGTTTCTGCCTTCATAAATTGTGAGCTTCTGAGCACATTGCTTCATCTGAGAATAGAACTAATCATACCTACCTCACGGGGGAGTGAATGTCATATGTGTAAATCTTGAAGTTAACCACCAAGACGAGTTTATTGTTATCTTCTCCTCTGTGGTAAGTGATTTTATAGAAAAAACAGCTTTCCATGTCTGGGTTTATCTTTATGAACCCTGTTCTTTGTCCCACTCTCATCTGCCATTTCGTAAGCTTTTCCCAAATGCCTTTCCCAGTGTTTACTAAGGGCCATTTAGCACAGAGGGCATGTGGCAGGTCAGTGTGGACGTGTCCAACAGGTCTGATGGCACCACATGGCTAGGTGCTTTCAGGGGAGCAATGGTTTCTGCTTTCAAGGAACATAAGGCTGAGCACACGCCACGGCCCTTGTGTGCCAGGTGTCTACTGAGCAAGCACTAGATAACTGGGCTGGTTTAAAGATGCTGCAGAGAGAATGAGCACCTTAAGGAGTGTCTTCAGCTGTGCACTTAAGAAACCATGAGGGCAAGTGGATGTGCTGGGGAGGGAAACACTGACCTACTGCCCCTTTCTTCTGGAAACTGGTTTGTAATCTTCAGTCTTCTAGGAGGAGCAGGAGGAGGGCCAGGCTGTTTGTAGAGGACAGGGTCATGTCCCTTGCTGATGCTTCCTTTGGCCTGACCTCAGCTTCATTGAGCTTTTTCACTCTGTGGCCTACCTCAGGAGGCATCCCTTCCATAGCTGACCAAGGATGCTGACCCTGGGGGAAGCAGAGGTGTTGTCAGGTACTGTGGGTGATATCGCCCCAGTCTTCTAAGAAGCTTGCGGACACACGGGCTTGGTACCTTTCTGTGCACCTGTCCTTAAGCTTTCCACAGGTCTCTGCAGACTCTTCAGAAGAAGTGCCTTCCTGTGAGTTCTCTCTGAGCCTAACTGAAGTGCAGCCACATGACAGCTCATTTGCCAGAAGAATAGGCAATGAAGGACCAGGAAAGAGTGATTATATTTAACTCAGTGCTGCTTGCTCGAGTCTAGGCAATGGATGGGCCTTTTTTCTCAGAACCACTACCCTACTTCCAATCCCATTTAAAATCTCCTTTAGGTCAGAAGGAAACCCTGGTGGCATGTTGGTTAAGAGCTACAACTGCTAACCAAAAGGTCAGCTCTTCAAATCTTCCAGGTGCTCATTGGAAACTGTATGGGGCAGTTCTACTTTGTCCTACAGAGTTGCTGTGAGTCAGAATCGACTTAATGGCATTGGGTTTGGTTTTGTACTTTTTTAGGTCAGAAACCTTTTGATAGTACTTTGGGGTACAGAGTATGTATTCTATTTATTCTGAAGTGTTTGGCATGCCTGATTTCCTGCCTACCCCAGCATGCATTTTCCTATGAGCACCAGCATCCTGGGCTAAGAGGCAGAAGTTGAAATTATGATGGGCTAGAAGCCCAGAAAGGCCCCAGTGCAGGCAGTTTGTACTTGGTTATTAACCTAAAGGTTGGTGTCTCAGCCCTCTAGCACTACTGTAACAGAAATACCAAAGTGGAGGACTTTAACAAAGAGAAACTTATGTTCTCACAGTTTAGTAGTGTAGAGGCTCAAATTCAGGGCATCAGCTCCAAGAAAAAGCCCTGTGTCTCCATCAGCTCTGGGAGAAGGTCCTTGCTTTCAGCGTTCTCTAGATCTAGGAATTTCTCTGTGCAGGAACTTGAGGTCTAAAGGTTGCTCTCTGCTCGTGACACTGCTTTCTTGGGGGTATGAAGTCCCCATGTCATTGCTGGTTTCTCACTGTTTCTCAAAAGAGATTGGCTTTAGACAAAATCTAGTCTTGTAGAGCTCATCAGTGTAACTGCTAATCCGTCTCATTAACAGTGACTGAGGAAAATTGTATCAGATGACAGAATGGTAGACAAATCACGTGATAACTGGAAACATTGGTACACACATTTTTGGAAGACAGTTCAGTCTATGACAGTGGGCAATTTGAAGCCACCACCCAGCAACCCTAGAGAAGAAAGTTCTGGTGATCTGCTTCCATGAAGATTATTGTTGTCACTTGCTGTCATTGCTTCCAATTCACAGCTACCTCATGATGCAGAGTAGACCTGTTCAAGGCTGTGGCATTTGCTGGCCAAAAAAAAAAAAAAAGAAACTCTGGAGCATAGTTCTACTTTGTTATACCTGTGGTCGCTAGACTTGGAGTTGACTTAATAACAGCAGTTGTTGTTAAAAGCTCAGTATGTTTTTTGGGGGAGCCATCCAGAGCCTAGAGCAGAAAAAAGATTGGATGCCTCCCTGTTGCCGAAGGAGTTTCCCCATCACAGGACTCTCCTCCCCATGTGTCAGCTCCCAAGGAGCTGTTGTTGATGGCTGATGGGGGAGGAGGGTCATGCTCTGGTCACTTCTCCTGCCAGCCAATCATAAAATGTGAGGTTGGAGGACGATGAGTGGTTGTCTAACTGGACTGCCTTTACAGCCCTTGAGCTCAGGCTGAGAACCTCATGTATAATTTGTCCAAGGTCCCTGTGTTCAAGGAGGAGGGAGGAGAAGTGTGATAAAGGAGCAATTAGAGCTAAGTGGGGCAATTAGGGGTGGCTTCTTGGGAACAGTGGCAGCAAAGAGGAGGTAGGTTAAAGGTTATTCCAACACCTCCTAATAGGTCTCCTTGTCACCTCTATGCATTTGTCAAAGTGATCCTAATAAAGTTGGGTCCTGTAGAACACCATGGTATATCTTCTCCTCTCCCTCATAGTGCCCAAGTGATTTAGCTTCTGCTGCCCATGTGAGCGTGTCTTTTCTGGACCCCGACCCTTGACCTTAAAGAGTCCTGATGGCATAATGGTTAAAGGCTTGGCTACTAGCTGAAAGGTCAGTGGTTCAAACCTACCTAGCATCTTCATGGGAGAACAGCCTGGTGATCTGCTTCCATAAAGAGTAAACCAAAAAATCCTGTTGTTATCAAGTCACTTCTGACTCATTGTGACCCTATAGGACAAAATAGACAGCCTAGAAAATCCTGTGGGGCAAGCACTTCTACTCTGCCGCAGGTGGTTGCTGTCGGTTGGAATTGACTCAGAGGCAGCAAGTTTGTTTTTAACCCTTGATCTAAATTGGTCTACTGCAGAAGCCATCTCTTAAACCCAGTACACTGATAGCAAGTATCTAATTTTCACAAAGAGCAGGAAGTCTGTGGCCACTTACAATATAAATTACTTTGGGAATGTCAGCAACAAGGAGCAGCTACAAAGAACAGTAGTCACAGTAGTTGATATTTAGTGGAAAAATATGCCCTGTGCATAGATGGCATGAGGGCCATCTCATTGACTGCCCAATGGTGGCAGAAGTTAAGGGCTGTAGGAGACTGTTACGCAGACAAGGCAACTAAGACAGAGAGAGGTTAAGTAACTTAAAGTCACATGGCTAGCTAGTGGTTTGAACCCAGGCCTGAGTCCAGAGCCAAAGCTCTGCACTCTTGTTTTGATTCCGTATCAGTCTAAGCTACAAGCCATTCTGCCTGCAATCCTGTTTTCTCTTTGCACCCTGGCAGTTCCGTGTGCCCAGTAAGCACTCTGTACTTAGCCAGCCCCTTTGCTGAGCACTGCTCTACTTAGCCTTGTGGGCACTGACACCTAACTGCCCCTGTCTTCCTGACCACATTGACGATATATAGTTTTGTTTGCCATTGTGTGACAGGTTTTAAAGCAGTAAGACTTGGGTTACAGAAATGACTGCCATAGCTCAGAGTTGGGGCTGTCACCTCTGTGCCTGCCCCCAGCCCCATTTTCTTGTCTCCTGTCCCTAAAGACCCATACAGACCTCTGAGCCATTTCTCACCCCATTTCTAATTTCTTTTAAAATTTCCTTTAGTTCAAAACCTTTTGATGATTTGGGGGATGCTGAGGCCCCTGACCCTTGTTCCTCGCTCCCACTCCCAAAGTTTGTGGATGAGGGAGCCACGCAACTATGTGTCCCCTGGAAAAGAATTAAGGAGTTGGAGGATAAGGTATGATTGATTGCCTCTTAGTTGTGGGGTTTCTGTCTGAGTCCTCACATTAACTGTCGCTTTCTCGTCAGCTAAACTCTCGTGACACTTCTCACTGATCCTCTCCAGTGCTCACTCTTAACGGAACTGTGGTCTGTACCTCAGGAGGGAAGAGCTTTAGTTTCCTTTCTCCTGGGGTCCAAGTACAGCAGGTCCCCTGGCAATATCAAAAACCTATTGCCTTCTGGTCAATTCCAACCAATAGTGACTGTATAGGACAGAGTAGAACTCCCCGTTGGCTTTCGATGTCTGCAAATCTTTCAAGAGGCAGACTGTCACATCTTTTTCTTGTGGACCTGCTGGTGAGTTCAAACCATCTACTTTTTGGTCAACACTTGAGTGCTTAATCACAGCTCCACTGGGGCTCCCTAGACTGACAATAAAAAACCAACCCCATTGCCGCTGAGTCAATGCTGACTCATAGTAACCCTGTAGACAGAATAGACCTGTCCCATAGAGTTTTCAAGGAGTGCCTGATAGATTCAAACTGCCAACCTTACACAGTTAGCAGCTATAGCACATAACTACTGCACCACCAGGGTTTCCAATAAAAAACCGAAAACCAAACCCACTGCTGTCAAGTCAGGTCTGACTCATAGTGGTGCGGTAGATCACAGTAGAACTGCCCCATAGAGTTTCCAGGGAGTGCCTGGTGGATTTGAACTACTGACCTTTTGGTTAGCAGATGTAGCATTTAACCCACTATGCCACCAGGGTTTCCAGTAGAGGTAGGTTATTGGGCAGCATGCTGAAGACTCTGGGGGTAGTCCTTTATGGAACTGGATGTTGATTTTGGCTTAGGCACTCCTGTATTTAATACAAGGTTTCTGGTTTCTCCCATGTCCTCAGGTGCAGGGTGGAGGTGGGTACCTTGCTCACAGACCTCTGGAAAAGAGCAAACGGCAGTCCCATAGTTTCCCCACTCCTGTTCAAATAAAACTGTTACCTCCTGGGTCGTGGAATGCATCCTGACTGTGTTAGCTTTGGAAGGATGCCCTTCCCTTCTCAGCATCTCTCCCCCCTCGGAGCAGGGGGGGAAGGCTGCCTCTCGCACAGGGGATAAGTGCTGAGCGGGATAGGCTGATGCAGTAGGGTCTTGTCCGCACCCCCTGGGGTAGCAGGAAAGGGGGTGCGTGTCAGCTTCTCAGCATCTCACCTCACAGACTATGACCCTGGCCTTGGGATCTACTCAGATGAGTGGCCCCATGTGTTGGACTTATCCCCGTTTTGGGAGGGCTAGAAGACTGAGCCAGGTTCTGGGCCTGGCAGAGCTTACTTGTGTGACCTGGTCACTTGCCCTCGCTGAGCCATAGACTTGCTCACGACAAACAGTTAAACCTTCCTGAGTACTAGCTGCATACCCTGTGCTGGTTTAAGGGTTCAAGAGAAATACCAGATACTATCCTAGCCCTTGAGCTTGGGGTGGAGCCATAACGTATGGCAGCGTGGGTTGTCATGGATATTAGCTTCTTAGGGCTACAGTATCGAATCACCATAAAGTGCATGGCTTAAGGCAACGGACATGTATTGTTTCATAGTTCTGAAGGCTAGAAGTCCAAATTCAGAGCGATGGCAGAGCCGTGTTCTCTCGTCATTTCCAGCTCCTGGTGGTCTCCAGCATCCTTTGGCTCGCAGCTGCCCCATACCTCCAGCCTCTGCCTCTGCCTCTACTCCATCTATCTCTGAGTCTCTTCTCTTTTTTAAGAGTACCACTCATTGGGTTAGAATCAGCCTGCACCTCTTTGACCTTATGATAGCTTAACTGTTGTTACTTTCGGAGACCCTTCCCAACAAGGTCATGGTCACAGGGACCAGGGATTGGGACTTTAGCACATCTTTTTGGAGGACACAGTTCAATTCATAACACCACACAATACTTGAATATTAAATGAGTGTGGATCATATCATAAAAGGCCTCAGGTGTTCCAAGGGAGGAAAAAGTTCCTGTCCCTTTTGGATGGGGCTGTCAGGGAAGTTTCCTCTGACCCAAGAATAGAGAGTGTTTGCCCTCCTTTGACTCCCATCACTCTGTGTACCACCTCCCCCCCTCCCCCCCCGCCCCAGCACACTGCATCTAGAGTTTTTGGCTTGTCTGCACCACCCCTATCAGGATTGAGTTGTATCTCCCCAAAATATGTGTCTACTTGGTTAGGCCATGATTCCGAGTATTGTGGGATTGTCTTCTATTTTATGATTATAATTTTATGATAAATAGGATTAGGATGGGACTGTAACACCCTTACTAAGGTCACATTGCTGATCCAGTATAAAGGGAGTTTCCTTCAAGTATGCCCTGCACCCCGTTTTTATCTTATGCAAGAGATAAAAGGTAAGGGAAACAAGAAGAGGGTGGGGACCTCATACCACCAAGAAGCAAGATCCAGGAGAATAGCCTGTACTCTAGCCCAGACCCAGGGTCCCTGCCTTGACAGCTTCCTCAACCAGGAGAAGGTGAATGAATGACAAGGACCTTCCTCCGGAGCCAGCAGAGAGAAAGAAAGCCTTCCTCTGGAGCTGATGCCTTGAATTTGGACTTGTAGCCTACTAGACCGTGAGAGAATAAATTTCTGTTTGTTAAAGCCACTAACTTCTGCTTTCTGTGTTACAGCAGCTCTGGATGACTAAGGCAACCCTCTTCCCTCCTGCAGGTTTTTGAGAATGAAGCCCTCACTTGTATACCATTGCATCCCAAATCGAGCATTCTGTGACAGGGTAATTATTAATGAGTGCCCTGAACTGTGATGCTCTTTTGTCCTCTCTCCTAGCAGCCCCTGCTTTGCCTTTCAGATGGGCCCACTTCCAACCTAGAGAAGTCTTCTGCAGCTGCCCCTGGCCAGACTCTTCCTGAGCAGTGCCCTAGGACTAATCCCATACCTCTGCCTCTTATCTGTGCAGGGGCTTCCTGACAGGGAAGACTGTATTCTCTGTTTGGAAAGGTTGATAAATGTTGCCTGGTGAAGGTGTGTGTCAGTATCTCCCTAGGAGTGTATAGACCCATGGCAGGCTCCCAGGGAGGGGTGCAGGCAAGGTGGTTATGGGGTCATAGGGTAGAAGTACTTTGGGCTCTGGTCTCAGAAGATTCTGGAAGGCTCTAGAAGATTCTGAAAGGCTCTAGAAGCTGGAGGTTCAGAGTTCACAGAACTCAGTTTTGACAAACCTACTTTTTTTGGAATGGCTCTGAGAGCTGCTGAAGTCTCCCATCTTGTAGATACAGGGCAGTTCCTGTCTGGAGGTGAGGTGAGAAGACAGAAGGGGACAGGAGCTGGTTAAATGGACATGGGAAATATGGGGTACAGGGGACAAGTGTGATGCGTAGGGAGAACAGCTAGAGTCACATGTCAAAGTGTGTGTTAGCTGCTGTATGAGAAACAAACTAACTTAAAACACAGTGAAACAAAAATCTCTCAGCCTTCACCTGCTCTGTGTTGAGGTTCATTGTGTAAAATTTCCCCTGAACGCAAATCTTCCTGAAGCCAGTTCCCCATCTCTGTATACACATTGCTACATGTTTTTGCATGCACGGCAGTTTAACCATTGTTTATTGATTAAATGGATGGGCTCTGGCCTGTGGAATGGGAGACCCATAGACAGACTGGAATAGGGGGCCTCTGGCTAGGGATGGAGGGGGTGGTGGCTTCCTGGTGTTTCTCAGAGTGGGTTGGAGGTATGAGCAGGCTTCAAGTTACAGAACAACAAGACTGGGTTGGGGGTGAGGAAAACAGGGAGACTCCAGTGTATGCTCCTCTCTGTTAGCACTGACTCATAGAATCTCAGTTTAAAAACAGCAGCCAGGCAGTGTGTTATTGGAAAGGCGGATTATTGATGGCTTTCTCTCTCTGTCTCCTAAATTTTGTGTCATATGGTTATATTACTTTTATGACTAGAAGAAAAGTTTTTTTAAAGGATAACATGTGTATCAGTAGCTTTTATAATGTATAAGGTACACAGAACACAAATACGGTTTTTAACAGAATCTACTCTGAAGCTAGTATCAGAATCTACTCTGAATTTGGTGATCTGTAAACAGCACCTTATTATTTTTTTAATTTAGCTACTAGAGTGGTAACTTCCTGGCCAGCACTGCTGTTGAACAGTTTAAGGGCAGATGCCTCAGAGGCTGAGGAAACCCGGTGAGCCTTTGGTCTGCAGACCAACAAGTCTAAGACCGTGCACACAGGCTCACCATCGCTATGAAGAGTGTAGTTCCCTGGTAGAGGTCTGGCAGAGCCAGCGGAGCCCTTGCTGACTGTTCCCAGTGTTGGAATCGGTGTCTTCACAAGCACAATGGGTGGGCTTCCTGAGAGGCCTATGGACAAGTGCTGTCTTGGCGCCTCTGTACCCGTAGCTGTGTGCAAGTCCATGGGGACTCCTCTAGACCTGGGCCCATTTTCCAGAGGAATAAAGGATGCAAAGTCTCAGTGCAGATTTGGAATAGCCCAGGGCCATGAGTATGGTTGAGTCTCAGGAAAGTCCTGTGGACAGTAGCCCCAGGCTTGGATAAGCCCAGGGGTCTAGGGAGGGGGAGGCCTGCCTAGGGGTGGTATAGGTAGGATGGGGTTTGTACAGGAGCTACTAGTATGATAGCCACTATCCACACATGGGGTTTAACTTTCTTTAAACATTTTTACTGCTTATCATGGCTGTTAAATTTTAAACTAAAGTTCTGCCCCTCAGTCACACCAGCCACATTTCAAGTGCTCCTCAGGCTCCTATGGCTAGAGGCTATATCAAGCCCAGAGAGAGTTCTATTGGACAATACTGGAGTGTTGGGTAGGAATCTGTTGAGTTTCCTGATGTCATGTATGGCTTCTTTCTGTGCCCCCTCCATTTCATTTCTTCCCTGGGGTGGGTTTTGGGGAGAGGTGGGCCAGAAGCCTTGAGGGACGGAGGGTGAGCAGGTACTGACCTCGAGGAGGGTATTTCAGTAACTTAGAAACAGGCACTACTGGCTGCTTTTATAGAAAGTGGGTTAGCAAAGGTTGTATTGACTGTGTTGTTCTGTCACTGACACTGGACCCAGAAGAATCTGTTTCAGGGGAAGGGACGAGGAGGAGACGTAGTGGTGCAATGTTAAGCACATGGGTGCTAGCTGGAAGGTCCGCAATTTGAACCCAACCAAATGGCTCTGCAGGAGAAAGACTCGGTGTTCTGATCCTGTCTATAAAAATCACAGACGAAACAACTCAGTGAGGCAGTTCTACTCTGTCCCCAGGGATTGCTGTGAGTCAGAATTTACTTGATGGCACCTAAGTACAGCAGGGTGAGAGGCATGTGATTCCGTATCTCTGACCCAGTGTCATCAGTCAGCCTTTGCTCCATCTGAGGTGGGACCATGCCATTCATTGAAAGTGAGTCATTCTTCACAAATGTCTGACATGTTGCTCATGGTCTCCAAATTCCTTCCTCCTGCCTTCTCCAACCCTAGCGCCACACCCAACCCCAGCCCCTCATCCACCTCTGCAGTGAAGCGGCCATGTGGAGGAAAATCTGTTCCTTCGAGTTAGGGTCACTGGGCCATTGAGGCTTTCCTACTTGACCAGCACATCTTCCCTCTTTGGGATAACTGAACAGTGGACCTTCCCACTGCAGTAGAGTAAGAGAAGGTGGTGACTGAGGAAACTTGAGGGGATTTCCAGGTTAGCTGTCAGTCCCTCTTCCTCTGGGAGGCCCTTGGGCCAGGGGAAGGGGAAAGACCCAAGGTTTGGGGCCAGGAAACAGAGGAAGGACGGGCTGTTTTCTGGATGGGTGGAACATCTGCTCTAGAGATTGTGCGGGTTCTACTTTGTTCATGTCTTTTGAGCCTCAGTTTCCCTGTCTGTAGTGGACTTCTTGCCCTGCTTTGTGCCCCATTGCTTGGACTTAAAGGAGCTATGGCATGAGCCCCAGGAGCTGTCATGACCTTGTTGTTTTTTGTCTGTACTTTTTCATATGCCATCTTCTACTATTCTGAAACAATTTTATGCCTGGCAGCCTGTCTTTGTCAGACTGCAATGCCCATGGGCAGGGCCTAGGTCTTGTACTTCCTTTGTTTGGTCCCAGACTTAGCAAGTATTCACTGAATCCATTGACCCTGCTTTGAGCTGCATAGAGCAAGGAACAGTTGTTCATGAGTCTGCTCCCCTCTTTCTTTGTGTTAAATTAGGTCGAGTGGGTGGGTAGGTGTCTGTGTGGGTGGGTAGGTGTCTGTGTGGCGTCTGGCCAGATGTGGCATTTATAGCAGGAGGAAACAGCACAGGTGGACTTTTGTCCATCTGAAAGGGTCCAGGTGGGAGTGAGGCTGCAGGAGACCCCTTCTTCTCCCTTCTTGTCCCTTCTTACCCTCCTACCCCTCACCCCTCTCTTCTAGGAAATGACTAGAAGCCTTGATTTGCGTCTGAGGGTATGTTTAGAGAGCAGTTTGTGTTCTGGAAGGCCACTGACTGATCAGTTGTTTAGCCCTCAGCCGCCTAGGACAAACAGTTCTGCTTCAGCAACCCTTTGGGCTGAGCAGACCTCTCTGGTGAGCCTGTGAAGTGGCCACCGCAACTGCCTTCTGTGGTGCTTCTGTGTGAAACTTGAGTTCTGCAGGAGGACCGGATGCAGCCATGTGAGAAATGAGTCTTGCTCCCCTCCCTAATTTCTGGTGGCTTAGAAATTGGGTGCATTTATGTTATTCCTTTCAGCTTCTCTGGTCGCACAGCAAACTCCTGCCCCCCAACAACACTGGATATTCATCAACTGTTAGCAACCACTGGAGTAAGTCCCTGACTTATGGCGATCCCATGCACAATGGAATTGGTCTGTCATGATCTGTAGGGTTTTCAGTGGCTGATTTTGAGAAGTAGATCTCTAGAACTTCTCCTTAGTCCTTCTTAGTCTGGAAGCTTCCCTGAAAACTGTTCAGGATTGCAGCAACATGCCAGCCTCCACTAACAGGTAATAGCTGTGCGTGAGGTGTGTTGCCCAGGAAATGAACCTTGGTCTCTTGCATGGAAGATGAGAATTCTACCATTGTCTTTGTTTGTAAACTAGATGTTCCTTCGTCAGAGATCATTTCCAGCTGTTAGTAAACATGCTTCATGTGCTTTCCTTTTACCACCACCAAGCCTTTGACTCCTAACCCCAAGTAGTAATGGGCAATGGCATTATTCTCTTTTTTACAGAAGAAGAAACTGAGGCCGTGACTGGGAGGGCCTCCAGAGTAGCAGAGGTTGTGCAAGCCCAGCAGTTGAATGCTCCTCCACTGTCCTGGGAAGATTGAGGGGTGTGTAGGGCCTGGATGGGGTGGTTGGAGGTGAAAAGGGCTTGGAAAACATTCTTGCTTAAAAATCTCTGCTCTTATGAAGGAGAGAGAGAACAAGTGTGTATCAGGCACAGTCCTCATCCTTTCTGCCTTCTGTGTTTTTGCAATAGAGTTATGTCTCAATCAAGATTCTCTGTGGGGGTGTGTCAGGAGAGTTTCCATTTCCTGTTGCCTGGTCTGTCCCCAGTCTTGGGCCCCAGGTTAGGGGGTGGGGGTTTTCCTACGCTCCCTGACGACTCACCTCAGCCCATCCTCTCTGCTAGGAGGGCTTAGCTGTACTTTTCCATACCTTCAACACAAAAACAGCCCTGTGTTTCTTAACTCTGGTCACGTCCCACTCCCCAGTCAGCCGAGGGAGAGTGGGAGGACCGTCCATGCAGGGTGGAAAAGCAGAGGCAGCTGCACCTGGTCTGCCCCTCTACTCTTGTGACTGGCCTGAATAGTGATGGCAGGGGTGACATATGCCAGCCTCGCCTCCTATCCTTTCTTGTACTAGGGATCCTTTTGTACCTTGTCTCTGGTCTGACTGGAACAGTCTACAATCCATGCCTGTGTCTGGACATCTGGGACATAGGGAGTAAGCACTTGAGGTTGAAATGTCCCTTGCATCTCACCCAGCACTGTCTCCATTTGTGGAGGAATTGGTTTTGGATCTTGACCCTTGACCCTAATTGAAACTGTCTTCCTGTGGGATTTGAGTGTGGGGCTTGGGGCCTGTTGAAACAGAAGGCTTCCCCCACCCCATCCTCAGATGCCTGTGCTGATTGGCTGGCAGTTTCGTGTACAATTTATTCCAGAGAGGATGGACGCCAGCTGTTGTCCTCCCGCCAGAGACTGAACCAAAGGAAATGGGCTTGGACTGTAGCCGGAGGGATTTAGGTTCAAGTCAGACAATAAGGAAGGATTTGGTGACAGGTGGTTGCCCTGGGGAGGATCCTGAGGAGAGGTTGGTTGTGAGGAATGAGACGAACTCATACCTGGGGGACGTGGGTGGAGGAGAAGATGTTCTGGGACATGTTCCTTTGGTACCAACTTGCCTAAGGTCACTTATAAGCAGGCAGTGATGTTATTTCAGAGGAAGATGGATACTCAACTGCCCAACCCACTGCAGGTTTAGATCCAGACAGATGACCCTTGTATTCATTTTTTTTTTTTTAATTAATGAAGAGGCTTATAATTTAGCCACTTGGTCATCTTCAACAAATTATAATCAGTGGAGAGGCTTCATAAGCCTTTGTCCCCAGCTGGCACACCATTCAATACACTCAGCTGCAAACCAAAAAGTTGGCAGATTGAGTACCCAGAAGCACCTTGGAAGAAAGTCCTGGTCACTTGGTCTTGAAAAATAGCCATAGAAAACCGTACAGAGCGTAGTTCTACTCTAATACATATGGAGTTGCTGTGAGTTTGAACTGATTTGACAGCATGTGGTTTTAATAGTTCTTACCATGAAAACTCTAGCCTTCTAGGGTAAGTGGTTATTTATTGCCCGAAGTCACTAGCCACAGTGAAGGGAGAAGGGAAAGGAGGAAAGAGTAGAGGGGTGTCTCACTTATCTGGTACTGCTGTAGTAGAAATACCACAAGTGGATGGCTTTAACAAAGGAGAGTTTATTCTTACACAGTCCAGTAGGTGGGAAGTCTCAACTCAGGGTCCTGGCTCCAGGGGAACACACTGCACTCTGTGTTGGCTCTGGAGGAAGGTTCTTGTGTTGCATCAGTCTTTCTTTGGTCAGAGAGTATCTTGGCATAGGAACCTCCAGTCTGAAGGATGTGCTTTGTTCCTGGCCCTGCGTTCTTGCTGGTACGAGGTTCCTGACTCTGCTTGCTTCCCTTTCCTTATATCCCTTGTAGGATAAAAGGTGGTATGGGCCACACTGCAGAGAAACTCCTTAGTAAGGATGTTACAGCCCCAACCGAATCCTCTCTAACACATTTCAATCTTGCATTGTTTACCAACCACAGGCAGAGATTGAGGATTTACAACATAGGAAAATCACAGTGGAGGCCAACCAACCAATAGTGGGAATCATTACTCGGACAGACTGATACACACATTTGGGGGGGAGGGATACAATTCATTCCATGACAAGGGGTCCTTTGTGGAGTTGGGGGAAGTTTGCCTGGTAGCTTGGGACATTCTCAGGTGAGGTAGGGTGTCAGTCACACCATTCTCTCAAGTGTACAAGTGTGAATAGGAGGGACAAGTATGGCGGGAGTCGGGAGCGTGGAGGTGCAAGGTGAGAGGTGTTGGCAGGGGAGCTTTGTCCTCAGAACTCTGCAGGGGGCTCAAGGAAAGCTGCTGTGCCTAAAGGAGTATGGCTGGTGGCCACCAACTCACAAGAGAGCTGCGTGGAACAGGAGAGGCACTCATGCACGGAACACGTACAGCCCTGAGACTTAACATCCTCCTCGATCCTTGCCCCTGCCTTCCTCCCTCCTATTTCTGGAATTCTGGTAGCTCCAAAGTCCACAGTGGAGCTGACTCACCAGAGACTCGGGCTGCTGGGGCTGTGATCCTGCAGACAGATGAGGAGGGCAGCGAAGGGAGGCATGGGAGCCATGGGAAGCACAAAGCCATCGACCCAGACTGTGTCCGTTCTTGCTGTGGGGTGGGAGCCACCTTGTCTAGTGGAGACAGGAACCCTGGTGCCCATGGCCATGCACTGAAAGGAGGGACTGGTAAAGGGCATGATTCTTGGAGATGCGTTCATGCATTCATTCTGCAGATAGTAACGGGTCACCTACTGTTGTGGTGTTCTTTTCTGGGACTGGGGACTGAGGAATGAATAAGGTCTTAGTCTTTAGACCTCAGAGACCAGTCGGGAGATAAAGAACAAGCCAGATAAACAGATGTATTCTAGAATGTCATGTACGGTGAAGCAAGGGGCTGGACTGTGGCAGGGTTCCTAATGATTCAGATAGGGAGAGAGTCATGTGACTAATAGGGGGAGGTATCTCAAGCAAAGGGAAGGCACACACAAAAGCTCAGACTGTTCTTAGCCAAGAGGAGTGGAGAACTGCAGGGCCGGGGTGGACTCTTGTCCTGGGTGGTAGTGGCAGGGAAGCAAGGGTGTTGCTTTTAACAACTACCCTAGATGTCAGCTCCATATGCAGCAGCACAGCTCATTGTGGAAGTGTCGCCCCCCAGACCCCGCAGTTGACATGTGAAGGAATGGTGTTGATGTTTGCTGCCACTGAGTTAGCCCCTGACTCATGGGTACCCCATGCACAGTGGAAGGAAACACAGACAGGTCCTGAGCCATACACATGATTGGGTGGGGATTGGAGCATTGTGATCCCTAGAATTCTCATTGGCCAATATTTGGAAGTAAATTGCCAGGCCTTTCTTCCTAGTCTCTCAGTGTAGAAGCTGTGCTGAAAGCTGTTCGGCATCATAGCAAAACGTTAGCTGCCACAGTAAGACAGATGGTGGCTGCACGTGAGATACACTGGCTGGGAATCAAATTGTGGTCTCCGATATGAAAGGTGAGAATTCTGCCACTGAGAATCCTACCCCAGTGCTGTAGTCACACTCTTTTTTCTACCTGGTACCCAATGTAGAGAGCTTTCCTGTGTGCCTAGTGCTGAGTTATGCACTACTTCCTGTCACCTGCATTGGAGCCCAACAAAGCTGTGGCACACCATTCTTCTGCTATGAAAAGTGAAACTCAGAGAGGTGCCAGGATGTGCCCCAGCTGGCCAGCTGGTAACAGAGAGCCACAGTTGGAACCTATCTGTGTCTGCGCCAACGCCTGGGCCTTTCCAGGAATTTGTGTCCTCATATTGCTCAGGGAGGGTCCCAAATTCAGTATTTATGATGTTTGCTGAGTGTATTTTGGGAAACCTTGGTGGCATAGTGGTTAAGTGTCGCTACTAACTAAAAGGTTGGCAGTTTGAATCTACCAGGCGCTCCTTGAAAACCCTATGGTGCAGTTGTACCCTGTCCTTCAGGGTTGCTGAAATCAGAATCGACTTGACGGCAATGGGTGTGGTTTAGTTTGGAGCATATTTTGAAGTGGGTTGACCATCTCAGCTGGTGTCGTCCAGCCTAACGTCCAGACCTGGGCCTCAGGGGAGGGACAGCAAGCCAGCCTACAGCAGAGAGGTGGGGCTGACGGTGAGTGAGCTGCACCTGTCTGTCAGCCATGAGGGAGAGATGGCAAGTCAGCAGTTCCTGTGACCTCCCTTGTGTCCTGTTTTTAGAAACCTTGAGTGGCTGATGATTCCCATGTTTTCACTCCTGATTGTACCGCAAGGTTGGGGTCAACCTAAGAAACATCTCTAAGGGTGGGAGCTGGGGAACATAAGCATACTCAAACCCTAAATAGTGTCAACGAGATTAGATTCATAGATAGAACTGCACAGCCCTTCTTTTAACTCCATGTCACCTGTCAGCTGTGTCTCCGTGTCACCTTTCCTTCTTTGCTGGGGTTGATGTTTCTCTGTGGAGTTCTAGGATGCGAGGCAGGGGACCTTTGACTGGTTCTACTCTGCTTTGCCATCAGCTTGCTATGTGATTTTACCATGTCACTAGCCCTCTCTGAGCAGTTTCCTCATCTGTAAAATGGAAATAGTAATGTCCATTTTGTCTGTCTTCCCTGCAGTTTTTGGGGATTATGGCCACGGCAGTTATGGGCCTGAGAGGTGCTTGAATGTGGGCATTGTGATGAGGAGGTGGGAGATGCAGGTTCAAGGCTCCCCTTAACCTTTTATGAAGGAAGGTGGTCCCAGGGGGATTTGTTGATGTGTATGAAGCCAGGAGCTGAATCTCATGCAGGGGCCTCTCCTCAGAGCCCCTAGCCCGCTTCAGGAAGGCCCCTTGTTCCCTCGGACCTCACCTGCATTGGGAAAGAGAGGGATGCTGTGCAGCCCACCTGGCATGTAGTAGGCATGCTTGAAGAGTCCTTGCAGAAACAGTTTGTTGGCCTCAAGTTAAGTTGGTAACCTGTTAGTGAGGAGACGTGCCTCTTAGCATCGGGGCAGAGAGATGTCAGACAATCCTAGAATCTGGCCTCAGACCGCAGCATGCCGGGTAAGGAGGAGATAACCATCCTTAGCTCCCAGGCCAGTCCAGTGGTTGTGGGTTGGAGGTGGAGAAGCTGCAGATGGATGAAGGCTGTGTCTCTTGTCACTTGACCTAACTGGGAATCTTACCTTCCCTGAGCCCTTCAGAAGACAAAGTAGGGGTAGAGAGCATGCTTTGAGAATGTGGTTTCAGAGGGTGCTCTGGCATATTTGTGCTTGGGAGGGAGGGGGTTCTTTCTTTCTCAGGCAGCCATGCACAGAGATTTCCCGCCTGACTCAGCCCTCCAAGTGCCTCGGAATGCTCGCTGACCCCTCCAGCCCCTTCCCTGTTTGCTTTAGCAACCGCTACAGCCTTCCCAGGTCAGCCAGCCATCCCTCCAAAGCTCTGCTTGTCACAGGAGGGGCACCCAGCTGCTGGGGATTACTGTCCCAGCCTGAGAACAATGGGGGCAGGGTCACCTGCCTTGTTTTTCTTTGTCCCTCTAGTGTGTGGACAGGGCTCCCGGGCCTGTGAAAGTCAGGAAACCCTGAGATTTCTGCTGAGAATGCGCTTACATCTGGCACAGGCATGCCTCCTGAGCGTGAGAGCTAGCAGCATCTCTGGGCTCTGAACAGGCTGCTGAGAGACAGTCCAGGACAGGAGGGTGTGGGGGAAGTGGAGAATGGAAACCCAAAGGTGGACAGGAGAAGAGTCATCACATACAGCCCTGCTGACTGCTGACATTGGGGGCTGGGGAGGGAAGGAACAAGGCCCAGCAAGGACAGTTGGGTCTGTGAGTGGTTCTCAAATCAGCTAGGGGGCTTTTTGGCTTCCCGCTTCCCAGGCTGTATTCTAGACCAGTTCTTTCAAACCCTCTGAGCAAAGGACCTAGGCATACGTGTTTTTTTTTTTCAAACTGGCCCAAATGAGCTGAACGTGCAGCCCAGATTAAGAAGCAGTAGTATAGGAATCCCTAAGGTGTGCATCATCACCTGCCTGTCACGTTGTCGTACTGGAGTGGCTTGCACTTTGTTATGGATGCTAGAAGCGATGCTGTCAGTGTTTCTGATACCAGCAGAGTCACCGGTGGTGAATAGATTCAGCGGAGCTTCCAGCAGGCTAAGACAGGCTGGGGAGAACAGCTTGGCAGTTGACTCCTGAAAAGCAGCCAGTGGAAGCCTTCTGGTTCATAAGAGCATGTTTTCTGCTAAAGTGTTGGAAGGTGTGCCTCTTCAGTCCCCCAGGTTGGAAGGTATTATGTATTAGCTGTTGACAGTGGCCTAAACAGTGATGGAGAAGATGGCACGGGACCAGTCAATGTACCCATTCTGTTGTATCTAAGGTTGCCGTGATATATCTAAGGTTACTGTGAGATGGAGCTGCCTCAACAGTAACTAACAACTACTATGTGCACAGTGAGGGTGGGAATCAGTGGACCACTTTCCATCTTACCCAATGGAGTTGCTAGGTTTTTGGGGCTTGGGGGTTTGATCCAGGTGACTGACAGCACGTGGTCACCGTGGGCATGTGGGGGACTTTGCTTGACGCACACCCTCACCTTGTGTGACACTGCTGGATGTGTTTTGGCTGGTGGGGCCGGGCCCGCAGGAGGGAAGACCGAGCATGCCCGCACTGAGCACCTTACCTTAACGACCAGAGAGAAATGTACACACGGAGGCACTGTCTTAGTTATCTAGTGATACTATGACAGATAGCACAAGGGGATGGCTTTAACAAATAGAAACTTATTTCTCACGGTATAGAAGGCTAAAAGTCCTAATTCAGGAGATTGGCTGAAAGGGAAGGCTTTCTCTGTCGACTCTGGAGGAAGGGTTTTGTCTCTTTAGCTTCTGCTGCTGAGTGGTCATGTGGCTTGGCATCTCTCTTCTCGTCTAACTTACCTTTAATCTCTTTTTTTATCTCAAAATATATTAAAGATACAGCCTACACTCATTTTGCTTTATTAATGTAACAAAGACAGTCCATTTCCAAAGGGGATTATAACCACAGGCATAAAAAATAATGATAATAAAACCCACTGCCACAGAGTTGATTCCAACATATAGTAACCCTCTAGCATACAGAAGAACTGCCCTGTAGAGTTTTTAAAGAGGGCCTGCTGGATTCAAACTGGGAGCCTTTTAGTTAGCAGCCAAAGATAGCAGTTAAATACTGTGCCCCAGGGCTTCTACCACAGGCATAAAACCAAAAACCCATCGCCGTCAAGTCGCGTCTAATTCACAGCGACCCTGGAGGTCAGAGTAGAACTGCCCCATAGAGTTTCTAAGGAGCACCTGGAGGATTTGAACTGCCAGCCTTTTGGTTAGCAGATGTAGCACTTAGTACACTCTGCCACCAGGGTTTCCAAACCACAGGCATGGAGCATTTACAACACTTTTTTTTTTTATTGTATTTTAGTTGAGGGTTTATAGAACAAACTAGTTTCTCATTAAACAGTTAGTACACATACTGCTTTATGACATTGGTTAACAACCCCATGACTTGTCAACAATCTCCCTTCTTGACCCCCGTGAATTTCCTATCGCCAGCTTTCCTGTCCCCTCATGCCTTCTGGACCTTGACACTGGGCTGGCATGCCCCTTTAGTCTTGTTTTATCTCATGGGCCTGTCTGATCTTTTGGCAGAAGGGTGAACCTCAGGAGTAACTTCATTTCTGAGCCGAAAGAATGTCTGGGGGCCACACTCTCAGGCGTTCTCCAGTCTCCGTCAGGCCAGTTAAGTCTGGTCTTTTTTTGTGAATGAGAATTGTGTTTTCCGTTTTTCTTGGTCTCCGTCCGGGACCCTCCGTCGTAATCCCTGTCAGAGCAGTCGCTGGTGGTAGTTGTGCGCCATCTAGTTGACTGGACTCAGTCTAGTGGAGGCTGGAGTAGCTGGGGTCATTCATCCTTTGGGCTAACCTTTCCCTTATATCTTCAGTTTTCTTCCTTCTCCCGTGTTCCAGATGGGGTGAGATCAGTCGAGTATCTTAGATGACTACTCATAGAACACATCATCTGGGGAGCATAATTCAGTCCCTAACAGGGACCTTCTCTTCAGTCTGCAGCGTGATCTGGGGGGCACAAAGGATGGAGACATGAACGAGGCTGACTGTGGAGCTCCTGACGCGCGAGTGGCAGGACTTGCTGGGTACTTGGAAGGAGCTGGACTTTAGGACCAGAGAGCTGAGTCCTGGGAGTTGAGTTCAGAGAACGAGGCAAAGCTGCATGTTCTTCTGTACTGCGGAAGGTTTGATGGGGAAGGCCACCCAGGTGTGGGTTTGGACTTAAAAGTCATAGCTATGGAGGAGAAAAGTGTGTATCCGAGGGAAGCATCACCTGCTTGGGCAGGAAATACAGTTGCTGTCAAGTCATCAGACTCATGGTGACCCTGTGTGTGTCAAAGTAGAACTGTGCTCTATGGGGTTCTTTCTGGCTGATTTGGGGAAGTCAGTCACCAGGCATTTCTTCCAAGGCGCCTCTGAGTATACTTGAACCTCCAGCAGTTTGGTCAGCAGTTCAGAACATTAATCTTCTGTACCACCCAGGGAACCCAATAATCTTGCTCAGACAGAGACCCCAAAGTCTCAGTACAGCTCCTCGTTTTACAAAGGAGGAAGTGGGCAGAGAGATGAGGTTTCCGTAAGAATCCCACTAAGCGACTTACTGAGCTGAGCTAGAACCTGGGTTTGCAGACCCTGCACTGACATCCTTCTACACCACCCCCCAACAATTTATTTGTCCTTCTTTTTTCTTCTGAAAACCTCGGTGGTATAGTGATTAAGAACTATGGCAGTTTGATCCACCTGGTGCTCCTTGGAAACCCAATGTGGCCTCTGGCCTGTAGGGTTGCTGTGAGTTGGAATCAACTGCAATGTATGTGTGTGTGTGTGTGTGTGTGTGTGTGTGTGTGTTTGTAAACGCTGTTTTGGTATTAGAGCAAATCTGAAAATGCAGACACGCAAGCAAGAAAGATGTTAAGAAACCAGTTTTGCAGCAGTCCCAACTCTGTGTTAACTGAGACTTTGCCCCTGCCACCTGCAGTCCCTGCCTCTGCCCCCAGAGACACCTGCTTCTCTGGGAGAGACAAACAGAGCTGTGGCAAGTTGGGCTTGCAGCTGCACAGATATCAGGGTGGCAGCTGTTGGGCCCGTGCCAGTCTCTTGCCTGTAAACTAGAAATGCCCTTCAAGCTACACCATGGTCACCTGGGCTGGGCAAGAAGGTGGTGAGGAAACGCCTAGAATTCCTTCTCCCTGCCCTGGCACACTCCCTCCTGCACCTTCTCATGGACTTGTAAGCTCTTGGCCAGAAGGTGGAAGACCTGAGCTCTGTCTTGACTCCCTCCGCGTGCAACACCCATCACCCTCCACTCAGTGATGTTTGCGCATTAGAATCACTTGTGGAGCTGACCAAGAGGCACAGTGCGGGGACCCATGTGTGGGACTGCCTGCCCTCTGCAGCCTGCCCAGTGTGCTCACCTGGGTGGGAAGCTGGTCAGGGTAGCTGGGAGCCCCAGGGTGAAAGGTCATGAGAGATGGGCATTCTGAGGGATGGGGTGGGACATCTTGAAAGTGTTGAATGTGCTCTGCTTCTCCCTGCCCTCCCCAGTTCCCCTGACTTTTCTCTTGTGGCCAGGGACCATCTGCCGAGCCCCAGACCTCCTCCCTTCATGAATCTTTTTGATTCAGGTGTCTGAGAAGTCTTCACATGTCCTGAGGAGACAGCCTGATCAGATGTAGATGGCCAGTTCTCCTTAACACAGGGAACAATTGGGTGAGGTGGCAGGAGGTATGAGGAAGGTTGGGAACAATGTCTCTTGTTTTTCCCAGTCTTGTCCTTCAGGTATAGGAAGGTTAACTGCCTGCCCTCCTTTCCTCTGTCCCTGATCTAAGGCATGGGTCTTTGTCTTTCCTTCCATTTCCAACTTCTTAAACCTAACCAAAAACCAAACCAAACACACTGTCACTGAGTCAATGCTGACTCACAGTAACCCTATAGGACAGAGTAGAATTGCCCTATAGAGTTTCCAAGAAGTGCCTAGCAGATTTGAACTGCTGACCTTTCTCTGAATTAGCCAGGGGCGTAGTGACCTTTCCTCCTGAGTCTCTGTTCACCACAAGACTCGCTTTCCTCTGACATACACACAATACTGATAGCAGGTGCGCTCAATGTTTTCTGTTTCCTGAGTACTTTTCATCTGCTCAGAAACTCATTGCTGAGTCGATTCTGACATGTACTGACTATATAGGACAGCTTCACAGGGTTTCTGAGGAGTGACTGGTGGATTTGAACTGCCAGCCTTTTTGTTAGTAGCCAAATGCTTAACCACTGTACCACTAGGGCTCCTATCTACTCTGAGTAGGTACTGATTTTGTCAGATAGAGAAACTGGGGCTGGGAGGCTAACTAATTTATCCAGAGTCTTGCTGCTAGCAATGGGCAGACCCTCCTTGGATTTAGACTCTGTTAAGTCTGGCTATTTCCATGAGCCACATAGTGTGGTTAAGAGCTCAGGGTCTGGAATTGCAGAGGTAGCCCCTCATTTTGGGGTCTCAGCTCTAGATAGACATCTCAACTTGAGCCTCAGTGGCCTCGCCGCTGCACAGTGGGTTTGTGTAATGTCCTCAGGAGGTTATAGGGATTCAGTGAGGAAAGTGCATGGCTCCTAGTGAATTTTGCCGTCAGTGCTGACTTTCATATTCCTTCTGCTCATAGAATCTCCAAGGGTCCGTGGAGACTCTCCAGAGGATGGGTCTCCCCTTCCTGTGGATCTTGGGCCACCCCAGGGTCCTTGGGTTGCTCCCTCTGCTGCCTGGGAACCCCCCTTCCTTGGTGCTCTCATCTGTCCTCAGCCCCAGCCCCAGTCTTTCAAAGCCTAGGCCTCCAGGTCCTCTTGGCCCCTGGCCCCTCTTCTGTCAGACTAACACTGCTAACCCCCCGCACAGCCCCCTGACCCCAGCAGGATAGCATGCTGGTGGCCCCAGCAGCCCCTGCATCCACTCCATGACCCTGACATCACCATGGTGGCCAGACTGTTGATGGGATCTGCCTCTCTTCTTCCCTCCTCACTGTATGAAGGCCTACACCTTGCTGCTGATGAATTTCAGTTAAAACCCAAACTGCAGAACGATGTTGTAAAGCTGTTGGGCAGATAGCAGCAGGGTATTAGAGAATGAGTTTTGGTTTTCTCAGCAAAGAGAGTCGAGGCCAGAGAATAGACCCTAAATCAAAGAGCAGATAAAAGCCTCTGCCCTCCTGGAGTTTACATTCTAGGGGAGTAGCTATATTCCTGGGGTGTTTCTTGCGTGGTTGCCTGGGCATTGCATTCTAGATCTTGTTCCATTCTTCTTTCTTCCCTCCCATCTACAGATGGTGCTGTGATTAAGACAAGACTGTCTTGGTTCACATCCCATCTTCACCACTGACCAGCTATATGATCTTGGGCAAGTTTCCTAACCTCTCTGCCTTGGTTTCTCATCCGTATAATGCTGTTGTTGTGTGTTGTCGAGTCAGTCCTGACTCATAGCAACTCGATAGGATGGAGTAGAACTGCTCCCTAGGGGAATCTTCATGGGAGCAGATTGCCAGGTCTTTTCTTGCAGAGAACCAGTGGCGGCCTTGAACCACCAGCCTTTTAGATTGCAGCCCAGCACTTCACCATTGCCCCACCAGGGCTCTTTAGATCAAGTGAGGTTAGTAATAGTACCTGTTTGAGCGTTGTGAAGTTCAGTGAGCTAAGTGACTTAAGGAGCTGAGGTGGGTACCTTTTGTGTAAGTGATCGAATACCAACTACTGCAGCCATGCCCCTTTTGCTTGAGAAGTGGGCCGCAAGGGCTAGGTGAGAGGAGTGAGGCGGTTCTTTTCTATTCTGTCACCCCAAACTTTATGGCCATCGAGTCGCCAAGTCATGGTGAACTTACAGGACAGAGGAGTGCTGCCTCATAGTGTTCCCAAGACTGAAGCAGACTGCCACATCTTTCTCCCGGGAAGCAGGTTGGTGGGTTTGAACAACCGATCTTTCAGTCAGCAGCTGAGTGTTTAACCACTGTACCACCAGGGGTCCTGTACTGCCAAGGACCATGCATATGTGAAAATTAGCCCTGTTTCCTCTTCCAGAGCCCAGGGGCCAGTTGCTCAGATGATGTGAATTTAAGGATGGATGCTGGCCAGGGATGCCAGAGGAGGTTCAGCTGGGGCACTGTTAGCAACCTGAGGATCCAGTGGAGGTTAGAATCAAGGTGGATTTGCAAGGCTGCATCCTGCAAAGCATGAAGATGTTCTGTGATCTGCGAGTGATGCTGCATTGGGAGCCAGAGTCATGGGAGGGAGTAGCCCTGTGGGTGTCAGATGCTCTGATCCCTGCCTTTGGTTTTCCTACCCAAATCCAGAGTCAGAAGACCCTACCTCACCTCCACCTGCCTCTTCTGAAGGCTGGGGTTATGTGCAGAGCCCTTGATCTGCCTTCTTAGGTCTTCCCTACTATGCAGAAAGGGAGAATGCCTGGCAGCTGAAGCCTTGGATCTTGAGGGGGAAGAGAAGATGACTAGGAATGCAGGTTGTTTGGGCAGGAAGAGCCCAGGAGGCTGGATAGCTGGTTGCCTAAAGCACAGGGCAAGAGCATGGTTTGAGCTCCTTGGCTAGAAACTCTGGAATTTAGTCAGAGTGGATGGACTAGGTTAAGGCCCTGTTTTTTCAGCTGGTGGGAAGGGGTGGAAGTATGCACAAGCCTCCTTCCTGTAGCCTTTGTGGGGAGAGGAGATAGGGAACAGTGCTAAGGACCAGATGGGCCTGGGTTCCAGTCCTAGCTTTGTCGCTTTCAGCATTATGACTTTGGGCTACTTACTCTAACTCTGTAAGCTTTAAATCCTCATTTGCCAAATGGAGAAAATATCCTATCTGTCTTCATTAAATGAGCTAAGGGCATGTAAAGTTGCTTAGCCAATACTTGGTGCCTCGTAAGCCCTCCAGTCACAGCTGCCTTATTGTGAGAGTGATGAGGAGAGGAACTCTATTCCATCTCCAAACATGAGTTGGGCCTGGCTGTGTGCAGATCTCCCCTCTCCCATTGCTCTCCAGGCTTATATGGAAAATGAAAATATTGTCTTGTATGACTTTGGGAGCCAAGTTAAAGAATCCTGTGGGTGAACAGGGGCCGCCTCCTCCCGTGAAAGCTGTTTCCCTAACCCTAAGGACTGGACACCTTGTCTAACTGGTTGTTTGCCTGGCTCCCTCTTGCCCCTCCTCCCTAACCCAGGGGTGACCCCAGTCCAGACCAGCCCCTGAGTTCTGAGAGACCTGAGTGATGCTGACCATCACCCATGACATTACGGCCAGGGCCACAGCTTAATGTGGTAGGAAGAAGGGAAGAGCTATTTTGCGTTCACCTCTGGACCTGGGCTCCCAGAGCTTAGTGTTCCTCACCTCTTGAATGATGCCTGGCAGGATCACAGGAAGGGTCACCCAGGTAGGTAATCGATGTAAAAGCCCAGAGAAGGGTTTCTGACATCCAGCAGCACTGAAATTGCTAGCTGTCTCCCTGTAGCAGCAGGATAGAGCCACTCTGATTCCAGGCCAGCTGCCGTGAGAGGAATCCTGAGCTGAGAGGGGTGCAGAGGGAACCTAGGACAGGCAGAACAGTGAAGGGCAGGAGGAGGGGAGCTGTGCTGGCTCAGAATCGGTAGTCTAGAACCTTGCCGCATCCTGCCATTCAGCCTCTGTCAGTCTCAGTTTACCTGACTAGTGGGTATAATTGTTACCACTAGACCATGGGGAGGACCAGTGATGCTTCCAGCCTGGTGGAGGGGGGCGTTGCTAGGACTCTTGAGAACATCCCCTTGGTCTACCCGTTGCAAAGGCAGAGTGTGTTGGGTGAAGGGCAGTCTCTCCTTCTCCACCTCTCAGAGCCCCCTGCCTTCCTGCCCTGCTCCATGACCCTGTTGGCCCCAATCTTGTGTTTGATTGTTCCTTGTTGTTGTTAGCTGCTGTGGAGTCAGACCCTGGTTCATGGTGACCTCACACACAACAGAACAAAACACTACCCGGTCCTGCACCACCCCCATGATTGGTTGCCATCAGACCATGGTGATACAGAGGGTTTTTGTGGACTCATTTTCAGATGTAGATTACTAGAACTTTCTTCTTCATCTGTCTTAGTCCAAAAGTTCCGCTGAAATCTGCTCAGTATGCTAGCAGCCTGCAAGCCCCTGGTGACAGACAGGTAGTGGCTGTGCATGAGGTACATTGGTCAGGAATCGAACCCAGGTCTCCCATATGGAAGGTGAGACAGCTGCACCACCAGTGACCACTGGTGTCTCTTTAAAAAAAAAAAAGAAAAACCCTTTGCCACTCAACAGGTTCCAACTGTCAATGACCTTATAGGACAGAGTAGAGTATCCATGGCTGGTGGATTCAAACTGCCAACCCTTACCTTTGAGTTAGCAGCTGAGCTCTTCGGCATTGCACCCCTAGGCCTCAAGTCTTCTTAAATGTTAGACGTCCTTTATCAAGTCAGTGTCTGTCAGTGGGAGTGGTACTGGCCTTGTGGGTGGAGTTGTGAATGGCTGAGCATTTAGCATCCTTGACCTTTGCCTATTCCATGCCAGCAACATACTCTCCATTCACTGGGGTATGATAGGATGGTGAAGACAGAAGTTTTATCCGCCCACCGAGCTGTACCCGGTGCCTAAGACGGTGCTCGGTGTCTAATGGTGCTGTTAAATGAATTGTGACAATGAAACAAACTTCCCTCAGGTGGAATTTCCAAACCCTTCCAGCTGGCACTACCATCTCTGGTTGACCACCCTTGTACCAGTCTTGCCTCAGTGACATCCCTAGTGAGTGATGGTCCACCTTAGTTTGACCACTTCCATTATTAGAAAATTGTCATTGCAAAAGACTGCTTATTCTGTATTAGTTCATTATCCAGAAAAGCCTGTCTTCTCACCTCTTGGACCTTGGCCAAGTTGGTTAACATATCGTGTGAAATCTGAGACCCAGCATGGAACAGGGTGTGTGGCCTGACATAGCAGAGAACAATGGAATTGGGACCTCCCCAGCCCTGGATAGATAGATAGGGCAGTGACACTGCCTAAGGCTGTGTTTACTTTTCTTTAGGCAGTTGCCCTAGTGTTTGCTGGTCCTGGTCAGCTAAAACCCAAGAACTTTCCCCTCAGAGATTACACCAGTCTTCTCCAGTCCAAAATGTAAAAACTCGCTGCAGTTTAGTGTAGCAACCCCATCAGAGTAGAACTGCTCCTCCATAGGATCTTCTTGGCTGTAATCTTTGTGTCTTCCACGGCACCTCTAGGTAATTTCACACCAGTAACCATTAGGTTAGTAGTCAAGCACTAACAGTTCTTATACCAAGCCACCTACCCAGAGTGTAAGACTTTGAAATTTAGACGTACCCATATCGTAATAATTTTACCTCATTATTCCAGTACAGATGATTTTGAGTCTTGATACAAGGTGTTTGCTATCTTTCCATCTTGTTCTTATTATCAACGTTGCATTGCCTGCACATTTGGTTGGTAAGCTGTTTGTGCCCTTACTGTGTTACTGATTAAACTGATGAAGACTCCAGGCCTTTGGCATGATAATATAGACTCTAGTTCAGGTTGATAATGATCAGTACCCCTTAGGGTTGTTTGCCTTTGAACAGACCCAATTAATTCCATCTCCACCCCACATTTCTGTCCTGTCCACATATGTATCATCAACCTCATGTGTTAGCCAAAATCTAGATTTACTGCATTCCACAAAACTTCAAGGCTTCGTAGCCTCATTGGAAAAGGAGATGCATTTAGCTGAGCATGACTTGATCTTGGTGAACCTGTGCTAGCTTCTAGTGCCTGCCACTTCCTCTAATGCGTGTTCCAAACTTTTTGTTGTCTCCACTTCGAAGTTTGCAGGAGTTCAGGTTTGCTTCCCACATTTCTAGAATTCACCTTTTCCCTCTTGCTGAAAAGAGGAACAGCTTGTCTTCTGACCTCGTTTCTGTTCAGCAGAATTCTGTAGAGGTCACCAGAGGTGGTGCCGCAGTCTCATCTCAGGTGCTTTCTCTGGGCGGATGGAGTTCTCGCATAACCATCTTCTTGCGTGGGCTCTTCTGTCTGGCTTGGGCTGAGTCCCATAAGAATTGTGGTTTCCCCAGGCAGCTGAAGATTGATGCTGGCGATGTGAAAGGTGGAAGCCAAGGGGGAGCAAGTGGTTCTTCATCATCGGCATCTGTTTCACATTAACAGGCAAGGGCCCTTGGACTTGCTTTGAACACAGAATTACGTTTTTGTTCTTTTGACTTTTGGATGGCCCTTAGTATTTGTTTGAGCTCTCCTGTTGGCCTGTTGGTGTTTGAGTGTCTTCTGATTATTTCGTGTTGAAACGGTCTGCCCGGTTAGCTGGTGAGTGATCTGAGCCAGGGCGCATCTCAGGCAGAGCTGAGTCCAGCCTTGTCCACTGCCTCCTTTCGTCGGCTGCACCGCCTTCGACTCGGACTGCTCTTGGGGAGGCAAGGGAGAGTGTGCTGTGGCCTGTCAGATACACATGTCATCATGGAAAATTCTTTATAAAAGGATACATATCTGTTTACACGGCCTCGCTGCTGCCTCTGCAAACTGCACACTCCTGCAGAACAACCCACCCTTCTCCTTCTTTCCCACCAAACCTCAGTTATGCTTCCAGTGGGTTAGAAATAGTTTTCTGTTTCCCTCCCACTTCCATTGCTTACTCCTCTCTTCTCCATCAGTCCTTTCTGGATTTTTGTATAGGGAATGGGGCTGAGCTGGTCCCCCAGCCTGGGGCTGTCCTAGTGACAGGGCTTTGGAATCCCAGATTTAGAGTGGATCCTGGTCCCTTTTTGTGGAGCTTCTGGGGCCCGGGCTGTGTGCAGCTTGCAGAGCCCCCTTGGTAGGCTGAGGTAAATGACAGGAAGAGCTGAAAGATAGGGTAGAGGTCGGGCCTGGTCTGGTAGAAGCAGGTGACACAACACACTCGGCTGTTAGCTGAAAGGTCAGCAGTTTGAATCCAACAAGACCAGAGTGTTCCCTGGGACAGGTGAGGTCGCTCCTGGGGCCTCCCAGTAGACTTTACGAGATGGCCTTTTACTTGCTTTGCAGAGTTCCTGGGAGCTTGCTGGGACTGATAACATGACTTTGAATTGCCTGGAAACACACATGCCGTCTTCAGATGGTCTGCCCTTGTGCTCAGCCCAGAGCAGAGAGAGAAGGGGGAGCCTGATGAGGGGAATGCGGGAGAGGGTGGGCTAGAGTCCTAGGCATGGGGAGAAGTAGTACCAATTGATTTTTAAGCACTCAGGGAAGAGATCCAAGAGGCCACTGGTCTCTCCTGACAGTGATGCTGAAGGGGCATTATGGGGTCATACCCGGGGCAAACTTTTTTTTTAATTTTTAATTTTTGTTATTGTTGTTAACAATATACACAGCAGAATATATACCAATTGAACAGTTTCCACATGTACAGTTCAGTGACAGTGATTACATTCTTCAAGTTGTGCAACCAGTCTCACCCTTCCTTCTCAGATTGTTCTCCCCCATTCACATAAACTCACCATCTTCAAAGATTCTTGCCTAATCTTTAAAGTTACTATTGTCAATTTGATCCCATATAGATAAGTCATAAAATAACACAGTGTTCAAGGCAGACATTTGTTTTTTTTTATTATTGTGATTAAGTGAAAGTATGCAATCCAAATAAATGTTGCATGCCGGCCTATCTGCGGCTCTGTCTGCTTGCTCACCCAGGAACAGCACTCTCCTCCTTTTCACTCTGTGCTTCTAGTATGCTCTTGACCAGCACTAGCCCCCTCCTCTCTGTCCTTTTCTCTCCGGTCTAGAAAGAAACCAGTAGGACAGCCTCCCAGAAATACATAAAACCATAAAGGACACACACCGTATGATCACATTGTGTCCCCAGGACCAGTCCATTCTTGTCTGAAGGGTTGACCTCAGTACTGGTTTCCAGTCAGGGCCAGCAGCAGGTCTAAGGGCCATGTTCCCAGGGGACCCTCCAGGCTGTTGGACCATCAGTGGTGGTCTTTTAGTAGAGTTCTTGAACTGCACACCTGTTTTCCTCATGTTGCCTCAGGGACTCCACACGGTGTTCCCTACCACGCTGCCTGTGTTGGTGGGCAGGCGCCATCTGGTTCTTCTGGTCTCATGTTGAGACAGTCTCCCATTCACATGGGCCCTTCTGTCTCCTGGGCTAATTTTTCTTCATGTCTTTGATGTTCTCAGTCATCTGTTTCAGATGGGTTGGAACCATTTGGTGTACCTCAGATGGCAGCTTGCTAGCTTTTAAGACCCCAGATGCCACTTACCAGTAAGGGGTGCAGAAGACTTAGCAAAAGACTAGTTATGCCAGTTGACATTGGTGTCCCCTGAAAACATGGTCTCCAGCCTCCTGTCCCTGCTACTCTATCCTTTGAAATACTGGGTTGAGTTTAGAAAACCTTTCACTTTATTGTGTACTCGAGTTACGTTGATCTGCTCTGCACTGTGTGCTGTCACTGCTTTCATGGAAACAAATTCTTATTGTCTGTTTAATCTATGACCAACCCTCTCCATCCCTCCCGACCCTTGTAGCCATCAAAGAGTCTTCTTCTGTACCTAAGTCCATTTTTCAGTCCTTATAGCAGAGATCTCATACAATACTTGTCCTTTTTCTGCTGATTGATTTCACTCAGCATAATGTCTTCCTGTTGAAACCAGGTTATGAGGTGCTTCCTAAAATCATCACTGTTCTTTGTCATTCCATAGTGTTCCACTGAGTATATGTACCATAGTTTGTTTATCCATTTGTCTGTTGACGTGCACCTAGGTTGATTCCATCTTTTTGCTGTTGTGGACGGTGCTGCAGTAAACATTCACTTGCATGGTATCTGTTCATGTGACCATCAAGACAGACATTCTGTATGCATTAAGCTAACCTATTTGATTTAAAGGAACTCAGGGAATATTTTTGGTTTAAGGTTTCAGGTTTCAAGATGATCTCAGGACAGTAGTTTTGGAGGTTTGTCTAGGCTCAGTGGCTTGAGAAAGTCTGGATGCCATAACCTGATGCATTTTCCCCCTTTTGATTAGGCTGCCTCTATAGAATCTTCAGTAATGGTAGCTGGGCATCCATTTCTTCCAGGCCAATCTTGAATGGATGTAGAAATCTCCTGTGTATTTGTGTCACATCTGCCTTTGAAGGCAAAATAGTGCCATGGTTCTTAGTGTGGTCTGGGGACCAGTGGTGTTAGCATCACCTGGGAATTTGTTCATAATGCCAGTTCTTGGACCTTTCCCCAGACCTACTGCATCAGAAGTTGAGGGCCAGCAACTGTCGTTGTTAACTGTTGTTAAAAGCCCTCCAAGTGATTCCTGTGTGTGCAAAAAAAGTTTGAGAAACGCTAGCCCAGTGATTAAGAGGATGGATTCTGGAGCCAGTTTGCCTGGGTACATATCTTTACTAGCTGTGTGACCTTAGGCAAACCACTTAATCTGTCTGATCCTCCCTTTCGTTGCCAGTAAAGTAAAAAACAGTAACTGCCACTCTATTACTGTGATGGTAAATGAAAAGGCCTGTAAAGGAGTTTAATACAGTGTGGCCACCTAGAAAGCACCTGTAAGTGTGGCCTCAGCACTGATACCCGTTCTGTGTTTCTAGGTAGTATCTGATGCTGCCGGACAGGGAGTGGCCATCACAGGGAACCAGACCTTCAACAACTGGAACTGGCCCAACGCAGTCATTTTCGCAGCCACAGTTATCACCACCATTGGTAAGTTTCTCTGGTCTGTGCCTGTGGAGGGGGCTCTGCTCCTGTAGGGTTCATACTGTGGCAAGGCTCCCCCTGCTAGCCCTCTGTTTCCTGAGAATGTCGTGTTACCCACTGCTCTATCCTAGCTCCAGAGAGTGTTGCAGGAGTCCAGCCCTGGCCATGCAGACTTAGAGGTCCAATCAGGCAAATTGCAATCAGTTATTTTGACACTTGGTTGGCATTAATAAGTCCTTGGTGACTGGCCATGAGACTGTTTCTCTGAGTCCGGAAACAGTGACACAGCCTGATGGCCAGGGCCTCTGCAGGAAGGTAGGATGGGTTGCTTACTGCACAAACCAAGCCTACTTACTTTACTGCCTACTTACTTTACTTACTTTACTGCTCACCCAGTTGGATATCTATTCTAATTACCTATGGCTACATAATAAGTCCCTGCCAACATTAATGGCTTAAAACAACAATTTATTATTCCTTTTCCCCATTCTCTGAGTTGACTGGATTCAGCTCATCAGTTCCTCCTCAGGCCTCTGACGTGGTTGCAGTCAGATGAGGGCTGAGGCTGCCGTCATCTGAGAGCCTGGTTGGCTGGACGTCCAGCTTCTTCAGTCAAGTGTCTTGACAGTTGATGCGGGCTGGTGGCCAGGATCTCAGCTGGGAGTGACAATTGCAGTGGCTGCACTGGGCATGCATACGTGGCTTAGTCATCTCAGTACAGCAGCTGGGTTCTAAGAGGGAGAGTTCTGTGAGCAAGCATTTCAGGAGATCAAGGGAGAAACAGCAGGGCTTCTTAGCCTAGCCTATGCAGTCTCATTTCCGCTGTCTTCTATTGATCAGGTAAGTTATTGATGCCAGCCCAGATTCAAAGGGAAGGGCATGAGACTCCACCTTGACCTGAGCAGCAGGCATAGGTGGGTAAGAAGTGGGGTGGCCGAGAGCGGCCACGGTTAGAGACCATCTACTGCAGGACATTTTTTTCTAATTTGTACAATGCTGCCATATGGACCAGTGGGAGACCTGACATGGGAAGATAGTCCCTGCTCTCAGGGAGCTCTCATTCTTCTGGAGGGACCATAACCCATGCCATCCTAATGGTAACAAATTTGACCACAGGATGCTCAAGGGAAAGTCATCACTTAGTATGACTTGGAGTCCTTGGGTGGTGCCAGTGGGCAGTCTCCTTGGCTGCTGACTTAAAGGTTGGATGTTTGAGTCCACCCGGATGTGCCTGGGAAGATCAACCTTGTGATCTTCAGTCAGGTTTGAAAACCTGTGGAGCACAGCTCTACTCCTGACTCCTGTGGGGTTGCCATGAGTTGGAGTCAACTCACTGGCAACTGGGGTATGTGTGTGTGTGTGTGTGTGTGTGTGTGTGTGTGTAAGTGTGGCTTAGAAATGGGGCCTCCTTTGAGCTGGAGGGTGTGCCTGTACGGCGGAGGAGGCAGAGGGCCTCTCGCAGTCCGTGCATCACACCTGCAGGGGCTCTGTTCTCACTCCCGCCCTCTACTGCGTTTCCTTCTTACAACTACTTTTCTTTTTGGCCTCCCTCCCTTCTCCTTCCTCAGGATATGGCAACGTGGCCCCAAAGACCCCAGCTGGACGCCTCTTCTGCATCTTCTATGGTCTCTTTGGGGTGCCTCTGTGTCTCACATGGATCAGTGCCCTGGGCAAGTTCTTCGGGGGACGTGCCAAGAGGCTGGGCCAGTTCCTTACTAAAAGAGGCGTGAGCCTGGTATGTCCCCTGCCTTGGGTAGTGGGCTGAGAAGGGAGGCTGGGGCAGGTGATGAGGGAAACCAGAGTATCTAAGAATTGATCAGGGGTATCAGGCCCTCCCCCCAGCACTCGTTGGTCAGGCTGGGAACATCCCTCCTGCCTCTTTTTCTAGGTGTTGCCCTGCTGGGTGGGCTTCCCTAGCCTCCCCACATTGTCTGACTTGGCCTCCCCATCCCCCCCATCAGCGAAAGGCACAGATCACGTGCACGGCCATCTTCATCGTGTGGGGCGTCCTGGTCCACCTGGTGATCCCGCCCTTCGTGTTCATGGTGACAGAGGAGTGGGACTACATCGAGGGCCTCTACTACTCCTTCATCACCATCTCTACCATTGGCTTCGGAGACTTCGTGGCCGGTGAGCCCCTGCCCCTCCCTGTTCTTCTGCCTGCTACCTTCTCATCTCTGCTTCTCCTCTCCAGTTCCATCTCAGCTGGCCTTTACAGGGTACACTGATAGGCATTCGGTATTCTGGACATTTTCTCTACCCAGTAGGATCCTTCTCCCACCCTGATGGTTACAAGAAGAAACTGAGGCACGGAGGACTGGCAGAAGAATGTTTTCTAGTTTCCTGCCTTGGATGTGGCTTTTCCGTCTGTTTTCCTCTCCTGAGGTTTAGTCGCTGATGTCTTTCTCCCCTCCTCCTCTCCTGTCTGCTGAGCCTGGGCTAACTCAGGCCTGGGGCAATGGCTGGAGGCAGATAGTCTTCTGCCTACAGAGTTTTTACCTGTTTCCCAAGTCAGGCCCCCTCCCTGTCATAGAACTACCTTCCGTCACTCCAGAGCTTGTCCTCTTCAGGCTTGGCTCAGAGGCCCGAAACTTTGTGGCTTAATTAAAGACAAGGGAGGCCTTCTCCCAAGCCACCCTGCCCCGCTCCACCCTGGACAATCCTTCCCACTCCTCCCTACTTAATTCAGGGAGGCGATAAAGATTCTTTGGCTCTTCGTCTGACCGCCTGCAGCTGGCCCCAGCCACTCATGGACTAGTGCCTGTGGCCTGCACAGCCTCTTGGCTCTTAATCTTCTTGACACCCTGTTTGGCTACACTGATCCAGCCTTTGTTCCCTCCAAGCCAGCTGCCCTGCCCATTTGACCTTCTCCTCTCTTCAGTGGCCTCTGGTCCCTTTACCCTCCCCACTGGGTCCAGGGTAAGGTCACTACCCCTGTGTCCTGGAGCAAGGAATGCCAGGAGGGGATGGCTGAGTGGGTGGAAGGAATAAGAAAGAGAAGCATGAACACTGCACTGAGGTACATTTGGGCCTGCTGTCGTGAGAGAAAAACTTAGTCCAAGGTGCAAGCCTATCATTGTCTAGCCTTGGGACCCAGAGCAGGGTCAGGATAAGCATTTTGTGCTGGCAAGTATGACAGTGTACTTAGTGATGCCGTCAGCTCCAGCAAGACTATAGCCTCTGTGCCTCCGTTTTCTCCTCTGTAAGACTGGTCAAAATAATAGCATTGACTTCATAGGATGATAGGAAATTTAAATGAGTTATTATCTGTCTTAGTTTCTTAATGTTCCTGTAATGGACACATCACAGGTAGGCGTTTAATACTTCTGTAAAGAAACATCACCAAGTAGACAGATGGCTTTTGTGAACAGAAAGTGTATTTTCTCATAGTTTAGGAGAAAAAGGCCTGCGGGAGGCTGAAATCAGGACACCGGCTCTGTCTGCTATGGGGTAAAATCCTTGTCTCGGCTTCTCTAGCATTCTCCGTATTCCTTGGAGGTCTCCACTAGGCACTGATTTTCCCTTTTGTCCTTGCTTGCTTGCTTCTCTGCCTGATCTGCAGCTTTTGTGTCTCATAGTGGTTAGCTTAAAAGACACTCATACTGATGTGGCCTCATTAACATAACAGAGAGTCCAGCTCCCAAATGGGATTAAATATACAGATATAGGGGTTAGAGTTTAGAACACTTGTTTTGAGGGGACACAGTTCAACCTGTGATGCAATTCATGAGTGCTGAGGGTGGTGCCTGGCTGGGTGAGTGAGGACCCACATTACTGTCATCATTACACCCTGCCATGAGATTACCTCCAGTCCAAGGAGGGAGCAAGCCCTGGCATTTGGGGAACCTCTAATCTGATGAGGGAGATATAATCCCTTCTCGGCCTGAGGGAGGAGACAGGATACGGATTGTGAGGGACATAAGGGCTTCTTGTCCTCCTGCAGGTGTGAACCCCAGCGCCAACTACCACGCCCTCTACCGCTACTTTGTAGAGCTCTGGATCTATCTGGGGCTGGCCTGGCTGTCCCTGTTTGTCAGCTGGAAGGTCAGCATGTTTGTGGAGGTCCACAAAGCCATTAAGAAGCGGCGGCGGCGGCGAAAGGAATCCTTCGAGAGTTCCCCTCATTCCAAAAAGACCCTGCAGGTGACGGGAAGCACGCCATCCAAGGATGTCAACATCTTCAGCTTTCTCACAAAAAAAGAGGAGTCCTACAACGACCTCATCAAGCAGATTGGGAAGAAGGCAATGAAGACGAGTGGCGGTGGGGAGAAAGTCCCAGGGCCAGGGCTAGCATCTCCGGGGGGCAGGCTGCCAGCCCTCCCCTCCTCCTTGTCTCCCCTGGTGGTCTACTCCAAGAACCGGGTGCCCAGCTTAGAAGAGGTATCACAGACACTGAGGAGCAAAGGCCACATATTGAGGACCCCCAGTGAGGAAGGACCCCCTGTGGATGGCTCCCCGACCCCTGAGGTGTTTATCAATCAGCTGGACCGCATCAGCGAGGAGGGCGAGCCATGGGATGCTCAGGATTACCACCCACTCATCTTCCATAACGCCAACATCACCTTTGTCAGGGAGGAGGCTGGCCTCTCAGATGAGGAGACCTCCAAGTCGTCGCTGGAAGACAACCTGACTGGGGAGGAGCAGCCCCAGGAGGGGACCGAGACTGAGGCACCCCTGAACCTGGGTGAATTCCCTTCCTCAGATGAGTCAACATTCACCAGCACCGAGTCTGAGCTTTCTGTGCCTTACGAACAGCTTTTGAATGAGTATAATAAGGCAAACAGCTCCAAAGGCTCGTGAGGCAGGCCTGGCTCCCCACCCCACACTTGAGGGCTTCTTTTCCCCCTCACCTTGGGGTGTGCTGTGATGGCTGGGACCCCTAGCCCTTGGTGGGGGGCAGCCCTGGAACTGGGAGTGGGGGGCCGGGGGCCTTCTTTACTTTCCATCCCCTCCAGCTGTATGCTACTGATCAAACATGGCACACGCCTGGGACAAAGTCTCTGCTCTCCAGCAGAACAAGCACTGGCCTGAGCGTGGCTGGATCCTATGATGGTTCTGAGACATCTGGGCTGGCACGGCTGCTGAGCAAGATTGATGCCACAGATGCCGGCATACAGCTGTGTGGCTCGTTCGGTTAATAACGTCACACGGTTCTCCTAGGTGGGGGACCTTAGCCGTTTAAGTTCACCAGTGTTAAATGAGTTCCTTCCGTGTGTCTAGCTGAACTAGGCATTCTGGAGAGAACAAGGGAGGTGTAAGGTCTGGGTCCTGCCTTTGCAAACTCTGAAATATTTGGGGAGGTGCAGTTAAGGTGTGGGGAATGGGGCATTTTGGAATCACGGGAGAGGTGGGACCCAGGGCTGGGCATACACTAACCATCCCCGAGTCATCTGCCTCAGTGGCCCCTGGTGGCAGATCTCTTGTTCAGAAGAAGCTGCCAGGGGACAGATGGGAGTGAGTGGGTAGGTACAGAAACACTCCTGATACAGGGAACCTGAGGTGAGGCCAGAGTGTGGGCCCAGTGTCCCAGGCCCACACTGTTGATATACTCAGACTGAGCCCAGCCCAGGGCCCAGGGCCCAGTGCCCTGCCTCAGATACCTATGGGGCAAGTGATGGCAGGTGCAAGGCTCTCTGCCCTCCCCAGGAAGTGGTGGGTAGAAGAGAGGGTGGTGAAGTGTGGGCCAGAGGAGATGGGGCCTTGAGGGGCAAAGTGAGGCACAACCCTGGCTGATTGTACCCAAGCCTCTGGCCCACACCTCAGCCAGTCTCTTTAGTCTCCCTTGCCTGGAACAAGGATCTCACCATCCACCCTCCTATCTGCCTCCTGAAAACAAGACCAAATTGGCTCTTCTCATTAAGTGTTGAGTAGCCAAATCTGTGACTCACGCCCCTCCCCCCAAGCTGCTGTTTGTCACTGTGTGCTTGTTTTGGAAGAAAGGATTTGGGACAGGGGAGCAAGAGAAAATGTGAAACTGTAAATGGACTGTTTATGGTGAAGGGGCTGGTAGGACTCGCTGCTGCCTGAGTTCTGGAGTTCTCCAGCCTGCTGTGCCCTGATTGTTATTTTTGTAATAAACTACTGTTTTTATATACTTGGAATCTTGTTGGGTCCTGAGCCAGTGGGGAGAAGAGGAGGTTAATGAGTAAGGTCCAGTGTCCACCCATTGGGCCTTTCTCAGTGACCTCAGCCAAGGCCATGGTGTCAAGAGCCAAGTCCTGTGCAGAGTGAGGGAGAAGCATCAGTTGCAGGCAACTGGATGCCAGGCAGAGAGGTGGGTGTTCACTCTCAACAGCCTCCTCCACTACTGTGGGGCAGATGGGCCGGAGATTACCCACAACGTGTGAAGAAGATAACTGGCATGTGTGTCCCTCGGCGCATTCACCTTCTAGCAGAAGTGAGTCCGCCAGGCTGGGGCCAGGCACGAGGTGTACTGCATTTTTCTCTGAGCTGTGTTAACTTGATCGTCACAGTTCCCCACCCCCCTGGCTGGGGTGGGCTGGCTGGCCTGGAACTGTACACACTGTATGTACATACTGGCAATGATGTTGAGTGTAATTTATTTGAACATTTTTACAATAAAATGAGGTGGACAGGCCGGCTGGATGTGTGCTATGTGAAGGGGGCACAGTGGGAGAGGGGAGTTGCTCTGTGACATCTGAGAGAAAGGGGGCCTCTGGGAGGATCCAGGGAGGGTCGGGAAGAAAGAAGGGCCAGAGCTCAGGGTAAGGGTCCGGAGGACAGTTTGGGTGGTTCCATGTTAACTTTCCTGCTTTCACGTGCTCCTAAGGTTACTGAAATACCATGGCTTGGGTCAGGTACACCTGAGTCCTCAAAGTGATATCTTTGCTTTTAAACACTTTAAAGAGGCCTTGTGCAGCAGGGTTGCCCAATACAGAACATTTGATTTTTTGACTGCTGTTTCCATGGGTATTGATTGTACATCCTAGGAAAATGAAATACTTGATGACTTTAGTTTTTTCTCCATTTATTATGATGTTGTTTATTGGTGCAGTTGTGAGGACTTTTGTTTCCTTTATGTTGAAACATAATCCTTACTGTAAGCTGTAGTCTTTGATCTTCATCAGTAGGTGCTTCAAGTCCTCTTCATTTTCAGGATGCAGAATTGTGTCATCTAGATAGTGCAGGTTGTTAATCTTCCTCTCATCCTAATCCTGCTTTTCATATAGTCCAGTTTCTCAGATTATTTGCTCAGCGTACAGATTGAATAAGTGTAATGATACAACCCCAGCCTACGTTTCCAGATTTTAAACCATGCAGTATCCCTTTGTGCTGTCTGAACAACTGCCTCTTGGTCTGTGTACAGGTTCCTCATGGGCACAATTATTTTGGAATTCCCATTCTTAGCAGCATGTCTTAGTCATCTAGTGCTGCCATAACAGAAATACCAGAAGGGGATGGCTGGAACAGAAAAATTTATTTGCTCACAGTGAAAGGGCACCCTTTGCTGCTGGCCTTGCTTTCTTGGTGGCATGAAGTCCCCTTGTCTCACTGCTCATTTCTTTTATATCCCAAGGGATTGCCTCAAGGCACAGCACGATCTTTTATGTTGAGTCCTGCTTTACCAGCACTGCTGCCCATCCTCCCTCGTTAACGCCACAGAGGCAGGATTGACAACACACAGGAGCATCACGTAATACCAGGAATCATGGCCTAGCCAAATGGCAACCCACAGTTTTCAGGAGACAAAATTCAAAACATGATACAGTGTTATCCAGAATTTATTATGGTCCACACAGTTAATGCCTTTGCATAGTGAATAAAACATGGGTAAACATCTTTTTGGTACTCTCTGCTTTTAGTCAACATCTATCTGACATCAGCAATGACATCCCTTGTTCCATGTCCTCTTCTGAATCTGGCTTGAATTTCTGGCAGTTATCTGTTGATGTAAAGATTACTGCAACCAGTTTTGAATTATCTTAAAAATTTTACTTGTGTATGGTATTAATGATATTGGTTGGTAACTTTTGCATTCCATTGGATCTCCTTTCTTGGGATGGGCACAAATATAGGTCTCTTCCAGTTGGTTGGCCAAGTAGCTATCTTCCAGATTTCTTGGCAGAGATGAGGGAGCACCTCCAGTGCTGCTTCTGGTTGTTGGAACGGCTGAACTGGTATTCCATCAATTCCTGGAGCCTTGTTTTTGGCCATCATTTTCTGTGCAGCTTAGACTTCTTTCTTCATTACCATCAGTTCTGGATCATATAGTTACCTCCTGAGATGGCTGAATGCCAACCAGTTCTTTTTGGTGCAGCAAGAGCCCGTCCACAGGGATGACTCAGAGCCTCCCCATGTCATGGCTTATTTGGTTCCATTGTGCTTAAGGAGATGAAGGCTTGGGGGGTCTGTCTTAGGGAATGCAATAAACTGGGGCACAAGGTCACAGAATTAGGCTGTTTGAGCAATAAAGGACAAACTACAGAGCAGAGCTGCTGCTACCTCAGGAGCTTTCTGAGTCAGAGGTGGAAATGGTGAGTGGAAGGTGCAGTCTGGAAGGCCTGAAGTTCTTGAGAGATGGTGAGTAGAGGAAGGCATGGCTGGGCAGTGCTGGAGGGCTGGGCGGAAGGTGAGGAGGGCAGAGGACACAGGTGGGACGGTAGGCAGGAGATGGCAGAAGTCGCTGGTGGTGACCCTGGCAGAGAAGTCCCTGGGTAGAAGCCACTAATTTATAACCCAGGTCAGGGGGACCTGGACAGTGTATCTGCAGGCTTGTCAGGGATGTGTGGTTCAACTGCCGGAAGCCCACAGAAGTTCTGTGGTGGACACCCCTATCTGGTAGGCAAGTGTAGCCTGTGCGCCACTCCCTGGCTCTCCCCTGTTGCCCACTGGGAGTCTTCCTGACAAATGTCCCAGGAGCACTAGGTGCTACTAGGTGGTGCTCTGCATACCACCATTACCGTCTGGGCTCTCCATGCATTTGGTCAATGAGGATTTGTTGAACACCTACCCTGTTCTGGGCATTTGGAACATAGCAGTGTGTGAAATGGACAGAACTCTCTGCATTTACGGAACTAACAGTCTGCTTCTCTTTGTCCTCATGTCTGGCTGTGTATCATAGTCTGTGCCTGGTGTTTCTGGTCCTGTCCAGCCATTCCCAAGACTGCCTTTCCATCTTGTCTCTTACTTTTTGTCTCAACTCTCGCAACAAGTATTATTAACCCCATTTCACAGATGAGGACATGAAGTCCAATTATAGAACTTTTCCCAAGTTCAAACAATTATTAACGCAGTAAAACAGCTTACCTGGTTTCCATTCCCACGCCTCCTACTCATTCTGCCCTCCAGAAGTTCCTAATTGGATGGGGAAACACTTCAGAGAATGCAAAGTCTGAAGGTGGAGGCAGCTCCTACCCGCAAGGAGTCTGCAGTCTGCAAGTTGGAGGTAGCGTGACACAGAAATAGAGAAACAAGTACAAGCTTTTAGAGTCAGCAATAGTGCCAGCTGGGCCTCTGACTCCATCTGTGATCCTGGAGGAGTCCTATAGCACAGTCTAGAATTCATAAGATGAGACCAGGGTGTTTGGGTTTCACCCACTTCCTGGAGCTGACCCGTTGAGTTTATTATCAGACGCAGCTTCGTCAAGAGCCTTCCCAAGAGATGAGGAGGGAGGAGGTGGCTGGAGGACTTGGGGAGAGGTCTGCATCTGTCTGTCTGTGGGGACCCTAGAGACTTGGTCCGAGCCCTCAAGGTCAGTTCTTCACCCCTAAGATAAAAGGAGACTTTGCCTGACTTACTGTGGATGTATCATCAGTAAAGACCAATCGCTAGAAGGAGATCGTGGCTGGTAAGCTAGAAGGCAGCTCCGGGAGAGACACAACAGCCAAAGCAATGGGCTCTCAGCATACCAAAGGTCACAAACAAAGGTGCAGAAATTGGTGGAATTTCATTCTGTATACGTAAAGGGCTGCTAGGAGTTGGAAGCAGCGACAGTGGGTATCCATAAGGTCACCATGGGTCAGCACCAATCAATAGCAGCAAGAACAACAATTTCCACGGCATATGTTATGTAACAGCCAGAGAGCCTCTTTAGAACCTTTCTCTTTTTTCACTGCTTTAGGTGAAAGTTTTTTTTTTTTTTTTATTTCACTTGAGATGAGGGTTTACAGAAAAACTAACTTGTCAGTAAGCACTGCACGTACTGTGTTGTGACATTGGTTAACAACCCCATGACACGTCAATACTCTCCCTTCTTGACCTCCTTGGGTTCCCCGTTACCAGCTTTCCTGTCCCCTCCTGCCTTCTAGTTCTTGCCCCTGGGCTGGCGTGGCCCTTTGGTCCTGTTTTGTTTCATGGGCCTGTCTAATCTTTGGCTTAAGGGTGTGACTTCATTACTGAGCTAAAAAGGTGTCCAGGGGCCACATTCTTGTGGTTTCTTGTCTCTGTCAGGTCAGTAATTCTTGTCTCTTTTTGTGTGTGTGTCAGTTAGAATTTGGTCTACATTTTTCTCCAGTTCTGTCCAGCACCCTCTGTTGTGATCCCGATCGAATCTCAGTTTGTCTTATCCACCCTTGTCACCATCACCTGGGTTGAGCCCAGTGTGGCCTGTCTTCTCCATCTCTATAACAGTACTGGGTCTGGTACCTGGTAACGGCTCCACAGACATTCCTTAGATGAGGGGAGGACTCTTCCCCTTGTATTCAGCGTGGCTGGTGCTAATGGTTAACTGGCTTGGCAGCTAAGGGAAAGGCTGAAGTTTCAAGTCCACCCAGGGTCACTTTGGAAGAAAGTCCTATCGATCTTCTGAAAAATTAGCCACTGAAAACCTTGTGGAGCACAGTCATACATGTATGTGGGGTTACCATGAGTTGGAATCGACTCCATAGCAGCAGATTTTTGTTTTTCGGTTTTTTTCCATCTAGCAACCATCACTGCAACCAAAGAGTTTGACTCCAAACTCAGTTCTGACTTGTTCCTTCCCTGCTTTCAACTCTTCAGGTGCTACCCACTGCTTGCCCAGCCCCTGCCTCTCTCTCTGGCTTCGTTTTCCCTCTCCTGTCTCTCTTTCTGGGCTCCAGCCCTACTGACATTTCTCAAATGAGCCATGACTCCTCACCTTTGCCATGCCATTTCGTTGGCCCAGAATGCCTTCCTTCTCTTCCTTCTGGTTAAGTCCTAAGACCTCTTAGATGTTAGCATCTGTGGGATGAGTTCCACGGTTAACTCCCCCAGATTCTAGGTTAGAGGCCCCATCTCTGTGTCCCAGTGAGTTGTCACTGTGGGGGCTGTGATGTTGTCCAGGCTGCCTGTCTCCTGTTCTCGGGCCCCCTCTCCCAACCAGGAGCTGCTGGAGAGAGCAGGGAGTAGCTTGTTCACCCTGGGTCATGACCACAGGGCCTGGCATGGAGAAGGGCTTTCAAGGTTTACTGAGTGGAGGGTGAACAAACCAGTGTCCTGGACCCTCCCACTGGTCCGTCAGTCCCTCTGTCCCCTGGACAGAGGCCAAATCTGGAGACAAGGCTTGTTCTACGAGGGCAAATTCCAGCAAGAATGGGTGGATGATCCTGTGGGACCGTGTCACAGGCTGATGAGTCAGCTTGTATTGTGCCAAGTCACCTGTATCTGGCACGGGCGGGCCAGGCCCCTTCCAAGCAGGGCAGGCCCATGGCTCACATCGTGTCCCCACTCCCCAGGGAGCACTTCCTGTCTCCATTCCCTTTCACATGTCCCATACTTTTCACCTCTCACCATTCCCAAGGCCACGTCTTGTCACCTGGTTGTTGTTCCCTAATGATTCCAGGGAGCTGGGCCATACATTGTCGCAGCCCCAGCTATCCATGTTTCCCTCAGGAATACCTCTGCACACAGTAACTCCTCACACCGGTTCCGGCCTCCTCAAGTTTACAAGGCCTTTTCAAGTCCATTCCTGTGGAGGATTACTCAACAGCCCTGGGAAGCAGGTGCAACACTTTATAATCCAAGGTGAGGAGCTTTCTTAGATGAGGAGACTGAGTGTCTTGGTTTGGGTTCCCAGGAAAGCAAAGCCCAAGGACAGAGCAGGGAGGTGGTCTGAGGGAGTAACTGAAAGGGCTGGAGAAATAAAGATGGTTAAGGAGGAAAAGCCGATAAAGGGCACATCACTGAGCTCGTGTCACTTGCAGTGCTGGTGTAGAGGTATCAGGCAAGATTCCCAGATGGCACACTACCCTTTTGGAAACTCTGGTGGCATAGTGGTTAAGAGCTACAACTGCTAACTAAACAAGTCAGCAGTTTGAGTCCACCAGGTGCTCTTTGGAAATTGTATGGGGCAGTCCTCTGTCCTGTAGGGTCGTTATAAGTCCAAATCGACTCAGTGGCAGTGGATTTGGTTTGGGTTTTCACTGTGGGTGCCTGGGCTCAGTCCTGCTGGGGGTACTCTGAAGAACCTGTAGAATATGCCTGAGAATTATCCCTCTTAAGGACAGGGGACTTCCGCATTTATCCACCAGCCACCACCTTCATTGGTTAAGGATGACCACAGGGATGTTAATTCCCCTTCCTCCCATACATGCTGGCTGTGGTAGACTGTATTCCCAGAGAGAGCCACGACAACCTCTCCCATCCCATGTTCTCTCTGCCACGTGACCTTGCCACTCCCCCGGCAAGAGGTGGAGTCTAGTCCCCTTAACTCACTGAATATGGTGAAAGTGACCTGGAATTTCTGAATCTGCACATTGAAAGGGTTTATCTGGCAGCTTCTGCTTTTGTACTTTGGGGGAAGCTCAGAAGCAGTGTAAGAAATGTAAGCAGTCAGAGATCCATGTGGTGAAGAAGGCCAAACCAGCCCCATGGAGATGCCACACGGGGAGAATTTGCTCAGCTGAGGCGCGATTTTGGACATTCCAGCCCCAACTGGTGCCCTAGGGAGCACAGACCAACTGAATTGCAGAATCATGAGCAAGAAATGATTGTAGTTGGTCTAAGCCTGTAAGTTTGGGGGTGACTTGTTATACAGCAATGAACAGTCAGGACACTGGCTGGGCTTTCCTGGAGCTAAGGGAATTTCTGCTCTGCTTTGGAGAAAGCTCTGAGGTAGAAAAGCCCAGAGGCAGCTAGGCACTGTAAAGTGGACTCAGCATGTAGAATACCTGTTATAGAAAACCGCTACCACTGAGTCGATTTAGACTCATGGCAACCCCACAAGACAGAGTAGAACTGTCCCATGGAGTTTCCAAGGAGCACCTGGTGGATTTGAACAACTGCCCTTTTGGTTAGCAGCTGTAGCACCTAACCACCGTGCCACCAGGGTTTCCATTTCATCATAGCTCCACTGAAATCAGAGGTGGGCCGAGATACTGGGACACAAGGTACAGAGTCTGACCCCCTGACACTGAAACTGTTTGCCCTCAGACCTAAGTAGCAGTGCTGAGACCAAATGCCACTCAGATCATCCTTATCCAAATGTTTTCCTCTTGTAAGAGCAGAATTTCTTACCTTCAAGAAATGCAAGTCCCTTTCATTGTGGCTAAAGCTAGTGTCTAAGTCGTCTGTGCAACAACAGGCTCAAGCTTAACAATGATTGCCAGGATGGCACAGGACTGGGCAGGGTTTCCTTCTGTTACACACAGGATTGCTATGAGTTGTAATTGACTCAATAGCACCTAACCACAAGTCCTCTCTGTGGTAGTTAAGTGGCATTGAGAGGCCTAGGGCTGCTATGGTCTTGCTGTGTAAACTTTCTAGCACTATCTGTCACTTATTATGGATTCCTCGTGCCGGTGCTGACTGGGTTACCTTATGCCCATGATCTCATTTAATCTCCCACAACACTTGTTGTCCATTGCCATGGAGTTGATTCTGACTCATGATTACCCCACGTGTGCAGAAAACAACTGCTTTGGTGACAGGGTTTCCAAGATTGTGACCTTTCAGAAGCAGATTGCCAGGCCTGTCTTCCAAGGTGCCTCTGTGTAAGTTCAGCCAACCAACACTTTGGCTAGTAGCAGAGAGTTTAACCTTCCTCACCACACTTTAAGGTCACTATTATCCCCTTTTGGAAGCTGGGAAACGCTGGTAGCATAGTGGTTAATTGCAACGTCTAGTAACCAAAAGGTTGGCAGTTCACATCTGCCAGATGTTCCTTGGACACCTTATGGGTCAGTTCTACTGTGACCTATAGGGTCTCTATGAGTTGGAATCGACTCAACAGCCATGGGTTTGGTTTGGTTTTAGAACCTGAGGCTCAGAGTGGCTCTGTAACTTGCCTAAGGTCACACAGCCAGGGGTGTAGCTGGGTTCTAACCTGGTCCAGAAATGGGAACTCCCACACCAGCCTGCCGGAGTGAGGCTCTCCTGCTCAAGGGCAAGGACACCCGGACAGGGGACTCCAGCTGCAGCTCCATCCATTCCCAGCAGCCTCATCTACAAGATGAATAAAATGGGCCAATCAGTGTGATCCCTCCTACCCAAGGAATCACCAGGGGAAACACACTTGAAGATTCAAAAGATCTAGGGTAAAGTCCAGAAACACCCAGTTTCTAAGAATCCTTGTTAGAGATCTCTGAGGGCAGGTCAGCTCTGTTGTTCTGGCATCCCCAGCCAATCCACCCTGACCTGTGTTTTCACTCTGCATCGCGGTCTGTGTTTACCTCCAGTTATGTAAAACATCCGCCTTCTTGGATTCCTCCACCTGCGGCTCTGGCCAGCTGAGCTGCTATGTGGAGTGTTGACATCACACTCTATTCAAGTAATCTGTATTTGCTGAGCCTCTCACTTGTTGCCTAGAACACCTGAGACTGGTGACTGAGGAGGAAGGAAAATGAGGGACAGATAATTAGCTAACAGGAGGCCTGGCCCTTGCCTCTCTGTGTCTTATCTGTTTAGATTCCAGTCTCAACCGACCAAAGCCCACCATAGGTGAGTCAGTTCTGACTCACAGTGAACTGAGTCTCAACAGTTGGTGTCAGAGGAAAGGTTCTGACCCAGTGGTGTGGAGTTCCTTCCTAATGGCTCATGAGAGCCACTGGTTCAATTTTCAGAAAGTTGGCATGTAGGGTATTAAACACAGTCACTGTTAAAAACTAAATTATGTAAATACACCAAACCAAAACCTGCTGCCATTGATTCTGATTCATAGCTGAGCCCATCGGATTTCCAAGGATATAAATCTGTATGGAAACAGATGGCCGCATCTTTCTCCCATGGAGTGTCTGGTGGTTCTGAATGGCCAACCGTTCCGTTAGCAGTCGATAGCTTTACCCACTGCGCCACCACGGCTTCTGTGTAAATGTACAGTTAAATTCCATGACAGGCAGTGCCTGACTTATGACAGAGTGTTACTGCACGACTTGTTGTAAGTTGAATACCTCTTTTTTTTTCAGTTTTCATTATTACTTTTATCATTGGTATCTTTATAAATCTGATCTTTATCAGTCCTCAGGGACTGGAAACATTACATGCAAACTTACCAACATGATAACATCAGCAAATGACACACTGCAACTCTGTACAGTTTACTAATGACAAGGTGTCCAAAAAAATAAAGGCATAAAAAGGGAGGATCATAAGTGTGGTTCCTCGTAACGTGAATGTGCTATAAGTTTGAGACTACGTGTATAAACAAAGGTGATGAAAGCTCCTGACTTTCTAACTATTTTACCATGATCTGGGCTCTTGATGTCATTCACATCTATGTGTGTAGGAAATTACATGACGGTGTGCCGCCATGCAGATCTTCCCAACTCCACGGTCAGTGATGTCACACTGGTATCCTGAAACCCACTATAGTGGAAATATTTGCACCACAAAAATGGGCCAACAGTACAAATTAGGGCTTCCCCCTCCCTAGAGGGAGACCATGAGCAACACAAATGGTTGACATGATTAGCTACTAACAGGTGGAAGGTCACATCTGCCCAGAGGCACCTCAGAAGAAAGACTTGGAGATCAGTTTCCAAAATGTCAGCCACTGAAAACACTACGGAGCACAGTTGTACTGTGACACACATGGGGGGCCATAAGTTGAAATCAGCCTCCATGGTAACTGGTTTCCCCAGACAGCCAGACGTTAAACATTTACTAGCACACCACTGCCCTGACCTGCCAGACTGGCTATGCTGGCTGGATGGCTTCAGCGAGCCAGTGAGGTATGTGCTAACCCTGCAGAGGAAGGTAAAGCAGTGTCTGGTTTGCAGGCAGGACATAATTCATAAAGCTGCGACTTGCATTCTTTTGGGCCCCACAGACCATCCCGTATCGGGCTGAGGATTCCAGGACTGGGGAAGCTGACTGCAAGGATAAGGAGCGGGCAGGTTATCCATGTACCTACCCATGTGTGAGCATGGAACGTTTGGGTGACTGTCTGAGCTGGAGGCAGAAAGGGAACAGACCAGACTTCTGTTGAAGGTATTTCTGCCTCTGGCTGGAGTTCTGAGAGACTGCATAAAACCAGGACAGATGCTAACTCTGCCTGTAGCTTCAGGCAAGTCCCTACTTCTTGGGAGATTGTGTTAGCAAAGACTAAGACTAAGTCCTGGCAACGGAACAAGGGCCACTGAGTAGGCTGGGATCCGGACAAAGGCTTTGCAGGGCTTCTACTATTGAGCAAAAGCACTGGATTGACACATGCAAGATCCTATGTCTGATGCAAGTCGAGGGGGGCGGGGTCTGATGCCATGCAGAAATTCCCAACTCAGTGGGCAGAGTTGGGGACGACCCCATGCAGATGTCCACGGCACCAGTCAGAAGTGGATGCTGCGGAGACCAGTGGCCCTCAGCCCTGTCCCAGAATCCTCCTAGCAGTTGCTCTCTGTGAGCAGCCACAGGATGTTCCCCTAGCCAGAGTCACATTGTGCTGCATGCCACCAGCCTGCCACCAGCCTGCAAGCCTTGAGTGGTACCATCCCTCTAACAAGTCAGCTGTTTACTCACCACTTAATTAGTGGTTAAAAGTGCTAGGCTGATAATCAAAAGGTCACAGGTTCAAACCCACCAGCTGCTCTGTGGGAGACAGATGTAGCCGTCTGCTTCGGTCAAGATTTACAGCCTTGGAAACTGCTTAGGGCAGTTCTACTCTCTCCTATAGGGTCACTATGAGTTGGTAAACAACTTGATGATGGTGGGTTTGGTTTTTCTTTAATTTGGGATAGGCTCTGTGCTGGACACTTGACAAGGGAACCAGGGGAAAAGGTTCATTGTTCTCTCCTGCCTGATAAAATTTAAGAGGTGGAGGGAGAGGTCATGGGGCATTGAATGGGAAAAATAGTTTCATTTGCTTAAAGAATTTGGCTTGTGTCCTTGGTTTCTTTGAAACCTTGGAATTTCCCCAGTGATTGAAAGGTCTTTGAAAAAGATGTCAGACCATACTTGTCAGGTAGACGTTGACTATGCAGGAAAGACCCAGCCGGTGTTATCCACCTCCTGACCTATCAGCCTGCCAGTGCTGACCTTGTGATATCACTTGACTTCAGGGAAGAAAGGTTGAAGTTTGCACTAGGGAATGAGACACCCTAATGACAGCTCTGACAATGAGATTTGCATGGCCTTCCCAGTCAACCACAGATACACCTGTTCTTTTGGGAGGGTAATATGTTCAGCACTGGGAACCTCCCCGGACCTCACCCTGTGTCTCTTCTTGGTTCTAATCCTTTAAAATAAAGCTGGAGTGGAAAATACAGTGCTTTCCACGGGGACTGTGAATCATTCTAGTGAAACATTAAGCAAGTGAGAATAGTGGGAACCACCTGAAGAGAAGGGGCTGGGCACCCCGAAACTTATGACTGGTATCCTGAGAGGACAGACAGAACCCCCAAATGTGTAGCCAGTGTGTGAGAAGTGAGCAGACCACTAAGGGCTCCCAAGCTGGAGGCTGGTGTCTGAGGTCTGGGGCAGACCTGGCAGTCTGAAGGTTTGTGCCCTTTAACCTGTGACCTCTGACCTAGCTCTGGGTGGTTTGGGTCACAGGAAGAAGTGCTGTGTGTGCAGCTGAGGTCACAAAGACATGGGACAGAGGGGAGCAGAACTGATAAAAGATCGATTTGCGATTGCAGTTGATCTTTACAGGAGTGACAGAGAAGTGATGAGTGGGGATTTGATATAGCTTTATAGGTTGGAATGGAGGATCCTTAATGAATAACATGAAACTGCAGGATGTTAATGCCATTTCTCTGAGAGACGGAGACTACAGATGGATTACGCCGGAAAGGGTTTTATCAGTGGTAAACACCTGTGAGAGAAAATGAGGTAGGAGGAAGCTAGGAGAGGCCAGGAATGCCATCTGACCCCACGCAAGTCTGATTCTAGGGATGATGAGAGGGAGCGAGCTTAGGTAGAAGCCTCCTAGGCTGCTCTGCAGGCTGAAAGGGTGATAAGGCTGTCAGGGAGCAGTCAAGCCAATGCCAACCGTCAGAGGAGTCCCAAGTCTCCAGGGAATGGCCTGCCTTAGCATCTCTGCTGCTCTCAGTCTCTGGTCAAGAGCAGCCTATGGCCTGTAGGAAAACTTGGTGGAGACTTCAGAGTTAGCAGTTGGGCATTTGGCCAGTTCTACTCCCTGCAGTTGGAGGTCTTGAAAGAAAGGACTTGCAGTCTACTTCCATCAAAAACCCCATGGAGTGCAGTTCTACGCTGACACACTTGGAGTCGCTATAAGTCGGAGTCAAAAGCAGCTGGCTTGCTTGCTGGAGATCTGCAGGGCGCATTTTCAGGGCGGCCACATATAGGTACACATTTATGGGGGACCATAAAGTATGCTCACACAGAAGCCAGTCAGTGGAGAGAATGGAATGAACAGAGAATTAGAGGTGTTAAGTGTGTTGTGTAGTGTGTTTGTGTTAGCAACATGAAGTCAGAGACAGATAGGGAGAGAGACTGAGGGAAAAAGAGATAAACACAGAGAAGAATGGACATCACGGAGAAATACTAGCTCCTGAACTCTACGAGGGGACGCTGTTCCCACCCCTGGATTTCCTTGAGGTAGCTCAGATGGGTGTTTGATCCTTGTCATGGGAAGAGCCCTCGCTGTAATGTCCCTGATTTCCAGCCTCAAAGACCTTAACCTGCCATCTCAGGAGAGACACCCAAGGTTTTAGTTAATGAGAAGTCATTTCTCCAGGGCCCTCCTCCACTGGGTAGCCACTCTAACTTCCTGCTAAGATTATGTTGGTAGCACTGCTACGTAAAACACAGATCTGAGCCACCTGCTGCAAAGCTACTATTGAAACGGGGCAAGGTGAGTAGCAAGAGGGCTTCGCTGTACGTCAGCGTGCAAGAAACGGGAATGAACTCCTTGAAAAATCTGCTTGCCCATTGCAGACTGACCAGAGTTTTATGGGGTCAGGGTTTAAGCCCGATTGGTTAGAAGAATGTCAGTTATTAAACTGATGAAAGTCAATTTCCTTTTCAGGTGGGCAAGTTGACCTCTTGTGAACACTCTGTCAAGGTCCAGTAACATTGCCCTGGTTTCAGCCATAAGACGGGCCCCCATTGCCTGGTTGCCTCACTCCAGGTCTATTGGTCACCGTTTGGCTTCTCTAAAAGAAACCTAAGTTAATTTTAAACTTTATAGGATGTGAAGAACAGGAAGTGGAAGAAGGGAAGCAAATTATAAATCACCCAAGTATATGAAAGTTAACTGTGTAAGCCATACAGAAACAATACTACAGTTACCCGGGAAACTAGGCATCTACAATTCCTTTCTCATGCTGCCCTTTTCAGGACCTGCCCCTCCGTGGTCTTCTCTGCTATTAGGTGCCTGGCAGGCAACTTCACATCTGTTGGCTGCCAACTTGTCTTCTAGCACATCAGGGTATCTGTCTTTTCTTTCCAACCAAACTTTAAACTCCAAGAAAGTAAAGGCCCTTCTTGAGTTGCTTCAAATGCCAGAGTTGGCCTCCTCCAGCTGCATGATTTTAAGTCATTTAAACTGAACTTCTGCTTCTCCATGGGAAAAAAGGGGATACAACCTAGCTCAACGGGTTAGCATGTAAGGAACCTGGCACTATTCCAGGTTGCTATTTGTAGGAGTTGTAGGTAGTAGTACCGTATTGTCAGTCCTCTTACCCTAGGAAATGCTGAACAATGACTCACTGACCTTTTGGGTACAGCTAGGATTGGACAGCTGGCATTTTCCAGGTCAGACTCCAAGAATTCACTGCCTTTCCTGCTGCTTCCTCGGGGAGATTTTACCAGTTACCAGTTGCTATCAAATTGATTCCAATTCATGGTGACCTCATGTGTGCAAGACTAGAACTGTGCTCTATAGAATTTTCAGCAGCTGATTTTTCAGTAGTACATTATACCAAGGCTTTCTACTGAGGCATCTCTGTGTGGACTCTAAACTCAAACTTTTTGGTTAGCAGTTGAGTTCATTAACTGTTTGTACCACCTAGAGACTCCCAAGGAGAACTTAGATAGCATATACACGGTATTTACCTGAGACTGAGCCAAATAGGAATAATCCCTGATATCCATCCATCAAGTGTTTTCCAATCCTTTGTCTACCTTAAATCTTCCAGCAACCTAATGAGATGCATTTATTCCTGTTCTGCTGTTAAAACTTGGTGGTTCATTGACTTGCCTGAAGTTGTAGAGTGGGTAAGGGAGAATCTGGGGCCTGACTTGGGACCCTCAGGATCTGATCCCAACTGGAGGATAGCCTTCCAGCCTCCAGGCCCCACAGTAGCAGCAGGCACCTTGTCCAGAGAAGAACCATTCTGAGAGTCACCCTTAACTGGCGGTGCCCCAGCCCCAGTGCCTTTCAGACCCTGGTTCTGAGCAAACCCTTCTCTTTGATCTAACTGGAACTCCCCAGCACTCCAAATCTCAACTCAGAATAGAATGGTATAGTTGGAGGGAATGCATGCCTGTTGCAAGCTAGGTACCATTATAGCCAAGCCAAGTATCATCATAGCCATTGAATATTATCAGTAACCTAATTATTAGATTCCAATTCTATGGCTCTCAACCTGGACTGCACTTTTTTAAATCACCTGGAGGCTTTTAAAAGCATGTAACCCAGACCCTGCTCCAATTGATTACATGAGATTCTTTGGGAGTAATGGGGGCCAGCTATCAGAATTTTATTTACAAACTTCACAGATGATTCTAATGTTCTCCTAGCTGGTTAAAAACCGCTCATCTAGTTGAAGTGAACCCTGCTACAAGTTATGGAGGAAGAAACTGAAGTCCAGAGATGAGTGTGTCTTACCCAAAGTCACAAATCTTGGCATGGTTCCTTGGTCTTCAGACTCCCAGTCCCCTTTCTAGTCCTCCTTTCTGAAGTAAATGTTTGCTGAGGGCACTGGTGAATCTATGTGGAAAGAGAAAGGTGGTAAGTTCAGTAGATACATTTAAGATGCTTTTCCTACCCACAATCCCTGCTGAAGAGGGAGAAGACTAGGTAGCCACCTTTGAACCATGTGACTGACCTTAACAAAGTTGATTGGCCAAGGAGAGGAAACCTGAAGCAAGATGGACCAGTGAGACGACCCATCTAGGTATTTGAGAGCAAGTTACTGAGTGCCTAAGCCAGCGAGTTGCGGAGAGCTGAACAGTGAGGTTGGGGAGACTTGGAAGTTGCGGCAGCCCTTTAGGGTCACGTGAGAGCTGGTGAGTAGGAAGATGGCACTCAGAGAACAGTAGGAGGGTGGAGCAGACATCTGGTGAGCGAGGGAGAGACAAAGACCAGGTGGGCCTTGGGTCCTCTTAGGCTTTGATGAACTTGTTTTCTCTCCTTGGATCCCCAGAGATTTGTGTCTTTACATTGACCCTCACCTGTTAAAAACTAGTTAGAGTGAGTTGCTTGAGACTCAAAGGTCCTTGAGGGAACAGTCTGTTTCCACCGGAAGATGTGGCCTGTGAAAGACCCAACCCCCAACTCTATTCCAATGAAGTAGTGAGTTCTCTGTCATTGAAAGTGGTCAGGCAAATGCAGGTGTCTGCCTTTTGGAGATTTTGCCAAGTAGATCTTCAAGGTTCCGCACAATCCCGTGATTCTGAATTTCCATGGTGGGTGGGGACAGGGGTATTTTAAGATTGTTTATTCTTCTTTCTGGCACTGGATGCCCCATGCCTGACGCCTGGTCCCTGGCAAGGAAGCCTGTACCCCTGGGGGTGGGAGCAGGGAAGCACAGTAAACAAAGAGTTCAAGAAAGCTTTTTCTCCCTGCTCCCCACCTCAGCACACATATATTCATGGTGGTTGTGGGACTGGGGTATAGAAACAATGGGGACCTGTGAGTCACGGGGGTAGGAAGGATCATAGTTCTCTGAAAAGACTCCCCCTCCATGTCCGGAGAAGTTGACGTAGGCATCTGACAGGCGGTGACACCTGGAGTGACCTCTAGTTCTGGGCAGTCACTTGACCTGCCCTGGGTGACATAGGTTTTCTTTTTATCTTTTAATTCAACCTTTATTTTTAGCCAAGTGATATATGTAACTATATAAATACTTTTTAAAAGTCAAATAATAAGACTCAGATTGTGATGGTAAACAGCAGTTGCCTGCCTCACCCTTCCCCATCCACAATTCCCAGAGGCAACCTCTCTCAGAACTTTGAGGTATTTCTTTCTGGTTTTCTCCACTTTTTAAAGTAACACACAGCTAATTTTTTGCTATTATTTATATCATCCCATTTTAATCAGACTAGAGTGCTCCTTTCTGTCTTTCTCCTACAAAAGATAAGGGTTAGCCCCTCCCTGTGACACACCTTTCCCTACCCTCCCAATACAATTTCAATTTATGGTTGAACCAATACTCAGTATAACTACATAAATATTATCTAACTTATGTGAGTTACTTTTTTCTTGTATGACATCTTATTTCTCATGTTGTTTGATTGCTTAGTTTTATGCGTTCCTAATAGTACTTCAGGAAACCCTGGTGGTGTAGTCGGTTAAGTGCTACGTCTGCTAACCAAAAGGTTGGCAGTTCAAATGCACCAGGCGTTCCTTGGAAACTCTATGGGGCCGGTCTCCTCTGGCCTCTAGGGCTACTCTAGGGTCATATGAGTCGGACCTGACTTGATGGCACTGTTTTTGTTTTCTTTTGTTTTAAATACTAATGCACAGTCCAACTCTCTGCTGCAATTGTAAAATTCCTCTGAAAAGTGTAATCTATCTGTCCCATTCGTTTTTTCTTGGAAACATCTCTTCCAAAGCCAACTGCCTTTCTACTGCTGGTTTCTTCCTGCTTGGTCATTGGTCATTCAATCACCCTACTGGTTAAAAAAACATATTCTTCTACTCTTTTTATCTTTTCTTTTTCATCATAACTGTTTATTAAGAAAATGGCAAATGTACAGAAAAAAATTTTACATAGTATTAATGTCCCTTTCCCCTCCACCTAGATTAACTGTTGTCCATTACTGAGTGTGTTGATCTAAGAGTCTATAAAAAAAGCCTGATGGAAGAGAGGGAAATGTGGAACAGAATTTCAAATTGTAGGAGAATTCAGAATTTCTGGAGCCATTCAGGCTATATTAACCTCAAAAACTGTTGTCCTTACCTGAGAAGATAATGTTTAAACTGTAAACCAAAAATGTCCCTTGAAGTCTTTACATCAAACTGTTAAAAAAAGAAAAAAGACATCCTTTATTGTCAAGTCAGTTCCAACTCATATGAACCGTGTTGTTGTTGTTGTTTGGTGCCGCTGAGTCAGTTCTAACTCGTAGTGACCTATGAACAACAGAACAAAACACTGCCCGGTCTTGCACCATGTCCGCAATTATTCTTATGCTTAAGCCAATTGTTGTGACCTGTGTCAATCCATCTCGCCGAGAGTCTTCCTCTTCTTCATTGACCCTCCGCTCTACCGAGCATGATGTCCTTCTCCAGGGACTGATCTTTGCTGACAACGTGTCCAAAGTATGTAAGACGCAGTCTTGCCATCTTTGCTTCTAAGGAGCACTCTGGTTGTACGTCTTCCAGAACAGACCTATATGAATCCTATGGACCCTAGAGAACAGAGTTAAACTGCCCATAGTGTTTCCAAGACTATAAATCTTTATGGTCACAGACTACTACACTTTTATCTCTTGTACAAGCTGGTGGGCTTGAACCACTGACCTTTCGTTTAGAAGCCCAATGCTTAACAACTGAGCTGTCAGGGCTCTTAACCAAATAATAGATTAGCTTAATTAATAAGGAATCCCTGGTGGCATAATGGTTAAGTGCTACATCTGCTAAGCAAAAAGTCAGAAGTTCAAATACACCAGGTGCTCCTTGGAAACTCCACAGAGCAGTTCTACTCTCACCTGTAGGGTCACTATGAATCAGAATTAACTTGATGGCAGTAGGCTTGGTTTTTGGTTTAAATAGTGAAGAATGTTTGTATTGAGCATCATCCTGTTTTCTTTGCCTTTTAAATTTTATTTATTGTTTTTGAGAATATATACAACAAAATATACCCCAATTCAGCAGTTTCACTGTATGCCATTTAGTGGCAGTGATTGCATTCTTGCTGTTGTATAAGCATTCTCACCTTCCTTTTCTGAGTGGTTCCTCATTAACATAAACTCACTGCCCCCTAAGTTTCCCATCCAGTCTTTCTAGTTGCTGTTGTCGATTTGATACCATAGAAAGAGATCTTAAAAGAGCATAATGCTGCTGCTGGTGGGAATGCAAAATGGTGCAACCATTTTGGAAGATGATGTGATTCTTCCTTAGAAAGCTAGAAATTGAAATATCATGTGATCCACTAATCCCACTCCTAGAAATATATCCTGGAGAAATAAGAGTCGTCACATGAATAAACATAAGCACAGCCACAGTCACTGCAGCATTGCTCACGATAGCAAAAAGGGGAAAAAATTTATGTGCCCATCAGTAAATGAATGAATAAACACACTATGGTATGCATACACCATGGAATACTACGCAACAATAAAGAACAATGACAGAGGTGCAAAGCATCACACAATGTAGACGAATTTGAAGGGTATTATGCTGAGTGAAATAAGTCAATCACAAAAGGACAAATACTATATGAGACCACTACTGTAAAAATTCATGAAAAGGTTTACATACAAAGAGAAATAATCTTCGATGGTTGTGAGGGTGGGAAAACAATAAGTAGGCAATAGATAAACAGTAACTTTGATGAAGGGTAAGACAGTACACAGAAACCCTGGTGGTGTAGTGGTGAAGTGCTACAGCTACTAACCAAGAGGTCAGCAGTTCAAATCCACCAGACACTCCTTGGAAGCTCTATGGGGCAGTTCTACTCTGATCTATAGGGTCGCTATGAGTTGGAACCAACTTGACAGCACCTAACAACAACAAGACAGTACACAACACTGGGAAAGCCAGCACAACTTGTGTAAGTCAAAGTCATGGAAGTACCAAAGACACATCTAAATTCTGTGAGGGGTTGAATTGCTGAGCTGTGGGCTGTGGGGACCATGGTCTTGGGGAACATCTAGTTTAATTGGAATAACACAGTTTATAGGGAAAATGCTTTACTTTCTACTTTGGTGAGTGGTATCTAGGGTCGTAAAAGCATGTGAACAGCCATTTAACAACAGTCCACTGGTCTCACCCCTTTAGTAGCAAGAAAGCATGAAGAAAATTAAAGATACAAAGGAAAGTTTAGCCCAAAGGACTAACATAGCACATCTGCAATGGCCTGCACCAGACTGAGTCCAGTACAGCTTGATGGTGTCCAGCTGCCACCATCAAATGCTCTGACAGGGATTACAATAGGGTCCCAAACAGAGCTAGAGAAAAATGTACAACAAAATTCTAGCTCACAAGAGACCAGACTTAACCAGCCTGACCAGAGACTGGAGAAACCCTGAAAGTATGGTCACCGGACACCCTTTTGGTTGAGTGATGAAGTCACTCCTGATGTTCACCCTGTAGCCAAAGATAAGACAGGCCTATAAAACAAAATGAAACTAAAGGGGCACAGCCAGCCCAAGGGCAAGGACTGGAAGGCAGGAGAGGACAGGAAAGTTGATGACAGGGAATCCAAGGTCAAGAATCGAGTGTTGACATGTGGTGGGGTTGTTAACCAATGTCATAAAACGATATATGCAGTAGTTGTTTAATGAGAAGCTAGTTTGTTCTGTAAACCTACAATTAAAAAACAAAAAGCATAATGCTAAAGGCACACCTTTCTTTACTAGCTAAGCTAAACTATTGCTCAGTTTTAAGAAGACTTCAGGGATATTTTTGGTTCAAGATTCAAAAATTATCTCAGGGCAATAATTTCAGGGGTTCATCCACCCTCCATGGCTCCAGAAAGTCTAGAGTCCATGAGAATTACATCATGCTCTTTTGAAGAACTACTTACACAGGATCACATTGACAATAGTGACTCCAAAGGTCAGATAGGGAGCTTAGGGGGCAGTAAATTTATGTCATCTGGGGAGAAACAATTTAGAAAAGAAGGGTGAGAATGGTGGTACAACTTCAAGAATGTAATCAGTGTCACTGAATTACACATGTAGAAATTGTAGCATTCTTATACATTTTGCTGTGTGTTTTCAGCAATAATTTTTAAAAAAAGGATGTTTAGCATTCTTTCCCTCTCCATCTGGATTAGTGCTATCTGACTGGCTTGGCTGACAGAGATATAATGTGAGCCACGTATATAATTTCCAGCTTCTTAGTTGTTATTGTTAGGTGCCGTTGTTCTGACTCACAGCAACCCTACGTATAACAGAACAAGACACTGCCTGGTTTTGAGCCATCCTCGGAGTCTTGAGCTTAAGCCCATTGTTGCAGCCACTGTGTCAATCCATCTCATTGAGGGTCTTCATCTCTTCCCCGACTCCCTACTTTATCAAGCATGATGTGCTTCTCCAGGAACTGGTCCCTCATAATAACATGACCGTGCATTCTGGCTGTACTTCTTCCAAGATGGGTATGTTCTGGTAGCCCACAGTATATGCACTATTCTTCACCAGCGTCATATTTCAAAGACATCAGTTCTTCTTTGACCTTCCTATTCATTGTCCAGCTTTCACACATATAACAGACAACTGAAAATATCATAGCTTGGGTCAGGTACCCCTTAGTCCTCCAAATGACATCCTGTCTTGCTTTTTTAACACTGCAAAGAGGTCTTTTGCAGCAGATTTGTCCAATGCAATATGTCCTTTGATCTCTTGACTCTTGTTTCCATGGGTGTTGATTGTGGGACCAAGTAAAAGGAAATCCTTGAAAACTGAAGTCTTTTTTCTGTTTATTATAATCTTGCTTATTGATCTGGTTGTGATGACTTTTTTTTTTCCTTTATGTTGAAGTATAATCCATACTGAAGTCTGTGGTCTTTGATATTCAGCAGTAAGTACTTCAAGTCCTCTTCACTTTCAGCAAGCAAGGTCATGTTCTCTGCATATTACAGATTTTTAATGATTCTTCCTCCAATCCTGATACCATCTTTTTCTTCACATAGTCCAGCTTCTTCAATTATTTGCTCAGCATACAAACTGAACAAGTATGATGAAAGGATACAACCCTGGCACACACCTTTCCTAATTTAAGACCACACAGTATCCCCTTGTTTTGTTCAAACGAGTACCTTTTGTTCTAGGCTATGTTTCTCATGAGTACAATTAAGTGTTCTGGAATTCCCATTCTTCACAATGTTAGCTATAATTTGTTATCATCCATACAGTTGAAGGCCTTTGTGTAGTTCATAAAAACACAGATAGCCATCTTTCTGGTATTTTCTGCATTCATCCAGGATCCGTCTAACATGAGCAATGATATTCCTCCTTTCACATCCTCTTCTGAACATGGCTTGAATTTCTATCAGTTTTCTGTCAATGTATTGCTGCAACCTCTTTTGAGTGGTCTTCAGCAAAATTTTACTTGCATGTGATGTTGCTTGATAATTTATGCATTCTGTTGGATCATCTTTCTTTAGGAGGGGCACAGGTAGGGATCTCTTCCAGTCAGTTGGCCAGGTAGCTGTCTTCGATTTCTTTGCATAGATGAGGGAGCACCTCCTGCACTGTATCGGTTTGTTGAGGCATCTCAGCTGGTATTCTGTCAATTCCTGGAGCCTTATTTTTTGTGAGTATCTTTAGTGCAGCTTGGACTTCTTCCTTCCAGCATCATCAGTTCTTGATCATACACAACTGTTCTGAAGTGACTAATGTCAACCGTTTTTATCCTGTTGTTAGGTACAGCGACTCTGTGTTCCTTAATCATCTTTTTTTTTTTTTTTTCTTTCATCTTCTGTTGATGCTTCCTTGGTTGTTCAATATTTTGTCTGTAGAATCCTACTGTGTTACAGCTTGAGGCTTGAATTTTTTCTTCAGTTCTTTCAGCTTGAGAAATGCTGAACTTGTTCTTCTCTTTTGGTTTTACAACTCCACGTCTTTGCAAATTTCATTATAATACTTGACTTTGTCTTTTCAAGCTATGATTTGAAATCTTGTCTTCAATTCTTTTTCCCTTCACTTTAGCTGCTCTGAAAACCCTGGTGGTGTAGTGGCGTAGTGGTTAAGAGCTATGTCTGCTAACCAAAAGGCCGGCCGTTCAGACCTGCCAGGCTGTCCTTAAGCTCTATGGGACAGTTCTACTCTGACTTATAGGGTCACTAGGAGTTGGATTTGACATGATGGCACTGGCTTTTTAGCTGCTCTACATGTAAGAGCAAGTTTTAAAGTTTCCTCTAACATCCATTTTAGTCTTTTTCTTTTTTATGTTTTTTATGATCTCTTGTTTTCTTCACATACGGTATCTACAACTCATCTGGTCTTTAGTCATTAATATTCAGTGCTTCAGATCTATTCTTGAGATGGCCTCTAAATTCAGTAGGATACACTCACGGTTGTATTCTGCATCTCGTGTTTTAATTTTGCTTTTCTTTGGCTTCAAGTTGGATTTGCAGATGAGCAATTGGTGTCTCTCAGTCAGCCCCAGGCCTTTTTCTAACTGATAATACTGAGTTCTTCCATTGTCTCAACTGTTCTTCTAGTAAGCTAGCTACGTGAAAAAGTAAAGCAAAACCGGTAAAATTAATTTTAACAATACATTTGATATAATTCAAGATGTTATCATTTCTACATGCAATCAATATAAAAATTACTATGAGATATTTCTATGGATTAAACTGCATCCTTCCCAGAACATGTGTTGGAATCCTAACCCTTATACCTGTGGATATAATCCCATTGGAAATAGGACTTTCTTTGTTATGTTAATGAGGCTGTGTCAATGTGTGGTGTGTTTTAAGCCATGCCTTTCTGTGATAGAAAAGGAGCAAATGAATCACAGAGAACAGGAAGCCCATAGGGTGAAGCCATCTGCCATGCCACAGGAAGATCACCAAAGAAAAAGAAGCATAAGCTGAAAAGAAACAAGGACATTTCCCCAGAACTGATAGAGAGAGAAAGCCTTACCCTAGACCTGGTGCCCAACTCGACGGCACTTGGCTGGCAGACCTGGTGCCTTCAATTTATACTTCAAACCTCCTCAACTGTTAGAAAATAAATTTCTGTTAATTACAGCCATCCACTTGTGGTATTTCTGTTATAGCAGCACTAGATGACTAAAACAGATATTTTCCATTCTTTCTTTTGTAGTCTTTGAACATAGCTTTTGTATTAAGTCTTTGATACTCACCCAAACCTGTTGCCGTGGAGTCGATTCTGATTCATAGTGACCCTATAGGACAGAATAGAACTGCCCTATAGAGTTTCCAAGGAGGGCCTGGTGGATTTGAACTGCTGACCTTTTGGTGAGCTGTTGAGCACTTCACCACTGCAACACAGCATATCTCAATTCAGACAAGCCACATGTCAGGTTTAAAAGCTGTGTGTAGCTGGTATTTGCCACCCTGGGCAGTGCAGATCTAGAATGAACAATTGTTAACTATGTATCTACCATGTACTGCCTCTAAATTTTGGTAAGACCGTTGGGGAAAAAAATTCACAGACCACATTATGCTTGATTTCTAAATACTTCAGCATGTAAAATTAAGAACACTGTGTTACACAGTCATGCCACCATTATTACACTGAAGACAAGGAACAGTAATCCCAATACCTGTACTATCCCCCTGTCCATATTCAAATTTCCCCCAGTTGTTCCCCAAGTATCTTTTAAAGCTGGCCATTTGAACCAGAATCCTATCTATGCCTTCTTACTCTTTTTAAAATCTACAACAGTCTTCCTATCTTCTTGATTCCCCACAACATTGATTTTTTTTAATGATCTGGGCAGAGTATCCTATAGAATATCCTACATTCTGGACTTATCTAGATGTTTCCACCTCACGCCTTTTCACATGTTCTTCCCCCCTGCATTCACTGGAGACTACAAGTTAGTTCTACATGCCTCAGTAGATTCAAGTTAAATATTTTTGGCAAGGACACTACATAGATTGTTATCATATTTTTAATTTCCAAGAGCTATTTCTTATTCTGTGAATGGACACTTCCATGAATGCTGTGATTAAAATAAGTATTTTCTTATCTCTGAGGATATTACAGGAGGCCTGGTGGCACAGCAATTAAAATGCTTGGCTGCTCATCAAAAGGTCAGCAGTTCAAACCCACTAGCAGCTCCTCGGGAGAATGATGCAGTAGTCTGCTTCCAGAAAGATTATAGCCTTGGAAACCGTACAGGGCAGTTCTACTCTGTCCTGTAGGATCACTGTGAGTCAGAATCAACTAGAAGCCAACAGATGTTTTGAGGATATTATCTCACCAAAAAAAAAAAAAACCAAACACTTAACCCACTGCTGACTCATAGAGACCCTATAGGTCAGAGTTGGAGCTGCCACACAGTTTCCAAGGAACACTTGATGCATTCAAACTGTTGGCCTTTTTGTTAGCACATGGAGAACTTAACCACATCACCACCAGGGCTTCCATATTATCTCAAGGAGACGAAAAAGGATATATATCAATTCTGGTTTCTGCATGATCTCTGAGCCCCCCCCCACACCTTTATTTGCTTATTTCTTTTTTATAGTGACACCTCTCTCCAGATGCCTAGTGACTCTCAGATGTCTCTTCGTATTTCAGACTGAGGTTCTGACTGTACAGTAAGGCTTATGCCTAGTGGATGTCACTATATGATGAGAAGTGGCAAGCTGACTTTTTCACTGAGGGCCCCTTGAATGTCAATATTGGTAGGTCTTTTGTCTTGGGTCAGTTTTCCCAGAGATAATCCCTTGAATTTGCTGGAGGATGTAAACCTAGCTTCCAGCCTTCTAATGTTCCTGAGGCTGACTGAGGAGGGGCTTGAAAGGGCTCAGGGGAAACCTACCATCCTGGACTTGCACTTAACCCTCTGATACCAGCTGTGCCAAACTCTTTGGAAAGCAAGCCAGCTAGTTTTCTGCTAGAGCAGGGAAGGCAGTTTCTAGCTCAGCAAACGCGAGGCAGGGACCTGGGGCCATAGCTGCTCTGTCACCCACTTTCAAACAGTCCTCCTCAGCCCCTACTCTGCACCCTACCTTGACCTGCATCTGGCATGTCCGAGAGCTGGGCTCTGCCACTTCTAGCAGCTTGCCATCCTGCCCATCCTTCACTCTCTACCGTAGGCAGTTATGTTTCAGCTTCTTCTGCCAGGTTAAGGAGCTCATCCATCCACTGTTCAGTTTCCAGAATTTTGTTGCTTACCCTACAACTTCACTCTTTGTGTCCTTGCAGTTGTGTCCATCAACACTGAAAAAACTAGGGCTCACAACAGTCCAATCTGTAATTCACCACGGGGCTGGTGCGGGACCAGGCAGTGTCCCATTGTCTATTTGGGGCCAACATAACAGCTACTAGCAGCATAATCATCTTTGTGGGGCTTTAGGAGAGAGCAGACATAAAAAGTAGTCAATCTTCTGTATTTTCAGTAAGTAATTACCTGTTCTCTGGAGGTAGAAACTGAAGTTTAGAGAAACCTGGAGTAGATCCTACATCCAAATTCTAACCCAACTAAGAAAGCAGGGTGGCCAGAGACCTGGGAGGGGCTTGAAGAGTCTGGCCCATCGATACCCTTTTAGGAAGGACCCCTAAAAGCTCTGTTCTGCGGCCTGGCTTCCTGGGGAAGGGGCTGGGGGGCAGTGGGTTATGCCAGAACCTTGACCTTAACCAGGACACTGGAGTTCTGAGATGACTTCTTTGCTTCAAACCAGCTCATGTACTGGTCTTTATACCTCCTTGGGGCCTGATTGCCTCCTCACGCTCCCCTGCCTGCCTGGGCCTGACTCTCACTTTGTTTCTCTCAACTTGGTTCTCTCCTTTGTTTCTTTTATTTCTAGTCCCCGCCCCTGTTTCATCTGTATTACATTTGCTCTGTCAGTTTCTCTCCTTCTTTTTTCTCTCCACCTGTTTTTCCCCTTTCCTCTTCCCATTTTTTCGTTCTCTCCCTCTGTCCCTGACTTCTTCCTTTGATGTATCAGGACCTATTCCATCTAGACCAGTGGTTTTCAACTGATTAGACAGGTGGGAATGTCTGGAGACATTTTTGTTTTTTCACACCTTAGGGCAGGGGTACTAGAAACCCTAGGAGTGTAGTGATTAAGAGCCACGCTGTTAATCAACAGGTTGGCAGTTTCAGTCCAGCAGGTGCTCCTTGGAAACCACATGGGGCAGTTCTACTCTGTCCTATAGGGTCACTATGAGTCAGAATCATAGCTCAGTGGCAATGGGTATGGTAGGGGTGAGAGGTCAGGGATGCTGCTACACATCCTATGATACACAAGATCCCCAAAGGCCAATAATACCATGGCTAAGAAACTGATCTACTGTAAGTGCTGCTTCATGCACCCTCCCTCCTTGAGAAAACAAACTGGGAGCAGAGTCCAGAGCAGGAGTTATTGCCAGCAGACGGCTGGGATTAGTGGCCCAGACCATGGGCAGGACGCAGGCTCTGGAATTTGATGGTGTGGGTTTTGGCCTTTGCAGGGTCTGACGATCTGGTGAGAAAGAGCTCCTCAGCCACACGCACTGCTGGCCTGGTGCAGGAGCAGGTGAGGACAACACAGCCAGCCCACCCTCTGACCCAGAGTGGTTTCTCTGGCCACTGTAAGGGTGGAAGCAGTAGCTTCTGATAAATGTGAGCCATAGAAACTTCTTTTCAAGCCCTTCTGACCAGCCTGCTGGAAAACCTCCTAGGACTCCACACGAGGTGTGATAGGGACAAGGCAAAGGCCTGTCCAGTCTTCCGTGACTACAGCTCCACACTACCAAAGCCTCCACGGGCTGAGTCAACTTCTTGAAGTTGGTAGGAATAGGGGTGGATTGTGGGGAATGAATGGAACATGGCCCTGAAGAATTCTGGAAGGAGGCTAGGGCAGGCTCCCAAGAGGAGAATGCTGATGAAATCTAGCTGGGTACCTTGGCCTTGGACCAGGAAATCCGGCTGGGTACCTTGGCCCTGGACCAGAGGCATCTGCATACAAAAGAATGCCAATTCTCCCAGGAGACAGGAGACAGAGGACCTGTATGACGGGGAGACTACGCTTCTGGAGAATCGAAGAACTCCATAATGTCTGGCCACCATCAAAGATAGCGCTGAGAGCGAACACAGTCTACAGTCCCTGACAGAGCACAAGAAAAAAGACCAGACTTGATGGTCGGACATCCTGGAGGGTCCCCTGAAAACATGGCCCTGGACATGCTGCTAGCTTAGAGCTGAAACCAGCATTGAAGCCAACACTTCAGGCCAAAAATGGACTGGACTTGGGGACACAGTGATGCAGGTGGTGTGTGTAACTTTATGGTTTAATATACATGAGGCTGTCCTACTGGTTCCTCTTTAGAGAGGAAAGAAGAGGGAGGAAAGGAGGGGACCAGTGTTGGTTGAGTGGATATGGGAAGTAAAGAGTGGAAAAGAAGAGTGTGCTGTCCCAGGGTGAGGAGAGCAGACAGAGTTGGATAGAGGCAGGACACTCAAGGTTTTATATGGCAAATTGTCTTGGATTGTAAACTTGCACTTAATCACAATAAAAAATAAAGACCGCCAATCCTACTTCGAGACCGTTGGTCACAGAGGCCCTTTGTTGTTCCCCGACACCTATTCTCCCATTCTTACACAGTCATTGCATTTTTAGCTGGGTTTATGGCTACTCAGCTGTGGCTACATCTCCTAGGCTCTCTTGCAGGTAGGTGTGCCCACAAAGTTCTGGCCAATGAGATATGAACATAAGTGACATGTGCAGCCTGTAGGTCATGCCTCTAATGGGAAGGATCCCCGATGTGATGGCAGGAATTGGAGCAACTATCTTGGGCCATATGAAGTGGAAGCTACAGGTTGACAGCAGCAGAGCAATAGGGTAGAAGGCGCCTGAATTGCCATCAGGGGAGCCACCGTACTAACCCTACATCGTGTACATATATATATATATATATATATTCAGACTTTTACATAGGAGAGAAATAAAACTGTTTCTTGTTTAAGCCACTGTATTTTGGGTTCCTTTTTTTTAAATAGGAGGCTAGTCTGTATAACTAAAATAACTTCCTGGCGAAGCCTTACTTGACCTTCTCCCAACCTAGGCAAAGTAGGTGACACTCCTTATAACTCCACACTTCAGATGAGGAAACGGGGCCCAAGGTCACATTTGTAGTTATTTTATGGTAGACTGAGGCTGAAGCCAGGTTTGAATCACTGGACAGGATGAAGCCCAACATTCTGTTTCTGACATTCTAGGGTCCTCAGAAACCTGTTCGTCAAGGGGGATAGCTCGTACCAGGAAACTCTAGCTTATTGGAGAAATTTACAGGCAGTCACATCTAACACAATGCCCCATTGGGAAGGCTCTCTATTCTCCAGCCACAGAGATCTTTCAGTTCCTCAGATTAGCCATGTACCATCTTAACACAGGGCCTTTGCATGTGCTATTCCCTTTGCTTAGAACACACTTCTGTTTTCAGCAAAATAACCACTTCAAAATATAGCTCAAGTGGTATTTTTGGAGGAGGGTTTACCTGTTGTTCCTACTCTCCTAAGAGTTCCAAGAAGGCAGGGACTATGTCTGTTTTTTGGTTATTATTATATCCCTAACGTGGTACAAAGATACGTAGTCAGCTACGAATCAAACGGTTGGTGGTTCCGTCCACCCATTGACACCTTGGAAGAAAAGTTGTAGTGATCTACTTCCATGAGGTCACAGCCACTGAAAACCCGATGGTGCACAGTTCTACTCTGAAACATATGGAGCCACCCTGAGTCAGAACTGACTCAGTGACAATAGGTTTGGGTTTTGGTCTTTGAATGCCTAGCATGGTACCTCAATAAATATGCACGATGTGAATGCATGAATCCACCAGGAGGCCCTGAGTAGAAGCTGGGAAATGTCTGGAATCACCGCACCAGGTGTCTTCTAGCCTGCAGAGTGAAGTCTACTGAGAGTGAGGTGTCACCATGTTTTTGTGCAAAAAACACAGGCATTCTGTGACCGTTCACTAGTAGCATCCCCTCCCCATGGAGAATCCTTGTAAGCACACTAAGTTTTCTTCACAGCACCAGGCAAACAGAACTGGCAGAGTGGCACCTATGAAAATACCTCCAGGGGAGGGCACTGCTGGAAACAAACACAAAAGGCATGCGTGTAAAAATTTTTATGTTATTTGCATAAAAATACAGTAATCCTTGCCTTGCCCATGGGAAAAAACCCATCCCGGGATCCAGGAAGCACCCAGAGAAGCACCTGTTAGACTGTAACAAGTATATGAATAACCAGGTTCTAGTTCAGTAGGTCTGGGTTCGACCCCAAGTTCTGCATTTCTAATAAGCTCCCATGTCACACTGATGCTACCGGTCTGTGTGTTATGGGAAAATCATCTCGATTCGTGTCTTCAGTGTAAGAAAGAATTCACACAATGAGACATCTATACAAAACATCAAGCATGCAGAAGGAAGAGTTTTAATAGAGGATAGGAAACTTAACAAGGAGTGCGAAGCAGGCTATTCAGGAAAACGTTTGAGAGCCTGGCTCCCTTCCTCCAATGAAGTTTTTATGTCCTAGTTTTTCCCACCTGCTGCAATTTTTGGTTAAGTTTATTAGTCTCTTCTGGCAGTTTGAATTATTCTATGGGTTGGCCCTTTGGTAGTTGGGGGCCTTCTTTGGCAAGCAAATGCTGCTCCTTTGTCCTCCTGGTGGGTTAAATGCTCGTGTCTTTGTTTTCCCTGACCGTCAGGCAAATTCTGATTTTTTGTGGGGGGGGCATATAAATGTTGGTAGTGTTTTTGTTTCTTCTCCGCCCCTGCTAGTTCCATCTCCAGGTCCCAACACATGGACCACACTTTGAATAGCAAGACCCTAGAGGGCCTCAGATTCTCTTCCGTAAGTCCATGTGTCCACTTTGATCCTCTGTTTGCTTCTGGCTAGGGCTCTAGAGTCTGGCTGTCCCTGCCAGGGAAGCTGGTCCTTTGTCCTGTCAGCTTCCCAGAACAGCCCCCAAGATCAAGGCCCAGTCTGTTCACCCAAAGGCGCCACCATAAACCTGGCAACTGTAGACTGCATGGCCTGCTCCTTGCCACCAGCAGCCACCTCCTGCCCTCTCTGGGCCAATTCTCTAGCTTGGCATTGATGCTTGCTGCATGTGACACCCTTGGGCCAGAGCCACCTCTTTAACTCTGTTGCCAGAGTTAATTGTCTTTAAAGTACAAAGCCTAAGTGTTTGCGTCTAGCAAGATTGTATCAGAAAAGTGAACACAGGCTTGTCCACAGAGGTCCCCGAGTTGCTGCTGTGCATGTGTATATGTGTGTGTGCACATACTCATGTGTGGGTCCCTGAGCGTATCTGGGCCAATGTAATGCAGTGCTCTGAGTTCTGCTGGCAGGAGGCATGTGGTCTGCGTAGGGGAAGCCAGAAGGAACAGCCTGGGCACCAGCAGCCTCTCCCTGAGTCTCCCCTTTTCTTCCTCATTGAATAAACATCTTCTTTGTCCACCAGAGCGTCAGAGAAACCCTAAGGCATATACTGTTCTCCCTGTCCCCCCACCCCACCCCACAGGCCTCAGGACTGGCCAGACCTGCACAGGAAGTCTAGCTGACCTGTAACCCAGCTGTGGGAAATGCCAAGGCAGGGAAAGGCCGGGCCAGGCCTGGATGCCAGCCCCCAGCCCAACCTTGTCGATGGGACAAGGGAATGCCAAGGTCAGATGTGCCTTCATCACATGACAGCTCAGAACCCAGGCCCCTTAACATGCTACCCACACCTGCCTGGTGCCATCTGGGAGCCTAGGGGTGCCATTTCCGAGTGAAATCCCATCGGACAGAAGGCTGGGGTTCCATATAAAATAGAACTCAGGCTCCAGCAACCTCTTCTCTCCTTTGCCAGGATCTCCTATAAACAGGTGGAGGGGAAGGGACCCAGCAGACCCCAGTCCAGGTCTCAGCAGTCTAAGCTGTCTAGCAGCTTCAAAAGAGAGTGAGTCGCCTGTCACCAGAGGTGTGACTCTTGTCATTAGGTGATGGGTGCCTGTGCTCACAGAGGTCAAGTTCTTTAACCTCTTGCTTCCCCACTGGACTGCAAGGAAGAGACTGACTGGCTGTAAGTTCAGAGTCTCAGAAAAGCTGACTTCACAGTTGCCCTTCACTCCCAGATCACTCAGGACTTCCTCCCCCGGCTCTCATTTGGACAGGGTTCATTCCAGCTCATAGCCCCCGGTTTCAACAATGTGTGTAAATGAATTGTGGTTGCTGCTGATGTTAGCTGTCACAGTCAGCAGGAAGAGAATGCTGCCGGTCTTGTGCCGTCTCCGTGATTTGTTACTGACCAGATCATTGTGATCCATTTTTCACTGGCTGACTTTTGGAAGTAGATCACCCAGATTTCTTTTCTAATCTGTCTCAGTCTAGAAGTTCTGATGAAACTGTTGAGTGTTCTAGCAACACACAAGTCTCTAATGACACGTGGCTGCTGGCTGTGCACTACGTGCATTGGCTGGATTTGAACCAAGGTCTCCCACATGGAAGGTGAGATTTCTGCTGCTGAACCACCACAGCATTATGAATGAATTACAGCGTCTCTTTTCTTGAGACAGAAAATGTCCAGGGTCATGCAAGTCGACAGAGGATGTTTTCCACATTTGGTTGGAACTGAGCCTCATTCAGGTCACTTCCTGCTTGCTTCTTGACCCTCCTTAGAATGGTCCCAACAAGGGTCATGGGGCACATCCTTGACAGGTGTCAAGTCCTGCTCTCTTCTCATGGGCTGTGGGACAGGGACGTAGAGGAAAGGGGAAGGACTTCTCTACTCCTTGGTCTGGCCTATGGGGCTCTGGGCAGCTGGGAGGTCAGCCCAACTCTGCCCACCCATCCTATTCCTCCAGTGTCATCCCATCAAGTGTCTTCAGTCACTGTCCATGTTTGTCTCAAGGCCTGCTTCCTCAGTGGCCAGACCACAGAACCAGGAGTTATGAGTCTGGGAGACAACAGCTGCATGGGGAAGGCTCTCACTCTTCCCAGTTATTATAAAGATAAGGATGTGTCAACTGGTGACAACTGTCACCCTCACAGTCTCCAAGGGCACAGCAGGATTTGAAGTCCTAGAGCTTACACAAGGCCTGGAGCCTCGCCTCTCACACCTCAACCTCGAGACCTTCCTGACTCAACACTGCATCTGTCTCCACAGTCCTTGGAGTTTGGACTGTGCTTAGTCTTTATTGACCCTTGGCCTTGAGCGTTTGTCAGACTTCTTCCTGAATATTTGCGTGTGTGTACATGCATGTACATGAGACAAAGAGATGCAGAGACACACAACTGGAGAGACTGACACAGGGAGACAGGACTACACTGCCTATAAGAGATTCTGTGAGGCCCCAAACTTCCTCCTTCTCAGACAGGGGCTCTCTGAGGGTGGGGCCGTGTTTCCCCCTCAGACTGGGGCTCCTTGAGGCAAGCGAAGGGGCCATGCTGCCCTTTCCTCTCAGACTTGGGTCCTCGAGAAATTGATCTACCTGGGAATGAAGAATACTTGAAAAGCAGGAAAATGAGCCCTAATCTGGCAGTGGCTAAGGGCTCAGCTACTAACTGAAGAAAGGTCAGTTGTTTAGCTCTGTGGGAGAAAAAAGTGATAATCTCTTTCCAAAAAGATTTATAGCCTGCAAAAGTCTATGGGGCAGTTCAACTCTGTCCTATAGGATTGATATGAGCTGGAATCCACTCAATGGCAATGAGTTTCTCTGAACAAATACTCTATCTGTACACTATGTGTCATGAGTCCAAGTACTTCCCCTAAGTCTTCAGGATCTTTTATAAAAATACCCAGGGAATAGCACTCCAGTTCTCAGCTGAAGTGCCAGCTTGGGGCTCCTTGTTAACTGACATAATTTAGACAGACTTACGGACCTGGGGCTCCCCATGGGACTTGTCAGCCCTGGCCAGCTGCCTCCTACCCCTGCCTCTTTTTTGCTCCTTCCCCTCCCCATGCTATGGGGCAGGAGTGGCTGGAGTCTGGAGCCTGCAGCTCAAGGCCATCATCCCTCACAGAATAGTCCCTGGGTCGGGCCCAGGGAATGGGCTGAGTGGGGAGCCTGCTCATGACGAGTCACAAGCAGGACCTCTGGTTTCCTTCCTTCCTGCTTGGCCACCCAAGTGAAGAACACTTGTTCACTGCTGACTCCTTGACCCTACCTGGATCCAGAAGGGCAGGCCCCTTCACACCTGGTATGATACTTGCTTGGAGGAGGAAAGGGAGTGGAGTCCAGGCGCCAGGAGAGACACAGAAGAGAAGGACCAGGAATGCAAAGAAACCAGGGGGACAATCAGGAGGAAGGTCAGCATATCCACAGCAATAAAAAGCGATTGAGGTAGGGGCATGCTGATTGTCTATCTTGCCCTTTTATCTTTGTCACAGAACAAATAGAACCCTGACAGGAAGGAAGTACATGAATTTGGATCTAATTGGTCTTTTCTAGGTTTCCTGAGCTTCGGCTAGATTTGATGCTGAAGGAGCTTCTCCCTCCCCTGGTGCACACCTCCACATTAAAGCCCATCTTCCTCCAGCCTCCCTGGGGACCAAGTTATGATAAAATCCGCACTTACCACCCCTCCGTTGGCTCTAGGCACTGTGGACAAACAGGGTCTTCCTTCAAAGTCCCAAGTTGGCACTTCAGCTGAGAACTGGAGTGCTATTCCCTGGGTATTTTTATAAAAGATCCTGAAGACTTAGGGAAAGTACTGGGACCCATGACACACAGTATACAGACAGAGAGAGTATTTGTTCAGAGAAACTCATTGCCATTGAGTGGATTCTAACTCATAATAATCCTATAGGACAGAACTGAACTTCCCTATGGACTGTTGAAGGAAGGAAGGCTTCTTGAAGGCTGGGGTTGCTATTTTGTCCACTGTTGTATCCCAGGTGTCTAGATGCCTGGTGCGCAGTATTTGCTGAATAACTAACTGGTTCCCAGCTGCTATGACTCCGTGGACTGTTGGACTCTTTGGATTCTTCTGTCATGTTTTTGAGTCTCCTGGGTGGTGCAAACAGTTAAGTACTTGATGACTGGTTGTAAGAACCACCCAGACCTGGCCTTCAGCTTCTGAAAGGTCACAGCCTTGAAAAGTCTATGGACACACGGGGTCACCAAGAGTGCAAACTGTCCAGATGGCAATCAACGATGACAACAACATCATGTTTCTGACAGTTTCTGCTCCAGCCTGCCTCCACTCACACAGAGATCATATGCCCATGGGGGCTGCATGGGGTAGGGTGAGGTTCCGGGGTTGGTTCCGTTCCTCTCAGTGTGTGATCAGGCCAGTTCCTGCTCCTCTCTGGCTCACAGGTCTCACATCTGTGAAATGAGAGGGGTGGATTAGTTTAGTGGCTCACAAAGACTTTTTTGCCTCCAAGCAGTAGAATTCTTTCTCCAAAGGAAATCTTAAGCAGCAGCTCAAAACACAAAACAGCTGATACTACAGGGTCCCTAAAGGGGGAGGACAGAGCAGGAGCTGGATCCCCTGTCTGCTCCCTCCTCACCTCATCTAGCTCCCTATAGGCCTCCTGCCCGCCACCTGCACCCCCAGGACTCTACTGGAACTCAGCTTGAGAACCTCTGGAAGGTGTCTTCTTCCAGAATTCTAAGGTACCAGGCAAGGTAGGAGAACAAAGAGGAAGCAGAAAAAGATAAAGCAGACCCTGTTTGTCCACAGTGCCTAGAGCCAACAGAGGGGTGGTAAGTGTGGATTTTATCATAACTTGGTCCCCAGGGAGGCTGGAGGAAGATGGGCTTTAATATGGGGGTGTGTGCCCAGGGAGGGAGAAGCTCCTTCAGCATCAAATCTAGCCAAAGCTCAGGAAACCTAGAAAAGACCAATTAGAGCCAAATTCATGTAATCTGAAATCTTAAGAGCCCCTCTGTTGGGGTGGAGAGGGAGGAGTCTGGGAAAAATCCTGGTCGCTGGGAGCCCTGAGAATTTCCCTGGGAACTAGAGCCCTCTGTTCCCCCCCAACCCCCCCCACCCCCCCCCCCCCCGGCCTCGCCAGCCCACACTGTCCACCGCACGGGGCGCCACTGCCCCCTGGTGGTCATGTCGGCAGCAATGCTGAAGCCTCCTGCCCGGTGCAGAGATGCTCACCATCTGGGGGAGGGATGAAGACCTCCCAAAAGCCAAGTACTCTCTGGCGGGGGTCAGAACTGGGAAAGTCAGAGTGTCTCTGCTCTGGTTTCACTTCTTCCTTCAGGCCTAGCATCTCCAAGGAGGAACTACCAGCAACCGAAGCATGCAGGGTCGTGTGCCCAGCTGCAGGCTAGAATTCAAGAGACTAGGGTTTCAATACTGCCCTCACCAACATACTGTGTGTCCTGGATAAGTCAGGTAACCTCTCTGAGCCTTAGTTTGCTCATTAATGAAGTGAGACCAACAGTACTGTCCTGTTGGCCTCAGGAGCTGTTGTGAGGGCAGGTGAATGAGTTACAATGTAGAGTCATTAACAAGAGGGGAACAGGACGGCAGGGTTGGAAGGCATCAGCCTGGAGAACGTAGCACTGGGGAGGCCCTCAGGACACAAATGTGAGAAGAAGAGCCAAAAGGAGGAACTCACGGCGTTAGACTCAGAGACAGGTTCCAAGGGTCCCCCAGACCTTTCCTTTAAGACACTCACCCTATCTGCAAAGCTCTTTACACCCCAGAAATTCCCCTCCAGGAGCTGCAGCCTGTGTCCCTCCAGTCTTCCCCCATAAAGCCTCATCCTGACCCTGTGGTGGGACACCACAAACAGATATTAGAGCTGTGACATCTGCAGAACACTTAATGCATAGGAACCCGAGCAGCCCTGAGGTGCATGATGGAGATGAGACCAGTTTGCCTCAGTGGAAACTTGTGCAGCCCGTCTCCATCACCGGGCTCTCCTCCCTTAGCTTCCTGCTTCTTCTGTTCCTGCCCCCATGACAGCCGTCATCACAGGTTCTGCCCCTACGCCCTGGTCTTCAGTCTCTCCAGCTGTCCTCACATCTGTGATGTCCACCCGTCCATCTCTGCAATGATCCCAAACTGGGTTCTCAGTCCTCCTGTGAGTCCTTGTCTCTGGTCCACATCGCTCTCTAATAACCAGCACAGCCTACATTTCCTGGTCTGGTCATGTGCCAGGCACAGTGTTAGGTACTTCATACACATTCTCTCACTGCATTCTCACACAAAGAAAGTATGAACATTGTCTCGGTTTAGACGAGAGGAAACTGAGGTTTTGAGTGGTTAAATAACTTGCCAAAGTCACATTGCTAGAATACACCTCCAGGTCTGTCTCATTTGAAAATCTGTGCTCATAACCACTGCACTCTCCTGCCACCCTCGCACTGTTCTGCCTCAACGACATGTTGCATATTACCATCTGGATAGCTCAAGTTCAGTGTGTCTAGCATAAGCTTGAGGTCCTTCCTATCTATGCACACACACACACACACACACACACACACACACACACACACACACACACACACACACACACGTTGCTCCTTCCACTTTTCTGCAGTGGCCTCAGACTCCTCCCAGCTACCTGGGGTAGAGACCTGGCTTCCTTTTAAGCTTGTTTCAGGGCCTCTCAGGGGTCTAAGGAGGCTGGGGTGACCTCTCCTTTTAGAGGCCCCAGTAATTTATTTTACTTTATTGTTTTAACTTAAATATAGTAGTATTCACTTTCTTGGTAAAGAGTTTTATGACCTTTCATGCATAGACTTCTTGTAACCACCACCACAAACAGAACAATTCCGGAACCCAAAAGAATGCCAGCAATAGGCAAATCTGCTGCAAAGGACCTCTTTAAAGCATTGAAAAAGCAAAGATGTCATCTTGAAGACTAAGGTGTGCCTGACCCAAGCCATAGCATTTTTAATTGCCTCACATGCATGTGAATGCTGGACAGTGAATAAGGAAGACCAAAGAAGAGCAGACACCTCTGAGTTATGGTGCTGGTGAAGAATACTGAATACACCGTGGACTGCTAAAAGAACAAACCAATCTGTCTTGGAGGAAGTACAGCCAGAAGGATCCTTAAAAGGTATGGTGAGAATACAGTCTCACATACTGTGGACATGTTATCAGGAGGGTCTGGTCCCTGGAGAAGGACACCATGCTTGGTAGAGTAGAAAGTCAGCGAAAAAGAGGAAGACGCTTGGTGAGATGGACTGACACAGTGGCTGCAAAAACGGGCTCAAGTATGACAACTCTGAGGATGGTGCAGGGCCAGGCAGGGTTTCGTTCTGTTACACACAGGCTCACTATGAGTTGGGACTGACTCAATGGCATCTAACAACAGTAACAGCAGCAGCAACAACAACAACAAAATGCCAGCTTCTAAAAACCTCATCTGTTTACTGTCCTATATTAATTTTCTGTGGCTGCTGTAACAAGTCACCACAATCCCAGTATCTTAAAAACAGTGGAAATTTGTTCCTTCACAATTCTGGAAGCCAGAAATCTGAAATCAGTATCACTGGCATGTAATCAAGAACCATGCTTCCTCCAGAAGCTCTAGGGGGAGCATCTGTTCCTTGCCTCTTCCAGCTTCTAGTGGCTACCAACATTCCTTGGCTTGTGGCCTCATTACTTCCAGTCTTCAAGCATTATTATCAGCATCTTTATTTATCTTTTTAGTGTACTTTAGATGAAGGTTTACAGAACTAGTTTCTCATTAGCTACTTGGTACACATCATTTTATGACACTGGTTAACCACCCCCCAACATGCCAACACTCTCCTGCTCAAATCTGAATTCCCTATGAATAGCTTTCCTCTCCCCTCCTGCCTTCCAGTCCTTACCCCTGGGCTAACATGTACCTACTTGTTTTGTTTTAGGGTCCTGTCCAATCAGTAAGTCAGGAGTGACTTACTGAGTTCAAGGGGGTCTGGGAGCTATACGCTCAGAGTTTCTTCAGTCTCTGTCAGGCCTGCAAGTCTTGTCTTTCTTTCTGCATTGAAATTTTGTTCTCCACTTTTCTCTAGCTCTATCCAGGACCCTCTGCTGTGATCCTAGTCACAGCAGTCAGTAGTGGTGCCTAGGTATCACCTAGTTGTACTGGACTTGGTTTGGTGGAGCTGTGGTAGTCGTGGTCCATTCACCCTTTGGATTAATCTTCCCCTGTATCTTTGATTTTCTTCATTCTTCCTTCTCCTGAAGGGGTGAGACCAGTGGAGTATCTAGGTGGACACTCAGAGGCTTTTAAAACCCCAAATGCTACTCACCAAAGTAGAAGGTAGAATATTTTCTTTATAGACTATGTGTCATGGATTGAACTGTGTCCCCCTCAAAATATGTGTAGCCCTGTAACTGGGCCATGATTCCCAATATTTTATGATTGTCCTCCAATTTTGTGATTTCCCTACGGTTGTATGTTAAAGGATTAGGATGGGACTGTAAATCCCTTCAGAGGATCACCTTCCTGCTCCACTGTACAGCGAGTTTCCCTGGACTATGGCTTGTACCACCCTTTGTCCTTTCATCCTATGAGAGATAAAAGGAAAGTGAACCAAGCAGAGAATTGAGAATCTCATACAATCAAGAAAGCAGCACAGGGAGAAGAGTGCATCCTTCAGATCTGAGGTTCCTGTGCTGAGACACTGCCTGAACAAAGACTTATGCAACACAAGGACTTTCCTCCAGAGCAGACAAGCGGGAAGTCTTCCCCTGGAGCAGAGCTGTAGCCTACGGGCTGTGTAAGAATAAACTTTCCTTTGTTACCGCCATCCGCTTTGCAGTAATTCTGTTAGAGCAGCACTAGCTGACTAAAACACTATGTTATGCCAATTAAGCTGGATGTTCCTCAGAACTATGGTTCCCACAGCCTTCAGCCCAGCGATTCAGTCCCTCAGGGAGTATGGGTGTGTCTATGGAGTTTCTATAACCTTGCCAGGTATGAGTTGCTAAGGGCAGCATCTTTAAATATCTTCGCTCCTTCTTGCCCTCTTCCCCCTTGCCTTCTCCTCTGTAAAATCTCCCTCATTCCCTCTCTTAGAATGATGCTTATGGTCTTAGTTGTCTAGCACTGTTATAACAGAAATACTACAAGTGGATGGTTTTAACAAAGAGAAATTTCATCCTGTCACAGTCCAGCAGGCTACAAATCCAATTCAGGGTATCAGCTGCAGGGGAAGTTCTTCTCTGTTGGCTCTGGAGGAAGTTCCTTATCTTCAATCTTTTCCTGGACTGGGAGCTTCTGAGACACAGGGACCCTGTGTCTGAAGGAAGTACTCTACTCCCAGCACTGCTTCCTTCTTGATGGTATAGGGTCCCCAGTCTCTGCCTGCTTCTCTTTCCTTCACATCCCAAGAGATTGCCTCAAGGCATGATACAATCTTACACAGAGAGTCCTGGCCCACCAACACAACTGCCTCCAATCTTCCCTCATTAACATCACAGAGGCAGGCTTTACAACATACAGGAATATCATCTGGGGATCATGACCTAGCCAAATGGCTACCCATGTAACTGGGGAACACAATTCAATCCATGACAGTTGTGTTTGCTTTAAGGCTCCACTTAGATTAATCCAAAATCATTGTCCCACCTCAGGATCCCTAATCACATCTGTAAAAGTACTTTTTTGTTACAAAACATTCATAGGTTCTAGGAGTAGGACACGGATACCTTTGGGGGACCATTATTCAGCCTGCCACATGTCCCTGTCACCTTTTTCAGCTCATATAAGTGGAAATATACAATAGGTAATTTTTTGAGAGTATCTCCTCTTTCCCACTCAGCATAAGGCCTTTGAAACTCAAGCAAGTTGTTTATCAAAAGTTTGTTTCTCTTCCAAAGAAGAAATATAAATGGCCAATTAGCAAGTAAAAAGATGCTCAATACAATTACGGAAATGCAAGTCAAAAGCATAATGAGATACCATTTCATACCCACAAAAAGGCTATTATCAGAAAAAAGTAGAAAACGAGTGTCGGTGAGGATGTGGAGAACTTGGAGCTCTCATCCATTGTTGCTGGGGATGTAGAATGGTACAGTCACTGTGGAAGACAGTTTGGTGGTTCCTCAACAAGTTAACTGCAAAACTGCCATACCAAACCCACTGATTCCAACTCATAATGACCCCATAGGACAGAGTAGAACTGCCCCTTAGAGTTCCTAAGTAGCACCCAGTGGCTTCGTGCCGCTGACCTTTTAGTTAGCAGACGTAGCACTTAGCCACTACTCCACCAGGGTTTCCATGTGACCCAGTAACTCCACTCTTAGGTGTAGCCAGCCAAGCCAAGTGCCGTTAGGTATATACACAAAATAACTGAAAGACAGGAACTCAGAGACAGTATACACCAATGTTCACTGTAGTGTTATTCACAACAGTCATACGCAGAAGGTGGAAACAACCCAAATGTCTGTATCAGTGGATGAATGGATAAACAAAAAGTAGAATATTATTCAGCCACAAGGTGAAAGGGAGTTCCTATACATGTTGCACATACATGAACCTTGAAGACATTGAGTAAAGTAAGTCAGACATAAAAGGACAAATACTGTATAATCCCTCGTATATGAAATGTCTAGAATTGCCAAATGCAAAGAGACAAAGTTTATTAGTGGTTATCATGGCTGGGGGGGAAGGAGAGAAGGAAAGTCATTATTTAAGAAGCAGTGAATTATCGTTCAGGGTGATAAAAAACCAGAAATGGATAGTGGTGATATTTGAACAGTAAGGTGAATACTATTAATGTCACTGAATCACACATTTAAAAAATCAAAATGGAAAATGTTTTGTTATATATATATTACCATAATAAATTTTTTTCAAAATGTATCCCTTTTTGTTGCTGAGTAATATTCCACTGCCTGGATATATTAGAGTTTGTTTAACCATTTACTGATGGAAGAACATTTGGTTCATTTCCAATTCGGGGTGACAATAAAAAAAATGCTTCTATAAATACTTGTGTACCTATTTTTATGTGAACGTAAGTTTTAATTTCTGTAGACTAAATGCCTACGAGGAGGTATGTTCAGTTGTGTGGTAAGTGGATGCCTAACTTTAAGTTACATGACTACAGCATAACTACCATGTGGCAGCAATGATAAATTATAGGCTAAACTTCCATGGGGACGTACCTTCTAGAATACTGAGGTGGCCTCTGCTGCCAGTCTCATCCAGGGCTCCCACTCAGGGATCGATTACCCAACAGGCAAGGTAAGCAAGTCCCTAGGTCAGCCACAAAACCAAGGCACCAGCTGTCCAAAGCAAAGACCCACAAACGTCAAGCACACAGGCATGAGAACGTGTTAGCCAAAAATAAAGTTCATACAGGTTAATAAGAGTACCCAAGCACAAGGTCATTTATGTTACAGAGCCCATACCACTTCAACACCTTTCCAGGCATCTGACTCCTACAGTCCCCTCCTGTGTAACTGAAACTCCTTATCTCAGCAGATCTCTTGGGAGCATGCTATTTCTTTCTAAAAAACAAGAAGTGGTGATGGGCTGCTGAGTCCAAGTCTTGCTACTTTCACTCAATACGCAAGTGGATCCATCTTGAGAGGTAGCTGGTCAGTGGTGGATTATATGAATAGTTAACAGGTCATTGATTCATTCTGAGAGAACATACCTAGTATATCCACATCTGCTGATCTGGCAGCTTCAGCCTAGAAGGCCAGCAAAAACTTGAAGGCATGCTCTTGAGCAGGTCCAGGTGAATAACCAATGGAAACTTGAATCCAAGATGACATACAGAAGTGAGGAAATGCGAGGCAGTCGACCATTGCAATGAATTCAATCAAGTTACTTTTTAACTGCCTAGTATTTACATAGAGTTATGTCCTATGTTTTGTAAACAAAATCCGACTCGACGGCACTTGGCTTAAAATATGTTTGGCATTCACATGATGCAATCCAGCATACACTGAATACGAGCATGAGTAATAGCAGAGTACTGACATAGCAGTGAAAACCCTGGTGGTGTAGTGGTTAAGTGCTACATCTGCTAACCAAAAGGTCAGCAGTTCAAATCCACCAGGTGCTCCTTGGAAACTCTATGGAGCAGTTCTACTCTGTCCTATGGAGTTACTATGAGTTGGAATCAACCCGTGGCAGTGGATTTTTTGGATATGAACACAGCAAACATCCAAAAAAACAGGAAATATTAATATTTATCTAATACGCAAAAAAATTTAATTAATGTATCAAGGGAGTTTCATTTTTCATTGCCTGTTGTGTGTGACAAAGTGTTTGATATTACTCTACATGTGTTAATAAATGAAACATTAGGCACATGAAGATGCAAAATTCAGTATCATGTAACATATGTTTCTACTTTGCAACAATGAGCATGTTTCTAAATTCATCTTCTAAGAAAACAAGAAAGGATTTGTATATGAACACTACATTTCTATTTTATCAGAATATTTACATATCTCCATGTAAGAAAGTTGGCATTTCCCAAGGAAATAAATGAGCATTTAGGTAATAAACACCATAGAAAAGTATTTTATTTTCCACTGCCCTTCAGACTGACTTTAAGAAACTGGTTGAAACTGTTGCAACTGGAAAAAACAAAAGTGCTTGTAGAGAAGTGGTGCTATTGTTACATCACTTATGTATACATCTCTAAATGTGAGAGTTGAACGATTACATAAAGAAATAAAATATGCCCAAAAGACACATGAGGGAATGCTCATGATCATTAGCCACTCAAGAAATCCAAACCAAAATTACAATAAGACACCATCTCATCCCAACAAAGCTTGCACTAATCCAAAAGACACAAAACAATAAATATTGGAGAGGTTGTGGAGAGACTGGAACTCTTCTACACTGCTGCTAAGAATGCAAAATGGTACAACCTCTCTGCAAAGCAATTTGGTGCTTTCTTAAAAAGCTAGAAAAGCAATACCATATGATTCAGCAATCCTACTGCTTGGAATATATCCTAGAGAAATAAAGGCTGTCACATGAACAGACACATACACACAAATGTTTACTGTAGCACTATCCACAATAGCAAAAACATGGAATCAATCTAGGTGCCCATCAACAGAAGAATGGATAAAAAAACTATGGTATATTTACACAATGGAACACTATGTTGTAATAAAGAACAACAATGATTTTATAAAACATCTCATAACCTATAATCAACTGGAAGACATTATGCTGAGTGAAATCAGTCAGCTGCAAAAGGACAAATACTGTACTATTATAAGGACTTAAGGAAAAGCTTATACACAGAAGCAAATACTCTATGATGAATACAAGGGGAGGGAGGGAGGGCAGGGTTATTCATAGACTAGTCGACAGGAATTCAGTTAGGTGAAGGCAGTGACAGCATGCAGTAGAAAGCAGGTCAGCACAACTGGGTACACCATAAGCTAAAAGGTTTTTTAAACACAACCCAACATTTTAAAGGATACAGTAGCAGAGACAGGGGTATGGGGACCATGGTTTCAGGGGACATTGAGGTCAATTGGCATATCTAGTTCTTTTCTAAGAAACTGTTCTGCATCCCACATTGGCGAGTGGTGCCTGGGGTCTTAAAAGACTGCTGGCTGCCATCTAAGGAACGTCAGTTGGTCCCAACCCACCTGGAACAGCTGAAAATCAAGAACATCAAAATCATGAGGAAAACATGAGCCCAGGAGACAAATGGACCACATGATCATGAGACTACATCAGCATGGGACTGGAAGAACTAGATGGTGTCTGGGCACCACCAAGTCAGCCCTGTCAGGGAACACAACGTATAGTTCCTGACACAGCACAAGAAAAACATGTGTGCAGATCAAGAACTCTATTAAAAGACCAGACTTAATGGTCTGACAGCCGGAGGGTCCCCTGAGAACATGGCCCCCAGACTTGCTGGTAGCCCGGAAGCTGAGACCAGTATGAAGCCACCACTTCAGCTAAAGAATGTACTGGCCCTGGGGACACAGAGTGAGACAGGTGGTGTGTGTACTTTATGGTTTTATATATGTAAGGCTGTCCAACTAGTCTTTTTTTAGACGGGACAGGAGAGGTCAGAAAGGAGGGGACAGGTATCTGTTGAGTGGATACTGAAAGAGTAGAGGGGATAAGTGTGCTGCCACAGGGTGAGGAGAGCAGACAGAGCTGCACAGAGGCAGGTGCATAGGGTTTCATATGGCAAATTGACTTGGACTGTAAATTCAATCACAATAAAAAATTTTAAAAAAAAGAAAACATTATTTTATAAATTTTGTATATGGTAACAATCACTTTTCATTTCGGTCTGATTGGATATAATCTCACGTTCAGTTCTACCTTGTCAACCATGTAACAGTGTGTCAACAGCACTATGATCCTGTGATTCGTGATATGTATCTAGTCTGTCCTGAGCCAAGCTAACCGAAACATGCTTTCGATTGAGCACACCCCGTAACTGTGTCATGCTCTCTGTACTTACTCCTGCCCCTGCCAGGTGTCAACAGGAGTTCAGTGAACTGTAAAGAAGCAACAGTCAAGGATGGAAAGCAAGTGCACAAGATTTCAAGTGTTACTTCCAAATGAAGAACCCTCAGGCAGATCTTCAAAGGACCCACCAGCTAGCACAATATGACAAGTGAGACTGTTTACAACTGCCTCGTAAGAATGATTTTTTTACTCTCTCATGACTAAAGAACAAAATGATATGTTCCAAATCAATTTTTTTGAAACAAATTTTCAAATATAAATTTTTGTTACCATCCAAATTCGGATGTAAATTTCATTTTATAATTTTTACTTGTTTAATAAATTTCATTTTCAATTATTCAAATTTATTTGGCATGATAGAACTAAATTTAAAAAGTGACATAATTTTATATCTGGGTAAAATGAAATGCCAACAACTAAGTGGAGTGCGAAAACAAAAGTTCACAAAAGACAAAAAGAAATTGTCAACTCCTAAAGACAATTCCAAAATTAACTTCCTTTTTTAGTATGTAAAGGACCAGAAGAGACTACTTCTGTTGAGCACTCAAGTTTAATAGGTGTGAATCTTTGTGCTAGTATCGTTAGTGCAGAGATTACTAATAGCAATATGAATAAAACAGAATTTGTTCTAAATTCAGCATCCATCCCTTGCTGTATTAAATAATAATAATGGTGCAGAAAGTGAAACTGCTTTAGAATCTGAAAATGTCTGATCTGCAGATTCCATAAATTATAGAAACACAAAGCCAGCTTTGCGGAATAAGTCTTCTTCTTCTAATGATGTAAATTGTAGGATCAACAGAGTGGCCAAGTGACTGTCAACATCACAAGGGACCATTTGAAAACTCAATAAAAAATTTCTGGATGGTAAACAAACAAGACTCTAGCAGAATATATTTCTTGGGTGCAAAGCTAATGGTGAAGCTTATAAGAGGGAGTGGTTACTGTATTCTTCATTGACTAGCTCTGTATGTTGTTTTGTTTACAAATGATTCAATCCCAAATCATTTAATCCTCGATTTGCTACAGATGGATTTAGTAACCGGAACAACTCAAACATGATAAGCATGAAAACAGTTCAATTCACAGAGACTGTATGTTGTGATATTTAAACCAAAGACATGGTTTTGGCTTAACTCATGAACTAGAAGTACAAATTAATGAAGAACGTCAGTACTGGACAGTTGTTTTTCAACATTTTGTTGCTGTCTTAACAATCTTTGAATGTGGACTTTTTAAGGAAGAAATGAAGTGTTTGGGTCCCCACAAAATGGAAATTTAGGGGGTTCACATTGCTCAGTTTGATTCAGTTTTAGCGAGTCACATTTCAACATATGGTAACACAGGAAAAGGCAGCTCATCACATATATCTAAAACAATGTGTAAAGAACTAATAAACTTAAGAGATAAAGCTCAATCAACTATTTTCAGTGAAATAAGCATAGCTCAATCTTTCAGTTTGTCCATAGATTCCAGTCCTGATATTTCTCACACAGATCAATTAAGTATTGTTTTAAGATACTTATCTCCAACAGATAGGAAACCTGTGAAGTTATTTATCACATTTACTAACTTAAAAAGTCATGCTGGTGAAGAAACTGCAAATATAGTACTTCACTATTTATTTGAAGTTTGCAAAAAACTGATTCTTCTAAGTGCAGAGGCCAGTCTTACGACAACATGTCAAAGCATTATAAAAGCATGCAACAGAAGACTTTATAATGTAATAAATATGCTCTTCTCATACCATTTGCTGGGCATTGACTTAATCTTGGAGGATGTAACTCAGCAGATTGTTGTCCAGATGCAGATGATTTTTTTTTTAACTGTTGAGTTACTCTACCCATTTTTTTATCATTCCTACCCACTGATGAGCTGTTCTTAAAACATATTTAGGCAACGATCGAGTATTAAAATGCTTTTCTAATACGTGCTGGGAAATTACGCTGCACCAATGAGTGTAATCCTGGAACTGTAAACTCAGATTCTAGATGTCTTTGAAAATGTTGCTGAAGACCAGACACAAAAAGGAGACACCAAAACAGAACCCGAAAACACTGACGACAAAATGCAGACACTTGAGTGTGTACTTATGCAGGTTACATGGGATAATATACTGCAGGACGGTCATCAGACAAACGAAGCTCTCCATGATTCAGAAGTAAATTGAAAGACATGCATAGACCTCCAATGTATTTACATAATGTAAGAGAAAATTTTGAAAACTTAACAAAACAAATACCGCCAAATACTGATTATCAAACAGTCTGCCATCACAGAAGCCCTACAAAAGAAACAAATGACAGAATAACTCCAGAAGTAGTGAGCGCCAGAGATTAACATCACATAACCACAGACTACACCATCACTGATACACTCAAATCTTGCATGAAAAGAAGAGCGAAAGTGTATGAAATTCTTTCAGATAGATTTTCCTTCTTAAATAATATGAATATATCTAATGGAGAATGCATGAAGGCATCCCAGAAATCAGCACAGGCCTATCCTGGTGACTTACATACAAAACTTTAGGGAGAAGTATTACAATTTCATTCTTACCCGAGAACTAAGTGTGCAGATTCAGGAAAGGCAAATTTTACTCCTCTAGGCATGTATGTCGATGGCACTTGGCTTGGCTTGGCAGGCATGTATGAATCTATAAAGTAAGATACAATACAATGCATATTTCCCAACACTGAAATTGCTTTAGACATATTCCTAAATTTAATGATCACAAACTACACAACAGAATGCTCACTTTCTGCCTTAAAGAGGCTGGAAAACAGAGTATAACAATGATTCAAGAAAGATTAGATTCATTATCCTTATTACACATGTAAGCAGATACTGCTTGGAAGCTTAACTGTGATGAAACCATTGAAGAATTTGTAAGGGCAAAGAATAGAAGATGGTTTTAATTATGTAAGAGACAAAAGATCTGAAAATAAAATATAGTAAGTTGCAATATTTTTCTGATCATTAAATTTTCTTTTATATCTTTTTATTTGCTCATTTTTAATTTATTATCAAGGAAGCATCAAAACTAAAGTGAGTCCTTTAAGGCAAAATAGGTGAAAGTTAATTTTTCATTGTGAGAGATCTACATACAGAATTGCACATCAATTGTTGAAACCACTAAGTTCACAGATTCATTTTCTTGGTTGTAGAATATGTGGAATATTCTTTTTATAGAAAATGTGGTAGATAGTAAAAATCTTTATACCCCGCATCCACTAAAAATTTTATAATTCAGTTCATTTCATTCCACTGAAACTGCTTATACCACTTTTTCGTTCAGTTGCTAATATCATAGCTGCAGTTAAAAAGAAGTTACATCATGGATTGCTGAGACACTCACACACATATCCCATTTGGATCCACAAGTAAGCAGAGAAAGGGGTACCACAGAGGAGCAGTGTTTAGGGCCCTCATCCACCTTAATCCAACCCTGCAGCCACTAATGCCTCGAAGAATGGCCGTTTCCAAGCAGCTCCTTCTAATGCGGTGATTTCCTCAACTCTTCAAAATACCAAATGGACAAAGTATTATCATTTAAGCTTCTAGTATATTCTCCCAAATGGCTTCCATTTATAGGTGTTTTTGACTTGAGATTCAAGGATGGGGTTGGGGGTTGGAGGGTGTCCATGAATCCTTTGAAATGTTTGACAAAGTATATGAACATACGCCTGTCTATGTCTATCTCTTCTGGAGTCAGGATCCATAGCCTTTAATCAGATTCTCAGAGGGATCTGTGACTCCAGAAAGCTAACACAATCACTGTTCTGGGGTGACACAAGCCACAGCTGGCACTAAAAGGAGGACAGGGGCTTGTGGTCTAAACAAATGAGACAGGGAAACAGGAAAGACAGCATCCAGATTCTGAAGCTGACATCCCGTTTGGCCTCCAACTCCTACTCTTCAAGCCCCACCACAGGGAGTAAGGAGGGAATTTGAACTTCCTTTACAGGTAAGTGGCCATCTGTCCTTCCAACATTTATAGAGGAAAGAAGGAATTTTATAGCCTCCTGAGGACACAGATTAATCCAGATTAGCCTGCGACAAAGAAATCAGGCTACTCAAGAGAACACCATTTTAAAAAAACAAAACCCTTATTTTTCTTCAGATCAGGTGCCTGAGCTCTGCCTGGGAAGTCGGTAAATGAATTAGTTACATTTTCCGTTTGAGGGAAGCACTTGCTTTTATCTCTGTGATTGCTTCTTTACTTGGCAGCTCACAAACTTATCTGTTTTCCCTAATACAATTGTCTGGCCCCTCTCTGCAGCTCGCAGCTATGTCAGCAAGGCTATCTTTCTGCTTTCCTCTGGCGTTTAATATTGTTTAAGCAAACTAATTGGACTCTATTTCATTTTGCTTTCTTTTCCTGGGCCAGACATAGCAATCGGCTGTTTGCACGTTACTTGCTTTGTTTCTTCACCAAGTTTCCCCTGTGACGTTTCCAGGGATATCTCATACTGATCCTTCCTGTCTGTCCTTACACCAACACTTATCTTCCTCCCAGGCAAGCTCTGGATGAGTAGCATTTACGGAAGTAAATAAGGCTCTGGCCCTGGCCTCAGGGGCATTTCCCCAGTCAGGGCCACCACTGATAACTGTGCAGGTTGTTCACTGCACAAAGGGGCCTGGTAGAGGCACCAGCAGGGACTGACACTCAGCTGCCAGTCACTTGCCAAGCCACACACCCTGGGGCAGGCCTGTGTTCACCGGGAGGAAGGGAAATCTTTTCCTTATTGGCAAAAAGGCACCACATGGGCTAGAAGTAGCCCAACCCCTAAAAAAAACATCCACTGCATCACATTGGCTCCAACTCATAGATACCCTATAGGACAGAGTAGAATGGTCCCATGGCGTTTGCAAGGAGTGCCTGGTGGGTTTGAACTGTTGACCTTTTAGTTAGCAAACATGGCATTTAATCACTACACTACCCACCCGCCCACCACAGTTAATTATGAGAATCAAGGCATATTGACATCCTGGACACAACCAGGAGTCTAGTAACCTAGGTCTGGTCCTGAATATTCAGACTCTGGAAAAGCCCTTCTCCTTTCTAAGCCTTAGAGCCTTACAGGGCCTCAGCTCTATAGTGAGGCTTTCACTGGACAGACTTTAACATTAAAACCCCAAACCCAAACCCAGTGCCATCAAGTCGATTCTGACTCATAGTGACCCTACAGGCCAGAGTAGAACTGCCCTATAGACTTTCCAAGGAGCACTTGGTGGATTTCAACTGCTCGTCTTTTGGTTAGCTATCACAGCACTTAACTACTATGCCACCAGTTTCCACTCTAACATTATGACTTGTCAAACTTAACAAAGTGATTTCCCTTATCCATCCACCTATCCAAGAACATAGGGTACCAAGAGGGAAGGGCAGGGTTAGGGTGAGACTTTGTCTAGCAAAACGTACTCTCGTGGTCTCTGAGGACAAATTTCCGCCTTTGACAAAGATCCTTTCCCTTCCCAGTTGACAGTCGAGGTATTTACACGTCTCACTTCAGAGAGCTGCCATCATCTCATTACAGATGCAATCAATACCGTCAGCGCCTGCAGCCAGCCAGGCAGCGAGGACAGGCTGGAGTGTGCCAGGGCCGATCCACCCCACTGCCTTGACAAGAAATATTATCACAGCCATAAAGACTAATGAACTTCTCCTTCTCGGCCCCTGACCCCAGGAGGGGTGGTGGGTGTTTTTATAATCAAAACACCCAGCAGCCCAAATGGGAGGCAACAGACAATTATAAACATTGGCTCACACTGCCCTTGGGAGCACGGGAAGGGCACAGAGCCGCAGTTGTGGTGTTTAGAACACGGAAGGTGTCGGTGGAGTGCTGAAGAAGGAAGTGGGAGATGGCTTTGCTGGGAAGTCATTTTTCTGGATGTTGTCATGTGTTGAACTCTGTCCCTAAAAGATGTGTTGAAATTCTAACCCTGAATCTGAAACATGATCCTGTTTGGAAAGAAGGGCTTTCTTTTATAATGGGAACAAGGTCATACCAGTGTATGGTGGGTCCTACACTCAGTTACTTACGAATTATAAAACCAGCATGGTAGACCCAAAGACACATGTAGGGTGAACAGGAAGATAGATAAAGGAGACAGGTATACCAAGGACTGATGGGAGCTACCAGAAGCTAAGTGTACCTGGTGGCACAAAGGTTAACATGATCAGTTGCTAAACCAAAGGTTGGAGGTTCGAGTCCACCCAGAGGCACTTTGGAAGAAAGGCCTGGTGATCTACTTCTTAAAAACTCAGCTGTTTGAAAACCTTATGGAGCACAGCTCTACTCTGATGCACACAAGTTGGAATTGATTCCATGGGAAGTGGGAACTGGTACTAGAAGCTAAAATAGACGAGGAAGGTCCTCCCTCTACATCCATGCCCTGAATTTGGAGTTCTAGACACCTGAACCATTAGAGAACAAATTTCTGTTCTTTAAAGCCACCCCCTTGTGGTATTTCTGTTATGACAGCCCTAGAAAACAAACAATGCCCCATCCCGGTGCTCAAACAGGCAGGGCAAGGAGTTTCAGCTCCCTTGAAACTGCTTGCTTTCATCTGTCTAATTTATTTTACTTTTTTTAAAACCCAAGCTTCTGCCAAAGACGATCTGCAGTGGCTCAAAATAAAAACACCTGAAAGTAAACTTTAAAATGAGCTGGAAGTTTCAGAGCCTCACCGTGGGGAGACCACCTCTCATGTACTCTAGACACGCTATCAGGAGGGATCAGTCCCTGGAGAAGCACACTATGCTTGGTAGAGGGTCAGCTGAAAAGAAGACGACCTTCAGTGAGATGGACTGAAACAGTGGATGAAGCAGTGGGCTTAAGCACAGCTATTGTGAGGATGGCGTAGGACTGGGCAGGGTTTCATACGGTCTCTACGACTCAGAACTGACTTGACGGCATCTAATCACAGCAATGTAGGGAGTCATTCACTGGTCTGCTTACTAACTGAAATAACAATTCATGGCCTCACACTAGCCTCACGCTGTACAGTGAATTTGATTCATATGGTTCTTGTCATTTAAGAGTTTCTGAGAAGATTGAGGATCAAGATGTATATCCTAGTGGCATAGTGGGTAAAAGCTATGGCTGCTAACCAAAAGGATGGCAGTTTCAACTTAGGAGGTGCTCCGTGGAAACTGTATGGGGCAGTTCTATTCTGTCCTAGAGTGTTGCTATGAGTTGGAGTCGACTGGATGGCAGTGGGTTGCTTGTCAGTTGGCGTAACTAGGCATTCTGGTGTAGGGACTCCAAATGGATTAAGAATGGAAAGCCCTGGGCTCTGGTCTCCACTCTACTTCTTCTGACTTGTGTCACTAAAGAGCTTTAATTTCCAGCCCTGATGGTGCAGTGGTTACAAGCCTGACTGCTAATCAAAAGGTTAATAGTTCAAATCCACCTGCCACTTCTTAGACACCCTACAGGGCAGCTCTAGTCTGTTATACAGGATCGCTGTAAGTCAGAACCAACTCAAAGGCAACAGATTTGGTCTTCTTTTTTTTTTTTTTCTATTTGGTTAAAAGAGATGGTGGGACTAGATCAGTGGTTTGTAAACTTCCCTGGGCATCAGAACACTCCAGGGAATACGTTAAAGCTGTAGATGCCTGAACTACTTTCTGAGATGCTGCCTTAAAGGAGACTGGGGTCTGCTCTTTAACATCCCGCTACCCTACTGGGGGACTCCGATGCCAGAGTCTCCAGACACATTCTGGAAAACTCTGGGCAAAATACTTGAATGGTTTCCCTTCTGTTGCTGTCTTGAAATTCTTAACAATTTTATCTTTGACCTTGTGTTTTGTGAGTAAAGTCCAACAGGCCATGCAGCATGCATACAAATAGAGGAGACAAATACGTGTCCAAAATTCCTTGCCACCTCATTTGCATGGTATTCTCATGATGCGCCATGGGCACAGAATTCCAGTGTGCCCATAATGCCTGGGAATTTAGTGAGAATCAAAGCTAGTATAAGGTAAGGTGCTATGTCTGAGACTGAGTAAGCAAAGTTGCTGACAACCCAGGGTGGCCACACTTTCTCTTAGAACCAGAACTTGCTTCAAATGTGGAAAGAAGGCCATGGCCTTTCAAGAAACAAACAACCAAGGAACCCTATCATATCCTCTTTTACTTGTATTACTTGCCTATATTAGCTAACCACTTAGGCTGCACAGAAGCAGAGGAAACACAGAGCAATCCATTGATCCTTTACTTTTCAGCCCTTCCTTACTCATCAACAAACCAAAACTCAAGAGTGTTAGGGCATGTGTCACATGCATGTGTCATCAAGAAGTGAAATAAAAACAGCTGAGTTAGTTTCGTGTGGCCTGTCCACTGTTCTAGCAAGAATGAAAAACATATGCATGTATGAGCTACAATATCATGTAATTTTGGTGATTCTTCATATGAAATAAATGCTCTTATATTTGCATTTTAAACCACCACTGCATTACATAAAATTGAGAGGTAAAATTTATGCTAGTAATTTAAAATGCTAATTTGTCTTCAGTTTGAGTGGCTTGAAATTGCAAACAGGAAACACAAATTGAGAGACAGGAGAACAAAGGAAAGAGCTTTCTATTTTAGTGCACTGAATAGCACTTTTTCCTGTTTTCTAAACTGGAGGCCTGCACCTTCATTTTGCACTGGGCACAGCAAATGGTGTCCATGGTCCTGGGTAGACAGCAGTTGTGGCCAGTGGGTCAGAAGAGCAATCTGGGCTCTTATGACTCCTCCATAGCAGGATTTGATGATCGCGTCTTCCTGAAGTTAAGTCACTAGTATTTGAAACATCACTGTATTTGAAACATCACTGTCTTGGCTTTCTTTGTATTAATTTCTGTCCCAGGCTGGCAGCTTGCCTCTTCTCTCCAATAATTGCTCTTTCTACAGCACCACGGTATGCCTGGTGTCATTGACTTTCCAATCAGGAAGAGCAATCTAAGTTTTATTAGAGCTCGTTTTTTTTCCACCTTCCCTGTAATTCATCCTCCAGTTCTTAAGTTCTCTGCCTATAAGTTTTCATTTCCTCTGTAGCTGACAGCTCTTGCTCTCTCTTTCCATTCATTCTGTTTCAGAGCCATTGCTTCTGTGCCTTTCTAGATCATTAAGAATTTCAGCTACAAGCCTGTGCATCTATTTTCCAGGGAGCTTTGACAGAATGCTGTCTCTAAGTGTCACATCTAACTTCTCTGTCTTCACAGCTGATGCCTGGCTGACACCTCATCATCACTCAGTTTGTCTGCAAATGGACTCTATTTTCTTGCATCATTCCTAATTTGGTCTAAATGAGAGCCACTGTCTGTCTTCTGTGATTTTTCATCTTCTTTCTTTGGTTCCCAGGTCGTCCAGCAGCCCAGTGCAATGACTCAAAACTTGAGTTTCACCCTCTTTGTGTGACCGAGCTTCTTTGAGGTCTTTTTTGCAATTTCTGATAGGATTTCACTCATTGAGGTCAGTAGTATTTCATCTCTTCCAATCTTTTCCCTGAGTGATCCTTTCATGCTTCGCTTAAGTCTGAATTTTGTTTGGTTTTGTTGAACTTAATAGTGTTCTGATTTGACCTTCTCTACAGAGATTATCCTCACTAGGGCCATTTTTCCCTCTGAAAGTTTTTGAAATTATCAGTAAAAATGTGTAACCTTGTCACGGGGCTCTAGATTTCCAATGTCTTCCTCATAGTCTGCTCTTCCTTTCAGTTCCCCAAATAGCAACCACATCTTCCTGTGCATTTGCATCATTTCTTCAAGTTGTCTGATTGTATCTTTAGGGCCAGATACTTCCTCAGAGAGATGTTTATTTTGGGCCTTGATTTCTGCAAAAGATATCTTTGCTGCTTTGATGTTCTGTTCTTAATTGAACAACTTTTTATTTGGGAAGTTTCAAATCTACAAAAAAATTCAAATAATAATATAATGAGCCTCTCATACATCCCATACCAAGAGTCACAAATTGTTAGCATTTTTTTAGATTTTCTTTTTCTTTATATGTGTTACATACCTTTTTCCTGAATAACTTAGAAACCAATTATAGTTACTGATACTATGCCCCTAAATACTTCATCATAAATCTCCTGCAAACAATGTTTTCCCACATAATCATGAGACCATGATCACAACTCAGTAAACTGACAATAGTTTCAAAATATGAAATACAATCTATATTAACATTTCCCTATTTGTCTGCCCAAAACTGAATTGGACAACTTTTAAATAATTTCTTTGAATTCTGCCAAGATCACTTTAAAATTTTGTGTAATCTGTTATTCAATCACTTTGATATCATCTTCTTTATGGAAAGGACCTCTCCTCCAGAAGAAACTGGCAAATGCACCACACACAGGATGGCAGTAAGCATCTCACATTCCCAGGGCATATTATAAAAATCCAGCTCAGTCTAGTACCCTCAGGCCATTCAAAATGGATCAAAGATCTAAATATAAAACCCCAAGCTATAAAGGTCATAGAAGAAAAAGAAAAAGGTCAATACTAGAGGCCCTAATACACAGCTTTATCAGGATATAAACCAGAATTAACAATACATAAACACCAGAAGGTAAGCTAGATCTTCTAAAAATTAAACATTTATGCTTATCAAAAGAGTAAAAAGAGAACCCACAAGCTGGGGAAAAAAACGTTGGCTATGACAAATCTGACAAAGGTCTAATTCTCTAAAATCTACTTGAAAATTCAACACCTCTACAATAAGAAGACAAATAACCTAATTGAAAAGTGAGCAAAGAATATGAATAGACACTTCACCAAAGAAGACATTCAAACAGCTAACAAATACATGGGGAAATGCTTACGATCACTAGCCATTAGAGAAATGAAACTCAAAACCACAATGAGATATCATCTCACCCTGACATTACTGGCACAAATCAAAAAAATATAAACTAACCAATATTGGAGGGGCTGCAGGAATGAGATGCTGCTGAAACTCTTAGGCACTGCTGCTAGGAATGTAAAATGGTCTAATTGTTTTAGAAAACAATATGATGTAGCCTTAGAAAGCTAGACTTAGAAATACCACATGATCCAGCAATCTCATTCCTAGGAATATATCCAAGAGAAATAAAATCCATCGTTTGAATAGACATATGCACACTCATGTCCCTTGAAGCAATATTCACAATAGCAAAAGATGGAAACAACCTAAGTGCCCATCAACAGATGAACAGATAAACAAACTATGATACATACACACAGTGAAATACTGCATAACAATAAAGAGCAATGAAGAATCTGCAAAGTGTCAGACAACATGGATGAATATATAATTCAACCACAAAAGCACAAATACAGTTTGCAACCACTATTAGAAAAACTCATGAAAAGGTTTACACACAAAAAGAGATAATCTTTGATGTTACAAGTGAGGGGAGGGGTGTGAGGGAAAAATGTTAAACAGACAACAGATAAGTGGTAACTTTGGTGAAGTGTAAGACAGTACGCAATACTAGATCAGCCAGCACAACTTGTTTAAGGCGAGGTCATAGAAGTTCCATAGACACATCCAAACTCCCAGGGATCAAATTACTGGGCTGAGGGCTCTGAAGATCATGGTCTCAGGGAACATCTAGCTCAACTGTTATAACATAGTTTATAAAGAAAACATTCTACATTCTGCATTAAAGAGTAGCTCCTGGGGTCTTAAAAGCTTGTCAAGTGGCCATCTAAGGTACTCCACTGCTCTCACCCTGTCTGGAGCAAGTGAGAAAGAAGCAAGCCAAAGATACAAGGGGAAGATTAGCCCAAAGGACTAATGGTCCACGACTATCACAGCGTCCATCCGACTGAGTCCAGCACAACCAGATGGTTCCCAGCTACCAAACCCAACTGCCTAGACAGAAATTACAATAGAGGGTCTTGGACAACGCTGGAGAAAGATAGAGAACAAAATTCTAACTCAACCTGTCCCTCCCTGCCCCTAAAAGATCAGACTTACTGGTCTGACAGAAACTATAGACACCCTGATAGTATGGCCTCTGGGCACTCTTTCAGTTCAGTAATGAAGTCACTTCTGAGGTTCACCCTTTAGCCAAAGATTAGACAGGTCCATAAAACAAAAGGAGAATAAATGGGCCGACCATCCAGGGGGCAAGGATGAGAAGGCAGGAGATAGGAAAGCTGGAACCCAAGGTCAAGAAGGGGAGAGTATTGACATGTTGTGGGCCTGGGAAGCAATGTCACAAAAAATATACATGTATTAACTGTTTAATGAGAAACTTGTCTGCTCTTAAGCCTTCACCTAAAGATTTAAAAAAAAAAAAAAAAGATTGCTTAGGCAGAGTGGCCAACACTATCTCAGTATGTCAGTTCTGGAATCCTCAATCTTCACTGCTGTCAGGTGAGGTTGCTCTTCTGAATTTATTTCTTGCCCATTTTCTGAGGCACTGATGCTTCCCAGATCACAGATAATTAATTTCTCAGGCTCTTCCAACGTATTTAAATCTGATTCAGGCAATTCTATTCTATTCTAACAATGGACTTTTAATTTCTCCACTGGAGAACATTCATGTACCTCAGTCTGAGTGTCACCTGGGTTGAAGTTTCTTCAGGAAAGTTCATAGAAACATATTTCTAAATTCTTACTTTTGTAAAATGTTCCTAAATTATATATTTGTAAAGTGAAAAGCTTGGTATAAAAAAATCTTAGATTACACTCATGTTTGCTTGCCATCTGTGTATCTTCCTTGGTGAAGAGATGGCTATCTCTTTCGGTTTTTTTGTTTGTTTTGTTCATTTTGTACTTTTTTCTTTTCTTTAATTGTTTAGTTTGAAGATCTTTACATACTTTGGATACAAGTCTTTTATCCGATATGTATGTTGCCAGTAATTTCTCCCAGTAGAGTTTGTTCTGTTGTCCTCTAACACTGAATGTTGAGTTGGAGAAGCCTGAAGTCAGCAAGTCACTTATCTTGGTCTTTTTGCCTGGCTGCCTAGAAGATTCTTTTGTCTCTGAAGTCCAGTAATTTTAGTAGAATAAATCTTGGTAATTAGAGCATCTTATTAATTTTTTTTTAAATTGTTAATTTTGGAATCAGCTGTGCCTTTTCAAGAGATAGATTCAAGTCTTCCTTGATTTCTGAATTTTGATGAATTGTATCTTTACACCAGAACCGTACCAGAATATATGTACTGGTATATGATTTTTATCTTTTTCTTCAGAGGCACCACTTATTTGTATGTTGGATTTCCTTGGCTTTTTTTTTCTTTGTCCTTTCCTTTCTTTGGTAGTATTTCTATAATTGTTTTGAGGTGTGATTAACATATTATTTAAGTATACAATTTGATTGCTAAATTTTAACATACATATATCCCTGTGAAACTATCATCACAATCAAGACAAAATAAATAAATAAAATCCATCACTCCAAAGAGTTTCCCTGTGCTCCTTTATAGTCTGTCCCTGCACCCCTTCCTGTTCTCTTCCACATCCCTATGTACCACTGGTCAGCTTTCTGCACTTTAGTTTTCATTTTCTAAAATTTTAAATAAGTAATATATGCCAGGCATATTTTGGTTTGGATTTTCCCTCAGTTTACTTACTCTGAGATTCATCGAAGTTATATCAGTGCTAAATATTTAGTTGTATGAATATATCACATTTTATCTGTTTACCTTTTGATGGACATCGGATAGTGTCTTAGGCTGGGTTTTCTAGGGAAGCAAAACCAGTAACACGTGTATGTACAAGGAAAGATTTATAATATATATATATACAGATAGATAGATACAAATATAGGAAACAGCTCACGTAATCACAGAAGCTGAATGTCCCAAGCTCTGGCACAAGCCTCACATGTCCACGGAAGCTGAGGAACCCAAGGTCAGCAAGTCAGAGATCAGAGTTGTAGACCACCGGTTGTGTAGATCAGTGGATCCCAAGCTGGTGGCGAGACGAAGCGACAGAGGCTGGAGGTCGGTGGATCCCAAGCTGGTGGCGAGAGGAAGCAACAGTGGCTGGCGAACGCAGGATCGGCAGGTCAGGGAGCAGGACTCTCAAGTGCCGACTGTAAGGACTGATGAGCCCAACAGCTGCTAGCTCAAGTCCCAGAACCAGACACTGGAAGAAGAGAGCAGGAGCTCCTGGCCACATGAGCGATCAGCAGCCATAGTCCAAGGTCGCGAGATGAGAGCCGAGGGGCAGGGAGCCACCACAAACCCCGCCCTGCCACTTAATACAGCAGCCAAATAGGTAGTAGCCAAGTTGGCATAATCTTGACCACCACAGATAGTTTCCAGCTTTTAGTTGTAACAAATAGAGCTGCTATGAACATTGTGCACGAGGCTTTGTTTGGACATTGGTTTCCATTTGTCTTAGGTAAATATCTGGGTATGGGATAGCTGGATCATCTGTTAAGTTGCTGGGTATGTTTTACTTTTCTTACCATGTTACGTCAGCTACAACACTTGTATACTATTAAATAGAAAGGTTTATGTTTTAAAACTTAATGTGTGCCTTCACCTTGGATAAATGTGCTTTGCCAACTTTTTTTTAAATCTGGAATCTTCTGCATTCTCTCTCCTCTTTCTCTCCCTCTCCTGCTTTATTTCCATATGTTTTGACACTATTTCCACCTCTTTACAACTTTGAGTTTCTTACAGTTTTAACAGAGATAGAGTGTGAATTTCTGTTTCATGGTCTCCTTCCTTTGGGTTACTTCCAGAAGAAAAACAGGAAAATGTCAACTTGATACCATCATCTTCACACTGGACATCAGGGACCATGCAACTGCTGTTTTTAATACATTTTTACATCTTCACAAAGCTTGATGCAGTCTCTGTCACCTAACAGGTATTTAGCAAAAATCTGTAGAGCTATCAAACAAACCCAGCAATCACACCACAACCTAGGTCTACATATTTAGGTCAATCACCATTTCTCTGTTCATTTGGGATGTCCCAGGATGCAATGACCACCATTCCCCAGTTGAGTCTGGAGCTCCTCTAAACACTGATACCAGATTAGATCCACTGCCACCAAGTCAATTCTGACTCACAATGACCCTACAGGCAGCGTAGAACTGCATCATAGGGTTTCCAAAGAGCACCTAGAGGATTTGAACTGCCAACCTTCTGGTTATCAACTGTAGCACTTAACTACTACATCACCAGGGTTCCCCTAAACACTGATAGAACTGTCCAAAGTCTAAGGACATAAGATTGTGTCATGGATCAAATTGTGTCCCCCCAAAAATATGTGCAGCCATGTGGCTTAGCCATGACTCCTAGTATCTTGTGACTGTCCTCCATTTTGTGGTTTTCCTAAACTGTATGTTAAAGGATTAGGGTGGGGCTGTAAATCCCTTCATAGGATCACCTCCCTGCTCCATTGTAAAAGGACTTTTCCTGGAGTATGGCTTGCCTGACCCTTAATCCTTTCATCCTACGAGAGATAAAAGGACAGAGAAGCAGGCAGAGAATTGGGAACCTCGTACCATCAAGAAAGCAGCACCGGATGAAAAGCGTGCCCTTCAGACCTGAGGTTCCTGCGCCAGGACGCTCCCTGGACAAAGACTGATGCAATACTGGACTTTCCTCCAGAGCCGACAAGGGGGAAAGCTTTTCCTTGGTGCGGACACCCTGAATATGGACTTGTAGTCTACCAGACTATGTAAGAATGAACCTTCCTTTGTTAAAGCCATCCACTCTGTGGTATTTCTGTTAGAGCAGCCCTAGATGACTAAAACAGACTGTCTGAAGTTTGTCTTCTAAAATCAAAGTCTAAGGATATAAGGCTGTCTCAAATCTGTCTTCCAAAAGCACAAGCATTTGAGCTGGAGACACCTGGGTGTGAAACTCAGGTATACCACATACTACTTATTGAACCCTGACTAATTTTATTCAGTCTCACTGATCCTTGGTTCTCTCATCTGTAAAATGGACCTGTTATTAAACTTTCTAGTATATTATTAAACTTTCTGTTATGAACATCAAGTTGGATAAATATGTAATCTAGCATAGTACAGTATTTGGAAAACTGTAGGCACTTAATTAAATGAAGGCTACTCTTGCTTTGATTCCTGTCTAGAAGACATGGTGGATATGATTTCCTAGAATCCAGCCTATTCTCTTCCCTGTACCCCTATTCCCTGCTTGCAGTGTAAGGGTTGAGAAGTTCAAAATTGTTTTCCTAGACTCCCTGCTGCTAGGAAGATTTAAGCTGCAATACAATCATGCAATGTTAGGAAGGATGAGCAAGGGCAGGCCACCTTCTCACTGTGGTGGTGCCCGTGAAGCACGACTGGGCACATGGGCTTGCAGCAGCCAGACGCCGAGTTCCACTCATTGGTGAAGAGTTTCATGGGTCCGCACTGCAATGGCGGCAGCAGCAGCAGCCACAGCAGGCTCTTGACCTCTGGTCCACAGCTGTCATGGTGTGACAGAGAAGCCTTATCTTCAAGCTACTCTTGATTTCTCTTTTCCCTGCAAGCTCCACATTCCTCATGTTAAGTACCTTTGGGCTTTCAATATCTACAACAGTTTCTGTTGCCTGTCCTGAATCCTGACTGCTACAGAAAGTTTCACTGAAGGTGACTCTCTGACTCTCACCAGTGCCCAGAGATGATGCCCTGTCGTCAGAGCTAGCCTGACACAGATCATTTCAGGAACTGCACTGGAGTTCTTGTTTTGGGGTTATCATCTCAGCTCAGAACAGAGTCCCACTAACTGTTATCTTCAATTAACATGATGCTCTAACCCTGGATGTGGCTCAGCCCAGGGCTGGTCAGCTGTCTCTTGAAGCTAGAGAGTCCAGCCAGATCTTACTGCATGACAGACAGTTGAATGCATTCAAAGGAACATCTTCTGAAAAAAAAAAAAGACTCACATTGCCCAAATAAGAATGCCGACAACAAACTCTTTGTCATGGGGTAGCCAAAACAGCCCCTAACCCTCTGCTGCCCTCACTCCTCACTGTAGTCCCATTTTCAGGAGGGTGACATGAAAAGTCAAGTTGAGGACCACAGACACAAGCTTCTAGGCTAGTGGGTGCCAATCTCCTACTGAGCCCAATGTTAATGAGTAGGTTTTAGAGAACAAGCAGAGATGAACGGGGCAGGGAACATGAAGATGGACAGGGACATGGCCAGTGAGGGCAGCAGTGGGTATGTATAGGGGATATAGGGGAAGCACTTCCTCAGGGTTTTAAAAACAACAGCATCTTTTACTAAGTGTCTACCATGTACATTTTATATATGGTCTTGTTCAATCCTCACCACAACCCTGTCATGTTGTTAGCTGCCACTGAGTGAATTCTGGCTCATGACGATGACATGTGACAAAGCGGGATTGCCCCATAGGGTTTCCTAGGCTGAAACAGTTACAGGAGCAGATCACTGGGTCTTTTGTCCTGCAGAGCTGCTGGTGGGTTTGAACCGCCGAGGTTCTGGTCAGCATCTGAGTGTTAACCCCTGTACCACCATGGCTCCTTACAACAACCCAATGAGATCAAATTTTTTTAAATGTAGTGTGGTGAAAACATACATACTACATGCCATCTCAACCATTTTGACATGTACAATTCAGTGACATTGAGTATGCTCTTCAAATTGTGAAATGAGCTAGAAGTAGTCATCTCATTTTAGTAATGAGAGAACTGAGGCTTCCGAGACTAACAGACTTTCTCCTGGATCCTGTGGAAGCTGACTGAAATGTAGAGGGTCTGAGTTCACAGCCAGCCTAGAAACAACGTGCTATGCTGTTGATTCTGCAGATGCTCAGAGGCATCCTAATAAACAAAAGGATCAGCACCCAGATGTGTCTGAAACACTATGGGTTAATCAAAACAAAACAGATTGGGTATTTCATCCACTTGTTTTGTTTTTCGCTGCAGGACTACTCAGTGCCTTTAATTTGCCATGGGCTTTGTGAGTCTTCAAAATAGGAAAAAGTTAAGCAGTGCTTCTTAAACCTCTTTGAGCACCAAATGTACTTCTCACAGAGCATCTCCAGGCCATAGCTTCTCTCACAACACATTCTGGGAAGCATTCTCCTCATTGAGTAGAACTCAAGCCATACTGTTGCTTATAGGTATGGCTTGACTTAGTATGAGTGTGTGGCTGAGGCATGTGGCAACTGCCTGGCACCCTGAAATGTGATAGTAGAGGACAGCATTTTCTACTTCTCTCAGAAATTCCAAACCAGGCAAGAGAACTGGTAGCAGAAGGAGATGGAAAGCTGACAGACAGATGTTTGGAGAGATGGAGCTATTGAGAGATTGCCAGGGAGGAAGATTTTTAAAAAAGCCTTTGTTTTCACACCAAAAAAAACCCCACAAAGCACCCACTGCCATCAAGTCAATTCTGACTCACAGCAGCCCTATAGAAAAGAGTAGAATGGTTCCACAGTATTTTCCAGGAGTAGGGTGGAACTGAACTGCTGACCTTTTGGTTAGCAGCTGTACCACTTAATTATTATGCCACCAGGGTTTCCTTGTTTTCACTCAGGGTTCATACAATTACAGTTACCTAAGTTTAAGCATTCTATACTCAATCCCATACGAAATACCAAACAACCAAAGAGGGCAATTGTCCAGCTGTGGACAGCTGTTTAGTGTAGACATAATAAATACAGCAATACAGACAGTGAATAGACCACAGAATGGGAAAAGAAGTCTTGGCTAAAGTGGTCCTCGTCACTTACATAAGTTACATCAAAGTGCCTAGTTTTTGTTTAGTTTCATTTTTCTATCATTATGATAGAAACATCTGCTGATTTTTAAAAACTGCTAGTGGACAGGGCTGACTATATGCTTTGCAGAGCTCAGAGAAAAATGTAAAAAATTGGCGGGAAAAGGCAGGGAGAAAAGGCCATCCAACACACACAAAAAGAACGCTTTTTCCTTCTTTCTGAAGTCTCTCTCTAGACTCCTGACTTCGGCAGTCTCTCACGGTGTTTTCTGCTTGCTATTTCAAGTTGTTCTAAGTAAAGAAAGATGCCCGGGTGGTGCAGTGGCTAAGCATTCAACTGCTAACCAAAAGGCCAGCAGTTCAAATCTACTAGCTGCTCCTTGGAAACCCTTTTGGGCAGTTCTACTCTGTCCTTACTGAGTCACTATGAGTCGGAATTGACTCAACAGCAGTGGGTTTAAGTAAAGAAAAAGTACAGAAAAATCAACATTTCAAATTGCTAGTATAAATTCTCTTCTTCATCTTTATATTGTGCAAGGCCAGTTTCAGATGCAGATTGTTAAACCAAGAGCAAAGCTCTTCCAGCACAGAACCCTGGGTCAGCACAGACTGTAAGCCCACGAATCCAGCTGAGGCTGCAAAACAAGGAGAAATGCCAATTTATTTCTTACAACTTTCAGGTAGCTGATTTTCTGCACTTTGAACAGTGCAGTCAGATTTCTTGCATTTACAATGTTTCTCCTGTGAGACGTTACGGTACATTTTTGACCTACAGTGTCCACCTTTAAAAGGCTATCATAGCCACTTCATTAGAGAAGGAGAGAGAGGAGGGGTCAGCAAGAAAAATGTTCCCCTTGTACTTTCTGCAGCTGTTAAATGTCACTCATCATTGCAAAGCAATGACCCTAGCCCAGGGCTGGATAAAGCAGTCAGGTGGCCTCAGGTGAAGGCATTTCATAAACACACTTCAAATCAGCTTGGCAGCTCCAGGGCTGACCGACTGCAGGCATGACAGGCCGAGAAATGGATTCCTTGGGAGGCAACAAAAACACCACTCTTCTGAGCTGGACAGGCAGAGCCCCTTCTCCCCAGGGGCTGCACTGAGACACTTCGGGCTGCTTGTCTGCCTTCTCCTCCTCTGTCTCCATCACTAACTGGAGGAGCGAACAACAAGGCTACAATCTTATGCATTAGTAGTAGAACTTTCAGTCCCCGCCCACTGGTGCTGCTTCCTAGCTTGTTCATAAAACTGTTTTCCATCCTCATGACAACTTTATAAGGCTTACATTATTCCTCCCTTTTTCTGGTGAATAAACTGAGACTCCAAAGGATGATGTGATTGACGGAGGTCACCCAGCCACAGTGTGAGCATCTCTGAGCTTGGTGGCCAGGTCAGGTTGCCTCTAAAATTGCATCCTTGCCCTCAGCTATTTTCCTCTGTGGATCACTTGGTGCCTTTTATTTTCTGAAGCCAGGGATTGGGACAGTATCACAGCTCTGGCTGCAAGTCCATTTGCTGGTCTCACAGTGGCTAAGGATTTTACTAAACATACATACTTCCTTGAAAGAAATTTTTTCAGTCCGAACACAACCCTTGAAGCAGCTTTCATGATAGCAAATGTGTACCTCTGAAAGGATATGTGATTTTTTTTTAAATGGGCCACAATCATTTAAAGCCTGATAATTTGAATAAAGTGTTAAAGTGGGTAATCATTTTGGGGAGGAAATGATAGAACGAGGGGATCGTATTTATTTATTTATTGACACATTTATTCCATTAACTCTTCTAAGCCTGGTATCCTGCTCAGTACTGCTGGCCTTGCCATTATGCTGTCTATGACAGTATTGCGACGTGGAAATCATTGTCCTCATTTTCCAAGGTCAAAAGAAGCAAAATACAGTGCTCCCTCACTTAGTGGCAAAACTGGAACTAGAATCCAATTTGCCTGAAGGGAATAAGAGCTTTTTTTTTTTTTTGGTCAGAAAAGGAAAAGAAAAAAACTTGTGGCAGTAAAGAAAGAGATGATTTTCTGATTTGGCTCCCAAATCTGACTCTGCTCTGAAGATAATTCTAAACCAGTAAATCTGAAAATGTTTTGAAAAATGTCAGCATCCTTACAAAAAGAGTCAAGTTCCTGTCACTGATGACAGGAACAAACGCCTCACTTGGCTGCAAAAGATGCCTTTTTTTTTAAGTCAGAGAATTTCCTAGTCTTATCTTGGGTGTTGGGGTTTTTTTTTTTTTTTTTTTGAGACTGCACATAACAAAACATACATCATTTCAAAAGTTTCTATACGCATAATTCAGTGACACTGATTACCTTCTTTAGTGGTGCAATCACTGTCCTCTTCCTTTTCCGAGTTGTTCCCCCCCATTAACAGGAGCTCACTGTCCCCTAAGTTTCCTATTAATCTTTTGAGTTGTTGTTGTCAGTTTGATCCCATACAGACAGATCTTGAAAGAGCATAATGCTCAGAGCAGACATTCTAGTTAAGCTCAACCACTGCTTAGTTCCAAGAAGACTTGAGAGGATGTTTTTGTTTGAAGGTATAGATTGTCATGGATTGAATGCTATCGTCCAGAAAATGGGTGCAGCAATTTAGCTGGGCCATGATTTCCAGTATTTTGTGATTTTCTTATGCCATAAATCTTAATCCCTGTCTTTGGTTAATAAATTAGATTATATTAAAGAAGATTAGGGCGGGACTGTAACATCCTTACCAAGGGAGTTTCCCTGGGGTGTGGCTTGCACTATCTTTTATCCTTTTATTCTACAAGAGATAAAGGAAAGGGAAGCAAACAGAGTACTGGGACCCTCGCAGCACCAAGAAAGCAGCACTAAGAGCAGAACACATCCCTTGGACCTGAGGTTCCTCTGCCAAAATGCTCTTGGACCAAAGAAAGACCGACACAACACATGGACCTTCCTCCAGAGCCAACAGAGAGAGAGTACATTCCCCTGGAGCTGGAACCCTAAATGTGGAATTCCAGCCTACTGGATTATGTGAGAATAAATTTTCTTTGTTAAAGCCATTCACTCGTGGATTTCTATTATTGCAGTACCAGATGACTAAGACATACATCATCTCAGAGCAATAATTTCAGGGGTTCAACCATCCTCCACCATGCCAGAAAATCTGAATTTCACAGGAATTTTATATTCTGTTCTGTTTTTTCCCTCTTTGATCAAAATGCTCCACAATGACAGCTGGGCATTATCCAGTTCTTCTGGTCTCAGGGCAGAGGAGGCAGTTTTTTGTGCAGGCAATCAGCCACACATCCATTCCCTCCTCCTATTGCAGACTCTCCTTCTTCCTGATTTCCAGGCAAAAGCCTAAGTGATGTGACTTAGATGGCCACTTATAAGCTTTTAAGACCCCAGGCACTACACAACCAACTAGAAGGTAGGACAGACACACTAAACATGTTGTTAGGCCAATTAAAGGGGATGGCCCATGAAACCATGACTCTAAACCTGCACACCAGGGAACCAAATCTCATGAAGTGAATCCCGTATCGTATATAAGCAGCCTCAGCAGCCACTGTCTTTTTCTTTCTGGGAGCATTGTTACAGCAGTCACCCAACTTCTGCCAGTTCAACTTGTTACTGGTGCACAGCCTACTGCAGCCAGCCGGGGAAGCCATTACATTAAATGGCTGTGTAACTCTACCCTTAATCAATGTGATGTTCCATCACCACACACCAAAACTCAGTACTCTAGAAGCAGTAACCTCCCTTCCTCGGGCCTCTGGTAACCAGGAGTAAATTTAGCTTGCTACACATTTGCCTATTCTTGTCTTTTTATATAAGTGGGGTTGTAAAATATTTGTCCTTTTGTGATTGACTCATCCGTCAGTCGCTCCTTGGAAACCCTAGAGGGTTCACTTCTACTCTGTCCTATAGGGTCAGTATGAGTATGAATTGACTAGAAGTAAACTCTTTTTTTCTTTTTTTTACGTCATTCATCATACCATCTTCAAGCTTCATCCATACTATAGCCTCGATTCCAGTATATGTATGAACCACATTTTGTTTATCCATTCATCCGTTGACGGGCATTTAGGTTGTTTCTACCTTTTGGTTATCAGGAATGCTGCCACAGTGAACAATGGTGCAAAAGTCTCCGAGTCTCTGCTTTCAAGTCTTCTGAGTATATGTCTAGGAATGGAACTGCTAGGTCATATGGTAGTTCTGGAAACCCTGGTGGCATAGTGGGTTAAGTGCTACATCTGCTAACCAAAAGGTTGGCAGTTCAAATCCACCAGGTGCTCCTCAGAAACTCTATGGGACTGTTCTACCTCGACCTCTGGGATCACTATGAGTTGGATGTGACTTGATGGCAGTGGGTTTTTACAGTAGTTGTAAGTATTTTTTAGGAACGGTTACACTGTTTTCTGGGCTACAATTTTTTAGAACCCAAGATCCTAGCACTAAAATGAACCCTGAATATCCTATAGTTAAGTACCCTCATCCCAAGAAGCTAAAACTCAGCTCTAAGGTGGGGAGTAATTTACTTAAGTTCAAATAGTGAGTTCGTGCCAGAGTCTTGATCAAACCCAGGTGCCTGACAATACAGTGCTGTTGCCCACAGTACAAGGCTTCCTCCCTGCTCTTCATGTTCTTCTCTGGTACTACGTCTTCCTAACAATGACAGTAAACACATTTTGAGAACTATCTGACTCGATAGCACTTGACTCTGTATGCCACACACTGCAAAGTGCATTATCTTACCAAAGTTTCAAGTAAACCTAATGGATTACGAATTACCATTCTTATTACACAGATACTGAAACCAAGGGCTAGAGAAAAGCAGTAACAGGTCCAAGTCACAGAACTAGGAAACGGAAGATCCATGATTTGAACCCAGGTCTGCCTATCTCCGGGTCTTGTGCTTTCCACCTCACACAATACTACCAATTTTGTCACAGCTCACTTCCTCTTGGTTCCCTTAGGATTCAAGTACACAGATTCCCAGAGATGGCACATTCAACTTAAACCTACCCTCTCTGCAGCTAGTCACTTCCCTTCTTTTCACCATTATCAACACAAATAGCCTGTCTTCCTCTCACGTTTGTTTTGTTGGCGGCCTACCTTATTCCCTGGGAACCCTCAGGAACAATGAGCCACAGAAACCTTCTAGGGCCCCACCCCCATCCTGGCCGGCTTCCTCAGCTTCCCCTCGCTCACACTGACCCGTCAGAGACCTGCCTTGGGGCCCCTCCAGCTTGTCCTGAAAGTGCGTCAGTCACTTGTTTACTTGCTTTTCCTGCCAGGCCCTGGGGGTTCCGCTAGCTATTTCTTCCTCTGGTGGCTCTGCTGAGGTGAGCTTTGATCTTCAGAGGGGAAAGGACAACAGGAAGATGAGAGATGCTAGGAGCCAGTCCACATCTGACTCACTCAGTGAAGAAAAAAGAAGGCCCTCCCTTCAAGCAGAGTGAGGATGCGGGGAGAACTGTGCACCCCCACCAGTGCCCGTATGGAAGGGTTCCTTCTCTCTGGGACCTATCTGTAAAAGGAATAAAAACTCCACAAGCTGGAGGCAAATTCTTCCAGATCCTTCTGTACTTAACCAGCAGTGTAATTCACTGAATAGCGAACCAATGTACAGCCTTCTCATAAGAAGCCCAAAGGTAGGGATCTACCATTGCTAGGAAATGTTTTGAGCTGTGTATATTCTCTTTAACAAGGCTGCTGCTAAAAACAAGCTAGCTGCACAGTCTGATCTGAACGCTGACATAACTTCTCTAGAAGGCTGCCCGAAACACCACCCATTATATAGCACACCAGTAGCCATCGAGTCATTTCTGACCATGGTGACCCATGTGCGTCAGACTACCCCTGTGTTTCACACAGCTTTCAGCAGCAGGATTTTTTTTTTTTTTTTAAGTAGATTAGCAGTCTTTCTTCTGAGACATCTTTTTAGAAAGCTACCCTACTTAGATTTCTGAGGGCTTATTGGTCCTGAAAAACCTACCTCTGAGCAGAAACATGCAAATATTAAAACTAGTGTATCAATCAGGGTCACAGGAGGACACAGAAGACATACTGCAAAAGGTAACTGATAATTTAATAAGAGATTATTTATAGGGATGTGAGTGGAGTTCTGGGAACCCACAAGAAGTGACCAGAAATGCGGAGGGAGGAGGAACTAAAACCCCAAAACCAAACCCACAGAGATGAAGAAATGTCCATGAGTCCGCTTTCCTCCTGCCTTGCCAACTCTCACAGTGCCTTCCATTGGCAGAACCCAACTAAAAGCCAAAGAAGAGAGGAGCCTGGGAGATGCTGTTTATAGAAGTCACCCTCTAAGGCACAGAGCAAGATGGAAAAGGGCCAGGAATGGGTCAGATGGGGCAAAGGGAGAATATGCAGCCACAAGACAGGCGATGTTTTGCGCTCTGACATGTAAGATCGCTGGGAGGCAGAGCTGGCTCAGCAGCAACTAACAAGAACCTTCTCACTTCAGTCACAGGGGCTGGTTCTGAAAGCGCTTTTCTCCACACATTCTAACCCCTTTGAAGCCCATCTACTAAACCAGTCTGGAAAACCCCGGCACAGCATTGCTTGTGGAGTATTTTATTGTTCTTGCTGCCTCCTGATCAGGGTTGACAAAGGGGTGGGGTGGGGGACTTTTACTTCCCTTTTTAAGTGTTCCCCAGTTCAGGGACCTACCAGTACTTGTGAACATATGACCTCATTACTTCGTAGTGTAGCTTTGCTTTGGTGTTCTTTAGTACATACATTATTACTGTGAAATGTATCATACATACAGAAGAGTATTTTAAATACACAGAGTGTAAAGTATAACATGTATGTAAGTATACCAAAACCCAAACCAAACTCACTACTGTCAAGTTGATTCCAACTCAGAGAAGAATTACTCCATAAAATTTTCAGGGAGTTCCTGACAGATTCAAACTGCTAACATTTTGGTTAGCAGCCAAGTTCTTAACCATTGTACAACCTAAGTCTCCATTAACAAGTTTAAAATACAAGAAATAACACAGTAATCAGTATCTTACAAGTCCTCCACTTGCGCCTCTCTAAATAAAACCTCCCACCACCTCTCAACCTCCAACACTATCTGACTGTAGTGTTAACCATTCTCTTGGTTTTCTTTATAGTTTTACCACCTATATTCCTTATATCAATGATCACAAAAATGGCGTGGGACCAAACATTTCATTCTGTTATACATGAGGTGGTCATGGTTGGGGCCAACACGACAGCAGCTAATGACAACAACATATATTCCTAAACAAAGTGGATTGAGAAGCACAGGTCTAACTGAGAATGAAAGGGCAATGTTGTCCTTGTTTGACGAAGGCATCCAGGAGAAAGACAAGCATCTTTGGGTCAAAATCTGGCTTCAGCTTCCCTAAGAGTTTACAAGAACCCCTTCCAGGAAAGCAGGTAGACAAGGTCATGAGTCTTCCAAAACACAGCTCCACCAGAGTTGGGCATCTGGTAGGGCTCTAGCGTGTGGGCCAAGCACTAGGTACCCAGAAGAAGTGTAGTCCTGATTGTGGACCACTCTGGATTTTCTGCTTTACCATGGGCCAACTCAGCTTTAGAAGATGATCAAAGTAGAGCTCTTCTGTGGGATGAAATGAGAGTTCTCAGGTGATCCAGGAAGCTGGCTGCAGCAGTAAAAGAAACATCCTCATCAAAAATGGGTCAGACAAGTATAAATAACCATCTCAGCCAAACTCATCCAGGAATTTTCCCATTGGGTTAAAATAAAATGGATCAATGGTAGTGGCGATCCTGCTGTGGACAGTTTTTTTTAGACACGTTGCTCTAATCCAACTGGTTGTCCTCTATGTCTGTACACAGCTGAGAACACCATTTACCATCTTCCTGAGCATTTCACCCCCTTCTGGTATTAGAATTCATGTTTGCTGTATTCATTGTCTTGAACAGTTTTCTCTTTCTTGGTTTATTTATTTATTTTTTAAGTAGTTCTATTCATTTCCTGATGAAGGGTGTAAGGGGAGGTAAACTTGCTAAGACTGTGTATGTCTAGAAATGTTCTTATGCTATTATACTTGATCTATAATTGGGCTGGATAGAGAACTCCAGATGAGGATTTTTTTCTCTAGTGTTTTGAAGGATTTTTCTCTCTTGTCTTTTTGTCCCCACTTGAGAAATCTTATGCTGTTATGCTATTCTGATTCCTTATCCTTGGTGTTTTTTGTGTGTGGGTTTTTTGTTGCTGTTGTTGTTGTTTTCTTTCTGCATGGTAGCATGTAGAATTTTTTTTCTGAGTTTCCACTGATCTGAAATTTCACAATGATATATGTGCCTTGTGAGGAATTTTTTTTTTTCCATTCATTAGACTTGGCACTTGGTAGACCCTTTCCATCCGTTCTGAGAAATTCTTTGCATTATTTCTGTGATAATTTCCTTCCCTTCCCCGCTTTCTCTGTTCTCTCTTTTTAGAACTGGCCTTATTCTAATATTGGGCTTCCATGACTGATACTCTATTCTTTGTATCTTCTTCTATTTTCCTCCTGTGTATTCTTGCTTTCTTCTGGGGGCAGAGACAGAGCTAGTGGGAATTTTTTCAGTAGTGTCTTCCTATTCAGTTATAATTTCTTGTATCTTCCATTAGGTTTCTAATTTTTAAGAGCTTTTACTGTTCCTTAAGTGTTGTTATTTTAGAGCTTCCTGCTCTTGTTTCATGGAAGTTCTTAACTCTCCAAGGATAGTAATCAGATTTGGGAAATTTTCTTTTCTCTGAATAATTTTGTTTCCTCCAAATTGCTTTTATTCTGTGTGATTTTTTTTCTATACCTTCCAGGTTTGAGCCTTTCCTTAGAGTCTTCCCATTATCACGACTGCCTGCTCATAGTAAGTGCAAACCCACTGCCATCAAGTCAATTCCACCTCATAGTGACTGTTTGAGTCATCTAGTGCTGCTCTAACAGAAATACTGCAAGTGGAAGACTTTAACAAAAAGAAAGTTTATTCTTGCACAGTCTAGTAGGTCACAAGTCCAAATTCAGAATGTCCACTCCAGGGGAAAGCTTTCCATCTATCAGCTCTGGAGGAAAGTCAGTCTTTGGTTGGGGACCATCTTGGCACAGAACTTCAGGTCTGAAGGATGCGATCTTCTCCAAGTGCTGCTTTCTCAATGATGGGAAGTTCACAATTTTCTGCTTGCTTCCCTTTGCTTTTATCTCTCGTAAGCTAAAAGAATAAAGGGTGATGCAAGCCATACTCCCAGGAAACTCCCTTCATAATGGAGCAGGGAGGGGACCTTAGGAAGGGATTTACAGTCCCAGCCTAATCCTCTTAAACATACAACATTGGAAAATCACAAAGATGGAGAACAATCATAAACTACTGGCAATCACGGCCCAGCCAAATGTCTACACACATTTTTGGGGGGACACAGCTTAATCCATGATAGTGACCCTATACTAAAGAGTAGAACTGCCCCATAGTTTCCAAGGAGCACCTGGTGCATTTGAATCGCCAACCTTTTGGCAGTTCACTTAATCACTTAAGTAGCACTTAACCACAAACCACTACAGCATCACTTAACCAGTTCACCACCAGGGTCACCAAATCATAATGAATGGGAAGCTAAAAATCTAACTGGCAGTTCTGAGCAGATGGGTGGGGCTTGTGAGCTTCACACTTCAAAGTGAGGTGATCTGTCTCTGATAACTGTTGGGAGAACATTCACTGCTTCAGGCATTTACTTTTCAGCTAATCAGATTACCCAGGGAATGGTCTTCTAGTATCCTGCTATGAGGGTAAGGGTCTAGATGAATGTACTGGGAGCCAAATGTGGAAATAACATAAGCATTATAACTCAGAGACAATCCTATTCTACAGCTCTGTCTCTGGTGAGAGCCCAAGAATGGGAGGTGGGAAGGGCACTGTCAGTCCACGCCTGCAAGACCCATTGCCACTGTGGTATACAGCAGGCTTGCTTTTGCTGTAGTAAGTAGAAAATTGAGCACCCAAGAGAGTGAGCAGGAAATAACAAACAGTATTTTAGGCAACACAGTAGTAAGTGCTTGTATTTTAGCTCATTTGATATCCACAGAGGTCTTCATGGTGGGCTTTAGGGAATGAATTATGGGTTTCTCCTCCCTCTCTTCCATTTTCCAGTTGAGTAAACGACGGCCACAGAGATTAAATTAATTGACCCAATGACTGACAGCTAGTAAGTGGCAGAGTTAGAATTCACATCACAGTTTAATTCCAAAGCCAAATCTCTTTATCACTACTATTTTAAAAGATAGTGCCAAGCACAGTAGACAATACATAAATTACTGAATAAGTTAAAAACAAAATATAAGGTTTCCAAAACACTGTAATATTCTTTCATAAGAAATGTATCATAAATTAATAATTTATAGCAATTAATCTTTTGGTTTGGGGCATTTAAGGTGTTAAACCTATGCTCTTTCCACTACATGGCATTGCCAAGGCCACATTAGCAAAGGCCAAAAGACAAGGCGGGAGTTGGAGTCAGGAATGGGCAGGGTTGCAAGCAAGTAGTACTGATCAGATGGGATTTGGATGGAAACAGTTCAGTACCCTGGAGAGCTACATGGCAGTAACATTCTAAAGCTGTCTGGGCAGGAACACTGGTTGAGGGATCTTTAGAGCCCTGAATTGCTTCCTTTGAGCGGAACGCTTTAAAAAAATAAAAACACCATACACAGCTAGGATTTTGGTATGTGTGTGTGGTGATGGTGGTGGTGTCTCTTTGTTCCTGAGGGATTTATCCTCACCATCTCTCAGCTCAAAGAGTTTCATGGGAATGAATTGTTAATCTCTCACTACTATGCCTGTTCTCACACCATTTCTTCAGATGTCAATACCTGGATAATATCTACTCATCCTTAAATGTTTCACTTAGTCATTAATTTATCCAAGAAGCTTTCTGATATCCCTCTTCTTTTCCCTTCAATCTCTTTTGCCCCTTCTTTCCCCTGCGTCTCTCTTGGTCATTATACAAGCCATGCTATGTTACAACTGTATTTGTCTTTTCAATTAGACTACAAGCTCCTTGAAAGAAGGTACTGAGTCTCAGTTATTCTGGGCCCTAGTAGGTACTCCATATATGATATTAAATATGTAGGAAGTTAATATATTTTCTGTATACAGTGGAAAGATTTTTTTGTATACAGTGGGAAGCCATTAAAGGTCATTCTCAAACAAAGGCAATTTGCACCCCCCCCCCCACTGGACATTTGGCAATCTCTAAAAATATTTTTCACCATAATTTGGTGGTGAGGGGTGCTACTGGCATATAGTGGATAGACACTACAGATGCTTCTCAATATCCTATAACAAATAATTACCTGGCCCAGATTCATTAGTGAAGGCTGGGAAACTGTTTTAGAATGATGGAATGGATTCAGTTAAAATGTCTTTTTCAGTCTATTTAAGAGTCTTCAAAAAGCATGAAGTCCAAGTGACAGATGAGAAAACTGAGTTATTTGGTTGTAGGGCCAGGGCATGAACTCTTATTATGGCACCAGTTCAATATAGTTGCACTTCCAATTATTATTTAATCCTACTTGAGCTAATTTACAGAGAAAACAAGTTTCTCATTAAACAATTAATATATATACCATTTTGTGACACTGGTTGCCAACCCTATGATATGTCAGCACTCTCCCCTTCTTGACCTTGGGTTTCCCATTACCAGTTTTCCTATCCCGTCCCTCCTTTTAGTCCTTGCCTCTGGGCTGGTGTCCCCCTTTAGTCTCATTTTGTTTAAAGAGCCTGTCTACTCTTTCTTGGGCTAAAGGATGAACCTCAAGAGTGACTTCATTACTGAGCTAAAAAGGTGTCCAGAGGCTATACTCTCAGGGTTTCTCCAGTTTCTGTTAGAACAGTTAAGTTTGGTCATTTTTGTGAGATGATTTTGTTTTACATTTTTCTGTCTGGAACCATCTATTGTGATCCTTATTAGCAAGGTAGCTGGGCACCATATAGTTGTGCTGGATGCAATCTGTTGGAGGCTTGACTAGTCTTTCCCTTTGTCTTTGGTTTTCTTCATTCTCCCTTGCTCCAGATGAGGTGAGACCAGTGGAGTATCTTAGGTGGCCACTCATAAGCCTTTCAGACCCCAGATGCTACTCTCAATGTAGAACATTTTCTTTATAAATTATGTTATGCCTATTGAGCCAGACATTCCCTACCATGGGTTCAATTGTTTCCCCCAAAGAAATCTGTGTAGCAATTTCACTAGGCCATGATTCCCAGTGTTGTGTGATGTTCCTGCATGTTGTAAATTCTGCCTCTATGATGTTAATGAGAAAGGGTGGGCAGTGTTTTTTTTACTGTGACAGGCCTCAATTTATGAGACTGCATTGTGCCTTGATGCAATCTCTTGGGATATAAAGGAAAGGGAAGCTAACACAGAGTTGGGTACCTCAAACCATCAGGAAAACAGCAGTGCCAAGGTTAGGGTGTATCCTTTGAACCCAGAGTCCCTGTACCTCAGAAGATCCTAGTCCAGGTGACTACTGAAGACAAAGATCTTCCTCAAAAGCCAGCAAAAGAAGACTTCCCCTGGATCTGATTACTTCAATATGGACTTTTAGCTTACTTTTCTGTGAGAAAATAAATTTCTCTTGGTTGAACCCATTCACTTGTGATATTTCTGTTATAGCAGCAGTAGATGACTAAGACACTCTCCAAGACTGTGATCCCCACAACCCTCCGCCCAGCAATTGAGTCTTTCAGGGAGTTTGATGTGTCAGTGCACCTTCCAGGACCTTGCCTTGGACAAGATATACAGGCTTCCCCAAGAGCCTAACATTATTCTTAAATCATCTGGCCCTCTACAGGGAATAGAATGCTCTTTATGAATGCATATCATGCTGGGTTCATCGATCAGATGTGAGGGACAAGAACAGACTGTCCAGACTGGAGAAAAAAAGAATTGGCATCACATCACAGAACACGTCTAGCTAGCCCCCTACTCCTTCTTCCCACCTCCACATAAGCCTCTCTTTCCTGAAAAGATCTGCCACAAACTAGGGCTGAGTGACAAGAGTTCTCTCACTCACTCATTTCTCAACAACTCAATCTTCTCCAGGAAACTACAGATTAGCCTGTGAAAGACTAAATTATTTTAAACCATTCTGCATTAAAACCAGTTAATGTTCTGGAGGGCCCAGCCTACTGCAGGAGAATTTAGTCTAGTTGCTACAGGACAAGGGAATCCACTGTAATTCTCCCATCAGCAAATAACAGCATTTAGGGAGATGAACTGAATCTCCAAGGAAAGCCTTGAACCAAATGTGATGGTTCTCTTCCCTTTGAGTACTGCAGATTTATAATGTTTTTGATTCCAAAGAGTGCCCTGACCATAACTCTCATGAGCCAAACCTGTCATCTTCCCATCAATAATTCCATATCTGCACTTCTCCCATTCATTTCCACTGAATTAGAAAAGCCAGATGATTCAGACACAATGCACACTGAATCACAAAAGAGGGAGTCTGTGTGGTATCTTGAATACAAGTGCCTTCCAATAAATTTGGTGAATTGTCTTCAAGGGAATCAGCTGAATGTGTTAATTATTTGTTGTATATCATAACTGTCTGGCACATATGTGATTAGCCGGGAATGGTATTTGTGGGTCCACTGAGGCTCTGAAATGATGCAAGAGGGGAAGCTAGTTTCTGCAGAAGGAGCTCAACTTTCTCTGTTAATGTATGCTTTGGAGCATCAAAGGCTGCTTCTGTGTTGGCTGTTAACAACAGAAGGGGTGAGAGGAGAAGGGAGCATAAGCAGCAGATGTCAACACAAAAATGTTGGTCATCTCTCCACCTCAATTTATTGTCTTCTTGCTTGTTCCTCAAGCCCCCACCCCAGATACAAACACAAACATCATAGGGACATGAATCCAGTGCCATCAGGTCAATTCTGACTCATATAAACCCTGTAGGACACAGAACTACTCCACAGGGTTTTCAAGGAGCACCTGGCGGATTCAAACTGCTGACCATTTGGTTAGCAGATGTAGCACTGAATCACTATGCCACCAGGGTGTCCAGGGACATGAAGTAATTCAAAAATTTGAATTAAAAAGATATAGGTTTGAATTTCAATTCTATTCCTTCTCTGAGCCTGATTCTTCATTTATAAATTGGGAATGAAATTAATATCCCCATTTGTTAAGGGGGTTTATATGAGATGATGTATATAAAAGCACATGGCTCATGAAGATACTAAATAAATCATCTATAAAACCCTGGTGGTGTAGTGGGTTAAGTGCTGTCTGCTAACCAAAAGGTCAGCAGTTCAAACCCGCCAGGGTCTCCTTGGAAACTCTATGGGCCAGTTACACCCTGACCTATAGGGTTGCCATGAGTCAGACCCAACTAGATGGCAGTGGGTTTGGTTTCATGATTACCATTGGGCTTATGGCTGGGTAATCTTCTAAAGACAGAAGAATACTCTAGAGGACTAGTGAGATGTCAGTCATGAGAGATGGTTGGTCAAACCTAAGAAGAAATTTCTATCAGGAGTCCACTTGAATTTTGACGTCCAGTGATTTTTTCAGCCCTCTTTACAAGATGTACCATGACCAGGTTTGTGGTGAACCAAGGCTGTGAACCATCCAGCTCTGCATTTAAGCGTCTAGATAGCGGATTTGTCACTGAGAAGGTCTGGAGTTTACAACAATGCAGGGCTTAGAGACACAGAGAGAATGTCAAACAATCATCCTTCCACATGTCCAAAATCAGATAAATGCTTCCATTATTTTTCCTCAAAATAAAGGAGTCCAGTTGGTGAATCTGCAGTTAAGAGTGTCTCCAAAAGTGGAGACAGGCTTCTAAGTTCAAAAGTACCCACACCATTTTCAGTATCGCTTGGACAATTTTCTAAAAATACACAGACCTCTAAGGCCCACCCTAGAGATGCAGAGGACTAGGGCGGGGTGATTCTGATTATGAGTCAAGTTTAGAAGCAGCTCAGAAGGTGGGCAGCTCAGGTTCCTGGGACCCTACTGTAGAAGTGATTCTCTGAACAAGAACTACCACATTCCATTTTCCTTTGGAGAGTTTTGACCCAGGTTTCTCAGAAATGAAGAAAGATTTTGACAAGTCTATCAGAGGTGCTTGGCTGTGATTCCCACTTCAGAGACAGTGATTGTGAAGTAGGTGCCTAAGAGATGACACAATCTGACAAAGATGGCCGATGCCATATCAGATGTATTTATGACATTCAATTCCTGCACAATCATACCCAGTCTTTATGATGTCATCTCCCACTATCCTACCACTCCCCACCAGATCAGCCCATTTATTCAAGTGTCCCCTGATACACTTTGAACTTTTCTTTTTCCACATCTCCCTTGCCAGCCTGCTAGGAACTGAGCTTTACTAATGGCAGCAGTATAACCTGGTGGTTAAGAGGTTTTGGAATTGAAGCAGGCTGGAAAGCCAGTGTGGCTATGACACAAACTGCCCTATGCAGGTCAATGGCCTAGGGCTAGCAGGGCAGTAAGAAAGAAGGGGCCAGCGTTCTTATACCGTGGCACTCTCATATGATGCCTGGAAGGAAAAATAAACTATTGTTCAAGCCACTGGAGTTCTGGGGTCTCTGTTTCAAAACCTGAAACCATATCTGACCAGTGGTAAACCAATCATTATAATACAGATGGATAAGGGCTGGGATAGAGAGTGTACCCAGTGCTGGGAGCAAACTCTACCTGAGGAGCAAGGCCTGATTGACTTCCTTGAAAACGTGATTTTTAAGTCCAGTGTGTAAGATGTATAGCACATAAGGTAGAAAAGATGCCCAGATAAGACAAAACGCATGTCCAAAGGTACAGAGGCAGGAAATAATCAGAGTGAGAAATTAATGTTTAGCATAACTAGAGAGCTGGGTATGAATGGGGCAGTGGAAAGTAACAAGACTGGGGCTTGTGGGTAGGGTTTGGGTGGAAAAGAAGAGAGCGTGGTGACATTATGAAAACCAATCAATTCCTCACCATGGAATTTCTCTGTGTCATTAGGAACTCCTGGTTAGACAGGCTGAAAGTCACAGATAAATACTATATACTTCCCCCACATACTATTAACTTCTTACTAGAGATCCCAGCTGCATAGCAGGGCTTGGTCCTCTGTTCCTACAAGCTGGATTTCTTTCCAGGCACACAGGAATTCACAATGGCTCTGACAGTCTGGGGAAGGCTAGCTGATTGATAGACCTACCTATGCCACCACCAAGAAACTTCAGTGCTTTGAGTAAATTTAATCCAAGCCTATTCAAGTAATGGGAGAAAGAAGTTTATTGTGGTTCAAACAGGCCCTGGAGAGCAACTGGAGCCAGGGAAGAAAGCAGGAGCAAAAACCATCTTGTCAGTTTTTTGACATGGAAACAACTTCAACTTAACCATCTCGGATGAATGGTATCCTCCGTAGTCTAAAAAATGATCAAGGTTTCTGATTCTGCACAAGCATTTCAGTTTCTCTAGATTAGACGTATCTTTGTCTCCATTAGTTTCTTCCCAGATTCTTGGTCCACCAATTGAGTTTGGGCTATGCTGGTTCCATGCTGTATCCCATTGCTACCCATGTTGACTCAGGATTCCACAATGGGTCAAGCACTGACAAGCACTTACTAGTAGCTCACCTCACTCTGACAACATTCCTGTGAGGCACTGTTTCCTCTACTCATCTATAAATGTGGATAAAGGGACCAGTGAGTGCCTTGACCAAGATAAAATAAAGATGAGAATCCACATTTTTTTTAAAAAAGTTCTTCAGTTAATGTCTTTTCACAGTGATTACTCATGGAATGACCCAAGAAGTCAAGAAATAGGATTTTGTCAACATTCCCAGAAGGCCCCTGTGTTAAGGAAGCCAAAATAGAACACCAGAAAGTGGGTAGCTTTCAAGACCAGAAATTTACTGCCTTATAGTTCTGGAAGCTGAAGTCAGACTGTGACCCAGAGACTCTTACCTTTCTCCTGGATTCGCTGGCTTATACCTGCCTCTGTAAGCACAAGTTTGTTCTTCTGTCTTTGTTCTTCCCTTACATAAGACATCATTTAGATAGGATTAGGTACCAACCCACTCCCACACAACCACCTAATAACCTAACTCATGACACTCCTATTTCAAAGCAGGGTCACATTCACAAGTACACAGGTTAGGACTTAAACATATCTTTTAGGGGGCATAATTTAACCCATAATATCTCAAATCACTACCTTCCCTCTTGAAACCTCCCAGAAACCAAGTCTTCTGGTTCTGAATTTCTGCTTTCTCCATTATTTCATGCTACCTGAGTCACTACAGAAAAGGAAATGGCAAAATAAAAGGAATGAGAAATCCTTTCCCTGGGGGAGCCACCAGGTTGAGAGAAGCATGGCCTTCTCTCCTGCCATGGCACTGATATCAGTGCCCTTTGAAACAGGAGAACTGTCTGGCAAAAAATGTGACTTTGCCAGCTGTGTTCAATGCTCCCTTTGGACTAGACATGGAGGACTTCACTCACACCAACTTGTGCAAAAACAACAGGCAGCCCTATGCTGTCAGGGAATTGGTGGGTCATCAGACCAACACCCAGTCTTACGGTACTGCCGTAGCAGTGGCTTAAATTCCTGGAGTTTGAATCTCTATAAGAGGGGTCATCATGGCCTTCTGAAACATCCCCAGAATTACTGCTTGATGGAAGCAAAATGAACACTTTGAAACTTGCTCTTGGTAGGCACATGCAACACTTCTGCATTTGGATTGAAAGTGCTTCTCACCAGTTAGATGAGCTGTATGGCACATGGTGTAAAGCTGGCTCCTCACGAGTAGTAAATACAATCTTGCTATGCACAAGGTGATTAATATTGACCTCAGCAGAATCTTCAAAAGCCACAAGATCCAAAGACCCCTCCAAGCACCATGTGAAGGGGTTTATCACAGAGTCTTGAAGAAACCATTGAAAACCCCGAAAATCATGCTGAAGCGAAATTCATATGCAAAAACCACGCACTGAAACACACTTCTTGCCCAGGCTAGGAATCACAAATCAGGGCAGATAAAGCATCAAGACCACCAGGGGCCAAATCAGATGAGAAGGGGGTTCTGCGCAAGAAGCCTGTGGTTGAAAAGAAAGCTGCTACTATGAAGAAGGCAAAGAAGCCTGTGGAGGGAAAGAAGGCTGCAGCTACCAAGAAACCTGCAGCTGAGAAGTCAGCAGAAAAGAAATCTGCCGCGGAAGAAGCCTGCTACATAAACTCTTAAATTTGCTTATTCCATACAAGTCAAATTGTTTTAGACAGCTTACTTTGAATAAAGACCTGATCAAAGAGAAAAAAGAGAGAATGCATGACAGTCATACGACAGCATAGATAATGCCTGAGCTGGGACCAGAACCCATGTCTTCAAAGTACCCTTTACCTTGGTTAAACTCCTTCTCTCAGGTTACCCAAGTCCTACTCATCATTCAAGGCTGATCAAGTACATGCTTCTCCATCAAGTCTTTTAGGCCACCCTTACTCTAAATGATCTCTTCTGCCAGGTAAGTTCCTGTCTTGTCTGCTCCACTGGTGACACTTAGCAGACATGTCTGGCATTATTGATCATTTCCTTTTCCGGTTTCACCTTCCTTGTAAGTACGTAATTTTTTTTTGGAGGTCAAGGATCACAATTTACATCTGTTTCAATTCGCACACCCTGAAAACAGCTTGTACGTAGAGGGAGGCAGAGTAGTGGACTCATGGGCTATGGAGTCAGAATCCCTGGGTTCAATTCCTGACCCTGCTGGTTGCACACTGGGTGACACTTAGTTACTTAATCTCTTGAGTGCCTTCCTAAAGGCTTGGCTGAGCACGTCAAGTACACAATTTCCAAGTGTTATGCAGTGCCTGGCATGCACTAAAACACTCTGCAGAGCTAAGGTATTATTAGGAGCTCAACAAGTATTGTTGTTGATGATGAATTACACAACTGATCCTCCAGGTTAAATATATACATATATTTAAGGAATGAACCCAGAGATAGGAAATCTCTTTCCATAGGAAATACGTGTAGAAAAAGTAATACACGGGCTGAAAGCAGGAGGAATGCTGGGTAACAGCTGTCTCACTTTCCCTTTATCACCTCTACCTCACTACAGATGTAACCAAGGCTCCCTGGTGTTTTAAAGCACGATAATGACTAATAGCTGAGCAGGCAACAAGAGAGCAGGAACCAGGGGCCAAGACCACTGGGCAGTGCTCTGGGTGCTAAGTCATGCTGAAGGACCAATTTTGCTACTGAGATTCTGCAGCAGCTAATGCTGTTACGATGAAAGATGGGTCCATTTGGGCCCAGATCCTGGTATTTCAGGCATGACTCTGGAAGGTCAATGGCCGAGGAAAAAAAAAATGCAAGGGCTGAGGCAGTACCCAGGGAGAAAGCGGAGCATTCGAATTTGTCAGGAGTTAGGAAATATACTGCTCTGGGTGCATGTGTATTTATCTGCAGTGAAACACCCCATTTCTTCCAAGGACTTTAAAAGGCAAAGCATTTCCTTACTTCCAACTTTATTCCCATACATAACTGTGGAGGAGCAGGCCTGAAACACACAATGCCTATTGCTTTCTTTATTAGTACTCTCAACTTGCAAAGAGATTCTTCTCTAAATACTCTTGGGAGAGTTCTAAGAAGAGTTTTGGGAAGGGATTTACATATAGATTGTTTTTCCTGTAATTCTGTAGACGTTGTCCAATCACCTGTCCGGCAAGCCAAAGGAGGCAACTCTCTGAGCATCAGAGCTAAGCACAATCAGAACTTCAAAGTGATAGAAGTCAGTTGGGCAGAAAACTGTTATCGCTTGAGATCTACGCATTAAAATGCATTAAGGAGATGCAGAAGAGGTAACCTGGGAAGCTTCAATAATTGGGCAGGGCTGACTGGGAGACAACAGCAGAGACTGCTGTCTTTTTTGGAACACAGAACTCCGGTAGCTGGGAAGACATGAAAAGGCAAACACAAACCAGCAGAAGCTGACAGACAAAAGCAGCATGACCACTGAGGGCAAGAGCAGGTGATGGGGGGCAGTGTGGAACAATATCTTCCAAAGCAAATGCAAAATAACACCATAAAGAATCAAACTGCCACCAAGATGTACACTGGCTACAGCCATGCCCAGGAATTATATAACCTCAACAGCTTTGCCTCTCTGGAACTCAGGAAGTGCTTCTCCTCTGTATCCTATGAACTATGTTGCTTTAGAGGGGTCACTGAGTCAATTTTGACTCTTAACAATCCCACGCGACACAGCAGAGCTGCCCCATAGGGTTTTCTAAGCTGTAACGTTTACAGAGGAGCCCTGAGGCACAATGGCTGAGCTCAGCTGCTAAACAAAAAGTCACCAGTTCAAATCCAACAGCCATCCCTTGGAAACCTCAAGGGATGGTTCTACACCATCCTGTAGGGTTGCTATGAGTCAGTATCTATGACTACAACAAGTTTGGCTTTTGCTTTTGGAATCTTTACAGGAGCAGATCATCAGGTCTTTCTTCTGCAAAGCCACTAGGTAGGTTCAAACTGACCAGTCTTTCAGTTAGCAGTCAAGGGCTTAACCACCGCACCACCAAGGCTCCTTCCTCTCTCTATAATTGTCTACTAATAAGTCTGCCTCCCCAGCCAGATCTTAAAATCCTAAGGGCTGGTACTGTATTTTTTTCCCTACTCCGCAACCTCAGAGCCTGGCACGGGGCCTGACACATAGCAGGTATTCGATCAACATTTACCGATTCAGTGGTCTCTAAGGTTCTCTACCGAGCTCAGCATAAAGTGTAGGCAGATCACCTTGCCAGAAGCTGTCAAGAACAGGCTGCCTCCTTGCAAGCCCCATGGTCCTCCCCTCCCTTCTTTTCTCTTTTCTTATATTCTTTATTTGCACTTCTAGTCTAAAGCCCTGTCTTACCTGCTTATAAATCCAAGATAGAGGTCTAATAAACATGAAATATCAGCCGGCCTTCTAGATTACTTCCATCCCATTAGCCAGAACACAGGCTCTCTGTCTTAGCTTAGATTCTCTTGGAAGCAGAAAGATCCTGAGATAAAGTTTTTAATGCAAGAAGCTTACTGGAAAAATGACTCCAGGGAGCACTTGTAGGGAAGCAAGAGAAAGAAAAGTGATGGAGTGTACTTTAATGAAAAGGTACTGCTGTGGGCAAAGACCCCAGGGAGACATACTTCAGAGTTATCCCCCAAGGGAAGGGTAGGAGCTTGGATATTTATCTATTAACCAACTGTCATCCAAATTCAGTTGAAGGCTACTTCTTGAGGTGATAATTCCCCAGAACAGCTAACTTACCACACACACTAAACCCTCTCCTGCAGCTACAGAAAGGTCTCAGGTTTTCCAAGAAACAAGCTGTCAGTGTGGACAGCAAGAGCAAGATCCTTCTGCTATGCCAGGTCTAACAATTAAGTCTGTGAACTTAATTCTTCTAAGTGCTACATACCTCACTGCTGAATGTCACTATGGTCACCTTCAAAGTACACCCCTTAGGAAGCTATGCACCAACACCAGCACCTAGTCCACCCTTCAAAGCAATTTTGGAACTCTTTCTGGAATGGACATTACACATGATGGCACAGTGGCAAGTCTGTGAACTTAAGTTGTCTGTCATGGAGTTTTCAGCCAGTAAGCAAATAACCGTACTATAAAACCCTCCCTACTCACCTGATCTGGCCCCCAATGACTTCTTTACCCAAAGATAAAGGAAATATTGAAAGGAAGACATTTTGATGGCATTTAGGACATCAAGGTTAATACAATGACAGCTGTGATGGCCATTCCAGAAAGTTCCAAAATTGCTCTGAAGGGTGGACTAGGAACTAGTGTCAGTGCATAGCTTCCCAAGGGGAGTACTCTGAAGACGACTGTAGTGATATTTAGCAACGAGATACATAGCACTTTTTCTAAGACGAGTTCAAGAACTTGCCAGACTTCATACTTTCTAGGTCAAACACTGTAGTGTTCCAGCCTCCCTTCCCAGTTGCCTCTTCTTGGATTGAAAAATACATCCTTCACATGAAAGGAGTATAATAATTCATCTCTCCTCAGTTCAGAAGTTTCCTCTACAACATCCTGGATCAGTCAGCCTCTGCTTGAATACTGCTGGTGCCAGGCAGCTCACTGCTTTCTAAGACAGCCCATTCTGTTGCTGAGAAAACGAAGTTGCTGTAAAATCTCTCTCTCTCTCTTTTTCCAGATTCCACATCTGTCACCTTGTAATGTACAACTATGACTTTACTTCTGCCCTTTGGAGTTCCACAGAATCATTCCCCCTGCCTTTACAACACAGCAGTCCTTTTAACACAGTTGCTAAAGCTGGCTAAGATGTTTCCACTGTGACTTCTCCTGCCCCAAACCTCTGCTGCCTTTAACAACCCCTACTATGACATGGTCTCTAGACCAGTGGTTCTCTAGGGCAAGCCCCACTCACCCTTGCACCTGGAGATATTTGTGGTTGTCACAGTTGAACTCGGGTGGGGTGGTTACTGACATTTATTGGACACAGGCTAAGGATGCTGCTAAGAATCCTACAATTCACAGGACAGTCCCCTACAACATAGAATTACCTGGCTTAGAATGTCTTAAGTGCCAAGGCTGAGAAACCTGAGTCTAGACCAATCATTATCTCGGCACCAACTTCTGAATTATTCTTTGGCTTACTGTACAAAGCACAGAGCTCAGAAGTTTACACATGGTGCATGCAGGGCACCAAATGAAGCAAGAGAGCACGGCATTGGGGCTGACAAGGTCCTCCTTCCAACGACGGTGGGATTCGCTGTAGCTGCAGAAGTATCTATCACATACTTCACCTCGTAACTGGTTAGTGGTCGAGGAATAGCTCCAGGTCCCACTGAACTAAAGCTCTCTCAAGGCCATGATTAGGAATCAAAAGCAAAAATGTAAAAACACAGATGTAAATTTACAAGGAGGCAGTATTCTCTCTGAACATCTATGATTAACTGAACAAAAAAATCATTCCACTTCATTTTTTTTACACCAAAGATACAAATGTAGACTTTCTCTAATTTCTTTCATCTGAAAAAATGATAAACTACCTTTTACATTTTCATCTAAGCCAATCTTAAAAATACAAGACAGGGAAGACTGACGCCAATCCTTTTTTTAACACAAACAAACAAACAAACACTTTTTGGATAATACTGTATAGATTAGTTATGGATCTACTTAACTGTAGCTTATGTTTATGTATCTGATTCAAGAAACAAAAGGTTCAGATGGTTTTGCTACTAAGTCCTACCAGATACCTAACAAATAGTTAACCTTATTTTATTCAAACTCTTCTAGAAAACAGAGGAAAAAAGAGGGGGGTATTTTTCAGCTAACTTTATGAATTTAATGTAATTCTGAAAGTAAAAACTGTTAAGGACAGCAAGTGAAAGAAAATTATAGGAAAATGGTATTTACATAGATATAAAATTCCTAAAAAAATATTTATCAAACTGAATCTAGCTTTCAATATATAACTTAGAAAGTGGCTAAGTTTGGTTTAGTACCAGACTGCAAGGATGGTTTAACAATAAAAAATTCATCAGTGTAACTTACTGCATTGATAATGAAAACAAAAATGTCAATCTCAAATGTTGTAGATAAATCATTTAATAAAATTCTTATCTATGAAAAAGAAAAGTTCAGCCAACTAGGAATTAAAAAGACCTTCCTCAATAGGACAAAAGGTATTTACCATAAACCTATAGCAAATCTCATGCTTAAACTGTAAACTTTCCCTTTAAAATAAAAAATAAGGAATTATTGATAAGAATAATGACCACTGAGGACACATCTACTCAACAATTTACTGGAAGCTCTAGTGAGGGCAATAAAGAAAATAAAACAAATAAATACAAACTTGAATGACTAAAAAGGGTGAAATAAATTCATCATTTTTCACAGATGATATTGCAGTCTGTACAGAAAACTGTTTTCTACAGATAATTATAATTAGTAAGAATTTTGATCATTTGCCAGAGTCAAAAGCCAATTCTATTACTATCAAACAGTTAGAAAATGAAATAAACTAGTTACCATTTAAAATAGCATAAAAATACAAGGCAGTTAGGAATAAATCTAACAAAAGGTATATGGATGCTGTATGTACAAAATAATACAATTTTATGGAAAGCTGTTACAGAAAACTTAAGTTAATGGGGACACATATCATGTAACTGAATAGGAAAACTCAGTATTGTAAAACTGTCACTTCTTCCCAAAGTAACCCATTTATTCAATGTAAGGTTTTTTCACAGAATTTGATGTGCTGATTTTAAAAAGTATATGAAAGATTTAAGGGCCCAGAACAGTGGAAACACTTATGAAACTGAAACATTTCAAGGGAGTCCTTTCTCCACTAGATATCAAGACTGAAAAAGCTATAGTAATTAAGACAATGGGGTTTTGGAATATGGATAGACTACTACATCTAAAAATTATTGCCTAGGGCCAGCTTCTTTTGTACATAGAAGCCTAATACATGCCAGACCTGGTACTCACGATCAGTGGGACAATGGATAGATTATTCAATAAATATTTAGACAAATGGCTACCCATATTAGATCCCTACCTCACACCATTGTTGTTGTCAGTGGCTCCAAGACAGTGGTTATTTCTCAGGGTGAGAATGGGGAAGACATGGACACACAGGCATACCCAGAAGACCTGAAATGAAATGTTCTAGGGAACCCCAATAAGATTAACAGCTGACTTCTCAATGAAACAAATGGAGGTTAGGATGCAGCAAGGTAGCATACTCAAACTTCTCAAAGAAAAACACAGTCAACAAGAATCCATGTTTACTCTATAACCCTTTCTCTGTCATCTTCCTCCATTTCAGTAAATGGCTCCAGCAATCAAATGGTGATCTGTGTACGTGAGTGTGTAGAACAGAAGGCCAGTGGGGTGGGGGTGGGGCGGAGGGGCGGAGGGGCAGCGGGGGGCGCAGAAATCTGTGACTCTTGATTTCCATTTTTCCCATACTCTGTATTCAATTAATCAGAACACCCTCATGATTCTATCTCCAAAATACATTCAGAATCTGACCCATTCTCACCACCTCATTACGACTATTCTAGCGCAAACTACCATTATCTTATACTACTGTATTTGTTCCTACTGGTTTCCCCTCTTATCCTCTTGTACTCTTCCAGGACTCCACTCCCAGAAGCCAAGATGTCATATATTGTCACCTGTTAAAATTAGTGAATCGCTCCCCATCACACTTAGAAAAGCAGCAGGACTGTCACCACGACCTATGAGGCCTTACATGATCTGCACCCTGGCTACCCGTGCATCTTTGTTTTCAACCATTCTCTTTTCCCTCCTGCACTTTGCTCCAGTCCTACTGGCCTCCCTGGTGTTCTATGAGCAGGGTCAAGGATGCTTCTTAAGTCCTCAGGGTCTTTGTATTTGCTGTTTCCTATGCCAGAACACTCTTCTCCAGACATCCACATGCCTCACTCACTCATTTCACTTTGGGTCTCTTGCTCATATGGCTTTTCTGGGTCGTTGGCTCTACAGAGCTCCACTACTTCCACTCTTTACTTTGCTTTTTACTTCACTGTACTAATCAATACTTCAAATTACATTAATTAGGTATGTATTTTCTTATCAACTATCTTCGCCTTTAGGGTGTAAGCTCCAAGAAAACAGGGGTTTTTGTTTCATTCATTGTGGCATCTCTAGTGTCTAGTACAACACCTGACATACAAGCAGATTCTCCATCAACATTTGTTAAATGAAAGACATCAGTTTGCCTAGTTTTCAACTCAAACTCAGCAATATCCAATAAATATCGGGGTCTCAATTTTGTGGGAGAGATGTAGCCAGATATTAAACCCATACCAAACGCCTCTGAGTTGATTTTGACCGACAGTGATCCTATAGGACAGGCAGAAATGTCTAAAGGGTGTAAATTTTCAGAAAAGCAGGTGACCACATCTTTTCTAACGCAGAGCAGATGGTGTCAAACTGCTGGCCTTTCAGTTATCAGCTGGGCACTTTAACTACTACACCACCACGGCTCCTTAGCTAAATGCTGCCACTTAAAAATGTATTAAAGAGCACCTGACCCTGAACTGAATGGCGGTTACCTTTTAAGTAGTTATTGACTGGGGGATAGCTCAAGAAAGCCTTTGGGATATTGGAAATGTTATCTAGGTGGTGGTTATACAGGTGTATTAAAAAAAACAAACACTGTTGCTATCGATTTGATTATATCTCACACATACAAAAGTACAACTCCATTGAGCTACACACGTAAGATACTTGCATTTTATTGTAAATTGTAAAGTGTTAAGTTTCTGACCTATCTCAAACCCTTCACAGGTTAATTTTCAGTGTTAAGAGCAATGATCGTAGTCTGCAGACCCTCGTACCCGAGATATGGAAAGTAATCCTCCAAGTACCAACCCCGATGAGAAGAAAATAGGTTTCCATACTGTCTTCCTTCTAATACCAGGACTTCTCAGAGATCATGGGCCTTCCTCCATACCCTAGGAACACCTTCCCAATCTGGTGCTCAGCAGCGGTGTTCAAATAAGCGCTCACTAACCAAGGATGCTCCACCTGTTCGGGCAGAGCTCTCAGGAAGAGATTTCTTCAGTGGGCCCCGACGCCACAGAAACAATGGGACAGTCTTTGTGCTTTAGATTTCTAACTATAGCATGAGAATGTGGACGCCGTGTTCACGTGCATCTGACGACTGTTATGGGTATAGACTGCCCTAGTGGACGTCACAATCACAGCGATCAAAATACCGAGACCATCTGTCCCGGGCCACAACAGTGCGCACGCGCCGCCAGGAGCCGCTACTACGCAGGCGCGAGACGGTCGGTCCAACTCCAGGAAAAGTGTGAGGAAGGCGTTTGCCGGCGCGCGCCCCGGGTAAGCGGGGACAAGGGCGCGCGCCATGGAACAGCGGTTGGCCGAGTTCCGGGCAGCCCGCAAACGGGCCGGTCTGGCAGCCAGACCTGACGTGTCAAACGAGAGCTCACAAACCTCAAGAGAGAAGGCGGAAGCATCCTCAGGCTGGCTAAAACGGTTCCTGGTGTGGAAAGCGAGGCCCGCGAGCTCCCGGGCCCAACCCTGCCACACTCAGGTGAGACAAGCGAGCACGCACCCCGACGACCTGGGCTGCTGTTCGACTGGCAAGTGGCCTCTCTAGAAACCCCGGCCGAGGCCACGCCCCCGTCCGGAGAGAGGCCCCGCGCTCCGCCACGTGACTGCACGCAAACCCCGCCCCGACTTTTCGGCGCTGGATCTATCTTGTCGGCGTGACACAGGTGTCAGAACTGATAACATGGCTTTGGCATTTTCTTTCCAGCTGGCGACCAGCGCAGCCCCGGATTCCAGGCAGGGTCTAGGGTCCTGAAAGAAATCATCTCTGCACTTGAATTATCTACAGCGAGTTAAGTTACCGTTGTGATGCCCTGTGGCTTTGGGAAACCTCTCCAGAGAACAGTGTTGAGCCACAGCCCTGTGCTAACGGAGGGTAAAAGGTCTAATTGGATGCTGATAAAAAGTGACCGTAATTAAGCTTTAGTTGATTCACACCTGGGATGTATGCAGCCAGTAGCCCAAATAACCTGTGCTTTGGAAACAGGGTTTAAATACAAAACTTTTGAAAGTATTGAGCTGTAACTGCCAGTGATGACATGTGCTTATTCATTGCTATGGGACTAGAGAAACTTAAGTTTGGTTATGAATATTCAAGGATAAAACAGTATTTGGACCAGTTTGATGGCCTTTTAACTCTTAGTTTAATTTTTTTGGTATCCGTTGTATTTTGCAAACAAATTTTTAAGTCCCATCTCTTCATGGCTTCATTTAGTTTTCATTCATGAGTAAAGTGTTGAAGTGATTTCTGTGTGAAACTGGAGTGTCAATAGGGGAATACAGGACAAAACATATCGAGGGAAAATCGGTGCTTTGAAAGCAATGAGGTCTTGGTTCCTTAAAAAATTCCTTTCCAAAATAAGGTGCTGGAACAAAAAGTGCATAGTTGCCTTAAAATCATTTCCCTTAATTTCATTTAGTATTGAACAGTGTGATATTAAGAAATTGTTCTTTTTAATTGAGAGGAACTTTTTGTAAAGGCTCCATTTTGATGTTATTCTCCGTAATACTCAGAGTTCCGACTGACTTGCAGAAAAGGTAAAAAAAAAAAAAAGTGCAGCAGGGTTCAAACAATCAACTACTTGGGTGCAGTTTGTCTCAGCTGTCATTGGTAACTTTATTGCTGACTGAAACTCACCAAGCACAGCAATTGCTTAAGGTTTTTAGACTCTCTTTCCCTGCTGTTTCCCCCTGTAATTAACAATGTCAAACACACACTGTGAATTTTTTGATGCACATTTCATTTCCAAAGGAATATGAGATCACTGAATTGGATGCAAACTGGCTGAACTTGTAGAAAGCTTCTGTTATTAAAACCCTCAAAGCCAATGGCCTGACACAAGGGTGTGAGGAAATGCTGGGCCTTGAGTTGGTTTCTATGTATTTGTACTTTAAGATGACAGTTTACAGAACCAGCTAACTTCTCATTGAACAATTAGTACACATACTGTTTTATGACCTTGCCTAAAACAACCCTACAACATGGCAACACTCTGCCTTCTCCAACTTAGTTTCTGTATTACCAGCTTTCCTGTCCCCTCCTGCCTTCTAGCTCTTGCCCCTGGGCTGGCATGACTCTTTAGTCCCATTTTATGGGCCTGTCCAGTCTTTGGTGAAGGGTGACCCTCAGGAGTGACTTCATTACCGAGTTGAAGGAGTGTCCAAGGGCCATACTCTGAAGGGTTTCACCAGTCTTTGTCAGGCTAGCAAGTCTGGTTCTTACTTTTGAATTAGAATTTTGTTCCACATTTTTCTCCAGCTCTATCCAGGACCCACTGTTGTGTCCTCCCAAGGTGCCTTAGGGTGGATTACTTTTGGTTAGTAGCTGAGCTGCCCCTAAACCCTATCAACCTCACTGCTGTTGAATCAATTCCAGCTCGTAGCAACCCTATCGGACAGAGTAGAACTGCTCTGTAGAGTTTCCAAGGAGCACCTGGTGGGTTTGAACTGCTGGCCTTTTGGTTAACAGATGCAGCACTTAACGGCTACACTACCAGGGTTTCCTGCACCATCTGGGGACTCCCTATTAAATAAAAAAGGGCTTTGGGGGAGACTACCCTAAGATTGAACCTCATCTCTGCCTTCTACCAACTATGTGACTTTAGGGCCATTATTTCACCTCTCAATAGAACAGAAATACTCTATAGAATAGAAATGCCCCATAGTTTCCAAGGAGCAACTGGTGAATTTGAACTGCTGACCCCATGGTTAGCAGACAAAGCCTGTAATCACTACGCCACCAAGGTTTCCTGTCAATAAATACTAATAATACCTGTCTTCTAAGTCACAGGAGATCAGGCATCTTCAGGACAATCGATAAGTGGTAGCCATGGGCATCGACTCGACGGCACTTGGCTGGCAAGTAACAGAGTCAATTCTATTTACTGTGAGTTTTAAGTTAATTCTGTCCCCCAAATGTATTCCATATCTGTCATTTTGGCTTTTCTGTTGCCGCCCTAAGCTGCTGCAAATGGATGTTTCTTGCTGGGCCTGCAGCATCAGCTCCTGATAATTCCTCTGCTGCTACTCATGCTCTCTGGTGGCTGGAGCAGTCTTTTTTTTTTTATGACTGAGTGAAAATGTACATTCCCATATAAATTTACATGCCCACCTACATACAACTTCCACTGCTCTCCCTGCCCAGTGAGAGCACACTATTCCTCTCTGCTCCATACATGTCTCATCCTCCCAACAGTCTCTTTCCCTCCTCTCCACTCTCCTTCCTCCAGCCAGAGGTCAACAGGATGATTTCCTATAGATGCATAGAACCATAAAGTGCATCCAATGTATGGGCACTTTGTCAGGTCCAATCCATTTGTGTCCGAAGAGTGGAACTTCATTATAATTTCTGGGCAAGGGCAGCATCAGAGCGAGGGGCCATGCTCCCAGGGAAACCCCGAAACCACTGGACCATCAATTGAGGTCTTCTAGTGGAGATCTCAGTGTGCACCCCTTTTTATTCTTGTGTTGCCAGTGAGACTCAACTTAGTGAGCTCCAGCATGGCTGTCACTGGTGGTGGCCAGGCACCATCTGGTTCTTCTGATCCCAAGTCAATGTGGGCATCCACTCATGTGGGTCACTCTATCTTCTGGGTTATCTTTATCCCATGTCATTTTGGTCCTTGGTGAGCATCCGTTTCTGCTGAGTTGGGACCATTTGCCCTTGGAGGGCAGCTTTTAAGACCCCAGACACCACTCACTAATGTGGGGTGCAGAGAGCCCTCTTAGCAAAACACTAGTTGTGCCAATTGGCCTCAGTTTCGCCTAAGAGCATGGTCCCCTGTGGGGCAGTCTTAAATGTGTATTTGTTCCCTGCTGCCTTAGTCATCTAGTGCTGCTATAACAGAAATACCACAAGTGGATGGTTTTAACAAAGAAAAGTTTATTCTCTCACAGTCGAGTAGGCTACAAGTTCAAATTTAAGGTGTCAGCTCCAGGGGAAGTCTTTCTGTCTCTGTGGGCTCTTGAGGAAGGTCCTTGTGATGAATCAATCGTTCCTTGGTCTGGGTACATCTCATCACAGAAACCTCAGGTCCAGTGGTCCCAAGACCTGGGTACTGGTATTTCTATTTCTCTGAAGAGAAGGGCTTGAATTCCAGCCCAGGGAGTTTGATTTTAACTTGTAGGCGGTGAAAATGTTTTGTAAGTTTGTGAGTAAGAGGTGATGAGTGTTTAAGAAGGTCGAGCTAGCAGTTGTATGGAGGATGGCTCTAAAAGGTGCCCTGATGGTGCAGTAGTTAAGTCCTCAGCTGCTAACTGAAAGGTTGATGGTCAGAACCCACCCAGCATCCCTACAGGAAGAAGACCTGAGGATCTGTTTGCACTGAAATGATGGCTCAGAAGACTCTATGGGGCAATTCTACTCTGTCACATAGGGTTAATTATCATATCTACTATTGATATGAATTGGAATCGACTCAACAGCAGCTAACTACAGTAACAACACATAGGATGGTATGGAGAGGGGAGAGATTGGTTAGGGCACACACTGCGGGGTTCCTGGTATGAGCGATGAGGACCTGTGTAGGGTAGTTACAGGGAAAGGAAAGATAAGAGGGACCAGAAATGTTTACAGCAAGCAATTATTATTATTTGATAAATACATGAAAGAGATTTTTGTTTCCATTTTAGAATCATGTCACTCACAGAGTCTTCGCTAATCAAATCCACAAGCATTTACTGACTTTGTATGTGAAGCAGATGTGGCTGATCCATTAACAGTTACTGGGGAGTTTCTGTATTGGGCACAAATGAGCTCTTGTTAGTGGCAGGCTCATTAGGAGGAAATGCCTCCTGTCGATGGCAATCCATCTAAATGCAGTAAGGTTGTTATTGGGTTCATCTCACTAAGTGCTGATCAGTTTTGAATCTGCTGGAGAAGGGCACATGAACTTTTTGGAGATGACTGTCTTAGCGAGTAGGGCAAGAAAAGAGAAATCAATGAGCCGGTAGCCTTCCTAGAGCAATGAGAACTGCATCTTCAGAAAGATTTTGATCCTCTCAGCTCCATTACCCTTTGCTCTGATTTTTGTTTGCTTGCTTATCTTAGGAAGTGGCTCCGCCTGGAGACAGCACATCACCGCCGCCACGGAATATAGCCGTTCCTCCCCCACTGCCCCCCGACCGGTCTCTCCTGACCAAGATCACCGTCTTGAAGTTTCTTCTCTGGTTGGTCCTACTGGGACTGTTTGTGGAACTGGAGTTTGGCCTGGCTTATTTTATCCTGTCCCTGTTCTACTGGATGTATGTCGGGACACGGAACCCCGAAGAGAAGAAGGCCGGAGAGAAGAGCGCCTACTCCGTGTTCAATCCGGGCTGTGAAGCCATCCAGGGCACCCTAACCGCGGAGCAGCTGGAGCGGGAGTTACAGTTAAGACCCTTGGAGGGGAGATAGCTGGCCTCGGGCACAGTTCTCTCAGCGCTCAGGCATGGACTTGGCCGCCTGTGCGCAAGACTAAGGACAGCTTACGGATTAGCTCTGTGACTGCACAGTTGTTCGTTCTTTCCTTGATCTGCTGCACTTTTTATCTTTGAACTTCTCTTGGGTTGTGGTGCAATTTATAAAATCATCTGATGCACTTTGTAAAAAGGACGTACTTAAGAGAGGGCCTTTGTTGTCTCTTTTGTGAGAAATGAGTCGAGAGAACTAATGAGGCCTTGTGGAAGTGATCTGCTAAAAATATCCAGCTACTTGAAGTACTGGTTAGGTACATAATGATAAGGGCCATGTGTTAAACAGAATGCTCTTTTTAAATCTTTTAGTATTTGTTTTTCAAAAAAATTACTGCGAAGGCAGCTCTGACTCGTGGTAACCTCGTGTGTCAGAGTAGAATGGTGCCCTCTGGGGTTTTCATTGCCGATTTCTTGGAAGTAGATCACTAGGCCTTTCTTCCAAGGTACCTCTGGGTGGGCTTCGACCTTCAGCCTTTGGGTTAGCAGCTGAGTGCATTAACTATTTGTACCACCCAGGGACTCTTTTAATACATACAGCATTTTTTCCCCTGTAAAGTTTTAAGTTGCAAGAGTTTTTGTTTTTTATTTCATTGTTTTGCTTCCTGCTTTAATTTTTGTTTTTTATTGATTCATGCTGTTGAAAAATGAAATACCTTTAGAGCATTTGCTTTTCAGAAATAGGTCCCCATCCCCCATCTCCATCTCACCTGTTATTCTGACCCCATTCAATAAGGGAAGAGAAGAGAAGAGAGGGCAAAATCCTAAGTGACAGGCATGGGGAGGGATTTTACACAGTCAACATTGGCTGATTATAGAAGTAGTTATTTATGATAAATTTAGCAAGGAAAAAAAATCTCAAGTGTGTACAAAAGGCAGGTGCTGGAAGTGGAATTCTAGACTCATGGGCTGCGTGGGCTTTTTCTGATTTCCCAAGGGCATTCCACTTAGCGGTCCCTTTGCTCGTGGGCCCCTGGTGATAAACTGTGTAAATAGCGATAATCAGACATGATTTCTGTGTTCTCTTTCAATGCAAAGGTGGAGTTTCACACACACCAACACACCTGATCTGTAGCAACCCTAGAGGACAGAGTAAAACTGCCCGGTAGGTTGTCCTAGGAGCAGCTGGTGGACTTGAGGGGCTGACCTTTTGGTTAGCAACCTGAGCTGTTAACTACTTTGCCAGCAGGGCTCCAGGTGGAGTTTGGGTTCATTAAAATTGGGCTAAGGCAAACCATTAAATCCTTTCTGCATCACACTGATGAGGAAGACTTTTAAACAGTTTTTCCCAAACTTGGGATTTTTTATGAAAATAATGATTCCTTCAATAGGTTCAGCAACTTTGTGGAGTCCAGCTATCAATTCTTCTGTTACAGAAAAACTTTAGTATCTGTGAGACTTTATTAAACCTAGTGGAGTCCCTTGGTGTGGTGCAAACAGTTAACATGCTCAGCTGGCATCTGAAAGGCTGGTGGTTGGTTTGAGCTCCCCTGGAGGTGTGTCAGAAGAAAGGCCTGGAGATTAATTTCTGAAATGTCAGCCAGTAAAAACTCTTATTTCTACTCTGTGGGGTACACACATAAGGTTGCCAATGAGTGGAAGTTGACTTATTGGCCAACTGGTGCTGATAACTAAGTCTAATAGAGGCCCAGTGTTAATTCTTTTCTTCATTATGGTTAGATTTACTTATAACAAATTTTACATCACTGAATTTAAATTTAACTTTTAAAAATGGAGTACCAACTACTCCACCAAGCACTTCAGATGTGATCATGGAAAAAATCTAACGTATGTCCAGTTTTCTGAGCATACAATCTAGTTGGGAGTGGGTGTGGGGGACAAAATAAAGCAAACCATGGCAGTGACAGACTGAGGTAAGTTTGGCTATAGGAGGAATGCAAAAGGGATGTTCTTGGTGAATCACATTTTGTGGCTGACCAACCCCATTTTGACCCAGCCCTTGTTGAAAATTCTTCTAATATGTGTTGCTCCCCTGCCTGCCAGCCTTTGCTGTTTGGGAGCTGGGCTATAACTCAGGGTCATCCCACTAAGCAGAAGGTACCTTCCAGCTCATAAAGCAACGTTTGATGACTTCTGTTTGAGTTGGACATGCAGAAAATCTGAGAAACTGGGATGAGTATCTATTAAATGTCAAAGTTTGGGTTGTTTCTGAAATATATGATTTTATCTTCCAATTTCTGTTCTTAAGACTTTCTTTTATAGGGCTTTTTTGAAAAAGCCACATACCTGTTGCTGCCCAGTTGACTCTGACTTATGGCACCCCATGTGTTACAGAGTAGGACTGCTCCATCGAGTTCCTCGCTGTAGTCTTTAATGGAGCAGATCACCAGGGCTTTCTTCCTCAGTGCTGCCATTGGGTGAATTCAGGCTACCAACCTTTAGGCTAATAGCCCAATGCAAGCCATTTATGTCACTCAAGGACAAAAGCCAAATAAAATTTTCTAGCACTGCCCAGGGTGGTAAATACTGGTCTAGGAAAGAATTTGCATTTAAAAGTTGTTTAACTTTCCTATAAAATACAACACCTGTAAACTCTGATTTAGGGAGGTTTGATCAAATTCATAATCTCAGCAAGGTAGAGACTTTTCAGCTTCTTGTAAGCATAGAAGAGACTCAACCTCAATAGTGTTCTTCAAAAATGTAGCTCTTTATAATATTTAAAATGTTTAAAGCCTTAAGGTCTTCTTACATGGGATTCCCAGTGTATGCTCTGTCCCCTTTCCTTGCTCACTGCTTCCCAAGGTTGCGTAGAACAACAGCATTTACTTGTAGGAAAGGTAGATGTTAAACCGATTAAGTGCCTGGCAGGGAGGAGAGGAAAGGACAGTATATATTTGCTGTTCTTACCAGATCCTTAAACTATAAGGTGCAGTGTTGATATCCTGAATGCAGAAAAGCCAGTTTGACCGCAGAATTTCCTCTTGGGGCCTGACCGTTAGCCTAGTGAGCAGCTTCTATTAAAAGCTCCTTCTGTCATCAGGGAACTTGAAACCCAAGGGGTGTATTTAGTCCCTGTGATAGCTGTGGGCATGGTGAGGTCATTTCTGCCCCAGCCATACAAGGAAATTGGTTTTTGTTTTTATTCATAATATCGCATGTTGCCTGTTCACAGGGACTGCTAATGAACCTCCACGTGTAGGGCTGGAAGGAGCCTGACAATGCCATCAGATGTGCCCTCCACCTCAGACGGGGCCACTTTATTTCTCACCAAAGATGGTTTATTTCTAGTGATCCTGACAGAAGCATCCAGGCAGGCACTTTTTAGGAAGCCTTTTCTGTTTATTAAGCCTCTGCCCATTGCCACCTGCCCACCCCAGGTGTTTCTTTTAATCTCAGTACGCAGAGCACCTGGAGCCCTATGGGTGTGTCCTCTGAGCTGATAAGCCATTACTAACTTCTAAGTTCTCAGCCTTTGAACCGGTTCATTCCAACCTGAACCCCTGCTGAGAACTTGCATTTCCACCCCAGCTATACTGACTCAGAATCGACATTTTAACAAGAACCTGGGGATATATAAGTATCACCTGGGGATCTTGTCAAACTATAGATTGTGATTCAGTGCATCTGAGGTGTTGTTGTTGGGTGCATTTAAGTTGGTTCTGACCCATAAAGACCCTATGGTACAGAGTAGAACTGCCCCATAGTGTTTCCAATGAGTAAGTGGTGGATTTCAACTGCCAACCTTTTGATTAGTAGGTAGGTGTAGCACTTCACCATTATGCCACCAGGATATCTGAGGCAGAAAGGCAAATTTTCAGCAAGGCAGCATTAAACTAGAATGAACCAGTTGTACCTCTAGGACATAATCACTTCTGAGACAGCCCTGACCCACTCTGAGGGCTCCAGGTCTTGGAGAGGAATCTCTGGATGAGGCAAATGGTTAAAGCTCCATTACTAGCTGTAAAGATGTCCGGGTGCTCCAAGAGCCTCAAGAGCCAGCTGGGTGCACGGTGGGGCCAGGGATGCGATGGAGTATCTTGCCACCAGGGGGTAGCATACAGCTGCCACTGTACTTGCTGGGTCCCCTTCATGTCACTCATGACGTATGTGATATGGGAAACCCATTGGGATGTTTCTCTGAACCACTTATGCAGCTTTTTCAGGCTTTCGTTTCAAGTATCTCAGAGGAAAGGGCTCACCAGAGGTCCTGGGAAAGACACAGAAAGCTCCCAGAAGTAATTTATCCACATGCTTTAAAATAAGACAGCCCTCCTCTAGAATTAGCAGGCCGGGTTACAGTTGAGAGACGTAACACTGTGTGCTTACCCACATCGGAGCTCAGTAGGGAGAAGAGACTAGAACATTACATGGTTGGGAAGGAGAGACACTTAGTTCCTAGGCCAAAGAAAGTAAAATTTGCACCATTTGATTTCTTCCACAGAGACTCTTATTTCACAACATGGGAGCACTGGGCTCAGGAAAGACTTGGATCTGACTCTCAAAAAGGCTGACAGAGATGACAGGTTAAGTGCACAAATGACTCAGAATATAAAGCACGTAATGGGAGAGAAAGATGTGGCAGCCTGTTTCCATAAAGGTTTACAGCCTTGGAAACCCAGGCAGTTCTACTTTGTCATATAGGTTGCTAAAAGTCAGAACTATCTCTAGGCAGCAGGGTTATAACATATATATAGCATATAGCACGGGTATTATGTAAAGGTATGAGTACTGTATATGTGTGTTTGTGTGTGTGTGTAATGAGGGAGGAGAGGGGTCATCAGAGGGAGGGAGAGATTGTTTTCAATTCTAAATGATCATATAGGATTTTCGCTTTTATATGAAAAATACTGATTACTTTAAAAAGGAGTGATCGCAAGGTCAAGCCCCAGTGGCAACACAAGAAAAAGAGGGGCACACCTCAAGAACTCCACTAAAAGATTGCAATTGATGGCCTGAAGGCCTGGGAATTACCCTGGGAGCATAGCCCCCAGACTTGCTGCTGCCCCTGATCATAAGTCATTACTGAGGTGAGCTCTGCAGACAGGGATGGATGGAACTCAACGAAATAAAGTGACAATGTGGTGTGTGCTTTATGGTTCTATGCATCTATAGCATGCTGTCCTGCTGTCCTCTTACTAAAAGGGAGAGCAGAGGGTGGAGAGGACAGGACAGGAAATTGTTAACAGGATATGACGTGTATAGAACGGAAAGGAGGATTGTGCTGTCACTTGGCAAGGAGCACAGACGGAGCTGCAGATAGGCAGGTATGCAAATTTAACTGGGATTGTATACTTTCACTCAGTCACAATTAAAAAAAAAAAAAGAATGATCTGTGGGCCACCTGCATTGGAATTTCCTGTAGTAATAATGTTAAAATGCAGATTACATGGCCCCACCCAGACCTACTGAATCAGAACATGTGGGAGGTATAGACCTGAGAATCTGCATTTTAACAGCCTCCCTGGAGTGATCTCCAACACTGTATGAAGAGCCACTGTCAGGAATCATAAATGTTAAAATAGGAAGAAATCTTAGTGATTACAAGAGTCAAGCAAAGAAACATGGCTGTGTATTTCAAAAGGTGAGTGCAACAAACTTAACCCAGAGCTATTAACTCAAAACACCAAAGGGAAACAAAAACATACAGATGCAGCTTTAAAGTAATAAGAAACCAACTCCAAAGACTATGCAGTAGTTAAAGGGACTTTATCTTTGAAGTTTCTCTTTAAACCAGAAAGCAAGTATAAAAAGAAGCACATGCTCATTTTAGAAGATTCTGGACATATAGAATAAAAAGAATATTATTGTGCTCTTATGCATGTATTAAAGAATTCAAGTGGCATGGAGGGCATACAGTCGAAAGCCTCCTTTCCACCTGCTCGAGCCCGCACATTCTTACCTTTTTTTTGAAATTATTACTATGTAAGAGTTTGTATTTTATGTGCATTTCAAGTTTTAAGCAGGAGGATAACACGATCCAATTTTTATTTAGAAAAGAAATCACCCATGCTACCACATGTAGAGTGGATTCTCTGTGCCATTCATTCATCCATTTAGGGAGCACGTGAGGTTTGCTAGGTTTGGGGCTGGACGCTGTCAAATGGGGAGGCAGGAGAGTCAGACAACGATGGTACAGTGTGGTGAGCACTATGAGAGTGAGCTGTCTAAACAACCACCAGAACATAGTAAAGAGATATCAAATCATTTTTTGAGTCAGGGAAGGCTTCCTGGAGGCAGTGACACTGCAGAGTTTGAGAGAGGACCAGGCACTCTTTAAGGAAGGAAGTGAAGGGGGAGGATGTAGCATTTTAGTCAGAGAAAACAGACTGGAAAAGAAGAGTCATGAAGAAGAATAACGTGTTCAGCAATGAGTGGTGACTGCCGAGGACTTGGATGTTGAGGAAAAATAAAAGGAACAGGTGAGAGGCAATTGCATAAAGGGATATTGGGCACCCTTTGCTGTTTTATTTACCAATATTTCTTAGAAATTATTCCATATCCGTACAAAGGGAGGTGCTTCATTGTTCTTCACAGCTACAGAGTATTCTGTTGTGTGAACATATCATAATTTATTTAACCAGCTCCTATTGATGGTCTTTGAGGTTGTTTCTAATCATTTGCTGTTGCAAGTAATGTACAGGGAATATCCTTGCACATACATCATGTCCACATATGTGAATGTCTTTAGGATAATTTCTTAGATTTGTGAGGTCAAAAAATATGTTTCTTAAAAATATTGATAAGATACTGTCCAGCATAGAAATGATTCTAATTTACATCCAGGCCAGCAGTGTTCAAGAATGCCAATTTCCCCACAGTCTCATCAATACCAAGTATTATCCAGCTTTCTGTTCTTTACCAGTCTGATGGGTGAGAAATGGTACCTCACAGCTGTGATTCAAGATTCTTTTATAGGTGAGCATCTTTCTGTAAATTGAAGAGTCAATTATATTTCTCAGTCTATGAACTGTTTTATCCTTTTGTCTGACGCATTGGTGGGACTTTTTGGCATTTCTTTTAGGAAGTCCATAAATGATAGACATTGGTTCTTTTAAATATTGGTTTCAAATATTTTTTGTCCAATTTTTTATTCAAATGTATTTATAGTGTATGTGAAAGTTTTTTGTTGTCAAACTTTTCAGTATTTTATGACTTGAATTTTATGTCATAGAATAAAATTTTTTTCTCCATGTTTATCTAGTGCTTTCACTTTCTATATTTAAATTTTTGATTGGCCTAGTATTTATTTTGGTGTGATTAGGAATCCAGCTTTATTTTTTCAGATATCTGACTAGTTATTTCAAAACCATTTATTGCATAATCCATCTCTTCCCCACAAATTAAAAATTCCATTTGTGTCATATACTACTTTTCTTGTGTATTTGTATCTATTTTGGACTTTCTGTTCTATTCATCTCAAAGTTTATTTCATATTATGCTGCTACCTTACTTTTTGTTACTGTAGCTTTACAGTGTTTTAGAATCTGGGCTAAATCACCTTTTTATTACTCTTATTTTCAGTTTTCTCTTTTTTGTCCTTTTTTTTTTTCCTTTTCCTTATTCTTATGTGTTTGTTTTGTCCATATGAACTTTAGAATCAACTTGACCAGTCCCCTAAAATTTCCATTGATAATTTTGCTGGTCTCACACTAAGTTTACAAAGAATTTAGGGAGAAGAAAAATGAGAAGAACAAGGTATGTTTACTGTTTTGGTCATCTGGTACTGCTCTAACAGAAATACCGCTAAGTGGATGGTTTTAACAAAGGAAAGTTTTTCTTACACTGTCCAGCAGATATTTGTTATGAGCAGCACCCTGCTCTCTGGGTACCAAATTCTGTTTTAGTCAACTAGTGCTGTTCTAGTACAGATACCACAAAGTGGATGCCTTTAACAAAGGAAGGTTTATTCTTACACAGTCCAGTAGACTACAAGTCCAAATTCAGGGTGTCTGCTCCAGGGGAAGGCTTTCCATCTGTGGGCTCTGGAGGACAGTCCTTGTGTTGTATTGGTCTTTGGTCAGGGAGCTTCTTGGCACAGGAACCTCAAGTCTAAAGGATGTGCTCTTCTCCCAGTGCTGCTTTCCCAATGGTTCCCAGTTCTTTGCTTGCTTTCCTTTCCTTTTATCTCACTTAGGATAAAAGGATAACAGGTGGTACAAGCCACACTCCAGGGAAACTCCCTTTAAAATAGAGCAGGAAGGTGATCTTATGAAGGGATTTACAGCCCCACCCTAATCCTCTCTAACAGAATCTACTCTGTTAACTACAGGCGGAGATTAGGACTTACAGTGTCACAAAATCACAAAATGGAGGGCAATCCTGGGAATCCAGGGAATCCTGGCCCAGCCAAATTACTACACATATTTTGGGGGGGGAAACAGTTCAATCCATGACACCTATCCTTTGTTTAAAAAAACATAGACCCATTGTCATTGTGTCGATTTCGACGATTCTGACTCTTAACAACATCTAGAAGATAGTAGAATTGTCCCATAGAGATTCCAAGGAGCTCCTGGTAGGTTCGAACTGCCCAACTTCTGGTTAGCAGCTGTAGCTCTTAAATACTACAAGACCAGGGTTTCCAACCCTTTGTCTAAGCCTCTTTTATTAACCTTCAATTAATATTTTCAGGTTTGCTTTATACTGATCTTGTTCCTTCCTGTTAATTTTATCTTATACAAGTGTAAATTGGGTCTTATATCTTCCAACCGGTTGTTATTTATATCTAAGAGAGCTATTGATTTGGGTATATTAATTTTATACCAGACCTTTACAGACTTCCCTTTCTAATTGTCATGCTTTTTCCATTGGTTCTCCTGGGTATTCTACTTTTTTTTTTGAAGGAGCTGATTCTAACTTATAGCAACCCTATAAGGCAGTAAAATTGCCCCATAGGTTTTCCAAGGAGTGACTGGCAAATTCCAGCTGCTGACCTTTTCAATGGCAGCTGAGCTCTTAACCATAACGTTACCAGACATGTAGCTATTATTTAGTTTTGAAATAGGATAAAATTAAGTCTGCTTTTCCAATTTTTTTGTACCTCTTGTTTTTTCTTTTTGTCTAATTACATTCCGAAAAATTTTAAACCCAAGCAGCTGTCGATGATACACCTGTATTGTTCTTGAAGGTAGTGAGCAAAGCTTTATTAGTGTTTTCCCATTAAGCATGATACTGACTTTTGGAGTGAATGGATGGACAGGTAGATGGACAGACAGATATTTTAATTATTTATCTTAAGTTTTATTTAAAGTTTTTTCTTTATATTTAATTAAGAATAGACATTGAATTTTTATAAAATCCTCTTTCAGTTATAGTGGCAATTGATCATACAATTATCTTTGATCAGCTAGTATAGTCAATTATGTTATCAGCTTACTAACATTGAATTGGAAATCTTGGTGGCACAGTGGGTTAAGTGCTATGTCTAACCAACAGGTCAGCAGTTCAAACCCACCAGGCTGTCCTTGAAAACTCTATGGGGCAGTTCTACTCTGACCTCTGGGGTTGCTGTGAGTCGGACCATGCTCGAAAGTGGTGTTTTTTTGTTTTTTTTTTTAATGTTGAAGCATTCTTTTAATGTGCTGATAGGTTCTCTCTGTTAATATTTTGTTTCTTCATGCTTTTCATGAGATTAAGGTATTTTTGAGCAATTTCTATTCAGATTTTAGGATACATAAATAGCACTTGAAAAAATTCTACATCAGGAATACATTCAGGTGCAAGCAAATGAAAAAAAAAAAAGTAGGAAACCCTACTGGACCAACTTGTACAGAGCAAGGTTTATTTTTCTCACTCAGAAATAAGGTGTAGGACACAGGACAAGACTGGGGCTGCTGCTTAGGGGTATATATCAGGACCCAGGCTCTTTCTCTTGTCTTGTTTCATCTGTCTTAGCATCCTCATGGAGACAAAATGATGTCTGAAGCTCAGGCTCCCATTCCACTTCAGAAGCTGCAGGAATGGGGGGTGTACAGGAAGCAGGAGGAGGGTGCCAGGCAGGCCTGTACCCAGTGAGTGAACTTTTATGGGACCCACTAGGAGGTACCTCCACTGACAGTATTGTTAGTCACCCCTCATCCAATGACTGCAAGGTGGCCAAGGAGTAAGGATAGCAGATACAGCTCCATCAAGCAACAGCGTTTTATCATCACACTTTTCTCCTTTTTCTTCTATGATCTGGAACTGCTGGAAAAGGATTAGAGCTACTGGCTTTGCTGTGATACTGTCTGGATCTTAAACTTTGGTGGGAGGTGGGGAACAGTGAGGAAGATTAACTCTGTAATAACTCTACTTATTGCGTGGTAAGTTGTTACAGCCTTGGAAATTCTATGGGGCAGTTCTACTCTGTCCTATAGGGTGTCATTATAAATCAGAATCAACACAGTGGTAATGGATTTTGGCTTGGTGGTGTAATGGTTAAGCATTTGGCTGCTAAATGAAAGGTTGGCAGTTCGATCCCACCCAGCTGCTCTGCAGGACAAAAGACCTAGTGATCTGTGCCTGTGAAGACTCAGCCTATAAAACCCTATGGAGCAGTTCTCCTCTGTCACATGGGGTTGAGATAAGTCGGAGTCAACTCAATGTCCCTAACAATAACAACAGTTTGTCTTTAAATTCTGTTTTCTATTATGTGATCTTCTATTTTCCTTGAAATTCATTCATTTTTTTTTCAGACTTATTGGCAAAGAGTTGAGCAAAGTAGTCTCTTAGGACTCCTAATTTCTTTTTATGTAGTTATTAATTCATCATCAGTCCCTAGTTTGTATATTTAATGCAGTTTTTTTCTGCAAATAGTCAGCTTGTGGATTTATTTATTCCATTGTTTTTATGTTCTCCAATCTGTTTTTATTTTAATTCCTTTTTTCTGTTGTCCTTGTAAAGTGCCTTCTTTTTCTTTTTCTTTTTTTTCTTTTAAGTGGGGAGAGTCTTTTTTAACCTATTCTTCTTAGGTTCTAATTCATAGAAAACCTATGTACAAAGATTTAAATATTTAACACATTCATCCTTATTTTTTTAAATGTAAGTATTTAAAGCCATGGAATTTTCTCTCAACACTGTTTTAATGACATCACATAGATTGTGATATTTAATATTTTCAATATTATTAGTTTTTCCTGCATAACCTTCAATTTCAGTTTTAATGTCTGTTTTGATCCAAATGTTGCTTAAAGGAGAACTTTAAAGTCAAGATAAACCCATTGCCATCCATTCAACTCAGACTCATAGTGACCCCCTAGGACAGGGTAGAACAGCCCCGTAGTTTCCAGAGAGCACTTGGTAGACTTGAACTGCAGACCCTTTGGTTAGCAGCCAGAATGCTTAGCCACTGTACCACCAGGGTTTCCCGTGTCGAGAGTGTAGGGCCTTTTTTGTTTTTGTTATCAATTACTAGTTTTATTGCATTATAATCAGAAAAATGGTCTATGTAGTGTTTTCACCTTTCAAATTTATTAAGATTTTCTTCATGACCTATATAAGGTCCATTTTTGTAACTGATCAAAGGACCCTTGAAAAGAAGGCATATTCTAATATCAGGGTATAGAGTTTGATCACTTAGAAGCACCCTCATTACTTGAGCTGTTTCGGTTTCCTTGGTTCTTGCTTATTTTTTGGTTCACTTGATCTGTGGTCTGAGAGGCGAATGTTCTGTATTCCTCACTTTCTTTTCCTTAGTTTTTGCTTTATGAATGTTGGTGCTGTTCTTTGATGAATCATTGTTATAATTGCCAGAGCTTCATTATGGATTGTTGCCTCCAGAAAGACCCCTTTTCTGCCTAATTTATGGCTTTTCCCTGAATCCATCCTTCTCTGACATTAAGATTGTGACTGCCGTTTCCTTTTCGCTTGTATGTGCCTAGTTTGTCTTTGTCTAAAACGTGTTTTCAGCCTGAACAATTTTTTATTAGGTGTACTGCTTGTACTTAGAGAAAAGTTGAGTTTTACTTTATAAGCCACCTGAGAATAGTTTTCTTTTAGAAGGTAACTTTTGGGAGAAAGATGTGGCAGACTACTCCTGCAAGCATTTACAGCCTTCGAAACCATAAGGAGCAATTCTCTGCTCGATAGGGTCCTTCTGAGTTGGCATTGGCTCAGTGACAATGAGTTGAGGTTAGTTTCAAAAACAAAACCCATTAGATTAGTTTAGCTCATTTGTATGTATTGTAATCTTTTTTATCTCATCACATTTTATGTGTTACGCCTTCTGTTTATATTCCTTTTATCACGTGGTCTCTGTTTTTTATTCATTTTGTTCTGTTTCCTTGTGGTATGTATGAATATTTTGACAATTTGGAAAGTTTAAACTTCCATTCCAAGGGTTATCTTTTTCACTTGGTAGTAATCTCTCATATTTTTAGGCACTGCCTATTAATATCCTGTAAAGACTGAGCCTAAGTTTATATTTCTACCTTCTCACTACTTTTCATCCCTCACCTCCCACTTTTAATTAATTTAGAGTTTTAATTAGTTAAATTGTTTATTTATTGTTTGACCTTATATCTTTAAAAGTAAATACAACCTATTAGTTGATTCCTTAGCCTTAAATGATATATTTTGATACCAGGCTATAAAAGATGGAAAAAAAATCAATATTCCTAATGCTGCTTCACACCTATCCCTTTTGCTTTCTTCATTGTATTTGTTATATCATTACTAATTGTTAAAGTTTGTAACAGCTATGTTGTTATTTAATTATAATCTCTACCTTATAATTTGATTTTTTTCACTTAGTGATAAACTATGAATATAACCAAACCCACTACTGTCAAGTCCATTCTGACTCACAGTGACCCTACAGACAGAGTAGAACTGCCTCATAGAGTTTCCAAGGAGCGCCTGGCAGATTTGAACCGTCCACCTTTTGGTTAGCAACTGTAACACTTAACCACTCTGCCACCATGGATTCCAACTGTGTTATTAAATATTCTGTTATAGTGACTTTGACAACTGTTTAGATAGTCCCCTGTTATTGGACACTGAGGGTATATGTCATTTTCACCAGTATAAGTCAGGCTAACTTCTCTGACACTAAAACCCTGTATTTCCCTCTCTCTTTTTTAAATTTTATTGTGCTTTAGGTGAAAGTTTACAGTTCAAGCTAGTTTCTCATTCAAAAATTTAGATAAATTGTTTTGTGACGTCAGTTGCAATCCCCGCAATGTGGCATCACTCTCCCCCTTTGCACCCTTGGTTCCCCATGTCCATCCATGCAATTTTCCTGCCCCTCTTGCCCTCTCATCTTGCTTTTGGGTAGTAGTTGCCCGTTTGGTTTTGTATATTTGATGGAATGAAGAAGCATGTTCCTCACCCGTGTTTCTGTTTGTTTTATAGGCCTGTCTGATCTTTGGCTGGAAGGAGGACTTTGAGAGTGACTTCCGTTCTGAGTTAGCAGGGTCTCCAGGGCTGTAGTCTCAGGGGTTCCTCCAATCTCTGTCAGACCAGTAAATCTGGTCTCTCTCTCTTTCTTTTGTGAATTTGAATTTTGTTCTATGTTTTAATTTCCCTCTGTCCGGAACACTCTATTGTGATCTTTGTCAGACTGGTTGCTGGTGGTAGCTGAGTGCCGTCTAGTCCTTGTGTGCTCAGGCTGGTGGTCCTGTTTCTCTTTTAAAAAGGTTAATTAGAGGCCAATTCCTATTAGAACAGTGCTTCTCAAACTTTAATGACCATTCTGATCACCTGATGATCTTGTCAAAATGCAGATTCAGATCTTGTCTAAGTCGGGGCCAGCCAAGCCAAGTCTGGGCAGGGGCCTAATAATCTGCATTTCTAGCAAGCTCCCAGGTGATTCTCATGCTACTGTACTCAGAGTCCAATACATCCTGTTTTGTGATGTGTTTCATTACTGTGGTGAAAAATCAAAATGCTAGAAAACAGTCTGTAGCAGTAGTTCTCATTGTTACTGTGACATACCTTGAAATACCTGGTTTATAGCAAAAACAATTTGTAGAAATTATTTGTTAATATTCATTTTACCACTCTGTTAATACAAGGTTAATGCCATTAACCTGTGCAGTTACCCTAATATTTTAAGTCTCCTGGGCCTTTGCCTGGGCCTTTCATAAATACGTCCCCAGAGCCTCTCAGGTGTGTGTATCATCCGTCACATGTGTCACACGGGAAGAAAGCCTGAGAACCACAGGGAGCAGCAACAAAGCAGAGCTCAGATGGGTACCCTGGAGTGAGTTGGTAAAAAGAACACTTTTAACTCCCAGTTTGTCTGTAATTACATTTGTCTCCTTCATGTTCATCTCACACAGTGGTTGGCAAACTTTTTCAATACAGGGCCAGATAGTAAGTTGGCCTTGTTGAACATACTATTTTGGTCACAACTACTCAACATTGCCATTGGAGAACAAAAGCTGCCGTTGATGATATGTAAATAAATGAGTGTGCCAAAAAAAACTTTATTTATTAACTAGGCAGCAGGCTATAGTACTTTGACTTGGCTTTAATGCATCAAATAAGCTTCTGCTTCAGGACTTTTGCATCAGTTATTCTTTTTGCTTACAACTCACCTCCTCTAGATGACTCTGGGTCTCATGTCTCATTCCTGGAGTCCTTCAGATGTCATTTCATCAAAGAGACCTTCCCTGCTACCTTCTTACTACTTCTCTCTGCCCCTCACCAACCAGTTCTAAGTTAATTAATTTGTTTATGTATTTATTTATTATTTGGCTGTATCTTTAAAGATAATTCAACCAGTTGCCATTGAGTTTTGACTCAGACTCATAGTGACCCCATGTGTGTCAGAGTAGGACTTTGTGCTACAAGGTTTTTAATGGTGATTTTTCAGAAGCAGGTTTTCAGGCTTTTCTGCCAAGCCACTTCCGAATGGACTGAACTTTTAATTACCATTCTGGTTAGCAGCTGTCTTAGGCTAGGTTCTCTAGAGAAGTAAAACTAATGAAACATCTCTCTCTCAGGGAGAGAGAGAGAGAAATGGTATTTATCAATATAGGGGTCACATAGTTGTAAAAACTAAAAAGCCCCCAATCTGTGAGTCAGGCTGGAAGCTCCTCTGTACACACATAGCATCAGGGAGTGGTAAACTCAAGATCCGTACTGCAGACACTGGTGGGTCCCAAGTTAAGTAGGCCAACTGCTCGCTCAGGTTTCAGCAATCAGAGATCAGATGAACAGGAGGATCCAGCTGCAGGATCCAGACTGAGCCAAAGCCCAGGAGCCTTGCCAGAAAGCCCACCTATGTTCAATGAAGGCCACACCTCCTCAGAAACTCCTTCAAGTGATTGGTTACTCACAGCGGATCCCATCATGGAGGTGATCACAGTCTATCAGATCTCATCATGGAGGTGACTGCATCTTTATACAACTGGAAAATTACATCACAACTGCCAAACCACTCAGAATCATAACTCAGCCCAGTTGACACACAACCCTAGCCATCACAGCAGCTGAATGTGTCAACTTTTTGCACCCCTGTGGGACATCCTTTAATATAATTACTCAATCTGAAATAACATACCTCTTCCATATCTTCGTGTCCTTCTCTACTTCTCCTTTGCTAAATACTTCAACTAGTTGTTTTGCTGATAATATTGGTCGTATTTCAAGAACTCTTTGAAAAAAGACATGCTTTCACAGGCAGAGTATTTTTTTTATACATACAGTAGTATATTCACAGTGGACTATCTCTAAAGAAGAATCTAGTTTTGTTTTTCAGAGTTTCTTTTCATCATCTTCATTCTAATGACTGTTGCCTTGTGATTTAGAGAGAAGTTGTCAGTGCCTATCGAACATCCTGTTCGTCCTGCGAAATGGTGCAGGATTGTATGCAAAGAATGGCCTTATCCTAGATTCTCGTCATTGAAAAAGCCATGTATTTGACCATTCTGGTTTTCTCATGTCTTGTACCAGGTTCTACCCCTACTTGTAGTTTTAGAAGAATTATTCATGGAATTAAGAGTGTTTTCTAGACAGTTTGCATGTTTTCCAGAAGTAAAGTATCATGTCCTAATGCAAGGCTAGTTAATGCAGATTGAGTACGGGAACTGGGAGAGAGATTTCCTGAAGAAAAATGGTCAAATAGAAAATTTATATGAGGACACGATAGCCCTGGAGGATCTAACCCAAGGAGGAGAGAGAGTTGGATTCTGAGGTGTCTACAGAGGTTGTCCGTGACCTTACTTTGGACATCAACACTATTGCACCATCTGGGGAGCAGCTGAAGAAAGTTATCGTCCACGTGGGTGGCCTACGCCCCATATGCTATTATGCAGACAGTCTTACTTTGGGGACATTACTGGGACTTGAGGGGTTTGGCATATGCTCACAGGGTCTGCACACGTGGATGCAGAAATTCTCAAAAGCTGTTGCACTCCTGTGATAGTTGACACCAAGACCCATAAAAGAAGCCTGAGGTACAAGGGACCCTTTTTGCCAGTGACAGTCTATGTCTGAGAGGCAGGCAGAGGTCAAGGCTAGGAGCTAGGTGTGTGATAGTTACTGTTACTGCTGATGCTGAGACTCTGTGGATGTGACATCCTCTCTGGACTCACTGATCTCATCATGCTTTTGTAGGCAGTGTGATCTTTACCAATTTCTGGAAGAACATATTTGTAAATACTGTATGTAAGTGTGATGCTATCATTATTTCTTGATTGCTAAGAGTATTCCAATACAGTGCCATTTTTTAAAGTAACATGGTTCTGTTGTGTGGTATCAGCATACGTAAGACATCTTTTCATCCATATTTTTAACTGTACCTTTCTGAAGGACAGAATGACATTGGTTTAGCTTGACCAGAGCAAGGTGTCTTTGCTTTGGGGTGTGTCCCCTGAATTTTGGCTCTCCAGTCTCCACTTCCTATGCCAGGATTTTAAAGATGAGAGAGCTCAAGGATGTGATGTTTTCAGTGGGAAGTGGCATCTAATCTGTGGGTACCAGTGAGGTTCATTACAACTGTAAATGACTGACGGCCAAATGGATGTGTATTCTAATTCCACTCATTCATTTGATCTCCCCTGTCTAAATGAACTCAGTGCATTAAAGCCACTAAAAAAAAAAAGTACTAAAAGCAAAAGCATAAGCCTTGTTTGCAAAGCAGCCTCAAGAATAGAATGGAGCTGCTGTTTTAGAGATTCATTTTCAGAAAAAATGAACTCTTTTCCAATTTAAATACCAGCTTCCTGTCCTGATTTGCTGCTCTTACAGAAGAAGAGAGGAATTGGAGTTCCTCCCTGATTACCTCTGCCATTTCAGTTACCTCTGTCGTAAGATTAATTTACTCAGTTATGTTTAGTGGAAGGGCTCCTTAAACACACGTTTTTTCTTTTTTCTTTTTTTTTAACAAGCTGTGGTAATTATCCCTTTCAAACATAATGAGAACACGCTACAAACATAGCCAGCTCTGACATCTACCAAGTCTCTGTATTTTGGTTTGTTGGCCCCAGTCTCGAGGAGCCCCACTTCTCTAATTAAATGGCATTGCAGTCCCTGTACAAAGGCTGCTATGGATAAATTAGCGCTTGGTAAGTGCTTTGAAGATGAAAAGCATGGTATGAAAAATGAGCAAGGGTTTTTTTTTCTTCCTCTCCCTTAGGGGTGGAAATGGCATCTTTTGTATTTTCCCTCTGCACTGTGACTCACCTAGGTTGACACTGCAAAGAACGTCCTTTCCCCGAGAGAAGCGCCAAGGAAGAGGCAGAGACTCACAGTAGTGACAGGCTTTCATTTGACTTACAAGGTAAATTAAGAGCAAGCCCACAACCATTCACATCTGTACAGGAACTCATATATATTTATTACTGGCTGGCTTGGCTACCTATAGTCCCAGTTTGTATTATGCACAGATTTATACCTTCAGGAATCATGAAAAGGATCCTGCAGAAACATTCACAAAGAGCAAACATTCCCCAAGAGCAATGAAAAGAGAAATTTGTCTCATTTCTTTTTTGGTGCCTTTAAAGATCTGCTTCCAACCTCCCTAAAGCCAAAGGCATGTTGAGGATTATCCGCTTTGAGGATATGATGATTAGTTTTACAGGAGGAAGCTTAGGGGAACTGCAGACTTGGAGATGTAAGCCACTGGGCAAGATCCAACCCTGTCTGAGGTGAATTTTGCCCCTTCCTGGTGGCCCCCAATGGCTCCTCTGTCACCCCAAAGGACTTATTACTGTTTCAGACTTTGGTGGAAGCTCTTTTCTAGCTATATCCAAATGTTTTCACTTACATATTTTTTTCTTCCACTGGATTGCTTTGACACAGCGGTAATTAGTTATGCTTGACTGTCCAGGTTGACTAATTACTGACAGTTTGACAGCCTCCATAGGGAAGGTTGCATAACCCCGATGTAAGCTAGGATCGTAACTGCTGGCTCCAACACACCTCACTGCACCAAAATGTGACATGTGGTGCGTCATTTTCAGACCTGGCAGTGCCTCACTCTCAGTGACTCCCAAATTGGTCACAGCTGACAGAATGGCCTTTACAGCACATCTTACCGAGGTCACCTCTTAATGAGGAGACAAGAAGTATGAGGAAGCTCATGAAGGCGGGCGTGATGTATTGGAGGAACCATGTAGCCACTACTGGGCAAAATCCCAGAAAACAGTGACTGAAATGGCCAAAGCAGAGGAGAGAAAACCCTCCCCTCTGAAAGACTCAGATGTAGGTGAAACCCAAGAGATTTGGGGGAGCTAATTGGATAATAATTATGCTTATCTGGTTCTTGCCAATCTGCACTCACTGACAGAGCAGAAGTAATCACAGGCACTGTGGACACACTGGGGGCATTCATTAAGTCTTTGAAATCACACTGCTTTGCATCACTTCCTGATGTTGTCCTCCAGGAGGGCCAGAGTGCTGGGAACACTGTAGGGACACGGTAATGTCACTGGCTGAGAAGTTCCCCCAGATTGGGCATTTTCTTTTCCGAGCGAACTTACTACAGCTACGGAAAGGGTTTGAGAGAATTGATACTAATCTGGTTTCTATTGAATATTTAGTATGTTACCCACATAGCTGTCTTTGCTGACATATTTTATTTGTGGATTTTTATAGTTTGCCTCACAGAAGCCAAAACCAGGGTCAGCACAGCAGATCAGAATCAATTCAGGGAAAGGAAAATAAACCCCTGGAATATATTTTGCCTTCCCTGAGCACGTCGCAGGCATTAGCAATAATGGGAGCTCTGTCTGTGCATGGAGAGGATGCATCTACCACCCAGGCTCTCAACTGTCCTTGCCCTTGGCCATGTGGCACCATGACCTTCACAGTGGGTGTCATGATTCCAGATTCACAATCTTGTAACTTTATACTGCTATGCACAGGGACCAAAAAATAATCATAATAAAAAGCATTATTCCCTTGGGGAAGACAGCAGGAGATGGAGGAAGGGAGGTGGCAGGGATGGTCACCGAAGGGAGGTCTATCTGTGAGCTGCTGAAACGTGGATGTCTCTGATGAGGGTTAGCATGCTTTTCTGGGCATGGATGTGAATTGACTCTCCCTGTTCATTCACTCCTCCTGTGACTCACATAGGTTGACACTGCAGAGAACTTCCTCTCCCCAAGAGGAGAGCCAAGGAAGAGGCAGAGACTCACAGTAGTGACAGGCTTTTATTTGACTTACAAGGTAAATTAAGAAAAATCCCACAACCATTCACATCTGTACAGGAACTTATATAGATTCATTACCTATAGTCCCAGTTTGTATTATGCACAGATTTATACCTTCAGGAATCATGAAAAGGATCTTGTAGAAACATTCACAAAGAGCAAACATTTCCGAGAGAGTAAGTGCTCTCTTGACTAAGCTATAGTTGCTCACTTTGCTAGTCTTCTCCAACTTCAGGAAGTACTAAAACGGAAAAGGGAGCTTCAGAGTCTTCTTTCAGATTTGTTGAGTCTTTGTGTCAATAAAACTGCTCAGAAAACACAGATGCAGCAGGGAAAACACAAAGTTAACCCCTTGAAAGAGCACTGGATTTGCTATCCAAAATGGCTCAACTGCTGTTTCTATGAGTATGTGTACTCCGAGGCATTTCATTCCTTAATTTTAAGACAAGGACGGATGAGGCACTATAGTAAGAATGGCAAAGCACAGCTTTCCCCACCTTGACCAGTATCACTCACCAAGGAGATGGGACCTTCACCACCAGACATCTTTACAGTGTTTGTTCAGAAATGTTTCAGACAACATTGTGGCTTGGAGTATCTTGAACGGCCATATGTACTTTTCATCTATCCTTCTCAGAGGCCTCATTGGACTGGAAGCCAGGAGTAAGCCAGGCCCCTGGTCCAGGTCAGCCACCATCTAGTGGTGTAACCTTGGGCAAGTCACATCTGCAGGTCTCATTTGTCTAGATCAAGGCAAGAGGGATCTCCAAGTTCTTCCCTACTCTGATTCTCTGAGATCTCCATTGACAAGTGTTCTTCAGTGTGAGTGGCCCTGAGGCAACCGCAAATAAAGCCTGCAATCTGGAAAGCCGTTTTTAAAGGGAAGGCAACTTTGCATGATTAAGTTGTTTGTTTCAGGTCTGTAATTTCACAGCTCCAAAGACTGAAGCGGTAAAGACAAAAAGTTGACATGACAAGTCCAGGGAGCTGACCAGAGTGCTGAAGTCAGCCACCGTTCACAACAGTTATTGTGAATGACAGCACAGCTCAAACACAGGCCTACACAGTGAGATCAGCAGTAGGTCAGAGGCGGTAAGAGTAGTCTCAGCAAGCTGTAGACTTAGGGCATTAGACATGTGAACAGCTAGTGAAATTTCAAAGTATCCTTGTATTCAACAGTTCCCAAACCTGTTGGAGCTATATTTTGCTTAGGAGAGTTTGAAAACAGCTTCAAGTGAACACAATGCCATTCAAATGAATATTAATAGTACTGAGTCTGGAGGAAAGAAGAGCTCTTTTCAGTTCAGTATCTAGTATGTATTGGTGAAGAAAAGATTCCTCAGTATTAAAAGCCTTAGGAAGAGGAAGTGAGTGATAAGTTTTCTGAAATCAGGACTCACCAATCCCAGCTGGGAAGACAACACAGACAGAGTAAATCAAATTGTATGAGATTCCATTTCTCGCCACAGTTTCTCCTTTTGCCAGTTTATTTAAAGCAGGTCATATCAATTTGTCCCTTTCTTCACTGCTGTGTGGTGTATGAATGATTCTCAGCATCTTCCAGTTTACATAGACATACTTGCACAATCGCTGTACCCCACATCAACCCATCACTGCTCAATTTCTCCCCTCTGACCTAAAGAGAAAGCCAAGTGAGTGGCACTTATTGGGAAGTCTGCCCTTGTTCTGGAGAAGTAGAAATGCCCCCTCTATATGGTCTCAGTCAGTACCTTTCTTTAGCCTGAGGTTCAACTTCCCTATAAACATAGACACAACACTTCACTAAAGACGGAGTATAAGAAATTTTCTGCTTGATGTGTTTTATGTCCCATTATTATTTTCACTGAACATCCCATGCCTCTCTGAGGGGCACAGGAGAATGTGTCTAGAGAAAGGCTTTGGTGGAAAGTCTTCCATCATTTAACAAGGAGAAGGAGGGACAGATGGATTCATAAAGGAACTCATCCAAATCCTATTCCTCTGCTGGCTGAGAAGGTCTGGACTCCCAAGAGTTCTCTTCTGTTCTGGAAACTTCCTTTACATCTACGAACTTAGTTGCCAGCCTTCCCAAGACAGCTGTCCCCTTCCTGCCTGCATCTCCGTAGTGCTGCTGCGTGCCTGCTTTCTCAGTATTGCTGGGAGCAGGGCTGACAGGTTTTCCCATCAAGCCTTTCTGCTGTTCATTATTTGTGGGATGGGACCAGAGGTGGGGCAAACATTAATTAGCTCCAATTGTGTATGAGCCAAATCAATGGCAACCCACTCCCCCAGACAGTACCCTAACAACTGTGATTTAGTTCTTGTTCCCATCAGATAAGGGAAATCAGAATTACACATTTGCACATACACACTATTGATAGCAATAAAGACAAATGAATAATGTATATACAAAAGCTCCCAAGTAGGGGAATTTCAAAGGCCTAGGGCAGGTGGATCCTGCCTCTATGGTTAACAATGGACACTGGTAGTTCCCCAGAAGAGTCTCTTGGTCATGTCCCCTGGAGCCACAGGGTACACTCAAATTCCCTTTCAAGAGCCCAAATCTAGTCACAAATAGAAAGTATTTCCATGGAGGTGGTGCAGGCAAAGGATCTCTTGGCCCTCTGGGTTCCCAACAGTGGCAGGTAATAGACCCCCATGGTATGGACACTCCTGGAGTGTCCCTGGAAAACCGCAGTGGATTGTTGGGCATCTTTAGAACAGAATTCAGACCACATACCCCAGCACTAGGACCTTTGGTGGAGGGCCCAGCCTTGTTCCCTTGGTTCTGGGGCATGGTGGAAGCAGACGCCAAAGTAACACAAATACCCAGGGGAGAAGCAGTCAATGGCAAAGGAAATCTCCAGGTATCTTCTCAATGCTTAGTCTCAACACCACCTGTAGCCACTTGCCAGAGAGGCTGCAGGCAGTGGCCCAAATGAATACCACCTTGGAGAAGTTGACTAGTGAGACAAGGGGCTAAGACTAAGGAAACAGCAGCCCAGATGCATGAACAGCTTTCCTCACAGAGGAGGCAGATGAGGATGGTGACCCCAAGCAGAGGCAAGCGGGGTTGGCTCTCATCATCCAAGCTCTGTGTGTGGCTGAGGTCCTATCAGCGTCTGCCAGAACTACCTCCTGTTGCAAGCCCCAACCCCACTAATAAGCTATTGACCTTGAGTTTGAGTCTGGGCTTGATTTGCTACTCTGTCTGGGGGAACCCCAGGGGCCTTATGACTTAATGGGGAGAAATCCTCCTCATTTTAGCCGCAATCATTTTTCCTCTCCTCCTGCCATGGTGATTAAATTAGCAGATTGCTTTTCCTCTGAGAAAATGTATCCCTAGGTCCGGGAGGCACTTGCCTGACTGATGATTTGGGAAGGGAAAGCAGGGGCATGTGTGTGCATGCACGTGTGTGTGTGTGTTTGCACACATATGCGGCCTTCCCTTCTCTCCCCTCTCCCCTGGAGGGTCTCTCCCACCAGGGAGGGCTGCCCAGCCGGCAGTGAGCACCACAGCTAGGGTGGGTGCTGGAGCCTTAGCTGCTGGAGGCTTGGCAGGTGGCTGCATACACACTGCTGCCCACGGTGCCCCCGCTGCTCAGGCTGGTGGTGGGACACTTGAGGGGCTTCATGCTGCTGTCCCTCTGGATGTGCAGGCGCTCTAGCCGCCACCGCTCCCAGCTCTTCCGAAACTCCATCTGGACCTTCCAAGGGAAAAGGAGGGAAGCAAAAGCCATCATGCAAACCAACTGCCCACAAAATGGCCCCATTATTACATTAGTAGGGAAGGAAAAAAAAATCCACTGCATTATATTGAAAGACAAAAGTCAAGGCCTCCGGGCACCTAAATTAATATCCCAATAAAATTGTTTATTGTTGTCTCCTATTTTCCGCCTCTCTTCTGGAGAGAGATGGGCTTGATGACTTAATTGGTCTTTTCCATCTCTAAACTCTGTGACTCAGCTAAGTACCTCTTACAATCCACCACAGTATTATTTATCGGAAGAGAGATGCAGGGAGATGGGCGAAGAGGAGAAGAGACAGTCTCACTTTAGAGAGCCCTCTTCTGGTTTGAGACTGACTGCCTGAGAAGGGAGACAGCACACCCCTTAATCTCCATGATGCCTACCCCAGATCCCTCTCAACCTCCCTTGGGGCTTTCACGGGGAAGGAAGGAGTGAAGGAAGGGCTGGGACTAACAGTAAGGAAGAGGCAACAAGCAAGGTCGTCTCAGCCTAGATCGGAGCTAAGCCCACCTAGGGCAACTCCATGGTGACCATGCAGCACTGCAACCCAGGTGAAACTAGTCACCCTGAATCCCTGCTGGACTGGGCTCTGCCTTGGCTCACCAGGAAGAGTCTCCTCAAGATGCTTGGGGCCACGTGGGCGGTAAGATAAAAGTCCATGAAACATGGTGGATCCCATCACTTGAGGGGTTGTAGCAGGGCTGTGGCTCCTTGAGACGGCCAAAGACTCTTATACATGAGAGGGAACTTCTGGTATTTGTTTATCTAGCTCTGAGAGGTGCCAAGTGCTCCTCTGGGTAAGCTCCCATAGGTCTGGTACTCTGCTACCCAGCTCCCGCCCCGTCCATCTATGGAATGTTGGGCCTGGACGCTCCCTTTCAGGGTCCCAGTTCCCCCAGCTGCCAGGAGGCCAGCTGCCAGCAGCTGTGGGTGAGCAGCTCACCGCCAATCCCCCCTTCTCCCAGCACTCTCACCCATAAAAACTCCCCTTCTCTCCTCCTCCTCCTCCTCCTCCAAGGGCCGTCATCCATCTCCCTGAGCCCAGCAGGATTCCTGGCGTGGCTGCATGCCATCCCTTAAAAGAACTTTTTCTCAGCTGAGATCGGCCACAGCCTGCCCACCAGGACAGCCCTAGTATTAACCAGGCAGCTCAGGCTGGGTGGGAGGGAGGTAGAACAGACACCACCTAATGCCACCGTGAGTGTGTGCTGACAGCTGGGATGCCTGAGACTTGTGGTGGTGTCTCTTCACACAGCCAGTCTTGTCTCACAGCCCTTCAGCTATAGGGTTGCAGGGGGAGAAGATGGTAAACTGGGGCATATGTGTGGGAAGCCTCCTCAGTGACCAAAGAGATTTCATGGATGCCAATAGAAAATTGGGCAGAGCTGGGGCTTCTCAGAGTGTTAACCCAGTGTCCCCTTCTGCTCTCATCTCCCTCAGCATTTTGTCTGAACTTCTATTGTGGTCCCTGTCATCACAACAATTTATTTCATGCTTACTCTATATAAAGCATTTCCATAACCCAAAGCTACTGCTGTTGAGTCAGTTCCAACTCATAGTGAGCCCACAGGTCAGAGTCAAGCTGCCCCATAGAGTTTTCAGGCAGCATTTGGTAGATTCTAACTGCCAACCTTCTGGTTAGTAGTCATCACCCTTAACCACTGTATCACCAGGGTTTCCAAGCATTACCATGGATGATCTTAACTAACTTTCACATCAGCACTATCAAGTGCCTCCTGTTATTCTTCCCCACTTACTTCTGAGGAAACTGAGGTGCAGAGTACTGAAACAGTTTTCTAAGTCTCTCAATGTATGGACAGGGCAGTGGTAGTTCAGTGGTAGAAGTCTCACCTTCCGTGTAAAAGCCCTGGAAACCCTGGTGGTCTAGTAGTAAGAGCTACAGCTACTAAACCAAATGGTTCGCAGTTCAAATCCACCACAGACTCCTTAGAAATTCCATGGGGCAGTTCTACTCTGCCCTACAGGGTCACTATGAGTTGGAGTTGACTTGACAGTGAATTTTTTTCTTTTTAAGTAGAAGACCTGGGTTTGATTCCTGGCTAGTATAGCTCACATGCAGCCCCCATTTGTCAGTGGGGGCTTGTATGTTGCTATGATGCTGGGCAGGTTTTAGCAGAGCTTTCAGACTAAGATGAAACAATGACCAGTGACTGAGCCATTGTTTCTTCTTGGGTCACAAGTACCTGGTGTTGCTATGGCAACCCCTGGTCTGGAGAACAGCTCTTGGGGACAGAGTTGTCAGCCCAGGTGCTGCATGTGCCTGTTGTGGCCCAGCAACAGTGACATGTTTGTCCTTGTGCTTGGAGAAGCTAGGGCATAAGAGGCCTTGGGTGGGTTTAAGAAAACCGGCAGTATGCTTGAAACAGCAGGCGGGTCTGGCACCGCTATGGGAAATGCAGGCCTCATAAGAGGGGTGTGACACTGGCAAGCTGGTAGTTCGAGGTCAAGGTATTTGCCAAAGGCACAGCAGAAATGTAAGCTTGTCCCTCCCTCCTTACAAAGTGGGGCCAGCCTTGGGTGCTAGGTGAGGGGGTGGTACCACTGGGCTTTGTGGAACTGAATCAGGAGAAGAGACTTAGCCAGGAGTCTGCAGAGTCTCTTGGCAATAGAGGTGGGGAAGCTGAGGTGTGTGCATACAAGTCGGGTGTGGGATGAGTGTGTTGCTGACAGCACCACTGGCATGGATTCAATTGTGTCCCCCCCAAAATGTGTGTACCAATTTGGTTGGACCATGATTTCCAGAATTGTGTCATTTTTTCCATAAGTTGTAAATCCTGCCTCTATGATGTTAATAAGGGAGAATGGGTGGCAGCTGTGTTAGTGAGGCAGGACTCAATCGAAATCTGAAAATTTGGGGTATAAAAGAAATGAGCAGAGAGACAGGGGGATCGCATACCACCAGGAAAGAAGCACATCCTTTGGACTCTGGGTCCCTGAGCCTGAGACGCTCTTAGTACAGGGGAAGATTTTAACAAGGATCTTCCTCCAGAGCCAATAGAGAAAGCCTTCCCTGGTGCTTTCTTCCCTAGAATTTGGACTTTGAGCCTATTACACGGTAAGCAAATAAATTTTTCTTTGTTAAAACTGGAAACGCTGGTGGCGTAGTGGGTTAAGTGCTAAGTCTGCTAACTAAAAGGTCAGCAGTTCAAATCTGCCAGGTGCTTCTTGGAAACTCTAAGGGGCAATTCTAGTTGACTCAACTTGATGGCAGTGCGTGTTTTGGGGTTTGTTAAAACCATTTACTTGTGGTATTTCTGTTAGAGCAGCACTAGAGGACTAAGACAACTATTTTGAGGGAAAAGGGAGAGGGAGGAGGGAAAATAGGGGCTCAGGAGCAGAGAAAGCAGCAGTCAGGAGCCTCCTTCTCTCCTCACAAACCACTGTGGGGAATAGGGACTCTCCTCCCTCTGGCTGCTGGGGCTGGAGAACAAAGCAATAGGAGATGCTGAGGGCCAGGTAACATATCAGCCCCTGGCTGGGAATAGTTCCTGAAGGGAAGGAGATTCTTTTACCCCACAGACCTGTGGTTCCTTGTATTTCAACAAGTTTCCATTTTTATAAAGGTGCTTTAAGCGGACTCAGCGGAGGGGGAGAACCTGGGCTGTGTAGACGTGCTGCCTCACGGATTTAGGACATGCCTGTTGCCTGAGACCCTTCTGGGGCTCCTACTTTCCAAACTGAGCCTGGTGAGCCCTCTGGGACCTGCCCAGGGAGCAGCCAGAATCCCACTTAGGAGCTACCCTTTGCCTGGCACTACCACAACCTCCCCAGCCCCAGCAGCCCCTAGGGCATCAGTGGGGGAAATTTTTCCTCTCAACTTACCAGCTAACCCATTCTCTAGCTATTGAATTGCTGGTGAGTGCTGTCAAGTCAATTTCACTCACCGAGGTCACACAGGACAGAAGAGAACTGCCCTATAAGGTTTCCTAGGCTGGGCTTTTTACAGAGGAAGATCCCCATGTCTGTCTCCCATATAGCCACTGCTGGGTTTGAACCAGACTTGAACCACAGACTTGGTCAGCAGTCTAGTGCTTAACCATTGCACCACCAGGCCTCCGAGCTATGGGATTAGGGCTATTATGGGGCAGTTCTACTGTGGCCTCCAGGGTCGCCATGAGCCGAATTCGTCTCGAAAGCACTGGGTCACTGGGCTTTAATTTCACTTTGGTGAAGCTAAATTTTCTGATGTGTAAAATGAGGATTACATCTGCTATATGGGATTGCATTCCATGAAACACTTGAGCACTGTATACAGACTATCACTCAGGAAATGATGGCAACAGGCTTGGCTGGGGTTTCTGTTAGGAGTCTGGTGGCCACTAGTCTAAGACCTTCCTTCCCATAGAAGGCCAGTTCAAGGATGGCTGCAGGAAGCCTCTGGGCCAGGCAACACTCCCTTCCTCTTTCCTCCCTCTGGCTGGGCCTTGTTTTCTCGGCACAAATGTCTTGTAAAGGTTTGGCTCCAGGTTCCAGGAATGACTGAATCTAAAATGATACAGAACTGCTGTGTTGCTGCATGCTGTCGAGTCAGTTCAGACTCACAGCAACCCTATAGGACAGAACAGAACTGCCTCACAGGGTTTCTTAGACTGTAACCTTTACAAGGGCCAATCAACAGGTCTGCTCTCACACAGAGCTGCTGGTGGGTTCAAACTGCCAATACGCTGATCACCAGCCAAGCACTTAACCACTGCATCACCAGGACGGCTCTAAGCTATTGCCTATAGAGTACATGTTTCTTCATTCTGGAAAGCCACTGTGAGGGGCTGAGGTGAGCCTTCAGCAGCCCACCTATTTTTCACTCCAGCTTCCCCTTGGCATGCTCTAGCTCATTTTACCCTCACAGGAATCACCTAAATGGTCACTCTTGCCCCCATTTTACAGATGAGAAAACCGAAGTTCAGAGCAAGCATATGACTTGCCCAAAGCCACACATTAAGTACCAGGATCTAGACTGGAGCAGACAGTTCTGACACCAAAGCCCAAGTGCTTGCATTTTTCTTTTCTTATACATCACATAGCTTCTCTGAGCCACCCACAAACACCCCTAATGCTGGTGTTCCCATCCACTGCTCTGCCAGCTTTCCCTACACCCTCAGCAAACCATTGCCACAACAGGTACCATTTCCAAGAAACCTTGGTGGTGTAGTGGTTAAGTGCTACGTCTGCTAACCATAAGGTTGGCAGTTCAAATTCACCAGATGCTCCTTGGAAATTCTGTGGGGCAGTTCTATTCTGACCTATTGTGTCACTACGGGTCAGGATTGACTCGACAGCAGTGGGTTCAGTACCATTTCCAGGCCAGACCTGGGGCAAGTTTCTTACTGTCTCTGACCTCCCATGTTCTCACATGTAAGAAATGGGAGTACTGAAATCAGAATTTTAGCAGAGATTGGGTTTTTTTTTGAGGGATGGGTAAAAATCATTAAAGTAATGATTAAAGCCCCCAAATACGTGGCTTGAGCATGTGTGTGTTGAGTTCCCTTATGACAGCCTCCACCACCTCTGAGTTTGCTCAGGACCCCCTTAACATGAGGCTGGGTCTTCCCCACTCTCACAGAAGCTGCCACTATTAAAGTATACCTGCACCCCACCCCCTGATGTATGTTACAGTCAGAGAGACCTGTGCACAAAAACCAGAATATATGGACAAGAGGCCTCCTCAGACTCTGGTACCTCAGTGGGGAGGGTGGGAAGGGGTTTCAGCTGAAAGGACTGATGGGAATCCTCATTGCAGAACTCTGGGCTATCGCACCGCCATCCCTTCTCGGATCTTACCTCACTGTTGACAAAACAGTACAGGATGGCCACCATCAGCCCCTGAAAGTAAGAGGCACGTCAGCAGGGAGGGAGCAGCCCTGGCCTGAAGCTCCTCTGGGCTCCAGTTCCAACACCACCCCCAAAACTGGGCAGCCCATGCAGACCCAGAGATGGGGTGGGGGGGCTCCTTCTCACCTTCTGGCTGGGAGACAAGAGCACTCTTGCTCAGATACTGTAAAAGCTGTACAGCCCACCCTTTCCTTAAGGAGGACTGAGGGGATGAAGACCACCTCAACCCCAATCATTCACTCAGTAGACCCAGTCCTCCAGAACTGCATTCTTATTATCTGTGCATGCATGTGTGTGAGTGTGTGTGTACGTGTGCATGTGTGTCAGTACACATGCTTGGGCCCACATCCCATAACCCTCCTGAGGGACCCATCACTTACTATTTTATACTCCCACTAACACTCACATGCCCTCAAAACATTGTCTATATTAGTGAAGAGGATCAATTCTTGGTTTTCCTTTCCATCTCATAGCAACCCTATAGGGCAGAGTAGAACTGTCCCATAGGGTTTCTACTGGTGCATTCAAACTAGATTTGAACTGCCGACATTCTGGTTAGCAGCTGTAACTCCTACCCACTGTATCACCAAGGCTCCTTCTGGAAATGGGGCCCTGAAAGTATTATGTTAATATCTCCAATTTTTCTCATCTATAAAATGGGATTAATCCTGCAGTCTCCTGAAGGTTCTGTGAGGATTAAATGCCCAATGTGTAAGGCACCTGGTAGAGTGCCGGCCACCGAAGGTAGCTCAGTGAACAGCAGCTTTGATGCCAGGCTGGATACCCAGAACTGCATCTGGAAAGGTGTCTTGGCCAATGCACTTATAGAGAAGACTGGTCTGGGAGCTGGGACACCTGGCGATACTAATTCTGGCTCTGCTTCAACCATGTGACTTGGGGAAGGGCCATGTCCCCACAGGCCTTCGCCTGCCATCTGCGTGATACAGGCCACCTCCTGGCCCACCCCCATTCTGGCCTTCCCGCTCCCAGTTGTGAGTTCACCTGGAAGGAGGTGAAAGAGAGCTCTGTAAACAGCTTGATGAAGCGCAGCGTGCCCCGGGCGTGCTCATCCATTACGAAGGCAAAGATGACCTCGTGTGTCCCCAGCAGGGGGATCAGTGTCAATGTGGACTTGGCAAGTCTGGAGGAGAGTAAGATGTCATTCTGGACCCCTCCCATGGACTCCTGGCCATTTCTGTGCCCACCCCTGCAACAGGGTCTTGCTTTTAGATCATAGACAGTTTCCTACTCCAAAGACTGCTAATAGGCTTACTAGAGGGGAGGAAGAACAGGTTGAGACTCTGCTGAAGCACAGGGGGCTGCCCAGGTCCAGGGCTGAGGGCAATGCTTGGCTTCTAGGCTAGGCCTGGGTGCGGGAAGAGGGCTGCAAGGGGCCTCAAACTCATTGACTAAGTCTCTGTCTTTCTGCTAAAAGGAAAGGTTGAGGGTCCCTAGCAAAGCCAGCTCTGTTGTAGCACCTGCATTTGATGTCTGTCTTGCACATGAGATTGGCCTTCAGTTTGGCTACCACGATGCAGATGACCCGGATGAAGATGAGGAAGTTCACCTGTAGGGCAGATGGGCAGTGGCTGGGAGCTCTCCCAAGATGCTCACTTTACCCCAGTCTTTCCCCAGCACCACCCCAGGCCTGCCATAACTCCCGTTCCTCCCCTCACCCCACCACGCAGTCACTCACCCCAATGGCGAAAAGAATGGGCAGCCGGATAATGAGCCAGTAGTTCATGTTTGAGTTCCTGGTCCAGCAACTGGGGAAGAAGAGATGCTCACATGCATCCACCCCCCTGTGGCACAGACGGTTAAGTGCTCAGCTGCTAAGTGAAAAGCTGGCAGTTCAAACCCACCCAGCAGCTCCATGAGAGAAAGACAGGGCTATTCCGCTTTTGTCAAGATTACAGCCTAGAAAACTTGATGAGGCAGTTATACTCGGTCACATGGGGTCACTCAAGTTAAAAATCAACTCGACAGCACACAGCAACACACACATAGATAGCCTAGCACATGGTGTAGGCACAGAGATGCAGACAGAACCACAGAAACCTGCCACCTACCCACTGATCAGTCCACAGACCCACACAGAGCCCTACGTGTACACAGCCGCACAAACACACCCGTTCCCCTCCACAGCTACAAGCTGTCACAGACCTGCATCACAGTCACATGTATACCTAGCACCATACATAAAATAAGGTAAACAGTCCACTCACAGGCCATACCGGAAAACCCGCAGGAGGGCTCCACATACCCAGAGACACAGCCACACCTGTCATACATTCCCCAGGGGTGGAAGCAACATAGCCGGGAGCTAAGGAATGCCATGAGGTTTGCAAATCAGGGACCTCTGCACACCCAGCCCTCTTGGACGCAGACACTCACCCCTCATCCTCGTAGAGGTACTTGACGATGCCCCAGGGGGTAACAAACAGCAGGGGAACACCTGAGAGGAGAGGGAGAGAGAGGGGAGAGGGGCTGGCAGGCCAGAGGCACACCCAGAGGCCTCTCCATGCCCCGGCCTCCCGACCCTTCTCCTTGCCTGGCCCCAAACCAAGTTTTCTAGCAAAGATGACACCTGGGTGGTCCATAAGTAGTGGGACTCCCGCCTTGATTCCCCCACCTCTCCCTTAGAGAGAGGCCCCCGTCATTACGACGACACTATGATCCTCACCAGTTTGCTTCCTCCCCTTTCACCAGGCACACTGTGTCATCCTGCCTCCACGTCCTACCTGAGATACGAGGACACAGACACTCAAAGAGCACAGGGACAGGGCCGTCAGGTAGACAGGACGGCTGGATGAGGCAGGGAGCAGATGAGCCCTCTCGTGTTCTCTTTCTTTGCTTTGGCCCATATGCCCATCTCAAGTGACCCCTTCAGGCACTGGGAGCCCCTCCAATCACCCACTCCCACCCTAGCTCATGAGGGCTAGAGCCCGGAGTAAAAAAAGACTAAAGCCTTATTCTTGATGTCAGTTGTCCACAGTGGCCTATAATCGTAACAGCGACAACAAAATGTATACTTTCAATTTGCCTGAGGCTTAACTGGTGCGGTAGAAAGCCTCCACGGATCTCCAAATCCTGGCATTCACACCATCACACAGGTGACATTGTCTCAAGATTGGTCTGTAAGACCAGTAGCATATGGCAGAGGCGATGGTATGATTAGGTTATAAAAGACCCTGTGGCTTCTGTTTTGGAGTCTGTCCCTCTCTGACTACCTGCTCTGTGGAAAGCTAGTTGTCATGTCATGAGGGCACTCAGGCAGCCTATGGAGAGGTCTTCATGGTGAGAACAGAGGTCTCCAGCCAACAGCCAGCAATGAATGAAGCTTCCTGCCAAGAAGTTCATGAGTGAGCCTGCAAGTGGATTCTCCGCCCCCAGTTAAACCTGGAGATGGCAGCAATTCTGGCTGACAGTTTGACCACATCTCTGTTCGTGATCTGGAGTCTGAGGCACTGAGCTGTGCTAAACTCAGGTTCCTGACTCCTAGAGATTATGAGATCTGTGAGGTTTGGGGATAGTTTGTTACACGGCAACAGATGACTAACACAACTGACTTCAGTTCCTTGAGGGCAGAGTCTGGACCTTATTTACCTTCAGAGCCTGAGTGTTCAATTGGGAGCTCAGTGTATGTTTCTGGATTTAACACAAGATTACCTATCTTCTCAAGACAGATAAAGGGAAAGGTCAGAAGCTCAGGGGTACAGAAGGGATCAGAACGCAGAGCAGCATTCTCAGGCCCACTCCAGCCGGCCACCCCTGATTCTTTGCAGGACTGTCTCTGTGGTGTCTCTCTCAGAACTGGAGGTGTGGGTGTCTGAGACAGGTAGGGAGGCGCCTGGATGGGGCGGGCTTGATGCTCCAGACATGGGGATGGAGTAAGCAGAGCGCTCTGGTGAGGACTCACAGATGGCCAGCATTCTTCATCAGATATCTCTCTACTGGACGACTTATTTAAGAAGAACCAAACCTTGCTGGCTCCACCATGCTTTAGTAACAGGCTTTCACGACACTGGATAAGGGACAGGATGACCTCCAAAGGCTTCAGCACATAATGATGTTCTGTGAGACTGGAGTGAATGAATGAGCAAATTTATGATGAGAGAATGGGTCAATGTATCAGTGAGTGAAGGGAAATGCTCTCTCAGCAAGAACACACTGTCATAGAACGAATTGTGTTCCCTCAAAATCATGTGTAGCGATTTGGCTGGGCCGTGGTTGCCCGGTATTGTGTGATGTTCCTTTACGTTGTAAGCCTGCCGCTATGGTGTTAGCGAAGAAGGGTGGATCGCAGTTGTGTTAGTGGGGTAGGACTCAGTATGTAAGATTACACTGTGCCTTGAGGCAGTCTCTTAGGATATAAAAGAAGCTAGCAGAGAGATCTGGGGGACTTCATACCACCAAAATGCAGTGCCAGGATCAGAGTCCATCCTTTGGAAAGGACCTGGGGTCCCTATGCCTGAAAAGCTCCCAGTCCAGGGGAAGACTGATGACAAGAACCTTCCTCGAAAGCCAACAGAGAAAGTTTTTCCCCCTGGAGGTGATGCCCTGAATTTGGTCTTTTGCCTACTTTTCTGTGAGAAAATAAATTTCCCTTTTTAAAGCCATTCACTTCTGGTATTTCTGTTACAGCAGCACTAGATGACTAAGACACATGCCATCTCTCTGAGCCACAAGTGCATACTGGCATCACCTTCTTGGGTGCCCCCAGCCACCTGCTGTCCTTTCTCAGGCCCCACTCCAGGATTGGGGGCATTCATTTATGTTATTAGCCAGAACTGGTGAACTTCATTCATTCATCAGTCTAAAGAACTGAATTATGTCCCCACCAACCCCCCAAATATTTGTTGGACCCCTAACACCAACACCTGTGGGTATGTTCCCATTCGGGAATAGGGTTTTTTACATTAATGAGACTCCATCAGTGCAGGAGTGTGTCTTAAATGTAACCACTTTTGAGATATAAAAGGAGCAAATGAGCCACAGAGCACGCAGGCACAAATGGGCAGGAGGACAGGAGATGTTATTTGGAGATCTTCAAGGAACACCAGAACACAAGAGAAGCTGAGACAGACAGAAAGCCTTCTCCTAGAACTGGTGCCCTGGACTTGGACTTGTAGCCTTTTGAACTGTGAGAAAATACATTTCTGTTAAAGCCATCTGGGGCATTTTTGTTACAGCAGCACTTGGTAACTAGGACAATCAGCATCTCCTAACAAGGCCTTTTATAAAACACAGGCACAGGCCCGCCACATGCAAACACTAAGCACTCCCTGCTGGCTTCATCTTTCTCCCATTTAGAATCCCGACAAGATAGGATGGAGAAAAGGCTCGAATTAAGAAACAAAACTGGCTCAGGGAAGCGATTCTCTCTTCTAGCACCTGTCTCCCACTGGCTCAGCCCTGTGTTGTGGGTACCTCGCTGCCCTTAGGCTGCAACAGAAGCTGAACACCTTTCAGGGACACCCCTCCCCAGCTGTGTTAGAGCCCTATTTCTAATTCCTCTGTTTACATATGAAGCTGAAGGTCAGTTTCCCAAACCTCCTGGCCTCAGTAAGGTCACCTAGTACCAAAGAGAGCTCTCAGGCACTGTCCCTCTGTCTGTACCTCATCAGTGCCATTCTGCCAGACAAGGACGCTCTGGTTGGAGAAGGGGGTCCTCTAGGGTCTACCCTCATGCTTCCTGAGATGGCCAGTCCCAAACTGGGGCCATGCAGTGAGGAGAAAAGGACCAGCACCCTCTCTCCACTTCCCACTCAGAGAACTGCAGGCACTTAGTGTCTCCACCAACTCCCACCTCTAAGCTTTCTGCACACATCATACTGTCCCTCTAATTACTCCTGTCCTCAGGTCACCATGGTGATAGGCTCTTGAAGCACTGATGTTATTTCCCAGAAGGGACAGCCCACCCCCTCGCCCTAAGGACAGCCTTCCCGGAGCCCCCCTTGAAGGCCCTCTCCACCTCCACCCCTAATTAGCTGCAGGGCTCTCCAGCTCCTCCCTGCCTGTTTGACTGCCTAGCTGTGAAGAGGCCTAGGAGGGGAGAGGCTGGGCCCTGAGGAAGGAGGAAGGAGGGTAGGAGCTAGATCTGCGGGCGGAAGCTACGCACACCCACTGGGGACCCCAGCCCACCGAGCTAGGACTGCAGCGCCCTGAGGAGATACAGCCCAGGCTACAGAACTTCACAGCACGGCCTAGGCATGTCCGAGCTCTAGTGCCTGCTGCGCCTTTGAGGTCCTGCCCTCTGGGGACCTGGGGACCCTCAAGTCTGTTAGGTACTCTTCTACATAGAAGCTATAGAGAACAAACTGGCCAAGAAACAGCAACAAAAATGAGTGAAGTGCAAGGACAGGGACAAGGAAGCTGAGAAAGCCAGACACAGGCACAGAGCCATGGGGGCCAGGGTACTCCTGAAGAAGGGGACTGGCAGTCCAGGTCTCTGATCAACCTGGCAAAGGTACAAGGCAGGAGACCGGATGAGATCAAGAGAAGGCATGCAGGAAGGAGACTGGCCACGGCCAGGGTGGAGGCCCTGGTGCCTAGGACTAGCCCAATGGGAGGAGCAAGAGTTCTCCTGGATGTCAGGGGCAGCAGTGGTCAGAGCACCCCGAGGCAGATGAGTGATGGGTGGGAGGAGTGAGAGAATGCACAGCAAGTCAAGATAGGGAGGCTGGGGAGCAGGGTCATGTGGCATGGTGTGGGGACAATGGGAGATTAGGGAGGGCCAGAGGGCAAGGCCAGCTCTCTGCCTTCTCCTTAGTGACCACCTGTGGGCATCTCCAGAGGAAAGGCTGTTGCACCCCATGTCTGGAAACCTGACGGGACTCCAGCCCCCTGTTCCACCTCTGCCCTTCATTGAACCCCACATGGTGAGAGGCAGAAGCACAACCAGAAATGTTCCAGCAAAAAAACAGACACGATGGTTCTTGGCAAACTTTTTTGGCTAGAACATTTCCAGCTGGGCTCCAGGCACATTGGGGGTCCACCCTTTGCCTTGGTTCGTCTCTGGCTACCCCACTCACATCACTCCTCTGGACCCTTCTCTCCATCATCACAGGACAGAGCCATAACCCCTCAGTGCCCTTTCCCTCCCCAGTGAGGTCTTAGACTCCCCATTTCCCTCGGGGCCTGCGGCTGCCCAGGACTGGGTGCAGGGATCTATCCCTGGAGGGCCTCAGGTATTTCATGCCAGTGCCATGATCTCCAGTGGCACATGGGGTGGTAGAAGTGAGTATGTCCGGCCAGATGGTGGGGGAGAGGCCTCTGCTCCTACAAAGAAAGAACCAAAACACCAAACCAAACCCAGTGCCGTGGAGTCGATCTGACTCATGGTGACCCTACAGGGCTATGCAGACGGGGTGACCATGACCCGCCCAATGCTATGATGCCCCATCAGCAGTAGGTGCTGTGCCCAGCAGGGGTTATGTGGGCCCCGCCCCTTGACCTAGAGCCAGGTCCTGAGTCCCAAATTGGTCTTCTGTGGGGCACCTGCCAGCAGCAGTGTGACAAGGGGTTTGGTTCCCCACACCCACCCTCCCCTGCCACAGGGGTCGGGGACAGGGAGGTGAATGATGGTGGTCCTTACCCCAGCCTATGCTCAGATAGAGCCTGAAGACACGCTGCTCGGAGAAGACGGACAGAGCCAGCAGCGTGTACAGGTACACGCCCTCCACCAGCAGCCAGTAGTAATTGGCCGCCACGCAGTACTGCATGAGCAGAAACACCAGGCGGCAGCCCACGGAGTCCTGGGAGCAGAGGAAGGGTCCTCAGGGGACAACAGCTCTGGCTCCTGCCTTTCTGGACTCCCCCCACCCGGTCCTGTCCCAGTTGCTACCTTGTCCAAGGCAAATGGAAGATGAGGCAGCTAATACCATCTGGCCTAGGGCTAGTCCTAAGAACTTGACCTGCTTTTGAGCACCGAATGTTCACTAACCTGAATAGAAGAAACAAATATCATCCCCACACAGATGGGAAAACTGATGTCAGAGAAGTAACTCGCCTAAGATAATACAGCTAGTAAGTGGCAGAGCTGAGATTCAAACTCAGCTGTGTCTCCAAAGACCAATCCTATGTCAGACTGAGAACTCCTTAAGGCAGGGCAACATCTCCAGCTTCAGACTACAAGTTCCCCACGGCGGAGTGCCTCTTCCATCAGACTGGGGACTCCTGAAGGCTTGCGTCTCCTTCCTCAGACTGGGAGCTCCCCACGATGGACAAGCTTTCTCATGAGACTACAGGCTCCCTGACCTGACCACACACCTGGTAGGAGAGAAGGCCATCCCACTGATGCTGCTGGGCAGCTGTGCTGTACATCCACTTGAGGGCTGTATCCTTGATGAAGACGGACAGGGCTCGAAGGATGAAGGATGCAAACAGGTTCAGGTGGATGTAGTTCCGGGTGCAGTGCAGGTGCCTGCAGGAGCAAGCAGAGCCCTTCTCTGACGAGATGGTCAGCAATTCAGCTCTACAAAGCTTGGCTATCAGGCTAACACATACACAAGCATGTTTCTAGCTCTGGGCTTGTGCTCATGTCTTCCTTCCTCTGAGAGTGCCCTCTTCCCTTCAGTTTTGAATATCCTTCAGATCCAGCTCAAGTCCTGCCTCTCCAGGAGGCCTTCTGTCTGGTAGTCACCGCCTCCTCCTCCCATCCCACATTTTATCCTTCTCTCTGCAGCATCTTCCTTTATACAAAGTCATGTGTAACCCAACTGATCTACGGGTGAGGATCAGTTTCCCCAGTGGGCCTTGATTTTGGTTCTTGATGGCAGAGCCCATGTCTTACATGTCCCCTACCTTGCAAAGGTAGACTGGGGCCAGGCATATGGTAGGAATCTAACAAATATTAGACACAATTTCAACATCCTCTCCTGTAAATACTCTTAGTAAGCTGAAATTACAAGGGCCTTTCTTAACCTGATAAAGCACATTTACCAGAACCAAAAGCAAACATCAGCTCAACTGAGAAACTCTGGAAGCACTCCATTTAAAATCAGGAACAAAGCACGGATGTCTGCTATCGTCACTTCTATTCAACACTGTACCACACATCCTAGCCCCTGTAATAGGGCAAGAAAAAAATATATAAAGATTGGAAATAAAATTGTCAGTTTTGAGGCCAATATGATTATCTTCATAGAAAATCCAAGAGAATCTGAAAATTATAGACTGCTGTGTAGATGTTTGTATACATAATGACAAACAATTAAAATACATATTCAAAAACAATTCACTTACAATATTTTTAAATAAGGTATCTAGAATTAAATCTAATAGAAGATAGGTATGATCTTGATGGACAATATTGTAAATCTAGCTAAAAACCATTAGCGAAGCCAAGTGCCATCGAGTCGGATCCGACTCATGGTGACCAGCAGTTCAAATCCACCAGGTGCTCCTTGAATACTCTGGGGGTCAGTTCTACTCTGGCCCCTAGGGTCACCATGAAAACCATTAGAAGAGACTTAAATCAATGGGAAAACACACCACATTCACGCAGATGAAGATTCACCATCATGAAGATGTTAATTTTCTTCACATTAAGTGATAAATTCAACGTAGTTATAATCAAAATTCCAAGAGGATATTTCTTTTCATGAAAGTTTTCAAACTGAATTTAAAACTTACAAAGAAAAGTGAACGGCTAAGAAGAGTCAAGGTGCTCCTGAAGATCCACAAAGTGGGAGCTCTTTTGATGAAAGATCCAAGATTTTTAAAAATCTACAGTAGTTAAGGCATTGGCATAAACCAAAAATCAAACCTGTTGTCACTGAGTCAATTCTGACTCATAGCAACCCTATAGGACAGAGCATAACTATGTCATAGAGTTTCTAAGGAGCACCTGATGGACTCAAACTACTGACCTTATGGTTAGCAGCCGTAGCACTTAACCACTCTGACCCTAGAGGTCAGAGCAGAAGTGCCCCATAGAGTTTCCAAGGAGCGCCTGGAGGATTTGAACTGCCGACCCTCTGGTTAGCAGCTGGTTAGCCACTACAGTAGGCATTGCAAATTAAGAGAGTAAGGATCAGGTACAACAAACGGTACTGTGGCAATTAACTACATGTATATATGGAAAAACAGCCCTCATAGCACAGTGATTAAAGTGTTCAGCTGCTAAAAGTTCAGCAGTTCAAATCCACCAGCCACTCCTTGGAAGAAAGACGGGGCAGTCCGCCTCTGTAAGAATTTACAGAGCTGGAGACTCTGTGGGCGCAGCTCTGCTCTGCCCTACAGAGTTGTTGAGTCTGAACTGATTTGATGGCAGTGGGTTTTTGTTTTGTCTTACATGTGGAAAAAGGAGCCCCGGTGTGCAGTGGTTAAGCGCTTGGCTGCTAACCGAAAGGTGGCAACTCACATCACCGCAGGAGCTCTGTGGGAGAAAGACCAGGCAGTCTGCTTCCATAAGGATTACAGCTAAGAAGACCCCGCGGGGCAGATCTACTCTGTTACATGGGGTCGTTAACAGCTGAAAACCGATTCGACCTCCTTGAACTTCAACAACAACATCAACAACAACATATATGGAGAAATAAAACTGAATCCCTTATTTACAACATACACAAAATAAATTCTGGTCGGATCAAAGAATTACAGAGAAGGCAAAACTCCAAAGGTTTTTAAAAGAAAATACTGGTTGCTATCTTTATGATCCCAGGATGGGATAGAGTTTGTTAAACAACACCATAAAAAAAAAAAAAGATAAATTTCATTTCATTAAAATTAAGGACTTCTGTGCATAAAAGTCATGATGAAATAAGCAGGGGGGAGTGGGGGGAGCCACAGATTCAAAGAGAATATATTCAAACCAGATTCAAACCAGAATATATGATGAATGCCTAAGTCAAAAAAACCAAATAACCCAATAAAAAAGTGGCTAAGGATATAAACAAGCAATTTATGCAACAGCACATGCAAAAAATGCTCAATCTCTCTGGGAATCAAGGATATGCAAATTAAAACCATAACAAGATATTTCACACACTTCAGATTAGCAACAATTAAAGAGTGAAAATACAAAATATTGATGGGGCTGTAAAGCAAGGAAACTCTCATCTATTACTGCTGAGAGGGCAAACTGGTCTGGCCCCTTTGGAGGACAACTTAACATCTAATCAGCTCGAACATGTGCATGGTATTCAGACTCAGAAATTCTACTTCAAGCTGTATGCCCTGGAGAAACTCTCGCACTTGCAAGAGGACTCAGTTAAGAGTGTTTATTGTGTGACATTTCTAATTCAGAAAAAAGATGAAAAGGAATCCCCTTAAATGTCCATCCAAAGAATAAATGATCAATTTAATGTATCATAACTTTTAGTAATATCAGAAAGTAGAATACAGAATAGCAGCTAAAATAATGAACTAGAACTGCATCAACACGGATGAATTTCACAAACATTACGTTGGGCCAAAAAAAAGCAACTTGCAAGAAAATATGCACAACACAGTACCCTTTATGTGATAATATTAAAGATGTACAAAACTATGTTATATGTTTTTATAGATATTTACGAACAACAACAAACAACACACTGCCATCGAGTCAGTTCTGACTCATAGCAACTCTGTAGGTCAGAGGAGAACGCACCATAGAGCTTCCAAGGAGCAGCTGGGGAACTGGAACTGCCGACCTTTGATTAGCAGCCGTAGCACTTAAGCACTACGCCACCAGGGTTTCCATAGATACTTACACAAGTACTAAACGTATAATGAAAGTCATGGGAATTATAAGTGCCCCACTGAAAGGGTACCTCTGGTAGGAGTGGGGTAGGAGAGGGAATTGATCAGAGAGGGTGAAAGTCATAGATGAACTCGATGATATCTAACTCTATGCTATGCTTTATTTCTCAGGCTGGAGTGTGTATGCATGGATGATAATATCAATCAGTGTAGTTCTGAATCTCTGAAGTATTAGTATTTTGTTACAAAATAAGACACCAGTCACTGAGTAAACGCATTTAGTGAGCACTAACTCTGTGCCTATGGTCCCCAGTTGGTGCAAAGGGTTAACACGCTCAGCTGGTAACTGAAAGGATGGCAGTTTGAGTTCACCCATAGGTACCTTAGAAGAAAGGCCTGGTGGTCTACTTTCCCAAATCAGCCATTAAGACCTCATGGAGCACAGTTCTACTCTGACACAGGTAGGGTGCCATAAGTTAGCATCCATTCCACAGCAACTGTCTGTTCTGGACTCTGTGCCCAGCACTTCGTCAAATGCCTTGACCCCCGGCGATGTTGTCTCTTTTGTTCTTGCTGGCTGGTGTTCCGTGGTCCCTATTCTAAGAATCTTTCTTGTCCTTTAACCCAGCTCGCCTGACTCATCTGCACTAAGTACAGAGGAAAAGGCAAGAACCTGGCACTTGGTCCCCGGCTCCTGGTCAGAAAGAAATGCTTCATCCAGCTAAGACCTAAGGAGGACATTTTCTACTACATCTGACAATCTCTAAAGAAAGCAGAATCTCTAAGCCCTGGGAGCCTTTCTAAAATCATTCCAAACTCCTGATCATTTAAGTTACACGTTCTCATTGAAGAAGGTTTCCCAGGATTTTTAACAATCCTATCACCCATTGTTAAGGTTTGGAGGTACGTGTGTGTGTGTTTGCAGTATTATATGCACATGTTTAGAGATTAGACTAAATACACCAAGTTATGCCTTGTGTTTTAAACTTTGTATTTTATGGCAAGGGCTCTCAGAGATGCCTCAAGGAAGACCATTGCTGACCTGGGTGGAGTCTGCCCACATTGATTGCTTTGGCGCAAAGCCTCACTTCCTTATTTGAGGGGACAGATGGACAATTAGGAAGAAGCACCCCCCGTCCGTTGCCCTTACCTGAATCCCAGGAGGATGGTTGAAGCTATGATCAGAGCGGAAAAGGAGAGTGCATACCCCACCGTGTAGATGCTGTAAAGGAACAGGAGCTGCTCTTCCGGGGAGTTCTGTGTGCACACAAGAGACACAGGTCTACACCGGGCAGCCCATGGCCCTCTCTCTCTCATCCTCCATTCCCATGGGACAGGGACCTACGTCAGGCCTACTGAGGATCCCATAACCAAGAGAGAGAAGAAGCTATGGCAACGGTCCTCAGGATTTCTAGGGCCTTCTTCCAAGCCAGAGGTGAACACACACCACATCTGTCCTGCACATGGGAGGCAAAGCCCCCAGAGGCAGGGGATGGCTGAGATGACCACAGATGGGCTCACCAGAAGTCCTGGGTTTCCGTTCAGCTGAAGCCGGCACCTGACTGACCCCTCCCTGAATCAGAACCCCTCCTCAACTCACCCTTTCCTCTCGCTTGGACTCCTCGCACTCCGACAGGTCCCTCCAGGGCAGGCTGGAGTTGTCTTTGCGCAGCCACTGGCCCTCAGCCGTGCAGAACCGGTACACATTGCCCTGCAGTACTGGAGGCCAGGAGACCAGGGAGCTGAGCCTCAGCCTGGGCTGGGCACCTGGCTAGTGGCCTGATGCCCCTTATCCCTCCCCACCCTGGGGCCACCCCTGTCCCCCGCACTGGTCCCTCGGAATTCGTAATACTCTCCTACTCCCTAAACACACACATACTTGCACTTTCGCCCCTGCTGTATATCCCGCTGGCCCAGTAACAGGAAAGGATGTCCGTGGCTGAGGGGCTGCCCAGTACCACCCTCAGCCTTCCCTCTCAGCCGCTCTAGGACACAGCTTGGTGAATCACCCTCTCTGAAAGGAGACAAGTCTAGCCCATTTCCATGTCTGTGCCTCTAGCCTCAAATCACAAGTTGACACGGTCTGGTGCTGACCAGCAGTGGTCTGCCAGTCCCATAGCCACCTGATACCATTTCTGATTTGATTCTCAGAGGACTCGGCACCAACGTGTCTGTCACACTCCTCATGCAGAACAGACATCAGGAACAAAGCTGACATTGAGCTCTTGAGAGAAAGGAAGATAGGCAACCCTCAGTCTGATGGGGGAGACAGCCCTGCTCTCAGGGGGCCCCAGTCTGAGAGGGACACAGCCCTGCCCTCAGGGAGGCCCAGGCTGAGAGGAGACACCGCCCTGACCTCAGTGAGCCCCAATCTGAGGTGGGAGACACAGCCCTGCCCTCAAGAAGCCCCAGTCTGAGGCAGGTTACCCAGCTCATGTTCTCAGAGAACCCCCAGTCTGAGAAGCCAGGCACAGCTCCAGGCTTCAGAGAATTAAGACTCTTAAACAGAGAAAAAATGAAAAGATCCTCCTAAAGGAATAGCATGGATACAAATGAACAGAGATCACACACAAGCCCAACACTTACCTGAACCCATTCACACCACATCTGAGTATCTGGGCTGAGGTGGCCCCTGTACCATGCCCCACTCCCACCCACCCAGGAGGTAGGTGCTTGTGGCCCCAGGTTTGATGTGAGGCTGAGGGGGGAGTAAGGTGCTTGAGTGTCTTCTGGAAGGAAATGCCTCATTACCTCCCTGAAGGAGAACTAGGGCAGACACCAGGGTCGGCACAACTGGACAAACTCACAGGAGGGGGGACAGTACATGCTACCAAGGAGGGAAGCCGGAGTCAGAAACTAATTCACCTAGAAGATTCTGAAAAAATCAGCTTTCCTAGCCATGGGAGGAAGGTGTTTGGGCCAAGCATGAGGGAGAGTGGAGAAGCTGCCCAGGCCCTGGGTAGAAGCTTTAGTCAGGACTTTTCAGGTTGAGAGATAGCGGTAAGAACCGTGTCTCAGCCATGGGAAGATGCTCCTCAGCACCTGAGAAGGGGGGGTGCCAGCCCCAGGGCCAGCCCTTCAAGGGCCCAGCAGGAGCAGCAGTCATTCAGTAAGTGCAAAGCAAACCCACTGCCTTTGAGTCAAATCTGGCTCACTGCAACCCTATAGAACAGAGTAGAACTGCTCCATAGAGTTTTCAAGGAACACCTGGCAGATCTGAACTGCCAACCTTTTGGTTAGCAGACATAGCACTTAACCACTATGCTATCAGGGTTTCCAGTCACTCAGTACACGGGCTGTATTTTATAGACACTAAAGATGAGGTCCTACCCACAGCTGCTACAAGGCAGGCCAGAGCTTTGCTGCAAGGTCCAGGTCATACCTTGACTTTCTCTCTTGCATCTCAGTTGGCTCTTCTGCCTTAACACTGATCCCCACCACCCAACACAGCCTCTTGTTCTTTCTTCTCCACCTTTCTGTCTCCCTTCCATAGAAAAATTGTTATGAATTGAATGGTACTCCCCAAAGAGATACGTTGAAGACCTAACTCTTGTACCTGCAGCTATGACCTCATTTGGAAATAGGTCCTGAATCCCAGGTTGCAGAGTGGTTAGTGCCACATCTGCTAACCAAAAGGTTGGCAGTTGGAATCTGCTAGGCACTTTTTGGAAACCTTATGGGGCAGTTCTACTCTGTCCTATAGGGTCGCTATGAGTTGGAATCAACTGGATGACAGTGAGTATGATTTTTTCTTTTTTTTCTGTCTTTGAAGAGGAAAACCCTGGTGGCATAGTGGGTTAAGGGCAATGTCTGCTAGCCAAAAGGTCAGCAGTTCAAATCCACCATGCGTTCCTGAAAACTCTATGGGACAGTTCTACTCTGACCTCTAGGGTCGCTATAAATTGGACTCGACTCGATGGCACTGGGTTTGGTTGTTTTTTTGGTCTTTGAAGATGTTGTCAGTGAAGTTAATGAGGTCACGCTGGGAAAGACTGGGTCCTAATACAATCTAGGGATGTGATGGTCTTATAAAAGAGGACACCAGACCCAGAGACAGAGACACATAGGAGGAAGAAGTCTATGAAGATACCTGGGGAGACACATCTACAAACTCAAAATGCTGAGAAACACCTAGGACCACCGGAAGTCGGAGGCAACAAGGAAAGATCTTCCCTTAGAACAAACTGAGAGGGTGTGGCTTGGGTGGAACCCTAAATTCAGACTGCTAGTCTTCAGAACTGTGAGACAATAAAATAAAACTGGGTTTTTCAAAGTCACCCACTTTATGGTATTTTATTCTAGCAGACTTAGGAAGCTGAGACACAAACCCTGTGCCAGTCCACAAGCAAAAGTGACATGGTAACATCCTGGGGTGAATTAACCTGCAGCATTACTCATTCTGGAAGAATCTGCATTTTAAATGAGACTTGACCTGGAGAAAAACTAAACCTGAAAGTCTAGTGATGGGACTTCTGGCAATGAGAACCAGTGGGAGGACCTATCCCAACATCCGTCTGATACATTTATGGACAAAATCAAGCACAGACAAAAGCAGTGAAGGGAGGCACAGGTTTGGTTTTAGCATCTTAAAGGTCGCCTTGGGCCCCAAATGCCTCTATTATCTGCTGTGTGGATGCCTGATATTCTTCACCAAGGGTCAGATCTTCTGATAGGAGGCAAAATCTGTCTTTAACTGTAGACACACCCAGAGCAGGGACCTGGGAGCTGGCTGACTCCATGTGGGGCGTGAGACAGATGTCAGAGCTTTCTCTGGTGGACTGTTTTGTTAGAAGGAAAGAGGGGAAAAAAGAGGACATGGTGATGAAACCTTGGGCCCTGGTGAACACAGAACACCTATCTCTTAGTTGACCCAGGACTCAGCCCCCAGCAGTGTCACATCGGTAACACCCACTTCCCACAGTCGGCACTGGGCCTGACGTATAGCTAACAAAGAAATGAACCACAGCTGCCACTGAGTTGATTCTATTCGGACTTATGGCAACTCATGAGTTGAACTGTCCTTCATAAGGTCTTCAAGGCTACAACCTTTTGGAAGCAGGTGGCCAGGACTTTCTTCTAAGGCACCTTGGGATGAATTTGAACCACTAACCCTTCAGTTAGTAGTTCAGTGCTTAACTGTTTGAACTTCTGACGTACAGTAAACCCCAAACCAAACCCAATGCCACTGAGTTGGGTCTGACTCATAGTAACCCTAGAAGTCAGAGTAGAACTGCCCCAAAGAGTTTCCAAGGAGCACCTGCTAATCAAAAGGTCAGCAGACATAGCACTTAACTCAGTACCCCACAGTAGGCACTCTGTAATTGCTGGTTCCTTCCCTCCTTGCCTTCTCTGTAGGCTGTGCTTTCATGGACTTGGTTTTTGAGCATCTGCTATTATGACTGACACCTTACAATGTAGGCAAGGTTAACTCCATTATGCAGATGAGAAAACTGAGCCTCTGAGAGGCCAAGTAACTTTCCTAAGATTATCCAGTCAGGAAATAAAGGAGTCAGGGTTTAACCTTCTGGTTCTGATTCCAAAGGCCAAAACTAAACAGAGAAACCCAATGCTATGAGTCAACAATGGCCATGTGCCATTTCTCTTCTGCATTTCCACTGGACTTGGGTTTCTGGACATTCAGTCCCCCTCCCAGGTGGCCTGCGCTGACTTCCTGAGTGCACTGTTAAGGGCCAGCTTGTGGCGTGGGAGGCCAAGCTTGTGTGTGCACAGATGTGTACATTACTGGCACAACATCAAAGGATCACCAAGTCCCTGAGAAGCTCCGTGTGCATTCTGTCAATCATCCTTCTTCAGCATCATCAATATTAAAAGCCAGGGCTGGCTCCTGGCTGGGATGGTGGTCCCCAGACACCCATCTTGACTGGGACAGCGGGGGTGGGGTGTGTCCAGGCACAGCTCTGCTAATCTGCCCAGCTTTATGTGCCCTGGGATGTTGTTGTTACTGGGTGCCCTTAAGTTGGTTCTGGCTCATGTAAAGTAGAGCAAAAAACTGACCAGCTGTGTACTAGCCTCACAATCATTGCTAAGTCAGAGCCCGTTGTTGCAGCTTCTGTGTCAACACATATCATTGAAGAGCTTCCTCTTTTTCACTGACCTTCTGCTTTACCAAGCATTACATCCTCTAGGGACTGGTCCCTCCTGACAATATGTTCAAAATACGTGAAACAAAGTCTTACCATCTTTATTTCCAAGGAGCAGCCTAACTGTACTTCATCCAAGACAAATTTGCTCATTCTTCTCGCAGCCCATGTTTGTCATGGATTGAATTATCTTCCCCCCAAAGTATCTGTCAACTGTGCTAGACCATGCTTCCCAGTATTGTGTAACTGCCCACAATTTTTTCATGTGATTTTCCTATGTCTTGTAAATACTATCTGTCATGGATTCAATTGTGTCCCCGCAAAAATGTGTGTAGCCTTCTGGCTGGGCCATGATTCCCAATATTTTGTGATTGTCATCCATTTTATGATTTTTCTGTGCTGTATGATAAAGGATTAGGGTGTGACTATAAATCCTTTCATTGGATTACCTCCCTGCTCCACTGTAAAGGGAGTTTCCCTGGAGTACAGCTTGCCCCACCCTTAATCCTTTCATCTTGCAAGAGATAAAAGGAAAGAGAAGCAAGCAGAGAATGGGGAACCTCACACCATCAAGCCAAGCATGCAGCACCAGGAAAAGAGCGCATCCGTCAGACCTGAGGTTCCTGCTCCAAGATGCTTCCAGGACAAAGACTGATACAATACCAGATATTCCTCCAGGGCCAAGTAGGAGTAAAGCTTTCCCCTGGAGCGGACATCCTGAATTTGGACTTGTAACCTACCAGACTGTGTATAAATAAACTTTCCTTTGTTAAAGCCATCCCCCTCTGTGGTATTTCTGTTAGAGCAGCACTCGCTGACTTAAACACTGTCTCTATGGTGTTAATAGGAAATCTTGTTGGTGTAGTAGTTAAGAGTTACAGCTGCTAACCAAAAAAGTGGCAGTTCAAATCCACCATGCATTCTTGGAAACTGTATGAGGGGGGCAGTTCTACTCCATCCTATAGGGCTATTCTTAGTCAGAACTGATTCAGCAGAAACAGGTCTAGTTTTTGCTTTTCATGATGTTTAACGAGGCAGGATTAGAGGCAGTTATGTTAATGAGGCAGGACTCAGTCTACAAGATTAGGTGGTGTCACTAGACCCAATCAAAAGCTAAGAAGTTTCCAGACCACAACGGAAGACTTTCAGAGACGGAATAGGAGAGGGGAGGGTCTGTGGACCACGGTTTCAGGAGACTGCTTGGTCAGTTAGCATAACAAAATTTATAAAGAATAAGATCAGCATCCCACTTTGGTGAGTGGTGTCTGGAGTCTGAAAACATTGTGACACCACTGTGCCAAGTGACTCTCTAACCCTGAACTGCATCCAGCACCAGGGCCAGCTCCCCAGACAGAGACTGGCCTGGACTACACAAAACATAGAGTGAAACTGGAGGTGAACAAGCCTTTAAAAAGGTATATGGGGTTGTCCGAGGAACACTTTGCTGGAGCTGAGTGGACTGAGTGAGGAGGGCCAGACCTTTATCAAAAGGTCACAGGAAGTTCTGAACCAAAGGGAAAGCTTGCTGTCACATGGGAGTGGGGGGTGGGCAGCTAGAATAGAATAGAGGTAAAAGTCTGGGTATTATATGCCAACATGATATACTCTGTAAAATTGTTCTTAATTCACAATAAAAAGGAAAAAAGCTAGTGATCAGCCATTTAAGATATCTTAATTTGTCCCAGCCCACTAGGAGCAAAGGAAAAGGGAGAACACCAAAGACACAAAAAAAATGTTAGCCCAAGAGACCAAAGGGCCACATAAACCACAGAGTCCATCAGCCTGAGACCACAAGAACTAGAAGGTGCCTGGAACTGCCATTGATCACCCTGGCAGGGAATACAACAGAAAGTCCCCGATGGAGCAACGGAAAAGCAGGGTGTAGAACTCAACTTCATGTAAAACGATCAGACTTAACGTCGCCTGGCTAAAACTAGAGAAACCCCAAAAGACATGGCTCCTAGACTCTCTGTTAACCCAGAACTAAACCCATTTCTGAAGGCAACTTGTCAGACCAAGATCAGACTGGACTATAAAACATAATACTCGTGAAGAGTTTGCTTCTTAGTTCATGCAGATACGTGAGACTAAATGGGCAGCTCCTGTGCAGAGGGAGGATGAGAAGGCAGAAAGGGACTGGAGCTGGTTGAATGGACATGGGAAGCACTGGGTGGAAAGGGGGAGTATGTGCTCACATTCTAGAGACTGCAACTATGGCCACATAATAATATGTGTGTGAGATTTTTTTACGAAAAATTAACTTATGCTATGAACTTTCACCTAAGGCACAATAAACTAAAAAAACAAAAAGATTAGATTGTGTCTTAAGTCAATCTCATTTGAGACATAAAAGAGAGCAGCTAGCATAGACACAGGGATCTCATACCACCAAGAAACAAGAGCTAGGAAAATAGCACATCTTTGTACCTGGGGTCCCCGCAGCTCCTCTCCTGGGGAAGATTGATGACAAGGACACTTTCCTAGAGCCCACAGAGTCACAGAGAGATGAAAATCTTCATCTAGATAGAGTAGGTGTCTGGAATTCAGACTTCTAGCTTACTAGACTGTGAGAGAATCAATTTTTGTTTGTTAAAGCCACCTACCTGTATATCTGTAATAGCAGCACTAGATAAGTAGGACAGTGGTGCATCCAAGATTCTTTGCCAACACCACAGTTCAAAAGCATCGGTTCTTCTTTGGTCTTCCTTATTCACTGCACAGCTTTTGTATGCAAACAAAGTGATTGAAAATATCACGGCTTGAGTCAGGTGTGCCTTAGTCTTCAAAGTGACATCTTTGCTTTTTAACGCTTTATAAGGTCTTCTGTAGCAGATATGCCCAGCGCAAAATCATTTGGTTTCTTGACTGCTGCTTCCATGGGCCTTGACTATGGGTCCAAGTAAAACAAATCCTTGACAACTTTGGTGTTTTCTGTGTTTATCACAATGTAGATTATTGGTCCAGTTTTGAGGATTTTAGTTTCCTTTAAATTGAAGTGTAACCCATACTGAAGGCTGTGGTCTTTAACCTTCATACATGTTTCAAGTCCTCTTCCCCTTCTGCAAGCAAAGTTGTATTATTTGCATATTGCAGGTTGTTAACGAGTCTTCCTCCAATCCTGATGCCCTGTTCTTCATATAGTGCAGCTTCTTGGACAGTCTGCTCAGTAGACAGTGTGAATAAACATGGTGAAAGGATAAAACCCTGATTCACACCTTTCCTGACTTTAAACTCTGTAGTACCCCCTTGTTCTGTTCAACGGTCTGCCTCTTGGTCTTATGTACAGATTCCTCAGGAGCACAAGTAAGTATTCTGGAATGCTCTTTCTTCGTAATATCACCCATAATTTGTTATCCACACAGTCAAATGCCTTTACATAGTCAATAAAACACATATACACAGTTTTCTGGTACTTCTTGCTTTCAGCCAGGATCCATCAGACATCAGCAGTGATATCTCTAGTTCCACATCCTCTTCTGAATCTGATTTGGATTTCTGGCAGTTGCCTGTCAACATACTGCTGCAATGGTTTTTGAATGATCTTCAGCAAAATTTTCCTTGTGTTTGATGTTAACAATATGATTTGATAATTTATGTATTCAGTTGGATCACCTTTCTTTGTAACAGGCACCAATATGGATCTCTCCCAGTTCAGTCGGCCAGGTAGCTGTCTTCTAAATTTATTGGCTTGGATGAGTGAGCACTTTCAGGGTTGCATCTGTTTGTTGGAATATCTCAGCTTGTATTCCATCTTTTCCTGGAGGCTTGTTTTCTACGAGTACCTTCAGTGCAGTTTGGACCTCTTCCTTCAGTACTCTTGGTCCTTGATCTTACGCTACCTCCTGAAATGGGTTACTGTTGAACAATACTTTTTGGTACAGTGACTCTGTACATTCCTTGCATCTTCTTTTGATGTTCCCTGTGTCATTTAATATTTTTTCCATAGAATCTTGCAGCGTAACAACTCAAAGCTTGAATTTTCTCTTCAGTTCTTTCAACTTGAGAAATGCTGAGAATATTCATCTCTTTTGGCTTTCTAACTCCAGGTCTTTGGATATGTCACAATACATAGTCTTCTCAAGCCATCCTTCGAAATCTTCTGTTCAGCTTTTACTTTATTATTTCTTCCATCTTCTTTAGCTACTCTACATTCAAGAGAAAGTTTCAGAGTCTCTTTTGACATCCGTTTTGGTCTTTCTTTCAATGACATTTTGCTTCCTTCATGCGTGATGTCCGTGAAGTCATCCCACAACTCACTTGTTCTTCAATCATTAGTGTTGGATGACTCAGATCTCTTCCTGAGATGTTCTCCAAATTCAGGCAGATAAACTTGGGTCATATTTTGGTTCTCATTGGACTTGTTTAGATTTTTTTCACCTTCCACTTGAACTTGAATATGAGCCATTAGCAGTCTGTTCTGCAGTCAGATCCTGGCCTTGTTCTGACTGACAACATTGAAGTTCTCCATCATCTCTTTCCATAGATGTAGTCAATTTGATTCCGGCATATTCTTCTCATGGGTCCACGTGTATAGTTGTGGTTTGTGTTGTTGAAAAAAGGTATTTTCCATGAATAGGACATTGGTCTTGTAAACTCCTATTATGCAGTCTCCAACACTGTTTCTATCACCATACCGTATTTTGCAACTACTGATCCTTTTTTGTTGCTTCCAACTTTTGCATTCCAATCAGCAGTAATTATCAATACATTTTGATTGCATGTTTGATCAGTTTCAGACTGCAAAATTGGCATAAAATCTTTGATTTCTTCCTCTTTAACATTAGTAGCTGGTGCATAAGTTTGGATACTTATTGTAACTGGTCTTACCTGTAGACATATAAATATTATAAATATTATCCTGTCACCAACAGCACTATACTTCGGGATAGGTCTTGAAATGTTCTTTTTGACAGTGAATATGATATTGTTTCTATTTAATTTGTCATAGTAGACCATATGATTGTCTGATTCAAAACAGCCCACATCAGTTCATTTCAGTTCAGTAATGCCTGGGATACTGATCTTCAATCATTTCAATTCTGAAGACCTCCAATTTTCTTAGATTCCTATTTCTTATATTCTACATTCCAATTACTAATGGATGTTTACAGTTGTTTCTTCTCATTTTGAGTTGTGCCACACCAGTAAATGAAGGATGAAGGTCCCAAAAGACTTACTCCCTCTAGGTCACTGTAGTCAACTCTACTTCAAGGAAGAAGCTCTTCCCCAGTAGTATTTTGAGTGCATTCCCATCCTGGGGGCTCACCTTGCTGCACCGTATCAGCTGATGTTCCATGGCTATTCATAAGTTGTAGGTCTTGGAGTGGATACTCCACTGAAACTGATCCACCATGAGTGACCCTGATGGCATTCGAAACACTACTGGCATAGCTTTCAGTAGCACACAAGCCACCACAGTGTAACAAACTGACAGACAAGTGGTGACCCAGCCTGGAAGGAGCTGGTAAACCATAACTTGGGGGTAGGGTGGCTGAGGTCTTGTCAACATGGGGAAGTGGCCAGATGCCAGGAGGCCCAAGGATATTTTATTAAGTCAGACCCTGGTACTGGAAATAAAACCCTTAATTAAACACTTGCCCTCCTGTAAAGTGCCGCAGCGCCCGTCATCAAGCTAACAGCAGCCCTTTCACGTGCATGCAGGCACTCAGGGCTGTGAAGAGCTGCTCACAAATCCATTAGCTCCTGTACCTAGCAACAGTGGCAGCCGGCAAGGGTTACTGGGCTGCCACTTTATAGACAGAGAACCCAAGACTCAGAGAGGTCCCAAAGAAAGTGGTGGGATGGGGCCTTGTGGTCAGATGGGCATAGTGTCTAGCATCATGGTTCAGGAGAGAGTGCTGTGGTTCTGATCACACAGACTTAAGTTCAAAGGCTGGTTCTGTCCTCACCAGCTGCAGGACCTCGGGCTGCTTACTCTACCTCCTCTGGGCCTCAGTTTCCTCATCTGTAAAACGGGAACCATAATGACTTCCCAGATTTGTGGTGTGACATGCTTGATCATAGTAAACCTTCAACACATGGCCTCAGTGGAGTCCCTGCTCCTTCCTCCACCCTGATTTCTCAGGTCTTCTTCACTGCAGCTGGAGATGGAGCTTATGACATTATCTGAGCCTAGAACTCCTCTGGGTATCTTTCTTCTCTTGGCAACTCTGGCCTGTGATAAAAGCTCCCAGCTCAACATCACTCAGGGAAGGCATCTGTCAGTTTCCAAGAAATGTGAGTGACAGGCCATTTTAAAAGCACTTTATGACTCTCACCTAATTAGAACTAAGCTAACAAACAGGTATGGATCAGGAGGGGATGCAGCTAATGAGGCTGGAATGGTTTGTAATGAGCACATCAGCTGTTTGTGGGTAAACGAGGCTGTTGAAGGGCCCTCAGGCAGTCAACAGGCTCTTTGCAGCCACTCAGACCTTCTCTTGGAAATCTTGTTTACACTAGGCGTTTCTTTTGAAATTCTTCTTTCTACAGCCCATCTGCTCCAGCCCTCTTGACGTAATCTTGAATCTCAATTCTGAATAGAGAAGCAGGCTTCAAGCTGGTTGGAGGCCCTGAGATATTGTCTGGCCCTGAAGCTTGAGATCTGGTCCCATGTCTACCCAAGGCCGTTAGATGTCCTTTCCTGGAGAGCCCTCCTCTTTCCTCCTTCTCCATCTGTTTGTCCTTTCTGACCCAGTCTAATGTCACTTCTCCCTGGAAACCCTCCTGATGTCACAACCCAAGCAGAAAGCGTGACTGTGCCCTGGATCACAGACCACTTATTGTGGTTCCCATTTTACAGAGGCCCAAGGAAATAAAGTGAGTTGACGAAGAATCAAGACTCAAAATTTCATTGTCTTAAAGACTGTCTACCAGGTTGCTGACTCATTCAATCACTATGGTGGGGAGTCTTCCTTCTCCTTAAAACGTGTGTGCGCATGCAAGCGTGCACACGTGCACGCACGCACGCACACACACACACACACACACACACATACAGACTTGCCCCTAATGTCATCTTGGCATCCCTAGTTCCTGTCACAAACCCAGCATGGAGGTCAATAAATGTTTCAAATTTAATTCTTTCTCATCTCTCACTCCTTTGTCTTCCTGTGTATCACAGAAGGTTGGCTCCAGTGGACATCACTTCAGCTCCCTGCCCTCTATAGCACCTGGCCAATAGGAGGCACCAACAGGATTTAGGAGGGTGGGAGGAGAGAGAGAGAGGTTAGGATATTTCTCTCCTGCTCCCTCCCTGTCTTGGTTCTGACGTTCTAGCACTGGATTTGCCCCTCTGTTGTCACAGTCTTGCTAGGTGGCCTCTCTCCATCACAGTTACAGCCCTCATGGGGGCCCTGAAACCCCATTTCTGCCCCTTGCGTCTCAGGTCTGAGGGTGGTAAAGCATCTCTTTGTTCTAGTCCCTGGGTGCTTTATACTTCTGGCAGCTCCTAGGAGCCCTGGTGGTGCAGTGATTAACAGCTAGGGCTGGCAACCAAAAGGTCTGCAGTTCAAATCCACCAGATGCTCCTTGGAAACCCTACTGTGTCCTATAGGGTCACAATGAGTCAGAAAGATGCTCTTTGGAAATCCTACAGGGCAGTTGTACTCTGTCCTATAGGGTCACTGTGAGTCAGAGTCAACTTGATAACAAAGGGTTTGGTTTTGGAAACGCTAGTGGTATTGCAGTTAAGAGCTTCATCTACTATCAAAAAGGCTGGCAGTTCGAAGCTGTCAGGTGCACCTTGGGAATCCTGTGGGGCAGCTCTACTCTGTCCCACAGGGTCATTACGAGAGTCGGAACTGACTCAGTAGCAACTGATTTGCTCTGTTTTTGGTAACTCTGCTCAGTCCTGTTAGCGGCCCCCCAATTAGTTTCCTTGACAATCCCAGCTGAGGATGTTGTCCACTGAGGTCCCACTTGATATACTCCCCTTCTTTCTGCCCCTCACCTACACACACTGGGAAGTTTCTTCACAGGCCACTTCCTTGACTAGACCAAGAAAGCCCCAGAACTGCCCCTGATTGCTCCCACATGCCCTGAGTGGGGGTCTGGGTATCCCCCGGATCCAATCTCTGCCAAGGGGTGTGGCCGAGACAGGCCAGAGGTAGCAGTCATGCTGCTGGAGCTGGTTGGCAGGCAGGTCCCTAACTCAGAGAGAGCGGAGGGAGGCAGTGCCCGTGATCCTGAGTGTCAAAAAAGGGAGTAAATTAGCCTGGTGAGCCGGACAAGTGGCGACACGGGGAGGAAGGCAGACGCAGAGGCTGGCAGGGGGCCTGTGCAGTGGCCGTTATCTTCACGGAGAAAGCAATAAAACCGTGTTCGCTCATAAATGGGCACCACCAGGACCTATTTCCTGCTCAAATAAAATTAAAGGTGATGGATGGAGCCACGAGCAGTAGGCAGAGCTGGGGGCGGCTTAGCGCTGAGCGATGGGCCCTGTCCTGTGCCTGGCTCCCTGGGGTCTAGAGGCCTGCAAGAGGCTGGTCAACCACTAGTCCCAAAACTTCAGGAGCCACAGAAAGCGGGGGGTGAGGGGTAGGGATAGGGATGCATAGGGAGGGACTGAGGAGGAATACAGTGGGGAAAAAAATCACAGCTATCGTTTCTTGAGAACTATATTTTGCCCAACATCTCTGTCGGCCAGCTCTGTATCCTATCTCCCAGATGAACAAACTGAGGCTCCGGGAGGTCTGGAGAGTTACCAAAGCGCACAGGGTTATTTGTAAGGAGAACTAGCAGAACACAGGGCTCGTATTTTTCTGTCTAGGGAGAGGGCAGGCAACTTACTGTCCTGCCTAGCCAGCAGTACCTTTACCTGTCTCCATGCGCGCGCGCACACACACACACTCACATACAAGGAAGCCTGATATAGCAATGAAACACACTCCTAGAGTGATTCTCGGGTCTGCCACTTACTAGCTGTGTGAGCTTAGAGTCAGTTAGCATCTTGGGGCCTTAGTCTCCTTATCTGTAAAGTGGGAAGATAATACTAGAACTTACCTCATAGAGTTGTGGTGAGGATATGTGTCTATATGTAAAGTCCTTACAGCAGGCCCCAGTACAGAAGCACCGTAGGAAGGGCTACTGATAGGGTCTCTGATTTACCATGAGGGCAGCTAAGACAGACAGCCTTCCTAGGAGTCTTGCTGGGTCTTCTTCTGACCTCAGTCCCATGCTCTATCAAGTTCTGATGTCCTGGTGTTCCACTAAAGGCCTGCCTCCTCCAGGAGACCCCTGGCTCCCCATAGCACGACCTCATTCTCACAGTTGCTTCTGGGCCATTTACTTTTTGGTCTCAGCCCCCATTCAAGACACAATGTTTAAGAACACTAGCTGGTTTTCATCTTGCCTCTCATTTACCACATCACCTAGAGCAAGTGATATAAACCTTCCAGGACCTCAGTTTTCTCATCTGTACAAAGGGCATGACCACAGGGTAGTTATCATGATGGTACTCCCGAGCAGTACAAACAGTTAATGCTCTCAGCTGTTTATCAAAAGGCTGGAAATTCAAGTCCATCCAGAGGCACCTCAGAAGAAAAGGTCTAAGGATCTAATTCTTAAAAATCAGGGACTGAACACCCTTTAGATTCGGGGTTTTGGACTTTGGACTCTGACACACATGGGATTGCCACTGACACACATGGGATTGTCATGAGCCCGAGCTGATTCAGTAGCAACCAGTTTTTTGAGTGTTTACATGTTCAGTCCTGCCTTTGGGACAAGAATTGGTACAAAACAGATGCTCGATAAATATCAGCTATTATTATTATTTAAGAGTGTTTTTCTCCCTTTATTGAGGCGGTGAGCTCCTTAAGCCACAGGTGCTTGTCTCCTATTAGCCCTCACAGTGCCTGGCTGGGGGTGGGTTCAGCATGGGAGCATGGGGGGGCACGTTAACTCTCCTTCAGCCAGGGATCCCTCTGCAGCTTCTGTAGGTCTCTGTACCCCATCAACCCTCCCACCTCCCCGTTCACGCCATCCTGGTACAATCTCCTTTGTAGGTGGAGTGAGTAGAGGAAAGCCTCAGAGGCAATCCCACCGATGTCATGATCAGTGCTCCCACCTGGGTTTGATCAGTGAATCCTTGAAAGGTCAGTGGGTCGCTAGGTACCCCTACCAGGTAAGGGGCTGCTACGTACCTATAAGTACATGCATACACATACATCAGATGAACGACACCTGTGTCTTCCTCCTCAAAGATCTGTCCCCACAAGGCCCCTTTCTTTGGCTACTGGATAGGGGAGTTACATTTTTCTCTTAAGCAAGCTCTCATAGCACCCCTCTCTTAGTCATCTCTCCTGGCACACACATACCTACCAATATAGGCTTCAGGTAGCCCAGGCTGAACCTCTGGCCAGCTGGATGTCCCTCTCCCAACTGTCCTCCCTCCAGGAAAGGCAGGCAGACCACTCACGGGGAGGCTTAAAGACATTCCAGGGTGGACAGGGGTGTGTCTCCGAAGAAAGGAGGCAGCCCCCAGCCCCAGCCTCTGGGATACAGAGGAAGGATAAGGTGACTCACCACTGTTGGCCCAAGGAAGGTACCAGGGGCAGCTGACGTTCACGAAGGAACCTGGTGTCCCATCTGGCCAGCAGGCATAGTCATCAAAGGTCCGGTTGCAGAACAGGTCTAGGCACACGGGGAGTAATCTCTGAGTCTCTGGCTGGCCAGCTGCGCCCCACCACCTCTACCCCTCCATGACAGATGCTGCCAGCTGGCAGGGTAAAAACCTGTACTGGCTTACCAATGCTGAGTACTTTGTACATACCAAGCATTGCCCCAGCCCAGCAGAAGCCTAGCAGAGGGACTCAACCACATTTTAGCTCTGGGACCTTGAGCAAGTTACTTAACACCTCTGAGTCTGTTTCCTCATCTAGAAAATGGTGATAATACTGATCCACAGAACACTGCAGGGATAAATACTGTAAGTTAGGCAGATACTTGAGCACAGTAAACACTCAATAAAGGATCTCTATACCTATTTCTTCACAGATAAGGGAGAAACAGTAGCTCACAAGGCTGAAATAACCCTTTGGATCACAATAATCTGATCAGCAATCAGCCACAGAGATGGCTCAGAACCGAGCAGTGTTCTGTTCTGTTGTGCACAAGGTCACCATGAGTCAGGGGGCTGACTTCACAGCAGCTGACAATAACAATGGCTTATGCACAGGCTGGGAGGTGCTAAAACAAAACCCAAACTTACTGTTGTCAAGGTGATTCCGACTCACAGTGACTCTATAGGACAGAGTAGAACTGCCCCATGGAGGACACAGAATGCCCTGCTCTTCAGTGGCTCAAGCTAGGACCAGGGGTAAAGGAGAAAGACAGCAACCTCAAAGCTGATTACAGGGCAAATGGGTAGTTGCAGAGTCAGGATTCAAACTCGGTTCTGTCTGGTTCCAATCGTACAAACTTTAAAACACTCCACCAACCCCCATAATGCTTATTCTTGTTGTTATTTTTAGGTACTGTTGAGTTAGTTCACAATGACCCTATACACGAGGAACTGCTGCCCAGTCCTGGGCCAGCCTTACAATCACTGCCATGTCTGAGGCCACTGCCGCAGCCATTGTGTCAATCCATCTCGTTGAAGGTCTTCCTCTTTTTCACTGGTCCTCCACTTTACCAAGTACCGTGTCCTTCTCCAGGGATTAGACTCTCCTGATAGTACGTGAGATGAAGATTTGCCATCCTCACTTCTAGGAAGCATTCTGGTTGTATTTCCAAGACAGATACCAATCTCTGGTATACTCCATATTCTTGACCCACCTCCCAACTGAAACGCATCAATTCTTCTTCAGTTTTCCTTATTGACTGTCCAGCTTTCACATCTGTATGAGGCAACTGGAAACATCATGGCTTGGACCAGGTGCACCTTAGTCCTTAAGCGGTCTAGGATGCACGTTTATTCCTACAGATATGTTCACTGGGGCTCTAGCTCATGCTCAAGAGGCAACACTGGTTTAGTGGAAGAACTCTCACCTTCCATGTGGGATACCTGGGTTTGATTTCCAGCCACTGGGCCACACAAACAGCTACCAGCTGTCTGTCAGCGAAGGGCTGTATGTTGCTAAGATTCAGAACAGGTTTCAGTAGAACTTCGAGACTAAGATGGACTAGAAAGAAAAGTCTAGCAATTTGCTCCCAAAAATCAGCCAATGAAAACCCTTTGGATACAATAGTCCAATCAGCCATTGATCACAGAGATGGCTCAGAACCAGAGAGCTGACGTCACAGCAGCTAACAGCGATAGCTTATGCACAGGCTTGGGAGGTGCTAAAATAAAAACCAATTCCATTGCCCTCGAGGTGATTCTGACTCATAGTGACCCTATAGGACAGAGTAGAACTGCCCCATGGGAGGACACAAAATGCCCCACTCTTCAGGGGTCAAGCTAGAACCAGGAGTAAAGGAGTAAGACAACAACCCCAAAGCTGACTATAGGGCAAAGGTAAGAGACACAGAAAATGATGGAGATTCCTTGGGGAAGATTTTCTGGCGGAGGTAGCTCCATACGAGCTAGACTGACAAAGTTTCATACCAGGTGGAATTGGGGAAGAAAGACACTCCAGGTGTGGGGACAGCTTGGACAGAAAGCAGGTTTTCAGAAAGGCACAGCATCCTAGAGAGACAAACAGCACCCAGTCATGGATTCTCTAAAGCCCCCAGGGTTGGGTGGGTGGGTGGGCGGGGGAGCCCCGAGTGAGGGCCACCTGGACTCACCTGTGGTTGGGGACGGTGCCTCATTCAGGAAGCGCTGGCACTGACGCCGGTACTCTCGCCATTTCTGCACAGTCTCCGAGAGGGACACAGTGGCACCCTGGTGAGAGCCAGAAATCGGGACCTCCATGGAGCCAGCCAGTCCATCTCCCACCCTCTGCCCCCAAACATTTGGTTTCTTTATCATCAGGAACCTGGAGAACCGGTGACCCAACTGAAAGTAGCAGAAAATGTTACCTCCTCAAAGGGGCCCCACCCATTGCCTACAGCCATCTAGTTGATTTTGACCATAGTGATTTTACGGGACAGAATAGAACTGCCCCGTAGGGTTTCTGACTGCCAACTTTTTGATTAGCAGTTGTAATTCTTAACCACTGCACCACAAAGGGGTTCTAGGAGGATGGTTTTGAATCTTTACCTTTTTCAGGAGGCAGGTGCACAGCAAACCAAACTCATCGCTGTTGTCAGTTCTGACTTATGGCGACCCTACTGGACAGACCCTACAGAACTGCTGCATAGGGTTTCCTAGTCAGTTATCTTTACAGAAGCAGACTGCTGCATATTTCCTCTCCCTGAGTAGCTAGTGGCGTTAACCACTATGCTACTAGGTCGCCTTAATAAGTATCCAGTCAATGTTTACTGAATTGATGCTTTTGCGGGGTAGGTGAGTGGAGAAGGAGGGAAGAAAAGAGGAGGGGAGGGGAGGAGAGGGGAGGGGAGGAGAGGGGAGGGGAGGAGAGGGGAGGAGAGGGGAAGGGAGGGGAGAGGAGAGGAGGCTGTGTGTCTTATTTCTGCTCTCATCTGATTTTACTAGAGAGAGAAGACTTTCTGGGGGTCTATGCCAAAAAACCAAATCCACTGCTGTCGAGTCAGTTCAGACTCATAGCAACCCTACAGATAGAGTAGAACTGCCCCATAGAGTTTCCAAGGAGCATCTGGTAGATTTGAACTGCCATCCCTCTGGTTAGCAGTGCAACTCTTAACCACTATGCCACCAGGGTTTCCCTTGGGGGTCCAGGGCTGCCCTGTTGCTGCAGTTTGCTGCCTGTCCTTCACCCAGTCAGCCCACCTGGAAAGTTCTTGCACTTGCAACCACTCCAGAAGCGGGCATGCAGGCCCAGAGCGGGAGAGGGATTCTAACAAGGTCATACAGCACCTCAGGGAACAGAGGTAAGGCTAGGGCCCCCAGGCCTCCACAATAGTGAATAAGATACAATGTTGTGATCTTCAGGGACATGGGTGTGGTGGGATTCAAAGCTTCCGAACCTGGAATGGCCTCGATGAGCATCTCTCCTGAAAGGTGCTGTCATGCGTACCGTCCCCATTGTCCTAGGACAGCAGCGTGGATCAAATGCTCACCCCTCTTTCAGTCAGTAGGATGAGGGGTCCTGAGGCCACGGGAGAAGAGCTCAGAAAAGTTCCAGAACATGGAGGGCAGGTGTGTAATGAGTAGGGTGATGTAAGCCTCAATTTTCAGATAAGGTGGCTGAATTTTTGGGACCCACAACCAAGCAGACCACCCAAGCGAGAATTGTCCCTCGTGAACGTTTTTGTGCATTTAGTTTAGATGCGAGGTCTGACAACTGAGTTTGCGAACTCATCCTAGAAAAAGTGCTACGTACCTCATCGCTGACCATCACTACAGTCACCTTTGAAGTACATCCCTTGGGAAGCTATGCACTGATGCCAGCACAAAGGCCACCCTTCAAAGCAATTTTGGAACTTTTTTTTCTGGAATGGCCATCAGAACTGTCATCTTTTTACTTTGATGTTCTGAATGTCATCAAAAGGTCTTCCTTTCAATATTTCCTTTATCTTCAGGTAAATAAAAATGTTCTTGGAGGCCAGATTAGGTGAGCAGGGTGTTCCAATACAGTTATTTTTTTACTGGCTAAAACCTCCCTCACAGACAACTATACAATTAAGTTCACAAACTTGCCACTGTGCCACCATGCACAATGGCCATTCCAGAAAGAGTTCCAAAATTGCTTTGAAAATTGGTGGACTAGGCACTGGCATCGGTGCATAGTTTCCCAAGAGAAGTACTTTGAAGGTGGCCACAGTGATATTTAGCAATGAGATATGTAGCATGTAGAACAATTAAGTTCATGGACTTGTCAGTTTTACTTCTTCACATGCAGTCTCTATGGGTCAGAATTGACTTGTCCGCCCCCAACAACAACACAGAATTTACAACAAAATTTCACTTTGTGAAATAATCACAAAATGTACACGCATGCTGAAAGTAACGTAACCTATTTTTAGAAGCCCACAATCTTGACTCGTGGTGCCCAGAGAACGAGCTGGATCTGGTGTCTGGGCAGTCCTTCCCTGGCGTAAGCTGAGTGGTAGCTCACAGGGCACAACTCCCTCGCCTGTCCCTAAAGACCCAGGGTGGCATTTCTCACGCGCACCTCCCACCAGGGATGGAGCCAAGTCTGTGTCCCGCTCGGCAGTACCCTTGGAGTAAGTGTGCTGAGGCCACAGATGGGGCTGTCCTGAAGAGTGCTCTTGGGAAGGCAAAGATTAAATGGATTTGGCCTAAACAAACAAAATCAAGCAAGGAATAAAACACAACAGCAACAGAGGTAGGGTCATAATTCTAGTCACAACTGAGAGAGTATGACAGTTTTTTTAATGACAGTTTTCATAAGAGCCACTCCTGGGCAGTCAGCATCACTCCCTCTCCCTCCTTCCTTCTTCCTTCTCGGTCCTAGTAAAGGTCTCCTCCCTGGGGACCCTGAATGCAGCAGCTGCTAGTGGGGAGAGGGCCAAGAGATGGGGAGAATTCCCCTTGGTCTCTGTTTCTTACAGAGAAAACCAGGCAAGAAGCAAGCTCACTGCTCAGAACTGGGGCAGAAGGTGTGTCTGGAGCAGGAAGCAGCCAAAGAAGCCCATAAGAAATGGAAGTCTCCAGCTGGTGGTGAAGTGGTTAGAGGCTAAGGGCAGCACCATGAAGGCCAATCCAGTCACCCACACCCCAGGGAGCCTCAAGACTGGGGCAGCCTGTCACCCTGCTCTGAGCAGCTTTATGGAGAGGAAATTATTCCCAGAATGGGGCTCCCTGAGGGCAGGGCTGAGTCCTCCCCTCAGACTGGTGCTCCCTGAGGGCAGGGCTGTGTCTCCCCATCAGACTGATGCTCTCTGAGGGCAGGGTTGTATCTCCCCTAAGACTGGGACTCCTTGAGGCAAAGCTGTATCTCCCCTGAGAGTGGGGGACCCTGAGGACAGGGCTGTGTCTTCTCCCCACAGACCTCAGGATTGCCAAATACTCTTCACCCATCTCCCCTTAGCTCTTGCCCCAGCAAAAACTACTCAGACCTCTTCTCTCCCTCGTGGTGTTTATGGAAACCATAACAATGCTAGTATTGAGGGTGGTGGGGCAGTCAGCAATACCAAGGTGAATGCCAAGGCTGCAGGGGAGGATGTCAAACACTTTGCAGGACAAAATGACATACAGAGAAGGTAGTGGGTGGAAGTGCTCGGGAAGCAGAGGGGCAGGGCTCAGTGCAGACTCCAGAGGCCTGGTGGAACTCTAGAGACCAAAGAGATCAGACTGGGGTTGAGTTGCAGGTGGAGAGTTAACCTAGCAAGGAGGAAGGTGGGCCTTTCAGGAGGGAGTGTGGCAGGGGTCAAGTGCAGAGGTGGGACCATCACTGCTCTGGTGAATAGAGGGAGCTATGGAGTATTCAAGAGCTTTCTGGGGCAAGCAGAGAATGGTAGGAAGGGCCTTGGACAGATTTGAGGCCTCTATCCAAGATAAGGCTAGGAAAGGGAGGTCGAAGGCTGCCCAGGGCCAGCATGTCCAGAAGCCTGTTAACAGTGGGTGAACAGCCTTGGCTTGGGGCTCAGATTCAGGCCTGATCCTGACACCTTCAAGTGTTAGTTTTGTGCCCTTGTACAAGAGTTTTAAATTCTTCTAGTCTCAGTTTATATATCTGCAAAATGGGGATAATAAGCCCTACCTCTAGCACCCAACAGACACACAAAAACTGTTGTGAATATTAGATAAAAATACATAGAACAGTCCCTGATACACGGAAAATGCTCAGTCAGTGGCCGGTCGGTCTATTTCTGCCAATTAGGGGAAAGAGAAGGTTAGGACAGAGTGACCTGGCTTCCTGGGGAGTCTGGGCCCTACTCTTTCTCCACTTCAAAGATCAGCACACTCCTAGGAGGAGGAAACTAATATATTGTCATGCCCAAGGACCAGTCATTCCTCTCAGTGACATCTTCCAGCAACAGCGCAGTCAATGGCGGGAAAAGTAGAAAGGCTCTGGACCCCTGCCCTTGGGCAGGAAACCTGGAGGAGGGGTACGGCCCAACCCCACTTCATCTTTCCATAAGTTTCTGTTCCAAGCCCACCTGAAGGGTGCTGGCTGTTGGGAGGACACAATGGCAGATGCTACCTGCCCCTCACATGCAGCAAAGCTGGTGCAGGCCACAAGGGGTGGGACGTACAAGTGGCCAGGGCTGGGGCAAGTCAAATAGGGTCTTGCCCTATTTCATGGGATGTCTCTGAGTGGGATAAAGGCAAAGAGACAGTGCCTGGATTAGGAACAGTGATAAGGAGGGGTGTTTCTCAGATTCAGGAGTTTGGGAAGGAAGCAACAGGTAGGAAAGAAGAAGCCAGGAAGGAGTACTACGGTCTTCAGAAGAGAACACTGGACAGAGGGCCACAAGTCTTTGCTTTAAATCCCAGATCTGCCTGTTAGTGCATGACTGACGGTACATACTTGCATCTTTGGAGGCCTTAGTTTTCTCATTTGTAAAATGGGTATATCATTCTTCTTAAAGGGTTACCACACAGATCCAATAAGATAAGCAAGTGGAAACCCTCGAGAACTATGCAGCCCTGTACCAGTAGGCTGCACTAGACGGTGGACGCCCTGAAGGAGATGGATGTAAACTGCGGGTGCTGTCTCGGGTAGGCTCCCCAACACCCCGAGAAGGTGCTTCTTCCCTGAAGATGGTATGCTAAAATTCCTCCTGTTTTATTTCTCAGCGTGAATAAGTACATGGAGATCTTTGCTTTTCTCAGGAATTGTTTTGGGCTGAGGGGAAGAAAGAGACCTCTGGCCTCTCTGGACCACTGAGGTGGGCAAAAAGGGGGAGTGCCTCCCAGAAAGAGCAAGATAGCTCAAGAGACAAACTTTCAGTTTCTCCAAATTTGGACCAGGCTTTCAGGTTCCCCAGAATCTCCAACCAGGACCCCTAACCTTCTTCCTCTCTGCCACCTGCCAGAGCCCAAACCAGGACGTGCATTCCTACTAGGTCCTGGGCCCTAGGAGGGAATGGGCATCCAGGCACCCATCTCTCACCTATTGCTTTTTCTGAAGGGCTTCAGATATCTCAACACAAGAGCAGTACCCACACTCTTGCCTGCAGAAGAACCCTCACAAAGACACACTGTTGCACACATGATCACAAATACCACTAAGCACATTCGGACACACTGACACACAGAGTCTCTGTCTCACATATGGACTGTCACTCACATGCTGAGACATTGCCTCCAGCACACACGTACCCACACACATTCACACTCCTTGACTGACATACTCAACCCACAGTCACACACATGCATGCAGAGAAACAGCCCCACAGACACTGTGTCACAAGCACATTGTTTCTGCGGCACACACTGGCAGACACCCACCCATATACCATGATGTCACACACTCACACACAGAGGCTGCCCCCTGGCCACAGTGTCTCCCACATGGAATCACAAACATATGTGCTCTTTCACACACACTGACATGCTGGGATGTTGTTTTGTACATGCTGACTCCCACACAGGCTAACTGTCACTCACAGAGCCAGATACAACTACACAGAGAAACAGGGTCTCACACAGCCCACAGCCCTCTCTTCCAGGTCTGTCTTCTCTTTCTGTCCGTCTCTGTCTTGCTGTCTCTCTTTCTCTTACACATGCACGCACACACACACACAATCTGATCAGGGGCAGGCTGCAGCCAAAAAGGCGCTTGTTTTTCCTAAGTGCGGGGCAGGACGTGGTTTCTCGCAGTTTCTCCCACTCTTGGTCCATGACCGGAAGGGAGTCTGGCTTAGAACAAAGTCCACGCTAACCACTGTACCGCCTGGACTCTATTCACCACTCACTGGTGTGCAGAAGCATGGAGCCTTCAGCAGACTCCCCCACATCCTGTTTCTGCAGCTCTGGAGAACACTTCCATGTTCCTGAGGTTAGTTCACTCAAGTGACTAAAGCTGCCGTTTCACAGTACATCATCTCAGTCCTCTCCACAACTCTGCGACAGAGCTTGCAATTCCTTTTTATAGATGAGGAAACTGAGGCTCAGGATGGTCAAATGTCCAATCCAAGATGACCAGCTAATATCAGAGCTGATATAGGAGCCCACTTCTGACTGGTTCTAACCAGAGTGTCAGAGGTTTACCCATCTCTTTGGGTCACTGCCTTCCTCAGTGGGGTCTCAGGAAGGTAGGAAACAAGGAAGTAAGTAGCTCTTGCCAGCCACAACAGAGTGACCAAGGTCACCTTCTGCCGAGGCCATCGTCCTGCCTCCAGGGAGGCTGGTCCAGCCTTGCTGGACCACACAGTGAGCAGCCCCCTCTCAGCGCCTCCTGGTCTACCTGAATACGTGAGTATTAAGCCAAGACCCCACTGGCCCCTGTCTCACTTCATGCTCCTGAATTGCTGGGCCACCCTGTATAAGGAATCCTCTTTCGGAGATTTTGTCCTCACATCAGTAATGTGAAAGGAGTAACCGCAGTCCTGTCAGCCTCGTGGACAGAAAATAAAATGCAAAACTCACCACTTTTAAAGCCTTATATGTGTGCATGAGGTTTTGTAATAACTACTGCAGTCTAACCTCAAATGCACCTGCTGCTGAGATCTCTCGTGGTGGCTACAACGCCCCAGTGGCTCCTGACATGAGTTTCTCAGTGCTCCATCCTCTCTGCACACAGCCTGTCCCCTCCTGCCCTTCTCTGCCACCCTAGTCCTGTTATGCTCTGATACACTCAGCCTAGGGCTTAGGAATGAGGATAATCAGAAGAAAGGACAGGCTCAAGGAGCATGAAACGAATGGAAAAAGGACTTTGAGAAGAAGGGACAGGCTGCCTGCAGAACTCTTCCGCTTCCCTTAACCAAAACCAGATCTGCAAACTTGGCCCTGAGCAGGATGGAACCAGGAAGCAGAGCCTCCCCCTACCCCTTTCTGTCCCAATCCGTACCCAAACCCAAATCCACTACTGTCGATTCTGACTCATAATGACCCTATAGGACAGAGTAGAACTGCTCTGTAGGATTTCCAAGGAAAAGCTGGGGGATTCAAATTGCCGACTTTTTGGTCAGCAGACGTATCACTTAACTAATATACCACCAGGGTTTCCTCTCAATCCACAGGAGGAGGTAAAGGTGAGCAAATATAGGGCAATGGCTCTGCAGTCCTGGCCCCCAAAAGATCCCAACCACATAAGCTTCCAGAGGAAAGTCAAGGCTGAAGGGTGGGAAGAGAAGGTGTCAAGGGAGGAAGGGTATCTCCTAGGACTAGGAGTGGGGGACAGGGATAGGGAGAAGGAGTATGCACAAGCATTGGAGGACTGAAAACATGCTGACACCTTGCTAACAGGCACAGCTGTCCACATTTGGATTTTTGGCAAGCAGTGGTGGAATGTTCCTTCATCAGAACCAACGCAATGGCTCCCCATCCTACCTCCCGTCTGATCTGGGACAAATTTCAAAGCCTCTATAGATCCACTCTCCAAAGATCTCAATTCTTCAGATCGGGGGGAGGCAAGAAGGAGCCCTGGTGGCACAGTGGTTAAAGTGCTCAGCTGCTAACCAAAAGGTGAGTGGTTCCAACCTATCAGTAGCTCCCCGGGAGAAAGATGTGGCAGTCTGCTTCCATGAAGGTTTACAGTCTAGGAAACTATGGAACAGTTCTGCTGTCTCCTGCAGGGTCTGTGTGTGTCAGAACTGACTTCACAGATGGGTAACAAGGGGAACTGGAAGGGGGCGAGAGAAAGAGACAGTTCCTTGACACAGGAAAGGCCACCCAAGCCTGTACCTCCTCTCTGCTCAAGCATCTCTCAGCATCTTTGGACAAGATCCTTTCCCAGACACAAGCTAACCCTGTGCAGTTTCTAGTCCAGGAGCCTTAGAAGGACAAGGAAAAGGGTACACCTGTGGCCTGCTCTCTGATGGCACAGCAGTGAGGTCAAGGTGTCTGTCAGTTCCCAGCATGTGCTCTGGTGTGTCTTGCCAAACAGGGAAGGTGGGGGTCTGGCCAGGTGTGCGACAAGGACCTGGATGCTTCTGGAAGAGTGTAGAGCCTCCTGTGTGTTTGCTGCAGGGACTAGGGGGAGGGGGGCCAGAGGGAAAGTGATAATGAGCCCAAAGTTCCATCTGGGAGGTCACAGGAAAGGACAACAATCTGCCCACTGTAAGGTCCCTGGGGCTGTGAGTCAAATGCTGTTCTGGGGGGCTGGTGAAGGGGACCAGAGTGCTGTCTCCACACAAGGTCCCTCTCCATGCCCTCAGAACCTTCTCTGGGTCTCAGACAGTCAGGCAGAGGTGGAGGTGGGAGGTGCGGCAGGGAAGAGGCCCAAGGCCTAGTGAAGGGGAGTCTGAGGTGCAGGGGTGGAGCTTTGGACTGTGCCAGGGCCGCTGGCAGGGGCTTATAGGAGGAAAGAGGAGTTAGGAAAGTGGTTTGGGTAGGATGAAGACATGGTACAGAAGTCAGCGCCGACGGCGGCGGGCAGCTGGTGCCTGAGAGCCAGGCCGAGGCAGCAGCGAGGAGTGGGCACCTCCACGGGACTGGGGAAGTCGTCCTCAGTCCAAGTCCCTCGTCTGTGCCTCTCAGTCGGCATATCCAACTCTCCGGTCCCTGCTCCCCTGGAGGCTTTTGGTTCCCTCGGCCCACAGGTCTTAGAGTTTCGCTCAAGTCCTGGCTGCCCCTGCTGGGGACACTGAGCCCGCAGACCGCAACGCCGCCTCCCTCTTCCCTTGTCCTCCCTAGCGCCCCCCCCACCGGGTCCGCGGGGCTCACCTGGGGGCGAGGGCCAGCCCTGCCCACCGCCCCGAGCAGCAGGAGTGCAAGACGGAGCGGGCCGGGGGCGCCGGCCATGGCGAGGCTCTCAGGACTGGGCCATCGCTGCCACCTGCGGAACCGCGCGCACCGCGACTAATCCCGAGCGGGCAGCGGGTGACGGGCTGCGGGCGCCGGGGGAGGAGCCGGCGCGGGGCCGCCCAGCCCACGGGAGGGGCCGGGCGGGGTCTTCAGCCTTCCTCCCGGCCGACCTAGGTCACTTCGCGGCCCTCGCGGCTCCCTTGATCCCGTCCCGGGCCAGCGAGATGTCTCGCACTGCGCTCCGGACGCGCGCCGCTCGGGTTTGCAAAGCGCAGCAGCTCGACCGCCAGCTCTGAGCGCGGGCAGTGCGTTTGGCCAGGTTTCGGGCGACAAGCCCAGCCCACACCCGCACAAGCCCCTCGGACCTCCTCTTAGGCTTCCCTGACTGAGCAAAGCCAAACCGCCACGCATCTGTTCAGGGCATCTCAAAGACAGCTCAGCCCGAGGAGCAGATGGGACTTGTCCGAGGTCACACAACGCGTCAGACCCCTCTTGGAAAGTTATTCCCAGAGCTGTGTCTGACGAGTGACCTATCCAGTAGGGTTACCTTCACCTCAACAATGTCCACCCCTTCTTCCTAGGCTCTGTCACAGACAAGGAGGATGGAAGGAAGCCACAACAAATGCATCAATGGAGCTCCGAGGTGGGGAGGGTTGAGAAGTTCCCCTCCAGCTGGGAATTTGCGGAATTGCAGGGGAAGGATAAAGGAGATCTGTCTCTGAGCTTCCCCCACACTCGATCCCTTGCAGCTCCCATGCACCCTGCTCAGTAGCACTTGGCTGCTACAGCACCTGGGTTCTATAGCGGTGTCTTCTAACCTCTGCATTTTACCTGCCTTTGTTTCTACATCCACTCTCAAACACTGTCAAGTGCTCAGGCTACTCTCAGGTTTTCTTATTTATTTATATTTTATTGTGCTTAAGTGAAAATTGGCAATTCAAGTCAGTGTGTCATACAAAAACTCAGAGCACACTCCTCTATCCTCTCCCCCAGGTATTTCCTGTCTCCATTCAACCAGCTTCTGTCCCTCTCTGCCCTGGCTTCTGCCTCTGCTCAGGAGCTGCCCATTAATCTCACGTGTCTGTTTAAGCCAAGAAGAACATTGTTTGATAGTGTCATGTTATGTCTTACAGTCCAATCCAGTCTCTGAGAGCTGTTTTCAGGGATGGTTTCGGTACCAGCTAACAGAGAGTCTGGAGGTCATGTCTTCAAGGGACCCTCCAGTCTGTCAGACCGTCAAGTCTGGTCTTTTTAACAGAGTTTGAGTTTTGCACCCGACTTTTCTCCTACTCTGTCGGGGACTCTTTGTTGTGTTCCCTGCTAGATCAGTTACTGGTGGTAGCCAGGTGTCATCTAGTTCTTTTGGTCTCGTGCTGATGTAGTCTCTGGCGTATATGGCCCTTTTCTGTCTCTTGGGCTCATATTTTCCTTGTCTTTGACATTGTTCATTCTCTGCTCCAAGTGGGTTGGGGCCAATTAATGCTACTTAGATGGCTGATTGCTAGCTTTTAAGAATACAGATGCCACTCACCAAAGTGTGATGCAGAACACTTTCTTAATAATCTTTGTTGTGCCAACTCAGCTAGGTGTCCCCAGACCCTTTCAGGTTCTTTTATCACCGGGCTTGTTGGGAGGGACTTCTAAGAGGGCACTGAAAAGTAGAGGCAGTAAAAGGGGATCTCCCCAAAGAACATGATGCCCCTATTGGAGATAGAGTGGAAGATGTGCTCAGCCCCAGAACCGCCATGGGTCTGTCTGAACCATTCCCAAGGGAAAGGGAGTCTGTGAGAGTAGCTGCCCTTCAGGAAGAAGGCAGAACTTCTGGAAGCCCAGAGGGAGGCTGGATCTGTCTGCGAGCAGGGAGGGGGACAGTTGGTGAGAGGAACCACAGGTTTCCTTTCTGTGAGAAGGTTCCTCCTCCTCTCCAGGGAGCTCCACCTCCACCTTCTGAGCATCATATGTTCCCTTCTCTACCCAGAAGTCAGTCTAATGGTCACCTGCAGTGTATCACTTGGGATTAGGTTGTCCAGCTGCAAGTGACTAAAGCAAAACAGCACCCAAATGTGTAACCAAATGCTCTGTCATGTAAGGCAAGCCCAGAGACACAGCTTAGGATTGGAGTGGCCACTGCCAGATCATCAGCGTCCACTCTTCTCTTGGTCCAAGGCTTCCATCTAATGAGCCAAAGTCATAGCAAGGTTAAATGTTAGAATTTTTGTTACTTTGTTGTTGTCATTAGTTGCTGACAATGTTGACTCTTAATGAACCCATGTCTGTTGAAAAGAACAACTTCCTAGGGTTCTCAAGATCGTGATCTTTCAGAAGTTGATTGTTAACCCTACTTTCTGAGGTGCCTCAGGGTGAATCTGAGTTGCCAAACTTTTGGCTAGTAATTGAGTACTTAACCATTTGTGCTATCCAGGGACTCTTTCTATCACTCTGGAAGAAGGCATAAATGTGGATTTGGGGAAACAACTTACAGGTTCTGCTACACCAGGGCTGGAACAGGGAGAGAAGAGAGGACTCCAGAGGGCAAAAGAAGAGTGCTAGGGAAGGTGTTCAGAGCTGGGTCGTTTACAACTGAATTTATCAATCTTCAAATCACATTTATTCAGTAAATATTTACTAGATTCCTGCCATGTGCCAGTCACTGAGCTAGGTCCTGCAGATACAGGGTGGTGCAGTCCCTATCCCCATGGGAATTATATTCTCATGGAAGAGACAGGCATTAAACACAGAATTTAATTATTTGAGCCAATTACATTACAACTGTGGTATGGATGGTCCAACCCTCAGCACTCACTGTTTCTCTTTGCCTGGGAGTGTTCTGACTAACAGAAGCTTGCTTGGGTTCAACTGATGCCAGGCAGGCATGATGTGTCAGGAAATAACACCCCCATGAGCACCTCTCAATCAGTGATGGACAGGAGTTGATTAATAGCCTAGCTCCTCCTCCCTTGGATCGGACAACTCAGACACGGCTACCACATGATGTCCCAGAGATCTTGCCTGTGACTGAATGCAATTGCTCACAGTGGCAACCTGCTCAATAATGCATAACCTGCTCATGGCTGCCTGGGATACAGTATACTTTTCCAGCCTCCCTTGCAGCAGGAATGCCCATGTGACTCAGTTCTGACCAATGAGAGTTGAATTGGTGGCTGCTACTTTGGGTCACCTAAGCTTTCCTCCTTCCAGTTGGCTGGAACTTAGATAGGAAGCCTGGAAGTGGGGTAGTTACTTTGGGTCATTAGATGGAAGCCTTGGACTAAGAGAAAGGTGGACTCAGATGATCAGGGAGCAGCCACTCCAATCCTACCTGGCTTCCTTCCCTTTCCTGGCTCACTTTCCCACCTCCAGGGGACTAGTGCTTCTGCGATCACATCTCAGATAAAAATAAACTACTTACCCTTAAATACTTGACATTTTTAGGAGAGCCCAGCCAAAGACAGTGGGCATATGAAAGAATCCAAGGATCGTAATGGCCAGACCTCTGGAGCCTAGAAGTATTTACTTGGATTTTCCATATGTGTATGTGTATGTGTGTGTGTGTACAGGTATGTATATGTATAATTCATTTTATTGTTGTTGATGATGATATACACAGCAGAACATATATCAATAGTTCTGCCTGTACAACCCAGTAGCAATGATTACTTTTTTCAGTTGTGCAGCCAGTCTCACCTTCCTTTGCTGAGTTGTTCTGCTTCTACTAACATAAATTCACTGCCCTTTACGGTTCCTATCTAATCTTTCAAGTTATTATTGTCAATTTGCTCCCATATAGATAGATCTTGAAAGAGCATAATGCTCAAAGCAGAGATCCTTTACTAGTTAAGCTAAACTATTGTTTGGTTTCAAAAGGTCTTCAGGGGATATTTTTGATTTAAAATTTAGAGATTATGTTAGGGCAATAGTTTCAGAAGCTCATCCAGCTCATGGCTCCAGAACATCTGGGTTCCATGAAAATTTTAGATTTTCTTCTACATTTTTACACCTTTTGATTAGGATTCTGCTATAGAATATTTGATCAAAATACTCAGTAATGGTAGCCAGGAACTATACAGTTCTTACAGTCTCATAGAGGCAATGAGCTACACATTCCATTTCCTTCTCCCATTTCTGACTCTCCTTCCTCTGTTGCTCCAGCAATTTTCTTTTTTAATACCTAGATGTCCAAATGCCTATACATCTGCTTTGATTCTACCTTTCATCTCGGCACATACCATCCTATATTATAACTGTTTTCTTCTCTGCGTGGTACAAACAGTTAACATGTTTGGCTTCTAACTGAGAGCATCCTGTGCAGTCCTGGCCCCCTAGTAGGTTCTCAGAGATTCTTGTTTAAAATAACAAATAGAGTAAGTCGAAGCACCTACTGTCACTGTCCTTGTTATAAGTTCCCTCGTTAGACTGCAGGCTCCTTAAGGGAAAGAATGCTTCCTTGTTCATCTCTGAATATCTAGCATCAGCACAGACCATGGGACCGTGCTGTCGCTGTTAGCTATCAGTGAGTTGGGCCATGCGCAATGGAACCCAACACTGCCCGATCCTGAGCCATTCTTATGATCAGTTGCAGGCAGGACTTTTGTGATCCACAGGGTTTTCACTGGCTGATTTTCAGAAGTAGATCAGCAAGCTTTTCTTCCTAGTTTTTGTTAGTCTGGAAGCCCTGCTGAAAGCTGATGGGCATCGTGGCAACACCCAACCCTCCATGGACAGATGGGTGGGGGCTGCACATGAAATACACAGTAAGGGCTCCAGGAATGTTTGTTAAAACTGAAACGTATTAACCTAATTGTTCAGTGAAGTACCTGGCTTACAGTAGGTCTTCAAAACTTACTGGAAAAAGAATGGGTAAGGGGAGAGAACAGAGTATGTACTTGGTGATACAGTCCCCTCCTTTACCCACATTAGAGACTTTCCCTCAAGCCTCCTGGAGCACAGTGAAGGATGAGCTCCCTAAGAACAGAGCTTTGAATGGGGCGGAATACCAGCTGCTAAACCACTAACAATAACCATGAAAATGAAAACCAGAACGACCACTCATCGGGTCTCCACTGTGAGCCAGGTGCTGCTGGATGCTTAGTAGGTGCTGATCTCATCAAGTTGATCCAATGAAGGCCAAATATTATGCCGATTTTATAGATCAGGAGACTGAGGCTCAGGGATGTAAAGGAAGTAGCTGATAGAGCACAGCTGGCATTCATTCCAGGTCTGCCTGCCCCAGAGCTGGTGCTGAAGCTCCCAATGAGCCACTGTGTATATAGTGAGGGTACAGGTGCCAGCTCTGCCAGCCTGACTGAGGACTACCTCCCCTACGGCTCCTTTCTGCTCAAGCCTAGAGCTCAGGGTTCTTGCTCCTCATCCCCATGCCCAGAGAGTCTCCTAGTGTGGGGCGAATGGGCAAGACAGAAACTTACACTTGGGGGCAGTGAGCAGTGGGATGGTAGAAGAGAGAGGGATGGTGACAGAGTTGGTGTCTCTGGATGATACATACAGTTAATATGCTTGGCTGCTGTCTTAGTCATACCACATGGGAATGGCTCTAACAGAAAAGTAGGCTAGAAGTCTGAACTGTATAGGGTCTTTCTCTTTCGGCTCTGGTGGAAGGTCACTGTCATCAACATTTCTCTGGACTGGAAGCTTCTAGGGCCCAGGGACCCCAGGCCCAAAGGACATGCTCTGCTCACTGCTTCTTTCCAGATTGTGTGATTCCCCAACTGTCTGCTCACTTCCCTTTCCTTTATATCTCAAGAGATTGCCTCAAGGCACAATACAGCCTAACACATTGAATCCTGCCCCACTGACAAAACTGCCACCCATCCTCCCACATTAACATCATAGATGCAGGATTTGCAACCTATAAAAAAACAAAACTTACTGCCAGCTCCATACAGTTTCCAAGAAATGCCTGGCAGATTTGAACTGCTGGCCCTTCAGTTAGCAGTCATAGCGCTTAACCACTACACTCACCAGGGTTTCCTTACAACATATAGGAACACACAATACTACGAATCATGACCTAGCCAAACTGCTACACATATTTTTGGGGTGACCAATTCAATCCATGACACCTATTGACCAAAAGGCTGGTGGTTTGAGCCCATCCAGAGCACCTCAGAAGAGGCAGGAAAACCCAGCGAGGTTTTCCTACTGAGGGACAGAGGATGGTGGAGCAGCCTGTACTGCAGTCTGTCTCCTGCAGGGCACGGCTCCGCAGCTTCTTTTTCTCAGGTGGACATGCCAGTGACTCACAGACGCATTCCTGAGGATAACTTGCCAGTCTCCTTCTGAAGAGTCAGCCAGCCACGAGAACCCTATAGAGGACAATCCCACTCTGACACATGTGTGGTCAATGGCAACTGACAGGGAAAGGAATTAGGCAGAAGGAGAAGAAGAGAGACAGACTGAGAAATGTCAGGAAAGACAGATGTCCCTTTGCCCACACAGTTCAGGTATCTTTCTAAGATCCAAGCCCCTAAACCCAAAATCGGTTGCTTTTGAAATGTCGATACCAACTCCTGGTGACCTTATAGAACAGAATAGAACTGCCCACAGGGTTTCCAAGGAGCAAATGGTAGCTTCAAACTGCTGACCTTTCTTAACCACTGCACCACGAGGGCTCCTTCACATCCCTAAGAGATCCGCAAATCTCAAGACCACATCACTCTTCTATGAGACTAGCTGAGGAAATGGCCAACATCTTTTAGCTGCACATAAACATACCAGCACACACACACGTACACACAGATCTTAGACTTCGACAGTCTTGAATTCAAACTCAGCTGAAGCACTCAGTGTGAGTCCTTGGAATAATTACTCAATATCCCCGAGCCTCAGTCCCTTAATCTGTAAAATGGGAACAACAATAAGGGCCAACATTTACAGAGCACTTGCCATGAGCCAGATACCACTGTAGATGTTTTCAGTGGGTCATTTCATTTAATGCTCACCGTCGACCTCATACCAGCTAGTGTCAGACAAAAGCCTGAGGATCTGCTTTTAAGAGCCAGCACTGGGCTCAGGAATCTGTCTTCCCCTAAAACCAAAGAAAATAAACCCACTGCCAATGAGTCAGGTGCAGCTCACAACATCCCTAGAGGTCAGGGAAGAACTGCCCCATAGAGTTTCCAAGGAGCACCTGGTGGATTTGAACTGCTAGCCCTTAACCCACTATGCCACTAGGGTTTCCATGGCTGTTAGCAACTCCTGGAGGGAAAGGGACTGTGTCCCCTGAGGGCAAGAGCTCCACCCCTCTGCCTCCAGAGTCTGCCCTTGGACTCTGCCTTTCACCTCCTTCCCTAGAGCATCCAAGAACAACTCTTGAGTTGAGAAGGGGGATCTTTTTATCCCCATTTTAAACAAGGACCCTGGAGCACAGTGCAGTTAAATAACTAGCCCAAGAGAACACCGTTAGCGAGCCTGGCTGCAATGCTAAACAGTTCCCCAAGAGACTCCACAATCCAAGTTTATCATGTCGTGGAACTGTCTGATGATCAAGAATGGCACTCACCCCAGAACCCGACATGAAGAAGTCGTGGTAACTGGCAGCATTAATCCCACTGTTTTTCCCTCACGGTGGCCCTAATCTTTCCAAATATCTGTGTGCCCCAGTGTGCCAGGTCTCAGCAAAGCAGCAGAGTTGCTACTGCTGAGGACTCTGGCTCAGTCCATCCTTCCCTGGCCCAGGTGGCTGCAGCCTGATCCCCCAGGTCGGGAGGAGGAAGGCCTGTGGGACCAAAGAGGCCCTATCTCCTGTGCAGCCCCACAACCCATCACTGCCCCTGTCTTCAGTAATCCAGGCACTGGGCCCTGTGCAGCTCTGGGGCAGTCAGCTGGGGAGGATTTACAGCCTCTTGAGCTACAGTGATTATTGCTCTCTTGGGCAGATGCAGCAGGCTGTATTTCCAAAGTGTCATAGCACTGTTTTCGTAACTGACTCCTCTGTTGAGAACAGTCAGTGGGATCGCTTCCACTGGACCCGAACAGCTGCCATCAAGTTAATTCTGACTCAAGGTGAAGCCCTGAGTGTCAGAGTAGAATTGTGTCCCATAAGGTTTTCAGTGGCTGATTTTTTGGAAGCAGATCACCAGACCTTTCTTCCGAGGCACTTCTGGGTGAACTGGAGCCACCAAACTTTTGGTCAGCAAATGAGTATATTAAGTGTGTGCAGCACTCTGGGACTCCACTCCCATTTTTACAGAGAGGGTAACTGAGTCCCACAAGAGGAAGTAATTTGCTCTTGATCATTTAGCAACCTCTGGAAAAAAGAAGAGTTTTAAAAAAAAAGTGGGAGCGAAAACAGTAATGTTTCTCATCTCCATGTGAAAACCCTGGCTGGAAATGACCTTCATCTCCTCTGGGAGAGACTGGTGTCTGGAGTGCAGCAAAGGGAGAGAAAACCCAAGGGACGGAGGGAATCGCGGGGAGAGGGGAATGGTAAGAGCTGCAGAGCCAGGAAGTACACAAGGATAGCAGGCATTGTCCTAAAGACCATCTATTATCCTCCCTTCAACAAGAATGGGATGTCACGGGGCTAGCTGGATGCCCCCTAGACCCGGTCACACAGTAAGACCACACTTCTCTGCCCCCCAGGAAGTGATGTGCAGCCAACGGAATATAGAGGGAAGCGACATGGGCCACCTCCAGGCCTAGCCTAGAAAACCTCCCACGTAATCCTCCACACTCTCCCTTCCTCTCTGCTGGTGGGAATCAAAACCCCAGGGCCCCAGGTAGAACCATAAGGCAGAAGGACCCTAGGTCCCTGAATGACTGTGAGCAGCATAGCTTCCTCAAGGTGTGCACTGGATTAAACCCCTGAGATTTGAGGGCTGTTGATCCCTGCAACGGGCTTACTGTGACAAACACAGCTGGCCTGTGCTCCCGAGCCTGTCTAGGGGTGTCTTAGTTTCTTAGCGCTGCTGTAACAGAAGTATCAGAAGTAGGTGGCTTTAAAGACTAGATATTTATTTTCTCAGAGTGCAGCAGGCTAGAAATCTGAAAACAGGGCACTGGCTCTGGGGGAAGGTTCTATGTGGACTCTGGATAAGGGTCCTTGTCTCAGCTTCTATAGCTCCCATGCTCCTTCATTCTTGGTGATCCTCACAGGAGATATTCTCTTCCTCCTGCTGTGCTTCCTTGTCTCTGTGTCTACACTGCCCTCTGTAACTCCGAATGGATTATGTTTAAGATATACCCGAGACTGACAGGAAACCCTGGTGGTGTAAGGGTTAAGTGCTATGGCTGCTAACCAAGGAGCTGGCAGTTCCAATCTACCAGGTACTTTTGGAAAAGTTATGGGGCAGTTCTACTCTGTTCTATAGGGACCCTGTGAGAATGGGTCACTGTGTGTCAGAATCAACTCAGCGACAATGGGTTTAGTTATTTTTTTCTCCACTGATGTTGTTGTGGGGTGCTGTTGAGTCAGTTCCGACCCATAGTGATCCCATGCACAACAGAGTGAAACCCTACTCTGTCTTGTGCCATGTTCACAATTGTTGTTACGCTTAAGCCCATCGTTGCAGCCACTGTGACAGTCCATCTCATTGAGGGTCTTCCTCTTTTTCGCTCACCCTCTGATGTCCTTCTCCAGGGACTGATCTCTCCTGATAACATGTCCAAAGTACGTAAGATGCAGTCTTGCAATCTTTTCTTCCAAGGAGCACCCTGGTTGTACTTCTTCCAGAACAGATCTGTTTGTTCTTTTGGCGGTCCATGGTACACTCAGTTTTCTTTGCCAATACCACAGCTCAAAGGCATCAATTCTTCTTCTGTCTTCATTATTCATTGTCCAGCTTTCAGATACATGATGCTACTGAAATTACCATAGCTTGGGTCAGGCAAACCTTAATCTTCACGGTGACCGCTTTACTTTTCTACACTGATGGGGGGGCCTCATTAACATGACAAAGAAAACTGTTCTTAAAGGTATGGGGGTTCAGATTCCAACACATATTTTCTGCGGGGCACAATTCAATCGATAACAAGGGGGGCTCCTTTGTTCCAGCAACGGTCTATGAAGGTCACCTTTGTGCAGCAGCAATTAAATTGAGAGGCTTTTCACTCTGTTCCCCTGTCCCGCTTCTGTTTGTCCCAGACTCACAGCATCCACAGGGGGATTCTGGGTGTGCGTGGCCCCGGCTCATAGGTCAGGGAAGCAGACCCACTTGTTCTTGTCCACGTAGCCCCTCTATATCCCCATCCCCAGCTGTCTTTGTGTGTCTGTCTTTCTTTCTAGGGAGACAGTAGGGAGCTGGGGAGGAGGGAGTCCAATGCTTTCCTTCATAGAATTAAAACTCTTGTGGTAAAAGGAAAGGTGAAAATTTCACAGATACAAAAATTAAACGAAAAAGAAGCTTCACATGGTCCTTTTCACTGTGAGAGAGTCATGGTGAATATGACTAAGAAACCCACTGTGACTGAAATGAGGAATAAAACCAACATCTACCCAAGTCTAAAGTAAGGGTTTTCCTGACATTAACACCTAATGAGCCATGGGGCAAGCCACCTTCTCCTTAGGAACACTCTCAGCTCTTCCCTCCACCACAGCACCCCTTGGGCTAGTGGTCCTGGGCCTCACAGAGCCTCCCTGGGAGGAACCACCCAGCAGAGGGGCCAGCAAGGCTCTTCCTCTCTGGAAGTTCTCTCTGAAAGGAATGGCTCAGGAGCCAGAGGTGGAAGATTTCAAGAACCACGATCACCTCAAGGTCTGAAGTAAGTAAAGGTAACTGTAAATCCTCATCAGAGCCTTCCAAAGCCGGGAAAGGTGAGCACTCAGGGCAGAAGGAAGCCCCAGCAATAGACGCAACCCTCCTTCATCAAGCCTTCTGGGTCTCTCTCTGAGCACACTCAGGCTGGGCACAATTGCCTCCTTCAGTTCAGCGTTGATAATACACTCTCTTTCCTATTCAAACTGAACAAACAAAAAAAGCCTAAAATCTGAAAGTTTCTATGTCAACTTCCCTCAGCAAATGGCACCATCATGCCTTGATTCTCTGAGTGTGTGTTCAGGGGTCACCTCCAGACACCTTGGACCTCATGGGTCACACCTGGGATCCAGCTTGAGGTGGTTACAGCCAAGGACTAACCTGCAGATACCTCCCACACCTCTACAGGATGACAGCAAGAAGTCACTGCTCACATCTCTAGTCATTTCCGTCCAGAATGACCAGTCGTTCTGGTGATACGGTAGCTCTCCAGAATATGGTCGGGCAAGGCTTGGAGTCTCCCTCGTTGCAGGACTGGCCTCCAGTGACTTTGCAGAGGAGATGCCATTTCACCAAGAATTAGTCTACCTCATTCTTTCCCCTTGCCAGCACACTTTCTCCCTGCTGAGAAAGTCATTGCCCCCACAGCATTCAATGATGCTCCAGTTTCTGGCTCATTTGCCAAACAAGACAGCAAACAAAGCTGATGAACTTACCCAGCACCTAATGACTCAGGTGTCCAATTTCTCACCATCCAGGTGCTCTCAGGGGGATCTCCTCAGGGGAGTGACCTGCAGAATTCCAACCACGGCAGTTTTGTGATATGTGCATTTTGCACAAACACTTCAAGAAAACATCTAATGGGTGTGTGATGCAGCTGCAGCAGGCAGGGCTGGAGGCCTCGGGGAATCCTGGAACGAGAGGCCATGGCTGAGGCAGTGGCTAAAGCCAGGATCTCAGCTATGGTCAGCCAATGCCCTGAAGCTTGAAGAGGCAGATTACGGAGAAGGAGTGGGTTCCCGTCACTAAGCCAAGCTTCTGGGTCAAGGACACACATACCAGATCCCTGGAGAAGATCTATATCTCCTTCCTAACAATCAAGGAGTTTGAGGTCCCTGGTTTTTCCCTGAGGACAGTTTTCAAGGGTGAGGTTCTCCAGAGCATGTCCATGCAAAAGCAGACCTAGGCTGGCCAGTGGACCAAGTTCAAGGAGGTTGTTGTCACTGGGTACTATGATGATCATATCAGTCTAGATGTCAAGTGCCCCAAAGAAGTACCCATTGCCACCCTCAGAGCTATCACCCTGGCCATGCTTTGCATTGTGCCCATTTAGCCTGACTACTGCGGTGAACTCGGGTGCCTGTCCTCCAGCCCCATCTCCAAGAAGCTGCTGTTGATGGCAGGTTTTGATGTCAAGGACTGCACGGCCATCCGTGTAGTTTTGCCAAGGCATCTTCCATATCCCATACAAGATCAGCAGCTCTGACCTCTGGAAAAGGACTGTTTACCATGTCTCCTCCTCGGGAATCTACTGGCCATCTTAAAGGGCCCCCACCAGAATGGTTGGCTACTTCACATTCAGCAGTGGCTACCACGTAATGCCTTTATACAAGGAAGACCAATATACGTAAACCTGAAAACAAAGAATTTCAGAAACACATTTAGAGAAGAGTTTTGGTCAGGGCATTGAAAGGCCTGGGTCTTATCCTACTTCTTCTGCTCTTTGCCTTTGTCTCCTAAAGCACACTGCCCAAACTTTCTAAGTGTCAATTTTCTCACCTGTGTAGTAATCCCTGTTATTGCTTGCTTACAGGATTGTCATGAATATCAAATGAGACAATGCATGCAAGAGAGCTGTGGCAACAGCAAAACGCCATCAAAATATAAGGAGGCATCACTGCCCTAGCCACGACACTCTTGGTCCTCCACAAGCACACTTCCACAGCTCTTCCTCCAAGCTCTCTCCCCTCACACACCTGTGTTACAGTCCAACTGATCTCTCTGGTGTGACTTAAGCTTGGTCTGAAGACAATGGTAGTTTAGCGATATAATTCTTGTTTTCCATGCAAGAGACCTGGCATAGTGGGTTAAATGTTACATCTGCTAACCAAAAACTCAGCAGTTCCAATCTGCCAGCTGCTCCTTGGAAACTCTATGGGGCGGTTCTACCCTGTCCTATAGGGTCGCTACGAGTTGGACACAACCCAACGGCAGAGGGTTTGGTTTTTTTGGTATGCAAGAGAGCTGGGTTTCATTTCCAGCCAACGAATCTGACACACAGCTAACATCCATCTGCTGGTGGAGGGTTGTGTACTGCCATGAGGCTGAACAGGTATCCACAGAGCTTTCAGACTAAGACAAACGAGGAAGAGAGTTTTGTTCCACTGGGCACAAGGTTGCCTTGAGTAAGGTGTGCACGTGACAGCAGTTAACAATAACAGACTTGGCCTGCCTTTGTCCACCTCTGCCCTTCGTTCCTGCTGTCCCTTCCTCCCAGGATGATCTTCCCTCTATCTTCTTTGGTCAAATCCTAGTTATCCTTCAAGGCTCAACCCAAATCCTACTTCCTCCAAGTATCTTCCTGGATGTGCTCATCTTACCTCTTTTTTCAGGGCTAAGGTCACGTTCTTGTTTACACTGTGGTATTCACACCCATAGTTCACGCTCTCTGCGTCAGCTGAGGACAGGACGCCAGCCTCCACCTCTTGTATCTCTCTTAAGGGTTAGCACAGAGCTGGCTGCATACAAGTCGCATGTGACACTGTCATATTTGGAATGCAAAGAACTGGCCAGGACCTCAAGGCATAATCAATATCTTTGGGGCCTGGAGGCAGAAGATGAGCAGCCAGGCTCCAGGGAGCGGGACTATAAATATGTTTTGACAGAAAAGACCAACTTCAAAGCCTAGCAGTTTTAGATTATATTTGCATCGGAGGCTTTTAAAGCAGCAAAACTTTAGATTTATGTTTCCACGCACAGATGTAGAAGGGAAAATCAATTCCTGATAGGATTGGCTTATTTGTTTCTTATCGCAGCGCTAAATATTATGCACCAAGTGACAAATTAATACATAAATTGACCTAGAGACATAGACACCAACCCCCATGGATGCGAATGGAGGAGCTTCCCGAGCTCTTCACAGCTGGATATGACAGATGCCTGAGCACTCATGTGTCAGTCAAGGTGGAATTTCTCAAAGGGCTGGAGGTGAAGACAAGTCCAATGGAGTGTTAGGAAAGCCCAGACTTGTCCCCAGAAGAGGGAAGATAGTTGCACAATACCCATTCCGGGGCTATTAGAAGGACGTCACGAGAAAGGCTTGTGGCACCCTTTTGCCTTTGCACCTGTACTCTCTGCTTCCCCCAGGGAGCACCTCCCTCCTCTAGGTCAAGGTGCCAAAATATCACCAACTGGAGACCCTGGGTGGTCAGCTCTCGATTATCAGCCCAAAGGCTGGTGGTTTGAACACACTCAGAAGTACTCGGAGGACACGCCTGGTGATTTGCTTTGGAAAACCTTCTTGAAAACCCTATGAGTGGGTCTACTCTGCACACATAGGGTCAGTATGCGTCCAGATTCACTCAACGGCTCGAGGGTGAGCAAGGCAACAAGTAGCAATGAAGTGAGAAACAACAAAAAGGAATATCAATAATTTGGTAAAGAAACATCACAGGCTGAGCCTCAGGGCAGTGCCCTCTGGGGCCGCGGGGCCTGCCTGCCCTGAGTGACCACATGCTCCACCCAGGTGAGGCTCCTATGGCAGTGAGTCACATAAGTAAGAGAAGCGGGAGCCCAGCCATCTTCCTGGGGCATCAGTCCCTGCTCTCTGTCATAGGCATCTCTAATGCCAAGCAGGCAGGTGGCCATGAGAGGCAGGGGCAGGGACAGACCAGGAGAGTCACCTCAGTGTCCCAGAGCCAGGGGATGCAACTGAGAGGGAGGTGGGATCTGGTTTCACACCGGGGACCTCCCCCACTGACTGCTGAGGGGCGGAGTACTGACTGGGACTTCTGGACAATCTGTAAGTACGGAAACCCGTTGCAGTTGACTAGGTTCCAACTCACAGCAACCCTGTAGGACAGAGCAGAATTGTCCCATAGGGTTGTCAAAGCTGTAAATCTTTGCAGAAGCTGACTCTGTATCTTTCTCCCCTAAAGCTGATGGTGGGTTCGAACTGCTGATCCACCACTGTCCCACTAGAGCTCCAATAAAGATGGAAAAAACCTAAAAGGGACTGCTTTCGCCAGGAGAAACGATGACACATAGACAAAGCTTCTGACGTGGTCCAGCTAAATGGAAAATAGCTAGTTCTTAGCTCTGGAGAAAGAGAGAGAGACAGAAACGCAAGAGTATTTTCTGTTTGTCTGGCAACCTCTCTTTCAAGTTCTTTTCTACCATGGGACACTGGATGTCCCTTAAGGAGACAACAGAAGAGGAACAATAGAAAGGGGAGGGCTTGCATAACCAGGAAGGAATACACAGAAACCACAAACGACAGATGGGTGCCCCTTGTCCCCTTAAATATGGGCTGAAACCCCTGACCATATGTCTGAGGAAGCTGGGGTTCCAATGACAGTAGTGCCCAGGAATTTGTCAGCTGGGAGACTAGAAAAGAGCCCCAACACTCGTAAACACGGTCTTGAGGAAACTGTGGAGGTGCAGGGAGATAAAGCTCAAGCATCAAATATCTGCACCTGGTCAAACTGGGATTTTGCCTGGAAATAGAGGGGAGGTGCTTTAATTAATCAGTCACATCCTGGTAAGAGCGAGAGGCGAGAGAAGAGGCTCGCTATCAACACAACACATGTCTGCAGCGAAGAGGAATTTCCAAGCTCCCCGAGGACACCTGTTCAATTAAAACTGTTTAGAATGAAACAACTGCCACCTTGCTACATCCCATTCTCCCAGGAAGGGTGACTCTGCAAGCCCTGGAGGGGTGAAAGCTCTGGGTCCCTTCTTCCCTGGCATCTCTCCTAGAAATTAGGCAGGGTTAGGGTGGTCTTCTGTAAACCAACAGCTTTTCGAAAGGAGTTGACTGAGAACATCTTTGTTTCTTGAGCATTATTGCCAAGTATTTATATTCATCTCAGAAGGTCATATGTAAATTAAGATGCCCGTATTCAAAGAATACGGTTCCTCCCTGCAGCCAAAGCCAGATGCTGGATATAGAAGCAGTGGAGGTGACTAACTTCTTTCCATTCACTCAGGATACACAGGTAGTTTTTCTAAGGCAAAATCCAGCTGTATTCTTTGAAAATTGGGAGGCTCAGAGAAGAACAGCAATTAAGAAAGGAGGCTTACAGATTTCTGTTGTCTTTGTGTTTTAGGGTCGTTTTTCACTCTGCTCAGTCTGGTGGCTCCCTCTTTCAGGGAGCCCCTCTTTCCTGGCTGCTCAGAAGTAACAGCACGACCCTCCCTCGGGTCTCTTTCCCACCCCTTCAGGCAGTTGGTGAAGTGCAGCAGTTCAAAGATATGAGTCTGTCTGCGCCTCGATTTCGCAAATACTGGTGCTGAGATTGCTAAGCTGCTCTGAGGCAGCCACAGAGAGGAAGCAAAGGAAAACAGGTTCATGATTTGTTTTTAAATCAAAGGAAGTAGAGAAAGAAGATGAGAGGGTGAGGAAGTGGAGGAGAAAAAGCTGTGCTGAGGGTGCCTTCCTCTGTCTAGATGCCCCTCAGGTCCCAGGCACACCTCCCCTATGTGCCAGGAAGTTTAGCTGCCACTGGCCCCCTCCACCCAAGCAGGAACATCTCTGCAGGGCCACCCCAACTCTGCAGTAACTCTGGGACAGCTGAGGCTCTGCTGTGACTGCACTACAGTCCAACTTCTCCCTCTGTCTGACCCTGCCTCATCTCTGCCCCATCGTGTTGGTGGTGTTCCCACGACCTCTTCTCAGTACAGGTTTCTTTCCTGCACCAATCTCTCCACTCTGTGTTTTTCCAGAGCACTTGGCCTAAGACAAGCAGGAAAAGAATAAAGTTTTTAATGGCTAGACAATTAAGGATAGAAAAGGCAGATAAATCTATATCCATATAGCTTTGGATAATGCTTGGTGGAGTAGTTTTCTATTCAATATTAGGGATTTATGCTGTATGTCCTATTTCTAGAATGTTCTCATGTGACAACTTTTTATACCTAAAGCAAGATCATTTTTCAAATTTAAACACTGGAGATTCTGCTAGATACATAAAATGAGTAAGTCACTGAGATAACTACGAGTTATTTTTTGGCTTTTTAAAAGAAGAGGATCTCTATAATTCCTTTTTTTCCCCCTACTTAAGATGTTTAATTGCTTTTATTTATTTTGATCTTTTGCTTGTCTTACTCCTTGATGAATTAGATTCTTTAAAATGACATTTTAGTTATTTTTTGCTCTTTTGTTTTTGGACAAGGAAGCAGCCCACCAGGGGGCCTGGGTACCAGGACCCTGTATCTTCTTACTTGGAGTCTAGGGTTAGGTTCTCTAATCACACTCCTTCTATTAACATACAATATACCTTCTGGTCTAGAACATTCACGAAAGTCCAGGAAAAGCATGTTAAAACGAATCTACTAATTGCTTTCAAAATTCCTGGATTTGAAACACATTTGTCTATCCACTGTAACACACTTATATTTGCCTTTCAGTCTCTATCTGTAACATTCTCCTTTCCATCCAGATAATGAAAACTACTCACATGACTGAGTCAGAGAGATACAAATATAATTCTCTATGCACAATTATGAGTTTTAGAGGTCCATGCCACTGAATTCTTTTTTTTTTTGATGAAGTGAAAGTCTACTACCAAATTAATTTTGCATGCCTGCCTGTCTGCAGCTCCTTCTGCTCTCCCTGCCCAGTGACAGCACACTGCTCCTTTTCATTCTATACTTCTCATATCCTCTTAACAAGCTCCTGTCCCCTCCCTTCCACCCTCTTCTCTCTCATTCAGGAAAAGACTAGTAGGACAGCATCCTATAAATGTGTAGAACTATAGAGTACACACATCATATCGTCACATTGTGTTCCCGAGTCCAGTCCATTTTTGTCCGAAGAGCTGACCTCAGTAGTGTTTTCTGGCCAGGGGCAGCAGCAGGCCTAGGGCCCATGCTCCCAGGGGATCCCTCAGGCTGTCAGACCATCAATTGTGGTCTTTTAGTAGATGAACTCTGGGTTTTGAGAAACACAATGTTACCCAGCAAAGAACTTTGGAGCACTGATTAGAACCAGTTAGCTTAGGTTCACATCCCAGCTCTGTGACCTATGTGTTGTGAGACCCTAGGGCAAGTTATTCAGCTTCTCTGTGCCTCAGCTACCTCATCTGTAAAATGGAGCTGACAGTCACAGTACTGACCTCACAGGATTGTTGTAAGAACTAAGTAACATAATTCATGTCAAACGCTTAGACCAGTGCCTGACATGTGGCAATACTCCATTAGTGCTGGCTGTTATTATTAAGTCACAGATGTCACTATGAATGATGGTAAGCACGGAGATCTTTGAGTCTTTCTCTGGAGAGAGTCTCTCTGGAGACCCTGGTTGTTCCTTATAAGCCCTTGGGTAGCAAAGAGCTCTTTTCCACAAATCAGAATCACAGACGATACATCCCACCAGACTCTCCAAGTTCTAAACCACTGTATCTTTTGACCCTTTCTGCTTATTCCCCACCTTGTCAACTCAGTTTATGAATCTCCAAACCCCACCTCCACACCGTCTTTCCAATGACTTGCTCTCCTTCCACTGTAATTGTTACCTCTCTAGTTTCAATCCTCATTCCATTCTGTCTAGTCTAGATCAACAGCCTCCTACTCATTTTCTTTAGCAGTCCAAGGTTGTCAACAGATCCCCACTGTCAACCACAGTGTTCTAAACCCTCCCAACACGGCCGCCACCTGACTTTCCATCCTTTCCCATCATCTGCCTACATTTCTCAGCCAAATGGGGTGACTCATTATCCATTCATCATTTTCTTTTTAAATTGTACTGCAGAGGAAGGTTATAAAACAAACTCGTTTCTCGTTATACAGTTAGCACACATATTGCTTTTTGTCACTGGTTAGCAACCTCACAACATGTCAACACTCTCCCTTTTCAATGTTGGGTTCCCTATTTTACCAGTCTGTGTCCCTCCACCCCCAGCTCTTCCTCCTTACCGCCCCCCCCCCCCCCCCCCCAGTATTCTAGTCCTTGGCTCTGGATTGGTGTGCCCTTTTAATCTTTTTTTTATGGGCCTGCCCAAACTGTGGCTGAAGGGTGAACCTCAGGAGAGACCCATTCATTCTCCTTTCCTTTAGTTCGCATTGATGCTACTCTCTCCCTCACGTTCCCTTCCTCAGAACATGCTCATCTACCTCCTTGGTCTATGAAAAGCCCCAGACCCAACTGAAATGCTACCTTGTCTTCAAGTTCATCCCTCTGAGATGGGCTTTCTTATCTAGCCATTCCTTCCTACTTCTCTTATAGCCCCAGATCAGGAGCCACCTGACATTCCAAGTGACTCCTCTATCACATGAGGTCTCATTGGTGATCGCAGTGAGTATAGCTTATTCAATGCAACATCACCCACAAGACCAATGCCTTTTATAAGATAGATCTAAAGATGCTCCTCTTTTGGTCATCTTTTCACATAAAGACCAAACTAGGGTAACATTTAAAATCAACGGAGGCACAGATCCTGTTGCTCATTTTGTAAAGACCAAAATGAGAACATACGGACTGATCCAAGGAGGGAAAAAATGACTTTGCCTTTCTCCCAGCTTCAGATGGTTTAACCACCTCTCTCCTCTGCTCTTTCATGCTCACCAGGTCTCCCTCGCTCAAGTGTGGCAAATTAGGTAATTAGTGAAAGAGCAACAATTTTGCAGAGAAAATGGTTATGTGTTTGTGGAAGTTCAATGGCTCAAAATGGGTAAGGAAATCATTTACTGGGGCCTACAGAAAGAAAGCAGACTGGGTCCCAGCCAGCTCTTAGCACAACTGGGGGGAGCTGAGAAGTCCACACCTGGCCAGGGCCTCAGTGTCCATCTCTCTCTCCTCTGTGTTGATGCATGACAAAATAATTAGTAACAGCAGACAGTTCCCGGGAAACAGTATGTATGTGGTCTCAAACAGCTAGATCTATGACCTCTGCTAGTTTCAGGTCTTTTCCATCTCTTTTCTGAATAGTCCATAAGGCAAACAAGTTGTTTGAAAACACTGAGCCTAACTGGTATCCTCTGAAAACTTACCATGACATCCAGGGGTTTAGACTTACAGGAATAAAATCTCTCTCTCTCTCTCTCTCTCTCTCTCTCTCTCTGTGTGTGTGTGTGTGTGTGTGTTTTACTTTGGGAACTGCAGTCTGGTCTGTTATAACATCAGGGTTAGAACGTGCTTCTCCTCTGACTGTGCAAACTAGCAGGGACTTCCAAATTCTAGTCTCTGTTCAGGAGGATATTCCTTCCAGAGAATGCTGCCTTTTTCCTTAGTGCATCTACTGGCCAAGGGAAGTGCTGAAACACTTGGGTCAGCAGCTCTGCTGTTGTCCTTTTAAAATTTCCCAGGAAAGTTCCGTGGCTCTTACATCAAACGTGGATCAGGAGCATGCTTGAGGTGACGGCGACAATTTGCATTTCATGATTTACCTTCTACTGTTTGAAAGTACACCAGACTGTGGAAGCAAGTGCTCTAGGGCCTTCCTCACAGGACAAAAGTCTGGCGGCTGGCCAGCTACCTTGATTGTTTGTCATCAGCAGCTCTGATCAGGGCAACAGAGAGTGAGAGGGGAGAGAGACAGCATGGGACGCTCCCCTCTTTCACAACGGAAGGAGTGAGTGAAAAGTCGGTGAGTTGAGCTGGGGCAGGCCAACGGATTCTAGACGGAAGAGCAGTAAAGCCTTTTCTTCACTGTCTTACAATTGCGCCAGCATTCACTATAGGACCCCATCGGTTTTGTTAAATTGACAGTTTCCTTTAACAGGAAATAAAGGTTCATACCGAGCTTCAGACTGCTGCAGAGTAAGAAATAGCTTCACTTTTTAAAGACTTTGCTTTTTAAGGCATTCAGCATGTAACCTAATTTCATTTGATGGAGTTTGTTTTTCCCTCTCCAATTGCTGCCTAGAAATGTGTGCCTCATTATTTCCTGCCAAGCTGGGGTTTTAAGGGGGGAAGCGCTAGCAGCTCAAAATTCTGTAGACCTCAAACACTAAAAAGAAAAAATTTTTAAATTGAAATAAATTACAAGAGCAGACACGTGTGTGCATTTTCTACTGCAAGCACTTCATAACACGGTGCTCTACCCGTGTTCTCTTAAGAGGGACTAACTGGACCCCTCCAGTTTCTAGTTCACAAGCATGTAAAGAAGACCAAACCTAAAGAGCAAAGGGTAACACACTGGCACAAACACATGGGTAAACAAAACCAAATCCACTGCTGTTGTGTCAGTTTCGACTCATAGTGACCCCCTGTGTTACAGACTAGACCTGTTGCATAGAGCTTCCTTGGTTCTAATCTTTACAGAAACAGCTCAATCACCAGGCCTTTCTTCTGTAGCGCTACTGATCACAACCAGCAGGTCAGCAGTTCAAATCTACCAGGCCCTCCTCAGAAACTCTATGAGGGCAGTTCTACCCTATCTTACAGGGTTGCTATGAGTCAGAATTGACTCCACAGCAACAGGTTTAGGCTTACAAGAGCTGAATCTAGAGAAGAGAAAGGATCTCACCATCACCAAGGAAGAAGAGCCAGGAGCGGAGCTCACCCTTTGGGCCTGGGATTCCTGTGCTGAGACCCAACCCAGACCCAGGATACAGAGTGAGCTGTAACATCAGAGAAGACAAGACAATGAGAAGCTATGGCAGAGAAACAGCGGCAGCAGATGCAAGGAACCATGAGACAGGCAGGAGATGGTTTGGTAAGCTTCCCAACCCATGAACTAAAAAAGGCTGAGTGTTTTCAGGCAGGGAACTTGCTGGTGGAGTGGGGTCCCTCTGGGCACTTGGTGTAGCTAGGTTTGCCTATCCACAGAGCTTGAGCTAAGTGTCTCCCTGCTGATGCTTACTGGTGGAGTGGAGTGCCTCTGGGCACTCAGGGCCAGAGCTACAAGAGTTTTGTAACACTGGCCAGGAAAGGACAGAGGCCAGGCCGAGGGACCAAGGGCCAGGGGGAGACCTGCCTGTGGCCACAGCTGAGGAGAGGCTGTCCTGATGGAAAGACTGTACCCTGAGCATTTCTGAACCTGTTAATCAAACCAAACCCATTGCTGTCAAATTGATTCCAACTCACAGCTATCTATAGTGACCTATTACTTCTCGAATAATCCTCACAACCATGAGTATAGTCTGTGAGTTCTGTGTGGCCACTACAATGAATTATTCAATTTAGCAGAGAGGCAGTGGGAGGAGTGGCTGATGTCAGAATTGGTGAAGACAGTGGAGGAAGGAGGTAAGTCTGACCTCTTCCTCATAGAGCCTTGGGCTGTGATCTCGATTCTCCTTTTCCTTGTGAGGCTACAGGAGGTTGGACACCTCTACCACCTATTTTTACATTTACTTTTTCAAAATTCAAACCTTCCAAATTGTTCTTCCATCCAAGTGAAGAGAGGACTTTCTCTTTAAAATAACTATCATGGACTATGATTTCTGGATATAGAAAGTTATTTTAGAATTGTCTTTTTGAAAATTTTAACAGGAAGAGGAAAAATAAAAGCCAAAAGCAGAGAATGTAGAATATCAGCTTTTTAATATGGAAAGATTAATCAAGCCATTATCAGGGAGAAGAAATACACATTGCCAGCCTCTCGATAACACGGGTTATTTATGCGACTCCTGGTGCTCTCAACAAGTGGAAATGAACTTACTTGATGTCACACAACAGAGCGACTCCCCTCAGGATCCAGTGATCTGGGGATAAAACTGTTCTCAAGTATACCACGGTGATGAAGGTCAAGTCGGTGCGCCTGGGTTTCTTGTAAATGGGACACACATACAGCTTGGGGTCCTTCGGTGCTGTGGAGTTGATGGCAAAGATGTGTAATACGGGCAGCTGTGTGAAGAGCACCTTGGGGGTGGACTCAGTAAGCTTCCCATTCCGTCGGTCCCAGGCTGCTCCGTCCATGTAGAGTCCGTAAATATACACACCTTCCTGGAAGAGTCAAGCAAAAGGTAATAGGTGTTGTGAGATGAGCATCCGTTCCTGTAATAAAAGTTGTCAATTTGGGAAACAACAACAACAACAAAAAACACCAATCTCAAGAGGATACCATAGGAAGAAAGCACCACTGGGTACTTGCATTGGCAGCACATTGAGTCCAGCTCCCCCCAGGGCAGATCTTGGGGCTCTCAGCATGCAGAAATGTTCCCGTTCTTGGCTGTCAAGGTGTAGGGGAGGGCTCATTTGGTGCAACAGACTCAGCTGGCATGGCAAATCCCCTCAGCCCAGAGCTGAAGGTCTCCGCAACCTCTGAGCCACATTGGTGTCAAGAGGCAGCACACAGTGGGATTTGGAGCTGCGGGCCACACAGGATCTTAGTCTGTGCTGCCAGAGCCAACCTGTGGCACCTTGGGGTGGATTCAAACCACTTAATCTTTCAGTTAGCAGGTGAGCACTTTGTTTGTACCACCCAGGAACTCTCAGCTCACAGAACAGATAAACGTCAAAGCAGAGGCACAACAGTTACCTGTTTACTGGTGAGGCCCTGCCCTTCTCTCCCCCGGCAGGCATCCTTCCACCTGTCTCTACTATCTGGGGCCGCTGCTAGAACCTCCCCCACTGGTAAGGGCTCTCCACCGACTAATCCAGTTAGTCTCTCCTGCCCTCACAGAGCACTTGCTGGTTCTGTGAGAAATCCACAGTGCTAGCTGGAGATGCATGAAAAAAATCCTGGTTAGCCAACACAAGCATAATTTGTGATTATGAAGAAATGCAGCCTGAGGAGTTGCCAATGCTTGCCAGACCTAGGCATTAACTTGGCGCTCCTGCAGACAGAGGCGGCTCTGGCGCTGAGGTCTTCGATTACAATGGGAGGAAGCCTCTGCCGCAAAGTTAATGGGTTTGACGGAGGCACTCACAGGTCAGTTCTAAGCCAAACTGAAATTGTAGCCCTGGCGCTAACCCCATCCCTGCTGCTGCCCCTTGGGCCTACCACAGGTGGTGATGTGATCTCCTCTTTGGTTTGTCGCAGGACATCATTGTGGATTGTAACAGAGTCCAGGGCCCAGCCTTTGTGGGCTCGGGTCACCTCTTGCCGCATTGCTGTAAGGAAGCCTTAAAAAAGAAGAGAGAGAAAAGAGAAAATGAAAGGATTTTGAGGCACTGGCGCATTTCCATCGTAGAAAGAAGAAGGACGCCTTGTGAAGTGCCACTTGCTAATTAGTCACCAGACTATGTGTCTGTCTTAGCTTCCTAGTGCTGCTGTAACAAAAATACCAAAGGCGAGTGGTTTTACAGAAGAGAAATTTACTTCTCGCAGTTCAGGAGACCTGAAGTCCAAATTCAGGTATCAGTTCTAGGGGCATGCTTTCCCTCTGTCGGCCTTGGAGGAAGATGTTTGTCCTCCTCCTGTCCCCTGGAGTTACTCAGTTCTCGATGACTCTCACACACGGCTTCACCTTTCCCTGCCTTATGCTTACAGCTCTGTGCCTAATCTGCTCTCTTCAGATCTGAAAAATGGTTGGGTTTAGGACATACCCTACATTGATATGGTCTCATTAACATAGCAGGTAAAGCTGTATTCTCAAACGGGATTATATCCACAGGTATACCCCAAACCCAACCTATTGTCATAGAGTATATTCTGACTCATAGCAGTCCTATAAGACAGAGTAGAACAGCCCCATAGGATGTCCCACGTACAGCTGGTGGATTTGAACTGCTGATCTTCTTGTCTGCAGCTGAGTTCTTAACAACTGTACCACCAGGGTTTCATCCACAGTATAAGGGTTAGGATTTACAACACATATTTTGGGGGACACAATTCAATCCATAACAGTGCCCATCCCAAGAGGACCCTTTCTTTGAGAACAAACCTCAGGGGGGACTTTGCTTTCAGTATATATTTCTTTTTATGGAGGTCTGTGATAAGCTAAATATTTCTCACCAGCATCCTTTCTGCCTCAGGCAGGGCCTCGGTTTGAAACTCTGGCAGGATTTCAGCTACTCAAGTCCTACAAGGGTTGTAAGCCAGTCCTGGCTCATAGCTTCTATTTGAAAACACCACTTTGGGGAATATAACTGAGATTGTGAAATAGTCAGAGAATGGCATTCCAATTAAAACTTGAATCAAACCATTATCAAGTTTCTATTTGCTTTAATGGAACAATTTCATTTAGTCTAAGGAAATAAGGCATAATGCCAAAACAGAAAACCTGACTTTTAATTTGATCAAACAAAGCAATTCCACCAGAAAGGAAAGCTCCGTGTTTCAAGTGCATAACACAGTTATTTTAAGACAGTATGTGATTCTGCATATTGTGGTCTTTCTTTAATCCTAATATTTGCAAACCATGCCACTCAATCCAGTAAGTATTTCTTGGAGAATGGACTTTGATGTTAGAAAGTACACACTAAATTTAGTGTGGTCTTTAAAACCTTAGGAAAATTTACCTGTGACCTATATATTGTGGCTTCCTTGATAATATTGAAATTCACGCTACTCTCCAGTGAGTCAAATTTGGACTGTGCGCATCCCTCCCATTCCTAGATTAGCGAGCTCTAAGAAATATTATGCACACGCCAACATATAAGTAATAATATTTTATTGGGTTGGAGTTGGAGCGGGGTGGAGCTGGTAGGCTTAATTATAGGTTCTAAGGCAAAATTCCCTGGAGTTAGACAGAATAGGTTTCTAGACTGGATTACTGAGAGAGTCATACTGTCCTCATTCCCAAATCTCTCCCTGTTTATTAAATTAGACAGGTATGGGGGCTCCCATGGGCTCAGTCATTCAACCATCCAGTCTGGAGTAGGTACCATATTGCTCAGGGTGGGGTGACCACAAAGATGAAGAGGCCATCCATGGATGCTGTATTCAAGGAGCTCAGTACAGAGGAAGTTTGCGGGGGATATAAGCCTAGTCAACGGGGACATACACACAATAGTGTCATTATGAACAAGGTTAACCACACGAGGTGACAGGTCAGGGAAGTCTTCAGTTAGAAGATGAAGTTGATTATCGAAAGATGAGCAGGAGTTTTTGAGATAGGATGGCTGTAGGTGGAGGAACAGCATGTGCAAAGGCAGGGAGGTCTCGGCAGTGATGGCGTTTCAGCTTGTAACAAAGGCGGTGCGGTGGACAGGTGCCCCTGAGTTGGCTCCAACTCGTGCTGGTCTTGCATACAACAGAACAAAACAAGGCTCACTCCTGAGCCATCGTCGTGATCATCGGTATGTTTGAGACTATTGTTGCAGCTATTGTGTAGTGCCTTCCAACCTGGGGGGTGCGTCTTCCAGTACTGCTGTTGTCAGGTGCTGTCAAGTTGGTTCCAACTCACAGTGATCCTCTGTGCAACACAAGGAAACACTGCCTGGTCCTACGCTATACCCACAATTGTTACACTTGAGCCCAGTGTGGCAGCCACGGTGTCAGTCCAGCTCCTTGAGGGTCTTCCTCTTCTTCACTGACCCTCCAGCACACCAGACAATATGCCATTGTGATCCTTAAGGAAGAGGTACGAATTTCAGGGTCTTGAATGCCTACTTACAGAATTGGGCATGATTCTGTGGATGGTGGGAAGCCTCTGAATATTTTAAGTAAGCAAATTATTTGGTTATATTGGCATCTTATAAAGCTTACTCAGACAGCTAAAGGAGAGTCCTCATATTAATCCCAAAAGAAAGTTGGTCAATCAGCCAGAGTTGCTGGTTGAAAGACTTTGTGATTCTCTGAAAGCTACAGTTTCATGAGACTGAGAGCACAGACTAGGAAAAGGATGATTTTATGATATAGAATATTAAATACACGGGACAGGAAACACAGTGGAAGGTCTCCTGGGAGCAAATGCTGGTCAATACCCACATTCTGTGTCGCAGCACTTGATACAATCAGCATTTGACTGCATGAGCTTCCATTTTAAATACTAGGGATATCATATTTTAGTATCAAAATCAACATTTTCTGTACTTGACAGTCAGTAGTGTATAATATATAGAGTCACAACAATAAAATCTACTTCCCTTTTCTAAGTCAGTCCATGAAAGTGTCATTTTCATCATTCAACCTTAAGTGTGTGTGTGTGTGTCCATGTGGTATGTGAGCCACTGTTATCCAAGTAGAAGATCTGGAATTACACTGACCCCATTTTATTTTAAACTTTATCACTGATCTATGAATCTACAAGGTCATAATGCACAAGGCGTGAATCCTGGTCCAACCCATCTATCTGAACAAGTTGAATAACTGTGTTTTTCCATAATATTTTAAGTTCCAACTAAACTGCAAATTTGTCCTCAACCCATATCGCACTCAGGGCAGTGCCCTGCCTGCCGGATGAGAGATGAGCTGCATCCTCTTTTATGTAACATGCCTGCTGCAAAAATTTCGGTGGTTTTCAGACAGCTCTGAAAAACCACAATTAAAAGACCTGGTAACATGGGACAAGGAGAGACCATCTCCTACCTTCTCCCTACTGAGGACAACATATTACATTTTCTGGCTGACTTAGAAATCAGCCTCCTTATGCTTAGGAATCACTCAGTGTGACTAGCTGGAAATCTATGTCGCACGTTGTTGGTTTTAGTTGCTGTCCCATGCTCCATCCTGTGCCATCTTCACAACTGTTAGAAGGCTGAGTCCATTCCTGCAGCCACTGTATATTTTGAGTGCCTTCCAGTCTAGGAAGTTTGTCTTTCAGCACTATATTGGACAATATTTCTGTCATGACCCATATGTTTTTCACTGGCTAAATTTCAGAAGTATATCTCCAGTCCCTTCTTTCTAGTCTGTCTTTATCTGGAAGCTCCACTGAAATCTGTGCACCATGGGGTATTCTGATATTTGAAATATTCTGATATTTCTGATATTTGAAGCCAGTGGCATGGCTTCCAGCATCACAGCAATATGCAAGCCACCACAGTAGGACAGATTGACAGACAGGTGATAGAACACACGCCGTACAGGACCGTGAGCTACTAAGACATGAGGATGTAGATGGAAAATGTAGACAAAAGTGCAAACAATAACAAGATGAAGGCTGAGTGGCATTAATACTTTTATTGGCTATTTTTTGTTATTGTTAGGTGCTGTTGAGTTGATTTTGACTCATGATGACCCCATGTGTTACAGAGTACAACTGCTCCATAGGGTTTTCTTAGCTATAACTTTCAAGGAAGCAGATGACCAGGACTATTTTTCTGTCTTCCCTTATTGCTGGGGGAGTGGGGGTGGAGGAAGAGGTTGCACCATCAATCTTTAGGTTAACAGTAGAGTACAAACTCATTTGTGTCACCTAGGGACATTATTGGAAACCCTAGTGCTGTACTGGATCAGCACTACAGCTGCTAACCAAAAAGTCAGCAGTTCAAATCCTCCAGGCACTCCTGGGAAACTCTATAGGGCAGTTCTACTAAGTCCTATAACATTGCTATGGGTCAGGATTGACTCAACAGCAACAGGTTTGGTTTTTTGGTTCAGAGATTTTATTAGCTGTTGAGATACCTATTGCCTGGGAATCAATTCTGATTCACAGTGACCCTACAGGACAGAATTCATCTGTCCAACAGAGTATCCAAGGAGCAGCTGGTAGATTCAAACTGCTGTCCTTTTGGTTAGCAGCTGTAGCATTAACCACTACACCACAAAGATTTCCAGCTACTGGGATAGAAAATAAATACAAATAAATACATTTGAGGCCTAAGAGTAGAGGGTGGGATACCATTCTGTAGGCCATTCCCACTCAGGGAACATGCAGAAGATAAATATTTTTGCAAGTCTTAATGGCTTTGTTTAGGCTTCCTAAAAAGAAGAGCATGATCTCATGGTACTGAAAGTGTAGTAAGTCCATTGCATTGTTTATTATCAAATTTAAAAATAAATGGTCATCTTTCTTATAGACTGATATGAAGTCTAACGGGATAAAGACCTTGGTTTTCTGATGCCTGCATAATTTTAAAAGACTACTGATACACTTCTCTTTATAAAAGTTTGAAAAGCAGTTGTCTTAGTTGTCTAATGCTGTTATAACAGAAATACCACAAATGGATGGCTTTAGCAGAACTCTGTTTTCTCACAGTTTAGAAGGCTAGAAATCTGAATTCTGGGTTCTGGCTCTAGGGACAGGGTTTGTGCCTCTGACAGCTCTGGAAGAAGGTCCTAGCCTCTTCTGAGCTTCTGTTCCTGGATAACTTTTTTTTTTTTAATTATGATTATGTGAAAGTATACAACCCAAGTCAATTTTGCATGCCCGCCTCACTACAACTCTATTTGCTTTCCCCACCCTGTGACAGCACACTCCTCCTTTTCACTCCTCTAGTATCCCTCCAGTGAACACATATCTCCTCCTGCCTACCCTCTCCTCTCCCCTCTAGAAAGAAACCAGTAGAACAGCCTTCTATAAATGTATAAAATCATCAGGTACACACACCACATGCTCACTCTGTGTCCTTAAGTCCAGTCCATTCTTTGTCTGAAGTGTTGATCTCAGGACTGGGGCAAGTTCCCAGGCGACCCTCGAGGTTGCCAGACCACCAATTCTGGTCTTTTAGTAGAGTGCTCCTGGATCATCTTCATGAGGCTTGGCACTTCTCTTCTCCCGTCTCTGCTTCTTTCACTTGCTTTTTTAGTCTCTTTTATATGGATCCGACTCCACGGCACTTGGCTTGGATGGCAAAAGAAACTGACTCCAGATACATCCTACAGTAACCCTGTCTCATCACTTAGACAACTCAGTCCTGAATGTGATTATAACCACAGGCATGGAGATTAGGGTTTATAACACATTTTGGAGGGAGACACAGTTCAATTAGTAACAGCAGTCCTTTTGTTATGGCACCAGTTTACTTTTAATAACTCTTAAATGAAATTTCAATCATGGTTGAAAAGTGACTCATACATGCCCATGTTTGACTCTGAAATGAAAAACAAAAACTTGGGGGGAGAGTTCAACAATAATAAGCTCCTGCTCTTTGTGAGCTTTCACCACCTATATAAGTGAGTGATTTGACTGTTCAAATATCTAAGTTAATGTAGTCTAAGTAAGATGCTTTAAAAAAACTTTTTTTTCCTCCAAACTCATACAGTATAATGAATTCTTAAAACACCAAACTTTTAAAAAAAATTTATTTCTAAACTAAGATTATACTTTGGAAACATGGGTCCAAAGTAACATTTGTTAGGTTTTAATTCCTATAATAGCAGTAATCCAGAATTTCAGCCTACTAATTAAGGTTGTTGGGCTCCTGCAATAAGTTGGCTTAAAGGAAACTGTAGAATCCTTTAAATGTCATTTCATACATGGTCTTAGAAAACACAAAAGAAATGACTGATCTGGAGTTTGTTCTTCTTGATTTTATAAGGAGTCAGTCAGCAGGTATTCTATAATGATCATCTTATACCCCAAATAGGCAACATACTTTTTTCTCTTTAATAAATGAACCAGTATTTATGTAATAGACCTTAGGTTGTGCAGTATTTCCTGGCTAATCAGTTACTGAGACTCCCAGCAGCATCTCTTAAGATGAGGAGAAATGATGCTTCAGCCAGAGTTTGTGACAGGCAGTTTTTCCCCCAAATGAGAAGCAAATGGAGTTCATCGGTAAGTTAAATAAAAGGCCAGAAGACACTAAACAACGACTGGGTTGATCAGCCCAGTTGAATAAAAATATACCAGGTACCTTTCCTGATGCTCTGATAGATGCTTGAAAGCAGGGCTCTTAAGTTTTGCTGAAAATTAGAATCATCTTGGAAAGCCTGTAAAAATCAGGATGCCCAGGCTATGCTTCAGATCAATTAACTCAGGATCTCTAGAGGAAGGGCCCAGACATCAGTACTTTTTCAAAACAGGGCTTCTAAAATTCCACCTAGGTGGGGTGGATAGGTGGGGGTGTCTTGCTAAAATGCAGGTTCTGATTCAGTAGGTCTAGCAAGGGGCCGGACAGTCTGCACTTCTATCAAGCTTGCAGGGGATACTGATGCTGCCAGGTAGTGGACAGCACGCTAGGTAGGAAGGAGTAAGGCTGTGATTCTTCACACATGAAAATGACTTTGGAAGCTTTTAAGAAGACTGATCATACAGACTCTAGAGGCCTCATCCCCAGAGATTCCTGGGGTCCTGGCCTGGGGTCCCCAGGGAGCAGTATTTATTGAGCACTCCTTAGGTGATTCAAATGTGCAGGCAGGGATGAGAACCACTGCTCTGACAGCCTAAGGACCCAACCTGATACAAGGCACAAGTTTGGTAAGTGGGAAAGGAAATTCCTCCTGTACAAGCAAAACATTAGGACGGCTGTCAGTAGTATGAGCAGACTCCTTCTAGGGCTCCCTAAGACATGTGTTCTCTGAAATACCATTAATTCAGGCCACTGTTGACTTCGAATACAAAGGAGAAAGCTGGGACTAATTCTCTTGTTAACGTTGGCATCAGTTAAACCCATCATGTCTCATATCTCAAAACGCAATTCCCGACACTAATCTATCTTCTGTGGGGGCTAATTTATGTTGCCTTTTCTTTTAACCAAGCTACAACTCTTCCTTTCCCTCCAAATGTTCTCACTGGTTCCTCTGGAACGATGCTATGGTTAAGAAACTCTCCTACATCTTCTGCCTCTTCACAGAACACTGCCCCCACCTTCTTGCCCTTATTTACCTGACTCAACCCTGCAGACACTGCCCTCTTCTTTGCCCCATTCGTTGCTCCATGCTTGTATAAGAAGTTCTGCTTCAACACACCCTCTGGGCAAACATCCGTCCCCTCACTGTCCCTGTGATATACCCATCTCCTCAGCACTGTGCCCGTTCAGTGAGGATTCTGCCATCATCCAGATGTCTAGCAACCCATCATCTGGATCTCTTCAGTATCCCATTCAGCATCCTGACCTCCCAGTTCCTTAACCTCATCATGTCCCATGACCTCCTCAACACCATCCCTTTTATTTACTTCCTTTCCTATTTAGTCTAGATCCAAACATGAACTCATTTGGTTGAGCAAAGTCCCAATTCTGGATGAATCCAAATTTCTGCCTCCTTACATTCATGCCAGGCTACTCAGAGGCATCAGAGAGCATCACACAACTGCCACCATCACTGTTGACCATCTCCAGTCTCAAGTGGATTCTGAAAACTGCCATGCAACCCTTCTACACTCACTTTGTTAACCCTCTTTCTCGAACTACCGCCACTCTTCTTACATCTCTCCTCCAATGCCTCCTTGGTCTCAAGATGACCCCACCTCCTTCTTCAAAGAGCAATAGAAACTATCAGAGGAAAATGTCTTTAACTTCTTGCTACCAAACTGACCAAGTCACTTGCATCTGTGCTCATTCCTTCCTTCTCACTCTTGTTGCAATAGATGAGGTGTCCTACTCCTGTCTGGAGTGAATTTCCCCATTTGTGAGTGTTGTATTCCACCCTTTCCTATCGCTTTCTCTGCTTTTTGATATCTTTGATCTCTGCTTCTTTTTTTCTCTACTGGTTCTCTCCCATCAGTATTGGAACATGCTCAAGTCTCTCTTACTATTTAAGAAAGAGAAAGAAAATGTTTCCGTCTCAAAACTGTTCCTCTAACTTGTTTCTCCTTTTCATAGCCAAATGTCCTGAGAGAATCATCTATATTATCCACACTTTCTTCCTGCCTCTCCATGTCCTCATTTTCCTTTCAAACCAAACCAAACTAAACCAAATCCACTGCTGTCGAGTTGATTCTGACTCACAGTGACCCTATAGGTCAGAGCAGAACTGCCCCAGTTTCCAAGCAGTGCTTGGCAGATTAGAACTGCCAACTTTTTGGTTAGCGGACCTAGTACTTAACTATTACACCACCTGGGGGTTCCCACTTCCCTCTCAGTCACCCTGAAATCTGACTCTCTCACCTCCCAGCCCATTCTACTGAGACTTCTCTTGCCAACAGTCTCCTTGTTAATAAGCCCATCTGACCATTTTTGGCCATATCTTACTTACTTTATGGCAGCACCTGGCCCTGTGTAGTCCTGTCCCCTTTCCTTACCTCCATGACACTATGTTCTTTCTGTTTCCCTCTTACAAACTGTCTGGATGTGAGAGGATCATTAAAGAGAGTCTGTGTGCTCTGCAGGGTGGTGATGCACAGCAAACATAGCAGAATCCTGATGGACTGAGAGGAAGGTGACCAGACTGTGGCACTGATGAGGTTGGCAGATGGCAAATCCTACATTGGCAGTCAGAAGTGAGGGATCAGAATTCTACAGCAGCAGTTTAGATGAGTCAGCAGAGATACAGAGATGGTAGAGATGAGTATTTGTAGAAATGGCTGAGGTCACCAATGGAGAGGTTTAAACAGAAGGGAGGCCAGGGTCCAGGGCAGAGAGGTAGAAGAGAACCATGCAAGAGCACAGGGACAGAGGTCAAGGCATGAAAGAGTTTTAAGAATTGGCTCCTAACTATAGTCAAGGGGAAAGAAGACAGTAGCAAGGTCACTGGATTTGGTGACCTTAGAGCAGTGTTAGCAGAGGGGTAAAGGCTGGCCAGAATATCAGGGACTCAGTAATTAGTGAGAAAGATAACTGCGCAAAGACTAGAGTTAAGAGAGGTATGGTTGCAACTAAGCCGGTACACATAAAGACAAGGAGGACGTGTTGTCATTCACTCTGGAGGAAACTACGTGGCTTAACAATCAGAGACAAATTTGAGACTGCTACAGGTGTTTCTGTGGAGCCCTGAGATCACAGTGCTTTAAGTAGTTCACTGCCAACCAGGAGGTCAGTGGTTTGAACCCACCAGCTGGTCCATAGGAGAAAGATGCAGCATATCCACAGGCTGGAAACCCTATGAGGGCAGTTCTACTCTATCCTATAGGGTTGCTATGAATTGAAATTGACATGACACCAATTTTTTTTTTCTTTTTTGGTTTAGTATTCTAAGATTCCATAGTCCTTCTGAGATGTGAAGGCAGAGTCAAGTTTAGTGCTAGCACTCAAACTGAGGTTTAGGATCTTGGAATCCATTCATCTGGATTCCCTCAGATACTGGGGGCAGCTCAGGTGAAGCAAATAGTACATAAAGGGTCTCCATGAGACAGAACAACTCAACAGCAGCAGGGTTCGTTTGGGTTTTACACGTGGGGTATGCTTAGAGTTGTTACTAGGTTAGAAGAAAGCCCCCTGATCCCTTTCAATCCTACAGCTCTGATAACCACTGGTGTACTTTTCCATCTCAACAAGTGGTAGGCTTTTACAATTATCTTTGAGGCAAGCACTCAGAAATGGCTGCTACTTGATGATGTTGTCTTGAAAATACACACATAGGCAAGAGGCTGTGGATGATTTTTACTGGAAACGCAAAATAACAGGACAAAAATTATCCACCTCCTTGCTTCAGCAAAATTCCCTCTAACTGAAAGTCTTGATTTGTATTAGTGAACAAGTTGTTATGGACATCTTTTGTAACAGACTGCCGTGGCTTGTCAAGGTGCTAAGAGAAAATCAGAAAAACTACCACCATTTGGTATTAAAATGGCATCAAGCTCCAGACCGAGTTAAACATTCAGGAAATAATCATACTGCGTGATTCAGTCTAATACAGAAGTGTGAGACCCTGCAAACACGTTCCGCCTCTGCTTCTATTTCATCAGCAGCATCTGTGAGTCATAACCAACAGCAAATGGCAAAGCATGGCTATCAATTACAAGGTTCTGAAGAGCAGTCAATTCCCCAGGTGGAAGCCACGTTCATTATAATTCATATTCCTTAGGTTAAAAGACACTGTGTTTAGCACGTGTGCACACACATGCACACACACACCACCACCACCACCACCATTAGAATCTAAATCATATGCACATGACTGTACTGAAAGGTATACTTGTGGGAAAACAAGACCAAAGAAGTCCTCTGAGATCCCCGAGAGTCATAGTCTTAAACAATAGATGACAGCTGGGAAAATCCAGTATAGCATTCGTGTTCTCCTGGGGCTCAGGAATCAGTTGGGAGGCAAATCCGTACACTAAAAGGCTGTATCCGTTGAATAAATACCACAGGGTCATGGATGCAGAGAGCCTGACCAATTTAATAATCAAATCTAACTGCCACACAGTTGAACTCATCAATTGCTGCAGAAATTATTGCGAAGGGGGCCAAAAATACCGGATGAGCTCTGCAGTGGCTGACTCAGCCTCTTAAAATATGACACACAAAATACCAGGCCACCCATAAGCAAACAAGCCAGGCTACAACACAGCATGAGCTCAGACACTGACCTGGGAGCCATGTCACTTGTCCTGAGAGCAGGGGAGGGGGGTGTATGAACTTCAAAACCCCTTAGGCCTGAGGGGCAACTGCAAGAGGCACAACGGGATATGCACACCAAGGGGATGCGAGATTACATTATAAAAAGATGAATGGTTATATGTGAATAAAACTAAATCAGACTGAAAATGTTCTATAATCTGCTTCACAGTCCAGGTGATTTTGACTATACATTTGTAATGAAACTGTGGTCTCTTTGAAAACTGCACTATGTTTTATTTAAATGTATGTGGACTTATGTTTAACATTTATTTCAATGCTCTGAGTCAAAGAAAGAGTCTGGGTTAGAAGACCTAAAACCTGGGACATACATTCATGTTGAGAAATTGTTTCTGATATCAAACAGTGGCCAGAGAAGTCTTCCTACTGGAAAGGACTGTTTGTACACTGTCTGTGATTATGCATGAAGCTTCTGAAGTTTCTGTATTTTCCAGATTTGGCTAAGTGATGAGGAAAAGAAAGCAATTTGTCCCTCACGCTAGGCGAAAGGGAAGAAAGCAGAGACGTGCTTAGTGTGCAAGAAAAGCTCCCTCCAGTCTTCTATGTGACTGACAGAAAATGACTGCAGGTGAGGATATTTGTGTGTTTCCATGTTTTGGGCCTGGTGGTTAAGTGGTATGGCTGCTAACCAAACGTTTGGCAGTTCAAATCCACCAGGCGCTCTCTTGGAAACTCTATGGGGTAGTTCCACTCTGTCTTATAGGGTCACTGTGTGTCAGCAGTGGGTTAAAGAGTAGGATGCTTGAATAAGTCTGGAGCTTTCTAAGACATAGATAGAACGCCATGAGAGAATGTGTCACAGTTTCTCTTGCAAGCAGGGATGAAGCAACAAGAGGATGGATATTATTAACAAGTAAAACCAGAAACCAAACCTGTTGCTGTTGTGTCAATTCCAGCTCATAGTGACTTGATAGGAAAGAGTAGAACTGCCAGTAGTTTCCAAGACTGTCATCTTCATGGCAGAAGACGGCCCCATCTTTCTCCCGGAGAGCCTCTGATGAGTTTCAGCTGCCCATCGCTTTAGTTGCAGTCCAGTATTAACCACGGTGCCCCTTTTGACAAGTAAGACCCAGCAAACAAACAAGCCACAGAAAACAAACCCCTTGCTGTTGAGTTGATTCTACCTCATGCAATGAAAGGCATCCTTACAGTTTGCTGGAAGTTAATTGAAATATGTATCTACATTGGTTTTCTTTAAATAGTATTCTGGTTTGCTCCTGGGTGGTACAAACGATTACAGCATTTGGCTGCTAACCAGAAAGCTGGAGGTCCGTATCCACCCACAAGTGCCTTGGAAGAAAAGCCTGGCCATCTGTTTCCAAAAAAATCAGTCCTTGGAAACCCTATGGACTGTGACCCACCTTGGGCTGCCACGGGTCGGAGCTAACACAACAGCAACTGGTGGCTGAGTTTATAGAACTTCTTAGCAAATATTCATAATTAAAGATTGGTTCATATTAACCCTTTGGTACCTTAAGTTACATTTTTAGCAGAAAAAAAAATCACAATCACTGAAAGAATTTGTGTGCTATGATAGGTAACTTAGCTACCTGTGTCTATGGAAAGCCAGGGATGAAGCAACCTGACCCCCCTGGCTTCTGAATATTACAAATATACTAAAAACCCACACTAAAAAAAGAAAAAAAAAATCACTGGTTCTTACCTCCTCTTGAACTCTAAACCTTCCAACACACCTCACCATTTGAATATCCCACCAACACTATCATGACAAATCCAGTGCTTACCTTGCTTCTCACTCTCTCTCTCTTCTGGTGTTCCCTACCTTGTACCATGCCACCATCCTGAGCCACGGTCACTTGTTGCTCTGCCAAAGATTCCTATTTAATCACTCCACCAAATCTGTCCTCTCCCCTGTATCTAGTTGAGGTGCCATGCTCTCTTCCCTGGTCCTGTAGGAGTCTCATTGTTCTTGGCTTTCATATTCCAGTTTGCCCTCTACTTGTTCCCAGGACTGTCTTCTCGTCTTCGATGGCTTCACATTCATTGACTTTATGATAAGTCCCAAACTCCAGCCCCATTCCCATCTCTCTTATTTCTTTGCCTGTATAAACCCTACTCACTGCTTCCTGTGTAAAGCTCTTCACATGCCTTGCCTTGGCAGAATTAATCTCTCTGTCCTCTGTAGTACACTTGCACTTAGTTCTGACACCTGGGAAGCACTTATCACATTACGTTGGTGTTGCTGATGTGTCTCTTTTACCAGCCTCCTTTTGCTCAGGGGTCAGTTCTCAAATCTCTAGACACACCAGCAGAAGGTGATGATTAAACAGCCTGGCTAGTGGAAAGTGGTGGTTAAACAAACCTTAAGTACTATTTCTTGGGCTACCGATTCAAGAACTGCCTGAAGAGAACTTACGCAGACTGATAAGAAAGAAGCAAACTCCTAGAAGACACACGAAATCTGAGGCCCATAATAAAACCCCATCCTCCATAAACATATTCAGTGGAATCTGGGAGCTGTCCTTTATAAATCAAAAGGGTTTTTTTTTTTTGGCCATAATAAAAACTACATATAATTTGATGTGCTCTTAAATGCTACCATGGTTAGTCTTTTAAATTTAGGCAATTAGAAATGCATGAAGTATGTACATGAAGGAGGATTAACTGTTTACTTTTAAATTACTCATTGAAGTATTGTGCAAGCAAAAATGCACAAATTTAAGTGTACATTTTGATTAACTTTCACCAAAGGAATACAGCTGTGTAACAAGCATCCAGATTAAGCAGCAGAACATTCCCAGATGTCTAGAAGCCCCTTTTCCAATCACTGACGGCCCTTACCAATGGTGACCATTATTCTGACTTCTACCAGTACAGGTCCATTTTGCTTGTTTTCATATTTTTGTAGAAATGGAATCATACAGCATATCATGTTTTCTGTTTGGTTTCCTTTATTCAAATTATCACATTGTTGTGAGCAGCAGTAACTCATTCTAAATCTACAAATTTGAATGTTTTTAGATTGTATTATTGGTGGAGTTATAAGGGGCTGAACTATAAGGAACATAATGTCTTCATTTTTATCAAGAGTTACTCGATATCGTAGTAAGACCAAAACTGTGTTTCTGTATATTACAAACTCTATGAAATCAAGCCAGTAACTTTCTCAGTAGAAACTTCTACACTGAAGGAATGAAAACAAAACCAAACCAGTGCTGCTGAGTTGATTCCAACTGATAGCAATCCTGTAGGACAGAGTAGAACTGCTCCATAGAGTTTCCAAGGAGTGCCTGGTGAATGTGAACTGCCGACCTTCTGGTTAGCAGACATAGCACTTAACCACCATGCCACAGAGTTTCCAATGAAGGAATAAACAGAGTCAAGTCACAAAACACTCTTTCAGGGAAGAAGGAAAAAAAAAAGAAAGAAACTGAAGGGACAAAGATTTCCCCCACTGAAGCTTCCTGGATACAACTTTTGCCACATGATCACGTTTTTTGAAAGTCTTTTCTTTCTTCCCCAAACTCTTGTAACAATTGCTGCATCTTTGACGTTTTCACTGTTACGAACTAAAATTTAAGAGAAACTTCCTTTACTATTTTAAAGATCCTAACCACAAACTGACAGCTTGTTGAAGTAGGTGAACAGAAGTTGGGAAGAGTTTGCTACCATTGTATTGTAGAAACAATATGGTAGAAACTGTTTCGAAAAATTTGAGATTGCATTTATAAAATAAACACAGAAGCATTATCTGTGTTCTGCAACCTTGGAAAGAATATTCTAGCAATGAGTAAACTATGCTTCTCTATCGTTTTATTTAGTCTTCATTCATCATACGATGCTGGTCTCTACATGCATAATCCAGATTCTTCTGTTCTCCTAGAAGGACATACCTTGGGGATTAAAGAAGCCAGTCATCCAAAACACATTAGGCCTCCCTTCGAATATCCAAGTAGAAAACTGGGCATTTCTTTCCAAAAGCTCGGTAAACCAGAAGCCCAGTGTGGATGAATCCCAGGACACTCTTTTCCAGATCTGAGGTATACGAGCATCATACATGTTGTCCAGCGCATCTCTCAAGTTCTGAAAAGGAAAAGCAAAGATCTGTGAATAGGAAAAATCAACCACAGAGGAAAGTGACTACTGAGATAATTAACAGCTCACCTCGCTCATTATGATTGTCCCTTCAATGGCCAATTTTAGATCACTCAGGCTATTGCGGAGTATCGTAATGACTTTTTGCATCCTGTCAATTTCTTGTCTAAGAAATATGTTCATTGAATTAAGATGTCCCATCTTTATCAAACGAGCTTTCACCTGAGACACAGCGTAACAAGGCAAGAAAAGAGATTGTTCAAAATCATCTGACATTTTTCTCCCACTGACCTCTCCTTTGTTCCTTTCCTTTTTTTCCTTGGATGTATCTCATTCTTGCCTCTACCAGCCCAAATGAACTCTAGAGTATCTCTTGCAGAACCAAACTTGCCATTAAATTCTCCATTTTCTGGGCTTCAAAAATCACTGTTCAACTAAAACGGTTTTTATTTCCTGCTGATTATACATACTCAGTTGATAACTGGAAATGTACTTTAAGAAACTGAAATGAAAATTGTACTCTTTTTTCTCCTTTCAAATGATTAAGTATTAAGTGTCAGTTAAATATTCTTTTGCAATCTGACCTTTGTAAGAATGCAATTTGGAATACTTTTTCTATAATCCTTACAGAGTTGTTATTAGAAATGTCACAGAAAGTTAATACAGCCAAAATCTTTGCAGAACAGTTAACAATGAATGTGATTAGTCAAAGTTTCCTAAGATCATTGCTGCCTTGGCTGGGCTAATTAAAGAGTGCCTTTCCTAATATGATCGATGAAAATATTTGACTTTGTTGGGAAAGTCATTAGGCACCTGTTATTTGTTTTGTTTGGTATATCATTTATTGACCATTTTGAAGGGATCGATATAAAAGCCTGTGGTTATAGGAACAATAAAATATAACAATTATTGGAAAACAAGTCAATACATATGCAAATTTCAATTTAGTGGCATATGCCCAAGAAGAGACTGACTACAGATGCTGGCAGGAAATCATACAGAGATTTGAACTTTCTGCTGGTAAGGATCAAAGAAGCGCCACAATAGGAAGGGTAAGGATAGACACGTGGAATGGAACAGATATATGCCAGTCCAAAGAATCATCAGGAGGCCAGTAAACTGCTGAACTCTTTAACTGAGGTGGCCCACTGCCCTTTCTCGAGTAACAGAACGTAAGAGATGGATGGGTTTTATAGTCATCAGGACTGTGCTTCTTATTTTACAGAATAGGTCTTCTGGCATGGAGAGGCTTCATATCAACACTCAGAGACACCTCTGCTTTACTGTAGCTGAGCCACTTCTGGTGGATGAGTGATGAAGGGATCGGGGGCACGAATCCAAAGGGAAGCAGTGATGTAAAACTGCACAGTGTGAATGATACTACCTGTGCAGGTAGGGCAAGTGATATTAAAAGCAGAATCGAGCATGTCAGTGGAGCTCCCTAACTCAAACTACCGTCAGGTAATTCCCTTATATTCCTAAGTTCTAGAACTTACATTTTTGTAGTCTCTAGTACCTCATTCTCACTGACATGAATTATGTCTCCCTCAAATGGTGTGTATCAATTTGGCTGGGCCATGATTCCCGTTATTGTATGCTTGCCCACCACTTTGTCATTTGATGGGATTGTCCTATGTGTTGTAAATTCTATCCTCATGACTTAGTGAGATGGATTTAGCAGCAGTTATATTGAAGAGGTCTGTAAAAGCTTTGATAGTGTCTTAAGTCAATCTCTTTTGAGATATAAAAGAGAGAAGTGAGCAGGGAGGCACAGGAACCTCACGCCACCAGGAAAGCAGAGCTGGGAGCAGAGCATGTCCTTTGGACCTGAGGTTCCTGTGCTGAGATTACCCGAGACCAAGGGAAGACTGATGACAAGGATTTTCCTCTAAAGCCAACAGAGAACCTTTCCATAGAACTGGTACCCTGAATTTAGACTTCTAGCCTACTGAACTGTGAGAGAATAAACTTCTCTTTGTCAAAGCGTCCACTATGGTATTTCTGTTACAGCAGCACTAGATGACTACGACACTCACCTTCATCCCAAGCCCTTCTTTGCTTCCATTGGCTGAATAGCATACATATCATCCTCCATAAATCATGACTAAGCCAAAAAACCAAACCCACTGCTGTCAAGTTGGGTCTGACTCACGGTGACCTAGAGGTCAGAGTAGAATTGCCTCATAGAGTTTCCAAGGAGAACTTGGCAGATTTGAACTTAACACTTGACATAGCACTTAATCCACTATGCCAAATTCACACTTAAGGAAAAGGCAAGGTATGGACATACTTTTATAACTCCAACAAATGGGAAACAACGCCGAAGTACTGACTACAATGTCAGATCAACAGCCTAGGTACCTTTGTAGTTTTTTTTTTTACTGTGATTAAAAATATATATATATATAACAATACCCAAAAGAATTGAAAGCAGGAATAGAAATAAATACTTGTATACCCATGTTTACTGCAGAACAAGTCATGATAACCAAAAGGTGGAAACAACCTAAATGTCCATCAACAGATGAATGAGTAAATAAAATGCAATACATACATCCATACGATGGGATATTACACAGTCATAAGGAGAAATGAAGTCTGATAAAAGCTACAACATGGATGAACCTTTAAACCATTATGCTGAGTGAAATCAATCAGTCACAGAGGGACAAATATTGCATGATCCCATGTACATGAAGTTTCTGGAACAGGTAAATGTACAGTGGCCAATGTCCATTAATGGTTACTAGGGGCGGGATTGGGTGAGAGAGAGAGCAAGTCATTGTTTAGAGGACACTGAATTTCTATTAAAGTTGATGGAAAAAATTGGAGACAGAACATAATTAATGTCACTGAATTATACATGTAAAAAAGGATGAAATGGCAAATGTTTGGTGTTTATATATATTTATTATATATATTTACATGTTATTTATATTTATTATATACATTTACAATGGAAACTCTGGTGGTGTAGTGGTTAAGTGCTACCACTTAGTCTGTTAACCAAAACATCGGCAGTTTGAATCTACCAATTGCTCCTTGGAAACTCCATGGGGCAGTTCTACTCTGTCCTACACAGTTGCTATGAGTCAGAATTGACTTAATGGTACTGTTTGGTTTATATTTACAATAAAAAATACACATGCATTTTATTGTGGTAAAACGAATACATAACAGAACAGTTTAACACACATATATGCGTGTTAAAACATTTGCCATTTCAATTTAATATGCTCACAGCTCCAATTAGTCTTGTCCTGCTTAAGGTTTTCAAAGAAAGACTACTTGAAATACATGCTTAAAAAACCATATTGGTGTTAGGTGCCCTTAAGTTGATTTCAACTCATAGAAGCTCCATGTGCTGCAGTAGAACCACCCCATGGGGTTTCTAGGCTGTAATCTTTACAGCAGTAGACAACCAGCTGTTTGTCCTACAGAACCCCTGGGCAGCTGTGAACCATCAGCTTTTCCATTATCAGCTAAATACCTAATCAGGCCTCCTTTGGAATAACTTAGGCCCCAGAATATGTTGTTATCATATTGATTTTATTTTGAATGTGATTCTTGTTCCAGCCTAAATTATCTTTTTATTAATAAAATTAAAGATCTTATATAGGATTTTCTTATATAATTGTACATAGGATTTTCATTATGCTTCTGGAACTAGCTAGTCTCTTCTATAGTGATATATATCCATTTTTACTATACAAGTCAATAATATAATTATATTTCAATTTACAAAACTCACTTTGCAACCATTTTCAAGAACAAAATAACATCATTAAAAGATACGTGATCTTGGAACTGGAAGCAGCTTTAGCATAATCTTCCTCCTATATAGAGATTAACTTAATGACATGTGTGATACTTAGTCTCTGGTAGCATGCTGCTGGAATAATGATTTCAGTGGTGAATTGGCCCACATCAGGTCTAGCCAACTCAAATTATTATAAGGTCTTCATAGTCTTCCTATAATACTAACCCTATGGTATAATTCTGCCCTCTGACATCACATAGAGTACATTTTATCTCATTACATGCCAGTTTTAAAAACCACTGAAGGCAGATGTTACAGATTGAACTATGTCCCCGAAAATATGTGTTGTAAATCCTAACACCTATACCTGCAGTTGGAGCCTGGGTGGTGCAGTGGTTAAGAGGTCAGGCTGTACCATGGACCAAATCATGTCCTCCCAAAATATGTGCTAACTCGGTTAGGCCGTGATTTCTAGTACTGTGTGGTTGTCTTCCATTTTTGTGACAGCAGTTTTCCTGTGTGTTATAAATCCTAATCTCTGCCTGTGATTAATGAGGCAAGATTAGATCATGTTAAAGATGATTAAGGTGGAATTTTAATACCCTTACTAAGGTTACATCCCTGATCCAATGAAAAGGGAGTTTCCCTGGAGTGTAGCCTGTGTCACCTTTTTTTTACAAGAGATAAAAGGAAAGGGAAGCAAGCAAAGAATGGGGAACCTCATAACACCAAGAAAGTAGTGCTAGGGGTAGCGTGCAGCATCCTTTGTACCTGGTGTTCCTGTATGGAGAAGCTCTTAGTTCAGCAAATGACTGATGACAAGTATCTTCCTCCAGAGCCATTAGAGAGAGAAAACCTTCTCTTGGCCCTGAATGTGGACTTGTAGCTTACTAAACTGTGAGAGAATAAAAGCCTGTTTGTTAAAGCTATTAACCTGTGGTTTTTCTGTTACAGGAGCACTAGATGACTAAGACAGGTGGCTAACCAAAAGGTCGGCAGTTTGAATTCACCAGTTGCTCCTTGGAAGCCTGTTAATGGGGCAGTTCTATTCTGTCCTATAGGGTTGCTATGAGCTGGGTTCGATTCCACAGGGTTTTTGTTTGTTTTGTACACAGGGTGTTGGAGGAGCTATGGTGGCACAGTGGTTAAGCGCTCAGCTGCTAACTGAAAGGTCACAGTTTGCACTATGGGAGAAAGATTTGGCAGTCTGCTTCCATAAAGATTTACAGCCTTGGAAACCCTATGGGACAGTTCTACCCTGTCCTATAATTTTAAGTCAAAATTGACTCCATGGTAATGGATTTTTATTTTTTTAATACCTATGGTTATAATCTTATTTGGGAACATGAAGACTACCAATTAAGGTCATGAACTCATTCTAGAAAAAGTGCTGCACTGCTACATACCTCACTGCTGAAAATCACTACAGTCACCTTCAACGTATTCTCCTTGGGAAGCTATGCACTGATGCCAAGTGCCCAGTCCAGCCTTCAAAGCAATTTTGGAACTCTTTTTCTAGAATGACTATCAGAGCTGTTGTTGTATCACCCTTGATGTCCTGAATGTCATCAAAATGTCTTCCTTTCAGTATTTCCTTTATCTTTGGGTAAAGAAAAAGTCACTGGGGGCCCGATCAGGTGAGCAGGGAAGGTGTTTCAGTAAAGTTAATTGTTTACTGGGTCAATACTCTCTCACAAACAACTATACAATTAAGTTCTCCAACTTGCCACTTTGCTACTGTGCACAATGCCTATTCCAGAAAGAGTTCCAAAATTGCTCTGAATGGTGGTGTTTTAGTGTGCTAGTGCTGCTCTAACAGAAATACCAGAGTGGATGGCTTTAACAAAGGACGGTTTATTCTTACCCCGTCCGGTAGACTGCAAGTCCAAATTCAGGATGTCTACTCCAGGGGAAGGCTTTTCCCCTTGTCAGCTCTGGAGGAAAGTCCAAAATTGCATCAGTCTTTGTCCAGGGAGCATCTTGGCTCAGGAACCTCAGATTTGAAGGACATGCTCTTCTCCCGGTTCTGCTTTCTTGATGGTGTGAGGTTCCCAATTGTCTGCTGGCTTCTCCTTCCTTTTATCTCTTGTAGTATGAAAGGATAAAGGGTGGGACAAGCCATGCTCCAGGGAAACTCCCTTTACAGTGGAGTAGGGAGGTGATACTATGAAAGGATTTACAGTCCCACCCTAATCCTTTAACACACAGCACAGGAAAATCAAAAAATGGAGGACAATCACAAAATATTGGGCATCATGGCCCAGCCACATGGCTACACATATTTTTGGGGGGACACAATCCAATCTATGAGAGGTGGACTAGGCACTGGCGTCCGTGCATAACTTCCCAAGGGGAGTATTTCGAAGGTGACCATAGTGATACTCATCAATGAAGTATGTAGCACTTTGAACGATTAAGTTCTCAGACTTAATTGTTGGACCTTGTACCAAAACCAAAACCAAACTCACGGCCATCAAGTCATTTCTGACTCATAGTGACCCTAAAGGACAGAGCAGAACTGCCCCACAGGGTTTCCAAGGAGTGCCTGGTGGATTTGAATCCCCATCCTTTTTGGTTAGCAGCCTTCACAAGTAACCACTACAGACACCAGGTTTCCCATTTGGGAATAGGTTTTGTTATTTAATGAGGCAGTATTAGAGTGCAGAGTGTCTTGAGTCAATCTCTTTTGAGGCACAAAAGGAGCAGGTTAAGCATGCAGATACAGGGGAAGATGGGTGCCATATCACATGAAGATCACCAAGGAGTCAAGAAACAGCAGAAGATAAGAGACAAAGCCTTTCACCCCAGAGCCAACAGAGAGAGAAAATCTTCTGCTGGAGCTGATGCCCTAAATTCAAACTTCTAACCTCCTAAACTGTGAGAAAATGAATTTGTTTGTTCAAGCCATCCACTTGGGGTATTTCTGTTACAGCAGCACTAGATCACCTAGACAGCAGCTGTTACACTTCATCTGTCTTCTGTAGCCCCCACACAATAAACCTTTGGAAGCACAAACTTAAAATATTTATGCTTTAAAAAAAATGTTTTCTCCTTTTACTATAACTATCTCTACATGAAGCCACTCATTTCAATAGCTTGGCTGTGAAATGTCTTATCTACACAATGGAAAGAAAATTTGTTTTAGGAGGCAAGTAAATGTTTTTCCTTTGGGGATCACTCGCTGCATGCTGAAACTGCTTACCATCATAGGTTCTAGAATCAGGCTGCTTGGTGTTCAAATCCTTACTCTACCACCTTATAGCTTGGTTCCTTCCAGGTTTGTCATGAGGACTGAATGGTATCATTTGTATACTTAGCACAATGCCTGGTGTGTAATAAGTGTTCAAAAAGGCCAATTAAACAAAACAATCTATTGTCATTGAGTCAGTTCAGACTGGGTGACTTCATATGTTATATAGTAGAACTGTGTTCCATATAGTTTTCTTGGCTCTAACAAAACACTGGTGGTGCAGTGGTTAAGAGCTACAGCTGCTAACCAAATGATGGGTTGTTTGAATCCAGCAGGTGCTCTTTGGGAACCCTATGGGACAATTCTATCCTGTTCTGTAGGGTTGCTATGAATCAGGATTGACTTGACAGCAAAGGTTTTGCTATTTTCTTGGAAAATTTATATGAGGTTGCTATGAGTTGACAACTGACTCGATGGTATCTAACAACAATAATCTTTATGGAAGCACAACTCCAGGCTTTTCTTCTGCTACCCTGATGGGTGGGTTTGAATCACCAACCTTTAGTTGAGTAGACAAGCACAAACTGTTGGCCTCATTTCAATTACTGAATAAGTGTAGTGTTTAGAAAGCTTCAGACTGTGGACCAGGGAGTTACAAATAATGTTGCCACCAACAATTCTACCTTCAATTATTTACAGAAATGATTAAAAATAAGTTGAGTAAACAGGTCAACTATCTATGCTTAAAACATTTTGAGTATCTTGAAGAAGAATACCAACTCACTGACACCACTATTTTTGCCTTTAAAGCTTTTTGGATTAATGTTTAGCACAGCTTAGAGCATAGTGGAAGTTGGTATATAATTGGATCAATATGGAGTCTTTGATTGAAGTAATTAACTGGTGACAGAACTTAAAAAGGGAAGAGACAGAAAAACATTATAGAAAATAAAGTTTTCTCTGACATTTTTAAGTTTTGAGGAATGACTAGGTTACATGAAAAACGAAAGATAGTTTAGTGGTGTAAACAAACAAAATTTACTACATAGGTACTCTCCACACCACAATGGCAGTTAGATTATTGATTTTCATGGTATGTAGGCTTTTCTGTTTAAATGTACAAATAATTGATCAGATTAGTGTTTCACTTACCCAGCCAATACAAGATTTCTATGGTCAACTCTGAGAGAAAAAAAGACAGGAGAGTCATCAGATGTCTGATGCCTGACTACAATTACTGATCATTTTGATTTAAAAAATAAAAAAGAAAAATTCTATAGCAGAATCCTGATCAAAAGGGGAAAATGTGGAATAGAGTTTCCAGTTTCAATGGCAGCTAGATTTCTGGAGACACTGAGGCACTGGATAAACTACTGTCCTTCAATAATCTTTAAACTTTAAGTCCAAACTATCCCCTGAAGTCATCTTTGAACAGTAACAACAACAAAATAGTTGATCTTACCAAGTAAAATTTTCTACCTTGAACATTTACTCCTTTAGAGAGTAAATTGACTATAGCAACTCAAAAGGTTCGATGAGAAGCTTAGGGGGCAGCGAGTCTAAGTCAGTGGTGGTGCAACAGTTTGGAAACAGATAGTGAGAATGTTTGCTCTACTTGAATAATGCAATCACCGTCACTGAATTATACATGCAGAAATTGTTGAAATATGACTGTATATTTTCACCAAAACAAAAAAAGGAAAAAGAACCATGGCTCCCAATCTAAGATTCTCCTTGCTGTACCTGTAGTGGTAGGCCTGGGCAATCAATGGGCTCCCAGTTAACAGGTGTATCTCTTCCCAGACTTAAGGATGCAGAGCAGGATGGACATGGGACTATAGTTACATCTGAATCAGGGCAAGGCAGCCTTTCTCTTTTTTGATTGAAGAGCTAAACTTAACTCAGCCAGTCTAGCAGCACTCAGGTGCAGATAACCATCAGCAGTGAGGGAGGGAGACAGAGAGTAAGAGAGAGGAGTCCCTGGCTGGCCAGAGAACATGTGGAGGAGAAGGCTTAGTCTGAATACTTTTTGACAGAATTTTCAAAACATCCAGAAAAGTTTATTACAATTAAAGATGTGTTTAGATCAGCAGTTCTCAAAGTGTCATCTGGAATCTCTGAGGTTCCAAGACCCTTTTAAGGGGTGCACAAAGTTATTTTTTCATAGTAATAATAAGAGGTTATTTGATTTTCCCACTCACATTCCCTCATGAGCATACGCTAGAGTCTTCTAGAGGCTATGTAACATGTGACAACAAGACAGACCAAATACAGAAGCATACATGAAAATTCAGCCGTCTTCTGGAAGCCAAACCTTAGAGAGATTTGTAAAATGTCAGACAAGGACACTGTTCTCACTGAATTTTTCTCTTTTTTTTTTTTTTTGGCTTAAAAATACACTTGTAAAATACAAAAACATTATTTTTGCTAATATACAGTAGTTTTGTTACTGTTATTTCTAAATAACTGAGTAAATACATATTTTTGAAATTTTACAGTTTAAATTTCTGATACCGTAAATATCTATAGATATCAATATAATTTAGAAAAAGCTTTTTGGTCTTCAATTTATTTTTCAAAGGGGCCCCAAGACTACAAATCTGAGAAGCACTGATTTGGATTAACAAGCAAAGGCCGAGGGTCAAGAAGCAGAGCATTATTGCATCTACACTGGGGAATATTTTTGTTTAACTGGCTTGCCTTCCCGTTATCTGGCTGAGAAAATGCAAAGTCTAGACAGCGAAAGACCAAAACAAGAGGTAGGTTTAAAATGGAATGTCAGGTTTGGGTATGAGAGTGGGAAGAGGTTTCAAGCCTAGAGGGTTAAGATGTCTGGGGTCCCAAAACAGGAATCTAAAGATGGGAGGAAAACCAAAAAACAACCCACGGCCATCAAGTCGCCTCCAACTCATAGGGACTCTATAGATCAGGGTAGAACTGCCCCATAGAGTTCCCAAGGAGTGCCTGGCAGATTTGAACTGCCAGCGTTTCATTTCACAGATGTAGCACTTAACCCATTATGCCACCAGGGTTTCCAAGGATGGGAGAAGGGCACACAAAAGGTGCCTGAAAGAGAAAGTGGGACAGCAAGGGAGTGGAGAAAGGTGTCAGAAAAAGAGAGGATCATATCTTGCAAGATATTTGAGAAAGCAAGTCAGTAGAAAAGACCAAAAGGTAAAAACACGAAGAAATGGAGATGGAAGAAGGAATAAGCAGAGAGAGGGTAGGATGGAGTGGTGTCCCAAGGATGCGCTTAGCTTTGTAGAACCCAGAGACCCTTGGAGAAAGTGGGCACAGCTTACCTCGTGAGGAATGTAATCAGGAGGCAGTTTGCTCAGCATGTCTTCAGACAATCTATAAACAATGGCTTCCCGAGTCTCTCCCACTCCACCTCCACTCTCTTTGGGTTGAATGTTTGTAATCGTTTCAAGAACATCAGAAGCAGTGTTGCTCTGATACCTGATTAAAACAGTGAACTGTTCAGAAAGCAGTAGGGAAAAGTACCCTCAGAGACATTTACCAAAGCTAAAAGGAACTGATAGAAGCCGGCCCCCCTCCCCATTATGGGAAACATGACTATGCGCCTATGGGGATGAAGAAGCTTGACATCCACTCTATTGCTTCTTAACAGAATGTCAAAGACCATCCCTGAAGTGGAAAGCTCTCCATCTTCTGGGAAACAGACTCCACAGACATTCTTGGTAATACAAACCTGTGCTTTCAAGTCTGACTGTGACGTTCTAATCTCAACCCTTCATGCTGCACATCTTTTACTCCCCTGATCTTAAGGACTGGTCATAAGAATCTACTGTTATGATCTCCAGTGTCAGTGATCTACTGACACCGTGCGCTCTACCCATCCAAATGTAGTTCATTTAAAGTTCATATATTCAACAAAAGATTTAACAAGTGTCTACTATGCATTAGGCACTGAGCTAGGTGTTGGGATATGGTAGCAGTTGCAAGGCTCAAGAGTGAGTTCTGTGGAGGAAAAGATGGGATGCTTTAAGAGAATGTAGTTTCTCTCTCTTCAGCTCTCACTGTCATCCTTGCTCTCTCAGGTAGACCAGATGTTCTGAGATGCACACTTAGTCTCTGACCCTAACATGCTGGAAGGACTAGTTTCTCTCTTCTCGCTCTCTCTCAATCTGTGTGTGTGTGTGTGAGAGAGAGAGAGAGAGAGAGAGACAGAGAGACAGAAGGGAGTAGGGGAAAAGGGCAGGGAGTAGGGGAAGAAAGAGAGAGAGGGAGGCAATTTGCACTAGAAGATCTGGGAAAATCTTTCCTAAAAGCCACATGTAAGCTTAACCTGGAGGATAAGCAGGTTGGCCAGCCCCAACCGGGGTGGAGTGGAGGGCTGAAAAAGAACAGTCAGACAGGAGACAAGGCCTGAGGGTGAGAAGGATTTCAAAGTACTGAAGAAACAGGCAAGACGAGTCAGTGAGGTTGGAGCCAGTGAGCTAGGTGAAGAGATGAAGACGAAGACAAAGGCAGGGACCACACCATGTGGGGTCTTGTGGGCCACTGTAAGGATTCTGAGTGTTATCAGAAGGACAATGAGAAGCCACCAGACTTCTCAAATAAGGGTGTCAATATGATCAGATTTAAATTCTTCTTTTCTAAATTCTTCTTTTCTAAACTCCTAACTTATCTCCTATAAACCTCATGCAATTTGATTTTTTGAGTTATTGTTTCATTTGTAAATTTTGTTCTCCCAGCTAATTGTCATTTACATTCACACTTCATTTTACAGGTGTTAGAGGAAAATCTAAAAAGAATTTACAAATGTTTGAGATTAGTGATTTGTTCTTTTGTTTCATCTCCTTGAACATAACATGAGTCTTTGTAATTTGGGATATGTACCAAACTTTTACATGTGCATATCTTTCATTTAGCAAGCCTGTAAGACATCATCCTAAAGAAATAATCAGACATTTTCATTTCTAACAGCAAGGTAGAATTGTTTTATTCTGAGTAACTCCCCAGAAAACAACTAAAAGTGCTTACTAAGATGGAAAATACCTTTTTAAAAGCAATACTGAACTGGCAAGAAACTAAGAATCACTGAAATCAAACAAAATACAGAGTGAAAGACATCACCCAATGAGACAAGCCAGATTTTACCCTATGGGTGTTAACTAAGCTCTGATGCCCTTAAATTTTTGCTTGGATGGTGCATGGGGCACACTGACACAGAAAGTAAGTCCTCCTTCCCAAGGTGGAAAGTCTAATGGGAAACTCCTACATACAGCTGTGACCCCAATAGGGTTGCAACCTCAGTGTAAGGGTCAACTCAGACTAATCCACCTGTTAGCAAAGGACTGCAGGTAAACTTTCTATCCAGTTTGGAACTGGATGGGGAAAAGGATCTTTGTAGAATATTTTTAGTTTACCAGGTTTGTGACATTAATATTAACTCACATTACGTGTGTTATCTGAGGAAATCCTGGCATTGTAGTGGTTAAGTGCTACGTCTGCTAACCAAAAGGTTGGCAGTTCGAATCCATCAGGCACTCCTTGGAAACTCTATGAAGCAGTTCTACTCTGTCCTACAGGGCTGCTATGAGTACTACTTGAAACCCCCCTGAGCCAAGTATTTATCTTAAGATGTCTTAAGGAAGTTCCAGGGGGCATCTGGTAGAACAAACACAACACTTCCTGGGAACAATATACCTTCAACCCAGGTCTCAAAGAATCTCAACAGTTAATTTCAAAGAGACACAGAGTACCAGTCACAAGTTACAAAAATTATAAAGGAATGAGGTATCATATGCAAGAGGCAGCAGAAACAACAGAAAGCAGAACCAGACCTGCAAAGATCCCAGTGAATTTTCCAATTCACATTATGAAATATGTTTTCACTATATTAGGGAATAAAAATGATTAACACTATGAAGAAGAGACTATAAATGTTAATAGCGTATTTTAAAAAGAACCAAATAGAATTTCTGAAAGCACAAAATAAATGAAATTTTAAAGCTTTATTAGTTTTCTACTACTACAGTAACAATTAGCAGAAACTGAGGGCTTAAGACAAAACAAAATTATTACCTTACAGTTTTTTAAATTTAATGTTTTATTTTGATTTTTTAGAATTGTGCTTTAGATGACGGTTTACAGAGCAAATTAGTTTTCCATCAGACAATTAATACACATGTTGTTTTGTTATGTTGGTTGCCAACCCCACAACATGTAGACACATCCCCCCTTCTCAACCTTGGGTTCTTCACTTCCATTCTTCCAGCTTTCCTGTCCCCTCTCGACTTCTCATCCTTGCCCCTGGGCTGCTGTGCCCATTTAGTCTCATGTACATGGTTGAGCTATGCACACTATTGTTGGTTTTATGGGCCTGTCTAAATCTTCGGCTAAAGGATAAACCTTAGGCTGTCACGTTGTACTGACTTTCCCAATGTGGTGTACTGTTATCTTGCAGATTCTAAGATCACAGGTCCATCACAGGTTTCATCAGGCTAAAGTTACGGAGTCATCAGGTCATGGCTCTTTCCTGTAGGCTCTAGAGGAAGGTTCTTTTTTTTTTTTTTTTTTGCTTATTTAAGACACAGGTAGTTCCGTGACTTGCTAGTGTCCACAACTGTGTAAGCCATTTCCTTGAAATAAATCTCTCTCTATCTGTATTTATATACACATAAGTTTCACTGGTTTTGCTCCCCTAAGGGTGTCACAAGCCATATTCTTGGGTTTTCCACAGTCTGTGTCAGACAAGTAAGTTTGATTTTTTCCTTTTTTTTTTTTTTTAATTGTGATTGGGTGAAAGCGTACAATCCAGTTTAAATTTGCATGCCCGCCTTTCTGCAGTCCCTTCTGCTCTCCTTGCCTGGTGACAGCACACTCCTTCTTTCTGCTCTACACATGTCATATCCTCTTAACAGTCTTCTGTCCCCTCCTCTCCACCTTCTACACTGCCCTCTAGTGAAAGAGGCCAGCAGAAGGACATCCTATAGATGCATAGAACCATAAAGTGAATACACAATATGGTCAATCTGTGTCCCCAAGTCCAATCCATTCCTGCCAAAGAGTTTTCCTCAGTAATGATTTGTGATCACGAGCAGCACTGGGCTAAGGGCCATGCTCCCAGAGGAACGCTCAGGCCTTTGGACTGTCAGTTCTCAGAGTACAACCCTTTTTTTCCTTGTGTTGCTACTGGGATTCAACATCGTGGGCCCCAGCATGGCTGTCATTGGTGGTGGCTAGGCACTATCAGTCTGATCTTTTTTCATTAGGATTTTGTTCTGCGTTTCTCTACAGCTCTGTCTGGGACCCTCCGTTGTAATCCCTGTCACAGCAGTCCATGGTGATAGCCAGGCACCATCTAGTTGTGCTGAACTTAGTCTGGTTGAGGCTCTGGTAGATGTGGTCCATTAGTCCTCTGGACTAGTCTTTCCCTTTTGTCTTTGGTTTTCTTCCTTCTCCCTTGATCCAGACAGGGTAGGACCAACAGAGTATCTTTGGCCACTCACAAGCTTTTGAAGACCACAGATGCTACTCACCAAAGTAGGATGTAGAACATTTTCTTTCTAAAGTGTGTTATGTCAATTGAGCTAAATGTCTCCAGAGACACTGGTTCCCAGCCCGCAGCCCAGCAATTCAGTCCCTTAGGGAGTTTGGATGTGTTGATGAAGCTTCTATGACTTTGTCTTGGTCAAATTGTACTGACTTTCCCAATACAGTGTACCGTTATCTTGTAGATTCTAAGATCACAAGACAAACACAGGTCTTACTGGTCTAAAATTAAGGAGTCAGCAGGACTTGACTCTTTCCTGTAGGCTCTAGGGGAAGATTCTTTTTTTTTTTTGCTTGTTTAGGATACTGGCAGAATTTAGTTCCCCGATTTGCTAGCCTCTACAACTGCGCAAGCCATTGCCTTGAAATAAATCTCTCTCTCTATGTATTTATATGTACATACATTTTACTGGTTTTGCTCCCCTAGAGAACCCAGCCCAAGACAGGGATGAATCACAATGATAAATGTTTTCAGTACATTGGGATGCATCTTTCAAATCCCATCATCTATGCCCCAACAGAAAGGCCCTCTTCTGACTTTTCAGCATATGGAAAAAGAGAATTACACCTTCTTCTCTCTCCCTCTCTTTCATTGAAACTGCCCCACTAAAAGTGCCCTCTTAGCACAGTAGGCAGTATGTCAGTCTCATAATCAAAATGTCCTGAGTGTGCCCCTCAGAAGGGTGCTGGCAATTTTTGGAAACCCCAGTGATGCAGTGGTTAATTGCTACAGCTGCTAACCAAAATGTCAGCAGTTAGAATCTACCAGGCACTCTTCAGAAACTATGGGGCAGTTCTGCGTTGCTGTGAGTCAGCATCGACTTCACAGGAACGGGTTTTGGTGTCTGGCCCCACTGACCAGAAGAATCCTCAAAAGCACCTGTTAAGTTACCCAGCCTTCTTTGCTTACGAACAAACCACTTTTCGTGGAAACAGAGGGAATCTTGTTCAACTGGCCTTTGAGTTCACTTAGGAATCCTGCTGAGGGATGGAGGAGTTACTTCTGTCTTCAGCATTTTTATTTGATCAGAGGATGGACCTCAGCATCTGCACCCAAACATGCACAGCCAAGCTGGTGCATCCTTGTCTAAAGTTGTGGCTGAGGCACATGGATCAGCCTTTGTGCTTGACAGGCTGGACATAGGGTCATCTACAGTGACCAGGAGAGCCCTGGTGTCTGGCAATGTTTAGAACCTCTGTCAGATTTAGGGTACTAAGTCTACATTATCTTCAAGCCAATGAACTTCACAGTAAGAACCAGTAGGGTTGGAGCTGATTTTTAATAAATGAAACTTGAGTTTGTATAATTTCACATATGGTTTTAAAAATTATTTTTATGAGCAACCGGTGTTCAGATATTGTGACTTAAGACTATCTTAAAAGACAAGTGTTTGGAAAGTTGAAAGATGAAGAAATCAAACACATAGGCAATTGAACATATGAAAAGAAAACAATCTAGTAAAATTACATAAAAGGAATTCGCAACCTATTTACAGATTTTGAAGTATGGCACTGTCTCAGTTTTTAGAAGTCATATGAAATATAAGAAAAATATGAATTACTCTAAGGGGGAAAAATCCTATGAAAACAGCTGATGGAACAACAAAACAAAATTATCCAAAGTCAAAGATCCACGTTATTATATTTCTTTTTAACAAACGTGAACTTGTGTGTGATTCATATTACTCCACGGTCTCATTCTAACATTAAATACAGTAAAGACAGTATATGTGTATGAATTGCTGACAGCATCACCTCTCCTACAGAGAGGTGAAACACAAGGCAAGTCTAGAAGAGCTGGGAGTGACATCAAGCTTGAAGACTACGGTCCACTTGATCCCGACTCCTGGTGACTCCGTGTGTATTAGAATAAGACCTATGCTCCATAGAGTTTTCAATGGCTCATTCTTCAGAAATAGATCACCAGGCCCCCTTTCTTCCAAGCTATCCCTGGGTAGACATGAATCAACAACCTTTCTGGCAGAAGCTAAGCCTTAACTATTTGCCCCACCAACCAATTCTGAACCCCCAAAACCAAACCCACTGCCTTTGAGTTGACTCCAACTCACAGCGACCCTATAGGACAAAGAAGAACTGCTCCATAGAGTTTCCAAGGACTGCCTGGTAGATTCAAACCCAAGCAAGTCTAGGTAACATTAAATCTTTGCCTTGATAATGAACTTCACATCTGTATTTCCATTGGCTCTTCAAACTGTTTCTTAAGCCGCAAACCTATTTTATTATTTCATCATTTTAATTGTCTTTTATCTCTCACTTGAATTGTTCCTTGTCCTGTCCCCTTTAACAACATCTTCATCCACTTGCCCAGCCTACGAAACTCAGAGATCTCTTTGGTGCCTCAAGCTTGATGTCACTCCCAGCTCTTCTTAGTTCCCCGGTTTTACTTCCAAATCATTTCTTACATCCATCCCCTCATCATCACCCCCAGTGCCTTCAGAACAGTTTCAAACTCTTCAGTATGATGTTCAAAACCTTCAAAAGCCAGTCTGCGTTTGTCCTCAGTCCCACTTCCAGTTGGCTTGCCCCCTGATCCCACGCTCTGGGTAAACAATGGACTCAGTTGCCTGAATACACTGCACACGTTGAAGTCCTCATGGGACTCCTTGGATTGTTCCTTTGGGGTCATGCCCAATCAATGTCTTAACCCAAACGTTCCCAGCATTCCTCTTCCCTCACCCTCTGCCCTTGCTGCCTGCAGTGCTGCAGTCCCTTCCTCCCTACGTGCATGTCCTTTAAGGCACAACTAATATGTGGCCTCTTCTCACTAGCTCACTTTGATTCCCAAGTTTGAATTGATGGCTACTCAGCCTGTGTTCTTATACCAGTTTGCTGTCAAGGTGATTCCTACTCATAGTGATCCTAGGTGTGTCAGTGTAGAACTGTGTTCCATTTGCATTTTTAATGGCTGTTTTAGGGGGCAGTAGATCTCCAGACCCTTCTTCCAAGACATCTCTGGGTGGATTCAAACCTCCAACCTTTTGGTGAGCAGCTAGCACACTGTTTGCACCACCCAGGGACCTGTATTCTTATATCACTGTATATATATTGATTTTAGAGTTGACCACATTGTATCATATAACTACTTGCCCTTCATCTATTTTCCCTAGTAGACAATGAACTGCAAGGGCAAAGACTGTGTCCTACTCATCTTTGTATTCCCAAGATGCCCAGAGAGTAAGGTCTCAATAAATATTTGTTGACTTGAGGCCAATTGGCTTGAATTTTATTAAACCTCCAATATAAAGGAGAGTAACTCTCCAATATTTAAAGGGCATGAAAATCTAATTCTTTGTTCTTTCTTATGGTAAAAGTACAGTATATTATCATTAGCATTTTCCTATTTCCTGGCATCTTTCCACATACAAAGGGAAACAGCTATATAAATTTATATGCTCTCTCAGAAGCACAGGAGTATCAGGAAGATATAATTTGAGGGTGAAGGAAAACGATTTTTATTAGCATATTATTTTATCAACACAGATCTTTAAAGGTTAAGAGTAGAAAACAACAGTAAATTTCCATTCAATCTAAGAAAATGAGAATTCATTCTCCTACTTGCTCTAGCTGCAGACGAAACAGAGGAAAGGCCCTATGACTAGGACACTCAGGCGACTGCCCAGGTCACCTTCAGAGCAAATCCCCTTTGGAAACATGCTCCATACCCTGGCTGGGTGCCAGCACTGCTGACCACTGCAGGCATAACAGTTCTGTTCCATGCAGGCTCTGGCCTCCGGTCAGTTCACCAGGGCTTCAGGCAGAAGCCAGTGGAGAGGGTGCCACTAAGTAGATCTTTCTTAAGGAATCACTTTCACGGTAGATGATTTGATTTTATGTCTTTTAAAGTGATCTGAAAAGGGTCCTCAAAACATGAATGCTGGGGAGAGCAAGCTGTAAAAAGTTGACCCACTTTGAACAAGAGCTAGACAAACTCTCTAAGCCATCTCCCCCCAGTGTTTTACTAGGCACAGAATGTCATCCCTGCATACCCCTGAGCTGCACAACTTCTACCTTTCTTTTGCCACAATGTGATTTTATGTTTGCAAAGATATGAACAGCAGAAGCCTAGTTAGCTAGCTGTAACGGAGAATCGGAGAATATCTCTCTGTGCTTCAAACAAAGCTCAAGGGCTTTGAGGAAAACACTCCCCACAAAATGATCTGAGATGAAAAACGAGAACTGTAATATCTCATGAGTTTTGGTACTGAGTTATTTCTAGAAGAAAATTTCTGTGTGGAGTAAACATGAGAAGAAGTTATTGGCCCTGTAGCCGGTGGTTCTGGGAAGCCTTCTAGGTCATCTCCATTGATAGGCAGTATTAGAGTCATGAATAATAAAGATGCAAAGCAACTGGAAAACAGAATTATCTATAAAAAGAACAATTAACTGTCTAGTGAGATAATCAGTATACTAATATCCAAATCAGCTTAGATTTATCTATATCTTTGCACATGAAATATCAATGAGCAAATTTAAAAAATCTAAAACTCAAAGGCATCATTTAATACTAAAAGAACACATTTAAATTTACCCTGCATAGAAACGAATATAAACATTGTAATAAGGCATTTGATGAATTTCAGAAGGTAGAAAAATACGCACAACCACTAATGAGAAAAAGTAGAAATAAATAAATGCTTTTGGCATTGAGTTAGCTCAATTTGCAGAGTCCTTGGTACCTTATAAGCCTAGACAATAAAATGTGAATAAAGTATGCATTGTTCCTGGCACCAACATAGCTAAGCTCTTGGGAGAGATTTTGCTTATTTTAAAACCTTGATTCAGTTTGATTTTGTTCCTCTGCTTCAAGGATTCTGTGTTTTAAAGCAAGGACCCAGCAGAGAGACTTGTGATACGTTTCCCCAAATTCTCCCTCCTCTGCCAAATTCCTGGAAGCCAACTTCGGAATGCAGATTCTGATAAACAAGGGACATGCAGTTCTCCACCATGGCCCAGTGACAGCTCGTGAAGCTATCTGGAAGCAACAGGGCTGTTAATGGCATGCACAGGCAGATAAATTAATAGGAATTCCTCTGACTGGGGCCATTCACACCACCTCAGCTAGTGTATCTTAGTCTGTCTCCTCTCATGGTTTCAGCTGCTATCTTTGCACGAATACACTCAAATATCTCTTTCTAGCCTTCTCTCTCACTTTGGCTGCAGTCCACATTTTTCGCCACTCCCTGATACATTCTGCTGTCTTTCTCCAACTCCACAAGCCCTAAAGAGGACTTGGAAATGTCCTCTCAGACTCATTTCTCTTCCTGGCTCCTCCCTTATCCCAGTTCCTAGATCTGATGGTCAAGAAACTCTTCTATTACTTCTTTCATTCTGCACAGAACTTGGAAGGTGGTATCTTGGAGCTAGGAAGGGTGTAGTTGGGAAAAGATGGTTTTGCCTGGGAAGATCTGTCTGTTGTTGGTTATCGCCTCCTGGTGGTTAGTGCAGGAACAGAAAGGGGTTGTAGGAAGCCCTCCTAGAAGGCTAATTGCCACAAGATTATATTCCTCAGATATTTCAGAGAAAAGAATCAAACCAAGGACAAAGATTGTCTGGTGCACCACCAGAGACCAAGAAAAGGACCAAACATGGAGCTGCAGGGCAGAGCCTACTGCCTGAACAGGAACCAGAAAGGATCAACACACTGTGGAAGAGAGGGAAAGGGAGTGAATAGCAAAGACCTCTGGACAGACCGAACAGTAAGTTAAGAATAGAGGGAGGAGAGGAGGGCCATGGGTCTTACTTAGAGCCCAGCCAGCTGTCTCTGTGGAAAGTATTTTTGCATTTGAAGCAAGTTCACGGGTTCTTGCTTGACCCCATTCAGTATAATGAGAGATAGTGGGATCCTAACACTATTTCAGCAAAGATCACTTAGGGCATCCTACAGTATGCCTGCCACGGATGGCATGCGGCACTCCGGACAGAGTTGTAGGGAGAGACTTGCCATACACAAAAGGCTACTTGTGCCCAGTACCCACCAGCTAGCAGCAATGACACATACAGAAGATGGTTCTCAGCTATTGACCTACAGTCATTCTGTCATTAAATACTATCAATCCCCTTTGGGATCCATCCTACCCAGTCTATCCCATGCTCATCTGCCATCTAAGTCTGTATCATCACATATTTCGATTTATCCACAGAGTCTCCAAGAAGATCTATCGGTCAGCATCAGGCGCCTTACGTAAGGCTGACGAGAAGGGCCTTGTCAGCGATGGCAGAGTCTGTACTTCACTCTAACTGCCGTGGGAGACCAATGAGATGGAGAGGAGTCAAGGATTCAGTCAAAGGCATTTTAAGGCTGCTGTCATTACTTGCTACCGAGTCGAATCCAACTCACGATGACACCATGTAAGCCTCTAGACAGAATTGTAGGGAGAGACCTACTAGAGACAAAGAGGGATACTTGTGCCACTCTCCTCATCAGCTAGCAGCAATGGTTCATACAGAAGACAGTTCTCAGCCATTGACCTACATTCAGTCTGTCCCAGAATCCTATCAATCCAGAGTTGAGCTGCTCCATTGGGTTTTCTTGGCTGTATTAGTAACAGAAGTAGATTGCCAGGACTTCTCTTCCACGGTACCACTGGTTGGGTGTGAATCACCAACTCTGAGGTTAGCACTCAAGTGCAAACTGTTCGTGCCACTTAGGGGTATTCTTTTAAGGTGGCTGTTGTTGTTGTTAGGTACTGTAGAGTTGGTTTGGGTTCACAGTAGCCCCATGTGACAGAGCACAACTGTCCACAAGGTTTTTCTGTGTTATAATCTTTATAGGAGCGGGTCGTCAGGTTCTTCTCCTGCAGAGCCACTGCGTGGGCTTGAACCACCAGCATTTTTGGTTAGTGGTGCTTGCCTGTCACGCCACGAGGACTTCCTACATTTTAAAGTTGAGTTGCTTGAAACACATACAAGTTGAGATATTACACAGAAATTGTATATAATGATAATGCAGCACAGAAGAGAGGGCTAGACAAGACATATTTGAAACACAGGTGCTTTTAAGGCCATTGAAATGGATGAGCTTCCCTCAGAAGAGAAGGTAGAAATAACTCTTAAAAAATTCTGAATGTGAGTGGGACAGATGCAAATGGCAGTAGACTGAGAAGCATGTGGGTTAAGGGAAGGCTTTTTCAAGCATGGGAGATACCAGATCACACCACTGCCTGGGGAAAACCCTGAAGAATGACCCATTCAAGTCGTAGTTGGCAGTATTTTACACTTTACATCCTATTTTGTTACTCTGCCACAACATTCTTCTGCTTGAGGACTTACTGAGCTAGTTGGACTGCAGGCAAACTCTTCTGGGAAATGATCCTGGCTTCTGGTGTGGTAGGCTTCCCCAGTATCAAACCTACATATACCTATGTTAAGTTGTCCCTTCACGTTTCTCAGCAGTTTCTCTGAGATGTGTAGGCACACCAGAGCAAAGGGAAAAATCTGCCCAGGTAGATTGTCAAGAGAGATAGCACATTCCTTTGGGAGAAAAATTAGAGTGGTTTCACACTTTCATCTGATTTTAGACCAAGGTCTAAGAGCTGGATTCATGCCCACACTTCTACAATACATGGTTATATGTTATGGGACAGACTGAACTCAGCAGAATGCAAACAAAAAGCTACTTTATTGTTGCTGCAATGGCTGCCATTAGACCTGTTCTCCCAAATTGTTAGACTGTTTCACATAACTCTGCGCAAATAAATATAAAACCTAGATGAAACATATAATTACCTTGAAAAAACACAATTTACAAAACATTTGCCCCACTGCATACAGATAGATGAGAAAGATAACAGAGAACTTGCTCCCCACCGCCAAAACACAAAGTCCAGATGGTTCCACAGGAGAATTCTAATAAACCCTTAAGCATCCAATGTTAAATAAATTATTCCACAGCAAAAATTTTAATAAAGAAGAGACAATAGCAGTTGTCTGGTAGAGATACCACAAATAAAGAAAATGCTAGCCAAATTTCACTTACGAATGTGGATAACCAAAAAATTACCCAAGAACTGTTAGCAGTGTCCAAAACCACATTACCAAAATAATACATCAGGACCAACTATTATTAATTCCAGGAATTCATGAATGAATGAATGAATTCATGAATTCATGAATGATTCAAACTAGCAAATCCATTAACATAACTACCAATTTAAATACTTTCCTGTTGGCAGGCACTGGCTCCCAGGCTATGAATTAGGTCCAGCTAAAATCTCCATATTCAAGACGGCGTCCCTCACAAGGGCGCTGCCACTTCCATATAAACTATACTGTGGCAGAGGCAGAAAGATAGGCCCAAAGTGGCGAAATGCACAGAGTCCTAAGCCTGGCTTTCAAGATATGGCAATTTCACCTGCCTATCCCACCAGCAGTGCATCTAAGACCAGCCACTAGGCAAGACCCAACCCTGCCCACTGGCCAATACAGAAAAAAAAAAAGTCAAAACGGTGAGTGGAGAGCCAGGACTAGCCAGGAACGGGAGTCAGCGGAAGAGAAGAGGTTTTTTTGTTCAGTGGTATGAAGTCCAAATTAACAGCCCTGTGCCATGTGCTAGGGCTCACTAGGTGACCAGAAGGCTCTGTTTGATTATCAGTTCAGGTCTTAGTTTCCAGAGGGATTTAGGGAGATGTGTGCTTAATCTGCCATCTTGACTCCGCCCCCTCAAAAGCTCAGAAATAGAGCCCAAGACATACCAAAACTTGGAAAATGATTAAGGAAAAAATTTACACCACTGGTGATAGAACAGGAACATTAGTTGGCATAATGGTTAAGAGCTCAGGCTCTTAAAAGGCCAGCAGTTCAAATCCACCAGCCTGTTCTTGCACACTGTTACATGGGCAGTTTTGCTGTGTCCTGTAGGGTCACTATGAATTGAAACTGAATTGAGGGCAATGGGTTTTGGTTTTGGTGACAGAACAACTGAATTACTATTTGGAGAAAGATAAAATTGCATCAGTACTTATGCCAAGCCAAGCCAAGTGCCGTCGAGCCAGAACAAAATTCTAAGTGGGCTACAGAGCTAAAGGTTAAAAAAAAAAAAGGATAGCACAGAAGTGCTGGAAGAAAATATAGAGTATTCCTTTATAACTTGATGTGGGAAAAGGTTTTCTAATTATTACCCCAAATCCAAATGTAACAACAGCAAAGTATTCAAGAATTTGACTAGTCAAAAATAAACACTAGTAAAAACAGAACAATAATGAAGACAAGAAAAATACTTCCATATAGCCAACAAGGAAAAAAAAAGTTAAAATCAAAAGACAGACTAAGAAAAAATATTTACAATGCATATCCCAAACAAACGTCTGGTACCTCTAATTATAAATAACTCTTAAAATCAAAGAAAATGAGTAAAAGCTTTGTTGAGAAATGGGCAAAAGATACACAAATGAGTCTTAAATGTAGGGAAATGTGCTCAGTTGCAATCAAAATAAGAAAAAGGCAAATTAACATCATTGAGATGCCACTTCTTACTATACTGATGAAAATTCAAAGGTCTACAAACACTATTGGTGAGACTATGAAGAAACAAGTGTTCTCATACATTGCTAGTGAGAGGGCACAACAGTACAAACCTAAGTAGAACTAAAGAGCCTGGTGGTGCAGTGGTTAAAAGCACCTGCTGTTAGCTGAAGGGTTAGCATTTCTCCATGGGAGAAAGTTATGACTATCTGCCCCCACAAAGATTTATAGCCTTGGAAATCCTGTGGAGCAGTTCTACTCTGAGCCATAGTGTCACTATGATTCAGAATTGACTTGATGTCAATGGGTTTGGCTTGTAGTTGGGAAGCGAGGGAATATGACAATATGTAACCAAGAAGTCAGCAGGTCAAATCCACCAGGTGTTCCCTGGAAACTCTTGGGACAGTACTATTCTGTTCTATAGGGTTGATATGAGTTGAAATTGACTTGATGGCAAAGGGTTGGGTTGGGTTGGGTTTGGGTATTCACTCAAAGTCTAACAATTTCACCCACAGAAACCTAAGCACAAAGTCATTAACTGAGGAATTATTTGGAATAGCAAACTATTGGAGGCAACCTAATCCGCAGAAGAAAGGTTAAATAAGTGATGATACATACACACAAGAGAGTAGCATGCAGCTGTGAAACAAAAAGAGGAAGCTATCCATAAACCGATAGGGAGAGTTTACAGAATACATTGTTGAGTGAAAAAAAGGCAAGAAAGATGTAAGTAATATATACAGTGTGGCAACTCTACTTAAAAAATGGTAATAATATATTTGGTTACCCATAAAGGAAGAGGACAGTGGGATGGAAAGGAGTAAGACTTTGCTAAGAATACCTCCTAGCTACTTTTGACTTTTAAGCTATGCTCATGTTTCACATGTTTAAAAAAAATTAACAAATATGGAAAAACTAAAAGTTAATATAAACAAACAAATGAACTAAATATATACCAGCTATTAGAATAACACCACAGAAAAATAACTAATACAAGTGACTTGTGAACACAGTATTCTGTATATCTCAATGGGATATATATATCTCATTGTATGCATCTCTCTGTATACTGGTACATATGTGTACACATATCTATACGCACATACACATCTATACATATGCATGCACATTAATATATACACACATCTATCTATATACACACACCTACATGTACACTATACATACGCACAAGCATATATATCTAAATATGTATCTTAAGGATACAAATAGCTGCAAAGAAATAATGACATCTACTCAACAGCACTTAGTTGGTGGTGGTAATGATATTGGAGTAGTGACTCCAACTAAATGAGCAAATATACTGATGTTTATGGGAGCCAGAATTCTCACTGTGGGAGGAAGAAAATACCAAGACAGGATGGGGGAAGACAAGAAGGAATCCTGAGGTGTACAACTGAAACGGAGTTATTAATGTTAACTCATGATGATTTTAAAAACATATGCTTGCTAACTGTATCTACTGAGAGGGCCTAGAAGCACACAGACACATTGGTGTGTATATATACATGGATCTACACACAGAAATAGGTACAATTACATATGAATATAGTACATGGGCTGTCACGCATCAGAATCAACTCAACAGAAACTAGCATAAACCTATAGAGAGATAGAAAGAAAAAGCAAATAGAGCAAAACGTTAACAATTGGTGAATCTAGGTGAAGGGTACACGGATGTTCATTGGACTCACAGTTTTTCTCATGGTTTGTAATAGGTAAAAATAAAAAGTCAGGTAAAAAAGAATGAGTTCATCTCTATCACTGCTTTCCATCCTGTCTATTTGTAAACCCTGGTGGTGCAGTGGTTAAGTGCTCTAGCTACTAACAAAAAGCTCGGCAGCTCAAATCTGCTAGGTGCTCTTTGCGAACTCTATGGGGCAGTTCTACTCTGTCCTACAGGGTTGCTATGAGTTGGAATTGACTCTATAGTGATAAGTTTTTTTGGACTCTGGATTTTTCCTAGCCTTGAGATTTGGTGACCAAAATCACCTAGGACAACTAAGGCCCAGGAATACCATCAGTGCACCTCAGGGAGAGATGTTTCCAGCTTGTTTTTACATGCTCCCTGACATGGCCAGTACACATTCAGTTAACCTGTAGCAGCCCATAGGCTGGGATTCTCTAGGAGCCAGCCGCCATGACCCTCAGTCTCTAGCCAAAGATCTGATCAATGTTCAGAGCCCTCACTGGTGAACCATTCCAACTACAAATGTACAGATGCATTCAACCTCATGAGCCATTTTTATGCCAATTTACATAGAGAATTCATACCCTCCATTTATTTAATTCTCCACAATCTAGAAGAAATTTCGTATCATTGACATATTCAACAAATATTTACTGAATACTGGTGATACAGAAACAGAAATTAGACAAAAGTTCTAGCCTTAACAGAAGGCACATATTGGGGATGGTAGATAGACAATAAGGAAATAAACAAACAAAATATAGAAGGTGTCAGTTGGTGGTAAAAACCATAGGAAAGAAACAGGCAAGGAGGATAGGGTCTAAGGCAGGGCTCAGAGGCAGACTGCAATTTTTAAATAGGGTAGCCAGAGAAAAATCTCACTGAAAAGGTGAAATTTAAGCAAAGACTGGATGAGGTGACAGAGTAAGCCACAAAGATGTCTGGGGTAAGAATGTTCCAGGAAGTGCAAATGTCACATGGCGGGAGCATGCCTGGCCAACCTGAGAAACAGGAAGCTGGTGGAGCTGTTCTGAGATGTAGGGTAGAAGGAGAAGAGGCTGGGAAGTTGAGGGGAGAGATGCATTATTGGCCTTATAGGACATTGATGGCCCTTGGCCTTGCCTCACACTGAGACAGGAGACTCTGGAGGGCTTGCAGCAGAGAAGTGATGTGTCTGACTCATGTTTTTAAAGTCTCAGCCAGACATAAAGGACTTCACAGCACTTTCTCTTTCAGATAATTTTTCAGTTGATTCTCAGACAGACCCCTCGGGAATCCTGTTTTCATTGCTTCACATGGCAGTGACCATTTCTTATTGTCTCAGGCTATGTCACCAAGATACCCTCTTCATATAACAGCTAAGGCCACCACCAAAGAACCATCATGCCTGATAGCCACAGGCAGGTCTTTTCATGATGTCCATATCTTTGAAGATGAAAGGCAGCATGGGAGATGCCAGAGAGTAGGAAGTAGTTAGAATCCATGCCGGTAATAACGAGATAAACAAGCTGTCCGTACTCAACTCTTAACCTAAAGGTTGGTGTTTTGAACCCACCTAGTGATACCATCAACCTCTAGGTTAACCGTTGAGTGAAAACAGCCTCTAGGCTGGTCTCTTTATTACTCACATGGATTCTAATTTCTTCACACTTTCTAGTGGTATATCAGAAACCCTGGTGGCGTAGTAGTTAAGTGGTATCTACGGCTGCTAAGGGGATCCTTGAAAAGTCTATGGTGCAATTATACTCTGTCTATAGGGTCGCTATGGGTCAGTATAGACATGACAACAGTAGGTTTCATTTTTTTTGGTTTAGTGGTATCACAGAAGAGAAGTCCTGGTGATCTTCCTCCCTAAAGACTATGGCTCTGAGAACCCCATGGATTACAGTTCTACTCTGTCACACATGGAGTTGCCATGAGTCAGAACCAAACTGGCAACAGTGGTCAAGACCCCAGCAGGGCAAACCTGGTGTAGAAGATGACGCCCATGCTGGGGGTAGGAAAAGGGGTGCAGAAGAACAACGTGGGGGTCCTGGGGAGCCCAGCAAAGAAAGAAAATCAAAAGGTGATCAATAGGTGAGTGATGAGAAGAGGACAGTGCCGTGCTTCTTCCTCATGATCATTACTAGGGGAGCCAGGTTCTCTTCTGTTTCCAGGAACTACTCTCTGGAACATAAGCCCTTCACCCACAGGCCCACCTAAAGGAGGATCACACTAGCACTTCTTTAGGGAACCCTCTCCATGGGGCTTGGCAGTTCTCAGGGAGGGATCTCTGGAGCAAGCAGGAGGGAGACATCATCTGAAGAGCGGGTCAGAGAAGGCAGCTGGGACTCGGTAGCATCACTCATCTCTGCACTCACAACCTATGATTGTGGCAACTGGAGCAGGGGCTGAGCTGAGCCAGGAGACCCTCCAGTCCTTCCTCCCTGGGCTCTGTGTCCTGCGTGTCACATACTTGCTGCACTGTGCACATCACAGATAGTCAATGGCAGAGGACACAGAGGAGCGAGTGAGGATCATAAAAGAGAGGACAGAGCAGAAATACAGCTCTTCCTCTTCCTATCTGTACCCTCTTGGCCCTTTCAGATCCTATTTAGGACCATCATTTATAACGGATTTTTTACGGAACAAAACAAGCAAGCTAGGAGACAACCATCCTCTCAATGGAGAGCATCAGTACTGGTAACACCAACCAGCTTTATGGCCCGGCAGAGGAGAAATAATCAACGCATAGAATATTAACATTGTCATGAACTCTGGATTTCGTGAAGGCAGAGCAAGCCAAAACATGACAAAGTTGTAACTGGGATACATGAAGTGACACGATTTCTCTCAGAAAAATAAAAAAGAAAGGAAAGGAGAAAGATTAAGAGAGAAAAGGAAATGTACAGTGTTTGCCGGGCTGAGTTGCAAATGGCCCCTTTGAATTAAAAAATGCCAAGAACTTACGTGATATCAGCATTGGGATGAAGCCCAAAGACTTCAGGGTTATCTAAGGATGGCAGGGATTGGATATATTCAAAATACTGGTCCAAGGTTTTGCACACGGGAATTTTATATCCAGTATAAAAGCAGAAAGATGGCTCAAACATCTTCTCACTGAACCACACCTGTACAGGAGGGAAAAGAAAAGAATTAAAATATGAACAGGTAGATGAAAACTGTCACTCTAAAGCAGGTCATCTTATTTCCATTTTAATAGACATTTTATTTTCATTTTTGAAAGCACCTTAAGGAAATCACTGACAGAATGATAAGCACATACACAAAGAAGAGGAAGGCCAGAAACACAAAGAATTACATGGACCCTTGTTTAAAGGGGAAACGCTGGTGGTGCAGTGGTTAAGTGCTATGTCTGCTAACCAGAAGGCTGGCAGTTCAAATCCACAAGGTGCTCCTTGGAAACCTTATGAAGTGGTTCTACTCTGTCCTTCAGGGTCACTATGAGTCAGAATCAACTAGATAGCAGTGGGTTTGGTTTGGAGGCTGTTTAATAGGGGCAATGTTGGTTCAGGGGTAGAATTCTTGCCTTCCATGTAGAAGACCTGAGTTCGACTCTTAGCCAATGAAACCTGTGCACAGCCACCACCCATCAGTGGAGGGTTGTCTGTTGCTACAGGCTGGAGAGGCTTTACTAGAGTTGCCAGACTAAGATGGACTAACAAGAAAGGCCTGGTGGTCTGCCTGTGAAAATCAGCCAGCAAAAACTCCATGGATCACAACAGCCCAGTCAGTAACCCATCATGGGGAGGGAGCAGGACACAGCAGTGTAAGGGGGACAGTCTGGCAGCAGCAAAAGGCAGCAGCTAACGACAACAGCAACAACAGCTCCGTTTAGACCAAGAAGACATTTGCTAAAAGTGAAGAAGAGACAGCAACCTTGCAAGTCTACTCTCAAATTCTCTAGTCCAGTAAGTAACCTGATGATCCCTGATTCTGCTTTTTGCAGAACAGTGGAAAAATACTGCACAGTAGCTGAGACAACAGCCACAACGCAAGACAAGCCCTGGGCATGAGCCCTGCCTCACCCTCTTTTCTCATTTCTTTGCCCCAAATGGGGCTCAGGCCACGGGGTCTGCTGGACAGCATGTGGCTCTTGGCTGCACCGAGCACCAGCACCCAGCCAGGAAGAGGTCTCCTCCCCTACCTGAGCTGTAGAACTCCCTTTATTAAAAACATTGTGTCCCTGGTCACGAGAAGCAAATGTATTCAACCACCTTATTGTTTGCCTTAAGACATCCTTTTCTCGTTCCCTGTAAATTGATTACCTGTAATGAAACAGCGAGAGAACAAACACGTACTTGGTGTGAATAGACTTCTTCTGAAAAGGAAAAAAAACTGTGATGCTGAATGCCCATGAGTTCGGTCTGAGGCAATGACTTCAGCATCTAACAGACCGATTTTCCCAGTAGGGAGGGAAATAATGGGAACACAGGAAGAGCAGAAATGCAGGCAGAATGTTGGAATCACTCAGAGGGTCTGACGTGAAAAGAGATGAGGACTGTGCCTACTCTGGCTGGTAGCACTGTCTCTCCTACCTGCCCTCCATGTCCTTTTTCTGGCTCTCTTTTGGTTCAGTGATTTCTCCGAATACTCTGTACACCAGTTCTTTCTTTTGCTTTGCTCTCTTCCATTCTATCTAATTCAATACCTGTGTACAAGGCATTTGGCTACAACCTGAACAGAATGCACAGATGAGAGACACACTGTCCTTTCCTTCAAGGAGCTTGTGACCACACTAGGAAGATCAGTCAATTATATAATAACCAGGATACAAAGTGCACTAAGATAAGAGACACAGGAAATAAAAAATGAGCAAAGTACTAAAAACGTTTAGAAGAGGACGAAAGTCTAGCCAGATGGATGTTAGGTAAGGCTATACTAAAGAGGTGATCTTGGAAATAGGATTTTGACAGTGGAGCTCAGGGCTGGACAAACTTCCTTAGCAAAGACAGAACAGTTGATGCAAAAATGTGAAGCAGGTTCGAGAAATAAGGAAATCTGGGGTAAATACAGTGAGTGGAAGGAGACAAGAAAAGAAAGATGAAGTGAGGTCATTATAGATGACACCGAATGTTAGGGTGAGGATTGGTGCTTAATTTAAGTCACAGGGAGTGGTTGAAAGCTATTAAAGAGAACAGTACTGCTATCATACTCATTATTTAGAAAGATCAGATTTTTAGTCGCGTGGATGACCTCAACTGCAAGAAGATAGAGGCCAAGGCTATGAGGTCTTCACCACAATAGACAGCAAAAGACTGTACTAGGCTCTCTATTTCCAGACGACATGTATTTATAAAAGGAAAATGAAGTTTCTTCTTGTTTCTCTTTCATGCAATGGATTACTCTTTCATACATGGATTCATACAAATACCTAAGTTTCACTGAATTTGGGGGATATTTTGGGGTACAGTCAAAACTGTTGTTAAGTGCTGTCAAGTTGGTTCTGACTCATAGCGACCCTGTGTATAACAGGACAAAACATTGCTTGGGCCTGTGCAATCCTTGTATCCTTCTAAAATTTAGCTGCAGACAGTTAAGTATAGAGTATAAAGTGTGAATGGAACTAATTTTGCAAGGCCCTTGAAGGTACCTCCAGGGACACTGAGTAAGGTTCTATCAATTGCTGATTTTAGGGGAGACAGAAACACGCCACAACCTGCTGAGAACACAGACAAAGTTCAAAGATAAGTCCCAAATTGAAAGTCATAGGGGCAGCAGATCCAATCTGAAGGACTGATTACAATCAAACTGCATCTCACACGGACAACTCTGGATAACACGGCTGATTACAATCAAACTGCATCTTACACGGACAACTCTGGATAATACGGTTGGGTAAGGGGAAGCAATGTAGGCAGACCAGCTGGTTACAGCTAAGACACGTGGAGGGCAGGACATGGATTCCGTGGGCTTTTCCTTGGTTTACTCAAGAGTGTGCCTGCTGTGATGTTCACGTGGTAACCCCACATCCTTCGAGCTGTAGAGACCCAACCTGACTTCTACAGTTCTTGACGTCTAAATTAATCAAAGGAGCAAGTGAGGGGTGGGACAGGTGACAAGGAAATTAGAGAACTAAGAGCATCTTCAGAGGAAATAAGGGGTGGGATGGGTCAATGGACAGAACAACATTGGGACCACAGAAGGTGGAGCAACATTAAAGGAGAAAGAACTTTTACAGAGAAAGAAGGATGGAATAAGACTAGGGAAGGGTAGGATTAAGTTGCTTAAGGGTGAAATAATGGCAAAATGGTACAATGAAGTTTTCAGTTAAATCAATAATTGCTGAGAGCAATTACCTGATTCTGAGAAGCCAGAATCAGGTAGCACAGGGGGAGGAAGATCACCCAGATCATTTCACACGTGCTTCCCAGGGCCCTGGCCTCGACCTAGAGGAAGAAGTCTAGATTTCAGGGATGGGGCTTGGAGTCAACTGATTAGTTTTCTGCTGTCCTGAATGCCAGGGTGGAGAGGCAGCTAGAAGAGGAGGTGAGATGGGGTGGAGTTACAGAGAACTGCCCAGCTTGAAGGTGGAGCAGTTGGAGCAATGGAAACTCCTTCCTCTCCTTGCATTGGCTCCTGGCTCAGGCATTCCCTTAAGTGATGGATTAACCATAAGCCACTCTTAACTGAGAAATCCCCTTCTCTTTGCCAGCTAACTGCACTGTTCCTGCCACCTCTGAGTGAGGCCATTTCAGTAGAACAAAGATAAACCAACTAAGGCTGCTGGTTCATCAGGACTTTTCTGGAATCCTATTCTCAGAAAAAAAGAGTGAAAGCATATAAAAACAAAGCTGAAACAAAGTGAAGTTTTTTGTTTTTTTTTTTTTAAAAAAAAGCAAGACACAACTAATTTTCAGGGTGTGCACCAGGGTCAGTAAAATTCAATCCAATCTTCTCTGCCTTCGACAAGTATAACCTTGGGGCATCGGAAATTCTCCATCAGCTAAGATTAAATTAGGTTTATCATCACCAGCAAAGCTGTACTGAATGTACTGTAGGTGTTAGAGAGAGAGGATGTGAGACTCAGAAGACTTGCTCCTTCTTTGAAGGGGCTAGTAATCCAGCAAAGGGACCCTGGTGGCGTGAATGACTAAGCACTTGGCTGCTAAGCAAAAGGTTGGTGGTTTGGAGCTATCACCCAGGAGCTCCAATGAGAAGAAGACCTGGTGATGTACTTCTGTCAAGATGACAGCCAAGGAAACCCCAAGGGGAAGTTTTTCTCAGTCATATGGGGTCACTACCAGTCAAAATCTACTTCACGACAGTGAACACCACTATCAGAATGCAGTGGGGAAAGTAGAGTGCGTGGATTAGGGTCACACACTCTCTTCCCTTTCTCCAAGACAACTATTCATGTATTCTCATCTTTCTTCAAACATTCTAAAACCTCCTCTTCTCAGCTGATAGCCTTGCTTTTTATTCACTCTGAATACAGACAGGTAGAGTCACACTCAGAATAAAACAACTTTATCTCCCCTTCATCAAACCTAACCAGTACCCATGTTCTTGCACCCGTAGCCATGTCCTCTCTTTTCCCCCATCACAAGGAATAAGCTGCCCTCCTTCTATCAACAGAGGAATATGAGAACCATGTGCAAAGCACGGGTATACACACTGGCAAGCTTAAGACAGTGTGAGTGGTAAAAAACAATCACGAGTAATGAGGCCAGGGGCTAATAATACTAAGGTGGAACTAAAAATACTTCACAATAGTAATTTGGAAGATGAAAGTCAGAAGTGTTGAATTAAGGCTTATAATATTCAGTATGGTTAGATCTTAATTTAAGTAATTATGTTACAAATTTAAGCAGTAGAATAAGATACACAACTTTTAAACCTAGTAGAGAGAAAGAGATTTTTCTTTAAAAGAAGGCAGAAAATAAAGAAGCGAAGAAAAAGTGACATTCTCTCAAACCACAAAACAAGACAGTAGAAACAAGTGAAAACATGGCAGTAATCACAACAACAATAAAATGATAAATTTCTCTGTTAAAATACAAAGACCTTCCAGCTAGATATAAAAATTCCAAGTATATGTTATTTACAAGAGATAAATCTAAAATACAATGATATAGGAAAATTGAAAGGAACGAACTAGAAAAAGTTAAACCAGGCATGTTACAATTAAGTATTTCAATCATAAAAAGACTAATAAGAGAACGAAAAGGCAAGCCATAGAGTGGGAAAAGATATTGCACCATAATCAGCAGATGACTTGTATCCAAAATACACACAGAAATCCTGCCAAGAAAAACAAAAACAAAAAAACAACCCACAAAGAAACACCATCCAAGAGAAAAATGGAACAGAGAATTGTACAAGCAAGTCACAAAAGATACAAATGGCCAGTTAATATGTGAGAGGGCTCAAGTCCATTAGAATCCACAGAAATAAAGACTGAGATACCACTATACGCTCAACAGAATGGCTAACTTTGAGCAGATTGATAAAGCTCAGTGTTGGTGAGGACGTTGAAAAACTACTCTCTCAGATTTTTGCTGGATGTGTAAATTGGAACAATCCCTTTGGAAGACAGACTGGCATAACTGGCTAAAATGGAAAATACACAAAACTTTATAACCTAGCAATTCCATTCCCAGCAGAAAGACATGCCAATGTCTGGCCTGTACAAAAGTATTTCCAACAGCATTATTTATAATAGTCCAAAGGGAAATAATCATAATTTCCACCAATGAAATACCAGGGCACACTGTGTAGCAATAAAAATTAGCAAAATATTCATTTGTTAAAACTTCAATATGAATGAATTTCAAAGTATTATATTGAACCAAAGAAGCTAGAAACAAAAGGCAATACGTAGTATCATCCTATTTATCTAAAGTTTCAAAAACAGGCAAAATGAAACTATAGTATTAATTGGGCACATACATAGCCAAAAAGCCTGTTATTCTATATTTCATTTCCTGTAAAAGTCAGAATAGTGGGAACTTTGTAGTAATGGCAAGATGCAATCCACTAGGGGTATACAGAAGCCTTGAGAGCACTGGAAATATTCTATAGCTTGACAGCGCAGTGGTTACAAGGGTGTTCACGGGGAAGAAAGGTATTAAGTGGTATATGTATGTTTTATGCATTTTTTAATATTTCAAATTTTTAAAAAGAGGCTGAAAATTTTTTTAACTTACTAGGCAAACACTAAGTGAAGATTAATTCTCTCTTCATTTTCCTTAACCTCTTTTAGTTGATCATTACTTCTTTCCAGAAACACTGAAGTACAGGATCTTTCCCTTAGCTGTTTGGTCTCTTCTTTCTCTTCACTTTCTTCCTACATGATCTCATTCAATATCTGCACTTAAAATACCATCTACAAGCTGACAAATTCCAAACCTATTATCAGCCCACAGCTCTCCTTTGAACTCCAGACCTATAAAACTACTGCCTTGATAGTCTTCATTCATTCTCTCATCTGAAAAACATTAGTTGAGTACTGACTGTGTGCCAGTCTCGACTCCAAGTACTGGGAATTTGACTGTGATGTCATCAGACAACTACCCTATCCTTGTGGAATTTAACATCTTTGACACTCATTGTGGTTTAGAAAACTCACTGTCATCAAGTTAATTTTGACTCATATTGATCCGATGACAAAGAGTAGAACTGACCCATGAGTTTCCAAGGAGCACCTAAGGAGCTTTTGGTTAGCAGCCGATCTTTTAACTACCACATCACCAACAATCCCAATTTGTTCAGAGCATCTCAAATACTACGGATTGACAGAGTCCTGATTTCCATTGCTCAACCAATAAGATCTGTTTCTTCCACAGTCCTTCTCCTTCTCTGTAAGTAGTTCCATCCTCTACCTAGTTGCTTAGGTCAAAACTAGGACAGACACTTAACTCCTTTGCTGCTTTCACCTACTCTGCCCAGCCTTATTAGCACTCTGCTCGTACACCTGTGAAACAGATCCTGAATCTAACCACTTCTTGGGTTCCATTGCTAACACTTCAGCTTTAGGTAATTTTATACTTCTAACAGTAAACGTACTGACTAATAGTGAGCATCTTTTGTTTTCTGCTTTGAACTTCTGATACATAAGGGAGTTTATCACACCGCTGAGTCTGTTAACAAGCCCTGTTGGGGGAAATTGTTAAGAATTTCACTGGTAATTGACCGGTTGGCAGTTTAAACCCATTCAGCCATTCTGCAGGAGAAAAAGCTGGTGATCTGCATCTGTAAAGATTTCCACCTAGAAAACTCTATAGGGGCAGTTCTAATCTGTCACACGGGGTCACTTTGAGTCAGAATCAGCTCAACAGCACCTAACAACAACAAAAGTTTACCACCATCAAGAATATAGGCCCCTCTTGGTTTAGTTTATCCCCATTCAGCCCTGATAGCCACTCCCAGTCTCCATCCGTCAGCAGCCATCTATTTAAATACACTTCATGTATGTCCTTGAATGTGTGTTTATCTTTGTGAAATACATACACACATCATTCTACTGTTTAAAGCTCTGTACTCAACACTTTGTTTTGAAGACCTACCCACAATGCTCTGTGGTTCATTTCTTCCTAATGCTGCGTTACACGGCACATTCTTGGACACAGCATCTACAACCACCTGACCTGTTCTCTGTGACGGACACCACAGCAAGTGATGCTGTGAACATCTTCCTGGTACATGTCCATGGACCTGTCTGAGGATATTTCTGGGACATAAACTCAGTAGTGGGATTCTGGCTCAGAGGGCAGTCATGTCACACATTTGATGTGACTAAGTGTCACCAGGTTGTATCCCAGAAGAGCGAGTGTCCCCCTACACCTTACACCTTTCTCTGATGTTCTCAGCCTTTTGTTATGGGTGCTGTGGTGTGCCACCCAGATCTTCCTCCTGGACCCAAGTATTCCTCCCCCCAACTACCTTGAAGAGTGGGAACTGAAGGGTCACAGCATTGTCTCTCCCAAGGAACTGGTCTGGTGTAAAGGAATGTCTCACCTGTAAGAAGCCATCACATCCAAGGTAACACCCTCTGGAGTGTTGGCAGAAACCTGCATCTAATGCCTGAATGGTCAGTACTTGGGATTTGAAGGCTCTGTCCCCTTGCTTCAATTTGGGATGTCTCTAGAGGGATATTTACTTCCAGCACTCCCTATGGGATGTGCCAAGCCTTCTGCTGCAAATAGGAGTCCCCTAGGTGGCTCAATAGCTACATGTTTACCCACTAAGCAAAAGTTTGGTAGTCTGAATCAGCCCAGAAGCCCCACAGAAGAAGGTCAGGTAAGGTACCTCCAAAGAACGGCCTGGTGATACACTTCTAAAACCCTATGGAGCATAGTTCTACTCTGCAACATGTGGGGTTTGCAAGAGTCAGAAACAACTTGAAGACAACCAGTTTGCTGCTTTTTCTCATTTGCTGGCTTGCTGGGGTTTTCAATAAGTTTTGTTTTCTGTGGCAACTGCACTGAAGTTTATCCTTCATCCTCTGCCCACTCTGCCTCCTTCACTCCCTCCAGAACATCCCGTGAGAACCTTACTGAGTGCAAATCTCTGTTTCAGAGATTCCTTCCATCTGGTGAGTAGCCGGTCCTAACCAGAAACCAGGGAGTTCCCTTCAGCTCCACATATACTATTGCCATGAACATTTCTGTGAATGTCTCGGAATGTTTTGGGCTGTTTCTACCCAGGATACGTAAGTTCAGCAGACAATGCCTGACTGCTTCCCTAGTATCTATACCAGTCTAATCTCCCAGCCCCAGGTCTCCTCCCTCCACACATCCCTGAGACACTTGTTATTATCTGCTTTCCTTGGATTTCAAGAAAAACTAAAAGAAAAACTTTCAAAAATAGTGAGTTTGAAAAGAGAAAAAAAAAAAAAAACAGCTTTCTGGCCAACCCCAAGTTGACAAACTATTCCCAAAGTTTATGCTGTGTTCTTGAGGTTTTATTTTTGTTAAGGAGAAAAAAAAATCATTGAAGCAGAAAACTACCAAGACAGGAATTCAAATAACCATAAATACGTATCTGATTCTTTGCGCACTGAAGTAATGAATACTGCTTTTCCGACATGTAAAATGTTTAGGAACAGTATGAGTGTGGTAGGTATATTTATACCAACTCATCTTTGATGTGAAAGCTATAATGGTTAAGGAATAATTTTCTCTAGAAAATGTTTATAAACATGCTTTTTATGGGTTTCACTGGGCACAGAGAACAAGAGAAACACTTCATCAACGTTCAGTTGTGCACTCTAGTGGAAAAGATTTAAAAAATACCCTCAAATTATGGTTAATTCCCCAATTACCTACCTGGAGGCTTGAAATGGCTATTTAACAGTGGCCACTCGGAGGAATAAGCACAGCCATGGTTACCCAGAGTTTCCCTCACAGGTGACACGCTGGGGGTGGGGTATGGAGGAGGGGTGCTGGGGAGAGAACCTGGGCACAAGCAAAGCATCTATAAAGATCTGCAAACCATTGGGAAATGGCCCCTGTTCTGATCTAGACCACAAATACAATGCTCATTTTTTTACCTCACTCTTTTCAGCAGCGCTGCTTTAAACATTTTGCTGTCTTAAGTTTGGCAAACAAAAAATATTCTCTTAAGGCAGCTGCAATGAAAAGTGTCTCCATGCTTTTTTATTTTCTAAATTGACTTACTCTAGCAAAGCAATTAAGCAGACGCTTGTCAAAATCATCTGTCACTCTGCCTCCGTACTGTACTTCTCCAATCATGTACCGGACTGTACTCCACGACACACCCTTTATTTAAAAAAAAATAAAAAGGAATAATTTCTTGTCAATCAAAACAAATAATTATCAACAGTTCAGGCCTTTCCTTAAAAGCAAGGCCTGGAAAAGGAAACACTAGCTAGCCTACATTTTAAACTATGCTTTATTTTATTTTATATTAATAACTCCCTGACTGTGAGATGGCTAGAACTGTTACGGCTTGTTCACCAGAAAAAAAATTAACAATATTAAACACTAGTGAATATATTGCCCCTAGGTTATTTGAAATGTGACAAAGAGAATGTTTTCCACTCTATGTATGTAATCATCTATCTTGCTCATTACAATAATGCAAAGCTGTTAGAGAGGAAAAAAGCAGAGTTTGGCAGAGAAAGGAGAAAATCAAGTAAGCAACACTTTAATATGCTTTCCTAGTAATCTATTTTCTGGAATCAGTATGAAAACAACTAAAAAATTATTTATTCCCAACATTTTTCTACAGTACCATCCTTCACCATCTCGTGATGTGAGCAATGACCAAAGCAAAGCATTTATTAATTTTTATAGCAATCTTAGGCTAGCAATACATTTCAGACATTTTTTTAACTAATTAAAAATTCCTTCACCACATTTAGGGTAGGAGAAGTAAGGATGCTTGACTTTGATTTACTTTCTCTTGGTTAAAATTTTATTCTTCAGCTTGGTTATCTTTCAACTATTTCAAGGCAACTCTTATTTGTATATAACAAAGTGATAAACAATCACAGAAAGTGAGCCCGTACAACACAATTTTTCATCAATGTGCTTCTTACTGAATTGCTTGTCTTTAATTTGAATACCGCTTTGTTAACTCAAGGAGAACTGCTGGTGGGATTCTAGAGTTCCCACCTGCCGAGGTCTAAATTCATCATGGCTCACCATCCTGATACTGAAACTACATTTCATCAGCTTATCTTGAAGACCTACTACGGGATAACATATGAGGAGAATAAACTAAACTCTTTGGAAGGAAGAGAGGAGGGAACAGAAGAAAATCAGGATTCAGTGAGCCTTTATCACATAGCTGATATGGTGCTTGCACAGATAGTATGTCTTTTCCTCAAAGAAACAATGACCATTTTAGAGCCAAGGAAATATACTCTGAGATGCTCACTGACTTCCCAAGATCATGGGGAAACCAGGTGTCCAACCTTCTATAATACGTGTGTGAAAGGACAGCTGGGTTTGTATATTTAGTTCTATGACCTGGAAACCAAAAACCAAATCCACTGCCATTGAGGTGATGCTGATTCACGGTGACCCTATAGGACAGAGTGGAACTGCGCTATAGAGTTTCCAAGGAGCACCTGGCAGATTTGAACTTCTGATCTTTTGGTTAGCAGACAACACCACCAGTGTAGAAGCCTCTTATTCGGCCTTGTCTGTTACCTCATCAGTAAAGTGAGGACACCTTCTCATACATTTGTAAAGATAAACACAAGGGCTTTCATACACAGCCCTCTGAGAACTGCAAAGTGCCATGCAGCAACCATTACCAGAAGTTATTGCTATTTACATGCATAAGCTTAAGAGTCAGTTAAGAAGTGACCTAAAGTGCAAAGGAACCCTCATGAGGGTTGGGAGACATAAGATATTTTACTTCTGATAAGGCAGGAGTGAAACCAGTGAAGAAATTTTTATTTAAGGCATACCGTCTCTCCAAGTGCCCTTGGCACGGATGAGTGTCACATTGAGGAAGGCTGTGGTGTTTCGCAAAGCAATGAGATACTGGTTTTCTTCACTGATCAGCCTCTGGTTGTGTGTGAGTCTGTGTGTGTGTGTGTGTGTGTGTGTGTACGAGAGAGGGAGGAGGCGGAAGGAAGGAGGGAGGGAAGAGGAAAGGAAGGGAGAAAGGGGGAAAGAAAGGGGTGTAGGAGGAGGAGGGTGGGGGAAGGGGAAGGGAAGGGAAGGAGGGAGGGAGAGAAAGAAGGAAGGAAGGAGGGAGGGAGGAAGGCAATGGCTAGACTCTGCCTGCACACCTACAGTCTGAGTAGAAACAGCAAGAGCAATAAGCAGGTGGGTTGTTAGGCGCCGTTCCTTGAGGGGGAGTCAGGGATAGCAGAAGTGTCCCAGAAGGTTCACTATATATCATGGACTGGAAATGACTCGAAGAACCCTGATTTAAGGAAGGCAATAAAAAAGAAACAAAAACTATTTCACTCACTTTTTTAATGTCACATTCATCGAGGTGATTCTGAATAAACTGAACACTGGCTGTAAAGTCAGCAGAATTGAACTCATAAGGAATATTCCATCCTAAGGGGCCAAATTTGCGTCGTTCCTTAGAAAGACCAAAGAAAAGTAAGCACTGAGTAGGTTTTCAAAAACTGTACGCAGCTTTTCACCCATTTTGTTACCAAAGCACAGTAAAATGAAGGTCATTATACAGAAACACATCAGTACCATTTTGGAGGGAGTTCCTGGGTGGTGCTTGGCTGCTAGCCAAAAGTCCGGGGTTTGAACCCATCCAGAGGTGCCGCAGAAGACAGACCTGGTGATCTGCTTCTAAAACGTCACAGCCTTGAAAACCCTATGGAGAAGTTCTACTCTGCACAGATGGGGTTGCTATGAGTTGGAATCAACTCTATGGCAACTAACAACAATAACCATTTTAGAAATATTGGATAGCTGTAGAGCCAAACAATTCATCAGTCAAAGAGAAGTTCTGAGGTTTTGTTTGCTTGTTTGTTTAACACACATCAAGGTCTCCACTGCCAACTCAAAAAATGCAGTAGGTGCTCCATAAACTATCTATTGAATGAATTTAATTAGTCTAAATTAAACTTTTGAAAATTTCAAATGTAAGGGTTTAAATTTTTGTTTTTTTTTTTTTTTTAGTAAAACAACTTAGGCACTCAAGAGTATACAGACGCCCTGCTAGTGTCATTCAGTAATCTTACAATTTCTTATTTTGAAAAATAAAAATTTCTTTCATATACATGATGCGTCTGTCTTAAAATTCTCACAGTACCTCCACTGTTTCCCTTTCCCTTGCAGACTCGTGTTAAAAGATCTACAAAAGAAATGTTGACTGTTTAGAAATGCAGAGTTATCCATAAGCAATCAAACTGGACCCAGATCAAATGATTCAATTGCTCTGATATTCTGAAGACCACTTAAGAAGTATGGAAGTGCTAGAACAGATACTGCAGGCCCCAATTACTTAGTACACAACATAGAGGAGTCTAAATGAATTTTAGTCTGGACAAGTTCATGGACAAATCAGGTAAGAAATTCAGAGAGCAAGAAGATTTTAGTTGCTGGTTTGCTTTTAAAGTGATTTATGTCCACATGTTCTGACCTAGGAGATTCAGACAAAAGGGGTAAAAAAAGACTCTCAAGAAGGTAAAACGCCACCACTACTCCGGGACCTATACTTCTCTGGGTGAGGCTATCAGGCATTTCTACTAGGTGAGGCCCACTCCCATCCCTTAGCTATTTCAATCAAGTTTGGGCAATCAGCCCAAGACCAGCTTACCAGATTCCTTCTTTTAGGAATTCAGATTCAGAATTGCTACCTACTTAGAGCTTGGACTTCTTATAATCTCAGATGCTGTGAAAGACCATCTTCTACCTTGTATGTAGAAAAGCTGAGTGGGAGCTGGGAAGAGTGACCACACGGGTCCCAGGCACAAGAGAGAGAGCCTTGGCTCTTAACAGTGTCTTCTTTTAGTGGCTTCTGCTTCCTGGTACCAACATGTACTTGACCTTGATTTGTTTTTCTAGTTATTTCATGGTGAAATATTTTGGTCCTACAACCATATTTTGAGGAGAAAATAATTAAGTAGTGGGCTATGAACTGAAAGGTTGTTTTATAGGTTCAAAAGCACTCAGAGGTCTTTGGAAGAAATGTCTGTATTTCTTGAGTGGACTGCACAGATAGTGAAGGGAGCCTCTTCCAATGTCATTCCAGGGCAAGGGTGAGTTGGGTAAGTATACGGGATATCTATATGAAAATGCATTCAGCTAACCATCTATTCCCTGTGATTTCTTCCATTTTGGAGGTTTCAAAGAGAAGACTAATCTCTTATTGAAATGCACATGTTTTCCCATTTTTGAAAAAGAAAACCCGTATTAGTTTATTAGCTGGTAAAATTTTCCTGAGTATAATTTAAAACATTTGGAGCAGTACATCAACAGGAATAGCCAGAAATTCAAGCCAAATTCAGAAGTGGATGTCAGATGGATCCTGGCTGGAAGCAGAGAATACCAGAAAGATGTGAACTTCTGTTTTATTGACTATGCAAAGGCATTCAGCTGTGGGAATCATAACAAATTATGGATAACATTGCAGAGAAGCGGAATTCCAGAAAACTTAACTGTGCTCATGAGGAACTTGTACATAGATCAGGAGGCAGCTGTTCACATAGAACACGGGGATACCAAGAAATAATCAGAGAAACTGGACTATATGAAGAATTCAGCATCAGGACTGTAAGAAAGCTCGTTAACAAGGTGCAGTCTGCAGATGACACAATCTTGCTTGCTAAAGGTGAAGAGGACTTGAAGCACTTACTGAGGAAGATCAAAGACTACAGCCTTCCATATGGATCATACTTTAACATTAAGAAAACACAAATCCTCACAACTAGATCAATATGCAACATCCTGATAAACACAGAAAGACTGAAGCTGTCAAGGATTTCGTTTTACTTGGATCCACAATTAACACCCATGGAAGCGGCAGTCAAGAAATCAAAAGACACAACGCACTGGGCAAATCTGCCATAAAAGATCTCTTTCAAGTGTTAAAAAACAAAGATGTCACTTTGAGGAATAACATGTCCCGACCCAAAGTGTTTTCGATCACCTCATCTGCATGTGAAGGCTTGACAATGAGTAATTAACCAAAGAAGAAACCGACACCTTTGAGGTACGACCTTGGCAAAGTATACTGAATATAGATTGCCAGAAATTCCTCTTGGAAGAAGTGCAGCCAGAATGTTTGTCAGAAGCAAGGATGGTGAGACTACGTCTCACATACTTTGGACATCTTATCAGGAGGGATCAGTGCCTGGAGGACATCACTGGTAAGGCAGAGGGTCAGCAAAAGAAAGGGGAAGACTGTCATCAGGGTAGTTTGACACAGTGGCTGCAACAATGGGCTAAAACACAGTGAAGATTATGATGATGGTGGAGGAACAGGCAGTGTTCTGTTCTGTCACATATAGAGTTGCTAAGAGTCAGAACCAGCTCAATGGCACCTAACAACTGTATGTTAATTTTACCTTTGTGGTTGATTTCATTTTTAAAATTTAATGTTCATTTAGATAGAGGATTCAATGAAAAATAATTCTTCCTTTCCAATCACTGAAGCTGCTTAAACCAGCTCTATGGAAAGGCTCCCATTTACATGTATTAAGCAATTGCAATTCAGTTGTTCCTGAAAATGTGATGTTTGATAATTGCCCAAATGCTGAGATCTGCTTCACATTTAGGGAATTTACTATCAATTTTCACTTAAAGCTTTCAATTTTGAGGTTGGCTCACTAAGTCATCAGCTGTTCAGCAAATTTATTGGGGAAAACAGACAAATTTTGGGTGGGTGTCTTTAAAAAGCAACTTCATTTCATTTTTCTTGAATTTTTTTTTGTGCCCATTGATCTCTATTAGTGACTAGAAAGGGAGAAATACTGAATTATTGCCTTGGGAATAATATCAAGATAGAGTCAAACCAGTAAGACCTAAGAACTTATCTGGAGCTCAAAAGCAGAGTTTTTCATTTGTTTGTTTTACTTGGAATATAAAATCTCCTCTGTCTAATTAGTATTTCTGAGATCACGGTATATGCCCTACACAATGCAATGTAAAAACATTAAAGCAGCTGTATGTTCAAGAAGTTTCAATCCAGTTGAGAATATAAGACTTAGGAACAAGAAGAAGTCAGTATGAAAGTGAATATAATCAACTGTCAAAATTTAACAGACAATAAGCCTGAAGAGCCTTCTGGGAGGAATGACACAGAAGCCAACTTTTGAAAAGAGGGAATAAGGGACTTGCAGGATCAGCGAAGGCCAGCAGCAAAGGCAGGAGCACCAAACATGTGACTATCCAGGAGGCTGCAGGTGAGGGTGAGCGCTCCTCAGTAGTAGGAAGCACACGTTCACGTGACTTAGGGCAAGTAGACAGATTTGAATGTCAGAATGAAGAATTAAAATGTGATTCAATTGAAGGAAGTTATTATGCATTGTTAAGTCACAGAATGTGATGATTTTTAAGAAGATCAGTGTACTCACTGCTTAATATGACCAACAACACCTCTCCTGTTTATTCCAACTACTGGTAAAATACGGAGGTCTTGGAATCCTCCTTAGAACAGTCATGACAAGTTGCTCAGTGAAATCACCATTTTAATGATGTTAAAGCTATTCCTGGTTTTATATCAGGTTCCACCTCAGTAGCTTCTACAGCCCAGTGCAGAGCCATCTCACTTGCATCTTCAACACAAGGCTCTTTTGGGAGCATCACACCTTATTTATTTAATAATTGGAACCAACATACAATGAGAAATAAAAGTCATATTAGATAGTATAAGGGAAGTGTTAATAACAGTTGCCATCAAGTTGACAAACGCATGTGTGTCAGAATACAACTGTGCTCCATAGGGTTTTCAGTGGCCAATATTTCAGAAGCAGATCACCAGACCTTTCTTTCAAGATATCTCTGGATAGACTCCTACTGCCAACCTCTCCACTGGCAGTTGAGAGTGTTAACCATTTGTACCACCCAATAAAAAAAAACCCAAACCAAACCCACTGCTGTCAAGTCGGGTCAGACTCATAATGATCCTTTAGGTCAGTGTAGAACTGCTCCTTAGAGTTTCCAATGAGTGCCTGGAGGATTTGAACTGCTGACCTTTTGGTTAGCAGACACAGCACTTAACCCACTACACCACCAGGGTTTTCCCTGTACCACCCAAATAGGTAACAATGATTAACTAGGCAGAACCACTGGGAGACAATACAGGACAGAGTATAAAAGCATAAAAGATCTTTTCATAAGCCTGTTTCATAATGCTGTAATTATTCCAAAGACATTTAAACTAAGAATTTTATAATCATGTCTCCTCAAAGCAAGAATTTTATATATACTATTACATGAAGGGAGTGTTTGGTCAAGGCTCAAACATGAGAAACAAAACAAAATATTGGGGCAACAAACACATCTTCTAATGAAGAACTCGTTAACAGGAGAATTCTCTGAACCTGCTGATACAACAATTTTTAATTAACATTTCAGTTATTTTTAAGAATCATCATAAAATCTCCAAGTATATAACTGCTACTGCAGGCCCTTAAGAGCTTAATCAATGACTTTAGCAAAAAGCCTCACAGCATTACATATGGTCCATTAGAAAAGCCCCAAATGTGAGCCTCAGTGCAAGCAAAAATAGGGCGATGGGGAAATAAATCCCAAACCATGAAAAGAATGTACAAATGAGTGCAGATTCCTCCCTTAAGGTCAATGGCTGTTTGGTGGTTATCCTCAGTGTGGTTGCTTAGCAGAATCACTTGAGAAGTTTTTAACAAGACTGAGACCAGTCCCCATCTGGCCCCGCTCCCAGCTCCAGGGCCTGGAGGGGTCCCAAGCAGTGGTTCAGAACCACTGCCTTCAGTGTACTGCCCAAACAAGGAGAGGTATATTGTTCATCAAATACAGAAAAGTATTTTTCTGACTCTCTCCAAAGTCCTTGGATGATGCAAACAGTTAATGCATTCAGCTACTATTGAACCACTGGAGGCTGGAGCCTACCCAGAAGAGCCTCAGAAGAAAGGACTGGAGACTTATTTGAATGAACTAAACAGCAACAGATTGGGTGGTTGTTGTGTTTTGGGTCCACATTCTGTAGGAGGTGCTAGAAGGAGACTAGACATGTTTTCTGTTTCAAAAGACTTCAACATTGGAAGAATATATATTTAAAACTGAAATCCCCCAAGATGAATGGGAGCTTGCCCTGAACCCTGGAATGGGGTGCCTTAGAGTCTCCAGGAAGCCATAGAAAAAGAAGACTGAGGACAGAGAGAAGCTTCCCTGTGGCTCATCTTCAAGAGGATGCTGACATGTTCACAGAGAGGGGTGGCCAAAGCAAACCAAGGGGTGCTCCAGAGCCCTGGGTAACAGAAGGTTCACCCTAGGTGGCAGGAGAGGCTGGTTGGTAGGGACAGAGATGTTAGCCCACTGCAGATGTCAGCCACAGCTGCTGTATATTTCCCTCTTGGGGTGGCTGGTAGCCTGCCTACATGGATGAGAAGCTTCCCAGAGGAGAGGGTCAGAAGAAGAGGAGGGAGGGTAGCTAGCAGGGAGCATGGAGCCAGCAGAGCTGAGTCTGGAGTTGCCTTGTGGGTCTATGCAAATTCCCATGGCACTCTCCTTCTGTTTGGTAAGCCCTCTCCCAAGTCAGTGAGAAAGCAAACCTCACCCTCCACCTCTACTCTACCCTAGAAAGTTGTCCTCGACAAGCCAAATCTACTTCCCCTTCTTAACACCTGTGAAAGCTGGAACTGACGTAAGGTGTAACTTCTCAGAGAAGGACAAGTCAGACAACATCGTACGAACACAAGTGACAGAAAAATAGTAACTCCCTAACAGAAATCACAGTAGAGGGTCCCTGACAAAGCTGGAAGAAAATGCAGAACAAAACTGACATTCACAAAAAAGACCAGAGTTATTGCTCTGACAGAGACTGGAGGAAGCCCCTTGACTGTGGCCCTCAGACACTCTGCTAACTCAGAAGTGACGCCACTCCCGAAACCCACTTTTCAGCCCAAGATTAGACAGGCTTAGAAAGTAAACAACAACACACGTGAAGGATGTAATTCTTAGTTCATCCAAGTACATGAGACTGAATGGGCAACACACCTGCCCCAAAGCAAAGACAAGACGGCGGGAAGTGACAGGAAACTGGACAAATGGACGTGGGGAACTCAGAGTGAAGAGCGGGACAGGGCTGACTCATTGCAGGGTCTGCAATCATGTCACAAAAGAGTTGACCTATACTTTTTTTTTTTAAATGAGAAACTAATTTGTGGTGTACATTTTTACCTAAAGCACCATAAAATCAAAAAGAAAAGTGATAAAACTGCACCCTGTCAAACACAGAAAACTCACAAGACCCAGAAAAACAAGGCAGTTCCACTGAGTTCCAGCCTCACAGGTTTCATTGCACGAGGAAAGACCAAGTCAATTCTGACTCATAGCAACCCTACAGGACACAGTAGAACTGCTCCATAGAGTTTCGAAGGAGCACCTGGCAGATATAAATTGCCGACCTTTTGGTTAGCAGATGTAGCACTAACGACCACACAACCAGGGCTTCTAACAGGAAAGAAGGGATGCTCATCTTGCTCTCTGTAGTCAGAGTATGGCCCACATAACACGCCACACTGTCAAGCTGGTGTGAGGGCATGGCATAACGCCAAGCGCAGGTTGTGTGAGGGACAAAGAGGGGTTGAATGTTTTATATATATATATACACTATAACATCCCGTATATAGTGTATCTTGATACACTAGATAGTGTACGAAACCCTCTCACCTCTGAAGCTTTAGGTTAGGTAACATGAACCAATTCTCTGTTCTTCTTCAGTCTCTACACGAACAAGACTGTATTCAACGTTTTTGTTTATAAAACAAAGGATACTTGTCTTAATTTGGAGAAATCAGTTAGTCAATTACAAGTCATGAATTTGGCTACTATGTCCAACACTGGAGAGAAATATGGCAGCCTATCCAATCCAAAACATTCCTTCTGAACTGTAACGTGCACACGGATGACTGGGGCATCTTGTTAAGACGCAGATTCAGCTTCAGTAGTTCCAGGAGGGGGACTGAGAATCTGCATATCTAGGCAGCTCCATGGGATACTGATGCTGCTTCAGGATTATACTTTGACTATTAAGTCCCCAAAGAATGCTGGATTCTTCGTATATCTAGCAAGTCCTATCCTAACCAAATAAAAGAAAGAATTGGGGCAATAATAGCACAAACATTCCTGAAATTGACAGAAAAAGGACAGGGGAAAATATTCCTGCATTATCTAGAATCCCTGTGCAGTTATAAAACTTGCTAACAGAATTTTAGAAGTGAGAAAACACTTGGAAGGCTACCTACTTCTACTTCTAACTGCACAGATGGGGAAACAGAGGCCCTCCCGGAGACAGAATAGACCAATACCACATAGCAAATTGATTTCACAGCAAGTACAAAATCCAGGCTTCCTGACTCTCAATTTAGTGCTCTTTCTAACATACTACAGTTTGATTTAGAGGGTTATTCAACTTCTTTCTTAGACACTCCACTGTTAGCATCCCAGCTCTAGCAGTGGAAATATTTTTCCCTGTTTGAATCCCAGTACATGCAGCGTTAACAGCAAGCACGCTTTAGCACCATGAATGGATCAAGGTCCTGATGTTCTTTTCCCATCTAATACTTGGATAACAGCCACTATAAACACAGGCTGCCACACTGGTCATATGGAAAATACCTCCAACCCTCACTCTGTGATGAGCACAGTGGGAGAGCTGAATCATCACCGCTGGGAATAGAATCATAAAATCTATTATTTGTGAACTGAGAATTAAATATCAGCATTAAGGCAATGTTTGCATCCAGGTGTGATAAAGTCTAGCAAAATGGACAATTTCCAGATAAGGATGTATGAAATAGGTTTCAGTAACTTGAAAGCTGTAGTTTAAAATGCAAAGGCCACAATGGAACTTAGTAAAAATAACCAGCTGCGATGCATTTAACTTGATTTTGATTAGCTGTCCCCTCTCCATGGCCCTGTCTATGGGGCAGCATGATTCTGTGGTGAGAAAGTGAGAAGTGGTAGGGACAGAGAGCCAGAGGACAAATACTCCCAATACTTTCTTGGGTGAGTATTCAATTCTCCTCCATCCTTGGACTGAGATCCTGGTGGTATAGAGGTTAAGAGCTGTGTCTGCTACCCAAAAGGTTGCCAGTTCAAATACTCCAGGTGCTCCTTGGAAATTCTATGGGGCAGTTCTACTCTGTCCTGTATGGTCACTATGAATCAGAATTGATTCAATGGCAGCGGCCTTCTTTTTTTTGGTTTTTGGGCTGAAAGCATGACTGCTGGGACAAGCCAGAGTAGTCACTGTGTCCTTCACCCCAACCATCAGCCTCAAAGAAGGAAGAAATGGGGGAAAAGCTTAGGAGGGTCTCTTCATCTCTCTGTGATACTAAAAAGTGAATCGAGTACATTAAAACTATTGTTGTTGATGTTGTATGCAGCTGAGTTGATTCTAACTCCTAGTGACCCTACAGGACAGAAATGAATTAGTTGCCCCATATGGTTTCCTAGCCTGTAATCTTCACAGGAGCAGATCACCAGGTCTTTGTCCTAAAGAGCTGCCAGGGGTTGAAATGCTGACTTTTTGGTTAGTAGCCAAGCACTTAACTATTGTGCCACCAGGCCTCCTTCATTAAAGCTATACAGCTTTCAAATACAGAACAACAATAAATCTTTTTAAGTCCACCATATATTACAGAATAGAATTGCTCCATAGAGCTGTGTTCACTATAACTTCACGGCAGCAGGTTGCCAGGTCTTTCTCCTGTAGCTTCAGTGGGTAGGTTCAAACCACCACCCTTTAAGTTAGTAGTCTAGTGGAAACTGTTGATACCACCCAGGGACCTTTAACCTCAAACAAAACCCACTGCTGTCAAGTCAATTTCAACTGGCAGTGACCCTGTGGGACAGAGGAGAACTACCCCACAGGCTTTCCAACACTGTAACTCTTTGCGGAAACAGCTGCCACGTCTTCTTCCTGCAGAACAGCCAGAGGATTCAAACCGGGGACCTTCTGCTCAGCAGCCAAGTTCTTAACCACTGTACCACCCAGGCTCCTCCCAGGGACCCTTGGAGACCGGAAAATCATTAAGTTATCATGTAAGTCAACAGAATCTCAAAGCAAATAGTAAACAAGCTAAGAAAGACAGACAGCTATTGTTGCTGCTCCTCTGCCCACTACCACTTTTCCCCTTACTAGTAGTGAGTAATAGGGTCAAAACATACTTAAACCTATTTCGAAAGGACCTGCAATACAGTAGAAAGAGCTTCCAAGCCAGGCAGTGGGAGGCTTGACTGGACGATCTACCACATACAAAGTGTACATACGCTCTCAGAGCCTCAAGAGCCTCATTTTTTAAAAGTGTGATAAGGCTGCCTTGGAATGAGATGGTGCACATAAAATTCGTGGCCAGTGTAAGCGCTTGACAACGCCCTTTCAAAATGAAGTTCCTGTCTTAATAATCTATTTGTTCATTCCACAAATATTCATGGGGCACTGATGATGTCCTCAGATACTGTTGTGACAGTGGAAGCTCCAACAGTAACAAAAAAAGACAAAGTCCCTAGTCAGAATGGGTGGGCAGGAGAGGGGTGTACACACTAAACACACCGATATATGTACTATGCCTGGTGGGAAAAAAAATGCCACAAAGCAAAAATAAAGGCAAACAGAGAGTGGCGGTGGGTAGCATCATGACTACATCACTACACATTCTCTAAATGTGAAGGCGGCTTTCAGAAGTTACCTGCACAGTGGAGTGTAAAAATGCTACCGTGTAAAGCATTGGCTTCCACATGGGTAAATTACTGATATCCAGAAGGTCTTGATTAATTCCAGCAAAGGTTCTCTTCAGACCTGCGCGTACACCTTGGGGTGGTTCATTAGTGAACTTGATAGAAGTCTGTCATAAAAAGCAAACCATGATTTTGTTTCTGCAAATTATTGTCAGGGATCAAAGAAGAACTAAACATATCAGCTGGCAACACGTTTATGGCTCGTGACATGGGGGCTGAAGGTCAGAACCATGGAAACTAATTACACTGATGAGAGCTGGGACTCAACAAAGTAGCATCAAGTCTTAACAGCTCTTCTGTGCAAATACTAAGTAACCATGACGGTTATAGCTCAGATTTTGATGATGACAGTATGAGGTTTTTCAGTGCAGTGTCTATGAGACCAAAAAGCCCTGCCATGGTTTCTCTTTCAATAACGCCATTATGCTATCTTTATTCATATGACCCGCAGCAGAAAGAGACTTATCTCAGAGTAACAAACCTGAAGCAACGTAATCGGAAATCGATCATGAGGCTCGGTAGTTATCCACACTCGGAAAGAGTCATCACTGGCTTCGGAGGTAATTAGCGTCTCTAGTAATTCTTCCATGAACTCCAGTCCAAGGTGACAATTCTGCAGTAACACCCAACCACCCTGCATCCAAAAATGATTTCATATTTAGTTCTCATAACTTTTTTGCTATCTTTTTTAACAAAACATATAAACTGCACAAATAAACTTTCAAAAAATTTTTTCACTTAGAGTTTGCACATACTATATTTGAAGCGCATAATGTTGAAAAATTTCGTATGTCAATATAGTAATCCCTTCTGCAACTAGGACAAGCTGATTGCTGGGTCTGAAACCAAGTGGATTCAAAATGATGGCATTCTGCCACCCCCGGTTTAGAAAGGAACAGAAAGCAAAACCTGAAGTCAGACTTGTGTAGGTACAGTGTGTGCACCACCTAATGGTGGGAATCAGTATGCTGGAATCAGAATCGGTCATTTAAACGGTTCTACCTAAACTAGCTTGTCTGTAACTGTGGAAACTCTGTGTATTGCATTAGCACAAACTTCATACTGTAGATAAATCAGAATGAATTCACCCCCAAACCAAGAAAGACATCTATTGGCTCCTGAAAGTTGAAAACATTTGGTGACATTTGCCACCCTGATGTTAGAAATTGTTTCTTTCATCAAACTTCCCACATGTTCCTGAAACCACCAAATTTATTCAGCACTGTTTAAAGACTTGATGGAAACTCTGGTGGTGCCGTGATTAAGAGGTTGAGCTGACAGCTGAAGGTCAGCAGTTCAAATTCACCAGGCGCTCCCTGGAATTCCTGTGGAGCTGTTCTGCCCTGACTTACAGAGTTGCTGTAAGTTAGAAGTGATTTGACAGCAACAGGTTTAGTCTGTTTGTTTGTTTTGGTTTAAATACTTGATAAAACTACCTTTAAGAATAGGAGAACATAGTTTCTTTACCCAGACAATATTTTGATGCCCTTATAAAACTATAGTGTACCAAACCAAACCAAATCTGTTGCTGTTATGTTGACTCGGATTCACGGTGATCCTGTTCTAAGGGTAGAACTGCCCCCACAAGGTCTCGAAGGCTGTCTTCTTCAAGGATGCTGACTGCCACATCTCTCTCCTGATGGGTTTGACCTATCCACCTTTGAGTTAGCAGCTGAAAGCTTAACCACTGTGCTACCAGGATTCCTTTCCCTATAACACTAGATCAGATAACACAGCCACAAAACACTGAGCACTGCAAATCCATGGTCACGTCTGTGTGTTATGCCTTCAACGATGTAGGTAAGAGCCCATAGAATTCATACTGTTTTAAACAATAAATGGGGATGTGTTGGTCTATTTAACTGGGGTACAAGATGCATTCACGGTTGGTTTGTGACCTCATCAAAAAAAAAAAAAACAATGCTGTTGGTTTGATTCTGACTCATAGTTACCCTATAGGTCAGAGTAGAACTGCCCCATGGGGTTTCCAGTGAGCACCCGGTAGATTTGAACTGCCAGTCTTCTTGTTAGTGGCTGTGGCTCTTAACCACTGTGCCAACAGGATTTCCTCGTGACCTCAAAGACCCAATTTTTTTCAGCTTCCCCTCTCTGCACTCGACAATGTCAGCTTTATGCTGAATCTGGTGTCCATAGGTGGCAACATGAGTGTTCATGGTTTGTGTGTGTTCCTGACAAACGCCATTATTATAAGCACTTACTCCACCTTCAGAGACAGAGCATGGAAATTACAAAGGCCAGTATTTCAGAGAAGTTAATGTGAATGCAATATTTAAATTAAAAAGTCCCTCATTCACTGAAACTAAAGAAACTGTTTAAGTCCCAAAGTTAAACTGTCAAACCACTCAAGAGTGAATCATTTGATCCAAGTAAGAATAATTATATATAATTGCTTTGGTATATATAAATTAAATGAAATATTTTATTGAATTTAATTAAGTGGTAAAGATTAAGGCTTAGGGCATTTGAGAATTAATGACTTGCTTGAAAATTTGATGACCCACACAGAGTTTTAGCCCATTAACCCTCTCTGGTCATTAATTCCCGAGGAAGAGTTGCACCCAAGTTGCTATGAACATTATAATACCAGAAGCTTAAAAATAAACCAAGATCTTATTTTATGTTTACAAATGGTGCAATTTCTGATTACAGCTTAGATTGCTATCTACAAAGCATTTCAAGAAATTCCATGCCCTGTGTATTTACTAGGTGCTATGAGAAGCATTTATCAGCATCCCTTTTAGCTTGCAATTTTCAATAAATACCGTATTTATCAATATCTGAACACAACTTCCTTACATATTTGTTGTTTGACCTAAACAATCTGTTAATGGCAAAATGAAAGCCTGATTTTAAACAAAAACCGAAATTTAACTGTCTTAATCTGCCACTTCTTAAGTAATATCTGTTAACATTGATTGTGAAATTCTAAGACTGCATCCCCGGGAATCAGAAAGTGTGTCTACCAAGCAATCAAAAAATACACACGTATTAGCAAAAACCCACTGGAACACATACTGTGGGAAACAAAACAAGCCTCCCCTGGGGACATAGGGAAAAAAACGGTTTTGAGATTTCACATTCACAATTGAACGCTGCTTCTCTATAAACCAAGAAAAATCACCACCATAGTGTCAATTCTGACTAATAGCAACCCTACAGGTCAGAGTAGAACTGTCCCATAGAGTTCTCAAGGAGCACCTGGTGGATTCTAACTGCCGATCTTTTGGTTAGCAGCAGTAGCACTTAACTACTACGCCACCAGGGTTTCCTGCTTCTATATACATAAACACAAACAGGAAATAATGATTGGGCATCATAGGAAGAATGAATCACCTATCACTGCGGTGTTCCTGGGTAGACCCAATGGGCCAAGGAACAACAGCAATAACATTGGGACTAGGAACAGACATCCTTTGTCACATACCTGCTGCATTGACATCTGAATCAGCTTCCGAGCATGTACTTCTTGTCCTTGACCCATTGAGATAGTTCTACATTCTGTAACACAGGAGAAGTTTCACAGTAATGAAATGTCAGCTTTGCAATAGGATTGGGACCAAAAAAAGTAATTTCTTTTTTCCAAACCCTCATCAATTGTAAGGAAACTTTGCCTGGCTGTAGGTTGTACTGATCAGGGCAATGAGCACAGCAGAGCACTGGAGGTACCAACTGGAAAGTTAGGGGGCTAGAATAGACAAAAAGCATAAGACTATGCTTTTAGAGAGAGTTTGGGGTCTTTGGATAAAGATTGATGGTGAAAGAAGAAGCTACAATGCTATCCCAGGTATTCAGAAGGAAAGAGGATTTTTGAGTTTTACTATATGTTTTGGTTAGAATCCTTCTTTGCTGTTGGCAGTTCGAATCCTGTAGGCACTCACTGGAAATCCTATGGGCCAGTTCTACTTTGTCTTATAGGGTTGCTGTGGTCAGAATTAACTCAAGAGAAATGGGTTGAGATTTTCTTTTTAATTATTTTCAGTAAAGATTAAATTTACTTTTTGTTATTTGGAGATGTCGAGCTCACAGTTTTTTGAGGTTTTTTGTTTATTTGTTTTGCCTGTTTATTTACTTTGGTTTTTGTTTGAATATTTGTTCACTTTTATGAGATGAAATCAATGCATGTCAGCCCTTTGAGGGCTACGTTCAAGAATAACTATGACCTAGTTTCAGGTACTCCTCACATTAAATCACCACCATAGAACAGAGCACTCAGAGAAAGTAGAGAACACTCCAACACGTAATTATAATTCAGGGGAGAATATACTGCTCAGGACCAGCTGTCCCAGGAGAGAATCATACTTGTACTCTGACATATATGAATTTACCTGTGGAACTGCAGTCAGAAATTAATTCTTAAACACACTTTTGTGGGACCAGGTTTTCTTGAAGAATTGTATGTTTTTTGCATCAAGAGAAGAAGTGAAGTGAGACACTGTGGACTGGTATATGTGGTTTTTGCCCCTCTCTACTGGGTGAGCTTCCCACCCAAAACCAAACCCACTGCCATCAAGTGGATTCTAACTCCTGGCGACCCTACAGAACAGACAGGGTTTTTAAGGCTATAACAGTTGTGGATGCAGACCACCATATCTTTGTACCATGGAGTTGCTGGTGGATTTGAACTGCCAGGATTTCAGTTAGCAGCTGAGTGCTTAACCACTGCATCACCAGGGTTCTTTAGGATGGATTTAAATCCTCAGAAGAATGGACTGTGGTAGTGTGAACAATGAGTCTGGTTGGCAACTCTTGGTAGAGGGTATAAGGCACTAGATCAGGTAGGGAGCCAACCAAGGAATCAAAGTAGTTGTCAGGACATACCATTTAAATGGCACCATGTGGCTAGTGGCCGGAGGTTATGTGAGTTCGCAGGATGCAACACTGGGGATTGTTCATGTGCTCAAGGTTACAGGGAGAGGCTTTGCAATGGTCTTTCAGAGACAGGACGAACGAGCATTACATGGAGAATCAGGAATTGCAATAGGGTTAGTGCATAAAGCTGGATTTTGCTAACAAAATTTCCTTGAATCTCTCTTTTTTAAGAGGAATCAGGTACCTCTACCCCAGGCACCTAGAAAGAATCTCACCCAGCCTATAAAAGGAGAAGAAAGGAGAGACAGGATTTGAGCAGAAGGAGCCTCTGGCTTCTACAGATAGATAGTCAGCCTCTTTTATTTTGAAAGTACATACAAATGTTTAATAGATCAACAGGGGTAAAGTTTGATAGGGACAAAAAAGTATTAACATGTGAGTGTGTTTATCCAGATCATGAGTAGAGAAGAGATTTAGAGGCACTCCTTCAAAACATGGAGGCAGTGCTGGTTCAAGGGTAGAATTCTCGTCTTGCACGTGGAAGATTCCAGGTCCATTCTCAGCCAATCCACCTCAGTGCACAACCACCACATGATGCTGAATAGGTTTCAAAGGAGCCTTCAGACAAAAATGGACTAAGAAGAAAGGCCTGGAGATCTACTTCCCAAAATCAGTCAATGACAATCCTATGGATCACAACAGTCTAATCCACAATTGATTTGGGGAATAGTACAGGACCAGGCAGTGTCTCGTTCCATTATGATGGGGTTTCCATGAGTTGCGGACCAACTCAACAGCAGCTAACAACAAAAACTTGAAAACATATCCAGAATCTGATCGTTTTTTGACATCTCTGTTTTTATTTCCGTGGTTAAAGTGACTATCACCTCTTGCCTAGATTCTTGCAATAGCTTCCTAAACAGTGACCCCACTACCTGCCTTGCCCCTTATTTATTATCTGTACTTCTTACAGAAGAATCTGTCAAACGTAAGTCAGATTATGCCCATCTTCCACTCACTTTAAAGAGTCCTTTTGCAGAAGACCTGCCCAGTGCAATGCACTGCTTGATTTCTTGACTGCTGCAACTATGAACACTGTTGATCCAAACAGAAGGAAATCACTGGCCATTTCCATGTTGTCTCCATTTATCATAATGTTGATACAGACTCATACTCTTACCTAAACTGTATTACATATTATATAGAATATTACTGTTCTGTAAGTTTGAAAATCCTGACTATTGCAAGGCATCTGGCCCAAAGGGTTTTAATTTATCCTTATTAAAAACTATATATCTATATGTATGTTGTGAGCACTTATTGTTTTAAATTTACCCATATTAGAAGTTATATATCTATATGTATGCTGGGAGCATTTTACTGTCATTAAATATTATTTGAAAACATAACTTTTAGCGGTTGCATAGTGTTTGGGCATGCTGATGCATCTTTATTCATTCAGTGGGTTCAGTTCCAGATCAACCACAATCAAGTGAGTCACATGGATTTTTTGGTTTCCCAGTAAACATCAAAGTTATGTTTGCAGTATACTGTAGTCTATTAGAGGTAACCAGTACTTGCCTAAAAAAAAAAAAAAAAAAAAAAAAAAAAGCACATCTTAATTAAAATACACTTTATTGCTAAAAAATGCTGACCATCACATGAACCTTCAATGAGTCATAATCTTTTTGCTGGCAGGGGGGTCTTGCCTTGATGTTGATGGCTGCTGACTGATCAGGGCGGTGGTGGTAGCTGAAGACTAAGCTGGCTGTGGCAATTTCTGAAAAGAAGGCAACAACAAAGTCTGCCACACTGATCGACTCTTCCTTTCACAAAAGATTTTTCTGTAGCACGCACTGCTGCTTGATGTGCTTTACCCACAGTAAGAAGGAAGAAGATTGGAGCCAATCTTTTCAAACCCTGCAGTGCTTTATCAACCAAGCTGACGTAAATTCTAAAATCCTTTGTTGTCGTTTCTACAACGTTCACGGCATCTTCACCTGGAGTAGTTTCCATCTCAAGAAAACACGTTTTTGGCTCTTTGCTTATCCATAAGAAGCAACTCATGTGTTAGTTTTATCATGAGATTGCAGCAAATCAGTAACATCTGCTGGCTCCAGTTCAAACTCTAGTTCTCTTGTTATTTCTATTACATCTGCAGTTATTTCCTTCACTGAAGTCTTGAATGCCTCCAAGTCATCCACGAGGGCTGCAGCCAACTTCTTCCAAACTCCTGTTAATGTGAATATTTTGTCCTCCTCCCAAGAGTCATGAATGTTCTTAACAGCATCTAGAATGATGAATCTTTTCCAGGAGGTTTTGATTTATTTTGCCCAGATACATCAGAGGAATCATTATCTATGGCAGCTACAGACTTATGAAATGCATCGCTTAAATAAGACCTGAAAGTCAAAATGACTCCTTGATTCATGGACCATATAATGGATGCTGTGTTAGCTGATATGAAAGCAACATTAATCTCCTTGTACATCCTCCATTACAGCTCTTGGGTGATAAGGTAACTTGTAAATGGGTAGTGATATTTTGAAAGGAATCTTTTTATTTTTCTGAGCAGTAGGTCTCAACAGTAGTCTTAAAATATTCAGTAAACCATGTTAATAACAGATATGCCATCATCTAGGCTTTGCTGTTTCATTTATAGAGCACAGACAGAGCAGATTTAGCATAATTTGTAAGGGCCCTTGGGCACTGGCTTCAACTTGAAGTCACCGGCTCCATTAGCCCCTAACAAGAGAGTCAACCTGTCCTCTGAACGTTTGAAGCCAGGCATGGACTTCTCCTCTCTAGCTATAGATGGCATCTGCTTCCAGTATAAGGCTGTTTTGTCTACACTGAAAATTTGCAGCTTGGTTTACCCACCGTCATCAATGATCTCAGCTAGATCTCCTGGGTAGCTCACTGCTGCTTCTTCATTAGCATCTGCTGCTTCACTTTGCACTTACATTATGGAGACATAAACCTCATGGACCAACCTCGGCTACTTCTACACTTTTTCTTTTGCAGGTTCTCCACCTCTCCCAGCCTTCACAGAATTGAAGAGAGACAGGGCCTTGATCTGGATTAGCTTTGGTTTAAGGGAATGTTGTGGCTGGCCTGATCTTCTATCCAGACTACTGAAACCTTCTCCATATCAGCAATAAGGCTATTTCACTTTATTATCACTCAGGTGTTCACTGAAGTAGTACTTTTAATTTTCCTTCAAGAACTTTTCCTTTGTCTTCACACCTTGGCAAACTGTTTGGCATGACAGGCCTAGTTTCAGCCTGTCTCTGCTTTCGACAGGTCTTCCTCACCAAGCTTAATCACTTCTAGCTTATGATTTAACATGAGAGATGCGTGACAGTTACTGCAGAGCCACTGTAGGGTTCTTACCTGGCTTCATTTCAATACTGTTGCATCTCAGGGAACAGGGAGGCTCCAGGAGAGGGAGGCAGACAGGCAAACACCTGTTAGTGGAGCCATCAGAACACACAGTATTCATCAGTTAAGTTCATCGGCTTATATGGGTGCCACTTGTGGTGCCCCAAAACAATTATAATAGCAACATTAAAGATAGTGATCACAGCTCACCATAACAGATACGATAATAATTTAAAAGTCTGAAATATTGTGAGAGTTAACAAAATAGGACATAGCGACATGTTGTTGGAAAATAGTGCCAATAGACTTCCTTGATGCAGGGCCACCATAAACCTCCAATTTGTAAAGAATGTAACATCTGGAAAGTGCAATAAAGTGAAACACAATAAAATGAGGTATGTCTGCATTTAAGTTGTTGATTTTTCTGTACTGTAAATAACATTATGTTAAACACCCTTGTATTTAAATCTTGGTGTGTATCTCTCAATATATTCTTAGGAGAAAATTATACATGTAAAGTAGTTGAGATGAAGCATACAAAACTTTTTAAAAATTCATTACATGAGGACTGGCAGTTAAGTTCACAAATTCATCCTAGAAAAGGTGCTACATACCTCATTGTTAAAAATCACTACAGTCATCTCTGAAGTATATCCCTTGGGAAGCTATGCACTGATGCCTGTGCCTAGTCCACCCTTCAAAGCAGTTTTGGAACTCTTTTTCTGGAATGGCCATCACAGCTGTCATCATATTACCTTTGATGTCCTGAATGTCCTCCTCTCAATATTTCCTTTGTCTTTGAGTAAAGAAAAAATCACTGAGGGCCAGATCAGGTAAGTAGGGAGGGTGTTCCAATAGTTATTTGTTTACTGGCTAAAAACTTTCTCACAGACAACTAGACCATTAAACTTTGTGAACTTGCCTCAATGCCTCCGTGTGCAATGGCCATTCTAGAAAGAGTTCCAAAATTGCTTTGAAGGGTGGGCTAGGTGCTAGCATCAGTGCATAGCTTCCCAGGAGGAATACTTCAAAGGTGACCATAGTGATATACAGCAATATGGTATGTCGCACTTAGAACAATTAAGTTCACAGACTTAATTGTTGGGCCTCATACATAAAGGAATGTCAATGGAACCAGCTGAAATGATATGCTGTAATTTCCAACTCACACTTCTATCCTAATTTATGTCTTAAATTTTATTTATGATGTTTTGGGCATATGCCAAGCCAGCCAGCCAAGTGCCGTCGAGTTTGAGCATATAGACATTTTAAAACTTCATTAACTATCAAATACTCTTGTCTCTCTGGTTTTGGACTCTGGTATAATGATTAAGAAAATTTTAGCCACCCTGGTATGTAACAATTCACTAATATATTTTTTTCTCCCCTCCTAATTTAGCCAAGCCAGCCAAAGTCACTCAATAACTTAATCAACATAGGATTTACTTTGGAGTTTAACATAAGATAAAGTTCTTACTTCTTTTTCTAAAGCCAGCCTACTGTTGAACACCTTTTATTGACTAATGCGTTTTTCCTCCACTGATCAGCAATGTGAATCTTATCATACACTAAGCTATTAGAATATACTAGAGTCTAACTCTGGGCCTTTTAGTTTGCTGCATTGATCCATTTATCTCATCTGGGCCAGTTCCACACTGATTAAATGACTGCCTTTCGATAAAGTTTAAAAAAAAAAAAAACTGGGAATGCTGGTTCCCCATTATTCTCTTTGTTTTTCAAGCTGTCTTGGCAGTTCTTGTTCATTTATTGTTCTAAATGATATAAGATTCTTCTATCCAATTAGAAAAAAAAAATGCCACTGGAATTTCAATTAGACTTGCATCCACTTTACAGATTAATTTAAACAATATTGACATCTTTACAATATTGAATCTTTATACTGGGAATGCGGTTTAACTCTCCATTTAGTCGAGCCTGCATTTATGTCTCTAAGAAAGTTTTACAGTTTTCTTCAAAGGAACCTATTAAAAATTATTTCTTAGTCTTGTTTATTTTTATTGCTATAGTGAGTGGTTCTTTTTTCTTTTTTTTAAATGAGAAAGCTCTATCGATTTTTATATATTTATTTTGTGACCAGCCACTTTATTGAACTAATCTATTAGGGCTAGTAGTTCTTCAGTTGATTCATTTGTGTTTTTTGGTTAGACAATTACACTGCTGGTGAGCAATGATGATTTTTACCTCCCTTTTCCAGTGCTTGTGTCTTTTGTTTATATTTCCTGAAGTGCACTGGCTATATCTCCCACAACAATGTAAATAATAATGGTGAGAGTAAGCATGTTTATCTTACTGCTGACTCTAATGGATATGTGTCTAGTCACACACCAGTAAGTATGATGTTGGTATCTGAAGCACAGATTCATACTCATATTAACAAAATATTCTTCTGTTCCTGCTTCTTAAAAGTCATGCATAAATGCAGAATTGTTTTTAATCAAATGCCCTCTTAGCATTTATCAATAACAGAGTGGTTTAAGAAAAAGCCTTTCACTTTTTTCTGTCCTGTATTATAGTAAGGGATATCTTAATATGATGCTTATATTATCCCATGTGCTCCTACTCAGCCAAGGCTTGTGATTATACCTTGTGAATATGTTTTTCATGTTACGTTGAATTTTTTTAACTTACATTTTAGATACGGTTCTTGCACTAACATTGAACTCAGTTTTATGGATGTACTTCTAAGAGTCAGTTATACAGTTATAAAAGCCAAATGTGGGGGGAAAACAGGAATGCTTTGCTAAGTATCACATGTTGATCTTACCAAGCTTCAGTTTCTTGGCCAATGCATCAATCTGAATGGTGGGATCAGATCCCATGGACAGGAAACATATTAAAGGTGTCCGTGTATCACTTTCTTCCCAGGTTTTCTCCAGATTTAAGATAACTGGTTCTGTATATTTCTCTTCCAAAGAATCCGCAATATACTTTCTTGCTTGAAAAACAGTACGATCAGGGCACCAAGACCTAGAAATGAATATAAGTTAGAGGAAATAAATTCACCATGTTCATTTTTTAAAATTCTATTTAATTCTAAGCACTTATGAAGACATATTTGAGTTAGTAAACAGACAGCAATCTAATTGCCCCTTATGCAGATTTATGTGAGAGAACGTCAAGGTTCTCTATCCCTGGATGAGTTTAAAACTAATTGTGTGATTTTGGTGCCAGGCATTGGCAAGGAGCAGGGCAAAGCCAGTAATGACACAGTCTGTTGTAGAATTTACAAGTCAGCTGGCCCAAGTGTATCATATTGGAAAGAAGCAAATACTCTGAAACTTTAGTTGTTTTTTTAAAAAAATCAGTGATTACCCCATAGGTGCTGAAGGTAACAGCTTCAGGTAAGCAGTTACTTAATCAAACTAATTGCATATAAATTCATTCTTTGACAGATAATTGAGTATCTACTATGCATAAGGTTCCGATCTAGGTGCTGGAGATTCAGCCAGAATCCAAGAGAAGTGTCCTACATGACAAAGGCCAACCTACTGTGCATTCTAAAGCTCTGAAGTTTTAAGTGGGACAATCAATAGGTCAAAGGTGTCAAAAGCAAGTTGATACCACTTCACACCCACTAGAATGGCTATTACCAAAAAAATGGAAAATAAGAAGTGTTGACAAGGATGTGGAGCAACAGGAACCCACATGCACAACTGGTGGGAATGCAAAATGGTACAGCTGCTATGGAAAACCTTCAGTGGTTCCTCAAGAAATTAAACCTAGAGTTACCATGTTGCTAGATCATGTTTGACTCATAGCTCAGCAATTTTGATCCTGGTTATATACTCGAAAGACTTGAAACCACAAAGTCAAATAGATCCTCTCAACTAATGTTTATCACATTACAGAACAACAGTCAAAAGGTGGAAACAACACAAGTACCCATCAACAGAGAATGAATAAGCAAAATGTAATATATCCACAGGGTAGGATATTATTAGCCACAAGGAGAAATCCTACATTCTACAATAAGGATTAATCTTGAAAACATGCGAATGAAAGTAAGTCAGACATAAAAAGACAGATATTGTATGATACCACATACGTGAAGTACCTAGAATAGGCAAATCTATCAAGACTAAAGAGAACCAGTGGTTATCAGGAGCTGGAAGAAGTAGGGATTAAGTAGTTATTGCTTAAAGAGTACTGAGTTTCTGGTTGGGGTGATAAAAAAAACTTGCAAGTCGGTAGGTATGACGGTTTCACGACATGGTGAATGTAATTAATGCCACTGAATTATACACTTAAAAATGGTTATAATGGCAAATTTTTTATTATGCCCATTTTACTGCAATAAAATATTTTTAAAAGTTGATATAACTGATTTAATGCCATTTGTCTACTGAATATTGTAGTGAGTTCTACACATGAGACACATTACATAAATATTATTTGACAACTGATACTTTAGCTTACAGATAAGCTCTTGATATTTTGGGGGGGGGCAGGGGATACCACTATTTATTTGACATAGATCCAATTTTGGAAGGATGATTAAAAGATAGTTACATCTATTCCAATAAAGGCAAGTAGCCTTTTCACATCTGTACACCCTGAGGTCAGCACTGCTGACCACTGTTCACCCTCAAAGGGAGACAGTATCCAAAAAACAATTTCTTCCAAGAAGTGAAAGTTCAGGTATACAACATTAGGTATATAACATTCTGTGATCCTTTTGGTGGCTTCAACTCCTCCCAATTCCACCCTTTCTCCTTGAAATTAAATCACATACACACACACACCCTTCAATGGCTCTCCCAATAGAAAGAGCCTTTTTGAACTACCAGACATTAAGAAAATGTGAAAATTTCAGAATTTTGCTTCCATCTCACTAGCCAAAAAGCATTTACACATTGCAACAGTGCAATACATACACCCACTTATTTATCAACAAAGCTAGGTTCTAAAGACGAGGTCATTATACAAAAATCAGTGTTATGTTGTCTTAGTTATCTAGTGCTGCTGTAATGAAAAATACCGTGAGTGGATGGGTTTAACTAATAAAAATTTATTTCCTCACAGTTGAGTAGGCTAAAAATCCCAACTGAAGGCATCTGCTCTAAGGGAAGGCTTTGCTCTGACAGCTCTTAAAGAAGGTCCTTGTCCTCAATCTTCCCCTGGCTGAGGAGCTATTCAAGCACAGGGTCCCCCAGGTCCAAAGACGTGTTTTCCTCGCAACACTGCTTTCTTGGTGGCATGAGGTCCCCAACTCTATGCTTCCTTCCCCCTCCTCCCAAAACATTGCTGCAAGACACAGTACAATCTTGCAGACTGAGTCCTGCCTCACCAACACAAGTGCTAGCCATCCTCTCTTATTAACATCACAGAGGCAGGATTTACAACATACAGGAAAATCACACAACACTGGGAATCATGGCCCAGCCAAATTGGTACACGTATTTTGGGAGGAATACAGTTCAATCCATGACATAGGCAAAAAATGGAAGATGATCACATCAGATCACAAAAGTGGGAATGATTACATTAGTACATATTTTCCAAATTACACCATTACATAGCAACCAAATTTTTATATCATTACAGAACAGCCAAATACATCATTACATAAGTGATAAATCATATCAATACATAACTTCCCAAATACTGCCAAACCACTGAGAATCATAGCTTAGCTAAGCTGACACATAACCTTAACCATCATAGCCATATGCCTGAAAAAATTACTCGCTTGCTCTGAAGCATTTATTACTGCCACATGTACATCATAAATGTGCAAAATAATCAGATAGCACATTGTTTTACCATTGTTGTAAATGTGAAATGTCAGATAATAAGATAGTTGATAAGTGAGGAGTAGGCGTATTCTTGATTTTTTTTCTTAGATGAAATTCAGTTTTAACTTAGAAACTAATTGTTTTGTGAGTCTGTGAAGTCTGTTTGTAGTGGCTAAGAGCTCAACTGCTAACCAAAGGGTCAGCAGTTTGAATCCACAAGCTGCTCACTGGAAACTCCATGGGATAGTTAGTTCTATTCTCTTCTTTAGGGTTGCTATGAATCAGAATTGACTTGATGACATTGAGGTATATATATATGTATATTGAGGTATATATATATTTATATATATTTCCTTACAAACTGAATTCAACAATAAGATTTTTTCAACACTGAACAATGAGGAAAGTGAATAATAAAAATGTGTTTTTCCCTTTTCTTCTTAAAGATACTAGACTGATATGCTAATACACTGTGAAAATACACCACTCCCTGCCACCGTAACTATTTCACTTGTCCAAGAATAAAGAATTGTCCTCTAAATCCACAATTTAAATGCACATACAATTCTTGCAATAACCGCAGGGACATAGTGAAGTAAACTCACTGAGAAAAGATTTGTAATTTAACAGGTCCAATGATATGTAGTCTCACCTGATAAGTAGAAGTTTGCGACAGGTATCTAGAGAATCATTATATCCATCAGGGATAATTTCCTCCTCTGGAGCATCTTTGTCAAACCAGTTCTTCCACCCCTTCTCATTACGCGATATCTGAAAGAAACAAGCCAATTAGCAAGCCACAGGGACAGATTGTGATTGGAATATATTGGAGACAGTTCTGAATAACCTTAGGAGGTCATTCTTTATAAGCAGGTAATTTTTTCAGGCATAATAACACAGTTTCAATTCTTCTTCAGAATCAATGACTTAAATCGTGTGGATATTATACTATTCCTTTGCAGATTTCCCACTGTTCTCTACATTACTCCCTAAAATTAGGATCATACATAAAGTAAACCAAGTAATTGAGCAGGAAAAAACACAGACTAGGGTTTCTTAGCCTCAGTACCACTGACATTTTGGATGAGGTAAGTCTTTGTTGTGGGGCTGTCCTATGTGAAGAACCCAGGTGAAGCAGTGGTTAAGACCTACAGCTGCTAACTAAAAGGTTGGCAGTTTGAATACACTAAGTGCTCCTTGGAAATCCTATGAGGCAGTTCTACCCTGTCCCACTGGGTCACTATGAGTTACAATTCACCAGACAGCAACAGTTTGGTCCTGTTGTAGGATAGCAGTCCTGGCACTATGCCTACCTACTATCCACCAGATGTCATTAACAAACTCCCTAATCCCAAAAACCCGTCTCCAGACATTGCAGAATGTCCCTTGCAAGGGGGTACAAAGTAGCCCTTGGTTGAGAACCACCGACAGAGACCATTCTGATAAACCAATGATTGACAGTTAACTCACCTGTTATCTATTGGATGCTAACTGAGGTTGGAGGTTCAAGTCCACCCAGGGGCATTCTGGAAGAAAGCCCTGGTGTTCTAGTTTCGAAAAAAAATCAAACACTGAAAACCCGTGGAACACAGTCCTACTCTGACACACATGGCGTTTCTACGATTACAAATCAACTCAAAGACAAATGGTGTTGTCGTTCGGTGCTGCTGAGTCAGTTCCAACTCACAGTGACCCTACGCACAACAGAACAAAACGCTGCCCAGTCCTATACCCTGCCCACAGTGATTTCTATGCTTAACCTCATTGTTGCAGCCACTGTGTCAATTCATCTTGTTGAAGGTCTTCCTCTTTTTTGCTGACCTTCTACTTTACCAAGTATGATGTCCTTCTCCAGGGATTGATCCCTCCTGACAACAAGTCCAAAATACATTAAACACAGTCTCACCATCCTTGCTTCCAAGGAGTACTCTGTACTCCTTCCAGGACAGATCTGTTTGTTCTTTTGGCAGTCCATGGTATATTCAGTATTCTTCTCCAACACCACAATTCAAAGGCTTCCGTTCTTCTTGTCTTCCTTATTCATTGTTCAGCTTTCACATACAAATGATGTGATTGAAAATACCGTGGTTTGGGTCAGATGCACTTAGTCTTCAAGGTGACATCTTTAAGGAGGTCTTTTGCAGCAGCTTTTCCCAATGCAGTGTGTCCTTTGATTTCTTGACTGCTGCTTCCATGGGCACTGATTGTAAAACCAAGCAAAATGAAATCCTTTACAACCTCAACCTTCTCTCTGTTTATCATGATGTTGTTTACTGGTCCAGGTGTGAGGATTTGCGTTTTCTTGATGCTGAGGTGCAATCTGTACTGAAGGCTGTGGTCCTTGATCTTCATCAGTAGGTTTTTCAAATCCTCTTCATTTTCTGCAAGCAAAGTCGTGTCACCTGCATATCACAGGTTGTTAAATCTTCTTCCAATTCTGATGCCTCCTTCCTCTTCATATGGTCCAGCTTCTCAGATTATTTGCTCAGTATATAGATTGAAAATGTATGGTGAAAGGACATAACTCTGATGCACACCTTTCCTGACTTTAAACCATGCAGTATCCCCTGGTTCTGCTCACACAATTGCCTCTTGATCCATGTACAGCTTCCTTATGAGCACAATTAAGTGTTCTAGAATTCCCATCCTCTGCAATATCATCCATAATTTGTTATCATCCACACAGTCAAATGCTTCTGCATAGTCAGTAAAACATGCTGGTATTCTCTGCTTTCAGCCAAGATCCATCTGACATCAGCGATGATACTCCTGGTTCCATATCCTCTTCTGAATCTAGTTTGAATTTCTGGCAGTTCCCTGTCAGTATACTGCTACAGCCACTTTTGAATGATCTTTAGCACAATTTTACTTACATGTGATATCAATGATATTGTTTGTAATTTCTGTATTTGGTTGGATCACTTTCCTTGGGAAAAGGCACAGATACGGATCCCTTGCAGTCAGCTGGCCAGGTAGCTGTCCTCCAAATGACTAATGCTTATAAAGCAGATACCATGTGCCAGGCCTCAGGGTTGCACTTTTCTCTCTACTCCCCTTTTCTTTACAGATGAGGAAAACCAAGGCAAAGGGTGTTCAATACCTGCCCAAAGTTGCCAAGCATGTGAACAATTCAGGTGTGAATTCATAACAAAAGTTATTCTGTAACTCAATTGCTCTAGCTTTGATGCCAGGACTCTAAAAGATGGAAGCGGCAGGTTTTTCCTGAGACCACAGTGGTTCTCCCTGGTAGGCTGCTCACAAAGAATCTGCCTTTGTGTTACCGGGAGGGTCCAGGAGCTGTTGCTGCTACCCACAGTGTCCCCTGCAGCCCTGCTACAGCCCAAAGGCTAGAGAGAAGGAGGCACAAGATGAGGAGAATGTTGATTCTCAGCCTACTGGCCTTCCACCTGCTAACTTTGGCTCCACCACAATAGAGCTCCGGAGTAAGCTGCATCCATGAGGAGCACTGGGGTAACTTCCAGCCCCTTGTAGTCCACCTCCACTTCCTGACCCTTGCCTGACCTTCACCTGTGAGCATGAACTCCCACCAGGCATTGAACAATTTGGCCTCAGAGGCCGAGGCCAGAGCAGCTGCTGTTTGAAGTTATTGTTGTTACAGTTCCCGAAACCTACTCAACAGGGAGATTGATCCGCCACTTCCTCCCTTCCTTCCCACCAACAACCGGCCAAGCTGACGGCCACCTGACGGCCGGTCACCACTGAACTTCTGTGACCTTCCTGAGAATTAGCCCCTGCCCTCACTTCTGGCCCTCCACTGGTGTAAGAGGAATTGAAGGGAAATAAATCACAATGCCATAGGAAGAGCAAGAGATCAAATTATAGCTCTGCCACTTACTGGCTGGGCAGCTTTGAGGAAGTACTTAGTCTCCGAATCTCAGTTTTCTCATCTATAAAATGAGAATAGTGGTATTTCCCTCGCAGGCTTACGGATGCCGTAAAGCAGCTATCCCATAGTGAGCAACGGTAGCTAACAGATCCTATACACAGACACATCAAGTCTAATGGATGGAGGCAAGCAATAAGACACAGCGCTATATACACACCCACCACTCACCTGTCAGTCTGTTGTCCTCTAGCGGCTTGTATGCTGCTATGATGCTGGAAGCTCTGTCCCTGTTTTTCAAATACCAGCAGGGTCACCCATGGTGGGCGAGTTTCAGAGGAGCTTCCAGACTAGGACAGTGTAGGAAGAAAAGGCCTGGCAATCTACTTTGGAAAATCAATGGACCTCAGAGCACCCAAAATTGACACTATGGGGATCACTTCTCTGGTTGCAGGAACTCTCACCAGGAGGCCGCAGTTTAAACAGCCCATGTCTACCCGGGTTTACAGATCTGTACTTTTAACCAGCCCTTGCTTACCTGGTTCATAATTTCTGCAAATTGTGGAAGTTTACTCAGCTCTACAAGATTCAGCCAGGTCATATCAAGGATCCAACGAAATGGTTTGGGAGGACAGGCTTTCAGATCCAGGGCGGCTCCCCCTGTGGGAAAGCGCATGAATCAGAGTAGCCTGTACTTTGTTTCCAGAAGTTCATTTTTCCAAACAATACAAATGGGATGCTCATATTAAAGAAAATAAGGGAAAATGGGGGGAAAAGTCATTTTACTGAAAATGTGGGTTTTTTTTTTCGGTATATTTCCTGTAAGCCTCAGTGTTTTGTCTTACTAATTTACATCATTTTATAAAATGCAGATAGCTTCGCCTGTAAAGAACTTTCGGTGGTTGCAACTGCTTGTCTTTTTAATTTTTTTCCCCAACAATTGGAAATGTAAGATTGTTGCATAAATGAATAAGTTTATCTCATGTGTAACTTTTTAAAATCACTCCTTAAATTAGTCATCATCCTTCCAGAAGTTTGATATTTGATTCTATTTTTTTAATCAGGTCAGACAGAAAGATGGGGTTAAGGGTGGGTAGACAGGAGGACACATGGAAGGATGAGTGGGTGGATGGATGGACAGATAGATGGAAGGACAGATGGACAGACTGATAGATGGATAGTTATTTGACACATCTATGGGTTCTTTTCTGGGTAACTAGTATTTAAGGCATTATTCATATACTTTTTCAACAAATATTGAGCACCCACTATGTATCCAGCATATTCTAGGCACTGGGGATACAGTAGAGAAAAGCCAGACAAGACCCTTAACCTCTTGGAGCTTGTGATCTAGTAGATACCGTGAATACCACATTTTAATGCAAATAACATGCAAGCTGTACATTTGTCTATGAACCAACCCCCGACCAGGGAATTTTCATAGGCATGATATTTTTTTTATAGCAACATGTAAAAAAGGAAAATCAGCATAGTGTGCTTACAAAAATACTTGGGGAGAGCAGAGGGGCATGGTTAGCAAACAAATGTAGAACGTTATTTGGGTAAAAACATGGCATAGCATCAAATCATCCTTTGAAGCAAATACTAAGGCAAATAAGCATACCTAATGTGACAATTTTCTGACAAAGTATGTGATTATCTTTACAATTTCAAAATGCTTCTATAGCATGTCTTTCATAATGTCTTATCGTAATAATTCCAACTCCACAGCTGTTTAACTCAGATGTATGCAAAATAGTGATTCTTGAACTTTTAAATCCTATTATCCTCCTTAAGAAATCATCAAGTCCCTCTATGTTACATAGCATCCCTTGGGCAGAAGTTCAGGAAGCGGGGAGGCCTGCAGATCTTTGCTCCCTTAGCTGGACACACCCCTGAGAAGATACATGAGCTAACCTACTCCTCTGACACAAAGGCCTCTGCTCCACCCCTACTAATCTGGGGTCAGTGACTCTGAGTGTTACAGTGCCTTTGGAACCCACAAACCTTGCTCTCATGACCACCCTGCCACCCCTCCTCCTCAACCTGCTAAAAGAGAAAGCCTTCCTCTAGCACCATTACTCGGTGAGAAGAGGACACCATGCTTGGTAAAGTGGGCAGCCAGCAATAAGAAGGGAAAGCTTCAAGGAGATGCACCGAGCCAGTAGCCACAACAATGGACCACAGCACTGGACACTAACATACCAATAATGGTCACGAAGATGATGCAGAACTGGGCAGCGCTTCCTTCTGTTATACATAAGCACCATGAGTAGGAGACAACTTGTCAGCAGTTAACAACAGCACCAATACTGTTAACACTAAGAGTTACTGGTTAGGGGAAGCAACCACTTCACAGCTACCAGCACGCAGTCTCAGAACGGATGCTGTTTTTCTAACACAAACTTAGCCCTTTGCTTCTTGAGTGTTTCCAAAGGAATGTTTTCATGGAATCAGAAGACTCAGAGACACCAAGAAATGACATCTAAGCTACCTCAGTGTTCCCAAGGATAGCATGTACCTAAACCAACCTAGAACTGTCGAAATCCATCCTATTCCCAAAGATATCCCAGCTCTGTTATTGAGCAGCTATGGAAACTTGAGCAAGCAATTCAGTTTCCTCACCTGTCAAATGAGTGTAGTAAGAAAACCTACCTAGAACAGTCTTGGCCCATAGTAAGAGCTGTGTAAGCATGAGCTGTTAATTCAGCACTAACTCTTAACTCTCTACATTATGAAATATCTAGGTTCTGTTCAACCTGGAAGGTAAGAGTAGATCCCCTAAGGTGTCTTTTTGTCCACGTCTATGACAAAAAAAAGAGACAATGTCTTTCTAAAATATCCAATCATGGCAACCAAAGACATCACTCCCTAATAAAGTATTGACCCTGACATCCATCGCATTTTTAAAGTGCCCTGACGTTCTAGGCTGAAGACTAAAATCAAAGTTAACTTACAAATACTGCAGCAAAGTAGCAGCAATTGATACACAAGAACTGTCACTCCTGGGAAATCAAACATTTTTGCCATGTTATATTTCTTTCTTCCTTTTCCCTAAGTTTTGAGTTCAGAATGATAAATCATTATCTATGATCTTGGAGTGATATTTGTTAAGTTTGTAAAAATAAAATAAAAGCAAAGTCCCATTATCTTTTTAAAAAATATTTCTGTCAAAAGGTAAGCCTGTTCAAAATACAACTGTATAATAAACTTTTGTTTTAAAAGCTCTTTTGCTGCTGAGCTGATTGTATTTCCATCAGTCAAACTGTCATACAAATCTCAGATTAATCTACTTAAAGCACCACTCTGTTCATGACACATCCCTGCTCATAAAACACTCAACGACTCCCTATTGCCAGCAAAATTAAATCCACACCTTTCACTAGTGATCCTAACTTTATACAGATGAGTTCTCCCCAACTGTCTAGCTTTATCATCCAAATGGGTCACAAATACGCTCACCACAACAACCCAGGTGTTCAGCCTTCTTTATGTCTCTCTAGCAAATCGGATCCTTCTCTCACAAAGTCCTCTGCACTGGGCTGCCACATCTCTCAGGCACCTCTTGCTTACATGCTCTCTTTCAAAGACCCCAGTCACTTTCAGGGAACAGCTCTGGGTTTGGTAGTATTTGCTGGGTGGAGTAGGGAGGTAGGAGGAGTTGTATCTTGGTGGGAGAGACCTCAGATCTGTGTGCTGCCCTCCTGTCTCCACTTGTCTCTGTCACTGCACTCACTGAGCCACAAAGACAACAAACCCTGCTTGACATGCCACTGCCCACTGCCTGAGTACCTGGCCCTCTGTGTCCAATTACAAAGCCTCCTGGCCCTGCAGCCTCTTGTCTCAAAACCCCAGGCCTCCGCTGCACACAAGCCTTCTCAGCATTTCCATGTGGCCTCCTGCTCACCCACCTAGGCAGGGCCCCCCATCCATGCTGCAGGGCTACTTCTATGTGTTAATTAAAAGTGGTACTGGGCAAGAATGCAGGGGCATCTCCTACCTGAATGAATGTTTGTCCAGCAATCTCCAGCCTCAGGAATGCACTTCCTGTGGTTGGAAGACTGAACAGCAGATTTCCTTGAATCTCCGTCTTCCAGTTCTACACACGTTTACCATGTTAGTCTTCCTAAAGAACCACACTAATCATGTTAGCATCTTACTTAACACCATACAACAACTCCTTGTTTCTTAACAAACCAACAAAACACTTTCTTGAGAAATCAAATCTCTCCACAGTATGTCACCAACTGACACGTTCAGTCCTTCTTCCCCTTAGTCCACCGCGTGGTCCCTTCATTCCAACTTGTCTTAGTTAGCATGTGTTGCTGTAACACAAATACCACAAGTGGATCCCTTGAAAGAGATTTACTTTCTCACAGTTCTGGAGGCTAAAAGTCCAAGATCAGGTTCATTAGTCACAGGCGTTCCTTGGGTCCTTCTGTCTTCCCCCAGGAGTGTCTCTATGTCTAATCTGCTCTTCTTGTAACTCAGAAGTGATCAGATTTATAACCCACCTAACTCAGGTATGATCTAATTAACATAACAAGGAAAACCTTATATCCAAACAGGATTAGATCTACAAGTACAAAGATTAGGATTCCAACAGATATTTGAGGGGAGTGGGGGGACACAACTCAGTTCATAGCACCAACAAAACCAGTCTACTTCCTACGATTTCGTCATCCTCCAATCCAAGTGTTTCATGGATGTGTTCCTCATTTCTACATACCTTTCAGAATCCATCTCAAATGTCACTTTCTTGTTTTTAGAGGGAGCCAAAAAGTGTTTTATTAAACTACATATAGTGAGCGAAGAACATAAGAAAGAAACTGGGAACATTTTTGTCATGTATCAAATAATCCTTAAAACTCATGATTTAACCTGCAAAGGTATGTTCCCAAGAACCTTTTCTCAATCCTCCAACCATGTGTAGTCTCTTCCTCCTTTCAGATCTAAATAAGCTTTGTTTTTAGCACTCTTACACCACTTACGTTGTTTTGCTTTGTTTTACAGTTATTTTTAAACAATCTTTACCCTACCCCTGGTAGTATAGTGGTTAAGTGCTACCGCTGTTAACCAAAAGGTTGGCAGTTTGAATCCACCAGGTGCTCCTTGGAAACCGTATGGGGCAGTTCTATTCTGTTTTATAAGGTCACTATGAGTCAGAACTCACTCAACGGCAGTGGGTTTGGGGTTTTGGTCTTTATCTCCAGTATGAGGCTGTTGTTTCTTGCCAAGTGCTATTTGAATCATTCTTCTAGTTCTCGTAATTAGCATGGTGGGTTTACACATTATGTGCTGAAAAAATACTTGATCAACTGAATTGGCAAGAAAATCCCATTCTTTGGTCTTATTAATTTACCAACAGGGAAATAAGCAATGAATAGGATTATGAAATTTGAAATATGAAACGCAACGGGGCCTTTTTTGCAGTCTTAAAAACCACTGTGTTCCTTTGTTTAAGAACTGGACTCTTGCAATAGGTAGAGTTCAGTCACTGTTATTACTTTTTCTCACGCACAGTTATGCACTGAGCTCTAACTGAAAGGTCGGTGGTTCTACTGCACCTAGCCGCACTTTGGAAGAAAGGCCTTGTGATCTGCTTCTGAAAGATCACAGCCGTAAAACCCCTATGGGGCATAACTCTCCTGTGACACAAATGGGGTCACTGTGAATTGCAGTCAACTTCACAGCAAGTGGTTTAGTTTGGTTTGTTTGTTTGGTGATGGGCAACAGCGATCAAACTTAATTAAAAATCACAGAACTGGCACAGACTTGAAATAAGTCTTGTTGAGTAAAGAGAACAAGTGAGTGGGGAAAATAAAAGAGGCATGAAAAGACAGTTCCACTAGTACACAATTTTTCTATTATATCATAAAAATGCATTTATAGTATATCAAAGTAATAGCCTCTATATCTCACATTCATTTTCCAAAGGTTTTACCTTTAATGAGAGCCTGGAATTCTCTGTGTTTAACTGTCCCTCTCTGAAGATCGATCTTCAGGGTCATGAGCAGCACAAAGAGGAATTTGTGGTTTTCGTACAGGCCTCTGACCGAATATACAAAAACCTCGTATGTCAGATACTCAATAATATTGGTAATCCTCTTTTGAGGGAGTGGAGATTTTTCAGATCTGTATTTTCAAAAATAAAAATAAAAGAAGCAAATTCTAAATGAGGAGCAATACATGCACAGTTTTAAGCTACTGCTGCGGGGCAAAGGCAGGGAGAGCCCACCTGGCCATGGACTGGTCAAAGAGCTTCAGGAACTGGGCCAGTGACGTCTGGTACATGATGTTGACCATGCTCATCTCTGTGATGAGGAAGTAGAGGATGCTTCCCCGAGTGGCCGCGGGTCGGAACTCCTCCTGAGCCATGTTAATCTTGACTTCCGTCTCTGCGGCTACGTGTAGCTTTTCACTTACTTCAGCGGCTGTCTGTTTGGTGGTTCGGAGGACACCAATGAGAGACTCATCGTCTACCAAGGAACCTAAAGGTCAAACAGGACAATTACAGACTACACGATAGAAGAACCACCAGCTAAGATGCAGTCCTTCCCAAAGATCATGTTAATTTTTGACTCAGCTTTTTAAAGCCCCCAGGATAGAAGAGTACATTCTTATGACACCAATGGCTTCTACTACATCTACCACCCAACGCCTGAATCCCTCTAAACACGCCTCTGTGGGATTATCCCCCACTCTGCCTGAAAATCACTCACAAAGGGGCTACTCTCAAGGTGACCTCACACAAGGGGCCTTCAAATGTCCCCCCGCTCCACAAAAAGTGATCAGGACTCCATCGACCCCAGCCATTTTAGCTATTCCTTATGTGATATGGCTCACTTCTTCCACTGGTATCTTGATGGTTCTCTTCACAGTGTCACCAGTGTCCCTCCAGCTTGTCTCATGGTGCCAGCTGATCTGAATGTACCACACATGCGCTGGCTGACCCATGTGTGGGTGATACTCTACTCCTGCTGCTTCACGAGGACAGTCCTTGCCACTGAGAGCCCTGTCTCCAACAAGATTAAATTTGGACAGGTGCCATCCTGCCTATTGAACAGTCCTCGGAAGAAGAGAAGCTTTAATTTGTTTTTAGTTTTATCTTTCGTTATTGTTTGTAATAGACAGCAGACATGTTCCTTACAATAAATCAGTTCTTGAGATGTGGGCTGACACAGAGACATGTCGAGTTAATTACCATGTCTGCAAAGACAGGGCTCTGGCTACCTTGGGGCTCTAGATGGCAGAAGAGTGTTAAAAGAAGGTGCTGAGTTATGTTGAAGGGCACGCTGTGTCTATGGTGGAAGTCCAGATCATGATTAACCTTACAGGAAAGAAGTCTTGATCTGGCACACTCTTAGCAGAATTAGAGAGAAGGGCCCTCGGCTCCACTTGCTGATTAATTTACCATGCCCAGAGGCATCTCGAAAGCCTGGAAGAAGTCACCTGACCAAGAAACAGACAACTTCACCTGCAGAAGTGGTGCAACTGAGACAGAAAAAGGACTTCTCCCTCAGCTCACCTTAAAGGTAGTAGTAGGACCATTGTGAGATTAATGCATAATATACTTCTAGGGGTAATTTTTTTTTTTAATCCAGGGATTAAAGTTAGGAAATATTCATTATTAGACTGCTAACAGGGGAGTTTGTGGGCAGTACAGACAGTTAACCACTCAACTACTAGCCAAGAGGTTGGTGGTTCAAATCACCTGGGAGCCTCCTGGGAAGACAGGCCTGGCCATCTGTTTCCAGAAATTCACAGCCTGGAAAATCCTGTGGAGCAGTTCTACTCTGCACACATGGCGTCACCATGAGTCAGAATCATCAACTCAGTGACAAACAATAACAATAAAAGGTGGGCTATGACTGTAGACTAGTAATTTGCCTACTATGGAACAATATCATGTTTATTAAATGTATTTTCTTTGGATAAATTTTTCTTTTATATGTATTGCATGTTGGGGAGAGAGTGGCCCAAAACAGAAGCAGAGACACAGCAGCCCAAGGGTCCAGTAAAGTTTATTCAAAGAGAAATAGAGTGGGGTCTGAGCCAAGAGTGGCTCAGCCTGCGTCTCTCCAGTAGGGCACGTTTTTTTATAGTTTTAAAGTTCCACTGAGATAGTGTGGGGTGAGGGGGTTAACGGTTTGATAACGAAAGAAAGATAAGAGGAGTAGCAGGAAATTCTGGTTAAGGGACTTACGGTCTGACAAGGAAGAAGTATTGATTAGAAGGTGGAGGGGTAAGGTTTGTTTATGGTTTATGGTCTAGATTTTGATAAGGGAAGAGCTTTCAATTTGGAGGGTGAGGACGGCAGGCATAAAGTTATTTACAGTTTTGTGGTTATACCGGGTGAGGCATACCAGGCTGTTTTTGACCATCCCTGTGAGGTATGCATACCAGGCTGTTTTCAGCTGATGGAAAGGTCTGACCGTTGGATAAGACAACCTCCCTGAATTTCAGGGACAGAGATCCCTCACTGCAGAGACAGTAACCAAAAACCAAGACGTTGCTATCAAGTCGATTCCAACTCACAGCGACCCTACAGGAGACCACATAACTAACCACCTTATAGGGTTTCTGAGGAGCAGCTAGTGGTTTCAAACTGCCAACCAACATGTAACCAGAGCACAGAGAATTTGTCTCCCAGATTGAAGTGTTGCAGTGATTATTTGCCCCGACCCCTAACCTAAAGAAGAATCTACTTCTGATTTCTGAGTAGGAGGTCAAGCTGAGAGCGATCTGGGCCTTTGGTGCCCACTGTCTCTGACACTGATTACACACGTCATAACACACTGCAGTAATTGCATTTCAACGCCAAGTGAGAGAGTCAATCTAAGGGAAAAAATAGATTGAACGCATCAGCTTCCTTGGGGCAAGCAAATTAGCCTATTATAAGTTACCTAGCTCTGTTGGAAGCCCTTGTTTTTCTCAGAAGAGAGCAATTATATCAAGAAAACTGTTATTCTCAAATGCTCAGTCTCCATTTGCTAACTCAGAAATCAGATTCCCTGCCATTGCACTCCTTAACGTCTGGGTGGAAATTGCCTCACTTGTTTTTGCATTCATAACTTGGCCACTTCCTAACCTCTGTAATCAGGAGGCCACTGGAAATAATTTGCATGAAATTCTTATTCAGAATCCATTACCTGATTATGTCTTATCAACATATTACCTTTGGTCGTGCTTAATTTATAGAGGAGGTTATCTTCAAGTTCCTTCATCTTCCGTTTATTAAAAGTCACATCCTCCAAAAGTTTAACCCTTTCAGACTCTAATTCCTGTGAAGAAGCAAATAAAAGTGTTATGAACTGTAATGACCAATTATGATGCCAATTCCAGCTCACAGGTGTTTATAATCAATTAAAACATGTTTAAATCAAAGTGCCATGCATATGACAGAAAAAATTATTATTGTTAGCTGAGTCTACTCATCTGTGTTTTTGGCTCCCTGGATAATTTTTAAAAACTGTGCCTACTAGCATTAAGTTTACATAGCACGTGTTCTGACAGGCGTGAGAAGAACCTGCAAAGTCATTTTGCCGAATTATCCCCGGCTCTCTTCCTAACTCTAAATTTATTAAGAGGGCCCTATTTTCTTGGGCCTGTTCCCATATTGCCTCTGTGAGCAATGCTAACTTCATTTGCAGCCAGAAGTAGTAGAAACAAAGAGGCATTCAGTTCAGGAAACCAAGAGGCTACTCAGGCCAAATCTCAGCTCTTGGCCTGGAATTTGCCTGCAGGTATGCCAGGTGCCCTGTTGGCCAGTTTACATCTATTTCCCATGGTATTTTCCTTTTCTTATGCAGGAGGGGCTAAATTCAGGGTTTGAAGGTATATCTTTATATATACATATCTTTTTCAAAAATTGTATTTTGAAAAACTTTCAAAACTTTCAGGGAAGTTAGAAGACTAGTACCATGAGCTCTCCTATATCCTTCACCTAGATTCTTAAATCAATATTTTGCTTGGTCACTTTCTTTCTATATCCTGCAAATTGCTATTATCATTTCTATTGCAGAACTACTTGCAGATGTCATGATCCTTCACCCATAAATGCCTTACAAAGGACCAGAACACTATCTTATACAGACACAGTGCCATTTTCAAATTCAGGAAATTTCACGTTGATACAATACTCTTACTTAATGCGGAGTCTCTAAATCAAATTGCTTCAATAATGTTTGTTAGAGTAATTTTTTTCTGGTCTACTACAGGATTATACATTGCACTGAGAATTACATTTAAAAAGGAGGTGTATTCCAACTGTTTATTTAAGGAAGTTTCTTGAAAAACTTCTTGAGAGATTGCACTAACCAGAAACCAAAACCAAACTTGTTGCTGTCAAACTGATTCAGACTTGCAGCAATCCTACAGGACAGTACTGAAGTGCCCCATGGGGTTTCCCACAAACAGCTGATACATGCAAATAGCTGACCTTATGATTAGCAGCCTGGCTCATAACCACTTCCTCAATCCAAAACGTCTTCTTAAACCAATGAGCCAACCAAAAGCTACAGCATGACACTCATCTATACATCTGCTATGGCTTGTATCCCAACTTGCCTGCAGATTATTTCCCTCAAAATAGATTCTATGTGTCCAGAAGACAGGGACTAGTCCTGTTCATTTTGGTATTCTTGATAACATTCATCTTTAGTTTTTAAGAGGAAGTTTTACAGTGCAGATTAGCCAGATTCGTTTCTCATTAAATAGTTAAGATGCATATTGTTTTATGACACTGGTTGCCACCCCTGTGATGTGTTAACACTCTCTCTTCTCGACTTTGGGTTCCCTTTTCCTTCTGCCTTCTATTCCTTGCCCCTGGGCTGGTGTGCCCATTTAGTCTTATTTTGTTTTAGGAGCCTGTCTAATCTCTGGTTGCAGGGTGGCTCTCAGGAGTGACTACAATACTGAATTAAAAGGGAGTCTATGGGCTATACGCTCAGGGTTTCTTCAGCCTCTGTCAGACCAGTAAGTCTTGTCATGTTTTGTGAGTTATAATTTCCTTCTACGTTTTTCTCCAGTTTTAGTTTGATCTCTGTCAGAGCAGTCAGTGAGGGTAGTCAGGTACTATCTACTTTGTGCTGGACTCAGTTTGACGGAAGCTGTGGTAGTTGCGGTCTATTAGTCCTTTGGACTAACCTTTCCCTTGTGTCTTTGGTTCTCTTCATCTCTCTTGCACCAGTCGGAGTGAGACCGGTGGAGTCTCTTAGATGGCCACTCAAAAGCTTTTAAGACTCCAGACACCGATCTTAAAAGCTGGCAAGCAGTCATCTAAGTAGCATCAATTGGTCCCAACCCACCTGGAGCAAAGAAGAATGAAAGACACTAAAGACATAACGAAAATATGTACCCAAGAGACAGAAAGGGCCATACAGTCCAGACACTACATCAGCATGAAACCAGAAGAACTAGACGGTGCCTAGCTACCATCAATGACTGCCCTGACAGGCAATACAGCATAGTCCCTGATGTAGTGGGAGAAAAATGGGTGTGCAGAACTAGAACTATATTAAAAAGAACAGACCTGATGGTTGGACAGACTCGAGGCTCACCTGAAGACATGGGCCTTGGACTCTATGTTAGCCCAGAACTGAAACCAGTACCAAAGCCAAACTTCAGACAAAGATTGGACTCTATATAAGACATAAAATGATACTGGCAAAGAGTGTGCTTCTCGGCTTAAGTATATACTTGAGGCTACCTGGACAGCTCCTGCCTAGAGGCGCGATGAAAGGTGAGATGAGGACCGGAGCTGGTTGAATGGACACAGGAAATACACGTTGGTAAGGAAGAGCGTGCTGTCACAGTTTGGGGGAAGCAGCCAGAGTACACAGAAGTATGTGTGCAAGTTTTTGTATGACAAATTGACTTGGATTGTAAACTTTTGATTAAGGCACAATAAATTATTTTTTAAAAAGACCTCAACTGCTATTGACCAAAGTAGGATGCAGAACTTTTTTTTTACAACAGTGTTACACCAACTGAGCTGGATGTTCACTGAGAACATGGTCCCCAACCCTCAGCCCAGTAACTTAGTCACTCGGGGACGCTGGATGTGTCTATGGCCCATCTGTAACCTTGCCTAGGTCAAGTTGTGCTTGAAGGCGCTTATCTTGACTCAATTCAACAAGTATTTGTTAAATTGAAATGCTCTAAATTTAATCCAATTTCTTTTTTACATAGAGGGAAACTGAGGGACTGGAAACATTAATTCCAAATTATACTCCAAAATGACACAAACAACTAGCTACCGGCAGAGGCAGGCCTATTACCATTGTCCTCCAACTCCTAGACTAGTGTTGGTGTACTAGCTGGTTTGCTGAATGTGACAGGTGGCTGTACTGGTAAGGGGAACATCTAATGAATTGTTTTCATTAAACTGATCATTTATAGGTGGTACTATCAGAGTACATAGACAAAATGAAATTTCTTCTAAGCATGATAAGGGGAAAACAGGTAGAGTTAACACTTAGATTTTACAGCATGATCTGTATGGCTCCTCTGGGAGTGCTGGTATTGCAGAAGGCCCATGAGCTATTCTAGGCAAGATCCTTATTCTCTGTGGGCTTCCATTTGTTCATCTATAAAATGGGGATGTAACAGCAGGACTCCTGGACTGAACAGAACACAGCAGGATGCCCTCCTGCACATTAAATCTGCATTTACTTTTTTCCAGCACGAGAGGTCCTGGAAAAATCACCTTGGAATAACTAAAGGAACTTTCAAAGAAAGGATGGTATGGCGTATCTCAGCGCATCTGTGGAAGCACAGGCTAAGGCCTAAGAAGAATGTGGGCCTGGACACTCTGGAGATGAGGAGGACGGCCTACCTAGACAGCCGAGGGCCTGCCCTGGAGACTACTGCAGCCTGCACAGGGGTCTGGACCAACGAGGACTCATCTCAGAATACACCAACAACACCAGCTGGACCCCAAAGGGCTGGTTTTCAACAGCGCATCTTACAGCCCTGAGAGGAGATACAGGCAATGGTCTGAGGGGCCAGTGCCCTTTCTGCCTGGCCATGTAAATGGGACTGATGACCTCTCTGGACTGAATAACCTCAGTTGTGTGATAGGAACTGAGATCAGGCTGCTAATGAGAGTCAAACCAGGACGGCTCCTTCCACTCCACTAAGCAGGATGCCTTCCAAGGTCCTGCCCCCAAGGCCAAACATTTCTACTCACTATTTAGATGTTTACTTATCATTTCACTGAGTCATTCTTTTTCTCAGGTGTCTGCATCATTTGTCTTTGTTTTTGAATGTCTTTCCTCCCTGTCTGTGGTCATCTATTTACATCTCTTTGCTGTCCTTTCCCAGGCCATTCCTTTTGCTTCTTTGTTTTTCTCATTCTCTCCTTTCATGCCTCTCTGCTCTTATTATTTGCTTCTAATCTTGCCTTGCCCTAGAATCTTTAATAAGAAAATTAACTATCCTTAGGCTAATACATTCGCATGTGTTACGCAAATGCAATTGTTTATACAAATATGTTCCTTAACTTTGTGTCAGTCTCTTAATATCTTCCAATCTTAAGTTGTTCTTTGCTTTCTTAGAACCCTCAATTATATTTAGTTAATATCCCCACTTGAGTACAAATTTCTTTGAATTAAAACAAAGGTATGCCTCCTATGTAAAGACTGAAGTAGTTGAAATTACTACCATGTTAATAATACTTGTTCAGATCAATTTCTTTTTCTCCAGGATCATTGTTTCAATGAATTTTCTAGGTATCCCTGGGGCTTCCCATAGGACTATAGATTCAGGTTCCCTTCATGAAAATCAACACACTGAAGGCTTACAGACACAAAGAGGAAGAATGGTGTGTGTGTCTGTGTGTGTGCACACACACAGGCACACACACAGAAGTGTTCAGGGTTGGAGGAGAGGTGAGTTATGATATTTTGTGGCAAGAACTGAAACAGCAAAATGAGTATTTATGTTATTAAAGATAGAAATGATTTGCTTATTTTTTATTTTCCATAAACTTAGCAGTTTTCCAATACATTTTAAAAGTTTATTACAGATAGAAATTCTTTACTTTGAGAAAGTGATTACCTGTTTCTCTGTCAGAATTACTCTCCTTAGTAACTGGTTTTCAAGTCCTTTCATTGTAACAGTAAAATCAATGACGGAGGTCTTAGCATTGATCTCAGGGGTAAAGGCAGGGTTTGGTAACTTTGTAGTAATATAAAGTTTAAATGTATCCATGACGTCACATTCCTTATCACCAACTTTCACCTACACCAATTCAAACGTAAAATTAGAAACAGCTTCAGGAGAGCACAAGAAACGTGGGTTCAATTTAGGGATAAGTGCTCTACAGCTAGAATGAACTGTAAAGGAAATTTATAAAATTTTAATTATTGATCAACTCAGAATAATTTAGATTTGTGGTTGTGCCTTAAGATATTTTTAGCTATGACACCAGGCAAATTAAATGAAAACACACCTGAAATAAACGGTGAATAAAGGAAAACTCAGATGCGTCTAAGATTCGACTTCAAAATTTCACTAAGTGCCATGTTGATTTGTATTTATCATTGTTTTTAACTGTTATAGTCCAAGCCAAGTGTTGAGGAGCTATTTTTTCCCACTTGAGAAAATCATTTCCTACTATGCAAACATGCTATATTTATAGGGAGTATTGTCTCTTGCTGTATTTCACAGTCACAGCTGAAGCATATTTGACAGCAGGAGGTGTTAATGTAATTTTCAAAGGAAAAATGCCTGCACTTAGTTTTTCAGAATGTTAACAATGTCTTAAATACCAGTATTTGCAATAGATTGAAGAATAACTTGTTTTGCTGTCCAAAATTCAGGTGAAAATTACAACATTTAAAAAGGACTTAAATTTTCAATAAATCTTAATCATATATGAGTTAAATACCACACCACATTGTTAAGAACACAAAAATATTCTAAGGCACCATGTCTTTGTATTATAGACAAGAACCTGGGATCTTTAAAAGACCTTCAGCAATACAGATTCCAGAACCTCCTTTGACACATTAAACACAGCACACAAAAGAATTCACATTATAAAGAAAATATTTCTAACTAAATCTTCTCTTTGTTTAATGAGGAAACCCTGGGAGCATAGTAGGTTAAGTGCTATGTCTGCTAAACGACAAGTCGGCAGTTCAAATCTCCTAGGCACTCCTTGGAAACTCTATGGGGCGGTTCTACTCTGATTCCTAGGGTAGCTATGAGTCAGATCTGGCCCAGCGGCAGTGGGTTGTTTAAAGAAAAAAATTCCATTCTTTTCTTATTCACTGATACTCATGAAATTGCATTGTCTAAAGTAGAAAAGCTCAATCAGAAACGCTGAAATGCACGTAGAAATAAAACCAAAGAAGCCTAAAGGTAGAGAAGAACAACAATGAAAAAAGAAACAAACTGAAGACAATTCATGTTACCATAAACAATTAGCAACAGCATCCCCTAACATCTAGCAAAGTCAATGAGTGTAGACTGGAAGTTACTATAAAGAAATCAGTATCTAGAGACTTTATTAAAATGTCATTCTCTCTAGTGAGAAAAATCCAACTTTTCATGTGTGTACGTGTGTGTGTCTGTGTGTCTGTGTGCCATATACATAAAACCAAACCAGTCAACTCCAACTCACAGAGAACCCACATATTTCAGAGTAGAACTGCACTCCATAGGATTTTCATGGTTGTGACCTTTTGGAAACAGATTGCCAGGCCTTTCATCCGCGGCACCTCTGGGTAGGTTAAATCATCAAACTTTTAGTTAGTACCCTGGTGCTTAAATGTCTGTGCCACCCGAGGATGTGCTGCTGCTGTTGGGTGCCACTGAGTCAATTGTGACTCACAGCTATCCCATGTGACAGAGTGGGACTGTCCCACAGGGTTCCTGGCTACAATCTCTACAGGAGCAGACAGCCAGGTCTTTTCTCCCACAGAGTCACTGGGTGAGTCAAACTGCTAACTTTTCGGTAGCAGCTGAGTGCTTAGCTGTTGCACCATCACCGATAAAAAAATCTGTCTCACCAAGTCGCTTCTGACTCATAATATAAAACCAAACCGGTTGCCGTGCAATCGTTTCTGACTCAGCAACCCTACAGAACAGAGTAGAGCCGCCCCATAGGGTTTTCAAGGCTGTAATCTTTACAGATTCAGACAGCCATGCCTTTCTTCTGCCACAGGAGCCAGTCTGTTTGAACTGCCAATCTCGTATGTGTATATAAATACATATATACACACATACATATACAGCTTGCAAAATCAATTTTTCTCATCATTGATAAAATACATGTATTTTGAAGGTCACATGGATACATTATTATGACCAGAGATGTGTTCTCTTAATATGTTATTTCGTTTCAGCTTAATGGTTACCTTATCAAGCTATTTCTCTCATCTTGTATTTTTTCATACTATAGAAAAATTAAAAGGAAATACTGGATATCAGTTTGGAAATAATTTTTTTCCAAAGTTGCAAATACTAGCGCCTGAAACAAACTGCCTTCACTGCTATGCTCAAAAAGGGAAGTAGATGTCACCGTTGTTCTTTCCTTTTTCACCATGCTCACCTTGAAAGTGGTGCCTGACTTAATGAAATTCTTCTCTAAGACATTATCCAGGGCTGGATCCAGCTCCTCACGAATGTCCTCAATAAGAAGTGGCCGGCCCAAGGAAAGGCTGTCCTCCAGGTGTGTGCGGAAATACTTATGGTTCAGAGACGTCACCTAAAAATAAAGAGTTCGATAACACATGAGAGTTATAGAGAATATACACATTCCTAAGCGGAAGCGGAAACCAAGGGATTCATTGGACAGATGCCTGAGAATTTTAAGGGCAACACAGGAGCCTTGGAAACCCTTGTGGGTTTTTTCTGTTTGTTTGTTTTTGTTCTGCTTTGTTTTGTTTTTTTTTTTTGGACAGGACCCTTGCTTATAACAGTAAGTGCAGCAAACAGAGTAATTTTCAAAGCTTGGTGAGTTTTCACTTTGCTGACGTTCTGAATGAATAATGGGGTCCCTGGCTGATAGAGGAGAACCAAGTGACACTCTTCAGACAGCATGTCTAAGCTCTGCTTCTAAGAGCTGGAAGTAGTCCGGGATTCATCCTTTTTAACTTGTATAACTACAATCACTCAGAGAAGGTAAAGTAATCTGCATGATTGTAATATGCATTCATTCATCTTTTTAGGACTTCTGTGAGATTCAGTGAGAAATACAAATTAAATATATGAATGTCAGAAATAACATATTGAATCAAATCAAGGGTCCGTTCATGTATCCTGTCTCTTACAATGGCACTCTGATAGACACTTTGCATAAAGTCAACCTGAACGATCACAGATAGGTAGACAGCTGCCTCTGAGCTGATTCTAGCCCATGGTGACCTATGTACAACCGAAAGAAATGTTGTCCAGTTCTGCTTCCTTCTCACAACTGCCGGCAAGTTCAAGACCATCATTGTGGATGTTGTGCCAGTCCACCCCACAGAAGGTATCCCTTGCCCTCAGTGATCCACTACTTCACGAAACACAATGTCCACTTAAAGCAACTGATCCTTCTTAAAAGGTCCAAGGAAACCCTGGTGGCGTAGAGGTTAAGTACTGTGGCTGCTAACCATAAGGTTGGCAGTTCAAATCTGCCAGGCGCTCCTTAGGAACTCTATGGGGCAGTTCTACTCTGTCCCATAGGCTCAGAGTTGGAATCGATTCTGATTCAATGGCACTGGGTTTGTTGTTGTTGTTTTTTTAAATAGGTCCAAAGCAAATGAGTTCCATAATGTTTTGCTGTAATCTGTACTGTTTTCACAGGTTGGTTTTTAAAAGGAGATCACCAGACTTTTCTTTCTACTCTGTCTTAGTCTGGAAGCTCTACTGAAACCTTTCTACCATGGGTGTTTCTGCTGCTATTTGAAACAGGAGGCATAGCTTCCAGTGGTACAGCAGTACAAAACCATCAGAGGACGTCAAACTGACAGACAAGTGGTGATAAAAGATTATAAATTTACCTTATGCATTTCTGCATTTTAAAAACTAGGACTTTGAATGCATAACAGGGTCCCCCCCTTTTTAGGTCAATGTTTGGTTTTAGCTTTTAATAAATATAGAAATAGTGGGCTAGTTGAGCTCTGCATGAGCCAGCTGGCTTTGAACTCTTTTCCTAGGATGTCTCCCCCTCTGCCTAACTGTGAGGACCACTAAAGGTTCACTTCTCAGCTCTACTGTATTCTATCTCCTCACCCTCTAGCCTCTGAGCTCAACTGTGGCTGTTTTGCTATTGTGGATACTGACCTTAAGACATGAGGAGGAACCTACTGGGACAGAAAAGAGGTGTGGAATTTGGTTTTAAATCTCTACTTGCTATGAAAAAAAAGATGTGAAACTGAAAAATTAAATGTCTACTTCTGTCCTGTCTTGATCTAAAAGGAAATAACAAAGACAAAAAGTCCTGCATGTAAAGAAAGCCGTTTGCCTAGATAGATAGTTTTATCTATACAAATGATATATATACTGCAAAAGGCTCTGAGTTTGATAAGAAAAAGAAATATAAACAACGAGTCTTAATTAGCTTATTAGCCATGATAAAAAGAAGGTCCCAATACAACTAAATTTAATTATGTCCTACCCTATTTCCCAAGGAGTAAACTCCCTATTTTGTGATTTCCTTTGAAAGTTATCATTTTCATATTGTCAGTTTATTTGAGATCATCTTTAAATATTTACAGTAACTTTTACAAACTTGCAATAACACCTTAGAGTCACAATTTCAGGGTTAATCTCATAAGTCCTTTCTTGTATAAAAACCTTATGCGGTGGCCACCACCAGAGCCTATAATACAGTACAGTGAATTGTTTTTATGTGACCTTTCTAGCCATGGTTGAAACACCCACAAAATGATTGGCTGAGGCTATTCAAATACGATGTGCAAAACTTTTGCAAGGATTGCACAGTAATCACACAGATAAGATGCTTGTGGCCTACCAAGGGAATTGGTTAGTTTTACCATCCTACTAGGCTTAAAAGAGCCAATCCCACAGAGGTTGAAAGGGATGCCAGAATCATCGAGAAGAAGGGCCAGAAGCAAAGTACATCCTTTAGATCTGGGGTCCCTCCTCTGACCCAGAAGACAGAGAAAACTGTAATACTGGAACCAGCTGGCAGCAGCACAGAACAGGCAGCTGCATGGGACTGGCAGATGGCTGCAGTGGGAAGAGAGAGAGCTGAGTGCCTTTGGACAGAAGGCATCCTGGCAGAGTGGGGTACCATCAGACACTTGCTCAAGCACAGAAGCTGAGATCAGGGCTGAGTAGCAGGCACCACAGAGAGTGAGGCCTGCCTGCCTGAAGGCATGACTGAGAAGGACCTCAGAGGTTAGAAGCTATCCTCATTACAACCTGTACCCTGAGACTAAATGGGCAGCTCCTATCCAGAGGTAAGATGAAAAGGCAGAGGAGGAAAGGAGCTAACTGAATGGACATAGGAAACACAGAACAGGGAGGAGGAGTGTGTTATCACAGCGTGGAAAGAGCAACGAGGGATATCTAACAACATTGCGTGTATGTTCTTTTGTGAGAAACTACTTGAATTGTAAACTCTCACTTAAAGCACAATTTAAAAAAAGAAGAACGGTATCCTGTCTCGTGAGTTGTTCTTGTTACTTCCAAGTTGATCCTAACCTTAATTTGTAACCTGTTACCGCTCTAATAAATCCCATAATCCTGAGTATGGTCTGTGAGTTCTGTATGGCCATTTCAATGAACTATCAAACCCACCAGAGAAGTAGAGAGTGCTGTGTGAGGTCAGCTGTTGTCCAAAAGGGTAAAAAAGGTTGCAGAGTGGAAGGATGGCTGACCTTCACCTCTCTTCTTCCTGAAACAAAACCAAACCCATGTAGAACTATCCTGTAGTGTTTCCTGGTAGATTCAAACCACTAACTCTTTGATTAGCAGTCAAGCTCTTAACCACTGCACTACCAGGGCTCCTTAAAAAAAAACAAATCAAACTCACTGTTGTTGAGTCGATTCCCACTCATAGTGACCCTAGAGGACACAGTAGAATTCCCCATAAAGTTTCCAAGGAGCAGCTGGTAAGTTTCAACTGCCAATCTTTCGGTTAGCAGCCTGCCAAGTGCCGTCGAGTCGCAGATGTAGCACTTAACCACTACACTGCCAGGGTTTTCCCAGGGCTCCCTAAGATCTTTCTATTTACCTGCCTTTGTCCACCACTGATCCTGTGAGTCATCAGGCACACAGTGACGTACCAGGATTTTTGACAGCTCCAATGTGGAATGAGATCTCAGTGGCAAGCAGACAACTGCCTAGTAATCAGGAGCACACCAAAGACATCCTGCTTCTTTAATACTTCAGGACATAGTATATCATTTCACGCTTACCCAGAGAGCCCACAGAAATCCTAGTAAACACCAAGGAGAGTGTAAGGAAGTTAGACTGGCTCTGACATCACCACTACATTACAGGGAGACTTGTTTGGTAAACACATTTGTTTTTTCCGGAGACCATAGCTGTAGGTCTTGAAGATGACATCAAATGTGGCCTTTAACAAAGCGACCAAGGTGAAGTGCATCTCTGGCTGTGTAAGACACGCTTTTCTTTTCATTTGTGTATTTCTGCATGTGTTTATATGCATGCTCAGAAAAATGTTTTCTGAACCAGGAAAATGCAGTTTTGATTTCATTTCAGTAGGTAATGGATTTTGAAATAAAGAAGTGACTATGGCATATTTCTGTAACTTTTGCAAGAAGGTCTCTGGGACTAGCTTGCATCAGGAAGGAGACTATCAATGATCTTAACGACAAAACAAAAAGACAAAGCTAGGATCAGCAAAAACAGTAGCACTGATGCTCAAAGGAGACAGGAGCAAGCTTTGAGCCAAGGAGGCCCAGGTAAGGTTGTAAGAATAAGATGAGCAGACAGATCAACAGTTAGGGGAGTCAACAGAAATGGACCAATGGATCCAGGAAACTCAATCCACAAACAGGGATCTTTTAGTATAGCCCATTAGCACACTCCCTCTATGACACAGTTCCTTGAGAAGTTTGTAGAAATGGATGCCATTTCCCTTCATCTTTCCCTCCATTTACACTCTCCTTGATCCTCATTAGGATTTCTCTGGGCTCTCTAGGCGAGTGTGGAATGATATACTATGTTCTGAAGTATTAAACAAGCAGGATGTCTTTGGTGTGCTCCTGAGCAGTAGGCACTGAGAGCTCATTCCATTCTGGAGCTGTCAAAAATCCTGGTACCTCACTTGTATGCCTGATGACTCTCAAGATCAGTGGTGGACAAAGACAGATAAATAGAAAGATCTTAGGGAGCCCTGGGAAAACCCTGGCAGTGTAGTCGTTAAGTGCTACATCTGCTAACCAAAAGGTTGGCCGTTGAAACTCGCCAGGTGCTCCTTGCAAACTTTATGGGGAATTCTACTGTGTCCTCTAGGGTCACTATGAGTGGGCATTGACTCAACAATGGTGAGTTTGATTTTTTTTTTTTAGGGGGCCCTGGTAGTGCAGTGGTTGAGTTTGGCTGCTAACCAAAGGGCTGGTGGTTTGAATCTACCAGGAAACCCTACAGTGTAAGTTCTATATGGGTTTGGTTTTATTTCAGGTTTATGGGTTGCTAACTCAAGAGGAACTTTACACAAGAGTATTTTTCAACAGAAGAATAGCAAGCATGCTAAACACACCATATCTAAAGGCTTTTCCCTAATGTGTTGAAATTCTAAGCTCTATATCTGTAATTACGACCCTTGTCATGGATTGAATTGTGTCTCCCCTAAAATACGTGTAGCCATGTGGCTGGGCCATGATTCCCAATATCCTGTGACCGTTCACCATTTTGTGGTTTTCCTAAACTGCATGTTAAAGGATTAGGGTGGGACTGTAAATCCCTTCATAGGATTACCTCCCTGCTGCACTGCAAAGGGAGTTTCCCTGGAGTATGGCTTGCCACACCCTTAATCTTTTCATCCTAGGAGAGATAAAAGGAAAAGGAGACAGGCTGAGAATTGGGAACCTGGCACCATCAAGAAAGTGCATCGGGAGAAGAGTCTGTCCTTCAGACCTGAGGTTCCTGTGCCAAGATGCTCCCTGGACAAAGACTGATAGACTACTGGACTTTCCTCCAGAGCAGACAAGGGGGAAAAACTTCCCCTGGAGCAGACATCCTGAATTTGGACTTGAAGCCTACCGGACTGTGTAACAATAAACCTTCCTTTGCTAAAGCCATCCACTCTGTGGTAATTCTGTTAGAGCAGCCCTAGCTGACTAAAACAACCCTGTTTGGAATAAAGGTTTTCTATTGTTAGGCTGCATCAACCTGAAGGCAACTGGTTTTTGTTACACTAACTAGATCATACCAAAGTAGGATGGGTCCTAAGCCTAATCACTTCTGAGTTATAAAAAGAGCAGGATAGTCACAGAGGCACAAGAAGAAGATGACACAGAGACATATACACACAGCAGATGCATGTACAGGTCCAGAAACATCATGGACCACCGGCTATCTTTCAAAAGCTGAAACAAAGAAGGATCTCCACCTAGTCATGCCCTGAATTTGAACTTCTAGACTCACATACTATGAGAAAATAAATTCTGTTCTTCGAAGCAGTTTGAATGTACCAGGCACTCCTTGGAAACTTTATGGGGCTGTTCTACTCTGTTCTACAGGGTCACTATGAGTCAGAATTCACTTGACATCTCAGGTTTGATTTTTTGGTCTTTTAGTGACCACTTATAGTATTTTTCTGGTACAGCAGCACTAGGTACCTAAGACAAGATTCTTTTGGATTTTTAATATACATATTCAAGACATTGACCAACAATGAAGTTTCATTTGCTCCACTATAATTCTTATGTGTCTTTTATTTCCTTCATCTTACAGCTTGGTGTAGGGTTTTTGTAAACAGTCTTTATCTGATTTAAAAAAAAAAAAAAAAAACAGCCCCACCTCTTAGATGGCTGGAAGCTTTATCATGAATGGGTACTGAATTTACTAAGTACTTTTTCTGCACTTATCAAGATGACCACATGAGCTTTTCTGTTTTCTTCTGTAATGATTACATACTTTGATTAATTCACTTGAATTCAACAAACATCAGAATTCCTATTCTATAAAAAGAATTATGCAGAAAATATAAAGGTAAATACAGCCACAATCCCAGCCAAGAAGACCTTTATGGTTGAGGTAAATTTTGAAGGATTCTATGATGTAAGTAGCATAAGAAGTAGTTGGAAGGTATACATGAAGTCTCTGCACCAAAAAGAACTGGTCAATATTCACCCATTTCAGGAGGGAATATATGATCAAGAATCTGATCAAGAACCTGATGGTACTGAAGGAAGAAGTCTAAACTACTACACTGAAGGTACTGGCAAAAAACAAGGCCACAGGAGCTCTTGGAATATTGAGGTGTTTTACGAAACAGTGTAGTGCTGGAAGGACTCATTCATCTACACCAAGAAATTTAGAAGACAGCCACCTGACCCACCAGCTAGAAGCAATCCATAGTTGTGCCCATTCCAGAGAAAGGTGATCCGATAGAATGCAGACATCATCAACAAATACAAGTGAAATTTGGCTGAAGGATATCCAAAAACAACTGTAGCAGCACACTGAGAGGAAATTGCCAGAATTTCAAGCCAGATTCAGAAGAGGGCATGAAACACAGGATATTATTGCCAATGTCAGGTGGGTCCTCGCTGAAAGCAGAGATTACTAGAAAGATGTCTACCGGTATTCTGTTGACTGTGGAAAGGCATTCAACTGCATGGATCATAATACACGATGGATAGCATTGCAAAGAATAAGCATTCCAGAATACTTAATTGTGTTCAAGAGGAATCTGTACATAGACCGAGAGGCAATCATTCCAACGGGAGAAGGGGATACTGTGTGGTTTCAAGTGAGGAAGGATGTGTATCCGAGTTGTATTCTTTACCCATATCTATTCAATCTGTATACTGAGCAAATAATCAGGGAAGCTAAACCATATGAAGAAGAATACAGCATCCAGATTGGAGGAAGACTCATTAACAACCTGAGATACGCAGATGACACAAACTGGCTTTCTTAAAGGGAAGACGTTTGAAGCACTTACTGATGAAGATGTATGTCTTTTATTTCCTTCTTTTTACAGGTTGCCTCAGGAGTTTTGTAAATAGTCTGTATCTGATTTAAAAAACCAAAACAAAACAAGAAAAACTCTATCTTAGACGGTTGGAAGTTATTAAGAACAGGTATTGAATTTTACCAAGCATGGGTTGAACCTCAACACCAAGAAAACAAAACCCCATAACTGGACCAATAAGCACCATTATGATAAACAGAAAAAGACTGAAGCTGTCAAGGATTTCATTTTACTTGAATCCACAATCAACATCCATGGAAGCAGCACTCAAGAAATCGAACGACACATTGCATTGGGCAAAGCTGCTGCAAAAGACTGCTCTTTAAGGTGTTAAAAAGCAAAGAAATCATTTTAAAGACTAAAGTGTACCTGATCCAAACTGTGGTGTTTTCGACTGCCTCATATGTATGTGAAAGCTAGACAACAAAGAAGAACTGATGCCTTTGAATTATGGAACTGATGAGGAATATTGGTATATACCATGGACTGCCAGAAGAGCCAGCAAATCTATCTTGCAAGAAATACAGACCAGACTGTTCCTTAGAAGAAAGGATGACAAGATCTTGTCTCAAGTACTTTGGCCGTGTTATTAGAAGAGATGAGTCCCTGGAGGGGAACATAATGCTTGGTAAAGCAGAGGGTCAGTGAAAAAGAAGACGACCCTCAACGAGATGGACTGACACACTGACTGCAATAAAAGGCTCAAGCAGGGTAGTTACAAGTCAGAACCAAGTAGATCAGACATAACACACAACACAAAAATATAAGACAAACGTGCAAAGAACAAAAACTCAAGACAGACTCTAACTCCACTGCGGCAACACAAACAGGACAATCGTGAGGATTCAGGCTATGTTAAGCCAAGGACATATAGAAGTCTTGGTGAAGATGGTATTGGATGGAGATTCTAAAGACGGATTTAAGATTTTCAAATGGAATATGGGTGGATTGGGCTGTAAAATGGAAAACATCCTCTGGCTAGGAGAAGGAGTATAAGCAAAAATGGGGAGGCACAAGGTTCACAACTCTGGGAACAGTGTACAGTAAACAGTGAGTAGCCCATACTGGTGGCTGGATGGAAATATCAATGGTTATAAGATTCTCATGAGAGTCAGGAAGGGTGGAGTCCTGCCTTGGTTTACCCCTCTTCCTCCTGAGAAGATCCTCAGGAAAGAAGCTCAGGAAACAACAGCAGAACACATTCGATCAGCACACTGCGGAAACTGGATGCCACCAAGTTGACTCTGAGACCTGACGCGTAACAGAACCCCAAGCTGCCCTATTCTGTGCCATCCCCGCAATCACTGGCACAAACCTCCGGTATGTTGTGAGTCCACAGTCGTGCCTACTGTGTGACCCTGTGCTTCATCTCATTAGACTCTAACTCCAGTACTGGACTCCAGTCTGCACCGCAATACCAAGTGTCTGCTAGGTGGGTGCAAGTGGCCTTGAACCACGGGATCACCACGTTCTATTTTTTTTGTCGCTGTTGTTGCTGTTTTCCTATTAGCCCAAACCCAAGCCCCAGCACAAAAGCCACATTCAACACTGGCAAAAGCAGTGGGGCCAGGGAAAATGAGAGAGAAGAGGGAAACCAAGAGGGAATGTGACAGAGAAAAAAGAAACAGAGCCCTTGTGCCACCCTCCTGTTAGAAAACTCAAGCGCATAAATTAAAACACATTTATCATAGAGACGACAACTTTATCACTGGCAGATGTAACTGAAATTGCGGGGAAATTTCATGATTTTAAGGTTACTTTCCCACGTGCTAAATGGTACATACCTGCAAGTCGTTTTCTTTTTCTTTTGATTTAATCCAAGTTTTGCCTTGAGTTTGTGGATCTATCAGGAGTGGGTACCTGGTGGCCTTAGTCACAATAATGCCATTCTGAATTGAGAGGTCATCTCCAGGTAATCCCTGCAGCCCCCACTCACCAATCTGAATGACAGGAAACAAATATGACTAGTCAAAGGGGAACAAGAATGCTTCTATTAGTAATTAAAACTATTAGATTTTAAAAGAGGTTAAAAATTGAACATACTTATTTTTCTTTAAAACTATGCAACTGGTACTTGGGGAGGGGAAAGTGGTAAATGTGAACCAAGTAACATTATCTTTACAAAACAAATACATGATCGAATGTACCTTTTCCTTAACAAACCCAGACTGGACAAGCCCTTGGCATCACTGTCTCACACTTACGAAGAAACCTTGTAAAGTGATTGCACACTGATCCCAGTTTGGAAATTTTGGTGACTGAACATCTAAAAAACCCTGGTAGTGCAGCAGGTAAGTGCTGTGGCTGCTAACCAGAAGGTCAACAGTTCAAATCCACCAGGAGCTCCTTGGAATCTCTAGGAGGCAGATAGACTCTGTAGAGTGTCCTTATAAGTCAGAATCAACTGGATGGCAATCGTGTTTTGTGTTTTCTTTTTTCTTTTTCATTTTTGGAACACTTAGAGAGCACAGTAGCTCAAAGTCTGATGGGACTGAGTGGGTGGCAGTATCCACATTGGTTGCATTTAGTGGAATAATCAATACAACAAGATATCAGGAAACAAGACGAACACTAACGAAGAAGTTCTCCAAGTCTCCTTGCTGCTTCTGACTCTGCTTACATGGGGTAAGGGTGGCTACAGAGTTAAAGGCAGAGAAATTAGATTACGTGAGACATTATATTGGCAGGAGCTCATCAATGAAATTTTGGGGACCATTTTCTCCTCCAAACAAACAATGAATTGCCAGCCTCCCTCTTCACGGTCAATGAAATCACCAGATATCCAAGGATCCTACCAGCCTCCACCTTCCTTAAATTACTCCATGATCTCCGGACCTCCAATAGTCATAATTAACAAAGCATACCCTGCCACTTTGCTTCACCAGGGTCTGGTGTATCTCTCAAGCAAAATCTATTCCCTTTTATGGACAGAGTCAACATTGTTTGAATTGGAAGTTTTTTGTTTTGTTTTTTTTTAATTTTGAAGTACAGATAACCTGGAATTAATAGCTTGGCTTCCCGAAGGAAGCAGCAACTGAGGAGCATATTTAGAAATCAGGCAAGCAGCTTATGAATACAAATTGCCTGGAAAGCATTTATCGCTGTGTGAGCACTTCAAGATACACTGGAAACTGACAGTGCCATCCCGTGCTCAGCAAGGAAGGTCAGTATAGTGTAGATGACTCAGTGATTGCCAGAACCTGCTCTTGTCCTGTCCTACTAAATGCCAGGAAAGGCAGTTCATGATCAAAACTACATTAACAACTGGCACTTCTGACCTAGAAAATGTCTATGTTTCCCTAAGATGCTTGAAACAAAGTGTGACTTAATAGAGTGGTGTACACATGGAGGGCTGTAAAAAGAGCTTGGTCACAGCAAGTCCATAACTCACAAATCATCCTTCAGTGCACAGCAGTGGGGCTACCTTTACTTTGAAAATGTAAAGGAACTTGTAGGAACTCTGACAATTACGTCCACAAACTCAATTGTTCTAAGCGTTGCATACCTCATTGCTGAGTATCTCTACAGTCACCTTGCAAGTACTCCCCTTTGGAAGGCTTGCGCCAATGCCAGCACCTAGCCCACCCTTCAAAGCAATTTTGGAACTCTCTGGAATGGCCATTGTACATGATGGCACAGTAGCAAGTTTGCAAACGTCATTGTATAGTTGTCTGTGAGGGAGTTTTTAGCCAGTAAACAAATAACTATATTGGAACACCCTGCCTACTCAACTGGACTGGCCCCCACTTTTCTCTTTACCCAAAGATAAAGGAAATATTGAAAGGAAGACATTTCGATGACATTCAGGACATCAAGGGTAATATAACAACAGCTCTGATGGCCATTCCAGAAAAAGAGTTCCAAAATTGCTCCAAAGGGTGGACTAGGCACTGGCAGTGGTACACGGCTTCCCAAGGGGAGTACTTTGAAGGTGACCATGGTGATACTCAGCAATGAGGCAGGCAGCACTTTTCCTAGGATGCGTTAGTGAACTTAACTGGCAATCTTCATATAACACAAAGAAAATTCTTCTTCCTCTTTTTTGGGGTGAGGGGGAATCAAGTATTTTTAAAAAATCTTCTTGATTAAATGAAAAAATAAGGTTCAACCTGATTTCTTGGTAAGAAATAAAAGGAGACTGACATTCAAATATTACTTAGGAAACTAAAACTTACAGTTGGAGGATCCACCAACATTGAAATGATATTCAGATTTTCAGTGAAGGGAATTTTCCTCATTCTCAACTCTCCCTCCCACTGATCTTTCAGCAGAAGGTTCCGAAATATCTGATTGAAGGGACCCAGATACGAAAGGAATCCAGTACACAGCAGAATATCACCTACCAGTCTGTTAAGAGAAAACACACACCCTCACCAGAGTGAGTCTAGGAACAAGCTTTTGAAACTATGCCATTAAGAAGCTTGAAAAAGGCCACAGTGCAGGTTTACTTCACTACTGGGAAAAACAAAAAACTTGCGCGCTCTCTATTTGACACTTTGTAACCAGACATGAAAAAACCTAAAATATAAGTGAGCTCACAACTCCAAAAGAGGACATGACTGGGCATATGTAGGGTGAGTCAGGGAACGAGGAAGAAGGCTCTTTATTGAAGGCTGGTGTTCAGTGTCTTGACTCCCACTGGGAAAGTGTCTTCTTCTCATCTGTGCCCTCCCTGGCCCTGTTCAAAGTCAGTCTTTGTGTTTAAACTGTGTTTAAATTACACTGCAAAATCTGCTATGAGTTCATAAGAAAAATGGATCTAAATGAAAGGTATTCACAAGCTTATTGACCACAATGAAACCAAGTCCCAGAAAGGCTAAGTTGAGCGTGTCTTGCCCCTTTTCCTCTTTTCTTGCCCCCCTTTTAAGTTTTCTGAGGACACCAACAGACACCAGTACAAGATACTCGTGGCTGAAGAAGGAACACTTGAGCCACGCTATCAATAATTGCTGAAGTGAAGAGTAGAGAACTGAACAAGTGTTCAGATTGCTACAGAAAAGTACAAGAACATCAGCAGCATCCTCTGACTGAACATCAACATTACTGGGCCAAAACAGAAATTAAAAAATGTTTTAGGGCATTTCGCTCACTCTCTATTTTACTGACAGTGTGTGATTTAAGCTGTAAACACATTCTCAGGCATAAGCACTTAATCTTAGAGGATGAGTGTCAGAGATGGGTACGTAGTCATGAAGGAGAAAAACACTCCATTCTGGAAATGGACTTTTTTGTTCTCCGATGTAACAAAGAGGTGGCATGTGGACTGATGACTAGCAAGGACAACTAGCATCATGAGGACTACAGTTTGTACCTGTTAATCTGAGCTTTGAATTCTTTACTTTGCTGAGTCCACCGGACTTTTTCTCCACTCAGTCCATCGATGAGAGTGGACGCTGCCTGCATCTTTTTCCGGCACATGTCCGCATCGTTGAGCAAGTCCTGCATTCATAAGAAGAATGTCTCAAACAGCTCTCCTGAGTGCTTAATCAAACATCTATTATGCTCATACATAAAGATACACAGAGGAACGTCTAAATTTTCAAAATAAATATAATCTAAGAATACAGTGTGAGTGAAACTTTACATACTAAATTCTGATTATTCATAACTTACAGTTTAGTTATTTTTGCCTTAAAAATCTTAAGAAAAGCAATTTTGTATGAGACAACCCATAAATTAAACTAGTATTTCTTCAATATTTTCAATAGTGATCCAAATAAAAAAATTCACCACTTCGATTTAATGGTAATCCTGAGTTACTGGCAATGTATAGAGCCTTTTTGGTCTTTCCTAGGAAAAAAAACTCACAAGCAGTGATGTGTGGTAGTCAGTTCATACCAGCTAATAAGAGCTAAGTGTTACATTTCTAGGAAATCTGTGAGGTAGCTGTTAAACACAACCTGGGCAGCACAGTGGTTAACAGCTCAGCTACAAACCAAATTGTCAGCAGTTCAAATCTACCAGCTGCTCCTTGGAAACCCTACAAGGCAGTTCTACTCTATCCTACAGGGCTGCTATGAGTTGGAATCTACCTGACGGCAATGGAATTGTTAAAAATTATATCAACTTACTGGCAACAAGAGAATAAATAGGGGTACACCCTGAGATCTCCAATAAAAGACCACAACTGATGGTCCAGGGGCTTTGCGTTTCTCCTGGGAGCATGGCCCCTGGCCCTGATGCTGCCTCTGTCCATAAATCATAATGAAGGTCAACTTTTCAGACAGCAATGGATTGGACTTGGTGATGCAGAGTGACTGTATCTTGTTGGAATTTTATGGTTCTGTGCATCTATAGGATGCCATTCTGCTGACCTCTGGCTGGAGGAAGGGGAGTGGGTAGAGAGGAGGGGACAGGAGACTGTTGGGAGGATAGCTCATGCATGGAGCAGAGAAGAGGGACGTGCTGTCACCAGGCAGGGAGAGCAGTAGGAGCTGCATATAGGTGAGCATGCAAATTTACATGGGAATGTACGTTTTCATTCAATCATAATAAAAAAAAATTATATCAACTCACAGTTAAGCAAAATTATATTTTTAAAAGGGTAATAAAGACTTAAAACTTAGCACTTCATAAATATTTACTAGATTTTAGTATTATCAATGCTGTTAGGATATTTAAATTCATTGTACTTGTATGGTGAAAATACTATATTCAGGCTTTTTCCACAGTGTATTCTGTAATGTATTCTGCTGAACATCTTTTCCCAACTTTGCTTTCACCACACTGGTAGCTTGAAATCAGAGGTGGTGAAGTATTTACACCACAGAAATCAACGAACAGTATAAATCAGGGAATCCCCACCCTCACCCCAGCCAGCTGCTTAACATTTAGCAGCCCACATGGTTGATGGCTACCCTGTAAGGCAGTACATTACCCACCACTACAGGGCCCGTGTTGACTCACAGCAACCCTCCAGGGCAGACTGGAAATACCCCATAGGGTTTCCAAGGCCATAAATCTCTATGGAAGCAGATTGTCACATCTTTCTCCCACTGAGCAACTGGTGGGTTCAAACGGCCAGTCTTTTGGTTAGCTGCTGAGCTCTTTAACCCTGTGTCACTGGTGCCTCTAAGGTAGTATAAAAACTGCATTTTAGAGATAATGTTGAGTCACTTGCCCTAAACTGTGTAATTGCTAACTGACTGAGCTGGATGTGCAATCCAGCTTTTAAACTTTAAAATCAGCAGTCTTAATGTTCCATCCCATCTTACTTTTACAGGTACATAAATACTAAAAGCACAGAAGAGAATTTTGGAGTGCCAAAAATCCAAAATAGGTGCTCAACAGCACTCGGGTACCTATATTCTTTTCATCATAAACATCTGCCTAGTTTCTAAAGGCAACACACACTTCTGTAAAATTTCGTTATGTGGCTTCGGTGATTTTACGCGTTTAGTCTCACCATTTTCTCATTCATGGCTGCGTCAAATTTTGCTTGCACTTTATCTAACTCAGCTTGCTTCTCGTCCAGCAGGGCCTGCGCCTTCCCCAGCTCAGTGTTGGCAACTGCCAAGCGGCCCTCCTGCTTCGCCAGATTGGCCTTCAGAAGAAGAAGAGGCAGTCAGTGGGGAACTGAATTAGCTCTACAAAATATTCAGGTGATTCTAATTGGCAAATGGTAACAAAATTACATAATTTTTGCACTAGATGATACTTTGGAAGACACCTGTTTCAGTGTTTCCAGCTAGAGAAGCAGAGGGTCTTTGAGATATTTCACTCTTTTTTTTTTTCTTATTAATGTAATGCATGTTCAATACAGAAAGCATGGCAAATACAACAATGTAAGTGAAGGAGAAAAGACTGGCCCATAAGCAAAAATTATACCACGAGCAAAAAGGTTTTATAAGTACAATCCAACATTTTAAAGGACAGAGTAGCAGGAACAGGAGTCTGGGGACCATGGTTTCAGGGCACAACAAGGTCAACTGGTATAACTAGTTTTTTTCCTATGAAGTTGTACTGCATCCCATATTGGTGAGTGGCACCTGGGGTCTTAAAAGCTAGCAAGCTGCCATCTAAGGAACATCAACTGGTCCCAACACACCTGGAGCAGATGAAAACTAAGGACATTAAAGACATGAGGAAAATAATGTGCCCAGGAGACAGAAGGGTACATGTGATTGGGAGACTACATCAGCATGAGACTAGAAGAACCAGATGGTGCCTAGCCACCATCAAAGACTGCCCCGACAAGGATCACAACGTAGACTTCCTGACAGAGCACCAGGAAAAGGGAAATGCACGTTAAGAATTCTATTAAAAGACCAGACTTGATGATACAACAACCTGGAGGGGCCTCCGAGAACACGGCCCCTGGATTTGCTGCTAGCCCAGAGCTGAAACCAGTACTGACGCCAACTCTTCAGACAAAGATTGGACTGGACTATTGCAGGTGGAGTGTGCACCTTATGGTTTAATACATGAGGCTTTCCAGCTGGTTCCTCTCTAGAGAGCAGACAGGAGGATGGAGAGGAGGGGACAAGTGTTGGTTGAGTGGATACTGGAAGCACAGACTGGAAAGGAAGGCTGTGCTGTCAGGACGAGTACAGCAGATAAGAGTTGCACAGAGGTGGGTAATCAGGGTTTTAGATGGCAAATTGACTTGAATTGTAAACTTCCACTAGATCACAATAAAAATAAAATTTAAAATAATTACCCATGATGCTACCCTGAGATAAACTGTGAATATTTTCTTAACTAGTATTTTTATTTTTTACTGAGTGTGTGGTAATTTATTTTGCCATATACTTAAAAAATTGCAAGAATGTTAGTCTTACGATGATGATATCCATGACTTAGATGTTCATAATCTACTGAACTTTCTGCCTACTTGCAGACATTAATTTTTCCCACATTTTTAATGATTATAAATGATGCTGTGATAAATACTATTGAGTTTATAATGGATCAGTAATTTCCATTTCTTTTTAAGCCCTACAGCATGGTAATTACCTCCTTCTTATAAATTTAATATAATTAATCAGTTATCTAGGCACAGAGCCTTCTGGAATATTGCCTTGATAACTCTCATTTTCTTTCTCAGTATTTGATTTATTGGAATTCAGTGTCTTTTCCCAGAAAAACAATTTATTTCATTTAGATTTCCTAATGCATTAACATATATCTGTGCAAATTTTTTGTTTTAATTATTGAAATCTACACATCTGTGACTACATGGATTCTCTAGTCTTACTATTCTCATTTGTTTTTTAATGTTTTCTCCTTGATTAGATTTTCCAGAGACATATCTTTTGTATTTTGTCTTTGCAAAGCACCAGTTTTTGGATATACTCACTAACGCTGTTTTCCCTCTCTCTGATTCACAGTATTATTTGTACTAGCTCTAGTTTGCTTCCCTTAAATTTTGTATATGTGTGTGCTTGCAATGTACATGGATGTACTGTTTTGTCCACACCACAAAACTTTCAGTAACTAGATTTCTTTTCATAATTTTCTAAATAGAATTGGCTGGGTTTTTTTGTTTTTTTTTTTTTTAACAGAAACTTTCTAATTTGACTGCATTATAGTGAAGAGAATGAGACATCAGCAACTTCTGCTCCGGAGAATTACAACAAAGTTTCCTCTTAGCTTTGAACAGAATTTTTTGTTATGAATGATTTTTATAAATAATTTAATTATTTTATTTAATATAATTTAATAAATAATTTCATATTCTTTATTCATGTTGCAATTTCAGTATAGCTATTCGATCTGAATAATAATATTGTACAAAATCTCTATGTGTTTATTAGTTTATGTCTACTCAGGACTGGCTACATAACTTGCTAGGCCCGGTACAAAACAAAAATGCACAGCCCTGTAACGGGTCGAATTCCTAGCCTCTGGTATAGTGTCGGAAACCCTGATGGCGTAATGGTTAACTGCTATGGCTGCTAACCAAAAGGTCAGCCCTTTGAACCTGCCAGCCACTTCTTGGAAACTCTGTGGAGCAGTTCTACTCTGTCCTATAGGGTCACTATGAGTCGGAATTAACTCAACGGCACTGGGTTTTCTTTTCATTTCTTCTTTTTTTTTTATCATAGAGTCACTACGAGTCACAATCCACTCGAAGGCAGTGAGTGGTACTGGTAGTACCTGTATGACCTTCAACGAGAATAAGGTCTTTGAAGACTTTCCGATTAACAGGAGGTCTTGTTGGAGTAAGCCAAAACCAAACCAAATCCACTGCAGTCAAGTAGGGTCTGACTCATAGCAACCCTAGAGAACGGAGTAAAACTGCCCCACAGAGTTTCCAAGGAGTGCCTGGCGGATTTGAACTGCCGACCTTTCAGTTAGCAGACACAGCACTTAATCCACTACGCCACCAGGGTTTCCCCCATTGGAGTAGGGTGGGTCTTGATCTAATCTGAGTGATGTCCTTATGAAACAGAAGAGATGCACAGAGATACACAGGGGAGACGGTCATGTGAGGACAGAGGCAGAGATTTGCAGGATCTGCAAGTCAAAAAAACGGCAAGGATCACTGGCCATGATCAGAAGCTGGAAGGCAGGTAAAAATGGTTTCTCTCTCAGTGCCCCCAGGAGGAACTGACCAAGCAGTTGCCCTGATTTCAGCCTCCTAGCCTCCAAAACTGTGAGGCAATACATTTCTGCTCTTATAAACAACCCTAGTGGTATGTTGTGGACATCCTGGTGGGTTGGTGGCTTAAGTGCTACATTTGTTGATGAAAAGGCTGGCAGTTCAGATCTGCCAGCTGCTCCTTGGAAACTCTTTGGGGCAATTCTACTCTGACCTCTAGGTTCCCTGTCGAACAGAATCGATGACAGTGGGTTTGGTTTGGTTTAGTAGTATGTTGTTAGGGCAGCCCCAGGAAGTGAATACAGGCTCCTAAGACTTTCAAGAGGGCAACGGCAGAGCATTAAGCCAAGCAGAGGCCATGCATATACTGGTTGCACACCCATACAGCAGGCTCCCCGCCTACTGGATCTGCCACAGATAAACAGCCGGTACCATGGCCACAAATTACCATATAACATCTGTTAATTTCTATTTAGCATAGTAAGTAATTGATTTTACTTTATATAATTTGATACTATTTTACTTAGTGCATGAAACATTGTTACAATTAAATCTTCACTGTGTATCATAATTTTTATCAATAAAAAGTAACTGCTCCCATAAATGCTTTTTTTCCCCCTTAGTTCTGCATTTAAAGCAACACAGTTCCCTTGGTATCTTTTTATATAGGTGTATCTGCTATCTTTTTCCATCCTTTCCCTTAGCTAAAATTTTCTTATTTTTAATTTTTCTTAAAGTTATACATTGACAGAGTTTAAAGAAGTGACCTATAAGGATTATCATGAAAAACAGTAACCCTCTGCCCGCATGCTCATCATTTTCCCCTCCACAAAGCAACAGCCTTAAATTCTTTTAGCTTTGGGGGGAGGGAAGTTGACAGTAATGTGTCCTATCTGTGGGTATATTTAATGAACACTTGTACCCCTGAGAATGTCTTTCCGTTCCCTCAGATACGAAAGACAGCTTGACCCCAGTACATAGATGATGCGTGTGTGTGTGTGTGTGTGTATTTACCAACCAATACGTAAGCTGCCTTTGAAAATACCTTTCTCCTCTCTCATACATGAAGGGCAGCCTGAATTCTCATTACTGAATACAAGACCACAGCACTTTCCTTCTCAAAGCTCTGCATACATTTTTTTCAATTATCTTCCAGCATTAATGGTTGTGGGAAGCCTACAACATTCTGACTTCTTTTGTAAGCAACTTTTGTCTGATTGTTTATGTTGTAGACACATCTAAGTTTCCGTTTCTAAAACTCTCTGAAGACTTACAACATTTCTAGGAGTTGATCTATTTTTTTATAAATTTTATTTAGAATAAAATTTGGTCTCTAAATCAGTGCTCAAACTTTTAAGAAACGGCAAGTTTTATTTTATGATAGTTTGATCATCATTTCTCATAAATTAATTTCCTCTTTAAGTCAAAGAGTTGGCTTCAGTTACTTGTCTGTGATGCCAAGAAACACGGAAAGGATATAAAAGGAACAAGAAACTGTGAGAAGACATATAGAAAAAGAAAAAATTGGTAACAAGGACATCTACCTTTACTAATCTAAATTATGTTTTGTCTTTTAATAGCAGTAAACATTGGCTTATAGAGAAAGACAGGAAAGTTTTTACCTTCAGGGGCAACACTTCCCTATTGATGCCATAAAATGTTGCCATAGCAAGTGTCCAAGACAGCAGACCAGCCACATTCCCACAGACTTTTTTTGCACTTTCAAAATTGTAGTCGTCCATATTAAAATAGGGCTGTAGTAACTCAACAGTCTCTTCATTTATCGTGTCCTTGGGGAACTGCTGAAGGTTGAACAGGAATCCGGTTGCACTCATCAACTGAAAAACAGTATCACAACTTGTAACTTCAGAGAGAAAACAAGTATTTTCTTCCTTAGTATGTATCTCCCAACTGAAGTAATAACTGATTTGTCCTAAACATATTAACCAAGATTATAGTACGATCAACTTTAAGTCTGTAAATTGCAAACTGTCTTCTGGTTTTGGTAGTAAAAGAATAAAGAAAGCAGCTATGTGTATTTCCTGTCCAGAGAGCTTATTTAAATGTTACCAACCACACAGTCCCCTTCCCAGCTTTCCAAAAGTAGGCTGGGTTGATATCAACCCTGTGTCAGTAGCTGCCACCAGTTCTGAGCAAGAAACTCTGGTGGCATGGTGGTTACATACTACAGCTGCTAACCAAAAGCGTCACAGTCCAAATCCATCAGGTGCTCCTTGGAAACTCTGTGGGGCAGTTCTACTCTGTCCTATAAGGTTGTTATGAGTTGGATTCGACTTGATAGCAATGAGCAGCTCTCAATAGACTTCATAAAATGAAGGCATTCAACTTGAAAGTCTATCCTTACTTAGACTGTGGGAGATACAGTTTAGGATAAGCTCTTCAATATACAATAATCTATTGTTATCTGTTAGCTTGTCTGGTTCTATATTGAGTGTCCTGGGCTGGGGATACCTGCTGTTCCCCACAGGGTTTACAAAGATAGATTCTACTCACTTTTAATGACTCCCCCCAGGATGGTTTGCAGCAAGGTTTTTCTGGATCCATAGTAACAGGGTCGATTTTCTTTTGAAATAGTAACAGAACGCAGTCCATGATCCTCATAATAAGGTGTGGGGGTTTTGCAAGTTTTCTGACTGTGGCAATATCATTTGGTTTGATAGTCTGTATTGGAGATTCAGAACCAACACATTTTTGTTCAGTAACATTAATAGGCAGGTGGAGATCTAGTGCAAGGTGCAAGGTTTCTGTGGAGGATTTCTGTTTCGTGTTATGTTTTTACCCCTTGTTGCTCCCAACTAACCACTTTAGAACCTCACTACCATTCATTTCTTACCACCCTGAATCTGCTACGGAAGGCACGGAAGACACAATTACCCTAAATGAGGATAGCTGCTATGATAGAAGCATAGGGGTGGATAGAAAAGCAAAGGAGAACAAAGACAGATGACTGAAAACATTCTGAAGAAGGCAAGGTGTGAGCCCAGTCTCAATGAATGAACTCTTGGTAGGCAGTGAGGGTTAGGAAAGGCATTCCTGAAAGACAGAGAGGGACCTTCAAAGTTATGCCCTTGATCCTTCCAAAAGCCTGCACAGGTATTCGTGTACCCTGAGGCAGATTTGTCAAGAGATAAAGTTCAAGGAGTAGATGGAAGCCAGGTCAGCAGCAGTACTAGGATTTCTTGAGCACATCCTGGGTGCCCAGCACATTGTATTCCATACTTTCAGCCTACACTGATCTCTCAAGTCTCAAAGGGCAATTTTAATTTCCATGGAGACCCAAGAAAGTTAGGTAAATTTACTCTAGACCACATGTCTACGAAGAGGTGGTCCTGGGAGGAAAACACAGATCCACCTGCTTCCACAGCAGGAGTAGAAGGTAGGCTCGTGACTTAATCCTGTCAGCCACGGGAAACCACAAGAGGATTTCAAGAAATGAGTGTAGCATCATCTCAATGGGATGCTGGAGGAACCCAGAAGGCTCTGTATAGACTCTCCATTCCTCAGGGAACAGTTTAAGCCATGAATAACCCAAAACCAAACCCAGTGCTGTCAAGTCAATTCCTACCCTATAGCAGCCAGCTTTATTTCTCAGTTCTCTTGGAAAACTGATATATGGAATGAAAATAAACAGGAAGCAAAAGTCTTTTAAAAGAAAAATCTTAGAAAAGTAAAGCAAATGGAAACATTTCTTTGCAGACTCAGAGATTATAAATTACATTAAGGATCCAATTCTGTTTTCTGGATCTGAAAATTCCATAGTTAATTGCATGTAAGGTAACACAATGCCCACTAGGACTCTTTCTGAGTTGGGTAACAAGACACTGCTCACATTCAAGGCTGCTTCTGCCTCTTCTAGTGCAGGTCGAGCTGCCTCTAGTTTGGTTTCAGCTTTTACTTTTTCACTATCAATCTCATCCACAATTTTCTGGGCTTTGTCTTTTACCTCCTGTACTTCATTTTTCACTTTGGCCGAAGCCTGAGCACTTACGGTGACTTCTGCTAATACCTGTTAAGTTGAGGAAACATAGGTGAGCAAACAGAAGTCTCATAAGCGAAATTTATAGATCTATATTAGATATTTTATGTTTAATATAACATAAAGCATGAGTAAGTGCCACTTTAATCTCCACCTAAACTGCCTGTATTTTACGGTTTATTAAAAATAACTCTTTTGAGTAGTTCTTTGCCATCTTCCATTTTCTAAGCTTTTCTCAAGCTTAGCCTATATGAACAAATATTTCAAGCTTTTAGGAAGATGGCATTTCCAATAAGTGCAACTTCTGGAGAATGAGGACCAGTTCAAGTGAGTATATAGAATAGTGTCAGAAACCATATTAAATGCACAGTAATAATAATTAAAAATATAGCTATGCCAGCACTGGGCCAAGTGCCCTCTCTATGTCACCTCAGTTAATTCAGTAACTGGAGTTATGATCTACAGACATATGAGGGCTGACAAGTTCACAAACTTGCCACTGTGTGCTTACACTGGCAGCATTGTACAAACAACTCAGTGAGGCTTCATAACCTTGATACATCAGTGCCTCACGGATGTGTTCGTGCTGACATGTGGCAGTGACTCAGCAAGAGCAGAAGCGAAATCAGAGCCACGTTAGTCCACATTTATGGGGATAATGACACGAAGAAAACAGCAGTGTACGAATGGATTAAATGTTTTTCTGAGGGGAGAGAAAGCGTCACTGATGAAGAGAGGTCAGAGTGGCCAGTAATGAGCAGAACTGATGACAACACTGCAAAAATTTGTCAGATTGTCCTGACTGTGAGAAGCATAGCAGACCAAAACATGGATAGAGAAGCAGTTAGGAAAATCTTAACTGAAAATCTTGGCATGAGAAAGATGTGTGTAAAAATGGTCCCTAAGGAGCTCACTGCTGAACAAAAGCAAACGAAAGTTGAAGTTTGCAAGACTTTTGGGAGAGGCAAGAGGATGTTTTGGGGCCATGTTATCACTGGTGGTGAAAGCTGGGTGTACCAATACGACCCTGAAATGAAGTGTCAAAGTGCACAATAGAAGTCAGCCAACTCTCCATCACCAAAAAAGTTCTGTCAGTCCAAATCAAGAGTCAAAATGATGTTCTAAACTTTTTTTGATACCAGAGAGGAGTGTTCATTACAATTTTTTTTTTTTAATGCTTTAAGACTGGAGGGGTCGTTTATTTATTTTTTTTAATTATGACTGAGTGAAAATGTACACTCCCATATAAATTTACATGCCCCCCTATATGCAGCTTCCACTGCTCTCCCTGCCCGGTGACAGCACACTATTCCTCTCTGCTCCATACATGTCTCGTCCTCCCAGCAGCCTCCTTTCCCCTCCTCTCCACCCACTCTCCTTCCTCCAGCACCAACTGGACAGTTAACCAAGTTTACTGTTTGGAAGTGCTCAAAAGGCTGCCTGAACAAGTTAGATGAAAATGACCTGAACTTTTCACCAACAACTCGTGCCTCTTACATCACGGCAATGCACCAGCTCACATGGCACTGTCTGTGAGCAAGTTTTTAGCCAGCAAACAAATAACTGTAATGGAACACCCTCCTTACTCACCTGACTTTGGCCCCCAGTGACTTTTTTGTTTATGTAAAGATAAAGGAAATACAGAAAGGAAAACATTTTGATGACTTTCAGGACATTAAGGATAATACAACAACAGCTCTGATGGCCATTCCAGAAAAAGCGTTTCAAAATATGTTTTGAAGGCTGGACTAAGCACTGGAGTCAGTGGATAGCTTCTCAAGGGAGTACACTGAAGATGACCATAGTAATATTCAGCAATTTTTAGAATGAGTTCACAAACTTAATTGCCATATCTCATATAATACACACATACATATATTTTTTAATTCCACTAACTCTTCCTCTTATCTGTTTCCTTCTTTTATACACACTATATATAAGACTTCAGCCACCACAAATCTGGAACCAAGAGAAGACCAAATACAACTCCTAATCAAGCAAAAATTGCATAAACGGAGGAGCAAGAACAACAGAGACAGAGTGAGAGAAGAAAGAACAGCCTTAGACCAGTTAGAATATAGAAGACATAAGACTTGGTATAAATCAAAATATTTAATGGTCTTTGAATATTGTCGTAACCACAAATAATCCACAAACTCGAACAGCATTTTAAAACGATGCTTTTCTAATATGTAAAAATATTCATCATCACTACTCATAAAACACATACAGACTCACCTCATCTGCTTTCACAGAAGCCACTGCCAGTTCCTTCTCCTTCACCGCCAAATCCTGAGAGAGTTTAGCCACAGATTCACTTGCCTCCATCAGCTTATCAAGACCTTAGAAGACATAACAAGAATGCAGTTTGCAGAGATATGCTCTTGCTTGGTATATGAAAAGAAACTATGTAAGTAGTATAATAGATGCAAGGTAGTTATTTACAAACAAGAGCTTTAAAAATATGCATGTATTTGGAGCAACAATATGGAACATATTTCTGAGAATTTCAAGAGGGTGTAGTAAGTAACTCTGAAGAATATTATCTAGCTGCTTTTAAGGGAAAGTCACAATGCTATGTTGGATAAGATTATCTTAGCCAGGTTATTTACTGAGCGAATATATTAGCTCCTTGGCTTTGTAAATATTAGCTCCTTGGCTTTGTAAATAGTTTCTAACTATCTTACTTGGCCTTTGAATTATATTGCAGCTGAGGTGGCAATAAGGCAGTCAATACTTTAACATTTTTTGTAGTTCTCTTGGTTATAAAAAGGAAAATAAAACTTGTGTAACTGATTTTTGGCATTACAGAGCAAAATAACTGGTTGACTGAATTTCTCACATTCCAACTGCAGTCTAGATAGTGAGAGGTACTGGTAAATGTACAGGTCTTTTGGGGGAGACAAGAACAGCTGGGTCTCAGCAGGGGAGCAGAAGTACTGATTTGCATGTTTGCCAATTTCCATGGTATAAATATTCCCACTGTGGCTGATTTCAAGCTACCAAGAGATTCTCAGTTGGAGACAACTATACAGTATTTCCACCAGACAGACACACCAGATATAAATCATCTGGAGACACCAATAATAGTAAGATGCAGTAAAAAAAAAAATTAGAAAATGATGAGTTTTGAGTATTTATCACATTTGTTTCTAATATAATTTATTTAATTGTAAGCTTATATGATGTAATTTTAGTAAAGGCCATGTTTAACAACCAGCTCATAAAATTTCTAAAAATAATTGGCACTCATGAGCCAGTAAAAGCCAATTTTACCACACCAGTGGTTTTAGACCATCATGATGAAAAGCTACAAGGTAAGCCATGAGAAAAACAACAGAAGGAGCTTTCTTTCACAGCATTTCTGTCATCGCTGTAACTTCAAAGACCCTGGGGTTAGTTACACTAGATGACCAAGGGATGTGTAATCCCAAACAAAGAAAAAAAAGGCCCATTGCTGTCAAGTTAATTCAGACTCCTAGTAACCCTATCGGGCAGGGTAGAACTACCCTACAGAATTCCCAAGGAGGGCCTGGTGGATTCAAACTGCCAACCTTTTGGTCAGCAGCCACAGCACTTAACCACTACGCCACCAAGGTTTCCAAGTGAAGGGAAGGTGAAGTGAAAATAAAACACACTCAAAGTGTGTTTTCTACCATGTTTGTATCAGTTGGTCATACTGTGGTGGCTTACACGCGGCTATGATGCTGGACACTATGCCACCAGTATTTCAAACACCAGCAGGGCCACACACGGTGAGCAGGCTTCACTGAAGCTTCTAGCCTTAGCTTTTAATCTTAGCTTGTAAATTACAACAGACTAGGAGGAAAGGCCTGGCCATCTGCTTTTGAAAATTAGCCAACAAAAACTTCATTGACCACAACAGAATACTGTCTGATATAGAGCTGGAAGATGAGCCCCTGGGTAGGAAGACCCTGGATAATAACCACCACAGCAGACTCAAACATGTCAGCAATCAGCGGCACAGGATCAGCTGACATTTAGTTCTGTTACAACGTAAGATCATCAGGCATCAGAGCCCATTCAGTGAAAACTAACAACAAGATAGGTTTTGTATCACTGAGGCTGCCTGCTTTCTGGACATATAATCTTCTCTTTTTATACCTTGCCTGGCTATCTACATCTCAAAAGCAGCCAAGGAAAACCCTATGGATCACATGATATGGTCTGCAACTGACTATTGGGAGGGGACGGTGCAGGACCGGGTGAGGTTTCTTTCTGCTGGGCATGGGTTGCTGGGAGTTGGGGTTCACCCTGATGACAGCCAGCAACAACAACAACACAATGAAGTTTATATGAATCAAGGAAAATCATACTGCAATCAAAATCTGGAAGTTTCCCAGAGGTGGCTTTTCCCCAACCCATGAGCAGTGGCTCCATGACTATGGACTCCCTGGCCAACAGAGTTAGAAAGCTGAGAGAAATAGTTCTAGAGAAAAATCAGCCACCTTGGTTTACACTTCCTCCTGCCCAGAGTTTTCTAACAGGTTAGAAGCTCTTTAGGGGCATCCTTCAAAATTATCCAAATAGGACAGTAAGTATTATGTTATCAGATAGGACAATCAAAAAAAACACCCAAACTCACTGCCATCAAGTCAGTTCTTACTCTTAGCAACCCTATAGGTCAGACTAGAACTGCCCCATAGATTTTCCAAGGAGCACAGCAACAAAATACTAGGATCACTACAAAACATCAGCCCTAAAAAAGACTGCATTCTTCTTACCAATATTCATACGTTCAGCTTGTCCATCAATATATTTTACCTTCTCAGTGTAAATATTTTTATAACCATTTATAAATGAGAGATATGACTTTGGGGTCACATGTGCTCTTCGCCGGTATCTGAAAGGAGAACACAAAAGCTCTCTTCATATCCATCATTTTGGTGTACCCGCAAAACATGTCAGTACAGACATTAGTCCTGTTGCACCATCACTGTGTCTTACAGGGTGATTCACTAACAAGAGGATGGGAATTGTCATTGGCTTCCCTAGCCACGAGGTGGAAACAGCACTAAATCCCTGTTTGATGGGGCTTAGGGCCTTTGACTTGACCCATACTATCTCTCTAGACCTCTGTTTCCTCATCTGGATTATTGAGGAGAATCTCTGCCCTATGCCTCAGAGAATTTTGTGAGTATCAAGTATGGTAATATATGTGAACACACTTGATGAACTTAAAATTGTGCTGTGAGCCATTTTCATATATCTGATACAGAGGTGGAAACCAGTCTCTCCCTGGCTTGCTGGCTCTCTCTTGAAGTCAAAACAGCCACACTTGATTCACCTTTCTCCACACCATCAGTTTTGCACATTAACTATCATGCTTTGAGGGGAAAGAAGGATATTTTGCAACTGTTTACACAAACTTGCACACAACGGACGTAATTACTGGCTTTAGTGAGCTCACTTTCCACCAGTCAATTAAAATTCTGTTTCATTATCATTTGGCATGAAAAACAATGATAAAACTTAAGCCATGCAAATACAAAAGCTCCATGCTCCCTTTACACAAGGCAATAAAGAAACTTTAAAAAACAGTGTATTTCTTTAATCACAATGAATAATACATTCAAACAAAAAAACTAATTTTCAACCATTTATAGTGAGTTCACTAAGGCAGTTTCAAAACAAAATTAAGCAAATGAAATCAAGCGACTCATTAAGCATCCGCCGCTTTGAGGTCTGGATGGGAAAGAGGTGTTCCAATATGGACACTAGTTAATTTTTAAACTTCACTGATTTATCATCTTTTCAGTGCACAGTCACTAAAAGAATCAAAGTAAGAAAAATCTGCGTGCAGCTGGGACTTGGTGCTCAGTCAACCTAAGGGGTCTTTTACTGGGTGTTACGCTGAATTCCTCCTTGGAGTCAACTTTGGGGCTCGGTAGCGATCGTCCTTACGTGATGTCTTTTACCTCTGGAAGTAACTTTCACAGTTCTCTGAAACCAGATCATGAAAGAGGCCCATGGTTTCTACGACTTGCTTTTTAGTTTCGCTAGAACAGACGATATTGTAGCCTGAAAGAAAATAGGAGGCCACCGCGATCAGAGCCTCCTTGGGCCAGCGGCTGAACCAGTCCATGGTGCAACCCGATATCAAACCAGGAAACTTTAAAGAACGGGCACGGAACTTCTCACCAACCTATCGACAGCAAAGACAAAAGGCATCAGAGACACAAAGGGCCTATACATTGACCAGAGGGAGAACATAAACCTATTAGGCTTACAAATTCTGACCCAACATCACTATCCTTTTAAAAATCATCTTCTATCTCCTTGGTCTGCACTGATGTATAAACTAAGTGTCCAGATTCAGGGAAGCAGTATTTCCATTCTCTTCCTTGTCCTAAGACTACATCTATATTATTGCTTTTGATTTCAGAGATACCTTTAAAGGACAAAATGAAAAAAAAACTAGAACTCTTGCAGAGAAATACACTAGGATGATGAAAAGCCTGGACACCACGACAAGTGAGAACAGGTGAAGGAGGAGACAACTAAAGGAAAGAGCCCAGGGAGGCTGTGGCTGCTTCCTCATAACATCTGAAAGCCTCCTGTGAGTGAGGGATCTGGTTCATTTTACAGGGCAGGAGCAAAGTCAGAGGGAAATGTACAGCAAGACTGAATTCAATTCATTGTAAATAAATAAATAACCTTTCTGGCAGTTAACTCATTGCCATTAAGTTGATTCCACCTCATGGAGACACTACCTTACAGGACAAGAGCAGAACTGCGGTTTCCAAGGCTGGGATCTTTACAAGAAGCTGACGGCCACATCTTTCGCCTGCAGAGTGGTTGTTGGTTGGAACTACCGACCTTTTAGTTAGCAGCTAAGTGCTTAACCACTGTGTACCCCCAGGGTTCCTTTCTGGCAATTAAAACAAACAAAACCAAACCCACTGCAGTTGAGTCAGATCTGACTCATAGTGATGACCCTACAGGTAGGAGTAGAAGTGCCCCATAGGGTTTCCAAGGAGCACCTGGCAGATTTTCACTGCCAGCCTTTCAGTTAGCAGATATAGTACTTAACCCGCTATAACCCACTGTGCCGCCAGCGTTTTCTTCTGGCAATTAGCCTATGTGAAAATCAGGCAGGCTAGCTTTCAGGTTAGTGAGACCCCCGGAGCAGAGCTGTCTTATAGAACTCTTCGTGATGATGGGAATGTTCTACAGCTGTTCTTTCCAGTACAACAACTACCAGCCACTTGTGGCCACTGAGTACCTGAAAGGAGGCTAGCGTGACCCAGGAACCCCGTTTTCACTTTCACTTAACTCTAATTAAAACTTAACTGGCAAAGTATGGCTAATGGCTATTATATTGGACAGCACAGTGAGCTAGAAAATATCAGAACCTCTATCAGGGCCATTTTAGATGGTAAATCAATTTTTGGAGGTAGAGCTGGACAAGATTATAATAGCAATAAAAAAAAATCTGTATGTCTAGGTAATTCATTAAAATTCTAAGCTGTGTGATAATTTCTAAGAACATACCTATTTTAAATAATCACCTTCCAGTAAGAAAGTCTGCTAAGTGGAGACCGGAGGTAGTGAAACATTAATTATAATTCAATCTGGCAAATGTTAGTTTGTAACTAACATGATGAGAAAATCATCTCATCAAAGAAGTTCGACTAAGTACATATTGATTTTAAAAACCACTCCTACATAGATGTAAACGACAGCTCACCGGAGAAAAGCAGAGGACAACATGCAAGTTCCTCCTCGCTCTCGAGATGAAGTACTCGTAGAGATTATCAAAGGTAGGGGGGTGGCGCGGCAGCTCCCTTTTCATCACCCCTATCAGACTTTGTGTGATTTCATCTATCTCGTCCCGAGCAAACAAATTGGAGATCTTGGAGGAATCAACAAGAAAGTGTGTTGAGTTTTGAGAGTTGCCCACAGTTGCTTCATTGGCAAGGTCTGTTTCTTTTTTTCATCTTGTCTTTCCTCCTCTCCACAGTTAAGTCCCTGGTTTCCTAGATATCATCAAAGGTGCAGGTCGCTACGGGACAACTTGATAAGGGTCAAGTCATGTTGGGGCCCAGATCAGGCAAGTAGGGAAAGCATTTCGATACAGTTATTTGTTTATTGGCTAAAAACTCCCTCACAGACAACTAGACAATTAAGTTTGCGAACTTGCCACTGTGTGCGACAGCCATTTCAGAAAGAGTTCCAGAATCACTTTGAAGCGTGCACTAGGTGCTGGCATTGGTACACAGCCTCCTAAGGAGAGCACTTCAAAGGTGACTGTAGTGATATTCAGCAATGAGGTATGTAGCACTTAGAACCACTGAGTTCACGGACTTAACTGTCAGACCTTGTATGAATCAAAGAACAGAGGGACGCACTGGACAATTCAAAGGGACGATTTAAGGTGATGATGGCGATAGCTTTTTGGTGATAGCTATTTGAGCAATTGATATTCAACAATGAGGTAGGTAACACTTTTTCTAGGATGAGTTTGTAAACTTAATTGGCAGTCCCTGTAGTCAGTCTCCTCAGCACTGGCTCCAAGACAGTGAACTAGCTTGTGCACAATTAAGAACCGGTATACACGACTGTGCTGGAGAGAGTGCAGACAGCACATCTGATCTTCAGGAGGATTTGCTGGCAAGGCTGGCCGTTGTCATCTAGCCTGGCATCTGGTAACTGGGTTTCTGGAACGTTTCCTCCATTACTAATGGGTAATAAGGTTGTTCTGCTGTGCCTAGACTGCATGTACAATGTGATATATAATGAACATCTGCCTTCCTTCTGGCAACCTAGAATTTTGTGAGCTGAGCCTAGGCAGGGAGTAAATACAAGACCAAATCAAAATAAAACCAAACCCATGGCCACTGAGTGCTGTAATCTTTACAGAAACAGGCTGCCACATCTTTCCTCCTCCGAGTGGCTGGTGGGTTCAAACTGCTCGCCTTTCAGTTAGCAGCAGAGAGCTTAACCACTGTACCACCAGGGCCCCCAATAAACTTTTAGAGTCCAAGTCTTGAACAGGCTTCCCAGGGGAGAAACACACGTTACCACATTTCCTGATGGACAAAAGGCATGCTTTGCCTGGCCCCCCTTTGGAGGGAGTGTAGGAAGCCTGTATATTGATTTCTTCCAGACTCTACTTAATGCATCTTTTTCTTTACGGCTTAGAGCTGTGTATCCTTACTGTGTTGCTGTCCCAAACCTCAGCTGAATCTGGTGAGCCTTTCTAATGAAGCATCAAATATGTAAGTGGTCATACATGTGCTGACCTAATGGTGTCAGAAGCCGAGACACTTCTTCCCGCTTTATGCTACTCACTGCAGACATAACTTTTAACCACCCTATAGCCCTCTCTGTGAGTGATATGTTGTCATTGTTGTTGGTTGTCATCAAGTTGGCCCCTGACTCACAGTGACCCCATTCACAATGGAATGAAACACTGCCCGTTCCTGCATCATCCCTATGATCAACGTCAGATAGGACCACTGTGATCCTTACGGTCTTTACTGACTGACTTTCGGAAGGACATTGCTAGGCCTTTGTTCCCAATTCATCTGGGTCCGAGAGCTCCCGTGGAATCTGCTGGACACTGTAACAACACACAATCCACCACTTAAACAGACTGTAGCTGCCTGTGAGGTGCACTGGCCAGGAAATGAACCCAGGTCTCCTACATGTAAGATGAGAAGCCTACCACTGAACCAGCACAGATATGGATACTTGCTGCTTTCAGATGAATCTGAAGATTAAAGAGACAAATAAGAAATAATATTTGAAACTGACCAAAGAATCCAAAAAGATCTGGAAGAGGGCAACATTAATTTCACAGGCACTTCAAGAAACTTACTAAATCTCATATGCAAATACTTTCTAAAATCAGAAATAAGTGTTAACTGGCCCTGCTTCTGAAGGGTTGCTGCTTTTTTGACTCAAATAGGACTTAAAAATTTTTTAAATATGTGCTTTTTCTTCTACTTTTGAGACTTACCTCCCCTGAAGACAGCAAGTTGTTAAGATATTCTAGAAATGACTCATCTTTTATTTCATTATCAGTAAAGATGAACGTGATGCCTTTTCCATCAGCACCAGCAACTTTGTACAAAAATTTTAAGTCCTCTGTTAGATTAGTCACATTATAAGACCTACAAATAAAAGTCGTAGTAACTTTAAAATTATAAAATATGGTCATAATAATAAATTTATATTATTTTTAAAATAATATATTTATTTTCTTAAAATATATTATAATCATTATAATTTATACTATATTATAATTGATATTAGAATATAAATATATTATATTAAATATTATATTATACTAATATATTATATTATTAAGATAATATAAGCATTTATATTGTTTTAAAAATAATATACTATTTTATATTATTATTAAATAATAATATTATTAAAACACAATAACCCATAATAATTGCAGCACAATCTCTACCTGCTCCAACAGACCATAAGTCAAAGTACCTACTCGAAACACAGAGTTTAGAGTTAAATGTCTTTATGTTACCTTTCAAACAACTGTTTTCTTTAACTTCAGACCTGAGAAATAAGGAATTTGCAGAAGTAGTTTATGAAGAGTAATTAAGGACAGGGAAACAAGCTTTCTTTAGTCTCTTCAATCTGACAGTTCTCAGCCACTGATTTTGCCCAAGCAAATAGAAGGATAATATCTGAAACTTACCTGATGAGTTTGGATTGGTGAGAAATTCACAATAAATTATGAATAAGATTAGCCATAATTATTTATAGTAGCAAATTGCATAGCTAAGTGGCTAGATCTAGAGCAAGTTGAAGGAAAAAGCTGTATTACACAGCATAGATCATGGAAACTTAATAATTATGTCATTATAGACTATGAAAAGGGAAGATCTCGGTCTTTTTTTTTTTTTGCTTACCCTGTTTTCTGCTAATGTGTGTGCTATCAGAAGCAATATGGTTTTTTAAAAAAAGAAAAAAGACCTTTTCTGGAATGCTCTATGTAAGGCTTGATGAGTGAGTCAATGACAAAGAAACTGTCACTTGAAGGAGATTTTACGACAAGCAACAGGAAGCGTAGACCATGTGGTCTAATGGGAAAACTAACAGCTTTGAAGCCAGGAAGACCTAGACTCAAACCCACACTCTGCAATCTTACAAAAGTTCTTTTACAGCTTTCTCAACACCTAAGTCTTTATCTGCAAAAATACTAGTAATACCTACGTGTAAGGCTGTCGTGGGCATTACAGATGTTTTGCTGCTGTTGTTAGCTGTCATCAAAGTGATTTCAACTCAAGGTGAGCCCATGTGTGCAGAGTAGTACTGCTCTATAAGGTTTTCAAGGCTGTGATCTTTTGGAAGCAGAGTGACAAGTCTGTTTGCCCTGGTGCCTTGGGTAGGTTCAAAGTGCCAACCTTTCTGATAGTATGCAAGCACTTAAAAGTTTGTACTACCCAGGGGCTTCTAGATGAAGGTTGGTGGTGGTGGTGGTGTGGACCGTCAAGTTGATTCCCATTCATAGTGACCCTATAGGGCAGAGAAGAACTGCCTCAGAGGATTTTCTAGGCCATCATTTTTATGGGAGCAAATCACCAGGTCTTTTGCCTTAGCGAACTGCTGGTAGGTTGGAATTACTAACTTTTGGTTAACAGCTAAGCATTTAATCATTGTGCTACTAGGGCTCTTTTAAAAAAAAAAAAAAAACATTGCCATATTGCTGTTGACTCAATTCTGACTCACAGTAACCCTACAGGGCAGAGCAGAACTGCCCCATAGGGTGTCCAAGGAGCACCATGGATTCCAATTGCTGATGTTTTGGTTAGCAGCCATAGGACTTAACCACTAGGCCACCAGAGTTTCCTTAGTGAAGTTTAAATACACTTAAATGGATAAGTGCTTATCTTAAGGCATTTAAACTAAGAGCAAGGAACCCTGATGGCAGAAGGGTTAAGCACAAGCCTTCAAGCCCAAAAGTCAGTAGTTCAAACTCACTACCCGCTACCTGGAAGAAAGATGTGGCAATCAGCTTTGTAAATATTTTTTTTAAAGCTGCTGTTGGGTTGATTCTAACTCACAGTGACTCTATAGGGCACAGCAGAACTGCCCTTACAGAGTTTCTTTCCAAGGAGCAGCTAGTAGATTCAACTAGCTGACCTTTCAGTTAGCAGCTGAGTTCTTACCACTGTGCCACCAGGGCTCCGCTTCAAGACCACAAACTTGGAAACTCTCTGTGGCAGTTCTACTCTGTTTTAGGGTCGCTAGGAGTGAGAGTTGACTGAGGGCAAATTTTTGTTTTCTTTTCTTTTAATTAAAAATACTAGCTAGCTATCCCTCTTTGGGTGGCACTGGAGTGAAGCTACTACAGACCCAGGAAACCCTAGGGACATAGTGGCTAAGAGCTACAGCTGCTAACCAAAAGGTCAGCAGCTTGTTCACCAGGTGGTCCCTGGAAGCCCTGTGAGACAATTCTACTCTGTACTATCGAGTCACTACATGTTGGAATTGACTTGATGGCAACTGGTTTGATGGTTTTGGTTTTAAGCAAGCAAAGCATTATCAAACAGAGAAAATATGACCCTTTCAGAATAATTCCAACGGGGAGAAGTTCATTAAAAAAAGAAATCGGTAAAAGGGTTTCCTGAACCATAGCTTCCCTTGTGAGGGCGATGCAGCTTACATCCTCCCGGGAGAGGTGCAGCCTGGTGCTGTTGCAGTCATCCTCTCACTGACTCATCGGAGTCTAGAGCAACCAGACAAGGCTGACCTATTTTTTAAACTGGCTCTTGTGTATTGCTTTGTAACACATAGACATAAGTTACAGGGCCCTGCTAGGTTCTGGCCTCTCTTGCTTTTTTTCTTTCATAACCAGGCTGCTTGACTAGTGTACTAAACTTCTCTCTGCTTCCTCACTTCTGCACCCATCTATTGTCCTGAAAGCTTTGTCACATTGATTGCTAGCTGCCACTATTCTTGATTTCACCTAATGGTCATTTTCAGGCTAACTCTCTTATCTTCTCGGTTTCTGCAAACCACCCTGGATTTCCTCCTTTCTGTTTAGCCTCTGCTTCTTACTCGCCATTGCAAGCCCTCTCTCACTATGTTAGGAGACCCCAGAATCCATTCCTCAGGTATCTTCTCTTCTGACTATGTACGCTATTCATACTCTCGATGGCCTAAAAAATGTCCTCTAAAATATGGGCCCAAGAGACAGAAAGGGCTACAATGGTGGTATCTGGCCAACAAAAACGACTGCCCTTACAAGGAATTCAAAAGAGAGTCCCTAATAGAGTGGCAGAAATGTGGGGTGCAGAACTCAAACTCTAATAAAAAGACCATACTTGACGGCCTGACAGACTTCAGGGTCCCAGAAGACATGGCTCCTAATTCTGTTAGCCCAGAACTCAAACCATTCTGGAAGCCAGCTCTCCAAAGACTGACTTGGTATAGCCACCGCCATCGAGTTAATTCTGATTCATTGTGACCCTACAGGACAGAGTAGAACCGCCCCATAGTGTTTCCAAGGAGCACCCAGGGGATTTGAACTGCAGACCTTTTGGTTAGCAGACGTAGCACTTACCCCTAATTCCACCAGAGTTTCCTGAATTGGTATACAAGACACAGAATGATACTGGTGAAGAGTGGGCTTCTTGGTTTAAGTACCTGGGCAGCTCCTGTCCAGAGGTGAGACAAGAGGGCAGAGTGGGATAGTTGCTGGCTGAATGGACATGGAAAATACAGGGTGGAGAGGAGGTGTGTGCTGTCATACTACGTGGAGAGCAGCTGGGATCATATCACAGCATGTGTAAGTTTTTCTATGAGAAACTGAATCAGATTGTCAACTTTCCCTTAAAATACAACAAAAAATTAATGAGTAATATCATCTACACTGAGACTGATATCTGATACCTTCAGAACTCTCCTGAACTCCATACCCATTAGTCTAACTACCTGAAGGTTCTGTAAATATCTCAGACCCAACACATTCTGAAACGAATTCTCATTTTACCTGCTGCCGTCGAGTCAATTCCAACTCACAGCACCCTACAGGACACAGCAGAGATGCCGCACAGGGCTTCCGAGACTGTTAGCTTTACAGAAGCAGACTGCTACAGCTTTCTCCCGCAGAGCAGCTGGTGTGTTCAAACCACCAACCTTCTTGGTTAGTAGCCAAGCACTTAACCACTGGAATTCTCATTTTACCCCTTTAAAACTGGTCATTTATTCATTTGGTTGATATATTTTGATAGTACGAGTAAAAACTTATCACTTTACATTAATGGTAAACAAGCTACAGTCACCATCCTCAGGGAGCTTACAGGCTAGTGAAGAAGACAGAAATTGGCACAAGTATTTTTTTTTTAATGCACTGTGATTAGAAACCACCCAAGATATTGGAGTGTCATCCCAGACTCTTTGTTCTTCTCCTTCATCTCATATCCAATCAGTTGCAAAGTCCTATCAACTTAACCTACTTTATAGTGTCCTCAATGACTCTTCCTCTCTAGTCCTATTTTTCCTGCCTTAATTTAGGTCTCTCTCAGTTCTGACTGGGAGAAACCCTGGTGGTGTATTGGTTTAAGTGCTACATCTGCTAACCAAAAGGTTGGCCATTCAAATCCGCCAGGTGCTCCTTGGAAACCCTGTGGTGTGGTTCTACTCTGATGTATAGGGTTGCTATGAGTCAGAATCAGCTTGGTGGCACTAGGTTTCTAGGTCAGTTCTGACTGGAAACCCTGTTGGCATAGTGGCAAACAGCTCTGGCTGCTAACTAAAAGTTCACTGGTTCAAATACACCCTCTACGGGGCAGTTCTACTCTGTCCTACAGGGTCATTATGAGTCAGAATCAACTCAACAGCAATGGGTTTGGTTTCGGCTTCTGGTCAGCACTGACTGTAATTAGTGCAGCAGCAAACTTAAGTACCTACAGGATCAGCCAGGTAATGTCAACGAGAGAAGCAGGTCTTGTAGGTCTCGGGTAAATGGGAGGACCGCTTTCCTACCTAAAGATGCAGCTGTTGTTCAACTCCAATCAAATGGCAATGCAGAACTCATGTTGCCAGATCTTTCCATTGTTTCAAGAAAAGTTAGAAGTATGTTTTTGAAGTGAAATCTCCCAATTATTAAATGTTGATAACTAATTTAAAATGTTAAGCTTGCTTTAACTTGATTAATCCCTAGGTATTTGATATTTATATTTTTAAACATTGAGTTGTATCCCATTAAATTTTTATTTTTTCTTTTTTGGGCAAAATGATATGAGAGAAAATGGGAATTTATAAGGTGATCAAAAATTTATATGGCAATAGAAAGAGCCAAACAGTCCAGATGATCTTGAAGAAGAACAAATTATGAGAGCCCACACTACCTAATATGAAGATATATTCAAAAGCCATAGTAATTGAAACAGTGGGTAACGGTGCAAAGATAGGTAAATAAACCAGTGACATATAGTCCTATACATGATTTATGACAAAAATAGCATGGTATGGCAGGGAAAATAAGCTTTTCAATAAATGGAGCTGCATCAACTAGATGCTTATATCAAAAAAATAATCATCTTTAATGCTGACCTTGTACTTTATAAGAAAATAAATTGTAGTGGGTTACAGTTCTAAATATGAAAATACCAAATTCTGGTTATACATATGAAAGAAATTATAGGAGAACAATTTTATAAACTTGAGGTAAACAGTGATTCTTAAATAGAATACAAAGCACACTAAATATAAAAAAAGGCTGATAAGTTTCATTAAAATTACAAGTATGTTTAACAGAAAATACATGAAGGGCATGAAAAGATAAGCTGACATCTGAGAGAAGATATTTGTAATGCATATTCAAAGGGATTGTATCCAGAATACATGAAGAACTCCTAATAATCAATAAGAAAAAGAATCACAACCCAACTGAAAACACAGGCAGAAGATGTGAATGGGTATACTTCACAAAAGAGGTTATCCAAATGGCCAGTAAGAGATGGAAGGGTACCCACCATCATTAAATATCTGGGAAATACAACCTGGAACCACAATGAGATACCACTACACACTCACTAGAACTGACAGAATAAAAAGACTCACAGTTCCAAGAGTCAACAAGGATGCGGAGCAACTGAAACACTCCTATACTATTGGTGGAAGTGTAAACTGATACATCTACCTTGGGGACCTATTTTGCAGTTGTACTATAGGTGAACATATCCATGCCTTCTTAGTTATCTAGTGCTGCCATAACAGAAATACTACACAAATAACACACATAAATTCCTGCTTTAACAAACAGAAATTTATTCTCTCACAGTCTAAGAAGCTAGAAGTCCAAATTTCGAGTGCCAGACTCCGGGGGAATGCTTTCTCTCTCTGTTGGTTTCAGGACACGGCCCCTGTTGTCAACCTTCCCCTGGTCCAGGAACTTCTCAGCACAAGGACCCTAAGTCCAAATGATGTGCTCTGCCCCCAGTGCTTCTCCTTGGTGGTATAAAGCCCCTTTCCCTCTCTTCACTTCTCTTTTATCTCTCGTAGGGTAAAAGGTGGCACAGGTCACACCCCAGAGAAACTCCCCTTACATGGGATAAGGCCTGTGGCCAGAATAAGGTTGTGGCATCCTACTGTCATCCTCTTTAACATAACCTAATCCTGCCTCACTAACCACAGGCAGAGATTAGGGTTTACAAAACATAGGGCAATTATATCATAAAGGGAAGGACAACCACATAACACAAGGACTCAAGACCCACCCAATTTGACACCTATTTTGGCAGGAACACAATTCAGTCCATGACACCCTCCCTGTATCAACAATTCTACCTCTAGGCGTATACTCAGACTTGTACAAGAATATTCATAGCAGCCCTATGTGTAACAGTTAAAAAAATTCCAGGGCAGGGAGCAAATCTTTATAAACAGTTATTGCTGGTAGGTGCCAATAAGTCAATTCCAACTCAGCGACCCCATGTAACTGCACCAGTGGAGTTTTATAGACTGCAGTCTTTCTGAGAGCAGTTCACCAGGTCTTCACTCCCATGGAGCTACAGGGTGAGTGCTAATGGCCCAGCTTCTGGTTAGCAGCCAAGGGCTTAGCCGTGGATACACCATAGTAATGCGTGATAATGCAGAATAGGATACAGCAATAAGAACCAACAAACCATTGATACACTGGTAAACACAGCGCTGAGCAACAGGAAAGAAGAAACCCTGCATGATTCCATTTACATCAACTCCAAAATAGGCAAAACTAAGTCAAAAGAGTCTAGATGTCAGAATATGATCATCCTCGGGAGGGACTGGGACAGGACAAGGTGGAGAGGTGCTTCCAGGAAGCAAGTAATATTTTATTTATTCATCTAGGCACTGGCTACATAGATGTCCTTAAACTGTGACAGTCATGATTTTCAGACATGTCCTTACATATATTACTTCAAGAAGAAGTCTGCTTAAAAAGAAATATACCAAGTTGTTATATAATTTTTTTGAAAGTAAACATTTAACTCCAAAGAAATTAACAATGTAAAAACATATTGTTCTGTTTTATTTTATCCTACCTGGTTAACGTTATCTGGAATATCTGATATCCAGCTATAAAGGAGGCCAACCTCGAAAGGCTCTGTTTTCCTGAGCCACCAACTCCCACCAGCAATGCATTTCCGCACGATGTTCGAATTATTCGTGAAATCTGTTTTGAAACCAAAAAAAGGATTTATTTGAAAACATGATTTAAGTGTTTACATTTTCTTGCACTAAATGGGTCCAAGGTTTGGTTATATGTTTCTAGATGAAATTAGAGTCTTTCCTTATACTTGCATAATTCAAAATTGTAAGACTGAATAACTGAAATTCAAGTTTCCTATTGATTTATTTAATGAAAATTTTTTCCTTACCCATCTATATTCATAACATGAAAAACAGAATGAACTGGCTTTACTATCTCCTATTTCAAAATTATTCTTCTTGTGTGTACATGTGTGATTTTATTACTTTTGAACTCAGTACATGGTGGAGACCTTCCTCCTAGACTGCAGAAGACAGGAGAAGGGAGTTTAGGGTTTCTGTCTTCTCATTCATCAGTATTACACACTGAATCACAGACACCTAGCTCTATAACAAACACTACCTCTATTATCTCTCTGCCAATGAAAATCCCCTAAAGGTACCAAAATTCTGTTTACAATGATGGTGGTGGTGGAGGGGCATTTGTACAAAAAACATGGACAGCCTCTTGTGAATTGCTCTACTATGGTTAAGGGTAAGGCTGGCACTGTGGTTCAACTCTTATGTAGATCAACTAAAGATATGGCCCCAAATCTGGTTTTTACATTAATGTTGCTGATTAGAGAAAATGTCTAGATGGGTCACTAATTTCACTGTCACCACTAAAAATCCAGTTTTTTGAAAGGCACATTTTACATGTGGCAGATCAGCAGAAGTGATACTCTGATACATATTAATCTTACCATGTATTTTTCAAAATATTTATCACTTTTGTACTTTTGCACCTAGGGCAATGTTCCAGGTCCCCAATACCTAGCCACAGTGGCAGTTGAATAACTACTTGCTAAATGAATGGATAGTTATGAAAACTGCCCTAAAACATTCAAAATTTCACCATCCTTGCAGAAAACAACTAGACAATAAACACAAAGTTAACCATCTCTTGCCTACCAAATCTCCCCACTCTATGTCTCTATTTCTGGAGAAACCTCCTTACACCAATCAGTTATACAAGAAAACAGCTCCTTCTGCAGCCCTTCAGATTTGAATTGGGCCATGTTCACTTTTTATGCTATTCTAGTTGACTTCTTTATTCACCAGTCCTATACAGCCCTTTACAGTTCAAATCTGCCAGGTGCTCCTTGGAAACTCTAAGGGGCAGTTCTACTCTGATCTCTAGGGTGGCAATGAGTCAGACTCAACTCGACAGTAATGGGTTTTTTTGGGTTTATATAGCCTTTTATTGGAATCCTGGTGGCACAGGGATTAACAGGTGAGCTGTTAACCAAAAGGGTGGCAGTTTGAATCCACTAGCTGCCCCTTGGAAACCCTATAGGGCAGTTCTGCTCTGTCCTGTAGGGTCCCTATGAATCAGAATCAACTTGATGACAAAGGAGTTTTTGGATATACACCTTTGTAGTCCTAGTGGCTCAGTGGCTATGAGCTATAAGCTGCCAATCAAAAGGTCAGCAGTTCTAATCTACCAGTTGTTCCTTGGAAACCCTCTGGCGGCAGTTCTACTCTGTTCTATAGGGTCACTATGAGTTGGATACACATGGGGGTCACCAGAAGTCAGAACCAACTAGACAGTAACTGGTAATGCATTCCTGTTACCCTTTCCACATCAATTTGCCCATAATCTGTAAGCCAATCACAAAATTTGTGGTTTTTAAAGCATCAACTCCACAGAGAACAGGATTCCCATAATATCAAGATATAACGTAAGGAAGGAATATTTTTTCACAGGTTATTTTCTAGGCATTCTTTGACTTAGTGTGTCAAAAGCTTTGAACACAAAGCCCATCAATTTGTCCTTGGAAAACATTCGCTGTTGTGTAGATAGATTCAGATGAGGGGTTTCTAGTAAGCCTTTGCTTTCTGAGCCAATGAACTGAGCTAATCTATGGACATTCTTCTATCAGCAACCTGGTAAGGATTTATTCTCTCAGAAAGTACCTGTGGAGTTTATTAAGCTTCTACACAATCTATTTAGATCAGTAGATAGTCAATAGTGACAACCTTAATAAGATGAGTCATTGCATCTTTAAAGAACACCAGATCAAGAGAAGTTCCTCTAATGATTTCGTTGAATTGTCTCTGGTAAAACTGGAGCTTTTCACATAGGAATTCAAAACTTGGTATCTGGATGGTGGGGAGGAAGAAAAATAGGACTTACTACGACGCAAATAGTTATGCAAGTAGCCATTGTAAAAGAACTCAAAAGTAATTCTGGAAGGGCGAAAAAAACACATGTGTTTCAGAGATTTGTCACATGTTAGCCTACTTTGAGTTATTTCCATATTCCAAGGCCGTAAACCTACAGGCATGAGTCTGAAGCTCCCAACACAAAATCACTTTTGCTCTGTCCCTTCAAGAAATCCAGCAACAGCTTCTACTCATGGTGATTAATGTTAGAACATAAATATTTTTCTCAGTTTTTGATTTTAATATTGTTTATGACTTTTTAAACATATATATATACGTGTTACATTTTTATGTAGTCACACACACAAGCCCCCAGCATTCTTAATCAATCATTTACTTTCTTTGATTCGTGTATTGTTTCCTCTCATTTAATTTTCTGATCTATGTGTACTTTAGAAATCACTGTTTTGTGACCCCATGTTAAAAAATCTCTTTGAAATCTTGTTTCCAATTTCATGAAACCTATACAGTGATCAACTCTATGCTAACCAAAAGCTCAGCAGTTCAAATCCACCAGGCACTCCTTGGAAACTCTACGAGGCAGTTCCACTGTCTACAAGGTCACTATGAGTCAAAACAGACTCCATGGCAGTGGGCTTTATATAGCGATTAAGCGCCACAGTTCCTCACCAAAAGGTTGGCAGTTCAAATCTGCCAGGTGCTCCCTGGAAACTCTGTGGGTCAGTTCTACTCTGTCTACAGGGTCGCTATGAGTCAGAATCGAATTGACCGGCGGCAGTGGGTTTGCAGGTTTTTATACATTAATTTAGGAAGAATGCTGCATTATCCTTTAGTCAAGTATTGTTTTATCTTGTTTATTCCCAGATATTGTCCATTTTGGTTGTTACTAATGAAATATCTTTTTGTTGTATTTTCTATCTTACAGCTGCTGACATAGAGCAAAGGTGAGCAAACCCTGTCTGTAAAGGGCCAGATAGTAAACATTTTTGGCTTTAAAGGTCATCTGGTCTCTGTCACATTTACGCAACTCTGTCATTTTAGCACAACAGTAGTCACAGACAGTATGTAAACAAATAAGGTATGGCTATGTTCAAATAAAACTTGACTTACGGGTACTGAAATTTGAATTCCACACAATTTTCAAGTTATGCTGTGTTATTCTTTCTTTAACTTTTTTCTGACCATTTTAAAATGAAGTCAGCACAACAGGACCCAAGAAAAAGAATGGAAATGTCCTAGACACATCCAAACACTTTGAGGGACCAAGTCATTGTGGGTATGGTCAGAGGACCAGAGTCTCAGGGGACATCCAGGCCAACAGGCATAACAGAGTCTATAGACAAAATGCTCTACACATCCCACTTTAGTGAGTAGTGTCTGGGGTCTTAAAACCAGCCATCTAAGATGTATCTATTGGTCCCATCCTGCCTGGAACAAAGAAGAATGAAGAACACCAAAGACACAAGGAAAATACTGGCCCAGAGGACTAAAGCAGGACAGGAACCAGAGACTCCACCAGCCTGAAGCCAGAACTCAATGGTGCCCAGCTACCTCCGGTAACCACCCGTACAGAGTCCCAGACAGAGCAGGAGAGAAATGGACAACAGAATTGAAATTCACATAAAAAGACCACACTTAATGAGCTGCAAGAGACTCGAGGACTCCCCAAGACTATTTGGTCCATGATGACTACCAATGACAATACAGAAAGAATTAAGGTACAGCAATGCCATGGTGGGCCCAGCTAGGGGGAGGTAGGAAAAACTGTCTGGTTAGGTGAGTGGCTCCCTAATTTTTTTGAAGGATGAAAATAATACCAGTTCATAGACTTTGGGAACTTCAAAAGTGGTATCCTCAGGTTCATCCCCCGTTGGTTCAGGCATATCACGGAGAAAATCTACAAAGTATGGTTCAGGAAGAACATAGGATGTCAATTCTGAGCCAATGCTTTCTTCAAGGGCACGAATGAGGTGTACATTAAACCACTGCTCATCTTCAGGAGTTATAAATCTGAAATTAGAATTTCCTAGTAAAAATGTAATACATAGATGCATTTACTACCTACCTGCTCAAGGCTTCAACCTCCCTCCACCTTCTCTCAGCTCCTACCTCATCATCTGTCCCCTCAAGAAGGGGAAGTGATGTTCTGCCTTTTGACAAAAAGGATACAACTCTATGGTAGTTATTATCATTATTAACATTAATAGTATTATCCATAGGAAATACAGCCAGCTCACTCACGTAGAGTCAATGGGAGTACAGAGGGAGTCAGCAGTGGGCAGGTGTCCTCTTTCTGGGTTTGTGGACAGATGGCACATGACACCCAAACCCCTTTCACACTTACGGTATCAGAGATGGACAAGAGGAGGAAGGGGGAGTAACATTTGATAAGTACCATGTACATGTGAGACACCATGCTAGACAAGTTACAACTTTGTAGGACTGACACTATCATCCACATCTTATAGATAAGGAAACTCAGACTCAGAGAGACAGCTAAGCTTATATACCAGATTTCAACATGTAAAGCCTATATAGAGCTAACAGGATTTACAAGCAATTTACAAAAGTTGCCTCTGAATTTTACCAACTCTCTGATGAAGCAGTAGTTTACAAAGATGTACTGTCAAAATCATACTCAGGTAAATTAGCATTCTTTAAAGGAGACTCAGCACATGGGAAATGGCATCAAAGCCTCATAAGTTCTACAAGAAATAAGACAATATTCCTTACTCTGAGTAGATAATGCAAGAATTAATCTAGTGGTATAAACTTACTATGTAAACCCATTGCCACTGAGTCAATTCTGACTCATAGCAGCCCTATAGGACAGAGTAGAATTCCTCCATAGGGTTTGCAAGGAGCGGCTGGTGGATTCAAACTGCTGACCTTTCAGTCAGCAGCTGTAGCTTGCCATAGCTCTTACTCATGGCACCGCCAGGGCTCCAGACTTACTATACAGTATATTTAAATTCAAATTGTCTAATACGCACCTGTCTGCAATCACTCTGTTGCACTCATGCTTGAAAAGTGACAGGAGTGCAGAGACTGAATCACACTCCTCAGCTTTTACAGTTAACATTCCTTGCCAAATTCGGGAAAGATCTCGAAGATTGAAGATATAGTGAAATTTGGAAGGAGTTGGCAGCATCTTCACCTAAAGACCAAAAAAAAAAAAAAAAAAATTAATACAATTAAGTTTTTCAAGAGAAAACTAAAACTACAACTGCTTCTAGGACAATTTTTTCCCACAATTTCTATCTTACATAAAAAGAGGTTGAGTAAATAAACCAAGACATAGTTGAACGCTTTTGTCACAGCACTGACAAAAAAAACCACATCATAAATAAACCAACAGAGAATTTAAAAGCTGTAAGTCCTTGAATGGGACCGAGTCAAGAATTACATACAAAGTCAGCTCTGCTACCACTGGTTGTCTCTGCACAAGTCACTTCCTCTCAGGTCTTGACAACTACAGGAATGGTGGCATTAACCATTGCCAGGCACCCAGTGGGGAAGAGATGTGATGATACGCTTCTGGTAAAGATTATAGCTTTGGACACCCAATGGGGGCAGTTTTACTCTGTCCTATAGGATCACTACGAGTCAGAATCAACTTGATGGCAATGGGTTTAGTTTGGTAAGAATTATTAGTAGCATCATTAATAGTAACTACAATAGTAACATTGAGATCATTGACATTACTATTAGCATTACTAGAATCATCATTTACGTTAACATTAACATGCTATATATGGAAACATGTCATAACAAAAAGACTGAAGGTGAGCTGGTTTTAAGAACAATGAGTGTTCACCTCTAAAGTCAGTGATGACCATTTTACACAGAATGTTCTGATAAAGTCTGCAAAGGCTTTCAATTCCTACAAACATACTTGAATATTATAATCTGGGTTTCACTGTGGGAATTTGGACCCTGTCACACATTCTGATACAGCCATTTAAAAAAACAGAAAACATAAAACGCCACCGTTGCATTAATTCTGACTCATAATAACCCTATAGGACAGAACAGAACAGCCCCACAGGGTTTCCAAGGACTGTCTGGTGGATGTGAACTGCAGACCTCTGGGTTAGCAGCTGTAGCCCTTAACCACGGCATCACCAGGGCTTCCTTCTATAGCTATACATCTACAGTACACTGACAGGCAAGACTGACATGCAGTTATCACAGTAACATATTTTTAGAGGTTTTGTTTAAGGACAAGGTCAGTGTTCAGCTATGCTAATTTACTTATCGTTTCTACCAACTTCTAAAATCTAAAAAGGCAAAGCTCTAACAATAATATATTCTTATTTATTATTAGAAAGATTCCAGTGAAAGGATAAAACCAAGATACACTAGGTATGAAATGCACTGCTAGTCATGTTTAAAGATCATAAATTGGCATTATTTCTATCATATTTGAGACTAAAAACAAACAAATGCCTTCTTCAATATCTCTTCACGGAATTAACCCTTTCAAATGGTTAGCACACTTGGCTGTTAAGCAAAAGGCTGGGAATTCAAGTCCATTCACAGATACCTTGGAAGAAAGACCTGGACTTAGAAATGCATCATTGAAAATGCTGCGGAGCACAGCTCTGCACGGACACATGTGGGGTGCTGAGCACGAATCAGCTGGACGACAACTGGTTTATATTGAAAAGGAACATCTGAATGGCATATGTACAGGAGCTTCTACAGGACAACTCACCTGCAGGCTGCATGAGACCACTCATGGAAAGAATGTAGATGGAGAAGAGATCTCAACACCGAGACCAGGTGCATCCCGGTATTTAGAGGAGGAGAAGAAACTTCAAAAAGGTAGCCAGTGAGGTAAGAGGAAACCAAGGGGTAGGAAGCTTCTAAACCATCTCTAAGTGAAACAAATTGTTTAGAGTGAAGCTGTGGATCATGTATGTCAAATGCTGCTGAACAGAGGAAGAAGAAAGCTAACCTTTGGACTTGGCAAGACTGAGGTCTTGGTGACCTTGACCAGAGTAGTGGGAATGCATCCTCTGCAAAGTGGGCTAAAGGAGAGAAGAAAGTGAGGAAGTAGCCTAAGTAAACCTTCATACAACAAAAGAAGCTTTGATGAAGGAACTCCCAGAAGGCCAAGGCTTTTCAGACAAATAAGCATACAGGCACATCAAACTAACAGTAGGCCTACTGGGAAGCAGATGGAGTTTATGGCAGAAAATTATCTCAGAAACTCAGACCCTGCCATTCATCGACACACCCATCCAGTGGATGGTTTTTGAGTTTCACAGACTGGGACTTGAGTGCATAAAAATCATGAGCTGACATGGAGCAGAGCCCCATTCAATGACTGATCACTAAGGGAGGCTACATGGAAGAGCACTTGGTAAGAAACACCCCATTCCACTCCTGACAATTCTGTATCTGGAACTCCTCCAGCCCATCTGGGAGTCAGAGGAGGATAAGCTTCCACCCAGATGTGTGCAACTGGCCTAATGAATGCTGACTGAATTCCAGCTAGTCCACTGTATCACCTTCACCCCTTTTGGGCAGATGTATCTATCCCGTTTTCATTCATTTTTACCTACACTCTGTGGCATTCCCACAGTGCTGCTCAAAGCCATCTGGTACCCACCACAGTCTCACTGAGCTTTAGTCAAGGTGCTGAGTTTTTTATTGAAATCTATCTGATTTTGTTAAGAACATGAAAAACCTGTTATTGCCCAGTTGACTCTGATTTGTGGTCACCCTATGTGTCACAGAGTAGAAATGCCCCCCCACAGTTTCCTTGGCTATAAAAACTTTGATGGAAGCAGCTCACCAGGATTTTCTTCTGTGGCACCACTGGTTGGGTTGAAACCACCACCTCTAGGCTGATAGTTTAGCACAAACCATTTGTACCACTTAGGGCTCTTTGTTAAGAACACTTCCAATCATTTACTAATTTACACTCCACCTCGGACCAGCACACACATCAGACTTTAAGGCTTGGTTCGCTAGGAACACTAGGTGGCACAGATGTCCTCTCAGTCAACAAACATTTGTTGAAGTTCTGGCATAGTTTGTCTGAGACAGACAGACATATCAGAGTAACAAGTGGAAAACTAATGTCCTTGTTTCACCAAAATTCTACTTTATCTTGAATGTCTTGTCTGGTTTATAGTAATATCTCATACATATTGGAAGCCTCATCCAGTTAGAATGCTTGCTCCCTGGAAGGTGAAGGTGTCATAAATCTAGTTGTGCACATAATTTGTCTTTTCCAAAAAAAGCACTTTTATACATAGGATGTAATGACAACTTAATGAGCCTTCAGGTGAGAACAAAACTGAGTAATAGTTGACTTTCTTTTTATTATCCGCAACAGACCATTCTGTACCTTAGTCCACTGCCATAACACTCTGCCTGCTGAGACTAAATGCACAATTATCTCACATATTTCAGGCTTGAAGTTTCTACAGGGATCAAAGTATCCGCAGCCAATTACCCCTGGAAAATAAACAAGATTGAAGATGTGAGCTTATTAACAGATTACAAGGTACATGTTTATCTCAGCAAATAATAAATCATTACAAGACCAACTAAGCTGAGCAATCTCAAGAATTTTAAGGAACAGTTGGGACGGGAAATCAGCAATGGTGCTGGCAGAGCTTAATATGCAGTGATAAGCATTTTATACATATTAACTCAATCCTTCCAACATCCTATGAGAAAGAACACGAGGTAAATACTAGTCCCACTTGTTATAGATTTAATTGTTGTCCCCTCTAAAAAGATACGTTTCAGTCTTAACTCTGTGTCTTAAGCACTCAGTGTGACCCTATGTGGACGTGTTCTTCAAGGTTAACACATGGGTCATATTGGAGTAGGATGGTGCTGATCATATATAATCTATTTTATCTTCTTAAGAGGGAAACAATACACAGAGTGGCATGGGAGACAGCCTGACTCCTGTCTTAGACTAAGTAATGTATAACAGAAATATCTAGACTAAGTAATCTATAACAGAAATACAAGTTGATAGCTTTAACAAAGAGAAGTTTATTCTCTTACAGTCCGGTAGCCTACAAGCCCAGACTCAAGGTGTCAGCTCCATGGGAAGGCTTTCTAAGACTCTGGAGGAAGGTCCTTATGATGCAGCAGTCTTTCCTTGGTCTGGGAGCATCTCAGCAAAGAACCTTCAGGTCCAATGGACACACTCTGCTCCTGGTGCTGCTTTCTTGTTGATATGAGGTTCCTGTGTTTCTCTGCTTGCTTCTCTCTTTTATATCTCAAAAGTGACTGGATTAAGACACCGTCCAATTTTGCAGACCTCATCAATATAACTGCCACTAATCCATATATCAAGTCATATCAACTGAATTGACAGCACATCAGAAAATCCTATCAAGTGACCAAAGGGTGGACAATCATACAATACCAGGAATCACTGCGCAGCCAAACTGATGCACATTTTTGGGGCAGATATAATTCAATCTATGACAATGACCATGTAACTAAAAGGACAAATGCAAGCCAAGGGTCACCAAGGATTGTTGGGAGCCACCAGAAGCTAGGAGAGAAGCACAGAACAGATTTTCTCTCTGAGTCCTCAGAAGAAATCCACACTGCTAACACCCTGGTTCATGTTCCTAACCTCCAGAACTATGACACAATACCTCGCTGTTCTTTAATGCCACCAGCTCTGTGGTATTTTGTTACGGCAACCCTGGAGACTAAGATAGCTTTTTTTAATATGAGAGAATGTAAGCAGAGGGCTTACTACCTTGTCCAAGGTCACATAGCTTGCATGAGGGCAAATGTGACATTCAAATCCAGGCAGTATGTCGCTAGAGATATGTTAGAATCCACCTTGAAGCACATGAGGGCTAGAAAACTACTTAGAGACTATTCCCTTATTTTCCAGATATGAAGACCAAGCCCAGAGAGTGAAAGCAAATTGTTCAGGGTCACACAGATGGATTGTTACAGAACTGGAAAACTGGGACCACATTTCTGGGGCTCAACATGTGACCAGCCATAGGAAACACCCAGCACAGCGGCAGTCCAACTGACATTCCTTAGAATTAACTGAATTGTAGAGAACATCTTTTGATTTTAGGTTGTAAAAGCAGTTTTTCTCCCACTTCACTCCAGCCAGACTACTGTGTTAAGTAACGTGTTCCGTTCTAAGAAAGTACAGCATTTTTTAGAAGACGATGAGTATGGATAGCTGCTCAGAAATGCAGGTCACGTGCATGAAGGAAGGAGAAGCTGAAGACATTGGCGTTTGTTCACACGGAAGAAGAGCTGACCCGCGGGAACAGAAAACTGTCTTCCTAAGCCATGGTCGGCTGTGCTAAATACCTGTATGGATGGCCCTTTCATGTCCCAAAGCCCTGTGACTCTTGATTTCCACCTTTCTAGGGAATAAATGTTTTCTAAGAAGCAAGGAATCCGCAATCAGAAAGCAGGGATTGGTACTGCACTTCCTTGCTGTACTAGCTAAATGCCTTGGTTGCCTACCACTGCACTGCTCTCTGGTTGTCCCCCCCCCCCCCAACATACACACACACATTTATTTAAATACATTCGATACTGAAAACTAGGCAAAATCATTTAACAAAAAAGCCAACACACAGAGTCTACTAGAGTAAGAAACACAGCATCGCCCCAGGACACTACAAGCCCAATTTCTCTTCTCTTCACAAAGCCTTCCTTCCTCTAGACGTAGTCACTATTCTGACGTGGTGATAATCAGTAACTTGGGTTTCTTTATAACATTAGCATGCCTGTTTTCGAGCTTTTACTTCTGAGATTTAATTTAATGGAATTGTATCATATGTCCCTTTGAGACTTGATTCCTACACTCAACGCTTTGTGTCTGGGTTTCACGCTGAAGCAGGTGGCTGTGTTCACCCCTACCTACCACTGCACTGCTCTACACCGTGTGTCACTGCATGAGGGTTCATTTATCCGGTTTTACCACCTACGAGCATTTGAGTGGTTTCAAAGTCTTTCCTATCATGAACTTAGCACAATGGACATTCTTGTGTTAATCATTCTAGTGCACATATGCAAAATCAACTACAGGCAGGTTAAGGACTTAAATATGGAAGGCAAAACTACAGAATGTTTAGAAGAAAATTTGGGAGAATATGTGAAGGACTCTGGGTTGGGAAAGATTTCTTAAACAAGACTCAGAAAGCACCAATGATTGAGAACATGGTTAAAAACTGGTTTAACATGGTTAAAAACTGGTTAACTAGCAGAGGGACTGCAGTAGGGTGTGCACGTGTATAGCTTCACCAGCAATAATCCAAAGAGTTTCTAGCAATTTCCACTCCTGCTTGTAGTGGATGACACTCTCAGTTGCTTTATAGTCTCACCAAAGCTTGGTTTGTAGCGAGATGTCTTTTTTTCCCCCACCACATCTGGTAGGCATAAAATGGTATCTCCCTGAGTTTTTAATTTCCAGCTTTCTGAATATTAGCGATGTTTATTATCTTTGCATCTGTTTTATGATGATTTTATTTCCTTCTTTTAAAGTGCCTGAGTTTTTGCCCATTTTTATACTAGCTTGTTTGCTTTTCACTGACTGATTTACAGATTAGATATTCTGAATACTGATAGCTTGTTCATTACATAGGTTGAAAAACAATTTTTCCACTTTATGCCTCACCTTTTCACTCTTTCAATGTCTTCTTAAAAACAAACAGAAGTTCTTGATATTAATTTTGTCAGATTTATCAATGGTTTCCCTTTATGGTATGTGTTTTCTGAATCTTAAGAAACCCTTTCTTATTCAAAAGTCAGTATAAGTTTTTCTCTTCTATTTTCTTCCAAATATTTTACAGCTTTGCCTTCCACACTTAAGTCCTTAATCCAGCTCTAGTTAATTTTTGTGCTTGGAGTAAGGCAGGAACCCAACATAAATTTTTTCCCATGCGAATTGTTAAATATCCCAGGGCCACTTACTGAAAATCTGCTCTTTCTCCTCTATTCTAACAGCCATATACGCATAAGTCTATTTTTCTTATATGTACAAAATTTTTGATGACTCAATTTATGTGAGTTTCAGCTTGCTGTCAAAAACCTTATTTTCATTAACATATCAGAGGCTACCTTTGACTTGATATAATCTATTGTTAATTTAGGATCAACCTGCTATCAATTCTTAAGCCCAAATTTCTCTGGTTAACTATGTCAAGAAAACCAGAACTCAGTGGTTCACTTACCTCTAATGCCAACCATCAACAAGGTTATTTTTAAATATTTCTAGGAAAGGGCTGAAAACATGGATCCTCCTTAGTATTTAGTCCCTCTTTCCTGTGTTTAGCTTTGCATTTCAGATACTTAATCCCTGCTTTTTTTTTTTTAAGGTGATTAAGCAGAAGTTTATAATCCAAGACAATTTACCACATAAAACCCTGAGTGCCTGCCTCAGTGCAGTTCATCTGCTCTCTTCTCCCTCTGACAGTACACTTTCCACTCTTTACTTCTAGTATCCACTCAACCAACACTTGTCTCCTCCTCTCCACTCTTTCCTCTCCCCTCTAAAAAGAAACCAGTAGACAGCCTCATATATATGTTAAACCATAAAATACACACAGCACCTGCATCACTGTGTGTCCCCAAACCCAGTATTTTTTGCCTGAAGTGTTAGCTTCAGTACTGGCTTCAGCTCTGGACTAGGGGAGCAAAATTAGAGGTCACATTCCCAGGGTTGCTGGACCATCAAGTTTGCTTTTTTAATAGAGTTCTAGATCTGCACAGCCCTTTCTCTCAGTTACATCACAGACTCTACACAGTGTTCCCTGTCAAGGTAGATCTGTTCTCCAGCTGACGTAGTCTCCCAGTCACATGGATCCTTCTGTGTCCACTCATTTTTCCTCATGTCTTTGATGTTCTCCAGGTGGGCTGGGAACAACTGATTTCCTCAGATGGCAGTTTTCTGGCTTTTAAGACCCCAGGTGCCACTCACCAATATGGAGTGCAGACCACCCTCTTAGAAAAAGACTAGTTATGCCAATTCACCTCCACGTCCCCTGAAAACATGGTTCAGACGGGGCCTTTTTATGTCTTAAAGTAAGACATGTTTTATGTCCAGTATGTCATGCAATAAAAAAAATTAAACATCAAGAACATGCATACCAAAAATTTTGTCTATTGAAGCATTGGAAGGCAATGTGCAATTAAACACTGTAAACTGTCTTTTCAAACGTTGTGGAATATCATTTCGACCACCGCCAGGGTGGATCATTGCTGCTATCAGCTGCACATCAACAATGGTTGTGAAGTCTCCAGGCTTATCCAAGCTATACATTCCTTCCATTTCCATCATCTGCCGTACAATCTCATTAGTTATCTGAAATTTTATAGAGTAATATTTTGTTAACATATCATCACATTCCTATATAACCCCAAACATTCGTTGCGATCAAGGCAATTCTCACTCACAGTGACCCTATAGGTCAGAGTACAGCTGCTCCATAGGATTTATAAGGCTGTCATTTTTATGGAAACAGATTTGTCAATATCCTTCTGCTGCTGAATGCCTAGTGGCTTTGAACTGCCAACCTTATCACCAGGCCTCAGGTATTTAAAAAAAAAAGTCAATTTCAACTCAAAGCAACTCTACAGAACAGAGTAGAATTACCCCATGGAGTTTCTGAGGAGCACCTGGTGGATGCCAACTGCCGATCTTCTGTTTAGCAGTCATAGCTCTTCATTACTAACCCACCAGGGTTTCTACCTCAGGTACGTGGAACCATTATTCATAGAGTGATCTCTAAACACACACCCATAGAGTCTGGCTTCCACATACATCAGATGTCTTTGTTAGTAATCCCGCACAGCTATAGCTTCCTTGGAATTTCTGGTTAAGTGCGACACGGGCTAGCCAAAAGGTCAGCAGTTCAAAATCCACCAGGAACTCCTTGGAAACTCTATGAGGCAGTTCTACTCTGTCATGTAGGGTCACTATAAGTCAAAATCAACTTGACAGCAGTGGGTTTGGTTTTTGGTTTCACTGCCTCCTTTCTGGGTCTTTTCTCCTGTAGAGGCACTGGGTGGGATCAAACTAACCTTTTCGTTAATAGCTAAGCACTTTAACTACTGTGCCACCAGTATTTAATGTACCAGTTATCCAAACCCATTGCCTGATGTAAGCAGGAATAAAAGGTGGGGTGGGACCCATCTTGGTGGGCTCCAGGGTGATGGTGTTGATAGGGCTGGCAGTGTTGACGTGGGGGAGGTTGGTGCTGGGAGGTCACACCAGGAGCCTGCGGCATCTGGCAATCAATATCAGGAACGTCCTTTAATGGAGTGACTCAGGTTGACAGAGGTTTACAGCTAAGTCAGTGGTGTGTGGTAGGGCAGAAAGAATATGTACATGTTTTTTAACGTCAGGTACTTCTCGGGGAGAAGAGTATGTTGAATAAGTGCTAAAAGAGAGTCAGGGATGAAGCTTTGAGGAAACAAAGAAGCAAAACCCACTATCGGTTACCCTTGAGTCAACCCTGATCGACCTTATTTGTGCCAGAGACCTTATTTGTGCTCTGCAGAGATTTTGTTGTTCGGGTATGGTTTGAGGGTTTGTTTGTTTGCTTTAAAGTAACTTTTGTCTCTTAGATCTCATACAGACGATTTCCTTTAAGGAACACAGTACTTACACATGAGATTATTTTATGAGTCAATTTGTTATTTACCTCACTGGTGACCTGAGGGGAAAGTTTTGTTTCAAGGTTTAAAGAATACCTCAGGACAATAGTCTCAGAGAGTCCATCAGTCTCAAGTGGTCCAGTAAATCTGGACTTTTTAAGAATTTGAGTTCCCACCAAAAGACCGCAGTAGATGGCCAGAAGGCTTGGGAATTCCCTTGGGAGCACAGCCTCTAGATCTGATGTCGCCCCTTACTGAGATCAGCTCTTTGGATAGTAAAGGATTGGACTAGAGAACACAGAGTATCTATATCATGTGTTCACTTTATGGTTCTATGCATCTATAGGATGTCATCCTACTGGCCTCTTACTAGCGGGGAGTGGAGAGGGTGGAGAGGAGGGGACAGGAGATGTTAAGAGGACATGACATGTATGGAATGGAAAGGAGGAGTATGTTGTCACTGGACAAGGAGAGCAGAGGGAGCTGCAGATAGGCAGGCATGCAAATTTGGATTGTATTGTAAACTTTCACTCAATCACAATTAAAAAGAAAAAGAAGAAGAATGTGAGTTCTCTGCCACTCTGTCAGGATCTGTCTGCTGTGGCCCTGAGCTGACTTCTGGTCTCATGGAAGACATGGCAGTGGTTTGCGTAAACAGTCCTGCAGACTAGCTTCTTCTCTGGGCCCTGAGTTTCTTCTTCTTTTGCTCTGGAGAAGTAGAGACCAGTAGTTTTATCTTAACAGGCAGCTTGCAAGCTTTTAAGACCCTGCACACTATACAAACTAGAAAGCCGATCATCAACATTACGAACTATGTTGTACCAGCTGACTGAGTTATTCTAATGAGACTATGGTCAAAAGCCTTGAAACACAAGAAACCAATCCTGTGAGGTGTTTCATTATATCTAAGGGGTATCCTTAACTGTGCCCACTACGTGGTAGATTTTATACATATATATATATATACATATATATATGTGATTGCACACATATGCATGCATATGCCCATGAATATACACATATATACACACACACACGATGTTTTACATGTTATTTACAAATAACACATGCCTTCCACCTTTGTTGGCTATCTGTGCCCTCAACCAGTGAGGTATTTTTTAAGTGTGGTATGCTAACTCTTTTTTTTTTTTTTTTTTTTACAGCAACATGGTGAAAAGGATTGGCAGGGCAGGGCCTTGCCAAAGGAGGTCTGAGTCAGCAAACAAACACAGAGGGCATGTGTTATTTGGGTAAAAATACAGTACACACATATACCTACCTATATATGTATATATATACATACCCCACACGTATTTATTTTTTGGCTGTTGTTGTGCTCCATGGAAATTTCAATGGCTGAATTTTTCAGAAATAGATTGCCAGGCCTTTCTTCTAAGGCATCTCTAGGTAGACTCTAATGTCCATCCCTTTGGTGAGGCCAACCACTTGCACTGTGCAGAGACTCCAGAAGCACAGACAGGGGTCCAGAAAGAATACTGAAACTAAAAACCCCAAACCGACTGACATCAAGTCAGTTCTGACTCACAGCGACCCTGCAGGACAGAGTAGAACTACTCCGTAGAGTTTCCAAAGGAGCACCGAATGGACTGGAACTGCCGATCTCATGGTTAGCAGCAGTAGCACTTAACCACTACACCACCAGGGTTTCAATATAGAAACCAAGTAGCCAGGAAGACAGGAGAAGATTGTGAAGGGAAACCATGTAGGAGTTTCAAGAAAGAAAGATATCAGATAGGGAAATAAAAAAAAAACTGGAAAGTTTCTAGACTTATTGATATGAAGACTACTGACATTCATATACAGAACTGAAAGTACTGATTAAATATCAGCTATAGGAACTATTTCAGACATACCTGATCTCCCCATTCATTAATTACAGGCATGTTAATATCATCAATAAACACAGTCATTTTTCTCCCTCCTGGGGGCCCATATGTGCTTCCCATCCGCTTATCTACATAGCTTTCAATTGTTCTCTAGAGAAAAGGAAACATTTTTTTATCCATTATTTTGATCTATATTTATTTTATCTCTATTTCTAAAAAGGATAAACATTTTTGAGACTAAAATATTACTTCTTTAACATTTAGGAATGCAGTGATTAAAATATGTACAGTGAAATTTAAAAAATAAGTTATTAAAATATTGTTACTTTATATTACAATAGATATACTCCAAAATTTACCTTCAGCCTCAATATTCCACCAAAATATGCTATGTGGATTTGGGTTTCACCTTAGAGTGCCAGCTGTACCATCATTTCTTTTGATATTATACAATATTAGTACAATGCTGTTGAGGTGACTCCAACCCATAACAACCCTGTAGGACAGAGCTGAACTTCCCCAAAGAGTTTCAAGGAGCATGAGGTGGATTCAAACTGCCAACCTTTCAGTTAGCACTTGTTGCTCTTAACCAGCACACCACCAGGGCTTCCATGTTAATATTAACATGATACAGTATTCTACATGCAGCCACATCTAATTGTAATAACTACTAAAAATATTCACATATATTGATCACTATAGCAAATGATGGGTTTTACCTGAAACATCATTGGTTCTGTGGCAGAGGAAAAGTTGAGACTTTTGGATAACTGTACTTCAGGATCGTATTTTTTCAAATAGGCCTTAATCATTACTGTTTTTGCTGTTCCCTGCTCTCCTGTGAGCAAGACAGCCTGTAATCACAGGATAATGATGACAAAGGTATTACAGCATGTTTATTTTTAAATATCTTAGAGTTCTAACGGTCATTCCATCAAGCAATATAATCAATTTTTTGTTGCTTTTTAGGATTTCATCGACATCAATATAAGTTTCAGTTGAATTTAAAGCTTTAAATGTAAAATGTATATCATAAAAGTACTGGAGGAAAATATGGGTGAATATTCATGTTATGTTGGGAATTCCATGGAGGAGCTTACAAGCTGGGAGTTGGCAATCCAGGGGATACCAAGTTGGGTGTATCATAGGACATGGTTCATTTACCAAAAGCACTTCTTACAAATGACTCTACTGCCAGTTTCTTGTGCAAGAATTTAATTTTTTCTGTCTGCAGTGTTTTTTATGTGGTTTGTGATCATCTAAGGAACGACTCTTATACCTACCTTATGTTGTTTTGCAATAGTGTCTATCAGGAAGCTTGTTCTAACATTGTCAACATTTGGGACCAAGATGGATGAATATTCTGGAATACTGTCAGTTGGATAATAATATGGCTGGAGCTTCTTATTCCAATGCTCCCAATCACCTATACAGTGTATAAAGACCCATCTTAATAAAACTGTACTCTTTGAACATTATCTCAGAACACAAGACAATCAGCAAGATCACATAAATGTTTAAAACACTTTCCGAAAACATGTCAAGACATATGTTTGTCTGATATTCGTAGCATTTAATGATTCCAATTTGTGTAGCCTCTTTGACAAAGTCAGCTTTTAAATTACTAGGTCATTCACGAAGGGAAATCTGATCTAAAGTGGACTTAGAACCAGCTGGTCATAGTAGTGGAGCTCTGGTGATGCAGTGGTTAAGCGCTCAGCTGCAAACTGAAAGGTTGGCAATTCAAATTCACCAGCTGCTCCTCGGAAACCCTATGATGCAGCTGTACTCCATCCCATAGGATTACTATGAATCGGAATAGACTCAATAGCAAGGGATGTACAATGACTGTAAAACAATGATGTGACAGGTGTCTAGTCAGAAGCCACATCGACTCAAAGGACAAGAAAAACCAAGAGACAACTGATTACTGCACACAGACTGTTGGTCATGAGAAATCTGGCTACTAAACGGTACTGAAGTAGAGGGCCCAGACTCCCGGCTGCATTGTTCCTGTGGTAGTTGCTGTTGTTGCTGCTGTTGTTGGTTTGTTGTCAATTCTGGATCCAACTCACGGTGACTTTACACTAAGGATTAATTTGCTGACTGATATGACTGTTGTAAGCACTGTTATTATTATTACTATATTTTATCAATCCTAAGTAGTGTTTTTGGTTTTGTTGTTTTAATTTAGCATCTCTGGGATGTGTTTTATAATCCATGATGTTTTACCATCACCATTGGCTGGGCAAACTTGGTCAGAGACGCTTAATATAGTTACCATTTAAACTGAATTATTTGCATTGTTGGTAACGCATTGTTGAGTTTCACTGCCATTTTAAATGTCTTCAAAAAGATTATCCATGATTCAGGATGGTACTTAAAAAGCTACTCTGTACACAAAATGCATGGAAACAGAGTGAAGGGCATTTAAAATTTGCAAAAATTAATCACTGAAAGAATTTCAGTTTTGTGTTTCCTTGCAAAATAGCCAAGCTGTATGCCAAGTGTATGTTTAACTTTTAAGAAACTACCAAGCTGTTTTCCAAAGCATCTGTACCATTTTGGAGTATGGGAACATTCCAGTTGCTTCCCATCCTGGAGAACATGTGGTATTATTAATCTTTTTAATTTTAGCCATTCTAGCAATTATGTAATGATACCCCATTGTGGGTTTAATGTCCATTTCCCTGCAAACCAATGATACTGCACATTTTTTCATGCCCCCCACCCCATATGGATGCTGAGGCATCCATATAAACTTCTCGTCAATTTTTTAAAATTTGAGTTGGCTGTATACTTTTTACTGAATTTTAAGAGTTCTTTGTATATCCGTGTAACAGTCTTCTATTAGAGATATATTTTTCAAATATTTCTTCCCAATCTATGGATGGACTTATCATTTCCTTAAGTTTGTTTTAAAGAACAAAGGATAACCTTGTCTTGTTTGTGTTCTTGGGAAGGAAGCATCAGTCTTTTTATCACTAAGCATGAGGTTACTCTTAGGTTTTTTAAATAAATGTTCTTTATCAGAATAATAAAGTTTCTATATCCAATTTACTGAGTTTCATTAAAGGATGCTGAATTTAGTACATAGTAGCTTTTTTGGTACAATCCTGAATTACAGTATAATCTTTCTGAAGATATTTAAAATGACAATTAGGAGCCATTGGTGGCTCAAAGGCTAAGCACTCAGCTGCAAACCAAAAGGTTGGTGGTTCAAGCCCACTCAGCAGCTTTCACGGGAGAAAGACTAGATGGTCTGCTTTCAGAAAGAATACAGCCTATGTCCCACTGGTTTCTTTGTAGAGGGGAGAGGCGAGGGGGGAGAGGAGGGGACGGGTGTTGGTTGAGTGGATGCTGGAAGTAAAAAACGGAAGAGCATGCTGTCACAGGCTGAAGGGAGAAGATACAGCTGCAGAGAGACAAGTGCTCAGGATTTTATTTGGAAAATTGACTTGGATTGTAAACTTTTACTTAACCACAATACAAATATTAAAAAAAAAAGAAGAACAAGAAGAAGAAGAATACAGCCTAAAAACTGCTATGAGGAAGTTCTACTCAGTCATATGGAATAGCTATGAGTAGGAAACCAACCTGTCCGCACCTAACAACAATGAAATGACAATTTAACTCAACAATAAAGTACTAAAAATGCAAGAAATTAAATTTAAGTGACAATGTGTACAGCTCTGACCAAGTCTGCCTAGCCAACAGCAATTGTAAGATACCACAAATTGTAAGGCACATTCCAGAGATAAAGCTCTCTATTGACAAGGGCATGAAATCCTCAAAAAAGCTGTCAGAACTAGTGAATCTGGCCAGGTCAGAAGACGCAAAGTCATTTGGGCCAAGCATTTTCTTCGTGAGAGCGATTTTAACAAAAAATTCAATTACATTTGTACGCTATTTAGGATACCTAATTTCTCTTGATGGAGTTTGGTAGTTAATATCTTTTAAAGAATTTGTCCGCTTCATCTATGTGTCAACTATATTGAGATAAAATTGTTTCTAACATTCCCTTCTTACTTTTTAATGTCTGCAGAATCAATAGTGATGTTCCCTCTTCATTAGCAACCATGGTAATTTACATCTCCTCTCTTTTTCTTTCCCCCTGACAATTTTGGTGAGACAGTTATTGATTTCATTGATTTATCAACCCCCCCGCCACAAAGAACCATCTGTTGGTTGTATTTATTTATTTATTTCTAGTGTTGTACTAGTTCATTGATTTCTGCTTTGAACATCATCATTTCTTTGGCTTAGTTTAGGCTTAAGTTGCTTTCCTTTTTCTAGTTTATTAAAAAGCTGAGGTCACTGTTTTTAAAAACTTTTCTTCTCTTATCTAACGTAAGCATCAAATGCTATAAATTGCCCCTACTGAGACTTGTTTTATGACCCACAGTATCTTGGTAATATTTTATGAGTTCTTGAAAAGAATGTGCAGTCTGCTGCTTGGGGAAGGGATGTTCTATTAAACTCAAGTAGGTGAAAACAGTTGACGGTGTTGCTCACACCTCCTGTAGCCTCACTAATTTTGTCTACTTGCCCAATCAGTTAGCGACAGAGTACTGACATCTTTGCTATAACTGGATTCATCCACAGTTTCTGCTGTTCCGTAGCATTCGCTCTCTCTTCCCCTCCCTCTCTCCCCCTTGCTCCCTCCTTCTCTCCCTCCCTTTACTTCTCTCTCTGCAAATGTCTTCTCTGACAATTTGTCCTATAAAGTCTAGCCACGCTGACCTCCCCAAACTCAATTTCCGCCTCCCCGTTTCAGCAATATTGCCATCTTGGCTTGGTTTTCCTCTCTCTGAGTTCCTGCTGGGAACTTCCTCCAAGCACTAAGCTTGTTCTGTCACCTTGTTCACTTCTCTTAGGGACTGTAGCCCTGTGCTGTCTGTTGCCCAGTGTCTGTGCTTCATACATTTCTGCCCTGGTTTTCTGAGGCAAGATAATCAAGCCAATTCCTTTACCTCCATTTGACTGGAAGCACAAGGCCATATATTCAATTTTAAATCTAAAAACATCTTCCTCAATGTTGTTAATGTTAACCTCCACACATAAAGAGTGGATGAAGGGTGAGCTAGTGAAGGACTAGCTAGACATCATCTGCAGGAGACATTACAGAGTCCCATAGATCTACTAAAGCCCTCGCTGAGCAATGGTTAAGAGCTCGACTGCTAACCAAAAGGTTGGCAGTTCAAATAAACCAGCCACTCCTTGGAAACCCTAATGTCCAATTCCACTCTATCCTATAGCGTCTCTATAAATCAGAATCAGCTCTGTGGCAATGGGGTACCTAAGTACTCGGAGCCCTGGTGGCACAGCACTCAGCTGCTAACCAAAGTCAGCAGCTTGAACCCACCAGCCACTCTGCAGAAGAAAAAGCCTGGTGTTCCACTTCCATAAAGAGTATTGCTTAGGGTACCCTATGGGTCAGTCCTACTCCATCACACAGGGTTCTATGAGTTGGAGTTGACGTGATGGCCCACAATGACAATATACTTTTGAGGGCACACTGGATGGTAATTATCCAACTGGTGTGATTATTGGGTACACCTCACTTCACCAAACCAGTGCTACATCAGGGTTGGAAAATTGCTGGTGGTGGGTTTTCACTCTCTGAGTAACTTGGGGTCTTGACCCTGAGATAAGACAACATACTTCAGAAGAGGCAATCTGATCCTTCAGGCACGACAGAGTCTTAGGTTACTCCAAAAGCAGCTCTGTAAAGGAGTGTCACTCTGGAGTCTAAGAGAATTCACATACAGATTTAGGGTTCACATAATTATTCATTTGTATTTTGACTTAGACTACCCTTCTGTTATCCCAAGCCTCCAGTCATATGTTGTGGGTTATTCTGGCTAAAGACACACAGCATAAAAACTCCTTGCATAAAGGACCTTCACAGAACAAAATTTCACTTGATTCCCATTTGCAGTATGATTCTCCCATCCTCAAACGTGCCCAGTGTCCCTCAAGTCTCAAAATCTTATGTTTTACACTCTCCAGACAATAATTCTTTGCGGGCATTAGTAGACTGGTCTGGCAGCTGGTTGTGGGAACTGGAGGTCTGTTTCGAAGGTAGCTCTACAACTAGCCCTCCGGTTTTGAGCTCCACCTTTATCCCAGCATCCAGTTCTGGAGCCCTTTGAGGGTTCTGTGATGTACACAACATCACCTCTCAGCTTTTCCCACCGCCGAGATAGGGCCTGCCCTTGTCTCAGTGTATCAAGTGGTTGCCACTTACTCTTCTGCCTTCTTGCTTTCAAGATGTTGTCATTGTCATCTATCATCCCTTTGAGTTAATGCATTAAAACAAAACATCTTGGCTGTAATTTTAAAGGGGTCTTAGGAAGAAGCAAAGGTAAACACAGTTCTTAGGAAGCATGGTCTTTCCTACTTGGGTGCTGGGTAGAGGCACAAAGCTCAAGGCATTTCTTTTAGGGGGAAAGGAGCTGGACCCTGCAGCCCACCCAGGTTAGGGCCGAGGTGGGTAGCCCTGGACCTTGCAGACCCCACCTACTTAGCACACTGTCTACTTATTCTGACGTCTCCAACAGAGAAGTTGTGGAGCTGACTGTCAGTGCCAGTGCTTTTCCTGGTGAAGAATCTGCTCTTGTGCTGTTGCCTTTCCTCTTCCGGCACCAGAGAGCAGGCCACGTAAAAGGTGTTGCTCATTTAGCTGTACCAGTTTCAGTGCAAAAGATGAGAAGGCAGGAATCTCTACACCAGTTCGTGGCATAGCCCAAACACAAAATTCTATTAATAATTGCTTTCAGAAGTACGTCCTTTGTGTATATGCCCTTTTAAAAACTATACTAACAATTATTTTATTCATAAGCCCACTGCTCTCGTGTCGATTCCAACTCACAGCCAACTCTATAGGACAGAGTAGAACTGTTACATAGAGTTTCCAAGGAGCACCTGGCGGAATCGAAGTCAGTTTAATATTTCCCTGCAGAAGAGATTAAGGAAGTTCTATTTTTTTGTTTGCTTGTTTGTCTGCTTGCTTGTTTGTTTTTTTAATGTCATTTCATTTAACATATAATTCATGCTGCTTACCATAATCAGTAACATAAAACTCATACATGGTTTGATTTGAGCCTTTAGTTATTTCCGGCAAGCTTAATTTGCTCTGGTGGCTTTGTAAAAAGGCTTCCAGCTTCTCCCTGTTGTCCAGTTCCAGAAGGGCTCCTAAGCTCCACATGAGACCGAACACAAAGAGTTTATGAAGATGTTCAACACATGCAACACCACCTTCTTCTTTGGATGGTATTAAACCTTCCAGAAGATTGAGAGACTGAAAAATTTTAAAAAGGGTAATAAAATTTTACAGGAGGAAGGAAAAGGGAAGAAAAACACATTTCAAGATATTGTTTGGTCACTGTCCTAGAGTCAACAGCATTTGGAAGAAAGGTCTGCCAACTTTACAAAGACTGAGTGATCTAGGGAAGACCTGTTGGCATAATGGTTAAGTGCTACAGCTGTTAGCCAAAAGGTTGATGTTTCAAATCCACCAGGCACTCCTTGGAAACTCTATGGGGCAGTTCTGCTCTGTCCTATAGGGTTGCTTTGAGTCAGAATGGTTGCAGCAGGTTTGGGTTTTCTTTTTTGGAGAGATCTAGGAAAAAGAATGTTGATGTGTGGTTACTGTGGTTACTACTCGGTTGTGCCACTAACCGTTCTGAGCTTCATTCTCTTAAGAGAAGCAAAAAGCCTAGACTAGATGTTTTCTTAGGTGGCTTGTGGTTCTAAAGTGTGATGGCTACCAGTGTTCCAAATCAAATTATGGCCTGTAGACCAGCTATCTGTTTTTGTAAATAAGTGTTATTTGAACACAACCACACCACTCATTCATTTATCTATCATCTCTAGCTGCTTTCACGCTATCACAGCAGAGCTGAGTGGTTGCAACAAAGAGTTATACATAGCCTAAAATATTTACCATCTAGACACTGAAGAGAAAATGTGCATCCCCTGTGCAGAATCAGAACAAAATGTATAATACAGTAAGACATTCTCAGAATTCAAAAGCAAAATTAATTCAAGATAAAATTTATACTTTCTAATATGCCTTTTGGAGCCCTTATGGCGCAGTGCTTGGCAGCCTAGCTGATTAGCAAAAGATCAGCAGCTAGAATCCATCAGGTGCTCCTTAGAAACTTTATGGGGCTGTTCTATTCTGTCCTATAAAGTTTCTGTGAGTCAGAACCAACACAACACCAATGGTTTATTATGCCTTTTAAGGAACCCTGGCGGTGCAACAGTTAAAGTACTCGGGTGCTAACCAAACATTGGGTGGTTTGAACATACCAGCCATTTGCAGGAGAAAGATGTGGCAGTCTGTTTCCAGAAAGACCTACAGTCTTGGAAACCTTTCGGGGCAGTTCTACTCTGTCCTACAGGGTTACTATAAATCAGAATCGACTCAAGGGCAATAAGGTTTTGGATAATCCCTTATAAAGTAAGTGCTAAATAACTTGTTGATTTGGGTCTTATGTATTATTTCTACCCTAACACTTACTGACTGACTCTTACACTAAAAGAGAATCAAAGCATTCAAACAGTAATGACAAATCACCAATACACTGGGATTTTAGGACAGCCTTAAAAAAATCTAGCACTAGTTCTGCTTTCTCCAGACACTAGCAGAGAAAAACCAAGTTAGGAAAAAAGAAATGCCACATACCACTTGGCCGAGTACTGTATAAAGGTTGTCCCTACCGGATGTATGCTCAATTCGCAAAGCCAAATCTTGCCTCCCAAGTTTTCCTGATTGCCACAAGGTCCCTTCCGTACTTTTCTATAAAACCATCAGTTTTACTTCATTTGTGGACTCTCTTTGTTGGATATATTATTCTGGGGCAGATTACTGAGCTCGACTATGGGAAAGTTAGTTCATTGCTCTTCTGACAGCCCCCTGAGATGTAAAAGGAGTTAAGTGCTGATGGTAAGAGTGCTAATGGGATTTTCCATAGGAATCAAACCCTTCAGAGTTTTCACAGCCACAGCTCAAAAACAGGTCTACGGACTGCAAGAGGTTTCTAACTTAGAGGCCTATAAGCTAAAATTGGAAACTGTGGTGGTGTAGTGGCTAAGTGTTTGGCTGCTAACCAAAAGTCTGGCAGTTCAAATCCACCAGGTACGTCTTTGGAAACTCTGTGGGGCAGTTCTACTCCATCCTATAGGGTTGCTATGAGTCAGAAGCAACACAACAGGCTTGTCTGTTTTTGCAGGATGGGGTGGAGAACCTTGCAAATCTAAGTAATGAATGTACATCCTCCCCACCCCGCCCCCCCAAAAAACTTACTTGCATAATATAGTTACACTCTAAGAGCTGCATTTTTGGAGCAAGGTTTAGTTTCATAAACGTATACGCATCTTCAAACACTTTATCATACAGACTGAGGAACACCGAAGCTTCCTGTGCTGTACGCTTCTTTAGCCATGCCTGCAGCAAAGACACCAAATCTGTTTATTATGAAAGTTAACCATGGGCAGTCCTGGTGTGCCTCTGCTGGTCTCTCCTCCCCACCTGTAATATCGGCCTCCAGCTGAGAGCAGAGCTGCTGATGTAGACCATGCCCATGCGGGAAACCGTAGCGGGGGAGGCATTCTCAATGTTGTGGACTTCAAACAAAAGCTTACAGTTCGGAGCCATTGGGATGCGGTCCCCATTTGCTAACGTCAGAGTTTTATTGTCGTCCAGCACAGAATTTAAGTTCTCAATCCAAATGGCATCTACAGGGCCATCCAAAACAAGGAAAACATTTTCACCTGCAAGGGATTAAAACAGAAAATCACCCTCTTAAACAAGAAGTTGGCTAAGCAGATACGGTGTTAACACACTGGCAGGGAGTAAAATGGTCACCAAGGAAGGCTTTCTGGATACCTTTTTTCACTTTGAGTGTTTTTCTCCACAGAGTAGAAAAAATCCCATCTGTCCAGTCATTGGTGGCAGTGTCCAGTCGGCCAAACATCTGAGGCGCAGTAATGGCTTTTGGATTCATCCGCATTTCTCTATGAGGCCTTCCACATTCTGTCAGGGCCTTCATCAGAACTGTGATAACTGTTGTCTTCCCAGAACCACTGGGTCCAAGAGTCATCAAGCCATGACGTACCAGAGATGTCTCGTATAACTACGTGATTAAACAATACATTGAAAAGTGTGACTAATGAGTCTCCTACCGACATTTCACAGACATAATTTGCTGAAATTTGGAAGGCATTAAAGAAGCTGTTAAGCTAGTGCATTAAACTAGTTCACTCGTACACCAATCTTCGTTGTAACGTTATTCGCAACAGCCCAAAGGTGGAAACAACCCAAGTGCCCGTCGCTGGGTGAGTGGATAAACAAAATGTGGCATATTTGTACAACAGGATATTATTCAGCCAGAAAGAGAAATGAAATTCAGACACCAGTTATGACATGGATGGACCCTGAAAATAATACACTACGTTAAATAAGGCAGATACAAAAGGACAAATGTTGTATGGTCCTGTTTATATGAAACACTAGAATAGACAAATGCATAGAGACAAAAAGTTATTAGTGATCACCTGGGGTTGGGGGAGGAGGTAATGGGGACTTACTGCTTCAGGGGTTCTCAGCTTCTGTTCAGGATAATGGGAACCTTTGGAAACAGATTGTGGCGATGGTTGTACAACGCTGTGAATGTAATTACTGATACTGAATTGTGCTCTTAAAAACGATTAAAATGGAAAAATATTCATTACATATATTTTACCACAATAGAATTTTTAAATATTCACTATGACTAAAAGACAAGAATGCGTAAAACGGTTGTTTTACTAGATGTAGACGGCAAATCAGCACCACATTATAAGACAACCTACACGATGGAGTAATGACAATGTGAAACCTGAATTACGTTTGGAAATAATTCAGGGATCTAGTTTTTGCTTCTCAGACTATTAATCCTTGTGATTTTGGTTTACTGATTTTAAGACAAGCCAATTTTTGCACATAAAAACATTCACTGCATCAGATGTGATAATACCTCCCCCTAGTGGTGGTAGGCAGTCATACGATCATCACAGCGAAGATCTAAGTTTCCCATCTGCCTTCTGGCTCCCAGAAGTGTATCTTGAAATGAAGATTCATGTGCAGGTGATTTATTCAGCGAGCGCTCCCAGGAGGAACTCATAAGAGAGTGGGGGGAAAGTGGGACAGGAATGGGAAGAAGCAAATTCATTTGGGGCAAAATCCCTGTGGGGGGCAGGATAAAACCTGATCCTGCCAGGCAACTCTGGCATGTAAGTCACACCTGTTAATTCCATAAGGAGAGGCTGATTTGGGTGTGGGGTTGGGAATAAACTCCCAGGCACCTGGTGCTCTTTGTGCCTGGTAACAAAGTGGGAGCTCCAGTCTTCCCGAAAAACAAGCAAAACCAGACCTATTACCGCCTTTGAGTTGATTCCAACTCATAGTGACCCTACAGGACCCAGTGGGAATTTCCCATGTAGATTCCTAAGCTGTAAATATTTATGGGAGCCACATCTCTCTCCCACAGTGCAGCTTCTGGGTTCAAATTGCTAATCTGACGGTTAGCAGCTGAATGCTTAACCGATGGGCCCCACCCTTAGTCCTCCAGACCAGACCAAACCCACGGCCGCCGAGTCAATTCCAACTCATAGTGACCCTATAGGACAGAGTTGAACTGCTCCATAGAGTTTCCAAGGAGCATCTGGCAGATCTGAATTGCCAACCTTTTGGTTAGCAGACACGGCACTTAACTGCTATACCATCAGGGTCTCCTGAAGGGAGTGGCAAATTGTGGGCTCTGAGAAGCAAAAAGACACATAAGATAGGGAAGGGGCACATGGAAAGGGTGAAAGGGAGTCAAAGAAACACAGGGAGAGCATGGACAGTGTCTGATGTGATCTACTGGCTACGGTTTTCTTCCTGCCCATTAAAAACAAAAATTGTAGTAAAACACATATAACAAAAAAAATGTTCCATTTTAAACAGGTTAAGTTTACAATTCAGTGACATCGAGTACATTCATCACGTGCAATCGTTACTGCCATCCATGTCTGCATGTTTCTCACCAGCCCCAACAGAAACTCAGTATTCCGTAAGTCGTAATTGTCCCTCCTCGTCCTTTCCCCAGCCCCTGGCAACTACTCGTAAACTTCTGCCTATTCTAGATACTTCATATAAATGGGATCATACAGTATTTGTCCTTTTGTGTCTGGCTTAATTCACAAAGCGTAAAGTTTTCAAGGTTCTTCCATGCGGTAGCATGTATCAGAACTTTATTTCTTTTTATGGCTATATAATATTCCATTATATAACTAGAACACATTTTGTTCATCCAATTCATCTGCTGAATGGACAGTTAGGTTGTTCCCACCTTTGGCTACTGTGAATAATACTGCAGTGAGTTTTGGTGTGCAAGTATCTGAGTCTCTGCTCTCAGGTCATTTTGGTATATACCTAGGAAGGGAACTGCTAGGCCAAATGGTAGTCAGGTGTTTTAACTTTCTTAGGAAATGCAAAACTGTTTTCCGCAGCACTCCACATCTTACCCAACATTTGTTATTTTCTGTTTGTTTGTTTGTTTGTTTTTTTAATAATAGGCATCCTAGCAGATAGGATTGGAATTTCAGTGTGGTTTTTATTTGCATTTCCCTAATGATTAATGATGCTGAACATTTTTTATAGGCCACTTATATATCTTCTTTGGAGAAACGTCTACACAAGACCTATGTCTAGTTTTTAACTCGGTTGCCGTTTTGTTATTGAGTTGCAGGAGTTGTTCACCTATTTTGAGGTATTCAACTTAACCCTGGTGGCATAGTTGTTAAATGCTACAGCTGCTAACCAAAATGTCGGCAGTTCATGTCCACCAGGTGCTCCTTTAAAACTCTATAGGGCAGATTTACTCTGTACTATAGGGTTGCTATGAGTCGGCATCGACTCGACGGCAGTGGTGGGTTTTGCATCTGATTTATGGAAACACTGGTAGAGAAGCAGTTAAGAGCTACAGCTGCAAACACAAAGGGCAGCAGTTCAAATCCACTAAGTGCTCTTCAGAGACTCTGCTCTATCCTGTAGGATCCCTATGAGAGAATCAACTCATTGGCAGCTGGTTTGGGATCTGATTCATGGTTCTCAAATATTTCCTCCCATTCTGTAGGTTGTCTCTTCACTTTTTTGACAAAGTCTTTAGATGCACAAAAGTTTTTAATTTTGATGAAGGTCAGTTTATCTGTGTTTTTCTTTTGTTGCTCACGTTTTTGGTGCTATATCTAAAAGTCCTCTATCAAAAACAAGCTCTTGAAAATTTACCCCTATGTTTTCTTCTAAGAGTTTTACAGTTTTAGCTCTTATATTGAGGTCATTGATCCAGTCTGAGTGCATGAGTTATGGATCCAATTTCATTCCTCCGCATGTGGAGATTCTGTTGTTGCAGCACCATTTGTTGAAAAGACTGCTTCTTTCCCCAGTGAATGGATTTAGTACTCTTCTAAAAAAATCAATTGGCCATAGATGCATGGGTGCACTTCTAGACTATAATTTTCTTAATTAAAAATAGAAGTCAAAGGCCTCACAACTTAAGTTGTTCATCTAACATTTTAGATGCATATGACAGTATTATCACTGTAATCCATAGTTTAAAACAAAGGCATTGATGTCACATTATGTTCAAGACTAATGCTACTGACATGAAAAAAAGAATAAAATATTCTAGTCTCCCACTGTCTTAACCATCTAGGTGCTGCTGTACTACATGCAGATGGTTTTAACAAAGAGAAATTTATTCTCTCACAATTTAGAAAGCTTGAAGTCCAAATTCAGGGTGCCAGCTCTAGGGGAAGGCTTTCTCTGTCAGCTCTGAGAAGGTTCTTGTCATCAATCTTCTCCTGGTCAAGGCTCTTCTCAGAGCAGGGATTCTGGGTACAAAGGAAGTGCAATTCTCATGGCTCTTGTTTCTTGATGCTATAAGGACCCCAAGTCTCTATGCTTGCTTCTTTTATATCTCAAAAGAGATAGACTCAAGATACAACCTAATCTTAAAGACTGCGTCCTGCCTCATTAACATAACTGCCTCTAATCCTGTCTCAATAACATCACAGAGGTAGGATTTACGACACACAGGAAAATCACAACAGATGACAAAGTGGTAGGCAGTCACACAATATTCAGAATCATGACCTAGTCAAGTGGATACACATTTTTGAGGGACACAGCACTTTCTATAATTTTAGCTTCTTTGTTTTCTGAAAGTCCTAGAAAACGTCTTAAAGCATCAGGATGATGGACATTTAACCCTGTGTATCTCTTACAGCTTCTTGGCTCTGCTCATAAAGTGACTGGGTAGTGGTCTCAAGGACAAAAGCAATATAAAAATAGGATGGGCTGATCACCCTACCTCTTTGTCTAACTTCACAAGGATGGAGAATCAGCAAGATTATCAGCCCAAGGCTGATTCCTAGGAGATACAGGTCAGACATAACTCTTCTCTCTCACCTTTTTACCACTTCTGACACCAGCCATCCCTACCACGGTACTCTACTTCTCTGCCGGGTTCAATAATTTGTAGCAATGGCCACACAGAACTCACAGGCAATACTCAGAGTTGTGGGGTTTATTAGGGAAGTAACAAGCTACAACTCAGGATCAGCATCAGAAAGCAAGTAGTAGCCTCCCTTCTTTCAGCACAGGGTAGCTTTTATAGCCCCTCTCATCCATGGAGGGCTTCTCTCATCCTCGCCTCCTTTCTCAGCCCTGGGCCCCTAGTCCCTGGACTCAGCTTTGCTTAGACAAGCATTAAGAAGCTCTTTAGCTCTGCCAATCAAGTGCCCAGAGTCACCCCACTCTGCTAGACAGCCTCATGTCCAAAGTCATTTTGCTCTCTCACCTCACGGGTCTGCAAAGCCTCGCTCTGCTGACAAGCACCCAGAAGACCTCACTCTACCAGCTGGCCTCTTACCCAAAAGCTCTCAGCTCTCTTGCTCTGTAGGTCCACACACCCACTGCAGCTGCCCATCACATCATTTTTGTACCGTTCTCCTGGTTTTGCTGTCATTGTTTCTTTGCCGCTGTTTCTCACCATCTCATGCCATCTCTGGCGTTGCAGCCATCTGTCTGTCTCTTGGGTCTAGGAGGTTCTTTTTTTTTTTTTTTAATCAATATATATCAAATGCTTTTTTATATCAATCAAATATATATATTTGATCAAGGACTCCAGGTCCAAAGGATGTATTCCACTCCTGGATCTTCTTTTTAGATGCTAGTGAGGTCCCCCTTTGCTGTGATTGGCCCCCTTTTTATGCCTAGCAGCATGACAAAACTGACCCCTCACCACATTAGGGGTCCATACATCTTATTTGCATGGCCACACTCACACAAGGTCCCCCACCCCTTCTTTGAATTATCAGCAGGCTGTCCAATCCCTTTGGTGGACCACAAACAACTGATTTAAACAGTTCCAGCCAATCACTGTGTGGGAGTCATGAGACCACAGATGGTTACAAGGACCATATTAAGCAATTCACTGCACACAAGCAACATGATGGACAAAAGATGCCAAGGGACATAGGCAAAGTATTTAAGTTTTACCATAGGTGAACCAATAAAACCAGTCAACATTGAGTCAATTCCATCTCATGGTGATCCCATGTGTATCAGCGGAGAACTGTGTTCCATAGGTTTTTCAATGGCTGAGTTTTCAGAAATATATCACCAGGCTTTCTTCCCAGGTTGCCTCTGGGTGAACTCAACCTTCCACTTTTCCATTAGTAGCCATGTGCATTAATTGGTTACACCACTCTGGAATGCCACCCACAGAGTGGCAGTCCCAGATCCTAAGGGTTCAAGACCCATTAAAGCACCCAGCTACAGATGACACTGCCTGATAGGCACAAGAAGTCCCATGAGTCTTTCCATCTCCCCAGGTTTTTATAATCTACTATCCCTTTCCAGCCATTCTTGAGATTATAGGCTATGTCAAACCTTCTCACCAGGAGTAAACAGCAATGCTGGTAAACTCCTACTCGGTCACGATGAGGCAATGTATACCCACACCATCCTTCTGGGATCAGCACATCACCCTGAGGACTCTTTTTGTAAATATACATACATATATATACATATTTTTTTATCTAGTGTCTACATTTGGGTCAAGTAAGACCAATATCATCTTTTCTTCTATTTGAATGGTGATCATTACTGGCACATGCTTATTGTTCTACTGATGACTGATTAAAAAAAAATAGTCTTTACCTGCACAAGTTTGAGATTCCAGGGTGGATGGTTAATCAAACCTTCTACAGCAACCTGGTTGGCTACTGCAGCTTGCAGTTCTGCGTAAGTACTGCTATCTAGCTGTAATCCTGGAAACAGGTCATTGATTAAGCTGAGGAACAGGGGTTCATCTTCATCAACCTAAAAAAAATGGCATAGATTGAAACAAATTTACTCACCCGGTCAATAGACACTTATCTACTGGCTTGTATGCCCATAGCACTTACGGCCAGAGACTCATTTATTACTCTACTCCTAACCAGAGCTGTATCTTCAAGAACTTTCTCCTGAACCCCACCACTAAGTCCACATTACCTACAGCACTGTAGCCAAAGTTCCTGGATGTGTTAACTATCTTAGGTTTGCTCTCATTTATCATATGAATGTCTGCTTCCCACACATGCAATTTGCAGCTATAACCCTATAAGAATACAGCATTAACATTTCATTTAAATTAGGAAAATACCTATAAACCCCACCTGACATGTTCAGACATCATTAGCTGGAAAATAAGAATACAGCATTAACATTTCATTTAAATTAGGAAAATACCTATAAACCCCACCTGACACGTTCAGACATCATTAGCTGGAAAACTCCATTAAACCAGTGCTTCTCTTTCTTATAAGCAGTAGGTTTCAGTAAACAATGTCATAAACACACAAATCACCCCATTCCCAACTGCTGAACATTTCTTGATTTCACCCTCTTCTTCAGGGCTTTCTTGAATTTTTGTGTAGTGGAAGGAGCAGAGACTCTGGCATTAGAACCCTTGTGGGCTTCTATTCCACTTTCTAACTGACCACACTGATAGCGTGTGAGTTCCCCCGCATTCCTGAGCCTCAAGTCCCTCATCAGTAAAACAGAGACACTTGTACCCATCATCTCTATTCCACAGAGTAGTTGTGAGACTTACATAAGGTGCGAACAAGGCTTTGAAAAAGCAATGAACTTCACAGATGTTATTAGTAGTTTTCAGAACTAAAAAGAATTCTGTATGAACTACTTCTTCCTCAATCTTGTATCCCCAGGGTTTAGGGACACAATAGGTGCCACATAGAAGCCCTCAAACAAATATCACAAAAACCTGTCCACTCAGCTAGTGCAAAACAGCCTGGCTGTAACTGTGACAATCACGAAAGCAGTGAAATAACTATTACCATTTCCACAGCAGACTTTTAATGCGCTATTGGAAAACAGCAATGGTGTTGCTGTTTCCATAGAGAAATATCTAAGTTAGCCACATATAGCGAAATCACAGAGTTCTCAGGGCTCCCTGTGAGTCCTGATTTTCAAATTAAAGGTTTCTGTTACATTATGAACAGCAGCTGGTGCCTCAAAGGTTAATAAGCACTCACTTGTAACTGAAAAGTTCATGGTTTGAATCCACCCCATGCCTCCACAGGAGAAAGACCTGGCAATTTGATCTTGTAAAGATTACAGCTTAGAAAACCCCATGAGGCAGTTCTACTGTGTCACATGGAATCCTCTGAGTCAAAATCAACTTGAAGGCACCTTAACAACAATAGCACGAATAGAAGTAGATGACCGAATTTAAATTTTGAAGCTGAGGTCCACTGATGAAGCCTGCTTTCTGCACACCACTGCTAAGAGGATGCACTTTCAGCCCTTGTTGGCTCAACCAATTACATAGGGCCACAGGGTTTTTGCCTTTTTGCTAGAAGCATGGGGTTAGCTTGGCATGCTCATCACAGAGTCCTACATCATTTAACATCCATGATACATCCTGTGAAATAGGATGTGTCATGATTTGGACAGTGTGCAGACTACATATTACAGGCAATCCCCAGCTTACCAACATCCAACTGACAGACAACCTGTACTTAAGAATGGACTGTCATAAAGCCTACTATATGAAAAATTTGAGTTAAAGACAACGGTTCATGATAATGAACACATGCACTACTTCGTGACACTTATTTTCCACTTTATGACAAAGCAGTGAAATAACGATTATAATTTCCACAACAAACTTTTAAAGCATTATTGGAAAATAGCAATGGTGTTGATATTTTAAGAGAGAAATATCTAAGACAGTCACATATAGACATAGCACAAACTTCTCAGGGTTCCCTGTTCAGCTGTTCAGCTCTGATTTTCAAATCACATTGTGTGATCTGGAACTGTTTTTAAGTGTTTTACATGCATAGAAAGGTAAAATACATACTACCTACTAAGATACTTAACTGATGCTAAATAAAAGCTGTATGTACCTGTTCCAACTTATGTACACATTAGACTTACAGACAGTCTTAGGAATGGATCTTGTTCATAACCTGGGGACATATACGCCTGTCTGTATATAGTCTGCAAAGCTATATGGGACCACACGCATAAATGTGGACAGATGTTGCCTGAATGGACTTTAAGTGGCAACAGACTGTACTTGCAATTATTAGTGCTCACAGCTCAATATAAGCCAATCTCCACTCATCAACTGAAGAGAAAGAAATCAGGTCAGAATCTTGGAAGATAAGTGAATTAGGAGAAGCAAGATACCAGTTTAGAAAGGTTCATATCTCTTAGCCCTCTCATGACGGTACTTAATTCACTGTCCTCTGGTCTGGCTCTCTTTTGAGCTCCAAGTGTCCTTAATACAGATAGAATGTTTCTCAACCCAAAGTCATAATGAACCTAAAAGAGAAAAAAAGGGGAAAAATTATTTAATTGAAACGGTCTAAACATAGACCCACTACACACACACACACAGAGTGCCCTTGAGTCGATTTCCACTCACGGTGACCCAGTAGAACAGAGTAGAACTGCCGCATAGGGTTTCCAAGGAGCAGCTGGTGGATTTGAACTGCCAAACTTTTCCTTAGCAGCTAAGCTCTTAACCACTGTGCCACCAGGGTTCCTATAAACATACAAGTAGATATTTTGAAATTCATATAATACTGGAGTTCTAGAATAGCTGAGGTGCTGCACAGTTGTACTAGCTCAATACTCCATCCTTTCCTGTTGCTGAAAAATGTTCATGACATCGGAAAGCTCAAGCTGCAGGACATAGCCTTTGCACTTGAAATATCCTTTTGAGAAAAATACAGCCTGACACAGTCTGAGTGACAAACAGATTTTAAATGTACACTTAGCAGGTTGTATACTGTATGATTTCATTTATATGGAAATAACAAAAGTATACAGATGGAAAAAACACTGAGGTGCACCTAACCCACGCCACAGTGTTTTCAGTCTCATCATATCCATGTGAAAGCTGGACAATGAATAAGGAAGACAGCAGAAGAGTTGATGTCTTTAAATTGTGGTGCTGGAGAAGAATATGGAATGTATCGTAGACTGCTAAAAGAACCACCTGGAAGAAATCCAACCAGAGTGCTCCTTGGAAGCAAAGATGGCACCACTGTACCTTATATACTTTGGATGTGTTGTCAGGAAGGATCAGCCCCTGGAGAAGGATGTCACACTTGGTAGAGTGGAGGGTCAGTGAAAAACAGCAAGACCCTCCATGAGATGGATTGGCACAGTGGCCGCAACAATAAGCTTAAGCATAAAAATGATTGTGGACATGGCACAAGACCAGGCAGTGTTTCATTCCATTCTGCACAGGGTCACTATGAGTCAGAACAGACTCAACGGCACCTAACAACAGCAAAGGTTTGGGAAGAGGTAGATGTGGCCATAAAGAGGCAGCAGGAGGGAACCTTGTGGCGATGGGTTAGTTCTGTGTCTCAATTGTGGCGGTGGTTACAAGAATCCAAGCACGTGACAAAACTGCACAGTGCATAAAACTACACACACACAACGGAGTGCATGTAGAAACAAATTCCACTGAATAAGGCAGAAACATGAAACCAGCTCCATCGAGTCCATTCTGAGCCACGGCAAGCCCCAGTGCGGCAGGGTGCAGCTATGCTCCACAGGGCTCTCAATGGCTTATTCGTCACAAGTAGATCTCCAGGACCTCCTTCCAAGGTGCATTTGGGTGGATTCCAACTTTCAGCGTTTCAGTTAGCAGCTGAGCACCATGACCCTTTTGTCCCACCCAGGTAACTGGTGAAATTGGCATAAACTGTTGATCATATCGCTATCAATGTTCCAGTTCCGTTATCATGCTACATTTACAAGTTGTCACCATTGTAGGAGGTGGGCAGAAGGATGCACATAACCTCCTGGTACATTTCTTTGCAACCTCCTGGGGCTCTATAGCTATTTAAAAGTAAGACTTAAAAAAAAAAAAAACTATAACCAATAACCCACTGTCATCAAGTCAAGTCCGACTCACAGCGACCCTAGAGGTCAGAGTAGAACTGCCCCATAGATTCCAATAAGCACATGGCAGATTTGAACTGCCAACCTTCTGGTTAGCAGATGTAGCGCTTAACCCACCAGGCCACCAAGGTTTCCTGATAACCAATAGGTCAAATTAATTATCTTTTAGAAAAGCGTCAATGAGATTTTTATTCACAACTAGCATTTCACAGCGTAAAACTGCAAAATAAAAAAACAAGTTCTGCGGTGAGGGGAAAAGAGGCACATAAAGTTACCTGCTTAGTAAGTTGCTCTTCACAGAGTTTGTAAAGAACATAAAATTTTTGAGCCAAGATTACATTTTCAAGGAAACCACAGCTTGCAAGTTTAACACGCATAATGATCTGAAAATTAATATGGTGATATCTGTCAACAAACTTAGCGGAAAACAAGTAAAGAGCACACACTACATTACGCTTTCAAATCCGGTGCATACCTGTCTATCCGGAACCATCATAGCAACTGTTCTAAACTGAATTTTTAAGTTTTCTGGCAATTCCTGGCGCCCAGCATATCCAGGGTTCTAAAAGTTAAAATATATTTAATTTTAACTTGGTGTAATTTGCATTTCATGAATTCAAATATATTTTGAATTCCTGGTGCAGATTCTAAGGTGATATTGAAACATATTAGATTCATACAATGTCCTTCCTTTCTCAAAAAGGTACATGGTACCACTCATATTTACCAATGTCTCCATGAGTCGGCTCCGACTCGACGGCACTTGGCTTGGCTCCATCTTTATTATGCTATTAAAGTCAACATGCATACATACATGTATAGCAAAATTAACCGCTTGCGTGCATACTACTTTAAAAAAGAAAGCTGAATAAACACTGGGGTAATTATAGTCTAAAATACGTAACTGAAAGAGGGAGTAACAATTGGGTCTTACACTTATCAGCTAACTCGGTAATTTTTACCTCATGTCTTCAATTATTCTTTGCAATCATTGTTACAGAGTTCCTTGGCTAACAAAACATCATTAGAAAAATAATAAAAATCATGACGGTGAGGAGAAATATAGAGAGTGAAGAGAAAAAAAAGTGGAAAAAGGACAAAAGAGGAACAGAAAAAGAAAAACTAAGGCCTCACCAATGGCAATAGGTTAGAATAGGTCAGATCCAAAAGCCCCAAAGAAAAGGCTGGCAGTTTCAAAGGCAAGTCAGACATACAGGAGTCAATTATTTCAGGAACATACATTAAATTTCTTTGTCTGATTTGCCTTTGAACTGAAAACCTTTTACAGACACTTCCATTTACTGGAAACGGACCAAATGCTTTGCTAGGTGCTGGAAATACTGAGACTGCTGATTGCTTCCCAAATCTGCTCTTCTCCTTCCTTAGTTGTAGAACCCCCGTTTGCAATCCTGATCGAGTAAAACCTGTTAGAGCCAGAACTCAGTGAACGACATGCCTTGCTTTTCTGGGTCTTCCAAGTTTTCTGCCTTTGACAGAAGGTACTCTTAGCACTTTTCTATAGCTCTCTATTAGTGGAAAGTATCTGAGTTTGCCTTCTGACAGGTTTCTGTCTTACACAAGTTCTCACTTCTGCAGGTTTTACTGAACATCCCTACCCAGATTAAAAGCCACTTTTCCCAGCCTGCCTTGAAGCTGGCATGATTAAACTCTACACAAGCAAGACACAAAAGAACATACTGTATGAAGTATCCCTGATGTTCATGTTAAGGGAAATGATTTAATCAATTGGGCTGCAACAAAATAAAGATGCTTCTGTAGCATCTTGAGTCACGTGGTGACCTTAAAGATGGAAACCACTGATGGAGCAGAAACACAGAAGGATCTTAAGAGAATAAATTCTTGTATGTTAAGTCACTATTTTTCATGTCTCAGTTACTCACAGCCTAATACAATATCTAATTGACATTTCCAACAACATTCCTAATCCAGAGATAGTGTTAAGCTCCTTTCAAAATTTTCTAGCCCATAGTTTCACACTGAATCAACTTCTTCCCGTCATTTCAAGAGTCGTAATTGATCACTTCTGAGTCACTATCGTTTCTCCTAACGACTTTACTGGATGTTTGCTCATCAAAAACTTTTCTTCCTATACTTTATCTTTGTCCCTTGGGACACTTACAACTCAGAGTATTTTGTGCCGTCTTGCAATATAATGATTTAATTGTATAACAAACATTTATAAAATCATTAAAACTGGCTCAACATTCATTTCTCTAATTGATGTTGCTGGCGAGTGCCATCAAGTCAGCTCTCAATCACAGTGACACCATGCACAGCAGAATAAAACACTGCCAGGTCCTGTGCCATCTTCATAGTCCTGGCTATATTACAGCCCAGTGTTACAGCCACTGGGTCAATCCACCTCCCTGAGGGTTTTCCTCCCTTTCACTGATCTTCTGTCTCCACCAAGCATAATGCCCCTCTCCAGGGACTGATCCCTCCTGGTAACACGTCCAAAGTACCCGGGATGAAGTCTTGCCATCTTTGCTTCCAGACAACATTCTGCTGTACTTCTTCTTTCAAGACAGATTTCTCTGTTCTTCTGGAAGCCCACGGTATGTGTATTCAATCTTCTTCACCAACACCATAATTCAAAGGCATCAATTCTTCAGTCTTTCTTATTTGTAGTCCAGCTTTTGCGTGTATATAATACAATTGAAAAACCTTCAGTTGGTCACGCCATAGTCCTCAAAGTGACAAATTTGCTTAATACTTTAAAGAGGTTCTTTGCAACAGATTTGCTCGCTGCAACACATGGTCTGATTTCTTTACTACAGCCCCATGGATGCTGATTGTGGATCTAAGTAAAATGAAATCCTTGACAACTTGCCTTTTCTCTGTTTATCATGATGTTGTTTACTGGTCCAGTTTCCAGATTTTTGTTTTCTTAATGTTGAGGTGCAATTTATACTGAAAGCTACAGTCTTCGATCATCATCAGTAAATGTTTCAAGTCCTCTTTGCTTTCAGCAAACAAGGTTGCATCACCTACACATCGCAGGTTGTTACTGAGTCTTCCTCCAATTTTGATGCCTTGTTTTTCACATAGTCCAGATTCTTGCACTACTGGCTCAGCATACAGATTGAATAAGAATGGTAAAAGGATACAATCTTGACACACATCTTTCCCGACTTTACAGCATGTGGTGTCCCTTTGTTCAGTTCAAAGGACTGTTTCTTGGTCTCTGTACACGTTCTTCATGAGCACAGTTAAGTGCTCTGGAATTCCCATTCTTCACAACATTATCCATAGCTTGTTATGATTCACAGAGTTCAAGTCTTTGCACAGTCAATAAAACAGAGGTAAACATCTTTCTGGTATCCTCTGCTTTCAGCCAAGATCTATCTGACATCAACAATAATATCTCTTCTGGCAGTTTCCTGTTGATGTACCGCTATAATCACTTTTCAATGATCCTCAGCAACATTTTAATTGTGGATGATATTAATGATGCTGTTTCAATAATTTCTGCATTCTGTTGGATCACCTTTCTTTGGAATGGACACAGATATGGATCTCTTCCAGTTTATTGGCCTGGTAACTTCCAAATTTCTTGGTATAGATGAGTGAGCACTTCTAGCACTTCATCTTCGATTGGTTTGTTTGTTTAATATTTTATTGTGCTTTAAGTGAATGTTTACAATCCAAATCAATTTGCCGAATGAAACCCTGAACACACACCACTATGTAACTCTAGCTGCCCTCCCCCTTCCACTCCCACAACACCATACTCCCCGTTTCCACCCTGTTCTTCCAATATTCACTCAACAAACCCCTGTCCCCCTCTCCCTCTCGTCTCCCCTCTGGACAGGAGCCGTTCCGAGAGCATCAGGTGTATACTGAAGCCAAGAAGCACACACTCCACCAGCATCACTCTCGGCCTTCTAGTCCAGTCACTCTTCTTCTGAAGAGCTGGCTTCAGTACTGCTTTCAGTTCTGGCTAACAGACACTTCAGGAGCTGTGTCCTCCAGTGTGACAGACCGTCAAGTCCTGTCTTTTTAATAGAGTTCTCATTCTGCACAGCCATTTTTCTCTCACTACATCAAGGACTCTACATTGTGTTCCCTGTCAAGGCAATCAGTGGTGGCAGCTGGGTGCCATCTAGTTCTTCTGGTCTCATGTTGATGTAAGTCTCTGGATCACAAGGCACCTTCTGTCTGCTGGACTTATATTTTCCTCATGCCTTTGAGATCCTTCATTCTCTTCCAGTCCAGATGCACTGGAACTAATTGATGCCACTCAGATGGCTGCTTCCTAGCTTTTAAGACCCTAGATGCCACTCAAAAGTGGTATGCAGAACATCATCTTTTTTTAGGAAAAAAAAAAAAAAGACTTAGCTATGCCAGTTGTCCTAGATGTCCCCTGAAACCATGGTCTCCACATCCCGGTCTCCGCTACTCTGTCCTTCAAAATATTGAGTTGTATTTAGAAAACTTTTTGGCTCTTGGTGTAGTCTAGTTTCTAGCACTGTATCTTTTTGTAGGAACATCCCAACCAGCACGGCATCAGTTCCTGGAGCCAGTAAGAGAGCTGGCTCCGGGCTTTGGTGTTGTGCAGATAACAAGCTCGCGTGCCGGCTGTGTTTTTCACCAATGCTTTCAGTGTGGCTTGGACATCTTCCTTCCGTGTCACTGGTTCCTGATCACGTGCTACCTAATTTCTAATTCCCATTTATTCATGCATTTGGTTTTCTATCTTCATAACACTGCATCTCAAAGCCGCCCTAAATCACATGGTAACTGAACTTGTTATCATTCTGTGGTGTGGGACCTTGCTAAATTATTTTGGAAATTTTTAGTCACTTACACCACTCTTCTATTAAATATCAGAGAAAAACTGTTTAGAGGTTAAGCAGTCAGGTCTTGACGGCACCCAGACAACAAGCTCTCTTACTAGCTGTGTGACTCAAGCAAATTATTAAATCTCCCCAAGCCTCAGATACCTCAGCCATAAAATAGGCAAAAATGTTTCAATAATTTCTGCATTCTGTTGGATCACCTTTCTCTGGAATGGTCATAGATATGAATCTCTTCAAGTTTATTGGCCTGGTAACTTCCAAATTTCTTGATATAGGTGAGTGAGCACTTCCAGCACTTCATCTTTGATTGATTTGCTTGTTTGTTTTTTTAATATTTTATTGTGCTTTAAGTGAATGTTTGCAATCCAAATTAGAGGGTGCTCAAAGCTATGAAATGAGGTGTCCATGGTAGTCATTAGTGCTACTGACCAAATAAGGAAGGACTGTGCGCTCTGTCCCCTTGAAGTTAGGTGTGCCCATGTCACTGGCTTTAACCAATGACCTGTGTCATTTCTGGACAGAAAATCAGAGAGTCAGAGCACAGTTCTTCACGTTCGCTTTTTCCTTTGCTATAACAACCAGCAATAATCGAGACAGTAGCTACCTTGTCAACCAAATACCAGAGTAAGGACTCATAAAGCAGACCTTCCCTTCTCCAACCCCAACACGCCAGTCAACTCACAACAGGCCCGTAGCATGAAGGAGGGGCAAATAAATAAGAGTGGTTTTAAGCCACTGAGGTTTGGGGGTTGTTACTATAGCATAGCATCAGCTAGCCTAACCGATACAGCTCAGAAAACATCTGGCTTAGCACGTTATTCATAATGCTGTTAATCACTGCAGAGTTGATTCTGACTATGGTGACCCCACGTGTGCAAGCAGAACAACTGCAATTGGTTTTCAAGGCTGTGACCTTCCAAAACCACATTTCCAGTCCTGTTTTCCAAGGCACATCTGGGTGGATTCAAACCACCAAGCTTTTGGCTAGTAGTCGAGTGTTTAACCTGTACCACCAGGGAATCCTTTATATTTAATAAGTCCTTGATAACAGCAGCTATCATTTTTACTGGAGCCCTGGTGGTGCCAGGGTTCAGAGATCAGCTGCTAGCCAGGAGGTCAGCAGTTCAAATCTACCAGCTGCTCCCTGAAAATCCTATCAAGCACTTCTATTCTATCTGGTGGGTTTGCTATGGAAATTGACTGGATGGCAAACAGTTAGGTGTTTGGGTTTTCACCATTATTATTAAAATATTACTATTTTATCTTTTGTGTAGACTGTTTTTATTGCTAAAAAATTAAGAATAATTATAAACAAGAGAAAAAAGCCCATGACTCCTGAATTGTCAGTCATTAACCAACTAATACATCCTTTCTTCGGTTTAAGTCTCTAACAATTAAGCAAACTGAGTTGCATTTAAAGCCTGTGTTCTCACCATTGTTAAGAAAATTCCAAATTCTGGATTTAAGTCAACACAATCACCATCGGAGAAAATGAATTGTTTTTTCCGTTCTTTTCTTGCTGTCAAAACAATATATATTTGTTGGGCAGCCACTGATAACACAGGCAATTCAATTCTGTTAAATTCATCAAAACAACCCCAGGAACCCGACTGTGCAAGGCCTGCAATGAAAAATAGTCAATTTGCAAAGTTTCCGGATAGCACTTATTTTCCCCGAGTACTCCTAAACATTATTTCTATAAAGTTCAATATCTGGTTGTTTAGAAAGACATGCTTCATTCATGCCAGTGATAGAGGTACCATTGTTTTTATTATCATCACCAAAACAGTGAAAAGAGTACACCACCAAAAGGAAAGTCATTACAGCTAGGGATGGTCACAGGTGACAGAACTTCACCCAGTGTGGAACTACCAGCCTCCAGAGGGGGAGGAGGCAGAAGGAGGTGTGACAGAGATATACTCTAAGTGTGGGGGAAACTGATAAATAAGGGTAGCATCCCTCTGGATCAGGTCTCTCGTTATTCCTTTTGATTGCTATGACACAAATATTTCTGGAGTTTAGGTGAGACAGAGAATGGTTAAAAGGATTTTTTTTTTTAACTTTAAAAACATAGACCTGATTTTTTTAGAGTGTTTTTAGATTTACAGAAAGCTGTGTAGAAAGCACACAGGGCTCCCTTTTACTTCCTTCAACTGGCACACTGTGTGTCCTACGAATACCTTGCATTCCTGTGGTACATTTGCTGCAATGACGAACCAATACTGATACACCATTATTAACTATGAAATCCCTAGTTCACCTAACTGAAAGAATTTTTATTTGTTCCTTACCAAATGCAGTACAAAGCAAGACCTGGATATTATGAACAATGCTCCAAACAGAAAACTAGGCCCGTGCTCCAGTTCTCAAGAATGAAAACCTTTCCTATCCTCAGCTCCTTTCTTTTATTATTTCTCCTTTCTTTTTATTACTTTCTTTCTTGTATTTCTCCTTTCTTTTACTATTTCTCCTTTCTTTTACTATTTCTCCTTTCTTTTTTTATCGTTCCTTTCTTTTATTATTTCTCCCTTCAATCTTTCCTGTCTCTCCTTTGGGAAATTTCCATTATACCAATTCTAGAACATACGTATCTATCCCTATGACTCCTAAATTTTTCAGTCAAACTCCATCTCTTGGTGTTTTTGTAATGTATTTTCTTGGGTAGATAGTCCAACTCAAGAGGCTTTTTTGCTTTTCTTATTTACATTTTCAATTTCCAACAACTCCAATTTTTATTCATAGAAGACTTTAAAAAAAAATTGGTTGTGAAAAATTATTGAATCTCCCTAAAGCTATTAATTTTATTTATCTTTGCATTTCCTTCTGCTTCTTCTATTAATTCAGTTCAGCGGTTGGCCCATCTCTGTACTGCATTGGATGCACATCCACTTTTTCATGTATTTTATGAGACTTTGTTACATCTGCTTATGGTTTCTGAGTATGTATTTCCTCAGCCCACATGCAAATTTGTTTGCAGAATGCATACCTGCCTCTGGTGATTTGGGGAAAGGGATGGCCTAGGCAGGAGGACGACTCCAAGGTTTTTGTCTGAACGCTTGGGAGAATGAGCAGCCATTTACTGAGTTGGAAAAGCGGGGAAGAGCAGATATGGCAAGTACTAAGGGAGATCAAGAGCATCATTTTGGATACATAGAATTTGGGCTAGTAAGAGAGTCAGAATTGACTCAATGACACACAACAGCCAGCAGACTTTAAGAAAGACCCTGAGTGATACAACAATTAAGTGTGCACCTGCTAACCAAAAGGTTAAGAGTTTGAATCCACCCTGCAGCAACGTGGGGCAAAGACCCAGGGGTCTGCACCAGTAAAGATTACAAACTATGAGGTCTGGCAATTAAGTCCATGAACTTAATTGTTCTAAGTGCTAAGTACCTCATTGCTGAATATCACTAAGGTCACCTTGGGAAGGTATGCACCAATGCCAGTGCCTAGTCAATCTTTCAAAGCAGTTTTGGAACTCTTCCTGGAAAGGCCATTGTGCACAGTAGCACAGTGGCAAGTTTGCAAACTTAATTGCATACTTGTCTGTGAGGGAGTTTTTAGCCAGTAGCAAATAACTGTGTTGAAACACTCTCTCTACTCACCTGATCTAGCCCCCAGTGTCTTTTTCCTTTACCCAAAGACAAAGGAAATATTGAGAGGATGACATTTGGAGGACATTCAGGACATCAAGGGTAATACGATGACAGCTGATGGCCATTCCAGAAAGAGTTGCAAATTACTTTTAAGGGTGGACTAGGTGCTGGCTTCAGTGCATACCATCTCAAGGGGAGTCCTTCAAAGGTGACTGTAGTGATATCTAGCAATGAGGTATGTAGCACTTTTTCTAGGATGAGTTCATGAACTGACTGTCTGACCGCATAAAAAATCCTATAGGGTTGTTATACTCTGTCACATAGGGTTGCAAAACAACAGACATTTACTTATAGATGTCTGGTGCTTCAAGAATTATGAACTAGAAATACAAATTTTGGAGCCATCACAGAGATGCTAATTAAAGCTTTCCTATGAGAGTTGATAGAAAAGAGAAACCAGCAAGGATTGAGCTCTAGGACCAGAATGTCCTGTGATCTTTGGGTCTTTATCCAGCTGAAATCACCCCTGTTCATCTTTCAGGATTTTCTCCAAATTTCCCACCTACTAATGGCTTTTCTTGTTTCCCTGTGTTTGAGGTTTTGAAAATTCCTTCATTTCAGAACTACCTATATGTGATCAAATTAACTACAGCAACATAAAAGATCAGAAGTACAAATTTTGGAGTCATCATACAGATGATAATTAAAGCGTGGATCTGCGTGATACCACCAAAAGAATGGGAAGTGTTAGAAGACAGAATACCAGCAAGGACTGAGCTCTAGGACTGAAATGTTCTGTGGTCTTTTTGTCTCTATTAAGCTGAAACCACCTCCTGATCATCATCTTTCAGGATTTTCTCCAAATTTGCCATCTGTTAAATGACTCCTTTTCCTGTTTCCCAGTGTTTGTGCTTTTGAAAACTCTGTCATTTCAGAATTGTCTATATGGGATCAAATGAAGAACAGCAACATAAAAGACCAGATAAAAAATTTAGGGGGCAGCTAATTTATGTTGATGGTGGAGCAACAACTCTGAAAAGGAGAGAGAGAATGGCCATACAATTCAAAGAATGTCATCAACAGCAGCAAGTGGTATGTGTAGAAAATGTTGAACTGGCATGTGTTTTGCTGTGTATGTTCTCAATAACAAAATAAATAAAATGATATGAAAAAGAAAATCTTTCATTGCAGTGGATTTAAAGTAGGAAGTCACACACGTGATCAGTTTTCTAACTTGATCTTACCTCCCCCACCATTGTCTCAGACAATAAACTGATTCAATTTTCATACTCCAATTCATTTCCAAAACATGGAATGTAATACCAGTAACAGTACTGAAACATATGAAATGGATGATGTTCAACCACTTTTAACCTAGAAAAATGGCAACACCAATGGATCAACCCACACTAATGTTGACTATATGAAGTAATATCACTGTCAATTTATATCAGAAAACAATGTCAAGGTACAAGAAAAATAAATTCAACAAAAATAATTTGACATCCTTTGACACTTGCCTTTAAAAATCCTTCCTAGACCTCTGAAATCCATTTGATCTGAGCAGTTGAACACAACCACATATTTTCCCAAACACCTTCCCATGTCTTTGGTGGTTTCTGTTTTGCCAGTGCCTGCAGGTCCGGCAGGAGCACCACCCATGTTCATTCCCAAAGCCTGGGCTAGGGTGATATAGCACCTGCAAAGGTCAGTCAGATAGAGTGTTAGTAATATAGGACAATCCACATCAAACTAAAGCACAACCAACAGTCCAGAACCAAGAGGCCCAGGTCTGTTCATTTTCACATTTGAGCGGTCCACATAAAAGAGACAGGGGCCCAACCAAAGCTGGGGTAAAAACCAAAATCAAACTCATTGCTGTTGAGTCAATTTCACCTCACACTGTACACTTATTAGAAAAAAATAAAGTAATTCAAAAAATTACTTGTCGCAAAGTTCTCAGCTCCTTAACCCTTATTGAAAATCTTCAGGCCTTCTCTCTCATTGTGCTCAAGATCAGGTCCAGAATCAGAAAACCAAATAAACAGTGGTGTGTTGGTAAATGTTTAACTGTCCTCAAGACAGGGACAGTATGACTTGTATTTTTGCCATTTTCCATTGTAAAAATTTTCCCACTATGGCTAACGGCAAACGGTCAATATGACATCGCTGAACCCATAGTTCTCCACAGTCAGAGAAACCCTGGTGGCATAGTTGATTAGCAATACGGCTGCTGACCAAAAGGTCGGCAATTCGAATCCACCAGGCACTCCATGGAAACTCTATGAAGCAGTACTACTCTGACCTATAGAGTCACTATGATTTGGAATCGACTTGATAGCAGTTGGACTGGTACACAGAGTACATCCATTATAGATAATTTTTTTTACTATGAGGTGTTTCACTCATTTAGAAAAGCATAAAAAAACAATACAATGAATCTCCTTGTATCTGTGATTCAGCTTCCGTTTTGTTTGCTTCAGATCTAAGCAAAATTTAGTAAAGATCTTAGTAAAGCTTAGTGAGACGTGAAGCTGAACATGCAAACCCCCCTAGAAGAGAAAGGACATCAACAACCATATTCTACAATGGTACTGGGAGTGTGACGGGAGAGGCTGGATGAGTAGGGAGGCTGAAGGTGACCCCTGACTCCATAATACTTTTTACTATTGAAAATAATGGTGGGATTAAATGTTATATAACCCAATTTAATCCAGCTGGACAGATACTGACTGGACTCTTCTATGCACAGTGTATTGAACTGGGTGTTGTGGAATATAACCAGTAACCAGTTACCATCAAGGCAGCTCCTACTCATGGGGCTCCATGTATGTCAGAAGAGAACCGCGCTCCTGAGGGCTTTCAGTGGTGGACCTTTTAGAAAGAGACCACCAAGTCCTTCTGAGGCACCTCCAGGAGAACTCAAGCCTTTGATGTTTCAGTTAGCTGCCTAGCACACTAATCATTTACATCACTCAGGGACCTCCACTGTGCGATGTAAGACGGTGACAAAGGCTCAGTGTTACCCAGTGTGACACACTGTAGACATCTGTGGGGGGATCTCCTATTGACTCGTTATTCAGATTTAGCCAAGGAGCTTCTCTTTAGATGTCAATGTCCTCATCTGAAAAACTAGGAGACTGAATTAGACCTTCAAAGTTCTTTCCTTCTTTGCAATTCTAGAGACTTGCTTTATGGTCCCACCAGTATTTTTCCATCCTAGAAACTAGGATTCATTGCTGGATCACCCACAGTCACACCCAAGTCTGCTGTCATTCTTAGGTATTTTTCTACTCCACAAATTTTTTTTCTTTCTTTTTTCACTTTTTTTATTATGATTGAATGAAAATGTACACTCTCATATGAATTTGCATGCTAACCTACATGCAGCTTCTACTGCTTTCCCTGCCCAGTGACAGCACACTCTTCCTCTCCAGTCCATACATGTCTTATCCTCCCAACAATCTCCGATCCCCTCGTCTCCACCCATTCCCCGCCTCCAGTAAGAGGTCAACAGGACGACATCCTACAGATGTATAGAACCCTAAAGTGCACACATGATATGGTCACTCTGTGTCGCCAAGTCCAATCCATTCCTGTCCTCAGAGTTAACCTCCATTATTACTTACGGACAGGGGCCAGGGGCCATGCTGCCAGGGAAACTCCGAAGCCCCGGACCATCAATTACAGTCCTTTAATGGAGATCTCAGGGTGCACCCCTTTTTATTCTTGCTCCACAAAATTTTTAACATACAAGGATAAGTAATAGATAGTTATTTCACTGCTAGATAGACTTTGCTAAGGTAGCATACACTCAGCATAACAGCATTATGCTTTTGTTAATACTTTGAGGCAATTTCAGGATGCTTCACAAAACAATGAAACAACAAACAATGCATTTCTTACCTATCTGTTAATGGAGTGATAACAAGACGATCAGTGCATCCCAAAAATTCATTTTGATAAATAAAATCAACATCAGTAATAGATACCACAGTTTGATCCAAATCTTCCTTAAAATAAAATCTACTCTGTTTTAGCCATTCAAAATCAGTAACTGATTTGATGTGCATTTTCACCTTAAAAATACAAAACACCAAAGTTACATATACCTGAATTACAATTGGATAAAACATATACATATTCACTCATTTATTATGAATCATTTTCATTCATTTAACAAGTAGCAATATTTATTGAGGCCTTCCTTGTGCTTTTACAGTGCACTAAGTGGACAAGAAAGATATGATTTGTTGCCCTCTGGAGTTTAAACAGAAAAGGGCAAAAGACAAACAATTAAACGAGTAACTGCAATGATGGGCGGAAAGCAGTACCAAAGAAGTTCAGGTCAGGAGAACCTAACCTTGTCCTGGGAGTTTGAGAAGGAACTCTAAAGTGTAACTAAGTTGTAGCAGGTGGGGTACATGCCCTGGGTGCCACTTAAGGCAGGAGATTCATGAACAATTTCTATTGGCCATCATGGTTTCCGCAGCCAGTTGTAAGAGATCATTCTGCAATTTAACACTACTTGCCCTAAACCTGTTTTCCATAGTTACTAAAACCCAAACCAAACCTGTTGCCATTAAGTCATTTCCAATTCATAGTGACCCTAAAGGGCAGAGTGGGACTGCCCCTAGGGTTTCCAAGGAGAGCTGGTGGATTCGAACTGCTGACCTTTTGGTTAACAGCTGCATCAAGTACCCACTGTGCCACCAGAGCTTCTACTTTTTGTAGACAGGCCCCTGATGCTGTGGTGTTTAGTGCTACATGCCAGCTAAGCTATATTCTCAGGGTTTGGCAGACACAGGGCAGGTGCTCTTCTGTAACTTAATAAAGCCTGCAAGAAGCTGGAACCTGTGTAAAGAGGAAACCTGTCAGACAAGGAAAGCTCAACAGTTTCTCCACCAATACAGAGCAATAGAAAAGTGGTAAGACCAGCCCTGTTGTAAGTGAAAAATTTGCAAGACCCAGAAAAACAAGGCAGTCCCATCAAGTTCCAGCTCTCAAAGGTTTCACTGTTTGATGTAATCACCTTCCATTATGTGATCCAATGTGATCATCCTATCAGTTGAAAGGGAAGTTTCCTTGGCAGGCAGGGAGGGAAGGTGAAGCCTGCCTCCAGAATATAAACGAATGTTCTGACAAAGTTCCTCCACCCTGTAAGCTTCTACTGGCCTGACGGGCTGATTCTCTGGGCAAAAGCCTGCAGAAACATCTGGCCTCCCACCTGCCCTACAGATTTTGGATTCACCAACCTCTGCAAGTCCTGTGAGCCATAAGAGATCTCCAGCCCACTGTCAGATCACAGATTTGGGGTTTGCCAGTCCCTACAATGGCCTGAGCCATTCTCCTTGAGCTAAATCAAGTCCAAACCAAAACAAATACATTGACATCAGTTCAAACTCACAACAATCCTTACAGAACAGAGCAGAGCTTCCCTATAGTATTCCCAAGGAGCTGGTGAATTCAAACTGCCAACCTTTTGGTTAGCAGCCAAGCTCTTAACCACGGTTCCACCAGGGCTCTCCAATTGCTATATATTTACATATGTTTCAGTGGTTTTGCTCCTCTAGAGAATCCAGAGTGAGACGTGCAACACAGAAAAATAGACATCTAAATGAAAACCTGGATGAATACTGGGAATTCATCAACAAAGTGAAACAAAAGGAGTGATAAGGTATGGGAGGGAAAAAAGTCCTAGACAAAGACACAGAAGATCAGGTTGGTATGGGGCACTCCAGGCTCTAGAGAGATAAGAGTGGAGGCTTCAGAAGTTTAAAGGAAAAAGTTTGGTCATCATCACAGCAGTGGGAAGACCGTGAAGGGGCAAAAAAAGGCATAATCATATAGGCACATGAGCCTCTCTGCCCTGACTCTGTGACCAAGGTGCCCAGGCAAAGTACCCAACCTCTTAGCCTGTAGCAGGCTGCCAAATCATCAGGATACACCTACTGGACAAATGTTACGGGACTCCAAAGCCATGGGTGCAAGCTAAGTACTTGGTCCATCCGAAGAGCCAGAAACCAGGCAAGTACTTTTAAGAAGTACATCTCATCATGACCACATTCTGGGGTGCTTCACAACATTCACTGGCAAACTTGGAGACACCTCAGTGCTGTTGCCCAGGGGAATTAACTTCGGAAAGTCACCATTAGTCCCTTTCACTGTTCTTAAACCCAGTAGGCCAACCTCCAGGTCCTACAGCTGACTGACACGACTTAAAAACCAACCTCTGCCAACTTCACAATGTTCAGAGCTCCATCCAACCCGTGTCCACATTCCTGGCTCTACTACTGACAGTCTTATTATTGTTCCTTTGTGTCACTGCTTAAGCCAGGGGCCTATCTCTGGAGAACAGTGCCTACAGCCATTAGTTTTAAATTGCTGAATGACATCTCCCAGCCCGCTGTGGAAACTGCATGGCCAACAGAAACTGCTCATTAGCGCCCCTCTTAAGTGGTGCTCAGGGCGGGAGCCTCACCTGCTACATCTGAGCTCTGCCTCTCCACACTCCAGTCTGGAATTCTAGCTTCCCTTAAAGCACAGTCTGTATTCATCACCTTAGAAAAGCTACTTTCAGGTAATCTAGTCGAAGCCCGTTCCCACGTGCTCTGCCTTCTAACGCAGGCTCCAAGAGCCACGGAGATGCTTTTAAGAGATAATCAAATCAAAACTAGCTTGTTGCTATAGCGTCAATTCTGACTCATGGCAACCCTCTGTTTTAAAGAATAGAACTGCTCCATATAGTTTTCTCGGCTGTAACCTTACAGAAGCCAATCGCCAAGCCTGTCTTTGGCAGTGCTGCTGGATGGGTTCAAACCATGAACCTTTAGGTTAATAGTTGAACGGAAACCACATGCACCACCTAGGGCTGTTGTAACAGATGATAAAGAGGAGGAAGAGGAGAAACAGGAGAGAGAGCAGAGAGAGGAGCCAATATTTGTTGAGTTCTTACTCTATGCCAGGCTGTGTAAGTATTCTACATTAAAAAAAAAATACAGTGCCATTGAGTCAATTCCAACTCATAGAGACCCTATAGGAGAGAGCAGAACTGCCCTATACAGTTTCCAAGGAGCACCCGGTGGATCTGAACTGCCAGCCTTTTGGTTAGCAGACCTAACTCTTAACCACTATGCCACCAGGGTTTCATAAAATGCATATATACACTGTTCATGAGCTGTTAAGATAAAAAATTTGAAAAATCATACTTTCCATTATATATAGGCTTAATAAATAGCCCTGTTAGCACAGTGGTTAACTACATAGTCAGCTGTTAACCAAAAGGCTATGGGTTTGAACTCAGCTAGTAGCAACTTGGGAGAAAGATCTGACAATCTGCTTCATAAAGATTACAGGAAACCCTTCTGGGCAGTTCTACTCTGTCCCATAGAGTAGCTACGAATAGGAATCAACTCTAGAGCACCCAACAACTACAAAAAAGAAGCCTGTTGCTGTCAAGTAGGTTCCAACTCATAATGACACTACAGAGCAGAGTAGAACCACCCCTTTAAGTTCCCAAGGAGCAGCTAATGGATTGGAACTGCCAATCTTCTGATTAGCACCCAAACTCTTAACCATTGTTCCCCCATTGTGAAGGGAAAGTAGAGCTCTGTTCAAGACATAATTCTAACATTTCTTCCTTGAGACTTCAGCTGTAGGGCTCTGTGAGAGGTGTATAGACAATATTGCCAATAGTATCATAGCAGATACAGATACAGTGTTTCTTGAAGCAGACTTCAATGAAAAGCCAAAAGTACAACGGTAACTGCCACTCAGTTGAAAGCAGTCTGTAGAATGCCAAAGCAGTATGATCTAGCTATACGGTTTTCTGATAATTGGTTTGATTCCGAGATGAATCACATAGCAGTGTTGCTGAACTATGCATATGAATTACATGTGGATCTTGTTAAAACGCAGACTCCAACTCAGTAGAGGGGAAAGGGTAGAGGCTGGAGATTTCACTTTTATAACAAGCTCCCACGTGACATCAATATGTCTGGTCTGCAGACCATACTTTGAGATGCCAGGATCCAGAGGAACAGATTGCTTGTCCTTCAGTCTTCAATAAATCTAACTTATCTGATTAGAACTTGTGGTATAAGTTTGAAACATGCAGTCTGTGATTATACTCTCTAGAAAAAGGCTAAGTCTCTGACAAAGGGAAGAGTTGCCTATATAATGAATCAGATCAAGGTGAACAAAGCAGTGGCAGTTAAATGGTGGGCATCTTGGACCCTCGCCCTGACCCTTACAGAACCTTGCCCAAGTCATGCTCACAGTGCCCTAATGGATGTCATAAATCAGGCAAACAGAAAAGTTGGCTCACTCAAGCTTGATCCTGCCTTGCCTGGACTTCTTCCTTCCCAACCAGCCCATCATAATTCACAACAGTTCCCACCTAAATTGTATTATCTGGTTATTCAGGTTAATGGAGCAATTAGTCGGTTCACATACCATTTGGTCCCAGATAAATATACATTATATAGTTGTTCCAATCATCAAATAACAGGTATTTGTAGACATAGTATGCTGCTGTTAGATGCTTTCAAGACATTTCAGACTCTGATGACCCCACAGGTGCAGAGTAGAACTGCTCTATGGCATTTTCAAGCCAGTGACCTTCCTAAGGCAGTTTGCCAGGTCTTACTTGCAAGTTGCCTCTGGGTGGCTTTGAACTGCCAACCTTTCAGTTAGTAATCCAGCACTTAATCATTTGGACTCCCCAGGGACTCCAGACATAGCACTCCGACCAAAACCACTGCCATCAAGTTGACTCCAACTCATAGCGACCCTACAGAACAAGAGTAGGACTGCTGTGCAGAATTTCCCAGGAAAGCCTGGCAGATTTGAACCGCCAACACTTTGGTTAGCACAGATGTAGACAACTGTGGAAAAACGACCAAGTAAATGAGAAGCTTATACAAGACAATGTGAAAACCTGTTTCTGTCAAGTCAGTTCCAGCTGAGAACAACCCTGTAGGACACAGTGGAAGTGACCCACAGCATTTCCAAGGCTGTCCTCTTTAGGGAAGCAGATGGCCACATCTTTCTCCCAGGGAGCAGCTGGTGGGTTAGAATCTCCAACCTTCCAGTTAGCAGCTGAGCACTTGCAGCCACTGTGCCACCAGGGCTCTATACAAGACAATATTAATCATACTGCATAATCAGCATACTAAATTACTTAAAATCCAGGGAAAAAAATCTTTACCAAGTCATCGAAAATATCCCTCTGATGCACGTGGATGGTAATCAGAGTTTCAAATTTTACTCTATCAAACTTGGACAGGTCGTGTGTTGTCTGACTGATAAGAGTATTTAGAATATCCAAAAATTTCTGATTGGTGGCTTGCATGATTTTCCTGTCATCCTTTGCATTGTTTAAAGCCTCTTCTGAATCGTGTGTCCACAACATTTGAATTCCCAGAAGCCCAACCTAGAAATCCAGAAGAGAAATAAATTTGCCAAATAGTTCAAGTTCATCTGCAAGGATATACAAAACCAAAGCAAATCAAATCCCTTCCTGTCAAGTCATTTCCAACACACAGTGACCCTATGGGGCAGAGCAGATCCACCTCAGAGGCTTTCCAAAGAGTGGCTGGTGGATTCAAACTGCTGACCTTCTGGTAGCATCCAAGCTCTTACACATTGAGCCATCAGGGCTCTAACTATAATTCACAGATGCAACAGCCTCCACACCACCAGGCAGACTGCCTTCTAAGCATCCTTTCCCCCTTTCTTTGCTTTCTTTTATGGTTCTTAAAACACTGTGGATCTCACCTGTGCTGGAAAGTGGTTCAGGAAAGGTAAGAGCTGAAATCCCGTATCACTGATTTGATAGAAGGCAGATCTAATGATATTATGTAAAGATGACATCTGCATTTTTAACAGTTCCAGGAGCCAAATCTCTACAGGACCTTTGGCCATGACTGGACTATCCAACTAAAAAAATACATCACATATTGCAAAGTAATCAGACTGTTGGCACTTTTACAAATGTTACATGCTTGATATTATTCTGCTGACCTCTGGCTGGAGGAAAGGGAGTGGGTGGAGAGGAGGGGAAAGGAGACTGCTGGGAGGCTGAGACATGTACAGAGCCGAGAGGAATAGTGTGCTGTTGCCAGGCAGGGAGAGCAGTGGAAACTGCATATAGGGGGCATGCAAATTTGTACAGGAACGTACATTTCACTCAGTCATAATAATAAAAAAAAAGTATTACATACTTAACTTAATAACTCCTAGCACCTCCATGCCAAGCAAATAGTTTCCTATTTTTATACAGAATATTTAAAACACAGATTAAAATCATGTAATAGTATATAGCTGGGAAGAACTATGAAGGTCATCTGGTCTAAAACATCATTTTATAAATGATAAAGTGAATCTCAGAGGAATTAAATGATTTAGCCAAACTAGTTTGAAAAACAAAATGAAGGCTACAGAATAAAACCCAAGCCCTGCCCTGCCCATACCTCCAGCCTCTACTTTTCTCATAAAGGAACTGCTTTCTCCTCAACCTAAGGTTTTAAAGAAACTTTAATAGCGAAGTTTCAACTATGTTAGTTACCATAATTTTTTCTCCTTCTCTTGATATGACGGCCAACATACGATCGTAGTCTTTTGCATGAAATGTCACTTCATTTATGTTGTCCGATATTGCAGGGAGATGTGGCTATAGGAGGCACAAGACAGAGCAAAAACATCACACAGGAGGCTACACACAAAAGCTGTTGAGATCTCTTTAGGAGTCTTAATTTTTTTTTATCTTTATAAATGATTAAGAATAAGCTTCTCTGTCTCAAAAAATAATAACACAGAATCTGCTATGCCCCTTGACCAACTCGGATGCCCGTCTTTAAAATCCAGCACTGCAGAATGTTTTCTCCAAGTACTGAAATGCCTCCTGCTAACTGAAAGGTTGGCCATTTAAACCCACCAATGGCTCTGTGGAAGAGAAGGCCTGGCAACCTGCTCCCTTAAAGATGACAGCCTGGGAAACCCTATAGGGAAGTTTTACTCTGTCCTGCAGGGTTGTTAGGAAACCCCAGTGACATAGTAGTTAAGAGCTATGGCTGCTAACCAAAAGTTGGCAGTTCAAATTCACTAGACATTCCTTAGAAACTCTATGGGGCACTTCTCTGTTCTATAGGGTTGCTATAAGTCAGAATCAGTGGGTTTGGATTTGGTTTATAGCGTTGTTATGAGTCACTACCAACTCCAAAGCAGGTGGGTTTGACTTCCGTTGTTTTTATACTATCCAGAATGGAGTAATTACTGTCACCTTTCTCGAGGAGGAAAGTGAACCGTACCCAAATGAAAAAAAAAAAAAAAAAACCCACTGCCATCAAGTTAACTCTGACTCACAGCAACCACACAGGACAGAGTAGAACTGCCCCATAGGGTTTCCAAAGAGTGCCTGGTGGATTCAAACTACCAGTCTTTTTGTTAGCAGCCATAGCTCTTGACCACTATGCCACCAGAGGTGCAAACCATACCCATCCCTGCCTTTTCCCTGCTACAGACAGCTGTCTTGTTTCTTGTTTTTATCTCCCTTTTTCACAGCTTTTACTGTTCCTGTCTTTTTTCATCTCCACACTCCGCGGACACTGAGACGGAAGATAATACTAGCCACATCCCAGACTCTCAAACCAGAAACAGCTCCAGGCTGGCTGTTTCACTGCCTTCCATGCCCAGTTCTCTATAGTTTGTTTTTCTCTGTTCCCTGAAAGTATGGGCAATGACCAAACCCACTGGAGAAGCATGGGGGAGGGGAGATGGCTGAGAACTCCAGGAGGGAGGGCAAACCCAAACCACAGACCCTACCTGATCTAAAAACATTTAGACCAATAATACTCCTGAAAATGAATTATATTTAGTAAGTATATATTGGAAACCCTAGTGCCATGGTGGTTAAGTGCTATGGCTGCTTATCAAAAGGTCGGCAGTTCAAAGTTGCCAGGCAATCACTGGAAATTTCATGGGGCAGTTCTACTCCATCCTATGGGGTCACTATGAGTCAGAATCAACTCAACGGCACTGGGTTGGTTTGTTTGTTTAAGTATATATTATGTACCAGCAACTGAGCTATACATTTTGCATTTTACATGCATTATCTCACAAAACCCTCACGACAATCATGTGAGATGGCGGCAGTCCCTGTTTTGCAGATGAGGAAACCAGGGTGCAGGAAAATGAAGAAGCTTGCCCAAGGTCATCCAGCTAATGAGTAGCATAACCAGAGACTGTGAGTCACCAACACCACTGGATTCCCTAAGGTAGCCAGGTAGGCTCCAGGTACATAGGAAACAGAATACTTTACATATAATGTAATATTTTTAAAACAATTTTTGTTGTTGAATGTATGTACATCAGAACACACACCACCTCAATAGTTCACACGTACAGCAACACTGAGGACATTCTTCAAGTGGTACTCCCATTTTCACCCTCCTTTTCTGAGTTGTTCCTCCCTCATTAACAATAAACTTGTTGCCCCTAAGTTTCCCATCTCATCTTTCAAGATGCTACTGTCAACTTGATTTCATACAAACAGATCTTAAAAAGAGCACAAACGCTCAAAGCAGAAATTTTTTATTAGTGAAGTAAAACTACTGTTTGGTTGTTAGAAGACTTTAGGTGATATTCTGGTTTCAGTATAATTTTTAATACTCTTTTTTCCTGCCTGCACTTTTAAGTGATAACTTCATTTTTATTACTGATTGTGTATGCCTGTTGAAGAAGAAAAAAAAAAATCTATGTCCTAAAAATCTATTTAAGACATAGATGCTTACAGCATACCTGAATGGTATGGGAATCACTGGCTTGACCGAGAATTTCCAGGAGAACTGGATCAGATACAAAGAAGAATCTTGGAAATAGTAGTCTCTTCTTTTCCAAATACCTTAAAATAAAGTCAACAGCATGTTAACAAATGATTTTTCATCTGAGTTCTTTATTTCTTTATTTCATTTTTAGCCAAGGCAAAATTACAAACACCTTCAATTGGATATCAGTGAGACATCTATAGTCATTTCTCTCATTTGTCTTCTGAATGTTTGATTAGAACTAAAGTCCATGTTTCACCATTGATGACACTTAGGTAGACAAGTATAAAACCAGAAAGGGATTCACCAGGATGACCCATCATCCATCATCTTCTTTTTTTTTCAACAAGAGGTCTCTTCTGTGAATACCGTGAATCTCATGACTTAAGCCCTTACAATGCTGAAAGGTGGTCTCCAAAAGATGTGGCCACATCCCATTCCCTAGAACCTGTGAATGTGATCTTATTTGGAAGATGGGCCTTTGAAGATGTAACTAAGTTAAGAATCCTGAGATGAGGGATCATCCTGAATTATCCAGGTGGGCCCTAAATACAATGACAGAGACAAACAGGAAGAAGAGGACAGGCCATATGAAGATGCTGAGACTGGAGTTGTGCAGCCACAAGCCAAGGAATTCCTGAAGCCACCATAAAGAGAAAGGCATGGAGGAGATTCTCCCCTCAAGACTTCAGTGGAAACATGGCCCTGCTAACACCTTAATTTCGGACTTCTGGCCTCCAAAAAAGTTAGAGAATTGATGTCTGTTGTTTGAAGCCTCCCAGATTGTGACAATTTGCTACAGCAACCCTGGGAAACTAATGCAATACCTTAACCCTCAAATCAAAGGTGTCCTTTTCCCCAGGAAAACTAAATTTGTGTGAAGTTTTACATTTTGAACCCAACTTGCATCATCGTGATCACATTTAAAATGCGACCAATAGTATTAACTTGTTCCAGATAAACACCATCACATATAACATAATGGGTAATTTTAAAATCTAACTCTTACCCTGTGAGTGACTTCTGACATACTTCCAACTGCTCATGTAGATGTGGTAACAGCTGCCCCATGGTCTCATCGCCAACACAGCAACTAATCACATTGGGATTCTCATGAGCTCGCTGCATTATTTTGACCCACGACTTGTCAATATTCTGAAACCGCTTTGCTTCCTAAAAACAAATCCACAGTCACTAAAGATCAGCATTTGGATAATTAGATAAAGTCTTCACTTTGGCATTTCCCAATATTTCCTCAAATCAGCCTCTATTATTCTCAGACTACAAAATTTGAATGGGCATTTTTTTCCCCATCTGAATTAGTTTGGAACAACAAAAACCCAAAGTCATAGAACTGCTGATCAAAACCCTGCTTGATCAAAGTAGAGTTTATCATTTATTTCCTCACATGTAGCACATCTTCTCAAAGTGCCACATGATTGACGTGCAAATCTAATGACTTGAGAAAACTGTGGCGGCATAGTGATTAAGTGCTACTAAATCTGCTAACCAAAAGGTTGGCAGTTCAAATCCATCAGGACCTCCTTGGAAACTCTATGGAGCAGTTCTACTCTGTCCCATAGGGTCCCTATGAGTCTGGATGGACTTAACAGCAATTGGTTTGGTTTGGCACTTTTTTAACTACTTGAAGTTCAAGTCTAGTCTTTCAGCATCCAGATGTTTTGGTTTAATGAGCAAACTGAAGAAGCATGGAAATATTTTCATATCAGGATCCTTGGACTAACTACATCTCAATAGTACGCCCAGGGGGAATGGGGAAGGAGAAAATAGAAAAAATCCAAAACAGAAGCTGTATTTGCATTTTGTACATGAAAAGTTTCTATTTATTATGGTTAATATGAAGCTTCACATTCAATTGCAGTAACACCTCTATAAATTAGCATAATCTATTTTAAAAATTACAACTTTCTGAATAAAAACAAAAACAAACTTTTTTAGTTTTGTATTTTTAAAATGTGTTACAAAGGGTAATCAGACATTTTCAAAACCATTTTATTCTTGGTTTTCCATCTATATTGACCATGTTTGTAGGTATGGAAACTCAGCAGGCTTAACTCTATAAGAGGAAATATATCTTTATAGAATAAACCTGCTTGTTAGGAGTTGGCATTTACTTAGAAGGCCCTATAAGGGAAAGGACCTACTTTTTACCCTTAAGTAAGGTGGCCATTGTCCTTGGCTTCAGAGAAAAACAAAGAGTGACAATTAAGTATGCAAACTCATCCTAAAAAAACTGTTACATACCTTACTGCTGAATATCACTATGGTCACCTTCAAAGTACTCTCCTTGGGAAGCTATGCACCCATACCAGCACCTAGTCCACCCTTCAAAGCAATTTTGGAACTCTTTTTCTGGAGTGGCCATCAGAGCTGTCATCATATTACTCTTGATGTCCTGAATATCATCAAATTGTCTTCCTTTCAATATTTCCTTTATCTTTAGTCACTGGCGGGAAGGTGAATAGGGAGGGTGTTCCAATACTTATTTGTTTACTGGCTAAAAACTCCTCACAGACAACTATAAAATTAAGTTCACAAACTTGCCACAATGCACAATGGCCATTCCAGAAAGAGTTCCAAAACTGTTTCGAAGGGTGGACTAGGCTCTGGCATCAGTGCATAACTTCCCAAGGTGAGTACTTCAAAGTTGATATTCAGTAATGAAGTATGTAGCACTTAGAACAATTAAGTTCACTGACTTAATTTTCAGATATCATATTCACTTTATTCTTTCTGCTAGTGTAAGTCAGGGGTCAACACTCTTTTTTTTTTTCTGTAAAGGGCAGATGGTATCTTTCACAACCACTCAACTCTGCTGTTGTAGTGCAAAAGCAGCCTATTGTTTTTATTAGTGGTTGTTGAGTCAATTCTAACTCACAGACACATGGCCTCAGAAAACACATAAACAAATAGCCATGTTTCTATTTCAGTAAAACTTTATTTACAAAATCAGACAAGTGGGTTGACTGAAGTCACAGAGTGCCAATTACTAATACGAATAATCAAGATTTGACCAACTGTCTTTATAGAAATATACAGAAAGCACACATCAAATTATCCTGTCAGTAAATATAAAAACCATATTTACCTGAGGCAGCTGCTTGGCAATATCTCCACCTACAAAAACAGCTTCAAGATAAACCCAAAGATTCTGCACCACCAACCACTCTTCAATTATATCTGAGGAAGTAGACAATTTGTATACCCAATTCTGGATATTCTTTTTAAATGGAGCATTGTATCTAAAAAATAAGAATGAGAACTATTTTGTCATAAGAAGATTTAAAAAGTAGTACTGCCTAAGGAAGGAAACTAAAAGAGAAAGAATTTCTTGAGCAGCCCCAAATAAATCCCATACAGCTTGTGAGGTTTTTGCTTCTTTATGAACAAAACTCATGTAATTTCAGTGATTCACTTGTTTCCGTGGATCAGTCATGGAATAAAAAAGTGGGCCAAGGTTACGGCCTCAGAGGTCCAGTTCAGCATTGTGCCGGTTGCCTCTGCCAGTAAAGGGAAAACAAAGGAGAGGATGGTTTTCCAAGACAGCTGCAGACAAAACACAGGTGGGGATAAGCGAAAATAACACACAAAGGCCACTATTTGTTACTGGTCTGTGGAACTACCAAATCAAGGGAACAACCCATTATCCAGGGATTTTTCTTTTATGGGTAGTCTTGCAGGCTTCATCAAGCCAGGAGACAGACCATCTCTAAAGGACAAACAAGACCCCTAAGGGTCCCCTAGGGTTAAGGTACATCCAAGCTCCCCTAGAGAAAGGACGGCACAAGACCAGAGTTAAGCTTGAGGTCTGAAGTCCAATTACAGGTACACGCTTGGCATCCACAGACTGCTAGCCATACCTATCTAGTATTACAGCCTGTAATACTAGAGAGCTGAGATAGATACTCCAAAAGTGTATGCTTCCTGTGTTTCTAATCACAGGAGTTGGCTGAGAGATTTATGAGAATGCAAGATATTCAGAAAGCCAGACAAAACAAAGAAAGCGGAGCAATACAGTGGGTCATGGAGAAAGCAACGGAAAGCTACTGGGAGAAGACCCCAATTACATACAATTGTATCAAGAAGCTGACCTCAGTTTGTGGCAATGGCAAGTAGTTTTGATTTGTGTCATGGCACTTCCTGGTGGTTATTTCTTACAACTTTTGCTTTTGTAACTTCTCAGTTCCTCTCTCCTCATCCCCTGATAACCTCTAACCTTCTTCTGTCTTGCTGGGTTTACCCATTGTACACATTTCATACAAGTAGAATCATATAGTATTTGTCCCTTTGTATCCAGCCTCACAGAGGAATACAGAATTATTATACCAGAAAGAATTGGTCAATGTTCAGCTATGTGAAGACGTGACATTTGATTTGGAAACGATGGTACTGAAAGAAAAAGTTGAAGCTGCACTGAAGACATTGACAAAAAACGAAGATCCAGGAATTGATAGAATATCAACTGAAATGTTTCAAGAAACAGATGCAGCACTGAAAGTGCTCACCCATCTATGCCAAGAAATTTGGAGAACAGCTACTTGGCCAACTGACTGGAAGAGACCCATATTTATGCCCATTCCAAAGAAAAGTGATCTAACCAAATGCAGAAATTACCAAACAGTATCGTTAATATCACACACAAATAAAATTTTGCTTAAGACCATTCAAAAGTGACTACAACAGTATATTGACAAGGAACTGCCAGAAATTCAAGCTGGATTCAGAAAATGAAGTGGAACCAGGGGTATCATTGCTGATGTTGAATGGATCTTGGCTGAAAGCAGAAAACACCAGAATGATGTTTACCTATTCATTGACTATGAAAAGGCATTCAATTGTGTGGATCATAACAAATTATGGCTAACACTGTAGAAAATGGGAATTTCAGAACACCTAATTTTGCTCTTACGGAGTCTGTATAGGATCAAGAGGCAATTGTGTGAAAAGAAAAAGGGGCCACTGCATGGTTTAAAGTCAGGAAAGGTGTGCATCAAGATTGTAACCTTTCATCATACCTTTTCAATCTGTACACCAAGCAAATAATCCGAGAAACTGGATCATATGAAGAAGAATGAGATATCAGGATTCGAGGATGACTAACCTGCATTATGCAGACGACACCACTTTACTTGCTGGAAGTGAAGAAGATTTGAAACACTTACTGATGAAGATCAAGGACCACAGCCTTCAGTATGGATTGCACCTCAACATCAAGAAAACAAAAATCCTCACAATGAGACCAGTAAGCAAGATTGTCATAAATGAAGAAAGGATTGAGGTTGTCAAGGATTTCATTTTAGTTGGGTCCACAGTCAATGCCTATGGAAGCAACAGTCAAGAAATTAAAAGACATATTGCATTGGAAAAATCTGCTACCAAGGACCTCTTTCACGTGTTGAAAAGTAAAGATGTCACCTGACCCAAACCATGCTATTTTCAATTGCAACAAATGTATGTGAAAGCTGGACAATGAACAAAGAAGACAGAAGAATTGATGCCTTTGAATTGTGGTGTTGGAGAAGAATGTTGAATGTACCATGGACCACCAAAAGAACAAACAGATCTGTTCTGGAAGAAGTACAACCAGACAGCTTTTTGGAAGCAAAGATGGCAAGAACGTCTTACATACTTTGGACCTATTGTCAGGAAGGATCAGTTCCTGGAGAAGGATATCGTGCTTGGTAGAGTGGAAGGTCAGCGAAAAAGAGAACGACACTTGATGAGATGGATTGACACAGTGGCTGCAACAATCGGCTTAAGTATCAAAACGATTGTGGACATGGCACAAGACTGGGCAGTGTTTCATTCTGTTGTTCACAGAGTCACTATGAGTCACAACTCGACAGCACCTAACAACAGCAACATCTGCCCTATTTTCACTTAATATGTACTTCTAGGTTTATCCATGTAGTGGCACATATTAGCACTTTAATTCTCTTTATGGCTGAATAATCCTCTATTGTATGTATCCACATTTTGTGTATCCATTCATCTGTTAATGGATGGCTGTGGTGAATAATGTAATTTTTCTTGATCCCGGACAGGGTGACTTGAGTGTACTCATGTATTGAGTGAGGTTCTTCTGGGTACAGGATGATTCCTGAGTGAAAGGCATAACATCCCTAGAAGCATTATGTTATACACAAAGGTATAAAGACAGCTGCAAAGAAATTGCCCAGGGTAGGGTAGGCCATTCAGTTTTTCAAACAGTAACAGGCATTTTTTCCAGCATCCAGTTTATGCTGTACATCTGGCTTTTGGTCTGGAATTGGATGTCCTAGAGCACCTTCAAAAGTACATCTAAAGCACCTTCAAAAGCAAGACATAGAGACTAAGATGAAAAGTCTGAGCCTTCATGGAGTTGAAGCACCCAGTTCCGACTTGATGGCACTTGGCTTTGGCTAACAGTCCTGTATAGAAAATTTTTAAAAACTCCTTTTAGGTGGTGTACGACTTTCTAATTAAAAAAAAAAAGACAGTTCTGAACCAGTTCCTGTCCCTTGTCTAGGCACCTTCATTGTATGACTTGGTATGATGTGTTATATCTTGCCTAAAAGGAAGGTCCACTAAGCCCCATGGAATCAAGTGATGCTGAAAACCGTCAGCGATCCACCAGAAAAATATCACAATCCAAGCAGTCCATAGGGTCAAGTTTCATTCAGGAAGACATATAATTTCCTGCTGAAGTCACATCAGGATAGTCCTGGTGATCTGCTGGGCACTATCTGCTATAAAGTCAGTATGTGGCTGGCCTTCCAAATTCAGTTGATGCTGCACAGCTTTCCAGACAGTGGATCATTTAGAATGGGTGGCTTTTTGTACTCTGATTTTCTAGAAGAGTCTTGACGCTGAGCCTACGGTTACATTTCTACTACTACTATAAATAGACACTATACCAATCAGATTATGTCCACGTAACTATAAAATGAAGAAAGTTTTCAAATTTTTGAATTCCTTGACCATAGACACTGTTCAGGTAAGTCCACAGTCGTTCTTTCTGGCCAACCAGGAAACTTGCTATGACCAAGAGGAAGTAGTAGCCCATAAAGTCTAGGAACCATTAAATGGTCACCATTACCAGGACCATTCAGACTCCCTGAAAGTAGTGAAACACCCCATGATCTTGATGCCAGTAAATTCAAGCCAGAACTTCCTGGACTAGGCTCTCTGTGGATTAGGACATCATCCAAACACAAGATTGCCTTTGGGTCCAGAGGTCATGCATGCAAGCAGGACATTCAATAACTAGCAATCCAAGCTGCGAGAAGGATGTTAGGCTCTCCATACTCTGTGGATGTTGATCTCTGTTAAGGATGAGGGTGTGACATATTTTTTAGATGTGCTGGGGTGAAGAACAGTCGAGAGCTACTGCACAGAACTGAGGTTGCTTCTGCCCTGTCCAAGAATCTGACAGAATGCTGAGTCTGACTGGATCCCACTAGAATGTCCTGAAGCTGCTCTCAAGGTCACATTGCTTCATTCAGACCACAGGGGACCTCTCACAGATACAGCTGCATTTCACCATTAAAAAATGCAAGTCTGTAAGCGCCAAGCCCCTAGCAGTTTACTCCTTTCATGTGCGGCTAACATGGCTTTGCTGGGTCATTGGGTTTGAATGGGTTTGGCCGAAGAGGGCAATGATGGCAGATCACAGGGACAAAAGAGACAACACTAAAAAGCCTTCTCAATGAGAAGCCAAGATGTTCCGGGGATCAATCACCAGTTTTGGGGGAAATAATTACAACGGGGCCCACCAGGGGAAAAAAAGAGAGGAGAGATAAAGTCCAATTAAAGAAGAAATGGAGGCTATGATTATTGGGGAAACAGGAAGTTCGTAGAAGGGCAGAAAAGAGTAGAATCCCACATTGTGATGCAATTGTAGAACTGGCCTTTTACCTAAAATTCTCTAAGCATGTCTTAGTTTTCCCAGTGCTGCTGCAACAGAAATACCACAAATGGAATGATTTAAGAAAGATTTATTGGCTCATTGTGAAAAACATAAATAATGTCACTGAACAATTTATATAGAAATTGTCAAATGGGAACCTAATTTCCTGTGTAAGCTTTCTCCAAAGCACAATATGTATATATACACATTTTTTAAAGAGAGAGAAAACATTACTTTCTCACAGAAGGCTAGAAGGCTGAATTCAAGGCACTGGCTCTCGGGGAAGTCTTTCTCCCTCATATCTCTAGAGGAAGATCCCTCTCTCATCCAGCATCTCTTAGTTCCTTGAGGGATCTTCACATGGCACAGCCTCTCTTTCTTGTCTGTTTATATACTGCTTTTACAGTCATTCAGATGGTGAGGTTTGGGACACACCCTATACTGATATGGCCTCATTAACATAATAAAGAAAATCCTATTCCCAAAGAGGATCACATCCACAGGTATACCCAAAACCCACTACCAGGGAGTCGAAACAGACTCACTGCAAGTGACCCCTTAGGACAGAGTAGAACCACCCTGGAGAGTATCCAATGAGCACCTGATGGATCCAAACAGCTGACCTTTCGGAAAGCAGCCATAGCACTTAACCAGTACGCCACCAGGGTTCCCGTCCACAGGTATAGGGGTTAGGATTCCAACACATATTTTGTGAGAACGCAATTCAATTCAAAACAAACCACAGATACAAACCAAAACCTTTTCCCCACTCCAAATTATAGAATTACCTGTTACTTAGTAAGGAACCTAAGACCATTAAACTATCTTCCATCAAGGTGATGATTTCTCCAGACTCAGTTCCTTTGAGCAGCAGCTCTCCCTTCCCTTTAAATGCTGCAAAACTCAGGTTCTGGTTGGTCCAGTTCTCAACCACCTGAGTCAGCTTGGCTTCAATATCCTTCTCTTTAATTGCAGATATGCAAATATCCTTTTTGGAGGAAAATCAGAGATCATGTCACAACATTTTCAGTTATAAATTAAGTGCAACATAAAAGCATAGTTTTTTTGTTTTTGTTTTTTTTTTTTAGTAGGAAAGGAACTTAGAAGTCATCTAGTTTATTCATTTTATGGACACAAAAATCAAGATTCACCATTGCTATGCTGTAGATTGGCTGGCTGGCTATGCTGTAGATTCAAACTAGAAATTATGGCTCTCCAACTCCTATACATAACATGAGATAATGGAACTTAGATCATTACATTTCTTTATTCCATTGTTTACTGAAGCTGAGTTATTGTTTTTATTATTATTGGTTAACAGGGAGATAATTAGTCATCCTGTCTATCTCAGAGGTTTGATATGAAAATATATGTTACAGTCCTTCTAAAGCTTTAGAGCAGCATGCAATTATTACTGTATTCCCACCTAGAAGGTAATTACACCTTTTTCCTATGGGTTTTCAAATAGGAAAGAGTCACAAGATATCTTAGTTATCTAATGCTGCTATAACAGAATACCACAAGGAGATTGCTTTAATAAAGAGAAATTTATTTTCTCACAGTCTAAGCTAGAAGTCCAAATTCAGGATGTCAGCTCTAGTGGAAAGCTTTCTATTTTCATGAGTTCTGGAGGAAAGTCCTTCTAAACAGTCATCCCTCACACTAAGAGTTTCTCCATGCAGGAACCCTGAGTCCAAAAGACATACTCTACTCCAGACACTTTTCTTGGTGATATGCTACTCATTTCTCTCTTATATTTCAAAAGAGATTGACTCAACACACAATCCAGTCTTGTACGTTGAGTCCTGTCTCATCAACATAAATGCCTCTAATCCTACCTAATTAACATCATAGAGATAGGATTTACCAAAACAAAAACCAAACACAGGGTTGTGGAGTTGACCCTAACTCATAAAAACCCTGTAGGACAGAGTAGAAATGCTCAATATAAAAGGGCAGTATTTTCTCTACCATGCCTCAACTCATTTCTATACTTAGAATTACAGTCATAGATATGAAAATATAGAAGTACAAGATATGTCTGCAAATTGTTATAATAGAAATAAGTGTACCATAAATGTCATTAACAGGAGATAGCATTTGAAAGGAAGTGGGATTCCAACAGGTTCTTGGGTGCAACAAACCATTTGCACTCCACTCCTAAAGGTTGCTGGTTCAAACCACCCAGCAACACTGTAGGAGAAAAGTCTAAGGTCTGGTTCTGTAAAGATTACAGCCAAGAAGCCACATGAAGCAATATCACTGTGTAACACTGGAGGTCATCATGAGTCAGAATGGACTAGGTTGGCTTGGTTTTTGGAGATTCCAACAAGCAGTCACTGGGGGAGGGAAAGAACATTCTTTAGGGTGAGAAAAGGCTTCCTTTAGAGGCGGTGAACCCATTAATGATAGCAATCCAGTTTGGTTCATGGTGAGCCCTGTGGGACAAAGTGATAGGATCTATCTGGTGCGGACCATACTAGGAATTTGTTTTGGAGTACCAACAGTTAATAATGGAAATCTAGCATTCCTTGGAATTGTAAAATGAAGGTTTCAAAGCACAGACAGACTGTGGATTACTATATTCTTAGGTGTAAAAGATCCATGTATAAAAATGAGGTTGTCCTCTAAGATTTCTTAACCCATTAATAGTTTCTGTCAATAGCATCTCAGTGCCATTTACAAACAGGGCAAAAAAAAAACGCTCTGAAAGTAAACCTTTAAAAAAAAACAAAAAACAAAAACAGTCCACTGTCATCGAGTCAGGTCTGACTCATAGCAACCATCTAGGTCAGAGTAGAACTGCCCCATAGTTTCTAAGGAGCACCTGGCGGATTTGAACTGCTAACCATTTTGGTTAGCAGATGTAGCACTTAACCCACATACCAAAATCCCAAACAAAATCCATTGCTATCTAATCTGTTCCAACTCATGAAGACACCCTGTGTTATGGAGTAGAACTGCTCTATACAGCTGTCTTGGCTGGATCTTAATGAAAGGGGATCTCTAGGCCTTTGTTCCACGATACCACTGCGTGGGTTCAAAGAACCACTAACATCAGGTTAGGAGCCGAGCACAAGCCACGAGCACCACAAATGCTTTAAAACAAAACTTTTGATATACATATATTGTTAAAAATTGAGGAGGGGAGATAGAGGTAGAAAAGGAAACCACATAATCACCAAATAAGAAAGGCAGAAAACCCAAATTCACATATACAACAAGATATGTCCTCTCTTCCAGAAACAGAATGGGTAAAATACAAAAATAGTAATTAAAAAAACAATATAACCCATAATCTACTGTTATCAAGTTGCTTCCAACTCGCAGCTACCCTTCAGGACTGGTTAGGACTGCTTCACAGGGTTTCTAAGGCTGTAAATCTTTACAAAAGCAGACTGCCCTACCTTTTTCTCAGAGGGGCAGGTAGATTTGAACCACTAACCTTTGCTGAGCACTTAACTTCTGCCACAAGAGCTCCAACATACACAGGGTTAAAAACAAGATAAAAGTCTCTGTTATGGATTAACTTGTATCCCTCCAGAATATGTGCTGTAAATCCTTAACCCTATATCTGCAGTTATAATCCCATTTGGTAACAGGTTCTTTGTTACGATAACCAAACAGAATTAGTAAAGGAATGTATCTAGGTCAATCTCTTTTGAGATAAAAAAGAGATTAAACAAACAGTCAAAAGAAATAAAGATTGGGAAAGGGGAGGGGTGAAAAAGAGATGCTGAGCTACATGAAAAATGCCTAGAAGAAGTTCAAAGAGACAAGGGCCTTCCTCCAGAGCGAACACAGATAGCTGGCATCCTGGATCCAAACTTCTAGCCTCCTAAATCGTGAAAAATAAATAAATTTCTGTTTGTTAAAGCCACCTACTTGTGGTATTTCTGTTATAGCAGCACTAGATAACTTAAGACAGTGCCCTTGAACCAGAAGTGGAAAAGAGTAATCAAAGAGATAAATGAAGAAATGAAAAAGGAATCGATGGATACACACACACACACACACACACACATACACACAAAATCCCTGAAAAATGTAATGACAAAAAATTTAACAGATTTGATAGGAAAAAGAATAAAATTAGAAAATTTGGAAAATAGTTCTGAGGAACTCATCAAGAACACCACACAGAAATGAACAGATTTTGTTGTTGTTTGTTGTTAATTAGACACGCAGTTGAAGGCACGAAAGAGAATGCACTGAGGGACTCCACAACCAATACACTTAGAATAATCATAATATCTGCCTGAGTTACAGGATTATTTCATAAATGCTAGGAATTTCAGTGATCATTCCTAATATTGGGGATGCACTATACAGGACTAACTGCACACCCTCTAATAAAATATCTGTACAAGCATCAGAAACCAACAGGAAAAAACCCACTGCCATCAAGTTGATTCCAACTCATAGAGTAGAACTCCCTCATAGAGCTTCCATGGAGCACCTGCTGGACTAGAACTGCTGATCTTTTGGTTAGAAGCTGTAGCACTTAATCACTAGGTCACCAGTGTTTCTAGTTTCAGAAAACGGAGATGTTATTTAAAAACCTTTTGTTACCAACTTCTTATTTACTTAAATTTCTGATGCTATGTGTTTTCACTAAAGGAAGGTATGCTGATTCAAAGACCAATTTGAAATTTTTGATGAGATTTATGGATACAAGATCTGATAATACAAGTCACCAGTGATAAAAGTGGCAATGTGATGCCACCAATCTGTGGTACGACAATATGCCAATGAGAGCCAGATAAGTAATTTATTGTGGGCATCTTTCCATTACGGGAAACTCTGGTGGTGTAGTGGTGAAGTATTACAGCTGCTAACTCAAAAGCCAGCAGTTCAGATCCACCAGACGCTCCTTAGAAACTCTATGGGGCAATTCTACTGTGTCTCACAGAGTTCCTGTGAGTCAGAACTGACTTGACAGCAGTGGAGTTTTTTTGTTTTGTTTTCCACTAGATTACAAGAGGAACCTTTGGTTTTCTAAATCTGACGCAGAAAAATCAAAACCAACCCATCAGCGCTCCCTAACCATCACATAGGAAAGCCACAATTATGCTTGGAAAACATATCTTGCAGAAATAAAGGAGAAAAAGAGGAATAAGTTTACAAAACTAACACATTCAGGACCTAACGGTATGTTCACCCTGCATAACTCTGTGGTTCCGACTCCGGTCAGCATAGCTTCAGTCATTTCCAAAGGAACTCACCGTAAAGCTAGATGTATTAGAACTTAAATGACAACCTAACCTCTAAGGTTCAGAGGCACAGAAAGTGGCTGGCACACTGTTTACGCCAGCAGTAACAAAAGAGTTAAGAAGACCTTATACTGTTATGTACCTCAATATCATCCTTATGTTTAAGGAGTGGTGCTTCCATGATATTTCTAAGACAAAAAGAATCAGACTCCACATCAAATGGGGTTCCAGTTAACTCAGAGATTCGATCCCAGTGTCTCTGTTTCATTGCTTTATTGGTCATCATTTCCAGCAGAGGACACGATTCACTGAAGTCATCAATTCGTTTCTTGAGATCCAAAAAAGCTTGCCAATCTTTGAGACCTTTTGGAAGTTTACGACATCTTCCAGAAAAAAAGGGGGAAAAAATTATTTCATCTATACATTTTTTGAAGAAAGTTTTATGTATCAGTTTGTGAAATGCCTACAGTATCCTCAGAAGGTAGAGATGATATAAAGCTAAGCTTAATTTGACTGGAACTCACCTATTTTGAAATTCCTGAAGTTCTGCATTAATTTTTTCAATATCTACATCTCCCCAAAGCATTTCATAATAGCCGCTAATATTGCCCATTACAGTATCATACAGTCCATACAGTTTCTGCAGTAAGTTGAGTTCCTTCCTGGAAAACAAAATAATTTAGTCATTACATAGTATTTTTTATAAATTCTACTGCTGGACAGTCAGAGTTCATCTAATTAAATGTTTCATATATTATCCTCATATGCAGGATGTCTTGAAGACAGCATACACATACAACTGCATCAATTTCCAATGAAAAGTCTTTGTTAAAGCTCCATCAATAAGGTCAAGTTTACAGTTCTCTACTATTCTAGAATTACACTATGACTTGATATTAACAAACGCTTTTCAAATTTCATAAAGGAAAAATCTGATTTTTCATGTGGAACTTATTATAACAATCCCTTCAGACAACGCAACCCAAACTTAATAAGAAGATCAAAGCAAAGGCTAAGGTTTAACTGGATTTTTATGGTAATGTTTCCCTTGACCAAGTACTGGTCTGCCTTTACATCTGAACTTCAACATCACTTTCCTACCAGAAACTTTCCATCATGTGCCTAACCAAAAACAACCCTACCAGTTGCCATGGAGCCAATTCCAACTCATAGTGACCCCATGTGCTGCAGAGTAGAACTGCACTCCATCGCGTTTGAATACTATGACCTTTAGGAAGCCAACTGCCTAGTCTTTCTTTGGAGGAAACTTCTGGTTAGCAGTTGAGTGTTTAACTGTTTGCACCAAACTGGGGCTCCCTCATGTGCCCAGAGAGCATTATATTCAAAACTCTATATGGAGGGATTCCCTGTCCAAGTAAAGAAAAAGTTCTTGATGGTGTAAAACACTAAATTGACTCTCAACAGAATTTGTAAGTTAGCCCAGAATTCCTCATCCCTATGTATACCATAAAGGTCCACTAGACCCAATTTTAGTTATTTTCTTTTTTGAGCAGTTCTAACTACTTGTAAGGATTGATATTCACAACCTTTATTCTTTATTAGAAATAGTTCAAACAAAAAATTAAAACTTATTTGTGTTTTTAATGGTGTAATACCTATTCTATCTTGAAACTACCATGTGAGCCCCCATTCTGCAATTAACATTTTCTTATTTTTACAACTCTTGATTCATTTTCCTTTTTAATCATCCTAGGAATTATGTCATTGCTAGTCATTGATTTCTCCTAAATAAAATGCTAAAAAAAAAAACTCCTTTATAAGAAAACAGAAGAATGATAAAACCACCTAGGAAGATGACACAATAATGACAAAATAATAATGTTGTTTCATCATTCATCAGGTTTCTTATTGTGTTGCCCAAAGTACTATACAACCATTCAAGAAAATATGAAAGAAAGAACTCTGGAGATACCATCTTTACAGTCTCCTGCTTTTATTGGTTGGTTGATTGGTTGTCTGGCTTTCATTTAACATAGTTGAGAAATCAGAATTTTTCATTTTCTGCCTAAAACGGCAAAGAGCAGAAAACTGACAGAGGAGGGTAGAAACGGCGGTACTTTAGACTCTAATTTTGACAGTATCCCTGACTATGTAAGAGAAATCTCAGACTATGAGTCTTTAGATGACAACAACCTAATTTTAATTAAATTTTATAAATTTATAATTCTTGAATAAATTTTCTTAACTTAATATTTATGAGTGAACTATCTATTTCTAGAGGCAAGGGCTTCACCATGCAATATTTTGCAACGGCAACCCAGACCATCTCATTTTGTGAAGATGGTGACAGTAGTCTTTCATTATTCACGATGCATACGTACATTTTACTTGATACACTTGGTAGGTAGACAAATGTTGGCAGCAGATGTGTACACAAGGAGAAAAGGCAGTGTAGAAACAAAAAAATTCATTGATCATTCTAAATCTAAACACATTTCCTATTTATGGCACAAACAAGATGACAGTTCTCTCTTCCACAAAATTATGTCATAGCTCTCAGGAGTCTTCAGTTTTAGCAATAAGTACAAGAGAAATCAGAACTAATGATAAGCTAGAACTTATTGGAGATAAATCTGAAATTTGGAACCGGTGTTTGCAAAACGGGTATGCCCCATGTTTATGAATGACAGGTATCATAGACTGTTTTAGTCAGCCAGTGCTACTCTAACAGAAATACCACAGAGTGGATGGCTTTAGCAAAGGAAGGATTATTGTTACACAGTCCGGTAGGCTACAAGTCCAAATTGAGGATATCCACTCCAGGGGAAGGTTTTCTGTCGTGTCGGCTCTGCAGGAAAGTCCAGTATTGCATCAGTCTTTATCCAGGGCACACCTTGGCACAGGAACCTCAGGTCTAAAGGATGCACTCTTCTCCTGGGGCTACTTTCTTGATGGTGTGAGGTTCCCAATTCTCTGCCTGCTTCCCTTTCCTTTTATCTCTTCTAGGACAAAAGGATTAGGGGTGGGACAAGCCATACTCCAGGGAGACTCCCTTTACAGAGGAGCAGGGAGGCGACCTTATAAAGGGATTTACAGTCCCACTCTAATCCTTTAACATACAGCACAGTGAAATCACAAAATGGAGGACAATCATAGCATACAGGGAATTATGGCCCAAGTAAATGGCTACACATATTTTGGGGGGGACACAATTCAATCCATGACATGGACTGAACTGATTCCCACAAAAATATGTGTCAACTTGGTTATGCCATGATTCCCTGTATTATGTGGTTGTCCTCCCTTTTATGCTTGATGTACTTTTCCTGTGCAATAAATCCTAATCTCTGCCTGTGGTTAATGCAGCAAGATTAGAGTATGTTAAAGAGGATTGGGGTAGAACGTAACACCCTTAGCCAGGTCACAGTCCTGATCCAATGTAAAGAGAGTTTCCCTGGGGCGCGGCCTGCACCATCATCTATCTCTCAAAAGATACAAGGAGACAGAACCCAGCAGAGGGTTGGGAACTTCATACTACTGAAAAAGCAGCATCAGGAGCACAACACATGCTTTGGACTCAGAGTTCCTGCACAGAGAAGCTGCTAGACCAAGGGAAGATTGATGACAAGGATCTTCCTCCAGAGCAAACAGAGAAGCAAAAACCTTCCTCGGGAGTTCATGCCCTAAATTTGGACTTGAAGCCTACTGGACTCTAAGAGAACCACTTTCTCTTCATTGAAGCCATCACTTGTGATATTTCTATTAGATCAGCAATAGTTGGCTAAGGCAACCACATTCAGAACATTGTCCCTACTTTGTGCATATAAATCTTCAAACGAAGACATTATGGAACAAAGTTTAGGTTTATTATGCTTAAATTCTTATTAAACTTTCTAATAAAATTGCTTTCACCATCCCTTTATACTTACATTTGTAAGTTATTCCTAAAATTACTTAAAAGTACCTCTTTAAATTTTTTAAAGGGTACAGGGGTCCTAATGGTAAATAGTGATGATTATTTTTCCTAGTATACTAAGGGTTAAAATATTGACTCTCAGACCTAGTGTGCATAGCAATCATCTAGAAAATATATAAAAATGTGGATTTTCTAGCATTCAGTCCCAGAGATTACAATTTGGTAAAAAAAGGATGAGACCCAGAAACCTGCAGTTTTTACCCAGCTGGTCAAATGGATCAAGCTTGGAGCATCATTGCTTCAGAAGAAGAATAGAAACCATCTACCCTAAACCACTGAAGCATTACATAATTTATCTTCAGACAATTTCACATCTATTTTGCCATGAAATTTTCATGCAATGACTTTGAAAGAAGTCAACATTAAGTTCTTTTGTAAAGTCAATACTCTAATAAGCTAATACATCTGGTTTAATTTTGTCTGTCAAGAAAGTTACATTAAAACTTGTATTAAAATATACTTGCTGAAATCCCAGTTCTGTCATGGTTTAAAATCAATAACTTCCTTGGCCTTCAATCTCAATAACCTATGTCTACCCAGCGGGAAGGAGCACTTCAGCATAAATCTAATTAAGTAGAGATGGGGAGCCAAGAATGGTTATTCCTCTAAATAAACAAGTTATCCAAAATTGCAGTGCTTCTGCACAACTACTGACACTATTCAAAAATAGTGAAAAGAAAGCAATAAAGCACAGGTTAAACAAACGTGTGCATGCCCAGAATTTGCAATGTATTTTCTACTGCCTAGAATATGTCCTTTCTGTATGGAAATTGTGTATCAAATAGGTCAGGAGTAGCCAGGAAAAAGGGAAACTTAAAAGTGTTGCAAGTCAGGTTCTTCTCTGCATAATATAGGATTTGATAGTGCATGATTCTTCTAATGGGCTGTATCCCATTATTTGCACTTGAAACACTTAAACACATTTTCCAGACTTACCTGGTTTTGTGTAAAATCTCATAGTCAGTCACAGGCAATCCAAAAAGTTGTTCACCAGATGAATATGTGACATATTTCCTCCACAGATCATCAAAATTGGCCTATAACAAAGGTTTTTAAGTTAAACTAAAACATAACTAATTCAGACTCCAGTAAGATAGAGTTTATTACACTAGTCAGGATAAAAAAGATAGATTGAGGCTTAGCTAATAATAATCTGTGAAAGGAGGATTTGTGAAGCAAATCTATACTGATACCAGGCAAACACAAGAAAAGTTAAGTACTTAAGAAAACTACCTTTCAAGAATTCAAAAAGCATTAATTTTATGTAAAATTATTTCTTTAACAAATTAAATAGCCCCTTAATGGCACTAGTTTTAAAAGTCCTGTTGAAACCCTGGTGGCATAGCTGTTATACGGAAGAGGTGATTACCAAGAACAAGAAAGACACAAGGAAAAAAGAGCCCAGGAGACAGAAAGACCCGTGTGAATGGGTGACTATATCAACATGTGACCATAAGAACCCAGCCATGACCAAAGACAGCTGTGACGCGGCACACAATGTCAAGTCCCAGTGGCAACACAGGAAAAAGCGGGGTGCACCTCAAGAACTCCACTAAAGACCATAACTGATGATCTGGCAGCCTGGGGGTTCCGGTTCCCCTGGGAACATGGCCCCTAGACCTGCTGCTGCCCTTGATCAGAAAACATTATTGAGGTCAACTCTTCAGACAGGAATGGACTGGTTGCAGGGACACAATGTGACCATAAGGTGCGTATACTTCATGGTTCTGTGCATCTATAGGATGCTGTCCTACTGGTCTCTTACTAGAAGGAAGAGGAGAGGGTGGAGAGATGGGAACAGGAGATTGTTAAGAGGTTACGACATACACAGAAGTAAAAGGAGGAATATGCCGTCAGTGGACAAGGAGAGCAGAAGGAGCTGCAAACAGGCAGGTATGCAAATTTAATTTAGATTGTATACTTTCACTCAATCACAATAAAATATTTTTTTAAAAAATCAGTTATATATCTAGAAACTAGCAAGGAAAAAAAGAAGACAGTTCAGCTGCTAACCACAAGGTCAGCAGTTCAAAGCCACCAGGCACTCTTTGGAAACCCAACAGGGCAATTCTACTCTGTCCTATAGGGTCACTATGACTCAACAGTAATCAAGTCTTTTGTTGTTGTTGTTTTGGTTTTTCGGGTTTTTTCTTAAGGTCTCTAGTTCAAGTTTCCATAAATATGAAATAATAAAATTACAATTTTTAACAGAAGGTAGACTTCAGGCTTTTTCACTAATTTTGCTTTGCCATCTCTCCTACAGGGTTCAAATGAGTGAGGCGTTAATATAATCCATTTAACTCTCGTTTCCTCCACATTTGCAAGAGTCCATAAAACAGATTTAACACCATTTGAAATGGTTCTAACAATTTTAAATTAACAAAGTTGATATATATTTCTTCAAATTTTTCTTTAGAATTGAAATTTGAATACGCTACATGTGACAGGAGTGTGTGTCAACTTGGCTGGGCCGTGATTCTCTGTGTTCATATGTCATGAGTCCCGTGATTGTATCTGCTCTGAGCAACCAATCAGTTTAAAAAGAGTTTCCTTGCCTGCACCCATATATAAGCAGATGTTCCAGCAGTTTGTCTGCCTTGGATATTGTGCCTTTGTCTTTTTCGTCTGACTTCAGCTGTTGGGACTCAAGCTATTAGTTTATCTGCAGATCTTGCAATTCACTGATCTCCACAGATTAAGAGCAGGAGCCATGCTCTCTGACCTGCGAGACTTCAGTTCTCCAGCCTCTACAGCTGTCTGAATCAACAGGAGTCTCCATCCTCAAACACTAGCTTGGAATGTTCCAGCCTCTGCAATTGCACGAATCACTTCTTTGGTTTAAGACAGCCTCTCTATATATACTTACACAATTTACTGGTTTTGCTGTCTAGAGAACCCAGACAGAGACACTATGTTTAGAACATTAAGTGTTAACAGATTTGTTCATTTGTTCTGTCATGGAACAAGTACAGCCAGAATGCTCCTTAGAAGTACAAATGGCAAGACTGTTTCATCTACTTCAGACATGTTATCAAGAGAGACCAATCCCTGGAAAACGACATCATGCTGAGTATCATGGATTGAATTGTATGCCCTCAAAAATGTGTGTAGCCATGCGCCTGGGCCATGATTCCCTGTATTCTATGATTGTCCTTCATTTTGTGATTTTCTTATGCTCTATGTTAAAGGATTAGGGTGGGGCTGTAAATCCCTTTATAGGATCACCTCCCTGCTCCCCTGTAAAGGAAGTTTCCCTGAAGTTTGGCTTGCACCACTGTCAATCCTTTCATCCTACAAGAGAGAAAAGGAAAGGGAAGCAGGCAGAGAATTGGGAACCTCACACCATCAAGAAAGCAGCACCAGGAGAAGGGCACGTCCTTCAGACCCGAGGTTGCTGCACCAAGATGCTCCCTGGACAAAGACTGATATAATACCGGACTTTCCCCCAGAGCTGACTTGGGGGAAAGCCTTCCCATGGAGCAGACATCCTGAATTTGGACTTGTAGCCTACCAGACTGTGTAAGAATAAGCCTTCCTTTGTTAAAGCCATCTCCCTCTGTGGTATATCTGTTAGAGTAGCATTAGCTGACTAAAACACTGGGTAAAGAAGAGGATGTGGAAAAAAGAAGACCATCAACAAGATGGATTAAGACAGTGGCTGCAACAATGGGCTCAAACACAGCAATAACGATGGGAATGGTGCGGGGCTGTGAATAGATATGTGCACTCTACATAAAGAGTATAACATACCAACTCATTTTATGTGCCATTGAGTTAATTCCAACTCACAGCAACCCTATGAGGCACAGGAGAACTTCCCATAGGGTTTTCCTAGGCTGTAATCTTTACAGAAGCAGAGGATCAGGTCTCATCTCCTGCAGAGCCACTGGGTGGGTTCAAGCCACCAACCTTTCAGTTGGCAGCTGAGTACTTTAGCCATTGTGCCACCACCATTTCCTAACATACTAATCATTCACATCCATTGCTGTCGAGTCGATTTAGAGTCATTGTGACTTTATAAGACATAGCAAAACTGCCCCATAGAGTTTCCTATGCTATACTCTTGATGGAAGCAGACTGCCACATCTTTCTCCCCTGAAGAGTAGCTGTGGGTTTGAACTACTAAACTTTTAGTTACCAGCTGAAGCACAGTGCTACCATAGGTCCTTGAAGTGATCACTCCTCTGATAAAAATATGGCGCATTAATGTTTCCACTCCTGAGGGAAAGACAAGGAAGTGGGTCTATCTTCAAAATACACCCAGGATCTTGCCACTTCTCAACAACTCCAGCGTTATCACTGGTCCAGGCCTCTCACCCCTATTAATGTAGTAGCTCTTGTTATGTGTGCTGCACAAAAAAATATGTTGAAGTTTTCACCTCTGTACCTGTGAATATGATCTTTTGGGGGGAAGTAGGGTCTTCCTTTGAAAATACCGTTTAAATCATACCAGAGTAGTAGGGGTCCTTGTCTGAATCTCTTCTGAGTATTGTTCGTAAAAGGGGAGAACAGACACAGAATCACCCACTGGAGGGAAAGCATCCTGTAAAGATCTAGGTACAAGCTAAGGAATGCCAGGAAACATCTAGGTCTACAGAAGCTGAAAGATACAAGGAAAGATACTCCCTTACATCCGAGAGAGGGTAAGGCCCTGTGGACACCCTGAATTTGGACTTCTAGCCTCTGGAAGTGTGAGACAATAAATTCCTGTTTTTTAAGCTAGCAAGCTGCTGCATGTGGTACACCAAATGGTCCCAACCCACCTGGAACAGATGACGACCTAGAACATCAATGACATGCGGGAAATAGAGCCCAACAGACACAACGACCCATATGAACGGGAGAATGCATTAGCATGAGACCGGAAGAACCAGATGGTGTCTGGCTACCACCACAGGCAGCCGAGACAGTGGACACGATGTAGAGTCCCTGAGGTATTACAAGAAAAAGAGGTGTGCAGTTCAAGAACTACTAAAACACCAGAATTGATGGTCTGATGGCCTAGAGGGAGCCCTGGGAACACGGCCCCTAGATCTGTTGTTGGCCCAGACCAGAAACCAACACCGAGGTCAACTCTTCAGACAAGAATGAACCAGACTTGGGGACACACTGTGAGCATGTGGTATATGTACTTCATTGTTTCATACACTTACAGGAGGCTGTCCTATTTGATTCTTTCTAGATGGGTGAGGAGAGGGTGGAGAGGAGGGGACAGGTGTTCACTAAGAGGATACTAGAAATAGAGAGTGAAAAGGAGGAATCTGCTGTCACAGGGGGAGGAGAACAGATAAGAGTTGCAGATAGGCAGGCACGCAAAATTGATTTGGAGTCTATACTTTCACTTAATCATAATTTAAAAATAAATAAATTCCTGTGTTTTGAAGCCACTCACTTTATCGCATGTTGTTACAGCAGCCTGAGAAATAAGTTACTTCAATAAATACTTCTGCCTTTTCATTGCCCAGCCTGAGAACCTTGATCTTTTCCCCTCAACTCAGGCTCTAAGCCTATCAATTTCTAACTCCTTAATAATTTCAAGATCCATCTCATTTTCTTCATCCAAAGTACCACTTGCTTGGTTTCCATCTTGACAATTTCTTGGTTGTGTTACTGAAACTGCCCTCAGTTTAAACGTTCTCCCCGCAAAACCATTCTTTACACTAGTACCGGAGAAATCTTTCCAACAGTTCAACTCTTAAAATTTCAAATCTGATCACATCACTTCCTGCTTAAAGCCCTCTGACACTCAAGACAGGATCCAATGCCTCATTAAAGCAGATGAGGCTCTCCAATGATGCTCTTGGCCTGCTCTGCAGCCCTATCCTTCCTCCCTCTCTTCTTGGCCCACCGCTGCCTCCATTATATTCCTTAAAAACTAGTTGCTGTCACGTCCATTCTGTCTCACGGCGACCCCATGTTTGTCAGAGTAGAACTGTGCTCTGTAGTGTTTTCAGTGGCTGGTTTTTCAGAAGTAGATCACTAGGCCTTCCTTCTGAGGCACCACTGGGTGGACTTGAATCTCCAGCTTTGAGGTTAGCATCCTAACACGTTAACTGTTTGCACCACCCAGAGACTATCCTTCCATAACATTCCTGCTTATCTCTTCACTCCCGGGCCTTCGTAACAGTTGCAACTTCTGCCCAAATTACCTTCCTTTCTTCTTTTACCAACCAAAACCAAACCCACTGCTGTTACGTCAATTCTGACTCATAACGACCCTATAGGACAGAGCAGAACTGCTCCACTGAGTTTCCAAGGAGCACCTGGAGGATTCAAACAGCTGATCTTTTTGGTTAGCAGATATAGCACTTATCCACTGTGCCACTAGCGCTAACTCTAATTGGTCCTTCAAGACCCAGCATAGATGCCGCCTCTCCTGTGAACTGTCTCTGTCCCACCATCCCACCAGCCCCCATCTGAATAGGAGTCCCTTCAATCTGTTCCTTCAACACAATCCCATAGCGAAGTCATGGTGATCGGCACAGTTTTGCAATTGCTTCTAGCTTTCTGGATCTTTATCAGATTTTATCAGCTTAAAGGTAAGAACCACTTCTTAATCACTCTTCTGTCAACCAAGTCACATAGTGGGCATCTGATAAATGTATTTTGAATAACTGAAAATTCGAGTAATACAGAAGACACAAAGACAGCATGAAAGTACTGCACAGCCACTGTAGGAAAACTATGAAAAGAACAGGAACAAATAAAAGAATTGCCTGATGCTTCTGAGGGGTCAGTTCACTTGTGAAGCAATGAATTCACAAAACAGTAATCCAAATGGTGTGTATGATTTTTCTCCATACATGCTGAGCAATCTGAGTGTGGAAAGCAATAGTGAAGGGTTGGCCTGATGCACTGAGTACTGTCTATTCTAGTGTAGGACACAGAGGTTGAGGAGTTTAAAGTGATGGATACAGAAGGCAAAGGGAAGAAAAACAATGAGTACAAAGAGAAGGCAGGGAAACCACTTATCAATATGTAAAATCATATTTCTATAAATTTATTATGCTATAAACTTCTTGTCACTCTATATATCAATAGAGAGGCTTGGAGCAAGAATAAGGTATACACTGCAGTTCAAAATCAATCTGTTCTCTAAAAATACAGAGGAATACTCTATGGAGAAGAATATGGAAAGACACAGAAGCAATCAATCATATCATTTAGTAAATTAGAATGCAACTAAAATTTGTATGTACTTCAAACATTAAATTTTCTATTGGAAGGTGAAAACACATAAAATGGTCCCTAAAAATCATTTTTTTTTTCTAATAACAACTCATTACCAATGGGGACAAAAAATGTGTTTTCTTACCTGAAATATCTGCAGTCTGTTGCTAGCTTCCTGGGGTGGGATATTGGGAACCATGGGTCCTTCCTGTAATTAATAATACAGTCTACATTTTAATTCTTACTCTTATGTGTTTGCCACATTATGACATTTATCATTTGTTTTAAGTAAAAATTATTTTTAAAATTCAAATTGTCTAATTTTCATCTCATAACATGAAGCTTTCATTCATTTTTGTGATAGCTTTATTGAGACGTAATTCGTGTACTATACAATTCACCCTTTTAAAGTGCACAATTCGGTGGTTTTTTAGAATATTCAGAATTGTACAACTGTGAACATAATCAGTTTTAGATCTTTTTCATTACTCCAGCTTCCATTCATTTTTCAAAAGGACCCTGACAAAGCTAATAAAAAATGAGACAAAATTACATCTCGTATGAAGTTTGCACTGCGAGAGCTCTGCTTAATTTCACATATGATTAATAAATGGTGATTTAGTGATCACTCACTAAAATAACTGAGATAGAGTTCGGAAAACAGCTTTCTCCTACTAACTGCCCCACTGAATGTGGAACTAGACGTACACAATCACTGAACACTTAGCAGAACTTAGCAGAGGGCAGTCTGTGGTGGCCATGAGCAAGAACAGAGTACCCAAAGAAACACGAAATGATGAAAGGAATGACAAACCTCCCATACAGTGAGACACTAACATAACAAGAACTATTCCCCGAGGAAAAATAAGGGTATTAAGGGTAGTAACACAATCTGTACTATCATGACTGCTACAGATATACTCAGTAATAGACCAGACTCCCAAAATAATAGAACGATAGAGCAACCAAGTGTTGATTAATCCAACTTTAAGAGGTAGATTTAGTACATGCGGGTTTTTTTTTTCCTTAAAAAAAAAGTGTTATATAAGAAACACTGTCATGAATTGAATGTGTTCCCTAAAAAATCTGTAACAATTTGGCTGTGACATGATTCCTGGTATTGTGTGATGTTCCTCCAAGCTGGAGTTCCTGCCTCTATGATGTTAGTGAGGGTGGATGGTCAGCAGTTGTGTTGGTAGAGCAAGATTCAATGTTTAAATTTGTTTTGTGCCTACAGGCAGTCTCTGAAATATAAAGGAAAAAGTCTGGCAGAGAGAATTGGGAACCTCACACCATCAAGAAAGCAGCGCCAGGAGACGAGCACATCCTTCAGACCTGAGGTTCCTGCTCCAAGATGCTCCCTGACCAAAGACTGATGCAACACAAGGACTTTCCTCCAGAGCTAACAATGAGGAAATTTGGTCTTGTAGCCTACCGGACCACATAAGAATAAACTTTGCCTTGTTAAAGCCATCCACTCGTGCTATTTCTGTTAGAGCAGCACTAGCTGACTAAAACAAACACCAAAACCATAAATCATGTTATGAATCCAGATTCATTATGACCACTTAAAGAAATACTTTGCTTTAGGGGAGCATTCTGAGGTTAACTTTAAGGAGATAAAGCTTCATCAGTCAGAATAAATGATGAATAATCTAAGGTACTGACCAGTTATGATATTTATTATTTATGTTCAATGACCCTTTGGGTTCTCTAAAAGCTAGTGAAATGGCAAAATCAGTTCCATGATACCTAGTACCTATTGCTATCAAATCAGCTCTAATTCACAGTAATCCCGAGTGTGTCAGAGAAGAACTGTGCTCCATCGGGTTTCCCATGGATGATTTTTCAGAAGTTAGATTGCCAAGCCTTTCTTCCAGGTGTCTGTAAGTGAACTTGAACCTCCAACTTCTTGGTTAGCAGCCCAGAGTGTTACCCATTTTCACCACCCAAGGATTCTAATACCCTGCTACTAGGGAGTTCACAGTTTCTTAGTGCCTTTCAATAACTGTGTTACATTTTTTGAGTATCAGAATTCTGGTTCTGAGAAAGGACAAGACCTGACCTTTTGTTCCTTCCACAATCTCCAAAGCTATTGCTCCTCTTAACAGTCAAACTTACTTTCTCTGTAAAATATGCTTACAGGAGTAACTATTCCTCCTTTTTTTTAATAACTGCAAATACATAAGTTATCTCTTGCATACAATTTACAGATCACAGTGCATCTTTGGGGGGTTATCATTTTCATTTCATATCAACATATTACACAACATCTTAACATACAACTTGCAAATAGCTAAATTACCGTTTCATATGACTCTGCGAAGTTTGTCACATCCTCACGAAAAACTTCCACGGATTCTAGGAGATTACTTTTAAACTTAGGCTGCACTTGAACAAGTTCATCTTGTACAGAAACCTAGAATAAAAAAGAATACTCAACATTAGTGTGAAAGTAATCTATTAGAAGGAGAAATTCATCTCATAGTGTCCTACATACAAAGATATCTGTGTAATGCTCTTAGTAATAAATAAACAAACCAAATGTACCAATAGGAAATTCAAATCATTCTAGTGCATGACCCAAGAGGTAAAGTAATCTTCCCTGTAACTACAGTTCAAAGTTGTCTAAGGGAAACTGATCAGGCTGTAGATGTAATTATTATCTGCCTGAGAACATTCTGGCTATACTTCTTCTGAGACAGATTTGTTTACACTGACAGCCCGTGGTATGTACAGTCAATATTCTTCACCAACATCATAATTTGAATACATCAACTCTTTTCCCTTCCTTTTTCATTGTCCAGCTTCCACACAGATATGAGAGAATCAAAAAGACCATGCATGGCTTGAATCAGGCTCAGCTTAGTCCTCCAAGTGACATCTTTGCTTTTTAAGATTTTAAAGAGGTCTTCTGTAGCAGATTGCATCTGCAATACATTAGGTGGTTGGATTTCTTTACTGATATTTCCATAGGCACTGACTGTGAATTCAAGTAAAATGAAATCCTTGACAACTTCAATATATTCTCCATTTATCATAATGCTTATTGGTCTGCCATGGATTCAATAGTGTCCCCCCCCTATAAAATATGTATCAACTTGGTCACTCTGTGACTCCCATTATTGTGTGGTTATCCCCTACTCCGTGATTTTCCTATGTGTTTTCAATCACCATCTCTGCCTGTGGATAGAGTTACACCCTGCTCAGGTCACATCCCTGGTCCAATGTAAAGGGAGATAAAATAAAGAGAAGCAAGCAGAGAACTGGGGACCTCCTACCACCAAGAAAGCCAAGCTGGGAGCAGACTGCATCCTTTGGACCCAAGGTCCCTGTGCCTGAGAAGCTCCTCATCCAGAGGGACACTGAGGACAAGGACCTTTCTCCAGGGCCAACAGAGAAAGGTTTTCCCTGGAGTTGATACCCTGAATTTGGGCTTTTAGCCTACCCGACTGAGAAAATAAATTTCTCTTTGTTAAAGTGCTGTTACACTTTAACATTTAACATTTCTGTTACAGCAGCACTAGATACATAAGACATGGTCCAACCATGAATATTTTTGTTTTCTTTATATCAGGGTGTAATCTATAGTGAGGGTTGCAGTGCTTGATCTTCATCAATAAATGCTTCAAGTCCTCTCCACTTTAAGTAAGCAAGATTGTGTCATCTACTTATCGCAGGTTGTTAACGAGTCTTCCTCCAATCTTGATGCAGCATTCTTCCTCATACAGTCTAACTTCTCATATCATTTGCTCAGCATACAGAATGAGTAGGTATAGTGAAAGAATACAACTCTGACCTTTCCTGATTTTAAACCATGCAGAATCCCCCTGTTCTGTTCAAACAACTGCTTCCTGGTCTATGTACACATTCCTCGTGACACAAATAAATGTTAATTTATTAAAATTTTTAACATTGTTAAATGTAGTGTTATTCATAATTTGTTATGATTCAGTTGAATGCCTCTGCATGGTCAATGAAACACAGAAAAACATCTTTCCAGTATTCTCTGCTTTCAACCAAGAGGATCCATCAGACACCAGTAATGATATGCTTCATTCCATGTTCTCTTGTGAATCCACTTAAATTTCTGGCAATTCCCTACTGATGTATGGCTGCAGCCATATTTGAATTATCTTCAGCAAAATTTTGCTTACATATATACTAATGATACTGTTCAATTATTTCCACATTCTGCTGGATCACCTTTCTTTGGAAGAGACATGAGTATCAATCTCTTCCAGAAACTTGGCTGGGTAGCTGTCTTCCAAATTTCTTGACATACATGAATGAGCACTTCTGGTGTTGCACTTGTTTGTTGAAGTATCTAAGTTAGTATTCTACCAAATACCTGGAGGCTTGTTTCTCACATATGCCTTCAGTGCAGTTTGGACTTCTTCCTTTAGTACCGTCAGTTCTTGATCATATGCTACCTCCTGAAAAACATCAAATTTCAACCAATTCCCATTGGTACAAAGCAGAAAACCAAACCCACTGCTCTCAAGTCAATTCTGACTCATAGCAACTCTATAGGACAGAACAGAACCACCTCCATAGAGTTTCCAAGGAGTGCCTAGTGGATTAGAACTGCCAACCTTTAGGTTAGCAAAAGTAGCAGTTAACAGTGACTCTGTATCCCTTCCATCTTCCTTTGATGTTTTCTGCATCACTCAGTTTTTTGCCTATAGAATTCTTCAGTTCTTTCAGGTTGAAAAACATTGAGTGTATTCTTCCCTTTTGCTTTTCTAACTTTGAGGTCTTCGCACATTTCATTGTAAGCATTGCTTTGTGTTTTCCAGTTGTCCTCTGAAATCTTATGTTCAGTTCTTTCACTTCATCATTTCTTCCTTTCACATTAGCTACTCTACATTCAACAGCAAGTTTCAGAGTCTCTTCTGACATCCACTTTGGTCTTTTTTCTTTCCTGTCTTCTTAATGGTAACCCTAAGAAATAAATAATTTTCTTCTTGTGTGATGTCCTTGATGCCATCCCACAAATCTGGTCTTCTTCGGACATTAGCATTTAATGCATCAAATCTATTCTTGAGATGGTCTCTAAATTCAAGGGGGATATATTCGAGGTTGTACTTTGGTTCTTATTGGCTTGTTTTTAATTTTCTTCCATTGCAGCCTGAATTTGTATATGAGAAACTGATGTTCTGTTCCACCATCAGTCTCTGGCCTTATTCCGACTGATGATACTGAGCTTCTCCATCATATCCTTCTACAGATGTAGTCAATTTGATTCCTGTTACTCTATCCAGTGAAGTTCACATGTATAGTCATCATTTTTGTAGGCGAAAAAGGCATTTCCAGTGAACAAGCCATTGGTCTTGCAGAATTCTATCATATAATCTTCAGCATTATTTCTATCACCAAGGCCATATTTTCCATTGACTGATCCTTCTTCTTTGTTTCCAACATTCACATTCCAATTACAGTGATTTCCAATGCATCTTGATTGCACGTATCATCAATTTAAGGTTCCAAGAAGCTGGTAAAAGTCTTCAATTTCTGCATTAGTGGTTGGTACACAAATTTGAATAATGGTCATATAAACTGGTCTTCCTTGTAGATGTGATGGGTATTATCCATCATGGATAGCATTATACTTCAGTATAGATCTTGAAGCTTTTTTTTTTTTGACAATGAACACAATACTCTTATTCCTCATTGCTGTTCTCAACATGATAGACTATATGATATCTGATTCAAAATGGTCAATACCAATGCATTTCAGTTCACTAACATCTAGAATATTGATATTTAAGCACTTCATTTCATTTTTGACAATTTTCAGTTTTCCTTGATTGATATTTCACACATTGGGAATTGTGCCACATCAGCAAATCAAGATCCTGAAAGCTTTACCCCATTCATGTTGCAAAAGTTAACTCTACTTTGGGGAGGCAACTATTCCTCAGGCATATTTTGAGTGCCTTCCAGCGCCCTGGCTTCTAACCTGGGGGCTAATCTTGCAGCACTATATCAGACAATGTTCTAACACTATCCACAAGGTTTCCAGAGGTTAATTTTTTTCTTTAGAAGTAAATCTCCAGGTCCTTCCTCCTAGTTTGTCTTATTTTGGAAGCTGTGCTGAAACCAGTCTACCATGAATGACCCTTTGGTATCCGAAATCCCAGTGGCATAGCTACCAGCATCACACCAACATGCAAGTCACAGCATTTTACAAACTGACAAACAGACGGTGGTCTACCAGGATAGTTCTTTGTTGTTTTTAGTTGGAGAATAAGTTCGGCAAGGAAAAGGAGAAACTGGAACCCCTGTACATTCCAATGGAAACAAGCTGGCATGTCCTCAAAAAGTTACACACAGAATTATCACACGACCAGGAAGTATATTCATAGGGATATACTCAAAAGCATTGGAAGCAGGGACTTGAACAGACACTTGTACTTCAATATTCACTACAGCATTATCCACGATAGCCAAAATGTGGAAACAATCCAAATGTCCAGCCACTGATGGATAAATAAAATGTAGTCCATACATACGCCAAACTATCATTCATCCATTAAAAGGAATGAGGTTCTGATACATTATGACTTGGATGAACTTTGAACACATTATGCTAAGTGAAATAAGCTAGAACACAGAAGGACAAAAAATCACATGATCCCATTTACATAAAATAAATAGGCAAATTCGTAGAGATATAAAATAGTCAGAAGTCACCACGAGCTAGAGGAGCAGAGACTAAGGAGCTATTACTTAATAGACACAGAGTATTGTTTGGGTGATAAAATATTTCTGGACATAGATGGTAGTGACAGTTGCACATTATTGTGAATGTAAGTAATGACACTGACTTGCATACTTAAAATGGCAAATTTTACGTCACCATGGCTAAACATATGGCTGATGTTCAGCCACTTTGAAGACGTAGCATATGATTAGAAACCAATGGTACTGAAGGAAGAAATCAAAGCTGCCTTGAAGGCATCAGCAAAAATCAAGGTTCCAGGAATATCAACTGAAATATTTCAACAAACAGATGCAGCACTGGAAGTGTTCCCCCATCTATGCCAAGAAATTTGGAGGACAGCTACTTGGCCAACTGATTGGAAGAGACCCATATTTATGCCCATTCCAAAGAAACGTGATCCAAGCAAATGCAGAAATTACCAAACAATAGCATTAATATCACATACAAGTAAAATTTTGCTCCAGACCATTCAAAAGTGACTACAACAGTATATTGACAAGGAACTGCCAGAAATTCAAGCTGGATTCAGAAGAGGAAGTGGAACCAGGGGTATCATTGCTGATGTCAAATGGATCTTGGCTGAAAGCAGAAAACACTAGAAAGATGTTTACCTATTATTCATTGACTACGAAAAGTCATTCAACTGTGTGGATCATAACAAATTATGGCTAACATTGTGGAGAATGGGAATTCCAGAACACCTAATGTGTGCTCTTAAGGAATTTGTTTATGGATCAAGAGGCAGACGTGAGAACAGAACAAGGGGCCGCTGCATGGTTTAAAGTCAGGAAAGGTGTGTATCACAGTTGCATCCTTTCACCACACCTTTTCAATCAGTATGCCAAGCAAATAATTTGAGAAGCTAGATTATACAAAGAAGAATGAGACATCAGGATTGGAGGATGACTCATTAACAACCTGCATTATGCAGATGATGCCACCTTCCTTGGTGGAAGTGAAGAAGATGTGAAACACTGATGAAGATCAAGGACCACTGCCTTCAGTATGGATTGCGCCTCACATCAAGAAAACAAAAATCCTCACAGTGAGACCAGTAAGCAACACTGTTATAAATGGAGAAAGGATTGAGGCTATCAAAGACTTCATTTCACTTGGGTTCACAATCAATGCCCTTGGGAGCAGCAATGGAGAAACCAAAAGACACATTCCATTGGAAAAAGCTGCTGCCAAAGACCTGTTTCAAGTATTGAAAAGAAAAGATGTCACCTTGAAGACTAAAATGCACCTGACCTAAGCCATGGTATTTTCAATCACATCATACACATGCAAAAGCTGGACAATGAACAAAGAAGACAAGAAGAATTGATGTCTTTAAATCATGGTGTTGGAGAAGAACGCTGAATGTACCATGGACCATCAAAAGAACCAACAGATCTGTTCTAAAAGAAGTACAACCAGAGTGCTCCTTGGAGGCAAAGATGGCAAGGACTGTGTCTTACATACTTTGGACATGTGGTCAGGAAGAATCAGTCCCTGGAGAAGGACATCACGCTTCGTAGAGTGGAGGGTCAGTGAAAAAGAGGAAGACCCTCAATGAGATGGATTGACATAGTGGCCGCAACAATCCACTAAAGCATAGAAACGATTATGGACACAGCGCAAGACTGGGCAGTGTTTCATTCTGTTGTTTATAGGGTTGCTATGCATTGGAACTGACTCGACAGCACCTAAAAACAACAATGAAATTTTATTTTACCATAATAATTTTCTTTTTAAGTAATGAAGTACTGTTATGTGCTATACCATGACTGAACCTTGAAAACAGTCTGTAAAATGACAGAAGCTAGTTACAAAAGACCTTATACAGTATGGATCCACTTATATAAAATGTCCAGGAAAGGTCAATCCATAGAAACAGGAGGTAAATTATCAGTTGTCAATGTGTACAGTGAGAAGGCAATGAGGAGTGATTACTAACAAGTATGGGATTTCTTTTCGTAGTGATAAAATTGTTCTAAAATTAAATAATGGTGATGGTTGCATAATTTTATTAATAAACTAAAAACTACCAAATTGGGTACTTTAAAATGGGGACTTTCAAAGTATATAATTACATGTCCCCAAAAACTGTTATAAATGGCATACATTAGGCCTTAACAAGTATGAAATAAAAGAAGAGGATAATATAGTTTTTACTTACAGCTTTGCTCTGCAATTTGTTGAAAGAATATCTCAAGGTATCAACTGCTTCTGATTCCTCTTTGGTTACTTCAACTTCAAATCTGTTTAAGATAGCATAAGCTTCCTAAGAAGCAGAGGTGAAGTTCAGACATATTAGAAGGAAATTGTCAAATGACCTAAAAATGTCTCCTAGAAAAAGAATCCTATGTCTTAGCAGAGAACATATTTTAAAAGAGTGGTTCCCAAAATTCAACACGTACAAAAAACACCTCTAGACACTCACTAACCACCAGATACAGATTCTAGATTTGAGGTCCTGAAATCCACATTGAAGAAGTGTGTAGGTGATTCTGATGGAGGAGCAGGCAGATTACACTGAGAAATTGCATCCTTGCAAATACTACAGAATCATTTTCTGTCTCTTTATTCCCACAGTTTGTGCCAGCACTATGCAGGATATTTTCTCATACTCTAATAAAATATGAGTTGGATACTGGCTACAAAAAGAAAAGAAACTCTGGCGGCATAGTAGTTTGACTGCTAACCACAAGGTCGGCAGTTCAAATCCACCAGCCACTCCTTGGAAAGCCTATGGGGCAATTCTGTTCTCTTCTATAAGGTTTCTATGAGTCAGAATTAACTCAACAGCAATGGGGTTGATTTTTTGGTTACATAAAGAATGGAATAAAGTGATGATGTGACAGATACCCCAAAGAAAAGAAATGGAAGTAATTAAAAGGGTGGATTGGTCATTGGCTTTACTAAGAGAATTTATGCTGAAGCATTAAGTTTCTACAATCAGGGAAAGAATCATATGATATTCTTCATTTGCCAGGCAATCAGCATCCAAAACTTCCAAATATTAAAATTTAAATAAGTAGTAACAGCATGAGGCTCATTAGCTACCAAACAGTATAAATTGTAAAGGGACTCAAGAAAGGATAAAATAGTCATGAGCATTGGATACTAAGAAGAGGCAGTGGAAGTAATCCCTCCCAGGCATTACAGGTAATAAGGAGATGTGCAATCTACAGGGAATTTAAAAAACAACAATAAAATCAGTTAGGAGTCTAATTTTTTATTACCATGAGCAAGAAATTCTGAACAACATCAATGACAAAAAAAAAAAACTGGAGCAGACAGAATAATGACCCCCTCCCAAAGATGTCTAGAATCTGTGAATATGTTACCTTACATGGCCAAAGGAATTTTACAAATGTGATTAAATTAAGGATCCTGAGCTATAGAGATTATTCTGGGTTAACCAGGTGGGCCCAATGTAATCCAAAAGTCTGTACAAGGGAAAGAGCCCTAGTGGCACAGTAGTTAAGAGCTCAGCTGCTAACCCAAAGGTCAGCAGTTCAAATCTATTAGCCTCTCCTTGAAAATCCCATGGGGCTGTTGTACTTTGTCCTATGGGGGTCTCTGAATTGGAAATGACCCTATGGCAATAGGTTTATTTAAAGGAAAGAGGGAAAATCAGAATTGGAAATGTGATGACAGAAGCAGAGGCAGAAGTAATGTCACTGCTGGAAGGGGCCGTGAGCCAAGGAATGCAGGCAGCCTCTGAAAGCTGGGAAAGGCGACAAATGGGTTTTCCTCTAGGGCCTCCAAGGCAGCTCTGCCAGTACCTTGTTTTAACCCTCTAAGACCCATTTTTGGACTTCCAGCTTACAGAACTGCAGGATAAAAAATGTGCATTGTTTTAAGCCCCTCAATTTGTGGCAATCTGTTATAACAACAATAGAAAACTAATACTCTTCCCTGAAAAAAATATTTTCTTGATCTACACTCCCAAAAAATGCTGCAGTTTACACTTCTATCTGTGTGGACTCCCTTCATCCTCATCTTTGGCATGCCATTGGTTATGAGTGAGATACAGAACTGGTTTATAACAAAAGCCAAAGAGCTTTGGGGAACTGCCTAATTTGCTGGGACTGACGTGAGAGAATACAACCATTCTTTTCCTTAAGATGTTGGTGCCAGTATCAAAAAATAAACATTGCCTAGCCCAGTATAGCATTATTAATAAACTAATATTTCTTTGTACACTATTCACTGTCAATAATTGCCAAGACTGTCCCAAAGACATCAGCATCAAAAAAGAAATAGGTAGAAGGTGCCATAAAGTAGCTGAAGAAATACGTTAACAGAATCACTTTCATGTGTCTCTATTCCCAAGAAAAATAAATAATACTTCAAGAACAAAAAATGAAATCATTTCTTACTTCAATTGGTCCCAAAGTCATGTCCATTTGAATTTCATTATCACGAATACAAGCCAAGGCTTCCATTGCAAACCTGACATCATCTAAGTCACGAATAGGCCTAGACAACTTTTTTAAGTATTCATTGATAAATGTTATCATGTCTGACATCTTCTTTTTGTATTCTTCATTCAGGTATCGACAGAGTAACATCTTCCATGCCTTCGCCTCAATTGATAAGGCCAATTTCATCGGCTCTGGTGAAGACAAGATCAGAATACAATCGATATTCTAAAACTATACTGTTTACATTTCAGCACTGAGAATTACACTGTCCAGTTCCACAGTCACTAGCCATCTGTGGCTCTTAAGCACTTGAAATGTGGTTGGTTTGAACTAGATGAGCTACAGGAGTGAAATACACACTAGCTTTTGAAGGCTTCCCATCCCCATGGAGTATGTTAAGCCATGCGTGAGAAGGGCACCATAACCTATGAGAAGGAATTTCTGGAATTAGTTCTAGCACTGTCCTTGCTGAGTTTCTAGCCATTCCATTAGCAGCCCTTTATTTATTCCCCCATTTTCCTCTAAGTAACATCACACAATGGAGTGAAATCTATTGTTTTATCTGTCACACCCTGCTTTCAGTTTTCTTGTTAACGACATTCCCTACTTCATCCACATGGTTAGGGTACAAGTATAACCCAATCCCAAATTCCAGGTCAATCTTGATCTCTTAGGGACCAATCAAGAGTCTTTCCCTAAGAGTCTGGAAACAGAAAAAGCCATGACCAGAGAGATGGGAGGCAGAGAGAAAAGATTTTCCCAGATTTACACTATCCTTTATTCTGATCTGTTCGTAAGGCCTAGCTGCATCTCGGATTCTCAGATACAACTTATTTCCCTTAGTGTAGCTCAGATGGGTTTCTGTTCCTGGCAAACAAAACAGCTCTCACTGGCCAACTCCTGTTTATCAGCCTGTGCCCATTATTCTTCCCTCTTTGATAAACTCCATACTCCCTAGCCCTGCCAAGCTTAAAATATTAACTGCGCCCTTCCCAACTTCCAGCAGGACTGAGGCTCAGAAGGCAGCATGGCCTGAGAAGAAACACACAGCCAGCTTGTTGACTGAGGCTGTGAGATCACATGCCATGAGATGCATGCCTTGTAGGGCTCTTCACTTGCTCAGACCCCAGGAATTCAGTCTGCCTACCCTTATTTCTGAAACCCTAGTGGAGTAGTGGTTAAGAGCTGTGGCTGCTAACCAAAAGGTTGGCAGTTTGAATTCACCAGGTGCTACTCAGAAACTGTATGGGGCAGTTTTATGCTGTCCCATGGGGTCGCTATAAGTTGGACCCTATGTTGAAATGAGACATAAGTAACTCCATTTAGAGGAAGGGTGCAGTGAAAATTCAGGTAATAGGCTCCAGGAACCAACTTAGCAGGAAATAACAAGAAATATCACAGGGTAATTACACCAAAACAGATAGGGCCTGGAGACAGCATCGTAAATAACCCCTGGAGCCAGCCTAGTAAAACATCCACTAACAGTTACATTTTACAACCTACGGAAATTCCATATGGATGAAAACATTCACCAGTGTGTTTAACACATTCACCCACAGTTAAATTTTGCAACTTGCAGAAATTCCATATGGCCTCAGCCAAACTCTGCCAATCAATGCAAAGGTCAGCTCCCCCTCCCTACCTTGCAATTTCATGGCTTAAATACTGGGTGCTAAGGAAGCTTGGGGTCGCCTCCTTGCTCTGCGTAGTTTGGAGTGAGTCCCCGGTACACCAGTCTTTTTCCTATGGGGCACATCTTTAATAAAACTTATCCTTTAAAGAAAATCTGCTTCACGTCTTGAAACCCGGACCCTAACACCTATAGGACCCTTTAGGAGCCCTGGTGGTACCACAGTTAAATGTTGAGCTGCTAACCAAAAGGAAGGTAGTTCAAAATCACCATCTGCTCTGCAGGAGAAAAATGGGGCACTCTGCTTCCATAAAGATTACAGCCTTGGAAACCCCCTGGGGCATTTCTAGTCTGTTATGCTAAGTGTAAGCCCTACTGGCACACTGGTTAAGCACTCAGCTGCTAACCAAAAAGTTGGTTGTCTCAACCTATCTGCTACTTCGCAGGAAAAAGGCCTGATGATCAGTTCCCCAAAAGACCACAGCCTAGGAAACTCCATGTAGAAGTACTACTCTTTCCTACAGGATACCTCTAAGTCATAATCAACTCAACCATGCACAACACCAACAACACTGTACTTCTATTTTTAGTTTTTGAGGAAACAACACTGTTTTCCAGAAAGGCTGTACCATTTTGCAGTCCCACCACAAATCACCCCACACCTTTCTATTTGGGGGGCTTTTGTTTTGTTTTTGTTTTTATCCTAGTCATCTTAGAGGGAATAAGGAGCCCTGGCAGTGTGGTAGTTTAGTGCTCCTGTACTAACCAAAGGTTGGACAGTTCAAACCCACCAGCCACTCCAGAAGAGAAGGATGGACAGTCTGCTTCCATACGGACTCAGACAAACCTGTTGCTGTTAATTCTGACTCATAGTGACCCCATACAACAGAGTAGAACTGCCCCACAGGATATTTAAGGAGCTGCCAGAGGATTTAAACTGCCAACCCTACAGTGGCTGACCAGCCACTGTAGCACTTAACAACTAGACCACAAGGGTTTCTTACACCAAAAAAAAAACCCCAAACCCTCTACCATCGAGTGGATTCTGACTCATAGAGACTCCATGTAATAGTTCTATTCTGTCTCATATGGTCACGATGAGTCAGAACTAACTTGATGGCAGCCAAGTTTTTTTTTAATTTTTTGTTTTATTTATTTATTTATTTTGCTTCAGGCTTCATTCAGCAAGATGACTGAAGATAAGCACAAAGCATATATGGCTAAGTATCTGATATGAAGTAGTGAATGGGGTAGATATTGTCACTGTCACCAATCTGCAGAGCAAATAGAGGTTAGGGAGATCAAGTAACCTAGGTAGTCAAGTTCCAGAACCACTGTTACACTGACACCTTGAGGGCAGAATTGAAGGTGTATTTACAGTAGATAATTGAGGTAAAACAGGGAATTCAGATACCCTCTGGAATAAGCACCTGCCCACAAGCTTTGGGCAAAACTGATGTTCTGTGAGCATGGTGACAAGCAGCCACCAGAACTGGTTTTACATCCATGCAAACAACTGTTACAAGTTCGTCATCAATGTCAGCCCCTCCCTTCTGAAGGTCAACCAATCAGGAAGAGAGACTCACTCCAATAAACCTGCCTCTGAGTGCTAACCAATTAACAAGAGTTTCCCCTCAGTAACTATACTTCTACAGATGCTGCTAACCTAGCCACATCCACAATCCTTCAATGTCATGCTGCTCAAACACTCTGTTCTGCTGGAGACATGCTGTCTGATCAGCGTAGTTCTCCCTCATCACATATATTTTAAAAAAAAAAGTTGCCACCAAGTGGACTCCCACTCATGGCAACCCCATGTGTGTAAAGTTAGAATTGTCAGCATAGGGTTCGCAGTGGCTTGTTTTTTGCAAGTTGATTACCAGGCCTTTCTTCTGAGACACTTCTGGATGGACTCTAACTGCCAACCTTTGGTGAGCAGCCAAGTTCCTTAATCATCTGCACCACTAAAAAAACCCAAAAAGAAATCCAGCACCACTGAGTCAATTCTGACTCATAGCAACCCTATAGCACAGAGTAGAACCAGGTTTCCAAGGAGTGGCTGATAGATTTTAACTGCTAACCTTTTAGTCAGCAGCCTGAGCTCTAAACCACTGCACCACCACAGCTGCTTGCATCACCCAGGGATTCCTTACTACATATATTGTTGTTGCTGGGTGCCAATGGGTCAATTTCCAAGTCATAGCGCTTCCATGTGACAGAGCAGAACTGGCCCATTGGGGTTTCTAGGATGTAATCTTTATGTAAGCAGATTCCCACATCTTTCTCACACACAGAGGCTGGCAGGGCTCAATTTTTTGCACCACTAGGCTCATTTTACCACAAATACCTAAACCAACCCCATTGTCACAGAGCTGATTCCAACTCACAGCAACTCTATAGGACAGAGTAGAACTGCCCCACAGGATTCCCAAAGAGTGGCCTGGTAGACTTAAACTGCCAACCTTTTGGTTACCAGCCAAACGCTTAACCAGACTGCCTCACCATAGTGACTCAATGGCAACAGGGTTTCACTTACACATACCAAAAAAAAAAAAAACCCAAAAACCCAGAGCCATCAAATCAATTCTGACTCATAGTGACCCCATAGAGCACAGCAGAACTGTCCCACTGAGTTTCCGAGGAGCACCTGGCAGATTTGAACTATCAATCTTTTGGTCAACAGCCGTAGCGCTTAACCACTACATCACCAGGGTTTCTTTACTACCTATACCAAACCAAACCTACTGCCATCAAGTTGATTATGACTCATAGTGACCCCATAGTTCAGAGCAGAACTGCTCCATAGAGTTTCCAAGGAGCACTGGAGCCTTTCGTTAGCAGATTGAGCACTTAAGCCACTATGCCAGTAGGGTTTCCTTATTCCATGTAGTGTTACTACACAAGTAAGCAATCAATTCAGCTTCGTCTTTTTACTTCAGACTTTAAGTGATGATCCTATAGCTGTTTGACTCTCTAATCCCAAGTGAATTAATTAATGTGTCAGGAGATCTCAAACCGCTTTGACACAATGTCCTCCTCAGAGTAACCGGAAAAGGGTTTCATCTGCAGTTTGAGTTGTTTGACTGCCATATTAAAGAATCAGCCTATGGAATATTTGGGTGTATAAGCAATATTGGTGGTCCCCAATTTTTTAACATTGATAATATTGTACCAAGATCATTAATAACTGCTTGCTAAATAAAACAATATTCCTCATGAAAATACAAATGAAGCCCTAGTGTCTTTGTGCTTGAGTGTTTGGCTGCCAAACAAGAGGTCAGTGATTTGAACCCATCAGTGGCCCTGTGGGAGAAAGATGGGGCAGTCTGCTTCTGTAAAGAAGCCCTAAGGGGCAGTTCTACTCTGTCTCACAGGGCCACAATGAGTTTGAATCGTTTTGTCAGAAATGGGTTTGCTTTTGATTTATGAAAAGATAGATACTTTGCACAATCAGTACTTTTAAAATACCTGTATGCAATTCAAGTGCTCCTACAACAATAATAGGTTTCAGCTCTTCAATCTCCTGCTCAAAGGTCGCATAGTGTAGAATTTCTGATCTGATTTCAGTCAGAGAAGGGTTGTTCGCCAGAAAGTCCTGTAAGAAACAACTGATCAAAGCTTTAATTTTTTTGTTAGTGTAAATCTTATGCTTAAACACTTAAAATCTGCGAAAGCTAGAAACTGTATAAGGCAGAAACTTAACAGAGAAGGAAACGGCAAGTGTTTTCCACTAAAGCAAGCAATCATAGGATCCTAAGACTGCACACCCTGTCAAAGGCGGGAAACTTGTGAGACCTGGATAAATCAAGCAGTTCTACAGAGGTCTCACTTTTACATGTGTCACTATAGTAGTTACATTAGAAAACTGCATTTTTATATCCTTTAATCTTATGTAAACCCTGGTGGCATAGTGTTTAAATGCCATGTCTGCTAACCAAAAGGTCAATAGTTCAAATCTGCCAGGTGCTCCCTGAAAACTCTAGGGAGCAGTTCTACTCTGTCCTATAGATTCACTAGGAGCGGAATCCACTCAACAGTGGTACAGTTGATCTCAGTCTTGTGTGTGCTACTAGGCCAGAGGCTCAGTCAAGAATGGAATATTCTGGTAGTATTGACAAAGAAGGCTATTTAAGGGAGTTTCATAGCCTGTTATCATCATTATTGAGAGTGCTCAAGTCTTCTTGAGTGTCCAAAAAGACAGCTGTCAGCGTGACTCCATGTAGGTGTGACTCATCCTTGTACGCCGGGCCTCTGGACATTGTCTGGCACATAATCAGTACTGGAATATTTAACTGAACTTAACTAAATCTGCCTCAGCGTCATCCTAGTCAACTGCCTCAGAATGTCAATGTAAGAATTACTCCAGATAATGTGCCAGGTATTTGGTATTTACAGATTAAGACTCTTCTCTTTCACCAGTACCTGTCATTATCACTGGTATTTTCTTGGTCTTCCTCCTTCCCCACCCCACAAAGAATTAGATGTAAACATTGAAACACAAAGTACATCACGGTCCTTCACGGCTAGCTGCGGTCTACCTTCACTTTTACGTCTCGGTCTTCTGTCCAGAGAGTCTTGTACTTCTGAAAGTCCTGCAGGGCTTCATGTGCTGCCTTCCGTAGAGAATTCACAGAGGAGGAGAGCAGGAGGACCAGCTTAGAGATGTCCTTGTGCTCCGCCACACCGGGGTAAAAGTTCTTCAGTTTCCTCGCCGGAATTACTTCTTCAAAAGATCCTGAAAACGGGAATTTTTTTCTTTTTTTTTTGCACTATAAGTAATGTCTCTAACCCATAACCCATTGCTGCTGAGTCAATTCTCACTCATAGCAACCCTATAGGTCAGAGCAGAACTGCCCCATTGAGTTTCCAAGGAGCACCTGGAAGATCTGAACTGTCAACCTTTTGGTTAGCAGACGTAGCACTTAACCACTATGCCACCAGGGTTTCCAATAAGGTCTGTATTCAGCATTAAATACTCTCAGTCTTAATATTTACAGATTTTTTTTCCAAACTATTTTCTTAAAAATTCTCTCACTGAGTAATAAGGAGCTAGTCTCTTGACAGTTTGACTTATTCTTATTAAACTATTGTGCCAGACTTGGGGGTCTTTTTTTTTTTACGTGGAAAACCTGTATTATTCAGAGAGCAGGTTGCCAAGCCAAGTGCAGGTTAGAAAGATAATAATTAAATAGCCAAAAAGTAAAATAAGAGGGGAAAAAAAGGTCTCCAAAGAAAGGGTACTAGTTGTCATCCAGTGGACTCCACCTCATGGTGACCCCATGTGTGTCACAGTAAAAGTGTCCTCCACAGGGGTATCAATAGCTGAGTTTTCAGAAGTAGATCACCAGGTGTTTCTTCCAAGGCATCTCTGGGTCGATGTGAAAACCCAACTTTTTGGTTAGCAGCCAAGCCCATTAACCATTTACATGACTCAAGGACTCCAAACAAAAGTTGAAGAGCTGAAAGATTAAAGAATTAAAATTCCTATTTCACATAATAGTACAATGATTAAAGGACAGAAGCACCACACAAATTACTCCAGTGACCTTGTTGATGTCAGTTCCCACTGAGTTCATTCCTACTCAGGGTGACCCCAAGTGTGCAGAGCAGAAGTGCTGCATAGAGTTCTCAAGATGGTGACATTTCGGAAGCAGATCACCATGCCTGTTTTCTGAAGCACCTCTGGGTGAGTTTGAACCACCAGTATTTCAGCTAGCCGTCCCCTAGGGAGTCCAGATGACCTTAGGCCAGTTACTTAATCTTTACAGATCTACTGTGAGGACTAAAGGAGACAACATACGTTCATCCTCAGCTGAACATCAAGTATTTAGAGATCACGCAATAACTCCAGTAAAACTTGTGGAAGCCAAAACCTGTGGAAGGCAGAATCCTGTAAGAGAAGGAAAACTAAAGTATTTTTTACTAAAACAAGTGATAGAAAAGTGGTAAGTCTCATTCTATCTTGGCGAGCAGCATCTGGGGTCTTAAAAGCTTGTAAGATACCCACTGGTCTCACTCTTTCATGAGTAAGGAGGAATGCAAAAAACTGAAGATATAAAGGAAAGATTAGCCCAAAGGATTAACTGGGCAGAATCACCACAGCCTCCAGCAGACTGACTCCAGCACCACTAGACGGTGCCCGGCTACCACCACTGACTGCTCTGACAGGGATCACAGTAGAGGATCCACACCAGAGCTGAAGAAGAATGTTGAACAAAATTCTAACTCACGAAACAAGTCCAGACTTACTGATTTGACACAGACTAGAGAAACCCCAAGAGTATGGCCCCCAGACACCCTTTCAGCTCAGTATTGAAACCGTTCTTGAGGTTCACCCTTCAGCCACAGATTAGACAGACCCATAAAACAAAACAAGCCTTTTAGGGGGACATCAGCCCAGAGGCAAGGACGAGAAGGCAAGAGAGGACATGAAAGTTGGTAAGGAGAAACTCAAGGTTAAGAAGCAGGCAGTGTTGATGTGTCATGGGGTGGTAACCAATGTCACAAAACAACATGTGTGTTAACTGTGGAATAAAAAATTTGCTCTGTGAACCTCCATCTGAAGTACAAAAAAAAAAAAAAACCCTTTTAAATCATGTCTCCTGAAAATAGAGACATTTTACTTATTTCTTTCCCATCTGGATGCTTTTTATTTCTTTTTCTTGCCCAATTTCCCTGGCCAGAGCCTTCACTACAATGGTCAACAGAAGTGGTAAGAGTGGACCCTCCTGTCTTGTTCCCTATCTTAGAAGGAAAGCATTCAGTCTTTTACCATTAAGTACGATGTTACTTTTGTTTTTTTGAAGGGGGATGACTTTTATCAAGTTGAAGAAATTTCCTTCTATTCCTAATTTTCTGTGGCGGTGTTATACTTTGTTAAATGTTTTTTTATGTATCTACTGAAACTATCATGTGATTTTTGTCCTTTATTAACAGGATATAATGCAGTAATGGATTTGGGGGTTCTAAACCAACCTTGCATTTCTTGAATAAATACAACTTAGTCAAGGTGTATAACCCCTTTTTTAGGCTGTGGATTCAGTCTGCTAGAATTTTGTTGATAATAATTAGATTGATATTCACACAGCATTTTAATCTGTAGTCTTCTTGTGATGTCTTTGCTATTGAAGGAATACTGACCATACAGATTGAGTTGTTGTGAAGTATCCCCTTCTCTTCTACTCTTCTATTTTTTGGAGGGGCTTATGAGAACTTAGAAATCATCAATGAAGACACCTGGCCCTCACTTTTACTTTGTAGAGGGTTTTAAGTAACTAATTGAGTCTCTTCCCTTGTTCTGAAGTGTTTTAATCACCTCCTATTCACCACGCTGTTAGGTGGGGGCTCCAGCGGTAGAGTTACAAGGACAGCTGAATACACAAAGCTCCACACTGGACAGACGAGATGGACAGAATTTTATCAGTCACATACACGCACAGCCTTGGGGAGGAGGACCCTACAGGCCATGATGCTAAAAGTGGAATCAGTACTAAAGCTTACTTAATTTTTAACTCTGGCCTTAAGATGATGCTAGAACAATGCTAAAATCCTTGGGTACCCATGACCCAGAGCTGGAAGGACATATCTGCTTGTTTATGTTTAAGACGGGAGATGGATAACATTACCTTTTTATTCAGATGCAAAATTTAACAAGTAAACACATTAAAATGACTTTCGAAATCTATATGCCCTTACACTCAGGAAGCAAATTAAAGACCATTTACTAATTGTTATGATGCTAAGATTCTGTTCATCTGAGATTTCTTTTAACATCCTTACTTTCTTCCCTCTTGATCTGTTTTCCCGAGCTTGGATGGGTCAGGTCAGTAGTGGTACGGGTGGGGCTGACAACTGCCGACTTGTTGTAACGTATCTGCTGTTGCCCCCAGTGAGCCACTCCCCTGCTGACCTCTAGGGTCAACTGGATCATACGGTTAATGGCCTGCTGAATGTCATCCAAACTAGGAACCATTATCTGTGGGAAGAAGAAAGAAGCTTATAGCACAGTCAGTACATTCAACCCACCTTCCTGATTGCTGCCACCTCATTTCCCACAGAGTGGGTATAGCCTCATTCGGCCTAGTAGAAGGCTACTCTAAGGAGCATGAGCTACAAATGTCCTCCATTGTTACATGGATTGAACTGTACTCCCTCCGAGAAAAAAAAAAAAAAAAATCCAGGCTGAAATTCTAGTCCCTGTTCTATAATAAAGGAGCCCTGGTTGCACAACAGTTAAGACCTCAGCCGCTAACCAAAGGGTCAGCTGTTGAAACCCACCCACAATATCATGGGAGAAAGATGTGGTAGTCTGCTGCTATAAGACTACCAACTTGGAAACCCTTTAGGGGGCACTTCTACTCTGTCCTACAGGGTCACTATGAGTCGGAATCAACTTGAGGTTAGTGAGTTTCATTGTTTCATTTAATTTCATTTTAGTTTGGTCTGGTTTTAAGTACCTATACCATGATCCCATTTGGAAACGCACTTTTCCATCTTTATACTAATAAGGTCATACCAGAATTGGGTGAATTATAACTCAAATCACTTCCGAGTCATTAAAAGAATAGAACAGACACAGAGACACACACCAGGGGAGACAGATGCCAAGAAATACCACGGAATACCAAGAAATGCCAGGAAACTCACAGGGCTAGTGACAAAGGACCTCCTGCTAGAGCCACATTCTGAATTTGAACTTTTAGCTTCCTGAATTGTGTGAAGATAAATTTCTCTGTTTAAATCCACTCACTTGTGGCATTTCTGTTATGGCAACACTAGCTAACTAAGACATCTACCCAGAAGCTTTCCTGTTCGATCAATTTGGAGAGACAGAAAGGTCAAACTCGGTCCTTGTCACCCCACCCTTCTGAGTGTGGTTGGATGCAGCAGAAAATTGGGGACTATGAGCTGGATGTCTGTGGAGCAAAGTAACTGAAGAAACTACACCATCAGCATGTTGACCCTTGATTCTTTGAATTGCGCCAAATAAGCTAAGAAACTATCCTCAGGGAGGCCGAACAGTAAAGATACAGTGCTAGCTGAGGCACAGATCAATCATCCTTGCCTGGCCTTATCTTTCCTTGGCTTATCACAGAATTCACCTCAGTCATCCTACGTGGCTTGAAGTTCCAGAAGCCAATAAGCAGTGGAGATACGTGCCATAGGAAGACACAGAGGATCTATGATGCTCGGGAAATAGGCAACTTCTGTCTTTCTATTCCCACCTCATGGTTGTGTGTTTAGGGTAGGCATTTGGGCCTCTGAGGTGGTTTTATTTAAATAACTTAATGTCTGAATTAACTTTAAAAAACAAAAAGATTTGTAGCCTATTTGCTAATTGATAGCAGAACAGATGTTTGATTCAGTCTTACACCAACCTTCACCATGAGTCACCCAGAAGTAATTTTTTATAATAGATGTAAATGATAACATTTTTATTTTTGTTAAATGCAGAGGTGAAGCTAAAAATGGAACAAGAAGTACTCAAACTGACAGTTCAGTTCTTATGCTTCCAATACCTCTTGAATATACTACTGAGATACCATTGTACTAACTGGAATATTTTAATAATACTTACTACATTAGGAATTGCAAGATGTACTTCAGCTTTTATAAAGGAAATAATATCTTCTGACCGCTTTCGTCCATAACTATTGTAATAAGACAGACAATTAGCTAATACACCTTAACTCAAAATGTCTTAAATAACTTGTTATACTACAGGTATCAATCCTAAAAATAAACCATTTTATAAAATATGGAATTACATGAATCAAAATTCATAGAACTGGAAAAACACGATAAATGTAATGTTCTTAGAAACAAAATATTACTTTCAAATATATTTTCTGGTGTTTTCATATTTCTCTCAGTAATAACCATGTAACAATATTCTTACTAAAGTATTCTTTGTTGGGAGCCTGGGGGTGAAGCGGTTAAGACCTCAGCAGCTAAGCAAAAGTTCAGTAGTTTGAATTTACCGGATGCTCCCTAGAAACCAAATGGAAAAGTTCTACCCTGTCCTAAACGGTCACTATGAGTCAGAATTGACTCAACAACAACAGGTCTGGTTTGGCTGTTATTACTTCCTCCATACATATTTATACAGACATTATACTGGAGCTTTCTGGTCAAAACTTTCCAAAAACTTTTTTATTTTTTTAAAATACAATCACTAGTACGTAACTGGAGGCACACATACACATGAATACAAAGGCCTAAGGACACAAGCCTGAGCTGCAAACCACTTTGGTTATTTCCCTCTACCGTGACCTACATCCCTATTCCAGATCAAATCATAATAAACCCAAACTTTCCATTCTCTTTTTCTCTGGAAATGCAAGAAGTGTTATAATTATTGAAAAACTACATTTCCATTTAAAAATACAAGTAGACATGGTAAAAAAAAGTCTCAAGAAACATAAAGACTCCACAGTTCAAAAGTGAGGATCCAGGTTCAGCACTCAAGATCAACGGTTTCCAGCTAAACATATTATTATAAGGACTCTTTCAATTAAAAGTAAGCAAAGAAACAAAGAAAGAAAATGCTGTAATTCACAGTTTTGCTATGAAATTCAAGATACAACAATAAAACAAACTATAGTAAAAATGGAGCAATCTGAGAATAAAGCGTCTCTAGCTGGTGTAAAACTTATACTGCGGTAAATTACTTTATATGATCCTTCTAGCCATGGTTCGGTAACTCCCACAAAAATGAGTGGGTGGGACTATGCAAATAAGGTGATTGTGGCCAACCAAGAGGATTGGACCAGCCTATTAATAAAGCAAATAGTGTTCATCGAACACTTCTGGGGGTGGAACCGGAACTGATCAGGGGATTGATCAGTTTAACATCCTAGTGCGTTTAAAAGAAGTAAATCCCAGACAGCAAGAAGAGGACCTTGCTACCATCAAAGAGAAGAGCCAGAAGCAAAAACGTTCTCGCACTGAGAGCCTACCAGACCCAAGAGACAGACACCAGAGCTGGCACAAGACAGTGAGAAATGGCAGGAAACAAGGCAGAGTCCAGAGCAAAGAAACAGTGGCAGCAGAACCAGGAGATTTCCATGAGAGTATATGATGGGCTTCACGGCCCACAGAGCAAGGAGGCTACAGTGGGCACACCAACTCATGCAACAAGAGAGCTTAGTACCTTCAGGTAGGAGACTTGTAGAAGTGCAGCACCTCCAGGCATTTATCACTGCAGCTAAAGAGCTTTGTAAGAGCTGCCTGAGCAGGGCAAAGGCCAAGAGCAGAAGTCTAGGCTAAGAACACAGAGCCTGGCAGAGGCAACCCAGAAGATGTTGTCCTGATTGAAGAACTGTATCTTGAATTCTTCCTGTTACCTCCAAGCGAATTCTGATGCCGAACTGTAACCTCTTACTTCCTATTAACCCCCATAATTGTCAGTAAGTCCTGGGAGTTCAGTGAGGCCACTGGAACACCTTAAAGAATACAACAGAGAAGTAGAGAGTGCCAAGGGAGGACAGCTGATGTCAGAATTGGTAAAAAAAGAAAAAAAAAAAAAGTTGGAAAGTGCATGTGTGTCTGACCTCTATTTGATGGAAATCAGCCTTGGACTAATGTTGACAGTGACTATCACTGTTCCTGACCTTCGACAATTTTGACACTAACCCGTCATGTGAACATTTAACTTGGCTGCTAACTGAGAAGTAGATGTTGAAGTCCACCTAGAAAGGCCTGGTGATCTGCTTCCAAAGACACAGTCACTGAAAACCCTCCAGAGCACCATTCTCCTCTGACACATATGTGACTGCCATGAGTCAGAGTTGACACGATGGCCACCAGCTTGTTTTTTGTTTTTAATCTGAGAATAAACAAGAGCTTTTGTGAAGTAAAAATAAACAGCTGAACTACAATACAGACAGTGAACAACACACAAGATAATTCCATAATTTATTTAGGGCCAGTTTAAGAAATCTCTAAAGTAATGGATACAAAGTACAGAGAGACAGGAATAACTTTAAGAAAAGCTAAGACACATAAAGAACTAACATTTATTGAATGCTTAATGTACGTCCGACACTGTTCATAGCACTTTCCAGAAATTAGCATATTTAGTCCTCACATTAATTATGTGAGTCAGGTCTTGTGATTATTATGTCTGTTCTGAAAATCAGGAAACTGAGGCACAGAGAGGTAAAGCAACTAACTACACAGGGTCACTCAGCTCATACATGCAGAGTATAGACCCTATGTGTGGACCCTATATAACCCTAATCCACTGCTGTTGAGTCACTTCTGAGTTACAACAACCCTACAGGACAGAGTTGGAATCAACCTGACGGTAACGGGTATAGAACAGAGCAGAACTACCCTATGGGCCTTCCAAAGCTATAAATCTTTACAGAAGCAGACTGCCACATCTTTCTCCCATGGAGTGGCTGGTAGTTTTGAACCACTTTCCTTTCAATGATGAGCTGCACACTTAACCACTGCACCATCAGGGTTCCTCCTTATGGACCTTACCTACATCCAAAAAAACCAAACCCACCACTGTCAATTCCAATTCATAGCAACCCTAAAGACAAAACTGCCCCCTAGAATTTCCAAGGAGCACCTGTCGAATTTGAACTGCTAACCTTTTGGTTAGCAGCCGTAGCACTTAACCACTATGCCACCAGGGTTTGCAGACCTTATATAAATGTGTTATTTAAAGAATAACACTTTCTTAATCTTAAAATCTAGTGGTTAAGTGCCACAGCTGCTAACAAAAAGGTCAGCAGTTTGAATCCACCAGGCACTTCTTAGAAACCCTATGGGGCAGTTCTCTGTCCTATGGGGTCTCTACAAATCAGAATTGTCTCCATGGCAATGGATTTTTTTTTTAAAACGTTAAAACCTAGCCTCGTTTCTTCAGTTCAAAAAATTTCTCTATGTGCCAAAAAAAAAAAAATGAAACCCACTGCCATCGAGTCAGGTCTGACTCATAGAGACCCTGTAGATCAGAGTATAACTGTTCCATATAGTTTCCAAGGAGTGCTTGGCAAATTTGAACTGCCAACCATTTGGTTAACAGACATAGCACTTAACCTACTACACCACCAAGGTTTCCTCTCTATGTGCCAGACAGTATTAATGCAAAAAATCACCTATATCTAAATATATAATTTGTGAATTTCCATAATAAAAGGGAAATCTGGCAAGTATCAAAGTAAGTCATTACTTAGAATGGAAAATTGGATAAGTGATATAACTTTTGATATGAAAATCAAAACAAAAGGAGTCAACAGAGCAGCATTTGTAGAGTGAGGAAAAAAAGATCATGATCTAAGCTGATCAAATTAGCATTCATGTGTAAACTACTCCATTGAGTTTCCAAGGAATGCCTGGCAGATGTGAACTGCTGACCTTTTGGTTAGCAGATGTGGCACTTAACCACTATGCCACCAGGGTCTCCAAAGATCTTCACACACAGAATTATAAAATCACATTAAAAATATTTAAGAAAATCTAAATAAATGGAGAGATAATCCATGATTCTGGATAGAAAACTAACATTGTAAGGATGCGAATTCTCTCCAAATTGATCTACAAATTCATCACAAGTTAAATACCTTTCTGCCCCCTAAAAAAAGTTGATTTTTAAACAACTTTTGTTTGATCAACAATTAACCATATTGGCTACATGTACATAGATTTATACATATATACATACACACACACATACACACAGTTCCTAACTTGCACTAAACACAAAAAATCAATACCATGTGAATTAAATCCCTAACGGTAAAAGATAACACCATAAAGACATACACAAGATATAAAGTATAGAAGGGCATTTTCAAAAAGTCAAAAAAGTCACAAATCACTAAAGACTGATAAGTTTGAGTATTTAAAGAAAATATTGAGACAAGGCAGCACTGCAGGCTAACCTTTCTTTGAATAATCTACTCTAGCTTATCCTCCTGCACTGAGTAGAATAGACCATACATTCTTCTCCAGCTGTTCTTGACACGATAACCACAGAACTGGCCATAGCACAGATGTCCTCAAACCAATTTTAGCACGTTCTCTAAGTCATGCTGGCACTTTAAGTGACCAATCAGCTCACTGAGTAAAAAATACATTTAAGTGCCATGCTTCTGGGTGGAGACTTAACATTCTAACAAAAAGAAATTGACCTTTTTCCATCCTGGAGACTCAAATCCTTGTCTACAGAAAACACATAATCATCAAACCCCAGTGCTGTGTAAAGGTCAGTCCTGAATACTCACCATTAAATTGAATTTCCTTGTCTGTCCTCTGTAAAAGCCTGCCTCCCTAAGCTGCCTGCAAACAATCTTGGAGGGAACAAGTTAATTGCTCCTTTCCTTGCACAATGAAACAAAAGTGTCTTTCTACTCTCCCATCTTGGCTTCTTACTTAGTGTCTATAATGAGTCTTACTGAGCAGAACCTAGGGTTCCCACCCAGCAACAACACTGATCAATTTGAATATTGTTAATTAAGCAAAGGAGACCATAAAGATAATGAAAAGATAAAGTACAACTAAGAGAAGATTTTTTTCTACATTATCATCCACAAAGTGGTATACTGAGAACAACTATGAATCAATCCTGGTGGTGTAATGGTTAAGAACTAAGTCTGTGAACCAAAAGGTTGGCAATTCAAATCTACCAAGTGCTCTTTGGAAACTCTATGAGGCAGTCCTACTCTGTCTTATAGAGTTGCTATGAGTCAGAATAAATTAACAGCAGTAGGTGTGTTCTAATCAGAAGTTGATGAATCAATCCCATCCAACAGAAAACAAGCCTCCAAAGAAGAGGGAGTGAGGAAGACAGAAACGAACAGAAATGTTAAGGGAAAGCACAAATGGCTCATGAACATGAAAATATTTTCAATCTCGTCAGCAAGTGGGAAAATCAGAACTTAAATCCCAATGAGATGCCATTTCACATCCCTATGTTAGCAAGAATTTTTTAACTAGACAATGCCCGGTGTCTGCAATGATGAGGTACCATCAGTGTTCTCATACTAGGCTTGCTTGGTAAAGTCAGTAGTTCAAATCCACCAGCCACTCAATGGAAATGGTATGGCGCGGTTCTACCTTGTCCTATAGGGCCTCTACGAGCTGGGGTCAACTGGCAACAGGTGTTTTTGTGCTTGTTTGATTTTTACCTTTATGGGAGCAAACCTCCAGATGCTGTTCCCATGAAGCTGCTTAGTGGGTACATACCACCAGCAGGTCAAGGTTAGCAGCCGAGCATTAACTGCTCAGCCACCAGGGCTCCTGACTGCAGCTATAAAACAATATATTGATAACAAATAAGAGATGCTAGTAGCATCATGCTATGATAAGTAGTAACCCTAGGTATATTTAGTGTTTTCAACTTGCCTTGAAACAAATATTCTTCTTTTCATTGTGTCCAAAGATAACCTTGTAGCTTTTTGAAGACTGTCTAGCAGCTGATGAGTAAAAAAGGCATAGACTTCTTTACATTCCTAAAATACAAAACCAGAGTACATTTGGTATGAAAACCTAGCATCCTTAAAACGATAACGATACAAAAAGTGACAAATGAAGGTGAAAAATATAATTACACAATTTCAATTACATTGCATAAGTAAATTCAATCTTAAATTACTTGCCTTGTTTTTAAAACAAATAACAATATATGAAAAGCATGGTTGCATAAACATGCTAGCAAAACTTAAGGGCATACACAAAAGCCAAAAAATCAGACACTTTGTTCAAAATAATCTCAGCCTGTTCAATAAGTAATAATGCACTCAACACAATTGATACATTCACTAAGCGTGGTTTGTTTCTCAATGCTTGTGGGGTATTTAGGGGAACACAAGAAGGTATTTAGTATCCATCTGTTATGGACTGAACTGTGTCAACTCGGCTATGCCATGATCCTCAGCACTGTGTGATTGTCCATCCTTTTTTCACTGGACTTGATTTTCCCATGGGTCATAAATCCCACCTCTATGAGGTAGGATTAGAGGCAGTTATGTTAACAAGGTAGGATTCAGTCTATAAGATTAGGCTGTATCTTGAGTCAATGCCTTTGGAGATATAAAACACAGAAATGAGCAGAGAGATGGGTGGACCTCATACCACCACGAAAGAAGGTCCAGGAGCAGAGCACCTCCTTTGGATACAAGGTGTCTATGTTGAAGAAGCCCCTAGATCAGAGGAAGATTGATGACAAGGACCTTCCTCCAGAGCTGACAGAGGGGGAAAAGCCTCCCCCTGGACTTAGAATCCTGTGTTTGGATATCTAACCTATTAGACTGTGAGGGAATAAACTGCTGTTTGTTAAAGCCATCCACGTTTGGTATTTCTATTACAGCCACATTAGACAACTGAGATACTATCCTCTAAAAGCTCAGCTTGGTGGCTTGTAGCTGTTGGCTGATGTATACTTGGTCCCATCTCATGGCGACCCCAAGCGTAACAGGATTTGATTGTTATGATCCATCGGGTTTTCACTGGCTGGTTTTGGGAAATAGATTGTCAGGGCTTTCTTTCTAGTCTATCTCAGCATGGAAGCTCTGCTAAAACCTGTTCAGCATCACAGCTAACACACCTTAAAACATACAATAATAAAATACATGGGAGAGAACTTCAATCTTCCTGAGATCATCCTTCCTTCTCCCAAGGAAGGAGTGTAGGGCATGTATTGAGCCTGGCTGGGGAAGGATCTAGGAGCCCCTATGTGATACAAATGGCTAAGTACTGGGTTACTGACTGACAGGTTATCAGTTTGAGGGTGCCCAGAGGTACCTCAGAAGAAAGGCTTGATGATCTCCTTCTGAAAGGTCACAGCCATGCAAACCCTACAGAGAGCATGACTCTACTCTGATATAGATGGAGTTGCCGGCAGCAACCTGTATTTTTTGTGAGCGAAGGGGAGCATGCAGACATCTGGCACAGAAAAAAAGATATCCAGAGCCAGGCTCTGGCCACATTGCTCCTCTTTGCTCTCAACCCTGCCCCACTGAGACTGTGTGGCCATGTAGGGTGGGGTTGGTCAGAAGAGAGGGTTATCAGGCATGAACAAAGATGAATATCAAGCTTTTGAGCATGGCAAGGTGCAATGATGATCAAGATGATGCATAGGCATGAAATAATCCTAGTTTTATGTTAGATGGACCATTCCAGCAGCAATGTGGAAGACAGATTTGAGAGGCATAAGCTATTTTAGGGTGGTTGTAGGAGTACAGCTCCAACTGAATGCCAAACTGAGAGGTTCTGATGGTACCCAACCTCCCTGTAAGGACACCAGCCAGCATCAAAGGAAATGCAATAGGAGAGAAGGGATGTAAAGATGGGACCACTGAGACGGTAACAGACTTCCTCTCTCCCACCAACTCCTGCTGGTGGCTAACAGCTGCCCAGCACACAAGGCTGAGAAGAATCCTAAGGTTAAAATGCAGGGTCGGCGAGGAAGTGTTTCCTCATCAGTTGGTGATAGCACCTGAGCAGGAAGGCTGAAGGCGAAGAAATGCGTGTTGTTTCTTTCCAAAACTGTATTAGAGAGTGCATTACAGAGTACCAGCATAGGTAAAATAGAGAAAGAATAAAAAGAAAATGACTCTTAGAAAAGTGACAGGAGCAGGTAGGAGGAGAAGTCAGTGAAAACCTAGGAATGATGTTCAGAGTTGATGCAGGGCCAGAAAGTGAGGACCGAGAAGAAGAAACCTGAATCTCCTTCCCAAACATCCTTCTCAACCTAACCAGAACTGAATATCTGCCAAGTTCAGGGTTGCTCATAGGGAAACAACCAGGCCATTTGTGGCACTGGTTGAAAATGCAGACCCCTGGGTCCCAAGAGAGTCAGTATCTGGACCTGCAATAGAGGTAACTCCATTAAAGACAATCATTGAGAATGAAGTCCCCTGCTCTGGGCCAAACAGATTGGCTCCTTCTGGGTGGTACAAATGGCTAAGTGCTGGGCAGGGCCAGATTATCCAATAAGGAAGGTACACACAGGCCCCACTGTGCCTTCCCACCAATATGTAATGCACAATTTCATCTAATATGGTCAAATCCACGTAAAGTTGCTCACCACAGATTAGCAAGTAAGTACAATCAAGCCTGTGCATACCTCTTTCAATAAGCCAGTACATACCATGCTTACTGGTTAATCAGCCCCCAGAGATGGGCTATTAAGCAAAAGGCTGGCAGCTGGAACCTACCCAGAGGCACCTTGGAAGAAAGGCTTGGTGATCCCATTTACAATATTAAAAAATTATGGTCAATCACAACAGTGGAAGATAACTCTGTAAACTATAATTGGCAGAATCACATCAAAAGGTGACAATACTGGAGAAAACTGTAGATTGCTATATCTTATCAGATACTACAGTATAAAGCTGAAAACTAAATTCTCTGCATTTACAGGCAGGCTAGGTGCAGACCTACCCAGAGGAAACAGTATGTGGGTTATCTACAGCCCTATGAGCCATAATTCTGTGAAAGTGCATGAGTTTGTTTCACAATAACCAAAAAAAAAAACAAAACAAAAACCACCTGTTGCCATCAAGTTGATTCCAACTGATGGTGACCTTAAAGGACAGAGTAGACTGCCCCAAAGGGTTTCCAAGGAGTGCTGGGTGGATTTGAAATACCGAAGTTTCAGTTAGCAGGTTTCCTGTTTCACAATACACACCTTTTTAAATTCATCTTCTTTATCATTAGTATCTTCAGTCACATCGGCATCAAACTCAGCCTTTTCACCATCCTCTGTTTCACTTCCAAAAACAACACGTTTCCGCTGTTCTATAGATAAAAGACAAAAAGTACATCATTGAATTCTTACCATATGGCTTACTCTATATTGCCAGAGGAAACCCTGGTGGTGTAGTGGTTAAGTGCTATGGCTGCTAACCAGAAGGTCAGCAGTTCGAATCCTCCAGGCACTCCTTGGACACTCTATGAAGCAGTTCTCCTCTGTCCTGTAGGGTTGCTATGAGTCAGAATCGACTTGACAGCACTGGGTATATGGCTAGAGCTTCTTAGGAAGTTCCTTGGAAAGCTCTTACTTTAGAAATGTAAACTTTTATCCTGTAAGAGTCATCCTTAAATTCAATTTAAATCAGTCATCTTCAACAGAATCATCATTCTACTAAGAAATATACACTGTAAATATTTCTGCAAATTATCTCAGAGTCAAGAATTAAGACACATTTTAAGAGCATTTTCTCATACATTCTTTCTAAATTATCTGTTTACTTTTTGAGTTTTCCAACTTAATGAACTGTTATTTTTGTGTTGTTGACCCTTCTGGAGAAAACTGATTACACTATAAGTGAGAAACCCTAAGAGACAGAAGACACACTGCACATACCAATTTCATCCTCAGAGTTTCTCAGCCTCAGCACTGTTGACATCTGGGGCCAGATAATTCTTTGCTAGGGAGTAGGAAAATGACTACCCTGTGCATTATAGGATGTTTAATAGCTTCTCTGGTCTCCACCCACTAGATTCCAGTAGCAATACTGAAGCTGTGTGTCATGGATTGAGTTATGTCCCCTCTAAAATTTGTATATCAATTTGGCCGAGCCATGATTCCCAGTACTGTGTGGTCATCCTCTAATTTTGTGATTGTAATTGTCCTGTAGATTGTAAATTCTGATATCTACCTGTAGTTAATGGAGTGAGATCAGATTAATGTTAAAAAGGATTAGAGTGGATCTGTAACAACCTCTACTGTCACATCCCTGATCCAATGTAAAGGAAGTTGTCCTGGGGTGTGACCTGCACCACCTTTTATCTTGTAAGAGAGATAAAAGGAAAGGGAAGTGAGCTGAGAGTAGGAACCTCATGCCACCAAGAAAGCAGTGCTGGGCACAGCATGCCCTTTGGACCTAACCTTCCCTGCAGAGAAATTCCTAGACCAAGGGAAGACTGATGACACAGGTGTTCCTCCAGAGCTGACAAAGCCTTACCCTGGAGCTGATGCCCTGAATTTGGACTTGCAGCCTACTAGAATGTGCGAGGATGAACTTGGCTTTGTTAAAGCCAACCATTTATAGTATTTCTGTTATAGCAGCACTAGATGACCAAGACACAATGTGGCAAACAAAATTGTCTCCAGATAGGGAAACCCTGAGAGTATGGCCCCTGGGCACCCTTTTAGCTCAGTAATGAAGTCACTCCCAATGTTCACCACTCAGCCAAAGATTAGACAGGCCCATAAAATAAAACAAGACTAAAGGGGCATGCCAGCCTAGAGGCAAGGACTAGAAGGCAGGAGAGGACAGGAAAGCCAGTGAATGGAGAACTCAAGGTCAAGGAGAGGGTTGACTTGTTGTGGGGTCATCAGACCATACATGTACTGTTTAATGAGAAACTAGTTTGTTCTGTACACTGTCATCTAATATATGATAAAAATAGACTTAACTGGCAGTCCATATATGCTAAGTCCTGTGAATCCTCTTAGTGAATCCTGGAAACCCCTAACACAAATGCCAAACATCCAGACTTGGGAGTGACATCAATTGCTGTGATTACAAGACATGCTGCCATATAAACTTCAAAATAAAAAGGAGGGGAGAGGCACCACGGGGAGCAAGACTTCCATCCCATTAACTTACAGATGAGGCAGCAGAACAGCTTCATGGTCTGACAGGCCTGGGTTTCCAACCCCAGGTCTTAAGTATCTCTCTTAACCATAGCTTGTGATATATTTTTTTATGTAAATTACTGAGCATTCTCAAAAATACAGTGTTAAAGTTATCAAAACAGTATAGTACTGGTATAATAATAGACATATAAGCCAATGGACTAGAATTGAGAGTCCAGAAATAAACCGGTATATCTACAGTCAGTTGATTTTTGACCAGGGTGCTAAGGCTATTGAACGGGACGAGAATAGTCTGTTTAACAAACGATGCTGGGATACCTGGATTTCCATAAATAAAAGAATGTACCTGAACTCACACATACCTCACACATACACAAAAACTAACTCAGAATGGATCAAAGACCTCAATGTAAGAACAAAAACCATAACATTCTTAGAAATTACCATATTTTTATGCACATAATATATGGAAACCCTAACCAGTGGTTAGTGCTATGTCTGCTAACCAAAAGGTCAGCAGTTGAAATCCACCAGACACTCCTTGGAAACTCCATGTGACAGTTCTACTCAAACCTATAGGGTCACTATGACATAGAATGGACTCAACAATAGTGGGTTTGGTTTGTCAACAGCACCCCCCAACCCATGAGCTATTTTTGTAAGCATGCCGTGCTAACTTTTTTTACAGCAACACATACACACACAAAAAAATAACAAAGGTATTTAACAAAAATACCCCTGGGAGGCAGGGTATGGCTGGCAAACAAACATAAACAGCTTGCGTTATTTGCATAAAAATAACCAAACGTCAAATCCGCTGCCCTCAAGCTCATGACTCATAGCAGCCCCATAGAGTTTCCAAGGAGCATCTGGCGGATTTGAACTGCTCATCTTTTAGTTAGCAGATGTAGCATTTAATCACTCTGCCACCATACCTATTTCATTTAATCTTCTGAAAAATTCTTGAGTCATAGATGAAAATTAAGACTAGAGAGGTTAAGTAACTTGCCTGAGGACACACAGCAGAAAATGACAAAGCCAGGATTTGAACCTAGGTCTGTTTGATTCCAGAATCTATACCTACGACCATCATATCATGAGATGTTAAAATCCTCTAACCACTTAATTATAGATGTGACTCAGACTTACTATGTGCAAGATACCATGCTAAAAAGTGTTAGTATCAAAATAATTAAAAGGCACGATTCCTTCCCTCCAGGAGAGGTATTAAATTATTGGTACTTGGTCACATAGCAGAACAGTGATGACAATGACCAAAATACCCACATTTCAGTAGCACTCACAATTGAAGCAATGTGACTAGAAAAATTACCTGATGACTGTTTCACTGTTTTTCCACTGTATTTAACTTCATATATTTTCTCAAATATTGATATGAGTTCTCTGACAGCTTCTTCCACATGCTTACTTTTGTGGTTCAAAATCTCAGCCCATTCTTTTGTGTATGTCTATTAAATAAAGAAATCACTATTAATTTCCTGATACTTAAAAACACGGTGAAAACTACTGATGTACCTTTATAAATTTTTAATTAATTTCATTTGAAAATAATGGAAGACAAGTTGCCAAGAGGCTAATGTTTCACAGCCAAAACTGTTACTGGCTGAAGGCACTATTCCTAAGACTTAAGGAGGAAAATGTAGACCTTTTGGCTGACTCAGTCACACACAGAGATCTACCTTCACACTCATATAGGTGAAAGGAAAGAAGTCTGAAGTAGCCAAGAGAAGATGAAGTCAAAAGATGTAGATGGGAAGCAGTTTTGAAAAAGGATAGCCCAAAGGGTTGCTTTGAGATTTAATAAGGTATATAATGGAGCAAGGTGTTGTATACTAGGCATCAATTTAAGAGCTTTACATATATTTAACTAACTTAATTAAACAACAACTTTTTGGCATGGATAATACTACTATTCCCATTGCATGGATGAGAACTCTAAATAAAGCTCAAAAAGGGTTAGAATTTGTCCAAGATCACACAGTATGTAGTAAGAAACAGGGTTTGAAATCAGCTCTTGTCTGATTGTAAAAGCCTGCACTGTGCCTTTATGAACTTTTCCAACAGTCAGCAAAGGCTTTGGAAAGAAGTTGAGAACTACTGAAATTCAGAAAAGAAAACTGGCTTTCAAAATTGATTAAGTCTTGTGATGTGTGCATGATGTCCGTGTGTTTTACGAAAGAGAAAAGTAAGTCTGGGAGCAGCTAACCTGGACCTTCAAAAACCCATCTGCAAAGGAACCCAAACCTATTTACGCAAGCCTCTTTCCAAACAAGCCTTGGAAAATTGTGTGCTCCACTTCACTTCATCTGCATCTCACCTCATTCTCATCTTCTTTCAATCTCACAAGAAACAGTGTTTCTTCCTATACCCAGCTCTTCTGATCTTGCTCTTTCATGTATTCATTTAAAATAGGGATTTTTAATTTGCTAACCGCAATGCCAAACACTGGAATGAAAATGGTGGATGAGGACCACTCCTTGGAAGTCATATGGGGCAATTCTACTTTCTTCTATAGATTGATACAGGGTCACTATGAGTCAACATCAACTTCATGGCAACAGGTTTTGGGTTTTATTGTGTTTTTTGTATATTTCAATATTGCAACTTAAGGCTTGAATTTTTTTCTTCAGTTCTTTCAACTTGAGAAATGCAGGGAGTGTTCTTCCTTTTGGTTTTCTATTTCCAGGTCTTTGCACAAGTCATTAGAATACTTTGTTTTCTGGAGGTGCCCTTTGAAATCTTCTGTTTAGCTCTTCTACTTCATCATTTCATTTCTTCTGTTTATTTCAGTTAATTTAAATTCAATAACAAGATTAAGAGTCTCTTCTGACACCCATTTTGATACTTTCTATCTTTTCTGTCTTTTTAATGACCTCTTACTTTCTTCACGTTTGACTGTCCTTGCTGTCATCCCACAACTTGTCTGGTCTTTGGTTATCAGTGTTCAATATACCAAACCTATCCTTGAGATGGTTTCTAAATTTAGGTGGGATATATTTAAGGTAATATTTTGACTCCTGTGGAGTTGTTCTAATTTTCTTCAACTTCAACTTGAATATGAGTAATATGATCAGTTCCACAGTCAGCCCATGGCCATGTTCTGACTAAAGATTTTGAGCTTTTCTATTGTCTCTTTTCACAGATACAGCTAACTTGATTCCTGTGTATTCAATCCGGTGAGATCCATGTGTAGAGTTGCTGTGTAGGTTGTTGGAAAAATGACATTCGTGATGAAGAAGTCACGGGTCTTGGGAAAGTCTATTATGCAATCTCTGGCATCATTTCTATTAAAAAGGGCGTATTTTCTCACCTACTGATCCTTCTTTGTTTCCAACTTCAGCATTTCACCACTAGTAATTACCAGTTCATACTGTTTGCATGTTCAATCAGTATCAGATGGCAAACGTTTGTAAAATTCTTCAGTCTCTTTATCTTTGGCCTTAGTGGTTGATGCAGAAGTTTGAGTAACAGTCATATTAACTGGTTCTTCCTTGTAGGCATATGGATATTATTCTATCACTGAAAGCATTGTGCTTTAGGATAGATCTTGGAATGTTCTTTTTGACAATGAATGCAATGCCTTTAAAGCTGTTGTTCATCGCATACTAAATCATATGATTGATTCAAAATGGCCAATACCAGTCCATTTCAAATTACTAATGCCTAGAATATTGTTTACGCTTTCCATTTCATTTTTGATGATTTTCAATTTTCCTAGATTCACACTTTATACATTCTATGTTCTAATTGCTAATGGTGTTCTTAGGTGTTTCTTCTCATTTTGAGTGGCACGACATCAGTAAATGAAGGTCCTGAAAGCTTGACTCCATCAAAGTCATTAATGTCAACTCTACTTTGAATTCCTTCCAACCTGAGGGTCTCATCTTCCAGCACTATATTGGACAATGTTCTGCTACTATTTATAAGGTTTTTCACTGGCTAACTGTTTGCAGAAGCAGACCGTGAAGTCTTTCTTCCAAGTCTGTCTTAGCTGGGAAGCTCAGCTAAAACGTGTCTGCCATGAGTGACCCTTCTAGTATTTTGAGCACCAGGAGCATATCTTCCAGGACACGCAAATGCCCAAAGTATGACAAACTGACAGACATAAGGAGGGTAGGAATTTTAGAATACATATTTCACTGCAATAGTATTTCCTGCATCAGCTGGCAACCCAGTGGCCCTGTTGCCTTTTTCTGCCCAGCAAGCTGAAGAAATAATGCCCCTGCAGAAGAGACTGGAAATATTGCATCTTCACAGTGTCAATGTTAGCTGAGACAACACAGAGTAAAGTAACTTTTCTGGACAAGGACCAGATCTCTTCTAGGGGAGACTAAGCTAGTCCTTGAGGACTAGGCCATTCCTACAACTCAGTGAAGAACAGACTGTCAAATACTGAAGAACTGCCTGAAGGACAGGACCTGGATAGGTGGAGAAAAAGTTGATTTTTTTTTCTTTTTTAATTGAGATATACTCACATGTCATACAACTCACCCTTGCAAAGTACACAGTTCATTGGTTATTCATATATTCCCACAGTTATGCAGCCATCATGACTATTTAATTCCAGAACACTGACATCAATCCCAAAATAATACCCATCAACTACCCCAGTTCCCGGCAACCACTAATCTACTTTCTATCTCCACGAAATCACGTTGATTTCACCATTAAAAATGTTAATATCTTTCAAGGTATCTGGGAGTCCTGGTGGTGCAGAGTTTGAGAGCTTGGTTGCTAACCAAAAGGTCAGCAGTTCAAATCCACCAAGCACTCCTTTGAAACCACACGGACAGGAAGTTAGTTCTACTCCATCCTACACAGTTATTATGAGCCAGAATTGGCTAAATGGCAACGGGTTTGGAGCCTTTTCTTTACAATGTATCTACCGGTATTTGCCTATTGCAACTTAGATCATCATATTTCTATCATTTTCTCTTCCATTTCCTTATCCATTGAGGTACAGATATATAGCAGGCAGGATTCACTCAAGAAAACAGAAACCATACCAATTATTTTAACGGACAGAGAACGTAATACAGAAAATTGATTAAACAAGTGTTAAAGGACCAAAACAGCAAAAGAGGGTTCACACGGAGATGACAATTACAGGAAGCAACTCCACCCCCGACTCTTGGAGGAACAAAGGACAAAGGGTGGAGTCATCAGAACCTGGAGGCTGGAAGTCAAGGAGCTGTCTGGCTGGCACTAGAACTTCAGGAGCTCAAAGAGGGAACCTCTGATGCTGGTGCCATCTGAGAAGCACCCTGAGACTTGTTCTGCAAATGCCAGTAAAAACCTAACTAGGAGCCTTGGTGGTGCAAGGATTAAGAGCTCAGTGTTGACCAAAAGGTCAGCACTTCATATCTACCAGTTGCTCCTTGGGAACCCTATAAAGAAGCTCTGCTCTGTCCTGTGGGGTCACTGTGAGTGGTAACTGACTCGAGAAACTGTTAGGCCCAGAGTGAAGAGCTGTTGCTGGTATGCCAGAGTGAGGAAGAGAAGCAAAACAGGAAGTCTCTACGCTTCTCTCCTGCCTCTCTCTCACTAGCTCCTTTATTAGCAAAGCCTAAAAAGGAGTCAGTTGTGGTATAGACTGACTTGTGTACTCCCTAGATATGTGTTGTAGACAGGAATCCCTACACTAGCTGCTTCAAAGGAGACAGATGTGGAGGTCTGCTTCTGTAATACATGCAGCCCTGGAAACCCTATAGGGCAGTACTGCTCTGTCCTATAGGTCTCTGTGAGTCAGAACTGACTCTACAACAAGTTTGCTTTGTTTTATTCTCATACATGTAATCCCCTTTGGTAATAGGATTTTCTTTTTATGTTAATGAAGCCAGATCAGTGTTGGGTATGTCTTAAACCAATCACTCTCAGCATATTCAAAGAGCAGATTAGGCATACAGAAGCAAGCACGAATGCGAAAGGGGAGATGCCACTTGGAGATCTCTAAAGAAGACAGAGAAGAACGCTGTAGAAGCTGAGACAAGACTTTCTCCCTACAGCAGAGACAGAGCCCTCCCCAAGAGCCAACCCCCTGAATTCAGATTTCTAGGCTCCTACTCTGTGAGCAAATAAATTTCTGTTTGTCAAAGACATGCCCTCCTGAGATTCTGTCATAGCTGCACAGATAACTAAGACAAGCTGGCAAAGGATAAATGCATTTTGCAGAGTACCAGCCATAGCAGGGCAGAACAGAGTAACTGTGCTGAAGTACAGAGACCACAGCTTTTTCATAGTTAACATAATCTGTCCTGAAAACATCTTCAGATGCTCCAAGTCAAGCAATGCTGTCTGGACTGCCAATAGCCCAAACTAAAGTTGTGCAAAAAATAAAAATAAAAAATGGTGGTTAAGTGCTTGGTTACTAACTGAGAAGTCAGCAGTTCAAACCCACCAGCTCCTCCTTGGGAGAAAGATGGGACAGACTCCTTCCACAAAGATTACAGCCTGGGAAATTCTACAGGGCAGTGTTACTCTGTCCTTTATGGTTGCTATGAATCAGAATCAACTCAGCAGCAATGGTTCAGCAACGATGGTTTTTATTGTTTTCTTTCTTTTTTTTTTTTTAGTTTGTTTGTTTTTAATAACGTTTTCAAAACACGAATTTTGTCCAGAGTGTCCAACTTCTCCTGTCACTGAATATCTTATTCTGTTTCCCCATAATGGGCCACTTGACAGCAGGTTTGTGGGAAGGTAGCCCTTGTGTTATCAGATTTTAGATTCCTCCAGTTCAAGTGACTAGGGCACCCTGGTTGGAAATAGTACCCTTTGAAATTCCACCTCCTGTAACTTGCCTTGAGAACTCCGGTGGCATAGTGGTTAAAAGCTATGTCTGTGAATCGAAAGGTCAGCAGTTCGAACTCGCCAGGTATTCCATGGAAAATCCCATGGGGTATAGATTACAAACACGTACTGAAATCACAATCAAATTCATTTAAAAAAGAAAAGAAAACCAAATGGGGCAGTTTTACTCTGTCCTATGAGTCAACTCAATAGCAGCGGTTTTGTTTCGTCTTTGTAACTTGACTTAGGGTATTGGCATCTACCACGTATCTAATAACAGATTCTGTTGTTGAGCCATTAATGCAGACACCATACTCACAATGAATCTACCCTAATTGCCTTCCTTTGTGTGATCCGTTTCTCTTTCTATGCATATAAAAGTTCTTTGCTCATGGTGTTTGCCTTGGATTGAACTGTGTACCCTCAAAAATGTGTGTAGCCATTTGCTAGGAACATAATTCCCTATATTTTATGATTGTCCTCAATTTTATGATTTTCTGTGTCGTATGTTAAAGAGGATTAGGGTGGGACTGTAAATCCCTTCCTGCTCCACTGTAAAGGGAGTATCCCTAGAGTTTGGCTTGTACCACCTTTTATACTTTTATCCTACAGGAGATAAACAGACAGGGAAGCAAGCAGAGAGTTGGGAACCTCACCACCATCAAGAAAATAGCACCTCTCAGACCTGAGGTTCCTGTGCCAGGATGCTCCCTGATGCAACACAAGGACTTTCCTCCAGAGCTGGCAGAAGGAAAGCCTTCCCCTGGAGCAGATATCTTCAATGTGGACTTGTAGCCTGCTGCACTGTGTGAGAATAAGCTTTCCTTGTTTAAAGACTTCCACTGATGGTTTTTCTTTTTTTTTTTTTCTTTATTATGATTGAGTGAAAATGTACATTCCCATATAAGTTTGCATGCCCACCTATGTACAGGTCCCAGTGCTCTCCCCGGCCGGTGACAGCACACTCTTCCTCTCCATTTTATACATGTGGTATCCTCCTAACAATCTCCTATCCCGTCCTCTCCGCCCTCTTCCCCCTTCCAGTAAGAGGTCAGCACGATGACATCCTATAGATGCATAGAACCATAAAGTGCACACATGATATGGTCACTCTGTGTCACCAAGTCCAATCCATTCCTGTAGACCTTCATTATGATTTATGGACAGGGGCAGCATGAGGGCCAGGGGCCATGCTCCCAGGGGAACTCCAAGGCTCCTGGACCATCAATTACAGTCTTTCAGTGTAGATCTCAGGGTGCACCCCTTTTCATTCTTGTGTTAACAGTGAAACTCAACTTTGTGAGCCCCTTCACGGCTATCGCTGGTGGTGGCCGGCCACCATCTGGTTCTTCTGGTCACATGTTGATGTAGTCCCCTACTCTAGAGGGTCTCTCTGCCTTCTGGGTTCTCTTTGCCCCATGTCATTTTGGTCCTTGGTGATCATCCATTCCTGCTACGCTCGGACCATTTGTTGTATCTCAGATGGCAGCTCGGCAGCTTTTAAGACCCCAGATGCCACTCATCAATGTGGGGTGTAGAAGATTCTCTTAACAAAATGTTAGTTGTGCCAATTGGCCTTGATTTCCCCCGAGAGAATGCTCCCCAGTCCCTTGCCCCAGCTACTCTGTCCTTGCAATACTGGGTTAAGATGGGAGGAGTACTCAAGTTGTGTTGAAGTCCAGTTAAAATTCATCTTCTTTCTAATGTGTGCAGTCAGAGCTTTCACTCAACCAACTTTCTATCAACTATCTAATCTGTACCCCACCCTTTCCCTCTCTCCCTCCCCACCTTTGCAGCCATCAAAGAGTCTTTTTTTCTATGAATCAGTCTGTTTTTAAGTTCTTATCGAAGGGGTCTCAAACAATATTTGGCTTTTTGTTGCTGACTACTTTCATTCAACATAATGTCCTCCAATTGAAACCAGGTTATGTTTCCTAAAATCATCATTGTTCTTTATCAATGCATAGTGTTCCAATGAGTATATATACCATAGTTTACCTATCCATTCCTCTGTTTTGGGGCATCTGGGTTAGTTCCATCTTTTCGCTACTGTGGACTGTGCTACAATGAACATTCGTGTGCATGTATCAGTTAATGTGAATGGCCTTGAATCTGTAGGATATATTCCAAACAGTGGAATTACTGAGTCAAATGGTACATCTATTTCCAGCTTTTTAAGGAAACACCAGGTTGCATTCCAAAGAGGTTTCAGCATTTTACAATCCCACCAACAGTGTAGGAGAGTTCCAATTTCTCCACAGCCTCTCCAGCATTTGTTGTTCTGCGTTTTTCGGATCATGGCCAACCTTGTTGGGGTGAGATGGTATCTCATCATAGTTTTGATTTGAATTTCTTTAATAATCAATGATCATGAGCATGTCTGTATGTGTTTTTTGGCTGCCTGGATCTTCCCTTTAGAGTAGTGTCTGTCTGTCTCCTTTGTCCATTGCTTCATTGGATTATTTATCTTTTGCTTACTGATATTTTGTAGTACCTTATAGATTACGGAGATCAGACATTGGTCCGACATACAGTTGCCAAATATTTTTTCCCATTCTGTAAGTGGTCTTTTAATTCTTTTGATGAAGACTTTGGATGAGCAAAAGTGTTTGATTCTTAGTGGTTCCCATTTATCTATTTTCTCTTCTGCTGATTGTGCTTTGTTTGTCAGATTTTAAAGTCTGTCTACGTTGTGTATTAAAACTTCCATTGTTGCTCCTATTTTTTCTTGGACGAGCTTTATCGTTTTAAATTTGACATTTAGGCCTTTTATCCAGTTTGAGTTGGTTTTTGTATAAGGTGTGAGATAAGAGTCTTGTTTCAATTTATTGCAGATGATATCCAATTTTGCTAGCAACATTTGTTGAAGAGATTGTTTTTACCCCAGTTTAATGTCTTCAAGCCTTTGTCAAATATCAGCTGTTCATAGGAGGATGGTGTCATCTCTGGGGTCTCAACTCTGTTCCATTGATCTATCTGTCTCTTTTTGTATCAGTATCAGCCCGCTTTGACAACTGTAGCAGTGTAATAGGTTCTAAACTCACGTAGTGAGAGGCCTCCCAATGTGTTCTTCCTCTTCAGTCCACTCATAGCATTTCTGCTAGAGCAGTACCAGATGACTAAGACAACACTGAAACTAGACTTGCTCTGATTATTGTAAGCCTCCTCTGCTGGGCATACGACAATGTCAGAACAGTTATAAATATATGTTATAAAAGATGGTCTGCACTGGAAAAGGAACAAAAGGAAGGAAACCAATGTAGAAATTTCCCTCCTCCTCAGTAAAACCTGATATGAACTGTGAATGATCAGACTCTAAAATGTGAGAAAAGAAAACAAGGAGACACGAAATCCTCTGTGCTCTCACACAGCCACACACACACACACACACACACACACACACACACACTACCCTCAAGACAGGAAAGAGTAGACTTCTTCTCTGGGAAATATCAACTGCCGAGAAAAGATCAATACAGCATTTGAAGGCTCTTCATCCCAGAGTGACAAGGAATTCATGATACAGGGCAGATGGGGGAAGTCACAGGTTAACACAAAGCCCACCTACAGAGTAATCAATCCAGGCTGACACAATGGTTCAGAAGGCTCTGAAGACAGGTCTCCTGTGGGAAAAATAGGTCTCTGATGCAACAGCGTATTTGTAAGACAAAAAGAGAGGCAATTAGAAACCCCAGGGCAAATAAACAGTTGTGTAAGAAAAGAGAGCTTATACTACACAGCTCTGCAATGGCTAATATTTATATAGGCATAATAATGTAGATGCAATCTATGATAACTGTTTTACTGAAAATGATGCTATACTGGCAGGTGACTGGATCAAAGAGCTTTGAATAAATGCTCACTTATTATAGCAGGAAGAAAACTGTGCCAGTTTGCCACCTCAAGAAATAGGACTCCAAATATACTATTTAGAGATGCAAATTAATATTGTAAGAAAGCTAAAAATAAAAAATGGGTGCCTTTACTATCACCCCAACTGTGATATCCAAATACTAGTTTTCCACTAAAAGGAACCAGGGCTTGCTGGGGAAACAGCTGACCCCAAATCTGGGGCAGGAAATACATAAGATAAGCCTAAAACAGTCTATAGTTCCTGAAAGCAACAAAGCTCTCAAAGACCACTGAGGTCACAACAAAAGCACAGAAGACAGTCTGAAGGATTCCAGTAAATAATGAGGATAAAATTTAAACATGAAAAAGAATAATAACTCCAATGGTCTGAAATTCCTCATAATTATCCTAAAAAATTTAACAACTGAAGTTACTTTGAAAGTCACCAGTGAACAACTCATTATTCTGAAAACTGATAAAGGGAAAATTGAAGCACTGCATCTGACTTTTCTGTACAAAAAATTTTTCAAGGTAATCAATTAGTTAATAAGGGAAAGATTTTATAGAAATCTTTTATAAATCTTTATAAATCTTTATAAAAGATTTCTATAAAATCTTTCCCTTATTAACTAATTGATTACCTTTATAAAAGATTTCTTTATAGAAAAAGTTTAGCTAAAATTAGAAAAATCAACATTTTGCAATCTCTAACAAAATAATGGATCCAGACAACAATTATTAATGGCTCCTAAAAGCATCAGCTGAAAGACTGGCACAGAACTTTAAGATGACAGATACAGTTGACTATGCCTGACCCGAATGATCAATCTCAGTATCACTAAAAGGAAAATAATCTGCTATTACATGCCTTCTGATATGATGCAATAGGAAATACGCAGTGTGATCTGTAAACCATGCCTGCCAGAAAAAAACAAACTGACTCTGGATAAAATCAAATCTCCAGTTCTAATTCCAATTTATAAGAAAGTCAAGGGATACAGGAATATGTCAATATGTTACATCTATGACTAGATTGCAATCAGCAAAATCTACATGAAAAATTTTATAAGACGAATGACCCAATTTCTTCAACAAGAGTACTAAAAGGAGGAGGATTAAAAGAGCTGAGAAATACATCAATCGTATGTAATGTATAAACCTTATTTGGCTCTTAATCCAAACACATGAACATAGAAGTTAGTCTGGAAGCCCCTCTGAAACCTATTCATCATCGTAGCAATATGAGAGCCTCCACTGACAGAGTGGTGGCTGCATGTGAGGTCCATTGGCTGGAAGAATTCTACCAATGAACTAGACTGCAGAGAACTTCAAGAGAGCAACTCAGAGACCCTGAATTGTGTCCTCTAGAATTTGAGGATGTAGAGGCTGGTATCTGACGCACACCCAAGTTGTCTTGAGTTTATATGCTTGTTACTCAACCCCAAAAGGCAACAAAAGGTGCCCTTAAAGAGAAGAAGCTGTATTTTCAGATAAAATAGGGCAAATGATCCATTTTACTCAAGCCAGACTGGACACCTTGGAATGGAGCCATCCTGGTTGTCTTGAAAGGGTCAGCAGCAAATTGACCCAAACCAGTAGAGTGCAGTGGAAGCACAAGGCAACTAAACAGAAAAAAAAAAATCTCACTTCAAGACACGAATTGAGAGCTTTGAAACAGTGTTACATGCAGGGTCTCAGAATGATGAGAAAGGATTCCTATCTGTGTGCTTGCAAGCCAACAGAAAAATAAACAGATACTCAATTTCAGTATAAAATGATGTTGAGGAGATGAGATTTATCTTGTCGGGTATGGATGTCAATTTCCCCAAAGAATTTAAGCTGGAAAGTTCCACCGCCAAATTTGGTGACAATACAGAGGACAGATGTGCTGGTGCCAAATCTGGAAGCAGAAATGCCAATTAAATCACAACAGCAATCACACAACTCAAAATGAGCACTAACAGCCTGGTCTAGGCAAGTCTGTGTTTTACATCCTGCTATTTTAAAAGACCAGCACAGCAAGTTTATGAAAATATCTCCCAGAAGGAGGGCAAAGTTGACAAACAAATGTAAGAGATGCACAGGGAAGACCTGGCTAAACTTCGAGAGTGAATAAACTTAAGAAATGAGTTGAAGAAAGGAGTCAAGATGACATTCAGATTTTTGGGTGACTTAAAGGGCAAGTAGCACCTTCACCATGAGAGAAAACAAGAGGAGACAAGATGCCATCAATTTTAAATGCACTTGAGTTTGCAGTGGCCGCTGGATATTGTACAGGTAGACCCTGGCTTACAATATATTTCAGTTATAAGAACTGCACTTACGATCATGGTTTTTTTTATTGTTTTGGGGTTTGTTTGTTCTTTTTTGGTACATCCTATCATCAGCAATATGTACTATTTACAGTGTTTCAGCATGTAATTTATTGATGTTATCATTCTCAGTTACTTTCAAATAACTGTTCAATGTTACAGTTTATAAAGATACTAACAATAAAAGGCAATAATAATAGTGAGATTCTTTTTTTAATGAGGTATTCATCTTATATTAGAATCGAATTAAGAGGAAGTCATTGGAACCAAGCCCTGTCATAAATCAGGGACTACTTGTAAGTCTGGAAATTGGTGGGAAGATTCAGACTGGAGACACAGACTAAGGCACTGTTGCAAAGTGTGTGCCCATTAAAATTATCAGAATAGATGACATTGTCCTGGGAGCACACACAGAGGGAAGAGCACTGGACCTCAGAGAATGCCAGCATTCGGCTGAGGATGTTAGAACAAAGCAATGTTTAGGGTACAGCTACAAGTCAAGCTTACTGTTGAAGCCATGCAAGTTTGGGGTGCAGAGGATGTCCAAACTAAGCTAAGCTGTCACAATGCTACTGACTCAGATTTCTACTTTTAGATTGCAAACTCACATTTATGATTATGAGCCAATGTTGTTGATTATAGCATCATAAATAAATGCATACCTCATTGAGAGTCAGCATATCTTCTACCCTGGTAGCGCCACTTTCCGGTAGGGAAATTAATACTGTCTTGGCCATCTCTTTTAGAACTGTGTCAATATGCATTTCACACAAATCATTGACCTACCAAAAGGAAAAGAACAAAAATGTGGAAAAGAAAACAAAAACTTCATTCCTTTAGAGCATGCTTTTCATTTTAAATATATCTGAATTATAAACTAATTTGGAGGATCAAATCCAGAAACTCGCATGAATTTGACCCATAGCGATCCCGTGTGTTACAGGATAGAACTGTTACACAGGATTTTCTTAGCTGTGATCTTCACAGACAGGCACTCCTTGGAAACTCTATGGGGCAGTTCTACTCCAACTTCTAGGGTCACTATCAGTCAGAAACAACTCGATGGCAGTGTTGTGTTTTGCTTTTTTTAATCTTCACAGAAAGCAGCTGGCTTGCCAAATGGTTTGTGCTCTACTATTACCTGAAAGGTTGGTGGTTAAAACCCACCCAGAGTCATCCAGGAAGAAAGGAACAAAGATTATAACCAAAAAACCATTACCTTGTAATACATGGAGTTATTGACTTCATGGCAATGAGTTTGATTTTTGTACTTTTTAATTTAGCAAATGGTCATGTGTCAATATGCAAACACATGTTAGATGACCCCCCTCAGACTCTGAGACTTATCTCTGCCATCGCCCATAAACCCACTGCCATCAACCATCTTCCATAGTCTGTACAATTATCCCACTTTTTAACTGCCTTGTGGAGTTTGCCCATCATTTTAACATATTAAAGGCAAGGTAATTTATGGACAACATCAAGATTTCTTACTGTTCTCAGTGATTTGATAAAACTATATCTATATAACTATGATGGCTCTAAAGAAACGAGAAAGGTCGGTAAGTAGCCAGAGAGCTTTCAAGTTAGGTTTCTGTATTTGTTTCAAAAAATGTAATTATGAGAAAAAGATTTCTAGCTACACATCAGTTTAATTAAAAATATATATTTTAGGGGGAGTGGAGTCAAGATGGCGGACTAAGCACACATCTCCTTATAACCCTCTGGAAACCAAGACCTGAATTGATAATCAAATGGAGACTTCTGATCACCTAATCAGCCTCAGGACACGGCACAGGGCTGCTAATTGGGATTTCATATCACTGAGCGAAAAACCTCCTCTCTGTCACTGACTCCCGCTCCTGGCTAGCCCCGGCTCTCACGGATGGAAGGTAAATGCACCATTTTGACCTTTTTTTCTCTGTCTTCGCCACAGGGGGAGATGGGTCTTGTCTAGTGGCTAGACGCAGATGCACTGCTGGGGGGATAGGCAGGCAAAATTCCCATGTTCTGAGAGCCAGGCTTAAGACTCTGTTAATCTAGCCACTTTGAACCTTTAACTTTATATCTGCGTCAGCGGGGTTTGAACGGAATTCCGCAGTCAGTGTGCGGGATACTATGTTGGTACCGAGATTTTAGCAGGACCTAATTCTTAGCCTGGGAGCCAGCGTCTGCAAACAGGACAGCGCTTCTCCGACAGAAAAGCAGTAATTTTTCCAGTGCCACCTATGTTGCAGGCCCTGCAACAGAAGCAGACAAATCACTACCTCTCGGCACTTTTAGCCCCTCTGTCTGCTGCCTGTGTGGAAGACGCCATCATGGACACAGTGGCCTCTACACGGTGGACCTCTACACCTGAAAACCTAACTGACTTGTGAAGTGGTCAGATACCTTTTGCTTTACATTTGAAGACAGCCGAGAGAAACATTTGCAATCCATCCTCACAGTACCTCTTCCAGCCTCTACATACTCACACGGGACCCAAAAAGCAACAGACAATTGTGGCATACAAGCAATCACCCATGGCTTCAGAAGGCTCCCAAACAAAGCAACCAAGGAGTTTTCCAGATGAAGAAACTTTTATAAAAGCATCAGAAAGTGAATACAAAATGACTATATACAGAGCCCTTCTACACTTTATACAAAATGCAGCAGAACAAAATGAAAAATAAAGCAAGCTGTTCGATCTGATGGAACACCAGTATTCTGAAATCCAACAGATCAAGAACAAAATCAAAGACATAGAAACTTTCATGCAAAGCCAAGAAAACACAATGGAATAAATAGAAAAAAGAACTTCTGACTTGGAAGAAAGAGCTACTGATGCCAGTGTCTATGAGCAGAAACCAGAATAAGGAAACAAGAAAAATGAAGAAATATTAAGAAGCATGTGGGACTCTATTAAGAGGAACAACCTTCGATTAATTGGAGTCCCTGAACAGGGTGAGATATCTGAGAACACAGAGAGCATCGTTGCTGAGCTGCTGAAAGAAAACTTCCCAGAAATCATGAAGGAAGAGAATATAGACATCTCGGATGCATATCGTATGCCACCCAATATAGATCTCAAAAGAAAGACTCCAAGACACATTATAATGAAGCTTAACAAAGTGAAACATAAGCAGCAACTCTTAAAGGCAGCAAGACTCAAAGCAAAGCTAACATTCAGAGGGAAACCCGGTAGGCTCTCGTCAGATTTCTCAGCAGAAACTATGCTAGCACGGAGACAGTGGCATGACACATTCAAAGCCTTGAAGGAGAAGAACTTCCAACCAAGAATTATATATCCTGCAAAACTATCTTTCAAATACAAAAATGAAATTAAGACATTTCCAGATAAACAGAAACGCAGAGACTTTGTAAAAACCAAACCCAAACTACAAGAAATACTGAAAGAACTTCTTGGCTCTGGCTTAGAAGAATAAAACCACTAACTTTATATTTTAGAACGATACACTACTCAATACTCTACTCTTTTAGGGAAGGCTCCAAAGTCAATCACAGCTTTGATACAGAAAGAAGCAATCCAGTAATCATCATGAAACCTATGGAGTCATCATAATAAAAAGAGGGATGTACTACAGTTGTTACAGTTCTCCCAGATGGAGAGGAAGATGACAAGACTGGTAGTAATCAAAGTTGGGTTTATATATAGTTTATTAAGGGGGATCACAGGGGCAGCTGTAAGGCACAACAAAGATGTATCATACCATTTCAAGAAATGTAACACACAAGTCTCCACAACTACAAAACCAGCTCTGAAAAAGGTGAAAAATCAACTGACAAAAAAGAATGTCCCAGAACAGACTAATAAGAACAACAGAGAAAATATTAACACAAAAAAACATATCACAATGGCAGCAGTGAACACATACATATTAATAATTACATTGAATATGAATGGACTGAATGCTCCAGTAAAGACACACTGAGTGTCATCTTGGATCAAAAGACACGACCCATCCAGATGTCTAAAAGAAACTCACTTGAGACCTAAAGATAGGAACAAACTGAAAATTAAAGGATGGAAGAATATATACGAAGCTAACAATGAACAAAGAAGAGCAGGGGTGGCAATTCTAACCTAAGATAAAATCAATTTTAATGTCAAATCCACCATCGTGGACAAAGACGGACACTATCCATTGCTGAAAGGTTCTGTACACAAGCAAGACTTAACTATATTAAATGTTTATGCACCTAATATACTTGGCTTAATATCAGAGCACCTAAATACATCGAAGAAACACTGACTATGCTCAAAGAGAGTTAGATGACTCCACAATACTAGTGGGAGACTTTAACACTCCACTCTCATTACTAGACAGATCATCTAGAAAAAAGCTCAGTAAAGATACAGAAGACCTCATTGCCACAATTAACCAACTAAACATCATTCATACATACAGAACTTTCCACCCATCAGCAGACAACTACACCTTCTTCTCCAGTGCACATGGAACATTCTCCAGAATTGACCATGTGATAGGCCACAATGCAATGCTCAACAAAATCCATACCATTGAATTACTGCAAAGCATCTTCTCAGATCATAAAGCCATAAAAGTTGAAATCAATAGCAGGAAAAACATAGATAGAAAGTGGAACTCTTGGAAACTGAACAACATCTTGCTCAAAAAAACATAGGTTATAGAGGAAATCAAGGATGAAATAAAGAAATTCCTGGCTTCCAATGAGAATGAAAACACTTCCTACCAGAACCTATGGGATATAGCCAAAGCAGTGCTCAGAGGTCTGTTTATCTCCATAAATGCACACATCTGGAAGGAAGAAAGAAACCAAATCAAGGAACTAACTCTACAGCTTGAACAAGTAGAGAACAACAGAGGAACCCCTCAGGCACCAGAAGAAACGAGATCATAAAGTTTAGAGCAGAGCTAAATGAATTAGAGAATAGAAAAACAACTGAAAAAATTGAAAAGACCAAAAGCTGGTTTTTGGAAAGATCAATAAAATTGAAAAACCACTGGCTAAACTTACTAAAGAAAAGCAAGAAACGAAACAAATAACCCAAATTAGAAATGAGAGGGGAGTTATCACCACAGATGCAACAGAAATCAAAAACATCATAACAGAATACCATGAAAAACTATACTGTAGCAAATTTGAAAACTCAGGGGAAATGGACCAATTCCTTGACTCATACCACCTACCCAAATTATCACAATGTGAAGCAGAACAACTTAATAAACCCACCACAAAGGAAGAGATTGAAAATGTCATCAAAACACTGTCAACCAAAAAAAAGTCCACGCCCAGATGGTTTCACGGCAGAATTCTACCAAGCATTTAGAGAAGAGTCATCTCCAACACTACTGAAACTATTTCACAGTATAGAAAGGGACAGAGTACTCCCAAACTCATTCTATGAAGCCAGCATAACCCTGATACCTAAGCCAGGGAAAGACCCAACAAAGAAAGAGAACTACAGACCGATATCACTCATGAATCTAGATGCAAAAATCTTCAACAAAATTCTTGCCAATCGAATACAACAACATATCAAGAAAATAATCCATCATGACCAAGTGGGATTTATACCAGCGATGCAAGGCTGGTTCAACGTCAGAAAAACAATCAATGTGATTAACCACATAAATAACACAAAAGACAAGGATCACCTGATTTTGTCCATTGATGCAGAAAAGGCATTTGATAAAGTCAAACACCCATTCACGCTAAAAACTCTTAGCAAAATGGGCATAGATGGCAAATTCCGCAACACAATAAGGGCCATTTATACAAAGCCAATTGCCCACATCATCCTGAATGGAGAGAGACTGAAAGACTTTCTCTTGAGATCAGGAACTAGACAAGGATGCCCACTCTCACCTCTCCTATTCAACACTGTGCTAGAAGTTGTAGCCAGAGCAATTAGACAAGACCAAGAAATAAAGAGCATCTGTATCAGCAAAGAGGAAGTTAAAATCTCCCTGTTTGTAGACGATATGATTGTATATGCAGAGAACCCCAAGGAATCTATAAGTAAGCTACTCAAACTGATAGAAGAGTTCAGCAAAGTCTCAGGGTACAAGATAAACATAAGTAAATCAGTAGGATTCCTTTATACATACAACAAGACTGTTAAGGAAGGAATTATCAAATCAATACCATTTACGATAGCCTCTAAGAAGATAAGGTACCTAGGAATTAATCTAACCAGAGAAACAACAGACCTTTACAAAGAGAACTACAAGCCCTTACTACAAGAAACTAAGAGAGACTTAGATAAATGGAAAAACCTACCCTGCTCATGGATAGGAAGACTTAACATTGTCAAAATGTCTATTTTACCCAAAGCAATTTATTTATATAATGCAATCCCAATATAATTTCCAGCATCATTTTTTAATGAGATGGAGAAACAAATTACCAATTTTGTTTGGAAGGCCTCTCATTACCTGACCTTAGAACATACTACACTGCCACGGTGGTCAAAACAGCCTGGTACTGGTACAAGAACAGACAGATCGATCAATGGAACAGAATTGAGACCCCAGAGATAACACCATCTGCCTATGAACAGTTGATATTCGACAAAGGCCCTAAGACATTAAACTGGGGTAAAAACTGTCTCTTCAACAAACGGTACTGGCAAAACTGGTTATCCATCTGCAATAAACTGAATCAAGATCCATATCTTACACCTTATACAAAAACCAACTCCAAAGCGATATTTAGGATAAAAGACCTAAATATCAAACCTAAAACGTTAAAGCTCATCCAAGAAAAGGTAGGAACAACAATGGAAGTTTTAATACACAATGAGGACAGACTCCAAAATCTGTCAAACAAACCTCAATCAACAGAAGAGAAAATAGATAAATGGGAACTATTAAGAATCAAACACTTCTGCTCATCCAAAGACTTTATTAATAGAATTAAAAGAACACCGACAGAATGGGAAAAAATACTGGCAACTCTATGTCAGACCGATGCCTGCTCTCCATAGTCTATAAGATACTACAAAATATCAATAAGAAGAAGATAAACCATCCAATTAAGCGATGGGCAAAGGAGACAGACAGACACTTCACTAAAGAGGAGATCCAAGCAGCTAAAAAACACATGCAAACATGTTCACGATCTTTAGTTATTAAAGTAATTCAAATCAAGACAACAATGAGATACCATCTCACCCCAACAAGATTGGCCATGATCCAGAAAACACAAAACAACAAATGCTGGAGAGGCTGTGGAGAAAGTGGAACCCTCCTACACTGTTGGTGGGGTTGCAAAATGGTCCAGCCTCTTGGTAAGGCAATCTGGCACTTCCTTAAAAAAATGGCTATCGATATACCATTTGACCCAGTAATTCCACTACTTGGAATTTATCCTACAGAATCAAGGCCTTTCACACCAACGGACACATGCACCAGAATGTTTATCGCAGCACAGTCCACGATAGCAAAAAGATGGAATCAACCCAGATGTCCAACAATAGAAGAATGCATTGGTAAACTATGGTACATATACTCAGTGGAGCACTATGCAATGATAAAGAATAACGATGATTCCAGGAAACATCTCCTAACCTGGTTTCAACTGGAAGACACTATGTTGAATGAAAGTAGTCAGCAACAAAAGGATAAATATTGTATGAGACCTCTACGATAAGATCTCAAAAACAGACTTGTGTACAGAAGAAAAGACTCTTTGACAGCTGCAAGGGGGGGGGATAGATAGTTAATAGAAATCTAGTTGGGAGAAAGTGGTGACAGCACACATTAGGAACAAGAACAACATTAAGTGGACTTCAGCATAACTGGAGTACTCCTTCCATCTTAACTCAATACTGCAAGGATAGAGGAGCTGGGGCAGGGGGCGGGGGACCATGCTCTTAGGCGAATTCCAGGCCAATTGGCACAACTAGCATTTTGCTAAGAGAGCTCTCTGCACCCCACATTGGTGAGTGGCGTTTGGGGTCTTAAAAGTTGCCAAGCTACCATCCGAGGACACAGCAAATGGTCCCAACTCAACAGGAACGGATGCTCACCAAGGACCAAAATGACATTCGGTGAGGACAACCTAGAGGACAGAGAGACCTGCAAGAGTGGGTGCCTTCATCAACTTGGGACCAGAAGAACTGGATGGTGCCTGGCCACCACCAGTGACAGCCACGATAGAGCTTACTAGGTCAAGTCTCACTGGCAACACAAGAATAAAAAGGGGTACATCCTGAGATCTCCACTAAAAGACCTCAATTGATGGTCCAGCGGTTTCGGGGATCCCCTGAGAGCATGGTCCCTGGCCCTGATGCTGCCCTTACCCATAAATTATAACGAAGGTCCACTCTTTGGACAGGAATGGATTGGACTTGGCAAGGCAGAGTGACCATATATTGGTTGCACTTTATGGTTCTATACATCTATAGGATATCATCCTGCTGACTTCTGGCTGGAGGAAGGAGAGTGGGTGGAGAGGAGGGGAAATGAGGCTGCTGGGAGGATGAGGCATGTATGGAGCAGAGAGGAACAGTGTGCTGTCACCGGACAGGGAGAGCAGTGGAAGCTGCATATAGGTGGGCATGTAAATTTATACAGGAATGTACATTTTCACTCAGTTATGTTAAATAAAAAAGAAAATATATGTATATATTTTTTAAAAACCAGACAAACAAAACACCTCTGATTGTGACAAGAAAAAGACAACCCTAAATGCAAAGGACCCAAAACAATAGAAGAAATACAAAGCATTACTTTTTAAAAATGAATTTCCTTTTAGTTAAAAGTCCCATCCTCTAAAGAGTTGCCCTAAATTTTCCAACTGTTAGTTATAGGCATGTAGCTTTGCAATGTTTCAATCATACCTTCTTTAAAAGTTGGTTGAACATGCCCAACACTGAGTCAACTTCTTGAAAGAAGCTTTCCAGGGTTAAAGATGACCATGTTAATATTGTGAGTCCTTGTCTCAAAACAGTTTCTACCTAGAAAAAGTGAAAATATAATGACTTCCATTATTTACAGCATCATCTACATTTACAGAAAGTGCTTCTTTTATTACCCCATAATAATGCAGTCTGTATTTCCTTAATTATATGTTTTTCCCCCACGTTATGCCCAGAGATGAATTTCAAATTCATCTTCGGCTATCCATGAAGTAACCATGCATTTTTACAAAGTGCTCATTTAGATTTAGTTGTTTTCCAAAGCAACAAAACTTAGATAAAAGAAATCACTGTGCAGAAAGAAAAAAAAAAACAAAAACAGAGCTGTAAATCTGAACTAGAAAGATAGATGGTCAGGAAATGTCCTTGCTGTGGGCCATGAAGACAACGTCAACTCTTAGAGACCCTCTAGGACAGAGCAGACCTACCCCATTGGGTTTCCTAAGCTATAATCTTGTAGTGTTCCGACAACCAGATCTTTTCTCCCGTGGAGCCACCGGTGGGTTCAGAGATGTTCTAAAATTCATGATCTGTAAAACTAAAATCTAAGTTTAAATAACAGGGAGATGAATGGAAGCCTTTAACATTACCAACCTTTTTCATTTTAGGGGTCATCAGGTTCACAAACACAGTAGGCACCTCCTGACATAGCTCATCATAAGACTGCAGAAGGCCCTGTTAAAAGTCAAAATGGCATAGCTGACTTCAATTCATTTTAAGATGACAGTCTGATTTTGATTTGTACTAAACCAATGAAATAGACATTAAGTCGTTTTCAAATCATAGCAACTCAAAAGGAGCGGGTACAACTGTCTTGTCCCATAGAGTTTCGTGAGCTGTAATGTTTGCAAAAGTACACTGCCACCTCTTTCTACAGAGGAGTAGCTGATGGGTTCAAACGGCTTTTCAGTTAGCAGTTGAGCACTTTAACCACTGCACCACCAGGGCTCCTCTTTGATTCACACCACCCAAAAACACCCAAACCCACTGCCAATGAGTTGACTCCAACTTTCCTTATCAGAAAGGTTTAATTATACATGTTTCCTCACAGGCCTGCTGACACAGGGGTGGTTTTGTTTACATTTATACTGATTTAATGTTCTCCTCACTTGTAAACTACCTGAGCATCCTCTTTAAACAAAAGTCAGCGGAGCTTTCTAGATTTTCATTTGTAATATTTATTATTTGTCTTCCTAAATTTGTCGTTTTTTTTAAATAGTTTGGATAATTACCTCTTCATGTTATTTGTCATTGTTTCTTTCCCTTTTGTTTCTCATCTTTTTATGTATTAAAAATTATTCTTATCCCTAGTGCCACATTTGTTTTCTTAATCAAAATAAATTTTGCTTTCTCACACAACTATAATTAATAAGCTCTTCTACTTTCTTATAGATTTTTTTAGGTGAACTATGATACTTAATTTTTTATTATTTAGTAATTTATTGCACTGTGTGGTGGTAGGAGTGAATGCATGCCAACTTTACCAAAGTTAATAATATTAAACAGTTCCAAGTTTGCTAAATAGATTCAAACTCATTGATTCCTTTCTTCTTTCTCTGTTACTTGTAGTTGAGCATATATTGCTTTTTTTTTTTATACTTGACACTTGCAAAAGATTTTAACTTTCAAGATTTCACTCAATACCAACCAAATCCTATAAGATGCAATGCAAGTAATAATGACCTCGATTTATAATAGTACTTTGACACCTCGTCCTCCAAAGCCACAACTGGTCAGGTCAAACAATGAGGCCCAATCAAAAGTTTTTACAATGCCAATGCTCCTGTGACTTTTTTGCTTATTTCACATATAACAAATTATAATTTTTGTTAAGTGTTAAAACTACACAATAATTCTTACTAGAAGACATACAGATAAATCTTCATAACCTTGGATAGGGCAGAGGTCCTTAGAAATGACACCAAAAGCACGACAGACAAAAGAAAAAACAGACCAGCTGGACTCATCAAAATTAGAAACTTTTGTACATGAAAGAATATCATCAAGAAAATGCAAAGACAACTCACAGAATGAGAAAAAATATTTGCAAATAGTGTATCAGACAAGGCACTTACAGGATGCATAGTATGTACACAAAACTCTTACAAATCTGTAATAAAAAGACAAGTAACACAATTTAAAAATGGGCCAAGGCACTCCCTTAAAAATCTAGATATAGACGTACCATTTGATTCAGTAATTCCACTCCTTGGAACATATACTACAGAATCAAGGCCATTAACACCAACTGATACCTGCACACAAATGTTTATCGCAGCACAGTCCACAATAGCTAAAAGATGGAATCAACCTGGGTGCCCAACAACAGAGGAATGGGTAGGTAAACTATGGTATATATACTCAATGGAACACTATGCAATGATAAAGAACAATGATGATTTCAGGAAACATCTCATAACCTGGTTTCAACTAAAGGACACTATGTTGAGTGAAAGTAGTCAGCAACAGAAGGACAAATATTGTATGAGACCCCTACTATAAAAACTTCAAAACAGACTCATGCACAGAAGAAAAGGCTCTTTGACACCTGCAAGGGTGGGGAGGGCGGGAGGGCAAGGGGGGGAGTGTTTAGATTAGATAGTCGTTAGAAACTTGGTTCGGTGAAATTGGCGACAGCACACATTAGTAAGAAGATCAATATTAACTGGACTTCAACACAACTTGAGTACTCCTCCCATCTTAACCCAATACTGCAAGGACAGAGTAGCTGGGGCAGGGGACAGGGGATGGAGGGCAGGGGACCGAGCTCTCAGGGGATATCAAGGCCAACTGGCACAACTAGTGCTTTGCTAATGAGGACTCTCCACACCCCACATTGGTGAGTAGTGTCTGGGGTCTTAAAAGCTGCCAAGCTGCCATCTGAGGGTACAGCAAATGGTCCCAACTCAACAGGAACAGATGATCGCCGAGGTCCATAATGACATGGGGGAAAGAGAACCCAGAAGACAGAGAGACCTGTGTGAGTGGATGTCTACATTGACTTGTGACTAGAAGAACCAGATGGTGCCCAGCTACCACCAGTGATAGCCATGATGGAGCTCAAAGGGGAGTCTCACTGGCAACACAATAATAAATAGGGATGCACTCTGAGATCTCCACTAAAAGACCACAATTGATGGTCCAGGAGCTTCGGGGTTCCCTGGGGAGCATAGACGCTGGCCCTGATGCTGCCCCTGTCCATAAATCATAATGAAGGTCAACTTTTCAGACAGCAATGGATTGGTCTTGGCAACACAGAGTCACCATATTTTGCGGGCACTTTGATCCGACTCGACGGCACTTGGCTTGGCATATGGTTCTGTGCATCTATAGGATGTCGTCCTGCTGACCTCATGCTGGAGGAAGGGGAGTGGGTGGAGAGGAGGAGATAGGAGAATGTATCATTTTACACCCACTAGGATGCTTAGTAACAAAAAGGCCGACAATAACAAGTGTCGGCGAGGATTTGGCTAAATTGGAACCTTCATATATTGCTGGTAGAAATGCAAAATACTGCAACTGTTTTGGCAAACACCTTGGGAGTTCCTCAAAAAGTTAAAGATAGGATTACCATACAACCCAGCAATGCCACTCCTAGGTATATACCAAAGAGAAATTAAGACACACATTCACACAAAAACTTGTATAAGGATGTATGTAAGCAGCATTATTTGCAAGACAAAAGGTAGAAACAACCCAAATGTCCATCAGCTGATAAACACAAGGTGGTATATCCACACAACAGTGTATGTTTTAGCCATAAAAAAAGAATGAAGTGCTGATACACGCTACAACATGGATGAATCTTTAGAAGTTACAGCAAAGGAAAGAAGTCAATCACAAAAGACCACATATTGTATAATATCATTTATATGAAATGTCCAGAACAGACAAATCCATAGACACAAAAACAGATTAATGACTGCCAGGGGCTGAGAGTGGAACAGACTGGGAGAAAATATGGATTAGCTGCAAATGTGTATTGAGTTTCCCTTTGGGGTGCTGAAGATGTCCTAAACTGAGTGGGTGACTATTTTATAACTCTGACTATACTAAAAACCATTGAATGATATACTTCAGGTAAATTGTGCAGTATGAGAATTATGTCTCAATAAAACTGCTCTCTCAAAACTTATTTTGAGGATATATCTCTATTCTAATACTTTCACCTCTTTTGTTGTTGTTCTTAATGTCATATATTAATATAATTGTCTCTTAAAATACATTACAATTTATAACAGGGTAAATTTTTGAAACATTCTTTGATACTCTTGTTAGATTAGTTTTCAGAAGAAATTCATTATCAAGTTGTCTATATGCCCAGACATGAATTTTAATTAAACCAAGAGATTTTATAATGACATATTGAAAATAGCAAATTCATATGTACGCTTCCCAGCAAGAGACACAAAGTCTTTATTTACTTATTACATTATTGATTATAAAAGTAGCTAATACCTTTTACACCCCAGCAAGTAGAATTCTTTTTCTCACTGAATCGACTATTCCGTTAATCTCTGTTTATCTTATAATGCATATTTATTCTAGATACACTGAATTCATATACTGTTTGCCTTAATTTTGGTTAAGTGCCCAGATACCCGATTATGTTATTAGAAAGAAGGCTGACATCTTATTTCTTCTCTTTCTGTATTTCTAATCTCAATTAATCCTTCCTTTCTGTTAGGCATTGCTAACATTTAGAGCACTATTTACAAGAGTGTTGGCCAGAGGCACAGCTATGTTGTTCCTATTCTGAGAACATTATCTTAGTGCTTCCCTATTAGGCCTAATGTCGATCGTTGGTTTTAAATACATACTGTTTTTCACAGTAATTTTTTATGATTCAGAATTGATAGGCTTAGTTTTGGATTTTTTAAGTAATATAAACTGAAGGTATGTATAGTCTTTCAGGTATACATATTCATATTTTACATAGCTGAGATGATACAGTTTAAACTGTTTGTGCTTTGCAGTTTTCTCTCAGTTTAACCACATTCTTCTAAACTCCTTCTAAGCAACTTTTTCAACAGTTACATAATTATTTCTAGGTGCTACCTTAAATTCATTTAGCAGTTCCATTTGGAAAACAATTTTAAGTTGTACATAAGCCTTCACTATTATAAATAATGCTGTAACGAAGATCTTTTGTTTTAGTTACTCAACATTCAAGAGCAAATTTCAGAGTCTCTACTGACATCCAATTTGATCTTTTCTTTCTTTCCTGTCTTTTTAATGACCTCTTGCTTTCTTCATTGATGATATCTTTGATGTCACCCCACAACTCGTCTAGTCTTTGGTTTGGTCATTAGTGTTCAAAGCATCAAATTCATCCTTGAGATCATCTCTAAACTCAGGTGGGATATACTCAAGGTCATACTTTGGCTCTCATGGATTTGTTCTAATTTTTCTTCAGCTTCACTTTGAACTTGCACATGAGCCACTGTCGCTCTGTGCCACAGTGGGCACCGGTCTTGCTCTGACTGATGACATGGAAACCTCATCTCTTTCCACAGGAGTAGTTGATTTGATTCCTGTGTATTTCATCTGGTGAAGTCCATATGTATTATTACCATTTAACATTTGCAGTGAAGAAGTCTTTGGTCTTGCAAAATTCATCATGTAATCTCCAACATCATTTATATCACCAAGACTGTATCTTTCAACTACGAATCCTTTGTTCCCAACTTTTGCATTTCAAACGCCAGTAATTATGAATGCATCCTAATCACATATTTGACCAATTTTGAACTGCAAAAGCTGGTAAAAATCTTCCATTTCCTCATCTTTGGCCTTAGTGATTCATTCGTAAATATGAGTAACAGTCGTATTAGCTGGCTTTCCTTGTAGGTGTATGGATATTACCGTATCACTGACAGCATTGTACATAGGACAGATCTTGAAATGTTTTTGATAGACCATATGATTGCCAGATTCAAAATGGCCAATATCAGTCCATTTCAGCTCACTAATGCCTAGGACATCGATATTTATGCATTCCACTTCATTTTTGATGACTTCCAATATTCCTAGATTCATACTTTGTATGTTGTATTCTCCAATTATGAATGGATGTTTGCAGCTGTTAATTCTCATTTTGAGTCTTGCCACATTAGCAAATGAAGGTCCTGAAAGCTTGACTCCACCCACATCATTATGGTCAACTCTTTATCAAACAACATAATTAATATTACACCCAAGTAAAATTTTGCTAGAGATCATTCAAAAGTGACTACAGCAGTATATTGACAGGAAACTGTCAGAAATTCAAGCCAGATTTATAAGAGGATGTGGAACCAAAGATATCATTGCTGATGCCAGATGGATCTTGTATGAAAGCATAGAATACCAGAAAGATGTTTACCTATTGTTTTATTGACTGTACAAAGGCATTTGACAGTATGGATCATAACAAATTATGGATAACATTGTGGAGAATGGGAATTCCATCACATTTAATTGTGCTCATGAGGAATCCATATATACATCAAGAGGCAGTCATTCAAACAGAACAAGAGGATGCTACATGGTTTAAAGTCAGGAAAAGTGTGCATCAGGGTTTTATCCTTTCACTAGACTTATTCTGTATGCTCAGCAAATAATCCAAGAAGCTAGACTACATGAAGAAGAACGAGTCATCAGGATTGGAGAAAGACTCATTAATAACCTATATTATGCAGATAACACAACCTTGCTTGCTGAAAGTGAAGAGGATTTGAAATACATACTGCTGAAGATCAAAGACCACAACCTTCAACATGGATTGCACCTCAATATCAAGAAAACAAAAATTCTCACAACTGGACCAGTAAGCAACAGTAATAGCAAAAACACACCAAAGACCGAGTGCCATTGAGTCAGTTCTGACTCATAGAAACTCTACAGACAGAGCAGAACTGCTCCATAGAGTTTCTAAGGAGCACCTGGCAGATTTGAACTGGTGACCTTTTGGCTAGCAGTCATAGCACTTAACCACTACCCCTCCAGAGCTTCCAGACCAGTAAGCAATATCAAGATAAATGGAGAAAGGAATGAGTTGTCGAGGATTCCCTTTTACTTGGTTCCACAATCAACGTCCATGGAAGCAGCAGTCAAGAAATCAAAAGATGCACTGCACTAGGGAAATCTGCAAAGGAACCCCTTTAAATGCTGAAAAGCAAAGATGTCACCTTGAAGACTAAGGTGCACCTGACCAAAACCACGATATTTTTAATTGCATCACATGCATATGAAAGCTGGACAATGAATAAGGAACACAGAAGAAGAACTGATGCCTTCCAGTTGTGGTGTTGGAGAATAATATTGAATGGACTGCCAAAAGAACAAACAAATCTGTCCTGGAAGAAGTACAACTAGAGCGCTACTTGGAAGCAAGGATGGTGAGACTGTATCTTACATACTTTGGACATGTTGTCAGGAGGGATCAATCCCTGGAAAAGGACATCATGCCTGGTAAAGTAGAGGGTCAGTGAAAAAGAGGAAGACTCTCAAGGATGTGGCTGCAACAATGGGCTTAAGCATAAAAATGATTAGGGGCATGACACAGAACGGGGCAGTGTTTTGGTCTTTTGCATACAGGGCCGCTACAAGTTGGAACCAATTGGATAGTACCTAACAACAACAATGAAGATCTTGATGTTGACTCTCTGTATTTCTAGTTATTTCCTTAGAATATGTCTGAATTCCGAATTTTTTCAAGTTTTGTTTTGATTGTTGAGTAAGTAATAAATACACCATGCATACAAACATGGTATTCAATACTATACTGAAAAAATAAGTTTACCTCCCAAACTGTCCCCTGGTTGCCTTTCCTCAGGTAACAGATGATTTTTTTTAACAAATATTGCACACCACACACATTGATCTTTGTGTTATTCTTGTTGTTAGCTGCCATCAAGGCACAAAGGAACGGAAATGCTACCTGGTCCTGGCAGACTGTTGCAATCCACAGGGCTTGTATTGGCTGTTTTTTCAGAAGTAGATCACCAGGCCTTTCTTCTTAGTCTGTTTTAGTCTGGAACTTCCACAGAAACCTGTTCAGCACCATAACAAAAAACCCAAGCCCATTGCCATTGATTCTATTTCAACTCACGGTGACCATATAGGACAGAGTATAACTGCCACAAAGAGTTTTCAAAGAGCGCCTGGTGGATTCAAACTGCTGACCTTTTGGTTAGCAGCCATAGCCCTTAACCATCATGGCAGTAGGTAGATTTCCACTGACAGGTGAATGCTAGCTATACATGAGGTGTACTGGCTGGGAACCAAACGCTACTGTTCGATGGGGAAGGCAGGAATTCTACTACCCAGTCACCATTGCTCCATATTGATCTTAGGGTTGTTCTTCTTCATGTAAGAATACCTCCTCCACATTTACATATGGAAAGCTGCCTTGTTCTTTTTAACACCTGCATAGTTTTCCAATTTGTGACTAGACCACAATTTATTGAGTCAGTACTGTGTTGTGGGATTTAGATTACAACCTTCCAGTATTACTAATGATCCTGGGAAAAAATATCTTCGCATGTATGTATTTGTCTGTATCTCTAAAATGTACATCCGTAGGCTTCCTCCAGAAAGCTAAGACAGGAGTTAACCTAGCCTGCTGCTTTAACTGGCTTTCTAAAGGAACTCTCGTGTTACTCACACTCATATTTTAGAAACTATACTTTCAGATTTGAATGTATTTTTATTTAACCTCTTTCAGCCAGTTTTTAATGCTATTTTCTATTTGATCTTTTCATGCTTTTTTATCATTTTAGCCTACATCACTACTACAACATAAATTGAAATAATGCCTCATTTTACCCCACAATGTTGAAGATCATCTTCTAGTCATTAAATTTCACAGTCACCCCTCTTTGTTAATTTATATCACATTAGTAACCTTAAATATTGTATGAAAATATAATGCAATTAATCAGAAAATGAGGGGCAGTGTTGTTCAGTGGTACAATTCTTGGCATTTCTATGAGAAACCCAGGTTCAATGCCCAGCCAACCCACCGTGTGTGCAGCCAATGACATCCCTAAGCAGAGGTTTGCGTGTTATGATGCAGAGCAGGTTTCAGCAGTTTCTAGGTTAAGAAGGAAAGGAAAGGAAAGGAGAGTCTGGCCATCTACTTCTGAAAATCAGGCAGTGAAAGCCCTATGGATCACAGTGACCCAGTCCGTACACAACTGACCAGCCACAGGGACAGCACAGAACTGGACAGCATTTCATTTCGTTGTGTATGGTGTTGCCATAAGTCACGATCAATTCAATGGTCGCTCAAAACCAAAAGAATCTATAGGAGAGAGTAGAGAGGCAGGGACAACTGGAAGTAAAGAGTGGTAAAGAAGAGTGTGCTGTCACTCGGTGAGGAGAGCAGACAGAGTGGCACAGAAGCAGGTGCTTGGGGAGCTTTTTATGCAAATTGACTTGGATTGTAAAGTTACACTCAATCACAATAAAAAAGGATCCATAAAACTACAATATTAAGAGTTAATTAATGTTAAGTTTTTTAAAACTGTATTTCATCAATTTATTATCTAAAAGTTAAATCTTATTTCTGATACTCCTTCTGCTGCTTCCTTTCCTTCTCTTTGCAAGTCAGTATTTCAATGCCATCAAGAATCATTATAATAAAACATTTTTCCTCATTACTACATCAGCACAACTGCAAAGGTATATTTGCCCATTACCAAAAAAAAAAAAAAAAACCTCTGTCAAAAATAATTAGAATATATAATCTCGCTTACCTGCAGGTACAGTTTATCCGCTTTCAATTTACTTTCCAATTTTAACAGTCTCTTTGCTTGTTCCGGTACATCCAGCTTCATTTTGATCATGCACTTAGTTTCCCGCACAACTTCCAAAATTTTGGGATCAAAATTAACTAGCAACTTCCCTGTTTCTGGATGTCGCACAAAAAGTGTGGCTTGTAAAGCTACAAATAAACGATGGGTGACAATTACTTATCAGGGATTTCTTGGCTCCTCCCAACTCTGTTTACATGTCTGTCTTCCCCACTGTCCTGCTGGCTTCTTAAGGGTAAGGACAACAGCTCTGGATGTAAATATGACACACGCTAAGGCCTAGCACGATCCCTGGTGGCGTAGTGGTTAAGAACTACGGCTGCTAACCAAAAGGTCAGCAGTGTGAATCCACCAGCTGCTCCTTGGAAACCCTATGGAGCTAACTGAAGGAAGCCAATACTAAGTCCCCATTTATTTAAGTTCCTGTAGAGTTAAATACAGTCATCACTATAACCCAAGAAGCAAATTTATGTTAGAACAATCCATTTCCACTGGCCTATGGTCTACAGTCATAGGAAAGCAGTTCAAATCTACCAGGCACTCCTTGGGAACTAACTCTATGGGGCAGTTCTACTCTGACCTCTAGGGTCACCAGGAGTTGGACCCAAATCGATGACAGTGGGTGGGGGTGGGGATAGCCATATGAAAGAAATTTATTTACTTATTTTTTTCCAACTGATACAGCGCCAGAAGATGGATCCTTCAGGTTGGAGGGCATCAAAAGATGGCACAGTGGCTGCCACAATGAGCTCAAGCTTAGCAATGTTTGTGAGTCTGGCCCAGGACCGGGCAGTGTTTTGCTCTGTTGCACACAGGGTGCTGCGAGTTGGAACCTACCTGAAGCACCTAACAACAATACTGTTTATTTTACTTGTGACCACTTCTCATACGCATCAATCCATTGCTATGAATGTGCATTACTCACCTTCTATGTGTTCTCAAAGGAGAAAAACTCTCCAGCAAACCAGATTTCATTGCTATTATCAAGGTTGTCTGATTGTTACTTTTTGTACATTTTAAAGACAGGAATGTTTCCACAGTAAGGGGTCCATCAGACCTGAAGCTTAGATGACCACTTAGCCTTCTCATGCAATAGACTACAGGCAAAGAAAAGAAGTATCACACTGGCAGGGAGAACCAGCCCTCACTGTTAGAAAGAGGCTGGATAGACAGGACAATGTTGGTGGGGATCCACTGGGACACCTCTCGATGCTTCACTGCCCCATGAGAAGAAGCAACTGCAGCAACCACAGCCTAACGCAACCACAGCCTAACGACGGGGACACAACCAAGGGCTAAGCTCCTCGAAGATGAAGATCTAGGTTACTCCACCAGATAAGCAACCCTGTTTGGCCAATGTGCTGGTGGAGGGCAAGGGGAATCTAGAATGGATGTAGAGAGAAGGGCAACAATAATTATCAGTTATGACCTCAAACTACTGCAGAAGCGGGAAATGAGATTTTCTGTCTCTGGGCAATGAAAACACAACCAAGGTTTATGGAATCAAAAAGCTGAGGAGACTCATCCCCCAGCCCACCCCGAGTTCCTGAGTGAGCCCTAGAAAAGCAGCAAGAACCTCAGATTACTCTTCCATCTAGCCCGGTGCAGGAGAAGACCTGAGAGACCTTACAGGATGCTGCAGAGCCCAAGTGGACTTGGGAGAAAGCAGCAGATGTTTCTGGCCCCAGAGAGCTACATGGACACAGTTCAAAGAGCTATGGCTAAGAGTTTTAGGTGAACGTTATAGACAAGAGATTGAGGTTAAATTTACGATTAAGAGCTCATGGTTAAGACGGGAAAAGGCATGACCCTTAACTGACCAACCATTGAGTTCACACAAAAATAACATCTCCAGTGAGGCCAGCCTAGATGGAAGATGGCTAAGAATCATCCCCCACCCCACACCTAACTCTGCTCTAACCCTTGGCAGCACAACCCCCTCTCTTCAGTGGCACTTACACACAACCCTAACACTCTCAAGTCACTTGGAGCTCAAAACTGAAATTAAGTTCAGTGGCAGGTGGAGAGAGGAAGGAAAGGAGAGAGGGAGGGACGGAGGAGGAATTTTCTCCCCTCATTAGGTCTGAGTTTCAAATTTATAACACGATAATACATGAAAACCTTCATAGATCTATGGGAAAATATCTATAAAGAGTTTTGATATTTACTGTTAAATACAGTGTTTCAGGAGAAAGTCACAATTTATATCAGCTTTCAAGTTATGACCATTTTCATTCATGAAATCAGAATATTATCAATAACCATGAACAGAAAATTAATTTTAACTTTTCTGAATCTAAATTTTAACTTCTATAAGATTTTGCGTAAAGAAAAAAAAAAGTTCCCCAGAACCACAAGCTCATTGACAATCACCTAGGCCCCCTTTTTACCCTCACTGCATAGCCATATACACACCATACTGTAACTGTGAGATCTCTCTGACCCAGGCTGTGTGATAGACCACCTCAAATTCCACCAGGACGTAGGAGATTTTGTTATACTGACGAATGACGGCTTTACCTTCCGTACTTGACAAAATTTCTGAATTTTTCTGTTTTTTTAGAGAGGAAAAAAATTATCTTTTAAAAGATTGCTATTTTCATATCCAAATTATAAAACTATTTATATTTAAAATGACATCAAATAATTATGCTACAAATTTAGATTTTTTTTTGTTTGTTTCTTTTTCTCAGAGAAGGGGAAGATGATACAAGCTACAAACAGAAGGAAAACATTATCAGTAGAAGAGGAAAATCAGAAAAGGAAAGAAAGGCCATACAAGAAGGTTCTAGCCCTACAGTCTGCCCCAGGTATTAAGAGGCTCTTCCTCCAATTCTTTATCCCCTCCCTACTCTTGTGGACAAGATATGATTGTCTGATTTTCCTTGAAGTGGGATCCCCTGAAGGAGCTCCTGTGGCAAGGTGGTTAAGTGCTTAGCTGGTAACTGAAAGGTCGGGGGTTCTAATCCACCAGCCACTCCTCAGGAAAAAGATGTGACAGTCTGCTTCTGTCAAGATGTACACCCTTCAAAGCCCGTGGAGGCAGTTCTACTCTATCCTATAGGGTCACTGTAACTTGGAATTGACTCCATGGCAGTAGATTTGGGTTTGGGTAATCTCTTTAATATAAGGACAAATTTCTAAATCCAGCAAAAAAAAAAAAAAAAAACCATTGAAAGAAAGTCAAATTTTTTTATATAAAACTTGGAAGTTTTAGGTTTTAATTCATATATGTCAACAGAGCAATTTCTGCTCCGCAGCCACACAGTCTATCAGCAGCTGAGCCCTCACCTTGCTCATGTGTCAGGCCAAAGTTTTAACTCATTTACTTTCTGAGAATTCAGAACCATGCAATCAATGATGGCAGCAAATGAGAACAAGAGAAACTTAGTATTTAATAACAACTAGATAGTAAAATTACTTGCAAGACTATTGTTTTACAGTTATTTTGTTCTATGTTTAGGCGTAAGGCACAAGTCTACCCAACTATTTCCTTTCTTAAAGAAAAAAAAGAAAAGGCATACTTGTAGTCTGAGGATGCCCAGGGGATCTAGGACTACTCTGGTGCTTTTCAGAAATCTAATAACCTCGAAGATGTGAAAAGTGAACACATCTATTGTACAATGCCCTAGGAGTCTTGGTGGCACAGTAGTTAAGCAGCTCAGGGATATTTAGCTTTGGGAACCCAAAAGTAGTTGAAGGCTGAACATTAAAAAGTAAAGGAGAAATAATACACTTAAGAATTGCTGCAGTACCAAATACTCTTTCATTCTTTTGACAAATATTCATACCAAGAATATTTATGAAATCAGAATATTATTAATCACCATAAACTGAGAAATAATTTTAATGTCCCTGAATGTAAATTTTAACCTCTATAAGATTTTGTAAAAAAAAAAAAAAGTTCCCCAGAACCGTGAGCTCACTGACAATCATCTATAGCCCCCTTTTTAGCCTTGCTACACTGCCATATCCACACCATACTGTAACTGCTAGATCTCTCTGACCCAGCCTGTGTAACAGACCTGTGCAGTAAGATGCAGATATGAACAAGACAGACACGATCCCAGCCCTTATAGAACCTATAGTTAATAGAAAAGGCAGATACCAATCAAGAGCGACATCAATAATTATTTAAATTACAAGAGTGCTGGCAATGCATGTGGAGCCCAGGTGGTGCAATGGTTAAGAGCTCAACTGCTAATCCACCAGCTGCTCCTTGGAAACCCCATGGAGTAGGTCTACTCCGTCCTGTAGCATTGCTTTGAGTCAGAATTGTCTCAACAGCAACTCGTTGAGTTCTGGGTTTTAGTTTAAACCCTCCAGGTTCTCTGTGGGAGAAAGATATGACAGTCTGCCTCCGTAAAGATTGACGGCCTTGGAAACTCTGCGAGCTCTACTACTCTGTACTATAGGTCCATAGTTCACTGTGAGTTGGAATCAACTCAATAGCAATCAGCCTTTTTGCTTTTTCTTGTTTGTCTCTTTTTTAGTACGCTACCCTAGGTCCCAGTTCTTCATATAAGAGTATACTTTTTGAATAATCTTCACCTTCACTAAGTACGTATCAGTCACCTACCTTGATGTAGTGCTCAAGTACTGTGGCTGCTAACCAAAAGCTTGGCAGCAGCTCAAATCCACCAGGAGCTCCCTAGAAACTCTATGGGGCAGTTCTACTCTGTCCTATACAGTAACTGTGAGTTAATGACAACAAGTTTGGTTTTTTTGGTCTTATCTGTCCACAAATAGAAGCAAGGCTCAGTACTTGACCTGTACTTTACTGTATTTTCAAAACAATTGTTTTTTTTAAAAATCGTTTATAGTGTTCTGAGTTATTAAAAGACAAAGTTATAATATTCACCCCTTTGAGATTACTGTAATTAAACTGATTTGTTTTCCTACATGAAAGAATTGGCTTAGTCTGTCTCAAGCATATTTATAAACTAAATTCTCTTCGGTAAAAAGAATGAGTTCTAATTACTTTGTCAGATACAAATATGACAGGGTAAAACATATTTCTGTTATGAAACCACTATAATATGTATGCATATATATATACAGCAATTTCAGTATTGGCTTACAAAAAAATAGTTGATGGGCTCACTTATCCGGCGATAGAGCTGCCTCACCCACAGTATTTTTCCTGCTATAGGAGGCATGTTCCGAGCAAGAGGGGGGTCATCTTTTTGAGAATGATAAAGCTGTAATTTAAGAGGTGGTGTCAATGTTTGAGATTCTGTACAATAAAGAAGGCCAAAAATACACAGCTATGTTTGCATCACTGTTTCATTTACCATTATTCACATCTTCTATACACAGTATGTGGTTAATAAAGACATTGATACACTTCAGAGACAACCTGCAACTCACAAATTATGATATGTATAATATACCTCATTTAATTGTCTCTTTTCCCTTATTTCCTAGTACATGCATACTTTTTTTTCAGAAAAGGTCATTAAAGTTGTTTACTCAAATAATAGAAGCAAATATGAACTCTTAGCACCTCTTAGTTATTTAGCTGGTAACCTTGTATTCTCTGAATATGGCATTGCTTTGGATGTCCTGTTGTCTTCCAGCCTAAATTCTGTCTGTCTTTGTCCCGGCTCCCTCTCCCTGGTCATCTTTCTCTAATGACTACCCTAGACCCCAGCCCATGTCTCTAGATATAATATGCTGTCCCTCCTTCACCTCACAGGCATACTTTGTTCCTGTGCTCACCCCACATTTTAAGGAGCTAGTCAAAAGAAGGAGCTCACAGCAACATTATGTCGGCCATAATAATTTACCTGGGCCTATATTTCTAGACATAAAAATACTAACTGAAATGAGCTTTGTCATACATACCTGGATACTGTGGTGAAATGACAGCAAGGGACAGCAAAAAGACAAATATTGCCCTAACCTTCCCATGTACAAAGGGGCACATCAAAGATATTTAGCAGGAAAAAGGGTGCAATGAACAGCTTGGCACAAGATAATAAATATTTTCCGAATTTTTTTCTTCTTATACTAATGCACCATTGTATTAATAAAAGCAATACTTGCCTTCTTAGTGGCTTCAAGTTCAGCCACATAACACTGCAGAATCTGCTCAATTGTGTGGTTTATTTGTAATTGAAGACAAGGAATGTTTAGCTTCTGGAACCTACGAGGAATTGAAGGCTGAATGATTAAAAAGTAAATGAGAAACACACTTAAGAATTGCTATAGTACCAAATACTCACTCTTTTGACAAATATCCACAGCAGCAATGAATGCATTATGCTAGCATATAGTAGTGAACAAGACAGATGTGGTCCCAGCCCTTATTATAAAAGCCTATAGTTATAGAAAATGCAGGTACCAATCAAGAGTTACATTAAATAATTGCTTACTATTTAAATTACAAGGGTGCTGGAAATGCATATGGAGTCCTGGTGGGGTAGCAGTTAACAGCTCAGCTGCTAATCTACCAGCTGCTCTTTGGAAACCCTATGGGGCAGTTCTACTCTTTTACATAGGGTTGCTATGAGTCAGAACTGACTTGATGACAACCGGCTTAGTATTTGGTGTGGGAGGAATGCATGTAATAGGGGAATACAGCTATACCTGGTTAGCTCCCATACCTAATATGGGAGCCCTGGTCATGTAGTAATCAAAAGCTTGGCTATAACCAAGAAGTTGGCGGTTCAAATTCACCAGCTGCATCTTAGAAACCCTACAGGAAGTTCTGCTCTGTCCTATAGAGTTACTATGGGTGGAAATTGATTCAAAGCCAATGGTAAATCAAGTACAGGGATTCCAGAAAGGTATCCCTGAGAAAGTGACATTTAAACTAAGACTAAAAAAGATGAGTGGGGAGTTAGCTTAGCAAAAAAACAAAGAGGAGCACACCAACTGTACCTTTGCCAGTACTAACACTTCTGTGACTCCAATAGTCATAATCCTATCAATGACTTTCAGCCAGTTATCACTTCTAGAGACTAAATGATGCTCAGAGATTACTAGAATTACACGTTCAGACAATAAAACGAATTGATCCCAGCATCCTACAGATAAAAGGGAGTAGGGAGACAGGGAGGAGGAGAGCGTAGGAGAAAGAAAGAGAAAGACAAAGAGAGGAGGAAGGAAAGGAAGGAGGGAAGGAAGACAAGAAGCAGAATGAGAGAGAGAGAGAAGAGAGTGTTACAGACACGGGGTGAGAAAGATGCTAAGACAAAGTGAGACAGAAAGCGGAAAAGGAGAGATGCCCAGAAAACAGCACCTGCCATCTGTATAGTGCTGTTTCTCATAAAAACAATTTCATGAGTGCTGTGACTCTCAGCCATCTTCTTGCGAGATACGGTCTCACAAGGTATGAGCCAGACGACAGGTAACTACAGCAGAGTCGGACCCAAACCTAGATCCACTGGCTCTCAGGGGGGGCGGGGGGGAGTTCCAAATGGCCCCTGATACGAGTCATGTTGCGCCCTCCCCAGGTGGAACAGAGCTGCCTCTAGTCCTGTCTGTCCTTAATAATCGGGGCTCCCCTGCCCTTTGGGGAAACACTGCTTTCAGGAACAGACGGAAGGGAAGCTGCAGAAGAGAAAGTAGAAGGGGTGAGATCCACTACTCTTAGATAATTTTACTTTTAGAAGTTCTTTCAGAATGTAGAATTGAACACCACTTGCTCTCTTTCTAGGAACACCTATGAAACATATGACATTGCTGAAAAAAAGTGAAATAGCTTCATTTTCTTATTTAAAGAGTTTCTGCTACAAATATAAAAAGGCAAGGAGATATACTCTATTTCAAATGTTTTACTCGTCTATTTAGAGATACTTGGAAAGCTAATGTTTTCAAGTTTTAAGGTTTATGTACGAGAGAATTCCAAAACATCTTATTTGAAACCACATTTTCCAAAACCCCGGTGGTGTAGTGGGTCAGGAACTACACCTGTTAACCGAAAGGTCGGCAGTTCAAACCTGCCAGGTGCTCCTTGGAAACTCTATGGGACAGTTCTACTCTGACCTCTTGGGTCACTACGAGTCAGACTTGACAGCAGTGGGTGGTGGTGGTGGATAGAAAGTTATCCCATCTAGAAACTATACTGCTAAAAACATAATTACCGTTGAAGAAGCTGAAGAGCCTGCCGAGAAGATACGATTTTTCCAAAAGTACCATTCATAAATGCCTGTATTTGTACCTAAAATAGAATATTAATATTTGAATGATTACTGGCATTCATGAGATTAGTTATTGATTAATGACTTTCCTACAAAATCAAAATAGCCTAAAACACATCTCCCACCTAAGCATATAGTTCTGCTCTTACCAACACAGTGGCCTGTGGCCACAGGAGGCGACTGAGCACTTGAGTGTCACTACTTGGAAGTGTCACTACTTGGATGTGCCGTAAATGTAAAATAAACACTGGATTCCAATGACTTGCACAACATACAGTAAGAGATCCATTAATGATTCTCACGTTGATGATACGATGAAGTGACAAAATTTTTAAATATCTTCGGTTGAATAATAAAATTGTCACCCAGTTCTTTTTATTTTATATAATGTGGCTACTAGAAATATTAAAGTCACACACAGTGGCTTGCATTTGTGGCTCATCACTTGTTGGCTGTTGATGATCTGGAGAACTAACGAAAGGAGTAATGTCTCTTACCGACCATGTTTCTTTGGGATATTTAGAATTTTTAAGCATGCTGGAGGAGAAGGTCTAAATAACCAGGGCCAAAAGGACCCAGCACTGCTGCTGTCAGAAACCTCTTTGCCACCATTAAGGAGCAATAGGAAGCTCTTCCCAAGATACCTACCACCCCAAGCAGTGAGCTTCAAACTGCATGGTACCCAATCAGTGGAACAAAAATCCTCTTTGCAAAGTGCTGGCAGCTGATCCACAATGGTATGACCCACTAATAGATACCACACCCACTAATCAAACTTTGGAAAAGGAAGGAAAATTAAAACACTGATACCTAAAGCAATTTAAATATTAAAAAATTAATATGGTCTCTAAACTTACTGAAAGCTAAAATTTGCATTTAAGAGCAGAGTGGCAAAACATATAACATACAGTATTTATCAATAAATCATAAAAGCAATTTAAGAGTTAATACATTGATTTAAAAAAAAAAATCCCATTGCCATAAAGATTTAACTCCTGACACATTTTGGAAGCAGACTTCACCCAAGTCACCTAGCCAAGTACAAAGTAGTAGATCTTCATAACAAGGAGACTAACTTTCAAAAACTGAAAGAAAATCCATGCCCCAAAAAGGTATTATTGTAGAATGGTAGAATTTTAGCATACTTCTTAGGTACGTTGCCCAAATTATGTATAATATAGTTTTTTAAGCGATTCCATTTGTATGTGTTTAAATAAATAAATCAATGAGAGGGGACACTGAGCTCTGCTCACAGTGATGAAAAAATCCAGGAACAGACAGTGGTTATGGTTTTGCAACATGGTGAATGTAATGTTGCTGAAGCATCCGTGTGAAAATGTTGAACTGGCAAGTGTTTTGTTACATGTATACTGGTTTGTTGCTGCTATTGTGTGCTGTTAGGCCAATTCTAACTCACGATGACCCTGTATGATGGAGTGGAACTGTCTCAGAGGGTTTCTTAGGCTGTAATCTTTACAGGAGCAGATCTCCAGGTCTGCTTTTGCAGAGCAATGAATGAATGACCTTTCAGTTATTACCAGGACGCCACACAGAGATACTTATCACAGTTTAAAAAAAATAAAAAGATAGGGGAAAAAAATCATCTCCATGGCAAGAATCTCAGAGTCTGAAAACAGACCGAAGATATTCTTGCTCTATCTGCAGGGCATTCTACAACAAACAGGAGACGGTCCCCAGGGGCTATACCTGGGTCTACAGTATTTTTGGCCAAGAGAGTAATTGGGGTGACAATAATAATAACAACCACTGCTTGCTGAGTTGATTTCGACTCATTGCAACCCTGTTGGACAGAGTAGAACTGCCCCATAGAACTTCCAAGATCCACCTGGTAGACCTGAATTATCAACCTTTTGGTCAGCAGATGTTGGCACTTAACCACTATGCCACCAGGGTTTCCAACAGAGATCACAGAACTCTCCAAAGGTGGGACAGAAACACATTACAGCCTCACCTGACATACTTTCTACCTACCCTTCATCCCTCTGGTGTCTTTAACCTAAGACACAGGGGATGAAGGTCACTTCAGAGCTGTCCTCTACAACTGCAAAGAGAATGTGGATTTAATGCGCAGGCGCCAGGGGGAGGTGTGATTCACTTTCCCCATCTGCTCTCTAATCTTCTCACACTTACAGAATAAGGATTACAAGTTCTCTCAGACAGGAAGAATGACTTCAGCTCCTCGGCACAACAAATCAAACAAATTTTAATGTAAATTAAAAATGAACCCTAGCTACAGTAGCCTTTTAGGCTTCTGTTTATTCACTGTCAACTTTTATGGAACACCGTCATTTTTCATTTAAATGAAAAATATTTTGTGTATCAGTTAAAAATTATCCCTATGGGCAAATATATACATATTGATTTATTTTCAAGAGTAATTTATAATAAAACCAAACTTGTTGCTGACAAGTCAATTCTGATTCATAGCAACCCTACAGCAAAGAGTAGAACTGCCCCACTGAGTTCCCAAAGAGCAGCTGGTGGATTTGAACTGCCAACCTTTTGGTTAGCAGCTCAATGTTTACCCATTGAGCACCAAGGCTCCAATTTATACTAGATGAAACAGTAAATACATGAATGTTCAGATTGTTAGTAACATTTCAGCTTTACCAAAGTGAAAGTATTTATAATCACTTACCTCTAAACCATTGATTTTGGACATGAACTCTAAGAAATCTGTTTCAAATTCTGTCCTTCTTGGGTCCAGAATATCATATTGCTTTTTCTTAACCCCTTGATATATATTTTTGAATTTTATTGCCAGAATATCTATTCCCTCTACGGTAGAATTACTCAAGGCTGAATATGTTTGCACAATAGTTATCATTTCTGTAATCTTAAAAAGAAAGGTGAGATTTTAAAAATCAGACATTAATATACTTCTCAAAGAGCATGAGCTCTTAATAAATTGCTGATTGTGAAAACAAATCAGTAGGTAGGCCATGGATTCATATAGTGAAAACCAACCAGAAGAGGTAAATGAGAATACACATCACTGTCCTCATACTAATCTTACAGTATAAGACAGATGAGGTTCCATTACATCCAGATGGAGTTCACAACCTCTGCTGACAGCCTCTTAGAATGTAATCACGTCATCTTGCAAGACAGAGAGAAAGACTTAAGTAAAGCCATTGCAGACATCTAAACAGATATCTGTCATTTCACTGGCTTCAAAAGCTTTACCATTCTTCTTGGTCCTAACTGCAGTTCTCATATATAAAGCTTAGCACAAATCCACATCTGTTCTCCCTACAATACCTACAAAGAGCCTTGGAGGCAGTCTGCTCTCAGAGAGACTAACTCCTAGAAAACCCTATGGGGCAGTTCTGTTCTGTCTCATGGGGCTGCTCTGAATCAAAATCAACTCAATGGCACCATACAACAGTAACAAACACACTTACACTCAGGACTACTGGAATCACTTCCGACCCGTAAGCCAAGGAAAACCCTCAACAAGACAGGCTGACACAAGAGACGGAACAAGGACCTCAAACACACCAATAATCATAAAGATGGTGTGGGATCAGGTAACACTTCACTTTGCTGTAAACACAGGTGTCATGTGTCAGAGCTGACTTGACAGCAAATAACAACAACTTCTGATCCCTGAAGAGTCTAGGATTACCTTCCCAGGGATTTACTTTATTTCTGAAATAAATGCACACCTACTTCACAATAATCTTTCATGCCCACAGACTACCCAGTTCTTTATTCTTTGTTGATGACCCCTGTTCTTTTTATTCCTGCTCTGGAGAACAATGCTCAAAGCTCTCCAGGGCTGATCCATTGGTCTGATGGACAGACAGACAGTAAATACGTTCCTGGGGAAGTCCTCCAAATACCGCATGCCATGAAGGCAGCATGACTGGTTCTTCTACACAGCCAGCAGAATCCACATGAAGTTCCTGCAGATGTCAACCTAGAACAGCCATTTTCAGAGCAACTGTCCTTACTCCACTATTTCTACACACTTTGAAAAAAAAAACCACCATCATCCTAGAAGCCAGCCCAAACGTGGAGAAGATACAGGCCACTCAGGGGATTTACAACAGGCCTGATATGCTCTGTATAAACACAGGAAGAAAATGAAGACCATGGTTGATTACAGCTGGCTTCTTTGTTGCTTCTAGGAAACCCTGGTGATGTAGTAGGTAAGTGCTGCATCTGCTAACCCAATGGTCAGCAGTTCAAATCCACAAGGTGTTCCCTGGAATCTCTACGCGGCAGTTCTACTCTACCCTACACAGTTGTTATGACGAGGAATCGACATGATGGCACTGGGTTTGGTTTGGGGTTTAGGTGGTATGAGGGTGGTACAGAAGGCTAAAGTTCAAGGACCAAGCCTTCCTTCCTCTGTGTGGAACAGGTCCTGGGAATAGGGCCCTAGGTATTCACTTGACCAATGCCAAAACTTGCCCAGCTAGCTGTCTGCCCCTAAAAAAATGCTTACTACTCACCTCCCTCAAAAAACAACAACAACAAAAAAAAACTCACACAATGATCTCCTAGATATCACACCAAAATGCAGACTCAACAAACAAAAAATACATAAACTGGACTTCAAACTAAAAAAATAATAATGCTCCAAAGAACATCATCAAGAAAGTAAAAGAGAACTCACAGAATGAGGGAAAAAAAACTGCAAACCACGTAACTGATACAGGACTTCTATCCAGAATATATACAGAATTCTTACAACTTGGTAGTAAAAAGAATAACTCAATGAAAATGATACTCAAACAATTCTTAAAGTCATACACTGTGGATGGTTCTGTGAAATGATGAAATTTCTTTGGGAAAGAGTCTGGCAATTCCTCAAAATGTCAAAGGTTCCTTCCAAGAAGCCTCTGGTATAGGTTATCATATATTCCCCCCAAAAAAGTTATCATTGCCCCCAGCAAGTCTTAATAAATAAAGCAAAAGTACAACTGTTTCTAAACCATGTCTGCCAAGCAAAGACATCCACACAGTGTTTATGTGTAATGGTAGACACTGGCCTACAAAGAGTAGAACTGCCCTATAGAATTTCCAAGGAGCACCTGGTGGATTTGACCTACCAACCTTTAGGTTAGCAGCCATAGCACTTAACCTGTACCCCACCAGGATCAGTATGAACTGGCATCAACTCAGCAACACTGGGTTTGCCTTTGGCCTAGAAAGGGAAGGTGCCTGTAATGCTTAGACATTCCGTAACTACTGGGTTCTGCCAGGTATCACAGCGATTTCAGCCTGACACAGTGGTTAAGAGCAGAAGCTTTTAAGTTCAGATTCCATAGGTGGAGGGAGAATTAAGGTCTTGAGAGAGATGCAAAGTTTGCAATAGTTTTTGTGTCAAGAGCAGACAGCAATTAACTAGAAATTAAAAAAAAAAAAAAACAAGTTATAATAATGCAGCAATCTGTGAATAAGATCAAAAGAGTTGCATCAACAATGAAACAAGCGATCTGAAATGTATGTCTCAACAGACAGAGCTTCAGAATGTACAAAAGAACCAAAAAGGTGTGGTGAGAGTGCAGTGCTGTGACATGAGGTTTACCTTCTCCAGTCTTTTACAGAAAGCTTCAAATTTTCCAAATATATACATTTCTGAAACCTCAAAAGATTTTTCCCCTGAAGATTCTAAAATCAGTTTTCTTGTTCTGTGGAAAGACGTCTGATACTCCTTGAACAGAAAAATGCAGTCCTACAAGAAGATGAAAAGAAGGGGGTGGAGGAAGAAGGCTGGTGAGACATTTGTTCAGGAGCACAAATTCTTGCCTCACACAGAACTAACATCTGTGGGAGCCCCTAAACAGGCCCAGGCTCCTCCGAGGCTGCGAACAGTAAAACTCAAGTCCTCTGCCCACACACTGCAAGGCCAGTGTCAATCAATACGGTTTTTAAATTTACATCACATTTTCATCTTCTTCATCCTCGCCAGCCTTTTTTAACTTCTATCTGACATACAAGGACTATCAATTAAGTTTGCAAACTCATCCTAGAAAACGTGCTACATACACCTCATTGCTGAATTTCACTGCGGCCAGTTTTGAAGTACTCCCCTTGGAAAGTTACGCACCAACACTGCACCTAGTTCACCCTTCAAAGCAATTTGGGGACTCTTTTTCTGGAATGGCCATCAGAGCTGTTGTGGTATTGCCCTTGACACCCTGAATGTCACCAAAATGCCATGCTTTCAGACACAATGTAGAGACCCTGACATAGCTTCAGAAAAACAGGTGTGCAGATCAAGAACTCCATTAAAAGACCAGAATTGATAGTCCAACATCCTGGAGGGCCCCTGAGAACATGGCCCCTAGACTTGCTGACAGCCTGAAACCAGCACTGAAGCCAACACTTCAGACAAAGAGTGGACTGGACTTGGGGTCACTATATAATATATAGAGAGATATATATTATAGTTTATATTATATATGTATAATATATATATTATAGTTTAATATATATCTATGAAGCTGTCCTACTGGATTCTTTCTAGAGGGGAGACGAGAAGGTAGAGAGGAGGGGTCAAGTGTTGGTCCAGTGGATACTGGAAGTAAGGAGTGAAAAACAAGAGTTTGCTGTCACAGTGTGGGGAGAGCAGGCAGAGTTGCATAGAGGTGGATACTCGGCGTTTTATACAGAAAATTGTCTTGGATTGTAAACTTTCAATTAATCACAATAAAAAGATTTTTTTTTAATGTCTTCCTTTCAATATTTCCTTTATCCTCAAAAAAGAAAAAAGTCATTGGGGGCCAGATCAGGTGAGTAGGGAGGGTTTTCCAATACAGTTACTTGTTTACTAGCTGAAAACTCCTTCACAGACAACTATACAATTAAGTTCTTGAACTTGCCACTGTGCCACCATGTCTAGTGGCCATTTCAGAAAGAGTTCCAAAATTGCTTTGAAGGGTAGACTAGATGCCAGCACTGGTGCATAGCTTCCCAAGGAGTTTTCAAAGGTGACCATAGTGATATTCAGCAATGAGGTAGGTAGCACTCAGAACAATTAAGTTCACAGACTACACTACCAGGGGATAGTGTAAACACTATAATATTTATTTTCACATTTCAATGGCCAATTAAACTTCCAGGAGGCCCAGAAATTATCTAACCAGACATCTCTATTCAATATCATAAAAGCATTAAGATTTTGTAACACTCATGTATCACCCCAATCCATACTTCTTCACAGGATATCATAGTCTTTGATGAGTGTATTGCTGAAATCCCAATGTTTGACCATAGCTATGCCACTGCCCAATTCTGCTAGGCTACTGAAACTGTTAGAAATAACAAAAATAACAGGATCTCTGGGTTCCAGCAGGAATTCACTATCACGCCCCGCTAACTTTTCCTGAGAACCAAACCATTTTTTAAATAATGTGTTGTTAAACTTAGTCAAAGCCAGCAACATCCAGTCAAGTCTTTTGTATGATGCCATCTCTCTGGTTCTGACTTCCACACCCCTTTTCCAACATTACTGGCGCAGTGGTTAAAAGCACTCAACTAGTAGTTCAAATCTGCCAGCCGTTACATGGGAGAAAGATACAGTGCTCAGCGTCCATAAACATTTACAGTCTTGGAAACCCTGTGATACTGCTATAAGTATGAATCAACTTGAAGGCAGTGAGTTTGGGTTTTTTGATTTTGTGATTGCATTTGGGCCCACAGGAATAAACAGGAAAGTTTCCTAACTTTATGGGTGGCTGACTAACAACCTTAAATCTATTTGCAAACTTAATTTCTCTTTATAATGTTAACATATTTACAAGTTCCAGGAATTAGGATGTGGACATCTCTGGGGAGAAGCATAATCATGCATACTACAGCCACTAAATGAGAATTTTGGAGTGGGACCTAGCAATCTACATTTTTAATAAGTTATCTTAGTGATTCCTATAAACATTCAGCTTTGAGAAGTGCTAGTCTCATGCCTAGGGAAGCTGCAATCAACAAATCAAACGACAAATCTGCTACAAAAAGAAAAAACCTCTTCTAAAGTATTTGGTTCTGTTGCACATAGAGTCACCATCTGAACTGACTTGACGGCACCTGTCTTACTCAACCTGTGCTGCTGTAACAGAAATATCACAAGTGGATGGCTTTAACAAACAAAAATTTATTCTCTCACTGTCTAGTTGGCTAGAAGTCTGAATTCAGGGCACCATCTCCAGGGAAAGGCTTTCTTTCTCCATCAGCTCTGGAAGGAAGGCCCCTGTCGCCAATCTTCCCCCGGCCAAGGAGCTTTTCAGTGCAGTGACCCTGGGTCCAGAGAATGCACCCTGCTCCTCTTCTTTCTTGGTGGTATGAGGCTCCCTATCTCTCTGCTGGCTTCTCTCTTTCATATCACAAATGTGATTGGTTTAAAACACAACACAATCTTGTAGATTGAGCCCTGCCTCATTAACATAACTGCCTCTAGTCCTGCCTCATTAACATCACAACACATAGGGAAACAAGATCAGATCAAAAAATGATAGACAATCACATTATATTGGAAACCATGGACTAGCCAAGTTGACACACATCTTTTGTGAGAATACAATTCAATTCAAGATAGCAACTAACATCAACAGTCTCATATTTACTTCTAACTATGACACAGTGTCCCTACTCAATCACCAAAATAATTATCGTTGCTCTCTTTGAGCACCCCAATTATTCATTCATTTATCCATTCAACAAAGCTTATCAGTGCCTACCACGTGTCAGACATTGCTTGCCATACCAGTGACGAGATCTCTGCCCTAACTGAACTTACCACCTAATAAGAACTGCTTTATGTTACTTCTTCACCAACCCATTCCTTCATTTTGGCTATGGAAGTTCCTGAATAACAATTTTTCTTATTGTTTCCTCCAACAGATGGGAAAATTACTTCTAAAAATGCAGTAAGAGCTTCCTGAAGAAACTTCAGGAGTAATAGGAACCATACTAAACTAAAATGCAGAAAACCAAGCTTCCATTTCCACTCCAATCAGTAAATTGCCAGTGACCTTGAAGATTTCAAAAGAAGGACTAGTGCATCAAAGGACTTTATCAAGGTGAACAGCCTGCCTGATAGATGAAAGAAAATATTTGTGAATCATATACCTGATAGGAGTTTAATATATAGATATGTATCGAAGTAATCCCTATAACTCAATAGCAAAAAGCAAACAACCTAAATTAAAAATTGGCAAAGGAATTTAAAAGATATTTCTCCAAAGAAGATATGCAAATGCCCTGTAAGCACAAGAAAAGATGCCCAACATCATTAGGCAATCTTCATTGCCATCAAGTTGATTCTGACTCAGCGCAAATCAAAATGACAATGAGACACCACCTCATATACACCAGGATAGCTGTTACCAGAAAAACAGAAAACAACAAATATTGGCCAGAAGGATGTAGATTAATCGGAACACTTGTGTATTGCTGGTGAGAGTGTACAATGGTACACCTGCTGTGGAAAACAGTGCATTGGTTCCTCAAAATTACCATGTGACTCAGCAATTCCACTGCTATGTATGTGCCCAAGAGAAATGAAAACAGGAACTCTAAGAGATAACGGCACACTAACGCTCACCTGCAGCATTATGCCCAATGCCAAAAAAGGCGGAGAGAACCCAAGTGTCCATCAACAGATAAGCAGATAAACAAAACGTAGTACATACACATGGCATGGATTGAATTGTCTCCCAAAAAATATGTATAGCAATTCGGCTGGGCTGTGGTTCCCAGTATTTTGCAATTGCTCTCCATTTTGTGATTTTCCTATGCAATAAATCCTTATCTCCACCTATGGTTAATAGATTGGATTATGTTAAAGAGGCTTAGGTGGGGACTATAATACCTTTTCTAAGGTCACTTCCCTGGGAAATCCTGGTGGTGTAGTGGGTTAAGTGCTACCACTGCTAACCACAAGGTTGGCAGTTCAAACCCACCAGGCGCTCCTTGAATACTCTAGAGGGCAGTTCTCCTCTGGCCTGTAGGGTCACCATGAGTCAGATCCAACTCGATGGCACTTGGCTGGCTGGCAAGGTTGCTTCCCTGCTTCACTGTAAAAGAAGTTTCCCTAGAGTGTGGCTTGCATAGCCTTTTACATTTTTATCCTACAAAAGATAAAAGGAAAGGAAGCAAGCAGGGAGTTGATGCCTCATATCATGAAGACAGCAGCACTGAGAGCAGAGGGCATCCTTTGCACCTGAAGTTCCTGCCCCAGGATGCTCTCAGACCAAAGGAAGACTGTTGCCACACAAGGACTTTCCTGCAGGGCCAACAGAGACAGCGTGCATTCCTCCTGAGCCAGTATCCTAAATTCTGACTTGTAGCCTACTGGGCTGTGTGAGAACAAACAGCTCTCTGCTACAGCCATTCACTTGTGGTATTTCTATTAGAGCCATACCAGAAGACCAGAACAACATACAACAGAGTATTCTTGAGTCATCAAGAGCAATGAAGTTCTCATACATGGTACAGCACAGACAAACTCTGAAAACATTATGTTGAATGAAGTCAGTCAGACACAAAACAACAATTAGTATATAATCCCACATATAGGGAATATCTAAAATAGGCAAATAAATGTAATGAGACAAAAAGTAGATTATAGATTATTAGGGACTGAGGGGAGGGAGGTACAGTAAGTTCTGGTTTAAGAGGTACTGTTATTGCAGTCAAGTCAATTCTGACTCACAGTGATTCTATGGGACATATTAGAACTGTCCAATAGGATTTCCAAGGAGCAGCCAGTGAATTTGAACTACCAGATTTGGGTTAGCATCTGAGCTCTTAACCACTATACTACCAAGGCCTCAAAGACAGAAATAAAACTGCCTTAAACTGACCGAAGATATATATTAAACCTACCAAAGCATCAGACTAAATACGGGAAATGTTAGAAACATCCTCTTCCAAAACAGGATGAAAATCAGGATGTCAATAACATCACTTCTATTTAACAGTGGACAGCAGTCATACCCAATGTAAAATTGCAAGAAAGTAAAATTAACAGCAACTAGAAAAGGACCCGTGATCCAGAGAATATGAAATGACACACAAGGGATATTACCTATAGGTAGTCATGGAGAAGATGAAGATTAATGTCTTAAAAGGAGCATTAAAAATAAGGCAAGCAGGCTTTTAATCAAGTGTTTTTTTTATATTCTCACATTATTTTTGTTTATGTCAAACTTAACACATGCTTTGTAAATGAATCAAAAAAAAAAAAGATTAGGCAGGACAGTGAAAGCTTTCTTTGTACAAACCTGTATTTTCTTCAGTACAGCTGGTGTCTCCTGATCCCACACATGGTTTATGCCTCCATCAGTAATATACGCTTTACATGCTGTCACCATTTGATTTGTAACCTAAAATAAATAAAAGCAAAAGAAACACAAATGAAAGAAAAATAAAATCTTTTCTTAATTACAGACATAAAAATACAGTAGATAGTAAATGTATAGAATGACGTAATCACAGAAGAGGCAAACAGAGAAATAAACATCTAGCCAAAACAATAAAAACAAGTTGCTGTCAACTCTGACTCACAGTGACCCCCTGGGTGTCAAGGCAGCACTCTGCTCTGTAGCTCATTTTTCAGAACATATATCACCAGACCTGTCTTCCAAGGTGTCAATTCAAAGTCACATTGATCGAATGGACTTAAGTCAATGTTACAAGTGCCATAAATTTTAAAATCAATTATGTGTCCACGTGTCTATTCTTAATTACATCTTGATCCAGTCCAAGCGCAATTCTTCAACATTCTTCAACATACCTCCCTCCCCTCATTTCCTGATAATCTGTAATCTACTTTCTGTCTCATTACATTTGAATGAGAACTGATCTTATTTGACTGAATATGAACACCTTTCACACCCCCCAAAATCATCACAACAAAACAGGATAGTCATTTGGAAATCACAGATCAAAAAGGTAAGCTGACACACAGAAATGTGGAGGGATTCCTAAAATACACAAAACCCACAGGATCAAGATCTACAGAAAAAAATGACTAGAAAACCCAGTTCCAGAGAAAGGTACCTTGAAGGTGGAATAGTTCTGGGGAATTTTCAAGGTCAGAGACAAAGCGAGGTGGCAAAGGTATTTTTGGCAAGCACACTGAATTTGAAGCAAGCAGGCAACGGCAATATTTGGTAAAGGACAAAGCGATGCGTATGGACCACAATCTTTAAGAGGTGAGGCAGTGCTTTAGATGGCTTTTGTGCCCCAGAAGGACATCAGCAGCACCCCTCTCCCCGTAGTAAGTCAGACCTTTCCTGACAAGAGGGAGATTACGAAAACAGAACAGGAAGGTAAATTAGGAGTCTCAGATACAAAGACGGACAGAATCATCAACTAGAAAAAAATAAACATAGTAACAAAGGCATCAAACTCAACAAAGACAAGAAAAACAAAAGATATATATGAAAAATAATTTTAATATCCTTTATTAACTTGACTCAATGGCAGTGGGTTTAGGGGGTTTTTACTAACTTAATTGAACCACTAGAAAGCTATGAAATGGTTTCATAGCCACAAAAAGAAAAAAACGAGGGAATATCGGTATTAAAATTTTAATTATCAAAATTAAAAATTCTGTTGATAAAATGAACAATAAAGGGGACACAGATGAAAAGCAAATAAATTAACTGGAAGGCCCAAAGGCAACGATGGAAGAAATAAGAAATTATTATGAGAAATGGAAGCACAGATCTACCTATGTAAGTTCAAACTGACAAGAGCATCTCAAAAAGGTTAGATGAGAAGCTTATGGGGCAGCGCATTTACCTTAGGAGGGTGAAAGCACACAATTCAGAAATACAAACAATTTCTACAGAATTTCTGAAATAATTTTTCTTTTGCTGTGTGTTTTTTCACCAAGTGAAATGTTACAGAGAAAAATGGAATTTAGATCAAGGAAGAGAGAATAAACTGAACAGAATGGATAGGGAATATTCAAAAGCAAACAGTGGGAAATGTCCCAGGAATGAAGAAAGAAGTCTTTGGATTGAAATGACCCAGCAAGTACAGAATAAAATACATGTAAAAAGACCACAACACTCTGAAATTCTAGAACGTCAAGGATAAAGAGAAAATCCTAAAATCTTTCTGGGAGACTAAAACAGGTGACCTACCAAACAAAAATAATGAAATTAGTGTCCAAACTTAAAATCAACAATAATGGGCAGAAGACAGTGATTTAGGAGTATCTTTAAAATTCCAAGATAAAAATATGCTGAACTTAAACTAACATTTGAATGGGAGGACAAAATAAAGCTATTCAGATCTGCCAGAATTTAGGAAGTTCACCATGCACAGACCTTCTCTAAAAAAGATTAAGAGAATTTCTTTCCAGCGAAACAAATCCAAGAAGGATTTGTCCATTCCCCACAGTCCAAGAAGGAGAAAGATGTAGAAATCACAAAAGAGCAGTGACTAAAGAAAGCTGCAATACATAGATTCTAGTCTGAATATTGGTTGATTCATAATGTTGAAAAATATGGACAGTAATATGGGAGTAAAAACTGTCTCAGTGTGGGACTTACCATGGCAAGAAGAAGGGAAAAAAGTGAAGGACAAAATTCTGAGCTTTTGTCTTGTTTAGGACACAGACTGGAGCTCTTACAGCACAGCAGTTAAGACCCCTGATGCTAACCAAAAGGTTAACAGTTCAAACTCACCAGCTGCTCCTTAGAAACATTATGGGGTAGTTCTACTCTGTCCTATGGGGTCACTAAGTCAGAATCAATTTGATGGCAATGATAGGACACAGACACTGATTAAATCTATCTATGTATATATTTTAAAGAACTGAAACGTAACTGTTCGAATCATGTACAAATGAAATATATTCATATGCTTTCTGGTTTTTTTTTTAATTTTTTCATTGTGATTAAGTGAAAGTTTACAGTCTAAGTCAATTTGCCATATAAAACCCCAAGCACCTGCCTCTGTGCAACTGTCTGCTGCCCCCACCCTGTGACAGCAGACACTCTTCCTTTCCACTCTACTTTCAATATCCTCTCAACCAACAGTTGCCCCCTCCTCTTCCCTCTAAAAGAAACCAGTAGGACAGCCTCATACGTATGTTAAATCATAAAGTACACACACCACCTGCATCACTCTGTGTCTCTTAAGGTAATTTTTTAAATGATTTAAAGTAATTAACCAAATAGGAAATTCAGGGAGAATTCCCACAAACTACAGTGCTGGTGGGAGTAGCTAAAGAAGTATCGCTAATTTCAGAGGCAAACCTTATCTCTTAGCAGAATCCAAACTATACCAGCTACATTTAAACAAATCAGTCTTGGGGCTTTCTTCTAGGAAGGATAAAGGTGCCAATTACCACTACAATTAAATAAAACTGATGCTACTCTACACCTTTCTTTTTTTGTATGCTGGAAGGATTAAAATTCAGATGTCTGAGAAGACCCATACCTCCCAAACTCCTTTCCTGGCTCAGAGGGGAAGAACTGTTCATTTCTTCACAGGCTCACATGTGTGACTTCCTCCCTTAGACACCTACCTTGATAAACAGTGAGGTCATTCTCTCCGACGTGTTATAATACCTTGATACACTGTGAATCATCCTGATGGCATTAATTAGATTTTGTATTCCATGTGCCATGGAAACCTAGAATTTAAATATACTAAGTGACTCATACCATATGTCTACAGTTTTAATAACCAATGTAATATTTAAAGCTCTAAGTATACATAAAGGGGTATAACATCTTAATTCTAAAATCAAATTTTACTAAATACAATGCAGTATCCCAGATGGGACCCTGCAAGTGAAGAGGGACATCAGTTTTGACAAATGTAAGGTAATGCAAGCTGACAAAGTTAGGAGGCTGGCTGAAGAGAATTCTGCACTATCACTGGAATGTTTTTGTAAATCCCAAAACAGAGATTTAAATAAAATTTTAGAGGCAAAGGGACTTAAAGATGAAGAGTTTAACCTGTTCTATGTAAAGATGAAGAAATTAACATCTTAGGGGTGTCATGGATTGACATCAAGCATATGTGTCAATTTGGCTAGGCTGGGATTCCCGGTATTGTGTGGTAGCTCTCCCTTTTGTGATGGGTTGTAGGTCCTACCATCTGTGTCTGTGATTATGACCCCCATTTGGAGAGAGCTGTCTATTGTGCTAATGAGGGAGGATTAAGGTTAAATTAATGAGGATTAGGGTGAGATACAACACCTTTACTCAGGTGACAGTCCTAATCCAATGCAAAGGTAGTTTTCCTGGGGTGTGAGTCTGCATCACCTTTTATCTTCTAAGAGATAAAAGGAGAGAGAAGGGAGCACAGAGAAGGGGACCTACCACCACCAAGAAAGAAGAGAGGTGAGCAGATGGCATCCTTTGAATTTGGGGTCCCTGTGCTGGGAACCGCCCAGACCCAGGGGAAGATCGATGCCAAGATACACAGAGATCTCTAAGGGATATGGGGCCCCTAGATGTTCAAAGGAAACATGGAACTTCCCCTAGAGCTGTCACAGAGAGAAAGCCTTTCCTCAGAGCTGGCATCCTGAATTCGGACTTCTAGCCTACAAAACTGGGACAGAACACATTTCTGTTTGTTAAAGTCAAAATGTGGACCATTGTACATACAGAATGAAACTCATGTAAAGGTGTAGTACAATGCCTAGAACAAAAAGGGTCAAGGATTCCTTAGCCTGACAAGTGTCTGGGCAGTCTTCCTGACTAACAGTGATTTACAGAAGAAGCCACCCAGAGTCAAGATCGGGTCTCACAAATGCTACCGTCCTTAACTTTCTTTATCTAAAGAAAGCACAGATGACTTTAACTTTCATACTTCATATGAAATATGATGGAATGCCAGAGAACAAAATATAAGTAAATTATAGTACTTACTTGTTCTTTAAAGGAACTCTACAGAATTATTAGCAGAAAAGTAAAAAGTGGCAGGCTGGATGTTCAAAGACGAGTTGCATGTCTGAGTCACTTATTAGCAATGCTGGCAAAGTCATTATGCCATGATGAGTTTTGGTTTCCTAATCTGTACTCTAGAACATACCCACCATCGTACATGGCCTGTTACGTAGGTAGCCCCCAGTGATCCCCACCCTCATGGTATTCCTATTCTATCCCTTCCCCATGCATAGGCTGAACTTACTGATTTGCTTCTAGTGAATAGAGTACAATGGAAGTGACCAAATGTGACTTTCAAGATACCAAAAAAGCCAAAGCCACTACTGCTGAGTTGCCTCTGACTTGTAGAGACCCTACAGGTCAGAGTAAAACTGTCCCATAGAGTTTCCAAGGAGCACCTGGTGGATTGGAACTGCCAACCTTTCAGTGAGCACAGGATAAGGTGGTTATAAAAAGACTGTGGCTTCCAACTTGGGTGCTCTCTCTTATGTTCTTTTGGATCACTCCCCACCCCCTACCCCCTACTCCCCACCCCCACTCTCTACCAGGGGATGGTAGCTGCCTGTTGAGATGCCCATGTGACAAGAGCCTGGGTCATGCCAACAACCACATGAAAGAGCTTAGAAGTGGATTCCCTCCCAACTGACTTCCTCTTCAGCTGGAACTTCACCCCCGCTGACAGCTTGTCCACAACCTTATGGGAGACTGTGAAGCAACAAGACTCAGCTAAGCTGCACCCGGATTCTTAACCCACAGAAACTGTGATGCCATAAACACCTATTATTTTAAGAGATTCAATTCTGGGGTAATTTGTTATGCAGCAACTAAGCAAAGCAGTGGATTTGCTTCACCTAATTCAGAAAATCAGTCATACTTATGATAATACTATATTCCAAATGTAGATTAAGATAGTAAATATCATTTATATTTTAATATATTTAAAATATATATACAGAAGGATAACATATCTCTTCAATAACTTCTTTTGCAGGTTGAGTTTTTCCTAATACACACATCAGTTATACAAGTTCATTTTAAAAGTTACATTTGAAAAAGCACACTTACTAAGTCATAGTTATAGAGAGGCTGGCACACTTTTTCCAATGTGTACAAATATCTGACATTATCTTTTGATTCATTTGCTGTGTCAGTAATTCTTGCATCCAAATCACGCCAATTCTAAGAAAACATGCGTAAGACTTCTGTTAACATCCAAATATATCAGTGTGTTAAAGTTTATTTGAGAAAATCGAACTATTTTCACCCCTGGCTCTAGGCTTGAGCTGGACCTGCTTCTACCTTAAGCCACTTGTCCAGGTTAACTATTTATGGCATTGTTTTACTCTGGGTCTTTATGAGTTAAAGTTTTTAAAACAGAACATTACTCCAGGAAAACATTTATATCAGTAAAGTGAACTCAAACTGAAATGAACACTTTTCCTGGCAAGAAAAAACAAGTTCCATGCTTAGAACTCTAATTATGAGAAAGCTCTTCTTCACTTTGTGAAGAAATCAGTAATTTCTTTTTACTGTTACCTAATGAGACCTTTTGAGAACAGATAGTAGCCCTATAAGTATTTGAAGACAGTTACCACATCTACTAGTAAGTCTTTTATTCAAAGACAAACACTCCTTGTGGTTTAAGCAGTCATTTATAATATGACACAGTATTGAGAGCTTCATCATCTTGGGGTTCATCTTGGATACTGTTAGAGACGAACTGTGTGCCCCCCAAATGTGTATCCATTTGGCTAGGCCATGATTCCCGTTACTGCATCATTGTCCAGCATTCTGTCATCTGATATGATTTTTCTGTATGTTGTAAATCCTACCTCTAAGATGTCAATAAGGCAGGATTAGAGACAGTTATGTGAATGAGGAAGGACTCAGTCTACAAGATTAGATTGTATCTTGAGTCAATCTCTTCTGAAATATAAAAGACAGAAATGAGCAGAGAGACATGGTGAGTTCATACCACCAACTAACAAGAACCAAGAAAACAGTGTGTATTTGGGACCTAGCACTGAGAATCTCCTTAACCGGGGAAGGCTGATGACAGGGACCTTGCCCCAGAGAGAAAGCCTTTCCATGGAGCTGATATGCTGCACTTGGACTTCCAGCCTCCTAAACTGTGAGAGAATAAATTCCTCTTTGTTAAATCATCAATTTGAGGTATGTCTCTTACAGTTGCGCTAGATAACTAAGAGACACAGTTGTTTTATCAGTGTCACTCTAAATATGCATACCTCAGGAATGAAAGCAAAGCTTTATGTGTGATATAACTATACTGAGCAAAACTCAAGAGTCAGTGAAGTGTCACCTTCTTTTTTCTAGAAGCTCAGTATCATCAGTCAGAACAAAGCCAGGGGCCAACTGCAGAACAGACAAATCGACTGTTCACACACAACTTCAAGCTGAAGCTGAACAAAATTAAAGCAAGTCTACTACAGCCAAAATATGACCTTCTGTATATCCCACCTGAATTAGAGATCATCTCAAGAACAGGTTTAACTCGCTGACCATAAATGATCAAAGACTAGACAAGTTATGGAATGACATCAAGAACATCAGTACACAAGAAAGCAAGTCATCACTGACAAGACAGGAATGAATGAAAAGACCAAAATGGATTTCAGAAAAGACTCTGACACTTGCTCTTGAATATCAAGTAGCTGGCACTTGGCTTGGCAAAGCAAAGAAGCAACGATGAAGTCAAAGGGCTAAACATAAGATTGCAAAAGGCGCCTTGAGAAGACAAAGTATTATAATAACACGTGCACAGATGTACACTTGGAGTTACAAAACCAAAAGGGAAGAAAGAACATGCTCAGTATTTCTTGAGTGAAAAGAACCAAAGAAAAAATTCAAGCCTTGAGTTACAATATTGAAGGGCTTTACGGGGAAAATATGAACAACACAAGAAGCACCAAAAGAAGGTGGAAGGAATACACAGTCACTGTACCAAAAAGAATTGTCAATTTTCAACCATTTCAGTGGGTAGCATATGACCAAGAACCGCTGGTACAGAAGCAAGAAGTCCAAGCTACCCTGAAGGCACTGATGAAAAACGAGGCTCCAGGAACTGACACAATACCAACTGAGATGTTTCACCAAACGGATGCAGCACTCGAGGTTCTCATTTGTCTATGTCAAGAAATTTGGAAGACAATTTCCTGGACAATCAACTGGAAGAGATCCATATTTGTGCCCATTCCAAAGAAAAGCAATCGAAAAGAATGTGGAAATTTTCAAAAAATATCATTAATATCACACATAAGTCTAAAATTTTGCTGAAGGTAATTCAAAGGCAGCTGTAGCAATATAGCAACACGGAAGTACCAGAAGTTCAGGTCACATTCAGAAGAGAACAACGAGAGCTATCATTGCTGATACTAGATAAATCTGAGCTGAAAGCAGACAACACCAGAAAGATGTTTATCTGTGTTTTTATTAACTATGCAAAGGCATGCAGCTGTGTGGATCATAACAAATTGCAGATAACATTATGAAGAAGAATTTTGAAGTACTTAATTGTGGTCATGAGGAATCTAGAACAAGGAGATACTGCATGGCTTAAAATCAGGAAAGGTGTATCACATTTGTTTCCCTCCACCATACTTACTCAATCTGTATGCTGAGCAAAAAATCCAAGAAGCTGTACTATATGAAGAAGAATGTAGCTTCAAGATTAGAGAGAGACTCACTGACAACCTGCAATATACAGATAATACAACCTCACCTGTTGAAAGGGAACAGGACTTGAAGCACTCATTGATAAAATCAATGACTGCAGTCTTCAGTACGGATTGTACCTCAACATAAAGAGAATAAAAATCCCAACAGCTGTACTGATAAGCAACAGTAAGAGAAACAGAAAAAAGACTGATGTTGTCTTGGACCCACAATCAACAACGATGGAAGCAATAGTGAACAAATCAAATGATACTGCACTGGGCAAAACTGCTGCAAAAGCCCTCCTGTAAGGGTTAAAACAAAACTGTCACTCTGAGGATTAAATTCAACCAGACCCAAGCTACGGTATTTTAAACCATCTGAGAGGTATGTGAGAGCTGGATGATGAATAAGGAAAACCAAAGAAGAACTGATGCCTTTGAATCATGGCGTTGGCAAAAAATACTGAATATAACAGAGACTGCTAGAAGGATTTTCCTTACAAGCAGATGGTGAGACTTCATTTTATATACTTTGGACATGTTATCAGAAGGCGCCAGTTCCTGGAGAAGGCTGTCATGCCTGGCAAACAAGGAAGTCAGTGAAGAAGAGGAAGACCCTCAATGAGATGGACTGACACTGTGACTGCAACAAAGGACTCAAGCACAGCAGCAATTGTGAGGATGGCGCAGGACTCGTCAGTGTTTCATTCTGTTGTACAAGGGGTCACTATGAGACAGAACTGACTCAACGGCACCTGACAACAATACACTTAGACACATAGGGTTGCTGTGAGTTAGAATCCACTTGGTGGCAACTGGCATTGATAGACTTCTCAGAAGGTAGCCTGAGATCAATTAATGCAGATGAATTCAACTTTACCCAACTTTAGCCAACGTATTTTTTGGTAGCAGAATTTTTATTCATTCTTAAGAAATGTTATTGTCCTATAAACTCACTGCTCTCCCTCGTAGGGGATGAGAAAATGAAGTGTCTGTCCGACGTCGGTCAGAGATGAGTACGGGTGGAATTGCAGAGGTTGAAAGAGATGATGAAAGGCGACTTCTCCTTTGACCCTTTATGTAGAGCTTTACTTCAATAAGTCTATGTTGGTTTATAATTTCAAAAATGATTTAGAAATAAAGGATGCTCTCTTTTCTGGTAATCACTCCACAGTGGTAATATCAAAATTGGTGTGGGAAATATCAAAAATAAATCTTCATGTTTACACTTTCTTTTCCCTCTTTGGAAATAACTGTGGAATACGAGAAAGCCTTACCCGAAATTTAACTCCTCTGAATATATGACTGTGGCATACTAGGCTAAAATGTGCTTCAACAAGAGTAATTTTAAACTATGTTTTAGTAGGCTGCTCTGAAGTATATCAATGCCTAAAATAAAAGGCCCTTTACCTTTAACAATTTTGAGTGTGCAACATTTAGCACGTTTGTGACAGCTTTACAATTCGGCCCTTTAATCTGTTCAATGATGTAATTGAATTTGGCTGACATGCGTTTCCAGTGCTCCAATTCAGTGAGTGGGCCTGAGTCATCAGCTTCTTTTCTCATCTGCTCACTCTCGATAAGTACCTGCAATCAAAAATATTTATAGAATATAGAAATACTACATTTCTCTTTGTCAGAGATCTCATTATTCGCATATTTTCAAAGGCAGCTGAAAGTACAATATTCAACACTGAATAATGTTTTTTTTAAAAAAAAAAAAAAACTCCTAACAAACGAAGAATAGAAGGAAACTTTTTTAACATGATAAACAGTGTCTACCAAAATCTATAGCAAGCATCATACAGCAAAGGTGAAATTTCATAAAATATCACTTTAAAACTACAGGCAAGACAAGTTTGTCTACAATTCACCACTTCTCTTCAACATAGTAACGGAGATCCTAGAACAAGACAAGGAAAGTAAACAAAAGATTTAAGGATTCGGAATGAGAAAAAAACAAAAATGGTGTAATCACAGATAATCTGACCGCTTACATTTTAAAAGTCCAAGAACATCTAAAGGCAAACATACAACTAATAAGAGTAAACAAATTCAATCAGGTTACTGGATCTATACATAAATACTACTAGCATTTCTTCATAAAACACCTGGTACCTGGAAAACGTATATTCTAAAAAGATACCATTTATAGCGGCAAGTAACAATAAAGTACCTAAAAACGAACAAAACATACACAAGGCATTTTTATAGAGAAAATAAGGAACTGTCCCTTCCCCCCCACTCATTGCCATCAAGTCGATTCCCACTCACAGGGACCCTACAGGACAGAGTAGAACTGCCCCATAGGGTTTCCAGGGAGCATCTGGCAAATTCAAACTGTCGATTTTTTGATTAGCAGCGAAGCTCTTTAACCACCACAGCACCAAGGCTCCGAAAATAAGAAAAAATATTATAGTTCCACAAAAGAAGACCAAGATACAAGATATTATATAACATTCATGGATGTAAAAATTCAATTACATAAAACAGACAATCTTCCCTAAATTAATTTATATATTCAATAAAATTCCAATCAAAATCTCAATAGCATTTTTCACGGTACTTGATAAGCTCAACTTAAAATTAATTTGGAAAGACAGTTAACCAAAACCAATCAATCCAATTTTGAATAAAAACACAGAAACTTATCATACCAAATACAGATTTAATAAAAATTGGTAGAGATTAAAACAGCATGTTACGACTCAAAAAACAAATAACTAGACCAACAGAACACAGAGGTCTAGAAATTTGGAGTATGACAGAGATGACATTACATATTTGTTAGGATAAAGTTCTGGAACAGTTGTCTACTATAAAGACAAAATGAAATTCTTACCTCACATCATATACAAAACTAAAAGATAACCATTCCAGTTGAATGAAAAGCCTAAATGGTAAAACTTCTAACAGAAAATGTAGGAGCGATAGGGGGTAAAACTGTAAAGTATGGAACTAAGTATCGTAACTGTTAAGATAATGGCCTCGACTGGGGAACAAAACAGAGTTAGAATTGGGAAGAGGAATTCGGAGAGGCTGTAAGGTACCAATAACGTTCTACTTCTTAATTTGTGGAGGAGTCATACAGGTGTTCACTTTACAACATTTTGTTTCTTTTATTTTGTTCATTTCCATATACTATAATCTCATTATTTAAAAAACAAAAAATATTTAGGAAATGATCTTCATAACACTGGGGTAGGAAAGGGTTTCCTAAGGAAAATCAGAAAAGCTTTAAGTTCCTAGTCAGTGGAGATGTCAAGCTGAGGCAGCATTATCATTTGGGATTAATACACGTAACCTCATTAAATATTTTAATGTTAACATGACTAAAAACATCGTATCAAATGAAAACACACTATACAAGGAGGTCCAACAAAAGATAAGAATTCAGAAAATATTACTGAATCTCCGTCGATTCAATAAGATAACATCAAGTAATCCAAAAGAGACCTGGATAAAGGATACAACAATTCAAGAAACCAAAACCAAATCCACAAAGAGGCCCAAATAGCCATTAAATTTATTTATGGTAGGTTTTGCCATACAGAAACTATGAATCTTCTGCATATAGCCAAATCTGTTAGTTTTTTCTTTTGTGGCTTCTTAGTTTTATATCTTGCTTAAAACAATACTGAAATACTCCTACATTGTGTTCTGATTTATTTACAGTTTATTCTTTTTTAGCATTACTTTTTTGAGATGGGCTTCTTTCACTCAATATATCACTGAGACTCATACATGGTGTTGCATGTATCAGGAGTTCTTTTTTTATCCCAGCATATACTCCACTGTCCAAGTATATCACAATTTGTTTATCTGTTTTCTGTCTGGATTGTTTCCAGTGCTTGATGATGATGATTAAGGGTGCTATGAACATGCCTGTATAAGACTTTCTAGAAGACTCACATTTTTCGTTTTCTTCGCTATATACCAAGGAGAGAAACTGCTGAGTCACAGGGTAGCTCTATACCTAATTCTGCAAGAAACTGCTAAATAGTTTACTGAAGACCTTCTACCATGTTACACTCCCACCAGCAACGTTCCAGTTCTCCATAGTCTCACTAACACTTGAGAATGACAGTCTTTCTTTTGGTCTGTCATTGTGGTGTGATTTTCCATTTCCCTGATAACTAATGATGCTGAGTACCTTTTCACACACTTATTTGGATATCTTCTTTGTAAATGTCTGGTTCATTTAAAAAAAAAAAAAATGAGATGTTAGTCTTTTGATCGATTGTTTACTCCTAGGCTTTATACGTTTTAGACATAAGTCTTTTGACAAATATATATCCTGCAAATATTCTCCGCCTCCCCCCCAGTCTATGGCTTGCCTTTTTGCTTTTTCAAAAGCATCTTTTAACAACAAACAGGCATCTTTACTTCTCATGAAATCCAGTTGATCAATATTTTCTTTCCTGATTAGTGCTTTCTGAGTCATGTATAAGAAATCTTTGCCTACATTAGGGTCATAAAGATATATTCTCCTTTTTTCATCTGTAAGTGTTTTAGTTTTGGTTCTCATAGTTATGCCTATCCACCCAGAATTAATTTTTCATGTATGGCAACTGGTCAGGTTTTATTTGAGATACAAAATTTTTTAAAGATGTCTCCAATGGCCCACATTGGTTCCACTTAGTTAATTCAAGGCTATCTGCTACAATTGTTCACCTTGGTTTCCTGAACTCAGGTTGCTCAGTCTCCTTACATCTAGCTATTTTCCTTGCTTGCTCACTTTTATAAAGAGCTAAACAATTGATAATAATACTCAGCCGTTGAGCTGGACAGAGTTTGATTTCCACAAGGGCTTGTAACTCCTTCTCCCTCCAGTAACATATTAGGTGGCATCAGGAATTCTCTGGTGGGCAATTACTTCATTTACTGAGTGACACCTGGAAGCAAATTCTGTGGCCAAGGCGACAGGCCTTGGTGGAGTTTCCAAATGCACTTCCATCCTACTAGGATAGTTCTAAGACGGATAAAAGAGGAGATATTTTCCTCTACCTTCCACTTGCTAAAGATTGTTCTCCCCTACTTCTGATTGATTGAAGCCTTTCTCCTCTCATTCTGTTGTCCTGTGCTCACGGAACCAGAGAGCAGGGAGTTGGCAACTAGAGTGCTCTTTTAGCTTAGGGCGATTATATAGTATCTGGGTTTTTTGCTGTGTTTGCAGTCTGTGCTAGAGCTTTCCATAATTTTGACATATGCCCTATTCCTACCATCGCTTTTTTTATGCTACAGAAGATTTAAGTGGCAACAGAGCTGCAGACTTGCTACTATACAACTGACATGAATGAGCCTAGGCTGACAACAAGGACCATCGCTCAACCGAGAGATACTTACTTAGTGTCTAGCACTGTAGACACCTTCTCTTAATTCTGTCTTTTTTCTCTCTTTTACAGAAAGGATAAATAATAAATAAAGTCGTGGGGATAAATGCTGGCTGTTACTGATTCTTCATTGCTCCATTTTCAGCTGATACTGTTGTGGTTTCCTCCTTAAACTGAGCAATTACCTGAAAGCTGATTTTAAGTGGTACATAAAGAACCATGATTTAGCCCTACAGTCAGGAATAGTCTAAGGTTCATAACAGTACTGGGAAGAAAGAGACTCTGGAAGACTCTTCTCTTTGCTTTTAGGAACACAATTCAATGGGTAGGACAGAGATGAGAGCTACAACTCATAGCTCAGCTCGCTCAGATCAGCTCACCTGTTCAATCTGTTTGTACCATATCATCAGCACCTCCTCTAGTTGGTGAACTGTTTCTGAATTGCTAGCTGCAGCTGTTACTTCTTCAAAGGTCTGTAATCTGCTGAAGTCAAAGTTGCTTATTGTCTTCAACTTAACTGTTCCCTCTATACTTATTCGAGCACCTAAAAAGGAAAAAAAGTTAACAGAGATGTTTATTTAATGCCCATGTGCTAAATGTCAACACAGCCATTCAAGCCACAACTACTGAAATTTTGAAGATCTCATGCTTTACAGAAGTGTGATACAGTTCTAATTGAATATCAGATTGTTACTTAGTAATCTGTTAGTAAAATTGTATATTTTAACATAAAATAATAAAATTATGTTTTCAAAGTAGATGATAATCAAGTATATATTTTTAAAAAAATGGTGATATTTGAGGAGTCCTAGCAGCACAGTGATTTAAGCATCTTGGCTGCTAATCTAAAGGCTAGTAGTTTGAATTCACATGCTGCTCCTCAGAAACCCTATGGGACAGTTCTACTTTGTCCTATAGCATCAGTATGAGGTTCAATCAACTCGATGGCAGTGGGTTTGGTTTTTTTTTTTTTTCTGGTTGGCATATAGAAGGAAAATCATTCTGTTGTACTGGAAAACAAAAATAAAACATATTTTAGTTCTGTAAGAATCTTTGGGAATAAGGAATTCTCATGACTTGATAACTTATGTCTAGGTCTCAGAGTTACATTGATTAGCACCTTATTGTAAGATGTAAAATTTTTTCTCGAATGCTTATTTTTAAAAATATATCTTATAGTTAATTTGAGAAATATTAGTAATTTACTTAACATTACAGCTTACACTTACCATCTAAAAATGAAAGATATCTATTGATGGTTTCAGTGAAAATGTGTCTGTCAGATTCTCCTTGTTTGGACTGGTTTAAAGCACCCCAATTAGTTGTTGCAAGAATAGCTGGTAGAAATATATTTGCCAGCATATTTCTAATCCCATTTAAGAGTCCTTTTGTTGCGTCCAGAATAGTAAATAGCACTTCCTGGGAGGGTAGCATTCAAATGTTATTTCATAGCTAATTCCACTAAAGAATTGAAAATCATAACTTATTTTACACACTGTAAACACAGATAATTAATACATTTTATAAACTATCAGAGAAACTTGAGTGGTTGTCCAATTTAGAGTTCTAAAATCAACAAACACTTAACTATTCACATGTTTGCTCATCAAGGAGACACTTTCCTGCATAGTTTCAGTTCTACACAGGGAAGGTGATGTGGACTGGAGTTCTATACAAAAGTTCTCGGTTGAAAAGTTGTCCTGTTCATGAGAAAGGGACCATTAAAAAAAAATCTCTTATCAAGTCCAAGAACTAGCAATAAAACTAGCCTTCTGTCCCAAATTTTGGATGGAAAAAATGATCCACCATAAGAAATCAAAAGCCTGTCCTCCATAAGTGAGAATCTCAATATCACTTAAGTGATAAATGCCAAGCCAAGAAATTAACATGAAAAGTTTGTCTAACACCACTAAGAACTGTTTTGGTTTTTGTGAGACAGTAAAGAATATAATGATTATAGTATAGTTTAGTCCCATTGCCTTTATTGCACCTTGAATTTGCACCTCAGTCAAACGTCAATCCAATGAGAACATTCACAGAATCTCGACCTTCTTTAACCACTGTCCATCTGTGAATTTGTCATGCTGTGGAGGCTTGTATGTTCTATGATAATGAAAGCCATACCAGCAGTATTTCAAATACCAGCAGGGTCACCCATGATGACTGCTTTCTGTGAAACTTCCTGACTAATACAGCCTAGGAAGAAAAGCCCGGTGATCTATTTCCGCAAATTGGCCAATGAAAACCCTAGGAAGAACAAAAGAACATTGTCTGATAAAGTGCTGGAAGGGGAACTGACTGTGAGATGGTACAAGACTAGGCGATGTTTCATTCTGTGATACTTAAGGTCACCAGGAATCAACGTCAACTCAACTGGAACTAACAACAAGTTTCTTTAAAGTGTTTGTGCCTATAACTATGATAAAATAAAAACAAAATTCTAAAAACAGGAATGGATTAAAATATAGGACAAACAAGTTAAAGAGAGAATTCATGAAACAGAAGATAGGCTGAGGATGTGAAATGGAAAACAGACTGAGGAAACACATCCACAAATAAAGGCATGACAGTGTCACTACTGATTCAACGACAAAGAAGAAATGTAAACAGAATTAAAAGGCAAATTACCTATGAGAGAAGAATTACTCTAATAGCAGAGGTTTTAACACCCATACGAGATACTAGAAGAAAATAAAATAAAATAAAAATAAAATAAAATATCTACAGTCAGGAGACGATAACTGCCAACCTAGAATCCTAAACTAAACTAAGCAACCTGTCTTAAGTCAATCTTTTACCATAAGAAGAAAAACAGCAAAATTAGATTGGATTTCAGTTACTTTTACCATTGTAAAAGATATTGAGATCCTCTAGGAATACTAAAAAGAACTAAAATTTGTTGAGGACCTATTGTGTATCAGGTAATGTTAACACTTTTCTTGTAATTTAATGTCAAAACAATGTTTCAAGGTGTGTATTAACCAAAACTCCTTGCTGCTGAGGCATTCTGACTCATAGCAACCTTATAGGACAGACAAGAACTACTCCATAGGATTTCCAAGAAGTGCCTAGTGGATTTGAACTGTCAATCTTTTGATTAGAAGCCAAATTCTTAACTACTACAACACTAGGATTTCCAGGAGATAGATCTCTACACTCTTAAACCGGGAGTAGGTGTGTATTACTATTGCCAATATGAAAATGTAGAGACTTATCTCTAAGAAACAATGAGTAACTTAGCAAAGCTAAGAGACAAATTTGGCTCTGACTAAAATATGTACTCTTCCCACTCTGCCATCCTGCCTTCCGAGGAATGGATAAGCAATGTCCACACTATAGGCCACTTCTGTCTTCTCTTTCCAAAACCACTAAAAAAGATTTAAAATTATTTAGTGAAGAATAAGTGAAAAAAGTTGATAATATCATATGAACAAAATCCAATATGTTCCTAGAAAATACAAGAATGGAAATTATTTGTGTAATTCTGAAATAAGATTTTGATGTATTTAAAAAGCAATGTTTAAACAATAGACTAGGAAGAAAGGCTTGGTTGGCAATCTACCTCCAAAAATCATTCACTGAAAACATTATCGCTGTCATGGATTGAACTGTGTTCCCTAAAAAATCTGTATCAGTTTGGCTGGGCCATAATTCCTGGTACTGTGTGATGGTCCTCCATGTTGGACTCCCATAATTCCTGGTACTGTGTGATGGTCCTCCATGTTGGACTGCCATAATTCCTCGTACTGTGTGACGGTCCTCCATGTTGGACACCCATAATTCCTGGTACTGTGTGATGGTCCTCTATGTTGGACTCCCTGCTTCTGTGATGTTAGGGAGGGTGGATGGGCAGCAATTGGGTTGATACAGCAAGAATCAATGTGCAAGTTTGGTTTCTGTCTTGAGATACAAAGGAGAGGAGCTGGCAGAGACATATGGGGAACCTCATATAATCAGAAAGAAAGCAGTGCTGGGAGTTGAGTGTACCCTTTGGAAAGGGCCAGGGTCCCTGCACCTCAGGAGCCTCCAGTCTAGGGGCAGACTGACAACATGGACCTTCCTTCAATGTCAACAGAGAAAGACCTCCTGTGGAGCTGACAACCTGAATTCAGACTTTTAGGTTTATGGATGGTGACAAAATAAAAGTTCTCTTTTAAAGCCATCCACTTGTAGGATTTCTGTTACAGCAGTACCAGATGACTAAAACACAGGCTCACAACAGAGCATTGTCCAATCCACAACCAATCATGCGGATGTCACACAACCAGGTAGCATTTCATTCCATTGTGCATGGGGTTGCTACGAGTCAGAGTCGACACAATGGTAACTAACACCAGCATCTAAAGGATAAATATTATTAATTCTATTATACCTAACTTTCTCAGCAAGGGTAGATGTGTGCAGATGCCCAGCTGACAAGAGGCAGACTGTGGTGGTTAGGATTGTGTCAACTTGGCAACTCCATGTTTGGCTGCTATATCACATGGCAAGGCAAGGCCTGGGGTGGCTTCCTGACCCTCAGCTCTCATCACTCCACCTACCACTGCCTACTTCCTGTCTGCTCACGTTGCCAGCAGCTCCTGGTGTCTTCTGGCATCTGATTCCTGGATCTGAACGAGCAGCTGTTGGATTCATCGACGCTTACAGTGAGCACTTGAAGAGTCCTGTTCCCTGACCTGCCGATCCTGGGTTCACCAGCCTCCACAGCTCCATGAGTCAGCAGAGACCTCACAGTCTCACTGCCAGCTTAGGATCCACCAACCTACACAACCAGTGATCTAGAACACTGGTCTCTGACCTGCTGACCTTGGGTTCACCAGCTCCCATGCCCATGTGAGGCCTGTGTCAGGACTTGGGATCTTCAGTTCCTATAAATGCATGAGCTGTTTTGTTCATATATAAATCGTTCCTTGTTCTTTGTATATAAATCTTTCCTTGTATATTTATATGTTACTGGTTTTGCTTCCCTAGAAAACCCAGCTGTTTTAGTCACCCGGAACTGAGGGGCTGGGGTGCTGGTCTAACAAATACCTAAAATGTGGAAGCAGTTTTAAAACTGAATGGATAGGAGACTCAGAAGGAACCGAGGAGAGCTGAGCAGCAGAGGACCAGTGGTAGCAACAGCAGAACAAGAGGCAGAGCTAGAACTGACCCATAGAGCAAAAAACCTGAGTGCCTATGTATAGAGGCTTCCTGGCAGAGTGGGGCTCCCCTGAGCACTAGAATCAGTGCAGCTAGCCTTGCTGACCCATGGAGCAAGAGATCTGAGTTCCTTTGTGCAGGAGGCTTCCGAGCTGAGTAGGGTGCCTCCAGGCACTTGAATCAGTAGAGCTACAGAGCTTTGGAACACTTGCCCCTGCAGGGCAGTTGCAGGCCTAAGGCCTGTGCCACAGGAAGCAGAAGCTGAAAAGACAAAGAGCATAAGAAGCTGAGCTGCCTCTGTCTCGAAATGTATGGCCATGACCTCAGGAGGTTAAAAGGGTGGAACCATGGCGTCCTGTGTTTGTAAGGCTGGAACTGTCACTCAGCTGGGCTTAGGGTGCACCTAAAGCTGATGGGCCAGGTTTCTGTCCAAGTGGGCCTAGAAGGCAGAGTTATACTACAAGGCTGGGGGTCTCCACTCTGGATCCAGAGAGTTTGGTCAGTATCTAGAGTCTGGTGGGCAAGGCCATTGTATGGAATGTCTCAGAAAACGTAAGAGTATTTTCAAAGTTTTGAGGGCTAACTTGCTGGTTGCCTGTTAATGTCTTCTTTCTCTGACATTTCTCCTATTTGTAAATGGAATGTCTAATTTGTGCCTGTTCTACCATTGTAGCTTTAGAAATAGATAGCTTGTATTCTGGGTTTCATAGATGTAAGGAAACTTTTGTATTTGGGACTTGGAACTGATTTAAGACTTCTATCATATGGGATGGACATGATTCTGTTATGATGGGATAAATTTGTTACATGTTTCAATGATGTGATTTTTGGGGTGCCAAAGGATGGGACTTCGTGGATTGAATTGTGTCCACTCAAAAATATGTCTAGCCATGTGGCTGGGCCATGATTCACATTATTTTATTATTGTCTTCATTTTGTGATTTTACTATGCTGTATGTTAAAGGATTTGGGTGGGACTGTAAATCCCTTCACAGGATCACATCCCTGCTCCACCATAAGGGGAGTTTCCCTAGAGTATGGCTTGCACCACCCTTAATCCTTCCATCCTACAAGAGATAAAAGGAAAGGGAAACAAGTGGAGAGTTGGTAACCTCACGCCACCAAAAAAGCAGCACCAGTAGAAGAGCACATCCTTCAGACCTGAGGTTCCTGTGCTCCCTGTGCTCCCTGGACAAAGACTGATGCAATACCAGACTTTCCTCCAGAGCTGACAAGGGATAAAATCTTCCCCTAGAGCAGACATCCTGAATTTGGACCTGTAGCCTAATGGACTGCAAAACTTTCCTTTGTTAAAGCCATCCACTCATGGTATTTCTGTTAGAGCAGCACTAGCTGACTAAAACAATCAGAGTTGACACAACGGTAACTAACAGCAGCATCGAAAGGATAAATATTATTAATTCTATTACACCTAATTTCTCAGTTTGTTTACATATGTAAATACATTATTTTCATAGAACATAGCTCAGTCCTATATAAAGAAAAGGAGAGAAAAGTAAAGCAAAAATGTGGCTATGAAAATATGATCAGAAGAACCAGGTCCAAGATGGCAGAGTAAACAGATGCTTCCCATAACCTTTCTAACAACAAAGACCCAAAGGAACAAATGAATCCAGTACACATGACATCCTAGGAGTCCTGAACATCAAAGGGAAAGCTGAGGAGAAATTGGCCTGAGCAATGGGGAAGGGACAGTAGCACCAGAAATACATAGGATTCCACAGACTTGACCTGCTGGGAAACAGATGCAGCCACAGTAGTGAGCCAAGTGATGGCTCTTTCTCAGTGAGAGAAATTGTCTGGAAGGTGCACTTGCACCTCCAGCACCAGTAGGAAACAACAGCAGATTGTCGAAAGCTAAGTCTATATGTGTAACCTACCACACACAGAACTAAATCCTTCTTTCGGCTTGGCCCTCTCTTCCCTCTCCCAGCAATCATCCCTCCCTTCTCTGTACTGCACCTGGCTCTGCAGTCTGAAGCCATAACTGAGCTGGAAGCAGGACCCCTTAAGCTTGACCTGAGCCATTCTCTGGAACTCAGAGAGGAAATAATTTAACAAACTGGGGGGAGGGAGGGGAAATACTAATAATTCTGCCAGCTCCCCTGAGCTGGAAAATCAGGGCAGAAACTGTTCCTTCACCTAGATTGAGACATAAGGGAATAATGCTATCCTCACAGATACTCAAGACCACTGTTAGCCCCCTGCCTTTCTCAGCAGCCACAGCCAGGCATCACTGCCTATACCAATCATCCCTGGCAATCTAGTACAGTAGGTGAAAGCCTGTACCACACACTTGGTGACTACTGGCCATCTGGACACCAGAGCTGAATCCACATAAGAGAAGTAAATGGACTCTTAGACTCCCATGCCTAGTAACAGCTCTAACCACCTGTGTCAAGACATTAGACCTTCAAAGACAACAAAAACTGAATTACCACATACAAACAGGCTATTTGGACATTTGAAAACAAGAAGCTAAAACACAGCAGGAAAACAAAGAAATAAATACAGTTTACTGATGGCTCAGAGACAACAGTCAATATCCAGTTACTTTAAAGGGCAGACTATTATTTCTTCAGAAAGCTCCCAAAACAAAGAATCAAATTTTCCAATGGAAGAGGACTTCCTGGAATTATCAGAGGTAGAATACACAAGATTAATATTTAGAACTCATCAGGAGATGAGGAAGAAGATGAGGCAAAATGCAGCAGGGCATAATGTCAACTTGAACAAGCTGCAAGAAGTAACATAGCAGCAAGACTTAAAAATTCAGAATATTAATAAAATTAAAGAATCAGACAACTCAATGGAAAGTCAAAGGAGCAGAATTGAGATAATAAAAGACCAAATTAGTGAGACTGAAGATGAAGCACAAGATATCAACATCTTTGAGGAAAAATCAGATAAAAGAATTTTAAAAATCAAGAGGCACTATGAATTATGTGGGACTGTGAAGAGGAATAGCTTATAAATGACTGGAGTACCTGAAAAGGGAGGGATAACAGATAATACAGAGAGAACTGTCAAAGATTTGATGACAGAAAACATCCTTGATATCATCAAAGATGCGAAGATAATCTATCCAGGATGCTCATCAAACTTCACACCGGGTAGATTCAAAAAGAAAAACATGAAAGCATATTATAGTCAAACTTGCCAAAACTAAACATAAGGAGGCACTTTTAAAACTGGTCAGGGATAAACAAAAAATAATCTACAAAGGAGAATCAGTAAGACTAAGCTTGGACTACTTGGTGGAGACCATGCTGGGAAGAAGACAATGAGATGACATATTTACAAACGACTGAAGGAAAATAATTGCCAGCTAAGAATTATATAGCCAGCAAAACTTTGTCTCAAACATGTTGGCAAAATAGGACATTTTCAGATAAACAGAAATTAAGGGAATTTGGGAAACCAAACCAAAATTCCAAGAAATACTAAAGAGAGTCCTTTAGTTAGAAAATCAGTAACAAGTAACAACCAAAACACAGAACAGAACAATTGGATATCAACCTAAATAGGGGAATCACAGAAATAATCATGGACAAAACACTAAAAACAGGAAGGTAGCCAAGCCAAGTAGATGTCATTATGTGAACATTATAACAGAAAAGAGAGACTCAAAGACTGGACTGGACTGTAAGACATAGAGTGATGATGGCGAAGAACGTGCTTCTTGGCTTAAATATATACATCTCGTCTCTTATCGAGAGGTGCGATGAACAGGAGTTGGTTGAATGGTTACGGGAAGTAAACGGTGGAAAGCAGGAGTGTGCTGTCACAGAGTGGAAGGAGCAACTAGAGTCACATAGTGGTATGGGTGTAGGGTTTAAACGGCAAAATGACTTAGATTGGAAACTGTCATTTAAAGCACAATACAATATTTTTTAAGAACATACAGTCAATTCAGTAAAATGCTTAAACATACCTCATGAATATTTTTCATATTTATAGCAACATCATTGCGACAGCGAACAAAAAATACACACACTCCTTTTAGTTTCTCTGGGGCTGCACTGTCTACATACAGTCTCATCATTTTAGCTCCTTTGGTTACTCCAGCAATAGTTCGACCACATTCTGAAAAGAAAAGTCAAAACCTTAGCATAATATGATAACTGCAATCCTAACATCACTGCTTCTTGCTTTTATTGTAATAGGTTTTCAGTGTGGTACTGAAACAAATTTTGTTGTCTATGAATAAATGCCAATAACTGCAATTCTAAAGACAATGCTGTAGTTACACTATCAGCACTAAGGACCTATATGTACATTTATTCTAGAGAATCCTACAATTCTTTCCTCCGTTACTGTGGGAAGGTGCAGTCCAAGCACAGTCTATTGCCTTCCCCTATAACCCACAAAGAAACCTGCCAGGACCAGATGTGTCAACCTGGCTTCTTGAATAGGATATGAGTATGGGATAAGTCCCTTTCTGGGGCATCCTGACCTAAAAGACATACCATAGTCACTGGAGATCTATCAGCGCATCCTACCTTTCCTGTCCCGAGCACATGTCAATGTTCACAGGAACTGCTTTGCTAAGAGTATCTATTATATAGCACCTGGTCAACCCCTTGTCTATATCGGTTCCCAGAAGGAAAATAATGGAGTCCTTCTGCTTCTGAACATAGGAATACATGAAGATTATCCAGAGGCCACAGGGAACTAACACCCACTGTTGAAGCTGACCTTGTTCTGTCTCTTCTTTCCTGTAAGTAGTGTTCCTCCATTCAATGCCTGTGTGTGAGTTACGTCTTTCCTGACCAGCTCAACACCTGCAAACTATGGGATACATTACTGTCTTCCATATAATTCATAATGGAGACACATCTCATTCTTCCAAATATGCATTTATATCAAAGCGGCTATAACAGGAAATTCCTCAAGGAGTAAACACTACTTTTTCTGAGTAAGTGGTACTTTGGTTGTTTTTATTTTCCTTCTAATTGCAGTTCTTTTCTTTTCTTCCTTTTTCTTTTTTTTTAATGATTTTCAGCAATTGTTTTAATTTTTAACAAGTTATAAAAATAGGTGAATTACCTCCTCAGGATAAGAACTGTAAGAGACATAAAATCCATAGACTAGTTTGGTCACTATTCACAAGTTTCTAGGTTTTGTTGGGGAAGCAAAATTTATATATATTAAATAATTACATAAAAGAATACAGTAAAGTTCTGTGTTTTATGATCCACACTTGAAATGAAATAGGAGTTTGGAGAACAATAATTAATTGTGGGTTAGAATACTCTGGGAAGGCTCAGTAGAAAAAAGAATGCATGAAGTGACTGATCCAGAGAAGGCAGGATTAGGTAGTATGGAAAGGCATCCTGAGAAAGTCAGAAAAGCAAAGGAATGAGCACAAAAATGACTCTGGCACGCTACATCCAGAAAAAAATGAAAAGATTGGCTTACAGTGAGCAGCAACTTCACGACCGGGAGAATAGTAGGTCAGACTAGACAAGTATTATATATTCAGATCACGAGGAATCTTTAGCGGGATAAGGAAACCCTGGTGGTATAGTGGTTAAGTCCTACGTTTGCTAGCCAAAAAGTTGGCAGCTGAAATCCACCAGGTGCTCTTTGGAAATTCTATGGGGCGGTCCTCCTCTGTCCACAGCACGGAATCAACTCAATAGCAGTGAGTTTGTTTTTCATTTTAGTGGATAAATGTGGAGTTTGGATCTAACCCAATAAACAACAGGACAATAAAAGATTCACTCGGCAGGAATAAGCAGTGAGAATCTGCTCATAGAAGATTGGTTTCAATCTACAATAGTAGGATAGGCATGAGCTCTGGGCCTAGAATAAGGCAATAAAAGAAGAAATTGAGAAACAACCAACAGGAGAAACATGCTGAAGGTAAAATCCAAAGGACCTTGAAACTAAGTAGTCTAACACTGATGGACCCTAGTTATTAAGAAAAAGGCTTAACAAACCTCGCTAATCATTTTAGGACTAATGTATGTCCCTGGGTAATACAAAGAGTTAACACACTTGGTGGCTAAAGGAAAGTTTGAAGGTTCAAATCCAGGGGCACCTGAGAAGAAAGATATTTCAATCTACTCCCCCCAAATCTGCCACTGAAAACCCTATAGAGCACAGGTCTGACATATATGGGGTCACCATGGATTGACTCAACCACAACTGGTTGATGGGTTGGTTGGCTGGCTGTTTGGTTGTAAAGCTAGATATTCCAATGTCTAGCTGTAGTGGGCACAAGATGCTGACCCCAATACCATAGACTGCAGCTGCTGGCCCCTGCAGTAGTTTCAAGACTGTCATGGATTGAATTGTGTCCCCCCCAAAATATGTACAGCCATGTGGCTGGGCTGTGATTCCCAGTATCTTGTGATTGTCTTCCATTTTGTGGGTTTCCTATGCTGTATGTTAATGGATTAGGGTGGGGCCATAAATCCCTTCATAGGATCACCTCCCTGCTCCACTGTAAAGGGAGTTTCCCCAGAGTACGGCTTGCCCCACCCTTAATCGTTTCATCCTGCAAGAGATAAAAGGAAAGAGAAGCAGGCAGAGAATTGGGAACCTCATACCATCAAGAAAGCAGCACTGGGAGAAGAGCCCGTACTTAAGACCTCAGGTTCTTGTGCCAACACGCTCCCTGGACAAAGACTGATGGAATACCGGACTTTCCTCCCGAGCCGCCAAGGAGAAAACCTTCTCCTGAAGCGGACATCCTGAATTTGGACCTGTAGCCTACCGGACTGCAAAAGAATAAACTTTCCTTTGTTAAAGCCATCCACTCTGTGGTATTTCTGTTAAGAGCAGCACTAGCTGACTAAAACGAAGACTATTTCTAGTCATCTGAAAATGTGGTTTAAAAATGATTCCACCTGTTTCAAGGAAAATGCAATTAAACTCCATCAGGAATGTGGATCCCTCCTAGAGGTTAATGGTTTCTTTACAAATGTTTTCTTCTTAAATTATTAATGTTTGAAATACATATCTGGGCTGAAAGTGTAGTTTCTTAACACAATGTATTATTTTACATGGAAGTTTTTGCTAACACATTCTTTATAAATATAGGATTATCTATGTAAAAAAGGAGAAACACACAGCACTTTAACATTTACTATCTAATTCTTCATACATTATCCTTGTAAAACATCCTTACCTACACCAGGTGCACCTCCTTCCTGGTACAAAAATTTCAAAGTCTTACAACCATCTTTCAAGAAAAATTGATTAAACGGTTCCAGCTGTAAAATCAAAGAGGAAATGGTGTTCAATAAAATGATCAGGAGGCTGCAAGAACATAAACCAAGCCTGGTGCTAGGAACTTACATATTTTAATCCTCACTGTTCTCTAGATAAAGAAAACAAGGCTCAAAGAGTTTATTCAAGGTACACAGAGAATACATGTCAGAGGCAGGAATAAAACCTGGACTAATTCAACTCTAGAACTACTGTGGAATATTGGGTGAATTCTATTTCCAAATACATATCAATAATGTATGTATCGGACAGCCCCTTAACTTGGCTTGGCCTCACAGAATCTTATGGTGGTACATGGATAAGTCCAACTGGAGGTATACACAAGGAGTTATTATGAAAACTATTCTTCGAAAGCTTACTTAGGAAGGGGAAATTTTGGCTTAACTGTTTTGTTTTGACCAATTTCAATGTAATTATGTTTTCAGTAATTACGATTTGACCCATATTATACTAGTATAAAAACAAGTTATTTTAATGAGATTCTTCCACATTTTTGAGCATGAAGCTTTTATTCAATTACTTCTGATTTAGCAGTTTAGGGAGTAGAAAATGGGTTATGTAAACAAAATCCCTCAAACACCATATGAGAAATACAAAGAGTCCCTTTTATGAAGTACCCCCTGATTCCACACACAAGTCTGTCTCTTGGGCAATAAGTTTCTTTTTACTTCCTAGATCTAGCAAAGCCTCTCCTCCTAGGACAATGGTTCTCACACTTCAGCATGCATTAGAGCCACCTAAAAAAAAAAATCACTGCCGTCGAGTCAGGTCCCACTCATAGAGACCGCAGAGGTCAGAGCAGAACTGCCCCTTACAGTTTCCAAGAAGCTCTTGGTACATTTGAACAGCCAGCCTTTTCATTAGCAGACATAGCAGTTAACCCACTACACCCCCATGGTTTCCCGAATCACCTGAGGAGCTTTTAAAAACATGGATTGCTGAACTGCAAATTTGCATTTCTATCAAGTTCCAGGTGATGCTGATGCTGCTGGTCTTAAGACTATGTAAGAACCACCATCCTAAGAGGTAAAATGGAGCCAAGGAGGTGTACATGATTCTAACTCTTAATTTTATATGCTTCCACTGCCGCAAAGAAACTCAAATCTCACATAATTACAGCCTAAAAAGTACCAAGGCTGTCAACACACTTATTCTCGCCCAGCCCCATAAATATTTTTCTTGCTATATCTGACTTTGCAGACTCTTCATTTTTGCCATGACTATGATAAGAAATATATTAAAACACCAAATACAATGAATCTTTGCTTTTCAATTTACTCAAAGTCCCGACTAATGCCTGTTTGTCAGTTTGTTGGGCTGCTGGCTTGTATGTTGCTACGATTCTCGAAACGAGGCTACTGATTATTCACTTCCCTGCAGGATGACCTACGGGAGACTAGCTTCCAGGCTAAGACAGACTAGGAAGAAAGGCCTGATCCAATTCTGAAAATTAGCTCTGAGGAAACTGCTATAGATCACAACAAGATACTGTCAGATATAGAATGCTAGAGTGGAAAGTACTCAAAAATCTACAGCGGCTGCCACAAAGGACTCAAGCATATCAACCATCGGGAAGGTGGAGCAGGACTGGGCAATGTTTTGTTCTGTTGTGCATGAGCCGGAGCCTAGTCAACAGAGACTAACCACAACAGTCTCAGGACTGACAAAGTGGATGCTGCTGTGAGCCAACACTCAGATGTCAATTCAAAACCCATTTATATGACGTAGCATTTTACAATTAGTTCATCCGAGCTTCACTACGACCCTAAACTAGGCAACAAACCAATTGCCATGGAGTCGATTCCAATTCATGAGGACCCTACAGAACAGAGTAGAACTGCCACAGAGCAGTTTCCAAGGAGCAGCTAATGGTTTTCAACGGCTGATCTTTTCGTTATCAGATGAGCTTTTAACAAGTTCACCAACAGGGTTCCTGAACAGGTATTATGACACTCTTGCAAAAGGGAAAACTAAAGTTAAATATAATTTAAGTGAAGGGCCCCAAGACACTACTACAGTGCAGAGCCCAGGGTTGAAGCCAAGCCTTCTGGCCTCCTACGGTCTCCTCCAGATCCATGCCTCCGCTGGAGAAAGCACTGTCAAGGAGAGTAACGTCTGTGGTTATGAAGCAGGCAGCAAAACAAGCAGCAGCAAGAAGTGTGACTGCCAACGCAGCTGAAACCTCTCTGTCAGTCTGGGCTCTAGCAAGAAAAGAAGCCAGGTTCTAGAAGAAACTTGATAATAGCAGCTGGGGCTCTTCGAAACCTTTATAATAGGCTATTTCGAGAAGTCTGAGCAGGGTTAAGACAAGCTGTGGCACTAGCAGCAACAACGGGCCCAACAAGGACAGAAAACCTCCCAGACGGCTGAATAAGCAGGGGAGAAAATGATGGAACCGGAACCAGGCTGGGAACAGGTGCCGCGGGAGACAGCCTGCTTGGGAAGAGTTGTGATTATGGAAAGATAAGACTTTGGCCAGAAACATGGAAGGGAGGGGTCCCGCTTCTCTCCCTTCTGCCCTCCGGTCTCTTGTTAGAGTTTCCAATGGCCTGAACTCAGAGGAAGCCAGAAGGATAGGACACCTAGGTGATGGAATGCATAGAAGTCAGCCTTAGAGGACACAGAGCAGGGCGGAGCAGAGTGGAGAATGCATCTGGAGGCAAGCAAAGTGACCATCTCACTCTCCGTCATTCACCTGTTTGTAGCGCCTCTATAAGCTGGCACCATGACCCGAGTGGGGAACACTCTCCTGCCTCTCAGGCTGCCAGCTTGCTATCCTATCATATAAAAGCCCTGCCTCCCTGCTATCTGGGGAGTCAGATCTGAGAAACTTCTTCCCAGCACATTGCTCTAAAAGCACATTGTGAAAAGGTGTCCCGATTATTGGCAGGTCTGAGCATGCTGGACAAGGTCCTACCTTCCCGGGTCTGACCACACCTTTAATGAGCAGCTCTCCTCCTGAACTGCACACTAGGCTTCAAATAAGAGAAATACTTCCATATATCATGCATCCTGAACCACTACACCCAGCCTTAGCAGCCCTTGTTTCATCGTTTTACCTACCTGGTCACCAACTTTGATTTCAATTTACTATATGTGCTTGCATTGTCCCTGAAGACGCCACATAAGCAGTCTCCCAACTTTCCATACTGGTTTCTCTCCTGCCTGCAATATCTTCTCTCCACTGTGGCTTGGCATATTCACAAACAATTCTTAAGGATTTGTTGGTCTCCCCTTAAGACCCAGCTTTCCCATTCCTTACAGCCTAAGCAGCATCTGGCCAGTCTGTGATGCCCTTAAAGGTAGACTCTAACTACATGCATCCAAAATCTGAGCCATACCCCAGGAATGGCAAATGGAAGGGCTTGAGGCACACAGCACTCCCACTATCCAGTGGGAAAGACTTCATCCAGGCAGAGAATGCCGTTCTCAAAAGCTTACTGGCAAACGTTGAAAGGTGGGATTATGGGCCCTGCAAGCAGGCCCATCTCACCAAGTCAGCCTAAGAGGCTATCTTTCCCTCAAGGCACTGGCCAGGCCCCAAAGCATATGCCTCCATTCTTTGCTGGCTTATTTGGATTCCAGCTGTGAAAGCTAGCCAAATTTGTGGCCTTGCAATTTTCAAGTTAAACAAGGTCAATTACTTATCTGGTTTCCTTCCTAGCCAAGCTCAGGAGTGGCCCCGGGACCAGGCCTGAAGTCTGGGCCTGCCAAGAAACACACTTTTAGAAATTGGCCTTTCCTTTGGCTCACAGTCATCAATTCAGGGATGGGTATGGCATTGTTTTTCATTGACTGCCGTTGCTTAAGAATTAGGCAAACGCACAGCCAAAGTGCCCAGAAGAGCCAAGACAAGGACAGAGGGAGGGAAGGGTAGGTCAGGAGAGCAAAAAGCAAAGCAACCCATCAAACACAACTTGAGAATGGCAAAGAGAATCCTTTTCCTCAGCAATGGTATCATCTACAGCCAGGACTAGCTACAGAAATTGTGAGGCCCAGTGCAAAACAGAAACGGGGGGCCTCTTGTTGGAAAATTATTAAGAATTTCAAGATGGCCTCAGCTCAGCATTAAACTAAGCACGAGGTCCTTCTAAGTGCAAAGGCCTGTGCAGCCACACAACCTGTACAAGCATGAAGCCAGTCCTGACCCCAGTTACATGTACATTCCAGCAGGGAACTTTGGTGACCTAGGAAACCACACCTATCTTCCAGCTGCTTGCTGTAGTACCTCTTGTTTTATATACCCATCTCCACACAATCTCGATCCTTTGCCATTAAAGAAAGCTTATAGTTTGGAACTATTGATCTCTTTGCATCAATCACATCCCCGTCTCAGCAGGACAACTACACATCAAAGAAGCAGAAAAATGGGCAAGCCTGTTAGAACTACCAAAACTAAAATTTTAGGAGTCCTGGAAGAACTGAGGTGGACAACTTCCAAAATTTAGCAACATGCTGAATTAAGCAAGGAAGAAGCTCTTTCAAGCACCATTGCATAACTCCTAAAGCAAACTAAGGAGTTTTGTCCAAATTCACTGGCCCCTACAAAATCAACACGTGTGGACTCCCCAAAGTGATAACCTCCTCACACTGTCTCTCCAGTGTATTCAGTGGATCAGCTCACCACTAGCCTGCACCTGCTCACCAGCCTTGCTGGGGCTCCAGTCTAGTCCACTCCTGGAGTTGAGAAAAAACCCAAGTAACTAGCGGTCATTTTACTGAAAGTTTACAAGGAAAGCCACCATGAAGGAAGCTCTGATCCTACTTTTGAGAGTTGCTATCATATATTACTATAATTAGGGTGTCTATACAAATTCATCATCCAAACTAAGGCAATTTAGGGAGTAAAAGGAGGCACTGTTATGGCAGGACAACTAGCCCACCCCAGAACTGTCCCCAGTACATGCAGGCAGCATAAGGTTATCACAGCTGTGACTGCCTCACTCTTCTCTGCCATACTAACACTGTAGTCACTTTTCCCTAGCTCATATGTATGTAGTTTATTTTTCTACACAAATGATTAGTGTATGCAGTTCACATAACCTGTCCTTTTTAAATACTGCTGTACCTGTGGTTGGCCATTCTTCTGTCTGAAGCCATTTTGAGTTAAAATATTGACCCGACTATTCTCTTTCCTTTGTCCACAGTAACACAACAAGAAATGTCGCTCAACTGACTATACCCATGACAAAGTTTCTTCCATCTTCAGTAAAATTTTAACAGTCCTTCCTAAATGTTTTGTTGCTCATTACAACAATCTTTAAATCAATCACTTCTCAAAAATGAATTTAAAAAAATAAGATGGGAAAATCTGAGAACAGTTAAGGGTAATGATCGAATGTGATGCATATGTCACCCAACTATACATGCAAAGACTGTTGAAATGGCAAATGCTTTCTTTCATATATATTTACCACAATCAAAAAACTTTTAAAAAAAGATGAGAGTTAAACTCACAGATGGACAATCCAAAATTAATTCTTCCACTGTTACTATGTCCAGGTTAAGACATTCTGCCAGGATTTCAAATATGTATTTATATGAAGCGTCAATTTTCAATTTTCGGTTTTCCCTTGCTTCTCTAAATCTTGCCTGAGGAAGGAAAGTCATATGTAAGAACTGTAATTATAGAGAAGAACCAATAAAATACTTCATTTAAAATAAACGTGATAACATGAAAAAGCTTATAGGCAAAACCTGTTTCTCTTTTAATGTTTCCTGTAGAGTTGGAATGCCACTCATACTCCGACGATATTTGGAGGACCTACGAGAAGAAGACTGAGAAAGCACTTCTGAAAGCACCGTCGTCACGGGTGCCGTTCGGGCAGCAGCACTCCTAGGACGAGGGCGACTCTGATCCGGCTCATCGTCCTCGGGCAGAAGTATCCTTTCTTCACCATCAAGAGGCGCAACGTCTTCCGCGGAAGAAGAGACAGGTCCTTCTCCATAGGCTGCCTCTCCCGACGGGGGCGGAGCTACCTCCTCCTCTGGGGGCCCGCCCTCGTCTGGGGGAGCGGGTGGTCCGCCCTCCTCCGTGCTCGGGTTGTCAGCCATTCTGGCAGGACACGTTTAACTTTAAAATCTAGAATTCAAAATACAATTACAAAATAGTCTTTTAATTAAAACTGTAAAGTAAATGGAGTGTTGCGTATATGGTTTATTTTTCCCCTGGAAGCAAGACTGCCAAATCATCTATTTCTTCCTTAAGGTGTTGGCTGACCACTTGCTGTGGAGTCTATTCCAACTCTTGATAAAACCCTGAGCAGGGGCTGATTAACCGGTAAACACCGTCGACACCCGTTTACAGTCAGCAAGGTGTGCAGGGGCTTAATTATGGTCACTTATGAATCTACAGGCAAACCCTGGTGGTATAGTGGTTAAGTGCTACGTAACCAAAAGGTTGGCGGTTCACATCTGCCAGGCGCTCCTTGGAAACTGTAAGGAGCAAATTCTTCTCTGTCTTATAGCATCGCTGTGAGTCGGAATCGAATTAACTGCAGTGAGCTTTTTGGTTTATTAACCTATAATGTACAATTTCACCTGGCTTTCACCACATCAAGGTATGCACAGACTTAATTATGCTTACTTGCTAATCTGTAGTGCACCTGGATGAAATTGTGCACTGCAAAAGTAAACCCGTTTGTACCTTGCTTATTGGATAATCCATCCCTGCTCCCAAGAAGTTGCTGGTAGTGCAAATGGTTAATGCTCAGCTACTAACTGAAAGGCTGGCACTTGAAATCCACCCAGAGGCTGCTCAAAAGGAAGTCCTGATGAACTAGTTCTGAAACAGCCACCACTGAAGATCCTGCATGGCACAGTTCTATTCTGATACCCATGAGTTGGAATCAGAGGCAACTGGTTTGGTTTTTGCTTTGTTTTTATGGGTGTTCAAGAACAGTTGTGCTCCATGGGGTTTTCAGTGGCTGACTTTTCAGAAGAAGATCACCAGGCCTTTCTTCTGGGGCACCTCTGGGTAGACTCACACCTCCAGCCTTTTGATTAGCAGCCCAACAATTAACCGTTTACACCATCCAGACCCTCCGCATCCAACTCACCTAATCAGAAAAGTCCTAACTGTAAAGGAGAGTGATTGTTAACACGAGCACATAACTACTCATCTACTAGGAGATACTACTGGAGACGGAAAAATTGTTAAGTACAGAAAAATCATAGAGAGGATAATAATGGTTAAAACCCAGAAACCAGAAGAATAGTAAACACTTGTAGAACAAAAGATTAAATTTCCAAGCAGATAGTCCAGAAGGGAAAAGAAAGAGGAGTTCTAATGAGAACTTCTGAGGCTGGTATTGTCACCGGCCTGCCTAGGCAAGACACAGGTTCCCAGAGGACAGCACTAGAAGACGTGATACGGAGACAGCCAGTCCACTATGTCCACAGCTGCCTGCTCCACATTTTCCAGAGAACCCCTAAACAGCTGAAATTGCTTTCTTTGATACCCTTAGTTGGCCTACTCAAGGACTGAAATACCAGCCTCACCTATCTTTTAGCAGCCAACTAGTTCATGCCCCCAAAATATGCAAACAAGAATCAGTTCCCAAACTCTCTGCAGTTGTTTGTTTTTTCTGGTCTCCCTCTCTTCTTTCTCTTAAAAATCAGTTTTTTTTACCTTTGTTCCTTCACCACAATCTAATGTCTATCTTTTTCACATGGGAGTAAATTTGCTTGTGCAATAGCTAATTAAATGCCTCTGAGTTATTATTGGACACAAGGAAAATCTACAATGCCCCAGAGTTGTGTGTGCATCAGTTTTATCCTTGAAATTGGCCAAGAGGAGTTGGTGGTGCTGTCTCTTACAACTCAAGAACAAGGGCAGTCATACCTATTAGTGAAGGCCTAGTAAGCGCCCATGACTCTTTGCTCAAACGTATGCTTTTGAATCCTGCAAAAGAACCTCCTTTACTATGTAAGCTAGTTTTTTTTCATTTGCTCAAAGGATATTGATACATTTTGCAGGCATTTCAAATAGACACGGCTTCTCTGGTTTCTGTAACTAAATTAATTTTTTTTTAATTTCAGTATTGTGGCGAAACATATGCATTGCCTAATGAGCTCAGTAGGACTGGAGAACTTCACTGTAGGCAGCCAGTTCACCTTATAATGATGTTAGAAGAGGAATAAAATCAAATCCTTGTAGTGCACTTGAAGTAAGAAGTAGTTTAGGAAAAAGAAGGAAAGCTGGAGCAGTCAGAAAAGAAGTGAGAATGGTATTTCAGAAGCTAAAAGAGTTTTAAAAAGGAAGGGATGGCCAGCATGACATACTTTACAGTGAGCATGAACAGGAAGGTGAATAGAAGTCTGCGGACTGGGAAACTAGAAAGCTGCTTGAGACTTCTGAGCAAAGAATTCAGGAGACTGGTGATGGTGTAAGACCAATCAAAAAGAAGTAGGGGGAAATCAAATGCTGTTTTACAGTGTGAAGACTATTTCAAGAAGTTCAGCAATGAAGGCAAGGCAAAAGATAGACTAGGCAGTGAGAGAGGTTAGGACAGCAAAGGAAGGTTTTTCCTTCTTTCTATTAGGTTTTGTTTCTTTAGTGCAGAGAACAGACCATCAAAGGAAAAAAATCTAATAATAAAGTGAATAAAGTTCACCTCTCTGCATCTTCCACATTCTATTAATTGCTCAACGTCTGAAAAACGCAGGAAAAACTGAAACAACTCGTTATACAATCACCAACTGCAGGATTCTGTCAGCACAACACCTTGCCCAAAACTTCAGATCTCTCACACTGTGCAAAGAAATAAATATGGGGGAATATAATTTATCCATGTATATTTATCAGCTGACTTATCTTTTGAGCATTCCTTTCTATCACTTACAAGCATAATTTATTTCAGCCTTTGAACACTTACAGCTTGCTAGGATGATGTGTTAAATGTGCTTTAAAAAAAAATAAAGACCAGCTGATACACTCACACTTCCTGATTTCAAAACTTACTACAGGCTACAGTAGTAGAGACAGTATGAGACTGTCAAATGGATAGACATACAGACCAACAGAATGGAAATTTAATTCCAGATATACATTTGTGATCAAATGATTTATCACAAGGGTGCCAAAAACATTCACTAGAGAAAGAATAGTCTTTTCAACAAATAGCGCAGGGACAACTGTATATCAGCACACAAAAAAAATGAAGTTGGACCCTTACTGCACACCATATACAAAACTCAGAATGATCAAACAAACCACAAACAACAGAAGAGAAAATAGATAAATGGGAACTATTAAGAATCAAACACTTTTGCTCATCCAAAGACTTTATTAATAGAATTAAAAGGCCACCTACAGAATGGGAAGAAATACTTGTCAATTCTATGTCAGACCAACGCCTGATCACCATAATCTATAAGGTACTACAAATTATCAATAAGAAGATAAATAATCCAATTAAGCATTGGGCAAAGGAGATGGCCAGACGCTTCTCTAAAGCAGAGATCCAGGCAGCCAAAAAACACATGCAGACAGGCTCATGATCATTAGCTATTAAAGAAATTCAAATCAAAATGACAATGAGATACCATCTCACCCCAACAAGGTTGGCCAGGATCCAAAAAATACAAAACAACAAATGCTGGAGAGGCTGTGGAGAAATTGGAACTCTCCTACACTGTTGGTGGGATTTCAAAATGGTGTCAAGTCTTTGGAAAGCAATCTGGCTTCTTTAAAAAGCTGGATTTATATACACCATTTGACTGAGTAATTTCACTGCTTGGAATATATCCTACAGAACCAAGGCCATTCACACCAACTGATACATGCACACAAATGTTCATCACAGCACAGTCCACAATAGTGAAAAGATGGAATCAACCCAGATGCCCAACAACAGAGGAATGGATAGGTAAACTATGGTATATATACTCAATGGAACATTATGCAATGATAAAGAACAACCAGGATTTTAGGAAACATCTCATAACCTGGTTTCAACTGGAAGACATTGTGTTGGGTGAAAGTAGCCAGCAACAGAAGGACAAACATTGTATGAGACCCCTACAATAAGAACTTAAAATCAGACTCATGCATAGAAGAAAAGACTCTTTGATGGCTACAAGGGTGGGGAGGAAGGAAGGGCAAGAGGGGAGGGTTTAGATTAGACAGTTGACAGAAATTTGGTTGGGTGAAATCTATGACAGCACACATTAAAAAGAAAATCAATATTAACCGGACTTCAGCATAACATGATTACTCCACCCATCTTAATCCAATATTACAAAGACAGAGTAGCTGGGGCAGGGGAATGCTCTCAGAGGAAACAGAGGCCAAGTGGCACAACTAGCTTTTTGCTAAGAGAGCCCTCTGCACCCCACATTGGTGACTGGTGTCTGGGGTCTTAAAAGCTGCCAAGCTGCCATCTGAGGGTACAGCAAATGGTCCCAACTTAGCGGGAATGAATGATCACCAAGGACCAATATGACATGGCATAAACAGAACCCAGAAAGACAGACAGACCTACATGAATGGGTGACTACATCAACTTGTGACCAGAAGAACCTGATGGTGCCTGACCAACACCAGTGATAGCCGTGATGGAGCTCACAAAGTTGAGTCTTGCTCATAGCACAAGAAAAAAAAGGGGTGCACCCTGAGATCTCCATTAAAAGACCGCAATTGATGGTCCATAGACCTTGGAGTTCCCCTGGGAGCAGGGCCCCTAGCCCTGATGCTGCCCCATCCATAAATCATAATGGAGGTCAACTCTCGGACAGGAATCGATTGGACTTGGCGACACAGAGTGACCATATCATGTGCACACTTTATGATTCTATGCATCTATGGGACGTTGTCCTGCTGACCTCTTACTGGAGGTGGGGGAGTGGGTGGAGGGGAGGGGATAGGAGTTTATTGGGAGGATAAGATATGTATGGAGCAGAGAGGAAGACTGTGTTGTCACCAGGCAGGGAGAGCAGTGGGAGATGCATATAGGTGGGCATGCAAATTTATATGGGAATGGACATCTTCATTCAATCATAATAATAAAAAAAACTCAAAATGAATCAAAGACATAAATGTAATAGCTAAAACGATAAGATTCTTAGAAGTAAGTGGATGAAAATATGAATGATTTTGGACTAAGTGACATTTTTATAGAGGTGATATCAAAAGCCCAAGCAATCAAGGGTAAAATAGATAAATTGGATTTCATCAAAATTAGAAACTTGTGCGGGTTAAAGGATAGTATCAAAAATTTTAAAAACAATGATCCTATATATAGAAAATCTCAGAGTACGCATAAAAACTTCTAGAGCTATCAGAGGATTTTAGCAAAGTTGCAGTGTACAAGATCAACAAACAAAAATCAGTTTGGTTTCTATACAACAGAAATGAGTAATATGAAAAGGACATTATGGAAAACAACTCCACTTACAATACTATTTAAGAGAACAAAATACTTAGGAATAAATCTAACCAGGGAGGTGAAAGGCATATGCAATGAAAATTATAAAATACTGCTGAAAGGGACTGAAGAAGACTTAAACAAATGGAAAGGGGTTGTTGGGTTGGAAGATTCAATATTGCTAAGCTGTCAATACTACCCAAAGTGATCTATAAATTCACTGCAGTCTCAATTAAAATTCCATTAGCTTTCTTTACAAAAATGGAGAAACTAATCTTCAACTTTATGCAGAGTAGGAAGAGACCCTGAATAGCTAAAATAATGCTGAAAGACATGAACAAAATTGAAGGACTCACACTTCCTGATTTTAAAACACATTATAGAGCTATAGTAATCAAAACAGCCTGGTACTGCTCTAACAAGAAACATGCAGAATAATAGAATAGAACTGAGAATCCAGAAATAAACCCATACATCTATGGTCAATTGACTTTAGCATCCAGTGGGTTTTGAACTTCCAGCCTTTCATGTCTCAGTCATCTAGTGCTGCCATAGCAGAGATATGGATGGCTTTAAAAAGAGAAATTTTATTCTACCACAGTCCAGTAGGCTACGAATCCAAATTCAGGGCATCAGCTCCTGGGGAAGCCTTTCTCTGTTGACTCTAGAGGAAGGTCCTTATCGTCAATCTTTCCCTGGAATGGAAGCTTTTGAGGTGCAGGGACCCTGGGTCCTTTCTAAAGGACAAGCTCACCTCCTGGCACTGCTTCTTGGTGGTATGACGTCCCCAAATCACTCTGCTAGCTTCTTTCTTTTTTATATCTCAAAAGACTGCCTCAAGGCTCAAAACAGTCTTACAAATTGCATCCTGCTGCACCAAAACAACTGCCTCCCAGCCTACCTCATTAACACCACTGAGGCAGAGAGGCAGGATTTACAACACGGAGGAACTTCACACAATACCAGGAACCACACGTGGCAACACTGCTACACACACTGTTATATACATTTTGTGGGGAATACAAGTCAATCCAGGACATTTCGGTTAGTAGCTGAGAACTTAACCACTTTTCCATTGTACCACCAGGGCCCATATATAAACACACATATATAAACCAAAACCCACTCTGTCGAGTAGATTTGGACTCATTGTGACCCCATAGGACAGAGTACAATTACCCCATGGAGTTTCCAAGGACTGTCTGGTGGATTTGAACTGCTGACCTTTTAGCAGCCATACTGATTAACCGCTGTACCACTAGGGTTTCTGTACATATTTATAGTATTTCAAAAACTCTAAGATGTACATCTTTTTGAAAAGGTTTAATTGGCAGTACTTTTTCTTTCTTAGCACTGCATAAAACTACACTCAGTAATGATTTAGACTTAATAAATCTAAATGAAAAGCTTTCCGTTAGAGTGTATAATAAATTACTAACAATGATCATCTACCTTGAGTGATAGACACTGGAGAAGGAAGTGTAGGAAGAATTGCACTTTTCATTTATAATTTTCTGTGTGGTTCTTTTCCTATAAATAACAACATGCATTACTCTAAATCCTGGTGGCATAGTGGTTAAACGCTGTCTGCTAACCAGAAGTTCGGCAGTTCAAACCTACCAGGTGCTCCTTGAAAACCCCATGGGGCAGTTCTACTCTGACTCTGACCTACAGGGTCACTATGAGTTGGAATCAACATAATGGCAGGGGCTTTGTCTTTGGCATACCTTACTTGTGTCAAATGTGTATATATTCACATACAATATGTTTTTATTTTTTCCCACATATCTGAAATTTAAACTTTATCAAGGTCAGTTAAGTGCATCTGACATGTCATTCTACTTCTTTTTTTAAAAAATACTTTATTGTGTTTTAAGTGAAAGTTTATGATCTGAGTCCATTTGCCATACAAAAACTTACAGACACACTACCATGTTATTCTAGCTGCTCTCCCCACCCTGTGACAGCACACTCCTTTCTACCCTGTATTTCCCATCTACATGTCCTTCCAACGAAGAGCAATAATCCAAGCCCTTACTCCAAACATTCATGTTCTGCTGACCATGACAAGAGAAAGTACGGGTAAATATTTATTCACCCACCTACACAGACAGCTTGCCACCACATGTAATCATTTTCAATCCTCACTACCTTTTATCCTTGTATTTAATGTTTGCGGCCATGCCACATATCCCTGGCCATTTTTAAGAGCAAACAGACACTGCACTCCTCCACATTTAGGAATTAAGTGCAAGATGCACACTTGCACAAAGGTGAGGCTCCCTTGCCACCCAGACCATGCCTCCCTAAGTAGAGATACAGGCACTTCAATCACACCCTTTTTACACCTTCATCGTTAACTGAGAGTCTTCCTGTGCTAGACCACAGTGGCTACAAAGAAGGGTAAGAAGCCCCTCCAAAGAAAAATGTACACTCAAACTGGGGAGACACATTGCTAAACACAAAAACACAGGGTGGTAAATGTCAATAAAAGGTAAATTAACAGCGGACTGAGAGAGCATGGCAGGAGGAGAAACTTCTGGGGAAAAGCTTGGTAGAGAAGATGACGTTGGATTTGCATTGAAGACGCATTGCCAGGAGAGAATGGGTGGGGTAGGGAGCATCCTAAAGAGAAAATCAGAAAGAAAAACATTGCTGTTCTGCCTACCAGTCGATTCTGATTTACAAAGATCCTATAGGGGACAGTAGAACTGTCCGACAGGGTTTCCACAGCTATAAATCTCTAGGAGGCCAACTGTGGCAACTTTTTCCTGCAGAGCGGCTGACAGATCTTTCAGTTAGCAGACAAGTGCTTAACCCCTCCACCACCTGGACTCCAAGAGAGTGGGGATAGCGGATGCTCTAAGAGCAGGGAAGCAGGAAACAATCTATCAGGGACAAGAGGTAAGGTGACACAACTTAGGAGTACAGGTCGTGAGGCAATTAGTGGAGCAGAGAATGAGTCTGAAAGGATAGATGTTTTCTGCTTAACTTTTCAATTCTTAAAACCAGAAGCAGTATACTGAGTCACTGATCTGCCCAGTAAAGGGGCCGGGATTTGCCGAGGGCATTTCCATAACTAAGGCATTGTCGGACAGGCTTTGATAATAGAGAGGTGAGGGAGTATACTTTAGCACAAACTCTAACCGAAAAACAAAACCCACTGCCGTCCAGTCCATTCCGACTCCTAGGGACCCTATAGGACAGAGCCGAACTGCCCCATCTTTTTAAGGAGTGCCTGGGGGATTTGAACTGCTGACCACTTGCTTTTCAGTGGCAGTCACAGACTTCACCACCGCGCCACCACAAACTCCGGTGCTTCAAAGAGGAACGTAGGCCCTGTGACTGCGGAGAGCGAGTCCCGCCGAAGGGGGGTGCCCAGGCTGCCAAGGTGGACAGGATGGGTCCGGAGGCCGCCCCCTCCACCCTCCCGTCCCCGCGACCAGCACCCCTCCTGGCCAGGCACTCACCTGCAGATGCACCTCCGTGCTCACCGTCCTCAGCCAGCAGGGGGACCCCTAGAGCAGCTGCCTTGCCCCTGGGCTTGAGGACAACCTGCAGCCTCAGCGGCCACCGAGGCTCGACCGTTAGGAGTCAGAGGTTGATTCAGTTCGGTAGGCGACGCCGCGCGGCCCCCCAGGATGCTGCTGTTCCAAGGGGCGTGGGGTTGGGGGTGGGGAGCACTAGCGTCACTGGTCGCGCTTAAGGGTTGTGACTGAGTTACTCATAAGAAAGCTCACCATCCACCCCGCCACTCAGGAGCAACTGAACTGAACAGTGAAACACTGTTTAGGTGATTCCAGGTGATTGAGGGGTAGCTGCTTAGCAACAGAAACCTGGCCAAGAGCGGGGGCCTAGAGAAGCCCAGGTGGTGTAGTGGTTAAGAGCTTTGGGTGCTAACCAAAAGGTTGGTAGTTCAAATCCGCAGGCCTCTCCTTGGAAACCCTATAGGGTCTCTATGAGTTGGAATCTAAATCTACTTGACAGCAGCAAGTTGAGTTTGGGTTGGATTGGAGGCCTGGGAGACTGCAAGGTAAGCTCTGGAGGAGATAGCATGGAAATGCATAAATACATCAAATAATGCTTTTTGTGATCTTGACCAGGAGGGAAACCACAGCAGTGTAGTGGTTAAGTGTTATGACTGCTAACCAAAAGGCGCTTCTTGGAAACTCTGTGAGGCGGTTCTCCTTTGTCCTATAGAGCCACTGTGAGCTGGAGTTGACTCAACAGTAAGTTGTTCTGGAGTGAGAGTGTAAGACTTTTACAGGAGCCCCAGTGGCACAGTGGCTAAGAGCAAAGGCTGCTAACCAAAAGATCAATAGTAGGAATCCACCAGCAGCTCCTGGAAAACTCTACCGGGCAGTTCTACTGAAGTTACGACATTAGTTAGTGCTTCTCTAGAGAACAGAAAATATTTTTGTTGGGTTAGTTTGCTCAGAAAACTACTGCTGGTAATGTAAAGAACAGATTGTGAAGAAAACTGACTTCTCAAAGTCTACCTCCTTCCTTTTTCCAATGTATTTCTGCTTTTCTGGTAACTCCTTGTGACTATTTCAGTTAGCTGTTCAAGTCCGTCTTTGAGTGCAGATCAGATCACTCTAAAATGGGGACTGTAAAATCTGTTATGCATTGACTATTGAACTGTGTCCACCTCCCAGAAAAGATGTGTTGAAGACCTAATTCCTATAGCTGTGACTGTGAGCTTGCCTGGGGAAAAAAATTTTTTTTTCCTTTTTTTGGAGCAGTAAGAGTAGGATGGAACCAAATCCTTCCTCAGTGTGTATTATAAAAAAAGAGTTACGTACTGGGAGAAAGCAGCTTGTGAACAAGTATCTACAAGCCAACCAACTCCAAGAAATGCCTGGGGCTGCAGGAACTGAAAGAGACAAGGATTTTTCCCTAGAGTCTGGAAAAAAAAAAAAAAAGCCACTGCCATCTGACTCACAGTGACACTATAGGACAGAGCAGAACTGCCCTGTAGAGCTTCCAAAGAGCACCTGGTGGATCTGGACTGCCAACCTTGTAGTTAGCAGACATAGCACTTGCCCATTATGCCACCAGGAAAGAGAGAGAGAAAATATTCTTGCTGCTAGCCTGAATTCAGACTTCCAGGTTCCAGAGCTGTGAGAGAATAATTTATTTTTTTAAAACCGTGCACTTCATGGTATTTTGTTAGGAAGCACTAGGAAACTAAGACATCTACCAAGCAACAAACACAATGAATACAAAAACTACACACACACACACATAGACACACACATCCACTGCCTGTATGAAAGCCTTAATGCGCTAAGTAAGGTTAAATAAACGTGAAATGAACCTTGGCCCAGTCATACTATTATGCAGACGTTATACAGTATAAAGTTATTGGGAGAGGCAGTGTCCCACGGGCCCAGCGCACCTCCACACACCTTGTAGAATATGCCAAGCTCTAGGAAATAATTATCCTCTGACCCTGAGCTGCTTCCTTAACTAGTCATATAGGCAATTTAGTAGGTCAAGGAAACCATAATGTGACGAAGGAACAACTACCCACTCCTGAGGGGAGGGGGACTAGCTTATTTATTGCTTGCTACAAAAGATGCTGAGTTGTTAGCCCTGGGTTCCTCAGCTGCTTCACAACCTGCTGAGCACTGGGCCATGGTGTTACCCAGCGGAATTTGGAGTCAGGGGAACTGGCTTCCATGCGACAGTCCTGCAGTTTCTTGTGCTGTGCATGATAAACTTTCTCCCTCTGATGCACTGAGTCTTGTTGTCTATTATTGCTACATATGGAGTTATAACAGGTTTACTCACTGCTGTCCTTTCTTGACAGAGGTACATCTTTATATTGTGGTAGGAAATAAGTTACAGATTATCATCTCCCATAAAAAGCCTTAAGTATCTTCGTATATCTTAACCTATAAATTCTTCTGTTGAAAATATATTTTACAGAGATAATGGTAAACATGGACAGAGGTCTCCGTTCTAAAGGTGTGCGTGACAGTAGCAGGTTTGTCGGACCACAGTCCCTGCAATAGTCCATTAATCTTGGCAGGAAACTAGGGTCATGGAATACTGCCAACAACAGCTCTCTTGAGAATGTCTGAGATAGAGGAAAATTATGCCTTCTACCAAGTTCTCTTGAGGCTTAATAGAAAGAAAACACCATGTAGCACATATGTAAGTGTTTAGTCTGCTCAAAACCCTGAAAATTAAATGTTCTTGAAAATGTAGTGAGAGTGTACATGCAGAACACTTAGCGTGGTGGTACATGGTAGTGGCTTAATCTGTGCTAGTTGTTGTGATCATTAGCAGTATTAGCAGACTTGGTGAAGAAAAAATACTTTGCCGGTAATCAGGGAAGCCAAGTTTTAGTCTTGAGACTGTGCGACCTAATAAATAACTGTATGGTTCACCCTGAGACTGTCAAACCTAATCCTAGTTGTTTTCATTTGTGAAATGAAGGAAAGAGGAGATTTGATGATCTGTAACTTCCCTTATAGTTTCAAAAATCTGCAAGGCCATGATGAGATTGGATTCAAGTCTCACCAACTGGCAAAAATAAGAATGTCCAGACAACCAATTAGAAACATTTAGATGTTATAGAGAATATGCAATTAAAGTGTACTGATTATCAATATTTATTATAACTGTCATAACACAGCCACATGATCATATTATTAAATAACAATTTAAGCAGCCAAGCATCCAAGTAAAGTATATGTAAAGATTGAATAACCAACCACAACTCATTCCCTCAAGCTTTTCTTCCAGCGCTCTTGGCTTGTGGCTGTAACAGTACATTTCTACCTTGTTGTCCATTCTAGAGAAAACTACTGCCAATGCACAGACCCCGAACACCAGACAATATGAACCAAGGCAGCTAATAAAATGAGGCTTATGAAGGAAAATAAATCTAAACATAAGTGTTTTAAACATACTCCAAGTAGATTTCCAACAGGAAATGCATATATCCCTTATAGTCAGTTGAATCATTTCCTCTTAAAAATATGTCCAAGTCCTAACCCCTGGTGCCTATGAATTTGAACTTGTTTAGAAGTAAGAGTCTTTGTAGATATAGTTAAGCATCTTGAGATGAGATCATCCTGGGTTTAGGATGTACCCTTAAGCCAATGACTGCCAAGCCAAGCCAAGTGCCGTAGACTAGGGACCTTAAAAGAGAAAGGAGAGATTTGGGACACAGAATACAGGGAAGCAGCCATGTTGAGAATTTGCCTTTTCTTAAATAGGACCACTTCTAAACTACTTCTTGCCCACTATTGCTGCCTTCTTTTTTGTTTCTGTATGTGGCACATATTACATTTTAGTCTTCTTTTGTTTGAGCTTTCCATGGAAAATTTTAGTGGCAGTGCATATTAGTAAAGAAGTTTTATACATTGTCTTAATTCCTGAGAGGTTTAATGGTTTTAAGGTCAATATCCATGTTGATGTTGTGTCATTCTAGTTCATCACGTCATCAAATAACTTAGGAGAAACCATGTTTTCCGGCCGACAGGATTTTGGGAGGCTTGTTATTTTTTTGTACAGGCCGGTGTCCTTTTTGGGGAAGGCACTTTGGGAGCTGTAGTCTCTGGACGTCGAGCCCTGTGGCTGGAGGCGCTCACTCACTGGGACCCAATTAGTCAGTGAAATATTCCTCAGTAAGTTAACACCAGGCACGTACAAAGTTTCTTTTGAAATTCTTATTCTCCCCATCCTTGAGCAATGAACAGCTATAGTTCACTTTGCCCAGTAACCCTCCTTTTTTTCACAGTAACTGTCTGGTTTTGGTTAATTGCTTCGTCCCATCAGTACAACCAAGTAATTCTCAATCCATACTGCCAATCACAGCATCCTGACTACAGGAGTACGCCAGTCATAACTCCTTCTTAGATTTTTATCACATTGGAATTGTAAAAGATCTCTCCATCTTTCCTTCTCTCCCTCTTTCTCTCTGTTATGAGACTGAGAACTGCCGACAACCAAGATTTTAGATTCATGGAGCAAGCATGTCTGACAAAATTGAGCCAAAGTGCAGAGTGAAGTTGAGATGAGAGATGGTGACATTTTGGTGATGGTCAGGTGACTAGTGCCAGATGTATCCCACCCTGCTTCACTGGTTAGGTGAGCTAATAAGCTCTCATTTTTCCCAGTACCTTGCAGCCTAAAGTTCTGATACCTATCTTCTTGCAAATTTACATATATCCTCCTATTCACTTAAATACTCTGAAAAATATCTCATTCCTATTTACCTATTAACACCAAGTTCTTTTCTAAATTACTCTGAGACTAAAACCCATTGCTGTCTACATTCGTTGAAGATACAGTGATAACTATGCATTCTAGTTTACACAATGTGTTTCAGAAAAGGCAATGTAGGAAAAAAACACTGTTAGTGATGAATATTTGAATCATAATCAAGCCACGACTTAAATCTCACTTGATCTTCACCAAAACCCCGTAAGGAAGCTTAGAGGGTCAGTACTGATCCCAAGTTTGTAGAGCTAATAAGTAGTGAAACAAAAACTTGAATCTAGGCTTTTGGCTAAACCAGAGTTGTTTTCATTATCTCAGGCTGTTTTAACTGAGTAAACAAAGACTTTGGATCCGTATGATTTAAACAGATTAACTCTCAGTTTTCACTTTACATCAGAGTCCTAAATCCTAGCAAATTTTCTACCAAGTTGCAGCCCGGATATATGAGTGGTTACTGAGGTTTAACAAGAAAACAGAGAAAAATCACGTCATCAAATAACTTAGGGGAAACCACGTTTTCCGGCCGACAGGATTTTGGGAGGCTTGTTATTTTTTTTACAGGCCGGCGTCCCTTTTGGGGAAGGCACCTTGGGAGCTGTAGTCTCTGGACGTCGAGCCCTGTGGCTGGAGGCGCTCACTCACTGGGACCCAATTAGCAGAGAGCCAACTTGCTCTCCACTCCGCAATTGGGTGGAGGTCAGTGATCGCCCGCCCCCACGGCGCGGGGCTGTTCCTTGCAGAAGCCGCGGTGGGGCTTGGGTGGCGTGGTGGTGTCTGCTGAGCTCCTGGGTTTTGTCGCGTGTCATACAGCGTGTCATACAGCAGTGCGGCCATGGCGGACCCGCAGCCCGTGTCCAGCGGCCTCCCCGATGAGGCTGCCTTCAGTTGCTGCTCAGACCCGGACCCCGCAACCAAGGTGGGCACAGATCTTAATTTCCCCCGCCTCTGAGCGGCTGTCGCGCCCGGAGGGACCACATACCAGGGCTCAGCCGGGCCTGGGCTGGGCTGCATTGGAATCCCATTTGGCTGCCCTGCAGTTTCCCCCGTCTGCAGTGGGCCGCGGTGAGCTACGAAAGAGGAGGGCTGACGGGTGTGTGATGGAAGGATTCATGGGCTGCCATGAATCGAGGGAATCTTATTTCTTCAGGTCAGTTCGAACACTGCGGCAGTACTTGCATTATCTTGTTTATTTTGGGCTGGTAACTGGAAGCCACGGCACACTGAGGGTCATACTGCTTATCTGTAGGTGTTCGTGTTCTCCAGGTCAATTGCCATGCCCATAAAAAGAGCAGTTTCAGAACCCCCAATGCTAAGGTAAAGGTCCCTGTCCATGCCGGTCCTTCCTAGTGATTTTTGTTGTAACTGTTCTAATTCCACTCTTAACTCTTCCACGCTTGACTCACTCACTTTACTTGATCGGTCCGAGTTGAACTGCGCGCAGGATTTCCCTTTGCTTCGCTTGAGCTGTTGCCCAGGAGCCACACACTTCTGCCCTTGCTGTGTGTGCTGGCTCCCTGGAGGGGCTACAGAATTATGGAGCTTAGATCTGGAGGGAAATAGAGATTCCGTCTGACTCGGGGTTCACGGCTGAGACTCTGTAAAAGGAATGGCTTGTCGCATAGGAAAGCTCTCACCCATCCAGCTTGCTTGACAAGTGTTTACTAAGAGCCATGTTTCACTCACTCAGGGTGGTGCCTTGGTGTATTGTCAAGATTAGACACGGGACAGAGCGATCTGTGTATCAAGTTTTGAATGAGAAACTCATTTCTTTCACCTAAAGCACAGTAAAATTAAAAAAAAAAAAAAAAAAGATTAGACACAGCAGTTGCTCTCAGAGTTTGCTCCGGTGTAGTCATCACTGTCACTAAATGCCTTTGTATTCATCTGGCTGTATAATTTCTGTATCTGTTAAAGAGTGAATATATGCTTTACGCAGACCCCTGCTGGAAACTCCGGTCGTGTAGTGGTTAAGTGCTACGGCTGGGCAGTTCGAACCCATCATACATGCACTCTTTGGAAACTGTGGGGCAGTTTTACTCTGTCCTGTAGGGTTGCTGTGAGTCAGAATTGACTAGACGGCCTTGGCTTTCGGTTTTGGTTTTATGGAGAAGCAGATGGTGGATGAATTTAGTCTCTGCTTGCCCATTGCCTTCAGGGTAAGAGTCAGAAACCTCTAATTGCTTAAGCCTTGACTAGCACCGTGTACTGAGAGGAAAAATATTAGTCACTGCAAAATTTAAAGATATATGTGTATGTATACACACACACAACAAAAACCCAAACTCTTTGCCACTGTGTCAGTTCCAACTTATAGCAACCCTATAAGATAGAGTAGAGCTGCCCTATAGAGTTTCCAAGGAGCACTTGGTGGGTTAGAACTGCTGATCTTTTGCTTGGCAGCTGTAGCACTTAACCACACTACACCACCAGGGTTTCCATATATGTGTATATATGCATCTCCTTTATATATGAATATATAGACATTATATATGAATATTCATATTCACATACACTCCCTAATGTTAAAAAAGACATTTGCCTTTGAGTCGATCCCAACTCCTGATGACACTTCTACCTCTTGGTGACTCCATGTGTTCAGAGCAGAACTGTGCTCCACGGGGTTTCCAATAGCTGTGACCTTTCAAAAATAGACTGTCAGGCCTTTCTTTCAAGGCATCTCTGAGTAGGTTTGAACTACCAACTTCTTGGTTAGTAGCTGACCATCTAACCATTTTCACCACCCAGGAACCTCTTCTCTATTATTAGTACTTGCTTATTTCTCTGTATAAGATAAACTGAGTCACTCAGTGCAAATTAATTTCGCCCAGATAATTGGGGATTTTATGCACTGGGCTTTAAAAAGAAAAAGCTATATCCAGGAGCTTTTTATACAGTTATTAAATATGTTGACTGCATTCTTAATTTATACTCCACATTATCTAAATTTCTCCTGATTTAGAGTAACCATTTTTTAAGAGCCATAAATTGTGTTTCTAGAAACACATGTGGGGGGACATAAAATGGAATATGTAATAATAGCTGATATGTATCACAGATTTGTGCCTAGCCATGGGTTTTTAATTACATTATTTAATCTTCTTAACAGTCCTCTGAGGCAAGTATTAATTATTACCCCTATTGCCACATTTTACAAATAAGGAAACTTGAGCACAGAGGTATTGAGTCTGGGGAGGAGTTTACACTCCCAACTTCAACCCTATTCTGCTTCTGGGGTGCTGACCCCAGCAAATATTCTGGAACTTGGCATGAAGGAAGAAAAACAAAAAAACCTAAATAAATTAAATTAAATTAATTAAATTGAGCTTAATTGCTGATTGTCTGGTATATATAAAGTACATGTTAGGTACTTAGAGGGATATTAGGATAAACACGATAGAATGTCATCCCTTCCCCAAACACACACAGACTGACATAAAATAGAACTGGGATTAATGTGCTATTCAAATTGTATCACACCTTTAGATCACAGAGGAGGAGAAGATTTTCAAAAGTCGTAGCTATGGCATTGTATAAAGCTAGGGTGTTGGGACTCTGAAGACGTGCATTTTAATCTCTTGCACTATCATTGGCTGCATGATCTTGGCAAGGTATTTGGACTGAGTTTGTAAAAAAGGCATAAAGATTACCCCAGATTGCTGATAAACCAAACCAAAAGCAAGGTCAGAGCCATCGCTGTTGAGTTGATTTCAACTGTAAGTGACCCTATGAGATAGAGTATAACTGCCCCATAGAGTTTCCAGAGAGCAGTTGGTGGATTTGAACTGCCTGATCTGTTGATTAGTAGCTGAAGCTCTTAATTACCATATACAGGGTTCCAGGAGTGCTGATAGGAGGATGAAATGAGACAGAATATATCAGCACTCTCTAAACCATGAAGGGTGGTACTGGTTAAGGCTGTATTTCAATTGTGGCCATTAGAGAAAGCCTCAAGGGGAAGGTGGGTGCGGAGTCAGGTCCCGAAAGATGGATAGCGTTCCAGTAGACAGGCAATGTGCTAATCACTTCATTCTTTAGCCCATTTTCTCTTCTACTCAACCCCTGAAACTTCCCCGAAAAACCCAAACTCAGTGGATTTTGACTCACAGCTGGCCCCATAAGACAGAAGAACTGCCTCATAGGGTTTCCAAGGGTGTAAATCTCTACAGAAGCAGATGCCACACTTTTCTCTTGTGAAGCAGCTAGTGGGTTTGAACTGCCGACCTATAGGTTACCCACTTAACCATTTCACCACCAGGGCTCCTTCCCTTGAGACTAGGAATTATAATTGACACCATTTTAAAGATGTGGAAGCTGAAATTCGAGCAAAGTGATGATTTCAGAGAGGTCACAGTGGTAGAGCCATCACTTGAACTACATTGCGTCTCCAGGATTATTTTTACTCGTATATGTGTGTGTGTTTTTTTCCCCCTTCCTCTGCATGAGAATTGAAAAGCTTCACGATCACTAAGTGCTTCTAGGATTTTCCTATTTCTCTTACCTGTTTTAAGAGCAGTTTGGTTTGTGTGCTCATTTCCAAAAAACAAAAACCAAACCATATTGTCGACTCCAACTCACAGCAACCCTATAGGATAAAGTAGAACTGCCTCATTGCATTTCCAGGGAGCAGCTGGTGGACTTGAACTGCCGACCTTTTGGTTAGCAGCCAGGCTCTTAACCACTGCACCAACAGGGCTCCTCTAACTAATTTAGCAGGTAATGCTTAACTATTTAAAATTTTCCTGTGTGCCTGTAGCTATTTCTGCCCTTGTTATCTGTAGAATAAATACACTTGAAGTGTGTTGTTAGCTGGTGATATATAGAGGGGGGAGGAAAGAACTACATGAAACTCATTTAGATAAGATTGAATACATAGAAAGTAGCTGAATTCTTTTCTAACAACCTGTCACTTTCTGTCATCGGTTGAATAAACAGTAACCCTGGAAGGAAGAAGATAGTAAAAAAGGAGAAAAAAGTTACGAGTCGTACCAGGCCATCCATCAGCCATATGCTGTAGTGGTCCCACAGTAAAACCATCTTAGTCCCCATAAACCAAAATAAAAATAATAAAACCTGTTTCCATCGAGTCGATGCTGACTCATCTTTATGGTGAAATAACCTGATTGTTAAATGGCATTTGTCTTAGTAGTCATCTAGTGCTGCTAGAACAGAAAATACCACAAGTGGATAGCTTTAACAAAGAGAAATTCATTTCTTCGCACTAAAGTAGACTAAAAGTCCAAATGCAGGGTGTCAGCTCCAGGGGAAGGCCCTTGTCCCCAGGCTCTGGGACCCTGGGTCCTGGCACTGCTTTCTTGGTGGTACAGATCCCTCTGTCTCTTTGTTTTCTATCCCAAGAGATTGCCTCAGGGCACAGTACAGTCTCCTAGGTTGAGTTCTGCCCCACAGCACGACTGCTGCCACTCCTCCCTTATTTGCAAGGTACAAGAAAAGCATACAATGCCAGTCATTAGGGCCCAGCCACAACTGATGCACACCTTTTGGGGAAAAACACTTCAATCCGTGACAGCATCTGGACAAGAATTATAAATACCTGATAGGCTGCCATAGCTGTCCCTTTTGTAGTTTCTAGAAGCTGCGCCTATGGAGTTATTACTGGAGATATTGGCTCCTGTGGCACTTAGGGCTCCTACACCGGGATGATTCTCCCTCCTACTCAGCGTGAATCTCCTCCCTTTACGTGAGCTCTGTAATACAGACTCGGAAAGACACGTGCTGTTCCGAATGTAGGGCGTGATATGGCAAACATAAAGTCAGGAATCACTATGAAATATGAACATGGCTTTGATTTTTTAAACCTGATATGTATTTTCAACATTTGCAAGCCATAGCAATAAACAACAGGAATTAAAAACTTACCCAGGAATTAGTGTTTAAAAAAAGAGGAATTGTGTCATGATCAAGTGTTTATCAATATAGAATGTTAACAGAATACTTTGGTAATGAAAAGGAACCTCTGTTTTGTGAGCATAGAATAACTTGGTCATTTTAGTAAAAGCAAATCCTACCTGTTTTGCATATCATCAATGTAATCATTTGCAGCAAAATTTCTTTTTATGAATAAATAGCATTGAATATACTCTTGAATTATTTGCCACTTATAGATTTTTAAGTTAATTTTAATATTCTCTTGTATGTATGTATTTACCAAATCAAACCCACTGCCATCAAATGGATTCTGACTCATATCAACCCTATAGGACGGAACAGAACAGCCCCACGGAATTTCCAAGGTGCACCTGGTGGATTCAAATGGCTGACCTCTTGGTTAGGAGCTGTAGCACTTAACCACTGTGCTGCCAGGGTTTCCATATATCTGTTTAGACAACATAAATACATAGCTGTGTTAGCCAAGCCAAGTGCCGTCGAGTCGGATCCGACTCATGGCTGTGTTAATGGATAATAAAATTAAAGGCTTTAACATTAATTTTCAGATGTAATTAATGTTAATAGCATATTAAATAAATAATAAAGTCCCTGGATGGTGGAGTGGTTAACACAGTTGACTGCTAACCAAAAGATTGGAGATTTACATCTACCTAGAAGCACCTCGGAAGAGAGTCTGGATGATGTACTTCCAACAACTCAATCATTGCAAACTCTGTGCAGCACAGTTCTGCTCTGACATACATGGAGTCCGAATCAGCTTGGCAGCAAGTGCCAGTGTATATATATGTAATTGCTTTGTAAACTTCATATACCATGTGCCTGCTTCCAGGCCATTAAATACTCTTCTAAAGCAGCATTTTAAATATCTTAATATTTTCTATTGTCTAATTAGCCGTTTCTTTGTTTCCAAAGTTCGTTTAGCGAGGAGGTTGAAAGCAAGGGCTTTGGAACCAGACTATCTGGGTTGAAATTTTTGCTCTATCACTTCCTCTCTCAGCAGTCGAATGCGGGTGATGTTTAAAATGATATCTACCCCATACTGTTGTTAATGAATTAAATGTGTCACTTTCTGTAAATCACTTTATAATAGTGTCTGGCACATAGTCGTTGTGTAAGTGTTATGATGAAATAGCTTTGTACACATATATTTCTGAGAGTTTCAGATTTTTTCCCTTAGATGAATTCCTAGAAGGGGAAAATCTGGTGAAAGAATATGAACTCCTAAAGACTCTTGAGATCCAAATTCTTTCTTGAAAGAGTGTAGGATAGGGGTAAGGATGAGTTAAGAGGAGGAGTTGTCCAACTCTTTGCAATACTTGGCACAGCATTTGTAAGCAAGAACTATTCCTTTTTTTTCTTTTTTTTAATATTTTATTGTGCTTTAAGTAAGTTTACAATTTGTCATGCAAAATCTTGCTATGTAACTCTAGTTGTTCTCCCTACGCTGTGACAGCACACTTCTCCTTTCCAACGTGTTTTCCCCTAGTCCGTTCATTCAACTTCTGTCCCATTCTGCCGTTTGGATAGGAGCTGCTCAGTTAGCCTCATGGCTATACTTAAGCCAAGAAGCACGTTCTTTGCCAGTAGCATTTTATGTCTTATAGTCTAGTCCAATTTTTGAAGAGTTGGCTTCAGGACTGGTTTCAGCTCTGAGCTAACAGCAAATCCAGGGGCCCTGTGTTCTGGGCACTCTTCAGTCTGTTGGACCATCAAGTCTGGTCTTTTATTACCATTTTGGTTCTGCACACCCACTTTTCTCCCACTACCTCAGGGACTGTGTTGTATTCTCTGTCAAGGCAGTCATTGGTAGTAGCAAGCACCATCTAGTAGCGAAAACTGGTCTTTGTATGAGTTTGAGTGGAACTTGTCTAGATGGACTTGACAAATAATCCTGAAGTCATTATTTGTAATCTGGCAGTACTAGTGGTGGGAGTAGAAAGGTGTTGACAAGAAGAGTGATAGAGGTGGGGGTCTTAAGAGCAAGAAAACCACCATCTGAGGTACACCAAATAGTCCTAACTCAACTGGAACAGATGATCCCCAAGAACAACAGTGACATTAAGGAGAAAGAACCCAGAAGACAGAAGGACCCATGTGAACGGGTGACTGTATCAACATAAGACCAGAAGAACCAGATGGTGCCCGGCCACCACCAGTGACAGCTGTGATGGAGCTCACAGTGTTGAGTCCCAGTGGCAACGTGAGGTAAACAGGGGCGCACCCTAAGAACTCCACTAAAAGACCACAACTGGTGATCCAAAGGCCTGGGAGTTCCCCTGGGAGCATGGCCCCTAGACCTGATTCTGCCCTGAGTATAGGTCAGTACTGAGGTCAACTCTTTGGATATGAATGAAGTGGACTCTGGGACACTGAGTGACCATATCGTGTGTGTATTTTATGGTTCTGTGCATCTATAAGATATTGTCCTACTGGACTCTCGCTAGAGGGGAGTGGAGAGGAGGGGACAAGAGATTGTTAGAGGATATGACATGTATAGAACGGAAAGGAGGAGGTTGCTGTCACCCGGTAAGGAGAGCAGAAGGAGCTGCAAGTAGGCAGGCGTATGACTTTTAAATTATACTATAAACTTTTACTCAATCACAATTTAAAAAAAAAAAGAATGACGAATGTGACCTCTGTCACTTATAGAGTAGTAAACTACGGCATTACAGAATAGCTTTTAAAAGGTAGATTTTATACTTTCTGAACTTTATTTTTAACTACTAAACAAGAGACCAGTAATACTAGATCCAACTTGACTGGAAGGAAAAACCTAGCTGGGGGGCCTAAGAAATTACAAAAGTTCGTTTATTTATTCAACAGATATTTAGTAGATATTGGTTCCATCCCATCTGGAGCAAGAGAGAATGAAGTAAACCAAAGACACAAGGGAAAGATTTGTCCAAAGGACTAATGGACCACAACTACCACAGCCTCCACCAGACTGGCTACCACCACCGACTGCTCTGATGGGGAGCATGTTAGAGGGTCTCAGACAGCACTGGAGCAAGATGTAGAACAAAATTCTAACTTACAAAAACAATCAACTTACTGGTCCTGCAGAGACTGGAAAAACACCAAGAGTACGGCCCCCCAGACAGCCTCTTAACTCAGACTGAAGTCACTCCTGAGGTTCGCCCTTCAGTTAAACATTAGACAGGCTTATAAAACAAAACTAAACTAAACTGAATGCACACACTAGCCCAGGGCAAGTACTTGAAGGCAGGAGAGGATAGGAAAGCTGGTGATGAGGAACCTAAGCTTGAGAAGGGGAGTGTTAACAGGTCATGGGGTTGCCAACCAATGTCACAAAGCATTATGTCTATTAATTGTTTAATGAGAAGCTAATTTGTTCTGTAAACCTTCATCTATAGAACACTAGAAAAACACATATACGTTTATATAGGTACCAATCTGTGCCAGGCCCTGTTCTAGGTGTTTGGGATATGTCAGTGAACAAAACAAACATCCCTGCCCTGGTGGAGCTTAATGGGGAAAGATAATATGATACTAGCACAAGTTTGATCATCTGAAAGACCTATGTGTAACCCTCCACCTACTCACCAGAGGTTATTTTATGGATTTGTGAAACATGTCAGTTTTTTATTGCTGCCCAAACAAATTGTGACAAACACTTAAAAAAAAATGGCCTCACAGAGATTAGAGGAAGCCCAGAGACTATGGCCCGAGACCCTTCTGACGTGGAAGTGCAGCTATTCCTAGAGACCACCTCTCAGTGGAACCACAGACAGGACCATGAAATAAACAGCGACACCTGAGAGGGACATGCTGTTCAGAATGATCAATTATAAGGCATCAGAAGGGCAACATTTGCCCAAAAGCAAAGATGAGAAGGCAGCAAGGGGTGGAAAATCCAGTCAAAAGGAGACAGAATGTCACAAACAACTTCATGTGCAAACTGTGAAATAGGAAACTAATCTGCTCTGTTAACTTTCACCTAGTGCTCCAAAAAATAGAAACAAATCTATCATTTCATAGTTCTATAGGTTAGAAATCTAATACAGAGCTCACCAGGCTAACATCAAGATGTGGGGAGGGTGGTCCTAGGGAAGAAACTGCTTCTGTCTAGTTGTGTAGTGCTGCTGTAACGAAAGTACCACAAGTATATGCTTTAACAAAGAGATTTTTATTCTCTCACAGTCCGTTAGGCTACAGGTACCACATTCAAGGTACCAGTTCCAAGGAAAGATTTTTTCTCTCTCTTAAGTTCTAGAAGAATGTTCTTGTGAGGCATCAGTCTGAGAGCATCTCAGCACAGGAACCTCGGGTCCAAAGGATACACTGTGCTCCTGGTACTGCTTTCATGGTGGTATGAGGTTCCCATGTCTCCCTGCTCATTTCTCTTCTATCTCAAAAGAGACTGGCATAAGACATTTTCCCATCTTGTAGACCTCATCAGTTTAACTGCTGCTAATCCCGTCTTACTAAATCATAAGGATACAGAATTGACAACACACAAGAAAATCCCATGAAGTGACGAAATGCTGGACAGTTGATATTGGGAATGATGACCTAGTCAAATTGTTACACATATTTTTAGGGGTACATAATTCAATCCATGACAGCTTCTAAATTCATTCAGGTTGTTGGCTGAATTCAGTTCCTTGGCAGTTGTAGGACTGTGGGCCCTGCTTCTTTGCTGGCTGTAAGCTGGGGACTGTCATTATATGTATGTGTGTATATCTCAGAGTCAGGAAGGGCACATCAGATCCTTCTTGTGCTAAGAATCTCTCTAAATTTTCCCTGCCACACCTTCTTTTTTAAAAAAAAAAAATTTTGTTGTTGAGAATGCACACAGCAGAACATACAATGATTCAGCATTTCTGCATGTACATTGCAGTGATGTGATTCCATTCTTCCAGTTGTACACTCATTCCCACTCTACCTTTCTGAATTGTTTATCCCGTATTAACATAAACTCACCACCCCCTAAGATTCCTATCTAACCTTTGGAGTTGCTCCTCCTGCCTTCTTAGTACCATGTGTCTGACTGACTCTTCTGCCTTGCTCTTCTGCTTTTAAGTTCTTGGGGGATTCCTCTGAGCCCACCCAGAGAATACAGCTACCCTGTTTTAAGGTCAGCTGATTAGTAACCTTAATTCCATCTGCAGAGTCCGTTATACCCATTGCCGTGGAGTCAGTGACAACTCAGAGCAACACTGGAGGACAGAGTTGAACTGCCCCACAGGATTTCCAAAGCTGTAAATCTTGTGTGGAAGCAGAATGCAACATGTTTGGAGCCCCTGATGGGTTTGAACTGCTGACCTTTTGGTGAGCGACTGAGCAGTTAACTGCTGTACCACAGGGGCTGCTAAAGTTACTTACTGGCAGTATCTAAAGTAGCATTTAGCAGAAGAGCCAGGAACGTATTTAAAATTGGTTTATAATCACAGCTGATGAGCAAAGGGAAAGTAGGGAGCTAGTCAGTGTCAGTGCCCTCTAGCTGAAGACCACCGGAGCACACCTGAGGTTAAACAGGCTAGGTATATTGCTCACTGCAGGAAGGCAGGACGCACACCATAAAGGCCTGCAGGTGTTTCAGTAGAAGGAATTAGAAAGGATCTATTATAGGTTGGTGTTAGCTGGATTTTGGAAAGGTTTAAGGAAGCAGGATGTACTCTATGGATGCAGGAGTAATTCTATGATAGGTGTCTTAAAGAATATTCTCAAGAAGAACAGTAGAACCATGTTAGCTGAACTGAAAGTAACCATCAAGCCTTTATTCACTTCCTGTCGTAATGTAAGCACTCAGCCCAAATGGAAAAGCTGCCTGCTTTCTCAGTGTCTCTCCCATGGGATGGCACCTGCTGGGCAAGGGTCAGGTGGATCAGCGCAGCAGATTGCGGTGGAAGGGCCATGACCATGGAAGCAGGCTGAGTTCCCGACTGCACCTCTTCCTCCGGAGACTGCATGCACTGAATGTGCCCCGAGTCTGGTGTGAGGGAAACAGCTTTCTACCATAAGGCCTGCCAGGTATAGCCTTTTAATTGCCTGGGGTCAGGTCTGACTGATCACATACAGGATCTTGTCCTGGAGCTGGCCTCCTCAAGTTACAGTTGTAACTGGTAGAGAAGCAGCAGACACTCATGTTAACCAGGAGAGGGGGATGTTTACTATTTTTGTACTGTACCTACTGCCTTGTTTTTTCTGCTAAGACAAGAATATGAAGTGGTCTTGGTGCCTTTTGTGTTTTTTTTTTTTTTTGGTCTCGCTTCATTTCAGCCACAAGGTAACTTTGTTGGGGCTTTTTGATGATCAGCAGGAGAGAACCGGGGCCTAACTCTGAGTGTCAGGCCAGTATCTGGATCTCAAGAGATGCTTTTCTCTGTCTCGGCCACTTGCTGAAACTGGGATGTTCCACAGGGTAGAGGCTGACTAAGAAAAGCAATCCAAATATCCTGGGAACATGTAACTTCAGAGCCAGCTGCTTTGTATGTGATTATATGCCATGACTAAAGAAAAGATTGTGTTTATTGAGATCACTTGAGTGAGAGGAGGTGATTTCAGGCTGGTTTTGTTTTAAATGTGTTTTAATGCAGAAAAAGTGCATTTTGGTTACTTAAAATGCTAGCAAAATAGAAAAATACTAATTTCCTCATGCTACTGAATGAATAAAGTATATTTACATTTTATATGATGTGAGTTATAGGGAGAGATGGTTATGTGCCTGTTTAAAGGCAAGTCAGAGTTTTCAGCTGTATTTTGTCACGACCGTGGGTATAAGAGAATAAAAATCTTTTGGGAAGGACTAACATGTTTTACAGACTTATGTCTGGAAACTAGAAAGAGACCTGAAGTTGCAATTACAAGGTTTCAATAGTTAATCACTCTGAGTATCAGTTTCCCATCTGCAAAATGGGGATGCTGTTAATACCTACCTCATATTGTTGTAGCAAATACTGTTATTGTAGTTAATAAAATCAAACACCTAGGCAAAGTATTACTGTTAATGCTAATAGTAATCTTAATGAATCTATGTATTCTCTGCTGTCCCCTCCCCCGCTTTTTTAGTCAGAATAAGCCCTCTGTTTCCTCGTATGTAATTTGAACAATTTCACAAAGGTGTTAGTGACAGTAACTTCTTAGGTGTTTAGGATCTTGTGAGTAACTGCTTGCTGATTTCCATGATCACTAGTGAATGGTGGATTTAAACATTCCTTCTGACTCGATGGCACTCGGCTGGCTCAACGGATAGTCACGGAACTCTGTAACCTCAGAGTCTTTGGGTTGCCCAAATGCAGACTCAGGGATAAGAGTTTAGTTGTAATTTATTTGGGAGATGATGACCGACAGCTCTGTGGAGTAGGGGAACAGAGGCCAATGAAGGTCTATGACGAGTGATCGCCATTGTGGGCACCTGGGGCTCAGTACTGCTGGGGAGCCTCTGAGAGACTCTGGAATATGCCTCAAAATTGTCCTACTAAGAGGAAAGAAGTCAGGGTTTTTTTTTAATCCCTCCCTGGCACTTTGAGCCTATGGCCGGAAAACATCCTGGACAGAGAGGTGTTGTAGGGAGTTGTAGGTGTTAAGTGTGAAAACTGTTTCCAACACTAAAAAAAAAAACAAAAAACAAATAAACATTGTAATAGGATGGTAGACTGTTTGTTCTAGTACAGAAAGCAAAATTAATATTTTAATAAGTAGTAAAAATTACAGATGTTTAATACCTACTGTTTCTCCTTAGGATTTTCTATTGCAGCAGACCATGCTACGAATTAAAGATCCTAAGAAGTCACTGGATTTTTATACTAGAATCCTTGGAATGACGTAAGTAAAATATTCAGGACTTGTAATGTTTAAGTAAATGTTCTGTCATAACTTCACAAGTATGCCAAGCCAAGTGCTGTGGAGTCGGGTCTGACGACCCCTATTCACAAGTATAGGGAATGTTTATAGACTCATTTTAAAATGAATTAAAGTTTGTTTCAGAAGTAACAAGAGATTCTTTGGTCCGGGAGCCTGGGTCTGTGCCTCACTGGCCAGGGCTTTTGTCAGATTGCTTTTCTTCTGTATCCCCACCAGACTCCCTGGGCAACAGAAGACACAAATACTTGTATCTTCTTCAACTTCTTTCTCTTTCCAAGAGGTGCCAGCAAAATATCTTCAGACTCTTTTAGATGCTCTGCCACTTGCGTCCTCTTATCTACTTCAGGAAAGATGTAAATATAAGAAGATATCTCTTAGAAAATGAAGAGGCTTACTTATAACTGCCTATCTGTTCCATTTTTATAGGGTGTGTTGTCTTTTGCTCAATGAGTAAATCTTAATCCTTATGACATCTATTTGTTTTTTATTTGTTTCCCTAAATAACATTAAGTTTTTTGTTTTGTTTTGGTAGCACATTATACATAAAGAATAAAATTAAATCATCTTTTTAGGCAGTTAATTTACTGCCTTAAAAACCATATTGGCACTGGGAGAAAAATTTAGGTAGTACAGTATATATCTCTTTAGATAGTTTGGCCAGTTCAGAGAAATACAAAACAAAAAAGTGTTAGTTTCACTCCCGTAGTCCTTCTCCCCAAAGATAACTGCTGTTAGCAGTTTCTTGTCCTTCTTTCCCAGAAAAAGTACTTATGCAGATACTTACGATATAAAGGACAGCATTAAAATATATGTAGACATATTGAGTATCTGGTATTATTTGCCAGGCACTATGTACGTTATTCAGTCTTCACAGGGGGCTTGTGAAGTTAGCTTATATCCCTGTTTCACAGGCAAGGGAAGAAAGTAAAGCTTAAAGAGGTTAAGCTACTGGCTTCACATCCAACAGTTAGCAAGTGGCAAGACTGGAATTCAGATCCAGGACTGGTTGACTGCCGTGTTTACCCTGGTTTCGAGAAACTCCAAAGAGGGTACAGCTTAACACTGCAGTGGACCAAAACTAGGTGCGGCAAGTTCATTTGCTCCAATTCCCATCTGAATGATCTCTGAAGCTTGTGCAGTCTACTTTAGTAGGTGCAGAGATAGTTTTCATGATTGCAGTATTTGAAGTGTTTGATACTTCAAGTTTATTATGTGAGGCTAAATCTTGTTTGTGGTAATTCAATGCCTGAGTCTCAGTGGGCCAAAACATATTATGTAGAAGTAATAATTAAGAGATCTGGAGCAGAAATCTAGAAACTTTCCATTTGTTATACTTCAGCCATTTCCTCTTTTTGATTAAAAACAAAGTCATCTTTGAGCATTTGATTTTCAGTACTCTAGAGGAAATTGTGTTATATGCATTCTCATTCCTTGCAAAATATTTCTATACTTTAGACTCACTTTATAGGCTGTAAGTTTGGTGATCTTTTTAAAACTTGACGATGAATAATTCATTCGCTCTTTCTCTCATAGCATTCTTCCCTTTTTCACTGGCTTCTCAACCTGCAGACAAACAAGTCTTCTCTATTCTAGAGTGATTCAAGGCCCTGTCCTCTGTGTCCCTTCTTTGTCACCAACCATCAACCTAGGCTGACCACACTTGCTGCTGTTACACTTCCTCACCTCTCCTTTGTCCCATCCCATCCAGTCCAGCTTCTGCTGCCGCATGCTGTTGGAACTGCTCTCACAGGATCTTTCCGTATCTGGTGACTTTTCTTAGTCTTCATTTGGTTTGGTCTTTCTCCAGCATTTGATACTCTTAACCACCTTTATTGTTGACATGCACCTGTGTTCTGTGATAATTGATCTCTACTTCTTCATCCCCCTCCCTTACCACCTGTCTTTAATTTCCTTTCCTGGTTTGTTATTTGCTCATTGTATCTTCTTAAAGGAGCAGTGGTGGCATAGTGGTTAAGCACTCGTCTGCTAACTGAAAGGTCAGTTGTTCAGACCCACCAGCTGCTCTTTAGAAGAAAGAGATGTGACAGTCTGCTTCTGTAAAGATTGTAGCCATGGAAACCATGGGGCAGTTCTGCTCTGTCCTGTGAGTCAGTGGTGACAGGTTTTGCTTTGGTTTTTCCATTAAAACAGTATTTTACATGTATGTCTCATTCTTAGCAGAACTTGAGTGTTAGGTTTTGTTGGTTTTAGTATGAATCGATCTTGGCTAATGTTAGTGATTTGCACTTGTTGTCTTTTAACTTCAGGCTGCTCCAAAAGTTAGACTTCCCCACTATGAAGTTTTCACTCTATTTCTTGGCTTATGAGGATAAAAATAAGATCCCCAAAGATGGAGATGGAAAAGTAGCATGGGTGTTCTCCAGAAAAGCTACACTTGAGCTGACCCAGTGAGTATGAGTTTTTATATATTATGCATTTTGTAAGTTGTTTTGTTTGACTTCCTCGCCTCCCTTGCTTATCAGTTTGATTAAAACCAGAGTTACCTAGTGACCATAGTTGTAATAATACAGTCAGATGTTCTTACACAGATCTTTCAGTATTTGTGTTTTCTTTGTAAGGTTCCTGTGGAGCCGTTCTACACTGTGACACACGGGCCCACCTTGAGTCAGAATGAACTTGATGGTGATGGTTTGATCTTGGTTTACTGCCCTTGTGGTATAGCTGGGGAAAGCCTTTTAGGTAGAGCATGAAACGGTAAAATATTTGCCCAACTGTAGATACTGAATATTCCCAGCATTCAAATTTATGTTCCATCATTTTTTACAACCTTTTTTGATCCAGAAATATTGTGTAATGTCTTTTGTTTAAAAGCCTCCAAACCATTCATTTAAGAATGTAGAGTAGGTTTCCCTCACCCTCACTCCCCAACCTGCCTGTTTCTTTATGTTGCTTCTCTGTACTCTTTTAACAGGTGCCAAAGAGATTTTGTTTCAGAGTGTGTGACTTAGTGTGTCCCTTGGTTCAAAATGGCCCTGACATAGCTCTGTGACACAGAACAAGTATATCACCTCCTTGAATACTCTGGGGGTCAGTTCTACCTTGGCCCCTAGGGTCGCCATGAGTCGGATCCGACTCGACGGCACTTGGCAAGCAACAGTCTCATCTATGAAATGGAGATAATGCAACCTAGCCCATTCAATTACTTTGAGATTTAATGAAATATAATGTAGTTAGCACAGTGAATGATAGTTGCTGTTACTGTGATCGTTCTGGATAACCAGATGCCTGATGTTCCTGCCTCTTCCCTCTTGTTAAAATCCTATCTTGCCCATTCACTGTATCTACAAGGTCTGACAGTTAAGCTCACAGAGTCATCCTAGAATAAGTGCTACATACCTCATTGCTAAATATCACTACAGTCGCCATCGCAGTACTCCATTTGGGAAGCTGTGCACCCACGCCAGTGCCTAGTCCACCCTTCAAAGCAATTTTGCAACACTTTTTCCGGAGTGGCCATCAGAGCTGCCACTGTATTACTCTTCATGTTCTGAATGTCATCAAAAGGGCTTCTTTTTCAATATTTCCTTTATCTTCAGTAAAGAAAAAAGTTATTGGGGGCCAGATCAGGTGAGTAGGGCAGGTGTTCCAATACAATTATTTGTTTACTGGCTAAAAACTCCCTCACAGACAACTTGTCACAGTGTGCAATGGCCATTCCAGAAAGAGTTACAGAGTTGCTTTGAAGGGTCGACTGGGTGCTGGTGCCCATGCATAGCTTTCCAAGGGGAGTACTTTGAATGTGACTGTAGTGATGTTCAGCAGTGAGGTATGTAGCACTTAGAACAATTAAGTTGCCGACTTAGGTGTTGAACCTTGTATATTTGTGATCTTAATACTTGCAGCAGTAGAGGTTAGGCCAAGTGTATAAAGCCATATACACATACAGTAGTATTTCCGCTACAGAATGTTGCAATTCTCTTCTCAGCATACCTTTTCCGCTGGATACTTATAGTTATTTATTCATTCCTTTTGTAGCAATTGGGGCACTGAAGATGATGAGACTCAGAGCTACCACAATGGCAATTCAGACCCTCGAGGATTCGGTGTGTCTGCCTGTTTGCATGTCATGTCTATGGATTTGTGAGATTTGCATGTGCACTTACCTATGATTGTAATAAACCTAAAACATGAGCTAATTATTAAATATGATAAATTTATTAAAGGTATGATTACTTTTATTTGTCACACACAAAAAAATAATTTTCCAAAGACTTTTAGCTAAAAAAAAAAGAAACTTTGTCAGTGGTAATTGTAATTTCTATTACTCTAGGCTTTTACCTAATCTGAAGCCCCTCAATAAATAGAGGGTTACAAGCTTCAGTTGACCATTATGTAGTCCATGTCAATAGCAAACCTATAATGTATGTGTAAATGGTTATTCTTCTTTGGCATAGTAACAGGTTAAACTATATGAGCCAATATTAGTTTATTTGAAATAATTTATAATTCAGAGAAGCTAATTAATCCATTCTGCACAGCCAGTTAGATTCTTGTCATTTAATACATGACAGCTGTGAACCCAACTGACACAGTCTGTTTCCAGCACCTTATATTTTTAAAAACAAATTTTGGAAGCCACAAATGGCCTTTGGTTTACCCTGTTTGTAATCATTTCTTCCTTTTCTTCCTGCCTGTTTTGGGGATGATCACCTAAGGTCACATTGGAATTGCTGTTCCTGATGTAAATGGTGCTTGTAAAAGATTTGAAGAACTGGGAGTCAAGTTTGTGAAGAAACCTGATGATGGTGAGTCAACTGCCTGTTTTCTTTAGGTCTCTCTTTAGTTAAATAACACTCAACACCCAGTGAGGGCATTGTTGTAGTAAAAATCCTTTTGTTTGCAAGTACAGGTAGTCCTCAGTTTGTGAGGTATGTGAGTTGTAGCCGACTGCACCTGTAGCCATCTTTTTTTCTTTTTATTACATGTTATCATTAGTAATATGTACTACTTACAATGTTGCAGTATGTAATTTACTGATGTTCTTATTTGCAGATGTTCAATGTTAGGATTTATAAGGATAATAAAAAGGCAATAATAGTAATAAAAGAGATAGTCATCTTATGTCAGAACTGGGCTGTATCAGTTGCTGGAGTGGAATTCCATATAAGTCAATGACTGCCTGTAAGAGAAATCTATTTTAAAACAAAAAGCAAAATCAAACCCACAGCCATCAAGTCATGTCCAACTCATAGCAACCCTGGAAGTCAGAATAGAACTGTCCCATAGAGTTTCCAAGGAGTGCCTGGCAGGTTTGAACTGCTGACCTTTCAGTTAGCAGACATAGCACTTAACCTGCTACACCATCAGGGTTTCCACTGCAAAACAGCTTGTGCAAAACAAGGAAAGTACTGGAAGAATGGAAGCCCTGGTAGCCTAGTGGTTAATGCTGTGCCTGCTAGTAAAAGATCAGGCATTTCAAATCAGCCAGACTCCCCTTGGGAACACTATGGGGGCACTTCTACTCTGACCTATAGAGTTTCTGTCAGTCAGAGGCAACTCAACAGCAGTCTTTGGCTCTGGCTCTGACTCTGGTTCTTTACTGGAAGAGGGTCTGGGTATCCTAGAGAACTAAAGAAGAGCAACTAGGGTGGCCTCACAAGGGCCTAGAAGCAGAACCTTGAGAGCTTCAGACCTAGGCCACCTCTCCTCCTCTGTTACCACACCAGTTCTCAGGACCCCATCAGAGTCTCTGATTAGCCACCCCAAAATAGATCAGCTACTGTTTCAGTGTGTATATGGCCACCCCAAAATAGATTCCTTAAAGTCGATTTTATCTGACTATACTATATATTTAACATAACTACACTGACTCTCTTTAGTTAGTGATCACCTGGTATATCTTTTCATCCTTTTACGACCTTTGCATTATTAAGATCTCTTTTTTGCCATCATTATTTATTATTGCAGTTTCCTATACTTCATTTTCATCTTTATTTTTTTTTATTAAAATGTTTAGTATCCAAATCTCCTCAGCAAGATAAGAACTTACCCTCCTACATGTCCATTATGTTACTTTTACCCAGAAAGAGACATTATTAGTTTTTCTTTTTCTCTGGCCTTGAACTTTTGTTTTTAAGATAACAGTAAATATATCATGGTATCTTATCACATTTTCTCTCTTTCTCTCTCTCTCTGTATGTGTATATATATATATATATATATGTATGTATATATAAAATCTTACTGTCTTTTTATTTAAATACCTCGACCAAAACTTTCTGGGCAAAATTTTGTTTTTGTATTTTGCATGCCCGCCTGTCAGCATCTTCATCTGTTCTTCTCACCAGCTAATAGCACATTCCTCTTTTTCACTCCCTATTTCTAGCATCCTTGTAAAGAGCACCTGTCCCCATCTGTCCACCCTTTTCTCTCCCATTTAGAGAGGAACCAGTAAATACATAGAACCATAAAGTACACACACCATATGGTCACACTGTCCCCAAGTCCAGTCCATTCTTGTTGACATCAGTATTGGTTTCAGGTCAGGGCCAGCAGTGGGTCTAGGGGCTGTGGTCCCAGGGGATCCTCCAGGCTGTTGGACCATTAGTTCTGGTCTTTTAGTAGAGGTCTTGAGCAGCCCACCTCTTTCTCTCATGTTGCTTCAGGGACTGTTATGTCCCCTATCACAGCTGCACTTGGTGGCCAGGCACCAACTGGTTCTTGTGGTCTCATGTTGATACAGTGTCCCATTCATATAGGTCTTTCTCTCACCTAGGCTGTCTTTTCTTCGAGTCTTTGTTGTTCTTGTTCATCATTAGTTTCAGATGAGTTGGAACCATTTCGTGTACCTCAAATGGCAGCTGGCTAGCTTTTAAGACCCCAGACATTGACACAAAAATTTTGAGGCTTTCCATGCTTGAGAATACTTTTATCAGGCCTTCATACGTGAATGACAGTTTGATTGGTTATGAAACCTTAGGCTTATATTTGTAATTTTTTGCACTTGCCTTCCTGGAAGATTTTCTAAATAACTGGTATTCCAATTAGCTCATTTTTCTTCAAGTATACTGTTTCTGAGATTTAAGCCATTTGTTGTGTTCTTAATTTCAACTATTTTCATTCCTAATTTTCCTTAGTTTTTTTTAATATTTCCTTGTTCTTGTTTCATATTGGTAATGAACCATACTGCTCATAACTTCTATATGTTTTAAGTTCTTGGTTCATTATTCTTACATTTCTTCTATTCAGATCCATACCTGGTTGTTATATTTTATTCTTTTTTAATGGTTTTATTGTACCCATTCTTGGTTTGGAGCTCTGAGTTTATTTTTCCCAGGTTGATTAGCTATTCCAAGCCATCAGACCGAATGAGTGATGGAGGCTAGAACACCGCAGAGCTCAGGAAGGTGACTAGATGAGCCCAGGGCGGAGATCCCTGGTCACCTGAAAATGAGAACTGAGCACTTGTGATCCCATAAAACAACTCTTTAGGGAAACTCTTCCTTGTGTCCCTCAGGGAGAAGCAGTATTAGTAGGAGACCCTCCTTAGACTGTAATCCTCACCCCTGGATCGTGGAGGGTGAGAGCTATGGAGATCAGTTGGTTCGCGTCTGTTTTTCCCAGTTCCTCACCAGCATGAGGCTTCTGCATGCTCTTCACTAAGTCATGAGGACAGCTAATCCCGTAGTTGGAGCCCTACACAGTCCTCACTGTTTCACTGTATATTTGGGCACTCAAAAATAAGTTCCTTAAAGTTTCTTTTATCTGATACTAATATAATTGTATCATAGCCTGTGGGTGTGGGGCAAGATGCTAATACCCAAGCCACTGGTGGGCCCTTATGTTTATTCTCCCTCAGCCACAGGGACAGGTACTGCCACCACACAGACAAGTTGAAGACAGTCACCCTGCCTCTCCACCAACTCCTCTCCCTCGCCACCCACTCCTTTCCCCACTATCACTGTGGGAACTTCTCATCCCCCACCCTCGTTTCCACCTGTTCTTCTCAGGAACTGATTTTGGGGAAAGGAGCCAGAGTTAGAAGTCAAAACTGTCCTAGCGTCTTGATCCCAGCGCAAATTTCTAAGGTCACATTTTCCATTCAAGTAAACTACTCTGACCTACTGGCTTCTCAATTCCAGTGAAGAATTCCTGAGAGAAAGAATCTGATTGGCAGAGATGGGGTTTACATAGCGTAGTGGCTCAAGGTTGTGTGACCCAAGCATCTGGGCATTTGCACCCTTAAGTACCTCCCTATTCTCTTTTCTTCGCTTTAAAATAAGACTGTATCTGTGACGACTGAAATGATACCATGAAGAGGAGGTAAATACTTGGTATCTTTGTGATACTGCCAGTTCTGCCGTTTACTTATAAGAGTGTTGGTTTTTGGCTATGAGGGCTAGATAAAATTTTAGTCAGTCTGAAAACCATCCATTTGGGCAAAACTGACAATATAGTTTCCTTGTTTTTAATTAAAACTATAGACAAAATAATATACTTCACTAAAATGGAAATTAAAATTAACAAAGAATGTATTTTAATTTTTTTAATCGTTAATAATAAATCATTTAATTTTACAGGTAAAATGAAAGGCCTAGCATTTATTCAAGATCCTGATGGCTACTGGATTGAAATTTTGAATCCTAACACTATGACAACTATTGTTAATTCTTAAGAACGATGCTTTGAGATTTCAATGAAGATGTTGTTGAGGATGGGGAAGAAACAACCTGATTCCTGATATCCAGACAACAAAAGCTTCTAGAAATGGCAGATCCTTGTCCTAGTTTAAAGTGTTCTGAAGTTCATTTCTCTTTGTGTCCCTGCCGGTTTTCACTTGGCTGTTCAGTTATTTGGGTTTTAAGTATTGCTTTAATTTATGTCCTTGAATGTAGTTGTATAAACTTTACTTCTTAGGTGATAATTAGAACAGTTCCCTTCAGAGGCTGCATTTACCGTCTTTTATTCCAAAATAATGACTTCTCTTCAAGCCTGTCTTTGAATTGTCATTTTCAAAAAAACAAACATTTAACATGTTTTTGTTGTGTGTTATCTTCTGGGGTTTTTAGTTCCTCAGAAATAATTTCTCACAATGGAGAAGAAGGGCCACTGAACAAAAATGAAACTTTGTGTAGATTTCAAACAGTATAAAGTGTGTATTTTACAAAAAAGAGAATGTACTCTTGAGAGCACTTCAGAATTAATGCTGACAGAAAAACTAATTTGTTTTCCTTATAAAGTACTTCCAGAGTTCAAAGACTCACCTCATTTACTTTAGGGTGGGGGAGGGAATGAACTTGACTGGGTACCCAGGTACTAGGCTAGGCTGCCCCGGACTTGATGTCCTTTAATCCTCACAACTGTCCTGAGAAAGAGTGCTGCCTAGACGCGTAAAATAATGAAGGACCCGAAGGCAATGTAAATAGATTCAAGCACTCAAGGTCTTAACATTGGTAGTATTTAGATTGTGTCTCAAAACTTGGTACCTCCCCACACTGCCTTCCCTAAGTGCCTGCTGAGTCAGAGCACGGCCATCCCAGCTGTCGGGCCTGAGTGTACCTCGGTGAGGGACTCCACGCTGGAGGAGGTCTACAGTGCTGACCACCCTGGGGACACCCCAGTTAGGCCTCGAGAAGTGGTGCTTTTGTTACTTGTGAGGAGTTTCCACCCCAAGGTCTCCATGCTGCCATTAACTGTGCATTATAAAGCATGTCCAGCGATGACGTAACTTGGCTAGCAGAAATCAGCCCAGTGAATTTCCCTGCCATGATGGACATTTGACTGGTTTTGAAAATGAAAGTGGTTTTGAAAATGCCTTGTGGTTCTAAGACTGAAAACATGAGGTTTACGGTTTAACTACGTTTAGATTTTCTGCAGACTAGTGGAGGATCTCTGGGCAGGCCATGCCAAGCCAAGTTGTGCTTAAACGCTGCCTAGACGCACTTTTCATTTCCTTTTTTGGATGGAATGAATGGATTTATGTGAGCAATTCAAACAAATAGCAATACTTACGAGTTTAAATAAATTGCAGTTTCAAATGACTATGTTTAATTTGTAAATGTTCTGTCCAGCATGTTTTTTTCTTTTTTTTTTTAAAAAAAAAGGTTGCTCTCATGGAGTACTGTAATGATTTGTACAGACTTACATACTTATTTTAAACTATTGCAATGTAGATTGTCCATAAGTTCATTTCTCTTTCTGTCCCTGCTGTTTTTCACCTAGCCGTTCAGTTATTTTGGTTTCAAGTATTGCTTTAGTTTATTGAATGTAGTTGTATGAATCTCAATCACTGAAACAGTTGTAATTGTATATAACCTATAAAGCAGATGGAGCCCTGGTGGCCCAGCGATTAAAGAGCTCAGCTGCTAACCAGAAGGTCAGCAGTTCAAATTCAACAGCAGTTCCTTGGAAACCTGTGGGGCGATTCTGCTGTGTCCAATAGGGTCACTATGAGATGGTAACAGGTTTACTTTTTACATTTTTTTTTTAATCCAGTAATTTCTATGGATATGGAAGTGGTGAGAAGTGGAAAGTAAATAATGAATAAAGGATTGCAGTAAATAAAGAAGGAAAGGGACAAATAGGAAAAGGCTAAAAAACCTTAGGGGTAATGAAGACTAATTTCACAAAAAAGAACTGGAATTATCAAATAGGGAGAATCATTGGATCCATAAATTTAGTCATTTAAATTTTGCTTTCAGGGAAAGAAGCCTTCTTTACTTGAAATCCAAATCCACTGTTGGTTGAGTTGCTTAAATATTCCTCTTGAACTGTTGCTGGTAGTAAAAAACATCCATCTCTTTCTGATGTAACAAGGCCTTCAGAGGTTGGCTGGCTTTCAAGTCAGTGAACAGGATTCAGAGATACCAAGAACCTGGGTGCATTCCATGCTTCACAGCCAGTCTTGTTCAGTGTTTTCTCTTAGAGCTAATAATACTCATGATCAGAGGTGCCTACCACGATGCTAGGTCTCAAGTTTAGACTAACAGTACCCACTGGGGAAAAAATAACCATTTATTCATATGTCTTTAATAAAGAAGAAATGCTGGTGGCATAGTGGTTAAGTGCTGTGACTGCTAACCAAAAGGTCAGCTGTTCAAATCCAAGAGGCACTCCTTGGAAACTCTACAAGCAGTTCTACTCTGTTCTACAGGGTCACTATGAGTTGGAATCGACTCGATGGCAGTGGCTTTTTAATAAAGGGGGCAAAACCATACCCAAGCTCCCTGGCAGAATTCTCATGGCTCATTGACCAGAACTGGTCATCTTCCTGTCTTGAATCACTGGCAAAGGGACTGGGACCACTGTGGCTTAGATGTATCATGTTACATGGGTTGCTGGCATTGGAATAGACACCAGATGAAAACTGAGGACCTCTGCCTGCCCCTAGAATGGAGAGGCATATAAGAACTGGTAGACAGAAACTGTAACAAGAGTGAAATTAAATGTTCAGAATCGTTGGCAGTGTGGAAATAAAGCATTTACTGCTTCAAAGAGGACAGGCTCACTTAAGAAAATACACAACAAATGTTCGAGACATTGTGAGGAGACTGGAATTCTTGTACTGCTGGTGGGAATGTAAAATGGTATAGCCATCATGGAAAATGATATGGCACCTCCTTAAAAAACTAGAAATAGAAATACTGTACAGTCCAGCAATCCCACACCTCGAAATATAGCCTAGAGAAAAAGCTGTTAAGACAGATACATACACACCCATGTTAAGGGCAGCACCATTCACAATAGCAAAAAGATAGAAACAACTCTAAGTTCACATCAACAGACGAGCGAATAAACGTGCTAGGATACCTACACACAATGGGATACTCTACAACAAAGAACAGTGATGAATCTACGCCACGTGGATGAATCTGGAGGGCATCGTGAAGTCAGTCAATCACAAAAGGAGAAATAATGACAACACTATTATGAAACACTAAGAAAAGGTTTATACACAGGAAAAAGTGAAGAAGGCAATCACTAGACAGTAGATGAGTGGGTAAGGGAAAAAACACAACATAAGGGATGTGAGCACAACTTGACCAAGGCAAAGTTACAGAAGCTTCTTTAAAACCTTACCATTAAGTTGATGTAAACTCACAGTGATCCAGTAGGACAGCATAGAACTGCCCATAGAGTTTCCAAGGAGCAGATGGTGGATTTGAACTGCTGCCCTTTTGGTTAGCAGCCACAGCATTTAAACAATACACCACCAGGGTTTCCAGAAGCTTTCAAGATACATCCTTGAGAGACCAAGTTAGTGGAGCTGAGGGCTGGAGACCATAAGTCAGGGGACATCTAGATCAACTGCATAACCTAGTTCATAAAAGAAATGTTTTATATCCTAACCTGGAGAGAGTTAGCTTCTGGGGTCCTAAAAGCTTGCAAGTGACCATTTAGGATACACGTATTGTTCCCAGAACATTCGCAACAAAGGAGAAGGAAGAGCACCAAAGGCACAGGGAAAATACCAGTCCTAAGGACTAACTGGCCACATGAACCGTAACCTCCACCAGCCTGGGCCCAGAAGAACTAGATGGTGCCTGGCTACCACCAACCACCCACTCTGGCAGGATCACAATAGAGAGTGCCAGGCAGAGCAGGGTGGAAATACAGGAAAATCAAACTCACAGGAAAACGTCACCTTCACTGGTCTGAAGCTGACTGAAGGAACTCCCAAGGCTGTGGCCCCAGACATGGTGCTAACTCAGAACTGAAATCCACCTTTCATCCAAAGACTAGACAGATCTATCAAACAAACAATAACACACCTGAGGAATGTGCTTTTTAGTTTGATCAAGTACATGAGGCTGAACAGGCAAAACCTGCCCAAAAGCAAAGAAAGAAGACAGCAAGTGACAGGAAAATGGGATGCATGGACACTGAGAACCCAGGGTTGTAAAGGGAAAGGGGGAGAGTGCTGACGCTGCGGGGATTGCAACTAATGTCACAAAATAATTTGCGTATAATTTTTTTTTGCTAATTTTAACTAATTTGTGCCATAAACACACAAAAAAACACAACAGTGAAATACCACTGCATCTGTTAGAATGGCTAAAATTAAAAATACTGACTGTACCAAGTACTGACAAGGATGCAGCGCAACTGGAACTCTCACGTATTGCTGGTGACAGTGCAAAGTTGTTTGGTAGCTTACCGTAAACTTAAACATACCCGTACCACATAACCCAGCGATCCAACTCCGATAATATTTACCTTAGAAAAATAAAAATGTTGACACAAAAGCCTGTTTTTTTTTTTTTTAAAAAAAATAGCTTAGGTTTAAGATTATGGTTCTCCAAGCCGTTCTCAGCCACTTCAAATTTAGAAGCCCTTTTAAAAAAATAATAATTATGTAACATTTATCAGCCTCTCACTTTCCTAAAATGTAGTCCACACATAATACAACCTAATACACAATTTGACAGTCTAAATTGTAATATAAAAGGAAAATGAGATTTGTGATTAAAAATAGTATGCTTTTCAATATGGAAATACCCAGGTGCTACTTACCACACTAAAAGAGTTATGCAGTCAGTGCTTGCACTCGATATTTTAAAATAAAGATAAGAAATATTCATAAATAGCCCTAATTTTATATCTTTAAATGAGTATACATCAGGTATGCTTTATTGATCATTTGATCATTGCTGTTGGAAACATTTTCCAAAGCGGTGATCAACTCCTACTAAAGCTGTGAAAAAAAAATCCCTCTATTTTTACATTAGTGATGTTCTCAGTCCATGTTAAAATTTTACACACAGGGGGCGGAGTCAAGATGGCGGACTAAGCCCACGTCTCTTTCTATCCCTCTGGAAACCAAGACCTGAATTGACAATCAAACAGAGCCTTCTGAGCACCTAATCAGCCTCAGGACACGGCACAGAGCTGTTAATTGGGACTTCATACCACTCAGCATAAAACCTCCTCTCTCTCGCTGACTCCTGCTCCTGGCTAGCCCCGGCTCTCACGGACGGAAGGTAAATGCACCAGTTTGACTTTTTTTTCCTCGGTCTCAGCTGACGGGCGGAGCTGGGTGTTGCCTGGCGGCTGGACTCAGACGCGCTGCTGGGGGGATAGGCCAGCGAAATTCCCATATTCTGAGAGCCAGGCTCAGGACTCTGTTAATCTAGACACTTTGAGCCTTTTGTATTGTAGCTGCCTCAGCGGGGTTTGTGCTGAGCTCCGCGGTCAGGGTGCGGGATGCCATGTTGGTGCCGAGATTTTAGCGGGACCTCGTTCTTAGCCTGGGAGCCAGCGCCTGCAAACGGGACAGCGCTTCTCCGTCAGAAAAGTAGTGATTTTGCACAGTGCTGCCTACACTGGGGGCCCTGCAACAGAAGCAGAGGAATCGCTGCCTCTGGGCGTCTTTAGCCCCCCTGTCTGCTGCCTGTGTGGAGGACGCCATCTTGGGTACAGTGGCCGCAGCTGGACCTAATTCGTAGCTTGGGAGCCAGAGCCTGCCCACTAGAGAGCGCCTTTCTATCACAAAACCAGTACTCGACGCAGTGTTGGCTAAGGGTAGGCCCTGACAGCAGAGGCCACCAGGGCACTAGCAGTGCTATATTCTGAACTAGTTTGTTATCATCTGGCGTTGGATATAGTGGTGCTTACTTTGTCAGATGAGAAGAGGGACCTCTACACCTGAAAACCTAACTGACTTGTGAACTGGTCAGATACCTTTTGCTTTACATTTGAAGACAGCCTAGAGAAACATTTGCAATCCGTCCTCACAGTACCTCTTCCAGCCTCTATATACTCACATGGGACCCAAAAAGCAACAGACAATTGTGGCATACAAGCAATCACTCATGGCTTCAGAAGGCTCCCAAACAAAGCAACCAAGGAGTTTTCCAGATGAAGAAACTTTTATGAAAGCATCAGGAAGTGAATACAAATTGATTATATACAGAGCCCTTCTAGACCTTATACAAAATGCAGCAGAACAAAATGAAAAATTAAGCAAGTTGTTCGATCTGATGGAACACCAGTACTCTGAAATCCAACAGATCAAGAAGAAAATCAAAGACATAGAAACTTCCATGCAAAGCCAAGAAAACAGAATGGAACAAATGGAAAAAAGAATTTCTGACTTGGAAGACAGAGCTACTGATGCCAGCGTCTATGAGCAGAAATCAGAAAAAAGAAACAAGAAAAATGAAGAAACATTAAGAAGCATGTGGGACTCTATTAAGAGGAACAACCTTCGATTAATTGGAGTCCCTGAACAGGGTGAGACATCGGAGAACACAGAGAGTATTGTTGCTGAGCTGCTGAAAGAAAACTTCCCAGAAATCATGAAGGAAGAGAATATAGACATCTCAGATGCATATCGTACACCACCCAATGTAGATCTCAAAAGAAAGACTCCAAGACATATTATAATCAAGCTTAACAAAATGAAACACAAGCAGCAACTCTTAAAGGCAGCAAGACTCAAGGCAAAGCTAACATTCAGAGGGAAACCCTGTAGGCTCTCGTCAGATTTCTGAGCAGAAACCATGCTGGCACGGAGACAGTGGCACGACACATTGAAAGTCTTGAAGGAGAAGAACTTCCAACCAAGAATTATATATCCTGCAAAACTATCTTTCAAATATGAAAATGAAATTAAGACATTCCCAGATAAACAGAAACTCAGAGACTTTGTAAAAACCAAACCCAAACTGCAAGAAATACTGAAAGAAGTTCTTGGTTTTGGCTTAGAAGAAAGAAACCACTAACTTTATATTATAGAATGACACACTACTCAATACTCTACTCATTTAGGGAAGGCTCCAAAGTAAATCACAGCTTTGATTTGGAAAGAAGCAACCTAGTGATCATCATGAAAACTATGGTGTCATCATAATAAAAAGAGGGGTGTACTACAGTCATTATAGTACTTCCAGATGGAGAGGAAGATGACCAGACTGGTAGTAATTAAAAGTGGGTTTATAAATAGTTTATTAAGGGGGTTCATAGGGGCAGCTGTAAAGCACAACAAAGATGTATCATACCATTTCAAGAAATCTAACACACGAGTCTCGACAACTATAAAACCAGCTCTGAAAAAGGTGAAAAATCAACTCACAAACAAGAGTGTCCCAGAACAGACTAATAAGAACAACAGAGAAAACATCAACATAAAAATAAACATATCACAATGGCAGCAGTGAACACATACCTATCAATAATTACATTGAATGTGAATGGACTGAATGCTCCAGTAAAGACACACTGAGTGTCATCTTGGATCAAAAGACACGACCCATCCATATGTTGTCTACAAGAAACTCACTTGAGACCTAAAGACAGGAACAAACTGAAAATTAAGGGATGGAAGAATATATATCAAGCTAACAATGAACAAAGAAGAGCAGGGGTGGCAATTCTAATCTCAGACAAAATCAATTTTAATGTCAAATCCACCATCGTGGACAAAGATGGACACTATTTATTGCTGAAAGGTTCACTACACAAGCAAGACTTAACTATATTAAATATTTATGCACCTAATGTCAGAGCACCTAAATATGTCGAAGAAACACTGGCTACACTCAAAAGAGAGTTAGATGACTCCACAATAATAGTGGGAGACTTTAACACTCCACTCTCATTGCTAGACAGATCATCTAGAAAAAAGCTCAGTAAGGATACAGAAGACCTCATTGACACAATTAACCAACTAAACCTCATTGATATATACAGAACTTTCCACCCATCAGCAGACAACTACACCTTCTTCTCCAGTGCACGTGGAACATTCTCCAGAATTGACCACATGATAGGCCATAATGCAATGCTCAACAAAATCCATGCCATTGAATTACTGCAAAGCATCTTCTCAGATCATAAAGCCATAAAAGTTGAAATCAATAGCAGAAAAAACAGAGATAGAAAGTGGAACTCTTGGAAACTGAACAACATCTTGCTCAAAAAAACATGGGTTATAGAGGAAATCAAGGATGAATTAAAGAAATTCATGGATTCCAATGAGAACGAAAACACTTCCTACCAGAACCTATGGGATACAGCCAAAGCAGTGCTCAGAGGTCTGTTTATCTCCATAAATGCACACATCTGGAAGGAAGAAAGAAACCAAATCAAGGAACTAACCCTACAGCTTGAACAAGTAGAAAGAGAACAACAGAGGAACCCCTCAGGCACTGGAAGAAAGGAGATCATAAAGATTAGAGTAGAGCTAAATGAATTAGAGAGTAGAAAAACAATTGAAAAAATTGAAAAGACCCAAAGCTGGTTTTTTGAAAAGATCAACAAAATTGATAAACCACTGGCTAAACTTACTAAAGAAAAGCAGGAAAGAAAACAAATAACCCAAATTAGAAATGAGAGGGGAGTTGTCACCACAGATGCAACAGAAATCAAAAATATCATAACAGAATACTATGAAAGACTGTACTCTAACAAATTTGAAAATCTAGGGGAAATGGACCAATTCCTTGACTCATACCACCCACGCAAATTATCACAACGTGAAGCAGAACAACTTAATAAACCCATCACAAAGAAAGAGATTGAAAAGGTCATCAAAACACCGCCAACCAAAAAAAGTCCGGGCCCAGATGGCTTCACGGCAGAATTCTACCAAGCATTTAGAGAAGAGTTATCCCCAATACTATTGAGACTATTTCACAGTATAGAAAGGGATGGAGTACTCCCAAACTCATTCTATGAAGCTAGCATAACCCTGATACCTAAGCCAGGGAAAGATCCAACAAAGACAGAGAACTACAGACCGATATCACTCATGAACCTAGATGCAAAAATCTTCAACAAAATTCTTGCCAACAGAATACAACAACATATCAAGAAAATAATCCATCATGACCAAGTGGGATTCATACCAGGGATGCAAGGCTGGTTCAACATCAGGAAAACAATTAATGTGATTAACCACATAAATAACACAAAAGACAAAGATCACCTGATTTTGTACATTGATGCCGAAAAGGCATTTGATAAAGTCCAACACCCATTCATGCTAAAAACTCTTAGCAAAATGGGCGTAGACGGCAAATTCCTCAACACAATAAGGGCCATTTATAGAAAGCCAATTGCCCACATCATCCTAAATGGAGAGAGCCTGAAAGAATTTCCCCTGAGATCAGGAACTAGACAAGGATGCCCACTGTCACCTCTCCTATTCAACATTGTGCTAGAAGTTCTAGCCAGAGCAATTAGACAAGACGAAGAAATAAAGGGCATCTGCATCGGCAAAGAGGAAGTTAAAATCTCCCTGTTCGCAGATGATATGATTGTATATGCAGAGAACGCCAAGGAATCTATAAATAACCTACTCAAACTGATAGAAGAGTTCAGCAAAGTCTCAAGATACAAGATAAACATAAGTAAATCAGTAGGTTTCCTTTATACCATCACCGAGACTGTTAAGATGGAAATTATTAAATCAATACCATTTACGATAGCGCCTAAGAAGATAAAGTACCTAAGAATTAATCTAACCAGAGAAACAACAGACCTTTACAAAGAGAACTACAAGCCCTTACTACAAGAAACTAAGAGAGACTTAGATAAATGGAAAAACCTACCCTGCTCATGGATAGGAAGACTTAACATTGTCAAAATATCTATTTTACCCAAAGCAATTTATTTATATAATGCAATCCCAATACAAGTTCCAGCATCATTTTTTAATGAGATGGAGAAACAAATCACCAATTTTGTTTGGAATGGCAAGAAGCCCCAGATAAATAAGGTACCACTAAAGAAGAAGAACACACTGGCAGGCCTCTCGTTACCCGACCTTAGAACATACTACACTGCCACAGTGGTCAAAACAGCCTGGTACTGGTACAAGAACAGACAGATGGATCAATGGAACAGAATTGAGACCCCAGAGATGACACCATCTGCCTATGAACGGTTGATATTCAACAAAGGCCCTAAGACATTAAACTGGGGTAAAAACAGTATCTTCAACAAACGGTACTGGCAAAATTGGTTATCCATCTGCAATAAACTGAATCAAGATCCATATCTTACGCCTTATACAAAAACCAACTCCAACTGGATAAAAGACCTAAATATCAAACCTGAAACGATAAAGCTCATCCAAGAAAAGGTAGGAACAACAATGGAAGTTTTAATACACAATGAGGACAGACTCCAAAATCTGTCAAAGAAACCTCAATCAACAGAAGAGAAAATAGATAAATGAGAACTATTAAGAATCACACACTTTTGCTCATCCAAAGACTTTATTAATAGAATTAAAAGAACACCCACAGAATGGGAAAAAATATTTCGTAACTCTATGTCAGACCGACGCCTGATCTCCGTAATCTATAAGGTACTACAAAATATCAAGAAGAAGAAAATAAACCATCCAATTAAGCGATGGGCAAAGGAGATGGGCAGACACTTCACTAAAGAGGAGATCCAGGCAGCCAAAAAACACATGCGGACATGTTCACGATCTTTAGCTATTAAAGAAATTCAAATCAAGACAACAATGAGATACCATCTCACCCCAACAAGATTGGTTATGATCCAGAAAAAACAAAACAACAAATGCTGGAGAGGCTGTGGAGAAAGTGGAACCCTCCTACACTGTTGGTGGGGTTGCAAAATGGTCCAGCCTCTTTGGAAGGCAATCTGGCGCTTCCTTAAAAAAATGGATATCGATATACCATTTGACCCAGTAATTCCACTACTTGGGATATATCCTACAGATTCAAGGCCTTTCACACCAACGGACACATGCATCAGAATGTTTATCGCAGCACAGTGCACGATAGCAAAAAGATGGAATCAACCCAGATGCCCAACAATAGAAAAATGGATAGGTAAACTGTGGTACATATGGAGCACTACGCAATGATAAAGAATAACGATGATGCCAGGAAACATCTCCTAACCTGGTTTCAACTGGAAGACATTATGTTGAGTGAAAGTAGTGAGCGACAAAGGGAGAAATACTGTATGAGACCTCTACGATAAGATCTCAAAAACAGACTTGTGTACAGAAGAGAAGACTCTTTGACAGCTGCAAGGGAGGGGAGGGAAGGAGGGAGGAGGGTTTAGTTTAGATAGTTAATAGAAATCTAGTTGGGAGAAAGTGGTGACAGCACACATTAGGAACAAGAACAGCATTAAGTGGACTTCAGCATAACTTGAGTACTCCTTCCATCTTAACTCAATACTGCAAGGATAGAGTAGCTGGAGTGGGGGGCGGGGGACCATGCTCTTAGGCAAATTCCAGGCCAATTGGCACAACTAGCGTTTTGCTAAGAGAGCTCTCTGCACCCCACATTGGTGAGTGGCGTCTGGGGTCTTAAAAGCTGCCAAGCTGCCATCCGAGGACACAGCAAATGGTCCCAACTCAACAGGAACGGATGCTCACCGAGGACCAAAATGACATGCGGTAAAGACAACCGAGAAGACAGAGAGACCCAGAAGAGTGGGTGCCTACATCGACTTCGGACCGGAAGAACCGGATGGTGCCCGGCCACCACCAGTGATAGCCACAACGGAGCTCACAGAGAGGAGTCTCACTGACAACACAAGAATAAAGAGGTGCATCATGAGATCTCCACTAAAAGATCTCAAGTGATGGTCCAGCGGTTTTGGGTTTCCTCTGAGAGCATGGCCCCCTGCCCTGATGCTGCCCTTTCCCATAAATTATAACAAAGGTCCACTCTTTGGACAGGAATGGATTGGACTTGGCAAGGCCGAGTTACCATATATTGGAAGCACTTTATGGTTCTATGCATCTATAGAATATCATCTTGCTGACCTCTGGCTGGAGGAAGGGGAGTGGACGGACAGGAGGGGAAAGGAGACTGTTGGGAGGATGAGACATGTATGGAGCAGAGAGGAATAGTGTGCTGTCACCAGACAGGGAGAGCAGTGGAAGCTGCATATAGGGGGACATGTAAATTTATATGTGAATGTACATTTTCACTCAGTTATGTTAAATAAAAATTTTTTAAAAATTTACACACAAATAAGTGGAACAGAAGCTCTGAAATCATAACAAAATACAGAATTTAAATTTTTGTTTAATTTTAGAATAGTTTTAGATTGACAGGAAAGATGTGGAGTAACGCTTATGAGATATTAATTGCAAAAGCTGGATGCAAATGTATGTACACTGTGCTTTTGATTTTGTTAAAAGAAAAAAAAATGTGTCTAACGTGACCGGAAGGAAATAGAACACACTGTAGTAATGATCCCTGGCTGCTGGAATTGCCAGTGATTTTATTTTCTTCCTTATATTTTTCTGTGTTCTCCAGATTCTCTAAAATGAGCATTATTTTACAGCCTGGAAAAATACAGGAGAACTATTGCTCGATTTGCTAACATTTAGTTTTTGTACCTTTGGGTTAAAGTGAAACATTTTAACAAAAATGTTTCCAAATTTCTATTCAGGATGGTAACTTATTGTAAAGAGCAGAAGGTGCTTTTATATTAAGTTTTCAAAAACTACAGTGTGGTTAAAAATTCAAAATTCTCCAGACTGCATCCAGCACCAGACGGAGGTTGCGGGGTAGGGAGAAACTCCCCAAAGATTAAACTATAAAATACATGGAGTGCACCTGGTGAGGAAAAAAACCTTTGGACTTAAACATGTACACAAGGCTGTCCTAGAGGCTGGCACCGAGATGACAGGGTGACAGGGGTCAAATCTTGGTCAAAGAGTAAAGTGTGCTGTGGGAGGTTGCGTGGGATGGGAGAGGGGAGTGGGGGAGTGGAGGGGGCTGGACAGTTAGAAGAGTGGTGGAAGTTCCAGGTGTTATATGGCAAATTGATACAGACTGTAAAACTGTTCTTAAATCACGATAAAATTTATTTTAAAAAATTCAAAATTCTAAATGAGCAAGTTCAATTCACTGACAATAAAAATTTAAAGAGAATTCGACGGCACTTGGCTTTGACTTAGTTAAAAAAGTTGAAACAAGTTAAGTAAAAAGTCATGAAGTTAGTCCTGCTCTAGCTGACTTGATTCTGAATGAACTTTCTTTGTTACTGATACTCAATTTCTATTTTAAAAACTTGAGCCGGAATTGCCCCGCAGACTTAAGGTACAGTTTTGGCATGAGCGCCACCCTGTGTTTGTTGAAGGAATTGTTATACTGCAAATTGACACAGGGGTCCCCTTACCAGTAACTGGCCTGGCTACCCCGAGACTAGGTCCCTGGAGTGGAAACATCAGCATCAACGTTACCTGGGAGCTCATTAAAAATAAAGAATTCCATCTTCCAGTACAGACCTAGTGAATCAGAACTTGCGTTTTAAAAGATCCCCAGGTGATGTATGTGCACAACAAAAACTGAGAAACAGAGCTGTACAGACTCCCTTTGAGGCTCCTGATATCAGCACAGAAGTCTATCTCTAGACGTATGAATTGTCATCTCCCATATTTAAATATAATACAATACTACTCATTTGTGGTAATGAAAATAAAGTGTGTGTATGTAATCCACAAACTCAGGATGTAGAAAATGATTTATTTTTCTTTGTTTTATTCTAGTTGCACATAATTTCAAGGGCCCTAACTTCCAAATAAGGATGGTGGTACATTGGTTTAGTGCTCAACTGTTAACAGAAAGGTCAGCAGTTCAAAGAAAAGGTCAGAAGTTCAAACCCCAGCAGCAACTAGGGAGAAAAGATAAATCTGCTTCTGTAAAGAATTATAGCCCTGGAAACTCTATGGGGCAGTTCTACGCTGTCCTGTAGGGTGGCTATGAATTAGAATTGACTCTACAGTGACAGATTTTTTCCATTTTCTGAAGGCATGGAAACTGAATCTCTGCTGCTGCTTTTCCAGTGTCAGGTCTGAAGTTCTTGTAACACCTAGAAAGTTGGAAGAAAGGGGGCACTTAGTATCCCACAAGCGAACCATTTACTAAGATGTCCATTATCCCATTTGCATCTTTATTGTCAATATATGCAACTGGTTGTCACAGCATCATTCTTGCTGTTCAGGTTCCGCCCAGCCTGGCAGCTTCCTTGCTATTTCATTGTGCTATTTCTGTACTGTGTCAGGCTACACAAAAACCTTTAGAACTAAGACATTTCCTCCCACGACATTTTGCCAGGGAATGCTTCATTACTTTCTGCTCTTGCAGGCATAGGAAACGCTCCCTGAGGTTTATGTAAGATCTTATCTAGACACCTCACACAGCCATTTCTGCTTGGGGATTTTAAGGACTTCTGGGAGCTTTCTGGAAAGAAGCCTAATCTAAGATCCCTTTCCTTTTAGATCCCTGGATACCTGTATCTCAAGACTCTAATTTCTCTTCATCTTTAACTCACGGGTACACAGGAAGGCAGGGTCTGTTAATAGGAACTCAGTGGATCAAGGCACAATCACTTCTGACTCTTCTTTCCACATCTCAGAGTATTGAGGTTAAGGCTTTATAAGTCGAAAGCCTTTCGCTTTTCAAAAACAAAATCACTAGACCCATGTTCTAGCAGCCTGAATGGTAAAAAGACCAAAGGTTACAGAAAACACAGGAAGAAAGATGACATTTTTTTTTATTTTTATTTAACATAACTGAGTGAAAATGTACATTCACATGTAAATTTACATACCCCCCTATATGCAGCTTCCACTGCTCTCCCTGTCTGGTGACAGCACACTATTCCTCTCTTCTCCATACCTGTCTCATCCTCCCAACAGTCTCCTTTCCCCTCCTCTCCATCCACTCCCCTTCCTCCAGCCAGAGGTCAGCAAGATGATATCCTATAGATGTATAGAACTATAAAGTGCTTTCAATATATGGTCATTCTGCATTGCCAAGTCCAATCCATTCTTGTCCAAAGAGTGGACCTTTGATATAATTTATGGGAGAGGGCAGCATCAGGGAAGGGGGCCATGCTCTCAGAGGAACCCCAAAACCGCTGGACCATCAGTTGAGGTCTTTTAATGGAGAGCTCATGATGCACCTCTTTTTATTCTTGTGTTGCCAGTGAGGCTCCTCTCTGTGAGCTCCGTCGTGGCTATCACTGGTGGTGGCCGGGCACCATCTGGTTCTTCCGGTCCCAGGTCGATGTAGGCACCCACTCTTGTCGGTCTCTCTGTCTTCTCGGTTGTCTTTACCGCATGCCGTTTTGGCCCTCGGTGAGCATCCGTTCCTGCTGAGTTGGGACCATTTGCTGTGTCCTCGGATGGCAGCTTGGCAGCTTTTAAGACCCCAGACGCCACTCACCAATGTGGGGTGCAGAGAGCTCTCTTAGCAAAACGCTAGTTGTGCCAATTGGCCTGGAATTTGCCTAAGAGCATGGTCCCCTCCCCCCCACCCCAGCTACTCTATCCTTGCAGTATTGAGTTAAGATGGAAGGAGTACTCAAGTTATGCTGAAGTCCACTTAATGTTGTTCTTGTTTCTGATGTGTGCTATCACCGCTTTCTCCCAACCAGATTTCTAGCAACTATCTAAACTAAACCCTCCCCCACTCACCCTCCCTCCCTCCCCTCCCTTGCAGCTGTCAAAGAGTCTTTTCTTCTATACACAAATCTGTTTTTGAGATCTTATCGTAGAGATCTCATACAGTATTTGTCCTTTTGTCGCTGACTACTTTCACTCAACATAATATTTTCCAGTTGAAACCAAGTTATGAGATGTTTCCTGGAATCATCGTTATTCTTTATCATTGCGTAGTGCTCCATTGAGTATATGTACCACAGTTTACCTATCCATTTTTCTATTGTTGGGCATCTGGGTTGATTCCATCTTTTTGCTATTGTGGACTGTGTTGCGATAAACATTCTGGTGCATGTGTCCGTTGGTGTGAAAGGCCTTGAATCTGTAGGATATATTCCAAGTAGTGGAATTACTGGGTTAAATGGTATATCGATATCCATTTTTTTAAGGAAGCGCCAGATTGCCTTCCAAAGAGGCTGGACCATTTTGCAACCCCACCAACAGTGTAGGAGGGTTCCACTTTCTCCACAGCCTCTCCAGCATTTGTTGTTTTGTGTTTTCTGGATCACGGCCAATCTTGTTGGAAGAAAGATGACATTTTAAAATACCATGCCATGTGACTAAGGAGGCAAAGACTTAATGGGTGTGCACAGCACAACTGGCAGCACACAACTGTATTGAGTGCTCTCACACAAGAAGGCAGAAGCATGAGGCACGCATCCTGCATTGGTAAGGCAAACTGCATAAAACAGGTGCAACACAACAGCAAAGCAAAACATTAACAAGGATAAAATAGGTTTACAACCACGTCTAACTGCCCTGTGTGGGGCTGTTTCCCAGTGGCAAGTTAAAGCACCTGAAAAGGTCATTGGCGATTTCGTGGTAGAAATCTCACCCCCCACGCAGAGAGACCCAGGTTTGATTTCTGGGCACCAGGCAGCTTGTGTGTTGCTGTGATGCTGTGCAGGTTCCAAATGGGCTTCCAGACTCTGACAGGCTGGAAGGACCTGACAACTGACTTTTGTAAATGAGTCATTGAAAAACCATGGATCCCAACTGTTTGATCCATAACCAGTGACAGAGACGGTGCAGGACTGTCAGAGTGTTTTGTTCTGCTGTGCATGGGATTGTCATGAGTCAGGGAATGACTTCACAGCAGCTAACAACAATAATGAACTCATCAGAAAGGCCTAGTTTGACAAGTCCACCTCTAAACTGGTGGTTCTCAGAATTTGGTGTGCATGACTTGGAGTGCTTGTCAAAAACATAGGTGGCTGGTCCCTAATCCCAGAGATTCTGATTCAGTATGCTTGGGGTGAGCCTTAGAATTAGCCTTTCTAGCAAGTTCTCAAGTGATGCTGATGCTGCTAGTCACAAACCACACTTCAGGAACCATTGCCCTGAGTGTCAACATGCCCCGTGGATCTGTGGGCTTTATTCTATAAAACTCACTGTAAAATCTATCTATTCATCAGCCTTTCCTGATAGCCCTTATCCCTGCGCTTGCAGGTCCACTCATCATAATTAAGTTCTGTCTCTTGGCTGGTCCCACCCCCTTTGTGAAAACGTCCTACACAGAATCTGTATTCTCAATGTCTCCCCTTCTATGCAGTTCTTTAAACTCAGAGCCATATTCCTTATTCCATCTCCCCTCCAAATCCTTCAGTTTGTGCCTCCCAGTGTATCCCATGCAAAGCCTATCCCATAGTAAACATATCTACCCCAACCTCCACATTCTCAGCATTTTGTTTCTACTTGCTTTCTTTGCTCAGTATGATTTCCAGAATATGAATGAATACGATGCTTGTAAACGGACTGGAGACTAGAGAGTGAGGAATTGATAATGTGGTCACTACACTTGGAGTAGTGAGGCTGCTTGCTGGTTAGGTGAAATTAATTAGCTATTGCTGGATATAAAGTCACTAAGTGAAAATTGACTGTATTTCAATAAAACTGCAACAATTAGAACATTAAAACTTTAAAAACAATTCCATTTACAACAACATCCAAAAGGGTCAAATACCTACCAACAAATCTAACAAAAGGTATGCAAGGCCTTTATAAACTACAAAACCATAAAACTTGAATGACAAAATTTAAGGAAGACATAACTAAATGGAGGAATATATAAATTTTATAAATTAGAACACTCAGTGATAAGATACGACATGGCCGCTGGCATCAGGTTTGATTCCGATTCACAGTGACCCTATAGGACAGAGAGGAAATGCCCCATAGAGTGTCCCAGGAACACCGGGTGGATTTGAACCACTGACCTTTTGGTTAGCCAACATGGAGCTTAACCACTACACCAAGAGGTGTTTCCTGGTAAAATATACATCCCCATAAATTGTTTTTAGATTTGATGAAATCCCAAATAAATTTACAGTAGGATTTTTCTGGAAAATTGGCAAGCTGATTCTAAAGTGAATATAGAGATGAGTAGGGCCAGAACCTCCAGAAATGATCAAACAAAACTGGTTAACTTGCTTGACAGATATCAAGACTAATTGTAATGCTATGAAAGTTAGACAGCATAGTAATGGTACAGAGACAGACAAACAGATCAAAGGGACGAAATAGGAAATCCTGAAACAGGTTCCTCCTGTGAAAGGCATTTGAGATACGATCAAGGTGGCACTGCAGAGCAATAGGTAAAGGATGGTGACGTAGGCAGGTTCCCCAGGAAACAGATGTAGGATTGAAAATGGTGTGCAGATGGTTTATTGGAGGATGCTCTCTGCTTTAGTCAGTGTAAGACAGACCCAGAAATCTGCATTTCTAATGGGTTCCGAGATGCTGCTGATGCTGCTGGTCCAGGACCATGCTGTAAGAACCACAGCACTAGAACAGCACTGCCCGACAGTGAGTCACATACATACTTTCAAATTTTTCAAGGAGCCACTTTGAAAGTAAAAAGAAATAGGTGAAATTGTGTTTAATAATACATTTTTTAACTCAATGTCTCTAAAAGATTTTCATCTAGACATGTTTTCAAAGCAACTATTGATAGATATTTTATCTCCTTTTATTTGTACTATGTCTTGAAGTCTGATGTAACAGAATATACACTTAAACGCTATATTTTTGTGGCTAGTCTCTAGTGTATTGGATAACGCAGTCCCAGAGTGCTCCTTTTTCTCACTCTTGAAATGGGCTGGGTTCAATCTCATCCATGTAATGGTGGTGATAACATTTGAAATCTCAAGGGATTGTCGAGCACACTAAACTGGCTAATCCATATTAAAATGCTTACAATATTTTCAGGTGCATAAAGTTATCTACTATTATTTTCCTGTCATCAAACAAAAGAAAAGCATGTCTGACTCAGTAATTTTGAATAACATTAAACAGCAAAACAAGTTAGCTCTTTAAAGTTCTAACTCAAAGAACTGAAATAAAACAACTATAGATTTTTTAAGCTGTTTATATCAGATAGAATGCTTTTGGCTGGAAGAAATAGAAAATTCAATTCAAGTAGATTTAAATAATGAGGGGATTAAAGGCTCATGTACCGGGGATGCAGAGATAGAGCACGGTTCACTTCTGGATAAAGCAAACCAAACAACAATGTCATTAAAAGATCCCATGCTGTTTCTGTCTCCTTACTCTGAAATTCAGTACTGGTTTTGTGCTAAAGCTGATGTCCTTGTAGGCTTTGGAAGGGCTGCCAATTACAATTAGGGCTAAATGCTCTTCATTTATATCGGGCAGTGCTGCTCTCCCCCAGATGCTGAACAAGCCCTTCACTTCTGTATAACAAGTATCCTGGTGATGTTCTACTTCTTTCTCTCTCTCTTTTTTTTTTTTTGAACTGCGATTAAGTGAAAGTATACAATCCAAATTAAACTGGCATGCCTGCCTATATTCAGCTCCTTCTGCTTTCCCTGCCCAGTGACAGCACACTCCTCCTTTTCATTCTACATATGTCATGTCCTCTTAACAATCTCCTGTCCCCTCTTTGCCACTCTCTCCTCTCCTTTCTATTAAGAGGCCAGTAGGAGAGCTTCCTATAGATGCACAGAACCATAAAGTACACACATCATATGGTCACATTGTGTCCACAAGTCCAATCCATTCCGGTCTGAAGAGGTGACCTCAGGAGCGTTTTCTGGGCAGGAGAAGCAGCAGGTCTAGGAGCTATGCTCTCAGGCAAACCCCCAGGCCTTAAGACCATCACTTGTGGTCTTTCGGTGGATTTCTTGAGGTGCACCCCTCTTTTTCTCATTTTGCCATTGGAATTCAACATTGTATACAACATTTAAAAAAAACTATGGTACATATACTCAGTGGAACACTGTGCAATGATGAAGAACAATGATGAATTTAGGAAGCATCTCATAACCTGGTTTCAATGGGAAAACATTATGCTGAGTGAAATAAGTCAGCTGCAAAAGGACAAATGTTGTATGAGACTCCCACTGTAAGGACTTAAAAACAGACTCATGTACAGAAGAAAAGACTCTTCCATGGCTGCAAAGGAGGGAGTGCAGGAGAGTTCCAATCTCTCCACACCCTCTCCAGCATTTGTTGTTTTTTGGATCATGGCCAACCTTGTTAGAGTGAGATAGTATCTCATTGTAGTTTTGATTTGGATTTCTCTAATAACTAATGAATGTGAGCATTTCTTCATGTGTCTTTTGGCTGCCTGGATGTCCTCTTTGGTACAGTATCTGTCCATCTCCTTTACCCATTACTTAATTGGGTTATTTACCTTTTTCTGATTGATATTTCACAATACCTTGTAGATTAGGGAGCTCAGACATTGGTCATGACATGTAGTTGCTGAATATTTTTCCCATTCTGTAGGTAGTCTTTTAATTCTTTTAATAAAGTCTTTGGATAAGCAAAACTGTTTGATTCTTAGTAGTTTCCATTTGTCTATTTTCTCTTCTGTTGATTGTGCTTTGTGTGTCAGGTTTTGAAGTCTAAGCTGTGTATTAAAACTTGCATTGTTGACTCTACTTTTTCTTGCATGATCTTTATCATTTTAAGTTTGATATTTAGGTGTTTTATCCAGTTTGAGTTAGTTTTTGTTTAAGGTGTGAGATACGGGTCTTAATTCAATTTTTTGCAGATAGATATCCATTTTTTCCAGCACTATATATTAAAGAGACTATTTTTACCCCAGTTTACAATTTTAAGGCCTCTGTCGATTATCAGCTGTTCATAAGAGGATAATAGCATCTCTGGGTTCTCAATTCTTTCCATTGGTCTGCATGTCTCTCTTTGTACCAGTATCAGGCTGTTTTGACTAATGTGGCAGTGTAATAGGTTCTAAGGTTGGGTAGTGTGAGGCCTCCCACTGTGTTCCTGTTCTTCAGTAGTGCTTTGCTTATCCAGGGTTTCCTCCCTTGCTGGTGATTTGTTTCACCATCTCTTTAAAAAATGTCACTGGAATTTGTATTGGGATTGCATTGTACATATAGATCACTTGGGGTAAAAGACATTTTCACAATGTTAAGTCTTCCTATCCATAAGCAGGGTAGGTTTCTCCATTTATGTAAGTCCCTTTTGGTTTCTTGCAGGAAGGTCTTGTAGCTCTCTTTGTATGGGTCTCTTATTTCTCGCGTTAGATTTATTCCTCGAGTTAGATTTATTCCTAGGTATTTTATCTCCTTGGGGCTACAGTTAATGGTACTGATTTGGTGATTTCTTCTTTGATGATCTCTTTGTTGGTGTGAAGGAGTCCTACTGATTTACTTACGTTTACCTTATATCCCAATGCTTTGCTGAACTCTTCTATTAGTTCGAGTAGTTTACTTATGGATTCTTTGGGATTCTCTGCATATACAATCATATCATCCCTAAACAGGGAGATTTTTACTTCTTCTTTGCCAGTGGAGGTGCCCTTCATTTCTGTGTTTTGCCTAATTGCTCTGCCCAAAACTTCTAGTACAACATTGAATAGAAATGGTGCAAGTCAGCATCCTTGTCTAGTTCCCATTCTCAAAGGAAATTCTTTCAGTCTCTCTCTGTTCAGGATGATGTAGACAGTTGGCTTCGTGTAGATGCCCCTATTGCATTGAGGAATTTCCCTTCTATTCCTATTTTGCAGTGAGTTTTTAGCATTAATGGGTGTTGGACTTTGTCAAATCAATTTCTGCATCAATTGACAAAATCAGGTGATTCTTGTCTTTTGTGTTATTTATGTGGTTGATCACATTAATTGCTTTTCTGATGTTGAACCAGCCTTGCATCCTGGTATGAAACCAACTTGGTCATGGTGATTTTTTTTTTGAGATGTTGAATTCTACTGGCAAGGATTCTGTTGAAGATTTTTGTATCTAGGTTCCTAAGAGATACTGGTCTGTGATTTTCCTTTTTTATGGGATCTTTCCCTAGCTTTGGTATCAGGGTTATGCTGGCTTTATAGAATGAGTTTGGGAGTATTCCATCCCTTTCTGTGCTGTGAAGTAGTCTCAGTAGTATTGGAATTAACTCTTCTCTAAAAGCTCAGTAGAATTCTGTGGTGAAGCCATCTGGGCCAGGACTTTTTTTGGTTGGTAGTTTTTTTTGGTTTTTTTTTATGACCTTTTCAATCTCCTCCTTTGTGATGAGTTTATTAAGTTGTTCTATTTCTCCTTGTGATAATTTTAGTAGGTGATATGAATCCAGAAATGTGTCCATTTCCTGTAGGTTTTCCAAGCTGTTAGATTACAGTCTTTCATAGTATTCTGTTATGATACTTTTGATTTCAGTTGAGTCTGTTGTAACACCTCCCATCTCATTTCTTATTCAGGTTATTTCTTTCCTGTCCTGTTTTTCATTTGTAAGTTTAGCCAATGGTTTATCAATTTTGTTGATCTTTTCAAAAAAACCAGCTTTGGTTTTCTTAATTTTTTCATTTGTTCTTCTATTCTCTAATTCATTTAGTTCTGCTCTAATCCTTATTATCTGTTTTCTTCTGGTGCTTGAGGGGTTCCTCTTTTGCTCTCTTTCTACTCGTTTAAGCTGTAGTGTTAATTCTTTGGGTTGAGTCCTTTCTTCTTTCTGGATATATGCATTTACAGAGATAAATTGACCTCTGAGTACAGCTTTGTCTTTATTCCATAGGTTCTTGGAGGATATGTTTTCATTCTCATTTGCTTCCATAAATTTCTTTATTTTGTCCTTGATTTCTTCTATAACCCATGGCTTTTTGAGCAAGGGGTTGTTCAGTTTCCATGAGTTCAAATTTCTGTTTAGTTTTTTCTGCTATTGATTTCAACTTTTATGGGTGTATGGTCTGAGAAGATGCTTTGCAATAATTCAGTGGTTTGGACTTTGTGGAGATTGGTTTTATGTCATTTTATGTCCTAACACATGGTCTTTTCTGGAAAATGTTTCATGTGCATATGAGAAGCAGGTGTATTTATCTGTTGATGGGTAAAAAGTTCTGCATATGTCGATAATGTCTAGTTGGTTAATTGTCACAGTAAGGTTCTCTATCTTTAACGAGCTTTTTTCTGGATGATCTGTCCATTCCTGAAAGTGGAATGTTGAAGTCTCCAATTATTATCATGGAGTGATGTACCTCATTTTTCAGTGTAGTTGGTGTTTGTTCAATGTATTTAGATGCTCTGGTATTGGGTACATAAATATTTAATGTTGTTAAGTCCTGGTTATGTACTGAAGATTTCACCAATAAATGCTGTCCATCCTTGTCCACAATGGTGGATTTTACATTGAAATCTATTTTATCTGAGATTAGAATTACCACGTCTGCTCTTCTTTGTATATTGTTAGCTTGGTATATATCATTTCATCCTTTAATTTTCAGTTTGTTCAGATCTTTAAGTCTAAGGTGTGTTTCTTGTAAATAACATATAGACAGGTCATGTGTTTTGATCCAGGATATCACTTGTTTCTTTATTGGAGCATTTAGTCCATTTGCACTCAGTGTAATTATTGATAGTTATATATTTAGTGCGGTCATTTTGATGTATTTATTTTTGTGTTGATATTTTCTATGGTTCTCTTAATAATCTGTTCTGGGTCATTCTTCTTTATGGGTTGACTTTTCATCTTTTTCAGTGCTGGTTTTGTGTTTGTTGAGACTCCTGTATTACATTTCTTGTTTTGATATGTCATACTGTTATTGTGCTTTGTGTCTATCCTGATGATCCCCGTTAATATTATAAGTTTAAACCCAATTTAAACTTATGCATGTCTTTTTAACTTCCTCTGTCTGAAAGGACTGTGACTACTGTAGTATGTCCCTCTTTTTAGTGTGATGTGTCATAGTTTTTGTGATATGATCACTGATTCCTTTCTTTTAATATTGTAGCTTTGACTGAGTTTTGTGACTTCCCTAACTAAGTTTCTGGATGCTGTGTCCTGCATTGTCTCCTTAAATATATACTTAATGTTTTGTTTTCTAAGCAAAGAGCTTATTTCAGTATTGGTTTGGTTTGTACAAAATCTCTAAGCTTCTGTTTTTGTGTGAATGTCTTAATTCCATCTTCATATTTGAGAGACATTTTTACTGGATATATAATTCTTGGTTGGAAGTTTTTATACTTGAGTGCCTCCTTGCCAACATCGTTTCTACTGAGAAGTCAAATGAAAGCCTACAAGGTTTCCCTCTGAATGTTAGCTTTGCTTTGAGCCTTGCTGCCTTTAAGAGCATGTGTTCATATTTCATTTATTAAACTTGATTATAATATGTCTTGGTGTCTTTCTTTGGGGGTCTATTTTTTGTGATGTTTGTTACACATGTTGGATATCTATGTTCTCTTCTTTCATAATTTCAGGGAATTTTTCTGTCAGCAACTCAATAACAATACTCTCTGTGTTTTCAGCTGTCCTTCACTGTTCAGGAAATCCAACTAATCGTAGATCATGCCTCTTAATAGAGTCCCACATGTTTCTTGATGCTTCTTCATTTTTCTTATTTCATTTCTCTGATTTCTCCTCATAGATGCTGGTGTCAGCTGCTCTATTTTCAAGATCACTAAGTCTGACTTCCATGTCCTCAGTTCTGCTCTTTTGTCTTTGGACTGAATTATCTAATTTGGTAATTTTGTTATTGATCTTTTGAATTTCAGATCTTTAACTTTCCATCGGTTTGAATAGTTTGCTTAATTTTTCATTTTGTTCTGCTGCATTTTGTTTAATCCCTAGGAGAGTTCTGTACACAATTCTTTTGTACTTTACCTCCTGTAGTTTCAGAAAGCCACCTTCATCTAGGAAGTTTTTTGATGCTTTATTTTAGGAATTTTCCAGAACCATGGTGTGCTGTTTCTTTAAATGGTCAGAGATGGACTGTTGCCTTCAGGCCATCTAGAGGCTGTTTAATTTCTTTGGTGTTACCGCAACAGGAGCTCAGCCATAATTCTGAGAAGAGAGTTGGTCACCAGCTGCCTCTGCATACTCTAATTACTGGCCCCAGTGGACTCTCTAGGGTGGCAGACTCTGCCTCCTGGCTGGCAAGGATGGCACCCTACTTTTGGAATCACTCAGAGGCTGTCAACTGAGCCTATGATATAGGTAACTAAAGTCTGGAAGAGATGCCACCAGGCTACTCAACACTTATTTCTTCAGACAGTCTTATTTTAAAAAGCTATTAATTGTCTGACAGCTGCCAAAATCAGTCAGGCCATCAAGTGGGACAGGCCCCACCTTCCAGTTGTCAACAGAAGCACCTGTTTGGCCATTCCTAGATGCTATGACATAGTTCAAAGTAGGGAGGGGTTATAGTCTTGTCACCATCCTCTGCTAGGCTCTACCCATAAGGTAACACTGTGCTAAACACAGCCTTTCCGCTAGAAAAGCACTTTCTGGACTGGCACTGCTTCTCATCCTGGGAATTATTCCCTGCTGAGGCCTCCGATTGGGTGACTCTGCCTCCCAGTCGACCAAGATGGCATTCTGGCCAAGCTATCCTTCTGATTGCAAAACTGCAGAATCTATGGTGCAGCTCAGAAAAAAGAGGGTGGAGGGTCAGTGGTGTTCTCAGTCAGCAGCTGGGCTCTCAAAATGTGGCTGTCCCGTGCAATGTCTCTGCTGCACTATACGTGATTCACTTTAGCACTGCAGTTCAGCGTATTTGCCGGCTCATGCCCATTCCTGGCCTCCCATGTAATAGTAACAACAAAAAGCGTCAGTACCTGCAGTATGCCCAAGCAGCAAGTCAGCAGGAGCGGAGCTCAGCAAGTGCAGCCTGGTGTCAGAGGGAGGAAGTTTCCCATTTCGTGGTGCGTAGTCCAATCTGACAATCTTATGCCATATCTTAGGGCTCCCTGGGTGTCCAGAGTTCTTCATTCAATTATCAATACAGGCCTTAATTTTCAGGAGGAATTGAGGAGACATGTTTCTAGTCTGGCATCTCGGCTCTGCCTCCTGAAGTTCTATTTCTTGACCTGGATTTTTTTTGTGAAAATCCAACAAGCTGTATAATGAATAGTTTTGCACTTTACTATGTGTATGTTAGACTTCAATTAAAACGAAATGTGTTATTTTTTTTTTAAGGGAAGAAATAACTATCAATGGGAAAAAAGAGAGGGAAGAGAAACATTTGTAGGTTAAGATCCACATGAAGCATTTTCTCACCTTAGCAATATACAGTATTGTTTTGCTTTAAAAGTATCACATGAGGACTGCCAATTAAGTTCATGAACTCATCCTAGGAAAAAATGCTATCTATCTCATTGCTAAATATCACTACAGTCATCTTTGAAGTACTCCCCTTGGGATGCTATGCACCAGTGCCAGCACCTAGCCCACCCTTCAAAGCAATTTTGGAACTCTTTTCTTGCAGTGGAATGTTCATCAGAGTTGTTATGGTACTACCCTTGATGTCCTGAATGTTATCAAAATGTCTTCCTTTCAATATTTCCTTTATCTTCAGGTGAAGAAAAAAGTCATGGGGGGGGTCAGATCAGGTGACTAGGGAGGGTGATACAATACAGATATTTGTTTACTGGCTAAAAACTCCCACACAGACAACTAGACAGTTAAGTTTGTGAACTTGCCACCATTGTACTGTGTACAATGGCCATTCTAGAAAGAGTTCCAAAAGTGCTTTGAAGGGTGGACTGGGCTCTGGCATTGGTGTATAGCTTTCCAAGGGGAATTACTTTGAAGGTAATCATTGTGATATTCAGCAATGATGTGCATAACACTTAGAATTTTCAAATTCATGAAATTAATTGTCAGATCTCATAGGCTATTTACTTTGTACACCCAGCATTATGATGTGAGGATGATACACGTTGATATGTTGGTACGTATAATCTAGCTAATCAATGTTGTGTACTGTTTTATTGGATAAATATACCGCTATTTATCCATTCTCTGTTATTGGATATTTAAGAATTTTTGTGTTTTTCTTATTAGAAGCAACCGTGTTAAGAACATTTTGAATGTACTGCCATGAACAGACATGGGAGAACTTTTTCTAGGGTTTTGTCTAGGAGTTATACCCAGGTGTAAAGCTGCTGGGTCTTAGGACTTCAGTAGGTATTGCTGAATTATTCTTCAGTTATTATTCTTAAGAATGATTTTATCTATTGTTGTTGCTAGGTGTCATGTCAGTTCTGACTCAAAGCAACCCTGTGCATAGCAGAATGAAACACTGCCTGGTCTTACACTGTATCTATTAGGATTGGGTTTATCTGCAAGTGATACTAAGCCCCGCACAACAGTGGCTTAAAAAATTAGCCATGTATTTCTGTCTTATACAAAATAAGTCTAGAGGTAGGGAGGGTGGAAGACTGGTTTCACAAAGTTATCAGCAATCAGATGACTCCTACCTTGCTGCTCCAGCACTTGCAACATATGATTTTCATCATATGGTGTAATATGGCTGTTTAAACTTCAATGGTCATGTATGCATTGCAGCAGAAAGTCTTGTAATTACATACCACTGCCAGAACTTAAATCAGCTGACCAAACCTACCTGCAAGGAAGACTGAAATATTTAGTATTTATAAGGGGCAGCTAAATGGTCTACTAAACATCACAGATTATATTACTGAGGAAGAAAGGGAGAACTGATAATGAAAGTAAAAAAGCAGTCTCTGCAGCAGTAGTTATAGTCCTGTGTAGAAGTGCAACTTGCTCCACACCAGGAATAATCAAGCTTTTGTTGTGTGCTGTGCAGCTGATTCCAATTCAAAGCAACCCTGTAGGACAGGGTCACAGCAACCCTATAGAACAGAGTAGAACTGCCATATGAGGTTTCCAAGGCTTGTAAACCTTTATGGAAGCTGACTGCCACATCTTGCTCCCATGGAGCAGCTGGTGGGTTCTCACTGCTGGGTGTGAATTGCTGATCTTTTAGTTAGCTGCTGATAGCGTAACCATTGGGCAACCAGGGCTTCTGAGTGAACTTTACTTTTTTGAAATCTGATGGCTTTGAAATGGTTTCTCACTTATTCATTTAATAAAGCTTTATCTAGGTTCTATCATGTGCCAGTCACTGTTGAAGGTACCGGGGACATAGCAGTGAATAAATCAAAGTCCTAAATTTATAGCAGTTACACTTCAGTGTGAGACCAAAGCCAAACCAAACTCATTACTGTGGAGTTGATTCTGAGTCACAGTGACCTTGTAAGTCAGAATCGACTTGACTGCACTGGGTTTGGTTTGGTTTTGGTCTCACCCTAAAATATAAGCTCTGTGCGTAGAGTTTGAAAAGTACTATGCTTTGGAAAAACATGGAATGCAGGCTCAGTTGCTATTTTATATGAGTGGGTAAAGAAGACTTCGTAGACAGTGACACTGAAGCAGAAACCTGAAGAAAGCGAAGCTGTGAACTGCGTGAATAAGTGTCTAAGGGAAGAGCGATTCTAGTAGGGGGACTAGCACAGAGGCCAATGTAATTATGGAAGAATGACAGAGAAGAAGCAGAGGTATAGAATCAGAGGTCCAATAGGTGGCAGGTGGGGTGGGGCTACAGGATACCACCAGTCATGTAGGGCCTTATGGGCCACAGCATGAATTTGTGATTTTACTCTAAGTGAGAGGAATTTTTGGTGGGATTGTAACAGAGGAATAACTTAACATGATTTATGTATCTGGCTTCTGTGTGGAGTAAAGCTGTGGGGATAATGGTTGAAGCAAGGATACAGTAAACCCGTGGGCTACACAGATCTGACTTATAGACAACTCATACTTGAGTGTACACATTATGTAAATTTGCCCTCACTTTGAAACGACTGAACAAACCCCACTTTCAATGAATTTTTGTCAGAATTACATTCACTTTTGACTTAGTGACCCTAGGATATAGTACAACTGTCCTATAGTTCTCTGAAGAGCATCCGGTGGATTTGAACTGCCATCCTTTATGGTTAGCAGCTGTAGCTCTTAACCACTAAGGCCATCAGGGTTTCCTCTCTTGCTACAGTAAGGCTAAATAAGAACCATGTGTGCATCTTTTCCAACGTATCTACAAATTGAACTTAAAGACACAGTTACGAATGCATCTCATTCATAACCCAGGGACTGCCCATATTGAAATAATCCAAGTGAAAGATGAGGCAGCCATGAGCAAGAATGGCAGTGGTGAAAGTGGTGAAAACTCATGTATATTGTAATACCTAAACTTCATGTACTGCCTTAACACATTTGAGCCTCACAGGTCCCGAAGTCCTGGGGGTGAGTTCACTGGCTCTTGCTAGATATGCCCCCTTCCCAGCAGAAGGAGCCCTGGTGGTGTAATGATTTAGAGCTAACCAAAATGTTGGCAGTATAAATCCACCAGCCACTCCTTGGAAATCCTATATGGCAGTTCTGCTGTGTCTTGCATGGTTGCCAAGAATCGGAACTGATATGACAGCACTGTGGTGGTCAGGATTATGTCAATTTGGCTACTCCATGTTTGGCTGCTGTATCAAGTGGCAGGGCAGGGCCTGTGGTGGCTTCCCACCCCTCAGCTTTCATCTCTCCACCTTTCACCACTTACAGCCAGTCTGCTCGTGTAGCCAGCAGCTCCTGCTCTCTTCTGGCGTCTGGTTCCTGGACCTGAACTAGCAGCTGTTGGATTCATCAACCCTTACAGTTGGCACTTGAGAGTCCTGTTCCCTGACCTGCTGATCCTGGGTTCGCCAGTCTCTGCAGCTCCATCTTGCTGGCAGCTTGGGATCCACTGACCTACACAACCGGTAATCTAGACCACTGGTCTCTGACCTGCTGACCTTGGGTTCACCAGCTCCTGTAGCCACCTGAGGCTTGTGCCAGGACTTGGGACATTCAGCTTCTGCAATTGCATAAGCTGTTTCCTTTGTGTATGTCTTTCCTTGTACCTTGTATATAAATCATTCCTTGTACATATACGTGTTACTGGTTTTGTTTCCCTAGAAAACCCAACTTAAGACAATTTGGTACTGGGAGTGGTTCTAGGAAAACACAACTGTAAAAACAAATCTTTTCAAGAGGTTCTCAAATTTGGCTAATATTAACATTGTTAATAATTCTGCTCCTACCAGTAAAGAGTGCTATGCTTGTCCCTGGGCTGAGGTGGCGGTACACATGTGCAAAATAGCACCACCAGTAGATATCGGTGAAAGGTGATTCTCAGGGTGAAAACTTGTGTGATAGCTTTCTGAAGTTATGTGAGGATGAGAAGTTTAAGGAAGCTGGTTGGCTGGTCCTACTTGCATTAGACAAACTGGTGAAAGAGATGAGCTCAGGACTTTGGAATCAAAGCTCAAGTGCCGTGTAAGAGACCTCAAAGTTTCCACTTGTGCTTTAAAAGAAAACCTCATTACCTGTAATGGCAGAGCCGATACTGCCGAAAGCTAAACCCAGATGCTTGTTATCAGAGTGGCAGAACTGCAATGCTAGTTCAATTGCCAGTCTCTAGAGGTTTCTGAAGTTAAAGTTAGAGCACTGATTAGAAAAAAAATGGGATGCTGAAACATGGAATAGAGACATGGGCAGATGATAAGGAAATTAGAGACACTGAGCTCCTAAGGTCCAGTGAATCACTCCTGCCCGTGGAACCACACTCATGTGAAGGGATTACTTCCTGTTTGCCTGCTAAACCACCCTGCCCAGGAAAGCCATTATCATCTCCACTCAATGTAATGAGGTTAGCTGTAGCCCAAAGAGCCCCTTCTTCAGTCATTGCCTGGGGCATGGCCTGCTGCAGATACTTTAGGAGACCATGTTGAAGTTTCCAAAAACACTTCCACACTACCAATTTTATCTTCTAAACCTGTAACTAAACTTAAGTCCCAGCTAGCCCTGAAAGGGGAAATACAAAATGTGATCCAGGAGGAGATATGTTATACTCCAGAGGAACTACTTGATTTTTCTAATACTTAGAAACAGAAACCTGGGGAATACATGGGAATGTCTGCTAAGGGTGTGGGATAATGGTGCAAGGAACACAAGGATGGATCAGTCTGAATTTCTTGACATGGGTCCACTGAGCACAGATTCTTTATTCAGTGTTTGGCTGGATTGCTGAAGCATGGATGATGTGGAGGCCTCCATTAAATCAAGTTGAATTGTCAGACCTGACTTGGTGTACTGTAGAAGACGGTATCTAAAGGCTTAAGGAAATTGGTATGCTGGAGTGGATTTATTTAGTTAGACCTTCAAATCCACACACAGAATGTCCAGAGGACACTCCTTTTACCACAACTGTGAGAAACAAATTTGTGAAAGGAGCTCCAGGATCCTTGAAGATTGCTGTGATTGCCACTTTATGTAAAACAGATATGACAGTGGGAGCTGCCCTAACTGGATTAAGACACCTACACCTAATTACAGTGGGGTTGACTGGACCCTGTGGTGTTAGGGGTCAAGTGGCTGCACTCAATTGACAAAGACAAGGTGGGCGTGCTTACAGTACTGGACAGTAGAGGCAAAATAGTAATCATAATAGTCTGATGTATGGATATATGGAGTCACCGACTTAGTCATGGTGTCCCTATGCGTGAAACGGATAAAGACCTACTAAATATTTACTTGATCTGTATGAATGTATGAACTGTAGGTCTGGTGAATAACAGTCTAACTCAAATCGCCAGAATAGAGAGTCATGGTCCCTCAACCAATTTCCAGACTTGAGCAAGTTTAAGGACCCATAACCCCTTGAATGAAGGAGAGGCCAAGTCCCTTTGAGGAAGAATTCTAATGCCCTGCCAAAAATTTATACTGTTAATCTTTCTCCTGCCCTTCACCAAAGGCATCTACAGCCTTTTATGAGAGTGACTGTTCACTGGGGAAAAGGAAATAATCAGACTTTTCAGGGAGTACTGGATACTGGCTCTGAACTGACACTAATTCCAGGAGACACAAAATGTCACTGTGGCCCACCAGTCAGAGTAGGGGCATATGGAGATCAGGTTATTGATGGAATTTTGGCTCATGTTCATCTCACAGTGGGTCCAGTAGGTCCCTGAACACATCCTATAGTGATTTTTCCAGTTCCAGAATGCATAATTGGAATAGATATACTCAGCAACTGGCAAAACCCCCACATTGGAACCCTGACAAATGGGGTGAGGGCTATTATGGTGGGAAGCCACTAGAACTGCCACTGTCTAGGAAAATAGTGAACCAGAAGCAATACCACATTCCTGGAGGGATTGCAGAAATTACTGCCACCATCAAGGACATGAAGGATGCAGTGGTGATGATTGCCACCACATCCCCATTCAACTTGCCTATTTGGCCTGTGCAAAAAAAAAGATAGATCTTGGAGAATGACACTAGATTATTGGAAACTTTATAAGGTGGTGACCCCCATTGCAGCTGATGTTCCAGATGTAATTTCGTTGCTTGAGCAAAATAATACATCTCCTGGTACTTGGTATGCAGCTACTGATCTTGTTACTGCCTTCTTCTCCATACTTGTTTCAAAGAACCACCAGAAGCAGTTTGCATTCAGCTGGCAAGGCCAGCAGTACACTTTCACGTGCCTACCTGAGGGCTACATTAACCCTCCAACCATATGCCATAATGTAGTCTGCAGGGACCTTGATTGCTTCCCTGTTCCACAAGACGTGACATTGGTCCATTATATAAATGACATTATGTTGACTGGACCTAGTAAGAAAGAAGTATCAGTGACTCCGGGCTTATTAGTTAAACATTTGCATGCTAGAGGGTGGGAAATCAATCCCACAAAAATTCAGGCACCTTCCAACTGTGACATTTCTAGGGGTCCAGTGGTGTGGGGCATGTCACGATATTCCTTCTACAGTGAAGGATATGTTACTGCACCTGGCTGCTGCAACAGCTGAAAAAGAGGCACAGTGCCTAATGGGTCTCTTTGTATTTTGGAGGCAACATATTCCACCTTTGGGTGTGCTACTTCGGCCTATTTATCTTGTGACTCAAAAGGCGGCTACTTTTGAGTGGGGCCCAGAATAAGAGAAGGCTCTGCAACAGGTTCAGGCTGTTGTGCAGTCTGCTCTGCCAATTAAGCCATATGATTCAACTGACCCAACGGTGCTTGAAGTGTCAGTGTCAGACAGAAATGCTGTCTGGGGTCTTTGGCAGGCCCCTGTTGGTAAATTACAGTGCAGACCTTTAAGACTTTGAAGCAAAGCTCTGCCATCCTCTGCAGATAACTACTCTCCTTTTGGAAAACAGCTTTTGGCTTGTTACTGGGCCTTAGCAGAGACTGAATGCTATAACCATGGGACACCAACTCACCATCATCCTGAGCTGCCTATCATGAACTGGGTGTTGTCTAACCCACAGAGTCATAACGTTGGATGAGCACAGCAGAACTCCATCATTAAATGGGAGTGGTATACATGAGATCGGGGCTGTCCAGGACCTGAAGGCACAAGTAAGTTTCATGAGAAAGTGGCCCAAATGCCCATGGTCTCCACTCCTGTAACATTACCTTCCATCTCCCACTTTGCACCTATGGCCTCATGAGGAGTTTCTTATGACCAGCTGACAGAGGAAGAGAAAGCTCGTGCCTAGTTTACAGATGGTTCTGTGTGATATGCTGGCACCACTTGGAAGTGGATAGCAGCAGCACTACTGCCCCTTTCTGGGACCTCCCTGGAGGACACTGGTGAAAGCAAATTCTCCCAATGGGCAGAACTTCGAGCAGTGCATCTGGTTGTTTACTTTACTTGGAAGGAGACACGACCAGATGTGCGGCTGTATACCGACTGATTCATGGGCTGTGGCCAACTGCCTGGCTGGTTGATCAGTGACTTGGAAGGAACATGATTGGAAGACTGGAGACAAAGATTTATGGAGAAGAGGTGTGTAGACAGATCTCTCTGAATGGGACAAAGAAGTAAAGATATTTGTGTCTCATGTGAATGCTCATCAAAGAGTAACCTCAGCAGAATTTAAAAATCAAGTGGATAAAGTGACATGTTCTGTGGGAACAAAACATCCTCTTTCCCCAGCTACCCCTGTCATTGCTCAGTGGGCTCATGAACAAAGTGGCCATGGTGGTAGGGACAGTGGTTATGCATGGGCCAAGCAACATGGACTCCCACTCACCAAGGCTGACTTGGCTACAGCCAAGTACCCAATCTGCCAGTAGCAGAGACCAACACTGAATCCTCCATACAGCACTACTCCCTTGAGGTGATCAGCTGGCAACCTGGTGACAAGTTGATGACATTGGACCACTTCCATCATGGAAAAGGAAGTGTTCTGTCCTTACTGGAATACTTATTCTGGATATGGATTTGCCTTCCCAGCATGACATGCTTCTGCCAAAACTACCATCCACAGACTTACAGAATGCCTTACTTCACACAGCATTGCCTTTGATCAAGGGACTCACTTCACAACAAATGAAGTGTAGCAGTGGGCCCACATTCATGGAATTCACTGGTCTTACCATGTTCCACATCATCCTGAAGCAGCTGGCTTGATGAACAACATCCTGAAGACACAATTAACTGCCAGCTAGGTAGCACTACCTTGTACGTTTAGGGAAATGTTCTCCAGGAGGCTGTATATGTTCAAAACCAGCATCCAATACATGGTGCTGTGTTGGGAGCCAGCCCCGGTGGGGGGTTTAAGGAACACGAAGGGCTTGCAGGAGGGGCGTTGGCGGGGGAAGAAACAAGACTGAGACAGGAAAAAGTTTTAGGGAACGGCAGACCTGACAAAGAGAGACTGTCAGTCTTTATTTTTATAGATGAGGTGATGTGATTTTCACCCTATTTTCTTCATCATATAAACTATTGGCTAACAAGAAACTAACCGCACATTATTGGCTAACAAGAAACTGACCCCTCGTGGTCTTCTTTTTCTAGTTAATTGCGATGGCTTTTTTTGGATAATGGTCTGAGGCAGGTGTTCGTGGTGATAAATGTCAGTGAAAACAAAGTTATGCTTTGAACTTAATGGTTCTATTCATACCTCAAGGTGAAAGGCACAGAAGTGTAGAGTCCTCAAAGCTTCATTATGTAGCTATCTCTGTTTGCTTCCATAAGTTTTTATTTTATCTCTTCCCGTGCAGATAGTAAGTGTTCACCGTCCCCCAACCTAAGCCAGCTGCTCTAAGAAAGATGTTTCTTTAGTGATTATTCATTTGCCATACCAATTATAATGGACTTGGAAGTTTATCTGTCTTTCTGCTGTAGGGAGTGAGATGCTTGTGTAGCCTTGAGGGCTATGTGGAGAATTGTCCTTGAGAAGCCTTTCAAGGGTTACTTTGTAAGCCTGTGTATGTGGAGAAAAAGGGAGGGGGGAGATGTAGTTGGGGAAAGTCAGCGAGGCTGGGCAGGCCTTAGTGCTTACAAGCATGTTGTATTGAAATCCATTCCCCTGATCTCTTTTCCCTAGAAGTTTCTGGTCAGATTTTCCCAATATAATTCCATAAACCGAGGGGGTTGTAAAGCCCCTCTTAGAAGGCATTTCTTGATCCTCATGCCAGCAGATAACAGGATACTTTTAAGGAAGATTTGTTTAGGATGCAAAATATTATCAGGGACAGTAGGCTAAAAAACATGTCATGGGTGAAATGCCTCGGCCTGTCATTTACAGAAGCTTGTGACTTTGTCTACAGGGCTTTTCTAGATGGCAGCCCTCCACAGTGCTGTTTCTGCCATAGTCAGGATTCATGGGTCCAAGAATCAAGGAGTGGAAACGGGAGTGGCACTACTCACTGTTACCCCTAGTGACCCACTTGCAAGATTTTTGCTTCCTGTCCCCATCACCTTATGTTCTGCAGGTCTAAATGTCTTAGTTCCAAAGGGAAGAATGCTGCCACTTGGAGACACATCAACAATTCCACTGAACTGGAAATTAAAATTGCCATGAGGCCATTTTAAGCTCCTTGTACCTCTGGATCAACAAAGACGGGAGTTACAATACTGGCTGTTGTGATTGATCCTGACTACAAAGATGAAATTAGATTGACATTACATAACAGTGGTAAAGAAGACTATGTTTGGAATGCAGGAGATCCCTCATGATGCCTGCTAATAGCCCAGACCCCAGGAATGAAGGTTTGGGTCACTTCACCAGGCAAGGAACCACAACCAGCTGAGGTGGTTGCTGAGCACAAAGGGAATACAGAATGGATTGTAGAAGAAGGTAGTTCTAAATATCAGTTACGGCTATGTGACCAGTTGAAGAAATGAGGACTGTAATTGTTATTTCTGCTTTGTGTGTATCATATATTGTTTACTTATAAAACATAAGATGTAAATGGGCTAACGCATTTTCAGCTGTACATGTGTTAGTTATGTCATGTTAGATGTAAGTATGAATTTGTAATTGTACTCCTTCAGAGACTATGGATGGTGAGATGTGTGCAGATGCCAGGTTGACAAGGGGTGGATTGTGGTCGTCAGGATTATGTCAACTTGGGTATGCCATGTTTGGCTGCTGTATCAAGTGGCAGGGCAGGGCCTGTGGTGCCTTCCTGACCCTCATCTCTCATCTCTCTGCCTTCCACCACCTATGGACGGTCTGCTCTCGTACCCAGTAGCTCCTGCTCTCCTCTGGCATCTGGTTCCTGGACCTGAACTAGCAGCTGTTGGATTCATCAACCCTTATAGCTGGCACTTGAGAGTCCTGTTCCCTGACCTGTCATTCCTGGGTTTGCCAGCCTCTGCAGCTTTATCTCGCTGCCAGCTTGGGATCTGCTGACTTACACAACTGGTGATCTAGACCTCTGGTCTCTGACCTGCTGACCTTGGGTCCACCAGCTCCCGTGGCCACGTGAGGCTTGTGCCAGGACTTGGGACGTTCAGTTTCTGCAATTGCGTGAGCTGTTTCCTTTATGTATAAATCTTTCTTTGTATATATATGTGTTACTGGTTTTCTTTCCCTAGAAAACCCAGTCTAAGACAAGCCCCAAACAATCTCCCAGTGGAAAGGCTCTCCATTCAACTAATTCCCTCATCTACTAGACTAGCTATACTTGACTCCATCTACAACCTAATGGATTTCACTTCCTTGCCAGTCTGTTAAATTATTCAAACAGGCAATTATCCTTCCATGGGCACCAGGGGCCATCCTACTCTCATTCCTCTATAAAGCCTGTCTCCCACAGCCTCTACTGGTTCATTCTACTCCTGACTGCAACCTCTGTGTGGTCCTGCATGGCATGCAGTGTCCTGCTTCCCTTAGCTGTGAATATATATGATTAAAGAATTGCTGTCAATCCCCTCTATTCAGTCGTGTCATTGTTCCATCACTTTATACTATTTAAGGTGGGGGATTCCCTACCACCACTACTGATGGGTGAATAGGAGGAAATCAGAACATGATGAGATCCCTGATTTATGTTCAAGGTAAATCTGATGGGATTGCTAATAGACAGTGAACTGTGAGCAGAAACGATACCTGTTACTGCTGGGCTAGAGACTTTGTTAGTGTGAGGCTCTGAAGAGTCCTCTTCTGCTCCTGAAAAAGCCATTGATATTTTGAGGTTATTTTTTTTTACTGCCGCATAGCCTAGCCTACCTCAACTGAAACAGCTGTATGTCCTTTTCAGGTATTCCAAATGCATAGGACAAAGTGATGACGTTACCCATGTTTGATGTGTGTTTAGACACATAATGGGTATAATACGCTCCACAACACTACAGGTATGAGTCTCAGAGCTCCTATTTCTCCAAGTCAAACTTAAATTTGCTTGAGCACCCAGATGCTGTTTAGGTAGGAAGCTCAAAATCGCTATACTGGGTTATTCTCACTTACCTTATATGAATTTTTTCAAAGTATAGTCCCTGTACCCTCAGCCTCAGAATCTCCTGAGGCATTTGTTAAAAACAGACTTCCGCTACCCTTCAGGTCAGAGTATGTGTCAGCAATACTCAGCATGCCCCCAAGTCATTCTTACGCACACTTCCCACATGATCTTTCTCAGTCTGAGATCACCCTGCCTATTTTACCTAATTCCTATGTGATCTCTATAGGCTAAACAACAATATAAAAATCAAACCCTTTGCAGTCAAGTCAATTCCAACTCATAGCGACCCCATAGGACAGAGTAGAACTGCTCCATAGCTTCCAAGGAGCGCCGAGCAGATTTGAACTGTCAGCCTTTTGGTTAGCAGATGTAGCACTTCACCACCATACCACCAGGGTTTCCCTCTATAGACTAGTGCTAGACAATAGACTCTTGTGATGACAGACAGGTTCTATGCAAACACTGTATGATAGTCTCCACAAACCACATGTGATTACCAAGCTCTTGAAATATCGCTAATGTGACTGAGGAACCAAAATTCTAATTTAAATGGAAAAGGCCGTGAATGGCAAGAGGCTTCCACACTGCAGTGCAGTTCTAGACTGTTTTTTGAGAGCAAGGAACTGTGATCCTCAATTACTGTAACCCTTCTGTGCCTAGCACAAATTAATACAGTTAATAAAAACAAACAGCACATAGACCTGGGGCTATTTCCAATTTTTAAGATCCTGGCATATTCAGAAATGAGGAAATAGCAAAATAGAGTTATAAAAATTGTTATGTACAGTGTATGTATTTATATACATGGGAATACATACATACACTAATGGATACAATCAGATATGCAGGCCACAAGTTCCCGTTTGGGCAATAAAGCTAAACCACCAATTTGACTCAGAGCTTTACAGCAGGCAAAGAGAAAAGGGAAACACATCCAGCTACATAATTTACTTTCTCAGAGGAAGACTAATCAGTTACTGAAGGGTAGACAGACAGGACATCTGGGTGTGAAAAAAAATTCTCTTGTGGAATTTCATATAAACAACACAAAGTTATTGAATGTACAACAATCTTACTGTTAACACACCAGTGGTTCTTTAGAGTTGTCTCATGTAGGATCTCTTAATGTATACAATAGATACAATATTCAGAACAATTAAGTAAAATACTCCTGATAGAGAGGGGGGAAGATTTGTGTGTATGTGAGCTCAGGTATGCAGTTTTCTGACGAACCAGCGAGAAGCATGTGTATGACTAGAGGCAGAGACTCATTGTTGGCATTCAATAATCTGACAAGTGGACAGCAGGGGGCTGACAACCTTCTGTGAAGAGTGAGTCATCCCATTAGGGTTCTCATCTAAACAGGAACATTCCTTTCTACATGGCAGGGGACAGGAGGAGAACCTGCAGGCAATCCAAGATTTTCCTTAAAAACAAACAAACAAAAACTCCTCAAAAACAAAGAAGTGTTGACTTCCTAAAATTTTATTCAAAAGAGCAGAGGGTCTGCAAAATCACAGACAAATCATACTTATTTTTAAATTCACATTATCAGCATTTAGAATTCAGATCTCGCAATCCTAGACCTCATACCAGATGGCAATAATCTTATGGGGCTTAATAGAGAACACTTGGCACCTGCCTGGGTCCCCTAGACATTTGAATGTTCTCTTGGAGAATAGTGAAGCTTTATATTGAAAAATTTTCAAAGAAGAAATCACTACTTGCTCATTCTTCCATTAAGAAATCTGAATAACACTCCCATAAAATGTAAGGCTTTCAGTAAAGTGGATGGCCAATAATCTAACTAGAAGAAAGACACCTTTCAGTAAACAAAGTAATCTGATATTTAGTTACTAGATCTAAATAATTAAACTTGAAGACATGTACCACAGGTAATCTCAATCCATTTTTTTCTCCAGATTCATTGTTGTTTTTTATTGTTGTGTAACATTCCATTGTGGCAACATTCCATTGTATTTATGTACCAGTTTGTTTATCTGTTCACAATTTGATTCAGTTCATCTTTTCTGATAAATGGTGATCAACAAAATCAACTGTGTAGTGAAGTTCATTATAATAATCAGCATACAGGAAGGTAACTTTCTTGCCTCTTAAGCAAAAAGAGCACCAGTCTGAATAATCAAAAATGGTTTCAAATTCTTTAGATCCAGGTTAAAAACAAGGAGGTTTACAACTTGGCTATTTTATGCCACTTGAAATACCTTCTGACATACATTTTATCGATTTAGACTTTCAACGTCCTGCAGAACTCCAGGCTTTTCTAAGAACTGGGAATCTGTACTGAGCCTGTGAAATTTAACCTGAAACTAGTTCTTGTCCACATTTCCCCCTCCACAGTGACTCTTCTGCCTCCATCTTGTAAGAACTCCTATGATTACACCGGGTCCACTCAGATCATCTCAAGATCTTTCATTTAATCACAAGTGCAAAGTCCCTTCTGCTGTATAAGGTAACATATTCACAGGTTCTAGAGATTAGAATGTGGGCAACTCCAGAAGGCCATTATTCTGCCACACTGGATGAAATTGGTACTGGATACTACTTGTGAACAGAGAGCTTCCTAACAACAAACTATGAAATTATATAGGTTTACTCACTTTGTTTGGGAGAAAGATGAGGCAGTCAGCTTTCATACAGATTTACGGAAAACCTTTTGGGCAGTTCTACTCCGGACGACAGGGTTGTTACAAGCAGGAATTGACTCAACAGCGGTGGGTTTGGTTTTGACTTAGTAATCACATTGTTGCCCTGAAGCAGACACTCTCACCCCCTTCTCAAGGGCCTTGCTCCTAGTAAAGCAGAAAACACCATAACAGATCCCTAAAGGCAACTTTCTTCTGAGAGAAAAAAAGGATTGGTTATACACACCCAGTTTCACCTTGTAAATTCATCAGTCAGGAAGTCATTTTTCCTCTGGGAAGGAGTAAGCTAGGGGGCAGGTACAGAGAAGGGCCAGGAGTATTATACCAATGGACGTCACTCCATGCAGCAAGTGGTATGATGAGTGGAGAATGTTTTCCCAACAGCACATCCATATTTAAACTCACCATCATACCCAGCAAATCTGAGTGGCTACCATTATCTTGTAACTTAGATAAAAAACTAGTGAATACACAGACTCATCTTTCCTTCTGTCTTGTTAAATGTTATTACCTCAACATCGGTACTAGAAACCTGGACGACTCACTTGGACACACTCACGCTGTTGATTCTACCACCTTAACCGCACTCAGGTTTATCCCGCTGTCTACATTTCCGCTGTCCGTGCTGTGTGTAACTGGCACTTCTTGCCTGGAGGAATGCAGTGGCCTCAGAACTGGTCTGCATGCCTCACGCCTTGTTCTTCCTGCTGTTTCCACTCCTTCGCATTACTCATGAAGCCTCTTTTGCTCGCAAGGATCTCCTTGCTGGCTGCTCCCGGAGTTCCCCGGGACGTTGCAAATGCCAGTGCACTTGGTTGCTAACCTAAGGGTTGGTGGTTCTAGTGTAACTTCTGAAGACAGGCCTGGTCTGCAATCTCCAAAAGCTCAGCCATTAAAAATCCTGCGGAGCACAGCTCTACTCTGACATACACAGGGGTGCCAGCAGTCAGAACTGACTCCTCAGCAACTTCACAGCTACTCTTTCCTACTTCCCAATTCCGGTCCCCCAGTATGGCCCAGACTCAGCAAGATCATCGTGGATTGATGATCCAAGTTCACTCAGGGTCAAACTGGAACTCAGGTTTCTGTGACTACTTTGTGCATGCTCTTAACTACTCTTGCTCCATTGCCTCCTCTAATAACGGAGTTATTTTACGTCTAAAGAGCTCAATAGGTTACAAAGCACCTTCACACACATTATTTCATTTTAGGCTGACAACTCTCCAATGTATGCATAAGGGGCATTAATTATTACTTTCATTTATAAAAGCAGAAAGCTGCAAGTCAGGGGTATTGAGCGATTTGCCCAACATCCCAATGGTAACTGCCAACATTGGACGGAATATTCAAATTCCAAGGTCTATCACACGCTGCTGCTAAGCTAGATGTGACTCCTCAACCCCTAACATTAAAGATGAACTGAGTTCTCTTGGTCCCACTCCTTCGAGAACATTCCTGCACTTCGCAGTTGCAGACGGAGTCCTTGCCAGTCTGGTTTAGGCCACTGCGCCCAGGAGCATCTCAGCGAATGATCCCGGTGGCGGAGTTTCCCATTCGCAGTGACGCGAACCGGTGATGCCATACAATGACGTATGGTGTTGTGACTTGCCTGCAGCCTGATGCCTGCAGGTCAGCAACACTCCGGGAACCCCTGTTCAACATGGGTAGTGGGGCAGGCGGGCGGGTGGGGAAAAGCCGGAGAACACTGCCTGGGGAAATCAACCGGCCCTAAGCCTTAGGACCCCGCCAGGCCGCTCGGTTGCTAAGTGACGCCATCGCGCAGGGCGCGTGCGCGGCCACGGTTGTGTGCGCGCGCACCGCGGTGACGGCGGTGACGACGAAAGCGGTGACAACTGCCGAGGGGGCGGTGGCTACGAGGGTGGAGCGGAGCAGGCGGAAGAAGCATCTGTGCCCACGTCTAGGTCACAGAAGAACATCGGAGGGGTAAGTAGACAGGGGTCTCGCAGGAGACGAGGGGGTATGGTCGCACCTGCTGCGCAGGCCTGCGACGCGAGGACGTGCGCCCCAACCGTAACCGCGCGCGCCGTTCCACGCCCCTCTGCTACTTTTTCAGGGGGCGGGGAAGCAACGGGGACGGGGGCTGGTGAGGGTCAATTCTGGGACTCGGGCACTCTGGGAGCAGCGAGGGCCCCGGGAAGACGGGGCTGATTCGGATGACTGGGAGGACAGAGTGCGTTTTGTTGCTTCGGGGCAGCTCCGCCAGGCTTTCAGGCAGAGGCGTTCGAGTCAGGAGAAGCCTGGATTCCCTGAGCAGTGGCTACGAGGTTGTCGGGAATCAGGAGGAACCTGGGATGTGGGGTTAGGGTTTCGACAGTTTGGAACGTCTGGGGCCTTTGTCGCCCCTGCCCTGGCCGGGCTCCGAGTAGGAGCTGGTTGTTATGGAGGGAGTTGTGAATCAGTGCCTGCATACGTCGTCAGACACACCCACGACCTAGAAAAGGCTGTCAGTGTGGACGCGGGGCGGCCAACCTGTTGCCTCGAGTTCCCAGCTTCACATGTAAAGTACACGTGCTTGATGTACGCATGAAGCTGTATCTCTGTGTCCTTGGCAGTTTTTCACATTGTTGCTGCAGATTTTGACAGGGGTCCTATATACGTCTTCGGTTTTAACTTCCTCATAAAGTGTGTTGTATTTCCCAGAGCCATGTTGTGTTTTTGTCATTATCAGAGCCAAGGAAGTATGAAAGACTGGTTTTTTGTTTCCCATAGATGTGGTGTATGCTTGCTGTTTACTAGGTAGAAAATACAGATGCTCTTGAGCATATGACCTAAAATGTGGGTGATCAGGGAAGCCTGAGTGTAAACTGTCGCAAATCGTTAGCGGAGGGCTCTCTTCTCATTGCTTTGTACTCCCGTAGGGATTACCGTCATCTGGAAGGAGGAATATTGGAGATTTCTAAAACGTCTGTCTTTTCTGATTTTCTGTGGATTAAGATAGTGCCTGAAAGTGGTCAAAAGATCAACTATACTGAAACTGGAAGCTGTGGTGCCATAGTGGTTAAGTGCTATGTCTGCTAAGCAAAAGGTCGGAAGTTCGAATCCGCCAGATGCTCCTTGGAAGCCCTCACGGGGCAGTGCTTCTCTGTCCTATAGGTCACTATGAGTCGGAATTGACTCGACGGCACTGGGTTTGTTTCTCTTTGTCTACTGAAACTAAATCATGATTTGTGCCGAAAGTTGGTGTGTTTGTTTTTATCGGTGTGCCCATGGCTTTATTCAGCTCTGAAATTTTGTGATTTTGTTTCCTGAAGTTGGTAGACATCTTTGAGCCATTAATAACTTTATAACACTTAGTACATTTGAAACTGAATGTTTCTTCCTCTCTGGACTGGAATTGTTTTTGTTGTTAGTGTTCTTAGGTGCCACCGAGTCGGTTCTGACTCATAGTGACCCTGAGCACAACAGGGTGAAACCCTGCCCAGACCTGCGCCATGCCCACTATCATTTTTATGCTGAAGCTCATTGTTGCAGCCATTATGGCAATCCGTCTCCTCGAGGGTCTTCTTCCTCTTTTTTTGTAACTCTCCACTCTGCCAAGCATGATGTCCTTCTCCAGGGACTGATGGCTCCTGACAATATGTCCAAAGGGTGTAAGATGCAGTCTTGCCATCTTTGCTTCCAAGTCCTGCTCCGGTTGTACTTCTTCTGAAACAGATCTATGTGTTCTTTTGGTGGACTGCAGTACACTCAGTATTCGTCTCCAATACTACAATTCAAAGGCATCAATTCATCTTTCGTCTTCTCTATTAATTGTCCAGCTTTCGCATGCTTACGATGCGACTCAAAATCCCATGGCTTGGGTCAGGTTCACGTCAGTCTTAAAGGTGGTATCTTTACTTTTTAACACTTATAGAGGTCCTTTGCAGGAGATTTTTCCAATGCCATGCATCTGTTGATTTCACGACTGCTGCTTCCATGGTGATTGTGGACACAAGTAAAATGAAATCCCTGACAACCTCAGTTCTTTCTCTGTTTATCGGTATGTTTCTTACTGGTCCAGTTGTGAGGATTCTTGTTTTCTTGATGTTGAGGTGGAATTCATACATAATTGTTTTTAGGCCAGGAATTATGTCTATTTTCTTCACTGCTGTATCTCCAGCATGTGGAGAAATGCTTGAAAGAGAGTAAGGCATTCAGTATTTATTATATATCACACTATGCATAAGTGGCGTATCTGTGTATAGAAAGCATTTAATTAGCCTTTTAGATATTTAATGGAAACCCTGGTGGCATAGTGGTTAAGTACTATGGCTACTAAACAGAAGGTTAGCGGCTCAGATCCACTCGGCGCTCCTTGGAAGTGCTGTCAGGCAGTTCTACTCTGTTCTATAGGGCTGTTATGAGTTGGAATCAACTTGATGGCAGTGGGTTTGGTTTTGGTTTTAAGTAGTTAATACATATGTTCTTTTTTTCAGTATTATACTAAATTCAGGAGGGCGATTGTAGGGTTCCAAATGACAAAGACTCAGCCTTTTTCCTTTACAAGCAGTCTAACTAAAGAAAAACAAACAGATACATAAAAGAATTAGGAAACCATATGAAATAGTATGTAAGCAAGTACTTGACTATGAGGACTATAAATGCAGTAGAAATTCAGAAAAGATAAGATTTTTGTAGGGTGAGCTAGAGAACTGTCTGGAAGAGGTAGACTTTGAAATGGTCTTTGAAAACGTGAATTAGAGATCAGACAAGAAACCATATGTTGTGTAAACAGACTGAATGGATCATTAGAGACTGTCTTGAGGAAACTTCTGTGTCCAGAGATTGGAGTTGAAGTTCTCTGATAGAGGAGTACTGGAAAAACAAGGTTTAGCTGGTTGGGAAGGGAAAGTGCTACAGATAAGATTATCAGCATCCTACTGATTAGATAGAGCCTATTTGGAATGGGAGTTGTGTTACTTAGAGGCTTAGACAAGAATATGTTTAAAGGATAGTATGGCTGAACCAAAAGGAGCTCTTGGTGGTATAGTGGTTAAGTGCTTGTCTGCTCACTGAAAGACTGGCAGTTTGAACACCTGCCAGCCACTCCATGGGGGAAGAGAGCTGATGATCTGCTTGTATATTGATTACCCTGTGGCACCTGTAATACTCTGTGGGATAATTCTACTCTATCATACAGGGTTGCTATTGGAATTGATTCAACAGCATACAACAACAGTGGCTGAACCAGGATCAGATTGTTATACACTTCTGATTTCAAATACTAATTGGAATAAATACTTTACTACTGTATGTATTTTATGTGCTTAAGGAGAGGATAAGTGTTCAGTTGCTAACAAAGGGCTAGCAGTTCCAATCTACCAGTGACTGTGCGAGAATGACACAGCAGTCTGCCAAACCAAATCCATTGCCACTGAGTTGATTTTGATTCAGAGTGACCCTACAGGACAGAGAAGAATTGCCCCACAGGGTTTCCAAGACTGTAATCTTTAGGAAGGCAGACCGCCACATCTTTCTCTCATGGAGCGGCTGGTGGGTTTGAAACTCTAATCTTCAGGTTAACAGCTGAATGCCTAACCACTACATCACTAGTTCTCCTTTCTATAAAGATTACAGCCCTGGAAATCCTGTGTAAAGTTTTGCTTGTCTCCTGTAGGGTGACTGTGAATTGGAATGAACTCGGTAATAGGTGTGTAGTCAGCAGTGCATGTTGAAATTTTTCAAAGCTACTTGATGTGTTTGGGCTATTCCATTGGAAATTCACTGAAATAATGTGCCAGAGCAATCATCCACTGACACATTTCTGCTTGGGATTGTCTCTTACAGTGGGTATGTGAGATTCACATGTACTGCTGATCCTGTAACAAATATGAATAGTGTAAGTTAGGAAAGAGTGTGTCTGAAGAAGGATACTCAAAAATATGAATAAAAAGATTTGAGAGTAGTTAACAGATCCTTCTGCTGACTATTGAACTCTTGGTGTAACATCTTTTATTGTTCTTTTAGCATTCTTTAGAGTGGTACTTAAACCTGCAGTTGAATTGGTAAACTAAGACTTGTCAAGTGACAACAGCTAGTGTTACATTATTTAACACTTCAGCAAATAATTATTGAGTACTGGCTATGCCTAGGTGCTGTACTGGGTGCTGGGAAGACAAAGATGAATAAGACACAGTATGTCCCTTTAAATACTGTGTTCGTCAGAGAAGACAGACCGTTTACCTTATACATTGTGGTGACAAGTTACCACTTTTGAATGAACCGAGTGCTAAGGGAGTAGACACTTCGGGGGGGAAAATTTGTTTTTTGAAAGAATCCTGGAGAACTTTGAAAGTAAGAGCATGGAACTTAGCTCCAAAGGTTAGATAATTTGCCACAGATAAAGGCGATGATTCATTGGTAGAAGTCTCACCTTCCATGTGGAAGACCCAGGTTGTATTGGCAGGTCACTGTACTTCATATGCTGCTGAATAGGTTTCAGTGGAGCTTCCAGATTAAGATATGCTAGGAGGAAATGCCTGGCTGTCCACTTCTGAAAATCAGCGATGAAAACTGTATGAATCTCAACATCTAGTCAGCAACCGATCATGGAGATGGTGCAGGACCAGGAGGCTTTTTGTTCCTGTTTGTGTGGGCTTAGTGGAAGACAGGGCTGTACTCAGTGGCAGCTGACAACAGCACTACCAGCAACAGGGAAGAGTGAGCATTCGCGGTAGGGAGGACAGCACATGCAGCATTGCAAAAGGTTAAAATTGAATGGTATTTTTGGAAAACCATTTGTGCGGCAGAAGGGATGAGACAGGAAAGATTTGGTTGGAACCAAGCTATGAGAAGGCTTTCTGTTCCATTCCAAAACACTTAGATCCCACATCCTTTCTCTCATGGGCTATGGAGAGTCATGGAAAGTAGACCTATCAGATCAGGAAATTAACTAGCAGTTAATGTGCAGATTGCAATAGAGTGGAGAGTCAGGGAGACCAAACAGAGGGTGTAGGTAAGAGGTGTTGGGAGCTCTGAGAGGGGCAGTAGAAATGGATACTGCCATAGATTGAATTATGTCCCCCACTCCAAAATGGGTGTTTCAGTTTGGCTGGGCCGTGAGTCCCAGCATTATATGATTGTCCACTATTTGATGAGATTTTCATATGCATTGTAAATTCTATCATGATTTAGTAAGATGAATTAGTGGTAGTTATACTGATGATGTCTACAAGATAGTGTCTTTAGATAGTGTCTTAAGCCAGTCCTTTGAGATATAAAAGAGAAGTCAGCAGAGAGAAATGGAGACCTCATGTCACCAGAAGAGTAGCATGGGAAGGGAGTGCATGTTGTTTGGACCTGGGCTTCCTGTGTTGCAGTGTATCCAGACCAAGGGAAGACTGAGGCATCATAAGAACTTTCCTTCAAAGTCCATAGAGCAAGAAAGCCTTTCCTTGGAGCTGACACCTTGAATTTGGACTTGCAGCCTACTGGCTTGTGAAGAAATAAGTTTTTCTTTGTTGAAGCCATCTGCTTGTGGTATTTCTGTTATAGCTGCACTAAATGACTGAGACAGTTGGGTTGTAGAGGTAAAGGAGAGCGAGGAGTCAAAAATGACTTACACAGTGAGGAACTATGTGATTATGATGACATTAGATGAGAAAGTACAGGAGTGGTAACAGGTTTGTAGTGGAGAACAGACATGGTGGTATCTTAATTTTAAGGTCCCTTTGGGGAGTTTGAAAACCCAGATGGTGATTGAGCATTTAAACAGGTGTCCCTTAGAAACTCTATGAGGGCATTTCCACTATGTTCTGTAGGGTTACAATGACTTGGAATTGACTTGACAGCAGTGTGTTTTTTGGTTGGGGAGTTTAAATAGAAACATCCACTAGATAATTATAAATTTATTAGTGTTTATGAGATGCTTAAGAACAATTGTATTGTAGGTGACAGCCAAGGCTGTGGGAGAGGCACCATTCTAGAAGGTAAGTTAACATCCTGGTGTTGGAATCTGAAAGACCAGATGTCAAATCTCTGTTGTGCTACTCTAGTGAGTTTAGGTAAGTTATTTAACATCTTTAATCTTCAGCTTCTACATCTGAAAAGTGGGATTAATAATAGTCTAGAGAATTGTAGAGATTAAGTAAAGTAGTATGTGTACAGTGACTAGCTTACAAATCTTTAATCAATGGCAGAGTGGCAGAGTAGAACTCTCCCACAGGGTTTTGAAGGAATGAGTGGTGGGTTCAAAATACCAGCTTTTTGGTTAGTGGCTGTAGCTCCCAATCACACTGTCATGGGGGCTCCATTAGTAATAGTAGTATAGTAGTGTATGTGGAGGTATCAGAAGATGTGTGTACTCAGAAAAGTGGAGAGGGAGGACCGAAATGATAGAGTGGAACTTGCAGTAGTTCACACTTAGGTCGGTGTTTAAACTTATACTAGCTCTCAAACTTGAGCATGCATCAGAAATATTTGGAGGTGTTGGCAAAACACACTTTCTTACCGTCATCCTCGTAGCTTCTGATTCTGTAGGTGTGGGGTAGGGCTTGAGAATTTGTATTTTGAACAAGTTTTCAGGTGATGCTGCTGTTCCCTGGACCACACTTTCAGAACCACAGACTTCGAAGGTCAATGAAAGAAAGGGAACCAGCCTAGAGACTAACAAAGAGGTTGAGGCATATGAAGAATCAGGAAAGAGTTCAGAGCACAGGAAAATGACAACTTTGACTCTGTAGATCCATTAGGCTGCTTTCCAGTGCTGTGGACCTCAGCTCATTCCTATTTTTGTTATTTCCAGAATTTAGTATGTTTGGCACGTAACTGTGTTTAGATGAGCCATTGAAACTAAATACCATTCTTGTGCTTGATTGCACATCCTTCACACAGATTTCATTGATTCTTTTATATCTCAGCTGAGTCTTGGGGACAATACTGCTTCTAATTTTACATACGTAATGACTACAGAAAATTGATATACCTGATGTGAAACTAGATGCTTTAGCATTATGTTAGATGCTTTGTTTTTTAGTGGCAGAGGGTAGTTTTTAAAGTAATTATCAGTAACATGTGAAGACTCCGGTATACATCCTAGGCACTTTGGAGTTTTATAAGGGAAGCAAAAATACATTCTCGGTTCCTGCAAAGTTTACAACAGGGTGGACAACATGGCAAAATCCAAAGGAAAGAAACAGGATGAGATACAGTTCTGGAGACAATGGGTGCAGAAGAATCTGAGTACAAGAACATACTCCTTGTTTGTGGATATATCATGGGTCATACATGTCACACTTAATGAGGATATTTGGTGTATAGCACAAATATTAGTCCTGTTATCTGACACAGTATTCTGAGAGATTTCTCTTGTAAAAAGAAGCCAGGCAATAGGTGTGCCAAAATATATTTGTAAAGGGATTTCAAGAGTTAAACTGGAGCCATGTGACTGACAAGGTACTCACTTTGTTTCTAGAGCTCTTGTTCCCTGTCATTTACTGTTTCAGCTAACATTTGTTAAGCGTTTACTATGACCAGAAACTGAGCCAAGTGCTAGACATAGAGAAGTGGTAATTGTTCTGTGTTCCTAACACTGCTTTTATTTAGGAGATAGGATTCATGTGAATAAGTGTGCACGCTGTAATGGGGATACGTACTGCATGTGTGTACTGTTAGTGGGAAGACCTAACGTGATTTTTACAGTCTTAAGATTGTATTGATATGAACAGGCACTGAGGACTTGAGGTTTCATTCATTTAGCATGTAGGCAGGGGACCTATGGAAAGTATAGGGATGTATGTATTTTTTTGTTGTTAGGATTCAAAGAATATAGAATTTAGTAGGAGAGAAAAAATAGAGCACTAGACAGAATCTAAGTAATATACGAATATTGATCAAAGATAGTTACTCAGATGCTTCTTGAGTGGCTAAATCTTCAACTTTTATTTTAACTCTTAAGTTATTGTAATGTCCCAGAAATTGTAACATGTCATAAGTTTAACCTCAGTCCTTCAGTGTGCAGTTGCTGTTAGCCTTTATTCTCTCTTTAATCTGGAACAGTTCCCCAATATTTTTGTTGACTGCATGGGTACTTTTGAAGAGGATAGGCCTCTTTTTTTTTTTTTTTTTAATAGAATGTCTCATTTGAGGTTTGTGTCATGTTTCCTGATGATTATATTATATTGGCATTACACTTTTTTGACAGGAATACCACAGAAGAGATGTTGCATTTTGCGCAGTGCTTCATTTTAGGAAACTAATGATACTGATTTTTCTCATTACTAGTGATGTTAACTTTGATCACATAGTTACAGTGGATTCTGCTAGTTTCTCTGCTGTAAAGTTACTATTTTTTCCTTTGTGAAGAATAAATATCTCCTGGGTGACACTTTCAGACTATGGTTTAGGCTGGGCTTTCTAGAGAAGTAAAATCGGTAAAGTGTGCGCATGTGCATGCGCATGCACACGTCTCAAAGAAAGAGCTCACTGTATTATAGAGGCTGAAATGTCCCAAGTTGGTGGATTAGGATAGAGGCTTCTCCTGATTCACATAGCTGTGAGGGCTAGTGAACCCAAGATAAGCAGGTCAGAAAGCAGGGCTCTTGCTCAAAGGCTGTGAATAAGAGCTGATCCCAAGATTGGCTGGCAAGACAGGTTTCTCCTGATTGAGTAGCTGCAGGGGCAGGTGAGCCCCAGATCGGCAGGTTGGAGAGCAGAGCAGTGCCTGTGGACTGTGGAGACTGGTGAATCTCAAGACTGGCAGATAAGCTGATAGCTCAAATCCCAAGAGCTGGAGGTCAAATGAACAGGAGGTGGGATCCAAAGGGAGCAAAAAATTTGCTTATATTAGGATACAGGCCACACCCCCAAAGAAATGTCTTTTCAACTGATTGGCTGCTCACAGCAGATCCTGTCATGTTGTGAGAATGGTCACATACAAATACTGAGAATAGAATCATGGCCTAGCCAGGCTGACGTAGAATTTTAACCATCACAGTGTAAATATCTTATTATTCCTTAGACTTTTACCTACTAGTTTTAGCATCTGTTTGTGATTCTTTCCTGAATCAGTTATTGCTAACAGTTATTGCCAAGTGAAGATTTTCTAATTCCGTCATTCCTTCTATATTAGTTGGCTTTCCTTCACTGATTAATTAATACTGCCATGGGCTCATGGATTCTTATTTGGTATTCAATGGGTTATAATTCTTTACTTTTGTTATTTTTATGTTGTTTTGCTTAAAGTTTTTCATATTTGACAAATGGGTTTTGTGTCTTTTAGACATCCTCCCATAATTCTTTTAGCACTTCCTAATTTTTTAGTTCAGCGAGGTATTCCAGTTTCATCTTGTATTTTCCCTGCCCCAGCTCTGGAATCAGCTGTTTCCCCAAGGAACCTTTGTTCTTTTCAGGGAAAAACTGTATTTAGAAATCAAGCTGTGTGCTAGGTTTGTTCAGGGTTACTAGGCTATTATTGCTTCCAGGCCCTCTAAGCAAGCAGAGTTTGGAAATAGATTGTTGTTTGTGTGTGCTACATCTGTCTCTATTTTTGTATGTTAAAAACTGAGTTCAGTCTGATACCTCCAGTACCCTTTCTACCACACAGGGTTTATATTCTGCTTTCCAGATTTATGACTCCCTTCTCCAGTAGTGAAAATCTAACTTCCTTTATTGACAACATATTCACTTATTTGCATACTTCTAATGTAAACAGAAAATCAAGTTCAAGACAGCTAAGTCATATCTCTGTGAGAAAGAAACTCCTTAAGTAGAGGTCAGTATTTGTTTAATGTTACTTGTAATGCTGACTTGAAGAACATGATAGTTTAAATACCATATTCAGAAGTTAAGTGGGTTAGTTCCTTTTCCCTATTTTTTTTTTTTCACTGTGGTTGTTATTGAAATACAGTTCAGTTCATTAGGTTGCATTTCATGTTAGGACTTCCCTCAACTTCTTTGTTGATTTTCTTTATTGTCATTTTTTAAAGTGAAACATTAAAGTGGTTCCAAAAGTTTAAAAGGTTTGCTTAGAGTCATGTCACTCCAGTCATTCTGTCCTGTCTGCCCTATCCTACCCTATCCTGTGGATAACTTACTTATTTCTCTGCTATATCCTTATTATGCTTCCTTTTGGTACAAGCAGCCAGATGCACATGTATGTTTTCAGTTCCTATTCTTTTACAGAAGATGCTATTGATATACTTTTACTCTTTTAACACTTAATATATCCTGGAAATCACTCTACATTTGTTCACAGAAATCTTTGTTTTTAAAAGCCGTATAGAATTCCATTGTGAGGAGATCACCTGCTTACTTGTATGTGGTTTCTTAATGTTTACAGAATACTTTTAGAACACTTTCCCCATGTTGTCTCATTCCGTTTGGGCTTCCCTCTAGCTTTCCCATTTAAGATTAGGTGACTTTCTTACTCAAATTCTATAAGCTGTAAGATTTCTTATCAGATTGAACTTGCTTTTCCTCCTCCTCAATTCTGTGTTCTGGTGAACGGCACACTATTTACGCAAGCAGAAAACAAAGTTTAGAGTCTCCTGCTCATTTGCAGTCTCGTATTCTACCTATTAAACATCTCTGTCTTCATTCTTCTTCCTTTTATCTTTTTGAAATCTTCATTAACTTTTCCTCTAGATCATTGCATTAAAAAACCATTGCTGTCATGTCAATTCTGACTCATAGTGACCCTATAAGACAGAGAAGAACCGTCCTGTAGGGTTTGCAAGGAGCTCCTGGTGGTTTCATAGTGCTGACCTAATGGATTATTGCATTAGATCCTTCACTAGAGAGCAGTGGCTCTCTGACAGCATTAGTGTCAACTTGTTTGAGATGGGAACTCGTGGGCATTAACGTTACACTTCCTGTATCACCCCAGGAGATGGGGTCCATGGTTAGTGCCTGACCAAGCTTTTCAGGTGGTTCTAATACACCTGAAGTTTGGGAACAATGGACATAGAACATGTAAGATCATAGAAGGCAAATACCTCATGGTTTGAAGCTTTGAAAGAAATTGTAGATGCCAAAGGGAAGAAAGAAGTGAGCAAGCTATGAAAAGCAGGGACAGTTTAACCAAGCTCACCCAGGCACAGGTGTCTCCAAAGGGGAAAACTGGTTTGTTTCCAGGACTTCAGATTTGTTTGAATTGTATTTCTACACCAGATATACTGAAATAGGATCTATTCATATGTACAATAAAACTGGAGAGCCACTGCTGTGCTAGTTGCAGGAGAAATATGTGGCGGTGTGCTTCTGTAAAGATTATAGCCTTGGAAACTCTATAAGGAAGTTGTGCTGTGTCCTATAGGGTCACCGTGAGTGCAGATCAACTCAGTGGCAGTGGGTGGGGGTGCTGTACTAGCGGATCTCAGGATTGGTCCCTAACCAGCAATATTAGCATCACCTGGGAGCTTGTGAGAAATGCGGATTCTCAGCAGAGATTTCAATAGGAGTGAACCAACTTGAAGCTCTGTTTCCTCCATCTGTTTTCTTTGTTGTTTATGGGGCACATAACCTTTGCCCCAGGACCCTAGAACTTTCACACTCATGCTTTCTCCTTCCTGGGTTCTAGCTTACATGGAAAATGTTCATATATTTTTTAAACTTTTATTACACGTACAGAAAAGTGCCTGGAACATAAATGTACAGCTTTGTTATTTTAAAGTATCATCCAGGTTACTACCACCCAGGATAAAAACTAAAACAAAAACCGTGCTGAGTTACAGTATTACTTCCTTGCTTCCCCCTCAAGTATATATGTAAACAGTAATAGTTTGTTTTGATTATTTTTGACATTTCTATAAATCACAAGCATGTATTTTAGTGTTATTTTTAGCTTAATGTGAGATTTTTTTCTTACTCCATCTAGCTAATTTTCTTCATTTTCATTGCTATATAGTTTTCCATTTATGACTACAATTTACCCATCCTTTCTGCTGTTGATGGACATTTGGGTTGTTTCTGTGTTTTTGTTTTGTTTTCTAGCTATGATATTCTTACACATGCCTTAGGAACATAGTTTCCTGTAGGGTGTATACCTAGGAGGAGAAGTGCTGAGTTTTATGGTGTATAGGTGTTCAACTTTAGTAAATAATACCAAACTGTTGTCCAGGTGGTTAACCCAGTGAAATATATCTATGTATTTTGAAGCTGCATATTAACAGCATGGATGTCACTCATATTTCCCATGCTTGCTTTAGTAGTCAACACCTTGCTAAAGTCCTGGAGATGGTAGGCAGCTTTAGGAAGAAATCCTGTTTGTAACATATCATCTAACATAGATGGAAACCTTTTAGTAGTAAAGAATGTATTACATTTTTTTGAAAAATCATTTTTAAGGAGATAATATGTTAACATGATACAAAATTTAAAAATATAGAAGGATATGTTGTGAAAAGTAAGTTTCTCTCTCATCTGTGCCTTATAGCTGTCCAGTTTCTCCTTCTGGAAATAGCTACTCTTAACACTGATTAATTAATTTATTCAACAAACACTTATCAAGTTCCTCTTGAATGCCAGGCACTGTTCTACAGTAGTGGGCAAAATAAAACAGGCAGAGATCTGCACTTACAGAGCTTCCATTAAGGGAGGAAGTTAAGTGGAATAGTTTCCTTTTTCTGTGTGTAAATGACATGCTTTTATGTTTATTCTGAAACACAGACACCACCTACCGTTCTTAGTGTACTGCATTTTGCTTTTTTCTCATTATACTTTGGAGATTGTTTTATATCAGTATGGGAAGAGCTACTCATTTTCTTGCAGCTGCATAGTATTGTATGGATGTATTCAGAAAAATTGTAAAAGACTTAGAAATGGACACAGAAAATTACTGAATGTTGTGTGTAGTGCATTCTTCTAGGTTATCCACAGTTTTCATTGTCTTAGAACCATTTTGTAATGCTGTAGATTGTAGAATACTGATAATAGTGTAAATTATACATATTCATAAAAATGAATTGTGTTCAGTGGAATTTAAATGAATATTGTCCTAGGGATATTGACCAATTTTGCACCTGTTTGTAAATTTGGTTACTATTCCCAGTTACCTGTGTATGTGTGTTTTTTGACTTCTCCGTTGAACTGATTATAACATCTTACTGGATGCTTCTCCAGTTAATAAGTTAAATAAAATCTTTAAAAATATTTGTTGTGCTTCAGGTGAAGGTTTACAGCTCAAGTTAATTTCTCACTGAGAAATGTATGTATACATATATTGCTTTGAGACATTGCCTGTGATCCCTACAATGTGATAGTGTACTCCAAGTTTTGCATGCCTGCCTATCTGCAGTTCCATCTGCTCTTCTCACCCAGGGACAGCACATTTCTGCTTTTCACTCTGTACTTCTTGTATCCTCTTAAGGAGCACTTGTCCCCTCCTGTCTACCCTCTTCTCTGTCATCTAGAAAGAAACTAGTAGGACAGCCTCCTATAAATGTATAAAACCATAAAACACACATACCATGTGGTCGCACTGATTGAAGACAATTATTATTGTCTGTGAATGATTGAGAAACTCCTGAATCACTCACACTTGTTTTCAGGCTTGATTAAGCCAAGCCAAGTGCCATCAAGTCGGATAGACGTGAAGGGCATAATAAACAGCTTCCAGTATTTCTACCAGCCCCCTCATGTAAATAGTTGAATTTACCTACAAAAGTGAATTAGAGGATGATGCAACTCCTCTGTGGAAGAAATTGACCTGGGTCAGGGGGAACTGAGGAGGAGATGCTCAGCAGCCAGATGAAGGCTTCTCTTTCATTTGTGCAAGCGTGTGTGGACCTCCTGTTTTAGGTTAGATTATATTAGAATACAAAGGAGAATAACGTGGTCTTGCCTTACAAAGAACCTGTGCTGTAGTGAGGGAGGCAGATTTAAAAGCAGATGTTGTATGTCACAGAGTTGATTCCAACACATAGCAGCCCTATAGAACAGTTGAACTGCCCCACGGGGTGTGTTTAGTTGTGATCTTTATAGGATTGTCTGGTCTTTTCTCCTGCACAACTGCTGGTGGGTTTGAACCACTGACTTTTAGGTTAGCAGCCACGCACTTAACCATCTTGCGACCAAAGCTCCTCGTAATATGGTAAGTGCTGTGATATAAATATATGTAGAAGACTGCTAACTTAGAATTTGTGTGCTGGAAGCGCTTAGCTGTTTAATACTTGAGGAGACAGCTTAATGAACTCTGATTGTTATAGAAAATGAGGAAGCGAATGACACCTAGAAGGAGGCAAGAAGCTGTTTATTGTGCCGGCGGGCCAATGGGACCTTCACAGGTTCCAAAAATTGGCCCTGAGTGGGGTTTCGGGAGGGCAGATATAGTGCAGCTTGAGGATGTTGTAGTTGAGAAAAATGGGGTGAGCGGGCAGGGTTCTGGGGGGGCGCATCCTGCTAGGTGGGAGTGAGGCTTTGAAGGGGGCAAGGGGAGTGGGGCTTATCAAAGGAGAGTGTCCTGTCAGGCGAGAGCTGGCTGAGAAGGGGAAAGGGAGTATTGTAACTGTCAGACAGGGAGTTGGGCTGAGAAGGGAAAAGGGAGTATCCTGATAGGCCGGTGCCGGGCTTGAGAAGGGGAGAGGGGAGTATCCTGTTAGGCAGGCGCTGGGCTTTGGAGGGGAGTGCCCTGTCAGGCGGGAGCAGGAACTGCAAGGAGGGGGAGGAAAATTTTTCAGTCTCAGTTATCTGTATTATGATGTTCAACAAAGTCTTCCTGGAGAAGGTGATACCTTCTCTTGAAGGGAGTATGTGTTTTAAGCAGAGAGGTGGAAAAGTATGTCAGGGTAAGTAACCATATGTAGTTTAGTGTGTTGAAGCGTAAAGTGAGAGGTAGGATGTCATGAATTGAATTCTGTTTCCCAAGAATATCTGTATCAATTTGACTGTGCTGTGATTCCAAATACTGTGGGGTTGTCCACCATTTTGTCATCTGATGTGATTTTCCTATGTCTTACAAATTCTGTTTCTATGATGTTAATGCAATGAGGTTAGTAGCAGTTATGTTAATGAGGCAGGATTCAATCTACAAGATTAGACTGTGTTTTAAGCTAGTCTTTTTTGAGATGAGAGAGAAGAGAGACAGAGGGATAGAAGCAAGCAGAGAGCATGAGGATCTTACCATCAAGGAGCCAGGAGGATAGCCTGGACCCAGGGTCCCTGCACTGAGAAGCTCCTTGGCCAGAGAAGATTGATGACAGGGACTGTCTTAGTTATCCAATGCTGCTATAACAGAAATACTGCAAGTGGATGACTTAAAAAAAAAAAAAAATTATTCTATCACAATCCAGTAGGCTAAAAGTTCACATTCAGGGCAGTAGCTCCATGGGAAGTCTTTTTCTTTTGGCTGTGGAGTAAGGTCCTTGTCATTAGTCTTTCCTTGGACTTGTAGCTGCTGAGACCAGGGACCTGGGGGTCCTTTCCATAGGATACACTGTGGTCCTGGCAGTGCTTCTTGTGGTATGAGGTCCCCAACTCTCTGCTTGCTTCCCTTTCCTTTATATCCCAAGAGATTGTGTCAAGGCACAACACAATTTTACACACTGAGTTCTGCCCCACAAACACAGCTGCTGCCCATCCTCCTTCATTAACATCACTGAGGCAGGGTTTACAGCATTTAGAAACATCTTACAATATTGGGAATCATCATCTAGCCAGATGGCTACACACATTTTTAGGGGACATAATTCAATTCATGACAAGCACCTTCTCCATGGCTGGTAGAGAAAATCTTCCCTTGTGGTGGGTAGAGAAAACCTTCCACTGGAGCTGGCACCCTGAATTTGGACTTCTAGCCTATTAGACTGTGAGGGAATAAGTTTCTCTTTGTTAAAACCATCCATTGGGGGTATTTCTGTTATGGCAGCACTAGATAACTAAGACATAGGACATCATTAGAATGGTAAGCAAGAGTCAGTTCACAGACAGTCACAAGGGTGTTTTAAGTACAGCCATGTAGATCCTGCTGATGAATACCAGCCTAATACAATCATTAATAAGCACCGCTTGTTAAGTATTTACTGGACACCAGGAACTGTATTACCTCTTCTAATCCTCGTAACAACTCCGGGACATTTCACAACTGAGAATATGGAGGTGCAGAGAAGTTGGATAACTTGTTCATGGCCATGTCTAATGCTTCTAGAGGGTGGATTCCAGAGTGCAGAGGTCTGTCTGACTCCAGAGCCTTTTAATTGGAGAATCATTAAAGAAAAAGTGTTAAGCAAGGGAGTAGCATGATTATATATTCAGTTTAGATTAATAAAATTCTGCAGGCCAAGTGGACATGAAATTAAAGAGGACAGAATGGGAGGCAAGGAGTTAGTAGTTGGAAGCTGTTAAAGTGGCCCACATGAGAGATGATTAAAACCTGAACTAGGATAGATGTTGTTGGATAGACATAGGAGAGATGGATTAGAGGACTATGGAAGAGATCAGATCAGAAAATGTAAGTAGTTGATTAGGTATGGTGTGGTCAGACAGAGGAGAGAGTTGAGGGCGGTGTAGTGTTTTGGCATGGAATACTAAGTGGTGGTACTGCCAGTTAAGATAAAGACACTGGAGGAGGAGATGAAGTAAAAAAGGTTAGTTCAGTGTTGAGTGTGTTGGTTTGAGGTGCTAGTGGGAACCTGTAGTGGAATCATACTGCAGGCATATGAATCTGTACATATGATTCCAAAATTCAGAGGAAAGATTTTGGCCAGAGATCAAGATTTGGATGTTAGTAGGTGGTGGTTGAAACTAGGAGAATAAACTCACCTATAAAGCCATAACCCTGGGAGACATAACTCTTGTTAAGGAGCCCTGGTGGTGTGGTAGTTAGAGCAACTGACTTCTATTGAAAGATTGGTGGTTTGAAACCACCAACAACTCTGGGAGAAAGATGTAATGATCTCCTGTAGAGATATCCAGCCTCAGGAACCCCATGGGGTCATAAATCAGAGTCAACTTGTCAGCATTGTTTTAGTTTTTTGTGAAACCAGAAGAGTAAACTCACCCAGGAAGCCATAACCCTGAAGAACACAACTCTCAATTAAGTAGTGAAAGAAGACACTCTCAGAGGTAAAAAGAGAATGAGGAACAGGTAGTGTTGTAGAGGCCAGGAGAGTAGAGTTTCAAGAAGGGCAGGTTGAAGAGTATAAGATGCTGTCGAGAAATCCAGAAACCTAAGGACAGAAAAGTGATTGCTGGAGATGCCAGTGAAGAGGTCATTGATGACCTGGGTGGAAGCTGTAGTGGTGCAGTGGTTAAGCACTTGGCTGGTAACTGAAAGGTCACTAGTTTCAACCCACCCACTGTTCCTTGGCAGAAGGATGTGACAGTCTGTTTCAGTAAAGATTATAGCCTGGGAAACCCTGTCACACAGTTGTGCTCAGTCCTGTAATTTTGCTGTGATTTGAAGTCACCTTGACAGCAGTGGGTTTGGATAACCTGGGTAAGAGCAGTTTCAGGGTAGTGGAAGGTTTTAGTCAGATTTCAGTGGATTGAAGGGTGAAGTAGAGGTTGGAAAGAGGAAACCAGATGTATAGGTAATGTTTTTGAAAAGTTTGAATAAAAACTAGAAAAGAGACTAGAAGATACCTGTGAAGTGCACAGGTTGAATGACTGACTCTTTACTCAATTTTAATGTTGTGGAAGCTGCTTTGAACTCAGTCCTACAAGTTAAAAGTCCTTAAACTTTTACAGAGCGTTTTAGCCAGCTAGGGCTGCTCTAACAGAAATACCACAGAATGGATGGCTTTATTAGCAAAGGAAAGTTTATTCTTCCACAGTCCGGTAGGCTACAAGTCCAAATTCAGGATGACCGCTCCATGGGAAGGTTTTCCCCCTTGTCAGCTCTGGAGGAAAGTCCGGTGTTGCATCAGTCTTTGTCCAGGGAGCGTCTTGGCACAGGAACCTCAGGTCTAAAGGGACGCTCTCTGCTCCTCGTGCTGTTTTCTTGATGGTGTGAGGTTCCCAATTCTCTGCTTGCTTCTCTTTCCTTTTATCTCTTGCAGGACGAAAGGATTAAGGATGGGGCAAGCCACACTCCAGGGAAACTCCCTTTACAGTAGAGCAGAGAGGTGATCTTCTAAAGGGACTTACAGTCCCACCCTGATCCTTTAATGTACAGCACAGCAAAATCACAAAATGGAGGATAATCACAGGATACAAGGAATCATGGCCCAGCCACAAGACTACACCTGTTTTTAGGGGGACACAATTTGATCCATGACATGGAGTATAGACTTAACTCATGAGGGTTGGGGGCAGCTATCAAGTGAGTTCTTCTGTTCGCACATGGGCTATAATTTGTGCATGTGATATGCATGCCAGAAATCAGGACCAAAGTGCATCATTGGAAATAATAATCTGGCAAAAAAAAATGAAAAGGAAACCCAAAGAAAGAAAATGATAGTTGCGTCGTGAGTGACTGTTATCAGGCACTGTACTGTCCTTCATGTGTTCTATTTTGTGTTGTCCTCATAGCCACTCTGTGTCGGGACGGGGAGAGGAGGAGTATTATCCGCATTTTCCAAGTGACGAAGCTGGATTCTGTAATCCTTAACTAGGAGAGCCGCAGTTGAAACCCAGGTCAACTGATTTCAAAGCTTGTATATTTTTCTGCTCCACTCCTGTATCTCTTCTTATCTTGTTCCAGGTACTGCCACTGGATGACTGTGACCTTGAACGAGTCTCTAAGTTTTCTCGTCTGTAAAAAGATGTGGTTATGATCCTTAAGTCCTTTCTAGTTCAAGAGTTCTAGGAATCTGTGAATTAATATTTACTAATAGTGTTGCTATTTGGATATTAAAAAAAACTAGTCAGGGAATTACCCTGCCCTCGGTATATTAATAACTTCATAGTAATACTGTCAGATGGCCCAGACTCTGTAATTTATTTTCCCGTCACAAAGTGAATACCCATTATGTATGTAGGCCTTAGAAGGCAACTGTAAAATAAATCAAGTAAATAGTTTCAGTGACAGACTCTCCATCAATTGTTGCTGGCCCTGGGCATATGGACAAATAGCTACCTGCAGGATTGTGTGATGATTTTAAAGTGTGCTATAGGTTAAGTGCTAGGTATTTTTTATTAATTTATGAAGTACTCTGGCATGTGGCCTTTAGAAATTACAGTATTACATAATCATAAATCTTGATTAAGGCAACAAAACGTATTTACTGTGGCTGGCTTCACAGCTAGGGTGAAATATTTTATAGCGTGTATAATGAGTCGCTAGATGATGATGATTCTCTGTTCACATCTGAAAAACGAGAGTTGGGAAATGAACTAGAAGCTTTAAGGGTCTACCTAATTGTGAAAATTAATTTCAAGGAGCAATACCATATGCCCAGTGAGTACTTAATAAATAATTGAGGAGGAGAAGAAAAAAAAGCAGGAGAAATTAGGAGGCTTTCAAACCTTATCAGGTCCATTTTGGAAAAAATTTAAAAATATGACTGTAATGTGACTTGCAAAGCTATGCTATACAACATGATGTGGAAAGAAACAACATTTGCAAAGACTAGGCATTTTAGATTAAATACTCTTTCAAACTGGAGTCCATGTGTTCTTGGAGCACTGACCCTAGAAAATTTCTAACGGGGATGATTCTCCCTTCGAGGGTGTTATGGAGATGTGTAGGGACATTGTGTGTGTTGAGTGTGTGTTGTTGAGATACACACTGTTTTAAACCAAATGATTGTCTTTTGATTTCTCTTTTATATTATAGCTAATGTATTAATTTTTTGAAAAGTGTTTAGTAGGTTATGAATCTATTAATTTTATTTTGAAATAGTATGGGGCATAACAAAACTTTTTAAAGATAAAAAGCAGGTGTAAGCTCACTGAATTGTACATGTAAAAATCATTGAATCAGTAAATATTTTGCTTTATATATGTTTTTACCACCGTTGGAAAACAAAACAAAACAAGTCACTGTGCCTGATAGAGCTGATAGACACTACTGCTAGATTTCTTTTGACGTGTAACAAAGTACCACAAACACAGGACTTAAAACCGTACTCATTTATTACTTCAGTTTCTGTAAGTGAGAAGCCCCTTCATGGTAGAATTCTTTGCTAAAGGCCTCACAAGGCTGAAATCATGGTGTCCAGGGCCTGTGCTGTCATCTGAGGGTTGGGATCCTCTACCACATTCACTGGTTGTTAGCGGAATTTGATTTCTTACAATCACATGACTATGGTCTCCTTTCCTACTGTTTTTTGGTGGGGGCTCATTCTCAGCCTCAAAAGAGGTCTCAGCCACAAAGCCTTCCCAGCATGGCAATTTACTTCCTTCCAAGCCCGCAGGAGACTCTCTCCAGTTTGATACAGCAGTCTTCCATAAGGCGGCTCTACATGAGTGGGTATCCCCTCATTGTCACAGGCCTCACTCACACCACAGGAGGGGGGATTGTACAGCACTTGTGCAGCAGCGAGTGGAAGTCTTGGCGGGAGGCATCTTAGAATTCTGCCACTGTAGCAAATCTTTATACCTACATCTCTTAACTGACAGCGAAGTTCACTTATTTGAAATAAAACCACACTAGTTATTTAACATTCATGCAGGTATTGAGTATCTACTCTGTGCCAGGTACTTTTCAAGGCAGTGAGGCTACCAAGTCGTTGCCCCTGTCAAGACTATCTTCAAGTGATAAATGCAGTGAAGAATACAGAATAGAGAAAAGTGTGTGTTCTTTTAGTGAGAGTGGTTAGGGAGCAGACACTGAAATGGTGAGGAGGTGACAGGTGGAGCTGTGGGAACAAAGCTTTCCAGTAGAAGAAGGTAAATGCAAGGACCCTGAGTTAGGAATAAGCTTGTTGTTAGCTGCTATCAGATTGACCTCTCATTGTGACTTCATGCATAATAGAGTCAGAATGTTGTGATCCATACAGAGCCAGACCTTTCTTCCTGGTCTTAGTCTAGCAGCTCCTCTGAAACCTGTTTGGCATCATAGCAATGCTCAAACCTGCACTAGATGAATGGTGGCTGCTTGTGAGGTGTGTTGCCTGTGAGATGAACCCGGGTCTCCTTCGTGGAAGGTGAGAATTCTACTACTGCCCCCAGGGATAAGCTTGACAGTGTTTAAAGAGGAGCAGGGCTGGTGTGGCTGGAGCAGACTGTGCAAGGAGAGAGCGGTAGGTGAGTTCAGGGTAGCGGATGATGGACAGCTCATGTAGCCCTGTAGGCCTTGGTGAATAGTTTGATTCAAAGTAAGATGGGAAGAAGGCAGCCAAGGGGGTAGTTGCTCTGATTTCCGTTTTCAAAAGATCTGGGTGGAGAAACAGCCTATACAGGGGGGAAAATGTACAAATACAAACTCAGATGAATTCTTTGAAGAGAAAGAACACAGTCCTGTGTGTGCATATATGACCAAGGACCCAGACTAGACTGAAGTCAAACAAGACAACTATCACAGGTTCTACCTGACTGAGTCCATCCAGCACAACCAGGTGGTCCCCAGCTACCATCACTGACAGCTCTGACAAGGATCACAGTAGAGGGACCCAGAGAGCTGGAGAAAAACGTGCAACAAAAGTGTAACTCACAAAAAGACCACCTTTTCTCTGATGAGTATTTATGTGGAAAGAGAATGTCCTGGAAAGACCCAGAATGCTACTTGAGTAATGTCGGCATCTATACTTGGATGCAAATAGAGCATTCTCTCGGAACTGTCTGTATTTGTATCCGTGTATCTATTTTTCATTCTACCCACTTGTGTCTTCTTCCTTTTCAGCATCAGATTTTAGTAATTAAACAGTAGTAGCAGTAGCAGTTCTTGTTGTAGTGGTAGTAGTGGTAGATATTTATTGAGCATTTATTAGGTACCAGACACTGTAATAATTGCTTTGCCTTACCTCATTTAAATCTGTCAACCCTCTGAGGTAGCATTATAATACTACCTACATTTTACAGAAGAGAAAACTGCCTCTTGGAATGAGGTCAAGTACTGTGTTAAAGGTTGTTATACAGATTGTAAATGATGGTGTCGAGATTTGAACTCAGGCATTGCAACTTTGTTAACAATTACTTTTTACCGAATTTCTGAAGACATGGTCTAAAGTGGTACTGTACAGTAATGTTAGATACAAATGCAAAATATGTATGTAATTTAAAATATCTTAGTAGCCTTGCTTAAGAAAAGTGAAAAGAGCTAAAAGCAAAACAAAGTACGAACCAGTAGCTGTCAAGTCGATTTCAACTCATGGGGAATGTGTGAAGAAGAACTGGGTGAAATTAATAGTATATTTTATTAAGCCCAACTAACATATCAGAAATATAATTTAGAGATTTAACTCACTGCTGTCGATTCATTTCCAGCTCATAGCAACCCTGTAGGTCAGAGTAGAACCACCCTGTAGAGTTTCCAAGGAGCACCTGGGGGATTTGAACTGTAGATCTTTTCATTATCAGATGTAGCACTTACCCACTACGACACCAGAGTTTCCGTTTGAACATTGACTCAATGTAAAAACTGTTCATGAGATACTTTACCAAGACTTTGACATATAGGGTGTATTTTACATTCACACCCTTGGGCTAGCTGCATTTATTTCAAGTGCTCAGCAGCGACATGTGGTCAGTGGCTCCCACATTGACCGGTGCTCCAAAGAGGACCCAGTGACTCCTCTGCCCTGTCATCCCTGACTTGAGTTAGGGGTAGGCACAAGTCGGGAGAGTGAAGAAGACTTTGTTGTCCTGTTGCCCTGAAGCTAGTAAGGTATCTTTTCTCTTTCCAGATTGAAACCCTGTTATTTTCTGGGATTTTACTCATCTGTGATGAGGTTCCATAGTACTTACATCCCTTAAGTCTCCTTGGGTATAAATAGACATTTGTGGGCTGGCCACCAGATACTGCAACAGTGTTTTTATGGAAAAGGTTGCAAAATTCCGGGTTTTATAAATCTCTCATATTTGAAATGTCCTCATTTATTGTGTAGGGAATGAAATTGAAGAAGAAATCATAGTTATTATTTGCTTCATAATCTCTAAGCTATAGCTGCTGCAGCACAGAAGAAGTTTTTTTCTTTTTTAGTTTAGGAATCATGCTGTTCCTTTTTTGCCCTCTGACTAGACTGGTAGTAAGATTTCACCATTTGTTTGTTGAGTGTTAGATGAGAAACAGACATCCCTAGAACTGAGCTTTGTAAATTGGTTCCTTCATTAACTTCAGTTCTGAAACACATCCTGTATCCCTGCCATTATAAAAAGCCACCCAGGCTTGTCCTAACAGACCAAATCACAAAGACGTATAGAAAGAACCAAGAATCTTCTATACTGTCATTTCTGAAAATGTGAACCTACACACTGCCTAAAAGTGCATGAGGGTGAGTTCTGTGTTTTTGTGAATGGGAAGGAAAGAACAGAATGTACTTTTCAGGGAGGATTGACTCAAGATTGTACTGTTGTTAATGTTTGTTTATGTTCCATTAAAAGTATTTATAGATTCGACCCTTGAAAAAACATAAATTTCAAAAGACTCAGGGAAAGAAAGAACACCAGAGAAAGTGATGCTGTGTAATAATTATGTGGTTTTTTAAGTTTAAAAATATTTGGAAAAAAAAAAGAGAAGTGTTATGCAGAGTGTGATAAGGGCATATAACCTTAGTAAAGCAGAAATTAGGAAACCAAATTGTTGCTGAGTTTTGGGAGGAGAACTTCCTAATGAAAACATTAGGTTATAAATAGTGGAGAGATGTTTTCAAAGATGGGCACATACATTTTTATAATTGATTCTTGGGAACGACATTGAGTTTGCATCCCCAGACTATCTTTAGATCATTTCACTTCAATGTAATGTTTGTTGAATACTGGCCCTGTGAGGCACCAGAGAGAAAGACCTAATTACTGCCTTCCAAGAATTTGCATTTTAGCATCTGTTTAACTAATTCTTAAATGTTTCTTCTTAACTAAAGTTCTGTCTGCATCCATATTGGCACATTTTACCTCACATTGCTTTTCAGTGAAGTGCAGCAACTCGAAGATCATCAGTATCAGTGTTTTCACCCTTAAAAAAAAAAAAGCCTCTTTTTTCCTGTCCTACTGATTTCTTTCTAGGTGGAAGAAGAAAGAGTGGAGAGGAGGAGACAGGTGTTCCTTAAGAAGATACTAGTAGAGTGACAAAGAGGAGTGTACTGTCATGGGGTGAGGAGAGCAGATGGAGATGCAGATTGGCAGATGTGCAAGATTGATTTGGATTGTGTACTTTCACTTAATCACCATAAAAAAAAGGCTTTTTGATAAACCTGCATACCTTGTTGCCTTCAATAGTTTTCACTTTTTGAATTTATTTTATTTGTTTATTGTGATTGAGTGAAAGTGTACAATCCAGTATAAATTTGCGTGCCTGCCTATGTGCAACTCTTACTGCTGTCCTTGCCCGATGGTGACGGCACACTCCTCCTTTCTGTCTTATACATGTCATATCCTCTTAGCAATCTCCTGCCTCTCCTCTCCATCATCTTCACTCCCCTCTAGTAAGAGGCCAATTTTGGAAATGTCATTTATCTAAAAGATAAATCAATTCTTGTTTTAAAAGAAGAAAACACTTTGGAAGTACATTGAGTTTAAACACAACACTTCCCCTTCATTGCCTGTATTTCCCTCACTCCCATTACTCTTACCTGGAGGTCCTTGCTGTTAAGTGTTGGGTGTGTGTTCCTTCAGGCCTTACACACACACACACACACACACACACACTGCAGTTGAGTAGATTCTGATTCATGGTGACCTTCTAGGACAGAGTAGGACTGCCCCGTGGGGTATCTAAGATTGTAAGCTTTATGGAAGCAGACTGTCATATCTTTCTCCTTTGGGGTGGCTGGTGGATTCCAACTGCTGACCTTTTGGTTGGCAACTAGCTGTGTTAACCACTGTACCACCAGGAACTCAAGTTTTTTTGTGTGTGTATATACGTACACACACACACATATGTATAAATATGCACATACAGTTGTTAGGTGCAGTCAAGTATACTTTCATGTGATGGTAGAGCTGCCCCATAGGGTTTTCTAGGCTATAATCTTGGTGGGGAGCTCTAATGGCAAAGTGGTAAGAGCTCAGCTGTTGACTGAAAGGCTAGAAGTTTGAATCTACCAGTTATTCCTTGGAAAACCTGTGGGGCAGTTCTGCTGTATTCTGTAGGGTTGCCATAAGTCAGAAATGAGTTGATGGTAATGAGTTTTTTGAAAGATACCTTTGTGGGAACAGATTGCCAGGTCTTTCTCCTGTGGAGCTGCTGGGTAGATTGGAACTGTCAGCCCTTCTCTTGGCAGCTGAATGCTTACCCACGGTGCCCCCGGAGCACCTCTCTCTCTCTCTTTCTCTCTCTGTTTCTCTCTCTTTCTTCCTCTGTTTCTAACTCTCCCTCCCTCTCTCCTCTGTCTACTCCTTGTCCACCAGTTTGCCGTAAGCAAGGCTAAATCTAAAGTTACCCATATACCCTGAGGATAAGGTGGGTTTTACATAATGGAAAAAGATGACTTTTCAAGGATATTAAATGAAAGATGTTCCATGCAGACAAGATGGGAAGGGCGAGAGACTCAGCGGCAGTAATGGAAAACGTGAGACTGGCAGGGACGTTTGAATAACCAGAGAAGACAAGGCAGACAGACAAACACTAGCCTCACCTCACAGCTGCACTGTGGCTCTATTAAAATATGAAATGTGGCTACACTAAGATGCCTCCAAGGGAACACAGGTTCAGTTTGGGAAGGGCTCCTAGTTCTTTTGAAGCAGAGCTCTGGACAAATCATTTCAAGTCCTTGAGACTTATTTTCCATATTTAGAAAAGGGATTCAGGGCAGGCTCAATTCTGTGGTCCCTTTACATGCTAGAACTCTGTAATGAAATCATATATGTGGGAAACAGTACCCTCACATACTGTTCGAGGTATACATTGGTTCAGCCTTTTGGAGGTCAGTTTGACAGAATCTGTCAAATGTGTGAATGTGTTTCTTATAATCTAGCAGTTCTGTTTTTGGGAATATGTAAGATTGTTAATTGGAGCATTGCCTGGATAGCAGAAAGCTGGGATCATTAAATATCCATCAGTATGGTGAATGGAAAATAAATTATAGTGCATTCATACAACACAGCCATTAATGAGAATGGTGTAGATTTGTCTGTCTGATCTGGGGGGTGAAAAGAACAGGTCTCAGTATGATAGCATACACACACACACACACACAAACCATATATATACATAAGTACATACATGCTTGGAACATGGAAGACACTTGAATGTGTACTGAACTATTTCTATAATTCCGCGTGTGTATACATGTGTATATAATTCTGTATATACGAGGTCTGACAAGTTAGCGAACTCATCCTAGAAAAAGTGCTACATACCTCTTTGCTGAGTATCACTGCGGTCATCTTCGCAGTACCCCGCCTTGGGAAGCTGTGCCCCAACACCAGCACCTAGTCCACTCTTCAAAGCACTTTTTCTAGGATGAGTTCCCAAACTTAATTGTCAGACCTTGTACAATGACAGCTCTGATGGACATTTCAGAAAAAGAGTTCCAAAATTGCTTTGAAGGGTGGACTAGACACTGGCGTTGGTGTGCAGCTTCCCAAGGGGAGTGCTTTGAAGGTGACTATAGTGATATTCAGCGATGAGGTATGCAGCACTTTTGGTAGCATAAGTTGGTGAACTTAATTATCAGGCTTCATACATGGAAACCTTGTGGTGCGGTGGTCAAGCACTTGCTGCTAACCAAAAGAATGGTGGTTTGAATCCTCCAGTTACTGCTTGGTAACTGTGAGAGAGTTTTACTGTCTCCAGCAGGATCACTGTGAGCTCGTATCGACTTCACGGCAGTGGGTTTAGTTTTGGTGTTTTGACAGCAGAGGAAATGCTCTGTGAATCTCGTTTCCTCATCATCAGCTGACTCCACCCTGTTCATCACTTAAAAAAACTCATAAGCTTCTTCATTTATAAACTCTGAGAAGTAAATACATTGAAGGAATTTGCCCTTTGTAACACTTCTGCTGCAGCTAGTCGATGCATGCTTGTCAAATAACGTGATGCTGCGTCAATTAAATGAAATCTACCTTTTTATTAATCACTATTTTTTCCTCATAGAAATTATCATCAGAGTATTCTTCTTATAAAATATAAATAATGTCTATGCTGTTTTCTTTTTATTATGTCAATATATTTATTACCGAGCTGCCTACATTGCACGCTTGTTTCCCTTATAAAGGCATGGCCCTGGTAGCTCTTCTTGATAGGCTACGAATATTTGTGTTAGTGACATCCCAGGTTGGTGCTGTAGTTGAATTGATCACATATCAAGATTATAACGTTAGGTGAAGTTTCAACTGATTAAATTCTAAGGAGCAGAGGTCTGCCTCAGTACATATTTTGATTATAAGAAATATGAAATTCGCTATTACATGTGAATTAAATTTGACCAGGAATGTTGCTCAATACTGTAAAGTTAGCAGTCTAATCAAAAGCTCATCAATGATTCAGTAGTATCTTGGGGGTATTAGTGCACAGAGTAGAGAAGACCCATCCGCTCCTCTGTAGAGTTTTTGTTGTAATACATTGCTTTCTTTTCTGTGGGTTTTATTCTCCCATAGTATAAGGGTGCACCAGAAGAGGATGAAAGGCTGGCCATATATTTGCTCATTCCTGGGGATTAGTGGAGGATTTCAGGGTAAAATTAAGTTTGAAAGGTGAAAAGGTGAGAATTTTACAGGAAAAGTCAGTTTTCCTGATCTTAAGAGACATGGACTTCTTTGGTTTAAGTTATTTTCTCTGTGTTTTTCTGTCCTTAAAATGGAAGTTGTTGCTTGAAATGTGCCTCTTCATTTCTTTACTTTTACAGCCAGGTCTGTGGATTTGTAATGAATTCTCAGTCAGTTGTGAAGCAGTCAGTGGATGTAGTTTTGGGCAATAACTCCTGGACTACATGAGGGTAATTATCTGAGTTTTATGTGTTTTATTGCAATAGAAGTAGTATGTTGGAAGAATAAAGAATAATGCTCATAAAACTAAAGAGGAAGTGATTATATAATAAAGAAAAGTTAAAAAAAGGACGCTAATATAATTTGTGAACATTTCCTTTAGATAATATTCTAGAATGGCAAAATGAGCTGATAGATCAAGATTTGGGTAGACTAATCTTTCAGAGTTATCTTTTTTTTATCTTACTGTTTCACAGAAAACAACCAAGATATCTGGGCATGACAAACTACATCAGAGTGTACACAGTAGAACATTTTTATAACACTCTACAAATGAAAAGCCAATTTCCGTTAGCACAGACAGTAATGCAAATATTCACAGTAGCTTGCTACAGAGAAATTAAACTGCTGCAATTGATGATTCCATTGCTTTAATAGGAGCTCATGCTAGCATAACCTTTATTAATTAGGAAAGTATCATATAATTTAAATCTAGGCAAGAATATTACACACCAGTAAGTTGCCACTGAAGACATTAAACAGCAATGGCCTGTCTTGTATTTTCAAAGATTCTTGCAGTTAATTATCTCTGGACTCATCATGACTTTTTTGCTTTTTTCAGCTCTAGGTGCATACATTTTTGTGCTTTCAGCATATAGTTTGTGCAGTTTTCAGTGGACTTAGAACCAATAGAGCTGAGAGTTCAAAAAGTGAAATTTGCATAAACTCTGAGATTTGGAGTCTTAATTTGTCATCCCCAAATGATCATCCCATTTTACGGAGGATTGCTGGGGGCTTCCTGGGATAGGTCTGAGGTAAAAGGGGTAAAATGAACTTGAATGTTTCTAATGGTATGCTCTTTTTATTTTTATTTTTATTGTGATTAAGTGAAAGTGTACCATCCATGTAAAGTTTGCGTACCCCCCGGCTGCACATCCGTCTGCTCTCCTCAGCCAGTGACAGCACGTTCTTCCTTATCACTCGATACTTCTGTTATCCTCTCAGTGAGCACCTCTTCCCTCCTCTCCACCCTCTTTTTTTCTCGTCGAGAAAGAAACTGATAGGACAGCCTCTTGAAATGTGTAAAACTGTAAAGTACACACACCATGTGCTCATACTGTGTCCCCAAGTCCAGTCCATTCTTGTCTGAAGAGTTGACGTCAGTACTGGTTTTGGATCAGGGCCAGCAGCAGCGTATCTAGGGGCCGTGTTCCCAAGGGACCCTCCAGGCTGTCAAACCATTGTTTGTCTCTTTTAGTAGAGTTCTTGAACTACACGCCTCTTCTTCTTGTGCTGCCTCAGGCACTCTACATTGTGTCCCCCTTCATGGCAGCCTTTGGTGGTGGCTGGGTACCGTCTAGTTCTTCTGGTCTCGTGTTGATACAGTCTCCCATTGATATGGGTCCTTCTGTTTCCTGGACTCTTTTTTTCTTCATGTCTTTTGTTGTTCTCAGTCACCTCTGTTGCAGATGGGTTAGGACCATTTGTTGTACCTCAGATGGCAGCTTGCTAGCTTTCCTAATGGTATGCCCTTTGAAGAACTTAGCATTTCATGATTGGATAAATGAGATTGAAACAGCAAAATAGGCAGAGGTGAAACAGTTGGTGGGAGGTAGGAAAGAAGTTTGGAAATGTTGGGTCACAGGACGAGCGTGGGGTTTTAGTCATCTGCTGCTTCTGTAATGGAAAATACCGCAAGTGGATGACTTTAATGAAGAAAATTCTATTCTTACACAGTCCAATAGGCTACAAGTCCAAATTCAGCATGTCCGCTCCATGGTAAGGCTTTCTGTGTTTGTTGGCTCTGAAGAAAGGTCCTTGTGTTGCATCAGTCTTGGGTCAGGGAGCATCTTGGCTCAGCTACCTCAGGGCTGAAGGACACGCTCTTCTCTTGATGCTGCTTTCTTGATGCTTCCCAAATCTCTGCTTGTTTGCCTTTCCTTTTATCTCTTGTAGTATGAAAGGATAAAACGTGGTGCAAGTCACACTCTGGAGAAACTCCCTTGGTAAGGGTGTTATAACCCCCCCAATCTTTTTTAACATAAGCCAGTCTATCAAGCACAGGTAGAGATCAGAATTTACAGCACTGGAAAATCACAATAGGGAAGACAGTCACACATTGCTGGGCATCATGGCCCAGCCAAATTACTGTGCACATTTTGGGGGGAGACACAATTGAATCCGTGACAGGAGTGTTTCAAGGGGGAGTGGCCAGTAGTGTTGAATGCTACTGAGAGGTCAAAAATAATGAGGATTGGAAAAAGACTTGTTGGATTTATCAATATGGAGATCATAAGTAACTTAGCAAGAGCTGTGTCCGTGGGAGTGATGGACATAGAAGCGAGACTGGGATGGTCTAATTAATGTGTGAGTGGAGTTCCTGGGAATAAATGGTTGATGTGCTTGACTAGATGATTGGAGGTTCAGGTCTATCCAGAGGCATCTGAGAAGAAAGGCCTGCTGTCCTACTTCCAAAAAAATTAGCCATTGAAAACCCTATAGAATGCAGTCTACTCTGACATACATGAAGTCACATTGTGTCTGAACTGACTCAGTGGCAACTGAATTTTTTGTTTTAATGTGTAAGCAGTGGTGATTATATGGAAGCCGGAGTATAGAGTCTTTTGAAAGTCAACAGTGAAATGAGTGAGGTGGTAAAATGGTAGATAGATGAGGAAAGTTTGAAGGAGAGCTTTTTGTTTTACTAACTGGGTAGCCTTGATCAACCTTAAAAGTGAATGGGGGAGAATACTGGTAAGAGGGAGAGGCAACTATTTATAAGCATGAGAAAATTGGCGGTGTAGTTCTCTCTGAAGACAGGAATTACAGGATGACTACAGATGTAAGTAGTCTTCAGTGTTTGTTATTAGTAATAAGACCCATGTGATGGCCTCTATACTTGCCTGTTATGTGAGAGGTGAGGGGATCTCCATGTGAAGAGCTGGAAGGAAGTTGACATAATTTGAAATAGTCATTTTGCAGAATGTAAGAGTGAATTGCATAAAAACATGCAGTGTCAGGCTGTGTTGAGGGCTGATTTGGTAGGAGTGATCATGAATTTAGAGTACAAATCAGTCTTGATTATGTGGGTATACATGGCAAAATCAGATGATTGATCTTTTTCCTTAAATTTTATTTTGCTGCTGTTGTTGAGAATATACATAGCCAGACATACACCAGTAAAGTAGCTTCTGTGTGTATACTTAAGTGACACTGGTCACATTCTTTGTAATGTTACAGCCCTTCTCACCCTCCTCTGAGTTGTTCCTGCCTCATTAATGTAAACTCTTTATCCCCTAGTCTTTTGAGTTGCTGTTGTCAGTTGGATCCCGTATAGATAGATCCTAAGAGTGTAATGTTCAAGGCAGACATTTTTTACTAGTTAAACTAAACTATTGTTTGATTTTAAGAAGATTTCAGAGGCTATTTTTGGCTTAAGGTTTAAAAGATAGTCTTGGGGCACTAGTTTCAGGGGTTCATCCATGCTTTGTGGCTCTAGAAAGTCTGGAGTCTGTGAGAAATTTAAATTCTGTTCTGCATTTTCTTCCTTTTCGCCCAGTGTTCTGCCATGGTAGCCAGTTATTAACTAGTTCTTTTGGTCTCATGACAAAGGAGGCAGTTGTTCACAAAGGCCACTATCCATATATTCCATGTCCTACTCATCTCTCCTTCATCCTTTGTTGCTTCAAGTGAATAGAGATTAATTGTTGTGTCTGGATGGATGCTTTCAGGCTTTTAACATCTCGGACACTACCCAATGAACTAGGAGGTAGAACAGAAGCACTAGACATTTTATGAGGCCGTTTACTGAGATGTCCCATGAAACTATGGCCCTAAACCTCCAAATCAAGGAAACCTCCAACTCAATCCTGGGGTGTTTGACAACCAAACACCAACGTATGTAGTCTCAGCAGCCAGTCCTGTTTCTTTCAGTCTCTGTTGTAAATATATCTACTATATAGCTTGTGCTAATTCAGCTTTTAACTGGTATAAAACCTGTTAACAGCAGTTAACAATAACTGGCTCTGCATTTCCTACCCTTAATCAGTGTGATTTTTCCATCACTGTTAATCCTCCTTTTACCCCTTCCTCCTGTCCCAGGTAACCACTAATAATTTTAGATCTCTATACATGGACTTTTCTTGTCTTTTTATGTGACTGGGTCATACAATATTTGTACTTTTATGTTTGACTTGTGTCTCTCCATGTAATGTCTTCAGGCGTCATCCATACTTTAGCATGTATCAAGGCTTCATTTCTCCTCCTGGCTGAGGAATGTTTCATTGATTTATGTGCTGCATTTTGTTTATCCGTACCTGTGTGGATGGGCATTTAGGTTGTTTCTGTCTTTGGGCTGTTGTGACTAGTGCTGCAGTGGGCATTGGTATTCAAATCTCTGTTTGAGTCTCTGCTTTCAAGTCTTTTGTTTCTGTGCCTAGGAGTGGAATTGCTGGACTATATAGAAGTCTATTTTTAGTTTAGTTTTTTTTTTGTTTGTTTGTTTTTTGAGGAACTGATGTATAGTTTTCCACAATGGCTAAACCATCTTGCATTGATTTTTTCATGGAAAAAAATTTGGTTGATCCTTTCAAGATCAGGGTTTTCCAGAGGATTATAAAGAAAACAAAAAGGCAATCAAGTCTAGGGTATTTGCCAAAGTGTTCCTGAAATGTACTGTGGAATCTAAGCTGTGTAGAGAGCCGTGAAGAAATGAGAGGATTGATGAATTGACACAAAGTAGAAGGCTGTTGTCCTAAAGGACCCAGTAAAATCTAAGACCATTGCAAAAGTAATAACTGAGTAGGTAGTCTAGTATTCCTGGATGGGATGTTTGAATGAGTGGTTCTGGAGGTGGAACAGTTAGAGTAAAGACAGGGTCCAAGGTGTACCAGGGATTGGGAGATCAAAGTGGAGTAAAAGAGGTTTTATGGGATGCAGATGACGGGATACTGAGAGACCTCAGTGTAGGACTTCTCTACTTGAATGGAGAAGTCATTTAGGCCAACTGTAGGACTGTGGTAGGGAAGAAGACTATAAGCCAGTTTTATTCTTATAGGTTAGTATCTCAACAGAAACAGAAGACACTTTTGTAATAGGGAAGTTTGAGAAGAGTTTGAGGGGCTCTTTAGGTGGTACCCCAGAGTTGTTATTGGCTTGAAGGAATAGGGCAGAGTGGTTACAGAATCAGCAGGAGGGAGCGTTGTATAAAGTCCTCTGCCTTGTGTGAAGTACTGCATTCAGGAGAGATGCTGCCAACCTGAAGGACGGAAGGAGGGAGAAATAAACCCTCCGACTTCAGTATCCTTCCTCCTGCCAGTCGACTGTGGGGCTTTCCATTGGCTAAACCCAAATGAAAAAAGCCAGTAAGCGTGAGAGCCCTGTGTATGCAGTTCCTTCAGATCAGCCTGAACAAACATTTTACAGCAGCAACAAGCCAACATTGCAGGCAGATCTGACAAGGCACCCAGCTGTAGGGAATCACACAGTAGAGCAGACAAGAGCAGAGAAACAGAGAAAAGCTTGGTGGTTGGACAAGGTAGGTCTTGGGTAAACATTCAGAACTTGGGTTCACAAAATCTGATAATAAGTTTTCCATCCAATCCCTTTCTGAAGCTTAATCATGAGACAGTACTTTGTGGGAAAGAAAGAAGCAAGCTTTAGAATTTCGGGAAATGTTAAAATGTAATAAAATCAAGCTCAGTTGCTCATTTGATATTTGTTGTGTCCTGTGATACCTGATTTGAGTGTTTTTATTTGTCTGTAGGTATTTGGAAATGACTATTTTAATTAGAAATTAGATCCAGAGAGACTGAAGAAGGCTCAAATTAAATAGAAAATAAAATTAATATTACAAATTATAAATTGAGTCTTTTGCCTTGAGAATCTTAGATGTTTTGTAATTGAATAATAAAGGAGTAGCTTCTCCTAGCCACCACAGAATTAAATGTCACTGCCAAATTGAGCTGGTCATTGCCTAGTCTAACTAAGCCATATCTCAAGGCAGCTAGTGGGCCCAAATCTAAAACTACTGACAAATGGTAGATGATTTCATAGTCTTTCATTCACAGTTATATCCTGTGGCAACTTGTTTTCTTTAAATTGTGGTAAGGGAAAGTATACAATCCAAATCAATTTTGCCTGCGTGCTTGTCTGAAGCTCCTTCTGCTCTCCTTGCCTAGTGACAACACACACCTCCTTTTCATTCTATAGTTGTCGTATCCTCTTAACAAGCTCCTGTCCCCTCCTCTCCACACTCTTCTGTCCCATCTAGAAAGAGACCAGTAGGACAGTGTTTTAGTCAGCTAGGGCTGCTCTAACAGAAATACCACAGAGTGGATGGCTTTAGCAAAGGAAAGTTTATTCTTAGACAGTCCGGTAGGCTACAAGTCCAAATTCAGGATGTCTGCTCCGGGAGAAGGCTTTCCCCCTTGTCAGCTCTGGAGGAAAGTCCAGTATTGTATTAGTCTTTGTCCAGGGAGCATCTTGGCCCAGGAACCTCAGGTCTGAAGGACGCGCTATTCTCCCAGTGTTGCTTGCTTGATGGTATGAGGTTCCCAATTCTGTGCCTGCTTCTCTTTCCTTTTATCTCTTGCAGAATGAAAAGATTAAGGGTGGGGCAAGCCATACTCCAGGAAACTCCCTTTATAGTGGAACAGGGAGATGATCTTCTAAAGGGATTTATAGTCCCACCCTAATCCTTTAGCATATAGCATAGGAAAACCACAGAATGGAGGATAGTCACAAGATACTGGGAATCATGGCCCAGCCACGTGGCTACACCTATTTTGGGGGGAACACAATTCAATCCATGACAGATGGCATCCCATAAATGCATAGAACCAAAAAATACACACCCACATGATGACATTGTGTCCCTGTCCCATCGATTTTTGTCCGAAGAGTTGACCTCAGTAGTGTTTTCTGGTCAGAGGCACCAGCAGGTCTAGGGGCCATGCTCCCCGGGGATCCTGCAGGCCATCGGATCATCAACTGTGGTGTTTTAGTGGAGTTCTTGAGTTGCAGTCCCATTTTTCTTATGTTGTTGTGGCAACTTGTTAATAAGCAATGAAACTAAGCTCTAAGGGTATGCAAATTTGGCATGCATCAATCCAAATTAGCGTAATAGTTAAACCCCCCCCTGTATTAGTCAACTAGTGCTGCTCTAACAGAAATACCACAGAGTGGATGGCTTTAGCAGAGAAAAGTTTATTCTTACAAAGTCCAGTAGGCTACACATCCAAATTCAGGATGTCTGCTCCTGGGGAAGGCTTTCCTCCTTGTTGGCTCTGGAAGAAAGTCTGGTATTACATCAGTCTTTGTCCAGGGAGCATCTTGGCATGGGAACCTAAGGTCTGAAGGACATGCTCTTCTCTTGGTGTTGCTTGTTTGATGGTGTGAGGTTCCCAGTTCTCTGCTTGCTTCTCTTTTGTCTTTTCTCTTGTAGGATGTAAGTATTAAGGGTGGGGCAAGCCACACTTCAGGGAAACTACCTTTATGGTGGAGCCGGGAGATGATCTAAAGGGATTTACTGTCCCACCCTAATCCTTTAACATACAGCACAGCAAAATCACAAAATGGAGGACAGTTGTAGAATACAGGGTATCATGGTCACATGGCTACACCTATTTTGGGGGGGACACAGTTCAATCCGTGACACCGCCCCCCAAAAACCCACTACCATGGAGTCGATTCCAACTCACAGCTATCTAATAGGACAGAGTAGAACTGCCTCATAAAGTTTCTGGCAGATTTGAACAGCCAGCCTTTTGGTTAGCAGCCTCAGCACTTCACCACTATGTCACCAGGGTTTCCAGCATAATACAACAGGTTCTAAAAGATTCTTTTTATTTTTAAACTGTGATTGAGTGAAAGTGTACAATCCAGTTTAAATTTGCATGCCTGCGTATCTGCAGCTCCTTCTACTCTTCTTACCCAGTGACAGCACACTCCTCCTTTCCATTCTGTACATGTCCTCTCCTCTTAACAATCTCCTGTCCCCTCCTTTCCACCCTCTCCACTCCCCTCTAGTAAGAGACCAGTAGGACGACATTGTATAGATGCATAGAACCACAAAGTGCACACACGATATGGTCACTCTGTATCCGTGAGTCCAATCCATTTCTGACCAAAAGGTTGACGTTATTAATGATTTATGATCAGGGGCAGCACCGGTCTAGGGGCCATGCTTCCAGGGGAACCCCGAGGCCTTCGGACCATCAGTTGTGGTCTTTTAGTAAAGTTCTCAGGATGCACCTCTTTTGTTTCTTGTGTTGCCAGTGGGACTCAACATTGTGAGCTCCATCATGGCTGTTATTGGTGGTGGCTGGGCACCATCTGGTTCTTCTGGTCACATGTTGATGTAGTCACCCATACACGTGGGTCTTTCTGTCTTCTGGGTTCTCTTTCCCCTGTGTTTTTGTTGTCTTTGGTGAGTTGGGGCCATTTGGTGTACCATTTGATGGCAGATTGCTAGCTTTAAAGACTCCAAGTGCCACTCACCAATATGGGGTGCAGAACACTCTCTGAGCAAAGGACAAGTTACGCCAATTGGCCTTGATGTCCCCTGAGAGCATGGTCTTCATACCCTTGCCCCTGCTACTCTGTCCTTGCAATTTTGGCTTAAGGTTGGAAGAGTTTTCAGGTTATGTTGAAGTCCAGTTAAACTGATCTTCTTTCTAATGTGGTCTGTCACTGATTTTACCCTACCAAATTTCTATCAACTATCTATTCTATAACCAACCCTCTCCTTCCTTCCTTCCCTCCCCTCTTTTGCAGCTGTCAAAGAGTCTCTTCTTCTGAACATGAGTCTTTTTTAAGTCCTTATCGTAGGGGTCTCCTACAATATTTGTCCTTGTGCCACTGACTGGTTTCACTCAACATAATGTCTTCCAGTTGAAACCAGGTTATGAGATGCTTCCTAAAATCATCATTGTTCCTTATCATTGCATAGTGTTCCATTGAGTGTATATACCATAATTTATTTATCCATTCATCTGTTGTCAGGTTGTAAAAAATTCTGATTCAGCATTCTACTAAAAGTCTGGCTACTCTGAAGTGTGTAGCAATATTGCGAAACACCTGTTCTTACAAACATGCCTAAGTTAGAATTATTGTGCATTTTTGGAAAGATGCATTTCATCAATATCGTGTAGTTAGTTGTGCTTTTCGTTTGTTTCTAGTCTTTTATTTTTTAGTATAAATTACTTTACCTCTGGCTCCATCATTAGCAGTTTAATTTGTTGAGGCTGACTAGTTAACCGTTTAGTATGTATTACTGTATATTTGTATAACAGTGTCCTTGGTCTGCTATTTTTTAATAGCTAGACTTTAATTACATTGCAGTTTAAATGTAAATTATTCACCCCCATTAATACTCCAGAAAGTGTCTGTGTATGGGCAGTGTATGTTTTACCTGGTCTGAATGAGGCATGTGAAAAAAAATTGAGAATTATTTGTCTGAGTGCTGATTGGTGGGTCTATGAGTCAAAGTTAGAGTCATTTCTGGTTTCTTCTGTTTCACAAGAGCACAGCTCTTTTAAGTTCAGAATCTTAACAGACCTTGGTTTAAATCTGCAATTTACTTGCTGTGTCCCGGGACAAGTTGCATAGTCAGTGCCTCAATTTTTTTTTTCCTATAAAATTGGAATAAAAGTATTAGAGGTAGAGAGACTCCCATGCCAGAGAGACAGCCGAATGTTTGGCACGCTGGAAAACAGAAACACACCCATTTGTTTGCAGTGCTGTGCGAGTGGGGTGACTGGTATGTGAGATTAGAGATAAGCAGAGGTCAGATTCTGTAGGAGTTTTTAGACCATGAAATTTATTGGATTAGATTATCAAGGAACTGAGAAGTTTCTGTAGGAGTGTAATCAAGCGTGCGATGTGGCCTGATTTGTGTCTTTTAACAAAGCAGCCTGGTTGCTGGGTAGAAAATAGAATGCAGTAAGTTAAGAGTAGAAATAGGTAAACCAATTAGGTATTACTGTTTCAAGAAAAGAAGGAAAGATGGGATAATAGCAGTGGAGAGGAGGAGATGGATTAGCATGTGTTTTGGAGGTACGGTTGATAACATCTGCTTATGGAGTGAATATGAATGTCGAGAAAAAAGAATTTGAGCTCCATGAGACCTAGGTTTTATTGCTTTTGCTCAAGGGTATTTATCCAGTGCCTAGAATGGTGCCTGGCACTTTAATTGGTGCTCAGTCAGTATTGAAAGACTAAACTGATGTAATATCTAGGTTTTGGCTAAAGCAGCCAGGCACATGGTGGTGAAGTTTATTATATTTTAGATGATTATGTGAAGATGCGGCTTCTAGAAGTGGAAATCACAAGTTCTGTTTTGGCTAATTTAAGTTTACAATGACTGTTAGGCATTTCAGCTGAGCAGCAGTTGGATGTGTCGGTGGTTTGAAGATGAAGTCTCCTTGGGTGGTACAAACTTACACATTTGGCTAGATGGGAGATTTGAGTCACCCAGAGACACTTTGGAAGAAAGCCTGCTGATCTACTTCCAAAAAATTGAAAACCTCATGGAGCAGTTTTCCTGTGATGCACACGGGGTCACCATGAGTTGAAATAGACTAGATGGCAGCTGGTTTGACAGCTGGTAGTTTGCAGGTAAGTTAGAGTTGGTGATAGAAATTCAGGAATTGTTCACATTTGGACTATAGTGGAAGGCCTGAGGGTAGATAAGATGTTAGGAAGAATGAGAACAGAGAAGAGGGCCCAGGTTGAGCACTGGGGAACTCTGACCTAGAAAGGCTCAGTGAAGAAGGACAAGCCAGCAAAGGAGACTTGGAAAGGAACAGACACTGAACACAGTAGGAAAACCAAGAGGGAAGTGTCATGAAATCCAAGAGACTGGGATGTATTAAGAAAGAGAGTGACCAGTGTGTCAGATGCTGCTGAGAAGTCAGCTTGGAAGGCAGAGAAGTGACCTTCTGAGGTCACTGGTGAGCCTGATAAGATTAGTGTTAGTGGACTAGTAGACACAGAGCCTGAATGGAGTGGGCTGAGAAGAGACTGAGAATTGAAGAAATCAGGAAAGCAGCTGTGGACAACTTTTTTTTAGGATGTTTTTGTTAGAAAGTGGACAGCTGTTTGGAGACCCCAGATCCAGGAAGTTTGGTTTTGTTATTAAAAGACTGTTTTAACTTGCGTTTGTATACTGACAGGAATGATCGTGTAGAGAAGGAGGCATTGATGTCACATGAGGAAGGGGAAGTAATTGCAGGACGAGCCTATGAGACAGTGAGAGAAGGTGGGCTTCTAAGAAGTGACACATCATTCATGAATGATAGGGCAGGAGAGATCTTCACTTGCCGGCTATATCCTTCCCGCACATTCACTAGAGGAACTGAGGATGGACGTTCTTTTTTGGAATTTCACCCGATCCCACTTACCTAAAGAGCCCTGATCTCACAGTGGTTAAAGTGCTTGGTTGTTAAGCAGAAGTTTGAGGGTTTGAACTCCCCAGCTGCTCTTCAAGAGAAAGATATGGCATGCTTCTGTAAGGATTTACACCCGTGGAAAACCTATGGAGCAGTTCTACTCTGTCCCTTAGGGTCATTATGAGTCGGTATCAACTTGATGGCAGTGGGTGAGTGGCTGTGGCCTTCTTTTGGAAATTCATTTAGTCCCACTTACCTAGACATGCCATTTTGAACAGTTAAAAAAAAGAGCTTGTACTACCATGTTGTGTCTGTTTATTGTTTATGATATCTCTGTTTGTGGCAGGAGTAACAAGTGTCACTTCAGTGGAATGTAACTCTTTGTCTTTTGCTACTTATTAAAAAACATCAAAGATGACTCAGCATTTATCATTAAATTTAGTGACATTTTATAAATTCTTTTTTGAGAATCGCATAACTTGAAGCATCATTTTACGAATTATGGAAGTGTTTCTATGTGATCTGGTCTTCCTAAGTAAAGATCACTAGTGAAATAAAACTTTCATTAGTTAATGTGTCAAAGCACAGTGTACAAAGGTGAGGTTCATTGTTAATAATAGTGTATGTTTCACATATGATCTTTATTTAAAAAATGGGGGATACGTAAAATCTGATGATTAGAGGTAAAATTGTACTAACCATTTTCTTAACTGTTTTCACATGTTAACATTCTTGCACTATTTTTAATCAGTAGTTTTTTTTTCTTTTGCAAGAACATTTTTTTATCTTGTCAGTTTTTGAGTAATAATTTAAGCAAAGATAGATTAACATTTGGAAAATTCCCTGGGTGATGCATACAGCTAAGTGCTTGAGGACTAGGCACAAGGTTGGCCGTTCAAACCCACTCAGAGATGATGCCTCAGAAGACAGCCCTGATGATCTGCTTCTGAAAGGTCACAGCCTTGAAAACCCTGTGGAGCAGTGCAGCTCTGCACACATGGGGTCACTAGGAGTGGAAACTGACTCTCCAGCACCTAACAACAACAGGTAACATTTGGAAAATTCATTTAAGCAGACACATGTAAGTCTGATACTTCCATGAATAAGTGAGGGCATACTTTCAGCCCTATCTCTCTGTGGAATTCCCATTCTTCGGTCTAGATATCTTACCTACCTTTTGAAAGAAGTGATTATTTTTGCCTGGCAGATCATGACACGGAGTTAATGTCCATCCACATATTAAATATTAGTAAAGCCTAGTTTTTCTTATTTTTGTAAGTCAGAATTACATACCAGTACACATTTAGTTGTTTCTTCCTAAATCTTTGTGTCTTGTATTGCAGTCTCCCTAGGATGTGGCCACTGCATTTTGGAGAGCATGTTGCCCAGTCATTTGAATGTTAACTCTTACTCTGATACAGGAATGTAACTGATAATTTTTTGAGTTCCTATGCATTTCATATTATGTTTAAGAACAGATGTAGTTGTTTTGGTGGAATTCATGGAAGATAATTGTGTTTGACTTTCTAAACATTATGGTCAGAATCTGAGATTGACATTATTTGTGTAGTCTAGCACTCCTCAGAAGATGAATTCCTCAAAGGTAGAGACTTTATCTTTTACGAATGTTTGTTTTTCTGTCAACTAGAACTTAGTCTGTATTGTAGAGAGCTCAATAAATCAGTTATATAAAGACGGAGAAACTGATTTGTCCCTTGGCAAAGAAGTGGAGAATCAGTGTGGTAGCTGGTAAATGGAGTTACATGCACGTTGAGTAAAGCAATCTGGTTGAATATTTTTTGTTGCAATATAGTTGTTTAGTATTTAAAGGTGACTGTGTCTAAGAACACTTATTGCACATATGTAGTCATGGAATGATGAAGATTTTTGAAGCTGACTGAATGATATGAGTCATCTAACCATACCCACAGAATGGCATTTTGGAAATCTTGTCAGACTAGAAAATGTCTGAACTCCAGTCGTGTTCCTCCCTCTAGTACTTGACTGTCCTTGTGATATCACTGTTCTGCAAGCTTTAGAATTCCATTTGCAGACTTTCAGAATCAAGGTTACACCGACCAGTATGGTCACTCTGTACTTGCTTATTCAAGCTTTGGATTATGGCAAGAGTAGAGTATATATCAAAAGATGTGAATACCCTTCCCAGGAAGAAAGTAGAATGGGATTTTTTGAGAGTGTTTTTAAGATGCAGACAGGACATCATTTATCTCCCCCAGTGATATTAATTTAAAGTTTAAGGAGCACCGCTTCAAATTACACACCACATGGGTACCAGGAGCAAAAAGAAATTGCTAAACCATATGCTTGTAAATGCTGTCTCTTTCCTCAAGAGACAGATCGTTTATATTTGCAATTAAAGAGCAGAAGGTCTTTTTTCCCATAAAGGCCTTTCAGTCATGAAATAGGCAGGACGGAGAGGGTTCCTCAGGGGAGACTGATACAGCATTCAAGAACTTATTGGCAACTCCACCTTGTGGAGCTTTGCACTCCGTCTACTTCCTGATTAAATCCTGGAGCGTCAACTTTAATTGTTTAGAAAAAAAAGGTAGTAAGACCTTGTTAAAATAAAGTCTGTCAACTTTACAAAGCTGGAAGTAAGCTTTTAGTAAAGAAATGGATATTTAGGCCAAGTTGATTTTTTTCCTCTCTAAGAAGCTATCATAGAGTTTTGGTATCGTGAACTATGTGGGGTACTCTCACTGTATTGATGGCCATTGTTATAATTTATATATTCTTGCTTTCTCAAGAGTACCTCTTTCCCTGCCCCGCTCTTTTTCCTTCTTCCTACTCTGAAGGAGGAAGGGAAACCCTGGTTGCATAGTGATTAAGTGCTATAGCTGCTCACCAAAAGATTGACAGTTCATATCTGCCAGGTGCTCCTTGGAAACTCTATGGAACAGTTCTATTCTGACCTATAGGGTTGCTGTGGGTTGGAACTGACTCGATGACACTGGGTTTTAATCTGAGGAGGAGCCCAGGTGGTATTTAGTGGTTAAGAGCTTGGCTGCTACCCAGAAGATTGGCATTTCAAGTCTACCAGCTCCTCCTTAGAAACTCTATGGGGCAGTTCTGCTCTGCCCTATAGGGTCGCTATGAGTTGACATCGACACAGTGGCTTTGAGTTTGGTTTTTGGTTTACTCTGAAGGAACAGCTTGAGTGAACTGATTACCCTTGCTGTATCCTGTGAAAATCAACCAGTTAGACTCTCTGGCGTTGTCGAAAGGGGCAAATGTCAGAGCACTTAGCATCTGAGAAAATCTGTCTTCCATGTAGGAGTCAGACTGAAGATCTCCAAGGTGAAGCTCTTTAGTTAGGATGTATCAGGTAGAGTGTCCCAATAGGCCATGGTGCTCAGGTATCTGATATTCATTACCTTTTGCTTGTCTTAGTGTAATGAACTTTTTGTCCTTGCCTTCAAATTGTTAATTAATTTTTATCTGTGGAGGTAATATATAGTCCCTCTGCTTACCATTTCTGTCTTAGTCACTAAATCAGGTACTACCGGCTGTGGCAAATTCAGAACACTTCTTCTGTCATACACAAACTAACTTATTTCGTAATTTTAGTGGGCAAACTTATTGAAATATTTGTTTATAGTCTCATTATAAATAAAACATGCTGATATTATTCAGTCGTAAAAAGGAATAAAGTAGTGATATATGCTGCAACATGTGTGAACTTTGGAAACCTTACACTGAGTGCAGTAAGCCCGACACAGAAGGACAAGTAGTATGTGGTTCCACTTATACGAAATATCTAGAGCAGTCAAATTCACAGAAGCAGAATATAGAGGCTACCAGAGGCTGAAGGAGGTGAGGGGGGAAATGGGGACTTATGGATTAATAGATCATGAATTTCTGTTTGAGTTGATGAAAAAATTTGGAAATAGACAGTGATGCGATTATAGCGTGACATTCTGAATGTAATCAATGCCGCTAGGTTATACACTTGAATGTTGTTAAAATGGCACATTTTACAATAAAAAAGGCTTATAAAAATATAAATCATTATGAAATGTATAGTTTGTATTAAAATTTTCTCACAACTGTGATTCATTTTCAATACCCTTGTAAGCAGCAGTCAAGAAATTAAAAGACACATTGCACTGAGAAACTCTCCAGCAAAGATCTCTTTAAAGTGTTGAAAAACAAAGATATCCTTCTTGGAAACTAAGGTGTGCTTGAGCCAAGCCATGGTACTTTTGATCACATCATATGCATGCAAAAGCTGAACAGTGGACAAAGAAGAGAGAAGAAGAATTGATGCCTTTAAATTGTGGTGTTGGAGAAGAATGTTGAATGTACCATGGACTGCCAAAAGAACAAACAGATCTGCTCTGGAAGAAGTACAGCTAGAGAGCTCCTTGGAAGCGAAGATGGTGAGACTGCATCTTACATACTTTGGACACGTTGTCAGGAGGGATCAGTCCCTGGAGAAGGACATCACGCTTGGTAAAGTAGAGGGTCGGCAAAAAAAAAGGAAGACTTTTAAGGAGACGATTGACATTGTGGCTACAACAATGGGCTTAAGCCTAAAAATGATTATGGGCATGGTGCAGCACCGGGCAGTGTTTCCTTCGGTTGTGCGTGGGGTTGCTGTGAGTTGGAATGGACTTCATGGCACCTGACTGCAATCCATTTGGTTCACACTTGTTAACAATTTGGTGTATATTCTTGCCTTTTTAGTGTTCTGTTTTTTATTTTATTTTTTAAAGAGTGGGGTCTTAGACCGTAATACCACATTTTTACGCAAGTATTAAGCACCGGCTACATTTGCCAAGTGTGCCCTCTACTGTGAAGTATTTTCATAAGCATAGTATGCTAATTTTGGGTGTGTGTGTGTGTGTGTGTGTGTGTGTGTGTGTGTGTGTGTGTGTGAGAGAGAGAGAGAGCCCTAGTGATACAGTGGTTAAGGGCTCAGCCACAAACCATAAGGTCAACAGTTTGACTCCTCTACCTGTTCCCTGGAAACCCTATGAAGCAATTCTTCTCTGCTGTGTAGGGTCACTATGAGTCAAAACTGACTTGACAGCAGTCATTTCTGTTTGGTTTTAATGTATTGAATCACACTGAGAAAATCTACTTGAGAAAACGTCTTTGAAAGTGTTAAAAAGCAGTGATATGACTTTGAGGACTGTTAACATGCATCTTACCTATTGTCAGATGGATCATGACTAAAAGCAGAGAACACTAGAAAGATGTTTGTGTTTTGTTGACTATGTAAAGGCATTCACCTGTGTGGATCATAACAAATTATGGGTAACATTGTGAAGAATGGGCATTCCAGAACACTTTGATCATGCAATGTAAGGAACCGGTAATTAGACCAAGAGGCAGTTGTTCCAACAAAACAAGGGGATTCTGTGTGGTTTAAAGTCAGAAATGTACACAGCAAGGTTCTTTCACTGAAAACCAAAAGCCAAACCCCAGTGCCATGAAGTTGATTCTGACTCATAGCGACCTTATAGGACAGAGCAGAGCTGCTCCACAGAGTGTCAAAGGAGCACCTGGTAGATTTGAGCTGCTGACTTTTTGAGTGGCAGACGTAACATGTAACCGCTATACCACCAGGGTCCTTTTACCATATTTATTTAATCTGTATGCTGAGCAAATAATCTTAAGAAGGTGGATAATATAAAGAAGAGCATGGCATCAAAATTGGAGGAAGACTCAAACCATGTGTAATATGGAGATGAGACAGCCTTGCTTGCTGAAAGTGTACAGTACTTGAAGCACTTAGGAAAATCAAAGATCACAGCCCACAGTATGAATTACACTTTAACATAAAGAAAACAAAAGTCCTCACAACTGGACCAGTAAGCAACATCATGATAAACAGAAAAAATATTGAAGTTGTCCGGTATTTCCTTTTACTTGAATCCACAGTCAGTGCCTGTGGAGGGAGCAGGCGAGCAGTCACACGATGCATTGCATTGAGTACATCTGCCGCAGGAAGTCTGTTTGGTGTTAAAAAGGAAAGATGTCACTTTGAGGACTAAGGCGTGCCTTATTTGAGCCATGATATTTTCACTTGTCCCGTATGCCTGTGAGAGCCAGACAGTCAATGAGGAAGACATAAGAATTGATGCCTGTGAATCACAGTGTTGGTGAAGAATATTGAATATATCATGGATTGCCAAAAGAGTGAACAAATCTGCCCCGGAAGAAGTACAGCCAGAATGTTCCTTAGAAGCAAGGATAGCCAGACTTCATCTCATATGATTTGGACATTTTATCAGGAGGGGTGCAGTTCCTGGAAAGTGACCTTATGCTTGGTAAAGTAGATGGTCAGCAAGAAAGAAGACCCTCAGCAGGACGGATAGACGCAGTGGCTGCAAAATGGTATGGCACTGGGCAGTCGCTAAGAGTCAGAACTGATTGACAGCACCTAAGAACAGCAGTAACACTGTGAGTCTGACTGGTACTACTTTTAATTCCTGAATTAATTAGAACTGTGTTTATCTAATTAATAAAGCCTTTTGATAAATACAGCACTCATGTCTCATCCTCAGTTTTCTAATGTGTGTTCTTTTGACAGACTTTTTTCTGTGTGTCCTTACCAATAACATTTTGTTAGATTTAGCTTTCTAAACTTGCTGTTACTAAAATACTTTTTCCTCACAGTATAAAGGTACAATAAAATATTCATGAGGGTTTTTCACTGAATTATTTAGGGAAGATTGAACTTTTTACAATATTGGGTCTTTCTATCGTCAGTGCATGTCTTTTCATTTATTTTTCTTAAGTCCTTCAAAACAGTGGTTTTTTTTGTTTGTTTACATGCCCCCAGGTGTATTCCTAGGTATTGTATGTGTTTTGCAATTATAAATTGCTAGCCTTTTTTCTCATATTTTCTGACTAGTGGTTTTTTACATGGACAAATGCTGTATATTTTCCGATAATTATTTTACGTCGTTCTCTTAGTGAACTTCCCTTATTTTCTCTAATTTTTTTTTCAGTTGGTTCCTATGGGTTTTCCATGTGGACGATCAGATTATTTGCAAATAACAGTGATTTTACCTACTTGTTTCCCAGTCCATCTTTTAACCTTAACTTCCTTCATTGAAATGTGTTTTGTTTCTGAAAAATGTTAATAGTGATAAAAGTGGGCCCAAAACCCAAACCCAGTGCCCTCGAGTCGATTTGACTCATAGTGGCCCTATAGGACAGAGTAGAACTGCCCCGTAGAGTTTCCAGGGAGCATCTGTGGATTTGAACAGCTGACCTTTTGGTTAGCAGACATAGTACTTAGCTACTATGCCACCGGGATTTCCAAGAGTGGCATCCATGTCTTAGTTTTGAGCCTTCTAGGAATGTTTCTAGTGTTTTAATCATTAACCAGCTGCATACAGCTAGGGTACGTATCAAGTTCATTCCTATTCAATTAAACTTTTAAAAAGCACACAGTGATAAATATTTAAAAAGGCATTTTACCTTTTATTAAGTTAATTATATGCTGTTTTTCTCCTTTGAGTTGTTAATTTGTTGATTTATTTTTCCTAATATCTTTATGTCCTTGGAATTTATCTCATTTTGTCATGAATCTTTCTGCTTAATTCAGTTTTCTAATCTTTTACATAGGATTTTTTGCATTTATATTCATTTTTAGTGTGTGTGTGTGGTTGCATTTTAGTCTGAGGATTATATTGGTTTAATAAGAGAAATTAAAAGACTTAACTCATCCAGTATGCATAGAAGCTGTTTAAATAGCATCGGGTTACTGGATCCTTGAAAGTTTGCAGAAACCTGTCTGTAAAACTATTTATATCTGCTGTATCGAGGATATCAGGGTTCAGGAATGGATTTGGGCAGATGGAGTTCGTTATTTGCTCAGTATGCCTTTCTTCTATTCAATGTTAAGGTGCAGTAACTACATCAGACATATTTTTAGAGTCTGCACTCTTAGGTATTCTGGTTGTTTCCATAGCTTTCAGAAAAGTGTTAACATAGCAGCCCTGAACTTCTGTCTTGGGAAGACTTGCTTGCAGGGTTGGCCTGTATGGGAACTTAGATTTTGAGAGGGCTTCCACCATTAACTAGTAAGAGTGGCTTACTGTGCCTGAACTGTATAAACAGCATGATTCAAGCTGAACACCTGTTTTCCTTCAAGGATTCTGGTACCCAGGCAGAGATTGACTAGCTTACAGTGAAAACTGGGGCATGGGGTCTCTAATGAACTTGCCTAAATGCCAGCATTTCGCATGTGTTGCCACAATTAATTGCTGGGGAGAATGGACAAGTCTCTTGTGACTGCACTGGAAAGGAAGTCTTGGAAGCTTGTTCCTGATTTCTCCTGAACTTAATCCCGTGCCTGTTTTCTCTTTGCTGACTTTACTTTGTATCTTTTCACTATAGTAAATCATAGCTATGAATATGACTGTATGCTGAATCCTGTAAGCCCTCCTAGAGAGTCAGCAAACCTGGAGAACTTGGTTTTGGGGCTCCCTGGCACACTACCATAGAATTTTGAATTTGGAGAGCTCCTCAGAGTTTAAAACTTTCCTTTTCCCCGGGAACTAAAGTTGCTTTCCCACAACATGCTTATCTTCCACCACTTTTTTAACCAAACAAACAATCCCTACTCTTGGGAAAAGGATTATGAAATATTATGATACTAAATTGGGTAATGTGGAGTGGATGCATTCTCAGCTTGTTGTAGGTTGTACCTTTATAATTTAAGTAAAATTTCTACAAAATCTTTAATATCTTGTAAGACATTGCCTAATGACCTAAAAGTGCCTGGGGGACATGGAACCAATTTGTCTTGTCCTAGATAAGTATATTCCTAGCTTTTGACACAGTGCCTGGCTCATAGTATGGTCTCAATAAATATTTTAAATGAATGAACATACACAGAACACTTTTTCCCCTTGTTATGACTAAAACATTTTGTGTATTAATTTTGGAATTATGGTTGTGAAATTCATAAAGAATATGAAAGGCTTTTCATGTAATTACTTTAGTTATCGTTTGATATGTAACAAAGTTCCCTAAAACTAAATGACTTAAATAACCATTTTATAATGTTTACAGTTCTGCAGGTCAGAAATCTGGACACTGCTCAGTGGAGGTGGCTTCTGTTTGTACTGTGTGGTCTCCTGGGGTTGGAGCGTCTTCACATCCCTCCTCCCCCCTAGTAGGAACGTTCATGTGGGCAGGGAATGGGTTGGAGTGATTTGACTGGACTCATGTTTCTCAGGCTTTGGTTCTTATTGCCACCTGAGTTCCTTGGTTCTTCTCCATGCACAGTCTGTGGCAGCTCAGGCACGGAACCTCATTGTTGTTGATTAAAGCCACCCCAAGACCAGTCCAGACTCAAGGGGAGGTAAAGTGGGCTCCATTTCTCAGTGGGGAGGTGGTCAGTACAGGAAGGGAAGGGTTTGAAGGCAGCCATTTTGGGGCCTGTTTACCACAACAAGAATGTATTTGTATAAACTTTTAAAGGGTTTCAATCCTTTTAATACACTTTCTTTGTAGATATTATACTGTCTTATAACTGAAACATCCTGAATTCATATAACAGGCCAAATCAAAGAAGTAGTAGAAGTCAGTGGAAGAGTTACAGTGTTTTGGCTGGGGAGGGGAGGGGACTTGCTGTAATCATAGCATTTTTGCAGATGTGGAAACAACATCATAGAAGTTTAGAAAATGCATCAAATATCATATATATAGTTAATAGGAGAATAAGTTCTAAAGCTCATTAAGGAAGGCAGTAAAGTATTTCACTCCATGAACTTAAATTTTTTTTTAAACAATTTCATTGTTTATTGATTACATTACTGGTTTACCAAATTAACCTAATTGATGTCTAATTTCTAAAACATGCTTTTTAACTGCAAGTGGGTGGACCCAAGCTATTACTTTGCAGATAAGATGGCCCGTGAATGAAAACACTCGTTTTCTGCATGCAAGTGGTGGCATTGGTGACTCTGTTGGCACCACTCGCTTCTTTGCAACACAGATTCAAATTAAGATGAATTTTGAATATTTGTTTTTCATGCTTGTAAACCTATAAGATGTGATATTACAACAACATGAGTCTAAATCAGTGACTTTTTTCGGAGAAGAGTCCTTAGACTCACCTTGAAATAGTTTGAAAAACACTAGTGTCTGGGCCTTGTTCCACACCAGTTGAAATTAGAACCTGTGAAGGGTGGGACTCAAGCATCTTTTTTGCTTTTTTAAGTTCTCCATGTGAGTCCAGTGTGTGGTGAGTTTACTGAGAATCACTGGTTTAATTAAATTTATTTCTGTATGCCAATGAAAATTGTGTTTGTTTCACACTAAGTGACTGTTTTCTGTACTTGACTATTCTCTTTATGTCCCCAGTTGGAAAATAATTAGAATGTAAATTTAGCAAAATGAAATTGTATTCCAAAGTAAAAAGCTATGTATTAATATGTAGTAATACTCATATCAGGTGAAGAAGAATATAGTACATTTCCTTTCTGAGCCAGTTGACCAGAAGTCAGTTATGTTGTTCCTCAAGAATTATTTAGCCAATAATGTGAATTTTACCCATGACCTGGATAGAGATTTTAAGAGGATCTTACAGCAGAGAATATATTTATATTCACTGGGTATATACATTGAATCATTCAGCCAGGGAAAGAGAGTATTTTGTTTAAAGTCACGTGCCATCCATTGAACTGTTAGATAGTGAGGAGGTAAGAGTTTGTGTTGAAGAAGAATGGAATTTGACATCAAGTACCAGGAGTTTTCGGAAATTCATGGCCGACATAGCAAATGATGTTATTTTTTGAAAATCATTTTGGTAACCCAGACAGAAACCAAATAAAACAGTCTGATTCTTTAGGGTGCAGCCAGTACTTGATCATATGTTAAACCAGGGGTTGTCAGACTACGATCCTGGGGGCACATCTGGCCCTTGTCTGTACTTTTGCTGGTCCGTGGCTATGCTCTTTCATTTACATGTTGTCTGTGGCTGCTTCTGAGCTCCAGTGGCTGAGTTGAATAGTAGCAACAGACTGTAGATCTTGTGAAGCCCAAAATATTTACTCTCTGACCCTTTGCTGAAAGTTTGCTGACTCCTCTGTTAGACTATTTTACTATACGGCGTTTGTATTACACGTTAGACTATTGAATCACACATTTTTTGCTTACACTCTTAAATAGATCATCTTAGCTGAGTTTCATCTTTCATGCACAATTGATTGGAGATAATTCAGCTTTTAGGGCTTTCAAATGGTGGCTGCAGTTGAGGGAGAAAGATTTGCCTTTGTGATGGGGGAGGTGTACTCCCAGCACTCAGGTGTTTTCCGGGGGCCAGAGCTCAGTCACTTATTGGGAGGGGGTTTTTGAGTGGTGGTGGTAATGTCACTGTTGGTGTCTCCTTGCCTAGCTCATCATCCTGTTCCTCTGCATCAGAGCCTTGCTGCTTTTCCTCTGTTGAGGGTGTACTTGGGATAGTAAGTTACTGGGGCCATGGGAACCTGGCCCATGAGGACTTCCCATTATTTTTACCAGTCTTGCTAGTAGTTGATCTGGGTGTAGAAGCTGAAAGATTAGGAATGCTGCAGTCTTTAATCATGGTATGTAAATAGAGTATTCAAGACGACGTGAAAGTCCAGTGGAGAGAGGATTTCTTGGTTCAGTTCCTCAAGTCTCTGTTACAATGAATGGGTGGCTGGCTCATCTCTGAGCTAGCAGCCTTCTCCCCATTTGGGATATCTGAGTGCTAGTAAAGACTCTTACCTGTTTCATGGGTTATCTACACCTGGAAAAGTGGCACTGTATTAGGGATCTAGAAACAATTTTAGCTTTCTAAGGACATTTATTGCTACTGTTAGCTGCCATTGAGTCAGCCCCTGACTTACTGTGACTTCACACACAACATGATTAGACTGTCGTGATCTGTGGGGTTCTCATTGTCTCATTTTCAGAAGTAGATTGCCAGGCCTTTCGTCTAGTAGGTCTTCATCTAGAAGGTCCTTCTAAAGCCTGTTCAGCATCATGGTGACACACAAGCCATCAGTGACAAATGAGTGGATGGTGCCTGCACTTCCGTTGATTTGACCAGGAGTCAGAACTGGATCTTCTGTGTGAAAGACAAGAATTCTGCCATTGGGTCGCCACTGCTACCTTTCTAAAAACAGAGCTCCTCTTTATAGTGTGCGCGGCTATTAATCAACTTTTAGCTCTTTGATTTTTCAGTTACATTTATAGACGTGTGTCCCATACCGAGCAGACAAATGCTCTTGTGCCTGTAAATGAGATAAAATGTAATCATCTTCTGATAGACACTGGGCAACCTGATCATCCTGCTGCGAGTCTGGACTGAAAATTATAGTCTTGAGAAAAATACTGGGATTGGTTTTTTGGGGGGGACAGGATGCTTACTATAAAATTTCATTATTAAATGTCAAGTTATTTTTATGACCCCTGAAGATTGCAATGTTTTTCTAAAATATTTAAGATGGTTTCAGACCCAAACCTGTGAAATTATTTTAAGTATGGTGATGATATAGTTATTTGTAATTTGTGTTTTCCATTTGTAATTTAGGCCTAGGTCTGTTGCAGGGTGACTTTTCTACTGCATATAGTTGTGCCTAACTGTATTTAATATATCCATGCTAAAAGAGGGATTTCTTTGGTTGTTCATTTCCTTTCCCAGAGTTACTGAGGTGCAAGAGACCTTTATTTGGTACACGTGTCCGGCTTTCCGTGGCTCCAAGTGTTGTTAGGTTTGAAGACCCCAGTGTTTTTGCCTTCCTAATGTGATAAGACAGTAGAGGCAGTAGCTCCAGTTGGAGTTAATGGAAACAGGCTGAACTGATTCCCGGAATAAATGGGTTAATGAAATTTCTGATTTAGCTCTATTCATAGTATGTGATTGTTCTAAGTGAACTCCCCTTTCCTTACTAACTCTCATCCCTTCTTTATGTGATAGATCCTCGACTACCATCTCTTCTGCAAGATGAGTAACAGCCACCCTCTTCGTCCCTTTACTGCAGTGGGGGAAATTGATCATGTGCACATTTTGTCTGAACATATTGGTGCCTTGTTGATTGGGGAAGAATATGGCGACGTCACATTTGTTGTGGAAAAGAAACGTTTTCCAGCCCACAGGGTAATTTTAGCAGCAAGGTGCCAGTATTTTCGGTAAGTGTGTAATACTTTTGTCAAGATTCACGTCACTTGTAGAAAAAGGTGGTATTTTCTTTTTATGGTGCTCTGAGTAGCAGTGTACACTTTAGGTCAGTTTCTCATACAAAAACTTAGGGATTGTTCCAGGATCCTAGTTGCTCTCCCTACAGTGTCACAGCTTACCCCTCCTCTCTACCCTGTATTTTCTCTGTCCATTCAACCAACTCCTGTCCCCTTCTGCCTTTACATCTCGCCTCTGGATGGAAGCTGCCCACTCAGACTCATGTATCTACTTAAGCCAAGATGTGCACTCTTCACCAGTATCATTTTCTGTCTCATGGTTCAGTCCAGTCTTTGAAGAGCTGGCTTCAGTGATAGTTTCAGGTCTAGCCTAACAGAGTCCAAGGGCTCTGTCTTCTGTGGTCCCTTCTTTCTGAGTCAGACTATCAAGTTTGGTCTTTTTACTAGAATTTGAGCTCTCCGCTCCACTCTTGTCTCACTCTGTCAGAGGCTGTCTGCTGTGTTCCCTGTCAGGGCAGGTATTGGTGATAGCTGGGCACCATGTAGTTCCTTTGGTCTGGGGCTGATGACATCTTTGGTTTATGTGGACATTTCTTTCTCTCCGTCTCAAATTTTTCTTCTGTCTTTGGTGTTCTTCTTTTTCCTTGTTTCCAGGTGGGTTGGGACCAGTAGATACATCTTAGATGGCTGCTTGCGAAACACAGGTATTTTTACTCCTTGAAAAGTATTATACTGCATATAATTACAAATCTGAGGAGTCTATCAATTTCACATCTATCAGATGTTAAATAAACTTTTGTAAATAAACTTTTCGAGGATCATCTTTTCTTTCAGGAGCCATCTTAGACGTATGGAGCTAGAAGGTTTCCTGGGCTGGATAATACCCATCAGTCATTTTTCAACATTTCAAGAATATTTCTCTGGCTGACTTTTTGTTGGCCTCACCTTCTCCTCATAGATAGCACTGAATGGAAATTGAACAGATTTACTTGCAGACAGGCTTCTTGTGTAGGTAGACTGATCTCTGAACTTACTAACGAGTGTACATCCCTCTTGGTTTCCGATGGCTAATGTCCAGAACCTGGATAACCCAAAAGATCTAAGACATGAAGTTTGATGGCCCCAAGTTGAAGGAAGCTTATAACTGACTGAGTTATATGGTTATATTATAGCTAAAACTAAGGAAATGCTTATGCATTTAATTAATATTAAAATCCTACATATATGTTTATGCAGCGATAGTTTTTTGCCATAAGTTGGAATCAACTTGATGACAACTAACAAAAACATTTTGTACTCACACTGTTCATTTCCAGAGTTGATAAATATAAAATTGATCTCTAATTTACTTTACATTTTAACTAGTTAAAGAAATTATCACTGACTTATTGACTGAGTGGTAATAGAACCTTGACCATGGAGTATGTATGGAGATAAGAATAGCACAGAGATATTTTCAGTCACCTTGTACTGAAGCTATAGTCTGCTTTTTACAATCAATTAAGCAGGACAGCAAACTTAGAGTTGCACATATTGTACTCAGGTATGTCTCTTGGAAATACCTAATCCTTTTATCAAGTGTCTGATTCTTTTACATACAAACTGTCAGTGTAGAGGAAACCAGGAGCTTAGAAAAAGATTTGATAACAATTCTAGCTAACATTTCTTCCTGGTTGTCAGCTCAACCAAGGCCCCTGGCCTTAGTCTAGCCATTATTTGATACCAGACTTCTGTCCTCAGCATAATTCCCTTTTGTGTTTCCTTCCTTTTTCTTAACCTTTGGTCTACTCCTTACTATTAAAGTATTTTTTGAGGGTCCCCTCTTGACTAAATCACCACTTTTCAACTTTATGTTTAATATTTGTTAATATTTTATATCATAGTCTCTTTCAAAGAAAATTTGAGATAATCCGTGTATTCTTAAACTCACAGAGGTTTAGAAGTTTGCAGATCATCCTGAGTGAAGGGGGTATGCTGTGCTCCCTTGACTGACCTTGTTCTTTATGTCTCTTTGTGAATAGTACACTGTTGAATCTTTGTTATATTTGATGGTTTGTTAGGCTAAACCCAAGGTCATTACCAGTGCTACTTGAGACAAATTCTTGTCTCTGACAGTACTCATTGCAAAGGAAAATTAACTGTCAGTAGTAGGGAGGTCTGGATGCTATCCAAATACCAAATCAATTCCCAGGTAAAGCCAGCTGGTCTTGAGTCTCACTCATGGAGACCCCCATATGTTGCAAGGTGGAACTGCACTTTATGGAGTGTTCATGGCTGTGACCCTTTGGAAGCAGATGGCCAGGCTTGTCCTCTGAGGCACCCTCAGGTGGGTTGAAACTGTCAACCTTTCAGTTAGTAGCCATGTGCTTAGCTGTTTGCACAGTCCAAAGACTCCCGATTTCCAGATAAGGACAAGTTAACTGCACAGGAGAAGACATTTCATTGTAAACATGAGCCTCTGTCCTGGGCTCCTTGTAAAAATTGGGAGTTTGTATTTAATGTTTTAAGGGAGCTGATTTATAACCACTTTTAAAGCCCTGAGAATCCAGATGAGTGCCCACTGAAGTGGGAGTAAGTCTTGTTGAGACTGCCCTAGGAAGGAGTTGGTAAATTTGGTGGTTTTAATGTTATAGCTGGATGCTCTCTGAATCAGTGAAAACCTTTAGGAATGTTTTTAGGCTCTTTGTAACCCAGTGAAGCAGTATGCTGGGAATATCTGTGAATCTTGTGCTAAGTAATTTTTAGTCATATTCTTTAGGCAACCCACAATGCTATGTTCTGAGGGAGTGTGGGAGAAGTTCAGGCATAGAGAGAACCCCTGAAATTCTAATCCTGCTATCAGGGACAGAGGGACTCTTTCTTGCTCACTTGTTCTTGCCTTTACCCCTTTTCTGTTATCCTCCACTCTTTCCTCCCTCTTCTGCACCGCTCACCCGTCCTACTCTGTCCTTTTTCTTTCCTCTGGGATTAAAGGTTTAACTGGTTCTTCCTATTCCTCTTGAGAGTAATAGAGGTAGAAATTCAAGTTCATTACTTGCCTTGATGGTTGTTTCCATTTTTCAGATGAATAGTAATGTGCCGGCCAAGTCAAGTGCCGTCGAGTCGAGTCCGACTCACAGCAACATTTTTTAATCTAAAAAAATACTGAAAGCCAAAAAAAAGAATCAAGATTATCCATAATCTCAGCACAAATTTCCTTTTTAATTTATAGGGTAACAAAATCCTTCCCTCCCAGCCATCTATCTAATCGTATTCCCCAGAGCCAGCATTGTTTAAAGTTAAATATTACTTTCCTTTGATTTTTCTAGATTTTTTTATTATAGATTTTTCTAGATTTAAACAAATACATCTGTGTGTACACATGTAAATAAGTAGTTATACACCCATTTTTTTCCCATGTGGAACATAGGGATTTGCAGCTTCACTCACTCATTTACTACATCCTGAGCATCTTTCCAAGGTAGTGCATATTGATCTCCTGTAATGTTTTTAATGGCTGTGCAGGATGTGCATATCAGTTTTTCAACCCTGTCCCTACTATTAGACATTTAGATTTTTTCCCCCAGTAGTTCCAGGGTTTCAGTGTGTTCTTATACATTTATCTATACTTCGGTGAACTGGTTCTCTAGAATCAAGTGCTAAGAGTAGGGTTGCTGAGTCAAAGGAGCATACATTTTAAATCTGAGTAACTATGGATAAATTGCTTTCTGAGATGGGGCACCCCTGTATCCTCTCAAAGTGGTGCACGAGAGCTCCTGTTTTCCCATTGCCTTTGCTGGAATGGACATCAAAAGGCTTTTAAAATTTCTGCCAATCTGACAGAGAAGAATGGCATCTGACTGGTGTTTAGTTTTGTGTATCTGATTACATATTTTCTGTAGTTCTAGTTTTCAAGCTGCATTATTGACTTTTAATATCTTTACGTTGATTTCACATGTTCCTCCCAAAAGATCGCTTTCATCTTGCCGTTTAATGGCTATTATGTATCTTGAGGTCTCAGGATATCTTATTAGCACAATTGTTTATAGAATTAATTCAAAATAGTTGTTAAATTGTTTCTCTTGCTTTCTTTAGAAAACCATTTTAAGTGATTATTTTGTATATGTTTTTTAAATCTTGATCTTTGAGTCTTTCAATAAATTGATGTTTGTATAGTGGTGACAGCTGATATTTCCTGTATTCCACAGCATAGCCTATTTGAGTTTTTGCTTTTTCATTCCGTTTTATTTCCTTCTTTTGTTCTCTAATGGCAGAGCACTACTGTACGGCGGCATGCGAGAGTCTCAGCCTGAAGCCGAAATCCCTCTCCAAGACACCACTGCAGAAGCATTCACAATGCTGCTGAAATACATCTACACTGGGCGAGCGACACTGACAGATGAGAAGGAGGAGGTGCTGCTGGACTTTTTGAGTCTGGCTCATAAATATGGATTTCCAGAGCTGGAGGATTCTACCTCTGAGTACCTCTGCACCATACTTAACATTCAGAATGTCTGCATGACTTTTGATGTCGCCAGCCTCTACTCACTTCCCAAGTTAACTTGTATGTGCTGCATGTTTATGGACAGAAATGCTCAGGAGGTGCTCTCAAGTGAAGGTTTCCTCTCGCTTTCTAAGGTGTGCCATTGCCTGCAAGTCTGACGGTGTTGCATTCATGCCTGTGTGGTAGCAGTATAGCACCAGACTAAGAATGAAAAAAGAAAAGTCATTGGTGTGGAGGAGGTTGCTCTAGCCCCAGCCTCTGACTGCTTGGTCCATAGATCATATGAGAGGGAGGCAGACCAGTTGTCTTTACTTTTAAGGTTCTTTTTGGTAAACTTGACATGCAAAATGGACTGTGCTGTGGGATAGTGGTTTTCAGTGTGATGGCAGTGAAATAGGATCCTCAGTGCAGCTGCATACTACTTTTTGGTTCTGTATGTTTCTGACAGAGAATGCAACTAATAATTCCTTATAGCAAAAAGGAAAATGTATAAGGGGGATATGATGTGTCATTAGAGATATGTGAGTCACTGTTTTTTTCTGGCTCACAAATCTCATGTTGTATAGTGGCTAGAGTGAGATTTCTTTGCTCATGTCTTTTGCTGATCCTAGCTGGTAGCTCTCCCCCTCACTTTTCCCATTCTGTATTTTTCCTAGGACCTGGATATTTCTAGTGAGAAGATATATTGAATAGCTTTTTTGAATAATTGGTTTGAATGTGAACCATGATTTTTATAATCCTGTTTAATTTTTAAGGACAAGGGTCTTTGAAGTGTCACTGGAGGGCAGGCAGGCTGGAGATCCGTGAATCTAAAATATGGTAGTGTAGCAGTACAGTGGAATAAAAGGTTTTTTTATCTTAAATGCGGATATATCTTACTGACTTACGAATTTAAACCCTTGTGTAGGGTTGCTGGAAACCATGGTGGCATAGGGGTTAAGTGCTATGTCTGCAAACCTAAAGTTCAGCAGTTTGAATCCACCACGTGCTCCTTGGAAACTCTTTGGGGTACTTCTGTTCTGTCCTGTAGGGTCACTGTGAGTCAGAATTGACTCGGTGGCAGTGGGTTTGATTTTTTGGTTTGGCAGGGTTGCTATGAGTCATAATTGACTCAGTGGAAATTGTTTTGCAAGCACCCATGGGAGCCCTGGTTGCACAGTGGTTAAGCACTCAGCTGCTACCTAAAGGTTGGGAGTTTAAAGCCGCCAGGTGTGCTGTGGGAGAAAGATGTGGCAGTCTACTTCCATGAAGATTTACAGCCTTAAAAACCTTATAATGGTGGTTGGGGGTGGTTCTCCTCTGTCTTGTAGGTTCACCATGAGTCAGAGTTAGCATGATGGCAGTGGGTTTGTTTTAGGCAGCCACCCACATGTATTGACAGCACCTCACTTTGCTGTTTGTCTTCTCATTATGTTATTAAAGATGGGTGCAAATGTATTTGAAAAGACCAGATATTTACTGTGATGGTTCAAGGTGCCTGGGGAGGAAAGAGAGGAGGTGGTACCATCTTTTCTTGTTATTCACTCAGCCATGACAGGCAGGAGGGTATGTGGCACAAGCACCAACGAAAGAAGAGGGTCAGAGAGTTATTTCTCTAAATATAAGTGATACACATACTTCTGTAAGGTTTTATTGATTGATGGGTGAGCTCCATACTAACTGAGATTTTTCCCTTTCATCCTTTTCAGACAGCACTTTTAAACATCGTCTTAAGAGATTCATTTGCAGCTCCCGAGAAGGATATTTTCCTAGCCTTGTTAAACTGGTGTAAACACAACTCAAAGGAAAATCATGCTGAAATCATGCAGGCTGTGCGTTTACCTCTGATGAGCCTCACTGAGCTCCTGAATGTTGTGAGGCCTTCGGGGCTACTCTCTCCTGATGCCATTCTGGATGCTATTAAAGTGCGGTCAGAAAGCCGGGACATGGACCTCAATTACAGAGGCATGCTCAGTAAGTACATGTTTGCCCTCAGCTCGCCAAGAAGTTTTGCTGGTATCTTATGCCTGTCTCAGCTGCAAAGCTGTAGGGTGTATGAATGCCTTGCTTGTCACTGGCAAGTTGATTCCTCCTGCAATCAAGTAGCTTCAGAGATCCCCAGACAGGCATTTTATACTATTCCTGTACAGATTTCTCCTGCTGCTTCGTAGAATGTGAAAAATAGACACTTTGCTGAAAAGTTTCTTCTCACAGTAAGATCTTTCTTCTCCCCTTTCTTTCTCCATTAAATCAGTGTTGAGTACATGCTATGTGCTTACTATGCTAGGTACTGTGGATGTGGAAATTCTAAAGAAAAATGGTAACAGCTAACACTTGTATAGCACTTCAGGCAAGTATGTGACAATTTTCTTATTAATAAAAATAATAATAACTATACTTCTAAAGTGCTTAATTGTGTGTCAAGCATTTCATCCTTACAACAACCCGCGAGGTAGGTTGTAATGTAGACACCCTTTTATAGATGAGGAAACTGAAGCCTGGAGAGATTATGTACCTTGCCTAAGGTCACACAGATGTGGAGCTGAGTCCACCCATGTTTGGCTCCAGAGGCTGTGTAACTAGCCACTATGCGGTACTGCTTTAGTGCAAAACACCGTCACTGACTTTGATCCTTTTAATTTCATTGTGGAAATAAGCTATTTTTTATGAAAAGTTATGTAGGGTGGGTACATGTTACAGAACTTCATGAGAAGGATTATTTGGAATGGTTTCATTGAGATTATAAAGCTTGAGGTGAGCTTTGACATATGATTTGAATGGCATCAGATTGGGCGTGTGTTTCAGATGAAAGGACTGATAATATTAACGGAGGTTAGAGTATTTAGCAGGGCCTAGAACCTGTTGCTTCAGGTTAGACTCCTGCTGAGAATTTGCACTTCCACTCCAGATATACTGAATCAGAATCTACGTTTTAACAGGATCCCCAGTTGGTTCCTTAAGTGTGACGAATTGTGAGAACTATTGCTCTACTAGTGCTTCTCAGAATTGGTCCCTAACTAGCCACAACAGCATGGCCTGGAAACTTGTCAGAAGTGCAAATTCTCAGCTGAGGATTGAACTGGAACTAACTGATTCTAAACCCTGGCATTTAGAAAATAGAAGAGCTGGACTCAGGAAGGGCTTGAGTAAAAGACTTTGTTTTGTTACTGGGTGCCATCTAGCCATGGTGACCCCACATGTGACAAAACGAAAAGTTGTCTGGTCTTGGGCCATTGTCATGATCATCCGTGTCCTCGATTTCATTGCTGTGACCAGGGGTGAACTAACCAGTGTACAAGATGGGTGCAGACGTGTTTACTTACTGAGCTGTAGTGTACACTGTCACATGGGCTTTATCACATCCATGCACGGGCTTAATTGTGTTTACTTGTTAGTCTTGTAGGGCACAGTTTCACGTGATTGTCACCACGTGTGGTGAACAACAGATGAAATTGCAATACAAGTTAGTAAGTAAGCACAAAGTAAGCCTGTGCTTACCTTGCCTCTTGGGTCGTCCATCCCTGCCTGTGGCCACTGCGTATTGTGAGTGCCTTGCAGCTCATGAGCCTCATTTTCCTACACTGTATTAGACAATGTTCTCTGGTGAGCCTTAGGGTTTTTGATGGCTAATTTTGGGAATTAGGTTACCAGGCATTTCTTCCTAGTCTGTCTTAGTCTGGAAGCTCTGCTGAAACCTTTCCAGCATGGGTGATCCTGCTGGTATTTGAAGCACCCAGAGCATGGCTTCCTGCGTCCCACAGCAACATGTAAGCCATCACAGCATGCCAGACTGACAGGTGGTGAGGAGAAGGCTTAGGCTGATTAATAACAAAGAAAGTCCATAGATGTCAGCTCAGGCCAAATCATGGAAGACTTCGAAATCTCGATTGAACTCTTATTGGTGTGCGGTGAGGAGGTGATTTTAGAGACGGGGGGCGGGATGGCAGGAGCACAGGGTGTGTTTCACAGACTGATCCTCAGTCAGTACTTGATGAAGTGGAATAGGGAACAGCTGGGTTCCAGTAGAGCAGTGAGGAGGGGACTTAATCAGTGCACAGCTGATGCAACTCAGACTAGAGTGGTGACAGGGAAAATAGAACGTATTAGATATGTAGAAGGAGTATTAGGGAATAATCCTGGCAATTCACAGAGATTTAAATTTGAGGATTAAGTATAGGAAGAATTTGCTATATTTTTATCAAATCTAAGCAGCTGGAAATTCTTAGAGATACTGTTTTGTGTACCACCAAGAAAGTGGGGAAAAATTCTAGTAAACCATGAGAAACACTCTCATGTCTGTATTTCAATTTCAGAAGTGTTAAAATTGGAAAAACATGTGTCTTAGAATTAGTGAAATGCAGTTCTTTGGAGAAGATGCTGAGCTTGTTTTTGTAGTTACTGAGTTTGAGGGATTATGGGGTATCTGAAATCTTTCTCATGCTAGTCATTTCTCCAAGTGATCTCTTTCTCAGCCACGGTTTCAGATACTCTCTTGAAACACTGATTAATCTTAAACAGGTGTCCTTAACTTGGACTTCTCTCCTGACTCATCTGATCTAGGTTTCTTTTCATTAGCATAGAAAAAAGAAAAGAGTCAGTTTTAGAATCAGGGAAACTTGATTTCACAATTGTGAATTTGCCGTTTACTAGCAGTGTGACCAAATAGTAGATTATTAAGGAATTTTAGCTTTAATTTTCTGATCTGTAAAATAGCAGTAACTTTGCCAGCCTCCTAGTGTCTTTATAAGGACTGATTGAAATACTAGTGTATGTATGTAAACTTGATTCACAAAGCCAGTTGTTTTCATCATCATATCACTGATGTGTGCTTCCTTGGTGTCACAGTGATGATGTTGTTTCAAGCATTTTTGTTGACTTGTCTTTGGTCCTTGAAAGTGGAGATGATTTTTGTAGATGTGGTATATTTGGCCTCTGCCCTTGATTTTTGGAAAAATATCCTTGAGTCGGAACCAAATTGATGGCACATCACTACCACAATACCACCACTCTGAGTGATTTCCTGAGTAACCAAGATATATTAACTGCACCTGAGAACTCCTTGGGCGCCGGTTCGGCTAGGGAGCCTGCCTGATAACCAGTAATGAGCAGCCTGTGGCCTTCCTGACAAACGCCTGGAACAACGGGTGTCTGGGAGCTTTTCTACTCCAAGGCCGTCCTGGTTGGTGGAGGGAGAGATGCGTTCTCGTTGGGAAGATGGCAGCTCAGCTTTGGAGACCCTTCAGACCTTGTCTGTGTTCCTTTCCTAATGCTGAGTTGTATCTTTTTACACCTGAATACAACTTTTCAGGTCGAGGTACACTCTTACTCTAGTAAACCATGTAACTGTAATTATAGCCTTTGAGGTCTCAGACACGTTTCATCAAATTATCTTATCCACCTCGGAAGGCTGGGGGCAGGAGAGGGCTGCTGAGAAAGTAGTGGTTAGAGTAGTCTCCATATCTTGGGGATTGGACTCCTGGGGTTCTTACGAGGGAAACTGGCCTTAATGATCTTTGTGTCTTCACTGCGTAGCACTGACTAGCGGATAGCAGGCACGTGGTGACTGCTTGGTCCATGAATGAGAGGAGAAATGTCTAATAGGAGCGGGAAGTGTGTTACTGGTGTTTATGAATCAGCTGGTGCTGGTGATAAGAGTGGGTTATAGCGAACAAAACAAGGTCCAAGTTTGAGACTTGAAGAATTGTAGCTGGGGGTTGAAGGTAGGGAAAGAAGAATTGGAGATCTAGGAAGACAATTGGGATAGAGTTACATACAACTACCAACAGAGAAAAGGGATTTTATAAGGAGGGAGTAGCGAATAATATTATGTGAGGCTGGGAGATTGAGAAGAATGAGAATGGAGAAAAGACTTTTGAATGGGTTGAAAGTTAGTACTTCTCTGTTGAGGTCCAGGCATATTCGTTAGGTATATCTCAGGTGTTAGATTTTGGAAAGAACAGTCATTTCTTCATGTTTATAGCAGAGAACACATCACAGATTTTATCCTTCACATTTCTTTAATGAGGAATAACTCACTGCACAAGGCCAGTAAGTTATTCATTGACAGTTGTGTGTGTAAATCTGTCTTGCTTACCATGTGCCTTTAGTTTTCAGTGACCCAGACTGAGGGAGCTTGCAACTATGGTATTAGTTATTTGTATTGCCTAGACTACTACTGGTTTGAGCTTCTCAATGCCTGTAAGCATGTCTTTTTGCTTGTAATTTCCCAGCACAGTGCCTGAATCTAGAGCTTTTAGGTAAGGGACTGAATGAAACCACCCCTGGCTTCTAAACTAGAATTTTAAAATTTGTTTTACTTACTACATAAAACCAGTAATAATGACAGTGGACCTTTAGAATATTTAAAACTCTCTGATGCAGTTACTATTGTTATACTGGAGAAATCTTCATCGGTAAACTAGAGGGTTCATAAATCATATGATTAAGTCTCTGTGATGGTGTTCCATGCCTATGTATGTGCTCTTATCTCCCCTAGGCAGTGAGAGCTTTGAGGACTGAGTCTGGCACAGGGACCAGCACACAGTAGGCACCTCAGGAAATTTTTTTTTCTTTAGATAAAATGAATGTTAATCACAGCTGTGATAATGTTTTCATTTTGTGATCTTTATAAGTGACTTACTTAAAGTTTACCAGTGTGATAAATGCCTAAACTGGAATCATAGTGCTGGTCTTCTGACTCGCAAGGCCAGGGTACCCGTTTAGACCTTCTGGCCTGGCTTATTATTTTGGTTATGTATGTATTTAGACACCCAAACCCAAGCCACTGCCATCAAGTTGATTTTGACTCAGTGACCCCATAGGATTTCCAAGCCTGTAAATTTCTGCAGAAGCAGACTACCCCATTTTTCTTGTGCAGAGCCACTGGTTTTGAACCACTGACTTCTTCAGTTCACAGTTGATTGCATTATCTGCTTCACTACTAGGGATCCTTGATTAGGTGCTGGTGCTGTTAACTGTGAAAATGGGGTGGAGAGACATAGGGAAAGTTAAGACAGGAGTTGTTGACCAAGTCATCAGTAATGCTGCAAGCTCTGATGGAGCATTGTGTAAGTGCTCACTGCAGACCAAAAGGTTGGCACCTCAGCCCACTAGCTGCTTTGTGGGAGAAAGATGCGGCAGTGTGCTTGTGTAAATATTTGCAGCCTTAGAAACCCTCAGATGGTTTACTTTGTCCAATAGGGTTCTTTTGAGTTGGAGCCCACACAATGGCAATGAATTTTTTTATTCCTAGGAAGGGAGGGTCCTGATGTGATGGGTAGAAATTGATTTAGATGACATAACTGGACTGAGAGATGAGGATGGGGGGAGAATTAAGCCTAAATCCAAATGATCCATCAGAGGTGAATGATCTTGTCAGCTCAGATGTACAGAGAGTCTGACGAAGGATGATTAACAACATAAAGCAATTAAATAAAAGCACAGGAGAATTAATCCAGCCCCACTCAGTTTGGGCCTTGGGTAGCTAGCAGCAAGTCTTGTCCCACTTCTCCCTGGTTTTCCTGTCTAATAATTGATGTGCTTCTACTTAGCTGTTCAAAGCTTCATTTTTCTTAGTGTTAGTAAAATGTAAGAAAAACTGAAAACGTGAGACAAACTATTCAGTTGCATACAGTCTTGCGGAGTCCCACCACTATTTTTTGAGAGCTGCTTTCTCTGCCAGTGGATAAATACAGGCACTAATACTTAGGGTTTGCATTATTTTATTATAACTAGAATTTTCTCTTCATCACTTTTCCTATTACATTCATTGTGTAACTATCATCTGAGGTCAGTTTTGCAAAATGACTTGCAGTTGTATTTTTATTCAGTGAGGTACTCCTATTATGATTACTGTGAGAATTTCCACTTGTGTAAATGTTCCCTATTTGAAAGTGAAAGATATTCTCAATATAATCTGTACTAAGAATGGTTAGGAAAGTTCTCAAGTCCTCTTGAAATAAACTTCGAAAAGAAGACTTAAAGTCATGATAGAAATTTCAGTTCTATTTTAGCCATCAGTCACACTTACGTGAGACTTTTGTGCCAGCTATGCTATTCCTGGTTGAAAACTGTTTCTAGACAAAGAGTAGCATCAGTTTCTGAGTCTGAAAGCCTAATATTCTCCTTTGGCTTAGTTCTGACCAGTGGTGTCAACTAAAGGAGATGGTACCAGTGATCAGTAGTCACAGACGTTGCTCCCCCTTCCCATTTAGTACCCAGTAACAAGGAAACAAATGTTTATTTTGACAGAATAATTGTATATCAGTATTAACTTAAAAGCAAGAGTTTCAGCTAGTCTGTGTAGTTTTTGTTTGCTTGCTTGCTTTTAGAGTACTTCTCTAGATTGGAGACATCGCAAAGGCAGGGCCTGTCTGCAGTTCTTGGAAATATTTCTAGTGCCTGGTATGATACTTGGTACGGAATGAGTCCTCAGAATATTTTTTTCGTTGAATCAGTGCTTTGTGTAGTACTTTATATGTTATCTGTAGCGTAGTTGGGCAAAATACTATTTTTAGAAGGGAAAACATTCAGAGAAACTGAGACCCTGTTCATGAATAGTAAGTGGTAGAGTCTGAGTCTCGACATTAAGCCTTTCATTTTAAGTCCAACATTTTTTTCACACACATTTTTTTTTCTCTTCATCTTTAGCAACTTTAGAGGGAAAGAGTTGGGAAAAGGGAATAGTGTGGTCATCCTACCAGAAATCCGTGGTGAGGAAGGTGGCAAAGCATTGTGTTGATAGAGGAGAGCCCCAGCTACTTGCTGACTGTGACTTTGGGCATGTGAATCCACTAACTGTTCTCTGCCTTCACTTTCCCATCTGCGAAATAGGTAATACCAAACCCACTGCTGCTGAGTTGATTACAACTCATAGTGAGCTTGTAGGATGGGGTGGAACTGACCCATAGGGTGTCCAAGGCTGCAATCCTAATGGGAGCAGACTGCCACATCATTTTCTTGAGGAGCGGTTAATGAGTTTGGTTAGCAGCTGAATGCTTAACCACTGTGCCATCAGGGCTCCTCAGAACTTAGGAAGTTCTGTCTGTCTTCAGCATCTGGCCTTCTGGTGGTTGGAAGCCGAACCCCACTAGAAATTTTTGTGGAATTTCTTCGGTCATGTGCTACAGTCAGCTCCTGTTTTCTCATATATTGCCTACATTGTCTCCTCTTCTGGAGCCACTTAATTTTCCTGTCTTCATTTGAAGATTTTTTAAAACTCCACATTTTCTGAGAAATCTGCATTGAATCATTTACCACCCTTTCCCTCAGAGCGTAATTACATCTCAGATTTTCTCCATTCAAATTGCATAGCCAAGAAATATAATGTGTACTATGAGAATTTAGTATTTATAGTCTGTAAACTTAATTCCTCATATTGTGTGCTTTATTATGTCGTTTGTAATAATAATGGCCGCCTTTTTAGAACTTATGGTGTACTTTACAAATACACCATTTAATCTTAAAAAAAAAAAAGGAAAAACCCTCAAAACGCCAGACAGATATTGTTACCCTGCTGAGGAAATTGAGGCTCAGGAAGAGTAACTTCTCCAAAATGATAATAGCTGGTCAAAATGAGACCCACTGTTTAAATTTTGACCAGTGAGCCAGCTCTTAGAGTCTGCTATATACGCCTCTTGTTTCTCTACGGGAAACATCAATTGTAGAATGTTAGTACCTGGAGGACAAGATCCAAATCATAAACCTACATTGCCTAAGGGGCATCAGAGTACCAGTAAAAATTGACCCTTAAATCTATTTTAATGTTGGAGAGGAGAGGGGACTTAATGATAACCATAATAGTGATTTGATGAGAGATTGAGTTTTCATCTTTTAAAAAATTCCCCAGTTAGGTAAAAAAAAAAAAAATCTTTTAAACGTATTCTTGTTTTTTGGCTAGATGAATTGATTTAGCACATCCATATATAACTAGTGGCTATGCTGGATTGAAACCATTCCTATTCTAGTTTATCAGATGTCTGATCTATTTGCTTTGTGTTTATCCATTATCCTAAGTCCAGGTGGCAAGTACAGATCATTTTACATGTTGTTTTTCTCCAAACCAGAAAACTCAGTGCCATCGATTCTGACTCGTATTGACCTTATAGGACAGTGTAGAACTCTGTGAAGAGGCTGAATGATGGATTCAAACTGCCAGCCTCTTGGTTAACAGCCAAGTTTTTAACTACTGTGCCACCAAGGGCTCCTAATTCTGCCCAGCAGATATTAAAGCTGTTAAGATGAACTCAGCAGAGCTGATTCATTTGTCCTAATGCACATTTTTCCCCCTAGGATTGCTAACTTTTTCTTAGTAGTAACATTATCCGTAGGCAGTTTGCAGCCTAAGAATAAGTCGGAATCAATGGCATTGAGTTTTCTGGTTTGGACAAAAGTACCATGTAGAATGATCTATACTTGCCACCTGGACTTAAGACAATGTATAAACTGGATAGTGTATAGACTGGGTGATGTTGTAACCCCATAGACAGTTCATATCTTCTATCTCTATAGGCATGTCTTTGCCATTTTTAGATTAAGTGCAGATGTTAGAATCAACTAGAATGGTATAATTTTTCTACCCCCAAAACATAGATTCATTTCTTAATCATTAATCCTGCCTTTTCTTTCCTTAATTGTAGTACCAGAAGAAAACATCGCAACCATGAAGTATGGAGCCCAGGTTGTAAAGGGAGAGCTGAAGTCTGCCTTATTAGACGGTGATACTCAAAATTATGATTTGGATCATGGGTTTTCTAGGCACCCAATTGATGACGACTGCCGTTCCGGCATTGAGATAAAGCTAGGGCAGCCGTCCATCATCAATCACATACGGCTTCTCCTGTGGGACCGCGACAGCAGGTGAGTCACAAGCTAACATTAGGTTTGGTTGAAACGATTTAATGTTGTGGTCGTCTACTCTGGTTTTTACATTTTGATGGTTTATTTCTTTGTGATCACTTGGGTATTTTTCTGTAAGTTTTAGTTATAAGGGAAGACTTCAAGTGGATAGTCCTTGAAAAAACATTTTTGTTTTTGCCTTAAAAAAAAAAATCTCTTGTAGAAAACAGATGAGCCCAAAGAAAATAAAAATTTCTAGGTCAGCAGTTCAGATCCACCAAGCGCTCCTTGGAAACTATGGGGCAGTTCTGCTCTATCCTTTAGGATGTCTGTGATTTGGAATGAGTTTGATGGGACTGGGCTTGGCTTTTTTTTTGGTTTTCAGATCTTACTACTCATTAGTAATGCATATGTCTAAGGACTCTCTGAATACACACATGCACTCCCCAGAAACCTGCACACACATTTTTACAAAACAGATTAAATGTACAAAAAGGTAACTTTACTTTTTAAGTGATACATTGTGAACATTTCATCCTTTTTCAGTGGTTTATCTGGTATTTGACTGTGTGAGTTACTGTTATTTACTTGATTCCTTGCTTTTAAATATTATTTTTTAAAGTGGATTTTATTTATGGATAAAGGAAAAAAGGCATCTTTTAGTGTATGGATTTAATATCACTCTCAAAATAAAATGGTGACCAGATTTGGAGGACTTCAGCCAAGAAACTCACTCAGTTTAACACTGGCCCTCCTTCCAGCCACTGTGATCCGTCCAGTGGCAGCGGTGCAAATGTGGAGCAGTGTGTGTCTGTACAGGAAATGTCCCTCTCATCGCTGCTTATCATTAACCTAAACTCTGCATGCCCAGAAACTGGTGTACAGAGCCTCCTAGGCCCCACTCCTGCCACCCTGGGTCTGAGTGTGAAGGGCTTAATAGTAACGGTGATGTTATTCTGCAGAGTTTGTAAGCTAGTGCATTCTCTTGGTAGCACTACTGGCTGCTTCCCTTGAAGTCACGTTATAAGTGAAAGTTAAACTCTGAAATGGGAAACACTGCTTGCTGTGTGCGTGGATGCTTGAGGTCCTCAGGTTATCTCTCCTCTGTTTTTTCTGATTAGGAATAGAGTCCCTCATTTCTGTTGTGTTGGATCTACTTTGATGTTTAATTGCAAAATGAGGCTTATTTACCTGTATCGTTTTTAAGAGTCTCTGATGATAATAATGCTGACATAGCCCTGATCATTATTTTTATGATGAACATAGATCAAAAAACTAGATAATGACTCAATGAAATTATTAAAAATAACTTTTAAAAAGACTAGCATGTTTGAAATCATTTCCATGGTGTTAACTTATTTATAGGCCACTTTGAGTGGTAGAGGTGCTGATCATTCATGGAGGACTTTGACACGTAACAGTTCTTTCTTCATATAAGTTGTTACTGTTATAAGCAAAGGTGAAAAATTCAGAATCTTAAGCCTAAAAGATTCTGACATATTCTAAAATTATATCCTGCATTACTGATAACCCAGAGAGGTTCAATAAAAGGTTACAGCCAGTTTGAGACCGGGTGGTAAAATGAATGGGAGTGAGGGGACATCAGAAAATGAGAGAATGACACAAAATAAGCTGACCTTTTCTGGTCACAACTGTTGGTTGCAGGCTGACATTTATGGTCACCTAAATCTTTCGAGATTGTTTCTGTTGGTATTGCGGTGGAAGTAATAACTGCATCCCAAATTTAAATTTGGGTCATGACAGGGGAATATAGATTGGTTCAGTGTGGAACCAGCATATAATGGTCCAGGGCAGCTGACTAGGGGAGTGTGATGGGCTGTTTTCATTATGGCCACATTATTAGCTGGCAAATTTTAAGTTGTTCCCCAAAGAAACACACATTTATCTGCTCACTTATGTCATTTATTGTCCTCTAGGCTGCATGTATGTGTGGGATGTTAGGAGACTGGGAGGGAGCAGGAGATGAGTGGCTCAGAGTAGAGAGTCTTTCTAAGTTGACTTTTTCTTCCCAAGAGGGTAGGGCTGAACACCAGGGCTGGGGAAGGCAGGGGAAGAATGCTCACTGTTTGCTCTGTTTCTGTCGTTTCTCTGTCACGCTTTGTTAATCGGCCAGTATGGTAGGAGAGAAGCATTTTGGCCCATAGGAACAAATGTTTTGTGGATTTGATAGGTGCCAAACCCTGTGCTAGGCCCTGGGGATAATGAGGATGAAATATCACGTGGTCCTTGTTCTTAAGCAGCTTATGATTTAGTGAGGGAGACAGACATGCTGGGAGATCATCTCCATATGCTGTGGTGAATTCTACAACAGAGGGGTGCAGACAGATTGTTATGGATTAATTTGTGTCCCCCAGAAATGTGTGTCAAGTTGCCTAGGCCATGGTTCCTGGTATTGTGTGGTGTTCAACCATTTTGATTATACTGTGTTTTAAATACCGTGATCTTAATGAGACAGGATTAGAAGCAGTTATGTTAATAAGGCAGTACTGAAACCATAAGATTAGTTTGAATCTTGAGTTGGTCTCTTTTGAGATATGAAAGAGAACGGAGCAGAAAGGAGACAGACTTCTTTGTCATCCAGCCAAGATGAGCCAGTGGTAAAGCATGTCCTTTGGACTTGTGGAGAGGGGGGTCACTGCACTGAGAAGCTTCTAGACCAGGGGAAGATTGATGATAAAGACCTTTCACTAGAGCTGACAGAGAAAGCCTTCCCCTTGAACAGAGGCCTTGGATTCAGGATTGTATCCTCTTACATTTTGATAGAATTAATTTGTTTAAGCTTTCCAAATGTGGTGTCTGTTGTTACAGTAGCACTAGATAACTAAGACGCAGCTTTCATTGTCACCATAAATTGATTGTTATGTTGAAAATGCAGTTAGTGAAGTAGATATTTTTGTACCTGTTAATGTTTCATTAAAGTATAACTTTGTATTGTTTCAATATAGTAATTTTCTTGCCTTTTTCCTTTTGATTCAAAGGTCTTATTCATACTTCATTGAAGTGTCCATGGATGAACTTGACTGGATCAGAGTGATTGATCATTCACAATACCTGTGTCGTTCTTGGCAAAAACTGTATTTTCCAGCCCGTGTCTGCAGGTTGGTTGTCATAGATTAGAAATGATTGTGATTGTCACAGAAGGAGATTTGAGTTTTGAGAAACACTGCATTTTTTCATATGTGCCAACTAAAAATCTTGGGGAAGCTATGGGAAATTATGCATCGTAATATTGGAGTGTTGTGGAGTTCTTGATCCAAAATGTTTTATACTGTATGTATGTAGTAGATACATAAATGAATAGGAAAGAACAAGGAACACTAGAGCAGTGGGTGTGCTTTTTAAACACCACACTATCTATTGAAAGTAGAGTTAATGTTAGGGAAGGGATTCAACCTTTCCATGAAAGCCATGGGAAGTATTTGTGGAGGCTGCCCCGGTAGTCTTCAGGGACAGGAGAAGATTTGGGGTACATGTTCTGGATGTTGTTCCTTTCCTTGCTTAGCGGTTATGAGTTGGAGTTGAAAAGAGCAGGTGTTTCAGGTGTGGTTGGGATTGCAGCAAGGGAGGCTGAGCTGGTGGGACTCCAGGCCCAAGTCATTCCTTCAACCAAAGTACCTTAGCTTCTATTATTATGGGTTCAGCCCCCCAGAAGATTGTTTTTAAAAGGATTGAAAAACTAGTGTTAATAATATTTCACATTCTTTTTAACATTCTTTCTGGAATTCTGCAGAACCTTTAAGAAATAGTGGATTTGGGAGTTGGGAAAGGTGGTTGAAGGCTCCTGAAATGCTCTTGCAGTGGTTTTACTCGTGAATGATGGCTTTTAGAAGCCTTCTGGCTTGTTTGGTACCCGTGAGACCTAGCGTCCGTTGGCTTCCTCCCTTCCGTGATCCCTGTGGTGCTTCCCTTGCAGTCATACATGGTGTCTCTGACTTCACTGCCATTCTGCTCACTGAACAGCAACTCACAGGAGTCTCTGGAAATCCTCTCAGATATTCTTTACCTTGAAGTCAAGAGAACAAGACAGAAAATAACTGGTTCATTCAGTCAGGCATGGTAGTAAGACAGAGAGAGGAGGATGGCCAGTATAAACCAAGGAGAACTTGGGGGTGGAGTCAGGATGGCAGAATAAACACACATCTCCCTAAATCCCTCTGGAAACCAAGGCTGAATTGATAATTAAACAGAGCTTTCTGGACATGTAGTGAGCCCCAGGACACAGCATAGGGCTGTCTATTTGGTCTACATACCACTGAGTGGGAATCTTCTCTTTTGCTGGCCCCACCCTGGTTAAGTGCCTGCTCCGAAGACTGAAGGTAAATTGCTGTTTTAATGTTTTTTTTTTCCTTCTCTGTCTGAGCTGGTGGGAGGGGCTGAGGTTTGATTGGCATCAAGGCTTAGACGCACTGCTGATGAGATCTGTGAGTGGAGTCGCTGCATTTTGAGAGCCTGGCCTTGGAATTGGTGCATCTTGGCACCTCTGACCTCTCTCTTGGAATCTCTGCCATTGAATAGCCTTTTCTGAGACGGGCAGGGGGGCTTGTGTGGGATGCCATCTTGATGCACTGGGAAGTGGAGTTTCCTATATGGAGACCTCAGCGGGACCTAATTTCCAGTCTGGAAGGCAGTGTCTGCCTGGAGAGCACTTTTCTGGCGGTAAAGCAGTCTTTAATATAGAGGTGCTTACTTTGCCACCTGGAAAGAGGGGCTTGCACACCTGAAAGCCTAACTGATTTTGGAAGCTGTCAGATACCTTTTACCTTTCAGTAGAGAAATAACTGCAGTGCTTCCAGCACCTCTTCCAGCCTTTACTCTCTCACTTTACAAGGTCAGCTGACAGCTCCCCAGTAACTCTGTAAGGGGGGCTGTATCTTTGCCAATTAGACGGTGGAGCTACCCCAGAGATTCCACTGATTCCAGCCACTGGAGTACATAGAGGTGCGTGGTGATCAACTTCCTTTTCAGACTGAGCTTTAGATCCCATTGAGGTAACAGTGGAGAAATAAAACAACCACCAGATGCCCCAAAAGCAACAAACTTTGGACTGGAACACTAGGAGGAGTACACCTGTGGCTTCAGAAGGCCCACAAAAGAAGGATCCAAAGAACTTAGATAAAGAAGCCTTTCTGAAGCTATCAGAGGATGAGTACAAAAGGATCATATATAGAGCCTTCCTAGATCTTATACAAAATACAGCTGAGTAAAATGAAAAACTAAGCAAGCTGTTTGATCTGATGGAACAGCAGTACTCTGAAATCAAGCAGATCATGAACAAAATCAAAGAGAAAATTCAATTCAAAGCCAAGAAAACAGAATTGACCGAATAGAAAATAGACTTTCTGACTTGGAAGACAGAGCTACTGACTCCAGCATCTATGAGGAGAAATCAGAAAAAAGAAGCAAGAAAAATGAAGAAGCATTAAGAAACATGTGGGACTCTATTAAGAGGAATAATCTACGATTAATTGGAGTTCCTGAACAGGGTGGGACACCTGTGAACACAGAGTATTGCGGCTGAGCTGCTGACAGAAAACATTCCAGAAATTATGAAAGAAGAGAATATAGATATCCAAGATGCATATCAACTGCCACCAACATAGAGTCCAAAAGAAAGACTGCAAGACATAATTAAACTTAACAAAATGAAACACAAGCAGAAACTCTTAAAGACAGAAAGACTCACAGCAAAGCTAACATTCAGAGGGAAACTGTGTAGGCTGTCGTCTGATTTCTCAGCAGAAACGATGCTGGGATGGAGACAGTGGCATGACACATTTAAAGCTTTGAAGGAGAAGAACTTCCAACCAAGAATTATGTATCCTGCAAAACTGTCTTTCAAATGAAAATGAAATTAAGACATTTGCAGATAAGCAGAAACTCAGAGACTTTGTAAAAACCAAACCAAAGCTACAAGAAGTACTGAAAGAAGCTCTTGGCTTAGAAGAACAAAACCATTGATTTTATATTTTAGGAGGAAATACAGGACATATCATCCAGAAACCTACTCAGTTAGGGGAGGCTCCAAACTCAATCAAAGCTGTAATATTAAAAGAAGTGATCCAGTGATCATATCATGAAAACTATGATGTCATCATATTAAAAAGAGGGATGTGCTACAGTCTTTATAGTCCTTCCAGATGGAGAGGAAGTTAATGAGACTTGTAGAAGTTAAAATTGGGTTTAAACATAGACTTTTAAGGGGGATCACAGGGACAGTCACAAAGCACAAAGATGCAACATATCAAATCCACAAACATAATACAGGAGTCTCAACAACCACAAAACCAACACTGAAAAAGGTGAAAAATCAACTGATAAGGAAGAATGTTCCGGAACAGAATAATAAGAACAACAGAGACATCACCACAGAAATAAACATATCACAATGACAGCACTAAACACATACCTATCAATAATTACATTGAATGTGAATGGACTGAACACTCCAGTAAAGAGACAGTGAATGACATTTTGGATCAAAAGATACGACTCGTCCTTATGTTGCTTACAGGAAACTCATCTTAGACTTAAAGATATGAACAAACTGAAAATTAAAGGATGGAAGAATATATATCAAGCTAACAGTACACAAAGAAGAGCAGGTGTGGCAATACTAATCTCAGATAAAATAGATGTTAATGTAAAATCCACCATCATGGACAAGCAGGGGCACTATTTGTTGCTGAAAGGTTGAGTACACAAGCAGGACTTAACAATATTAAATATTTATCCACCCAATACTAGAGCATCTAAATAGATCAGAGAAACACTGACTACACTAAACCAAGGAGAATTTGGAGTTGGCCCCTCTCCCCATCCTTACGTGTGACTCCCGCTTGACCTCCCATTGTGGCTGATTTGGAGCAGGTGGGGATAGTCTTTGTGACAAGTTCCCGTTAATCCTTATTGTACGGGTAATCTAACAGACTAAGGGGGAATTCTTACTTCCACCAAAGAAGCTCCACAGTGCCTTTCAGTCTTGGTACAGTAAAGAATGTTGTCTGTCTTTTTATTATGGGTATGACTGGACATAATATTGTTAACCAGGGATCTCTTGGGTGAAAATGAAAATAATCTTGCATTTTCCCAGAGAGGGGCCAAAGTAAGCAGTTGCTTTCAGAAGAATTTGGAATTGATTAAAATGAGAGAGATAAGAAATTGAGTGAAGCGGCTGTATCTGAGAGCAGTCAAGGGATACTGTGGAATTGACAGAGGGGCCCTGACGTGGAAGAGGTCATCAAGTCTGCATCAACTTAGGTTACTATAGTTGTAGTAGGTTAAATAAGCAGCGTAACAGCAAAAGCGTGTGATGTGGACAGATGGACCCCGTTTGTATTTAATTTGAAACAATAGGAACATGGCCCCCAGAACAAATCCCGGAAGATAACAACAGCCTCAACAGGGTATGTACTCTTGACTCACCCAAAACCCCAGTTGGGTGAAGAGAGACGAGTGTCTGTAGTCGTGATGTCTGGTTTTAGAAAATACTTTGTCGTATGCGCCACTGTCTTATTTTGTCTCTCCTTCCAGCCCTGCCGTTGTTGCTGTAGCTTTGTACATGTTGTAGAGCTTGGCTGTGCTCGTGGTGCTGGTTTTTGCCTCAGTGTAGCCAGCTCCCAGCTCTGGTTTAGAAAAACTCAGCAAACGTAGTGTTAGAAATAGTGGTAAACAGTAAGTGGAAGGAGTTTTGATATTGGCATTAGTAAGACTTTAAAAATAATTTAGAGCCACTTTAATTTATTATATTAGTTACTATATGCCTTCATAAACTCTGCCTTTGTAATAGGTTGGAATTTTGATAGCTTTTTAAAATTCACCTAAGAAGTCTGTATTGATTATCCAAGCATGTCTTATACTTGCTGGTTCTTATCTTCGCAATCATTTATTGACTGCCTACGCAATATTCTAAATGCACTTCTTCCAAGAACTTCACTAGGCACGTAAAAGTTCTTTATTTCCTTAGCACGTAAGTGTTCAGTTTGCATTATGTTAGGTAATCTGCACGTTTGTATGTCATGTTTATTCTTCGACATCCTTTTCATGTTTGTCCTGCCTCTGATACTAAAATTACAAGCTTCTAGAGGCAAAGAATATGGATTCTAGTCTCTTAGTATTTTTGCGTGGTTCTCAGATTATGACCTTGTATGTAGTTGGTACTCTATAAATGTTAGGACAGGTTTTATGTTGTCAAGGTACTGACTGGGTAATGAAGAGATTGATTTAACGTTAACGTGTACGTGTATTCATTGGTACGTTTTATCAATGTACTTGTGTACGTGCTGGAAAACCCTGGAGTGGTACATGGTTCTACTATTTGCAAAGTTTGCTTTATTTGTTTTTTTTCTTTAAGAAACTGAGTTTTGAGGTTCATCCTGAAGGATATGAGGATCATTATTGATGAAAGATTCTGTCTACAACAGAAAACAAAAGAAAACCTTTGAATTGGGCAATGTAACATTAACCAGACATCTCTCTGACTCCAGGCTATGCCACATGCTAGTTGGCACTGTGTAGAAGGAAAACCATAGGCTGTGGACTGAGGTAGAACTCCTTTCAAATTCTGGTTTCCTTCGTGCTTGGGTTGTGATCTTGGGAAAGAAAGTTGTTTCTGTGCCAGTAAAGGATAAGAATAACAACATTCCATTTGTGAGATATTGGCTATGAGTTCAATAACACTGCATATATTTATACAAGTGCTGAGCCCTGTACTTGGCCTGGAGTAGAGACTCGGTAAGTAGTAGTTGTGTCTAGTTTTTGAGATTCTTAACTGGTGTTTGACCATCAGAGATAGTCATCACCATCCTCAGGCCGTAGTGGCTCTCACATTATGGGAGGTTGTCTCACGACCCTTTCCTTGGTGTGTCGCTTGTTAAAAGTCTGCATACAGCAGTTCAGAACATGCTTAAAACATTTCACTTTTAACAGTTTACCTTAATAATTCCTTAATAGCATACTCATTTCATTAGTATGTTCCCAGCAGGTTTCATGTATCTTGTGGACCGTATGTAAGCCAGTCAACATTTTATCTCATTATCTCATGGCAGTAAGGATTATATCAGGCTTCGAAACCAGGGTAGTTGTTGCAACCATCCTAGTGACTGAGGGTGGAGACGAGTGATCTGTACTTTCTGGGCCCTTTGGGGCATGCATTGTGAGTTGAGTGTTAACTGCTCTTAGGTAGCCAAAAACTTTAGAGCAGTAGCACCCCACTGCTCAACTGGAGATGAGAAAATGTGACTTGACAGTTTCTGTGCTGTCTGTCATGTGTTCTCAGAACCGTGTTATGTCTTGTCAGCCTTCTGTTTCACAGGAAAGGCAATTTTCACTTTACCCATAAATTCTCTGACTTTCAAACTGCCTCCTTGTCTATCTGATACGCTTTCTTCGACTTCTTTCCATAGCTACTAATAAGGAACGGCAAATGTGGAGTGTTTGTGGGGGTGTTCTTCGAAATCTTTGCCAGTGTCTCCACATGGTGCTGGTGACTTGGCAGCCATATAATGTTGATGGAATGAGAAGACTTGAACGTGGCTGTGTGGGTAGAGTAGACTTACGAGTATCTGTACACCTGGGCGCTGAGAACACCTGGTGTAACACCTGGGGCTTAAAAGAAAGCGTTGAAGGATATGCCTATGAAGAGGGAAGGAAAAGAATAGGTGACAGTCATTTTTAGCCCAGGGGCTGGTCAGAGATTAAAGAATTGAGAGGAACAGGGCTTACTGTAGACAAGGCCTGAAAGATGTTGAGAGGGGTGTGCCACAACAGTTTAGAACATGGGACCAGAGGCGTGAGCCAAGGTGACACAAAGCTGAGCCCCTTTCATTTTGTTTCCAGTTATCAAAGTGGAAATGTCTGTTTTTGTTGTTGACATTTTCTTTATAAAATTATGTGGTGCCTATTTTAAACATTGATAAAGCTTGCCATCTGGAAAGGTTGTACCCAGTTTATACCATGCCTTTTACAAATGCCTCTTCTTCCAAACCCTCAGCAAGATAATAGGTATTGTGAACATTTTGCCAGTGTGATCTGTGATCTGTAAAAAGTTATGTTAGTTTTTATTTCTTTGGCTATCATCAAGTTAGATCTCTAATATTGGCCATCTGTTATTCCCTATTTATGAAAAGCCAGTTTTTATCCCCTGCGTATTTCTGACCTGGGGTGGTTTCTTTTTGGATTTGTGAGAACTGTGTGTTGATGTATCGTATTCTGGCTCTGTCTGAACATGGTGCTGGTAATTTAGCAGCCGTATAGAACTGCCAGTCCATACGTAGCAAATATTCTGATAAAGCATGTTTCTCTTTATCTTAGCAATTATCTTTATCTTAGTAATCTCACTGCATTTGTTAAATTTCTAGCAGTTTTCATATATTCTATGGACTATATGTAACCTAGGATATTGGGTGATAGCTAATGGCAACAAAGATAATGTTAATTCTTCAAAACCAGTGTGATCGTTCCAGCCATCACAGTGAATGTCTTATAGTAGGCAATTTGCTAGTTACTAGTTTTTAAGGTTTTAATGTCACTTTTTACCATGTAGAAATTTATTCTTAAAATGTAATCAAATCTGTCAGTCTTGTTTATGATTTCTAGTTTGGTATCATGTTTAGCTATGTCTGTCTCATTCCAACGTTAAAGAATTTTATATTTTCATATATTTTCCTACAATGTGTTTATATGTATAAACTAAAAAAACCAAACCCACTGCCATTGAGTAGATTCTGACTGATAGTGACTCTATAGACAAGGTAAAACTGCCCTATAAGGTTTCCAAGGAGAGTCGCAGATTTGAACTGCCGACCATTTGGTTAGTAGTCACAGCACTTAACCGCTACACCACCAGGGTATATGTGTAGTTTAATTTAATCCATCTAGACATTTTTTGGTGTATATTTTCAAGTGGCATAATCAATTGACTGAAAACAACTATTTAATAATCTTTTCTTTCTACTAATATGAACAGCTTTATTTATCATATTCTAAGTATTAGCCTATATGCTACTCTGTTGCATTGATAATCTTTGACTGTTTCTAAAAGTAATTTTTGCAGTTTTGTAGTTATCCCTCCTTCCTTTTCTTCTTAGGATAAGGTGCCCAGTGAGTGTCAGAAATAAATGGGTCTCAAACAGAACATCTTCCAGCCTTTCTTCTGCTCTGAGTGGTCGGTCACATTAAGGCCATAAGTGATAATATACATCTCTACTAGAATAGTTTTACTTTCAGTTACAGGAAATTTAGGTATGCTTGACTACCCAAGGAGATAGATTTTTCATTTGTTCGTGACTCACTCATTCAGCAAATCAGCCCTGACTTTGTGCTACACACTATACTTGTTCCTGAGGATATTTACGCTAAAGAAGATTGCCAGAGTGTCTACTGTCTTCAAATTGGGTAGAAGCATAATAAATGACTAATTAAAAATAGCACAGTCAGGTCTGGTTGTGTTTGTGAAGATGGTGCTGTAACAGTGAGTAGAGTTGGAGCAGACAGTGTTTATTTTCAGTAGAGGGGTTAGCAGAGGTGGGTGTTTTTAAGCTGAGATGAAGGGGGTACCAGTCTTGGGTCATTGCTTTAGATGGGACTTTCTTAGGTGTAGCATTCATGAGTAGGCTGCTCTGATGGAGGAGATCCTATTAGATAAGTACTAAAACTGTACTGTTGGTTGGTACAGGACACTTGAATCTCTTTTTGCTTCTCTACATTCCAGCTCCCCTCTCTAATCCTTACCATCATGAGATGCAGCATTCCTTTTTCTTTGCTGGTCATTGTTAGATTATGGTACTCGCACAGTGCTATTGATCTACAAGGCAAATGAGAAAACAAGCATGGTTATTTCCCTGCCATATTACTGTTGCATGAAACGTGTGTCATCTTTTTTGCGTTCAACCCCCCCATCAAGTAACTGAGCATTAATGTATTTAAAAGTAGGCACTGGTATTATTTGGTGGTTGACTAGAATGCTTTAGTACGGTGGCTAGAATTATGCTGAGTTTCACTTGCTACCTTTAGAGGGTTTCACAGTTAAAGAAATGGTGTGTTCAGATGCAAAAGAAACTGGAATAGTCTCACTTAAAGTCATCTGCTTAGTTGCTCATCAGTTTGTGTTTCTACCAGCAGCTTTGGCTTCGTCATTGAACTAGCATAGAACAACATATACAGAGGAACATTTTCTTTTAAGAATGCAAAGCAAAACGTAGCCACATGGTGTCACTAAATTATAACAGTTTTACTTGGGGCCAAAGAGAATTTGAAATTGCCTTTTTTATAAAACCATATTTAAATATAAATTGTCCTGAAATCTGTGATTTGTGAAATAACATGTGAAGCTATTTGTACTGTTTAAGCCTTTATACTGATGTGGAGCATTAATTATGCTCAAGGTCTGCAGATGTACATTCAGGTGCTAGCTGGCTCTTGACTCGCTGTCCACCAAATATTGCAGATATGTGGGCTTCGACAGTGCATTTATTCAGTTTCATACAAATAAGTATTTGTTTTGCCTTCCTTTGGAATTTTCAAATAGAAGAATAAACTCAATGGAAATAGGTTCATGCAATATTAATAAGGAGTGAGGAAGGACAAATGAGGATCAAGAGAAGATCACAGAGCGTAGAAAGGACATAATTTAACATTTCCTGAGCATCTCCTATGGGCCAGGCCCATGTTTGTCACACATGACTCTCACAATAGCCCTACGAGAGAAATACCACTACCTTAGTTTCATGAATGAGGGAATGAAGCCATAGAGAAGCTAAGTTTGCAACCAGGCCTCTCTGGTTCCAGAGTTGATCTTGTAGTCTTACCTGGGCTCTGCAGGATGGAAGGTGGAGAAACAGCTTTAGGGTAGGAGGAGACCTGAAGCTGTCACTGCCCTGTTGGGAAGGTCAGCCTGGAGGAGTGCAGTCAGAGAAGGCTGGAGTGGCCAGATTCTGCTCAGGCTGGTTCTAGCTCCTGGACTGCAGAGTGCACAGATACTGATGATGATGACAAGGGGCAGATGGAGAAGTTTTCATTTTTAAAATGCTCTAAGGGAATGTGGCAGTCTTAATCTCGGTGTATTTTATCAGTTGGTCAGTAGAATTCCCTGCTCCTTGTTCCCCTTAAGATCGTTTGAGGCTTGATCATTACAGAGTGAACCTAATGTTCTTAACTGATTTGTTTTGCTTGAGCTTTGAAAATAAAAAGTACATCTCTTACAGAATAGCTGTTCACAAAGTCTCTTTATCTTCAGTTGCGGTGTTTTATTTTAGTTGAGAAATTTTCTGTTCATCATTTTCACCCAGAATCTTCTTATGGGATGTGGAATCAAACCCCTTTGTCTCATGTTCAGTAAGACCTTTTGAGACGTGGCTATTTGTACTTTATTCATTCAGTTGAATCCAGAATTTTTTGTTTTTGTTTTATTTAAAGGATAATAACATGTTGAACATCTTTTGTATGTAGGGGTTTGGGATGCGGAAAAATAGGACAGTGTTTTATTTTTATAATTTTAGAATATAAATTAATGTCTTTAATAAGCTCATTGCGTGAGATGAGAATAACACCAAGGACCAGTTATTACAAACAGCCTGTTTTTCGTTCTGGAAAGGCAAGAACTATATTTGGTTCTGCTAACAGTTACCTCCCCAACAGTTAAGCCCAGGATTAAGTTTAGATAGTACCCCCACAACTGAGCGTCAAACATCTTTTTTCTCAAGCATCTCTTTTCTCATGCCTTCTTTCGGCTTTATTCCTTAAAAGATATAGTCATTCCGATATTATTCAATGGACACTGGCAGGTACCTGATTTAGAATTCCCTGATGTAATGGAGGTGACAATCTTCTAAAAACTGTTGAAGCAAAATAGGTAGGATAGGTGCAGTAATAAAGGTATGTGTAGGAGGACAATGTCTCATTGTCATGGAGTTGATTCCAACTCAGAATGATCCTGTAAGACAGAGTAGAACTGTGCCCCATGGAATTCCTAAGACTGTAAATTTTTTCAGAAGCAGACTGCCAGATCTTTCTCCTGAAGAGTGGATGGTGGATTCGGACCCCTGACCTTTTTTGATTAGCGCCACCAAGAGTTCTGTGGTGGATAGTGTGTTGTTCTTACATGCTGTAGAGTTGGTTCGAACTCATAGCAGCACTACAGGATAGAGTAGAACTGCCCCATGGAATTTGTGATGAGTGGCTGGTCGATTTGAACTGCTGACCTTGATGGTTAGCAGCCAAGCTCTTAACTGCTGCAGCACCAGGGCTGGATTTGAACTGAGTCTGTGAAGATCCAACAGGGTCTTCTTCACTAGACTCTTCACTCAAAATCCTGGCTGTGTAACATAGTTCATAAGGAAAATGTTCTCTCTTCTACTTTGGTGAGTAAAGTCAGGGGTCGTAAAAGCCTGTGTGTGGTCTTCCAGAATATTCCGCTGGTCTCAGCCCTTCAGGATCAAGGAAGAATAATGAAAACTAAATATGCAAGGGAAAGATTAGTCCAAAGGACTAATTTATCACATCTACAATGAATGTGTTTCCTTTCAAGTTAAAAATTTTTTCTATGTTTTTCTGCAGCTGTCTGGGACAATCTGTCATGATCCCTAACAGAGCAGACAGTGGTGGTAACTGGGCACCGTCTAGTTGTGCTGGACTAGGTCTGCTGGAGGTTGTCTTAACTAATAATTCTCTCAATGGTGTCTTCAGCCTCTGTACATTCATATTTCACCCCCACATTGCCTAGCAGTGATTGCTGTGAGATTTATATAGTATTTGTCACTTGACTCACCCAGTTCAGTCACTAATTTTATATCTTGTATGGTTCCCTAATTCTTTGGTGATTCTTGGACCTCAACTTGTATTTCTTTGGTAGTAGTTCCTCATCAAGATATCTTGTCGAATCTCTTTAGCTGTCTAAGATCCTTCAATGCAGGTATCTGGATGAGAAATTTTTCTGGGAAAATCCTTTTCATACTGCTGGTTTTTTCCTGTTGTCAGAAAGAGATGATAGGAAACAAGAATATTTTACAATATTTCGTGCCACAAAATGTGTAATGAGAACTGTGTGTACAAGCCTCGTGAGTAATAAAATCACCAGAGCTTTCTCAGTGATCGCTGTAAACGGCAGAGGTTCCTGAATCAGGATGTTCTCTGTGGATGCAAGGTTAGCTCAGGGGAGAGGAAACCAGAAGTGAAACCAGATTGCTTGCCAGCTGCCAGAAATTCTGGGCAGTGTGCCAGACTTGGTTCACCTTCTAAAAGCTATCTCCCAGTATGAAAATAGAGGACTTGATCTTGGAAGGAATGGTGGTAACACGAGCCCTTTGACTTCCGTCAGCCCAGAGTGCTTTATTGATGTGAGGAGAGGTGGGAGAGTGGATCCCTGCGAGGTGGCAGCTCGGTGTTCATTTTAGAGCTGTAGTATTTTCCCAGTGGCCTTACTTCGTTATGTCTCAGATTACAGTTTTTTAAGTTAATGATTATTCTTTCAAATAATGTGGATCATCTACACACATGAGTAGGTTTTGCCTGATAGCAAGCTGTAGGTTTACTTTCCAATGATCGTAGACATTCTGGGCACATTATGAAGCTATTAGGATGTGACAGTTGTTTTCATTCATTTCCCCCTGGAAAAGAAATAGGAAGCAGACTAAAATGATCAGTAATTGTGTATTTCGAAGCTAAAGCTCCTGTTATAGAAAGAGCTAATTTACACATTAGATGCTGATAAAACTACAGGATGCTGAGAGTTTCAAAGTTCCTGCTATCTCCCGCATAGGACTATGAAATAGAATCTGTGCCGAAGACATGACTTGCCTCTTTGAAATCCTCTTTTGCATTGCCTGTTGTACTTTTGGAGTTGCAGATCAACAGTAATGAAGAATTGTTTGATATTTTTCTACAGAAAAAAATTAGAAGGATGTTAAATGGAGTAGGATTTAGAAGGATTTTATTTCTGTTGATCAGTGCCTACCATCTGCCTTCCATTTAATGTTGTAGAAGCATGCATGCGTTTCCCAGTTCTGAACAGATGATGTGCATGGTTTGTTGAGATATATGTGTGTTCTGTATGTGTGTGTGTATGTGTGTGTATATATACCTACAGTGCTTGAAATCACACTTAAAGTGTAAAACAATGAGCCACCATTTTCTGCAAATCTGCATATTCAGTTCTTGCACACAAAAGACGACAATGGAACTGATTTCTTCTGCTTTAGAATAAGCCCTAACCAGCTATCAGCAAATATTTTGATTAAACATTTCATTTATTGGGGAACTTTGGGGCACATTCTTCCTATAAACATATTGTTTTCTTTGATTTCAAGGACACATTTTCAGTATGATTCATGGCTGCATCATATCGGTAGGCTGTCATGCACAAAAATGTATTTTTCTCTGTAAATTTCCTCTTCACCACTGATTTCTCTAGGGCAAAAACATGGTTAAGAACAGAATTTTCCAACTCTGGATATTTGCGTGAAATAGAGGTGGTAAATATATGAGCCTACTTTAAAGTAAACTGAGAATTTAAAGTATGAGTTCATAAGTTTCACTTTCCTAAGAGAATTTTTTGAACAATGTCTCTAACACATTTAAAATTTAAAAATCCTTGTTTTTGACGTACATTCATCTGGTCTTTGTGTACTCATGCATATACATGTCTTTTACAAAAATGATACTACGCACTACATACTGTCTGGAAACTTTGTACATGTGTCCTTTTATTGTGACTGTCATTATGTCACTGCGTAAGTCTGCCTAATTAACAATAGCATGGCATTCTAAATTTACTGTAGTTTACCTGACCAGCCTCTACTGAGGACATTTAGAATGCTTCCAGTTTTTCTCATGGAGAACTGTATAATCTTTGAGTATTCATCTGCTTGTCTCTTTACATAAGCAAAGTCAAAGGGTATGATATGTTAACATGTGCAACATACTGCTGAATGATGATCCTAAAACATTATTCCCACCAGTCGAAACCACTGCTATCAAGTCAATTCCGACTCGTAGCAACACTGTAGGACAGAGTAGAACTGCCCTATAGGGTTTCCAAAGAGCCCCTGGTAGGTTCCAGCTGCCAACGTTTGCTTAGCAGAGGTAGCTCTTAACCACTAGGCCACCAGGGTTTCCATTCCCACCAGCAGTAGGTATTAATTACCCTCATTTTACAGAGCCTCAGAAAGGTTAAATATTTTGCCCAAGATTTAAAGCTAGATATACCTAAGATTCTACTCCAGATATATGTGGCTTCAAGGCCAGTGGTATCATACAGTGTCACTGAGGAAAGGAAAAAGAAAATGTCCAGAGAGAACGGCTACTGGGAAAAAACTTCTCCAAAATAATCCCCCCACCTCCAAGTACTGTTTTCATCTCTGTGTTTTATGCCAGCACCACTTTTAAATGCATCTTTGTTGATGTTGGGGGCCATGAGTCAGTTCTAACTCATAGAGACCCCACGTACCACAGAGTGCAACACTGTCCGTTTGGCACTGTACTCAGGTCATTGCTGTGTTTGATTCTGTTGTTGGAGCCACGGTGTCAGTCCTGTCTTGTTGTGGCTTCCTTTCTCTTGCTGATCCTCCACTTTACCAAGTATGATGTCCTTCGCCAGGCACCGGTCCCTCCTAATAAAGGTCCAGAGTACATGAGACAGAGTTTAAGTTTCACCACCCTTGCTTCTAGGGAGCATTCTGACTGTACTTGTTCCCAGACAGATTTGTTCATTCTGGCAGTCCGTGGTATATATTGAATATTATTCTCCAACACCATAGTTGAGTGGCATTAATTCTTCCATCTTCCTTATTCACTGTCCAGCTTTTGCATACATCTGAAGCAACTGAAAATAGCTGGCTTGGGTCGGGCCCACCTTAGGGCCCACCTTAGTCGTTAAAGTTACTTCTTTGCTTTTTAGCACTTTAAAGAAGTCTTCTGCAACAGATAGACATGATGCAGTGTTTCAGTTGGTTTCTTGACTGCTGCTTCTGTGGGCATTGATTGTGGATCCAAGTAAAATGAAATCCTTGGCAATCTCAATCTTTTCTCCGTTAATTAATGATGTTGTTCATTGGTCCAGTCATAAAGATTTTTGTTTGCTTTTTCAGCTTTATAGATGTGTGTATATGTAGAAACTTATTTTGAATTGTGCTTTATGTGAGATTTTACAGCTCAAATTAATTTGTTATTCAAAAATTTGTACACACATTGTCTTGTGACATTGGCTGCATTCCACACAGTGGATAGCATGCTCTACTTTTTTCACCTCTGTGTCCATTCAGCCACTTTCTTCCCCTTCCTGCCTTTTTGTGTTGCTTTTGAGCAGGAGTTGTCTATTTGCTCTTATAGATCTGATTTAACTAAGAAGCAGATTCCTCACATGTGTTACTGTTTGTTGTACAGGTCTGTCTAATCTTGGTCTGACAAGTGGGCATCGGGAGTAGCTTCAGTTCTGGGTTAGCAGAGTATACAGGGAGTGTTTTCTTTATGTTGAGGTATAATCCATGTTGAAGGTTGTGGTTTTTGATCTTCATGTGTAATTTCTTCAAGTCCTCCCACTTTGAGCAAGCCAAGTGGTGTCATCTGCATATTGCAAGCAGTTAAGGAATCTTCTTCAATCCATATGCTGCATTCTTTTTTGTATAATCTGACTTCTGAAAATATTTGCTCAGCATACAGATTGAGTAAGTGTGGTGAAAAGATACAACCCTGACACACACTTTTCTCATTTTAAACCTCTCAGTATCCCCTTGTTCTATTTAAACAACTACCTCTTGGTCTGTGTACGGGTCCCACATAAAGCACAATTCTGGAATTCCCACTCTTCGCAGTGCCATCCGTAATTTGACATGATCCACACAGTTGACTGGCTTCGCACTGTCCATAAGACACAGGTAAACTTCTTTTGGGTATTCTCTGCTTTCAGTCAAGACCCTCTGCTATCAGCAGTGAAGAGCTGTTTTGATCTAATTATTAACTGTGATCAAGGTGTAGCTATTTTCCTGTAGCTCTTGAAGGCATAGGTCCTAAGGCTTCTCTTTAGGGTTAAAGACGTGTAAACCTCTGTGTGTGCATGGAATCTGGAAATAAATCAAACTAAGAAAAAGTGGAAGGTTTAACAAACTGAGAATGTGGCCCGTACAGTACTCATTGCCATTGTCTGCAGGCTGCCTAGAAGATAGTAAGGGTGGTGCAGTGTTTGCAGACTTTTCAATTGCTTGGTCAATGGAGAAATTATTTTGAATGTTGTCATTGAACAGTACTCATTATGTGACTGTTATACCGTTGATGTTATCAGTTTTTTTGTGTTGTCATCTTGAAGACATAACCAATAGATGTGGCATCTTTGGAACAGACCTTAGGAATGTGTTTTCTTGCTGTCATAATGTGTTTTAAAATATCCTGTGCTGAAACTAGGTCTGGAGGATTCTGACTCACATCTTCATCTTTGGAAATTTTGTTTTCATTTTTAAATAAACATTGCTGAGTTGTTTTTAAAATTACAGCATCTGTGGCGTGTGGGAAAAATAAGGGCAGGCACCTTCTAAGCACTAGGTGCTTTTAACACAAATTATTTTTTTCAATTCTTATGATGCTTGGCAGTAGGTATTAGTTACCCTCATTTTACAAAGCCTTAGAAAGGTTCAATGTTTTGCCCAAGATCCAAAGCTGGAATTATGTAAGATTCTACCCCAGGTATATCTGGTTTAAGGGCCAGTTGTGTCATACAATGTCACTGAGCAAGAACCCCTTCACACATCTAAATAGTTTCTTCCTTATTTGTAATGCTTAACAGGTAGGTGCTTGGGTCTGGGACCTCATTGTTGCTAGAAGCTTTGTTTATAATAATGGTCTTATCAAAGGATTCTGACAATCTGTATAATGATATCCCTGATAACCTTGTTTTTATACATGGGAAGAGTTGCGTCTTTTTGTTTTGGAGGCTTATATACTGCCACTGTCCTGCAAATAGCTGGAAAGACTGCTATTTATTAACTAAGATACGGTTTATAGCACAAGTAATGCCGACAGATTGCCGGGTACTTAATTTCATTTGGCCCTTACCTGGAGGGTAAGAATTATTGTCAAACTGCTATATTTCACAGATGAGGAAACTGAGCTTTAGAGAGCATAATGAATTTACAGCCACACAGCTAGAATATAACAAATGAGATTGAAGCCCAGGTCTGTCTGACTCGAAAGGTCTTTTTTGACCTTTGACCTTTGACCTTTTGACCTTTGACGTAACACTGTCTTTTTTCATTTGGGTTTATCATATTGTGGCGTTATCTTTGTTGATGAGGCTTCAGAGATACAAATTGTTCTATTCTGGACCTCAGGATTTGAGGTAATAGCTTTTAGTGCAGAGTGATCAAATACACACATACTTTATAAGACAGGGATAATAGTCATATGCTATATATTTTTTTAATCTTTTAAAAGCATTTAGTATCCTAGCAGCTGCTGGATAGGCATTTGGATGCTTAAATTAAGTCAAAATTGTAATTTTGCTGGTATGGTTAGTTGATGGTGTTAGATTAAAATCATTTTCATTGTGAAATAACGAGATGCATACCAGATAATTATTTAATCTATTTGTACTGTGATGGTAGGACATGCAGACATGCAGCATTAAGAAACAATATTAGGATGTGCTTCTGGTATATGCTTCTAGTCTTCTGAGAAACTTTCCTGATTTCCAAAGACAGATCATTTCTGTGATAACTGTGGGTACTCCATATAAGGAGTGCCCTTACTGTGTCAGTGGAAACCCTGGTGGTGTAGTGGTTAAAATATCTGCTAACCAAAAGTTAGGCAGTTCATACCTGCCAGGGGCTCCTTGGGACCTCTATGGGGCAGTTCTACTCTGTCCTATAAGGTTTCTGTGAGTCAGAAACAACTCGATGGCAGTGGATTTGGTTTGGTTTGGTTAAGTGAGTATTCATTATCTTATGCCTTGGCAGTTGCAGAGGTTGATAGGGAAGCAGAAGTCGTCATAATACAAAAGAAATGTCCATTAATGAATGATCCAGAGGTAAAATTAGTTCCTACTCAAATATCCATCCTGGAGGAATACCACTCCAGCCCATCTCATTAACTATAGTGTTTCATTTATAAATGAATGTAAAAATATAAAACCTGTGTACTTGATTACAAAGTCAAGTGGCAGATTTTGCAAAAAATGCAGGAAATAAAAATTTCATCAACTCAAGTGAAGTGATGTTGAAAAACTGCCAGACTTAGATGCAGAGTCATTGGCAAATAAGATTCTGGCAGAGTTAGACCAATGGATGGTTGAAGAAAAGGAGAAATTCCACCAAAATGATGGTATGGAAGACAATTCAAGAGAAGAGTCTGACTGTTAAAGGTTAAGGGAAAATTGATGATATGTGGGTGTTTTTGTAATAACGTCCCTCATTGTAACTGAGCTGGGAAAGTTAGGAAATGTTCTGGTATAGAACAATTATTTATCTTCATCATTATGGTTAGTGCTGTTATTTTGGGTGATACATAGTTGTATCTATTAAATTTTGTAAATTAAAAATAAACTTATAGTTGATCTTTTGTTTAATGAAGGTTCTTCCACATTCACTGTGAAAATTAGGTCCCTTTTGTAGGTAAATTCACATCAATGTTCTTTTTCAGATACCTATTGTCTTCACATAATGAGAACCTCCTGTCATGGGTTATATGCTTGTCGTCATGTATCTCTGTGTATGTCTTGCCTTTCCAAGTATGCTGATGATGAACAGCAGCAGAAACACTAGAATAATTCAGTTAGAGACAGAGAATGAGTCATCCTGAGTGAAGAATGTCTTTTAACCAGTGAGGCAAAGAGAAAGAACCCTGATGAACAATAGTCTCTTTCTAGAAGAACAGCTAGCCAGCAGATTGCACTTTTATCTTGGAGGAAGGACTTTAGGTCATTCATTAGATCAAAAGACATTGCATAAATAAAGATATGCCCATTTGGGGGTGTTGGATGGAAGTGTAACAGTATTGTTTTTGAAGTCTTTGTTTCTATTCAGTGGCATTGCTGATAGCTTTGATGTTTCTCAGACTCCAAGATGAATACCTCTTGGAGCTTCCTAGTCCTTTTGAAAAGAAACACAGGTTTGTAACTTTACCAGCCCTAATTTGGCCCACCGGTAGACTTGGCAGGTTGAGCTGCAACAGCAAGAGTGGAGTCTAACAGACCCTGCTGGCTGCTTTCACTTATAGTCAAGATGCTGGAAGCCCATTATTTCTAAGGGTGACATTTCTTGTTTGAAAAAAATATTTTTTTAAGTCTTGGAGTCTGGGGAATGCCTCAAGGTATAGTGGTGGTGTCAGAGAATTCAGTGTTTTATGACTTTTGAAATATGTGTAAAGAACATGAATCAGTTGAAAGTATAATGTATAGCTGATTTTTCTGATAACTTCCAGCAACACGCAAGCCCTATTCTAAGCAAATATCAGAAGATTGCTTTCTTTTTTTTTTTCAGACCTGCAAAGTAAATGAATAACCTAGAGCCATTCTCCAAAAGAGCTCATTCATTATGACCCCCATTTACATTCCTGCTTCCCTTGAACTTGGTCCAGAATATTTATCTGTGCAATTTAACTAACAACGTGTTGGTTAAGTGCTTGATTTAAAGTAGCTGGCGTTTCAATTTATTTTTCCTTGATTGGAAAAGTTGATCCCTCTGAGAGAGTCTGAATTTATCATTGTGTGGTGTAAATAAGTCTGTTGATCTGGGGACCAAACATTTGCAGGATTTGTGGAGCTGTCTGTAGCATCTGTGTGATAGACATGTCATGAATCTCTTAATAGTTGTGAAAGAGCTTTTCACTGAGAAGTATGACGTGTGTGACTGACTCGTCTGTTTTATGGCAAATCATGCAGCTCGTATATCATGCTCACCATCAGTCTTAATTTGTACTTGTCCAATGGAGTTGACTCCAAGATTCACCTTCCTAGAAGTTTTGAGACCATATGGTTTCTTTTTCATTAGTTTAAGAATGTATTTTCATCTGTCTGTACCATCTGTTTGTTATAAGAACAAATAGGTAAATACATTGATATATATACCTCTTGTTTTTCTTTTTGCCTCCGTCTAATTAGCTTTGAAAACTATAAATCTTAGACTGGATTATTTAGAAAGTATTTCAGAAAATTAAGAAGTTTGCATTATTAAAGCAATAAGCTCATCAAGGTCAAGTTTTATCCTTTTCTTTGTCCCAGATGTACCTTGCGTTATGCCATATATATGATAAAATTTGAGTTGAAGCAAAGTTATCTGTAACTATGATTTTCATGTTATATTGTAAAATTACAGAAGTAGATTATCTGGTTGGTCTTATATTTCCCAGACTGGACAATTGATTTCCTGTTTCTTGTTGCTGGTCAAATGCCTAGAGTTGACATTTGATGAGTTTTTAGTCACTTAGCTAATTACTTAAATTCTAGGGTAACTAAAATAATTTTTTTATTGTGCTTAAAGTGAAAGTTTGTAATCCAGGTTAATCTGTTGGACAAAAATTTAGACTTACTGCTGTGTTGCTCTAGCTACTCTCCCCACCCTGTGACAGCATACTTTTCCTTTCCGCCCTGTGTTTCCCATGTCCGTTTGACGAGCTGCTGTCCCTCTCTGCTCTTTCGTCTTACCACTGGACAGGAGCTGCCCAGGTGGCTTCATGTGTCTACTGCAGCCAAGACGTACACTCTTTGCCAGTATCATTTTATGCTTTAGAGTTTGGTCCAACCTTTGAAGAGGATTTCAGGAATGGTTTCAATTTTGGAGTAACAGAGTCCAGAGGCCGTGTCTTCCAGGGACCCTCCAATGTGTCAGACCGTCAAGTCTGGTCCTTTTAATAGAGTTGGAGTTCTTGACACCCATTTTTACCCCCTCTATGTCAGGGACTCTGTTTTTGTACTCCCTTTCAGGACAGTCACTGGTGGTAGCTAGGCACCGTTTAGTTCTTCTGGTCTCATGCTGATGTGCTCTCTAGATAATGTAGCCCTCTCTGTCTCTGGGGCTCATGTTCTCTTTATGTGTTTGATGTCCTTCATTCTCCTCTGCTCCAGGTGGGTTGGGATCAATTGACACTGCTTAGATCACTGCTTGCTAGCTTCTGTAGTAGTGTATTTAATATAATACTTTTTAATTTTACAAGAATGTAATTTGGAAAAGATTTTGTATGTGGTCAGTTTAAAGTATTTGATAAAGGTTATGAGACATTCTCAAAAACACAATTTGTGAATTTTTAAAATATTTTTTACTTAAGCCTCTATCCAGTTTCATTAATTTTTTGTTACTCTTGGAAGCACATAAGTAATGTTCTTACTACCAAGATCCTCTATCTTTAAGTGAGCCTTTAGGGATCCAGTTTATATATGTATAACCCAGGGGTCACTTCAAGTCTTATAGTCAGTCCATGAAGTTTTGAGAAGAGTGCCTCGAACCACCCCCAATCCTAGTTCCATCACCTTTGAAAGATGTACGCTTCTTCCAAAATATCTGAGAAGTGCCAGGACTGACTTTGTCCTAGTTCCTCCAGAGGAGTCTTCTCCACTGGAAGTATAAGTAACTAATGTTGACGTCTCAGACTCTTAACCAGGAGATGGAAGGAAAGGTGTAACATCATTTAACCTGTCTTTAGCACCTTTAAAAATCTGTACCAGATATTCTTTCTGTTTTATTCAACAAGTATTTAATGGACCGGGTACTGTGCTGGACTCTGGGTAGTCAAGAATGAACCAGAAATAGACAGGCTCCGTTCTCATGGAGCTTATGGACTAGCGGGGGAGCCAGGTAATCAAGCTACCATACAGCTTAATGTAAAATTCTCACTGTGATAAGTGCTGTGGGGAAGAGGTACTGATCACTGGACAGCATTTAATGGAGGGTTTTGACCTCCTTGGGCAAGAGGGTGGATGAAAATTAATAGGGATTATCTGGTCAAGAAGCGCAAAGGGGTGGGGAGAGTAAGAGACAAAGACACAGTCCTCGCGCCTCTTCACAATGCTGCTGTCGTGAATTTTCCTCATGGACTCTTATTATCTCTCAGTACCCAGTCTTGTTTGCTTTCTTCTCCTCCAGAATTTCCCTTTGGAACTCTAAATTCTTCACCCTTTATTAGACAGAGCAATTCTGTTATCGCCAAGTCTTCAAATTAATTAATTTCTGTGAAACACTCCATGCTGCTGCCAAGATTTCACCCCTCAGATGGGGGGGAGGGGCGCAGTATGAGACATACGTCAGTAATGTCATTCATTTTTTTCACTTAACAAATATTGAGTGACTGTTCTAGGCAAGCTGCTCTTCTAGAGACTGAGGGTATAATACGCAATTAAGAGTCCAGTGGGAGCTGTTTACCCAGGCATCAGAGATCTCAGAAAAAGCTCAGAAGATGGTTGGGCTTCTAAATAGCATAAATATTTTTCTATTGCATATGAAACAGTCATGTATATACATAGAGGCATCAGAATGAAATATGCCAAAACCTGTGATTTTCAATCTAAGTAGACCTCTATGTTCATATTTTGTTGTGAAATTTTTAAAAAGTTGTATAGCTTAATTTTTCCATATTATCTGACCACCAGATGTATTAGATACTGTATAAATCTTTTTTTAATTAAATAAAAATTATTTTAAAGCAGGCTTGTCTAGGGTTTATTGTTTTGGTGTGTCTCTGATCGAGTGAAATCTAAAGACTATAATGTGAAATATGTGGGTGATTTTGTCATAATAGGGACACTTTTTTCTTTGAGTGTATATGTTCATAAATTCTTAGTTTGGTTTTGTATGTTTTTATAGGTAGGCAAGCTGTATTAAAACCATCGAGCTTCTGTAACTGAAACACATACTTTTTTGATAAGACTAATGAGCTTTTCCAGGGCAGTTACTTGACGTGAGTGATGGGGCAGGTAAGCCTCTGTAAAAAATGACACTTCAGAAGACCGAACCAGTAAATACATACTTTGCTGAATGTCTTACATATCCCCAGTGTCAGGAACTTGGACTTTTCCTTCTCAAAGGTTTAGGATTCTATCTTGGATCTTTATTTTTCCTGTCTTGGATGTTTGAAGCTGTATCACTTCACTATATTACTAATGAGTAGTCTTATTATTATTTCTGTTTTTCCAAGGGTGTCCAGTGTCAGTTCTTAGGGCAGCCATTGTCTAGAATCTTTTTTGCTTTTGCTCTTCAAGGGAGACCATATATCCCACCTTCAGTTGGTATCTCAACTCTGGCATAAGATAGGCCAAGTTTTTTCTTTATAACATTCAAAACATCAGCCTTACAGATGATAGAATTCAGCTATTGCAGGCATGGCAAGCGGAGAGGTGATGGCTTTCTTTGTTGATCGATTTCAGGTGCCCTCCATGTCTTTTGAACGTTGGGTAAATATTATAGTCCTGTCTTTAACTGTCGTGGTGTTAATTTTGCTTTCAGATTGACAGACCGTGATGTGTGATCCTGTTTGTCTTTTGCCTCCCTTCATTTTCATCGAGGCTCATTTCTGTTTTTTGTTTTTTGTTTTTTGTTTTTTGTTTTTTTTTTCAATATGTTAACATTATACTCATTTAATTGATCAGAGTATAAGACACTGATCAGGCGCCATTTACCAGTGAGTAAGGTACCAAACCAAACCCACTGCTGTCAGGTCAATTCCAGCTCACAGTGATCCTACAGGGCAGAGTAGAAGTGCTCCGTAGAGTGTCCAAAGAGTGCCTGGCAGACTTGAACTGCTGATCTGTTGGTTAGCAGCTGTAGCACGTATCCAGTATGCCATCAAGGTTTCTGTGAGTAAGGCTGGAGGGTGCTAAATAATCCTGCAGCCTTCGAGTGTTCACCTCTTGTTTTTCTTTTCTATCTTTGGTGTTGGGCTGGCCTTGCTGTGTCGTTCTCCCCCCTGAGGGTTTCCTGTCTCCATGCCGTAAACACATTCTGCCATCATTGTCTTTTCTGGACTTGTTTTTACTTTCTCTTTCCTCATGGTTGGTGTACTGAGCTGAATCAGAACGCTTCTTGCACCCTAGGTAACTCATCCATGAGCTCATCCTCACTCTCTGTTCTCTTGCACACAAGTCCGAGTGCATTGGTGCTGTTTCACACTCTTCTCCTATGTGGTTGACCTGCAGTGGGAAAATCCCAGTGTATAAAATTGATTAGAAGGCAAGATAACCCCCTGCCATTGAGTCTGTTGCAACTCAGTGACCCTGTAAGGACAGAGTATAGCTGCCCGTAGAGTTTCCAAGGAATGCCTGGTGAATTCAAACTGCTGACCTTTTTGGGTGGGGGTCATATCTCTTAACCACTATGTCACCAAGGTTTCCGTAAGGAAAGATAATGTCTAATCACATCTTGATCCTAAGCCGAATACCTCAGTCCTGGCTTATTAGATTCTTTCTTTATGGTACTGGATGCTGAACCAGTTTGTGATAGTGATAATTTGATATTCGTTTGGAGACACATATCACACGCTCACATACTCACACTGGTTCTCTTGAGAACCCATGGAGAGAGGGATAAATAGCAGCGCAGGATTTCGTATGTCTTTAGTCACAATACTCTCAAAATCCTTAATAATTTCTGCATTCTGTGTATTTCCTACAAGCATCCTCCTTGACTCCTCCTCACTGCCATAAATCCTTTCTTTAACATCTCTAGCTTGGACCTTGTTAATCTCTTGACCCTGCTCTAGTCTGTTCTCCACACTGTAGTCAGTCATCTTTCATTTATCAGTGGAGTGGCTTTGGCCAATTCACTTAACCTCTCTGGCCTCAATTTGCACACCTGTAAAATGGAGACAATAATAATGACTTCTTCATAGGATGAAGATGGTCATGATGATTAAATTGCTTGAAACCGATATAAAAGACTGAAAACAGTGCCTGGCACGTAATAAATGCATCGTGAGCATCCCCTACTTAGCTAACAATCCCATTTTCTGTTGAAACATGAAGTTCTGACTAAACCAAACTGCTTATGGTACATTATTATAGCCAGTTCATGATTCTGCATCTTTCAACATGACATACAGTTTGCCTGCAATGAGCCTCCTCTCACCTGCTCTGCCTTTTCACACAGCCTCAGCATCACTTCATGAAGATTTCCTAGAGCACTCTGAACAGTCATTTTTCCTGAACCATGGCGGCCTGGTGGTTAAGTGAAGGGCTGGTAGTCAAAAGGTCAATGGTTTGAACCTATCAGCAGCTTCCCGGGAGAAAGATGTGGCAGTCTGCTTCTGTAAAGGTCGATAGCTGTGGAAACCCTGTGAGGCATTTCTGCGCTATCCCACAGGGTTGATATGAGATGGAATTTGGCTTGACAGCAATAGCTTTGGTGGTCTGGGGGTAGGACACTGAGGATTTCACGGAATACAGGTTACACACAGATGGTTGTCTTAATGGATATGATGTTCTGATGGACGAGACGTGCAGTAAACACCAGGGAAGAAGGATGAGGATATTTATGAGGTAGGATTTGCACTTTCAAGCAAGGTGGTCAGACAGACTCATTGTAGAGGTGACATTTGAGTGAACACCTGAAGACTGGGAAATAAGCCAACATGGGGGTTTCTTAGGCTGAGGAAAGAACAACTGACCCAGACACGTGAACATGGCAGGTATGCTTTAGGAACAGTGAGGAGACCCCAGGGCTGGAGCAGAAGGGAGAGCTGTATACGAGAGAGAGGAAATGGAAAGCCATGTTCTATAGAGCTTGGCCGAGTGGGATGGGGAGCCAGTGGACGATTCTGAGCGGAGGAATCTTGTGATCTGATTGCTGTGACTGCAAGGGAGCGTGACATAGGCAAAAGCAGACACAGTCCAGGGAGGAGAATATTAGAGTAATCCAGGTAAACAGTGTTGGTGCCTTGGATCAGGGTAGAAGCGGTCCAGGTAGGGGAAGGTGCTGTAGATTCTGATACATTTTAAGGTCGAGTCAGTATCACTGACTGATAGGATTGATGTGGGTAAGCAAGAAGAGATCCAGAATGATGCCAAGATTTTTGGCTGAAACAACAGAAAGGGTAGATTTCCTATGAACTGACATAAGGAGGAGTAGGAAGGGAAGGTTTAAGAGTAGCTCAGTTTGAGTATTTTAAGCTTGAAATAGCTTTTAAACCTTTTTGTGAAGATGTTAAATCGAATTTGGAGCCCAAAGGAGAAGAACTGGCTGCCTACATTTAGTTGTTACCGGCATAACGTGCTTCTTAAGGCTGTGAGACTAAATGAGAGCGTAAGCGCTGAGAGGTTAGGGACATGTAAGTGTTAGGGTTAGGGACAGGAGGAGGATCTGTCACACAAGCCTGAGTAGGCGCTGCTGGCTGGACAGGAAGGTAGGGCAGGAAGTGCTTCCACTGGAGGGAGTGATCCATCGTGGGCTGCTGAGACATGCAGAAAGGTGAGGACAGATGATTGGTTATTGGATTTGGCAGCATGAAGATTCTGAGGAGTAGGGGCAGGTAGCTGGATTGGAATGGGTTCCACAGACAAGAGGCGAGTTGGAAACAGCATGCAGAGACAACTTTTTGGAGAAGTTCAACTGTGAAAAGAAAAGAAAGAAGTAGGGCAGTGGTTCCCAGCTTTCTGGAGGCTCAGCCACACAGTTAACTTCTGCTATCACCTGTCTGGGAAAAGTTATTTTTGGAGAAACCTAGTTACTACCATTAAGATCTTTTTCTCTCCTGACAGCTGTCATTTTGGGTTGCTACCCTCATCATTTAAGCTGGCAAGGTCTATGTTAGGACCAGCTTGGAAACCTGGCTTTGTTTCTGATCCTCAAATAGGATGCAGAAATACAGAACCAATATACAGGAACAAAGATACTCTTCTGGAGAGCAGGTTAATGGAAGTGTCAGTTTGGAGACATTTCCTCAGGCTTGGGGCAAGGCTTTGTGCACAAAAGATCGCTGATGTTGACTGAGTGCTTCCTGTCTTGCCAGCATGGCACAGGTGCTGTATGTACACAATCCATTTAACCATAGTAGCTATGGGGATGCCACAGCTTCCTAAAGATAACCTTAAAGGTAAATAACGGGGATTTGGAACAAATCATGTGACACCGTGCAACTGTAGTAGCTCTTCACGTGCCTGGAAATGTTTTACCAGCGTATATGAAGCAACAGCGGAGTCCCTAGGTGGTGCAAATGGTTAAGGGCTTAGCAGTTAACAGGAATTTGGCAGTTTGAAACCAGCCGGAGATGGCTTGGAAGAAAGACCTGGCGATCTGCTTCAAAAAGGTCACAGCCATTGAAAACCCTATGCAGGTAGTTCTACTTGGAAACATATGAGTCAGAGTTGACTTGATGGCAAATGGATTAGTTTGGTTTATGAAGTGTCAGACTCTTACAGGACTGCATACAGAGACGTTAAAAAAGGAGTGACATTGTGAGTTACTTTTGAAAAACACTGTGAACTTCTGTTTGAGAAGATAATCTTTTTCTTAAAATGAAAGGCTATGTTTTGGGGCAAAGCACTCCAGTCCAATGAAAATCTTCCAAAAGATCTTAAATCCTTAGAATTTACGGATCCCCTTTACCCATGGGTTCTCTTATCTCTGATCGTAACCCTTTCTGCAGTTATTGATTTGTCCTGGTGCCTTTTCTACAGTGTCTGCCTGGCCATATCCATTTCCTTATGGATTTATTGCTCATCTTTTTAGAGTACTCTCTTTAGAGGAACACTGTGTCAAACTTTTATCCCTTCCATCAGGTTACAACAATTTAAAGCTAGATTGTATTCCTGGCCTGAACGTGTTGACAATGACCCTTAACAGTATTTGAATTATAGTGTTGCTTTCAGATAAACATCTTAGTGTGCAGTTTTCCTTCTACATCTGGACTTGGCTTCCTTACTTTTTTACATATCTCTAGGGAGAGATAAATGCCAGAGTTGGGCAATAAGGAAATTTGCTTTGAAATTGCTGTGGTCTTTTTTATCAAGGTGCCACCTAGAAATGCACTATTTTAAATCTTTGAACTTTGTAGGCAGATTTTCATTTTAAAAGAAGAAAGATAACTTTTAAAAAATATGTTGGCAAAAGCTGAAGAGAAAACTCTAAAAAAAAAAGGACTTTCGCCTGACAAGAGGACAGGAAGAAATGATTACTGATGATTTCAATTTCCAGTAAATTACAAAGCATACGTAATAGGCTTCGAAGAGAGATGATTCCAATGCATACTTCATGGTGCCTTCACAGAGAAGTGTGTAAATGAAAGGGAAATGAATTGTTGCAGCCTAGCAAATCTGTACCATTTTGGTGGAGTGGAGATGAGCAAAATTGAAGTAATTCTATCCCTCCTTACTGCAAATAAAACGTAAATGTTTTCAGTGTGTTTCTGGAAAATAATGCACTTGTAGATTTGCTGGAAGGAAACATAATTTTTGACTCAGGTTACCAAATAAGTATCAAAAGTAAGACTGTAATAGTGTTTTATAGAGTTTATATTGAAAAATTTGAAATATTGTTTTGGGCTACAAATATTTTTTTAAACATCTTAGAGCTTACCAAATTCTTCATATCAAGGAAAAAACTTCATTTATGTACTCATTTAACAAATACTTGAAAGGCTACAGTGTTCTAGGTTTATTAATAAAACAGAAAAAGTCCCTGCCATTAGGGACTCATAGTCTAAAGGATGAGAGAGAATCACACAGGTGTAAATTATTTCACCTATCATATGATAAGAGATAAGAAAAAGTTGGTTTTTTGAGAGGTCCTCCCTAGGGAATGGTGATGTAACTAGGTGAAGGCAAGAGGAAAAGTAGTACAGGGCGAAGGGACAGAATGGACAAAGACCTGAGGTCAGGAAGAGCCTGGCAGATTCGGAGAACTGAGGGAAGCAGCGAGTTGGGCATAGGCATGGGTGGAGCCAGGGGAACAAAGGGGGTGCTGTTCGCTGCTGTTCACTCGGCTCCCAGTTCATGGCACAACCCCACGCATGATGGGATCAGACTGTTGTGATCCATACGGTTTTTATTGGGCTGATTTTTTTTGGAAGTAGATCAGCAGGCCTTTCTTCCTGTCTTGGTCTGGAAGCTCTGCTGAAACCTGTTCATTGTCAGAACAACCGACAGCCTCTTCTGACGGATGGGATGGGTGGTGACTGCCCTTGAGATGTTTTCGCCAGGAGTTGAGGCTCACTCTCCTGAATGGAAGGGAAGGCGAGATTTCTACCACTGAGCTCCGTGTACAGTGAATCTGGAGCAGGTGCTTGTGGGTCATGTTGTGAATTTTCAACTTGATTCTGAGAGCAAGGAGAAGCTATTAAAGGATTTTTAGCAGGTTTGCATTTTTTTTTTTTCTTTTAAAGATACTGGGTATGTTAGTTAACCTCAATACAAATAACTGGCAACCTTACTATGCATAAGAAATCTAGAGGAAGGCAGTCTGGTACTGAGACTGAGTTATGCCTGCCCAGAAGGCTATTACTGTCTTCCACTCTGATATCCTTAGTATGTTAGCTTTTGTCCTCATGCTTGTCTCTGCATGTCACCAAGTAGCTGTCCCACCTCCAGTTCTTTTGTCAGTATTCCAGGTAGGAAGAGACAACACCCACATCAGGAAAGAAAAGGACCTTGGTATCTTCCTACATCCTTTTTTCCCTCATATACTGTATCCAGTCTATCAGGAAATCCTGTTGGCAGTTCCTTCCTGTGTCCAGAATTGGAATCATGTTTAACTGTAGCCACTGATACTGTTTTAATTGAAGCCACCACTACAGGACTGCAGTGGCCTAATACTTTGACTTTCTGCTTCCGCCCTTGCACCCCTGTAGTCTGTTCTCAACCCATGAAGTGTTCCTTTGTTATTTTATTGAAACATACTTCATCTGCCATAAAATTTACCCTTTTAAAGTACAGCCCAGTGGTTTCCAGTATATTTACAGGCTATGCAACGATCATCACTGTGTAACTGCAGAGAGTATTTGTTTATAAACAGTAAGTCCAAACCTTCCAGTGATTCCTCTTCTCACTCACGGTGAAAGCCAAAGTTCTAGAGTGACCTGCAAGGGGCATCCCTGATCTGTCTCCCTGTTACCTCCTGGGACCCCATGCGTTGCAACTCTCTCTCCTCCTCACAGTGCTTCAGCCACGTTAGCCTGCTTGCTGTTCCACACCAGAGGAGCTGCCCCTTGGGGACACTTGTGTACATGCTGTGCCTCTACCTGGAATGCTCTTATTTCTGCACAACTCCTCCTTCCTCTCTTTCCAGTTTTTCCTCAAATGTTCCCCTTTCAGTAGAACCTTTCCTGACCACCTATTTGAGATTGCAGCTACCTTCCCTATACATAAACATACTCGCACACCTCTGGACACACTTTTCCACCCATATTTTATATGCCTTTCCCACTTTTTTCTTTAGTTTTATCATTTTCTATTATACTGTAGGAAGTGCATAGGTGACACAGACAGTTAAGTGCTCAACTGTTAACCGAATGATGGGTGGTTGTAATCTACCCAGAGGTGCCTTGGACAAAGGTTTGGGTGGCAATCTAATGAAAGATCCCATCCACTGAAAAGTGCATGGAGCACCGTTTAACTCAGATACACACAGGGTCACCCTGAGTCATAATCTACTGACAATACCTGGTTTGGGGTTGGGGATTTATATGTAGTCAAACCAGTTAGAGCTGGAACTTGGTGGGACTGTCTGGTGTTTCCAGGTCTTGCAAATTTTCTGCCGCTGACAGGGTATGGTCCTAACACTTTTCGATTGGCTGTTCTGGTGGCAAATATTGGAGTGTTACTTCTCAGAGAAGTTTCCATCTTACATAGTTCCAGCTTTTGCAGATTTTACTGTACTATATAATTTACTAACTTGTTTATTGCCTTTCTCGGTAAGAATATAAACTCCTTGAGAGTAGGAATTGTTGGCTGTTTTGTTCACTGATATAACCCCAGTACTTTGGACAGGTGCAGTATGTATTTGTTGAATGAGAGAGTTGTCTACACAGCCCTGGAGCTTGAAAACAAGTCTTGATTGGAGATTCACTTTGTAGTTATGAACATACAGGTTGGTTGATGCTGTGAGGGTAGATGAGATTGAGTACAGTGATTGAAAGTTAGAGAAGGACCTGTGTCCAGCCATACAGCCATAACTGTACTCTCTTGATGACCATTTCTCCTTGCTTGGGTTAAACATGTGGTTAAGTTTATGTAAGTTTACTGCTTGAGAAAATAAGCATAGTGTTTTTTCAGTAGGTGTGACAGTGACACTAGGAACCTCATCATACGTAACTAGAAGAAGTGGCTGGCTTTATATTAAACTTGCTAGAAACAGATGAAGAAAGCAGGGCTTTGACTTATTCTTGGTAGAACTTCCAGTGTGTGGGTCAGTCCTAGCATGAATACAGTTGGCCTCTGTTCCCATGCTCCAGCTGTAACATTCCCTTCTGTTGGAATTCTTCCTTTCCTCCTATCTTCTTTCCTACTCTCCTTCCCTTCATCACTGCTTTTCTTAAATATTTGAGCATCTACTGTATGGAAGGTACTATGAAAGTAAACATTGGCAATGTAATAATAAAAAAACTAAAAGTAGTAAAAAATATTATCTAATTTTGAAATCTGTTTTGTAATTTTTCGTGCTTTTTTAATGAGTGGTTGTGAGGACTAAAAATCAAAATTAAAATAAATTTAACATGCATTTTACTTTGGACATCTTTTATTGGAGACCATATGGAATCTTGTCATTCAGTTTCTATTGACTGTCTCTCCTGTGTCCAGCATTAAGATGCTTCTTGTGCTTTCTTGACTCACCATGTCTCTGATCCAGCTGCGAATGTACATGAAAGAGAAAGACCCTGCTTAGTACACACCACACAAAGGTGATGCTGTCTGCAGAAGAGCACAACTCCAGCATTTGACATCACAGAACACAGCGTGGAATACATCACAATTGTCTGTTGCTTTGGAGTTAAATTCAGAGTAGTGATTTCATTAAAAACAAAACAAAACAACACACATATATACTTAAACCCTTGGGTATCTTAACTCTTGCTTCCTTAAAGGCCCCCTCAGTGCACCAAAGCACTCCTGCTACTTGGCCCAGGTCTTTGGTGTCCAGGAGTAGCAGTGTTTTCTTGAGCTAGACTTTTCATTTTATAAATCTTTATAAAGCGGACCCTTTGGGTTGACCTTCAAGTATAGAAGTACCGCTTTTGTTTAGTGCTTGAAAAAAAAAAAAAAAAGTGAATCTGAACAGAGCCAGGCTTTTCTTTTTGTTAGATTTTGTATCTGCTTTTATAATGCATGAGTGCCCAGGGGCATCTTAAGATGGACATGATTTTATAAATCTTAAACAAAAAATAAATGCTTCATAGGTTTGGGATTTGCAAGTGTGTAATACGCTTAAGTCAGTGAATCTTTTGTAATACAATAAGGTTTATTGTACTACAGACCAGTTTTTCAAGAGTACAGCTCATGGGTTACTAGCCTAATCCATAAAGTGGGCCTCACTGTGGAGTATTTCTTACTAATTTATTATACCTCCAACATGTGTATTGTCACTTAACCCAAAACCAAATCTGCTGCTGTCGAGTTGATTCTGAATCATAGCGACCCTGTAAACCAAAGCCATTGCCATCGAGTCAATTCTAGCTTGTAGCAATGCTTTAGAACAGAGTAGAACTGCTCCATAGAGTTTCCTTTTGATGTAGCACTTAACTACTACGCCACCAGGGTTTCCTCTTGTCACTTAGCAGTTATTAAGTACCGGCATATTCTTTGACACTAAACAAAACCAAAAGATGAAACTTCACCTGTGTCAAAACATTATTGGGTAATCTGGCACAGGAGCAGGGTGGAGGAGAAATTGTTGTGCCTTTTTGTGTACCTTTCTTTTTTGTGACTGTCTTTGGTTCTTAAACCATTTTAGTCCTGTTTTTCAATTGGGAGGATATTTAAAAATGCTCATGACTCACAAGTCCTGTTCATTATATGTTTTAATATAGAAGTTTTTAAGAGAAAAAGCACTAGTAACATCAACATTCCTACCCTCCATTCTATGAGAAATCTTTAAGATTGTTAATGCAGCTGTCTAAGGTTTTCTAGAAATACTTCCTTTGGTTTATTAACTCTAATGCAGTACAAAATGTTTCTTTTAGCCACATTTGGGCCTAATTCCATATAAAGCCTAGTACAGAATCATGTTTAAAAATACCTTAATACCTGTTGTCAATTCTTATTATCTCTTATAACTGTTCTGCTTTCAGCCTTACATGTGGTGAATTTTTCTTATCCCAATTGAATTGATCCAACTACCAATTATACTTTCATCATTTGGCTTGTACCTAGGGAATGCAAGTCACTTTTCATATTATCCTGAGAAAAAGATAATCAAATAAATCTCTTTTAAAAATTAATAGGCATTTCAAAGCCAACTAGAAGTGATTTGCAGATTGTTTTTGATCATCTGTGCTTCTGGCTTTGGTTAATATACATAATCAGAAGTTGGCTATGGCATAACATAATTCTTAAACAGAACAGTGGTCGTTGGATTGTAAATACTTTGAAGACCAGCCATCTGGCTTAAAAGAATTGAGGCACAAGAGGCTCAGTTTTTAGTTCACATTCTACCCGTTTTGGAAATTAGTGTTAACCCTGAGTTCATCTGGTTGGAGGGACGTATCACTCAAGTAAGATTGATGTTGGTAATACTGGTTTGAACCATGCTAAGATCATGTTTTAGTCATCTGGTACTATTCTAACAGAAATACCACAAAGTGGATGGCTTTAGCAGAGAAAAAATTTATTCTTACACAGCCCAGTAGGCTACAAGTCCAAATTTAGGGTGTCTGCTCCAGGGGAAGCAGCTCTGGAGGAAAGTCCTTGCATTGCATCAGTCCTTGGTCAGGGAGCATCTTGGTGCTGGAGCCTGGGGTCCGAAGGATGCGCTGTACTCCTGGTGCTGCTTTCTTGATGGTGTGAGGTTCGCAACTCTCTACTTGCTTTCCTTTCATCTCTTGTAGGATAAAAGGTGGTACAAGCCACACTCCAGGGAAACTGCCTTTACACTGGAGCAGAGAGGTGATCTTAGAAAGAGTTTTGGAATCGCACCCTAATCCTCGTTAACATAAATCCTATCTGTTAACCCACAGGCAGAGATTAGGGTTTACAGCATAAGAAAATTGTAACATGGACAGCAATCACAGAATACAGGGGATCCTGACCTAGCCAAATTGCTACACATTTTGGGGGAGACACAGTTCAATCTGTGGCAGATAACAGATGTCAGTTCATGGTACATTCTTTGCATTAGTTGGTGACAGTGTGGCACAAGTGATTAAAAATTTGGAAAATGGGCATGGGCTTAGTCTATTTAGATTGAATTTTTGAAAAATTAGATTCAGATAAATTTGAATATTGAAATTACTTCTGATACATAAGAAATTTTAAAAGAATATTTTTTGATAACACCTGTCACTCCAAGAATGTACTTGGGTTTCAGAGTTAAAATGAAGATGAACCCTTATATCATTTCCCCCTCTCCTCCTCCTCTTGTGTGCTCTGTACTGTTTGTGTTGATGATGTGTATGTCCCTTAGAACCCCTTGAATTTCCACAAAGTAATTTTCAGTTTTCTTTTCTCTTGGGTTTCATATTATGTGCTCAATGATTACTTTTTATCTTAAGAAAGGAATGAATTCTGGGGTGTCATGTGTATTGGAGAAGATTCATACTGGGTGACTTCTTTTCTGTTAGATTGGTGCCACAAAGGACTATAAATCTTCAGAGAGTGGTTATGGATTCTAATATATGGTTCTGGTGTTTTGTTTTATCAGTATCTGTTTCAAGGTACAGATTAAGCTGTTGTATTAAAGAGATCCAGTGGCTTTGGCAAAAGTGTGGTATTTTTCTCTCACTAAAATCATCTAGAGGTGATAGGCAGGCTGCCTCTCGTGACCTTGTGCAGGGACTCGGGCCGGCAGGGTGGCTGTGCCAGCACTCACATGTGGTTTCCATGGATCCTCAGGTTGACCCCATGATGGTGGAGGAACACACACGCCGGTGTATTAGAACCAAGGCTTGGAAGTGTTGGGCATCACTTTCCCGTGCCAGTGTTGAGACCTTAGCTACTTTGCCATGTGTGTTGGCCCAAGAAGCTTAGAAAGGTAGTCCCAAGTCAGATAACAGTGCTAGCTGAAATTGTTGTTAAAAAGAAGACAGATTTTGAAGGACAGCTAACAGTCTGCCACTCTGTTTTGCATCTGTGTTTTGTTCATGTATAACACAAATTTATAACTGCGTTGTCAGTTCTAGGCATACTGAGTGAAGCACTTCATCTAAGTCTTCCCTCATCCTTGCCCTCAAGAAGAACTAAAAATGGAAGAGATCCTTGCCCTGCTGGTAAAATCGAAGCTTAATCTAATCCATTAGATCTGTAAAATCAGTAGAAATTGGTAGAATTGCTCCCTGCTCTGCAGAGAGCTTAGATAATCTGTCTGTGTATATTTACATATCTAGAATAATATGTCAGAAGGCCCATGGCCACCAGTAGAAGAATGATTTTAAAGGAAATTCAGTGAGAGAAATTCTGGGAGAGCATGTTCAAGTTCTTTTTAGGGGGTAGTTTTTTCCAGCCACAGTTTTCCTACTGTGGTGGTTTCATGTCTGGTGATATGAATCACATCTCTCCTTTGTGGATGATGGACCCATCAAGCACTCTCAGGATTCCCATGGCGTTTTCTATACACAGAGAATGGACTGATCATAGAAAACGTAAGTGTTTTTGATATCTATGAGAGCCATGCCTTGTGATGAAGAAATGAAAAAACAGTTGGGATCGCAGTGATGTCCTCCTTTCGTAGGAAATGTATTTTTGACGATGATTTTGACTTCTGTAGTGGATTAACTCAGGGATAGAATGTGCTAACCATGCCACCATTTGTGCTTTCACTCATGTGAAAAATATTTTTTATTGTAAATTTAGCATTCTAATGCGTACCTCCATTTTAAATGAATTTTACTTAGAGCAGCCCATCTAAGAGCTTGATGACCTGGGCGTACACACAATAGCCACGGTTAACTGGCTCTTTCTTGTGTACCTTACCATCCCCTCTGTATGCAAAGAAGGAGATGGGGTTGGGGAGAAGGGGGAGACTGAGAACAGGTACAGTGGGAGGGAATGAAGAAGAAAGAGAATGAACTACTCTAATTTTTGTTGACTTCCTTATGTCTCTTAAAAAATTTCACTTGAGGGCAGTAACAGGTCCTTCTTCTCTACATCCAACTGGAGTGTCCTATGAAATCTGTCAGCTAAATGGTGTACAGTGAAGAAGCAGTAACCATTAATTTATGTGGTAAACATTTGTGAGTCTTCCCAACTCAATTAACATACCAAATAACATACACAACCGAAAAATAATGCTAACATGGTACAAGCAGGAATGTTATGGTAAGTAGATAACTATATAAAGTAGAAGTAATGCACACACATGCAGTAGACACTCTGTCAGTGCAGTGCTTAAGATCTAGGTTGCTAACCAAAAGGTCGCCAGTTGGAGTCCACCAGGATTTCCTTGGAAACTCTGTGGGACAGTTCTGCTCTGTCCTGTAGGGCACGAGTCAGAATGGGCTCCATGGCAGTGGGTTTGGTTTTCTTGGAATGTATGTACAGTCTAATTGCACTTACCAGAATCATTGCCTCTTTAACGACTTGATGCAAAACGGATGCTGAAGGCTGTATTTGCTTTTTTTGTAAAACTGGAAATCTCTCTTTGAGTTTCTTTACAGTAGAGAAAATAGGTCTTTCATAAAAGCAAAGTGATGTAAGGCAAACTTTGAAAAAGCTGGGGATCCCTGCATTGTCTCTTTGTGGTATTGTTTTATAATATTTGTCAAGCAAGAGTGTCTTTAAGAAGTGACTGAATTTGTTGCCTGAATACTGCTAAAATGAATACTGGCTATACCCAAACTGAAACTAGTTTTGAAATGGTGAGGACTAAGTAACCTCATGTTATTTAGTCAATGTGTATGTTGTTCAAAAGACTCATAATGTTGAACTTACTGGAATGCAGTTCTGCATAAAAATCGTGTTCTACAAGAAGAGACAAGTTAGCACTTTTGTGGTCAGGGTAGCTCATTTATTAAGTAAACATTGATTTAATTTGTGCTATATACTCAATGTTCTAATACTAATCCATTCCTCTGCTTTCAGGCAAAACTCAGTTTTTCTAGGTATTTCTTGTTCTTAGAAGTCTTAGGTCTTTTCATAATATATAACCATTAAAAAGCTTTTTTTCCTTGATATTCCATAGAAAGTGTTTGTGGTTGTGAGATAGTTGGTGAGATTAGTGAAGCCTGGTGGTAAGAGTGTTAGTGCAATCACCAGCTAGGGTGTTACAACTGCAGCACAGGCCTGAGATGTGACTTTGTCATGGGAGGCGAAAAGAACGTGTCCACTAGGCTTTTAAGTCCTCTCCTGCTCAGCGTACTCTCACTTGGCATCTTTAGCTACAGTAGAAAAATTAGAATATGGAGCAGTTTCTGGGTAAAATACAAGATTTTTAGACATGTATAAATTGAAAGGTCAAGTAGAAATGCCTGCTAGGCAGGGGGAGATGAAGGACTGCAAATCAGAGAGAAGTCAGAGCTGGAGTTAGAAATATGACAGTCATCTCCTTGGAGCTAACATTTGAAACCATGGGAAAAGTCAAGCTCTTCACGAGGAGAGAATAAGACGAGCTAGGCTTGTTCCTTGATGGACACCTCAGTCAGGGGAATGGGGCAAAGCAGTCAAAGAATTTGGAGAAGAACCAAGGTGGTGTTAACATTACTTGTGTTAAAGACAAGAGTTTGCAAACAGAGAGCATGGTTGGTGGTGTCAGCAATGCAGGTGAAACAGAGACAGGCCTAAAAAGTCACTGGACTTAGCAATAAGGAGGCCATTAGGAATCATGGTAAGTGGAGTTTCATTAGAGTACAGAAAACCAAGACCAGACTGGGACTTGGAGAAATAGGGATGTGAAGCCGGCCAAGCCAAGTGCCATCAAAATGTGAAAGGAAGAAGAAGTACTAAAGTGGTAGACATGCACATTTTTAAGGAGGAAAAGCCAGTGGAGAGGGCAAGAGTAAAGATTTTGGGAAGGGAGGTCATAAGAACTGGCAGGGAGTTAGAGGATTTGGGAAGACGGTAAAATAGAGTCTTCAGGGTTAACTTCAGCAAGGAGAAGGACCACTCTTGGACAACTGGAATGACATCTTGTACCTGGGACACTTAGCAGATACTTGGAGACAGTGAAAGAATCTATGACAGAAACGAGGGAGGCAGGTAGATGCAAAATCAGACACTTAGAAGTAGAGACAAGGTAAAAATAAATGAGGTAGGAAACAAAATTGTCAGCTGAGGTATAAATAAGGATAATACTTAACACCTACTGTGTGTCAAGCTCCATTCTCCATTCTGAGTGTTTACATGTAGTGTCTCCTATATTGCCAAATAAAACTGTAAGATAAGTACTATTTCCCCATTTTGTAGGTGGGGAAATTAAGCAAGAAAGATTAATTGGCCTAAAACCATACAGTTTAGTTAAGGTAGAGCTAGTTTTTTAACTGAGATGGTAAGACTTCACAGGTGATGCTCTTAATCATTGGACTGCTGCTTCTCAGGCTCTGGGAAATAGAAGACTAAGAACATGTATGGTGGGAATGGTCCTTAGGAAGCAAGCCGTAAGAAAAAATATATTTAAATCATTAATATCAGTGAATTTTTTTATTGTGCTTTGGGTAAAAAGGTTCAGCTAAGATTTTTCAAAAAAAATTTACTTTTACAGATATTGTTATGTGACATCAGTTGTAAACGCTACAATAAGGCAGCACATTCCCCGTTTTTACCCAGGTTTCTCATCTCCGTTTGACCAGTTCTATCCGGTCCTGCCTCTCATCCTGCCTCTGGACAGGAGCTGCCCCTTTGGTCTTGTGTATGTGATTGAACTAAGAGGCATACTCTTCAAGAGTATTATTTTGTTTTATAGTCCAGTTTACTCTTTGTTTGAAGAGTGGGCTTCAGGAATAGTTCTGAGTAAACAGCGTGTCTAGGGGCCACAGCTTTGGAGGCTTCTCCCGTCTCAGACCATTAAGTCTGGTATTTTATGTGCATTGCTGTTCTCTTCCACACTACCCTCCCTCCCAGCCACTCCGTCTGGAACTTGGTTATGTTCCTTTCATCGTGGTCGTTGGTGGTACCCTGACACCGTCTAATTCTTTAGATCTCGGGCTGATGGAGTCTCTGGTTTATGTGAACCTTTTGTCTCTTGGGCTAATATTTGACTTGTGTTTTTCGTTCTCCTTCACTCCACGTAGGTTGGAACCAATTGATAGCATCTTAGATGGATGCTTGCAAGCCTTTCAGACCCCAAACCCTGCTCACCGAAGTAAGATGCAGAATATTTACTTTGTTATGCCAGTTAACTTTGATGTCCCCCAAAACTGTGGTCCCCAGGTGCTAGCCCACTTTATGTGTCCCTCAAAGTGTTGGGTCATATCAAATTGTGCTAACTTCTGTCTATTGTCTTTCCCTTGACCCAAGATGATTCTGTTCTACTGTATAGTTAATTCCCCTCCCCATTCCTGCCTGCCCTTGTACCCATCAAAGAATATATTCTAGTATTAGTGAATTATTTTGAAAAATACTTTTTTTTTGTTATTCTTAAACTAATACAATAGAAGAAAACTTAGGGAATAGAAATGTAAACATAAATCATCTTAAACCCAGAGATAATCAACATTGACAGCTATGTGTATTCTCAACTTTTTAATTTTTATAATATTACATCATTATGTGTATGTAGATACCTATCATACATAGTTTTGTGAGATTTTAATGTAAAGTTTTCTCAAGAGTATTATTTGGTGTCACCTGCAGTGTGGCATAGAATTACCATTTTTGCTTAACCATCAGGTAATTTCTGTACTCTACTGTTATAAATGGAAACTCTAGTGGCATAATAGTTAAATGCTATGGCTGCTAACCAAAAGATTGACAGTTCACATCTGCCAGGTGCTCCTTGGAAACTCTGTGAGGCAGTCCTACTTTATCCTGTAAGGTCTCTATGAGTCAGAATCAACTTGACGGCAGTGGGTTTTTGGTTTGCTTTTATAAATGGAAACCCTGGTGGCATAGTGGTTAAATGCCATGTCTGCTAATCCAAACATCAGGAGTTCGAATCCACCATGTTCTTTTTGGAAACTCTATGGGACAATTCTACTCTGACCTATAGAGTTGCTATGAATTGGAATTAACTTGATGGCTGTGGCTTTGGCTCTTATAAATAATACTTTGGTGGCCATTTTTCTTAGACTGCAACTCTTATTGCCCTAGGCTAGGATATTAGAACTCTGGTGGTAGTAACTGCTAGGAATCACCTTGAGCTAGTTTCAGTGAGAACATCATTTTTTGGCTTCTGTAACTGCACATGGGATAAATATGCTGCTGGTCCTTGAGTATCTAAGCCAGGACCAACAGACATCCCTAAGCCCCTTCCACCCCTTGTTCCTTATTCTTTCTGTGGGTTTGTTTTCTGAAACAAGTTCCCTCCATATCTGAGAAACGTGACCATGGAGATCTCCTGAGCCACAGCTAACAGTATTGCTAGCAGGAGAATAGGACTTGAGACTTGCTTTTTCCTCCATAATTTTATTAGGAACATTTTCAAAGAAAAAAGAAAAGCTGTTTAAAATGATCACATGTTTACTTTATTGAATGTTACTGTGCTTGCTTGGTGACATTTCTATCTGTCCATCTATCCATCCCTATTAATCCCTATTAATGGGTCTTCTAAAAATACACTTCGGAGTAAATTGTATATGTCAGTCCAGTTCCCCTGAATGTTTCAGCACAGATATCATTGAGTTCATTATTTGTTTACATCTATTCTTTTTATGTAAAATTTTCATACAAAAGAAATGCCCAAATCTTAAGTATATATTTGCTGAGTTTTGACATTCACACACCTGTGTAACCCAAACTTCAGTAAGACTCACTTGTTATGATCCCAAGGTCAAGAATCTCAGGAAATGACTCTTTCTGGCACCCTTTGGGTCTGGTGCCCATCTCAGAGCCCCCATAGAGTGAAGGAAGCAGCGTTTCTCATGTCCAGGGGGATGCTGTGCTGAGCAGATAGAGCTACAGATATCTGCAGAGAGAGCTTCCTGGAAGTTGAATTACACTGATTGAATTTAGACAGCATGTCTTACTGGTGTGTAAAAGGCATGTATATCAGTTTCATCTCCTTTAGAAAGCTACCTCTAGTGTCCTACACTGATGATTTCTTTATTCTGGGTACCTGTACATCATCATTATTTCTTTACTTGATAAATCACTTTTTATTCTAAACTTGTTTTGTGTAGCTTAAAAAGAAAAAAAAAAAAAAGATTGCAGGCTCTTGAGGACAAAGAGCAGATCTTTTCAAACCTCACCTTATCCTTTTCACGATGGTATATGATGGTAGGTACTTAATGTATTTCCAGCTAGCCGGGTGCTTTATGTATCAGCAAAGGGACTTTTAGCCACAAACAGTAGGAGACCTAGGAGACCCTGACTCAAAAAGGCTTAAATAATGAGGTATACTTTATTCATGTACAAGTCCAGAGGCTGTCCACCTTCAGGGTTGGTTAACTTGATGGCTTAATGCCATTGTCAAGAATGGAGGATTTTTTAGTTCTTGAGTTCTGTCATCTCTACTTTGGGCTGGATCCTTTCTTTCATTGTGACAAAATGGCTGTTAGAGATGCTGGCATCACATCCAGTTCTAATGTTCTCTCTTCCTTTTTGTCCCCCAAAGAGCTAAGTAAGACCTTTCCTAAAAGTCCCTTTCCAGACTCCTGTCATTGGCTAACACAGGTTGAAATGATCAATCCCAAACCAGTCACCAGTGAAGAGACGGAAACTGTGGTGATGGATTGATCAAGATTTTTGCTCTGGATAGGATGAGCAAGCTTCCCTTTTCACATAGGGGAGGTTGCTAAGAAAATCAAGACTCTACTGTTAAGAAAGAAGGAAGGAAAGACTGTGGTGTAGGCAACAGATGGTGCCTATTGCAGAGCATTCTTCTTTAATGAAAATGCTTGCTCTTGTCCTCTGAAGTGGTGGTGGTCGTGGTGCACATTAAAGGACTTCTAAATTAGACACTTGTTATTGCCTGAATGCATTCTCAGTGATGCTCAATACTGTATTTACTCTGGCTGTTTAGGTTTTAAGTGCCTAGTATTTTTTTCTACTTTTCTCTAGAATTTATTAGTCTCTAACTCAGTGCATTTTGAAAATACATGTTTTAATTGATGCTGTTTTATTTCATTTGGAATTAATTCCAGTAAACCTAGTGTCTAAGCCTAGGTTCTCTGGAAATAGAGCCTGAGGCAGGGATTAAGATGCTGTTGCTTTTACTGGGATGCTCAGGTCCAGCTCTGTAAGAGTGACAGAAAAGGGCGGCAAAGAAAGGTAATAAGGGAAGAAATTGAGTTGATGTGTTTTACAGCCAGTTTCTGCTTCACAGCAGAATTAAGAGACATAGTGGGTCACTCAGCAGGCATGCTCATTTGCTACCAGGGTTGTTTTGGCAGGTTACGAGGTGGAACCCTTGGGGCAGTCCTTGGAAAACAGAGGGGAAATTGGTCTGTGTGCTTCCCCTCCCCTGGTCTCCTGTTCCTAGGTGTTTGAGGTTCAGCCATGGGCAGCTGACTCCCCTGGGCTGTATCATCCAGGCCCTGTGTGGTTACTCAGGACACTGGATTCTGTGCCCTCCAAGTGGTATTTTATCCAAGTCTTAAACTGACTTAGATGGGACATAATGAAGAAAGAGACAGAAGATGAAGGTTGAACTTTTCTCTGGTCTGGAATTCTCCTATAAGACGTGTTGACAGTGTTCCAAAGGTTAAAAATGTGAACCTAGGCCAGCATTGATTGCTTCATGAATCACAAAACCCATTGCCATCAAGTTGATTCTGACTCCCTGAACCTATAGGACAGAACAGAACTGTCCCATAGCGTTTCCAAGGCTGTAATCTTCATGGAAGCAGACTGCCACATTCTTCTCCCATGGAGCTGCTGGTAGATTTGAACCTCCAACCTTTTGGTTGGCACAACGAGGGCTCTGAAGCCTTCTATCCCACTTACTGCCATCGAGTCAGGCCTGACTCATAGCCACCCTAGAGTTCAGAGTAGAACTGGTTCATCGAGTTTCCAAGCAGCTCCTGGTGGATTTGAACTGCTGACCTTTTGGTTAGCAGACATAGCGCTTAACCTACTACGTACCAGGGTTTCATAATCATCCTGAAATATGACCAAGACTGAGTGGAGTGACCTTGGTGTCCTTAGCTTGTCCATTCTTTCCAACTTTATCAGGATTGTTGAGCTCTGGAGTTTTAGATCTTTGGGACTCCTGTGAGTATCGACTTAGAATTCTCAAAGTACTTAAAATACCGGCGCCTTTTTAAAAAGAGCAATTTTTCATATTCATGGTGCAAAGAGTAAGTTGTGCTGGATTGGTGGTAGAAGAGGCACAGGCTGATGGAATGAGGGAAAGAAGATACTTTCTGGGTTGGTTGATCTTAGCGTTCCTCCTGTGTATCTTCCATTTTCTTGGGTTAAGTATTGCTTTCTTTTTGCTATTGATGTACTTAGATCACTATGACTGCTTGATAGATATTGCAGAGTAATGGTAGCTGGTTTTGTGTGGGAGATAAAAAGATGAGCTTGTCAGAGATGAATGTTAATTCGGGACATCTAATGATAATGGCCCAAGGAGACTTCTTGTTTCTGTGTCATTATAGGAACTGAGGCAGAGCATTTGGACATGTCTGACATATCACCAGCTGAGAGCTCTGGACTCAGTCTGAATTACCTACAGTGGGGAGCCCTGGTGTGATGGAGTGTGGGGACATGTACCCTTCTAGCTGCACTGAAGGCATGAGAGCACTTTGTCATTGCTCTGGTTTGTGCTATCCAGATTTTTGAAAGGGTTCTAAAAGGCGCCTGTATTCTTTCACGAAACAGTAGTGACTGCCTAAAACACAGCTATGGGTCCTTTCTCTCCAGGAGTAGACAATAAGAAGGCAACCAAAAGCTCCGAGATGGAACAAGTCTACACATGCCACAATCTAAGCTACCCAGAGACCAGAAGAACTAGATGGTGCCCAGTTAACCACCACTGGTATCTGGGGTCGCGATAGCTGGTCCTAGATAGAATGGGAGACAAAGAGAGAATATAACTCAAATTCTTATTTTTAAAAAGGCAGATAAACTGAAATAGTAGGGACTAGAACTCCCTAAGACTGTCACCCTGAGACACTTCATAAATGTAGATCTCAACCTGTCCCTTGAGATCACCTTTTAGTGAAATAGAATGGTACTCAAAGAAATTAACTGCAAAATGGATGCCAACTTAAGAACCATAAGTGTGAGACCAAAGGGTAAACAATTAATCCAAAGCAGAGATGAGAAGACAGGGGGCAAGGAGATCAAAGTCCTCACAAGAGAACAACCAGAACACAGAAAGACCATGATACATTGTGGTAAATGTAACTGATACTGAACAGTTTGTGTGGAAACTGTTAAATGAGAGCCTGACTTGCTGTGTAAACTTCTACCAAAAGCTCAGTAAAATATTATTTAAACAAACAGATCAGTGACTGGACTTGACTGAGGGACTGAAAGTCACACCGTATCTACTGGAAATAAAGCCATACAGCTCCACGTACGTGTGACTGCTTGAGCCAGTCTTCTGTTTTGAGCCCATCTTCTGTTTTATTTTTAATTCATGGAATGAGTGAGTGCTCCATATTTTATTTAAGATAACCTTGAAAATACAGACCCCCTCCCCATTTTCTAGTCTAATGAAGATGATGAAGATGATCCCTTTTCTCTTCTGTCACCTTGAGAAATTGTTGTAACCTGCCCGGAGGTGTGAGACTATTTGTAGAACTGGTTGAAGGTGAGATATTTCCTCCTTTTTTGAGGCTCTGCTTATGAACTAGAATCATAAAAATTCAAGAATTGTGCCAAATTTTCTTTTGTTGATGACTGTGATTTAGTCTGTTATATAACTGTAATGTATAATTTACACATCCTGAAGATCATCAGTCTCTGTGCAGAGTGACTATATTTAACCCTCACTTCTTTGGAAAAAGAACATTACCAATTATCTTTGAAACTATATTTGCAAGACAATGCACATTGATCCACCCTCTTTTTCTGTTTTTAATTTTTGGTACATCGAGTAGTACTTTATGATTTATTCAGTGCTTTTTATATATAAAAGACTTAGAAAAGAATGCAAAAGAGACTTTAGTCACTAGTAACTGTATCTTGAGGCCTTCCCTTACGTATATTGTTTGTCTGGAGAACAACAGGCGTGATATTTCTCTGTTAATAACAGATCCAAAGAGAATAAAAGGGTAAATCTCTGTCCGCTGGTGTTGTTTGGTTGCAGAAGGAGGCATAGAGAGAGAGGATATTGAAATAAATTGTTTGATGGTGAACAGTTTTGTGCTTAGAAGTAAGACAACAGTGCTCTTCCTTTATGCTGTAATGCCATAGCCTCTGTGTTTGATGGAGGGTTAATGCTAGTTCCTCAGATCCGACTCGACGGCACTTGGCTGGCTTGGCTAGTGGCGTAACCATTTCGAGTCCTATCCGGTTTTAAACTCAGATTCCACAGTGGTGTCTTCTAAATGAGTTCTCTTATTTACCATTCAGTATTTTGCCTCATTGCCCTGCTCCAGGCTCTGTTTATATGAAGTTGTCATGATGTAAGAGGAAACATGGACTGTATTCACATAGGACTGTGTTCCTTTAAAAAATAAAACCCTGAATAAGAAAATAATATTCTCATTAAATCAGTTCTTTAAGAGTAAGTGGGGGGAATGCTATCGATCTAATGGATTTCATAGTTCATATACAAAGTCTTTGAAATAGAAGTAATACTCTGCAGCTGAGTAACTGTAGATTAATCCATCTTCAGACAGAATTTTGAAAGCATCTATAAAACTGGAAAATTACTTGCCTTTTTTTAGGCACAACTGGACTAAATGTATAGGCCAAGTACTTTAGAATTACATTATATCCACATAAGTAGGCCTCTAAAAACTGCACGAAAATTTGAAGTAAAATCATGAAATATAAATGTTAGGTTCTTCTTGGCTGTGTTTACTCAGGTGACAGTCTGTGTGGGGTGACTGTAGTGTTGAAGGGTCACTTGGAGGAATTTTCTCTTTATTAGGGGGTTCCCTAATAGCCAGTGGTGGACCGTTTCAGCTTTCAGTTGAAGCAGTCCTTTCAAGATGGTTGGTGAAGTCAGACGTTTAAACTTCTGTTGTTGCTTTCCCTTTGGCCTTTCTAAAACCCTTTTCATTTCAGCCACTGACAGCAAATCAGGAGCTGTCCTTGCTGAGGGAAGGCTAGCCATTGCCTTTGCCCTTTCTGCCCTAATCTGTAGTGAGTGCTTGGTTTGTCAAACTGTCAAGGTTTCCAAGACGTGACTTTTAATAAGTTTGAGTCTATGCAAGTGTCTGTAAGACATGGAAAGGGGTTAGGCTTTGTTCTTGTTCATTCTTAAATGAGCTATATATTCCATGCATGCGTTGTACCTGCAAGACAACTCACTCTGCACAGCATATGCTGTTGGAAGGTTCTCAAGGAAGTAAAGGGAAAATAACAACAATACTGTTACCAGCTACAGCTCTGTTGGAAATGAAAAAAAAAAAAATTCAGAAAGAATCTGAGACTATTTATAAAGTTATAACTAAACAAAGAACAAATTGTGTTAGAAGTAATAGAAGTGTCATGTGTTTCTGTAGAGTCGTGCAGTTTACAAAACGTTTTCTCACACTTCCTCCAAGTTGAGTGTGGCCTTAGGTGAAAGCAGGCGGTGGATTGGTTGGACTCCTGTGGTTTCTGTAGCCTTGAGATCTCTGGATCTGGACCTTTCCACCAGCATCATTAATTGGCATTCTCATTGCACTGTATTATGGGACTGGTTGAGGGTTCTTCATGTTTAATCCTTTCCTTCCTCTGCTTCTCCCACCGCTGTCACTTTGCAATTTGAGAACTAGAACATATGTAGCCATCTTTACTTTTGTTCTGTGCTAGCATTTGCTTTCTACTAAATGAGATTGTCCTTTAGGAGACAGCTGGCAATTTGTTCAATAGTCAAGGCTCATAATATGCTGCATTTTGGAACCTGGAATATGTTACTAAGGGTACAGAAATTTAAAAAAATACCCCTCTGAGGGAGTAGTGTGCACTGCTGGTGAACTGCAGTCTATTGGTACAAACAACCTGTACCTTCTTCCCCCCAAAGGACCTCCTGATGGCATTGGTGTGTTGGCTTGTCTGCCCCGAGCTCTCCTGATAGTTTTATGAATTGACAATGGACTTGAGAATCGCTACAAATAGACTCTGTGTGTGTGTGTGTGTGTGTGTGTGTGTATTAATCACTTTCTCCAAAGTAAACTCAAGCATGAACGATAACCTAAATTGTGTTTTAATGTCAGCACAATACACAGAGCTTTTCTTCTTCTCTTTACATCAGTGTTGTTGAAAGCATTCTGGAACTTTTCCACAATGAATGGGAACACTTTTTAAAACATGCTTTTATTAAATGAGCCTTAGAAGAAAAACTCTGTTAGCCAAGTAAACCCCAGAATTTTCTGAAGTCTAATGGGATCTATGATTAGGCATTGGAGGTAAGGATGGGTACTGTATACTTCTTGAAATTTATGCTTATATGTGTTGTCTAACCCACTTAAGAACCATTTAAACTTGTAAACACTGCTTTTTAACTGGGTTCTTATTATACCTGTGTTAATTTTGGTATTATCAGACTATATATGTATTAGCACCTTGTTTTGTAGCATTAGGCTACACGGAAACACAAGTTTCAACCACAGAATTCTATCAATGTAATAGTTAGTTGAACATATATAGAGAGAATGGTTTATATATGGTTTTGTTTAAAAAATTCACTCCTTCAGTGTTAACAACTTGCTTCTTAAGGGTAGTAAAGATATTTCCTGAAATGTATCAAACTAGAGAATGATTTGGATTGTTAAAGGTGCTGTTTTGAGGCATAAATTGATTGCAGACCGCCTCTAAAAGGATTAGTGGTTTTGTTGTTGTTTTTGAAAGAATTGGGCTAAGTTAGTTTATCTCCCAGCAACACAGTGTACTGTTAACCAAATCTATGGCCATCGAGTCGATTCTGACTCACAGAAACCCTATAGGACAGAGCAGAACTGCTCCATGAAGTTTCCAAGGAGCCCCTGGCAGATTTGAACTGCTGACCTTTTGTGGTTAGGACACCTAGCACTTAACCACTACACCACCAGGAAAATTTATAAAGGTTTTACAGAGCATGGAAAACAGAGTTGTTAAAGAAGAACTCAGTTCAGTAAGCAAACAGCCGGCCTTTGCTGTGTATTAGAGATAGTGTGATGAGTGAACCCACATCCCTGCTGTTTACTGGGAGAATGATTTTTACATGGGTCATCTCAATTGATGACATCTAATTGTTAGTCACCACATGGTTTCTGGAATGTTTGTGTTCCATGAGTGCTCCATGACTGAAGTAGTGATACAGACCCTGCCGTCTCTTTCCTTCTTAGTTTTCCATTGCCCTGTGGATCAAGCTCAAAATCTGCTTCTAAACTTTGAGGAGGGCCCCGGGCCATTTTTTGTTTTGTTTTGTTTTTCTTCTGTTTATATATGCATAAGATGTTGTGTTTTAGTCTTTTCCTGGAGTGTCCCTTATGTTAGGAATGCTTTCCGTCATTTATCCAAGCAGATCTTTGCTTTTCACCCCTCCACGTGGAGCTTTTCCAAATCTGCGGAAGGAAAGCAATTTTCCCTCTTGCCTTGAATTGTGCAAAATGAATTTGCAGTAGACGTGTCAGTTACCCATCATAATTCAAATGGGATTCAGATTACACCAAAAGTATTTAATGAATACTGTGGGAGCAGAACAGAGAGAAGGGAATAATTCATTGTTCTGGGAAATTCAGATAAAAGAATTTTATCTGGGTCTTGAAGGATGAGTAGGAGTTTTCCAGGTAAGAAGGTTATTTGCAGCAGAGGGAGCAGTATTATGTGAAAAGTTATGATGTCATAAGAAAACATGGCATGTTAGGGAATGTGGCTCAGCTATATGTATGTACAGTGCTAGTGCTGGAGCACAATGTCGCCAATAGGACTCAGAAATACAAAAACCAAGCCTTTGTGGTTGTTTTTTTTCAATAGGCTATGCACCAGTGTTAACAGATGTGTTTGTTGTTGCCGTTAGGTGCCCTTGAACCAATTTTTGACTCTCAATGACTCCACTTGTGAGAGTAGAATTTCCCCGTAAGGTTTTCTAGACTGTAATCGTTACAGAAGCAGATCACCAGGCCTTTCTTCCTTGGAGCGACTGGATGAGTTCCAGCTGCCAACCTTTCAGATAGCTGCCAAGCGCTTAACTGTTGCACCACTAGGGCTCCTTAGGTGTGTTTAGGAATTGGATTTTGTTTTTAATAAAACATGAAGCAAAGGGTAGCTGGCTCTTTGATCAGGGAGGCAGGTGTAAGTAATCCTTTTTAAGTTCTTATCTGTTTGTCATACATCAGTCATTCATTGATCAACTGTATGCTGAGACTGCTGCACGGAGGGCAGCAGGGGAGATATAAAGATGTTTCTGCCCCATTTGCGCAATGCATCTTCCCCAAATTCAGAGTTTTATTAGATTTTTCTTTTATGAAGTGTTAATTCTGTGCTACTTTATTATGTTTTATGCATGCTTGCTACTAAAGTACTGTGTCGTTATTGCTGTCTTGGAAAGGTTTGGAACCATTTTAAACCACTCCGCTGCTTTATTTTGAGGAGTTCTCACTCTGCGTTTTGAGGAAGAGGGTACAGGTATTCAAATGGCTTGCTGTGTTCGGTGTATCATGCCTTTCATAACCAGTATTTGTAAGGTCAAGAAGGCAGAGTTTACAGTATTAGAGATGTAAAAATGACTTGTATTGAACCTTTTAGGGCTAACATAAGTTAGCTGTCCTCCTTTACTTACAGTATAAGGCAAAGAGAATATAAATATAGTTCAATGCAGCAGTCAAGAAAGGGTAGGGGAATAAAGCAGAAAAAATCAAAATAGGGACTTTATTCTTGAAGATCGTACTCCTGGTGAACATGTCCTATTACCCATGTGTAGAAGCACATGAAAATCTGTTTTGAGGTGTGTTTTATTTTTATTCTTTCCCTTCTCACCCAGTACTGCTCTCTTCCCTTTCCTTTGCCACGTGTTAATTGAGTAACTTCCATGTGTCAGCACCATGTTGGGTATTGGGTTACAACAGTAGACATACATGTTTCTTGTCCTCAGGGAGGGAACAACAGTTACTGTCAACCCTGGCCATGCATCATGGGTACATGTGAGTTTTATAAAAGTACTGGTGCTTGGATTCATGCCCGGGAGATTCTGATTCAGTGGGTCTGAGGAGGGTTTGTAGGATTAGCAACCCGTGGGTAGACAATTACAGTTCTGGAAAGTCCGCTTATAGGGTGGTTTGTGAACACAAAGGAGGAAAACTTACAGTAGACTTCGAGCATCAGGATTAGTGGAGGAGAAGACAGGAGAAGGGTGAGGGTTGTTAGGGAAAGGTGTCACGACTTCAGTTCGAACATGTGGAGCTTGAGGTGCTGCTAAAATACAGGAGTAGAAATTTCAATTAGACAGGCAAATGGTCTGAAACAAGAGGGTAGGATTTGAGCTAAAGATAAAGACTTGGAAGATATTCACATATAGACAGTAATGGAGACTGAGTAGATGCGATAACTCGGTGTGTGTGGAGCCTCAGGTCTGAGCTGGAATCCTTGAGGGCTGCCATCATTCTAGGAAAGGAGGAAAAAAAGGGGGACCTTAGGATACTGAGAAGTGGTAAAGGTAAGAGAGTAAAGAGGATAAATTGTCAAGTAAGGAGCAGTCAGCATAGCAAGTATTGCACAGAGGTCAGTAAGAAAGAGCTACCTGCTTTCACAACAAGGAAGTTCTCGTGGTCAGAAGAAAAGCAGGTGTGTGATACGGAAGGAATAGGTTTAAGCGTGTCAGGAAAAACTGTATTCATAATTAGACATTTCTTCCGAGAAGCTGTAAAAACAGGGTGAGGGTGGGTGGGTGGTAACTAGGGACAGAGGGGTTAAGGGTGAATTGTTGAGAGCGGGGAAGTCCAGCTATTGTGTTCACTCCTTCCCAGAGTGGTTATTGATCAAGAGCCCTTTTTAGGCCACACTGTGCGCTGTATGCTGAGGACAGAGCCTGGTCCTCGTGGATCTTAATTTTGGTAGAAGAACTACTTAGAAAAGGAATAGCAAACAAAGGAAAGTAACTAGAAGCGCTATGAAGAAAATAAGCAGAAGACTGTGGTTGAGAATAACAATGGGATTTACTTAAGATAGTGTGGTCAGGGAAAAAATTTTGAGGAGGTATCATTTTAAAATGAAATCTAAGGGATGAGAAGGAGCCAGGAGAAAAAGGGCCTAAGAGGAAGCATTTCGTGCAGAAGGAGCAGGAAGCACATAGTCCTGGGATTGGAAGAAGTTTGTTGTGTTCCACAAATAAAATTCCAGAAGCACAAATGGAAGGTTTCTGTAACCAGCATGAGGTGAGCTAGGAAAGAGTAGTGTGAGATGGGGCTGGAGAGACGGGCAGCTGTTGGGACAGGTGAGTCACGTGGTCTGGAGTATTCATTGTGTTGTACTCAGAGAACAATGGGAAGCTGTCAGAGGAGCTGAAGCCGGAGAAGAGGATGACTTAATTCGGTAGCTGTATACTTACGTGGGTTTGTGTTCATGGAATGTGAGTAGCTGGAGTCACTTAGCAGAAGCTTGCCCTGCAGGTGTGATGGAAAGGGAGAGGGACGAGGAAACTTACAGTACTGGACACGGTAATGATTGTAGAATAGAATGCAGAATCGAAGCTAAACAACAGAGGACAGAGAAGAGCTGTGAGACCGTGGTAGTATGGAAAGGTTTAGTGAGGGGAGTGCCTTTTTAGTAGTGGGGATACTTAAGCAAATGGGTGAAAAGGAGTGTTAGGCTGTGGGATATTTGAATTTAAAATTTTGAATGTGGTACAGTTTCTGCTGACCAAATCAAACAGTTGTCTGTAGATTTGAGCACTGAGCTGTAGTGGAAGACAGAGTCCCTCGAGATGACAGTATCAAGGAACTAGGAGACTAGGGAAACCTTGGTGACGTAGTGGTTAAGTGCAGTGATTGCTAACCACGAGCTTAGCAGTTGGACTCCATCAGACGCTGCTTGGAAACTCTTGATGGGGCGGTTCTGCTGTGTCCTAGAGGATCTTTAGGAGTCAGGATAGACTTGATGGTGGTGGGTTGGTTCATTGGTTGGTTGATGGTAGGAGACCAGAGTTTCATTTGCATAGTATCTACTGTTATTTTTACATGATGGCAGAGATGAGGTGGAAGTGTTTGAGCCTAGGGTACCAGCTTCTGGTTTGGAGGGATAAAGGTGAGACTGGTGGATTGGTAGATACCAGGATGGCAGAAAGATTTTCAGGAAGGGTAAGAAGCAGTTTGTGGCTAGTAGCAAGAAACGCATGTAGTTATTTTATTTTCCTGATAGTTCGTTTCTCTCATTGATAGAGCACTGTATATTCTAAACAGTTTGTCTTTCTTTGAGCACAGTATGCTCATTAAGAGCAAGCTATCTTATTTCCAGGAGCCGTGATAGTGCACTGGTTAAGTTCTTAGCTGTTAACCAAAAGGCTGACAGTTTGAACCCTCCAGCCACTTCATGGCAGAAACATGTGCCAGACTGTTTCTATAAATATTACAACCCTGGAAGCACTGTGGGCAGTTCTCTTCTGTCTTATAGGGTCACTATGAGTTGGAATCACTGTAAGGGCAATTATTTAAAATCCTGCTTTCATGCTAACGGAGAGCAAGTGTTGCACATAAGATTAAGCTACCGTATTCATCTCTACATATTCGTTACTGATTTATTTGCCTTGGGAGTTTGTTAGCAGAGCGTTTACTATTTGGCCATGAGGACTTTCTTTGCGAATATGGTGAATGAGCGTATTTCCATGAGCCCTCTTCTTCTAGCAGTCTTTCCCTTCAGGGTGAATGGCACTCTGCTTGTGTGATTTGAAAGCTGCAGGAGGTTGGACATGGTGGAGGGAAATTTTGCAAAAGGAACCTAACAGGTCAAATTAAAGTCAGCTGGTTTTCAAAATGTTGCAAATATTGTATTAGTGTGAAGACCATAGAACCATGTGAAAATATTAGTTTTCCCATTAACATGCCTATATTGTTTTCTGAATGGTAAGATGAAGGTGCATTACATATTATGTATTAATATTCTGTGTCAGTGGCCACAGCTTTGGAAGGAGGCTTCCTCACATTTCCTCTAAGTATAGAATCTCATGTTAGAAAGGACCATAGAACAACGTTGGTCCTTCCACCTGATCCAGCATTTGAATCTCATCTTCAGCACTCTGCCAGCTAGATGTCCAGCATCTGTTTGTGCATTTCTGAAGATCAGCAATAGAGTTTCTGAGAACAGAACCCAGGTTCTGTGTTACTCCCAGCACATTGCAGAGATCGCTGTTCCTATACCAGGGCTACTGCTGCTCCACAAGACATCAAGAGATGGAATGAATTGGTGAAGGGAAACTTGAAGGAACCGGAATGAAAGAACAGACCCAAAGGAGACCAAAGAGAATGTGCTCACACCTGCGGTTGACAAGTCTTGCAACACTGCCATTTGCGAACATAATCGTAAAGCTCAGATGCAAAGCATCGAAAATACTAATCATTTGCTCTGTGTCTTCTTCAGTATAAAGGTCCATTTTCATGTCAAAAGTATTCTAGAACTTTAAATTAGCAGTTGTTCTTGTAATATCCATTAATTAAGAAAATGACAAAAAGCAGTTGTGATTTTAGTATGGTTTTTTAAATTTGTGTTCATCACGTGAAGGTTGTGAACATCAGAACATGAGTACTATGTCTCTGTTGTATATACTGTACAGTTGGTGTACTTGGTGTACCGGCAGTGCCAGGTACTCATGGAGGTTTGCAGAACTCTGGCAAATAACTCAGTGCCTAATTCATCTACCCATCCTACCATATGCGATCCACAGGTTGGGAATCACAGTTCTAGGTGTGATTTTGTTTTGTTCTTTTTTTTTTTGGTCAGTTGTTGCCACCAGCATTAAAGGCATTGAGTGACAGAATTGTTGTGGGTTGTTATTAGCCATTATGATTGTTGATGTCTTCACTTAAGGTAGCTAGGTATCCTAAAGAAAGCTCGAAGATGAATGTCTGTGCTTCCGGGCTCCTGGTTCTCTTTTCTCGTACTTCCGCTTGCCAAGAGCAGCGGATGGAGGCTTGCAGACAGGGTACGTCTCGCCTGCCCTGTCAGACGTCTCCGAGAGCTAATTGTGTTGAGAGAGTTAACACTGAGTTAGAGGAGAGCAGAGATGTGACAGTAGTGCAAGGGGAGGAGTGAGAAATTAAATGGTGTCTTTTTAGGAGTCTGCCTTATTGCAGTGTGCATTGCTCCTTGGGGATTTTTCTACTGAGTACAAGAAAATCAGCAAGCACTTCTTGAAAAAACCAGATGAAATTACTGCCATAAATTTTTATATATATCTTTTTCATGGTATAAAACCCTTAATTTAGATGGGGAGGGTTTATTACCAGTGTTTTCTTGGCATGACTGAGTTCAATTAATTTCAGTTGACAAGCCCCGGTCTCCCCCCACCCCCATTTTTTTCCAATATGTGGAAAGTACCATTTGTTATTGGTTTGCCTGTGGCTCTGGAGACCTCATTAGGAGCCCAATACAGGGATTTTTTTCTAGCTCTCTTTCTTTGACACCTTTCTGTCTTCTGCTGGATTCAGCCCATTTGCATTGTCACGTGGAGTGTGTGTGTGTGTCAGGCTAGCAGATAAAAGTGGTAATGTTTATGCCTTTTAAATACTGATTTGCCATGACTGTGCCAAGTTAAGTTGTTAACACAGTGTTCAGCTAGGGTATGAAGTTCAGCTTAAGATGAGGTCTCTGAAAAGAATGCAAACACTTTTAGACAGGGACACTTACTCTGCTCTTCTGATAGCTCATATGTAACATACCTGGTTATTTGAAAGCAGGAACAACAACATAGGCTATTTACTTCCACTCCTAAGACACAGCATGCTGCGCCTTCAAGTTCCTGTTCTATCAGGATACTGTGAACATGTCTTGCAAACAGGAGAAATAATCTATGGTGTTTTGTTTTTCTCTGCATGGTAATCTAGAATCTATTGTAATGTGAATAAAAAGGAGTCACAGGAGATTCATTACTGTTCGTGAATTGTGCTGTCTGTGCCTTTCTGCATGTGATTCTTTATTTTACTTACAAAGCAGATATAAAAATTAGAATTGAGGTGATAGAGAATATATATTGCATAAATAAGTGATTCACACAAAAGTTTTACCATAATAGCAAATACCCTACTTCTGGGGTTGGAGATGAGAATCCTGTTACATTAAATGCTCAACAGTTAATTAGCTATTGTCTGTAAAGGTTCCAAGTTGACAAGTTACTTAAATACTATTATTAGGAGTAGCTGGATTAGTAATAATAATGTTCCAGTGCCATTGGCAACAATGAGGAGAGATTTAAAATAAAGATTAATGCGTGTGATTGTAGTCACAGTGATTTGTGTGCAGAATGCCAGGCAGACGGTCCCTGTGTTTTCTGAGCTTGCTGCGTGGAATGGGCGGGACTTGGCACTGTGTCCTGGGGAGGATGAAACAAAAGTGTTTAATTTGTTAATATATTTTCTGTGCTTTTGGTGTGTTGTTTAACCCCTTGTCCAAATAGTGTTCACTTAGCGGACATTAAAGAGGCTCAACAGAGGCCACATATGAGTCAAACCTTTAGCAGTTGCTGACAAACATTATTTAGACTCCAGATATGCTAGATCATTCATTCATGTCTTTTTTTTTTTTTTTTTTAATATAGTACATAATTGCCAGAGATAAAAATGTGTCGGGATTTAACTTGACTGCAGAAGTCTATATTCTGCAGAATTTACATCCTTAGGGCTCTGTCGGTTTTGGATGTAATTTTCTGAGAAAATCAATGTGAAATCTAGAACTGGCCCAATATCAGTAATGAGGAGAAATTACCAAAGTTGATGATACATGTGTATCTTTTTATGGAGAGTGAAGATTAAAAGAAGAACCATATGGGGCTTTTTTATTTTCTTAGAATAAAAGGATTTAAAAACTGAAAGGTGTGCAGAAGCAGTAATGCTCACCAGATATTTCATGTGTCCCTTTGTGGTGTCTGATAACCAAAAGGTCTGCAGTTCAGATCCACCAGACACTCCTTGGAAACTGGGGAGCAGTTCTGCTCTGCCCTATAGGGTCACTATGAGTCAGAATCAGCTTGATGGCTGTTAAGAGCATCTAGGTACTGGGGGTTGGGAGAGGAAAATGTGTAACCAGAAGGCTTGGGGCTAGCAATAAGTTTTATTTAATCAAACCACACACTCACAATTAAGCAAGGGGGAGGGGGAGAAGGTGATAGCACCAGGACACAAAAGCATGCTTACCCAACCCGGTGCCTTCGAGTTGATGCTGACTCATAGCGACCCTGTAAGGTAGAGTAGAACTGCTCCATTGTTTCCAAGGAGCACCTGGTGGATTTGAACTGCCAACCTTTTGGTTAGCAGACATGGCACTTAACCACTATGCTCACCAGGGTTTCCACTCGTATATTACCTAAGAACTCTTATCTGCATTTACATTAAGACCCATTCAGGTTCAACCAGGCGCTGCAGGGACTGCCCGGTTAATATCATCGCTTATACTGCCATAAAAGCGTGTTTTACTCTAAGAAATTTAGAGATTGTCTGTGCTCTCACCATTCAGACGTCAGGAGAATCTGAAGTAGAATTTTATGATGACAGGGCATCCCAGAGGTAGATCTGCTGGCAGAGACAACCCAGGAGGCTCAGGCACCAAAGGGAAACAGTCACAGCCACTCGAACTAAGCCTTTGACGGTGAAGCTGGCAAGGTCTTAGGATCGGGTCACAATACAGCAGCAGACCAAGGTCTTAGGATCAGGTCATGGTCACAGCAACAGATAGGTGGACACAGACTCTCAGGAGGAGGGTGTGTATCCAAGTAGACCCGTGGGCACAGGCACCCGAGGGGGCTGCTCACAGACCACTGGAGGGGAATGCGCTTCTCAGATCCAGAGTGCTGGGTTTCTAATGCAAGTTGTTCACTTGATTCTGGTTGTTATCTGCCAGTCCATAAGTCTTATCTTCCGGTACCTTCAGTTGTTGACTTCTTTCTGATTGGTTATTGTCTTTATCATCGTTTCTGACCATCTGCTGCCATCTCCATCTGGCAGTTGTTTTTTCTCACTTTTGCTTCTTCACCATAACTGTGTCTTTTCTCAACACCTTACTTGGCTCAAGCACAGTCATTTCGTGTTTTAATAGTTTAGCCAACTTTAACTTATGGCAATACTATATATTCTATTTTAATATATATATAATGCATATGTTTGTGTATATGATATATAAACATATGCATATTCTCATTTCAGCAGCACTGGGTTTGTTTTTGTTTTTGTGTACCCCACTGCTGTTGTGGTCAGGATTGGGCAGTGTGACTAGCTCAGGCTAATGAGCTCTGAGTGGAAGGGATGTATGCCACTTTCTGGCTGGGATATTTAAATGCTAGTGTGTCCCCTCCATATGCTTTGACCTGGTAACCTTGGAACGTCCCAGTTGAGGTGGCAGTATCGACAGATGAAGGGAACTTGGGTCACTGAGTCTACAGATGAAGTAGAGTCCCACCAACCCACATTGGATTTTGTGTGAAGAAGAAATAAATTTGGAGAATTCTGCATTTGTTTGTTACCATAGTGCAGCCTAACATTACCCTGATTTATACAGTTAAGATCTTATAAATTTTTTCATAGTACTTCTCTTTAGTTTCAGGACACGATAAGATTGGGTATTAGCCTTTGTAATAGACAAACTATGGTGTGAAGATAACTGCAAATTGAACTTAGAGACAGACTTAGGGAACGGGTCTCCTTCATAACCTGGGGACTGGCTGTAGTTGTAGTGTGCATTTTCATACTGGCTGATGAAGGTAACTGATTTGGCCAAGGCCACTTATTATAAAGTGGCAGAACTGGATTCTGAAGCTTGTTAGACTCTTCAACCCTTCTTGGCTGGTACGCTAATCCCATTACCAACACAAGCTCTCTCCCAGTTGCACTCTTTCCATTGTTAAAAAGATGACTTTTGTTAAATAAATTCTTGCCTCTGGGGTTTCCGTCGACAATGTGTTCTTTCTAAAGTGGATGGAGAAGAACCTAGCCTCCAGGTGTTATCCTGCCTCTGGGGTGTCTGTCAACAATGTGTTTTGTCTAGAGTGGATGGAGAAGAACCTAGCCTCCAGGTGTTAAGGAGAGAGATTAATGTGACTTCCAGTGAGTTTTCTGATGGCACTGGTTGCCAGAGTTAGCAGGAGGAGGGTGGAGTTTCCAGTACAGAAACTTGAGGGTAGGTGGTTTACATAGTATGTTGGTCATTTCACATGTTGTCTAGGGCTAATTTGTAATCATAGACTAATCTCTTTCACAAATGCATTTCTGGGTTGCTGCCTGCTCTTTTTTTGTTAAATACTAGATACCTGAACAAAACAACCAAACAAGCTTTGAAATTCAGCATATGTGATATCTATTTGACACTATCTATTTGAAGTTTGTATAGCATCTCTCTGCTGCATGAATGTGGGACATGGAAGACAATAGTTCTGATGTTACAACTTGTCCCTGATAAACTGCTGTGAGTTCTGGAGAAACTTCATTGTGGGAAAAGCAGGGATAGGTTGTATTTGGTGTTTGCATATTGGAGCTAGGTACCTGAGGCAGCCAAACTCTTATACTAAACTGCTTGCTGTAACAAATTTCTGATAATCGGTAATTTATTGAGAATCTCTTCAGTGTTGGTCTTGCTACAGATTTTTATTAGTAGGAAAGTAACTTTATAGTTAATGTTTTTATGGAGCCATGTTTTAGTCAGCAAGTGCTGCTCTAACAGAAATACCATGAGTGAGAGACTTTAAAAAGAAATTTTATTTGTCACAGTCCGGTGAGCTAAAAGTCCAAATTCAGGGTGTCAGCTCCAGGGGAAGGCTTTCTCTTCTGATACTGGAGGAAGGTCCTTGTCACCAGTCTTTCCGTGGACTGAAAGCTGGTGAGACCCTGGGGACCCTGGTCCTTTCCAAAGGATGTGCTCAGCTCCCAGCACAGCTTTCTTCCTTGATGGTATGAGGTCCCCAAATCTGTCCGCCTCCCTTTTCCTTATATGTCCCCAGAGGCTGCCCCAAGCCCTAATACAGTTCCACACATTAAATCTAGCTGCCCCAAGTCATCTGCAGCCCATCTACCTCATTAACATCCTGGAGGCAGGGTTTCCAGCATGGAGGACCAGCACACAATACCAGCAATCCTGGCCTAGCCAAATTGCTACATAGATTTTTTGGGGGGAAATGCAATTCAATCCATGACAAGCCAACAAGATTCAAAGAAAGTGTTGAAACTAAGGAGCATGTCAGACTTAAATCTATGAAGCCTACCTAACATACCTTATTCTTATGAAACACCTCCTCCTACAGACCTGGCTGCTTCTACCTTGACTGGTTGCACACAGCTTGACTCTAGTCAAGTGTGTTCAGTGAAGACTTGCAAAAGACTCAGTCTTGCCTAGGAGTTGAGAGAAAAACCACATCTGAAGCCTTTGCTTCCTGTAAGAGTAGTAAGAGTTCCTCATCAAGCTGGTTGGAGTTTTGTAGCAACAAAATTTGGAAATCCTCTAGTATGCAATGTTGTGATGTGTCTAGTTGTAAGAGTAGTCATCTACATTGATAATAGTTCTTTTTTACTGAATATGAACGTACAGAGGGAAGTATACACCTTTTTTTCTTCCCCTGTCCTAATCCCTACTCTCTCTTTTCCTATGTACATGAACTGAGAAACTTGAAGAAAGAGCCTCCTGTGATGTGATGTGTGGAGTCCAGGAATCCTGATCATTTTAAAGAGCTAGCCAATTCTAATACTCCACTCAAGAAACTTCTTACTGAAGGTAGCATTTTTGGTGGTGGCTGCAGTGGTGACAGAGGGAATACAGTTTTGGGGAAAAAAGCATAATCTTGGAACATTAGAATAGAAACCCTTATGGTTAGGTGCCATTCAGTTCAGTTCTGACTCACGGTGACCCTCTGCCCAGCAGAATGAAACGCCGCCTGGTCTTGCACCATGCCCACAGTTGTTCTTGTGCACAAGCCCATTGTTGCAGCCATTGTGTCAAGCCATCTTGTTGAGTCTTAATCTTTTTCACTCACTCTGCTTTGCTAAGCATGATGTCATTCTCCAGGAACTGATCCCTCCTGACAACATGTACAAAGTATATAGGATGCAGTCTCACTGTCCTTGCTTCCAGGAGCACTCTGGTTGTACTTCTCCCAGAACAGATCTGTTTGTTCTCTTGGCAGTCCACGGTATGTTCAATATTCTTCTCCACCACCACAATTCAAAGGCATCAGTTCTTCTGTGTTACTTATTCACTGTCCAGCTTTTGTGTGCTTGTAATGCTATTGAAAATACCATGGCTTGGGTCGGTCATACTTTAAAGTTCTGCAAGGTAACATCATAAGTCGGTATAAAGTTCAGAGATGATATTTTATCCAGAAATTTCATGTGACAGCAGTTGGGGAGGGGATGTTCCCTCTCTGTGCATTTTGAGAAATACAGTATTTTTATTTGGTACAGTTGCATATTCATTTCTAACAGACTGCATCTTGAAAGGATTGGACTTTTATAGACTCTCTGAATATTCAGAGTCAGTATCTAGACACTTCTGTCATTTGGCTGTTTGGTGGTCCTAGTTCTGAATTGTGATATTTGCCTTTTAAGAAAAAAAAAATTCCTGCATTTATGAGGGGATTTATTAGTGCCTTTGCTATCTTGGTGGAAACTTTCTGCTCTCCGGGTGGTGATGTGTGCATGTGTGTATTGCTGAGTCCTGTCCACCGTGGGTCTGGTATTTGCTCTCGTAAGCTTTTAGGGCATTGCTCAGGACACTGGCACAGTGACATAACTGTTACCACTAATAAGTCATCAGGGTCCCTGGCAAGCTGGCCAAGGCCTAGAGACCACATCCGCTTGCATTTTAATTGGCATGACCATTAGCCTAAAGCCTGAATTTTAGAAGTTGTCCCAAGAGCTCTTTCTTAAGGCTGATTTGCATTAAAAAACCCGCAAAACAAAAAACCATATTTCCCAACTTTTTAAAATTCATGCCCTTTCTGTCAAATATGTAGGATCACTATGAGTTGGAATCAACTAAGTTACAGCTAGGGTTTGGGGTTTTGACCCTTTTGATAAACTTAGAAATCTCGCATTGCCTTTCATGATATTTAGAATGTCAATCAAAAGGTGTTAAAGACTTGTAACAAAAAAATCAAGGCAATGGCAATCTTAGAAGGATGCCTTTTTTACTTCAGTCATGTGAACGCTGTGAAAGTGGGACCTACTTGCTTGCCAAAAGCGGTTTTTTTTCCCTAGTGACAGAGGACAGCTTAGGTCACTGTTGTTGGCTTTGTTTGTCTGGTCACAAGGGCAGAGATTCTGCTTTGCACATGTAGTATATTTTATTATAATGATGAAATGCATTTTTAATTGCACGTGCACCCACTTCACCTCACGAAGATTTTGATCCAACTCCCGTACCGTCATCTTTCACCAACTCACTATTTTAAATACTCAACTATGAGAGAGAAACAGATGAAAGTTTAAGATTGCATAACTAAGACATTGTTATTCAGGAGCACATGCATGTCACTCTGCCACCATCCCTGTGGGCTGTCTGAGATACTGCTGTTCCTCTTCACCTCCCCAGCCTCCTCCAGATCTGTCTACATGGTTGGCTAGTCAAGTCTTAGACTAGAAGAAGCCAGTGTCACTGATGCCATCATGATGATAACTCTGCTGTATTCCTGTGATACATTAGATAATAAGATAAAGTGTAGAAAGGGCGTGTGCAGTGTGTAGTGTGTCAAGCATGTCATTAACAAATGCTCGTTCCTTTTTCGCCATTCCTTTCCCTGAATTTATAGTATTTTTGCTCCAAGAATCATCTGTGAGGCTCTAGCGTATGATGGTAAAGAAGACCGGGATAGATGTAATTCCAGGTACATTTTACTTATTTATCCATGTGATTCCGTATCTCCCATTTCTGGGTCCAGATCTCCCTGTAGTGAGAATAGGCCTACTGTATGCTTTCAGTGGTACGAATGGATAGATAGAGACAAGAGCTAAATAACATTTTTTTCAGTATCTCCGATACAATCTCTAGAACCTAGGCTGAGTATTTCACACACATCATTATACTAAGTTGTCACAACATTCCCATGAGATATGGTAATTATTTCTGTTTTGTAGATGGAAAAACTAAGGCACAGAGATGTTACCTGCTAAGTTGCTCTGTCATAATGGAACCAAGATTCGAACTCAGGGCCGACTCCAGCGCCATTAGTCCCTGTACATACAGAGTTGCTTCCTTGGTTCCTGAGAAAGAAAAGGATGATCCTTTCAAACATGTTCAGGCTTTTCCTGTTCCCTTGGTAGGCCGAAGAGGAGAGGAGGAGGAAAAAGCATCCTTTCAAAACCGTGCGCCTTATTCCACTAGTAATTCTTTGGAACAGGTCCAGGGCGATGTGCTCCTCCCTTGATGCTTTTACTGAGTTGAAAACCAACAAAATTATAACTATTTGACTCTGTTTCTAGTAGTTATTTTAAATGGTGTTCTGATTGGTTCTCTCTTCACAGGCGAATCAATATATTGTCAAGAATGGTAGTATTACAGATTGGTCTAAGAGCTTTTTAGGTAGCCTGTAAGAGTAAATCTCTTTCCCCATCTCTTCAGAACAAGATCTGAAGCCCTTAACTTTGAATCCATTTTAATAAGAGTTGAAGTGATAAAAAAAATAATGTGCATACAATAAACTTTTATACAGTTATTTTAAAACATGTTCACATAGAGGAAGAAAATGAATAAAAGATATTTCTATATTTTTGAAGTTGCCATATGTGCTCACCATGCTAACAGGCAAAATAGTTCCATAATTTTTGTTATCTCGAGTTTAGGTTTTAGCACTTAAAAATTAGTTATTGCCATGATAGTGGTGGTATTATCTGTGAGGCAATTTTCTTGGGCTTGCAGAGAATTCACTCATCACTGCAGCTGTGTCTGCCTGTGTAAGGGTGTTCCATTTTCTTCTGCTTTTCTTACTGTAGAATGTTTCTTAGGTGGAACAAATTAGAATTCAGTGAAAAATTTTAATTTTGGTGAGGGAAATTTGACGGTGGAGATATGTTTGGATGTTAAAAACATGTACTGAGATAAGCCATTATATTTTTTTCGAGGGAGGTGCAGGGCTAACGTTCTGTTACTAAGTGCTATCATTCTACCTGAAAAAATGATTTGCTCTGAACTTTGGCCTTTTAAAATTGCATTTTGAACACTGGCCACTGGAGAGCGCTGTGCTACTACAAACCACTTAAGTCAGAAGTCATCAAATCTTTTTTTCATTTGTTCTTCTCACTAAAGAGATAAAGGATTTATATTCTTGTAATGCCAAATCAGTTCATACTTAACATTCAGCCTTTAACTGTGGAAACTTGTTAGAATGACAGTAATGGCTTCATTTCAAGTTATTTAAATGTTTAATGCTGTGTAATTTACTCCAATGTGTGTAATCCTTTATTTAGCTAGATGAAAATAATATACTGTTAACATTGTTTTTAGCATTAATTAATGTGGCTAATTGAAGTTAAAAACACTAAAACTAATTTTCCTGTTATATGGCATGATCAAACTGTAGAGAGGCTTCCCTTCAGCCCAGGCTGGTGTCAGTTCAGGGCTCTCTCTCCACAGCCCTGCTCTCTGCTGTCTGCCCTGCGCACACCCCACCCTCTCCCTGAAATTGTAGTTAATTTTATTTTAGCACATTGACAGCCGCTCTCAGTAGCAAAACTGATTCACTGTAGATCCTTTTCCCACTAAAACTTGATTTGTGGCGTATTACAGTTGAGCTTCCTGATGTTTGTTATTCCACAATGAGCTCAACAATGAGTAGTTGAAATCACTAAAACACTTATAAAGAGAGAAGATGGAAGTTCTGCGGGCTTGGCGGTCTGTGGGTCCTCGTTTTCAGTAGGAAAAGGTAGAAGGACCTCAGACTTCTGCTCCAAGGCCTCATCAGCACAGCTGTTGTTGTCCCTGACTCACAGTAATAATGAAGAACAAAATCAAAGGACTGTTGTTTTCAGAAGCTGTAGCCTGGTCTTAGAAGTCAGGTGTGTATAACTCAACACCAGCTGACACGGTTCTGACAGCTTGTACACCGTGATGTGTTATGTTAACTCTGCCCGTCACGATTCTCGGTGGAAAGGCACGTCTAATTCTGGCTCACTGGATGTCGCTCCTCCGGAGTGCCTGAGAAAAGAACATTTGCACTCCTTGTAATTGTTGGTAAATATTCAAAGTCGTTGTTAGGGCACAGAATGAACTCTGGTTGTTCTAAACTCGATGGATGTTTTGTCTATAAAATGTGGGCAATTTTTAGGAGGTAAAAATGCAAAAGCATTTCATTATTTTTAGATTAAATTCTAGATTAGAATTGGATTGCTTTAAAGAAATCGCTACAACAGGATTTGTGAACTTCTCATAGTATTTGATATTATGAAGGAATCTTTGTTTGGGTCCCTGGTGGTGAAGTAATTAAACACTAGCAACATGCAACCTTGTTTTGCTTTGGCACATTGGCTCTGGTTTATTCGTTGAGCAAAAAAATTTTAAAGAATTTGTTTGACACTATAATTTTTCTTACCATAATTTTCAACTTTGCATGTGTGTGTACCTACACACTTGTGCATGCATGCACACACAAACGTTAGTTATCTCAGGTAAAACAAAATAATGGAACGAAGTTATACTAATTCTCAAAATATACCTTATAGTGCTTTTAGGAGATGAGATTATGAAATTTCATGAATAGTGAAGCAATGCAAGTTTAAAAATCATTACTCGAATTGCTTCACTCATCTCTTAAATTCATAAATAACAACGGTTCCCAGCACTTTACAAAGAGTCCTACCTTCCATTTGATCCTTATACTTTATGGAGGAGGGAGTACAAATACTACCTTGTCTTGTAGGGATGGGAATAGAGGTGTAGGAAGATTAAAACTACTTCTCCAAGAACACAGAGATAGCGTGGGGGTAAAGCTGGGGCTAGCTTCAGTTTCCTGGCTCCTGGTTAGTGTGCTTATTACTTTTGTGAATTCCAGGCGCAGCCCTGAAGTCAGGCTGTGGACCCCAGAAGACAGAGGTCTTTTGAGTGCAAAGGCTGGCCTTTGTTTCCTGCGTGTTAAGACACTTCCTTAAGGCTGTTCAGAAATGTCACTTTTCTGTGTTTCAATTGTCTCATCTCTAAAATGGGATCTAGTTAGCCTTTCTCCAAGTTTATCCAAGACAGTAAGTAATAAGGGAGTTGTAATTTATTGAGGACTTTGGGCATAAGGAGTAAAAGATACTCTTCTTTCTAGAGAGGAGAGTAGCTCTTCTTTGTCTTTATGTAAAAAACACCCCAGTGCCCTCGAGTTGGAAAGACATTAAACAAGTTTGAAAAACAAAGTGTTTGAAGTAAGCAGATGGGCGAGGTATTATGGCTCTTCCATCAAAGAAACGTAGGAAAGTATTACTTTAACTATTTGTCGTACATCCTGTTGGGCCAGGTAGAGGACTCAGGATTTCTATTCCTTCGTTGCTTCCTTGATTTGCCAGTTCTCTTTAGTGGAGAATGAGGTAATAGACAGGCTTATTTCTGTAACAGATGCAGTGTTATCAGTATTTGACTCCTAAGATTAAATTAAACCATAAATTGAGACATAGCATTTCCTAAAGATGTTTTGTGTTTTAATCAGTGCTAAGGTGAAAGAGAGAACTACTACTGAATCACAATGAAAAAAGAACTACTCAAGTAGTAATAAGGTAAACAAACAGGTGTTATTACTTAATATTATGCAAGAGAAAATAATTACTAGTTAAATACATGTAAACAAACAGCAGTTTGCGCTGATAAGGCCTTTAGCTCTCTGGTCTGATTTCTTCTGACCCTGCATCGTCTGGACTTGAGACTTTGTTGGTAACACCCACAACACAACACAATGCTACTATTATTTGACCAGGGTCTTGCCTTTCTTGCTGGTGTTACGACTTCAGATCACTTATTATTTTACAATACTGTATGTGCAGGTATTTCACAGGGACAGAATCCTGTCAACCTGTTCTTGAGACTGTTTTCTCTTGTGTGCTTGCGTTTGTTTTCCTTCCCTCTTGATCTCCATGATCTCTTTTATATCTGGCCTTAAACTGTCTCTCAACTCGATGACCCTCAGGCGCACTTTAGCTGTTAATCTCAAAACTTTTCATCGCGTCTCATCCACCTCCCTTTCAGGGTCTCTCTCTGACCAACATCGATGCTGCTAGTCCCGCAGCTGGCTCAGGACGATACAAGGCAACCTGGTGCCGTCTGGAGAAAGTCTGTGGACTAATGTTGAGCCCTTCTTCCGCTCTGATTCTCTGCTGCCTTTGACCCTGTAGAGCGTGCTGACTGACTTGAAGTGGATTTCCTTTTTTGTTTTGTTTTATAAAGTTATTTTATATATATATAGTGTGTGTGTGTGTGTGTGTGTGTGAAGTGGATTTCTGTAACCCCATGTTGGAGGAACTACAGCTCTCTCCTGTCCGACTTCCCTTTTATTGCCCCTCATCTTCTTCACTGTGCCTGTTGACAGGTCTCTCTGGGATTACAGATTGTAACTGGCCTGGAACATCTAGCGCTGAGTTCCCTTCTTTCCAGTGTCAAGTGAGAATGAGCCTTAGAAGGATTTGCTTTTAGAGATTGTAGTGTTTCTGCCTCTCACTTTGTGCTTAAGGTACGGGGTGCCCAGGGAGACAGTGATTTGCCTGAGGATATGCAGCAAGTGCAGGCAGACCTGGCGTTAGCAGCCAGACCTCCAGACTCGTGGTCTGGCTGGAAGGTTTCCATTACACAGTTCCTCCGTCTGCCCATCGCTGAGCAGAGCCTCTGCAGGCAGTGCAGATTCCGAGCTTTGCACTGACTCCTTTTCAGAGACTAGCTAATAGATGATCAGTCAGTGCCAGCTGATGATCCTTTACTGGCCCCACAGCAACCTTGGGAGAATTACACAGGATAAAAGCAAGAGATAGAGCTAGACAGAAACACTGCGTTTCTGTAATTAGACCCAAATAATTAAAAAGACAAGTGGCAAAGTGAAAGAAATACATGTACCAGAAAAAAAGAAGTTAACATCTTAAAAAATCAAAAAAGAAGACCCCAAAAGAAAAATGTAAATGGGATATGAATAAATAATTCAAAAAACAAGGCATCTAAATAAATGGCCATATGAAAAGAGGTACAACCTCATTAGAAAGCAGAGAAACCATTTTGTAGTTATCAAGTACAAAAATATTTTAAACAATGATCATAGTATTGGTGAGAATGAGGTAAAAATTCTCTCATACATGCTGCTCCTGGAAGGATTAATTAGTTACAGAAATTAACATACATAGCAGTGGAATTGTAAAACCATTAAAAGTGTTTTAGGAGAATTTTATATGACACAAAAATGCTTACTGCCACTTAAGTGGGGGCAAAAGATGCTAAAATAAATAGTATTCTAATTTTGTAAATGACATATGTGTATATGCATTTTAGAACATGCTGTAAGGAACTACACCAGATGTTAAAAGTGTTTTTATCATTGGATGGCAGGATTATGAGCAATTATTCTCTTCTTTAAATTATTTTCATTTTCTAAATTTTCTGTAACGAATATCTACTGCTTTTGAAATGAAGAATAAGTGTTATGAAAAAAACAAAAATGTTTTCTGAAAGGGTTAGGATTTCACCAGTAGATTACACATTCTCTGCAGAGCTGCTGGTTCTTGTCTGACCTTTTAAAAAGCTATCTACCACTCCTTGATTGCATAGTGTATCTCCCTAGTGAGGTGAGGGCCACATGGCTCAGCAAAAATAGTCCTGGCCTGGGAACTGGGAGACCTGACTGGAGCACACTCGCTTGGTGGCCTGAGGAGGTCACTGTCCCTCTTTTGAGACCTTGGTTCCCATGCAAAATGAGGACCTTAGTCTATAGTTTCTGTAAGGTCCCTTGAAGCTCTAAAATTGAATAATTCTGATTTTTTTCCCCAGGCTGTTTAGCATCTTCCTTTTTAAGTTCCCTAATACCATCTTGTTGATCCTTGATTAAGGGGCCAGGTCCACTTTTAATATCTGACATATCTGACTCCAGAAAGTTGTGTTGTCAGTAAAAAAAAAAAAAAAAAATTATTCAGTGGATAGTTCAGAAAGACTTTAGAAAGTCTCTTTCTAACCAGGGATTTTATTCTTTGACTGTGGCTATTTCATGCTTTTTGGTGCATCTGTTTTTAGGATCTGGACTAGGGGTTGGCAAACTTGATCAGTAAAGTATCAGGTATTAAATATTTTGCCGCACCAGGTGACACTTGCAAACTTGCATTTCTAAGACAGGTCTTCAGACTAAAAATAATGCTTCAGGATGACAGAATGGGATTTCTGTAGTGGGTAATTGAAAGCACACTATTTTATTCATTTTGTCAGATGTCTTGTTTAACCCAGAGCTCAAAGATGGAATCAGCATTTTGGAACTGTGTAAGCTGTTCTTCATATAATGTCTTGTATGATATTTCTGGAGACATTTTAGAATCCTAGAGTTGAGTGAAGGCTGAGTTAACCTTCATGTTTGGAGCAGGGCTATGTTCAAACATGGTTTGTAGAGTTAAATGAATCTGGGTTTGATCGCATCTTGTTTATTTGTCAACTGTGCTGCGTTTCCTGGTTAGTCTCCTCATCTCTGAAATGAGTCTAGTAGTAGTACCTGCATTGTGGGGTTGCCATGAGTATTAAATGAGAGGAGCTTGTCAAATGTCGAACATAGATCTCTTGATATATATCAGGCATGAAGTTTGTAAAAGATCGTTATCATCCCTTACGGTTGTATCTGGTGGTCTTCCTCAGGTACTTGGCTTGGCATCTCATCTACTTTAGAATTTATACTCAATCTCCTGAACTTGTAGGGCATTTCTTTTTATTTAATTCTTGTTAAGCCTAAGAAGCAACTGGTGATGACTCCTTCAAGAATGAAAATAAAACAGCTCCTTGGTAACATTAGGTTAAAAATTCTAGTTCCATTAACCTTTCATCACAAGTTGACTTCTTCTCCACTGGTTATTTTTATGTTTGCCAAGCCAAGTGCCTTACCTTGACCCATTCTGTGACCTTCTGCAGTTGAAGAGCAGAGATTTGGATGTGGGATCTCAAAATTCAGTGATATTTACAGAGCACTTACAATGTGCTCCACACTTTTTCCAGAGCTAGGCACTCAGCTTGAAACAAGTCCAAGTCCCTGCCGTCATGCAGCTTGCTGCTAGAAAGAGAGACACACGAGATATAGACACATATAGTGCTTGCTGGTAGTGTTTTAAAGAAATTGGAATGGGATAATGAGCTAGTAGGTGTCTGAGTTTAGGGAAGGGATACTTGTTATCTATTTTTTTTAGCAGGATGGTCAAGGAAGGCTTTTCTGAAGAGGTTAATTGAGCTGGGACTTGAAGTATAAGCAGTTGGCCATACAGAGAGCTGAAGAAATCATGTTCCAGCCTAAGGAAGAGCAAGGGTAAGGGCTGCGAAGTGAGAGCTCGCTTGGGGAATTTGCGGAGCAGAAAAACGGCTTGTGTCTGAAACAAGGTGGACAGATAGTCTGTGAGGTGATGGGGGTATGGCTAGAAAAGAGGGCATATAAAGGTAGGTAGGAGACAGATCTGACAGGCCTTGGTATTGTGGAGTATATTCCAAGGGCAATGGGAAATGATTGGAGGATTTTAAAGCAGAGGTTGAAATAATTTGGTTTATTCTTGTAATATATCTCTCTAGCTGTTGAGAGGAAGATGAGCTGTAGAGGAGACAGGAAGTTAGATAAGGAGATATAAGTAAAAGAGATGGTAAAGGAACCTCTAATCAAGTAGGATCCGACTCGACAGCACTTGGCTTGGCAATCAAGTAGGAAGACAACAAAGATTTGTTGTGGAACCATAAAGAAGGCACTTTCAGTGTGGGAAAACAAGAGATGGGAACGGGAAGTAGAAGCTACACAGGGGTCACTGATAGGAAAGTGGACTAGTGGATCTAGAGCCCGAAAGCCACTAGCTGATTCCCACTGACGGCGAGTCCACAGGTCAGAGTAGAGCTGCCCCATAGAGTTCCCAAGGAGCACCTGGTGGATCTGAACTGCCGACCTTGTGTTTAGCAGTAGTTAACCACTATACCACCAGGGTTTCTGTTATGGGTTTAGTGAGATGGAGCTTATTGGTGACCTGTCCAAGAGCCATTTTAGTGAAGCCATGGGTGGAGAGAAGGGGGGTGAGGAAATAAGGGCAACAGTCACCATAGAAGACACTAAGAGTATGCCTGCAAAGGGGCCAGAGAAATGATGTAGTGGCAGAGAAGCACTCAAAAGAGGATGACACTGAGATATGTTTGTGTGTGAATTGGAATGATCTCACAGGAATGGAGAATTTCATAATGTAGGAAAGTGGGTAGTTGCAGGGGCTGTGGCCTGATTATGGGAGGGAGGCTGGGATCCCAAGCTAAAGTGAAAGATTGGCTTTAGGTAAGAAGGAGGTTATTTTTCTCATGTAATGAATGCATGGTGGTAGCTTGATTGAGGCAGTAACGGAACTGTTACCTTCATGTCCGCCATCCTTGCATTTTGCTGAGTGTTTGTGGTACATTAATGGCCCTGTAGGTTTTTGTGTGTGTGTGTGTGTGTGTGGTTTTGCTGATTTATTTGTGCAATATATTTTTTTCTCTCTATTCAGGCCATGTATCTCAGATACAGATCTGTTTATGTGTCAGTCTTTCCCATTAAACTGGCATCCCTTCAACAAGAGTGGTTATTTTTCTATCTCCAGAAACAGCTCATTGTTTGCTAAGGGCTGCGTCGAAGGGATGACAGCTACATCGGTAAGAGGACTCATATAACAGCCACACAAATGTGTAGCAGAAAGGAAAGCAATTCAAGGACATGAATAAAATTATTTGCAGTGGTTAGAAGAACTCTGATGAAAAAGGATGCTGAAAAAGAATTTTAGAAAAATTCTTTAAAAATTCTTTTTTAAGTTGAGAAAGTCATTACTGAGGAATAGCTAAGGTTTGGGGGGAAAAAAAAAAGGACCATGTCACTACCACTTGAAAGAAAGTAGGATTAGTGAGAACCAAATGTGTGAGGGAAGGTTAGTTTCCAGGGAGATCAGCCTGTTTGGGGGGATCCCAGAGTAGCAGAGGAAGATGATGATCTAAGACAGTAATAGATGTTGAGGAGATGTGGCCAAAGCAGACTCGTGCGGCGATGCTGTGAGAGCAGTTTTACAGATGTTTGAGTCTAGTATCTGTAGCTCTTCGCCAAATGATTTCTACTTCGATTGGGGAAAAACATGACAAAACACAACAATTACTTTCCCCTTCAATATTAAACAGCACATCCTAAATGAAACATGACTCTGAGTTACAAGCTGCCCCTGGCAAGGAGGCTGGCTCTAGGAGCATAATCTCAATGCGTGCCCTGAAATTAATGTTCCATGGGCGCTCCAGATTTGTATGATGTCCTGTAAATTATATCCAATGCAACTGTTCTTTTAACTGCTTGCATTTCAGTATCATGAAATGAGTTATCCTGAAAGGAACCATCTGAATAAAGACGCTTTTATGCCTTTATAACTCCTGACTGTGTGACCTCAGGTCAGGTCTGTTGGAGGTGGGATCTCTCCCTCCCATTCTCCACTTTCTCGCCTTCGAATGGACGGGGAGGTCTCCACACCAGGCTTGCTTTCCCGTCCTGCTACCAGCTGCTGCTGAACAGTGCATGGGGCTGCCATCCCCACTGGGTTTGGGTACCAGGCTTGCTGTCATGACTCTCCCCTTCCAAGAGACCAGCAAGATACAAACGGCAGAAAGGTCACTCGTCAGAGCTGTCCATCCCACAGGGTTTATTTTCTTCAGACTCATTAAAATGCTCCTTTCATCTTTCCCCTGAATTTTTACTTTTCAAAACACTTTCTAATGTGCAGCCTCATTTTTATTTTACATTAAGCTGACAACCTAACATCTCACCAAGTATCAGCTGGGAATACAACCGAGCTCTCGCTGTGCTGGGCCATCAGGACACCTTCTGTCTTCGTTACTCAGCGCTCATTCAGGAAGGAATTAATGTGAATGACACGAGGCTATGGTCGTTTTCTTAAAACTAGATTCCTGAGCTCTTTGGGAGAGTAGCTATCTGAATATACTTGAATCGTGCAGTTAGGTGCCGTTTGTCCTTACTTCGTTTTCAAAACATTAAAAACAAAAACACCCCAACAAATGGCTGTCAAGTTGGTCCTGACTTATGGTGACCGCATGTGTTTCAAAGTAGAACTGGGCTCCATGGGGATTTTAGTGACTGTCTTCTCTTGGGAGTTAATAGCCAAACCTTTCTTCCAAGGTGCCTCTGGGTGGATTCAAACTTCCAGCCTTTCAGTTATTAGGCAAGTGTGTAACTGTTTTGCCATCCAGGACTCTATCATCATGGGTCCCTCGCATTAGAATGAGTCTTTCTGCTTTACCTGTGCCCACTTACTGGGTTTCCAGGAACCTGCTGCCCCCTTTACATCCTCCTACCTGAGAAAAGCTGGTAACAGGCAAGAGGGCATTTTGAACCCTAAGCACAGGACGACTCCAGTAAGAGAAAAGGAGTTTTAGATGGCCGAAGGTGCCCAGTGGATAGCTGATTTCCCCAGGAGGACTTTGAACAGAGCTCAGATTCACGCTGCACCCCTCCCTCTGGAGGCGTCGTCTCTCCTGTGATGACTACTTGAGATTTCCCAACAGAACAAGCTGCTCAGGAGTACCGATCTTGGATGAGCATCTCAGGCTGACAATGGAATCACCTACTCGGAGGAAGAAAAGGTTTACAGCAGGTGGGGAGTAAAACAGACGGCTGGTCAGACTTCCACTCAGAAGGATCTCAGAGGGTGCTGCCTTGACGTCACTGGCTTTGAAAGGGGTTTCTGACCTCAGTGCTTGAAGTGCAGGGGAAACTGGAACCTTTTTATCTTTGTACTGTTAGCATGGAGACAGTGGCAAGGCTTAAAGTAATTGACTGAAAACAGTTCTTTCCTGGCCCATGCTCCATTTAAATGGGAGGCTGTGGCACCGTGTGGGAACCCACTGATGCCCGTGTGACAGGACTGGAACGAGCCTGACCCACACTTCTTAAAAGCTCCTGACCAGAGTGCTGTAAGAATAGCTGTGGTTGTTCTTAACTCCAGGAATGATAGAAATATGCTACCACTTATTGAGCATTGACAAAGGGCTGTTGCTCTGCTAGGAGTTGGATACATGTCGTCTCTCATCCCAACCAGAGTCCCACAGAGGAAGACCTTATCTCTCCATTATAGGAGTTTACCCAGAGTCCTTCAGCTGGTAGGGGCAGGGCGTGACTTCAAAACTGTATCTGTAGCATTTCAGAGACAGTGCTTTCTGTTACTCCAAATGCTGTTTCTTGGGTAAATCTTAAGTATTGCTTTTTCTATTTTCCCCTTCTCTTTCCCTTGACAGTCCTTGGAAGAACATTTATTTAAAGATTTTAGTATCCCTTATCATACTTGGGGCATGGATTTGGAGATAAAAATTCTTGTTCCAGAGTGTGCAGGAAGAGCAGTGATGGCATCTTTCAGCTGGGTTGCAGGACTGGTCATATGGCCTTGGTTCAGAGACAGGGGGTGTGGAGTACAGCAGTCATTTACCTCCAGGCCTGGGTTTTAAAATGCTGGAGAAAACTGAAGAAATGATGTTTCTTTCCTGCACAGATTATAATAACTCTGTCATTGTGTTTTTAATGACTGCCTCACTTTTGTTGGGTAACCAGTTTGTCTTTACTAACAGGAAGGGTAGCATTATTATTTCATACCTTCTCCTTTGTGTTTTTCCCATCTACACTGTGGATTAGCAGATAAACTTACATAAGAAGGATAATACTAGGTTTACCAGGATTTGGTTAATGCTAAATGAATGGAAAGTGGTCCAGGCCTGATGGGGAGGTGGATGGGTTGTGTGTCTGAACGCCTGTCACTTTGTTGTACTCTGTGTTGGGCCCTCGTTGGCGCCTACTCATCTGTTGTTGCATACGTGGACATGGTCTTAGAGGCAGAGCAAAGCCCAGGGAAATCTCTGTTGTTGTTAACAGCTTGGGTTGTGTTCTTGCGTATTCCATCTGATAACAGCATAGTTTACCAAGAATGTTTTGAGCTTTTTGAGAACTCCTGAGACTCTGATTTTGTCTTGGCCTGCAACCAGAATAATGGAAGCATTGTCAGTCCATTTCAGGGGCACATCTTCAGGTAAATGTGAGGCTATTTGGGACGTTCTGATTTGCCAAAGGGAGCATGACTTGTAGCTCCTCCTGGAGCTATAATTTTGGTTCTGTGTTGGTGAAAACAAAATGGAATTTTAGCCCACAGAATAGACCAAGGCAACTTGATCATTATACAGAAAGGGCCCCGCTTGTAATTTCCAAAGTCTCCCCTAATTTTCAGTCTGACAATTCTTCGTTTCTCTTCTTCAGAGAAGATAAGATTCCTCAGCCTTCCCTACAGATGCTGAAACAGGTTCACACAAAGTTTGAGGGCAAGCGAAGTAGGTCAAAGCCCTTCCAGAAGCCACTTTTTCTGCCTCCTTCAGTCTCCTGCTTGTCCGCCTGTTCACATTTCCTGTCTGTGAAGAGAGACCAAAGGTGGTCCTTGAGAAGAGGATGGGAGGAAATACGGTCAGATTCAGTGATGCAGAAAGGAGAGAAAGTGGTTGTAGATGAAAGATGAAATTTGGTGCCATCTTCACTGTCAGCCAAGTAATTCTCTAAAAAAAATGGAAGACAGGATAGAGATAGTCAAATCATACTAATAGACTATTTATCAAGCATCCACATGCCCAGAGATGCCGAAAAGACCGGTAAATGGAGGTGTCAGCTGATATATGTGGGTAAATTAATATGATATTCAAATCCATAAAGTGAAAGCAAGATCTTTTAAAGGTGGTAAGGCTCAGGAGAGCACAGTACTCTCAAATATAAAGCCTCCCTGCACAGACACACAGGCGGAGGCAAAGACTGGTAGTACAGTTTTGAAACCTTGACTTTGCCCTGGTAGAAGGCATTTGAGGGAAGAAAGAGAAGATAGTGCAGATTGACCTCCTGCTCTTTCCTCTCAGGCACTTGGGCGTGTTTTTGTCTCAGCTGGTCCCACCCAGCATCACTGCGCCGCAGGGCTGTTTTTGTTTTACATAGGTGAAGAAATTGAAGCTCCAAGAGGCTGTACAGTTGAGGAAAGTGGCTGGGCCAGATTTCAAAACCAGGTCTGCCTGGCTCCACAGACCCTGTGTAGAAGGAATCTCTTTCCCCTAAACCATGCTACCTCCCTCCAGAGAGCTCCTGGTGCCTTTACTTATCCTGTTTGTAGCATCTTTGCTTGGTTCTGAGTCAAGTTAGTGATTCTTAAATGAATCTAGGGTAAGAGACCTCCTGTAGAGACTACCCGAAAGAAAAAAAGTGTCACCAGGTAGTATTGCTTTTCTCCTCAATTTCTTTAACTGTAATCAGCATTGATGCTTTCTTATTCCAAGTTATGATAACATTAGGGTGACAGAACATTTTTTTCAACAAACGTAGATACTGCTTGGTAGATTCTTAAAATGTGAAAATTGGCAGCAGTTAAGGTAGGTCTTATCTAAAATGTATGGACGTGAATACAAAGCACAAACTTTAACAACCATTTCAGATAAAGATAGCTATGTGCTAAACAAGCTTTTTTTGACTTATAAAGGAAAATGCAGTCTTGTTTCTGAGAATCTTACTATAAGCATGATCCTGCCCCTGGTGTTCCTCTAGACAGTAGTTTGTGCTTGCAAAATAAGTCATGTCTATTCAGTTTTATTCAGACAATGCATCTAGCACATAGTAGGTATCAGCTGAAGGTTACTTGAATTGAAGTGGTCTCAATCTCAAATAAGATACTCCCACTTTTTAACTAGGTTATTTTGCCTCTGTTCCTTTTACCTCTGGGTTGCTTTGTTGTACTCTGATTCTGGCTGTCATCCCTAGTGATGTGAGAAAGAGACCATAGATTAACGTTTCTCCTTTCTCCAACGCCTGCCTCAGTGGAGTTCATGCCATTTCAGGAGCTCTGCCGTTTTAGGAAAGACATCTGTCTTTGTCGTGCCTCCTCCAGACCTTAGTCGTTATTTAATCATCTTCAAAAAGACCGCCCCTTCCAGGTGTCACCTTACTGCTGGACGTCATAGGTGGGACACCCCGCCCGCCCCCCCCCCCCGCCCATGGTGGTTTCTGTCCTCCTTTCAGAGCACATTTAAAAATCAGTTAACAAAAGTTCCTATTTAGAAGCTCTGAGGGAAAATTAGGTACAGTAATAACATTTTCACATGATTATTTGCCATATTGGCATTGAGGCAGAGAAATCTGTTAGAAAAACTGTTTGCTCTTTTCCCATGTGTCCATGTTGCATTGTGTAGAGCTAGATATGCTGTCTCTATTCGAAAGCTGTCATGTGTTGTAATAACTGGCTTGACACTTATTATCTTTTTTAATGCAAAGAGGAAATTGTCAGTTTGCAGCAGTAAAATAGATCCTTTGTTATTTGCATTATTTTCCCTTGAAAGTATTTCTCCCCACTTCGCCCTGATAAAACTGAAGTTTATATGGTGAAAGACGATGGCATGACAGGAGATGCCAGAATTTGGACAGTATCAGAGGAGAGCAGGATTCAAATGAGTCATTAATTGGTGTTTTTTAGAACCAATGTTTATAAGCAAAGCTGTCAGTGCGCATCACAGCCTAACCTCATAGGATCTTGGTGTGTTATCAGAATAATTATTCATCAGTGACTTTAATATGTCTTCCTGGGGTTGTTAAAAGCATAGTTTCCATACTTCTGTAAGCACATACGACACATCCTGACTTCATTCAAGCCTGTGTTCATTCATTTTAGGGGTATAAGGAGGGAAGATGGAGCCTCACAAGTACGTTGAATTATGTTTTTAATTTTATATCCCTGGGAGGAATTTCTGATGAGATTATTCTGGCCTTTGTGCTGTGCTGCTCTGAAAACATTTTTAAAGTGCCTAATGGTTAAGCTTAAAAATGGCTTTCAACGAACCTTTGATATTCAACAGATTATATAGAGGGAAAAATACAATGGCAGTCCCAAATTAGTTTTCTTCAGCCTGCCAGATGGACATTCAGGAAGTCAGAGGGACATTTCAAACTTAATTGCCAGTTTACTTCTTAGAAGAGTTAAGAAGAAGGGGTCTGGCAGTCAGTGGCTTCGGGTGGACTGGCGATGAGACCACTGTATCCGGAGCATTCTGCCTGCAGGCCTGGCTCGGCCATTGCCACGGCCATTGCCATTCCTAGGCACCTGCAGAGAGTCTCTCGGCACCTTTGGAACTCAATTTTCAGTTTTGTGAATTTCAGAAGTTGGACTAAGCACTGTTTCAGGTCTTTTCTGTGCTCTAACAGGCTGTGATTTAGAGAAGGAAGTGTGACGGCAGCTTTTGCCCGAAAGATGGAAGCGTCCCAGGAGGTTGTGGCTGTACTATACTTCTGAGAGCCAAATAAACCCCCCAAACCCAACTCCCATTGAGTTGATACCATCTCTTGATGACCATGTAGAACAGTAGAATTGCCCCATAGGGTTTCCAGGAAGTGTCTGGTGGATTTGAATTGCCAGCCTTTTAGTTACCAGCCTGAGGTCGTAACCACTGTGCTACCAAGGCTCCAAGAGCCAAATCCTTGGTCCCTGTATTGGAGTAACTTCTTCAAATGTTATTTAAATGTCTGAACAGGAAACTGTGTGTTTGGTGCTGTGGGGCAGGATAAAAAGAAAGAAAAACCATAGTTAATTTGACAGAGAAGATGAGTGTTAAAGGCACAAAAAAGAAATTGATAGGTCAAGGCAGCAGATGCTGTCAGGTAAGTGCTTTCAGTAGTGAATGTTGAGAAGAGGAATAACAGATTCCCGGGGAAACCCTCCGAGTCCAGCTGCAGACAGAGCACGAGTGTCTCCTCTGCAGGGAGCGATGGAAGCAGGTCCTTGGGAAACAGGGGATCACAGACTCTCTATTGTGTTCTGGGGGAAAGTTTACAGAGCAAATTAGTGTCCCATTCAATAATCTATACAAATTGTTTTGTGACCTCAATTGCAATTTCCGCAATAGGTTACTGCTCTTGCAGTTACCACCCTGAGTTCCTCGTTTCCAGTTATCCAGTTTTTCCTACCTCTTCATCCCTTTTCACCTTTACTTTCCAGCCAGTGTTTCTCTCTTGGTCTCACAGATGCTTGTCCTAAGGAGCACGTTCCTCATGACTGTTACTGTTTATTTTATAGGCCTGTTTATAATTTCTCTGAAAGGTGATCTCTTGGAATGGCTTAACTTCTGAGTTAGAAGGGTATCTAATGGTCATAGTCTGCAGAGTTCTTCCAGTCTCTCTTGGCCCAGTAAATCTGATCTTTTTTATGAATTTGAACTTTGTTCTATGTTTTCTCCCCACTTGAACTGGGACCTTCTATTGTGATACTGGTCAAAGCAGTTGTTAAGTAGTAGGCAGGCACTATCTAGTGCTTCTAGTCTTAGGCTGGTGGAAACTGGTTGCTATGGTCCATTAGTCCTTTGGATTGTTTCCTGAGTCTTTCCTTTTCTTCACTTGCCTTTGCTTTGGACAGAAAGAGACCAATAGTTGTCTTAGATGGCCACTGACAAGCTTTTAAGAACTCAGATGCTTGTGATGGTTAAGCTTCTGTGTCAGCTTCACTGGGCCATGATTCTCAGTGATTTGACAGTTATGTAATGATATAGTTCAGAAGTTATATAATTTGGCAAGTATGTAATGATGTAGTCATCCTTCATGATGTGATCTTATGTGATCAGCTGGTCAATTGTAAGGGGAGTTTCCTTGGTGTTGTGGCCTGCATCTATTAATATCACGTGCTGTCTCTGAATCTTGCAGCTGGCTTGTCATCATCTGACCTCTCATTCTTGTGCTTGAGCCGGTGGCTTCCTATCTAGTCTTTTTTGTGAATTTGAATTTTGTTCTACATTTTTTTCCCCACTGGAACTGGGACTGTCTGCTGTGATATTGGTCACAACAGTTGTTAAGTAGCAGCCAGGCACTGTCTAGAGCTTCTGGTCTTGGATTAATCAGCCTCCACAGCCCATGAGCCAGTAGTCTGCTCTGTGAACTGCCAATCTTGGGTTTGTCAGCCCAGCTACATGAGTCAGGAGAAGACTCCAGCCTGACCTGTGGACTTGGGACTCACTAGTCTCTACAGCTGCATGAGCCAGTTTCATAGAGTAAATTTCCCTTTCTCTCCCCAGGCCTCTCTCTCTCTCTCTTGAAACATAACATACACAAACATCTGTGTGTTTATATGTGAGTGTATACAATTGAGGAAGCCCTTGTGGCATACTGGTTAACAGCTATGGCTCTTAAAGAAGAATGAAGAACACCAAAGACATAAGGAAAATATGAGCCTAAGAGTCAGAAAGTGCCATATAACTGAAAACTGTATCAGCCTGAGACTGGAAGAACTAGATGGTGCCCAGCTACCACCAATGACTGCCCTCACCGGGAGCCCAACAGAGTCCCTGATGGAGCGGGAGAAATGTGGTATAGAGCTCAAATTCTAGTAAAAAGACCCAACTTGGTCTGACAGACTAAAGGGACCCCAAAAGACATGGCCCCTGGAGTCTGTTAACTCAGAACTAAAACCATTCTAGAAGCCGATCTTCAGACAAAGATTAGGTTGGATTATAAGACATAAAATGATACTGGTAAAGAGTGTGCTTCTTGGTTCCAGTAGATTATGAAAATAAATGAGCAGCTTCTGTCTGGAAGCAGGATGACAGGCAGAAGGGGACAAGAGCAGGTTAAATGGACACAGGAAATAGGGGATGGGGAGGAGGAGTTCGCTGTCACAGTGTAGGGAGAGCATCTAGGGTCATGTAATGATGTGTGTAAGGTTTTGTATGAGAAACTGACTTAGATTGTAAAGTGTCACTTAAAGCACAATAAATTAAGAAGTGAAACAAAACTGTGCCTCCCAACCAAAAGGTTGACAAATCCCCTAGGTGCTCCTTGGAAACCCTAAAGGGCAGTTCTGTGTTCTGTAGGTTTGTTGTGAGTTGGAATCAACTTGACAGCAGTGGGTTTTGTTTGGGCTCAGTATATACACTACACTGGTTTTGCTTCCCTAGAGAACCTGCCCTAAGACAGCACTACGCACCAAAGTAGGATGTAGAATATTGACTTTATAGGCTAATATAGCAATTGGTGTATACATGCCTCGAGACGGTGGTCCTTAACCCCAAGCCCAGTAACTTAGTCCTGTAAGGTGTTTGGTGATGTCTTGGGTGTTTCCAGGAGTCTGCCCTCTGTGTGTTCTCACATATATGTATATGTGAATATGTATGCAGCACATGTAAATAATGTATGTAGAAATATTCACAGCCAAACTTGTACATGTACTTGAGTGTACTCCTACATACCCTCCTACACCTATTCAGCATACACATGTATGTATGTGTCTACCCATAAACTTATGACTGTTGTTTCAAGATTACATATGTTACAGTGTTGACTGTCAGTGCCTTTGATTCCTGCCTGCTGCTCAGTGTCTTCCCTTGCCCTGGTATTGTCCTGCTGACTGCCTTGTTGTTGTGGACTACCTTTCCCTTTGCCAAGTCCGTACGTGTCTACTCTCAGGGCATCACAGACTTTTGAGCAAAGATTAGAAGGGCAAGGAGGAGCTGGCTGAAGATATTTATTCTTTTTAAATGTAGCTGATGGTACATTTTTCTGAGAATAAAATTATCCTAGAAAATTTGGAAAATAGAAAAAAATTGAGACAGTAAAATTCACACATAACCTCACAATCCATAGATCAATTTTTGGTACTTTATTTCTTTTGGGGGCAGTTGTTTCCATGTTCTTTTTAAAATGAACTTGAGATCCTATTATGTACATTTTATAGCCTACTCTTTTTACTCAACATTGTTTCTCCCCATATTAAGTATTCTTTGAAAACATATTATATACATTAAAAAAAAGTCGCTGTCAAATCAGTTCTGTCTCATAACAGCCTTATGGGAGAGAATAGAACTGCCACTTAGGATTTCCAAGGACCGACTAGTGGACCTGAACAGCCAACCTTGTGGTTGGTAGAACTTGTAACCACTATGCTACTAGGGCTCCCCTTTTATTATCTGGAAATACCGTAACTTGACTATTCTATATTGAAGTACATACAGAGCGTTTGTTTTACTTTGTAAATAAACACTGAATATTCTTGCATCTAAAGTTTTGCATATTTGTCTGGTATTTGGAAACCCTGGTGGCATAGTGGTTAAGCGCTACAGCTGCTAACCAAGAAGGTGGCAGTTGGAATCCACCAGGAGCTCCTTGGAAGCTGTATGGGACACTTCTGCTGTGTCCTAGAGGGTTCCTATGAGTTGGAATCAACTTGAAGGCAATGGGTTTGATGTCTTTTGATTTATCTGATTATTTGATAATTTGAAGATTATACTTCTCCCATATAGGATTTAAAGTGACAGTTGAGAAGTTGTTGCTGGGGGCCATCAAGTTGGTTCCAACTCATAGGGACCCCCCACACAGCAGACTGAAACACTGCCAGCTGTGTGCCATGCTCACAGTTGTTATGCTTGAGCTGCTTGTTTTAGTCATGGTTTCAATCCATCTTGCTTAGGGACTTTCTCCTCCCACCCCCGGCCTGCTGTTTTATCAGTTCAGAAGTTAGAACCGTAGGCTGTAGGCATTACATGCTGTCGAATCTTTTAGAAATCATAATGCTAACTAAAAGCTTTTTCATTTCTTTTTATTGTGCTTTAGATGGACATTTATAGTTTCTCGTTAAACAGTAAACATACTGTTGTGTGACACAGGTTACCAGCACCACAACATGTCAACACTTTGCCCTTCTTGACCGTGGATTTGCCATTTCCACTTGTCCAGCTTTCCTGTCCTTTCACACTGTCACAAACTAAAATTGGACTCTAGAAAGTAAATTTTATTGATACATCAGTTGAATTAAGGAGACTGATAGAAGCCTTTATAGCTGGAGCATCATACAACAAGATCTGCAGAACAAGAGATTGATCCATTGATTTCTTTGTTTACATAAACCAAGTACTGTGCTGGATCTTGGGGATTAAGGTGGTTTGGGCTAGCTGAGATCACTATAAACTCACTGCAGAATTTCTGCAGTAGCCTCTTAACTAGTTTACCTGTTTCCACTCAGGCACAGTGGGTTCTGTTTTAGACGTGAATCAGATCATGTGCATCATCTTTTGGCTTCCCTTTATATCCAGGATAAAAACCTAATTCCTTAATATATCCTACAAGACCACTCCATTTCCCGTTTATTAATTCCAACCACTTTGACATTATTTTTTATTTCCTAGGATGTGTCCAGCTGTTTGTGACCCTAAAGTTTTCCTGTATGCTGTCTCTTTCCCTAGAATATTCATCCTGTATCCCTTACATGGCTGCTTCATACTTACCCTTTAACCTCAGCTCATTTGTCACTACCTTAGAGAAACCGTTCGACCACCAATTCTCTTAATGGAGTATCCTCACATACTTCCTCTCCTAGAATACAGGTATTTTTCCCTAAAAGAATTATCACACTTTGTAACTGTACCTTTATTTGTGGATTTATTTAGTGACTGTCTCCCCTTGGGGGCATTGGTGATTCGGTGAGAGAATTCTTACCTTCTGTTCCTGGCCGGTGCACCTCACATGCACTCACCACCTGTCGGTGAGCAGAGGCTTGTGATGTCATGATGATGCTGAACAGATTTCAGCAGAGCTTCCAGACTGAGGCAGACGAGGAAGAAAGACCTGGCGAACTACATCTGAAAAGTTGTCTAGTGAAAACCTTCTAGATCACGACAGTGTGATTCCAGCATGGATGGAGCATCATGAGTTGGGGCTGACTCGATGACAGCAGATAACAGCCTGTCTCTCACTCTAGACTCTCAGCTCCCTGAGGACTGGGACCATGACTGTCTTGTTTGTGTGCCCAGCACCCGTCACTGTCCTGGTCTTATGGTAGAGGGGAGAGAATGAATTAAAGGTATATAAGACAAGCATAGTCCTAGTCTTCTTGGGGTTTATAGTTCTGCTAAGCTTCCCTGTGGAGATTCAGGTGGTGAGAGAAGAGGAATCAGAAATGATGAATGAGGGCCTTAACTTGGATAGTTGGCAGGATAATGATGTCCTTGACAGAAGTAGTTAGTCTACAGAGTAAATCAGTTTAGGAGAAAAATGTAAATCCAATTTTAGGCACATGAAATTTAAGGATGAAAATGGGATAATCCATTGGAAGCATCCAGCATGCCAATACCAATCTCATGCCTTAATAAAACATAGCCTCCAATCACAACCTGTTGTTCATTTTTTAATTTGAAGATATTATTCGTGAATCAGGGAACTCATATTTTTTAGATTAAGGTCCTGGGCCTATTTTATTTTTAGAATATTGCGTTTATCCCTCTAAAGAAAAAAGAAATAGGAAAAATAAAGCCAACATTTTTTCACTTGAAGATACTGCATGTTGCCATCTTTACTACTGGAGCACCGATGACACCCCATTCTGTTGGGGGAAGAAAAAGAAGTTGGAGTTTTTCTTTTTCCCCCATCTGCCCCAGCTACACTCATCAGCCTCCACATTGATTATTTTGAGGAAAAAAAAAATGTCTTACATCACAAGTTTGGGGAGCTTGTATAATGTTTTCCAGTATTTATTAAGACCCAACTGTAATACCAGACTTGGAGTATTAGAGATTTTGAAGGTTGCATTTAAAGTTTTGGTGTTTTGCAGAGTTGCAAAGATATTTTTAAATTGAAAGCTGATACCGCCTAAGAAATAATAGAAATATTCGGTGCTCTGTGAAATGTAATGCAAGAGTGGACTTGATTATAATTCAAGAAGAATTATGATTGTAGAAAGCCAAACCTAAACATAAATTTACTTTTTCGTATTATAGGCCCTGAGCATGTTTTTAGAAAATGAACAAAACTGTGAACCCAAAGTGCAGTACATGTAGATGCATTTTAGTTTTGTGTCTATAGATTCCTGGGCCAATTTTTTTTTTCCTTTCTTGTTTTCAAGATTTAGACTACTTTTGACATGTTAGTAGGACACACTGGAGGTCACGCATAATTTTTCAGAAGTTATAAAGACCAACGAGTCGCCTTTTGTTGCTTGGGTACCCTTTGGTGTCCGTTCTCAACTCTCCTTCTCAGTAACTGACTCAGCCTGACACAGTTGTACTTGCTGCTTAACGCTCTGTAAAATGTTATTTAAATATTTCTAACTTATTGTTTCATGCTGAGTTTTATGGAACATAAATTTCTATTTAGGCCACTAATTTACAGCAGAAGTTTGTTACTAATATCACTGCAGGCTCCATCCATCTAAAAATATTGCTCATAACCTATGCTAAAAATATGTTATATATTTGCACTGTATGTAAACAGTGTTGTATTTTATTAGTTTGCAGTGCTTTGTCTATGGAAATGTTGGTATTACAGCATATATTTAGAAAGGATAGGAACATGAGTACGTTGGAAGGCTATAGAAAAGTAAAATCCCTGCAGGATGGGATTTATGGAATTTTCCGAGTCTTTAGCAGAAAATCTGCATACAATCCTCACATTTTCTATAAAGACCAAGGGGGAATCTTGCAGAATGTTCTGGAAAGTGGTTATTTTATCTATTTTCCTTATTTCTAAGTGGTTTGTAGATAATTGGAACAGGAAATGTATTTCGTTTAAAAGAGGTAGTAGACATTATTGTCTTAATGACAAATGTTTTTACTTTCAAAAGATACTTAAGTGAACCCAAAATAACGTCAGTTGAATTTCCTCTAGACAAAATAATCAGTGTGTCAGTGCCGTGGTTTTGGTAGTAAAGAAAGATAATTCAAAGAATGCCATTTTTATTTTTCTAAGTTGTTGAACTGGAAGAGAAGGCTTAGGGCATGGAAGGTTTAAGATGTTAGAAGAGTTTTTTGGATCATTTTGAGTGACTGTTTCTTATTTCTAGTCACTTAATCCGATTACTTGAAAAGATTCAATTGCGAGCTCTAATTTCTGTCCTTCCTGGTGAAAATGGGGAAAAGGAAAGCTTGAGACTTGGACCTCCTTGAGGTCCCTTTTTATGGGCCCCACACCCTGCCTCAGGCAGCCTGTGTGTTAACCTCCTCTGCTTTGCATGACAAGAGCATCAGCTCTGGATACCACATGGTGAACCCCAAGTTGGTACTTGTTGAATAGCTGAAAAGATGATTGTGTCTCAGAAACAAGATGATTTAAGTTGCCCAGTAAGCCGCCCAGATCTAAGCTTCTATCATGTTTCAAGAAAATTTTGAGATTTGATAGTGGTGCTTACCAATGAAAGATCTTAGTGCTTGTTCAAAGTACCTATGCAGAAAATTACGGCCATTCAGTCTGCCCCTAAAATAATGATGTGATGATAAGAGCCTTACCATCCTGTGTTTACGTGGTTCCCCAGAATTCCAGAAGCCATCACGTATGATGAAGATTTGTACAAACAACTCCCCAAGAATTTTAATGTAGCAAATGTATCTTACAAAACTGCTGTCTTTCTAATTTACTGCTTTGTTCAATGCATGTTAAGGAAAAAAAGTGTATCGTATAATTGTGTCTGTTAAATCCCACTGAGGTGGTGCTTTCCAGTTAATACTCACTAGAGTTTTGCCTGTACTGTTGGATGGACTCTGAGACAGGAGATCTTCCAAAAGCTTCCTTTTTCTGAACAACAGACTGAGTGTAAAAAGGTGCTTTATACAATCTGCTGCTGGTAATGCCTTTATTATAGCCTTGATGTGTGTGGGCATAAACTTACCAGCTCTTCTCTTCTTGATTGTCATTTACTTAGAAACTTTAAAAACATGCAAATTGTAGCTTTTTTCTACAGCTGACCGCTAGGTCATTAGAATAAGTGGTATACAATCTGAGTAATAAGTTATTCTGAAAGAACCCTTTTCCTGAATCCACAGTGAAATGAGCTCTCCATAATCAGTGTGTATATCCACAGACATCACATCGCCCATGACTCCTTGAGCTATAATCCACTCCATGCTGCCATTGTAAAGACTAAGACATCCTTTGGCAATGCAAAACTTATGTGGCCAAGTCCCTCGTTGCTTCCTATCTGAGCTTGGCTGGACCACGTAAATTGTACTACATTTCATGGCCAGGTTCTCCACTTTGTTGTTTTCTCTTCTCCCCTGGTTATTTCTTGTGCTCTTATAAAAAGAAGAACAAAGCCCATTTCACAACTGTAAAGCTCATGGTCTGCAGAGACCATAAAGATTACTGGCAACAAAAAACATATTTATGTCTTTAATAAGGAATTGAAATTTACCAGTCACTAAGGAAGTTTTCCCTCTCTGTTCTTTCTCTTTGGAAGTGACCTGTGGTGGGCAAAACAATTTTGTCTGCAGGATATTGTATTAACATCTTTTCTTTTCTCTTTTTTTGTTCTTGATGATGATCTATTTTATAGTGTTGCTTGCCAGCAATAAAATTTGGGGATGAGTTTAAATTCTGGCATATGTGGACAGTTTTGAGTTAAATATGAAAATATTTTGTGTGACTTCCAAGTATCTCAGGATGGAAAGAATACGGCACATGTAGTGAATATGGGTGGTAGAAAGAATGGACTGAAACAGCAATGACAGAGGTGTGGAATACAAGGTGGTATATTTCAAAATGAATACTCGGTGATCACTTATAGAAGAATAGAGACAAAAGTGACTCAAATGAAATGCTGCCTGTATGATGGGCCTCTGACAAAGTCTGTCTTGAAGACTAAAATGGAATGCCACAAATTAGACTCTGTGATAACACACTGAGGAGTTTCTTGATCCCGCTCCTCCATTCTCCTCACAGTACGTGGCTGAGCAGGTTCCAGAGACTTGATCTGGAGATGAGTGGTCCAGCAGCTCTGTTGAAACGCAAGGGAAGATGTTGAGGTGTACCACCTACTGCATTTGCCTGAAGATTCACCACTTGTTGGCCACTTATAAAAGACTTCTAAATAGGCTTTTTTTTTTTTTTTAATGCCACTTTATACAAACAGTAGTAGAACTGACACATTGAAATCTTATTTGCTGATTAAGGAATGGAATTTCACATATATGTGTGTGTGTACATACATAGTTATTAGGGGAGTCAGGGTAGGGGAATCATTACTTAGAAAGAGGCTGTCAGATAACCTTTGAGAAAGAGTGTGAAAACTTTATTTCTACCTGTAAAGTTGTTTTTTTAATTAAAAAATTTTGCATACTTAAGTTCTGATATTTATTCATAGATTTTTCCATGAGACATTCAAGTATCTTTTCTGGGCCTTACTGGTATATTGCATACAAGACCAAAACTGTACCAATGCCATCGCCATCAAGTTGATTCTGCTTCATAGTGATCCTGTAGTACAGAGTAGAACTGTCCATAGGGTTTCCAGGATGTAAATCTTTACAGAAGCAGACTGCCACAGATTCTCTCACCTGCGGGTAATAGAGGGTTCAGTGTGTGTTGGATTGAATTTTAGAGCTTTGTCCTGAATCCTGGTGATGGCAGTGGTTAAAAGTTTGATTGTTAAAAAAAGGATGTCAGTTCGAACCCACTACATACTCCTTAGAAACCCTATGGAGCAACTCTTCTGTGCCCTGTAGGGTTATTATGAGTTGGAATTGACTCAACAATAATGGTGTGGTTTTGGTATTCTAAGCAACCTAGTAAGGTTAGAAATGAGGAGTGTGTTGTTAGGGTGGGTTAGGTTTCTAGCCGGCCTCTGCTCAAACTGAAGCTATAGATGTGGATGGAAGAAATTGCCTAGTGATTCTTTGTGACTTTCACTTTCTGTGACATGAATTAAACTATCCCAGGCATCCTTGATTGATTTCTAACTTGGTATTATGGCTTGATGTCCTGTTGGTAGAGTGGAGATAGTTTCTGGGATTTCTAGATTGAATTTATACCTGAGGTATTTGTTTACGAAGAAGCTAACGTTTAGAGTTGTGCAGACACAGAAATGGGTAACTTTATGTGTATTCATGGGAAAATGACAGGCATTCTCTCCCTAGGTTTCTGGGGGTGGCAGGATAGCTGTAACGAAAAGAAATGGCTGTTCCTGGAAACCCACACTGAAGGGGACAAAAATAGAATGAGGTGTTTTCCCATACCATTCTTTGCTTGTGAGTGTTCAGAAACCATCTAACTAACATTTACTAATTTTGTAAACCGCCTCCCCCCCCCCCACCTTTTTTAACTCAAGACTTCAAATAGGAAAAGCTGTCATTTATGTTTTGGTTTAATCAGCACTCTCATTAGCACATTCTAATGTAAGTGTTCCCTGATTTATTGACTCAAGTTTACTGGATCCCATGTGGGTGTGGGTGGGTGGGTAGTTATACATAGATTTGTTACTGTTGTTGCTCTTGAAAGTCAGAGTTTGTATTTACCAATAATACAGCTCAGAGGGGTGCTGTAGATTTCAAGAATCTTCTGGTTTTCTTAAAAATAGGATTGAAAAATGACAGACTTTAAAATGAGTAGTGCATATTTCTTTCATATCTGTTCATTCTGGGTGATTCTTCTTTGTTTTAAGTGTTAGCACCACCGGTGCCCTAGGATATCTGCTTTTGTCTTTTCTCCTTTGATTTTTGTGTTTTCAAAATACTGAACCACTTAAAGGTAAAGTACATACCCCACATTAAAATATTTTATGTTTTTTGTAATTGAATTATGATAAATACTTTCAGATTTTTAAGATGACAAATCAAACAAAAAAATCTACATTTCTTCCCTTAAACTGGAAAAGCAGAGTTTTAATCAACTTGGAAGACATCACTAGATTCTATAGATATTAAAAGAATAATGAGAATGTTATGAACAATCTTCTGCTAACATGTTAAACCAGTTAGATGAAACAAACTTATTGAAGACAAAAGCTCTCCAAGCTCCCTGAAGGAGAAAACCGGATTAACCATATAATTATTAAAGAAAAAAAGCTTTCCTGCAAAGAAATTCTATGTCCAGATGGCTTCACTGGTAAATTCTGCCAAATATTTAAGGAAGTAATGATACCAGTTCTACACACACTCTTCTGGAAGAATTGAACAGGAGAAAATATTTAAAATTCATTCTATAAAGTCAGAATTACCTTGATACCAGACAGAGCTGTTACCAAAAAAGAAAACTACAGATCAATATCACATATGCAACATAGACAGCAAAATTCTTAACAAAATCCTAGCAAACTGAATTTCACAATCCATAAAAAGTCTAATACATCAAAATGAGGTGGATTTTGTCCCAGGAATGCAAGGCTAGTTAAACATTCAAAAGTCCGTCAGTGTGAATTACAAACGAAAAAAATTATGTAATCATCTCAGTAGAGGCAGAAAATTTTTATAAATTCCAATATCCGTTCCTAATGAGAACTGTCAGCAAACTAGAAATAAAACTTCCTCCGGTTGATAAAGGGCATCTGTGAAAACCTGCCAGTTGACAGTATGTAAGAGTGAAAGACCAATTCCTTTCCCTGTGACATCAGTAGTCAGTCAGGGTATCTGCCTGCCCACAGAGTTTTCATTCAGCATTGTACTGGAAGTTCTAGCTTACTGAAGTAAGATAAAGAAAATAAGGAACCAGAAATCAAATTGGAAAGGAAGCAGCAAAGCTGCCATGTATAAAATAAAAATGTCTATGTATAAAATAAAAATGGAGCCTACGGAAAAGCTATTGAAACTATTAAGTGAGTTTAATCAAGTTTGCAGGATACAAGGTCAGTATACAGACACCAGTTGTATTTCTGTATATCAGCAACCTAAATTTTGAAAACCAATACCACTTATAATACATCAAAACTTTTAAAAATGGAGGCACAGTCTGACAAAAGATATGCCAGGCTGTGAAAACTACAAAACAATGCTGAGAAAGATTAAAGACGTCTTCAGTAAAGAGATGGAGATTAGGAGATTCAATATTGTTAGGATTCCAGTTCTCCCCAAATTCATCTATAAAATCCCAACAACCATTTTGAAATAAGTGGCTCAGTTGATTCTGAAATTCGTATGGAAATACAAAGAACCTAGGTAAGTCACAACATCCTTGGTAAGGAAAAACAAAATTGAAGATGTTAACAGTACCTGACTTTAAGGTTTATTATAAAGCTACTGTAATAAAGAAAAGATGGACACATCAATGAGACAGAAAAGTCTGAAAGTAGGTCCCATACACTCAAGGACAACTGGTTTTCCAAAGAAGGATGAAGGCATTTCAATAGAGAAAAGTCTTTTCCACAAGTGATGCTGAAATAAGTGGAAAGCCATAGGCAAAAAATGAACATCAGTTCATGCTTTGTACCACCCTAGATAAAAATATAAACGCTGAAACTACTAAATTTCTAGGAGAAACGTCTCTGTGACCTTGGCTTAGGCACAGAATCTTTAGATACAATGCCAGAGTCATAGTGCATAAGGAAAAGTTAGACTTCTTCAAATGTGAAAACTTGTGCTCTTTTAAAAACATCATTTAAGAAAATGGAAAGTTAATCCACAAACTAGTGTTGGCAGGGATGGGAGTGGGGCATTATTCACAAGTCATACATCTGATACAGGATTTGTATTCAAAATCTCTATGAAGAAATCTTATGACTCTTTTTTTTAGCAAAGGTCAAAAGTGGTGAACAAGTACGTCATCAACAAGGATGTATGAGTCGCAGGTAAGCACTTGAGAACATGAAAAGATGCTCAACGTCATTAGTCATTAGTCATTAGGGAAAGGCAAGTTAAAACCCAAATGAGATACCCTATTTACCTGTTAGATTGTCTGAAAAGTCCAGCCATGTCCAGTGTTGTTGAAAATGTAGAGGAATTGTAACGTCCTTGTTCCTTCCTTGAGTGGGAATGGAAAAGAGTTTTCTAAATAGTTAAACACAATGCCATATGATCCTAACGTTCCATTTCTAGTTATTTATCCAAGAAAAATAAAAGCATATGTTTGTGCAAAGACTTACATGTGATTCCCACAGCAGCTTTATTTGTAACACTGAAAAGTGAAAACAACCCAAATGTCCATCAGCAGACAAGTGGATAAACAAAATGTGATGTACGCATGTAATAGAGTACTAAAACTAGTCAACAAGTTTAATTCTGACTCATAAACCAGACCAAATCTGCTGTTGTCCAGTTGAATCCGACTCATGGGCACCCTGTAGGTCAGATTAGAACTGCCCCATAGAGTTCCCAAGGAGCACTTGGTGGATTCAAATGGCTGAGTTTTTGGTTAGCAGCCACAGCACTTAACCACTATGGCACCAGAGTTTCCTCTGACTCTGTTCTATGTCAGAGTAGAGCTGCCCTCCATACGGCCTTCTAATGGCTGCTTTCCCAGAAGTAGGTCACCAGAATTTGCTTCCAAAGCACCTCTAAGTGCACTTGAACCTCAAACCATTTAACAGTTCGCACCAACAGGGACTCCGGTCTGATATTAGTAATAAAAATAATGAATTACCTATATATGCAACAACATGGATGAACCTCAAAATAATTGGGTAAAATAAATCGAGAGTACATACTGTATGATTCCATTTTTATAAAATCTTAGAAAATTCAAAATAATCAGTAGTGTCAGAAAGCACAACAGATTGGAAGTGGAGAGGGAAGGGAGTGAGATGACAGAAGGATACAAGGAAACTTGGGGGAGTGGGCACTGGATAGGTTCTTGTATCTTGATTGTAGTTACGATTTCAAAAAACTACCAAATTGTGTATTTCAAAAATGTGCACTATGTTTAAAGCTTAATAAAACTGCTAAAAACGACCTCTCCCTATCTCTCCTCCTTCAAAAAAATCCTTAAACCCTTTTCCCTGCTGTAAGAAGGAATGTGGAATTAGGAAGTTCAGCATTTTAACCATCGTAGGAGACATTTTTGGGATTTGAGGTATTTATTTAGTTGACTGAGATACTCGCAATGGAGCTGTGAGGTCTGTGGTATAAAACTGACTGCATCGTTTCTTTAGCCTCAGAGGTTAGAGGGTGCTGAGAGTGAAACCTCTAGTCATAAGTGGGGAGGTGATTTTCTAAAGCACAAGATTTAGTAGCCTTTAGTCAGATCCGACTCGACGGCACTTGGCTGGCTGGCTGGCTGGCTATGATTAGGTGACAGAAATTAAAGATTTCATCAATGATTAAGTGATCCTGTTTTTTTTTTTTTTTAAAAAAGAGAAAAACCCTCACTATGAAATTATTAGTAACAAATTCCCCTGGCTGCTGGCTGACTGTATGGTATATGAAGAACCATTTCTTTTTATTTATTGTAAATTCACTAGCTGTTAGTTTAGAGTGTCCTATTGTTCTTATATTACACTAGTAAATTCTTTTTTCTCTTCTCTTGGAAGGAGAAATAAAGACGCAACTGCAGCGTGCATAATGAGGTTCAGACTAATGTTGTTACCAACCAAAAAGCAAATAGCAATGTGTTGTCAGCTTCCTGGGTAGAAATGACATAAGGGGCAGGCTGGTTTTGTCATTTCTTGAATCCAACTGTTTGATGATTGCTGTGCTATTACAAAGTTGGAACAGAAGGAAATACAGAACATGAGTACACAGAGAAACTCATGGAGAAAGAAGATATTTTGCATTTTCTTATCATGGAAAATCTTGATGCAGGTCTTTGGAAGTTCATTGTTGCAACCAAGAAGTCTGTTAGCTTACATGTTAACGTGTTAAGCAAACAGAGTATCTCTCGGAAGTATTTATGTTTCACAGTGACTCTTCATCTATTGAATAGACCGCTTTGCTAGGATCTGCTGGATTTGGAGAAAGATAGGAGCTGCTGTCTGTACAGACAGCTTGAGATGATCCCCAAAGATGGTGACACAAAGGAAATAACACAGAGCTCAATTCTATCAGGGCATGCCATGAGCTACAACAGATAGACCAATTCAGGGATAAAGATAAAAAGAAGTTTTTTTTTTTGTTTTTTTAATAAAAGTCTCAGACTTCATTTTGATGCCTACTTTAAAAGTATCTGTCTTTCAAGTAATACTTGAAAATTAAATGTGCATTTGGATAGTATGAAATAGATTCTACAGCCAAAAATCAGTCTCTAAACTAGTCTCCTCCAGGTTATCCATAGTAACAAATGGGATTTTCAGGTGTGTTAGTAAGGATGAGCTATGTATATTTTTACTGTGTGCTTTTGGGTTGATTCCAACTGACAGGGTGGAATAGAACTTCCCCATAGGGTTTATGGGGGCAGATTGCCAGGGAGCTGCTGGTGGTGGGCTCAAACCTCTGGCTGTTCAGTTAGTGGAGTGCTTAACCATTGTGCAACCAGGGGTCCTTGAATTAGGTTGTAACAACAACAAAAACAAAATCTGAGTAACTTAACAGAAGTCTGTGTGTTCACACTACAAGTCTACCATGGATCTGAGACTCCGTTCCTTGTGATTGCTCAGGGACCTAGGCTGATAGAGGGCTCCCCAGTCACTGCATCAGGGCAAGGGACAGTCGGAGACCATGCTGACATCTGAATTCTTGTGAGTGAAAGTGGTGTGTTGTTTTGCTGACAGTACATTGGCCAGAATCAGAAGCATGGCTCCTCCTGCTTGAAAGAGGGATGGAACATTGTAGGAACATTGGGGATGGGTAGACCTGAATATTCAGAGATGAGTAAGTGAGTTTGTTGCACAATTGTCAGATCTAAATGGCTTTGCTATAGAGTGGTGAGATCTATATATACCATGATCTCTGCTCTGCCTGACATCTTAGAAATCATAACTCCTCAATGTTAAGTTTAGTGTTACATAGTTAAAGTATTTAACTGGTAAAGATGCTTATAAAACGGCTTTTTTATGTTACACTTAAATTTTTTGTGTTTTCTCGTTTGTTAGTGAGGAGAGGAAGATCAATATACTCTTTTCTTACCATTTTACATATAGATGGTATATTGCCAATTTCTGTTTTCCACATAGTCAAATGACTGCACTGACCCTCAGAGCGAGATTCTGCGTGTGTGTTTGTATGGAAATAAGTTGCTACAGTGAAAAGTCATGATATATTTTGAAAACATTTAGAGTGGTTTCAAGTGTCTTTGCTTAGCATTTTTTGATCTCAGTTTTTGCTTTGTCTCCTGTAATGTGTTACCACTGTGGTAGTTAAATAGAGTCTTAAATTTCCTTGAGTTTTTATTTAGGCTATTTTCTAGGTTTTGTGGGGCATAAATAAAAAATACTGAAAGAATATAGGGTAGCAGCTGCAGGTATTAGCATCCTTTTGCATTCTTAGAAGTATCAAATTCAAAGATACCACCTCAGTTTAGTCTAGTCATCTGACCTGTTATCTTATAAACTCAAATCAAGGAAAAAGGAGGCCTGGTGGTGCAGTGGTTAGGCAGTCAACTGGTAGACAAAACGATTGGTGGCTGAAACCCATGAGCCATTCTGGGAGAAAAATGGCAGTCTGCTTCCATAAAGATTACAGCTTTGAGAACCCTATGGGGCAATTCTCTGCCCTGTAGGGTCACTGTGAGTTGGAATTGATGGCAATGGGTAACGAAGGTAAAACCCACTGCCATCAAGTCAATTCTGACTCATAGTGACCCTATAGGACAGAGTAGAACTGCTCTATAGAAGTTTTCAAAGAGTTCCTGGTGGATTTGAACTGCTAACCTTTTGGTTAGTAGATGTAGGTCTTAACCATGCACCACCAGCATTTCCAACAAAGGTAAAGAACTTGTTGTTTTGCAGATGGGAAACTAAAATAGAAAGGAGAATCCTCAGAAAAGTTCTGGGTGAAAACTGACCTCCTTTACATACAAAGAAGCATTTTAATCTGCTATCTAGAAGGGCTACAAGGTACCTGGTGCAGGCCCTGAAAACTCTTGACACTTGAAGCTCCTACTGTGGGACTGTCATCTCCTCAGAGGTACTCATCCTCACCACTCCACTGCGCTTTGGGCATCTTGAGATCATCTTCCCTCACACATCCCGTGTGTCTGAGTTCCACAAGCACTGTAGGGGCATTCTCTGAGTATCTTAAAAAAATAAACTTATGGCTATGGAGTCGATTCCAACTTACAGTGACCCATAGAACAGAGGAGAATTGCCCCTTAGGGTTTCCAAGGAGCGTCTGGTAGATTTGAATTATTGACCTTTTGGTTAGCAGTTGAGGTCTTAACCACTGTGCCAGCAAGGCTTGGTCACCATTATTTCAGTTATTTCCTGGATGTAAATGTGAAAAAGACATGATCTGTGCACTTGAACTTACAGTTCACCTGGGTCAGGGGTGGGAGAGACATGTAAGCTAAGATTTCAGAATAATGTTGAAGGGCTTAAGGTTTGATTCAGAGCCCTTGTCTTTTGTCTTTGTTTGCTTGCTGTTCTTGTCTACATGTGTGCTGCTAGTTCTCAAGTTTACTCTCTGGCCCGGAAGTCACCATCGTGTTCCAGTTACTGACATCTATACTAGGTTGTCTCTGTACTCGATTGTCTCCTAGGCATCTCAAAGTTACATGCCCCTAAAGCAGCTGTTGAGTTTTACTCCTCCCATCTGTTCTCCATCCCAGTAAGTGGCACTTGTGATCTGTTTCATTTGCTTAGCCCCAAAGCCTGGAAGTCATCCTTGATCTCTTTTTTTTTTTTCCTGTCTACGTTACAACCCATCAGCAAGTCCTGTTTGTTCTAACTCGGGACTACATGTTGAATCCACCCACTGTTGTCTGTCTGCACTGTCACCACTCTTAGTTGATACTACATTCTTTCTTGCCTAGAAAGTTGGTAGCATCCTAGCTGGTTTCCTTGCTTGCCTCTGCAATTAATTCTTTATGGGATAACCAGACACATCTTCTTGGAGTGAAAGAAGATGGAGTTATTCTCCTTAATTAAAATGTACCAGTGGCATTTCACTTTCAAAATCCTCCAGGAACTGAAAGACTTCACGTGATTTGGTCCCTGATTCTACCGATCTATCCTTGTTTCGTACCTCGACCTTGTTCCATCTCCCCCTTTCTTTTTTGAACTTACTTCAAACTCTTTGTCATCTTAGTGGCTTTATATTGCTCTTCATTCTGCCTCCTCTTGGCTTGTCACAGTTCAGATTCTGGTTTAAAACACATACTCAGGGTCTTCCCTGACAACCCTATCTTAATCTTCTCATTATATTCATTTCCTTCATAGTTCTTCTTAATATGCAAAGCTAGGTAATTTAGTGAATGATAATAGCAAACTATTTGAGCTTAGGCAATGACAAAACCAACTGATATGTGGAAAGATAATGTGAAAAAATTAACATATTGTGTAAGTCTGCAAAGATGTCACTTTGAGGTCTAAGATGCACCTGACTGAAGTCATAATATTTTCAGGCACCTCACTTGCATGCGAAAGCTTGGCAATGAATAAGGAAGACCAAGTAAGAATTGATGACTTAAAGTTATGACATTGGTGAAGAAGATTCACTAAACCACACATTGCCAAAAATGAACACATCTGTCTTGAAAGCATGTGCTTGGTAAAGTTAAGGGTCAGCGAAAGAGTGGAAGATTCTCAACAAGATGGATTGATGGCTGCAACAATGGGCTCAGACAGAGCAGTGATTGTGAGGATGATACAGGACTAGGCAGGGTTGTGTCCTGTTACACGCGGGGCCACTATGAGTTGAAGCTGACTTGGTAGCACCTAAAAACAACAATGGAAAAAAGACTAGGGTGGAGTGAAGGCATTTACGAGTTTCATTAAAAAGACTGGTGCCAAGAATATATAGAGAGAGCTTTAAGAAAACAGACAAACCATATGAAAAATGAGCAGAAGGTTGGAACAGGCATTTCACCAGAAAAGATAGCCAGATGACAAATGAGTATATGAAGAGATGATCAGCATCATTAGTCATGGGGGAAATGCAAATGAAAATCATGATGAGATATCAAAATCCACAATAAGATACTAAAACCACAAACTAAACCCACGCTGTCAAGTTGATTCTGACTCATAGCAACCCTAGAGGTCAGGGAACTGCCACGTAGAGTTTCCAAGGAGTGCCAGGCAGATTTGAAATGCCAACCTTTTGGTTAGCAGACATAGCACTTAGCCACTATGCCACCACATTTTCTAGTAAGATAATACTATATAGACCTATTCTAAAAACCAACCCAACCCACTGTTGTTGAGTTGATTCTGACTCATAGCGACCCTATAGGACAGGGTAGAACTGCTCCATAGAGTTTCCAGGGAATGTCTAGTGGATTGGCACTGCAGGCCTTTTGTTTCACAGACATTGGCACTTAACTACTAGCCACTGGGGTTTCCGCAGACCTATTAGAATGACTAACAAAACAAAATCTGACAGTACCAAGTGCTACCAAGGCTGAGGAACACCTAGAAATCTTATACATTGTTGGTGAGGATGCAAAATGGAGTAGCTGCTCTGCAAAAGTTTTGCAGTTTCTTAAAAAGTCAAACATATACCTACATGTGACCCAGCCATTCTGCTCCTTAGAGAAACGGGAAACTTGACATCTCACAACAGTGTGAATTGTGTAAGCATATTTATAGCAACACTTTTTAGTAATTGGCGAGAACTGGAAACAAATAATTCTGCAATTGGTGAGTGGATAAACAAATAGAATACATTTATAAGATAGAATACTACTCAGCAATAAAAAGGAATGAACTACTGATAGGTACAACAGGATGGATGAAGTTCTCATATTGTACTATCATATTATGCTAAATTGAAGAAGCAAGAATCAGAAAGCTACATAGTGTATGATTCTGTGTGTATATCAGTTCATTAAAAAATGTTAGAAAATGAATCAGTGGTTGCTAAGGTTTAGGTGGAGGAAGGGCAGGATTTCTCTACAAAGAGATGGCACAGGTGCTGCCCTGGGGTGATGGAACTGTTCTGTGATTGCTGCAGTGGCAGTTACATGAGTCACGTGTTGGTCAAACCTCATACGCCAGTACACCCCGCCCCCGCCCACTCCACACCAAAGGGTACATTTTTGGAAACCCTGGTGGCATAGTGGGAAAGTGCTACAACTGCTAACCAAAAGGTCAGCAGTTTGAATCCACCAGGCGCTCTGTGGAAACTCTATGGTGCAGTTTTACTCTGTCCTTGTAGGATCACTATAGGTTGTTAGTGATGCAATGGCAATGGGTTTTTTGGTTTGATTTTATACAATTAAAAATAAATTTAGAATGATAACAGAAGGATCATGGGCAGTGTTAAGTATTAGATAAACCCTTGATTTTTTTTTTGTTTGTTTGTTTCATCATGCTAGTGGCTGTGTTTACAAGCCAACAGCATTCAATTTTTATTCTTTTTTTTCCATAAAAGAGGTACCTGGTTACAGGAAGTGTTTCTTTCCCCTAGGCAGCCCCAATGACAATGACATTTTTTAAGCTGATCATGCTGTGTTAGTTCACCTCATTTTTTATTAGCTTTTCTTCAGTGAGTGAGGTTTTATTTCCTTATCATGAACTTGCATTATTATTTCCAGTATTTAATTTTATGGCAGTGGTGCCTTAAAACAGCGACTTGTGAAAAGATTTTTTTTTTAAGCTTACATTTTTCTCAAGAACAAGATGATTTTCAGTGCTTTAGGACACAGTAGTCATTCCATATGTAAACTAACCTAAGAAATAATTAGACTACTAAGGTATATAATAAAGTATTTCCTCCCATTTTTAAATACTTTGTGTTCACCTCTAATAAAGACCTGTGTCCACCAGAGGCTATGAACATTGGGTTAACATCAGATGGTGGTTTTTATCCTAACTTCATTTTCTTTTGTCAAAATCTATTGTGCAAGTGTTGGGTTAATTGCTTGTTAGCTGGACTGGCTTGCTTGAAGTGTTCATTTGGAGTACCTTTTGATCTATTTTTTCTATTATTTCCCTCAACAAAAGGAAACCACTTCCTGTCCTACTGAGGCAGGACCTGGTGTGCATAGCTGTTTTGTGACTATATGGCACATGGGGCTGGATTTGGAATGCATCAGTCCTCAACATTCTGCACCATTTGACACTTACTCTGTTTTCTGATGTCTTCTCCTTCCAGAAAGCAACTTGATTGATTCATGTAGCAGTTATTGCTATTGTAGCATTTTAATTCCTTCTGTCTTCTCACTCTCTCCACTTGGGATGGTATGCAATATACAAAGGTGCGTTTGATGGTCCAGTGGATTTCATAAGAGAATGTTGAAGAGCCAGGTAGGGAACATTCTTCATTCAGAATCTACCTGGTTATTAGACAGTAGCTGCATCATCTACAGCGAGCCATTTCTTTTAAAGCTTGTCATTTTAAAACTATAAAACCAAATATTTAAAAGCACTTCTGGATGTTTACTTTGCTGAGCCTTGTTGTTGACTTTGTTGTTTTATGGAATGCCATAGAGGAAGGAGTCTATTGTTAATCACACCCCGACCCTATAAAATATGTAACAAGCTGCTAAACAGAATGATGACAGCGGACAGAGAGCAGAGTTTCATTTGGATTCATGCAAATGTAGAGGTTTCCCAGGAAGCCACTTTTAAAGTATGAGCCACATTTTGAAAATGAAACAAAGAATAACGCCTTGGAGTAGATATCTGTAATGAAACCCGTAATAGCTGAAAGAGTGCAATAAATTCTGCAGGGAGAGCTTTCCATTTTCTGTTCCTTTTCAAATTCTAATACTAAACTCTATTAGCAGTCAGTATAAAATAATGAGACATGAAGCCCTGCTGGTGTAAAACTATTACTAATCTGTTACTTTGCATAAATTTTCCCTCAAACGATTGTCTGTGGTCGTCTTATGAAGGACCTGTTATACGCTTTCCAGCTAAACAGATGAGACCTATTAACCATCGCCTTTGAATGAATGGTGTTGGAATCTGCAGGCAGTGCACTTGATACAAGTTAGGAAAGGAAATGAATAGGCGGCTTGGAAGATGAGAATATTTACTCCAATCAGAAGTCAGTTATTCTTGAATGAATTGAAGTTCTTTTTATCAGTTTCAGTGTCAAATTAGGGACAGGCAGAATGTGTTGTTACACTTATTAAGAAAAATGTATTCTGCAGGGGTCACCTTCTTACATCTAGGTCATATACTTATTTTACTTTCAATAATTATAACAAGAATTTCCATTTCCTCCTCCACAAATGGTAATCTTGGCCTTGTCTTCTCTGTTTCAGTTCATGGGACCCCTTTTTCCTCCCCCATTGGTCACAGAGCTTATAATTTAAGTCAGTTTTGAGTCTTTTATTTTATATGTTTAAGTAGTTGCCAAATATTTTTGATTTCTCTGTCATGATTTCTCCTACATCCGTCTATTTTTTCTGTTTCCATTGCCAGCATCCTAGTGCTGCCCATTATGGCCTCATGCCTAAATTACTAGATCTCTAATTGCTATCCCAGCCTCCAGTTAATTCCTTTCCAGTGTATCTTCATATCACCATTAGATTTATTAAAACATGACTGCTAAATATAACCAATTTGAAAGTTTGGAAGTGGTTGGAATAATAATTCATGCTATTACTTTTAATTATGAGAGAGAATAGTACAGTGGTGCGTAGGTTTGGTGTGAGTTCGAATCAGCTTACTGGCAACTGGCTTGGTTTTGGAAACCCTGGTGGCATAGTGGTTAAGTGCGAAGTCTGTTAACCAAAAGGTCAACAGTTTGAATCCATCAGGTGCTCCTTGGAAACTCTGTGGGGCAGTTCTGCTCTGTCCTGTAGGGTCACTATGAGCCAGAATCAACTCAGCAGTGCTAGGTTTGGTTTTGGTTTGTATATTGATTTTGGAGCCAAAGAGGCATGAGTGGGAATCCCAAATTCCCTTAGTAGTAGTATGACCTTAAGGAGTGAGTTGCCTGATGTTTTTCTGGGCCTTGGGTCCCTCATCTGAAAATAGGGTACGTAATACCAGGTCTGTTACGAGGAGTAACTACAGTGTGTAAAGTGCCTTGTGTGGTTGGCACAGTAGTGGTAGATATTATTGGTATAAGTATTGTTGGAGTTATTGTTATATGTAGGACAAAATGGAGAAAGGGAATAGAAGATGGAATCGGGGGAGCGAGGATATTCCCAGTAGAAAACATAGGGGAAAAGAGTCCTTCTACACTGGCAGATGGTTCTGGAAGAATAAGAATTTTTAAAAATGTATTTCTTACACTGTTTTCTTTTTTCACATTCAAGGTCTTCTCTCCTTAAATAGACCATACCTGTGTTGTTTACAGGAACTGAGATTTCATAACAAGTCGAAAGATCAAAGGCCATTGATTTTGATGGCAAGGAATTTAATGCCAGCTTTGCAGATTGCAGTTTTGTATAGAGCAGTAGATGCCAGATGGGAGTGAAAAGAGAGCTGGACGGAAGAGAAACTGTCAAGGGCTGAATCAAGACAACTTGGCAACAAATGCCGGGAGTATATTGTGGTAGGAAAGTGGAGACAGAGCGGTAGATCTTTTATACAGTAATAAGTTAGGATAAAAGGAAGAGGAATTAAACAGGAGACGAGAGAGGCAAGGGCATCGTTTTTGCCACAAGTAAAGCTCATTTAGGCAGCTCCATGCACAATGGAACGAAACTCTGTCTGGTCCTGTGATGACTCCATGATCACCATCACGGGACAGGAAACTGTGTGGTAGAGGGTAAATAGGTAAGCAAGGACCCTATGAGTTGGAAAGAACTAAATGATTCTGTTTTATGCTTAGATTCACTTGAGCCTTCTTGGGCACTGTTGTCTTAATGTATGGTCACCACGCTGCGTACCATAGAAGAAATGGAGCCTGCTGCTCCTTTGCCCTTTTCTGCAACTCCTGATGATTGTGACCTTTGAGAAATCTGGACTAAACTGCTATTTACAAGACATTTTCAGTGTATACATTTAGGGCCAATGAGAGTTATAAGAAGTAGTGATGGGCACTAGATAAGACAGTTGTGTTTGCAGCCTGGCAAAATGCCTTCTTGCCTAAAAACCTAGGAAGGAAAGGACTATCACTTATCTTTTGATTTAAGGTTTATCAAACCTTCTGGCTTCTTTTCACACAGGGCTTGGACTTCAGTGGCTGGAGAAGAGCTTTAGTGTCAGAGAGTTTACCCTTAAGTAAGGATACATCCTTGTGAGCAAGCACAAATATCCACTATATATGACGTTCAGTAGATATTGGTTAAATTCATGTTTATAACAGTGTGCCAACTTCTGTGCTAGGCAGTGTAGATGTAGACACTTCCCTCGAAGTATTTACAGTTTACAGGCATATATAATTAGCTCCATTTTGCGATAACAAGTTCCACAGGTATAGTACTAAGTAGTAATACTTAGGGTAATGAGAGACCATGTGTGGTTGGAAACTCAGGAAACAAATCTCTTGTCATTCTTTTAATAAAGGGGTGGATAGACTTTCAGTAGGCAGAGGTTGGTAGAACTTGAGTGAGGTGATTTCTGACAGGCAACCAGGGCTTTGAACCAGTTCAGTCGTGGCTGACAAAGCAAAACCACATCAGATGGGAATATTTAAAATGTGCGTTACCCAGAATGGTAACACCTATGAATCAGAGACTTAGACTGGGAGATTCGAAAGAGGAATAATGAACCGTTTCAGGACGTTGATGGGTGAGATTGGATTATTGGCAGGATTGTGGGGAACAACGCATATTCAAAGCAGCATGGCGTCCAGCTTCTCTGAGTGGGCCACTGCTGTTTCTGACTCTGTTCAAAGTCTGATGGGCAAGAGATTTAGTTAGCTATGCATTGTGTATGCTGCCCTTGTTTTCTAAGAGGTAGATTGTTTCCAGCAGTACTGTTGTAATTTTCCCGTTCTGATTCATCCAAATTTTGCAGATTTGGGTCTGTTCCAGTGTTGCTTCCTGTGCCATGACTGAACCATTTTTAAGCCCTGGAAGCAACAAAAAATGATCAGAGAGGAAACCTCTTGGACAGATTGAGTGATGTTAGGGAATAAGTGAAAAATGAAGTTTTGAAAAAGTCTCCTAGTTCTCAATCTTAAGTGTCTGTTAGAACCACCTGGGGTAGTTTGTTTAAATGCAGTTCCCAGGCATTACAATTGAGTCATAAAATCTAGAGCGTGGTCCAGGAACTTGCATTATTATTATATTTTGTTGTTGCTCTTGTGTTTTAATTGAACGTTTACAAGTCATTTTCTCATGACAAACCTTACACAAACCTGTTATGTGATGCTAGCTACTCTCCCCACCCAATGGTAGCACACTCCTCCTTTCTACCCTGAATTTCTCATGTCCATTCGATCAGGTGTTGTCCCCCTCTGCCCTCTCATCTCACCTCTGGGCAGCAGCATGGCGTCCAGCATCTCTGAGTGGGCCACTGCTGTTTCTGACTCTGTTCAAAGTCTGATGGGCAAGACATTTAGTTAGCTATGCATTGTGTATGCTGCCCTTGTTTTCTAAGAGGTAGATTGTTTCCAGCAGTACTGTTGTAATTTTGCCGTTCTGATTCACCCAAATTTAGTCTCGTATATCTACTTAGGTGAAGAAGCACACTCTTCATCAGTATCATTTTGTCTTGGATACCAGTCAATCTTGGTCGAAAGAGTTGGCCTCAGTGATGATTTCAGTTCTGGACCAGCAGAGTCTGGGAGCCTTGTCTTCCAGGGATCGTCTAGTCTGTAACACCATCATCTGATCTTTAGACTAGAGTTTAAGTTCTGCACCCCACATTTCTCCTGCTTTACCGTGAACACTTTGTTAAATTTTCATGGTGATCTTTGGTGTTAGGAGGGCATCATCTAATTCTTCCGGTCTCATGCTGATGTAGTCTTTGGTTTATGTGCCCTGGACTGTCTGTATTTTCCTTGTATTTTTGGTGTTCTTCATTCTCACATGATTTTTTGAATTTACCTTTTTAATAAGTACCTTGGTAGTTCTAATTCGGTTTGTCCTTTAACTAGAGAAACACTGACCTAGACCCAAACATTCAACCAAACTTAGACCCCTTTTAAGCATCTGTGCTAAGTGATTATCTATACTTTGCATGAACTGGGATCTTGCTTCTTTGGCAGCCTATTCTGTCTTTGAATAGCTGTGTGTCTGAGTCCTCTAGTGCTGCTACAACAGAAATATCACAAGTGCATGGCCTTAACAGACAAATTTATTTTCAGTCTAGTAGGCTGGAAGTCTAAATTCAGGGTTTCACCTTCAGGGGAAGACTTGTTCAATTTATCTCTGGAGGAAAGCCCTGCTTATCAGTCATCCCCCTGGACTAGAAGCTTCTCCATATAGGAACCCCACATCTAAAGGACGTGTTGTGCTCCTGGCACTGCTATCCTGGTGGTATGAGGTCCCCTCTCTCTGCTTGCTTCCCTTTTTAATCTGTGAGGAGATAAAAGGTGGTGCAGGCCACACCCCAGGGAAACTTGCCACATTGGATCAGAAATGTGCCCTGGGTGAGGTTGTTACAGTCCCATCGTAATCCTCATTAACATAAAGTCGTGATCACAACATGGAAGACAAACACACAGTGGGAATCATGGTCCAACCAAGTCTGATAAACATTTTGGGGCGATACAGTTCAATCAGTGGCACTTTGCTAGCTAGAAAGTTTTTTCTTTTTAATAGACTGAAATTTCTCTGTTTTACCCATTGATTTTAGCCCCTACCACGAGGCCACAGAAAATAACACTAGGCCTTCTCCTTTGTGAGAGCCCTTCAAGTATTAGAAAGCCTGTCTGCTGCAGGCTGAACACATCCAGAGCCTCATTTGGCTTTGCTGTGAGTCCTTTCCTTACCCTAGATACTTGCCTCTGAATGCATTCCAGTTTTCCTGTGACCTTTGTGGAAAGTGTGGCACCCACAGCCCAACACTGTCACTGTGTAGTTACTGAATCTGTAAGTGAGTGGTACCTCGATGGGCCGTGCGGTTTATCAGTTCTCTCATATGGTCCTCTTAAATATTATAATGGAAACATGGGGACAAGGGTTGATTAGAATAACCTTTATTTAAAGATTATATGCCACCAAGAAAAGAAAGAGATGGGACCTGGTGTGCAATGTGCTTGGTAGTTGTCCCCATTAAAGTTTGGAAATGGTTTAGAAGGAGAAAGAATACTGTCCTTGTTTCTTAATTTGTTCTGTATCTTGGCTTATAAAGATACTCATCTCCCACCCCATTTTTCCCTCTTAGGGCCTTTTTCTCTCCCTTTTCCTTTCTTCTTCCATTGTCTCCCTTATGTGTTAAGAATTTTGCATGCTTGAATTTACAGAGGTTATCTGTGCTTTCATCCCACTCCTAATCCTGTCAGGTGGGCAAAATGTAATATAAACCTGGAGAATTTTGGTAGCATAGGAGTAGCCTTGGGTGACACAGCAAAAGCAGGTATTTCAGTCCCTTATCGCAGCCTGCTTGTTAGAGCAGGTTCTTAGGGTTGAACACAGGGGTTAAGTTACCCAGCGCTGCTACCAAGGCACAGAATGCATTTAAATCATAAATTGCCTTTGTGGAGGGTTATGTAAATGTAGGTCTTAGGTCTGTTTTAAAGCTGTTGAACCAGGACTGACGAAAAGGTTCACTTCCTGCAGGCTCCGTTCTTCTTAGGGCTGTCATTTTAACTTGGCTTTTGCATTCCATCAGCGTCTTTGACTTTACCCTCAGAGACTCTGCAGTGTCAGTTGTTTCAAGATGGGGAGCTTTTCCGACATGGTAGGTAAACTGTGTCATAAAGCCTTTTCCAAAAGGGGGCTGGTGAGTAGAGAAACAAGTGTTTTCTCTCCTTTTCCTTAGGCAGCTGTATAACCATTTTTCGTGTTTTGTAATCTTAATTATTCAGCAAAGATGTCTTGTAATTCGGCCTTTCAAGTCAAAGTTCAGTGTGACTTGAACATCCTTGAGTTGTTCCACTTTCTTGCCTGTAGCAGCATGCTGAATTTGTGGTTGGCTCTCAGCTCATTTCTTCTCCGGTTGGCATTTTTCTTCTGGAATAAGGATGCCAGGTGGGCTTTATATGAACTCAATCGCAATTTTCAGATATTACTAACATTTAAGGTTTTTTTTGACTCTGTTGAATGATTTGCTGTGTTTTGTGTTTGTTACTTGTTATACTGGGTGATTGAAAAGTCCCTTAAGTCTCTCCCTTTTTCTGATCCCCAAATTGACAGCTAAACTGTAACAAATTGTTATATACACTGACCCGAATGCTATATCTCTTAATTGATGAGTCACGCATATTTGGGTGCAGGTTGACAAAGCAGCAGGACTTTCCTGAGTCTATGATTTACTGCAGCCCGATTTGATAGATTTTCACATGTTTTTTTTTTTTTTTAAGCTGTGGTTTTGTACTCTTGGCAAAAATCTGAACACTGACAGTTTTTTTAATGAGTTGTAAAATTGCCATTAATGAAAGGGAAAAAGATCAATCACACTGGAAAGTGTTATTACTGGTCCTCCCCACACCCTTTTTATTGTGCTTTAGGTGAAAGTTTACAGAGCAAATTGGTTTCTCATTAAACAGATACTACACAAACTGTTTTGTGACATTGGTTGCCAACCCAGCAGTGTGCCAGCATTCCACTTATCTTCACTCGGTGTTCCCTGTTTCCATTTGTCCAGTTGCCCTGTCCCTTCTTGCCATCTTCTCTTTGCATTTAGATTGGTGTGCTCCCTTAATCTTGTATACATGATTGGCGCATGAAGCATGTTCATCACGTGTGTTATTGATTGTCCTATTTCAAAACAACAAACAAATGAACAAAAAAAAAAAAACCTTGCTCTTGACTCAATTTTGACTGAGTGTGACCTCTATAGAAGAGGGTAGAACTGCCCTATACAGTTTCCAAGGAGTGCCTGGTAGATTTGAACTGCTGACTCTTTGGTTATCAGCTGTAGAACTTACCCACTATGCTACCAGAGTTTCCGGATTGCCCCATGGAACCATCTTATCTTGGAGTGGCGAGTGAACCTTGACAGTTACTTCAGTACTAAGTTAAAAGAGTATCTTGAACTGTATGCTCTCTCAGACTAACAAGTTTGGTCTTTTCCTTTTTATGAATTTGAATTTTGTTCTACATTTTTTTCTGCCTGGGTATCTCTGTTGTGATCCGTGTCAGCAGTTTGTGGTGGTAGCTGGGCACCACCTAGTTGCTCTAGGTTCTGTCTAGTAGAGGGTGCGGTAGTTGTGGTCCATTAGTCCTTTTGGAGTAATCTTTCTCTTATGTCTTTGATTTTTTGCATTTGTGTTTGCTCTAACTGGGATGTATTATTTATTTTTTAAATCAAGGAGTTTTTTTAAGGTCATTCAGGCTTTCTAACTAGCCAGGGGCATGGGATTTTTACCTACTCTGGCCCTGGTGGTTGAGTGGTTAGGAGCTTGGCTGCTACCCAAGAAGTGGGATTTGAATCCACCCATCCCTCCTTGGAAACCCTATGAGGCAATTCTACCATGGCCTGTAAGCTTGCTGAGTTGGAGGTGATGCATTAGCAATGGGTTTGGTTTTGGTTTAAATTTTTCTAGATTTGTGCTGAGTATTTGACTTCAGGACTTTCTAGTATGTGTTGGAGTGATTGAAGCAGCTCTGTCTCGCTATTTAGTGTAGTAAGGATTTGGAGCCCTGGTGGTACAATGGTTAAGTTATAGCTGCTAACCCAAAGGGTGGAAGCTTGAATCTACTGTCCGCTCCTTGGAAACCCTATGGGACAGTTCTACACTGTTCTATAGAGTCATTGTTGTCAGAATTGACTCAATGACAGTAGATGGGTAGATTTTTTAAATGTTTTAGTGAATATATATTTTGATGATAGACCTGTGTTCACATTTAACTGTGTGGCCTTGGATAAGAGACTTTTAAAAACTTCAATTTCCATATCTATAAAATGTGACTAATACTAGACCCTATCTTGTGGGATTATTGCCACGATTAAATGAAATCATAAAGACAGTGTCTGGTGGTATCGATGGTTAATAAGACCATTCCATGAAAATAGTCCGTCTTAGTCTGTTGGTGGAGATAGCCGCTAAACAAATCCTTACATAAATATTTAATGATGATTACTTAAAAGGAAACCCTAGTAGCCTAATGATTAAGTGTTGTAGCTGCTAACCAAAAAGTTGGCAGTTTAAATCTACTAGGTGCTCCTTGGAAACTCTGTGGAGCAGTTCTGTTCTGTCCTATAGGGTCGTATCAGTCAGAATCGACTCAACAGCTCTGGATTTTCTTTCTTCTTCTTCTTTTTTTATCTAATAAGGTTACTATGAGTCATAATGGACTCAACAGTAGTGAGTTTGGTTTGGTTTGGTTTTGGTTAATGCTATATGAAAGGAGATCCAGTGGCACAGTGGTTAAAGCACTCATTTGTTAACCTGAAAGTTGGCTGTTGGAACCCACTAGCCACTTCACAGAAGAAAGATGTGACAGTCTGCTTCCTAAAGATTTATAGCCTTGGGAACCCTGTAGGGCACTCCTTCTGCTCTGTAGGATCACTATGAATTGGAATTCGCTTGACAGCAGTGGGTTTGCTTTGGTTTTAGATGCTACAAAGAAAAAGTATAGGGTGCATTTAAAGAGAATGCTTTTCTGTAGTCCCTAGTGATGGTTTACACTGATTGAATCTAATGCATCTCCAGCTAGGAACATGCTTTCTGCTACACAGGGAGTGACTTCATAGTCACTTGAGTGGAACCCTCACCATCAAGCTGTGTCATTTTTTTGTTCTGTTCTGATGTTTTACCTTTGGGTAAATGCTCATAAAAACAGGAGGGGAAAAAAAAACAAAAACAATGAATGGCGGCAGTGACACACCTCTAGGAGGCACACATGAGATGGTTGAGTTATGGAAGAATCACATTCTCACCTCTTAACCTAGAAGCATGACCAACCTAAACTAACTTAAAGTGTTCTGTGTATTTACTTTTGTGTTTATAGAGGACATTCATACAGTGTCAGGGTTTCAGTTTCTGTAGATACCCCTCACAGAGGTCTGATTTTCTATTTTGTGATTAACCAGCATGGAGGTGCTGCCCAGTATTGTTAGGAATCGTTCAGGTGGCCTTTGTGTCACAAGGTCATATTATTTGTCTGCTAAGTAAATGTCTCCTTGAGAACACAGAAATTAGGATGATTCTGTCCTGCTTGAGCTACTGGCAGTGTTGTAAAAAAAGAAGAAAACCTGCATTCGCTCTCACAAGTGAAGCTGTTCTTCTCTAATTCCTATGACTGACTTTCTTTACAGGAAGGGCGTGTCTGTTGTTGAGTGGAAAAGATACGATAAGTTTCATACCATCATGATGTTAGCATCTTTGGGTTTCTTTCCTCTCTCTAGGTACTCAGTACTTTTTATTTTACATGTAGATACAGTAACACTCTACTTATATGAATTCAGATCCATTACAAACTAAATCTTGTCCCCACAAAATAACAATTGGATGTACCAAAAGCCTGTTCCCAACATCAGTGTTGTAAAAGAGCCAGACTAGCTATACATGCTTTTATTATAGGTACTTCTATAAATTCTAGTCTAGGTGAAGTTTTTCTCTTGCCATGATTTTCCCTAGGTCCTTAAAAAACAAGAACTTCTATACAGTCCAGCAGTCCTACTGCTTAGAATATATCCTAGAGAAATAAGATCTATCACATGAATAGATAACATGCATATCCGTGTTCGTTGAAGAACTGAGATGGAAACAACCTATATGCTTGTCAGTGGATGAATGGATAGACATGGTGTCTTTACACAATGGAATACTATGCAATAATAAAGAACAATGATCAATCTGAGAAAGAAACATTTCATAACGGGTGAATATGGAAGGCAGTATGCTGGATGGAATCAGTTGCAAAAGGACAAATGTATGAGAACACTGTTAGAAGAACTCAAGGTTTAAACACAGAAGAAAAATTCTCTGAGAGGGAGGGAGAGGTTTTCACTGACTAGATAGTAGATAAGAATTAGGTGAGGGGAAGGACAACACTCAGTACAGGGGATGTCAGCACAAGTGGACTAACTGAAAAGCTAAGAAGTCTCTTGTATATAGCCAAACACTTTGAGGGACAGAGTAGCATGGGTGGATGTTAGGGGACCATGGTTTCAGGGGACATCTAAGTCAACTGATGTAACAAAGTTTATCAAGAAAAGGTTCTGCATCCCACTTTGGTGAGTGGCATCCGGGGTCTTAAAAGCTATCAAGTGACCTTCTAAGATTTATCTTTTGGTCCCAACCTACCTGAAATAAAGGTGAATGAAGAACACCAAAGACAGTGTAAGCCCAAGACACAGAAAGGGTACATAAACCAGAGTGTGCATCATCCTGACACCAGAAGAACTAAATGGTGCCCAGCTACTACCATACTGACACGGAACACAACAGAGAGTCCCTGACAAAGCAGGAGAAAAGTAGGGTACAGAATTCAAATTCTAGTGAGAAGACCAGGCTAAGATTGGAGGAATCCCAGAGGATGTGATCTCTGGACTCTTCTTCATGTCAACACTAAAACCATTCCCAAAACTATCTCATGAGACAAAGATGAGACTGTACTGTAGGACACACAGAAATACTCATGAAGAGTGTGCTGCTTAGTTGAATTAGATTCACCAGATTAAATGGGCAGCTCCTGTCTGGAGGCCAGATGAGAGGAAACTAGAATGGGGTAAGAGCTGGTTGAGTGGACACTTGAAATCTAGGGTGGAAAGGGGAGTGAGCTGTCATAGTGTGGGGATAGCAACCAGGGTCACATGACAATGTGTATATACGTTTTTGTATGAGTAACTAACTTGAGCTGTAAACTTTCACCTAATGCACCGTATAAACAAAGAAACATAAACAAAAACCAGGAACTACTTGCCTTCTCTGGGAAATATTTGGGAGGAAGGCTTAAGACAGATGCTCTGGAATCACAGGGTTATTGCCCATCTTTATACTTTCTCTCTCTCTTTTTTGACATTTTTTAAATTGTGAATTAATAATTTTACAATCTATGTCATGTTAACAGGTAACATCCCGAACTTTCACTTTTATTCTTTTCTAGCTGTACACCACCCGCTTCCACCTTCCCCCAGTGATAGCTTGCTTCCGCTTTAGTTTGGAACTTCCCGTGAACTTTTGATCAAGGTCTGGCCCTCCTCAGCCAATCAGCTCAGCTCCAGCAGTGTTCCTCAGACAACCCTTTGTACATTTTTGAAGGTTTGTTCACCTCCAGTATCACTCTGTGTTGTGTATGGTTCAGGTCAGTCTTTGTCTGAGGAGCTAGCCCCAGTGCTGGATGCAGTTTGGGGTTAGAGATTCTGGGGGCCATCCTCCCAGGGGGCCCTTTGTTCAGAAGGACCATCAAGTGTGGTCTTTTGGTAGAGTTCTAGCTCTGCCCTCCATCACCCGCTGTGTCTGGAGCTCTGTTCCGTGTCCTGCGTCTGAGCTTTGTACTTTCTGGCTGAAGAACTTTGGGCTTTATGATTTTAATTCATGTTTTTGCCATATGCAAGATTAGACTGTTGATAATATCTAGTTCACAGATTGTTGTGAGGAATAATTAGATAACATACATAAAGCATTTAAAATCATATTGGGCACACAGTATAAAAACTTAGTAAGTGTTTGTTGCTACTGCCTTCCCTGTATCTCCCAGGATACAGACACCATGATGGGTTTTCCCCTCTAACTCAGTGTAGCATCTAATGCAGGATTCTGTATTCCAAAACCTTTTGCAACACTCTCTTCAACAACAGGAACAAAAATCATAAAGATCGACAAAGCAGCAAGGAGGGACTAGGTATATCTCCAGGGCCCACTACCACTCAAGTAAAGTGAAAACCAGCCTGTAAACATTTAAGTTGTTGACTACTCTGGCTGGCAGTCCTGTAGCACTTTGGGCCTGGGATTGGGTGGAACAGCATTTCAGTGCTCCTTAGGAAGTTTCTTTTACCTTAGTGATAGCTTTTAGTTCTGTAGAATGGTGATATTTATGCCTGGGGTTGTGATCCTTTATTACCTTCATAAATAGTTGCCTATCTTCTCTGCTTCTCCATAGGGAATTCTTAGGAAGCACCTAATAAAAATGGATTATACTGTAGGAAAATAGGAGCCCTGGTGGTGCAGTGGTCAGGCACTCAGCTACTAATTGAAAAGTTGGCAGTTTGAACCCACCAGCAGTTTTGTAGAAGAAAGATATGACAGTCTGCCTCTGTAAGGATTACAGTCTTGGAAACCCCATGAGGGCCGTTCTGCTTTGTTTTACGGGGGTCACTATGAGTCAACGTGACTGTATGGCAGTGGTTTTATTTTCTTTTTTAAATAGGAAAAGTATACATGTAAATTACTTTGCTAAGTTAGGACTGAGTATCCATCGAGTTCTAGATTTGACCATGACTAAATTGGAAGAACAAAGACATAGCAAGTAACACATCGTTAACCCACTGCTGTGAAATTAGTGCTAATGCTGTGTGTTACAGTTTAGAACTGCTTGGTAGGATTTTCTTGGCTGTGATTTTGGTGGAAGCAGATCATCAGACGTTTGTTCTGTAACACCCACCCCTGGGTGAGCTGACAACACCAACCTTTAGGTTAGTAGTCGATTGCAAACCACTTGTGCCATACAAGGGCTTAAAAAAATCATTAGGTCCATAAAATGGTAAAAGTCATGATTTTAAAGTTGCAGAGGACTTAGAAGTGATCCAGTCTAACCCACCCATGTAACAGGCATGAAGAGACCTATAGATACTAAAAACTTCCAAATTTTATGCAGATCTCCAAGTCCCCTGAACAGTGTTCTGTCTTTGTATTATACCACATTATCCTTTAAACATTTTATAAATTATATGTATAAATGTTTAATTAGTGTGTATGGTACTAGGGAACCTAATGCACTATGAAGTGGACCTTCAGCACATTAGAAAGAGAAATGTACTACATAGTAAATTTGGCATACGTAAAAGTAAAATGTATGTTATAGGTATATACTAAACATTTAATTAATGCTAATGTTGCTTTGGAAATGTTGGTGGCCTAGTAGTTAAGTGTGTTGGCTTCTGACCGAAAGGTTGACAGTTCAATCTGCCAGGTGCTCCTTGGAAACTCTATGCGGCAGTTAATCTCAGTCCTGTAGGGTCTCTATGAGTCAGAATTGATTCAAAGACAGTGGGTTTGGTTTGGAGTGTTGGTATCCTTTTTACATGGGGAAGAGACTTGATGGGAAGACTTTGAATAACGTGTACAAAAAGGTTGAAACTTCCTAGAAATGGTAAGTTGTCCAGAGTTGTCCTGTTCTCTCTTAAATCTGTCCCAAGCACACTTTGTCTCCTGCCACACCACCCAGCTGCTCTTGTCCGGGCCCTGGTTGCTCTCCCGTTGTCGAACCAGTGGTCTGCTTGGAGCACTTGGCTTATTGGACCTGTCAGCAGCATTGATTCAGTTGACCATGCCCTGCTCCTTTAGATATTTCCAGGACATCACTTTCTCCTGGTTTTTCTCCTAAGTCATTGGCTCTTCCTTCTTAGTGTATTTTGTCAGTTTATCCTTGTTGCTCTGACTCCTAAAATTGATGTTCCCTGGACTCAGCCCATGACTCTTCTCTCTCTTAAGATTTTGGTGATCTCATCTATTTCAAAGGCTCTAAACCATTTCTGTACTGAAGACTCTCAAATTTATATGTCCAACCTGAACTTCTTCCTTGAACTGCAGGCTCATAAATTCAGCTGGCTACTTGACACCTTTACTTAGCTGTCTAATAAACCAAAAAACCCCAAAGCTGTTGTCATCCAGTCAATTCTGACTCCTAGCTACCCTGTAGGTCAGAGTAGAACTGTCCTGTAGGGTTTCCAAGGCTGTAAATCTTCATGGGAACAGACTGCCACAGCTTCTTCCACAAAGCAGCTTGTGGGGTTGAATCCCTAACTTTTCTCTTAGCAGCCGACCATTTAACAAAGCCAGACTCCTGAGCTAGCCTCTAAAATCTCTCTTCTCCTGCCTGCAGTCTTCCATAGTTTGGTAAATGGCAGCTCCATCCACTTGCTCAGGTGTAACAGCTGCCATGTCTCCCTCCGCTGGTTTGTCAGTAACTCCTGCTAGTTCCCGGGTCCAGCCCCACTGGATCTCTTGCCTAGATGCTGACAACAGCCTGCTACCTGAGCTCATGCCCTTGCCCTTTGGAGCCTGTGCTCAATCCAGCAGCCAAGTTGATCATTTTAATGTGTCTGACCATGTCACTACACCTACCATCCCCAACCGCTTTTATCGTGGCTTCCCACCCACTCAAGTTTAAATTAACACTCCTTCCAGCGGTCCGCAGAGCACTGGTTGCATAGTGGTTAAGAACTCAGCGGCAGTCCAGAAGGTCAGCAGTTTGAATCCACCAGTCATTCCCTGGAAACTCAGGGCAAGTTCTGCTCTGCTTTAAGGTCACCATGAGTCATAATCTACTGGGCAGCAGCCAGTTCTTTTTGTTTTCTTTTTACAGTAATCTGCAAGGTCCTGCAGTATTTGGGGTCCCGTTACCTCGCAGACTTCTTTTCTTACCGCCTGCCGCCTCGTTTCTTCGCTCTGGTCGCACTGACCCCCTTTCTGTGCTGTGAACACACAGGCGCACTGTTGCCTCAAGGCTTCCAGTCTTGCTGTCGGTTTGCATGGAAAGCTTTTTATCTTTTTTCACTCGATACCTGCATGGCTCATTTCTTATCTCCTTCATATCTTTGCTTCTGTGTCATTTTCTTTTTAAAGCCTCCCCTAACTACTGTTTTTATTTTTTTAAAAATTGCCAAATGCCTTCATAGTTTTTCTCCACAGCATTCATCACCACATGACACATACATTTACTAATTTGTTTTGTCTTGTTTAATTTGTTTATTGACACTGATCTCACTAAAATGAAGCTTCCCAGCCCTAGAAATGTGACTGTCACCTGGAATGATCTTGAACTTCTCCTTTGTAGTTTTCAGAGGAAAGGAATCTCTTCATTTAGTTGAGGCCTGAGTGACCAGAAGATTTATTGCCTGGGAATGGTTATGTTTGAAAGTATTCTCTTACCCATAGATAATGTGGGAGATGTTTTTGAAGAGTTCTTTTTACTTACTACCTTCTGAACTTGTGCTCTGTTCCATCACTCCTGTCACCCCGCCAAAAGAATTGGAGTTACCTACTTGCCACCTCTGCCACTGCCTTGACAGTATGTCATATTGTGGTAGCTTGTGTGTTAAGAGTCACATGTGGTAGATGGATTTCAGTGAACCTTCCAGGCTGAAGCAGGCTAGGGAGAAAAACCTGGCAATCTGCTTTTAAAAATTAAGTCATGGAATTTCATTTTGGATCACATCAGAACCTTGTTGGACTCTTCTGCTGTCGGGATGTTGGGTGAAACCAAGGGCCATTGAGGGCATAGAAGACCCTCGATGAGATGGGTTGACACAGCAGCTGCTGTGGTGGACTTGACCATGCTAGCAGTTGTGAGGATGGTGAAAGACTGGGCAGCGTTTCACTTTGTTGTGCATAAAGTCACTAGGAGTCAGAGTTGACTGATTGGTGCTAACAACAGAATCACCTGCGATTTTAATTCTGAGAGGCTGTTACGCCTACTCTGTCGTCTACCGTGATCACCATCACTCTACTTCAACTGTTTCTTTGCTGGCCAGGTTCATACTGAGCATCCCAAGTGTGTAAAAACAGTGTTGAATGTACTAGATTGCCATATAGTTTTAAGCCGTAGCGTCCTTAAAGTCAGAGCTGTTCCCCTGGCTGAGAACTTGAAAGTCAGGGCTGTTGATGTGGGTGAAAATGACCTCCCTTCTGTGCTCATAGAGATGGGTGAGCTTTGGAGCCAGTGGGGTTTGTTTAGAATTCAGCTCCAAGATTCACCCAGCTCTATGACCTTGAAAAAGTTACTTAAAATTTGAGACTGGGCCTGACCTGTTCCTTATCATCACAGGCTACTTGTCTTGGCCTTTTTTGGCCCTTATTCTTTTTCACTCATCATCTGTCACCCAGAGAAGAGATTTGATTGCTGGATCTTTCAACTCTTAAATATAGGGATCTCCACTGAGCAGTGACCCCTGCTTTAACCTTGTTTTCTAGGTGAATCCTGTATGTTTCAGTGTGATTGTTTGCTCTTAATTATTGTTAATGAAATAGCCTTCTCTGTGAACTGTATACTGAGCAGAAAGCCTAGAATCTGCACATGGCAAGTGTTGCGAAGTTAGACAGAGATGGCTTGGATAAGATGAAAGATTACTGCATCAGGAAACATATGGAAAGGGTATTACAGTTTCCACAGTCCTGCTCAAGATGTCAGTCTTTTTCAAAGAAATAACAATAAACCCAGAAAAAGAACATGTTATTTTCACACTTCTTCTCTTCAGTGAATAGATGTAAAAATTAACAGTAATGGAAATAGAATATGAATCCAGATAAAAAGGTATTTGCATCTTCCTCAGTTCCTTCTTTCCCAAGCTGTTGTGAGCTTTCACGATCTTACAGCTGATAAACCTCAGAGCCATGGGGAGCAGGACATGATGTTGAGTAGGACCCGCTTCCCTCTTGGAAAGTGGCTGGCCCTTGTGAGCTTCCGGGCTCTTCTGGAATGGTGGGGCGCATCCAGGAGAGCTGTGCCAGTTTTGTCCCTGTTCTCTCCCTGACTTGGTCACCCTGACCTTTCAATCTTAAACATGTAGGGGTAGTCACTATTGCCTCTGTGTTTATGTGTCCTACTCCTTAGGCTTTAGATTTGAGGAGCACTGATGGAACAGGGGTTAAGTGCTTGGCTGCTCACTGGAAGGTCAGCATTTTGAACCCACAGCTGCTGTGCTGGAAGAAGATGCGACAGTTCTGCTTCCGTGAAGGTTAACAGCCTTGGAAACCCTACGAGACAGTTCTAGTTTGTCCTATAGGGTTGCTGTGTGTCAGAATTGACACCACAGCAGTGGATTTTTGATTTTTGAAGCCTTAGATGTATTATAATTTATAAAGTTCACTAAATATTTGATACACATTGTCCCCAACTCAGCCCCTTTTGATACCATGTTTGATTCTACACCCTTGGAAAGATAAGAAGGAACTGGGTTGCTTTGCAAAACAAAAACAAGCTCACTGCTGTCAAGTCAATTCCGACTCATAGCAACCCTATAGGACAGAGTAGAACTGCCCCATACAGTTTCCACAGGGTGCTTGGTGGATTTGAACTATCAACCTCTTGGTTAGCAGACATAGCACTTAACTACTATGCCACCAGGGGTTTCTTTAGGTGTTAGGAAATCAAGGGAAAAGCTAGGTGTTGAGCACTGATGCAGATATGCATAGTCTTGTGTCTACAGCCATCACAGCTTAGACTTGTAATTTATAGTGCTTGCTATTGACAGATACTAGAGGGGCTCTGTGACTCGAATAATGCTACCAGCTGAATCTAGCTGTTAGGAATTCCAGTTCTTCCTCCAGGAGAAGCCCAGGGCTGGGGAGCTTGAGCAAAGCATCTAAGCCTGTTTGCTGTGCACTTTTCTTTTTATAAGGAACTCAGTGAATGAGAAGGTTGATGTTAACTATATCCAAATTTGAATTTGGATGGATATTGTAACTTCTTTAGTCTCACTTATAGAAGATTCTTTAACCTTGTCTGATGATAAAATATTTGTGGGGAGTGAGTGGGTAACTTGGTGTCATGGATTGACTTGTGTCCCCCCAAAAATAGGTGTAGCCCTGTGGCTGGACCATGATTCCAGTATTTTGTGGTTGTCCTCCATTTTGTGATTTTCCCATGCTTTATGTTAAAGGATTAAAGTGGGAGTGTAAATCCCTTCGTAGGATTACCTCTCCCTGCTCCACTGTAAAGGGAGTTTCCCTGGAGTATGGCTTACGCACCCTTAATCCTTTCCTCCTACAAGAGGTAAAAGGAAAGGAAAACAAGCAGAGAATTGGGAACCTCTCACCATCAAGAAAGCAGCACCGGGAGGAGAATGCGTCCTTCAGACCTGAGGTTCCTGTGCCGAGAAGCTCCCCGGACAGAGACTGATGCAATACTGGACTTTTCTCCAAAGCCGACAAGGGAGAAAGACTTCCCCTGGAGCGGACATCCTGATTTTGGACTTGTAGCCTACTGGACTGTGTAAGAGTAAACCTTCCTTTGTTAAAGCCATCCACTCTGTGGTATTTCTGTTAGAGCAGCCCTAGCTGACGAAAACACTTGGACTTAAGGCAGGAAATTAGAATGTGTCTTCTTGGATGTCTGTCACTTTGTTTACATTGACAGTATTTTTTTCTTTTATTAAAGAACAGATGTTTATTCATGCCTCCTTTCCTATGAGGTTAAGTTTGAGTAGTCTTTTATGTCTCATGCTTATGGAAGACCGAGAGGACAACTCTGTGTACAACAGGATGTGGTGGTGTCTCTGTGTTCACAGTGAGCCAGAAGAGGACATCTGCCCACTTAGCAGAGACAAAGCAAGTCTGGCCTGTACTAAGCATTGTGTGTATGTCCCTAAAACTTGGAGGATACAGAAGCAGTAAGAGCCACACTTCTTACTCTGTAAGGGTTTCTGCATGGAGAAATTCATAAAAATACATGTACAGGAAAGAGTTACAATTTTTGTGTAATCACAAACTTTCCTAGGTGGCAGACCACTACTGGGGAGAAGCAGAATAGAAAGTGATTTGAATTTGGAGACACTTGTACAGCAAATAATGGAGTGCCAGGCAGTGTCCCAGTCACTAATGATACAGCAGTGAATTCAACACACACGATCCCTATTTTGGTGGTGCTTATGTGTGCAGTGGAGGAAGGGAGGACGTGACAATTTTAGATATGAGTGCCAGAAGGAAATAAAACATGGTTGGAGGACGAGTACCTTTAAAGTGGGTGGTCAGAGAAGGCGAGGTTTAAACTGAAATTGAAATGGTGTGAAAGAATCAACTATGTAAAAATCTCAGGAGTATTCTAGGCTGAGAGAGTATTCTGCTAAAGCTGTGAGGTTGAAATGGGTTTGTTTTGTCCAAGGACCAGAAAGAAGATGGGAGTGAGAGAGACGGAAGTGGGAATAGGTGGCCAGCAGACATGGCCAGGAGCCAGATAGCTAAGGACCTATAGGCCTTGTCAAGGAGTTTGGATTTTACACAATTAAGAGAGAATGCTATTAGATGGTTTCAAGTCGGGGAAGGATACAACCCAGTCTGAGCTTTAAAATATTTTGCTCTTGCTGCAGTGTAGAGATGTAGACAGATACCAGCTGAAGGAAGAAGACCACTGAGAACTTGGAACAGTCTAGGGAAAAAGCAGTGGTGGCTGAGCCTTGGTGCTAGTAGTGAGACAGAGAGCAGTAGTCAGATTTAAGCTAACTTCAGGATTTGCTGATAGAGTGGGTAGAGGAAGAAGAGAGACTTTTTTATTTGATCAAATGGGTGGTGGTGTTGAAGAGCATGGGGAGTAGCAGGTTTGAGGAATTGAACTCAAGAGTTTTTGTTTATTTTAATTTTTAAACAGATGCTTCTGACATTTACTAACTCTGGAATACTGGGACAACTTCTTTTCACTTTTCCCACCTGTGAATGGAGGATGGTAATAGGACCAATGTCATAAGGTTGACGTGAAAATTAAGTGAATTAAAACTCCAGATGCAGTTATAGTAAGAGGATCTCACACATGGTACGAGTAGATGTTAGCTGTTACTGACACTACTGTTGTTGTTAGTGGCGGTGTATGTCCAAGCAGAGAGATGAAATAGGCCATTGGGTATATAAGTCTGGAGCCCAGGAGAGATGTCAAGACTGGTTTGGTAGCTGTCAGCATTTAGGTGGGTATTGACAACCGTGGAACTAGATGACATTGCCTAGAGAGAGAGAGTAAATAAAGACAATCAGGGACCGAAAGAAGTGGGTGTTCTAACATTTAGAGATCGGGAAAGGAGCAAAGGAGGAGTTGTCAAAAGACAGGAAGGAAACCTGAAGAGTGTGGCTGACATCCAGGAAATGAACTGTAGAAAATGTCATGAGCCAGAATATTAAATGTTACTGAAAATTAAGAGTAAGAAGAAGATAGATTTGCCTGGAATTGGTAAAAATTGACAGTAACCTTGGTGGCAGCCCTTTCAGTGGTACGTTCACAGTGAAAGTCCTACTGGTGTCAGCCAGAAAGAATGAGAGGTAAGAAATGAGGCAGTAGTTAGGGTTGAGGGGAGGGGTCGGTTTTGAAAAGGTTATTTTAATATGGGATTATTAAAACATGTTTGTATGCTAATAGAAATGATTCATTAGAGGAAGAATTTTATAATACAAGACAAAGGGGCAAATTGTAAGAACAAAATGCAAAATTCGAGAGTAAGCAAGAAAGAATAGATTTTGAAGGAGGAAAGGACACTTCTTCCAGTATAAATGGGGAGAGGCAGAGTATGGACACAGCCCCAGGTAAGAAGGTAGATATGGTGATGGAATTATAGTGACTTTTTAAATTGCATCCCTCTTTCAAAATGAAGTATAAGAGGAAGTCTTTGAAGAGTGAGAGAAGGAAACCCGAGTTGAAGTTTTTGTAACTAATTGAAGATATAGAAAAATGTTTTGTTAAGTGCTGTTGTGTTACTTTCTACTCATAGTGACCATTTGTACAACGGAACCAAACACTGGTACTGTACCGTCTTCACAATCACTGTGACATTGTTGCAGCCACTGTGTCAGTCCATCTCACTGAAGCCTTCCTCTTTTTCACTGACCTTCTACTTTAACAAGCATGATGTCCTTCTCCAGGGGCTCGTCTCGCCCAATAACATGTCCAAAATAGTGAGACATAGTCTTGTTGTCCTTGGGTCTAGGAATCATTGTGGACCACATATAAACTGCTAAATGAGTGAAGTAGTGCAGTGGGTGTTAGCATAGCTGTGTATGCAGAGGTCCCTTGGGACATAAAGATGGGAATGGTCAGTTTACCCAGGGTGCACATTCTCTCCATCCATGCTGTTTTATTTCTTCCAACTACTCAGGTCCTGCAGGAGAGTCATCACTTCAAACTACCTCATTTTAAAAAGCCTTCGTGGAGCACCTCGTGATATTTTAATGTCAGGAATGCATCTCATTAATCTTTGTACCCTCTTCTGCCCCCCAACCCCACCGAAGTCCACAAAGTACCCTTCCCAGAACCTCCACCTTGGGAGGAGTAGCTGCTCTTTGTTCCTCATATCTTTGAAGGGACCTAGTTACCTCTCATGCAAATGTAAAAAAAGTACCTTCACTTATGCTAATGTTGAACATTAATGCTTCCTATTGCCCAGAAGCAGTGTTCCCTCCAACGTTACACTGTTCAGGAGTAACAAACTATGAAGGTTAAGTGTACAAGAACCGTTTAATCTTGTAATCAAATAAAACTTACTCTAGTTAACCCGATGCATGTAGTAATGTACCTCATCATTATTGTGCTGCATTGTAATTAGTCAAATAGAGAATGAGTGACCTAAGAGAATGCAATTAGTATTTCTTTTAATACAGTGAAAATAGGTTTTGTGGTTTTTCCACTTTTGTTAGTTATCTGTTACCTATAATTATCTTTCGTGTTGACAGTTTTTCTTTAGATCAGTGTGATTTAATCCTTTTTATACACTCATAAACACACATGTGATTACTTTGACGCACAGGTTAGAAAAAACCAAAGGCTAGCATTTTCGGCTGCTGGGATTCGGTCTTTTCCTTTCCAAAGGAGGTGTCTTTTCTGAGCTTGGTTAACCCACTGTATTACTCATCTAGTCCTGCTGTAGCAGAAATACCACAAGTAGATGGCTTTAGAAAGAGCAATTCTATTTTGCCACAGTCCAATAGGCTAAAAGTCCAAATTCAGGGTGTCAGCTGCAGAGAAGGCTTACTTTGCTGGAGCTGGAGGAAGGTCCTTGTCATCATTCTTCCCCTGGACTAGAAGCTTCTGAGGCACAGAGGCCCTGATCCTTCCCCAAGAATGTGCGCTACTCCTGGCACTGCTTTCTTGGTCATATGAGGTCCCCAGATCTCTCTGAGCTTCTGTGTATCTCAAGAGAGTGAGTCAGGGCACAAAACAATCTTATACATTGAGTCTTGCCCCAGCAACACAACTGCCAGCCATCCAGCATCATTAGCATCATAGAGGAAAGATTTACAAAATAAAGGAACACAGTACGAGAAATCTTCGCCTAGCTAAACTGCTACATAGACTTTGGGGGACCTAGTTCAATACACGACACCCATGCAGTATGTACTTGTTCTTGCTTGCCCAGTATGGGCTTTTCTCAACACCCAGATGTATACTGGAAACATTTAGTGAGTGTTAAAATAAAAATCCTGTTAAGTCAGTAATAAAAATTGGTAAAAGTGTTTTGAACATGTTGTTAGTTATCATCGAGTCGGTTCTGACTCATAGTGATCCTGCGTACAACAGAACCGTGTAAGCACTGCCTGGTCCTACACCATTCTCACAGTCATTGCTATATTTGAGCCCATTGTTTTAGCCAGTGTGTCACTCTGCTTATTGAGGGTCTTCTTCTTTGGTGCTGACCTTCTGCTTTACCAAGCATGGTGTCCTCCTCCAGGTACTTGTCCTTCCTAATAACACATCCAAAAAAATATGTTAAACATCATGTTAAACAGAGAGACAAAGTCTCACCATTCTCATTTCAGAGGAACACTCTGGCTCTGCATCTTCCCAACACAGATTTGTGTTTTTCTTCACCAACGCCACGATCTTAATGGATGAGTTCGTTTTTGGTCTTCCTTGTCCATTGTTCAGCTTTCCCGTGCCTACGAGGTGACTGAAGACACCATGGCTTATGTGAGGTGCACCTTAGTCCTCATAAGGACATTTTGGTTTTGAACACTTTAGAGAGGTCTTTTGCAGCAGATTTGCCCACTGAAATATATTTGATTTCTTGGCTGCTGCTTCCATGAGCATTGATTGTGGATCCAGGTAAAATGAAATCTTTGCCAGTGTCGGTATTTTCTCTGTTTAACATGATGTTGCTTATTGGTCCAGTTGGTGATGATTTTTGTTTTTAAATGTTGAGGTGTGGTCTCTACTGAAGGCTCTAGTCATTGATCTTCTTTGGTAAGTGCTTCCGGTCTTCACTTTCAGCAAGCAAGATTGTGTCATTTGCATATCACTGGTCATTAATGAGTCTTCCTCTAGTCCTGGTGCAGTGTTCTTCATGTTGCCCGGGTTATTAGATTATTTATTCAACATACAGATTGAATAAGTATGGTGAAAGGATACAACTCTGAAACACACCTTTCCTGATTTATAGCCACTCAGTTATTCCTTTGTTCTGTTTGAAGGAGTACCTCCTGGTCTATGAACAGATTCCTCACAGGCATAATGAAGTGCTCTAGAATTCTCATTTTCTACAATGCTATCCATAATTTGTTATGGTCCACATAGTCAAATGCCTTTGTGTAGTCAATGAAACACACGTAACTGGCTTTCTGGTATTCTCTGCTTTCAGCCAAGATCCATCTAACATCAGCGATGATATTTCACATTCCATGTCCACTTCTGAATCTGACTTAAATTTTGACAGTTTCCTGTTGATGTACTACTGTGATCACTTTTTAATGATCTTGAGCAACATTTTACCTGTGTGTAATATTAATGTTATCATTTGATAATTTTTTCATTTTGTTGGCTCATCTTGCTTTGGAATGGGCACAAATATGAATTACTTTTAGTGATTTGTCTGAGTAACTGTCCTCCAAGTTTCTTGAAAAAGGTGTTTCTGGCATTGCATGCATTTTCAGAAACATCTAAGTTGCTCTTCCACCAATTGAACCCTTATTTTTCACCAGTGCCTTTAGAGCAGCTTTGATTTCTTTCTTCAGTACCATTGGTTCTTCATCATATGCTACCCTTCTGGAACATTTGAATGGTGACCACTTCCTTTTGGTATAGTCACTCTTGTTATTCCTGCTATCTTATTGGGCTGCTTCTTGTGTTGTACAGTATTTTACTAAGACCTTTTCTTCAGTTCTTTCAGCTTGGGAAATGCCGAGGCTGTTCTTCTTTTATGGTTTTCTGACTCCAGGTCTTTGCACGTATTGTTACAATACTTTGTCTTCTACAGCCAGCCTTTGAAACCTACTGTTCAGCTCTTTTACTTCATCATTTCTTTCTTTCACTTTAGCTACTCTGCATTTAAGAGCAAATACCACTTTCTTCTGACATTCATTTTAGTCTTTTCTTTCCTTCCTGTCTTTTTAATGACCTCTTGCTTTCTTCATGCGTGCTATCCTTGGTATCATTCCACAACTTGTGTGGTCTTCAGTCATCAGTGTTCAGTGTTTCAGATCTGTTTTTCAGAGGGTCTCTAATTTCTAGTGGGATATACTCAAGGTTGTATTTCAGCACTTATGGACTTGTTTTAATTTGCTTCAGATTCAACCTGCATTTGTGTATCAGCAATTGGCCTTGTTCTGACTGGTGATATTGAGCTTTTACATTGTCTCTTCCAAGCGATGTAGTCTATTTGATACCTGTGTATTCTGTCTGGTAGGGTCCACATTTATAGTCATTGTTGATGTTGTTGCAAATATACATTTCAAATGAATAGCTCTTGAAATTCTGTCATATACTATGCAGTATCATTTCTGTCACTAAGGCAACAATTTCCAACCACTGATCCTCCTCCTTTGTTTCCAACTTTTGCATTCCAGTCACCGGTAATTATGCATCTTGATCATATGTTTGATAATTTTGAACTGCAGAAATTGGTAAAAATCTTTAGTTTCTTAATCTTTGGCCTTAGTGGTTGGTGTATAAATTTGAATAATAGTTGTATTAACTTCTTTGTGGGCTTATGAATATTATCACTTAGAGTATTGTACTTTAGGATAGATCTTGAAATGTTCTTTTTAATAATGAATGCATTACTATTCCTCTTGAATTTGTTGTTCCTGGAAGAGTAGACCACATGATTGTCTGATTTATAATGGTCTAAAATAACAATATTTATGTGTTCCATTTCATTTTTCACAATTTTCAGTTTTCCTAAATTCATGCTTCATGTATCCCATGTTCTTAGTAGATGTTTGTACCTGTTTCTTCTCACTTTGGGCCATGTCATATCGGTAAATGAAGGTCCTAAGAGCCCTACTCCCTCCACATCATTAAAATTGACTGTACTTTGAGGAGTCAGTTCTTCCCCAGTTGCCTTTTGAGTGCCTACCAACCTGAGGGTTTTATTGTCCAGCATTATTATAAAGCAGTGTTTGCTTTCTCTTTATAAGGTTTTCACTGGCCAACCTTTTAAAAGTAGGTAGCTGGATTCCTCTTCTCAGTGTGTCTCAGTCTGGAAGCGTAACTGAAACCCATGTGCCGTGGATAACCTTCCTGGTATTTGAAATACTGGTGGATTAATTTCAGCATCACAGCCACACACAAGCTGTTAGGGTCCGGATTTCAAGACGTGACACAGTTTCCTTTTAGAAGTTAAGTTTTATTAAAAAATGTGCCCAATGAAAAGACTGGTGCACCAGGGACGCACTCCAAACTATGCAGAGCAGAGGCAACCCCAAGTTTCCTTAGCATGCAGCATTTAAGCTGTGAAACCTCAAAGTAGGGAGGGGGAGCTGACCTTTGCATTGATTGGCTGAGGCCATATGGAATTTCTGCAAGTTGCAAAATGTAGCTGTGGGTGAATGTGTCAACCCCATTGGTGAATGTTCTCATCCACGTGGAATTTCCATGGGTTATAAAATGTAACCGTTAGTGGATGTTTTACTAGATTTGGTAGGGCTGGCTCCAGGGGTTATTTGCAAGGCTGTCTCCAGGCCCTATCTTTTGCAAGACAAAGGCAGAATTACAGTGTAATTACTCCATGGTATTTCCTGTTATTTCCTGTTAAGTTGGTTCCTGGAGCCTTTTACTCTGAATTTTTACTGCACCCTTCCTCAAAATGGAGTTACTTATGTCTCATTTCAACAAAGCTGCTACAGTACAACAGACCAACGCGTCAGTGGTGACACTGGACTGTAAGCAAGACTGGTCTCATAGTGTGATCACACAAAACTCCAGATTCTCATTACCTGTCCCAGATAGCCCATCTGTGAGACGGATTTTGGTGACTGATTAAAGTGCAAGTTTACTAACCATATTCTGCTGGCTAAAACACCAGGACAGACAGACTGGAGTCTCCAGCGCTGTCCAGATTGGGAACGCCGAACCAGGGAACAAAGTGTGGGTGTTTGCATACACTCACAAAAGCCTAGCAAGAATAGTAGGGCAACTGGGTAGTGTCCTTTGGGTGGAAGTGGTCAACTTCACAACCTAGCAAGCCATCAACAACCATCAAGGAAACAGAATGGTGCTAGATGTCATCTGGCCAGCAGTCTGAAAGAAGAAAGCTTAAACACAAGTTACTTTCCTGTCTCCCCTACCAAATTCTGGTATCATTAGTTAAGAGTTTAGTTATCAAAAAAAAAGGAATCATTCATTGCCTATAGCTCACTGAATCTACAGTGGGACCTTTGAGGGCTCCACCCTAGTGTTGCTGCCTGGGGCTTGTGGCACATGGTGGTCATGTCTTTGCCTGTGAATTGGGGGTGATCTGAAACAAAGCCTCTCAGGCCCTCCTATCTTGAGCACCCCTCACATGGAAGCTTTTATCAGTCTCCAGTTTCAATAGGCTTTAAGTGAAGAGACAGGATTATCGCCTGAAAAGATTATGAAATATCCATTAAAAGAGTAAACTAAAAGTATTCCTAAACAGAAATCAATCCCATGCTTGAAATTTATCTGTTGTTTATTTTTCTTAAATACAAATATGCGTCTATTTTATAAGAATGTGCTTAGTGATCCTTGGTCTGCTTTAAGAGATAATGGTGGTTATCCTGTTGAGTCATGCACACTCCCCTCTCCACCTCCTGGTTTTTTCTCTTTTCTTGGGGGTAGGGAACAGAGATGAGGAGTAGAAACAGATCAGACTACACTTGAGGCTACACTTGAGTAGTTAAGAAAGAACCATGCTTGCGGGAAGGGGACAGAGACGAGGAGTAGAAACAGAGCGGAATACATGTCTGTAGGTCAATCAAGACTGTCTAATTTGTACCGCCAATGAAAGTAAAATGCGACAACTACAGCTTATGTATTTCTAAGTGCTATATATCTATCTTTTATACATAAAAAAGGCTAATAACCCCCTCCCCCATACATTTCCACCCCTTAGGAAATATCATCTTCACTGAGCATGTATAGCCTAGAGGGTGTGAACAGGATAATCTCAGTTCTTTCTTAAACAAAGCAGACCAAAGATCACTGAATTTATTCTTACAAAATAGCTGCATATTTGCATTTAAGAAAACAGGTAAATTTCAAGTATAAGATTTATCTCTTTAGGAATACTGCTAATTTACACTTTAATATGTGTTTTGTAATCTTTATAGGTAGTGACCCTGTCCTTTGTAAATGGACAGCCTCGTATACAGTCAGGCTCGTTTCTGCCTCTGGGTCTTAATACATTTACATGTTAGTTGCACAGCCCTGAGCGTATTTCTGTCTGTACTTAGAGTCAGAAAGAGTGATTTTGTGTCATTTATTTCCCTTGGAGGGCTTATATCATACCAACACTTGGGTTTCATCAAGATCCTTTATATTTTTCCCTTAAATTTTCAATGCAGTTAAACCTGACTCTTTATGGGCCATAAGCAAAGACATAAATGATAATAGAAAAAAAATTCTTCAATTACAGAAGGCAAGAGTTCTGGAATGCATTGTTCAGCTGCTGTCTTTTCCCATGGTAGAAAGTTCATAATGGGGGACTTTAAAAAGGGTGTTTCTTTTTTTATCTTCCCCTTTAAGGAAAAAAAGCTGCGATGATCAGTTACCTAAAACCAGTGTTACTCATAATATGGGATAATGAACATCAACTAAAACTAATACTCAGATGCTTATTTATTCAACAAATGTTTGAATTTGAGTTATATGTCAGTAACTTTATTGAGTACTAGGGGAAACTGGTGGCACAGTGGTTAAGTGCTGTTGTTGCCAAATTGACACTTAGGTCCATCCGCCTGTCACTGTAACTGAAAATTGCAGAGACAGTGTAGGTTCCAGGAAGAATTTATCTGCAGGTTTCTGCAGCAAACCCGGGGGAACAGTGGCCATTCAAACCGTCCCATTTGAGTTACATTTTCCAGGGGCTTTTAGAGCCAGAATTCAAAGGGGAGGAGGTTTGTCACAGAACAATAGTCAGGAGTTACAAGACTTCATTACATCACAAGGTGTCATCACATCTAGCAAACAGTGTGAATTATCTGCCGTTTGTCAAGGAAAATCAAACAGTAAACTATTATTTACATCTAACAAACAGTGAATGGTCTAAAAGTTTGTCAGGGAAAATTAAACAGGGCAGACTTAAAGTCTATCACAGCAGAATCAGTCAGAGCAGATCTCAGTGTCACAGGATAATCTAGCAGGGTAAACTATCTAAAAATTTTTTATCTCTCTGAGGTCTTAATCTTGGAGGATATAGAGTTGATTGTGACAGAATGAGGTAGGGAGAGGACTGCAGGTTATTAAGTTAGAATGTAACTTAATAACCTAAGTGACCTTTGTCAGGCCCTTGCATCCACCATCACCTCTGAGGTCTCCGTTAACTATGTTTTCAGAGATCACGGGAGCAAAAGATAGGAAGAAGAATCTGGACCTGTTTGTCCAGTTAAAAGGTAGCTTAATAACCTAAGTGACCTTTGTCCAGCCCTCTGCGTCCACCTTCACTGTGGCTGCTAACCAAAAGGTTCACAATTCATATCCACCAAGTGCTCCTTGGAAACTCTATGGGGCAGTTCCACTCTGTCCTATAGAGTTGCTATGGGTCGGGATTGACTTGATGGTCATGAATTTGGTCTGGTGGGTGTAGGGCACAAAGATGTCACTTTAGAGAGTTTATGTTTTAGAGACATGGATTAAAAAGCAATCAACCTTTATAATGAGATAGTGCAACGGTAGCAGGAAACCCTGGTGGTGTCGTGGTTAAGTGCTATGGCTGCTAACCAGAAGGCTGTCCGTTCAGATACACCTGATGCTTCTTGGCAATTCTGTGAGACAGTGCTACTGTATCTGTAGGGTCACTGTGAGTCAGAATCACCTTGACTGCTGTGAGTTTAGTTTTTTGGTTGTCAGAGTAAAGAGAAGGGGCCCCTGAGTACCACATGGAGCTAACTCAAGCAGTGCCTTGAAGAAGCTGCTCAAACAGATGGGTAAGGTGTTTGGAAAGGGGTGGAACCATGGTGTTGCAGATAGAGAGGGTGAAAGAATGTGACTCTTGAGTGCTGTGCAGACCAGTTATTTGGTACACCTTCTAGAAATACTGTTTAATGTTATTTTAGAGGTGCTCAGGGCTTTGGAGGGAAAGAGCTAAGCTGTCTGGTAATTGTCTCAGGTTGTATCACCCCAGTCAGTCATGCTCTGTAGTTAATGCGATTTATCTTATATGGCAGTATAGCAGCTCTCTGTGACACTCAAGAGTGCTCCTTAGTGCATTTGCCCCCACCCCACCCCACCCCACCCACCTACACATCAGGGGCTTATCAGAAGTGTATTCCTGCGACCTCATGTAGTACTTGGTACTATGGGATCCTGTTAAGTGTGGTTTTTCTGTGCATCTCTTTACTTTTTCAGCAATGTATAGCATCCTGGTAATGTTTCCATATTCCGTATAGCTAATGTGTTTGGTTCTGACCAATCTTGTGTGTTCTGATAGGCCTTTATAGACTCTCCTGGGGTGTTTGAAGTTGATCCTGACGTTAATGAGGAGCCATTTGAAGAAGTATAAAGAGAGGAGAAATGTTTCCCCCACCTTTTTTTGTGGGCAGGAGGGGATTCCTCTGGTAGGCAGCAAGTGTGGAAGATTGATGGAAAGCAGTGAATTTGGCTGAGGGTGCCAAACTAAGTCAGAAAAGCAGGTAGGAGAGTTTGATCAGTTTAGACAAAATAGGATGGGTTTGTAGTAATGGGGATGAAGAAGAGGAATTTGAAAGTTGTTTAGGAGATAAATGTAGCTATGTTTAACAAATACAGACATCAAGAATAACTCTTCAGCATCTGTTTTGGATGCTGTATTAGTTTTCCATTGCTACTATGACATATTACTGTAAATTTGGTGGCTTAAAACAATACAAACCCCCAAATCTACTATTGTTGAGTTGATTCCAACTCATAGTAACCCCATTGGATTTCCAAGGCTGTGAACCTTTACAGAAGCAGATTGCCACATGTGATTTGGTGAGGATCAACTGCTGACTTTTTGGTTAGCAGCCAAGTCCTTTAACCACTGCACTACCATGGTACCAGAAAACAATGCGGGTTTCATTGTCTTACAGTTCTGGAAGTCAGGAGTTCAAAATGGATTCCACTGGGCTGAAATCAAGGTGTCAGCAGGGCTACACTCATTTTTGGAGGCCCTAAGGTCAGCATCGACTCAATAGTACTGGGTTTGTTTAAGGGAGAAACCGTTTACTTGCCTTTTCTAGCTTCTAGAAGCTGCCCACATCCCTTGGCTTGTGATAGCCTTCCGTCTTGAAAGGCAGCAATGGCTAAGGAGTCTTCATTGTATCACATCACTCTCATGCTGACTCCTTGGCCACCTCCTTCCACATTTAAGGGGCTCGATTGTTACACTGGACCCACCCAGCTCATCCGGGATGAATAATGTCCTATTTTCAGATCATCTGGTTAGCAGCCTTAATTTCCCCTGTAATCGTAATACCTCTTGGCCATGTAACATATTTACAAGTTCAGGGATCAGGACATGGTCATATTTGGGTGGACCCTTATTCTGCCTACCACAGGAGCCTAGATAATGGTACCATTTGCCAAAAGGAAAGGAGCAAGAGTAGTTTGAGGTGGGATGTGAAGGTGAAATTTTCTGATTTGCATATTTTAGATATTCAGGTTTAAGGTATCCGTGGAGCCTTCCAAGGCGGCTGTCCAGGAGGCAACTGAAAGTATGGGTCTGGAGCTTAGTAGTTTGTTAATTTGGATGTTACAAGTTTAAGGTTAGTAGCTGGAATTAGAACTATGGACGAGACTGCCTCAGATGAGTCTAGAGTAAAAAGGCCAGGGTGGGACGATGGGATAACATCTGTGTTTAAGAGACAGAATGCAGGAAGAGGGCTGGCTGTAAGAGGGAGAGACTGATGAGGAGCATAGGAAGACTCAAAGGAGAAAATGGTGTCGTAGTCAGCCCTGGTGTCTGAAAAACACCTGAACAGATCCAATGGCGTGGTAAAGACGCCAGACCACTGGGAATGTGCTGAGGAGTCAGTGGGAGGAGGAACAGTGGAGATTGATGTGAAAGCAAGAAAAGAGAAAGGGCAGTAGCTGGAGAGAAGATACAGGTTCATGAAAAGTTTTCTTTTTTTTCCCTGATAATAATAAATGGTTGGGGGAAAAAATGATGAATTCACATCAGCAGAACCCTGTGACTTGCATCCTCTGTTATTCAAAGAATTAGTAAAATTTATTGGTAGAGCCACTATTAGCTATTATTTTCGAGACGCCATGGAGCACAAAAGACAGAGAATAGATTCTGGATGACCCTGGTAATTACGGATGTCTTCCTATTCCAGATAGCAGGGAGGATATTACAGCATATCATTAAACAATCCACTTAAAATAAGCACCTTGACAAGCTCGAGGTGCTGAATAGCAATGACTGCATTTTTGCAAATGGCAATTTTTGTCAGTTGCTAAGTCTCCTTCAGCAATAGACAAGCCATGAACAAAAAGGAGATAATATATGTAACATCTAAACTGTGGCGAAACTTCTAGGGGTATTCTGAACTGCATGAATATTAAACGTGTGTAACCAGCATACTAGCTGCAATACAGTAACGTAAGTTTGATGAGTACTGTCTACATGGCAGGCATTGTGTGAACACTTTACGTGTAGCAGATCATTTCATCTTCACCCAAACCCATCAAATAGATACTATTTCTGTTTTATATGGATGGGACTCCCATAGGTTATACAGTGTCACTGGGGCAGAAAGGCTGATCTGGGCATCAAGGGAGCTGGCTTCTAATCTGAACTCTGTTGTTAGGTGCCATCAAGTCAGTTCCAGCTCACAGCAACCCTATAGGACATAGGGTTTCTGAGGAGCAGCTGGTGGATTTGAACTGCCAGCCTTTTGGTTAGCAGCCTAGCCCTTAAACATTGTGTCACCAGGACTCCTGAACTCAGCTTTTTTTTTTTTTAAAGTAGCAGTGTGGCTGACAGTTTCAGTATGTGCTAGTGCAGTGCAGCTGTTTCCTTCTGTAAAGAATGAGACACAGGAAAACGATGTGTAGGACAGCAGTGCCGCACTGGGCACCGGTCACACCACCTTTGTGAAGAATTGTGTCCCTTTTTCATCTCTGTAATTTGAAAAAGGGATGAGTAAGTGGCGCGTCTAGGGATGAGCCCAGGTGATGAACTGTTTAAAAGCTTCTGAGCAGAGATTTAAAGTGGTGTTTTTGTGTAGCCTATCTGGTTTAAAATCTGAATTACATGCCAGCTCTTACAAAACTGTGAAAACTCACACAAAAATCCACATCGCCAGCTGCTCTTGGAAAACAGGAAACTTGGTCATCGCCAAATCCGCACTCCCCCGTGGCCCCAGGGAGCTGAAGTGGGTATTTTCCAGTATGCCCTCCACCCACTCGGACATTTCAGGCCAGTTGTCATGAGAGAGACGTCTGAACTTTGGAAACAAGTGCTTTTTGAAAGAGGGATCTTACTGTTCTCTTTGAGGAAATAGTTAAGAAAAGTGAAAGGAAAGAATGAAGGAAGAGAGAGAAGAAAGGAAGGAATTTAATTTGAATCAGAGTAAGAGCTTGGCAGAAGGACTTCTTTTCTAGGGGTTAGGTAGTCTGAAGCAGAACTGCACGTTGAGCACACATGTTGGTAGTCCTGCTCCAACAAGGCACCCCAGGGGTGCACAGAGCTGTCCCGCGCGACTGTGTGTGGTGAGCCACGCTCACAGTGTCTAAGGCAGGTCACACAGGTGCCAAGTATGAAATTTTGTGCACAGCACCGGTGGCTACTGGCTCCGTAGTTTCCTCTCATGTAGTAACAAGACCTCATTCTTTCCTTCAAATGTCTACTCCATCCCACCCACAATGTATGAGGGGTTTTCTTTTCCCCATAACCTTGCCAGCGACAGATTTTGCAGACTCACAGATGTTTTTTGCAGATCTTGTAGGGTGCAGTGGTTAAGAACTTAGCGGCTTACCATAAGACTGCAGTTTGAATCCACCAGTCACTCCTCGGAATCTTTATGTGGGAGATGTCTGTCTTACAGAGTCTTTGCATCGGAATTGACTCTACAGCAAGTGGCTTTTTTTTTTTCCTAAATAACTGATGAATCTCCATTTCTCATATCTGAAGAGCAATTGAGCATGTTTTTGGGAAGTCCAACAGTTCTTTTTCATGTTTAAGTGGTTTTTAGTCTTTTTATTCTTCATTTTCAGGAGTTCTTTGTGTATTGGTAATATTAAGCTCTGTTTGTGAAGGAAGTTGTGGGTTATTTTTCTCAATTTGTAATTTATGCTCTTTCTTTCTTAGCTTTTATTAACCATGTAGAATTTTGTTTGTTTTTTATGTAGTCACATTTACTAATGGCTTTTTTTGAGTAACTTAGGAAGACTTTCTCTCTTAGAATGTAGAGGAATTTGCATGTTTTATTCTGGTCCTTTTTTTTCATTCTTAACATTTAAAAATCATTGATTCATTTGGAATTCATCCTGATGTATGGTGTGATGAGTGAGTTTGATTTTACCTTTTTCCAGTGGTTATTCTGTTATCCCAGCGTCCCTTACACTAAAAAGTCTGTCTATTCCAACCCTAATTTGATATGTTGCCTGTATCGCATAAAACATTTTCACATGCAGTTGATTCTGTTTCTTGAATATTTTACTGTGTTCCACTGAGCTGTCTATTTATGAGCCATTGCTGCATTATTTTTAGAGGCTTTATGTATTCATATATACTTTTCCAGGGTTTCCCTGGATGTTGTTGCTAATTGCCCTTCCATTAGCTTGTCAGATTCCAAGGAGGGCAAAACTTGATGGTATTTTGAGATGATACTAAGTTTAGAATTAGGAAGTAGTGACATTCTGTGGGGCTGAATCTTCCTCTCCAAATGCATCTTTCTAGTGGTCCCAAGTGCTTAAATGTTCTACCTTCTTTCATATACATGTGGTCCCTCAGATTTGGCCAAGTTGAGTCTGAAGAGTCAGTAGGGATATCCGAGTGAAACTGCTTGGTCAGAATATGGGTCAGGAGGTCAGGGGAGAGAGAAAGAGAGGTTGGGTAGAGGTGTATGCTGGGAACCACTTTCATTAATAATATGAGACTTTGTGAAATAACTGTTCTACTGTTGGAAATTGACCATCTTTAAGTTAGTCATTGGATACCCTGTGGCGTAGTGGCTAAGTGCTGTGTCTGCTAACCAACAGGTAAGCAGTTCAAATCCACCAGGCGCTCCTTGGAAACTCAATGGAGCAGTTCTACTGTGCATCAATAGGAGTCGGCCTCGACTCGACAGCACTGTTTTTTTTATAAGTTAGTCATTTAATAAGGAAGTTTCTTATCGAAGACATTTAGTGTACCACAAGATATTACTTTAACATTTTCTTATTAATAAAATATTTTAGCTTTTTTAAAAAATTTATTTTTTCACTGTTTTCAGTGAACATTTACAGTTTGAGGCAGTTTCTCAAACAAAAATTTACATACTTTGTTATATGACCCTAGCTGTTTTCCCCACACTGTGACAGCGTGCTCCTCCCTGCCACCCCGTATTTCCCACATCTGTTCCACCAGCTTCTGTCTTCTCATCTCGCTGTCCAGTTAGCTTCCTTTATCTGCTTAAGCCAAGAAACACACTCTTCACCGGAATCATTTTATGTCTGTCATACCAGTGCAGTCTTTGTCTGAGGAGCTGGTTACCAGGATGGTTTCAGTGCTAAGAGGGTTTGGGGGCTGTGTCTTCAGGGGACCCTCCAGTCTCTCAGACTATCAAGTCTGGTCTTTTTACTAGAACTCAAGTTTTGCACCATGTATTTCTCCTGCTCTTTCGGAGACTCTTTGTTGAGTTCCCTGTAAGGGCAGTTGTTGGTGGTAGCCAGGCACCATCTAGTTCTTCTAGTCTCATGCTGATGTAGGTTCTGGTTATGTGGCCCTTTCTGTCTCTTGGTCTCACAGTTTCCTTATGTCTTTGATACTCTTTATTATCGCTTGCTCCAGGTGTGTTGAGATCAGTTGATGCTCCTTAAATGGCCTCTTACTACCTATTAAGACCCCGGATACCATCACCGCAGTGGGATGCAGAGCATTTTAATAAACTTTGCTCTGCTACTTGACGTAGCTATTTTCTGAAACCCTGGCCCATAGACTGCTATCCTTGCTACTCTATCCCTAGAAGTGTTTGGTTGTATTTAGGAGATTTCTTATATTTTAGTTTAGTCCAGTTGTGCTGACTTCTCCTTTATGGTGTGTTGTTTCTCCCCTTACCTAAATTAATTCTTCTCTGCTATCTAATTAGTGAATACCCTTCTTCTTCTCTCCCCACGCTTGTGACTAACCATCAAAGACTTTTGTTTTTAAGCCTTTTCTTGAGTCCTTATTATAGTGGTCTCAGATAGTATATGTCCTTTTGCAACTGACTAATGTACTCTGGTTTTTAATTTCTCTTAGCATAATGTCTTTCAGATTCTCTCGTATTATGCGATGTTTCCCAGAGTCATTGTTGTTCTTTATCATTGCATAATATTGCATTGTGTGAATATATGGGCGCCTAGGTTGTTGCTATCTTTTTGCTATTGTGGACAGTGCTGCAGTGAACATTAGTGTGCATGTATCTGTTTTTGTGGCAGCTGTTATTTCTCTATGATGTATTCCAAGAGCTCTAGGTTCTTAAATCCTGTGCAGCATGACTCCTTAGCTTCATGGATGAAAGAAATATAAGTTTTAGAGACTATTTCATTGATTTTGTTTCTAATTCTTAGATAAAAAGGTAGATGTTTTGTACTTTATCAACTATAGAAAAACACAAATAAAAACACTCAACATTGTTTAAAACTGTCTCAGCTCTAAGGAGGTACCAGTGCTTTTTAATAAAAACATATTTTTGTACTGTATCCTATAAAATGTAATGATTTAGCTTCAGAACTTAATATGGAATTGGGTTTCCCATAAAGAGGTGACAAGGTTGTTTAGTTTGAATTATACCTTGCTTTTTGGTTTTATACTGAGAAAATCACACATACATATAACCATCTGTGAGGGTACACATTCTAGAGATAAAACCCTTTTAAAATATCCTTAAATCAGAAAAGTAAGAAGGAGTTTATAAAACATCTACTTTTCTGCATTTTAGAAATACTTTATAGATTTAAGAATAAGAATTAAAAACAAACCAATACTGCTGGCTACTCTTACACGGTATCTTCCGTTTCAAAACAAGTTAGCAGTTATTAAACCTTTATAGTAGACCATCTCAGAAAATAATGCCATGATGTTACAAACAAGGCTTGCTTAAGGAATTAAGATAATTCATTTTAAATTGTAGGCCACCAGACATTTCACTGTTTGGTAGGTATCTAGGTATTTATTTTTCTTTAACCCCACTCACTGTACTGCAATAGTTTTTTGAGATCTTTGTATCATTTTTATTTTTCATACTTGCTTTGGGCTTTGTGTGTTGAGAATGGACTTGGGAGAAACAGTAGAAATGCTATTGCCTTTAGCCTTAGTTTCTGTGAAATAGATAAAAACAAAATTATTTTGGAAGTCTGTTGTCAGCAGGACTTAGGGAATACTAAAACCTATTACCTCTTCTTTGTATATATGTGTCTTTCCTGTATCAGTGCTACAAAGTATTTATAGCTTGTGTGGTTTCTCTGTAGGATCATTTTCCAGGGATATTTTTTGCTAAGACAGTATGCAAGCATAACAGCCCTCACAATTACACCTCTTGATGCAGAGCTAAGGTATGAATGTAGTCGTCTTAGAATTATTTTATCCCAAACAAGGTAAAATCAAACTTTGGGGGACCATCTCCTTATCCACATTGCAAAGCGTCATGTTCTTCAGTCTTCAATGCATTTAGCTTTTGGGCATTAGAATAAGTGGAGAAAGCAAAATGAGAAAACGTGAGAACATAAATGTTAGCAGAAGAGATGAAATATTGCAGTGTCATTCAGATGTCTTCTTGGCTCTCAATATATGGAGTGATGTGGCATGGACAGCCTGAAAAGAGAGAGATTCTCAAGTGGAAGTGACAGAAGGTGACTGCTAGCCCTGTCTTATGGGGCCTCCAAAAGGAATCATGTCCATGCACTACTTAAGGGGCCATGATTTTGAATCATGTTCTTCAGGTGGGATTAGATTATATATTAGCTATTCTACTGAGATCTCCTTTTTTTCAGTTACATCTGTTAATACCTAGAATGAAAACAGAGTGGTTTTCACATGATCATGTATCAAGTGAACCCATAGAGGCCCTTCAGTACAAGGATTCTTGAATGAGTTTAGATGGGTAGACAAGCATCATGGATTTTGTTAGTCTTCTAATTCAATCTCATTTTGATTAATTACTTAAGAAGTCTTTTTCAGGGTTTTCTAATGATCATTTTGTACTCATGAACATAGGAAAACATTGTAAAAAAGAAAAAATATATACCCTGAAAAAATGAAACATCGTTTTGCTTTTTGTTGAAAACAACTTCTTGACTGATTTTATTCTGTATATTTTCCCCAATTTACTCCATAAGCATTTTTAAAATTACCAACCTCTCCTTTTCTAAGTTAGAACTAGAGTCTAGCATGGTGGATAAATGACTTTAAATGTATGGCTGACATTTTTCAAAGCCCCAGCCAGACTGCACAAGGGACGCAGCGGATGCGCAGGGGTGATGTGTGGCTGGTCTGCTGCTCGCCCTCATTTCAGGCACAGCCAGGCTTTTGCACAGTCCCATCGTTCAAGAGGGTAAATATACCTGATAATTAATTGTTCTTGCATATAACATTTCAAAGAAACAGAATTCGAAATTGATCTCCTACCCAAAGTGCTTCTTCTCTTATTGCTCTGAAATGATATTTCAATTTGAGGTTATTTTATAATGCAAGCTGCCATTTGAATTGGACTGGGAACAAGTGTTGAAAATTACTGAAAACAACTTATTGCTTAATCTCTGGCAATTTCATTTTATTATCTGATCAACAGATGTGTGGCAAGTTGGATTCAAAATGAAAATAAATTTTAAAAAGTTAAAATGTGGTCATCAAATACTTTTCCAGATCGGTAGGGAAATAAAATTAAAATTGGTCTGAGAATTGCTCAGCTGCAACAGATTTTTATCCTGCTCTTTCTTTGTTTGCTCTTGTCTCTACCATCATGACATTACAAAAAGCTGTCAGGTAGTGGAAACAGAACAAGGAATTTGGACTCCGAAGATGTTGGTTCTGAGCCTGGCTCTGCTGCTGAACAGCTGTGTGCACCTTACACTGGTCACTTAGCTTCCTTGAGCAGGGTGATAAAAGGACCTGGCCAACCTCAGGGCAATCATGGATTTCAAATGATATGATGTATGTAGAACTATAAATTTCCCTGGACGTCTTTCTTAGTGAGATCACACATAACCCTCTGACAATATTTTGGGGGTAGAGGCATTAGAAAACTGTTTCCTGATAGTAGTCCTGCTTTGACTACCACTGAATTTTCTGGAATTGGAAATGTCAAGGCCTTGCTGTAAGAAAATTTAGATCCCTAATCTAAGAGGTCTTCCCAGCACCAATTCTGACAAGAAGTTTAATGGAATGATAATGTATATATAGTCCCATACAATGTGATTTGAAGCTGGCTTAGACTAGCTGATAGAATTTGGAGATTTTTTTTTTCTTAAAATCAATTTTCAGGCTACAGATCAAAATCTTAACAGTTCTTTCCACTTGGTAAAGAATTTTGCTGATGGCATGTGCCGATGGTATGTGCCGATGGTCTTTGAAGGTTACTCCTTACTAGGATTTTAAAGCTGTGTAGGGGCCAATGGTGTGCAAGAAGGAGCTAGTTCCTGTTCCCACAGGGTTACAAAGGGCTTTTCCCGTTGTGTTCTCCTCTCCTTATCTAAGGACCTATGAACATTTGTAGGATCTGAGCTCACGTTCTGGATTTAGAAGCCTATAATGGAGCTCACTTGAGAGTAGCTTACCAGTACCTCTCTCTGCTGGTCCCATAGCCCTCTGGTTTGCTTTCTACTAATACTTAGCACAGAAATACCCATACTTACCACCTTCTTCTACATTTACACACTCTTCCTCTCCAAGAGGCTTTTTAAAAATTTAATTCGTAATTGCTGAACATAGAGGTCAGACTATCGTAATTGCTAATAGTTCAGGATCTTAAAGATGACTGGAATGTTTGTGGTTAATATGAAAACTCGAATAGGTTTTATGAATACTTTTCTTGACTGCACTTACTTCTGTTTATTTGAGGGTATTCAGTTTTTAGAAATGTAAGAACAAATTTGGATAAAATCATTTCAAGGTGCAGTCACAAAGCCATATAGCGTTTGCACTGGGAATGCAGCATGAGCTGTGTTTTTCTTTCTTATTTTACAACAGAGCCAATAAAATGATTAATATATGGTTTTGCAGAAGTTTATTTCTCATTATGGCTTCTATATTAGAACAGAAATTATGTTTCCAAATTTGAATCCGATTTTTCAGACTTGCAACTGTTCATAAGTTTTTATGTGCTGATACACAGGGTTGCTGTTTTTAGGTCATGGCTATTTGGCTTTTCTAGAAGCTATTCTTTCTCTAAGTGACTGACAGGAGTCATTACTCTCTATGGCAAGAAACCAGAAGTTGGCAGGAACCCTACAATGACTGTCCAATTGGATTTATTTTTTTTAACTGTTGCGCCAATTTCCAAATTATCTTCTGTTATAGAGCATCTGTTTTCTTTAAAAGGTTCAAAGCAGTGATACACTTGTAGTGACAGCCCTGCCCAGGTCAATTGTAGAGGGACAGGCCCTTCCTCAGACGCAGAGTTTCCATTTAGCACTCTGGACAGAATCCAGTGACCACAGTGCATTTCTAGAATTACAGAAGCCAAAGCCATCAGGCAATTTTTGTATTTGTTCCTGAAACTCTGACATTGTGACTTTGATTCTTTCTGATGGTGTAGAGGTATGAATCTGACAAGTATCGCTTTGTAATGATTGACAATAAGCACTAAAAGCCTCAGTGATTATAGCAATATTTCCTGCCTCAGTGGCTTCCCAATATGAATTTAGAAACACCGAAATGAAAGGGCTAGGGCTCTAATCTAAGGGATGTCGGAGTTTGTCTTTTTTCTGAAGGAATTAATTGCAGTACAAAGTGTTTGAGGAAGGGGCTACTCAGGAGCTGAGCTTTACCTTTTCACCACGAGTTAAAGCAGTCCTCTTTTATCCTCTGCTTTGCTGTCCAGAGCCACTTTGATAATAATAAGCCCAGAATGAAACATGTCTGTTTATTTTCCCTTATCTTGCTGGTAACAACCAGAAATACTTTTCCTTGTTTGAGCTTTGCCCTCTGCAGTTTCTTGGTATTTGTTTTGAATTTGTTTTTTGGCAGAACAAAATTTCATGTATGCCAGGCAGGCTCATGGATGTGTTTTTAGTAGTTTGGGGTTTTCTTTTCTTTTTTTTTTTTAATTGACTTGCTTTGGGCTGAAGCTTTCAGTTTTTAAATGTCTGATTCTTCTGGCATTGTCCTAGCCATGCTGTCAGTAGTGAATGTATTCTCTATTTTGGAACTGTGCTGGGTAAGATGTAAATTTGTCTAGCCTGTTCTTTTATCCAGTGAGCTTATCCATCTTGGCCTACTATTGTTTTAAAGATGCTAAAAAGACTTACAAAATTGTGCCATGGTAAGTGAAGAATACTTGCTGTGCACATCTCAAGGGAAGAAAGGAAGGATTGGACTGCAGCTACTTTTTTTGAGTTTTTAAAAAATGAGGTATAATTCACATACCTTAATATTCATCATTTAAAATGTACAGGTCAATGGTTTTTTAGTATAGTCTTAGGATTTTATAATCATCTAATTCCAGAACATTTTTTATCACCCCAAAAGGAAACCCTATACCCATAAGCAGTCATTCCTCATCCACCCGCTTTCCCAGCTCTAAGTGAGTGCCAGTCTGCTTTATGTCTGTATTGATTTGCCTGTTCTGGGCATTTCACATAAATGCAGTCATATAAAATATGATCTTCTGTGACTGGCTTCTTCAACTGAACATACTGTTTTTAAGGTTCATCCGTGTTGGATGTGGATGTAATTACTTCATTTCTTTTTTATGGATGAATTTCATCATATGTTTAGACCTCGTTTTGTTTTTGATTTTGTTTTTTTTTTTTAGCTGATGGACAGGTTGGTTCCGTCTTTTGGCTATTACAAATAATGCTGCTGTTAAGATTCACGTACATGGATTTAGTTGGTCTGGATGTGAGCAGAGCTATCTTGGATATATACCTAAGGGTAGAATTACTGAATTGTATGTTAACTCTCAGTTTAACTTTTGGAGGAATTTGCAAACTGTTTTCCAATCTGGCTGCATCATTTTATAGTCCCAACAGCAGTGTATGGTAATACCAACTCCATATTCTTGGCAACATTTGTTGTCCTTTCTGGGATAGCCATCCTAGTAACTGTGCAGTAACACCCCATTGTGGTTTTAATTTGCATTTACCTGATGAGTAATGATGTTGAGCATCTTTTCATGTGCATTTTGGCTATTTGCGTTACTTATTTGGAGGAATATCTGTTCAAATCCTTTCCCATTTTTTAATTGGGTTATTTGTCTTTTTATTGATGAACTATAAGGTTTCTCCTTATATTTGAATTACTAGACCCTTGAAAACTCTAGTGGTGTAGTGGTTAAGTGTACAGCTGCTACCCAAAAGGTTGGAGGTTTGAATCTACCCAGTGTGCCTTTGAAACTCTATAGGGGCAGTTCTGTTTTGTCCTGCAGGGTCTCTGTGAATCAGAATTGATTAACAGCAACAAGTTTGGTTTTGGAATCATATGTATGATTTCCAAATAACCCATCCTCTGAAGTTTTTTTTAAATGTAGAGATTGGATCCAGTCCTCACATTCCAACTTTTGCCTCTTTGTTGCCAGCCACATCCACAGCACTTGTTCTGACCATAACCACATGAAGCTAGGTCAGAGCTCACAAGCCATAAAGACATCATCCTTCAGACTGCCAAATAGGCAGACACCAGCTCCAAGTTAGAGGAACCTGCATGACACTCCAACCTTCTGATGTGCTGGTTTCCACCTACCCATTCAGGACACCAGCTGCAAGCTTGAGAGTCCAGTCAGCGTCCTTACTTTCTGACCTGTTAGCTTGTACTGCCCCTTAGGATTAGATAATTCGTGGAAAATACACTATACTTAGGACTATAGATTTGTTATAGCCAAAAGGATACAGGCGAAGAGAGACATAGGGTGAAGTTCAGATGAGTGCGTAACATGGAGTTTCTGTGTTCCAAGGGACATGCTGCCCTCTCAAGAGCAGATGTCCTCATCAACCAGGAAGCTCTTGAAGCCGTCCTGTCTAGTATTTGTAGTGGTCAGTCCTGCATGATAGGCTAAACCGTACCTCCTGAACCTAGTTGATGTTTACCTCCCTGTTATAATTTCAGATAATATTGGAGCTTATTGAAAAAGCAGGTTGTAGTCTTTGTGTGTCATGAACTGAGATGTATTACTTTGAATTAATACTCATTTAATGCTCAACTCTGTCTTACAGTGAGGAATCTTTGCCCCTAGTCCTGTTGTTAATAAGTAAAAAGACAGAGCTGGAACTTGAACCCAGGTTTCTCACCCCAGAGCCTCTATTCTTTGCCTTTGTCTTTTTAGAATGAGTCATGATAAGTGTATGTTGGAAGCTAGGGAATAGATAAAGTAACATGGGAATTTTTTTCAGGTCTTTAATTCTAGGTGCTTACCCAAACTGGTCACTTCAATTTTGTACCACAGTGATTCTCTTTTGGGAAATTTTAATTTCAGCCATGTCCTTCAGCAAGTCCATGTGAGCCATTATAGAGCCTGGAGGCAAAAGGCTCTCGTAAGCAGCGGAGAAGATGAGATAAGGGGATGGCTTTGGGAGGCGCAAGAAAGCAATTATGTGTGGGGAAGGAGAAAAGAAAAAAGAATGAAAGATGACTGAGGTTTTTAGCTTTAATGAATGAATAAATGATGGCCTTTGCTGGAAGGTAGATTCATTAGAGAGAAGATGATGAGAGGTTCATTTGGAGCATTAGAAGGAAGTTGGTACCCTAAAGGTTGGGATTTTAAGATTATAGTGTAGTAGAAAGACAACTTGATGCCTGTCCTATTTAGTTACTTCGAGTTATTTAATGTACATATTCAATAAATAACTTGCTGATTGTGTAGTGGTAAATAAAATAGATATGGTCCCCAACTTCGTGAGCCTCCCTGTCTGTTGAAGGAGACGGACATGGCAAACACACAGTATAGAAATCCTAGTTGAAATATATACCATGGGAGGAAATAAAAGAGTGCTGTGCGAGAGTAGTAATATGAGGGTCTGGGCTATAAAGGGGGTTGGGGTAGGAAAGGACTCTTAGGCCATGACATGCTTGATGTATGGTAAGATTTAGCCTTGCTTAAAACAGAAAAGCAGCATTCCAGACGGAAGGAAGGGTAGATATTTATCTCACAGGATTATGGTGAATTTTAAGTAAATAATACTGAAGAGAATTCCTAACTGTAAAAATATTGTAACGTCAGACCTTGCCTGACTTCGTGGGGAGGGGTGTGCAGGGGAGAATCACCGTCAGCGTCCTCCCAAAGCTGGTTCCTGTGAGGTATGTGGGGGTCAGACGTACCCCTTTTCTCCAGCCTTTTCACCACTTCTGGCACCAGCCATCCCTCCCGTGGTGCTCTCTCCTCCTCTGCTGGATTGGATAATTAGTTGCAGTGAACAGACAGGATTCACAGACGGTATATGGGTTTATTAGGGAGATAACAGGTTACGATTGAGAATTGTGATCAACTTGGAAGTAACAGAAATGACTCAGGATGTAGTTCTTCAATGAAAGCAACTACTTCTCAGCCATGCCCATAGACAGGCTTCCCTCTTGGCCCTCAGCCTGGTCCCTGCCCTGCTGGAGCAAGTGTTAGAACGCTCTTGAGCACCGCCAACACGTGCCTGGAGGCACCTCACTTCTCCTGGAAGCTTCCATCTTGAAGGAGCCTAGCTTTCTCATTGGCTGCCAGAGAGCCTAGCCTGCTGGCCCTGTGCTGGTGCTGCCTCGTGCCGTCTTTAGTGTTAGGCCTCTGCCTCCTGGGTCTAGGAGTCTCTCAGAGCAAGGACTGCATTCAGCTTCTGGCTCTGTGGTAGTCAAGCTCCTCTTTAACATCTGGAATTGGCTCCCTTTAAGACTAGTGGGGTGGCTGAACTGACCACAAGGGTTCCCTGTACCTTATTTGCATGGTCCTACCCCCACAGGAGTTCTGTGTACCTTACTTACTTTTTTTTTTTTTATGGCTGAGTGACGATATACATTCCCACATACATTTACGTGCCTACCTATATGCAGCTTCCACTACCCTCCCTGCCTGGTGACAGCACACTATTCCTCTCCGCTCCATACATGTCTCAGCCTCCCAACAGTCTCCTCTCCACCCACTTCCCTTTCTCCAGCCAGAAGTCATCAGGATGATGTCCTATAGATGCATAAAACCATAAAGTGCACCCGATATGTGGTCACTCTGCATCGCCAAATCCAATCCATTGCTGTCCAAGAAGTGGACCTTCGTTACGCTTTATGGGCAAGGGCAGCATCAGGGCCGGGGACCATGCTTCCACAGGAACCCCGAAGCCGCTGGACCATCAATTACAGTCTTTTAGTGGAGGTCTCAGGGTGCACCCCTTTTTATTCTTGTGTTGCCAGTGAGACTCAACTTTGTGAGCTCCATTGTGGCTATCACTGGTGGTGGCCAGGCACCATCCGGTTCTTCTGGTCCCAAGTTGATGTAGACAGCCACTCATGTGGGTCTTTCTGTCTTCTGGGTTGTCGTTTTGGTCCTCGGTGAACATCTGTTCCTGCTGAGTTGGGACCATTTGCTGTGCCCTCAGATGGCAGCTTGGCAGCTTCTAAGACCCCAGAAGCTACTCACCAATGTGGGGATTGCACCTTACTTTCACTAACAAGTCTCTGATTCCCTTGATGGGCCACAAGTACCTTATTTACAGAGTCTCACCCAGTATTTTTGTGGGAGTAACAAAACCATAGCAGGATACCCTAGAAGGGTCATATTAAAGTAATTCACAGCATTACAGTAGGCCTGGCACAAAGTAGATGCTTTAGAGATGTTTGATAAAAAGTGGTTATGATGAACATGAATACCTTTATCTCAGGAAATCCAAATAAACTTCTTTTAAAAGTAACTGAAAGAGAATGAACCAGGCTTGGAGAGTGTTTTTGCTGAGCCAAGAGAGATCTGATGCTGTTCTGGGCAAAGACCGTTCACGGGGAAATGGAAGATGCCAATGGCGCAAAACAGCCTGAAAAGGAATGGTCAGATAGCAGTAGAAGAACCTGTGAGGGAGGGAGGCTTTTGAGGAAAAAGGGGTTAGTCACTCCCACAGCTCTTTAGATTGTCAAGTGACATGAAGAGATCTCCAGCTTTGGCCTGTAGGAGGCCTGTGGGTAATGTTGAGCAACAGATTCAGTTGACTGGAGGAAGTAGAAGGCAGACTGAGGAGTCACATCTGAAATGAAGAAGTGGAGAGAGTGTGTGTGAATGATGGGTTCAAGAGATTTGGTAAGAAAGAGAAGGAAAGAGAGTGCTTGCTTACAGAGCGAGTAGGGTGAAAACAGGTGTGTTGTTGAAGGGTCTGGGCTGAGAAGAAGTGATGAGTGGAGAGATGAATGTTAAAGATACTAGACTAAGAATAACTGGTGGAAGAATCAGGACAGGATGGGGTCAGGAACACAGGTCGGTGTGGGATGCCTTGCAAAGAGAACTGGGAAGGAGGAAACACGAGGGGAGTCGGCAGAGGTTGTGTCTGCTGTCCTCCTTTACAGCAGTTCTTGCAATGAAGACAAACCTCAAAGAAAAAAGAACTACAGAACAACCTGAATGGCCTTGTGAGATTTGGTGTCACTAGTGGATGGTCATAGGGTTTTTCTCACTTGTAATGATTCACAGTTGTATATACCCATTATACTTGACACAGTGCTTTCACATACGCTGTCTTAGTCTGCCAGCAACACTGTGAGACAGATGACCTAGATGCATTTATTTTTATACCTTGAATTGTCTTACAGAGAAAGTAGTCAGTCATTCTATAAGTATTTAGTATCTATTGTGTATTAGGCATAAAGAGCCCTGCTGGTGCAGTGGTTAACTACTCAGCAGTTCAAAGCTACCATCCATTCCACAGGAGAAAGATGTGGTAGTCTGCTTCTGTATAGATTATAGCCTTGGAAACCCTATGGGGGAGGTTCTGCTTTGTCCAGTACAGTCACTATCAGTCAGAATCAACTGAACAGCAATAGGTAGGGTATGTTAGTTACTGTGGATTCAACAGCAAGTAATGGACACACAGTACTCCCCTCACCAAAACTGAGGTCTAGAGAGGAAAGCCAACAAATGAACAAGCAATTACTCTACAATGTGGGAAGTTTTATAATGGCAATATAAGGTTTTATGAGACCACATAGGAAAGATACTACATTAGCTAGAAGGAGATACAGTTGCATGTAAGAGAAAACCCAAAGTTACAGTGGTTTAGGCACACAGTAGTATATCCTAAACTAAAATGAGATTGTATATAGAAGTCCAGGCAGATGTGGTGACTCTGTGAAGCATGAAGATCCAGGCCTTTTTCATCTTTCTCCTCTGCCATTGTTCACGCATAGCTTACATTCCCATGGTTGCCTCCTTGCCCAAGATCACTGCTGAAACTCCAGCTCTCATGACAGAATTCTAGGCAGCAGGAACAAAGACTGGAAGGAGTGCAAAACACTACATTTCCCAGCTGATTCAGTTCCTTTTAAAGGAAGCTCCTTGGTTGTTTTATGCAGCCTTTCTGCTTAGATCTTTTTGGTCCAAACACAGTCAAATGGCTGTTTGTAGCTGGAAGGGTGTTGGACAAGAATATAGAACATACTGTGGACTGCAGAACAAACAGATCTGTTTTGGAAGAAGTACAAACAGAGTGCTCCTTGGAAGCAAACATGGCAAGACTGTGTCTGAGATACTTTGGAGATGTTGTCAGGAGGGTTCAGTCCCTGGAGAAGGACCATGCTTGGTAGAAGGGAGAGTCAGTGAAAAACAGGAAAACTGTCTGTAAGATGGATTGTTCTGTTGTACATAGGGGCACTATGAGTTGGAACTGACTTGATGGCACTTAACAACAACAGCTGCAAGGGAATTTGAGATAAGGTAGTTGTTAAAAAACAAAATATCACAGTTTTGTTACTAAGAAGAGCTAGGCAGATTCTGGGGTGGTAACTAGCAGTCTCTGCCATAAATAACCAAACCCATCTAGTGTGGTTGGGGAGTCTATCTGGGGAATTAAAATTATTTGGCACTCACCAGTCACACTGTCTTACAAGTAAACTGACAGTCAGTAGGGTCAAGTAAATTGCAATAGTTCAGAAATGAGTAGATGACAGAACAGAAACTTGAATCTTTCTACTCTCACACTGTTTTCTGTTATGCTATTGCCTTTCATGTGACTGTATGTGTCTAGTTATTTCTGGTTCAACTAAAGGATGATTTTAAGATTTAGAGTTTACCTTCAGAATTCTAAATATTCTAAATCTAAGTACATTAGGTGCATTGTGTTGAAGTCTAGCAAGATTAAGAAATCAGTGGGGTTTAAATGTGGTCCACTGCAAAGCTTTTTATAATGGTGTTCATTTAGTTTTTAGTTCAGAAATTCATTCGGCTTTTGAGACGCAGCCATTTCTCACTATTTTGCAAATTGTAAATATCTTCCTACTGTAGCCAAACTAAATCTGCTGCCATCGGGTCAGGTGCAACTCATAGCAACCCTAGAGGCCAGAGCAGAACTGCCCTACAGGGCTTCCAAGGAGCGCCTGGTGGATTTTAACTGCTGACTTTCTGGTTAGCAGACATAGTGCTTAACCCACTGCACCACCAAGGTTTCCTCCTATTGTAGGACTAGTATTATTTCAAAAGGAACATTGGTGGAGGCTATTCCTGAGCACCATTTACTTCAAAAAACCTTTTCGTGGTAAAAACAATGTATTTTCTATCATAATTTTGTGAAACGTGTTTCATTTTAGAAAACCCAGGATGGGACCAAAGTAAAGGCTTGGAATTGATAAGCAGGGAATATGTGATTGGACAGGTAACTTCTAATAGCCATAAAATGAAATAATTTTTAAAAGTATGTGAGAATAAATTATGGAAAAAGTGGTAAGTGTGTAGATTTGTACAGCTGAAGTAAACAGATACAGTAAACTTAAATTTAAAACCCTATTTCAACCACTAGCTTTTCTTCTGAATTGTTATAGTGCACTTTTCTTTTTCTGACCTATGTACCTGTGGAGGGGAGGGTGAATGGCCTATAGAATCATTAAAAACTAAAGAGCAGGTGGGTAGAAGATGGACAGAGGTCCATTGCTGTGATTTAATTTTTTTTTTTTAATTGTGAAAGTTTACAATCCAATTTAAATTTGCCTGCCAACCTGTGGGCATGCAGCTTCTTCTGCTCTCCTTGTCTGGTGACAGCATTCTTCCTTTCTGTTCTGTACATGTTATATCCTCTTTAACAATCTCCTGTAAGTTAGTTAAAAAACTGAAAAACCAGACCAACTGCCGTTGAGTTGATTGTGATTCATAGCAACCCCATAGACAGAGCAGAAGTGCCCCATAGAGTTTCTAAGGAGTGGCTGATGCATTTGAACTGCTGAACGTCAGGTTAGCAGCCATAGCACTGAACCTCTGTAGCACCAGGGCTTCTGTAAGTTAGTTAGGTGTCAGGTAATACCAGTTCTTCATCTGCGGCCTGGATCCCTGTCCTTCGTGCCCAGCCAGCACGCTGAAGGGCCACTGAAGAGCTTCCCTAGAGTAGTGACATACACACACTGCGAGTTCACAACTAAATGGGTCATGCTAACTAGCCCTGCCCCCCCAACATGTTCTTCTCCCTTTGTGTTCAGCTCATTGAATGAGACTCAGTTGCCTCCGTAAGAAAACTAGGTAGCACAGCCTTCCGTTCCTCCCTCTTCTCCTTTTTCCATAGCCGGCCATTTCTGTTTTGACAGGTTGTCCACCTTTCCAGCCTATCCTGTCCTTTACAAGTCCACTGCAACAACTGGTTGATTTTTTTCTTGCCTAAATTACTTCCTGCCCTAGTCTGTGTCCTCTAGAATAACACTGTGCAATAGAAATTTTCACTATTTTACATTTTTCCGTAGCTATTCTTTTTAATGTAAAAAGAAACAGGTGGAATTAATTTTAATAACCTATTTTATTTAAACTAGTACATCTAAAATGTTATTTTAACATGTAATCAATATAAAAATATTAAGGTGGTATTCTGAATTCTTCTTTTAATACAAATCTTTGAAATTCAATGTATGTTTTATACTTCCAGGGCACATCTCAGTATGTACTGACCACATTTCTACCTTCTCTAAGGGCCCAGAGTGCTGAGGGTAAAGGAAAGTCAGAGCAGAAAAAAATAGGATGCAGTGCCTCACCATGCTGGCCACCACTGCAAAGACACCCAGCAGGTTGCTTGGCAGACAGGGTGTCATCCCACCTGTTTTTGATTTTCCAGTAGGGAAGTATATCCTCTACACTTCCTCTAGTTCCTTAACAATTACACAGAAACGTACGACATTTTATTCACATCTACAAGTGTAAGTATTAATATTACGAATTGAATTGTGTCTGTCCAGTGTGTCAACTTGGCCATGATCTCCAGTATTGTGTAGTTGTTTACCACTTTACCATCTGCTGAGATTTCCCTGTATGTTGTGAATGCTGCTTCTACGATGTTAATGAGGCAGGATTAGAAGCAGTTAGGTTAACGAGGCAGGACTCAATCCACAGGATTAGGTATTTTGAGTCACTCTTTTTTGAACTATGAAAGAGAGAATCAAGCAGAGAAACTGGGGACCTCTTACAACAAGTCAGCACAACCAGGCACCTCTGTACTTGGGGTCCCTGCACTGAGACACTCCTAGACCAGGGGAAGATTGATGACAAGGATCATCTACCAGAGCCAACACAGAGAGAAAGCCTTGTCTTGGAGCCTTGGGCCCTGAATTTGGAATTGTTGCCTCCTAAACTGTGGGAGAATAAATTTCTTTTTGTTAAAGCCTTCCACTTGTGGTATTTCTGTTTTAGGAACACTAGATGACTAAGACAGTTCCTCAGTGTGGGTTTCAGAGAAAGTTGGAGGAGATGCAGAATCTTAGACACACACAAGATTTGTATCTAATGCACTGACTGAGCTTTCTGACTCTCCCTGGGTCCATTTCCTATACTGTCACCTGTTCTTTTAGAATGCAAACCTGATTTTATTATTTTATTTATTGCAGAGCCTTCAATGACTCCCCATTGTTGGGAGAATAAAGTCCAACTTCCCTTTTGTTCAAAATTTTGCTAGACCTGGCCCTGCCTACCTCTTTAGCTCTTGTCTTAGCCCTCTCTCTCAGTCCCTATTCTTCCTGTATCAGTTATTGATGGCTACTGAACATATTATCGCAGAGGTAGTCAGTTAAAACTGTAGCAAGTATTTATTTATTTGCTCTTGATGGAGATCTACAGAGCAAATCAGTTTCTCATTAGATAGTTAACATACATTACCAGCTTTCCTGTCCCCTCCTGCCTTCTTTGTCCTTACGCCTGGGCTGCTGTACCTATTTAGACTTGTTGACGGGTCTGTCTAGTCTTTAGCTGAAGGGTGAACCTCAGGAGTGACTTCACTATTGACTTAAAAGTGTATCCAGGAGGGAAGTATTTATTCTCTTGGAATTCCTGTGGGTCAGAAATTTCTGAGTAGCTTAGCTGGTGGCTCTAGGTCAAGGCTTGGCTTCTCACAAGGTTGTAGTTTTGTCAGCCTGGGCCTTGTGAAATGTCATCCAAAGGCTGGACGACAACCTCGAGGTATTCACTGTTAAGGTGACTGGCTTTTGTGGCTGACACATTGACACTGGCTGTAGAAGCTGTAGTTCCTCTCTGTAGGGGCCTTTCTAGAGAGCTGCTGGAGTCTTCTCACATCACTGATGGCTGGTCTCCCCCAGAGCAAAGTGATTCGAGAGAGAGTGAGGGAGAAGCCACAGTGTTTTTATGACCCAGGCTTGGAAGTCACATGTTGTCATTTCCACAGGAACTTGTTAACCAACAAGTTACAATACAAAGTTCACATTGGTATGGGAATGAACTATACAGTGGCATGACTAACAGAAGACAGTGACAGGGTGAGCCATGGTCAGAGGTCGTGTGCAGAGCCGAGGGTCGTGAGCAGAGGGGCCAGATGCAGAACGGAGCAGAATAAGATAAGGAAAAGGTGCATGACAGGGTTGTGGGCAGAATGGGGCAGGATAAGATCAGGGGAAATTTCTTTCAGGGGGATTTTCCTCCACAATTTGAACCCAGCAGCTGCTTCATGGGAGAAAGAGGTGGCAGTCTGCTTCCATAAAGATTACAGCTGTGGAAACATTATGTTGCAGTTCTGCCCTGACCTGCCTGTAGGGTCCCTAAAAGGTTCAGTGGACTCACAAGTTAGTTGGTTTGTTGGTTTTTTGCAGCATGACCTGAGCATTTCTACATCTCATTCTTGGGAGTGAATTATCCTAACGCATGGTTAACAATGCTGACCTTGCTTACCAGATCATCTGTAGGGAACAAATTCATGTTAGTTTCACTATAGTAAGTAAGCTGTGCTTACCTTGCTTATGAAGATCACCCATCCCTGCTAGGGATTCTAAATTTGGAAGGAGTTTTGGTTCTCTAGGGAAGTTCTGTGAGATTGGGAGTGAGACAAGTGCCAGGTATACCTAGAAGCAGAATCTTTGATGCTGTGAAAAAAACATGAAATAGTTCACTATAGACGCTCTGGTTAGCACCATGCTTACCTTGCCTATTGGGGAATCCACCTCTGTTTTCTCTTACCACAGAATTCTCTCCTTCTCATCTCTTCATTTGCTTTTCAAACTCCTAGTTTTCTTTCAGATTTTGCTTTAGACACGACTTCTTTGAGAAGCGTTCATTGCCACACTGTTAGTGGCACCTTTATTCCGTGATTTGGGGGTACCATATCTTTCCTTTATCTTAGCTCTTACCACATTTTATCATAAATGTCTATTTCCTGACCTGTCTTTTCCACTAGACTGTGAGTGCATCAAGTCAGGTTCTGGTTCATTGTTACGTCCCCTTGTGCCCAGCAAAGGGCTTGGCAACACATTGCAGGTTCTCAGTCAATAGTTGTTGGTTGGAAAGATGCAGGAAGGGATGGGCAAGTGGATGGACGCAAGATTGATCAGATATCTTGTCTCGTCTAGGAACCCTAGTGGAGCAGTGGTCAAGAGCTTGACTGCTAACCAAAACATGAGCAGATGGGATGCTCCAGCCACGCCTTGGAAACCCTGTGGTGCAGTTCTGCTCTGTGTTATAGGAATAAACTCTGAATCAACTCAGTGGAAACAGGTGTATTTTTTTAATAGAGTAGGGAACCCTGATGGTGCAGTGGTTAAGAGCTTAGCAGCTAACCGGAAGGTTGGCAGTATGAATTCACCAGCACTCCTTGAAACCCTGTGGAGCAGTTTTTCCCTGTCCCATAGAGTTGCCATGAGCCAGAATCAATCTGGCAGTAATGGGTTTATTTTGTTTTTTTTTTCTTTGCAGTTTTCTACTAAAGTTTTAGAGAATAGTGCCCTTCTCATTTCAGAGTATTCCCAGAGTATAATATTGTACCCAGAAGAAAATTAGACCCCTAATGAATATCCCTTTCTCATTTTTTTCGTGAGATAAAGAGCCTGTGAGGCTCAGCATCTCTGTGGGTCTGTTACTAGTAGTGAGTGTGATTATTTACCAAAAATTCACCCCTTGATTATGGCCTGTAGTTAACATAGCTGACATTTCCCTGTAAGCCAACATGGTAATAAGATTTTAGAGATATGACATTTTTGATGAGAGTGTTTAATAACCCTAACAGTGTTCATTCAAGCTTAAGTGGGTTCCTTGAACATGGAAAGTTTGTTAATGATTGGTGAATAAAGGCAACATTTTGATAAGTAATTTTTATTGAGGAACTGTGGTCAGAGTTTTTGGAAACCCTGGTCATCTAGTGGTTAAATGCTATGGTTGCTACCTGAAAGGTCGGCAGTTCTTATCCATGAGGCTGTGCTGGGAAACTGTGCAGCAGTTCTGCTCTGTCCTGTAGGGTCACTATGAGTCAGAATCAAGTTGATGGCACTGGGTTTGGGTTTGGTTTATGGTCAGGTTTTGTATTTTTTGAGAAGTGAATAGTTTTTCTTGGAATTTGATTTTGTTAACACAAGGCATTACTGACATGTAGGTTGAAGTAAGTTGTTTTTCTGGCTTTGAAATTTGGGAGAAAATTGACCTAATAACATAGTAGTCAGTTGTTCTTAAGGACAGTTATTGTGGTGCAGTGGTTAAGAGGCATGGCTGCGAACCAAGAAATTGGTAGTTTGAATCTATCAGGCACTCTTTGGAAACCGTGTAGGGCATGTCTACACTGTTCGATGGTGTCACTATGAGTTGGAATCGACTCGACAGCATTGGTTTTTTTGTTTGTTTGTCTTCTCTTCAGCTACTCTGCTGTAGAAGAGCAGAAGGTGAAACAGAGGCTTGTGGTCAGCAACACTGGCCCTGCCTCCTTCCCTCAGAATGTGCAGAAGCTGGGGTCAGTTTCTGAGAACATGCTGGCGTGAAAGCAGTGACCTGTTACAGAAAACATGATTGCATCTTCCCACTCCTTGCATTCCTTTTCAAAATTATTAATTTTATATTTCATTCATTATGAATTATTTCTGTGTTTGTGTTAGTTTTTAAATTTCCTGCTACAGATTCATTAAAAGTGAATGGAACTACATTCAGATTCTGGCTGTCACCTCTTACTGGCTGTATGTCCTCTATAGCCTCTTACTGGCTACATGTCCTTGGACAATTTACTTTTTATCTCCGAATCTTATTTTTTGGTATATAAAAGAAGGATAAGGATAACCCCTTCATAAGATTATCAGGCTGAATAAGATACCTAAAATGCCTAATGTGGTCTTTGGCATGTAGAAGATAGTCAGATGAAATTGGGTAGCTATCCCCATTCCCTAGCCTGTTGTGCTTCCTTAGAAAAAAAAGTTTGCTGCTTCTCCTGTGGTGATCAGATTCATGTAGCCGCAGGAATTGGTGGTCAATCAGTTCTGGGAGATAGGTGGTTCCCTAGACTATCTAACAAAACTACCAGTCTGCTTCTTTCTTAATTCACTGTTCTTCCCAACCAGCCAAAGTAATGTGCTTTTCCTGTGTGCGTTTTCCTTTTTCTACATTCCTTTTCCCTCATTTCTCCCCTTATTTTCTTTTTTCCTCTTTTGGTGATGACTGATAGTTTTAGATTCCTTGCTTGCTTTTTCTTGCTGTTATTATCAAGACTCGTTTGTCACCGTGCCTGACTGTACTCTGCCATGGTGTCTAGACCCTGGGAGAAGGACCCTCCTTGCTCCTAAGACATAGCTGGGGTTAGCCACTTTGTACTTTCCTGAGTGCTATGCTAGGAAGGGTTTGCTTGGGTGATGTGTCCTTTTTCTCCATATCATCTTTAGAGAGATCTGTCTGAAATAGATATGTGATGGACCCCACAAATAGACTGTCTAGGATACCTAGATTTTGAGTTGAGCTACCTTAAAACAGGTCTGTGTCAAAAGTGATGAATGGTTTTTGTGGATTTTTGAGCAAGTTGCCAATCGATCAGCTGCTGTTTAATGAGAGAGAGGCACTGTAAGAGGAGCAAAAGCCCAGCTGCCTGTTGGGGAGCCACCTGCCTTTTCTCTTTACTTCATTTTCTTGCTAATGAAGGAACCAATTGGTTTAGAGCGATCAATGCTGACCTATTAGGATCAGACATTGTTTTGGCATTGCCAAGGCAATTAAATTCAGCAGGGTGAGGATTAGAGAGAGAGATGCAGTGAAAAAAGAGAAACAAGAGACTTTTTATTCAGAAACAACCACTCCGGTGTTAGAAGTATAAAAAAGATTAGTTAAAAAAGAATTAATCATTTGAGCATTTTCTTTCTTGGTAAAATAATCAGATTCGTTCCCACTAGTTTTTCGATTTAGGAAGATGGGAAGCTCTGCTTTGCTGATCTGACTTGAAGTGCATACTTTCATTATTGCCCTTTTTACTATTTAAAGCTCATCCCTAAGGCCTTCTCTAAGAGACAGTATACAGTGTCATAGGTACTATGACCTGTATATGCTAGGTTTTCCAAAACAGCTCCAATATAAAACAGTCAGCCCCCTCATCATTCCATTGCCAGATGATGTTATTCAGCAGTTGTTAACCAGTCCATCACTGAAGGCTTGATAGAGAACACAGCATATAACACTCTTAGAGTAGGGTTCATATGCTAATCATCTTTGCACATACTTTTTCCCCTGAGTATTTCAACCCAGCATGGTGCCTTCCAGTTCAGTGCTCAGTAAATATGTGACAGACTGGCTTCTGGAATGAATGACAGGGCCTTCAAAAGTGGCTAGCATTTGAAGAGGGTATTCTAGGGCTTAGGGAACCATGGAAGCAAGGATGTAAACACACATGAGTAGAACAAGTTACGAAAATGAGGATTTTTTTCTAGAGTGGGAGGTAGGTGTTAACATAAGAGTTCCCAGATTTTTGGATTTCAGACAGGTACAATTTCCAAAACTAATTTTGCCAAGTAAAGATGTTGACTGTCAATGTTGTTCCATAATACAAAAGTGTAATTTTGGCAGAAGGAGCGTTTTTTACATTGCTTATATTCTGCTATATTAAAAAAAAAAATGCTATTCTTTCTGTTCTCTGGTAAGGAGATTTCATTATGCAAACACAGGTACTGACTTCCAATGACTTGTTCCTTGTATGATGTCCTACCTTGGAGTTGTCACTAAGGTTGCTCCTTATGGTTTGCCAAGGTAGTGACTGAAGCATCGCCAACACCACCACTTTCTAAGCACGGTGGCAACAGGGACCAGTTTAAGCAGTGGTTTGAGTGTAGGTGATACTCTGCATGTTCCACAGAGTTGTAGAACATCCTTGATTTGGAGGTGGTGTGTAGATGTCTATTTATATCTAAGTATCTTGATTTTTCTGCTGGTGTCCCATGCTTTTGGCTTGCTTTGTATGTCATCTATGGGTGCCCCTTTTTTCTTTTCCATGAGAAGGAAATCAGTGTTTTGAACAGACTACTGTTAAATCAGAATGCTCTGTAGGGTTTTCATTGTATAACTGTCCCTGAAGTTGCCGGAGAACTGTATACCAGTTGTCTCCCAACTCTTTTGATTATGTATCTAATTAATAAAAGAATTTCACACTTGTGGAAAGATGTTCAGCATCATTAGTCATTGGGGGAAATAAAAATAAAACCCACACTGAAATACATTTCACAACAGGATGGCTATCATCAAAAAGTCTGATAACATCCGTTGCTGACAAGGATGTTGAGAAATGGGAACCCTCGTACACCACCAGTTTGATCATCTCTTAAAAATACAGTCATCATATGGCCTAACAATTTGGCTCCTAGACATTGGTCAAGGGAATTGAAAACATATATCTGCACAAAAACTTATAAATGAATGATTGATCATAGCAGTAATTATCCATAATAGCCAAAAGCTGGAAATGGTCCATGGTCTATCAACCAATGAATGAATAAAAAAATGTGGTTTATCCATACAGTGGAGTATTACTCAACTGTAAAAAGAACTAAAAAATTTATACATGTTACAACATACATGGACCTTGGAAGCGTTATGCTAAGTAAAAGAAATTTGGCAAAAAAGACCGCAATACACAGAATAGAAAAATCTGTAGAAAGTAGATTTCTAGTGGTTACCTAGTTAGTACTGAGGGGATGAGAGAGATTGAGGAATGCTAGCTAATGGGCATAGAGTTTTGATGTGATGAAATTGTTCTAAAATTACTTCTGATGGTCAACTGTGAATATAGGAAAAACAAGACGAAACAAAACAAAAACTGCCTTGTGTTTTCTTGGATTTTATCTGAGTTTTCTTCGTGGTGTTTGTATTTTCATTGATCTCTTGGAGAATCCTATGTATTGGTCTTTTGAATTCCTTAACAGGTAGTCCATCACCGTTTTTCCCACTGAAGGTTTTTTTATGGTTCGTTATTTTGATGACTGCTGCAACCACCTTGTCCCACTTCTTTGCGTCCGATACTGACTGTTATCTGGGTCTGCTAGCTAGATGGCTGGCGGTTCACGTCCACCAGGTGCTCCTTAGAAACTCTAGGGGGGCAGTTCTCTTCTGTCCTGTAGGGTCGCTATGAGTGAGAATCAACTTGATGGCAGTAGGTTTGATTTTGGTTTGTTATCTCTGAGGCACTGAGGTGTTAAACTGTATTTATTTATTATATGTTTGTTTGCTTTGTGCTGACTTTTTGTTTAGTTTTGGTGGATCTGACTTGGAGGGATGTGGGTGATGCTCTGGTCACTAGTCGGCCGTCCTGGAGCTCTCACTACCTGTTTCTGGTCTTGGGGTTGATATCTGGCCTTGCTGGTGAGGTGATATGTCTATTTCTCTGGTCACCTGGCCTTTGGTGGGGGGAACATTCTCACTGGTTGCTTGTTGGCAGGTCGTGAGGGCAGGGGTTCCTTGTTCCCTTGGTCACGGGTGCATGGTATGGAGACTCCCCAGTGTTTCTGGGTGGGCAGGTCTGCATAGGGGTGGTCAGAGCAGACACAAGCCTCAGGTCGCAGGGGTGGCGGTGTGGAGAATGAGACAAGGAGTGTGCTCTGAGTCCACGGGTGTCTACGAGGAGAGCGTGCTGTTTGGTCCTCTAGAGCACGAGGTGGAGGGAGGTCGGGCTACCAGTCCTCCGTTCCCCAGCGCAAGTGACTGGAGGGAGTAGGATGTGCCACTGGTCTGCAGGCACTGAACACATGTGGCTGGGCCTAGGGGTAGCAGTGGACACTTCTAATTCATGGGCTCACAGGGGGTGGGTGGAGCAGTGGGTGCTGTCGGCACATGGGCTGCTGCTCTCTGGGCAGTTGGGGATAGGAGCAGGCCCTACTTGTCTTGGGCCTTTGGCACAGTTGGCTGGTCATAAGAGGGGGTGCTGCTAGTCCCCTGATGTTGGTTACCAGGCAGAGGCATGGATTCCTCCAGTTCTTGGGTCCTGGCTTGGATAGCTGAGCTTAGGAGTGGACCCTGCAAGTCCGTGAGCCCCCAGTGTGGGTGGGTAGGTGGAAGAGGAGCCGTCACTGGACCACAGGCTTCTTGTCGGGTGCCTAGTTGGAGAAACAGATTCCCCCAGTCTGTTGGTCTCTGGCTGATGAAGGAGTGAGCACTGCCATTCCATGGACCCCTGGCTCCAGCGATGGGGTGGTGATGGGTGCTGCTGGACATGACCACACATGAGAAGTATGGGTGAGGGAAGTGGTGGGCACTCCGTGTCCATGTTCCTCTGGCACAGGGGGTTGGAGGCTGAAGTGAGTGCACTTTTACAGGGTGGGAGGAGCACTGCTGCCTGGCTGCAGACTTGGCTGTACCAGGCGATGGGATCTTTGGCGGAGAACACTGCTTGCTTTGTCTGGCAGGGCACTGGAAATCTGTAATTCTCCACGTGTGCTGTTTCTGTATAGTCTGTCCTTCTACTTTGCCCTTGATGTGATTCTTTAGCCTTTGCTGCTTAGAGATCCAAAGTTGTTATCGGTGTCCAAGTCACTTTTTTCCCAGGTCTCCATTGTAGAGGCGTGTTACGAGGTGTCTTACTATGTTACCATCTTGGACTGCCTCCTAATCATGCACTTTAAATGAGCAAGCTTTAGGTGTGTGCATGATCTCATATGAGGTGGTTAACAAGAACAATTTCAAGTGGACACCTGATGATGTCTATTTATTTGCAAGTTATATGTGTGTACCCCTGTACTGCTATATTATGTACATTATAAAACATACAAAAGCACACGTTTTAAAAGAATACAGTAAGATTAATGGTATTACAAGTTCTAGTGTTTGTGCAATTAGTGAATCAGAATCTTGGAAACACTTTGAAGACCCTTCTTTTGAACACATGATAAATATTAGTGGATGTGAGGCAAACCTGTCTATGAAGGCTAGGTTTCTCAAGACCAAGGAACTGACATACGATTTACTCCGAAAATCTTGGGAAGTGTCTGTGCATTTGAAAAATGAAAGCCTTTTGTGTTCTTATAACCCGGCACACTGGGGTATGTGATGGCACCAGCAGAAAAGTATTTTCGGTAACTTCATTGTACCATCAGAAAGAAATTTGAGTGGCACATGATGACAATCAATCATGGCCCTATAACCTCATATTTCATAATTACTACTGGAATATATTCATTATGTATGTGTGACTCTACAGATAGAGTAGAAAAGTCATATTCCCAAATGCATGACATAAAGCTCTATTTTTATTAAGAGCTTTGACTGACAATATAAATCATAAATCACTAACATGAAAAGTGAGGCACCAGAGAGAAAATATAACTCATCAAATGTCCCATTCCTACATAGGTTCGTATTCATAGTGCCCAGGATTTTAAAAACAATTATAAACCAAATTGAGGCATCTATTTTTCATTCAATGTATACTTTTTTCAGGTGAATCCCTCTTTTTGGTCCTTTGTGTCATTTCTCTATCATATCTGCTGATAATAGTCAGTTCAGATATTTCGGCATTTGAATGATTGGTTCTAGCAAGAGGTGATGAATAGTTACAGGATCTTTCAAAAATCGTTATATACTATAAAGTCACCCTAAAGCACAGTTCAGTTGTAAATGCATGTGGATACCCTCTGGCATCCAACACAGGGTTGTGAAGACAGTTGCAGATGTTTAATATGTGTTTGTTTACTGATGTGATATTGATAGAGAAGGGATAGAGGCAAAGTATTTTGAAATTTCCTACCTCTGTCTGAAATGTACCAAGAACATGGTGTTGCATTTGCTTGTTTTTTTGGTGCAGTAATGTATCATTAACAATTTATTGTGGTGTATCATGCGACGGCAGTTGGCCAGCATACCATGAAACAGACCATGTCTTGGGCATAACTCTCTGACAGACAAAGGTGCAAATTTTATGTATTGAGTCAAAGGAAATGAAACTCACCGGGCAAGGGAAAGCAGAAAGAAATTTGGCTCTAGATGTAATTTATGTCTTTAAAATGTGTGAAAATAAGTTAAAAAGATTCTCTATTGAATCCTTTCCTTTATTAATTAATGCCTATACTATAAATTGTCACAGATTTCCTGCCAGTTAAAGATGGTGAAAGGATCAAGTGGAGAGTTTGATATGTTACATAGTCCTAAAAATAAATTATTGCAATATTGCCATTTCCCTCCTTTGTTTAAAAAGCTCTTCTGCTAGGATAAAACCTGGTACCTAAGACAACTCAGATTTCATTCTTGAGGAGGGATAAGACAATACGTCATAAAACACAATTTATGTAACCCTTTTAAAAATGTAGCTTTTATGACACTTGAGTGTTTCAGAAGTAATGAAGGTTTAACTTGAAGTTCCAGTTTAAATGTTTCTTGGGGTTCTGGTATTAGTATTTATTAGAAGCAAAGTCATTTCAAGGTTAGAGTTGAGACACAGACTGCTTTTATACATCCATATGCACGCATGTGTGTGCGCACATGCGTGTGTGCACACACACACACGCAAACCCCACAGGCTAAAAGATTGATGAAGACTCGGTTTTTCAGCATACTGTGTTTGAAAAGGACTGTATCAATCTTGAAACAGGCTAAATTCAGTTGGTATGTTCCTTTTCGGTAAACATGAATTCTGTTAATACAGTAAAGAGATAGGGAAAAGCTAATCCACCTTATGTAGAAAATGGACCAATAGCTCACCCATCCGAAGCATGTTTCTCCCCTTTCCTTAGTGAAAAACATAAAGCTTTAAAACAAATCAGTATAAAAGTCTAGTAGACTGTAATCTTAATGGCTAATACAGGTACAAAGTTATACTATCTGCCTATATTTTCTTAAAAGGCAAAACAGTCCCCAGTGTTGGAGAGTGATGTTATCTGTGTATACAACAAATAGTGGAGTTACCCTAGTTTCCCACAACGTGGGCTGGTTCCAGCCAATTCAACCAGGAGTCACAAAGGAGCTTCGCTAAAACAGACTTCTTGTCACAGGCAGTGGTACTAGAAGCATTTTATTTTTGTTATTTTGACATGGAGTGCACATCTGAACATTTAAATCCAAATATGCTAACAGCTGTCTCTTGAGCAAGAAGAGCATCATAAACCAGATTTCAATTGCGCGAGGAAAATACTTTTTCCATCATTTTTTATTTTTCACTTGGAGATTACGTTTCGTTTTAAACGATAGCCCTGTGGACTGTGATTAGAAAGAGTATCTGAAAAGTCGAATTGGTACATTCTTATCAGTGTGAGGTGAGCACATGCATTTCAAATGAGAGCTGCTACCTAGTCCTAGAGCGTAGAATGCTAATGCAACGGACTATTATTTTACTTTTGGTTTTCAGGCCTCTTTACTACAAATGTTTGATACACCATGAATTCGCTGTTGTCCTTTACGATCCTACATGAATATATTTAGCATCTGGGCAAGTCCTTTTCTGAAGGTTTGAGCAGAATAACTTATCTGTGGGTTGATAGCTCCCTTGAGTATAGATGGAGCAAAATGAATGAAACTAGAAAAGGCGTCTCCCAAGTTGCTATGTTATACCTTGTGGCCGTTGCTCATCATTTCTGTCACACTGACCAGATATAGGCTCTGAAGAATGCATATTAGGTATGTGATCCTTCATATGGCTTTTGTTTTATGATTTGGTATTTAATGTAGTCTCTCCCTACAACAAACAAATATGTAAAGCTTTTTAGTGAAAAACATGATCGAAATAGTAACAAAAACCCAGTGCCATCAAGTCAATTCCAACTCATAGCAACCTTATAGGACAGAGTGAAACTGCCCCATAGAGTTTCTAAGGAGCAGCTGACGCATTGGAGCTGCCGACTGTTTGGTTGGCAGTTGTAGCAGTTAACCACTTCACCACCAGAGTTTCCAAACCATAGTAGTTAGAAAAAAAAAAATGATTTGATTGTTTGCTTTGAAGTTCCCAGTAAGATGACTAAGAGTAAATTCCGCAGTTAGTTGTGTCTGCAAGTATTCTTTCTTACTATACAATATAGAATATTTTACACGTGCCTCCAGTATACATTGTGACCAAATGGAAAACGGAGACCAAAAATATGTCCAATATAAAGTGATGTTTTGGAAAACAAGAATAAATTTGAATATGTATCCTAAATATGAATATCCTTATAATTTTATTTTTAGTAGCCAGAATTTTGAAATCTGACTTGATAGTACAGGAACAAGAAGTCTCAGCAGTATCTCTTGGTAAATTGACCCTGTAAACACTTGACTGCACATTTATGATACTAGAATTCAGATGCAGTCTGGATAGGAACATGATACTTTAAGGCAACTCATTTTCTCTAATCCTATTTTTTTCTTTTGTTCTTTTTATATTTATTCATTTAAATTGATTATCATAGGTGTTACTGTATGCTAGTTTGAAGTTTTCCCTTCAGAATTTTAATTGTGGTACAAATGTATACAAGGTATTCGTCAATTCAGCAGTATCTACATGTGCAATTCAGTCTCATCGTTCCACACTTCATGTTGTACAACTTTTTCCTAATTACTTTTCTACCATTAATGTAAACTCAGTGCCCCTCAAGCAAAGACTCCCCTTTCACCTTCTTCCATAACTGCTAATAAGCTTTGGTTTCTATATATTTGCTTCTGTTATGTAAGTGAGATCATCCAGTATTTGTCCTTTTGTCAACTGACTTAGTTTGCTCAGTATGATGTTTTCAAGGTTCATCTGTGTGGCATATATTGGGACTTCATTTCTCTTTATGATTAATATTCCATTTTATGTATAGACTGCATTTGTTTCATTTATCTGTTGATGAACATTTCATTTGTTTTTTCCCTTTTGACTCTTGTGAAAAATGCTGCTTTGAACATTGATGTACAGGTTTCTGTTTACATCCCTGCTTTGATGTCTTTTGAGTTTATGCTTAGGATTGTAATATATGGGTCATATGGTAGTTCCGTGTTCAGTCTTTTGAGGAGCTGCAAAACTGTTTTCCACAGTGGTTATGCCATTGTGCTTTCCCACCAGCAGTGATGAAGGTTCCAGTGTCTCTACATCCTCTCCAGCATTAATTTTCTGTGTGTTTGTGTGTCTGTGTGTGTTGATCATTGACCTTCTAATGGGGTTGAGATGGTATCTCTATCTAGTTTTGATTTGCATCTCTCTGATGACTAATAATATTGAGCATCTTTTTGTGTGTATAGGCCATTTGAATATCCTCTTTGATGAATTGTCAGTTTCAGCTTTTGGACCATTTTTTGATTGGGTTGTTTATCTCTGTAAGATTTTGTGATGGCAGAATTGATATTCTAACTTAAATTTATCTTCACATAATATAAATGTTTCTCAAGTAAAATTGTTTCTTGAAACCTATAGCCTAGGTGGAATAAAATGATTAAAGCAGTATAGAAGATTTTTTTGTTTAAGGTTATGAATGATAGACCAAACAGTGAAGATTAGAAATATATTATTAATCTTTAATAATCTGCTTCTTACTTTATTATTGGCATATGTTGACTCAAAAGCATGTAATAATGTTCTCCCTAAAGAGAGCTAGCAAATCTACTGTTTTCTTAATATTAGTACTCTTAACCTGTTGTCTGATGATTCTGGTTTTTAATAATAGCATAAAATTAACAAATTTAATAGTCATTTTTTTATTGTAACAGTGTATTCTTGCAGTAATAAATACACACTTAAACTGACAAAATTTTGGTATCAAAAGTATATAAGTAAATTTTCACATCAAGTTGCATGTGGTGGAATGCTTTTCTCTATTTGAAAGTGAGTAATCAAGTCCAGTTGGCTTACTTTGTTTGTAATAATGTGTTTGACTGATTAGATGTGATGGGAACTCACTGATCGTGGTATTTTGGAGGATGCCAGAGAGGGTTCTGAAGCTGACTGCGAAAATAATGTTGAATATTTATGCTCGATGAGTAGCAAGCATGATTTTGTCAGTATGTTAAGCACCAGTGTGGGTTCTCCAACAAAAGGCACAACTTATATACACACAGTGGAGCAGTGCTTTACTTATTGGAGAAGAGACAGAGCAAGATCAGCTTCCCTTGTGGGGCTAGTCCCTGTGGCCAGGTGACTTGGTCCCTCCCAGTACCTGTGCACGGCTGGTGTTCTGCACACACAATCTCTTGTGCCACAGGTGAAGGTCCCTGTTCCCTCTCCATTGGAAACAGCAATGCAGTTAGCCAGGTGCCGTATAAAGCACACATACACAGAGTGAAGAGAGAACTTACGGTAACCAGGAGAGAGTCTTCCTGATGATGAGAAGAAATTGGGAATGAGAGGCTGCATCCCCAGACTCCATGATCAGTGTTCCAGAGCTTCTGATGAGGCAGTCTAGGTGGGGCTTGCAAGGCTGTGCAAAACACTACATTTGCTTTGTCCCATCAATATTCCTTACAAGATGAGAACAGATTCTGCCTGAAACATGGAGTTGTTTTTTTCTGGAAGTGTTTCTCTGTTGGCAAACATATTGAAGAATCACTGTAGCATCATTGCTTTCTTGGAAATTTGAGGTTATTCAGGCATTCTTAAATGTACTGCATTCAAACTGTTGCCCAGTCTTTCAAGGCCCTAAAAACACAATGGCTTTTGTTATCAATTATGTGACTGTTAGGAGATGTGAGTAGTAAAGATGCTCTAATAGTGCCTTTTAGAGATTATTTAAGTTTGTAAATGCAAACTGATCTAAGTTTTATGTAGAATAAACAGACCTGTGCTGGTGAGATGCATTTTGTGTATCCAAAGGAACCACTTGCTGAAGGCCTAGGCTCAGAGCAAAGAGAACAGATTTATTTATGCTTCATGGTAATTGTTGTCTCTTTTAATACATTTTATTGAATTCTTTGTAAGGTAAAAACTACTCGGTGAGTCTTAGGTATACAAAGGAGGCCTAGTGAATCAAGCACATTGGATGTTACAGCAGAGCAGTAAAACGTCATGTAATGTAGTGTGCTTTATTTTTATGTAGCCTAATTCACAGTATCACAAGATACTTTAAAAAAGAATCAGTTACAACCTTAAAAGAAGAAAAAGGAAACTTCGAAGGTGCAGTTGAAGAACAGAATATGCTTTCATTTTGCACTTACCTCACAACTGAGTCAGAGTCACTGTGTCTTATGGGCTGCCATTAAACCGAGTCTCGAGGGTTTCCCACTGAGTCCTGCACTGGCAGCCCGCTGAAGAGTGATACTGTGTGAACGAGTAAAAGGGTGCTGTATTCCAGTGCAGCTCCCCAGGTGTTCAGTGCAAAAGATGCTATCTCTTCTCCAGCCTTCTCAGTCATCCCTGAACTTGGGCAAAATTCCACCCAAAGTCCATGCTGCTGTTTATCTTCTCAGGCTTTCAGTTAGATACCAACTGCTTTGTCTTTATCATCATTGTACCCCCTGATTCTTTTTTCTTTCTCCTGCTTGTTATTTTGTTGCTGTATGTTGGCACAACATGCCAGTTCAATAATTTCTATATGTACTATTTAGGGACATTCAGGAGCATTTTCTGAGTTCCTTTACTCATTAACCCAAACTCACTACCCCCTAAAGTTCTTGTCTCATCACTGGTGGTAGCTGGACACCACCTGGTTCTCCCGGTCACAAGTCGGTGTAGTCACCCACCCACAAGTCAGTGTAGTCACATGGGTCTGTCTTTCTTTTGGGTTCTCCTTCCCCCATGTTGTTTTGGCCCTTGGTGATCATCCATTCCTGTTGAGTTGAGACCATAATTAGCCGCATGTTTCATACTCTCTTCCTATTCCTGACTCAGCTTTTTCTGTTGCTCCAGGTGAGTAGAGACCAATTGTGCCTTAGATGACCACTTACAAGACCCTGGGTGCTACTCAACTAAGAGGTAGAACAGAGGCACTAAACACATTATTAGGCTCATTAAGTGGAATGCTTTATGAAACATGCCCCCAAGCAAAAAAATCAAATCCCATCAAGGTGTTTGGTTATACATAAGCAGCCTTGGGAGCTACTCTTTGTTTTTTTCTTCTGTGATTGGTCTGACTGTATCTATTACACAACTTTTGTCAGTTCAACTTTAACAGGTGTAAAACTTATTGACAGCAGTTATAGTAATTGGCTATGCAACCTCATCCTTAATCAGTGCACTCTTGCCATCACCATTACTTCCTATTCCCCCCTTCCCTCTCACCCCTGGCAGCCCCTAGTAAACGGTGATCTGTATGCATTTGCCTTTTCTTGTCTTTTGATGTATTTGTCCTTTTTGATTGGCTTATTTTGTTTAGCCTCGTGTCTTCCTGCTTCATCCATACTGTAACATCGAGATTTGGTTTATGCTGTTGGCTGAGTAGTGTTCTGCTGCATCTATATGCCACATTTTGTTCGTTCATTTACTGGTAGGCATGTATGTTGTTTCCACCTTTTGGCTATTGTGAACAATGCTGCAGTGAACATGGTACACGAGGCTCTTTTTGAGTCTCTGCTTCAAGTCTTTTGTGTATAGATACCTAGGAGTGGAATTGCTGTGACATATGGCAGCTTTTTTTTTTTTTTAAAGGATTTTTAGGAACCGTCTCACTGTTTTCCACATTTCCTATACCATTTTGCATTCCCACAGCAATGTTATGGTTCCAATTTCCCTAGATCCTTACTGACTTTTTTTTTTTTTTAAATCTTAGCTATCGTCGTGAGAACAAAGTGGTATTTCATTGAGGTTTTGATTTGCATATCTCTGATGATGGTTAATGATGCTGAGCATCTTTTCATGTGTTTGTGGCCATTGGAATGTCCTCTTTGATAAAATGTCTCTTCAAATGCTTTGCACATTTTATGACTGGGTTATTTGTCTTTTGTTGTTGAAGTTTTATATATATTTAGATTATTAGATTTTTGTCAGATATATAGTTTCCAAGGATAGTCGCCCAGTTTTGGCAGTCTTCTGATGAACAAAAGTTTTTTTAGTATTTATTTTTTATTATAATTAAGTGAAAGTATACAAGTCAGTTTTACATGCCCACCTCTCTACAGCTATATCTGTTCTCCTCACCCTGTGACAGCACACTCCTCCTTTCACTCTTCACTACTAGTATCCTCTTAACTGACACCTGTCCCCTCCACTTCACCCTCTCCTCTTCCTTCTAGAAAGAAACCAGTAGAACAGTCTTTTGTAAATGTATAAAACCATAAAGTACACACACCACATGCTTACTCTATGTCCCTGAGTCCAGTCTATTCTAAAAATTTCTAATTTTTATGAGGTCCCATTTAGTTTGCCTTTTGGTGTTTGTGGTTTTGTTATTGTATTAGATAAACCATTGTTGAAAGCTGGGCCTGATAGTGTACCTATTTGTTCTTTTAAGAACTTTGTTGTTTTAGTTTGTGCATTTAGGTTCTAAATCCATTTTAAATTTGTTTCTGGTGTGAGATATGGGTCTGGTTTCTTTTTTTTTTTGCATGTGGAAATCCATTTTTCCCAGCACCATTTATTAAAGGGAGTTTTCTTTCCCCGTTGAATGGACTTAGCACTCTTGTCAAAAATCATGTAACCACACGTGTGGATTTGTTGTTGAACTCTCAATTCTAGTCCGTTAGTTTATGTGTCTCCTGTTATACCAGGCTATTTTTATTACTGTTGTTGTATGTTTTAAAATCAGGAAGAATGAAGAGTCCTAGTTTGTTCTTCTCTTTCAACATTATTTGAATGATTTAGGGCCTCTTATCATTCCTTATAAGGTTGAGGATTGGTCTATTTCTCTAAAGAAGGTTGTTGGAATTTTTATCAGGATTGTGTTGAATCTGTAGATCGTTTTGGGAAAGGTTGACATGTTAATAATAAGTCTTCCAACCCAAGTACCTGGTACATTTTTCCATTTATATAAGTCGTCTTTAATTGCTTTCATCAGTGTTTTACAGTTTTCATTGTATAAATGCTTCACCTCCCTGGTTGGATTTATTCTTAGGTCTTCTGTTCTCAGATGCTACTGTGAACACAATTATTTCCCTAATTTCCTTTTTGTATTTCTCACTGCTGGTGTGTAGAAACCCAACTGATTTTTGTTTGCTGACCTTATATCCTGCAACTTGGCTAAATTCTTTTTTTAGTTTTAGAAGGTTGCTTGTGGACTCTGGGGATTTCTGTATATTGGTGTACTCTCTGATTTTGAATCTAATTCCTTTGCTATGATAAATTGCATGTTGTGCGTACACATGGGATGTGTGTGTAGGGGTGAGTTTTTTTGGCATTTGATGCTTTGTATGATTTATTCTTGAGTTAAAAAAATTCTCTTTATACTAAGAATATCTCTAAAGTATTTTTTAAAACATCATTACCTAAATGTTAAAGTTTTTGTGAAATAGTTTACATTCAAGAGTGTATGTATTGGACATGTACAGTTTAAATTAAAAAGTTTACTACAATAAAGAGCTGTTACCAACTATCCAGTTTCAGAGAACAAATGTTGTGGTACATTTGGCATCTCGACAATATTGAAGCTTCCCATCCATGAACATTGTCAAGGTCATGCAGCTGATTAGACACTGAGTGACCTGATTCGGGTACCAGAGATCGAACTAGCAAGTTCAGTCTCCTGATGGGTGGCAAATTGGGATCCCCTTTCCTTAAAGTGCATGAGGGTGCATCCTTTTTAGTAGAACATGACGGAAAAGTTTATTAAGTGAAAGTACACTCCAAGGAGGGAATGGATCAGTCTCTGTGTGTGGAAAAAAAGACCCCACATAGATTTTGGGGGTGCTTTTTATAGGCAAAAGCAGGGGTTGATGTCATAGATGGGAGGGGGAAGCAGTAACTTGGCTTCTGACTGGGCCATAGTCACCTTAAAACTACCAGGAGGAAATGTGCTATTTGCATTACAACTGCCAGGAAGAATCCACGTCTGCATCACAAACTGCCAGGGAGAGCTGCCGATATGTGGCCTATTAGGTTCCCCTGGCAACCTTATCAATTCTGTGTGCCCTATAATGCAAACCATGACCTTTGTCATCCATAGAAAATGTTAGATTCTGGAGTAAAATATGTTAGTATGTAGCGTCAGAGATCAGATTCCCTAGCTAACCTTGACAAACGATCTTCTTTAATGTCATTCAATTAAATTGTGCGATTTTTCCGTATCTTGTATATCTTTTTTGTTAGGTTTATGCATAGGTTACGTATTTTTCTTGCTGTTACAGAATTTATGTTCTAATTCAGTAAATTCTGTCTATTACAAGATATGTACAAATGCAGTTGATTTTTTATTTTGCATCTGAAAACCTTTCTAAATGCATTTATTTATTAATTATAGATTGAGGATTTTTTATGTAAAAAATAATTTTGTCTGCTTCATTTTTTTTTCCATTTCTGAAATTTCCATTCGAGTGTTGGTGTTTCTAGCTAGTCCTCTAATTTTCTTCTCTTTTCACGCCTATTTACTGTCTCTGTCTTCAGGGGTACTTTCTGGGATATTATATCCCAGTCTTTTATTTTTATTCTTAAATTTCTTCTATCCTCTTTTCAGTTTTTAAGAGCTCAGATTTGCCCTCAGATAATTGTCTTGGAGATTCTGTTTCTTCCTAATGGCTTTTTCTGTTTGCTCTGCTCTTTGATTTTGTTTTTCTCTTCTGTTTTGGAGGCTTTCCTCAGATTCCTGGTAATCTTTTAGTGTCTTCTTAGAAGACCAACAACTGATGGGAAGCTTTGAGCATGACCAGGGCAGTAATTTGTAATGGTTACCATTCACGAACCCCAAAAAAACCCGTTGCTATAGAGCTGGGTCTCATAGTTAAAATCACCTAAATCTCAGCTGTTCGCTAAACCACAGCCAAGAAACAGTCTCAGGAGCAGAAGCCAGATATCATTAGCTTTTAAAGCTTCCCAGGTGATCCAGAGGCAGGCAGTTTTGAGCATTACTGTTACAGGGTGACGTGGGTGAGCTATTTGTTAGAGAATTCCTATGTTAATATGTAGAATTTTTTTTCCCTTTCACAGGCTAGTCAGTTACCCAGGAGTTGAATCTGTTACATAGACAATAAAAGTCTAGCTGTCAGTGTTTTAGGAGCTGAGTAAATTAAGAAGGTCAAGTATCTCAGCATTCCTCAGTAGGTATCGTTTGCCCAACACCCTGATTTCACTAAGATGTGCATGCCTGCAGCTAAGTCAGCTTCCACTCCAAAAGCTACTTTATGCTTTCCAAAGGATAGGTTTATGCCATCAAGATTTCTGCTGAGATGGGAGATGGACTTAAACACTGGCATGGAGTGGGAGGGGTCGAGACATTTCCCTGCTTACTAGTTAATAGCTTTCACCCATCCTTACATGTTTTTAACGTCTGGTACCAGATGAATCAACGGCTGCTAGTTTCTGAGACTTTTCAGGATTCTGCAGCCTAATTTAAATTATTCTGACCTTTCCCCACCACTATGGGGTGGTTCAGAGTCGGAATGTACCTGATTTCAACAGTTTTTTTACCCTCACTGCTGTTGACTCAGTGGCTGCAGCAGTGGGCTCAAGCATAACAACAATTGTGAGCATGGCGCAAGACCGGGCAGTGTTTTGTTTGGTTGTACGTGGAGTTCCTGTAGATTCGACCCAATTTGACAGTTCCTGACAACAACTAGCTAGTAATCAGCTTTCTTAAATCTGTTAAGTCGGTTAGCATTCAGCCCTCTGCTTTCTAACCACTAAAACTTTATTTTCTTTTCTCTTTATATACTTTTGAGTTTAACTTTAAAAAAAAAAAATTGACACTTTAATGGGATTTTAGATAGATGAAATTTGAGTCAGTTTGCCTCTTAGCTTTTGCTATTCTGTTGCCTTTCGTCGTTGCTGTATATAGTTATGGTGTAGTAAGCCATTGTGTATCATCTGTCCTTTTCCTCTGGCTACTTTTTTGATTTACTTCTTGGTTTTGCTCTTCCACAGTTTAATTCCTGTATGTTTAGGTGTCAGTTTGTTTTTTTCACTCTTAGCTTTTTTGGGATTTCTGAATCAGAGGATTGGTGTCTCCATAGTTCAGGAAAACGTTCCACTATTTCTTTCATTCTTTCTATTCTTTCTAGAACCTTGATTAGATGTATGTTAGACTTCCTCACTCCATCGTTTGTATCTCTCAGTCTTTTTATTGTGTTTCCCATTTCTTTGTGTCCCTGTATAGCATTCTTTACCGTTGTGTTCTATTTCATTCTCTCCAGCAGTCTTTGATCTTCTGGTTAACTCGTTCATTAGATTTTAATGTAAATTATATTTTGTATTTCTATAAGTACTGTGAGATTTTTTAAAATATATTTTGTGATAAGGTGTTATACTCAGTTTTCTCTCTGTTTCTTTAAATATGTTAAGCATATTCATTTATATTCTGTACTGCAATATTTGCTAGTCTGATTCTACAGATTGTTGTTTCTGCTGACTTGCTCAGTACGGTTTGTTTTCCATGTTTTGGGTGGTCGTTTTTATTGTAAGCTCATATTCCCTGGAATGTGTTTTGGTGGAGGTTATTTGAGGCCCACATATGTGTTCTCTGTGAATGATTTGATAGGTTTTCTCTGATGCCTAAGTGTAAACTAACAAGTGAACATCATTTGAAACTTAAATTTTATTCTCAGTTATTTACTCCACCCATAGTATGGATTCTGGCCTAAAACCTGAATGAGGGTAAGCTTTCGATGAGGGGTTCTCAAATGAATTTGTTTTCCTTTTTTTTTTTAACTCCCCCATATGTTTTTCTCTATTTTATCCAAAATCAAACTTATGTTGAACAAATCTGTCATCTTTTTAAAACAGATTTCTGCATCTTTTTTTTTTTTTTTTTTCCTTTGTAAAACAAGCACTAAAAATGTCACCCTTTGGGACTCTGGCCTTTGTAAAGGATGTCTGATTCAGCATCCTACCTTGCTAAGACTCCAGGATTTGGTGGTGTGCCACACACATACCCCTGCATGTGATTGGTGAAAATCCTAACTGCCACCAGAGATCAGCAGATGACCTCCAAGTAAGATGATTGTATATCTTGATGTGCCTGGATAAGTACAGGTTTATGAGACCCTGTTTATTCATACTCGAAAGTGTCCTGGTTTGGGTGATAAATTATGTGGTCATCTACCTCAGGTCGAACACCAATTGCACGACTTGCTCATCACAAGGGAATAGTTCTGTTTCAAACATTCTGGCTTCTGGGTATTTGCTATAATTTCCTGCCACCTTTACCATACTTTTAAAATAACTTAAAACTATACGTTGTTGTTTGTAGGTGTTCTTCTTGAACAGGAGTTTGTCTGCACATATGATCAGCTATATTTCTGGAAATGGAAGTCCTGTTTATATCTTTTAAAAGATATTTTCCAAGAAGGTGTATGAAGCCTTCTTTTTAAGAAAGAATTTGCTATACTCCTTCCTTATACTGTTTTATTGGATTATAGAATGCATCATAGATTAGAAATTCTATTGAAATAAAATTAAGTTCTATTAAAATGAAAAAAGGAAAATTAACATTTTGAATGAGTATAATTATTTAAGAAGAAAAAAATATTTTGACTGACAATTGATTACTCTTCTCAAATATTGTAATTAGACATTCCCAGGAGAGGCCAGAATTAACTACAATGAGTAAGGGGTAGTTCTGGGTAAACATTATTGAAGATGTATGTATTATGAGTGTGTGTGTTCATGCTCTTAATTTTTATTAACATAAGAATGAAATACACAGTAAATGGAGACATAAAAAGTCCGAGTAGAGTGAAATCTTTTTCCTCATTTTTGGGCAGTAGATTGCTGTGGCCTCAGCTGTTGGAGTTGTGTACTGTCATTGGTTTCTGATATTCTTAAACGATGTCATGATACATAATGTCTGTCTCTTCATTCCCAAATAGGGAAGAAGATTTCATTGGGTTATAAGTAATTGTTTCCAATGGAAACACCAGTCCTAGTCCCAGAGTAGCTTCCTTGCTGTGCCTGGCATGTTTTTTCTTGAGAAATAGATATTAGACAGCAGTGTATGGTTACTTACAAAAATGCATCTTTTACAAAGGAATGAAAAAGCATTACATCAAGTGTTTACTTTTCATTTATCTCTATAGCAAAATAGACTAGTAACAAGACTGGTAAAAATTTCTGTTTTTGGAACAGAATAGGATGTTGATAAAAGAAACATAGGGTTCAGGTAAGTGAACCTGAGGAAATACTGGAGACTTCATCCATCAACTCCAGCAGTTGGTTTTGATAAGCCCAACTTGGCCCAAAGAACTTATCTCTGCCTTGGAGAACAGCCTTGAGTAAAGAGGTAGAGAGTCACCAAGTAGGATAATGCCCGTAGAGGAAATTATTCAGATGGCAGTCATCATAATTCTCTAATTATTCAGGCTAGTCAAGATACTCAATAGCTTTTTATGATTATAACTGCTCTAAGATGGACAGATACAAGGTAATAAGCACACAGAGCTATTGAGTAGCCAGAGTGGAGAGAGTAGGTAAAATGAATGATATCAGAATACATCAGCTTGCCTCCAGTTTTTTTTGTACACAATTGCAATAAAATTTGATGTGCATTGCAGGGTGTTAGGAGGCTTCTTAGTGGTTAATGATTTACATAATGATTTCCCTTTTATCAGACAGTTAATGCAGCACTTGTTTCTGGATTTAGATTAATTTTGTTACAGCTTTCATTCTCTTTAACCTAAATGTCTACACACATACACGCTTTCAGCATTTTTGATATGTGTGTTTTGTACTTTAAACTCCATACATGGTATTTATGTTACATAAATTGCAGAAAGGTTCTAGTTACATTTTTCTTCAATTTCACTGCTTTTTTTCTCTATGCCAAAAGAGGAAATTTCTACCATACTAAAAGAATTCTTTTTCCTTGGAATGTCATTCTGCATTATTTATAGAGACCAGTCCCCTATTTTACTCAGCACTTAGTCAGACTGTATGTACTCAGTTCTTGGGGTCTTTTTTTGCTTTAATCATTCCCACTGAGTCTTTCTTTACATGTACTGCTTTCCTAAATTGTCCTCGTTTTGTACAGTATCTTACTTTCATTTTAAAAAAAGAAAAAGTCACATGGGGAGCTTCTTTCCTCTTTGGCTCCCAATGCTCATTAAACAGCAGGGGATAATTTGGAGTTTGCTTTTCACCTTGGATCTTGGTTGTGCTTTCTGGTTTTATTGAATGAGACACAGAAGCTTGCAGACTTAGCTTTATTTTCCTGTCCTTATTACCCCTACACTTTTTTTGGTTGGCTTAAAGTTAGTTAATTGCTTTGGGAAAGTTTTAGCTAAGTCTAAATTTACATTTTTACTAATAAACTGATGTCCAAAACTTACTACTTATATTTAAGAAGAATTAGTGTTACTCTCTGTGTGTATCTGTCTGTCTGTCTGTCTGTCCCCATTCCCAGCAACCCAAGCATGGCTGAATTTTTCAACTTGACCTTTCTCACAGACCCTGTCATACTTGAAGAATTCTGTTCAATAATTCAAATGGTTAAGTTCCTCTGGGCCAAGAAAGTTCTAACACTGTTGCCAGAATTCAACTATCTCGTAACTCTTCATCCTCTGCTTAGCAATGACAGACAACAGTATGGGAAGATGTTGTACCCAGCCTCAGCACCGATGTCTGCCGCTTGCTCATTTGCCATCCACATTGGGAATTGGATGTAGGGATTGACGTTGGGTGCTGATTGAACTTGCCTTGAAGATTGTAAGCACATTCAGGACGCACACTTGAACTCAGGCTTAATTTCTTAGCGCCAAGCTCCTAGAACAGTAATACGCACCCTTTGATTCCTCAGTAAATGTTTGATAATGAAAAGCTGTATGCTAGCAGTTCAGTTGTCCTCATCAGTTTTTCCACAGTTTCTCTCAAATGTGATTTTGACCAAATTCGTGTTTGATGACTACACTGATGGTCAGTGCTTTGCGTTTTTAAGAAGGAGCCCTTGTGGACAACTCAACAGTATTTCTTGCTCCTTTTACCTTCCTTGGTTCTTTTCCAGGTCTGGCACATCTTGTGTCCTGACTTCTTCAGTGCTGGTTTTATCAAGAGACTTAGAATCCCAGAAGGGGAGGGAATGTTGAGAAGTGATTCAGTTCTTGCTCCTTCCCTAAAGGCAGGATATGAAAGGCTATTATAAGCCTCTTTTTTTCCTCTGCAGGTCTCTAGAGTGATGGCTATCACATTGCAGCTGTTCCTAGAGACTGCCTTGTGCTTTTTGGACATTGTGTTCCAAAGATCACTAAAATGTCACTGCCTACTCTGAATCCCTTTCCTTGTTACTACTGCCAAAGAAAAAAGGCAATGACACTTTTCTAAGACACAGTAGGTGTATCCATAGGTCTATCAGTGCTTTCAGGCTCACATAAAAGGTATTGATTTCATGCTGCTTTCTTTGCAGGGTTAGTTCTCTCTGTAGGTCTCTATTGTGTGTATGTGTGTGGGATATCTGTCTGCATGCATGCAGAACTTTGTAAACACCCCCGACCCCAAGGAATTTGTTTTAAATCAAAAACTTTTAATTAATTGACTTGTTCATTCTATTAATAGTGCTAACAGTGTAAAGTCTCAGGGAAGTAGTTCCTTTGTCTAAACATAAGTTAAAATACTGTCATTTTCATGTAACAGTACTTATGATTATCTAGAAATTTCTGATTACTAGTAAAGCTGGCTCTGAAGTTTGCAGAATATAGCTTTTCTTCTTACCCCTATGCAGTTTTAAGTCTGGATGTTTAAAAGCTTATTTCTCAGGGTATCTTGAAAGATGCTTGGCACTGAAGTGGGCTGATTGATGTCCGTAATGCTCCCTTTTCAGTTGTCATTTTAATGATAGGTAACTTTTAAAATAAGAAGATGAAACCCTTATTAACACATTTATATGTACCTCCCTATTCTGGAAGCCCTGGTGAAGTGCTCAGCTGCTAACCCCAAAGTCAGCAGTTCAGATCCACCAGGTACTCCTTAGAAACTCTATGGGACAGTTTTACTGTGTCCTGTAGGGTCACTGTGAGTTGGAGTCGACTCCATGGCAATGTTTTTTGTTGCTGTTACTGTTCTCCTGACAAAGTCTAGCACAGTGCTTTCTGAAGTACATATTTTATGACTTTATTAAAAAAGGACACTCACAGTCAGTTTCCTTCAGGTATATAAGTGATATACGAATAATGTGGCAAATACAGAGGTGACTTAGTCATGGCTCCTGTAGTCAATGAATTTAATGTTTTTTGATCATAGTCTAATAGAAAGAAAGAAATAGTGTGTGAAATAATCTCTTCCAAAGCCACAAACTGACATGAGTGGTCTGTAAGTAAATGGTACCTCTGATACACAGTTGGTCTACCAGCCCACTTAATCAAGAACTTTTCCGGATTCTAAATGATTTTATCAGTGGTGTGTGGAGCATCGCTAAAAACAGCCGAGTGACACTTCTTCATCTCTGGTGAACATACAGGCCCTAAGAGAAGAGCCACCAAGGACCAGCACCATGGTCCTTGTTAAATGGTGGTCTCTGAGTTCTTGGTGCCAGTGAGCACACTAATCACCAGCAGCCCTCAAGCTGTAGGAAAGACAATAGAAGGCCCTAATTCTATACTTTACCCCCCAAAGAAAGAAATACTCTTGCATGTGTGGCATACAGAGAAATCCAGAGAGGTAGTAGAGAAAAACATGGAGAAAGAAAGGAACAGGTGAGGGAGAAAGGGTGCCTTAGAAGTTGCAGCGTGATGGACCTTGGCTGTTCTTGTTTCATGGTAATGATAAGATCCTTGGGGCTGCCTGCAGGAGAAGGCATTTGGATGTATCATGGGTAGAAATCGTATCTGGCTTGTGGAGATTATCGGCCTGTGGGGAGGTGCAGAGAGAAGAGGCACTGAATCTGAACAGCCTGTTTTAAGACTTGGTAGCACTAAATGGGTGGGCCAAGGTCTCAGTGCTACAGACCCCAAGAACATATGCTGTAAAAAGGAGTGATAAACACAGAAACAGATAAATTTGTTATTCCTGAAAATATTGAATTTTATCCTATCCTGATTCAGACTTCAAAGTTTTTTGTTTTTTTTTCCTCGAAGGATCTGTGGGTTGTAGGAACAGGATTTTCTTCTAGCTGCTGTGGCACTATCTGATTTTGTAGAAAATGGGTTATGTCAGCCCACACCAACCCACTCTAACCCCAACTCACAGCTGCGGAAATAGCCCGAGGACATGACAAATTAGTGTACCCCGTCATACTGTGATTAGGCTTGGTGTTTTTTAAATAATGAGTGTGACTACTCATGGTAAGAGAATAAACTGGCAACTTTTATAAAGATACAATCTCCAGGGAATTTTGGTGATATTTAAATTTTAATTACTGTAGATTGGGGTTTTAAGTGAGCTAAAGGTACAGCTGAAAATTCAGTTGCTCCAGGCCCAGAGACACTTGTTTCATTGTTGACACATGTGGTCGGATGGCCCAGGAGATGGTGGGTGTGAGTACTCCATGATTCCCACAGATTCACAAGGGGAAGATATCTAATAAAACCTCCTTTTACATTAAAGTGTTGGGATTTTTGCTGTTAATCTGTAGAGAAAATTGTCTTCTTTGGTTTTGTTTTTATTATCTAGACTTGACGGCACTTGGCTTTTTTTGGCTTATATACAAGTCTCCCCTTCGGTTCTGTAAAGATTAGAAATAGACATCGAGGCCATAAAAGGTGCAAGGATTTTAAAATTTTATTGATCATCACAACTGTAATCACAAATTAGATACCAATACTGTGGTTTGCTGACATTAGAGAAGAGGAGTAGTTGCACCATGCTGTTGGAGTCACTGTGGGTTCGTGCCTTATTTTGTGAGCTGACTGTTTACACTACTTTCAATATGCCAATGTGCAGATTACAGAAAGATTGGGAAGCTGAGAGATTTATTATTGGGAGAAGTGGACATTAGAGTCTGTTGCTTTAGGAAAACACACAGCTCAGAGCAGGCTGCCTGACATTAATGAATCATGGAGATGGCAGTGACCTTGGGAGGTCATCTGTCTCTTTCCCTTGTGCCTCTGCTCAGGACGATGTCTCACAAACACACCCGGGGCAGAATGGGCCTGTCTGTCATGTGCTGGGTAAGGTGGGAGGGTACCGGTGCATCCTCCTGTGCCTCCCCCCTTATCCTCCTGACCAGTGACTATCTGGTGGTCCAAAGTGTTCTTCGCATCCATTGCCATCACACTGGGCTGACTTGCTTCATTGCTGCCTGAGCCTGATTACTGGAACACTTTCAGAGTTTAAGTTTCTCAGTCTTCTGGAGAGATAGCTAGTGTTAAAGTTTAGGAAAATAAAAGGTCTCATCTGTGCACAATACACGGAATGGTAAATTGTCCCAGGCGGTCTGGATGGCCTTTCAGTAAATTAATACTGCTGAGATCCATTAAAGCAGTGGGGGGCTGCCAAGTACTCACATCCTAGACTCATCAACTTGCTTTTTTTTTTTTCCGCTGACCACTCACTCAGTCAGTTAGCAAGAGCAATACAATAAGTCCTGGATGATAAACATGATTCTGTTGCAGAGAGAGAGAGAGAGAAAAAAAAAAAGGACAACAGCAGAGAAGAAAAGTGTATCAGATGAGAAAAATAAATGCCAGGAGCAGGGGCCTTTTGGATTAGATCAGCATCTTTCGGATTCAGGAGTCTCATTCCCCATGTGGGAAGTGGAGAAATTAAAAAAAATATATCCCACACTAAACCTTCAGCCTCAGATACCAGCAAGTCTGCAGAATATCTCCAGGGGAAACCCTTGACTGCACAGTGTGTTAAGGGCGAATTTCGGTACTTGCTTAACAGAGTAGAGACATTTGTTGCAATGAAATGCAGATCTGCTGTTAGTGTGAATTTATTGTGCTGCTATAGTATCTTTATTATTTCCTATAAAATACAATCTGATTTAAAAATAACTGGTCCTGTGACACTTACAAGGTTGAATCTGATGAGATGTCCATGGCAGATGAATAGCCCTGTAAATAATTTACATCTTTTGTCAATTGTGTGTGGATTCTTGTAGACCTACAGTAATTAGCAATAAGTTCTGGAGTAAACTATAGAGAGTGAGAGTACCAGAAAGTCATGTAGGTTAGTGAGTTCTATTGATTCTTTAAAATAATTCTGTAGTAATGACCATGGGAAAGAAGCCAGTGTTTTTCCAAGTCTGATTAATAGCTGATTTAATTCATAAGCCTTAAAGCCCAAAGCAAAGATTCATTTGTTTTCAATTCTGTTTTATGTTTTTGGGAGCACTGAAGCTTGGATAGTTTATTTAAATGAGGTACATTTATGACTTTTAATATGACTGCCCTCCTCTTTACACAGAAAGTAATATATTATTTTCAAAGAGGCAGGGTAGAGTGACTAGTACTGACTGTGCAACAAAGGGCCATCTGAGTTCCGTACTGGGAGTCGTCACTTCTCTACTAGCCCTGACACAGTCGAGTCCCTTGTCTTGCAAGGAACAGAAATCTGCTCCAATTGGCTGAAACAAACCAGGAACTTACATCAGGCTGCAGGCACAGTTCATGGAGCTAAGGAAAGCAGTGTGGTCAGGCAGGCCTCATTAGGGACCAGAGTTGTTGTGGTTTTTGTTGGTTGGTGCTGACTCACAGTGCCCCCGTATGTACAGAGTAGAACTGCCCCATGAGACTTTTGGGGATAGGATCTCTCAGAAGCAGATCACCAAGCCTACCTTCTGAGGTGCCTCTGACTAGATTCCTTCAGCTTACTGCTCACCTCTTACCTACTTGCCCTGAACCCTTCCCAGGACTTCTAACAGCCACATTAAGCACTGCAAACTGCTCACGCTGTTTGTAGTGTCCATCATCCTTTCTGTCTGCAGGCACACACACACACACACATGCACACATACGTGTACACACCCCCCCACCCCCCACACCCACACCCACACACACCCCTCTCAGAATATGTAGACAACCATGGTTATCTTCACTTCAGAAATTGAGAACACAGACCAAAGGTCTAGAACCTGATTCCTAACTCCATATTCTTGGAAACAGAGATTTGTCAGCCCACCTTGGTGAGGTACCCAAAGAGCCATGGCCAAGAGGACTGGGTCACCCAGTGCTAAAAGGGCATCAGGTCTGAAGCTACAATTTTTCCTGAAATACTTCTTAGTACTCCTCCTCCCTTGCCCTCTTTATCCACCTCTCCAACATTGTTAGTACAACAATTTGACAAGCTGCAGAAGGGGACAGAAAGGACAGGGATTGTTCCAGGCAGAGGAAACGGCATGACATGCTAATGAACTGCATGCCCTTTGCTGTCAGTAGAGTGTCAGGAGGGGAGTGCGAGGGGCGTGAAGACAAGACTTGAGGGGCAGGCATGTAGGACTCTGTCTGGAGAGCCATGTGTGTATTTGTCTTGAGTCACTGAAAGGTTTTTAGCAGAAACAGACTGTCAGATTTTTGCATTCTTGAAAGTTTACCCGGGCTGAAGTCGGGCAGCTTCAGCCAAACTTGGGTTGGATAGCAGAGGGCAAGAGGTAGAAGCAGAGGCATCATTCAAGTGTGTCAGATGGGAGATAGTAATGGCCTGAGCTAGGTGGTGCAAGGAAGGAACACATTTGAGAAATACGAAGGAGATACAGTGGGCTAGATTGTTGATCAGTTGGCTGTGAAGTAAGGAGAAAGGAGTCAAAGATAATCCAGATTTCTGCCCAGGTAACTGGGAAGGTACAGTGGCGTGAACTAGGTTGGAATCCAGAAGCAAGTATGAGTGGAAGACCAGGAATTCAAACTTGGACAAATGAAAATTGAGGTATCGGTAAACCACGAAACCAAAGCCACTGCTCTTGAGTCAATTCTGACTCATAGTGACCCTGCAGGACAGAGTAGAACTGTCCTATAGAGTTTCCAAGGAGCATCTGGTGGATTTGAACTGCTGACCTTTTGATTTGGAGCCACAGCACTTAACCACTATGCCAACAGGGTTTCCGAAGTGTCTGTGGGAGTGTTACATGAACATGTCTGAAGTTTGGAGATCAGTGTTTGGAGCTCTGAACTGAGGTTCGGGAATACTTAGGTATTTAGATGGCAGCTAGAAGGATGTGAACGTGTGCTTGTGGTCACCCCAGGAGGGCACACAGTGCGGGGATGCTTAGTCTGGGCTCCATAAGGTCCAGTATGCTCTGATTATCTGCAAAATTTTGTGCATGTCTGTTTTGGGTGGTTGAGGAAAGGGTCCATAGCTTTCATCGAATTTTCAAAGGGGCCCATAAGTTCAAAAAAGATTAAGGAGGTTTGGTGTAGAGCATGCATTCTTAGTGGGGCCAGTATTGTCCCCCAGAGGAGTAAAAATTGGTTCTTAAGGGATGGAAAAAAACAAACAAACAAAAAAACCCTCTCTTTTTATGTATAAAAAGCAGGTATGTATATGTGTGTGTGTATACATATACATATGTATGTATGACTCAGGAAACCCTGGTGGTATAGTGGGTTAAGTGCTAAGTCTGCTATCCAAAAGGTCAGCAGTTCAGATCTGCCAGGTGCTCTTTGGAAACTCTACAGGGTAGTTCTATTCTGACCACTAGGGTTGCTATGAGTTGGAACCAACTTTATAGCAGTCGATTTATTTATTTTTTTTAATATATGAGTCATACTACATAAAGTACAGGCATACATATATAGCACATAAACAGACACAGTATATCTGTAGTATTAAAATTTCATGGGAGGAATATTAGGGAAAAAAATGTCTGAAAAGGCTCCGTAGGGAGGTGAGAATGAAAAAAAGGTTGCAAAACCTGGTGCGGAATAAGAGAAGCAGTGGTTCTCCCCTGTTTTACTATCAGCGTCGAGAAGCTGAGGACAAACAGGATCTGTAGTTTTTACTGCTGATAGCAGTGCTGCTGTACCAGACCTTTTCCTCCTTTCTATTATCACATCACCATCTCCACACACACAGAGATCCACACATACCTTCTGACCAATTCTATTACTGTGAGCTGAGTTTATGGAGAATGCAGAGGAGAAAAGGGATTGGAAGCTAAAAATATTGCACTTTTCAGGAAGCAGTCTTTTTTGTTTTTTCTGGTGTAGCATTTTTTTCAAGGTGATGCATGAGTAACTGATAAGAAGTCTGGAGTTTGGAGCACATTCTTAAACCAGTCTCCCACACTGGTAGGTAGATCTAGTCAACCCATCTGCTGGCAAATAAAGTAGCCTTGTGGTCTAGGGGAGCTAGAAGCTTCTGAGAATTGCACTCCCTTGGGGCTTCTTCTCTGCCTCCTTTTCTAAAGCTAATAATTTCTCCACTGAATATTTATTGAGGCCTTACTGCGTATAGCACACCAAGCTAAATGTTGAGTAGCTTTATGAAATTGCAGGAGGACCTGGTCTTGTCCTTCTTAAGAGGCTTTTCTCCTACCTGCCTTTCCCCCACGAAACATCAGTTCACTTCAGAGCTGAAATGCTGTGGTGGTGTAATTGTCAGAAATCATGCCGAGACCTCCTCCTCCAGGAAAGCTAAGTCACTATAGAGGCTACCACTTCACAGTGTAATATATTATGTATGCTTCTAATCTGGACTCTTTTGTAAGTTGCTTACGAAAAAGGATGGACAAATTAACCAAATTTTAGCATTCTTGCCATTATTTTATTTTAATGTAACTTACTGGCCACCCTTGGGGTGAGAGCTGAGAGCAGCAAGTTTTGGGGAACGCAAGATCAGCAGGTTTTCGGCCACTGTAGTTCATTAAGTCAGAAATCATTTATCTGTGTTAACTCTTGTTCTCAAGCACTCACATGTTTAAATGTATGTAAGTGAGGGTTTTCATAGGCTGAGTCTGCCTTGTGCACAAAGACAACAAATCAGCCTTTGAACTTATATTTTATCTTGAAGCTTTGTCGCTGAAAACGGAGCTATTACAGGGCCTCTTGAGTCAGGCCATTGAGAGTATGCTTTGTGGGCTTACCTTCCCTGGCCAAGCACCAAATGCTAGAACACTGCAATTGCAACATACCGGAATACCGGGAAAACATGAGCGTAAATCATTAGAAGGAAAGATCGTTCTTTCCATTCCTACTGAATGATCATAAAGTCGAAACTTGTCTTTTCTTGTTCTTCCAAAAAAAGCCCCAGAAGATAGCTCAGCATTCTATTCATCATGCTCTTCTACTTCCCTTCATGGGGTCGTTCACAGTTGTGCACTTGAAAAGATTTAGCAATGTTTCACTGTTTAGCAGCTTCCAAAATAGTTAATTTTAAGTATGCCTTTTGGCCTGTTTTGATAAAGGAAGGCCAGGCCTTTTTTTAAATTTTAACATACAGTCTTTGGAACCCTGGTGGTGTAGTGGGTTAAGTGCTACCACTGCTAACCACAAGTTCGGCAGTTCAGATCCACCAGATGCTCCTTGAATACTCTGGGGGTCAGTCCTACCCTGGCCCCTAGGGTTGCCGTGAGTCGGATCCAACTCGACGACACTTGGCTGGTTTTGGTTTTGTCCTGCAATGAAGTATACAGTACACATATGCTTTGCGTGACATGCTTTAGGGATAGCTCTCCTCTTTGGAACCGCTTTCCTGTGTCAGCTGACTGGCACCTGCAGTACTAGGGGAATGGAGTGGTTTGTTCGTGGCTCCAGATAGCTGTAAGAATTAATTTTATAGACAGGGAAAGATTTTTCTTGAGAGGAAGCTGAGAGAAATTGCAGAGCCATGCCTGCATGTCATTCTAAGTGTGCACTTACGCCACAGTGGAGGCGAGGAAGGGGGGAGTGCTTCTTTGCAAATTAAAACCAGAGCCCTTTTTTCTAGACAAGTGAAAACTGGATCCAGTATTTTTCTTTCTGGTATTTAACTTGTAAGTTCCTCACATTTTGATAAATCAATCATGTCCATTTATGAGGTAATTGATATTCTTCTTTTAATTCTGAAGCAGAGCTGGCATTTTCTCACCCATGAACAGTAAAGAACCAGATACTTGAGGAGGCAAAGGTGAGAGCTGGGCAGTGAGTAAGGTGGGCTGAAGAAGAATTGATGCCTTAGAACTATGGTGTTGATAAAGAATATTTAAGATACTGTGACTTGACGGCACTTGGCTTTGGCTTTTGGCTTTTGTGAACTGTCGTAAGAATGAACAGATCTGCCTTGAGAGATGCACAGTGAGGATACTCCTTAGAAGTGAGGATGGTGAGACTTCATCTCTTTTACGTAGGGCATGTTATCCAGAGGGGACAGACCCTAGAGGAGGCCATCATGCTTTGTAAGATAGAGTGTCAGTGAGAGAGAGGAAGACCCCGGATGAGATGGAGTGACACAGTGTCTGCAGTGGTATGCTCAAGCATAGCAGTGGTTGTAGGGATGGTACAAGACCAGGCACTGTTTTGTTCTTTTGTACATAGGGTTGCCATAGTTGGAATTGACTCGGCAGCATCTAACAACAACAACAATAGCGTTTGCTTGATTTACTCAAAGCTTGTGTATGTATGTTGCTGGATGATTTTGAGAGCTTTCTGGGTAAAGTCTTGAAGTACAGGAACACCATCTACTGTCAAGAGCTAGGAGGACCTCATCTTATTCAACAACCCATTTTTTTTTTGTTTTTCTCCATTCTGTGGTATGTCAGTATTTTCTGTGAAATCCTGTTAGAAGACCTGAAAAAGAGTAAGGTTAAAAAGTTGCTGTTGGTTACCTTGGTTTGGTAGCAAAGCCAGGCACAAAACCATTGTGATGGCTATTTGTGGATGTGATTTATTATATAAGTCCTTCCTCTGCTAAGGTGGCATACATAGGTGCCATATCACATTAGCTGCCAAGGTCAGGCACAGAGTATTGCCAAGTATTTTTTTGTTTTTTTTAATCTTGTAGCTTGAATTGCTTGACTATAACTCTAAACATTTTATCATAAATATTTAAAGCAATAACCAATTTCTACTTAATCATAAAGCACAACTCTTGTTAGCCTGAAAGCATTTGCATGGAAAATTACACATCAGTGTAATGTATTTTCTGTCTGCTTTTGTGTCCATGTAAAAATAACAAACTGCAGATGCATGATGACATCATCATCAGTGAAGCAAAGAAGGAAGAAGAAGAAATCATTTGTGAGCTGAAGATTTAAACTGTCCCCCATCAGGTCGTCGGTGCTTTTCTTGATATTTTCAGGAGGGACTTCCTCTTCAGCTGTAAAATCAGGACAGTTAATACTCTTTCCTGTAAAATGAGCCCAAAATTTCAACAGTGTCCTCCAGATGTCCCTTGGCACCAAATAAATGTGTGAATTTTTTTTTTAATGCTACATTAGGCTTTCCAGTTCATCCCACTCAGCATCATTGTGTTTTCTCTAATGTTGTGTCCAATTTTAAATGACTTGAGTGATGGGCCTTCCCATTCTTACCTGGCCAGTGTAACCCGTGAGTGCCCAGGACTCCGAAGACCCGGGATAATCTGTATAGCTTTGGAAATGAACTATAAACAAAGGGAAAGTATGACAGTTTATAATCATGCTACTCATCCTAGCAAGATCAGTAGGCTACTAAAACCAACTACACAATCCCTCAAGGCCAAATCAAGGCATAGCTAACATTTGTATGTGCCCCAAAGTGAAAAATTTGAACAAAATTTAAAAAATACAGTGGAAACCCCCAAGACAGGAGTGGCAGAGCTCACAAGGTTTTAATTGCTTTGTAATAGGCAATAGCAACCTGAACATCTGATTAAGAGGGCATTTAAAATTAGTCTGATTATTCCAGAAGATGCCTACACACTGCAGTAGAAATCGTGCAGAGAGAATGTCTGATATGCAACCTAATTTTGCCATTTTCTTAATTTCTTCTCATTACTCTTAGTAATATACCTTTTAGGCCATGTTATGTTTTTCTCTCTGTGCTTTTCTGATCACATCTCTTTCCCAGTTATATTTATTCAGAGTGGTGAAAATAAACAGCATACTGCCAATAGAATTGGAGTGTTTTACATGTAAACTTTTCTGAGTTACAGCGACTTTTTCTAAAGTAGCTGTTGTTGAATCCCTTAAAAGGAGGCAGTCTCTGTCTTCCCGTAGCAACCATCAGGATTGTTTAGATTTTTAAAAATTTTTTCATTATTTTCCCTTAAATCACCCAGTTTTGTCATTTCAGAGCCACTCTCTCCTGTTACTGAGATTCTCAGGATTGAAGGCCAGTTACAGTAATATAATCCTTCTAGAGAAGAATTGTTACCTCTGTGATATTTGAGCAACCTCTGCTATCATATCACATGGTTATTTAATTTTGTTGTATTTATAAACACCTCCTCAACCTGCTGACGTTGCCAGGCAGACACCTTGTGGTGGCGCTCCTTTCCTCTCTGTGCTTACCTCATCCCACTGCCTCATGCTGCAGCTGTAGGTTGTGATATTACACCACCAGTGTATGAGCCAAGCCAAGCCAAGTGCCGCTGAGTTGGAATAAAAAGAACTTTTTTAGAAAAGAAATATTGACTGCTTGACATTTATACGTTTCAAACCTAAGCATTTAGCTTTGTACCTGTGGAATGACTCTGGAAAATTCAGTCTTTTGTTCCGTGGGGTTGATTGGTACTCCTCTAAGAAGGAATGTCATGTAAATATTATTTGCTTTATGAGTTCAAATAGTATTAAATTCTGAAATGCAGGTCTTCCAATGCTTACCTTTTGTTTCTCCACATTGGTTGGTTCATTCAGTGAACATCTGAACACATTAAATGGAGTGGGCAGCCTACTAGGTGCTCTGGAAAGAAAAATGAACAAGGAATGTTCTGTGCTTTCGGAAAATTATAGACCAGGAGGAAAAGCAGAGCAATGGATGTGCAACTATCACACAGTGTGAAACACACTATAGTAAAAGTTACCTGAGCACTGATGAGGAAAGGACAGCTTCTTCTTGGAGGAGTCCGTACTCAAGGGAAAGTACCCAAAGTTGTGGCATTTGAGCTGGGCTTTGCAGGAGAACTTAGGGTTCATTAAGGCAGTGAGGAGAGAGTGGCATACTCAAGAGCAGAAACACTGTCAGCAAGGGCTGAACACTCAGTGATTCCAGTGTAGGTCATGTGATAGAAGTTGCTATCTATAGAGCCAGAAACACAAGTGAGACACTAAAAAGTATAGTGCATGGTGTAGTAATCCAAAAGAGCATGAATCGCAAAGTAATTATCTTTACTTTTAGAATATATTTTTATTTGTGTATGATTATAATTGCTCATTATGATCTAAGCTAACGGTTCCCAATCCTGGCTACATGTTAGAATCTCTGCCATATTCCAATTAAATCAGAATCCCCACAGCTGGGGTCCCGGGCATCCATATATCTTCAGAGGACAAAGGAGACCTCGATTTCATTAGAACTAGAAAGAGCTGCCCTTCCACAAAATCCACTCTGTCCCCTACTGATTTCTTCCCTCTGCAACATTTTAACTTGCTCAAGTCACTCCCACCTACTAACAGTGAAAAAAAGATCCATCTCTTGACCCTCCAGTCTCTGTTAGCTGTCATTGTTTCACTTTTGCTCCAGCCCAGATCAGGTGGACTGCAGGCCCCCTGTAATGCCGAGTCTGCCCAGCCTTCTAGATCTGTGTTCCTGGACTTTGTGCGCACTAGTCTTCTGCGTCTTCTGCCTGGAGTTTCCTTCCCTGTGTGTGTTTTCCTGGAACCCCTCTACTGTACTTCAGCACTCAGTGATCCTGTCTTGGAAGCCTCTCCTTTTCTGCTCTGTCTGGGTTAGTTGTCATTCCTGTGTGCTACTGTGCTCTTTTGTACAGAATTTGTATAACAACATTTATCATTATATATTTAATTACCTATCTGCTTTAAGCCAGTAGGCCTTTTAGAAATGGACTTAATCACGCCTGTTCCCATAATGTTGTCTCTAGCAGTGCTCAGCACATAGTAGTTGCTCATAAAAATGCTAGTTATGTATATACATTTGACATTTTTGTGCACCTCCTATATGGCAGCTACCATTTATTGAGCACTTACCATGTGGTTAGTGAAGAACTGTGCATTTATATGCATATTTAATCCCATAAACCCTAAAATGTTAAGTACCGATGTCTTCCCCTTTAAAGATAAGCAAACTGAGACCTAAGCAAATAAACCAAAATGCAATTGCTCTTTCTGATATCTTTCACAAATTGGTATTTCATACTTACTCTGAGTTGGGGGACTTCTTTCCTTTAGACTATAAAAATTTGACACTATAATGTATAGATTCATGGTGACCCTATGGGGTAGAGTAGAGCTGCCCCATAGAATTTCCAGGGAGTGGCTGGTAATTTGAAGTGGCCAACCTTTTGGTTAGCAGCTGAGCTCTTCACCAGTGTACCCCACAGGGTTGCTATGAGTAGGCGAAATTCAGTGGCAGCAGGTTTGGTTTTGGAGCCCAGATGGCCCAGATGGTTAAGAGCTACAGCTGCTAGTCAAGAGGTTGGCAGTTCACATCTACCAGCCACTCCTTGGAAACCCTATGAGGCAGTGCTCCTCTGTCTTGTAGGGTCCTTAGGGGTCAGAATCACCTCTCTGCAACAGGTGTAGGTTTTTTCTTTAAACAGTGTGTGATCATCCAATCATATTTCTTGCAAATTGGCAGCACTGTCTTTGGTGTTTGCTGAAAGACATTTTTTTTAGATGGGATCTCATAGAGTTTAGCAATTTTCTGTTTGTTCTAGTATAACTTTTCTGGCCGGCCAGTGAAAAGAGAGGACTAGCAATGCATTCTGTTTGTGTGTTAGAAGATACCAAACAATCAAAATCAATGGATAGCACTGCAGTTCCCATCTCCCATCCCTCCCGCCCTGACAAAGAACTTCTTGAGCCAACAGTTAGAACTCCCTCCTCAGGGAACCCTCCTAAATAGGAAAATTGACTAGTTCAACTCTCCTGTTCCTTTCCTTTCTCCTGCTCCCTGCTAATGAGCAGGGAGATGTCCTCTTTTGGGGGGTGAGGGGGGTAGGAAGGCTGGGTAATCCACACACTGAATTAGCAGCCCCTGTATAATTGGGTTTTCTTTGCTTCCTTCTTTTCACTGTTCAGCATTTTTAAAGTCATTGCGGGATATACCGGTTCTCCAGGCAGTGAGGTGAGCCGTGTTGTTAGTTTCTGCCAGGATCATTTGGATTCCACTGTGTGGGCTAGCAGTCTTGTGCTTCTGACAGAGACTGCGGGAAGGAAGTTGGGAGAACTCGGAATGACACAATTGCCTTTTCCACTGAGAGTCAAACGCTGAGTGGCCTTTGAATGCCCTTGTCGGCTAGGCTGTGCATTATACAGGCTGAGGAGCATTTGTGTGGTGGCAACAGCCCTGGAAGATAAGGGAGGTGCTGAGCAGAATATGAATACAGTCCAGCTTCGCCCAGAATGGGAAGCGGCTGCCGGTGGTCTAGGCTAACCAGTTGCTTGGGTTTGCCTGAAGTCAGGAAGTTTCCCAGGATATGAGACTTGGAGCCTAAAACCAGACTGCTCCAGGCAAACCTGGAAGGATGGTCCTCCTGTGTGTTTAACTTTCTTTTGCCTAACAAAAAAATTCCACAGTTGAAATTCTGTATTGTCTTTCAGTCCTGTCTGACTCCTTGAATGGCTGGGGAAAACAAACAGAAAACTTCAGAGTTTTCTGGGACACCTGGAGTAAGGAACAGAATTGAATGAATCCCTGTTGAAAGCTTTTTTCCTTTGACCTGGTGTCTTGCTTTCCACTTGTCTGGTTTAGAACTTCTGGCTGTCCTGCTCCCCATATCTGTGAGGCATTTCTTTGTTCCTATTCCCCCTCTGTCCTTTTGCTGCTGCTAAAATAATTCCGAGGATTAAAGAGAAGGTACAGTACGTATTTTCTCCTACTTGGACATCACTTCCCATGGCTCTGCTTAGATGCAGCTGGCTGAGCTGGGGCGTTAGGAAGCCTCCAGGGGATCCACAGCTGAATCGAGCAGGTCCCCTGCAGCAGCTGTTGTCTGAAACAACGGGGTTGTGCTGACAGCAGCAAAGGAAGGGTGCAGCACCAGTGTGCAGGAAGAACACCAGACAAGCCTGTCTCGACTCTAGAGGGTCTAAATCATCCCGTCTGCATGTGGTGCCTGGCAGTTGTTCTGAAGAGAGCAGGAAGGGGAGGAGATGGTGCTTTTCCACAGTTATCAAGATAAACGGAGCAGCCGGTGCTGTCTGTGCAGCTGTTTTCTGTGTGAGGATGAGCTGAGTTACTTTATTTTTACTCAGTGGGAATTAACACCACCACTCCCTTCTTTGGAGAGAGACTGTGGCTAACAAAATCACTGGATAATTTGAATCTTTTCTGCAGAATGGTCGTAATCTATAGGGTTGTCTTCATATATCCCTTTTCGGACATTTAATTAGCAAAAGGCCAGTCCAGACCATGTAATAGCCAAGTCATCTGAGACACCCTTGTGAACCTCAGGTAAAAGGAACAGGATATCGGGAGAGGGGATGGAGAACAGGAGCAATGTGACAGTATTCTAAGACAAGAAGCAGTCAAGAGTTGTTGCCCCCTGGCGGAAGACAGAGGAGGAAATTGAGAGGAATAATTATTATCTTCTGCATCATTGTCCTAAGAACCATACATATAGCTTTTAGAAATTGTATCCTTGGTGGTCATAACAGCCTGAAAAACTTAAGGTCTCAGACTCAGTGAGAAATCCCAGCAAAGATCCCTGCTTGAACCTTCATGCCTAAAAGGAATAACCAACAGGGACGAATGCACACTTGTGAAAAACAGTAAGGTTTCAGGTGATGATGGTCAATTGATTCTCACTCCTTGTGGAACAAAAGCCCACTAAAATGATAGTAAAGGAATCTTTTATAGTTATAAACCCACACAATATAGAAAACAGGAAAGGAGGCAAAAATATGGGAAAGGAAGCTGTACTGTAAAGCAGATGGACAAGTGGTAAATTTAACAGGCTCAAGAAAAGAGACTCCTAAACTACAGCATCCTCAGAGGCTTAGGAATCAGAGCTGTCACCTACCTCTGAAATGGTGATGACTCAGGTGAGGGAGAAGGGGCTCAAACGAGGAAGATCAGGTAACTGTTCATCAAACAACAGAGAGCTCTAGACTACCTTCCCCACTGCTTCTCTCCTACCATGCAGGAAAACTCAGATTTACTTTTGGATGCAAGTAAAATAGGAGTTCTCTAAACTGGGGGGAGGGGAAGGAGGACTTAGACACAGCTGAGAATGATGACGTACCACAGGATGACACCCCCACCTTTAGCACCACCACATGCAGGCACCCCTGCCCTGATTCACGACTGAAGTTTCTAGAACTCTGGAGTCAGGCCCATAGGCTGCATAAATATATGGAGACAGACACTAGAAACATCTTCCTAGAAAGCCTGACAGGCTCAAGAGAAAAGAGGTGAAGATTGTAAAAGTGCGAGTTTCCTAAAAACGGACCTATTTAGATAACCCTTCATGGAAGCTACAACTCGATAAACCTCACTGTATGCTCAGTTTTCAATTATCCTTCTAGTTTCTTTTCCAGCAACTGTCTTGACAAACCATACATTTGAAGAAACTAGTAAGAAACAAAAGCAGAAATAAACAGGAAAAAACAAAACAAAATCCATAAAGGGGAATTAAAACTGAAAAGATCACTGCTGCCTTTATAAGGTTAGAGTAGATGTGGCAATGTAAAGGCCAAGAAGAAGATGCTATAAAAAAGGAACATTTAGAGAATAAAAAAACAGCCAAAATTTAAAATATTACAACAGAAAAATATTGCTACAGAAATGAAAAACTCAGTTGATTCGAGGGTCGCTGTGAGTTGGAATCGACTTGATGGCAATAGAGTTTTTTCTTTTTTTATTTAACATGACTGAGTGAAAATGTACATTCCCGTATAAATTTACATGGCCACCTATATGCAGCTTCCACTGCTCTCCCTGTCCGGTGACAGCTCACTATTCCTCTCTGCTCCATACATGTCTCATCCTCCCAACAGCCTGCTTTCCACTCTTCTCCACCCACTCGCCTTCCTCCAGCCAGAGGTCAGCAGGATGATATTCTATAGATGAATAGAACCATAAAGTGCAACCAATATATGGTCACTCTGCCTTGCCAAGTCCAATCCATTCCTGTCCAAAGAGTGGACCTTTGTTATAATTTATGAGTAAGGGCAGCGTCAGGGCTGGGGGCCATTCTCTCTGGGGAACCCCGAAACCGCTGGATTGAGGTCTTTTAGTGGAGATCTCATGATGCACCCCTTTTTTATTCTTGTGTTGCCAGTGAGACTCAACCTAGTGAGCTCCATCATGGCTATCACTGGTGGTGGCCGGGCACCATCCGGTTCTTCCGGTCCCAAGTTGATGAAGGCACCCACTCTTGCGGGTCTCTCTGTCTTCTAGGTTGTCTTTACCGCATATCATTCTGGTCCTCGGTGAGCATCCGTTCCTGCTGAGTTGGGACCATTTGCTGTGTCCTCGGATGGCAGCTTGGCAGCCTTTAAGATCCCAGACACCACTCACCAATATGAGGTGCAGAGAGCTCTCTTAGCAAAACGCTAGTTGTGCCAGTTGGCCTCGATTTCGCCTAAGAGCATGGTCCCCTGCCCCCTGCCCCAGCTACTCTATCCTTGCAATATTGAATTAAGATGGAAGGAGTACTCAAGTTATGCTGAAGTCCACTTAATGTTGTTCTTGTTTCTAATGTGTGCTATCACTGCTTTCTCCCAACCCGATTTCTAGCAACTATCTAAACTAAACCTTCCCTCTCTCCCCCCCTCTCTTGCAGCTGTCAAAGAGTCTTTTCTTCTATACACAAGTCTGTTTTTGAGATCTTATCATATAGGTCTCATACAGTATTTGTCCCTTTGTTGCTGACTACTTTCACTCAACATAATGTCTTCCAGTTGAAACCAGGTTAGGAGATGTTTCCTGGAATCATCGTTATTCTTTATCATTGCGTAGTGCTCCATTGAGTATATGTGTACCATAGTTTACCTATCCATTCTTCTGTTGTTGGGCATCTGGGTTGATTCCATCTTTTTGCTATCGTGGACTGTGCTGCGATAAACATTCTGGTGCATGTGTCCGTTGGTGTGAAAGGCCTTGATTCTGTAGGATATATTCCAAGTAGTGGAATTACTGAGTCAAATGGTATATCGATATCCATTGTTTTTTTTTTTTAAAGTAGGAAAAGATGACTAGCAGAGACAGTATAAAATTTCAAGTCAAGCAAAAAAGGTCTAATATCCCAAACTCAGAGTTTTCTAGAGAGAAAGTCTACGGGGACAAATCAATAATAATTCAAGAAAATTTACCAAAACTAAAGTTCGTGAGATTCTAGACTTGATGTGCCTTCTGAGTGTAGCCTAGTGGAAAGTAACAGGCTCACACCAAGGCATATCATTGTAGAATTTAAAGTAACAGCTTGTTGAGAAAAAACTGCATGCTTCAAGAGCAAGAAGGGTGGGAAAAATAGTCACATATTCAGTCAGGTATTACAGTGACTCCAGGCTTCTCAGCAGAAAAATTGGAAACTTACATGGCAGTAAGCAATGCCTTCAGAAATCTGAAGGAAAACTATTTCCATATAAGGATTCTATGCCCAGCTAAACTACCAGTCAAATAGGATGGTAGACTGAAGATATGTACAGACAAACTCTTCATTTTTTTTTCTTCATTTTTTTTTTTTTGCCTCCCAGATATGTTTTCTCAGGAAGCTGCTGAGAATATATGCCATAAAAAAGAGTAAACCAAGAAAGAAGAAAGGATGAGATACAGGATACAGATGATTTAGCATAGGAGATACATGAAGGGAATCCTGGAATCCCTTGAATAGTGATGAAGGGAGATCTCAGAATGACAGCCTGCATCCATTTTAGAGGGCAACTGGATTTGATAGGAGCTGCTTAGACCTGGGAAGACCTCTTTAGCAGTACTTGGTAGAAGAGCTGATGTATCTGAATTTTAGTCACTTAATGAATAGTTGAGAAGTAAATTAGTGTTGAGCTCATACAAAACTAGACAAAACAAAAATCCAGACTACTTTTAACTCAGGGGAAAGCAATCATATGTAAACACTGAATATTGATCCAATAAAGTAGCAGTGCATTCTAAAGTGCAGCTATGGAAAATGTCCGTGTGGAAAGGGAAGAGCTAAATCTTTGTCTTTCATGGCATTAGATGGATAGATAAAACCTAGAACTGAATAGTCAGATAACATCATTGTTAGGAGCCGCTGAGTCAGTTCCACTTTGTAGTGACTGTGTACACAAGAGAAGAAAACGTTGTGTGGTCCTGTGCCATCCTCTCCATTGTTGCTATGTTTGAGTCTGTTATTGCAGCCACTGTTGTCAGTCCGTCCTTGTTGGGGGTCTTTCTCTTCTTCGCCGACCCTCAACTTGGCCAACTATGATGTCCTTCTCCAGGGAGTGGTCCTTCCTGATAGCAGGTTAAAGTCCAGGACCCAAAGTCTAACCGTTCTCCCTTCCAAGGAGCACTCTGGCTGTACTTCTTGCAGGACAGACTTGTTCATTCTTTAGCCAGTCCATGGTGTATTGATTGTTCTTTACCAATACCATTTTTCAAAGGCATCAATCCTTTTTTGGTCTGTTTATTTATTGTCTGGCTTTCACATGCATTGAAGTGATTGATAAAAATATCGTGGCTTGGGTCAAAGTTACATGTGTTCTTTTTTAACAGACCCTGAGGAGGTCTTTTGCAGCAGGTTTGCCCAGTGCAGTGCATCCTTTGATTTCTTGATTGCTGCTACAATGGGTGTTGATTGTGTATCCAAGTGAAGTGAAATCCTCACCCATTTCAGTATTTTTTCTCTTTCTGATAATATTACCTATAGGACCATTTGGGATAGTTCTTGTGCTCTTTATCTTGGGGTGTAATCTATACTGAAGGCCGTAGTCTTTGCCCTGCATCAGTAAGTACTTCAAGTCCTCTTCGCTTTCTGCAAGCAAGAGCGTGTCATCTGCATATTGTACATTGTTAGTGAGTCTTCTCCAATCCTGATGCCTCATTCTTAATATAGTCCAGCTTCCTGGATTACTGGCTCAGCATACAGATCAAATAAATATGATAAAAGGATGCAGCCCTGAAACAAACTCTTTCCTAATTCAAACCGCACAATATCCTTTTGTGCAGTTTGCTTGACTGCCTCTTAATCTATGTACAGGTCCTTCATGAGCACAAAGTAAGTGTTTTGGAATCCCCATTCTTTGCACTGGTATCCATAATTTGGAACATGTTAGTTATAAATGTGAGCTAAATCCTAAAATAATTAAAACGGGTGAAAATGAGTTGACTCTAGGCATGGAGAGGAAATGAAGCACAGAGAAATATTTTTTATAATAAACCTTAGAGACTTTATTTTTTTGAATTATTTGAAGTATAACTGATTATTTTAAACATGTAAAAAAAGTAAAATAGTTAAACTAGTTTTGTTTAATGAAAAAGCCAAACATCGCAGTACAAGGAATAGCTATTAGGAACAGAATCTTCTTGTTTATTTAAGGAAATCCTCTCCTATGCATCTGCCTTTGTTTCCATCCCACTCACAAGTTTTTCTTTTCTTGAATTTCTGGAACAAATGTAGGGATTGACGTTACTTTTCTACTGATCACTGGCTTAGCACTAATGCTGTAGCGGTAAAGTCTAGGTCATGAATGGTTGAACTCTCAAGAAGCTTTGGGCAGAGAAAGAAAAAGCCTTGCCAAAGTATTCCACCTCCCAATCTGCTTGCTAATCCACTGAAAGTATAGGCTGGGGACAGGCTTTAAATAGGGCTCAGGATTCCTAGCACTTATTGTGTGGGTATGGGAGCATATGATCAGGCAGACTGTTAGGTTACAACATGTTCCCATTTATCCAGCCCCTACTATAAGAGGGAGTCTATGTAAGACCATCAAATGGTATCACGTAGGACATCTATTGTCCTGTACTTAAGTTAAAGCTATAACACATTTTATTGGCAAAATCTCTTGTACCAGAAATGCTGAAATTAGTAATCCCTCATGCTATTTAGAAACTGGAATACAAATTTCCAGGATGAAATCAGTCAGTCGTATGTCTGTGCTCTTTGATACCTGGGACAAAAAGAGCCGTCTTCTCTCTCTTGTGTTATTGTTCGACATACCTGTGCTATTGGTGGTGAGCATTCTTACGTTTTCTGTAGTGTTGCCTTTCTTTCACTGGTCAACCTCTGACTGGTAGCTTTGTACATAATTACATTAATGCTTGAATTACTTGCTAGGTAAGCCTTTGATTCTTTTTGTGGGGGGATCCTCTAGGTAAAACCCATTGCTGTTAAGTTGATTCCTACTGATAGTGACCCTACAAGACATCATAGAACTCCCCATATGGTTTCCAAGTAGCTCCTGGTAGATTCGAACTGCTGACTTTTTTGGTGAGCAGCCATAGCACCTAACCCCCACACCGCCGGGATTTCCAAGATTTCCTGAGAGAAGAAAGGTAAGACTCTGAAATTTTCTGAGAGCATTGAAGCAGTCTAGGGATAATAAGTGACATTTATATGTGGTACATTATGGACTCATCTTGTTTTCCCCAAATACATTTCAGAAAGTTCTCTCAGGAGCTGTTTCCTGGCAGGTTTCTTTACATAGCTTGAAAACAACACAGAAACTTAAAAGGACCACATATTTTGTCAGCCTCTGAAATTTCCAGCCTGAAGATGAACTTTCATTCAGTTAGTTGTTTGAGTGTGGGGGGTTTGGGTTTTCCATTAAAAGAAATAATATATATAAAGCTCTTAGCAGCCTAGAACATGGGATGTGTTCAGAAGTTATTTGCTTTTATTTTAGTGCCAATGCTAGCTTCTCAGGAGCCTGGAGTGAAGATTGGTGATTTCCTTATTCCCTGTTGTTGTTAGGTGCTGTCGTGTTGGTTCCATCTCATAACAACCCTATGAACTTTTTATTACTCACTGACATTTTATTCATTTATTGTGATTGAGTAAAAGCATACAATCCAGTTAAAATTTGTATGCCCGCATATCTGCAGCTCCTTCTGCTGCTCTTGCATGGTGACAGCACACTCCTTTCTGTTCTGTACGTGTCATATGCTCTTAACAATCTCCTGTCCCCTCATCTCCACCCTCTCTACTCCCGTCTAGTAAGAGATCAGTAGGATGACATCCTATAGATGCATAGAACCGTGAAGTGTACATACGATATGGTCACTCTGTTGCCGAGTCAAATGCATTCCTGTCCGAGGAGTTGACTTCAGTAATGATTTATGATCCGGAGCAGCATCAGATCTGGGGCAATGCTCCCAGGGGAACCCTGAGGCCTTTGGAAGATCAATTATGGTCTTTTAGCAGAGTTCTCAGGTGCACCCCTTTTTATTCTCATGTTGCCACTGGGTCTCAACTTTGTGAGCCCCATCATGGCCGTCACTGGTGGTGGCTGGGCACCATCTGGTTCTTCTGGTTCCATGCTGATGTAGTCATCCATTCACGTGGGTCTTTCTGTCTTCTAGGTTCTCTTTCCCCCGTGTTGTTTTGGTCCAAGGTGATCATCTGTCTGTTCCTGCTGAGTTGGGACCATTTGGTGTACCTGATATGGCAGCTTGCTAGCTTTTGAGACCCCAGATGCCACTCACCAATGTGGGGTGGAGAATGTAGGCTAGATATGCCAGTTGGCCTCAGTGTCCCTGAGAGCATTGTCCCCAGGCCCTCACCCCTGCTACTCAGTCCTTGCAATATTGGGTTAAGATTGGAAGACTTTTCAGGTTATGTTGAAGTCCAGTTAATATTGATCTTCTTTCTAATGTAGGCTGTCACTGATTTCACCTAACCAAATTTCTGTCAACTGTCTAATCTATAACCATCGCTATCCCTCCTCCCTTTCTTGTCTTGTAGTTGTCAAAGAGTCTTTTTTTCTGTACATGAGTCTGTTTTTAAGTCCTTGTAGTGGGGGTCTCATACAATATTTGTCCTTGTGCTGCTCACTAATTTCAGTCAAAATAATGTCTTCCAATTGAAACCAGGTTATGAGATGCTTCCTAAAATCATCATTGTTGTTTATCATTATGTAGTTTTCCACTGAGTATGTATACCATAGTTTGTTTATCCATTCCTCTGTTGTTGGGCACCTAGTTGATTCCATCTTTTAGCTATTGTGGACTGTGCTGTAAGAAACATTCGCTTACTCACTGATTTTTGATGCTCAGTTTTCACTTTTGTTTTTTTGGGCCATCTTGGGCAATTCCTGTCTTTTTTCTTAGAATGCCAAATGTTCACATTTTTAGAGAATTCTTACATTTTTCTTTGGGGAGAGGCAAATTCTCCTGCTTGCCTGTCTTTCTCCTCTATGCCTTTTCTTTCTCTTTTTGTCAAAGTGTTCTCTAACCCTTAAAAATCTAAGTTACAAAACAAGGCCTGTAGCTACCATAGTCTTAGTTCAAAGGAAAAGGACCTTTCCTTACTCACCGTGATCCTAAGACAGATTTGTTATAGGTCGTAGCCAGCAAATGAGTTCTCACAGAGTCATAGGAAAACTGACAAATTTAATTTTCTTCTTCTTTTTCTCCAGTGCACAATTCCATTAGACTCATTTGTCTAGGTTCATGGAAATGCACAGCCTATTGGATAAACTGGAAAAGATAATGCAACCATTTTAAAGATAAGAACTAGCAAAATCCTTACCACCCCCCCCACCCCCCCCCCCCCAGCATCTTGGGCTACGGGAAAAGTTAATGAAAAAATGCAAATGCTGAACTTTTGGTAATTTAGTCCTATTTCTTAAAATATACTCAGTGTTGGTTTCAAATGTTTTATTGAGTAATAAAATTGGTTAACATTATTCCCACATGGGGTTTTGTTCACATTAGCACATAACATAGAAGAAGGGATTGGTTTATATCTTCACTCTCACTCTCTCCCCACCCTGTGCTTCTCCCTCTCTTCTTTATTCATTTTTCATTTTATATCCGCTACCTTCCATTTTCTCTATATAATCCCTTGAAAATTAAAATCTGAAAAAAAGCAAAGATAGAAGTCTAACCATGAAATAAATAAGACATTTCTTTGTGTGAAATTAAAATCAGTTTCTGTTTCCCGAGTTTAAGACACCTGCTTAATTAGATTTTTGCCTCTTTCTTGCTAAATGTCTGCAGTGTAACTGTGCTTGCGACTCAGGCTCATTTATACCCTACTCATGTGCTCAGAAAGGGCTCCTTGTCACCTTCCCACTTGACCCTTTTATTCCTACAGTAGAAGCTTATCCATTTTATTTAGTAGGTTTATCTATACAGTTCTGTTCTAAATAGATGACTCACTAACCAGTTGAGAATTATTTGATTTTTTTCTATTCATTGTATCCATGAAGGAGAGATTTTGTGTGGATTGTTCAAATCTCTGATGCCCAGTGCTCAGCAACAATAACTGGTACCTTGTAAGTGCTCAGTTAATTATTTGTTGAGGCCGCAATCTTTTGAACACATTTGTATATAGGGGACAGGGGCGCAGGGGTATTTCTTTTACCCAGGTTTGTTGTGTTTTGGTCTTTGGACCAAGAACTTTTTGCAGCAAAGACTGTGAAAGCTGATATTGCCAATTCAGTGTGTGTTGAAGGTGAGTAACCGTGTGGAATAGGTAGTGTAGTTCTTATGTCCTTCTCCTTCATTGTCACTACTAATGAGGAGACTGAGATGACAGAAATTAAGCAACTTGCCTCCTATCTTTGTGTAATGTATTGTGAAGCTCTAACTATAACCCAGGGCTTAGCTCTGTCAAAAGTCATCAAGTTTGGAGTATTTTAATCTTGCCTTCCAAACTGGTCTCTAAACCTCAAAATCGAGGTGTATGTCCTGTCTTTGACAGTTCACTTGTCATGGTTCTCAGCATAAGTTCATGTACCTAGTAGGTGTCTGTGTGGATGCTGCAGGACTGGCTGGCATGGTGTTCTGTTGTACATAGGATTGCTGTGAGTCGGAACCGACTCAACGGCACCTAACAACGGTAAAATGTAGATGTTAGGTATATCTTGACTAGGAGCCAATATACTCAATGTGACTATGAGGGCTGTTGACTTATGCAACCAGGAATTTTAAGTGAATTACATAAATTTTAGAGCTTATGTTGTTTTGATATAGTTGATATAAATATTATCATTCTTCTTGTGAGGTTAATTCCAAATACAGTTTTGTAAATTGAGACCATATGACAGGCTTTAGGTTCTACATATTGAAAATAAAAAAAACATAAGAGCTTTTTAAAAGCCCTTAGTACTCAAAATTAATGTTCCCCCTAAACAAAGCAGTTAAATATCTGTAATGTTAGAAGTACTTTCTGTGTATTCCATTTTGGATAGCACTGGGTTATGATGTATTAATGACTGTTTGCTACTGTATCCCTTTTAGATACTTCATTCTATATAGCATCAATTTTCTCTGAAGTACAGGATGACTTCTCATTTTGTTTGCCCTTCAGGTTGAATACTGGAAGTGCTGCAATGTGATCGCTTCCTCTGTAGGGTTACTGGTCAGACACCACTGGGGTTGCACTCCTAGATGGGAGCCTCTGCTTAGGCTAACTCTGGACAAAGAGTGTTTAACCTTTCTGTAATTCTTCCTCTCCCAAACAAGCAAAGGCTGCTGGGCACCTTTGCTGAAGTCAGTAGAGGAGAATCTATAGCTCGGTAGATCAGCCAGAGGGAAGATTTTCTAAGAGTAACAAATCCTTTCTGTTGCAACATGCTTTTTCTAGAAGCCTTTTGTCATTCTGGCAGTAAACTGTTCTCCACTTGCTGTCTTAGCAACAAGACCTGAAGTCATTCTCCTCTCCAGTCTGTGGTTTGATTATAATAGCACTAACACTATACCCAGAACTACAATAAAATATCATATCAGGGAAACCTGTAGACACCACCCCCTTCTTATTTATGTACATTCTTAGTATGTCCTCGAAGGCAAAGATCAAATAGGAAACTTTGGAAATGACTGATCTAAACTCCACGTGGTTCCACATGTCTAGTAAATGCAGTAACTAAACTTCTTGTTAGTTGACTGCCTCTGGCTGCAGTGAAAAACTATTTTTCAGATTTATCCATGGCTGTTTTGGAAGAAGAACCAAAATATTCAGAATCTCTTCTTGATCACCAGTCTTAATGTTAATGGTAGTTTTTGAGATTCTTTTACTAAAGAATGTAGAGTTCAACCAGAGAATAAAACTTAGTTTACGTAAGAAGATAATTCTGATTGATTTTGGTTTAAGAGGATCCCTTGAGAGCTCATTTAAATATCTCTTACTGAAATTTAATCTCAGAATCTGTGCAGTTCAGAGGTCAGATGATCCTATAACTGGATGCAAAGGTTAAGGGTTAACTGTAACCACAAGTAGGCTTGTGGCTCACCAGAACTAAAGACTAGGGTATACCAGGGGGCTCAAATATGAATGTACAAGTTGTTGTTGTTTTCTGTATTTTCTTTACTACATTAAAGATATGTTGTATATGCCTTAGAAATACAGTCTGATAGCATCCTGACAAGAAATGATGGAAAGATAGGTTAAGAATAGGGATTTGCAGGAAATAAAACAAGACTTATGAGGTACGCCAGCCCAGGGAAAAGGACCAGAAGGCAAGAAGGGGTAGAAAAGCTGGTAGTCGGGAACCCAAGGTTGAGAGGTGAGTTTTGACCTGTTGTTGGGTTTTTAACGAGTGTCATAAAACAAAGCATGTACTAACTGTTTGCTCTGTAAACCTTCATCTACAGAACGATAAAAGAGGGAAAGAAGAAAAACCACAGAGAGAGAGAGAGAAAGAAGGGATTCATTCCTTCCCAGAACAGGCAGAGAATGTGGTCAGATCTCCAAAGCAAAAAATATCTCTGAGTGGAAATGCTGCTTTTCTTAATAAATTAAAACTCCAAACTTGAGGGTTTGCAGAAAGAATGAGTGTGGGTGCCTGGACCACAGAGCCGTGACCGTTTTTGCTGGGTTTCCCTTTTCTTTACCTCCTTGCTGCTTACCTACCACACTCCTGCCCAGGAGAGAATCTTGGGCTGGGGGCATTTGAAACTGGGCAGAAGATTCTCCTCTCCCTTCGTCATCGTAGCTGAGACAGTCAAGAACATTTCTAGTAAAACTTCTAAAAACTAGGAACTTCTAACAGTAAAAGCCATGAGGCAGGTAATCTGCATTCAGACTACAGCTTGCTTTTTGTAGGCTGTACTGTTTTGGATACATCATCTCCTGCAACATAGACAGCATAAGTAGGTGGCTCAAAAGAAGAGACTTCTGTTTGTTTGCCCACAATTCTGGAGGCTCGGAGTCCAGATGAGAGTCTTGATTGTGGTGATCTTGGTCCTTGTCGGTAGCTGCACATGTTTCCTGGTTCCTTGCCGTACCGTGGCTTTTAGATGACCCTCACGTGATATGTCATCCCCTGTTTGTGTGTCTATGCTTGGTCTTTTTTATAATTCAGAAGTGGTTAGATGGGGGGTATACCCTGGACTGGTACCACTCTGTTAATATAACAAATTGAAAACCCTATTTCTGAACAGACACGAAGGCCAAGAATTCAGCACATATGTTTACTCTACCCTGTCCGTGTTTTGGTAGCCTAAGAGGACTGACAAGACCTCACCTGGGTTTTTCAAAGCCCCACCTTGCACCATGGACCTTTCAGTATCACCACCAGGACTGTTCTCCCAGACAGACAGCATCCTCAGAATACAAACCAGGAAATTCTGCGCCCAGTGCTCTGCTGTTTGAATTTCTATTTAATGATATTATGTTCTGCCAAGCACAGTAATCAGATTTAAATACTTAACCTTGTTTTAATATTGTACATAGTTTATTATCCTTTACCTCATGACATAAAGCTAAGGTTCAAGAAGATTTATTATTTTTTTTAAGACAATTTTTATAGATGATGGGGCTGTGCTCAGACCTGGTTCTGTTGAACTCTGAAACACATGCAGCCAAAAATATCCTTCCAAAATTTCATAGGACTTTGCCATTTTGGAGTGCTGTCCTTGGAGGACTGAGGTTCCCTTTTTATTAAAGAAGACAAACTCTTTCCACCCACAGTGTTATGACTCCTAGAAACTTATGTATGGAAACATCCTGTTCTGAACTGTGCTCGGGATCCAGTCTTTGTCAGGGACTAGAAGACAGCTAACACAGGGAAGGGAGGAGGAGACTGGAAACAGACTGTTACACTGGGGCTCATGTGGTCAGCGTTCCTCCTCATCAGAAATGGCCAATCTGTTGCCTGCCTGCCTTCCTCAGTACTCTTTTAAGTTTTAATTATCTTCTGACTGTCTGAACTGTTGTTACAGCTTTCAGAGAGAACAAAGGATATTTGTCACATTTTTTGGCAATGTCCCTTTCTACACACTGATGAAGTCATCAGCCAGCATTAACCCTTGTTATCAGGTTAGATCAGAGTCTGTGCTTTTAACAGATGATGTTGAAAATGAAGAAAAAGGAAAAACAAACAAGTTTTACCTCCTATTCACCATCTCTTGTGAACAGAGAAAATGCGATCCCTCCTTCTGTGTAGGTGTTATGACCCAGAACCAAGTTTTGCTTTATTTTTCAAAAAAGTAAAGAGAGAGGATGGTCTCATTCCCATCCATTGAATTTGTAATCATTCTCTCCCGCCTCTGAAGGGCTGCACTCTGAGTCCCATCAAGAGAATACACTGAAGATCAAGGGTGATAACCCATGCTGCCTCCCCCGCTAGACAGACCTCACTTATGAATTGGGTTACTCCTTCCCCTCAGCTGGCTGTTGTTGATGGTAGTTGCCATGGAGATGACTGCCGACTCGTGATAACCCTACATGTGCAGAATGGAACTGTTCCAGTGGGTTTCCAAGGCTGTGACCTTTCAGAAGCTGACCCCTAGGCCTGTGCCTCTTCTGAGGCACCTCTTAATGGGTCTGAACTGCCGACTTTGTAGCTAGTCAGCAGTTAACTGTTGGCACCCTACAGGCCAAGCAGGGCTCCCGAATTCTTGGCTTCTGCTTGCCGCTCCCAGTTGTGGATGTGGAGACATTCGTTGATTAATCTAAGTTGTTACGGGAAGGAGCCCTCCTTGCATGAGAAAAAGGAACGTGGTTTCCTCCTATTGACTTTATCACTTAAAAAAAAAAATGTGTGTGAGTAAGGACTTCATGACACTTATAAATTATGCTATAGTTTTGTGGAGCTTTAGTGTTACAGAACTAGAATAATTAAATTTGTTGTGAGCATTACATGTAACAGGCTAATCAAGAAGTGTGATACACAGTAGTGAATTGCTAATTTGACCTCAAGATTATGCAGCAGAGATAACATTATCTTCATTAATACAGAACTTTTTATCTTGAGGCATCTCTCAGTGCTTTTCCAACCACATATATTATCTTGTTTGTTATCACAAACACTATCATTAAGGCTGTAAAATGTATTCCAGTACAACTCTTCATCTTCAGTTGCTTATAATTTGGGGGGAGGAGTGTCGTCTTCTTTTTTTTTTGGTTATTTTCTTCCTGATATCTATGCTAGGGTAAAATTTGGGAAATGACTGTTATCTACACTTGGAAAAATGGAGAGAAGAATAGAGTGAGAGAAAGGCATGAAGAGAGAAGGAGAGATGTTGACCTCATAGTCTTAGGGCAGCCTGGACCCAGCCTTAGTTACGTGGACCAGGGGAGGCCCTGGTAGTCAGCCCTCAGCAGCGTCTACTCTGCAGCGTGGTTAGTGAGTTGCATCTCCTTTGAAAGAGTCTCGACCTAGGGAAAGGAAAAATGATCTGATCAAATTCCACCAAGCTGCATCCCTTTGTTCCCTCCAAGGATGCAGACAGCAGCACTCTGGCCATCACAGCCATGTGCGGTTGAAAATGCTATGCTTATTGAGTTCTTGTGGGCTTAGGGAAGAGGACAAAATTAGATTCAGGCCAAAGTGCCAGCTTTAGCACACTCCTTCCCTTCCAGAAAGCACCCAGGAGATTGTCACTACCCACAACAAAGGATGGCACAATCTGTCGACCTAGACTGTTAAGAATTGACTTCAAATGAAGCCCCTCTTCACCCCTCAAGACCCAGCAAGATCACCTTCTGTCTTCCTTGAGGGCTCGTGAGAACAGATCCGGGCCAACTTCCTGCTTGCCCAGGGGGCTCCGGCGAGTTCAGCAATTGCTACAGGCTCACCACACGGGAACAGTGCTATCGGGCTGCAGTGGGTATGAGGGCGGGAAACAGAAAGTCCAGGAGATAGCGTTAACATTGGTTATGAACATGAGTGATCAGCTAGTGTCAAGGAGCAGATGGCTAAATGGGGTGCACGTGGATTGCCGTGAGATTCCAGCCAGAAGAAACAAGAGCAGAAAAAAAAAATCCATGATATAAAAGCGCCAAATAAAGCCCCTTAACGTGAATCTTTAAAATCAGCATTTACATTATACAGTTAACTTCGAGTGATGAGAAATGTAAGGAAATGACCAAATTAGCAAACAGCGATTAACTCAGAGGTAAAATTATATCACTGAAGTTGAAGGTTGTTTTACACTGCAGAGGAAAGATATTATTAAAACCGTGTCCATCCAGTCTGTCATTTCCTAATTGAAATCTGTTGGTTTAATATGCCACATCCTTCAGGGTGCATAGTTAATAATTGGGGAGAGGGCAATTGGTTAATCTAGTTATTTTTCCTACTTCCCTGTCTGAATGCCAGTAAGAAGGTAGATAGCACATTTCCCATGGGACTGTGTGGCACTCCGAAGAGTGAGTTTGTCTGTTCATTAACCTGTAAACTGTCAGGTCCCTCTGGAGAGTGAGAGGAGCAAGTTGCTCCAGGGTTAATGCTTATTTGTCAGAGGTGCGGCCTCCGGGGAGACACAGAGGGTGAAAGGGCCAAGATACCCCAGACCTGCCTGGAGAGACTCTGCACTGTGTGCAGATGCCAGATCCCTGAGGCCAGGAGGGAGGCTGCAGAGCAGGCTGGGTCCTGTCCACGGATCACTTCCTCTGGTCTGAAGAAGGCTTTGCAGGCATCAAGGGGGGGGGCTGGAGTAAGTACGCATGCTCAACTGCCTCGCTGGGAAGTAGGAACAATATGAAAAGGAATCGTGAGAGGTTGTTCAGTAGTTTCTACTACTACTATTTTTTTTTTTAAACAGGAAAACACTATTGATTATATATGTTTGTCTCTAGTGAATGAAATCTGAGTTGGAAAGCATTTGATTCGTGTGTATATATGTGCATATGCATGGGCACATTCCTAGCCACAAGGCGAGGGTAGAAGTTGTTTGTCACTCTCCAGTGTAAATGTCTCATGGACATATAATTGTACTGACATTCAGGGATTGAGCTGAACCTGCCTTGATTTTCTAGGTAAATCACAATTAAGTTCTACTTGATTCTCTGGAAAGTGACACCTCCCTGATTTTGCTATAATTCTTCTGGGCTCTGTTGGCGTGAGCCCTGAAGAACAGGCACAGGGTCTAAAGTCAAGTTCAAAGTCTCCTTTAGTCCATGCTCTGGCCCACTGTAGGTTTACATGATGTGACTTACTCTGTTACCTTGGTATGGGTTGTGATGGAAGCTCGGTTGCTTCAACAGACTCTTTTCCTTTTCTTCCCAGGTATATTCGAATAGTTGGGACTCACAACACAGTGAACAAGATTTTCCACATTGTGGCTTTCGAATGTATGTTTACAAACAAAACCTTCACTCTCGAGAAGGGGCTGATTGGTAAGTTATTATTTTTTGTATACATACTTAGATATTTTTATCTTCATATATTTTGCTAGTCCATCAGTTCGTCTTCTCTGGTGGGTTTGAATGCCTTATGGCTGAGTGACATAGGGGATGGTTTGTATCTTTTAAAAGTAGACTAAAAATTAGGCTAATAGTGTAGGCTAGTAATTCCAGTCAACTTAAAAGAATGTAGGTATTATGCTACTATGTAAGAATTGAAAACATTTTAGTGAGAATGTTCTTGGTAGTTGGGCAAAGCCTCCATGACAAAGGCTTTTCTATTTTTATAATAGTAGGTGAGATCAAGAAGAGAGTCTGGATTATTGAGCCAGCGTTGATACTTTCTAAGGTTATGCAGGTGTTTTAACTTTGAATGGGATATGAATGGTGTGTTTAGCTGGAATGTATCTTTGTTGTGGACTCATCAGTCCATATTTTCTTTGTTTAACCCAGATCACCTCAAGAAAGTGCCTGAATATGATTTAAATGTGGTTGAGTGACTCAATTGTCATTATGGAAGTCAGTTTAAATGTAGGCTTGAGAAATACTGCCTGATTGATGCTTTAAGAGGGTCTTCTTAATTTGGTTTATGTGTTTGATTAGTTGTCTTATATTTTGGGTTTGTTTCAGGCAGCATTTCATCATAGAGGTGTGTACAGCCTTCCTCTGGAAGGCAGGCCTTGACACTGTAGATAATCGTGGATGCCTTTTTCTTTCCAGACTAGTTATTCCTGATCTTTTTTTCCCAGGCCCACAGATACTTCTTCACTTTCTATGAAGATGAGAGTTTGATTAGATCCGTGATTCTGTGCCTTTACTGTAGTGCTCTTTGAAAAGGGTTTCTGAGAGTATTTAGGTGGGGAGATAGGCTGCCCCTGCCAGGTGGTACCTAAAATAGAATTCTCTGCTTTTCCAAAGGAACTCTTCTCTCTTCTTCTCTGGTCATATTCAAGCTGGGACAAGACTGATACATGTCCTAGAATCATGGCAGTGACTAGAAGGAGGAAGATGACTGTAACTTGGAAAAATGTTTACTAATTCTTTGAGTAGACATAAGCCTAAATTTTCATAACTCCTACTCTGGCCACTTAGGGAAATGTGGGAGATTCATATTGATAAATAGGGAAGAAATTGTTCCAGTGTACAGAGAACTGTTAGAGCTCAACTAAAATATTTTTGTTTTGCCTTTGTTATGTATGTAATTTTATTACTTTGTAGTCTGTAATATTGAATATAAATGTTAATAATTCTGTGACTCTGAAGGATTTGAAAGCTGAGAAGGCGGAGGTGTTACCTGATAGCAAGATTTTTAATTCTCTGGACTGTGTGGAATTGTGCCAATGGAGAAACACAGGGAGGGCACCCCTTTTACCAGCTGCGCATGTTCTTCTGTGGACTGTAAGCCTTGCTGTGTATGTGACTTTGTACCTTGAAGAGTCCTCACTGAGAAACACATGCATCTTAGAAATAGACTGCCGTCATATGCACAGGGTGTATAACTGGACTTCTCATTTCAACCCTGTGCACTGCACTTGTGAGTGTGCCGCATAGAAGCCTCCATATGCTTAAATCACTTCCCCTTTCTTCGTGGAGGAATAACAGGTTTGTCCAGACCATAATTATCAAAGGGCCAGACCTATCTGGCATGAGAGGCCATTACAGGAATGCAACTAAGAATGAGCTGCAGTGAGGGATGCTGTTGGAGGTCTTCATGTCTTGTCCAAACTGAGCTAGTCAGCATTATCAGAAGCACTGTCAGGGGATGAAAGAAGATTACAGAGCTGCGAGAAGTGGTTTTTGGTGTCTGGGCAGACACTTGTCTTTGATCCCCTTTCTGTGATGCTAACGAATTGGACCGCACAGAGCACTGCAGTCATCTGCCTGTCACTGTCCCTCCACTGAATGGCAGCAGTGGTACTAGTAGGTAGACAGATCTGTGTGTGTGCTTGCCATCAGATGGTCTGCGGTGGGGTCCCCTCTGGCCCTCCTCAGACCATCTTCACAGCTCAGAGCTGCCCCTGTGCTAGCGAGACGGGGCGGTGGTGTGAGTCGTGATGGAGCACAGGGGGATTTCATTATCCTCTGTCTGACTTTGCAGCTCTGCTTAGCTTAAAGGGACATTTGAAAGCTTGGGCATATCCACAAAGTGATAGTAATGGCCAGCATTCCATATTGATTATCTCAGGTGCTTTTGAGCTGCACACAGGCCTTCAGCCAGACACCCTACAGTGACCTCCCAGTAGTCTTCTACTGGAGACACTGATTTCAGAGTCACCCCTAGAGTTGTTTGTGAGTTATAAATAACCTACTTCAGGTTCCTTGCTATGTCCTGTGAAATATGCACTGTCCGTTTGAGAACCACAGGTATAAATTCCAGACTTTCATGAAGAAAAAGTAAAATGCAGTAATGTAGTCATGAGTAACTAGTAGGGTATCAAAGCCTGCTCTTACGTTTCTGCAGGTTTAGAACTTGTTTCTTCCATAGTTCCTCATCTTCCCTTCACAGTTCGGGCTGCTCCAGATTTCTCCTTATAGGTCTTAAAAATCACTTTTAAAGTTTTTGTTAAAATCAGATTTAATGATAATAGTTAAATGGATAATGGTGCCAAAAAATGGCCTAAATAAAAGTGATCACATCAGCCTTTGTACACGTTTATTCTTCGTTTCCCGTGAAAGGATGTTGACAGTGTCTCAGCCTGTTGACAGCATGCTTCCCATACACAGATTCCTAGGGAAGTCTCGGTGCCCTCCAGGTTCCTATGGCCTTTGGGAGAAGCCCCAGGTCCAGCACACTCTGCAGAGCTGGGTCAGGCTACCCCAGCGCTTCTCCCACTGTAACTGCTGCTGTCACCACAGTCCCTTTTCACTTGGTGGCTGCTTCTGGATCTTGCTGTGAGGCATCCTCACCTGTTAGAGTTGGCCTGTGATGCTGGTTACTCTATTGAGACACGTTTGTATGCTGTTTACTCAGATGGAGAGAATTCTACCCATCACCCAGTTTAAAAACCATCAACTCATAGCCAAACCAGCTTGATTTATATGCAGCCTATTTTCTCCCTGTCAGATTGTTTTGAAGGCAATGCCAGACATTTTATCATTCATCTGTAAGTATTTCAGTATGTAGCTCCAAAACTGAGACTTTGTTTTTGTAGCCATAATCCCATTATCATTATAATACCCTTACATTTGGGCATAATTCCGTAACAGTGGTGTACTCAGCACCACTAAGCAACTAACCTAAAGGTTGCAGGTTTGAGTCTACCCAGAGGTGCCTCCCAAGAAAGACTTGGCAGCCTACTTCCAAAAATTCAGCCCTTGAAGACCCTATGGAGCACAATTCTACTTTGGCGCTTATGGGGTTGCCATGAGTCAGAATCTACTCGACGGCAACTAGTTATATCAAATATCTAATTCAGTGTTCCAGTTTTCCTAATGGCTCACAGTCTGGAGAGAGAGAGAGAGTGTGTTTACAAATTATTTAATCGGGTTTTAGATAATGTCTACATTTTGCACAAGGTTGATATGATCGCTAAATCATTTTCAATCTGAGTACCCTTCCACTGTCTACCTTTGTCTCTCTTTAATTATAATTTATTTGTTGAAGAAACCAAGTTATTTGACCTGTACTATTTCTCATGGTCTGAATTTTCATATTTGATTCCCTACTGTAACATTGCATGTGTTCCTCTGTTGCAGTTCTTGTAACATGCTAGTTAGAGGCTTAGTCTGATTTTTTTTTGGGGGGTAAGAAAGCTACATGGGTGGTGTTACAAGAATCTGTTAAGAAGCACAGAAAATCTCTGGTTTTCTCTCTTCTTTTGGATAGTCATACTTATTGATAATTATTTCCTAGACCCTATGTATTTATTGAAAATATCCTAATTCTATTATTCCTTCCTCATTTAGTAACTAGAAAACAAACATTTCCCTCAGCATTCATCTGGTCATCCTTGATGCAGTTTGTCCAGAAAAAGCAGAATAAATACTAGATTCATTTCCTTTGTTTGCTAGTTTTCAAAATAAAGTCTTCTCTAGCATCCTCAAAAGGCAACCAGTGAGGCTTGTTTGTATGTTTTTATTGTTTAAATGTGGGTAACCATCATTATAAATTTATGGGTTTAAATACTTGGCATCTTTTAATCATTTGCCATTATTACTGATATGCAAGTGCCCCCATTTTTTAGCCTCTTTAGATTGACTCTTGAGTCACTTTTATGTGACCTCAATCATCCTTGATAATTCCTTTTTTTCTGGCATGCTAAGATAGACCAGCTTCATCTTGTACGTTCCCTGCCCTTGACCTGGATTCAGCCATGTCTTCAAGAAGTCCTGCTTCCAGTCAGTGGAAAATAATGCTGGGAAACCTCAGTCTAGTTGCTAAAGATGATCCTTGCTACTGGGTTGGTCACTGTTTCTAAATCTTTTCAGTGGACGGAAAATACACTGCTGCTTTTATTGCTGAGTTCAGTTCTGACTCACGGCAGCCCTGTGTGTACAGAGCAGAAGGCCCTCCGTAGGATTTTCAAAGCTGTGGCCTTTTGGAAGTGGACCACCAGGCCTTTCTTCTGAGGCACCCCTGAGTGGGTTCATCCCCTCAGTCTTTTGACTAATAGTGGAATGCTTGTATATACGTACTTATTTGTTTATTTCATATTTAACAGGTAAAGTAACTTCATGAGTGCCTGTTCACATTTCTAGTTCACGTACTGTGAGGTTTTTGTCTCATCTTTTGAGCTTTCATCTTTTTTCTACACTGAAAATCTTGGTTCCCTGTGATGTGACACAGTGATTCGTTTGCTTTGTCTCATTGTGTACCCAAAATAGTCTCAGAAGAGCACTGCCGGTACTACCATGAACCTTTGATTACAGAAAGTAATTTAATATTTGGGGGCATTTCTTTTTTTAGTAACTTTTTTTTGAGAAAAAAAAAGAAATAAACACTAAAATGACAGAATTTTCAAGTCACTTGAAATAGTTATCTCTGTCGCTATGTTGTGAGTTCAGTACATAGTTAAATTCACTTGTTGCATTTTGCTTTCAGTATTTAGGAATTGGCTTTGTTATAGCAATATAAAATATTTACACAATTCCAAAATCAGCTCTACAAAAGAGCTACACTCAGAAAAATCAAATTTCTTTTCCTGTCCCTTCTACCCCTATATAGGTAATCTCTTTTTCTTCTTTAGTTTTTAAGATTATCTTTGTATCTTAAAAAGTGGAAACAAGTAATGTGTATAAATATATAGTTGTATTTTGCCTTGCTGTACAGGGTGACACAGTGATGAAGGACAGGAGTTGCTGACCCACAGGGTGGCTGTTTGAATCCACCAGACCCTCAGGTGCTCTCCTCAGTTCTGTAGGGTCCCTGTGAGTCAGAACGGCCTGAACGGCAATGACGAAACCTTCTGAAATAATCAGTAGTGTACATCAACTGTACATGCTTTCTCACTTTTCTTTTTTGTATTTAACCCTTATTCTAGAGCCGGATTTGTAGAGAGATAGTATTTGTTTCTTTTTACAACTATGTAGTGCTCATGGGTCTAGATGTACTGTATTGTATCAACTGGTCCTCTAGTTTTGAACTATTTGGATTGTTTTTAGTCTTCTGCTGCTAGAAATAGTACTTTGGTCTTTGTGCATAAGTCTTTTCCTATTTATGCCAATATATTTTTAGGATCAATTCCTAAAGGAGAAATTACATGGATGAAAGGTAAATGTACATATAATTTTGCTAAAAAAAGAAAAAAAAGATACTAAACCCATTGCCGTTGCTGTCAGTATCACCTCTGTAAATACAGTGCTATTTTTTATTCCTAGTGGCAGCATGTGTGGCATTGTGGCCCCAGAATTGCCAGTTAACCATACTGTGAAACCTGCAAATTTTTGCCAGGGTGATAAGGGAGAAATGGTATCTCAGTGTAGCTTTAACTCGGTTTATCTTGTGATGAGAGAAGTCGAGCATCTTTTCATTGTTTAAGGACCATTTGCACTTCTCTTTTCCTTTTTAGATAAATAGCTCTTCTTGTAATATGAATTTTCTAATATGCCTTGTGTAACATTTGGTGGTGCAGTAAACCCTTTGACACTGGTGTTAGAATGTGGTGGTTGTCATTATAGGAGTCTAATTTTCCTTCTCTTCCGTAAGGTCTCCTGATTCTTCTGGAAAACATAAGCTATCCTAAGTCCCTCTCCATTCTTTTCCTGGGCTCTTTCTCTAGGCTTAAGAGATAGTAACTAGTGAGAGGCTTTAAATCCAAGGTTCTTGAACTGTTTCAGAGAATTGGAAAGAAGATTCCATTATCCGCTTTAGGGCATTTCTAGGTGTTACGTCTGCATCTGCCAGCAAGGATCCAGGAAGATACGGTTACTTTTTTGCTCTACTTTCTTGTTAGGAATTGATCTGGGGCTATCAAAATAGGCAGCCTGAGTGCAGAAACTGTGTCTCTGGAGCTGTGGGAATTGCAATTGCCACTGCCGGAACTGCACTGCCTATCCAGGGACACGGAACTCACAGTTGTCTACTGCTACCTGCAAGACCACCGGAAACCAATGGAAAAGAACAGTGGTTTCTTCTTCCATTCTTTGCTATTGGCAAAAACTCCTCAGAAGCCAAACTGGCAAAGGGAGTTTGAGAAATGAAGCTAGTAATGTTTCAGCCTCCAAAATACAGTACAGCACAAGGGAGGGAATGGAGCTGGAAGCAGACAGACAGATGACTGATGCCAGACAGAAAGACAGGCTACGTACAGTGGGCTCCTGCCACCAGAAAACTTACCGCCTGATTCACAGTAGCAGGGGGAACACAGCAGTCAGGTGTGGAACTACATGGAGTGGAGGGCAGCACACAAAGGGACAAGTAGAATGCGAGGACCAGGTAAATGTTCACAGGGCTGTGAAGGAGCCTGCAGATAAGACTTCATGAGGAATGGTGTTTTGAGCAGGGCCTTGAAGAATTTAGTAAATACTATACAGAGCGCATTACAATAGTGTTAATTTATATAGCAACAAAATTGGGTGGTACCTGCTCTCCTAGGAGGAGCTGGATGCAGGACATAAAAATAGGTGGTCTGTGGCTGCTATTATCATTTAAAAGTATTTTGAAATTTTGACTGTTTAGAATTCTGTAGAGTTTCTTGGAAAGTAAACAGTGGGGAGTCTGAGCTGTAAACGGCTTTTGGCATCCACTGAGCTAGGGATTATAATGTGACTTCAGTGCTTGGCAACTGTGTTTAAAAAGTCAGTATCCTCAGGAGTAGAAACAGATGTGGGAATCCAGAGTTGACTAAGGAGTGAAGGTGTTAGAATGCAGCAAGGAAACAAGTTTGCTGGCTTGGCAGAGGGCCCTGAAGGCCTTAATGCAGGACGTTTCCCATGATGGCACTAGTGAGTCTGTACTAGTCTAGGTCATAGACTGTGCCTTTCCCAGACCTATTTCTCTAACCAGGTATTAAGGCCAGTTCTAATTGTTAGTGGTGCTTAGCTTCTTTATCTACTGTCAATTACTTGGCATTAAGCGGACATTTTATTAACAGACTGCCAAGTGTGCCTCAGGCATGGGAGATAGATAAACGGGTGTAGTTTCTGCCTCGGAGGATGATACAGCCTCATGGAGGAGAAAGACCTTTAACACAGAAGGTGCCAACACAGTGAAATAAGTTGTGTGTTGGGGGATTGCAGGAGATGTGGTTGGGAACACTGGAACGGGGTACCTACCCTGAGTTGGAGGGGTGGTATCAAGGAAGACTTCCCAGTAGAGGTGATAAATGAGTCAGTCCTTCAGGGAGGTGAAGAAGGTGGAGGTTTTGGGGGAGAATCATGCAGTGATCAGCATATGCCCATGGGCCAGCCCCTGACCCACTTCAAAGTCATCTCCTTTCAGTGGACTGTGTTGCATCCAGTGGGGGGACTGAAATAGAAAAAAAAAGAAAGGCCTCACAGTAATACACAAATGAGTGTAACACAGTTGGTATTTGTTGGGCTCCTACCTAGACCTTCCCCTTCCATCCTCAAACAAGAGTGGGCTACAGTTCTACGTGGAGAAGACAACAGAGAGATGGTTAGAAAGTGATTTCACAGTTGTTTTAGATTCTTAGTTTAGTGTATAGTTTGTTGTGTACATTTGTTTCACTGTACTTGATGCTCTTTAACATATTTTAACAGAACTTGAAGTTTTTACTATTCTCAGTAGTACATCCCTACATTTTACGAGTGATTGAATTTTTAAACTCGTCTATTCCCGCGTTATAGCAGGGATATATAGATACAGTTGTAGGTGTGTGGATGTATGTCCAAGTATATGTAACACTTATTTTCAACTTGAATGTTGTGGAGCATACTAGTAGTTGGACTTACAGCTGGGTTTATTTCAGACGACTGCATGGTAAGTCAGCTGTGATGTTGGTTGAATACCTCATTTTTGTCTTTATTATCAGTATCTTTATAAATCTGATCTTTGTCTTTGGAATTTGGAAACATTACATATATAAACTTACAGGTATGATGACATCAGCCAATTACATACCTTGTATGTAGTATGTAATATTAATGATAAGATCTACCAGAATAAAAAGGACAGTCCTAAAGGTGGTTTGTCATAACTTGAATACGTTGTGAGGGCCTGCCTGTGTCTCCGAGATTATATGACAGCAGTGTGTGCTCACTGTTTTGGTCAGCTGGTGCTGCTCTAACAGAAATAGCACAAGTGGATGGCTTTAACAAAGGAAGGTTTATTCTCACACAGTCTGTTAGGCTACAAGTCTATATTCAGGGTGTCCGCTCCAGGGGAAGGCTTTCCTCCTTGTCGGCTCTGGAGGGAAGTCCGCTGTTGCATCAGTCTTTGTCCAGGGCACGTCTTGGCGCAGGAACCTCAGGTCTGAAGGACGTGCTTTTCTCCCGGTGCTGCTTTCTTGGTGGTGGTGGGGGGTTCCCAGTTCTCTGCTTGCTTTCCTTTCCTTTCATCTCTTGCAGGATGAAAGGATTAAGGGTGGGGCAAGCCATACTCCAGGGAAGCTCCCTTTACAGTGGGGCATGAGGTGATCCTATGAAGGGGTTTACAGTCCCACCCTAATTCTTTCACGTACAGCATGGGAAAATCATAAAATGGAGGACAGTCATAAAATATTGGAAATCAGGGCCCAGTCACAGGGCTCCACATATTTTTGGGGTGACACAATTCAGCCCACGACACTCACAAACCATAGCTCTGCGTAAAATTGGTGTTAAGAATGCCAAAAATGAAACCCACTGCTGTCAAGTTGATTCCAACTCATAGCTACCATACAAGACAGAGTAGAACTGCTCCGTAGAGTTTCCAAGGAGCACCTGGAAGATTTGAACTGCTGACATAGTACTTAATCATTACACCACTAGGGTTTCCAGTGTTAGGAATAGCCCCTTTTAAATGAGTAAGATGTTTCTGTGATACTCAATGTGGAAAGATATTCTGACGGTCACGATGAAGTAAATTTCAGTTTTGTTGGCCTGGTCTCTAATCTGGTACCCCAAAACCTGATAAATAAGTTTTTAATTTAATGTACCAAGTAAGTATATTCACACACACGTGATTGAAATACATATATATGTATGCATGTATATGTATTTGAATCATACATATGGAGAAATATTTACATATAAGTGTAAAGGATATGTAATGTGTGTCCTTCAAGAGATTGATTTATGCATGTGCATTCAAATGCAAGCAGACGTACTTATTTCCTGCCCTTTTATTTAAAAGGTAGCACACACTCACATGGTGTCTGTATTTTTTAAGTTAATGTTTCTTCAAGATCTCTTCTTATCAATGTGTGTGTAACTTTTTCATTCTTCATTTGTGTAGTATTCCATTGAATGGAGGTGCCATAATTTAGCTAATTCCTCTTGATACATGTGTAGGTATTTCCAGTACTTTATTATAAACCACAAGTAGGCAGTGACCCATTGTAAAAATAGTGAGGTTTAATCAGAGGTAGTTCTAGCAAAGCCTAAAACAAATAAACAAAAATAACCTTTCTGATGCCCAGAGCAAGCTACATAATTTGCAGGGCCCAGTACAAAAAGCAGAAAAAAGTGTCACTAGAAGTAGTAATTTAGAGAAAGTTTTCCTTCTGTGGCCTGGTGATTTTCATGTTATTTTTTGATATTTAATGTTATTCTAAGTAATGAAAACTAACATTTTAAATTATTAACGTCAATTTTACCATTCTTTGTATGGTGCAAAGGCAGTTTTTAAATGCAGATATAAGACAATTTATCTCTTATGCAGAACCACCAAAATTAATAGAGCTCCTATTTTGTAGCTCGTGCATGCATCTATGTTTAGTTCTTATCGAAGCAGTGGAAACATTGCCCAAAACTATGTTTCAAGAAAGTTCGGGTTCTCATGAGAAACGTGCCCACTTAGCCATAGACATAACACACTCTCTTGTGCTTGCTTTGAGCCTGTTCAGCTCCCATGCGTTCTGTGTTCTCTGGAATTCTGTTCTCTTGGAACATCTGTTGAATGCTATACAACACATTGAAATGGCAGGGAAGGACAGACTTGCATATTGGGCATATTGCCTCTGCCCACGACCGGCTCGGTTGTCAGCGGAGCATTTCAACACGGCTCTTGAAGTTCTGGGGGTGGGGACAGAAGAGGGAAGAGGAGGGTGGAAGGGGGAGAACAGGAAATAGTATTTGAGAAAGGGACCCAAATACTATTATTTGCAGATGTAACAGAACTATTAAGAGCTGTGAGGAAGGTGACCAGATACAACAATATATACAAAACTCAGTGGTTTTTTTCAAATCAGTAAGAATATCTAATAAGGAAAAAGCTATTCTTAATAATAGTAAAAACTATAAAATACATAGTTACAATCCGTGAGCCATACTTCTGGTTTATATCCAGTCCTTCCCCAGCCTCATTACCGAGGCTCACCCATCCCTGGACCACCTTACATTGTTAGAGGTGGGAGGAGGGTCAGATATGAAGTGGGAGACAGAAGGGTAGTGGGAGCTGACAAATAGTGTGAGAAGTAAAAGGTGAGCATGCTAGGGAAATCCATAATTTTTTTTCATTAGCAAAGTTACCTGCAAATACAGTTGATAAGCCCATAGGTTCAATTGTTACACATCCTTAAGAATCACTCAATATTGAAAAGACATGCTCCTGAAGGGAAAAACAATATACTAAAGATGCTGGTTCTTTTTGTCTTAATATAGAGACTTAATGCGGGACTTCACACAATCTCAGTTGTATGTGTGTTGTTTTTAGAAAAACCTTTGAGTAGGTTATTTTAAAATTTTTCTAGGAGAGTAGATAAAAAGAAACTCCTCACCCTTACAAAAGAAAAGGGAGGAGGTGAGGAGTCATGAAATGAGGGGTGTAGTACTACTAGGTAGTAAAATCAGTATTTTGTACTAAAGTAGTATGGTACTAATGCAGGAGTGAACTAGTGGATGGGTTAAGCAGTCATCAAAACACTGCATTAGATTCCTGCATAGTAAGAACAAGGACCCAGGTTGTCCAGTGGTCACATGCTGTGCAGCTGCCCAGAAGATGAGCGGTTTGAACCCACCAGCCACTTCATGGGGAAAAGGTGTGGCCGTCTGCTTCTGTAAAGATGACAGCCTGGAAAACCTGATGGAGTAGTTCTCCTCTGTGCTAGAGAGTTGCCATGAGTCAGAATCTACTTGAGTGCAATGGTTGTATGGAAGAATGTAAGCCCCCAAACCAAATCCATTGCCATCAAGTCGATTCCGAATTCTGCCCTGTAGGACAGAGTAGAACTGCTGCATAGGGTTTCCAAGGCTATGATCTTGATGGAAACAAAGTGCCACGTCTTTCTCCCCAAGAGTGGCTTATGGTTCTAACTACCTGCCTTTTGATTAGCTCCCAAGTGCGTTAACCTCGGCTCTACCAGCACTCCCATTATCGTTCATGCATAAATTATGTATAGATTAATGTAAAGACTATGAGTATTAGTTCCTTGGCTGTTGTATACGTTACAGATACCTTCTCCTAGAATGTTACTTGAAATTCCTGCCAGTGCAGTGATTCACTGCTGTGCCTGCTAATGAAAGGTTGCCCATTTAAATCCACCAGGCGCCTCAAGCTTGTTCTACTCGGGCTTTTCGGGTGGCTGTGAATCGGAATTGACTCAAAGGCGGTCGGTTTAGCCTGTTTGTTACCTTATAACTTTGTTTATGATAGCTTTGCTGTGCAGAAGTTTATGATATCTTTGTTGCACAGAAGTTTTAAATTTTAATTTTTTCATGTCTGCTAGTTTTCTTGTTTCAGGGTTTTGTGACTTGCTTAGAAGCTCCCTCCTCAACCCAAATTTTAAAACTACATTTCTTTATACTAGTTTTTGGTAGTTGACTGTTGTTTCTTTGTTTTACTCTTTTCACATTTAGTTCTTGAAATCATTTAAATTTATTTTTGTGTTTGTAATGAGGTCGAAGTATAGTTTCTTCACCTTCTTCCAAAGAATGTGACCAAGTTTCTTGAAATCTGTAATTATTTCATCTGTTCCTTACTGAGTTAGGATGGTGTGTATCAGAGAGAGGGGTGTGTGTGTGTGTGTGTGTGTGTGTGTGTGTTTCATCTTCTGTGTCACATCATTAAAATCACTACAGCTTTATGATCTACTTTGCTATGCAGTCCTGCAAATCCTCACACATATTTACTCTTTTTCTAATTTTTTTGGCATATTCTTTCAAATATGCTTTTCCAGTGAACTCAAAAAGCAGCTTGTCAAGTTCCCCCCACCCCCAACCCTTCTGATAGTATCTGGCAATTTTTTTTTTTTTAATTTTTAAAATTTTTTATATTGTGCTTTAAGTGAAGGATTGCAGAGCAAATTAGTTTTCCATTTGATAGTTTGTACATAAAGTGTTCCGTAACTGTGGTTGCATTTCCCTAATGTGTCAGCACTCTCCCCATTTCTGCCCTGGGTTCCCCATTTCTTTCTATTAGGACTTTCTTCCCCTTTCTGTCTACGTATCTTTGCTTTGGGTAAACATTGTCCTTCTGATCGCATATAATTGATTGCTCTAAGGAACCCATTCCTCTTTGGTGGTGGTGTTTATTTTATGAGCTCCTGTGGTATTTGGCTGTAGGGTGGTCTCTGAGAATGGCCTCAGTTCCAGGTCAAAAGGCTATCTTTTAGGACAATAGACTTGGAAGTGCCTGCAGTCTCTGTCAGAGCAGTAAGTCTGACAGTGAAGATCCTCTATTGTGATCCCAGTCAGAGTGTTTGGGAGTGGTAGCCAGGTACTGTCTAGTCCTTCTGGTCTGACAGTCGTTGAGGTTGTGGTTGATGTGGTCCTGTTAGTCCTTTGGACCAACTGCACCCTTAAGTCTTCAGTTTTCTTTCTCTTTAGCTGTAGACTGGAAGAGACCAATAGCTGTATATTAGATGGCCACCGACCAGCTTTTAAGATCCCAGACACAACTCAACAAACGAGGATGCAGAACACTATCTTTATGAATTGGGTTGTGCCAGTTGATAAAGTTGTTGCCGGAGTCTATATGGTTCTTTGCCTTTGAGGTAGAAACTACAAAGCAAGATGTTTGGTTATATCTAAGAAGTTTCTATGAATGTGCCCTTTTTGTGTTCTTCATTTTCTGTATTAGTATACATATAACATGTACAATTAGTATGTAGAAATAGCCTCAGTCAAACCTATATCTGCAGTTGGGTGTCCTCCCTTACACCTTCTCATACCTCTTGAGCATGTTTATCTGCCTATATATCTATTTGCAGACTCTTTGTTAATATTGTTACAGTAGTTGATCACAGCAGAGCTTTATTATTACATTCTTCCCAGTATCTTCCTCTGCCTTAGTCCTATTGTGCTAGTGTCTCCCATATTGTGTACTGCCTTTCCCTGTACTGTGATTAACATGTATGTTCTACCTAGTTAGTGATTTTCCCTCACTGCCCCTCCTATTCCTGGTAACCATTGGAGAATTTTTTGTGTGTGTATAGACTTCATCTTTTTTTTTTGTAATAGTGGTCTCATATAATATTTGTCCTTTTGTGACTGACTTCACTAAGCATATTCATTCATGTTGTAGGGTATTTTGCAGATTTTTTATTCATCGTTGCGTAGTATTATGTATATTTGCTATAGTTTATTCACTTATTGATGAACATTTAAGTTGTTCCCTTTTTTCTATTGTGAATAATGCTTGAGTGAACATGGCTGTGCATAGATCTCTTTGTGTCATAGCTCTTGTTTTCTTAGGGTTTGTATGTGAAAGTGAGATTGCTGGATCATACGGCATTTCTATTTCTAGTTCTTTAACGCAGTGCCATACCATTTTCCATAGTGGTTGTACCATTTTAGATTCCCACCAGCAGTGAATATGAGTTCCAATCTCACTGACATTGGTTGTTTTCTGTTTTGTTGATTTTAGTGCTATTATTGTCTGGGTGAGATGGTGTCTCACTGTAGTTTCAATCTGCATCTCTTTAATGACTAATGATCGTGAGCACTTCTTCATGTGTTTGTTATCTGTCTAAATGTCTTCTTCAGTGACATGCCTACATATATCATTTACTTTTTTTTTTAAATTAGATTGTCTTTTTGTTTAAGTATTGAAGTTTCTAATTCAGGCTGGAACTGTATTTTATCTGCTAAGCATTTTGGATTGTATTGACATTTTCACAGTATTTCTCTCCATAAAGGTGTCATGTTTTTCCATTTATATATGTCTTTTTGGGTTTCTTGTAATAGTGTTTTGCAGTTTTCTTTATATAGATATTTGAGGAGGCTATTGTGAATTGTTATTTGTCTGATTTCCTTTTCAAAGTTTTTTATGGTGTAGAACAATCCAGCTGATTTTTGAGTGTTGATTTTTTATCCTGCTACTTTTCTGAATTCTGTTAGCTTCAGTAGCTTTCTTGTGGAATCTTTGGAATTTTCTATGTTAGATCATATCATCTGCAAATAGGTGTAGTTTTACTTCTTGTCAATTTGAATGCCCTTTATTTCTTTTTCTTGCCTTATTGCTCTAGGTAGGATTTCCAGTACAGTGTTGAATAAGAATAGTGATAAAAGGCATCCTTGCCCACTTCACATTTTCAAGGGCAATGCTGTCAGTCTCTCCACTGTGAATAATTTTGACTGTTAGTTTTGTACCTACTGGCATCAAGTTGATTCTGACTCATAACTACCCTTTAGGGCAGGTAGAACTACTTCATAGAGTTTCCAGGGAGCACCTGGCAGATTCAAGCTGCTGACCTTTTGGTTAGCAGACATAGCACCTAACCACTATGCCACCAGGATTTTCTAGTTTTATAGAGATGCCATTTATCATGTTGGGATATTTCCCTTGGGTTCCTATTTTGCTGAGTTTTTATTTTATTTTGTCATCAATAGGTATAATGCTTGATGCCACTTGGCTTTGGCTGGCTTAAGTGTAATACTGTCCTGTGTCAATTTAGATGAAAGTGTGATTCTTGTATGTGGTGGATTATCATGATTGTTCTTCTTAAATTAAGTCATCCTTGCCTACCTGATGTAAATCCCATGTGATCACAGTATGTTACTTTTTTGATACGGTGTTGAATTCTCTTGGCTGGAATTTTGTTGAGATTTCTTGTTTCTTAATTCGTGACAGATATTGGTCTATAATTTTTTTATGATGCCTTTACTTGGCTTTGTCATCAAAGGTATGCTGGCTTCACAGAATGAGGTCAGGAGTATGCCTCCCTTTTCTATGCTCTAAGATAGTGTGAATAGTATAGGCGTGAACTTTTCACTAAAAGTTTAGTAGAATTCTACGGTGAAGCAGACTGGGCCAGGGCTTTTTTTGTTGGGAGTTTTGTTTTTTACTTTTTAATTACCTCTTCAGTCTCCTCTTTTGTTATAGATCTGTTCAGTGGTTCTGTCTTAGTTGTGTGAGTTTAGGTAGATAGTATGTACCAAGAAATTTATCTATTTCCTCTAGGTTTTCAGATTTGTTGGAATGTAACTTCTCGTAGTATTCCCTTATGATTCTTTTTATTAGTTTTCTTGTAATTTCATCCATCTCATTTCCTATTGAGTTATATGCTTCTGCAGCTTTTCTTTGTCTGTTTGGCTAGTGGTTTGTTAATTTACTGATCCTTTCAAAGAACCGACTTTTGCTCTTGACTTTTTATTGTTTTTAAGTTCTGTTTCATTTGTTGCTGCTGAAATCTTTATGAATTCCTTTCTTCCATTGACTGGGCTCTATTTGTTTGACTTATAGGATTAATGTTTTGATTCTTATTTTTCAGTTTGTGCATTTATTGCTGTAAGTTTGCCTCTGTGCATTGCCTTTGCTGTGTCCCAAAGGTTTTGGTGTGCTGTTCTCATTTTTATTTGGTTCTAGAAACTTTTGAATTTCATCTTCGATTCCTTCTGTTACCTAGTGGTTTTTAAGCAAGGTGTTGATCAGCTTCTGTGTATTTGACTATTTTTACCCTCTTTTCCTGTTACTGATTTCTGCTTTTATAGTGTTGTGATCCGAGGAAATGTTTGCTTAGGATTTTGTTGAAGTTTGCATTGTGGCCTAAAATGTCTGTTTTGGAGAATGGCTTGTGTGTTGGAATAGAATGTGTGCTTTGCTGCTGTTGGATGGAGTGTTCTCTATATGTCTGTAAGGTCAAGCTGGTTGACTGTGGCTTTTAGACCTTCTGTATCTTTGTTGAGTTTCTTTGTGGTTTTTTTGTTCTTCTCCAAAAGTGATGCATTGACGTTGCCTACTGTTATTGTGGAACTCTTTTTTGCTTTCCACTGCTGTTAGTTTGTTTTCTGTATTTTGGAGCTATGTCATTGGATGCATGTATGTGTATTATGGCTTTGTCCTCTTGAGGAAACCGTGGTGGTGTATTAGGGGCTTGTGGTTGCTGAGTTTAGGGGAGGCAGGAAGGAGGGCTTCACATCCTTTGCTTTCTCCAGCCAAGGATGGGTCCTGTCTGCTGCTGACAGTTCTGAATTGAGAACTCACTCAATCCATATTTCAAATTTTAGAGAATCATTTCTCTAAGATTCCAACTCAAGTTTTCCATTAGTGCTGGTGTAGTGCTACATCTGCTAGTCAGAAGGTCAGCAGTCCGAATCCACAATGTACTCCTTGGAAACTCTATAGAGCAGTTCTACTCTGTCCTGTAGAGTTGCTGTGAGTCTGAATCAACTCAACAGCACTGGGTTTTTTTTGGTTTTGTCCTCTTGGTGGGTTGACCCTTTAATCCTTAAAGTCTGTCTTATCAGAGATTAATAGTTGCTACTCTTGCTCTTTCCTGGTTATTGTTTGCTTGATTTCTTTTTCTGTCCTTTGAGTTTTAGTTTATTCATGTCTTTGTGTGTAAGGTATTTCTCTTGCGGACATTTTAATGGTGTGTGTGTGTGTGTGTGTGTGTGTGTGTGTGTGTGTGTGTGTGTCTGGTACATTTAAGCCATTTACATTCTTTGTGAGTACCTGACAGGTGTGACTTTACTGTTGTCACTTTGTTGTGCCCTACCCCTTCTTTTTGGTGGTGTTGGTTGTCTCTATGTTCCACTTAATTTTCTATTTAGAATTTTTTTTTGTTTGTGGATTTTCTTTTCATTTATTGTGGATTTTGCTCTGAGTGGTTTTTTTTCCTTTGTTTTCTTGGTAAGTTGGTTTAACTTTCTCCATGGTTGCCTTGAAATTTATCTTAAGTTTAAAGCAGTCTTATTTCTTGGTGTCAAATTTTGTTTAAAACGCTGACAAAGATGTTGTAAATGAGAATACTGATGAAATGGCGTTCTCACACTCTGCTGTAAGGCACTGATGGTACATGGTTTCTAGAAGAAAACTTGGCAGTATGTATGAAACGTTAAAAACACCCATTGATGTATTGTTTCCCCACTTGGTAACTTATTCTAAGGAAATTTTGAGATAGAAATAGCATTTTTTCTGAAAGACACTCAGCACAGTGTTGTTTATAATAGTAATAAATAAAGAAGGATTATAGGAGTCCAACAATAAGTGAAAAAGAAAGTAAATTATAGCACATTCAGATGTGGAAATATCTTTGTAATTATTATAATATAAGGAAATACCCATAATGTAAAATAGAAGAAATAGAATACCATCTTTTTAGGCAAGTTGATCCCATTTTTTTTTAAAAAAAATAAAAATATGCATGTGTGTGAGAAAGACTCTTAAGGATGAACATCAAAAAACTTGTTAATAGAGGCTTTCTAGGTGGTAGGGCTAAATGTGATTTTTATTATATCTTCCTCATTTTACATGCTTTCTTTAGTACACGTAAATTCTGTAGTCAAAGAAAAAAATGATTTCCTTTTATGATTAAGCTGTCTCCACATTGCCTGTCCACAGTGAGCGGTGAGATGGAGTGGACAGGCCGGTACCCATGCTCTCCGTGCACATCAGCAACCTGGCGCTCCCAAGTAGAGCCCCCTAAATTAAGAAAAGTTCTACCTCTGGGTTATTCAGGGTAATTTCCATACCTGATAATTTGACTGAGGAAACCAATAACCCCTGAGAATCTTGACAGAAGGTGCTACACACAAAAAATAGTATATAGCATATGATTCTGTCTGTATATGAATCAAGAAAATGCAAACCAACCTCCAGTGGCATAAAGCAGATTCATGGTTGTCAGGGGCTAGGGAGTTACAAAGGGTTGTGAAGAAACTTTTGGCCAAGCCAAGCCAAGTGCCGTCGAGCTGGAGAAACTTTTGGAGGTGACAGAAAGGATCGTTATCTTGATCATGGTGATAGTTTCCTGGGTATATACATATTCCAAAATTCATCAAATCATACACTTTATAAATATATGCAGTTTATTATATATTACATCTCAAGAAGATGTTTAAGAAATGGGAGATGACTAGAAGGAAAGATTCTAACAACGTTTTGGACATTGTGGTGTTACTTATTTACTAAGGTAATAACTTGGGAGCTATGCTTTTGTGAATTCAGTAAAGGCTTAGAATTTGGAGATTGTTGGAGTTGACTGGTGTGTACACAATGTTTGGGGAGAGGGCTGCAGACCTGATGGCCCCTTCCTGCCTGGTGATCATTGTAGAAGGGCTTTGATGCATCCCTGATTTAGTAAAATTCAGCGATTGTGATGAGAGTGGATGCCTGATAGGTGAGTCTGTCTGGGGTGGAGCAATCTTTCTGAGTTTATTGGCTCGTTAATATTGTGAAGATGGGTATGTCTCTTTTATAGCCACATTAGATACTTACCTTTTTAAAGACAGGAATCAGTACAGTGCTACAGGAGAGAGATGCACTTAAAAATCACAACATTACCAGTGGTAAAATTATCATAAAAACTACCTAGTGCTCGGGCAGGGGATTACTTCAATTCTGCTGCCATAATCGTAGGAAATGATCGTTGGTGAAGTTGTTTTCCATGAAGCTGTGATGAAATCAACTAAAATGGTAATAAAGTGGACTGTAAAAGTGAGGGACTCCAGTGAGATGTAAAAGTGCAGAAGGTATTAGAATGTTCGAGTTGGAATCTTAGGGAAATGATTCTGTAAAATTTCAAATATGGATTGATTGAGTTCTCAATTCAGAACTGTCAGCAGCAGGCAGGACAACTCCCTGGCTGTGGAGAAAGCAAACGATGGGAAGCCCTTCTTCCTGCCTCCCCTAAACTGGGCAGCTCCTGTTTTGCTACTGGACGGAGGAGCTAGAAGGCAGAAAAATGGTCTCTGGTGGCAAGTGGCAATTCAGGAAAGAACCTTATTTCCTGTCTGCTTGCTCAAAACCAGTCACCTAGGAGCATCACTATACTTTGTTCAAATGATCCTTTGATGAGTTAATGTTCAGGAGATGCCTGTTGTAAAAAATGGGGAGCACACCTCCATAAAACCTCAGTGAGCTGTGGAAGCCCACTAAAATGTACATGATGGGAGATATTTTTATATTATGGAAATAACTTTTATATTGACATTACATTCTAAATGACAGATCTGTCTCCTCATCGCCACTGCTGCTGCCACCACGGTCTCGCCTGCTTTGCTGTGACACTGGTCTCCTAAGTCCTCACTGTTCTCCCCACTTAGCAGAAGTCTTCATACCTGAACACCTTTTTTGTTGAGAGTCACTGTGAGGTGCAAAGACGCTGACAGGCTGTTTTTCTTAATCCACTGAAGTGATAGATATTCTGAAGATGACCCATAGTACTTGTATTCCTAAGATAATTGCTACTTGGACATGATGGGTTTTCTAAATAGTTGTTCTATTTGATTGGCCAATATTTTTATTTTAGAATTTGTGCCCTTGTTTTGTTAAATGGGCCTAAAACTTTGTCTCTTAGCCTTTTAATAGGTTAGGTTGTATTAAGAGAATGTCAGCAGCTTTCTTCTTCTGTTTTCTGGATCAGCGTATAATAAGATGTAAATTAACTAATCTTTGAACTACATGTTGGTTTCAGTTATCTAGTGCTGCTCTAAAAGAAATACCACAAAGTGGATGGCTTTAAGAGAGGAAAGTTTATTTTTACACAGTCCAGTAGACTACAAGTCTGAATTCAGGATATCTGCTCCAGGGGGAGGCTTTCTCTCTGTCAGCTCTGGAGGACAGTCCCGTGTTGTGTCAGTCTTTGGTCAGGGAGCATCTTGGAGCCTCCGGTGTGAAGCAGATGCTCTTCTCTTGCTTTCCTCATGATGTGAGGTTCTCAACTCTCTGCTTGCTTACCTTTCCTTTTATCTTTTGTAGGATGAAAGGATAAAAGGTGGTGCATGCCACACTCCAGGGAAACTCCCTTTACAGTGGAGCAGGGAGGGGACCTTATGAAGGGATTTACAGTCCCACCTTAATCCTCTTTAACATGCAGCATAGGAAAATCACAGCGTGGAGAACAATCATAAACTACTGAGAATCATGGCCCAGCCCAATGTCTACACACATTTTTGGAGGGGACACAGTTCAATCCATGATAGTGGTCCTCAAGATTCTTTCTAGCTATCAGTTTGGTGATTTGATAAATTACCGTTGCTGTGGGTTTCTTGCCAGTGTGCATGTCCAGCTGTGTAGATTAGCTAAACAATATATATCCAAGACCTTGATGTTCTTAACATACACCCAGTGCCGTTGAGTCGATTCCAACTCACAGAGACCTTAGAGGACAGAGTAGACTGCTCCGTAGAGTTTCCGAGGAGCACCTGGTGGATTCAGACTGCCACCTTTTTGGTTAGCAGAGGGAACTCTTAACCACTGTGGGGCCAGGGATTCCAACATGAGTGTCAAATGGTATGTTTTTGTTGTGTGCACATTAACAGCTGTGAACAAAGGTTCCATAGTCAACTGGTATAACTGACATTCACTCATTTATTTTATTCAATGTTAGCCTCAAAAATGTTGGTATATAAGTTGTGTCTAATAGCACGTAAGTGGGTGTTGTGTTCCTGGCCTTGCCTCCATCCCTGCTGATTTCTTGAACTTCTCTTTTTCGTTCCCATGGAATCATATGCCTACTTCATCTCCTCATTCTTGCTGTACCCTTCTGTCTCCTGTCTGATTTTTATTATGCTAGAGGAGAATTTGGTATTCCAAGCATAAGGACAAGGAGATTGCAAGATGGGGTGGGTGTGGAAACAACATTGGAATGGTGGATAGATTTGGCAGGTAACGAGAAAAATAAATTTACACTTATAAGTAATTTCATGACCAAGAGATTTTGGGGTAAACAAGTAATGCTGATATTGGCATGCAGTGGCTTGGGATGACTTGGGTAATGCATACCCAGTCTTGTTAAAGTCCTTTGATGATAAGTTTTGCATCTTAATTTCTTTGAATCTAAGTCTCAGAGCTGGAAGATCAAAAGAAGTGACATTATTTTTCACACACCTTCCATTCTTCTTAGTGCAGTAGAATCTGTAAAAGCCAAAATATGTGTATGGCAGAAGCCTGTCAGAGAAGGAAGAGGCATGTATTTTCTATGAAAGTGAGCTCTAGTGCACCCTGTCAAAGGTGGAAAAACTAGCACGACCTGGAAAAATAAGGCGGTCCCATTGAATAATGACTCTTATGGGTTTCACTGTACATATTACTTTTAAAAAATAGTAATTTTCATGTCATATTATTTTTATTTTTCTCAATTAGCTCAAGATACATACACACAAAGCAGATTACTTATTCAACAAGTTAACTGCCCGTCATGTGCAGTTTATATAATGGCAGTTGAGCTGAGATCCATAGAGGGACACACAGGCTATAAAAGCTAAAAGGCATGATTTCATGTTGTGGTGGATAGGTTATAATAATTTTATGTTGCAGTCTTTTACATATGCAACATTTTGTATAATAATTAACTGCCTGCTTTTGACATTTGAAAGTTAATGTGAAGAGAGTTATAAAGCAGACACTGTAAACATCACCTCCCAAAGTGAAGTGCCAAATGGCTGTTGGCCTCCAGGTGGGTGAGACGTAATTATTCTTCACAGTGAACTCTCTACCTTTTTACTACCTGTTTGTGTTTCACTGTCTTTGATAAACAAGATAATTTATATAAATGAATGGGAGCTTGAAAATGGTCCCCCAGCTTTGGATCTTCATGCTGGAGGTAAAATTTTCCTTATGACACATTACCATTAATCTTTAAATGGGTAAGTTGGTTAACCTGCCTTCTATAAGAAGACATTAGGTGAGTCACCCCTTATCAGAGCTGACAAAAAACATTGGGTGTAACTAGGACACAGGAAGAAATGATTCACTGTCACACTAATGAGCAAGAACAAGTGGGTTTTCAAACAGGAGGATTAGAGCTGGAAATGCAAGAAAAGGCTCTCGGAGATAAAGAGATGCTCTGCTTTTCAGGAGGAGGAAGAAGACAGTGTGTTCCGGACAGGGAGGTCTTGGCTGTGCTTGTCCCTGCTGTCTCCCTCCCCATCCCCAGCTCTTAATCAGCCACAGTGCTGATTTCACTGCACTGACTGACTTTACAGGTTGAAGGTTTTAAACAAGGAGACCTTGATGTGATTCCTTCCTTCTGATTTGATAGGAAAGGGCTGGAACTTTGCAGAACCTTCAGTTTGTCCCATGTGTTAACACTGGCACTCGCAATCCTGTTGGAAGAACTGAGCAAGCAAGAGGAGTCATGTAAGTTGGCACTCAGTCTGGAAGCCCAGGGTGAAATCATGGGCAGTCGGCTTTGAAGAACCTGTGTCTCTTTGTACATAAAGTCCAGCAAGGAGAAGGAATGAAAAAAAGTGTGGATAAGGAGCAGCAATGTAAGATGGCACATCCACGACTTCCCTTAGGGGGATATTGTGCAGTGCGCCGTTAGAAGTCATAGTAGCTTAGGAAAGGAATCATAATCATCACTCTCATGTGTGGTTATACAAGCAAAGTTACACACGAGGCAAGGAGAACCACCGTGCAATGAGATTTCTCGGAGGACAGTTCTCATTGGCAGTGCTGTCACACAGCCTTTGGAAAAGCCAGTGCACTAAGTACGGGCGGCTCGCTGTTCAGGTGAATGTCATCTCGTCACCGTCTGGTTGGGCCGCGTGCCTCCCCCTCTCCCGTTCTGGAAAGGTTAGCCTTTCTTTAGAGTTGGACAGGTTTTTCCAGCAACATCTGTCAACTTGGCAACGAGCACACCCTAAGGAAATTATGAACATTTGAAGACCATCTAAATACTGTAGGGAACCTTTCCTCTCCCCTTCCTTTCCCTTTCTCCCTCCTCTCCCTCCTGCCTTTCTCCTTAAGAGGATTAGGGCAGCCACCTGGCATTTGCCACTGTCAGTTTCACTGAAATTAGAAGCCCACTGGTATCTGTGATTTTCTTTTCTCTCTCTTTTTTTTTTAAATGTGGTTGACTTACTGAAGCCCTGAAGCAGTGTGACTATTTTAGAAGGCAAGCTGTAGGCAGACCTCTTTGTTTAAGGACAAGAGACCCCTAGCCAGTATACTATAAGTGCAGGAGACCTCTTTGGTCTGATGACTCAGATGATCTTGATCTGATTCAGTAGGTCAGAAATTGCTGTCCCCAGCAAATATCGACCAGAAGGAACTGCTTTCTCTGTTATTCTAAGACTACCAGCTGCATATTATACTAGCAGGTGCTAATAGTTTTTGCAGGTCAGTAGAAGTGTTATTGGCACTTTTTCCCCTGTCCCACAATTAACTAGGTAGCTTATGGGAAAAAGTCTCCCATGTTTGTGTAACACCCAGATTTTTGAAATGCTGTCCCACCTAACTCTTCCACATGGAGAAAAATCTAGGTCTTCATAGCTAGAGAAGTACCCAGCCTGGGTCTTTTCTTTCTCTGACAATCTCAAAAGGCTTTTGTAAACATCATCTAATGTATTCTGTCAGTATTCCTAAGAAGTACAGAAAAGATGGGATTATCCTCTGGATTTCACATGTAGGGAAACAGAGTTTGCCTAGCAAACCACAGACAGAACTAAGGTTAGTGCTTACGTACCTGCTTCCACCCCACTGCTCTAATAACCCACAGGGGTGGTAAGAGCTGGAGGCGGAGAGGGGACAGTGAGCATTTTCCCTGCTCAGAGTTTGAGTACATAGACATGATGTAGAGAAAACCACTGCTGTCGAGTTGGGTCCAACTCATAGTGACCCTGGAGGTCAGAGTAGAACTGCCTCCTGGAGTTTCCAAGGAGCGCCTAGCAGATTTGAACTGCTGACCTTTTGGTTAGCAGCTGTAGCACTTAACCACAACACCACCAGGGTTTCCTGCTAAGACAACTAAAACTCAGAAACAAGATACTTCTAGAGGGTAGATACAGAAAAAATTTTAATAAAATGCCCTTTAAAAGTGCTTAAATCTTTTTTCAAGCACTAAGTGTAAACTATTAAAGGAATAATTAATTGAAAATAGCAGCAAAAGATCCTTCCCAAATTACTTTTTATTGTATCTTAGATGACTTTTTTTAATCGCATTCCATAATTATAATGCTTCCTCAATCTAGATGAACTTTGACTTCCAGAAAACCAAAAACCAGACTCATGCCATCGAGTTGGTTCCAACTCATAATGACCTATAGGCCAGGGTAGAACTGTCCCATAGAGTTTCCAAGACGCGCCTGGTGGATTCTAACTGCCAGTCTTTCAGTTAGCTGACCTAGCCCATAACCACTAAGCCACCAGGGTTTCCTTGATCTTCGGAAGGTAGTGTGAATTGTATGTTTTACTGAGCTTTTTTCCCCCCTAATAACTGCTTTACTTCAGAAGTGTGAGTAGAGTTTGTTCCATATCACTTGGAGGACTCTGGCTGTCAATCTTTGAAGCTGAGTAGCCACATTTCCCCAGGTGCTGTGACCCCTCAAGAAGCATCAACCTCTGTCCCCCACAAGGCGTTGCCTAGTTGTGGGCCAGTCCCTTAGGCTGGAACTGGGAGTGCCCAGGGAGGCAGCCTTTTCCCTCAAGCATCCTGTGGGCATTGGATTAAGGGGCCTCTGTCTTGAGATCTCAAAATTTAGAAGTTACGAGTCAACTCTATCCATATGTTTCTTCTAAGTTCTACTCTTGTTCCTCTGACATACTCAGAGAGACTTCTTTCTTACAAGATGATTTCCAGGACTGAGACATATAGAAATTCAGTGTCATCTCTGACCTTACTCTTTTTACTCCAAATAATGTGGCAGGCTGATTCTTCCAAAGGGGAATTATAGAAGCACACTTACTACAGATCTGATTGAGACATTTTCTGTACAGTGTACAGAGCACCTTTCAATATTTGTACACCTTACTACCAATACTACTTTTACTGAAAACCAAGCTGTTGATATATTTTAAAGAACTGTTATTCAAGGTCTTAAGACTCAAGGGTTATCTATGATCCCAGAATCAGTCTGATGTAAAATTGTTAGTTTGAATCAGATAATTGAGCTTTAAATAAATGAAAAAAAGCTATTCCTTTATTCAAAAAGACAGTTATTTTTTTTCTTTCCAAAAAACATTACATAAACTAGCACTTGTTTCTTTTTCTTTTTTACTGTACTGTAGATTAAGGCTCACAGAATAAGTTAGCTCCCAACGATTAGTATGTGTCTTGTGTTATGACTTTGGCTGCGGACCCCACAAGATGTCAACCTTTCTCCCCCTTCCTGACCTTGAGTTTCCCCTTACCAGCTTTCTGTTCCCTCTTGCCTTCTAGTCCTTGTCCCTGGGGTGGTGTGCCCATTTAGTCTCATTTTGTTTTATGGCTGAAGGCTGAACCTCGGGAATGACTTGTTACTGAGCTAAAAGGGTACCCAGGGGCCATATTCTGAGTTTCTCCAGCCTCTGTCAGACCAGTAAGTCTAGTCTTTTTTGTGAGTTAGAATTTTGTTCTATATTTTTCTTCAGCTCTGTTGAGGTTCTCTATCGAATCCCTGTCAGAGCAGTCATTGGTGGTAGCTGGTACCATCTATCTGTGGTGGACTCAGTCTGGTGGATACCATGGTAGTGTGGTCCGTTAGTCCTTCAGACTCAAGTTTGCCTTATGTTTTCAGTTTTCTTTCATCTAGATGGGACAAGACCAGGGAAGTATCTTAGATGGCACTCAGAAGCCTTTAAGACTCCAGATGCTACTTGCCAAAGTAGAATTTAGATAATTTTGTAAAAATCTATGTAACACCAGTTGAGCAATGTTCCGAGTCCTCAGCCCAGTAATCCAGCCTCTCAGGGAGTTGGGATGTGTCTATGGAGCTTCTGTGAACTTGCCTCTAGCAAGTTGAAACCAGCATTTCTTTTGTGGACTTTTAGCAACTTGTGCTTTTTGCTATGTGCAATGTGAATAAAAAATACTCCCTAAGCTATACTGACATCTTTGCTGTTGGGTCACAAAACTGTTGTGGCCTAACAAGACCATTAAACCAGCAGTATGGAACAAAAATTAACTTGATTTCACTATCCTTCAAAATACTAGGAAAAAGAAAAGAAAAGAAAAACCTGTTGCTGTCTCATCAGTTCTGACCCCTGGTGGCCCCGTGTGTTGGAGAGTGAAAATGCACCATAGGGTTTTCTTCGCTGTGAGCTTGATGAAAGCAGATCACCAGGACTTTCTTCCACAGTGCCTCTCAGTAGGTTCAAATCACCAACCTCTTACATTAGTAATAAAGTACAAACCATGTGTTCCTTCCAGGAACTTTTAATAAGGAAAAACAGATTCATGTCACAAAGTTAGGATACTGCTGGTGGAAACAGATACCCTTTACATCATAACTTTAATTTTTTTGAGGAAGAATTTCTAAAACTTGGCACCAGTTTCAATGGATTGTTTCTGTTAGATATTTTTTTCCCCCTATTTCAGCATGAGTAGCTTGTCAGTGTGTTTGGGGGCAGATGTAGAGTCTCTTTTTCTGACCAATTATGCCCAGAGAAAAGGAAAAAAAATTGCCCCGATGAGATGTTGCCTGATGATTCAAACACAGAGTTGGATATTTGAAATATCTTTTTCCTTGCACCTGGAAATGCCTTTGTCTTCAATTTCAAGGCCTTGCCTGCAAAGCGAATCCCTTTTTGATACACTGCAGTGGGTACTGCTGTTAAGCATCTGCTGCCAGATTCTTGAAGGCCTCTTTGAATTGAAGATTTTCTCAGCTAAAACCTCCAGCACTGAAATTACAGGATTGTCAAGCTTCACATAAGAGAATGAACCACACAGTTAGTTCTGGAAAGGGCTTTCCTTCAAAGGCTCCAGTACAAGGAGAGAATTCACTGGGTGAACTTCAACTTTGGAGACCCACTGTCCCCACCCCACTCATTTCTACTCCTAGGAATAACCTCTTCTGATTTCTTCTTTTCTATAAAGTGGTTTGAAGTGACAGCTACATGAAGTTTGTTATCTACTTGGGGGTGGGGACCAGCACTTGAAGTTTGGTAAGTGGAGCCCAGCATCCTCATGAAAGCACTACTGATCTGGATATCTGTTGTGATATGGACAGCCTTGGCGATGTCAGACCTTGAGCTAGAACAGGAACATTTAGAACACGGACGTTAATACTGATTAAAACAGGTGGAAGGGAAAAAAGCAAAGGGAGAAAGAGAAGAGGCTCAGGGGAAGGGGCCCAGCATTCAGAAGTATGCCTGTTTTCTTTGGGCTTCCCTGCAGACACCGAGAGGTGGCCCTAACGCTTGGGGAATTGTGTCGGGAACCAGTCCATTCACAGAGTTGGAAATAGAAGGAAACCTGGGGAAGGGAGTATTTGAAAGTTCATATGTAATAGATGATTTTTGTTCTGTGATATGATGTAATGTATAACTGAAAGGTATTTTTTTTTTTAATCTGACAGCTAAAACTAGGAAGTAATGTAGTATAGTGCCTGTGTTAGAAAAGACATTTTTGCCGCTTTCTCCGAGTTTCTGAGAAAGAGGGGCTTGTGCTCTAATTAGCTATTGTTCCTTTACAGCTGTTAAGACGTAACAGCTGTGCATATGTTTTTCCTTCATAAATAACTTGATAGGAGATTGGGTTGCAGTTAGTTTGCAAGTTTGCCTGATCAGCAACAAGTCCTTCTATTGGCCTGGGAACAGTGTCCTAGATGTTTCCCCCTTAAAATTTTTTAAAAGATAAATAACTAACTGTCTAAGTCTGTGGGAGAATATCTAGGTTTGCTCTAAGCTGATAGCTTTACCACTCTTCTTGCAGGAGACATGTATGTGAACCTAGTGGCAACAGAGAAGAATCTGCTTGACTGTTAAGCTTTTGTTTGTTGCATAAACCACTGGGCTGTTAGAAAACAGTTTTGTAATGGAAACATTAAAGCCTAACACAAGCATACACAACTTTTGAAGATGGCAGCAGTCTGTTGCTAAGTGTTACCTTGTTTTTAAAAATCTGCTTTTTTTCCCCCCTCCCCTTCTTCTTCTCAAAGGTGATCTCTGGAGACGGTTAAATAACATGTCAGTCTTATCTTTAAATATAGCTAGTACAGGTGGCCCTCAGGTCATGTCCCAGTGAAGTAATACTCCTTTTTAAAAAATTTACTGCTCCTGAATTAAATTTACTGGCAAGCTGTTGGCTACCCCTGATGCTGTGTGAGAACAGCAAAGCAGTGAAATTGTTTCCACATCACTTTTTCTGCAGTTCCCCACAGTCTGAGTTTTCCCAATATTCATACATTTGGAGAATGTATACACTTTGTTAACATGCAACTTTTGCATTCAGAAGTAGCAAATTAAATTTGTCTGAGCAGAATTGCTGTGCCCACAGAGGGGAAAAAGTAATTTCTGCCCTGGTGGCTCCCCCCTGTCTTTTGCTCATAGCACAGGCTTTTGAGATAGGTGTGTAGCTGAAGGACAGCAAAAGAAAACCAGAGAGTGGCAGACCAGAGAAGCTGGGTTTTGGCAGTATGGTTTTGTAAACAAAGTGACACAAATTGGGGCAGAAGTTCCAGTGGGATGAGGGAGGAAACTGAAGACTGGAAACACAGCACAAAGCCGTGTCCCGGCCAGATGGTGTTTTTAATAAATTTATCAGTCACATATGAAAGCCGATAATGAACATTCAGAATGGGGAGTGGCCCAGGCCCTGGGGGAGGAACAGCAAGATGGTACTTTCTGTGCCTTGCAGTTAGACTCTGTCTCTTCTTTTTCCCAGTAAAGAAGACCACAGAATTTATTTGGACTGCTGAGTAATTATTAGGCAGTTCCACTAGGCAAGTGGAGGTTTTTTGTTTCTTAGCAGAATTAGTAACAGAATTATTTCATGCTGAAATGGAGGCAGCAGTCTGTATGTGTTGGTATACCCCTTGGTGACATTTAGAAAAAGCACCTGTCATAATTTGAAAGCGTAATTGAAACTGGTAACTTTACCTTTCAGGCTACTATAAAAAATGGCTTTTTATATTCTGTAAAGCCACATTGTTTCTACATTTTCCCTGTCTCTCTGCTGCCCCCCAAAATGGTTTCCCTGCCAAAAGATATCTTAGTCTATCATGAGTGAGCCCACTTTCCATATGTGGGACAGACTTGAAGGGAGACGCTGAGAGAGCAGAGGTGTGTATAGTGCTTAGATAGCAGCTCTTGTGCTGTGGGCATATTTGTTTTCTTTTTCATGTTTGGGTCAAGACCCAGAGATTGATCATACTTACTTTTCTAAGAAAATTTTCACTGAGAAAGCATTTTTTTTTCTGCTTTATTCAGTAATTTTTAGATTCTTTAGCTTTTGGTAAGAAATGTGCTAAGCAAGGGCAAGTATCACAACCTATATGGGCATCCTTTTCTATTCTGGCTCATTGATTCAGCAAGTATTTATTGAATACTACTATATGGCAGGCCCTATTCTTCAACAATGGAAACACAGCAGGGAACCAAAGAATAAGAAGATTCTGCTTTCATGAGCCAGAAAACACCAACTAAACCCAGTGCCTTCCAGTCAGTCCTGACTCAGGGCAACCCCATAGGACAGAGTGGAACTGCTCTCTCCATGGAGTTTCTGACGAGCGCCTGGTGAATCTGAACTACCAACTTTTCGGTCAGCAGCCATAGCATGTGACCATGAATGCATTCTAAATCTTGATTGTCAGTTTAGGTTATGTTGAAAGACCAGTTTGGATATTACGAGTTGGCCTAGTACTGCAGTGCTTTACTGCAGTTATTTACAGAAGTCATTATCTCCTGGATTTGTGTCCAGAAGTCTCTTTCCTCCTCCTTCACTTCTTGGCTTCCTTTGGTCATTATCTGTTAATTTGACTCCGTATTAAAAGTAAGAATGAGAATTGAAAGCAGTGATAATCTTTTGATGTTATACCTGATCGTTAGAGTTTCTAGCAAAAATTTACTTCAAGGGAGCTTTCGGATTTGGGGTAGATGTCATTGATTAGCCAGCCTCTGCGTTAATAAATGTAGGCGAGGTCATGTGTCTGTCTGTCTGTCTGTCTTTGTTGCGGGTATTCTTTGTAGACAAAGACTTGGAATAAAAGCAGTAATGAATAATTATGTCAAGATCAAAGAAGAAAATAGGGTAAATATATTGTTCCAAAGGCCAAATTTGTTAATTAGCATGTTACATTAGAAAGTCACAGGCCAGTATTACTAAGACAGTTTTGTTTAGAAAAAGTGTTAATGACAAAAAGAAAAAAAGAAAAACAAACTTTGTTCATTAACCTGTTGATAAAAATGCTTGTCAGAAAGAAGTTCTGAGTACTTATCTCAGCCTCATTTCTCAAGAATTTTGAAACCATATCAGTAATGGCTTTGTGATAGTCTGTGATGAGGCTGCGGTAATTGACTGCTCACTAATTACAGTTTTATCCCTAGATAATTTGATTGAAAAGCAGTAAGGTAAACTATGTGGAAATGACAGAGTAAGCAGAGACAACCAATAAAACTAGTGGAAGCTATGGAAGATATCAGTGTTCCTTAAAAAATAAAAAGTTGCAAAAGATTTTATCCTTTCAGAGGATTGCCACCTTTCCGCTTTTTTATCAAAAGTGTTAAAATCTGAGAAAAATTTAAAGCACATATGTGCAAAAGGACACAAATAGCATACATATAAAGTTTGAGAGAGCACCAACAAAATGAATACCCACTACTCAGCTTAAGGAATAGAAGAACATTGCGATAAGCTTGAAGGCCTCGGTGCATTCTTCCCAGTTGTATCTCTCCTATCTCCCGGCCCACATGTAACCACTAACCTGAATTTTATATTTGCTACTTCCTAGTTTCTCTTTATAACTTCACCACACATGTATGTATCATTAAACAAAAAGAATGATATAAATGCTCTGTGTTCTTCCGTGACTTGCCTTTCTTACCCAAGTGTGTAAGAGGTGACCCTTGATACCGATGGCTCTGCTTATTTTCAAAACTGTGCATTTTTTGTTCTGTGGTAAAATAAAATTCATTCAACAGATTAAACAGCAGGTTGCCAAGCCAAAAGCCAAGTGCCGTCGAGCCGGATATACCTAAATAGAATTAGTAAACATAAATAGAAATTACCCAGGATGTTTCAAGGGGGCATGAAGAGGAAAAAAAAAAAGGAAGACTTAAGAAAAATGGAAGATAGAGTGAAAAGTTTCAACATACTCATTCTAGAAAGACAGAAAACAGAATAAAGTATTTGAGTCAAGTATTCAAAGAAATAATGGCCAGTATTTTCCATAATTGAGGAAAGCCATAAATCCTCACTTTTATTCAGGAGTCTTAAATCCTGAGAAGGATAAGTTTAATCTACACTAATAAAATTGAAAAACACCAAAACAAAAGAGAAAGCCTTAAAATTAGCTGGAGGGAAAAAAGCAATTTAGCAATTGGAGGGATAGCAACCCTTAGCAACAGAAGCCAGAAGACTATGAAATAATACCTTCCAAATGCTAAAGAAAAAAACAGCACAGAAATCTTTACATGGTTTTGTTTTTCCAAGAATGGTTGCAAAGGAAAATCACTTGCAGACAATATGTAAAATAGGCAAATGCATACAGAGAACAGTTTATTAGTGGTTAATTGGATTTGGGAGGAAAGGAGATGGGGAGTTACTGCTTAGAAGTACTGAGTTTCAGTTTAGAAGGGTGAAAAACATTTAGAAATGGATAGTGGTGATGGCCGTACAGTGTAGTGAATGCAATTAATGTCACTGGATTGTACACTTAAAATGGCAAATGTTATGTTACATGTATTTTACCACAATAAAAAAAGGTAATTTCAGACAAAGACTTTGCTGAATGCTAAGGAATGTGTCTTAGAAAGAAGAAAGTGCAAGCAAAAGAAAAAAAATGTACAAAAAGGTATTAACAGTGAGCTAGCAAATTGGTGAGTTAGATAAATATGCATTGATTGTGTAAAGTAATAATAATAATGGCTGACTTAGAAAGTATAAAACAAAGTGGAACAAACATGTTAGGTAATGACAAATAAGCTAGGAAAGGAGTAATTAATATTGAAAAGTCTTTTATATTGTCCAGGAAAAGGGAATTTTGACTTTTAATTTTAGATATTATGAAGTCCAATATGCATGTCTAAAATCTTAAGAGTAACTTGTGAAAGAATAGAAATAGAATATCTTCCACATCAGTAATGGGGAGACAGTGAGTGGTTCAGCTTGCAGCTGCTAACAAAAGGTCAAGAGTTTGTATCTACCAGCTGCTTCTGGGAAACCCTCTGAGGCAGTTCTTCTGGGTTCTGTAGGGCTGTTGTGAGTTGGAACCTACCTGATAGTAATAAGGTTTTATTTTATTTTCTTAAAAAACAACTATTAGCTAGTATTAGAAACAGGAATAGAATGGACAGAGAGGTGAAAATAACAGAAAAGATAAAAGAAAACAAAACATGTAAATGGTACATGAAAATGAATTCCAACTAGTAATAATGATGTCAACTGTGTAATTCTGCAAGTTTAAAAGACAGGACACTGAATTTTAAAAATCTTTTATTGACAAAAGACCAGAACAGTTGAAATTAGAGTAATACTAAGGAAATGGTTACCAAAGTCAAAGTGTTGTAGTTATTTGAATATCAGACATAGACTTGAGGGCAGCAGCATTATTAGGGATAAGAAGGTTACTGCATACTGATAAAAATTTCAGTGCACCAGAAAGTTACAGTATTCCTAAAATGAAATGAAATCCTGTGGTCTTAAAATATGTTTTTTGACATATCTATAATTTTAATAGGAGATTTTAACAAACATCTTCCAGTACTGACTAAGCATATATGTTATTTGAACAACATAGGTAACAATTTTGATGTATTACACATGTATAAAGCCATGTTGTCAACTGCCATTGAGTTGACTCTATCTCGTGGTGACCTTGTATGTCACAGAAGGAAATGCTACCTGGTCCTGTGTCCTCGCTTTCTGATCGTTGGTGTGTTTGAGTCCCGTGTTGCAGCTGTTGTGTCAGCTGATCCCATTGAGGGCTTCCCCTGTGCTCGCTTGACTTTCTTCTTGCCCCAACATGATATCCTTTCCTAGTGATTCGCCTTTCCTGATGGCTTGTTGCAACTAAGCAAGCTAAAGTCTCACAACTCCTGCTTCTGGTTGTAATTCTGATTGTATTTCTTCCATCCTCCAAATTAGAGAATACAGTTTCTTGTAGGACACATAATAAATAATAAAAATTGACCATGTGCTAGTCTGTAACACAAATTTCAACAAGTACTGCAGAGTCAATATCATCCAGACTGCACTTTTATACCCACATTACAATGTAATTGAAAATGAGTAGCAAAAAGGCAACTTTGAAAATTATATTTAGGAGATTAAAAACATACTTTGGAATGATTTATGGGTCAAGGGAAGGCTCATAAATGAAAATTGGAAAATATTTACAAGTGATCAATTCAAAACATAGATCAGACAAACCAACCCAGATTGAGAGACATTCTGCACAATACCAGGTGAGTACTTTCTAGACACCTGTATTTCAGAACCTGAGGAAGAAGTTAAAACAAGGTTTGGAGTTACAAATCTTAGTTTTAAACACATGTATTAGAAAAAGAAAGATTAGTAGGCTAAGCATTTACTTCAAATGGTTGGGGGAGGGGAGTAAATCCAAAGGAGTTAGTAGAAGAAAGTAATGAAAGGGAAAGCAATTTTTAGTGAAATGAAAATAGGGGATCAACAAAATGAAAAGGTAGTGCTTTGGAAACACTAATAAAATAGACAAATCCATAAAGTAGACTGATCAAGAAAGAAAAGACATAACCAAACACTATGGAATGAAAGAAAAAAAAAAAATCACACACCAGTAAACAAAAGGAAAGTTTTTCTGGACATGGCCAAGAATATCTAAAACACTTTCAAAGGAAAAAAAGGAGAGAGAAAGTGTTTACTTCACCAGATCTTTTTTGTAGATTATTTAAGACAGCACGGCAGAGGCACAAGGTTTGGCAAATCAATCAGTGAAGCACAATACAGATCTTAAAATGAGATGCTGATGTATATGAAAACTTTATGTATGACTCAAGTAGCATAAATTAGTAAGGGAAAGAAAGACTGTTCATTAGAGGGAGCTGAGGAAATTGGCCATCTTTATGAATAAAAAATGAAAATAGATCCCTCTCTCACAGCAGACCAAAAAAATTCTAAATGGATTAAATAAACAAATGGGGAAAAAAACAAACAAAACAAAACTTGAGTGCTTTTGGAATAAAATACAGGAAAAAATCCTTATGAATTTGAGGTAGAGAAGTATTTGTAAACAAAATAAGAACAGCACAGATCGTAAAGGAAAACATTAAATATTTCAACTTAGGTATCCAGAATACTTAAAGAACTCTTACAAATCAATTAGACAGTAGATAATTAGGCAAAATATAAGAATATAGTGCATTTACAGACCAACAGTGGCTGCAAAGGAAGAAAATGGGAAGAGGAAAAAGTCAACTTGACCTAACTAGAAAATTAAAAATTAAAACCACAATGAGATACCATTTCACCTTAGCAAGAGTTGATGAGGATGGAGAGAGATGGTAGATTTTTATAACCACTTTGGTGTCTAAGGAAGTGTCACAGAAAGATGAAGATAATTCTAGCAATGTGTGTAATTCCATCAATCTATGTATCTTATGTATTCCTTAAGAAAACTCTTACAATGTATACACAGAAGAGGTGTATAAAAACATTCATACCATCTTTGTAAAGCCAGATTAAAAAAATAGTAATATAAATATAAAACCAAATAAAAAAATGGTGATCTAAATATCCCTTAGCAGAAGACTAGATGTGTTTTGGTATATTCACACATTGAAATACTTTAGGTACATTATATGAATGAACTAGACTGTCTTTTAACTGTTCCTTCATTCTGGTCTAATGTTTGTTGTTGAGGTTAATACTGTTCACCCACTGTTATTCCTGTGGCCACATTTTAGGACTGTACATTCCTACTCCCTTTGAAGTTAGACAAGGCCATGCGATGTGCCTTGGTCAGTGAAATTTAAATAAAGTGATGTGTGTTACTTTAAGGGAAGAGCAGTTTTTGTTTTTTGTTTTCTTAATTTTGTTTGCTACTTTGGTCATTTTTAAGTGTTTAGGTCAGTGACATTCACAGTTGGGATAAACTATTCTGGAACTTTTCATCATTCCAAGCAGAGACTCTGTTTTTGTTGAATAATCACTTCCCATTCCTGCATCCTACCCTCCCTCACCCCTTAGCCTCTGGGAACCTGTAACTTACTTTCTCTCTCTATGTGTGCGCCTCTCCCGGGGATTTCAAGTAAGTGGATTAATCGAGTGTGTGCTCTTTTGTGTCTGCCATATTTCACTTAGCATAATGTTTTCAAGGGTCATCCAGGCTGTATATCTACATTTCTTTTATTGACTGAATAATATTCCACTCTATGAGCAGTCAGTTCTCATTCTACATGGTAGGTGTACTCAGTGAAGCCAGTGTGAACACTCAGCAAATACTGAACCTTTGCTGTTAGGGAAATTGAGAGCTAGGTTCCTGTGAGTCTCTGTTCACAGCATTTTCATCAACTGGATCCGTATGTAACCTTATTGTATCTGTGTTTCTATTTAAATACACCTTATTTTGAATATATGTTTCTTTGGCTCATTAACATTGAACTCACAGCCAGCAGGACTGTAACTCTTCCCTGCATGAAGCTTACCCTACACAAGGGTTTTCTCGGCAAGCATATCACAGTTGTCTTGCGCTTAGGAACACTGGACAGCACTTCAGCATTTTAAACAGCAAACTCACCTACAAACAGCGTAGAAATGTGAATAATGTGGCATGGAAGGGCCATGAGAAGGACACTTGTTTACAACATGAGAGTCGAAACAAGAAGGCAAAGTGTGTGTGCCAGGCATTTCAAGTTTTTGCCACTCTGTGCATGTCGAGTGACTCTAAAAGCACTCGGACTATTGATAATAGGGTTGCAAAGAAATTTTAGTGAACGAGTGAATTCACAAGTACTAAATCTTTGGTGTATACACCACTTTTAATTTATCTGTTTGGTTGGCAGCGGTGGCAAGTTTTTGTTTCTCTCACATTTTGGCTATTGTAAATAAATAATGCTGTGCTGCTTGCAGTTCTTCTGGGTATATATCTAAGAGTGGAATGGCTGGGTCATATGATAGTTCTGTGTTTAACTTTTTGAGGAATTGCCAAACTATTTTCTGCACTAGTTACTGTATTGTACATTCTCATGAGCACTGCATGAGAGTTCCCGTTTTTTCACATTCTACCAGTATTTACAGTTTTCATTTTTTAAATAGCCATCTTTGTGGTTTTGATACACATTCTCATAATGACTAAGGACGTTGAAAGGAGCCTTGGTTACGAAGTGGTGAAGCTCTTGGGTGTTAACTGAAGGGCTGGTTGTTTGAACCTACCCGCCATTCTAGGGGAGAAGGACGTGGCATTCAGCTTCTGTAAAGATTTACGGCTCTGGAAATCCTATGGGGTAGTTCTGCTCTGCCCTCTAGGGTCACTGTGAGTTGGAATTCACTCAATGCCAGTGTATTTCTTTCTTTTTTCGGGGGGGTGGGGAGGAACAAAGTTGAGTATCTTTTCCTGTGATTCTTGGCTGTTTATATACACCTGTGGTTTTTGAAGGAATGTCTATTTGAGTTCTTTGCCCACCTTCAAATTGGATTGTTTGGTTTTTGTTGTTCAGTTATCAGGATTCTTCATATATTCTGAATAGTAAATCTTTATGAGACACAATTGGAAGAATGTAATCATTGTCACTAAATTGTACATTCAGAAAATGTTGAATTGGTGTACGATTTGCTGTGTACATTCTCAACAACAGTACTAAATAAAATTTAAGGGAATAAATGAACTGAGATAAAAACTTTTATCAGATATATGACTTGAAAATATTTCCTCCCATTTTATAGGCTGTCTTCTCGCTTTGTACTCTGTGCTTCCCATATCCATTCAACCAACTCCTGTCCCCCCTCTACCCTTTCATCTCACTTCTGGAGAGAAACTGTTCAGGAAGCCTCATGTATATATTTAAGCTAAGACGCACCTTTGTCAGTGTTACTCTTTCTTGATGCATGAAAATTTTTAATTTTAGTTAAATGTGTCTTATTTTAAATTGTTATTCATATTTTTTAGTATCCTAATAATTCATTATCAAATTTAAGGTCATAAAGATTCTCTCCTGTATTTTCTTCCAGGAGTTCTCTGATGTTAGCTCTTAAATTTAGGTCATTGATCCACTTTGAGTACATTTTTTATGCAGTACGAAGTAGGAGTCCATGTTCATTCTTTTGCGTATAGAATGCAGTTGTCTCATTTGTTGAAGAGACTGTTCTTTGCCTATTGAGTTGTCAGCACCCTTGTTGAAAATCAGTTGGCTAAGGATATATGGGGGAGAGTTTCAAGAGCCAGTGTCCAGCTCAGTTTTGCCCACTGCTTCTGTGATTGTGGAAGGATGTGTCAGTATGAAGCCTCTGTCATTCTGGTCCCTGGCTGATAACAGCGAGCAGACTCACCTTGCCAACCATCATTCTAAATAGAGTGGGCAAAAAAATAAGTTTGTGCCACCTAAAGCCACTGAGAGCATTGAAAGCTATCAATTACTGTAGCATAACCTGCCTATGGTATTATTTTATGCTCAGCTCAGCCTACTGTGTGTTTAGTACCATTTCCTTCTGTTCTTTCTTCTGAGCTGTGGAGTTTTCCCCATTTTCCATGACAAAGAACTGTGACTTGTCTTCTAAATATAGTCCTGTGTATCTGTCTCTATGGGGTCACTGTGAGTCTGAACTGGCTCCATGGCAGTAGCTTTATATCTGTGTCTTTTCTAAAGTTGTGGAGAACTTCTTTCTGAGCCTCTTTTCTGCTAGGAAATTGCCCTTACAGATGATTTTCAGCAGTGTTTTCACTTGTTGTTTTGGAGTTAAGCTTAGAGTCAAGGGATTCGTGACCAGGAAGCCCTTCCTTCCTTTCTTCCCTCTCTCTTTCGTGTATGGATAGGTTTCCTCATCTGCAGAAGGCTAGACAATTAGTAAGACCTGAAGTCAAAGCATGGCCAACTCGGCGAAATAAATGCATTGCTCAGAAGACACATGTAAGATTATTTACCCCACATGAGGTGTTCTGTTTTTACTGACTTTCACTATAAGGTTAGAAGTGTTTTGGTAGGGGTAGTGTTACTATTCACCCTGTCCCTTTACAGAGGTTACAGTGTTGTACTGAAAAATATAGCAGGCCTATATATCTAATGAGAAATCTTTTTAACCTGTTTTTAAATTATGTAAAGTAGGTTACAAATTTTGAATGCAAATAGCTAGGGTTAATTTTAGAATTGGTTAGCCAAGCCAAGTGCCATTGAGTTGGCTCTGACTCAAAATAACTTAAAATGTTAGAAGAAAGCCCCAGTGCTAATAAATGAACAGAAAGGTCTTGGGGAACTTAAAAGGCCTTTACTTTTATCATTCTCAGTGTTCGGGGAATCTAGATCGTTTTGGGGTAGTCATCCTTTTCTCAGAGTCTTTGGCTATTATAAATTAATAGATTGAAATGAAATTAAAGTGTAGCAAGAGACTGACAATCAAAGCTGGTATTTCAAAATATAGCAGTTCATAAACAAAGGAAAGAGCTTAAGTGTTGGAATATATAAATAATAAAAAATAGAAAATGAATCATGGATGAGGGCAACCGTATATTCTGAAAAGGGATTGGTACCATGTCCTGAGTCACTTCCTTGTTTTATGAATTCTGAAATTCACTATTTGTGTATATCACATTGCTTCTAACAGTTTCAGAAGAGTAGCTCCAACAAATATTTGTAGTTTAGAGAATTATAATAAAATAAATAGCTTTGTATACCATACCCATCACTAGCTTAAGAAGCAGAATAAGATGAGTACCTTTTGTTAATCTTGTTGTGCTTTAGGAAGCCCTCATGGTGTAGTAGTTAAGTGCTACAGCTGCTAACCAAATGGTCAGCTATTGAAAGCTACTAGGTATTCCTTGGAAACTCTGTGGGGTAGTTCTCCCCTGTCCTGTAAGATTGCTATGAGTCAGTGTGTTTGGTTTTCTTGGTTATTGTCCTTTAAGTGAAACTTTACAGTTCAAGTCAGTTTGTCATGTAACCTCTCCCCCACCCCTGTGCACAACCCAGTTTTTAACTCTAGCGGCATTCCTCACCCTGTAACAGCACATTTCCTCCTTTCCATCCTCTACTTCCACATCCATTCAGCAGCTCCTGTCCCCCTCAACCCTCTCTTCTCACTTCTAAACAGAAACTGTTCAGACAGCCTCATGTATATACTTAAGCCAAAAAGCACCTTCTTTGTTAGCATTATTGTATGTCTTATAGTCCAGTCCAATCTTTGTCCAAAGAGTTGGCTTCAGTAGTGGTTTCAGCTCTGGACTATGTCCTCAAGGGACTCTCCAGTCTGTTAGGCCATCATGTATGGTCTTTATTAATAGAGCTCTAGTTCTGCCCTCCCATTTTTCTCCTGCTACTTCAGGAACTCTATGCTGTGTTCTCTATCAGGGAAGTCATTTGTGGTAGTTGGGCACCATCTAGTTCTTCTGATCTCATGCTGGTGAAATCTCTGAATCATATGGCCCCTTCTGTCTCCCGGTCTCATGTTTTAATCATGCCTTCATTATCCTCTGCTCCAGGTGCATTGGAACCAACTGATGCCGCTTACACGGCTGCTTGCTGGCTTTTAAGACTCCAGGTGCCATTTAGTGGGATGTAAAACATTTTCTTAAAAAAACTTAGTTATGCCAGTTGACCTAGATGTCCCCTGAAACCAAGGTCCTCAGACCCCTGTCCTTGGTACTCTGACCTTCAAATTATTGGGTTGTAATTGGGGAAGCTCTTGGCTTTTAGTATAGTCCGGTTGTGCTGACCTTGCTTCTACTGTGTACTGTCACTCCCTTCACCTAATCTGTGAATTCTCTTCCCCTACCCTCCTCACCCTACAAACCATCAAAGATTATTTTCTTCTGTGGTTGAACCTTTTTTTGAGTCCTTACAATAGTGGTGTCACCCAATATTTATCCTTTTGCAACTAATTTTACAAGACTAGTACTTTTGAAGCCTCCAGAGGGATCTCTAAAATTTTCTCTTCTCTCTTCCCCAGATGTACCTTCAATTTTGTGCAATGATTGCCTAGATTTCCTTTCTTAGTTTTAGATATATGTATGTATCTCCAAACAAAGTGTATTTTCAGTTTTGCCTTTTTTATAACTTTGTATAAATAAACTCATGCACTTTGTGTTCTTCTGTGCCTTGGTTTTTTCATTCAGCATTTGTTTTTGAGATTTGTCTGTTTGAATATATTTGTCCATTTCTAGTTAAGTCATCTCAATTGCTGTATAGTTTCCCACTGTACAGTGGGAAACTATATTTGACCATTTTGCAGTTCTGTGGGCATCATCCTGGTGGTATGGTGGTTAAGTGCTATGACTGCTACTGCAAAGGTCATCAGTCCAAATCTACCAGGCTGTCCTTGGAAACTCTATGGGCCAGTTTTACCCTGTCCTATAGAAAAAAACTCCATGGCAAGTTTTTGGTTTTTTTTTTTAATCTATTTCTCTATAATAAAATGGAAACCCTGGTGATGCAGTGGTTAAGTGCTACAGCTGCTAACTAGGAGGTCAGCAGTTCATACCCCCGGGCACTTCTTGGAAACTCTGTGGGGTAGTTCTACTCTGTCTTACAGGGTTGCTATGAGTCAGAATCGACTTGATGGCAATGGGTTTGGGGGCTTTATAATGAAATATTTAGGGTTAGTTGCTGCATGTAGCTTAATTTCATCCAATTTTAAGTTTTTGTTTTTTTAAAAAAACTATTTGGCGTCAAAATTGTGTTCATATCTTAAGGTAATTTGGATCTTTTACTTTCCCTTTTATTGTTGATTTGAGACCGTAATTAATTTTGTTCTGAGCACACTATTGGGATATATTGGGCATCTCATCCTAATGTCAGCTTTTGTGTTTGGATTTGTAGTTCCCATGGAGAATGTTGCAACAATTTCTGATTGCGCCAGTGTGATTGAAGGTGTCAGTCGGAGCAGAAATGCCTTGCTGAATGGAGACACCAAAAATTATGACTGGGATTCTGGCTACACATGTCATCAGCTAGGAAGTGGTGCAATTGTGGTTCAACTGGCACAGCCATACATGATTGGCTCCATACGGTAAGAACATGCCTTCATACTCATTACGTTGGAAAACACACATGCAAATTGTATTTTGGTTAAATTATGACCCCAACAGTCAGTAAAGAAAGTACTGTTTGTTGCTGTAAATACCCTTGGAGAAGAAAAGTGAGAGGGAAAGTTATAGAGTGCTTGCATAGATCTTCTGGTGAGGAGATGCACCATAATTGAGCTTGTGGAGGGATTAGATTAGGGCCCATCCTGGATGGTGCTCATCCCCTCCCTAGTGGCAGTTTGGACGAGTTAGGGACTTACTTGTAGGAAAATGTCAAGTAAGATTATATAGAATGAAAAATCATTTTTAAGCCTTAACAAATGACTTGCTGTATGAATGAAACAGGTCTAAATATGAGACGTGGTTCTAAAGGTTGGTGGTGGCTAAATTTTTATTTGATTTTAAGGAGTCCTGAACCCAATATAATTTTTAAATGTGAGAATCTGAGTCTTAAGTGGGCTCCTTCTTTCCTCCCTTCTTCCTTTCTCCTTCCCTCTCTCTCTCCCTCCCTCCTTTTGTTTCTTCTCTTTTTCTCTCTGTTTCCTCCTTTCTTTGTAGTTTTAAAAAGGACTCTGAAGCACTAATTTAGAAAAACCTGACTTGGCCTGCCTGGAGTAGACGTGTTGGTGGGAGAGCTCTTGCTCTATGGCATCTACTTTGTTGCTTCCTGTTCTCCTTTTAGACAGTCAGTATGAATAAAGAAAGAAATAGCACAAACAATAAGGAAGTAAGAGTCTAATAGGAAAGGGTTTATTGATATTTAGGCTAATAACCAGAGAGGTTAATGCTGCCTGCTGGTTCTCTGGAGTGCCCTGAGGAGCTGATGCTGGATTTCTTAAAGAATTCAGACTGTGAAATTCTTCATTTAAAATGTCAGCCCCTTTTCATAAAGGCTGCATCACAGGCTGAGTACCACAGGCAGCAAATAGGAGATAGAGCTCACACTGCAGACCAGGGAGCTCGCTTTATGCTTAGAAAGGAGACAAGACAAGCCACAATCACTCTGGATAACCTCCCAATACAGATAAACTTCTTTCAAGTAACACACAGCAATCCCCCTGCCTTTTTTCAGTTGCCTGCCTTAACTAAAGTCTTGTAAGCCATTCTAGAATCATTATAAGTGGTACCTGTATGTTTCCTACTACAGTCTATGCCTTGTCGCTTCAAAAACCTGTTGGCCTTCTCTTCTCGCACTCCTTATAGTCTTCACAGTTTCTGGAAGATTACCAATCTTGTCTCTGAGATTGCATCTGCAATTTCTTTCTGCAGGCTTGGGGTGTAACTCAGCCAGGGGACTGGAAATCATTTAAATTGACTAGATACTCTCTTGCTTTCACTTCACCTATTTGGAGCTTCAATTTTCTCTTTATTATGTTTGTTCTGCCATTTCTAATTTGAAGACTAGTCGTCTTGTCAATGAAGATGAAAGCAAACTGGCAGGTCAGTAACTTTGCGTACTCTCCTTTATTGTTTGCTGTGTTCTGTCTGCGTCCGCATCCCTCCACACCTGCCTCCCTGCCACTACACAACAGTGTTGCACGGGCCTCTCAAAGCAAGCTACCTGTAATGAAATTCCAGTGTCTTCCCCCTCCACTGCCCAAGTCACCTCACACCGTGACTCCCCGTCTCATTCACTGGCATCACCGTTCATCTGTTGGGTGAGCCCCAAACACAGGAATCTCCGAGTTTCATCTCCGCCAGAAAGGGAAGTCAGCCGTTAAGTTCTTCTAGTACCACCTGCTGCAGGTCACGCACTGCACCCCCACTGCCCTGGCCGTAGCTGCCCCTCTGTGATTTCTCTCACTGGTCTTCCAGACTTCACTCTGGCCCCTCCTCTCCGCCCCGCAACCTCCCCTGCAGTGTTAGACCCCTTCTAAAAGGACTCCTGGCGCCTCTCACTTCCATGCTTTCAAATCTGGGCACATACTGTTTTCCTTGCTTATGTCTCTAACCCCTTACTCATTACTGGTTTTCACTTCCGTCATCTCCTGAACTGATTCAGACAACTCTTTGCAGTGGCCCTTTTACTGTTGGGTGTCTGGTTCCCATCACAACATTCGCCATGCCTGTGTTATAATTGTTTGCTGGCTGTCCTTTCCCGGGCTTCTCTGATACATGAAGCTGTGGTAACTCAGATACTCCTCCTTTGGCAAACTGAATGTACAGATGAAGTAGTCTTTCCAAGTAGTAGGAGAAATTATAGCAGATACAGTGAAAGATCTAGAGTTTTAGATCAGCAGGGACCTTGTGAGGTCATTGCCACGGTAACAACTGGCCACCTTGGCCTCTAGCTCTATTCAAAGAATCTGAAATGTTGACTCTGACTCCATAAAAAGGTGTCCCGGGGTTTTAGATAAGAGAGAACAGAGCACATTTGGTTGTCTTTAAATGTAGAATAGAAATGTCTCCCCTGTTTTTCTTTTCCTGACTCAGAGGGCAGATGATGAGCATAAATGTAACCAAAGGCAGAAATGTGTATCTGAGCACAGTATGACACGTCCAGCTTCCTTAAGCCCAGCTATTGTTTTTGCAGTAAGAAAATCCATGCAATTGAAGCCTTGTATAACTGGCTGAGCATTCAAAGAAACACGTCTCTGTGAATCTAACATTATGTTGTCAGGAACTGCATTTGCCTCTTTTGTGACATGATTAAGAGGAAGGGGGAGAGATTTCTTAACCACTAGAGACTGTGGGCGATGCTGGCTACTTTGGCAGGCTGTGGTTAGTAGAGCTGATGTGCCGAGATAGACATTTATTGATGGGAAACTAGATGGATGGCACCTCTTCATGGGGATAAATAATTGACCCATGTCAGCTTGGTTAGTGAGTGACACTGGACCTGTAGCTTGTATTGCTTGTGATGACTGACTTGCTTTCCTAGTCACTGTATCCAAGAAGCCCAGTGATTGTGAATCAACACCTAGAGCGAGGGAGAGCATGACAGAGACGAGTGACTAACCCTTTCTCATCTAGGAGAGAAGACACCAAGAAATCCTGGAAACTCATCTGCACCCTGTCCGAGGTGGAGACTCGCTGGGTCAGATAACTGATTTTAAAGTTCATGTTTCTTTGTAGTAAGTGACAGCAGAGGCAAACGTCTCAAACACAAATTGATTCGTCTTGGTCACTGCATTGTTTATTCCTAAAAGAGGGCATAATTTTTTTGTGTGTGGATAGGAATTCATATTGTTTGTGTGTTTTGTTATCAGCCACAGAAACCACTTTTTTCCTTTCCAGAACATTTACCCTGTAGCTGAGTAGACAAGCAGAACCTTCTTTCTTGGCAGAAAAAGCTGGTCCTGACCACCGTCAGCAGGAACCTAGCGTCTGGGGCACCAGTGCCTACCTGGTATCCTGCAGAGGCCGGGCCTGTAATATGATCTCCCACCTCTTCCACCTGTACCCCAAATTCTGTTTGATTCACTCAACAGATATTTATGAGCCTTTTTATTCAGTGCCAGGCACTCTTCTAGGCACTGTGAGGATATGGCAGTGAATAAGCAAGGCAAAAGTGGATGCTCCTAGGGAGCTGACATTCTAGTTGGGGAGAGAGAAACAGTAACCAAATAATATTTCTAATGTGTCAGATATTTAGAAACGCTGTGGAGAAAAACAGACCAAGGAGTGGGGCCTGGACAGGAGAAACTGCCATTTTAAAGAAAGTGCTCAGGGCAGCATCACAGAGAAGGGAAACACTTGAGCAGAGGGCCCCAGGATGGGAGGAGCAAATCATCTGGGGATCTGGGAGATGAGTATCTCAGGCGGAGTGCCACGCTCGGAGGGAGGCGGGAGAGTGCCAGGCAGGTTACAGGAGCAGCCGGGAGGCCAGTGTGGCTGACGCACAGTGAGGAGCAGGGTAAGCAGTCGGGCAAGCGGGAGATCTGTGAGAGGTTTGTTGTTTCCTCTACGTTTATCACCTACCCCTAGACCATCCTGGGTACCAGCCCAGTGTTTTGCTAGCGCAGTTGGAACAGCATTTCCTTGGCTTAGGATAATAGGAGAGGCCTTGAGAAGGCATTTTCTCTGTGCTCCTGACTTGCTGATCCAGCTAGTTCCTGGAAAAGAAACCACAGGAGGCAGCTTAGTCCCTGCAGTTTAATAGGCAACACTCAAACCCACTTTTTGTGTTTCTTTTCCCCAAGACCCTCTGCAGGCAGCATAACTGGGGAATAAGGAGTTTGTCCTTGTTCTTGCCAGGTTTACAGGTACAGCCAGTGTTACTCATTTTATTTGAGAGAAAAAGAGAGAAATTACCTGGAATGTGCCTGAAAAGTGGGTAATTGAGTAGTAATTACATCATTCTCATGCCACTTTAAAAACATTAAAATTTAAATAACAAGAAATCTTCCGAGACCTGACCACATAAAAAGACCAGGGTAAAGTCATAATAACGAACCAAACCTACCTAATGTCTTAGTTTATAGTCCCTCTGTCGCCTTAGTTTAAGACTTATTATCTGTCTCCTTGCTAATCACAATATCCTTGAAAGTGTTTTCAAGTTAGTATGAGAAATTAAATACGCTATCCATTCTTTTCCAGCACTTTGTTGAAATCCTAATTATGTGATGGTCAATTAAATTAACTATTTACATAAGCTTGAAAAGAATGGTTTTGTTATGGATATGTGCATTACTTTAAGTACAGTACCCATTCTGCTTTAACCAGCAAACCTAACTGAATAAGTAGGCTGTCCAAGGATGAAAGACTGTAAGTTTGAGGCAGGTAGATAAACCCACAGCCTCTCTGGATGTTAGGGGGGTTAACAAGTTAATGACCCAAAAAAGTTTGAGTTCCTCAGTTGAAAATTGTTAAATCACTACGATATGTTAGGGCGAGTGGGGTCTGCCCCCAAATACATTCTTGGTGTGTATCTGTGATCTCTTTGGTCCATGGAGATGACTCTCTCTCTCTCTTTTTTTTTTTTTTTTTTTTTATTTAACATGACTGAGTGAAAATGTACATTCCCGTATAAATTTACATGCCCACCTATATGCAGCTTCCACTGCTCTCCCTGTCCGGTGACAGCACACTATTCCTCTCTGCTCCATACATGTCTCATCCTCCCAACAGCCTCCTTTCCCCTCCTCTCTGTCCACTCTCCTTCCTCCAACCAGAGGTCAGCAGGATGATATCCTATAGATGTATAGAACCATAAAGTGCATCCAATATATGGTCACTCTGCATTGCTAAGTCCAATCCATTCCTGTCCAAAGAGGGGACCTTCGTTATAATTTATGGGTAAGGGCATCATCAGGGCCGGGGGCCATGCTCTCAGGGGAACCCTGAAACCGCTGGACCATCAATTGAGGTCTTTTAGTGGAGATCTCAGGATGCACCCCTTTTTATTCTTGTGTTGCCAGTGAGACTCCTCTCTGTGAGCTCCATCGTGGCTATCACTGGTGGTGGCCGAGCACCATCCGGTTCTTTGGTCTCAAGTCAATGTAGGCACCCACTCTTGTGGGTCTCTCTGTCTTCTAGGTTGTCTTTACTGCATAGAGATGACTTTCTTTTTATATTTTTGCAGCAGGAAAAAATTTTTACTTCTTATAAATATTAAGCTGGCAGAGAATGTCTGGACCACAGATCAGTTTATGTCTTGTAGTTATTAAACATAGATGAAAAGAAGCAATGGAAAGTTTGTTCTAAGAAAGAAAGAACTAGATATGCTGCTGAGGCCCTTATTCACCTGGCTTATTTCTCTTGCTCTGTGAACCATCAAGCCCATGCTGATCTTAGCTGCCCTTTCACCACTGTGTGGCTACCACCAACTCCAGATTATCCATTCAGTTTGTAAATTACCAAGACTCCTTTTGGACTGCTGTTTTTCCTGCTTCCTGCTGCTTACCAGCCTGCCAAATGATTGCTCATCCACTTCTCTCCCAAAGCATAGGCACAGAAAGAAAAAGAGGCGTCACAAGCCGTTTCATTTGTCTCCTCTTCGATAACTCTAAATGAAGGTTCAGTCAATAACAATGGGGAGAGAAATCAAAGCTCAGGACTGAGTTGCTGTCTTGTGATTACTGGGGTATTTTCTACGTCTGTGCTGCCCTCCAGTAGGACTGCCGATAATCTCAAATTGCAGCTGGTAGTTGTGTAGTATTGAGATGGAGTTGGGTCTCTGCAGCAGTTCCCGACTGTCTAGCTTAGAACTCTGCTCTGGGAGTTACCAGTAAACCCTCATTGACTGAACTGACAACATGGTATGTTAGTGCAGCTAAGTGCGTTCTATCTGTCACCTGAATTGTACGTCATATTTGTTCAGTGTGTCTGATAGAAGTGTTTGTGAGGACACAGTTAAAGATCTGCCACCTCCAGCAAATGATCGAGATGAAGCTCTGGAATTAGACGCTTGACATTAACACGGGTAAGGATGCTTGCCCCCTGTAGTCCAAGCCACTTCCATTTCGTTCTGTCCGGGTGCTGCACAGGCAAACAGTGCCTCTGTTTGCATTAGGAAAGCCCCCTTGGCAACCTCGAGAGCAAGTTGTTGTTAGGTGTTACCAAGTCACTTCTGACTCACAGTGACCTTATCCATGAGAAAACCAAACACTGCGTGCCCCGGTGCCATCCTTACAATTGTTGCTGTGCTTTGAGCCCATTGATACAGCTGTTGTGACAAAAGAAAAGCTAGATATTTTCTTTTTATAGTCTAAAGAGTAAGCCGATGTCTAAATATATGACTCTGGTGGCTTGGATTAAGGTTGCCTATAGTTCTAGTGGAAATTGGAAAGATATTTTCTGAAATTTGCCTCATATCAGTCATGCTCAGCATAATCTGTCACGGCCCTGAGCCAAGGAATTCTTCCTTGTCTCGGTGACCCATGATTTATTTACTAAATGTCGTTTCTCTCTCAGCCAGTCTGCATCGCACCTCTGTCTTATCACCCTCAGTCCGCGGAGCTCTGGTTCCCAGAAAAATCACAGAATAAAAACATCATATCTGTGGTTCCCAGTTGACTCTCGAGTCTGAACTGTGTGAATGCTTAGGGGACCAGAAATCCAGCCTCCTGGAAACAGATCACAGAGTTGGGGGCACGGGAAATACGCCTTAGCCAGTTTCCTCCTAGAGGTATTTCAAGACCAGGAAATATTGCTATGGCAACTAAGTTGTGTGCTAAAAATACAGGAGGGGTATCAGAGAAGCAAGAAAGGTTAATTGCCCAAAATTATGTTTGTATGCTTGTATATGTAACGTACCTCACATGTCAACCATTTATCTCTCTTAAATGATTGTGAAACTTGACAGCTAGTCATTGTAAAATACAGCTAGATACATGAAGAGAAAATTCCTTGTAGTTTTCGAAGATTAATCCATCAGGAAGACATTTTCACAGAGGGCGTCAGCCTCATTGACCTGGTATTTCTGCCCAAAAGTATGTTTAGCGATTATCCAGAATTTTTAATTAATTAATTAATTTGTAAAATTATGATCAAGTCAAAATGTAAATTCCCTTATAAACTTACACGCCCACCTATATGCGGCTTCCACTGCTCTCGCTGCCCAATGACAGCACATTATTCCTCTCTGCTCCACACATGTCTCATCTTCCCAACAATTTCCTTTCCCCTCCTCTCCACCCATACCCCATACTCCAACCAGAGGTCCACAGGATGATACCCTATAGGTGCATAGAACCACAAAGTGCATCCAGTATGTGGTCTCTCTGGATCGCCAAATCCAATCCACTCGTGTTCGAAGAGTGGACCTTCATTATGATTTATGGGCAAGGGCACAGCATCAGGGCCAGGGACTGTGCTCCCAAGGGAAACCCGAAGCCGCTGGACCATCAATTGTGGTCTTTTAGTGGAGATCTCAGGTGCACCCCTTTTCATTCTTGTGTTGCCAGTGAGACTCAACTTTGTGAGCTCCATCGTGGCTGTCCCAGGTGGTGGCTGGGCACCATCTGGTTCTTCCGGTGCCAAGTCAATGTAGGCACCCACTCATGTGGGTCTCTCTGTCTTCTGGGTTGTCTTTCCCCCATGTCATTTTGGTCCTCAGAGCATCCATTCTGTCTGAGTTGGGACCATTTGCTGTGCCCTTGGATGGCAGCTAGGCAGCTTTAAAGACCCCAGATGCCACTCACCAATGTGGGGTGCAGAGAGCCCTCTTAGCAGTATGCTAGTTGTACCTGTTGGCCTTGATTTCACCTAAGAGCATGGTCCCCTGCCCCCTGCCCGAGCTACTCTGACTTTGCAGTGTTGGGTTAAGATGGAAAGAGTATTCAAGTTATGTTGAAGACCACTTAATATTGTTCTTGTTTCTAATGTGTGCTATCACCGATTTCACCCAACCAAATTTCTACCAACTCTCTAATCTAAACCCTCGCCCCTCCCTCCCCTCCTTTGCAGCCATCAAAGAGTCTTTTCTTCTATGTATAAGTCTGTTTTTGAGTTTTTATCGTAGGGGTCTCATACAATATTTGTCCTTTTGTCGCTGACTACTTTCACTCAACATAATGTCTTCCAGTTGAAACTAGGTTAGGAGATGTTTCCTGGAATCATCATTGTTCTTTATCATTGCATAGTGCTCCATGGAGTATATATACCATAGTTTACCTATCCATTCTTCTGTTGTTGGGCATCTGGGGTTGATTCCATCTTTTTGCTATTGAGGACTGTGCTGTGGTAAACGTTCTTGTGCATGTATCCATTGGTGTGAATGGCCTTGATTCTGTAGGATATATTCCAAGTAGTGGAATTACTGGGTCAAATGGTATATCTATATCCATTTTTTTAAGGAAATGCCAGATTGCTTTCCAAAGAGGCTGGACTGTTTTGCAACCCCACCAACAGTGTAGGAGAGTTCCACTTTCTCCGCAGCCTCTCCAGCATTTGTTGTTTTGTGTTTTTTAGATCATGGCCAATCTTGTTGGGGTGAGATGATATCTCATTGTAGTTTTGATTTGAATTTCTTTAATAAGTAAAGATTGTGAACATGTCCTCATGTGTTTTTTGGCTGCCTGGATCCCCTCTTTAGAGAAATATCTGTCCATCTCCTTTGCCCATCACTCAATTGGATGATTTATCTTCTTATTGATATTTTGTAGTACCTTGTAGATTACAGACATCAGGTGTCGGTCTGACATAGAGTTGCCAAATATTTTTTCCCATTCTGTAGGTGGTCTTTTTCTTTTAACTCTTATGATAAAGTCTTTGGAGGAGCAGAAGTGTTTGATTCTTAGTAGTTCCCATTTATCTATTTTCTCTTCCATTGATTATGGTTTGTTTGACAGATTTTGAAGTCTGTCTGCATTGTGTATTAAAACTTCCATTGTTGTTCCTGCTTTTTCTTGGATGAGCTTGATTGTTTTAGATTTGATATTTGGGTCTTTTATTCAGTTTGAGTTGGTTTTTGTATAAGGTGTAAGATATGGATCTTGTTTCAATTTATTGCAGATGGATATCCAATTTTGCCAGCACCATTTGTTGAAGAGATTGTTTTTGCCCCAGTTTAATGTCTTAGGGCCTCTGTCAAATATCAGCTGTTCATAGACAAGATGGTGTCATCTCTGGGGTCTCGATTCTGTTCCATTGATCGATCTGTCTGTTCTTGTACCAGTACCAGGCTGTTTTGACCACTGTGGCAGTGTAATTGATTCTGAAGTCAGGTAATGAGAGGCCTCCCAGTGTGTTCTTCTTCTTTAGTAGTACTTTACTTATCCAGGGTTTCTTCTCTTTTCAAACAAAATTGGTAATTTGTTTCTCCATCTCATTAAAAAATGACACTGGAACTTGTGTTGGGATTGCATTATATAAGTCGATTGCTTTGGGTAAAATAGACATTTTCACAATGTTAAGTCTTCCTATCCATGAACAGGGTACATTTCTCCATTTATCTAAGTGTCTCTTAGTTTCTTGTAGTAAGGGCTTGTAGTTCTCTTTGTAAAGGTCTGTTACTTCTCTGGTTAGATTAATTCCTAGGCACTTTATCTTCTTGGGGGCTATAGTAAATGGTATTGTTTTGATGATTTCTTCATTTGTAGAATTTTTAAGGCCCGTCTAAACAAATGCTGACTTCACCAACAGTGATTTAAACAGCAACTTGAAAAGTCAGACTCTTTCACCTTGGAAGAGCAGAAGAACGGAAAGCATGGGCTACTCCTCTGGTTTTGACTTTGGCAGCTGTTATACACACGACTGCCACTGGGATAGGCCATAGAGGGTCACAGAAATGTGGGTGGTTCCCTCAGGAGGGCTGACAGCAGCATAGCACTCTCAGCAAATTAAATGAAATTTCTATGAATTTAATTCATCAAGCTGCCCTAATATCCGACTCGATGGCACTTGGCTTTGGCTGGCCCTGATATATCTTTTAAGTACTAAATGAATAAAACTATTCTGAAAACTGGTGAAAGGTCACAGTCCTTTCAGGTTAATTCCTGAATTAATTCAAAGCAGTAATTTAGTTTTGAAAATCGTCTGTTTCCTTACTTACCTTTAAATCAGAGACTTTTACCCCTAGGAGCCCAATTTTGCAGTTGATACCAGATGCTTCTGGTACACCTGATATCAGTGTCTCTCTCAAGATTATCCCTTTGTAAACTAGTAACCACAGAGACAGTTGACCAAAACATTCTTGTCCGTCTGATTTAAGAAATAAGCAAAGGCTCTGAAATAAAGAAAAGCCCTTCTAGTCCCTTCTTGCTTTCCATTCCATCCAACTCCATTTCTGAGCCTTCCCCTGGGGAGAAGTGTGATGATGATGATGGGCTGGTTGGTGGCCCTCAAGGACTTCTTGGAGGTGCTTCGCCAGACACTCAGGCTTTGCTCTAGCTGACAGGTCATTTTTTTCTGCTGTGTTGCCTCTTTCAACAAAGTATCCGATTCCGTATAAGGGATACTGTTTACATAGCTAAATGCAGAGTGTGCTTTTGCTTCTTGGATTTTCTTTCTTGGCTGCCTGTAAGGGTCCTCTTTACTCCTTTTACCTTATGATGCCTGAAACCGTATCCCCCAATGATTATGACATTACCAGCTTGACGACATCATTCTTTTACAGTAACTGAACCCAGTCAAGACTGTTTAGATTTTCTGTACAGTTGAGTGTTTTAGAAATGGCTGACTGTCCTTCTGGTTGCATAAATGTTAGCTGCTCTCAGTTACAATGTGAAGAAACTAAAGTATAATTTGAGTTTCCTTTCTTCCTGTCTCCCACAAGAAATCCCAGGTGGTGTAGCGGTAAGGGCTATGTTTGCCAACCAAAAGGATGGATGCTTAATTTCTCCAGGTGCTGTTGAGAAACATCTGTGGGCAGCTCTGTTTTGTCCTAAAGGGTCGCTGTGAGTTAGAATTGAGAGCAGCGTTTTGTTTTTTTTTTTTGGTTAGTGTTCGTTTTTTGTTTGTTTGTTTGTTTGTTTACCCTCTGCCACGAACATGCTTAAACTCCTGTTTCAAAGATTCAGGTTGTTGCAGGACCCTGCAGAGCCTCCTTGGGCCTTAAGACAATGAGAGAAGACGTGGCCCCTTCCGTTTCAATCCCACATAGGTTCCTGAAGGCAAACACTGTGGACACCTTTGTTAAGGACTGCTGCTAAGACTTGACAACACAACTTTTCATTGCCAGCACTCGTGTGTCCCAAGGAGACTGTCCTAGGTTGCATCTGGCTGCAAATAGCAGAAAATCTGATTAAGAGAGATTTAAAAAAAATGTTTATTTGCTTGTTTTCATTTGTGTGTTGTGCTGTCTATAACCAAGTGTACAGGTGGGTGGCTGCCAGTATTGATTCTGCAGTTCGGTGAGGTCCGCAGTTTTCTTGGTCTTTTTCACATGTATTTTCCCCTCAGAGAAAAGAGACAGCTGCTACAGCTGCAAGTACCGTGGCTGTATTTTAAGGAGGAGGAAGGGAGAAGAGCAAAGGGTTAAAAGGGTAAAGGGCCCTGCCAGCAAAGTCTGTCCGTTTTTATTAGCTGTAGCTCTCTCGCATGCTCTACCCAGCAGACCTCTCCTTACAGTTCTTAGGTAGAGAACTGTGTCATTCTGTCACCCCAAGCAAGGTCAGCTAAGAGATTGAGGGTTGTGGCAGGGGGCTGGGTTATCCACCCAGCGGCACGTACCACAAAACCCTACCTCTTGTTTGGCATTTCAGATCTGCTTTGAAACTTACCGATCTCCATATTTCATATATGTTTCATTTATTTTTAAGCCCACAGCTTCTGGATGTGCCTAAAACAGTACTGTAGTAACTGTGTTTTATATTCTCAGCTTCACAATGTTCTGTAAAGAAACAGCCGGTATCTGCCTTTTGAGCAATTCTGACCCCAAATGAGAGGCATTACAGATCATTTATGTTTAATTTCTTATTCACGAAATTGACTCCTTAGGAGAATCTCTGTTTCTATTACAGACTCTCACCTAACATTTAAATCTGCTGGTATTCTGTAACTGGTCTCTTGCACTTTACCTAGACAGTCATAGTTGGTGTACCTAATGAAAGTTGGAAGGCAAGGCAAGAACCTTCTGATTGATCAAAGGGAGAGTGAATGCTATTTGGTGTTGGTTTACAATAGTTAAGTGTACTTTATCATATCTAAACTCTTTTAAAGTTGGCAGTCTATAGGACCCACCTATTAAACAAAGCATCTTAATGTGTAACCAAGGTATAGAGAGTTGACTACACTTCTGTATGTATACAATCCCAGTATTGAAACATCACTGCATATCCGTGTTATTACATAGTGACAGGTTAATTACGCAGAAATAACTTTCGCAGTCTTTAAGATTTGGTGTGAAAGCATTCTTGTCTATCTGCTCTGTAGTGAAATGACACATAAAAAGGCCTCTGACTTTCAGAGGGGATGTTGGCCAGTGATCGTCTCGTATCACCTCCAGCCTTTTCCTCATCTAAGGTCTTGGATAGTATGGTGCTTTGTTATCTAGGATTACAGTGAACGTTTCTGGCAGGAGCTTTCAGGATATTTGAAATTGAGAAGTCTGTTTAGTTGAGGAGTAATTAGAGCAATGTCATCATTTTAAATCTTGGGAGAAAAAATTCATTGTTTCTTTGTATCTTTTCCTGCGGCTGTTTTCACCTCTCCACAAGATGGTATCTGTGGTCAAGGCGTTTCTGTCCAAAGGAGATGCTGCTCAGATTGATCAGTTTGTAGTCCTCAGGGTAGAGTCACCTGTGTCTCTCTCGTCTCTCACTGGGCCTCGGTGGCATGGGCCAGGACCACTAGTGCTTAGAAGGAGGTGCTGCCAGAGTTGCCCCCTCCTTATTCCCACCTCTCCCCGAAACCTCCGTACCGCTTTCCTCCCTTTTGTCTTCACAACAGGGTGGTCAGTAGAACCCTCTTTTTCTCTCCGTGGATACTCTTTCTCTTATCTTTCAGGGCAGCTGGGCTAAGGTGAGTGCCTCAGCAGCAGGGCCAGGTCCATGCTTGTCACTGGCGCACAGTGCGGTCTACTGGGTTCAGTCTGTTGCCCTAACCGTGGAATGTGTATTGGGTTGATTTTTTCTTACGCTGTGGTAAACCTTTGATTAGTCACCTCGGGTACCGTAGAAGCCTGTGAGCCGCCATCTGAGATACCCCACTGGTGTCACTCGTTCAGAAGCAAGGGAGTATGAAGATGAAAGATACAAGGGAAAGATTAGTCCAAAGGCTACAACTAGCACGCCTCCAGCACACTGAATCTAGTCTACATGGTGCCTGGCTACCACCACTGATTGCTCTAAAGGGGGTCACGATAGAAGGTCCTAGATAGAGATGGAGAAAAACATAGAGTAAAATTCTAACGCACCAAAAAAAGAAAAAAAAAACAGACCTACTGGCCTGGCAGGGACAGGAGAAACTCTACGAGTATGGCCCCCCCATACCCTTTTAGCACAATAATGAAGTCGCTCCTGAGGTTTGCCCTTCATCCAAAGATTACACAGGCCCAGAGAACCAAGCAAGACTAAAGGGGCACACTAGCCCAGGGGCGAGGACTAGAAGGCAAGAGGGGACAGGAAAGCTGGTAATAGGAACTGAAGGTTGAAAAGGGAGTCTGTTGACATGTTGTGGAGTTGTTAATCAATGTCATATGTGCACTAGCTGTTTAATGAGAAGCCAATCTGTTCTGTAAACCTTCATCTAAAGTACGATTTAAAAAAAAAAATTGCAGTGGTAAGAACCAAGAATAAATTGTGAGTGTTGAAGAAAGTACAACAGGCCTCCTGGCTCACTTTGATCCACAGCTATTTGAGAAGAGAAAATGCTCCATGTGCTATAGCACTTTACATTAAGATTTAAGGACAAACATTCTACTGGTAATACACTATCCCTTTATTTCCGATTTGCTGGGATTTTCCTTGCCATATGCTTTATCTCAGGACCCTTATGGGAAGAAGGGGTGGTGGTGATCCATGATGCTGGATCTTGTTCCTAAGTCCTTTAGGTGTATATACTTAGTAACATCCAGTATTCCCAGTTTCTAATACCTCCAAACCAAGCTCATTGCCATTGAGTCAGTTCCAACTTGTAGTAACCCAGTAGGACAAAATAGAACTTCCCTGTGGAGTTTTCAGGATGCAATCTTTTTTTTCTGTTTTTATTATGGTTGAGTGAAAAATGTATATTCCCATATAAATTCACATGCCCACCTATGTGCAGCGCCCACTGCTCTCCCTGCCCAGTGACAGCATACTCTTCCTCTCCATTCTGTACATGTCATATCCTCCTAACAATCTCCTACCCACCCCTCGCACACTCTCCCCCTGCCTCCAGTAAGAGGTCAGCAGGACAACATCCTATAGATGCATAGAACCATAAAGTGCACACCCGATATGGTCACTCTGTGTTGCCAGGTCCAATTCATTCGTGTCTGAAAAGTTGACCTCCATTATGATTTATGGACAGGAGCAGCATCAGGGTCAGGGGCCAGGCTCCTAGGGGAACCCTAAGACCCCTGGACTGTCAATTGCAGCAGGACGCAATCTTCATGAATGCAAAGTGCTCCATGTTTCTGCCATGCAGCCACTGATGGTTTTAAACCATCAGCCTATCAGTTAGAAATCAAGTACTTAGCCACGGTGCTACCAGGGCTCATTTCTAATACAAACATTGTCCATTCTTCTCTTGCTATTTAACCTTTCTGAATTAATTTCTTCTGTGAAGTTAAAAAATGATAAAATGTATATAATCAAAACTAGTTTTATTAGGAAGTTCATAGTCATCCTGTTAGAAACAGAGAAAGCATTAGCTACAGAGAGTTTTTTGAGAATTGGTGGTAATGAAAGAAATAAGATGTAGTTGGTACAGGATTCTTGGTGGAGTAGGAAAATGTTTTGTGAGGAGTGTGTTACTATAGTGAGATTTTAGTTGTACATGTTAGACTCAGAGAATTCAGAGATTGTTATTGCTAGGTGCGGCTGAGTTGGTTCCACCTCATGGTGACCCTGTGCAAAACTGAACCGCCAGTCACTATTATGCTTGAGACCATTGTTGCAGCTGTTGAGTCTGTTCATCTTGTTCAGAATTTTCTTTCTTGAGGGCACTCTACCAAGCATGATGTCTTTCTCCAGTGATTGGTGGCTCCTCATTACACGTCACAAGTATATGAGATGAAGTCACACCATCCTTGCTTCTAAGAAGTATTCTGGCCATACTTTCTCCAAGATATGCGTGTTCATTCTTTTGGCAGCCTGTGTGTGTATTCAGTATTCTTTGCCAACACTGCAGTTCAGCAAAGGCATCACTTCGTCTTCCTTATTCCAGCTTTCACTTGCATATGAAGTGATCAAAAGCACTGTGGCTTGGGTCAGACACATGAGGGTCTTCAAGATGACATCTTTGCTTTTTAACACTTAAAAGAGGTCTTTTGCAGCAGATTTGCCCAATGCAATGCATTGTTTAGTGTCTTCACTGGTGCTTCCATTGAGTGTTGATTGTGGATTCAAGTAAAATGAAATCTTTGACAACTTCAGTGTTTTTTGTTTATTGTGATGTTGCTTATGATCTAGTTGTGAGGATTTTTGTCTTCTTTATATTGAGGTATGATCTATACTGAAGGTTGTAGTCTTTGATTTTCAGTAAGTGCGTCAAGTCTTCTTCACTTTCAGCAAGAAAGGTTGTGTCGTTTGTATTGCAGGCTATCAGTAAGTCTTCCTCCGATCCTGATGCCCGGTTCTCCCACATATAGTCCAGCATACAGATTAAGTATGGTGAAAAAATGCAACCCTGACACACACCTGTCCAGACTTGAAACCATGTAGTATCCCATTGTTCTGTTTGAATGACTGCCTCTTGATCTATGGACAGGTTCCTTATAAGCACAGTTAAGTGCTCTGGAATTTTCACTCTCTGCCATGTTAACCATAATTTGGTATGATCTACACAGTGAGTGTCTTTCCCTAGTCAGTAAAATACAGGTATACATCTTTCTGGTATTGTCACAGATTGGTTGGAGTGATTTGGGAGGAAAATGTTAAACAGTGTCTTTTTAAAAAATTGGTTTCATTAAGGATTCCCAGTGAGGAGTTGTGTTACCGCAGAGTATTGTAAGATTTTTATTGTTTGGTAGTCATAGACTCCCCTGGCCAGCTGTCTTGTAAAATGCTTTTTATAATCCCTATAGTCAGAGCTAGAGAGATGGCAAGGGGATAGATCCATACAAATCCATTTTCTCCTGGTGACTGGGAAAACAGCACTGCCTCACTTAATTGATGTGGTTTAGTTGGTGGTATCATCGTCCTCTGTAGCTGATGCATTATTACTTGACTCCTGTCATATTAGGTGTCATATGCTGTGTGCATAGGCTGAGCCCCTCTTAGTCTGGCCTCGTCTGTGCTTGGATAAGTGTTACAGCTCTTTAGCTCTTTCAGCAAGTGCCTGGAAGCACCTCACTCTGCCACCAAGCCTCTTGCTCAAAGGCAGTTAGCTTTCTTGCTGTATGTACCGGCAAGCCCAGCACAGCTGCCTTGAGTTAGTCTCTTGGTTCCTGGGATCTCTCACACTGCTTCTGCTTGTCCACGGCTCCGCTGCCTCACTGCCTCACTGTGTCTTATGCTCTTTACAGTGTTACGGTTTTGTCTGCTGGGTCTAGGAGTGTCTTAGTGCAGGAATCCTGGGTCTGAAGGATGTGCTCTACTGCTGGCTTTTCTTCTCAGTGTTACTGATGTTTCTCTCTGTGAGATTAGCTCTTTTTTAAGCCTGTATCTCCCACAAAAACTACAAACTGATCAATCCCCACAGCAGTTGGCCTTTTTTTTTTTTTTTGGATTTGTGTTTTATTGTACTTTAAGTAAAAGTTTACAGTTCAAAAACTTATACATACATTGTTGGCTCTCCTCACACAGCTCACTTCTCTCCACCCTCTATTTCCTATGCCTGTCCAACCAGCTCATGTCTCTTTCCGCCTTCGGTTGTTTCCGTCATTTTGCTGTTGTGAATAGTGCTTCATTGAACACTGGTGCACATGTATCTACTCATGTGAGGGCTCTTCTTTCCCTAGGATGCATTCCAAGGAGCAGGATTGCTGCATCATATGGTACTTCTTTTCACAGCGTTTTTAAGGAAGTACCTAATTGGTCTCTAAAGTGGTTGTATTTTCCCACCAGTACTGTATAAGTGTTGGTATCTCTCTGCAACCTCTCTAACATTTATTAGTGTGTGTGTGTGTTTTATTAATGCCAGCCTTATTGGGGTGAAATGGTACCTTATTTTAGTTTTGATTTGCATTGTTCTAATGGCTAATTGGAGACCCTGGTTGTATAGTGGTGAAGATCTACAACTGCTAACCCAAAGGCCAGCAGTTCTAATCTACCATGCATTGCTTGGAAGCTATGGGGCAGTTCTTTTCTGTCCTATAGGATCAGTATGAGGAAGAATTGACCCAGCAGCAATGGTTTAGGTTTTATGGGTTAATGGCTGATAATCAGGTATCTGTTAGCCACTTGAATGTCATTTTTGGTGAAGTGCCTATTTATAGCCTTTGCCTATTCTTTTAGCTGGGTTATTTGTCTTCTGTTGTAGAGGATTTGTAGTGTCTTATAGATTTTAGAGTTCAAATGCTGATCAGATTTGTTGTGGCCCAATTTTTTTTTCACTGTCTGTAGGCCGTCTTTTTATTCTTTGGGCAAAGTCTCTGGAAGAGTCTGTTTGATTTTTAGGAGTTCCCAGTGAGTCACCTAATTTGCTTAGTAACTGACTACTTCCCATAAGGGCTTTATGCACTGTATTAGCATTATTCAATCGATATGCTGAACGTATAACCAAGAAACCAGACTATATAAAGAAGAATGTAGCATCAGGATTGGATGAAGATTCATTTACAACCTGCAAGATACAGAGGACACCACCTTGCTTGCTGAAAATAAGGAGGACTCAAAGCCCTTACTGCTGAAAATCAAAGACTAGCCTTGAGTACAGATTACACTTCTGTAAAGAAAACAAAAATCATCACAACTAGGTTAAAATATTGAAGCTGTTGAAGATTTCATTTTCCTTGGATCCACAATCAGTGCCCCAGTAAGCAGCAGTTAGGAAATCAAATGACTGCTGCAAAAGACCTCTTTAAAGTGTTAAAAAAAAAAAATAATAATAGATGTCACCTTGAGAACTAAGGTGTGCCTGACTTAAGCCATGGTATTTTCAGTTGCCTTATATGCACATGAAAGCTGGACAATGAATAAGGACAACTGAAAAAGAATTGATGCATTTTAATTATGTTGTTGGTGAAGAATATTGACTATACGATGGACTGCCAGAAGAATGAACAAATCTGTCTTTGAAAAATGACAGCCAAAATGCTCTTTAAAAGCAAGAATAGTGAGACTTCATCTCACATACTTTGGACATGTTTCAGTGACCCTCTACTGAAGGACATCATGTTTGGTAGTGGGTCAGGGAGAAAAAGAAACACTATGAATGAGACGGACTGATGCAGTGGCTTCAGCATTAAGCTCAAACATGACAACTGTTGTAAAGAAGGCTTAGGACCAGGCAGTGTTTCATTCTGTTTTACGTGGGGTCACTGTGAGTTGGGATGAATTCAGTGGCAGCTAAGAGCAACAACATTTGCGTAGTAGACTGTCTCATCCCTGCAAGGTTTTTACGTACCTTATCTTTATGTACCTTATAATAAACTGCCCAATCCTTGTGCAGGATAGTGGCCTAGCACATCATCCTTGCAGAATTACAGACTTATGGCCAGAAGGGCCCTACGTAAAGAGAAACGATACATTTTTTTCCTTGTATATTTTTTGACTTTAAGGTTTCTGTAATTTCTTCACCCTGTCTTGCTCATTGTGTCACTCTGGTAGGGGTATAGACGGTGGGGCATTAGCGCATTTTCAGACCGAGAGCATCACTCCTGGATATCCTATCAGTTCACAGAATATGATTATTTGGGGATCATTCTATGATTTTTCATTGGGATAGCCTTCTTCTTGGCCCCATTTTCTCTGTAGTTCCTTTGTGTTTAGGAAAAATGCCATGAATTTGGGGTGAAAGGAAAGCCAAGATTTGTCAGTATAGTTGTCACAGCGTAGCAGAATCTAAAAACTCTGTGTGGAATTTGCTACATGAAAATCTGTTGAAACATATTTCAATAGAAGAAAGAGATTTTAGACATTTTTATGCTAATCCCAGCCTTAGTCTAAACTGTACCTTTGTCTCCTACCTTGGTATCGTAACTCTTTACTGCTCAATAAGAGCAACTGTAGTTTTTTATTTCACAGATTGCCAAACTTTCTGTGAAAAGCCAAGTAGTAAATATTTCAGAGCTTTCAGGCCATATATTCTCTTACAACTATTCAACTGTGCCAAATGGGTGTGGCTGCGTTCTGATAAAACTTTATTTATAAAAACAGGCAGCCAGGAGCCATAGTTTACCAACCCCTGGTCTTGTCAGCTCCTCTCCTCCCTAACATATTCTCTGCATATAAATGAGAGTAAAGAGTCAGGGAAGTTCATTGCCTTCATGGTTTCAAAAAATATGCATACATGCTCTCAGGGGACAGCGAGGCCAATTGGCACAACTAACATTTTGCTAAGAGAGCCTTCTGCACCCCACATTAGTGAGTGGTGTCTGGGGTCTTAAAAGCTGCCAAGCTGCCATCTGAGGGTACAGCAAATGGTCCCAACTTAGCAGGAACGGATGATCACCAAGGACCAAAACAACATGGGTGAAAGAGAACCCAGAACACAGAGAGACCCATGTGAGTGGGTGACTACACCAACTCTTGGCTGGAAGAACTGGATGGTGCCTGACCTCCACCAGTAATAGCCATGATGAAGCTCACAAAGTTGAGTCTCACTGGCAACACAGGAATAAAAAGGGGTGCACCCTGAGATGTTCACTAAAAGACTGCAATTGATAGTCCAGGGGCTTCGGGGTTCCCCTGGAAGCATGCCCCTGGCCCTGATGCTGCCCCTGTCCATAAAGCATAATAGAGGTCACCTCTTCGAACAGGAATGGATTAGACTTGGTGACACAGAGTGACCATATCATGTGTGCACTTTACGGTTGTGTGCCTCTATAGGATGTCTTCCTGCTGACCTCTTAATGGAGGCGGGGGAGTGAGTGGAGATGAGGGGATTGGAGATTGTTGGGAGGATGAGACATGTATGGAGCAGAGAGGAATAGTGTGCTGTCACCGGGCAGGGAGAGCAGTGGGGGCTGCATATAGGTGGGCATGCAAATTTAATACGGGAATGTACATTTTCACTCAATCATAAAAAAAAGTGTATATAATACTCATATGACTGTTATCAAAAGATATAAGTATCAGAAATGAGCGTTTAGTTTTGGGACAGGATATATACTGCCATGTTTCACCTTGGGTTAGCTTTGGGGGCCGCCACAAGATGGAGCTGGTAGGAAGTCCTGGCAGAAGCACCAAAGGATTCATCATGTATGACTTTGTAATTAAAATTAAAAAAAGACGAAACAGAAAAAAGAGGCACTAGTAATGTGATTCGATCTTCCTTTCTTCTCCTGTTCCACTGCCATTTACCAGATTATGTATCTGAAAGGGTAAGACTGGAAAGCAAGGTGGAGATCGAGTTGAGACTGCTCTCTCCTCCTGATGCTGTACACCTGAAACCACACTGGGATGGAGTGTTCCTGTGGCTGTCAGAGGCTGAAGGGAGAGTGTTTGGAGCCCTTCATAGTCCAGACAGTCTGAGGAGATAACCAGAATGTCACTGAAGCCTCAGCAGTTTCTTACAGTCCCACACTTCCTCTTCCCTTGGGCTGCTAGGAGCCCCGGGTTCTTAAGTGCCCCCAGGCTGTTAGAGTGCAGACTGCGTTTGAAGCTGGAGCGATTCTGGCACCAGTTTCTTGGTGGTTACCTGAAGGGTGTTTCCCAGCCTCTGACACCCAAACATTGACTGAGGAATGTTGGTTACAACAGTCTCCCGTGTGACTCCTGCGGGCCGGTCTCCTGAGTGAAGCAGGTTGCATTAGCCAGTCCCCTCCTGCCCTCATCATGAATCGCAGTGTTAGCTTTTGGGGACTGAGCGTTAGAGTGGGAGGATTTTAAGAAAGCTGAGTTTTCATCCAGCTCAGGCAGGAGTCCTTCCCTGACTTGTGAAAATTTCTTACATTTTTTGTCTGTACCTTTCCAAATGTCTGAGTATGAGTCAGGACAGTGATCATAAGAGGGACGTGGTATGTCCATTTGTGTTCTGGTGCATGCATAGGGCTCAGGATGCCTCTATAGTTCCTTTCAGCATAAATAATAAAGAAAAGTAAAAAGAAGTTCCAGCAGGTGGGCTTGTTGGGTACTAAAAAAACAAAAGCAAAATTTGTTGGTGTCAAGTCTTTTCTGATTCATGGTAAGCCTACAAGACAGAGGAGAAATAGCCCATACAGTTTCCAAGGAGCAGCTAGTGGATTCACACTGCTGACCCTTTGGTTAGAAGCCACAGTACTTAACCACTGCTCCAATATAGGCGAAGTAAACATTAGGAATTTTGGGGGGGAGTTGGATTGATGAGAGGGAAGGATGAGCTAGCTGAACAAATGAAATAGTTTAATTTGCGGAGTGCAGTATTCTACTGAAGTCTTGTCTGTAGTTGATGCAGTTGTAGAATGGTGTGGCTGCGGTGGGGCTTCAGACAGATAGGAGCGATTTATTCATCGCTGCCTCCTTCCCTCAGATTTTGTTCTTTCAGCCGTCCAGTATCCGTCTCCGGGAAGCCTAGCTTCTGTACAGGAGTTTACCCTGGTAGCTTGTGTTGAATACATTTCGCAGGATTAGCGCACATGGCGTGGGGCCTAGCCCCAGAGCCCTGTACACTCTGGTGAATATTCATGTCGGTGCCTGGTTATTTCTAAAAAAGCAGCTCTTGCAGAATGCATTCCAAAGAGGGAGTGTTTTTCTCTTGCTGACAGTCCTTCAACCAAACAAATGCAGGGGGAGGGAGACTCAACTCTGCAGTTCTGGTGCGTATTCATCAGACAGGAGCTGCTTCCTGTCGTCTTCCATGTCAGCAGAGAGAACCTCGACCTCTCCTCATGTAGGGCCTTTGCCTGGACCTCTGGCTGTAGGGAGACAAGTACAGGTGATTCCAGGAAATAGGTGGCAACTGCCTATTTAGCCTTTGGTCCTGTAACCCACATGAGTTTGGTTTAATTACCGCTGTTTAGCAGTTAGAGGAAAGTTAGAGTTATTATTTTCAGCTGCAAACGTTTGAATTAAAGCTTGTGATCTCAGCTTTGAAGACCTGGATCAAGAAAACCATACTGAGTGGCCAGTGATCAAAAGAATTCCATTGAAAAACATAATTAGCCAGTTTTTCCCTCTAGCCATTACCAAAACTTACATGAAGTCTTGCTTTTTTTCCCCTTGCTTCTTGCCATTCTTCAAAAGATTTATCACACAGTTACATATTAAATTGATTAATTATCTTTTGTTTATGAGAACTTAACGTCATCAAGATTTTCACCTTTATATGTTTGCGGAGAAGATGTCACTTATTATTATTCTCATTAGCATTGCCTTTGTTTTAGTGGTAAGTCATATACCACGTGGAAGATTATGCTTTGTCACCTCAGACTTGAAGTAGAATAACCCAAGTGTTTAAAAATTTTATAGCACTTGCAACTTATTAGGGTTTTATTTTTCTGTTCTGAGATAGTGATTGTTACCGTGTGAAAGCTTTCTAAAAGAATTTCTCAAAGAGGTTTGCTAGAGAAGGGTTGAGAGGGAAGAGACCAGATCAGGTAGATATGAAAGAGACAGACAGAAGGACTGAATTTCCTTGCACAGGGTGTGACAGAATAAATACCAGCTGTTGGGGTGTGAGGGGGGAGGCAGCAGCTTGGTTGTGAGAAACTCAAAGAAGAATGAGCAGTGGCCAGCACAGGTGATTCTGTGGAAGGAGGACAAGGGTCTGAATTGGACAGGGAGGTGTTGGGGAGTTGTTTCAGCGTGAGCTGAGGACTTTGAAGATTGTACCCTGTGGGAGAAAGAAGATGATTCAAAGCTAAAGCAAAGGCGGAAACCTGGATGTTGATGTGAGTAAAAAGGTCAGTGTGATGAGGGAAAAGCGAAGAGGACTGGCTGTGTTAGGAGAGACTGAGAGAAGAGATTTGGTGAGCAAAGAAAGAGAGCATGTGCTTGAACAGGAAGGGGTTTGTCCTGTGGCTCATCCTTGCCGGAATGTTCTCTTGCCTGGACTGTCAGAGTAGAGCCTTCCCACCTTGTCTGGCCCTTCCCTGCTGTCTCTCTGTCACTCAGCTGAGAGAATACAAAGGTCCACCTGCAGCTGAATTGTGAGTTCTCCCACAGACACAGATTCCTGCAAGAACTAACCCCAGGGAATAGAAAGGAGCCATGTAGCTTATTAAGTTTCTCTTTGACTCTGCTGCTTGGTGCTTTGCAGGCTGTGTGCGTGTGGCCCTGTGTTGGCATGCTGTCAGAGGAGAGGCGGGAGAATACGCTCAAAGATGAGGTGGCAGCTAGAGTTGATACCTTTCCTCAGTTATTTCTCAAAGGAGCCTCGCCAAAATAATATGGGCGGTACAGAGGTAGAGGGCTGGCTGGTAGGGTGACCAGTCAGTGTTTCTGGACTGAACCGTAATTGAGTTTATGAGGCATTACAGATTCTGTCCAGTGGTGAGCTCCCTGGGTTTTAAGGTGGATGATTTGTCTCCTCCTACCTGTCCTTGCTGTCCTGCTCCGCGTAGCTCCTTCCCTCTGACTCAGTCAGGCACATGATGTGTGAGGCACTGTGCTGTGAGAGTGTGAACAATACCAGGGCCCTCAGCCATGGTCCCTACGCTCTAGACACATCACTGGTGTGGTTCCTCTTGACTGCACGTAGTCCTAAAAGTTGAAAGGAGGAACTGTTGGAAAGGTATAACAGAGATCCTGGAGGCAGATGACTTTCCTACTTATTGAATGTAGGCCTACACTGGGGCCATTTTATTCTGCAAGAGTCATAAATGGAAGTAAAAATCCAACCAGTGAAATCTTTAACATTTAGCTTGTAGATCAGTGAGCCCTGGTGGCATAGTGGCTAAGTGCTACAGAGTGGCCTGAATCCAACAGACACTCCGTGGAAGCTTCTGGGGGCAGTGCTACTCTGTCATGTGGGGTCACTATGAGTCAAAATCAACTTGACAACAGTGGGTTGTGTTTGCTGTGATGGCCAAGTGACTAAGGCACTAAACTTGAAATCCAGTGAGGTTTTCCTGCTAAAGGTGCCATAGTTTGGGAAACCCTTGTGGTGTGGTGGTTAAGAGCTACAGCTACTAACCAAAAGGCTGGCAGTTCGAATCTACCAGGTGTTCCTTGGAAACTCTATGAGGCATGTCTACCCTGTGCTGTAGGGTTGCTGTGAGTCAGAGCCAGCTTGATGGCAGCAGGTTGCAGGAGCTCTTTAATATACCTGTCTCTTCTCACTCTTATTGTCTCATAGAACTGGGGGGCAGGGTACTGAAAAGCTCACACGACTACATATTGTCCTCTGCTCTTAACAGTGTTTCTGGCCTGTTGGAGTCGCCTCAGCCCCTAATAGCCTTCCTGGCAAAGGAAGCGGACAGTGTGCTGAACTTGATACCCAGGGCACTAAGCCCTGTGGTCTGGGCAGGACCTCGCCATTTCTGTCTCTTGCACATCCTTTTCTGATCCTGCTGGTGAGCCAGATCAGGCGGCCTCACTGATCGTGGGGACTTATCCTGATGAGGAAGCTGCTGAGATTAAGGAAGATGGCCTTGCTGTGGAGAAGGGGACTGATGATGCCAAATTTAAACACAGGGAAAGATCTGTAAGAGCTGGCGTGCCCGCTTGGTGTGGAATCGCTGAACAGTCTGTAACATAATGAGGCTTTACCTTTTAAAACATAACAAGGCTGTTTGAATGGTTCCCAGTGTTTTTGATGCCAACATCTTGCTTGGCTGTGTTGGAATGAGTCACCTTGAAAAAGAGGAAAACTGGCTTTTCTGAAGAGCTTCTTGGCCTGACTGAGATTTTCTCATACATCTACACGGAAAGCATAAAACGAAAGAATAGTCAGCCAATTGGACTGTGTACTATGAAATCTAGATCATAAGCTTGAGCCAAAGCATATTTGTTTAAAAAAAAAAAAAAAGGTTTACCGAGTGATTGAATAATTGGTAAAGACATTGTTTGAGCAGTCTTTAGCCATATATGAAAATTAACCAACTAACGAAAACAACAACAAAAAAATTGCATTGAAAGCAAGGATACATGCTAATCAGAATTTTTTTTTTATGTTTTCAAATGTGATAATGTATGCAAAAACATTTTGAAATGTATGCAAAAACATTGTGTGAATGTGAGGTGGGATTGTGATTGCTTGTTCACCATTCAGTCCACGCTCAGTACCTGTTAAGTGTTATAGTTGCAGCTGTGCTGTTTGGTGGCATGGTGCTAGATTTTGTGTTATTACCTAAAACTTGAAATTAAAGACTGCATCCCTTTAAGATGTAAAAGAGGGTCTCAATTAGCTGCTAGAAGCTAGTGGGCTTTCATTATCTCTATGTTTTGTAAAATTTTGTTTGCTCCAACTATATGTAGTTGTATTCTGCAAAACATTCTCCACTGATATTTCTCCACGTGGATTATACCGTATCACATGTAAGATTTGACAGGGAGAGCAAAACCTCTGCCATTATTCATAGCCCCTTTGTCTATAAGCCAGCCTATACAGTAGAGCCCAAGGGTATACCTTAGCTTCTCCTTGCCCTTTTTTCCATCCTGAGACTTCATCGATTAAGCACAGAATGTACACATGCCGGGTAGCTGACAGCCTGAGCTTGTCTTGTCTCTGGCCAGCTGGAAGCAGATGTTGTTAACCAGTGCCATTGTGCCTTCCTCTCTTAAGGAAATCACCACCTGTATCCCAGATATGACAGATTAAGCCACATTAGTCAGCGCATATACTTTCTGATGTTGTCTGACTAATGTATTTCCCAGGAACCCATTCCATCTGGCCAGCAGCCTCTATCTCCCTCTTCCAGCTGTGAGAAGAAGGCTGTGTCCCCTCTGCCCTGAGACGTCGTGTCCCACTGAGAGGCAGGGCTCCTGTGGTGGCAGCTCCTTGGGACTAGTCATGTCTGGAATTTGCAGGGCAGTTACCTGGTCGCTTCACACACTTTTGAAAAAGAACGTTGTTGCTTGGTTCTCGCCTCCTGCTGGGAATCTCATTTTGGGCATGCAGTCCTCCAGCAGCTCTTCTCAGCTGGATCTTGCTCCCTACCTGAGGATGAAGCTACAAAATCGAACCTCTCAATAGCTGACAGTAAGAATCCTTCTCATTTTTGGAAAAATCCCAGTTTCTCACCAGTAAAGTTGTTTTTCTGAGCTGTGTTAATTCCCTCTGGCAGCTGTTACAGGCTCCCTTCTGTCTCTGGATAGCAGAGATTAGAGTAGAGCCTCTGACATGTAGTTTGTCTTTCTGCCACTTGTCAAGAGAGTGAGAACCAGACACGCACTGAAATTTCCCTTTCTGCCCACAGATTTTTCCCTTTCTCCCTCATATTCATGTCTGTGGAATCTGTTCTTGCTTCATGACCTCTGGTCCCTTACTGCCTCTCTTCTCAAAATTACCCAGCCCCCCTCTGAGCCCACTTAATTCCTCACTAGTCTAGAGCAGGCAAAGACACTTGGTGGCCCTTCATTTCCATAACCCTGCACCATAGCCTTCTTGTCACTGTCAACTCAGATGACTTCCCTCTGCTCCCCAGATATAGCTGCAGAAGAGGGTTATCAGCTACAATGTTTGTTCCATCTCAGCAAGCCTCCTGGCACCTGTTTCAAAACCTGTTTTGCCTTCCTAGGCCCACACTGCAGTCCTGCCACCCTCGGCTTCTACAGAGAAGCTTCTTTCACATGTGTACAGAGAGATTGTTATCCAAAAGGAGCTCCCTCACACTGTGTGTTCCCAGCTCACTGTTTTCCTGGTCGTGTAGTCATCATGCCATCATGGTCATCCTCGTCATTCTGTAACCAAAACAAAATCTGTTGCTGTGATAATCCACTTCCCTGAAGAATATGCCTTGGAAACCCTGTAGGAAGTTCTGTCCTATAGGGTCACTGTTAGTTGGAATCAACTAGATGGTGAGCACGCACGCACTGCCCAACCAAAGATCAGCGGCTCAGCAGGAGAAAGATGTGGCAGGTCTGCTTCTGTGGAAATTTACAGCCTTAAAAACTGTACAGGATCACCGTAAGTTGTAAGTGACTACACAGCATTGGTATTTTATACATATTATGTATATGCACATACACATACATGTATATAAGAAACTCAAACCAGTTGTTGTATCACTTCCAACCAACTCAGCAGAAGATACGTATATAATCTGATATACATATAATCATATATATGTACACATACACACATAAAGTCCCATTCCTGTAAATTTGATGCCAACTTGTAGCACCCCTGTAAGACAGAGTAGAATTGCCTTGTAGAGCTCCAAAGAAGCAGATGTGCCTCTTCTGTCCCATGAAGTCTGCTAGGAGCTTTTCTTAGGCCCTTTTGGTTTCAAGTGTCAGAAGACAAAAATAACTTAAGCCGTAAGTGAAGTAGAGATTTCTCACAGAATAAAACGAAACTCTTGTTGCTGTTGAGTCAATTCCAAATCATAGTGAGCCTATAGGACAGAGTAAAACTGTGTTGTAGGAGTTCTCAGGGCAGAAATTCTAGCAGCCCTCAGAGGGGCTGAATCCCAACATTGGAATCCTGTGAGGAGCCAGGCAGCCCTCTGTGGGGCCACATTGTCCATCTCCTCTGCTTCTCACTGCAGATGGCTTTCTTTGCTTCTTTGTGCCTGTGATGAGAGAGAGTCAATCTGGACTATTCTGTCTGCATTTTCATCACCTCATTTTAAGTGAACAGGACCGGTGAAGCTAGAATCTCACATGTGAGAGGAAGTCTGATTGGTACTGTATCAGTCATGTGTCTTCCTCAGCTGCAGTCAGATCTCTAGGACAGCTGGAGCTTGCCTCCACTTCCACCTTGAGGACAGGCTTGAGGACACTTCTCAAAAAGAAGAGTTACTACTGAATGGACAGACATTCCCCCCAAATCTCTCCTGTATATGCTGTCACAAAGACTAATGAACTACAGGAGCTAGAGGAGCCCTTAACAAGCCCGCTGCTATTGAGTTGATTCCGACTGATTGTGACCCTATAGTGCAGAGAAGAAGTGCTTTATAGTTTCCTAAGAGCGCCTGGTGGATTTGAACTACTGACCTCATGGTTAGCAGATGTGGCACTTAACACTACGCCACCAGAGTTTACACAAGAACCCTTAAAGCTGTAAAATTCAAACTTTTAATTTCACAAGGGATGAAACAAAAGTAGTTCAATGACTTGGCTAATGTCACTCAGAAACCCTGGTGGCATAGTAGTTAAGAGCTACAGCTGCTAACCAACAGGTCAGCAGTTCGAATCCACTTGGTGGTCCTTGGAAATCCTGTAGGACAGTTCTACACTGTTCTATAGGGTTGCTATAAATTGGAATCAGTGGGTGTGGAGTTTTTTTTGTTATAATGTCACTTAGTAGGTACTCAGTTAATTTATTGAATTGTTGAAGAACACTCATTTCAGAAGAACTTCAGCCGCTTTTAACAAAGAAAAATTACATAAAATTTTGAACGGATTTGATAATAAATTATTACTGTATCACTAACATCCTAGCAGTTGATCTTCCCTCAGTTGCCTGTTTTCACCCAAATGAGACAAGTATCAGCGACAGGAGCAGTTGGGGCCCCAGGCCTTCTAGTACAGATTCCCACCGACAGTGGAGAGTTGGAAACAGGCAGAACAGGTGCTTGCTCCTGGTCTCAGAGGCATCAGCCCCATGGAGAAGCTGTTGATCTCAACTGTTCTACCTCAGCCATTGTTCTCAGTCTGGCACAGAATCAATCCATTAAGAAAGGGATGAAAAAAAATGCCACTCAGCACAACGTCGTTTGTCATCGCATGCATAATGCAGACTTTCCAATTAGAATGCTACAATTTGGAAACTTTCTTCACAGACTGATGAGAGAGCAATTATTTTAAAGAAGGGAAAACTCAGTCCACTGGGTTTGCCTCAAGTCACTTCTAACTCAAGCTGCAAAGAAAAGAGTTTTGAAAACATATTTGCTATTGAATTTTGTATCAAAACACCAGCAAGGAGAGCAATTAGTTGCTGTAAACGAAACCTCTGGTAATCAATGGTATGCAGCCATCCAGAGCATTTATGGAAGATGTAAGCAAAATCACATCTGCTAATCAATTAAAAAAAAAAAACAACTGCTTTTAAGGGAAACTTCACATTGAGAATAAGGAAGATGGAGATTTAGTATCACCAAGTATTTCATGCAGTGCTCATTAGGTAAAGGGGTTTGTGGCTGCAGCTGAACACAGACCTGAACTGCAGCAATAGATCTTGGCCGGTGGCTTGTTTTTTGTTTTTTTTTTTTTTTTTTTTTCTGTTCTCTTTGAAAATGGCTTTAGACACATGGGGTGGAGGTTTGTGAGTGCATGGGGGCTCCTCTCATTTAAGGTCAGAGGGAGTGTCTCTGTCCTAGATAGGCTCACTGGGCAAACATTCTCAGCCACATTAAAAACCAGAATTAATGTGTTGCAGATACAAGGACTTAAAAACAGTTTTGCTGGCAGGGAAAGGAGTTGGTAGGATTTTCAGTTGTGCCTTATTAGAGCAAACTTCTCTCCAGTGGGGGAAGGGGTGTTGAGCCAACTTTTCCTTCAGTGTCCTTAAGCTTCTCTTGCTTTTTTCAACTGAATCAACAAAGGGATATTCATTCCAGGCTAAGCCTGAATTCCAAGCAAATATATACGCTGGTACATGAATTTAGAATTCCTGTAAAAGATTCTAAAATGTAGGTGAGACAGAGCCCTGGCTTGATCACAGGAGATTTTTCAGTCTCTCTTTTCCATTCTGGAGTCACCATGACCCCACATTACAATCCTCTAAAACCAAACCAAACCAAACCAAACATGTTGCTGCCAGGTCAGTTCTGACTCATGATGACCCCACATGTGCAGAGCGGAACTGCTTCATAGAACTTTCAAGGCTATGGCCTTTTGGAAGCTGATCACCAGCCTTCCTCCAAGGCACCTCTGGGTGGATTGGAACCACCTGCCTTTTGATTAGTAATCTAGTACGTAATCGTTGTCACCATGCAGTGAGTCTTTGCAAGCCCCCTGGGGCTCTTAATAGAGGACTAGAGAGGCAATGTCTCCACCAGTCTGTGCCCTTGGCAGCAGTTCAGAGGAAAAATTCATGCAGGAGAAATTATTGAGGTAAAGATCGATGGACTAGGCTAATAAAAATTAGTGTCTTCCACATGCAAACTGTCATAGGCAGTGGATTAATATCCTTGCATGCAGAGGGCGTTCAGTAAGTCATTAACAAGCAGATAAATAAACCAGTAGAACATGGATAAAATGTTCAATTTCAATGATAAGAATTGCAAATTAAAATAATGAGCTCTATTTCTTCTGTCACATTGGCAGTATTTTTAAAGATGATGTTCAGTATTGACGATGGTGCCTAAAAACAGGCATTCTCCTCCTCAGCTGGTACCAACTGCTGTCAGATTGACTCTGACTCGTGGCCACACACTGTACGCCAGAGCAGCACGGTGCTCCCTAGCATGGGCAATGACTGATTTCTCCTGAGTAGGTCACTAGGCCCTTCTTTCAAGGCACAACTTAATGGACTCAGGCCATCAAACTTTCAGTTAGCAGCTGAGCATGTTAATCGCCTGTACCTGCCAAGAACTCCTGAGTATAAATTAGTACAGAATTTGTTTGGGGAGGTGATCAGGTAATACATATGACAGTTGGAAAATGCTTATATGTCCTGCTCCAGAAGTTTCCCTCATGGAGCCTTCCAAAGGCAGAAATCACAGATTTAGGTTAAGAATGTTCCATCATAGAGTTCTTGTAACAGAGAAAGATTATAAACTGATTGTCTAATAATAAGCTATTGATTAAATAAATTACTGGACAGCCATACTGTAAAATACCAAGAGGATATGTAGAAGAATACTTGATGGTGCGAGAAGATATTCATGCTAGATTTTAAGTAAAAGAGACAAGTTACAAATGCACCTGTATATAAGTTTATAAAATTATTGGAATTACAGGTGATTTTAATTTTAAAATAATACTCCACCGTAAATTATAGGACTTTACAGAATAAGCTACTTTAGAGCCTATATATGCCTTTAAAAATTCTTCAAATAGTATCTGCACTCGCAAATTGCGCACATAATAATTGTTCTTCCTTTTTCATCGTCCTCATATCCGAAATCCTCAGGGCAGTCTTTCTCCGTGAAATATTTTGATTAAGTTCTATTCCAGAAGAGACTGGTTATTTTATGTGAATAGTCTGATAAAAACACTAATTCATGATTATCTAGAAGATGATAAACCTGATTTTCCATAATAATCCAAAATCTCATTGGGAAAATAGCTTCAACATTGTCTCCCCACAAACTTGTTTCAAGGGCTATTAGATGAAGAAAATTAATTGATTTGAAGTTTTTTTGTTTTTCTGTTTTTATTCCTCTCTGGCAAAGTTATAAATGTTCTCAGCCCAGAATGTATATGGACTGTTCATCATGAAGAGAGCTCAAGTGTTTGGAGTAGAGTTTTTTTTTTTTTTAATTTTTTTTATTTAATAGATAACTGAGTGAAAATGTACATTCCCGTATAAACTTACATACCCACCTATATGCAGCTTCCACTGCTCTCCCTGCCCGGTGACAGCACACTATTCTTCTCTGCTCCATATAAGTCTCATTTGGAGTAGAGTTTTTTAAAAAGAGTAATAGAGAAGGTCTTTCTCGCTGAACCCGCTGCCATCAAGCTGATTCCAGCTCATAACAACGCTATAGAATGGTGGATTTGAACTGCTGACCGTCAGGTTAGCAGCTGTAGCCCATAACCAGTACACTACCAGGGTTTCTGATCTTTCTCAAGAGGCTTATAATCAAACTCAGAGCCAGACACAAAGAATATACTTTAATATATAAATACATTTATTTACTAAACACATAATACACTTTAATAAAAAGTTACTTGTAACTCAAAATTGATCAAAGGTCTAAATTTAAGGAAGAACTAAAACCATAAAACTCTTAGAAGAAAACATAGGGGAAAATCGTTGACTTTGGATTTGGCAGTGATTTATTAAATATACCAGAAGCGTGAACCACAGAAGAGAAAAATAGATTGGACTTCATAAAAATTTAAAACTTCTGTAAATTTACATCAAAGGACATTATCAGGAGAATGGAAAGGCAACTCGTAGAATAGAAGGAAATATTTGCAAAGCACATATTCAGTAAGAATTTAATATTGTATTATACTATATAAAGCAGTTCCTACAACTCAGTCATAAAGAGACCAACAACTGAGTTTTAAAAATGGTCAAAGGACTCGGACAGCCATTTCTTGACAGGAAATAAAGAAATGGCCAATAAGCCTGTTAAAAATGTTCAACATCAGTAGTGATTAGGGAAATGCAAATGGAAACCACAACGAGATACCATTTCATACCTTCTAAGAGCACTTTATGAGGTCTGACAGGGCCTTAGTTGTCTTCAGTGCTACATAACTTATTGCTGCATATCATCGTGGTCACCTTTGAAGTACTCCCCTTGGGAAGCACCTAGTCGACCCTTCAGAGCTATTTTGGAGCTCTTTCTGGAGTCGGCATTGTGCACAGTGGCACTGTCGCAAACTTAATTGTCTAGCTGTTGTGAGGGAGTATTTAGCCGATAAATAAATAGCTGTATTGGCACAACACCCTCCCTACTCACCTGATCTGCCCCCAGTGACTTTTTTTCTTTACCCGAAGATAAAATATTGAAAGGAAGGCATTTTGATAACATTCAAGATGTCAAGAGTAATATGATGACAGCTTTGATAGCTATTCCAGAAGATGAGTTCCAAAATTGCTTTGAAGGGTGGACTGGGCACTGGCATTGGCACATAACTTCCACAGGGGAGCACTTTGAAGGTGACCACAGTGGTATTCAGCAATGAAGTATGTAGCACACTTTTTCTAGGATGAGTTCACAAACTTAATTGTCAGACCTTGTGTGCATACTTTAAAAAAACAAACAAGTAATGCTGAGAGGATGTGGAAGGTAGGACCTTCATTGCTGCTGGTGGAAATGTCAGTGGTGCAGCCACTGTGGAAAACAGCTTGGTAATTCTTCAAAAGATTAAATGTGGGATTACCATTCTTAAAAAAAAAAAAAAAAAAGACCAGGCCTACTGGACTGGTTGGGATTGGAGAACTTCCTGAGACTATTGCCCTGAGATACTTTTCAGATTTGGAAGTGAAACTAACCCCTCAGATCACCATATAGCTAAATAACAGATTGAGTCAAACAGTAAGGACAGTCATCTGTACATGTTGTGGTCCTTCTGAAAACCACCTGTTGAGGCTACACAGTCAACAGTAACTTCAAAACAAAAATGAGAGTGGAAGAGAGTCGAGAAACTAGGCTAATGGAAATGGAACAACCAAAACAGAAATAATGAAAATGTTTATACATCGTGAAGAATATAACCAATTTGTGTATAAGTGTTAAATGGGAAATTAAACTGTTGTGTAAACCTTTCCCAAAAACACAGTAGTAGTTTTTTTAAAAAAGAGATGAATAGATAACATTTGGTCTTGACATACTGTGGAATATTATTTGGCCACAGGAAGAACGCAGTTATGATACATGCTACAACATAGGTGAGCCTTGAGAACATCATGCCAAGTGAAATAAGTCAGACTCAAAAGGAGAAAAAGTGTGTTTGCTAGACAAAGTCTCAGCAACAGAAAGTAGATTAGAGGTTACCAAGGGAAGTGGGAATGGGGAATTATCTCTTAATGAATCCAGAGTTTCTGTTTAGGGTGAGGAAAACAAAAGTTTTGGGACTAGATGGTGGTGATGGTTGTTATGGCAACCCTGGTGGTATAGTGGTTAAGTGCTCTGGCTGCTAACCAAAAGGTCAGCAGTTCAAATCCATCAGTTCCTCCTTGGAAACTCAGAGACAGTTGTGCTCTGTTCTGTAGGGTCACCATGAGTTGGAATCAACTCAGCAGCACTGGCTTTGGTTTGGGTTTTGATGGTTATACAAGATGATAGACACACATATACCCCTACATATAATCTCAATTTTTAAAAGTGAAAAGATTACCGTGCACCAGAAAAAAAAAGTTACTCATAAAAATATAAATCAGCGTAGGCTAGCTGCATAAAGGAAACCCTGGTGATGTCGTGGTTAAGTGCTGCGGCTGCTAACCAGAAGGCTGGTAGTTCACATCCTCCAGGTGCTCTGTGGAAGCTCTGTGGGGCAGTTCTACTTGTTCTGTAGGGTCACTATGAGTCACAGTCACCTCGATGGCCCTGATTTTGGTTTTAATGGCATAAAGGAATGCCAGTGGTAACAGTGGTTAAGAGCTCAGGATGCTAACCGAGAGGTTGCAAGTTGGAACCCACCGAGCACTCGTTGGAATCCCTGTGGGGCAGTTCTCCTCCGTCCTGTAATGTCACTGTGTGTCGGAGTGAACAGCAGTGGGTCTAACTGCGTAAAGGTGCTGAGAGACTCTAGAGTAGTGTTCAAGGAAATGGTTGATGAGGGAAATGATTCATTTTCTTATCAAGCAAGCCGATGTCATCTGGGAATAAAATTATTGAACTAAAAAACAATACAGTGGAATCCTTTCTGAGATTACTTTGAGGGATTAAGACCTCATGAGTAAAAGGGAATCAGTAGATGTCATCTATCTGTGTTTCTTTTACATCTTAGAAACAGTTTATCCGCTTAAAGGTTAATTTCCAAATATTAGATAACAGTAGTCATTGATAGCAAACAGAAGTACAACTAGAAGCAAGGAACAGAGGGTAAGGGGAAAGGCCATTCCTAATCTTCAGTAATAACAGGTTTATAAACTACACTTGGGCGAAGGATTCTCATTGATGTCAGTTGCAAGATTCAGGGCAAATAATACAAACTACTTGATGGATAGATTGGTTACAGGTTGTAAATGATGACCCAGGTATACAAAGAGCAATGGAAACACATGTCAGAGGGATCACAGAGATGGGTTCCAGGTCAGGATACAGGGTTGGACCCTGGCCTAGCATTCACTAGATGTGTGATTCAGGCAAGTTATTTATCAGCTTTAAGCCTCCCTTTCACCATCTGTAATTTGTTGAGAATAATAGTGCTTGCTAAGAGGACTTTTGGAGGAATTTAAGAAGATAAATTATATAAAGCACTTAACTCAGGGTCTGGTATACTGTAAACATTAAGGAAATGTCTGCTGTGATCATTATTATTGTTACAAATAACGTGTTCAGCATTCACTGAGCCTAGACCCTGCATGAGACACTGTGCCATGTTTTGGGTCTGTTTACGCTATGTACTGTATGTATTAAAATCAATTTAAAAATAAAGGTCAGCGTTGTCTTCAGGGAGCTCACTGTCTATTCAGGCTGGTGGAGGAAGCAAATGTCCATAGTTAACTATGAAACAGTAAGATAGATATACAGGGAGGACTTTGGAGGCTGAAATTTTTGAGGGTAATGATGTATCTCCCTACAGCACTGCCAGGAGCATACGTCTAGACCAGTGAAACCACAAATCTGATCCCATATTGCAGTGTTCAGATTTTTTTTTGTCTTATTTTTTAAACTGAGGACTGACATACATGAAGTGCACAAATCTTAACTCAGTTAATATTTAGTGTCTGTATGCCCTTGTAACTACAGTAAGATCAAAATTAGACCATTTCAAACAGGAAAATATATTAGTACATTTCCCACATCTTAGAAGATACCCTGACACCGTTTCTCAGTAAGAAATACCTACTTGAGAGATAACCACTGTTCACATACCTGACACGCTAGATACAATGTGTCTGTTTTTGAGCTTCATGTAAATGGAACCGTACAGTATATACTTAGGCTCTTATCTGGGCAGAAAAGGGAGAGAAAAAGAACAAGGTCACGTTAATCTCTAAATAATACAAACATTTTACTAAGAATATGTTTGCCTGTGTCACCAAATCAGGTAATGGTGACAAAGTTTTGTGAAAACATGATAGTAAAGGTCATAGGGGCGTGCTCAACCTGCTGCCACTGAGTCAGTTCCAACTCATAGCAACACTAGAGGACAGAGCAGAACTTCCAAGGAGTGCCTGGTGGATTTGAACTGCTGACCTTTTGGTTAGCAGCCACGGCACTTACTCTCTGTGCTACCAGGGGCATGCTAGTTCTCACCAATTGGAAAGCACAGATTGCACCATAAACAGTGTTCCCAAGGGTGTACCAACTGGAGATGAGTGTGAAGAATTGGGAAGGAAGATTTGCAGATGTCTTCTTCCTCCCAAACCCATCTCAGAAGCTTGGCCACTTGGGGAACAGAGGCTGTCTGGGATTGAGTGGCTTGTAAAGTAAGCTGCTAAAGAAACCTTTAAGCAATGGACCTTCGCTGTCCACTGACTCCACTTGTTCTCTTCATGCTTTTGTTGGGTGTTTACTTTCCTTTTCTAGTACTGTAAATGTGGTAGGGCAATGAGGACAGCTGAGAGGGATGGTCTGTGTCTCACCCATACCTACAGCCTGATGACACAGTCTTTAGAACATCTGTAGCATCTTGATGTTTTTCTCTTTGTTTAGGTTGTTACTTTGGGACTGTGATGATCGAAGCTACAGCTACTACGTGGAGGTGTCTACCAACCAGCAGCAGTGGACCATGGTGGCTGACAGAACTAAAGTCTCCTGCAAGTAAGTTACTTGCTTCTAGAAGTGTATTCCAGTTGAGAAGACATAGTCTTTTGTATGGATTCAGAAGATTCCAACAAATATTCATGGAAACTCCAAATTCTTTTTTTAAAATACTTTATTGTGCTTTAAGTGAAGGTGTAAAATCCTGTTCCATTGCACACACACTACAGTGTAACTCAACCACACTCCTCCTTTCCACCCTGTATTTATCACGTCCATTCAACCCCGAAGTTCTTATTTGGAGATTGAAAACGTATTTCTCTTAAGTTTTTACTTCTGTTTTGACTGTCAAGTACTGAGGTAAGAATTTGTAGGGCCAAACAAGCTTTCCCTATTTCATGACTTGAACTTGATTCACACTATTAAAAGTAACATACATACCTAAGTAGAAAAAGAAAGAAAACTTATACAAGCCTGTCTCCCCCTTGTGCCCCATGTCACTCCTATTAGAATTTTTGGTGTCCTTGGAGAAGTTTGTGTAAGTGGCATGCACTTTGGTAGTTATTTGGGATTCTGTTCTGCTCCTCACTCGCACATCATTATCAGGGTTAGCTTTAAACACTCGCCTCATCTCAGTGTTAGCCAAGCTGTTATCTAAACTAAGGAAATACCTTGTATGTTAGGTTCTCCATAGGCAGACAGAGGTATTTAACCCTCATTGCGTTGGGCTCCTGTGGTCACAAGGGAAGCTAACAGACAGGATTGTGTGGATTCTGAGCAGCCTAGAGTAACACTATGTGGAAAGAGTTGATTACCTCTTTGTGCAGATCCAGATTTCTGGGAAGCCAGGTAATAGCAAAAGGCCGTGATTTCTTAATAGCACTAATGGTGACTTCTTTAATGCACTGTCTGACACCATCTTTAAAGTGAGCTCTTGCTATTATTACAGCAATTGTCATATAAAAAAAATTGCCATTGGATCAATTCCGACTCATAACTGCCCCATAGAGTTTCAAGGAGTTCCTGGTGGATTCAATCTGCTGACCTTTCAGTTAGCAGCCACAGCACTTAACTACTCCACCACCATAACATATTTATATTAGGGTAACATTTGTTGTTGTTACAAATAATCCCCAATATTTCAGTGGCTTACCAATAACTTATTTCTCAGTCCGATGAGTATGTTCCTGGGTGTTAGGTGGCTTGTCTCCATAAGTGATTAAGGAAGCCAGGTGTCTTCCTTTTGGTGGCTCTGCTGTCACCTAGGGGCCCTTTCATTGTCATCTGCGTCTAGCTGGAAGAACATAAAGGCTTCTGAGGAGCCTTAGTCTGAGTTTGGCACACATTTCTTCTGCCCACATCCACTGGAGAGAACCAGTCACTGTATCACATCTAGAGGCTAGAAGGACTCAGTGACTCTCTGGCTAGGCGGCCACTACCCAGCAGAACATAGCGGTTGTGGTCATCCCTACCACAGTATGTAAGAAAACTAACAACTCTTCAGTAGGAAGCATGGCGGCCCATTCACACCTTGTGGAGATTATCACCCATTATATAAAAGAGAAAATGAAGCCCAGAGAGTCTCAATGTCTTTTCCAAGAAAGAGAGCTAAAATTTAAACCCAGGGCTCTTTCTTCTGTACCCCGTTGGCTCTTACCACTCAGCATTACTAAAGAGGGTAAAACCAAGCTATGAGACAAAAGGGGGAAATGGAGAGGCTAACATTTCCAACCTCTTAGAAGACTCTCTCTGTGAATAGGCAGCCTGTCAAGGCTCATGAACAATTGCCTGTTTAATTTTGCAGTGTAATTTCTTATTATCTGTCAAGCTCACAGACCCTTAACTTGGTATTTTATCACTCAGGTGCTACAGCACTTAGTGTTTTACAAATTGATAAATAATACATCAGAAGAACAAGAACTGTGACAGAGAAGGCAAGCTCCTGTTAACAGTGCTAAGAATCAGCAAGACCAAAGGTTATGGTTTCGTTTTTATAAGTGTAACCCTGATCTATTGTGCAGCCCGTCTTCTAGTTAGGTCTTAAGAAGTATAAAAGAAAATATGCAAATAATACAAGAAGAAAGCATTGCCTTTCTCGCTTAATATATCCCAGAGCCAACTTCAAGAGAGGATTCTGTTAGCTTCAGGAACTGTAGCCTTTGCTTTTGTGAAGTAAAGTATGTGAGTTATGTTAAAAATGAAATTAGATAGGATCTTTAAAGATCACAGCCCTGGCTCTTGATAGCATTCTTTGTAACCAGGAAATCAGAGGATCGAGTTTGGCTGTCCTTGGAACAATCTCTAGGAAATGATTCTCCAGTGTCTCCCTGCAAGTCTCTCTGTTCCAAGAGCAGGCCATTTCCCTTTATCTCCGTCTTAAATCCTTTCTACAGTGGGAGCTGCTTGTTTCACCTTCAGGGGAAAGGGTCATTTTCTATTGTAGATAATCTTGTTTTTGTGTTGGCTGATTTTTAAAAATTACTTCTTTTACCTCTCTTTGCTCATGTAAGTTAATTCTGTGTCCTTTAAGCTTCAGTTCACAAACCTCACTTTGCAATCATTGATTCCTTTTCTCTGCTGTCTTTTAAATTTTGAACCTTAGTTCTTTGTCAGTGCAGTAAGATACATTAGTTTTTAAAGTATAAATGTGAAACACGCGCATGGGAAATTAGACAACTCAGAATGGATTTATGAATAATGAAAAACAAAATTATGCTTGCTCATCTTCTGTTCCATGGCTCTAAAGTTACTACTTTGGACCATTTTGTTTTTGTAAATTTTTGACTATAAATAATATTTGTGTTTTTCACGCTATTTATGAATGTATTCCTTTTACTCATTTCTTGATATAAAAAATGAGGAAATGAGCATATTTAACCACTCTCCATTTTTTGCTAGTTGTGGTTTTCTAGTTATAACATTATTTAACCTTTTAAAAGTACACAGTTTACTGGAATTTGTGTTCTCTGTACACAGTTATTTCTTGACTCCCTGCAATGCTTATGAAGAAATTCCCACCCCTGCGTTTTCCTGCATCTTTCCCCTTTGTACCTTACATCTTGGGTTAGCTGTCCCACTGCACTGTTGCTGTAAAGGTTTGTGCTGCTTACCTTCTCTTCTTGGTCTGAGAGTGAAATCTTCAGTGTGTTAACTATAAATGGACTTTGAAAAGGGAAGACTACTAATATTTCATTTTAATATTGTGATTGTGTAAACGTTTGCTACAAATCTAGTCACTTGTTGGGCATAGAGCGAGGAAAGTCTTAATCTGTGTCACTAAACTTGTGTCCCTTCAATTATACTGTGTTTGGACAAAATAGGATCAATTTTCATATATGTGCTGAAAATCATTCTGTATGTTCAATAGCTTTATGTTGGGCAGGTTTTTGTTTTCCTGCAGTTCCTAATTGCCTCTCTTCGCTGTTACAGAAATTTCTGTAGAACACTGTTGATTAATTGAACAGACTGCAACCTAGGTCTACTTTACATTTGTAATTCTAAAATTTCTTTTTTTTTCCTATCTAAATTGGTTCTACTGTCTCTTGGGTTTCCTTTTTTCTTTTTGTGGAATGTGGATAAAGGGTTAAGCCCTTTTCCCGTTGAATATAAGTTGACCCTGAGCTCAGTCAGTTTTTCTAGATACTTCCCCTGGGAACTTGATGGAAGTGAAAGTCAGCTGCCCTGTTAGGCAATATTGTTTGTGATAAAAGTTACCCCGATTGGTGAGTTGTATCTGGCCCGAAAGGCATGTAAATGAACTATAAATACTCGGTCAGGAGCCAAATGAACTGTAAATAGTCAGGAGCCATAGCTTTGGACTTCCTGAGTGCTGTGACTTTCGTAATGGGCTTGTCCCTTTGAAGACCTGGAAGCCATGCTTTTGGAGTTGTTACAGGAAATGTTAGTTTCTATTTGAAATGTTAGACATCTAAGCCAGAATGATACCACATTTATGTAGTGTGAGTCTTGTACATACCTACCTGGGTTGTCACCGACAGGCCATAAAGAGCAGCTTCTGGACAGCTTCATAGACTTCTACCAGGACTTCCCTGGAGGAAAATGCCGGCCGCTGTCCTGATGGTGTGCTGTTCCTGTTTTCTGACCTGGGTGACTCTGAAGACAAGTGTAGCCTCCTTGGGTCTTTTCAGTGTGAACATTTGGTTAAGAAAGACCCCTGGTAGGTACTGCACAGAGTAAATCTCTAGGTAATTTTTTTCAGAAAGGTATGTGGAAAGTGAATTTTCAGAATTCTTCCCTGTCTGATGGACAGTTTAACTGGATTTGGAATGCAATTTCTTCAGAATTTTGAAAGCTTGGTTGGATTGCCAGCTAGCATGTAGTGTTGCTGATGAGAAATCTGATACAAATTTGATTCTTGTTCTGTGTATTAATTTAGTTTTTTCTATAGCAGCCTTTAGAATCTTCACTTTGTCTTCAGTGGTCTTAAATTTCACAGTGATGCGGAATTGTTTTTCATCTATCCTATAGAGTTTGCTTCACTGTGAAAATCTACCTAGTTCTTCACAGATTTATGAATAACTATTTTATCCAAGTCCTATTTTTTAGAAATTCACCAAAATATTTGATTTGCTTACATCTTTCCCTCCAGTTTGCAACTCTTTTATAAATGGGTCCTCTTTTGTGTTTGTGATTGATGGTCCCTAGGTAGGGAGAAGTGAATGTTCCCGGGTCTGCCATCGTATACTTGAATTCCCAAAAGCACTGCATGGGGTGACTCATGGTGAGTTGTTGATAACCCGCAGTGACCCACCTTTTCCCCTGGATGTGATTCTCTCATGTTATGTAGTTGTCCTGTTTTCTGCCAGAGTCTACTCCTGTGCATTGCTTAACCATTCCTTCACTGTACTGTGGTCTCAGTGAATATAATCCTGCCTGCCAGAGTGTTAGTGATCTCAGCCACCATTTGTCTAAGACTGTGCCCTTGGCAAACATGTAAATGATAGAAAGAAAAATTGAGTAACTGTGTAATACTACCCAGACTTGGTTAATACTTTAAATTTTCTTTTTCATTTATGACCATAGTATAGTAATAATCTAGACGTAGTCTTTAGCTTTTAATTTTCTGACACATTTCATATCTAACCTACTTACCCAGACACTTAGTAAGTTTTTTCAACCTAAATGTTATTAAAAATGACACTAAAAAAATGGCATTGCCAAGTTTTTAGTAACTTAGGAAAATGCTTATATAATAAAATCTAGAAAGTTCAGAATTATAGGTGCTATTATTACAAGTGTGAAAAAAATTATGAAAGAAGAAAACTAGAAGTAAATATTCCAAAATGTAGATAAGGATCATTTTTATGTCATGGAATTACAGAAATTGTATTTGTAATTTTCTCCATTTTTGACCAATTTATAAGCGTTCCTTTTAAAATCAAAAAGAAAACTTTATTTGGAAAAAAACCACATTTTCCTTGCTGCAGCCGTAACTGTTCTCTAGGTGTTGTCCTTGTCATTATTTGAGCAGCACTGGCAGAATGGCACGGTTTATTCATGGCCAGCAATAAATTGAATAAATAAGTGCTATACAGAGCAGTCATGTCCCAGTACCTTTTCAGAACCTTGAAGGCACTTGTCCAATCAGCAGTTGTGTTTTCCTGAAAAGGACACTTGATCCACGTATTCCGTGTGCCTTCTCCCCCTGAACCCTTGAAAGCCCCGTTCTCCTAGAGCACTTCTTTGTGCCCTTGCTCACGGACTTCAGAAGTGCACCTTCGTCTGAGCTTCCTCTCTGAGAACCTGGCCTTTTGGAGAGCTTAGAGCACCTTTTGGAGCAGACAGTTTCTGTAGCACCGTAGCTTCAGAAAGGTCCTCCCCTGTGCCATCTGAGGACTGCTTGGACCATCTCTGTCCTGGAAAGACCACTGTGGTGAATTCATCTGCTCCCTGGTCTTCAGCCTGATTATATTCATATCCGAGAAGTGGTCATCCCTTTCTGAATATAGTCGTTTATTCCTGGGTAAGGGCAGTGTTCAGCTCAGGAGTCTGCTTCTGTAACTAGTGCTCTTTTTTCGCCAGGAATCATAGAACAAGTCATGGTTCTTTTTCTCTTCTAAGTGCTACAGTGGCTAAAGACGACAGGATAAATTAAAGGTGGGAAATTACAGCCTCTATAAACTCTCCAAAGTCTAGCAGGATTGAAAAATGGAACTTTCAAACGCAGACAATTTACTTTGCCTGCAGTTTTCTGCATCGTTTTTGCCATTGTAAGGTTGAGAAAGCTTGCTTTCTGCCAGCTTCACTTCTTAGCCTGACACTTAGCACATATAAAACTTTGGGTTGGTTGTAGGAGGTCACTGCTAAGTGTATGATTTCGGGGCTGTATAGAGAAGGTTTGGGATCATTAATGTGATGCAGTAGAAAGAAAGTGGGTTTTAAAAGAAGTTTCTTTGTCACTGATACTACTGAAGAGAAGAAGTTCATATTTAGTGTCAAGTTCTAGTTTCCAGGATGGGATTACAGTTCTTGAATGCCCCGTAGATCCTATACTGAAACATTACTAGTTGGCTGTGGTACCAGCCTGTGCCACTGTCCTCAGATTCCCCTCCCTCGTCGGGTTGGGGGCATATGCTTGCTCCCGCTCTATGTGGGAGCCAATTAATGGACTGTGGTGTTGTAATTGTCACTTCTAAAATTTTCATGGAGATTTCATTTTTTTCTTTTCATATTTAATTCCATTTTCTATGCAGCATTTGACAGTAATGAGAAAGCAGTGATGTTCCTTTTCCTTTTGTTTTTAAAGGTCAAACATTGGTGCTGTGTTTGTGCAGAGCTTTAGTACGTGAACAGTAAAGGAATATGGACATCTAAGAAGAATGTCAACAAATAAGAAAGAAGAAAAGAATAGAATTCAGATAAAACACACGTACACACAGAGGTCCAGTCTGCTAACTGGCAGAACCCTGTGTTAATGATGAGTAATCATAGCCTATGAAAGGCCAGGCTCAGAGATCTCTGTTAATCAGACAGCTATTTATGGGATTATGAAATATTATGAGTGCAGAAATATTTTGGAATAGGAGACATCAACAGAGAATCAGTCAGACCTGTACGTTTAATCTTTTGTATTACAGAAAGTTCTCATGCAAAAACTTACCTTTACCTTGGGAGCCATGTGGAAAGTAGATTTTGATATCAAGTATATGAACTGAGTTTGACATTTAGAAGAGTGAGCGGGTTCTCTGGACTGCCAGTGGAGATGGTTCCTTCCCGTCTAGAATACCGAGGGGTGAAGGGCCAGAAGGAAGTGAGTTCCCCTTCAGCAGCAAATGAGCAACAGGGAGAAGCCCATTTCCCTCCTCACTGCTTAAACAGGGAGCCAATTATTCTGTGAAGATAATGGTTTTTTCCATGTCTGTTACTAAAAAATTGAAGGATACGTCCATAAAACTTTCACGATGAGCTGTGCGAACACACTTAAAATATACATGATCAGAAAGGTTTTTCTTATGAAAATAGCTTTCATATGAATATTAGGCTCCAAATGACAAAAGTCCACCAAGACCTCACCAGTTCAACTCTCCTCATCTCTTTCCAGCGCCAGCCCATACTACTGACTAGCCTTCCTATCCTCTGCTCCCCTCCTCAAGTTTACTTTTCTTACTGTAGCTAGAGGGGCGTTTTTCAAGCACAACTCATGTGTTCTTCCTGTTTAGACCCCTTTACTGGCTTCCCGTTGCTGTCTGGATAAAAATGAGAATTCGTAACCCAGCCTGTAGCCCTACACAGTCTCCCTCTCTAGACTGCTCTTTCATCCTTCTCCCTGTGCTTTCTCAGTTCTTACCACCTTGACCGCCTCTCATTTCTACCATGCTTCATGCTTCTTTCTTTGCCACAGATCCTTTGCACATGCTGTGGTCTCTGTCTGGAGGCCATGTTCCCATTCTTTGTCTAATTAACCCCTAGTACGCTTTAGTTCTTGGCTCAAGATCACCTAGGAAAGTGGGCCCTGACCACTCCTGTCTATTAGATCTTTTTGTCATCCCCTCTCACAGAACAGAGCTGCTTTCCTTGACGGCCCATATTGTGGCTTATAATGACCCAATCCTCGGCATGGTTATTAAATTACCGTTGGTCTTCCCCATTGGAATGTGAGCTCCGTGAGAAAGGCAGTTCTGTTGTTTTGCTCACTCTTATCCGTAGTGGGCTAGCTAGGACCTCGCTCAGTAGGTCGTTGTGACCAGAGTGAGGGTATGGGCAAATACAGTCATCTGTCTCCCGTCGTGCCTTTGTGTGTTGGCTTCACTGGTCCTGCTGTCTGGACATTGTCATTACAGGTCCTTAGGTGGTCTCTCTGTGCCAGCCTATATGCCACAGCAAGGAGCAAGGCAGAGTTTGTAAGAGATAAAAGTTGTGCCTAATGAGGTGGTCTTTGTAGACTGGGAATGTGTCTTCCCAACTTGCCTTTATTAATCCATTATTGATCTGTCAACCTCGATCTATTCAGAGCCTTTTTCGCAGGTTTTACTTCAGTAATTGCTGGAGTTAAGTTTTCCCCAGTCGCCACATGTACCCTTGCCCCTCATGTTGATGACTTGGATCCCCTAGTAGCAGTGTGTCACTTGAGGCTAGGTCCTGGCTGGAAGTCCAGTACATCTGTTTTTAGCAACTCTTAAAGTCAAGTTTTTCCTTATAGTGGGGCTGAGTGCTCTAAAACCTGATTGCCAGCTGTGCACCTTCCACTTCAGAAACTGATTTCAGTTAAAATCCAAGTTTATCAGGTGGATATGTTTCAAATCCTTCTTCAAATTTTCAAATTTAAAAAAGCCCTTAGTCTATGGAGAGAAACTCTAAAGTGCTTGTTAAGGCATTCTGCATACATCTCCCAGCAGGGCAGTTTGTCCAGCAGACAACTCTTGCTATGGATTCCTAGAGCTCTGAATCCCCACTTCACCATGGTCTCAGGATGGCTGCAGGAGGCCTGGCCATAGCACTGTCCAGAGAGGTGCTGGGTGGGTACTTCTTACCATGACCAAGTCTTCATTGCCACTTCTGGGATGGGCATTGCTAATAAAACTGTGCAGACATGGGACCTGCTCCTCAAGAGCCTCTAGTCATAGAGACTCCAGAATAACAATTGCCATAGAAATCCATGTTTTTGAATAAACGGTTAATATGGGCATCTCCAAATATATATCCGTGTGTATGTGTGTGCATAGAAAAGAAAAGAAAGTAAAGCCTTTTTATTAAGCAGTGGACAAGTTAGCAACATTGTATTTTTGATCATACCTTCCTAAAGTGCCTGTCTCAGTTTATCAAATTATAGCAAGGGGTTAGCATTCAGTCTCTGAACCCTGATAAGCAGGTACTGTCTTGGTAATGATGCTATATTCTGACTCATCTCAATTCCAGAGTGCTAAAAGGCTGGTGTTTTCTTTCTAGGTTAAAAAAAGGAAGGAGAAAGGGTTATTGTGAATTTAGGACTCCAGCCTACACATGGAATCAACTGGCTGGTTTACTCTCTTGGCTTGGCGTTGTGCACGAGGACGTTTTGTTGTTACTGTTGTTATTTACTGTCCAGTTAGCTCCAACCCACAGGGAGCTTCTGAGTCACAGAACAGAATGTTGCCTGGTTCTGTGCTGTCTTCGTGATTTTTGGTGTGTTTGAGTCTGTTGTTTCAGCTGTGGTGGCAGTCCATCTTATAGAAGGTTTCCCTCGTTTTCACTGACTCTACTTGACCAGACGTGATGTCCTTTTCCGGTGACTGGTCTTTCATGATGGCATATTCAAAGTGAGCTGAGATCTGACCGTGCTTGCTTCTAAGGAACATTCTAGTTGTATTTCTTCTGAGACTGATTTGTTCTTATGGAAGTCCATTGCGGAAGAAAGATTCTTCTCCACTCCACAATTCAAAGGCATCAAGTCTCCTCCTGTCTTCCTTTTATGTGGTCCAGCTTTCACATGTGTATGAGGCAGCTGAAAAGTCCATAGCTTGAGTCAAGGCAGATCTTGATCGTTAAAATGGCATCTTTCATTTTTAAAACTTTAAAAAGCCCTTTAGTAGCAGATTTGCTCAATCCAAGACATCATTTAACTTCTTGAGTGCTGCTTCTGTGAATATGGATTGTTGATCTGAGTGAAAGGGACATCACTGACAACTTGAATTTCTTCTTCACTCATCATGATGTTGCTTATTGGTTCAGTCGTGAGGATTTTTGTTTTCTTCACATTCAGATGTAATCCATACTGAAGGCAGTAGTCTTTGGCCTTCACCAGTGTTTGAAGTTGTCTTCATTTTTGGCAAGCCATGTTGTGTGGTCTGCATATCACAGATTGTTGATGAGTCTTCCTCCAATCTTGATGACATATTCTTTGTCACATAGCCAGTTTCCCAGATTATTTGTTCAGCATACAGACTAAGTAAGACACATACCTTTTCAACTGGAAAATAACCCCTTGAAAATACTGGGCCATATTTTCCTAGCTTTGATTTAGTTTTTAGTATTTTTCAAGTGATCTTAGTAGGTACAGCCTCTTAATACAGTCTGAGCGCAAATGCTGAGTTGACCAGGAAGACATTTTTCCTCTAAACATTTTGGGAACCATTACCAAAAGGGGAGGAAAAAAGGTGTAAAATACAAAACGGAATCATAGAACATAGCATTTTATAACTAGAAGTACCTGGGTAGTCCAAACAGCTCACTGTACAAATTTGAATTTGAGACAGAAAGATCAAGTGCTTGTCCCCAAGTCCTTGTCCAATGGTGGGACCCAGGTTAGAACCCAGGTCTCTTGATTTTGAGTGAAAGAGAATAGTAAAAAGAAAACAGAGATACTCAAAGAATATAGGCATGATCAGAGTATGGCATGGAGTTAGGTGAGTTTTCCTAAAAAAGATGCATTTTGAGCCTGGCCACCAGCTACTGGCCTCCATCGTAGCTGGGAGGACTTGTGTTCCCAACCAGAGGAGCCTGTTAACCTCACATTTAAGCATTACATGGAGGTGTAAGTCAGAAGATGACTCTAGATTAAAAAGATATCCACATATATTTTCCTTAAATTCCTGCCTTGGTGTCCTGTCACTTCCTCCATAGAGAACTAACTTGTCCAGCCTATTGGATGTGTCATAATTCATAGTTTAAGGGTTGCTTTTTAAAGTACAGTTTCTGTGCCAGTGGTCAGATTGAGATTATCTAGGGGGTCATTATCCAGGTTGTAAAGTGTGTTAACTTCTGTTTTTCTTCCTTTCTCTTTCCTGTTACCTACTTAAAAACAAAAAAATCATTACACTGTTCACTAGGCTGTTTTCCTTCCTTCAAAAAAGACTTGTGTGCTTGTTTTTTTCCCCCTCTGTTTAAGTCAAGATCCATAAAGCATATTTTTCCCACAGTTGACATTTTCTTTTCACAATCTCTTACCATGGAATATCAGTGAATTTCTTCATGGTGTTATAAATTATGTACTGAGTATCAGTAATAAACATTTCATATGAAGTTTTAAAGTGTTGTTTTGGAGTGATGATCATCTGGAATTATATTTGCCAGCTGCTTTGGAGGGAGTTCTGTGAGTGCTTTCTGCTCATACCCGTTTCACCTCTTTATCCAAATGTATGCAACTCGACCAAGCTTATGTAGTAAATGAAAACCAAGCAGGAGAATATTCAGGCTCCTAGTCAGGTGGCTGGATAATCTGGTGGTGTAGTGGCTAAGTGCTACAGCTGATAATGAAAAGGTTGATGGTTCAAATCCACTAGGCACTCCTTGAAAACTCTATAGGGCAGTTCTACTCTGTCCTATAGGGTCACTATGAGTCAGATTTGACTTGACATTGGTGAGTTTTGGAGTCACTTGGCTTTAACAGACTTGACTGGAAATGGGTGGGAAGGAGTCATCTTGTTTGTCCTTCTGCCTCTGACAGGGACTCATGGTAGATTTAACCCAGAGAGCTCCTGATTTTCTCCTGATGAGGGTAAGTTGGTCATACAAGGTCTGACAATTAAGTCTGCAAACTCATTGCTGACTATCACTACAGTCATCTTGGAAGTACCCCCCTTGAGAAGCTATGTACTGATGCACACCTAGTCCACCCTTCAAAGCATTTTTAGAACTCTTTCTAGAGTTGTTCAGTTGTCTGTGAGGGAGTTTTTAGCCAGTAAACAAAGAACTGTATTGGATCACTATATTGGAATACCCTCTCTACTCACCTGATCTGGCCCACAGTGACTTTTTTTGTGATCCAGAGATAAAGGAAATATTGAAAGGAAGTCATTTTGATGACATTGAGGATATCAAGAGCAGTACAACAACAGCTCTGATGGCGATTCCAAAAAGAGTTCCAAAATTGTTTTGAAGGGTGAACTGGATGCTGGCAGTGGTGCATAGCTTCCCGTGGGGAGTACTTTGAAGGTGACCATAGTGATGTTCAGCAGTCAGGTATGTAGCACTTTTTTCTAGGATAAGTTCACAAACTTAATTGGCAGCCTCCCTACCCCTTTCTTCTGATCTGCAGTTCTCAGACCCTGTCGGGTAAGTTTTGTATGTGTGGGTGACACTGAGACAAAGGAGGATGGCAGGATGGCATGTGCTGGTACTGCTGCTGTTAGATGATAGTAGCTTGTTTACATTGTTCCTTTCTCCTTCCTCGTTCTCCAGGGAGTGAATTCCCTGGTGTGATTTGATGGTGAACATATAAGCCTAAGAGAAATTTTAAGTGATGGAGTTTTCTCTAGGGTATGCTAGCGATTGGGGGTGGAGGGGCTCCTGGAGGTTCATTTCACACTTCTGAATCTTCTGAATTCATTTTTCCTAATTAAAAATCCCAACCTGTGCGAATCTGATTTTGAGATCACAGATGTAAGCTAACAAGAGGCCATAACGCCATGGTTCAGCTTCTCGCAGCACCATGGAGTTTTTCCTGTCACACACAGCCACTGTCTGTTTTAACAGGCTACTTGAAAGCCCCGAATGGCACCAAGAGGTGGTTGTAGTGCCCTGTGAAGACAGGCTGGGCACTGTGTGTTCACTGGCTGGGTGCAGTGAGCACCAAAAGAACAGTGTATAGTAATAAGTTTTCATAAGACACAGCATGTACTGAGCATCTGCAATTACAGATACATTCATTTTGGGATTCTTGGCTGATTTTCAGATTTATACCTTCACATCACATTAATGTGGTATTCTTACATTAATATTAATTAACTTTATAAATTTCTGAGGAGATGAGAAGCTAACACAGGGCACAGACTTCTAAGCCATTCAGATTTTGGAAATGAAAAAACTGCTATTCTCAGGCATTATTTTCTCCTTGTGTCACTTCCTTAATTAAGATTACCATTCAGCTAATATTGAATCATTGCCCTGTCAGGAACCCCCACATCTGTGTGACACGAACCCGTGCTAACTCCAGTGTAATGTATCGGTTCATTAATTTAGCAGGCGTGTTTTGAGCCATGTCTGTAGGTCAGGCGCTGTACAGATACTCGCCTACTCCCGTCAGCTAACCCGCCAAAGTCCGCTCGTTGGCTCAGGGTCACTTGTGCAGACGGGAACTGGAAGAAAGCATTTGTGGTTCTGTTGTTGTTAGTTGCCTTTGAATCAGTTCCGACTGACAGTGATCCCATGTCTGCAGAGTAGAAGAACTGCACCCTAGGATTTTTAAGACCATACCCTTCAGGAGCAGATTGCCAGCCATGTCTTCTGAGGTACCTCTGCCAACGTTTCTGCTGGTAGTTGAGCCCTGAACCATTTGTGCTGTTCAAGGGCTCTCTTGCATTTGTGGATTCTGACACATTGGCTAGCCTAGATCTCCTCTGAGTGCATTAGTAGGGATAACATTTATTCAAGAAGCATATATCGTACAAATGGAGGGGCCTTGGCTTTGGAAGATAAATAAAGATCACTCCTTCTCCCTTCAGCCTGCCAGAGGGAAATACAAGTCGGCCTGTGAGCCCTGAAGATCGCCCTCGAGATGGCAGGATTGCCAGTCCATTTCTGTATTACCTTTTGTTTTGGAAACAATAACCTCCGCTGTGAGGAGGCTTAGCAAATTGAATGTGTTCGGCTGCACTCCCGTGGTGGTGCTCTGGCTGCCCTCTCTGATGGTAAGATAAGTGTGATGTGCAGCTTGTAATGAGCACTTGCCGTTTCTGTAAACTCTGTAATACTATATAATAAGCAGTAATTTTCCTCTTATCTTTGATAACAGGAGGTTTCTGCTTAGCTGTTAGTGGTAGCCAGAACATGGTGGGCTTCCTAGCCCCCCCACCAATATGATAAATTTTCAGAAACCTTTTTTTCCACAAGATGAGATTAACAGATTTTTTTCCCCAAAGTTTGTCCAAAATGTTTAATAGCTAATCTTGCCTTTAAAAAGTCAAAGTCAAATAAAATGGCTCTGAAGTAACCATTTAAAATAAAATGCCTATGTACATTCTTAAGCTCTTTTCAGCTGTCTTCTGGCTGTGCTTTTCCTCTAGGGATTAGGTACCTTGAAGCTAAGCCCAATAGCTTGGAAGATAAAACTGCCAAGTCTCAAATTATTGTTTTAAATTTCCTTCGAGAGATTGTATCTTAAGTATAAAGTCAACTCATTTTTGATGACTGGGTGCCCTTCTCTGAGAGTGAAGAGGGCTCCCAAAGTCACAACACCGTCAGAATTGGATGGAGTTCTTGCTTTGATTTTTTTTTTCACTTTATTTTTATTGTTAGTGATAACATACACAGCAGAGCTTTTTTTTTTTTTCCTTTAATCTTTGGAACATACACAGTAAAACCTGTGAAATCCAGAACCTGTATAAGGTGGAAACCTCTCAGAAACAGAGAACTCAGATGTTTTCCACTAAAGGGAGAGAGAGAAAAGTAGTAAGATTGTACCTTGCCAAAGGCAGAGAACTTACGAGACAGAAAAACAAGCCGGTCTCTGGGTTCTGGCTGTCACAGGTCTCACTGTATATAGAACAGAAGTGGACACAAACTTTATATTGTGGCCTTCCTGCCTCTGTTTAAAGTCATCTCTCTTCTTTTCTCTTGATGCTTAGAACACTATAACATTGTTGTTCTTCTGTAATTAAGATTTTCTTTCTCATCAAACTGTCTTTCCCCTTTGCAGATCATTGACTGCGTTATCTAGTCGTCATTCATTTCTATAGGCGCTTGGTAACCACTTACCCTGTCCAGTTTGTAAGATGTAACCACTGTCAAATGAGTAAGTGCTCATTTTGTGATGGTCAAGAAAGCTTATGAATCATGATGCTGAGCACCCTTGTACTTCTGTGATCACTGGGCACTGCCATTTATCTGTCACAGAGCTGGCCATCCAGCAGATTTCTTGTCTGCCACTGGAGTCCCTCTGACTTGCTAAAACCAGCATATCCATGAACAGTGGCAAGTAAGACACGGAAGTGGTTGAAGCTGACCTCATGTTTAAAAGATGACTTGCTTTTGGGGCACGAAAGGTTGGATTTGTTCATCAGAACGCTAGATTGAGCTCCCCTGTGGGTGGAGCTCTGTGGGGGTATGAAGAAAAGGGAAGATAGACCATGAACCGTCAGGAAGCCTAGGGTCTGGTTCACAAATAAGAAGTATATCAAAAATGACTCCTGCACTGGCTGCATTTCTCCAGGTGCTCTGTAAAAAGCAGAGGAGGGTTAAAGGATTGCTTCTTTTGCCTGCTTAAAATTGTTCCAAATCCCAGAAAGATAATTGTGTAATCCATAAAGACAGTTTATCAGAACCAAAAGGCAAGTAAATCACATCTAGATGAAGCTGGGCTGCTGGTCATTGAAGTGTATCGGAGAGTGTTTGGGGGAGACCAGTTTTCCCCACTGGCCCAGCACTTAACAGCGTTGCTCAGAGAAAGCGCTTCCATCTGTTGGGTGCATCCGTTGTTTTGTAGCCCTTGGTGGTCTTCTCCCCAGTGTTTTACATGGACACAGCTGCACTCACATGGAACTAAACTCACTCTGCACATGAAATGGACTGACCCAGCTGGAAGCAGAATTTTAATCAAATGCCAATAGAATGGCCCATTTGCTGTGACGTCCCTAGAGTCATAGTGGGTACCCACATAATCCAGTTGTTTACTGGGATTTGATTTCTAGCTCAGCAAGCTGTCTTTGGGGTTTACTTAGATTGACTTAACTAAGATTTGTTGTTTTCACGGTCCTTTCAAGGAGCCCTGGTGGTGTAGTGGTTAAGCGGTTGGCTGCTAACCAAGAGGTCAGCAGCTCAAACTCACCAGCTGCTTCATTAGAGAAAGATGAGGCAGTCCACTTCCCTGAAGATTACAGCCTTGGAAACTGTATGGGGTTGTTCTAGTGTGTCCTGCAGGTTTCCTGTACCTTGGAATCGACTCAACAGCCATGGGTTTTTAGTGGGCTATTCACATCAAAATTTTCCATGGAGGTCCCTTGCTGTAGATCTAACATTGCCTGTTGGCAGACAGTTGTAATCAAGATGAGGGTCTTGCCTTCAAAGTAGAAGAGATTTGTTCAGTGTTTGATTTGGGTGTTACTGCTTCGCTTCTATTAGGGTACTGGATATTTGAATCTGAGGTTTAAGGCAGCTTTCCCAGTTATTTGAAATGATATTAAAGATCAGTGTTATTTTTCAGAAATGTTTGGGTCAAGTGATGTGTTCATTTTACTACAGATGAAACATAAGGGGGAAGTGGGCTTATGGGGGAATTCCAGCTCATGTTTGCAAGGAGGGAACCAAAAATCTACACCAGTCCCTAATCTCTCTTCTGTTTGGAAAAGGGGACTGAAGAGGAAGGCACCTAGCCTAGCGTATGGGAATAAGGTGCGGTGAAGCGATTGTGAAGCTGTTCTTCTGTCATCATCATCGTCAGTATTTCTTAAATGAGGAGCTGCTTTTCTGTGTAAGAACATCTAACTCGTAAATTAAATTAGAAATAAAGATGCTGGCTCTAAGGCAGAGTTCAAAAGTCTCGGGCCCTCCCTCTGACTTCCTCTTCCATGGAGCACTGTCTTCCCAAGTGATGGAGCCAGTTTTTCCCGTGTCAGACCAGGGGTCTTTCAGTATCCTTATACCCACGGGGTCTGTGGGCAGAACTGTATTTTGAGATCATTGGCTTCTTTGTCTGTTTTATTTTACAAATTTGAAAACAATTTGAGAAGGTACTCCTAGGCTTCCCCAGACTGCCAGGGGGGTTCCCTGAACAAAAAGGGGAGGAGCAGAGGGTCAGGCTCACATCTGACAACCTCTGACTCAAGCAGACATTTCTGTAAGAACAGGATGTGTCAGATGCGGATATTTTTTTTTGTTTTGTTACTCCTTTATCTGATGTCTGGTTGTTCTCCTGTAAGTTTTCCTGTTTGATTCACATCATAAGTCTGGGGCCGTCTTGTTGCTAAGGTGAGGATGTCAGGTTCATCTTCGTCACTAGTGTCTCCACATTAACCCTTGAAATGGGGTGATCTTGATTGTTACACTTCAGCCAGTGTATGCTAGGAGCCAAGTGGAGTTCACGGTGAGACCCACTCCTCCTCCACCTGACTCAGGATTCGGTATCATATCAGTATGATGTGTCTCTTTGTAGCTGTGTTTGTGTATCAGGTCTGCATGTTTGTTCTGAACCATCAGGGCTGGGGAGATGTGGCCAGCCCTGGCGTTCCTTTTGCCTGTTGCTGTAATCATCCAGTCCCACCTACCTTCTTTCCTGTTCAATTTTTGCCAGCAAGAGAAGACAATATCCACCTGCAGGAAATGTATGCAGACCTTCATCCATTAATTCACTCCATTTTTATGAAGTACCTCCTGTGAGATCAGTACTGTGCCAGGAAGCATCCACCTGAACACAAACTGAAGAGCCCATGGAAGTGTGCTGACAGAGAAGTGAACACTGGACAGCCTTGGTGGCTGCTGAGGACAGAATACTCAGGCTGGCGGTGGAAAGACAGTGGCAGATCCCCTGTGACTTAGCACAGGTATGCAGCACTCCCACTGTGAAATCAGGAAGCCTGGCTCTTGACCGTGATTCTGCCACTGACCCTTTGAGCATCTTTGGGACAAGTCCCTTGTTGTCCCTGTGCCTCAGTCTCCATACCTGTAAAACGTCATACCTGTAACTAGGCTTGGTGCTAGCCTCCAAAGGGATGTTTTTAATCAAAATACTACAGGTTATTGTTATGTTATCAATGCCACAAAAAGCCATCGCTGTTGAATCATTTCCAACTCATTGTGATCCTGTAGGTCAGAGTAGGGCTGCCATAGACTTTCCATGGAATGCCTGGCAGATTTGAACAGCTAACCTTTTGGTTATCAGATGCAGCAGTTAACCACTATGCTGCCAGGGTTTCCATGTTATCAATAGAAATGGATAATAGTTATTGTCTTAGTTGTCTAGTGCTGTTACAACAGAAATACCATAAGTGGATGGTTTTAACCAAGAGAAGTTTGTTTTCTTGCATTCTAGTAGTCCAGATTTGGGCATCAGCTCCAGGTGAAGGCTTTTTCTCTATGTCAGCTCTGGAGGAAAATCTTTGTCTCAGTCTTCCTTTGGTCTGAGAGCATCTCAGCACAGGAATCTCGAGTCCAAAGGACATGCTGTGCTTCAGGCTCTGCTCTTTTGGTGTTAAGACCTTCCCAGCTCTCTGCTTGCTTCCCTTTCCTTTCATCTCTTGTAGGATAAAAGGTGGTATCAGCCACACCCCTGGGAAACTCCCTTTACTTTGGATGAGGGAGGTGACCTGGGTAAGGGGGTCACAGTCCCACTGTCATGGATTGAATTGTGTCCCCCCAAAAGGATGTGTAGTAATTTGGCTGGGTCAAGATTCCCTGAATTCTGTGATTGTCCTCCATTTTATGGTTTTCTTATGCTGTAAATCCTAATTTCTGCCTGTAGTTAACAGTGGATTATGTTAGAGAGAATTACGGTGGGATTGTAAATCTCCTCCTAAGTTTACCTCCCTACTTCACTGTAAAGGAAGTTTCCCTGGAGTGTGGCTTGCACAACCTTTTAACCTGTAAGAGATAAGTGGAAAGGGAAGCATGCAGAGAGTTGGGAACTTCACACCATGAAGAAAGCAGCCCTGGGAGTAGAGCACATCCTTCAGACCTGAGGTTCCTGTGCCAAAGACTGATGCAACACAAGGACCTTCCTCCAGAGCCAACAGAGGGAAAACTGTCTCCTGGAGTGGACACCCTGGATGTGGACCTGTAGCCTAGTAGATTGTATAAGAATAAATTTTCCTTTGTTAAAGCCATCCACTTTGTGGTATTTCTGTTAGAGCAGTACCAGCTAACTAAAACACCCACCCTAATCCCCTTTTACATATCCAGTCTTGTCCTATTAACCACAGGCTGGGATGAGGATTTATGATATAGGATAATCATAAAGGGAGGACAACCACACAGTAGTAGGAGTCATGGCCCAGCCAAATTGTTACTTGGGGGGTGGGGGGAACGTAATTCAATCCATGACATTATGTAAGTTTAAAGTATGAGCTATTTCTCTCTCAGGCTCTTTCTAAAATAACTATACCATGGTCCTAATGTTCAGGATAATATATTAGCTGGATAGATATATCAAAAACTGAAAACCAAACCTGTTGCTGTCAGATAAATTCTAGCTTAATAGTGACCTCCTGGACAGAGTAGAACTGCTCTATAAAGTTTCCAGTGAATGTCTGGTAGGTTCAAACTACTGACCTTTTGGTTAGCAGCCATTGCGCTTAACCACCATGCCACCGGCGTTTACAGGGAGGTAGACAGATCCTTACATGTGTGTCTCATATGTATAATCAAACCAAAGCCACTGCCATCGAATTGATTCTGACTCATCACAACCCTACAGGACAAGGTAGAATTGCTCCATAGAGTTTCCAGGGAGTGGAAACTCTTGGATTTGAGCTGCCAACCTTTTGGTTAGTGGCTATAGCACTTAGCCACTGCACCACCAGGGTTTCCTATACTGAACCACATGTACGTACACATTAACTCTTATGTACGAGGTAGAACCAAGGGCTGTAGCTGCTTCTCTCCATCTCCTTAGTGCTTTGAAACTATTGTTAACTGTCATGGACCTGGGTCCAAGCAGCTACAGAGCAATAACTCTATCCCAGAGAGAAGCATACAGCTTATTCTGGTTGGGAAATTAAAAAAAAAAGACAGAGCAAACTGAAATATGCTAAATATGTATTGAGCTTCCTGGAGATGAAGGCCGTCACATATTGAGTTATAAATCTGAAGGAAATAAAGTCGTATAGAACAACAAGTAGAGATGTGGAAGCCCAAGGTTAGGTGCGTTTGCATTTAAAGAAGGGTCAGGAAATTATCCTTTTCCTGCTAAAATCACAATGTGCGTGTCTCATGATTAGAAGCCTTTTCCTAATGAAATATTAACATCTATTAGATGTTGGCTGTGCATTAAAAATGTCTTAGCATTTGTATTTTTAGCATGGACATCACGGTATCAGTTAAAATAATTAGCCCCTGCCTCTAATCTAAAAGTCTTACCTCTTTAGTCTTACTTTTTTAGCAGGCAGATGTTTTAAAACTGATTTGAAAATCAAATTTGCCCTTCAGTGATTTCGTTTGGAAGAAACAGAATAGTAAACATTGTCGAGGGCCTTTCAGTACATTATGCATGCGAATGCAGCAGCGGAATTCAGGTTCACAAGCGGAGGCCGATGACTGCTGGGCTGAGGAAGGTTGAGTTGTTGAAGTGAATACAAAGGTCACTGGCCCTCAGATTGTGCTCTTCTGTCATTCAGTATCAGGACGGGTGCTTCCTGTTGAACTCTGTCTGCCAAAAGGTAAGAACTGCAAGGCTCTGGCAGGCGTAGACTGCGTTAGCCGTGCAGAGGCTGTGCTTAAACAGTCCGCGGTTTGCTTTCGTCTGTCTTGCCCTGTGCTGGATGCACTGAAATGAGGCCATCAGGACATGGGAGTCCTGCTCTTTCTTGACAGTCTGGAAGTTACGGCCACAGAAGTTAATTATGCACAGGCACTGCCTGATACATTTTAGGAGTTTGTCTGATATCTCCTCAAGGGTCAGGGACTATGTCTTAATTTTCTTTGAATCATCAAAACTTGGTAAGGAGGGTGACACATAGTAGAAGCTAAGAATGGTTTTGTGAACAAACTTACTTATGAAGGAATGAGTGATTATGTTTCGGATGTAACTGGTTTTGCTTTGTTTTTAATGGAACACATATTTTGTCAGACTTAGTGAATTAGCTAAAGGTAGCAGTGTGGAGGGGCCCTGGTGGCTCAGTGGTTTTTTAAGAATTATGGCTGCTCACCATAAAGGAAGACAGTCAAATTTCACGTCTACCAGCGGTTCCTTGGAAACCGTATGGGGCTGTTCACCTGTCTCCTATGGGTTCACTGTGTGTCTGAATCAACTCGAGAGCAATGGGGTTGTCACTGTCAATGAACAGAAAGCGAGATTTAAACTGATCCAAACCAAATCCTTATTCTCTGTCCTAAGATCAAAAGACTTGAGCCCTTGCAACTAGGTAGCATGATCAACATGCCCAAAATTTGAATGAAAAACCTAGTTGCCCCAGTATGTGGGTGGATTCAGGAAGAGAGTGGTTCCCAAGGTGGGTGGGGAGCACAGCATCCTTGCTGCAGTGGACCCCACCTGAGTTCTTTGTGTGATACTGATCTGTGATCCAGAGAAGCTCCTTTAGAAACGTTTCAGCAAATGAACTGCAGCTTGGAAATCCAGTGACAATCATGAACCTATGGAAAGTTTTATGCTATGCTACACCTTTCTCATACCTTTTCTGTTAGGGAGTCTTTATTTATCTTGAGTTTCTCAGGGAATGTGATGAGAACTTTTCTGGGCTCTTCTCCACTTTCCACACCTATCTCCAGATTCCAGTTGAGTGAGAGACCTGTCGTATCTGGTGTTCATGTTTCCTGGCTGCTTGCTCCTTTTGGCACCGTCCTCAGACTGAACAGACAAGACTCCAGTTGCCTCTAGTTTAGAACAGATCACTCACAGGGGTTTTCTTGTTACATCTAGTTAAAGCTATTGATGTAATCTCTAATCATTGCACATTAGAGATGGGCCTTCTTTTAACAACTGATTGACATCTTCTGCATGTGGGCCACTGAGTGGGCCCTTACTCATACTCATCAGCATGGTTCACGGATGAGGCTGACACTCCCTGAACTCTCTCCTGCGTCCTGGAGAGTGGACTGTCTTCATTTCACAGGCCTTCTTGGGGAGACTTTTGGGGCAAGACTGTCTCAGTCGCCTCCGAACAAACAAGAAGTCAGATTTCATAGGAACAAGAAGAGAGCTCCTCTGGCCTTCTGGTCATTCGGGAAAGAAGGGGGAAAGAGGGCTCAGGGTGTGTGCATAGCCGATGTGTGGATGGGTTAGGAAGCAGAATCTGTGCCAGCTCTGCTGATGTGTCTTTGTATCCCTTAGAATCTGGTGTGCGTGGAGAGAGAATTGCTTTTAATTGATATCTGTAAAGAGAACAGCACTGGTCATGTCTGTCTTACCCCATCCATGAGGAGGGAATCCATCACCCAAGGCGGTGGCAGCCAATGGGCACTTTCAGAGAGAGAAGATTGGGAAGTCTCTGTGGCCAGCGTCACAAGATGACCCTCCACGTCTTCTCACAAGGAAGCTGGAAGTGAGACATCTTACAGGCCTCTCAGATTCAATTTATCCCATCTTCCTTTCTTCTCCACATCTCCCACCCAAGTTAATGCCCTTTTTATACGCACATCCTTTTGTTTTCCCTAAGCTAGAACCATCTAGCCATTCTCATCTCATTTCTCTTTAGTGTCCGGGTCAAGTCGGCTTGTTTCTGTCCTCCCCATTGCCCCTCCCCTTAGCCTCTGTTCCTTGGACTGTTGTGACTGACTCTCAGCTGTTCTCCTGTCAGCTTCTCCCTCTGTCTCTGGTCTCTCTTCCCTTCTGCCTTTAGAGTTCCCATTGTAAAACAGAGCTATCACGTCACCACTTGCTCCCAACCTAAATGCCTTAGCCCAATGTGCAGAAGCTTATGCTGTCTGACCTCAGGCTCCTCTGTAGCTGTCATCTCTTTGTTTTTGTAAACAACCTTTGCTTTCACTGTGTGGACTACTACTTGTTCTCAGGGCGTAGTCTGTGCTTTGTTATTTTTGTGAACTTTTCTATTTGCCAGTCCTACCCCCTGGAATGTTGATCTGTTGCCTGTCCCCATCACTGCTCCTTCTCTGGTAAATTCTAGATGATCCTGTAATCACACCTCGAATGTCACCTCATCTGTAAATCCCACCTTGACCACCCAGACTAAATATGGTTTATTAGTTTTCTTAGATGGCTGGAAGAAAGTACCACAGTTTCAGTGGCTTATAACAACAGAAATTTATTGTCATAGTTCTGGAGGCTGAAGTCTGAATTCATGGTGTTAATAGGTTCGTGCTCTCTGTGACGGTGTAAGGGAAGATCCTTCCTTGCCTTTTCTAACTTCTAATGGCTCCCAGCAAACCTTGACATTTCTTATCGTGTAGACTCCTCACTCCAGCATCTGTCTTCACATAGCTATCTTCCTTTTGTGTCTGTGTCCCTTCTCATTTTTATGACACTGGTCATATGGATTAGGACCTATTGTACTCCAGTATGACCTCATCTTAACTGATAACAAATTCAGAGACCCTATTTTCAAACCAGGTCATGTTCACAGGTGTTGAGGGGTAAGGACATGTGAACATATTTTATTGGGCAGCACAATTCAATCCATACCACTTGGAACAGCTGGAATTCCCAACTCAGGCAAAATGTGAAAAAGACCTTCTGATCCTACCTGAGCAGTGTGGAAACTGGACTCATGGACTTGGAGGGGTTTTCAGGCCTGGATCCATGATGAAACCACTTAAAGCATTCAAGGTAGGGGAGCATTCCAATTAAGCACCTCTTTTCTGGTGATGGAAACCCTGGTGGTGTAATGGTTAAGTGACCAAGAAGGTCAACAGTTTGAATCTGCCAGGTTCTCCTTGGAAATTATGTGAGGCAGTTCTACTCTGTCCAGTAGAGTTGCTGTGAGTCAGGATTGACCCTGCAGCAGTGGGTTTGGTTTTGGTTTTGCTGGTGAAGAGGACAGGAACTGGATGTGGTAGATTTACCACTGCATTTCTGCTCTTTGGTAGAAGCTCAGTGGAGGTTAACATGCATGACTGATGTAGGAGATGATCTCTTTCCTAATCCAGAACTTCCAAGAGTCCTTGCCGCTATTGTTTTACTGGATGTTAAGTAGATATACATGTAGATGTTAGAAGTATTTGCATGATTTGACCTGTTTGAGCAACAGCTCTCATAAACAACCCTTTTGATGTAAAAACAATCTAATCTTCAAATAGAACTTGAAGAACTCCTGGGTAACATAATTAGTGAAAAGAAACTATGGGATACATAAATACCACTCCCAGGTATATATCCAAAGAAGTGAATATATGCCCATATAAAAACTTATGCACCAATGGCTTAACCCCAAACCCACTGCTGTTGTAATAGCCCCAAAGTGGAAGCAACCCAAATGTCCATCGCCTGCTGAGCAGGTAAAGCATTTGTGGTCTGTTCATACAATGGAAAGGAATGAAGTACCGATATATGGTACAATGTAGAAGAACCTTGGAAACAGTATATGAAAGAAGTTACCTATAAAAGACCATATATTATGATTCCGTTTGTATTAAATGTCCATAATAGGCAAATCCATAGAGGCAGAAATTAGATTATTGGTTTCCTGGAGCTGGTAAGACTGAGGAGTACTGACTGTTAATGGACACAGGGTTTCTGTTGTAGGAAATGAAAATATTCTAACATTGGTTGTGGTGATGATGGTTGAGTATACTAAACTATTTGTTAATATGCTAAAAAAGTGATTGACTAGCATACTGGACATGGGTAAATTTTATGGTATGAATATGATAATCCCAGTAAAGCTGTTATTTTGAAAAGAAACTATGGGACACTTCCCAGACCAGGGTGGAGACCCTCTAAGGGTGTTCCATGTCCTCTGCAGTTTGGGGCTGTCAGAACAGCCACATGCTGTTATTGATGAGGTTTTTAACTGCAGAAGGAGGAGACCATGCTCAAAAGGAAATAAGGAAAGTTGCTCGCTTTTCTCTTCCCTACATTTTCTCTGCCTTTTCCTTACAACTTCTGTGAGAAGGAGGAAGAAAGGGATGGCTAACAGACTCACTTTTCCCTTTTCCCCTGTTCTCTGCCCTCACCCCACCCCTTCCTGATTTCATCCCACAGCTCGCTTTCCACAAATATGCAACTGGATCAGGGATGATTGCTTTACTGCATTGTTAATTTCCATGTTCAAATCCAAAGATTTAATGCCATGGCTTTGAGATGCAGGGAGGGCAAAGTACAGACCAGGGCATCTGCTACTAGAGTGACAAGAATGGCCTTTCCTGGCTTGTGTCTAGACTGTAGCAGACGACTAGTCAGCTCAGTGGCATTGGGAAGCCAGCTTCCTGATGAGAAGCCAGTTTCCTGATGGTCCAGTCCCAGCCCCTTTTATACCTGTTGTATGTGCCAGCCACTAGGTCAGCGTGTGAGTGCCCACCGTAGCTAGAGTCTCCTACTGGGCATTGTAATGGAATTCTGGTCAGTGAAATTCTGATTTGGGAATCAGAATGGTCTTTGCCCTTATTGTTGTACTGGATATAAGTAGATACAAATGCAGACATTAGAAGCATTTGCATGAATTTGACCTGATTGAGGAACAGCTGTCATAAATGACCCCTCTGATATAAAAACAATCTAATCTTGTAGCCACAGGGCCACATATTAAATGTTAATTCTGCGCCAGCATCATAGAGGTCTCGCATAGTGAAGTGATGGTTTTTAAGTAGCATGAGTGTCTGCGTTATCCCACATAATGCATTTTTACAACCAATTATTGTCTGACCTAATTCAGTGCTGGTAATTCAATTTGATTCTTTGATGGCATCATAAAATATTGATAACAAAGTAGATAATAAAAATAGTGCAAGAATAGAACCAAGAGTCATTTTTAATAATGTAAGTGAAGTCATAGCAAGTGTATTTGATTTCTTCTGGTTCTACAATTTTCACCATTCAACCAATAGTAATTGAGCACCTACTGAGTGTCTGGCACTGAGGGCACACTGTTGAACAAGGCAGACAAGATACTAACTTTCATTAAGTTTACATCCTGGTAGGAGAAACAGGCAGTAACGGTTAAATTAGAAAATATCAACTAAATTAATAATAAATGCCATGAAGGAAATGAAACAGAGGAGGAGATAGAGAATGACTAGGCTAGAGGCACATAAGAGCTGCTTGAGGTCCGAAAGTCCTCTGAGGAAGTGACATTCTAGCTAAGGTAAGCCATAGACAGAAGCCAGCTTTACAAAGTCCTAAGGAAAGGGAATTTCAGGAGGAGCTAACTATAATTGCAAAGGCCCTGAGGAGAGTGTGATTGCAGTGTGTGTGCAGAATAGAAATATGGCTGGTGTCCTGAAGCTTGGTGAAGAAGGCAGAATAGTATGAGATAGGACAGAGAAGCCCATAGATCTCAGATCATATATGGGTCCCAGGTCTTGGTAAGGAATGTGAATTTTATTCTAAGAGCCAATGGGAAGTTATTGGAGGAGTTTAAGCCAGAGAGTGCTATGAACTGATTTTTACTTCTTAAAGATCAGTCTGGCAGGTTTGTGGAGACTCTGAGGGGGGGTAAATAAGGAACTAGGAAACAAGTAAGGAGGCTGTTACTGTACCCTAAAGATGACAGGGACTTGGACTAGGGCAGTGACAGTGGAGATGGTGAGAATTGGGTAGCTATAGAAAACATTCCAGAAGAACTGGATTGGGGGCCAGGGTAGGAGTGGAGGAAGGAGACAAAGATCTTGATAAGGCTGTGTCTGGCTCTGTCCTTGGTCCTGAACATTTCAACATTTATATCAATGTCCTGAAAGAAGACACAGAAGGCTTGCTCCTCAGGTGTCCGGATGAGACAAAGCTAGGAGGGATGACTAATGTGATAGATGACAGACACGAGAGTCCAAATGAACTCTAATGTCTAATGTGGTACCAAAACCAACAGGATGGAATTTAATGGGGATAAATGTAATGCCCTCCATTTAGGTTCAGAAAATCAATCGTTCAAGTATAAGATGGCGGCATTCAAGCCTGAAAGAAATTTCTGTGAAGAAGAGTTGTGGTTTTAGTTGACCACAAACTCAATGTGAGCTAATAGGGTGGGGCTGCTGCACTGGCTGCGTCGAGTCCATAAATGCCCAGGTGACTTTCCTGTTGTGCTCCATGTTGGTCAGGAAACACCTGGCCACATGTGCATGCTTTAAGAGGTACACTGAAAAGTATACTCTTTTTTTTTCCTGAACTTGGCTAAGAGTTCAGGAAACTGTATCGTGGAGGAGGGGTTGGCAACTGAAGGAACTAGGAGTTGAATACAACCCAGATTAAACAAGACCAAGAGGACTGCAGGGTTATGATGTCTATCTTTCAATCTGTTAGGAGCTGTCTTGTGGAAAACAGACTGTAATTCTGTTAACCCAAGAAATTAGTACTAAGTGCTTTATTCATACCTTCAGCACATTTAGGGAGCACCTACTTTGTGTCAGTTACTACTGGGGCAAAAAAATGGCCATGGGAACCCCAGCAGAAAGGGGAAAAAGAAGAGTGCTAACACAATGTGAGGACTGCAGCCATTGTCACAAAACCATTTGTATATCAGTTTTTGAATGAGAAACTAATTTGTACTGAGAAGTTTTACCTAAAGCACAATAAAATTTGCAAAAAAAAAAAAAAAAAGAGTCCCATACTAGATGGAGCCTGGCTGCCACCACCAACTGCTCTGACAGGGAATGTACTAGAGGGTCCCAGACAGAACAGGAGAAAAATGTAGAACAGAATTCAAAAGACCAGACTTATTGGTCAGGCAGAGACTAGAGCCCTCGGATATCTTTCTGACTTAGACCTGAAGCCACTCCCAAAGTTCACCTTTCAGTCAAAGATTAGACAGCCTGAGAAAATGAACTACACACTTGAAGAAGTGTGTAGAGCAGCAAGTAGATGAGGCCAAATGGACAACAGTTGCCCCAAAGTGAAGATGAAAGGATAGGTGAGCACAGGAAAACTGGACAGATTTAAATGGGTAATTGAGATGGGGAGGGAGAGAGTACTGGCACATCTCAGGGATTGCAACCAGTATCAAGATTTGTGTATAAATTTTTGAATGAAAAACTAATTTCGTCTGTGAACTTTAACCTCAAGTGCAATAAAATAGAATTAAAGAGAAAAGGTCCCTGAACTTATGGCCCTCATAGTCCAGAGAGACAGATACATAAATGCTGTAAAATATTTCAGATGCAAATACAAAAGTATGCATCGAGTACAGTGAAGATGCAGTAGAGGGAGTGAGTGTTCTACTTCAGAAGGGTACCTTTGGTGCGGTACCACTTATGTTGAAGCTTTAAAGACCAGGGGGTTCTGATCAGGGCGTGAGCTAGGGTCAGGAAGGGCCTTTGAAGCTGTGCAGAGTCCTAGAGGTGTAGAAGAGTTTAGGGCATTTAGGTAATTAAGTGTGGGTGGGCATGACTGGAGAGCTAGGTGAGAGGTCAAAGGACTACCCACTCTTTGGTTTCAGGGTGAGAAGGATTTGTCTGACAGTGTGCCCTGGGCAGCCTCTGAAGTCTAGTGTACCAAAGAGGAAGGAACAGGAAAGAGTGCTGAAGGGGAAGCTGAGACCAAGTTGGGAGATCCCTGTATGCTGTGTCAGGAAGGTTAACCTTCATTAGGCAGTGAAGAGGAGAGGTTGTTCTGACAATGATAAGTAGAATAAATTGGTGATATAAAGACTCCTAAAACCCAGTGCCATCAAGTCAATTCCAACTCATAAGGACCCTATAGGACAGCACAGAACTGCCCCCATAGAGTTTTCAAGGAGCATCTGGTGGATTTCAACTGCTGACTTTTTGGTTCACCAGATGTAGCACTTAACCACTAAGCTACCAGGGCCAGTAACAGGAAAACTGGAGAGGTGCTGTTGTGGATGAGAGGTAATGAGGGTCCAAACTAGAGCTCTGGTGAGTAAGGAAGTGCTTCTGTAGAGAAGCTGAAGTGAGGTGGCACCCTGTGGGGAGGACAGAAAAAACTCATTGTGACTCTGTGCCCTAATGCCCAGGGCCAGACAGTGGAGCAGAGTTGGAGCGACCCAACCCAACACTGAACAACTGAGAAAAGCAGCACATGTCACTCAAGAAATGCTGATTTCAACAGAACTCACTTGTTACAGGTTGAAATATGTCCCTAAAAAAGGTGTGGTGTAGCCCTAATCTCAGTACCCATGAATGTGAACTTCTTTGGAAAGAGCCTTTATAGACATAAGTAGTATCAAATTGCATGAGGTTGTACTGAAACAGGATGGCCCTAGTCCGGAATGATTAGTGTCCTCATAGAAAGAGAAGGGACAGAAACCCCCCCCACACACACATGCAGGGAGGACAGTTATATAAAAATGAGGTAGGCATTGGAGTTAGGCTGCCACCAAGGACACTGAGACCACTGGAATCTAGAAGAGGCAAGGAAGGATTCCCCCACTAGAGCCTTCAGAGCCAGCGTGACTTGGCCAACACCTTCGTTTTTTATTTCTGGCCTCCAAAACGGTGAGAATAAATTTCTGTTGCTTTAAGCCACCTAGTTTGTGACAGTCCCAGGGTCATGAACAGGATCCGTTCCCACCTGTGTCTTTAAGTCGAATTTCTAAGGAAGTGAGAACAGGTGCATACTATTCTTATTTAGCCTACTGTAGTGTGAGGAAAGCCTGCAAGCCTCGTCAGTGAGTTAAGCACTGCTCACGCAGCGAGTAAAGGTGACTGTGTTGGCCATGGTGGATTTGTTGCTAGCAGGGACTGGTACAGTATTTGAAAGGGAGGGCACATTTACATAGCATTAAAGGGCAAGTACACGTTGTTTGTAAGTCCGATGTTTGTGCCCCAGCTTCTGCGTGTATTTTTTTGTCAGTGGTAGCCCCAGCAGACTAAAGCACTGCTGCTCTCCAGTCTGGCTGCTAGTCACAGCCCACAGTGCTGAGTTCTCAGCCTGAAAAGATTGCCGGCCTCACGCCAGCCTTCTCCCTTACACTCTCACTGCCAGTGCTGCCTGGGTCTGCAAACACTAAGGAAAGTGATTCCATGGGCATGGAGCTGTGACCTTCTGAAGATATCGTATGACCTGAGGCACCCTTGAACCTGTTCCTCAGCCGGCTCATTCAACCTGTACCTGCAGCCAGCCCTGCTGTACTGGCTGCCTCTGCTACCAGAGTATCTCTTCTCTGCTGCATCAAGGAAGACGAGGACTGTAACTGATGTTTGTCTGGGGCTCCATAGCATCAGCCAGTCTTCACTGTGTGGCTCTTTATTCTACAGCTGTTTTTGAGAGGCTCGTTGTAATTTAGACCTCAAAGAGTCTTTGGATTACAAATCTGAGGAATTTCAAGTTCAAATGTAGAAGACTATAAGCTGTGAACCACTGTGTGGCTTTAAAACAGCACTAAGTGACAGCACTGGTGACTGTGGCCAGGACTTCCAGATAAAAATGCCGGACGTGACCTCACCTGGAGAGAAATCAGAAGCCCAGAATTCTCTGACAACTTGAAGAAAGGAATTATGTGCCCCAGCTCTCTGGAGGGTGTCCTCCATCTCCCTGAAGTTAGCACAGAATTTCCCTGTGAAATGACCTTGCAGTGAGTGGGCAGACGCCGGATGAGTGGGCCAACTCCGGGAGACACTTGTTAAGTGCTAGCTCACACTGCCCGGACCTCTGCTTGTTTCAGCTGTACAATCCTGGGTCAGATTGTGGTTATAAAGTCAATTGCTTGCAAAGCAAACCTGCTATCTTTAGGCCTTTGTTTTATTCAGGGCTGCTCTGTCAGCTGTGGGCTTGCCTTTCATGGGCCACAGCAGTTTTTCGTATCTAACTAGTGTTTTAATGTTTTTGAGAGACTGCAGTTAATTGGATCTCCATGGTACCACAAAATGGCTTTAGAAATGCTTATGTTGCAGAGGTAACTCTGTGATGGTGTGTGTGTGTATGAGGTACAGGTGTGTGCATGTGTGCAAATGTGAGCTCACACCCGAGTGAGGCAACACCATGATAAATTTAAGTATTCTTTGACCCAAAGTTCAAGTTTTAGTGTTTTTCACATCACTCCTAGATTGTTAACTTTTCTACTTCCCCCTCCTTTGTTGTGTGTGTTGTTCGGGGGCCATTTGGAACTGCACATCCAGGTATACCTGGCTGGATGACGGATCTACATTTGCAGACGGGGTATGAACCTCTGTCATCTCGCTGACAGCTGTGTGCCACTGAGTCCCCGTTGACTGACTTTCCGTTTGTAGGGTTGTAGCAGCAGTGAGGACCTGTTACTTTCCACATGTGTGCTAATGCCCTTCTCAGTTACTATGAGAGCTTCTGAGTACCTGCCTGTACCCCTGTCCTATTGTGAGAAGAGTTGCTGCGGGCAATTCTTACACATAGGGTGCCATGCAGCCCAACCGTCTTGGCAGGAATTGACATCCTGTCAGTTCTCAACAAGAGGGATGGTCTAGCATGCCTGTCCCCTCCCTGAAAGCTGAGATGACCTATTCCTAGTAACCTGAACAAGTCTAACTCACATTTCTGTAGATGAAGCAGATCCATAGAAAGCAGATTAGGGCAGGTATTTTTACAAGGACTGAGGCAAGGCACAAAAAGAGTTAGGGGCAAAACAGACTAGGGAGCCTTAGGAATGGGGGCCCCTGGGAAGTAGAAGGAAATGCTGGTGACCTAGTGGTTCAGTGCTATGGATACTAGCCAAAACATGTAGCCATTTGAACTTACTAGGCACTGCTTGGAAACTCTATGGGGGCAGTTCTCCTCTGCCCTACAGGGTCACTAGAAGTCAGTATTAATTTGATGGCAACAAGTTTTTTTACAGGCAGTAGAAGCTCACCCATCTGGGCTTTAGTCTCCTATTGCATCCCAACCAGTGTACTGTGGTTGCTCACTGACCACTAGTATTGTTAGTCTTCTCTTATGTGTGCCGTATCTGTTTTAAATGAATAGGAGCACAAGCAAGTAATTTCTCAGTGCAAAAGCTTGACAGAAATGTAAAGTAGAATTTGCTCTCTTTAACTGGATTGTTGGTCTCTCTGAAGTCAAAGATTGTGCCCAATGCTTCTTTGTGTTCTCATAGGTGGTCCCTGATGGCACCCCCCTCCCCCAGAGAGATTTTCAGTAAATATTTACTGGTAGGTTGATAGGTGCATGTTTCCCCATTCCAAGTAACTGCCTCACTCATCTGCAGTCTGATCTCCCTATGATTTGATCATAGCTTCATATGTGAAGGGGATCCTTTTTAAAAACAAAAAAAAAGATTTTATTCTTCACATGAAAGTTTACACAGTAAACTAGTTTCTGATTCGACAGTTCATACATAGCTTGTTCCCTGGCATTGGTTGCTATCCCTACAGTGTGCCAGTGTGCCGGCACTTCTCCCTGTTCCCACCCTGCCTTTCCCGTTCCCATCCCTCCAGTTTCTGTGCACCTCCTTGTCGTCTTATCTTTGCTCTGGGACAAATGCTGCCCTTTTGATCTCGTCTAGTTGTTTGGAAACTCTGGTGACGTAGTGGTTAAAAGTGCTAGGTTGGCTCACCAAAAGGTCAGCAGTTTGAGTTCACCAGATGCTCCGTGGAAACTCTGTGGGGCAGTTCTGCTCAGTCCTTATAGGGTCACTGTGAGTCAGAATCTACTTGATAGTGGTGGTGGTGGTGGTGTTTTTTCAGTTTGACACTGCCACTTAAATGTTGCATGGTATATCAGACTGAATCTGTCCCAACAGATACTAATCCCCTAAAAGCCCATCTCCCCACCCCAGTCGTCTCCACCTCGACTAGTGACCTCATCACCCATCCAGTTTCACAAACCAAAACTTGGGAATCATCTTGAGTCCACCCTTCTTTATTCTCTTCCTTGACCCGTGTCCAGTCCATCACCAAGTCTTACCTCTGCCCTTTGTTATTTCTCCACAAATTCGATTTCATATCTACTTCTGTCTGCTTCCATTGCCGCCACTATAACTCCAGCCACCATATGTTGGGCACACCATTTGTTAGAGAGACTGTCTTTTCCCCATTTAGTGGATGTCGGACCTTTGTCTCATGTCAGCTGCTCTTACCTAGACCACTGTAATCGTCTGACAAGAGATCACCACACTAGTTCATCCTCCTCACAGCAGTCAGGGTGATTTTTTTTTTTTTTTTAATGTAGGTTAGCCCTCTGGTGGCCTCTATTTCACTAGGTATGAAACCTCAGTTCCTCTCCATATCCATCTGAGACTGTGACGCAGCTTTCCCTGCCTCCCGGACTCCATTACTCGACACCCACCCCCTGGTAGCACACATTATCCCTCATCTGGTACCTCCTGAGTTTCTTCCCGTCTCAGAGCCTTTGAGCCTTCCTACATAGTGATCCTTTTCTCTGCCTGGCTCTTTCCTCCCTGTCCTTCAGCTGTCAGGTTAAATGGCCCTTTGCAGCTAATCTAGAATCGGTCTCAGCTGTTGTTCTCATAGCACTATATTCTTTTCCTTCATAACACCTGTCACAATGCATAATAATGCATTTATTTGTAATTTATTGACGTATGTTCTTCCCACCAAATTTTAAGGTCTATGAAAGTAGGGATTCACATCTACATTCTCAACATGCATATAATGCCTGGCACACAGTCATATTCTTTTGACTTACTAAAGAACTGATTCCCTAAGAAGACATAAGTTTAGGGCTAGAAAAGATCCCTGTTCTCCTATATCTTACTAACTAGGGAACTGGTTTCACCTCAGGTTCTGCTGCGCTCATTTCCTAAGGAACCCCCAACTACCTTAGTTGGTTTGTTCCTGTTCCACTTACCTGGTACTGTGGGAAGACCAGAGGTAGATGGCCTTAGGGCCTCAGATGCAGAGAGGTTGGGTGAATGGATTTCTGAGCAAGTATTTCTGTCTTTTGCAATGTTGAGACAAACATAAAAGCTGCCCTGGGGATACCCACAGCGATGGCTTGTTCTCACTATGGTGATACTATGTGGCCCCCTCTACTGGGAGTTCAGGAAGACATTCAGCCACTGTGCACTAATGAGAATTCCATCAGAGGTTAGTTACCTGAAATTAAATGTGACTTCTGACCCACATTTATGAATTTACCCTAATTAGATTGTGGAATTGCAGTATCATGTTTCATTATTAACCTTGAAATCACAATTTTCATTCTGGATGACCAAGCCTTGTTTTCTTTACAATGCAACATAAATGCCACTTAACACACATACTCTGTAATAAACTTGACATTAAGCTGTAGGTTTATAATGGGTGATGCATAAATAACTCTTATTAAATATGTAAATCATGAGACTTTGATGATTTATATACAGTTATCCAGGAATGGATTACACGGTAAACAAGGTACAAGGATGAGGTAAAACCCAAGACGTATTGTGTGCTACAGATCAATAAGTAAATGCAATTAAGTCCATGCGCACCTTGCCCCCGTAAGCCTGTGCGTACCCTGCTTACCACTTAACCCACCCCTGCGTGAAAATGGGGTGAGGTGGGAAAAACGTGAGCTCTGTGCTTGAACCAGCTGCGTCCTAGACTTGAGCTCCATAATGGATCGTTCTCTCTCTTGTGGATCTTGCTTTTACACTAGCTTTTTCTGTTACCTTTATTTCATGGCATTCATCCATTGTATGTGCTTTGGCTGGTCATATCTAAAAGCCTTTGTGTGAGGGCTTTAATAATTTTTAGTCCAACATTGTTTGGTTTTACCCTAAGGACCCTCTTCCTCCAAGCAGGGGCAGTGGATTTGGATGTTGCTTTTCTTTCTCAGCGTTATGAGATGGCTCTTGTCCAGAAGGATGCTCACGGGCACATCCAAGACAGGGAGATTACTCCAAAGGCTAGCAGCATGCCAGCTGAGCCAAGAAGACAGATAAATCCATGAAGAGAAATGACAGCATAGAAAAAAAGGTGGTATGGGCCATGAGATGCAAGTGAATCTTGTTATGGAATTATTGTACCTCAGAATTTGAAAGAATCCATATCCATTCTAAAGAAGTGAGTGTTAAAAAGAAGAAACCACAGAATAGGGATTTCCAAAGCAAAATGAGAAATTGGGAGAGTTTGGGGAAGATGATGCCACTGGATGTAACCAGTAAATATAAAGATATTACTAAAGGGAATAAAAGAATCGACCAAAGTGGTAAAATTGAGCAGGAAACTGACAAGGGTGAGAGCAGACATCTGGATGGGTATGGAAGTGCGTAGGAAGGAAAATGACTATCTAAGATCAGGATTCCTGTGTCAGGGTACCTTCCCAGTTTGTTTTTTAAACCTGTTGCCGTCAAGTTGATCCTGGCTCATTAGCAACCCAACGGGACAGAACAGAACTACCCCACAGGGTTTCCAAACAGCGCCTGGTAGATTTCAACTGCTGACCTTTTGGTTAGCAGCCACAGCTCTTAACCAGAATACTACTGGGGTTTCCTTCCTGTGTTTAGAAAGGTGATCATTTGGCGTTATGGTTTAGTGGGGTTAACTCTTAGGATTCTTCTGCTAAGTTGGTTGCTGCGATAATACACAAATCTTCCCCCAAACTCAGGATTAGACCTTTGATTTTTGTTAGCTTGTCCATATCAGATCTATTATAAAGGAAGAAGAAGAAAAGAAAGCAGTGGAGAGAAAGCTAGAATAGATGCCAGAAAGAACAGATGTGGCAGCACAGCTGCTTACCTGCATGTGCCACCTCTAGATGCCTGCATCTGTGTATGTCACATGTGTGTCTGCTTTCACAGGTGGTATATGTGAGTCCGTCTGTTTTTGAAAGACAGAGATAAGATGAGTGTTACGTAGTCTTCAACAAGGACTCGTATCCATTCAGGGTACCCCACTGTATTAAATAATACATCTCATTTTGGCCATCATTAAAATCAGGGTTCTTTTGTTAAGTAAATAGAAAATAAACTCAGTGAAATACCAATGCAAATTGAGCTCTTTCTTCCTTCATCAATGTGATTTTTAAGCATTTTTCAAATTAATACTTTTAAGTGGTGTAGTTGAGTGACTAGGATGCTATATTTTAAGACAATGTTGAATGTGTCTGTTTCATAAGCACTTAGACCAATCTCTTCCTTTCTCTAGGCTTCATTTCTTCTTCTGAAGGACAAATAATTCTTCCAGCTGCTCCTTACTCAGTGGGGCTGTTTGGAAGGTGAATGAGATCATATCTCTGGCAGCACTGCCTGTTCTTCAGAGGGAATCGGCGGTATCGTTATTAGGTTATTATTAGTGTTGCCTTCCGAATTGCCCCCAATATAATGCTCATGGCACCCAGAGCCCACCAGGGCTTAAGCTGAGAAAATGACTTAAAGGCTGTGGCCCTTAGGAGTCTGAGCTCAGGATTTCCTGTGATAGTATGTGGACAGTGCTCTTGGCCCATATGTCTCAGCATCCAGGGTGCTAGGGTCACTGAGACTGAAGGCAAGAGGCCAGCAGTGGCTTCCTGGGACCAGAGGTGGCTGGTGGGTGATTACAAGAAGGCAGATGCTGATTTACCTGTTTGCCACTTTATTTTCTTTTGGGGGGTGGTGTTTCAATTTACTGCATTCCTTGGAGGTTTGACATATCAATTAGATGTTATCGGCAGTAATAGAGGGGCAGTTGCTGTAAATGTGAAGTTTTTACTGGTAGACCATGAAATGACACCCCAAGGGACTGTAACAGAGTGGCGTGATAAATATGTTACCTGCACACAGGCAGAGTTGCTGATTAATAGGGGAGGATGATTCTATCTCCTGCACTAAAATGTTATTTATTCATTTGCTGTCAATCAAACCTTCTGTTCTAATTGGCTGAAAGGTTAAATCATCAAGATCTGTTCATAAACCAGGTTAAGGTAGGAAGAAAAGCAGCACTACATCACAATCAGTGGCTTATTATTTACTGCGTCATCGCATCTGCATGACCTTGGGAAGCCTTCCTCTGCCCTCTGGTTACAGTAACAGCCCTGAGTCTTGTACCCACATGCATGGGTAGAGGAATCGGGGAAGGGAAAGAGGTCGGCCATGCCTGGTGGCGTAGCTGGACTTTGAAGAAGGCAGTGACAGTGTTGGGTGCAACGTTGCCTCCGCGTAATTAGAACACTGCTACTCTTTCTGCCGCAGTTTTAAATGTATGGCTCTTGTGTTGCACGGCACTTGTAAAAGGAAGAATTATTTTTGAAAAGACAAATATATTTCCACACTAACGGTTTTATAAAGATGTCAGGGAATAAGTATAGACACCATTAAATCACATTTTAAAGGCAGGCTTCTCGTTGTGATAAATCTGCATTATCAAGTCTCATTTCTAAAATGAATCATCCGTTGTAAAACTTTATGAGAGTTGAGTAAAGGATCCCTTGTTGGCCAGTACAAGTATATATTGCCAAACCGTGCAGAAAGCATTGCTTCCAATCCCAGTGAAAACATGGATAATGTTACACCCCTTTCTTAGAAGCAGTATTTCAAGTACAAGCTACCTTTGGGTGGTTAAGAATCTTTTCCCGCTGTCAGAGTACCTTATTCAACGAAAGCCAAGAGTAAACTCGCATTGAAAGGATCCTTCTACTCAGCTTGCAGCTCGGAGAGCTCAGCTTGCTGTTTGGTGTTGCTGGTCAAGGTCAGTGTCCCCAGAACAGCAGCACAGGGGGGACTGTGCCCAATGGGGCATGCACCTGTCTGGAATGATCTCCCCACTACACATACTCTGGACTCCCCACCTTTGGCCAACACAGCATCTGAACTTTTGCTTACACACTCCGACCTCCACCACCTCAGAAAAGCTAACACTTTACCCTAATAAGTAGACTGCATTTTTATTATCTTGACTTTTAATCAGTTTCCATTTTACATTGTTTGAACTTTTTAAGGAGAGACAGCCACGTCAACTCATGAATCTGATATATTAAAAATGAATTAGCCAGAGAGGGTCCAATTGTCAGCTCTTTGGAGAGCACCTCCTTGAGAAACGATGGCAGCAGTAGCCGCATGGCTTTCCCACTGTTTGAAATATTTTGTATTTGTGCATGTATTTTAAGTCGTTGTGTTTGTAGAAAGGTGTAACAAATATTTATTGGTGGCTGCTGTGACAGAACGAGCTAACGCTGCCCCTGCTTTTCACTTTCAGTGTCGGGTGACTTATTTTCCCCCAGGGACACAGGAAGAAGGCGTAAGACCACCTGGCCGTACTTGTTCTTAGTGAATAGCAGAACTTTGCTGGTTGTGTTGTAGCATCACACATGAGCTGTTCCACGGACACTTTGACTATATGATGAAACTGAAGTGGTCTCAATTCAGATCACAGAATTAATCAGAAAGATGAAAGCTGAGGAGCTGGAGTTAGATGGTTAATTTGACGAGAAGAGAATACTCGGATTTAGCATAAAGAAGATAAAGTAATGACAATGGCATTTCCCCCCTCATCTTCCTTCTAAAGAAATAGAATGAGCAGCACTTGGTGGGTGTTGCTTTTTACTAGAAAGGACTATTTGGTCATGAGTAGTTGTCAATATGCCCAAAGTTAGTGTACAAGAAAATTGGTGTAAGAGGGAGTAGTCTGGCTAAAAAGCTACACTCAACAAATGGCTTGTTTCCCATATGAAACACCGTAAAACAAACAAACAAAAAACCCCAAAGCTTGTTGCTGTCAAGTTGATTCTAACTCATAGTGACCTTATAGGATGTAGTAGAACTGTCCCCAAAGAGTTTCCAGGGAGTGCCTTGTGGATTCAAACTGCCAATCTTTCAGTTAGCAGCCATAGCTCTTAACTATGATACCATGGTTTCCAAAATACCATAGAGCTAGAAATTGTTGGTTTTGTGCCTGAGAAATATACTTTCTGTTGATCAGTTACAATTTGAGAATAAAGAAATGTAAGTCAAGATGACCAGTATTTCGTTTATGAAATTGACCCAGTCATAGCTTCAGTATGACTGGCCTTGTGAGCTTGTGTACGTGCTATGTGTGCAAAGCCAACCTTATAGATTAGAACCAGGCACAGTCAACAGTAGATATTCCAGACCAAGAAAGTCAGGACCTGGACAAGGACCAAACCTGCCAGGGGAGAATATTTGAGAAGGTGTCTGCAAGAGAAGTAGGTAAAAGTCAGGACAAGCAGTTGTAAGGGAAATCTGGCAGGCCCAGGGGGTTGGTCTGAGTAACAAGCAGACAGCATAACAGAGAGGCTGGCACTAGGGAGTGTTAGGAGGGTCCCAGCCTTAGAAGCTGACACCAGAAACAGTCTGTAGACCCTCAGAGGACTGGGAAGTTATGGCAGAAGTTTAGGTCTTCAGGGCACCTGGGGGGTTGGGTGGAGCTGGGCAGGGCCAGATTTATCCTGCTGCCTGTTTTTATGTGGCCCTTAAGCTTTAATATGTTTGCATTATAAAAATTAAAGAATATATGATAAGACTGTGTGGTCTACATGACCTAAAATATTTAATGTCTGGCTCTTCACAGGAAAAGTTGTCTAATCCTTAGATAGAACAGCAGTGCACCAACTTGAGAATGGCAGAATTGTTGAAACAGGGTTAGGACATGCTTGTTGAACTGCAAGAAATGAAGTGACACTCAAGTACATCAGAGTGAGACCAGACTACGGTTCACCTGCTGCTCAGTTACTTCCTGCATCCCCCCTTCGTAGGAATAAGACTGATCCCAGGCCCCAGCTAGGGTTACTGTGTAAGGGAGGAGCATAGCAGACAGAGGAGGTGGGTCCTACAGCAGGCAAGAAAGCCCAGAGGACCCAGGTAATGCGCCACGGAGTGATACCTCACAGCTTCAGTTAGTATTTAGAGAGTACTTTCACAGCTTTGGAAGCACTTTGACTCTCACAGCTCCCTGCAGGATAGGTGTTTTCCAAATGTTTCAACAAAGATTTAAGACATCATTGGGTTCAACCAAGGACATGCAGGTAGAGAGTGGCAGAACCTGGTCCCAAGCCCCGATGTTGTGATTTTTGATCTAGTGGGCTTCCTGCTCAACCACGCTGCTCTCCATCATAGCAATGCTTGGCCAGCAAACCTCCCTACTCCACCAGGCTCCCTATGGAGGACTTTTGAAAGCTGTATTTGGGGTTTTCCTATGGACAGTATCACCTCCTGATATATCAGTCTTTGTTACCACTCACATTGTCTTGCTGATGCCCTTGTTCCAAAATCTTGTTGTGATTTTTCCAACTAGCTGCCTTCTACCTAGTGGGGCAAAGCTTGTTCTCTGTGTTCTAGAACAGCCATTCTAAAAGTGTTCCTGGGCTATTGGCATCAGTTAAGAGCTAGTTAGAGGTGCATTTTCTCAGGCCCAACCCCAGACCACCGAGTCAAAAATGCGGAGAGTGGGGCCTGGCAGTCTGTGTTTAGCACACTCCCAAGGGAAGCTGAGCAAAAGACACTGTCTGACTGGAGTGGTAAAATTTGCAGCATTAGTGTGAAACCTGGATTTGAGCATCCGAGTCACTTGTGGATGCACACCTCCCCTCCGCCGTGTAGACTGTCTCTAGAAGGCAGTTGCCGTGTTCTTTGCTGACTGTAAGGGTGTTAATGACAGTTACAGCACAGCTCATGGCATACTGGTGACCAGTGAGAATTTCACTGCGATGGCACGTTTTTCAGCTGCTGTCACCCACTTTTAAGCACTGCTGTCTTAGGAGGAAATAATAGACCTTTAGGACCATGAGTCATAAAGCTGCTACTATGCATGCCGAAACACAACTTAACCCGGGAACAAGACTTGGGAGTTTGTGCCTCTGAGATTTTCGTAGAGAACCTGTGGTGTGCAAGTGGCCATGTTTCTGTAGAACATGTCACTGTGTCTAACTAGACCCATCCCACTGTACCAGGAGGTCCTAGGCAGGGACACGCAGTGTGCTCTGCAGACCAGTGCCGGGCTGCTGCTCCCCACATCCACCTACGAACAGAGTGTTCTAGCCCTCAGTTGGGAATCGTGACTTTTTCCACAAAGGTTGTGAAACTGAGGCTGATGATCAGGTGAGAACCATGAAGACAGAGGTGGCTCTCTCCAGGACTCAGCAGTGGTTGTGGGGGTGGGCAGCTGTGTCCTCAGAGTCAGCAAACCGGCCAGCATCAGCGCTGCAGTCTTCTCTTAACACGGTTCCTTTCATGGTGTTTTCTCCCAACCGGAACAAGGAGTGAAGAGCAGAAATACAAATCTCGTCCCCAAAACCTTAAAATTGCCATTGAGGGCCTTCTTCCCGGGAGAGAACTGAGTCAAGGGATGGCATTACTAGTGGTGATGGAGTTAGATGCTGTCAGTCTTAGTTTAAAGGCTCTTCTGTACAGAGTTACTAATCTAGAGTTCTGCTGTGTTGTGAGGGGTATGGGGAAGAGCTGAATGGTAAAGCATGCACCCCACCCCCCTGAGTACTGGCCGTCTCAGTGTGACCTGGAGGGCAGCAGAGCTGTAACAAAGGGCCGGATGAGCGAATTGCCTGGCAACTTTGGGAAAATCTACTTTCTACTTTCACACACTTCACTGAACTTTTCAAAAATATTGACTAAGCAACTTGCAGCCTGTGATTACTGACAGCTCTATCTGACAGCTTTGGACAGAAAGTCCATGGGCCCATGTGATGTCACCAGGCGCTAACAGGGCCTTCCTTCGCAGCAGTTGAGGAGATGGGTGCTTTCCTGCACCTGGGAGAGTGGTTCCTGTCCCCTAGTGCTGTTCTCTTGTGTCAGAAAACTGTTTGCCAGGTAAGCACAGAGACAGACACGGGGCCTGCTTATATGTCTCCATCGCTCAGAAGGTTTTTTATGTTCTGATCTCCAGGAACACAAATAATATTCTTTCTAAGCTGCTCCAAAATACAAGTGCTAGAAAATATCATGGAAAAGGTGAATCGCCAGACAGTGAGCCCTCATGACCGAGAGCTTATTCATAAAATGATGACAAATTTATTGCCCACATTCACTGCTGGCTTTTTGAGATTAATAGCTGATCTGTCTGATTTTAAAGCCTGCCAGTGGAATAAGAAAGAGTTACTGGTCAGTGTTCTCACCCAGCCCCTTCACCTAGCAGCCCCCATCCCTAAGAAATAATACAGAAAAATAAGCTGATTTAGCTTCAGTCACAGCCTTATGGTATTTTATTGCAGGAGATTTCCATGTGGCAAGGATAACTTTTAACCTTGTTGAATGCAGTTTGCCTTCTTGACGTCTGCCTTCAACTCTGCAAAACCCTCAGGGCAAGGGACTAGCATAGTGAATAACTACAGATGGCCCGAAACACAACCTGAAAGGAGGCCCTATTTGCCTGCCTGCTTGTTTACTGTGAAGTAGTAACGGACTCACTGTTTGACACCTTAGCCTTTGGGGCTGGAGCAAAATTCAAAACAAGTGTTCAATACACTATCCCAAATCTTAGGCACGTGGCATGTGTGCACATGTGCTTCTGTGCACACAAAAAGCCTAGAGTCACAGCATACCGAGAGAGAATCTCTGAGGTTGCCGACCTGAGGGGAGTCAGGATTCCTCACAAAGCCCCCCTGTGCAGCCTCTTTTTCTCCAGGCTTTGCTCACCTGGCTAATTAAAACTATCCAGTGATTCCTTGGCCTGCCATACCTCAGCCTGTCTCAATATCCGGCTAAAATCCCCTGACTTGAGTCTTAGAATCTCATTTTTCTGTCATCAGTTAGTTAACCTAGTTTGTGTATGTAACACGTACCCTGGTTATCCCTTGCCCTGTCCACCGGTCTCTGTGAGCTCCCAGGTATGTCCGCCTCTTTCCTGCACATGCCATGGCACAGCTCATGATATTTCCTCCTGACTGCATCCTTGCGAGCTTATGGCCAGAGCCCAGGGAGGGAACCAGACAGTGACTTGGAACCATGTGAAATCCGAGCCCCCAGGGACAGTGCAGGGCCTGCGAGAAAGCATGCACCTTTAGTGAGTCCTAGGAGAGGTCTGGAATCTCGGGCTTGGCTACTAACCAAAAGTCTGGCAGTTCAAACCCACCTGAAGCATCTCGGAAGAAAGGCTGGCAGTCTGCTTCTGAAAGGTCACAGCCGTGAACACCATAGCAGAGAACATTTCTGCTCTGACGACTGTGGGTCACTGTGAGCCGTCAGTAGAAGTGACATGCCTAGTTAAGAGAAGTTGGAGGCAGCAAAGGCTGGGACCCAGAAAGCTTTTAACACCAGGTTGGCAGTTGGGGAGTGGTTGTTATTTTTTCATCAGGGAAACGTTTTTAAAAAAGGGCAGGATGACTGACTTTTTTTTTTAATTCAGCATTTTTATTGATAGAAAACATCCCAGAAGATAGATTGCTGTATGCAAAGTAGTGCCTCCAATCAACTGGCAGATCATTCACTGTGTTGAACATGCATATTGAAGGCAGTGTTTTAATGGTGTTGAATATGGCAGTTGATGTAAATTCTGGAAGGGACCTTTGTGGGGCCTGCCTTAAGACTTGTCGCCCTTTTATTACAGAGCTCATATCCCGAGATTCCAGTGAGTTAAATGGCTCCAGGCTAGTCTTGGGTGGCTCTGCACTAAGAGAGATGGTTTTCATCACAGAGAAACAGTTTTTTGGACTTGAGAGAGTTTTAAAGCTTTCTCTAGTGCCCCCAATTTCTTATATATTTAACTTCAAATATCAGGCCCTTTCTTAATGGCTAGAGAGGAAGAGACTATTTTTAAGTTGTTACTGAGTATCTCCCTGGAGTCAGGTACTGAACAGATTTGGCATGTCATCAGATCTGGAATACCCACAGGGGCTTAGTGTAATTTTGGAGTATGAGATTGGTTAGGTTTGATTCAGAGAACGTTTGGCGTTCCTTCTAGAAGGCTACTCACTTGCTTGGCCGTGTGCGTAATATGGGCCTCAGAGGTCAGGGCCAGTGTTGGCTCCTCGCAGGCTTTTGGTGTGAATTTCTGTAAAGGCAACATTCTTTTTTTTTTTTAAGCTTGTGATTCAGAGAGTATTTCATCGTCCTCCTTGTGCTCTGGATCCCTGTGGCCCTTAAAACACTAGGAAATGAAATTTGCCAAATTCTTAACATTTGAAAATCGGCTTCTGCACAGGCATAGTCCTCACATTTTGGGCGTGCAACTCCAAGAGTGTGTGCCCCTGGAGCAGGCAGGGAAGTGTCACTGGACAGACAGACAGACCTGGAGCCTAGAAGGGACGGTCTATCTCCTTGGAGGCAACAGTCTTTTCAGAGTGCACCTGCTCTCCCCACAGGCTGAAAGGAGCCACTTACGTCATTAAATCAATAATCCTGTTGAACGCTGTGCTTGCTGGGGACAGGCAGTCCTCTAGGGGAACAGCAAACTGAATTTCTGTCTCCCTTCCACAGCCTCTGGAGCTGCCTTCTGGCAGAAAGTGTGGCCAAGCTGCTGGCTCTTGCCATTGCCAGCACCTAAACCCCAGACCCAAGTTATTATATTTCAGGCAAATAGAAATTTTTCCTAAACTAGGACATCAAAACTCAGCATTCTCCCAAGGAACAACACAAAGGCACAAATCAAGGTGTGTTGGCACCTGTGCAAGGCTGTGTCCCATAGGCTCCCCTGAGGGCTGGAGTAGCCCCATCTGTTCAGGATAGGGTCCAGATCATTCTTCCCAGCAGCTGTCTTGGACAGAGGTAAGTGATTAACCCAGACCCTGTGTCCTAGATGGAGAGCTCTTGCTCTCTTGTCAAGGCTTTTCCAGTCTCCTTGCCGCAAAGACTTGTGTCTGTGGTTTTCTCTGACGTTGCCAGGGACCAGACCGACAACCCTCTTGATTACCAAGTTGAATGGTTTCTAACTCCAGTAGGTTACAGCTCAGTTGTCAGAATTAACAAGGTGCTGACTTCCCCTCCACACATCATCCAGCTAGGAGCCCTTCCACACCAACGGGTCGGTTGGTGTACTTAGCAACCTAAGAACCAAACCCATTGCCATTGAGTCGATTCTGATTCAGCGACCCTGTAGGACAGACTAGGATTCCCAAGGCTGTAATCTTTACAGGAACAGACTGTCTCGTCTCTCACCCACTGACCTTCCAGCTAGCCACTGAGCGCTTAACCACGGCACTACCAGGGCTCCCGTACTCAACAAAATGGCAGCGAAATGTTGGTCTAGATGCTGCCTTGTTCTTAATGTCTGGTTCGAGTGTTTATTTCTAGAAGCAGCTGGGAACTGTAGTCTCCTAAACAAGTGGAAGCAAAGACTTCTGTATTAACTACAAAAAACACTCCCTTCAACCTCTTCCTGCCTGTTCGTCACCACTGCAGGCACTGTTAGGTGATATTTGTTCTTCGGAGAAAAAGACGGGAAGTATTTTTGTCTCTGATGTGGACCTAGGGACATATAAGTAATTTTGACTTCAACTGGTGGCTACTCCTTGAATATCAGACAAGGTTAAGCCAAACTGAATTTCTTATATAAAATCTATGCTTAGTAGACCCTGTCTGAGAATTCCAAGGACATTGGCAAGATCTGGAGAATTTGGGCGTAACTGTTCCGCAACCTCCCATCTCCAGACTGTACCCTGTCGAGTGGCTTGTTGAGATTCTTTCATGCTGTGGATCCGTAACTTTTGAGCAAGATTATCTTGGAAGGCAGCTGTTTCTGAACTCCTTTCTTATTCCCTTATTTGATCAGACTCTTGCTCAAGGTCTGAACTTTGCAACACAAAATCCTTTGTACCTAAAGAGCTCAGCTAGTCGTCTTCTCAGTCTTACTTGGCACGTGCTAGGGCTTGGGCCTGTTGGCCGGCTTCCCCAGAAAAACAAAGGTCGCCATGAGTCAGATCCAACTCGATGGCACTTGGCTTGGCTTCTGAAAAATACCTTTTATGCTGAGGGGAACAGCTGTTGGGCCAAGAAACTCAGGTGGTATGTGTGACTCAGTTTGTGTTTTTGGGAGGATCTGTAGGTATTCCTGACGATGTGGAAACAGTGTGCTTGAGACACGCTTTCTCTTGGAAGAGACCCACGTTTCTGTCGCATATCTGATTGTCTCTTGGAGGAAGATAATAGGCAGAGGTAAAGGTGGTTAATTAATAAGATTGAAGTGTGACAGAAGTCCTATTAGAAAGAACACATCTCTTCAGAAGAATTACTAGGCATTTGGAACTGTTTCAGCAGAGTTTAAATTTGTGAGGGAGGCCATTAAAACATTTAAGAAAGAAATGGCAGACCAGGAAGGTACTTCATAGACACTAATTGATTGACTAGGTCTCCCCTGCTTCTGCACCCCGAGAAAGCTGCTACCCACGCGTGTACACACACATGCACGCACACACTGTACCTCCCACCAGCAGTTGTGTACAAACATGAATTCAGGAGCAGGAAGGAACAGGAATGTTTTTTCCTTCGTAGTACTCAAAGCTACTGCTTTCCTAGCCCAGCTGCTGCCGGAGAGAAGAAGAGAGCCGTAGCCCCAGAGTCTGTTTATGTGTTTGAGCCGAGAAAGCAAGGAGCTGGAAGTGAGACAGAGTCAGAGAATAAGAGGGAGAGAGATAATTATCTAAATTATATTCGTGCTATTATCGAAGACGAATATAGTTAAAATGTAATTAAATATGACGGGCTCGCAGGATGTAAGCCAAGCTTTGGAATGCTAATCATCAATTACTGCATGCCCTTAGGGGAATCAAGGAGTGCTACACGGCAGTGAGTGGGAGAGAAGGGAGTTGGGGAGGAGGACTGAGTGAGATGTAGGGTATTAAAAGAGCCCTTCTCTCTCCCGCGTCTCCCCTACATACTCATTCAGACACCCCACCAGTGTCCCCAGGACAGAGATCTTTCTGCAGCTTTCATCTTAGCTCACAGGCGGAACTGGCTAGAGAGTCCTGACCTTCTCATTGAGAGGAAACGTCTCTAAAAGGAGAAAATGTGCTTTGAGCTGAGAAGGTAAAACCCAGGAACCTTCTCGTGGTAGAGCAGTAAATACAAGTTCATTTCACAGAAAGGGGCTTGAGGATCCCCCTGTGCCAGAAATTGTGAAGTGCCCACCTTGGTCCCGAAATCGCTCAGGAGGGATGTATATACGTAGGGGAAGTCTGGAGGGGAGACTGCGCTGGACTGTAATTAGGACAGAAGATGACATGTGTCCCTCCTAGCAGAGTGCTCCCTCCCTGTCATCTGCAGCCCAAGGAAGGGCTGTGTCCATCGTGGACATGCATGGATACCACTCTAGGAGCTTAAAGAGGACTCCTGCTGGGTTCCCAGCATGTGAGAGTCTGAGTTTTAATTGGTCTAGGGCATGCTCTGGGATTGGAATTTTTCAAGTGCACAGGTGATTGTCCTGTGAAATCAGAACCACTGTTCTAGTGGGACCCAAACTTGTAGTCACCATAGCCAAGGGGAAGGCAGGCAGTAGCAACTGAAGACTGTCAGCAGTGACACATTCCGTGGACCTCAGCTGTACCCACCCAGCTCAGGACTTGAGGGCTGAAAAGAGAATGAGAATGTATAATTTTTTTTTATTATTAAATGGAAACATAACCTGTATATTAGTTCTGGTGTTAGATTTCCAAAGATTTTTGAGGTTGAAGGTATTCTTGTGCAAGAGAGTTAAAACTTAAAGCATTCTATTCATTATCAAAGGTGCTGTGTCTAAGCCTGGGGAAGAAACCTGGCCACCTCCTTGGGCCAGGCACCTGGCATGAGTGAGTAGAGCTGACCAGGGTGGGCTCCAGGGAGTGTGGAGACCACCAGAAGCTGGAGAGCCCAGCTCTGTGCTTTTCTCCATTCTAGCCAGTTGTCACATTGTAGGAAAAAGAGCCCAGGGATTCCAGATCCTGATTTTCATGAGAAGTCAGAAATCCATGTTTTTACATTAAATCACTCAACTTTCAAATGACTTGGTCTTGTTAGCTGCCATTGAGTCAGCTAATTTAGAATTTTAAAAAATAGTCAGTAAACCTGCAGAATATGTCTATGAACCACTCGCTTGCTATGTTTTCTCTCAGTAAGCATTCAGCTGATCATCAAGTGACCAAGTGGTTATGAAATAGCCCTGGCTCCTGCTACCTCAGGTCTGCAGTGGGATGGACAGGTGTGCCCTTGTTCTAAGCCTGGCGTGTGGAGGACTGTCAGTGAATGTTAGTTAAATGGACAGAGAGCGAGGGTTAATGGAGCCAGCCCAGCGTTTTCTGTAAGTCAGGGCAACTGTTCAGCTAGAAACTTCAGTTAGGCATCCTGGAGAGCTAAAGAACTTCTGCCAGGGGGATGCTGAGAGCTGCACACCCACACCTTTGTGTAGATGGACGTTGGAGGTGTGGGGACAGGGACATTTTAGAAGAGAATAAACAGTGTAGATGGCTGATTACCTGGCTTTGGCTCTTCCTAGGGCAAGTAAGGAGGTGTCCCGGGGTGGGCCAGACTGGGAGTCCTGTGGGAGTGACGGGCAGGGCCCAGTGTAAGGCTGGTAAGATACAGTGGCTCACACTTCACCCAGTGTTGTGGGAGGTGGCGCTGCCTCGCATCCTTAGTCCATAGATCATCTTTAGGTATGATTAGACAGATGAATGTGGTCCCTGGACCTTTACAACAATGAGGCTGACTATCAGAACAGCTTGCTTGCAGGGCCGCAGGCAGCTAGGGGGTCAGGGCCAGAAGTGCACTCACGAAGAACTGTCAGACGTATTTCCAGGCAAGTCTCCATATTCACTCATGGCCTTAATCCCCGTCACATCTGACTGCTACACAACTCGGAGAGGGCACCGCCATCCCCACTATACACTCAGTTGAAAGGGGACAGCTTTTATTATTTCCTCCTTTTTCTAGACCTCCTCCTCCAAAGTTTCATGTTTGCCTTCCTGCCCTTCTCCCAAACATTTTAAATAAACATGTCCTGCACATAAACCCTTTTCAGTCCTAGAGACTGCAGGGTCTTTCACCCTTGCAGGGCTCTCTGCCTGCTTCCTTTATTTTTTTAAGTTTCATTTGTTGTTGCTGTTGTTATTGTTGTTAAAGTTATCTATGCATGAGGTTGAAAAAGTGAAGTAGAACCACAGGTCTCACCACAAACGCAGCAGTTCCATTGTCTCACTCTCCCTAGCCTAAGTCCCACTCCCCAGTGACAGCATTTAAAAAAAAATATTTTGAAGATACACTACCTTTAAAGACAACACAATTAAATGGTTTAAAACTCAGAGACTGTAAGAAGGTTGTGCAGTGAAAGTTGTCCCTCCTACCTACCTTCTAGTTTCCCTCTGTCTTTTTTTTTTTTTTTTAAATGACAAATTTTCTATACCTTGGAGGTCTCTTCAGTTTCTGCTACTCTTCTCTCTCTTTTCTTTTAATAACTGCATAGTCTTCCACTGTAGTGACAGGGATGCACCGTAACCTAGTTACCTCCACCTCGGTGACGAGCATGGGTGGGTTCTTTTCTCGTGCCATTCACAAGTGCTGCAGTGCGGTCCCTTGTTCCTGCTGCTTTCCCCATACTGGGAGTGTGTCATAAGCTATGTTAGCATAGAGGCAGTTACTGGCTCTAAGCCTGTATACGTTTAAAACACAGCTCGTTAGGGCACACGTCAGTGTACACTTCCTCAAGCAGCGCATGAAAGTGCCTGTGTCCCCTCAGCTTGTGCAACACGGCATGTGAGCCAGTTCGGGTCTCGAGGAATGTGAGTCTCTTCTAGCCCTTCCTTTTGGTCTGTACCTTCATGTTTCTTAATCGTGTGCTTATTCTGATGTTTTGTCACCCCTCCTTGTGTGTATGCGCGTGCTGTGCCTCTTGCTCAGCTCTGCCACCCTGGTTAGGTCACAGTTTTTCTTTGAATCAGTATTGTCAGTGTTGTCGTGCCTAGGGAGATATATTCAGAGCTAAGCCATGTACTGCACTATGATCCATTTTTTTGTGTCATTGTCTTTCCTAGAGTTAGAAACTGTAGTTTTCTGTATGTTGTCCTTGTTAAGTGCCATTGAGCCAGTTCCAACTCATGGTCACCCCAGGTGTAACAGAACAAAACACTGCCTACCCTGCACCGTCCTCCCAGGGGTTAGGCTTGAACCCATGGTTCCACCACTGTGTCAGTCCATCTCATTGAGGGTCTTCCACTTTTTTACTGACCTTCTGCTTTACCAAGGATGATGTCCTTCTCCAGGGACTGATCCCTCCTAGTAACACATTCAAAGTGTGTGAGACAAAGTCTTAACCATTCTTGATTTCAAGGAGCATTCCGGCTATGCTTCTTCCAAGACAGATCTGTTCGTTGTGTGGGCAGTCTGTGGTGTATTCAGTACGATGGTTCAGAGGTGTCGGTTGGTCTTTGGGTTTCTTTATTGGTTTCCTTGTTCATTGTCCAGCTTTCCCATGCGGGTGAAGCAGTTGAATACACCATGGCTTGGGTCAGACACACCTTAATCTTCAAGATGACATCTTTGCTTTTAAACACTTTAAAGACATCTTTTGCTGCAGATTCATTTAACACAAGTGTTGTTTGATTTCCTGACTGCTGCTTTCATGGATGTTGATTGTGGATTCACATAAAATGAAACCCCTGACAGCCTCAGTCTTTTCTCCATTTATCGTTATGTGGCTATGAGGATTTTTTTCTTTATGTTGATGTGTATTCCATATTGAAGACAATAGTCTTTGATCTTCATCGGTAAATGCTTCAAATACTCTTCCCTTTCAGCAAGCAAGGTTGTGTCACCTGTACATTGTAGATTGTTATGAGTATTCTACCAATCCTGATGTCCTGTTCTGTATACATTCCAGCTTCTTGGGTTATTGCTCAACATACAGATTGAGTTAAGTATGATGAAAGGACATAACCCTGAAACACACCTTTCCTGACTTTAAACCACGCGATATCCTCTTATTCTGTTGACATGACTGCCTCTTAGTCTATGTACAGCTTCTTTCAGGGGGACAGCTAAATGTTCTGGAGTTCCCATCCTTTGCATTATTGTCCATAATTTGTTATAATTTACACAGTTGAATGCCTTTGCATAGTGAATAAAACAGGTAAACATCTTTCTGACATTCTCTGCTTTTATCCAGGATCTACCTGACATCAGCAGTGGTATCCCTGGTTCTATCCTTTTCTAAATTCAGCTGAATTTCTGGCATTTCCCTGTCAATGACTGATCTTTTGAATAATCTTTAGCAAAATTTTGCTTACATCTGATATTAATGATTGTTTCAGTCGTCTAGTACTGCTCTAACAAATACCATGAGTGAATGTCTTTAATGAGAAAAGTTTATTCTTACACAGTTTGGTAGGCTACAAGTCCAAATTCAGGTTGTCTGCTCCAAGGAAAGGGTTTCCCTTTGTCAGCTCTGGAGAAAAGTCCTTGTGTTGTATCAGTCTTTGGTCAGGGAGCATCTTGGCGCAGGAACTTTGGGTCTGAAGGATGTGCTGTACTCCCAGTGCAGCTTTCTTGATGCTGTGAGGTTCCTAACTCACTGCTTGCTTCACTCTCCTTTTATCTCTTGTAGGATGAAAGGATAAAAGGTCAGTGGAATAGGGAAGACACCTTCAGAAGGCATTTACAGTTTCACCTTAATCCTCTTTGACATATAGTATAGCATAATTACAAAGTGGAGGACAATCATAAAATATTAGGAATCATAACCCAGTCAAATGACCACACACATTTTAGGGGGACACGGTATAATCCAAGACATTCTACCATTTGGCCCCCCAAAAATCACGTCTTTGAAATGTGTAACACATTCATCCAGTTGTAGCAAGGGTCAAAGCAAAAACATGTGCATCCCATATGATAGAAGTCTTAAATCAGTTCCAAGTCCAAAATTCAAAAATTCTTTTACATCTATGAAACCTAGAATACAAGCTGTCTGCTTCTGAAGGCACAATCACAGAATAGGCACAAGTTAGACATTCCTTTACAAATGGGAGAAATTGCAGGGAAAGAAGGCATTAACAGGCAACAAACAAGTCAGCAAAGCACATTACAATAACCCTCAAAACTTTCAAAACAGTCTTCCATTCTCTGAGACATTTTACACAATGACCCTGCCCTCGAGACTCTAGGTATTGGCCATCCTCTTCTGGATTTTGAGTGGATACCCCTTGGCCCTGTGCTGCAACCCGGCCTTTCGGGCCCACTTGGGCAGCAATCCTGCCCTACAGGCGTTAGGTGTACCCTAAGCCCAACTGAGTGGCAGCTCCACCCTTAGAAACACAGAAAGCCATGGCAGCTCAGCTTCTCATGCTGTTTGTCTCTTCAGCTTCTGCCTCCTGTGGCCTCATGGCCTATGCCTCAGGCCTACATCTGTCTTGCTGGGCAAGTGTTGCAGAGCTCTATAACCCCACTGATTCAAGTGCCCAGACTCAGCTCTCTTGCTTCATGGGTTGACTCGAGTGCTGTCTTGCGCTGCTCTGGTTCTGCTGCTGCCTGTCTGCCACCACTGGTCTTCTGCTGTTTGTCACCATCTGTGCCTTCACTGGTGTTAACAGTTCTCCATTTCTTCCGAGTCTTCTATCCATTCAGTTTTAAAACCACTTCCACGTTTTAGGTATGTGTTAGAGTAACACCCCACTCCCTAAGTGCCAAATTCTGTTTTAGTCAGCTAGTGCTGCTCTAACAGAAAATACCACCAGTGGATGGCTTTAACAGGAAGAGTGTATTCTTACACAGTCTAGTAGGCTACAACTCCGAAATCAGACTGTCTGCTCCGGGGGTCTAGAAGAAAGTCCTGTTGTTGTATCGGTCTTTGGTCAGGGAGCATGTTGGCACAGGAGCCTCGGGTCTGAAAGCTGTGCTGAACAACCAGGGCTGCTTTCTTGATGATGTGGGGTTCCTAGCTTTCTGCTTGCTTACTTTTCCTTTTATCTCTTATAAGGTGAAAGGATAAAAGGTAGTGCAAGCCACAGTCCACACTCCAGGGACATTCCCTCTACAGTGGAATAGGGAGGGGACCTTAGGAACGGACTCACAGTCCCACCCTAATCCTCTTTAACATAAAAAAAAAAAAAAAAATCCACGCCATCAGGTTGGGTCCGACTCATAGCAACCCGAGAGGTCACAGTAGAGCTGCACCATAGAGTTTCCAAGGAGTGCTTGGTGGATTTGCACTGCTGACCTTTTGGTTAGCAGAGGTAGCACTTACCCCACTATGCCACCGGGCTTAGGAAAGTCACAAAATGGAGGACAGTCATAAAATATTGGAAATCATGGCCCAGCCAAATGGCCACACACATTTTCGTAGGGAGACAGTTCAGTCCGTGACAATGACATTGTTCAACGATTTCACTGTTTGTTGGATCACGTTTCTTTGGGAATAGGTATAAGTACAGATCTAGTCAGTCGGCCAAGCAGCTGTCCTCCAAATTTCTTTTCGTAGACAAGTGAGTACTTCCAGTGGTACATCGATTTGTTGAAACATCTCAGTACTCCATCAGTTCTGGAGACTTCTCTTGCCAATACCTTCAGGGTAGCTAGGACCTCATCCTGCAGTACCATGAGTTCTTGGTCACATGTTACCTCCGAAAATGGTTGAATGCTGACTATTTCTTTTTGGTACAGTGACTCTGTGTGTTCCTTACATCTTCATCTGATGCTTCTGTTTCATTTGGTATTTTCCTCATAGAGTCCTTCAGTATTGCGACTTGAAGCTTGAATTTTCCCTTCAGTTTTTTTCAGCTTGAGAATTGCTGTGCGTGTTCTTCTCTTTTGGCTTTCTGATTCCAGGTCTTTGCACGTGTTATTCTTCTTGAGCCATCCTCTAAAATCCTCTCTTCTGTGTTTTACTTCATAATTTCTCCTGTTTGCTGTAGCTCTGTGATGTTTGAGAGCAGGTTTCATAGTCTCTTCTGACATCCACTTAGGTCTTTTCTCTCTTTCCTTTTGTTTTAGTGATGACTTACTTTCTTCTTGTTATTCTGTGGTTCATCTCGTCTTTGGTCATTAGTGGTCAGTTCATCAAGTCTGTTCCTGAGGTGGTCTGTAAATTCAGGTGGAAAATACTCAGGGCTGGACTTTGGCTCTTGTGGACTTGTAGTTCTCTGCAGCTTAAATTTGAACTTGCATATGGGCAACTGATGGTGTGTTCCACAGTCAACACTTGGCCTTATTACGACTGATAATATTGAGCTTTTCCATCATCTCTTTCTATACAGGGAGTCAGTTTGGTTCCTGTGTATCCCATCTGGTGAGGTCCATGTATATAATAGTCACCATTTATGTTGATGAAAAAAGTGTTTGCAATGAAGAAGTTCCTGGTCTTGCAAAATTCTATCATGTAATCTCCGGTATCCTGTCTATCACTAAGGCCACATTTTCCAACTGCCTCCTTGTTCATTTTCAGTGTCACTTTACAGTCCCCAGTAATTATCAGTGTCTCGTGCCTAAATGTTTGATGCACCTCAGACTGCAAAAGTTGATAAAAATCTTCAATTTCTTCATCTTCAGCCTTAGTGGCTGGTGCAAAAATTTGAACAGTAATCGTATTAACTGGCCTTCCTTGTAGGCACATGGATATTAGCCTATCATTGACAGCATTGTACTTCAAGACAGACCTTAAAATGTTCTTTTTGATGATGAATGCACCATCTTTCCTCTTCAAGTTGTCATTCCTGGTGTAGTAGGCCATATGACTGTCTGATTTGAGGTGTCCAGAATCAGTTTATTGTGGCTCACTGTTGCCTAGGATATCAATGTTTATATATTCCCTTTCATTTTTGACTGTTCTTGATTTTCCTAGATTCATACTTAATATATTTCATGTTCCAGATACTAATGGGTATTTACAGCTGTTTCTCCTTGTTTTGAGACATGCTACATCAGCAAATTAAGGTCCCAAAAACTTGATTTCCTTTGCGTCATTAAGACCAACTCTAGTTTGAAGAGGTAGCTCTTCCCCAGTTATATTTTGAGTGCTGTTCAACCTGAGAAGCTCATCTTTTGGCACTAGATCAGACAGTATTCAGCTACTACTCATAAAGTAGTCACTGGCTAATTCTTGACACAAGTAGGCTCCCGCCTCCTCCTTCCTAGCGTGAGTCTGGAAGCTCAGCTGAAACCTGTCCACCATGGGTTATCCTGTTGGTGTCTGAATACCAAGGGCGTAGCTTCTAGCATCAGAGCAACACATAAGATCCCACAGCTCAACAAAGGGACAGACACAGGGGATCTCATCTGTGTACTGTTACTTAGTTTTCTGTGCCCTTTCACTAATTCTTCCCCATAACTTTTGTCAGAACTATACAAACTGTGTCAGCCTTCTCTAATACATCTTTTAAATCCATTTGTTCCCACCTGCCCCAACCTCTCTTTGTGTAATCTGAACTAATCTAATCCTTGTCTAATCTGAGCTGCTTCTTTTATGCCTTACAGCTCTCTCCATCTAGATCTTTGTGTGGAGAAAATGTAACCACCGAGCCCGTTTTCTAATCTGCTGTCTCTCTGTGTCAGAAGACAATCACAGTAGCCAAAGTTAATTGAGGAAACACAGAGGACTGTTAACCATGTGGGTCTTCATCTGAGCCTCACGACTCTAAAGGCTAAGCACCAGACTGTCATCATCCCCATTTCATGTAGGAAACTGAGACCTTAGGGAACTGGCATTTGCTTTGGGTCAATTTATAATCTGTGTGTGTGTATGTATGTGTGTGCATGCACACACACGTGCGTGTGTGTGTGAGAGAGAGAGTGTCCTATGCTTCTACCTGCTATGGTCTCCAGCCCGCTAGTTTTGACAGGCACGTATGTCAGGTAACAGTGATATTTTAGGGTCTAAGAGTTGAAAACTGTGTGATAGTGAGTACTTAATGCCCTAGCACTCGTGGAAGGACAGCTAATCCCCTCACTGAGATTACAAAGTGCTGAAGCATGGGTACTGTCTTGCATGGGTCTCCCATGACACCTGTCGAGTGCCAAGGTCACAAGCATGTCCAGCAACTTATTTAGTTCCTCCATAGCTCAGCTGCCTGTCCGCTTCAAAGAAATGGGTGTTGGTGAGAGTGCCTTGAGTATCTCTGGGTGCCTCTCCACTTAGTCAGTAAATCAAGCTTACATCGACAGACTTAGGGAGCCCAGGAGACTGTACGGCCAGCTTCATTGTCTCCAAGATGAGTCCCAGAGAGGCAGCTTGTCTTGTCCAGGTTCATTTGGTTGAATGGTCATTGTTATGGTAATACCAGTAACAGCTAGAGTTTTTCTGTTTTTGTTTTTAGCGCTTTAGCACCATATTTTTAAGGCAAATGATGTGTTACCTTTTACTTTGTCCCCCAAACCATGTCCTCCCCTGAGAAAGTATTTTCATAAGCACCACTATGCCAATTATTTTTACAAGTTGTTGTAAATACCTCATGCCAACAATTGTTGGCAAATATGTAGAAGACCTGTGTTATTTGCATGAAAATACAGTGTATACCAACACTGTTGAAGATGCTTTCTGTTCATTCAAAACAAAATTTCATATTGGAAGCTGAGGCCCAGAAAGGTTAAGCCACTTGCCTAAGGACGCACAGCTGGTGAAAGGGACAGCCTGGCTCCAGAGGACAAAAGTGAACTGTTGCACTAAACTCGGTGTTGTTTTTCTCCCATAGCACAGCACTGTGGGAAGGTCTGTGTCATGATATTACAGTGAAGGTGTCCTCACTTGCTTCATCCTTCACAGTCTGTATGCGGGCAGTAAGAAAGATAGGTACATGTTATACCAAATTTAAACAGTATGGAAAGTATAAAAGCAAAGTAAACATCTCTTGGAATTCTTTGATCCGAAGCTAAAATCTTGGTCAACATCTTGGCAGATACCTTTGTAGACATCTCTCTTTGGGTATGTATATGTGTTGATACTGATTCATACTGACAATCTGATGTAATTCTAGAATGCATTGGAATAACTGGGTGAGTGGTATAGTTGCTGTCCAGGGTGGGCCGATGAGGAAAGAACCCGAAACCTACTGCTGTCATAGCAACCCTGCAGGATGGACTGGAACTGCCCCATAAACTTTCCAGGGAGCACCTGGCGGGTTTGAGCTGCCAACCTTTTGGTTAACAGCTGTAGCACCTAACCACTGTGCCACCACGGTTTCCACGAGGAGACTGCAGCTCAGGAAGGGGTAGTGGTTTTACCAGTACCAAGTTATTGCGTGCCAGGCTGGAACATCACATCCTGTGTGGGTTGGTTTGAGAGAGGACAAAGGCAACATTTATTTTCAAATACGTGTTACTCCTATTCAGGCACCCTTCTCCTCACCCACAGTCCTGGCTGTGAGCTAAGGGGCTTCCGTAATTCCCATGCTCTGTTTTTCCTTCCTGAAAGTTTTGCCCACTGTAGAAGAGACTGAGTAGTTGATGAGTAGGAGTATTTATGCAGCTATCATTGACGCTCGATAAAAGTGGCAGTCGACCTTCTGCATAGACTAAATGCTGGTGGTGGCTTCCTGGCCATATGAAATCTCAGCTGAGGCAGCATGCTTTGAGATTGCACAGTGATTGCAAGTGCGGTTCAGATATGGCGATGACTTTCCTGGTGCCACCTTATCGTTGCTGCCATTGAGCAGTATTTAAAGTTGTTTTGAAGAAGCCCAGAGGAAATGGAATATGAGACTTGGGAGGGAGAGATGTTCATTACCTTGTCCTAACTAACCTTCCTTCTATGGATACTTTGGTCCTTAGGTTGGTATCCAGTTTCACTGAAAATGAAATCATATATTCAGCTCTTGGGCTGTGTTAGTGAAAATGAACTCTAATGTGATTAGATATTAATGCAATATAATGGAGGATCGGTATTAAATTGGGACCTTCTGAACTTATTACTCTGCAAAGGCTCCCTCCTGCTCAGGAGGCTACCCTGGCATTCCTGCTTCCCCAAGCAAACAGGGAGCAGGGGCGTGATGCCAAAGCCCTGAGCTCCCGTGCATGCCCTGGGCAGGAGAGTGCAGGAGGAGAGGCGTGGAGGGGAGACCTGGGAGGGAGAGGGGAGTACAAGTGAGAGAAGGAGCTGAGGTTCAGGTCTCAGCCCTTCCCAGGATGACACCCAGCAAGGACCTAACCTCTTCCGTGACCCACTGTGGAGGGAGCGGATTGGCCTGTGGGGTCCATAATTCTGGGGCAGCCTCCACATTGAGAGGCTGAGCATGTCGCTGAGGACTGAGCGTACAGGGTACACTTCTACCTTTACTTCCGCAGTCATTTAAAGACGTTTTTGACAGGCGTCTTTAGGAAGTTAGAAGCAATGGAATTTTTTACTATGTCCCTCCTGCTTCTCTTCTTCACCTTATTCCTTCTGATGAAACTGACTCGAACTTGGTAGCAGTCACCAGGGTTGTCACTTGTCTTGATTCTGTCTTCCTCTCTGGAGGGGTGGTCTGAGAAGGGGCTGAGGACCCGCTTGTGTGTGCTGTGGCTTCCGCTGAGTACAGGGATGCGCTGTGTAATGTGAACTGCAGTGTGGCCCTTGGCCAGATGCAGCAGTCCTCTGACCTGCTGTAGGAAGGACACAGGTCTGTGCTCAGTTATGTGCTCAGCTCGAAAGTGACAGCCAGCCCTGGGGACATCAAGGCCATTATGGAAGCCCCATGGGCCCTACCAGCTCCCCTCACCCCCAGGCCCCCAAGCACTCACCCCTGCAGACTCCCCGGGAGAGCCTGAGTGGGCCGGCTGGAAAACAGTCCCCTGTTGAGCCAGTGGGCCCAAAGTCAAGCACAGAGGATGGTCGGATGGCGTCACCTTCATGTATGAATAATAGCATTTTTACAGAGAGAGTGTTTTTTCTTATTTTGTTTCCAGAAAACTGCTTTCGGAGGCACACACTTTGCACACAGGATGGTAACGACTTTTTAATGACCTTAAGGGGACTGGGTGTCCAGGCAGCAGTGAATCAATCTCAGTGGGTGGCTCGTAGTGAGAGGAAAGATGGAACACCTGAAACCAAAGGGGGAAAACAAAGCGCAAATACATATATTTTCTTTGGTAGCATTCTCTGGTAATTAGACAATTACAGGAAACAGCTTCCCAGCAGCTGGCATTTCCACTGTGTGAGCGGAGGAGGAATGGCAGCCACTGTGAACCCTCACATTGATCACAGACAACATTGTTGGGGTTCACAGTCGTGGGCGCCGTACCCTCCCCTGGTGCGCTCTGGTGAGCTGCTGGCTGTTAGGCCAAGGGCAGGCCGCCTCGCCCTGGGTCCGGGCCGCTTGGCTGGGCGTGAGTGAGCTGGTGCAGCCCATGCTGCCCAATGAGGGGTTGCCTCGGAAATATGTGAGCGGTTCGACACCACCCTGAGAACAGACCCTTTGGGTAGCAACTGGAAAGGAAGGGGTGGGGGTTGGACGCTAGCCTGAGGAGCTCAGGGCCCAGACCCCCGGCTTGCCCTTGGCCTGCCCTGCTTCAGACTCTCCTCCTGCCAGACAGCCACAGTGAGGAGAAACCATGCCCACCGGTACAGCCCTGGCCAGGTAGACCCTGCTCAGGCATATCCCCTGAATTGTCAGATTTGTCCTGCCAACAGCCTCTGAGGCCAGCCCCTTCAAGGACCCATCTTAACAGATAGTGTATGTTACGAACTCCAGCCACCTGAATGACTTGACCTTTGGCTTTACCCTTGTCACGATGGGAAGCTGGTCTGCACTTTCTCTGTGATGTTGAGGAGGGTCATAAAGAATCCTTGGTCACAGCCCCAGACAGGCAGGGGCTGCCTTTGTTGATGAGATTGTAGGCTCCCGAATGGGCATACTTCGTATTTCCTGCTTTCCTCGTCCACACGTCAGGGGGAGCCCCTCCTCTCCGGGAAGCTGTCCTGGTCCCCTCCTAAAGCCTGGGTCTCTGAGGGCAGGGGCCAGCATGGCTCCATACAGCTCAACCCTCATTTGTGTTGACTGCACCATCTAACCTGGCAAATGGCTGTGCTTCCATCCACAGGTCTTGGCAGTCAGTGACATTTGAAAGACAGCCAGCCTCCTTCATCCGAATTGTTGGAACACACAACACAGCAAATGAGGTAAGGGTCTGCTTTCATGAGCTGGGCTGTGATATTTTACCATGCACAGGTAAATGCTACATCTCAAGTTAAGTGAACCTGTTTGTTCTGCCCGCTAATGGCCTGTTGTTCAGACAGCTTGGTGCAGGAGAAAGCCCTGCTCTTGCACAGTGGGGATATCATTATCTTTTCTGGGTATCTCTTCACTAGCGAATGAAAGCCAGCCGCTATTGCCTTGCTTATTCCTACCTGCCTCTCTGCTGAATTGCAACCGAAGAGACCTTGAGAGGTCAAACACCCTGTCCCTCATCTCTGGGCTACCTCCTCAGCCCTCCCAGATGACAGCTGTTTCAGAGCTCCCTTGGCCCTCCGAGCATGAAATTTAAAGGATCCCAGCCCCCCTCAGCGGTGCCTGTGGTGCCCAGTTGCCGGTTTTCTCTGTCTGTCTGCTTGGTCCTATGGCTGGCTGTACCTGAATGTTTGGGGGTGAGCCACTTCCCTCCAGGCCTGGATCCCCAGGGGCAGGACTCAATTCCAGTGGAAAGCTCTGTGTGTAGATGTTGCAATCAGGTGACTTGCCTGGGCCTCTGACCCACCTTGCTGGTTTCTCCAAGCAGACATGGCTCCCGGGAACACCCCAGGTTCTTCTGGGTCAGATGAGAAACGAGTGCCACAGTGAGGAGAGAAGCCAGGTAGTTGATTATCCAGACCAGGGCACTTCTGAGTGTAGAGAAGGATGCTGTTGATAATTACAGAGGACGGCAAGTATCACCCAGGCCTGGGCACAGTCAGGCTGGGCATGCAGCTGCCTTCGCAGTGTGCGCACTCACAGGGTTCACATAAGCCTCTCAGGATTCACTGCCACCACTGAAGATGACACTGGCATCTGCTTTAATTTTGCGTTACAGAAAATCAATGCATAAGTCCATTCTTGACCTGGTTTGTTCTTTGTGTGGGTCCCGAGTAAGCTCTCGCGGTGGGGATTGGTGTCTAGCAGGTGGACATGCTCCTGACTTGAGACGGCTCAGCTTGGATTCATACAGCCGTGCTAGCTTTAGTGTATACCCTGAAGACCGCCAGTAAAGCAGGAAGCTTAAGGACAAGATTGAAATGCGGCAGGTACATAGAAGCATAAGAATAGTAACAGTTTGCAGTCTCAAGTTCACGTGACATTTCTCAGCTGTACACAGGCCGACTTCTGGAGGGTGGGGCCAGTGTAGCTGCACAGAAGAGGGCCCTGAACTTGAAGCTCCGCAGTCACCCTCTTGAAACGCTACTAATTTGATACTTGAACCGTGTTTTATACGTGAAGCACTGTCGGGACAGTGGAGCATGTGCCAGAGACTGGGCACCTTGGCTCACACGAGGTCCCGCCTCCTGCCACTGCTTCATCGCCTTCCCAGGGTGGGTTCTTGCTACCCACTCACTGACCCCTAGTGACACTGGCCAGCCTTTCCCTCCTGCCTGATGACTGCTGTTGTTCTCCATACCTGGCTGGTGCCTGGCCTGGTGAAGGTCAGTAGCCCATGCAGGGTCACAGGATGGGTCTCAGGTGCCTGAGGAAGGTCACCTTACTCAGGGAGGATCCCTGTGCCCAAGGGAGTCAACATTACATACTAAAACCAAACCCAGTGCCATCAAGTCGATTCCAGCTCATAGCAACCCTATAGGACAGAGAACAGCTCCGTAGAGTTTCCAAGGAATGCCTGGTGGATTCAAACTGCCACCCTTTGGGTCAACATTACATAGCAAATGAAAACATCACCACAGGTTGTGAGAGACTGCCAAAGAAAGAGAAGGTTTTTTTCCTGCTTTTTGAGCAAACTGCTCCACATTTTCCTTCCTCCCTGGGTCCCTCCTGCACATGACGTAACCGGCTCTCGATCCGTACATTTCTTTAATCCAGATTCCTACAGAGGTATTTCTGGTTCTTACAAAAGCATTTTAAGAAGTGGAAATATTGTGATAAATTATATTCATTGTACATTTTTACTGATTTAGGATAAAAGTGATTTCACACCTACAGTGTTTCTTGCAGAGGAAGGCTGATAAAGGGGAGCGGAAACTTTTTCTCTTACTTCCTCATCTCAGAACAAACCTAAAAATCATAAAAATAAACCAATTGATATTTGTAAAAGCACAAAATCCAAGAATCTGAAGTACCAGGTCTCAAAGAGCACTTTTTCTTTTTGATGCTATAATGTAAGTTAATTTGAATCTGCATTGTAGCATGTAATTGGTCTTCAAACCAACTACTATGTTCTTTTTTTTTTCATTTTGCCAATAAATTCCAGTTTTTCTTGCTGCATAAACTACTTTGATTATGTCTTATCACTAAATTAGAAAACAGTTGAAATTTATCGTATGTAGCAAGAATATATGGAGCTAATGTTTTTTTCATTCATAATGACTTGTTTCTTATATAATGCATCACCCCAGAAAGAGAAAAAGGTAACTTTTTTTTTCTTTAATTCTTATGTGGGGCTCTGAAGTTGTGTTAGATGAAAGGCAGTCTCCCGTCAGAAGTGTGGCCCAGCTCTGGAGTCAGCCGAGACAAGTTTACTTCTGGTCTGCTCTTGGTCGTCAGATGAGGGGTGGGGGCTTGGACATTTTCTTTCAAAAGCTTTTTTAGATGGGGCATGATTTTCCATTACAGACCTCTGAAGTTGGAGTGCAAGGTCTCTCCATCCCTGATGAATTTTTCCCCAGATTTTCCCACTTGGGTGGGGACTGGCCCAGACTATTTAGGTGGATCGACTGCTTGGTCACTAATTAACTGGTGATCTGTTGCCTGTGGCTGATAAGCAACTTGGTCAGCTGCCATATTGACCCAGTTATTGATCAGAGAAAAAGACACCTCAGTGTGGTCCTGCCAACTGGGAAGCATCTTAAATCATAAGATAAACAATGAACGGCATTGTAAGGCAAGACCCATAAGCTATATAATTCTCAGAGCACACCAAAAGGCATGAAAAAGGTAGAATTTTACTAGGTATCCGGGAAATAACAAACCCTCAGAGTGGTTTTAATTGCAGCATCGTGGGTTCCAGGACATTCAGTCATTCCGGAACATTCTGTTCCTTGTGTCATTTGAAATAGAAGTGTGTTTCTGGCTTACAGTACTGTGGAAATGTCCAGAAGACCACATGGCTGAGTGCAGAGGTTGGAAGGACAGGGTTGACCTTAATGGAAAGAGGATGACACTCAGGTTCACCAGGCACAACTCCCGGGGGAGAGCCATGGAGGACAGACAGGAGGCCGCTTGCTGCTTCATGTGTGGGTGGCAACTGGGGAAAGGAGGCTGGTGCTGTGGACAGGAAGCCAGCATGTCTGATGGATGCAGAGAACAGCCGTAATCTGTAATTCCGTGGGATCCAGACTGTGCTACCAGAAATAGGGGTACGCTGGGATGGAGGGCCCAGCATACAGAGGGTTCCTCAATCTGCCATCACTTGCTTGCCAGACCCCATTGTTGTTGATAACCGCCATCGAGTCGGGCCCAACTTATGGAGACTGCAGTATAAACGGAGGGAAACGTGGCCCAGCCGTGTGCCACAGTCACAGTCTTTGGTATGTCTGAACCTGTCATTGCAGCTATTCTAGCGCCATTAGTCGTTTTCATTTTAGAGCCAGCACCTGTTTCTCTTTAGCTGTGGAATATCTGCACATTCCTGGGCTAGTTTCAGGGAGCATCCATGGAATTAGTTTTCAGCACAAAAAAGTGAAACAGAAATGTAACAGCAATAGAAATGCAAACTCTCTGGCCACGTCTCCCAGGGAAGACTCTTCTGGGCGAGTGCCACCCCACACAGCGAGGGTGGGTGGCAGAGGTGCTTGCAGGAAGGTGTGGGTTGCAGGGGCTGCTGAAGGCGGAGAGGCAGTCAGAGGAGGTAGTGGCTGGGCTGTTGTGACAAAAGGCAGTAAATGGCCCAGCACAGAAGATGTGGCCAGAGCTGCTGGCCTCTTAGGGAGAGGCCTGAGTTAGCTGCTCCTCTCCAGGAGCTGGGAAACCCTAGGGCTATAGCTGCCAACCAGAAGGCCATCAGTTTGAACCCACCAGCTGTTCCTTTGTAACTCTGTGGGGCAATTCCACTCTGTCCTGTAGGGTCACTGTGAGTCAGAGTCAACTCTGTGGCAGTGAGTTGGGGGTTTTTGGCCTCCAGAACCAGAGTCAGTTGACATCCTGCAACTGTGGCAAGGAGAAGCTTCCTGACCTCCGAAAGAGACCTACTGCTGTTTAGTGGCAAACGGTGGCATACATGTGGCCAGCGAAAGCAGGCCTCCCAGCTAAAACAGACTTGGATGTCTTGCCCACTGTGGGTGTGCACCTGTGTGTCTCCAGTCCCCGAGCTGCCTGCGTCCGAGAGGCTAGGCGTCTGTCGGCTGCATGCTAATTATCCCCCTTCCCTCAGAGCCAGGCCGCCTCTCGGGTGCCAGTGCCACTGCAGTCTGCAGAGGCTCAGATTTCTCGGTCACCTGTTTGGGCACAATTCTGGTTTCCTGCGGCATTTCATCGTCTCCTCTGGGAAGTGTATGTCTGCTGCTGGCGTCTGTCTCTCATCTTCCTTTGTGAGTGCCACTGCAATGAATTCGTTTAATTTTTTAGCTATGTTTACAGCATCTGTCAATAAATTCCCCTAACGCTTCCCTCTTAAAGACTTCACGCTCTTTTGAGTGACCTCCTCCTCCTCACGCGCTTGGCGGCATCACCGTCATTTCTCTTCGCTTCTGAGAACACGGGCCTTTGTTTCCCACCAGTGTGCATCTGTTACCCTCTGCTCCCTCCGCTCTGCTCTGTGATCTCCGCTCACACGCCTCGTTTCCCTCCTTCACCCCTGGACTCTGGTGGCACCATCTCTCTGCCCACTCCAGGGTGCTGTCGTCCTCTCCTGCCTCTCACTAGGTGGCAGACACATGTCAGTTTGTCATTCAGCACACCCAGCCTCCCCTCATGCTCTCCTTCATCTGTTTTTATTCATTTCATTCTCCCCTTCCCTGTCCTGGGAGCCCCCAGTGTCGGTTGTCAGAAGGGCCTCCTTTCTGCTCCTTCCTCAGTGACTTCAGGGTGGCGTTGTCATCAGCTTCACGAGTTTGTGGCCAGTCTTCACGGCTGCTGAGCTGCATGCGCTGCCGGTCAGCGCCTCGGAGCCGTGCGGGAGGCCGACAGGGCTGCTCCTCCTCACCCCCTCTGGTCTGGAAGGGTCAGGGGCTGGGCCCTGCCAGCGTCGCTGTCCTCTGGGTCTGAAGTTCCAACTCCACTGACGGTGCCCCACAGCCTTTCTGGTTCCGCAGAGCCCTTTGCTGTGTCTTTCCCTTGCCATCTGTTTTTTATTCATACCAGGAGCTCTCTGCTCCTTCCTTATTTTGCATGGGTACTTGATGAAAGTAGGCACACGCCTGTGTCCTTAAAGAAATTGGGCTGGGCCTAAATTAGGTCATGTCTGTGGACCCATGAAAGTCAGTCAGTGGTATTAAAAGAAATAAAAGTTACCCTTGCTACTTTTTTATGGGTTTTGTGAAAACCTAGGTTGGAGGGAGGGAAAGTTCTGGAGTGATTTTTCAGTAGGCAGGGAGTTCAGGGGTGCAGGCAGCCCTGGGATTAAAAAGAGCTGTAGAAAAAAATGAGCTGTACAGCTTGGAAAGACAGGGCTTCCGCTTGCAAGAAGCTACATTAAAGCTTTTGCCCAGTCAATAACACATACTGAGGGTGGTATCGACAGTCTGTAGGCAGTGATCAGGGTTACATTTTACTTAGTGAATTTACTTGAGGAAAGAGGCTGTGTCTTACTTGTTTTTGTACCCCTTGAGACTGAGCATGGTGCCTGGCCATACAGAAACATCGAGTACCTGTTGGGTGCATGAATCATTCAATGTGTGCATCCATCTGTCCGTCTCCCCGCGAGTCAGTCAAATAGAGGAATAAAGGAAAAGACTGAATGAAACAACTTTTTATCATCAATATACTATAGCAGTTACGGACAGAGTGTCTATCATTATACTGAGGAGTCTTTTAAATCGGGAACCAGGGTTTTGTAAGGAGAGAAGTATGCCTAGTATTTCAGTGTCTCCTAGCGTCAGAGTCTCCCTCAGTTCTGACTCATAGGGACTCCATGTTGGTGTCAGAGGAGAACTGTGCTCCGTAGAGTTTCAACAGCAGAGTTTTAGGAAGTCAGTTGCCAGGCCGTTCTTTTGAGGCACCGCCAGGTGGTATCAAACCTTCAACCTGTTGACTAGCAGCCAAGAGCATAGCTGGACCACCCAAGGCCTCCTCTCCTTGCTTAGGACTCTTATAATAATAAATTATGGTTGTAAGTGATGGTAACAGCAGCTAGGTTTAAGCGAGCACTTACTGTGTTCCAGGCCCTATTCTAAGCTTGTTACACTTTTTGCGTCATTTAGTCTTTGTATGTGAAGTAGGTTCTGCTCTTCACCTTGTTCTGAAGATGAGGAAATTCAGAACTGAGTGCTGGCAAAGCTGGGCAACAGTGGCCAGTTCTCACCCGGTGCTGTGGGAGTGTGAACTGTTACCATTGCTTTGGAGAACAGTTTGGTATTACTGTTAACACTGAATGCATGCACACCTACCCTATGACGTAAGTGTTTCTACTCCTGTGTGTATTTCTTAAACTCTCAGGGTACAAGAGTGAGGATGTCTGCCAAGCAGTGTTCATAATAGACCCAGATAGGAAGCGACTCAACTGTCCATCCCCCAAAGACTGGGTGAACAGAGCCAGCCCGGCTCCTCTGACTCCCCAGAAGACACTACACGTAGTAAAGCCAGAGGTCCGAGCCGTCTCTGCCCTGGCCCGGTGACCTGGGCCAGAAGCAGATGAGCAGACTGTTCCTGGGGGTGCCCTCCGTGCACCACCCGCAGCACTTGCTCGGGGAGAAACCAAGGCAGGCCTCGTCCCTTTAGGGTTTTGCACCTTCGTTGCCTGATAGAGATGGACCCACATAAAAAGCGACTTAACTTGATGTGACATTTCAAATTGCCGTGCGAGGTTGGTGGTAGAGATGCAAGTACACTGGAGAGTGGCAGCAGTGGCGACAGGTGGGGGAGGTAGTGCTTGCCTCATCTGTAGCGTGGGTCAAGTGACCGCGGCCTCTTGGGGCCAGGCGGAGATGAGCGGGGACATTGTGAAAGATTGAGCGTCGGGGCGTGCATGGGGCACCGCTCAGCCTGTGCCCCACTCGCCTCAGGAGGGTCTGCTGGAGCCGGTGGCAGCGCGACCCACAGTCTGCACGCAGCTGTTTGAGCTGCCCTCCAGGACCACTCAGCACGGAGCCTGGAGTGAGGCAGAATTTATTTACAGGCTTCTGACAGGCCGGTGAGTGGCTGTGGGCTCCCAGTGCCGTCCTTGTTCCCATAGCAACATGTGGCTCTAGTGGAAAAAATAAAATAGGGAAACAGACTCTGTAAAAAATAAATAAATACTTTCTCCTGCCTCGGTGATAATTATTTCCCAGATTTCTTCCCCTGGGCCTGCTCACGCCCTTGCTGGTTCCCTGAGGGACCCCTGCAACATTCCCCGGAGAATCTCATCTGAGCCCAAAAGTCATGCCTCAGTGCAGGCATGTGCTGGCTCCCGAGGGCCAGAACTCCCAGGGGTCAGCAGACATCCCAGGGAGAGCACTGCAAGGGGGTGCAGAGGAAGTGGAGAGGCGGGCCTTGCGTCTGCAAGCTCGCAGTCTCAGGAGACAGTCCAGCCTGCGGACTCCCTCTTTTGCCAGAGATGGAGTGAGGGGGGACCCTTACCCTCCAGGGGCTCCATGGCCCAGTGGTGGGGAGGCATGCACAGAAATAAAGCCCGCAGGGAACAGAAGGGCCTGAAGCTGACCCAGGTTTTGAGTGGCACCCAGGGAACCTGTGCAGTGTTCACAAGGCAAAGGAGACATTTGTGGGGCAGGACAAGGTGTCAGGCCAGAGAAAAGGTAAACAAGGAGCAGCAGGAGCTGAGGCATGAGGACACTTAGGCCCCCACAGGCAGCCGGGCACTGGCTGAGTTTTCACTCTTAGTCGTAGCAGGAAACTTTGACTAGGTCTTCCGTGATGCTGAAGTTCCTGAAGACAGAGGTCGTGTTGTTTCCTCTTGTGTCTCTGGCAGCCAGCAGTGCCTGGCACACAGTGGCTTCTGCAGAAGTGACTGGGTGGACAGTGAAGGGGCTGGGAGGGAGGCCAGCTGGGTGGGGCATCAGGAGGACAGTGGGCAAGATTGCCACATGCACAGTCAGACCAGAGCTGGAGTTGGGGGTGCAGATTACAGGGAAATACCACTCAGGACCACTTGTGACAGCCTCCACCTGACAACAGGGGAGAAATGAAGGCCATGCTGAGGCTGTGAGCGCCACTTCTTAGAGAAAGGCACAGCTGTTGATGGGTGTGGGGACACCTAGAAGCACTGAGCTGCCAGACAACCTAGGCCAAGGAAGAGAAAAAGAAGAGAATCCGAGCGAAAACATGGATTCAGGAATGACGCGCGCAGACAACAGTCATGACAAGTCAGTTGGTCTAAGAAGAAGAGGCCGCGGAAGGCCTGGGAGTGAGCATTGAGAAACAGCCATCATGCACAAGACAGGCACAGGGGAGCGAGCCTAGAAGAGAGGAGCAAGCTGGAGGAAGAGGGGCAGAGAGCAGGGACCAGGAGACCTCCCCATTGCCGCCAGCTTCACCCCAACCAGCTCTGTGACCCCGGCAAGTCACTTATACCCCTGACTCTCATCACACTTTAAAATAATAAGTCACTTCCCAATTAGAGAAACAAAAGGACAGGCAAATATTTAATTTGCAATGTAGTTGTAAAGGAAGACCTTTTTATAGGCATCTTTATGCTCATACATCCTTTATGGAAGATTTTATTGGAGAAAAGAGAGAAGGTGATACGACACTGAGCACAGATCGTTGTTTCAGATACCCCACAGTCCTTACACCTGCCCTGTTGCAGCAGCAGTAATTCTGCACCCAACTGCCAGCCTGGGGGAAAGTGTCCGTGGACCCTGCTCTAACAGAAATACCACAGAGTGGATGGCTTTAACAAAGGAAGGTTTAGTCTTACACAGTCTGGTAGGCTGCAAGTCCATATACAGGGTGTCCACTCCAGGGGACGGCTTTCCACCTTGTCGGCTCTGGAGGAAAGTCCGGTATTGCATCAGTCTTTGTCCAGGGAGCGTCTTGGCGGAGAAGCCTCAGGTCTGAAGGACGCGCTCTTCTCCGGGTGCTGCTTGCTTGATGGTACCAGGTTTCCAATCTCTGCTTGCTTCTCTTGCAGGATGAAAGGATTAAGGGTGGGGCAAGCCATACTCCAGGGAAGCTCCCTTTACAGTGGAGCAGGGAGGTGATCTTATAAAGGGATTTACAGTCCCACCCTAATCCTTTAACATACAGCATAGAAAAACCACGAAATGGAGGACAGTCACAAGATACTGGGAATCATGGCGCAGCTGCATGGCTACACATATTTTGGGGGGGACACAAGTCAATCCATGACAGACCCTGAGCAGGTTAGAGCCTGGGAGCTGTCAGGCAGTGAGAGGAATGGAAACATCCTGTTTTCACGTATCAAACATTGCCCCGCTGCTCAGCCAGACAGTCAAGACCTTGATGCTGCTGGAGTTCTTCAAAAGAAAGGACACCCTGAGCCGAGAGTAAAGCTGGAGATGAGGTGCTGAAAAGCCTGGGGCAGCTGGGGCCACAGGCAGGCTCTCCTGATGCTACTCTAGAGGGAGATGGGGTAAAGCTGTGCCTGCCAGAGGGGAGAGACACGTGTCCAGAAACTCGGGAACGGGAACATTTCCCTTTTCCATTTCTTATTGGTTTTTTTTGTTGTTGTTGTTGTTGTTTAAATAACAAAAAGATGCCTCTACCACCATGAGGCCAAGTTAATTAAGTTTCGAGAGAACAACTCTCCCCAGAACGCAGGAGTGTAGACACATAATAAACAGCACTCGAGAATTGCAGGGCTACTTGGGGTGATATATGTTAAAAAGATTCTTCTTACAGAACCTTCCAGACAGCAGGGTCCTGGTTATTTGTGTGTTCCCTGGCTCACATAGATGTGGGAGAGTGAAAGGGACATCTTATTGACATTGGAAAGTTGAGACCACTCCCATTTATTGGCATTGTCACTGAGAGGCTTACTTCCATACTTGCTGGGGGTATTTTTGCAGCAGTATTTGAGTATCCTATCAGTCCTAAAGCAATGAGGAATTATTAGTTGCAACTTGAAATGTCTCCCTCTGAAATGCGTTCTTCGAATACAGCACTTCAGGTTTTGGGGGAACGCTTGCTCCTCGTTTTTAAAGGAACAGAAATAAAAGATCACTGCCATCTGTAGATGGACTGTTAACTTCTGCTCTTGAGATGAGTGTAAGAAAGATGTTAATCATCATCAGGGTCTGCTAATGACAACTGAACGCTGAGTGGGTGTATGACGCTACCCAACATTGTGAAGGAAAAACAGGAAGTCTTCCGGGTAATGTCGTGGAGAAACTGTGTCCTTGTATCTGACTTATGGGCAGATATCACGGAGAGGTCGATGTCTGTTTTACAAAAGTACATTAACTTATAAGTGGAAAGCTTGGATGAGAAATCCTATTTGTATTGGTAGACATGAAAGCAGTCTGTGAAAATTACTCAGGAGAAACCAGGAGAGCAAGATAGAGCCGTTGATCAACATTTATTATATTTTCCTGATTTCTGCTGCCATTACAGTGGATTCTTAGGCCAAAATAGCAGAAGCTTTGCTTATAAACATCTTGAAGACACGTTGAGTGAATAGCACTTGGGGACTCCCTTTAATGAAAGGCTGCTGGCAGCAGCCGGCCACAGAGTCACCTGATCCCCACAAAAGGGAGAGCATGTTTGTGTGTATCTTTCCCAGGGCGCAGCAAGACAAGAGCACCCCAGACTAGCCAGACGTGTCAGGAGTGACGGCTCCCAGAGAGGAGAGGCAGAGCAACAATAAACAGCAGCTACACAGAGGACGCAGGACAGTGACGGAGGCCCTGTCGGATCCATACACGTGACTAAATTCCAAATTAGCCAGCTCCTCTTGGGGGCCAGATCCACTGGCCCCTGAAGAAGGTGCCCCTTTGTGAGCAGCGGCCATCAAACAGGCTAGTGGGGTACGGGGCTGCCGAAGAGGGGACGGGAAAAGGAGGCCTCTCGGTGCTAACAGCCTTGCATGAATCAGCAGCCGTCTCTGCCCTGCGTGCATCATTCACTGTGGGTCGTATCCTTCCCGTGGAGTACTGTGGTCTCAGGAAGGTGCAGAGGAAGGGAATCGAGTCCCACAAGCTTTGGCATGAAGGGAAGGGTGGACTTGGCTGTCGTCCCCCGAGGGAGGCTCTGAGGCGTGTGGAAGGAAGGAGAAGTGACTGAAGAGCTTGAGGCAGCACACATGCCTGTGATCGTGATGGCTTGTGCAAGCAGGTGGCTCAGGGGTGTCCTTCAGGTCCTGCGTGGATGTAGCAGAGGCATCGCAGCCCGTCTTCCTGTACACCCCTCCACAGGGCGAGAGGCAGCTCCAGCAAGGCCCCAACTGTGCTCCCAGCGGAGTGGCCCGATTCCCCAAGTCAAGCACGCTTCTCACCTACATTCCTTGAGCAGGGTCAGGATGGCTCTGGCGCACCCCTGTGTGCATGGGTGTCCTGGGTCCCAGGGAAGGAACCCTGGCCTTGCACGTGACACTGAAGCCATATGAACAGGACATGGATCAAGTGTCTGTGCTGGTCCTAGAACTGGGCTGGGGATTGGTTTGGCTTTGCATTGCTGCCGTGTCAGGTTCAAGGGTGGTGGGCCTGGATTATCAGCAGGGTGACTGTTCTTCAGAGAGGTGATGGGAGCCTCTCTCCTTCCCTGTGTTGGGGACACTGGCTACTAGGAGTGAGAGGGCAGGGACCAGGTGTTTGTCTAGAAGCCCTCCATTTGTCCCATCTGCCTGGAAGCTGCCTCCCTGTCTGCCTCCCAGCTTCAAGGCCCGCTCTCTGTGCACCTTTGTCTCTGCTTAGCCTGTCTCTTCCCGGCAGAATTACTGTATGACACGCCTCTGACATATCGCTGACCACATGTTGGTGTGAGGCCAGCAACTTGGATCCCACCTCAGCATTCCTTACCTGTGTAACCTGGGGCCCGCAGTTTCCTCCTTTTATAAAACGGGTGTAATGCCTACCTTTAGGGATGGTTGTAAGAATTGAAGACAGAAAAGGAAATACACAGGCACGTGCAGGCACAGCGTGGGATCCCTGATGGCAGGGACTATGTGTAAACACATCTGGGAAGTGTGCACCGTGAGTTCATTGACAGTTAAAAAAAAAAAAAAGGCAGTGAAAAGATGTGTGAAAGTGAAAATCCCTTAGCGGGATAGCAGTCCTGCACACGGGGCCTTGATGGGACCGAGGGGGCTGGCTGGCTCCCAGCCGAGCCAGCGAGCTGCTCCAGAAGCACCTGGGGACCTGCTGCTGCCTTCCTCTGTGCCACCACAGGGTCGGCCTGTCTCTCCTCCAGAGGACGCTGTGGAGTCACTGTGGACCCTTTGTCCTTCGTCGGCCTTGACAGAGTCTGTTTTTGTTTTTCTACATTTAAAAAATCACTCCTTTATGTTTCTGTAAACTGGTAACAGTTCTACTACCTCCAGGGATTTCAAAGTTGAGGAGTTCGTTGTCATCTGCTTCTTTCTTTAAACCCTTGTTTTATTTGTCACCACTAACAAATGTGTTTATTTTGTGATATTTTTAACTTTAAGAAATAGTGAATTTTTAAGAGTCTCCTCCAGACTCTGTCTACATGGGGCCCGGACTCCTGCCTTTGTCCCCCTTGACCGCGCCCCATCTACCGCCCGCCCCCGCCTCCTCTGCCATTTCCACCTTCCGGAGCCTGGCGGTCTTCAGCATCACCCTTTGGCTTGAGACTCGGCGGTGGTTCTTCCCTTGATGCTTCTTACAGCAAGCTCTCACTCTCTGGCTGCCTCATCCTTCCAGACAGCCGAGATGTCGCCTCACCTGGGAAGCATTCCCTGGCTCCCCTAGGCCAGCTAGGTTCCCCTCCGGTAATGCCCTCAGACCCAGAGTTCTTCTCTGTGTACAGGCCTACCTGGTGTGTGTCTGCTGTCCTCCCTGGATGGTACTCCTGAAGGCCATGTGCGATGGGGCCGTGGGAGCAGCCAAGTCAGTGTCTGTGCCTGCGTGGAGGTCCCTCAGAAGTCTGACCTTCTCACGCAGTCCCCGTCTTGTCCCTAGTCTCCTCGGCCCGTGCCCCCTGCATGTGCCACCCTCGTTCTCTCCTCACTGTTCCTTTCCTAGTTCCCACCATGCATGGTTGCAGGCCTTCCTGGGCATTTCTGGTGATGCCCAGAGTGCACTCCACCTTGTCACTGACTTCAGACCTAGCCTTCTTTCCACTCAACTTGGAAAGATTTCTCTTGGAATCTCCCCAGAAAGTTTGCTACTTAACAAATTAACCATTTCCAATGTGTAATTTTTGAATCTAGTAGTCTCTTTGTCTCTCTGTGGGTCCTCAGAACGTCCACATTAAAGTGAGTTAGTCCTCTAGTGACTAACTCAGGTCATAGACTGAAGTGCAGCTTTCAAAGACAGGACCGTGTTCTTCAGCGTTTGGTCACTGTACCCAACCATTGTGCCTCAGAGCCACCGGGGAGCCTCAGGCAGTTAGCAGCTGGGACTACACAGACTTCCAGTTTTCCCTTAGATGGAATAGCCCCGACGTGAACACAGAGGGCGTCAGGGAGAGACATTTTTTATTTTGCCGGGAGAAATCTCTGTAGAACATCAGAACAGCTGATTGAGGTTTGCTGTCAGTGTGGCTTAGGTATGTTGAAAACAAAGCCATTTGAATTGTTAGTTTTTATTGTAGTAAGATATGTATAACATAAAATTAGCCATTTTAACCATTTTGAAGTATACAAGTTGGTGGCTTGGATGACATCAATCATAGTGTTGGATGACCTTTGCCACCTTCCATTTCCAAAGCCCTTTCAACCACGTGAAATGAAACCTCTGTGTCTGTTACAGTGCTGATACCTCCCGGGTAGCCACTGACAAACTTGGGTCTCTGTGCATTTACCTATTTTGGGTATTTCATATAATCAAGACTGTGCAACATTGGTCCTTTTGTGTCTGGCTTATTTCACTTAGCATGATGTTTTCACAGTTCATCCGTGTTATGGAATGTATCAGAACTTTGTTTTTTTTAATGATGGGCCTAATATTCCATCATATGGCCACAACTTTTTGTTGATCCATGTATCTGTTGGTGGACACTTGGGTTTTCTCTCCCTTATGGCAGCGGTGAATAATGCTGCAGTGAACGTTGGTGTCTCCTTAGTTTCAGTTCTTCTGGGTGTATACATAGGAGTGGAATTGCTGGGTTCTGTGGTATTTCTGCATTTAACCTTTTATAGGAAACAGGGTAACTTTTGCTGTATTTTTTTCTAAAAGTTGGCACAGCAAATTAGGTTCTTCTATGGCTGTTCCCACTCAAATTGCTCCATGACGTTAACTGCATACTGGCTGTTCAATTTCCAGCAATCAGTTTCCCTCCCCTCCTTGTCTTCTCTTACTTTTCAAGCAACTGTTGACCTTTTAGTGCCCTATACTGGTTTTTTTAATGACATGTCATACTCACAAGTAATAGCCTTTATTTTGTGTGTCAGCCTGTTATTTCACTGAAAGGTAACTTCAGGTGATGGTTTTAGTTCAACATTTGGAAAGCATCTCAGGGCAGTAGTCTCAGGGAGTTTTCTAGTTTCAACTAGTCTGGTAAGTCTGCGTCTTTTAAGAATTTGAATTCTGTTGTACATCTTTCTCCCATTCTGCCAGGGTCGGTCTGCTGTGGCCCTGAACACAACGGTTGGTAGAGGTAGCTGGGCACCACGTACTTCTGGTTTCAGGGTAGGTGCAGCTAGAGCTCATGCAGGCTATTAGCCCTGTAGACTAATTTCTTCTCTGAGACTGGCTTCTTTCGTATGTTTTACTTTTTAAAGGAATGGCCAAACTATTTTCCACAGTTTCTCCACACCCTTAGCAACACTTATTTTCTGTTTTGTTTTGTTTTTTTTTGACAGTAGCTCTCCTCCTGGGTGTGAAATGGTATCATTGTGGCTATTTTATTTAAAAACGGTTGTGCAATTAACACCATTCAGTTTGGAGAAGAGATAAATTCTGCTGGACTGGGAATGACAGTGGGAACGAGGACAGCCATAAGAGGGGGCTCTCATCAGGCCAGTGAACATTTATTAAGTGCTTTCTGTGGACAATATATCCTCCCAGCCCTTTCACCTGCACCGTGCAAGGCAGGAATAGCATTGCTTATGGGACCCGTCCACGTTCTGAAGAACAAGCATTTAGTCAGGACCAGGCCACATGAAGTCTTTTTTAACTTTATTTTTCAATCCAGGATTTTTATTGATCCGTTTATTCTTGTGCAGGGCCCTGAGAGGGAGACAGGATAGTGAGGACTTGGTCCTTGAGTCCGATTGGAACTGACAGATCAGCAGTTGGGCAGGAGAGGGGGTGGGCAGGTGTGGGGCTGCAGCCTCAGAAAGGCTGGCAGAGCTGGGCTGGGGAAGAGCTCAGCTGGAAATTAACAGGACTGGAGAACAACCTTGCAGGAGTACAAGGAGAGAAAAGGCATTCAATACTAGACGGGGAACTTGAGGAAAGCTAATATGGAGTAGGACGGATGTAAGTCAATGCTGAGATTAGTGTCAGCCTGGGGCTCTGAGGAGCCGCTTCCGGAGATCTTGACCGGGAGCACAAGAGAGTGGGGGTTACACCAGTAACCGGTGAGAGCGTGTGGTGGGGCTGGGGAGAGAGCGCAGAGGGCCCCGTCCACGGGTCCTGCAGGAGTCAGCAGGTCCCGAAAATTCGTGGTTAAGACAAGAGGGAGACCTAGGTAGCAGGGACAAAGTGTGACTCCGACCTTGTTGAGAACATTTATTTGATCGGAACTTGAGAGAGTTGGGTTTGGTAAAGAGGAAGCAGAGGTGGTCTCTCTGAGGATCACCCTGGCTGCTGAGCAGACCTGCTGGGCCCGCCTCCTCTAGGGGCCGAGACTTCCTACAGAAAGCGGAGTGTCTGAAAGCATAGCAGACTAAGTCAGTAACCCACCAGAAGATGGTTCTGTTTCTTTGAAAGCTTTTAAGAAGGTTAATCTGTTGGAGAAGAGTAGATGAGTGGTTACCACTTTGGAGAGGATTTTCATAGGACCCTACTTTGGCCCAAAGGGTTTTTGTATCCCCATACAGGGTCCTCTGGTCTGACTTGGGCTCACCCAGCTGTGGACAGGTAGGCACCTGCATATGGTCCCAGAGAGCAACCTTTATATGAAAGGACGAGGAGAAGGAAGGAAGGAAGAAGGGAGGTGAAGGGGTGAGCTGGCTCAGCTGCACGGTGATGCCGCAACAGTCGGGCCCGTGAGCCACCCCAGCAGCCAGGACGCCACTGAGCTGCTCTTGACCCGTAAGGACAGAAATGAGCTCACTCTAAAAGCAAACAGCCTCTGCCAGAATGGAAGAGGGCAGACCAGGGAAATGCCTGGTCTCCGTTAGTCTTCATATTAGACTTGGAAATGTGAAACAGTGGTAGATAAATGAATTGAAAGGGGAATATGGGGGAAAAAACAGTGCTGCAGGAAGGTTGGCGTGAAATTACGTTTTAAGTACAACCCTCAAGTTCAAATTGCATTTGTCTTCTACTGGATTCTGCAGCAGAAGGGTGTGCGTGTACAAGTGTGCATGGGGGCTGCAGAGATCCTGGGGAGGAAGCCAGCTGGCCACCTTGTGTCCCTGACAGGCCCGGGGTGCAGCTGCCCTCCTGAGCCCTCTGCAGCCTTACTGCCTCTGCTCAGTCTCTTCCGCCAGGTGCCCATCTAGCCCATACCCTGGGCACTGTGGCCTTTTCCTCTGATGGTCCAGGGACACTGTCACCAAATATGGGTAAATGCAAAGCAAGTTCAGTGGCTTCCCACCCACCAAGAAGCATTTCAGAAGGAAAGGGCGGACCCCACCCAGGGGAGCAGGAGGCCACAGACATGTTCACTCTTAAGCTATCCCAAGTGTGGCTGTGCTCCTGTTGGGCATGGCCTGTCCTTGTGGCTCATCCACTCAGGTCCAGGCACCACCCACCCCTTCCAGGCACATCACTGTAAACCAGTTATGTGCAGATACTTCCATCTCAGCATTAGCACTCAACTTCAGCTACAGCGTTGTAACATACACATCATCTTACTTGCAGTCCAGGGCCTTTGGCTGATCTAGGAGAGGTCAGGAGACCAAAAAGAAAAGGCTTTGGGAACTCAAACTCTATGAGGTGTCTGTCCTGGGAACCTCTGTCATAGCAGCTGTGAGTCCCTGGTGCTGTGTGCTGATCTCTGGCCCAGCACACCTGTTTCTCTGAGCATCTCAGAATGCCAGGCCCCTCAGGAACTGGAACCCACCCTTAAATGGCATCCCGGCCTCCCACTAGGATCTCCCCTGCCAGGTCTGCCCACACTGTGGGCCCTGCCTGCCCCCGCCCGCCCCCGCCCGCCCCCGCCCGCCCCCGCCCGCCCCCGCCCCCGCCCCCGCCCCCGTCCTCGTCCTCGTCCCCGTAGCTTCTGGGCCTGCGGCCTCCTGTGCCAGCCCATCTTGCCTGAGGTGCTGGAGCTCGCCGGTCTGCTTGTTCCTTCACAGCTAACAGGTCATCGCCTTACATACCATACTTCTTGCTCGTTCCCTCTGCAGCCATCCTGTTCAGAGCTTCTATCCCTCTTCCTAGATGACAGTGTTGGCCCCTGCACCTCGTTGCCAGATTGATCTCCCCAGACCCAGGACCATATCACCAGCACAGACCTCCACAAGGCTGGCACCCTGAGACAGGGCCAGCATGATGGAGAAGCTGTCACTGGGCACTTACCAGGGAGCAGGTCTTCCACGTTTCTGCTTGAAAGCCTTCACTGGCTCCTTTTGCCGACATCCTCCTCTCCTTAGAGGCCAGGGACACCACTTGGCACCTCTTCCCAGAAGTCTAACTTGCACTGTGGCTCTGGCCCTAGAACACTCTTCTAACTCCAGAATGCCCCTCTTGCCCTCTAGGTCCTGCCTGGAAGTTGTTTTAAGACTATATCAAGAGCTTAGATTCTCCCAAGCAATGTAAGAGTGTGGCCTTCTAATATTTTGTATTACGTATGCCCTAAAAGAGCTTTGGGGAAAATGTGTGATTGTTTGGATATTTTAACTTGAGATCTAAACTGTTTCATCGTAAGTTTAAATACATTTAGTTTTCGTTAATATGAGCTAGGAAAACAAAAGAAACATTTTCTAGAATGGAAGATGAGGATTGGAATAAATATTTGATGACACAATTTGATGAAATGGGTTTATTGAAGAAAGCACAGTGAATCTGAAAAAACTCACAGAAAAACCTTATCCATGGATTTTACCCAAAGTATCTTGGAAAAAAATTTTTTTTATTGTGATTAAGTGGAAGTATACAATCCAAATTAAATTTGCGTGCCCACTTATCTGCAGGGCCTTCTGATCCCCTTACCCAGTGACAGCACACGCCTCCTTTTCATTTTATATGTGTCATATCCTCCTAACAATCTCCTGTCCCCTCCTCTCCACCCTTTCCTCTCCCTTCTAGTGAGAGGCCAGTGGGACAGCATCCTATAGACGCACAGAACCATAAAGTACACACCATATGATCACATTATGTCCCTGAGCCCAGTCCATGCCTGTCCGAAGAGTTGACCTCAGTAATGTTTTCTGGTCAGGGACAGCAGCAGGTCTAGGGGCTATGCCCTTAGGGGAGTTCCCAGGCCACCGATCAGTTGTGGTCCTTTAATGGAGTTCTTGAGATGCATCCCTCTTTTTCTCATGTTGCCACTGGGACTCGACATTGTGTGCCCCATCACAGCTGTCATTGGTGGTAGCTGGGTACCATCTGGTTTTTCCGGTCACATGTTGGTACAGTCACCCATTCACATGAGTCCTTCTGCCTCCTGGGCTCTTTTTCCCTTGTGTCTTTGTTGTTCTTGATGATTGTTCTGGATGAGTTGAGACAGTTTGGTGTATCTCAGATGGAAGCTTGCAGCTTTTAAGACTCCATATGCTACTCACCAATGTGAGGTACAGAAGACTCTCTTAGCAATAAGCTAATTATACCAACTGGCCTCCATGTGCTTTGAGAGCATGGTCCCTAGACCCCCGCCCCTGCCACTGTATCCTCGCAATATTGGGTTAAGATTAGAAGAGTTTTCAGTTTGTGTTGAAGTCCAGTTAAGTTGATCTTCTTTCTACTGTGTGCTGTCACTGCTTTCACCCTACCAAATTTCTATCAACTGTCATCTATGACCAGTCCTCTCCCTCCCTCTGCTCCTTTGCAGCCATCAAAGAGTCTTTTCTTGTGTACATGAGTCTGTTTTTAAGCCCTTGTAGCACAGGGATCCCATACAGTATTTGACCTTGTGCCACTGACTGATTTTACTCAGGATAATGTCTTCCAATTGAAACCAGATTATGAGATGCTTCCTAAAATCATCACTGTTCTTTATCATTGCATAGTGTTCCATTGAGTATATGTGCCATAGTTTGTTTATCCATTCATCTGTTGTTGGACACCTGGGTTGATTCGATCTTTTAGCTATTGTGGACTGTGCTGCAAGAAACATTGGTGTGCATGTATCTGTTCATGTGACTGCCCTTGACTCTGTAAGATATATTCCAAGCAGGGGATTACTGGGTCAAATAGTTTATCTATTTCCAGCTTGTTAAGGAAGTGCCAAATTGCTTTCCAAAAAGGTTGTACCTGTTGCAATCCCACCAGCAGTGTAGGAGAGTTCCAGTCTCTCCACAGCCTCTCCAGAATTTGTTGTTTTGTGTTTTTTGGATCATGGCCAACCTTGTTGGGGTGAGATGATATCTCACTGTAGTTTTGATTTACATTTCTGTGATAGCTAATAATTACGAGCATTTCCTCATGTGTCTTTTGACTGCCTGGATGTCCTGTGTGGTGAAGTATCTACCCATCTCCTTTGCCCATAGCTTAATTAGGTTATTTACCTTTTCCTTGTTGATATTTTGCAGTACCTTGTAGATTGTGGAGATCAGACATTGGTCCAACATGTAGTTGCCAAATATTTTTTCCCATTCTGTAGGTGGTCTTTTAATTCTTTTGACAGTCTTTGGATGAGCAAAAGTGTTTGATTCTTAGTAGTTCTCATGTATCTATTTTCTCTTCTGTTGATTGTGTTTTGTCAGATTTTGAAGTCTGTCTTCAGTTTGTATGAAAGCTTCCATTGTTGACCTATTTTTTCTTGCATCATCTTTATCATTTTAGATTTGCTATTTAGGTCTTATCCAATTTGAATTTTTGTGTAAGGTGTGAGATATGGGTCCTGTTTCAGTTTTTTGCAGGTGAATATCCAGTTTTGCCAGCACCACTTGTTAGAGGGACAGTTTTCACCCCAGTTTACGATCTTAGGGCCCTGTCAAATATGAACTGTTCGTAAGAGGATGGTGGCATCCCTGAGGTCTGAACTCTGTTCCATTGGTCTATGTGTGTCTTTTCGTACCAGTACCAGGCTGTTTTGACTACCGTGGCAGTGTAATAGGCTCTCAGGTCGGGTAGTGTAAGACCTCCCACTGTGTTCCTGCTCTTCAGTAGTGCTTTGCTTATCCAGGGATTTTTCCCTTCCCAAACAAAGTTGGTGATTTGTTGCTCCATCTCATTAAAAAATGTGACTGGAATTTATATTGGGATTGCATTATATGTGTAGGTCACTTTGGGTACAATAGACATTTTCACAATGTTAAGTTTTCTGATCCATGAGCAAGGTAGGTTTCTCCATGTATGTAAGTCTCTATTTCTTGCAGGAAGGTCTTGTAGTTATCTTTGTATAGGTCTCTTATTTCTCTAGTTAGATTTACTCCTAGGCATTTTATCTTTTGGGGGCTGTAGTAAATGGCATTGACTTGGTGATTACTTCTTTGATGATCTCTTTGTTGGTAAAAAGGAATCCTACTGATTTACTTATTCTTATCTTACATCCTGATGCTTTGCCAAACTCTTCTGTTCAAGTAGTTTACTTATGGGTTCTTTAGGATTCTCTGCATATACAATCATATCATCTGCAAATACTTTATTACTTCTTTGCTGATGCAGATGCCTTTCATTTCTTTGTCATGTCTAATTGCTCTGGCTGGAACTTCTAGTACAATGTTGAATAGAAGTGGTAAGATTGGGCATCCTTGTCTAGTTCCCATTCTCAAGAAGACTTCTGTCAGTCTCCCTCCATTCAGGATGATGTAAGGGGTTTACTTTGCATAGATGCGCCTACTGCATTGAGAAGTTTCCCTTCTATTCGTATTTTGCTGAGAGTTTTTAACATGAATAGGTGTCGGACTTTGTCGAATGCCTTTTCTGCATCAATTGACAAAATCAGGTGATTCTTTTGTATTATTTATGTGGTTGATCACATGGTTTTTCTGATGCTGAACCAGCATTGCATCCCTAGTATGAATCCAACTTGGTCATGATACATTATTTTTTTGATATGTTGTTGAATTCTCTTGGCAAGGATTTTGTTGAAGATTTTTGCATCTAGGTTCATGAGTGATACTGTAGTTTTCCTTTTTTGTGGGATCTTTCCCTGGCTTTGGTATCAGGGTTATGCTGGCTTCATAGAATGAATTTGGGAGTATTCCATCTCTTTCTATGCTGTGAAATAGTCTCAGTAGTATTGGAGTTAACTCTTCTCTAAAAGTTTGGCAGAATTCTCCAGTGAAGCCGTATGGGCTAGGACTTTCTTGGTTGTTAGTTTTTCATGACTTTTTCAGTCTCTTCTTTTGTAATCGGTTTGTTAATTTGTTTTCCTTGTTGATAATTTTGGTAGGTGATATGATTCTAGAATTATGTGCATTTCCTCTAGGTTTTCAAATCTGTTAGAGTATGGTTCTTTGTAATATTCTGTTATGATATTTTTTATTTCAGTTGGGTCTGTTGTGTCATTTCCCATCTCATTTCTTATTTGTATTGTTTCCTCTCCTGTTTTTCTTTCATAAGTTTAGCCAATGATCAATTTTGTTGATCTTTTCAAAAAACCAGCTTTTAGTCTTGTTAATTTTGTCAACTGTTCTTGTATTCTCTCACTCATTTAGTTCTGCTCTGATCTTTATGATCTGTTTTCTTCTGATGCCTGAGGGGTGCCTCTGTTACTCTCTTTCTACTTGTTCAAGCTGTAGGGTTAGTTCTTTGGTTTGGGTCCTTCCTTCCTTCCTTCCAGCTGTGTGCATTTATAGAGATAAATTGACCTCCGAGCACTGCTTTGGCTGTATCCCGTAAGTTCTTGTAGGATGTGTTTTCATTCTCATTTGATTCCATAAATTTCTGTATTTCATTCAAACCTATGGCTTTTTGAGTAAGGTGTTGTTCAGTTTCCTTGAGTTCAATTTTCTATTTTTTTTCTATTGATTTTGACTTTTATCATTTTATGGTCCAAGAAGATGCTTTGTGATAATTTGGATTTGGATTTTGGTTTGGATCTTGTTGAGAATTGCTTTATGTCCTAACACGTGGTCTATTCTGGAAAATGTTCCATGTGCATTGGAGAAGTAGGTGTACTTATCTGTTGATGGATAAAAAAGTTCTGTATATGTCGATGAGCTCTAGTTGGTTAATTGTCACAATAAGCTCTTCGTCTCTTTGCTGAGCTTTTTTCTGGATGATCTGTCCATTCCTCAGAGTGGAGTGTTGAAGTCTCCCAACTATTACTGTGGAGTGATCTATCTCATTTTTCAATGTAGTAAGTGTTTGTTCAATGTATTTAGAAGTTCTGGTATTGGGTGCATAAATATTTAATATGGTTAAGTCCTGATTATGTATGCAAACTTTCAGCAATAAATAGTGATCATCCTGTCCACGATGGTGATTTTTACATTAAAAGCTATTTTGTCTAAGATTAATGTTGCCACAACTGCTCTTCTTTGTATACTATTAGCTTGAGATATATTATCCCAGCCTGTAATTTTAAGTTTGCTCATATCTTTAAGGTGTGTTTCTTGTAAGGAACACATAGACAGATTGTGTCTTTTTACCCAGGATATCACTTGTTGTCTCTTTATTTGAGCATTCAGTCTATTTACATTTAGTGTAATTACTGATAGGTATCTGTCTAGTGCTGTCATTTTGGTGTATCTATTTTTGTGTTGGTGTTTTCTGTGTTCTTAATATTCTGTTCTGGGTCATTCTTTTGGGGTTGACTTTTCATCTTTTTCAGTGTTGGTTCTGTGGTTGTTGAGACTCCTGCATTATGGTTCTTGTTTAGATGCATTCTTACTGTGCTTTGCAGCTACTCCTGTGATCCTCTTTTAATATTCTAAGTTTAAACCCAGTTTTAACTTCTGGATATCTTTTTAACTTCCTCTCCATCTGAAAAGATTATAACTACGTAGTATATGCCTCTTTTTAGTGTGATGGTGTCATAGCTTTTGTGATGTGATCACTGGTTCCCTTCTTTTAATGTTGTGTTTTTTATTGGGTTTTGTGACTACCCTAACTGAGTAGGATTCTGGATGCTGTGTCCTGCATTGCGTCCTTACATATACACTTAATGGTTTTGTGTTTCTGAGCAAAGAGCTTCTTTCAGTATTTCTTGTAATTTTGGTTTGGTTTTTGCAAAGTCTCTAAGCTTCTGTTTATTTGCAAATGTCTTAATTCCGTCTTCATATTTGAGAGACAATTTTGCAGGACATATAATTCTTGGTTGGAAATTTTTCTCCTTTCGTGCTTTGCATGTGTTATTCCACTGCTTCACTGCCAACATCGTTTCTGCCGAGAAGTCAGAAGAAACCCTACAGTGTTTCCCTCTGAGTATTAACTTTGCACTGAGCTTTGCTGCCTCTAGGACAATCTGTTTATGTTTCGTTTTATTAAGCTTGATTATAGTATGTCTCAGTGTCTTTCTTTTGGGGTCTGGTTTTTATAGTGTTTGATACATGTCTTCGATGTCTATGTTCTCTTCTTTTGTAATTTCAGGGAAGTTTTCTGTCAGCAAGTCAACAATACTCTTTGTATTTTCAGCTGTCCCTTTCTGCTCAGGAACTCCGATTAATCATAGATTATGTCAATAGAGTCCCACATCTTTCTTAATGCTTCTTCATTTTTCTTCTTTCTTTTCTCTGATTTCTACTCATAAATGTTGGTGTCAGTTGCTGTGTCTTCAAGGTTGCTAAGTCCGACTTCTATCTCCTCATTTCTGTTCTTTCGGCTTTGGATTGAATTGTCTAATTCTGTAAATTTTTTATTGATATCCTGGGTTTCAGATCATTGATGTTCCATCAGTTCAAGTAGCTTGCTTAATTTTTCATTTTTCTCTGCTGCATTTTGTTTAATCCGTAGGAGGGTTGTATATATAATTCTTCTGTACTCAACCTCTAATAGTTTCAGAAAAGCTTCTTCATGTGGGAAGTTTTGGGAGTTTTCCAGAGCCATGGTGGGCTGTTTCTTTAAATGATTAGGAATGGTTTGTTGCCTTTGGACTAGCTAGAGGCTGTTTAGTTTCTCGGGTTCTCGGGTGTTACCTCAACATCAGCTGAGGCATAGTTCTGAGAGGGGAGTTGGTCATGAGCCACCTCTGGGTACTCTAGTGGCTGGCCCCAGTGTACTCTCTGGGGTGGCAGGCTCTGCCACCTGGCTGGCAAAGATGACACCCTACTTATGGAGTCACTGGAAGGCTGTCAACTGACCCTATGCCCTGGGACAGTAAAGGCTGGAAGAAATACCACCGGACTGCTCAGCAGTTGTTTCTCCAGGCAGTCTTATTTTAAAAATTTAAGAGCTTTCCCATAGCTGACAAAACCAGTCAGGCCATCAGGTGTGGCAGGCCCCACCTTCCAGATGACAACATAGTTCAAAGTAGAGAGGGGTTACAGCCTTGCTGCCATCCTCAGCCGGGCCCTACCCATAAGATAACACTGGGCTAAACATAGCCTCTTTGCTGGAAAAGTGCTTTCCAGGGTGGCACTTTCCAGAGTGGCACTGTGTCTCATCTTGGGAATTAGCCCCTACTGAGGCCTCCAGTTTGGTGACTCTGCCTCCCAGCCGAGCAAGATGGCGTCCTGGCCAAGCTGCCCTTCTTGCTGCAAAACAGCAGAATCTATGGCAGAGCTCAGAAAGGTGAGAAATGGGGGGACAATGGTACCCTCAGTGAGGAGCCAGGCTCTCAAAATGTGGCCATCCTACATTCTGTCTCTCTGCTGCACTGTACGCTGTTCCTTTAGCACTACAGTTCAGTGTGTAGTGTGTTTTGCTGGCTTATGCCATCCCCTGCCTCCTGGATAACAAAAAAAAAAAAAGAAAGAGAAGAACATCAGTACCTGCAGTCCATCCAAGCCACAAGTCAAACAGGAGCGGGATTAGCCAGCTTGTGCCAGAGAGACGAAGTTTCCCATTTAGTGACATGTACTCCAATCTGACAACCTTGTGTCATATCCTAGGGCTCCCTGGGTGTCCAGGGAGTGTTCTGTCCAAGTATTAATTCAGGCCTTAGTTTTCAGAGGGAATTGAGGTGATGTGTGTCTAGTCCACCATCTTGGCTCCACCCCTGGAAATTTTTTTTGATAGTTCAGGAAAAGTTCCAATTTTAGTCAAAAGAGTCAGCTTCACATATCTATATACGTGGATTTTTCACTGTCATTGAGTTGACTCAGAGTCATGCCAATGCTATAGGACAAAGTAGAACTGCTCCATAGAGGTTCCAGGGGGCACCTGGTAGATTCAAACTGTACTAAAATTTAATCAATTTAGAGCATCTCAGACCAGGCTTCTCCCTTAACAGCAGTATGTCTAAGACGGAACAGACAGGGCTCCCAAGAGGTTTCAGGCCTCAAATGTGTCCCAGACCCCGGGCTTTGAGTTGGCACCAGGGGATGTGTGTGCCCTGGTATAGTACTGCTGAGCAAGGCAGGAGGAATCAGAGCTATGCGTCTCCTCAGTGAAGCAGGAGGAGGATGTTGTGAATTCAGGCCCATTCTGAGGCAGTTTTAGAAAATCCCAAGTTTGAGAATCTAGAATTGATTAGTAGAACTGAGAGCATGCTCCTTGCAAAGTAAATTTAAGAACCCCCAACTGAAGACCACTGCTGCAAAACAGTGATGTAGCCCTTCGGAGAGCTCAGGACAGACACCCAGAGAACCATCACTGGGGAAGAATCGGGTTGTTTTTACAGCAGAAAGGCATTCTACATGTGCCTTGGGGAGGCTTGTACCCCTCAAAGCCTGCCTGTAACAAAGACTTCCTCTGAGGACTGTGTCTCTTCTCAGCCCCCACAGCTCACAGTGTAGCAATACTTGTCTCATTAGACGTATGTCAGCTTCACCTCCCCAAGCTGTGTTGTTGGTTCTTAAGATCAGAGCCAGACAAGCCCTGTGTGCTGAGCTCAGCCCAGTGCTGGAGAGAGCACACAGTGGCCATTGCACTTCTGAACTCAGCTCAGTGAGTGCATTCAGACTGACTGATGCAGTACGCAAGGTTTCCTGGTTCCTGGGGGTCACCTGAACTGTGCCTTAAGGGCACTGCTCTAAGCTGGCTTAGGCCATAGAGATTGAAGCCCACCCCTAGCACTGTTACCCAGCATGTCTCTGCTCAGCCCAATTCTGGCTGGAGATGATCAGCTATCAGGATCTTGTTCTTCCAACTGAAGGTACAGGAAGGGCACAGATGGGAGGCCTCCTGGGAACCTTAGAGGTAAGTGTGGGTCTGTGAGTGACCACTTAAGATGCTCCACTCTTGGAATGTGTCTCCATTTGCCCCCATGAACAACTGCCTCCTTTAACAGAATGCCAGAAATGGATGGTGCCCAACTACCATTGCTCAACAATTTGGCCAGTGGATCTATAGCAGAATCTTGATCAAAGGGGGTAAACTATGGAACAGGTCTTCAAATTCCTACAGATTCTAGAGTTTTTTCTGGAGCCACTGAGGCTGCATGATCACCCCCACCCCACCCCTCCACAAGAAACTGTCACTGTGAGAAAATCTTTAAATTTTATGACTATCCCCTGATGGCATCTTTAAACCAAACAGGAGTTTGGCTTAATTAGAAAAGAAAGTCTGCCTTGAGCATTGTGTTCTGTTAAAGAGTGATCTATCTCTGTGAGATCAAATTGACAACAGCAACTTGAAAGCCTAGATGGGATGCTTGGGGGCCATGCATTTGTGTTGATGGTGAAACAATCAGGAGAGGATGTTGACAAAGGTGGCACAACTACAGAATGTAACCAGTGTCACTGAAGTGTGTGTATAAAAACTGCTGGGGTGATGTACGTTTGCTGTATATATGTTCACAAGGGAAAAAAAAAGTGTTTCTCCTGGGGTGATGCCATGTGCACTCTGTTTTATAATAACTTAAGTGTGAGATAATTTATATATCAAATGATTCAACTATTTAAAGCATACAGTTGGTGGTTTTCAGTGTATTCACAGAGTTGTGCAACTGTCATCATCATCTTTTGTTGACCAAGCTGGCAAATGTGAGAAAAAAGGAAGAAAAAGAAGAAAGAACTCTTAAACAGAAAAGTGAGAACATTTCACAGGAATCCATGCTGTGTCTATAACTTTTGAACCATTGATCTATTTACCTGGGTTCTGACTAATCAAGAAAGACATTTACAACTTCTAGGAGCCGTCGGGGGTCTGACCGCTGTCTCATCCCCAGAGCTCACAGGACAGCGCTTTGGCCCGACACTCACAGTCGTGTGCCCTTCTCTCCCCTAGGTGTTCCACTGTGTCCACTTCGAGTGTCCGGAGCAGCAGAGCAACCAGAAGGAGGAAAACAGCGAGGAGCCGGGTACAGGGGTCACCAGCCTGGCAGGTCAGCAACTCGACCCACATTCCCTGCAGGCCCCCAACGTCAGCTCCCTGCCCTCCAGCCCAGCCACCACCTCACACTCACCCCACCAGCATCACCAATAAAGGGAGGCAGCCAGTGTGGAATGACTTGGGTTGGGCCCAAGAAACTGTGTGCCCTCCTGGAGCAGGGATCTTCGTTGACTCCCACCCCCCCGACCCTCCTACCCCCCACCCCCAACCCTTCCCTCCCCTCCCCTCCCACCCTCACCTCTCACTCCCCCACCCCCACCCTACCCTCTCACCCCACCCCCCAACACTCTCCCACCCCACCCCCAAGCTCCCCACTCCACCCCACCCAACCCCTTCCCAGTCCCCCTACATCTGGAGGAACGGAGCTGGCTGGGAAAAAAATGGACAGAGCAGGTTTTCTCCCAAGGACAGAGAGGGGCTGCTTTGTTCTCCTCAATTTGTTCAAATCAGGCTGGTCTCCAGGGGGAGAAAATGGGTCTTCAGTCTTCATCAAGTCCACCATTAACACCGCACCTCTCTAATCCAGCCCAGGCGACGGGCGCAGCGGGAAGCAGTAGGCAGGCTGGTGCTGCCATACAGAAACGGCAGCCCGCGCGGCTGTGGGGAGGGTGTAATGGGCCTGCGTCACCTGGAGGCACCCTTCAGGAAATGGGTTTCGGGAGAGTGTTTACTTTTATGGAACACATTGTCCTGGCAACTAAATGATTTTTTATTTCTTTTACTTATTCTCCATTTGCTGAATCGTAAGTGTTCCAAATATTTTTGAAATGCTCGAACAGCAGATCACTCGTTAACCCCTCCTGACGCTGTAATTTTCCTCCCTTAGTCTTGAACGGTTAAGAGTAGGGGGTAGAGCAGAGAAACACTGCCTGCCTCTCCTAAATGAGACACAGATGCGGCTCGTCGTGGCAGCTGGCCTGACAAGGGAAGTCCTGGGAGGAAGTTCAACAAAATACGTAACAAGCAAATCAATCTGTGGGCACTGGAGTTAAGAGTCACCCCCACTGTTAAGTTATTAACCTGTCATTCCTAAAATGTATCCAGAATGGGCACACTAGGCAAGAGTCGTGGCCCTTGCTGATTGCCTGTCTGGATGTACGCATGTGTGGCTGTGTACTAGGTTCCAGTTTGGCAAAACGGCCAGGGAACCTGGTAGTTAGAGCTGCCTTCTGGGATTCGGTGCAGCTGAGCAGTAGTCAAGGCCGTCCACACTGGGGCTGTGCGTTCAGTCAGCGTGGTAGCGTCTAGTAGTGGCTGTGTGTTTCTCTCAGACTAATCATGCTGAGCATTGAATAGCAGTTATAAGCAGCTTTTCTCCTGATCTTCATGAAATGATCTCATTGACTGTTGTAGCTGGATCTGGCTCTGTTCTGTCTCTTAGTCATTTCCCTTCCAGCAGTAACCACCCACTGTAACTTGATCAGATTTCTGTCGACTATTTCGCTTGTCTCCAGAGCTCTTCCACTCTCCAGGAGGTGGGGACCACACCTGGAGAGCCATCCCTGAAAGTTTGGTGGGGCTGAGCCTCAAAGCACAGCGGGCCCTTGGCCACTTACAGATGCCAGAGTACCCGCTGTCACTCCAGACCAGGCACAGGGTGCCCTGCCCCTGCTGTGACCCCACTTAGAGTGGGGTTTTGGGGCTCAGAGGTTGTGGTTGGGGTATAGAAAGCCTATGGGTTGGTCAATTCAACATATCTTCTCTAGTTTAACTTATTTTTGAGTCATGTGTCACTATTAAAATAGTACAGTACCGTTAGACCATCTGATAAATGGAAAGGAAGGTTGTCTTTCTGTGTGGACAGAGGTTGGCAGAAAACAGTAGTCATCAAGGCAGAAAATTATTCTGGGGAGGAAGAGCCACTTAGACCTGCAGTTGTCCTCCTGTTCTTGTCAGACCTTCAGTGATGTGACAAGCACTGTGACTCTAAGGCACTCTGTCTCACCCTGCTCCTGGGCCCAGCTCTGGGACCTCTGAGCCCCCCGAGGAGACACCAGGCATTTCATAAGATGAGGCTCCTCGAAAGTGTGGCGTGGCTGCCCTGTGCCGTGACAAGTGGCCGTCCTCTGCCTCTGTCAGCCTCCCCTGGCTGCCAGTTAGCTGGAGGATTCCTGTCCCCTCAGGACTTCCATAAGCAGCCCACTCACTGCTGATGGGGGAACAGAGTGATTAGAACAGTGGTTTCAAGGGCGGGGTTCACGTGTTTTGGAAGATCTATTCAAGGGCTTCTCCTTAAATGTTAGAACAACTTGTCTAGGGCCCCTGGCTTGGAGACCCATTCTGCCAACCTCAGGAAATGGGGTACGACCCCACTCTCTGAGACCTTTTGCTGTGCTGCCCCTCTCTCCCCTAGTCTCATGATGCAGTGTGGATGCCCTCAGGGGGTCCCCTATGGATGGAGCCTGTTGTGGCCTCAGGCAGACACTGAAGGGGCTCAGCCAAACTTGGCCATATTTATCCTCTACCGGGAGGGCACTCTGCCCACCTTATTGGCCTTCTCATCAGGGGGATGGCAGGTCAGGACCTCCCAGAGTGTGCCAGTTCAGTGCGTCATGCCAGCCATGCCCAGAGCCATGCCTGGATGCCCAGAGTGTGAGGGGCAAGCTGGTAGCCAGGAGAAAGCGGGGATCACCAGAGAAGCAGCAGCCCAGCTCGGGCCTTGAGGCTGGGGAGAGCTGGGGTGGCCCCGCTGGGCTGCCAGGAGCAGTGAGACCTTGCAGTCAGTTCTTGCAGGCACTTGGGCTTCTCCTGGGTAGGACTTCTCCCCTGGCCCACTGAGCCCAGCAGCTGACAAGGCCGGGAGAAAGCAGAGCTGAAGGGCAGAGCTGGGAGGAGCCAGGCCTCCGGCAGCTAGGAGGGTCCCCAAGAGCCCTGAGGGTCCTGCCAGCAGGGTGGAGGCCAGCCTGTGGGAACTGAGGGGCAGATGCAAGTGAGGAGCATGCTGCTGCTTCCTGTCACGTCTTCCCCCAACAGCCCCAAGGTGCCACTGCAGTGAGAACTCAGCCCCATGGGGTGATGTCTGCATCGAGGTGAGAAAGGCCTGTCCCCATCAGACCAAGACCATTTGGTGCTCCTGCACTCCGGCCCTGTACCGTGATGCTTTTCAGAATGTGACAGGGGCACCTTGGTAACCCCCACCCAAGTTAAAAAAGAGAGCTTTGTCAGAACCCCAGCCCTTTGGTTTTGGGGGCTTCATTAGGGCTTTTGGAAAGTCACCTTCTGGCATCTCCCATGAGGGCCAGTTGGGGGAAGTGAGTCAGGGTGACCATACTCACACGCTCCAGCCCGCACCTGTCACTGCACACTTCAGAGGTGTGCAGCCCAGGCCTTTGGACTTGAAGAGCCATAATAATATAACACATGCACACACGCACGCACACACACACACACACTTGCTTTCTCATATTCTCAGTGCTCTTTCTGTTTTTCTTCTGATTTTACTGAGAATCACAAGCCCACGATAGATGCAGGACTGTTCTCAGTTGCTCTTTAAATTGTTGCTTTTTAAATCTTATTAAATGAAGTGTTGATTTCTGACAAATACATTAAAAGTGTTTTATTCCTAGAAGAGTTAGAAAAAGAAATTATTTTCAGCAGGAGTGGGATGTGTTTGGTAGTCTGATTCCTTGGCAGGAAAAAAAAAATGAGTTTCTGAATTGTGCAGGAAAGTGGCTCAGTAGTTCCAGTCTTGCCCCAGCTGTCAGACTGCTGTGCACACAGGACTCCGACCCAGTCACCTGCACCTTATTTTTTTTAATTTAGAAGATAACAAAATTGTAATCACTGATCCTTTCTAGAGCTGAGGGGAAAAAGTAAGGTATAATCTATGATAAAAAGCTTTGCATTCTCTGGGCCGAGGCCACTTGGTAATAAAAGAGATGGAGTGTTCCCATGGCAGACTTCAATTAAGCAGCTCCCTTTGGACAGAGAAGAGAGTCGTCAAAGGAGGAAAAGAAAATTAAATTTGTCTTCTCCCAGGACTTCTTCCTCAGTAATGTTTGTGTTTAGATGTTATTATTTCAATCCTGCCTTCTGCTGGGGTGCTGAGGCTCCTTCAGAGGACACAGAGGTGGGCGGACAGACGGACTGTGAAGCGGGCTGAGCAGGGCGGCTGGGGCTGTGGTGGGTGCAGCCACAGCCACATGCTCCATTTGTTTCTGCGACTGCTGCCATCGATTCTGTGTGTTTATCCCGACAACAGTTCCAGCAGGAGCTCTGGGCTCATTAGTGGCCCTAGGAATTTAAAGTGCGGTTCATGGTGCTGTGCCATCGTGGATTTTATTATAATATTAAATTAGAAGTCATTCTGGTGCCTAGTGTTTGCTCAGGAGTTTCTAGAAGTGGGGGCCGAGCTGTGGTTAGCCAGCAGTCTGGATGACACCCACCACTCCTGCTTCTCCGACCCAGTCACACCTGGTCACAGGCAGGGTTTTGAGGCCCAGAGAACAGAGGTCAAGGTGGCAATATGAGTTGACTGTGGACACTGTCTGCAGTGACGCCCAGCCACCCAGGGAGGACTGGGGAGGAGTGAGGGAAGATTGGGCAATTTAGTTCTGCCTCCTGGAGGAGACTGTGCCCTCTGGCCCAGCCAGCCGGTGACTGCCAGCCCTCCTCGCACTCTCAAGCTGGGCTGGTGCCAGTACACTGGCACTGCTGGAAGCCGCACAGCCTCACCAGGGATGCACGGAAGAGTCCCAAGAGACTCTAGTCTCTGCCTCCCTGATACACAGCATGTGTGCGTGCATGCACACCCACCCACACACCCACACCCACACCCACATACAGAGTCAGAAAATCTCTAAATCACTGTGAGAAAAAAGAAAGTAGTGCCTGCTCATGGAATAGCGTGTCAGCCAAGCAGAGAGCAAAGACACCCTCGTAGTGGTCTGCAGAGTCACTCATGACCTGGGTCCGCGTACTCGGGACCAGCCCTTCATCCAGCAGCGAAATCTAGCCCCTGTGCTCCACCCCTGCCACCTGCACCCGGCCAGAAAGAAGCCAGACGGGGCCCCCTGCCCCTGTTAGTTTCTTCTTTCTTAAAAAAAGAACTAGGATATTCCCCCAGAGGCCGCCTGCGTGGCCTAAAGACTCACAATCATCCACCTGTAATCGATGATAAACGTCTCACGCACTTGTATTTGCATCCATGAGTATTTATAGCCTGGAGCCGGGGAGGGTGGAGGAGGAGGCTGGGAGCCTCACACCTGTCCCCGCTGTTGTCTCCTCCCGCTTGGCAGAGGCTCCTCGGCGTTCTTCCCAAGGCTCATCACTGCGGCTCTGACAGCTGAAGAATGCCACCTCTGAAAGCCAGTGGACAGCGCATCCTCCCACCAGGGGTGGAAGAGTGGGCCCTGGGACTTGGTTTCCATGGACACTGTGGGAACAGTGACATTGAATTTTATAGTCATCCGTCTGGTCACCAGATGTTCAGCCTTTCCCCCCACCTCCCGTGTAGACCCTTGTCCTAAGCAGCACTGGGGTAGACCCTGCTTTGAGAAGGTTGGCCGGACCAGCCTGACCAAACTCACCAAGATCTTCCCGGAAGGTGGGGTCTGCTTGATACCATGGTCGCTCTGCTTATCCTCCAGCAGGAGCAGCTGATGCTCTTAGTCCCAATCCCCATCTCCTCCCACCAGGGGCCTGGTGGGAGGCTGTGCCCTGCTGGGTCTTCGGCTAGAGGTGAGGGACAGGGCGCTGGTGGCAGAGTGCTAAGAAGTGACCTGTGCAGGCCAAGGCCACTGAGGCCGTGTCTCTGAGTGGAAGGTCGCGAAGAGCACAGAACTTACGGACCTCTCTCCTAGCAGCTGGAGGGTGGGGTCCATCTTTTTACCACCAGTTGTCATGGACTCGTCTCCATCTCAGGGTGACCCCAAGTGTGTCCAAGTAGAACTGTGCTCCAAAGGGTTTTCAGTAGCTGATTTTTCGTAAGCAGGTCACCAGGCCTTCTGGGGCGTCTGTGGGTGCATTGCAGCTGTCCGTCTTTCAGTTAACGGTGACCACATTGTCTTCACCACCCAGGGGCCCCCACATCCTTTAGGCCTTGAGAAGGAAGTACCAGAGTGAAGCTTCCTAGGCCTCTGACCAAAGGCCTCTCCCAGAAGCCCTCTGTGATACAATCCACGTCTACCCACAGAGGGCAGTTCTCAGCACTCCCTTCCAGATGTGACTTAAGAGGCAGGGTGGGCTCTGAGCAACAGCCATCAATCGCCCCTCTCGACCCTTTTCCCCATGCTGAAGTCCCTTCTGACCCCACCCTAGTACTCAGAAAAGCAAGAGAGAGAAAGGAGACCTCCACAGTGAGGCGTGCAGGGACGACGAGGCAGGCCGTGGGGCTTGGGTCTCGACGCAGCAGCTGCTCTCCCCAAACTTGGGTGTACCTTGATTTCTCCAGAGAACTGGAACTCTCTCGCCTTTGAAGTGTCTGGCCTGTAAACGGTTGGTGGGCGCCGCCCTAGCCCCCTTCCAGGACCTCGTGGCGGGGGGAGAGCAGGACCACGCTGGGCCTCGAGCAGGGGTGGCTCTGATAAGGATGCTGTGAAGGACTCTAGGGGCTTCTTCCAAAGCCCCACAAGTTCAAAGGGTGGTATTGCTGTTTGGAATGTGAGTTAATTTGTGGGCAGGATGTGGTTTCTTCCTCTGTTTTCAGAACAACTCATGTAGGCAAACATATAAACTGTGTATTAAACAACAGCCCTCACGTTCATATTTGTGAGAATGCTGTGGGTTTCATTGTGGAAATAAAGTGGTGACTCGTTGGGCCTGTGTTGGAGTGTCACTCTCTCCACAGCTACCCCTGCAGCCGCTTCCCTGGGACAAGCCCCCAGGGCCGAGGCCAGGGGTCCCCCTCGCCCCCAGTGCTCTCACAGTCATTGGCTTGCCCGGCTCTGCCCCTGCTGGCCCCCAGGGCCACAGGGCCGGAGGTGGAGGTGGAGGCCCAGCCTCTGGCTCTGCCTGCCTCTCCTTTATCCTTGCCTAGCCCTGTGAGTGGTCCACTTGTCACCCCACTGTGGCGCACGGGGATGCTGAGGCACCAAGAGCTGACTTGCTGGAGGACATACGTGCTCAGAGCAGTTCGGACCCACGGTTCTGCCGCCGCCTTCTCAGAGCAGAGGCCCTTGCTAGCCTGATGACCACTCAGAACCTCCAGCACCACCCTCTCCACTACCCTGGCTCTCCACCCCAAGGTGGCCTCTTTGATGCCATATTTGGTGGGAAGAAAATTGCCTGCAACTGTGAGCCGAGGCCCACTGCCCACACCAAGTCACCTGCTGTCCGCTTCACCCCGGCTACCATCTTTCTGCTTGCTTGCTGCTTCCACCTGACAAGCCAGCATCAGCCTTCTCCGTCGGGATGGCCCTGTGGATTACCTGGTTTGTCTTTGGGGTAAGTTGTGCTGCTTGCTGGAAATGGTATGAGAAGTACTCGGGGAGAACCCTGGCAGGGCAAAGCCACAGGTCTTGCCTCTGCAAATTTGAGATTAGGTATTAGAATAGCTTTTCTCAAACTGTGCTGTAAGAATCTCCTAGGAACTTAATAACATGAAACCTCCATGGTCCACCCCACTCTTAGGGGTTCTGATTCATCAGACTGGAGTGGGCTCCAGGGCCTGCCTTATTGGCAGCCCATCGATGTATTTGAGAAAGCTGGACTAGACATCTAGGTTGGGATTCAAGTGAGTGGCTGGAAATCCAAGCCCAGAGTTGAGGGACGAGGTCTGGGCTGCAGATGCAAAGTTGGGAGTCACCAGTACTCATGGTGTTTACAACCAGAAGCCAGGAAGAGACCACCCACCAAGCAAACAAGGAAAAGACGCTGCCCCAGGCTGAGCCCCAGGCAGCCAGCGTTTAGGCTTGGGGAGGTGAGAGGACAGCAGAGGAGGCTGAGAGGCCAATGCAGTGACCTCCCAAGTGACATGAGGACTGAGGGTCCTGTGGGCTGCTCAGTGGTGCACTGGAACTGACCGTCTGGGGCTGGCTGTGCACACGTGTGAGTGCCTGTGGCCACCACTCTCCTTCCTCAACGTGCACAATCCTTCCAGAACACTGTTCTTTACTTTTTCTAGGGGATGGCCTCATATCTGAAGGACAGCACTGCCTGACTCAGGAGTCTTAGCATGGCTTCCACTGACAGAAGTTGTCCGCCTGGTATCACTGGTGACCTTGCAGTATCTCCGCCCAGGATGTATTCAGCCCAGGGCTTGGAAGGATACATTCTTCTCAAGTGGCTTGATGGAGGCCTCATGTCTTCAGTATATTCTAATTATTTTACCTATCTTAGAGTTCTAACATCTTGAACTTGGAGTTCAAGATGGCAGGCTGCTGGTCTAGAAGGTAATTTGGCATCTCTTAGAATTTAACAGTCACCAAAGAGGCACAGCGAGAATGCGTCGTTGGCTCCCTCCGGCCCCAAATCATAACCAACGACCAGAGGACACAGTTTGAAACTCATAACCAGAATGGAGAACATGGAGAGGTCCCAGAAACTCAGGAGATGGTGACAGAAGAATTGACTAAAACCAAGGGGACTTGGTTTGACATTTACATAAGGAACACCACAGCCCGTAGACACATGAACAGCCGAACAGTAGTGAAAAGTGGCCATGTGGCCACTGGGGCTGCACACGTTCCAAAGAGAAGGGAAGACACGATTGTCTCTTGCTTCACCTGCCCCTAGTCATTCCAGATGCAGGGGGGTCCGGGCAGACGTGCACACATGTGGATCCACCCCTTATCGGGCTGCAAGCAGCTCCACTGTCTGAGCCTCAGTTCTCTTATCTGCCAAATGGAGCCAATAGCAATACTTTATAGGACGGTGAGGATTAAAGGAAAGATGATGTATGAAAGGCATGCGTGGCCGGCATGGAACAGGTGTGTAAATGCCAGCTGTTTGATCTGTTAATGTCATTCTGTGGCTGAAAGCAGCAGCTCTTCTTGTTTGCATTTTTTCTATTACAGAAATATTTATTTAATTGAACTTTTATTTCTTGCCCTGTGTTTTAAGTGAAAGTTTACAATTCCAGTCAGTTTCTCATACAAAAGCTTATGCCCTGTTATGTGACCCTAGCTGCTGATACACTCTTCTCCTCCACCCTGTATTTCCCTTGTCCATTTAACCAACTTCTGTCCCCCGTCTTATCTCATCTCTGAATAGGAGCTGCCCAGTTAGCCTCATTCATCTAATTAAGCCAAGAAACACACTCTTCACCAGTATCATTTTGTGTCTTTATACCAGTTCAATCTTAGTCTGAATAGTTGGCTTCCAAAATGTTTTCAGCTCTGGGCTAACACAGAGTTGTGTGAGTCCCTATTCTCTGGGGACCCTCCAGTCTGTCAGATCATCAAACCTGGTCTTGTCACTAGAGTTTGGGTTCTGCACTGTACATTTCTCCCACTCCCATCAGAAACCCTTTTGAGTTCCCTGTAAGGGCATTCTGGTGGTGGCTGGGTACCATCTAGGTCTTAGAGTCTTACGCTGATATAGTCTTGGGGACTTCGAAATAGATTTACAAGCACATTTCAATGTCAGGCACCTGTTCTCAAGCTTCAGCTACTCTTCTGTCCCTCCCCTGGAATTCATCCAGCTGATGTTCCTTCCCTTGTTTCTGGGTGCCCTTTGGAAATGGGAGTTCGTCGGAGTCTTTTGAGCAATGAAACTGGTTTCTTCGAAGGCTCCTACCGCTTCTCCCTAAATTTCCAGCACAGTTTAATTCTTAAAACTTCCTAGGCCATGTAAACTCTTTTCCAGTTACATTCTTTCCCCATAAATCAGAACTTTTCTCCTAGGTATTGCAACCTGCTTTGCTTCAGTCTTGGTTGGGTGCCCAGGGGGCCATTCCTCATGACTTCAAACCCTAAAACAACAGGACCTTTGTCCTGAGTCTGGCTCTTCCGCTCACGAGCAGGTCTTTCCCGTGGCTGTATCCCACAGGAGGAGCAGCCCCTGGCTGGCTTTCCATTTCCATAGCGGTCCGCTGCCAGCAGGGCGGGCCAGGCTCATTGCAGGGGCTTCTCCAGGTGTATGCAGCAGAAGCACATCAGGTGACTGCTGCCTGGTTCCTGCCAGCCCTGTGGTCAGGAGTGGCCACCACGTCTGTGCTAACCCTGCCCCGGTGGGCTTCTGGGCCACCATTCTTGCTTCAGGACATCTGAGCAGTGCTGTGTCCCACCCCTCTTATATCTGCAGGGGTACAGCTGGCGTGGTTTTAATGACAGTGTATCCTCTTCCCATTGAAGGGCTATCTGACTAGGGTCCTTTACCCCAAATACCCTAAACACCAAGGTCTCCATCCATCTTACCACCTGAAATCCCCCTCAGCAGCTACTGACAGTGGGCACTTGCTACAGGCGCCACCTGCCCCAGGGAATCAGACCCCTCCAGGTGGGGGTGCTCAAAGGGGGCACAGCCCAGAGCTCCACAGAACACCCTGCCATTTGGGACCAAGGTAGGCAGTGTCTTTACACTCCTGCCACCCAAATTCTACAGGTTCCAAATGTGTGAGGGGAAAAAATGGAAAGACATTTTTGAGAAAATGCAGTAGCTATTTCATCTGCAAATGGGGGAAATACTGTAGTTTTACATCACCTGGGGTACAGCAGTGTGCTGCCAGCGCTGTTTGAGAATTAATTCATTTGTTTATGACTTTTGCCAGTGAGCAGAAAGGACGCTACATTAGAGCAGTAGGCTCTACCTCGCTGGGTTGTTCCCCAGCTGGAGCCTTCTGGGGAGTTCTGTGAAGAAATGCCTACACTGAGGCTCCACCCTGGCGATTCTGACTGAGTCTCCCATAGGACCTGGGCGCGAGGGTGTTTTAGGTTCCCCAGGTGATTCTAAAGGTAGCCAGGGCTGAGAAGCACCAGGTGTGAGTGTCTGGGATGCCGCAACCTTCCCCAGTACCCAGCCCCCATCTTCATTTGGTGGCAGAGTGTTGCAGATTGAATTGTGTCCCCCCCTCCAGAATTTGCAGTTACACCCTAACCACCATACCTGTGGATGTGGTTATAATGTGATCTAATGTACTCAGTCATCTGAGGTCATACCAGTGTAAAGTGGATTTGAACTCAATCACTGCCGACTTATATAAAGAGCGGCACAGATACAGAGGCATTGGCATGGACTGAGGGAGACAGAAGCTGTGTGAGAGCGGCCGGGGAACCACGGACCGTGCAGGGCTACTGACAAGGAAGGAGTCAGTGTGGCTGAGACCATGAGTTTGTACTTTCAGCTTCAGAACTGTGAGCACATCAGTTTCTGCTCTTTAAAGCCACTCGCTTGTGGTGTTTCTGTTAGAGCAGCACTAGGAAACTAAGACACAGGGATTACAGGGCAGAGAGGGCAGGTACATTTTCAGAGGTCCAACAGTTCCCTAAGAGGCCGAGCTGGAACAAGACCAAGTCCCAACTCTGATCCAGGACTCCGTTCCCTGCTGGCCAGGAGCTGACCAGAGTGGAGCAGCAGCCATAAGTCGTGGGAGGGTCCGTTCTGCTATGGAGACCTCTGATGGCACCATCTCTTACCCCTGATGTCTACTTCCTCATCAGAGTCATCTTCCTGGAGTCCACCAGGCCTCCCATGTGCACCCGCCCCAGCAGACTGAATCCCCCACTGCTCTTGGGTCCACTTTCCTCATTGTTAGGCCCAGCTCACACCCTTCTCACTGGTGCCCACCACTGGAGCAGCAGAGGACCAGGCTGACTGTTCATGCTATGACTGGCCAAGTGGGTTAGAGTGTTCCATCTGGTTTTCCATGCTATAACATAAACCACCCCAAAACTTAGTAGCCTAAAATAACATTTTGCTCACAAATCTACAGCTGGGTAAGCAGTGAGTGGGGATAGCTGGGACATCTGAAGGAAGTGCACTCCCTGGTATGGAGCACAGGAGCGCTCCACGGGCTGGGCTGGGCAGCTCCTCCTCAGACCAGCCTCTCCATGTGGTCTCTCCCAAAGGTGGGCTCAGGGTAGGTGACTGAGTTTCATTGAGCTGAAATTTACATAACAGACAGTTAACCATGTTTGGTGAACATTGAGTGAGATGTAGTACATTCCCAGTGTTATGCGATCCCCATCCTTATCTAGTGAAAAAACATCTTGATTGTCCCAAAAGGAAACTGTACATGCTAAGTGGTGGCTGCCCTCACTTGTCCTGCTCAGGTCCTAGAAGCCACCAGTCTATGGATTAACCTATTCTGGGTATTTCATATAAATGGAATCACACAGTATGTAGTTTTGTTTCTTGTGGGAGTTTTTTGGTCTGGCTTCTTTAAATTGGCATAATTTTTTGCAGAGGGCATAGTTGCTTTTTTTTTTTTAATTTGTTATTGGGATTAAGTGAAAGTTTCAATCCAAGTCAATTTTCCACGTAACTGTGAGTACCCGCCTCCCTGCAACTCTTATCTGCTGTCCTCACCCTGTGATACACACTCATCTTTCTCAGTCTTCCAGTATCCACTCAACCAACATCTGTCCCCTCCTCTCCACCTTCTCTCCCCTCACCTCTGAAAAGAAACTTCATATATATGTTAAATCATAAAAAACGCATACCACATGCACCACTCTCTGTCCCCAAGTGCAGTGCATCTTTTGAATGTTGGCTTCAGAACTGGTTTCAGCCCTGGGCTAGGAGCAAGTCCAGGGGCCATGTCCTCAGGGAACCCTCCAGATTGCCAGACAATCAATTCTGGTCGTTTAACAGAGTTCTTGATCTGCACACCTCTTTTTCTCGTGCCACATCAGGGACTCAACACTGGATCCCTATCAGGGCTGCCTTTGGTCGGGGCTGGGCACTGTCTAGCTCTGCTCTCCTGCTGATGCAGTCTGCCAATCACATGGGTCCTTCTGCCTCCTGGGCTCGTTTGTCCTCGTGTCTTGAACATTCTGAGTTGTCATCTGGGTTCCAGATGGGTTGAGACCAACTGATGTTCCTCAGATAGCAACTTGCTGGCTTTTAAGACCCCAGATGTCACTCACCAATATGGGGTGCAGAAAACTCTTAGAAAAAGACTAGTCCTGCCAGTTGACCTCGATGTCCCTTGAAAACATGGTCCCCAACCCCCATCCCTGCTACTCCTTTGAAATGCGGGGTTGAATTTAGAAAAAGTTTTAGCTTATGGTGTAGTCCGCTTATGCTGACCTGCCCTTCTACTGTGTGCTGTCACTCCATTCACCTAACTAAATTCCTGTCGGTGATCTAATCTATGAAGAACTCTCTTCCTCACCCCCCCACCCTTGTAGCCATCAAAGAGTATTTTCTTTTGTGCATAAGTCTTTTCTCGAGTCTTTATAATAGTGGTCTCATACAATATTTGCCCTTTTGCAGCTGACTGATTTCACTCAGCATGATGTCTTCCAGTTGATTCCTAAAGTCATCATTGAGATGTTCCTAAAATCATCATTGTTCTTTATCACTCCATAGTGTTCCATTGTGTATATATACTATAGTTTGCTTATCTTTTAATCTGTTGATGGGCACCTAGGTTGATTCCATCTTTTTGCCATTGTGGACAGTGCTCCAATAAACATTTGTGTGCATGTATCTGTTTATGTGACAGCACTTATTTCTGAAGGATATATTCCAAGCAGTGGGATTGCTGGATGATATAGTATTTTTATTTCTAGCTTTTTAAGAAAGTGCCAAATAGCTTTCCAAAGGAGTTGTACCATTTTGCATCCCACTGGCAATGTAGAAGACTTCGAATCTCTCCACAGCCTCTGCAATATTTGTTGTTTTGTGTTTTTTTGGATCACGGCCAGCCTTGTTGGGGTGAGACGGTATCTCATTGTAGCTTTTGCTTTGGATTTCTCTAGCCGCTAGTGGCTAGTAATTGTGAGCATTTCTTCATGTGTCTTGGCTGCCTGGATGTCTTCTTTGGAGAAGTGTCTTTATCCTTTGCCCATTGTTTAATTGGGTTATGTCTTTTTCTTGTTGATATTTTGCAGTACCTTGTAAATTGTGGAAATTAGGTGGTGATCAGATGCGAGGTTGCCAAATATTTTTCCCAGTCTATAGGTTTTCTCTTTATTCTCTCAGTGAAGTCTGTGGATGAGCATAAGTGTTTTTCAGTGGTTCCCATTTATCTGTTTTCTCCTGTTTGTGCATTGTTAGTTAGATTTTATAGGCTGTTTAAGCCATGTATTAACAATTTCAGTGTTGTCTCCATTTTTCCTTCCAAAATCTTTATCATTTTAGATATTTAGGTGTTCAGCACATTTTGAGTTAATTTTTGTGTGAGGTGTGAAATACAGGTCTTGCTTCAGTTTTTTGAAGATGGCTATCCAATTTTGCCAACATCATTTGTTAAAGAGACTGTGGCCACTGGTTTTGCATCAAAGCCCTTTATTAGTATTGGGAAATGTCCCTTCTATACCTATATTATTGAGACGTTTTAGCAGAAATGGGTGTTGAAGTTTGTTAAATGTCTTTTCTGTGTCAATTCAGATGATCAGGTGAGTTGTTTGTTTGTTTTAACGTGGTGGCTTACAATGATTGATTTTTCTAATATTTAACCTCCTTATATACCTGATGTGAATCCTACCTGGTTCTGGTATATTGTTTTTTAATATAGTATTGAATTATATTGGCTAAAATTTTGTTGGGAACATGCATATCTATGTTCAGGAGAGAGCTTGGTCTGTCATTTTCTTTCTTTATGGTGTCTTTGCCTGGTTTTGGTATCAGGGTTATGCTGGCTTCACAGAATGAATTCAGAAGTATCTTTTCCTTTGATCTGTTCCGAAGTAGTTTGAGTATACTGGTGTAAGCTCTTGCCTGAATGTTTGGTAGCATTCTCGAGTGAAGCCACTTGGGCCAGTGCCTTTTATTGTTGAAAGGTTTGTTTGTTTTTTTAATTACTTTTTCAATCTCTTCTCATCTTACGGGTCTATTCAGATTTTCAGTTTTATTTTGTGTCAGTTCAGGTACATAGTGTGTATTAGAAATCTGTCCATTTCCTCTTGGTCTTCAAATTTGTTATAGTTTTTATAATATTATGTTACAATTTGTTTCATTTCAGTTGGATCTGTTATAATGTCCCCCATGTAATTTCTTATTTGGGTTATGTGAGTCCTCTTCTGTTTTCTTTTGTCAATTTAGCCAGTAGTTTGTCAATTTTGTTGATTCTTACAAAGAACCAACTTTTGGTTTTGTGGATTCTGTTATCTTTCTAGCCTCTATTTCACTTATTTCTGCTCTGATCTTGTTTCATTTTTTCTGGTGGCTGTGGGCTTCTTTTGCTGTTCTCTGTTTGTTCCAGCTGTATAGCTGGTATTTTGATTTTTCTCTCTTCTGATGTGTGTATCTATTGCTGTAAATTGACCTCTGAGGACTGCCTTTGCTGAGTCCCAAGGTTGTGGTGTGATGTATTTTCCTTTGTGTTTGAATCTAGGAATTGTTTTATGCCATCTCTGATTTCTTCTATTACCCAGTGGTTTTTAAGCAGGGTGTTGTTCAGTTTCAATATAATTTTTTTCCTTGTTCTTCCTGTTGTTATTTTCTATTATGATGGCATTGTGGTGGTCTGCTGTGGAGAACATTTCATGTGCATCAGAAAAGAAGATATACTTTGCAGCTGTTGAGTACTGTATGTATGTCTGTGAGGTCAAGTTGGTGGATGTCTGCCCTTTAGTTCTTCTGTATCCTTGTTGAGTTTCTTTCCAGATGTTCTGTCCTTTACTGACAGTAGCGTATTGCAGTTTCCTACTATTATTGTGGAACTGTCAGTTTCTCTCTTCAGTGTTGTTAAATTTGTTTTATGTACTTTAGAGTGCTGTATACTGGTTAACAGCTATAGCTAGTAGAAGTGAGCAGTTTGAATCCACCAGGCACTCCTTATAAATCAAATGGAGCAGTTCTTCTGTGTCCAGTAGGGTTGCTATGTGTCAGAATCAACTTGATAGCAATGGGCTAGGGTTTTTGTTTTGTATCTTTGGGTGCATGGATGTCTATTAAGTCTTAATGATAAATCATCCCATTAATTATTATATTGTGCCCTTCTTTGTCTTTTATGATGGATTTTGTTTTAAAGTATATTTTGTTTGAAATTAATATTGCCATTCCTGCTCTCTTTTGGTAACTATTTGCTTGATATATTTTTTCTATCTTTCATTTTTAGTAAGTTTTCTTCTTTGAAACAGCCTATTGATAGGTTCCGTTTTTTCATCCATCTGTCTCTTTACATTTAGACCATTTACTTTCAGTGTAACTATTGATAGGTATGAGTTTATTACTGTCATTTTGTACTGCCTGTTTTTGTGTGTGTGATGACGACAAATTTTCTTGTCCTGCTTGCTGTCCTATGCTGAATTCTTGGTTTGTGGGGTTTTTTTTTCCTTTTTTTTTTTTTTTTTTTTGTTGATTTTGTTTTTACTGAGATTGTCTTTATTTTGATAAGAAAGTTTATTAACTTTCTTTGTAGTTACCTTGAAAATCATGCTTATCTTCCTAGGTGTGAGCCAGTCTATTATTACATGGTATCACCATGCCTTCTATTCCATTAGAAAGTTCAGAACCTACAATGTTTATTCTATCTTTTATTGTTCTAACTTTCTTGTCATTTACACATTAAATATTCTGGTTCCCTGTTGTAATTTTTTGGTTTTGAATGGTCCTTGAGAGTTCCTTTCCTAGGCTGGTATTTGGCTATTACAATTCTGTGCCCTAGATTCAAGCTGTGGTCTGGTAGTTTGTTCTTGGACTGAAGGACTTTCTGTAATAATTGTAAGTTTGGTTTGGTTTTTACATGTTCTCTTAATTTCTGTTTATCTGGAAATGTCCTAATTGTACCATTGTACTTGAATGAGAGTTTTTCAGGGTATATTATCCTAAATTAGCAATATTTTTCTTTCCTATTATATATATATCATATGATATATATTATATATCATATGATATATATATAATGTGAAAGAAAAAAATATATATATAATCATTCCTTTGCTTTCTGCCTGCATGGTTTCTACTAAATAATCAGAGCTTAGTCTTATTTTTCCTCCTTTATGTGACCTTTTTGTTTTTCTTGAGCTGTTCTCAGAATTTTTTCTTGGTCTTTGGTTTTAGCAAGTGTGATTATAATATGCCTTGGGGATTTTCATTTGGAAACTGTGGTGGTATAGTGGATTTTCTTTTAGAGTCTGTCCTATATGGGGTTAATTGAGCTTTTTGGATCATCAGCTTTTCATTTTTCTTGATATTAGGGAAGTTTTATGTCAGCAGTTCTTCAATGATCCTCTGTTTTCTGTGTTCTCCCCCTGTCCTGGAAGTCCAGTCACTTGCAAACATATGTTTTTGATTGTGTCCCACATAATTCTTAGGGTTTTGTCATTTTTCTTCATTCGTTTTTCTGATTTTTCCCCAGAATTGTATCTAGAGGTTTGTCTTCAGTTTCTGATTCTGTGTTCCATCATTTCAAACCTGCTCTTCAGCCTTTCTCTGATTGAAATCTTGTTCATCTTTTGAATTTCTGATTGTTTTTTGTGTGATTTCTAGTTGTGAATTTATTTTGGCATTTTGTTCCTATATTCCTGAATTTCCCCCATGACTTGCCTTCTGCTTTTATAAATTGTCTGTTTTTTCCCCTCATTTTTGTCTGCTTTTTGGTTTTGGATTGCTATATTAGAGATCTGAATTCCCTGTCAGGAAATTTTAGTGTCTTTTCCTTTGTGGAAAGTGACTGGTGTTTTATCTGGGACGTCTGCTGGACCGTCCTGTCCTTTTTGTCGTTGTTGTTGTTAATACATTTTGGTATTTCCTGCTGACTTTGGGACATTCAGTGGTTCTTTTCCTCGTTTACTGATTACACGTCACTTTTTTGTCATGCTTTTTACTTGGTTGTGCGGCAGGCTGTGCGTTCTTTGTTGTTTGCTTACCTGTAGTCACAGTATTTTTCACCTCCTTGTTGGGCAGCACCAGTCACTCCGCTGTGGTGCAGCAGGGCAGGTTCAGCTGAAGGAGAGGTGCAGGGATGGGTGGGGTGTTCTGGGCACCTACCTGAGGGCCCACAGGGTGGGCCGGGAATTGGTGCTCGGCAAATTCCAGTACGCTGTGACTGTGCTAGTCAGAGTGCGACGATAAGTGCATGGTGCAGGTTTGCAGGAGGGGGAGGTGGTGGTGTGTGGAGCTGAGATGGGTGAGGGAGAGAGGAGGGACAGAGGAACAGGAGTTAAAACAAGCAAGAGCTTGCTAGTGAAGTGGAGAGATGAGAAACCAAGAAATGGAAAAAAACAAATGTGAAAATAAAAAGAAAAAAGGAAAAAAAAAACACTTGATAAAATTTAGAAAAGAAAGTCCCCTAGGGGTCCCACTGGTGCTGCTACAGCAAAGACCAGGGAGGTGTATAGCCTCCCAGAGGGGGTATAGATGTCACACAGTGTCAAGTGTTCAGGAAACGGGAAAAGAAGGTAAGTTTAGAGAGATTAGAACTAAGAAGTGAAGAAGAAAGAGAAAAAATAAAGAAATGCTCCCAGTGATCCCACTGATGTGGGTGCAAAGACTAGGGATGTGAGTCCTAAGTTGTATACCACAGCCTAGTTAGAAAGGACTCCCAAGCTGTGAAAAGAAACCCAAAGCATAACAGTAAAGCCAAACAAACCCTCCAAAAAGTCCTGAAGATTCCACCAGTGGCATTACAGGTCTGGGGAGTGGTTCCCCAGCTGAGCAGGACTTCAGAGCTTTTCAAGAAGAGGCAGAGATGGCACACAGAGCCAAGTGTTAGAAAGGAGGAGAGGTGGTGGGAGGCATAGAAGAAACCAAAAGAAACAAAGCAACATCAGCTACAGATGAGTGGCACTCGGTGGGGTGAATCCAAGTGTCCAGAGCTGAAGGAGTTTCCTCTTGGCCAAGAGATTGCAGCTGGCAGGAAGCAAAGGAACCCAAGATGGTGTGGGATGGATGAGGTTAGGAAAACATATTTTGCTGATTACCAGGTGGTCTGTGTCCTGCTGGGAACTCCTGAAGCTGCTGTCACATATTTGCTGTGGACAGGATGAATCCAAGCAGCACAGATGCTGCACTTCCTGGCTAGCTGAGCCACCTCAGCTAACCAGGAGGTGTCAAAGTAGAGCAGTGTGAAGAGGATGGAAAGGCGGGAAAGAGTGTATTGCTGGTTACGAGGTGCTTTGTCTTCTGCTGGAATTTCCATTAATCTGCTTTCTTATGCTCCCCATCTGCCAGTTTCCTGCAGGAGTCCAATATGGCAGATCTGTGCTGGGTTAGTTGATAGGAGACTTCTGCTCATATCTTTTCTTGCTGTCCTTGTTTCTTAATCCATTCAGTCTTCGGTTGAGATCTTTTCCTCTTCATTTGACACTTTGGTTTCCAGGAGTGACATTTGTCTCTGTTTTACTTCATTTTAGTATTTGAGTTAAAAACCAAAACCAAACCTGCTGCTGTTGAGTTGATTCTAATTCATGATGACTCCATGTGCTAGTACCTGTTTTCATTGGTTTGGGGTATATGCCTAGAAAATTGCTGGATTATGGCACCCAACAACAACATGGTAATTCTGCATTTTAAACTTTCAGGAACCACCAAACTGTCTCACAGCAGGTGCATCACATTACATTCCCAACAGCAGTGTGTGAAGGTTCCAGTTTCTCCACATCCTTGCCATTGCTTTTTATTTTATTACAGTTATGGTAATAGAAACCCATTGCCAACCAAGTTGATTCCAACTAAAGTGACCCTATAGGATAGAGTGGAATTGCCCGCATAGGATTTTCGTGGCTATTATCTTTATAGAAGCAGACTATCACATTTTTCTCCATGGGGTGGCTGGTGGGTTGAGACTACTGACGTTGCAGTTAGCAATCAAATACTTAACCACTGCACTACAAGGGTTTCACAGTTAGAGCCATCTTAAAACCAGTGCTGTCAGTTCCAACTCGTAGCAACCCTATAGCCATCCTGTTGTTGTTGTTAGATGTGTAACCACTGTGTCAGTCCATCTCACTGAGGGTCTTCCTCTTCTTTGCTGCCCATCTACTTTACCCTCCTGATGACATTTACAAAATATGTTAGACAAAGTTGCACCATCCTTGTTTCAAAGAAGCATTCTGGTGGTGGTTCTTCCAAAACAGACTTGTTCGTTTTTCTTGCAATCAATGATATATTCAGTATTCTTCACCAACACCATAACTCAAATGCATCAGTTCTTTGGTCTCTCTTACTCACTCTCCAACTTTTGCATGCATATGAGGTGACTGAAAACACTATGGTGTGTGTCAGGCACACCATAGTCATCGAAGTGACTTCTTTGTTTTTTAACACTTTAAAGAGGTATTTTGTAGCAATTTTTATTTAAACCAATACAACACATCATTGGATTTCCTGACTGCTGCTTCATGGATCCAAGTAAAATGAAACCTTTGGCAACTTTGTATCTGTTTACATGATGTTGTGTATTGCCCCAGTTGTGAGGATTTTTATGTTGAGATGTAATCCATACTGAAGGCTGTAGTCTTTGATCTTCATCTGTAAGTACTTCAAGTCTCCTTCACTTTCAGCAAGGTTGTGTTATCTGCATAACAGGTTGTTAGTCTTCCTCTGATCCTGATGCCCCTTTCTTCACCTTGTCAGATTACCTGCCCAGCATACAGACTAGGTAAGTGTGGTGAAAGGATACAACCCTGACATACCTTTCCTGACTTTAAACCATGTGGTGCCCCCTTGTTTTATCTGCCTCTTGGTCTGTGTATAGGTTCCTCATGAGTATAATTAAGTGTTCCACATGAGTACAATTAAGTGTTCTCGAATTCCAGTTCTTCACAATGTTATCCATAATTTATTATGATCTACATGGTCAAATACTTTTGCATAGTCAACAAAACATAGGTCAACATCCTTCTGGTGTTTTCTGCCTTCAGCCAAAATCCATATGACATTGGCAGTAATATCGCTCATTCCACTTCCTCTTCTGAATCCAACTTGAATGTCTGGCAGTCCCTGTCAATGTACTCCTGCAGCAGTTTTGAATTTTCAGCAAAATTTTACTTCCATGTGATAGTAATGATATCTTTTGTTAATTTCCACATCCTGTTGTACTGCCTGTCTTTGGAAGGGTCACAAACATGGATCCCCTCCAGCTGGTTGGCCAGGTAGCTATCTTGCAAACTTCTTTGGTATAGGGAAGTATGTGCTTCCAGCGTTCCATCAGTTTGTTGAAACATTTCAGTTGGCATTCCATCAGTTGGCAATTGTCAGTAGCCATCCTAGAGGAGTAAAAAAAAAATGGTGCTGCAAACGGTTTGAGTTCATTGCTAACTTAAAGGTTAGTGTTTGGAATCCACCCAGCAGAACTATGGAAGACAGGCCTGCTAATCTGCTTCTCAAGTTAGATCCAAGAAAACCCTATAGAGCAGTTCTGCTCTAACACATGAGGCTGCATGGGTAAGTAGTGACTTCAACAACAGTGGTTTTAGTGGCAATGAATAGCCAGGCTTTTTACACGTCAGATCTGTTTCTTATGCACGTGTCTCCAGAGTGAACCAGGCAGAAGTCTTGTTACCTTTTAGAGCTGGCCTGAAAGTCTCCCACTGCTGCTCTAGGATAGCCAGTAGAAGTCACTAAGGCCAGCCAGCCCATATGGAAGGAGAGAGGGCTCAGCCTTTTGATGGAAGGTCAGAAAATTTATGGATGTAAGTCATGACATCTCCCTAATCCATTTCTCATCTGTCCCCTCAGACCAGTGCTAGTCAGAGTTCTAGTATGTGACAAGGATCCTGCACCAGAATGTAAGTCAGCATACAGCTTCCTACATCAACAGGCTTGTCAGTAGACTAAAAATGTGGAATTTGTTGTGATTTTTCATTTCTCATAATCACCTCTGAAATTAATTTGTAGTCAGTTTTATTCTTTGAGAAAAGAGTAATCCAAACTGGGTAAGTTTCAGACCCCATGAAATGGGGGAAAGGTAGGGGCATGCAGTGGTCATTTAGGAACGTGGTGTTAGCCAGAGGCGGCCAGGGGTCCGTGCACCGTGCTGCTAGGCTGTGATGCAGAGCTTCAGTCTGAAGTTGTAAATTAACTGTACAGATCCAGTTTACAAGTTGACATGCTCAAGTGTCAGCAGCTCCAGAAAGCAAACATAATAACTTCACTGGTGAAGTGACACAGCTCTGTAATACTGTGTTCCTGCATTTTTGGAGTGTGTACTTTTTGATCACTCCTTCACATGAAAATGATTTTGTAACACCGTGTGAGAACAGAAAGTTTACTCAGTCCAGTCTTTCCTCTAGCATGGTTGATCAAAATTTGTTTTGAAGTATCAGTATTTTAGAAAGACTCTTTCATCTTCACAACTTGTTATGGCATAGACATCTAAGTTTTCAAAACTGGTGTCAAATGTGGAAAAGCCATTATCAAAGTCTTTCATGTGTAAAGCGTGAGATTCTGGGACATGTCCAGCACCCCTAAGTTACTCTTTGCACTGGGAACAGAACAGTGGGTTTATTGTTCTTGCTGCCACACTGGGGAGCGTATTGCTGAGAGGAGAATGTGTTTTGAGGCAGCCTGATGACAGGCGAGTGAGTCCTCCTCACTTTTGATGAAGAATTGCCCAGACTGGCTTCTGGCTCCATGCTTGAAACCCTCGTCTCTCCCCATGTACTCACTTGTGCGGGTTCTGTTGGACGTGTTGGTACTGTCATACAGCCTGGGCTCTGCACCTTCAAGTTAGGACACCAGGTGATGGGCACACATCCTTACTTGCCACCTCAGCCAAGCTCTTGCCTTGAAACATTTGCTCTACGATGATGACTCACACACACCCCTCCAGCCCGGACCTCTCCCCTGAACTTGAGCTGCTTACCCAGGCATGGCCTCTGCGTCCCCACCGGGATGTCCAGTCTGCATCTTGCCCCCGTGACGCCTTGTCCCAGTCTCTCCCTCTTGTTAGTGGCATCGCAGGTTTCGCAGGTGTTCAGATCAGAACCCGCAGAGTCGCTCATGACTCCTCTTTCCCTCCCAGCCACATCCAGTCTTTCCTGACTCTGTGTCCATTTCAAGGAAGGTGATAACCTGACTCCTCTTACCATCTCCCCTGCGGCCTGTCTGGGCCACCACCTCTCACTCGGTCTACCGTAATGGCCCCTCACTGGCCTTCTGCTTACCCTCTTGCTCCCCTTCACCTGTTCTCCACGGACCAGCCAGCTCGCTTCACACTCAGCTCACTTCACACTCAGCTCTTCACACTCAGCTCACTTCACACTCAGCTCTTCACACTCAGCTCACTCCCTCCAACTGTCCCCATCTCAGAGTGAAGCCATGGGTCTGCCTGTCTCATCCCCACTCCTGCTTTTTATTGCATAATGTGTACCCCTTTGGTGGTTAAGAGTCCAGCAGCTAACCAATTTGAGTCCACCACACACTCCTTGGGAACCCTATGGGGCAGTCGACTTTAGGAAGTCAACATTTTTTCTAGTTAATAGTTTGCATTTCTTTTGTTTCCTTCCTGCCCCATAGCCTCCGAATGTGGGAGTGTAGGGAATCGTTTCAGAGATGACTGTGTCCCCAGCTCACAGCAGGTGTTGAACAAGGACCACACTAGCCAGGACTAGGCCGAAGGTGCCCCTGATGGAACTCGGGTGTGAGCCGAGACTGCCCATCACTGAGGCCTCTGTCCTGGTCACTGCCACTTCCCACCCTGGGCTCCACGTCTCCAGCAGATTTGTTTCTTCCTCATCTGGGTCTTCTTCTTCCAATCCCCCCACTCCCTGGTGGGGCGGCCCATGGACTCCAAAGACCAGCTGCCCCTCCCCAGTTCAGGGAGGATCAGAAGATTTACTCTTGGACCCTGTGACCCTCCTATTCCCTAACCCTTCAACAACCCCCCCCATCCTCAGTGTAACAGCCTAGACTCTTCCCACCCCTCAGGCCCTTCCTGCCCCTCCTCCAAGCTTTTTCCTCCATCTCCCTACCTGGCCTGTTTGGGTGTCACCTCCTCCACAAAGTACCCAAGCCCCAGACCCTATCACCCTGTTTGTGCCCACACAATCCCCTGACCCCCAACATGATATCTTGTGTGCCACCTCATGGTGATGGCTGGCCACAGCCACCTTGGGCCACGAATCTCTACTTCTTCAGACACATGCCCCCACTTTCCACGGGGTGGGGGACAATTCCCATCAGCAGAGAGTCCCAGAGATAGGTCTGGGCAGGATGAGGTTGCCTAGAGGCAGCTGCCTAGGAAGCCCTGCAAAAGTCCCTGTCAGCCCAAGGAGGTGTCTTACTGTTGCAGACACATGAATGTAAGTCTCAGGTCTGGGACCATCTTACTTGCAAACAATCCCAAGACATACCCCAGGAGCAAAGTTAATGTCAGATGGGCCAGGCAGGGCTGTGGTCCTGGGGAGTGGGAGGTAGACTTGGGGCAGGTTTGGGTGGGTGAGTAGGTAGGTGGCACAGCTTAGGCCCCACAGTGGGGGTTTGGGGTAGGAAATCAGTCCTGGAGACACCAGAGGAGCTGGGCACACCTCACCCCAGACCTGGTCCCCTCTCTCTCCTGAGGAAAGGTAGAGCACATGAGGAGGGTGGCAAGTTAGGTTTTTCTTGTGGGGTGTCTTCCAGAGCCAGCAGGCATCCATGCCACAGGTCTCTGAGCTAGGTGTGGATCAGGCTGGTCCCCTCACCCTGACACACACTGGAGACAGTGCCCTTCCCTCTTGTCCAGGCACCTTGGCCATCTCAAACTCCCTCCTGTGGTTCGTAAGAAACTGCCTCCAGTGTAAACTCTGGGAAGAGGATTTAAGCCAGAGGAAAAGCATTCTTACTGTGCAATGCCAGGTCTGCAATTTCAGTGAGATGTTTTGGGCCGCTGGGACATCACACCGAGGCCCATGAAAGCAATACCTTCCAGGCTGCCCTGGCCTGACTTGAAGGAACTCCTGTTAAAGGAAGAGACAATTTTTCACTCAGTGCTTGGTATGCATTGGGTGCTCAATAAGTTAAAGCAACTTTTCCAAAATGATTAAGAAATGGTTTGGTAGTAACACTGGACATCTCTGTGGGCACTGTCCCAGAGCTTTTGGACATGTGCTATGCATTGCAAGGCACCAGCCACCTGCATTTTCCCAACTTCTTTGACTACAAAGGTAGCACCCCAGAATTTGCATCATGGAGGACTGGAGCTCCCTGAAACCTAGTTTGGGAAACAGCAGGCCCAGTTCTGAAGACGCGGCATCCCTTCCAACTCCCAGGCAGAGCTGCCCCTCCCCATCATGCATTAAAATGTGTTCTTCACATGTGGCTACAGCAGCACGCACCAGGCTTACTGTGCGCCCACCCTACTCCCAAGAAAGCTTTAGCTTTGCTTCTGAACTTACCTTCATGTTTCTAAAGAACGTATTTAGTTTTCGCTTCAGTTTTGAACACTGCTGACTCCCCACTACGGATGAGGAAAGTCCAGCTCTCTTACACTCCACTCCACTCCACTCCACGCAGACACGTGCTACAGTTTCTCCTAGTTCCATCATACATGTTTACTAAAGCGATATTCATTACTGCCATGTTTGTATTATTATTTGTAAGTACTACTCACAGCCGAGTCATGTGGGGTACTGTGGTGGTTCTTGTTCTAGTTGGCAATAAATTGTCTTTTATTAATTTTCTGTGTCTATTTCAGATTCACCCCGCATCTTCTCACCCAGTGTAAATGGAGTGAGGACACTCACTGGCCTGTCAGGCCTGCCGTGGACGGAGGCTGTGGGCCTGGGCCAACGCCCAGTGCAGCTCACCTCCCAGCATGCTGCTGTTGTCAGGACTCCACACCTCTGTTCACCCCTCTTCCTCAGGCAGCTTTCTGAGAATGGCTGCAAAGGAGGTACATTTTTTGAGGCCCCTATTGCTCTTGTGGAGCCCGGGCTGAGTGGTGGTTAAGAGTTCGGCTGCTAACCAACAGGCTGACAGTTTGGACACACCAGACGCTCTATGGGAGAAAGACGGCAGTCTGTTTCTGTACAGACTACAGCCTTGGATAGCCTGTGGGGCAGTTCTACTCTGTCCTATAGGGCTATTGAGTCAGAATCAACTTGATTGGCAAGCAGCTTCATTTTAGTCTAGTCAGTAGTAGAGGAAGACGTGGGACAGGCTGGAGTGACAGAGCAGCTGCAGCAGTGGGCTCAACAGCAAGGACTGTGAAGTTAGCACCAGACCGGGCATGATTCTGTTCTGTTGTACATACAGTCACTGGGTCAGAACTGACTCGATGGCATCTGAAGACAGCACTGTTATCTTCCTGGTGACCCCTTCCCTCTTCCAGGCCAAGTGGGGCTGCTGAACTCCATGTCCCACCAGCCCCTCTTCTTACCGTAGTTACGGGTGTAAGTGAAAGCTAGGTTGCCGACAGGTGACAGACTAGCTCCTGCAGGCAGGTGGGCTGTGTGCGCAGGCAGTCCCACTGCTAACTGGCACGGCCTGTCCCAGGTCCTGGGCCCCCTTCTGCCCTTGGCCATTTCCGCCTTCACCTATGCACTTGGATTCCTTGAGGACTTACCCTCCACAAGACAAACCATGTAGTTATCACCTCGGTCACTCCTTCAGTCACAGCCCTCCTGCACAGCCCTTGGGTGGGCTCTGGGTCTGAGGGATGCTCCTCTCCCACCACCCTTGTGCACACATGCACCGTCACACCCACCCACCTTGCTTCCCTCCCTCCCTGCAGGTGGGAGCCCTTCGGTGCTGCTCTCATTTGTCCCCCTGCCCGACCGCTCTGCAGTCAGACAGCACAGCTCTGGGGGGCTGGGGCTGCTCTTAGTTGGGGGAGACCCAGGAGGAAGGCCGGGACCTGCAGCCAAACCCCAACTGTCTCTCTCACAGGTACACTGCCGAGGGGTGCCAGCACTAGTGTCCCATCATTACAAGGCCCAGGGAAGGTGGTGGCCTATGACAGGAGGAGCTGGCGAAGAGCTCAGAGACGAGCAATAAGCAAAGGGCTGCTGGTGGAGGCTGTCCCAGGCCTGTCCTTCGCTGCCTACACCGAGAGGCGAGAGGAGCAGCCACGCACCAGAACCAAGCCCCATACAGAGACCCTGCGCCGTGCCCATCAGTGTTCAGGCACCAGTACCCGTTAGGGCACCCGACCCCTGAGCCAGGGATCCACTCCCCTCAGCCAAGCCAGGGTGCTCCTTAAAGTTAGGCCACCGCCCCCTCACACCGCCGTGCCCCTCACTCCCATGCTGTTCCCGTCCTCTGGGGTCTCTTTGTTGTTTAACTTAGTGACAGTGCGCCAGTGTCCTAGCTCTACCAAGCAGTGCATCGTGAATCAAACTCCCCCTCATAGCCGTCCATCATGGAGGCAGCAGTGTGATCTAGACGTGGACAGGGTGAGTCACCCCAACAGTGCAGAGGCCTCCCCCACAAAGCCCCCATCAGTTTACTGCTTTCCCGGTTACCCAGGTGGAACGGCACTTGGTCAAACAGAAAAATCCCAGTGTTCATGTGATTGGTTTAATTTTTTTTTTTTCAGCAGGAGGAAAAAAAGAATAAAGTTACAAGATTCTTTTAATATTTTCACAATGTTAAAACTAAAACTGAGCTCTAGGCTACGTGTGTAAGTAAATCTAGAACACAAAAAGGGTTAAATAAGATTTTCTTTTAAAGATACAAGAATTTTAGCTTTCCTTACATTTAACAAACTTCACAGAACAGATACTGCAGGGGAACAAGCCCTTCCTCCCCCATCCCCACCGTCATGACACGAACGCGGGCTGCGGTCCTGTGCCGGCCCCAGAGAGCCTTCTTCCCATTGAGGCCTCACAGGGAGCCCGTGGAGCCTGAGAAGGGCCAGGAACGGTGCTGGGTGGGGGCCCAGGCAGGGCCCACCTCACTGAGGATGGCCACATACTGACCAGAGGGCCGTGGCTTGACACCAGTGGTAAACGTTGGGCAGACCGGCCCCTCTGCCTGGTCTGGGTCCTGAAGCAAGAATTAAGGCTGGAGATCAGCAGCGGATTCCACTTGGGTGGGGTGGATGTGGAGTGGGAAAAAGCATGATTTCCTAGTTCAACATTTCAGATCAAAAACATTTGTAGTTGCAGGTGTTCAACTGTTAATTTGCAGAGAGTCGAACTTTTTGTTTTATAAAAAGGGAAGTTGCTGGGTTAAACCATTCCAGTGGCCTATGGCATGGTGACAGGTGCAAGATGCCCCTCGGGAGGAGAAGGGGCTCAGACTGCCTCACCCAGGGTAGGCAGGCTCATCTCCAGCCTTCCACCTGGTCTTCGATACTGCAGCGACTGAACTCCCCTTTACCCATATAGACGCGTGCAGGATGAGAAACATGCCCCACCTCTCCCAAGGAAACGTCACCCCTGGGACTAGGTCAGGGCATGAGCCATTGCTCGACAGACATACTCGCTGTCCTGGGAGATAAGTCGCCTTCCTCCCTACACCTTGTGACAGAAGGGCACTGGATGTCCTTGGACCATGGGGGCTGCATAGAAATGAGCAGAGGCCCCTGGACGTGGAGCAGGCTCCACGGGAAAGGGCCGAGGCTGAGGACAGCAGCATCCCCAGCATACTCACTGACTCCTGGTGGCTACGAAACAGCTTGTTAAAAACTCCAATATGGAAACCTCGCTGCCGAGGCCAGTGTGTAGACCCTGGCTGTGGGAGCTGTGCTGCGATCAGCCTGATGTGATCCTCTGCTGGATGCCTGCACCCGGCCAACCAGAGCCAGGGGGACCAGGTGCCCTGGTCACCTCTCAGGACCACGCATCTCATTCATGGACTAGTCTTGAGTGGAGCTAATTTCCAAAGTGAGGTTATTGTGTCCCCTCTCACATGATGAGAGAGCTTTTTCATAGTAAATCAGGTAAAAAATCGTCACAATAATCTGCCTCTGTACCCCCATCCCAGCCATGTGGCCAATCTCAGCAGCCACCTGTGGCCAAGGCACAGTGGCCATCAGGTCTCCCGGCTACTGGGACTAAGGATCAGTGAAGAGGTGAAAGGCTGAACATTAAACAAGAGTTTCTGGCAAAGCCATGTGCGTCCTGGGAACTTAAACACCAGCTTCTACTCCTCTATTAACTCAGTCTCATCTGGAACACTTTCCACTTAAGGCTTTTTATAAGTTTGACTCCAGCAGTGACAGGTATGTGTTGTTTTAAATCCACTAGCCATGCGCCAAAAAAAAAAAAAAAAATATTCTTCATGTTTTTAATTTTATACAATGGCTAGCAGGCACCTTAGTAACCAGCCAGAAATCAATTTCAACCACCATCAACCCCTAAACTACAGTACCAGGATGGCTGGCTAAAGAAAGGAAACAGACTGGCTGTAGTCTGACACATGCCCAGTACAAGGTGTCTGGCTGACTTTGTCCTAAATAAGGCTAACATTAGTGAACTAAGAACAGCGTCACGTGGCGGCCGCGTCTGGCCTTCAGGAGCACCCCTCTCCGATGCGCTGGCAGGAACGCCCCACTTTCCGGTCCAGTTTCACCATTTTCAGGATGGCTTCCTCTCGGCCACGGCCCATGTGATCGAACGTACAGTCGTGCTGCTCTGGGAGGCGGTGCAACATGCAGAACACGTAACCTGCAGCGGTGGGGAGGCAGAGAGGTTAGGGGACTGTGGGTGGGCCGCCACCCTCCCTGCTGCTGCTGCTGCTCTCTCCGCACTCACGGCTAGTCCATCCTGGACCGCTGAGGGCTGGAGCTGCCGGCTCAGCACCTGCCCTGCATAGGCCAATGGTGATACCCACACGAGGACCCCTCTCCTAGGGGGCAGTAGGCGAGGAGGGTCAAACGACGGCTCCCACTGCATTCCTCCCTTTGGCTGCCTGGGCTGAGGGGGGGATGGCAGGCCTGACAAAAACACAGCCCGCAGTGAGTGGGGGCTCTCGGAGGAGACAAGGTGACTTTCAGTGCTGGAAAAGGGACTGCAGATAAACGGGGAAGAAGAGACATGTCGAGCTCAAGTCCAAGGAGCTTGAGACCTCTGAGTCCACTGGTCAGTGGAAGGCGAAGTCCCTGCACTCAGGACCTCCCATGTGCCCTGACCCCCAGAAAGGGAGAAAGGGGCTGAGGAGACAGACCGGTTCACTCCTGTTGGAGCCCGGAAATCCCAGGGAGGCACTGGCCGGCGCACAGCAAGAGTAGACCAGAGAGGCTGGTAAAGGAGGGTTGAAGAGAGGCCTACAGAGCAGGGAGACAGTACAAATGACACACTTCTCAGTAGAAACCACCAGGAGTGTCAGGAAAAGTGCTCACAGGACCAGAAAACAGCTGCATCAGGAGGCAGCGTAATCCCCTGCCCCCTTTCCTGGCTGGATGTGTATATATGTTGGGATACATGCTGAAGTTTCTGGGTCTGTCTAGTGCTCCCTTTAAGGGAGGGCGAGGAGGAAGAGAACTAGACTAGAAGCAAGGCAGGCTGGCTCATCTCCACCTTCTCATGGTCACATCTGGCCATGCCCCAGGTCCAGCCTGTAGGCTGGTCCTAATCCTTTCCTGAGCTGCTCCTTGGACACCTGGGAAACTCTAAACAGGTGTTTCACTGTAGCCCTGCACCCAATGTATTCTCTGCATCCACATCCAGAGACAGCATCTCTGCCCTGAGCCCAGATCCAGGAAGTTAGGGGAATGGGCAGCCAGGGGGAGATGTGGGATTTCAGAAAAAAACTGGAAGCAAGGACTGTGGCTAGGATGGCCAATAGCCTTTACTTCTAAGATTTACTTAGAAAACACCACATAGCCGAGAGAGGACGGTATGCATGCGTGTGGACAGTCTGACAGTCACACTCCTGGCCCCAGGGTCCTGAGGGACCAAATCTCAGCCTGGACCATCCGTTTTGTAAGAAAACACATGAAACGGCTTCCCAGGGAGAGCAGGGCAGTATGTTTGACTCTAAATCAGGACTTGGTTTAAGAAAAAAACATGAAATTTTTGTCTTCCTGAAAGGGCGACCCCCCACTTGGTCCAAAAGTGAAGTTAAGATTTATGAGCTCATGTGTTATCTTTACTGATAAGTTCATTACTCGAAGACACTGGATATTCCACAGCTGAAGCATGGATGGCCTCACAAGACACCTTCCACCTAACAGGCAAAATCATCCTTTCAGCACAAAGCCCATACCCTGACTACCCCTAGAAGAGGCTTGGGGTGGTTGGTACCAACAGCATGGCATCACAATTTACCTGTAGACAAGTTGGTCACCCCTCCTAGCATATACTCTGTACCTTCTGGGTCTATACAGTAGGAGATGGGAGAATCCCTGCTACCTACCCCTCCCTTTCTTTAAGATACTGAGATGATTCTGGAGAGCAGCTCCCAAGGGCTCATCTCTCCTGATGAACAGTGCTGGTTAAATAAATGCAGCAGGAAATGGGATTACCACCTCTCATTAGTGTAAGGTTGGAGGGGCTCCAATCATGTCCCATATACCCATATTCCAATGGTGCTTAGCTGGACAGCCCCCAGAAACATCCACAGTCAGCTGACCAGTATTCTCTGCACCCACATCCAAGGATTCTCCATTCAGCCCCAAACACCTTTTTTCTCTACCCCAGTTCTGTCACCTCTGTTAAACACACCTTGACACTGGCTTTGGCTTTTGAAAGACAAAAACTACTAAACAGCAGCTAGATTTTGGGAGAACTGGTAACAATTAGAATACATGATATTCTAGTTCAATGGGGGAAAATCGGGGGAAAGTCTTAGAAGGCTGACTCCCCAAGCTGCTGCACTGAGGTTATTAATGGCGTTTATTAAGCTCAACTCCCTCTCCTGTCAGGATCGCTCAGCAAGAGGAAGTTACACGCTGGATCTTGTCCCAGATGCTGAGTAGGTATTATACACTAACAGCAGCCAATGGCTGAATGCATTTCAGGGTCAGCAGTCAGGAGAGGGCCTGTCCTGGGGACCAGGGGATGGTGGTGGGTCTCACTGGTGGATGGGACAAATCTTGACTCTCTGAGAATTCTAGAGGCTGAGCTGGGCAGGGAAAGACAGCAATTCTTAATTTCAATGATGAGTATTCTTTTAAAGCACAAGGGATTTACAGCTTCTGTCATAGCTAGGCCCGCCTCGACACTTCCTCCACACCTGTCACCAGACACCAACTAGAGGACTTTCCAGAGAGGACAGGACAACGAGTCCAAAGCACAGGAAAGAAAGCTCAAGAGCACTAGCCTGCAAGACAGGGCCTGACCCCCAAGTTGGTGCTCATCACTTGGGATATCATCCAATCCTCTTTTTCCCTCCTGATTTCAAAAAGTTTCATATCAAAATGGAAGCCACTCATTCAGATACACACAATCCCATGTCTATACTCTCTTTATGACTGCCATTGCTCAGACATCATTTAATTTTTAAAGCAAGTTTAATAAATATACTTTGCTTACTCTAAATATTATGCACTGCTTTGGAGGGATACGGGGTAGGGGGTACGATTTAAAAGGATGCTGACCTGCAAAAGACAGGACCCTACCCAAGGCAAGTTTCTGAGACTAGGATCTCCGTGCTAAACGAAGTTCAGCCTTTGCCCTTTCCCCTGCAAGTTGTGTGGAGTCCCTGGAGCCCTGAAGACTGGGTTTCTGTGAAATAACCGGCCCAGGAGGAAGCCAAAGAGTTCTTTTAAGACTGCCTACATTGTTTTCAGTTAATCTGCACAAAACGTGCTCGAGAACTTGTGTGGGTGTTTCTTTGCTTGCTGGTTCTCAACAGCAGTTTAGTATAAGGCCTTGATTGAAAAGGGAGGGTGAAGCAGCAGCTCTATAAGCTTTGTGCCATGACCCACCTTTGTACGGCCCCTGGACTGGAGCCTCTCCTGCTGCCGCCCAGTGAGCTGGGCTGGAAGGTCTCCAGAGGGTCTTGGAAGCAATCCCTTCCGTGTGAGAAGCCCTTCAACACCTGAGGGGGGCAGCATCAGGAGGGGGCACATGGAACAGCCCAAGAGGAAGAGGTGCCTGCCCACACAGTCACAGTGGCTCAAGCACCCCACGGCTGTCCTCCCGGGGCCCCGCCCAGGCCTGCGGCTCTGTCACACCAGGGACCTGGTCTATGCCACAGCAAAAGCTACAATCCCCAACCTACTAAAACCTCTATCCTTGAACAATCCCCTGTGAAGGAGTAACACAGAAGAGCATTCAGGTCACCCCCCTGAACAGAGAGACCAGGGCTCCTTGTGGGAAGACAGGTACGGCAGTAGAGGCTGCTCGGGGCCACCAACATGTTAAGACTCTGCTCTCCTGATGCAGACATGGTGTGGTGGCTGCAAACAGCCCTGTGCCTCCCTGGACAACACAGACTTCATGAGGCCCAATTCCTGCCAGGCCCCGGAAACAGCGTGACCAGCCAAAAGGGGAACTCTGGCCTGACCTGACAGCTTTTAATGCTAACGTCTGAAACGCATACATTCCATCAGATATTCTCGTCTACAACTAACCTCACCTCTGCTAACACGGGTGGGGGTAGGGGGATGTGGGCATCGTGAGATGGAACCTACATGACTGAGAGCAGTTTACACAAGTGCCATTTCATTAGTCAAGATGACATATGCTCTAAAGCAAGCGCTGTCACAGTGTAACAGTATTTCCTGTTTCAGCAACTTGTTTATAACAGAGACAATCACTGTCCAAAAGGATCACTAAGAGGCCTCCTCACTCAGTGCTCACAAGAGTGTTGGCAGGTGACCCATCGACCTGTCCCATCCACATGCCATGGGATGGCCTCTGTACTGCAGGCAGGGAAGCTGGGTGCAGCAGGGAGCAGAGAGGAGGAGCCATCCTTCAGTCCTACAGAAGACGGCATCCCCACCCTTGGGCCCATCAGGCCAACATTTCCCTACATGCCTTGGGAATGGGGTGGGGGGCGCTTCTGAAAGTGTCCTTTACCATGAAATTTCCTAGGGAAGACAGGAAATTCACATGTAAAATCTGAGCCCTTGACATTTTTGTCTCTGCTAGACAAAAACACTGCTTACCAGCTTTACTTGGGAGCAAAATGCACCCTCCACACAAATCGGCAGAACTGACCAGCCTTCACACTTTAATGTTTGTTTTCCTTGTAGGTCCCCCTCTTGGAGGCTCCTCAAATGTGGCCCTTTTATTAAAGCCACAGGCCTTTGTTATCAGGCCGGACCTTCATCCCTGCTGTTTGATTTTTACCTCACTAGCAAGAAGTATTGTACACTTTTTCGCCCATCTCAATTTCAAACTGTCAAAGGTTCAAGGATTCTGAACTGACAAGCCTTGATGCTTAAGGTACCATAAAAAAGGATCTGCTGGTGTGCAGCCTGAGGAGGCGGCGTACGCGTACTTGCCAGTGTGCTCACGTCTGCCCTGTACACTGCCCACAGGCCCAGGCAGACGATCTCATTCTCAAGTAAAACCAGAGGCTGTACCTCCAGGAAACAAAACCTACCAAGAGCTCCCAAAGCTTCCTAAGCAATCTTAGGTAACCAAATCTCCAAACTTCAACTTGTCACTGGATGTCATCTGATATGTCTATTTGAGAAATTAATGACATAATATGCCTGACCCACATGTCTGAAACAACCAGGCAAGCTCATTTTGAAGAACCACACCATCTCCAGCAAAGCCACACTTTGTTTACGCTCAGGACAGCTGCCTGACCTCAGAGCTTGTAAGTCATGATGGGCGTCAGCAGGTGGTCGCTGGAACACTTACTGGAAGCATCCGTCATTTATACTCCCACCAGCAGCAATCCCTGGATTTGCACCCTGTCTGCTGACCCAATGCTCAAGGCAGAATTTGTAGCACAGAAATGTATTAAAGGATCTTAATGCATTCTATTTCACCAGGCTCACAGTACAGACAAAGCAGCTCCAAGTGTTTTGGGAATCACATGCATCTGTTTTACATTCTCCTCCAGCCTTGGCTATGCATGGCAGGGGCACAATCATTATGCTCCAAGCAACAGAACGGGATCCCGGGCTCACTGAGCTGTCTGACCCAGGTCTCGGCTGGGCTGAGGAGAGAACTGGAGATGAGCCCAGGTCAGATGCCCATGCTGCAAGTGAATGACAAGGCTTCTGCCTGTCCACTTATTTTTCAAAAGGAAGGAGAATTTGCAATTTAGAAAAACTGAGTTTACTCCTCAGAAACCCTAGTGGCGTAGTGGTTACCAACTACAGCTGCTCACCAACAGGCCTGCAGTACAAATCCACCAGGCACTCATGGGAAACTCTGTTAAGGCTGTTCTACTCTGTGCTACAGGGTGGCTAGGAGTCAGAATCAACATGATGGCACTGGGTTTTTTAGTCTGTTCTGCAAGATTTTAATAAAAAACATGGAATCATAACAATTTCTACAATAGATGTAGTCAGCTGTTTTTCCCTAAAATTAATTAAAATATCAGTTAGATATAAGCTAAGTGTCAGAACAAAAAGCAGTGTGACAGAAGGCAGTGACATAAAAGCCTCCTGTAAAGAGGGAGGCAGCCATGTAGATTCAGCTGCAGTCTCGAGAATTCCTTTGGTATGTTCCATCCCATCATTTTAGGACATCAGTCAGCAGTGAAGGGAAATGAAACTGTGTCACAACAGCCCAGCTTAATGAAGCTCCCAACGTAGTGTGTAGTACAGTCATCGTCTGAAAGCTAAAAAACCTACAGTTTATATTCTTTATTCCTGTCTCTCCAGACGGCCCTGTAATTACCTGTTGGCTCTCCTGTCCCAGTCATGTCTCCTCCTATTGCCCAACTCCAGCAGCCCTCATTGTATCTGACACTCACAGAAAAGGTCTTCACACCCTTCATTCTTACCGCCACCGACTTTTCTCAACTGGGAGGCAGCGAGTGGGGGGCAGTAAGGTGTCCACACCAGAAAGACCACGATGCAGTCAGCTGTCCTCTGAGCAAGCCCTCTGACCGCAGTGCACCACGAGGGGTTGGCTTCAGGATCACAGTATGCTAGGCTGTTTTCACCAGAGACGAACATTTATTTAAAAACTAAGAAAAAATGGCTAACGGCAAGTTTTGCCACAGGAATAATGACTTGCTCTTTCAAACATGATTTCATTTCAGCAGCTGAAAGCAGAGGCATTAACTACTTGGTACCCTGGGCAATTTTTAGTGTCTGCACAACTCCCGGAGGTGTGCACTCCTGGCCTGTCCCCTCCCCTCAGCCCCCAGCCTGTGTGTGGTCTAGGGAGCACGGTGGTGCACTGGCAGGACGCTTCTGCTTCTGGGGTGACCGTCTGGTCTGTTTGGTCCCTTTCAGCACTTCCTTGCCCTTTACAAGACTATCTTCTCCAGCTGAGCAGCGCCACAGAGAATCAGTTCCACAGCCCCAGTGGAGGCAAGGCAAGGGGCTGAACCCTTCTAGTCTAGGGTCACTGAGGTCACAGCCTGGGTCCACGGAAGCAGCTCTGCCACCACGCTCCTGGTACATGGGTGAACAGGGAGCTGTGGCCTACTCAGCCATCCCTGAAGGCTTACAGACAAGAGCCAGTTCTTCTAAGTCACAGAAGGTCCGGGAAGCAGCAGAGTCAACGCCACGCCTCGCTCTATTCTGCCCTTCCTCTCTGCTGGCCTTTTGGCCCACCACTGGGGCAGGAGGGGAGTACAAAGACCACAGACTGGAGTCAGGGGAGACCTGTGGCTCTGTGCCACCCCTACTGCCACAACAAGGCCTTCAACAGGAGAACCTCAACTTCTCTTTCAGGGTAATCCAGTGAGACGTGTGCTTTGGAGTCCAAGTACAGTTTCAAATTCCAGCCACAATGCTTTGACAGTTGTGGTCATGTAACCTTCCAGAGCCTCTACTGAAGCTCTAAGATGGGGCTGTTATGGACATCAAGAAAGAGAATGCACATGAGGCACCTAGCATGTGCCCAAAGACAGATGACTGCTCCTGGGATGCTTTTTCAAGAAGCTGTCATCATCCCTCTCACGTTATACAGAAGCCTGGGTGGCAAGGCTGGGCCCCCCTTTGCTCAGCTCTGCCTGTTCTCACTTTTCCACTCATGTCTGTCTTTCTGCTCTACCCTCTTCTGCCCTTCAGTCAAGCCTTGGGCTCTCTTCTTCTGCAGATTTACAGACTCCCTTCTTCTTTGAGAAGTCACAACTAACAAAGAAAGAGGAACACAGGAACCCTCCTTCCTCTGAATATGTGATACACAAGTTTTCTTTCTCTCTGCAAACCTGCTGGTACAATTATAAATGCATGCTAAGTGACAAGCTCAGTAACAATTTCTGTTGTAGCTATTCAAATTTCAGAGAAATCTGATTCAGATACTGAAGACTACACAGGGCAGGCTGGAAAGCATACAGTGGTAAGGGACACCATGAAAGGGACACAGAAACTTTCCAAGGACAGCAGAGACAGCCTTCCTGCTCCAGGGAGGCTACTGGTATGGCTCAGAATTCTACACATCTCTCTCACAAACAGAGAAAGAACACGTTTCCAAGTGTCTTGCGTTTACTGCTCAGAGACCGGCTAGAGCTGGAGGAAGACGACGAGTGAGGAAAGAATGTACCATGGACACACCACCAGCATCAGCTATGTCTGTTCCACACGCTGCTTATTTTCACCACAATAGCTCAAAAGTTATTCTGAGGAGCTTTAGAGTACACACGTGCTTTTCTCTATGTTCACAAAATTTGGGCTTTAAAGTCACAGGTCCCACAACTTCTGCTGTCCACTGTTAAATATGTATGTGTGTATGTTTTAGGGGGGGAAGAGAGCTGCTTCCTTGGCTCTCTGTGTTTAACAGTTACTTAAACACCGTGTCCCCTAAAGGGAGAAACATATCCAGGGGAAGAAAGATGGTTTGGCTGAAGGCATGAATGCAAATCTGAAGTCAGACTAAGTATTATAGTTAACCCCCCAAACCCCATCCCACTGAATGGATAGCCCACTCCAGGATTCTATCAACTTCCTATCTGGAAGGGCAAGAGGGGCTAACCCTGTAACCCAGCTCCATTTCATTTACGGGACGGAGACAAGGTGGGGGCTGCCACTCGGAGACTTTACCAAATGGTCACAGTCTAGGAAACATCCCAGGAAAGAAGTCTAAAAACAACGCTAAATCCTGTGGTCTCTTTTCAGTTCTCATTTACAGCATCTGGAATAGCTGATCACTCCTATGGACTCCATGATACCTAACTCTGCTTGTTTTCTATCTCCTTTTCTGGTAGCTTCTCATCTACTGTCTTTTAAATATTAGAACTGCTTAGTGCAGGGTCCTCATTTTTGCCTCACACTATACTCTCTTCTCAAGGTTTATAATTCTAACTGTGGATGGTAACAACTCTGAAATAGATCTCTCTGGTCCAGATCCCTCTTTGTTGCTCCACACCAACGATCTACCTGGTGTCTTGTCTACTTCCGACTTCAGATGTACCAGATGGAACACCTGCTGTTTTCCCTTGAATCGCGTTCTTCTTTAGTGTATCTCTTCTCTTGTTCTAAGAGAATGGGGCCACCACACAGACAGCAGCTCATGACACAAAACCGGGAGTTACCATTGATGCTCTGCTCACTCATCACATTCAATTACCAAGTCTTGTAAAACCTATTTCCAAAAATGAAATCCATTTTCTTCTTTCCATCTCAGCTGCCACAGCCTAGTCAGAGCCACCAGTATCTCCCACTGAGGTGGTCACCCCACATTAAATCCATCCTCCTCATAGCTCCCTAAGTGGTAAGACATACCCCAATCTGTGACAATCTCACTCTCATATATGTGTGTGTGTGTGTGTATATACATATACATATATATATATGTATCCTTTAGTGACTTCCCAGTAATTACAACAGAAAACTTCACCAACCTTGGCACAATCTCATCCCCAGCAGTCTCTTTCACTCCTTTATGCCATTTACCCAACTGCATTCTGCATTCTGCATTCAGACATGCTGACTTCATAACTGAATACTCGCTTATTCTGTGGGCCTTAGGTCTGACATTAGTTTCTTGGGGAGACACTCCCAGAACCTCGGAATAGGCTGGGGCCCCATTATATACTCTCACAGCATCTTGGACTTTTCCTTAACTGCACGTGTCACAAGTGTAATTACAGGCTCATGTAATTTTTTGCTTAACTCTGCTCCCTGACTGGAGATTATGAAGGCAAAGACCATGTTTCTCTTTTTCCCTCGTTATCCCCCAAGCCTAGAACACAACTTGGTGCAAAGCAGGCAGGCATTCAAAACATTCTGTTGAGTGAATGAACAAGAGGTTAGTGACAAACAGATGATATTCTATGACCTTCAGGGAAGAACTAAAGACCAGTCAAGCCTCAAGTAGCCAAATCCAAAATTCTCACCCTAACTTCCAAGCAGCATTTGTCCATTTCTTTCTTCAAACATTTTTATTTCTCTTCTTCTGCAGTATCTCACTACTGATTTTCTCTTCACCATACTAGCTGCTGCTCCTTAGAATTCTTTACTGATTTCTCCTTTAAAAATCACCCTGGGCCACAGTCCTCCTAATATTTTCTCCTTTTATATTTCCTTTGTAGGTAATCTCATCTGGACCCAAGGCTTTAAGTAGAATCTAAAATGACAATGCCTGTTGAATCTGTATTTCCATCTGTGAATTCTCACCCTAAAGCTCCAAACTCCTATATCTACCATCTCCGCTTGACTGGCTAAGAATCTCAACTCCAACATATTCAAAAACATAACTCTTGATCCTCTCCTCACCTCTGCTTTAGTTCATCTCCTAATCTTCCCTACCTCATAAGTGGTACCATGTTCACCTCAGCTGCTCAAACCAATCCTAGGACTCATTCTTGATTCTTCTCTTTCCCTGACTCCTCAAAATGACTTTATTAGTGATCTTGCTGGATTTATTTTACAGAGTATCCTCCCCGCCCAAAGGTCCTGTGGCAGGAATGCATGCAGCATGCTGACAGGACACAAAAAAGCTGGCAAGGATAGAGTGCAGCGAGGGCCACCTTCAGCCATCTCTTTCCAGAGCTCACAATGAGTCACCCTGCTCCTGTTTTCACTGCCCTCCAAGCATTTCTGTCACAGTGGTCAGAATTTCTGGTGGGGAATAGAGTAGGTAAGTGATTAGAGTTCTCCCTGGGGAGTACAAACAAAGAACATGCCCATCTGCTAATTGAAAATCTGGAGGCATCAGTCTATCCAGAGGTACTTTGGAAGGTATGGCAATCAACTTTTGAAAAATCAGTCCCTCAAAACACCCTATGGAGCACAGTTCTACTCTGAGACACATGGGGTTGCCATGAGTAAGAATCGGTTCAGTGGCAATATTTTTAAAGTCTATCTGAAGTGTACTTGTTTTATATTAATTCCTCTTTGAATACCTAATACATGACTATTATAAATACTCAAATTGTACAAAAGGATACTCAGCAAAAAGTCCATCTCCCATCCCATTCTCTCAGTTACCCTCCTTAGAAGCACAGCAACCACCACACTACCAATTTTTACACAGTCTTGAGTCTACACATGCATTAAGCATTTGTTTCTCTCCCAAAGGGACATTTTAAAACTATAAACCAGATCATGTTGCTCCTTGCTTAAAACTCTCCAGTCTCATCCCACTGTGCTCAGAATAATACTCAAACCCCTTCCACGGCCTACAAAGCCGACCTGGTCCGTGGCAGCCTCTCCACCCACATGCACTGTGTTCCTCAGACGTGCCCAGAGGATCCTACCTCTTGAGGGTAAGTCTGATGTGTCCCCCAGATAAGTACTTTGGTCTATGGCACAGCTCAGGGGTGTATCACACAGGGACTACATCCTCTCCTCTGGCCAAACAGAGGTTTGATGGCTGGACTACGTAAGACATTTTGCGCCTACCTTTGGAATGGCTGACTCTCACTTTTCATGTCTCAGCTCCGCTGTCACCTCCTCAACGAAGCACCGCATCCACCCCCCACCCCCCCCACCCCACAGCTACAGTAGGCCAGGAGCCCGCTTCCCATCACTGCTTGTGGCTCTCTCTTGCCCTCATCATCCTCTGCTGGTTTATTTTATCATTATAATTACCCTTATCAGAAATTATTTATCACCTACTACCTCTTTTATTAGCTCTCTCCACCAAAGGATGCCAGGGACTTTGTCACTTTTATTCTGCTTCTCTGAAACGCAATAAAGATGAGCAAAATGAATGATTTGTACCAGTCAATATCTGATTTATGAAAAATTAAACTACATCTTGAAATAAAATAATACTTAATGCCAGCACCCATCTGTGCCTCTCAGCCCTGCCTCTGAGCATGATCACCAACACACAGTATTAGTGCTAGTTTCCTGGGGGAACACGGCTGCAGGGAGCACTGTCTGAAAACTATTATTGCCTGGCTTTGAATACATCCAATTTTTTGTTTTTTTTTTTAGTACTGGGTTCACTCTCCTAATTGGGTTTTTCTATTAACAATATAACTATGTGCCTATACATATTGACTTCACTCCATGACAGGCAGCCCAGAAATATCCAAGATGACATCAGATGCTCTCCCTGAAATTAAACCTCTGCATAGCCTATGATCACAAATGAGCTAATTACATACAATGAAGACATGAACAAAATCACACAGGTTCCCACTGACATCCACTTCCTCTCCTATTCCAGTACTTCGGCCAGTTGCTCCCAATTCCACAGGAGACTGACCCTTTGCTAACAGTCTAGCTCAAGAGCAGAACAATTTAACTGAAGCAAGGATATTAACATCAACCTGGCCCTTTTATTTGTAAATGTGGAACATTTTCCCCTTCCTGGGTAAATCTGTAGCACTGCAGTGCACAGCTCAAGAGAGTACATGTCACCCTCTGTTATTAATCACAAAGATGCACACTGTTTTGTGATGACTAACAATTCTAACTCCCAGGGGCTTTGGGCTGACACAGTTCAAGAGGAACACTATGAGTGTGTGGTGAGCAGAGGCCTGCTGCTCACTGCAGGTAGCCACGTAGCCCAGGAGAGAGGCTGGCTCATCTCCACGTACACACAGGGCAGCTGTCTGATTCACGGTCCTTGACTGAGGGTCTGTCTTGAAAGGCAGAAGCCACTATCTGTCACCTTCCATCTACAGCTTAAGACAGATCCACTCCTGGGTATCAAACACAGCTATCTGGACTAATACCAGAGCATGTGGGCCAGAGGAGAGCATGCAGCCCCTGGGTGGGACACTCCCAAGCTCTGCTATAGACCCAAGTATTTATCTGGGGACACATGAGACACTACAGTAACTTTAGTAAATAAGTAGGCCTGCCTTGGATCACTTAAGGCAGGGGCAGGTGAGGAAGACGGGTTACCACAGGCCGGTGTCATCTCTCCCACACATCCAGACACTGGACACTGGAGCATGTGTAACAGCTGGCAAGGTCCTATGGTCACAGATAAGGATGTACCCAACACAGTGGGGGCAGTCCCTGTCCTAACCTCCCCTTCCCTCACCAAACCAGTGCTTCTGTGGCAACAGCTGGGTCCCAGGCAGGATGAGTGGCTCTACCTCTCAGCTCCACAGAGGACAACAGAGAAAGACCTGCCTTCAGGTCCCGGGCAGGCATCAGCAGACGCACCCTCTCAGGCTGACAGCCACGGCTCCCTGATTCAAGGCTGGCAGACTCCCCTGGCCCCAGCATTCCAGGGTGATTTTAGCCTCCTCCCATTTCCTTGCATTTCTAGTCCTTCTCTACTTTGTTCCCTTTCCTTCCAACGCCCCTTTCTCTTTATATTTGTTTCTCAAGAGACTCTGCAACTACGGTTGCCGTAACTTTTATCTGACAGTGCACCGTATGTCTGCGGCTGCACCTCAAGGGCAAGCAGTGTGGCAGAGAGTGAATATCCACACCAGGCAGCTTTGGGGTGCACGCTCCTCATCTGACTGCTGAGCCTACCAGGAGAGGCATGCATACTCCTGAGCTCTGTCTAACCCTGAATAGGGATGGAGACATCTGTTCAAACAAGGAGACGTGAAAAGGTGAGGGATTTCAGAGAGAAGCCCCTGCCTCAACTATTTTAGGTGCTTCAATGGATTAGAGGGTTGATTCATTCACCCTTTTCTGTTTTTTACCTCTGAACTTTGCTCCAGTTATTTCATGGTCAGTCTTGGGTACCCAGATCTGATCTGTGAGAGCTTTTCTCCACTGACCAGGAGAGTGCTACTTCTTAGCATCTGTCCCCAGCACACCCAGGGCCTGCTCCCTCTGCATCTCTGGGAATGTTCTGCCTGTCATGTCCTTCACGGGTCCTGTACTAGGAATTTAACACCCTGGCAGCATAGCTTTGAGTTTCAGATTCCATGGAAAACTAATCCTGGAATAACAATTCAGCTCAAAAGAACAATTTAATTGCAAGAGTATTAACATAAGCCTGGCCCTTCAATTTGTAAATCTGGAGCTTCTTCTGCCTTCACAGGTAAAAAGTCTGGGCAGTCCTAGTGCTCCCTGGCACTAGGCAACAAGTGACAGCTGACAACCCAAGGTCAGTGGCATCATTCTCTGTATCTGCCTTCCAAAGACAGCAGTATCCCCAAATACAAAGTGTCATTTTGTAACTCTGGCTACAGTATTAACCAGCAGTGACTGCAGAGTCTGTGCTGCTAAGTGTCAGTCTTACTCAGGCTCATTGCTGGCAATAAGATAGCAAACCATCCAGTAGAAAGGCTATCCCTGAGTCTGCATCTCCAGGGTCCAGCAGTTGAGAGGGCTATCATTTGATCTTACCAGAACCTTGGTCTGCTTATGCAACAGCACGTTCCAGAAGCAGAACCAAACTTCACTGATACTGATCTCTTCAGAGGAAAGGTACTACAGAAATCTCATCTAATAAATAAAGGATTCAGGCTGTAGTGTTGGGTTGTCAATCCAGTTGAGGAAAGAAACTATCAGGCTGAAGAAGTCGGAAGTATTTATTGGTCATCTGTGCACTGTTTGCAGAGCTCTCCACCAGGAGCTACTGCAAGACAAGGAAAAAAAGTCGTCACCAGTTCCTGCCTTAAAAGATAGCCAGAGAACACAGAGGAAAACAGCTGAAGGACACAAGAAGCAAAACAAGAAATCAACTCCAAATAAAATCAATACAATCCAGCTACATGTCATAAATCGGGGGCACTGAGGAGAGGTCAACTGCATAAGGCATCCTGGAAGGAGAAACGTTTTCAAGGAAAATGAGGACATGAATTAGCTCTCAGGAGAAAATGGAATATACACAGCAGCAAGAATTAAGTCCACTGTGTCCCAAATTACCCAAGTGAAACACGAAACGAGAACACAGCAGCGCTGTGGACACTGTCCTCCAGAAGCACCTTATCTAGTGGCCTTGGGACACCAGCACAAACAGGGTGCTGGCATGACTCATTTAGCATGCTTTCAAGTGGTGCTCACAAAGTATGCCACACAAATCTTCACCACTCAATGTTCTATAAGCATCTCTGATTCTACACAATGAAAACTCCAAAGGATCTACAAGAAAGTGGCTAAGCCAATAAATGAATTCAGCATATCTGAAAGGTACAAGATCAACAAAAATCAGTTGTGCTTCTATATACCAGAAATGAACAATCCAAAAAGAAAATGAAGAAAATTATTCCACTTACAATACCATCTAAAAGGATAAAAGCCCACAAGAATAAATTTAACCAGGGAGGTGAAAGACTTATATACTGAAAACTATAAAATCCTGCTGAGAGAAATGAAAGAAAACATAAATAAACGGGAATTCATCTTGTGTTCATGGACTAAGTTACTATTGTTGAGATGTTAATACTACCCAAAGAAATATACAGATTCAACACAATCTATCGAAATTCCATCAACCTTTTTTTTTTTTTTAAATGGAAAAGCCTATCTTGTAATTCACATGGAATTGCAAGGGGCTGCAAATTAATTACTACAACTTGAAAAACAACAAAGTTAGAGGACTCATACTTCCCAATTTCAGAACTTACTACAAGTACACAAGAAAGCGGGGCTATTCTGGTAACTGCTGTAACATGTACAATTTTAGAACAACTGAAACATGGTTATGTAGGCAGATGTGGATGCAAATATGTGTATAGGATGGCAGATGAAGATAAATGCATGTACACGTGTAAGTATATCCACAGGCCTATGTACACACACATTTGCAGGTGCAACACACACATCTGTATCATAAACTTAACTACTGGGGGTGGTGGACATAATTACAGTGACTTCCTAGACAGCCAAACAACTCAAGGGATAGGTTACAAGGCTTGGGACCATGACCTTGTAGGACAACTTAGTTGACAGCTTAACTTAGTTCACAAAGATAATGTTCTGTATCCTAGTATGAGAAGTAGCATCTGCGGTCTTGAAAGCTTGCAAGTAACCATCAAAAACAGGACTATTCGTCTCTACTTGTATAGAACAAAACAAGAGTAAGAGAGACCAAAGGCTCAAAGAAGAAAGTAGTCCACAGGACTAACAGCTCACATGAACCACAGCCTCTTTTAATCTGAGAAAAGAAACACTCAATAGTGTTTCGCTAAAACTAACAACTGTTTTAATCAGGGACAAAACAGAATATCCCAGATAGAATGGGAAAAAATGTAAAACAAAACTCAAATTCCTAAAACAGGCTAGGAATCTACTGAACCAATACAGCCTAGAGGAACTCCCAAGACTATCATCCTAAGATACTCCTTAAACAACTTAAAAAAAAAAAATCCAATGATTAAATTCAGCAAACAGTCCCATATGGAGTGGGAAAAATGTGAAGTGACAAACTGGAACTCCACTGAAACAAGCAGACTTGATGGTCTGACAGATTAGGGGATCCTTGAAAGACAAGGCTGCTGGACTCTCTGTTAGCAAAGAACTGAAACCATTCCCAAAAGCATTTCTTCAGACAAAGACTGAATAAGTCTGTAACACATAAAATGATACTGCTGAAGAGTGTGTGTCTGACTTAGGTAGATACAGAAGACTAACTGTGCAGCTCCTGTCTGGAGGTGACATGAGAAGGCACAGCAGAGACAGGAGCTGGCTGAGTGACATGGGAAATTTAGGGTGAAAGGGGAGGAGTGTGCTGTCACAGTGTGGGCAGAGCAGCTGGGGTCACACAATCTATGTAAGTTCATGTATGAGAAACTGAGAAATTGTAAGCTTAAAGCACAATTTTTTTATTTGATTATTTTGACTATTATTAAGTGCTTAATAAATTTTTACTACTGGTCTAATTTGATGACATTCTGTTGTCCAGACTCCACACAAGGGCTCAAGTCCTGAGCAGGTACTGGTGGTCAAACCGACTAAGATAAGGTTAAAGGAGTCAAGTTTACTAATGTGCAGGGGGGGTGAAGAAATCTGCTGGGTATTTTAGAATAGATGAGCTAGGTTTGGTGATGGATGACTAAGCAGGCTACGTGAAAAGGGTGGGCAGACAGATGAGGCAGGAGAGGCACTGTCAGTGGAGACTGAAACCTATGCTGGGGGAGAAGTAGTCACTGCCACGAACAGTCATAATGGTTAGAGGTACCACCAGATACTCTTCAGAAGCCCTTGAATTCAGGTTGAAGGCTGTGTGAAACATCCGTATTTGGTGTGCAGGCCTGGCTTGCGGCAAGTGATCATCTTTCCCGGTGTCAGCGTCCTCATTTATGCAATAATAGGGCTGGACTAAATGACTATTCAGGCTTCTTCTAATGCTGGTGGTATGTGATTCCCTTATCTATCCAGAGACCTTTAAGAATGTGCTTTGTGATGGTGGTGGTCAGGTGGTGTTGAGCAAGTCTCCATTCACAGTGACCCTACGTACAGCAAATGAAAAACTGTCCAGTTCCGCACCATCCTCACAACTGCTGCCGCATCTGAGCCCACTGTTGCAGCCACTGGGTCAATGTATCTTGTTGAAGTTTCTTCTTCTCTTTTGCTGACCCCTCTACTCTACCAAGCACCTAGTCCTTCTCCAGGGACCGGCCACTTCTGATAACATGTCCAAAGTACACAAGGTGAAGTCTCTCTTTCTCAATTCCAAAGAGCACTCTAGATACACTTCTTCCAAGACACACTTCCATATTCTTCTGGCAGTCTGTGACCAATTCAACACAAAGACCATAATTCAAAGGCAACGATTCTCCTTTAGTCTTCCTTAGTCATCACCCAGCTTCTGCATACACGTTTTGTGCTAACAGTATTTATTTCAAATATGGCAGCTCTCAGTATGTTACATTTTCACCATCTCACATGAGAATAATGCAGAACATTGTCTTCCACATGTGTTATGACATGAAAAAGAGGGGCACATTCATGACATGGGCTTTCCCCATGACAGTTAATACATATATCTATGAATGAAATGCATATGCTCCAGTGGTAAACAGAAATGAATCCATGGGGTAGTAAAGCTCTTTAAAATACAGTTTCGTTGACCTTTAAGTCACAGTGCAGCTTATCATGTGCTACACAACATGCTAATGCAGAATGTATACAAGGCCTTCCTGAAAGATAGCAGTGTAAGCAGACCATGCTTCTGTCCTGGCACAAATCATCAAGGAGAACCACCAAAAAAACTGTAGATTCAACTCTAAGATTCTGAAAAGAATACGGAGGGTTGCAGCAACCAACAATGTCAAATCAAGAAAAAAGAGACTCTACAACACAAAAGGACATCTCTTCTCAAAATACTAGCTGGGTACAGGCTATGAAAAGAGCCCCCATTGTCCATACATGTCAAAGAAGGGCAGCTGTTACAAAAATAGTAACGGGAAGCTGCTAAGCAGACAGACTGTTACTAAAGGCTTCAACAACCACAAAAATTCTAAACCATGAAAAGAAGAATCTGAGTCTCAGAACTAATGCATTAGAATATTCAAATGTGCTCATTTCGACAACAACAAATCACAAATACAAAGATACAGGAAAGGATGATCCATTTTAAAAAATCATAATGGAGTGACAGAAACCAACCCTATGGAAGCTCAGATACTGGGCAGAACAGAAGAACTCAAAATAGCAGTACTAAATATGATCCAAGTATTAAAAGAAAACATGGACAAAGAACTAAAGGAAATCAGAAAGTGATATGAGTAAAACAATAGCAATGAAACAAGAATATAAATAAAGCAACCAAACAGAATCAACAGAGCCAGCTTAACAACAGATTTGAGCTAGCAGAAACATGAGCTAACTAGACGATAAAACTTAAAATCACTGAGTGACAGCAAGCAGCAGAAGGGAGGTTTGTGAAACTGGATTACACCAAAAACTAAAACACTTTCTAAATAGTGCCCAACATTTTGAAGAACACAGTAGCTGGGACAGGGGTCTAAGTGCCACAGTTCCACAGCATGTCTAGGCTAACTGATACAATAAAGTTTTTTCTTTTAAAAGAAAATGTTCTCTGTACCATTTTGTTAAGTGGTGTCTGGGATCTTAAAAACCAGCAAGCTGCGATCTAAGTAGCATCAACTGGTACCAATCCACCTGGAGCAGAGGAGAACAAAGGACATCACAGACATGAGGAAAACATAAGCCTAACAAACAGAAGGTCCCATATGATCAAGAGACTATATCGGCATGAAACCAGAAGAACCAGGCAGTACTGACTACAACCAATGACTGTCCTAACAGAGAATACAACAAAAAGTCCCTGATGTAGCAGGAGAAAAACAGGTGTGCACAACCAGAGCTCTATTAAAAGACCACACCTGATGGTCCATCAGATTGGAGGGTCCCCTGAGGACATGGCCCCCCAAATCTCTGTTAGCTCAGATTTAAATCAGTACTGAAGCCAACTCTTCAGACAGACTGGACTGGACTATAAAGACACAGAATGATGCCAGCCAAGAATGTACTTCTTGGCTTACATTTACATCTGAGGTTATCTGAGCAGCCCTTATTCAGAAGCAAGATGACAGGGCAACAGGAGTTCATGAACGGATACAAGAAATACAGGGTGGAAAGGAAGAACGTGCTGTCACAGGGCACAGGGGATGCAGTTAGAGACGCACAGTGGTGTGGGTCCAAAGTTTTATATGGCCAATTGACTTGGATGGTAAATTGTCACAAACTACAATTAAAAAAATTTTTTTTAAAAAAGCCTATTAAAATTATCAATCGGAAGAGGAAAAAGAAGAATGAAGAAAGATGAACAGAGCCTAAGGGAATGGGTGGACATCAACAAAGCTTCATGGAGATTTCCGGAGAAATCAAAAGCCACAGGACATGAATAAAAACATTCAAAAAGCTCAATGAACTCTGAGTAGAATAAAACCAAATAGACTGTCATGGATTAGGTCATGTCTCCTAAAAATATGTCAACTTGGGTAGGCCACGATTCCCAGTATTGTGTAACTGTCCGCAGTTTTGTCATCTGATGTGATTTCCTTGTGTTGTAAATCTTATCACTATCATGCAATGAGATGGATCCGTGGCAGTTATACTGAGATCTACAAGATTAGATAGTGTCTCATGCCAACCTCTTTTGAGGTATGAGAGAGAGAAGCAAGCAGAGAAGACAGGCAACCTCATACCAGCAAGGAAGCAGTGCCCAAACCAGAGTATGTCCTTTGCACCTGGGGTTCCTGAGCCTGAGAAGTTCCTCAACCTCAATCAGATGGCAAGGACCTTCCTCCAGAACCAGCAGAGGAAGAAAGCCTTCCCCTGGAGCTGATGCCGATCTACACTCATAGCCTACTACTGTGAGAGAAAAAATTCTTTGTTAAAGCCATCCGTTTGTGGTATTTCTGCCATAGCAGCAGTTAAGAAACACATTCTACTCAAACTCCTGAAAACCAAAGATGGAGAAGCTTGAAAGCAACATGAGAAAAGAAAACTGTCACATGCATGAGATTCTCAATATGATTAAGTGCTAGTTTCTCCCTAGAAACCTGGGAGGGCAGAAGGCCAATGGAAGACATATTGAGAGCTCTGAAAGAACTGTTCACCAAGAATTCCATATCCAGCAAAACTATGTTTCCAACTGTTAGTTCTATGGTCATTCTGGTTTGAGACTCCAAGATTATGTTCTGTTGTTACTGTTGTTAGGTGTCATCAAGTCAGTTCTGACTCACAGCAACACTATGCACAACACAACAAAACACTGTCAGCTGTGCCACCCTGACAGCGTTTGCTGTGCCCATCCATCTCACTGAGGTCCTTCCTCACCTTCATTCACCCTCTAGTGTTATGTCTTGCATGGTTTAAAATGATGTTTCTGGACACCACAACGGCTGTGTGTCTACTCACTAGGCCGTGATTCTCAGAGGCTTGGCAGTTGTATGAAGTTCTGATTACCTTCATGATGAGATTTGATATAATATGATCACTTCCATAATGGCATCGATTATCAGTAGCCCATCAGCAGAAAGGACGTTTCCTTGAGTGTCTGGCCTGCATTGAATGTAAGCGGACATTCTGACAAGGCTCAGGGCTTTTGCTCATTCTGGATCCTGCAGCTGGCTCCTGTTCAGCTGATCTTTGGTTCTCCGAACTTACGCTAGTAGCTTACCTGCATTCTCACCCATCAATCTTGGGGTTTTTCAGTCTTTGCAGCCTGTGAACAAGAGCCCTGGTCACTGACCTACTGACCTTGAGTTAGTTGCCCCTATAGCCACATGAATCAGGAGAAGACTCTATCTTGATGCACAGACTTGCGACATTTCTGCCTCTACAACTGTGTGGGCCATTTCCTTGCTACTCTCCCTATATGTATCTGTATGCTTTGCTGGTTTTGCTTTTCTAGAGAACCCATCCTAAGACAGGCACGCAATGTACAAAGAGGCTGTCTATGACAACAAATACATAAGGGGAGGAGCTGTAGAGGAATACAGATTTTGTATATTACTAAAGTTGGTATCAACTCAAACTAGGCTGTCATAAATTTAGGATGTCATATATAACCCCCATGGTAACCACAAAGAAAGTATCTTAAACATTACACAAAAGGAAAACAGAAGGAAATAAAAATGTTTCATTCTAAAAACTTTTAACTGAACATAAAAGAAAGCAGTATTGGAGGAAATGAGGGACAAAAAAAGTATAAGACATGCTAAAAACAAACGCAAAATAACAGAAAGTAAGTCCTTCATTACAGATAACTGTTCAGATGTAGACAGATTAAACATTTCAATCAAAAGGCAGATACTGGCAGAATGGCTAATGATCTGTCTACAAGAGACACATCTTATACTCCCAAAACACAAACAGGATGCAAATGAAAGGATGGGAAAAATGTCACATGCAAATAGTAAACAAAAGAGTACTAGGGTGACCAGACTAATATCAAACAAAATACACTCGAAGTCAAAATTTTTTACTAGAGACAAGGAAGGGCATTTTATAATGACTGACAGTCAATTCACTAAGATGTAACAATTATAAATATACATACGTACTTAACATCACAGTCCCCAAATACATAAAGCAAACACACCTGAACAGAAGTGAAGGAAGAAACAGACCATTCTATAAAAATAGTTAAATTTTAGTAATGGATAGAATATCTAGAAAGAACATCAGTTTTAAACAAAAACAGAAAACCCAAATTCCACTGCTCAGAATATATCCTACAGATTCAAGGCCATTCACACCAACTGATACATGCACAAGAATGTTTATCGCAGCACAGTCCAAAATAGCAAAAAGATGGCATCAACCCAGATGCCCAACAACAGAGGAATGGATACGTAAACTATGATAAATATACTCAATGGAACACTACAAATGACAAAGAACAATGACGATTTTAGGAAACATCTCATAACCCAGTTTCAAATGAGGACATTATGTTGAGTGAAAGTAGTCAGCGGCAAAAGGACAAATATTGTATGAGAGCCATACAATAAGAACTTAAAATCAGACTCATGCATAAACAACTCTTTGACGGCTGCAAGAGTGGGGAGGGGTGAAGGGAGGGCGAGGGGGGAGGATTTAGATTGAATAGTTGATAGAAATTTGATTGGGTGAAATCTGTGACAGCACACATTAGAAAGAAGATCAATATTAACTGGATTTCAACATAACATGATTACTCCTCCCATCATAACCCACAAGGACACAGTAGTGGGGGGGGACCATGCTCTCAGGGGGAAATTGAGGCCAACTGGTACAACTAGCATTTTGCTAAGAGAGCCCTCTGCACCCCACATTGCTGAGTGGTGTCTGGGGTCTTAAAAGCTGCCAAGCTGCCATCTGAGGGTACAGCAAATGGCCCCAATTCAGCAGGAACGGATGATTACCAAAGACCAAAACGACATGGGGGAAAGAGAACCCAGAAGACAGACAGACAAACAGACAAATACACTGACTTGTGACCAGAAGAACCACCAGTGATAGCCATGATGGAGCTCACAAAGTTGAGTCTCACTAGCAACACAAGAATAAAAAGGGGTACACCCTGAGATCTCCACAAAAAAACCACAACTGATGGTCCAGGGGCCTTAGAATTGCCCTGGGAGCATTGCCCCTGGCCCTTATGCTGCCCCTGTCCATAAATCATAATGGAGGTCAACTCTCAGACAGGAACAGATTGGACCTGGCAACATAGAGTGACCACATCGTGTGTGCACTCTGTGGTTCTATGCATCTACAGGATGTCGTCCTGCTGACCTCTTACTGGAGGAAGGGGAGTGGGTGGAAAGGAGGGGATACGAGATTGTTGGGAAGACAAGACATGTATGGAGCAGAGAGGAAGAGTGTGCTGTCACCGGGCGGGGAGAGCCGTGGGAGCTGCACATAGGTGGGCATGCAAATCTATATGGGAATGTACATTTTCATTCAATCATTAAAAAAAAAACCCACAACACTACAAAACCAACTAGATCTAACAGACATATAAAGAATACTCCCATCTAAGAGTTTCTTCTCCAGTAAACATGGATCATTCTCCAGGAGTGACCATAGGTAAGTCACAAAACCAGTATCACTACACTTAAAAAGACTAAAATCATACAAAGCATCTTCTCTCACCACAATGAAATGGAATTAGAAATCAATACCTGAAGAAAAACTGGAAAGTTCGTAAGTATGTGGAAATTAAACAACCTATTATTAAACAATGGTTCAAAGGAGAAATCTCAAGGGAAATCAGAAACTACTTAAAGACATACTAAAAGCAAAGCATAACATACTAAAGCTTAAGAAAATTTAAGAGATGCAAAGAAGGCAGTGCTCAGAGACAAGTTTATAGCAGTAAACACCTACACTGAAAAAGAAGATCTCAAGTCGATGTTCCCCACCACTTGATGAACCAGAAAAAGCAGCCCAAGCTACCAAAAGGGAGAAAATATCAAACACCAGAGCAGAGGCATGCAAAACATAAAAACAGTCAACTAAGCCAGAAGCCTGGTTCTTTGAAGAGATCCATAAAGCTTACAAACTTTTAGCTAGACTGACAGTGGACAGACAGAAAGAATAGTTAAACAACTAACATGAGAAATCAAAATGGGACATTATTGCTGACTGTACAGATATAACAGTGGTAACAGAATACTGAGAACAACTGTACACAAACAAAACACATAACCCTGATAAAAAGGAGAAATTCCTAGGACACACAAAACTACCTAAACTGACTCAAGAAGGACAGAAAATTTCAATAGACCGACCCATTTCAAGGGAAGAAATTAAAGCAGTAATCAAAAACCTCCCAATAAATGTCCCAGACTGGATGTGTCACTACAGAATCCTACCAAACATTTAAAGAAAACCTGACACCAAATATTCTTAAACACTTCCAAAGCAAATTGAATGGAATACTGCCTAACTCATTCTATAAGGTCATTATTACCTTGATACCAAAAAGCCAGAGATACCATAAGAAAACTACAAACCCTTATAACTACAAATGCAACAAAATATGAGGAAACCAAATCCAAGAGCTTATTAAATGGGTTATATATCATGATCAAGAGGGGATTCATCAAAGGAACGCAGGAGTCATTCAACTTGAAAAAAGCAACATTAATAGGAAGAAGAAAAACCACCACACCAACACTAACAGACTGCTGCTGAGAATGTAAAATGGTACAAAGTTACTTTGGAAAACAGTTGACAGTTTAAAATGGTAAAGGTATACTTACGCTCCAGCCTCTAAGTATTTATCCAAGAGAGATTAAAACACAGGTCTAAGTGAAGACTTGTGCATAAACGTTTATAGCAGCTCTACACATAACAGACCCAAACTGAAAACCCAAATGTTCATCAACTAGTGAGTGGATAAACAAAACATGAGGTCTGACAGTTAAGTTTGTGGACTTAATTGTCCTCAGTGCTACAAACCTCACTGCTGAGTATCACTACCTTCCAAGTGTGCCCTCTGGGAAGCTGTGCACCAATGCCAGCATCTAGATGACCCTGAAATTTTGGAACTCTTTCTGGAATAGCTATCGGGCACGGTGGCAAGGTAGCAAGTTCACAAACTTAATTGCATAGTTGTCCATCAGGGAGTTTTTAAGCCAGTAAACAAATAACTGTACTGGAATACCCTACCTAATCACTTGATCTGGCCCCCAATGACTGTTCTCTTTACCTGAAGATAACAGAAATATTCATGTCATTCCAGACATCAATAGTAGTACAATGACAGCTCTGATGGTCATTCCAGAAAGACAGTTTCAAAACTGTTTTGAAGGGTGGCCTAGGTGCTGGCATTGGTGCATAGCTTCCCAAGGGGAGTACTTCGAAGGTGACTCAGCAATGAGGTATGTAGCATTTTTTCTCGGATGAATTTATGAACTTAACTGACAGTCCTCATATATGGTATATTCATACAACGAAATAGTATTCATGAATAAAGAGGAATGGACTATGGAAATACAAGAACATGGCTGAATTGCATAAACAATACGCCACATGAAAGCAGTCAGACACAAAAGATTACATACTGTATGAATCTAATGATATTAAAATTCTAGAAAAGACAGAACTGCCAACCACAGGAAGATTAGTAGTTGCCTAGCCCAACAGTGGAATGTGAGGACTGACTGAAAGAGCCTGGAGGGAGAAAAATGCTCTAAAATTCTGAATTTGGTGATGGTTCACAACTTACATAATTTACTAAAACTTACTGAACTGTAAAATACCTGAGTTTCATGGTACACAAATTATGCCTACAAAAAGCTATATAAAAAGTCTTCCTTGGGCAAAGAATTAACAAAAACTAAGTACTACTAGAACTAAAAATTAAAACATCCGTAACTCATTTCCTTTCACAGAAATTCACTTTTCTCTCTGATTAAAAAACTCTAAGCAGGCTACTGTATTCAAATAGCTTTGATAAAACAAGTATTATGTGCTGTCACTGCTGCTAAAACTGGACTACAGAAGTAGCTGCAAGTCTGCTATTCAGATGGAAATAAAGTTCACTTCACGGGATGATGGTCTCCTAGCTCATCTGTAAGCAGGGTACCATGTGGGGATGTGACACAGACCTCAGAAGTTATCACCCTCTGCACGCCATTCTTGAACAGCGCTGTCTCTGACACTCCTTTGCTGGGGATGGTGAGCTTGTCATGTATTTGATATTTACCTACAGCCCCGGCCAGAGGACATCCGTCTGGTAGGTTAGTTCGGGTCAGTGCTGCTATAATGGGCTACAAAGAGGAAGTTAGTGTTCACTAAAAGGTTTGATTTGCTTTGCTCTAACACTTCACTTTGCCATTTACAGAGAGGCATCAGAGGGACTAATTTGTTTGGTTTTAGACTAGAATTCTTATACATCGAGGATTAAGCAGGGCCTACAGATATTACACTCTTGTTAGGGAAAACACAGTGAGCGTAAAAGGAAGAGAGCACCAAATGGGGAGAATCTTCTCTCAGTTTTGCCTTACAATTTCCAATTACTTTAGCTCTCATGCCCACGAATAACACTTATCAAAACACTTTTGCTTTTTAGTAAAGTGCAGGGCACCTCCCTCCTTTTCTCCACAGGTAACACACATCCCAGGACCTGTCTTTGTTTAGCCTTTTGTCCCTAGACTCAGCACTGGGAACTCTTAAAGAACTCTGTGTAACAGACGGCACAGCAGGGCCTCTACAGTCAGGGGCAATGATGACCACTCCTTGCCACCTCGTGGCAATGACAGAAGATTGCAGGTGCTCCCCAGGACAGCAGAGTTTTCTGGTGGACTCAGCCTAGAATTCTACACATGGAGTGAGATTTGTATAAGAACATACTGCCTCGTTTTCTTTGGAACCTGTTTCTCTGAACCTGTTCCTGACAGGTTCAAATCACTGTTTGAACAAGAATTAAAGACAGAACTAAAGGATGATTTTTTGGTGATTCCCACCCCCCCACACCCGCACAGGTAAGACGGACCACTGTGCTACCTGACATGCCCAGCATGGTGCATAATGACTACAGCTCCTGTGCCTCCTTCCAGGTGCACTGCATCACTCTCCATTCACTGCGTATGGCTATCCCGAGTGGCGACAAAAGCCCCGATGTGAGCACATTCCTCTGCACTTACTGAATCAGTTCCCATTCTTCCCATCAAATCATCTCCCTAAAAAGGATTCCTTGGCTTTCCTGTCTGCTAAATTAAAAATAATATAAAGTCAAATTAGATCACGGTAATCCTCTTCAAAATCACAGACAGTTTCTTACTGTAAACTAAAGTCCAAGATCCTCTGACTGGAATCTGAAACCTTTCCTTTCTCTACGGTAGTTGCTTTATGCATGTCTCTGCCTGCCTCTCTTGTCCCGTAAATCTCTACTTTGGCTTCATATTCAAATTATCTTGGGGCGTCTTGAGATGTTGCTGATTCTAAGACTAGAGAAAGATTAAGTATAAGATATATCTAGAACACATCTAGATACGACATCAAAGGACAGCCAGGTCACAAGGACACAGGAGTAAGCTTCAGTGAGCTTCCATTGGCTAACTCGGGGACAATCTGAGCACCAAAATAATGAAGTACAATCATGAACTATGAACTACTGAAAATAATAAGAACCCCTGAGTCTCTACCAGCAATAAACAGATACATAAATAAATACATGGGGGAGAAGGGAAGGCTCTTACGCAATTAGAATACTGAGTGCCAACGCAAATGTGGAAGGGGTGCTAGTGCTGGAAAATCACTTTGCAACCAACACCGTCAAGACTGGCTCAGGAGAGAATCATCCATTAATGCAAAATCTAGAGGGAAATTTATGACCAACCCGTAGGTTATTGGCATGGTCTTAAACTGTTTTCCCACAGACTGTGTATTACTTGCAAGAGAAATAATACTAAGTATACAATGGAGAAATCAATAACACCTTGACTAGGTGGATAATCTAACTGAATACAGCAATGAGGGGTGATACGCATCAGTGTCTCTCAACATGCAACTCTGAGAAACACACATCACTGCTTACATAGTGTTCTGGCCAGGGGTATATATATTTACTCACAAAGAAACATCACACAAACCACAAATGAGGAGTGTTCTATTAAGAAAACAAGGTGTGTGTCAAGGGGAGAGATGACAGAGGGCTGTATGCTCCAAAAATATCAGTGTCTCTAAAGACACAGAAACACTGTGAAAATTTTCCACGCTGAGTCTAAGGAGACCTAACAACCAAACACAATGCCTGTTCATGGACTAGATCCTGTACTGGAGGAGGAAAAAAATGTTTTATTTAAAAAAGGACATCAATAAATGAACTCATAAAAATTGGAATTCACACCACATATTCAATAAAAATACTGTACTGAAATTTGTATTAAATTTAGTGAAGCTGATAACTGCCTACAGAAACCTCTACTGAAGGATGGAGGGGTGAAAGGGCAACTTACTCTCAAATGATTCAGGAGATACAAAATTTCCTAAATAAAGTTAAAAGCAATTCCCGGAAACCTTTTCTGACCTAATTATTTACAGTAGAGCCCAGGCATCCTATTTTTTAGTAAGTCCCAGGATTGATAATTCAATTTAAAAGTGCTCAGTTAAAAAAATGGGCAAAAGAGCTCACGAGACATCTCACCAAAGACGACATGTAAATGACAAATAAACATTATTAAAAGATGCTCAATATCCTATGTCATTTCAGGAGTTACAAATTAAAACTACAATAAGGTACCTCACTACACACCTATTAGAACACCCAGAATTCCCAACACTGGCAATTTCAAATACTGGCGAAGACATGAAGTAACAGGAACGCTCATCTGGTGCTTGTGGGAATGAAAAATGGTACAGTCACTTTGGAAGGCAGACTGGCAAATTTTTATAAAGACAAACACAGTCTTACCATCCAATCCAGGAATCAGTATCCTCGGTACTGTACTCAAGAATATGACACATAAAAACCAAAAACCAAACCCACTGCTGTGGAGTTCGGTCCGACTCATACAAGAAGGCAACAAGTCCACCAAAGACAAAAAAAACACGCATATCATCATATACGGATGAGTACAGGAACATAGGTACACAGGTGAATACACGTATTGAGAACAGAGAGAAGTTTATCTATAAAACAAACAAACTCATTGCCATCAAGTTAATTCCAACTCACAGGAACCCTATGAGACAGAGCAGAACTGCCCCACAGGGTTTCCACAGAGCAGCTAGTGAATGTTAAACTGCTGACTTTCTGGTTAGCAGCCAAGCTCTTGAACCACTATACCACCAGCTTTTCAGAAGTATTTCTACACACATGTAAATACAAGCATATGTGTGCCGTGCATATAGTCACTGAAGACTCAACTACATATGCTCATCAGACATAATCAAATACCTCCCAAGACCAGTTTTCTGGGTTTGAAGGCTTAGGACAATAGCTTCATGGGACAACTCAGCCAAGTGGTATAATCCAATTCACAAAAACCAAGTTCTCCATCCTAGTGGAGTAGTGTCCAGGGTCTTAAAAACTTGTCAAGGGTCATCTAAGGTACAACCACTGATCTCTACTCATCAGGAGTAAACAACTGAAAAGGTAACCAAAATCTCAGACAATAAAACAAGTCAGGAGTCAGATCCGACTCGACGGCACTTGGCTGGCAACAAAGCTGATAACCTGTAAGAACCACAACCTCATCTACCATGAGACTGGAAAAACTAGATGGTGCCCATCTACCATCACCAACTGGGGTCACAAGAGATGGTCCTGGATAAATGGGAGGAAAACATAGTACAAAACTCAAATTCTTAGAATAGGCTGAACTACCTGGACCAGTTGAGATCAAATGACTTCGAGGCTACAGTCCCAAGACACTCTTTAAAACCCTGAAGTGAAACTATCCTGAGATCACCCTTTAGCGAAACAGCAAAGCCACATACAAAGTAAAAGGTTGGGTGCTCCACCAAAAACATCATTTGCACGATATCTAAAGGTCAACATTTCCTCTAGCACAGATGAGAAAGGGGCAGAAAAACTAGAGTGTTGGAACTTCAACAACAGAGAATTATGACATACTGTGAAAAACGTAACTAATGCCCTTGAACAACATGTACAGAAATCATCAAATAGGAAGCTAACTTGCTGTGTAAACCTTCACCAAATACTTTACTGGGAAAAAAACAAAAAACTCAGGTTATTTATTCTGAAGTTGAAAATTACACCCACACAAAAGCTTAACACAGTGTTTACAGCAACTTTATTCATAACTCCCAAGAACTTGGAAGCAAACAAGATGTCATTCAACAGGTGAAAGGATAAACTGTGGTACATCCATGCAATGGAATATTATTCCACGATAAAACGAATTATCAAGTCACAACAATATATGGAGAAACCTTAAACATATATTGCAAGTGGCAGAAGCCTACGGGAAAAACGCCACATCTTTTAAGAGTCCAACTGTAAAACGCTTTAGAAAAGGCAAAACTATGGCGACATAGTAAAAATACTTGTGGTTGCCAGGAGGAAGAGGGCAGAGGAAGTATGGATGGGTAAGTAAGTGAGCCATGGGAGATTTTTAGAAGAGTAAAACTATTCTGTATAATATTACCATGGTAGATACATGTTATTATGCATCTTTCAAAGCCCTTTAAAACAAACAACCAGAAGACCACTGCCACTGAGTTGATTCTGACTAACAGCGACACAATAGGACTGAACTGAACCACCCCATATGGTTCCCAATGAATGGCTGGTAGATTCAAACGGATGACCTTTAGCTTAACAGTAGAGCTCTTGAACCACTGCACCAACAGCGTTCCATCAGTTCATCAGTTACAACACATGTGCCACACCACTGTATTAACGGAAGATGTTAATACAGTGACATCTGTGAGAGTCAGAACTCACGGGGACTATCTTGTTTTTCCAGGTCTCACATGTTTTCTGCCCAGGACAGGGTACAGCCTTACAGCTCTATCGGTCTCCATTAGTGGAAAATATTTGTGTTTTTCCTCTCAGACATGTTTCAATCATACACAGCTTCCAGCTTTCACAGGTACTACTGTAAGGAAACTGTGAGGTGTAAGAGAGGGCAAGGAATACGAAAGCTCTCTGGATCTTCTGCTCATTTTTTCTGTAAACCCAAAACTGCTTCAAAAAATAAAGTTTTTTTTTTTTTTTTTTTAAAAAGAAAGGACACCGTCTGAGAAATCTATTCTGACTTAACTATTTATGATAGAACCCAGATACCTTACTTTCCAAAAGTTTTCTAGCTTTCAAAGTATGGAGTGTGGTCCTCAAAGAAATTTTCATCTATTTTCCTCATGAAATCCAGCAAAATGCTATGTGAATCACTGTATCTCAATAAACGCCAGCTGAATCTGACCTGACAATGAACAGTAAAACACAAATGACCACTGAGGCATCTGGAAATGATTAACTACTCCAAAGGTACCAGGGAAAGCATCATTCTGAGTTTTTAAAAGGAAGAGAAACTTTGTTTCGAAAGCTATAAAAAGTGAGATTATTCCAGTGGTTAGTAAAAGCAGTGCTGTCCCAAGAGAAAGCATGTATCTGCTTACAGTTTGTTAAATTACTGTCAACTGAAAACACGCAGTAAGTTATGTAAACTCTCAGACTGGTGTTAAAAAATTAATTCCGTGGTCTTGGGAAGCAATGCATAGTGATTATAGAAGGCCTGCTGTGTGCATCATGATGACTCTGCTTAGACAACACAGCACTCATGTGACTGTAGTGTGACCCCACTTTGGGCAGATTTTAGAAAATCCTCTAGGTGGCATCTGGGGAGACAAAGCTCCTGCAATGAGAGTGAGATGATTACTTTGCCTGCTCAGTGGAAGAGGAAACAAATCCATTTTCGTGGAACTCTTTTCTACCTTCAGAAGTTTAACTGCTGAAGACACTCTAGGATTCAGGGTGTCATCCCAGTCTCGCCACATCCGTTTTCTAACTGGCACTCTGAAAGATTTCACATGACTGGAGAGTTACTTTGGTATTGCTGATTTAAAGGTTACCCAGTCAGAGTGAGGCAGAGGAGAACTCATCTTGAAAATTCACCTCCTTATGGGAAACTCAGGGAGTGTCTCAGCAATTAACAATTCCTATCACCTCCAGCCGCTCCCTATGTGAGAAGGCTCAGAACTCCCTTACAAATTGCTCTTTTGAAGATCAAAGGGAAGCTGAATGTGTCTGAGTGCGCTCTGGATGAGACTGTAATTTAATGGAATTTTCAGAGAAGGCTTTGCTGGCAGCCTTTGGATGACAGCCCTGGGGCGGAGGATTCAGGGGAGCTTGGCCACTCTTCCCTATGGAGCATGTTCCCTGCCTTTAATTGGCACCTCATTAGAAATTAATGAAAATGACATCCTCTGTTCTTCCTGCTCTAGGCATCAAATGCTACAAAAAGGCCCATCACAATTCATAACACATTCAATTTATATAGCAATGGCTCTTAAGCATTATTTATGAGATGTGAATTTCTTGTCAGCAGTTAATAACCTGTACAGAGTGGAACGCAAAAAAAGATGGTGAAAAGAATATATATGTATGTGTGTGTGTGTGTATATATATGTATGCATATGTAATTTTTATTTTTCCTCTGCAGTAGAGAAGTGTGCTGTTTTGAGTTCAAACCACCTTTCTGAGCATTCATCTTCAGTGTTAAATGACTGTGCTTCCCCCTTGCAGGGCAGTTAAACGTCTCTGCAATACTCCATGCATCCTCAAGGAAACAGGCTACACATCTCACCCTTTCCTTGAGAGATCCAAGCAGACAAGCAGAAGGAATGCAAGAGCTACTTGTCAAACAAAGTTCCAGACATGTATGCTCCCATTCCCATGCTTCATCTTTTAAAGTATGGCAGTTGATTCAAGTCATTTTTTTCAGGGCACAGAAGTATAATGTTCTCAATTGGCCAAAACGAAATCCCAGCTGCCCCTAGGAAGGCTACATCTAGAGACCACAGAAAGCTCAGAGACTTTTTTGTTTTTTTCTCATCCCCAGAAAAAAAGTCCAACCTCCTGAATAAGCAGACTCTAAGACGTGGGTATACACACATCTGTGGTGGCCCCAGAATACCAGCTATCTGGATATCCAGCCCCCTCCTCCACAAGTGGGTAAAGAGCACAGCCAAATCATCTGCCTTACCAGTGACAGTCCAATTGGCTTCGCTTATGAGCAATGATGTTATCTCAACCTCATTTCTAGATTCTTTCAGCTGGGCACTAAGGCCTTAGGAAATCAGGGGGGTTGCAGCAAAGCTGAAGGGTAAACTGGGAGACCTTGTTCCAACACTGCTGGGCCTCACAGCACTACTGTGAATTCTCAACACCTACCTGACAAGGAGAGGTGGTATTACCCACTGGCAGAGGCAAGACAGCCAACCTGATGGGCCAACTGCTTGACCCACTATGGCCAAATCCTATGTAACACCTTGGATTCAGGTAACTCTCAAGACGGAAACAAGAATGTACGACAGAAAAAATCTCATGCTTCTAATTTCAGAACCAAGGGCCTGTTTCACGAAAGCAACTAGCAAACAGGTGCTTCATAATGCTGGTAAGAGAGTGAACTGCTCAATTCCCCAGCATTTCAAATGGGACCAAAGCAAGAATAAACAGACTGTGAAAGATCAGAAAAATCCTTCAGTATGGGGAAAAAGTGGTTAGCCTCAGAACCCAGAGTCTCCCTGACTCAGCAGTGCAGTATCCCGGCCTTACCCCTCACCAAGAACTCTAACTTACCTGGCAGCGTCTTCCTACCTGATCACAACCAATACAAGCGAAGTCTTAAAACTGTTGAGTTTTAAGACTCCCAGTCCTCACCTCAGCCTCCTTCTCTGTGCTGTCTCACAAGCATTTAAAAGTACTAATAAATGTCAAGCTAAAAACAGTATGACACCTGGGCTCCCTATGCTGGCACCTGTTTCTTCAGCTGAACAGCCCTCATCTTATCAAGCACCACACCACTGAAGACTGTGCTTGCTTGCTTGCAACAGAACAGTTGTTCTCGAGACCACCTCTTCTTCTCACTTCTCACAGGGCAGCAAAGGTTGTCTCTTCAGAAGATGGGGACTTCCAGTGACTGCAACAGTGTAACCACTGAGCTAACTATCCAGTTCTGACTGCTAAAAACAGTACCTGTGTAGTATCTATGGCCACCCAAAGGTGAAAGTTCTTACATTATTGAGCTTACAACTCCTTAGGATGTAGGATACAGAGTTCTGAGAGGCTCGAGTCCTCAAAGCTGAATTGATGATTATCTGATGTCACAGAACAAGTTTATAATAATATGGTTTAAATTAGGAACAGATAATAAGGACAGGAAAACTGTAAGTCAGCCTAAGATAATGTAGCTACACAACTCTGTTCCTACGTGACATGATGCACGTGGTCAATGAGCTAAAAAGCATCGGCCTAACATTTGTTCCACCGACAGCAGGCATAAAGTTTTTAAAAACATATCCCTGTGCAACGCAACATTTTAAGAGCTAGTATTACACTAGAGAATGCACAAAGAAGTTAAAGAAGTCAGTTGTAAGGTGTTAACTGACTGGGTGAAAAGAAAATAGTTTTCTAATCAAACCCTAATTTAACAGTATGGGGGAGAAATCTTCCACTTATAGTACATATCCCAGAATTTAGCTGGCTTTGCTAATTTCTACCTAAGTCATCAATGGAAAGGAAACAGAGTAATACAAAGTGAGCAGCTGAAAGCACTAACCAGTGGCAATGTAACTAAAAAATACATAAAGGTGAATCAGGTATGTCTTTGCCTTTTTCCTATGTGTAAGAGGAAATGAACAGTGTTTAGAAGCAAGAATCCTCTGTGCCTGACGTCTCAAGTCCCACACATACAGTTTCAGTAAGGTGCTCAGGAGAATGAAGGGCTTCAGCCTCTTAGGAATACTTTACAAAAGGACACCAGAGTGGCAAGGTCACAGTCTCTATCATGCCACTAGGGGAGATGCTTACCACAGCGACACGATCCCAATTCCTGCTGCACCAGCTCCAGTTTGGTTTGGCACTGGAAACACCTACGTCGACTCTTTTGTTTAGATCGACTGGTTTCCTCAGACCGTTCGGGATTCTCCAGTAGTCGTGGCCGTTTCACTGGCGAAGCCTCATTTTCAGAGTGTGAATCTGACCAAAACAATATATTTGGGGATCAGGGTTAGTTGCCTGGCCTGGCAAGCACAGCTGAGTAACATACTCCCAGGCATTCTCCCAACTGGGCTGTTGCCCATTTGCAGGAACTGGACCTGTATGAGCAGGAGACCAAGTTCTGCCCCACTGCACAAACAGTACCAAGCATGTTATCTTTAGGGTTGATGTCTAAGAAGCTGGTCTTGAGTCTGGAGAGGAGACTATCCCAGCTGGACGAGGGACTCTCTCTTTGTCTATACCCCTCCACTGGGCCCTCACTGTTTATTGGCTCATATTTGTTAACTACTTCTTGGGAATTTGCTTGTCTTCAAGTTAACTATAAGTTCACACAGAAGGCACTGTGTCTAATGCTTCTTTTTACTACCACACTTAGCACAATTCTATACCCAAATCCACTGCATGATAGATGATCTCTAGTAAAAATACTCCAAACACAACTAAACACATAAAAGCCAAGCTCTCAAATCGAAAATTATCCAAATTTCATTCAGAAGTGATAGGCTGTCTGCTTGTTCACAAGTAAGCTGTCCCATGACCTTCATCATGGTAAGTTACAGATGCAGCACCAGACACCACAACCTTAGGGCTGGTGCCAAATTTGACAGGTGGAAGGAGATGAACTGTAAGACAATTTGTGATTTTTGTAACGTCAAAAAAAAAATCTAAAATGTGTAAAAGGTCATGTTACAGGCAGGCTCTAAATAGCTCTTGCCTTGAAAACAAAGGCACTGGGAGGTTTATTTCTGGAAGAGCCATCACTACAAACTGAGGATATGCCTCGTACCAAGTTTCCAGAGTGGTTTATACTAAACCACCTCTGGAAGGGAATCTCTATAAACAACCTTCAAAACACAGCCAGAACTCACCACTTCTCACCGTCTCAACCACTATGGCCGTGCTTCAGGCCATCGACATCTGATGCACCTAGTACAATCATCTCCTAACTGGTCTCCTTGCCCCTACAGCGTAGTCTTCACATAGCAGCTCAAGTGACCCCACGGAAAGTCAAGTTAGAACCAAGTCACTTCCCTGATCAAAGCCTTCCAATAGCTCCCTACCTCACAGTAAAAGTCTCAGGATTTACTATGAGCCTCAAAAGGCCAAGTGTGATTTGCCCTTCCCCTTCCCCAACCACTCTCTCACTTCTCTGCAACATGTCTCCTCTGCTTCACCCATACTAACTTCCTTAATGCCTCCAATCTCAGGGCCTTTGCACTTTCTGTTCCCTCTGTCTAGAACATTCTTTACCCAGATCTACATGGGACCTCACATCTTTTAAATCTGCTATAAAGTCATATTTTCAATGAAAAATTCTTCCCTGATGATGATATCTACTCATCTGGTTCACTTCCTTGCACAGCATTTGTCTTCTGTACAATTACACAGGAAAATGTAAGCTCCGCGAGTTTGCCTGTTTTGGTCACTGGTTTGTGCTCCATGCCTACAACTCAGTATGTATTTCTTGCACAGATGAATTTTCTCCTAGGCCATTCTGATTTTCTTTTTAAAGTGGCTCTTGTAAGAAGCAGCCATCTGCTGGGTGATGGCTATATACCCTTTTCCCCAGCCTCCCTTTGTGTGAGAAGATGCTGCCCTTCACCCAGAGCGCTCGCTGGCTGCAAGAATGAAGAGATCACTTTGCTGACAGTTCCCCAACCCAACAGCACTGTGCACTGACATACAGAGGGCACACGCCATTCTTAGCAACTACAAACTTCATTTTTCATCTCATTTAATTCTTCCAGTTCTATATGACACTTTCCCCCCAATACAAACCAACTAAACAAGCCCTTTGATGAAAACAATTGAAAGCAAGTTCAGCCTATTTCCCAGCTCTGCTGAGTGAAGCTGTTCAGATCAGGTCTGCATGGAGACTGAGGTAGCCACATACACACCACACACCCTTCCCCCTCACTCTACAAGCCTGACAATCTAAATGTAAATGAATACAAAGCAGCCAGCCAAAAGGAACTCACCTTGCAGGAATCACACATTGCTCTCTTAGGGCTCCTTTATTCAACAGTGCCAACAATGGCACTATTTGTATTAATAGCTCTACTTAGATATCCCCTCATTTTTTTGTGAAACAAGAAGTCAAAATCTTAGAGTAAAAACTGTACTAAAAAAAAATATATGTTTGCCCTGCAGTAAGATCTTAAATCTGGAGTGTCCTAAAAAAATCCCCATCCACCTAGAAGGTGTTAGTATGGTATGCATGAGCACCTCACACAACAGAGGGAGCTAGCCAAAGCCCTTTTTATTTCTGATATTGTTAAAATCCAGAAGGCCCTGCCATGATGCCAGCACACCTCTCAGATAAAAGGACCACTCAGATCCCCAGTCTCTTTCATTCACAACACTAGCTGATAAAACTGAGCATCTCTGGAAATGTGGAACACACATTCAAAGCTCTTTTGCACTTCAGTCTGTCCCCCAGGTCATCAAACATGCTGTCTACCTGCATGGCACCCACCCCTACTTCCAAAGCAAGCCTTTACTGCAAAGGAGAAGCTTAATAAGCAAGGGAGTAACATGAATTTTTTTTAATTGTATCATTCCTATAACTGGAACATGACATTCATTTTAATAAAAATGTAATCATTGGTCATCAACAAACAACTCGTTTGGTGATACCCAAAAAAGTTAGGTCACCAGCCTAGCCTTGCCCTTCTGTCCTCTAAGTCCTCACCTTACCTAACATCAAGCTCTATTCCACCATAACACAAGGCCCATGTTGAGATCCACAACTTTTAAGCTCTGGAATATTTCTCTGGAATATATCCTTTACTCAAGTGATGGTCTATTAGACAGAAAACAATTTTGTGTCCCCTAATCATCCCATCACACAGAGAGGGCAAGAGTTCCTCAAACACATGATGCCACCCAGGAAGGTGAATGTGTCCTAAGTTCTCAGTGATATGCAAACCATTCTTGGGCATTTTCTCTCAAGTCAACTCAGTGTTTTAATTAGAAGTTGATGAAACAGACAGCAGTCTGTAGGATCATCATTATGTCCGCATAAGAAACTTACATCTCCTCTTGTTAATTACTTAATGAAACCTTGGTGCCATCAGGTCAGGTGCCTAAATGAGACAAACAGATGTCCAGGACAGGGATTCTAATTACACAGTAATGAACTAAATAATTCAACTATTCAGTTACAAATTTTATGTCAATTAGAAAAGGATTACCAGAAAGAAAAGACCCAAACACAGTCATCACTAACGGAATCCTCACGCTATCCATTTTTTTGTTTAAGTTAAACCAGGATTTACTCTTTGCTCATAAACATCACTTCCTTTACCCTAAAGTACTTTCAATTTCCTGAACAACAAAAGGATGCACCCAACATCTGCCTGCATACTTTGAACATGGGTAGTAAGGGTTAAATGTGGAGGAAAGGTGAACTGAAATAACTCCTGTGCAACTTTAGCTGTCAGAAGAAACCAGTCCTTGCAAGGAGCATGCTCATTAGCAGCAGGAGGAACTGTAGTGGCAAGCTAGAAACTGTTCCCACCCCAGGAGTTACGAGCAGCTTCTAATTAAGGTCCTTCATAAAGGGCCAGCAAAGCAGATTTTTTTCCAGTATGCTTTTTTTGAGTCTGGATATACCCATATAAGGACTGCCACACTCCTATGCCTGACCCATAATTTTTGGTACCCCCCAGACACGACCCTCTGTGAGGCGTTATTTAAAAAAAACGAGAAACAGATCTCACATCTAATCCTCAAGTCAAAGGGGAAGTCTGATGACTAATGACATCACAAACGAGGAAGGGAAGTCTTAAGCAGCCTTCAGATCAGCTCTATAAGTCTAAAGGTAACCACTGCTCAGTTTATCAACAGAGACACTGACACAGTGATTTAAAACACACAATGTTGTGAAAACAAAATTTCTTCTAATTGTACTTTTCTAGCCCAGCTCAGAAAGTAGTGATGAGACTTACAATTTAGGAATGCAGTTCCACTGGAAAGCTTGACTAGAGACAACAAACAGAACTACTTCTTTTAAAATTCTGTTTGTCTCTGGCAGAAATTCACATTTGTTCCTTGCAATCATTGTTCTTGTCATTATTACTCATGTTCTCTCCCCCAAATTTCCAGATAAATTGTGTCAGGCCTGTCAGAATTGAATCCCAATCTCTCTGAATCTCCTGAAACGTGTGTGGGTGGCGGCCTGCACACACTAGGGGCTGCTACCCGTGACTGTGGCCTTCTGACATCTCGGGCCAGCTCTTAGTCCTCTGAACAAGCCAACAGGCACGGTTTACAACAGGACAGTGGGAGAAGCCAAGTGGCAACAAAGAGAAGGAAGCCTTCCTCTATTCCCTTCACCCACATCTTCCCTTACTTCTAAGAACGAAAGATGAATCTGTTTAATCTCAGGCTCCATGACAGCTTTTGAGGCACTCAAGTTTTTTTAGAACCTATCACTGTCTCTTGACTGATTGACATTTATGATCCCAACAGCCTGTGCAAACATCAGTAACAGCAATAATTAATGAACCCTCACACATTGCTGCCCGTCTCCCTCGACCACTTAAAAGGAGCTTAAGCTGCTAAAACCTGTGTCCATGAAAAGCACCACACTCTCACTGGAAAAACTGATAAAACAGACTTGAAGAAATCTATTTTACAGGCATTTTCTCTCTGCATTTCTCCCCATGCTTTGCTTTCAGAGTGTACAGAGGGATTAGATTCAGCCTCTCTTGGCATTTTACACTGTGCCATAAAAGACTTCAGGACACACAGAAAGACTTCAGGACTGCGCTACTGGAATTTTCCCCTTCTCTCTTATCTTCCTAGTGGCCCCAGAATAACTTCAAAATGGTAAAAAGCTATTATGTGGACAGAAAGACATTCCAGTCTTTGGAAGAGGATGATCATTAAAATTTTGTGGAGAATGTTGTCTTTTTCAGTTGATGTATGATATGGAGATGAATCCAGCTTGGAATACAGGTAACTACACATAAGAAGCCAAGTCCTAGATCACAACAACTGTAAAGGTCAGCTGTTCTCAATCTGCCAGGCAGCACTACTCCAAGCTGCAACCCCTCTCGCCCTCCTCCCACCTGCCATGGCTCCCACCTCTGCATTTATTTTCTCCAGCTATTTGTCTTTTTCCAGCACAAAGTCAAGACTGAAAGCAGACCTCTGACTCTTCTTCCCTGCTGGGAACCTAAGACTGGGGGATGCAGAGCATTCGATCAGGGGTGCCAGCTATGTTGTTGGGAGTACACTTGAGCTTTCAGGGTCTCAGTCTTCCCCAGTTTGCTCTAAGTACATGTTACTGCTGTGTGCAGCTGAGTTGATTCCCACTCACAATGACCCTATGTGACTGGGCAGAACCGCCCCACAGGGTTTCCTAAGCTATAATCTATACAAGAGCAAACTGCTGGGTCTTGAACCACCGAACTTCAGTTGGCAGCTGAGTGCTCAACCACCGCACAACCGGGTCTCCTTTCAAAGGACATAAAAACAAAAAACAAACCCACTGCTGTCAAGTTGGGTCCAACTCATGGCGACCCTAGAGGTCAGAGCAGAACTGTCCCATAACAGTCTCCAAGGAGCACCTGGCAGATTTGAACTGCCAACTTTTGGTTAGCAGACGTAGCACTTAACCCACTACGCCACCAGGGTTTCCTTCAAAGGACATGAGCCATCATAAATCTTCTTGGGAGTAACTGTATCACCTTACTATCTGATTTTGGTTGCCATGACAGCAATGCAGAGGCTGCTTCCTTAGGGACAGTAACTTTTGAGGTTGAAAGATGATTTAAAGAGCAGCAAACCACACTTAAAGTCAGGAGTCTCAATAAGACGAACTACTCAGGAAATGAGTACCACACTCCAAGGTATGTTTAAAGACCAGAATCAGATTTCTTCATCCCTCCTCACAGCCTATCTTTCCTTCTGCTAGGTATGAAGCTACAGGTGGATTTTGGTGGCACACACTGATGTTCCATATTGACTATGGAGAGAAGAGCCCTCCATTAAATAAAAGTAAAGGACCCAGAGCCCAAGAGCTCTAAATGAAAGGGGTTTCTCTTCAAGTTTTTCTTCTTCCTTATCTGTTATTAGCTGCCTTTTAGCTGGCACCCTACACATGGCGACTTGATGTGTTGTTACAGATTAGCACCGCTTGACAGGCCTCCTCTTCTGCTTGGTAAGCCTTATACTTCTAGTTTTTACCTTACTGCACTGGCCCAGGCCTTCAAAGTGTGAAGCTGATCAGCAGTGTTTAGAAAGGACATCTGTACCTTGTTCGCAACTTTAGGAATTGAAGGTATTCAGTCTCCTTCTAACTTTTTATTTCGAAAAACTTCATGCCTACAGAAAAGTTAAAAAATAGTACAGTAGCAGATACCTATACACACTCTGTGGTGGTCAGGATCATGTCAACTTGGCTACTCCATATTTTGCTGCTGTATTAAGTGGCAGGGCGAGGTTTGTGGTGGCTTCTCGCCCCTCAGCTCTCATCTCTCGACCTTCCACTACTACTGCTGGTCTGCTCACGTAGCCAGGAGTTCCTGCTCTCTTCTTCTGGCACATGGTTCCTGGACTTAAACTAGCAGCTGTTGGATTCACCAATCCTTACAGTCGGCACTTGAGAGTCCCGCTCCCTGACATGCCGATCCTGGGTTCCCCAGCCTCTGCCACTCCGTCTCGCCACCAGCTTGGGATCCACTGACCTACACAACCAGTGATCTAGAACTCTGGTCTCTGACCTGCTGACTTTGGGTTCCTCAGCTTCCGTGGCCACGTGAGGCTTGTGCCAGAACTTGGGACATTCAGCTTCTGTGACTGCGTGAGCTGTTTCCTATATCTATATCTATCTATCTATACATATTATAAATTTTTCCTCGCACCTACACGTGTTACTGGTTTTGCTTCCCTAGAAAATCCAGCTTAAGACACACTCCCAACTGTTAACTCTTCCCTACAATGTTTTATATACATTATCTTTATATAAGTTAGGAAACCTTGGTGATGCAGTGGTTAAGAGCTACGGCTACTAATCAAAAGGTCAGCAGTTCAAATCCATCAGGCGCTCCTTGGCAACTTTATGGAGCAGCTCTACTCTTTACTACAGGGTTGTTGAGTTGGAAATGACTCAACAGCAACTTTTTTTTTTTACCTGTATACTTATTGCTTTATATATACTTTGGAGGGGTCTGTTACGAGTCAGAATTGACTCAACAGCAATGACTTTGGTTTTTCTGGTTGATGTTTCAATCCTCCGCTACCACCTGATAAGTTATCAACATAAAAATACTTTATCCTGGAACAAAGACATACCTCCTAGTAAGGACATTCGCCTACATGACCAAAATATCACACCTATGAATATTAAGAATCATCTCCCAGTTACATTCAATATTCAGTCCATATTCAAATTAGTCCCACAGTTCCCAAAGGCATGTCCATTAAGTTTCATATATTATATTTAGCTCTTATGTCTCTTTAAATCTCTTTTAATCTAGAATGGTGTATCTGTCCAAGTGTTTCTTCTTTCACTTATTCATTAATTCAAATTACATGAACTTCTTGAACAGTCCTGGTTAATTACCTGTGGCATGTATAACATGAAATTTACTGTTTTCTTATGATATCATTTAACTTTTAAGGAGGGTTTTTAGTTCTACTTTCCCTCTGCTACAAATTCAGGACCAAAAACTAAAATGTCCTGCTGGCCCTTGACGAAACCAAATGATTGCATAGTTAGAAAAAGTAAGGGCAAGTGAAGAGTGCTGTGCAAACTTGCCCAGTTTCTACTGCATGTTGATAGTAGGGGGAGAAATGTTCTTCTTACAGTGCCCCTGTGTCAGATCCTGCTCACTGGCATATGGTTCATCTGTGCCTTGCCAAAAAGTGGGCACTAAGGCAATGAACTACCTACCAGCAACTTAGCCAATTATTTCTTACATCTGATGGCATTTCTTGTGACTTCAATTGGTTCCAGAAGGGCACAGAAATCATTCTTCCAATTATGTTCCTTACAGTGACTTTCTGGCCTTCTTGATTGTCCTCCCCTTCCTGACTCCGTTGGTGGTGGGAGTTGCCACGGAGTTGATTCTAGCACCATGAGTGACTCTGCATTGCTGTAATGGTTGCTCTAAGGCTTATTTTCATTACTAAATCATCCAACTCTCTAAAATGTCTTATTTTAAACCTAAAAAAATTTTTCACCTAATTAAAAAACATTACACAAAAGCCCAAGAAGGTTCCCTTGCAAAGATAAACACTTATTCTCAGTAAGTACAGTAATATACTCAGTTTATATAACTTATACATGCCCCTACACTAAAGAGTTCCCAGTCCAAGGCTATGACTAAAGTCACTTATTTTGGTATTTCTCAAGTGCCTACTGTGTGCCAGGCTGTGAGCTATAAACCAGCAAGTGAGAACTGAGTATGGAAATGAACTTTTTCCCCAAGGCAGGCACAATTTGGAAGGACAGACATTTAGAAGAAGTCCACAGCACAGTTAAGCAGCACAGAAATGACATGCAGAGTGTTACAGCACAGCAGTTGAAGAGTTTGGCTGTTAACCAGAATGCTAACAGTCACTCTTGGAAATCCTATGGGGCAGTTCTACTCTAACCTATGAGGTTGTTATGAGTCAGAACTGACTGGACAGCAATGGATAGGAACAAAATTGCAAAGAGTGACAAACCTTGTGTATGGGGGAAGGAGTATCAAGAAGCAAAAGAGGCGTTTCCTTAAAAAAATGGATATTGATATACCATTTGACCCAGTAATTCCACTACTTGGAATATATCCTACAGAATCAAGGCCTTTCACACCAACGGACACATGCACCAGAATGTTTATCACAGCACAGTCCACGATAGCAAAAAGATGGGATCAACTCAGATGCCCAACAACAGAAGAATGGATAGGTAAACTATGGTACACATACACTCAATGGAGCACTACGCAATGATAAAGAACAACGATGATTCCAGGAAACATCTCCTAACCTGGTTTCAACTGGAAGACATTATGTTGAGTGAAAGTAGTCAGCGACAAAGGACAAATACTGTATGAGACCTCTACGATAAGATCTCAAAAACAGACTTGTGTATAGAAGAAAAGACTCTTTGACAGCTGCAAGGGAGGGGAGGGAGGGAGGGTGAGTGGGGGAGGGTTTAGTTTAGATAGTTGCTAGAAATCTGGTTGGGAGAAAGCGGTGATAGCACACATCAGAAACAAGAACAACATTAAGTGGACTTCAGCATCACTTGAGTACTCCTTCCATCTTAACCCAATATCGCAAGGATAGAGTAGCTGGGGCGGGGGGCAGGGGACCATGCTCTCAGGCGAAATCGAGGCCAATTGGCACAACTAGCGTTTTGCAGAGAGCGCTCTCTGCACCCCACATTGGTGAGTGGCGTCTGGGGTCTTAAAAGCTGCCAAGCTGCCATCCGAGGACACAGCAAATGGTCCCAACTCAGCAGGAACGGATGCTCACCGAGGACCAAAACGACATGCGGTAAAGACAACCTAGAAGACAGAGAGACCCACAAGAGTGGGTGCCTACATTGACTTGGGTCCGGAAGAACCAGATGGTGCCCGGCCATCCGTGATAGCCACGATGGGAGCTCACTAGGTTGAGTCTCACTGGCAACACAAGAATAAAAAGGGGTGCATCCTGAGATCTCCACTAAAAGACCTCAATTGATGGTCCAGCAGTTTCGGGGTTCCCCTGAGAGCATGGCCCCTGGCCCTGATGCTGCCCTTACCCATAAATTATAACGAAGGTCCACTCTTTGGACAGGAATGGATTGGACTTGGCAATGCAGAGTGACCATATATTGGATGCACTTCATGATTCTATACATCTACAGGATATCATCCTGCTGACCTCTGGCTGGAGGAAGGAGAGTGGGTGGAGAGGAGGGGAAAGGAGACTGTTGGGAGGATGAGACATGTATGCAGCAAAGAGGAATAGTGTGCTGTCACCGGGCAGGGAGAGCAATGGAAGCTGCATACAGGTGGGCATGTAAATTTATACAGGAATGCACATTTTCACTCAGTCATGCTAAATAAAAAATAAAATAAAAAGAAGCAGAAGAGGAAAATGTCACAAACGGGTTCCGGAATCTCCTAAATTGAAGAACTATACACAATACAGACACAGATGAGTCTAAGCTCACATTTATTATCTCCATATTCTTTACTGTAAGGCCTGCTTTTCAGAACGTCTTTTGTATTTAAGTTGCTGTTCATCTACCTTCTTCTCTCCGGACGAAAGGCACATGCAGAGTATCAGTTTGATGGGTTCTAAGGAAATGGAGCTGTTGTTTATCTTTCCCCCTCTCTGACCTCAACTGGTTCATGAACATGCCATTAAACTGCCAGTGGTCAGCTATGGTTTTCATTCCATCATGTTCATTAATTTTCAAACGAGCCCATTTGTCCACTTGAGTACATAGACGGCTTTCAATGTCAATTTTTCTCTATTATAAAAAGCAATCAAGTCAGTCAGGAATCTATCGTGAACCTTCTGAGCTTATTTTTTATTGTCTGTTTTCTGGTATTTAAAGCTACCCAGTCTTAGCAACCTAATACAGATTTGGCACAGGGAAGTGTGCTGCTGTAACAAATATCTAAAAATGTAGAAGTGGCTTTAGAATTGAGTAATGGATACAGACTTTTAGAATTATGAGATGCTTGACAGAAAAAGCCTAAACTGCCCTCCAAAGAGGAATGGTAGAAATATGGGCATTAAAGGTAACTCCAGTGAGGGCACCGATGGAAGTGAAGAACGTCACAAAAGACAGAAATAGCACCAATTTTTGTTGCTTTTCTAACCTTCTGATTTTTCAATTACTCTTATCAGTTATTATTCACTGTACTGTCAGTCATGTCATTTTGTTTACATAATAGGATTTAACAGAAAAATACACATAACCTAATTACAAACAGCTATTTTTCATCTTTAATCAAATATGTATTATATATGCAATATATAATTTCACATAAGTTTATTTTCCACTTTTCTGTGTCAAAGTAATAGTACATATGCAAGACGCCACAACAGAGGTTCCCACAGTTGACCCTGGGAGGGCCCTAACCTAGCCCTAAGGGTCGTTCAGGAAGGATTTCTAGAGGGCGGACCCTGGCACGTGGCCGGGTATGGCCAGGCTAGGCTTACAGCTGAGGACATAACTAAAGAGGTGGGTCATGCCAGGCACCCAGTGATGGAGCCAAGGCAGGGTCCTCGGAGGCCTACTGCTGGGAAGCTATGTGCATGGGGCTGCTCCCTGCCAAAGATGGGCCCGACAGTGAGCTGTAACCTTTATAGAAGTTGACTGCTAGATCTTTTATCCCATGGACCAGCTGGAGAGTTCAAACCACAGGCCTTTTGTTAAGCAGCTTAACCACTGTACCACCAGGGTTCTTTGTTAAACTTGAAGACACCTTTTCTTTTCTAATTGTGATTAAGTGAAAGTATACAATCCAAATCAATTTTGCATGCCCACCTATCGGCAGCTCCTTCTGCTCTCCTTGTCTGGTGACAGCACAACCCTCCTTTACATTCTATACTTCTGGTTTCCTCTTAACAAGCTCCTGTCCCTTCCTCTCCACCCTCTTCTCTCACATCTAGAAAGAGATCAGTAGGACACGATCCTATAAATGTACCGAACCATAAAGTACACGCACCATACGGTCACAATGTAAAGATACCTTTTCTGCTCCACCATGAGAGTACCTGACGATAAGGACAAACATCAGCTACTTCCCATGAAAACAAAGACCCAGCTATCACTGGAGGAAGGATGCCCTCACTTCGACCCTGGGCCACGTACAGGAACAAAAATCAGACTTTTTTGTTCCACTTAACCTCTTCTTGTGGAAACACAATTGCATGCTTTCTCCAGGACACATCCCACCTGAATCACTCACTACTTATCCCTGCTCTTAGAATATGGCTTGTTAAGACTTATTCCTCACATCATTTTCTTCCCACTCCTGCTGATTCTCTGGATTTTTACAGACTGCAGTCATACTGTGTTTAACTTATACAAAATCAGTTTTTCTTTATTTTCTTTTTTGATGTACTTTGTTTCATTGTCATATCTTGAGCTTTATCTTAATTAAAAAAATACATCCACACAAAATGCAAAATGTCATTATTAGTTATTTGGAGGATGACACACAAAAAAGGTCCCTCCCCCTTCCCCCGGAAGAGAAAAAGAAACTCCAGATTACTTTCATTTGAAATTTTCTCTAAATTATCACAAAAAGTCAAAGATGTCTTTACATCTTCACATGGGTACCAAAGGCAGGAGTCAAAGATTCTTCTTCTCAATCATCCTGATAGTCTCCTACAGCTTATGTAACAAAAATCTCTTTCAAAAAAGATATGAGTAGGTAGCTCATAAACTCATAAACCATTTCTGGATTCTTCCAAAAAACTGTAGCCATCATCCCTGCTTGTTAAGTGTCATTCTACTGCACTATTTACTGAAAAGGAGTATCTTGGAGCTCAATTCCAGGGAGACACGGCTGGTCAAAAGAACTTATCAGGCCTGCAATACAGTCGTCATCCTTTGAGGCTACTGCTTGGACTGGCACTGCTTTCTTGTTTGAGCGTCTCTGTTAGCCATGACATGTCCTGCCTGCCTACCCAACTAAACCATATTACTTTCCCAATAGATTTTTCAATTCCTTGTCAAAACAAGGTCAGCAGTTCAAATCCACCAGGCACTCCTTGAATACTCTGGGGGTCAGTTCTACCCCGGCCGCTAGGGTCTCCATGAGTCAGATCCGACTCGACGGCACTTGGCTCAGCTTGGCTTGGCTGTCAAAACTGAAATATTACCCTCAATAGATAATCTTTCCTTTTTATAACTTGTGGGAGTACTTTAGAGTTCAACAACATTTCAATGCATTCATTTTCAAAAGCATTACAATTATAGCATCAGCTGAACATAGACTAAGGTAGCACTATTAAGGTGAGACAAGACACTGAGAGAAAATAAGGAAGCCATAAAGAAAGACTCACTCCCCAAAGGTCACATGCACAAGTCTCCAAATTTCTACTTGTCGACTGTAACTCATGGTCTGTGAACCTGAGGATTCAAAGACTCCCGGAGTTCAGACTAGTCTTGACCATTTATTCTATGATCTTTTCTAGCATTACCAGAAAACTGAGATTTCACCATGATTTTCACCTATCTAAAGAGAAATTTGAGTCTTTGAAGTACCTATATATCCAGATTTATTTTTATACAACTGTGCATAAGATGGGCAATACTGTTTTTATTAAGTTTCTTAAAACACTAAAGCTAAACTGTCTAAAGATGTGAAAGTCTTCTACTTACTCTGTAGTTACATGAAGCCTAAATATTCATGACTGATTAGGTTTTCAAATTAAGCCTTACAAAATTATACAACAGTTCTGAGCCAATGGTACGGTACTTGTGAATATGATGGAAAAGCCACTGATTGAAAGGTGGAGTCCCTGGGTAATATAAATGGTTAGTGCCCTCTGTGGCTAACTGAAAGGCTAGAGGTTCAATTCTACCTAGAGACACCATGGAAAGAAGGTCTGTCCATTTACTTTTAGGAGAAAAAAAGTCAGTGAAGTACTATGGAGCACAATTTTACTCTGATATGCATGGTATCACCATGAGTCAACAATAGCTGGTGGTGGTAGAGGGAAGGAACAGGCCTCAGTGTTCAAATAACGTGGTGCCCCAATATCTTGGTCTCCAAAGTATGAATGACTTGCTCAGGAGTTAATGTAATCTGGCTTTGGCTTCTTTGCCAAGAAGATTGAAAACAGGTTACCCTTTACAGAGCAACAGTGACTATGTGGTCAGGGTGAGAAGACGAGCAAAGAAAAACACTAATTCATGTAATTTTCCTTTTTTTTTAATTTTGAGTTAAAAACACACAAAGGGAAAAACTCAAACATTCCCATGCAAACTATCTCACCCTGTGAAGCTTAACTATTCTCCTTAGGGTTTTTCATCTTCCAATTCTTTGCTTATTTTACGTATAATACAAGTCTGCAGAGAGAAGCAGAATCAGCTATGTTTAGTACTTTACTCATGCTCAACAGCAACAATAATAAATATTTCCATAACAGCTGACATGGCAGCTGCTAACCAAAAGGTTGGCAGTTTGAATTTACCATCTAGCTGTTCCTTGCAAACCCTATGGGGCAGTTCTACTCTGTCTTGTAGGATCACTGTGAGTCGGAACTGACTTGAAGGCTATGAGTAACAGGTGACAAGTTCTTAATGACAGTAATCTTGCTGTGAGATGTTATCATCCCACAGGTTTACTCTAGGTTTAACATAAAGAAGAAAATGTTAAAATGTTTATATTTTGCTATTTAGAAAATAAACTGAAATGCACAACTGAATAGATGCTAAAATTAGCTTTGTTTGTAAACTATTTTTGCTTCTATTTTAGCATCAACTTAACTCAGTTCCTATTTCCACTTACCACTTACATTTCTCCAACCCCCAAATCTAGTCTTTTGACTTACTACTCCCAGGGTTGGTCCTTAAAAAGCCTGTAAATATTTCTGTGCCTCATTTTATCTCTTGAAATGAAGTTAAATGAACCCACAGTTAGGAAGATTTCTTCTAGAGTATGCTGACAGGGTACCCAGAAAAGGCATTGGACTTTAAATTTTTCTGTGTGCAGTCCCTGATGATGTAAATGTTGAGCGTTCAACTACCAGCTGCAAGGCTGATGGTTTGAACCCATGGACAGGGGCCTCACGAGAAAGGCCTGGTAATCTGCTTCCATGAGGTCACAGCACTAAAAACCCGCTAGAGCAGTTCTGCACTGCACACATGGGGTCATCGTGAGCTGGGCTCAACTCCAGGGCCACTAGCGATAACGTGTTACATAGTCCTTACTCACAGTTGTATTGGTGCTGAGTACCCAGAGAGTTTAAGAAGACTGAAGAAGGCTATCTTAAGACAACAGCTCATGAAGGAAGAACAATCAACCCCATCTGCAAAATGAGCTGCTGGAAAACCAGTTGCCAGAAATTTTACAGATGGATTATTATTATGAAAACTGTCTTTAGTTTGCATCTGAAACATGAGATGAGTATTGTATTACATTGCTATATCATACTGTAACTCCATTTAGTGTATTTTGCTCACCTCTCTTTTCTGGAAGCATTATTATCAACATCTCTATGCCAGGAACAACCATACTCAAAAGTCAACCATCTGCCGTATCAATGTCAAGTTCTCAATTTAAAAATTGTACCGTGGTTACATATCTCCTTGATTTTAAGAAATATACACTGAAATAATTAGGATAAAAGGATATCATTACCTCCAACTGGCTCCAACAGCCCTGACATATGGGAAGAATACACACACATACATGCGCACACACAGAGGTCATGCCAATGTGGTAAATGTCAACATCTGGCAAGTCTGGCAGAAGGGTACACAAAAGTTCTTGCAATTTTTCTGTGAATCAGAATTTTTTATTTTTAGTTAACTACTGGGGACAACTGGCTAGAATTCTTTCCCAGAAATGCTGGCATTACTTCAGTCTGATGTGAAAGGACATGACAAAATGGTTGTAGCAGGTAATCAACAGTAAGATCAAAGATCACACTTCAGGTTTGTAGTGAAGTCAACATTTACCTGTATAGCTATACAGTTCAGTGACTAGCCACCAACCTGTCTTTTGAAAATTGTTTTACTGTGAAATAAATAGATGAGTGCTGTGTGTACGTAAGTATGTACATGCGTTATGTGGAAACCTGGCAGCACTGTGGTTAAGAGTTTGGCTGCCAACCCAGAAGTCAGCAGTTCAAATCCACCAGAAGCTCCTTGAAAACCCTAGGGGGCAGTTCTACTGTGTCCTAGAGGTTCTCTATGAGTTGAAATTGACTTGATGGCAAAGGTTTGGTTCTGGTTTTATACACACACATACATACATGCACACAGATGTGTGTGTGTACAACACATACCGAGACATAAAAACATTTGGAAATTCAATAGGTTTTACATGCACATTTCAGTAATAATGACTACATTCACCATGTTGTACAACCATCAGCACTGTATTTCCAAATTATTCCACCACCATTAACAGAAACTCAGTGTCACCTATCAACACCTCTCCTGCCTCTCCTTCCCTCCCAACTCTGGCAAACCACTAGTAAACGCAGATCCACAAACTTTTACATACTACCCTCTTAGTCTTCACTTCCTCCAATCCCAATAAGGACTATTTTTTAATTGCACTAATTACTGCAACTGCTGTTCCAGGAGGTATGCTTAATCTTCTGGAAATGGATTTATCAACAGGACACCAAGGAAAAAGGTAGAGCTTAATTCTTGTCAGTTATAGAACAATCAGTTAAGGCCAAGCTAGCAAACAAACTCTCTACTGCAGGCTAACATCTCTCATTAAGAATGGTGGTTATCCAGGTTCAAAAGTCACTCTGCATATTTTGACATGTCATTCAAGCTGTAATGTGACAACACTAGCTTTGGAGAATAGCTGTTCAATTTTCTCTAGAAGCACTGGTATATTTCTTCAAATAAATGTACCTATACTCAACATAAAATCTTAAAAGACTGTTGCATTCTCTTTATTTATTGCTATAGAAACAGAGAATTAACACAACCTGAGTGAAATGCCCTATTTTCTTGATTATATATGTATGCATTTTTAATAAGTTCTGAAAGTGTGCATGAATAGGAGAAATGCACAGCATACGACGAATTCCCCTGTCCACTGAGCTAATAGAGACGTGGTTTGTTTAAAATTCTGAGCTGTGGTTCTACTGCCTGGGAACGGCTTTCTAAAACTCTGTGGGTGGGTACTGGTAATGAAACAGAGAATTCAGAGCAGCAGGGAGCATAAGGCCAAATAAGCTTTTAGAGCAATGTATGTGTATGCACTAAAAATAATTACACATACATAGTAGAAGGCTGGTTAGCTGGGCCCACAGAGGCACTTGGATGTTCAGATAAGTAATCACATACGTCCCCCATGACAAAAATGCTTCCAAGGTTCAACTGTCTGATTTTTAATCGTGAAGAAGTGAGTCTATTGGCTCAAGTGCCTTCTCATGTTGTTGGTTTGGATGCAAAAGCTAGTCTTTTTTAATCAAGATTTTAATCACAAGAAAACGATTAACCCTCCAAGGCCCCTAAACTGCCATTTGCCCCAGAAAGAAGAGTTCTCAATTACAAATGCAAAAGCTTAGAGAGGAGCTCAGGAAATAGGAGTATTTACTTTTGTAGAAGTCATGCTTGTGAACCCTCTCAAAGAATAATTTTCCACTGGTATATACAGTGTTACTTTTACAACACAGCACACAAAATAATAAAAACTTTATTCTTCCTAGTTCTGATGGGCAATTTTCTTAACACAGAGCAGAAGGCTGGGCTTCATGTTACTCACAATCCTCACGTCTTTAAGCAACGGCTGCTAACAGTTTTCTCCCCTTCCACGGCTAACGGACCTCCACCGCCTTGTATATGCACTCTCCACTGTGCTGACCTTGGGTTCTTTATTACCAGGTTCTGATTCCAACTTTATTCAACCAGTCTATACGTATGAGTTTTACCACTGTGTTCTACATGTACCACCTCCCACAAAACAAACTTCTCTTTACTCTCCTTTCATTCAGCTCACCAGACACTTTCTCTGTTCACATCCCAATGTTTTACCATTGTTATGCTGTTGTTGTTAGGTGTTGTTGACTTGCTTCCACTCATATCAACCCCATGCACAACAGAACGAAATACTACCCAGTCCTGCATCACATGCACAATCATTTTAATGCTTAAGCCCACTCCACCAGGCAGCCTCCTGCACAGGTACTCGGCTCTCTCGCTTCACAGGTCAGCTCCAGCACTGTCTCATGCTGGTCTTTTGGTTCTGTTGCTGCTGGTTCTCTGCTACTGCCCAGACTTTCCTGCTGTCATTCTGCTGCTGTTGCTGTTCTTCTCACCAAGTGTATCATCGCCAGTGTAACAGCTCTACCCAGTTTCTTCTGAGTCTTCTATCCATTCACAGTTTCAAAACTACTTCCACATTTTAAGTATCTGTTAGCACAGCATTCCATTCTGGGTACTAAATTGTCTTAGCCATCTAGTGCCGCTGTAACAGAAATACCACCAAGTGGATGGTTTCAACAAAGAGAAATTTATTCTCCCACAGTCCACTAGGCTACAAGCCCAAATTCAAGGCATTAGCACCAAGTGAAGGATTTCTCTTTGTTGGCTCTGGTGGAAGACCCTCATCATTAGTCTTCCCTTGTACTGTGAGCACCTTAGCACAGAAACCTCAGGTCAAAGAATGGCACTCTGTTCCTGGCATTGCCTTCCCAATGTTATGACATCCCCATGTCTCTCTGCTTCCCTCTCCTATTTACACCTCAAAAGAGAGGTCTAATCTTGTAGACCTAATTGGTATAACTGCTGCTAACCCATCTTATTTAATCACAGTGATAGAATTTACAACACAAAGAAAAATCCCAACAAATGACAAAATGGACAATCATACAATGCTGGGAATCACAGCCCAGACAAACTGATACACAAATGTGGGGCCAAGCCAAGTACCCAAGTGCCGTCAAGTCGGATCCGATGGGGGGGAACATAATTCAAACTCTAATAGCTATTTACAAAAGAATGAAAATCAGTGGCATCTGACATCTCAGTAAGAACTGTGAACACTAGACAATACGGGACCAATGACTTTCATCCAAGGATTCCAGAATTCAGTTAAACTTTCCATCAAACTAGGAACAAAAAAGACATTTTCAGACATGCAACAAATCCCACATTCCTTCTCTTAAGCATTTACTTGGGAGCTCTTGGCAAACTCCATAGAGCAGTGCTCCTCTGTCCTATAGGATCATTATGAGCTCAAATCAACTGAATGGCAATCGCTTGGGGTTATGCCAGAAAAATGACGAAGTAAAAGAAACAGCAGGTAGTGAAGAAAAATCATGTGGTGACACAGGAGGCTTCAAGAACTTCTAGTACACTCACCCCAACAAGGTCGGTACTAATCCAAAAAACACAAAACAACAAATGTTGGAGAAGCTGTGGAGAGACTGAACTCTTTTACATGGCTGGTGGGAATGTAAAATGGTACAACCTCTTTGGAAAGCAATTTCGCACTTTCTTAAAAAGTGAGAAATAGAAATACCACATGATCCAGAAATCTCGCTGCTTGGAATATATCCTACAGAAATAAGGGCTGTCATAGGATCAGATCAATGCACACAAATGTTTACTGCAGCACTGCCCACAATGGCAAAAAGATGGAATCCCCTAGACGGCCATTAACAGATGAATGGATTAAAAAAGTATGGTATACATACACAACTGAACACTATGCAATGATAAAGAACAATCATGATTTTAAGAAACATCTCATAACCTTGAATTAACTGGAAGATATTATACTGAATGAAATCAGTCAGCTGCAAATGGACAAATACTATACGAGACCACTATTACAGGGATTTTAGGACTTATGCACAGAAGAAAATATTCTTTGATGGCTACAAGCAAGGGTGGAGAGGGATGGAGAGAGTTATTCACAGATTAGACAGCTGATATGAATTCAGTTAGATGAAGGGAGTGACAGCATGCAGTAAAAGGCAGGTCAGCTAAAAGGTTTTCTAAATTCAACCCAACATGTCAAAGGACAGAGGAGCAGGGACAGAGATCTGGTGACCATGCTTTCAGGGGTCACTGAGGTCAACTGGCATAACAAGTCTTTCTCTAAGAGAGTCTTCTGCACCCCATATTGGTGAGCAGTGCCTGGTGTCCTAAAAGGCAGCAAGCTGACATCTGAGGAACATCGACTGGTCCCAACCCACCTAGAACAGATGACAATCAAGAACATCAAAAACATGAGGTAAAATGAGCCCACGAAACAGAAGGGGCCATATGATTAGAAGACTACATCAGCAGAACAGAAGAACTAGGAGGTGCTTGGCCACCACCGAAGATAGTCTTGACAGAGAACACAATGTAGAGTCCCTGATATAGCACAAGAAAAGGGGGTATACAGATCAAGAACTGTATTAAATGGTCCAACATCCTAGAGTATCCCCTGAGAACATGGCCCCTAGGCTTGCCCCTAGCCCACAGCTGAAACCAGTACTGAAACTAACACTTTAGAGAAAGAATGGACTGGACTTGGGAACACAGAGTGGTGCAGGTAGTATGTATACTTTATAGTTTAGTGTATATATATATATATGAGGCTGTCTACTCATTTATTTTTAGAGGGGAGAGGAAAGGTGGACAGGAGGGGGCAAGTGTTGGCTGAATGGATGCTGGAAGTAAAGAGTAGAAGAGTGTGCTGCCACAGGGTGAAGAGAGCACAGAGTTGTAAAGAGGTGGCTGCTTGGGGTTTTATATGGAAAACTGACTTGAACTGTAAACTTCCACTTAATCACAATAAAAATTATTATTTTCTTAAATTTCATATAGACTGATCATGGGCTTCAGAAGAGAGGTTCAGTAAATGTGCAAATACAGAATCAGAAAAAAGGAACATCAAAAAATCCAACTGTTACAAGAATAAACAAAAGTAATTATAAAATCAAAATTTAAACATAAGACTAAATGTGCCGTGATGTATGAGCAACTGATAAGAATATAACAAAGAATCACTTTGGTTTTGATGCAGAAACATTCTCCTTCAACAGCCCAAGAACTGTGACATCAGACCAAGGGACTGTGACATCAGATCAACAGAAAAATGAACACCTCTCTAGGACATAACTCAAGGCCTTTAAGGTCGCCATGAGTCGGACTCTACGGCACTGGGTTTTGGGGTTTTAGGATGTAAATTTGGCAGCCTGGGTGGATCAACATTTACAAAGTTATAACAAAAGGCCCTTTATGAGCTGTCAGTTGTTAGCAACAACCTATGAACATTATGTGGAATATCTGCTTATACTTGCTTGCCGACATGTAAACAGTAACTCTGCCAATACAGTAAGTACAAGTGTAGTTTATAGGAGGTACAATAAGAAAAGTGGAAGAAAGATCAGAGGTGCTAACCACCTCACCTATAAGATGCTGAGAATGAAGCTGTATTGCCTACGTTACTCCATACTGAATTTAAAAAAAGCAGAATGACCCAAACCTAAGGGACAAAACTGGAAAACTATTAGAACAAAACGTAAGGATAAACAGATTCTTAGATCTGGCATGAAAAGTATGAGCAACATGATAAATAAAACTTCGCAAAAAATAAAAACTGTACATCAAAGGATATTATTAAGAATGTGCAAAGAAACCTACAGAGTAGGGTAAAATATTTACAAATCATATAATCTGACAGGGGCTTAATATCCAGAACATATAAAGAACTCTTACAACTCAACAACCAAAAGAGAAACAACCCAATTAAAAGCTGGGTAAACAATGGATAATTCATCAATGACACACATATGAACAACAGGCACATAAAAAGATGGTCAAGGTCAGTGGTCATTAAAGAGATACAATGCAAAACCACAATGAGATACTATTTCACATCCACTACAACAGCTTTGGAAACTTTGGTAGCATGGTGGATTAAGTGTTACATCTGCTAACCAAAAGGTCAGCAGTTCAAATCTGCCAGGTGCTCCTCGGAAACTCCACAAGGTAGTTCTGCTTTGACTTCTCGGGTTGCTATGAGTTGGACCCAACTTGAAGGCAGTGGGTTGGGTTTTATCACAGCTATCATTTTTTTCAAAAAGAAAACAGCAGGCCCAAGATGGCAGACTAGATACATGTCTCTTCAATTCCCTCTAACAACAGTGGCCTAAATTAATAACTGAATGGAGCACTCCAGACACCTAGAAGCCCTAGGATACAGCACAGGAATGTCGGTATGGAATACGCATTTCAGTCAACGGGAAACTACCTTTCGCTGACAAGGTAGCACATGCTGAACCCCACTCCTGTTGACTCACCGCTTGGACAGACTGCAAGTACTGACATGGTCTTTGTTATCCAGGAGGTGAGGACAGGCATGAGCTGGCAAATACACCAACCTGTAGTGCTAAAGTAAATAGTGAATAGCACGACAGAGAAATTGTACGTGGAACCATCAAATTTTGAAAGCCTGGCTGCTCACTGAGGGCACTGCTGCCCCTTTACTCTCTCTTTTCTGAGCTTCACCATAGGTTCTGTGGTTTTGCGGTAGTAAGGGCAGCTCAGCCAGGACGCCATCCTAGTTGGCTGCGAGGCAGAGTTACCCAATCAGAGGCCTCAGCAGGGCTCAATTCCCAAGCTGAAAAGCAAAAAGGCTGTGCAGGACAGTGTTACCTTACAGGAGTGGCCCAGCTGAGGATGGCAGCAAGGCCATAAGCCCTCCGTAATTAAACCACGCCATACCATCTGGGTCGGCCAAAGAGGTGCTTCTGTTGCCAGCAGGAAGGGGGAACCTACCACATCTGACGACCTGACTGATTTTGTCAGCTGTTGGTCAGCTCCCCGCTTCTTAAAACAAGACTACCTGGACCACTGACTGCTGAGTGGCCCAACAGCATCTCTTCCAGCCTTTACTGATCCACATCATAGGGTTGATTATGGACCCCTACTGAATTCTTAAGGAGGGAGCCTTCCTTGCCAGCCAGGAGGCAGATGCTGTCACTCAGGGAGTCCAGTAGGGCCAGTCACTGGAGTACACAGAGATGGGGGTAATCAACCCCCTTCCCAAAACTACGTCTCAATAAAACGAAACAGCCTCTAGATGGCCCAAAGGCAACAAACCATTCCTAACCATTTAAAGAAACAGTCTACCACGGCTCTGGAAAGCTCCCAAAATAAAGAACTCAAACACTTTCAAGATGAAGAAACTGTTCTGAAACTACTGGAGGTGAAGTACAAAGAATTATATACGGAGCCCTCCTTGACATTAAACAAAATGCAGCAGAGCAAAATGAAAAATTAAACAACCTATACAAACTGATGGAACAACTATCTGAAATCTAGCTGATCAATAACAAAATTACAAAATTAGACAACTCAATACAAAGCCAAAAGTGCAGAGCTGAGGAGATGGAAGTCAGACTTAATGACCTTGAGGACAGAGCAACCAACAGCATCATTTATGAGGAAATATAAGACAAAAAGACTAAGAAAAATGAAAAAACATTAAGAAACATGTGGGACTCTAGTAAGAGGAAGAATCTATGATTAATTGGAGTTATTGAATAGGAAGGGATAGCTGAAAACACAGAGAGCATTGTTGCTGACAAAAGACATCCCCAAAATTATGAAAGAGAACATACATATCCAAGATGTGTACTGAATACCATAAAAACTGGGCCCCAAAAGAAAGACACGGAGACATACTATAACCAAGCTCAATAAATTGAAACTATAAACAGATTCTCTTAAAGGCAGAGAGGCCCAAAGCAACACTAACATTCAGAGGGAAATGCTGTAGGATTTCTTCTGACTTCTCAGCAGAAATGATGTTGGCAAGGAGGTAGTAGGATGAGACTCATCCAAAGCTTTGAAGGAGAAAAACATACAACCAAGAATTACAAAAACTGTCTCTCAAGTATGAAGATGAAATTAAGACAATCGGAACAAAGCACAAGCTTAGAGACTTTGCAAAAACCAAACCAAAACTACAAGAAATACCAAAAGAAGCTCTTTGCTTAGAAAAACAAAACCATTAAGTGTATATTTAAGGAGCCAATGCAGGACACAGCATCCATAATCCTACTCCATTACAGAAGTCACAAAACTCAATCAAAGCTACCATATTAAAAGGAGGGAACCAGTGATCACATCATGAAACCTATTACACCATCACACTAAAATGAGGGATATACTACAGTAGTTACAGTCCTTGCAGATGGACAGGAAGTTAAAAGGATATGCAGAAGTTAGAGTCGGGTTTAAACTTAGAATATTAAGGGGGATCACAGAGGTAGCCACCAAACACAGTAACAATCCAACATATCAAAACAACAAACGTAATACAGGAGTCTCAATAAACATAAAACCTACACTGAATAAGGTGAAAAGTCAACCTACAAAGATGACTGACCCAGGACAGAATATTAAGAGCAACACACATCCAAATGACAGCACTAAACACAAACCTATCAATAATTACATTGAATGTAAATGGACTGAATGCTCCAATAAAGAGACAATGAATGACATCATGGATCAAAAGACACAACCCATCTGTATGTTCCTTACAAGAAACACACCTTAGACTCAAAGATATGAACAAACTTACAATTAAAGGATGGATAATATACACCAAGCTAACAATATACAAAGATCAGCAGGTGTGGCAATACTAATCTCATGAAGTTAAAACCCACCATCATGGACAAGGATGGTCATTATTTATTGCTGAAAGGCTCCATACATAAGCAGGACTTAATAATATTAAATATTTATGCACCCAATACCAAAACATCTAAATACATCAAACACTGACCGTACTGAATGAGATAGATTATTCCACAAAAGTGGGACACTTCAACACTCCACCTTAGTAATAGATCATCCAGATAAAAGCTCAGTAAAGACACAGAAGAGCTTACTGTGACAATTAACCAACTAGATCTCACTGACATACACAGAACTTTTTATCCATCAACAGAAAAATACACTTTCTTCCCTAGTACACATGGAACATTCTCAGAATAGCCCATGTGTCATGACATACAGTAAGTCTCAACAAAATGCAAACCAATGAATCATTGCAAAGCATCTTGTGGGACCATAAAGCCATTAAAGTCAAAATAGGTAGCAGAAAAAACACAGATAAAAATTGGAACTCATGGAAATTACACAACTTGCTCAAAAAGCATGTGTTACAGAGAAAATCAAGGATGCAATAAAGCAATTTATGGAAGCAAATGAGAATGAAAACACATCCTACCAGAACCGATGGGGTACAGCAAAAGCAGTCCTCAGAGATCAGTTTACCTCTATAAATGTACACACCTGGATGCAAGAAAGCATCCACACCAAAGAACTAACCCCACAGCTTGAACAAGCAGAAAGCAATAGAGGAACCCCTAAGGCACCAGAAGAAAACAGATCATAAACATTAGACCAGAACTAAATGAATTACAGAACAGAAGAAAAAAAATTAACAAAACCAAAGGCTGGTTTTTTGAAAACTAATCAACAAAACAGACAAAACACTGACTAACCTTACAAAGGAAAACCAGGACAGGTAACAAATAACCTGAATAAGAAAGGAGATGGGAGATGTCACAACAGATCCAGCCGAAATCAAAAGTATCATAACAGAATACTATGAAAGACTGTACTCTATAACAGATCAGAAAACTTAGAGGAAACAAGACAAATTTCCAGGTTCATATCACTTACCAAAATTATCACAAGCAGCAGCAGAATAACTGAATATAAATCCATCACAAATGAAGAGTCTGAAAAAGTCATCCAAAAACTACCAACCTTCACCAGAGAATTCTACCAAACTTTTAGAGCAGAGTGAACTCCAATACTACTGACACTATTTCACAGCATAGGAAGGGATAGAATAACCCCAAATTTATTCTATGATGCTAACATAAACCTGATACCAAAGCCAGGAAATGATCCCGCAAAAAAAGGAAAACTACAGACAGACCAGTATCACTCATGAACCTAGATACAAAAATCTTTAACAAAATCCTTGCCAACAGAATTCAACAACACATCAAAAAAATAATTCATCATGACCAAGTTGGATTTATACCAGGGATGCAAGGCTGGTTCAACATCAGAAAAACAATTAATGTGATGAACCACATAAATAACACAAAAGGTAAGTATCATCTGATTTTCTTAATTGATGCAGAAAAAACATTTGAAAAAGCCCAACACCCATTCATGTTATAAACTCTCAAAAAAATAGGCATAGAAAGGTAATTCCTCAACACACTAAGGGTCACCTACATAAAGTCAACTGCCTACATCATCCTGAATGGAGACAGACTGAAAGAATTCTCCTTGAGAACAAAACTAGACAAGGATGCCCACCCTCACCACTTCTATTCAGCACTGTACTAGAAGTTCTTACCAGAGCAATTAGACAAAACAAAGAAGTAAAGGGCATCCACATCAACAAAGTAAAAATCTCCCTATTGGCACATGATATGATAGTTTACTCAGAGAATCCTAAGTAAACTACTCGAGCTAATAAGAGTTCAGCAAAGTATCAGGATACAAGATAAGCATTGTTAATCAGCAGAATTCCTTTATACCAACAAAGAGATTATCAAGGAAGAAATCATTAAATCAATACCATCTACTATAGACCCCAAGAAGATAAAATACCTATGACTAAATCTAACTAGAGAAATTAAGAGACCTATACAAAGAGAACTGCAAAATCTTACTGCAAGAAACCATGAGAAACTTACATAAATGCAGAAACCTACCCTGCTCATGGATAGGACAACTTACAATTGTGAAAATGTCAACTGTACCCAAAGTGATCCACATATACAGTGCAATCCCAATATATTTTAATATATTTTTTATTATGATTGAGAATATACAATCCCATATAAATCTGCATACCCACCAATCAGCGGCTCCCACTGCTCTCCCTACCCGGTTACAGCACACACCTCCATTCTGCACATGTCACATGTCACATCCGCTTAGCAATCTCTTATCCTATCCTTTCCACTCTATCCCCCACATACAGTAAGATGGATGATATCCCACAAATGCACAGAACCATAAAGCACATACATGATGTTGTTGCTCTGTGTCACCAAGTCCAACCCATTTCTGCCTAAAGAGTTGACCTCCATTAAGATTTATAGATAGGGGCAGCATCACGGCAGGAGAACATCATGGCCCCTGGGCCGCCAACTGCGGTGTTTTAATAGAGATCTCAGGGTGAGCCCTTTTTTATTTTTGTGTTACCTGTGATACCCAACTTTGTGAGCCCCAACACAGCTATCACTGGTGGTGGCAGGCAACATCCGGTTCTTCCCATCACATGTCGATGTAGTCACCTGCTCACATGGGTCTCTCAGTCTTCTGGGATCTCTCTGCTCCATGTCATTTTGGTCCTTGGAGATCATCCGTTCCTGCTGAGTTGGAACCATTTAGCGTACCTCAGATGGCAGCTTAGCAGCTTTTAAGACCCTAGATGCCACTCACCAATTTGGGGTGCAGAAGACTCTCTTAGCAAAATGCTAGTTGTGCCAACTAGCCTCGGTTTCCCCTGAGACCATGGTCCCTGGCCACCTGCCCCAGCTACTCCGTCCTTGCAATATTGGGTTAAGATAGGAGGAGTAATCATGTTATGTTTAAGTCCAGTTAAAATTGATCTTCTTTCTAACGTGTTCTGTCACTGTTTTCACCCAACCAAATTTCTATCAACTATCTAATCAGTACCCTAAGCTCTCCCTCTGCACCCTTGCAGCTGTAAGAGTCTTTTCTTCTATGTGTGAGTCTGTTTTTAAGTTCTTATCGTAGGGGTCTCATACAGTATTTGTCATTTTGTTGCTGACTACCTTCACTCAACATAGCGTCCTCCAATTGAAACCAAGTTATGTTTCCTAAAATTATCACTGTTCTTTATCATTGCATAGTGTTCCATTGTGTCTATATACCATAGTTTACCTATCCATTCCTCTGCTGTTGGGCAACTGGGTTGGTTCCATCTTTTTGCTATTGCTGTAATAAACATTCATGTGCATGTATCAGCTGGTGTGAATGGCCTTGATTCCTCAGGATATATACCAAGCACTGGAATCACTGGGTCAAATGGTATATCTATTTCCAGCTTTTTAAGGAAGAGCCAGATTGCTTTCCAAAGCAGTTGCACCATTTTGCAATCTCACCAACAGTGTAGGAGAGTTCCAGTTTCTCCACAGCCTCTCCAGCATTTGTTGCTTTGCATTTTCTGGATCATGGCCAACCTTGTTGGGGTGAGATAGTATTTCATTGTAGTTTTGATTTGAGTTTCTTTAATAGCTAATGATCATGAGCATGTCCACATGTGGTTTTTGGCTGCCTGGATCTCCTCTTCAGAGAAGTGTCTGTCCATCTACTTTGCCCATCGCTAATTATTTATCTTTTTCTTACTGATATTTTGTAGTCCCTTATAGATTATGGAGTTCAGGCGTCAGTCTGACATGTAGTTGCCAAATATTTTTGCCCATTCTGTAGGTGGTCTTTTAATTCTATTGATAATGTCTTCGGATAAGCAAAAGTGTTTGATTCTTAGTAGTTTCCATTTGTCTATATTCTCTTCTGTTGATTGTGCTTGCATTGTGAGATTCTGAAGTCTGTCTACGTTGTGCATTAAAGCTTCCATTGTTGATCCTACTTTTTCTTGGATGAGCTTTATTGTTTTAGATTTAACATTTACGTCTTTTATCCAGTTTGAAATGGTTTTCGTATAAGGTGTGAGATGTGGGTATTGTTTCAGTTTATTGCAGATGGATATCCAATTATTTTGCCAGCACCATTTGTTGGTGATTTGTTTCTCCATCTCATTAAAAACTGTCACAAGACAAATTCGGTATTTTCTAACGAGACAGAGAAACAAATCCTCAGCTTTGTTTGGAAAGGGAAGAAACCCCAGATAAGCAAAGCACTACTTAAGAACAGGAACACAGTGGGAGGCCTCAACATTACCCTATCCTAGAACCTATTACACTGCCACAGCAGTCCAAACAGCATGGCACTGGCACAAAAAGAGACATGTTGACTAATGGAACAGAGTTGAGACCCCAGAGATGTCACCACTGTCTTATGAACAGCTGATATTCAACAAAGGCTCTAAGATTGTAAACTGAGGTAAAAACAGTCTCTTTAACAATGGTACTGGCAAAACTGGATATCCATCTGCAAAAATTGAAACAAGACCCGTATCTTACACCTTACACAAAAACTAACTCAAACTGGATAAAAGACCTAAGTATCAAACCTAAAGCAACAAAGACCATGCAAGGAAAAAAAAGGGTCAACAATGGAAGTTTTAACACACAATTTAGACAAGACTTTAAAATCTCACAAACAGAGCATGGCTAACACAAGAGAAAACAGCTAAATGCCAACTACAAGGGATCAAACACTTTTGCTCATCCAAAGACTTTATCAAAAGAGTGAAAAGACCATCTACACAACAGGAAAAAGTATTTGGTAACTACGTGTCAGACCAACATCTGATTTCCATAACATACAAGGTACTACAAAATATCAATGAGAAAAAGGTAAATAACCCAATTAAGTAATGGGCAAAGGAGATAGACACTTCACCAAAAAAGACATCCAGGCAGCCAAGACACATGAAGAGATGCTCACAATCATTAGTTATTAGTAAATCTAAATCAAAGCTACAATGAGATACCATCTCACCCCAACAAGGTTGGCCATCATCCAAAAAACACAAAATAACAAATGCTAGAGAGGCTGTGGAGAGACTGGAACTTGCCTACACTGCTGGTGAGATTGCAAAATGGTACAATCTCTATCGAAAGCAACTTGGCACTTCCTTAAAAAGCTGCTAACAGATACACATTTACTCAGAATATACACACCATTGCTTGGAACAGATACATCACTGCTCAGAATATATACTACAGAATCAAGGGCAGTCACACAAACAGATGCATGCACATGAATGCTGACTGCAGCACAGTCCACAACAGCTAAAAGATGGAAACAACCCAGGTGCCCAACAGACGAATGGATAAACAAACTATGGTACATATACTCAATGGAACACTGTGCAATGATAAAGAACAAAGATGATTTTCGGAAGCATCTCATAGCCTGGTTTCAACTGGGAGAGATAATGCTGAGGGAAAGCAGTCAGCAGCAAAAGGACAAACACTGTATGAGACTCCTACCATCAGGACGTAAAAATACACTTACGTACATAAGAAAAGACTCTTTGAAGGCTGCAAGGCTGACGAGGAAGGGAGAGGGCTCATCACAGATTAGGCAGTTGATAAGAATTTGGTTGGGTGAAAACAGTGATAGCACACAGCAGAAATAAGACCAACTTAACTTCAACATAAACTGAAAACTCTTCTAATCTTAACCTGATATTGCAAAGACAGAGTAGTAGGGACAGAGGTCTGGGGACCATGCTCTGAGGGGACATCGTAACTTATTGCTAAGACAGTCTTCTGCACCCCATTATGAAAGTGGTATCTGGGGTCTTAAAAAAAGCTAGCAGCTGCCACCTGAGGTACACCAAATGGTCCCAACTCATCCAGAATAGATGATCACCCAGAACAACAAAGACACAAGGAAAAAGGAGCCCAGGAGACAGAAGGACCTATGTGAATGGGTGACTGTATCAACATGTGACCAGCAGAACCAGATGGTGTCCAGCCACCACCAAAGACAGCTGTGATGGGGCACACTATGTTGAGACCCAGTGGCAACATGGGAAAAAGAGGTGTGCACCTCAAGAACTCCACTAAAAGACTGCAACTGATGGTCTGGCAGCCTGGGGGTTCCTCTGGGACATGCTGGTCCCTAGACATGCTGCTGTCCCTGACCGGGAAACATTATTGAGGTCAACTCTTCGGACAGGAATGGACTGGATGCAGGGGCACAATGTGACCATAAGGTGCATGTATTTTATAGTTCTATGCATCTATGGATGCTGTTCTACTGGCCCCTTACTAGAAGGGAGATGAGAGGGTGGAGAGGAGGGGACAGGAGATTGTTAAGAGGATATGACATATGTAGAACAAAAAGGAGGAGTACGCTGTCACTGGGCAAGGAGAGCAGAAGGAGCTGCAAACAGGTAGGCAATGTAAATTTAATTTGCATTGTGTATTTGCACTCAGTCACAATAAAATATTAAGAAAAGTAACAAGTGTCAGTAGAGTTGTGGAGAAATAGAAACTATTATTAACACTGTGGAAAAAAGTTTGGCAGATCTTAATGAAAGTTAAAACACAGAATTCCCATATGACTCAGTGATACAACTGGAAATCACTGAAGTATGTACATACAGAAACATGAATGTTTACAGTAGTACTGTACATAACAGTCACAGGTTGAAATAACCTAATTATCTATTAACAGACCGATGGATAAGCTGTGGTATATACACACAACAAAATACTACTCAGCCATAAAACAGGAGTGAAGTACTTACACATTCTATAAGTTAGATGTACCTAAAAAAGTACTATGTTGGGTGAAATAAGTCAGCCGTGTAATGTCACATACTGTATGATTCCTCATCTATGAAATACCCAGAACAGGTATATCCATAGAGACAGAAAGCAGACTACTGATTACCAGGAGACTAGGGAAGAAAAGGTAGAAAGTGATTATTTAATGAACATGGGGTGTTTTTCTGAGATGATGAAGATGTTCTGAAAAGACGTGGTTAGCGGCACCACACTGTGAATATACACTAAATGCCAATGAATTGTACAATTTTAAAATCATTTGCTGCACATTATGTGACTTTCATCTCAGTTAAAAAGAGCTAAATGCCACTGAACTGTACAGTTTAAAATCATTTGTTGCACATTATATGAATTTCACCTCAGTTAAAACGAGACAGATGGTGCTAGACGTTGACAGATAAAGAAAGAGTAAAAACCAGTAATATAAATATGAAACACTAGGTGAAGAGTAGTTGTGTGCTGCTGCGTCTCATCAAGTCCCTTTCCACCTCACAGTGACTCCCTGTGACAGAGTACGACTGTCCCACAAGGTTTTCTAGGCTGCCATCTTTGCAGAAGCACATCACCAGGTCTGTTTCCTACAGAGCTACTGGACAGGTGCAAACCACCAATCTTTTGGTTGGCAGCTGAGTGCTTAACTGCTGCACCACCATGGCTCCTAGGAGTAGTATAAGTAAGCTAAATCTTTGTATTTCATACCAGTTGATAATCAACAGCTAAAAACATATGGAAATAAGCATTTCCTCCCCACCCGCCCCCCAACCCCACAGTTATAAAGGCAACCTACTGAAGGAAAGTACTAAAACAGTCACTGTCACAAGAAAAAGGCTGACAAGTTTTACAGAGTGGGACTCTCTAGGCTATCACTTTCTCTTACAATTTTTCCTACAGTATAATCGGCTACCATGTGTTACTTTGGTAAACTGAAAATGTGTACTCAAAAAACAAACAAAAAAAATTGAGCACCAGTTTTTCTTTTCTGGTCTTTTCTGCTGGGCCAAATGTAGTAGCCACAGAAAGTCTCATTTTGGCCCCTTATAAACCATTTAATGACAGATTAATTAATATTTGGTGCTCTGTTTTTCCCTCTTCAGCCCACAGTAGTCATCTCCTTACAACCTCATTTCTCTGCTGCTACTTAGAGCTGATATCATCCGTTTTTTTATTCAAAAAACAGTAACCTTCTAGGACAAATACTCTTTCGTCTCAACTGTGTATGTATTAAAAGAGAAGATCTTAGAGGAAACTAATGTTTCTGGGATCTACCCCTTTCTGCCTCTACAGGATCCTGCTTCTAGGCCTCTCCCATTTCTCATTTAGTATTTTGAATTTCTTTTTTTTTCCCTGGTCCTTTCCTTCATTCTTAGCCAGGGTAGGCAAAATGATCCGTATCTTAACCACTCCATACCAACAAGCACCTGGCCCAAACATCACTACTTATTGGTTTTTTTAACGGCTCAACTAAGTCCTTGATTGAATGGTTCTGCCTCCAGCCTTCATTTCCTGTTTATCACAAGTGCCTCCTTAATGACTGGCCATCAGACTGGTTTCCCACAAGATTACAGAAACTTCTTTGAGGTTTTCCAATGATCACATGCTAGCCACAGCACTGTTTAGTACTTGTATTTCCCGATACCTCTTCTCATGCATCATTCATAATCCTGTATGGAACGTGCTCCTTTCTTTACTATTCCTTAATTCACTGGTTTTTCTTTCCTCTGGCCGCCTTAGCAGTCCTTCTTCTATATTCCTTTAGCCATTTGCACAGTTTTAATCACTGCTTCTAAACTAATGATTTCCAAACTGGGTCCATATTTATAAGTTTCTACAGGAACCTGAATTTTAGCTCATCAATAACTAAACATAATTTCCATTTTTCTTGTCATTCTTTCCCTGCCATCAATCACATCCTTCTTTCCTCAGTTCCCCAGACAAATCTAAACAGTCATCAAATTCTGTCAACTATTTTTTGAAAACATCTTCCTCAGATTCATCTCCCTTCTTTCGTTCTAGTCGCCACCACTCATGGAGCACACTGAGTATCAAACAGGATTGGGAGAGAGAGACACTCTGGTAAGTCAAAAACTACTGTATGTGCAAAACTTATTTATAATAACCCACTGGCAAAACAGCTTATAGACTGAAGGATCCCTCTACTGTATTAATTCTTAGTATATCTGCTTTGTAATACTGGGACTGTCCTGTATCACACTTCCTTAAACCATGCATACCTTAAAGCATCAAAGAACTCCACGGAAAATCTACAATTCTTTCAACAGTAAGAAGACTCTTGATAGGCTAGTTTTGAAGGTACTGCATAAAGTGAATTCATTTAAAGGCACAAATGACAAACAGAATGCGCTCATAAACTCCTGAATCAAACTTGTAAGCCCTCTTCAAAAACATTGCTCTGTGGCTCTGCTATAGACTTCTCGTATCTCACAGGTCCAATTACTACGATTCAATGAAGTTGAGTGATTCAAGTTTTACAGAGCTGTATCTCAATTTTACCAGATGTTGGGTGTTTATGTGCTACTCAAAAGCACTGCCAAGTCATATTTGCAGCTTCCATTCAACTAAGACGACTCAGCCCTAATGCTAGACTTTTCCCTCCACATTCCAGGGTCCCTTCATCACTCCTACTTACCTAAGAAACTAAATTCTATACATTTCACAGGTAAGATGATTTTTTAGACAAAAAAGGCCACATTAGCATTATCATTTGCTCCTACTGACTGGCATAACTTATCCTCCCTGTCCTTACTTTGTGAAATGAACATCAGTTATGTTTCTTGGTCTCTAAGGCTTGAATTAACTGTATTTATGCTTGTATACAGTCTGTCTCTTCATGTATAAGCTCCCAAGGGCAAGAAGCACGTTTATCACTTCTTTTGCATGTTCTTACAGCACCTACTACACGACTCTGTCACAGTGGTCTTGTTAATCAAGTGCTGACTGGCTGACTAACCACAGTGTCTCAGCTGGTCTGACACTCCAACTAAGCAACCATTTCTGAAGGCATGAGCTATAGCCACGACAGCAGGCAATACAATAAGATTATGGCTTTAATCGGCCATGATTATGAATTATTTCTGAAGACCCTTCATGAAGGGGTGCCCTGGAAGCTGACACAGGTATGAGAAATAAATGCCAGCCCGTCTGCTGGCAGAAGAGGCAGTGGGACTGTCTTTTCAGATAGATGAGCAAGCAAGAAAACGGGTAACACAACTTGTCTTAGAAGCAAGCAGCAAGATGAGGCAGTAAAAAGCCATCAGCATACATCATCCTATCACGGCCCAGTGTCATCCTCAGCTTCTATTAGGCCTCGCTGCATCAGCGCAAGTCCCAGACACTTTATCCTGTTTATAATTGCTGATGAGCAGTAATAAGGCCTCCATGCCTCAGCTCTGTCCGTTCCACTTCAGCACCCACCTATTAGGTAATAACTTTTATTTACAGCCTTGCTTGATGCGCTGTTCTATTAGTACAGCCAGGAACTGAGTAGGGCAAAAAAAAAAAAAAGTCTTCTTAATGGGCAGTATCATCGCAAGGCTCAGATGATTTATACTGCAGCTTTGTGGCTGTTCCATCACACTCCTGCGAAGACTGCTCTGGAAAAGCTACATTTCTAACACACCGTCCTCTAAGAGGCACAGACACGCTACAGAGGATCCACCTCAAAGACCAGAATCAACCACCCAAAAGAAAAAAAATCAGCCAAAAGTTTCAAGGAAGGAGACAGATACTAAATTCTCTTGATAATCTTTTAAAATAGTGTTGGCTCAGGCATTTTGCACCAACAGAGCAATAGAAGAGCTAATTAATGGGAAGTTCAGGGTTCATCTCCTTGGTTAAAGAGTGCAATGCCATGATAAAATCAACGACCAGAAAGGGAAAAATGCAGTTGTAACTGCAATCAAGGACCCACATTCAGGCAGACTGAGCGTGCATGAAGTACATGGTCCATGGGCAGTTCAACACCAAAACCCGGGCTTCACAACCGCACACACCCACACATGCACACATGTACCCAACACAGTTAGCAACACTGCACTTCTTTTTCTCTCCTTTTTATACAGTAGTACAGTTTTAATCTTACAGGTGCCAAAATGTCTCTCAACAAGACTGGCATCCTGACTTGACATCACACCAGTCTTTCCTCAGAGGCAAGCCACTGCTTCTCAGAGTAAAACCCACACGAAGCTTTGAAACAGGCTTTTGTCTTAATGTATCTAGCCCTCCTGTAAAACAGAGTAAGACCTTACTGTCATTCAGTAGTACAATTAAAAGAATAATAAAAACTTCCTCTGACCTTATCTGAAATGTCTACAATGTGGGAAATGCATTTTAAACTCGCCTGCTGTTATTTATAAATCTTGTAATAATATACTGCCTGGCCCCCTCATTCTATTCTCTAACACAAGCATAGATTCAGTGAATTTTTACAGAAAAAAAATAAGAATAATAAAATAAGTAACAAGAGACAGCATCTAGCAGGCTTCTCCCTTCCATAGTCACCCACTGAGTGGCCAAAAGCCAGGTACTGTCAACCAACAGCCACTATACCACACAACAATAACCTAAGAGAAAGCTGCTTTTCTTCTGTTTTAAGTATGGCAAGACGGTACCTTTCAGAACAGAGAGAATTTTGCAACGTTGCCAAATATTTGGTATTCACTATTCCCCCACCCTAGGAATCAAATGAACCCCTTCAGGATCCAGAATGATGAGTACACAAGGTAAAACACTTTTTTTAATTTTTTTTTTTTCCTAGCCATGACAGAGCTACTGTTTTGATCTTTCTTCAGTGGTTACATTAAATGCTAATAAAAATGAATGGTTTAGGTCTTCCCTAATATTCTCCTGACAAGAACTTGCATATTACATAAGTAGGTCAAATTTCTAATTTTCTGTCTCAAGTGCTGAGATCGCAGTGCTGACGGAAAAGCTATACCTGAAGGACCAAAAAGAAAGCACACGGGGGATAGAAACAAAAAAATCAAATTTCACACAAAACTCATTCATTTACAGTGTGTAAGGCTGACCAACAATGTGACGTCACTGACTCAACTCTGCAGGATTAAATGTGCTTGTTGAAATGTTTTCATGAACACTGAGATCAAACACACAACTTCAGGTATATCTAAGATTTACAGGGCCACCTCTGGTTTACCACCACCACCCCTTTAGCTTCGGAATCAGTTTAAAAGATCCTATATAAACCTCTAGGTAACGTAACAGCAATGAAACATTTCTCTTTAACTGGCTTCTGAACACTGACAGAGAATCTGTTTAGCACATCAATCTTCTCTGAACTCCCAGGTGAATGGGGGTTTCTTCCTTGTCTTTGTAAGAACAGACATTAATCTCAGGATCAGGATGCCCCAGAGAAGAGAAACAAGAAAAGGTTTAGGGGAAAGGAAGGAAACAATGAAGAATACAAGGCTATTCTAGTTCATGTCGCTGTGCATCATGGTGCAATGAAAACATGTGCCTGCCTTTTTTTTTTTAAAGACAACACAACAGGCTTGGAATACATAGTTAAACAGAATTAATATGCTTCTTAACAATGGAAAGACAACACTTTCTAAAAAACCTGCCTTGATGTTTAATGGGACAGTTTCTAGTCCCATTTGCTTTCATCTCAGGCAACACTATATAGCTCCCTTATAGTCCCACGAATGTTTATTTTACTTGTCACTCTACCAATTATAATCACTTTTTTTTACATGCATATAGCATGTTTTTAACTACATTTCTTTCAAAGTCCATCAGATAGACTATCATCCAGCCAACACACCTGAGCTGGATGAAGGACAAATATGGACACAGATGTGTTGCCGTTGGTAGTTGCTATCAAGTCACCTCTGACTCCTAGTGACCAAACCTACTGCCACTGAGTCAATTCTAACTCACAGTGACCCCACAGGATATAGCAGAGCTAGCTGTCCTCCTATAGGGTTTCCACAGAGAGGCTGGAGGATTTGAACTAATAACCTTTAGGTGAGCGGCTGAACTCTTAACCACCACAACACCAAGGCTCCTTACGCAAACCCAAACCAAACCAAACCCATTGCCATTAAGTTAAGTCCGACTCACTGCTGCCCTATTGGACAGAGTAGAATACCAACCCCTCTAGGGTTTCCAAGGCTATAAATGTTTACAGAAGCAGACTGCCATGTCTTTCTCCTGCAGAGCAGCTCAGTAGGTTTGAACCGCAGACCTCTGAGACAGCAGTCAAGTGTTTTACCCACTGTACTACCAGGTCTCCTTTACCTAATGTGTAACAGAATGAAATACTGCCCAGTCTCGCAGCACTTCACAACCATTGTTATACCTGAGTGTGCTGTTCTGGCTGCTGTGTTAATCCATCTCACTGAGACTTTTTCTTCTTTCTGCTGACCTACATTCCCACCTACGATGTCCTTTAGCAGTCATCAGTCTCTACTGATTACATGCCCAGAGCAAGCAAGCCAAAGTGCTGCAGCTGTTGCCTGCCTCTAAGGTGCATTCTGGTTGTGTTTTTTCTAAAATTAATTTGTTTGTTCTCATAGCAGTTAATGGCATATCCAACATCCTTCATCAACATCACAGTCAAATGCATCAATTCTTTCTTTTTCACTGTCCACCTTTTACATGCATATGAGGTCACTGAAAAGACCACGGTGCATCCTGGTCATAAAGGATACAGACATAGTGACAGAAAAGTCTGTTGACAATAAATTAAGTCTATAAACTTGCCTATCATATTCTTTAACTTCAGAAATAAAAGGACGGTAAAAGACAGAACCTCATTAGGAATACTCAGCTCCAGGGGGAGGAGTAATTTTCTTTTTTCAGATGCTAGACAGTCTGTTTCCTGGCATGTTTAAGGTGGGCAGGGTAACAGCTGGTGAGTGTCTGCTGACTAGAGCAGTCGGCCTAAAGGAGCAGAATCCTTGGGTTAGTCATTCAGGGATGCGCTCAAGAGAGATCAGGTCCGACCTGTCCACTGCAGCTTCAACAACTAATGTGCATGTTCATCAACAAGTGCCAAGAAAGGAAACACAAAGTAACATTTTCTTCTCCTGTAACTCTATAAATAAATCTTTTGACAAAAGGTCACATATCTTTAAATAAGAAATCTTAAGGCAACAAACTTTTGCACAAGGCTTTTTAAACATAAAAATATGACGTCATGAAGACACCAAAAAACCCCTAAATATCCAAAAACCTTCCTAATAACAAAACTGTTTCAAGGAGATGACTACAGCTCTGATTACAACGTTTTGGCTTAAGGTATAACTAACTAGGTATTTAGGAAAAAAGGAAAGACAGAAGGAAATCTTCTGGTGGTTTGCTGCCAAGGAAAGTGAACTTTTTCTCTTCATAATATACTTGTTCCTGGCAGGAATATAGTGAGAATTAACTAGGGATACTTGCAAAACATTTGGAGCTCTCTGAAGAAACATAAGCTCTCTCTAGTAATACAAAGGTGTGATGTGCTTTATAACTATCACATTCTAACCAAAAGCAACCTGGGACTTGGCAGTACTTTTCAACTCCTTGCTGACTGTAGACATCTCAGATTCTTACAATGCAGGCAAACAGGGAGTGTCAGTGAGGGGCTGAAGGAGGACAATCTAACATACCTTCACTTCGTTTTCCTCTACCTGAAATACCAAAATGATCACGGTGCTAGTATCTTCTTCTGTCTGAAGATTATATTGAGTTCGACTGTTAATATTTTTGTGCGGCTTAAGGCCAGTATGTAAAGAACTCCTGCCTACCAAGTTCCCAATCATGAACTGATCTTTCATTTGCCATTACGGACACTTTTTGCAATTCTGCTTTTCAGACGCATAGTTACCAAAAAGTAATTTCTTAAAAAGAGCTTCCACTCTCACTTTGATGGCTGGAGACTAAACCACTCTACAATTAAACAGACTCTAAATTACCATGATCTCTACCTGAACAAAAACAGTACTCAACTGAAATGTAACTACAGAACGAGCGATCTCCCTTCAGTCTTACATTCAGGACTCTATTTATTGAACCACATAATAATGGTTCTAGACACCCTGGTGGAGCAGTGGTTAAAGCACTAGACTGCTAACCAGAAGGTTAGTGATTCAAACTCACCCAGCAGTATCCTCAGGAAAACAACTTGGTGATATATTTCTGTGAAGATTCATACAAAGAAACCGAAGTCATTGCTATCAAGTCAATCCTCCCTCATAGCAAATCTACGGAAAACCCCACAGGCAGCTGTACTCTTGCCCTACACAGTTGCTATGAGTTGGAATCGACCTGATGGCAACAGGTTAATAATGGTTCTGATGCTAATCTTTAGCTCTAATGTTCAAGGTACTCAAAATAACCTGCCACAGGACAAGAAACCACTAACGTTTTCTGACTGCAAACTCTTATATCTATAAGAAATGTGGCCATATACCTTTAGTTTAAGCATACAGTGAAAATCTGTGAAAGGAGGAACTCATGGGACTGCCTTGTTTTTCTGGGTCTCACCAGTTTTCTACCTTTCTGCTTCTTTTAGTAGAAAACCGTTGTTCTCCTTCTCCAACAGTTTTCTGCCTTACACAGGTTCCAGATATCACAGGTTTTGCTCTATTTACTATTTATAAACTATATGAACAAATATGCATTACATACTCTGAGACAAATCTTAAAAATTCTGAAGGACTAAGATGAACAGCTTTTGGCATTTTCTACTCATAACTCACAGACTGTACACTGTGTGCCCTTCTATAGAGACTGCTGACTTAAAACAACCACTTTAATCCAGCCTAGCCTTTTTCCAACAAACATAATTATCAAAACTCAAGACTGCTTTAGATCCAACAACCTTGTGTCAATAGGCTGGTGGGGAGGCGGTTGGTAAAATAGAATTCAGAGAGTCTCAGTCTAAAGCTCCTAAGAAATGACATTGTTCTGGGAGGTCCACCAGGGAGCTACTGTTACTGAGGGCTCAGGTCAGAGTCCGCAGAACATGTTACAGTCAGGAGTCCTACTCTTGAAAAATCTACATACATATAAAGGCTGCAAGGAACACACCAGTAACGTAGCAGCAAAAACTGGTGATGATTCTGTTAAGATTACAGCTCAAATCAACACCATGGACAACCTGGAGATTCCAGAGCAGTGACAAAGATGAAGGCACAGCTCTTAAATTTGTAGTTGTCCAAGCAAAAATAAAGAATCAGGAAGCTGTGCTCCACAGGGTCTGAGCCAGTATTTAACACAGAGACTAACCGGTTACTTCAAAGACCAGAGGTGGCACAGCACAGATTTTTTGAGACGTACAACAGGCAGAACTTCATGACCTTTAATGTCCACACTGAGAAACCTCAGCTTTCCTTCAGGCTTTTTAAGGGCTGATCTGAAGAGCGCATTAATTTCCTTCGAAGCCAAGAATTCTCCATCTTTCTCTTGTTTACCTCCACTTCAGTGATGGCCAAGGAAATGTATGACCAAACACCAATGCCTCTCTCATCATTTCACATGTGAAAACCTAAAAACATAATTTTCAGTTTCTGCTATAACCTTTGTATTCAAGAGGATACGATGAATATAAAATCAATGAACAAAATGGCTTCAGCAATGAACGCCAATGTTTCTAATTTACTCTTCCTTGCCCCTAAGGCCCTTGTAAAATTCCTATGTGGCACAAACAGTTTGTATATGACTGCTAACTTGAAAGTTGGTGGTTCAAACTCACTTAGCAGTACCAAAGACAGGCCTGGTGATCTGCTTCTGTTAAGATTACAGCCACTAAAATGCTACACCTCAAAAAACACAAACCCACTGACATCAAGTGAATTCCAAGTCACAGCAATGCTGTAAGGGCAGTGTAGAACTATTCCACAGAGTTTCCAAACAGTGCCTTGTGGATTTGGACTGCCAACCTTCTGGTTAGCAGATACAGCATTAATCACTGCACCACCAGGAAGAAAACCCTATGAGGAAGTTCTGCTCTGTAACACAAGGGGTTTCCCACGAGTCAGAATCAATGTGAGGGCCAGAAACAACAACTACATGATTTTTACTGATGTGTTTATCAACACCATTTAATGGATGCCCACTGCATATACATAACCTTTAATGATACAATATAAAAAGGTAAAAGACTAGACACTTCAGGATGGATTATGCCTGGACAAAAAGAAAACAAAAATCTTTACAATTAGACCAATAAACACTGCCACAATAAATGAAGAAAATTAAAATTTTAGTCAACACTTTCATTCTACTTGGGCCCACAATCCACATCCACGGAAGCAGCAGCCAAGAAATCAAATGACATACCACAGTGGGTAAATCTGTTCCTGCTACAAAAAGAACTGAAAAAATACTCTTTTAAAAACATTTTAAAAAGCAAAGAAGTCCCTTTGATGACTAGCATGCATGTGACTCAAGCCATGATCTTCTCGATGGCCTCACATGCATGTGAAAGCTGGACAACGAATAAGCAAGAATGAAGACAAATTGATGCCTTTGAATCACAGTGTTAGCGAAGAATATCGAATGTACCACAGACTACCAGAAGAATGAACAAATCAGTTTTCAAAAAACACAACCAGTATGCTCCTTAGAACTGGGGATGGCAAAACTCTGACTCATGTACTTTAGATATATCATCAGGAGGGACCGATCGCTAGAAGAGGACGTAAGGGTCAGGGAGAAAGAGGAAGACCCTTTATGAGACGGACTAACACAACAGCCACAACAATGAACCCAAACGTGCCAATAACCACAAAGATGGCACAGGACCAAGTAACATCTCCATCTATTAAACACAAGGTTGCCGTGAACCAGAGACTCAAAAGCAACTAACATCGAACATTTATCGGCAGTCCACTTACTGGTGGAGTAATCACTGAGCACTCGGCTACTGACTGAAAGGTTGACAGTTCAAACCCACAAGTGGCTTTGCAGGAGACAGATTTTGCAATTATCGCCTAGGCAAGCTTCCAGGACAGTTCTACTCTGTCATAGAGGGTGGATCTCTATCAGATGAAACTGACTCAACGGCACACAACTGTATGAGATTTACGCATGTTGTTTTTGTTACATCAAATTAAAGAAATAGGTTTTTTTCCAATCCACTTTACAAATGAGAAACAAGTTTTAAGGTATTATTTTTTTTTAATTGCATATTGTTTAAGCAGCTAATCTAAGATCTGAAATCAGATCTGATCCTAGAACCCGTATTTTAAAAACTACTTCACTATGGTACTGAAAGAAGAGATCTAAGAAGGAACTGAAGGCACTGGTGAAAAACAAGTCTCCAGAAATTGAATATATGACAGCTGAGGTATTTCAAAACCAGGTGCTACATTGGAAGTGCTCACTCATGTATGCCAAGAAATTTGGGAGACAGATACCTGGCCAATCGACTAGAAGAGATTCATACCTGTAGCCATTCTAAAGAAAAGTGATCCAACAGAATGCAGAAATTATTAAGCAATATCATTAATATCACATGCAAGTAAAATGCTGCTGAAGATCATTCTAAAGCAGTTACAGCACTAAATCAACAAGAAACTGCCAGAAACTCAAACTAGATTCAGAAGACGACATGGTATCAGGGATGCCATTCCTGTATAAGATGGATCCCGGCTGAAAACAGAGTATCCAGGAATGTTTACCTGTGTTTTATTGACTATACAAAGTTATTTGACTGTGTGGATCATAACAAACTGTGGGTAACATTTAGCAGAACGAGAATTCTAGAACACTTAATTATGCTTATGAGGAACCTGTACAGAGATCAAGAGGCAGTTGTTCAAACAGAACAGGGGGTTAATACATGACTTAAAGACTCAAAAGGTATGTCATGGTTGTATGCTTTTACTACACTTATTCCACTGCTAAGCAAATAATCCAAGAAGCTAAACTACAAGAAGAACATGGCATCAGGATTGGAGAAACACTCATTAACAACCTTCAGTATTCAAATGCTGCAATTTAGCCTGCTGAAAGTGAAGAGGACTTAAAGCATTTAATGAAGATCAAACATCACAGCCTCAATATGGATTACACTGCAACATGAAGAAAACAAAATTCTTCACAACTGGACCAATAAGCACTCCTTGATAAACTGAGAAAAGACTAAGTTCTCAAGGACTTCATTTTATGTGGCTTCACACTGACAGTATTAAGATATCAAAGATATACTACATTAAGCAAATCTGCTACAAAAGATCTCTTTAAAGCAAAGACGTCACTTTAAGGGTTATGACCTAAGCCATGGTATTTTGACTCACCTTGTATGTATGTGAAAGCTGGACAATCAATAAAGAAGACTGAAGAATTGATGCCTTTGAATTACAGTGTTGATCAAGAACAGTAAATGCACTGTAGGATGCCAGAAGAACAACAAATCCATCTTGAAGCAAGTACAGCCAAAATGCTCATTAGAAGCAAGGATGGGGACACTCTGTCACACACACTTTGGACATATTATCAGGAGGGACAAGATCCTGCAGCAGGACATTATGCCTGGTAAAGTAGAAGGTCAGCAGAAAACAGAATGACCCTCAACAAGACGGATGGACCTAGAGGCTGCAACAATGGACCCAAACACTGCAACGATTAGGAGAATGGTGCAGGACCAGGCGGTGTTTCATTCTGCTGCAAACAGGGTCATCAGGAGTTGGAACTGACCCAACAGCACCCAACAACAACAACTTCACTACATACTATAGTTTCAAATCTGTTCTTCTTTCTCCTTATTTCACTCAGTGATAGACTTTTCCATTGTCTGACTAGGGGTAGAAAAATCACGATAAAATGTGATAATCAGTAATATGACATAGTGGAAAGAACCCAGGCTTTAGTGTCTGAAAGATGCGTATTCAAATCTTGGCCCAACTACTTACCAGTAATATTACCTCAGGAATTATACTTAACTTTCTGAGTGCCAGACTTTTTTTTCCCCCTCTGTAAAAGAATAATTATCATGTAGAACTGTCCTAAAGACTAAACAAGCATACATAAAGTATGCTGTATGGAGCCTGGCAATGTAGTAAGCATCCTATAAATACTATTTTTAAATACACAAAGTAGTATGGGAGCAGAAAGGAGGAAATAAATCTGTTGAGGAACAAGAAGAACACAAGTACAAGACACTGGAGATGGTCCTGTTAGTTACAACGTCATAACAGAACACGTGTGTTCCTTTCCCAAACCTCTCAGGATGGCCCTATCTACTTGAGGTTCACTCCTTGACTGCTACCTGAACACACTAGTGCTAACAGGTAAATCCACCTGAGGGCAAAGACAGGAAGGAAAGAAGACTATACTGTTCACGTCAAGTGCTGGACCAGAAATCAAAGGACTCTGAACATTTTCAAGCTTCTGGCTGGAATACGTAGACAGCTGGCTGTCTGACTGTCCCCTGGCTAATCAGTGCGGTCGGTTGCCTTCCAGGGCACTGATCCCTCCCCTTCTGTCTCAAACAGGAACCACCCAGCAGAGGTTAGGTACAGGGCACGGGGAAGTACGACAACATACAGGATCACCTCACATGCTCTTGTCTCATCATTTGAAAAGAATAAAAATTAAGTTTTTGAGAATTCACTGCCTAGACAGTCCTCTGAAACACTACCAAAATGCCTGTTTGACTTTTAACATCAAACTAAAAGCATCTAAAAGGGCTGAAGCTTCAGAACAGTTAGTACATGGAAATAGCTCATATTATTTGTGCCAGGGAGTTAAAAGAATTTTTAAGTTATGAAAAATACTTTGACTGTGACCTTTAGAAAAACAATATAGTTATTTTGACTCTTCTAAATATAAAACTTGAGATATTTTAAATAGTAAGTAGCATTATTAGAAAAGGCAAATATTGTTTTAAAAAAAATTAAGCTATAGGTTAACGGAGCAACGAACATTATGAATGCTCTTTAGAGAGCTACAAGACTCATGACTTCATGTTTAATAAAAATGTCACAGATGCACAAAGATGTTTTTGGGACTCTAAGCATCTGAAAAGAATGATTTAAGTATACTCTGTGTTTTTACACAAATGAGAGAAAATTATCTTCTAAAACTACTAGAGCACTGTGGTCCAACCAAAAAGCCAAACACATTGCCATCAAGTCGATTCTGACTCACAATGACCCTACAGGTCAAGAGTACAACTGCCCCACAGTTTCCAAGGAACACCTGGCAGATCTGGTTAGCAGAAACAGCACTTAAACGCTACGCCACCAGGGTTTCCATAATAGGTTAAAACAATGATTATCTGTCCTACAGCATCTTTGGCATTTCAGCCTCCATTAGTTAATTTTTTTTTTTATCTTCTGTGCCTTTCCTGACTTACCAATATTGTTCAAATATTAGGAAGTATGAAACTCTGATGCTCACCTCTCAGTTCCAGCTGCCCTCATTTAATTCCCTCAATCTGATCCCTAAAGACACCACTATGACCTCTGCTCACACTATACTCCCAATACCATGCATGTACTACATCACTTTACAACTGACAGAAGAAATCGGAAGTACCCTGGCAAGGATACCACATAATAACCAGTTTCTAATTTCTGTGAAAAACTCAGAGGTAAGAATGATATACATACCTGTACCACAGGATCTTTTGGTTGGTGTGATTAACGAGACATGAGCTGTGTCTGTGCATGGCCCACCTAGAAGTAGAAAGGCAGGCATATCAGTCAGGACATACTTTTACATGCCACCAGTTGCTACTGTGATACAGAGGAGCCTAAAAAGGGGCCAAACTGCAGACATCCATGAAGGAAGGTAATCAGAAAGGTGGTGGTGGTTAAGGAGTTAATTATAGGGACCTACCTTTAATACACCAATTTAGTCTACTGACCCACAGTCTTCCTACATTATGTTTTCAGAAATAAAATAACTGAAAGTCTCATACAATGTCAGGAAGTTCAAGGTTAAAATTTTCACTAGAATTCAGATGCGGGTGACAGAAAATCACCTGTGAGTTTGGTCAGGTAAGTTCTTCCACAGGGAAGTAAGAAAAGGGCTACCTCTCAGACTGACTTTAGTCATCACTTCATCTTTGAATTTGTTATAAAACTAGCTTCATTTAAAAGGAAGAATTCCTTAAGGAACAATAAAAAGATCATTTTAATACATAAGGAGAGCACTGCTAACAGGAATACCTACTTTCATTACAAGAAGTATGACATGAAGATCTTTATGGAATTTTGGTGGGCCCAGAGATCTGACATATGTGTAATTCAAGAGTATGCAAGAGATATAGTTATTTGGTGATGAGGCCTTGAAAAGCAGTAATTGCATTCTGTAAAGTCAGAGTCACTAATAAATTCTGATGTTGATACTGACACAAATTCCCACATACCCATTAACCGTGTTCCACCTTCTGAAATAAGAAGGCCAGGAAGTTACTGTATAAATGTTCAGACTAGTGATTTTCAACACACCCCGGAAGAGACAGCGGTGATGGTCACAAAGGAAGTAAATCACACAGGCAAATGTTACAAATGAATTTTAAAAAGGCTTTCCAGATAACTATGATTAATTAAGGTGGGAAAAATGATTACATGGCATAGTTGCATATCACCTACAGCAAATGTCATTCACCTACATTTTGAAGTTAGACAATGAAAAGAGAAGGAAAACTGGAAAGAGCTCAGAGACTTGAGCTTCTGATATCCATGGGTTTAAGGGCCTAGAGATCTCAACTATGAAATTCAGCATTAGCTCACTCTTTCTATACCAAAGCTGTACCAGCAGCAATCCTCAAAACCCACTGTCATCAAGTTGATTTGAACTCACAGTGACCCTACAGGACAGAGAACTGCTCAGTATGATTTCCAAGGAGTTGTTGGTGGATTAAAACTGCTAACCTTCAGGTTAGCAGCCAAGCTCTTAACCACTGATCCACCAGGGTTCCTTAGTGGGTTTAAAAAGACACAGAGGGGAAGGTGGAGAAACATAAACCAAATCACTATGTGCCATACACTCAGAGAGCTTATAGTCTTAGGAAGAGAAAATGTATGTACATAAATAGTGAACAATTACGTGACAGCAATAGAGTTGGGTGGAACCATCCACCTAAGAGCAGCCCATATTTGCAAAGGCCCAAATCCATGAACTGGGGGAAAACAAAATCTCTTTAACAAACAGTATTAGCAAAACTAGGTATCTACCTGCAAAACAAACTGAAACAAGACCCATGTCTCACACACTGCATAAAAACTAACTCAAAATGGATCAAGACCTAAACATAAAATCTAAAATGTTAAGGATTATGAAGAAAAAATAAGGACAACACTGTGAGCCTTATTACCTGGTATAAACAGACTACAAAATGCTACTAACAGTGAGATTACTAAAAATCAAACAGTTATGTGCATCCAAAGGCATCACCAAAAGAGTAAAAAGACTACCTACAGACTGAGAAAAAAATTTTGGCAACCACAAATCTGACTGCCACTTAATTGCCATAATCTACAAGGTACTACACAAAGTACCAACCAGAAAAAGACAAAACAACCTATTTAAACAATGGGCAAAACATATGGACAGCCATTTCCCCAAAGAAGACATTCAGGCAGCCAACATACACAGGAGGAAGTGCTCACAATCAATATCTATTACAGAAATCCAAACCAAAACCACAATGAGCTACTATCTCGCCCCCAACAAGGCTAGCATTAATCCAAAAAACATAAAATAATAAATGTTGGAGAGTTTGTGGAGAGACTGGAACTCTTCTACACTGCTAGTGGGAATGCAGAATAGTACAAACTCTTTGGAAAGCCATCTGCACTTTCTTAAAAAGCTAGAAATAGAAGTATCGTATGATCCAGCAATCCCACTGCTTGGCATACATCCTAGAGAATAAGGGCTGTCACACAAACAGATACACATGCATCGATGTTTACTGTAGCACTGCCCACAATAGCAAAAAGATGGTATCAACCTATAATGGATACACATACTATGGTATATTTACACAATGGAACACTATGCACTGATAAAGAACAATAATGATTTTAGCAAACATCCTATAACCTGGAACCATCTGGAAGACATTACGCTGAGTGACCAGCATTTCCCGGAAACGCTTCTGAAGAACTTAAAAGCAGGAACAAGTTGGCAGATTTAGAAAAGTTAGGACAGAAAAGCATGGCATTTCAGTTGAAACCTGTTCTACAAATGTCAGAGTCATCACTGAAAGTTCAACCAACTAAAGTTCCAGAGGTATAAACAGGCAACTGTGACATGAAAATAGCCTCAACACAAATGTAGATAAGGAGCTGCAAGAAACACTAAAAGAGACTCTATGTTCTCCAGAACCCGCTGAGCACAGGCTTCTACAGCTCCATAAAATGAAGCAGCTTCTGCTTCCACATGATAGCCAGAGTTGACCAATATATGGATGCTTAAAAAAAAAAAATTTAAGTATCCGTCTTTCTTGGAAAATATGAGGTTTAGAAAAGCACCAATTTAAGTCCTGCTACTGCTCCCAATTTGCCGAGTAATTCTGCATAAATGATTTGCATTTTCTCTAATAAAAAACTGGGGAAAATAAAAACACCCATAAGGCACTAGACTGATGGCATCACCTACACCAAAAGGTTTCAAAACGATCAGCTTTCTATACTATGTACCATCGCTCCCTTCTCTTCCGCCAGATTTTATGCTCCCAAGGGTCAACTCACACTGTCACCTACTCTTCGGTCAAGTCTCTATGGACAGCAGGTGCTTAATGATGCTCAGTAAGTATTCACTTCCAGCTGCTTGACTTAAGCAGGAAAGTAATGTAACGTTTTTTAAAAAAAAAATTTTTTTAATTGAGCTATGACATAACTAAATACAGTGAAGTGCTAGAATGAAATAGACACATCTTAAATGTATACTGGAGAGATTTTAACACATATACATACTTGTAACCTCCATAGGATGAAAATACCATCTCCAGCACCCAAAAAGTTCAGGGGAACATTGCTACAACACATAGATTTCCCGACCCATCACCGAAAAGTGTATATTTGTATTTGCATTTATATTTATGATTGAGTGAAAATATACAATCCAAGTCAATTTTGCATGCCTCCCTCTCTGCAACTCTATCTGCTCTCCTCCTTCATGACAGCATATTCCTCTTTTTCACTCTCTACTTCTAGTATCCTCTTAATGAACACCTGCCCCTTCTCTCCAGTGTTGGAAATTTTGATGCAAAGGATGGGGTGAGCCATGAGAGATTAAGTGTACATTTTTAAACCAGTAAGCACAAGGTAAGTATTAGGAGACCAGTCAGTTTCACTCTCTGATAACATCTTCCTCAATATCTGACCAGGATCACTGAGTTTCTGCAAGCAGTGAACTGTGCAGACTGTTAAAAGGTCAAGAATGGCTTAAAGATCTGAATATTTTTTTAAAGAACATAAAATAATTCATCTAGCAAGATTTTACCAGACGGAAGAAACTGTCAAATAAAAACCAGTCCTAAAGAAATTTGGCTGAGACTCATGAAATAACACTCCAATTCTGCAAATGTCCTAGATGACTAGTATGTGAGAAAATCTTTATCTCATCTGCAGGTTGAGAGTTTATTCTTTTTTCAACTCCTTGAGAATGAATTTCTGTATGTTTTGGTAAATATGCAAATAACCTTAGGGTTACCTACGATATCACAACATGCATCACCATGAAAGCATCCTCCAGAGAGCTTGTTAAACTAACAACCCAATCCAATGTATTCACTGCATTAATGTGCAAATGGAACCATAGTTGAGCCAAGACAAACGTGACAGCAAGAGTAGCTAGGAGTGATGATATACTATATATCCCAGCTGTGATCACTGGACAATACTGTAAACACAGAGCTTGGAATTAAGTTTGGTCCAGCAAACTAGAACCTATGAAAACACTTTAAAATCCAGAAGAGAAGGATGGGATCACAGCAAGTATATTTTACACTGTGCCATCACCTCAAACTTCTACACTCTCAAAACAGGGGAGCAGTCACAGGAGATTATAATACTTACCTTTACATAATCAATATCAAATCAACTCTGCTACAAAGAATGCAGGAAACTAAGGCTCACTAAAAGGAAACATTTTAAGGCTTTTTTCCACAACAGCAAAAATAAAACATGGTTCCCAAGTAATTGTAGCAAACAAAATAATTTTGAAAGCTGATGGCAAGGAGTCAAAGTCAGAACATTTGCCCCATTCCTTTAAATGGCTTTGCTGGACTTTCTAAAGCCACGGTGGCAAGTGATTAGAGGGGCTATGTAGCACACGACCCCATAAATCACTGTACACTCTGATTCTATGTCTGGCCTTCTTTCTCATCTTTTCAAGCAGGAGAGTAAACAGAGCTGACAACTAATAACTGAAGAGTGAGATGAGGAAATCATAACTGCAGGCTCTTCAGGTCAGTGTAGTGTGTGCATGTAAACATGTACACACGCCACACGTCCACACATGTTTGTTGGGCTCAATTTGGGGAAAACAAGTATTTCCAGTCACAGAGCAATTCAAACCATTACACTTCAGTCTATATTAGCAGCAACTGAGCCTGAACAACAATTTGGGCTTTTTTTAATTTTTTAAAAAATCATATTTAAAGTTCTTCATTCAATGTGACAGGGCCTCTGGGAATTCTGAACCAGATGATCAAAACTGCCAAACATGAAGGAATTTTTAGCCGATCAGTCAGTGCTTTCTACTTGTCCCCTCCTTTTTTTTTTCCTAAAGCATAGCTGAATTTTTTTCATGTTTCTTCATTATCTGTAGACACTGAATAATAGATACTCATCTTGCAATAGATATTACATTCAGAAGACTTCTGCCTGAAATAATGGCAAGTTTCAACAATTTAAAGTTTGGAATTTGCAAACAAATAAGGCGTATGGAAGCCCGAGCTTTGTGGCTAGATAAAGTCTGAATAACTCCACCTTTTCTTTCAGGAATGTTTCTATTCTTGTTTTAAAGGTGTCATACATAATGCAGTAAGTACTATGGATTGCATTTGCAATTCCACATGAGAGCCATGAAATGAAATTCTTTAGCTGCATTCCCAACAAGTAGAAATCTTTATTACTTTGCAATAGGAGAGTGATTTTCCAGGGAAAACAGTACTGATTTCAGCCCTCCAAAGCTGAAGACAGGGGTCAAATCTACAAACTAACATACAAATCAACAGAACTAACAACTAAAAGTATCCCCTTAACTATTAACACATTTTAAGCCAAAGCAGCAGAATTCTTACATTTTCTTTTTCAACCACCTTGACTGAACAGCCCTAGTGGCACAGTGGTTAAGAGCTCAGCTGTTAATCAAAAGACTGGCAGTTCGAACCCACCAGCTGCTCCTTGGAAACCCTATGGGGTAGTTCTACTCTGTCCTGTAGAGTAGCTATGAGTCAGAACTGACTTGATTACAACTAGTTTTTTTGTTTTGGAGGGTGGGATTTATACTGAAACTCCTGGGGACTGCACATGGTTAACACACTCAACCGTAAACCAAAATTGGTGGTTTGCGTCAACCCAGAAAAAAAACAAAACCAATCTCACTGCCATCAGGTTGATTCTGGTCCTCAGCAACCCCGAAGGACAGAGCAGAACTACTGTATAGGTTTTTCCAAGGGGTTCCAGTGGATTCAAACTGCCAACCTTTTGGTTAGCAGCTCTAACACGTAACCACTACACCACCATGGTTTCTAAGTATACCCAGAGGGGCCGTGAAATAAAGGCCTGGGAAGTTACTTCTGAAAAATCAAGCACTGAAAACTTGATGGAGCAGTTCTACTCTGAGACATGAGTGTCACTGTACGTCAGAGTAGACTCAGCAACAACTGGCACTGTACATAGTTCCTGAGCAAATCAAACCCCGCCCCCCCACAAGCTACCCATGTGAATCCCATAGGCTGGCTAAAAACTATGGCTCAAGGAGGAAGCAAAGAACACTGGTTTGAAGGACAGCTGTACTTATGTAATCCAATTAAACCCAGGGGTGGGTAAACTAAGAAAAACAGTATTTCTCCTTAACCTTGAAAACAAGAGGTCAACAATCTAATCACAAGGGTTTTGTTAAACCAGCTGTGATGACTGGTTATTTTAGGTTACAGCTATGAGTGGCCCTTATTGGCTGCAGTTTCATCATGTTACGACATCAATTAGGAAAAATGGATTGTCAGGCAGTCAGTCAGCTAAAAATTGCCAGAAGCTTAATAATCAAAGAAACATTCTACTATCAGCCTTTTAATGGTAACTGTGAAACATTAATACACAAAAATAGCCATTCCTTTTGCAGATTTACAACACTTCAATATTCTTGCTTAATTAACATGACATTTACATAACAGTATCTAATTAATTTCCAAGTAAAGACACGGTGGGCTAATTAGAAATGCATCATCCTTTTTTAACCAGCTTGTCAATTCCACTCGATCATAATCAGTTCATTGTTTACCTTTGCAGCAGCTCCCTTTTCCAAGCTTACAGTTCTAAAGGTAATTTTAGACAAGACTGAAAAGCCACAATTACTATCCTTCTCTAGCGATTCAGAGTATCTTATTAAACATATCCTGATGGGACTTCCTGAATTAAGGTGGAAAAAAATGCAATGGAGATATGAAATAAGCTCCACACTGTCTCTGAATGCAGCCATGTTAACAATGAAAACTGAGCTTTAGAAAGTATTCAAGGAACCTGTACTTCCTCAGCAGTAAAATTTTCCTTCTTTAAAAGCCTTCAACATACATGTGGAGATTTAAAATTGTAAAGAATAGTAATAAATGAGTATCAGGAACAGATAAGAATGCAAAGTCATTTTCTTCACAACACGAAACCCTATTCTACAGTCTCCCCCTAGACTTGCAATACATGAATTGTTTTAATCACAACGGACATACCTAATATGTCTACATAATTGAGTTTGAAAAGTATCATTGATTAAAAACAAGGATACATAAAGATATAATGAGCAGGTACTTAAGTTTACAGGAAACTGTCAGCACAGGTAATAGTCCTCTTTTTTCCTCCAAATGAAACTTTCAAAGGAAACCATTTACAAAGCTTTTTACAAAATCTGTGTGTTAATCTTCCTGTTACAAGTTCTAATCCTTGCTCACCGCGTGATCTCTCAGCCCATTTAGATGGAATTAGGGATTTTAAGTGGTCAGAACTTACTGCTGACAGTTATCTATTTCATGGATAAAATGCGTCTCTAGTCCCTCTTTTCCACTTCTCTAAATAAATAAGTATACATGCAAGCGTACATGTAAACATACCTGAAGTGTTTATTAGCCTATTTGGTAAACAGAAATTTAAAATACTCCTACACTATCTTCCCTAGGAAACAATTTTATCAGCAGAATTAACTGAGAAATGCTTTCCATTTACCCAGTATTGTCTTTTTTTTTTTTTTTTTTTTTAAGGAAAACAACATTTTTACTGGGCATTGGTGAAATAAAACATTCATTCTCGACTTTTAAAAAACTCTAGTAAAATTTGCCATTTTAACCACTTTTAAATATGTGCTTCAGTGACATTAACTAGATTCACAATGTTGTGCAACCAGCAACACCACCTGTTTCCAAAACTGTTTCATCACCCTAAAAAGAAGCTATGTACCCATGAATCTACAGTTCTCCCTTACTGCCTCCCCTCAGGTCCTGGTAATTATTAATCTACTTTCTATCTGTACATATATGCTTACTACAGGTGTTTCATGTTAACTGAGATCATACAACATTTGCTTTTACATAGTTTATTTCACTGAGTATAAATTTTCTGAAGTTCATCAATTCTGAATTGTGTATCAGAATTTCATTCCTTTTTAAAGCATGTAATATTATATACCACATTGTACTTTTCTATCTGTCTTTTAATGGACATTTTGGTTGTTTCTACTTTTTGTCTATGTTGGTCTTGGGGACCTAAATGAGGGCCTACCTTTTGAGAACTACTATTACAGAACAAAACAGTGAACCTAAAGGTTAACATAATTTCCAATTTCCTCACAGGCCAACTGGCTTACTCTAAGTTTCACAGAGACCCAACTGATCCACTAGTATTAGTAACAATGAAAAGTTTATCCACTCCCAACAAAATGCCTATATTCAAGTAAACATAGGCAAAGGATAATGGAATAAACAGTATAACTTTAGTATATTCTCTCTCTCTACCACACAGAAAGATTACAGAAACATACTTTGCAGAATTCATGAGAATACTGGGCAAACAGTTAAACGTGTTCAATTTGTTTTTCATACATCGTCTCTTACCTAGCACTCTCAGGGCCAAAATAGTGTTTCCCATATATTAAGGTGCTGTAAAACATCTCTACTACCAATACTCCAAAATGTGATAAAGCCCCAAAGCAATTAACAGTGAAATTCTAAGACATCATATCTTGAGGATCAAAATTAGTACCCTTTTAGAGGGGTCAAATATATTCCGGCTAATAAAGTCAGTTCTATTTTTAGACACCGTTCTGTTTCTCTCTTGTGACAAAGTATATTTGGATATTTGGTATAGATATGAAATCACCGGCTGTCACCTCTCCAATTTAGGCTTCAGTTCTGTTTACAGGCTATTAACTAAGACCCAACTCAGATTTCTATACTTGCATTTCACCATCAACACAAGCATGATTCTATAACAACATCACTTGAGAAACTACTTAGCACTGGACGAGTTTTCACTTATTTACTGACACAACAAAGTTCAGGTAAAAGAGTATTCTCATGAATCTTGGGCTGTGTCAGCCTTTGAAAAAGGCTGCAATACCTTCCTCAGAAAGGCAAGTTATCTGTGCATTTTCTTCCTAAGAGGCATCAGTGAACATGGAAAAAGGCACTTCTTTAGGCAACAGATATTGCCTGTATCCCTTTGAAAAGAATTTTGAACACAGTCCCTGAGGCTCCCTGAGCCTCTCCTATTTTGTAGCTATACCACAGCTGGCGATGTATTCAGGGCAAGACAAATAAATGGCACTCTTGACCAACTTTCCTGTTTTACAGAAGTGAATACTGACAGGTCTTACTAATAGGATGTAGTTGAAAATGTCATAATTTGAATTATGCAATGAAACAATACTGGTATTGTGCTATTTAAAAAATTCCTTACCAGACAGGTGTCTGGGGACCATGTTTTTTCATGGAACACTGGGGTCAACTGGCATAACTAGCCTTTTGCTAGAAGACTTTTCTATACCCCATACTGATGAGTGGCGCCTGGGGCCTTCAAAGCCAACAACCTGCCATCTAAGGAATACCAATTAGTCCCAACCCACCTGGAACAGATGACAACCAAGAACATCAAAGACAGGAGGAAAAATGAGCTCAGGAGACAGAAGGACCCATATAATCAGTAGACTACATCAGCATGAGACTAGAAGAACTAGATGCTGCCCAGCCACCACCAAAGACAATCCTGACAGGGAACACAATGTACAGTCCCCAACACAGCACAAGAAAAATGAGTGTGCAGGTCAAGAACTTTATTAAAATATCAGATCTGATGGTCTGACGACCTGCAGGGTCCCCTGAGAAACATGGCCCCTGAACTTGCTCCTAGTCCAGAGCTGAAACCAGTACTGAAGCCAACACTTCAAAGTATGGACTGGACTTGGGGACAGAGAGTGATGCACATGATCTGTGTACTTTATGGTTTAATATATATATGAGGCTGTCCTACTGGTTTCTTTTAAGAAGGGAGAAGAGAAGGTAGAGAGGAGAGGACATGTGTCAGCAGACTACATACTGGAAGTAAACAGTGAAAAAGAAGAGTATGCTGTCACCAGCTGAGGAGACCAGACAGTTGCAGAGAGGCAGGTACTTTGGGTTTTATATGGAAAACTGACTTGGACTGTAAACTTTCACTTAATTACAATTAAAAAAACTTTTTTTAATCCCTTACCAACACACCATTCTACTGCATTTTTTAAATCTAAAGAATTGTATTTTGATAGATCAAAAAGTGAAATGGTTTATAAAGTAACAGAGCCCATGAATGCAAAATGCATACTTACATCTAGTTATTTTTTTGGTATTGGCAGCTCTGCATTTTCAGAGCAAAGTTCACAAACAATTAAAATACATTCATGCCAAGTTAAAATGACTTGCAACACACCCAAATAGATGTCCTTACTATAACATGATGTTTTAAGTCAAATACTTCTGTCATAATAAAGTCGAGAATTAGTTTAAAGTCAATATACTGCCAGCTAGTACCTGTTATCTATGCAGGAACAGTATGGCAACTGCAAAGGGTGAAGTGTGGTTGTTTATTCTGACCTTTACAGTGAAAGCTAAGTACAGATCACTCAATAGGGGAAAAAAATGTGTATTTGCAAGGGGGTACTGCTGCTAATGCCTCCAAACCTTGTCTGAGTATCAGTAATTATATAATCTCACAAGTGCCCAAAGAAATTTTTATTGAAAATTAACATTTCAGGCTTTCAGACTTCTTAAAAAGACCCCTTGAAAATCAGCGCTAAAAGTTTGCTACTCTTTTCTTTTGCCCCCCCCCCCCCCCCCCCGTCGGGAGAGGGGGAATCAGGAGATAAAAGAACTAGCTCATAAGCAAAAAACTGTTACTTCAACATACAGGTGGGTATTTGCAAGGTCTAGAGGGATAAAAGAGCAGTTTCCCATCATGTCAAAAGAAAAGATCACTACATCAAGACAATCAAATTCCAGAATTTTGCTCAAAAGAGAGAAAAAAAAACTGCCTTTTATTTTAGTTCCTTCATCTTGGAGTTACTTCATGTCACAGAAAATACTCAAAGAATATTAATGAGGTACAGGTAATTAAAAAAAGGGTCCCTTAAAACATGAAGTAAGTTTCTGAAGGTTAAAAACAGAAAAAGCAATCAAACTTTTCTAGATTATTTAGATGAGTAAGCAACTACTAAGTTCGGACTTATCAAGAACTACGATGGGTACTCTGGCACACAGCCAAAAAAAAAACCCAGTTGCCAATGAGTAGATTCTGACTCACGGAAACCCCACCAGTCAGAGCAGAACTGACACAGTAGGCATCTCTGGGTGGACCTGAACCTCCAACCTATCAGTCAACAACTGTTAGGTGCCATCAAGCCCCTGCTGTCTCAAAGCAACCCTACATGCAACAGAACAGAAACACTGCCCAGTCCTGCACCACTCTCATGATCTTGGTTATGTGGGAGCCCTCTGTTGCAGCCACTTTGTCAATCTATCTCTTTGAGGGTCTTTCTCTTTCTTCTATGACCCTACACTTGACCAAGCGTGATATCCTTTCTCCAGGGATACAGTTAAAAGCAGAGCATGCTGATCACTTGCACCACCTAGGCCTTCTGAGCAGCCCTGGTGGCACAGTGGTTAAGACCTATGGCTGCTAACCAAAACATGATCAGTTTGAATTCATCAGCCACTTCTGGAAACCCTATGGGGCAGTTATACTCCATCCAACAGGGTCAGTACTGAGCTGGAATCAACTCAACACCAAATTTTTTTTTAAAATGACTCCAGGGCACAGGAAAGGAGCACAAAATAAACCCTCTGCTAATTTTAGACATGATCTAAATAAGCACACAGGAAAAATGACCTCTTTATATCCAAGAGAAGAACCATCCAAGACAACGTGTGATTAGATGCTTCAGGTAAGTATAGTAATTCCTTGAGGGAAGCAATCAGTGTGGCTAAAATATTTTTGAGCTGGGTCTTGAAGACCATGAAAAAAGCTAAGTGTCTTCTGGGTAAGGAGGTCTCTGGGTTTGGTTAGAGTTAAGTGTCAGTACTGGGAATAGTTGGCAGATCAGACACACACGAAACATCTGTTACAAGATTAGCAATCTGATGATCAAAATGGTATTTATGTGTCAATGAAATAATTTTTTTTGTTGTTTAAGATGCTATCAATTAGAATTTCATCTAGTATCTTATGGATTGGAAAATAGATGAGCTGCAAGGAAGACAGTCTGGTGACAGTCTGGCGAGTATAGCTGTAATCTTGTGAAAACACAATGGTGGCAGGGACCGAGAAGCCTTGGTAGTACAGTGGTTAAAGTGCTCACTAATCAGAAGGCCGGCAGTTCGGACCACCAGCTGCTCTGCTGGAGGAAGATGCGGCAGTCAGCTTCTATAAACACTGACAGCTTCAAAAATCCTATCAGGTAGTTCCACTCTGTCCACAGGGCTGCTACGAGACACAATCAACTTGGTAACAATGGCTTCTTAACTAAACCCACAAAACCAAACCTGTTACCATGGAGTTGATCTCGACTCATACTTGGAGGATTATAAACAAAGACAAACCAGAAACAGAAACAAGATTAGAGTCGCCAAGAAATCAAAAGTTTTAGTTTTTCTACTTGGTCCAATATAAAGGGCAACTTTAAAGGAAATTTTAAAAATAAAAGTACTATGAATAATTTTGTTCAATTAAATTTAAAACTCTAGGTGACATGCATGTTTCTGGGATAAGCATTAATCAACAAAACTTAAAATGAGATGGAAAATATGAATGATCCAATAATCATATAAAATGCCAAAGAGGTTTTCACAAGATATACTTGGAAAAAAGATGTCAGTCTAGTCAGTATTATGAATAAATTTTTCAAACTTCCAAAGAATAGATGCTATATAAATAATGTCAGCGTATAAGACAAAATATTGTGTCAGAGCAAAGGTAAAGATGAAAAGCATGAGATAAATATAATGTATCAAACTAGACAGGAATAGCATCACTATACATATACAAAATTAACTCTTACTTATTAAAAAGATACACATTTTCAAATACAACATCTGAAACTAGCAATACACGAAAAGAACTAGGAAGACTTATTCAAGGAATGTAAAGATGGTTTAACACTTGAAGTCAATTAAGTGGAGATTACATATTGAAGAAGAAATAGTATATAACCATCTCAACAGATGCTAGAAAAACATTTTATACAATTCAACATTCAATTCTAAGAAAAAAAACAGCAAGCTATCAATACAGTTTTTAATGTGAGAAAGAATATTCACAAGAAATCTATAGCAGGCACTTTATTTGTGAAACACCAAAAGAAGCCTCACATTAGAGTTAGGAATTAAGAAAAATTAAAACCGCAAGGCTGCAAGGAATACAATTTGTCAAGAAATGTATAAGGCCTATATTAAGAAAAAGTTTTGCTAAGAATACATAAGAACATTTGAAAAAATGAAGTCAAACTATGTGAGTTTGCCAATAAATCTGCGAACTCATCCTAGAAAAAGTGCTACCTACCTCCTTGTTGGCTATCGCATCCCTACGGTCACCTCTGAAGTCCTCCCCTGGGGAAGTGATACATCGACTCCACCATTCTAAGCCATTCTGCAACTCCTTCTGGAATGGCTATCACAGATGTCTTTGTATTACCCTTGATGTTCTAAATGTCATCAAACTGTCTTCCTTTCAGTATTTCCTCTACTTTGAGTAAAGAAAAAAGTCACTGGGGGCCAGATCAGGTGAGCAGGGTGTTCCAATACAGTTATTTGCTTACTGGCTAAAAAATCCCTCACAAACAACTATACAATTAAGTTTGAGAACGTGCCATCGTGCCTCTGTGTGTAGTGGCCATTCAGAAAAGAGTTCCAAGATTGCTTTAAAGGGTGAACTAGGTACTGGTGCACAGCTTCCCAGCTTCCCTAGGGGAGTGCTTGAAAGGTGACCCCAGAGATATTCAGCAGTGAAGTAGGTAGCACTTAGAAAAGCTAAGTTCACAGACTTACTTGTCAGACCCATATTCCTATACAGAAAACCTCAAGACAGTGAATAAAAAGTCAACTATTTTCAAATAAATCTATATTCAATATAATCCCAGTCAAAGTCACATTGTAATTTTTGATACAACTTGACAAGCTGAATACAATTCACCAAGAACAGAAGATATGTAAGATGTAAATTTATATGGGAATGCACATTTTCACTCAGTCATATTAAATAAAAAAAAAAGAAGATATGTAAGAACAGACAACAATTTAGAGAAAAGACCAAGTAAAGGTGACTGAGCAAAATGATCTCAAGATCCTTCACAAGTGACTGCAAAGTTACGTGACAAGAAACTACCAGAAATTCAAGCTGGATTCAGAAGAGGACACAGAACCAGGGATATCATTTCTGATGCCAGACGAATTGTGGCTGAAAGCAGAGAATACCAAAAAGATGTTTACCTGTGCTTCACTGACTATGCAAAGGCACTGACTTTGTGGACCATAACAAATTATGGCTAACACTACAGAGAATGGAAATTCCAGAACACCTAATTGTGTTCTTAAGGAATCTATACATGGATCAAAAGGCAGTCATGTGAACACAACACGGGGACACCACGTGGTTTAAAGTCAGGAAAGGTATGTGTCAGAGTTGTATCCTTTCACCATACCTTTTCAATCTGTGAGCCAAGTAAATATTCCAAAAAAACTGGATTATACGAAGAAGAATGAGGAATCAGGATTGGAGGACGACTCATTAACAACCCACGTTACAAAGATGATACTAACTTACTTGCTGGAAGTGAAGAAGATCTGAAATACTGCTGAAAATCAAGGACCACAGCCAACAGTATAGGTTGCACCTCAACATAAAGAAAACAAAAATCCTCACAACTGGACCAATAAGCAACATTGTCATAAATGGAGAAACAACTGAAGTTGTCATGGATTGCATTTTATTTGGGTCCACATTCAACGCCCATGGAAGCAGCAGTCAAGAAATCAAAAGACGCATTGTATTGGGAAAATCTGCTGCAAAGGATCTCTTTGAAGTACTGAAAAGTGTAAGATGCCACCACCAAAGTGAGCCTGAGCCAAGCTATGGTATTTTCAGTCACATCAAGCGCATGTAAAAACTGGACAGTGAACAAGGAGACAGAAAAAGAACTGATGCCTCTGAATCATGCTGCTGGAGAGGACTGCTGAATGTACCATGGACTACCAACAGAACAAACAGATCTGTTCTGAAAGAAGTACAGCCAGAGTGCTCCCTGGAAGCAAAGATGGCAAGACTGCATCTTACATACTTTGGACATGCTGTCAAGAAACATGAGTCCCTGGAGAAGGACACCATGTTTGGCAGAGTGGAAGGTCAGTGAAAAAAAAGAGGACCCTCAACGAGATGGACTGCCACAATGGTCGCAACAACGGACTTAAGCATAAAAACAACTGTGGACATGGCACAAGACCGGGCAGTGTTTCACGCTGTTAAGCATAGGGTCACTATGAGCTGGATGACCTCTGAGTGGTGGGCTACTGTGACACAGTGGTTAAGAGCTACAGCATACTAAAGCTGCTAACCAAAGTTCAGCAGTGTGACTCCATAAGCCACTCCTCCAAAAACTTATGGGGCAGTTCTATTTGGTCCTAAAGAGCCCTAACAGGTATCAGCACATATCACAGAGCCATATTACAGTCCCCAGAATAGAAAAATAGGCCAATGAAGCAAAATTAAGAGCCTAGAAATATATTCATGTTCATATATTAAGAGTGACATTTTAAACCAGTGGACTAGTCCATGAATGGTTTTGCAATATGTGACTACCCATTTGGCAAAAAATAAAGGTAGAACTTTATATATCATATAATATAGAAAATAAATTCCAAATGATTTAAGAGCTAAATGTAGAAATAAGGAAATTATTAAAGTACTGAAAATACACAGAATAATTTTATTATCCTGTGGAGTAAGCTTCTGAGCAAGATAAGAACATAGAAGCCAAAACATCTGTAGATTTCAATAAAATTTCAGATTTCTAATAGAATACAAGGCACCTAAATCAAAGTTAAAAGGCAGGCACCACACCAGAAGACAGGATTTCCAATATATGTAAGATACTTACTATATTTTTATACAAAAACCTGTGCCTTCTTCATTTGTTTGTCACTCCCCGCCCACTGTAGGTATTTTTGTAAATGTATTATGGTAGGTGTTTTTTTTTTTTTTTTAACAGAACATGGGGGAAATAAAAAGTTGGCATAGTAGCATTTAAGAAATTATATTCCGGGGGAGGGAACAGCTGGTAAACAAAAAGGCACATGTTAGATGTGTAAAAATACAGTATTACCTAGGATATATTAAGTGTCCCTACAAATCAGTAAGAGAAAAAGCCAAGTAATAAAAAATAGGCAAAGAATATGAACAGGCAAATCACTCACTGGAGCCTCAGAAATAGCTAATAAATACAGGACACAGGGCTCCATCTCACTACCCAACAATGTCAAGAAAATGTAAGTTAAAATGAGCCCAAATTGTCAAAAAGTAAAATAACACACACACACCCCCTAATGTTGATCAAGTGTGATAATCAGTCTCAAATACCACTCTTAAAAGTAGAAAGTGGTACGGTAATTTTGGAGTATAAAATATACATATTCTCTGACTTATTCATCACGGAAAAATGGCAAGTGTACCATCAGTTATGTATAAAAATGCTCACCAGTCCCAGTATTTTAACGAAATATTAGACACCCTCGAGGGAAATGAACTAAATAAGTAAATCATACTGTGGAGTGCCATATAACAGTTTAAAAAGAATCTGACAGATTTGTACATGCTGCCCTTGAAAAGAGTTCTAAAATAAATGTTTAATAAAAAGTTACAAAATAACACAGCACATTCTCATTTATACAGACAAAATCTTATACATACGTAAACATGCACATACTGTCACCGAAAAAGCAGCTCTATCCCAAATTGAACACACAGGGAGTCCTAGGGTAGGGTCAGCAGGCAACCTTTCCGTATGCAGCTCCAATCCACCCAAAGTCACCTGGAAGGCAGGCCTGGCAATCCGCTTCCGAAAGGGGACAGTACTAACAACTCTGTGGTGCAGTTCCACTCTGCACTCCTGGAGTCCTACTCTGAAACATACTATCTCCAAAACCAGTATGCAGGGGAAGCAGAAACAGGGACGGTACTCAAGGAGTAAGCGCACCTCCTGTTCCATACAAACCTGTTTCTTTTTAAAACACAATATAGTCATGCTTTAAAGTATACTTAAACAGGATCAAAATTCTTGGAAAAGAAAAATATGAAACCCAGCAAAGAAGTAATTTAAAAATCATGGTTGTCCTTTAAATTTGCCTCTTGTTTTCACTAGGAGTTGAAGGTCAGATGACACTTCAAGCGTTGAAACAACTTTCTACCCCACTAACATTACAGAATGAAAAGAATTTCTATTAAAAAAAAAAAATCACTGATGATATACTCAAATCCTTCTGCATTTTGACAGGGATTAATGATTCCATACGCTGATTCCTGGTGAATTATAGCCATTCAATTCAACATAGTACATAACTGTACATCATCATACGGTACTGCTAAGTATCAATCTTTTTAGAACATGGCCTTAATAAAAGCAGCATGCTTTACAAAACCAGTTTCCAGATAAATAAATCCACTAGGGGGAAAAAAATCTTTAAATTAAAATCAAAAGAGACATTTAAAGTTTGGATATTCTTCATTATGGGAAAGAATCTTCCACTTTGAGACTATTATATATCAGAAAAGCTCCATCTGTTGTATAATTATCTCTGATAAACGGCCTGATGCTTTCAGCTTCATTAGAGAAAAGGGAAGAGAAAGACACACACAGAGAACTGTAAATAAATCTCCCCACCATATTTCACTTTAAATCAGCCCAGAAGGAAGTCGTAAAATATTTTTTTTAATAGGTAGTATTTTCTAAATGCTCTAGAGAAGAAGCCAGCCTGTTTAGCTCAATATCTGGTCTTTTGAAGTATCAGTCTTATAAAAGTGTAAACTAGTTTCATTTAGGGATTATTAGAAATTTAATCAGTAAATGCAAACAATGGAACAAACACATGGTCTGGCCACTTAGTGACAGTAATGTTAACTTTCCAGGAGGCAGATAGCTTGCCACGCAGCTACAAAGACATGTTAGCCAATGAAGCCCAAGGCATGCTCAAATATTCTAGTGAGAGCGTCTTTTAGGATGGGCTACTACTTTTTATTTTTCTAATCCACGGGGAAGTGAGATTATTGCCACAAACCAGCTGCCAAGGAAACAGTGGAAATCTTTTGTTCAACCAAATTAATTTGACCACAGATAAAGGATGTTCTCAAATTTCTATTTCTAGAATCACTGTAATATAAAAGGAAAATCCAATCAGCACTTGAAAATGCAGCTTCAATCATTAAAAACCTTCACTAACATTCTGGTTAGGATGACTCTCTTCCTTTTTCTTTTCGTTACAATACAAGCATCTCTCAAGGAGATGCAGCACAAAGAGTAGGAAAAAAAATATGAGGATTATAGATGAGAAAGACCCAGAGCTGAGTTCCGGCCCTGCTACGTAATTTGAGGCAGACCACCAATCAAACTTCTTTTTCCTCATCTATTAAAAAGATTAATCAAAAACAAAAAACACTGCCTTCAAGTCAATTCCAATTCACAGTAACCTTATAAGAAAGAGCCAAACTGCCCCCACAGGATTTCCAAGGAATGGCTGACGGATCAGAACTGCAGACCTTTTGGTTAGTAGCCACAGCTCACCGCAGCCCTTACCCACGCTCCACCAGGGCTCCTCATTATAGAACAGGAGGGAGAATATCTGCCCTATCTGTTTTGCACACTGTCAGGATGATCCAGAGATAAGATGTTTTTCAAAGTGCTTTGCATAATAGGAGTTGGTAACTTCTTTAGAGAGTCTCTGTATCTGACTCTCCTGCTATAGTGCTAAGTAGCCATACATAACACTTAACCGTATGTCTGTGTTCCAATGAAATTTTATTTATGGACACGAAATATGACTTTTGTAATTTTTAGTTATTTTCAAGCGTTAAGAACTGTAAAAACCATTCTCAGTTTGTGGATGGTACAAACACAGATGATGGGCTAGATCTGACCTGACTGCTATAGTTTCCCAACTTATGTCATAAATGCTGCTGTTGTGTGCTATCAAATCGATTCCCCTTCACAGTGACCCTATACGACAGAGAAGAACTGTCCCATAGGTTTCTTTGGCTTCAAGCTCTACAAAGAAGCACTGACGGTGTCGTGGTTAGGCAACTGGCTGCTAGAGTCACTATGAATTGGAATCAATTCCAGAGCAACGGGTAACAGAACCGTGACAATCTTTCCTCCCGCAGGCATCTGGTGGGTTCAAACTGCCCACGTTCTGTTACACCTGAGCACTTAACGATTGCACCACCGGGGCTCCATGCTGAAAATCATAGTTTTACGTCAGTGTTGCTATTTATTTCTTAATATGTGCCTTCACAGTGATTATACATATTCTGTATGAGGCAGGCCATCTTTAACTGCCAGATGTAGAAGTTCAGAGTACTTGCAAACAAGCCCATTTCTTGCCATTAATCTTCCCTAGCAGCAAGTATAGGCTCTTTTCCTCTCTTGTCTAGAAAGAAAACAGACCAGTCAAATCCCTTCTGACACCTCAATTTCCATCCAATATGTTAGCAAGACTGATGAAAAACAAAGCAACACACACAACTTAGGTAGATGCGTACACCATTAAGTTCCCAAGCAGGTACACCATTAAGTTCCCAAGCAGGTTGTGAGGCATGACAACAGAAATGTAGACTTACACAAGGGGTGAAGCTGAGAGCATTTTCTATCTTTAAATCCAGTCTAGTACGACTCTGACTTCAGGTGACTATGTCATTTCAAAACAACAACTGATTCCAGTATTCTCAATTGAAACCTGATTATCTTTTTTTTTTTTTTTTTCTTTTTTTTCCTCTTCAAAAGCCGAGTCAAGAGAGTTTAACGGCCCAGACAGACCTGGGCAAAAATGTAGCACAAAATCCCCACTCACAAAAAAAGGCTGGACTTACTGGTGTGATAGAGACTGGAGAACCCCAAGTATGGTCCCTGGAAACTTTCAATTCAGTACTGAAGTCACTCCTGAAGCTCACCCTTCAGCCAAAGACTAGAAAGGCCCCTAAAGCAAAACAAGACTAAAGGGGCACAGCAGCCCAGGGAAGGAACAAGAAAGTTGGAAATAGGGTGCTCAAGGTCAAAAAGGGAAGAGGGTTAGCATGTTGTGGGGTTGGCAACCAATGTCACAAAACAATGTGTGTGTTAACTGTTTAATGAGAAACTAACCTGCTCTGTAAACCTTCATCTAATTTAAAAAAAAGAGTTTAATGGTAAAATGAACACACAGTGGTTCAAAGAAGTAATACGCAACGTCACCAGGAAGAGAGAAGAGTTATTAACAGGTTTGCAGAAGTGTATCTCCTTAATCACTTTGGGGAAAGCCTGGTTCCGTAGTGGTTAAGAGCTACAGTGCTAGCCAAAAAGCTGGCAGCTCAAATCACCAGGCATCCTTGGAAACCCTACGGAGCAGTTCTACTTTGTGCTACAGTACCTCTGCAAGTCAGAATGGACTCGACAGCCACCAGTTTGGTGTGTTGTTTTTTTTTTTTTTTTAAACCAGCTTGGGGAGCCCTGGTGGTTCAGTGGATAAAAGCTTCCTTCTAACCAAAAGAGCAGCAGTTTGAATCCACCAGTGGCTTCCTGGAAACCCCATGTGGTAGTCTACTCTGTCCTACAGGGACAACATGAACTGGAACAGACTGTACAACAAGGGCTTTGGGTTTTTTAGTATTAGTCAGCTTGAAGGTATTTGTACAACCCCCACAAAAACAAACACAATCTACGACGTCCTAGACTGGCAAGCTATGGAAGTACAAGAAGAGTGGTATCTAGACACTTCAGAGCTTAGCACAAATCTAAGGCCAGGCAGAGGTGAGGGGGAAGAAGGAATCTTCCACCGCACACACAACATTCCTTATATGTCCTCAGGGTGATACACATGCACCAGACAATTAGCCTGATTCCATTCAAAACTCACTTCATCTACACCATTTGTTCAGAGCCCACGCTTTACCATTTGTCATATGAATGCTAATTATGAGTTGGATGTCCATGAAAAGTCTCTAGTCCTACAAATATATTTTTATTTCCAATCTGGCCATAATGATTTTCCATGATGGAATTATTAAAGTAACTTTTGTTATAGCTTGGGCTTACACACATCTTAGTCACTGGGAAAGAGGGTACTGCTCTTTGCCAACACGAGTATTCTATTCTCCGTGTGACAGCTGTATTTCACATCATGAATTAACTGGTTAAAAGCACAAACTCTGATTAAAATGTCTGAATGTCTGAACTGTGGCTCTGGCATCTGCTACTCTGTGATCATAGGAAAATTTTTTGCTATCTTTACATGCCTAAGTTCCTTATCTATAAAATGACGCTATGACAGCATCTACCTCAGTGGATAAAATGAGAAAATACACAAAATGTGTAGAAGAAGGACTTGCACATAAAATGAGCAACAAATGGTAGCCTATCATTATCTGTACTGGGAGCATTCTGGCTCCTTGGTTGGATTCTGACCAGCTCCAACCTTTGCCTTAGGCTAGAAGTTCTTATCATAAAGGTTAAGGAAATGTTCAAGACACTTTCATGGAACACTGTATGTGCACAGAAAGTGTATACTTCTGTGACACAAGAGGTCATCAACTTTCTTCAGTTCCTGAAATCAAGTAGGTGGCCCCAAACAGAGTTTTAAAAACAAAATAAAACCCACTGCCTTAAAATTATCCCTACCACTTTCATCTTTTTCCCACTCTTATATGATGTCTATTCTTGCCCCTACATTTCAATCAGTAAGTTGTAATATTTTAAAAACTCACTTCTTGCAATGTTATTTCAGTATAATGCGTCCCATTTTTAATCCTGCCAGGTTACTTCCACAGCTCATGCTACTCTGTTCACAGTGATTTCTCTTCACTTTTATCTGTATTCAGCTCTAGCGTTTTTGTTCACCCATCCTAGTGTTTGATTCATAAAACTAAACCTGCAAACCCCGAGTTTATTTTGACTCGCAGTGACCCTGCAGAACTGAGGAGGGCCGCCCCAGATGACTTCCAGGCACGTACATCTTTAAGGAAGCGGGCTACCACAGCCTTCTCTCATGTGACAGCTGACAGGTCTGAACCATCAACCTTTCAATTAGCAGCTGAGCACTTCAGTCACTGTGCCACCAGGTGTCTATTAAGTGACTTCCATAAAAAAACATATTAAGATTTCTCGACCTTGGCATTACTGGCATGTCATGCAAGTCAATCTTTTGTTGTACGGGGCTGTCCTGTGCTCTGCAGTATGGTCTCCAGACATTGTCAAATGTCTAGAGTAGGGGAAGGAGGGCAAAATCAGCCCTAGTTCAGAACCACTGATATTGTAACGAGCATATTCAATTTCCCCTTGCTAAACAGTAAATTCCTTGAGGACACGGACCATTGCCTTTACTTTTAGTACAGTGGTTTTATGACAGGTTTAGATAGTGTTTATTGTTGTCAGCTAACCTTTCTAAAGTTGGTAGAAAGAACATTCTAACCTGACACATACCAAAGATTTCTAGATATTCATTAACCTTGAAACACTAAGTTTCAATCTGTTGACCAAAGCTTCTTAAAAGGTAAAAACTGCTGTAACATCCCGTTAATTTTCAACAAATACTGTCAGTAAAAGTTGTGCCTCAATAGAAACAGTGCTAGCATTATAAAGATTAAGTGGATAATGAACTTCCGTATCACAGAGGTTATAAAAGTATGAGGTCTGACAACTAAGTCCACGAATTTGATTATTCTAAGTGCTACATGCCTCACTGCTGACTATCACTACGGTCACCTTCAAAGTACTCCCCTTGGGGAGCTATGTACCAATGCCAGCGCCCAGTCTACCCTTCAAAGCAATTTAGGAACTTGTTCTGGAATAGGCACTGTGCACGGTGGCATGGTGGCAAATTCGAGAATTCAACTGTGTAAGTTGCCTGTGAGGACGTTTTTAGCCAGTAAATAAATAACTGTATTGCAATACCCTCCCTACTCACCTGATCCGGGCCCTAATGACTTTCTTCTTTACCTGAAGATGAAGGAACTACTAAAAGGAAGACATTTTGATGACATTCAGGACATCCAAGGTAATATAATGATGACAGCTCTGATGGCCTTTACAGGAAGAGAGTTCCAAAACTGCTTTGAAGGGTGGACTAGGCACCGGCATCAATGCATAGCTTTCCAAGGTGAGTGGTTCAAAGCTAACTGTAGTGATTTTCAGCAATGAGGTATACAGCACCTTTTCTAGGATGAATTCGCAAATTTAACTGGCAGTCGTCATGTTATTTCAGTGATGATTTACAGAAGAGGAACCAAAAGCATCTTCTTCGCTTCCTTCAAATACTCTGTGTTCTATGAAGTATGCAGTATTATTCAGACACATTCAAAGCCCAGTTAGGGACAAAGCTAAGTTTCCTAGACCAGTGGTTCTCAGCCCTTGAAGACACTGGAATCCTCTGTAGAGTTAAAAGGAACAAATCCTGGGCCCATGCTAGACCAGTTAAATTAGACTCAGGGAATGATACCAAAGATTAAGACTGTTTTAAAAATCCCCAGGGGATTCTAACGCGCAGTCATTGCCTCAGACTGGTTCCAACCTCAGGTAGCTTGACAGTTAATATAAAAGGCTATCTTTTAGAAGACCTTAAATTCCATGAAATGACCAAAATATACCTCTAAACTTGCTGACTGCTGGCCCTATATGTGAACATTTATCCTAAACTCAAATAGTTGCTGTCTTTTTTCTGGGACCATGTATCACCAGGAAGCTCACGATAACTTTTCTGGCCTGCTCTCCCAACCACTTCACAGCAGGTGAGTACTTACACTCCTCTTCACTCGCTGAAGTTACATTCACTTCTGTCGGAAGCTGCTGCTGGCTAGAACTAAGAGTTGGTGTGGGTATAGAGGTATTGCTGTTGTCACTGGTGGTCTCTTCAGAAAACAAATCTGATTGGCTGTTACTTGTACTTGGAGTGGAATCATCATCTGGTTGTTTCTTTTGAAAATCTGAAGAAAAAGTGAGAAAACTAGTTTAATTAAGCAGTTCACAATCTCATGAGTTATTATTAACAATCTAAATTAGTCTAGAACTCAAATGCAGTTAGCTACAATAATAAAGACAAATCTGGCTAATTAAAAAAATAAAAGAAAATTCAATGTTGTCAATTCCAACTTACGATGACCCATAGGACAAAGCAGAACTGCCCTATAGAGTACACAAGGAGAACACGGTGGAGTCAAACTTTCGACTTTTCAGCAAGCAGCCACAGCACTTAACTACTTACTATGCCACTAGGGTTCCCAATAAAAAACACGGTGGAAGTAAAATACTGCTCAAAAACATTTAAGACTTTAAGGAAAAAGCAAAACCATCCTTGTTTGCATATGATTTGATCCTATACATTAAGAAACAAGAAAAAAAGACTAAAGGCTGTCACCCAAACAGACACTTCTACACAAATGTTTATTGGGGTACTGTCCACAACAGCAAAAAGATAGAATCAACCTAGGTTCCTACCAACCAATGAACGGATAAACAATCTGTGGTACATACACACAATGAAACACTATGCAACGATAAAGAACAATGATGATTTTAAGTAGCATCTCTTAGCCTGGTATCAACTACAAGACATGCTGAGTGAAATCAGTCAGCTGCAGAAGGACAAGTATCATATGAGATCACAATTACAGGTACTTATGAAAGGACTTATGCACAGAAGGAAAGACTCTGACAGTTACAAGGGTGGGGAGGGTGGGAGAAGGTTGGTTATAGATCAGATAAAAAAAAAAAATCCACTGCCGTCGAGTAGGGTCCAACTCATAGCAACCCTAGAGATCAGAGTAGAAGTGCCCTACAGAGGTTCCTAGGAACGTCTAGTGGATTTGAAATGCCGACCTTTCGTCACCAGTTTCCACAGACACGACAATCGACAGGAATTCAGTTAGTGAAAGGAGTACATGCAGTAGAAGGCAGGTCAACATAAGTGGACTACGCTATAAACTAAATGCTTTTCTAAATTCAACCTAACACTTCAAAGGACAGAGCAGCAGAGACAGGGGTCTGCGGGCCATGTTTCCAGGGGACATCAAGGTCAATGGGCAAAACCAGTCTTTTCCTAAGACAGTCTTCTATACCCCATATTGGTGAGTGGTGTCTGGAGTCTTAAGAAGCCAGCAAGCCACCATCTGAGGAACACCAACTGGTCTCAACCCACCTGCAACAGATAACAACTGAGAACATCAAAGACACATGGAAAAACGAGCTCAGGAGACAGAAGGACCTATATGACTGGGAGACTACATCAGGATGAGACAAGAAGAACCAGATGGCACCTGACTACCACCAAAGACAGCCTTGACAGGGGACACAACAGAGAGGCCCTGACATAATGCAAGAAAAAGATGTGTGCAGATCAAAACAGAACGGATGGTCTGATAACCTGGAGGGTTCCCTGAGAACACGGCCCCTAGACTTCCTGCTGCTCCAAACCTGAAACCAGTAGTGAGGTCAATACCGCAAACTAAGAATGGACTGGACTGGGGGACACAGAGTGCGCATGTGGTTGTGTGTACTTTACAGTTTTATACTTTTCTAGAAGACTGTATTACTGGTTTCTTTCTGGAGAGTGGAGATGACGGGATAAGTGTTCGTTGGGAGGGTATTAGTAGTCAAGAGTGAAAAGGAGGAGTGTGCTGTCATGGGGTGGGAATAGCAGACAGAGTCGTAGATAGGCTGGTATGCAAAACTGATTTGGATTGTACACTTTCACTTAATTACAATAAAAATATTACTGCCAAAAGAGTAAAAAAAAAAAAAATTCTTTGAACCAGGAGCAAAAAAAGTAGGATTCAGCACAGCAGCAGAATACAAGAGCAACATACAAAATCCATCAGGTTCCCCTACACCAACAAAGAGAACTTTAAAAAGGAAATCAAGAAAAATGGTTCCATTTACAATTTAACATCCATTAAAAAAAAGAAGACGACAGAAACCCCTTGTCACTGGGTCAACTCTGGTTCAAAGCAACCCTACAAAATAGAGCTGAAGTGTCCCACAGAGTTTCCAAGGAGCAGTTGGTGGATGTGAAATGCCAATCTTTTGGTTCGCAGCCAATTCTTAACCACTGCACCACCTACTTTCCTCCCCCAAATAGAATACTTTGGAATAACTCTAACTCGGGACATAAAAGACTTATACAACCAGCAGTGAAAACTATAGAACACTATCACAAGAAACCGAAACAGACCTAAGTAAATGGAAAAAAATACCACGCTCTCAGATAGAAAGACTTAACATCGTGAAAATGTCAATTCTATCCAAAGCAATCCATAGACACACTGCAATCCCAATCCAAATTACAACAGCATTCTTTAATGAGACAGAAAAACTAATCACCAACTTTATAGGGACAACAAAGAAGCCCCAGGTAAGTCAAGTCTTACTGAAGAACAAAGCAGGAGGGCTCACGATTCCTGAATTCAGAGTCTATTACATGAGTCACAGTAGTGAAAACAGCGTGATACCGGTACAACAACAGACACACAGACTAATGGAAAAGAACTGTGAACCCAGAAGTAAACCCACTCATCTAAGGGCAGCTGATCTTTCAAAAAGGACCAAACTCTTTAAAATCGAGAATATTCTCTTTAACAAATGATGCTGGTCAAGCTGGATATTTACCTGTAGAAAAATGAAACAGAACTTATACTCTACATCATATTAAAAGAAAAAAAAAATCACTCAAAATGGATCTAAGATCTAAATATAAAGCCTGTAACTATAAAGATCATGGAAGAATAAACAGGGACAACTTTAGGGACCCGAATACGAGACATAAACAGCATACCAACCACAACTAAAAAAATGTACAAACACCAGAAGATTAACTAGATGAATGAGACCTTCTAAAAATTTAATACTTATACTCATCATAATACTTAAAAGAGAATTACAGACTAGGAACTACAGACTGGGAAAAGGTTTTTGACTACAACATCTCTCACAAGATACTTATCTCAAATTGATAGAAAAGTTCAACACAACTCAAAAAGAAAATGACAATCCAATTGAAATTGGGCAAAGAACAGTGAGACACTTTTCCAAAGAGGACATTCTGGCAGCTAATGATAACAGGAAGAAATACTACTAATCATTAGCCACTAAACCAAAATAAAAACCAAATCCAATGTCACTGAGCTGATTCTGACTCATAGCAACCCTAGAGCCACTAAAATTACAATGAGGTATCATCTCACCCCAAAATCAATGGCACTAATGACCTTGAAGACTAAAGTGTGCCTGATCCAAGCCATGGTGTTTTCAATAGCATCATATGCATGCGAAAGCTGGACAACAAACAAAACAGACAAAAGAAGAATAGATGCATTTCAATTGTGGTGCTGGAGAAGGATGTTGAATGTACCATGGACCACCAAGAGAACAAACCTCTGTTCTGAAAGAAGTATAACCAGAGTGCTCCTTGGAAGCAAGATGGCAAGACTACATCTTACATTTTTTGGTCATGCTGTCAGGAAGGATCAGACCCTGGAGAGGACATCATGCTTGGTAGAGAGCCAGCAAAAAACAGGAAGACCCTAGATGAGATGGATTAACAACACAGCTGCAACAATGAACTTAAGCATAAAAATGACTGTGGACATGGTGCAAGACCAGGCAGTGTTTCTACTGTGCATACAGTCACTATGAGTGGAAACCAACTCAACAGCACTTAACAACAACAACAATCAGAAAAACAGAAAACAACAGATGCTGGCAACACTAAAACTCTTACATATTGCTGGTAGTAATGTAAATTGGTACATCACTATGGAAAATAACATAGCCCTTCCTTAAAAAGCTAGAAATAGAAATACAGTATGATTCAGTAATCTCACTGCTAGGTATATACCCTACAGAAGAATAGTGACATGAATAGACATACGAACATTCATGTTTGTTGTAGCATTATCCATAGGAGCAAAAAGATGGAAAACAATCTAAATGCCCATCAACTGATACACTGGCACAAGTGGCACATGCATACAACGAAATATGATACAATAAAGAATATGGCAAATCTTAAAAACACCTCACAGCATGGATAAGTTTAGAGGACATTATGCTAAAATAAGCCAATTACCAAAGGCCAATTATCATATGTGACTACTATTACAAAAAAGAAAGACAAGATTTACACAAACAAAAAGACATCCTTTGACGGCTACCATGACAGGGAGGGGAAGAAGGCGAAGTTATTAAACAGAAGACGTCATAATACAGGTGAAAGGAAAGACAATGCACCATAAAGGTGTACGTCAGTGCAACATGACAAAGGCCAATGAAGGCACTAAGAGAAACCCAAGAACAAAGTACAATTATAGCAATTACTTTAACACAGACAATCCTGCAACAGCAGCTTTAGTGAACAAGAATTTACAGACACATAGGTAGACTGCCAAGTGCTGTCAAGTAGGATCCGACTCATGGTGACCCTAGGGGCCAGAGTAGAATTGACCCCCAGAGTATTCAAGGAGCACCTGGTGGATCTGAGCTGCTGACCTGGTGGTTAGCAGTAGTAGCACATAACCCACTACACCACCAGGGTTTCCCCCACAGGTAGATACGTATGCTGAAAAGGCATGGAAGATGTAAGGGGCAAACCCATCCACAGACACTGGGTAGGTTGTGGATACGCTGACAGACGTTATTTGCAGATGTTTTATGTATATCAATACAGATAACAGAACACACAGGGAACACAATCATGGAAGCTTCTTAAGCACAACCAAACACTTCCCGGGATGAAGATAATGGACTTGCAGGCTACGGATCACAGACTCGGGGGTCAACTACGTCGACTAGCATAATACAAAGCATGAAAACAATGCTCTACATCCTACTCTAGTGAGTAGTGTCTAGGGTCTTACAGGCTTACAAGTGGCCATCTAAGATACAACCAGTGGTCTCTTTCTGTCCAGAGTACATGAGAGTGAAGAAAACCAAAGATTCAAGAGGACAATTAATCCAAAGGACTAAGAGACCACATGCACCACTACCTACACTATCCCAAGACGAGAAGAACTACAAGGAGTCTGGCTACCACTATCGACTACTTTGACTAGGAGGGATCACAACAGCAAGTCCCAGAAAGAATGGAAGAAAAATGCAGAACAAAAAAAAATCAACTTTATTAAAAATAAAATGACCAAAGTTACTAGCCTGACAGATACTGAAGGAATCTCTGACACCACAGCCCTAAGATACCCCTCTAACTTGGAACTGCAGCCAATCCCAGAAACTACCTTCCAGTCAAGCAATAGACAGGACTATAAAATAATGAATGCATTCTGCAGAATGAACAATTACATGAGATCAAAAGAACAATATTTGCCCCAAAACAAAGATCAGAAGACAGGAAGGGACAGGAAAACTAGATGAAAGGTAACAGGGAACCCAGAGCAGAAATGAGCAGAGTGTTGACACAATGTGGAAATTGCAACCACACAACCAATGTCATGGAACAGTTCTGTGTCCCATGGAGCTAGTGTGTGTGTTTGCGCATATACCAACCCAGTGCCATTAATATACATAAAATTAGCAGAGGATGACTAGAGTTAAAGCTTCCCAGGGTCCTTATATTTTTTGGAATGGTAGACACACTGATTTTAATGTTAGACTTTGCACATTCAAACATGTACATTAAAATTTTAAGGGTAATCAGCAGAATTTTAGAAAAAATGAAGAGAAGATGTTCCAACAGAGGATGGCCAAGGAGGAAAACACACCAGAGAAAAAGGCAGCATCAACAAAAGACATGAAAAGATGGTAGAAATATAAACAAAGTCCAGTTATATATAGTCTGTAAGAGACATACTAAAAATATAAGAATAAAAGAAATTTTAAAGTTTATTAAAAAGTATGGCAGGGCAAATACAAATGAACAGAAAGCCAGTAACAGCCACAGTACTGTAAAAAAATGTAGAGTTTATGGCAGAAAACATTATTATAAAGAAGATAATCATAATGGCAAAACAAACAATTCATCAGAAAGATTAAACAATTCTAAACTTATATGCACTTGTTAAGAGCATCTCAAAATACGCAACATGAAAATGGTTGCACTTACAAAACACAGACCATTTACAATCACAACAGGAAGATTTTTAACATACTTGGCCTCAGACAGAATAAAAATTAGAGATTAAGAGGCATACACAGACCCCTATATCCAACAATTAAACAATGAAATTGTTTTCAATCACATGTGTAATATTTTTTAAAAAATGGAATAAAACTTGGTTAAACCTTGACCACATAAATAGAAAAAACCCCAATCTCCTGCTATCGAGTCAATTCCAACTCATAGCAACCCTACATAATAGGCTATAAGGCATGTCTCAACAAGTACCAAACAATGAGTAAGATACAGACAACATAATCGGCCTAGAGAGCAATGATTTAAGTTAAAAGTTAAAAACATTTTCCATATTTGGAAATAAAGATACTTTAAACTTACAGGTCAAACCAGAAATTAAGAAAATCAGAAAACATTTATAATTAAATGATAAACTACTACATATCAATATCTGGTACAGATACACATACATTACATACAACCCACCCCCCTTTCATTCCTATGGGTATACCTGAGAGAAACTCAACACGACGTTCAAGGAGACATGAACAAGAGCATTAACTAAATGATAAAGTATCAGAAACAATCTAAAAGCCTAGGAAATGTATTATATTCAAACAATGGATTAATGTACCTAGTGAAAACAAACAACTATGGCCACACACATCAACACGAATGAGTCTCAAAATCATGCTGAAAAATGCAAGTCACTAACGTCAAAGCTTGTGCTTGCATAAGCCTTCAAAGCCTTCAAAGAGGCAAAAACTACACTGTTTAGGGATAACTACGTTAAAATCATTTTAAAAAATTAAGGATGGTGGTTATCTCCAAAAGGAAATATAATGTGATAATTACAGGCACACGTATATTCAAAGATACAGGTGGTGTCTGTTGACAGAGGACAGATCAAAATGGTTTATTATTTTAATTCTATAGCCATTAAGATAAAGTAGAACTGCAAGTATACTAAACACTCAGTAACAATGCTGAAAGAGCACAGCAAGCTGTCAAAAGAGACAGAGTACAATATTTATACAAAAATCAATACATTAAAAGTATCATATAATACATAATTACAGTATAAAAACATGCATGGAGTTGATACATCAAATTTAAGTTGTTGCTTATATTGGGTGGGGAGGGAGATGATGAGAGAGAGAACAAGTCTTTAATTCTACCTGTAGTCTTTGCATTTCTTAGGCCAGCAGCAAGTATATAGGTGTTAATGTCCCTGTTTATGTGCTTTATATGTCTAAAATATTTCATTGTAAAAACATTATGCTAGTCTATGAAGTGCAGATTATACTTTGTCAATCTAGAGCAGTGAAAGATGATTCTGGCAATTTCACACAGTCTTATCTTTTCAACCACAGGGAAGCTGTTGCTATTATGTTTCCTAACCTCATCAGAACCACCAGGCTTTGACATACACTGGGCATAAGAACATGTAGCTTTTCTTTTTATTATATATGATGTACTTGCCATGTGCCAGGCACTGAACTGAAATGTCTTATGTATTCAGTTCATTTACTTTAATCCTAAGGACAACCCTAACAAGCCAGCCAAGTGCCATCGAGTCAGATCCAACTCATGGTGACCCTAACAGGGCAAGTATAATTAACACAATTTTATTCACGAAGAAAGCAAGGCTCAGAAAGGTTACGTTATTTGTTCCAATTAACAGCTAGTAAGCAGTAGGGTCAAGAAGCTCCGGCAGCACAATGGGTAAGCACATCGAGGTCCGCAGAAGCAAACTCTCGGTAGTGTGCTCTAGCAAAGATTACAGCCTAGGAAACCCTATGAGGTAGTTCTTCTCTATTCTATAGAAGGACTATGAGCTGGAATCAACTTGATGATACATCACAAGTAGCAAGGACAGGACTTAAAATACAGGTTCACCTGACACCAAAGTCCATGGTTTTCAATCACAACCACATGACATAGAATAGTGAGCTCTCAGCTGTCCTCAAGGGCAGGCCCCTACCCATTTCCAGCAACACTGGTGAATCTAACGGATTTAGCTAGAGTCGCTAACTTGTGCAGATAAATGAGCTAAAGCCTCCACTGCCTCTTTTCTGTATTTTTTCCTCCTAGCTATCTTCTAATTCTTCATGTTTTGACATTTTAAAATTGCTTATTATCTCAATGTTATTTGTACAGCACCGTCAGAGAAAAAGATACTATACAAATGGAATGAAAATACTGCAATAATGATGCTTCCTTTCTATGTCATGTCATCTCATTAGCTCTCCTATGTCAATAATCATTGTCTCTCTCCCATAAGCGTCTCTTCAACATTTAACTGGAAATGTTGTAAGGCCCTAAAACAACTGAAACCGAGTCATCAGTGTACTATCTATCCAGCACAATTCCTGATGCCTGAGACACATACCTACCTACAGAGAAATTCAATACTCAGGCACAATAATCCTTTGAAGCTAAATGATACTGATACCCTAAGACAATTACCAGGTCCCCTCACCCAATCTCCAGCTCATGCTTGCCATGCTCCTTGGTACTCAGGTACTTTTGTGAATCTGTAGTTGACACACGCATCTTCTTTTAACCCATCTTTCCATGATCCCTTTTCTACACCTTCACAGGTTGATGGTGTCATGAAATCATCAAGCTAACGGTATTCACTACAAACCAAAATGGCTGCTCACAAAGAAAACCAGTAGAAGCTCTATACAGTCCCTGCTTAAATTTGACACAGAATTCAAGAATCACAGAATTTTACAATCGGAAGTGATGTAAATATCCAGTTCAATTCTCTCATCTTACAGATGGAGAAAGCAGTGCCCAAGAAAGTTAACATAATTCAGCAGAAATTAGCAGCTTATAGAATAAAAAGGCCATCAGAGTTAGACCTGTATTGAAATCGTAACTTTGCTATTTACTAGGCACGTGGCTAAAAGCAAACTGTTTAATCTTTTGGGTTACTGTGTATAAAACAAAGGGAGAGGATTATTCCCACTTCTCCTGACAACATGGATTAAGTAAAATAATGGATATACAGTATCCACCACACAGGTACTCAACAAATGATAATTAATAAGAACAAAAGGTATTTTTAAAGTTTAAAGACCACAAACTAAGAGCTCCTCCTTTTGAGCCTGATGTTTCTGCATCACAGTTCTTCCTCTCTCATCCTTTTCTTTCTGAACCATCCACCTTCCAACTCTGAAAAAACCAAAGTGTATTCCATGGAAAGGGGGGAGTCAATCTACATCACAAGGTAAATAACAAAATACAAGGCAAACAGCTTCCCATTACTCTGCTCCACAAAGAGTGGCTGGTGAAGTGTTCAGAAATAGCCACTTCATAATCCAAGCAAAAGTTTGTCTACTTACACAATGTAGAGATAAATGGGAAAACTAGTCATTAGTAAGCTTACCATTTCCATAGAGGAGAAAACATTAGGTGTAATCATCTGTTCTCATACATAGGTGAAGCTAATGATAAAACACGGGAAACCTATTCTTGAATAAAAGCTGTGAGTATGAAAGCAGTCTGTGATAAAAGTTATTCTTTTTTTGGTTTGTGATAACCTAATCCACTCTTGTATTTGAGAAACTCAAGTAAAAATCTTTAACTTTAATGGGATTACTACACCATCTACTAAAGGGAAAATAATTTCTCCAACAAAAGGTACTTTTGGAAACTGAAGTACCCAGAAATGGGATGTTTTCAGGGTTAAGAAAGTTATTTAATGGCCAAAATTGCCAGTGAAGTTCCTGAAAGTGGTTGCCCACATACTTTTTTCTACTGTTTTCGGAACAATTTCTCACAGGTTAATCTTTGTACAAAATGTACCTCAAAGGCTGGAGGCACCATGAAAACACACTTCACTCTCCTACTGACTAGTCCACTCACTGGAATGGTCTCAGTGGGACTGTACCCTATCTAGTCATTAACTAATAAGCCATTCTTTTATCTCCCAGGCATACTATACAGATTATGCAAGATGTTTAACCCACCTCACTCCACCTTCAGCTGATGACAATAAATAAATCTTTTTGATTTATTCATTCAAACCACTCCAATAACATAGAAATTTGGGAAGGATTTCAGTAAAGTTTTTCCTCTGACAGTAAGTCTTCTTTCTAACTATGTCACTTTTTTCTCTTAGCAGTGTATCATAAATATAGATCTGCATGATCACTGATGTCTATGACATGTTCATTTACAGATACATCAGTGAAACCAATACACCACTGTTACATATTTCCAGCTACCAAATTTTCATTATCATCAGCAAGATTCCTAAGTTATATCCCTAGAAGCAGACGAACTGGATTAAGAAGGGACGTGTGCTTTTAAAAACATTTGGTACTTCATTGTCAAGTTCCTCTGGCACAGCACTCTGATTTCCTACAGCACAGGACTTAACTATGATTGTACAAAAATCCTACGTTCACTTGTCTGCCACCCACATTATACACGGCCAGGAATAAAAACAGTCTCAATAAATGCTAACTGGATAAACAGGTCTATCACTAGATTACATCTAGAATTATTTATCAACTGTTACTTTAAATGTTTCACAAACTATTTTGTGCACCTCTACCATCATCTAGGTTAGCAATTCTAAAAGATACAGAACTCGCTACCATGAATTTCTATTTTCACCATCAGTAAGTAGAGGTGAGGAATTCAGCTACACTTACTCTAAATCATTCATTCATTCCACTCACTAACAAGGCTTCTATATCACTGCTATAGATACTAAAGCCTTGTATACAGAAAATCAGACAAGAGGGGAAAGGTGAACTGACACTTGTTAGATGCACATTATGAACAGATAATCTATTAGAAGCTTTACATTCATCATTTCATTTAATCGTCAAAGTAAACTTTGGGCAATAGATGCTATTGCAACATTTCAGCAGAGAACAGTAGGGCTATGTTGAGGCTGGACAACTTGGTCCTCCTAATGAGTGCTGGACCTAAGGTCTAAGATGCAGGTTTATTGGAATTTAATGTCCATGCTTTTCTTAAACACAGCTTGCACCCCATGAAGCAACTACCCACCAATGTACCAAAAAGCCAAAGCTTGCTGCCTAAAGGGGGTGTTTTGTGGTTCTCGTATTCCTGTTTTGGCTCTCCAAATCTCATCTGATATCACAGATTACACCTTCACGTGCCCACATGCTTTAATCTAGTATTTTCCACCACACCATAAAATATTTGTTTCATGCAGTTAGAATGTAGCAAAGGGCATTGTTTCTCAACCTACAGATCAATAAAAATTCAAATGCAGCAGGTATCTCAGAGCCTGGTTCATGCACAACCTGCTGCCATCACGCTGTTCACACTCATAGTAAAGAACTACCCCCCTAGGGTTTCCAAGGCTGTAAGTCTTTAGGGAAGCAGACTGCCACATCTTTCTCCCGCAGAGCAACAGCTGCTTCAAACAACCAAGCTTTCAGTTAGCAGCTGAGTGCTTAACCACTGTACCACAGCGTTCATCTGGTTTATCCAAGGTGCCATACAAAGGTCTCCTTTAACAGAATAACACGGTGGTTAAGAGCTCAGCGGCTAGCCAAAAGGTCAGCAGCTTGAATCCACCAGCCACAAGCCCTATAGGGAAGTTCTACTCTGTCCTATAGGGTTGCTATGAGCCAGAACCAACTCAATGGCAGTGGGTTTGGTTTTGATTTTAACCAAACAGGGTTCTGTCCGTAAGAGGCTACAGCATCCACTCACAGGCATTTAAGTTTATAAAAAAACAAAAACTAAGCCCACTGTTGTCAATTCCAACTCATCAAGACACTGTAGAATAAAGAGAACTGTTTCACAGTTTCCAAGGAGCACTTGGTGGATCTGAATTGACAACTTTTTGGTTAGAAGATGATGCACTTAACTACTATGCCACCAGACTTCCCAAAATGTCCCCTTTCCTCCTCCAAAAATCACAATCCTGGGTTTTTTATTCTAAAAAGCTACAAAGCCATTAGCAATAGCTAGCCTATTCATAAACGGGGCTTTTAGCCCTCTGATTAAAATCTTAATGAAATTCTAGTAGTTGGTTATTATCCTGGGTTAATAGCCTCCACAAGAACGAACTGGTTTAAATAAGAGATACCAAGAACCAAGAACTGTTACTATTAAAAGCTTAAAATGCTTTCCCCCTGGATCTTATGGGGAAAACTGTGTCTATTCTGTGTGGCTGGGTTCATTTAAATTTCCTAAGTAATCTCTTTTGATCTTCTTTCTTTAAAGAGCAACATCAAAAAAATTACATGACTTTACCAGAGTCTCACCTATGCTCTTATAATGACGTTCCTACTTATTCATGATTATCCCAGAATACTGACACTGAATGAACCTGTTTTGCTTTTGCTTAATTTCTGACAAGTTTACAATGGATACTTATGATACACACAACAAATGCATCTTATTTATCCCAATGATGATAAATGACTCTTGTCCTGTGTTTCCTATCTGTGGCTGTAAATTTTGGCGTATAGTCAAATATTAAAACAGATCTTGTCTTCTGTCCTTTTCCTTATCTTAGTGGATAAAAACAGCATCTACCCAGAGGGTGAAGTTAGAAAGCCTAGGATTCACCTCAGATTCCACACTCTCCCTTTTCTAATTCTACATCTCAAAATTCACCAAATCTAGTCATTTACAGTTTTATTAAGAAAATGTTCTATATCCAACTATGAATGGCATCTGAGGTCTTAAAAGCTAGCAACTCGCCACCTAAGATGCATCCATTGGTCTCAAACCACATGCAGCAAAGGAGAATAACCACCACCAAAGACGGAAAATATGGGCCCAAAAGACAGAAAGGCACATAAACCAGAGAATCCATCAGCCAAAGAACAGAAGAACTAGATGGTGCTTGCCTATCACCAATGACTGCCGCGAGAGAGAACAAAACAGACCCTGACAGAGCAGAAGAAAAGTGGGGTACAGAACTCAAATTCTAGTAAAGAAACCAGACTTAATGGAGAGACCCGGCTTCTGGACTCTCCATTAGCCCCAAACTAAAACCAGTTCCAAAGTCAACTCTGCAAGCAAAAATTAGACTGGACTGTAAGACACAAAAATGATCCTTGTGAAGAGAGTACTTCTTAGCTCAAGTAGGTATTTTTACATGAAACTAACTGGCTAGTTCCTGTCTGCAGGCGAGATGAGAACGCAGAGGGCACAGCAGCTGGTTGAAGGGACACAGGAAACAGAGGGTGGAGAGGTGCAGGGAGAGCGGCTAGGGTCGCATAACACTGTGTGTATAAATTTTTGTATAAGAAATTAATTTAACTGTAAACGTTCACTTAAAGTACAATTTTTAAAAAATGGGGGGGGGGTTTCTAAAGTCATTTCCTGTTTGCCTGAATTCAGATCAAAAACCTCCAAGCTTTTATCTGAAACTAGAGATAACATTACCAAACAAGACGACCTATGAAAACCATGTCCTCAAATGCTTTTTGCAAAAATGGTCAACAAGAGATTACATGAAGCTGATAAAGCTTACATGTAAAATCTTATCACCAATTAAGCTTATTTTATAATCTGGTTTATCACTAAAATTATACAGCCCCCAAATTCTTCACACTGATAACAGCCTACTGCTCAGAAGTGTGAACTAGCAAAAAGTTATTTCAAGAAAAGCTTGTTCCTTATACAGCATTTATTGTGCAGACTATACATTTTCCCAGTAATAGTGTCTCATATTCATTTACAAGGCATAAATTAATGTGTTAACATTACAGCAAATATCTAACAATTAGTACTAGAACAACAGGCACAAAAGACATATTTACCTCATTTCAGTATAACCACAAAATGTGTCACTTTTAAAAAAAGACTGAAAGCACACAAAGCCAAGCCAAGTGCTGTCACAAAACAAGTTTTCTAAAGACTGGACAGTAATCTAATTCCAACAATATGAGAATGGGATGACATATATGTGTGTATACATCCCATATAGAGCTCAACTACCAAAATTACTAATTAAACCCCACTGCCATCACAAGTTGTAAAAAAATCAGACAAAACTGGCGCAATAAAATAAGCTAGTTAGAACTTAGAAACAAAGAACTTACAAAAACTCCTTTGCTCTACCCATTACAGCTGACCTGGTTACCATTAGAAACCCCCCCTGGAGCCATCAGTCCCTCCGGCGCTCATCCGTCACTGCCAACAGTATCAGCGCAGCACAAACGCAACTGCCAGAAAGGCTGCCATCTGGCTCCTTTTTTTTTTTCCGGTCCACACCTCATGTTTTAAATGTCCCATAAAGACCTTAATGACAACAGATAAAGAAGTACACAAATATTGGAGAATAAATTAAAACAAACCAAAAAAAATCCCAACCAAGTTATACGTTTTTTCAGATCACGAATTGTTTTTAACAACTGCCATCTGCAATCTTTGTGCTATACGCAGTCTTTCATTTTACCCAGCAGAAGTTGACAGAAGAATAAAACAAACCAACACCGACTAGTACTCCCTACTTTAGGAGCCAGGGGCGGCAGCCTTGCTCCTCCTGCTCCTCCTGATAACTGTTGTAACTGGCCCCTTTGTCCCTGCTTCCCCCTACGTAAGAGGGCAGCTCCTGCCTTTAATAAGCTGTCTTTGCCTCCTGTTCCATTTCCAGTCAATTCTCAGTCTCCTCTCTCATGGCAGGTTCACACACTACCAATCACTGGTTCTCCAGCAGTTATACCCATGGCCAAGCTGACCATTTCATGTGTTTCAGGAAATTCAATACAGGTTTTGGCAGTGTTAACTTTCAAGACACACTTTTTCCCCAAGATAAAACTTGCAAAATGTTCAGCACAAGTATTTTTCAAGCCATTCCATATGGTATATTTTAAGAATGTCTAATTTTCCAAATAACAGCTCACACGCTGCTTTAAACCATTAAGGGAAATTATTTTTAAAGGATGGAATTATGGGGTTACTAACATAGGTTAACTGATAACATTACACCTTATTAAAGCATTTATCAGGAGATGTTCACAGAAGGCCACCATGATTTTCATAAGCTCCAAAAGCATGGCTGATTTTTACCCAACGAGCCCAAGACAGCAGAAGAATACATGAAGTTTGTGTAACAATCCCCAAAAGGCATACTCCTAATAGTAAAAATAGTATTATTTCTAAAAGGCACTATGACAATTATGAAAAAGCTGCAGTGCAACATAAAGAAAAACATTTTGTTCTCACACAAATGCTATCAATTTGTTTATAAGAGGTTTCTCAACCAGTGACAAAAGCTTATGCATAGCTATCCACACAACCTCTGCCTAAAAGTGTTTAGGAATATAGAGTCTGACTGCCTTGTTTCATTCAAATTCTGGCTCTACTTCTTAACAGATGTGTGACCTTGACCAAGTTCCTTATCTCTTCATGCTCTAGTTTTCTCCTTTTCTAAAAGGGAAATAACAATCGTATCTACCTTGCACAGGTTACATCAGATAGCACGTTCAAGTTCTTAAATTAAGCATAACTACTATTACTGCTGGAGATCAAGGTAATAAAAAAATAATTTCTCTGATGCTGATCAATGACCAAATACAAATTATACTTAAGTTCTTGGCTTTGTTAACAATGTACAGTAATAAACCAATCCTGGAGTTACAAACTCACCAAGCTTTCAGGGACAGGCAGGTATTACAAATGTACGAACTCAGCCAGCCTAATGCAACAAGGAGAGGTAGTTACTGTGGCTAATTAACAACAGTGAGTCTCACCTAAAGGCATGTAATTTCAAGTTTAAAAACAAAATAAGGTGCCTCCTGATACATCTGTGCCCTGCAAGCTAACACTAAGACTCCTAATTTAAATTGAGACAAAAATATTATATAAAAAAGAAAAGTTTTGCACATTGCATCATTAATTCTATGTATCATGAAAGAAATGGCTCATCAGATATTTGTGAAATAAATGTAGAGTAAATAACTCACTGCCGTTGAGTCGGGTCTGACTCATAGTGACCCTATAGGTTAGAACAGGACTGCCCCATAGTGTTTCCAAGAAGTGCCTGGTAGATTTGAAAGAGTAAGTAGCGGTATAATACAAAGAAAATCAGCTAGACCTAAGTCTGAATACTCGATAAGCTACTTACAAACTCCAGACTTTATCTCTACTTCGGTTTCCTCATCTGTGAAAACAGTAATGCCTGCCCACCCACTAGGGTTGTTTGGAAGATGGGAGATGACGTTAAGTGTCCCTCACAAAGCAGATGATGAACAAATTTTTAAATGAAGAACAACTGAATGCTGGGGCCGGGGGACCTCCCTTCGGTCTAGAATAGATTCTTATTCTAGGGTTCTTCTGCTAGTTAGGTTTGACTAAGCTATACTATAATAACAACTCATCCCAAACCAAGAGCTGTCGAGTCCAGTCTGATTGACAGTGACCCTAGAGGTCAGTGCAGAAATGCCTCAAAGAGTTTCCAAGGCGCACCTGCAGATTTGAACTTCTGAACCCACTATGTCACCAAGTGACTCTAAAAATCTAGAGGCTTTACAAGAACGATGTTTTGTTGTTGTTGCTCACATTACCAGTCCATTCAAGTTAGGGGAGCAGCTTTGCTTCATGCATTTAAATTTCAGGGTCCCAGAATGTAGAAGTAGCAGAGAGAATAGGGCAATGTTGGCTCATATTCTGGCTCTTAATTAAAGCTTCTACTCATAAGTAACCAATGTTACAGTCTTAAGTCTGATTCTCTTAGCTGTTTATTGCCCAATGTGACCTGGGAAAATAATTCTAACTTTCTACCAAGCTACATTAAATTCTATTATCACTTTATAAAACACTGAGCATATGAATGCAGTAAAACCACATTAAGCTGATACTGGCTTACTGAAAATAAAGTGTTACCTGAACCTATGATTCACAAAAATAAAAAAATCCAAACTTGTTGCTATCAATTCTGACTCACAGTGACCCTAAAGGACAAAGGAGAACTGCCCCACAGGGTTTCAAAGCAGTGCCTAATGGATGTGAACTGATGACCTTTTGGCTAGAAGTTCTTAATCACCATGCCACCCAAGCAACCGAAAATCTCTCTATAAAATATCAATTTGACTCTAATTCAAAATTTTGCAAAGTTTTAAATTAATCATTTACTGACTGCAAATTCAACTCACTCTTGATTCTCAAATAGACACAGGCTACTAAGTCAATGTATTAAAGTATTTATAGCTCCCTATCAAACAGAAAAAAAAACAACTGAAAGTTCTCCTTAGCATACAAGTGCCTCATACTTAATAATCTGATCTTCCTTTGTCTAAATTTCATCTAAGACAACTAAAATCTGGTCTGATTAAGCAATGTAATTTTTTTTTCCCCACTTAGGAGCATGCTTTTATTGCAAACATGTATAGATGTGTTTTGAATGGCATGAAGAAGGGAAGCTAGCCATATAAGATTATCTTTTGAACATTTAATGGCATGTGATAGTCAAAAACTCCTTCTTCGAAAGTTATGTTAGCACTTAAAGTGACCATGTGTCACGCAGATACAACTCTTTTACATTTATTCTATGTAGTCCAACAATAGGCTCTGTAAATGAAAATTATTTTTAACTTCTAATTCAGGCAAGTAACTGGATTTAGATCTTGTATGAGTCAGAGGTGCTAATCATTAATTCTGACCACTGGAAAAGGCTTCTAATGAGGGATGCTATAAGGAAGGGCCATGTCAACACATTATTTTTTGTTCACTACTGTTTACTGCACCTCTCATTATCCACTTTTGGGGTGCGGGGATATTGACCTTTGAACTGTTCATACTTTCATTTTTGCTTTGGTCACTAGGAAACACAAATCTCAATTTGTACCCTGTCTTTAGTAGTCTTCAAATTCCTTGTCTTCATCTTACTAATCAGTCTGAATTCTCCCTTTGTCCTGTTTTTCCATTTAAAAAACAACTCATTGTACTCTATATATTTCTACTAAAGTATCACGTTTTGAGATGAGACAGTAACAGATAAATAAAAATAAATGCTGCAATCTCACTATTCACACGAAGATTGCAGAAAGATAAATATCTACAGATAGTATATATTTATATTTGCACCTATATTTAAGTGAAGGCTGTCGACAGAAGTAAAAGGAAAGCTTGTACAAAAATGTATATCAACTTAGGAATAAAGTTCTACATCAACTGCATTAGAATTTCTACATGAGGAGACAACAGTAATATAGATTTTTATCTCACTTTCTGTTTCAAGGTAAAGAATGCATGCAGAAAAAATATCAACTAGTACATTAAAATTTTTATATGAGGAGAACATAGTTACAGATTTTTTTTTTCCACTTTATCTTTCAGGGCAAAGCATGGATGTAGAAATATCTACTAAGGAGAACCAAACTGGCTGTAAAACAGGGCATGCCGACACTAAGTAACAGATCTAAAAATGTGAGAGGGTGACAAGTAATGGACAAACATCAACAGAGGAAGGTGCTTCGGAGCAGAGCTACAAAATTGCAAAAGCAGTACAATTTCTCCTGCAGTTTACAGCTCTCTCACCACACATCAGACAAACCTAAAAAGATCTGCGGAGGAAAAATAATTACTTGAACATCTTCAAATGTACCCTGTCAAGAGCAAAAACATCTCCCCAACACAACCAGCCCCAAAGCTCACATTTCACGAACATGCTTTATCATTTCACTTGGCTCAATGTATAATACCGTAGCACAAACTCAAGGGAAAAAGGAAGCATGTCAAAGAAGGTTGCAGCAGCATATTGCCAATTTCTGTTTTAATATTGTGTTTATCAATTTGATCTATGTTAAATTCCATTCATCTTTTCTTCTAAAAACTGAGAATCAGAATGACAAGGACAATTACAACCTGTTCAACAAAGTTTTCACTGAGGCATTCAAGAAGCCAGGATGCCTAGCCAAGAGTGAACTGTGAATACAGGACTCAGCAGCTCAAATTCTTCTGCAAGATGTCTTAAAAATTAGTTTTTCTTTCAGTGTTACTGATTTCAAATGATGAAGAGTAAGGAAAGAATACAGCAACAACATTATTCAGTTGCAGAGATCTTCCACCAAATTAAAATCTCACAGTTTCACCTTTTTTCCCCCTTAAATCAGTTCTGTCTGTTAACCATTTGGTCATGGCCAGAAATAAATGCACTGTCAGTAGCAACTAGTGTACAGGTATGATGATGGAAAATAGCACACAGGGTCAGTTTATAGGGGAAAACAGCAAAATGGTTTAGGCTAGCAGTGATTATAGGAGGGACTGACTAAAGATTTTGGATTGGGTTTTAACTGGATTGGTTTTTATTAAATTGGCTACAATTATCAATACAGGAGGACACCCTCCTTGCAACTACTCCCCTGACAGACCTGATCCAAAATCATTATTATTCTTCACCTTGTTATTTAAAAATAACTTCAGAGAATACATGCATGTAATTTTGGAGCCAAAAAGAGCTGAGAGATAAAAATCTACTCAAGGTTTTCAATCTAAAATCATTTTCAAAGGTCCCTCCAGCATTATAAAGAGAACCTAAACTGAAAACCAAACTCACTGTTGTCCAGTTGATTCTGACTCATCCTCTACACAATGGCTCACTCATTGCACCCTCTATGTACAACAGAAGGAAACACTGCCCAGCTCTTCACCATCCTAACAACTGTTACTATGTTTGAACCCAGTGTTGTAGCCACTGGGTCAATCTATCTCACTCACAGTCTTCTGACCTTCTACTCTACCAAGCATTTCTTTCTACAAGGACTGGTCCCTCCTCATAACGCGTCCAAAATGTGTGACAAAATCTTACCATCCTCACTTCTAAGGAGCATTCTGGCTGTACTTGTTTCAAGAAAGATTTGTTCATTCTTCTGGCAGTTCATGGTACATTCAACACTGTTTCCAACACAATAATTCAAAGGCATCATTTCTTCTTTTGTCTTCATTATTCAGCTTTTGCATGCATATGAGGCAATTTAAAATATCAGAGCTTGGGTCAGCACACCTTAATCCTCAAAGTGACATCTTCTAGGGCAGATCTGCCCAACGCAATACATCATCTAATTTTTTGCGAGCTGCTTCCAAGGCACTGATTGTGAATCCAAGCAAAATGAAATCTGACAAAGTCAATCTTTTCTCCATTTATGATGATGCTTACTGGTCCAGCTGTGAGAATTTTTTTTTATGTTACGATGTAATCCACACTGAAGGCTGTAGTATTTGGTGTTCATCAGTAAGTGCTTCCAGTCCTCTTAGTTCTGCATATTACAGGTTGTTAATAAGCCTTCCTCCAATCCTAATGCCACATTCTTCTTCATATAGTCTAATTTCTCCAATTATTTACTCAGCATACAGACTAAGTATGGTGAAAGACACAACCTTTCTGGATTTTGATCCATGCAACCTTCCCTTGTTCTTTTAGAATGACTGCCACTTGGTCTATGAGCATCAGTAAGTGTTCTAGAATTTCCATTCTTCACACACGGTCAGTAAGGATAAATTTTGTTTGATAAAACTTTCAATTTGTTATATACATTTATTATACATATACACATACCGCATCAAAATTTAAAATGTATTTCTTATCATTTCAGTGAAAATGTCACAAATGCCACATCCTTGTTTTACAACTGGACTCTGGGACAACTGACAACAAGCAGGCACAGAGAAGGGCTTCCTAAACACTGTTAACTCAAGTGAGAAGCACACAAAGAAGTTTGATTCCATAAATAAAATGTGACATATACATATAAGTGGAGTATTATTCAGTCACCAATAAAAAGCTGTGATACACGCCATGACTTACAAGAACCTTAGAAATACTATGCTGAGACACCGAAGGAAAAAAATTACATAATCCCACTTCACATGAAATACCCAGAATACCTACAAACATAGAGATCAAGGTTTATTAGTGGTTACCATGGACAAAGGAGGAAAATCTGGGGAGGAAAAGTACTGCTAAAGGAGCCTGGGTTAAGGGTGATGAAAAAAAATGGAAATGGACAGTGGTGACTGCTGTACACTGTGGTGAATAGGATTAATGTCACTGAGTTGTACACATAAAAATGGCTGAGATGCAAACAGTCTGTTACATGTATTTCATAACGTAAAAAATTGTTTACCAAATAATGAAAGCTTGATCCTATAAAGAAAACACCTCCCATTACGTATGTTCAATCATCATTTTCCCACATAGGTGTTTATTTCTCAATATAAATTATATACTCTGCTAATTTTTTTTTTAATACATTCTAAAAGTCTGGTTCAGAAATTCAGTAGTTGGGTACTATTGGTTCTCAACAGAACTGAGGAAAGATTGAGTTTTTCTCTGTTGCCAACCCCTGTTCTTGCGGCTGAAAGTGAGTAGTGACATAATGTCCTTATGGTGCTTAGAAAAGCAGCTCAGGAAAGGTAAGTCAAAGGATTAAATGTGCATACTTGTTGCCCCAAACTGGCCCACAAGGGTGATTTTTTTTAGTTCACACGATATTTCTGAAGTGGCTGTTTGTTAATCCAGCAGATCCACTTTAAGAAAATTGTTTAAAGGAAAACACACAGTACAAAAAGACACATATAAAAAAACTGTAATGATGCAGCAGAAGATAACATCAGTTTGAAGGAATTCCCAGTGGCCAAATCTGGGACAATTTGAGCATCAAAAAACTATTAGTAATGGATGGTAACTTAATGAATGAAATAGGAACCCATGAGTTAGTACTGATAAAAAATGGGACAACAGAAAAGCTCTTTCCCCTACAGTGAAAAGCAAACTAATAAGTATGGAAGAAATAATGTTGTTAATAAAAATCATCAATAGATGCTGAAAGTAGTTGGTCAAATTTTTATGAGAAAAAGAGTATTTCCAAAGTCTCAAAGTATCTCCCTACAAATTCCTTATTACTTACAATGGGAATATTTTATACTGCAGAAAACTGTAGACACCATCTTAATCTAGTCTCCTGGTTATGATACGCTGACAACATCACTTTTACGATTATTTCTCTCAAAAGCACACAACTTGAACTTAATCATGAGGAAACACAGGAGAAATACAAATTATGGGACAGTCTACAAAATAACCAGCCAGTATAGTTCACAAATGTCCCGATCAAGAAAAACCGGTCCAAGTGATGAAATCTGAATGCAGACTGCAGATCAGAGAATTGTATCAACACTAGATTTCTTGATTCTGTTCACTGTACTATAGTTACATAGGAGAAAACAGTGAGAATGTCCTTGTCCTTAAAAATACACAGAGATATTTAACAAAGGTGCACAATGCCTCCAGTTCCTGCTCAAATGGTTCAGACAGGTGTAGGGGTGTGTATATGTATGCATGTGTGCACACATGTGTACGATGCGTATAGCTGCATATACAGAATGAGACAAAATATAAACTGGTGAGTCTCATAAAGAATACCTGACAGTTCTTTGTATTAGTTTAGCAGTTCTTTATATCTGAAATCGCATCAAATAAGAAGTTAAAAATAGTGTCTATGCAAAAATAGTCACTGCAGTCTTTTCTCTAAGAGTTAACAAATCAAAACATCCTTTAAGAGGAAAGAAAGTTGATCCACATGAACAGCAGAAAAATAAACTGCTACAAACTATGTTTAAAATACACTGTTTGCACGTAACAGAAAGTTTTTTTTTTTTTTTCATTTCTTTTAATCCACCTTTTCCTCCAAAATCTCAAGAGATGCACTGTTAAGTTTATGAGTGGTAACTCTAGGTGATGAAATTATGAAAAGAATACTGTCTTTTATACTTCTTATATCATGATTGGCTTTTTGTTTTTCTAAAAGTAAGGAAGTATTTAAAAATAGCTACTAGAAACAAAGCAAAGAGCCTAACAAATACCTACATTTCTGCCACTCAGGATTAACTGATTTGAATACGTCATATTTGCATCATTTATTTGTGAGAAATAAAGAGGGAGAGCGAAACAGGGGGAGACAGGAAGAGAGTAGGGACAAGAGGGGAGGGAAGAGAGGGAACAGGAGGGGGGAAAGAAGAGCAAAAGGGAGAGGGAGAGAGGAAGGAGGGTGAGGGAAGGGAGGGAAAGAGAAGAGGTACACGAGGGGAGAGGGGAGGGAGGAGAAAAGGTATCAGTCAAGTTGTGTTCACCCACCCTAGTTCCATGCTGCCCCACTGGCACAACCATCATGGATCTGAAATGCCTCTTTGTATGCCGTATACTTTTATTCGTATTATCAGCAATATACAGTACTAGCATTTTAAATCTGCATGAAAAGTACTGTACTATTACATCTCATACTATAGCTTTTTAATTAATGTTAGGTTTTGCATACCTCCAAGATAATACATATGCACTTAGTCTATTCATTTTAACTTCTGAATAGAACTCCATCTTTTTTATGACTCTTATATTCCCTTCCTGTCTCCTTCTGGGGCAGCTCCTTGTGAAAATTCTACAAATCCTTGACGAAGTGAAAATGAATATGCGTATGGATAAAGTCAAAGCAGAAGACAATGGCCAATCAGGCTCTTCCATATTTTGAACCTTCAGATTCATATAATCTTAACCTTCAGACTGCTTGCAATTCCTGACATCAGACAGGCAAACTTTGAGATTCTTCCTATATACTCTTGACCTTCTCCTTCTAAACAATCTTTATGTAGCCTTTTAAGATTGCTCTTTGGTAAGGAAGCACAGATCAACAGGATTAAGACACTACCTTGTGGATATAGGATATTAAGAAACTCTGGTGGCATAGTGGTTAAGTGTTATGTCTGCTAACCAAAAGAATGGCAGCTCGAATCCGCCAGACGCTCCTTGGAAACTATATAGAGTAGCTCTACTCTGCCATATAGGGTTGCTATAAGTTGGAACTGACTTGATGGTACTGGGTTTGGTTTTGTTTGGTTTGATTTGGTTTTTGGGTTTTGCGGACATAAGACACCAAATCTTTTAACTTTATTAATAAAATCAAAGAACCCTGAGGAGGAGATATCTTTAGGGTAAGGTTCCTCGAACTTGTGAGATCTGAGCACAAGGACAATACAGTCTGCAAATTTCGGGTTAAAAACCTCTAGTATGATTTTATTTCCATCTATAGCCATGTAAGGAACCCTGGTAGCACTGTGGTTAAATTTTGGGCTGCCAACTAAAAAGCTGGAAGTTTGAACCTCTCAGGTGCTCTCTGGGAGAAAGACGTGGCAGTCTGGTTCCATAAAGATTTACAGCCTTGGAAATCCTACGGAGCAGTTCTACCCTGTACGACAGTACAACTATGAGTTGCAACTGACTCTGTGGAAGTATGTTTGGGGTTTTTTTGGCTTGACTCATTAAAAATAAAGAAAAAACCTGTTCACTTTAACTTCTATGATTTTTCTTCTACCTCAAAAGCAAAAGCAGCCAGATTCCCGTCAGCCCAAGCTTCAAACCAAGCTGACTTCAGGACATAATCCAACAGTTTCAAGAGATAATGTTCCCCTAACCACACACTGCACAGTAACAGATTCAGTTCCTTTTTGGTGTGCTTTGCTTTTAAAACCTTTTGAAATCTTTGTATCTAGAATAACATCTAAACATCTAACACCAACAATATTTGGCAGACAAGTAACTACGAAAGTCTACTGACACTATCTTTCTATCTAGAATGACATCCAAACATCTGACACTAGTAATATTTGGCAAAGACAAGTTAACTATGAAAGTCTATTGACGCTGAAAATGTATAGGTGACAATTCTGAATCTTCAAAGTCATACCAGAAACATTCCTCCCTCCAGCTTAACAAAAAACAAAAACTAAAGCACTCAGTGGAGGGGGAAGATTTTCAGCTAACTTCTGTAACAAACATCTTTAGATATCCTGCACCAGAATATCCTCTTGGAAGCTTACGATAAACCTTGCCATTTAAAAACAACCATTTTATAAATAATTTCTTTGGTACACTCTCGCCCAATCTAATTAAAATGGTACATCTGCTTCAGTTTTAGTTGGTAAAATTCATTTAAAGTTCACACACTTTGAAATATCTGTATGAAATAAAAACTCACGAGCCCTTTCATAAAGAGCTAATGGGCCAACATGCTAAGCAAAATCTCCTTCCTGACTGCAAGGGAAAGGCTGCACTGAATGTTATCATCTCTGCCTTCATGATACAGCAGAAAGCAAAATGTGTTATCAGTGGGCTAGAGAGTAAAAAAACCTGTCTAGCACAGCTGGTTCTACTCCTAGCATCCTCAGCACAACAGAGAGACAGAAAAAGACAGGATGAGACACAAAAGGCCAGATGACTCCCACTGTCCAGAGGCCCTCCTCCCTCATGTGTAGACAGACTCCCTACCCTCTCAGATTTTTGGTTAGCACTTTGTTAATCAGGTCACACCCTTCTATACAACCTCATTACAGCCAATACGTATTAAGATCACAAGAAGGAAAAGCCACTCCCTACAAGAAAAGATTATAGATGTGTTGCCTGAGAAAGTACTATCTGATTTACTCAATTTCTCAGTAAACATTCAGGAAGATGCTGGGCTTGTTACCACGTATCTACACTTGCTGAACATGCAGCCACTTAGCTAGTCTCCAAAACAGGTGGGAGGGGATGTGAGAGTGTAACCTATATACCCACCCTTTGGGAGAATGACAAAGATGAATTCCTAAAAGGACCTATGATGTCCTCATCCTAATTAAGGAGTACTGGCAGTGACTGGGTACCACTGTATGGCCCTTCTGTGGACCCTTCCCAATACAAGTGTCACAGTACACTGTGCTCTGGGCATCGATAAGTTGTTTCCTTTATCTACACTAAACCATTTGTCCACTTTGCCCGACAACTCACAGCTGACAACTATGTTATCATCACCTTCCAGTTACATGGGCAACTTGGAAGGTGCAAAAAAATGTTCATCAACAAGTTGCTAATTGTGCATCTGCTTCTAAAATGGTGATGGTTTGTTAAACAAGCATTGCCACACTTCTTTTAAGAGCCAAAACCAGGAAACGAATTTACAATTCAACAGTATACCAAAAAAAAAAAACAAGTGAACATCACACTCTCTGCCACTGAGCAGATTCCAACCATGATACAGTCTAAATTGTTTCTGGAGATGAATAAAAACTGGACTACCTTAAAAAAATGTAAATTATTACACATACTTAAGGATGAAACCATCTAGATACAATACATGAGACCAATATAAAATAGGGAAAAGGAGGCTTTCAAGTCTCTTTATAATGTATTTTTGCACTGTAAAGATATCTATCCTCTTTAAATAGTTGGAGTGCCTGAACCACAGTTGTCTGGGTCACAATGTTATACTTCACAATCTGAAAAACAAGAATCAGGAATGCGGCACGAAAGAGTGTTTATGGACAATCCCAGAGCTGAGATGTACTCAACTCTTCTTTCAAGAAATTCTACTCTGCTGAACCCCAGCTATGTGTAAACCCCCCTTAGCAAGTTAGCTGATGTTCAATACCAAGAAAGACCACAACAGGAGTAATATACCAAGTGCCAGGATATTACTCAGACAATACTGAAAATATGTCTACTCATTTCCTGACATTTTACGTAGTCTCTGCTTATCTACTATGCCTAATATCCCTTTTTAAGACGTTCTAAGTTAGAAATAGCCACAGGATATCTATGCTCTGTCCTCTACAACAATGAGTGGCTGAAGGAAACAAAAATGTATTGGTTTAGCAGGCTATCATGTAACTACATTTAAATCCTGCTCTTTAGATAAATACCCTGTCACACTGGCAGAAGATCTGAGGCAACAAGGTGTCTTACTGAATTTTATTCATTTCCTAGGGTTATTACAAGGTACCACAAACTAGCGACTTAAAACAACAGAAATTTAGTCTCTCACAGTTCTGGATGCCAGAAGGCTGAAATCAAGTTACCAGCAGGGCCATTTCAGCTTGCCTCTCCTCATGAAGAACCTCTGTCCTAGGACCAAACTGGAGGGCCCCGGTATTCTCAGCCCATTACACCTGGGGCAAAGTCCCTGTCTTACATGCAGGACCCGAGGCAGAGAAAGAGATGCCATTCTCTCAAAGACCTCTGCTCAGAACAGTGCTTCTGCAACTTGAAGTTGGGGGTAAAAAAGATCCAGTAGTCACCATTACCTCCTGGGGTAAAATTATGACCCAAGACCAGGAGTAGAGAGTTGCGAAGTCCTTGCCTGCACTTAAGATACATTGGTGCATAACATGGAGCTAGGAAGGGCAGCGGATGGGAGCAGGTCACGGCTCAAATGCCACAGGCTCTTGCTGTACATGTTGAGTCTCAGCAGACTTTCTAAAATGTTTCTCCATTTGCCATGTGCCCTTCAGACAATTTTTGGATTTAACTTACTTTAATAATTTTCAACAGTTCTGCTGCCATTACAGAAATTTCTGCATTGCAGAAATTCCCATCCTGAATGCTCCATTTCTAGAGAACTAAAACATGGGTCTGACAGAATGTGTACCTTTTCAAGATTCACACACAGAAACACACACACACCAGTTTGCATTACAGAAAAAAAAAAAAAAAAGCAGACATCTTTACCAAAAAAAAGGGGGGAGGGGAGGGACTCTCAGATGCTAATTAAGCAACAGAAGCATACTGTTTTTCTGTGTCTGTTGTTGTTTGTTGCCTCTGAGTCAATTCTGACTGATGGTGACCCCATGTGTGCAGAGTCGACACATTCTGTAAGGGTTTCGAGGCTGTGACCTTTCAGAAGAAGGCTGTCAAGCCTGTCTTCTGAGGCATCTCTGTATGGGTTTGAACAGTCAACCTTCTGATTAGCAGTCTAGCACTCAACTACCTGTACCACACCCAAAGAGGCTAAGTCTAAATATAAAATGCTATTGAAACCTCATAATGTCAGTGAACTAGAAGGAGCACACCTTCCTCCCTTATTAGGATTATTTTTAAGGGCTTCAAAGATAAGAAACACCACTATTTCAATGCTGAACATACATGGCCAGCCATGTATCATCCCAGTTGCTTAGAAACCACGGGACCTGGCTTAAATAAACAAAACTGGGTCAAAAGAAGAAAACCTTGTTAGAAAGAGGTCTGCAGAAAACTGCCTTGGCTATGATTAACAATTCTGAAAGTGCAAGTACGAAGTAAATTAACATAAATGGAAGGTTTATTAGAATATCAAATGTGAAAGATGTCTTCTCAAACAAAAACATTTTAATTCTTAGTGCTTTTGAGTTATATACTTCAACTCAGTTGTAGTTCACCATGGAAAAAGAACTTTAATGCATGTATAAAATTTCCATAACCCCATGCATCAAAGTGTCAAAAAACCACCAAGAAAGAAAAACTGACCTATATTTATGAACTCCCAAAGGTCAGTGTGAAATCAACTTTTCACTAGGCTCAGGAGGTGTAAAAACTTAATTTCCACTCAATTTTGATTATTTAATAGCATGAAGCAGATGCAAGGCAATCCTTTAACAACCTTGTACATTTAACACTAAATTCCGAATCTAAATTTACTAAAAATGACAAAAGAAGATCAGCAAAGAAGGTAGTGTCTCTAATTACACACAGAAGACATTTACTTGGATTTGTGCTAGCTTGTATTATCTATGAAATATCATCACAATTTAAATTTGATTTTATCTGAACAAAGAATGATCTTTGATAATTAAATGAGTTTACATTCTGATTGCTAGTATTCACTCCAGAGCATTATCCTCCCAGGAGACACATACGTGGCCAGGCTTAAGTGCTCAGCCTCCTCTGAAATAAAACAACAAAAAATAAATTTTAAGAGCATGTGGCCAAATTAATGGTTTCTTGCCCTTTTCTAGTCTATTGCTCTGTAAGAGAAGTAAACAATTTATAAAGCTGCCAAATACCTACTGTTCGTACAAGAGATTAAAAAAAAAAGACACAATACCTTAGAAACCAGTAAGAAATACCACATAAAATTAAATTCCTGAGCCCAGTCTCTTCATGTATGCTTTTATAGGTCACCTGTCAATGAGATACAAACATGGAAGACTTACACAACTTTCAAACAGGCCTGGTCACCCACAGAGGTCAAATAACCAGACTCAACACCCAAAGAAAGGGGTGGTGTTTCCCTCTAAATGTTCCAAAGATCAACAGAGAGGGACCTGTGTGCTGCTTAATAACAGGGCTGTCTCCACACGGATGTCCTCCTAGCTTTTCTGATCACTTCTTAAAATACATGATGAAGAGTCTGAACTTACTGAGAAAATGCCTAATATTCTCTGCTGTTCAACCTTATTACAGGACCAGGGAAGTATTGTTTAGGAGCTGATCTGACATTCTGTGGAGCTAATCCACGTAAGGCACATCAAAAAGTGTCTAGTACCAGACGAACACAATAAACGGGAGCTGCTATCCTCATTCTCATCCTGATCCTGCACTCTCCCAACAAAGAAGTCACCAACAGCCTTCACCTCATTTCTAATGACATTTACCCTCCATTCCACTTCAGCTTCCAGTTGCCAAGGCCACAAACTGACCCCCAGGGCTCTAAGTAGCCCTTTTTCAGGAAATCTTAAACTCACTATCATATACTCAGACTCCAACCTACTTTCATTTCATATTACTCTTTTACTTTAGTCTTACTTTACCTGTTTTTCTCTAGGGATCACCTTCTTTCAAGCCTTACTACTTATGTTACCCAATCCTGACTCCTATAGTTCATTTTTTGGACTACTGTCACCAATGTCTTCAACTCACTCACAACCTCAACTTTTATTGCACAGGCCTTGAAAACAAATCCTAAATCTGGCTCAATTCCACAATCTACTCCCAATCTACAGAGCGAAACTCTGCTGGATTCATACAACTCGGTAGACTATAAGCTCAAGTCAGCCATTCCCTTTTCAATGTTCTTTACCCTCTGCATATAAACATGCTAGAATCTGTGGCATAGCCTGAAAAACCAAGCAGTCTCTTTTTGATGCCTGACTCCAAGGTAATCACATTCTTAAGACACATATTCCTGCTTAATTTGCACTAAGGAAGAACACAGTAATAGCAACAACTCAAAATCATCACTACCACCTGTTCACCAACCCCATTACTGGCAACGTGGATAGCGGTTTTAGCCTATTTTAAAGACGAGAAAACAGGCTGACAGAAATTACGTAACTGGTCTTAAGTCAAAGGTGTGCCTGATATGTTCCATCACCTCACATGCAAGCAAAAGCTGAACAATGGATAAGAAAGACTGAAGAAGCACTGACACCTCTGAACTACAGTTTTGGCAAAGAATGCTGAAGATACTATGAACTGCCAGATGCTGAATACACCATGGACTCCACGTCTTGGGACACAAAGACACAGAATGTCCCATAGAAGCAGGGATGACAAGACTTTGTCTCACATATTTTGGACATATTGTTGGGAGGGACCAGTCCACAGAGAAAGACATAGTGCTTGGTAAAGTAGAAGCTGAGTTAAAAAGAGGAAGACTTTCAACAAGATGGACTGATGCAGTGGCTTCAACAATGAATTCAACCTTGACTGACTGTGAGCATGGTGCAGGACCAGGCAGTGTTTTTGTTCTGCTGCACACAGGTCATTGGGAATCTGAAACCACTCCATGGCGCCTGACAACAGTAACAACAGATACTTAATTGTAAACACCATTCAGTGAACGAACTGTAATTCTTGTTATTCAACTTAATTCCTCTTTAAAAATACACCGAGATAAACTTTTTTTTTTTTTTTAACATAACTGAGTGGAAATGTACATTCACATGTAAATTTACATGCCCCCCCTATATGCAGCTTCCACTGCTCTCCCTGTCCGGTGACTGCACACTATTCCTCTCTGCTCCATACATGTCTCATCCTCCCAACAGTCTCCTTTCCTCTCCTCTCCGTCCACTCCCCTTCCTCCAGCCAGAGGTCAGCAAGATGATATCCTATAGATGTATAGAACCATAAAGTGCTTCCAATATATGGTTACTCTGCATTGCCAAGTCCATTCCATTCCTGTCCAAAGAGTGGACCTTTGTTATAATTTATGGGAACGGGCAGCACCAGGGCCGGGGGCCATGCTCTCAGAGGAACCCCCAAACCGCTGGACCATCAATTGAGGTCTTTTAGTGGAGATCTCATGCTGCACCTCTTTTTATTCTTGTGTTGCCAGTGAGGCTCCTCTCTGTGAGCTCCGTCATGGCTATCACTGGTGGTGGCCGGGCACCATCCGGTTCTTCCGGTCCCAGGTTGATGTAGGCACCCACTATGTGGGTCTCTCTGTCTTCTCGGTTGTCTTTACTGCATGCCCATTTTGGCCCTCGGTGAGCATCCGTTCCTGCTGAGTTGGGACCATTTGCTGTGTCCTCGGATGGCAGCTTGGCAGCTTTTAAGACCCGAGACGCCACTCACCAATGTGGGGTGCAGAGAGCTCTCTTAGCAAAATGCTAGTTGTGCCAATTGGCCTGGAATTCACCTAAGAGCATGGCCCCCCGTCCCCCGCCCCAGCTACTCTATCCTTGCAGTATTGAGTTAAGACGGAAGGAGTACTCAAGTTATGCTGAAGTCCACTTAATGTTGTTCTTGTTCCTAATGTGTGCTGTTACCGCTTTCTCCCAACTAGATTTCTAGTAACTACCTAAACTAAACCCTCCCCCCCTTGCCCTCCCTCCCTCCCCTCCCCTCCCCTCCCTTGCAGCTGTCAAAGAGTCTTTTCTTCTATACACAAGTCTGTTTTTGAGATCTTATCGTAGAAGTCTCATACAGTATTTGTCCTTTTGTCGCTGACTACTCTCACTCAACATAATGTCTTCCAGTTGAAACCAGGTTAGGAGATGTTTCCTGGAATCATCGTTATTCTTTATCATTGCGTAGTGCTCCATTGAGTATATGTACCACAGTTTACCTATCCATTCTTCTATTGTTGGGCATCTGGGTTGATTCCACCTTTTTGCTATTGTGGACTGTGCCGCGATAAACATTCTGGTGCATGTGTCCGTTGGTGTGAAAGGCCTTGAATCTGTAGGATATATTCCAAGTAGTGGAATTACTGGGTCAAATGGTATATCAATATCCATTTTTTTAAGGAAGCGCCAGATTGCCTTCCAAAGAGGCTGGACCATTTTGCAACCCCACCAACAGTGTAGGAGGGTTCCACTTTCTCCACAGCCTCTCCAGCATTTGTTGTTTTGTGTTTTCTGGATCATGGCCAATCTTGCTGGGGTAAGATGGTATCTCACTGTTGTCTTGATTTGAATTTCTTTAATAACTAACGATCGTGAACATGTCCGCATGTGTTTTTTGGCTGCCTGGATCTCCTCTTTAGTGAAGTATCTGTCCATCTCCTTTGCCCATCGCTTAATTGGATGGTTTATCTTCTTCTTATTGATATTTTGTAGTATCTTATAGATTTATGGAGATCAGGCGTCGATCTGACATAGAGTTGCCAAATATTTTTTCCCACTCTGTGGGTGTTCTTTTAATTCTATTAATAAAGTCTTTGGATGAGCAAAAGTGTTTGATTCTTAACAGTTCCCATTTATCTACTTTCTCTTCTGTTGATTGAGGTTTCTTTGACAGATTTTGGAGTCTGTCCTCATTGTGTATTAAAACTTCCATTGTTGTTCCTACCTTTTCTTGGATGAGCTTTATCGTTTTAGGTTGGATATTTAGGTCTTTTATCCAGTTGGAGTTGGTTTTTGTATAAGGTGTAAGATATGGATCTTGATTCAGTTTATTGCAGATGGATAACCAATTTTGCCAGCACCATTTGCTGAAGATACTGTTTTTACCCCAGTTTAATGTCTTAGGGCCTTTGTCGAATATCAACTGTTCCTAGGCAGATGGTGTCATCTCTGGGGTCTCAATTCTGTTCCATTGATCAATCTGTCTGTTCTTGTACCAGTACCAGGCTGTTTTGACCACTGTGGCAGTGTAGTATGTTCTAAGGTCGAGTAATGAAAGGCCTCCCAGTGTGTTCTTCTTCTTTAGTAGTACCTTACTTATCCAGGGCTTGTTCCCTTTCCAAACAAAATTGGTGATTTGTTTGTCCATCTCATTAAAAAATGTCACTGGAACTTGTATTGGGATTGCGTTATATAAATAAATTGCTTTGGGTAAAATAGACATTTTCACAATGTTAAGTCTTCCTATCCATGAGCAGGGTAGGTTTTTCCATTTATCTAAGTCTCTCTTAGTTTCTTGTAGTAAGGGCTTGTAGTTCTCTTTGTAAAGGTCTGTTGTTTTTCTCCGAGATAAACTTTTAAAACACCTACTGATCACGCTCTTTTGAGAATCATTCTTTCGAACAATTTTTCATATTCCTCAAGTCTTGCGCTGGAGGAGAAGGCCCATTTATCAGCTTTTAACAGAGAATCTTTTTATTTTTTCTTCTGGTTTTATTTAGCACAAATTTTGAAGTCACATTGGAAAAATGACAGTGTTTACTTTTACTTACTTTGGGCAAGGATCTTTCAAAATACTGCAAAATGTTCAAGATTTTCATCCCAGCAGACACAGGAATGTGCTCCCTCTGCTGGCTTTGCAGTAGTTCTTCCTCAGGTACCAGCTGTCTTGAAGTAATAATAACAGAATAATTCCTCCCTTGCAGAATGTTAGAAATCCTGATGGGGTAATGGTTAAGTGCTGCATCTGCTAACCCAAAGGCTGGCAGCTCAAATCCACCAGGTGCTCTTGCAAACCCCATGGGGCAGCTCTAGTTGTCCTATAGAGTCACTATGAGCAAGAATCCACTTGACAGTAGTGGGCTTTTTTGTATTTTAACATCTCTGTTTCTCAGAGGAGCTGGAGTGAGGCTGGGGTGAGGAGCAGGTAAAGTTTCCCACAGCCCAAGTGCAGGAGAGGCTAGTTTACATAACACTATATAAAAACAAAGCAGCCATTTGGCACATTGAGGTTAATGCAAAAGCTTCAGCTGAGTGTAAAACATTAAGGGGCAAATTCAAATCTAATTTTAAACAGCTGAGGAAACCATTGTTTCAGTAACAGGCCCAACTTTGTATTAATGTTTTCAGAGATCTTCAAGGGAGAAGCACCGTTAGAAAAATCAGTGAACAAGCTAGAAAATATTCTTTCATTAAAAGTTACCTTTTTAAATTCCTAAAATCGTAACACTGATTTGAAAAATAAAATTTATTTTAAAACACTATCTAGGATTACTCTTTTAAACAAGGGCTTTAACTCTGCTTGCTTAAACATCTGAGCTATTGTAATTTTGCCAAGTGCCATTAGATGAATATCATGACAGCTGTTATGGAGATGTCCTGTGATTGACTGACTGTGCTGTCTGAAAAGCTGGCTTCTACAGAGAACATGAAAATCTACCTGCTTCTTAGCAATCAGTAACATAAACGATAAGAGGACTTTCAACTCAGGGCACAGTTGCTAATTGTGTAATGAGTATGGCCAATTAAAAGCATTGCCATAGAAAACTAACTGTGGATTGGCACGTAAAATTCAGTGCAAATAGAGAAATCTGAGTAAATGAAGGGTGAACAACCCTTCCAGACAGAGCTGAATTACTGCTTTAAGCTACTGGCTGCCACACACATGCTGTTCTAATTACCTGGTTAAAGCAGCTTGCATGCAGACCATTGCTACAGCCTCACACAAAACGACAAGCTTGGTCTCACAACGAGGTAAGGAGAGAAACACTGCAATAAATGCACGTTCCATCACCTAGCTCAAACAAACCGTTGGTGCAGTGACATTAACTCTACCTAGAAAAACATTTCAACTTGATTTATACTGAGAAAGACAAAATTTCTACCTTTTTTAAAATAACAATGACCGTCAAGGTTGGATTAATATTTTCTAACCTATCTCTGACACCAAAGGGAACAAGTCAACTGAATCTACATGGAAAGGTTTTCTAGGAAATTCTCTTGTCACCTATTCTTTGCTCATCCTCATTACAGAGGAGAGTCCTGACATTCTTTGAAATTTAGTTCCCTAAAAGTGAACTAAAGCCAAGTTAAGTCCTTTCACATCTTCACATATCAGATCTAAGTAAGTTATTTCAAACTTAGTTCTCAAGAATTTAGCTTTTCAATAGGGTCTACTTGTAGCTATTCTGGTTTAATATATGCTTGAATTTTAGGCAAGCAGACTTCTAAGTTTTTGCAATAAGCTTCTCACTGGCTTTATGCCAAAAGAGACTGGTCGTAAAAACACAATATCCTTTGAATTAGCATTTTAGATTGCCGAAGTCTAGGTCTTGTACAGAACAGCATCATGATGCCTGCAAAGCAAACTCATATTCACAAAACCTGGGCTAACCTTCACTTATAGTTTCTAAAAAAACAAAACAAAACAACTCAGAACAAGCATCTCATATTTTGAGTATTTCAACTACAATCAAAGAACTCTGCTGCACAGTAAGTCAAGTAAGACACGGCTCCTACTCTGAAAGCATGCTTGAATGCAACAAAACTCAGGAACTCCTTAGGGTTTTATCTGGTTATCATTCTCCTTCAGAATTATGGAGAGAAGCAACTTCTCTGCTGTCCTTAATTCTAGTTTTTAAGAGAAATAGATATTTATCAAACACCTTTAGACATCAATCCAGATCCATTTTAGGGATGTGAGCGATCACAGATGTCTTCTGGGTAATGAGGTTACCCAGAATGTCTCTTCTCATTCATGGCTCTTCCCATCATACTTTCATGATCACCTAGTACAATCCCCATTTCTAAGACACCAGTTTTTAAAAAAACAGTCTTTTATTCCGGTTTAGGTGAAAGTTTATCAAGCAAATTAACACTACTCCATGACACTGGTAACAGTTTGCACAGTGTGACAGCATTCTCATTATTCCCATTCCGTTCCCATTAATCTAGCTTCGCCATTCCTCTTCACCTTCTCATCATTTGTTTTCGAGTAAATGTTGACCGTTCAGTCTCATCCAGTTGGTTATTTAAGGGAGCACAGTCCTCACAGATAATACTGTTTATCAATCAATCTATTACTCAGCTCAACAGTGATTTCCAGGAATAGCTTCCTTTCCAAACTCAAGGGGTGTCTTAGGACAACAGTCTTGGAGGATTCTCAGCCCAGAAAGTCTGGCCTTTTTAACAAATTTGAGTTTTGCTGTAAAATTTTCTCTCATTCCACCTGAAACCTGTTGTGTCTCTGCTCAGAATGGTCAGCAGTGTTAGCCAGTCACTCACAGACTGACTGACAAATAACGACAGGCTTATCTGTCTAGTGAAACTTTCAAGCCATTTCTATGCACATAACAAAATGATTAAAGCTATAGCATGTCCACAGCCTGGAGGATTATACCACCATGAAGAACATTTTCATAGAGTACTGGTTTTGCTATAAAATATACTTGTTGTTATAATTATCATACTGGCTATGTTAGAATATAATCTACAGTGGAATTATTAGCACTATTGCAGTAATACAGACAGTTATAAAGTTCCTTTAAAAACAGGAAGGATACAAAACTGTAAGTAGGGTTCTTATTGTGTAAGACACCTATGTTGAAGGGGAGAAATTAAAACTTTAATTATGACATGTCTATGCAGGAACTTTACTGGCCAATTAACTGTTGTTTCAATTGGCAACCTTCTCGGGCAGGTATAATGATTTCATTCATGGGCAGACAAACTGAAGGTCATAACCAAAAAAAACCAAACCCACTGCAGGAACAGGAAGAGTGAAGTAATGACCAGATCTTGAGCAAGACCTACATCGTTTTGTTTCTTAATTCTTTTTCCAAGCTGGAGTCCACTGTCTCTTTCAGTTTCTCTCAAGGCTGAGGACCAACCTATGTTCTCCCTAGGTCTGTGGAAAAACAAGTGATGATAACCTAAAAACCATAAAAAAAAAAAGTAATGTGACTTGTGAACAGGAACTTGTATGATGATGGCCAGACCACTTCTGGGCCCAAAATACCAATTAAGGTATCAACACATCCGGGAGGAGACAACTGTGACCACCCAGAGAAAAATTAACCTCCCACAAATTCCTAGGACTCAATAAACATTATTCTCTTTTTCTAGAAAACCTCCAGCTAGTCTCCATCTCAAGGAAGCAGATTCTGGAGAAATGATCCCGTCTCCCTGCCTACGAACGTGCAGTAAACACCTTGCTTCTCATCTCACCTTTGTCTCAGAGTTGCTGTCTGCAGCAGGCCAGCACCAAATCCACTTAGGTTCATGGTAACACTGCCATCAAGTCGACTCCAACTCATAGCAATCATAAACCAAAAAGAAAACAGAACCCAGACCTAGTGCCGCCGAGTTGATTCTAACCCATAGCACGCCTACAGGACAGAGCAGAACTGCCCCACAGAGTTTCCAAGGAGGGCCTGGTGGATTTAAATTGTCGTCTTTTAGGTTAGCAGCTGTAGCACTTCCACCAGGGTTTCCAAAGACGTTCATAAACTTGTTGAAAGTAAGAGTTGGGAAGTGGCAGCAACAGACTGCAAGTATCCATGTCAATGGACTCCAAAGTCGGAGCTTTTTCTTCTCTGCACCAAGGAAACTTTCTAGAACTGAGCAAAGTGTGCAACTGGACCTTGAACTGAGGTCAGGGTTGGTTTCAGAAAGGTAATGTTAGAAAAGCTAGGGCTAAGCACAGTGGGGTCACTAGATAAGAAGTTTAGGCTTGAGGAATAAAACACAAATCCACTGAAGAACAGAAGAATGGCTGGATGAGAAAACAGTACTTACTGGTGACTGACTGGAAACTGTACCTACCACTGAAGAGTAAGTCAGAAAGTAAATGAGAACTGTAGTAAAATCCAGGTACGTGATTATATAGTAACTACAAAACATTTTTATGAAAAGATGGGACAGAAAGAAGCAATCAAACATGTGGCCATACCAACAAAAAGAAGAAACAAAACAACACTGCACTGTGTACAGGCAACAACCTGGATGCAAAAGACCTGGATTCTGTCCCGCTCCATAAACTTGAGGAAAAAGCTCTCTCCCCTGGGTGCCTCCGGGACTATTACAGTCTTCTTCCAATCGTTACTTTTACCGCAGCTCAGACAACGCTGGACTTGTAGCAGACTTCCACTCCGTTTACTTTTTCTGATTATGACTCCCTTTGCTTTGTTATTACCATCGCACTCTCGCTCTGCAATTCATGTTACATTCCAGAAGACCTTAGAATCACTACTTTTTATAGTCAATATTCATTAGAACTAGGGCACAATTTTATTGTGCCCTTCTTTCCCTCTACTTTTTTCCTTTTTCATCTGGCCTTTTTTTTCCTTTCCTACTACTGGGAGATTTATTTATTTATTTGTTTGTTTGTTTTTTAGGATTTCATTAATGTAGATTTGCTGGTAACAAAACTCCCTCGGCTTGCCTGCAAATGTTTTCTCACCTTTATTTTTCAAGGATATTTTCACTGTGTTTAAACTGTAGTTTGACAAGTATATTCTTTCTGCCATTTTAAAAGATGCTATTCCACTGGCTCTCACTGTTTCTGCTGATAAGCTGTTGGTTTTATTATTTCTTTGAACAAAATATGTCCTTTTCTCTAGATATCTTTGTTGTCAGCAGTTCTACTATGATTGCTCTCCAATCCTCTGTTCCCACAGAGTCCGTCATCACTACTCACGTGGATTTCTCTGTATTTTAGTATGCTCTGATGTAAACCTACAGAAATTATCCAAATTAAATCACACTCAGAAAAAAAGGAAAATAAACAACAGAGTTAAGGGCAGTCAAACAACATCAAAAAGGCTTATATATGTGTAACTGTAATACCAGAAGGATAAGAGATAGAAAGCAGAGCAGAAAAATCATCTAAAGAAATCATAACTGAGAATTTTCCAAAATTACTGACACATATCAAATCCCAGCTCCAAGCAGATGGGAGGCTGTGAAATAAGGTAAATACGAGGCACATACATGTTCACGTAACTCATGCACCCAAAGATTTCAGATGTATCTTATCCGAAGTGCTGAAAATCTACGATAAAATCCTGAAAATAGGCAGAGGAAAAAACATATTACATGCTGAAGCACAAGACAAAAATTACTGCATGCCTCTCACTAGAAACTATGAAAGTTGGAAGCAAATGGAGTAACATGTTTAAAGTGCTGGGGGAGGAGGTGGGCCAGCAGGACAAGCTGATCCACAATCTTATTCCCAAAACAGAGTTTAAAAATCAAGGATGAATAAAGATCTGCTCAGACTGAAAAAGAGAGGTAGGGGTTTACTGCCATTATACCTACCTGACAGAAAATGTTAAAGGATGTTCTGCAGGCAGATATTTTGATACCAGACAGAAACTTGAGCATACACAAAAAAATGAAGAGTATTAAAGATTGAATAATTTAAGATAAATACAAATATCATGTTTTCCTTATCTGCATTTGCTCTCATAAGTCAAGTTATTGCTATTAAAGCAAAAACAGTAGACTGTATTGGGTGTTTATAGCGGATATAAAAGTAAAAAAAAAAAATGACAACCATCTACATGCCTACCAATACTGTACCAGGCTTCCTGTTGCTCCACAGCCTCCATCTCCAGCCCTTTGTATTTTCTTTGCATTTCTCTGATTAATAAACCTTACAAATATTTTTTTAAGTTTATTGAACAACTGAGTACAGTCTCCAAATATCTGCCCATTTACCTACACAGGGTCTTTTTCATTTGGTTGTTTTGGGAGGAGGGTCTTCTTTTTTTCATTAATAAGTTTTAGATAAGAGTCCTTAGTTTACAGTCACTGCCTGAGAGACCACAATCAATTACATTTGTTAAGCGCTGCTGCTTTCTCTTCAGTATTAGAGGAATTAAAACGAATTCTATAAGAGGAGGGTAACACTGAGACTAGCGGAACCCCCAATGCTATAGACCTGAGATAAATGCTAAACCCTGAAGTCATCTTTGAACTAAGCAATTAGTAAAGAATGCTTGTCTAGAAAACACTGAGCCCTTTTAAAGAATTACCAGTCAGAAATATATCAGAAGTTTCAGCGACGAGTCTAAGCTAATAGTGGTGAAAGAATATGGGTAGAGATGACAAAGAATGGTGACACAATATGAAGACAGCAGCCAGTGTCACTGAATTGTATATGCAGGAATTTCTGAAGGGGTGTGGGTTCTGTGTCAACTAAAAGATATAATAAAATTTAAAAAAAGGTAGGGCAAAAAAAAAAAATCACAAGAAAGGCACTGCACTACAATCTTTTTAAAAGTGCTTTTGCTTTTTGATATTTAACAACAAACTGAGAAACTAGGGGTGAAGGGAAAGGGTACAATTAACGCCAAAACTGCTACCCTTCCTAAGATCGAGGCTAAAAATCTGCTACTCCAGTTTACAGGATGGTTCTCGGCCCGGACAACCTGAGATCAGCAAGAAGAAAGAGCACTGAAGACCATCCACCACCTGCCACAGTTTGTGGATAGATCAAGATGAAGACATTTCAAACCACAGCTTCAAAAACTCTATAGTGTTTAAAGAAAATGAGTTAAAATGCCTGATAATAAATGAATGGCTTCTGAAGTCCCCAGTTTTCTCACGCTGAAGGTTCAGCTGTTGCTAGCTGCAACAGCTGGCCAGAACGAACACTGAAGATTTGGGTCCTACTGACTTCCCAGTTTCTGCACTATTACACAAGACCCAATCAAGCTGGTGAAGAGAAAGAGATGTGTCTATGATGAAAATCAAGGTCTATTTCATGAATACACAGCTACTGTATCACAGGTCATTAAAACAATTACTTAAGAGCAGAAAACATACTCATTTGGAATGGGCTGTTTTTCTAGCTAGCATCTTCATAAAAAGAGAGGGAAAAAGTTAGCTAGTTACGCTCTATAATGGAATTCTGTACAGAAAATACTAAATCTATACATGATAAATTATAAGACAGGCCAAGATCCAAGATTCCACAGCATCAGTTCAAGCCAAGGTGAGAAGCTGTACCTTGGAATTTAATCACTGGCACATTAACTTTGACCTTATTTTGTTGCCACACTGCAAAGATGTCAGCAGTGGATTCTTTACTACCTTGGTACCTTAGGTAAGACAAGTTTTCTTGCAAAGGGACATCACCTTCTGAACTTAATCAAGCAGATCTGCAGTTACCTGAGGAAATTAACTTGAAACAAGGACATTTTGACTACACAGTAAAAAGAAGCATGAAATACAGGCTACTACACTTTACAAACAAAAGAATTTTTTTTAATTGTAATACAATAGGAGAAATTTTCTATGTTTACCTAAAACTCTCTTAGTAATATTTCTACCACACAGACACCTTGATCCTATCAGCCCTAACCAAAATCTATTAAGGAGGGAAGACATCTGTGTTTTCTAATTCACATCCACTGTTATCTTATAAAAGCCTACCACTTAACTGTATGCTAAGTTTAAATTTCAATATGAAGCACGAAAGTAAGTTTTTTTGAGGATACTAGCTAAAGGGAGACTTACCACTTCTGTGAACTATGGAACTGAAGACAAATTCTGAACATTCTGGTATGCTCTCCAAAACACAGAGACAATTTGTGAAGAGCAAACGTCCTGGGGAATGCTAGCTAACCAACTTTAAGTATTGCCCTGGAAAAAGCTGCCTTCCTAGTCCCTACCAGGAAAGTCCATCAGAAAGGAGACAAAACAAAAGGAAGGTTCCACAGCAGGGAAGCCAGTAGCTTCAGGAGCACTTAAGCTCTGCTGAAATCTGCTGTGCTCCTTCCAAGGACTGTGGCTGAGGCTCCCTGGGACATTCTGCTGAGTCAGAACCTTCACTCACCTCCCATACATACCTCCCATCCTCATAAGATGCCCAGATTGATTTCAAAGCCTCTACGGAGAGCATCAGTCTTTTGTGCAAATATTAATATTTTATACCTACCAAGACAGCCAGCCATGAAGAAGTTATTCTTCAAATTTTACTTTGATTCCTTGCTACTCTCTCTGAGCTACTGAAAGCTAGAGAAGTTACACACACACACACACACACACACACTGCTGGGTTTTTCAAGCCATAGTACATTCATTAATATTTTACAGACTTAATTCCAAGGCAGCTAAACAATATATTCTATTAAAAATGTTCTATTAAAAAAAGAGATACCTCTGAAAGGTCAAGCCACTACCTAAAATATACTTATAAAAGCAAAAGTTAACCTCTAAAAGGAAGCATCTCTATACACTATCCAAAGCTCTTTTGCTCTTTTGAGAAGAATCTTAAAAGACTTCACGAAAGTTAAGCATAGGGTATCTGAATGAAAACTGAATGAGGAAAGACTACTTGTCAACAATGAAACACTTAAATAGTTTGTTGAATTTATACTTGGGAGAAATATTTAAAAAGCAGGAAGTAAAAAGACATGGAAGAACATGACTTCAAAGCCACTGTATCTTATTTTGCAAAAATAACAAATGTGCGTATCCACATCACAAGGCCCTTTTGCTCAAGCTAACTGTTCATTATCCATCACTCTCCCACGTCCTTAAAGCCTTGTAAGCTCTTCAAGGCCCATCTCTTCCTTCCAACAATAAGGACTGAGGGGTGTGGAAAGGAAGCCCCTTGGTTCAAAAAACACATCCATTTCTTGCCATTAGCTGAGATCAACTCAACGACAACTAACAATAATCAATTAAAAGGTGGAGAGCCTGGTGGGCACAAATGCTTACGTGTTCAACTACTGCTAACCAAAAGATTGGGAGTTCAAACCCACCTGCTTCCAAAAGATCACAGCAATTGAAAAGCCTATGGAACACAGTCCTACCCTGCAACAGATTAGGTAGCCATGAACTGGAATTAATGAACAGTAACTGGTTTTGTTTTCTAACCAGTTGGAATTTGAATTTCATCTGCAACAGAGCCAACCAGCTAATGAGCAAGCAAGAACTAAAGCTAAATTTGCTTCACAAAGTGACTACACCTACAGGGAGCCGCATAGTTACATATGTGTTTACATTATTTTATTAAAATGCAAAGTAGCATACTACCAAACATACATGTCTTCTGTCAGATTTAAAAAGCATTTTAAGCTCACATGAACACAGATCCTAAATAATAAACAAATGTTAAAAGAATTCACCATGCAATGCAGAACTGTAAGGCTGAGTAATCAGTCTTTGAGCCCTTATACAGTAACCAAGCATTTTTCTGATGTCTTCTGTGGGTAAAGAGTCCAGATCATGGTAATGAAAGAGGATGCAAAAGAAGTCCCAGGATTCATAAAAATACGTTAGAAAATTGTAAAATAAATGCACAAAGTATAAAATGATCCAACATAAATTGAATATATACATGTTTAGGAGACCAATTACGAGGTTTCTCTGAAGAACTAGATTTTGAAATAAATATGGAAAAGAATTTGTCAAAATTTATAATTCAGGTAAAAGGAGTTGGAGGAATAATAGCTTTAGAGATATAATTCACCAATTTAAAGGTGTACAATTCAATAGTTTTTAGCATACACACAGAAGTGTGCTACATGACCACAAGTTTACATTTCCACCACTCCTGAAACTATTGTCTGTATAATCAAGAATCTGGTGCACTTTTGTCCCTAATAACTGAGAGGTAACCTCTAAACTCCTGGAATGAAGAATTTTACTGGTCTTTGTTGCCAGTTCCTGGGACCCGCTACCTGGCTGGTAATATTCTGAGTACTACACACATACAAATGCTGGAGGGTTAACACTTCATGACTCCACTGGGTAGGAGACAACAAAAATTTTGTGTCTAGGACTGCAGGGGACACCCTCCAATGCACCTCTTCCTTCTGTTGCTTTTGATTTGTCTCCTTTTGCTGTAACAAATCATACTTTTAAGTATAGCAATTTTCTGAGTTTTGAAGCCACTTTAGCAAATTATCAAACCTGGGGAGCAGAATCCCTCAATTTGCAGCCACTCGGTCAGAAGTGAGGGTGTCTCAGGATACTAAGTGATGGCAGACTATGGAAGATAATGCCACTGAGCTCTGAAATTTCGGCTGACTTTGGGCAGTTGGTATCAAGAGTCACTGCAGTACCCTTCTGAGTCCTTTCTTCCAACTACTTTCAACCTACCCTCGGGCAACTACCAATCTACTTGATTGTGCCTGTTGCTGCTGCTGTTGTTGTTAGGTGCCATCGAATTAGTTCCAACTCCTAATGACTCCATCAATGCACAACAGAATGAAAGACATCCATCCCCACAACCCTGTAATGCTGAGTTCCAATGTTGCAGCCAACGTATCAATTCATCTCACTGAGCATCTTCCTGTCTTCTGTCAACCTTCTACTTTACAAAGCATGATGTCCTTCTCGAGTAATTGATCCTTCCCGATAACATGTCCAAAGTATGTGAGACCTGGTCTTCCCATCCTTGCTTCTAAGGAGCATTCTGGCTGTACTTGTTCCAAAATTGTTTGTTCTCTTGGCAGTGCATACTATATTTAATATTCTCTGCCAATACTGTAATAAAAAGGCATCAATTCTTCTTCGGTCTTCTTTACTCATAGTCCAGCTTTCACTGGCACATGAGGTGACTGAAAATACCATAGTGTGGGTCAGGTGCACCTCAGTTCCTGAAGTGACATCTTTGCTTTTTAGCAGTTTAAGGAGGTCTTTTGTAGCTGATTTACCCAACACAACACAGCATCTGCTTCCATGGCTGTCAACTGCAGACCCACATTAAATGAAACATCATCAACAACTTCAGCATTTCCTCTGTTTCTCATGATGCTGTTTGCTTGTCCAGTTGTAAGGATTTTTGCTTTATGTTGATGTACAAGTCATACCAAATGCTGCCGTTTTTTATCTTCACCAGTGTTTCGAGTCCTCCTCATTTTCAGCAAGCAAGGCTGGCATCTGCATAATGCAGGTTGTTATTCCAATCACTCATAGATCATTCCTCTTGATAGGTCCCACATAATTCTTAGTGTTTCTTCATTTTTTGAAATTTTTTTATCTGATTTTTTTCCCAAATATGCTGGTGTCAAGTGTTTTATCTCCCATCTCACTAATTCTGGCTTCCATTGCCTCGCTATTTTGACTTTGTATCAAGTTGTCTAGTTCTGTAATTTTATTATTAATCTTCTCAATTTCTGCATGGTGCTTCTCTATGCTTTCTTGCAGCCTGTTTAATTTTGTCATTATGTTCTGCCGTGTTGTCCCTGATCTCCATCCTGATCCCCTCAAGAGTTTTAAATATTAATCTTTTGTATTCTATCTCTGAAAATTCAAGAGAATTATCTTATCTGGAAAATCTTTTTATTTGGGGGCTTTCTGAAGCCCCTGTGGTCTTGCCTTTAAATGACCTGATACTGACTGCTGTCTCCCAACCATCTGTAAGTTATTGTGTTTACCTAGTTTATGTCTGTGTACTGTGTTCTACCTTCTTACTCTGCTTTCTTTCAAAATGCTAAAATAGGCTGGTAGTGTGATCTAGTCTGATTACTGGCACCTCTGAGGCTCAAACATTCTATCATCAGATGGTCAGAGTTGCTACTAGGCAGGTGAGCCCAGGCATCATTTCCTTTTCTTACAGTGTGCAGCTCAGGTAGCCACGTAGTCAGTCACCAGGTGTGTGGTACAGCCTTCCTGCTGCAGTCCTAGATGGCAAAGGTGACTGATGCAGGCAAAAGTATATGGCTGAGAAAGGCACGAGGTGACACCTATCAGTGAGTGTCTGTGAGGAAGACATGTCCCATTATACCCAAGCCTAGACAAAGACATTGTTTCAGTCTACCTTAGTGGAGCCAGCAGATTATTATTTTTTTTTCCCTGTTGCTTTTTTGACATTATTCCCTCTTCCTGCTAAGTATGCCTAAGAGTACTACTTCTGGTCCAGATAATGGCACCAGGCTCTAGAGACAGGAGCAGTGCAAAGAAGGTAGGGAGAAGTGTGGATGGGAAATGGAGAGAGATTTATCCAGAAGGAAAGACAGATTCTTGTGCAGCAAATTAGATTCAAACCACTTAGCTTCGGACCATTGAACGTCATCTTTCACTGATTCTGGAGGCATATGTAGACTCTCTGCTGCTGTTTCTCTCCCACTGAGGATGACACCCTCTGAAAGTCACCACTCCACTCACCAATCTTGCCACCCCGATCTGCCTACAGGGTGCCCCCGACTCCCATCCAGTCAAGTCTGGCTAGTCCTAAGTACTTCTGGACCTTCTCACTGTCTTCTTGGACACTCAGTCTGATTCCTTGTCTTTCCCTTCGATGTTCCGGGATCCTAGAATGTCCTAAATAATCAATTCTTTTTCTTTTTCCTTTTTTTGTCTTTGTTGTTAGAAGGAACACTGGAAGCATCTAACTAGTCTGTCACCTTAGCTCTGCCTCCAGAATAGAACTTTTCTGCATAACCCAGGTTGTTAACTCATCTTCCTCCAATCCTCATGTCTCATTCTTCTTCACATAGCCCAAGTTCTTAGATTATGTGCTCAACATACAGAATGAATGAGCAGGGGGAAAGGATATAAACCACCCCCATACCTTTCCTGCTTTTAAGCCATAGAACATTGCTTTTCTCTCTAAATGACTACCTCCTGGTCTATGTACAGGTTTCTCCTGAGCACAATTAAGTGATATGGCGCTCTCTTTGCAAAGTTATGCATAATTATTCAAGATCTACATAATAAAAATGCCTTTCCATAGTCAGTAAAATGCAGGTAAACATCTTTCTGGTATTCTCTGGTATTTCAGTCATGATTCACCTGACATCAGCAATGATATCCACTGTACTACATCCTCTTCTGAATTTGGCCTGAATTTCTGGCAGTTCTTGGTTGATACACAGCTGCAACTGCTTTTGAATGATCCTGATATACAGGATAGTGTATATGAATACTTCATTCCTTTTAATGGCTGAATAATATTGCATTATATGTATATACCATAATTTATCCATTCATCTGCTGATGGATACAGCAGCTACATCTGTCTTTTAGCTACTACGACTAACACTGCTATCAACATGCATGTTTCCAATTCTTTTGCATATAAACCTAGGAGTGAAATTCCTAGGTTGAGTAAAATACTTTTTAAAGAAAGAAATACTAAATATAAGTAATGATCTCTACAACTGACCAATATCATTAACCTGTCTTTTCTTCTAAAAATGGAATTGTTTCAAACACGGACTAAGAGACCAAAATCAGTAAACAAGCTGAAATACCACTTAAGTTACTTAAAATCTTTTCGAAAGCTATTTGTTTCTAAGAAACATTCTCGAGTTTCACAGGCAAATAATGAGTGACACTCTTCTTGCAGGTATATGAAACTGCCCTTACATTTGAATAGTTTCCTCTTGCCAAAATGAAATGGTTCCCCTCCTACCTGTGCCAACTCACCAGTTTATAGGCAGCACATCCAATTCCTAAAGCACTGACACTTCCAGTGAAAATTTTAAAACTTCATGTTGTTATTAAAATACCCTAATTGTTAAAAACATTTCAGTCAGACCAACTCTATTCAAGGAAAAGGAAAACGTCTACCTAAAAATATATTTCACACACGCATGCGACTGTTTGTTCTCTAGAGAGATTTCCTAAACAAACCAAACCAAAAAAACAGAAAAGTTTTGATTCAACCTTCCTCAGTACACAGAATTTGGCTAGTACGCCTATGAAAGTCTCTTCTAGCCATACAGATTCACAGTTAGACCTTACTGAAAGGTATTAAGAACCACTTTTCTCCCCAGTAAAATATAAGTTGAGGAATTTACGAAGAATAGTAAATTGTAGTAGCAAATTTGATTTTACTTATTTGCAAAGGGTATGTAAGGTTAAGCCCCGACAACATACATATCTGCTGCTCCCTATGTTCAGAAGAGAAAACATATGGCCAACAAAAGTGAAAGACAGGACTCGCAGAGATTTGCTCTCCCCTATCCCAGTATAAGTCTGTTTCTACTAAGGTTTACTGTGCACTGTTGTTTAAAGAAATAACAACAAAAAAAAGACATCCTAAAATTAAGAATTACAATGTAGTAAAAAGGATATATTTTACCCTCCTGCCTTTACAGAAACTTGGCCAAATAACAAAAAGGCAGAACATATACACATGCTAAAGTCTTCAGGCTCAAACCCGCATTACTACTTTGGAGCTGTATAGCGTAAGCAAATAACATTAAAATTCTCTGGGCCTATTTCCTCATTTGAAAAAAAAAAAAACAAAGGGAGGGGTGTGCTACAGATTAAATCGGAGACCTTTATAAATTTAGTATAGTGCCCCAAACACAATAAATTGGTAATAAATGCTAGCGGTTGTTATTAAGAGAACTACAAAGCAAAGACTTGACTTATCTCTGTTTCAGAGATTTGGTAGAAACAACTGCATTTATAAACAGCATCTCCAAGAAGATCTAGAAACAGCGCCAAAGAAGATGACACTGCAGTAATATTAAAGCCATGATCAGGCTTTCTACTGGTGAAATAAAAATGTATTTTTCTTGTTTAGCCTTCTTGCCCACTTTGGATCAAAGGAACAGTACACTAGATGTTGATTTTTAAGAAGCAGACAAGAGTTTCTCATGCTGTAACATGCGTTCAAATAACTTGTAGATCTGGCTAAAATGCAGATTTTGCTTCTAGTAGATCTGGTGATCTACCTGAGATTTTGCTTTCCTAACCAGCTTCCAGGTGATGAGGATGTCACTGGCCTGGACAGAGACAACAATTTGAACAGCAACAGTTTACTACATAAAAAACTCACTGCTCAATTGGTTCTGACTCAAAGTGATCCTGTACAACAGAGCAGAACTGCCCTGCTGGGTTTCCAAAGACCACCTGGTAGACTTGAATTGCTAACCTTCTGGTTAGCAGCTTTATTCCACAGATCCATGATTTAAGCAATAAACACTCAAAACCCAATGTCACTGAGTCAGTTCTGACTTGCAGTGATTCCACATTCAAAAACATCAATTCAAAACCACTAACTTTGATCCTAATGCCTAACGCTTGATTTCCAAATCACCGGATTGGAATGGCACTGATACCATTATCAGTTTGCTATAAGGGCCTAAGTTTAAGTAGGAAATCCCCGTGGCGTAGTGGTGAAGCACTACAGCTGAGAACCAAGACATCAGCAGTTTCAATCCACAGGTCGCTCACTGGAAACTCTATGTGATAGTTATACTCTGACCTACAGGGTCGTCATGAGTCGGAACCAACTCAACAGCACCTAAACAAGTTTAAGCAGCGACACCTTCTTAAAAACACTCATCTAAGCTGGCCTTTCCCCAACTTCAAACTGGTTCACATTGGCGCTAGTGCCACTTTTCCCTACTACTCACAAAACAGCTCAGGAAACAAGAGACACTTGGAACTGAATGACAAAAGCAGGGGCTGTCTTGTGGAGCCCTAATGAGTCAGGAAATCTAAGGTTATAAGCAGCCCACTCAGTTTTATCTTCAATGACACATGCTGTGAGTGAAGAAAAAAGCAAAACCAAATTCACTGCCAAAGAGTTAATTATGATTCATAGTGACCAACAGGAGCAGAACTGCCCCTCTAGGGTCCCAAGGAGCAGCTTCTAGATTCACACTGCCAACCTTCTGGTGAGCAGCCATAGCTCTTAACCACTGCACCAACAAGGTCTAATGGGTAAAGAAGAAAGGTTATTTCCTTTACCAGCACTAAGCTTTTTCATCCATTTTCGTCTAGGTATCTGCTGCAAGATGAGAAATCAAGAAAAGAAGAAAACTACACCAGGAAGAGAGAAGTAAAAACCTTTAACCATATACCACTTACAGTCATATCAACTACAATCAAGTAGACGCGCCGAGCAGAATCTTGCTCCACAGTGTTTTCGATGACTGCTGATCAGGAGATGATTACCGGGGCTTTTTTTCCCGGGAGGAGTCTCTGGGTAAACTTGAACCTCCAGCTTTACGGTCTGCAGCCAAGCATGTTAACCACCTGCACGCATCACCCAGGGTTAACAGGAGAAAGGTGTTTATTCCAATTCCTATTTTGCTAGTCAACAAAAAATTCCAGTCCTTGCAGGTATAACTGAAATTTAAAATATTCAGTTATCAAGACTACAACAACTAGGATATCACTAATTCAAAACCAAAGATAAGCAGGTAACAGGTATGAAAAGCATGTCCCTTTCTTCTTCATCCTCTCGCACCCCTGCCCCTTAAAAAAGTGCATGGGAGCAGGCTTAATGGTCACTGGCCTGGCTTGGCTTTCGCAACCATAAATCATCTCCACATTACTCATCATTGCAACTAGGATAATGTTTGTTCTGATCTAACACATTTTCATTTTAAAACCAATTGTAAAGCTCAGCAGGGTGCTATATACTACTTTAATGAGAGCTTCCTACGCAAGAATCTCCCAGCACATGCTTGTTCAGAACTGTTGAATTCTATTGGTGGAAGTTGTTGAATGAAGGGAAAGGTTAAACAAGAAAAAGAGTGTAAAAAGTAAAATCCACATCTTTTTATCTTTTTTGTTCATACAAATAAAAAACACGAAAAAATTTAACCCAGCTGTTGGTGAAATTCACGTCTACTTTCTGTAGTAGCTAACTTCTTTTACAGACTCTCTCACACTGCATCCAATGGTTCCCTGCAATTAATGCAGTGCAAGGGACTAACTCTGTAGAACTACTGACAGCCGTTTAATGGGAGACGTGTAAGGTAGTGGACATATCCTGGCAGTATGCTTAATGGATACACAAACACCACAGTCATCAGCCTGAAGTGATTCTGGCAGAAAATTAACTTAGAGATACAAAACTCATTTGGTGAGAAGACCCACAGCAATCCAGACAATATCAGACTCTGTAATGGGGAAAGGGGCAAAATAAGATGATGTGCTTTCTAAACTTCTGTTTCAAGAGGAAACCTTTTAAAAAAAAAATGTCCCATGCCACTGGGTAGCTTTGTTGTTTTAACATAGAGACCAGCAGTAGCCTCTTCTTTGGAAAACAAATGGCAATACTTAACTGTAAATGATGCAACTGACAGAGCATGTCAGAGACTTGTCAACACCACAATGTCACTAAATGACATCCCTTTATGAAATAATGTGGAATCTGGTTTTAACATCAACTGAGTCCCCCCCGGTCCCCCCAGTCACAGTAACATTCAGGTCAGAAGAAGGTGGAAGAAAGAAAATTAATATATGTTGGCCTATAAATTGCAAAGCCCTGCTCTAATAATATAACAGGCAGGATATCTAAATTTTCATAATTATCTTCATCTTACACACGAGAAAACAGAGACTTAGGTACTTTAGTCACACAGCAGTTAGCAGCACAAAATTATGTAATCTGACCATTAGACTGCTTGGATCTACAGTCTATGCCATACATACCATTCTAGAATTAAAAGAGCAATGGCATGATGAGAAAAATAAACAGTATTTCAATATTTACTTTTGAAACATCTTTTACCTACAAAGATAAGCCTATTTAAACATAAAAATTAAAACAAGACCACAAGAGCCTACATAAGACCTTGCATATCCCACCTGAATTCAAGAGACCAATGCTGAGAACAGAGCTGACATGCTGAACACTAATGACTGAAGACACATTATGGAATGCTATCAAGGATATTATATACAAAGAAAGCAAGAGGTTATTAAAAAGACGAGAAAGATCAAAATGGATATCAGAAAAAAGTGAAACTTGCTCTTGAACACTGACTGAGTAGATAAAACAAATGGAAGAAAATTATGAAATCAAAGAGCTAAACAGATTTCTACAGGTGGCTCAAGAAGACAAAGTTAAAATGACATGCAAAAACACTGAGTTAGAAAATCACAATGGAAGAACACACTTGGCATTTCTCAAGCTGAAAGAATAGAAGATAAAATTCAAGCCTCAAGTTGCAGTATTACAGGATTCTATGGACAAAATACTGAACACATAGGACTCATCAAAGGAACGTGGAAAGAATACGCAGTCTCCATACCAGAAATGAACTGGTCAACATTCAGCTATTCTCAGGAGGTAGCACAGGAGTAAGAACCGATGCCAGTGAAGAAGTACAAGTGGCACTGCAGGCACTGGTGAAAAACAAGACTCCATGAACTGATGGAGTACCAAGTAGATGTTTCAACATACAGATGCCAACACTGGCACTGGTTAGGTCACAAAATTCAGAAGACAGCTCTGTGGCCCATTTGTGATCATTCCAAAGAAAGGTAATCCAATAGAAAGTCGAAATTATCAAACAGTATCAATAATATCACACACAAGTAAAATTTTGCTATGGATAATTCTAAAATGGTTCCAGCAGTACATCCACAGAGAACTGCCAGAAATTCAAATCGGATTCAGAAAAGACATAGAATGAAAGATATCACTGATGTCCGATGGATCTTGGCTGAAGCAGAAGATACCAGAAAAAACATTTACTTGTGTTTTACTAGCTATTCAAAGGCATTTTTCATTGTGTGGATCCTAACAAATTATGGATAACATTATGAAGAATGAGAATTCTAGAATGCATAATTAATGTAGAACCTGTACACAGACAAACAAGCAATCATTTGGAAAGAATAAGAGGATACTGTGTAGCTTAAAATCATAAAAGACGGTATCCTTTCCAAATACTTATTCCAGCTATATGCTGAGCAGGTAATTTGAGACACCAGTCTATATTAAGAACGGGGCATTTGGATTGGAGGAGAGCTCATTAACAACCTGAGGCATACAGATGACACAACTTTGCTTGCTGACAGCAAAGAGGACTTCAAACACTTACTGATAAGTATCAAAAACTACAACAGTTAATACAGATTATACATGAACATAAGGAAAAACACAAAATCCCCACAACCAGACCAGTAACCAACATCATGATAAATGAAGAAAAGACTGAAGTTTGCAAAGATTTCGTTTTACTTGGATCCACAAACAATACCCTTAGAAGCAGCAGGCAAGAAGTTAGACACAATGCATTGGGCAAACCTGCAGCAAAAGACCTCTTTCAAATACTAAAAAGCAAAGATATCACTTTGAGGACTAAGGTGAGCCTGATCCAAGTCATGATGTTTTCTATCGCCTCATATGTATGCGAAAACTGGATGATCAACAAAGAAAACTGAAGAAGAGATGCCTCTGAATTACAGTGTTGGCAAACACTGAATATATCATGACTGCCGGAAGAATGAACAAATCAATCTTAGAACAAGTATAGCCAGAATGCTCCTCAGAAGTGAAGGTGGCGAAACTGTCTCACGTACTCTGTACACATTATCAGGAGGAACCAACCCTCACAGAAGTACATCATGATGGGCAGAGGTCAGAAAGAAAGAGCAAGAACCTCAATGAGATGGACTGATACAGTAGTTGCAATGAGGGTTTCAAACACAACAAAGATTACAAGGCTTGAACAAGACCAATGTTTTGTTCTGTTGTACATGGGACTGTTATGAGTCAGAACAGACTCAACACTATCTAACAACAATAAACATTTAAATATATACATATATATTTAATTAAATACATATATGTATGTATTTAAAGAATATGCCTTTGGGAGGGTATGCGCTACCTTCTAAGTCTCACCACAGAAGCCAAGACTGATAAAATCTGACTGCATAAAATGAAGCTCTATTTTGACACATACCATAAAATACTTAAATTTAAGTAACCAAATGACAAATAACTGAGAGGAAACAACTGCAAGACACCGTATTGGAAAAGGATTCATTTCCGTAATGCAGAAGGGTCCCCACAAATATAAAAGAAAACGCCTAAAGAACCAAAATCCATTGCCATCAAGTCAATTCTGACTCACAGCGACCCTTTAGGACAGAGCAGAACTGCCTATAAGGTTTCCAAGGCTGTAATCTTTACAGAAAGTGACTGCCACATCTTTCTCCCAGAGCAGCTGGTGAGGCTCAAACCACTGATTTTTAGGTTAGCAGCTGTGTGCTTAACAACTGTGCCACCACGACTTCTTAGGAAAAGAATATGGACAGACAATTCATAGAAGAGGAAATGTGAATTACTCCTAAGTGAATGAAAAGATGTTCAACCTCAAAATATGTAAATCAAATAACAATAAAATATAATTTTAAAGTCTGACAACAAAGCGTGGTTTCTGCCGCCAACAAAACAGACTAAACAATACTCTGAAACACTGATTTATAATAAGAGTATAAATTGTTACAACCTCTATGGAGAGCATTTTGGTAGTATCAAAATTAAAATTATACATACCCTTTTGACTATGGATTCTACTTTCTAGGTGTTCATCACAGAAATAAAATAGAGTATGTGCTGACTATGCCCTATGTATGCATAGACAATAAATTCAAAGTTGTTTTATAAAAAGTCTGCCAAGCGGGGGGGGGAATCTAAGTATCCAGCCATTGGGAACTAGTTAAATAAACATAAAACTAGGCAAGAATAAAAAAAGAAGACATCAATTCTATCTGTACTGATTACAAAATGACCTCCAGGACACAGTGAGTGGAGAGAACACGGTATAGTAGACTGCAAATAAGAAAACCACCAGGAGCACACACACAGAAGTAAACTTCGCAGACGGGGGTCAGCAACCGGAGTAAATTTACTTTTGACAGTATAACCTTACAGACTATGTACTTCCCACTCAAAAAATCATTTTTTTTGCATTTGAAAAATTAAAATGATATGCTTTGAAAAGATAGTGAAAAAGAAAGACAAACTTAACTGAGATAGTATAATTATAACCATTTATGATGTTGTACAAGATATAATAGATTATGGTTTGTTGTATTTCCCTTCAAAATGCAAACTGTTCATTTATTCATGAGAAGATAGTAAAGGCATATGCAATGTCAACAGATCCCTTTTATAACCACCACTTTATACACTGTTCTTACTTATTCAGAAGTTCTTACTTATTTAGAAGTCAGATTACAGGTGACACTATCTGGCCCACCACCTGTCAGTTTGGTGTGTTGTGGCAGCTTCTGTGCTATCCTACTGAAAGCTATGCCACCAGTATTTCAAATGCCAGCAGGGTCACACCCATGGAGGACAGGTTTCAACAGAGGTTTCTGACTCAGGCTAAAAAGAAAGGCCTGGGAATCTATTTCTGAAAATTAGCCAGAGAAACCCTAGATCTTCAAGGAACCTGTCTAACTTACTTGCTTTGGACACGTCACCAGCATGGAACAAATACTAGAAGAAGACACGATATTTGGTGAGGCAGAGGGCCAGCAATGGTGAGGCAGACCCGCAGCAACACAGACTGGCCCAACACAGCTCCAACAATGGACTCCAGCATGATGGTGAGCCTGACACTGATGCAGGGCTGGGAAGCCTTTCATTCTGTCATACACAGGTCACCAGGACTTGACTCAATGGCAGCCACCTATCTAATTTTGAAAGCCATGTACAAACATGCTAAATTTGTATTACATTATGATACTGGCTCTGAAGTCTGTTTTCTCTTACCTGTGACAGTTGTAATGTCTTAGTCCATTAATGACTATAAAATGGAGGTGACTCTGCAAGTGTGCAAACAGATGAGAGGAGATATATGATTACATAGTTTTCTAGATAGGAAAGTACACTTTTGACAAGAAAAGGATAGAAATTTGAGGGGGAGATGAAACCCAAAACCAGAAGTCTAAAAATGCTGACACAGGTATTGTTTTCTAATTGTGGTTTCAGAAAATATACTCATTAAAACCTATTTCCATAAAGCAAACATCACAGATGGACAACACAAACAGGCTGATATCTTTGGCTGAGGATGCACAGTATGTAGTGAGGTCTCTGGAAGTCAGACAGAAATGCGTATCTAGAAATGTCAAGTTTTTTCTTTCTTCCTTATGAGACACAGGGGGATCCCCCTCCATTGAGACACAAAAGGTACACGTACGGAAAATACCATGTCTTTTCCCTTCAACTTTTACTCAAAAAAAAAAAAAAAAAACCCAAACCTACTGCCAGTGAGTTGATTCTGGTTCACAGAGACCCCATAGGGCAGAGAAGAACTGCTCCATATGGTTTCCAAGAACATCTGGCAGATTCAAACCACTGACCCTTAGACTAGCAGATGTAGCACTTAAGCAGTAAGCCACCAGGGTTTCCTACCAACCCTTTAAAAGTATCAAATGTAGAAATTCTGAAAGGTATATTCACTTTGAAAGCATCATTTACTTTGCAGTTTAGTATTCACAAAATGAAATGACAGGCTATGCTAAAGTGCCTTGAGAAAAAAAATATGAACAGTGGCTTAGTGGAACTAAGCAGATCAAGCTTTGAGACTTTATTTTAAAAACACTGAGCTACCTCAGAAATGCATGGCTCACTGGGCACACTAATAACTAGCTTCAAATACCAGCTGAAGACGTTGTAGAATGGAAAAGTGGCACTTCTAACTGAACGCCAAACAGCCCCTGCCCAGATCTCCTCCCATTATTCTGGTTACCCATCCTCCCATATTAACCCAGTGCTTCCTGTTTCTGAGTCACCTCTTGGGCTAATGTCCTAGGAATGATCACTCCACTTGGAGAAGCTGGTTAGCAGGACACTGATCCACTTCCACTATGTGGCTGGGCTAAGGGCACCTGCCCAACATCCACAACCCTAAAGTGCCTATAACAGTTTCCCTAGTGGAACTTTTAAAATGAAATCTTCTTAGATTCAGTGTACAACCTTCCCACTCACGTGCCAATATGTGAATGTGACCAGAGGTAAGCAAAGCCAGGGCAGGAAATGGGCCACGAAGATGCTAAAACAGAATCTCAACTGCCTTCTACAAGAGTATGAAAAGGCCCCAGGTAGATGTTTGCATCTAGTTTATGAATACAATGTTTCTAGATATGTCAGACACCAGTTCTCAAAAGGCAGTTTAAAAAGTAGATTAAGTAACCTTGTACTGAGAAATCAAGAAGAAGATCATAATTACAAATATACCCTCACAAAACTTTTTTTAGTCCATGAAATACTATTTCACCTGTTGTACCTACAACTCTTTACACATCTATGCCTGTTCTTGTTTACTGCCTTTTAAAAAGGGAGATTTGAGTTCTTGAAAAATTACAAGCAACAGATCTATGTTTTAGGAGCATTTCCCTTACAAAAAGGAAAGTTACCCAATAGGAAAGCACAATAATAAAGTTAGCCTCAATGACCTTTCATAAATTAGTTCACAGGTGGTACTCAAAAGTACAGAAATAGAACTCTACATATCCTCTAGGTTCTGGCATGGATTTTGTGTTTCAGAAGCATTTAATTACACCAGTCATACAGAAAGCAAACAATACTGTGCATGTAACACATTGTCCTCACATTATCCTCGTGCTCTAATGAAGGATGGCTCCTTGAAACCAGAAATTATTTAATGCAGGTAATTAAAGGCTGAGTGCAGCTATCATAGAGTGCGAACTACCTGTAGCATATTTTTTTTCTTACCTAAACCTCACAGTCCAAGACCACAGGAGGTTAAATTTGATTGCCACTTCACAGGTAAACCCCTAAATCCACCACAGCTGAGTCAATTCCAACTCACAGCAACCCTACAGGACACAGCAGAACTACCCCACAGGTTACATGCTGTAATCTTGATGGAAGTCAACTACTACAAGCATACTAGATCCCAGGGCCGGACAGCCAGTAAGTAGATAAACTGAGATTTTGACACATAACTGAAGCTCTTATAACCACTGCCCTTAGTCTCAAGGTTATATACAAGAAGAGGTAGTCTGCTGTTCTACATTACTACTGATGACTGAATTTGTAAAGCCTTACAGATATACTATTCCAAACTATCTAACCACATTTTATAAATACACACACAGGGTTATAAAAAACGCCATGATGAACTGCACCTGCTTTGTTCCGTCTTAACATTTCACCATGTCAGCTGCAGAGCTTTTGAAAAGAAACAACAGATTACAGGACCAGCAAGGCTCTATATCCTTACCCTCAAATCCCATTCCCACTCCTCTTCTCCAGAGGCAACCACTATCAGAAACTTGAGAATCTGCACTCATACAGACAGTTTTTACACTACTTCCACAAGTATCAATAAATACTAAGTACCACAATTCTGCAGGTTTTCAAATTTTATATAACGTTGTCAGAAACCTGTCTTTTTACTCAGCCATGGTTTCGACATGCATCCCACCCTGAAAGCTGCAGTGTTCCGGTGTGTGAACAAAGCAAACCTAATCTATTCACCTGCTGCTGGACAGCCAGTTTTGTTTCTAATTTCTATCTTATATACACACTGTTACCATGAATATTCCTGCACCTGTCTCCTTTGCATAAGCATTACAGTGTTCCTAGGGTATAGACTTAGAGATTTCTCCGGCTAAAGCAATGCTCTCTTTACCAAATATTGCCCAACTGTTTATGAAGGTGTTACTCAACTCATACTCCCACCAACAGAACTTTGCCGACACTTGGCAGTGCCGAGCATTTAAGTGGATATGGAATTCTATTTTTTCATTTCCATTTCCCAGATTAGTAATGAGACTGAATATGCTTTAATAATTACTGACCACAACCTTTCCAAATGAAGCTAAAATTTAGGAACTGTTCCTTTCCCCCTTGTAATTATGTGTCTCTCAGAAGTGACATTCTGTTTCTCTCAATATCCTGGCCATCTACATTCATGTAATACAGGTATCTTAATAAATGATGAAGATGAATCCTACATGTGAAACGTAAAGGTATCTGGAAATAAGTCCATTGAAAAATTTTTTACCTGGTAAACCTTTCTATACTAGTTTATCACCAAAAATAAAATAAGGGAGGTAAAAAGGCACAACAGCACAGTTATTTGAAGATGCTTCAAGAACACAGATTAAATGCAATGCAGAAGTTCTTCCTAACGGTAAATATTCAATGTTGAATTCTAGCTTCCTCATAGGCCTTCAATAACATATAAGGGTTCATCTATTAATCTTGGTTTAGTCAGTGTATTGGTAAAAAAAAGGAAGTTAACTAAATGATCTCTCAAGGTACCTGCCAACTAAAAATGTAATTAAAATACTTACACCCTCATGGGAAAATTGTGTAACTTGATGCATTCATGAATGAATAAAATGACAATACCCACAGCAACCAGTAAATTGCTTTATGTTTAGAAAACGTCAATAATTATTTTCTGAATTTGCAAAACTGTACCTGTGTTACCTTTCAGAACCTTACGGGAAACGGTATTTTATGACTATGCAGCAAAGGAAAGCACAAGGCAAAACGAAGACACAGAAAGATATGTGAGCTGATGCTTAACTAAGTACTGTCTTCTTTGTATCACAGAGATTAAAAAGAAATGTTTCCGACCTTTGGCAAGGAGAGGACTGTCATGGATTGAATTATGTCCGCCCCAAAATGTGTGTAGCAATTTGGCTAGGCCATGAATGCAGTATTGTGTGATGCTCCTCTATGTTGTAAATCCTGCCTCCTCGATGTTAATAAGGGGAGAATGGGCAGCAGTTCTCTTAGTGGAGTGAGATTCAAAGATCCTTGAGGCAATCTCTTGGGATATAAAGGAAAGGGAAGCAAGCAAAGAGCTGGGGACCTCATACCACCAAGAAACAGTGCCAGCGGCAGAGCTGTGGTGTAGAAAGGACCCAGGGGACCTGCACCTCAGAATCTTCCAACCCAGGGAAATATTTATGACAAGGATCTTCCTCCAGAGCCAGGAGAGGAAGCCATCCCTTGGAGAAGCAGCCCTGAATCTGGACTTGCAGCTTAGTGGACTGTTACAGAATAAAATGTCTTCTGTTAAAATACCCATTTATGGTATTTCTATTACAGCAGTACTGGATGAATAAGACACGGCCTCAAGAAGGAAGAGAAACTCAAGCAAACAGCAAAATTACTGAAAAGAGACAACCAAGCCCACAGAGAAAAGTTACTCACTCTCTGCCTGCCTATCTCAATGTTTGTGAAACTTTAAAAGCTCTAATTGAACATTTTACCAATAATAAATTCATCTGGGCTAATAAACTCTGTAACTTTTGATTTTTATGTAATATACAACTTACAGAAAACAACACTAATACAAGGAACTCCCATAATATCCATTACGACATTTGTCAATTGTTTGTACTTGGCCCCAGTTGCTTTATCATTTCCTCCCTCCCTCTCTCCCATGTTTTTTTGAAACCCTCTGAGAGTAAGTTGGACAAATCCCTCTCTTTTAAACAGCAAATACTTCCAAGGAAAGTTGTAACTGTTAATTACTTATAGGTCGTAAGCCATTAGAATCTCTGGTACCTGGTTAGGAAATTACATTTTTCCATTTAAAAAATAAAATTTAAAACGGCAGGAGTACAGGTTAAACAGGGTAGTGGTTCATAAGCCCTGCTGTGTAGTTAAATTACATGAGAATCTGTAAAACACTGATGTCTCGCTCCCATTCCCAACACTTTTATTTAATTGGTCTGGGGGCAACTGCCTTGGGCACTGAAATCCAAAATGTGAAGTTTGGGAAATAATGTTTTAGGTGCTAGTTATCTATACACAATTTGAAATACTGTTCCCAAGAAAATGTGTTACAATTCCAAGAAATGGAGTAAAATTAACAAAGAAAACACAATTATTTTGAAAACTGAAGCAGGCAGAGAGCTCAGTACATGATTCTAGGCAAAATATTTGTATACTTTCTATGTGCAGTTCTAAGGCTGCAAGACAGAAAGGGGCACAACAAAACCTGCACACAGGCAACACAAAAATGTGTCCACAGAAGACAGTAAGCAGTACAGTGAAATATTTAAACAACAACACAAACACAGAATGTAGTTACTTTGAAGGTTGACAGGACCAGCACAGAGTCCAGAAAGAAAGTGATCATTAATGGATGAAGAACACTTGAATGGACAGAACTGAGGTAGAGTGAAAGAACATTCTAGAAAGTAGCACTAGCAAGAACTGTATGCCACAGAAATGTTGAGAGAATGAGCAGTGGCCCACTAAAATCCCAAACTAGGCAATGTGAGTGAAAATCAGGACATGCTAGATAAATCTTGCATCCAGGAATCAGTGTGACTCAAATATGAATTTTAAGGATTAAGAGGAACGCTGCAGGCACAGTGATTCAAGCACTTAGTTGTCGACCCAAAACTTGGCAGCTGGAACCCACCAGCAGCTGCTCAGCGGGAAAAAGATGTGGCAGTGTGCTTGCAAACACTACAGGGCAGTTTCTACTCTGTCCTTTAGGGCCACTACCAGTCGACATCATGTTTATAACATGTTTAGCATATAGTGGGTGCCCAACACATGGAGTTTTCCTGCTTCTAAGTCTCCCTTTTAATTTCACTGGCTCAAAACAAAACAGAAAGTTAACAGAATAACACCTAGAAAAAGCAGAATTATTATGAAAATAACGTTATCCATCATCACAGCACCCCGATAACCAATGATGATATTTTAGGAAACTGCTTACTAAAGTTATTTAACTGCTCAGGTTCAGGACTCTGGAATACAAAAAAGAATTCTATAGCAACGACGAAGAGTCCCTTGGCCCCTATTCCCTGAAGGTGTCGACTAAACAAGGATTAGCAAAATCTATGCAACACAGCCTGAGCAGCCACTAGGGGGTGGCCAAGTCTGATGCATCCATCAGCCTCTTCTACTTTTTCAAATGCCCTTAATTGATATTCTAGCTAAAATTTCTGAGCCCCTAACACCTCATTACACAAAAATTAAAAACTGCTATCACAATGAAAGAAGAGACTGGCCTTAGGACAATGAAATACTGGCAGTCAAGCTATCAAATTTGGCTGTTCAGGTGTTTGACCAAATCTCTCTCTACTTCCTGTGAAGTGTATCATAGATTAAAAATCTCAATTCTGAATAAACAAAAAACTCCCAATCAGTTGCTTGCTAAAAGTCAAGACGATCTGGAACACTTACGGATGAAGACCAAAGACCACATAGCCTTCAGTCTACATTATGCCTCAACATCAAGAAAACAAAAATCCTCACAAGTCTACCAATAAGCAACATAATGATAAACATGAAGTTGTCAAGGATTTCATTTTACGTGGATCCACAATGAACACCCTTGGAAGCAGCAGCCAAGAAATCAAAAGACATGGCACCAGGAAAATCTGCTGCAAAACAACCTTTTTAACGTGTTGAAAAGCAAAGACGTCACCTTAAAGACTAAGTGCACCTGCCCCAAGTCATGGTATTTTCAATCAAATGATAACGCATGTGAATGTTCGACAATGAATAAAGAAGACAGACAAAGAATCATTGCCTCTGAATTCTGGTATAGGAGAAAAATATTGAATATACCATGAACTGCCAAAAAAAAAAAAGAACAGCTCTTGGAAGAAATACAACCAGAGTGCTTCTTTGGGGCAAGGATGGGGAGACTACGTCTGGTATTGTACATGTTGTCAAAAGAGATTAGTGGCTAGAGAAGGACATCACGCTTGGTAAAGTACAGGCCAGTGAAAAAAGGCACGATGTTCCACGAGATGGATTAGCACAGCGGCTACCACAATGGGCTCAAGCATAACAATAATTGTGGGCACAGCACAGGACCAGACAGTGCTTCCTTCTGTCGTACACTGGGTCACTGAGTTGCAACCAACTTGACAGCACCTAACAATAACATGAAAATCATATCAATCAGAAAATGGAGGACAATCACACCATACTGGGAATCATGGCCTAACCAACCTAACCAACATGTTGGGGGGGTGGTGATGATTCAATCAGTAACAGCCACCTTTTAGAGAAATTAACAGACTAACACACAAAATAAAGGATATTAGCCATGAGTACAGGGTTTCATTTTGAGACCAAAAGAGTAACAATTACTCCAAAGCAAAGGTGAGAAGATAATGGGATAGAGAAACTAGGGCACTGGAAATGGAACAACCAGAACACAACTAAAGAAAATGCTTACACATGTGAAAAATGTAACAAATGTCACTGAATAACTTGCACAAAAATTGTCAAATAGGAATCTAACTAGCTGTGTAAACTTTCACCAAAAACATATTTAATTTAAAAAGAAAAGCGTATGTCCACAAAGAAAGGCCTTCACATGAATGTTCACGTTCAGTTTTAGTGAAAAGTGTCCTAAACTAGAAGCAAACTAAATGACTGTCAACTAACTGTGGTAAACCTATATAATTTCAATACCATTCAGCAATGAAGAGGCATAAACTACTGATACATGCAGCAACATTAATCCCTGTCCAGGACATTATGTTAAGTGAGAGAAACCAGACACAACAGATGATATGCCGCATGACTTCAATTACAGAAATTTTTAGAAAAGGCAAAATCAGAGTGACAGACAACAAACCAGTGGTTGTCAGGGGCTACAAGTGAGAGACTGACTACAGAAGGGCATAAGGAAACATTTAGGGATGATAGGATAGCTGCATGCATCACAATTTGAGTGGTGGTTACATAACAGTATAATTTGTAAAAAAAGTTTTCAAATGATATCCTTCAAAATCAGTGAATTTTGTTTTATATAAATCAATTCTCAAAAAAGCTGACTTTGAATTTTTTAAATATCTACACAATAAACTGATTCTATGACTTAGTAATAGAGGACACTGCTGTTATTGATGTTAAATGCCATTGAGTCAGTTAGTTCTGATTCATAGTGGCCCTGTGTAAAACAGAACGAACACTGTCCAGTCCCATGATAGAACAAGACTTAAATTAATCAAAAGAAAGAAAAGAGACGGTCAAGATGAAGATCTACACAGACGATTTTCCTTTGGACCTGTATGGACTCAACAGTGAGGTTTCTTCATGTAAAGATATAAGCACACAAGGTAGTTTTACTGTCACTGTCTTCAGAATGACATCACCGTACCGACCATGGAATCATCAGGAACAAGCCTGGCTTTCCCATAAAACTGCAGACCTATCCCAAAACAAACAGTAGGTAAACCATTCATCTCATCTCTAGGGCCTACCTTAACTACTGGACAGAGCAACACACCATGGGAAGCACCAAAATGACCTGTTCCTACATCCTATCCCAAACCCTAAAACCTCCACTACTACAGATATTCTTTGGAGTTACTGAATGGTCTTTAAAGGTCCTCAACTATTATGCCAATGTGTGGTTAAGGACCTTTATCAACTATGATAAATACAGTTTATGAGTACCAAGTTTCTTTTCAGGATAATGAAAATATCCTAAAATTAGATGTGATGATGGCTGCACAACTTTGTGAATGTACTAAAAACCACTCAATTGTACACTTTAAATGAGTGCATTTTATGGTATGTGAATTGTATCTCAATAAAGCTGTTTACAAAAATCAACACAGTTTATCATGTCAGTTTACAAGTGGACACTGGAATAAAAAAAAAACTTAATGCAGCATAAAGGCATGGGTAAGGAGACATGAGTTAACGACCAGGAAAAAAGAAAAGTGTCAGAAGGTACCTCAATGAGCACTGGACTAGAATAAGAAGAACAAAGAGGAGCAAGTACACACTGACGCAAGGTTTGGAGGGTGGACCTCAGGAAGGAATATGGAAACAATGCCTAAAGGGCTGGTCCTAAGCTATCTTCTGTCTTTAATATAAGTGATTGCTTTTCTGCAAATTTTTACCATTAATGTTTTTTCTTCTTGCTTTTCCAAGATTATCAGTTTTATTTTTATAATCAACTACTACAGTATCTTAGTCAATTACTGATCTATGGAACTGCTCTAAACTATATGAGGTAAAATTACGTATCACAGGATACAGCCTTTAGAATTTCCTACTGTTTCCAAAAGAGCAACTATACACACAAAGAGGTTTTGTCCAAGATTATCAGATAAAGCGTTAATACTAGAACTACTGAACTAAACCTATTTTAGCATTTCAAAGTGTGTAATTATTTAAGTCATTTATAAAACTTCTTTATACATGTAGAAAATGGGTTTTTCATCCCCAAAGGAACTATAAACAGCCCATTATGACCTTAGTTAGGCATATCCAATATACTAGCACTGTCACTCATACTTAACAACTGTAAAAGACTGTGATCAAGTCACAGCACTGACCAAAGTAGAGTGATCAATTCTAGGTCTATACTCGTTTCAGAGTTCTGAGATCACAACTATTAGACATACAAAACAGAGCCCTACAGGAGTGTCCATCTTCAAATGTGACCTTGTAATTAAGCATCTGCCCCCAGTCTTTTATGTTCTGCATACAAGTATACAGAGAAAGTTCAGCTAAATTAACAAAATAAAACTGGAAAGTTAGATCTTTTCACAATCTGTCATTACCACATTCCCACTGAAGCCCTAACAAAGGCGTGAAAGACTAACAGCTGTAGACCTAAGTAAAAGGCATACCTCCAAACCTGGGTCTAATCAAGATGATGCTATTATAAACTTTAAAATCTCAGTTAAAAGTCCTATATGAAGACTTTGGGCTCCAAACCATCCAGTATTCTCCTGAAGGAAATGAAATACAGTACATACTTTTCATCACCCCTATACCCAACATTCTCATTTTATCAAGAGACTAAAGTAAGTGATAACACATAAGCTTTAAAGTCAAGAGAATGCAATATAACTTGTAACGTGTTATCCTGTCAACGGATTACACATTATTTGTAACTTAGTGAGTGATAACTACCAGTCATAACATTTCCTCCCTAAAATGGGTCCAGATCAAAGCAAAGAGAGGTCTCCATGTCCGTGTGCATATGAATACAGGTTGACAGTTGATAGAGAAAACCTAATCTGGCCCAGGAACTTCCTGGAACATTTACTACAAAAGAAACGAAACCATGCCCATTTCTAAAAAACAAATCTGGACGTTGACTACATATTTAAGGATCACAGCAAGAGACTACAAAGTTCAGAACACAATGTTGGTGGATTCTTGAAGACTACAGCTACGTGAGAAAGCCTTGAAAGACTGTTCTGCCTCTCCTACTAAAACAGCTATTTTCAGATACTGACACTTGAGGACCACAGGACAGGAGATAAACACTGGCTCTTTTAATCTGATATGTAGCAGGATTTTGGAAGTTTCTTGCTGTTGAAGGAGAAATATGAAATCTACCACAAAAAGTGCAGGGAAACAATTTATCCCCTCGCCCAGAAGCCAACCAAACCTCATGCGCTTCTCTTCCATAAATACTGCTTGTATCAAAGATCACACACTCATAGTGAAGGAAGTTTTTTAAGTTTTTCCTTTAAATTTTACAGTGTAACAGGGATCAAAATTCAAAGAGCAAAAAAGGGACACAATGAAGACTCCCCTCTTACTCAGGTCCCTCAATCATTCAGATCTCCTCAGAGGCAAGTTAACCAATTCTCCTTCAGGACTAAGAGCACACCTTTGAACAGCAGACTTCCAGGCAAACATTCTCAAAGGCAGTTTTAATTAAATGTTAGGGAACTAAAGACATAAATCCAGTATGAACCCTGGGTGCAAGCATAAAGGAATGTGTATTTAAGTATCTATTACTAGAATTCCTTCATGATTCTTGCCGCTTGTAACTCTGCCTTTCAACCGTAACTTAATGGTGAGCAACAGTCTTTGTCCAAATACTAAGGAAGCAACGAGCCTCTGGAACTGTCCCTAAGATGCTTAAATTTAAACCATCTGATGGTAAAACTATCTGGGGTTGGGGTAGGGAAGAGCAGGAGACAAAAAGAGGCAAAAAACAAACTCAAACAAAAAACCCACAAGAAAGAGCAAGAGGAGAAAGAGGAACAGAGGGAAGAGCAGGAGAGAAAGAGGGAGAAAGAGCTGAGCAAAGAGGGTGAGGGGTGCAGTCAACGACTTCTAAGGTAGTTTCCAATTTTTGTTTTCATTTTTATTTCAATGTTCTATCATTTGTTAACCGTTCACTCCAAAAATTAAAACATACATAAACATCTTCCATATTAACAAATGTTCCTCTCTTTGTGATTTTAAACAGGTTCTCCTCAATTTAAAACCAAGCTTAAAAAGTTTTAAGCATCATCTCCAAGCCCTTCAGATGGCATCAATTTATGTCCAACTGATAAGGTAGTTGTAAGTCACATTATCATTGTACTGCAGATCTCAAGGTCTTACTCTATCACATTTTAGCACAGTCTTAGTTGCTGTTTTAGACAGCATATTTCCTCTAATAATCCAGATTTTTGAACACTTAAACCAAAGGCTATGTGGAAGCTGGAGTCTCTGAGTGGTGAAACTGCCTAACGCTCTTAGCTGCTAACCAAAGACTGGAGGTTGGAATCCACCCAGAGGTGCCTCAGAAGAAAGAAGAAAGGCCTGACAATCCATTTCTGGAAAATCAACCAAAGAAAACCCTACGGAGCACAGTTCTTCTACTCTAACATACACGGGACGGGGCAGTCCTATGTCAGAACTGGCTCTACAGCGACTGGTTTTATGCAGAAGTCACATACTTTAACCCCTTGCTTTCAGAAACACCAAACAAACCTGCTGCTGTCAAGCTGATTCTAACTCTTAGCAACCCTGTAGGACAGAACACCACTCCATAGGGTTTCCAAGGAGCGGCTGGTGGATTTGCACTGCCAACTTTTTCATTAACAGCCAAGAAATGTCCCTTAAATCACCACCTCAAACTCTGATACACATGTGAACTACCTGAGGATCTTACTCAGACTCAGTGGGTCTGGGATGGGGCTTGAGAGTCTACATTTCTAGCAGCTCCCAAGTGATGCACCTGCAGCTGCTGTCTGGATCAAACTTTGAGTAGCAAGGTCCTGAATCATTTTTCAAAATCTCTAGGTATCCATCTATTTCACAATCTCATGAGAATTATATCTGTGAACATTTCACTATGGCAATGTACACCATTTGCCTTCGTGATTACCTACTGAAACTGATTTGGGTTGCTTTCTTGGTCAGGTTCAAATTTTCTGGACGTTTCAACCTGAAATCAACTAAAAATACTCCTCTACAGCAATGCTTAGCATTGGGCAAGAACTACCTTTGAGTTGCTTATAGGATACAGGTCAGGGGCAGGGGGAGGGGGAGGTGAGGGAGTGACAGAGAGACAGAGAGGGAGCATGTGCATGAGGAGGCATGTGCGCAAGGAAGGTGGAAACACAGAAACTCGGAGCACACTGGGAGCACATTAGAACCACTTACAGCATTTTTGCTCAATCCACCCATCAAGTCTCAAGGATGAGACTTAATTTGCTAATGTAACTTCACAGCCTCTCTCAGGTGAGACTGGATTTCCAGAGTAGAGGGTGTTTAAGCTATTCAGATAAGGCTTTTTTTTTCTTTTTTTTTAATTGTACTTGGGGTGAAGGTTTACAGTGAAAATCAGTTTCTGATTAAACAAAAAATATATTGTTTTCTGACACTGGTTACCAACCCCATGGCACATCAACACTCTTTCTAAATTCTGGGCTCCCTGTTACCAGCTTTCCTGTCTCCTCTTGGTCCCTGGGGTGGTATGCCCATTTAGTCTCATTTTGTTTCATGGGCCTGTCTAAACTTTGACTGAAGGGTAAACCTCAGGAATGATTAAGTTAAAAGGGTGTTCGTGGACCGCAATCTCACGGTTTCTCCATTCTGTCAGGTCTCTTCCTGTGCATTAGAATTCTGTTGTACATTTTCTCCAGTTCTACCTGGGGCCCTTTACTGTGATGCCTATCAAAGACGTTGGTGGTGGTAGCCAGGCACCATCTAGTTGTTCTGTACTCAGTCTGGTGGAGGTTGTGGTAGTTGTAGTCCATTAGTCCTTTGACCTAATCTTTCTCTTCTATCTTTGCTTTTCTTCATTCTCGCTTGCTCCAGGTGGGGTGGGACCAATGGAGAGTCTCAGATGGTCACTCACAACTTTTAGGACTCAGATGCTACTCATACCAAAGTAGCAAGTAGGAAATTTTCTTTATATATATATACATTTATATATATATACACCCATCCCAGACCCACTGAGTCTGAGTAAGATCCTCAGGTAGTTCACATGTGTATCAGAGTTTGAGGTGGTGATTTAAGGGACATTTCTTGGCTGTTAATGAAAAAGTTGGCAGTGCAAATCCACCAGCCGCTCCTTTATATATATATACATTTCTATATATATATACATTATACTAGTTGAGCTAGAAGTCCCCTGAGACCACAGTCCCTGGACCTAAACCTGGTCATTCAGTTTCTCATGGAGTCCGTATACATCTGATGTTTCCAGGACCTTGCCTCAGGCAAGCTGTGGTTACTTCCAGAGTACTGTACACCATCTTGCTTTCTCCAAAGTTACAGAAGAGGCAATTCTTAAGGCCCCTGGAACTCTGATGGTCTTTGATTTCAAGAAATATACACAGCTTTTATTCCTCTCACTTCTCCAAACAATCTAAGTCTCAAGACATAAAATCACCCATCAAACACTGTCCTGCCCTGTGGGCTCAGCAAAGTGTTATGAAAAAGTTTTGTTTTCTCCCAAGAAGTATGTGGAAGAATATTGTATCCTATGTTACTCAAAACAGAGAAAAGCTGAGGCCAAATGGGTTATCTTGCATTAATAACACTGAATGAGGACAAAGCACTTAGAACATCAAGAGTTGCTGAATAAAACCATATTTATATTTAATTCAGGAAGGATAGCCCCTTTATTAGGCAAATTTTACATGTTCTGTATGAAAAAGAAAATTATTTTGACACAACAGCTGGTCAATTTAACAACAACCTTCTGCTGTTAAACTACCTCAGGTCCATCAATCTCTCTCTCAACCTCAAACCTTTCCACCCAAAAATCTTCTCTATAAACTGTATATTATAGTTCTTAAAGGGATAAGGATGACCTCTCTCTGAGGCACATTCCACATTGAAGCTGTCATGATAGAGAACCAAGTCAGAAGTAAATCGTACTGCATCTTTACAGGAGCAAATCACCACATCTTCCTACCATGGAGCCAGCATGGGCTCATACCATCACCCTTTTTCTTCGCAGCCAAGCACTGTATGTTACCTTGGTTAAAACAGATACAGGGGTGCCAAGCTGACTTTTATCCTATTATTTCTTTTCCCTTCTCTAAATTTTCTGTCCTTCCTCTTTCATTCCTTTCTTTTTTTCAAAGACAGATACAGTAAGAATCATATTAATTTTTAGTCTGAAGGAAAAAACAGAAATCAGTATGTACGTAGACTATAGGCTATGAAAATTGAAGTCAGGAGAGACAAGTGACAATCCTGTATATAATACTAGCTATGTGAGACAGGTTTCAGTGTAATTCTCCTATTAAAAGAGTCAATCCACTGACTGCACAAACAACTTCAAACTGCTGAATTTTCCCCCTCCCATCAGAAAATGGCCTTGTGACATTATCACGGCCATAAACTCATTAGTGCTACTTTTAAAGTGCTTTAATATATACCATATCATTCTAGTTTCACTAAGAATTCCATGACTGAAGATAGAAGAGTTATTATTCCACAAACAAGTAAACTGTCTCTCAGGGCAGTTTATGACCTGCCCAAGAGCTCAAAACTGAGAAAGCAGGAAAAAGACTTTTAAACCTTGTTTAAGAGCTCCTTCTACATGATTCTGATCTAGAAAGTTAGGTGCTATTAACAGCCTATTTTTGGCAATCAACTGTTAGTACTTACTGGTAATGTAATATACACACCTATACTGATTTTATATAATGGTGCTATAAAGAAATTAGGTTTGATTTTAAGGAATTATCCTTAGAAGCCATCTGTCAATGTCTTTCATCTTTTGATAAAGATATTAAACTCTATCTTTGAGAATTTAGTACTCTTTTCTCAAAACAAGCTTAGACATACCCATCCAGTGAGAGTAGCTATACAGAACAGCTCCATGCGACCAAGATAAAACTATCCAATGGTGAGCTCCTAAAGTTTCAAATGACACTAAAGGAATCCATCATATTTCCTGGAAACCTGCTGAACAGACTCATTTTTCTAAATTCTTTCAGATGCTGGTTATTTTACTGAGAATTATCCATCTCATCTTGATATGAGTTAAGCATTTTGTTATCTAGACATACTTCCACTAATTTCTGGGGCCAAGAAAATCACTAACTTTTAGAGTTAGAAGGGACTCTAATGATTTTCTAGTTCACAATCAGTATTCTGCCATCTTTAAAGTAAGACCTGGATAGTAGCGACTGAACCACAAAAACACTCTCTCTCTCTCTCTCTCTCTCTCACACACAGTCTGGCACACCTCTTACCACGTAATGTTGATCTATTTTATAGTTAAGACATTTAAGAGAAGGGGCATGGTAAACTTTACATGGTTAAAAATAAAGACCATCACATCTGCATTTACGAATTCTATCTTATTCCTATTACACAGTAATAGCGTGTTGGGCTAAAGATTCAAGTTTGAATGTTTTGAACATACATACTGCAAATTCAAAATTTAGAATATTTATGTGTTACTGCAGTTGATACAAATTCAACCTAGGTTGTCATAAGCTTAGGGTGTATGAAACTTAAAATGCAATTCCCATGGTAATCAAAAGACTATCTAAAAACTACATGCAAAAGGAGGCATGATAAAAATTAAAATGATTTAACTACAGAAAGTCAACTAAATACAAAACTAGGCAGTGCTGGAGGAAATGAGGGACAAAAATGGTGTAAGAACCCAAGAAAACACAAAATGGCAAAAACAAATTCTTCTGGATCAAACCCTTCAATAAGAGAGACTGACAAATGAGTAAGAACACATGATTCAACTATTTTATCATTTCTATGCAAATAACACAGCTCAGTCTTTCCCTAACATTTCTCTCCCCAACAAGGTTTATCTTATGAGCAACACTAGGCTGACTTTTTTTACATGTTGCTATTAAAAAATAAATAATAGCACAGCATGCTTATAAAAATACCTTGCAGGGGAGACGGCAGCAGTTGGCAAACATACAAAAGGTGTGTGTTATTTACATAAAGTAAAGTGCATGTTGTCTATAAGAGATCCACTCAGGATCCAAAGACTCCCCTAGGTTGAAAAGGAAGGACTGGTAAAAGACATTCCATGCAAATAACCAAATGAAAGCAAGAATGGCTATATTAATATCACATAAAGTACACTTTTTAAGTCAAAATCTGTTAGGAGAGACAAACAGCATTATATAATGATGAAAGGGCCAATTCATCAAAAGGATACAACAATTACAAATATATATACACCTAACAACAGAGACCCAAAACACATGCAGCGAAAACTGACATCGCTGAAATGAAGAGGCAGTTTTACAATAATGGTTGGAGACTTAAATACACTACGTTTCATAATGGATTGATCATCTAGACAGAGTATCAATACGGGAAAAGAGAACTCGAACAACACTATACGCCATCCAGCCCTAACATACATACACAGGACACTTCCCCAAATAATAGCAAAATACAATTATTCTCTAGAGCATATGGATCATTCTCCGTATGCTAGATCATAAAACAACTCTCAGTAAGTTTAAAAAGACTGAGAGCATACAAATTATTTTCCCTAACCACAATGGAACAAAACTCAGTAACAGAGTAAACTAGAAATTCCACAAATAGTGCAGAAATCAAACAACACACTATGAAAACAACCAACAGCTCAAAAACAGAAATTATAAAATCCTAAGGGAAAACTGAAAATGAAAGCACAATAATAAAACTTTTCAAATGCAAAGAAGAAAATGCTCAGAGTGAAATTTATAACAGTAAATGGCTTTATTAAAAAATAAGTACGTTCTCAAAATCGATAACCTAACTTCACACCTTGAGTAATTTGAAACTTGAGTGTAAACCACACCCAAAGCTACCAAAAGAATAAAGATCAGAGATAAATGAAATAGAGAGAACCAAACAAAAATAAAAGTTGGTTCCTTCAGAAGATTTATGAAAACAAACCTTTATCTAGAATAATAATGGGGAAAAAAAGGAAATACATAAATCAACTAAAATCCCAAAGTAGAAACACTACTAGTTACCCTACAGAAACAAGAAGAGATCACTACAAATAACTGTATGCCAAAAATCAGAGGATACTGTTTTTAAGTGCTGTCAAGTTGGTTCCAATTCACAGGGACCTTATATACAACATAGTGAAACACTGCTCCATCCTGTACCATGCTCATAACACCTGTTATGCCTAGACCTACTGTTGCAGCCACACTGTCAATCCATATCCTTGAGGTTCTTCCTCTTTTTCGCTGACCCTCTACCAAGTATGATGTCCTTCTCCAAAGACTGATCCCCACCAACAGCCTGTCCAGAGTACGGACAGGCTTGCCTCAAGGATATACTCCGGTGGTACTTTTTCTAAGACAGATTCATTCTTTCTTCCAGCAGTTCATGATATTCTTCTTCTCTAACACTACAATTCAAAGGTATCAATTCCTCTTCTGTTTTCCTCATTCATTATCCAGTTTTCACATACATATGAGGTGACTGAAAATACCACAGTCTGCATCAGAGACACCTTAGTCGTGGTATCTTTGCTTCAGACATCTTTTACAGAAGATTTGCCCACAGCAATGGAAAGGGACAGTGTTGACAGTTGTACAACACTGAAAGCAATTAATGTCAGTGAACAGTACACTTATAAATGGTTAATATGGTAAACATTTTGTTGTATATAGTCTACCACAGTAAGAAATAATAGCAACAACAAATACAGTAGTATAATTCACATGGTATTCTGATGGCTTCATATGTGTATCAATAATGTTTTCAAAGAGCTTGGCAAGTGTTTCTTCCTGAACCAAGCCTAGCTTAGGTTTACAGGCTTATTGCACATAACATGTACAGTACTGTATTTTCCCACCCTAAAGAAAATAAAATCATGTTTCTTTCTAAGTGTTCTACAATTCAGGCTCTTTATTAAATTGGACAAAACTCCTTTGCTGCCTTCATTAAAAATGTCCATATTTTATTGTTTTCCCTACTAAAAGTACATATCCACCTAGTAATACAGTAAATTAAATCAAGCTTTCCTTGTCTGCTTATTGCAGACTGAAAGACCTTGGTCACGGAAAAAAAAAAAAAAAAGTGGCACTCTTTATCAAAGAACCCACTAGTACTACTATACATTATCTGCTAGGCAATGAGTCAGATACTCCAGTGCCTGACTTTCAGGAAAATTAGAATCTATTTAATCAGTCAAATATAACCAAGCTATTTCTTTCTTCATCACTGACCAATCTGACCTCTCAATTAGTCTTGCTTCACTGTGATATATCAATAATTTTAAACAGGGAAAGAGAAATATCAAAAGACCAGGAGAACTTTTGTCATTTTAAATCAGAAATTCAAAATTTACACAGAAGCCCTAAAACGTCAGTAAGTTCAGGAATTGCTGTCATTCATATTTCAAATATAAAACGAAACAAAACCCACTGCCTCTGAGTCAACACTGACCCACAGTGATCCTATATGTATATACAGGAAAGCTAAAGCATCAAGAATTCAAATGGCATGCACAGAAATAGAGCATGGCTGTCAACCTTCACCTTCACTTAATGCACTAATATTTAAGCTAAGAAAAAGCTCATGGCAACAGCCACAGCTCAGTTCTTTTGTGATCATCTGGTTTTTATTCAAGGGATGAAGAAATTTACTTTTATTCTTCTGACCATCTCTAGACAGTTTGCCGGGAGCGACAGACACCTAAGACAACACGTCTTATTCATGCACTGAAAAAAATCTTTCCAAAACTGGTTAAATCATACAAATTTAAGGCATTTATCTACAATTAGGAAACCCTGGTGGCATAGTGGGTTAAGTGCTACATCTGCTAACCAAAAGGTCTGCAGTTCAAATCCACCAGGTACTCCTCGGAAACTCGACTGGGCAGTTCTACTCTGACCTCTAGGGTTGCTATGAGTTGGAACTGACTCAACAGCAGTGGGTCTGGTTTGTGTTTTATCTACAATTATGGAATGGACTGACAACTACAAAGAATAAATGCTGATTTCAATTCTGTGATTTTATGTACTTAAAAGTAATGCTATATTCTATGAAGTCTAGCAAGCTGAACCTCTGGTCAAAGCCTACTAAAGGATAAAAAACAGTTTTCGTTGTTTTGCTCTGTGGAAAGGTCCCCGGAACACAAAATAAACTGACCAGGAAAGAATACCAAACTGGAGATCAGTAATAACAGAACCCATATACACTGTCTCACAAGGTACTTGTGTATCAATCTATCAGCACTCTGACCTAAATACAGGTTGAGGGTCAGTTTGCACCTATGGTTTACCGTAACCTGGAATTGACTTGACAGCAATCGGTTTGGTTTTTCTTTTTCTTTTGTACCTCCCAGAAGGCTGAACCTTAGTAGAAATGGACTTGTGAGGAGGGAACATTGTACCAGTTTCAGAAATAATTGCACTTTCTTTACAGGAGAATTAAGGATATTCTTCAACTTGGAAGTTGGTACTATTCTACTTCAAGCAAAGAGTGCATGATTTAGTTGAATGAATTAAGAAGCAGAACGAATTAAGATGAACCAGAATGCTTATCACACTATCCGAGTTTATTTTTGAAATTTACGACGAAAAATTCTCCCTTGCAAAAGAATATGCGAGCATTCTTGCCTTTCTGAATTGCCCTGCAAACTGCAACCTGTTCTCTTTTTAGTGTAATTATGGCAACTCGGCTTCTTTAATGTATCAGAAGAAAAGTCAGTGACCATAATGTTTTCATTTAGGAATATCTGGCTGCTGCTGCTGCTGCTGTGTGCCATCAAGTTGTTTCTGACTCATTTAGAGACAATCTACGACAGAGCTGGATTGTCCTGTAGGGTTTCCTGGCCTGTGATCTTTATGAGAGCATATCACCAGGTTCAAAGTCAACGGGTGGGTTCAAATAACATACTTCTGGCTTAGCAGTTGAATGCTTAACTACTGTGCAGCCAGGACTCCTTCACGAATACTTTACTGACATACAAAAGGAAAGAATCACTGAGTAAAGCAGAGGTGAAAGTTAAGACATTTTAGCTCTTTCCTAAACCTGTTCAGAGAGCATGAGAAAATCAGTTTCTTATTCTCTATTTCAAAATGTGATGAATTTATAATTAACGAAAAGTACTTGGGCCTTACAAATGATAAATATGATACTCAAGATAACTCTCATACTGGAAACTTTTGGGGGACATCACAGGAATTTTTTTGTTTGGTGTGTGAAATTTGGTTTTTAGTCTGTAAATTCTGTCACGGATAAGTATAAACAAATCTAGCTGCATACCATTCAGAAACTGTCTTCTTTTAAATAAACTTTACATTTTAGAGCCATTTTCAATTTAAAGACAGTACAGTTTTCATATACCTTGTACACATTTCTCCTATTATTAACATCTTATATCCATATAGTACATTAGTTCCAATTTGAACCAATAAGGACAACATTATTATTAAGCCAACTTCCAATCATATCCATTACTGATTTACTTTGTTACTCAAATTGTTCCAATCTTGGCTACTAAGAGCTTTTCCACTTTGATGTGTATTTTAAGTACTGATTTACTTCTGGCCCTATAAGACACACCAGGCTCATCTTATATATTTCCTATCCCAATCCCAGAAGCAGTCTTTTTTCTACAGAGCTTTGGTTCCTTTTATTGAAGACTAGTATCAGAAATCAAGATTGGTATGATATGCACGCCCATTGCCCTGGGGGTGTCATTGTTTTTAGGCCCTGTCAGCAGACAAAGCAAGGAAATGTAAGTGCATATACCAATCTGTGTATATACCACATAATCTGTAAGTACTTTTATATGCAGCCATCTATATATCTTTACTAAGCTAAAAATTAGCTTTTTCTGGTATCGCCAATTCTTAACTCATTACCACACAGATAATTCTAGCCTCCTCCCCTTGCTTATTCATAAATTTCTAATCCAACAGTAAGAAAACTGGATCCCACCATCTACCATCTATTAACTGTTCAATTCTAGTATACATGTATATCAGTGTCAGAATTGTTAACCCATTCTCCTCTGGGAAATAACTACCATCTATAGTACAGTGCTTACACATAGTTTCTTCTTCCTTTCTACATTTCCAAGTTACTTATGTGAACACCTTCTTGCCCCTGCCCCACCTCCTTCAGTGAGTGAGGCTGTTTCACACATTTATAGCACTTTAAGTTTGTTTCTTTATCACATTCTGCATTCTATCCTGGGATCCCATGACCTCCTAAAACATTTTAAAATTTGTACACATTAGGGTTTACTCTCTGTGTTAAAAGTTCTAAGGTTTTGGCAAATGTACAGTCATGTATCCACAATTACAGTACAGTCATGTATCCACAATTACAGTATCATACAGAATACCTTCACCATCCTAAGAAATCCCCTATGCTTCACTTATTTGGCCCTCCTCCTCTTCCTTGGAACCCTGACAACTACTTTTCCATAACGCCATACAATTAAAATCATACAGGATGTAGCCTTTTCAGACTGGCTCCCTTTCACTTAACAATATACACTTTAAGATTCATGTATGTGTGTGTATGTTTCTGTTTATTGTATGAACATACTACAGTTTGTTTACTTCACCTTTTGAAGGACATTTTGGGTTTTTCCAGTTTCTGGAGATCGTCACATGCAAGTTTTTGTATAGACATGTTTTCACAGCGAATTCTATGTAGCAGTTAAGACGACCTCTCCTTCTGGGGCCATCCTCTGGTTCTGTTAACTACTGAGTGAAACCATCAAAGTCTCTTTCCACCAACTTGATGCATATCTTGATGCTCAAGAAACCTCTAGTGACATAGTATATTTTTCTGCTACATATCTGCTGGGAATAGTTTTCAAAGTTCACCTATAAATTCAATTCAATCGAGTTAAGAGCCTACTCTACACTAGGCAAGGAGCCCTGGTGACACAGTGGTAAAGCAGCTGGCTGCTAACCAAAGGTCAACAGTTGGAACCCATGAGCCACTCTGTAGGACAAACATGTCGCAGTCTGCTTCTGTCAAGATTTATAGCCCTAAAAACCCTACAGACACAACAGTGTCTAAGGGAAATACTGTGAAGATTATCAATATAATTGTAAGGCAGTAGTATGTTGAGTTGATTACTTTTCTGGTTTTGGCACCACTACAACTTTTGAAAATATCTTATTTAAAGTTGGCACCACTACAACTTATTAAAATATCTTCTGTTAAGAACCTCTTTATTTAAAAAAATTTAATCTTAAAAAATGATAATTTGCTAGTATCCTGTTTTTTTAAAAAAATACCAACTGAATTTTTGCTCTTTCAAACAAAATTTTACTTGTTAACTGTTTACATTCATTAAAAGGCTTCTTTGAAAAATAAAACTTCACACAAGGAAGAGATCTGCTGTACTCATTTTTTTTCCCAGTTTATCAGGCACAGTACAGAATATATGAAGTTAACAAACAACGACAACCCAAATAAAACCTGCTGTCGCGTCAACTCTAACTCTCAGGAGCCCTACAGGACAGAAATGAACCACCTCGGGGTTTCTAAGAAGCAGCTGGTGGATTAGAACTGCTGATCTTTCGGTTAGCAGTTATAGATCTTAATCACTTTGCCACCAAGTTTCCATGAAGTCAGCAGTCGATAAATATTTACTAGTTGGATTCTTTATACATGTTTTTGTGCCCACTGTAGAATTAAACTATACAACAATTTGATCAAAGAAATGTCATCACTCAACATTCCTAAAATTATCCTAGCAGAAGATCTTGTTCTATTCTAGGTCCTAAATTATTAGAAAACCACAAACAATGTGCACAAAAAGAAGAGAGAATCATCTAGAATTCACATAATTAATGTACACGTTCAGCTCAGAATTTAAAGCTTGAAAAACAAAAAAATATTCCTAAAACCCTTACCCCAACAATTGTGAATGTGACTGGCACCTAAGATAAAAAACTTCCATCAGTTTACAAAAAAAAAAAAAAAAAAAATGGGTTACCAATTTAAATTTCTACTAAGTATATCACCTGAAAAGAAGTGGGGATAGGGGCCTGGATGACATGATCTGCAGGCATCAATAGCTGCTTTTTGCCCTTGCCACAGCACAGCACAACAATATTCTCACATAAGTGCCAAGCACAAAACACTGTCACCTTTCCATTGCTATCCGCACCTTTTATTCTCCCATTCATTCACTGTCACATTCCAAAGAACTATTCAACTGCCACCCCACTGTCAGAAGCAAAAGCAGAATCACTGGACCACATTCTATAACACAATCATGAGGATCACTCCTTCTCTGTAAGAAGTGTCTGGGTTGGCCTCTACTGAACACCAGTCTACTTGAGGAATCTGTCTGTAGTCCACCACTAAAGACAAATACTTATAAGGCATAAAACAGTACCTATTAAAAAAACAAAAAACAAAAAATGGCCCTACAATCTTGGTAAATGCGCACTGTTTCAAATGAGCAACAAGATTTAACAAATCGTTTAATCTATGCTGACTAGTAACTAAGGAGCTGTGCTTTATTGACGAAAACTGGAAGGTAAGACTTACAGATCACATACTTAATACTCTGAAAGCATCTACATTGTATCTGATGAATAGAGAAATCCTGAAGAAGAAAAGAAGTACCCTAAACCGTGCCAAGCACACAATGTCAGAACAGTGAAAGATGTTTGGACTCCAGCTCATAATTAGTCATTCTACTGCTAGGGAGGTGATGGCAGGCAATTTCTGGGGGAAAAGTAATGTCTGAGCCTGGAAAAAGCAGTCTCCCTCCATCGAACAAGAGCACTTAAGAACTGCTTCAGCCTGCTCATACATACTTCCACTTAACTCAGAGACAGACACCAAGTGGTCTGACTAATCTCAGTCTGAATACAAGTCAGATTAAGAAATATAAAATCAGGAGAAAGAACAAATGTTTTCTCAATTCTCTGATTCACTTTGGGAAGCCAGCTGCCAGTCCTCTGAGGGGCATTTCAGGATTTTTCCTCTAGTGATTTTATCCTCTTTGCTCTACCTTTGGTATCACAGTCCTATAATAATTAAAAAATCTTTTTTCCTCCCAAGCAGAAGCACTCACACATACAACACACCATGAACTTGACCTCAGAACCACAAACAATTCTTTCAGACAAATGCAAAAATACGGCACTAAAAGATTCTCTCCCTGGTTCTATGACATTTCCTGTTGGGGCAGTTGTTTGATAATGATTTATCTTACTGGTACTATTTACTCTTTTAAAGGAGAACTTCATTATCTTTGCCAATAAAAAAAGAAAAAGAAAAATACCACAATGAACCCAAACAGTAAGGAATTATATGCTAAATAAAACAAGATGCTATTTATCACACCTTGTAATATAAGTATTTTTGAACTAATCATCACTATATGACAATTACAAATTTGTTATGGTTGAGACAAGTTATTTAATATTTCAGAAATGTTTGCATTTTACTTTAAATTCCTGGATTTTTAAAGGAAATTGATCTATACCAACTATTATGACTAGTAACAATAAACAGCTCATCTGAATATTGTTTTGAAGAAAGAAACAGCCTCTTTAAATGTAAAACCACTTTTAATGATTAGCAGAAAAAGCAAAGGCTATCTTCTCCGATCTATGCTTTGCCTCTGCTTCAAGTCACAGGAAGAACACAAAACAGGATTTTGTAGGCCAATAAATATCCATTCTTTTTTTTCCCCAGACTGAAAATATATTTCTGGACCATATAAAATTTAATCCAAAAGTGATCCTGGTCCCCTCCCCAGCTTACTTACCATAACAGCCATTAAAATGTATTAGCATAATGAAGAGACCTGGTGTTTTAGTCAGCTAGGCTGCTCTAACAGAAATACCACAGAGTGGATGGCTTTAACAAAGAAAGATTTATTCTTACACAGTCTGGTAGGTTGCAAGTCCATATTCACGATGTCCGCTCCAGGGAAAGACTTTCCCCTTGTCAGCTCTGGAGGAAAGTCCAGTATTGCATCAGTCTTTGTCCAGGGAGTGTCCTCACGCGAGAACCTCTGGTCTGAAGGACGCGCTCTGCTCCCGGTGCTGCTTGCTTGATGGTAGCAAGGTTCTCAAATTGTCCTTGGTTTCTTTTTCCTTTTATTCCTTGCAAGCTAAAAGCATTGAGGGTGGGGCAAGCCATACTCCAGGGAAACTTCCCCCACAGCAGGAATTCACAGCCCCACCCTAATCCTTTAACATACAGGTTAGCAAAACCACACAATGGAGGACAGTCCCAAGATACTGGGAACCATATCCCAGCCACGTGGCTGCACACATTTTTGGGGGGACACAATTCCAACCATGACATCCCACCCTCTGACAACCCAAAAATCACATCACAAAACATTTAACACATTCATCTCACCATAACAAAATTACGTCCATCCATATAACAGAAGTCTTAAATCAGTTCCAAGTCCAAAACACAAAAACTCTTCTACATCTGTGAAACTTAGAAGGCATTAACAGGCAACACGCATGTCAACAGAACACATTACATTAGCCCTCAAAGCTTTGGAAATACTCTTACAGACTCTAGGTATCGGCCACACTCTCTGGTTTCTGAGTGGAGACCTCCAGCCCCGTGCTACAACTCTGCCTTCAAGGCCCACTTGGACAGAAACTCTGTCCCATTGGTTTTAGGAGCACCCTAAGCCCAACTGAGTGGCAATTCCACCCTTAGGAACACAGCACGCCATGGTTCCACCCTTTCAAACCCCTGAGGTCATGGCCATACCTCTTGAGACTGAGACAGCTCATCTTCTCATGCTATTTGTCTCTTCAGCTTCAGCTTCCTATGGCCGCATGGCCCGGGCCTCAGGCCCACATCTGCCCTGCCGGGCAAGTGTTCCAAAGCTCTGTAGCTCCACTGGTTTAAGTGCCCAGAGGCACCCCACTCTTGCTGGAAAGTGTTCTCCCCAAAGGCACTCAACTCTCTCACTCCGTGGGTCAGCAAGGCCAGCTCCACCGATTCAAGCGCCCAGAGGTACCCCGTTCCGCGAGGGAAACTCTGCACAGGCACTGACCTCTCTCGCTCCACAGGTCGGCTCCAGCGCTGCCTCTGGTTCTGCTGCTGCCGCTGCCGCTGCCGCTGCCACTGCCACCGGTCCTCTGTTGTTTCTCACCATCTGCGCCTTCTTCGTTCCTTCTGAATCTTCTATCCATTCGCAATTTCAAAGTGGCTTCCACATTTTAGGTATTTGCTAGAGCAGCACCCCACTCGCACGGTACCAATTCTGTTTTAGTCAGCTAGGCTGCTCTAACAGAAATACCACAGAGTGGATGGTTTTAACAAAGAAAGATTTATTCTTACACAGTCCGGTAGGTTGCAAGTCCATATTCAGGGTGTCCACTCCCGGGAAAGACTTTCCCCTTGTCGGAGTGGGGTGGGATTTCATGGTTTGAATTGTGTCCCCCCAAAAATGTGTGCAGCCACGCGGCTGGGATATGGTTCCCAGTATCTTGGGACTGTCCTCCATTGTGTGGTTTTGCTAACCTGTATGTTAAAGGATTAGGGTGGGGCTGTGAATTCCCGCTGTGGGGGAAGTTTCCCTGGAGTATGGCTTGCCCCACCCTTAATGCTTTTAGCTTGCAAGGAATAAAAGGAAAAAGAAACCAAGGACAATTTGAGAACCTAGCTACCATCAAGCAAGCAGTACCAGGAGCAGAGCGCGTCCTTCAGACCAGAGGTTCTCGCGTGAGGACGCTCCCTGGACAAAGACTGATGAAATACCGGACTTTCCTCCAGAGTCAACCAGGGGAAAGTCTTTCCCTGGAGCGGACACCCTGAATACGGACTTGCAACCTACCAGAGTGTGTAAGAATAAATCTTTCTTTGTTAAAGCCATCCACTCTGTGGTATTTCTGTTAGAGCAGCCTAGCTGACTAAAACACCTGGTGATCACCAACTTAAGCAAGCAAGCAAACTTGGCAGTACCAAGTATAGCACTGCCTGATATCATGAAACTCCTAATGTGGTGCAATAAGGATTTTAACTGTCACATATAAAGTATTCTTGCCCCCAAAATGTTTAGACTGAATTTAATTAAGAGGAACTCAATCAGAATACTGGAAGTTCTACAAAATTGAAAACATTCGTCAAGGCTTACACTGTTCATAAAACATTAAATGTCAGGGAAAAGAAACCAAAAAAATAGCAGATTGACTGCTGTAGATTAAACTAAAAGACATTAATGAAATGTCTGACCTTGACTGAATCTGGATTAAAAAGGTAAACTGCTATTAAAAATGTTCGGAGCAATTAACTAAATTTAAATACGGACAACATACTATATGTAATGACACTGCTAATACATCAAGGTGTAGGTGCTGTTTTGCGCTTATGTACAGAAATATCCTTTTTCTTACAAGTAGTATGCTGAAGAATTCAGCAGTTAAACGTCAAGATGTCTGCTATCTTCAGGAATGTAGGAAAGAGAGAGATAAAAAAGAGGAAAAGCTAGTGTCACAAAACGCTAGTAACCGGTTAATCTAAGTAAAGAGTATACACAGACTCACTCTTCTAGTCTTTAAACTTTTCTGTTGGTTTCAAACTCTTTAAACTATAAATTTGGGAGAGGGGATGGGCATGGGAGCTTCAATCTTTTTCATTCACTTACAGTACTTTCTTCTACCCCTAAACAACACTGACAATTACTTTCCTCTCAGGAAAAAAACAATGATAAATTAAATGCTCACACATGATGGGCAGTACAGATATAAACTTCTTTTTCTTCCCCTAAACAAAGGAAATAGTGCGCAGAAAAACAAATTCAGAAGACAGCCCTTCAAGGGTGAGTGAGTTTAAAAGACCTAGTCTAAGAAACAATCAAGTCCCCAAACCTTTATTACATAAGTTAAAAGAAAACGTCCCAATCAATTTTAAGAAAGCCAGTCACAGCAAGAACAGTCTTCTCAAAAACCATAAATCACATTTCCCATTTATAAACTTAAAGGCATTCTCAAATGTGATTTATTGCCACAGGCAAGAAGCCACCTTCAACATTTTAGCATTTTATTTGTTTATATTCAAATGGGTTCAATGGCAAAATAATGGCGAACAACAGAAAAACTTCAGTAAGCAAAAATCTATCTCCTTTCTGATGGAATTTCATTATGCTCATTATAAGACCTAAAAGGTAAGAGATTAAGAACAGTATCTGAAAAATGTGAAACTCCATTAAACATATGTAAATGGATAACATAAATGTGCCATGTACGTGTGATGTTTCCTCTAACAGGGGCAACACTGAAAGGGTTCACTCATCTAAGCCAAGAAATTTAGCTGACAGCTGCCTGGCCAACCTACTGGAAGACATCCATATCTGTGCCCACACCAAAGGGTGATCCAGCAGAATGCGGACATTATCAAACAATTATCATTAATATCACACACAAGAAAATTATCCTCAAAACCATTCAGAAGTGGTTGCAACAGCACATCAACAGGGAACTGTCAGAAATTCACGTCCGCATCCGTAGAAAATGTGGAACAGGGATATCAAGGCTGATGTCAGGTGGATCATGGCTAAAGCAGAAAATACAACAGAGTTGTTTACCTATGTTTTATCAACTATCCACAAGCATTCAGCTGTGTGGACCATAACAAATTATGGATAACACTGCAAAGAATGGAATGCCAGAACACTTAATCGTGCTTGTAAGGAACCTGAACGTTGGCCAAGTGGTAGTCACTCAAACAGAACAAGGGGATACCGAGTAACTTAAAGTAAGACAAGGTGTGTGCTAGGACTGTATGCTTTCACCATATTTATTCAATCTGTATGCTGAACAAATAATCTGAGAAACTGGACTAAATGAAGAAGAATGCAATGTCAGGACTGAAGGAAGACTCATTAACAACCTGGAATAAGCAGATGACACAACCTTGCTTGCTGCAAGTGAAGAGGACTTGAAGACGAACATCAAAGACTAAAGCTTTCAGCATGGATTGCACCGCACCATAAAACAAAAACCCTCACAACCGGTCCAATAAACAATACCATGAAAAACAAAGACTGAATTTGTCAAAGATTTTATTTTACCTGGGTCCACAATCAACTCCATGGAAGCAGCAGTCAAGAATCAAATGACATTCTGTGTTGCTCGAATCTGCTACAAAAGACCTTTTTAAAGTGTTAACAAAGATGTCATTTTGAAGACTAAAGTGCACCTAGCCCAAGCTACACTGTTTTCAATCATTTCACATGCAAGCGAATGCTAGAAAATGAATAATGAAGACCAAAGAAGAATGGTCACCTCTGAATTACGGTGTTGGGAAAGAATACTGAGTATGTTTCAAACACTTCCAGAAGAACTAACAACTGTGCCTTGGAAGAAGTACGGTCAGAATGTCCCTTCAAAGTGAGGACAGCTAGACACTGTCTCATGTACTTTCGACACAGTATAAGGCAGGCTCGTTCCTGGAGAGCACCATGCTCAGTAAATTAGAGAGTCAGCAAAAAAGAAGACGACCTCAACAAGATGGGCCGACACAGTGGCTGCAACAACTGGCTCAAGCAGGACAAGGATCGTGAGGATGGCACAGCTCCAGGGCAGTGCCTTGTTTTACTGTCCACAGGGTGGCTGTGGGTCAGACTTGACCTGACCGCACCCAGCAACAACAGCAGCATGCTGCGCACGGAGTAGATTAGTTGCTAGACGAATACTTACTGAAGACAAATGTTCACCAGAGGCCTGTACAATAACGCTACCATCCAACAAAATGGAGCGCTGTGAAAAATTTTCCCCCACTTAAGATTGCAACATCACAGTAATCAGATATACATAACACACCAAAGCAAAAGTTCTAGCCAAAAAAAAGTGGTATAGGGGCTATATGAAGAAACATTTACTCTATCAAAAAATAACTGCAGGTCCTAAGAAGATTCCCCTTCTCAACAATGAGTCTTCACAGATGCACAGAAAGGAAACGCCTCTCCATGAGTCAAGCAGCTGAGTTCCGTAAAGCAATGAATCTGGAAACGAAGAATCAGGGCTATTCCTTACATATCCGGGGGTTTCCAGAACTCCTCTTCCAATGAGAAATATCCAAGTCCACAGAACTGAGCTCTACATTACACAATACTCTTCACGGCACCTGACTCCCAGGAATACAAACTCTTGTCCCTGGCTGACCTCTTAAGAGACAGAAAAAACCTACATCTAGCTTAACAATATCCATCATGCCTGGGTTCATTCCTTCTGCATCTAGTGAAGCAATCTTTACTTCATGTCTATAAGTAATTAGACCAAGAACCAGTACCTGAAGGAAGGCAGAGCATAATGGAGATGGCCAAGACAACACGGTAAGGGGCATGACTGGCTGACACTATCATGACTATTAAGCACTTGAAATTTGACTACAATGAAATGAAGTGCAATATAAGTATAAAATATGTACCAAATTTCTAAGACTCAGTATGAAGAAAAAATGTAAAATACCTCAAGAATTTTAATACTGATTATATACTGTAATGTATCTTGGACATACTGGGTAAAAACAATAAAAATCAATTTCACCTACTTTGTGTGCTTCCTTTTTTAATGTGGCTACTATAAACTTTAAAATTACATGTGGTTCATGTTATATTTCCACTGGACAGCAATGGATCGGAACTCTAACCAAAGAGAGTTCACAAAAACACAGCAACTTAATAAAGGCATATTTCAAGTACATGCTATCTCAAATAGAGGGCAGCTATAAGAAACATACATCCTGGTTCAAATAAAGGAAGCTAATGGGGTAGCAGGTAGTGTAGAAAAGAAAGGTGAAGAAGAAATCAAACTCGCTGCCAAGTCATAGTAACCCTATAGAACAGAGCAGAACCGCCCCACAGTTTCTAAGGAGTGCCTGGTAGATTCAAACTGCTCATCTTTTGGATAGTAGTTGTAGCTGTTAACCACTACAACCAACAGGGTTTCCAAAAACTTACAAATTATCAAGTTCAACTTCAGACCTACAAAGCAAACTCAGGAGGCCAGACTCAACAGCGTGTCTTTTAAGCAACCCTCCAGATGGTGCTGATTCAGCCCTATAGTTTGAGGAGCACTGTCCTAGGCTGCACCAAAAAACAAACCCTTTGACAATGTCACGGCTAACAGCAAACCAAATCCTCTAGGAGGAGGATAACCCGAGAGGCCTGAGAAAATGCTGTTCACCATTACAGTATCCTGAATGACCGGTCTTTGTTGGGGCTCTTCAGAGAGAAGCTCTGTATCTCATATCTACATCGAAACTTTCCAGAGAGTATTCCCTTAACAACGCCATATCAAGGGAGGCAGTATTCCATGTAATCAAACATTCAGATGGATTAAAGGTTTAAATGGGAAAAAAAATGAAAGTACTAGTAAAAAAGCATGGACCTTTTTTATGATGCTGGGTAATGATCTAAGTATGAAACAAACCCTGAAATTATAAAGGTTTACTGTTGTACATAAACAACACAAACAACAGAGAACAACAATGGAGGGAGGTACCCGCAACAACATTACAGATGACTGCTTTCTTAATTTATAAAAAAGATCAATCCAAGAGAAAAATGCCTCCCAAAGTAATTAAAACTGCCAAGTCACAATAAAGGAAACGCAAATACTCACTTTTACTCATAGTAAGAGAAATTAAAGTTTTAATCAGAGTTTTTGTTTCACTTTTCAAACTGCAAAGATCAGAGGCTGAAACTATGCCTATATAATTAAGCTTTGGCTAGTCTTGTCCCCACCTCACAAGCCTCCTAAAATTCAGCTCATTGTGATTCCACACAGGAATTCCTCAGTCACATCATGGATTGGAAACCCTAGTGGTACAGTGGTTAAGTGTTACACTGGCTAACTAAAAAGCCAGCAGTTCATATCTGCCAGGCACTCCTTGGAACTGAGGAGCAGTTCTACTCTGTCCTACAGGGTTGCTGTAAGAATCAACTTAGCAGCAATGGGGTCAGGGGGGTTTGGCATCATGGATTATGGTTCCACTGTGTGGCTCGTGACATATTATGGCTAACACTGCGGAGAATGGGAATTCCAGAATACTTAATTGTGCTCACCAGGAACCTGTATATGGATGAAGTAGTTGTTATGCTAACAGAACAAGGGGACACTGCATGAATTAAAGTCAGGAAAGGTGTTGCGTCAGGGTTGTGTCTTTTCACCATACCGTCTCAATCTTATGCCCAGCAAATAACCTTGAGAAGCTGGACTAACTGAAGAACAGGGCATGAGGAGTGGAGAAAGACTCACTGACAACATGTGTTATGCAGACAACACAGCCTTCCTTGCTGGAAGAAGATGTGAAACAGTTACTGATGAAGATCAAAGATCACAGCCTTCATTATGGATTGGACCTCAGCATCACGAAAACAAAAATCCTCACCACTGGACCAGGAAGCAACACTGTCATAAATAAAGAGTTGAGGTTGTCAAGGATTTCATTTTACTCAGTTCCACAAGAAATACCCATGGAAGCAGCAGTCAAGAAATCAGAAGACCCACTGCACTGGGAAATCTACTGCAAACAGCCTCTTTAAAGCGCTGAAAAGCAAAGACGTCACCTTGACAAAGGTGCACCTGACCCACGTCATGGTATTTTCAATCCCATGTACGCAAGTGAAAGACAGACAACAAACAAGGAAGACAGAAGAAGAATGCCTTTGAATTGTGGTGCTGGAGAAGAATATGGAATATAGCAGGGACTGCCAAAAGAACAGAGAGATCTGTTCTGGAAGAAGTACAACCAGAGTGCTCCTTGGAAGCGAAGATACCAACACTATGTCTCACATACTTTGGACATGTTGTCAGTAGGGCTCCAGCCCTGGAGAAGGACATCACGCTTGGTACAGTGCAGGGTCAGCAAAAAAGACAAAGACCCTCAACAAGGTAATGTGACACAGAGGCTGCAACAATGGTCTTAAGCATAAAAACAACTGTGACATTTCTGTTATGTCAGCACTAGGTGACTGAAAAAACCCCAACCAAATCCACTGCTGCCAAGTCAATTCTGACTCATAGTGACCCTAAAGACAGAGTAGAACTGCCCCATAGTTTCCAAGGAACGCCTGGTAAATCTGAACTGTGACCTTTGGGACTGCAGCCATAGCAGTTAACCACTACACCACCACAGTTTCCAGATGACTAAGATAGGTCTCAAATCATGCTCTCTCATTTGATTTAATCTTTGCCTCTGTTTCTTCCTCCACTGCCCCCATAATGATCTGCCAACACATCACGCCAGTTCCACCTTCAGAACGCAACTATTTTTCATCACCCTACTACCCTCACTTGGATCCAAGCCACTGTCAACTTTCCCCTGGCTCATTACAGTAACCTTTTTAACGGCCTTTGCCCTTGTCCCCTAGTCATTTCTTAACACAAAGAAGTCACATCACATCTGACCAAAAACCTTAAAAGGGGCTTCATCTCATTCAGTAAAAGCTAGTCTTTACAATGACCTATAACGCCCTTAAGTGATGTGAGCCACCTCACCTCTGACGGCGTCGTTACTCCCTGCTCCAGTCCTACCAGTGCTCTGGCTGTCCTTAAATATGAAGAGCACTTCCACTTCGAGATCTTTGCACCTGTGTTCCCTGTTACTGGGAGTGTCTGAAGACCCTCGTGGGTCACTGTCAGACCCATCAGGAAGAATTACTCCGGTTAGGTGGCCCACAAGAGATGTCTTTATCGGAAAGTGAAAGTAGCAGAAGAGTGCATAGCGCCCCTATAGACCATGACCAGTGCCAAGTCCAGAGTTGGGTTTTTATAGACCATCTGTGCCCAGGTTACAGCTGGAGACAACAAATCAGTGATGGGGATCTGAAAGATTTCCTTTTTTAATGGCAGGCAGCTGCTTGTCCCTTGGCTGCACCCACACACAGAATCCAAGGTGGTTCCTGCCACATGGGCTTCTGGGACTGATAGCAGGACTTACTATGGGATGCTGTGCATGCACATTTTCTTGCTCCCTTGGTTTGCTCTCTACCCCCACTCCCCCACTCATTCTAACTGTAGCTCTCTGACCCCTACCCTCACTCCCAAGGACATACAGCACTCATGTCTCTCTCACCTGAACTGGGTCTAAGTTGGTTTCTCCAGAAAGCAACTTTAGGGATAATTTAAAGAACTGGTCCCTGGGTATGGGTGATAAAATAAGTTGCTTATCACTCGGAAATGTTCAGTACCTGCACAGTTAGCTCTCTAATTCCTTTAAAAAGCCTTTCCTGACCATCCACCCACAATTTTACTTGCCTCCTCCAACCATGACACTTCATATACTGCTTTGAAGACATCACTTCATTGATTCATAGCATCCAATGGTGCTAACAATGTCTGGCTATTTGATTCTCCTTATGTAGGGAACCTGGCATGAAATTTTTCCGAGTAAAGTTTTTTTGGAGGGGGTGGAATCTGTGAATAACTTTTGTCAGGTATCCTGTATGGAGTCTTACCTCATTTATCTTGTTTACTACATGGTTAAGAACCCACTGACTTTGAAAAACAGGAAGGGAGGGAAATAGCTAACAATCTAGTTTGAGACCACATCCTTAAATGAGCAAGAGGAACAAGAAGAGCTGTTAGAGGAAATATGAAGATAAATCGATGTCAAGCGTTTGTTTTATCTCGGAATAAAAGTGGCTTCAAAGAAAACATAAAGATGAGAAAAGCATTTAAAGAGTAGCATATTTTAATTGTGCAAAACAACAACAAGAAATAAAAACGTAAGCTTACAGATAGAAACTATTGACGAGAAAGTGAACAGCTTAAATTCCATGGGGGAAAACAATGTTGAATGTCAGGAATAGGAGGACAAAATGACAAAATAAACAAATTTCAAAGCAGTGACATTTCTGGCAGAGACCATCAGTGGAGAAGAGTTTGCAACAGATACAGCAAGACACCACAGCAAGGACAAAATCTGGCAGGAACAGAAACCATAAAGGTCAACCTAGAGACACACATTGAGACCACATTATTTACGCAGCTTACTGGGAAAGCAGCATTAAAGTTCATACCCAGCGATACAGAAAGAATCCTATGTGCTCCCATGGTTATGAGGAAAAAGGATTAATCATACAGTCCAATGGGGTGACAACGCAGCTCTGTGTGGGCAAAGATAATGTTACTATGGGAACTCTACTTCTAGTCTCTACTTGTTGACAAAATTTGTACTTTAAAGTAGTACTAAAAACTTTTATCAAAAAGTTAATCTGTACAGTCTCCCCAATCTCCAATAACATTACAGTCGGTATTTTTCAAAACATGCTCTATAAGGGGCAAGAATACACAAATAATCAGCACAGTTCTAGAGTTGCCTAAGAAACCTGTCATTTCTTTCCAGAATATACCAAATTTATTTATTTTTAAGAGGCTGTTTCATTTGAAGGCATGTCCAATGGTAATAATACTTCCTATCAAAGAAAAGGAAGTAGCCATCAAGCAAACCATGATAGAAGATCATCAGTTCCATGCCGCTTTCCAGGGAAAGGAGTCAGAAAAACACCCATATGACTATTTGCTCTTGCTTTCTCCTAATCCTTCAACAAAGTGCTAGCAAATGGTCTCAGAAACACTGTATCAGAACAGCAGTGTTTTATAAAAGACTAAGATTCAGTAAGTCAGGACACAGGTATTTACAGTCTACTAAGATTCTGCAGGAGACACTCATGATGCTGTGATTGAAAAGTACGGTTTGAAAAGGGATAATTCCTTGATTAAAAGCACTTACTCTCACCCCTCCCAACCCCTTTCCCAGGCTTTCTGCAGTTCCATGACCACACATGAATACAGGCAGACTCACTTACCTCCAAGGAATGCACATTTTAAATTCCCATTAAAATAAATTTTGAATTTTCTGTTTTCCATGCTAGGAAGGAATCTCATTTAATTATACACTTTTTGTCAATAAAGGCAGCTACCAATTGGAAAGAATGTTGGTTCTTGTAAATCAAATGACTTCCAGAGCAAACTCAAAACTCTGAACCATGTTTTTTTCATTCCAGTAATTAACTGCTTGAAGTATTAACCACCTTCAGCCTCTGATGTCTCTTATCACAGAAACGAATTTCTCTCATGCTTGAAGATCAACCTCTCCTTTGCTTTGAGTATTTACAGTGTCTCCCAGAGGTGGGCCTCCACTGGAGACCTCACCCACAGGTGGTTACTGTTGTTTGCTCTGGCAATCCCACACACAATGGAACAAAATACTGTCTGGTCCTGTGCCCTCCCCACGACAGACTGCAGTTCAAACTACTGTTGACCCCTGGGTTGTCCCTGGCTGATTTTCAGGTGCAGATCATCAGGCCTTTCTTCCCAGTCTGTGTTATTCTGAAAGCTCCACTGAAACCTGTCCAGCATTACAGCAACATGAGGCCTCCACCGGTAGGTAGCGCCTGAGCATGACACGCACTGGCCAGAAATCTAACCTAGGTTTGCCACACGGAAAGCGAGAACTCTACCACTGAACCATCACTACTCCCTGCCAACGGGTACCACGATTTGATTTGTAGTAAAGCTCCCAGTGCAGTTTCAGTATTCTTGAATTCCAAAGCCACCAGTTCTCAGGAATGGAAGTTTTTAAACTGGTAAGTCATAGGCTATCTGCATGAGACACTATGTCTTATTTATCTTTTTATAACCTAAACCTGGAGCATATATATAAGTAACATTCTGCAGGTGTTTTCACTGACGTGGTTATGACTTTGTTAGGCTTCTTAATAAACAACTGAGTATCAAAGTTTGCTTTCAACCATATAATAAAGGTATAACCAATAAAGAAAAAATATCCTTCTTTCTGGTTAAGTATAGATAGTTATACTCCTGCTTTCTTCAGGATTCACCCCTTGTTCTTAATGACAAAACTTTCTCGGAAGGAGAGAGAACAAATCATTTCCCATAGTGCTATAAAAGTTGGATGAATGTAAAGCTGGACAGACAGGGGATTCAGAGATTTTTACTGATTACTAAAGATAAGAAACCTACAACTTAGATTTGGCCACTGTATGTCACTGAAGGAAACTGGTGGAGTTATTTCTTCACTGCCTGAAAAAAGTATTTATTACCAAGAGTTATTTCTGGTCCCATAATGACATGTGACCACTGACACTACCCCAAATCTTTTTACATCTTCTTAAAGCCAGTAGCCAAGAATTCCCTTCAGAGCTCAATCAATCACTTTAATGGCAAGGTCACAAACTCAACTGTCTAGGTACTGAGTAAGTAACACCACTGAGCTAGGTTCATGACTTCAGGGAATGATGGGCCTGTGGCAAATTCAAGCACACCTGCCACTCTGAAGGAGTTACACATACTCAACTCCACCCAATCACAGCAAACACTGCAGCCAAATCAAACACACATGCAGACAACCTCTACTTCTGTGCTTCCTGTTAGAATACAAATGGCCCTGGGAGACGAGTTACCGGTTTCAGTCTAAGGATACCAGTGCAACACCTTCAGTAAAGTAAACCCTATAAAAACTTGTTAGATGAATGGATACATCTGAGAGTACAAAAATTTAGGTGTTAAGAGAGGATGGAAGAATAAAAAGTAAATTTCACAGAGCTTTACAATGTGACATAGCTGTCTCTACTGTCCTATTTACTCCTATATCTTAACTCTCCTTTCTCTGTCTCTGTTTCCATCTATAACCGTTTGTATCTTGCGGTGCTAAGTGGCACAAGTTCTTAAATAACAATACCAGCCTGAACGTTTTTTTACTTTGAGAAGCGTATTACGATGGATAAGCAAACTGTGGCACATACAAACAGTGAAGTACTGCACAACAGTAAAAAACAATGAGTCTGTAAAGCATCTCATGACAGGGTGGACTGGAAGGCATTACGTTGCGTGAACTAAGTCAATCACAAAAGGACAACTACTGTATGAGATCACTACTGTAAAAACTCATTATAAGGTTTATACATAAAAGAAATGATCTTTGATGGTCCTGGGGGTGGGGACAGAGATGAAATACTAATTAAACAACAGATAAGGGGTCACTTTGGTGAAGGGTAAGACAGTGCATGGTACTGGGGAAGCCAGTACAACTTGCCAAGTCATGGACATTCCACAGAAACATCCATACTTCCTGAGGGACCAAAATGCTGGCCTGTGGGGACCATGGTCTTGGGGAATATCTAGCTCAATTGGTATAACATAGTTTATAAAAGAAAATGTCCTAAATTTTACTTTGGTGAGGAGGGTATGGGGTCTTAAAAGCTGGTAAGGAGCCATCTAGGATACTTCCCTTGTGTTACCCTTCTGGGAAGCAGGAATAATGATGAAAACCAAAGAAACAAAGAAAGATTAGCCCAAAGGACTAACTGGCCACTTCTGCAACGGCCTCCAACAGACCAAGTCCAGTACACTGAGATGGCGCCTGGCTAACCAGCACTGACTGCTCTGACAGGTATCCCAACAAAGGATACTGAACAGAGCTGGAGAAAAATGTAGAATAAAATTCTAACTCAAAAAAGGAAAAACCAGAATTGCTAGCCTGATAAGAGACTGGAGAAACCCTGAGAATATGGCCTCTGGACATTCTTTCAGGCCAGGAATGGAAGTCACTCCTGAGGTTCATCCTTGAGTCCAAGACTGGACAGGCCCATAATACAAAATGGTACTGAAGGGGCTGCTGCCTTGTGATACTAGAAACCAGCAGTGGTTAAAGAAACCCCTCAGCCCCTCTGGGTTGAAATAACCACCCTTTCCAAATGACTTCGGTAAATCTCACACATGCCCCCGTGGTTCCCTATGACAAATTCAGATACCTTTCAAATTCCCATTCCATGCCTGATAAATGAGTAACTCAATTACCTGACCTCACTGATCCATCAGAAACAAAATGTTGTTAACCTCCCGAATTTTGGTCTACCCTGAGCCTAAACCAACTTACAACTCCTTTTTAAGGGCCTCTGCCAAAGAATAGCAGCCCTGGTGGTGCAGTGCTTAAGAGCTCAACCACCAACCAAAAGGTCAGCAGTTCAAATCCACAAGCTGCTCCTCAAAAACCCTGTGGGGCAGTTCTACTCCATCCTGTGGGGTCACCAGGAGTTGAAACTGATTCGATGGAAACAGTATGTTCAGTGGTTTCCCTAACACAAAAGATCTCCTCTGCTACTGCAAGAGTCTTTCTCCTTTTCATTTCTGCCAAAGCTTCTCCCTCTGTATGTCTAGTTTTGCGTGTTTTTTCTTTGACACTGCCAGAAGTCAGACATCTATATCCCACCATCAGGTGAAAAATGAGCCCATGGCCAGTGACTGGTATTCAGGTTTCTATTTTGCTCTCTGGCACCACCTGGGGGAACATGGACGCTAAGGCTGCATGACATCTGAGTTCTTGCAGATTCGGTGGCTGAGCTCTTAACCGCTAAACCACCAGGGCCGCTATTCTTTGGCAGAGGCCCTTAAAAAAAAAGAGTTGTATGTTGATTCAGGCTCAGGGTACATCAAAATTCAGGAGGTTAACAACATTTTGTTTCTGATGGATAGATGAGGTCCCCATTCTCACCATGGTTCTGCCCCTGATAATCTACTTTGGTTCTCAATGTATACATGGAAACCTGGACAGCTTTACCTCAAGAGTTCTTAACGTTCAGTTCATCGGACTTAACTTAGGCTTTGGAAGCCCTGGTGGTATAGCAGTCAAGTGCTACAGCTGCTCATCAAGAGGCTTGCAGTTCAAATCTAACAGCTGCTCCTTGGAAACTCCATGGGGCAAATTTACCCTGTCATATAAGATATAGCTCTGAGTCAAAATCAGCTCAACCGCAGTGGGTTTGGTTTTGGTTTCAATTTTAGTTTTGAGTCTCTTTTTTTCAGCAGTTCTACCTGTAAGAACTCACATTTCATGACTTTTACTTTGGGCTCTTCAAAAGAAACTTCATGTTCTTATAATTACCATTAGCCCACTAGACTCATTTCTAAATCTAAGAAATGTTATGGAAGTTTGATGTCTCATTTTTCCTATGTTTTGAAACATGTTGCCATTTTATCTTCTCAGGAGTTATTTTACCAATTACTCAACCATTATTCAACAATTATATCCAAGTATGCTTTTAAAAGGTTACAAAACAGTAAGAAGGAGTCCATGCTGAAGGAGGATACAATAGTGAAACACACCATCACCCTTCAGTTTTCTCATTATGTTGAGTAACCTATTTTCATCATCTTTCAAAATGAAGACTGGAGACACCATCTTTGTTGTCTGCTTTTCGCTTCCAAAAAACACAGCTGAAAATTCAGAATTTTTCATTTTCTACCATTACGGCAAAGAGGAGAAAATTAACAAGAAGATAGTTCACAATTATTAGACAAACCAGATGAGATCAAAGAGACAGAAACCAACACTCTAGACTCTAAGGATGTGTTTAAAGACCACACAAAAATATTCCCTGCCAGTCATTTATCAGAAAGGAGTTTCTCTTGCAAAATTTGGCAACAAGAACATCAACTCCTACTAAAAGTACATGTGCCAGTTGATTCTTTCACCTTTTATGTTTGTATCCCAAAACTTACCTGATAAAAACATGTATGCTATATGACAACTCTTATTAAACTTCTAATGAAGTTATTTTTCACTATTCTTTTATGCTCTCTTCTGTATTCATAAAAATTAAACTACTTTTTAGAAAGATCCACTGTACCCAGATGGTAAAATTTTTTTCCAACCTACCTGAAGGTTCAACATCAAACTTGCCCATACATTCTGTGCACCCTCTTGAAGCCACTGCTGACAGCATTTACAAATACCAAAATGTACACAACTGGCTAAGTAATTATTGCACAACCCATGCTCACTGTAGAAAACTCTAGAAAATACAGATAAAGAACAACTTAACAATTAAATTCTTTGCCCACAATTCCATCACCCAGAATCAACTACCAATACATTTTAGTGTTTTACATAAAAAACATACATGATATACTTTCTTATATATTTTAAGCTAGATCTATTTATTTTTTACAAACCTGAAATTCTATAATATCACATTTTAGTTTCCTTCTTTCATTCAAAATATAAAGTGTCATGTAATTACATTATACACGTAGAAACTATCAACTTGGTTTCTATTTCCTTCTGTATAGTCTTAATGATAACAAAATACTGAAAATTTACAATGAAATATGAAATATTTTAAAGTAAATTAAATTTGACAGTTATTTTACACATCTTGGGAATTCTGTGATTCCTCCTATGCTAACAATTAGCAGTCTAGGGCACCTATTTATCCATATCCAAAATCACTGCAATTTTTTTGGATCTCAATACAGAGGTTACAGACATAAGACTAATATCTACTTCTATAGGAGTAAAACTGTAACTCTGAGAAAGCAGCACCTTTCAGTTCTAATCCTGAAACACCGGTAACAGCTTTCTTTTCATTCCTGAGTCCTGATTATGGTACTAACCTGATTTCTAAGTATCGATCTCATTATGCTGTAGTTTTTGTTTAACTGCACTGATTTCTCAGAATACAAGAAATGAATGTTTCCTCTGAACATCACAGGATCCTAAATCAACCCCAATTCTTCTATACACACACACATATTACCACTAACCTCTAGTATGAAACTGCAAGCTAGAGGTGGTTCCCCTCTAAGCTCAGGCCTCCAATTTTCTCTTCTCCTTTTTTAGAAAAGCCTGTGTACATTAAACATGTATCTCTACCCTTGTAAGTACATTCCTTATAAAAACCAAACCCACTGCTACCGAGTCGGGTCCAACTCATAGCGACCCTAGAAGTCAGAGTACAACTGTACAAAAGAGTACAACTTTTGGTTAGCAGACATAGCACTTAACCCACTATGCCACCAGGGTTTCCTATTCCTTACAGTATATTCCAGTTATGCTTTTTTGTGTGCAAGAATAACAAGTAGAGAAATAAATTAACACTGTAATTTTTCCAGAAGGATTCTACTTCACCAAGCAAGGTACTGCTTACCCTACAATTAATTTTAATATTGTAGCAGGGAAGATTTTTAACTTCATGTTTTAATCTGGGGACAGAACAAATCCAGTAATAAAATCTCAACATTAATTTGAGGGGAGATGAAAAATGACTTAATAATACTGCAGCAAGATTAATACTGTATGATAGATCATGGAACCATAAAACTCTTAACAAATTCATTTTTGTATCACTGTATACTCTTACTAATAGGACAGGGCATGTCTGAAAGGCTGATAATATCTTAAAGCGCAAATACAGTCAAACTGTACCATAGGACAACACACTTTGCAAGAGGTAGGAGAAAGGAGAATCAGCTTCACGTTATCTGCAGTTTCTACTAAACCGGACATGCAAAGAATAAAGGCAGAGTGATTTCAAGCAGGAAGCTAATGCTTGCTTGAAATCAAGTGGTACAATTTAGAAAATGAGTTGATGGTTACCAGGAAATCTGCTTCCACTTCAAGGCTCTCTGGCCGAGGAATTAGGAGTGGAGAACAGATCAACAAACGATACCAGAGATATGTTACCCCAAATAGCTGTAAACAAAGTGCCAAGCCAAGAGATCAAATAGGGGAATCCTAGTTCGGCAAAACAGCAGCTACAACATCCTTAAACCAGAGCTTTGAACCAATTCTTTTGGTTCAGTTATGACGGAGTACAGCCAAATTTTTAAAACTTGGGTGAACCTAAAAGAGAACTAGAATGGGAAAAACTACAAGTCAAAGCCCTGCTAGAAACTTAATCTCTCTCTTAGAAAACAAGAGCAGCGTCTGTGTTGCATAGGAATGAAATCTCCTGCCCTGCTGAAAAGAGCAGCGCCCCTTCAGAGATGGCAGCTGACCGCCTCACTGTGAACATGTGTCACTCTACAAGTTCTGCCAGTAATACAATCTTCCATACCAGGATCCTGAAAGGGCTCACTACACTGTTTCCCAGTCTCCCGTTCCAGGGCTTTGACCCATGATCTTTCCCATTTGGTTACTACTTTTCCAGATATCTCAAACTGTGAAAACTCTGGTCTGCTCTGGTTTCACTTTGTCAGCCATGATTTAACCGGTATGAAGACCTACCTTAAACAATTGCATAATAAAAATAATTTCTACTCCCAGGTAAAATGGAATAACAGGAACTACATTAACCCTCCTGACTGGTATCACAAAAACAAGTCCAGACCAAAAAAGTGTATGCAATAAGTCTGCTGAAGTCTGGACATTAGGCAACAAGGACAGTGATCCGTGACAGCTGGAAAGCAAAGGAGATAGCCCTACAAGTGCTACTGCTGACTGCACTGAGGATGTTTGCTTTCAGGCCAGAGAAGAGGGGAGCAGAGGTGGAACCCCGAGGTAGTGCTGGTTTCATGGGCACACAACCTGTGAAGGTGCAGTTGAGGACAGTTCACGCTTGATTTAATGGTCTGCTGTCTATTCTTGAAACTCTAAGTAATTTCTGAACAAAGAGCCTTACATTTTCATTTTGCACTGGGCCCTGCAACGATCTAGCTGACTCGGCCCAGCAGATGCCCTGAATTGAGAAAAGGAGCTCAGAGTCCAGTGAGATCAAGGTAGCACGAGTTGACAGGACAGAATAACAAAGAGGTAAGAGCTACAGAGACAGAAAATACTGGAGACTGGTTGGGAGTTCCCTAATAAGAATACGTATGTGAAAAAACTGTGTGAAGCCAAGGAAAGAACTACTTGAATGGGTTAGAGAGAACAGTTCCTGACATGTACCCAAGGCCGAGAATTGTGACTATCTGCACAAGCTGGTCTGGGAAAGCTCATAATTCAGAGCATCACGTAGCCTACTCAAGAAAATTTTTGCCTCAGGAGTGGAGAATAATTAGGCCTAGACTTGGCATGACAACCTTGGTGGCATAGTGGGTTAAGCGCTACATCTGCTAATCAAAAGGTCGGCAGTTCAACTCCACAAGGTGCTCCTTAAACTCTACAGGGCAGTTCTACTGTGACCAACAGAGTCACTAAGAGTTGGACCCAACTTGATGGCAGTGGGTTCTTTTACACTTGGTATTACTCTGGACCCATTTTAAAATCACAAAAGACTTGAAAGATCAAATTATTTCCAAGTAACTGACCCGCATCCAATTACAAAGGTTGAGAAGATTTGTACATATATAAAAATATCCAGCATTCAATGAGGTAAAAGTAACATCAGGCATCTAAACAAAGATTACTAGGGATTTAAAGAAACATAATCCATAATAAGGAGGATAATCAACTGCAACTAACAGATGTTAGAACTAGCAGAAAAGGATATGAAAACATTAACATTAGAATTTGTAGCATGCTGCTCGAGCAGCACTTTGATAAAAATTTACAGCACTAAACAGTTATTAGAAAAGACCTCAAAGCAATAAAATCAGCTTCCACTTTAAGAAACTATAGACTAACATCCAGTATGAATTTAAGTGTAAAAATTCTAAACAAAATTCTATCAAACTACATCCAACAATATGTTAAAAGAATAATGTATCTTGACCAAGTAGGATTTCTCCTAGGAAAACTAGACTAGTTTGCAATTCAAAAACCAACGTAATTAATTCATTAAATTAACAAACTGCAAGGAATAACCATAGATAATCACCTCAATACACACAGAAAAAGCATTTTAGAAAACCCAACAGCTCATTATTGATTGAAAAAAAAACTCTTGGCAGACTAGGAATAAAAGGGAACTTCTCAACCTAACAAAAGGTCATTTATGAAAAATCTACAGGTAACCACATACTTAATGGTGTAATACTTAATGCTTTCACCGTCAGGCCAAAAACAAGACAGGGGTGTCTGCTCTCACAACTTTTACTCAACACTGTACTGGAGGGTTTTAGCCAGTGCAGTCAGGCAAGAAAAGAAAATAAAAGGCATCCAGATTGGAGATAAAGAAATAAAACTCTCTATTTACATACAACATGACTGTCTATGTAGAAAACCCAATGGAATCAACAATAAAGCTACTGAAACCAACATGTAAATTTAGCAAAGTTATAGGGTACAAGAGCAAGAGACAAATAAATAAAACTGTCTTATAATACCATTTACAACAGCATCCAAAATTCAAATGCTTATGAATAAATGACAAAAGACATGATAGACCTACATAATAAAAATAAGACCAGTACATAAAAAAATACTGAACTAACTATAGAAAGTCTATCATATTTTTCACAAATAATGTGCCCACATATACAACACACGTAGCACACTTAGGATGATGACACACACAGAGGCTGCACAGTTGGCAAAATGTATATATAATGTATGTATTATCTGCATAAAAACGGTAAATAAGTGGTGAGATACACTTGATTATGACAGAATGACTGGATGTTGTTAAAATGCTACGTCTACCCCAGCTGATCTACAGATTAATAACGATCTTAACCCCATCAAGCTTTTCTGCACAAACAGATGAGAAGGATTGAAAATTCCTATGGAAATTTAAAGAACTCAGAACAGCCAAAACAATTCAGAAAATGAATAACAAAGTTGGAGGGTGTTAACACAAACCTTTCCAAGACTTCAAGATTATAAAGCTTCAGTAATCAAAACAGTATCATACTAACATAAACAGATGAACAGAACAGATTACAGATTCAGAAAAAAAGCCCACACATAAATGTACAACTGATTTTTGACAAAGGCCCACAGGGTAATGCAGTGGGAAAAGGATAGCCTTTACAACCAACAGTGCTGGAAAAATTAGACATCCATGTGCAAAAATATCTACTTGGATCCACATCTTGTACCATCCATAGAAAACAATTCGAAATGGATCACCTAAAACTACAAGACTTCTAGAACAGAGAAGAAAATTTTTAAAGGCATAATTTATAAAATAAATGGATAAATTAAACTTCAATAACACTGAAAACTTCTGCTCATTAAAAGTCACTGTTGAGAATGAAATGACAAGCCAAAAAAAAAAAAAAACAGAAGAAAATTTTTGCAAAACACGTATCTGCTAAAGTACTTACTGTCAGAATATATAAAGAACTCTCAAAATTCAGTAAAACAACCAACCTAATTTTAAAAATGGGCAAAAGGTTCTGACACTTCATCAAATAAAAAACAAACTGTAAATAAGCACATGCAAAAACGCTCAATGTCATTTGGGAAACACAAATCATAACCAGAATGCAATATCAGCATATACTCGTAAGACTCACGCGAAAAAGATGAACTTATACCAAGTGTCGGGGGGAAGTACAGGAACTGAAACTCTCATACACTGTGAACAAGAACATTTACACAGCATAACTACTCAGTAAAACAGCCGGGTCATTCCAGTCCTAGCCCTTCACCCAAGAGAAAAGAAATACACATCCATATAAAGACTTGTAAGTGAATGTTCACAGCAACTTTATCTGTACCAGCCAAATCCTGGAAAGAAATGAAATGTCCACTAACGAGTAAATGGATAACTAAACTGCAGTATATCCATACAGTGGAACACTAACCCATCCAATATACCCACCATCACTAAGTTGGAATACCTTCACAATAAGAAAACAAGAAACTACTGATATATTCAATATTGTGTATGAGCCAAAATAGTCATGCTGCATAAAGGAAGCCAATCAAAAATAAGAGTGCTGTATGACTCCATTTAAACTCTAGAAAGCACAAATCAAGCCATACTGACAAACGCAGATCAGTGCTGCTGGGGGACTGGATAAGACAGATGTTTGAGGGAAGGGTAATTAAGAGCTAAGAAAAAACTTATAGTTCAGAAACGTGTTCAGTATCTTGACTGTGGTAATGGTTTCATGGAAATACAACACAGGTCAAACAGACCTCAATAAAGCTGCTTTTTAAAAAATGTACAATAAGCGCATGTCACAAATGAAGCATATAAGCAAATTCAGACCACTGCATTTACTGTTTCTGTCAATAACATTTCCTTCTTTATTTTTTCCTTAGCTTTTACACCACTATCTGCAAAAGCTCTTCCTGAACTAGGCTAATGGTCTTCAAACTGCCCTCAGAGCTGTGCACTTTCATACTTCCAACAAGCCAATCTTCCTACAAACTACCAGTGGAGGATTAATGTGGACCGTGCACACAGGAGGGTGGTTTTTTGTGAGACACTGCTACTTATCAAAAGACTAAATTAGCCTTTGCTTCACAGCACCAGCTAAGAAACCTACATTAAACTTCATCAAAATAAGAATTCTTGCTGCTATCATATAAACAGGGAAACTGAGGCAGCTTACAACAAAACAAATGGAAACGTGAGGAGGCAGCCAGCCAGTTGATGGCTAACTGGCCAATTTCTTGGGGAAAGTATGCCTCATTTTATTCCAGTATGTGATAAAAAAAAACATTTTGTACATCCAATCCTTTTCCTTGTCAACACAGTTTCACTTCTGATTGACCTTCAATTGACAACACGAATAACTTGAGGTTAATGACTTGAACTCTGAAGATGTTACTTACAGAAACCTTTCAAGACTACCCTGAAAAGCAGGAATACTTTTATAATGGGAACAATCACTCCCAAACTTAGTGTATGTGATTTTTTTTTCTTTTCTTAGAGCAAAGGCTACTTGTAGGCAGAAAATTTTTCAGAGAAAATAATTAATGAAGGTCAAAGTGCCAGGTATGTGAAGTAGTCAAAATAAGGCTTTGTTGCAAAAAAGGCAAAAGCTGCTATTTCCACTCTTAACTTTCACAGTTTTGTGTACAGCAAAAATAAATTATTTTCCTTCCAAGTGGTAGGCAATAAACTCTCAGGCCACTAAACCGTCTTTCTGAAACAGAAGACTAACCTAACCTGCAACACAATATACTGGCCACTCCACTGCACATCTAAGGCATTTACACGCTTTACTAAGTGGGTGAGAAGAAACACTTGAGAGTTTTCTGGACACAAAAACTAGGGGGAAGGAGATGGTCCTTAATTTATTTCCGGGAAAAAAGCAAAAGTGATTAAATCTTTCTGACTCCATGCAGGAGTTAGGCCTTCAGCTTCAAGAAAACCACAGTAATCATTTTCTTTCAGTACCTCTAGCTCAGGTACTCCACTATAATGCCCCCTATATTTGCAGTCCAAATTCAGAATATGTGGCTGAATATCACACATGTAGCTATTCAAAATAATTAAAATTACATAAAGTAGAAAATCTAGCTCCTTGGTCACACTGGCCATACTACAAGTGTCCAAGAACTGCATGGGGCTAGTAGCTACCATCTGTAACACCCAGCACAGATGAGAGAGTATGTCCCCCATCACAGAAATTTTCATTGCGGAACACAGTTCCAGAGTGAACAAGTTCAGAGATGCTAGGCTCTCTTTTGTCAACTGTTTAGTCCTTCAGATATTTTCATAAAAGAAGTAAGGCTCCTCATGGAATGAAATTAGCTTCAGATGTCATCAACCGAAAATGGAGTGCATACACAAAATTTTTTTAATCCTAAAAATTTCCTTTACCTTGAATGTATTTACCTAGTACAAAGTGCCATCAATAATTCTATGGCACACAAAGTTGTTCTGTCCCCTCTGGAGCATTTGAAAACTGGCAGAGAAGAAAAACATGGAAGTTTTACCAAATTAGCAACTCAGGAACTAAGAAAAACCCATCAAACAATTAAAAGCCATGGACACAGTGAAAGAAGATTTGATGATTTTGACAAATGAATTCTAGGGAAGGACACATCAAAAAAACTCGTAAGTGCATCTTTTTCTCCCAAAATAAACAACTGTTTTATTAACGGATATAGATGTTGGTAAACTGCAAAAATAACTGAAGTCCATTTTGTTAAGTGGAGAGTTCATTAAAGCTATACATAATTACTGACTGCACAGCACCTCTCTCCACCTGACTACTGACAAAACTACTCAAATTCCAGTTTACAGCCAACAGTGGAGACTAACATTACCTATCACTCACCTACCTCTTTTATTTAAGTCCAATGCCCAAAAACATCATCTTGCCCCAGGGACATGTACAACTTAAAAAGTCAAAAATGTAACCAAGGGAAGAAAACACGTAAAGTAAAGCACCTGATCCAACAATGAATCTGTTAAGGATATAATCCCACTCAAACAAAATAGCAGCTATTGTGACCCTGAGTCATCCTTTGATGTTTCAAATTATACTCAAGGTTGCTAAATCTTAATGCCATAGCTTCCCAGAACAGTCTCACAATTCTACATACCTGCAAGGGTCCAAAAGGTGCTCTATCTGTTATTCTAATACCAAGTTCAGTTGTATCAGACACCCAGCACGTATTTTCACTGACAGAGGAATCATCAGAGTCAAGCACAAACTCCCAGCGACTGACAAAATAAAAGAACCAGTTTCATGAACAAGTATTCCTAGTGGCTGTAGCAATGATTACAAGCATGGCCCAGGGCTAGACAGTGTTTCACACTGTTGCACACAGGGTTGCTCAGAGTGAAACTGACTCAACTGCACGAACAACAGAGTGGGTTTCTGTGCTGATGCCAGCTTGTGTGGGCCCTCTATGTGAAGCTGGAAAAACAACTGGTACCTGCATCACTGTTAAAAAAAAAAAGGAAACTGTGTTGAGTAAGGTGTTAACAGCATGGTTCCAGCGAGCCTAATAAATTGCTAACAGATTAAAAAAATAAGAAAGTTGTTTAACCCAGAGGAACGAATCAGGAAAAATTTTAATGCATACAACTAGCTGATCTGCTTTTGTTTTGTTTTCTTTTGTTTTTTCTACATACTCAACACGTAGTTCATGCTCCTCAACTGTCCTCAATCGTAGTTACTCAAGTCTGTCTGAAAATAAAATCTGGTATTGTATGGTTTTCCTTAAAATGCTTGGCAAAAATACCCAACTCTGATTCTGAGCCCATCAGAGTTGATATCTGTAGAATCTGAGATTGTGTATCACAGATCTATGGGCTGTCACAGCCTTTTCACAAAAGAAAAAAACTCAAATGCCTAAGTTCCTCTGTCCATGGTTCCCCATTTGTCCATAAGCATTCAGTCCGGTTTGAGGTTGTGCTTTAAAGGATCCTAAATTAAGGAATTCTTCTGACCACACTACCTGTGACAGCTTCACCTCAGCCCACAATACAGCAAAGCTCAGCATCCTGTTCTCATCCACTGAGCAGAGTGATCTAAGACAATGCATGCTGAGCTGGCCTTTAGGAAGTAGTTTCTTAGGTCTCCCCTCAAGAGCAACTAGGGCAGAATTAATAGAGCTCACAGAAGAAGAAAACAATGACAACTCCATCACCTGGGATGGGATGAAATACCATCTAAAGAAGGAACTCCAGAGGCCTCAGGTGTTATACACATCAAGAAATGGATATACGCTGCTTGCTAATTCCTGTGTGTCTCAACCGTATGCTAATGCACATATTTGGCATTCTGTGACACTGTACATAAACACTAAGATAGTACAACTCAAAGTATGGTTCCAAAACCAGCGCTAGTACGTATACGTTACTGGTCTATATTGAGGTAAGCACAGAAATTAAGAATTTAGAAAACTTTATAATCTGACAGAGTAACTTTGTTGAGTAATGTCTCAGTCACTTGTTACTGCTTTAACAGAAACACCATGAGCGGATGGCTTTAACAAAGAGAAATTTTATTGTCATAATCCGGTAAGCTACAAGCCCATTCAATATGAGAAAGCATCAGTTCTGGTAGGCGAAGAGTCCAAATTCAATATAAGAACATCTTAGTGCAGGAACCTCAGGTCCAATGGATGTGCTCTGCTGTCCATACTGCTTTCCTGGAGGTATGAGGTTCCCAATTCTCTGCTTTCTTCCCTTTCCTTTGCTCTCTCAAGGGATTACCTCACTATAATCCAAGCTTGTAGACAGAGTCCCACCTCACTAACACAGCTGTTGCCCATTTTCCCTCACTACTATCACAGCTACTATCATCAAATCACACCATACTGAGACTAACGGCTGAGCCAAACTGATACACATTATTTTGGGGGAACACACTGCAATCCATGACAAATAATATTGGCAGATTTTTTAATTAATTTTTATTGTACTTTACAGAAGTATTAGATTGTGACAGATTCAGAGGGGGAAAGCTGGTCTTTCACAACTGCTGATTTGAAAAGCAACACACTCAGATTTTCTTATATTTGTACACAATATTATTAAGCACTTATTATACACCAACAAGCAGTTATTAATACTACCCTCCTTTTCCAGATATGAAAACTGAGGCTCACAGAGGTCATACAAGTTACCCAAGCTCAGGGTATATGTTATGTCCAACTTAAGAATTTAAGTCTTTAGCCACTGAACCGTAAGATTTTGAAAACCATACAAAGTAGGAAGAGAAATGGTGACCTTACTTGGAAATGGTGAGGAAGGGATTCTTGAATGCATGATGATTTGGACCAGATGGCATTCACTGTTTTGGCTAGGCTCTATTTTGCATGAGAGAGAAAGAAACTCACTTAACTCGCCTTAAGGAGGGTGGGTATTCACAAGAAGACATCCATCTTTACAGGAATACAATGTCAGGAACTGGGTCATGTCAGAAACCAAAGCTAGCTAGCTGGCTGGCTGGCTGTAACCAAGAAGCTATGTAGTCACTGGATACTAGGTGTACTTCTCCCTCGTCCTCTACACCAAGGGCATCCTCTGCCTCGACATTCACATGACCAAAAATGGTCCAGTCTACTTGTGTCTGCCCATCACAGGTTTAAATTTCCTCTGCCTCTCTCAGAAGTTCTTGTTTCTCCCCAGAGACACACAAATCAGAGGTTACTGGCTACTTCATGAATCAAGCATCCCTTCTAATACAGGAGCCTGGCAGGTTGGTTCAGCGAGAGGGAACCTGACTGAACCTACCTAAAACAGCTGGGGTCAAAGCAGATTCCCTGAGAAGATGACACAGGCAAGAAAGTTACCCCTTCCTCATACACTGGGCTGCCAACAAAGGCTAGACAGGAATGGAAAAGATCTACTGGAGAACTGGTAGATGAGATGGCAAGTTAGGTGACTTGGAGACTTCATGAAGGGCCTTAAGCATGCAAGGAATATTCTTTTTCTATATACTGTGATAATACTTTAGTGAAAATTCTTATGTACAGAAGTAAAACATAAAAACTACATTTGGAAAAGGAAAGTGATCACAGGTAGAAACGTCAGACACCTCGATCAAGAGTATTATTAAGTTCAAGGTTCAGAAGGAAAAGAACAGAAAGTCAAAAAAAGGAAGGATTGGGAGGGAAAGCATGCCACATTCAGAAGCAGACCAGAAACCTTCAGGGAAGCAGCTTATAGTTAGTGTTGATGCAGTAGGTAGTAACCTTGAGAATTAGAAACTAGTCACGATCTTAACTTAAAAGGCAGGGGGGTGGGCACTGAGGGCTCTCAGGACAGGTAATTGTCCCTGAACATGGAAAGAACTTGATAAAGGAAGTTTCTGTTGCTAGAACATAATGAACTAAGTGAATATGGTTGCCTTTTCTGAAAAGGGATATGTATACAAAGGTAGCTACAAGGTTCTAAGACAGCTGTTTGAATATTAACAGTGTACATACAGGTTAGGAGGATGGAACTCATGGACAGAGAGCACTTCCACAAAAGCAAATCTGCTACCCTAAGGAGAACATCACTAATGGTACTCTCTACCCATCCCCTTCTGTCCAGAGAGCGGAAGATACACATGATCATTTACTGTCAACATACCTGAAATGTTACACTAAGCACTAGACATTCAAGATTTAACATGTGGTGTTTCAAGGCTCACTGCATGTAATAAATGGTTTTGTAAATACAGATTTGAATTGCCTGTGCTAGTCTGGACAACTGTGCAGGCATGAGTTACTATCTGGCCGGTAAGCCTAAGCAGACAATCTCAATGCGATTTACAGGCTTTATTTAACACAGGTTGTCAGTTAATACCTCTCTCAACTCTAAGAAGTTATTATCAATCCCATTTTAGAACTGGAAACTCTAGTGGCATAGCAGTTAACAGCCGCTAACCACAAGCTCAGCAATTTGAATTTACCAGGTGCTCTTTGGAAACCCTATGGGACAGTTCTACTCTATCCCTTAAGGTCACTGAGTCAGAAGTGAGTTGACAGCAATAGGTTTATTTTTTAACTATTCTTCTATGGAGCTCAGCTGCTAACCACAAGTTCAAATCCACCAGGTGCTCCTTGAAAACTCTATGGGGCAGCTATACTCTGTCCTATAGGGTAGCTAGGAGTCAGAATCAACTCCACAGCAATGCATTCTTTTTGTTTGTTTTACCGAAGTGCTGCAGTTCCTGGCTGCTGCAAACAGTTAATACAGTTGGGTGCTAACCAAAAAGCTAGTGGTTTGCAGGTACCCATGAGTGCACTGGAAGAAAGGCCTGGCAATCTACTTCTGAAAAATCAGTCACTGAAGACTCTATGGAGCACAGTTCTACTATGACACACATGTGGTCACCATGAGTCAGACTCAACTCAATGGCAACTGGTTCTGTACTGCTGTTTGTATTCCAAGCCTCTCCAATTAGACTTTAAGGTCTTTAAGAATATGTTTTTATGTCCCATAAAAACATGTTGTAATTCCTAACCTCTTTACCTACTGTTGGAGTCCTGGTGGCACACAAGTTAAACAGTTTGGATGCTAACCCAAAGGTTGGCAGTTCAAATCCATCAGTTCCTGCTCACTGGAAACTCTATGAGACAGTTCTACTCTATCCTTACAGAGCTGCTATGATTGGGAACCAAATGGAATGCACACAACACACCTGTTGTTATAATCCCACTTGGAAATGGACTTTTCTATGTTACGTTAATCAATCACTATTAGTGTATGGTGTGTCTTGGGTCCATCTCTTTCGAGGAAGTGATTAGGTATAAAGAAACAAGGTAGAGAGGGGTAAGATGCCATACCACATGAGGATCACCAGGAGACAAGAACCTGATCCCAGAGGGAACACTCTGAGAAAGCTTTCCCTGAGAGCTGGTATCCTGAATTCAAACTTTTTAGACTCCTAAACTGGGAGAATCAATCTATTTGTTAAAACTACCAGCAGCATTAGATAACTAAGAGTAGGGGCTTAAATATCTACAGTGCTTAATGTGGAGCAGTAAGTGTTTGTTGTTGCGTGCCATGAAATCAATTCTGACTCACAGCAACCCTAGAGACACAGAACTGCCTCACAAGGCTTCCAAGACTGAAATTTTACAGGAGCAGATCACCAGGTTCATCCACCTGTGAAATGGCTGGCGGGTTCAAAACACTAACCTTTCAGCTAACAATGAAGTGCTTAATCACCACACCACCAGGGCTCCCATGTGCAGTAAGCAGAGCAGACAGTTGATTTTTGAACAAATGCAGTTATCGCCACATAGCATCCACATGAGGTACATTTATCTATGGGGTGGGAGGGTCTTCAAAAGCCAAGCAAGGCTTTTTAGAAGTCACAAATGTGGTAAAGGGCTGATGTATATTCATCTCTAACTATACCGTCAAAATCACGAGTTCATTTTTTTTTTTTTTTTTTTTAACAAAATAAAAATCAATTCAGACGTTCAATATCCTGGGTGAAATGTTTAGCTCCCATTTAATTAACATGATGATACAGGAACATTTTTTAAAAGTAATCTTACCTACATCTAGTAAGTTATGAAAATTTTCTTTATACTAAAATCTCAAATATTTAAACAGACACTGCCCCCCCTCATCAAAATAACACTTAATAGCTACTTTTCTGTCCACAGTTGTATTACGAATTCATCCCTCCACAGGGGGAAAAATCGAAATTTAATTCTGCCTTTTAAGTGATCTGATCTACTCTCCCTATTTGATTTGTGTACAAGATTTCTGGCCTAAATACAGTAAAAACAAGTAATAGATTTTAACATTCTATATGTGACACAGTATATCTGACATTTCTCTAAGAAGATATATACAAATTACCACAAGTATTTATCAGTATTTAATGCTTTTCTTTATAACTTCCATCTGGTTCCATATACCACCAAGTGAAACCACTGACAAGATTCCTGGAGCAGACCACATCTCCACCACAACGAGGTCATTCTCTTCTACCATATTTCTTAGGGAGAAAATAGGTGGCAACTTTATGTTCAATCTCTTAATCCATTTTAAACTTTTGCAACAATTCTTCCATACCAGTTTCTAGTTTCAAGGCTGCTGCTGTTACTGTTCCCAGTTGCTATCAATTCAATTCAGTTTCAAGATACTACAAATTATCTACTTCAGTAGAAAACAATCTAGACTAGCACTGCTTACCAATATGTCTTAATGCACTGTGTTTAATTAGAAATAATTTTCAAGTGTACTAAGCACCTTATAAACTTATTTAATCCTTACAAACACCATGCAAGGCAAGTTATCATCCTCACCAAGCAAAAACACAAATTAAGATTCAGAGATACAAAGAGAACTACACACCTTTTTACTACAAGAATCCAAGAGAGACTTAGATAAATGGAAAAACCTACCCTGCTCATGGACAGGAATATTTAACATTGTGAAAATATCTATCTTACCCAAAGCAATTTATTTATATAATGCAATCCCAATACAAGTTCCAGCATCATTTTTTAATGAGATGGAGAAACAAATTACCAACTTTGTTTGGAAAGGGAAGAAGCCCCGGATAAGTAAAGTACTACTAAACAAGAACAACACACTGGGAGGCCTCTCATTACCCAACCTTAGAACATACTACAGTGCCACAGTGGTCAAAACAGCCTGGTACTGGTATAAGAACAGACAGATGGATCAATGGAACAGAATTGAGACCCCAGAGATGACACCATCTGCCTATGAACAGCTGATATTCAACGAAGGCCCTAAGACATTAAATTGGGGTAAAAACAGTCTCTTCAACAAACGGTGCTGGCAAAATTGATTATCCATCTGCAATAAACTGAATCAAGATCCATATCTTACACCTTATACAAAAACCAACTCCAACTGGATAAAAGACCTAAATATCAAACCTAAAACAATAAAGCTCATCCAAGAAAAGATAGGAACAACAATGGAAGTTTTAATACACAATGAGGACAGACTCCAAAATCTGTCAAACAAACCACAATCAACAGAAGAGAAAGTAGATAAATGGGAACTATTAAGAATCAAACACTTTTGCTCATCCAAAGACTTTATTAATAGAATTAAAAGAACACCCACAGAGTGGGAAAAAATATTTGGCAACTCTATGTCAGACCAACGCCTGATCTCCATAATCTATAAGATACTACAAAATATCAGTAAGAAGAAGATAAACCATCCAATTAAGCAATGAGCAAAGGAGATGGACAGACATTTGATTAAAGAGGAGATCCAGGCAGCCAAAAAACACATGCAGACATGTACACGATCTTTAGTCATTAAAGAAATTCAAATCAAGACGACAATGAGATACCATCTCACCCCAACAAGATTGGCCATGATCCAGAAAACACAAAACAACAAATGCTGGAGAGACTGTGGAGAAAGTGGAACCCTCCTGCACTGTTGGTGGGGTTGCAAAATGGTCCATCCTCTTTGGAAAGCAATCTGGCACTTCCTTAAAAAAATGGATACTAATATACCATTTGACCCAGTAATTCCACTACTTGGAATACATCCTACAGAATCAAGGCCTTTCACACCAGTGGACACATGCACCAGAATGTTTATCACAGCACAGTCCACCATAGCAAAAAGATGGAATCAACCCAGATGCCCAACAATAGAAGAATGGATAGGTAAACTATGGTACATATACTCAATGGAGCACTACACAATGATAAAGAATAATGATGATTCCAGGAAACATCTCCTAACCTGGTTTCAACTGGAAGACATTATGTTGAGTGCAAGTAGTCAGCGACAAAAGGACAAATATTGTATGAGACCGCTATGATAAGATCTCAAAAACAGACTTGTGTATAGAAGAAAAGACTCTTTGACAGCTGCAAGGGAGGGGAGGGAGGTAGGGTGAGGGGGGAGGGTTTAGATTAGATAGTTGCTAGGTATCTGGTTGGGAGAAAGTGGTGATAGCACACATTAGAAACAAGAACAACATTAAGTGGACTTCAGCATAACTTGAGTACTCCTTCCATCTTAACCCAATATTGCAAGGATAGAGTAGTTGGGGCAGGGGGCAGGGGCCATGCTCTTAGGTGAAATCAAGGCCAATTGGCACAACTAGCGTTTTGCTAAGAGGGCTCCCTGCATCCCACATTGGTGAGTGGCGTCTGGGGTCTTAAAAGCTGCAAGTTGCCATCTGAGGACACAGCAAATGGTCCCAACTCAACAGGAATGGATGCTCACCGAGGACCAAAATGACATGCAGTAAAGACAACCGAGAAGACAAAGAGACCCACAAGAGGGGGTGCCTACATCGAAGAATCAGATGGTGCCCGGCCACCACCAGTGATAGCCACAATGGAGCTCACAGAAAGGAGTCTCACTGGCAACACAAGAATAAAAAGGGGTGCATCCTGAGATCTCCACTAAAAGACCTCAGTTGATGGTCCAGCAGTTTCAGGGTTCCCCTGAGAGCATGGCCCCGACCTTGATGCTGCCCTTACCCATAAATTATAACGAAGGTCCACTCTTTGGACAGGAATGGATTGGACTTGGCAATGCAGAGTGACCATATACTGCATGCACTTTATGGTTCTATACATCTATAGGATATCATCCTGCTGACTTCTGGCTGGAGGAAGGAGAGTGGGTGGAGAGGAGGGGAAAGGAGACTGTTGGGAGGATGAGACATGTATGGAGCAGAGAGGAATAGTGTGCTGTCACTATTCCTGCATATAGGTGGATATGTAAATTTATATGGGAATGTACATTTTCACTCAGTCATATTAAATAAAAAATGAAAAAAAAGATTGAGAAACTTAACTAATTTGTTTGACGTCACACAATGAACAAAAACAAAACCAGAACTTAATGGAAAAGAAAAACTACGATACCAAATCCAGAATATTTGACCAAGGATACAAAAGCAAAATGTTTCCACTAGAACTGGTAACCAGAAAAATAATTCAAGTTCTTCTCAAAAAATAATTTGCATTCCTCCAAGAGGCAAAACCTGCTTAATAAGTGACCATATAATCCAATCATCTGAAGCACAGTCAACAGTTCTGACCAGACCCAACCCTCCAGCAAGAAATGAACAGTAACAAAAGAGAAAGTGGCCATAAGAGGAAACTGGGAAAACCACTGGAAATGTCAGTTCTCTGAAACAACATTTTAAAAAATAATCTCTAAAAACTGAAGGGGTTGTATAGACTGCTACAGGCTTATTTAGAGGGCCTTCAGGAAGGCAATTTCACAGTTACCAGTCTACTTCCAATCATTCTTGCAATCATGAAAAACTGACTGTTAATGTTCACAGTGACTTCTTTCTCCACTTCTCCCTTCTTAGTATCTAGCTCTCAGGAAGTCTCAATATGTCTATGGCGCTTTCGGAAACCCTGGTGGCACAGCGGTTAAGAGCTGCAGCTGCTAACCAAAAGGTCAACAGTTTATACACCAGGCACTCCTTCAAAACCCTACGAGGCACTCTATCTGCCCCACAGGCTCACTAGGAATCAGAACTGATTTAATGGCAATGGGTCTCGGGTTTTTTTTTTTGTTGGTGGCAGTGGGTATGAGCAGCTTCACGACCTTGCGTTGTACAAGTTGTGCCGGCTTCCCTTGTACTGTGCACTATCTTAGCCTTCACCCAAATTACTACTTGGTTATTCACTGTTTTCCCACACCCATCTTTCTCCGCGAGCAAAGACTGTATCTCTATATAGATACACCTCTTCATGAATTTTTACTGAGTAGTCTTAGACAACATTTGTCTTTTTGTGATTGACTTACCTTACTCAGCATGATGCTTTCCAGGTTCTTCCACATTATGAGATGCTTCATAGATTCATCATCCTTTATGGGTGTGTAATATTCCATTGTGTACATGCGTCTCACTTTGCTTCTCCATTCACCCATTTATGGGCATGCTGTTTGTAACTTTTTACTATTGTGAACAATGCTGCAATGAACATGGATGTACATGTATATACTTGCACAATGACTCATTTCTCTAGGATATATTCCAAGGAGTGGGACTGTTAGATCACATGGTATTTTTATTTATAGCTTTCCAGGGATGCACCATATTTTTCAAAATGCTTGTATCTTTTTGCATTCCCACCAGCAGTGTGTAAGAGTTCCGATCTCTCCTCAGACACTTCAGCACGTGTTATTCCTTGCTTTTATGATAGGTGCCAATAATGCAGGGGGTGAGATGGCATCTCATTATGGTTTTGATTTTCATTTCCATAAAGGCTAGTGATGGTGAGGACTCTCTCACGCGTCTGTTGGCTGCTTGCATGTCTTCCTTGGTGAAGTGTCTGTTCCTTTCTTTGGCCCATTTTTTTAACTGGATTTTTTGTTGTTGTTGTTGTTGTAGAGGTGTTTGGTTTTCCTGTAGATCTTACACATTAAACCTCTGTTTGGTTTATAATAGCTAAAATTATTTTCCCATTCCACAGATTCGCTTTTCACTCTTTTGGTGAAGTCTCTGGATGAGCACTGTTTAATTTTTAGAAGACCCCAATTATCTAGCTTCTCTTCTAGTGTATGTGTGGGGTTCATTATGGTTTGTATCCTGTTAATGTGTGACTGGGCTTCCAGTGTTGATCTCATTTCTTCTTCTATGAACTTTACAGTTTGTGGCTTTCTATTTTACATCTTTGACCTATTTTCATTTAGTTTTTTTAACATGATGTGAAGTATAGATCCTGTTTCTTTTTTTTTTACAGATGGACATCCAGTTATGCCAGCACAAATTGTTTGAAGACTATCTTTCCCCCCTCTAATGGCCTTTGAGCCCTTATGAAAGATCAGGTCACCACAGGTGGATGGACTTACTTACATCTGGGTTCTGAATTCTGTTTCACTGTTCAGTGTATCAGTCTTTACATCAGTACCAAGCTATTCTGTCTATCATAGCTGTACAGTAAGTTCTGAGGTCAGGTACTGCAAGTCCTCCTACTTTTTTATTATTCTTCAATAAGTACTTTACTTTCAACATAAAGTTAACGAAATATTTCCCCATCTCTTTAGAGAATGCTATTGGTATGTGAATTGGGACTGCATTGTACTTGTACATTGTTTTGGGGAGAACTGTGATTTTCGCAATGCTGAGTCTACCTATTCATGGACATGGTTATGTTTTTTTCATTTATGTAGAGCTCTTGTGGTTTCCTGCAGTAGTGTTTTGTAGTTTTCCTTGTGTAAGTTTTACATCTCTGGTTAGATACAGCCCTAAGCATTTTATTTTTTTAGGGGCTAAAGTGGGAATGCTTTCCTGATTTCCTTTTCACCATTCTCTTTATCAACATATAGGATTCCAGCTGCTTTTGATATCTCATATTTTTATCTTGCTACCCCTGCTGAATCTATTAGCTTCAATAGTTTTCTTGTACAGTCTTTTGGGTTTTCTATGTATAGTATCTTATCATCCACAAACAGGGACAATTTAACTTCTTCATTCCTTATTCAGATGCCCTTTATTTCTTTTCCTTCATTACTGCTCTAGATAGGATTTCAGGACAACATTAAATAGGAGCAGTGATAAAGGGCATCACTGTCTCATTCCTATTCTCTTAAACCCACAAAGGATCAAACTGTATCCAGTGAACTTCACTGGAGACCAAAGCTCTGGTATACTTCTGGGGATAAAGAAAAGACATGTACTGCCATACGGCTGTGGAGCTGATTTGATTCTGACTCATAGCCACCCTACAGGCACAGTAGAACTGCCCACCAGAGCTTCCCAAGAGCACCTGGAGGGTTTAAACTGCCTACCTCTTGGTTAGCAGCTGTAGAATTAACCACCACACCACCAAAGTTTCCACTTATATGGATACAAAATATTTAACAACAAACAAGGTAAAGAAGGTAAAACACACATTATCAATTTAAAAATCTGGGCATGTACAGAAGCAGAAAAAAATCAGTCAGAACTGAAACCATTATTAGAAATTGCAGACAGGATATTGAAACAAATGAAATAATTTTACACATTCCCTAGTGTTATGGATTGTACTGTGTCTCCAAAAATGTATGTACTGATTTGACTTGGCTCTGAGTCCCAGTATGGTGCAATTCCTCCATGTGTTGTCCTGTCTCTGTGATGCTGATGAGGGAGAATGGACAGGAGTTGTGCTGGTGAGGTAGGACTGAAGCTACTAGCTTATGGGATGCAAGAGAGAGAAGTGAACTAAGTAAGCTGGGAACCTCACATCACCAAGAAGGCAGCAGCAAGAGTAGAGCACATCCTTTGGACCTGAGGTTCCTGTGCCAAGATGCTCTCCTTGAATTTGGACTCAGCCTACCGGACTGTGACAGTTTCTCTTACTGAATGGACCTACAATTGTAAATGGATTTGTGACTTACAGACTTTAACAACGAAATCTCTTCATGAAACCATTCACTTGTGGTATTTTCTATTGGAGCAGTACCAGGTGACTAAAACATCTAGTATGAAGTTAGGTAGAGACATGGATGACAGAAAAGACACAAACTGAACATTCAGAAATAAAAACTGTAGTGTCTAAGGTGAAAAATACAGTGGGTGAGATTACTAGGAAACTAGATAACAGTAAGAAAAAATAGTGAACTTGAAGATACGACAATAGTTAACTATCCAAAATAAACCAACACCACATCCTTCAGCATCAAGCCAGTTCTCATAGTACCCTTACAGGATTGAGCAGAACTGCCCCCATACAGTTTCCAAGAAGCACCTGGTAGACTGGAATTGCAGACCTCTCTGCTAAAAGCTGTAGCTCTTAACCACTACACCACCAAGATTCCAAATCAAACAGAGGGAGAAAGTATAACAAAACATCAGTTAACTGTGGAGTAACTTCAAGTAACCTACTGCATGTGTAACTGGAATACCTGAAATGAGGGTGGAATACATGTGAAAAATACGTGAAGAAATTAAGGTCAAAAGGTTTCCGTATTTAATGAAATTTATAAGCCCAAAAGTCCAGTAATCTCAATGAATCCCAAACACGCATGTGCGCGCGTGCACACACACACACACACACACACACACACACCAAAAAAAAAAAAAAAAACAGCAGAAATTTATATCCAGGCATATCATAGTCAACTTACTCAAAAGGCTTAAAACCAAGCCAGAGACAGAAGGACTCATTATATATGGAAGAGTAAAATTACAAGATAAGAACAGCAGATTTCTCATCAGAAACAATACAGACAGGCACAAGACAATCCTGTTAAATAAAAAAGTCAACCTAGAATTCTATACTCAGCAAAAACATCTTTCAAGACAAAGACTAAATACTAAAGAATAAATCACCATGAGAAATGTTCAGAGTTCTTCAGACAAAATGAAAATGATACCTGACGTAAATATGGATCTACACATAACAATAAAGGGACAAATTTATCAATTAAAAAATAAAATCCTGAACATTTATCTATGCACCTAATAAAAGAACTTCAAAACACATGAAGCAAAATATAACAAATTACAAGGAAACGAAGCAGCCCTAGCAGCACAGTGGTTAAGTCCTTGGCTGAAAGTGCTTCACTGAAAGGTTGGTGGTTCAAACACACCACAGTCACTCCACAGGAGAAAGATGTGGCAGTCTGCTTCAATAAAGATTACAGTCTTGGAAACTCTATGGGGTAGTTTTACCTTGTCTGAAAGGGTCACTGTGAGTCATCAACTCGACAGCAACAAGTTTATAAGAGAGAGAAAAAAAAATCTGTAACTATGGTCAGACATTCAGATATCCTTCTCTCAATAACTGACAGGATAAGCAAAAAAATTACCAAAGATCTACTAGACTTCATCAACACTATCAACCAACTTGACCTAATTAACATGTATAAAACACAACACCCAAATCCAGCAAGACACATATTCTTTTCAAGTGCTCACAGAGCATTTACCAAGAAAAAGCATGTTCTCAGCCATAAAAAGAATTTGAGGGATTAAAATCAACAGAGTGAGTTTTCTGAACACAACAGAATTAAAACAGAAATTCATAACAGAAAGATCTCTGGAAAATAGCAGGATGGGTGGATGAAAGGCTGTAATATACTAAAGTCCCCAATAAACCAGATCCTTAGCTAATGAGTCGATTCCGACTCACAGAGACCCTATAGGACAGAGTAGATCTGCCCCACAGGGTTTCCAAGGAACACCTGGTGGATTCGAAGCGATAACCTTTTAGATAGCAACTGTAGTTCTTAACGACTGTGCTACCAGGGTTTCTCACGTCATAATATTTACATAGTCATAATAATGTAAACAGTGGACGATTTAACTAAAAAATTTAACTACATTGAGGGTAATACAAAAGGATGCTGTAAGAAAGCAAATAGGTTAAAAAAAATAACTGTAAGTGGTAAATCAAAAAAGTACCCATTATAAAATATGTACATGTATAAATTCAGAAAAAATGACAGTCGTTACTTATGGAGAAAACTGATGGTAATAGGGAGAGGAGGGTCAATATCCATTTTGTTACAACATGAAATATTCTCACTTTTTAAAATTATTGCACAACAAAGTACTTTTAGAGACTGTATCGACATTATTTCATCTGATTCCCAACACTACAACAATTCCCATTTGACAAGTAAGGAAACTGGTATTTGAGGTTAATGAGCAACTTGGCCAAAGCCACTACATCTTGTTTAATTTGATTATATAATCACTTGGAACTTTTTGGTTCTCCCTTTTATTTATCACAATATTTTTAGTCTTGTTCTACTCTATTAAACACTAGTTTACTGGCTGCAGAGGACAAGAAGGAATATGCACACTTAACTATTAGAAATTGTTTTTAAAAGAAAGCTGTAAAAAAATTCTTAGTGAACTCTTTTAAGTTAGTTTGCAAAGCTGTGAAAACCAGTTTCTTAAAACTACTGTGAGAATCTGATATTAACTAGTTAAAAAATACTGCCTTCCCTACCCTCAACCTAGATCAGGACACAATTTTTTTTTTTTTTAAGGGAAAAAAAAAAGGTTACAGTTTTAAACTATCAAGAAATTGTATCTTGGTGTTTTACAGAGTACACAAAGGAAGGGAAAAAAACTATTTTTGTTTTTTATTTTCGAAAAATCCACACAATTACTTTTCTAAGGTTATGTTCTTTTGTGTTGTGCAGCAAAGGTCTAGAAGGAAAGACTTCTGTAAATGCAGACTGGGTCTTTGTTTTCTATGTTACGGGTGGGACCACACAAAAGACAAAAGTGCTAACAATGTCAGGTGTTCACAAAATACTAAGTCATGGTAAATATCTTATAAATGAACACCAAAATAGCCTTCAATCGGTCACCTGGAGCTCAAGTAGGAAATACATGAAACCTGACCTTTACAATATACTTTGGAAAGGCTTCCTTAGTTGCAGCTTGAAAGAAAAAAGCTTGCTGCATATGCCTCAATTCCCCCAGCCCTCTTTCACGCTGAATCTCAGCCCTCATACCCTGCATTTATTTTCTTCTCAAACTCATACAGAAGTTCCAAGAAGCCTTTAATAGAGCCACTACACAGACAAAGCACAGCAGTCCTTTGGGATACCAAAAACAGCACTCTGAATTTAAGGTGGGACTGTTCTCTAAATTTGGACTTAATAAGCATCTCAATCAGGCAACCAGAGTAACCCACAGAAGTATACCAAGGACTGGTAATCGGTAGTGCCTAACATGTCTGACAAGCACTTAAACAATGGCTGTGGTTTTCCTAGGCTCAGATATTACCAGGAAAAAAAAAAACTGCTTAAAGCAAAGTCAGATATATTAACAACAATGTAAAGAGATTACACGATCCATCTACTCTGCTTTTATAAAGGTTGTGTGGAAACCCTGGTGGCGGTGTAGTGGGTTAAAAGTGCTACATCTGCTAACCAAAAGGTAGGCAGTTTAAAACCACCACGAGCTCTTTGGAAACTATGGGGCAGTTCTACTCTGACCTCTAGGGTACTATGAGTCAGACCTGACTAAACAGCAGTGGGTTGAAAGGTTGTATACTATGTACCATTTGGCAATTCCAAAGAGAAGTGATTTTCACTGATAACTAAAGTAAGACATGTCACCGATTTCCCAGAGAAGAATTCTGCCTTGTCCAGAATTTTCTGCTTCTACTTACTATTTTTCCAGATATTATGTAATCCCCATCCCCCCAGAAAGAATAAATACTAAACACCCAGCACTGTAGTTAACCATATTATTACATGCTACCTAAGAGTTTTCAGCCCAAGCTCTAAGTGACACTCTCTCCATGTAATACCCACAGCAGGTCAAAAACACAAGAACTCAGCCAACCCAGCAGAGAAGTAGATTCCTTTTTCTTGATTTTCCTTTCAATTTAGACAAATTTTGGCCTGAGTGACTGACGTGTACAACTTTTTCTCTTTTGTTTTTTAAGTTCTTCCTCCTACAGAACCTTTTAAGAAATTTGAGAGGAGAATTTTGTGTGGCTTGTGGTCTTTTCTAAAACGAACCTACTTGATACAGGAACACCATAAAAAATGATCCATTCCCAGACAGTACAGGCCTGGGAAATAAAATATCTTCAGGCTAGGAGAGAGAGGGAAGAAGAGTTATAATTGAGACTTCTTTCAAGTTCAGGAGGACGTCTTTAAGCCTCTAGTAATACAGAAAACATTTTTAAGGCCACTTTAGGGCTTCTTTTAATTACTAAATGGGATATGATGTCATACAAAATACAAGCCTCTTCTATTTGAGAAAAAAAATAAGTTTAATCCATGCATCTCATAGGATACACAAATTTGACAAGTAGCAATTCTACTAAACACTGCATAAAATTAAACTTTACAAAACAATCAGCAAACGAATTAACAGATAGTAAATATAAAACAAGCAATAATTAGTCCCATCTTCAAGATTACACACAGTATGGTCACAGAATAACTGAGATTGAAATACACATGTAAAAGATGAAAGTCAGCCACTTTACCCCGACCACTTTAGTTTACTCTGAAATTCACTGAGTAGACATTTAAATGACAACCATGTGTCTGAGAGAAAGGGCTCTGAGATTCCTTCCAGTCTATTATCACCTGATTAGAGGGACTCAAACACTTCCAGAAGTCCTAAGAACAAACAAAATACTGACTTACAATACATTTAGGATGCACATGGTAATTGAGGGGCATAGGAGAAATGAAGAATTCAATTTTCTGTTGCTACTAAAACCATGAACTCGTAAGAAAACAAGTTTTCTGCAAGGACTTTTCCAGACATCAATTTCTACTTCAAGTCAACAGATTAACAGCTACCGAATCCTCAATCATATGAGTCAAAGAAAATACCATTTTCATTTTACGCACAAACGGCAAATTCAGGGGAGCTGTATTAAGGCGAAGACAGCAGCAGATCCAAACTTTGCTTACCGTCACTCCCTGGGAGCCCTAGTAGCACAGTGATTAAGGGCTAAGGCTGCTACGCAAAGGTCGACAGTTTGAATCTACCAGCTGCTAACTCAGAACTTGTCAGGAAGTTCTACTCTGTCCTACAAGGATAGCTATAAGTTAGAATAAACTGGACATCAAAATATTTAACCTCAGCTCAGGGGGAAAAAAAAATTTTTTTTAAACATTGCTAGTTTTATTTTGTTTTGTTTTGTTTTAAATGTGCTTCCCAGTTGAATGCCACCAGCATCCGGTATGAGAAGATCTGCTGCATTTCCTGTGGCCATTTCTAGTGAAAACAACATATACACTGAACAATGCAGGAGGTTATCTTCAGAAACTGAGTACAAAGCATTTAATAGCTATAATAGCTCTCTCCATATTGTGAACAGGACTTGGGAGACTTACAGTTTAATATACTCCAATTAAGCTAGTCTCCTCCAATACAGAGTTCATTTTCCAGAAACAACTTTGTTCAAGATATACCCACATATCTTTTAATTGAGCTGTGCCACAGAAAAGTATTCCTCTTGTTCTCTCTTCCTTACAAATTATTAATAAATACTAAAATGTTGTCTAAACCCATAACAAAGTATTATGTCTAGCTTTCCTCCAGCTGTCTTGATTCGGTATTTTTGATAAGGTCCCATTTTCAGTACATAATTAGTTCAACATAAAACAAAAGCACAAGCAACTTTGTTTTTCTTGTGTCAGTGTTGAAGTCTAGAGTTTATTTAATGTATTAGCTAAAAACATAACTATTTTATTTTAGATGTAGACATAAAACTACAGTTAATTTATGAGGGTCTCCCTATGGAGTAAATTAGTCTGTCAGTCTACAAAGGTCTATTAAGAAGATCTGTGCTTTACACACATTAGAAAGAAGATCAATTTAACTGGACTTCAACATAACCTGAAAACTCGTCCAATCCTAACCCAGCAGGTAAGCACAGACCAGCAGGGTGGGGGTCCAGGGACCATGCTCTCAGAGGACATTGAGGCCAACTGGTATAACTAGCCTACTGCTAAGAGAGTCCTCTGCCTCCCACATTGATGAGTGGCGTCTGGGGTCTTAAAAACTAGCAAGCTGCCATCTGAGGTACACCAAATGGTCCCAACTCATGACAGAACAGATGAACAGATGATCATCAAGGACAAAAATGACATGGGGGAGAGAGAACCCAGAAGAAAGACCCATGTCAATGGGTGGCTACATCAGCATGTGAACAGAAGAACCAGATGGTACCCGGCCACCTCCAAAGACAGCCACGATGGGGCTAAGTTGAGTCCCAGTGGCAATAGGAGAATAGGAAGGGGTACACCCTGAGAACTCCACTAAAACACCACAACTGATGGCCCGAAGGCCTAGGTGCTCCCCTGGAAGAATGGCCCCTAGACCTGAAGCTGCCCCTGATCATAAATCATTACTGAGGTCAACTTTTCAGACAGGAATGTACTGGAGTCGGTGACACAGAGTGACCATATCATGTGCACACTTCATGGTTCTATGCATCTATAGGATGTCATCCTACTGGCCTCTTACTAGAGGGGAGTGAAGAGGGTGGAGAGGAGGGGACAAGAGATTGTTAAAGGATACAACTTGTATAGAACACAAAGGAGGAGTGTGCTGTTACCATGCAAGGGGAGCAGTAGGAGCTGCACCTCGGCGGGCATGCAAATTTAAACCAGACTGTACGCTTTCACTCAATCACAATAAATAAATTTTAAAAAAAAGAAAATCTGTGCTTCAAGTGTTTGATGAAAGTTCAGCTCAACTAGTCTATTACCACAGGAACAGAAATTAACATCCCATATGAAACTGCAACACTTTAACATTCTTGCTTACAACAGGTTTCAAGCATCTATTACACTGGAAAGGAGACCTGGTGGCACAGTGGTTCAATAGTCAGCTGCTACCTGTAAGGTCATAGGTTTGAATCCAGCTGTCTCACTGGCAGTCTGCTGCCACAGAAACCCTGTGGGGTAGTTCTACTCTGGCCTGTCAAGTAGATGATGGCAAGGAGTTTCGTCTGAATTTTTTTACTACACTAGAATCCTAGTTTGACGTATTAATGAAAATAAATGGACTAATATATAGCGATGGTTTTATTATTTCCTAACGTTCCTAGCCACGAGGAGTTCAAAATTCCAAAGCCACCGCAGCCACTGAGGTTTTAAATACTCAGGAATTTAGAAAATTCTGCTAACATGTCTAAAATAATCCTGAAATAAATGGATTTGAAACTGCAAACTTTCAAATACTTTTAGTCGCACAAGGATGTTTTGCAAAACCACATTTTATGGAGGTAAACCATTTTTTTTTTTAAATGCTGGTCTTTTCCCCCAGAAGTACTGAACTTCAGTAATGGCTCTTTGTGAATCAAAGAGTTAAAACCATCTCTTTTATTCCCAAATGAGTGTCAGTCCCACTCAGAGGTGCCATGTTTTATTTAAAACATACTCTTTCTCAGTAACCACTTTTTTCTAATTGGCAAGGCAAAGCTAGGTCCCTAAAGCACATAGCTCGTTACATTCAGTTTGGATTACAAAAACACACGATGAAACAAACTGTATCGAAATGTAGAAATTAACAGCTCAGGAGTATGGGACAGGGATGTGGAATTAGATTGTAATACGGAACAAAACCCACTGGGAGGCTAGGGAACAAATCACTAGTGTCTCCATAAACTACACAAAGTTTCCAAGTGAGCAAACACACAAGGCAAAGGACAGGCTTTTCCATAACTCAACCGAATTGCTAAATAGAAATACAAAAAACAAGAAGACTTTTTTTCAAAACTGCTATGCACACATGTATGAGAGAATGTAAGTGCCAACAAGAAGGTTTAACAAATGAAACCTGCAGGTTGTACTGCCTAAATATGTAACTCGTCTCGGCCTTCATACTGACAATGTGCAAACAGCCCTGCAATTAAACCACACTTCCAAACATTTTTTAAAAACCTTCCGAGAAGCTAAACACAGGAGACTAAATTAGAAATGATGCTTCAATATGCAGTGCAGAGAGCAAGGTTAATGAGCTAAAAGTTATAGGAACAAGAATAAGAACGATGTTATGAAATGAAGATCTCACCACCAAAATAGAAAATGCGTTAGACCAAAACACTTCCCCCCACCACACATGCACACCTTTTCCCAAATTAGCTACTCTGTGAAGCTTCGAGCACTGTTTCTCTGATATTCCCCTGGAGATAAAGACAAACTGCGAATGAAGAGAAAAAAGAGAATTAGACAAAGTGTACACCCCTAATCTACCTACAAACACAAAAGCAATGCTACCACTATGTTCTCACAGGGTTTTTACAGTTCAATCCCATCTAAATTTACTGCCTTCACTCCTGATAACATTCAAGAGTGGGAGAACATGATTGGAGTTTAAACACCTACAATCAAATCTCAGTTGTTCACTTCAAAACTTATTTAACTTGGTGGCATTACTTAGTCCATCTGCGTCTCCAGTTTCCTTATCTGTAAAATGGAGATACAAAAATTCTGAGGATAAAATGAGAAAATACTGCTTAAAAAGGACTTAGTTATCATTGCCAAGTACCTCATTTTATGATTTTATTGGCTTTTTAAATACACAGATATAACTGGTCGTGCTCTTCCTCTACTTCACAAACAGTAATTCTTGTTTCAATTCTCAGTATTCTTTTTCTGGCATTCCCTCTTAATATTATGTACCATTTTTATTTTTCTCCAAACCACGAGTCTTAACTTCAGGTATTTTTTCTTCCACGTATTCATTACTTATCTATGAGTAGATTAAGAAATACAAAACATCTGATAATCCTTAAGAGTCATTAACATACAGTTACTTCTACTTTAAATGGTCACTTCCTAACAGAAATGATTTGCTAAAAACTAGCTAAGTACTCAGGCTTTTAAATAATATATAATTCTGGATTGTTAAAGGTTAGATTTTAGTTATACCTTAATCGCCTGAAAGTGATGCTTTTCTTACTGATCATTCCTACTCTGGACTAGGAACTAAGTGCACAGAGTTGTAAATCAGTAAACTGTCAAATGTGACTTCATTGTAACCCTCTAACTCAAGCACAAAGGAAACAGCCAGATCAAGAATTACACTAACATTCACTGATAAACACCCAAAACGTCTGATAGTTATCCACATTACTGTCAAGCCAAAAAGGGAGCCCATACACTATAGTACGATCATTCCAGTTTAGCTTGTGTTGCCCTCCTGAAAACATGAGAAAGAGAAAATACTAGAAGTGACTACTTTCAACATCAATGTGGGCTGTCTAAATACCTGATGGTCCAGGAGAAGGGGCCAGCCATACCTAATCAAAGTAATTCTCAGAACTACAGCTGTCCACACTTCTGTAACAGAAGTACACTATCAGTATACATTTTAAGTACCTGTGGTGGATTAAGAGGTGCCCCTCCCTACCCCGAGCCAATAATAACACTAAGGATATGTCACCTAGAACCTGTGAAAGTGAAGGGTCCCGGCAGATGCAATTAAGTTAAGGATACGTGAATGAGATCATCACGAATTAGATGGGCCCTAAATCCAATGATAGGTATCATTATAAGAAAAACATAGATGGAAACTGAGACAGACACACAGGTGAGAAGGCCATGCAAAGACCAATACGAGGGGCAGAAAAATGTAACTATGCTGCCACAGCAAAAAAACATCTGGAAGCCAGCAAGCTAGCAGATGGAAGGAGTCTCTCTAGGGACCTTTAGATGAAGCCTAGTTCTATGGACACCTTGGCTTCAGATGGCTGAGTTCTCACAACTGTTAGAGAATAAATTTGTTGTTTAAAGTCACCAAGTCGGATATAATTTGTCACAGCAGTCCCATGAAACAAATACAGATTTTGGTGCCAAAGGTTAGGGTGCTGGTAGAACTAACAACCTAAAAAATGTGCAAGTGGCTCTGGAACTGGTTAATGGGTACAGGCGTGCAGAAGTTTGAGGCCTATAAGGCAAAGAGCCTAGACTGTCTTTAAGAGGCTTAAAAATAAACTTCTTTTGTTTTGGGCCAACCAGTATGACTGACTTTGCTACGGCAGCCCGAAGAAACTGATGCAGATACACTAACACACTTGTTACCAAGTGGTAGATGAGATGGCTAAACTGTGTTCTGTGGATGGCTGTGACGCAGAACATGAAGCAATCAAGTTGGATATTCAGTGGAGAAGATTTTCAAGCAAAGTGTGTAGGTAAAAAGGGACAGGAAAGTGATAAATTAAGAAACTATTAGCCAAAAAAGAACCAACCATTGATGATTTGCAGTTTTGGGTCTATGCAGATGCAAAGAATGTTAAAATTAGGAAACTCCACTGTTGGGAAAGAATGCTTTGAAGACAGAGCATGAGGAATCTGGTTAGACAACTTACCCACTGAAGAGGTTAGTGGTGTGACTCACAGATGCAATCAATCATTATCAGCAAAATCCAGGAATGAAGAAAGGGTCATACAGGAGCGATCTGTCTAATGGTGTGGATGCATGTGACACACACAAGAGACAGACAAGGTTTTCAAGAATGTCAGAACAGCACAAACACTGCTAACTTGGACTGAAGGCTAAGACAGGACAAAATGAAGGAAGGCTGCTGGACTTCCTAGTATTGCATGGCAGGGAACATGCTGACAAGAGTTATCTGTCAGCAACCATATGCTACTACTACCCTTCAAGGAAAAAAAAAAAGATGATTCTAAGGCAGAGATGCCACTGTCACAGGCTGGTGGGGCCACCAAGGCCCAGAGAGCAAAACACCTTGCCAAAGATTATTCTCAGGCCTTAAAATCTAATGGAATTTGCCTTGCTGGATATTGAATTTGCTTGGAACTGGTGTTCCCCTTACTCCTTCCAATTTTTCTCTTTTGGAATAGGAATGTCCTTTGAATTATGGAAACAGAACTTGTTTTCTAGTTTCACAGATCCAAAGATGGAGAGGAATTTTGCCCCAAGATGGTTCATAACTACAGTCTTGCCCATACTTATGAGATTATGTAATAATATTTAGATGACATTTTGGACTTTGAAGCTATGCTGGAATGGGTGAAGACTTAGGAATGCTAAGGTGAAGTGAATGTATTTTTCACTTGGGAAGAATACGGGGTTTGAACTGTAGTGGAATGAACGCTGTCCTCCTGAAGTTTCTGTCTATCTGAAACTTCAAAATGTGACCTTACCTGGAGATAGGATCTTTGAGGATATAATGAAGTGGAAGATCTTGAGATGAGATCATCCAGATTACACTGAGTCCTAAATCCAATGACATGTTTTTACAAGAGACAAAAGAGAAGAAGAAGACATACAAGAAAGGATACAAAGTGATCTGTCTTCAACCCAAGGAACCCCAAGACTGCCAGCAACTAACCCCCAAAAGCTAGGAGACAGGCAGGAAACAAATTCTCCCTCAGAGCTTCCAACACTGCTGACACCTACAGTTTGATTTGTTGTTTTAAGCCAACAAGTTTGTAGTAATTTGTTACAGTGGCCCTAAAAGCTAAGAAAGAGACCAACAGGTTATAAACATTATAAAAACCAACAAAAATGTTTAAAGGATGATCAAAATAAATCTTTACGCAGGAAATTTAACATGCTCTCTCCATGTCCTAATGGAGATACGGTGCATCACTCTGGAGACCACAGACAGAGAACACCATGTAAGTAGAATGAAAGCCAACTGACAGACCCAAATTATTTTACTCAGTGACTGTTCCATTTACTCCACTTCCCACTGTAACACTGACACATACATGGTCACAATCTTTCCACTTAAAGGCTAAAAGAAGTTCTTTTCTGTCAGTTACAGTGCTAAATATTTTCTCATTAGATATGCAACAATTATTTTTCAAATGATTTCCATAACAACATCATCTTCAACATACTGTTTCATTTATCTTGACTAGAATAATTAACCACATAATTTAGGAATGCTTAATAAGACATCAAAGTGCTAAAGACTAAGAGGTCAGAAAAGGCTTCTAGAGTCCAGCATCTGTTGCCACAGTCTGGCTTTCATTTGAAAGTAAGCAAGCTACTCAAAAGAATACTTCACTACATAGAAACAGTCTTAATATATTCAAGCAAGCATTTTCTTAAACCCAGAAACATGGGGTTGCAACTATGGAACAGAAACAATAGGTGACAACAACCTCCAAGTCCATCAACAGAAAATACAAATAAACAGGAGCAAACTGTAACGACAACGATCAATTAAAATATCAACCATACTGAGACACTCTGCTGTCTGGTCAATTCTGAGTGATACCAACCCTATGAGAGAGAATGGAACTGACCCACAAGATTTCCAAGTAGAGTGGTCAACAGCTGAGCTCTTAACCACAGTGCCACCAGGGCATAAAGGGACACTACTACAGTAAGCATAAAACAAGAATGCCACCTCAAGTAAATCTGGACATTAATGTGATGGCATAGTGTAACAGTTAAGTTTAATTAGAACATGTGCCAACACAACTGGTTTCTAAAAGCATTAAAAACAAAAAAGGCAAGACGCAAAATGACAAGTGCAATGTATCATTTGCACATTTTAAAAATAGACTAAATCATATCATAATAAAAAGTGTAAATACATAAGGATGCATATTGGTTCTTCCTGAGACTGGGATAAAAGAACACAGTGAGATTGTAATTCCCTTTTTCATGTTATAAAGCGAAAACAAAAAACACACACAAAAGGCAAGATGTTAATGTTTGCTGGTCCTGAGCACGCATGTGGATGTTTCTTACATTACTCTCTGTAATCTTCTGCATTTCGGACATCCACCCACAGACACACAACTGTAAAAGAGCCTAATGAGTTGAGCCCCTTTTAACAAGCGTTATAACCAATATAACAAACACAGAACTCTTTTCTGATTTTTCAGCTTTAAAGGAATCGAAAAGTATACAACAGTACTCCAGTCCACCATGTTACAAAGGCAGAAATACCCTATTCAAACACTTCAACAGCAGCAGCTGCCTTTCTTTTGGGAAAAGGTGATTAGAAAAATCAAGGTCTGGAAAGCTTACAGATTCCACTATCCTACCAAAACCTCACAATGCTAAAATGGTTCTTTACAGCAACTGTTTTGTTTTACTGAGGAGTACAGGGTTCCTGTAATTGCTAAAAGTAAATACGCATACCAAGAAGAGCCTCCATTCTTTTCAGACTCACTCTGTGCCTCTTGCCGCAGATTAGATCAGTAGATTTAGCAGTAACCTACAACTTTTTCTCTATAAAGTGACTGGCACAAAGCCACTTCACTCTGACCCTCTAAGAGGGGAAGAAGCAGAAAAAAAGATTCTAACTCCAACCAGTGTTATGAGTTGGAGGTTCATGAAGACATGTTTTAGTTTACTTGCTATGAAACGGTAATCTGTTACTCTCTTCTGGAAAGTTAACTACGAAACTCAAGTCACTTCAAAGAAAAATACCAGCATTTTGGTTTGCCTACCATTTCACCCTATGCCTGTCACTGGATGTCAACATTCAGATTCTCCATGCTGCAAGCTATAGTTAATTTTTTATTTTGTTCATTTGGGGAAAAAAAAAAACTACTTCTGGAAGCTGTCAGACATAGGTAGAATGTATTTTACTTTGTAAACATTTATGATATAACAGTACGTAATTCTGAAAATACAAACAAAATTAACCAACACCCATCCATCCAAAGACTACCAAAATTAAATTTTCTGTGTATCTTTCTGCAGCTTTCTCCCATTCAGCTATTAAAATTAGTCTCATTAAAAATGGGATACTCTACACATACTGCTTTGTAGTCTTCTCCTTCATGTCCCTGTGTTTTTTAAATAGAAAACAAGAATCCCAAACAGCATGCAAAGAGTATAACTTCTAGAACTTTGCTATTTGATAACGACTTCCAATTTGCATAGAAACTTGGCAGAAAATGACCCATTTGGTAATTTTCAGAATCATATACAAAGTATGCAGCAAGGGGGAAACTGCTGCCTTAATATTGGCTATCTCATCACTTAAGCCTTCCCAAGTCCATTCTGAATTTAGAATTATAACTATACGACAATATCAAGAAATAATAAAAGTGAAAATGAAATTCCTATACAAAACTAATAGTTTTAGCCCAGGATTTGACAAAGACTAGTAGCAAAGATACATTAATCAAAATCTATTACCTTAGTATTTTCTCCAAAGTCAAATATCAGTCCCATTGTGTGACTGTTCATTTAAATAAGTACCCGAAAGCAGATTTTTACAAAAAATAAATACATGGTTGGCTCTAGAGTCAGATGAGAATATGCCTCCTATAAGACGTGTTATTTTATTTATTGCAATATTATTCAATAAGGTACACAAATAATCATGAAACCAGAGAAAGTATCTGTGTAACATAAATCACCAAAAAGCACTGCCATCGAGTAGGGTCCACTCATAGTGACCCTGTAAGTCAGAAGAGAACTGCCCCACAGTTTCCAAGGAGCACCTGGTCTATTTAAACTGCTGACCTTTTGGTTAGCAGACGTAGCACTTAACCCACACCACCACTAGGGTTTCCAGTGTAATATAAATAATATATATATTTGAAACCTACATATATGTTTGAAAATTTACAGTGAAACAAATTTTCAAGGAACAGAGTAATTTCATCCTTTATAGTAAGAGATGTTTTGTCCACTTTTTAATTAATCTTTAGCTGACACGAGATCTTAACAGTTTTGTTCTTCTAGCCTTATCCATTCCTGTAAATCTACAGAGGAATGTACTAAGAGTATTCCTTTCTAACAAACAGTACAAACAAGAAAAAACCTTCTGGCACTGTGAACAATTACCTCTCCCTTATGTGTCCAATTTTAGGTGAAGCATACTGTCAAGTTTCTTCAAAGTTTTTCTTTAATGGAACAATACATTGAAATCACGTCTACAGTTTAAAATTACTGATTTCCCAATGAAATATTTTTATCTTAGTCTATAAATGACACACACAGTAGTGTCAGCTTTTTAACACTGAGAATTAGTAAAAAATCATAGAGCTGTCTAGAAGTCCTCAGATGCCACTGACTCTTTGTATACTGAACAGAAATCAGATTTGCCCTCCTATAAGCACCTGTCACCAGTGCTTCTCAGAGAATCTTCCACTGCTTGGGACATAACTGCAGGCTCATTCCTTTATAAAATATTAAAATGGTCTGTACATCAGATCACCTTTCCAATCACCATATTCTTGTGTACCCCACAAGCAAGCATTTATAAAGATTTGTGGGTGGTGGGGATAATGTTACAATGATGGAGGACGTACTTCACTTTTCTTAAAATGTATTTTACTTTCCCCACTATGACCATCCTAGTTGAGGTTTCTAATTGCCATACACACCTCTTATTTAAGAAGCTAGCAAAATTATTCTGTGAAGCATACTTCCTCAATGACAGTTGAGCTTGACTATGGTAATACACGGGAGGTCATTGTGAAGCTGGTACTTACTGTCCCTAAACATTAAACACTAGCTTATTAAATTCATTAATTAGTTTTCTCAAGCAGTAAAATAATTCTATAAGCAATCTTATTTCAACTTTTCTAAAAGTCAGGACTATCCCTTAGATACTTTGCTTGACTTTCACAGGCACATTTAACACAGCAAACATGCAATCAGGTTTAGTTCATGGCTTCATGCAGAAAAATGATGTAATCCAAACTAGTCAAGAGCTCACAAGTGACCAGGATCCCAAGAAAATTTGGTTAACCTAAAGAGGGAACATCACCTATTTTACAAGCAAAGAAAATGTGACCCCAATAAAGTATTTTCCAAAATCATACTTTTGCAATAATGCAGTGGGTTTCAAACTTCTTAAAAATAATCTTTATTGTAATATATATTTACACATTGTAGCTCACTATCATTTTCATTTACAGATGTAACCCAAAAATTTCACAAAACAATACTTACCATTACTATTTGCAATGCTCTGTGATATTTTCTATTCTACTCAATTTTTTAAATGATCATGATACCTACTGAGTCACAACATCCAGTTTGAAGAACTGCATTAGAAGTTAACATTTCAACCAGCATTATTTGCCTAAGAAAGCCATAAATACAATGTCATTAAATTTTGTTGCTTTCTATTTCAGAGATTCACTGAATCCTTTAGTAAAGTCATACACAAAACAATTATAAAATGGAACTAGTCTCAAGAAATAAAATGATACTGGTGAACAGTGGGCAGTTCCTGTCCTGAGGCTAGATGACAGAGGGGGACAAGAGCTAGCCGAATGAGCATGGGAAACACAGGGTGCAGAGGAGGCATGTGCTGTCACAGTGTGGGGACAGCAACTGGTTCATGTAACATCGTGTGTGTAAGTTTCTGTATGAGATAACAACGTGAATCGTAAGCCTCACTTGAAGCACAATAATAATAAAAGTTTATATATATACACAAATCTGTTAAACAAAATTTTTTCTTTATGAATAACTTAAAGTTTGAACTAAGAGGTATAAGTAAATATTCAAGCCAAAGAGAGGAGAATTTCTACCCAAACTGCAGGTGTTTCTACTATCTGCTCACAGATTAATTTTATTCTTAAGATATACCTAAATTTCCAAATAAATATATAGAACTGTGATTTGAGGAATGAAAACAAAATGTGTAAAAGGGGTATTAACAGGGACAGAAGAGAAATCACAAATGTAAGAACAGAGAAAAAACAGTACGGTAAAATTGCTTCTTTCTTGTTCTTTTCAGGCTAAATACTAACTACAGATAGTGAGAACTCCGAAAGCACTTTAAATGTATTCTTCCTCAAGGGGGTGGGGTGGGGTAGGAATCAGGATACAGGGTCAATCACCTCCCAGGGCTCTCCCAGAGCACCTTCTTTAAGATCTTCAGGAAAAAGGCTACTTTAACGTTAACAATGAACCACACTACACATTAGAGAAGAAACCTCCACTGGCCTCAAATGTTTCCGGCATGTAAAGGTTCAGAGCCCTTTGAAGACAAAAAGAAAAAGCTATCTCCTGTTTCTAGGAGAAGAATTATGGTAGAATCTTTAGTAAATCAAATCAACCAAGGTAGGACAGTCCTCAGTTGTCATGAGGTGTCGTCAAGTCAGTTCTTCCCCAGTAACTCTGTGTACAACAGAAGGACACACTGCTCAGTCCTGGGCCACCCTCACAATCACTGCTGTGCTGGAGCCCACTGTTGCTGCCAAAATGTCAGTCCATCTCACTGAAGGTCTTCCTCTTCTTCACTGACTCTTCTCCAAGGACTGGCCTCTCCTGATGACATGTCCAACGTATATGAGATTCCTGCCTTTCTCACTTCTAAGGCACATTCTAGCAGTACTTCCTTCCTATAAGACAGACTGTTCACTCTTCTGGCAGTCCGTGGTGTATTCAATATCCTCCACTGACATTTTTATTCAATGGCATCAATTCTTCAGTCTTTCCTTATTCACTGTCCAATTCTTTTAGTTCTTTTATGCATACAAGGCAAATGAAAATACCATTGTTTGGGTCAGGTACACCTTAGTTCTCAAAATGACATCTTAGCTTTTTGAAAACTTGAAAGAGATCTTTTGCAGGTGATACACCCAAATGGAGTATGTTGTTTTACTTCTTGACTGCTGCTTCCATGGGCACTGACTGTGGGTCCAACTAAAATGAAATCCTAGACACTCTTCTACAAGAGAAATCACTAACACAGGCATTTCTTATTCAGGAATCTTTTATGGAAAAAAAAAAAGAAAAATACATGAACTGATGGTGGCTATTTAGGGAAAGGGTATGTTCATGATTTAGCAGAATATTTTATCAAAGAAACAAAACCATATCAAAGTTAACCTTAAACTAGCATCCTCAGCTCCTAACCCTATACCTTACCGTGCCAAGACTGTACACGTTTTTTTAAGTCATTCGATTTTATGTAACAAACTATAACAAACTTCGTTTTTCACTACTTAAGTTTATCTTGAAAAGAGGTCTTGAAAAATCCCTTTAACTTCATGGTAGAAAAAGTGATGTTTAACACGATTCATATGCTGTGAAACATTAAAATTACAATGGTTTTGGCCAAATATTAGTATTATCTTGCATGTTTCATGTGTCTCCTACAATAATGTATTCACTAGACTCTCCCTATCTTCATACTAAAGTAAAATCCACAAACGTACTTTTAAAGTTCAGTGACACCTTTTTTTGTTTCTTAAATTTCTAAAAGAGCATAAAATGCTGCTTCAGTATACTAGCAGAGTGTTACTAGTTATTCCATTCAACTGCAGTTAGGAAAATTAGAAATATGAGGATAAAGAGGAAAGAAGGAGAGGGCATTTCCTTTACAAACTTAAAGTATACTCTTAATATTTCCAAAAGCAAAAATAGCAAAACTGTGTGAAAAGTAACCGGACATAGATTACCCAAAGAAATCAGGAACAGTTATAACCGTAGAAAGTAAAATTTTAACAAGTCTCAAGACACACAAATACCATGGCCAAGTTTGGCTTCATTTAGGGATGTAAGACACTTCTTTAATACAAACCACCTCACTCAAAGGTGTCTGTCTTTTCCCAAAACCATGCTTCACCGTACAACGAGGGCCCATATGTGGGGAGAAACAATCTAATCACATTTTGTCTTGCTGTTAGTTTTATCTCCACTATGAAGTTATACGAACTCTCACCAGGAAGCATTTCTTCGTATCTGTCACTGCAGATATACAGAGTAAGAACAGAAGAATAGATTTCTTTGATGTGGTAGAAATGTTGTTAAAAGTTAGATAAAAAACAAACTTAGCCAATATCTTTTTTCTTTTAAAAACCCGCTCTACTGACACACCCCAAACTTTGAAAGATACAAACTGCCAGCTTCACCAACCCTTCAACTTCTTCCCACCTATCCCCTAAGTGAGGCATATGTCAAGTTTTCTAAAGCTTACACCATGATTTCCTTGCCCAAATAACAATCAACAGATATGAAAATAAAGAAGGAATGTTTAACATACCCTAATTGCTAACAACTTTCTTATTTTACATAACTAAATAAAAAAGTTCTTAAAATACTCATAGTTTCAACCTAAGGAAGCAGTCATAATTCCAGTGTTTTCTTGACTAGAAAGGACTCCTGGCAAACATCTAGCCCAGGTCCTTATTTTATAAATGACGAATGCAAGGTCCAAAGAGACTGAGTGACTTACCCAAGGTGACATCAATGAGAGAGTGGCTCAGAAGGGGCTAACTCACACCATGATTGTCTTCCTACTCCACCATGAAGACATTATTTCTGTTGTATTCTCAGTGGTAAAAGCAACACTCCAGTCACCATTAGAGATGTATACGTGTATATATATTACTCCATTAAAACACGATTTTTAACAATCTCAGAGAACACAGCAACTATAAACTGAGGAAAGTTGGGTGCAGGTACACGAGACTGCATGTCACTCAATGAAGACTGTTTTCAACAGTCCTAAGTCAGTAAGGAGGTGAGGAAAATCTACTTTCAGACATAGCTAAGAAAACAAAACCCCATGCATTAACCCAAAGGAAGGCCAAATAATTCAGACAGTCTTAAAAAAGAAAAAAAAAGAGAAATAAACAAACAAATAAATAAATAAAATAACCTTTTTCTGAACTTACCAGCAAAGCATTTGGAACAGAGATTCATAGTCTTGCTGGACCTGGGGTGAAAAAGAAAAAGAAAAAAAAGAAAGAAGAGCTAAAAAATTCAGTACCACTCTAATCAAAACATAAGATGTTTCGAAATGTAGGCAAAAAATTTCCTCACCAGGCAACTACACTAATAAACCAGTGACAAGTCCTTAGCCAGTCACCTCCTCCCCCTCAATAAAACATAACAAAAACACACTTTTTTTTAACCTGTGAGTGATGTTTTCTTTCATTGTAATTACTAACTTATTTAGCAACAAGTTCAAAGTAGTTACCCAGAAATACTGAGTTTTACCCAGAAGATGACACCAAACCAAACCCACTGCTGGCAAGTCGATCTCGACTCACAATGAGCCTACAGGACAGAGTAGAACTGCTCCAGTTTTCAAGGAGCGTCTGAAGGATTTGAACAGCCCACCTTTTGGTTAGCAGCCATAGCACTTAAACATTATGCGACCAGAGTTTCCAGAAGAATACACAGGAGTCAGTTTACCCCACATGACCACCATATTCTGTTTACACTACAACAAATATATCTTGAAGGTATCACTAAAGCAATGAAATTTTTGCCTTTAAACACTGGTGGCATAGCGGTTAAGTGCTACATCAGCTAACCAAAAGGTTGGCAGTTTGAATCTGCCAGGCTCTCCTTGGAAGCCGTATGGGGCAGTTCTACTCTATCCTATAGGGCTGCTTATGCATCAGAATAACTGGACCGCAGTGGGTTATTTTTTTTTTTTAAACAAGGTGAAGGTTTCTCCACATATATATATACATACATACTCGTTTATTGCCATAGCACCACCTGAACTTATCTCTTGTTCTTTTTAACCTTTTTCATTCTAGTCCTATCTCACATCCTAGTCATATTATGACCTTGTTTTTTTAAGTTTCTTCTTCAGATGTTTCCAATCAAATTACTTTTCATGCCCTTTCGTTTGTTAATAATAGCTACAATCCCCTGAAGACTAACTTAGGCACTTAACATATATTATCTTATTAATCTTCTCAACATCCCTGACATAGGTATTACCATATTGCTTTGCTTCTAAGATGGCATGGGGGGGGGTGCACATCAATATTTATGTAACCAGCCCATGTTACAATGGGCTACAAGTGATGAATAATCTGATGAGAAGCTACTCCCCCCAACATCTTACTACACTGTTATTATACTGGTGGGGGCGGGGCTGTGAAACCAAGGACAGAGAGTTCCATCCCCATTTAACGGCCAAACAGCCTGCCTCAAGTCACATGTTGAGGAAATGCAAAGGCAGTATCTGACCTCTGGTCTAAGTTAACTCCAAAGATCATCCTGCTGCCCTTTGTTACAACAGCACCTGGGACCACACAGCATCCCAGGCACAATATGGCAGGCAGTCAATGAAGACTGGTCTGCTTAAGTGAGTCCTCTCCCAAGTGGACTCTAACAGCTTTTCTTCCCAAAACCTCCTACAATACTCCATGTTGGGCAAGTTGACGTATTTACAGACTCTTCTTCAGCAACTCCCCTCCCAAACTCTTACCCTTTATTCCCTGATGACTATCATTGTTTCCCAAAGTATTGCAAACTCTGGTAGTGTAGTGGTTAAGAGCTATGTCTGCTAACCAAATGGTCAGCAGTTCAAATTCACTAGTTTCCTTGGAAACTCAATGGTGCAGTTCCACTCTGTCCTGCAGGGTCACAATCAGTCGGAACAGACTCAACGCCATTTGGTTTCACTTTTTGGTTTTGAGGACCCCAAACCTAATGGTAAATATGGTAAACTCTCATTAGTTCTGGGAGGCATGTTCTTTATGAAGTTGCGAAAAATAAGGAAATAAGCGAATACTGAACCATTGCTCCTAGGGCAAGTAGAGGTTTAGGTACTAGAAGCCTCTGGCCACAACATTTTCATCAAATGATCAAGACATCACCTTGTTTCGTGTGTGTTTCTACTGAAAGGCATCCTTTTAATATATATTGTTGATTCATTAACATTAAACTCATAGCCAACAGTACTGCAACTCAAACCTCAACAAACCTTATCTACCAAATGTATTTTCTCCTTAAGGTACACCACAGTCTTCTGGCACTTAAGAACACTAGATAGCACTGAAGCACCACACGTAACAGTTATTTTCAACAGCAAAATCATCAACAAAAAGCACAAACATGCAAAAAACATGGAATAAACAGACCACAAAAAGGACATTTGTTCACAGCATAACAGCTAAAACAAAAAGGCAGGCATTATTCAACCTTAATCGGGGAATATATTTGTGAAACAACTCAAATTTTTCTCTTTCCTAAAAGAGATGCTATAATAGGATCTTTTTTTTTTTTTTTTTTTTAAGGACACTTTGCTTAATGTGTATACAGAGTCACTGACTCAGAATCAACGTGACAGCAGTGGGTCTGCTTTTTTGGATTTCTGCTTAATATAAACACATCACAGGCACTCAGGACCCTTCAGTGTCAGTAAACAGATAAAAAATAACTGAATAAACAGATGTGTTAACAGAGACATCTAATATTACATCGCAGTCGCAGTACCAGATGCTTTTACCCCCATCTTCCCAATGAGAAAACAGGTCTCCACGAGAGCAGGTAACTTGCCAAAAGTCAGAGAACAGTAAGTAAACAAACCTGGTCTGCCCAACTCCAAAGGCATTTGTTCTTCCACCAACAACTCAGGGTCTCAGCCCCCAAAACAGAAACCAGAGGGACACACAAATCCCTGGTTGGCATTTTGGTAGTTTTGGAGAATGGTCCCATGACTAAAGATACAATGAAGATTAAGATTCTTTTATCTATGATAAGACAACTCCACAAGAAAACAAAGCCTCTCATCTGGAAGACGAACAATCCGATCCTGTTTCCCACCCAAAACACAGTCTTGCTGGGCCCAAACTCACACCCACATACATACACAGGAAAACCACTCAGGGCTCCTAGTTATTGCATTTCCAACTCAAAGAAGGGAATGGAGGCATTTGTTTGTTACTGGAACACCATCTCACCCCCAGTTGTTGTTAGAAGTAGACTCACAGCACACCTAGAGGACAGAATGGGTTTCCAAGGAGCAGATGGTAGATTCAAACTACCAACCCTCTGATTAGCAGCCATAACTTTTAACCACTGCACCACCAGGGCTCCTCTCAACCCCAAGCACACCTCTTTCTGATGTGGTCGTTATCTACTGTCCATACAGTGTCACGGCCAGAAATAACATTTATCATCTCTGCTGCTCCCCACTGTCTAGCAGGAATCACAAAACTCTGCAAGAAACAAATGATGGCAGCTCAGTACTAGGTATTTCAGGGCTAACATCTATGCCTCATAAAGATGGTAAGAAAAGAATGGCAAATAGCACTTTTTTCATCATCTCCTTGATCTCTCTTCACATGGATTACACATTTGAAATGTGAACTACATCTATACATTATCTAAATGGTATCCAGCTTGCGTTTTCAGTAGGAATTTTTCAACAAGACAGTTACTAATCAGGTCACGGGTGTAATGATACAGAAACTGTATTAATCAAAACAGATACTAAGAGAAGTAAAATCCATTCTGACTACAGAAATAATGGTCACTGCCCAACAGTGCCAACCTGGATCACAAAGGTCAGCAACACTGAAACAAAAGGAACACGCAGAGATTGCTGAGAACTGGGCTCCTTTCTCATATTCAACATGTGAGACTCCAAGTTAACCACAGACACACAGGCATTCATGACTGTCTACAGAAAAGCAGTGTGTTCAATGGCACGCAATCTTGAAATAAAGGACAATTCTCTAAATGCTAGCAAGTATGAAAGACAGATTCAATTCTCTTGCATACTCTTTCTTTCACTGAAGCTGCTGTTAATGAGATCACCAAGGACTACACTACCATGCTCCTAAAACCACAGTGCAGAAGGTTGAATGCTGGCCACATAAAAATACCAATTCCTAATCCCTGGAAATCTGGAAATGTTACCCTTAATTTAGAAAAAGGTTTTTACAGATAAATCAAGGATGCTGAAATGAAAGAATTACTCTGGATTATCCAGGTGAATCCTAACACAAAAACAAGTGTCCTTGCAAGACAGAGGCAAAGTGAGTAAGAAGGCAATGTGACCACAGAGACAGAAACTGGAATGATGTGGTCACAAATACAGGAATGTTGGGGCAAGCTCCAAAAGGTGAAGGCACAAGGCACAGATTTGTCCCTAAAGCTCTCAGAAGGACCTCAGCTCTCCTGGACCTCAGACCTCTAGTACCCAGAACTATAAGAGAATAAATTTTAAGCCACAAAATCTGTGGTAATACATTATGGCAGCCTCAAAAAACTATTACACAAGGATTATCTCTCTGGTCTCATCAGTCTACTTCACAGAAGCATCAGACTAAGATCACCATCCTTCCTAAAACATTTCCTTCTTTGGCTTTCTTGTCACTCAGATCCTACATGATAACTTTCCTTTCTCCTTCCCCAATTTCCCTCCTACCTAACTGCTCCCTCTTAGCCACTTTGGTGGGCTCCTCCTCTACTGTAAAAGCCTTAAAGTCCCTAGGATCAGTCTACAATCCTCTACTTCTTCCTTCAAGATCCCATGCAGTTCCTTGGCTTTAAATGCTAAATGTATAGATCACAAACATATACCTACACACCCAATTCTCTTAATCTTGTTGCAAATTTATATAAGGTCCTATTCTGTACCTCAACATGTAACTCAAACTCAACATTTGAAATGAAAAGTCTCAATATCCCCTCGCCAACTTGCCCTGCCATCCTGCCCACCTTGTAAATGTAACACCTTCCCAGCTGCTCAGGCCACAAACTCCGGGAACCACCTCTGATTCCTGTCTCCTGCTATCTCTCATACACAATACTCTGTAAGATCCACTGATCATCTGCTCCCCCTTTTGGTCAGCGCTGAAGACTGCTGATTGAGGTTGCTACGTGCTAGGAAGCACGTATCCTGTGCGGAGACTACATCCACAGCCAACATACTACGTGCAGGTGTGGCTCCAGAAAGCAACAAGGCTGACTTCCTCAACAGCCCATTTAGAGTAAGCCAACACCACTTCACCCTGGACACTGCTGGCTGCAAGCCTACCGAGAATCACTACAGAAGCCCATACCATGGAGTCCTCTCCACCAGCCTCCCTGCACACCCCATAGCATAAGCCTCTGAAACCAACAGGACAGATCTACCAGGGAATCAGCCAGCTCTCTCTGCTTCCTCTTTCAGTAAATGTTGAGGACTTCTGCAGCTGCTGTGTGCTAGGAAGTGGCTAGACCCACAGACAACATACCACAAAGCAAACTCTGATAAAAACAAGGCAGACCTCCCTGGGGGGCTCTGTCTGGCTGTTACAACCCTTCCCCTACCTAGACACTATCACCTGCAATCCAGCTGCGAACTGCTACAGAAGATTTCTGAAGCACAGTCTGCACCCACAGTCAGTACTCTACTGGCCTCACAGTGCACCACATAGCTCAGACCTCTGAAAACAATACGACAGAACTCCCTAGGAGTCAGCTTGGGTCTTCCTACTAGCATTCTAGTCAGCACTGAAAAGTTCTGAGTGAAGCTGCCGAGTGCCAGCAAGCAGGCATCTTTAGTAGAGGCCACACCCACACCCACCTTGCTACAGAGTGACTCTGAGAGCAACAAGATCTCCCAGGGGGTCTGTTGGGAGAGGTGAGGTAACCACAATTCCTCCTCCAACTGCTAACTGTCAGCTGCTGGAATGATATGAACTCCTACAGAAGATTTCCTACAGTGGAGGCAAGAGGCTGATAACATTTAAGTGGAGACAGCTCTCTCAACTCCACTGGGCCACTGAGACTCTAAAACCAACAACACAGATCTCTCAGAGGTCCTCCTACGGAGTCCCAGGCCCTCCTCCTCCTCCTGAAATGGGCAAAAATCTACCTGTGCTTCAACTAAAAGTGATCAGAAAGGGAAGACACAGCCAAAGGGAAAGAGCACACTCACCCCCAAGAGGGGACCACTGGGTGTGGGTTTTCTGACTAAAAATGTAGTTGCACCAAGAGAAAAGGAATAATAACCAAAGAGAGAAAACTGACCCCTAGTGGACACACTGATTAGTACACAATCTCTTGCCTGAGTGGAGTGCCCACCGTTGGACAGACTAGCCACAGCACATTCTCTGGCACATCTGGGAGAGACCAAAGGTTGGAAACTGAGATCTGGAACTTACAGATCCTAATAAAACCACAGAGGAAGAAAAGGCTATTACAGAGAGTGAGAGAAAATAGTAAACAAAGGCCAAAGGTGTTTTGCAGGAAACTATATAGAGAAAATCAAACACTACGCAAAACTCAGAATGTTAACGCCCTCAAAAATTCCACTGCCTCAATTAAAAACCACTCAAACAGTAGCAGATGTGAAGTCTTGATACATGCTACAATACAGAAGGAGCTGTAAGATACTATGGTGAGTAAAATAAGTCCATTACAATAGGACAGATAATGTATAGTCTATAAAAAGACAAAAAAAGGCAAATGTATAGGCAACAAAGTTTGTTCGCAGTTATCAGGAGAAGGATGGATGGTGAAGAGGAGGATTAATGATGATGGAAGTAACACACTCATTAAGGGTAGGGCTGCACAGCTATTTGTCGTTAACTGTTGTCAGTAAGTTATAAACCTGTAAAAAGTTGAAATGGCAAAAGTTGTGTGATTATGTTTACAACTACAACCAAAAGATTTTTTTCTTTAAAAATTAGTAGCTGCTGTGGCTGTTTAGGAAACCCTGGTGGTATAGTAGGTTAAGTGCTACGTCTGTTAACCAAAAAGTCAGCAGTTCAAATACACCAGGCACTCTTTGGAAACTCTATGGGGCAGTTCTACTCTGACCTGTAGGGCTGCTGTGAGCCGGACCTGACTCAATGACAGTGAGTGGTGGTGGTGGCTGCTTACATAAACCCAAAAACTTCATGAGATTTTGTTCTGTGGCTTGGAGGTTTATGGCCATGGCTTCACGAGTCGTCCCAGTTAACTGGCCTAATAGCATGCCTCGTGCTTCTGCTGTTCTATCTCCTAGTTTGACGTGCAGTGACTGAGGTCTTAAAAGCTTCCAAGTGGTCATCCACGACACGACCATCGCAGTCTCTTCACTGTGACCAAGAAAACAAAGGACAGTGTGGCTGTCTCCATAAACTGCCTCTTCTGCTATGAGACCAGAAGAACTGAATGGTTCCCAGCAACTATCACTGGACATGTTGATCAAAGATTCCATAGAAGAATCCTGATCAAAAAACGGAAAATGCAGAAAGGAATTCCATATTCTCACAAATTACAGGCTTTCTGGAGCCATGAAGGTTGGATAAATCATTGCAACTGTCGCCCTGACATAATCTTTAAACTTTAAACCAAAAATACCCCCTGAAATCTTCTTAAAACCAAACAGTAGTTTACCTCAACTAGTAAAAAATGTCTGTCTTGAGCATTATCTTCTTTTAAAAACTATCTATATTGGATAAAACTCTACAAGAGCAACTCTAAACATTAGACAAGAATCTTAGAGGTCAGTGAATTTATGCTGATGAAAGAAAAAAAACTCAGAAAAGGGGAGTGAGAATGGTTACACAACCCAAAGAACATCATCAATGTCACAAAATGGTACATACACAAATTGCTGAACGGTTGCATGTTTATATACTCAATAAGAATACATAAAATTATAGTTTTAAAAAAGATTCACTGGTACTAGTTCCCAACAGACCTATTCTCTCCCTCTTCACTATTTCTACTCTAAGTTACCAGAACTATGAAGATCACTAAAATGTCTTTTTACCAGTCTCTCCACTCCAGCTTCTGACCTCTTAAAATGATTGTCCACAGTGGCCAGAGTAGTCTTTAACCAAAATCAACTCATGCTATTTTTCAATGCCATCCTAAAATTTCCTGTTGCATTTAAACTTTCAACTGTATAAAACTGTCTCACCAAAGCCTCCAAGTGTCCCCATAAACTAGCTGTGTCTACCTCTTCTCTTCATCTCTTACCATTTTACCCCACTCAGAGTCAGCACATCACAACCACACTGGACTTTTTCTCTGTTGCTAGATGAAGCTACAGAACTCTTGCCCATACTGCTCCCTCTGCCCCCAGATCCTCTCTTAATCTTGATCTTGTCTCAATTCCTGGATCAAACCTCCTTAGATTTCCCCTTACTATCCAACAAAAATCAGTTCCTCTTCCAATTTTGTTTTCTTCACAATACATCATTCTCTAGTATCTTCTTATTTACCTTTTTACTTGCTGAATATTGCCCACCACAGAAAGTTAAATGCTACTGAAAATAAATGACTTCTTGGTAATTCTTCTTTGGTATTTAACAAGCACCCAACAAGTATCTGTTAAATAAAGAAATGAATTCTCACCTTGGCAGTATGAACCATAATCAAAATTTGAAGGAGACTGTTAAAATGTATGTTGTAAAAGTCATTCAAACACTACCATACCAAATCTCTGGGGCTGTAAGCCTGTCACCCACCTCTCAGGAGCTCAATCACACTGCATCACCTACAACTGGAAGACAGTGCCACTCTGTGTACCTGGCCATGTTTTCTCACTCAGGAAAGAACAGTGGCAGACACTTTGAGAAGTTTCTTTCCAATGATACAGAGTTAGAAAAACATTTAAGACACTGTCCCCTTTAATAGCATTTGTAATGACATTTTCTGATTTTTAAAATATGCAACCCTTATTAAAACTCAGAAAACTAACATAAACATTTAAGCAAAAACTAACAATTATACTCCTACTTCCTAAAAACAAGGAGCACTAATAATTTTAAATACTTCCTTCTTATCCTTTGGGTACTAAATCAGCTGCCATCGAGCTGATGCCCTTCATGAAAACCTCATGTGTGTCTGAGCAGAACTGTGCTCCTGAGTTTCCAATGGATGATTTTTGGAAGTAGATCACCAGGACTTTCCTCCAGGTGCCTCTCGGTCAAATCAAACCTCAAACTTCTCAATTAGCAGCTAAACATGTCAACCATCTGTACCATCAAGGGACTCCTGTCTTTTAAGAAAATACAGATGATTAATTACCTTATTTAAAAGAACACACAGCTGAAGCTGTGTGTCAGGTTCACAAGTGTTCCTTTTATCACACATGACAGCAGATACATCACAAAGCTTCTGTGTTCACCAAACATTTCATAAAGAAATGTGTAATACATAAATTTCTCATTTTTCACTATATTTACATTTAATGACATTTTTTATATCATTATATATTCTTGGAAGAAACTGTGTTACTCTAATTTCCATTATACATTAAAACTATATCATATTTCATTACTCTCCACAGTAGTTCATGATGTATTAAACTATAACATATTCAGTTACTGTCTGTATTGGTCACCTGGTGCTGCTCTAACAGAAAATACCACAGTGGAAGGTTTCATGAAGAGAAGCTTTATTTGTCACAGACCAGTAAGCCGCAAAACCATTAACAAGTTACAAGTCCATTCCATATGAGAAATCATCACTGTCTGGAAGGGTAAGTCCAAATCCAATGAGAGCATCTAGGCACAGGAACCTCAGGTCCAAACGATGTGCTCTGCTCTCAGTGGTAAGAGGTTCCCAACTTTCTCCACTCACTTCTCTCCCTTACACTCCAAGAGCTTGCAGCTTGGGTCTTGCCTCACTAACACAACTGCAAACCATTCTCCATCATCAATATCACAGAGGCAGGATTCACAACACGTGGGAGGAACAGCACCATAACGCGACTCCTAACCAAGTCAAATCAACACATATATTTTGGGGGGGGACACAATTCAATCCATGACACTCTCTCACTACTGAATGTTTAGTCTTTTGCCTCATTTTCTTCTACTGCTGTAACAAGTATCTTTGGCCATAAATCTCTGAATAACTTTTCTTAAAACTCATTCTAGGACACTGAGATGGTCGGAGAAGTCAGGCACTTCCTGAGATCCCTTTAACAACAAAGAACCAACAAAACAAATGAATCAATTACACATAACATTCTACGAGCCCTAAACATCAGAGGAAGAGCTGAGAAATCGGACTGAGTGACAGGAAGGGAGAGTAGGTCCAGAAGTACCTAGAACTGGCCAGACCAAACCCAGCTGGAATGAGTAACCCACAGGTGGCTCCATAGCAATGAAAATGGTGAATGGAGCAGTGGCTTTCAGAAAGCATCTTACACAGCAGGAGATGCCAAGCAGCAGAAAACCTACTCACACCTCCAGAATCAGTTGTTTTTGTGTGGTTTTTTTTGTTTTTTTGTTTTTTGTTTTTTTAAAAGAAAGGGCAGTCACATGACAGGGGACACAATGTAGAATCCCTGAGGCAACACGAGAAAATAAGGTGTACAGCACAAGAACTCTACTAAAAGACCTGAACTGACGGCTGGACAGCCTGGAGGGTTCCCTGGGAACATGGGCCCTAGACCTGATGCTGCCCCTGACTAGAAACCAGTACTGAGTCAACTTATCAGGCAAGAATGGACTAGACTCGGGTACACAGTGTGACCATGTGGTGTGTGTACTTTATGGCTCTAGGCTACAGGAGGCTGTCCTACTGGTCTCTTTCTAGATGGGAGAGGAGATGGTAAAGAAGGGAGGATACATGCTCATGAAGAGAACACTAGACATACAGCGTGAAAAAGAGTGTGCTGTCACCAGGTGGGGAGAGCAGAGGGATCTGCACATAGGTGGGCATGCAAAACTGATTTGGATTGCATACTTTTAACCACAATTTAAAAAAAAAAAAGGTATTCAAATGACAAAAGCTAAAGTGACTTCGATCTAACCTACTGTGCACAGATTTTAACCTTTCCTTTGGGCTAAAACCTCTCCCCCACTTCCCAGCGTTTACCCCTCACTTCTCTGCAGTGCACCTGGTTCCAAAGACTGACCAAAGTCAGAAGTAGGACTCCTTAAAAGCACCCTGAGCCATTCTTCTACCTCTGGAGAGGTAACAAGCTAAAAAATTGGAAGAATGGCGTTACAGACTGCACTATGTCCACCCAAAAATGTGTGTAGCGATTTGGCTGAACCATGGTTCCCCATTATTTTGTGATTGGCCTCCATTTTGTGATTTTCCTATGCTATAAATCCTAATCTCTGCTCCTGGCTAATAGAATGGATTGTGTTAGAGAGAATTAGGGTAGTACTGTTAATACTCTGCCTGGAGTCCCCTCTCTGCTCCAATGTAAAGGGAGTTTTCCTGGAGTATGACTTGCACCATCCTTTATCCTTTCATCCTACAAAAGATAAAAGGAAAGGTAAGCAAGTAGACAGCTGGAAACCTCACGCCATCAAGAAAGAAGCACCGGAAATACAGCCAATTCTTCAGATCTGAGGTTCCTGGGCCAAGATGCTCCCTGAACAAAGACTGATGCAACATAAGGACGTTCCTCGAGAGCTGACAAAAAAAGAAAGCCTTTCCTGGAGCAGACACCCTGAATTCTGACTTGTAGCCTACTGGACTGAGTAAGAATAACTTTTTTTGGTAAAGCCATCCACTCACAGTATTTTTGTTAGAGCAATAACAGATGACTACAACAGCTGGCTCACCAAGCTGGGAATTCAGGGCAGAAACAGTTCCTTTGCCTAGGGTCAGGCATAAGGAGACATGCTTTATTCAGGCACTCACAGACGATTGTCAGCACCCTGCCTTTCCCAACACATGCAGTCAGATACGTGTGCCTACATAAATCACTCCCTGCGTATCCAGGGCAGCAGCAGTGAGCCTGCATCACACACCTGGTGGCTGGACTACCTGGACACTGAGCGAAATACTATTAAGAAAAGTAAACAGACACCTGGGATCATATGCCTATTAACAGTTCTAACCACCTGGGGACAGCACATCTGTAAACTCAAAGGCGTCACTAACCAAACTAGCAAACACAACCAGCCTATCTCGGCATTTCACTCCAAAACACAATAAGAAGCTACAACACAGTACATAAACACAAGATAAAGGAATACAACAACTTTCTGATGGCTCAGAGACTTAAAAAGGACAACCATGATGCCTTCAGAAAGCTCCTAAAACAAAGAACCAAGAAATTTTCCAGATGAAGAGAACTTCTTAGAGCTATCAGAGGTAAAATACTACAGATTAATATTTAGAACTATTCAAGAAATCAGGAAGGAAATAAAGTAAAATGCAGCAAAGTGTAAGGGCAAACTGAACAGGCTGCAAGAAAGCTTAGACAGACAGCAACCAGAAATTCCGAAGACTGATAACAAAAATCACAGACTCAGTTAACTCAACAAAAATCAAAAAAGGAAACGGAGGCAATGGAAGGCCAAATTAGTTAAGACTGAAGAGAAAGCAACTCATGAAGATAAACCACTACCATATTTGAGGGGTAAAAAAAAGCCAAGTGCTGTCAAGAATTTAAAAAAATAAAAAAAAAAAAAACACTAAGAATTACATGGAACTCTATCAAAAGAATAAGAAGGGGAGGAACAGCATAGAAAATACAAAGAGAATTGTTGATTTATAGACATAAAATTTGTATGACATCATGAAAACACAATGTATCTATAAGCTGCCTGTAAGAGACAAGCCTTAGACTTGAAGACAAACAATCAAACACAAAGGATGGAAGAAAATATAACAATCAAACAACATTCAAAAAAGAGCTAGAGTGGCAATACTAATTTCTCATAAAATAGACTTTAAAGTAAAATCCACTACAAGGAAGAACACTACATAATGATTAAAGAGTCAATACATCAAAGTATTAAATAATTACATAGCCCATCACAGGGCTCCCAAATACATTAAACAAACTAACGGCCCTTATTGTGAACAGCTCCACAGTAATAGTAAGAAACTTCAACACATCACTTTTGGTGAAGGGCAGGATGTCAAGAAAGAAGTTTCAGTGAAGACACAGAAGAGCTAAATGCTAAAATCAACCAACTTGACCTCACAGACATGCAGTACTCCATCCACATACAGCCGAGTATACGTTCTTTTCCAACACACATGGAACATTCTACAGAACAGGCCACGTAATCAGGCTATACAGCATGCCTTAACAAAATCCAAAGCATCAAAATACTGCAAAGCATCTTTTCAGACCATAAAGCTGTAACAACAGAAATCAGTAACAGAAAAAGCAAAGAAAGAAAAATGAAACACATGGAAAGTGACCCTTGCTCAAAAACTATTGGATTATAGAAGAAATCAAAGACAGAACAAAGAATTCTTAGAATCAAAAGATAATGAAAGACATCCTAAGAGGATCTTCACGATACAGTAAAAACAGTGCTTGGACGTCAATTTATTTCGAAAAATGCACATATCCAAAAACAAGGAAGGGCTCAATATCATAAAATGATACTGGATAAGGAGTGTATTTTCTGGCTTAAGGAAATACAGAAGACTACGTGGGCAGCTCCTGTCTGGAGGCAAGAGGAGGAGACAGAAGGGGACAGGAGTTGCTGGAATGGACAAGGGAAATACTGGATGGAGAAGAAAAACATGGTGTCATAGCATAGGGAGAACAGTTACTGGGTCACACAATAAAAGTGTGTTATGTTCACAATAAGAGCCATTTATACAAAGCCAATTGCCCACGTGATCCTGAATGGAGAGAGACTGAAAGACTTTCCCTTGAGATGAGGAACTAGAGAAGGATGCCCACTCTCACCTCTCCTATTCAACATTGTGCTAGAAGTTTTAGCCAGAGCAATTAGACAAGACCAAGAAATAAAGGGCATCTGCATGGGCACAGAGGAAGTTAAAATCTCCCTGTTTGCAGATGATATGATTGTATATGCAGAGAATCCCAAGGAATCTATACATAAACTACTCAAACTGATAGAAGAGTTCAGCAAAGTCTCAGGATACACGATAAACATAAGTAAATCGGCAGGATTCCCTTATACCAACAACGAGACTGTTAAGGAAGAAATTATCAAATCAATACCATTTATGATAGCCCCTAAGAAAATAAAGTACCTAGGAATTAATCTAACCAGAGAAATAACAGACCTTTACAAAGAGAACAACAAGCCCTTACTACAAGAAACTAAGAGAGACTTAGATAAATGGAAAAACCTACCCTGCTCATGGATAGGAAGACTTAACATTGTGAAAATGTCTATTTTACCCAAAGCAATCTATTTATATAATGCAATCCCAATACAAGTTCCAGTGACGTTTTTTAATGAGATGGAGAAAAAAATCACCAATTTTGTTTGGAAAGGGAAGAAGCCCCAGTTAAGCAAGGTACTACTAAAGAAGAAGAACACACTGGGAGGCCTCTCATTACCCGACCTTAGAACATACTACACTGCCACAGTGGTCAAAACAGCCTGGTACTGGTATAAGAACAGACAGATGGATCAGTGGAACAGAACTGAGACCCCAGAGATGACACCATCTACCTATGAACAACTGATATTCAACAAAGGCCCTAAGACATTAAACTGGGGTAAAAACAGTATCTTCAACAAATGGTGCTGGAAAAATTGGATATCCATCTGCAAGAAACTGAATCAAGATCCATATCTTACACCTTATACAAAAACCAACTCCAAATGAATAAAAGACCTAAATATCAAACCTAAAACGATAAAGCTCATCCAAGAAAAGGTAGGAACAACAATGGAAGTTTGAATACACAACATGGACAGACTCCAAAATCTGTCAAACAAACCACAATCATCAGAAGAGAAAATAGATAAATGGGATCTATTAAGAATTAAACACTTTTGCTCATCTGAAGACTTTATTAGTAGAATTAAAAGAACACCTACATAATGGGAAAAAATATTTGGAAACTCTATGTCAGACCGACACCTGATTTCCATAATCTATAAGATATTACAAAATATCAACAAGAAGAAGATAAACCATCCAATTAAGTGATGGGCAAAGGAGATGGACAGACATTTCACTAAAGAAGAGATCCAGGCAGCCAAAAAACACATGTGGACATGTTCACGATCCTTAGCTATTAAAGAAATTCAAATCAAGATGACAATGAGATACCATCTCACCCCAACAAGATTGGCTATGATCCAAAAAACACAAAACAAATGCTGGAGAGGCTGTGGAGAAAGTGGAACCCTCCTACACTGTTGGTGGGGTTGCAGAATGGTCCAGCCTCTTTGGAAAGCAATCTGGCGCTTCCTTATAAAAATGGATATTGATATACCATTTGACCCAGTAATTCCACTACTTGGAATATATCCTACACAATCAAGGCCTTTCACACCAACGGACATATGCACCAGAACGTTTATCACAGCACCGTCCACCACAGCAAAAGGATGGAATCAACCCAGATGCCCAACAACAGAAGAATGGATAGGTAAACTATGGTATATATACTCAATGGAGCACTACGCAATGATAAAGAACAACGATGACTTCAGGAAACATTTCATGACCTGGTTTCAACTGGAAGACATTATGTTGAGTGAAAGTAGTCAGCAACAAAGGACAAATATAGTATGAGACCTCTAAGATAAGACCTCAAAAACAGACTTGTGTATAGAAGAAAAGACTCTTTGACAGTTGCAAGGGAGGGGAGGGAGAGTTTAGATTAGATAGTTGGTAGAAATTCGGTTGGGTGAAATCGGTGATAGCACACATTAGAAACAAGAACAACATTAAGTAGACTTCAGCGTAACTTGAGTACTCTTTCCATCTTAACCCAATATTGCAAGGATAGAGTAGCTGGGGTGGGGGGCCATGCTCTTAGGCGAAAGCGAGGCCAATTGGCACAACCAGCATTTTCCTAAGAGGGTTCTCTGCACCCTACATTGGTGAGTGGCGTCTGGGGTCTTAAAAGCTGCCAACCTGCCATCCGAGGGCACAGCAAATGGTCCCAACTCAGCAGGAACGGATGCTCACCGAGGACCAAAATGACATGGGGAAAAGACAACCCAGAAGACAAAGAGACCCACATAAGTGAGGGCCTACATCGACTTGGGACCGGAAGAACCGGATGGTGCCCGGCCACCACCAGTGATAGCCACGATGAAGCTCACTAAGTTGAGTCTCACTGGCAACACAAGAATAAAAAGGGGTGCATCCTGGGATCCCCACTAATGGTCCAGTGGTTTCGGGGTTCCCCTGGGAGCATGACCCCTCGCCCTGATGCTGCCCTTGCCCATAAATCATAACGAAGGTCCACGCTTCAGACAGGAATGGATTGGACTTGGTGATGCAGTGACCATATACTGGATGTACCTTATCGTTCTATACATCTACAGGATGTCATCCTGCTGACCTCTGGCTGGAGGAAGGAGAGTGGGAGGAGAGGAGGGAAAAAAGAGACTGTTGGGAAAATGAGACATGTTTGGAGCAGAGAGGAATAGTGTGCTGTCACCGGTCAGGGAGAGTAGTGGAAGCTGCATATAGGTGGGTATGTAAATTTATGCGGAATGTACATTTTCACTCAGTTACATTAAATAAAAAATTCATTAAAAAAAAGTGTGTTATGTTTTGTATGAGAATCTGATTCAAATTGCAAATTTTCACCAAAAGTACCTTTTTCAATATATCCTCACCAATACTGAGCATTAACAGCTTTAAGCATCTGACCAATGGGAGAAAGTTATCTTGTTTTAATTATAAGCTTTCTTTTGAAATTTAAAAAAATTCAATTTTCAATGATACTAAATTTTTAATGATGAATAAATTGGCCTTCAAGCTAATTCATCCTGGAAAATTTAAAACATTTCTAACTTCTGAGAAATCTGAAAAGTTAGTTATTCAATTTACATATATACATACCAGGCCCCCCAAAAGCTATTTTAATATAAATATGGAAATTAAAATAAACCATGTTATATATGATGTTCCTCAACAATACTTTAGTTTTTGAGCCTGGGGCACACAAAAAAATCAAGGAAAAAACAATTCAGCTCACAAGCATGTCAATCCCCTTCCTGCCTTATCTATGGTCTTTGGGTTAGACATGGATTTTAAAGCCCAAAACTCTAAATTAAAATGGGATTTCCTTCTTAAAGAAGGGAATCAATCTGGGAGGGGAAAAAAAAATCAAATGGTCACATTATAATTCAATCTCCTAAATAATTAAGACAAAGAGAGAAAGGCAGGAAAGAAGTGAGGACAGCAGAAGAAAGAGGAATGATGAAGGGAAAAAAGAAGGATCATAACCCCTTCTCTACTCTGCAAGTCATCCCAGTAGTCTTAGGACTGCTAAGACCAGCTAAGATGGGCCTGCCACCATGTACGTTCAAAGCTGGCAAGTCTGATTTCCTACAGCAGCTGAAAAGCAGCAAAACAGTTCTGCTAAATTATTACTCTCCGCTCACCTCAGGCAAACAAGAAAAAGGCCAGTTCAAACAGATGACATCTAGCTGGCAATGACAAAGAAGTCTTTCAACAGTGTATGCATCAAGTCCGTCTGAACCACTATATATGACTCCAAATCATCTATTAGATGATATCTGCACAGCTGTCTTCTTAAACAAACATTGGAAAAGATGGAGTTGATTAATGACAAAGATCAGTTTATGAAATTAAGTGATATGGGCTTTTCTTATTTTAAAATAATCTCAATATAACACCACAGATTCCAGACTTCTTGTACTGCACAGCTGATGCAGTTCTGATTCACAGTGACTCTATAGCACAGAGTAGAACTGCCTCACATCCAAGAAGCAGCTGGTGGGTTCCCATGGTGGACCTGCTGGTAAACAGTGGAGCTCTTAACCACTGCTCTAGGTGGGGTGTGTAATTAGCACTGTCTCAACATTGTACCAAAGTCAAAGACAGGAAGGATCACGTGCTTTAAGCTAATCCACTAAAAAGATATACACCTATAAAACAAGTTCCATTATTACCTGTGGCTCTGTGCACTTCACTAAAGGCTTAGTCCTCCAATACAAAACACTTATAAACAAGATGAAACTTAACAAGTGATAAAGCAGTCAAAAGAGAAAAAAATAAAGATTAGACATGTGAAAGCCCTTCAATAAAAGACAAAAATATCCAATGAACTGAATAAAAATGCTACACAAAATTTCCATGTAAGAAAAACTTAATGACACTATCCTGTCAACTCTAACGCACACTGTATATACACACACGTTGCAGCAATCTAATCGTACACATGCAAATATAAGTGGAAGTTTTCTTTCCTAAAATTATTCTTCAGAAAGACAGAAGTGCTTTACTATTAATTCCTTATTTTCTGGAAGTAGATCCAATTATTTTGCACTAAATACAAAAGGGGCTACAACAACAAAAAAGTGTAAATCCAAGCACGCAGTCATGTTCAAGGAAACAGCAACACACGGGATTTCAAAAAAGGAGGACCATGTCAACAGAATCACTTTCCAAGGGCATCTGTCAGTCAGAGTCTGTGAAAGGAGGCCTCCTCACTAGAGGCACTCAAGTCTGGAAGGATCTCCAGCAGCAATAGTTTAGTTGCTGTAACAAGGTTATTTTTTAAAAATATATGTCTTAAATACCGATTTAGTTTTGATTTCTGAAGAGTCATCTCACAATCTGAAGGTAGACACCACTGAAAAAGGCATTTTGGACATCATTAAGAAAACCATGCAATAAAAGTTTTGGAATGCTGGAAAGATCACAAACGACATCAAAATGATGGCAATCTCCTTATGTTACATGAATGAATTCTTGTAGGGTAGGATAAAATTTCCAAGCACAGCCAGCCAAGCCAAGTGCCGTTGAGTCGGATCCGACTCATGCACAGCAATATTCACAAATTCTAGAAGCACTCTATTTCAAAAATAACCTGTAAGGAAGTGAAAACAACAAATTCGGGGGAAAGATACATTGTCAATAACTTTTTATAGTTGTTTGAAGTCAACTTCAACTCACATCAACCCTATGTGAGAGAGTAAAACAGCCCTACCGGGTTCCTCTGCCTGTAATCTTCATCACGCAGATCACCAGGTCTTTCTTCCAAGGAGCACTTGGGAGGGTTCAAACCATCAACCTTTCAGGTAGCAACAGAGCACTGAACTGCAGCACCACCAGGGTTCCTTCTCTCTGCCATGCTGTGTGCTGCATATTCAGAATGCTACATCATAGAAGGACACTTCCTGGGATGATGAAACTGATCCATGTCTTGACATGGACAATAGCTACATAGGTGTATGCACACTTCACGCACCTTCCCACACACAAATTATACCTCAACAAAGTTCTGTTGGCACAAAAAAGTCAATTTGAAAAATTCTACATCACATTAAGTACTACAACTGGTCCAATACAGAAAGTAGCCACTGTGTTGCTATGTAAAATTACACAAAAGATTCCCCAACCATTTTACATAGGAGCAAAAATCTGAAGACTAAAAGCACAACAAAAATCTGACACTAACACTGAGGTACTCCTCGCCTTTATTTTCCACCTGGCTGGCCAAGCTGCTGTAGCAAACAGGTGGAGGTGCAAGAAGAAGATACTGTACTTACAGAGGTCAGAGTGCTTTCTCTCAAATGGTGTTCAAAATAATTAAATGGCTATATGAAACTTTTGAAATAGTTTACAATTATATTAAAGAACAGTTCTTCTAAGGCACCATCCTGAGCTTTTCATTTTCCATCATCTTTGCAACCATCGTTACACATTAAAAACTGAAGAATTATATATGCATATTCTGCTTCATCCCAGTGACATGTGCATTCATCAATTCTCATTATTAAGATAACTTAGGTTTGAAGGCAGAGGAATTCACTTATCCATATTTATGGGAAATCAGATCAAACGCAGGATAATTTTAATGAAAGATGAAAGGTAAACCTAAGGTATTATAATTAGATCTTTCTTTTCAGAAAATGAGACAGGGACCTGGGAGATGATAAGAATTAAAAAGGTTCAAAATACAAGGTTAAAGAGGCTAGCAAGGACAGCTATACAGGACTGAGAAAAACACAGAATACTTCCACTGCTAGAAAACACCCAAGAAAAGAGTTACAAGATGCAACACTTCATTGTGTATCACTAAGAGGCCAACATCAAAAGAACATTTACTATATAAACATAGGAAGAAAGCAGTTTTCTTATGCAAACATAAGAAAAAAAATAATGTGCAAGTAACATCACTGACAAAAAAATAAAGTGTTGGGGGAAGGGAAGGTTAATGGTGTAGGAAATACCACATTAAAAGTAGGGTTGCACAGCCAATTATAACTGCTATAAGTTCTACAGCTACAGAAAGTTGAATTGGCAAAAGTCATGTTGTACATACAGACAAAACAACAACCGAAAAAAAGTGAGCACCTGCTGACATACAAGCAAAAAACCTCATGGGATTTGGTTTCTTGGTTTGGACGTGTAGTGTCTGAGTTTCACGGGATATTCTAATACATTAATATATTTAGTAAGTTTCTCTTCTACAGAAACAGCCTGATCAAAAGTGTGAAAATATAGAACAGAACTTCACATTCCCTGGATCCAGACTTTCTGGAGTCACAGAGGATGGATGAATGCCTGAAACTACTGTCCTGACACAATCCTTAAACTAAAACTATTTCCTCAAGTTTTCTTAAAACCAAAAAGGAGTTTAGGTTAAAGCAAGTAAAAAAAAAAGTCTACCCTGAGCATTATGCCCTTTGAAGAACTACGTGTATTGAATCAAACTGACAACAGCAAATCAAAAGATTAAACAGGAACCTTGGGGCAGTGAATTTATGTTAATGGAGGAAGAACAACTCAGAAAAGGAGGTTGAGAATGGTTACACAATTCAAATACAATCAACGTCACTAAATGGTCAACGCAGAAACTGTTGAAATGGTACAGGCTTTGCTCAGTACACTCTCAACAAAAAAATATTTTTTTAAAAAAGAAATGCCTCTTGTACTTCAATGGTACCTTTCATTTTTTCATATTCCAAATGCTTTATACAGTCGGATTATTCTACAAGGAAATTCTCCTGAAATCAGGAAGGACACCATACCTACCTAGAATCTCAATGAAGAATGGATTAAAGGTGATAGCAGAAGATAACGTGCCTCCTTATTTCCAATCCAACATTAATAATGAATTATGTCAAAAATTCAAAATTTGTTTCTCACTCTTTTAGTCATTCACCAACAAAATATAAAAGTGACTTATGTTAGTAAAAGACAACTCTACATGTAATCAACCCAAGCAGTTGTAACTCCTAACAGAGAAAGAAAAATTCAAGAGTTCATCTCTTCTGTCTATGCCTCAAAAGGTTTAATCTCTGGTCTAAGGAGCTCCAGTGGTGCAGTGGTTAAGAACTCAGCTGCTAATCAAAAAGGTCAGCAGACTGAACCCACAAGTCATTCCTTGGAAACCCTATGTCAACTAGATGTCATTCACAAACTTAATTCGCATACTGTGTGTTACCATCTCCAATTCTGGTGGAAATATCAAACAGCATTGAACTTAGGACCCACCTAGCAAGATTCAATTTACAGTGCACCCTCTCTACCCCAGTCCTTGCAAGCTGGGGACCAGAGCTGAGCCACGGTTAACTGTTTCAAGAGGTCCTTGATACTCATGGTCTCAGGCTACTTTCTATTCCAATAGAACCTGACACCTCTCACAAATATAAACTGCCACTAAACCATCACAAGAAAAAGGATATGAAAGGCTAAAATCTGGCAGATGGAGACCTACTACCAATAACCTGGAGTGGGTGCCCACAGACAAGGTAAGCCTGCGGCCATTAACCTGTTCCTCAAAGAGTATGTCATTTTCTTCACCCATCTCCACTCATCTGGATATATTAACCTATGCTTTCCAAACCCTCTGTGTAACGTCTGGACTGATGGATGCTTTCTAGTCAGAAGACCGATTTTTCAATATACTGGCTCATTTTCACTCTTACTAGTTTAGCTGAATGATTACCAAAAATCAGCTAATTTTGTTCCCAAAATTGTCTGTGACTTAAAATTATGACTGTTTCACTTGCTACTGTAATTACATAATTTAATTACTACCTAAATCAATGAAACATTAGTGAAAAAGATAGCATTATTTCTACAAAAACTATGGTGAATATGAGTAGATTAAAAGACAAATTCCTATCAAAAAGGGTGCTGTCAAATTAGTAGAAAACAAACCACAGACTGATGAACAAACCCTAAAAACCTGTGAAGACTGCCCTCAGGTTGATTCACAAATATCTTTAAAGTCTCGCTTTATTTAAGGAAACATAAATAAAATTAACAAACTCTTATTTAGGCACTGATTTGCCAATAACCAGCATGAGTAAATGAACTACTCATTAGTATGCATTTTACAACTTCTAACTCATTGCTATTTTTAGCCACATTTTACCAATGAGGAAATTATGGCATAGAGATGCTAAGTACATGTCTAAGCTTGCACTCTATTAAAAGGCAGGGTCAGGGTTTCAGCCTAGGCAGCCTGGTTCTAGAATCTGTATCTCTATCTACTATACTAAACCAAAAGAAACGCTGGTGGCACAGAGGTTAAGTGCTACATCTGCCAACTAAAGTGTCGGCAGTTTCAATCTACCAGGCACTCCCTGGAAACTCTATGAGGCAGTTCCACTCTGTCCCGCTGCGTCGCTACTGAGTCAGAATTGACTCGAAGGCACCGGGTTGTTGGGCTATACTAAACCAAACCCCAAACTCTTCCTATCTAGTCATTTTCCAACTCACTGTAACCCTACAGGACACAGCAGGATACCCCAAAGGGTTTCCAAGACTACAATCATCACAAAAGCTGATCAATCCCACGGAGCTAATGTGTTACACAAGAAATGGTCAGTGCCTAAAATGAGAAGAAAAAGGTTTAGTTCTAACCAAGAAATACAAGTCATAAATAACCTATTTTTCAAGATTCCATTCGTTAACACTTTTTCTGGTTACTTATTACCCTCATCAACTGGAATACGAGATTCCTGCTACACATTTCCCATGTTCTGGGGCAAGCCACTCAAAACCATAATGACAGAGTAGAGCAAATGTCTTCATATTAAATTACTGATATTACTTACATGTCATAATATAAAGTGCTTATCATCTAAAATACTCTGAGATTCTACTGATGATTTAGCAGTACTACACCACAAGCAATTTTAGGAATGCACAGAGGACAACACAGTCAACTTAAACGTTTTTAAAATACTACAAGACCAAAAAAATAAAATTACTAAGGTTCAGAAACAAACGTTTTTTCAGGTAATTAGTTAATATATCAATTCATTTACTGTAGCCTTCCTTCTTAACAGGTTCCACTAATTTCTCTACCATCTTATTAATTAAGTGTTAAAACACAATCAAATACCACTACAAAATCAAAGGCAACTTCTAAAGACCTAAAACTGTTCTCAACACATTATGTATTACCACAATCAAAATACATAAAAGAAATTCCTCTCTGAAACCTTAAATACAAACTATAACGTAACAAGTCACACAGACATCTACCTACCCCTCCTATTAACAGAAACACCAGAAATGAACAGCTTCAACAAACAGAAGTTTGTTCTCACACAGTTTAGGAGGCTAGAAATCCACATTTGGGGTAACAGCTCCAGGGGAAGGTTTTCCCGGTTAGCTCTGGGAGACGGTCCTCCACGTCAACCTTCCTCTGGGTCTAGGAGCTTTTCAGTGCAGGGACCCTGGATCCAAAGGACGAACTCCGTTAATGCTTCTTCTTGGTGGTAATGAGGTTCTTATCTTGACTGCCTGCTTCTCTGTTTTATCTCAAAAGATACTGACTCAACATACAACCTAATACTACAGACTGCATCCTTTGTCACTAACACAGTCGCCTGTAATCCTGCCTCCTTAACATCACAAGAAAATTACAGCAGATCTCACAATGGAGGACAACCACATAATACTGGGAATCACGGCTTAGCCAGATTAACACACATTTTAAGGGGACACAACTCAATCCGTAACATCTGAGATATATTCAACCAAGCACAAAAATCTAAGGAAAAGGATGCAAGATTTCAACTATACAATTAAGGTATTTATTTCTTGCCAAGCATTCTATGTAATCTCCAGTGCAGTTACTACTTCAAACAACTTCAAAAAATCATCCTACATTATTTACTAAATACAAAGAGAAACTAGCATCTGTACAACCTGGGAACTAATACCTTAAGAGGATCAAACTTAAGCTGCACCAGCAAGGAGACAACCTGACATCCTCCTGATGTTACGTCCACTTCGGTTTTAATTAAAATAAAGCATCTAAGTTATCTTATAACTCACCTTATGTTTTAACTCATTTTTTTCCCTTAATCACTGCTGCACTAAAAAGTACACCACTCATCTGTGAAGTATTCTTGCCAAAAACATTTAATTTAAAACTAATCATGAGGAAGCAGTCACACAAATACAGAACATGGAACTGGTGTCTATCCTTCTCAACTCTAGTGATATGAGAAACAAAGACGGAAACTATTCTAGATTAAAAGAGATTACAAGAAATAACAAAATCCATAAATTCTGTATGTACATATACACATATACACATCCTCCAAAACCACCACTACCGTCAAGTGACTCTGACTGACAGTGACCCTATACAACAGAATGGAACTGCTCTATAGTGTTTCCAAAGAGCACCTGGAGCACAGAAATATATGTAAGGCACTGCAGCAATTTCAATATGAACTGTAAAACAGTTATTATGAAATTATTGCTAGTCTTATTAAAGAGTGATCATCATACTGTTAATGTGCATGAGAATGTTCTCATTCTTAGGAGATTCATGCTGTAATAATGAGAGGTAAAGTGTCACGCTATCTGCAAATGTTTCTGAGAAAAGTGTATTTACAGAAGGAGATAAAGCTTGTGTGGCAAATGTTAACAACTGGTGAATCTAGTGGCAGAAAGCAGATTAGCAATACCCAGCGGTTGTGAGGATGGAGGAATGAGGAATGACTACTTAATGGGACGAGACTTCCTTTGCTGGGTGTTAACAAATGTTCTGGAACCATATAGTGGTGATGGTTGTACAACACACTGAGTCTACTAAAAGCAACTGAATTGTACACTTTAAAATGGTGAATTTAACGTTATGTCTATATTACCACAAAAAAAAAAAAAAGACTTCCTGTGACTGAACACATTTTTTAACTTGAATTTAATTACTGCAATTCTTCTTTTGGCTTCTATGTATACCGTCATTAACAGTTAACATTTATTGAGCACCTGTGACATGAAAGATAGGTACACTATAGATACATATATAGAAATATTATTACTCTCATTTTATTATGTATAAGAAGTCAAGGCAGAGAAGGTAACTTATAAATGTGCAACTATTAAGAGGAGGAGCTAGGATTCAAACTCTTTAACATTCTAAAAGATTAACTCCAATCTATCACCTTTTACAGGAAGGCAGTAACCGAAAGTTTTGTAAAGCACTCCCCAGTGCTACAACTCTGTACCACAGGAAAAAAAGAAAGCCATAGGCTTGCCCTAGGTGTTCTTACAGTAGCTTCCCTGTGAAATACATCGGCCCAAAGTCCATACTCATCCTAAAAGATCCTCAAAACAACACAAGCTAGCATTTCTTTCCTTCCACCAGGACATGACCAAGCATTAATCATTGTTGCTGCCTGCTATTTCTAGAGAATCCAAATGGCCCAAAGTAATTATCACTATTCATTTCAAAGTAAATCATCAAGAGGGTAAAGGGGACTGAGGAGCTATACATCCTGAGCACCTCGAGGAAAAGAAAATTTTTACACTGGATTCCTCAGCCACATCCCAGACCTAGTGAATAAATCTGGTTAAACGCCCAAGAATCCTTGTATTTTCTTAAGTCCAAGGAGGCAGCCAAGTTTGGGAACTTCCACAAGGAAGTGGGGAAAAAAAAGAAATTAAGCCAAAACAAACAAAACAGATAAACCCAGATTAAGTTAGCACTAATTTTGGAGTATAGAACTTACTTATAATCTAGTTACAATGTCAGACTTTAACTGTACTCCTGCATATTAGAGGACATAATTCTACCCAAAATATACATGAATCTCTATGGTATTTCACCCATACTGCTTTATGAGACATCCTTTGTGGATTAATTCCAGCTGTGTATGTATGTGTAGGTATCACGTGGTACCTACACACACACTAGTAACCCTATATATCAGTAAGCATGGTGCCTGGCAATCTAGCTTCAAAGAGTGTTCAAATAAACAAACACAAGTACAAATAAATCCTGTAAGTATTTACTGACATCTACCTACATTATGGGCCAGGCACTGTGTTAGGTGCTGACGATATAGCTGAGAACAAGATGCACTCTTACAGCATGTATTACTACCAGGCATTATCAGTCATTAAGCAGTCAAGAGAGTTAGAGAGATAATGAAGGGGTACAGACCGGCTGCTTATGGACCTATCCACCTCTGTGCATCATTTTCCCTATGTCACTTTTAGATGTGAGCATTCCACTTCATGCTTCCCTGGAGCATTACTGGATTCTCACTTAGTCATATCAATCCCTTTACATTCTAGTTTTCACTTTACATGCGAAAAATGCACATCCAAGCAGCCTCTGTAACCATTTCAAAGCAATTGGAAAATCCCAGAATCCACATTTCCATTGGGCTGAGACTTTCCAATATGCCTAATAATGATACTTTATGACCTAGAAGTTCCAATGAATTGGTAGTAAGAAAACATTGATCTGCTTCAGTGGCACTGTAATTGGAATGGTGATTAAATGCATCATGTTAAATTTACCCTGGGCCTTTTACAGTGTGGAAAATATAAAATGAGCTATCAGCATCAGCAGAGCCTAAACCACTCTTTCTCTCTAAAAAGATACTTTTCTTGCATGTCAAAGGCGGTCTGTTTGAGCTTCCCCATTAATAACTAGGTGGCACAGAACAACACACTGTATATACCCATACAGGCTTCAGCAGGATGTACACTGTCCAACATGGTTTATTGTACTTACCAACTTGGGACAACCTTATGTATGTCAGAGCAGTGCATTTGCGCCACTATATAGTTAATGGTCTGTCAGCATTTCCATTATAAAGCAATTTTCAAAGGTTTATTGCTCGGCTGAAGAATTTGCTCTGAGCTGAAATCTGGCATTCCAGAAAAGCAAAAACTGTAGCCTGTAGTTGTTTATTCCCTTCCAAGTAACCAAGTACTTTATTTATTTATTTTTTAACTTAATCTGGCCCTTTATTTTAGAATTTCCTCATACAGCCCTGTAGGAATATCCACAGAACAAAAACTTCACACCTCATGAAGGGGCTGTTTGGAAACAGCAACTTGCAAGATAGAGAGTATGCGTTTAAACTTACTTACTGAAAAAAAAATAAGAAAAAAGGAAGCATTTTTTAGAAGTTTAAAAAACTTTTTCATTAGTTCTACCTAGTATTGATTAATGAAATCACTCATGCTACACCTACTCCTCAACTTTCAACATGGTTAACACCCAAAACCAAGCCGTTATGTGAAAACTGACATTATGTGAAATAATCAAGATTTTCTGCATCACCTCTCCTGCTCCCCAGCCCTGCCCCACCCCACCTCCAGGTGGACAGCTGTGGCTCCTCTCTACCTTCAGCAGTCCCACGCTTACCCTTGCTCTGCTCACTAGAATCCAAGTTCATACTGGCCTTCGTCTCAGCTCTACCTCCACAGAGGAAGCAGGGTGGCACAACAGCCTCGACCAGAGGCAGCACCACAGAGGCAACTGCCTCCTGACGCTCTCACCCTGTTCCTGATGTGCACTTAGGTAAGACGCGCTATCAGCAAGCCAGAGGGCGGGAAGAGAGGCACCAGCCAAAATAAGCCAAACTGTCAGGTGTCTTGTGGGTTACTGGATTGGGGTAAATACCACAGAGTGGTACCAGTCTTCCCTCCACAAGCCCTAGACAAACTGCTCCCAGCAAGCGTGTGCAGGTGAGCAGATCTTTAAAGAAAAAAACACTCTGGATAGTAGGTTTTTCACTAGACGTAAATGTGAAATGATAGATAACACAAATCAGTAAGTGAGAAATAAAGTACACTGCTGTTGATCTTAAAATCAATGCATGACTTCTGAATTCTCATGAATTGTTAAACCTCCTTTTATCTGCCCTACCCAAGAACCAAAGCTACTACTGACCCAATATGAACTTTTCCCATGCTCAATTTCATCTTGACTCACTAGGTAAAACCCACAGCCCTCAAGGAGATTCCAACTCATGGGGATCCTATAGAACACAGCAGAAATAACCCACTGGGTTTCTAAGGCTGTGCATCTTTACAAAAAGAAGACTGCCACAACTTTCTCCTGTGGAGCGGCTGGGCGGTTCAAACTGCTGACCTTTCCGTTAGCAGCTGAGCACTTAACCAGCACATCACCAGGGTCTCTCCACCCCACTAGTCAGTGGGAGTAAATGGTGTAAGTAAACACTAGGTAGCAATAAAGATTATGCTGTAGTAGAAAAATCTTTCAAAGTAATTTAGATAATTCAGAAAATGGATGATCAACCACTGAATGACGAAGTAAACAAAACAACTGTGGTAAATTAGAAAATAAGTACATTAGTAATAAACTAACAATTTCACTCAATTTCTAGAAACTGTTCTATTAGTCTGAAAGCTTACAAGAATATTTCACGGTGCAAACAAGAAATCAACTATTCCAGTATTTTGGCTTCTTGTTACTGAATCTAACTCGAAAAGCTTAAATGTTTACATCTCAAATTACATCATTTTTCAATCATACAGCTCATTATAATTCTGATACAACTCCTCCTAAAGAACAAAAAAGCTATATAATACTAGAAAGGTTTTCTAAGGTTAAAGTTTTTTAGGTAAAAATAACCCAGATTACTGTTGTCCATTCTAAATTACAGAGACCTAAAAGGACATGACAGAACTGTCCACAGGGTTTCCAAGATGTAAATCTTTATGAAAACAGCCTGTCACACCTTTCTCCTACAGAGCAGTTAGTGAGTTTGATCCACGGATTTTTCCAGTTTGCAGCCAAATGCTTAACCACTCACTGTGTCACCAGGGCTCCGCATAAAAATAAAGACAAAAATCCAAACCCACTGCATGGAGTCAATTCTAACTCCTAAGAACACTTAAGGGCAGTGCAGAATTTCTCCATGGGGTTTCCAAAGTGCAGGTAATGGATTCGAACTGCTGACCTTCCAAATCATAGCAACCCTATGTACAACAAAACGAAACACTGCCCAGTCCTGAGTGATTCTCTCCATCTTTACTATGTTTGAGCCCACTAGTCCTGCCACTGTGTCCATCTATCTCAGTCAGGCTGTTCTCTTTTTCACTAACCGACTTTAGCTAGCATGCTGTCCTTCTCCAGGGACTAGTCCCTCCCAGTAACATATCCAAAGTATTTGAGAGGAAATTTTGCCATCTTTTCTTCTAAGTGACATTCTGGTTTTACTTCTTCCAAGACAGATGTGTTTGTTCTTCCATGAGTCCAACGAATGTTTAATACTTTTTACCAATAACATTATTAAAATGCATCAATTCTTTTTCAGTCTTTCTTTTTCACGGTCCTGCTCTCACATGCATGTGAGGCAAATGAAAACACCATGGACTTGGGTCCGGCAAACTTCACCTTCAACAATTACTAGCACATCTCTGAAATCATTTATATTTAAACAATCTAAGCAATTACTTTCAGACTTAGCAACACAGAAAAATGTCCCCCAAAAATGTTAAGTAAATGTGATCTAATTGGTCATTACAGCCACTAGAAATGCAGACTTAAAAGCACCACACCAAACAAGGGTTAAATGGGTCTAACGAACCTTTGAAGATATGAAGAATTTCTTGTTTTATGATTTGCTGACAGTACAATGTACTTTTGTAATAAATGTCTCATACTCAGATTCCAAATTAACTCCATCCTTACCTATGGTAGACATGTGTCCATACTTTCTCAATTTAAAAATATACACGCCAAAACAAGATTCAATTTACCAAAGGCCACTCAACAAACTTATAAAAGACTCAAGATTAACCCTCAGTAGCACCAGTGTTACAAGTTATTTGGATGGATACACCGAATCAAAAATTCTGGTAAGGAACACATTTTATCTTTTTTAATTTTGCTAAAGATCTCAGAGAGAAGTCCTTCCAACCTGAGGACCTTTTGACTTTTTTGAGTGAAGTCCAGAGTCAGACTGAACAGACAGCTCAGTGGAAGGCAATGGAGAGAGAGAGCAATCCAGTATAAGGCCCTGGGCATTAAACCTTCACTCAGCCTCACTGCTTTCAGATAAACGGTTGAAGTCTCTCCAAATAACTGAAAGATAGTTACTGATGGCTTTATTTCCTAACAGGACAACAAACACTGTCTTGCTTATGATTCAAAATCACAGCAAAGGATTTTATTTGATTTGATCACAGCTTTTCATCTTCTAACTATCTGCCATACCGATATCCTGGTTTCTTCAGGAAGTCCTTTTCCTTAATATGTATGCTGTTTGCACAAAAACAAAATCATGGAACCGCTCCATTTTTGATAAGAAGGCCCTGACCAAAGTGCAATGACCATGAACTAATGTTAACAGAACACCTCTCTGCTCCGTCATCTCTACAGCACCAGACACATCTTTTACAAAAATTTTGGTTTACTCTTACAATGTTTTACACGGTGAATAATTCAACAGGTACAAAAGAATATTAGTGAAAACTGTGTGTTACTCCCTGCCTCTGACCAGAATAAAAGCTCCTTGAGAAACTCTCTTCACTCTACCCCACAGCATGGAACACTGCCTGGAATATAATGGGCCTTAGTAAATATCTGTTGAATGAATTAATAACCTCATTATTACAAATCTTAGAAATGAGTCAGTTATACATTCTTTACAAAATATTAATGCTTTTCCAAAAGGAGAGGAAAAAAAGCTGAAGAGTGTACTCTACTTAAGAAGCTAAACTGGTTAAAGAATAACTAAACAGCAATCATTCAATACTGCTCACTATTTGAAATTAATTTTATAATGAAACTTCTACACAAAAGGAAGTCTAATCAAACACCACCTGTAAGATTACTGTCCCCCTGAATTTTCATGAAAATGAATATCTTCTACAGAGTATTAGAAGAAGTAAAATTCTAAACAGTAATTTGCAATCTCATGAGCACTGAAAAAGGTCATTTGCTACATGAACTTTTCAAAATTGAGCATAAATAAAACAGAATATAAGGAATCATGACACGTGCAGAAAGTCACGCACATACTAGGTTTCTACAGCAATGTTTGAAATAGTACAAGAGTAGCAATCAACCTACATATCCATGAAAAGGGATTCAACAAAGTATGCCACTTCTACTGAGTATAATAATAGGAAGCTTCTCTGAAAAATGATATAATTCTATACATGTAGATATAGGACAATCTATACAATATATGACAAGAGGCTAAACATTATGTATAGTATTTAGCCAAAAGTGTATTGTTTAAAAAGATACAGACATGTAATTGTTATGCACTGTATAATATGAAAAAAATTTCTCTCCAGCCCAGTCGCCCCCACCCCCCGCCCAAAAACAGAATGGTTACAGATGAACTTGGAGTATGGGGGGCAAAAGTATTTACTTTTCACTGCTAGCCATCTGAACCATTTAAATTTTTACCATGGGCATTTATTATTTTTTTCCAAAAAGGAGGGCAAATTACAAAATAAAATTCTTTAGAAATTTTATTTGAAATATGCCCAAGTAATAACAAGTCTCCAGTGTCTTTCAGGCAAAAAAGGGTTAAAACTAGATTAACTGCACTCAAATGGTGCTTATTTACATGCTATTTAAATGCAAATAAACATCTAAATTGGACAGATGAATAACACTTTTAGATCATAAATATATTCCTGCCCCCTCAGAAAAGTAACAGCACAAAATAAGTAGTTAACACGTTGAGATACCACCCTAATTCCTCATCAGAATAGCTGAATTTGAAAAGACTAACAATCTCACTGAACCATCATACATCATGGTAAAATGCTGTATGCTTTTCCCCTGGTATCAGATAAAAAGGAGGCTGTATGTTCTCACCACATCTGCTCAAAATTATACTGGAGATCCTAAATGAAACAAAGCAAGAAAAACAAAAGACATCTCAACTTAAAATGGACAGAAACTTAAAACAGGTACTTGGAAAACCAGAATATCCAGGCAGTCAATAGGCAAATGAAAAACTACTCCACACCAGTAGACATCAGGGAATGCAAGCTAAAATCACAAAGTAATACCAACATTTCCCCAGCACAATGACTAAAATTACAAGGACTGAAAATAAACTAATGTTGGTAAAGGTGTGGAATACCGCAATTCTACTATTACAATAGTCTAGTCACCGGAGGAAAAGCTAAGCATACATAACCTATGAACCACTGATTCACTCCTCTGTATATGACCAAGAGAAATGAGGCCGTATTTCCAACAAGAGACAAATAAAGCAACATTCAGAGCAGCATTATTCAATAACAAAGACTGAAACCAGCCAAATACTCATTCACAAGAGAACAAATATATAAACGGCTCCATAATCACATACAAAATCAGAATGAATTACTACTACAAGCAACAAAAAAATGGACCTTACAGACCTGACGCTGAAAAAGCAAAACCAGACACAAAGAAGTATGTGTGATTCCAGTCATACGACATTTAAAAACAGGTCAAACGAAATCTACAGTAACCAAAGTCAGTGGGGTCACTACGAGTTGGGAATGACTCAACAGCACATACCATGGAACGGGCAGCAACTGAGAGGCAAGAAGGATCCTCTAAGAGGGACAGAAATGTTTCTTAGCCAGGGAGTGATTATGCAGACATACAGACACAGATGTAGATGGAAACAGAGACTTAGGATAATCCATCAAGTTGAAGTACATTATACACTTCACTATATGTAAGTTATAACTAAATTTAAAACCCTGAAAAAGTATCAAAAAATACATCCACTGCCATCAAGTCCATTCCAACTCACAGCTACTCAACAGGATAGAGAAGAATTGCACCATAGTTTCCAAGGAGCACCTAGTGGATCTGAACTGACAACCTTTTGGTTCTCAGACATAACACTTAACCACTACACTAACAGAGTTTCCATTAAACAGTATTACGTCAATAAATTTTAAAACACAGATGAAATGAATAAAACTTCTAGAAAAATCATCACACCTGACAATAAAAAATTTTATCTGTCCTATAATTTTAAAAAATTAATCCACAATTTAAAACTTCCAGTAAAGACACATAGGACTTAGATACCTTCATTGGCAGTACCTACAAAGGTACAAAATAAGTTAATAAATATGTAGCAGAGAATGGAAAGAGAAGGAACACTCCTCAACTCATGTAATGAGACCAGAGTAACCCTGATACCAAAACCCAACAATGGTGTTACAGGAAAAAATTACAGGCCAGCCTCACTTATGAACACAGACATAAAAGACATAAACAAAATCTAGCAAACCTAAATCAGGAACAATAAAACATGCTATGACTCAGAATCAACTTGGAGCCAACAGGCTTAATGCAAGACAAAGCTGGATTTCTTCCAAATTAGTTTAACACTAAAACATCAATGTACTACACTACACTAATCAAATAAGGGAGAAAATTCATATGGAAATAACATAAGACACAGAAAAAGCACTGACCAGAAATCAATATGTATTCACGCTTTCAAAAATAAAACTAGGAACAGAAGAGAATTTCCTTAATCAGAAAAAGAAAGGACATCTATGAAATAAAGAAATGCAACTGAAAAACATTAAACTTTTTAAAAATAGTAACATTACTGTGTTTCTGGTGAACATTTACACAGTGAATTACGCTCCCATTTGGCTATTTCCACACAAACTGATCAATGACATTAATTACATTTCCCACGTTGTGTCAACATGCTCTTTTAATTGTGTTCGGCTTATTCTTTATCATCTCATTTTTGCTTTGAATTAAACAGTGACCTTTCAGGCTCACATAGATGGTTTTGTTAGTTACTTTCTTTGTTTCTCCATTTTTGCAGAACAGGGATCTAACAAGTAATATCTTTTATTTAGTGTTATCCTTTTGTTCTTCTGCTAAAAGGTGATAAAAGTGATCACAGGAGATGGTTTCACTTCGAAGTTTAAAGAATGTCCCAGAGCTTTGTGTCAGTGAAAACATTAACAGTAACAAGCAGAAAGCACTCTGTTTTAGATCAAAAGCAAAAAAAATAAAATAACAATTACTATTATTACAATGCCTACTCTCTGCTCAACCACATACAAGGCAACCCCACCTAATTTAAAAAAAAAAAAAGTACTACAAAGACAAACTAAAGTAATACATGTTATGTCACTATGCATCAGAAAATTCAAAACTAAAACCAAAGCCATTGTCTTGCAGTCGATTCCAACTCACAGTGACTCTACAGGACAGAACCGAACCGAACCAAACCAAAAAGCTCGACAGTTTCCCAGGAGTGCCTGGTGAATGTGAACTGCTGACCTTCTGGTTAGCAGCCGCACACTTAACCACTGCACCACCACCAGCGCTTCTGAAAATTCAAAACTCCAGCTAATTATTAAAATTATTAAGTAAGTTAAGTAAGGCTGCTAGACACAATGTATTACAGATTAAATTATGTCCCTTAAAAGCATGTGTCAACTTGGCTAAAGCCATGATTCCCAATATTGTGCGGCTGCCCTCCATTCTGTAATCTGATGTAATTTCCCTATGTGCTGTAAATCCTCACCTCCATGATGTTAGTGAGACAGGATTAGAGACAATCCTGTTAAAGAGCAGGACACAATCTTTTTTTGAAAAACTTATTTTGTTGTTGTTTAAGTGAAAGTTTACAACCTAAGTCAACGTGCCATATAAAACCTCTGCATGCATACCACTATGCAACTCTTGCTGCTCTCCCAACCCTGGGACAGCACACTCCTCATGTCCACCCTGCACTTCCCGTATCCACATAATCAACTGCTGTCCCCTCCTCTCCACCCTCCCATCTTCCCTCAGAGAAGAGCTGCTCCAGTAGCCTCAGTATGTATTTAAGTCAAGAAGCACACATTTCACCAGCATCACTCTTAAATAGTCCAGTCCAATTTTTGTCTGGAAAAGTGGCTTCTGTACTGGTTTCTTTTTTTTCAAAAATATTTTATTGTGCTTTAAATGAAAGTTTACAATCCAAACCAATTTGTCACATAAAATCCTGAACACACACCACTATGCAACCCTGCTTTTCCCCACTACCTCCCGACAATAGTACACTCCTCCTTTTCATCCTGTACTACCCGTATCCACTCAGCCAATTCCTGCCCCCCTCCACTCTCTCATCTTGCCTCTAGAGAAGACCTGCTCAGGTAGCCTCATAGATGTATTTAACTCAACCGGCATATTCTTCACCAGCATCACTGTCTTATAGCACAGTCCAATCTTTGCTTGAGGCATTGACTTTGGCACTAAGTTTGGCTAGAAGAGAGTCCAGGATACCATGTTCTCAGGGGGCCCACCAGTCTAGCAGACCTCTGGTCTTCTAATAGATTTCTACTTCTGAACACCTGTTGGTAAATATAAGAATCTCACAAAGGTCACTTAGGTTTTTGAACTCTATCTCCATCATCACCCCTGACTGGATCAGCAAGTCTGCATTCCTCTCCCTACCTCTGGGGAAATAAAACTGATTAAGATCTCAAAGAGAAAATGAAATGTGGGGTACTTCCCACTGTCTAATAAAATGTAATGAAATCTTACTATGTAACAGAATCTTGTGACTCCTGGCTATTGTTCTCTGACAGATGCCAATCTCTTTGAAATCTGGCTATAAAAACCACTGGAAGGGACACACAGTGACCTTATCATGTGTGCACTTTTTGGTTCTATGCATCTATAGGATGCCATCCTACTTGCCTCTTACTAGACGGGAATGAAGAGAGTGGAGAGGAGGGGACAGGAGATCGTTAAAAGAATATGACATGTGTAGAACCAGGCAAGGAGAGCAGAGGGAGCTGCAGATAGGCAGGCATGCAAATTTAAATTGGATTATACACTTTGACTCAATCACAATTGAAAAAAAAAAAAAAAAACCACTGGAAATGTAATCCAAAGGGGGACAATTTTTCTGGAGAAGTTATTCTCACTGTTTCCCTAGCTTTGCCAGCTTATCTGCTAATAAAGCATTCCTTGAATCTCACGCCACCTCCGACTTTTCGGCTACAGTGACAGGCAGAACAAATTTGCTTTAGTTTGGCAGCACACCCATTTTTCACCCACTACATCAGGGACTTTACGTTGTATTCCCTGTCAGGGAAGTCACTGGTTGTGACCAGGCACCATCTAGTTCATCTGGTCTGATGCTAATGCAGTCTCTGTATTATATGACAACTCTGAGAGTTCAGCTCATATCTTCCTCAGTCTTTGATGTCCTGCTCTTCTGATCCAGACAGGATGGCACTAACTGATGCTACTTAGATGGCCGCTTGCTAGCTTGCCTGTTCATACCCTTTGCCCATTTTTGAACTGGGTTATTTGTCTCTTTCTTGTTGGGATTTTGCAGGACCTTGTGGATTATGGAGAGTAGAAGAACTAGATGGTACATAGAGTAAAACTCTTGAGATACAAAAAAGAAAAGCAAGCTGACAGGAGCCAGTACTCATTACCACGAAGTAAGAAGAGCCACAGATAGAGTATACCCTTTGGACCTGGGGTTCCTGCACTGGAAAGTTCCTAGGCCAGGGGAAGACTGACAACAAGGATCTTCCCCCAGAACCAAGAGAGGGAGAAACTCTTTCCATGGGGCTGGTACCCTCAATCTGGACTTTCAGCCTCCTAAACTGTGACACAATAAATGTTTCTAAAAGCTAACCATTTGTGGTACTTCTGCTACAGCAGGTACTACACAACCAGGACACAAAGCTAATAAACAAAACAGTGTATTTCTACATACCAGTATGAAATATATTTAGTGGTATTGTCATGGATTGAACTGTGTTCCCCAAAAACAAGTGGCACCATTTGGCTGGGCCATGATTCTCAGTGTGATGTTCCTTTACGTTGTAATCCCTGCCTCTACGATGTTAATAGGGGGGAATGGGCAGCAGTTGTGTTGGTGGGGCAGGACTCAGTGTGTGGGGTTGTACTGTGCTTTGCTGCGCCTCTTGGGATAAAAAGGAAACGCAGGCAAGCAGAGATATGGGAACTTCATGCCATCAAGAAGCTACAAGCTGAGCACATCCTTTAGAAAGGATCCAAGTTCCTGCATATCAGAAATTTCCAGTCCAGGGGAAGACTGATGGCAAAGACCTTTCTCCAGAGGCAGGAGAGAAAGCCTTCCCCTGGAGGTGACACTCTGAATTTGGACTTTTAGCCTACTGGACTACAATAAAATGTGTTTTTTTTTCTTTTTAAAGCCACCTATTTGTGATATTTCTGTTTTAGCAGCAATAGTCAATCAAGATAGGTTAAAAGTATTACTGATAATTATTTTAAGCATGATAATAGTAGTGATATTATGCCTAGAAAAAAGAACATGCCCTAAATTTTAAAAGTAATATTTTTGAATGAAATAATATGATGCCTGGAATTTGGGAGAAATGATACAAAACTGGACACAAGATGATAAATCTGTAGCTACACTACAGGTATAGGGGTGATTCATGATTCTGTTTTCATTTTTCCAAATTAAAAAGTTAAAATACACACACCCACACATTCCATTTGCACTGCACCCAACAGAGTATGAAACATCTAGTAACAATATACTGAAATATTTGCAAGGTTTATATTCTAGAAACTATTAAGTATAAATGATAGAAATTTATCTACATAAATGGAGGACAATACCATGTTCATGGCTGAAAGAGTCAATATTATAGGAACAAGCTGTCCCATACTGATCTAAAGCAATCAATGCCACCCCAATCAAATCCCCAATAATTTTTTATAAGGAAATTGACAAAGTGATTCTAAAATCTATATTGAAAATGCAAACAACACAGAATAGCCAGAACAATCTCAAAGAAAAACACAGCTGAAAGACTTACTATCAAGTATAATACCTATCTATAAACTGTAAAGCTACAATAAAGCACCTGATAGTAAAACAAGTATGCTGTTGTTAGGTGCCACCAAGTCAATTTTGAGACATGAGAACTGTATGTGACAGAGCAGAACTGCCCCACACAGATGGCAGATCTTTCTCCTTCTGAACCCCAGTGGAACAGCCAACCTTCTGGTTAACAGTTGTGCCATCATAACTCCTGAAAATAAGTATAGACAAATACATTAATTTATTGGACTATAAAACTCAAGTGGAACTTCTTGAGGTATAAACTACATTGTCTCAGTTAGAAAAAATTTTATTAAAACTAAGTCCACCCAAGGAGCTAAATAAACTCTAAGTACAAATAATAGAAAAGAAATTATGCCAAGGCAAGTCACAGAATAAAAATAAAACCAGTGTTAGAAAAAATCCTAAAAGCAAACAAGAAAATTACAAAACATAGAAGAAAAAGAAAAGGATGACAGCAGATTTCTCATGGAATCAATGCAAGCTACATACACAGAACAGCATCTTTAATGTATTGGAGGAAAAAATCTAGAATTCTACACTTGGCAAAAATATATCTGAAAAATGAAGGAGAAATAAAGATATTTGTAGACATACAAAAGTTAAGAGATTATTTGCCAGTAGACTTGTAACAAATAATACAAGTAGTATTTCACGGAGAAAAAATATAATAGCAAACAAATACAGACCAAACCAATACAAAGGAATGAAGAGCACCAGAAACACTATGTGAGTAACTAAAAAGACCATTTTCACTTATTATTCATACCACTTTAAGCTAAGACAATCAACTCTCCCCTCATTATCCATACCACTTTAAAGAGAGAATCTACTTTCTCTTTTAATCATAACACTTTAAGAGACAACTGACTTTTTAAAGTAGAAACAGTAACAATGTAACGTGTGTTCATAGAGGAGTAAACACACATGACAACAGTAGCACAATGGTGGAAAGGGGAAAGCGAAAATCTTCCTAAAAACCTGTAAACCAAACCCACTGCTGCCAAGTCAATTTCAGCATACAGCAACTCTACAGAACACAGTAGAACTACTCGACAGGTTTCCAAGACACGACTGAAGGATTCAAACTTCCAGTAGTTTGGTTAACATGTAAGCTCTTAACCAACATGCCACGAGTGTTCCTAAGACCTTTACACCATAGATGAAACGATCCAACACCATTTAAAAACAGACTAACAAGAGAGATATACTACAAACCCTAAAATAACCACTGAAGTAGTGTAAGAAAAAATTATACCTAAACTGGATATCCATCTGCAATAAACTGAAACAAGATCCATATCTTACACCTTATACAAAAACCAACTCCAACTGGATAACAGACCTAAGTATCAAACCTAAAATGATAAAGCTCATCCAAGAAAAGGTAGGAACAACAATGGAAGTTTTAATACACAATGTGAACAGACTCCAAAATCTGTCAAACCAACCACAATCAACAGAAGAGAAAAACAGATAAATGGGAACTATTAAGAATCAAACACTTTTGCTCATCTGAAGACTTTATTAATAGAATTAAAAGAACACCCACAGAATGGGAAAAAATATTTAGCAACTCTATGTCAGATCGATGCCTGATCTTCATAATCTAAGAGATACTACAAAATATCTATAAGAAGAAGATAAATCATTCAATTAAGCGATGGGCAAAGGAGATGGACAGACATTTCACTAAAGAGAAGATCCAGGCAGCCAAAAAACACATGTGGACATGTTCACGATCTTTAGTTACTACGGAAATTCAAATCAAGACGACAATGAGATTGGCCATGATCCAGAAAACACAAAACAACAAATGCTGGAGAGGCTGTGGAGAAAGTGGAACCCTCCTACACTGTTGGTGGGGTTGCAGAATGGTCCAGCCTCTTTGGAAAGCAATCTGGCGCTTCCTTAAAAAAATAGATATTGATATACCATTTGAGCCAGTAACTCTACTACTTGGAATATATCCTACACAATAAAGGCCTTTCACACCAACGGACACATGCACCAGAATGTTTATCACAGCACAGTCCACCATAGCAAAAAGATGGAATCAACCCAGATGCCCAACAACAGAAGAATGGATAGGTAAACTATGGTACATATACTCAATGGAGCACTACACAATGATAAAGAACAATGATGACTTCAGGAAACATTTCATGGCCTGGTTTCAACTGGAAGACATTATGTTGAGTGAAAGTAGTCAGCGACAAAAGGACAAATATTGTATGAGACCTCTAAGATAAGATCTCAAAAACAGACTTGTATATAGAAGAAAAGACTCTGACAGTTTCAAGGGAGGGGAGGGAGAGTTTAGATTAGATAGTTGGTAGAAATTTGGTTGGGAGAAATCGGTGATAGCACACATTAGAAACAAGAACAACATTAAGTGGACTTCAGCATAACTTGAGTACTCCTTCCATCTTAATCCAATACTTCAAGAACAGAGTAGCTGGGGCGAGGGGCGGGGGACCATGCTCTTGGGCAAAATCGAGGCCAACTGGCACAACTAGCATTTTGCTAAGAGAGCTCTCTGCACCCCACATCGGTGAGTGGCGTCTGAGGTCTTAAAAGCTGCCAAGCTGCCATCCGAGGACACAGCAAATGGTCCCAACTCAGCAGGAAGGGATGATCACCGAGGACCAAAATGACATGGGGTAAAGAAAACCTGGAAGATAGAGAGACCCACATCAGTGGGTGCCTACATAGACTTGGGACCGGAAGAACCGGATGGTGCCCAGCCACCACCAGTGATAGCCGCCATGGAGCTCACAGAGATGAGTCTCACTGGCAACATAAGAATAAAATGGGGTGCATCCTGAGATCTCCACTAAAAGACCTCAGCTGATGGTCCAGCGGTTTCGGGGTCCCCCTGAGAGCATGGCCGCCGGCCCTGATGCTGCCTTTACCCATAAATTATAACAAAGGTCCACTCTTTGGACAGGAATGGATTGGACTTGGCAATGCAGAGTGACCATATATTGGATGCACTTTATGGTTCTATACATCTATAGGATATCATCCTGCTGACCTCTGGCTGGAGGAAGGAGAGTGGGTGGAGAGGAGTGGAAAAAGAGACTGTTGGGACAATGAGACATGTATGGAGCAGAGAGGAATAGTGTGCTGTCACTGGACAGGGAGAGCAGTGGAAGCTGCATATAGGCGGGCATGTGAATGTATACGGGAATGTACATTTTCACTCAGTCATGTTAAATTTAAAGAAAAAGATATACAAATAGCCAATAACCAAACAGACGCTCAACATCATTAATCATTAAAGAAATGCAAATAAAAACCACAACGAGATGCCATTTCACACATACTAGGAGTGCTGGTGGTACAGTTGTTAAGAACTGACTGCTAACAAAAAGGACAGTAGGGAACTATCAGCTCCTCCTTGGAAACCCTATGGGGCTTATCTCCTCTGTCCTATAAGGTCACTAGGAGTTACAACAGACTTGACAGCAATGGGTTTTTTGTTCTGGTTTGGTTTTTGGTTTTTTTAGAATAGTGCCCCTGTATCAGGCCTAGTAAAGGATTTTACAGAAGTATTCTCTGGTTCTACAAAATAAATTACAAAATATCACCAACAAGATCAAAGGAAGGACTTGATAATCATATTTACTTCCGGACTTCCTAGTTCAAGCATTAAATAGTTCTTTCTGATCATCGTATGCGCACACAGCTGTTCAAAAGAGAACTGCAACATGCTGATTGGAAACTTCAATTACATTTCACTAGGCTGGTCACTACATACTGTGGTTCTTATCTATCCAGAATAAACAAGTGTTAGTTTCCTCCAAAACATAGTTTTAGATGCCACTACTGAACATTTAACATGTCGAGCCATCAGACAAGGGGAAAAAAAGAGACAGAAATTTACAGGATTAAACAGACATGGTGCCCTTCATGTTCTCTGAACTATTCAAATAGGGGATCTTCCATTTATTATGTGACCTTGGGTTGTGTTAAAAATGAAACTAAATAATAAGTTTACAATTCTGCTCTGTAATACATGGAGTCGCCATGAGTCAGAATCAACATAATAGCAGTAGGTCTCGCTTAGGTTTATAATTTCGTAAGAGTCATTAAACAGCACACATAATTAAGCTACTCAGCTACTAACCAGCAGGTTAGCATTTCGAGCCTACCCAGAGGCACCGTGGAAGAAAGGCCTGGCAATCTACTTCCAAAAGATCACAGCCAACTGAAAAGTCTATGGAGTAGAGCTCTACTCTGAAACACACAGGGTCATCATGACTCAAAAGTAACTCAATGGCAACTAGGTTCTGCTAGTACGGGCAACTATGCTTGTCTTATTAAAATTTCTGTTTTCTTTCTATCTAGAAGTAAGAATTAAGCACTAAATCAAACGGTAACATAACAAAACATAAGGCCTAGTTGAGCAAATGAAATATCATGAGAAGTGTTGTAGAGATGATGGATGGAGCATGTCTTAGCAGGCAAATCATTTCATTTTCTAATACAGCTGCAGAAGTAATCAGAAAATAAAATTTACACTCTGTAGCTTCTAAAATGAAACATACATTTGAGAATAGTAAAAATATATACTACACAATAAAGGTTATAGCAAGAAGCATACATCTTCTATTTTTTCAAGTTGATTAAAGTGAGGCTGGTTATTAAATCATGGTTCAAATCAAGCGTTTTCTAGAAAGCAGGCAGGTGTTGTATAGCAGCAGTACCCAATGGCATATTCCAGACTCACCTAAAGGAGCTAGAGCCCACCATCAAAACACTAGATCTCAAAGGCGAAACGAACTTACTGTCATCTTCCTATGACTTTCTTAACTAATGTCATTTAAACAAACAAAAAAAAAAAACTACAAAATTCAAGTCTGACAGTGTCACGTAAACCTCTCAGTGTGACAGATACTGTTGGTAACATATCCAGCCATTACTTTCTGCCTCACAAAATTCTCATTTTTCTTCTGGTGGCACCAGGCACAGCAAAGGAAAGATTGGTCTAAGCTAGTTACAGAGACCCACTGCTCCTCTCTGTCAACAATGTATGTAAGTGTGGCTACATGGCCCAGCTGCGAGATATGAGAGGAAGGTAGAAGAAGAGTTCCTGACAAAAGTTTTATTCCCTAATAACACAGAAGACTGTGCTGAAAGAGAGATCTCTGTTTGCTCCTACTCCCTCCTTCCTGTTTGAGATGTCCTCACATGGCAGAAGATACTTGGCACTGTAGTGACCATTCTGCAACCATAATCGGAAGGACCATCAAAATGCAGAGCTGCTGACACACAGGCCCCGCCACTGCTGAGCCTGCGAATTCATCCTGGAACAACTGATTTCAGACTTCTGAAATGAAATAATAAACGTCTGTGTGGTTTATGTTCATGCTTCTCAAAGAGTGCTCTGTGGACTGAGCTAGCCTGCAAAACGTTTACTAGTCCACAAAAACTGCAAACACTGAGAGCAAGACTTTTTAAAGTTTACAGTAATTTTACATTGCTATACAACACTTTCACTGTATTTTAAAAATACTGCCTGTAATTATTTGAAATTAAAAAAAAAAAAACACAGGTCTTTCACCATAGATTGTTAAAAAGCATTTGTTTAGACTTTTAGTTGAATATTAAATCACCTGCATCCAAAACTACTGAGGGCCTCAGCAACACTCAAGAGAAAATCACCTACAGAATTCCTGCTAAATCCTCACACATTTTAAGAATAGCCTTTCTGCAAACAATGAAATATACCAGATAAAAATTAAACAAAAATAGAAGCTAATCACCTGGAGACAATGTTTTGGTCTCTTATCTAGTATTAAATTTCCAAGGATCCCAAAGCAACGTGGAAAAGGGTAAAGGGAAGTCATATAAGAAAATTCAATACATATACAATCCAAACAACATAAGAAACTTAAGCTTTAAAAAAAAAAAGCACAATGATTGAACCAATACGCATTTCTACTGATAATGCCATAATTATGCAACTACATTTCAGATGTTAATTCTCTTTAGAATATATTATCTGACTTCATTAAAGTAGTTCAAAGCTCAGTCAAGCTGATCCATTACAGTATCACTTAAGAGTCTGCGCTGTGTGACATTCAAATTTGTCAGTCTGGCTTTAAAGAAATTTAAACAAAGCACAATAGGAAACTATTTTTTAACCATCAATTAAAGCTTTTTTCCCTAATCACAGCCTGCATAGACTTTAATCATATCCCAATAAAGAAAAGTTGAAACACATGAGAAAAAAATGTATGGCTGTGGACTTAGAAAGGCACTTAACTTACCAGGAAAGATACAATGCAATTAAGAAAAGACCTCTAACTTATGGCCCTACCTTACCGTTTTTTAAAATTAGTAAATTGCAAAGATGCACAGGGAAAAGACTCCATGAATGCCTTCTTGGTACAGTCAAAACGATAGATGAGAACATACGAGCAGAAACCTCAACACAATGAAAAACCCACTGCACTGAAATAGCATTACTTTACAAATGTTTGCGCCACAGCCATTTGTTTTCCAAAAGGCTATACATTAATTTTTCAAAGAATACTCCATATTTTCCCTTCTACAATCAGTGACTTAAAGAATCTGTCCTCAAATTATATGTGGAAATTAATAAACTTCTTTACAGCCTAATTAGATTAACTCTCATTGATTAAATATTTAACTACTAAGGAAGGCAAGCATAAATTTTTAAAAATAGCAAAAATGTACACATATTTATGGGAGCCGCATCTAGCACCAAATGGTGTTGGTTAGCTCCTGTTACATCAACTTCAACTCACAGTGCCCCTACACAACAAGGCAGAACTGCCCCATAGGGTTTCCAAGGAGCGGGTGGTGGATTCAACCTCTCCACTTTTGGGTTAGCAGGAAAGCCCTTAACCATTATGCAACCAGGGCTCCGGACCACAGAGAATTCCCCAATCTAAAATGTAATAGAACTAGAATACTTACAATTTTACATTCAAGTTGTTGGGAACTTGAAAAGCAAGTGTCTCAGATCAGGTAATAAAATTTAAGGTAGGGCTGTGTTTTTGTTTTTAAATTACAAGTTCATTCCCAACACAAGAAGTTCCAACTTGATTATGATCCTTCTCATAATATACATTAAGGTTACTTGTTTAAAAGGTATTTCTTTTAACAGTCCCGATAAAAAAAACTAATAGTTTAGTTGCTACAAAGCACAAATGATTTTGCTTTTAAAGAACAGTCAGGATAATTACATATTTAACACTAATGTTAACATATGCCAAGAACAATAAACATGCTCTCTCATGAACTGCAAAGTAGGTACGATGTACTTTAAATTTCACAGCTTTCAAATCCAAGAACAAAATTTACAGCCAGAATGACAGTTAAAGACAAAGTAAAAGGGGTTTATTGTATCACAGTGCCACACTTCCCAGTTCATTAAAACATCTTATGCTTTGTAATCTTCACTGTTACCAGGTGAAGGAACAGGAGCAAGACATACACCCAACAGCTTCTTTACTGTAACATTCGTAACTTGGAATTCTAACTTGTAGTACACACATGGATAGTCTGGCATATACACTTGTATTAAGCTGTCTTAAGTTCAAGGTAACGGCTTTACTAAGCAAGTGTGACGAAGAGATCAAGCAGCAGTGGGGATTCTTTCCATCATATGAACTGTCTCTTCTGATCAGGAAATACTACTAGTCCTGTCCAAACAACCGAAAACTGTTTTAAGATCTAGTCTATCAAACCAACTAGGGCTTGCACTCTAACAAACCAAGTCTTATCTTCTCATGATACAGAAAAGCAACTGAGAGGCCCAGAGACCTTTCAATGATTTGTCTGAGATCACACACTTCTCAGTTTAAAAGCAGCACTGCCTTCCTTATCATCTAATCTAGTTGTAGTACTCCAGGCTGAATTTCAATATATTCTTTGGCCTCAAAACATTTCTCCAGCTGCTTCTGCTCAGTATTAATTTTCTTTTCTTGGACAGATAAACCATTTACAAAATTCCAGCACGATCAAATAAACACTGAATCCTAAAGACCCTGTAGGACAGACGAGAGTTGCCTCATGGGTTTCCAAGGCTGTAAATTTTTACAGTGCCTGCAACAATGGGCCCAAACATCTCAAAAACTGTGAGGGTGTCGCAGGACAGGGCACTGTTTCATTCACTTCTACACTGTATTGCTATGAGTCAGCACCAACTGAACTCACCTAGCAACACAGTAAATCTTTGTGAAAGCAGACTGCCACATATTCCCTGCCATGGTGCAGCTGGTGGGTTTCAAACCTGACCTTTCAGTTAGCAGCTGCGTGCTTACCTACTGTATCACCAGGGCTCAACAAATAAACTGTTAATATATAAACACAATAAATCCTCACAATTGAACCAGTAAGTCAACATCATGATAAACACAGAAGAAACTGACGTTGTCAAGGATTTCATTTTACATGAATCCACAATTAATTCCCACAGATGCAGCAATCAAAAAATCAAAGCATTGGGCAAATCTCCTACAGAAGACCTCTTTTAGTTGTGAAAAGACAAGGATGCCATTTTGAGGACTATGGTGTATGACCCAAGTCATGTTATTTTCAAGTGCCTCATACACATGCAAAGGCTAGACAATAAATAAGACTAAAGAAGAACTGATACACTTGAACTATGTTGTGAGTAAAGGATACTGAATATACCATGGATTGCCAAAGTGAACAAATTTGTCTTAGAAGAAGTACAACCAGAGTGATTATTAAAAGCAAAGATGGTGAGACTTTACCTTACATACTCTGTGTTATTAGGAGGGAGCAGTTCCTGAATATAATACCGCATTTGGTAAAGTTGAGGATCAGTGAAAAAGGGGGAGATCCTCAATACAATGGATGGACAAGACTGGCTGCAACAAGAGCCTGAAACTATCATAACTGTGTAGGTGGCACAGGTCAGGGCAGTTTCACTCTGTCGTACAGTGGGTGACTGCAAGTCAGAACCTACTGGGATGGCACTTAACAATCCCTGGTTACAATTCCATTTGAGAATGTGTTATCTTTATTATGTTAATGATGCTGGACTGGTACAGGGTATACCTTTACTCAATCCCTTTTAAGACAGACAGGATTTAACAAGCAAGTTAAGAAGCAGCCTTGAGGGAAGAAATATGCCAAGCCACATGATGATGACCCAGGAGCAAAAGCTTAGAAGAGAGGAACCTTCCTCCAGAGCCGAGAGGGAGGGAAAAATCCTTCCCGAGATGTTCTCAAACTGTGAGGAAATAAATTTGTTTGTTAAAGTCACCCATTTATGGTATTTGTTATAACAACACTAGATAATTAAGACAAGAGTTTTTAACAATATATTCCCGAGGATTTTTTTTCAAGTTCATTGGCTGGAAGCTTAAATACAGTCACCAATTTCATCCCCGTCCCACCCTCATCCCACCAGGCCTTATCTCTTAAAATTGAACCTTTCAAATCCTAAGAAGGCAAGAACAAGTATCTCTACAAAGCTTCCAAACACTTAAAATTCTTTTTTTTTTTTTTGGTAAATACTTGGTCCTCTATTGGTACGTTCAAAATTGTATATAAGCAGGTATGTTTTTCACTAAAGAGGAGCCCCGGTAGCACAGTGGTTAAGCACGAACCAAAAGGTTAGTGGTTCACATCTACTTCCACTCCAGGGAGAAGTATGTGGCAGTCGAATTCCATAAAAACATACAGCTTGGAAAACCGATGAGGCAGCTCTACTCTGTCCTACAGGGTCACTGTGAGTCAGAACTAACTAGAAGGCAATGAATGGGTTGGGCTGGGTTGGGTTGAGTTTAGCTATGGAGGCCTGAAACATCAAAGCTCATTCAACAGCTCAGCTGTTTTCTAATAGTGACATGGCACACTAAGGAGGAATGAAAGGTTTATCCTTGCCCCAGAGCCTCTCCCTAGCAGCAACAGTACTTCTTGCTAAAACCAGTCAAAAAAAACAAACCCACTGCCGTCAAGTCAGGTGCAACTTATAGCAACCCTAGAGGTCAGAGGAGAACTGCTCCATAGAGTTTCCAAGGTGCGCTTGATGGATCTGAACCGCTAACCTTCTGGTTAACATACATAGCACCTATCGCACTGTGCCACCAGGCTTTCTACACTTCTTGCTAGCCAATGCAGAAAGAGAGAATGAGACATCAAATCCAGATCTCTGGCAGCACTTTACAGAACATAATGGCGACCCTGATGGGCTGGCCAGCGGCCCATATGGCTTTTTAACCCATCTCAGCCCTCTGGAGTGCAATGAATCACGTTTGTGTGGCCTTTCTCACCACAGTATTATAACTTCCCCCAAGTGATTGGGTGGGACTGTGCAAATCAGGTAATTGTAGCCCACCAAGCAACTGATGAGTTTTCCTAGCCCACTAGGTTTAAAATCCCAGAGGCTAGAAGGACAGCCACAAGTAAACTGTGTCCTTTGGACCTAGGATCCTGGAACCAGGAGCAAGAGAGAGACACAAGAGAGAAAGAGAGAGTGGTAACACTGACAATGGCAAGAAGCAGTGACAGAGAAGTGTGTCAGAAATGATGAACGGAGAGATCAGCAGGAGAGTCCAGCAGGAGATGGAAGGCCAGGAGTACCGTGCCTCCAGGCACTTGGTAGAACTAGGTTTGCTGACCTACAGAAGTGGAGCTGAGTACCTTCACGGTGAGGTATACCAGCAGAGTGAGGTGACTCTGGGTACGGTCAGCAGAGCTAAAAGAGTTTTGTAACACTTGCCCAAGCAGGGCAGAGGTCAAAGGGCCAGGGAGAGGTATGCCTGTGAGCAAAGCTGACAAGAGGCTGAAATGATGTAATAAGCACTTGCATCCTGAGTGTTCCTGAACCTGAATTGCAACCTGGTAGTTCTATAATAAACTCCATAATCTTGAGTAGTGTCTGCCAGTTCTGTGTGGCCACTGAAGGGAATTACCAATTCAACAGAGAAACAGCGTACAGTGGGATGGATGGCTGGTGTCAGAACAGCTAAAAACAGCAGAGCCAGGAAGCATGTCTGACCTCCCCCTTATGGGCATCATCCTTGGGCTGTTGATGCTGATTCACCTTTCCCCTTGTATACATTAGAGGATTGTCAGATGACTATCCCCAACACCATTTTCATATTCTCTCTTGTAAACTATTTTCTGAGGCACTAGCACACAACAGTAAGCGATCTAATAATGAACATTTCAAAACATACATGACAAAACAGTAATTTATGATCTAGAACTATGTAGCTTTTCTACAAAGCTACTTTCTATTATTAAATATACCCTCCATGAGAGATAATTTTAAAGCACAGAACATAACTTGAAGCAAAGTTCTGAATAAATGATTTGGAGCATTAGCTTGTAACACACACTGTTTAATTCCTTTTTAAATTTTAGTTCAGAGGGTCTATACCCCTGGAGGACTTTCCTTCCCGGCTTGATCTTCAGACTGCAAGCGGTTCATTCCAGTCAACTCTGGAATATCTCTAGTGAAGGATTCTCACTGAACTCCCTTAGCAAGTTATTCCATTGTCTGACTGACCTCACTGTCAGGTAACATTTTAGCAGGAGATTAGAACATTTTTCTTTTTTGGTTCCAGAACAAAGTAGTTTTTAGATCAAAAAGAATTGCTGCGGCATCCCTGCTGACACAATAGGATACAGCAAAAGAGAAAAAGCACTGCTTGGCTAATACCATTTGGCTACTGGACAGTTTATTCCTAAAGCTGTATATAGTTTTGAAATATATCGTTTAAAGGAACATACAAAGCGTGTGTAGTTTTCATTGCTACTTTTTAAAAATGAAATCCTTTAATGGCTATTGTGTCCATTCACTTTCTTTTAATACTCAGAAACGAAAAAAAGGAAAACATTTCATGTTACTAAATGCTTGACTGACCTAACTCACACTGAACAAAAATAATCCATACCCCACAAACTTCTAAAATCTTATGGATTTTTTTAAGTCAAATATACAAAACATCACTGAGATCTTACTTTTAATCCTTAGACTATAGCCAGACATTCCAAACTAACAGTCTGTTCCCATATATAGCTACTACCACACAATTCCCACAAAAAGTTCCAATCCAACATCTTGAGGCTCTCCTAAAAACAAGTGTTTTTTTTTTTGTTGTTGCTGCTGTTGTTGTTTTTAAGCTCAGGAGAATATCAAATATACCTGATTTCAAATACCATTTAGTTCTTCAGATCCAAACAGATTCTTACCTGTTTTACCAATAGTGAATTTATTATCATCCAAATTAAGAAGAAAAGCATGTTCATTCAGCCACTGAGTTACTGACTCTTTGAAAATATTCTCTAACTACAGGCAAAATAGTTTGACACACACACACTTAAGTACCTTTGATTATACAGCTAATTCATTTAATTGGGGTCTTATACACAAGCCAGCCAAGTGCCGTCAAATATACCTTTATTATTTGTTACAAACATTCACACAAAAACTCCATTTCATAGCCACACAAAATAAGTACCCCTAGAATGGAAATCTATGACTGCATTGTGGACAATAAAGATAACTCTATTCAAGTCTTCACACTTCTTAAAATCAATTCCCCACCCAGAAAACAAACAGGTAAAAAACATTTTCTACATCTGAGATGAAATGTAAATTAGAAATGGAGAATAAGCTTGTTTTTGCTACACCAAAAAGCATCCTGCTACACACACAAAAAGATTACTAAGCAAAGTAGTCCCAATCTATTCTCTGTTTGCCATCCTACACCACTTCCTACTTTAATTCCTGGTAGGTATACTTCGTTAGGAATTTAAAACTAGCAGTTACCCAGGTCACAGGGATATGAACAAAGAACAGTAAGCTACTCAGGCTAGAAGTCAATCATACATGGGCTAGGCCTGAGGGTTTTCCCTGTGAAGTTCAGAGACCAACCAGAGTGTTTGCTCTAGGCACAACAATGCTATCTATTCAAATCTTGCCTGTAGTATTAATTTAAAGGACTAGGATCAAAATCAGATTAAGATATCAAAACAAAATTACAGACCAATATTCCTTATGGCTACAGATACAAAAATCCTCAACAAAATACTAGCAACCAAACATATCAATATATAAAAAGGATTATACAGTATAAGCAAGCAGAAACTGCCCCAGAACTGAAAGGTTTAATATCTGGGAATCAATTATGTAATATACCATATTAATAAAGGAAAAAAAACATGATTATGTCAACAAAAAAACCATCTGACAAAATCCAACACCCTTACACAATACAAATACTGATCAAACTAAGAACAGAAGAAAATGTCCTCCTCTCACAAAGTAAACCTATTTTTAAAAATCCACAGCTAACATCATACTTAATGGTAAAAGACTGAACGCCCATGAGATTAGGAAATGTAGGAGGTGTAGGCCCAAGGTAATCACTAGGGACCTTATAAGAGGAAGCAGGGGAGCAGATGAAGAAAGGCAGTTTAGAGCAACAATTCGGAAAAACGAATAAAGGGTCACAGTCAAGGAATGCAGGTGGAAAGGACAAGGAAAGAAATTCTCCTTTACAGCCTCCAGAAGGAACCAAGACTACCAAAACACCTCGATTTGAGCCCGGTAAGACTCAATTCAGACTTCCAGAAAGATGATGCTTCATGCTATTTTATGCCACTAAGTTTGTAATCATTTGTTTTAAAAGCCATTGGTAAACAATAATAATATCCAAATCCATTGCCATCGAGTCAATTCCAACTCATAGCAACCCTACAGGACACAGTAAAACTGCTCCATAGTTTCCAAGAATGGATTCAAACTGCCAGCCATGACTCCACCAGGGTCTGCAGTTATTTATTATAGCAGCAATAAGTAGCTAACTAATGAAGACTTGGGCAGGGGAGTACAGAGATGCTCACTTCCACTACTTTTAAGTAACATCCTACTGGAGGTTCTAACCAGAGCATAAGGAAGAAAAATAAAAGGCACCCAGACTGAGAAAGAAGTAAACTTATCTATCCACAGGTGAAAAGCTTTTGTATACAGTAAATTCTAAGAAACCCAGTGAAACCCTGCTGGCACAGTGGTTAAGAGCTTGGCTGCTAACCCAAGGCCAGCAATTCAAACACACTGCTGCTCTGTGGAAATCCTACTAGTATCCGCCCTACAGAGTCATAATTAATCAGACTCAATGGCAACCAGTGTCTTTTTTTTACACTTAAGAAACCCACTTAGAAACTACCATAATACAAAGTTCAACAAGGTCACAAGATCAATATATAAAAATCAAATCTTTGTAAACATTAGCAATAAACATTCTAAAAATGACACTAACAATTCCACTTACAATATCAGAAGGAATAAAACATTCGCATATAAATTTTTAAAAACCACACTGAAAATACACATTTCTGACAAAAGAACTAAATTAATAGATATCTCATACTCATCAATCTGCAAATTTCATATTGTTATGATGGTTTAACACTTGCCAAATACATCTACAGATGCAATGCACTGCGTATCAAAATCCCAGGTGGCTTCCTTGCAGAAACGGAAAAGATGACCTTAACATTCATACAGAAATTCAAGGAACACAGACTAGCCAACGCAATATTGAAGACAAACTAGGTATGCGCCTACTTTCAGAATTCAGAAGTTACTACAAAACTACTGTAATCAAGACAGTGTGGTACTAGCATATAGGCAGTCATATAGATCAATGTAACAGAACTGAGAGTTAAAAATAAGCCTTTAGATTCATGGTGAACTGATTTTCAACAGGGTGCCAAGACAATTCAAAGGGAAATGCGGGTGTTTTCAACAAATGACACTGGGACAAATGAATCCTCACATGCAAAGAATAAAGTTGGACCCTTACCTTATACCATACTCAAAATTTTAAAACCAAAAGTTGATTATAGATCTAAATATAAGAGCTACACTTATTAAATTCTTAGAAGAAAACATAAGCATAAATCACTGTGATCTTGGATTAGGCAATAGTTTCTTGGCTGTGACACCAAAAGTATATGCAAACAAAAAGTAAGTTGGACTACATCAAAATTTAAAATTTTTCTGCAGCATACCATCAAGAAAGTAAAAAAGACAACACACAAAATAGAAAAAAAAATCTGTAGATCAAGTATCTGACAATGGACTGAATCAAAAACAAAGAACCTCCACAAGTCAATGACAACAAGACAAACCAATTTAAAACTGGACAAAGGATGTAAACAGACATTTCTCAAAAGGGATACACAAATGTCCAATAAGCACTTGAAAAGATGCTCAACATCACTAGTCACTACAGAAATGCAAATCAAAACCACCATGAGATTTCCATGAAAGACAGCTATAACCGTAAGGACAGACAACAGCAAGTGTTAGTAAGGATGTGGCAAACACTTTCATGGAAATGTAAAATGGTGCAGCCATGGTAAAAAGTCTGACAGTTCTTTAAAAAAAAATTAAACACAGAATGACCACATCACCAACCAAGTATACGGATTAGTTACATACCTAGCTGTATGTAAATGTTCAGCTTCAGCATTACTTCCAACAGTCAAAAGGTAGAAACACCCAAGTGTCCATAAATAGCCGAATGGATAAACATGACGTGGTGCATGCGCGCGCGAACACACACACACTCACACAGAAAGTAATATTATTCAGTCATATAAAGGAATGAAATGCTGATACATACTTGACATGCACAAACCTTAAAAGGACTCTGCCAAATGAAATAAGCCAGACACATATGGGCAAACATTGCATGGCTCCACTTAAATATCTAGAAGAGGCAAATTCACACAGACAGACAGCAATCTACAGGTGACCAGGATTTACAGAGTGAAAAACGGGAGTTACTATTTAATGAGCACACAGTTTCTATTTGGGGTAATGAAAACTCTGGAAATGAACAGTGGAGATGGTTGCACAACATATGAATGCAATTAATATATACTTTAAAATGGTTAAAATGGCAAATTGTTATGTGTATTTTTAGCACAATAAAACTTCTTAAAAAATAATGCAACAGAAAACAATAGCGAAAATAAGTAAGTGCAAAAGCTGAGTTTCTTACACAGATCAACAAAACTGATAAACACCTTTTACCAATATCACAAATGAAAGACAACATAAATGTACCCCTTACATATCTTAAAAGAATACATGAATATAATGAACTTCATGGTAATAAATCTGATGACTTAGATGAAAATGACAAACTCCATGAGAAATACAATTTATCAAAACTTACAACACAGAATAAACCCCCCAAAACTAAACACAGTGCCATCAAGTTGATTCCAACTCATAGCAACAATAAACCAAAAAAACAAACTCACTGCCATCCACCAGGTCTGACTGATAGTGACCCTAGAGGTCAGAGCAGAACTGTCCCATAGAGCTTCCAAGGAATGCCTGACAGATCTGAACTGTGACCTTTTGGTTAGCATATACAGCACTTAAACCACCACATCACCACAGTTTCTGACAATACATAACCCTTACAGCCCTAACACTACTAAAGAAACTGAATTTCTCCACCTACAGAATGGGAAAAAATATTTGGTAGCTACATGTCAGATCAACATTTGATCTCCATAATCTATAAGGTACAACAAAATATTAATAAAAAAAGGTAAACCATCCAATTAAGCAATGGGCAAAGGAGATGGACAGACACTTCTCTAAAGAGGAGATCCAGGCAGCCAAAAAATATATCCAGACATGCTCATAATCATTAGCTATTAAAGAAATTCAAATCAAAACTATGATTAGATAGCCATCTCACTCCAAAAAGGTTGGCCATGATCCAAAAAACACAAAACAACAAATGCTGGAGAGGCTGCAGAGAAATTGGAACTCTCCTTCACTGTTGGTGGGACTGCAAAATGGTGCAACCTCTTTGGAAAGCAATCTGGCACTTCCTTAAAAAAATGAATATACATATACCATTTGACCCAGTAATTCCACTTCTCGAAATACATCCTACAGAATCAAGACCATTCATACCAACTCACACGTGCACATGAATATTTACTGCAGCACAGTCCACAACAGCAAAAAGATGGCATCAACCCAGATGTCCAACATGAGAGGAATGTTTAGGTATACTATGGTATATATACTCAATGGAACACTATGCAATGATAAAGAACACGGATTTTAGAAAACATTTGTTAACCTGGTTTCAACTGGAGGACATTATGTTGAGTGAAAGCAGCAGCAACAAAAGAGCAAATATTGCACAAGACCCCTATGATAAGAACTTAAAAACAGACTCATGCACAGAAGAAAAGACTCTTTGACAGCTGCAAGGGTGAGGAGGGAGGGAGGGAAGGTGAGGGGGTGAGGGTTTAGATAGTTTACAGAAATTTGGCTGGATGCAATCTGTGATGACACACATTAGAAGGGAGATGAGTATTAACTGGACTTCAATATAACATGATTACTCCTCCTACATTAACCCAATATTGCAAGGACAGAGTAGCTGGGGAAGGGGGCCGGGGACCATGCTCTCAGGAGACACTGAGGCCAAACTGGCACAACTAGCATTTTGCTAAGAGAGCCTTCTGCACCCCACATTGGTCAGTGGCGTCTGGGGTCTTAAAAGCTGACAAGCTGCCATCTGATAGTACACCAAATGATCCGAACTCAGCAGGAACGGATGATCACCAAGGACCAAAACGACATAGGGGAAAGAGAACCCAGAAGAGAGATCGATCCACGTGAGTGGGTGACTACATCAACTTGTAATCACTGTGACCGGAAGAACCGGATGGTACCAGGCCACCACCAGTGACAGCCGTGTTGGGGCTCGCAAAGTTGAGTCTCACTGGCAACAGAATGAAAAGGGATGCACCCTGAGATCTCCACTAAAAGACCGGACAAGGGCCCTCAGAGTTCCCCGGGAGCATGGCCCCTGGCCCTGATGCTGCCCCTGTCCATAAATCATAATGGAGGTCAACTCTTCGGACAGGAATGGATTGCACTTGGCGACACAGAGTGACCACATCACGTGTGCACTTTATGGTTCTATGCATCCATAGGATGTAGTCCTGCTGACCTCTTACTGGAGGCGGGGGAGTGGGCAGAGAGGAGAGAACAGGAGATTGCTGGGAGGGTAAGACATGTATATGCAGCGGAGAGGAAGAGCATGCTGTCACTGGGCAAGGAGAGCATTGGCAGCCACATATACATGGGCATGCAAATTTATATAGAAATGTACATTTTCACTCAATCATAATTTAAAAAAAAATTACAGAGAAACTCGTATCTCACTGATTAATTTTATAAAATATTTAAGAAAGCACCAACACCTACTGAACACAGACTCTTCCAGAAAAGAGAGAAAAACTACAGGCCAATGTCCTTTGTAAGCAAATATGGAAAAATCTTTAACATAGAAAATGCAGCAATACTAAGAAGAAAAAGGATACATCATGACCACGTGAAGTTTATTCCAGGACTGCAAGGCTGTTTTATCATTAAGGCAAATAAGCCATCATCATCCATACTGTATCACTGCAGAAGAGACTTTTTCATCATAAACATGTCATATTTCTCCACTTCTGAAAACTCTTTAGCAGCTCTCCATGCCCAGAAACAAGAGGGAAACCTTACCACAGCATGTAAAGGTCTGTCCATAACCCAGACATACACAGCAGCGTTATCTCTGGATACCCTCCCTCCAGTATTCTCACTACAATACATTTGCCATGCTACTTGTCTAACATGTGTCTCTTTTCTCCTCTTCTTCATTCAAAAATTCCAAACACCACTCTAAGTTGAGTTCTTCCTGAATTCTTGATCTCCACAAGCTGACTTCACTACTCCTCTCTACATCTCCAATGTATCTTGTATAACCCAGTATTATAACAGATAATTGCCATTATTTTTATCTTCACTCATGCAAGACAGAGGCCCAATCTTTTTGTCACACTAACAGAAAAAAGAAAAAATATCATATGGTATGGAGCAGAGAGGAATAGTGTGCTGTCACCAGACAGGGAGAGCAGTGGAAGCTGCACATAGGTGGGCATGTAAATTTATACGGGAATGTACATTTTCACTCAAGTCATGTTAAATAAGAAAAAAAAGAAAGAAAAATCATATGATCATTTCAATAGATGCAGAAGCAGCATTTTCAACCTAATAAAAGAAAAAATCTACAAGTAACATCATACCTAACTTCCAAGTAGCACTAACCTCATAATATTCAACATTTATATGTGCTTAAAAGTTTACAGAGCATTTTATGCATAACCCTCACTGGTTGTAACAATCACTCTATAAAGAAAATAAATAAATAAAATAGCTAGAGAGTTGTTAATGTCCCAACTGGTATGACAGCAAATCTAGGTTAGAAATGTTAAGAAAACCAGTACTGGAATCCTCATTTTTGATCTACATTACCTTTCCATAGTCCCTTACTTTCAGGCTCATGTCACAATGGACAATTAGTCCCTCCAATAAGCCATTATTTTGGTAGTCTGGTCCCTGTGTGGCAATTCTTAACATTTTCTAGCAATGCTACTAGTTAAAGGGACTATAGCAAACAGTAAGATACTACAATGACTACCATATTTCAGTAGTTAACAAAATAAAACAGAACAAGTACCACTAATAGACCCACTGCCGTCAAGTCAATTCTGACTCATAGTGACTCTATAGGAGAGAGCAGAACTGCCCTATAGAGTTTCCAAGGAGTACCTGGTGGATTCGAACTGTCAACCTTTTGGTTAGTAGCCACAGCACTTAATCACTACACAACCAGGGTTTCTAATGCACACTGAAAAATTACAAGTCCACATTAAAGACCTTTTATGAGAAGAGCTCTGCCCCACAGAGCAAAGGACACAACCATTTCCTTCAGAGATCTGAAATACAGGAAATTCCAGGCCTTGCTTGAATTTCTGTCAATGTCTTAGTCAAGCAACTATCAGCTGGAACCCTAGAACCACAGTTCCCGAATGTCCTGGCCACTTGAGTTTGTTTCTAATTCATAGGGATTTTTCATGTGGGAAAATACAAATACTGCCTTAACATACTTCCATCTGTGATACATCCCGAGTTCTGCAGCGAAGCAGGATTTGCTCTCTTCTTGCACCTCATGCACTTCAAAGCACACACATAGTCCAAATCTCTTCAAATAACCTGGTAACAAGCTACCAAAAAAATATTTTTCTTGTTTAAACTAACTTTGCCTATAGACCAATCATATCTGTAGGTCCTCTTTTACACTTTTTGTGTTTCCTACATGACGTATTTGTCGAGGACAAAACATTAAACAGTGAACATAAAATAAGCTTCCTTCTCTAATGGAGTTGTCGTCTCTGTGAACATTCCAGATCTTAACCAAAGCAGTCCATATTCAATCACATGGTACCCTTCAGACACACTGCCTAAAAGGCTTAGTGAGTTTCTATCTGACCTTACTACTGCTGAAAGTCAGTGACCACAAAGGTATTTCTCTCTGACATTTACAATGACTGAAGTAAAATAAGGACCTCTCTCCTTCAAACATGACAGAAAACTAAAAGTGGCTAATACACTACCAAGTAGGGGGCACCAGTATTTCAGCTACTTCTGTACTCAAAATGCCTGCTTTCAACAATCCCTGGGTGCATCATACGGAAAACCTTGTTGCTGTTACTGATAGGCACCACTGAGTCGGTTCCACTAGGCACAACAGAGAACAAAACACTGCTGGCTCTTATGCCATGTCCACAATCATTTTTATGCTTAAGCCCATTTCTGCAGCCACTTAGGGTCTTCCTCTTTTTCGCTCACCCTCTACTTAGCCAAGGATGAAGTCCTTCTCCAGGTACTTATCCCTCCTGACAACGTGTCCAAAGTATGTAAGATACAGTCTCACTACCTTTGTTTCAAAGGAGCACTCTGCAAATATTCTTCCAAAACAGATGTTTGTTCTTTCAGCAGTCCGTGGTACATTCTTCTTCAGCACCACAATTTAAAAGCATCCATTCTTCTTCTGTCTTCCCTATTCACTGTCCAGCTTTCCTATGCATATGAGACAGCTGAAAATACCATGGCTTGTGTCAGGCACACCTTAGTCTTCAAAGTGACATGTTTACTTTTCAACACTTTAAAGAGGTCCTTTGCAGCAGATTTTCCAAATGCAATGCATCTTTTGATTTTCTGACTGAAGCTTCCATGGGCATTGATTGTGGAACCAAGTAAAATGAAATTCTTGACAACCTCAATCCTACCTCCATTTATCATGACGTTGCTTGCTGGTCCAGCTGCAAGGATTTTCATTTTCTTGGTGTTGAGGTGTAACCCACATTGAAGGCTGTTGTGGTCTTTGATCTTCATCAGTAATGGCTTCAAATCCTCTTCACTGTCAGCAAGCTAGATTGTGCCATCGGCATAACACAGGCTGTTAATGAGTTTGCCTCCAATCCCATGTTTCATTTTCTTCTTCATATTGTCCAGCTTCTAGGATTATTTGCTTGGCACACAGATTGAAAAGGTGTGGTGAAAGGATACAACCTTCACAAACACCTTTTCTGACTTTAAACCACAGGGTGTCCCCTAGTTCTGTTCAAATGAGTACCTCGATTCATATATAGATTCCTCATGAGTACAACTAACTGTCTTCAAATAAGGAGCTGGCAGTATACTTCTGGAAAGAATTAGCCAGTGAAAATCTATGAACAACTGCAGAACATGGAAAATCTTAGATGATCTAAACTTTTAATCAAATGGTCAGCAAAATAACATTATCATGAACACTCTATGGATAAGTCAATTTCAAGCTTCTCTTTATTGCAAGAAGAATTCAGAAATGTTTGATAATATGTTTAAAGTCTAATTATAGGAAGAATAAAAAGGTTCAAATCAAAGATGGGATCTCACCCAGTCATTTTCTAACACGTTTTTGAAAGTTTTCCAGATAACAATTCCACTCAACTCAACTTTCCCACCATAAGCCTGGGACTGGCAGCACTACTGTTATTTCAAGGTCAAGGTACACACAGGAGTTGCCACCAAGAACATGGCACTTGGGCACAAACCAGCAATTAAATAAAGCAGTCAAAAATTCAGGGAAGATGGCACTATTAAGAATCAAACACTTCTGTTAATCCAAAGACTTCACTAATAGAATTAAAAGGCCACCTACAGAATGGGAAAAAATATTTGGCAACTCGATGTCAGACCGACATCTGATCTCCATAATCTATAAAATACTACAAAATATCAATCAGAAGAAGATAAATCATCCAATTAAGTGATGGGCAAAGGAGATGGACAGACATTTCTCTAAAGAGGAGATCCAGGCAGCCAAAAACACATACAGACATGTTCACAATCTTTAGTTATTAAAGAAATTCAAATCAAGACGACAATGAGATACCATCTCACCCCAACAAGGCTGCCCATGATCCAAAAAAACACAAAACAACAAATGCTGGCGAGGCTGTGGAGAAAGTGTAACTCTCCTACACTATTGGTGGGGTTGCAAAATGGTCCAGCCTCTTTGGAAAGCAATCTGGCACTTCCTTAAAAAAAATGGATATTGATATACCATTTGACCCAGTAATTCCACTACTTGGAATATATCCTACAGAACCAAGGCCTTTCACACCAACAGACACATGCACAAGAACGTTTATCACAGCACAGTCCATGACAGCAGAAAGATGGAATCAACCCAGATGCCCAACAACAGAGGAATGGACAGGTAAACTATGGTATATATACTCAATGGAGCACTATGCAATGATAAAGAATAATGACAATTCCAGGAAATATCTCATAACCTGGTTTCAACTGGAAGACATTATGTTGAGTTAAAGTAGTCAGTGACTAAAGGACAAATTGTATGAGACCCCTATGATAAGACCTCAAAAACAGACTTATGTATAGAAGAAAAGACTCTGTGATGGCTGCAAGGGAGAGGGAGAGGGGAGGGTTTAGATTAGATAGCTGGTAGAAATTTGGTGGGGTGAAATCGGTGATAGCACACATTGGAAACAAGAACAATATTAAGTGGACTTCAACATAAATTGAATATTCCTTCCATCTTAACCCAGTATTACCAAGGACAGAGTAGATGGGGCCGGGGGCCTGGGACCATGCTCTCAGGTGAAATCGAGACCAACTGGCACAACTTGCGTTTTGCTGAGAGGGCTCTCTGCACCCCACACTGGTGAGTGGCGTCTGGGATCTTAAAAGCTGCCAAGCTGCCATCCGAGGATATAGCAAATGGTCCTAACTCAGCAGGAATGGATGATCACCGAGGACCAAAATGACATGGGCTAAAAACAACCCAGAAGATAGAGAAATCCACATCAGTGAGTGCCTACATAGACTTGGGACCGGAAGAACTGGATGGTGCCCAGCCACCACCACTGATTGCCCCGATGGAGCTCACTAAATTGAGTCTCATTGGCAACACAAGAATAAAAAGAGGTGCACCCTGAGATCTCCACTAAAAGACTGCACTTGATGGTCCAGTGGCTTCAGGGTTCCCCTGGGAGCATGGCCCCTAGCCCTGATGCTGCCCTTGCCCGTAAATTATAACGAAGGTCCACTCTTTGGACACGAATGGACTAGACTTGGAGAGGCAGAGTGACCACATATTGGATGCACTTTACGGTTCTATGCATCTATAGGAGATGATCCTGCTGACCTCTGGCTGGAGGAAGGAGAGCAGATGGAGAGGAAGGGAAAGGAGCCTGTTGGGAGGCTGAGACATGTATGGAGCAGAGAGGAATAGTGTGCTGTCACCGGGCAGGGAGAGCAGTGGAAGCAGCACATAGGTGGGCATGTAAATTTATATGGGCATGTACATTTTCACTCAGTCATAATAAAAAAAAAAAATTCAGGGAAGAGTGAAGGGTGAAAGCTGTATTTCCAGTTTCACAGTTTGAGCAAAGAAAACAAGGCAGCTACCACACAGCATTCTGCACTCACCATCCAATTCCTGAGTTACCTGTGGACCATTCTCTCTGACCCACTCCTAATGCAACCCAGCTCTCCATTCCCAATCTTAATTCCCTTCTCTTCTGCTTTCTCAGCACCACTGACATCAAAATATTTGTCCTTGGTATACCCTGTCTGCAGCTAAACTCTGAGGCCAATTTCCTTTCTTCACTCAAAACTGCTCAAATCACAGCCCCTAAACATAGTCCTGTTTCACAGAATCCAAAGATACAGCATCACAAATATTAAAAAATATGTGAAATATACATAATCTCTAAATTTTTAGCAAAAAGGGTGGAAATTCCTCAGTTAAGAGATAAAGAACTTCTACACAAGTACTCATCTTCCTTTTACCAAAACTTCATTGTAATCTCAGCCTACACTGTGCTACGTTATCCTCCTTCTTTGTAACAATATGGCAGCCAGATGTCCAACTGAAGTTGAACTGACAATTTTCTGAGATAAAAAATTTAGAGCTAAAATTGAAAATTAAGTGATAAAGTTGATTTTGGAAAAAAAAGATGCTGAAACATCATTTCAACAGAGAAAAACCATGAGGATGTTTATGCCATGTATACATACATGCATGTATGTGTGATTTTCTTGACTCAGTCTTTATACCAAAAAAAGTTCACTAAACAGAAATAATAAACCTGACAATCTGCTATTATCACTTCTACACGTCTCATTATCCTGTTCCACAGGATTCTCCAGTAAAATCTATAATCTTTTCCATGTAGAATTATGTTTACTACATATTTTATTAAGAAATTATTATTGTGCTTCTCTCAGATCACCAGGTATGTGTCTAATTAAGTACATGAAGAGAAACTGTATATGCAAATACAGAAAGCAATCATGGAGACAAATCTGGGTCTTACCTTAGTCAGCTGGTACCGCACTAACAGAAATACAAGTGGGTGGCTTTAACAAAGAAGAGTTTCTTCTACAGTTCAGTAGGCTAGAAGTCTGCACTCAGGGTGCCCTATTACATTTAATTTTTTATTTAAATTCAAAAGCAGAATTTTTGTCACCAGTCTTAGTCAAGGTATGTTGGGTCAACCTCACAAACCTGACAAACATTTACCTTCAAATGATGAGGCACCAAAGAACAAGCATCTCCACCTTGTTAGCTGTCAGCTGCTATCAAGTCAGCTCCAACTCAGAGCAACCGTATGAATTACAGAACAAAACGTTACCTAGTCATGAGCCATCTTCAGGATCTCTGATTAAGTCTGAGCCCACGGCTGTGGCTACTGTGTCAATCTTAGTCAGTAAGAATTTCTCCCACCTTTCACTGACCCTCTACTTTACCATATAAGGTATTTTTCCTGATGACATGTCCAAAGTAAACAAAGTTTTTCCATCTTCACTTCTAAGCAACATTCCAGTTCTATACCTTTTAAGATTGATTTGTTCCTTTTTCTGACATCTATGCTATCATTCAATATTCTTTGCCAACATCACCGTTCTAAAGCATCAGTTCTTTTATCTTCTTTTTCTTCGTGTCCAGCTTTTGCATGCATGAGGCAGTTGGAAAGACCATGGGCTTCCTACCCATCTCAGACAAACACAATCTGACCAATGGGATTCATCAAACCATACAAACACCAACTGTCCTGGGTACGTGGGTGATTTGGTTACTTGGTTTCTCAGATCACTGCCTAGTTCTAGTTAAAAAAACACACCAAACCCAGTGCCAGAGAGTCAACTCCAGCTCACAGTGACCCTATAGGGTAAAGCAGCACTGCTCCAGTTTCCAAGGAGCACCTGGCAGATTCAAACTGCCAACCTTTTTGGCTGGCAGAGGCAGCACTTAACCACCATGCCACCAAGGTTTCCTATTTCTAGTTAGGCAGCTATTACAACCAAAGCCCTAAATGCTTACCCATCTGAAAATATTAAGTTTGAGAACTGATTCTGGTTAAACTAATGGAAAAAAACTGTGAAAGCTAAAACTGTTCAAAGATAATAGCAAAGCAAGTAACTATTAAATTCTAACAAATCAAAGTGTAACTAAATAAAAAATAACATTAAAATCATGTATTTTTCTATGTCATTCCATTCTGGATAACAATTTTATAATTAAGTACATCACTGCAAAACTCAGGTTACACAGAGACTCACCAGAAAAGTGCCAAAAATCATTATCCCATTTCTGCCGGTAACACTGGAGGGAATAAGGTTAGAGAACAGCAGAACAAATATCACTTATTTTCTATACCTTTACTAGCAACAGCTCAACAAAATTTTTAGCAAGCTCTAAAAGCAGTGAAAAAGAATAAGGCTCCATTATGTATCCATCTGTAACACCCACTAAGAAGTATTTCTAAATAAATTCTGTAGCATGAAAATCACATAATATCTATGTGACACAGTTCTTACCAATTCTCTCTCTAGTTACAGCGAGAAGGGGCACACTCTTCATCTGTAGCTAGTTACATGTAGGTTAAAATCCTAGAAGTTTCAGAACTCTTAAATGGAAAAACGAGATTTTTAACACCCACCTTACTTTCTTCGTATATGAAATGTAGAGGGCTACCCACACCTAAGCATAAATGTGAGGATTAAATCAAATGAACCTGTCAAGTTTCTGAGACAGTGCTTTCCACTGTACCCTAAATAAGTTAGTTTCCTACTTGTGGTTTTTGTCATGTTGTCCCTTCTGATCGGAATGCCTGTCCTCCTCAGCCTTTCTGTCTATCTAAACCACAACCATCCTTATTCTTCAAAGAGTTTTTTCAAGTTATTCATTGATAACCACCTCGTTACACAACATCACAATAGCATTCTTCATCTCTCAAATCCACTCATTTAGGTTTATCATAAATTATTTAACAACCACAGTAACAAAACAGCCTGGTACGGGCACAGAAAGATATATGGACCAATGTAACAGAGTTGGGACCCCAGAGATGCCACCATCCTGCTACAAACAGTTGATTTCAACAAAGACCGTAAGATTTTAAATTGGGGTAAAACCAATCTCTTTAACAAATGGTGCTGGCAAAATTGGACATTCATCTGCAAAAAACCTGAAGCAAGACCCCAATACATTCAATAAAACACTGCTCTGAATATGACTTAACATTTCATTGGTATATAGTATGCCAGAGGTGTCACTCCAAGCCTTCACTGGGTATCTCTTCCTTCCATGTGTACTTCAATACTTACCAGTGTTTTCCAGAAACTAAGCAACATTTCATAAATAAATGCCACATGAAGGACTAAATAAACAGAAATTACAAGTTGCTCTGCTTGAAAAAAAATCTAATGAAAAAGTAGCTGCGATGGCCCTTGAAATAAAGAAGAATAAATTAAGACACATGCTATAACTAAAATCTAGTCTACCGGGGGCAGGGTGGGTGCAGTTACATGAGTATCCTTTAGGAATTAAGCATCACTGCAAAATGCACTAAAAAGCACTTACAAACAAGACATACTGCAATCAGTTTCTTACTCAAACTGACACCTATGCTATCAGCCACTCCTACAATACAGAGAATATAACATGTGACAGATAGTCTCAGCTCAAAATTAAGATTCTTTCCCCTACATCGCTGTATTTCTAAAGAGTCAACCAGCAGAGGGAGTGTTAAGTTCATCAACACCAGAGCCACAAAATACTTATGGCTAATTTTTTAAAACCTGGAAAAATAATTTTTAATCCTGAATATTAACAATAAAAATCCCCGGAGCCCATGTGTTGATAAATTATCTTATTTTACAATATTATTTCTTCTATACCAAATAAGTACTCCCCAAAACTGTCTCTTTTTAGCTCAAATTCTTTTGGCATATAGGTACATTCTAAATAAATACAAATACACATCTTCTAATAAGGCAGAAGAATTAACCAATATTAACAAAAATTCAATGTAAAGGGAGAAAAACGATTACTTTCCAAAATGTGACCCAAAATGACTAAGATGCAAAACCAGTCACATAATCCCACAGTCACAGATTCCGTCTTTGTCTACTGTTAATCCCAAGGATTCATCTGCTGGCCTCTAGACCGCTGCTATCCACCACAACAACCTCATTTTAGCCTGTAACCAAAAGATTCTTCAGAAAACACAGTCCCGAAAATTATGTATTTCTGAGATACAGTTCAAGGAGTAGTCCAGTCTCTACCAGATAATTACAGGCAAGGATGGCTACAAACAAGAACAGTGTGAGGAACAGGAATAGGAAATATTGAAGGTCAAGTCAAAACTGCCAAACATAATACTCTGATAAAACTGACTCTAAGCAAAGGTGACCCAGAGTTGTCTGTCTTTAAGAAAAGGACACCTAACGAGATACAATTTTTTTATTTTGCTTACAAAATACTTCAATATATTATTACTATATTTGATCTCTGTAACACTCTTCTATAAAGCAGTTATCATTCCTATTTCACAGTAAAGGGAACTGAAAACCAGAGTTTGTCTTACTCAAAGAAACAAAGCTAACAAGTGAAAGGGACAAAGATGTTAATTTGGGCTTTTCTGGCTCTCAAGTCAAAACCCTTCTGTATCACACTACATGCTGTCTTCTTGGTGCCAGAGCTAGGACATAAATGTATTGCTTCCATTGGCTTTGGCTCCATGGATAGTTATTTTTTGTTGTTGTTAAATAACAGATAAATGAATAGAAGTCAGTTTGGTATTCCCAATGCTGCCCCTGCCGAGCTATCTATTCTTTCCAGTTCTTCCAGCCCAAAGAAAAAAGGAGCTAATTTTTTGCAAACTAGAACTCCATAAACTCTTAGAAGAGCCAATTAATCAGTAATAGTTCCTTTTGGGATAAAGAGACTGGTCCTCAAGGTACCACACAAAGGACTACTCTAGAACAACAGCTTAATCTTTTTATATCTCTTTTTCACCAGGTCTAATAAAACACGTTTCACTCACACTCAGCAAATAGTAAACACATGGTAATAAAGACAGTAATATACACAATCTGCTCAAATCAGCAAAGACAGACACATGACAGGATGCTTTATAAATATCATCCCACTTTGTGGTCATCTAGGTGAGAAAGCAGGCTTTTGTTAGGTATTTGCAAATTTAAAATTCTAACGAAAAACTGACCTCCATTGTCAAGAAGTTACCTTCTTGGATGAGGCTAAAACCTCCAAAAGGACAAATTAACTTACGAGGAATGAAAAAGACACAGGTCTAGTTAACCACAACACCTAAAATTAACTCTATCAATGATGTGGACAGATTTCACTCTACTGAGATGTTAGTTTGTTTTTTAAATCACACTCAAACTTCTTCGCACTTCAAATCTGGTGAGAAGTCTGTACCTGCCACAAACACCTAAAATCCATCATCTTGCCCCCAGGTAAAGTGCTCCAAGAGGTTCCTCCTACATAAAGCTGCTTTGTGTGCCAGTGAAACCAACTCTGGTCCCCTAGTTGTACCAAACTGAACCAGGAAGCAGTGCCACAGCCAGGGACTGACTGAATATCCAGGGTTAAACTGGCCCACTGTACACTCCTCTCAGCAAAGCCCCAAGCCTGAAAGTACATCATCTCTTCCCCACAACCCTAAAACGTATAATACAACTGACCTACTGTTCTAGACACACCAACCGGTTCACTCATCACTGCTACTGGACCTAGTCAAAAACTAGATTAAAAAAAAAAGTTACCACTGAGTTGATGCCAACTCATAGGGACCAACCCACAACTACAAGATAAAAATGATCTTAGGTGAAGGCAAGGGCAACACACAAAACAGAAGTCAGCACAACTGGACTAAACCAAAAGCTAAGTGTCCTGAGCACAACCAAACCCTTCAAAGGACAGAATAGCAGGGACGGGGGTCCTGATGGACTCACTGAGACTGGAGAATTCTTGAAGCCATGGTCCCTCAGATACACTGTCAACCCAGAACTAAAACCATTCCCCAAATCCACTCTTCAGGCAAAGATTACACCGGACTATAAAACATAAAAGAATACTCTGAAGAATGTGTTTCCTAGTTCAAGTAGATACACATGACCAAATGGGCAACCTCTGTCTGGAGGCAGGATGAGAAGGTAAGATGAGAGACCGAAGCTGGCTGAATGGACACAGGAAACCCACGGTGGGAAAGGGGAAAGAGCTGTTATATTACAGGGATTGCAACTAGTGTCACATAACACAAGTATAAATTTCTGTGTAAGAAATTAACATGAGTTGTCAACTTTCACCTAAGCACAACTGAAGCAGCAGGTGTTTGGCACAGGTAGAAATGAAGTATCCAGTGAAACTCAGGAAAACTCTGGTGGCTTAGGTCAGCAGTTCAAATCTGCCAGGAGCTCCTTGGAAATTCTACAGGGCAGTTCTACTCTGACCTCTAGGGTCACTATGAGTCAGACTCGACTAGACAGTACTGGGTTTTTTTTTGTTGCTTTTTGTTTTTGGTGAAATTCAAGTAAAAGGGAGGGTAATACAGATACCAGAGAAATGCTTCTACACAAAGCCATGCAGGAGAAATGACAAGGAATAAGAACAGAGAAGAAAGAGAATCAGTATACAGGATGGAAGGATTACAAGTAAAAGGAAGAGAGAAGAAAGACAGAAGGTTATAATCACCCTCCTTATGTGCGATGTTAAAAGTTCAGAAACAGTATAGAGTAGGACTATGAATTATGAACAATGTCATTACTCTACAAAATTTCTACCCAGGGGCAAAGTTCTTCCTAGTTAATCTTTAAAGAGTGACGCAGTAGTAATTACAGCATACATTAACTGTGTAAATGCACAGTACACAAAATTCTACATATACTTACCCATTCTAAAATGCAACTTAAATTTTGTATTAAGTCACTGCAGTGAAAAATTAAAAGGTGCTGCTTTTCATCTAACCCATAAAAACAGAGAGGGCTCACACTCTTGCCTCCCTTCAAAGTTTAACCTATCCAAGTAATACTGTACTAAAAATTCCTAATTTCAAAAAAACAAAATTCCTTTCTTCTCACATGAGGACTACGCCTTTGTCACTGAATGAGTGTGGTTAAAAAAAAAAAACACTCAAATTATGGACACGTCTCAACTTCGACAGAGTCCAAAGTGTCTCCCTCTGAATTCAAATGGCCAAAAAGAGATTTTAGACTATTTACATGGGAGGGTATCACCCAGAGACAAGAAAGGAGAAGACATAATTAATAAGTACCCATATCATGATCCAACTAGATCCCAAATATCTCAGTAAACAATTTTTCTCCTATGAATCTTAAAATTATCTAAAACTTTTGCCTTCTAAACTGTACTTATTAATCTATTTGGCTTAGCTTTTTAAAACTCAAAGACATATATAACTTCAGAAGCTTCTGATCAGCATGAAACAATCATAAGTAAGCAATGCAATACAAGCCCAGCCTATTCCTCACCACAAAAAAAAAGAAAAAACAAGCCCAAATTGGCTATGTGAGCCTATGCTGTCTCATTAATAAAATTTAGCAGTTAAGAGACAGTTCTAGAATCAAGCAAACCTGGTACAACCTCGTTGGCTAATCTCAAGCAAGTAATGTCAATCTCTCTGGGCCTGTTTCCTCAACTATAAAATGCTGGTATTACCAGTACCTATCTTACAGCACTGTTAAGAACCAGAGGAAATAATAAGTGTAATACTCTTTGAACAGTATCTGGCACATAGAATATGTTCAGTAAGTGTTTTAATCACTATCATCATTTCCCTAAACTTTAAAATACATTAAAATAACCTACGGATCTCTATTACCACCTTCAAGCACCTCTAAGAAGTACAGGGACCTAGGGTTTTATATCATTGTATATCATTTATATCATTGCCTAATGACATCTTACATTACATTTTAAAATCAAATCAATGACATGCTTTTTACCTGAATTTATACCTCCCTAAAGATAGTGGTACATTTGAGAAAATGTTTTATCTATTTTCCTACCTGTCTCAGGACTCACAGTGGATTGGATTAGCCCACTTTTTAAAAAGGGTAAAACCTTATTTTGCAGGTGTCTATGTTTCCTGCCCTGAGTATGCAATCCTTCTGTAATCAGAAAATACAATACCGTTAAAAGAATAAGGCCCCCCTCCCAACAGCTTACTTCCACAATCAAGAATTCTTATACAATCTACTTATTTATTCTGGTGCTTAACAAAATAGATTCTTAGGGACTTTAGTATTTTCTTCCTACTTCTTAAAATGATTACATCACTTTATGAGCAATGGCTTCCCACCAAGAAAAACAATGTACTAAACCACATAATATTAGTGAATTTTACATGCCAGCACTTCCCTTTTGGAGTACAACCCATTTGTAACTCAACTGTTTGCAACTCAGAACTCATTTTCCCTGATAAACAATATTATAAGCCTAAGTCAAACCCACTGCTATGGAGCAGATTTTCGACTCACGGCGACCCTGAGGGACAGAATAGAACTGCCCTATATGGTTTCCAAGGCTGCAACTCTTCAAGGAAGCAGACTGCCATGGCTTTCTCCCACAGGCCAGCTGTGGGTTTGAACCTCCAAACGTCTGCTTGGCAGCCAAGAGTTTTAACCATTGCACCATCAAGCCTCCTTCAAAACAATGTTATAAATATGGCTAAAATCCTCAAGGTAACTCAAAAAGATTATTTAACCACAGTATTTCTGAATTCTAGAACCCCTGGGGGAGTAGTGGTTAAGCGTCTACAGTTCGAATCTATTAGTTACTCCCTGGAAAACCTAAGAGGCTATTCTACTCTGTCCTATGGGGGTTACCAGGAGTTGAAATCAACTGGACAACAACTGGTTTGATCTGGTTTCATATCTTACTCTTCTAAGTCCAACAAAAATCTCAAAGTCCTAAAAATCCTACCTCTCTTTCATCTACATGAAAGAAACACCTGGATGCACAGAATGTCTACCCTCTGAGAAACTTAGAAGTTTAGAAAATCTACAAAGGAACGAGGAAAACTAAAGAATTACGATTATTTATTTTAAATTAAGAGAAAGTGCTAAGAGAACACAAAATTACATCTCAAGGGATATTATAAGTACATAAGGAGAATGTAAAAAGACACTCCAGGAAGAAAGGAAACGAAAAAGCAGGAGTTTGCAAAAAGCACAGTATACAGATGAGGTAATAGAGAGACCACACTGTAATGAATGAGGAAAGAAACATGGTTTCCATGGGGTAGGTATGCTGGTCAGGCAGGCAGGAGTCTTCAAGTAACAGGTACAATTTAAGTATGGACAGATAAAAACAGAGCTACTAAAGGATCCTAAGCAGGCAGTGGGCACTTTACACTAAAATAAGAGACGGTCAAATCTCTAAAATACCTGAATGTTCCAAGAAGGCCATGCGTTCTAAGAATATTCCTTTTAAAAGCACTAGGTTTTGTTACCCCAGTATTACCTCTTGAACAGAAATCTTTCTTTTTATATACTGCCTTTCTCTCTTAAGCAGAGAATATCAAAGATAATTTAGACTCTATTTTAAGATTCTGCATCTTTATGAAATCTATTCATAATTTTACTTAATACTTTGAGATCTTCACAGAATATTAGAAGTAGGGAATAACAATAAATTTTACACAGCTCAAGGAGAGTATCTGTGGGAAAACATGGGCAATTAGGCCAAACAGAGCAGTCTGGAGCCAGACTAAGGAGTTGGAACTTGATCCCAAAGAGCAGACATTCATCATTTTCTTTTGGTCGGCACATGACACAATCAGGTCTGTCTTCCAAAGACCGCAGATGAAAAAAACTGAAGAAAGCTCCATCAAGAGGGAACAGGCCAAGTAGGAAGCAGGAGCCACCTGAACTACGGTGACAGTGATGGCAAGAAGGAAGTGACAAAATATAAGATACAGCTAAAAGACCAAATTGGTCAATGATGGGGTGTGAATCTGAGGGAGTATAATCAAAGATAACACTGTGTTCATCATTATTCCTCACTTTTGAAGAGTTAAGACCAGCAGAGTTCCCAGATGGCCATTCACAGGCTTTTAGGACCCCCGACACTAATCACCAAAGTAGAATGCAGAATATTTTCTTTATAAGCTATTTTATCCAAGATGAGCTGGATGTTCCCCAAGACCATGTTCCCTACAACCCTCAGCCCAACAATTTGATCCCTCAGAGTTTTGATGTGTCCATGGAGCTTCCAAGACCTTGCCTTGAACGAGAGGTGCTAACTTCCCCAGTGGTGTACACTGCCTTACCCTTACAAGTTACCACTGATCTACTGTCTATTTAGTGTTTTTCCATCCCTACTTCTTCCCTCCCTGATAACCATCAGAAGTTGTTTCTTTTTATGTGTAAACTTTTTCATGAGTTTTTGCAGTAGTGGTCTTACACAGTTTCCTCCATGTTATGAAATGCTTCAGATTTACTGGTGTTCTTTATTGCTGTGTAATACTCCACTGTGTATACATAACAGTTTATGCACTCATTTGCTGATGGGCATCTAGATTGTTTCCAGCTTTTTACTACTGTGGACAATGCTGCAGTGGACGTGGGTGTACATGTCTATTTGTGCAAGAACTCTTATATCTCTAGGGTAGATTCCTAGCTCACAGTCTGTCTGCGAAGACTTAACTAATCTGGCTGAAGGAAGAATCACTGAAATAAGTTTGTCCCTCTTTGTGTTAAACCTCGAGAGAGAAGACAATGGGTTCTAGCAAGTTGGAACACCCTATGCCTTCCTCCACAAAAGAAATTCCAAAACAGACTCAAGAGTGTGGAAAAAAATAAGGGGTTTTATATGACAAAGGGATGACGGCAACACACAACCAGCTGCAGCTGGTATGTATATATATGGGGCATGTTTTGCAGCTGTTGTCTACCTTATGTTCTTCAACAAAAACTATCTCTTTTCCCTGAAAACTTTCAGATTAGACCAGGGATAACAATTCCTCTGAAGAAACTAAACCACAGATTCTCAAAGTACCGTACCCAAAAAAGCAAAGCCAAGCCAAAAAAGCAAAAGCAGTATCAATTATCTCCAGAGAACTTGTCAGAAGTGCAAATTATCTGGATATTTGGTCTCACTCTAGAGGAGCAGCTCAACAATCAGTGTTTCAACACGACCTCCAGGTGACTGTGACACACCCTGAAGTTTGTCCATCACTAAAAGATGAACATACTTGCCTACTACTACAGTCCTCAGAGTCCCTCTGAATCCAGAACCCCCTGACACTCAGCTTCAGTATGACACAGATTTATTATGTGTACCATGGATCTTGCTCTTAGATTCATGTAAGATTTCTCTGAATCTTTTAATGTCTGGAATAGTGCCTGACATGGGATACTCAGTATTTGTTAAATGAGTAAATGGATGGTCTTAAAATAAGCTTCTCTTTTACTAAGCTACTGTTAATTGGTTTATTTCTTGTAACCCAAGCAGTCTTAATTAGGCATGTGTATGCTGGGTGGAATGGGGTAAACATAAAATGGCTAGTAGTTTAGAGCTAATCCATAGGGCCTGTAGGGGTTGGCTCTGTACTGACTGAGAACAAGAATTTTGTTTCCAGCAGTAAGGAACAAATCCAACAAACAAAAAACACTAGCTGCCATCCAATCAAGAGACAAAATGGAAAATTTAACCCAGGGTCAAGAAAACAGTAGCTATACAGAATAGTGCTATAACCCTATACAAGGCTCTGAGGCCAAAGCAAAAAACTACTGTGCTTTTTCAAAGACATAGCAAGTTAATAAAGACTTCAGCCTGTGCCTCATGAGGACTGACAAAAGTCTATGCATGTAATGAGTTACTTCATCTGTAGGTAATTTATACCTCAAGATTCCATCACACCATGGAAATAAGTTACGCCTTCTACTTTGCTCTAGAAACAGAACAGGAAAAGGATTACCAAAAATAAAAGCAGCCAGACTACGAATTCTGAGAACTTCATCTTAGAAACAGAACCTTACCTTCTCCTCTACCCCTTCTTGATACTCTGAGTGCTAAGAGCCTATGGTAAGATGCATTGGTTTTCTACGGCCTTCCCTGCCAAAGTCTTGTAACTGTCACCAGATGACTGGATGGGACTATACGGATGAGGTGTTTCCAGCCCACCAAAGGGACTGTACAGTTTGCTAATAATGCAAATAAGGAGCATGGCACCTCTGTGACTGGACAGGACCAGGCAAATAAGGTGTATGGAGCCCTCACAAGGGGACTGGTCAGTTCTGCCGTCCTGCTAAGCTTAAAATGAGCCACCCCAAAGGTAGAAAGGGAAGACTTCACTACTGCCAAGACAGATGAGCTAGTAGTAGTTTATCCTTGGGACCCAAGATCCCTGTCTTGAGATCTCCCAGATCCAGGACACAGAGAGAGAATTGTAACACCACATACAGTGAAAGACCATAAGGAGCTGCAGCAGAGACATGGTGGCTGCAGAACGAACAGAACTAGGAGACGACTCAGTGGACTTCCCAACCCAGAGTGAGAAAGCTGTGCTCCTTCAGGCAGGAGGCTTGCTGGTTGAGTGAGGTGTTTCTAGGAACTTACCAGCAGAGCTAAAAGCTTTGTTAACACCTGCTTGAGCAGGGCAGAGGCAGAGAAAACCCACAGGCTCAAGGGACCAAGAAGCCAAGAGCCAGAAAGATGTCTGCCTGTAACTGGGCTGATAAGAAGCTGTTCTGATCAAAGAAGTGTCATCCAAAGAGTTCCTGAGTTGTAACCCGCAACCTTCCTAATAATTAAACCCCCTAACTGACGAGTATGGTCTGTAAGTTCTGTGTCGCCACTGCAAAGAGTTACAGAACCCAGTGAGCAGAGTGCTGTGGAATGGATGGTCACTGTCAGAATTGGTAAAAATAATGGGGAGAGCAGGCCTGTCTGATCTCTGCCTCACAGGAATCAGCCTTCAGCTGTTAATGCTGATCAAATTTTCCTTCCCCATTTTTACAGTAGAAATTTACTCAAAAGAAAGCAAAAGAGTAAAGCAGAACCAGTGAGATCAGTCACATCCTTCTCCTGCAGTTACTGTGGTTTCCAACCACTCCCCTTTGGATCAGCAGCTGGCGGCTTTCACCATGCTACACCAGGTCTCCACAGTACGTCAGGGGTCCTCCAGGGCCTACATATTCACTGCAGCTTTTCACTTTCCAACGGGGCAACATTTCACTTCTTCCCAGACTATTTCCCACAGTACCACAGCTCATGCCCTCTACTTCCATTAAGTAGCTGTATTACCCACTACATGTATTATTACCCTCATACAGCCCATGTGACTAGAAACATGATAGGCACAAAGTCAACATTAATACACTGCTTCGCCACTGGTACCCAGTCTCCACATAAAACCTACTCACTCCTACTTTTAAACCCTTTCTCCAGTTTAAAAAAATCTCTTTATTAATTCCAATCTATCCTTCTTCAGACAGAAAAACCTCACCTGCTCCACAACGCCTCTCCTGACTCCAACTTGCTTCAGGAAACACATACCTCTATCACTGATTATGTTTTAATGACCTTATGTTTTCATCTTATCTTCCATATTAGACAAAATTCTCAAGGGCCAGAATCTCCCACTGAGGGGGATTGTCTCCAAGATAAATGCGATCCTCTCTAATGATCCATTACTTAATTTATTGATTAAATACAACCTAAAATCATTGTACATGTACCTGCAACAGGCAGAGTACCAGGGCAGAAGGGAGTACAGAGAAAGGGACCCAGAGAGAGAAAAAGATCATATCTAAGTGAGAAATGAGAACGTGAAAGGATGGCAGAACTCACCTAAAGCAAACCTCATTCATCCTTTACTCAAAATCATCACATTCCTGCTTTCCAGACACACTGAAGTTATACGTCCACAAGCTAATTCTCAGGTTGTTGTTCTATTATAAGCCTTTCATCCTAATTTTAAACAAAATCAAAATACTAATGGCATAAGCAGAAACTATTAAATGAGCCAGTTCATCTAGGAGTAGTAAGCGTTTGTAAATTATTTCCCTTCCCACCCCCAAAGAAGGCATGGAGAGGAGAAAAACAAGAAGGAAAAAGAAACAGCACAGAACACTTCTAAAAAGAGAGCTCTGGCTCTATGATATGTCACCTGTTTTGCTTCCCTCTCCCTTTCTGGCCATCTGTTGCTATTGCTTACAGGCAACAGGAAAGGAGAATCTGAGCTAGTACTTCTCAACTTGAAAGGCAGGTGTTTTTTTTTTCCCAAAGCAATTTAATTACCCAAATAACACAAAACTATTGGCTGACATGCCTTAGGACTGCCTGTCTTCAAGCCTTGCTTTTCATTTTTTATTTAAAGATCTACTTCTACAGGAAAGTATGATGTTGAAGAACCTCACCTGCCAAACCAGATCAAAGTTATAAAAGTTCTAAGCAAAACAGAAGAGTAAAGGAAGAAGTCAACAGCTTTCTCCTCAATAATTCTTATGCCTATCTATAACTGTCTTCAGCTACATGTAATACAAAATTGTCAGCATTAAGGCAGCAAACACATCCCTCCATTTTTCTAAACTAAGTCTTCATTGATGAAACTCAGTCACATTCTAAGTCAGACATCTCCCTTTCCAGCTTAAAAGCCCCATGGCTAATTTAAGTTATAAGCACTGAAGAAGTTCTATTGCCTAATTAAAAACTTACCAGAGAAATAATTTTTATTTATTTTATTATGATTGAATGAAAATGTACATTCCCATATAATTTGCATGCTGACCTACCTCCAGCTTCCACTGCTCTCTCTGCTCTTCCTTTCTGCTCCATAGACGACTTACCTTCCCAACAGCCTCCTATCTTATCCTCTCTACCCATTTCCCTTTCTCCAGTACGAAGTCAACAGGACGACCTCCTATAGATGCCTAGAACCGTAAGTGCCCACACAATATGGTCACTCTGAGTCACCAAGTAAAATCCACTGCTATCTGAAAAGCTGACCTTCATTAAGGTTCATGGACCGGGGCCACATCAGAGACAGGGGTCCTGCTCCCAGGAGAACTCCGAGGTCCCTGGACCATCAATTGCAGTCTTTTAGTGGAGATCTCAGGGTGTACCCCTATTTACACTTGTGTTGCCAGTGAGACTCAACTTTGTGAGCTCCATCACGGCTATCACTGCTGGTGGCCAGGCACCATCTGGTTCTTCCAGTCCCAAGTCGATACAGACATCCACTCATGTGGGTCTCTCTATCTTCTGGATTCTCTTTCCCCTATGTCATTATGGACCTTGGTGATCATCCATTCCTGCTGTGCTGTGACCATCTGCTATACCCTCAGATGGCAGCTTGGCAGCTTTTAAGACCCTAGACACCACTCACCAATGTGGGCTGTGGGGAGACCTCATTAGCAAAACCCTAGTTGTAACAATTGGCCTCAATGTCCCAAGAGCACAGTCCCTGACCCCCACCCCAGCTACTCTGTCCTTGCAGTATTGGATTAAGATGGGAGGAGTACACAAGTTGTGCTTAAGTCCCATTAATATTGATTTTCTTACTAATGTGTGCTGTCACCAGCTTCGCTCAACCAAATTTCTAACAACTATCTAATCTAAACCCACCCCCTAGCCCTCCCGCCCTCCTCACCCTTGCAGCCATCAAAGAATCTTTTCTGTTATGCGTGAGTCTGCTTTTACGTTCTTATCATAGGGGTCTCAGAGAGTATCTATGCTTCTGTCGCTGATTACTTTCACTCAACATAATGTCCTCCAGTTGAAACCACATTAAGAGATGTTTCCTGCAATCATCACTGTTCTTGATCATTGCATAGTGTTCCATTGAGTATATATATATCATAGTTTATCTATCCATTCTTCTGTTCGGCATCTGGGTTGGTTCCATCTTTTTGCTATTGTGCACTGTGCTGTGATAAACATTCGTGTACATGTATCTGTTGGTGTGAATGGCCTTGATTCTGTAGAACATATTCCAAGCAGTGGAATTACTGGGTCAAACAGTATATCTATATTCATTATTTTAAGGTAGTGCCAGATTGCTTTCCAAAGAGGTTGCATCATCTTGCAATCCCACCAACAGCGTAGGAGAGTTCCAATCTCTCCACAGCTTCTCTAGCATTTAGTGTTTTGCATTTTTTGGATCATGGCCAACCTTGTCAGGGTGAGACAGTATATCACTGTCATTTTGATTTGAATTTCTTTAATAGTTAATGATCATGAGCATATCTGCATGCATTTTTTGGCTGCCTGGATGTCCTCTTTATAGAAGTGTCTGTCCATCTCCTTTGCCCATTGCTCAACTGGATGATTTATTTTCTTCTTATTGATATACTGTAGTACCTAACAGATTATGGAGATCAGATGTCGGTCTCACATAGAGTTGCCAGATGTTTTTTGCCATTCTGTAGGTGGCCATTTAATTCTATTAACAAAGTCTTTGGATGAGCAAAAGTGATTCTTAGTAGTTCCCATTTATCTATTTTCTCTTCTGTTGTTTGTGGTTTGATAGATTTTGAAGCCTGTCTACACTGTGTATTAAACCTTCCATTGTTGTTCCTAGTTTTTCTTGGATGTGCCTTATCGTTTTAAATTTGATATTTAGGTCTTTTATCCAGTTTTGAGTTGGTTTTTGTATAAGGTGTAAGATATGGGTCTTGTTTTAATTTAGTACAGATGGACATCCAATTTTGCCAGCAACATTTGTTGAAGAGATTGTCTTTACACCAGTTTAATCTCTTAGGGCCTTTGTCGAATATCAGTTGTTCAAAGGCAGATGATGTCATCTCTGGGGTCTTGATCCTGTTCCACTGATCTGTCTGTTTTTGTACCAGTACCACGTTGTTTTGACTGCTGTGGCAATGTAATAGGTTCTAAGGTTGGCTAATGAGAAGCCTCCGAGTGTGTTCTTCCTCTTTAGTAATGCTTTGCTTATCCGGGGCTTCTTCCCTTTCCAGACAAAGTTGGTAATTTGTTCCTCCATCTCATTAAAAAATGCCACTGGAACTTGTGTTGGGATTGCATTATATAAGTAGATTGCTTTAGGTAAAATAGACATTTTCACAATGTTAAGCCTTCCTATCCATGAGCAGGGTAGGTTTCTCCGTTTATGTAACTCTCTCTTAGTTTCGTGTAGTAAGGGCTTGTAGTTCTCTTTGGAAAGGTCTGTTATTTCTCTGGTTAGATTTATTCCTAGGTACTTTATCTTCTTAAGTGCTATAGTAAATGGTATTGACTTGGTGATTTCTTCCTTAATAACCCTGGTGTTGGTATAAAGCAATCCGACTGATGTACATATGTTTATCTTGTATCCTGAAATTTTGCCGAACTCCTCTATCAGCTTGAGTAGTTTACCAGAGAAATAATTTTTAATCAAAGCCAGAAAGAAGTTAGCAGAGACTAACATATGCTGAGGCTACAGAGACGACAGTAACACTCTACACAGGAAGAACATCTAGTTTCCCCACTCAGTGTGCTACAGCTCCAGGATCTAACAATGCTTCACTTATTCAAAATAAAAATGATAACAAAATTCCTTAGTGATGACAGAGGTGATTTTTAACTTCACTGCTGCCTGACACGCACCTACAGTCTTTACCTGGCCTCAATTTCTCCAGTCTGGAACTGCCAATTACTACACCTTTTCAAAAAGCAAATCTCCCTTTCAGAACCTATGGGATACAGCCAAAGCAGTACACAGAGGTCTGTTTATTTCCATGAATGCACACATCTGGAAGGAAGAGAAGAAACTAAATCAAGGAACTAACTTTACAGCTTGAACAAGCAGAAAGAGAACAACAGAGGAACCCCTTGGGCACCAGAAGAAATGAGATCATAAAGATTAGTACAGAGCTAAATAAATTAGAGAATAGAAAAACAATTGAAAAGACCAAAAGTTGGTTTTTTGAAAAGATCAACAAAACTGACAAACCACTGGCTAAACTTACTAAACAAAAGCAGGAAAGGAAACAAATAACCCAAATTAGAAATGAGAGGGGAGTTGTCACCACAGATGAAACAGAAATCAAAAGCATCATGACAGAATACTATGAAAAACTGTACTGTAACAAATTTGAAAACCTAGGAGAAATGGACAAATTCCTTGACTCATACCACCTACTCAAATTATCACAATGTGAAGCAGAACAATTTAATAAACCCATTACAAAGGAAGAGATTGAAAAGGTCATCAAAACACTGCCAACCAAAAAAAAGTCCGTGTCCAGACGGCTTCACTGCAGAATTCCACCAAGCATTTAGAGAAGAGTTATCTCCAATACTATTGAGACTATTTCACAGTATAGAAAGGGATGGAGTACTCCCAAACTCATTCTATCAAGCCAGCATAACCCTGATACCTAAGCCAGGGAAAGACCCAACAAAGAAAGAGAACTACAGACCGACATCACTCATGAATCTAGATGCAAAAATCTTCAACAACATTCTTGCCAACAGAATACAACAACATATCAAGAAAATAATCCATCATGACCAAGTGGGATTCATACCAGGGATGCAAGGCTGGTTCAACATCAGAAAAACAATCAATGTGATTAACCACATAAATAACACAAAACACAAGGATCACTGATGCAGAAAAGGCATTTAATAAAGTCCAACACCCATTCATGCTAAAAACTCTTAGCAAAACGGGCATAGAAAGCAAATTCCTCAACACAATAAGGGCCATTTATACAAAGCCAATTGCCCACGTCATCCTGAATGGAGAGAGACTGAAAGACTTTCCCTTGAGATCAGGAACTAGACAAGGATGCCCACTCTCACCTCTCCTATTCAACACTGTGCTAGAAGTTCTAGCCAGAGCAATTAGACAAGACCAAGAAATAAAGGGCATCTGCATTGGCAAAGAGGAAGCTAAAATCTCCCTGTTTGCAGATGATATGATTGTATATGAAGAGAATCCCAAGGAATCTGTAAGTAAGCTACTCAAACTGATAGAAGAGTTCAGCAAAGTCTCAGGATACACGATAAACATAAGTAAATCAGTAGGATTCCTTTATACCAACAAGCAGACTGTTAAGGAAGAAATTATCAAATCAATACCATTTAACATAGCCCCTAAGAAGATAAAGCACCTAGGAATTAATCTAACCAGAGAAACAACAGACCTTTACAAAGAGAACTACAAGCCCTTACTACAAGAAACTAAGAGACTTAGATAAATGGAAAAACCTACCCTGCTCATGGATAGGAAGACTTAACATTGTGAAAATGTCTATTTTACCCAAAGCAATCTATTTATATAATGTAATCCCAATACAAATTCCAGTGACATTTTTTAATGAGATGGAGAAACAAATCACCAATTTTGTTTGGAAAGGGAACAAGCCCCCGGATAAGTAAAGGTACTATTAAGGAAGAAGAGCACACTGGGAGGCCTCTCAATTACCCAACCTTAGACCATACTACACTGCCACAGTGGTCAAAACAGCCTGGTACTGGTACAAGAACAGACAGATGGCTCAAAGGAACAGAACTGAGATCCCAAAGATAACACCATCTGCCTATGAACAGCTGATATTCGACAAAGGCCCTAAGACATTAAACTGGGGTAAAAACAGTATCTTCAACAAACGGTGCTGGCAAAATTGGTTATCCATCTGCAATAAACTCAATCAAGACCCATATCTTACAACTTATACAAAAACCAACTCCAAATGGATAAAAGACCTAAATATCAAACCTAAAACGTTAAAGCTCATCCAAGAAAAGGTAGGAACAATAATGGAAGTTTTAATACACAACAAGGACAGACTCCAAAATCTGTCAAACCAACCACAATCAACAGAAGAGAAAATAGATAAATGGGAACTATTAAGAATCAAACACTTTTGCTCATCCAAAGACTTCATTAATAGAATTAAAAGAACACCCACAAAAGGGGAAAAAATATTTGGCAACTGTATGTCAGACCGACGCCTGATCTCCATAATCTATAAGATACTACAAAATATCAATAAGAAGATAAACTATCCAATTAAGCGATGGGCAAAGGAGATGGACAGACATTTCACTATAAAGAGAAGATCCAGGCAGCCAAAAAACACATGCGGACATGTTCACAATCTTTAGTTATTAAAGAAATTCAAATAAAGATGACAATGAGATACCATCTCACCCCAACAAGGTTGGCCATGATCCAGAAGACACAAAACAACAAATGCTGGACAGGCTGTGGAAAAAGTGGAACCCTCCTGCACTGCTGGTGGGTTGCAAAGTGGTCCAGCCTCTTTGGAAAGCAATCTGGCGCTTCCTTAAAAAAATGGACACAGATATACCATTTGACCCAGTAATTCCACTACTTGGAATACATCCTACAAAATCAAGGCCTTTCACACCAATGGACATATGCACCAGAATGTTTATTGCACCACAGTCCACGATAGCAAAAAGATGGAATCAACACAGATGCCCGACAACAGAAGAATGGATAGGTAAACTATGGTGCATATACTCAACGGAGCGCTACGCAATGATAAAGAATAATGATGATTCCAGGAAACATCTCCTAACCTGGTTTCAACTGGAAGACATTATGTTGAGTGAAAGTAGTCAGCAATAAAAGGACAAATATTGTATGAAACCTCTATGATAAGATCTCAAAAACAGACTTGTATATAGAAGAAAAGACTCTTTGACAGCTACAAGGGAGGGAAGGGAGGGAGTGGGGGGAGAGTTTAGATAGTTGGTAGAAATCTAGTTCGGAGAAAGCGGTGATAGCACACATTAGAAACAAGAACAACATTAGCATAACTTGAGTACTCATTCCATCTTAACCCAATATTGCAAGGATAGAGTAGTTGGGGCAGGGGGCAGGGGATCATGCTCTTAGGCAAAATCGAGGCCAATTGGCACAACTAGCGTTTTGCTAAGAGAGCTCTCTGCACCCCACATTGGTGAATGGCGTCTGGGGTCTTAAAAGCTGCCAAGCTGCCATCCGAGGACACAGCAAATGGTCCCAACTCAGCAGGAACGGATGCTCACCGAGGACCAAAATGACACGCGGTAAAGACAACCGAGAAGACAGAGAGATCCACAAGAGTGGGTGCCTACATCGACTTGGGACCAGAAGAACCAGATGGTGCCCAGCCACCACCAGTGATAGCCAAGATGGAGCTCACAGAGAGGAGTCTCACTGGCAACACAAGAATAAAAAGGGGTGCATCCTGAGATCTCCACTAAAAGACCTCAACTGATGGTCCAGCAGTTTTGGGGTTCCTCTGAGAGCAAGGCCCCCGGCCCTGATGCTGCCCTTTCTCATAAATTATAACAAAGGTCCACTCTTTGGACAGGAATGGATTGGACTTGGCAATGCAGAGTGACCATATATTGGAAGCACTTTATGGTTCTATACATCTATAGGATATCATCTTGCTGACCTCTGGCTGGAGGAAGGGGAGTGGACGGAGAGGAGGGGAAAGGAGGCTGTTGGGAGGATGAGACATGTATGGAGCAGAGAGGAATAGTGTGCAGTCACCGGACAGGGAGAGCAGTGGAAGCTGCATATAGGTGGGCATGTAAATATATATGGGAATGTACATCTTCAGTCAGTCATATTAAATAAAAAAAATTTAAAAAAAGCAAATCTCAATGTAAGCCATTTTAAAAGGTGCTTTTCAAAGTGTCAAATATAACAGATTGGCCAAGCTCGGCACTTAAATCAAAATAAAACTTGGGTGTACAATCCAGGCTGCAACTGTTAAAGTCAGTGACAAAAAATTTAATTCCATAAAAAGAATAAGAATCCAATTATCAAAACAACTGTGATACACATACTCCTCTTAAATATACAGAGTACTACAGCAATCTAACAGTTATCTTCATTGATAATCTTAGTCTTTCTCAATTGAGGCTCCACAGAAGAAAATTAAGCACTAATGCCCTAAGGCAGGAGTTGGTAAACTTTTTCTGTATGTGTATTTTAGGTTTTTCTGGCTACACAGTCTCTGTTGCAAGTACCCAATTCTGCCACTGGAGCTTAAAAACAGCCATCAACAATAAGAAAAATGATGAGTATGAACATATTCTAATAAAAATGTATTTACGGACATGCAAATGTGAACTATATTTTCATGCATCCAGAAATAACCATCTAAAAACTTTTTTAATTCTGGCCAGATTTGCCAACCTATTCCCTAAAGCACCTTTTGTATGTAATATATTTACTTTTCACTTATACATCTAGAATAGTACTAACTACATACCATCAAAGGGAAAACTGAGATTAGTCATTCTGTGTGCTCAGAATGTCTAACAGAATACACCTAGAATAAAACCAACTGACCTGATCTGCTTAATTTAGTAATTTGTAGAAATGATGTTACATAAGTTAAAAATAATTCTATGGGAAAAAAAAGGAAAGACTGAAAATGTAAAAAAGGAATTCTGCTCATCTAATACATTACAAACTTACAATATAACTCAAACTATTTTCAGACTAAAAGTTAGTAAAAATCTTAGTTTGTTCATCTTTGGCCTTGTAGTTGGTATGTAAATTTGAATAAAAGTATTTTAATTGGTCATATATAATACCAGAAGTAATTAATTCTTTTAGAAATGCCAAGAAGTCAATTATCATCTCAATTTATTCTGTATCTTCAGGTTTTCTGTATCACCTTAAAGCAGAACCCACATGAATTTTTAAAAAATCACAAGTATAACTCACAGAATTTCCCCCAGACATTTACACTGGATCTGAGTTCCAGCTCTAGCTCTTCCTCAATGAGTGCGCCTGAGCCAGTGCCAGGCTCTTTTTACTCATCTGTTACAGGGAAAAGGAAACACCTGCAACCCTCCAAAGCTGGCCACAGGTGTTCAATTAAACATAACAAAGGTCTATATATCCTATGAAACCAAGCGCACTGCCATCGAGTCAATTCCAACCCGTAGCCAACAATACAGAAAAGAGCAGATCTGTCACACAGAGCTTCCATGGAGCACCTAGTTGATCTCAACTGCCAACCTTTTGGTTATCAGCTATAGCACTTAACCACTATCACACCAGAGTTTCCATAAACCATATACCCCCAAACCAAACCTACTGCCACAGAGTCAATTCTGAGTCTTAGCAACCCTACAGAATAGAGTAGGACTGTCCCATACAGTTACGAAGCAGCACCTGGTGTACCTGAACTGCCCAACTTTTGGTTAGCAGACATACCACTTAACCACTACACCACCAGGGTTTATCATACAGTGCTACAGAAATGTCAGCTGACATTATTATTGTTAGGTACTCAAATACTTTCTTCTTGACTTCATTTTATAATTTACCTTTTTATGTAACAGTCACTAGTTTCTGCTAAGCCTCAAACTTAGCAGAATATTGTACACCTAGTAGCATGTCCCATTTGATATACTGTATCTAAGCAAAGCATAATGTGAGGCATGTGGATGAGATAAATATGACTAAAATGGTCTCAGATCTCAGCTTACAATGAACTCAGACACATGATAACTCAGAGGAACAAGTGAAGTTAACCTGAGCATACTGCAAGTATCAGAAAGAGTGTTACAGGTAATTTCATTAGGGCCTTGGTAAGTGAAGGAAGACATGCTTACTAGGGAACTACAGATGCTTACTAGGGAACTACAGAAGCACACAGGTGAGAGAGAGTTCTCACAAATTTCAAACATTCAGGTCAGTACAAGTTCTTAAACAAATTCCAGATAGGAGAGAAGAAAAATCTTACCTTTATTCTCAAATTTCTAAAAGTTAAACATCTAGAAGGTTAAACAAGGGCTCATTTTAAGATCAAGAGTCAGGAAAACTACAAGCCATGGTGGTTTCAACTCATTTCATCATCACTTTCAAAACCACTTTAAAAATACTATCCAACAGGCTATTTAGAGGGTGCTGAATTCACAGAGCTGAAATGGACTGGTAGCGGCCATTGTGAACAGAACAATCGTATGGCCTACAATGCCAGGAATGATAACTTGAAGAGGCACAGTGTTGTAATTCAATCTATACCGAAATACAATGCTGTCAGTAATACCACAAATGCAAATGCCTACAAAAATGACCAATTAAAATACTTTTATTCAAATTTACATACCAACTACAAGGCCAAAGATGAACAAACTAAGATTTTTACTAACTTTTAGTCTGAAATTGACCGAACAGGCAATCAGGATGCACTGTTAATTACTGATAAGAAAACATAAGTGGGAAACAAAGAAGGATCAGCAGTTGGAAAATACGGCCCTGATGACAGAAACTATGCCAGAGAGCACATGATAAAATTCCGCATGACCAACAACTTATTCACTGCAAATACCTTTTTTCAAAAACATAAACAGTGACTACACACATGGACCTTGCCAGATGGAATACAAAGGAAGCGAATCTACTAAAGCGGTGGAAGAGACAACAGGAAAGTTCAAGATTATCAGTCAGAACAAGGCCAGGAACCATTGTGGAAAAGTCTATCAACTGCTCATACTTAAGTTGAAGCTGAAACTGAAGAAAATTAGAACAAGTCCAGACAGCCAACGATGACCTTAACTATAACTCAGTTGAATTTACAGACCATCTCAAAAGTAGATCTGATGCACAGAACTAATGACCAAAGACTAGAAGAGTTGTGGAATGACACCAGGAACATCACGCACGAAAAAGGGGTCATTAAAAAGACAGGAAAGAAAATAACAAAAAGGACGTTAGAAGAGACTCCGAAACTTGCTCCTGAAGGTTGAGCCGTTAATGCAAAAGGAAGAAAGGACAAAGGGCTAAACAGAGGATTTCAAAGGGTGGCGCAAAAAGACAAAGTATTATGCTGACGTGCAAAGACCTAGAGTTAGAAAATGTCACTGACTGAATTATGTTCCCCCAAAATTTATGTAGCTACCAGGATGCAGGGATGGTTCAACATTAGAAATACAATTAATGTAGTCAACCACATAAAAAACTAGAGAACCACTTAATTTTATCAATAGATACAAAAAAGGCATTTGCAAAAGTCCAACACCCATTCAGAGTAAATGCTCTCACAAAAAGGAAACAGAAGTGCGATTCTTTACAATAATACAGGGAGAAGAGTCTGACAGCACTCCCCTTGAGAATGGGAACTATTAAGCACGCCCTCTGTCACCACTTTTATTCAACACTGTGCTGGAGGTTATACCCAGAGCAATCAGGCAAGATAAAAAAAATACAAGGCATCCAAACTGCTAAGGAAGAAGTAAATCTATTTGCAGATATTATCTTATATACAGGAAACCCTTTAAGAGTCCACACAAAACAAAAAACTACTGGGACTAATATAAGAGTTCAGCAAAGTATCAAGACACAAGATAAACATACAAAAATCAGCTGGATTCCTTGACAACAAACACAACATCAAAGAGAAAAATCACAAAATCAATACCATTTACAACAGTCACCAAGAAGATAAAACCCCTAGGAATAAATCTGACCACAGATGTAAAAGATCTATACAAAGAAAATCACATGACTCCACTTCCAGAAACCAAATGAGATACATAAGCAGAGACACCTACCCTGCTCATGGATAGAAAGATTCATCATCATGAAAATGTCTCTTCTACCAAAAGCAATTTATAGATACAATGCAACCCCAATACAAATTCCAATGGCACTGTTTAATGAGATGGAGAAACAAATCAACTTCAAAGAGAAGAAGCCCCAGATACGTAAACCATTAGTGAAGAAGAAGAACAAAGAAGGCAGCTTCACACTCCCCAACTAGAATCTATTACACTGCCACAGCCTAGTACTGCTCTACAGAAACAGATACACAGACCAATGGAACTGAACTGAGAATCCAGATACAACATCATCCACCTACGTGTAGCTGACATTTGACTGAGGCGCAAAGTCCATACTGGGGAAAAGACAGTCTCTTTAACAAATTGTGTTGGCATAACTGGATATCCATTTGCCAAAAATGAAACTAGACCCATATCTCACATCTTGCACTAACTAACCCAAAATGGATCAAAAACCTAAATATAAAGTCTAAAACAAAAAAGATCACGGAAGAAAAAAGAGACAATGCTGGTAGACCTAATACTCAACATAAACAGAATACAAAACATCACTAACAATGAACAAACATCAGAAGAGAAAATAAATGGGAACTCCTAAAAATCAAACACTTACACTCACCCACACTTCAAACCTACAAGTGGGAAAGAGCTTTTGGCTACCACAAATTCAATGAGTGTCTAATCTCCATACTCAACAAGATACTGCAAAACCTCAACAAAAGAAGACAAATAACCAATTCAAAAATGGGCCAAGGATATGAACAGACACTTCACCAAAGACACCCGGGTGGCTAACAGATACATGAGGAAATGCTCACAATCATTAGCCATTAGCCCACTGTTGTCAAGTCGATTCCCACTCACAAAGACCTTATAGGACCAAGTAGAACTGCCCCATGGAGTTTCTAAGACATGCCAGTTGGATCCGAACTGCCAGTCTTTTGGTGAGCAGCTATAGCACTTAACCACTACACCACTAAGGTTTCCATTAGACAAACCCAAATCAAAACTACCATGAGATACCATCCCACTCTGAAAAGACTGGCATGAATCCAAAAACACAAAGTAATAAATGCTGGAGAGGTTGTGCAGAGACTCGAACACTTCTATACTGCTGGTGGGAATGTAAATCTACTGGCGCTTTCTTAAAAAGTTAGAAACAAATAGCATATGACACGGCAATCCCACTTCTTAGAATATATCCTAGAGAAGGGCTGCCACATGAATACATACATGCACACTAACGTTGATCGCAGCACTGTCCACAACAGCAAAAAGATGAAATCAAACCAGGTGCCCATCAACAGGAATGGATAAATTATGGAATATTCACATAACTGAATACTAGGAAATGATAAAGAACAACAATGATCTTAGGAAACATCTCACAACAGAGTAATCTGGAAGACACTATGCTAAGTGAAATTAGCTGCAAAAGGACAAATACTATTATAAGCACTATCAAAAGGACTCAAGAAAATGTTTCGACACAGAGGAGAACAGTCTTTGATGATTACAAGGGTAGGGGAGAAGGCAGGGGTACTGAAAGATTAGATAGCAGTTAGGAATTGGGTTAGGTAAAGTAAGTGACAGCACACACTAGAACAGAGGTCAGCACAGCCAGACTAAAGGAAAAGCTATGAGCTTTCCTAAATACAAACTTAACATTCTGAAAGATAAAGTGGCAGTGACAGGGGTCAGGGGACCACGGTTGAAGGGGACATCTAGGTCAACGAAGTTTTTTAAGGAAAAAACAATGTTCTACATTCCACTTTGGTGCGTGATGTCTGGGGTCTTCAAAGCTAGCAAGTGCCCATCTAAAGCAGCATCAATTAGTCCCAAACTACCTGGAAGAGAGGAGAATGAAAGACATCAAAGACATAAGGAAAATATGTGCCCAAGAAACAGAAAGGGTCATATAATCCGAAGACTTCAACAGCATGAGACCAGAAGAACCAGAAGCGCCCTGCCATTATCAGTGACTACCCGAAAGGGACAACACAGAGTCCCTGACATACTGGGAGAAAAACGAGTGTACAGAACTACAACTCTATTAAGTAAAGACCTGATCTGCTGGTCCCATAGATGTGCCCTGCCACTACCAATGACTACCCTGATAGGGACAACACAGAGCCCCGGGCATAGTGGGAGAAAAATGAGTGTACAAAACTACAGCTCTACTAAATAAAGACCAGACCTGGTGGTCCAACAGACTGGAGGGTCTCTGCAAGACATGGCCCCAGGACTCTCTATGAGCTCAGAAATAAAACAAGTCTGGAAGCCAACTCTTTGTTGTTGTCACTTCACCACCACTGAAGAGTCTCTGCTGCTGCTGCTCCTCTATCCACTCAGTTTCAAAACCACTTCCACATTTTAGGTATCTGTTAGAGCTGACTCCACTTCTGGTATCAAGTTTTATCTTAGTTATATAGTGCTGCTGTAACAGAAATGCCACAAGCAGGTAACTTCAACAAAGAGAAATGTATTTCTTTACAGAACAGTAGGCTTACAGTCCAAATTCACAGCATCAGCTCCAGGGTATGTCTTCCTCACTCAGTCTTCATCTTCCAGACTAGGAGCTTCTTCATGCTGGGACCCCCAGTCCGAAGGATGCACTCAGCTACACTGATGGTATGAGGTCTTCCTGTCTCTGCTCACTTCTTTCTTTTATATTCCAGAAGATGATCTCAATACAAACCAAGCTTTTAGATTGAATCCCACCTCACTAATACAGCTGCTGCCCACTCTCCCTCATTAATATCACAGAAGCAGGATTTACAACACATGGAGGGGGAAAAAAACCACATGATACCAGATACCTAGCCAAACTGATCCCTTTTTGGGGGGCAGGGGACACAAAGCCATGACACTGGCCAACTGACTAGAAATCCATATTTATACCCAGTCTCAAGAAAGGTGATCCAAGTGAATATGGAAATTATTAAACAATATCATTAGCATCAAATGCAAGTAAAATTTTGCTGAAGATCATTCAAAAGCAGCTGCAGCAGCATATCCATGGGGCACTGCCAGAAATTCAAGGTTGAGTAACAGGGCATGAAACCAGGGATATCTGCTGATACTGGATGGATCCCAGCCAAAAAGAGAATACCAGAAAGATGTTTACCTGCGTTTTATTGACCGTGCAAAGGCATCTGACTATGCGGACACTTATAAACTATTACAAATAACATTTCAAAGAATGAGAATCCCAGAACACTTGATTGTGCTTATGAGGAACCTATACACAGATCAACAGGCAGTCATTCTGAAAGAACAAGCTGATACTGTATGGTTTACAGTCAAGATTTAAGGTGTGGTGTACCCTTTCACCATATCTATTCAATCTGCATGCTAACCAAGTAATCAGAGAAGTTGGACTCTATGAATAAAGGGGAATCAAGACTTAAGGAAGACTCATTAACGACCTGCACTATGCAGATCACACAACCTGGCTTACTGAGAGAGAAGAAGACTGAGCACTTACTGATGAAGATCAAAGACCACAGTCTTCAATGGTGATTACATCTCAATATGAAGAAAACAAAAATCCTCACAACTGGACCAGTAAGCAGCCTCATGATAAAAGGAGAAAAGACTAAATTGTCAAGGATTTCATTCTACCTGGATCCCCAATCAATGACCACAGAAGCAACAGTCAGGAAACGAAAAGACACACTGCACTGGGCAAATCTTGTGCAAACACCAGTAGCAAAGATGTCATCTTAGGAGACTAAGGTGCGCCTGACCCAAGGCTTTGTGTTTTCAGTCACCTCATGTGCATGCAAAAACTGGACAATAAATAAGGATGACAGAAGAACAACTGATGCTTTTGAACTGTGGTGTTGGTGAACAATCTGAATATAATATGGACTGCCAAAACCACGAACCAATCTTGTCTTGGGAGAAGTACAGCCAGAACACCGCTTAGCAACAAGGACAGTGAGACTTCATCTCACATACTTTGGACATGTTATCAGAAGGGATCAATCCCTGGAGAAGGACATCATGTTTGGCCAAGTAGACAGTCGGCAAAAAACAGAAAGACTTTCAATAAGATGGACTGACACAGTGGCTGCAAGGGTGGGTTCCAACATGATGAATGTGAAGATGAAGCAGGTTCAGAGAGTGTCTCGTTCTCTTGTTCACAGGTTCAAGAGTTGGACAACTCAACAGCATCTAAAAAGAACAAGTATAGGGACGGAACAAGTCTGGCCTAGCCAAGTATCTAAGGAACTATGGGCTGGCACACTTGGCTCTCTTGATAACACATGCAACACATCAACCAGATTCAAAATCACTGTCTTAAATTCCGCAAATTATCACAGTTCTAAGTAACAAATTGCTATACAACAAATTAGTTCTTAATACAAGCAACGTGTGTTCCTTGAGGGAGGGTAGGAAATCTGACTTTCTCCTTCTAGAGTTGTCATTAAAAATCTTTTTCTAACCAAACTGTATTCACGTAAACTCCTCTGCCAATAACAAAAACATTACCATTATCAACAAAACACGTTTACCTTAGAGCTATGCCTAAAACTCATTGCCATCCAATAGATTCTGACTCACAACAACCCCACAGGGCAGAGTAGAAATACTGTATAGGGTTTATAAGGAGTGGCTGATAGACTGAAACTGCCTCCATTCTGGTTAGTAACTAAGCTATTAACCATTGCACTACCAGACCTGCGCTGATCCAAAATTCTGTCAATTGTAATCCAGAAGAAAATTTCTACAAAATAACAAGAAGCTGAAGAGTTTATGACACATATCACCCCCAACCTGTCTGTCAGACTGCTGGACTGTTGTTGTTGGTAGGTGCCATCAAGTCAGTTCCAATTCATAGCAACTCTATGAACAACAGAACGAAACACTGCCCATTCTTGTGCCACATCCACAATTGTTTTTATGCTTACGCCCAGTGTTGTGCACCTATGTTAATCCATCTCATCTAAGATCTTCCACTTTTTTCACTGACCTTCTCCACTCTACCAAGCATGATGTCTTTCTCCAGGGACTGATCCTTCCTGACAACGTGTCCAAAGTATGTAAGACACAGTCTTGTCTTCTTTGCTCCAAGGAGCACTCTGGTTGTACTTCTTGCAGAACAGATCTGCTGGTTCTTTTGGCGGTCCATGGTACATTTAACTTACTTCTCCAAAATTCAAAGGCATCAATTCTTCGTCTTCTTCATTCACTGTCCAGCTTTCTCATGCATATGATGCGACTGAAGATACCATGGCTTGGGTCAGGTGCATTTCAGTCTTCAATGTGATATCTTTACTTCTGAATACTTTAAAGAGGTCCTTCATAGCAGATTTTCCCAATGCAACGCGTCTTCTGATTTCTTGATTGCTACTTCCATGGGTGTTGATTGTGGACCCAAGTAAAAGGAAATCCTTGACAGCCTCCATCTTTCCTCCATTTATGATAATGTCACTTACTGGTCCAGTTGTGAAGACTTTTGTTTTTCTGATGTTGAGGTGAAGGCTGTGGTCCCTGATCTTCATCAGTGTTTCAAATCTTCATTTCCAGCAAATAAGGTGGTGTTATCTGTGTAATGCAGATTGTTAACGAGTCATCCTCCAATCCTGAAGGACTGTAGTGACTTACATATTTTTACATTTCAGGTATGCCACCAGTTTTTCCAAATACCAGCAGGGTCCATGATGGACAGAGCCCAGAAGAACTTCCAAACTAAGACAGATATGAAGAAAGGCCTGGACATCTACTTCTGAAAATTAACTAATGAAAACCCCATGGCTGACAATGGAATACTGTACAATATACTACTGGAAGATAAGCCTGCTAGGTTGGAAAGGACTCAAAATACACAGGCAGAACAATGGACTTGCGCACACTAACAATCATGAAGATGATACAGGACGAGGTAACATTTTGTTCTATTATACAGGAGGTGTCACCATGAGCTGGAGTCAACTTAATCACAGCCAACAACCACATGACACATCCTCATGCCTAAACATGACTGTAGTCTGTAATTCAGTGGTCCCTGCCTCTCACTGCACCAATCACATCACCAGTGGAAGATTCAAAACAGCTGCCAACTCTCAGCTACTTGTCTCTTTAAAAATAGAGTATTCCCATCCCTGTGAATCTGGGCTGGGCTGGCTCTGTCATTGCTTTGACTGGTAGAATGTGCCAGGACTGATGCTATACCAGTTTCCAGCTGAGTCTGTCAACTATGAGACACAGTAATAAACTGCATTTTAAGATCCTTAGTTCTGAGATGGTTTGTTACAGAGCAACAGGAAACCAGAATAGCCACCAGACTACAGTTGCAGTTTTGAGACCTCTCACAATACCAACAACCAAAAAGTTGCTTCAATTATTTAAAAAAAGCAAACTTCAGGAGTTAAAACAAACTGGGATAGGTTTTAGGGAACCCTGGTGGCACAAGACCTACAGCTGCTAATGAAAAGGCTGGCAGTTCGAAGCTACGAGGCATTCCTTGGAAACCATACGGGGCAGTTCTCTCTGTCCTACATGGTTACTACGAGTCAGAAACACGTCTGGGTTTTTCTTTGGTTTGAGACAGAGATTTTAAATAGCATACACTGTCAACTTGCAAAGCATAAAAAAGGAGACCAAATGTCCTAATGCCTAAGAAAAGCAAACCCCCAAAAGTAATGTCAGTAAAATCCAATAAGGAAAACCATACCAAACAATTGTTGTCGACTCCAACACACAGTGACCCCACAGGACAGAGCAGAATTGCCCCACAGAGTTCCCAAGGAGCACCTAGTGGACTTGAACCGCTGACTTTTGGGTTAGCATCCACAGATAGCACTTCCCCCAAAGGCACCAAGGTTTCCTCAGTAAGGCAAGGTTATAAAAATCAAATTCCTTAAATGCACAGAAACAGAAAGCAGATTAGTTGATTATCAGGAACTGGCAGGGCAGTTATTAATTAATGAGCAGAGAGCTTCTGCTTCACATGGCAAAAATATTTTGCAAACAGTGGTGACAGTTTAAAGGGAAAGAACAAAACCTGAGCCCTCTGAGTGTGCCCAAGTGATACTTTTGTTCTTTACAACAAAGAAAACCCTCTGGTCTCCAAGACTAGATACCAAAGCAGCAGTCATCCCTGGAAAGTATACATGAGAAGGATGGGACAGTAGGAGGGAAGGACAGAAAACTCTGACCTTCTGCCTTATGGAGTCTGAATTGCTTGAAATAAGCATGCGATACTTTTATAATTTAAAAAAGATATTTCTGTCGAAAAAACCAAACCACTGCAGCCTTAACTTCCACACAATATCTCGTACATAAAGAATGAGAGCAAATGCCATCTTTTGCTATGCTTTCATGGAATAAAAGACCGTGTTAGTCACAAAAGGATACTGATTTTCAACAGAGAGTAGGCCTATGCTCCTCACGGCATCAGCCACCAAGAACTCTGGGTTAGGTCCCCTTGCAACCTGGACTTCAATGAGCATCATGAGATGAGAGGTTTTTCTCTGCTCTTCAGCCCTTGTAGGAATAGACAAACAATTGCTGCCAAGTTGATTCCAATTCGTAACAAGCCAACGAGTGTCAGAGTAGATCTATGCTCCATAGGGTTTTCAAAGCTGGTTTTTTAGATACATATCACCAAGGCCTTTCTTTCAAAGTACCTGTAGGTAGAATCCAACCTCCAACCTTTACTTTAGCAGTTGAACATATTATTACACAAATCAAAACACAAAATGAACTGATACACTGGACACAGTTCTACAAAAACTAGACACACTACAAAACACAAGTATAGTTTAGCATATCTACATATAAAAGAGACTAGATGGGAAATCACCAAAGGATGAACATGCTGAATACATTAATAATAAAGAACAACTTAAAGGGCAAGAGATGGAGGAGAGGGAGTCACGCTGATTAGTTTTTTTAAGTGTGATATATGCTAGAGTGTGGCATACAGAATTCACTTCTCCTATGCAGAAGACCTGGATGCACAGCCAACACTCAACTGCAAACGAAGGCTTGTGTGTTGCCACGATGCTCACAGGTTTCAACAGGACTTTCAGACTAAAACATACGAGGTAGAAAGGCCTTCAATCTACTTCTAAAAACCAGCCAATGAAACCCTCACAGATCACAATGGTCCTATCCACAACCAATCATGAGGGATGAAGCATAACTGCGCAGCTTTTCCTTCCACTGCCCCGCCACGAGGGCAGGGCTGACTCAACTGCAGCTAACAGCAACACAGTATCAGCAAAGTTTAAGAAAATTATGCCCAGCATTACTCATGCATTTTAACCACTAGGATGTTTCAGTCACTGCTGTAATTCTGGAGAAACTATAAGGATCCAATGATGGTACCCAGTTACTCAAGGGTTGGAAATGTCTGGCCCAGAAAAGCAAATGAAGTCCCTCCCAATTACCAATGAATGTTGAGTATACTAAAGGTTTTTGACAAGAAAACGCTGACTACTGTAACTGCAAAAATAGGCTCGAATGTCAAGTCATCAAGGAAACAGCTGTCTCTAAACAGGAATACAGTGAACCATATAGCTCCCAAAACAAAACTCCAGTTTTCAATTCTGTCTCCTGCTTCAGAGAAAGTAACATTTTATAAAACTAGACCACAAGTGAAGACAGGCATACTTGTTTAAAATAAAAACATGCTAATAATGAGGAAACACTGGGCAAAAGGGATGAAGACTTTAGAAACTAACCCTTAACAGAAATCATACCTAACAAATGAAATAGTTTGAAAGTGTGGTACTCATGGGACTAGAGTATTTCACAAACTGTATCTAAAATCAAACTAAGGCAACAAGAAGCCTTTTAAAAAAAAAAAAAAGTTGAAATACAGAGTTTTTTAAGAAAATGACAATCTGTTCTCCTCCATTTCCTAATGTCAGGTGAGAATGTTTGCTGGTAATTTTTGAATTACTCTTTTAAAAGCCAGTTACGGTGTCCAGAAACAGGACAACAGGCAACACACAGAAAAGGCAATGGCATACTATTAAATAATAATTCACTGCAGCCCTTTTCACCATGACCAAAAAGTAGATACAACCCAAGCGTCCAACAACAGATTAATAGATAAACAGAACACGGCATACACACAAAATCCACTATTACTCAGCAATAAAACAGAAATGAAGTCCTGCTGCAAGCCACAACATGCATGAACCTTGAATACATCATGCGGAGCAAAATAAGTCAGCCACAGAAGGACAAATTCTCCACGATCTCATTCATACGAAATAAGCAAATACACAGAAAACCAACAATTATTGATGGTTACCAAGTGTGGGAGGCAGGAAACAGGGAGTTTCTCCTTTGGGGGCACTGAGTTTAGGTTAATAGTGGAGGGATAATTTGGAAACAGACAGCAAGCATGGCTGCACAACTTGAAAGATGTAATCAATGTCACCAAATAATACACATAGAAATTACTGAAGGATGTTTTGCTGTGTATATTTTCACCGTAATTTTGAAAAAGGGAACACAGAAATACAAAAAAAAGAATGAACTCCCGCAATACACAACATTAACAAGGCTCGAAAACATTACACTGAGTCAAAGAAGCTTTACACAAATTAGTACATACAATATGATTCCATTTATCTGACTTTCAAAACAGGAGGAAAGAAAACAGAACAGTGGTTGCCTGGGAAAGGAAGTAAAAAGACTGGTGGATGCAGAACGACTGAGAAGGGACACAAGGGAATCATATGGAATGAAAGTAATACATAATAGAGTTAGGGTTAAATATCTGGGTTACACATGTTTATGCATTTTGCAAAAGTCAATGAACAGCACTTAAGATCTGTTTCTCACTATATGTAAACTATACTTTAAAAAATGTTAAACTAATATACATAATGACCTGTCTGGGGCTAAAACGTACTACTGATGATCTGAAAATGACTTATAAAAGAATAAAAAGTAAAACAAAGTAATAAATGAATAGAGGGATAAACTCAAAGCAAATAAAGCAAAATATTACAGAACCTAAGTGGTGGATAAATGGGTATACAATTCTTTCCATCTTTCTGTTTCTATGTAGATACTTTAATCACAAATAACTTTCTAATGATTACTAATTATATCTCAGGTATCTGAAAATCACAAAAGGGATATTCTGTATCATGACAAATGTGTGATAGATTTAAGCACACGATCACACAGTATATCGTAAAAAATTAATCAATTGGTTTTGTTCATGTAATGCTTTTATATATCTGGTTTTTACTAACCACCAGTCTCTTAGGAGTTTTCTTCACATAGTCACCTCCCTAAGTCTTAGGAGAAAGAAAAATGAGTTTCTAGTTAAACAGACAACAGATAAGTGGTAACTTTCATGAAGGGTAAGACAGTACACAGTATTAGGGAAGCCAGGACAACTTGGTGAAGGCAAAATCATGCAAATTCCACATACACATCCAGATTCCCTGAGGGACTGAATTACTGGGCTGAGCGCTGTGGGGACACCAAGGTATCAGGGAATACCTAGTTGAACCAATGCAACACAGTTTATAAGAAAATGTTCTACATTCTACTTTGGTGAGCAGCATCTGTGGTCTTAAAAGTTTGTGAGTGGTCATTTAAGATAATCCACCGGTATCATTCCATCTGGAGCAACAGAAAACGAAGAAAACCAAAGACACAAGAGAAACATTAGTCCAAAGGACTAATGAAATCACAAGTACTACACACCTCCAGCAGACTGGTGATGGTACTCAGCTGTCATCACCAACTGCTCTAACAGGGATCACAATAAAGGGTCCCAGACACAGCCAAAGAAAAATGTAGAAAAAAAAATTAAAAAGAAAAGAGGACAAGACTTACTGGTGTGACTGGAGAAACCTCAAGAGTAGGGTCCCTGAACACCTTTTTGCTCAATAATCACGTCACCCCTGAGGTTCACCCTTTAGCCAAGGAGTAGACAGGCCCATCAAACAAAAGGAAACTTAATGGGCCCACCAGCCCAGGAGCAAGAGTAGAAGGCAGGAGGGGACATGAAAGTTGATAATGAGGAACCTAAGTTTGAGAAGGAAACACTAGTGACATAGTGATTAAGTGCTACAGCTGCTAACCAAAAGTTTGGTACTTCAAATTGGCCAGGAACTCCCTGGAAACTCTATGGGGCAGTTCTACTCTAGGGTCACTATGCGTTGCAATCAACTCCGTGGCACTGGGTAACACTGAGAAGGGAAGAGTGTTGCGCACCTAAAGCTGGTTTCCTCATCTATAAAATGTGGATAATATCCTCCCACCTAAAGCTAGTTCCCTCATCTATAAAATGTGGACAGTAGCTGTTCCACCCTTAACACAAGCATATTACTACACATGTTAGTATGATTCCATTACTAATGACTTCTCGAAACTAACTGTTAGTAGACAAATAAGGAAAAAATCGTTTCAAACAGATTACTACAATAAAGGAAGAAGTCACATAAGAAAGCTTTCCAGGACAAACACTTGGCCTTTGGTGATTAGTCCTGACTCACGTGAATGTTTCCATGAGTCAGGAAACTACTCCCAATTTACCCAACAGGTCATTTTGTCTCACCCAAATTCAAGTATGCAAACTAACAGGAAGGACAGATGGTGCTGAGTATAATGGCTTAATGGCACCCTTATGGCAATGTCGCTAAATCTCTCTTAAAGACCCAGGGTTTATGACACTACTTGTTGCTGTTAGGTGCCATCCAGTACTTTCTCATTCACGGTGACCCTCTGTACGACAAAACAAAGCACTGCTCAGTCCTTCACATTAACAAGCAATGAAAAGTTTCCACACAAGCAGGTGTGAAATTATGTAAATTATTTTGTCTATTTGAAACAGATCTCCACAAAGATCAGCATCAGCTAAGGTTTACATCAGGACCCCATCCTGGTTCTGAAAATAAATTTCTCCCCAAAGCTATAGCTACTCAGGAGACTCAACACAATTCAAGATTATTCACTGAAATGAGAAATAGTATCAAACTCAAAGGAGAATCCTGAGACATACTTTAATACTTTTTTTTTAATGAAGGAAAAAATATTTCATTAAAAAGTTAGTTTGAAGAACAATCGAATTTACATACTGCAAAAGAATGAAGTTGGACATACACCTCATACTTCATACAAAAAAATCATCTTTGGCAATGCAGAGTAACCATATGTTGGAAGCACTTTATGGTTCTATACATCTATAGGATATCATCTTGCTGACCTCTGGCTGGAGGAAGGGGAGTGGACGGAGAGGAGGGGAAAGGAGACTGTTGGGAGGATGAGACATGTATGGAGCAGAGAGGAATAGTGTGCAGTCACCGGACGGTGAGAGCAGTGGAAGCTGCATATAGGGGGGCATGTAAATTTACATGTGAATGTACATTTTTACTCAGTTATGTTAAATAAAAAAAAAAAATCATCTTAAAATGTGACTTTTCAAGAACCTAAATGTAAGGATTAAAACCATAAAACTCTTAGAAGGAAACATAGGAGTAATACCTCAAGACTTAGTTTTGAATAACTAATTCTTAGACATGATACCAAAAGCAGAAGGTGCAAAAGACAAAAAGGTTAATGGACTTCATCAAAACACTTCAATGCAAGCAATTTTATATACAAAGGGAACAGACAATTTACAGACTGGAAGAAAACTTTTATCAGCTATGTAACTCATAATGGTTTAATATCCAGAATATATATTAAGAACTCCTACAACTTAACAACTAACTACTAATCAAAAGTTGACAATTCAAACCCACCCAGAGGTACTTTGGTAGACAGGCCTGACAATCTGCTTCCATAAAAATTCCAAAACCCACCATCACCAAGTTGATTCCAACTCAGTGACCCTATAGAACACAGCAGAACTGGCACACAGAGTTTCCAAAGAGCACCTGCTAGGTTTGAACTGCCAACCTTCACTTAACCACTACACCACCAGTGTTTCCTTTGTGAAGATTACAGCTTTGAAAACCCTATGGAGTACAGTTCTATTCTGTAATATAAGAAGTCCCCACAAGTCAGAACTGACTCAACAGGAATAGGATTTTCTAAACTAAAAAATGACAATTACAAAGGTTCAGCTAAATCACACACCATCAACATTTGAAAGATGTGTCTAATTTTGAACCAAGAGCCACTCTTGCTCAGTCAAAATAGTCTTGTCGGCAGATCAGGCCACTGCTCACACTATAGTCCCATGCTTTCCTTCAGGCCTCTTACTGTAAAGCAACTGTAAGGCACTCTCTCAGATGTTTTTAAAATGAAGCAACAGCAAACTGTCATTACACTTAAACGAGTATTAAAATTTACCGGTATAATTTTAAGCAAATTAAAAGCTACCTTCTCTAATGATATTTTAACCATTAAAACAAAGCATACCTCCAGAGCAGACTCAAATCTGTAAAACATGGGTGAAGCAGAAGGAAAACCAGTGGAAAGTTACAGGCTGAAGCGCTACAATGTAAAACTCAAAGGCAGGTGGTAAGCTTTTTCACAAGCCTGATGAGAGTGGCTCACTACCAGGACTGTGGAGAGCAACACACATTCAAGGCAACATCATTGGCCATCATCTTTGAGCAGGGCACCACTGTTGCGGACCCTGCCAGTCAAGAAATTTGGTTGCTCTGCAATGCAAATGCTGCCCTTCTTTTCTAAATACGGGATTAAATTTCTAACAGGGCTTCAATCTATACATTTTCTCCTCCTGATTATCATTATGGTTTACCAATTTTAAAAATCTTGATCTGCTCATGTTTTGTTTCCTAGGACGTGAATGAACCTGGCAGAACTAGCTGCATGTCCTGATAGCAGTTACACGGCCAAATAAACTGAAGAACATTTCTAGAAAATAACACATAGCAAAACAGCATTTTTAGATCATACAAAATTTTTAATTGACTCTCAGTCACATTTTTTCACTATTAATGCTAATGTCCTTTTTTCTTGTCTCAAACTGACACACAGAACCTAAAACTATGCATGAAAGAGTATTAAAGCATTACCAGCCAAGAAACTTGACTCTCATGTTACCTCATTCTTTACCTGATTTTTCCTAAATATATACTATGCTTTGGTTTAAAGAAACACATCTCATTACCTTTTAAATGATCACTTCCTTTCCACCTTGCCACAACCCATGCCCCTTTAAAAAATAGAAAATCGCATGTTTTCTCGGAAATATAGATGAACCTCAAAAAAGACACAAGACACAACTGGAAAGACTTCAGCAAAGTCAGCTGAATTGCCACAAGGAAGAAAGTTCAGACTAAATGAAAAATAATAACGTCTAGGATGTCTTCCTAGGTAGAAAAAGCTACAAGAAGTCTATAAAATTAAAGAAAGTATCAAGACAGATGAGATGAATAAATTTTGTCAACTAAAGACTAAAGGACTACAAGGAGAACTACTTCCTCAAGCCTAAGGAATTAGTGTTTCAAGTTCTATTTTCTTTAAATTTACCCAAAGGTATTAAAAAGACTAAAGGAATATTTACCTCAATTCATGAATGCTGGATCCCTGGAGTAACATACCCATGACAGAATTATAGCGATTTTCCACAAAAGGTATCTTGGTACCATGCTGACCTCCACAGTGATGACTAAGTAAAAAAGGCATTATTTCAATTCCTCTAGCACCTTCATACAGGTGAAAAGTTCCAATTATAATCTTACCACATCACTAGAGTGTCATTTATCATTAAACTATCCCCTTCCCTTGTTTTTAGTAACCTTTCTGTCCATTCTCATTCCCAAACTCCTGTTTTTCTATTTGTGTTTGTCAGGGTTTCATTCTCAGCTATCTTCTTACTCTGTGCCACTGGATTCCCAAGAGACACACAGGAGTATGTCAAATGATGCGAGAAAAAAAAAAACTAAGAATCAATGGCCTAGACTCAACAAATTGAAGCTGGAGTAAGCAGCAGTAATTTAAAAAAAAAAGTTTCCTAAAGAGATTCTGACAACCCCATCCTTACTCCAGACAGAACTATTGGTCTAACAGCTCTTCCTATGTGACCCTACCTGTTTCCCTCATTTCTGCTATGACCCAGGTACTCATTTTGCCCTACACAGCATAGCTTTAGTCCATCTTTTCTCCTCAACTTAATACATCTAAGGTATTTCCAAACTCAGATGTTCCGTAAGTTCTGAAAATGCAACATACCTGATACCACTTCGGCAGCGTAACAATAGCTATTAAGAAGAGCCCAGATAACCTGGTTAAGTCTGGTGTCCCCATCTACTGGAGTACTGTGTTACCATTTAAAAGAAGCTAGAAATATATATATGCTGAGTTGAAGAAACTTTTAAGGTACATTAAGTAAAAAAGTAAGGTGTGGAGTAGTGTATGGTATACTATACTATAGTGTACAGTATTTCTGTTTGAAAAAAGGATAAACACAGTGCATGCTCAAGAAATTTCTGGAAGCATACTCACGAAATTTAACCATGATTGACACTAGAAAGTAGGACTAAGGTTATGGTGTCAGAGGGAGGCATCCTTTTCACTGTGTATCTATTTGTGTTGTTTGACTTTGAATACATTAATGTTCTGATTTAAAAAAAATTAAGACTTTACAAAACTATACCAGCAAATTTACGACATCTTTAAAAAGACTCATATCCAGAATATACAAGTAATTCCTACTAAAAAAAAGGAGAAGGCCCATTAAAATAACAGGCAAAAGGCTTAAACACAACGAGGTTTAGCAAAATGGCCAATAAAGACAGGTTTTCAACTTTACTAGACATCAGACAACTAAAAATTCAAGACATAATGCAAGAAGCCCTAAGCCAAAACCTCAAACCCCACTCACTACCTTTGATTCCGATTCATGGTGACTGTCTAAGACAGAACTGCCCCAGAGGTTTCCTAAGCAGTAACTGGTAGATTACACCTGTCTGCCTTTCAGTAAACAATCAAGGTCTTAATCACTGTGCCACCAAGGCCCCAGTGCAACAGCCTTATCCATGACCACAGTGAAACAGATTCAAGTACTGGCAAAGAAAAGAAGTAGACAAGAACTCTCCTAAATAGTGATGAGAGCGTATAGTGATGAGAGTGTATATTACTACCATCACTTTACAAAACTGGCAGTGTCTAAGTCTAAACTATATACATACACTTCATAATCCACCAATGCTACTGCTAGGTATATACACAAAAGAAATAAGCACATATGTGTAACAAAAGACATATGCAAGAATACTCATAGCAGCATTACTCACAACACTATAAACCCAGAAAACTCACAAAAGTTGAATGGATATATTGTGTTATTATACTACAGAATACTTAAAAGCAATACAAAATTACTGCTACACAGAGATGTATCTCAGCCATAACACTAAGGGCAAGAAGCCATACAGAAAGGAGTAAATATTATGCTCCATTTTCATTAAAGATAAAAACAGGCAAAAGTATGAAGAAAGCAATCAGAAATGCTGGGGCTATCATCTGGATAAGGGGCCCCGGTGGCACAGCTGTAAAGCACTCAGCTGCTGACAAAAAGGTCAGCAGTTTGAACCCACCAGCCACTCCACCAGACAAAGATGCAGCAATCTACTTCTGCACAGATTACAGCCTTGGCAGCCCTAAGGGCAGTTCTACACTGTCTATAGGGTCACTGAGTCAGAATAAACGGGACAACAATGAGTAGAGGTTATCAAGTGGAACAGGGCACAAGGGAGACTCCTACTGGGTACCAGCAATTTATTCTACCTCAATTTGCACAGGTGGTAGTTACATAAGTGTATGTATAATTAAAAAACAATCACCAATACAAAATATTAATAAGGAGATAAAATCATCCAATTAAGTAATGGGCAAAGGAGATGGACAGACATTTCACTAAAGAGGAGATCCAGGCAGCCAAAAAACACATGCAGACATGTTCATGATCTTTAGTTATTAAAGAAATTCAAATGAAGACGACAATGAGATACCATCTCACCCAAACAAGGTTGGCCATAATCCAAAAAGCACAAAACAACAAATGGGGGAGAGGCTGTGGAGAAAGTGGAACCCTCCCCTACACTGTTGGTGGGGTTGCAGAATGGTCCAGCCTCTTTGGAAAGCAATCTGGCACCATTTGACCCAGTAATTCCACTACTTGGAATATATCCTACAGAATCAAGGCCTTTCACACCAACGGACATATGCACCAGAACGTTTATCACAGCACCGTCCACCACAGCAAAAAGATGGAATCAACCCAGATGCCCAACAACACAAGAATGGATAGGTAAACTGTGGTATATACACTCAATTGAGCACTATGCAATGATAAAGAATAGCGATGATTCCAGGAAACATCTCATAACCTGGTTTCATCTGGAAGACATTATGTTGAGTGAAAGTGGTCAGCGACAAAAGGACAAACATTGCATGAGACCTCTACGTTAAGATCTCAAAACAGACTTGTGTATAGTAGACAAGACTCTTTGACAGCTGCAAGGGAGGGGGGAGAGGGCAAGGGGGGGAGGGCTTAGATTAGATAGGTGCTAGAAACCTGGTTGGGAGAAATCAGTGACAGCACACATTAGAAACAAGAACAATATTAAGTGGACTTAAACATAACTTGAATCCTCCTTCCATCTTAACCCAATATTGCAAGGATAGAGTAGCTGGGGCAGGGGACGGGGGACCATGCTCTTAGGCAAAATCGAGGCCAATTGGCACAACTAGTGTTTTGCTAAGAGGGCTCTCTGCACCCCACATTGGTGAGTGGCGTCTGGGGTCTTAAAAGCTGCCAAGCTGCCATCCGAGGGCACAGCAAATGGTCCCAACTCAGCAGGAACAGATGCTCACCAAGGACCAAAACGACACGGGGTAAAGACAACCCACAAGATAGAGACCCACATCAGTGGGTGCCTACATCAACTTGGGACCAGAAGAACCGGAGGGTGACCGGCCACCACCAGTGATAGCCGCGATGGAGTTCACTAAGTTGAGTCTCACTGGCAACACAAGAATAAAAAGGGGTGCATCCTGAGCTCTCCACTGAAAGACCACAACTGATGGTCCAGCAGTTTCAGGGTTCCCCCAGGAGCATGGCCCCTGGCCCTGATGCTGCCCTTGCCCATAAATCATAACGAAGGTCTACTCTTCGGACACAAATGGACTGGACCTGGTGACACAGAGTGACCCTATACTGGATGCACTTTATGGAGGAAGGGGAGTGGGTCGAGAGGAGGGGAAAGGAGACTGTTGGGAGGATGAGACATGTATGCAGCAGAGAGGAATAGTGTGCTGTCATCGGACAGGGAGAGCAGTGGAAGCTGCATATTGGTGGGCATGTAAATTTATACGGGAATGTACATTTTCACTCAGTGATATTAAATAAAAAAAAAAATCACCAAGTCATATAAAAGAATTCATCAAAATCGATACCTGAAATGCATGCAATAAGTCAAATTATGCCTCAATTTTAAGGGGAGGGTTGCAGAGAATAATAGCTAAGAAGCAAAAAAAAAAAAAAGTTAAGTAATTGATGGTGCTGGAAGTCAGGATAGTGATTACCCTGGCAAAGGAAGAGGGCCATGACTGGAAGAGAAGAGAAAGAGGGCTTCTAAGTAATGTCAGTAATGCCATATCTTGATACAAGTGGGTATGTTCACTTTGTGAAAATTCATCCAACTGTGCACTCAGGATTTATGCATTTTAACTATATATATGATACTTCAATGTAAAGATACAATTTAGGTATGCCAATATGCTATCTCACAGAGACCCTATAGGTCAGAGCAGAACTGTCATGTAAGAGTTTCCAAGGAGTCCCTGATGGATTTGAACTGCCTACTTTTTAGTTAGCAGCCAAAGCACTTAACCACTACACTACCAGGCTGACAGCACTGCGTTTTGTTTGGCTGGGAACATGGTACCTAAAACATAAAAAGTCAATGTCCGAGGCGGAGTCAAGAAGGTGGACTAAGCACACGTCTCCTTACATCCCTCTGGAAACCAAGACATGAACTGATAATCAAATGGAGCCTTCTGGTCACCTAATCAGCCCCAGTACACGGTACAGGGCTGTTACTTTGGACTTCATACCACTCAGCGAAAAACCTCCTCTCTTAAGCTGACTCCTGCGCCTGGCTAGCCCCGGCTCTCACGGACGGAAGGTAAACACACCAGTTTGACTTTTTTTTTGTCTGTGTTGGCTGGCAGGTAGAACAGGGTCTTGCCTAGCGGCTAGACTCAGACACGCTGCTGTGGGGACAAGCAGGCGAAATTCCCATATTTTGAGAGCCACGCTTAGGACTCTGTTAATCTAGCCACTTTGAGCCTGGCGTTTTATATCTGCCTGAGCAGCATTTGTACAGAGTTTCGCAGTCAGTGTGCAGGACACCATGTTGGGTACGGAGATTCTAGCAGGACCTCATTCTTAGCCTGGGAGCCAGCGCCTGCAAACAGGACACTACTTCTCTGACAGAAAAGCAGTAATTTACCTAGTGCCACCTGCTTTGGGGGTCCTGCAACAGAATAGGGGAATCACTACCTCTCGGAACCTTTAGCCCCTCTGTCTGCTGCCTGTGTGGAGGACGCCACCTTGGATACAGTGGCCACAGCTGGACCTAATTCTTAGCTTGGGAGCCAGAGCCTGCCCACTGGAGAGCGCTTTTCTATCAGAAAAGCATTACTCTACACAGTCTCCTCTAAGGCTAGGCCCTGTCAGCAGAGGACAACAGGGCAGTAGTATTGCTGTATTCTGAACTAGTTTGTATCACCTTGGGTTGGATATAGTGGCGCTTACTTTGCCAGTTGAGAAGAGGGACCTCTACACCTGAAAACCTAACTGACTTGTGAACTGGTCAGATACCTTTTGCTTTACATTTTAAGACAGCCTAGAGAAACATTTGCAATCCATCCTCACAGTACCTCTTCCAGCTCTATATACTCACATGGGACCCAAAAAGCAATAGACACTTGTGGCATACAAGCAATCAGCCATGGCTTCAGAAGGCTCCGAAAGAAAGCAACCAAGGAGTTTTCCAGATGAAGAAACTTTTATGAAAGCATCAGAAAGTGAATACAAAATGATTATATACAGAGACCTTCTAGACCTTATACAAAATGCAGTTGAACAAAATGAAAAATTAAGTAAGATGTTCAATCTGATGGAACACCAGTACTCTGAAATGCAACAGATCAAGAACAAAATCAAAGACACAGAAACTTCAATGCAAAGCCAAGAAAACAGAATGGAACAAATGGAAAAAAGAATTTCTGACTTGGAAAACAGAGCTACTGAGGCCAGCATCTATGAGCAGAAATGAGAAAAAAGAAACAAGAAAATTGAAGAAACATTAAGAAGCACGTGGGACTCTATTAAGAGGAACAATCTTCGATTAATTGGAGTCCCTGAACAGGGTGAGACATCTGAGAACACAGAGCATCGTTGCTGAGCTGCTGACAGAAAACTTCCCAGAAATCATGAAGGAAGAGAATATAGACATCTCAGATGCATATCGTACGCCACCCAATACAGATCTCAAAAGAAAGACTCCAAGACATATTATAATCAAGCTCAAAAAAATGAAACATAAGCAGGAACTCTTAAAGACAGCAAGACTCAAAGCAAAGCTAACATTCAGAGGGAAACCCTGCAGGCTCTCTTCAGATTTCTCAGCAGAAACTATGCTGGCACGGAGACAGTGGCATGACACATTCAAAGCCTTGAAGGAGAAGACCTTCCAACCAAGAATTATATATCCTGCAAAACTATCTTTCAAATACGAAAATGAAATTAAGACATTCCCGGATAAACAGAGACTTTGTAAAAACCAAACCGAAACTACAAGAAATATTGAAAGAAGTTCTTGCCTCTGGCTTAGAAGAACAAAACCACTAACTTTATATTTTAGAACAACTTTACTATTCAAAACTCTACTCAGTTATGGAAGGCTCCAAAGCCAATCACAGCTTTGATAAGGAAAGAAGCAATCCAGTCGTCATCATCATGGAAACTATGGTGTCATCATATTAAAAAGAGGGTTGTACTACAGTTGTTATAGTCCTTCCAGATGGAGAGGAAGATGACAAGACTGGTAGTAATTAAAACTGGGTTTATATATAGTTTATTAAGGGGGATCATAGTGGTAGCTGTAAAGCACAACAAAGATGTATCATATCATTTCAAGAAATCTAACACAGGAGTCTCAACAACCACAAAACCAGCTCTGAAAAAGGTGAAAAATCAACTCACAAGAAAGAACGTCCCAGAACAGACTAATAAGAACAACAGAGAAAACATCAACATAAAAATAAACACATCACAATGAGAGCACTGAATACATACCTATCAATAATTACACTGAATGTGAACGGACTGAATGCTCCAGTAAAGAGACATCGAGTGACATCTTCGATCAAAAGACATGACTCATCCATATGCTGTCTACAAGAAACTCACTTGAGACCTAAAGATAGGAACAAACTGAAAATTAAAGGTTGGAAGAATATATATCAAGCTAACAATGAACAAGAAGAGCAGGGGTGGCAATTCTAATCTCAGACAAAATCAATTTTAATGTCAAATCCACCATCGTGGACAAAGATGGACACTATTTATTGCTGAAAGGTTCAGTACACAAGCAAGACTTAACTATATTAAATATTTATGCACCTAATATCAGAGCACCTAAATACGTCGAAGAAACACTGACTACACTCAAAAGAGAGTTAGATGACTCCACCATAATAGTGGGAGACGTCAACACTCCACTCTCAATACTAGACAGATCATCTAGAAAAAAACGCAGTAAAGTTACAGAAGACCTCATTGCTACAATTAACCAACTAAACATCACTGATACATACAGAACTTTCGACCCATCAGCAGACAACTACACCTTCTTCTCCAGTGCACATGTAACATTCTCCAAAATTGACCATGTCATAGGCCATAATGCAATGCTCAACAAAATCCATACCACTGAATTACTGCAAAGCATCTTCTCAGATCATAAAGCCATAAAAGTCGAAATCAACAGCAGAAAAAACAGATAGAAAGTGGAACTCTTGGAAACAGAACAACATCTTGCTCAAAAAAACATGGGTTATAGAGGAAATCAAGGATGAATTAAAGAATTCATGGATTCCCAGGAGAATGAAAACATTTCCTACCAGAACCTATGGGATACAGACAACGCAGTGCTCAGAGGTCTGTTTATCTCCATTAATGCACACATCTGGAAGGAAGAAAGAAACCAAATCAAGGAACTAACCCTACAGCTTGAACAAGTAGAAAGAGAACAACAGAGGAACCCCCCACACACCAAAAGAAGCAAGATCATACAGATTAGAGCAGAGCTAAATGAATTAGAGAATAGAAAAACAATTGAAAAGACCAAAAGCTGGTTTTTTGAAAAGATCACCAAAATTGACAAACCACTGGCTAAACTTACTAAACAAAAGCAGGAAAGGAAACAAATAACCCAAATTAGAAATGAGAGGGGGAGTGCCACCACAGATGCAACAGAAATCAAAAATATCATGACAGAATACTATGAAAGACTGTACTCTAACAAATTTGAAAACCTAGGGGAAATGGACCAATTCCTTGACTCATACCACCTACCCAAATTATCACAACGTGAAGCAGAACAACTTAATAAATCCATTACAAAGGAAGAGATTAAAAACGTCATCAAAACACTGCCAACCAAAAAAAGTCCGGGTCCAGCCGGCTTCACTGAAGAATTCCACCAAGCATTTAGAGAAGAGTTATCTCCAATACTACTGAAACTATTTCACAGTATAGAAAGTGATGGAGTACTCCCCCAAACTCATTCTATGAAGCCAGTATAACACTGATACCCAAGCCAGGGAAAGACCCAACAAAGAAAGAGAACTACAGACCGATATCACTCATGAATCTAGATGCAAAAATCTTCAACAAAATCCTTGCCAATAGAATACAACAACATATCAAGAAAATAATCCATCATGACCAAGTGGGATTCATACCAGGGATGCAAGGCTGGTTAAACATTAGAAAAACAATCAATGTGATTAACCACATAAATAACACAAAAGACAAGGATCACCTGATTTTGTCCATTGATGCAGAAAAGGCATCTGATAAAGTTCAACACCCATTCATGCTAAAAACTCTTAGCAAAATGGGCATAGAAAGCAAATTCCTCAACACAATAAGGGCCATTTATACAAAGCCAATTGCCCATGTCATCCTGAATGGAGACAGACTGAAAGACTTTCCCTTGAGATCAGGAACTAGACAAGGATGCCCACTCTCACCTCTCCTATTCAAGATTGTACTAGAAGTTTTAGCCAGAGCAATTAGACAAGACCAAGAAATAAAGGGCATCTGCATTGGCAAAGAGGAAGTTAAAATCTCCCTGTTTGCAGATGATATGACTGTATATGCGGAGAATCCCAAGGAATCTATACGTAAACTATTCAAACTGATAGAAGAGTTCAGCAAAGTCTCAGGATACATGATAAACATAAGTAAATCAGTAGGATTCCTTTATACCAACAAGGAGACTGTTAAGGAAGAAATTATCAAGTCAATACCATTTACAATAGCCCCTAAGAAGATAAAGTACCTAGGAATTAATCTAACCAGAGAAACAACAGACCTTTACAAAGAGAACTACAAGCCCTTACTACAAGAAACTAAGAAAAACTTAGATAAATGGAAAAAGCTACCCTGCTCATGGATAGGAAGACTTAACATTGTGAAAATGTCTCTTTTACCCAAAGCAATCTATTTACATAATGCAATCCCAATACAAGTTCCAGTGATATTTTTTAATGAGATGGAGAAACAAACCACCAATTTTGTTTGGAAAGGGAAGAAGCCCCGGTTAAGCAAGGTACTACTAAAGAAGAAAAACACACTGGGAGGCCTCTCATTACCTGACTTTAGAACATATTACACTGCCACAGTGGTCAAAACAGCCTGGTACTGGTATAAGAACAGACAGATCAATCAGTGGAACAGAACTGAGACCCCAGAGATGACACCATCTACCTATGAACAATTAATATTCGACAAAGGCCCTAAGACATTAAACTGGGGTAAAAACAGTATCTTCAACAAATAGTGCTGGCAAAATTGGATATCCATCTGCAAGAAACTGAAACAAGATCCATATCTTACACCTTATACAAAAACCAACTCAAACTGGATAAAAGACCTAAATATCAAATCTAAAACAATCAAGCTCATCCAAGAAAAAGTAGGAACAACAATGGAAGTTTTAATAGACAACATGGACAGACTCCAAAATCTGTCAAACAAACCACAATCATCAGAAGAGAAAATAGATAAATGGGATCTATTAAGAATTAAACACTTCTGCTCATCTGAAGACTTTATTAGTAGAATTAAAAGAACACCTACAGAATGGGAAAAAATAGTTGGAAACTCTATGTCAGACCGATGCCTGATTTCCATAATCTATAAGATACTACAAAATATCAACAAGAAGAAGATAAACCATCCAATTAAGCAATGGGCAAAGGAGATGGACAGACATTTCACTAAAGAGGAGATCCAGGCAGCCAAAAAACACATGCGGACATGTTAATGATATTTAGTTATTAAAGAAATTCAACTCAAGACGACAGTGAGATACCATCTCACCCCAACAAGGTTGGTCATGATACAGAAAACACAAAATAACAAATGCTGCAGAGGCTGTGGAGAAAGCGGAACCCTCCTACACTGTTGGTGGGGTTGCAGAATGGTCCAGCCTCTTTGGAAAGCAATCTGGCACTTCCTTAAAAAGATGGATATTGATATACCATTTTACCCAGTAATTCCACTACTTGGAATATATCCTACAGAATCAAGGCCTTTCACACCAACGGACATATGCACCAGAATGTTTATCACACCACAGTCCACAATAGCAAAAAGATGGAATCAACCCAGATGCCCAACAACAGAAGAATGGATAGGTAAACAATGGTACATATACTCAATGGAGCACTACACAATGATAAAGAATAACGATGATTCCAGGAAACATCTCCTAACCTGGTTTCAACTGCAAGACATTATGTTGAGCGAAATTAGTCAGTGACAAAAAGACAAATACTGTATGAGACCTCTAAGATAAGATCTCAAAAACAGACTTGTGTATAGAAGAAAAGACTCTTTGACAGCTGCGGGGGGGGGGAGGGTTTAGATTAGATAGTTGCTAGGTATCTGGTTGGGTGAAATCAGTGATAGCACAGATTAGAAACAAGAACAATATTAAGTGGACTTAAACATAACGTGAGTACTCCCTCCATCTTAACCCAATATTGCAAGGATAGAGTAGCTGGGGCAGGGGGCGGGGGACCATGCTCTTAGGTGAAAGTGAGGCCAATTGCCTTAGCGTTTTGCTAAGAGGACTCTCTGCACCCCACGTTGGTGAGTGGCGTCTGGGGTCTTAAAAGCTGCCAAGCTGCCATCCGAGGGCACAGCAAATGGTCCCAACTCAGCAGGAGCAGACGCTCACCAAGGACCAAAATGACATGGGGGAAAGACAACCCAGAAGACAAAGAGACCCACATCAGTGGGGGCCTACATCGACTTGGGATCGGAAGAACCGGATGGTGTCTGGCTACACCAGTGATAGCCGTGACGGAGCTCACTAAGTTGAGTCTCACTGGCACACAAGAATAAAAAGGGGTACACCCTGAGATCCCCACTAAAAGACTTCAATCGATGGTCCAGTGGTTTCGGGGTTCCCCTGGGAGCATGGCCCCTAGCTCTGACGCTGCCCTTGACGATAAATCATAACGAAGGTCCACGCTTCGGACAGGAAGGGATTGGACTTGGCGATGCAGTGACCATATACTGGATGCACTTTATGGTTCTATACATCTATAGGATGTCATCCTGCTGACTTCTGGCTGGAGGAAGGAGAGTGGGTGGAGAGGAGGGAAAAAAGAGACTGTTGGGAGAATGAGACATGTATGGAGCAAAAAGGAATGGTGTGCTGTCACCGGGCAGGGAGAGCAGTGGAAGCTGCATATAGGTGGGTATGTAAATTTATACAGGAATGCACATTTTCACTCAGTTATATTAAATAAAAAATTTTTTAAAAAATACCAAAAACCAAAAAAAAAGTCAATGTCCCCAAAACTAATTATCTCCTCCCCACAGCCCATTCATCATCTTCTAGTACAGAATCATTTACACTTAAAAGAACTTTCAAAGCATAAACTTTCTTCTAACAAAGAAAACTGTACAGCACTGACAGATGGCATTAATGGCTGCTTTCTACAATTCTGCTTTCGATTCAGGAATAAATGGGTTCATAAACAATCTTTCAAAATTAAACCAATCTGTAAGCAAAAGAATTTCTATTCCCACCATATGTGACGGACGCCATATTCCACCCAGCTGCCCATGTCAAAAATCTTGCTGTTCATACCTAGCCCCTTGCTGCCATCTAATCTGTCTCTGCTCTAACACTCAGAACCCCTTCTTCAGTCCCCACCTCCAAGCTGCAACCTTCACTCATTCTGAGCTCCTCTACTGCATCACTCACTCAGGGCTGCTTTTATCTAGAGTTCACAGACCCCACAATACATAGATAGAAGAGTACTTCAAAATTTATTTCCTTTGTAATCACACATATTTTATTTTATCCATGATTCTATAAATGAGATCCATAGGTTTTATCAGACGACCAGAGTGACTCATGGCCCAAAAGGTTTAAAAATCTCCAACCAGATTCTCAACTTCCATGCTTAAACCCTCCAATTCTTCCTCCACACTACAGCCAGAGCAAACTTCTTAAAATATAGTATCCTCTGTCATATCCAACCTTAAAATCTTTAAATGGCTCCTAACTGCTTCAAGGATAAAATGTGAACTCAACAGCACAGCAATCAAGGACCTTCATTACAGATTCTTGTTTCATCCCCACCGTCATCTTGCCTCATGCCACAGACTCTAGCTAACATCTTTTACTAAACTGTATTTGCAAGTCTCTGAATTGAGCATGCTTTCTCTGTGACTTTGCACAACCCAGTTAACTCCTGCTCATCTCTCAAAGCAGCTCAAGCACTGTCTCCCCAGAACAGCTCTCCTGGCTCTCCTCTACTCCCCGTCTAGGTAACAAGCTCCATCAGTGCTCTCACAGGTCCTGCAAGGACCTCCTACAGCACTTTCCTCAATGTTTTGTCAGTCCACCTCCTCCTCGAGATTGAGCGCTTTCTAGGGGCAGAAGCCAGACCTTGGTATTCTTATACCTAGCCGAGCTCAAAACACACCACAGAGAACTTTAAATAAACGCTCGCTAACAAGGGACTGGCTTTGGAACAATGATCAAAGCAGCTCACACTCAGGCTGGTCAGAAGGCTGACCAACTGACTACAAGGCATCATTCTAGAGATCACCATAAATGTGAACCGCCCAGGTCGACTAAACAGTTCTGCATCTACTATTCTGCCAATGATGTTCCTTCATTCAGGTTTGGAAAACACTCCTTCATAAATGTAATTATCATGGCCAGGCACTGTGCCAAGGGTTTGAGTGAGCATCAGAGCTCACTTAACCTCAAACAACCCTAAGACACATACTATATTCTTCTTCAGTGATAAAGCGCAGAAAGTGATCAGCCAAGCCAAGTGCCGTCGAGTCTTGTTTTAAACCCAAGTCTGTGATTCCAAAGCCCACTGCTAGCCACTGAGCTTACCCAGCATTCTGGAGAGAATAGATCAGCATGCCCTTTACCCCTGAAGAGTCTTGGAGGAGCCACACTTTAATGACGAAGTGCCTTCCTTAGCCTCTCAGCAAGTGAGAAAGGTCCTATTCCCCAGGAGGCACTACTATTCAAGACTGAATGTAACCCTCCCACACATGTAAGCCATTATCTCTTTTTAGAAAGACGGGCTTGTGAGTTGTTTTTCTGAGAACAACAAGTAAAAGCAGAAGATAGGGAAGACTCGGTTGAACTCACCACCAAGCTTAGAGGCAGAAGAGAAAACAATTTACAAGAAACAGAGTTGCAGTAGTACCAACAAACAAAAGAAAGTAGATTGAGCCCCTGTGTCCTGCTGCAGAAACACCTTGAAGAAACATCTTTTAATTGGCTGAGAAGGTACCTCAGGGCTTAGTATAAGATCTCGTGTGATTCAAACAGATACAACTTCATTTTTGTTCAAAGCTGCTACTATTTCCACTAAACTTTAGTGTGGAATGTACACCACAGTTATCCTGTGATCTTCAGCACTTTTCTATAAGGCTCTTGGGGGACTTAACACTCCACAATTCAGAAAAAGGCAAAAGGTTTTCTTCAACCCTGTCCACCAATTGTACATTAGTTTCTCCAACCTTTAAAATGTGGCTACTTTTCATGTTCTAAGATGGGACCACAAAGCACATTTGTTATCCACACTCAGAATTCAAACCACGTGAATGAATGACTGTATCAGCATGTGACCAGAAGAACCAGATGGTGCCCAGCCCACCACCAAAGACAGCCGTGACAGGGCACACAATTTCAAGTCCCACTGGCAGCATGAGAAAAAGAGACATGTGCCTCAAGAACTCCACTAAAAGACCACAAGGCGTGGGGATCCCCTGGGAGCATGGCCCCTAGACCTGCTTCTGCCCCTGACCAGAAAACATTACTGAGATCAATTGTTCAGAAAGGAATGGACTCACGGACGCAATGTGACCATACGGGGTACACACACTATGGTTCTATGAATCTAAAGGATGCTGTCCTACTGGCCTCTTTACTAGAAGTAAAAGGAGAAGGTGGAGAGGAGGGGACAGGGGATTGTTAAGAGGATATGACATGTACAGAACAGAAAGCAGAAGTGTTTTGTCATCGGGCAAGGAGAGGAGGAGCCGGACAGGTGGGCATGCAAATTTAATTTGGATTGTATACTTTCACTCAATCACACTTAAAAAAAAAAAGCATTCAAACAATATTTCCCTATCTTCATTCCCCTCACACGCCGGTGTCCCCCTTGACCACACCTTCTGTACCCTTACACCTTCAATTCACCTCCAAATCTGGTGTGTGACAAGGATCTGCAGAGTAGACTTGTTGGCATTCCAAGTTTAAACATAAAACACAGCCCATTCTTTATGTCTGTAGCTCCAGCCCAAAATGCATACAATGTAAGTATCTACAAAAAAACTAATCAAGTCAACTTAGGGAGCCTCCAATTAGCAAAGTTAAATATCAAGTCACTACACAGTCTAAAACTAAACCTAAGAAAATACAGTCATTAGTGGCATATACTACCACATAACAGTTGTACTATGGCCATCATCTTCTAAATCAATCCACACCAACACACTATTGAGATTACTACCCCCAGAGCAACTAGAGGATATACCGGGCAATGCTCCATATTTTAAGTTTCATCTGTTACTTGCAAGGACTTCACCACTTAATCCACAGCAACTGTTCCTCGATTAGATACTACCCAATACACACTAAATCAAAAGACAAGCCTTACACATAAAACGCATGGTTGAAACATATTTTGGAAGTGTTTGGAGAAGGGGAGGAGGAGAGGAATAGGAAGTTCTAATTAACAGTGAACCCTCCACAGAAACTGGAAATCCATTTCTCCATAGAGCAACAAAATTAAAAAAAATAGTTCCTCTATACAAACATTTTTGTGGGTCAACATTCAAGGACATGTTTCCTTTAAAGGTGAGTAGCGCATCTGTACGTTATACTGAAAGACAAGGTCAAACTATTTAAAACTGCATACAGTAAAGTTATATACTCTGTGAAGATTTTTGTATATACATGCAAAGTTTCACATGAAAACATACAAAGGTCTGAAAATCTGGTTTTCTGAATTTCAGTGGCAACCGACGAAGGAGAAAAAAGGACAGCTATAGTTAGATCTATTTTTTTCTTCTAGTTGACAAGAGTTGGTCCTGACTCATAGAGGCCCCATGTGTATCAAAATAGAACCGTGCTCTACAGGATTTTCAATGGCTGATTTTCCCCACACAGGTTGCCAGGCATTTCTTTTGAGGCTCCTCTGGGGTTGACTCAAGCCTCCACCCTTTTGGTTAGGAGCCAAGTGCCTTCATCATTTGCAGTCCCCAGGGTCTCCATTAGAAGCTATGCTGTTGGTGGTGGTGCCTGTCAAGTTGGTTCTGACTCTGCAACCCTACATGTAGCAACTTCTATACCTTGTTAAAAATTACACTGCCTTAAAATGGATGCTCCTAAATGGAGTACCATCCATGCCTCTCCCAGCACAGAACCCAAGAAATCCTAAGTCTAGCAATAACTCATGTTGGCATACGTATCTTTCCCCAACCTCCAGTTTAATTTTATTATCTCTTGCTAGTTAATGTACTTCTGACTGGTGACTCTTATTAGTCAATCTTCTGTGTATTTCTCATCCATTATGTCAAAAAAAAAAAGCAAGCACCTCTGCATATAACTTTGCCAGCACATCTATCCCTATAAGGCACTCTATAAAAGGCTGAATCTCAAAAAGGATAACTGAAACAGAGGCTCTGAAAGCCCAGATATGATCAGCAAAGCCCTCTATCTTCTCTGTGTTCTCCAACTTCCTGCCCCAGCTTTTATAGTTAAGTACCATTACCTATAAAACTTCCTCTATGTTCAAGAATGCTACCAATGTAAGCCTCTAAGAGAAAGCCAAGTGCCTAGACCAGGAACTTGACTTCATGAAAAGTATATCCTGGGTGGCCAGAACACTTTTCCCTCCAGAAACATGGCTGAGATGAGATTATCTTATACAAATTCATTTCAATTAAACCAAAAAGTAAAGATGACATCAAGGACTATTATTCCACATGCCAACCTTAAAAAGTCTCAAGGACAGCATCACCAACCTCACTGGTGAGGATGAACCGAGACTGTCTATGATCTAGAAACACACAATGTCATGGTGTAGTTCCCTCCCCCAGATGCCAGTGTGTTAGCAAGTAGCTCTATGTCCTTAAGAACTCTCCCAGGACATTCTTCTGCTGTAATACAAGCTTGTGTCTGCCTATGACACAGGACATCTGGTACAGCTGAATGAACAGATGCAGTTAGCTGGCATGCCTTCTTTCCTCTGGTTAACAGCTGCAGCACCTACTTAGGGTACCCAGCACTATTTGGAGCTCTGTTCCCCGGTCTCATGAAGGACATAACATTTTCATTCATGTCATGCCACTCTCTTGGCCTGGTGCACATTAGTTTGGTTGTGCCTGCTGCTACCAGATATTCTGGTAGCAGGGACTTGAATTTAATAAAACATTTAATGCACTTATCCTTAATCACGTAACAAGAGCTGCCACGAGAGCTACATTTGTGAAAATAAATTATTATTCTGCAAAAATCACGTAACAATCCAAAGTGAGAGTACCTTCAAAAATTCTCAGTGAAGAGAAAACAGTGACTTTAAGACCAACACCTCCCTGACAAAGATTTCAGATTATCAGTTTAACACTAAAAACTGAGATGACTGAGTCAAAAGCTAACATGAAAACAAAAAAATGTTCAAGTTATATGCTAACTTGCACCACAATTTTATTCCAGTAACTGATCAATGGAACACTTCCAATAATGTGGAATAATAATAACATTACTGTCTTGAGGGGGGATTAAGACAAATCCCTCATTTTCCAAATATGAGAAAACACAAGCCCGGAAAGCCTATAAGAAAATACACTGACAATCTTGGCTGCCAATCAGCTCAACATTCTAAAACAACACTGCAACATAACCTTTTGGGAGAATGACAGTGTTTTCCAAAAAGGGGGCTACTATCATTGTGTACCCTCCAGTCAACTGTGTAGCCACTTACTGAGCCAGTGAGCACCCAATATGTTGTTGGTGTGACTGACGAATGAATTTTTAATTCTGTTTGATTTCAATTAATCTGGGGAGGGGGAAGGAATTGTTTAATTTTAATTAAATGAATTTAAATTGCCACACGTCCATAATGGACAGTGCAATTCTAAAACAGTGTTTCAGATTCTGGTTATTAAACACTTAAAAGTTTCTTAACTTCCCTTCTGCATTCAATGAATACAGGAAATTTCCTTCTTATGCCTAAATACTACATTCAGTAATTTAATCTTGTTATACAGGAACTCAGCCCGGCATAGGGTAGTCTGTTCCTCCAAGCCAGGCAAACTGAAGGACGTTAAGCATCATTCACACAATCGGTCTTAAGACTCTCTTTTACAAATCACTGTAACAAGTCCCACATATTCAGCAAGTCAGAATCTAGATGATATGCATTTCATTAAAATTATACAAATGTTGGGAGCTGACATTCACTTTCTTCATTTGGCTTTGTTAAGACAACAGATTTAACCTTTCTTCAAAAAGAGAAAAGAATTTTTAATCTTCATCCTGATCTGTGATTACTCTAAGAATCCACAACTTTGCACGACTTTGCACAGACCTGAACTCCTAAAGACCTAATTTTAAAAACTCAAATTGTCACTAGTCCCTACCCTCTTAGTACTATGCTCTAGGTAACATTTTATTACATAAAACATAATCTCATGTAATTATACGCCATGAGTCGAATCCGACTCGACAGCACTTGGCTTGGCTTTATACAAAAATAATACATTTCTACTGTTTTTAATGACTTTATTCTTTTAAAGCATTCTGAGCTTCCTGGTTATCCTCTCTAGAAAAAGATTAATTTGTGAAAACTGATGTTAACTTTGGAGTCCTGGTGGCACAGCGGTTAAAAACTATATGGCTGCTAACCAAAAAGCTGGCAGGTGGAATCCACCAGCCGCTTCTTGGAAAGCTCTCAGGCAGTTCTACTCTGTCCTATAGCGTCACTATGAGTCAGAATCAACTCAGTAGCAATGGGTTTAATGTTAACTTTGATAACATTAAGGATTATGAGCACACTTTTGGACAAAACTTTTCAGCACAACTTAAAGTACTGCATTTTCCTCTTTTTTCGGTGGAGGAAAGGAAGAGAAGATGGTAATTCCAACAGAGTAACATTATGTTCTATATGCTAACTGGATCTAATTCTAAAAAGCTGTAACTCAAACTAATAGAAAGAAAGACCACTGTTGGCTTTATTTAAAAAATAAATTTATCACCCTGTGTTCCATCACATCAAAGGGGATACTCCAAATATAAGACAAAAACGGGGCAAGTAGATAAATGTGTTAATGACTCAAAATGTACTGAACACATAATTACAATCATGCACCTTCAGATGCACATAATACTCAATGACATCAATTAACTGCATAAACAAGCTATTTTGTTTTTAAGGGAATGTTTCAGGGGATTTTATAATCAAGGGATAATTAGTGACATCCCTAGAATGAACATTCTACTGATTAACTAGTGATTCACACTGTGCTCACATGAACTTGAAAGCCCAGGTTAAGCTGGCTGAAATGTGGCAACATGTTCCAATCGAAAAACACACTGAAGAAGCAAACCAAGTCTGAGGGCCACACACTGGTAGGAGTCAAGAACACTAGAGCCATATGATCTACACAGAAACACAAAGAGATGCTAATATTCTACATGAGTTCACAAAAGCTGGGCTCTGAGGAAAATACTGGTTCTATTTAAATTAAGCTACTCGGTATCTTGTGATTGTCAGAAATAAAATGGGATGAACTTTGTTACACTTTCCATCAACTTTCTAATAATAACCATTTAACATACAAAATTTATTTTGTGAGATTACTCCTGACCTCCAACACATCTATTTTCTAGCAGATCTCAGTTGATAACGCAAAACACTTCAATAGATTGCAAAAATAAAATACTAATAGAATCTATTTCCCCAAAGAAACATATCTAATATTTATGACATGATTCACCAGATCAGAAGAGCTTCCTTTTTTCATCATCAAAACAGACAATAGTTCCTATCACATTTAAATACTCCCTAAATACCAGACTGAACATTTATGAGCACCGTACTTTAAGCTTATTTTTGAGAGAAATAGTACTCTGCAAGGTTTCCATATTACATTCTGACAGAGTTCTCCAACTGTGAAAGCAAAATATCAGTAATAGTAACTGTATTTTTATATGGTATCATCAGAAAAAATATTTGTATGTTTCCCTATCCTAACAATTACTCTTTCTACTCACACTTGCCTTTTCTATTCTAGGTCTGCTCTTTCAACAACTTTTGAAAGTATTCGTGCTTCAGAGTATTTCTGACATCTAAACAATTTCAATGTAGCTTCAACTGATACCACTTATGTCTGTATAGTTTACAACGTGCTTCTGTGTATGTATATATTTCAATTTTAGGAAATGTACAACTTTCCTAACTTACAATTTTGTTTCAGATGTGATTATAAACCAGTATATCTTTTACATGCTTGTCAAATATCTAAAATGAGTCAAAAATGCTCTTATTTCACTGAAAGTGTTAAGCTCATGTCTGGGGTGGAGGGAAGGTTCCTATGGTCATTAACTCTAAAATAATTGTGTATTTGGCATCAACACTCCCATTTTTGATAAACAGGTTATTCTGCAACAATTTCTAAGGCAGCAAAGCTGGCCAGCAAAAGATGGTCTTCAGAATACCTGCAAAACCTGTACACAACTGACACCTTATAAGCCGAAGCGGAGACAGCTGGAAACTGTAAGTGTTACAAGCACTAACATTATTTGAATTGTTAAGTATGCTCCTCTAAGTATTCTCTTTGCTAACTGCGGTCCAGAAGAAAGATCCCCAGCTAATCAAGCCCAATGAATGGTGTCCTCACTGGACAATGCTGGGCAGCAAGTCCCACTGCATGAGTCACTGGAAAGAGGAACAATCCCAAAGAAACTGCTTTTAGTCTGCTCTTGCCAGAAATTTCTGCCGAGAAGCCCCTGGCAAAGGGCTGGCTGTGGGTCCTGGCCAGCTGACTTTACAGACCTATGGTCTCCTCAAGAGACAAGGCTGCAAAGAACTTTTTAGGAAACAGACTGGCCTTCAATTTCAAGAGGGCAAAGAAGACCAAGGTATCTTCTGACTGGCTTTCTCTCCATTCTCCCAACCACTACCCTGCTTCAGGCTGCCACCACTAATGACCTGGATTACTCTTCCTGCCAAGTGTTACGTACTACCAGCCCCAGCAACAACCACATAAACCAGGGCTTTGAACTGGGTCTTCCCGGTTTGACCACGCCCCACCGCCCCACCGCCCCACCGCCCCACCTCCCCACCCCTGAGAATTTCCATTTTCATTCTCAGAAATCATAATCTGCATTATAACAAGATCCCCAGGTGATGCCTACGTAGGAATAAAGTATATATTATTATGCATCCCCCCCAGGTGATTTTTATGTATACACAAAAATCACCCGAGGAGCTTGTTACATAAGAATCACATGGAGATGGCACTAAAATGCAAATTCTGATTTAGTGACTTGGGGTGGAAATGCAAATTCTCAGCAGGGGGTCAAACCAGAAGAACCAGTCTGAAGCCCTGCTACAAACATACATGCATTACACATCCATATAGGCACAACCCACACTCATACCCACACACCCAGGCCACTCTCAAGATTAACCTAATCTTCCACATTAAAGATAATAATGTCACTCCCTGCACAAAGTTCCTTCACAGTTCCCCACTGTTCCTAGAAGTCCAAAGTCCTCAGTATTACCTATGGGGCCCTGTATTACCAATTCCTCTCACCTCCCCCAACCTCATCCCTAGCTGATCCTCCTTCACAATCTACCAGGTGACCCTAATGAACTTGCAGTTCCTCAAATGTGCAGTGCTTACTGACCTCCAGGTCTTCACCCACGCCATTCCCTTTGCAGGAAAGAATCCCTCTTCTATCTCCATTCTGTGCCCTGTGTCTACTCACCCTGCAGGTCTAAGCTCAAGTGTCACTCCCCCCATGATCTCTTTCCTTCACCCACATCCTCACACGGCACCCTCTAATACCACACTTTACTGGTAACTCTCAGTTTACTTCTTGATGCTCTCAGCTCTGAAAGGACAGGGTCATTGCTCCTTCGCCGGTATATTACAGCACAGAGGCACTACTAAGCGTTGGATATATTCTAAGTACATATGATGAACTTAAAAGGAACCTAATCCATGTCACTGGAGAAACATGTTCAAAGTCAGTTATGATATTGTGAACACAGGGCAGCAATTTCACTCTGCTTTGGTATAAAATGCACATCATACACATACCCAAAACACATGAGGAAAACCAACACTTTAGAAAAAGTTCAAACATTACACATTAAAAAGAACACTTTTACCACAATAATATCAGTGTGTTTGTGCTCATTAATGGTTAGGCAAATTACAGTTCATAAGAAGTGCCAGACTCAAAGTAACAAAAGCACTAGCCTTCCACACTATCAGTGTAATTTCACCTCTGTGCTACTACCAACTCTCCTGATCCTGCTCAGCACGCTCTGACTAAAGGTAAGCAGGCAACTGCATTTCTTACTATCTAAACCTTGAGGTACGTCTTTCAGTAAGGATTCTACTCTTTAATACTGGTCCCAAGAATATAAACACACTGGCAGGAAACAAATCTCTTATACACACTAAGCATCAGTTGCCACTGGCAGCTACTTTCTTTGGGCCACTTGCCTTGAGGCTTATGACACCCCATTTTTCCAGGATAGCCAAGTGATGTCACAAATGTGATGGTACTTAGTACTATGAGGAGCTCACCAACTCCACCCTACACTCCTTCTGTGCCACAGGCAAGTCCTGTATCCTCTAGAAGCCTCAGTTTTCCCATCTACTAGAGTAAACATATAATGCCTCTCACCTCATAAAATTCTTGTGGAGACTGGATTACCCAGGAAAGCACACAGCAGACCACTCAGTTATTTTCAAATCAAAATGATGGGAAAAGACTATAAACCTAGCATATTTTCACACCTTAAGGGTTTGAGAAATGCCTTAACCTATATTTGACTGATGTCCTATTTGTAAATTTTTGAGAATGAAAAGGCAGAGAGACAAAACAAAGCTACACTTTTTCATCACAACCTTTAGATTTCAGAGATTTCACAGAAATCTACTTTAAGATACATTTCCTAATCTTTCTCTGCCCTCCCAAAACTACAGCCTAAATTTCTACCTTAATCATTCCTAGGATCTGGACAACAGCAAAAATAAAAATACTTCAATACTTCGCTCAACTAGAAATACCCATACCTGTTTCCTGCTTCGATGCACCTCAAAATACACTGCATCATAACAAAAAATACCAAGAAAAAAGGCTGAATCATCAAAGTTGGCCTTCAAAGTACCTAGCTTCCTTACTGCAGAACTACATTCCTAAGGTAGAATGGAGGCACCTGTTGGATTGAGGGGCAGCGATTCGTAATACCCAAAGTTACATGGAGAATTTTGTAACTTTGAAGACAAAAACAGATTTCTCACCTCACAGTTTCCCATCCTAACACAAGATAAGGTAGCCCGACGTTAACAGGTCTTTTCTCAATCAACAGAATGAAGGACAGGAGGCAATCTCAATCAATCAAGCAAACTGACTCTCCTAGTCCCAAACCAAGATGACTTCGAGTTCTTTTGTTTTATTTAAAAAAAAAAAAAAGAAAATTTACAAATTTTCTTAAATATGTTTTAAATAAAACTGGGACCTCCACAAAGTCTTAAAACTTTATCGCAGCCTGGCTTCTCAAAAATAGATGACGTGTGAACAGCTTCCTAAAAGCAAATGGGGCACTGGGATATAATTTAGGAAGTGATGATGCAAGTCTCTGGGGAACTGTGCGGGGCGGGGAGGGGGGCGAAGGGGGTGAAAAAGTCAGAGGAAATACCCTCCCAATGCTAGGGCACCAACTCACACCAAGAGAAGAGAAGGAAAGGGGAGAAGAGCTGGTCTCAACATGCCAAGGAAGGGAGCAATCCGGCTCTACGGGAGGTGCCAATACCGTCCCCTCTTCCCTCCCCCACTACCATGCACCCCTCACCCTTGGCCGAGAGGCCCCTGGAGGCCGGAGCCCCAGGCAGGCAATTCCCAGGTGATAGCAACGCACCCTGGGAAGGGCCTGCTCTGCCCACCCCCACCCTCCCCCCCCCCGGCGCCCCACTCTGGGACGCGGCCCCTGCCCCCTCCCAACAGGCCCAGCTTGGGCCCAACCCCTAGGGTCCCAGCCTCCTGGGGCCCCAGGCCTGCCGCGGCTGCCTCGGCGCCGGAGACCCCAGCCCCTGCCCCCACCCAGCCGGGCACTTACCCCCAGAAGCCGCAGGGACAGCGAGGCGGCAGGCTGGGCGCTTTGCTGCGCTCGCTCCCGGCGTCTCCCATGGTGCTCGGCGGCGGCAGAGCTCGACGGTGGCGACGGCGCGGGCGACGGCGCTGGCGGTGGCGGTGGCGGTGGCGGTGGCTGGGCCTGGGCCCCGCTCAGAGGAGGCAGCGGCGTCGGGGGGTCCGGGGCGGGGGGAGGGGGAGGGAGCGGGCGCGCAGGCGGGCGCGAGTCCGGGGCTTCGAGCCGGGATTCCAGGCCGGTCAGCTGGAGGCGGGCTGCACCACTGAGCCTGCGGAGATGGGGGAGCCTGGGGAGGCGCGGAGAAGACAGGGAGGGGAGGTGAGGAGGAGGAGCGTGAGAGTGAAGCGAGGACCGCGGGGGAGGAGGGAAGACCCGACGCCCTCGGCAGCTCCCACCGCCGCTCCCTAGCCAGAGCGATGTCTGTGCGGCGGCGTTGGGAAGGACCTAAGGCCCCCGCCGGCTCTGGACTAGCAGCGGCTGCGCTGAAGCCTGAGGCCGCGTTCACTCCGTAACTGTCTCCTCCGCCGGAGGCTGCGCTGACCGGACAATGGCCGCCCCGCCCCCTCCCCTCTTGAGTCACCCCTCCCAAGAAGTCACAAATGGTCTCGCCCGGGGGAGCCACCGCCAAAGCCCAGCAGCTGATCAGCTGAGATCCGGGCGTGCCACTTTGTTCCGCTCCTCAAAAGAAGAGGATGAAGCTGTGGGCAAAGCCGAGAGCGTCTGGCTATCACTCAGTGACGGGTCTCTAAGGCCTTCGTGTTCTTGGAACTTTTTAAAATCTGAAGCAAACTTACCTTCCTCTAATCTAAAGAAGGGTAGTAGGCTTCTGAGAACTCTGGGGAGCGTTGCCTCCCCGTAGAGGAGAATGGTATGCCCCAAGCGGGAGGGGGAAGAGAGGGGTAGTTGTTTAGGGTAAGTTGGGCCAGTCCCAGAGCAGCAGAGATAGCTGCGCATGCGCCCAGGGACCCCATACCGGGTGTGGGGAGGAGCCCAAAAGGAGCGCTTCCAAACCCGGAAGTAGGACTTGGTCTTCCCCAGGTTGTGGGGGAGGTCTGCAACCAGAGCTCTCCTGCTTCTCTGTGACTCCTGGGGGCGTTTCTGTCCAAACTGCAAACAGTTTGGGAATATCTCTTGCAGGCCCCCGCATCAGACCCATTCTTCCAGTTCCATCAGGAGACAGTTTGACTCTTGAGTGTTAGTGAGCTGCTGGGAAATGTCATTCTATGCCCCAAGCTATGATGAGGAGAGGGTGTCCTGATCAGAATCCGAACCTGTCTACCCCCATCGGAGCCCACAGCTGCAAGCCCACACAGTAAGCTTAGTCCGAAAGACCTCCTTTATAGAGCGGACTGGTTTGGGTTTTGGAAGAGAAGGACGGGAGCTACCGCGAATCAGCGACGTAAATTGATAAGTCACCAAAGTTATTTGCATCTCTAAAAGATGAGTTTTTAGCTCTCATTGTTGTTGATCCTGAACTCATTCTGATCCTCCAGCCAATCGCAAGCAGCAGCCTGTTTTTGATGTCTAGTTTCGACGAAGGAGAAACTTTGGCCAGACCTCTTGGAGGGGTGACCCACCACTGAGTCCTTCCTTGCTGCTTTCAGGAAAACAATCTGGCTAGTAAGAATAACTGCCATACATCAACCTCGCTGACCCAACGGGAGTACGAGAGGCTCACAGGGTATTAACCTAGATTAATTTTATTACCAAATGCTACTTGTTTGTTCGTATGTGTACCAAATCTCATTCCTGGTTGTACATTATCTGTGCATTTGTGGAATTCGATGTCGTTTCTTTTAGCCTCTACACTTCCAAAGAGCAAAGATGCTGTTGATAGTGAAGACAATGATTGCTAAAAATAAGCCACGTGAAGCCAAGGAACCTCCAAATATGAATGCCAATTTCTTCTGTGTGGTATTTAGTTTCGATTTTGTGGATTGTCAGAAGTTCTCAATATTTCTTCCAAAAGCCAGTAGAATAGGGGAAGTCATACAGCACACCTAGCTCTCATTGGACTCATACTGCCCTTAAAGAGACGTAAAAGCGCCACATTCATTACAGACTTATTATAGCCTTTAACGAAGTGAGATTCTTTATTGACATCTTGATAATTTCCTCTATATATGGAAAAGGAAACCCTAAAACCAAAATAAAATTTAATATAAAAAGTCGTTGTTATCCTTACAACCTGCTTACATTCCGGTCTGTTTGCTAGTTGTATTCAACAATATTTATTGAGTTCCTGGTATATACAAGGCATTTCCTAAGCCCTCACTGGAGGCTAAGGAGATTAATAAAACAGCATTTAGCAGCTGGTCCAAACTATGTACAAGAAATTAGATAATTTGGTTCCAATCTTCCTCTCTTCTTCATTTACCTTGCACTTCAGCCACTAGTTGCCACTCCTTGCTTTTTTACATCCCTGTGCCCTTGTACTCCACCCCAACTGTCCTTCCTCTCATTAGCCAAGCACACTTCTACTGCGTCTTCAGGACCATGTTGTTTCTTCAGTAGTAATGCCTCCCAGACTCTGCTAAGGCGGAAATGGTACATCTTTTCCTCTGCCCATATAATCTCCACTATGTTATTGTTGTTAGTTGCCATCAAGACAGCCCCAACTCATGGCAAACCCATGGTCAACATGATCATGCATTATGATTCATACGGTTTTCATTGGCTGGTTTTTCACAAGTAGATCACCAGACGTTTCTTCCTAGTCTGTATTAGTATGAGCTGCACTGAAACCTCTTCAACATCTCAGCTGTCTGCAGGCTTCCACTGTCAGACAGCTAGTGGCTACATGGAGGTGCATTGCCTGGGAATAAAGCACTAGTCTCCTGCATAGAAGGTGAGAATTCCACCACTGAACCACCAATCTTGTCTCTTCTCTGGAAACCCAGCTTCAAAAGAGCCAGAATTAGAGCAGAGATAATCTGCTAAAATCCACTGTTTCAGTCAAGGCTCTTTGGTTAGCAGTTAACAGAAACCCACTTGAATTTTCTCACTATTAAAAATAGTAACAATTTATTTTGAAGGCAATAATCATAGAATCCAAGATGCACAGAAGGCAACAGGATCTCATGAAAGGCTGGAAATAAAGATCTAAAATATCAAGAAGCCAAGTGTCTCTTCTCTCAATAGCTCCTTTTTTCTCTTAGGTTATGTGTTTTCCTGTCTCTTGTCTCTCTATAGAGCTGCTTCATCCTTCTTTGCAGACCTGCTTTCACTGATTCTCTAGGAACACAGTAGAACATGACTATGCAAATATACCCATCCTGTCTTCAAGAGACCATCATGAATTAGTTAGTATTTATGAATCACAGTTGCCAAGAGAAGGAACCTGATTGGCCCGGCTTATGTCAGGTGTCTCCTCTTGGTGCAGTCAGCTTTGGCCAGTGAGGCAGTGTGTAGTCAAGACTCTGTTCTGAAATTCACCTTGGCTGTCAGAGGCCCATCCTTGTGGCATGCAGTTCTCAAAGAAGGTCAGTTATGTTCATGGCAAAGATTCCAGAAGCTGTCAACCACAGACCAAAAAGGAATAAATTGCAGCCTGAAACTCACAAGCAGAAAGAACAATAGACATTTTCAAAAATTTGAGTTCCTTTTCCCTCTGACTAACTTGTATTGAAACTATCTCAGGCTTAAGTTAAATGGTTCTGCCTCAGAGAAGCCCTCACTGATCCTTGGCTGTGTCTCCAAAGATCCTGTATGTTTTGTTCAGCTGTTCACTGCTACATACACAATGCCCAGGGCACGTTTGGTGGCCATTGGGTAAATATTTGTTGAATGACTAGAAAGGCACAATAATTTGTTAATCAATGTGAGATTCATGTTACTGGCATTCCTACTCAGATTGCCCTGGGGGAGTAACTGGGTCAGCAACCCACCTTCTTTAGAACACACTGAAAGTCACCGCAAATTGTGGAAGGAGACCCTGAGCTCATTTGCTTCCTCAATGCTCCCAATCCAGCCAGCTTTTAGTTCCCAAGGTCTTCATCTGAAGAGCACTTGAGCCAATTTCTACGATATACCTGCTTAGTTGGCTGAAATCTCAGAGAATGTAAACTTTCATGGCCTCATCAGGGGACCAAAGTGTAGGGGCAAACTGGAAGAAGTGCTTTTGACATAATTGTATCGACTATTTTCCAGTGTGGATTACATTCCAGATGTACCTGTGATGTGACTCTTGTGGGTAGTTTGCAATCACCATTGGCCAAAGAGGAGCTATTTGTGCTCAGCAGGGTCTGCTAAAGGATAATATTAATGCTTCAGCTGCAGCAGGTCTAGAGGTAGCAACTGAGGTGGTATGGGAAAGAGCCTGGTGTAACTCAAGGGCAGGGATTTACGAAGGCTGCTTTCTCAAGAAGAGTCCAGAGAGATCTGGCTCTAGAAAGCTTGCCAAAAAGAGGACACTTGTAGGGATTGGAGACAGGTGATCCTCCAGCTCTGCTCCTAATGCTTACCCCACCACTATGTCTATTTCCAGTTTCCAGTCCAAATTCTGGCCTCAATCTTAGTTGATCTTAATGCTACCTGTAAAACTTCGTCTCAGAAATCAAACCTAACCCCAACTCAACTCTGTAGGTAACAAAGGCTCCTTGCCTTGCCACTGCATTATATTTCCCTGATCTTCTGTCTTGTGATCCTTGACCCTGATTCACTCCTGGGAACAAACAACTCTAGGAAGAATGGGAACCAGTTTTAGAAGTTCTAAAGGAAACAGTGGCTTGGGCTAACAGAAAAGAGACCGGAGAGGCACCTCTCACCTGGGGAGGAGGCAGAAACTCTGCGCAGTCATACCCTGTGCTGTTACCTAGTTCAGAAGCTATTCATCTTCTCAAAGTCCAGAAAACACCCACCCAAATGACCTGCATGGACTCAGGCATACGTGGAAAAGTTGGGCTAGAACAAAAGACCTGAATATTATCTTCAACCATTGTTTTAATCATGTGGTACCTCTCTAACAGAAATACCACAAGTGGATGGCTTTAACAAAGGAAAGTTTATTCTCACGCAGTCCAGTAGACTGGAAGCTGAAATTCAAGATGCCAGCTCCAGGGGAATGCACTCTCTGTCTCTGTTGACTCTAGAGGAAAGTCCTTGTGTTACATCAGTCTTTCTTTGTCTTGAGAGTGTCTGGGCACAGTAACCTCAGGTCTGAAGGATAGTCTCTGCTCCAGTGCTGCTTTCTTGGTGGTATGAGGTTCCCAAATCTGTGCTTTCTTCCCTTTCCTTTTATCTCTTGTAGGATAAAAGGTGGCACAAGTGACACTCCAGAGTAACTTCCTTAGTATGGGTATTGCAGTCCTACCCTAATCCTCTTCTAGCATAATCCTGTCTATTAACCACAGGCAGACATTAGGATTTACAGCATAGGAAAATCACAAAACAGAGGGCAGTCACACAACACATGGAATCACGGCCCAGTAAAACTGCTGCACACATTTTGGGGGAGATACGGTTCATCCCATGACACCCATCTCTCCAAGCCTCAGTTTTCCCTAGTGCAAAGTAATAGCATCAGATTAGATGAGAGTCACTTTCAAACTCCATCTCAAGAGACCAGGACGTCTGGTTTCCGTTCTCCTTCCTCACTTGGGTGGGTTTGCTTTTCCAAGGAGTGGGGTAAGTTTGAAAACTACTGAACCAAGACCTCTCTAAGGTTCCTTCTGATGTGCAGTTGATTCCTTTAGTCACTTACGGTCCAGTTGGCATGGATAAATTCTCAGAGCCAAGGGAAAAGAAGGGCAACCAAGCATACCGCCTTCAGCCCTTCTCAGGAAACTGAAACTAAATTAAATGAAATGAAGAACGCAACGGGAAAGGGGAGGAGGGGAGAAAACGCTGCCATTTCACATCCCTATGTTCTTCCTATTTGGGAAGCAATTGCAGATTTCACTGTGGCTTATACCCATCTTGGTGTGAAATTTGATTTTACTGACTTTTAAATTTCCTTTCAAGAATGGAAATATTGTTTTTCTCAGAAATACTTGACCTTTACGGGGAAGTAATTCAAATAACGAATGATAAAGCAAAAGTTCTCCCTAATACCACTTCCCAGAGATACCTCTGTTAAGTTTGGTATATCACCTTCTGGGCTTTTCACTTATGTATAATTATATGAGTGAGACCGTACAACACATAGTGTACTCTGGTTGGTGTTCCTTTTTTTCACTTTAAAATGTCATGAACATTGTTCATATCTGTGCACATAGCTTTGCAATATAGTCTTATAGCTAAAATCATGAACTCTAAAGTCAGGCTTTCTGATTTCAAATTTACCACCTAATAGTTCTGAGACTCAGGAGAAGTTACTTAGCCTATCTCTGCCTCAGTTTCCTCATCTGTAACAGAACACAATTACAGCAGGCTATGCTGTTCTTCAGAGCCCTGGATAATGCAGTTAACAAGCTTGGCTGCTATTCAAAAGGTTGGAGGTTCAAGTCCACCTAGAGGTGCTTTGGAAAGAAGGCCTAGTTATTCTCAAAAACCAGCCATTGAAAAATCCTATGGAGCACAGTTAACCTCAGACAGACATGGAGTTGCCACAAATTGAGATCAAAACCACAGCAACTTATGTTTCATGAAGAAAAGGCTGGTGATCACTTCTAAATATCCAAACCAAAATCAAATGCACTGCTAATGAGTCACTTCCAACTCATAGCAACACCATAGACAGAGAAGAACTGCTCCATAGAGTTTCCAAGGAACACCTAGGGGATTTGAACTACCAACCTTTTGGTTATCGGGCATGGCACTTAACCACTACACCACTAGGGTTTCCTTCTGAATATCAGCCAGTGAAAACCCTATGGATTGCAACAGTCTGGTCCACAACTAATCATGGGGATGGTGCAAACCAGGCAGCTTTTCATTCTCTCATGAATGAGGTCTCCACAGGTCGGGAGACAACTGAACAGCAATGCAAATGAAGAGAACAGATCAGGCACTGCTTTAGGCACTGAGGATGCAGAGGGGAAGGAAACAGATAAGGAATTGCAGTGCTTATCCTCTAGTGGTGGAGGCAGGCAATTTACAAGTTCTAAAAATGTCTTGAAGGACAATAAACGTCTACAATGAAGATCTTTGTCTATTTGTCCTGTTAATGTCCTGGATAAATATTTTTTTAAAAGAGTTGCAACACCATTTAACATTTGTTACCGTTAGAAGACCAATCTGCACTCCAGAAAGGTTGCACCAATTTACGGTTTCTCTTATGGTGAATGAGAAGGCAGATTTCCCTGAACCTTGCAGTATCATTACTGCTTTTCATTGTTGTCAAATTAATTGGTAAAAAGTGGCATCCCACAGATATTTCACAAGTGTTGTATGAGACCTTTTCCTACAAGGACAGAAAAATAGTTTTATGTGTGGAAGAAAGACTGACAGCTATAAGGGTAGGGAGAGAGGGAGAAGGTTGGTCGCAGATTAGAAAATAGACAAGAATCTGGTTAGGTGACAGCATGCAAAATAGAGCAGATCAACATAACTGGACTACATGATAAACTTAAAGGTTTTCAAAACTCAACCCAATATTTCAAAAGATAGAGTAGAAGGGACAGGGGTCTAGGGGACCATGTTTTCAGGAGACATTGAAGGCAATTTGCCTAATTAGTCTTTTGCTAAGAGAGTCTTTGGCAGCCCATATGGATAAGTGGTGTCTCGGGTCTTAAAAGCTAGCAAACTGCCATCTAATGTGCACCAAATGGTCCCAACTCATCTGAAACAGATGATGAACAAAAACATGGTGAAAAAAGAGCCCAGGAGACAAAAGGACCCATATGAATAGGAGACTATACAACAGGAGACCGGAAGAGCCCGATGGTGCCTGGCCACCACCAAAGGCAGCCACGATGGTGGACACAATGTAGAGTTCCTGAGGCAACACGAGAAAAAGAGGGATGCAGCTCAAGAACTCTGCTAGAAGACCAAAACTGGTGGTCTGACAGCCTGGAGGGTACCCTGAGAATATGGCACCTAGACCTGCTGCTGGCCCTGACCTGAAAACACTACTAAATTCACCTTTTCAGAAAACAACGGACTGGACTTGGGGACACAGTGCGACCATATGTATATGTACTGTATGGCTCTACACATTTATGGGAGGCTGTCCTACTGGTTTTTTTCTAGAGGGGAGAAAAGAGGGTGGAGAGGAGGGGACAGGTGCTCCTTAAGAGGATACTAGAAATATGTAGCAAAAAGGAGGAGTGTGCTGTTACTGGGTGAGGAAAGCAGATAGAGCTGCAGCCAGGCAGACATGCAAAATTGATTTGGATTGTATCCGTTCACTTAATCAAAAAAAAAAGATGATAAACTGAATGAACAATAAAATTATTTTTATGCGCCTTTCAAAAAACAAGTGGCATTCCACAGATGTTTTAATATGCATTTTTTTTGTTATTGACAAGATCCAGATTATTTTTATGTCATACATACAATGATCATATATAATACGTATGGACCATTTGAATCTCAATCTGAATTTATTTTTCTATGTGTCGTCAGTTTATGTTCTTTGTTTTTCTACAGTGTCTTGGCTTGGTTTTATTTTCCCCCTTATTATTTTAAGATATTAATGTTGCTATTGAGAATATTAACACTGTCAAATTAGTATTTGTCATGGATTGAATTGTGTGCTGCCAAAAATGTATGCAGCTATTTGGCTGGGCCATGATTCCTAGTATTGTGTGATGCTCTTGTATCCTGTAAACCCTCATTGTGTGACGTTAATGAGGGAGGGTGGATATCAGTTGTGTTGGTGGGCAGCACTCAGTGTGTAAGATTTTATTGTGCCTTGAGGTAATTGTGGGGGATATAAAGGAAAGGGAAGCAAACAGAGGATTGGGGACCTCATTCCATCAAGAAAGAAGTAGTGCTGGGAGCATCCTTTGAAAAGGGCCTAGGGTCCCTGCACCTCAAAAGCTCCCAGTCCAGGGGAAAATCTACAACAAGGATCGTCCTCCAGAGCCAACAGAGAAAGACTTCTTCTGGAGCTGATACACTGAACTTGGACTTTTAGCCTACTGGACAAAATAAATGTCTGTTTGTTAAAGCCATCTAGTTGTGGTGTTTCGGTATAGCAGCACTAGATGACTAAGACAGTATTTCTCTCTCATTTATGTTATACATCTATTTGCCAAGCCAAGTGCCATCGAGTTGGATCCGACTCGTGACCTTTTGATTATAAGTCCAAATGCTGTGAAAATATATGAAATAACCTTCTGTAGGGTCGCTGTGAGTCAGAGTTGACTCCATGGCAGTGGGTTTGCAGTTTTGTTCTGTTTTCAGTTAAAGGTTGAATAAGGAGCCCTGGTTGCACAGTGATTAAGTAGTTGGCTCCTAACCAAAAGGTTGGCAGTTGGAATGCACTTAGTGGCACTGTGGTATAAAGATGTGCCAGTCTGCTTTTGGAAAGATTTAAAGCCTTGGAAACCCCATGAGGCAGTTCTACTCTGTACAGTAGAGTTGCTAGGAGTTGGAATTGACTCCGGAGCAGTGGGTTTGATTTTTCAGAATGTTTGAATTGCCAACATGGACACTTTTTACTTCAGACTTCTAGTTGCTCTACATAAATAGAAAAGAATAGAAGAGAGAAGTATAAAGAGATTACACAGGTCAGGAGGCAGAGAGGAATACCGTCCCCTCTACCTGTCACATCCTCCACCTGCCACATCCTGTACATCTCTAGCAAGCTCAGCTCTCAGACAAAAGGCCAGGCCTCCACAGGCCAACCAACCCTTCTGGGTGCCAGCTCTCGTCTCCCTGAGGTGAATCCTCCAAGACATTGTGTCATAGCCTGTTTAGACATGAGAAAACAGCTATAGCAGTGGTGGAGCTCTGCCAGCCCCAGGAATTGTCCTGGAATTTCCCATAAGATCTTGCCTTAGTCATCTACTATTTCTGTAACAGGAACACCACAAGTGAATGGCTTTACCAAAGAAAAGTTTATTTTCTCACAGTCCAGTAGGCTACAAGTCTGAATTCAGGGCATCATCTCCAGGGGAAGACTTTCTCTCTCTGTCAGCTCCAGAGAAAGGTCCTTGTGATGCATCAGTCTTCTTTTAGTCTGAGAGCATCTCAGCACAGAAACCTCAGGTCCAAAGGACACACTCCGCTGTCAGAGCACCTTCTTGGTGGCACAAGGTCCCCAATTCATTGCTCACTTTCCTCTTATCTATTGCAGGACAAAAGGTGGTATAAATCACACCCCAGGGAAACTCCCCCTGTGTTGAATCAGGGAGGTGACTTGGGTAAGGGTATTGTAGTCTCTCCCTAGTCTTCCTCAACATAATCCAGTGTTGCCCCATTAACCACAGGCAGAGGTTGAATTTACAACATAGGAAAATCACAAAATGTTGAACAACCACACAATAGTGGGAATCATGGCCTGGCCAATTTGCTACACATTTTGGGGGGATCATAATTCAGTCCATGACAGGTCCTGTGCTCAGTTTCACACAGATAATTGGACTCATGTGGCCATACTGGGCTCCAAGAACTGATCCAATGAGAAGAACCAAGGGTATCTCAGAAAGGGGAAATTGGTTAGGATAAAAAGGGTTAGCATTGACAGCTAGGGTGAAATATGAGCAGGAGCCAGAGTTGGGAAGATTGAGCCAGGGAGTCAGGAGTAGACATTTAGGATGCCATAACAGAATTGGTAGCTTAGGGACCTGTTATGTTTGGGGAAGAGGCTTAGACATCCATGGGGGCATTGAAAGGTTAAGGCAGGTGTCTTAGTTTTGATTCCCTCCAAGGCTGACCTTAAGACAAGGATTGAGAGGTGCAGAAAATATCGCTAGGGAGTCAAGGGGGCCAATCAAGGGTATGTCATCAAACTACCTGTCACTGGGAATAGCTGGTGAACAGTCCTGTGGGGAACTCTGGGAAAAGTGTAAAAGCGCATCTTAAAGTTATGTCACCTGGCGGGGTAGGAGAATGGGCACTGATACACCCAGATCTGTCAATAGTTGTAGGCAACTATTAGCAATAGCTGCCAATTCCCCAGCACCTCCACCCTTCTGCAGATAGAACAGCCTTTTCTAGCTTCAGAAAGCCCTCAGTCAAAGAGATGCAGGTGCTGGCAATCCGCAACTGATGGGATCATTCCAAAGTGGTAAACCCCAAGAGATACAAGAGGAACACAGACAGGACTACAGTGTCTTCTAGAGAGTGTGTATGTGTAGGTTAGGGAGATGCGGTCTTTGTTAAAATTCCCTAGGGTTTCTTCCTAAAGCTGTAATTAATAAGGTAAGGCTAATTGCCTACTGGAGACCCTGCTAGCATAGTAGCTAAATGCTTCACCTACTAACCAAAAGGTCGGCAGTTCAAATCCACCAAGTGCTCCTTGGAAACTCGATGGGGCACCTGTATGGCCACTATGAGTCTAAACATTATGACTAAACAGCAGTGAATTTGGTTTGGGATTTTCTGGTTAGAAGTTGGGAGCAGAGTTAAGGTGCAGCTGGAATTAGGGAATTAGGATTCCATTAAGGGCACTGAAAAGTAGAACTCAGAACGGCTGTTCACCCTGGCCAAGGTTACACAACCAGGAGAGAAGGAGTTGAGGCAGGATGTGAGTCTGGTGCATGCTACTCCAGAGCCCATCAAGAGGACAGAGTGCAGCACGGCCTAGTGATGGAAGAGATCCTTGCTGCCTGCAGCTTCTTCCCTGGCAGCCAGGGAACAGGGCTAGAAAGAGGCTGTGCAGCTGCCATCTGTTCTCTTGGCTCCACTGCCTGGCAACTGCCTGCCCATGTCTGCTCTCTGCTCTGGAGGAGGATACATTCCTCCTTGGCCCATTGGGCAGAACAAGAAGCCAGGCCTTCGCCAAGGCCGCACCGCATGATGAATTCAATGATTATGACTTTCTGACGTGGGGGCTGCTCAGTCATGTAGCAGACCCAGTTCCATCTGGTGTATGTTTCTTGAAAGAGCTACTGGAAGAAAAACTCTGCATACTGCTCAGGTTGGTAGAAGCGTATGCAGATACGCACGCGTGGATACGTGAATACCCAGGTATGGCGTGTCCGTACACACTCAGGTATGGCTATGAATGCTGAAAGTTCAAAATCATTGTGGTTCCAGCTCCTTCTCAAAGATCATTTTGCAAATAAATCATTAATCAATAATAATGCTACTGGTTTTTTAGTACTTGCCACATACCAGTAACTTTGTTGTTGTGATGTACCGTTGAGTTTGTTCTGACTCACAGTGACCCTATAGGACAGAGTAGAGCTGCTCCATACAGCTTCCAGGGAGTGCATTGTGGATTTGAACTGCTAGCTTCTTGGTTAGCAGCCATAGCATTTCACCACCATTACAATGACCATGAAGGAGAACTTGTATCTTTTCCATCTCACCAATGAAGAAACAGGTTCCCAGAATCTAAATTCATAAATGGCAGAGTTGGGATTTGAGACTACATCTCTAAGATTCCGTGGTGCATGATATCTAATTTTCCTCCCTCCCTTCCCCCAAATCTCAGAATGAACAAACCACTGCTGCACAGAATCATAATGGATGAATCACACAAAAAATAACGTTGAACAAGAAGCTAGACACAGACGAATACTATGTGATTACATTTATATTAAGTTTAAAAACAGGCAGAACAAATCTATAGTGTCGAGAGTTAGGAGAATGGTTACCCTCGCAGGAGACAAGAATGACTGGGGCCTCTGGGAAGCTGTTAGTATTTTATTTCTTGAGCTGGATGCTCATTACACAGGTAGATACATTTCATTTGTGTATATTCATCAAATATTTATAGGCATTATGTTAATTTTTCTTTGTAAATGTTATATCTCAATAAAAAAATCAAAATAAAAAAAAATTGTCAGGGGCTATGAGAGACTCAGAGAAAAGAAGCACCAGAGATCCTGTCCTTAGGGAGCTCCTAGTTTAATCAGGGTGACAGTCTCAGCCTCAAGAAGCTTTCAGGCTGTAGAATAAGGGAAGAGTGTTGAGGGTAGTAGACTCCAAGCCAAGTGTTTCAGAGAAGCTGACAAATTGCAACGGAAAGGACAAAAGGGAGTTACGATAGTACAGAGTCTAAAGACCAGGTCACAAGAGAGGCCACCAGAAGTGGTTAGTATGTGGTCAAGAAGAAAAGTTTGCAACCTTTGGAACCCAAGAGACCTGGGTTGACAGCCTAACCCCATCCGCTACTAGCTGTGGGACCTAGAAAGAACTGTTTAACCTCTCAGAGCCTTGCTTACCTCCTCTGTACAACGGGATCATTATACTAAGGACTGCTTTGCGGATTAAATGAGATGACATAGTTCAAACCCCAGCACATAGCATGATATAAAGTTGGTGGTCAGTTAAAGCAAAGTTTTGGAAGGAGGAATTAAAACTATGCTCTGGAATCTGAGTGCTCCTTCAAATATCAGAGGGGCTAGCAGGTGGAAGATGCCTCAGTTATTCTGGGGAGCTTGTGACCAGAATGAAGTGATTTATTATCAGTGGAGAAGGACCTGCTTTGTGACAGGCAGGAAGAAGTAAGAATGGCAGCTAGGACTGACTGATCTACTATGCAATGAAAGTCCCATGGGAGAAAGTCAAGAAAAGGGGTCCAGAAAAAAGTTTCAGGCTGGAGGAGATGTGGGGAGAGGCTTCCAAGTTTGCAGCACAGCTGGAGAGGGACTTTTGAGAACAGTCTAGTTTAGTGGGGATTGATGACGCTGTAAACAAAATGCTTTACATAGGAATTCACAGTCAGAGCCCTGGTGGTACAGTGGTTAAGGATTCAGCTGGTAACTGAAAGGTCAGAAGTCTGAATCCACCAGTTGTTGCATGGAAGGAAAACGTGGCAGTCTGCTTCTGTAAAGATAATTGCATTGGAAAACCCGTGGGGCAGTTCTACTCTGTCCTATAGAATAGCTATCAGTCAGAATTGACTTGATGGTAATGGGTTATAGGTGCTACTTGCTAAGAGTTCTTCCTGACAAAAAATCATTGGCAGTCTACCCTTCACATTTTTTCCCATAAAGTACAGAGACTGATAGAATTTGTTTTGAAAACTGGTAAAAGAACCAAGTTTGGCCAGACAGAGAGCATCAGCTCTCTAAAGGCACAGCTGACAAACGAGTTACGAAAGGAAGAATTTTATGACTCATCTCATAACTGCAATGCCAGCTACCCCAAGCAGCTTCCTTCCTGAATCCACCACTTAGAACTTTTCATGTTTTTCTTTTATGTTCCCGTAGCATACTGTGGGCTGCATGGCCCATGGGACATTCTGCCTGGGGTAGGAAAGAGCTTTACATCAGTTATTTCTCTGCTTCTAATAGAACACCCCAACAAACAGTGACAAACATGACAGCAGTTTATTCAGCTTCTTATGAAAGAAATTAATTTAAAAAAAAAAACAAAAAACCCTCATGGTCCAAAAGCTAGCATCAAAAAAAGAAAGAAAAGACAGAGCTATAGACGGGAAGAAGAGATCTGTAAATCACACATCTGATAAAGGACTTTTATCCAAAATATATGAAGAACTCTTGAAACACAATAATAAAAAAATAAAGAATCCACTTTCAAAACGGACAAAAGATTTGGATAGACACTTTATGGAAGGAGATATCCAAATAGCCAATAAGCACATGAAAAGCTGCTCAACATTGTCAGTCATTAGCCATTAGTCGAATCAAAACCACTATGAGATACCACTCTGCATCCACTAAAATGACTCTTCTAAAAAAGGCAGTACCAAGTGTTGGCAACAAGCAAAAAAACCCCAAACCCATCACCACTGAGTATATTCCAACTCATAGCAACCCTATAGGGCACAGTAGAGTTGCTCCCACAGAGTTCCCAAGGTGAGCCTGGTAGATTTGCACGGCTGACTTTTTGGTTAGCAGCTGTAGCACTTAACCACCATGGCACCAGAGTTTCTAAGTGTTGGCAAGCAAGGATGCCGAAAAACTGGAAGTTCATATATTGCTGGCAGGAATATAAAATGGTGCAGCCATTTTGGAAAACAGTCTGGCAGCTTCTTAACAGGTTAAACATAAATTGACTAACAACAGCAAAAACCACTGCCACTGAATTGATTTCAACTCACAGAGACCATTCAAGACAGAGTAGAACTGCCACATAGAGTTTTCTAGGCTGTAAATCTTTACAGAAGCAGACTGTCACATCATTCTCCCATGGTATACCTGGTAGGTTTGAACACTGGACCCTTTGGTTAGCAGCCAAGGGAATTAATCACTGTGCCACCAATCCAGCAATTCCACTCCTATATATCTACCCAAGCGAAATGAAAATGTATGTCCACAGAAAAAACTCATATGCAAAAGTTCACAGTAGTATTTTTCATGATAGCCAAAAAGTGGAAACAATCCAGATATTTGTTAACTGACATCCTAGTTTGACTAATGCCTCCCAGAAATTTACGTCCTTCCCAGAACCTCAGGAGGTTCCAAATAAATTCACTGCAGATGTAAACTAGTTAAGAAAAGGTCGTAAGCATTAATTGGTCTCAACTCACCTGGAGCAAAAGAGAAAGAAGAGCACCAACAACAAGACCCAGTGCAAGTCCAAAAGACAGACAGGGCAACACCAACAGAGACAACAGCAACATGAGACCAGAAGAGCTAGATGGTGTCCGACCACCAGCAAAGACTGCCCTTAGAGGAAACTCAGCAAAGAGTCCCTGATGGAGTGGGAGAAATGTGGAATTCAGAACTGAAAATCTAGCAAAAAGACCAAATTTAATGGTCTCATGGACTAGAGGGTCTCCAGAAAATGTGGCCCCTGAACTCCCTGTTAACGCATAGCTGAAAACATTTGGGAAGCCAGCTCTTCAGACAAAGACTGAATTGATATTAGTGAAGAGTATGCTTCATGGCTTAGACAATACAAGCAACTAGTTGGATAGCTCCTGCTCAGAGGCTAGAGGGAAAGTCAAATGGCAGACCAGTTGGTCAAATGGACAGGGGAAATATGGGTTGGAGAGGAAGAGTGTGTTGTCTCAATGCAGACAGAGTAACTAGGGTCACATGGCAGAGTATATCTTAAGTTTTTGTATGAGAATCTGACAGTAATTATAAACTTTCACTTAAACACAATGAAAAACAAAAGATGAGGTCATAACGTGGTAGAGCGGGTTCTTCATCGAGTCTGATGGGTCAGACACAGGGGCAGTGACCATATGAAAAGGGAGGCAGTGACTAGAGTCAAGCTGCCACAAGTTAAGGAACACCAAGGATTGCTGTCAGCCATGAGAAGCTAGGGTGGGGCCAAGAAAGATCCTCTCCTAGAGCCTCAAGAGGGCACGATCCTGCTGAGACCTTCAGTTTGGACTACTAGCCTCTGTGCACTCAGAGTTGCAGGAAGTCAGAACTGACTTGATGGCAGCTGACAGCAACAGCCTTCAGAACTATGAGGAAATACATTTCTGTGGTCTTCAGCTATCTGGTTTGTGGCACTTGGTCATGACAGCCCTAGGAAATGATTACAACAGGTGAACCAATAAACAATAAAAACCAAAAAACCTAACCCGCTTCTGTTGAGACAATTCTGACTTACAGTGACCCGATAGAAGAGAGTAAAACTGCCCTTGTAGGGTTTCCTAGGCTATAAATCTTTACAGAAACAGACTGCCACATCTTTTTCCCATGCAGCATCTGGTGGGTTCTAACCACTGACGTTTCAGTTAGAAGCCTAGCACTTTAACCACTATGTGACCAGGGCACCTTTACATGGGAATACTATTCAGCAATAAAAAAGAAAGGAGCAACAGACACAGGAAAATCAGGGTGGAAAGGAGGAGAGTGCTGACGCAGTTGGGAAGAGCAGCTAGTCACACAGCAGTACGTGTGTGCTTGTATGACAAGCGGACTTGTAAATTTTCGCTTAAAGCACAATAAAATATTAAAAGGTGGGGAGAAGCAGCAATACATGCTATAAGACAGGTAAATCTCAAAACCATTATGCTCAGTGAAAGATGCAAATGACCACATATTGTACAATTCCATTTATGTGAAATGTGCAGAAGAGGCAAATTCGTAGAGACACAAAGCAGACCAGTGGTTGCTGGGGCTGAAGGGAAGTCAGCATGGGAATAACAAACAGGCATGAGGCTTACAGTGATGGGTGCACAACTTTGTAAATTTATTAATGTACTCCTATTCTTCTGGTTTATTTTTTGTTTTACTGAAGGATAGTAACGTATAAGAAAGCATACAAGCCTTACGTATACAGCTTGATTCACACACACATCTCTGTGACCACCACACAGATGGAGATAGCTAACATTTCCAGCACCTCTGAAGGTCTTCTGCTAACCTTTCCTCCCCAGCCACCCCCCAAAGGTAACCACTACTCTGATTTCTATCACCATGTATGAGTGTCGTCCGTTCTTAGGACAGTACTACGGCAGAGCAGACACTTCTTGGGTGTTAATCACCACTTTCCACTCTCCAGTGGCTCTTAACATTTGCCCTAAGCTCCTTGGCTACTGTTTTCTTATTGTAATGTTCTGCCCACGCTGAACACAGCCTCTCTTTCATCATTCCCCTCAAATATCTACTACCACACGGCAGTGTTGATTTTTACTGAAGATTTGGGGTCCGCTGATAATGTACAACACAGGACAGGAAACAATTTAAAATCCTTGTTAAAAAGAAAAGCCTGTTTCCGTCAAGTTGATTCTAACTTATAGGGATTCTATAGGGCAGAGCAGAACTGCCCCATACAGCTTCCAAGAAGTACCTCATGGATTCAAACTGCCAGCCTTTTGCTTAGCAGTTATAGCTCTCACCCACCACACCACCTGGGTTTCCAAAATTCCTTGTTAAGCATAGCAATTCCTAGAACTCTATTGGCTGTTCCCCATCATTGGGTAGCTCCCTCCCAGTCCCCTTTCCCACTGTGTGATTGTTCACCCTGTCCCCTGTAAACTTCACATACTTTAAATTTTACCGCAACTGAATGTGTTGCCGTAGAGGTGATACTGAGTATAGAACTGTGCTCTGTAGGACTTTCAACAGCTGTAATCTTGCAGAAGTAGATCACCAGGCCTTTCTTCTGAGGCACCTCTGGGTAGATTTGAACCACCAATCTTTTGGAAACAAACAAACAGACAAACCCTTTGCTGTCAAGTTGATTCTGACTTCTAACAACTCTGCCAGACAGAGTAGAACTGCCCTATAGGGCTTCTAAGGAGTGGCTGGTAGATTTGAACTGGTGGTCTTTCAGTTAGCAGCCAATCTCTTAACCACTGCACCACCAGGGTTAGTAGTCAAGTCTAAACCATTTGCACCACTCAGGGACCTCCCAATCCTACAAGAGGCTGGAAAGTAGCACGCATAGATGAAGTGGACTGAGTATATAAGGAGGAACTGTGGTGAACTGCAGGGTGCAGGCCTCGTGAAAACAGTGCAGCCATGTTCAACTCCAACCCAAGGTTTCTAATGCAGGGAGAGGAACACATTTCCAGTAGAAGTGGCCTGCATTCCCCCGTTGGCACTACCAGCTCCCCTTGCCTGCCTTCCTACTCTTCCTACTTTATTGTGCAGAGCAACTCACTTCTTCCTTAGCCTGTTACTAGATTCCTACTTAAGGCAACCCCATGTGTTGCAGAGTAGAACTGCTCCATAGGGTTTCAAAGCTGTCACTTTTTAGAAGCAGATCACCAGGCTTGTCATCTGAGGTGCGCCTGGATGCCTTTGAACCATCAAGCTTTTGGCTAGTAGCTGAACACTTAATCACTTGTGCCACCCTACTTTATTATGCAAAACATTTCAGTTCTTCCTTAGCCTAGTCCTCCCCACAAAAGGTGAGTCCCCGATACCTCCTATTTCTCTCTAATAGTACCTATGAAGACTCATCAAGGTGTTCTTGTAAATGAAAGAACCATCTACTTGGAAGTTAGAAAGGACTGCACCAAACTTTTACAAAATTACCACCTTGGTTTTGCCAGCTACAGTCCCATTTTACAGATGAAGAAACTCAGACCCAGAGAAGTTAAATAACTTGCCTTGATCACAAAGCTCTTCACTGGTGGAACTGAAAGTTGAACCCTGATGCCAAAGTCTGTGAAGGTAGCTTGTCCATTCCTTTAATCCCAGAATTTAGCAAAGTGCTATGCTCGTATTCAGAGCTCAATTCACGTTGTATTTTTAATTGAATTAAAAGATGGTTTGGGGCTTACAGATACTGACATGTGTTGAAAAGCATTCAGTCAACTCTATTGTGCTTGAGGAAGGTTGTGAAACAACGTATGTACAACAAACCCTATCTAACAAAAATTTTTAAATTTCCTAAAGGACTTACAAATTTCCCAGATTGCTGAACATCCAGTGTTACAGATGTTACAGATACACCTTTATAAAGCTCAGTGTTCAAAGAAAGGACTCTTAAAGTACTAACCCTAACCTTAACACTCACACTAGCCCTAAAGATAAACTTAGCTCTAAACCTAACAGTAAAACTAACTGTAACAGTAAACCTAAATAAACAAAAAGGATAGTTCCAAACAGAAAGGCATCCTAGGCTTCTGAGGAAAACTGGAGAGGAGAAAGGACAAACTGTTCAAGATGCCAGTGGAGGGCAGTGAAGTGAGAGAGGCTGGGCTCCGACACCTCGGCTTCCTGGAGTGGGCTGTCCCTGGTTTCTTTTTTCCACCTCCTGCCCGGGTTTGGAGGGAGGCTGGTGCTCTGGGCTGAAGCTGCTGCCGTCATTCATCAAAGCCTGGCAGCCTGAGGAAGCTCAGGGCTCATCCTGTAGGACGCTTTCAATCAACTTCAGTTCCATTTATTCCCTCTAAATGACTCTGAAATGTAAATAAAATTAAATTAATGCTACTGTATTTGTCTCTGGTTAAGGCTGTAACAGGCTGCAGTAATGCTGCCCCTGAGATCAGCGTGGAGAGAGATGTGCCAGCTGTGGCAGTGTGGCAGGCTTTGTGCCCCCTGTCTTAGACAGCTGCCCCATCCATCACCCCTGCTCTGCAAGGATGGGCTACACTGTACAGGTTCCTCACTGAGGCATGGGGGTGGGGTACTTTCGTGTCACTCTTCTTTCCCTTCTTCTATCCTAGATAAAGCCAAACTGGGACCATCTGACTGCTCTTTTCAGACACCAACACCCCCACTGACCCGCATCCTCCTCCAGCTCACAAATTTCTAGAGCTTTAGGACAGGGCAAGAAGGATGTTTCCTTTGCCCACCAAGTCAGGAGCAAATACCCCAGGAGGCCACCCTGTGGATCGGACAGCTCCTAGGCAAATCGCTCCTAGGCAAATCCACCCAGGTTTGCTCCCTGGATCCACCGACTCTGAACCATCCCCTTGCCCCAAACGAGCTCCACTCAGTATTTCTCAGCCTCAGCAAACTTGACATTCTAGGCTAGGTATTTCTTTGTTGTAAGGGCTGCCCTACGTATTGTAGGACATCTAACAATATTGCTGATGTCTAGCCTCCCCTGCCAGTTGTGACAGCCAAAAAAGTCTGTAGACATTCCCAAATGTCACCTGTTGTTGTTGTTAGGTGCTGCTTAGTCAATTCTGAGTCATGGCAACGCTGTGTGTGCAGGTTAGAACGAACTGTTCCATAGAGTTTTCAAGGCTGTGGCTTTTTAGAAGCAGATCACCGGGCTTGTTTTCCCAAGGAGCCTCCAGATGGGGTCAAACAACGAAGCTTTTGCCTAATAGTTCAGGGGTTAACTATTTTCTCCACCCCAGGCTACATAAATATCCTCTTGGAGACAAAATTACCTTTGGTTGAGAGCCGCTGCCCTAGAGGAAGGGAAAAGGTGACCAGAGAGGGAAGGAAACACGAGGGAGAGGGGGACTACAGAACCCTAAACCGTGTATGTCTTACCGTACTCCACCAGTCTCATGCATTCTAACACCAATATGGCTTCTTAAGAGGCATTGTCACTGTTACAACAGAAGTATTAAATGACTATTCAACCTTTGGACTGAACACTAGGAATCGCTGAAGGAGGGTATTTTAATAGACTGTGTTTTGGTCATCTAGTGTTGCCTTAACAGAGATACTGCAGATGAGTGGATTTAAAAGAGAAATTTTATTTGGTTACAGTCTAGTATACTAAAAGTCCAAATTCAGGGCCTGAGCTCTAGGGGGAAGCTTTCTCTGTTGGCTCTGGAGGAAAGTCTTTGTCAGCAGTTTTTCCCTGGACTGGAAGCTTCTGAGGTGCAGAGACCCCAGACCTTTTCAAAGGACGCGCTCAGCTTTCTTCCTTGATGGCAAGAGGTCCCCAAATCTCTCCGCTATTTCTTTCCTTTATATCTCCAGAGACTGCCTCAAGCCACAAAACAATCTTACACATTGAGTCCTGCCCATCAAGACAGTTGTCACCCCTCCTTTCTCATTGACATTACAGAGGCAGGATTTACAACATGGAGGAACATTGCAAGACGCTCGGACTCACGGCCCAGCCAAACCACCCCACATATTTTGTGGGGAGCGCAATTGAATCCATGACATTGGGGTTCTTCAAGGAGCAAGATGTTTCTTAACAAAAGGAGATTCCCCCCAAAAAGGAAATCCCAAGTAGGAAGGAATTCCCAATAAAAACAGGCTCCCAACATTGCTTAGACTGGGCTGCTAGATTTCCTTAGTATCTTCCTAGTATTCAACTGCCTAAGGGTCCCCTGGTGGTGCCAACAGTTACAGCTCTCAGCGGCCAACCTGAGGAATGGACATCTGAATCCACCCAGCGGCATCTCAGAGGAAAGTCTGGCAACCTACTTCCCCAAAACCAGCCCTTGAGAACCCTATGGAGAACAGTTTTACTCTGACACACGCAGTTGACCGTGAGTTAGAGTCAACTGGACCACAACGCTTTTTGGTATTCAACTACCCAACTTCCCGGGCAAGGCGCACTGGGGCTCAGCAGAAAGCTTTCTCATAGTGCTTCTTCTCATTTCTGGGTCAAAAGAGAGGCAGGAAGGCAGAGGATCATTATCTTTCAAGTTTCAGAAGTCCTGGTAGCGCAGGCAATCGATAAATAAATTTGCTGAGATGGGGACCAAGGGGGTGGCCAGGGAAAAATCCCCACCCTACTTCTGCCCTCCTACCTCTCACTGCAGCCATTTCAATTTACAGAACCAAAGCAGTGAGAAAACAATCTTGTGATTTTTAACTCTATTTATAAATCTGTTAAAGCTTTTATGTGGTCCAGGAAAAGGTCTGGCTGGAGCATTCCAGCTTACACAGAGAAAATCAAATAAAATGGATTATACTCACAAGACAAAGCCCAAGCCCAAGAAGTACACTTGGAGCCTGGAGGTGTCCCCACCTCCTACTGGATTCATTATCACAAAAAAATTAAAATCCCAACTTCCATCCTTGTATTTCACCAGAATCTGATTTGTGCGTACGTGTTTGCTTTTGCCAAAGTCTGTTTCTGACTTTGAATTTCTGATTTTTGAAAGTCAGTAAAAACTATAGTCCAAAAGTACATTCAATAATAAGCCAGTTTAAAAAAAAAACAAAAAAAAACCACTGCTGTTGAGTTGATTCCTACTCATAGTAACCCTATAGGACAGAGTAGAACTGCCCAATAGAGTCTCCAAGGAGTGCCTGGCGGATTTGAAAGGCTGACCTTTGGTTAGCAGTTGCAGCACTTAACCACTAGACCACCAGGGTTTCCACCAGCCGGTTAGTTGGGTGTTTAATTGACTCATGGCTGCTGCATACATCAACTTAACAAAATGTGCTGAGGTAGACTTAGTTGGAATTCCAAGCTACCTTGGAATTATTTGCAAAGTTGTCTGCTAATTTGGCTGTGCTAAGAGACCCAAATGCACATGATAAATCTGAGAATCCACAGGCAAAAACAGATGGATGACCACTTCACACATCTCCACATTGTCCCGCTAGCACAGGAGTGGTCATCTGGAAATCTCTTTCTGCTGTGGCCTCCACTCCTGCCAGGTGTATTTGATCCCTCCATCCTAGCAGACACTGTTCATCACCTTCTTGAGGACAGATGGAAAAGAGTGGGTTTGAAGAATGGGGATGAGAGAAGTTGGGCTCTCTGTGACTCCTGTCGCCTTCTATGGAATCCCTACTTGTGTGAGACTGACTGTTTCCTTAGCCTGCTTCGTCCCCCTGCTGCTCCCTGCTCCCCCGTTCCAGCCTTCTTGCTCTGAATAGAGCCTCGTTCTTAGTTGGAGCTGGTATACAAAGGAAACATCATGAACTCTGTGTCAAGCCACCGTGCTCCAGGATGCAGCCAGGAATGAGAACCACAGGGGAGGGGAATCCAGGTCATTTGCTGGAACCTTCCTAGAGAGATAAAATTCAAATCCAAGTCCCTTTACTTTGAAGTGCATCCAGGACAAATTTCATCAAGCAGACCATCTCTGCCCATCACCATGTGCCACTCTGCCACCTTGTCCCCTCACCCCCAGGCGGATGTGGCCCCCAGTTCTTCTCTCCTCCAGCCTCCTCCGAGATGGGCATTAGCAGTTTATTGACGTTTATTGACGGTATAGCGCCTGCTCACAGTGCCAGGTTCCCTTGTTTGACTTTGATGGATGATGAGTGATTGGAGTGGGAAGTGTGCATATGAGCATGTGTGTGTGTGTATGCACGTGTGTGTGTGTGTAAGATACTCACCAGATAGGGGAGGTGAGACAGACAGTAACAGAGAGCTAAGACAGATCAGGAGGCTAAATGTGAGGCCTAGATACAGACAAAGGGTGACTGAGGAAGAAAGAAACACATGAGTTGTGAGGGAAGAAGAATCAAAATGGGACTCTAACAGAGACCTAAATAACTGGAAGTCAGGAGGGGACAGCAAAGCTGGTAACAGGGAACCCAAGGTTGAGAAGGGAAGGCGTTGACCTGTCATGGGATTTGTAACCAATGTCATAAAACTGATGTCAAAAGTATGTATACTGACTGCTTAATGAGAAACTAGCCTGTTCTGAAAACCTACATCTAAAGAACCGGAAAAAGAAAAGGGGAAAAAAAGGCATAAAAAGAAACAAACCTGAAGAGCTAGAGGAGTTGAATTCATCATTGCATGTGTGTTGGTTTCCTCATCCATAAATGGGAACAATAATTGCAGCTACTTTATAGAATTACGACGATCAAATGAACTAAGAATTAAGCAGCACTTACAAAACAGGACATGGCAGAAAGAAAGACAAACCTCTTTGGCCCCTGTGTCTTCTCTCTCTCACTGTTTGGGTCTTTCTTGCTAACCATGCCCGCTGTTGACACTTCTTAGCCCTACTATTCAAGGGGACACCTTTTTTTCTCCCTTGAAAATTCTCAAAGTTGTCTCTTCCTTATATGTTCCTCACTATACTGGACAAGAAGTTAGTTGATCTGAGCTGTATGTCTGAATAAACAGGCTTATTGGTTATATGAAGTAAGAGATAACCCAATCTCAGGACCTTGAATGCTAGGCTTGAGTACGGGTTGTGTTCTCATAAGAGGGGAGTCGTGGGTGGCATTAGAGACAGAGTATGATGTGGTCCAGGTTTAGCAGCCAAGCTCTTTAATCACTGCATCGTCAGTGTGCCCAGCATCCGCAGTATTGGCTCTTCAAGACTATTAGATGCAGAGGGGGAACCCTGGTGGTACAATGGTTAAGCGGTCAGCTGCTACCCACAAAGTTGATGATGGGAGCTACCAGTTGCTTGCCTCCATAAAGATTACAGCCTTGGAAACCCATGGGGCAGTTCTTGGAAATCCCTATGGGGTTGCTATGTGTCAGAATTGACTCAGTGGCCTTTTTTTTTCCTCTTTTTACCTGTGGAGTAATATTGTAAACTGGTTTCAGTTATTTATGTGTTTGCAAGAATGAGTATCAGGTCTGATAGCAGATTACGAGGAAGGAGAGAAGATGTGAGAGTTTGGGACAATTTGGTCTGGGAAGGGCTGGTTCTAATGTGCAGCTAATATAGAACCTAAGCCCCCAGGGCCAGGCGTTTCATCCTTAACACTTTTCTTTGATTGAGGCTGGGTTGCAAGCCAAATGGAGAATGGTGCACATCTGAGCCATGCTGTCCTTGTGTGTGTGTGTCCATGTGTCCATGTGTATTCTTGTGGGCTGGAAGCCAAGGCTGGAATGCAAAAATTTGGAGCACACAATAGCATTTCCATAGCATTGTAGTGGTGAGGAGGTAGAGTTCAGGTTGCAAAAGCCTAATCTGACATCATACTGCCTGGGTTCAAATCCTGTCCTTGAAATGTACAACTCTGACTAAGTCACTTTAACTGCTCTTCACCTCAGTGTCCTCATCTGTGAAGTGGGTATGATGGTAGCACCTACCATATGGGCTCTTTTGAGATGAAATGAGTTAACACTCAAAGTACTTAGAACTGCACCCACATTGAGCTCTCGGTATGGCACAGTTCCTGTCATTAGCCTTATTATTATTATGTATAAGATGCTGGATTAAGAATTAGAATACTTTGATCTCATCTTGGTTTCTGAGTTCCTACTTCTTACCTCCCACACTTCAGTGAGACTTTTTACCCAATCCTCCATAGTCTCTCCAAACTGTCTCATCCACCTTCCCTACATGGGTTGGTGTGTCTAGTGCCAACTTTACTATGGCCATGCTTACCGCAACCATACCCTTAGATTCCATGAGACACTCTGTCTTTGTAATAAATTTCACCTTTCTTTCTTACATAAGTTTCTGTTGATTGCCACTGGAATATTAACAGTGTTATATATGTGCATAATCCTGTATGTTTGTGTATGCGTATATTGTATTCTGACCTCCAAAGACACACACACGTATACACATACACAGGCTTCCCACTTCCTTAATCTAGGTCAGGCAGGTGCTCTGGCTCTGTAGCCAGGAAATAGGCAGCTCATAGCTGGCAAGATTTTCATCTCTCGCAGCTACTTTCTCCCACCTGGACTCTAGCCTTCGGGCTTCTGAAGTTCCATAAACATGCCTCGTGGAGGCACACTTGCATCCTTCATACGTTCTGTGTCATCTGTTGGAATGCCTTCCCTCTGACTAACTCCTCTTTGAATTTCAAAATTAAGCTCCAGCATCACTTCCTCCAGGAAGCCTTCCCTGGCCCTGACCGTCCATCCAGTCTAGATCAGCTTTCCTCTTTGGTGCTTTGGTGACAGTCTCTCCTACCAACTGAGCACTGGCTGCACTGTGTTGTATTGTCTGTTTACCCATCCGACTCTCCGATTCTGCACAGACTGGGTGCTCCCTGAGGATAGTGACTGCACTTTCTATTCCTGTATTTTCAATGCCCAGTACAGTGTCAGATGCACAGTGGATGCTCAGTGCTGCACTGAATGAGTACAGATTTTTGCAGTGATGAGGGGGAAGACAGATATGTATCAGTATTTGTTACTGGATGTGTTATACTTGATCCTTCTCAGAGCATCCTTTGTGGTAGACATCATTGTCTCCATTTTACAGATAAGAACACTGAGGCTTTGAGGATATGGCAGTCAGGAATAGATTCTGTTGCAAGTAACAAAGATCTACAAAACAGTGGCTTTATCACTTGCTCATGTGAAGGTTGAAAGTTGAGCAGGGCTGGTAAGGCAGCTTTTGTGCATAATGTCCTCAGGGATCACTGTTCCACCATCCCTATGGAGTAGTATTTCATATCATGGCCCAAAATGGTGGCCAGAGCTCCAGCCATCATGTCTTTGTTCCAGGTAGAAGACAGATGAAAGGAGATTTAAAAAAGAGGTCCAAGATTGCATGACACTTGACTTTTAGGGAAGATTCCCCAAAACTGCCACATGCCATTTCTGCTTATATTCCATTGGCCAGAACTTAAGCACCCTAGGTACAAGGGAGACTGGGAAATGTAGTATTCAATTTGGGTGACCATGTGCCAAGCTCAAGTTTAGAGATTTTATTGCTACGGAAAAAGAGAGGCAACCCTATCATGCTTTGTGTCAGAAATGTTAAGTTACCTACTAAAGACTACACAGCAGAAAAGTTGCCAGACAATATGAGAATAAAAAGGGCTGCACCCTTAGCACTCCACTGAAAGACCACAGTTGATGGTCTGAAGGCCTGAGGGTTCCCCTAGGAGCATAGCCCCTAGACCTGATGCCACCCCTGATTATAAATCATTACTGAGGTCAACTCCTTGGACAGGAATGGATTGGAGTTGGCCACACAGAGTGACCATAAAACCCTGTGTGCACTTTACGGTTCTATGCATCTATAAGATGTCATCCTACTGGCCTCTTACTAGAGGGGAATGGAGAAGGTGGAGAAGAGGGGACAGATTATTAGGGGAATACGACTTGCATGGAACAGAAAGGAAGAGTATGCTGTCACCGGGCAAGAAGAGCAGTAGGAGCTGCACATAGGCAGCCATGTGAATTTAAACCAGATCATACGTTTTGACTCAATCACAGTTAAAAAAAAAAGAAAAGAAAAGAGAAGTTGCCAGAGTGGAGACTCAAATCCTTTTCTGGTGAGATTACCAGAGCCTGTGTTCCTCGGACAAACCACAAGGCCTCCCTCAGCTAGAAGGGCAGGGCAAGATATTTATAATTGCTTCAAGAGTGGGTAGAGAATGTGAAGGAGTCCAGGTGGTGCAACAGTTAAGGTCTTGGCTGTTAACCAAAGGCTGGCTCTGCAGGAGAAAGACCTAGTGATCTGCTTCTGTAAAGATTACAGCCAAGAAAACTCTGTGGAGTAGTTCTGCTCTGTCACGTGCGGTCACTATGAGGCAGAATTGACTTGATGGCACCCAACAGCAACAGGGCACACTGGGATTGCAGATGAGAAGAGTTTTGAGTTCAATAGCAACACAAACATGCATGTGCATGTTCTGAGTCAGGCCCCACAGGGATGGACAACCTCCACTTGAGGGGCTGGGTAATGCCCACAATGCTACTGGCTGGAGCATTTTCCCTGGAGAGGAGGTCGGGCCAAGGTTCCCAAAAGCCTTCTGGAAATGGGACCACTTTCCAGACAACAGTCTCAAGGAGCAGAGTATAGTAGTCCAAGCCCAGGCAAGACCCTAGGGAGGATGAGATGGGAAGAGACTCCTTTACGAGGACTTGCAGTACTCCAGGGAAGGGCCAGTGCAGGGCTGTGGAGACGCATTACCAGCTACTAACAGGAAATGGCTGGATTTTGCTCCTAGAGTTAAGACTTAATCAAATCTTAAGTAAACACTCGTAGACTTAAGCCCCCTGAGACTGGACACAGTTTTGTTCTCCCAGGGGAAAACTCCAGTCAACATGGGACACTCTGATATCAGTGGGGACAAGGAGGAGGGGGCAAAGGACAGCATAGCTACAGCCAGTGGCAGCAAAAGTGTTCCTTGCCTGAAAGTGGCTGCTGTGGGAGTGTGGGAGCCATGGAACCAAGGGTGAGGCAGCATGCTGGACAGTCAACAAATTGTAAGGTTAGGTTGGAGCACATCTGCACCCTCCCTCAAGGTTTCCTCCCACCCTCCCCCTCTAGAAGTAAATACCATTCCAGCTGTCTGAGGCTGGGCAAGTTGCTTCAGCTCCCCAAGTTTCAGTATCCTATTCTAAAGTTAGCATTCCAGTTCTAATTGCTGTCACGTCAATTCCAACTCATGGTGGTGACAAACCGTGTATGTCAGAGTAGAACTATGCAGCACAGGGTTTTCAACGACTGATTTTTCAGAATTAGGCCACCAGGTCTTTCTTTTGAAGCACCTCTGGGTGGACTCAAACCACCAACTTTTGGTTTGCAGTCAAGTGCACTAACTGTACCACTCAAGGCCTTTGAGGTCAGGACAGAGGTTATCTGTGAAGTCCTATAACTCTCCTTCTAAAAAGTCAGCCATTGAAAACCCTGTGATCATAGCTCTACTGTGACGCACCTGGGGTTGCTCTGAGTCAGCCAGCTCAATGGCAATTGGCTTTATGGAAAGTACTGATTGGAATTGACAAGGGAGCCTTCTGGAGCACTGGAAAAGCTCTGTCTCTTGATCTAGGTGGTGGTTATATGAACATACGTATATGTGAAGATTCATTGTATGTGCACTTAAGATTAGGATATTTTATTGCATATAAAGTTCAATACAAAAATAAGTAAACAGGAAAAAAAAATACTCCTTGTTTTCAAGTCTGTCCTAAAGGGTGATTGTGAGGATTAACTGAGCAAAGCATTCATTTCGCGCAGGGCCTGACACTATCATGTTTTCCTACTTGTGCCCCAGATGGCTTTGTTAAGACATCATTTCAAGAAAAGCAGTTGTCCTAAGCCCTCCTGTGATACAAAAATGGGAGTATGATTAACTACACATGTCAACCAGGGAGACTTCCCTGATTTATCAACACCTAGACACAAGCCCAGATGATGGATGAGATGTCCTTGTTTTAGGCAGGTGAGGTATCATAGACCTCATTTTGAAGTTATCCTTGCCAAGTGTGACCCAGCAAAGACTAGCACCCAAGCCTCCTGACTCCCAGCCCAGTGCTCTTGCCAACAGGGGAATCGCCCAGATGGCCCGAAAGCCAGGCCCTGGCTCCCCCTCGCCCTCCTGTGGCCAGCCTGGGAACATTCCTCCTGTTTTCCAGTTTCCGGGACTGTGCACAGCTGGGCGAGGCGGTGGCTGCACGTCCTCTCTGGCACCCGGTGCACTCCGTGACAGCTCAGCAATGAGTCATCCCAGAGGATGAATGAGCGGGAGAACAAGCTCCACCTCCTGGAGGTGGGGACAGAAATCCCGGAGCGGCTTCCCTGCTGGATGCACATTCTTCGCAAACTTGCTTTACCCCGCCACTGCCACTGCGCTTGCAGAAGACAGAGATGACTGTGTCATCTCCAAGGCATCCTGGCTGACCTCCTGACCTAGCCAGATGCCTGCTGAGCCCCCCAAATCCCCGTATTTGATGGCTCCTGGTGAGAATTCCATTCATTGCCCAAACAACTCTCCCTCTCTTTCCCAGGCACCTGCTCCCGCGACTCCTTTCTCTCCGCTGCAACCCTATTACCCCCTCTCTGCTTATGTTCTCTCTGACTCAGCCTCATCTGTCAGGCCAAGGAAACCCCTCCTGGCTGAGGTGAGCGGCTGCCAGTGGGTCATATACCACTGCGATCATCAACCTGTTGTCCCCCCCAGCTGCTCTTTCTCCCTCTCAACATATCCCATTTGGTAGCCAATCTAAAAGAGAAAATTTGGGTGTAAATCTCCACATCCATTAGTTCTTTCCTCCATCTAGTCATTCGAGAAGCGTCTCTTCCTCCTTCCCTTCGAGAGCTCTGGTTCCAAGAACTGGGGCTTCCCAGCTGTGTGACCTTGAGCAGAAAATAAACAAGAAAAAAAAAAAGTCCTGATTATTATAGCTGCCAGATACTATGCCAGGTGATTTACATCTGTTGTTTAATTCTCTTGACAACACTATGAGGTAAATATTATTATTCTCGTTTTTCTAGGCAAGGAAATGGAGGCTTAGATAAATTAACTTGTTCAAGATCATACAGCTGGTAGGTAGCCGAGCCAAAACTGGAGCCCAGCTTGCTCAGCCTCTCTGTTTCTTCATCTGCGAAACAGTATATGTGCCATCAGGTCCATGCTAGGCACACGCAAGCTGAACCTTTTCTGCTTTTCCCTGCCTCTAAGTTCTGGGGACAGACAGTGACCAGGACCTTAGCTGTGCCAAGAGTGGGAAGAAGACCCAAGGCTGTAGTTGGAGGATTATGGGCTCTGTTCAGGGGGTACTGGGGTTGGACTTTCCTCCCACATTGACAGTTTAGAGTTGTAATAATCTCATCCCAGCAGGACACAGCCTAAATGGAGATGATGGAAAATGCCGTTCGGGTTTTGTTTATTTAAAAAGTCAAGTATGCGTCTCAAAATAATGTTAATGGGCTTATCAAGAGACAAGTACAAGGATTTACACAGCAGCTTCATAATAGGCAGCAACTGGATATAAATGTCCACCAACAGAAGATTGTGAGGATGCTGGAGGACTGGGTAGCATTTTCTTCTGTTAGTCTCTATGAGTTGGAATCAACTTGATGGCAGCTAACCACCACCACCACAGCAACAGAAGGCTGAGTAAATAATTATGATATTTACATTTATATGATGAAACACTACTCAGTCATGAAAAACAATCATCTGTAGCCACATACAACCACATGGGTGAATTACACAGATACAATTCTGAGTTAGAGAAGTGAGGCACAAAAAAATCATGTATCATGCACTGCAGTTATATGAAGTCCAAAAAGTGGCAAAATGGCTTTTATGGTCATACAGTTTGAAACAGGGGTGACCTCTGGGAGCTCTGGTGGTGAAGCAGTTAAGAGCTGCTCACCGAAAAGTTGGCAGTTTGAATCCACCAGCTGCTCCTTGGAAACTCTACGAGGCAGTTCTACTCCATCATATGGGGTCACTATGTACTAGAATCGACAAGACTGCAGTGGGTTTGGTGTTTTCGTTTGTTTTGGTTTGGGGTATATTGATTGGGAGGCAGTATAAAAGAGCTGTTTGAGGTGCTAGAAATGTGGACATGTTCTATATCTTCATCTACATGGCGGTTCCACGAGTATATACATATGTAAAAATTAATTGAGCGGTACACTTAGGACTTGTGTACTTCACTATACATATATCTCAATTTAAAATAAAATATTATATGTTAATGTCTCTCAGGACATTACCCATATCCTATAATGATCCACTGTATTTCTTTTAAGGTGGGACAGTGCTTAAAGCCTTTGCAGAAGCATTACCTCATTTAAGCCACTCAGTTTTTATTCAGTTTTAGTGTCAAAAAAACTGAAGCCTTGACAATTGAGATAAAAAACAAAAACCCAGCACCATCAAGTTGATTCCAACTCACAGCAACCCTTTAGGGCAGAGTAGAACTGCTCCATAGAGTTTCCAAGGTACATGCACAGTACTTAATCACTATGCCACCAGGGTTTCCTGACAATTGAGAAACTTGTCTAAAGCCTCCTGGTGAGTTTATGGGGAGCTTGGGACCAGAGAGTCTAGCCTTTCTCTCTTCCCAAAGAGACTTCCATCCTCTGGACCATGGCTGCAGTAAGATGCTGGGGTTGGAGTCACGGAGGGGCAGACTTGCTCCTTGGTATTGTCCAGGGATATGCTTCTCCACAGACCTGCAAACAAAGGAGCTCTGGCCCTGAGTGTTGGAGCCTGCTTAGAGCATGAGGGGTATGTGTGGCAAATGGTTGATAATGGAGGATACAGTGAGGGGGTGCTTTGAAAGCTCCAACTTTCCCTGCACCCTTCCTCAAGAGCAGCTGAAAGTTTCCTTCTTCTCTAGGTGCACGATACCTACTTATCCCACTACTGCCAGCTTTGTCTCCGCCTGCCACCCTGGTCAGCACTAGACCCTTTCAGTACCATCTGTGCTGTGAATTTTGGGTTAAGAGAATTTCCCATGTTTATTGGCTGGTTGGGAATGCAGAATGGAAGCAGAGACAGGTAAGGCCTGGGGTGAGAGGCAGTGATGAGCAGGGAAGAGGGGGATGCAGCGGGTTGGACTGCTCACTTTCTGCTGTGGGACCCTCTAAAGCCACTCTTGTTGCTCACAGATCAAGGGAAAGCACATATACAGTTCATCTGCTAGGGAAAGAAATGAACAGATACAACCCCTGCCCTCCTGCCAGCCCTGCAGTACTATGAAGACTGATGACACAGAAATAGCTCAGCCCCACGAGAAGGTAGGCAGTTTAAATCTGCCAGGCTGTCCTTGGAAACTCGATGGAGCAGTTCTGCTCTGTCCTATAGGGTTGCTGTGAGTCAGAATCAACTGGACAGCAGTAAGGTTGGGTTTGGTTTTCCTTCAGGGAAGTTCTCTCTGCAATCTAATTTCCATTCTATCTGTTAGAGTTTCTGCCCTGCCCTTTTGTTCTATCCTCAGTGTAAGTGGAAGGTGGAATCACACAGATACAATGCTGAGTGGAAGAAGCCAGACACAAAAAATAATATACTGTATGATTCTATTTATGTGAACTTCAAGAGGAGGCAAAATGAACTTATGCCCAGAGGATTCAGAATAGTGGTTAATCCTGGGGGCTAATGACCCGGAGGCCACCCATTTAATCATCAAACATGCTCACTAGTTTTAATTATGTGTATTTTTATTGAGTAGATTAATATAGGTCTACATGGTCCAAAATCTAAAAACCACAAACTCCCTCCGGTTAGCCCCCAACCATCTGGTTCTTCTCAGAGATAACCAATTTCAGCAGTTTCTTAGCTTCCTTCTGAAGATTTCATGAGTCAACCCATGAATACATGTATATTCTGTTTTCCTCTGCTTTATATGTACACTGTCCTGCATTTCTCTGTATATCTTGGAGATGGTTCCACGTCAGTACCTATCAAACTACCCTTGTATTTTATGTATTTAAATAGTATTTTCTTGTATGGATTATAATGTATATATACAAAACACCTGCTAAGTGCCAGACACTACGCTAGGCTGGTTGGTTGAAGCAGTTGCCATCTAGGGGGTTCTGACTCATGGTGACCCCATGTGTGATGCTGTGTTCCACACATTTTCAGTGGCTGATTTTTTGGAGGTAGAGCACCAGGCCTTTCTTCTGGTGCCTCTGGGTGGACCTGAACTTTGAACTTTTCAGTTAGCAACCAAGCTAGTTAACAGCTTTTACTTCCTAGGAACTCTACTGCTTTAGATATCTTATAAACCAAAAAAAAAAAAAAAACCAAAACCCACTGCAGTCAAGTCAATTCCAACTCATAGCAACCTATATGTCGGAGTGGAACTGCCCCATAGAGTTTCCAACGAGTACCTGGTGGATTTGAACTACCAACCTTTTGGTTAGCAGACAAAGCACTTAACCACTATACCACCAGGGTTTCCACTGGGGTTATAACAGTGATCCAGTCACTCAAGGTTCCTGCCTTCAAAAGGTTCACAGTCAGGAGGAGACAAAGATAAGAACCTTTGTTGTGTAATAAATTTGTGAACAGGAGAACTGGGTTTTAAAATAGAAAGCCAGGGGCATGCCAGGGAAAGAGTTTCACTGGAAGTGACATCTCCAGTTAGACCTCATGGGAGTTAGTCAAATATGGTATGAGTAAGGAGGAGAATAGGGAGGGGAGAAAGTTTTAGGGTAAGGGAACAACTGTGACAGGGAGACACTTTGTGATTCTAAGAGAGGTACTTTGTGGAGTGGAGGAGACAGCTGGTAGGGTCAGATGGGCCTCATTAGGCTCGCCTCATCACCCAGAGAAGGAGGGGAGAACTTTAGACTTGATTCCTACAGTGGGGTACACTGAAGGGATTCAAGAGTGACTGACATGATCAGGCTTGTGTTTCAGCAAGATCTCCCTGGCTGCTGTGTGGAAGGAAGATGGATGGGTTGTGGGACCACAGGAGCAGCAGGAGGCCAGCTGGGTACTCCTTCCACAGGGCCTGAGAGCTTACCACATTCAAAGGCTCAGCAGCCGCCCCAGCCCCTGCTACAGCCTGGGCTTGGGGAAATCAAATCACCGCTGGTTCCAGTCCATTCCTGCACCTCCACAATGAGAAGTGTGGGTTCAGTGAGCCTTCAGCTCCTCCCCCAACTCCTGCCTCAGCCTCCTGCTGAGTAACCTGACTTTGGGCCACTGCCCCACCCTGGCTTCTCCTCCCTAGATGCTTTTACACAGACGGTTTGCACTCCCTTTTTCAGTGTCTCAAAGCTTGGCACCTAATGCCATTCAATTAGCTCTTTCTCCTCAGAAACCCTGGTGGTACACTGGTTAAATGCTATGAATGTTAACCGGAAGGTTTGTGGTTCAAATCCTCCTGGTGCTCCTTGGAAACTATATGGCAGTTCTACTCTGTCTTATAGGGTCACGGTAAGTTAGAACCACTTGACAGCGGTGGGTTTTTTTTCCCCCTCCTCCAAACTTGCAGGCTGACTCTCTCCAGAAAACCACTCTCTGTCTCTTGGTTGACTATTCGGCCATTTCTAGGGGTCCCATGCTGAAGGTGGGCTTCTCTGGTTTACTGACTAGGCCCAAAGACCCCCAGCTGGGTAACTCCCAGTTATACAGGAAATGGGTTTCAAGACCGAGGGCTGTATGCTTCCTCTTCCCTCCAGACTCTTCTGTCCCCTAAGTGATCCCTTTCTTACAAAGCCCCTAGGAGAAACTCCTGCTCCATGTTTTTGTTCTCCTTCCTCCTTCCTCCTTCCAGAGTCACTATCTGCCCTTCTCTGCTTTGTATCCAGAAGCCTGGCCTCTACAACTGCACCCCAGGACTCTCTTGCTCGCTGGCTACTACTTGGGTTCTGCCACTGGGAGGCACTGCCAGGAGAGCTGAGAGCAGCAGGAGAAGAAGGCCAGGGTATTTATCCCTCCTTTCCCTCTCCGCTTGGCTGCAGTTGAGGCAGTGGCTGCGGTTCTCTACAGGGATGAAGGCTGCAGCTCCCGTAGGGCTCTCAGCCAGTTCCTACAGCTCCGACTCTTGCCAAGTCCTGACAACAGCTCCCTGCCTCTCCCCCTTCAGGCCTGGGAGAGCAAGCAGCCCTGGGGTGCTTTGCCAACTCTCTCTCTTTTTCAAGTTTATAATGTTATATACAGCTGTGTGTTATTTAAAAACATTTTTTAAGTTTTTTTGTTTTGTAATGGCAAAATATATTTAATGTAAAAAATGTCATTTTAACCATTAAATTTTTTTATTGTGATTAAGTGTAAGTTTACAATCCAAGTCAATTTTCCATATAAAACACCATGTACCTGCCTCTGTGCAACTGTGTCTGATCTCCTCAGCCTCTGACAGCACACTCTTCCTTTCTACTCTTCCAATATCCACTCAGCCAACACTTGTTCCCTCCTCTCCACCCTCCCCCCTCTAAAAAGAAGCCAGTAGGACAGACTCATACTTGTATTAAACCGTAAGCTACACGCACCACCAGTAGCACTCTGCGCCCCCATGTCCAACGCATTCTTTGTCTGAAGTGTTGGCTTGGGTACTGTTAACCACTTTTTGAAGTGTACACTTCAATCGCTTTGATCATTCAGTGTTAGGCAACCATCACCTCTATCTACTTCCAAAACATTTTCATCATTCAAATAGGAAACTCAGCACCCAGTAAGCCATAACCTAACTCACCCTTGTACCCCCAGCACTGGTAGCTTCCTTATCTCTTATTAGTTTCCTTAATCCTATACCTGTTTCTGTAAGTTGTTCTTTCATTTGTACCCCTTCAATTAAACCTTGAAGGTGCTGGTGTTTCTGGCTAGGATTGACTGGACATACTCCTTAACTGCCCATCCCATCAGTTTCCTTCTGTCCTCCTGTCAATGTCAGGCTGTTTGCATACCTCCCCTTTCTCACTAGTGATTTTCCCCATTGACCTTGTGCTCTGTGACGGACAGTTTTACAGTGGGTGAAAGGGGACAACTTATCTGGGTTTTCTCCTAGGGCGGTAGTGAGGCCCAGTGATTCCACACTGTGTGCCCAGCACAGTGTTGGCATATTAGAGAGCCTCACTTAAGGCTGGGGTCCTTCTGTGTCAGGTAGTGGTTGTCACTCACACTTGCCTTCCTCTGAGTGGGAGAATATGCCTTCTGAGAGAGGGCCTTGCCCCAGAAGGTGGGAATTTAGGGACTGGAGAAGTACTCCTCATGACAAACCCTCTCCGCTAAACCTAATGCCTGGCTCCATTAACCTAGAGAGTGCCTCTCAATGCTTGGTTTGCCTTTTAAGGAAAGAATGGTATGGGATGTGCGTGGGGGGCCTGCTCATTACAGCAAGACCAGTGGAGGCCCCCCCAGCACCCCTCTTCCCACGCTGGCCGCCATTAGCGCCGCCTGGCCGGGAGCTGCTCTCACTCCATTAGTCTTCAGGAATAAAAAGAACGATTTCTTAAAAGTCAAGAATAATGATTTCAACCAGCTTTCCTCTTCAGCTCGCTGCTGCGCTGGCTGGGCCGCGTGTGCTGGCTGACAAATTAATTTCCATTATTTATATTGGGCTAGAGCATGGAAGCACGAGCGCGCGCCAGGGGCGGGGGAATGGGGAGGGCGAGAAGGGGGGAAAAAGGTGGGAGACGGAGACGGAGAGACGGGGGACAGCGAAGGGGGAGAGAAGAGGGCGGGAAGAGGGGCAGAGATGCGGGCTGTATCAGAAACACAGACACAGAAGACAGTTGCGGGGGGCGGTCCAGTGAAAAGGGGCAGCGCACGACGAAGCAGCAGAGGGAGGGCAGGCTGGGTGGGATTTAGCTCCAAGCTTAGGAGGGCTGGGCCCGGGCCCTGGGGTGTAGGCGGCTGGGTCTGGGCACAGGCCGGCCAGGGAAGAGGCCACCCGCTCCCCGCCCCCCGCCCCCGAAGATGTGACAGTGAGCTGGCTTCCCTCCTGGTCTGATCTGCCCCATCTGGGACATGTCCTGGCATATCATTGAGCACTCAGCACGATTCTCTTCATGATCCATCAAAATGCACAGAAATGTCTCCATCTCCACCTCATCTCCTGGTGAGGAGGCTTAAGAAGGTCTCACTGAGCCTCCTCCTCCACCCAATGGGGACAGGGGAGGCTTGGAGGAAACGTGCCCCTGCGCCCTCCTACTCTAAGAATCTCTGCTTGGTGCTCCTGCTTTCTCCTTTTCCTTTCTTCCTCCTCCCACTCTCCCTTTCCCTCCGAGGGTGGAGGAGAGTGCTGGCCAGGCGAGCACCTACCGCTAGGGGGGTGCAAGAGGGGACACAGAAGGTAGCCTATCAGCAAGGTGAAGCCAGCAATTGGAAGCACCCCGAAGTCAAAGACTCAGGACCAATCTCTCTAAAAAAAGAGGAGGGGTGTCACAGGGTCATCCTCCCCTTTCCCACTTCCTGCCAGGATACAAAGCCAGAGTTTACTTGACTGCTTCAGTCTTGGACCTCCAACTTTAAAAGAACATACATATCACACATTAATTTACTTATTTATTCCTTGTCCTTTCTTTTTGTTTTGTTTTGTTTTTTTTCTGGAGGAAGATCTTAAGAGTTCAGGTTCCTAAGATTTTTCACTTACATACTGACATTGGAAACCCTGCTGGCTGAGTGGGTTAAGTGCTATGTCTGCTAACCAGAAGGTTGGCAGTTCAAATCTGCCAAGTGCTCTTTGGAAACTCCGTGGAGCAGTTCTACTCTGCCCTATAGGGTCACTGTGAGTCAGACCCGACTCAATGGCAGTGGGTTTGTTTTTTTTTTTGTTTTTTTCTTTTTTCTTTTTCTTTTTTGGGTGTACTCACATCAGGTAACCATTGCTTAGATCAGGAAGACATTTCTGGCATCCCAGAAGCCCCTTGCAAACCCCAATTCCAGCCCCATCTCTGGTCACTTGGACACAACTATAATTCTGACCTCTGTTACCACCAGCCACTTACAGGGAATTGATTCCGACTTATGGCGACCTCAGGCATAGAACTGTGCTCCCCAGGATTTTCAATGGCGGTGATCTATTAGAAGGAGATCACCGGGCCTTTCTTTCAAGGGACCTCTGGGTAGACTCATACCATTAGCCTTTCAGTTAAAGAGCTTTAACTGTTGGTACTACCCGAGGACCCTTCTGTTACCATAGATCAGTTTTATATGAACTTCTCTTGAATAGAATCACACAGTGTATACTCTGTGGTATCTGGCTTTTGCCCAAGTCGTGTTTGTGAGACTCATTTATGTTGGTGTTATGAAATAATGCAGTGGCTCATTATTTTTTATTGCTATAGAGGACTCAGTCATATGAATATACTGTAACTTGTCCAATTACTGTCCCGTTGATAGACACCTGGGTGGTTTTCAGGTTTGAGTGATCAGGAATGAAGTTCAGTGAACATTCTTGTACCTGTTATACTCTGCACATTAAGAGCAGTGTGGCCTTGGAAAAGGTGCTAACTTTTCTGAGTTCCAGTGTGCTCATCTCCAAAATAGGAGGGAAGGAAGATGCCATCGTATTAGACAATCATGAGAATTAATGGAGATAACATACACGGAGTGTCCAGCGCAGTGCCTGGGACACAATAGCTGCTTAATAAATGCCATTCACTGTATCCTTAATAAACTTCTCTCTCTATTGGAAGCTACAAAATGAAGTTTCAGTATATAGTTTCCAACCTGGGGCCCAGAGGTCAGGAACCCATCTTATTATAACATGGTGATCATAGCTGACGACTGTTTACTGAGCACTTGCAAGGCAGGTGCTGCACCTTGTACTCTTACCCATCATTTCTATCACCATCTACGACTGCTCTCTGAGACCCAATTCTCTGTGGCTTTCCAGGGTATCAGATGTGATCCCCATTTTATAGATGGGGAAACTGGGTCTCAGAATAATTTAAAAAATTTTCCCCAAGTTACTCATCCATTTGGCCTGAGAGTAAAGATGTTTCTCTTTCATCTCTGGGTCCTATGGCACCGGACAGAGGGTCTGGCTCCTGGTCGGTGCTCCTGCTTATGAAGTTAAGGGACACTGCAGCCCCAGCTGTGCCCTATCCATCCTCTTGGGGAGTATGCCTGCTGCCTGCTGCCCCACTCTCTGTGCACAGTTTCTTCCATGGGAGGCCTCCTTTGATTTCGACTGTTGTGCTGCGAACAACGCAGACCTTTACAGGCAGTTTTGAAGGTGAAACAGGTCATCTCATTACTCTTGCCTTTCCTATGGGGGAGACTCTGGTTCAGTTCTCAGCCAGTGCACCTCCGTGCAGCGACTACGGGTCTGTCTGGGAATGCTTGCATGTTGCTAAGGTGCTGGTCAGGTTTCACCGGTGCTTCCAGGCTAAGGTGGACTAGGAAGAGAGACCTGCTGATCTATTGCTGAAAACCTTGTGAACCACAGCAGTCTGATTTGCAGCCCATCATGGGGATGGCTCAGGGCCAGACAGTGTTTTGTTCTGCATACATGGGGTCTCCATGAGTCCAGGGCTGACTCCATGGCAGCTAATGACAACAAGCACACAGGAGGACCCCAGAGCCCTGAGTCTCATGGGAAACTCCCAGGGGTTATTCCATTTGACCCCTGGGCCGCAGACAGTTCTAACCATATCAGCAGGCTGCCCACCCTTCAACACCTTTGCAGAGGACTGCCTTTCCCAGTGCTAAGGGAAGAAGCCAAGATGGCTTGGGGCTAGGGAGCCAGTACTGCCAGGCTGGGCCCCAATTTCAGTCTACCTCTCCTCTTTTCCTGGGATAGCTTTGGGCAGTGGTGTCACTAGCAGGGTGCTGGGGAACAGGGAGGCAGAATATAGACCACACCAGATGACATTGTTAGGGGGTGGTCACCAAAAGGATTGTCTATAAATAAACTTCTGTGCAGTGTTTCAGCAGAAATTTGTTTTTTTAAAAAATAAAAATATCCCTGTAGTTCATTGTGACAACAAAAAACATCTTTTGCCAGCCCAGCTTACAAGTATCAATATACACACAAGGCTAAAACTCTATGCTGACTTGCTTTTTGAACCTTCTGAAGTGCTCAGGTCAGAGATTTTGTTATTACCCAAATACAGTGATGCTTCAGATCATGTGGTTTCAGGGGCAGGCACTTCAAGCATGAGCTACAAGCACAGACTTTTGTTTCTTCCAGTGCTTTTACGGTTACTGATTTTGTTAAATGTTTCTGTGTTTTAACTAAATACTGTAGTAATTAGCATGGGGATGCCATCAGGAGTCATCTCTCTCAGTGATGCCCACCCTAGTCACACATCCCCTGTGGACCTTGATTTCCTTGACTAGGACAAGTCTGGATGAACGGCAAGGGCTTTCTAACTGAAATGTATACTTTGGAAGAGAGGCAGGCCAATTACACTCTGTATCAGGGAATCCGAGATGTGGGCAGGGGTGGGGGCAAGTGGAAGGTGCGGTAGTTCTGCTCTGGGGGTTGGGACATGGAGAGCCCCGCACAGCTCACCTCACCTCAGCTGCCTCCCTAGGACAGGCTGCTAATTGCGAGTTGGAGGGCCACTAATCAGCCTGACAAGGACCTCAGAGACAGCTCTGATGGCACTAAAGGGCTTCCCTGAGTTTCCTTAAAAGCCCTGGTGGCAGTGAAGCCTCCATTAGCAGGAGGATTAAGCACCAGGCAGATCTTGGTCACCCCTTCTAAGGTGTCCCCAGTTGCCCCCGCTGCCCAGTCAAGGAGGATGAGATTTAGGGTTTAGAGATGCTCCCACCCATGACCTCCCTCTATGGGATCATGGATGAGGACGCAGGCCAAAGAGATGGAATTCTGTGGGACTGGGCCTGGGAGGCTTCAGGAGACAGAGGGAGTGAGGATAAAGGCCTGAGAGATGGGGCAGGGGTCTCCAGGCAGCGATGCAGAGGTTTTAACAGACCCTCGGGAGAATGCAAATGATATGCAAAATATGCAAACTATTAGTGATTAGTTGTGGGTCAACAGCTCAGGTCATCTGTGTAATATGTTGGCAGCTTTTTGCGATAAGCCTCTGATTGGGGCCATGGGAGGGTCAGGTGTGGAGTGGCTTGGGTGGGCCCTGAAACAGGACCTCGGAACTCTCAGGTTGCCAACCCTCTTAATTGCCCTCCCCAGGCTAAGCTGCTACCGGTCAGTGAAGCGTTTAGGCTGCTGGAGGTTCAGGAAAATACCTGTTAACGTTACAAACCGCCCTGCTCTCTCCAGAGCCCCAGCAACCCTCATGCCTTCAGAGGCCATGCCTGGCTGACTGTCAGCTTTCCTGAATCAGCATCCTGCCTGCCTTCTGGACTCTGGGGTGCTGGGAGCTCATCTTTACACCATTCCCTTTCTTGATATGTTACTAGCCTTTCTTTCCCACCTCTTTACCTTACCTTCCCAATCTCTCGGTCTCTGCCTCTGCTGCTCTCTGGATCTCTCCACCCCCCTTTTCTTTCTCTCCTCTTATTCCTGGTGGACTTTCGTCAGCACTCTTGTAGAGAGATTTACCAACTTCAGTGCCCTGGTGCCTCAGTTGCTTAATTTGCACCAGGGTCTCATCTGATTAAAAAACAAAACCGGTGGCACAGTGGGTAAGCACTTGGCTGCTCACCAAAAGGCTGGCAGTTGGAACCCACCAGCCGCTCTGCAGAAGACAGATGCGGTATCTGTGTCCGTAAAGATTGCCCGATGGGGCAATTCTACTTTGTCTAATGGAGTCACGAGGTGTCGGTATTGATGGGACAGAAATGGATTTATTTTCAATTGTATTTTCTCATCGGATACCTTCAGAGGGTCCAGCCAGCCTAGGTGGTCATGGGAGACTGGAGGTAGGGCTGCTCCACCGTCTCACATCGTGGAGAAAACCCACAGCAGCTGAACGTGCAAGCTGCCAGTAATGCTGCCTCTGAGGGCAGGGAGGAGGGGAGCCTGTGAGGGCATCTTGTCTATCCACTGCCTCTCACTGTGTTGGATATGGGGAGAAGACCCAGGAGTGTCCCACAGCCTCCTGAACAGCCGTTAAGGGGGAAATTCTTCCATCTGCCATGGCAGATTCCACAGGACTCCAATCTGTGCTCAAGGGAAAGAAGTGAATGAATCCCTATTTGTCGAGACCCTGCAGACTGCCCAGCGGTGGTCTAGATGCTGTAAAGTGAAGTGTGTGGGCAGCGGAGGGAATGGAAGGGACAGGGTGTGGCAGAAAAGCCATCAACTCAAATCCCCGTCCTCAATGCACCCATCAAGCGTGGGAGTCTGCAGGTCTGGCCAGCCTGAGCAGAGAGCTCCACTTCCGGGTTGTTCATTGAGAGACCCCTGAAGCAGGGTGGTGAAAGGAAAGGAGGCACATGGCCCAATTTGTACCCCAGGGCAGAGGGCTTTGTGGACTAGAGACCAGTGACCCAGGATCCCCAGTCTGACCTTCTGTAGGGATGGTGGAGATGTATATCAAGGCTCAGCCAGTTCTGAGCAGGGTCACCCAGGGGCTGGCCATGTAGTCATACACTTAATAAGCCATGTTAGAGTCACGTTAATAAGCCACGTTAGTGCTAGATTCTGGGGATATGGACGGAGTGCAACAGAGTCCCTGTCTGCAGGGAGCCCCTGACCCGTGGAGGACACTAGCTGTGTAGGCAGAGGTAGTGCTGGTCACTGCTTGGCCCCCTAGTGGGGTACCCTAAAGGCTGAACCCTGAGAGGTGCTGAGGGGTTCCCCAGAAGAGTGTGGGTAGGAGAAACAGGTATTCTGGGTGAAGGCACATTGGAGGGACTAACTGCCGGCAAGTCCTTTTCTCTTCCTGAGAAAGCAGTTGGAAAAGGAGATGATGAGACAGAAAGAAATTTTAAATATAACTGTTGTTCACTGAGACCTCCCCTGGGCAGTGCAGATAGCTAATACCCTTAACTACTTACTGAAAAGTTGAAAGTTCAAGTCTACCCAGAGGTACCTCAGAAGAAAGGCCTGGTGATCTACTTTCAAAAACTCGGTCATTGAAAATCCTATGGAACACAGTTATATTCTGAGATAATTTGCCATGAATTGAAACTGACTTCACTCGACAGCAGCTGATTATTTATTGAGGCTTTTATACGTCCCAAGGACTGTTCTAAACACTTCCTGTGCCTCACCCACTAGAGTCTATAGGTTAATAGTATACTCTGCCTATGTTTGAATTCCAGTTCTGACAGTTATAAGCTGTGTGACTCTGTGCAGCTTACTTAACCTCTCTGTGCTTCAATTTCCTTACTTGTCAACTTGGAGACAAGAAAGACTCACCTCAGAGGACTCTTATGAGGAAGAAAAGGGTTAATCCTTTTACAGTACTTAGGACAGCACTTGACATTTGGGAAAACACTCAATACCTGTTGGCTAATATTAGTTCTTTTAATCCTGAAAAATCACCATTATTCCATTTCTTGGATGAGGAAACTAAGGTTTAGAAAGGGTTAAGTAAAGTCCCTGCCAGTGGGGGTTCTCTGCCAGTGATAACTTATTCTCTGATGATTCCCTGTGGTGGGAAGACCTGGGTGCTGGGTGCAGGCTTGAACATAGGAGGCCCAACCTTTCTTTCTTATAAGGGCCCAGGTGGTCCAGAGCTGGAGTCTGGGGCTGGGGTGAGCCCTGCACAGTAAGCTGGAGGCTTCTGCATGCTGGTTAATGCAAATACTGGGTTCCAGTCCTGACTGTTAGGCCAGGTGCTGCTCTGGGCCTCAGCTTTCCCATCTGCACAGTGGGAACTCCACTAGCCCGCACCCTGGGTCTCACAGCAGGCAAAAGGAAGAATCTGAAAAGAAGCCCCAAAGCACATTTTCTTCAAGCTCTCTTGGGATTTGTATCAAAACTGTTAGTTTTCTGCCAAGTGGATCCCTAATACTCTCTCAGTCAAAACAAAAAACCTATTACTATGGAGTTGACCCTGATTTATGGTGACATTATGAGTGTCAGAGTAGGACTGTACTTCATAGTGCTTTCAGTGACTGGTTTTTGGAACTAGGTGGTCAGGCCTTTCTTCTGAGGTGCTTTTGGGTGGACTTAAACCATAGGTGGGTTCATATCTCCCACTTGCCCCTCAAACTAGAGGATCCCTGTGGACAGGATAGGACCTCCCATAGACTGGGGTGCCCTGCAGACAGGCGATGGGTAGATTCCAAGAGACGCAGAGCTCCTTGGACACAAGACCCAGCTACCCTTTGCAGTGTCTCCCACATTGTCCCCTAAAATCCTCCCATTGGCTCCTCAGGACAAGGGTACCAGTTCCATCAAGTGCTGAATCCAGGAGGACGAGCTGAAGGACCTTTTCCTGCATAGTCACAGCTGGAGTCAGACCCATTGTTATTGAAAGGGGTGGTGGTGGTGTTTGTTCCTCATCTGGCCCAGGAGCCCTCACCTGCCCCCTCTTTCCACCTTCACTGCCCTTTCCCTTCCTGGAAGAGAAGCCAGGAGGCAACGAGGATGATAGCTGGGATACCTGCATGGAGTTACCCCATCTATAAAATGGGGATTGTCATGGCAGCCTCATAGGGTTGTGCTGACAACTAGGTGAACATGTTTAGGAGCTTGGAGACTTGAACATGCTGTTGCAAGTGTAAGGTGTGGGGAACAGAGCATCCCAAAGGGTTGCTTTGCAGGCTCTTGTGGATGTATAATCTCTGCTTTGTTAAGCCTGTCTTTCTCCTTCTACCCACCTGGGTTCCCCATTCTGAGAATTCTGTTACTCATTGTTAGCAAGTTTCCTTCCTCAACCCTCGGGCTGAGACTCCCTTTGTCAGTGTCTTTCTCCTCACCCAATCCACTCCTACCCCTGAAACAGTCTCCTTTGTGACATTGCTGGGGTGGCTGGGAGTCAGACTCCCCACCCCCATGGGGGCCTCTGCGGTATGTGAGCAGCATCGGCTTTCAAGCATCCCCTAGCAGTGGCCTAGACACCCACTGGCTGCCCGTGACCTTCGGGTGGTACCAGGATCCTCTTTCATCTCTGCTGTCCACTCCCCCCAGTCCCAGCCTCTGCCTCGGCCCTCCCTGCTCTGCTGGGACCTGTAGGCCGCTATCTCTGCAACCCTGAGGGGGGATCAGGTGTGTAGTGGTTGGGGCCTGGCTCTTCCCTGGGGCCTAGGAGAAATCGAACAACTTCTCTTCCTTTCTCTAACTCTGCAACCTGAGCCTCTGCCTCTTAAACTGGAGCAGAGGAGTGCATAGTTGGGAAAGGGCTTGCAGAACTTAGCTGGATTCTGGGTGGTCAGAGGCCCAAGATGCTTTGCTGGGCTGGATCTGAGGCTAGAAGGGATGGGCAAGGAAGGAAAAAAAACAGAGCCTGGATTAGGGTGACTCACTGCTCAGGCACAAAGCTCAAGCAGCACCAAAAAACTTGGCAATCAAGATAAATAATATATTAATGCAATATTTAAAAAAATGAAAGTTACTGCACACGTGCACACACACACACACACAATCTCTGAATATGATAGTCATTGTAATGTTTTCCCAAAGATGTATATGTCCAAACCCCCAGACATGTGAATATATTAGGTTACATTGCAGGTGCAATTAAGGTTGTTAATTGCTGTTGTTGTTAGCTGCTGTTGAGTTGATTCAGACTCATGGCAACCCCATGTGTGCAGAGTACAACCGTGCTCCACAAAGTTTGCAGGGATGTCACCTTTCAGAAACAGATTGCCCAGCTTGTCTTCTGAGACACCTCTGGGTGGGTCTGAACCATCAATCTTTTGGTTAATAGTCAAATGGGGAGATCATGCTCAATTATCCAAGTGGTCCTAATAAAATTACATGGGCCCTTAAAAGTGCAAAGGGGAATCAGAAGAGACAGATTGAGAAGAGTGTCAGCAAGACCCAGCCTGACGTTGCTGTCTTTGAAGCTGAACTAAGACCCCAGAGGACCAGGAGCCAAAGAAAGCAGGCAGCCCCCAAAAGCCAGAGAAGGCCTTTCCCATCCTGCAATCCTGATCCTCAGTTGTGGCCATTTTTAAGTTTTAGCTGTTTTAATCTTTTCTAGGCAAAACATGCTGTTTTTCTATTTATTTCTCAGTTTTAGATATTACCTCTTATTACGGGTTGAGTTGTGTCTCCCTGAAACGTGTGTCAACCTGGTGCACTGTGATTGTGGGATTGTCCACTGTTTAGTCATCCAATGTAATTTTTCTATGATCCTGTCTCTGTGATGTTAATGAGGCAATATTAAAGGCAGTTACATTAATAAAGCGGACTCAACCTACAAGATCAGGTTGTGTTTTAAGTCAATCTCTTACAAGGTAAAAAACAGAGAATGAAGCAGGGAGACAGGGGGACCTCGTAACACCAAGAAAGTAGTATCAGGAGCAAAATGTGCCCTTTGGACCCAGGGATCCTGTACAGAGAAACTCCTAGAAGAGGGGGAAAGACTGATGACAGGTACCTTCCTCCAGAGCCTTCCCCTGAAGCTGGCACCCTGTGTTTTGGACTTCTAGCCTGCTAGACTGTGAACGAATAAAATTCTGTTTGTTGAAGCCATACACTTGTGGTGTTCCTGTTATAGCTAGATGACTAAGAGAACTATTGACTTTGTACTGCGGAAGATGAAAAATGAAGTTCACTAAGCTCTACTCCCTTTACCCCTCCCCCAACAGTTTTATTACTTTTTAAATAAGTTAATATTCAATGCTTATTTTATTTTTGTTATGCAAATATTATATATGGTTAAGCCTGACAGTGGACTCTAATTACATTTTCTTTATTATTGTACCCTCCTTCAATAATTACAGTTAATTATTGCCTCTCTTTATATACATATTTTTTATTTACTAGCTTTTCCCTGCATCTATCATTAATTCAATGCCATAACAATTCTTTGCTGTTTTAAATCAGGCAATATCAAGCTAGATATCAGGCAATCTAGCCATTTCCTTTTTCTCTATGGTGATATCTTTCTTGGAGTCATCTGTCTCCCGTTGCAGTCTGGATGGGTGTCTCTGCAGGACCACTGCCCAGCTTTCATCCTGGACCTCACCTTTAACCTCAAACTGCAAATACCCTCTGCCTTTTTCCTGTGCTGTATCTCTTCTCTTCCTTGATTGACTCTCTCCTTTTAGTAAAGTATGTCTTCTAAGAGCTGCCAAAGAAAGGGTTTATCAGAGGCATGTATTTTGAGATCTTGCATATCTGAAAATGTCTTTATTCTACTTGTCCCTTGGTTGATAGTTTTGCTGGGTATAAATTCTAGGCAGAAAACCATGCCTTTCAGAAGCAGTCTACAGGACTAACCATCTACAAGAACAACAGTCTCCCCTACTGTGAGACCAGAAGAGCTAGATGGTACCTGGCTACCACTAACATATGTTCTGATCAGGACCACAATAGATAGATTCTGGTAGAAAAGGAAAAAGATATGGAACAGAATTTCAAATTCTCAAAAACCTCAGACTTACTGGACTCATTGAGACAAGAAGAATCCCTGAGATTATTGTCTTGAGATATTTTTTAAGCATTGAACCCAAACTACCACCTAAAGTCACCTTTTGGTTAAGCATCAGTTAGCTAATAAAGTAATGAATATCACTATCTTAGTTATCTGGTGGTCCTATAACAGAAATACCACAAGTGGATGGCTTTAAATAGCAGTACTTGACTCACAGTCTGGTAGGCTAGAAGTTCAAATTCAGTACTTCAGCCCCAAGGGAAGACTTTCTCTCTGTATCAGCTCTGGAGGAAGGTCTTTGTCATCAATCTTCATCTGGACTAGGGACTTCTCAGAACAGGGGCACTGAGTCCAAAGGATGCACTGTTTTCCTGACACTATTTTCTTAATTATATGCAGTTCCCCTGTCTCTCTGATGGTTTCTCACTTTTGTATCTCAAAAGAGATCGGCTTAAGACACAACCTAGTCTTGTAAATTGAATCCAGACTCCTCATTAATATAACTTCCACTAAGTACATCTCTTTAACATCATAGAGCTAGGATTTAAAACACATAGAAAAATCACATCAGAAGACAAAATGGTAAACAACCATACAATACTGTGAATCATGACTGAGCCCAACTGATACTCATATTTTGGGGGGACACAATTCAATCCATGACAGTCACTCTAGAGTACTTCACTCTTTTAAAAAATTGTCTATATGAAAACACATGGCCAGTAAATACTCTAAAGCATGATGATGAGCATGGGGAGCTTGGAATCTAGATTAGTGGGGACAGAACAACTAGAATGGAAATAATGAGAATGCTGATACAATGTGAAGAATGTATACTCTGTCTCTGAACAGTAGGTGTAGAAATTGTTGAATGGGGACCTCTTTTGCTGTGAACATTTCTATTTTAAATACACTGAAACCATGTCCTTCAGAATTTAGAATGCATTGATTCATTGTCTTCTAGTTTCCACTGTTACAGATAAAATATCAGAGTTAATTTGGATGCCCTTTTCTTTGCAAGTGACCTACTTTTTGCTCTCTGAAAACTTCACAGATTTTTTTTTTTTAACACTAATGCTTTGACATTTCACAGTGATGTGGCTTTGTAGGAGTCTTTCTGTTCATTTTTCTGGCTCATCTCAATCATGTCTTTTGGTGCTGAGAAATTTTCTTGTATTGTTTCTTCACTTTTTCCTCTTCATATTCTGTTTTTCTTTTTTGGAAACTTTTAAATCATATACCAGACCTTTTGGATTGATGTTTGGATTTTCTTCTTTTTTCTTCCTTCACATTCTCATTCTTTGTCTTTCTGGTTTTCTTTATCAGAGATTTCCATAACTTTGCTTTTTAAACTCCTATACTGAATTTAAACAATTGTCCTTTAACATCATTTTTCATATTCAACAGTATTTATTTTCTGAATACTTCCTTTTTACAGCATTTTATTTTTATTTCATGAATACAACATATTCTTATCTCTCTGAAAATATATATATTTTTTACATTGAAAAATTTCGTCCACTTCCTTCATGGTTTCTGTTTCCTCTGATTTCCCCTTTTTCTGTTTGATTTGGTCTCTTTTAGATTGGAGACTTTATGTGCACATCTGGAGATCCCTCCTGTCCATATTTAAAAGAGGATTACCAGGAATTAATTGACAGCTCTGTGGGAAAGCAATCAACTAGTGGGTGTCATGGAAGGTTGATCAAGTGGGGACCCAGCTGTTTCACGGGGAGATGCCTAGTGTCAGTTTAATATGTAGACTTTTCTTTTGAGCCAGTCAGTTTCTCTAGAGATTCTCTAATCTCCTACCTGACTGCCAGCATGGTAAGAACCGATTAGATGAAGAAAGCTGGGACTCCACTACTCAGAGTAAAGATTTTGTCGTTTACATGAAAGTTCCTGTATTAGTTGAATGGTGGCCCTTTGAAAAATATCTCCATGTCACCAATCCCTGGAGCTTGTAAATGTGATCTTATTTGGAAAAGGGGTCTTTGCTAATATGTTAAAAATCTCAAGATGAGATCATCCTGGATTATCCAGGTGAACCCTAACTCCAAACACAAGTGTCATTATAAGAGACATACAGAGGACAGACATACAGAGAAGAGACATACAGAGAAGAGGAGGAAGACATGTGAAGACAGAGGCAGAGATTGCAGGGAGGCAGCCACAAGCCAAGGAGCACCTGGAGCCACTAGTGGTTTAAGAGCAAGGAGTAGAATCTCTCCCAGAGCCTCTGGAGGGGTGTCCTGTCAACACCTTGATTCTGGCCCCCAGAACTGTGGGAGAATACAGTTATGTGGTTTCAAGCCATCCAGTTTAAAGTAATTTGTTATAGCAGGGTTTGGAAACTAACACAGTACCTCACCTCTAGCTGGCCTAGGATCCCTGAATCCAGAGGCCCTCTGGTTCAACTTCTTTTGGGGATAAACCTCTAGTTTTCTGCTGAAGTGAGGACAAGATAAATGACTGACTGGTTGATGTCTGAGAGGAGATCTGAGGGCCTACTGCTCCTACTAAAGACCTATCACCAGTCTTCCAGTTGCCAGCCTTGTTCCTCACTCCCACCTTTACAGGTATCCGTTGCCTCTAAGAGTGCTGCAGCCTTGCTGAGGTTCTATGTTGTGAATGGTCTGGCTTCTTGTTAGCAGTCCTCCCCCTAACCTATGAGTGTAAGAGTCTAATTCTTTAAAATAAACACCCATTACCACTCATCTGTCTGCCTTCTGGCTCTCAAAAAAAACTTTTTTTTTATTGTGCTTTAGGTGGAAGTTACAGAGCAAATCAGTTTTCAATTAAACAACACACATGTTGCTTTGTGACACTGGTTGCCAACCCTTGCCAACATGTCAGCACTCTTCCCTTGGTTTCCCCTTTTCTATGTGTCAAGCTTCCTGTCCCTTCCTACCTTCTTGTCCTTGCCCCTGGGCTGGTGTGCCTGCTTAGTCTCACATACATGGTTCAGCTACATGTATTATTGTTTGTTTTATGGGCCTGGACTCATCTTTGGCTGAAGGGTGAACCTCAGGAGTGACTTCAGTATTGAGTTAAAAGGAATACTGCCTATTGAGGGAGAAGTTGCTCCATACTAGGAGACAACAGTTGGAGAGTCCTGATTTTGAAACTGGTGCTCCCTGGCTGGGAGATCTGAACACCACATTCTGGGTTCCTCAGTAGTTCCACTGGTGTCTGCCTTCAGTATTGGGGAATGCAAGCATCTTTCATCTATAAAAAAACCAAACCTATTGCCATTGATTTTGATCCATAGTGACCCTACAGGACAGAGTAGACCTGCTTCATAGGGTTACCAACCAGCACCTGGTAGATTCAAACTCCCAACCTTTTGGTTAGCAGCTGAACTTAACCACGATGCCCCCAGGGCTTTCCTTTCAGCCACAGAAGAGATAATATGTTGTAAGAGGGATTCTGGGAGGAGCTAGAGACCCAGAAGAGGCTGAGGTGTACCTCTTAGCTCATTTCTCCTTGGCCAGGCTTTGAGGGGTTGCTGAGCCATTGCTGTGGGTGGGGAAGAGGAAAAGGAGGGGAACTAGCTTTAGCTCTCCACTGAGGGCCCACTAAGCATTTGTCAAAAGATTCAACCTGCCCCCTCCTCTTCTCCTTCCACTTCCTCCTCAAGCCCCAGGGGCCCTAGACCACCCCTCACACAGTACAGGAGTTCTGGTCAATAGGGGTTGTTGGTTGAATTGAACTGAACAGCTACATCTGAACATCCTCTGCCCACCTGGGAGGCTGGGGCCTAGTGGAACCAGTAATTCAGGAATGTGAAGGTCCAAATTCTAAAGTCAGCCAGGATCAGCCACGCCTACTCGTTTCCACCAGTGCAAGCGCCTCCTGGTGCTGTCCTCTTTAAGAGGAACTGAGGGTCAGGGCTAGAGCAGAGTCTGACAGCCCCCAAAGCCCTGCCACCTCTGCGCTGCCCTATTACCTCCCCATCTCTGCTGCTGTTCCTTCTGTTGTCCCCCCCCAGGAAGCAGCAAACACAATCAACAGGTTTTTTTTTTCTTAAATAAAAAGGCACTTTAGGGCTTTTATGGAGGAAGCTGAGGCCCATTAAGACACAAATTAAATCTTTGTGGGAACAGCCAGAGTGCAGTTGTGTGAAGAAAGACCCTCCCTGGCCCTGCCTCCCGGCCCAGGTTGCTACTGGCCCTGTGCCTTCTCTCCCTCCCTGCCTGCAGGATTAAAGTGCATTTTATGTGCTAGAGGCAAAATTAATCAGTCTTTGCATTAAGCAGGTTATAGGGCAAAGACAGAGTGGGATGTTGTTGTTAGCTGCCGTAGGGTCAGTTTTGACTCACAGGGAGACCCTATGCACAACAGGAAGAAAACCCTGCCCAGTTCTGGGCCATGCCCACCACTGTTGTTAGGCTTGAGCCCATTGTTGCAGCCACTGTGTCAATCCTTTTCACTGAGAGTTTTACTCTTTCATTTTTTTTTGTTTTATTTAAGTATACAACCCGAATTAAATTTGCATGCCCTCCTATCTGCAGCAACTTCTGCTCTCCTTGCCCAGGGACGGTACACTCCTCCTTCTCGTTCTATATATGTTGTATTCTCTTAACAATCTCATGTCCCCTCCTCTCCACCCTCTCCTCTCCCTTATAGAAAGAGACCAGTAGGACAGCATCCTACAGATGCATAGAACCATAAAATATACATACCACATGGAAACATTCGTGTCTCCAAGACCAGTCCACTCCTGTCCAAAGAGTTGACCTCAGTAATGTTTTCTGGTCAGGGGCAGCAGCAGGTCTCGGGGCCATGGTCCCCAGGGAACTCCCAGGCTGCCAGACTGTCAATTGTGATCTTTTAGTGGGTTTTCCTCTTTTTCTGCTGACCTTCCACTCTACCAAGCATGATGTCCTTCTCCAAGGACTGATCACTCCTGACAACATGTCCGAAGTATGTAAGAGGTAATTTCACCATCCTTGCTTCCAAGGAGCACTCTGGTTGTACTTCTTCCAAGACCGCTCTGTTTGTTGTTTTGGCAGTTCATACTACATTTAATGTTCTTCTTCAGCACCACAATTCAAAGGCATCAATTCTTCTGTTTCTCTTATTCATTGTCCAGTTTTCACATGCATATGATGTGATTGAAAATACCATAGGTTGGATCGGGTGCACCTTAGTTTTCAAGGTGATGTCTTTGCTTTTCAAGACTTCACAGAGGTCCCCATTGGGCAAATTTGCCCAATGCAATGTGCCTTTTGATTTCTTGACTTCTGCTTCCACAGTCATTGACTATAGATCCAAGTAAAATGAAATCCTTGACAATCTCAATGCTTTTTCCATTTGTCATAATGTTGCTTATTAATCTAGTTGTGAAGATTTTTGTTTTCTTGAAGTCGAAGTGTAATCTATACCGAAGGCTGTGGCCTTTGATCTTCATCAGTGTTTCAAGTCCTCTTTACTTCCAGCAAGCAAGGTTGTGTCATCTGCATAAGGCAGGTTGTTAACGAGTCTTCCTCCAGTCTTGATGCCTTGTTCTTCCTCATATAGTCCAGCTTCTTGGATTATTTGCTGGACATACAGATTGAATAGGTATGATGAAAATACACAACTCTGATGCACACCTTTCCTGACATTAAACCATGTAGTGTCCCCTTGTTCTGTTTGGACAACTGCCTCTTGATCAATATACAGATTCCTCATAAGCAAAATTAAGTGTTTTGGAATTCCCATTCTCCACAATGTTATTCATGATTTGTTATGATCCACACAGTCAAATGCCTTTAGCATATTCAGTAAAACATAGGCAAGGTATTCTGGTATTCTGGTATTCTCTGCTTTAAGCCAAGATCCGTCTGACGTCATTAATGATGTCCCTGGTTCCACATCCTTTTCTGAATCTGGTCTGAACTTCCGGCAGTGCCCTGCCAATATACCGCTGCAGCCACTTTTGAATGATGATTGGTAAAATTTTAGTTGTGTGTGATATTATTGTTTAATAATTTCCACAGACAGCTGGATCATCTTTCTTGGGGCTAGGCATAAATATGGATCCCTTTCAGTCAGTTGGCCAGGTAGCTGTCTTCCAAATTTATTGGCATAGATGAGGGAACACCTCCAGTGCTGCATCCATTTGTCAAAACATCTCAATTGATGTTCCACCAACTCCTGGAGGCTTGTTTTTCACCAGTGCCTTTACTGTGATTTCTACTTCTTCCTTCAGTGTCATCAGTTCCTGATCATATGCTACCTCTTGAAATGGTTAAACACCACCCAGTTCTTTTTGGTACAATGACTCTGCTTATTCTTTCCATCTTCTTTTGAGGCTTCCTGTGTCATTTATTATTTTCCCCATAGAATACTTCACTACTGCAAATGAAGGTTTGAGTTTTTCTTCATTCCTTTCAACTTGAGAAATGAAGCACGTATCCTTCCCTTTTGGCTTTTCTATCTCCAGCTCTTTTATACATGTCATTATATTACTTTACATTATCTTCTTGAGCTGCCCTTTGATGTCTGCTGTTCAGTTCTTTTAGTTCATCATTTCTTCCTGTGCTTTAGCTACTCAACATTCAAGAGCAAGTTTCAGAGTCTCTTCCAACATCCATTTGGGTCTTTTCTTTTTTCCCGTCTTTTTAGTGACCTCTTGCTTACCTCACACGTGATGTCCTTGGTATCATTCCACAACTCATAAGGTCATTGGTCATTAGCGTTTCAAGGCATCAAATCTATTCTTGAGATGATTTCTAAACTCAGGTGGGATATACTCAAGGTCATACATTGGCTCTCATGGACTTGTTCTAATTTTTTTCAGTTTAAATTTGAACTTGCATATGAGTAGTTAACGGTCTGTTCCACAGTCAGCACCTGGCCTTGTTCTGACTGATGACACTGAGCTTTTCCATCATCTCTACTCACAGACGTAGTTGACTTGACTCCTGTGTATTGTACTTGGCAAGATCCATGTGTATAGTTGCTGTTTGTGTTGGTTAAAAGAGATATTTGCAATGAAGAAGTTCTTGGTCTTGCAAAATTCTGTCATGTGATCTTCAGCGTCATTTCTATCACGAAGGCCATTGTTTTCCAACTACTGATTCTTCGTTTCCTAATTTTGTATTCCAATCAACAGTAATTATCATTCCATCTTGATTGCATGTTTGATCAATTTCAGACTCTGGCTTGAATAATTGTCATACTAACTGGCCTTCCAAGTAGGTATATGGATATTATTCTATCTCTGAAACTGTAGCACTTCAGGATAGATCTTGAAATGTTCTTTTTGACAATTAATGCAATGCCATTCCTAAAGTTGTCATTCTCAGCATAGGAGACCATTTGATTGTCTGATTCAAAATGGCTAATACTAGTCCATTTCAGCTCACTAATGCCTAGGATATTGATGTTCATGTGTTTCATTTCATTTTTGACAATTTCCAGGTTTCTTAGATTCATACTTCATATATTCCAATTATTAATGGATGTTTGCAGCTGCTTCTTCTCATTTTGAGTATTGCCGTATCAATGAATAAAGCTTGACTCTAACCAGGTCATTAAGGTCGACTCTACTTTGAAGAGGCAGCTCTTCCCCAGTCATCTTTTGAGTATCTTCTGGTGTGGGAGGCTCATCTTCCAGCAGTATATCAGACAGTGCCCCACTGCTGTTTGTAAGGTTTTCACCAGCTAATTCTTTTCAGAAGTAGGCTGCTAGGTCCTTCTTCCTTGAGTACAATAGGAAAACAGAAAAAAGCAGATGAAGGGGTATACAAGTCAGTGGAGGAGTGGAAACCGGGAATAAGGACCACTCCACCAGACACCCCACATGCTATTATTTTTAATATTGTACTGTGTTTTAAGTGGAAGTTTACACAGCAAGTTAGATTCCTGCTCAACAATTTGTACAATTATGTCCCTCGGGGGTACAGAGAGTGCAAACCGCACCAGGAGACACTGCTAGAGAGAGTGACACCAAACCGGCTGTGTAGGAAGTTTTTGTGTAGCATTTCAGCAGAAATTTATTATTTTTAATAAAAATGTGTCTGTAGTTATAAGAACAGAAACACTTTTCATAAAGCCCAGGTTACATATATCAATATATCTACAAAGTTAAAACTTTATGCTAATTTATTTCTTGAACCTTCTAATGTGCTCCAGTCACAGCTGTCCTTACCAGCAATTATAAGGATGCTTTGAATTACGTGGTTTTGACAACATGCAATACAAACATCTGCTGCTGTTTTCATTCCTGCTGGTATGTTTATTGTCACTGATTTTGTAACTTACTGGTGTTTTAGCTATAACATTGTGGTAATTACTATTTGTGAATCTATATCAGTAATTTCTTTTTTAGTTATAAATGGATTTTTTAAGTAACTTTTTTGACAATGATATAATTAAAGGAAAAGATGAAAAATCAAAAAGGCTTTCCTTCAGTTACTAATAATGTTGTAATTCAGTGAAGAAAGACTTCACAAACCAATTTTGTTGTTAGTAGTCTTATCATCTAAGAAACATCATATCTAAGCAATTTACAACTTCATCACATATTATTTTGTGATTAAAATTTATAAGAAACATAACTAAGGATTCTACATGGTCGTATGTGAGAAGAGATGTATGAGAGGAAGTGACATGATGAATTACTGCACCAGTGACACTGACCCTAGTGATGTCACTGAATTCATACATATTGTTCTGTGACGTTGGTTACAGTCCCTCTCATATGTCAGCACTCATACCATTTCTGTTCTGCCTGCCCCGTTTTCATCCATCCAGTTTCCATCACCTCCTGCCTTCTTTCTCTTCTTTGCTTTCATGCAAATGTTTCCTCTTTTGTCTTTTGTACAGTTGATTGTTTAAAGAAGATATTCTTCATGGGTATTATCACTTATAGGCCAACCCGTTATTTGGCTGAAAGGTGACCTCCAGAAATGCCTTTAGTTCCAGGTTAAAAGGGTATTTTAGGATGATAATCATGGGAATTCCTCTAGTCTTTCTCAGTCCTGTAAGTCTGCTCTTTTTTATGAATTTGAGTTTTGTTTTACAATCTTTTCCCATTCTGGTTGGGACCTTCTATTGTGTCCCTGGTCAGAACCGTTGATGGTGGTAGCTGGACACCGTCTAGTTTTTCTGGTCTCAATCTGAAAGAGGCTGTGGTTTTTGTGGACCATTAGACCTGCAGACTAATTTCTTCCTTGCATCCTTGGTTTCCTTCACTTTCCTTTGCTCCAGACGGGAAGACACCAATAGTTTTATCTTAGATGGCCACTTGCAAGCTTTTAAGACCCCAGATACTAGTCACCAAACTAGGATGTAGAACATAATCTTTACAAACTAAGTTATACCAGTGGACCCAGTTGTTGCAGGAAGACTGTGGTCGTAAGCCATCAAACCCACATGCAGTTTTATTTAACCCTTTAACCAAGCATAGGAGGAATTCCATAACCTGTTGCCATCAAGTCAGTTCCAACTCACATTGACCCTATAGTAGGACAGAGTAGAATTTCCTCATAGGGTTTCCAAGGAGTTGCTGGTGGATTCCAACTGCTGACCTTTCAGTTAGCAAGCGTGTTCTTTTTTTACTTTATTTATTTATTGTGATTGAGTGAAAGTGTACAGTCCAGTTTAAATTCACGTGCCTGCCCATGTGCAGCTCCTCCTGCTCTCCTTGCCCAGTGACAGCACACTCCTCCTTTCTGTTCTATAAAAAGCTCAATAAAGACACAGAAGATCTTATTGCAACAATTAAATGACTAGACCTCATTGACAAATACAGAACTTTCTGTCCATCAGCAGATAACTACACCTTCTTCTCCAGCGCACATGGAACATCTTCCAGAGCAGCTGTGTTCTTAAGATGTATACCACCAGGGCTCCATATAAGAAATTACTTATGCTATTTTACAGATGGGGTAAACAGACTCAGAAGGTAAAGGGACAAGGTCTAGGTTAAATTACCAATATCAGCTGCGATTTGAATCTCCTTACAGAGGAGAAGGAAACCCTGGTGATGTAGTGGTTAAATGTTCCATCCGCTAACCTAAACGTTGGCAGTTGAAATCTGCCAGGTGCTCCTTGGAAACTCTATGAGGTAGTTCTACCCTGTCCTATAGGGTCACTATGAGTCAGAATTGACTGGACGGCAGTGCTTTTTTTTTTCAATAGAGGAGAGGGGAGAAGGAAAGGAAGAGAGTGAGAGAGATAAACACACATTCCCCTCCCACCTTGTCTTCATCCCTTCCATCTGAGTGTCCCCAGAACACTTCTCTATAGCCCATTCAGGCCTAGAAGACTTTCTAGCTGAGGGACTCTCTGGAGGGTCCCTCAGAGGAGAAGTGCTGGGTGCCACGACACATGGGGAGGGGGAGGGACCATTAGTCAGTCTACTCAGTCTACCCAGTTCACCCAGAAAGAGCTGCATCACCTATGGAAGTGTCAGTTCCCACCCCCGAGAACTGAGAGTTAGGACAAAACGGGAGGGAAGAGGCCTTGGGCAGGACTGAATCCACAGAGAGTAAAGTGGGTGGGGTGAGGGGACAGAGAGGGATAGAGAAGGAAGGCTGCCAAGAGGAGCAGGGCTCACTTTCACTTTGCCTTCTCCATACTCGTTAGGGCTCTGACCTGCCATTCATTCATTCATTCAGCAAATGTTTATTCAGCACCTGCCGTGCAGCTGGTGGGGGGCTAAGTGCTGCAGTTATCAAGCAATGAGAAAGAAAATAATGCCACATTTCATCTTTCTAAGAAGCACATTTCCCCCACTATTTTAACATTTCTGAAATTGGGATGCATCTTACAGGCAGCGCATTCTACAGTGATTTTCAGCAGTGTTCTGTTATTCCTAGAGGCACAAAAAGTCATGGTGCACCCCAACCATGACAGCTCAGATTGGATGGAATTTGGTAATCGCTGCACTTACAGTGCTGCGTACTAGGTGCCAAGTACTGTTCTGACTGCTTTACATACATTAACACATTACGTTCTCACAGCCAACCCTGAGGCAGCAATTCTTACTGTCCCCATTTTAGAGATGTCACTGAGACATAGAGAGGTGAACTTGCATCTCTGCCTATGAGCTGCCTTGCAAACGTCAATGCCAGGCTTGTAATCACAGTAGAGCTGTGTACAGGGCACACAGGGGGATGTCAGAGGCTGGCGGGGCCCACTCTGGAAAACTTCAACTCAAAGCCTGCTGTGGGGGCTCCCCAACTTCTCTCCTCTGACTGAAAAGATCATCCTCTCCCTACCCCACACCCTAGGCCTCTTCTTGCTATACACTGATTGATCATGAAAACAGTTGTCACTCCTATCCCTCAGCCCAAGAGCTGTCATCTTGGTCCAGGCCACAGAGAACTGAGGATAGGATGAAGAGTCAGGGGCGCCTGAAGATAACTGAAGAGATGGAAGTGGCGCACCTGGAAGCCAGGCAGTCACCAGCACACTGTTCCTGGCTCCGCCCTGGAGGAGACACAGGGACATTTCTCACGATTTGCATGTCTCTCTCCTCCTGCTCTGTCTCAGCAGGAGGACAACAATTTACTCTGGGGAGGTGTACAGGGGTACTAAGTACCCACCTACCCATCCACACATATAAGCCCAAGAGGCCAGAAGCCAACTTGGCAGGCAAAGCTCCTGGGCAGTCACCCTCCTCCTCACCGAACCTGTAATCCTGGGCAAATCTCTGTCTCTCTCTAGGTCTCAGTTTCTCAATCTGGACAAAGGAATTAATTCTCTACAAGTAGAACCTGGATTGGGGGTGGTATAGGAAGATACCTAAGAAATGCCAAGTCTTCAGATCTCAGCAAGCCTCTGTTCTCTCCCTGTACCCTCTCCCCCCATGACTGTCTGCTCGTTCATTCCTACCCCTTCCCACCCGACTCTGTCAAGTCCTAGAAAATGAAGACTTCATCTGCCAAGAGGAGCTGGGAGGGGTGGTTTGGGCCCTGCCAGCAGCCCAGAGCTGTCAGGCTGGCTGTCTTCTCCTTGCTGGTGCTGGCAGTAATTAATTAATCAGTCCATCCAGGAAGGCCCCATGACAGCCGTCAGCGTCATCTCCTGGACACAGTGCAGTGGCCAGAGATGAAAGCAACTCCAATTCATTAGGTCCAGGGGAAATCCTGCCAACCATGGCCATGTGGACTTGGGGTCTTACCATCTGAGATGGGGCTGGGAGGATTAGAGAGAGTGTCTATCTTCCCAAGCCTGGAAGTATCTCCTACTCTTTCAGCCATTCAAGGAATGCTATTGAATGCCTGCTGTGTGTCTTAGGTCAGGTCGTCTGGAAACAGAGCCTGAGACATGACTTACTGAGGCAGGGCTGCTCCTTGGGAAACACATGGTGAGGGGGCATGAAAGCAGGCAGGGCAGAGGTAGCAACTGAGCAAGGATGGGTCTCAGCTGACCTGATCTACAGAGGGGCTCTGGAGGCCACTGCAAACTTGTCTGCCCATTTTAAGGAGAGCCACCCCTTTTTATCCCTTTCATCAGTCATTGACTGTGCTCTGGGTGGGGGGGGGTGGAAACCTCAAGGTCAAGGTGCTTGGCATTAGCTGAAGGTGAAACTCCAGCAAAGAGGTGACTGGGAGTCATTAGTAGCCGATACCAGCGGCTGAGAGATGGGTGCACCTGCCTGGTAAATGGGACCTGGAGGTCCTACTATGCCAGTGGTTCTACTATGCTGGTACTTCTCAAAGCATGATCTCCAGACCAGCCATATCAGCATCCACCAGGAAATGAAGGTTTCTGAATCAGAAACTCTGGGGTTTGACTCTGATGTCTGTTCATGTTTGAGAGCCTCATACCAAAGGAGAAAAGATTGAGTAACACAACATGGTCCCAGTGCTCATGCGTGATCACACCGGTGGGTACACGCGGGTCTGTTTATGGGTTGTGGACTCAAGTCTGTGGCTGGAAGCTCCGCTGATTTGACCTGTGCTGATACTCTGTTCCATCCACTACAGACCTTCATCCTCCAAACCATTCATAACCTAGGGCCCCACCTCATCATATCTATTGTACAGCCCCCTTTCCCCATTGTCCCATCATGGCACCATGATAAGGGGAGAGCAGTCATAGTCCACTGAATTGTCCTAAGTCCCCACTGGGCTCTGTCTCACAGGCCATTTAATTTGCTCCACTGTGCCTCTTCCATTTTACATCTCAGGGTACTGTGGCTCAGAGTAATTTGCCTAAAGTGAGACTGTTAGTAAGAGGAAGAAAACCCAAGTCTTCTGATGTCAAGCTCAGGGAATATTCTACCATAAACAAATTTGATAGGAGTCAAAACAGTAACTGTCTGGATGGGGGTTGGGGCTGGACAGGAACATAGGAGCTTTCTGGAGCACTGGAGGTTTTTATATTTTGATCTAGGTGGTGGTTACATATGTGTGTACATGTATATGTATACACATATAATGAAAGTCATTGAGTTTCATGCTTAAGATATATGCATTTATTGTATGTAAATCATACCTCTGTTAAACCATATGAAAGCAAAAGACCTGAAAAATCTAGTCTGGGGACACTGCATGGCAAAGTAAGCACCTCTGTATCAAAGACAGTTTTACTGCTGGAAAAGCACTCTCTGGGCAGGTACTGCTTCCCAGCCTGGGAATTAGGTCCAGCTGAGGCCTCCATGTAGGAAACTCTGCCTCCCAGTGAATCAGGATGGCGTCCCACACAAGCTCCCCATGCCTGCCTCAGAAAAGGCTATTCCATGGCGGAGATTAAGAGATTCTGAGAGAGAGAGATGACAAATGGTTGCTTTTTCATTGTAGTGAACAAGGACGGGCCTCTTGAATGACCTGGCTGGAATTTCAGAATCTTGATGCTAGAGGAGGCTGCTGCAACATCCTGGCTAGCTGGTTTCCAGCCTGTGCTTGTCCCTAGGTGATGCAAGTAGTTAATGCTTTTGGCTACTAACCAAAAGGTTGGAGAGTTGAGTCCACACAGTGGACCTCAGAAGAAAGTCTTGACAATTTACTTTAAAAAAACTTTATGGGGGGTGGAGTCAAGATGGTGGGCTAAACACACATCTCCTTAAATCCCTCTGGAAACTAAGGCTGGAATTCATAATTAAATGGAGCCTTCCAGACCCCTAGTGAGCCCGAGGAGATGGCATAGGACTGATTATTTGGTCTACATACCACTGAGTGAGAAACTTCTCTTTCACTGACCCCCACCCTTGATGAGTGTTGGCTCTCATGGACTGAAGGTAAATTGCCATTTTAATTTTTTTTCTCTGTCTTAGCCAGTGGGAGGGGCTGAAGTTTGACTGGCAGCAAGGCTCAGACACACTGCTGATGAGATCGGAAAGCGGAGTCGCCACATTTTGAGATCCTGGCCTTGGAATTGGTGCAGCTCAGCACCTCTGAACTCTCTCTCTCTCAGAATCTCTGAATCTCTGCCATGGAATAGCCTTTTCTGAGGCAGGCATGGGGAGCTTGTGTGGGATGCCATCTTGATTCACTGGGAGGCAGAGTTTCCTATGTGGAGGCCTCAGCTGGACCTAATTCCCAGGCTGGGAAGCAGTACTTGCCCAGAGAGTGCTTTTCCAGCAGTAAAACTGTCTTTGATACAGAGGTGCTTACTTTGCCAGCTGGAAACAGGAGCTCACACACCTGAAAGCATGACTAATTTTGGAAGCTGTCAGATACCTTTTACCCTTCAATAGAGAAATAACTGTGGTGAATCCAGACATGATCTCTTCCAGCCTTTACTGTTTCATATTATAGGGTCAGCTGATGGCTCCACAGTGACTCTATAAGTGGAGTTGTGTCTTTGCCAATCAGGAGGTGGAGCCTGCTACCCCAGAGATTCTACTGAGCCTAGTCACTGGAGTACATAGAAGTGTCTGGTGATCAACTTCCTTTTCAGACTGAGCTTTAGATCCTGTTAAGGTAACACCAGAGAAACAAAACAACCTCTAGATGCCCCAAAAAGTAACAAACGTTGGGCCAGAACATTAGGAAGAATTCATCTATGGCTTCAGAAGGCCCACAAAAGAAAGATCCAAAGAGCTTCCCAGACTAAGTAGCCTTTCTAAAACTATCAGAGGACGAGTACAAAAGGATTATATATGGAACCCTCCTAGACCTTATACAAAATGCAGCAGAGCAAAATGAAAAATTGAGCAAACTATTCGATTTGATGGAACACCAGTACTCTGAAATCTAACAGATCAATAACAGAATCAAAGAGATAGAAAATTCAGTTCAAAGCCAACAAAACAGAATAGAACGAATGGAAAATAGAATTTCTGACATGGAAGGCAGAGATACTGACTCCAGCATCTATGAGGAGAAAACAGAAAAAAGAAACAAGAAAAATGAAGAAGCATTAAGAAGCATGTGGGACTCTATTAAGAGGAACAATCTACAGTTAACTGGAGTTCCTGAACAGGGTGGAACACCTGAGAACACAGAGACTATTGTGGCTGAGCTGCTGACAGAAAACTTCCCAGAAATTACGAAACAAGAGAATATAGATATCCTAGACGCATATCAAATGCTACTCAATATAGATCCCAAAAGAATGACTCCAAGATGCATTATAATCAAGCTTAACAAAATGAAACACAAGCAGAAACTCTTAAAGGCAGCAAGACTCAAAGCAAAGCTAACATTCAAGAGAAACCCTGTAGGCTTTCGTCTGACTCCTCAGCAGAAACGATGCTGGCATGGAGACAATGGGGTGACACATTCAAAGCCTTGAAGGAGAAGAACTTCTAACCAAGAATTATGTATCCTGCAAAACTATCTTTCATATATGAAAATGAAATTAATACATTCACAGATAAACAGAAACTCAGAGACTTTGTAAAAACCAAACCAAAGCTACAAGAAATGCTGAAAGAAGCTCTTGGCTTAGAAGAACAAAACCATTAATTTTATGTTTTAGAAGGAAATACAGGACACATCATCCAGAAACCTTGTCAGTTAGGGAAGGCTCCAAACTCAATCAAAGCTGTAATATTAAAAGAAGTGATCCAGTGATCATATCATGAAAACTATGATGCCATCATATTAAAAAGAGGGATGTGCTACAGTCGTTATAGTCTTTCGAGATGGAGAGGAAGTTAATAAGACTTGTAGGAGTTAAAATTGGGTTTAAAAATAGACTATTAAGGGGGATCACAGGGGCAGCCACAAAGCACAATAAAGATGTAACATATCAAATGAAGAAGTGTAACACAGGAGTCTCGACAACCACAAAACCAACACTGAAAAAGGTGAAAAATCAGCTCATAAAGAAGAATGTCCCAGAACAGAATAATAAGACCAGAGAAAACATTAACACAAAAATAAACATATCACAATAACAGCACTAAACACACACCTATCAATAATTACATTGAATGTGAATGGACTGAATGCTCCAGTAAAGACAACACGTGGCATCTTGGCTCAAAAAACACGACCCGTCCACACATTGCTTATAAGAAACTCACCTTAGACTTAAAGATATGAACAAACTGAAAATTAAAGGATGGAAGAATACATATCAAGCTAACAACACACAAAGAAGAGCAGGTATGGCAATACTAATCTCAGATAAAATAGACTTTAATGTAAAATCTACCATTGTGGACAAGGATGGACACTATTGCTGAAACGTTCAATGCACAAGCAGGACTTAACAATATTAAATACTTATGCATCCAATACTAGTGCAGCTAAATACATTGAAGAAACACTGAGTACACTCAAAAAGGAGATAGATCACTCCACAATAATAGTGGGTGACTTCAACACTCTACTCTCAATATTGGACAGATCATCTAGGAAAAAAGCTCAATAAAGACACAGAAGGTCTTATTGCCACAATTAACCAATTAGACCTCATTGACATACACAGAACTTTCTATCTATCAACAGACAACTACACTTTCTTCTCCAGTGCACACGGAACATTTTCGACAATAGACCATGTACTAGGACATAAAGCAAACCTCAACAAAATCCGTACCACTGAATTATTGCAAAGCATCTTCTCAGACCACAAAGCCATTAAAGTTGAAATCAATAACAGAAAAAACATAGATAGAAAGTGGAATACATGAAAAGTGAACAACATCTTGCTCAAAAAGCCATGGGTTATAGAATAAATCAAGGACAAAACAAAGAAATTTATAGATTCCAATGAGAATGAAACACTTCTTACCAGAACTATGGGATGCAGCCAAAGCAGTACTCAGAGGTCTGTTTATCTGCATAAATGCACACATCTGGAAGCAAGAAAGAACCCAAACCAAAGATCTAACCCTACAGCCTGAACAAGTAGAGCGCAACAGAGGAACCCCTCAGGCACCGGAAGAAAACACATCGTAAAGATTAGAGCAGCACTAAATGAATTAGAGAATAGAAGAACAATTGAAAAACTGAAAACACCAAAAGCTGGTTTTTTGAAAAAATCAATAAAATTGACAAACCACTGGCTAAACTTACTAAAGAAAAACAGGAAAGGAAACAAATAACCCAAATAAGAAATGAGAGGGGAGTTGTCACAACAGATACATCAGAAATAAAAAATATCATAACAGAATACCACAAAAGTCTGTGCTGTAACAAATTTGAAAACTTAGAGGAAATGGACAAGTTCTTAGATTCATATCACCTACCAAAATTATCACAAGGTGAGGTAGAACAACTTAATAAACCCATCACAAAGGAAGAGATTGAAAAAGTCATCAAAAAACTGCCAACCAAAAAAAGCCTGGGCCCAGATGGCTTCACCGCAAAATTCTACCGAGTTTTTAGAGAAGAGTTATCTCTAATACTACTGAAACTATTTCACAGCACAGAAAGGGATGGAATACTCCCAAATTCATTCTATGAAGTCAGCATAACCCTGATACCAAAGCCAAGGGAAGACCCAATAAAAAAGGAGAACTACAGACCAATGTCACTCATGAATCTAGATGCAAAAATCCTCAACAAAATTCTTGCCAGCAGAATACAACAACATATCAAAAAAATATTTGATCACGACCAAGTTGGATTCATACCAGGGATGCAAGGCTGGTTCAACACCAGAAAAACAATTAATGTGATCAACCACATAAATAACATGAAAGATAAGAATCATCTGATTTTGTCTATTGAGGTAGAAAAGGCGTTTGATGAAGTCCAACACCCATTCATGCTGAAAACTCTCAGCAAAATAGGAATAGATGGCAAATTCTTCTATGCAATAAAGGCCATTTATACAAAGCCAACTGCCTACATCACCCTGAATGAAGAGAGACTGAAACACTTTCCCCTGAGAACAGGAACTAGACAAGGATGCCCACTCTAATCTATTCAACATTGTAATACAAGTTCTAGCCAGAGCAATTAGGCAAGACCAAGAAATAAAGGGCATCTGCATTGGCAAAGAGGAAGTAAAAATCTCCCTTTTTGCAGATGATATGATTGTATACTCAGAGAATCCTAGGGAATCCGTAAGGAAGCTACTCAGATTGATAGAAGAGTTCAGCAAAATGTCAGGATACAAGATAAACATAAGTAAATCAGTAGGAGTCCTTTATACCAACAATGAAATTATTAAAAAAGACATCATCAAATCAATACCATTTACTACAGCACCCCAAAAGATAAAATACCTAGGAATAAATCAACTACAGAAATAACAGACCTTTAGAAAGAGAACTACAAGACCTTACTACCAGAAACTAAAAGAAACTTACATAAATGAAGAAACCTACCCTGCTCATGGAGGAAGACTTAACATTGTGAAAATGTCTATTTTACCCAAAGCAATCTACTTATATAATGCAATTCGAATACAAATTCCCGTGACATTTTTTAATGAAGTGGAGAAACAAATCACCAACTTTGGAAAGGGAAGAGGCCTCGAACAAGCAAAGCACTGCTGAAGAAGAAGAACACACTGGGAGGCCTTTCAATACCCAACTTTAGAATTTATTACACTGCCACAGTGGTCAAAACAACCTGGCACTGGTACAAAAAGAGACAGAACAATGGAACAGAACTGAGACCCCAGAGATGATACCATCCTGCCATGAACAGTTGATATTTGACAAAGGCCCTAAGACAACAAACTGGGGTAAAAACAATCTCTTCAACAAATCGTGCTGGTAAAATTGGATATCCATCTGTAATAAATTGAAACAAGACCCATATCTCACACCTTATACAAAAACCAACTCAAACTGGATAAAAGACCTAAATACCAAATTTAAAACGGTAAAGCTCATCCAAGAAAAATTAGGACCAACAATGAAAGTTTTAATACACAACGTACACAGACTTCAAAATCTGACAAACCACAATCAATAGAAGAGAAAATAGATATATGGGAACTACTAAGAGTCAATCACTTTTGCTTATCCAAAGACTTTATCAATAGAGTTAAAAGACCACCTACAGAATGGGAAAAAATATTTGGCAACTATATTTTAGATTGACGCCTGATCTCCATAATCTATAAAGGACTACAAAATATCAATAAGAAGAAGATAAATCAGCCAATTAAGTGATGGGCAAAGGAGATGGACAGGCACATTTCTAAGGAGGAGATCCAGGCAGCCAGAAAACACATGCGGACATGCTCACAATCATTAGCTATTAAAGAAATTCAAATCAAAACTACAATGAGATACCATCTCACCCCAGCAAGGTTGGCTGTGATCCAAAAAATGCAAAACAACAAATGCTGGAGAGGCTGCAAAGAAATTGGAGCTCCCACACACTGTTGGTGGAATTGCAAAATGGTGCAACCTCTTTGGAAAGCCATCTGGCGTTTCCTTAAAAAGCTGGAAATAGATATACCATTTGACTGAGCAATTCCACTGCTTGGAATATACCCTACAGAATCAAGTCCATTCACACCAACTGATACATGCACCCGAATGTTTATTGCAGCACAGTCCACAATAGCAAAAAGATGGAACAAACCCCGATGCTCAACAACAGAAGAGTTGATAAGTAAACTATGGTATATATACTCAATGGAACACTATGCATTGATAAAGAACGATGGTGATTTTAGGAAGCATCTTATGACCTGGTTTCAATTAAAGAACGTTATGTAAAATGAAAGTAGTCAGCGGCAAAGAGACAAATATTGTATGAGACCCCTACTATAAGGACTTAAAAACAGACTCATGCATAGAGGAAAAGACTCTTTGATGGCTGCAAGGGTGGGGAGGGAGAGAAAGACAGGGTGGGACATTGATTACATAGTTGACAGAAATTTGGTTGGGTGAAATCTGTGACAAGCACACATTAGAAAGAAGATCAATTTTAACTGGACTTCAACATAACGTGATTACTCCTCCCATCTTAACCCAATATTGCAAGGACAGAGTACCTGGGGTGAAGGTCGTGGGACCATGCTCTCAGGGGATATTGAGGCCAATTGGCACAACTGGCATTTTGCTAAGAGAATCTTCTGCACCCCAAATTGGTGAGTGGCGTCTGGGGTCTTAAAAGCTGCCAAGCTGCCATCTGAGGTACACCACATGGTCCCAACTCAGCAGGAACGGATGATTTCCAAGGACCAAAACAACATGGGGCAAAGAGAACCCAGAAGACAGAACCCATGTGAGTGGATGACTACATTGACATGTGACTGGAAGAACTGAGTGGTGCCCGGACACCACCAGTGATAGCCATGATGGTACCCTGATATCTTGACTAAGACCACAACTGATGGTCCAGGGGCCTCGGGGTCCCCCTGGGAGCATGGACCCTGGCCCTGATGCTACCCCAGTCTGTAAGTCATAATGGAGGTCAACTCCTCCAACAGAAATGATTTGGACTTGGTAACACAGAGCGACTATATCATGTGTGCACTTTATGGTTCTATGTATATATAAGATGTCATCTGGCTGACCTCTTACTGGATGCGGGGGAGAGGATGGAGAGGAGGGGATAGGAGATTATTAGGAGGATGTGACATGTACAAAACGGAGAGGAGGAGTGTACTGTCACCATGCAGGGACAGCAGTGGGAGCCACTCATTGGCGGGTATGCGAATTTATGTGGCATTGTGTATTTTCCCTCAATCATAATAATAATAAATAAAAAGCTAAAAAATTATGGAGCACAGTTTTACTTTGACACACACAGGGTTGTCAGATGTTGGAAGACTTTACAGTAATTGTTTTTGTTTTGTTTTTAGTGACAGGGAGTTTATGCCACACACACACTCAAGACAAAAGCAATGCACAATTATGTTGCATATTTAGAAGATGCAGATGAGCACAAAGAGTATCTGCTCTTTGCAAAGCTCTGCTAAAAAGTCTATGTTTGTAGTAAACCCAAACCTCTGCTCTTTGGTCCCTGTTTCAGGCCTTAGGGTCATGGAGAATGAGTGATGCCTTGCATAGGACAACCTTGAAGTTTTTTTGTTTGTTTTTAGCTCTGTACATTTCAAACTTTCTTCCTCTTGCCCTACTCACATTACTTCCAATGCCAGACAGGTAGAGCACATTCATACTGAGACATGACCTCTTACTTTGCACCTGTATGTCATGATGCTAAATGAGCCAGCCCAGTGGGTAGTAGGAGTATTACCAGATGTCATTTCTACACCAAGACGACTAGCAACAACCTATCACATGGAAGTAAATAAATGAAATAGATCCTTTACTCAATTTCCTGAACTGGTACCCATAAATACTGTGGCCACTCCAACGCCATTCAACCTGAGGGTGGTGACCCCATTGCACAATGGAATGAAGTATGATGAAAGGGAAGTCAGGATGGAAAGAGAAAGGGATCTTCACTGAATATGACTGAAGTATCTACGTTTGCAAATTTTGTTTTATTTTTTTAATAAATTGTATTGTGACTGAGGACAATTTAACAATCTGTATCAGTTTGCCATATAACACCTGGAACTTTCACATACTGTATTCTAAGTGCTCCCTCCCTCCCTGACATCACACTCTCCCTTTCATCCAGAACTTCCTGTGACCTTTGGACCAAGATCTGATCCCCCTCACCTTATCCTCTAGGCTCCAGAGATGAGTCTCTGAAACAGGCCTGTGTACATATTAAAGTTCAAAGGTTTGTTCAGTACCAGCTGCACTTCTTGCTTTGTTTAGTGCGGTTCAATCTTTGTCGGAATAGCTGGTTGCAAAGTTGGACGAGGTTTAGGGTTCAAGAGTCTGGGGCCACACTCCCAGGGGACTCGCCAGTCTGACAAAACTACGTATGACCTTGACAACATATTTGCTAGAGTCCCTCCAAGCATTTTGAAAGGAGCCAATGCAAGTGAGGGGCCCTGAAGCCGAAGCTCCACTGCTACATGGTGAATCCATCACAGTCCATGGACGGGAACCACAAAGGGAGGGCAGCCCTATAGGTTCTCAGGACATTGACCATCCTCACCTCTGCCCCACCCCCAGTTTTCTCTGTTGCTGATTATGAACATGGTCAGTGTTTTGCACAGGTCTCTATAGACAGTACTCCGCTTCCTCTTGAATCTACTGGCATTTGGTCTGTAACCTTTAGAAGGGCCAAAAACTGAGTGTCATGGCAAAAGTTGTATGACAGATATCACAACAGCGAAACAAACAAAAAAAGAGTAGCTGCAGAGATTGCTTATGTACAGCCCAAAACCTCATGGGATTTGCTTCCTTGATTTAAAGGTTTGGGCTCATGGTCTCACTGGATATCCCAGTTAATTGGCCCAATAATGTGTTTAGTGCTTTTGTTCTACTCCTAGTTTGTTGAGTGGTGCCTGGGGTCTTAAAAGCTTACAAGTGGCCATCCAAGGCTCAACATTTGGTCTCTACTGGCCTGGAGCAACAGAGGAAGACCGAGAATCAGGAATAGGGGGAGAATGGCTAATTGCTTCTGTGAACAACTGCCTCCTTTGTCAGTAGACCCGAGAACCTGGATGTTGCCCAGCTACCGTTACCGAACGTTTTGATTAAAGATTCTGTAGAAGAACTTTGCTCAAAAAGTGGAAAATATGACCGAATTTCAAACTCTCATGGACTCCAGACTTTCTGGAGCCATGGGGATTAGATGAACCGCTAAAACTATTGAGATAATCTATAAAACTTAAACTAAAAACACTCTCTGAAGTCTTCTTAAAGCCAAAGAGTAGTTTAACTTAACAAATAACAAAGCTTGCCTTGAGCATCATGCTCTTTTAAGAATGAGCAACAGGAGCTCAAAGTGACAACAGCAACTTGAAAGATTAGCTAGGAACCTTAGGGGGATGATGAGTTTATGTTAATACGTCAAGAACAGCTCAGAAAAGGAGGCAATGAATGACTGTGCAGCCCAAAGTATGTAACCGATGTCACTAAATTGTACATGTAAAATGGTTGAATTGTTGTATGTTTTGCTGTGTATATTCTCAACAATAACAACAAAATAAATTTGAAAAAAAAAACATTTTTTATTGTAATTAGATGAAAGGTTACACTCCAAGTCAACACCCGCCTCTCTGCAACTCTATCTGCTTTCCTCACTCTGTGGCAGTACATTCTTCTTTTTCACAATTTACTTCCAACACTTGTCCCCTCCTCTCCACTCTCTCCTCTCTCTTCTAAAAAAGAAACCAGTAGGACAGTCTCATATGTATTAGACCATAAAGTACACACACTACCTGCATCACCCTGTGTCCTTAAGTCCAGTTGATTTTTTGTCTGAAGTGGTGGCTTCAGTACTGGTTTCAGCTCTGGGCTAGCAGCAAGTTTAGGGGCGATGTTCTCAGGGGACTCTCCGGGCTGTCAGACCATCGACCATGGTCTTTAAATAGAATTCTTTTTTTTAAAAAAAAAAATTTTATTTAACATGACTAGTGAAAACATACATTCACGTATAAATTTACATGCCTACCTATATGCAGCTTCTACTGCTCTCCCTGTCCGGTGACTGCACACTATTCCTCTCTGCTCCATACATGTCTCATCCTCCCAGCAGCCTCCTTTCCCCTCCTCTCCATCCACTCCCCTTCCTCCAGCCAGAGGTCAGCAAGATGATATCCTATAGATACAGAACCATAAAGTGCTTCCAATATATGGTCACTCTGCATTGCCAAGTCCAATCCATTCCTGTCCAAAGAGTGGAACTTTGTTATAATTTATGGGAAAGGGCAGCATCAGGGCCAGGGGCCATGCTCTCAGAGGAACCCCAAAACCACTGGACCATCAATTGAGGTCTTTTAGTGGAGATCTCAGGATGCACCCCTTTTTATTCTTGTGTTGCCAGTGAGACTCCTCTCTGTGAGCTCCATCGTGGCTATCACTGGTGGTGGCTAGGCACCATCCAGTTCTTCCGGTCCCAAGTCGATACAGGCACCCACTCTTGTAGGTTTCTCTGTCTTCTTGGTTGTCTTTACCACATGTCATTTTGGCCCTCGGTGAGCATCCGTTCCTGCTGAGTTGGGACTATTTGCTGTGTTCTTGGATGGCAGCTTGGCAGCTTTTAAGACCCCAGACGCCACTCACCAATGTAGGATGCAGAGAGCTCTCTTAGCAAAACTCTAGTTGTGTCAATTGGCCTGAAATTCGCCTAAGAGCATGGTCCCCTGCCCCCCCGCCCCAGCTACTCTATCCTTGCAGTACTGAGTTAAGATGGAAGGAGTACTCAAGTTATGCTGAAGTCCACTTAATGTTGTTCTTGTTTCTAATTGTGCTATCACTGCTTTCTCCCAACTAGATTTCTAGTAACTATCTAAACTAAACCCTCCCCCTCCCCCTCCCTCCCTCCCCTCCCTTGCAGCTGTCAAAGAGTCTTTTCTTCTATACACAAGTCTGTCTTTGAGATCTTATTGTAGAGGTCTCATACAATATTTGTCCTTTTGTCGCTGACTACTTTCACTCAGCATAATGTCTTCCAGTTGAAACCAGGTTAGGAGATGTTTCCTAGAATCATCGTTATTCTTTATCATTGTGTAGTGCTCCATTGAGTATATGTACCGTAGTTTACCTATCCATTCTTCTATTGTTGGGCATCTGGGTTGATTCCATCTTTTTGCTATCATGGACTGTGCTGCGATAAACATTCAGGTGCATGTGTCCGTTGGTGTGAAAGGCCTTGATTCTGTAGGATATATTCCAAGTAGTGGAATTACTGGGTCAAATGGTATATCGATATCCATTTTTTTAAGGAAGCGCCAGATTGCCTTCCAAAGAGGCTGGACCATTTTGCAACACCACCAACAGTGTAGGAGGGTTCCACTTTCTCCACAGCTTCTCCAGCATTTGTTGTTTTGTGTTTTCTGGATCATGGCCAATCTTGTTGGGGTGAGATGGTATCTCATTGTTGTCTTGATTTGAATTTCTTTAATAACTAAAGATCGTGAACATGTCCGTATGTGTTTTTTGGCTGCCTGGATCTTCTCTTTAGTGAAGTGTCTGTCCATTTCCTTTGCCCATCTCTTAATTGGATGGTTTATCTTCTTCTTATTGATATTTTGTACTATCTTATAGATTATGGAGATCAGGCGTTGGTCTGACATAGAGTTGCCGAATATTTTTTCCCATTCTATGGGTGTTCTTTTAATTCTATTAATAAAGTCTTTGGATAAGCAAAAGTATTTGATTCTTAATAGTTCCCATTTATCTATTTTCTCTTCTGTTGATTGAGGTTTCTTTGACAGATTTTGGAGTCTGTCTCATTGTGTATTAAAACTTCCATTGTTCAGTTGGAGTTGGTTTTTGTATAAGGCGTAAGATATGGATCTTGATTCAGTTTATTGCAGATGAATAACCAATTTTGCCAGCACCATTTGTTGAAGATACTGTTTTTACCCCAGTTTAATGTCTTAGGGCCTTTGTCAAATATCAACTGATCATAGGCAGATGGTGTCATCTCTGGGGTCTCAATTCGATCTGTCTGTTCTTGTACCAGTACCAGGCTGTTTTGACCACTGTGGCAGTGTAGTATGTTCTAAGGTTGGGTAATGAGAGGCCTCCCATTGTGTTCTTTTTCTTGAGTAGTACCTTACTTATCCGGGACTTCTTCCCTTTGCAAACAAAATTGGTGATTTGTTTCTCCATCTCATTAAAAAATGATGCTGGAACTTGTATTGGGTAAATAGAATTCTTGATCTGCACCCCCCTTTTCCTCATGCTATGTCAGAACTCTACATTGCGTTCCCTGACAGGGCTGTCTTTTGTGATGGCCAGGTACCATCTAGTTCTTCTGTTTTTCTGCTGAAGAAGTCTCCCAATCGTATGGGTCCTTCTGTCTCCTAGGCTCATACAATAAACTTATTTTATTTATTTATTGTGATTGAAAGTGTACAATCTAGTTTAAATTTACATGCCCATCTATGTGCAGCTCCTCCTGATCTCCTTGCTTGGTGACAGCACACTCCTCCTTCTGCTCTATACATGTCATATTCTCTAAACAATCCTCTGCCCCCTTTTCTCCACCCTCTCCACTCTCCTCTAGTAAAAGACCAGTAGGACAGCATCCTATAGATGCATAGAACCATATAGTATTACACATGAGATAGTCACTCTGTGTCCCCGAGTTCAATCCATTCCCGCCCCAGGAGTTGACCTCAGTAACGATTTAAGGACAGGACCAGCATCAAGTCTAGGGGCCATGCTCCTAGGAGAACCCTGAAGCCTTTGGACCATCAGTTGGGGTCTTTTAGTGGAGTTGTCAGGGTGTACCCCTTTTTCATTCTTGTGTTGCCACTAAGACTCAACTTTGTGAGCCCCATCACAGCTGTCATTGGTGGTGGCTGGGCACAATCTGATTCTTCTGGTGGCATGTTGACGTAGTCACCCATTCACGTGGGTCTTTCTGTCTTCTAGGTTCTCTTTCCCCAGTGTTGTTGTGGTCCTTAGTGATCATCCATTCCTGCTCTGTTGGGACCATTTGGTGTACCTCAGATGGCAGCCTGCTAGCTTTTAAGACCCCAGACGCCACTCACCAATATCGCGTGCCAAAGACTCTCTTAGCAAAACACTAGTTATGCCAATTGGCTTTGATGTCCCCTGAGAGCATGGTCCCTGGACCCCCCCTCCCCGCTACTCTGTCCTTGCAATATTGGGTTAACACTGGAAGAGTATTCAGGTTATGTTGAAGTCCAGTTAAGTTGATCTTCTTTATAATGTGTGCTGTCACTGATTTCACCCAACCAAATTTCTATCCACTATCTAATCTATAATCAACCCTCTCCCTCCCTCCCTCTCCTCCCTTGCAGCCATCCAAGAGTCTTCTGTACGTGAGTCTGTTTTTAAGTCCTTATAGTAGGGGTTTCATACAACATGTATCCTTGTGCTGTTGATTAATTTCACTCAACATAATGTCTTCCAATTGAAACCAAGTTATGAGATGCTTCCCAAACTCATCATTGTTCTTTATCATTGCATAGTGTTCCATTGAGTATATGTACCATAGTTTATTTATCCATTCATCTGTTGTAAAATACATTTTAAAAACAGCAATGATGGAGAAAAGACGAACTGAATAGAAGAGTCCCACAGAGATACAAATGGTTAATGTACTTGGCTGCTAACCAGAAGATTAGAGGCTCACATCTGCCCAGAGGGACCTTGAAATGAAACACTGGTGATCTATATCCAAAAAACCAGCCATTGAAAACCCCATGGAGCACAGTTCTGCTCTGACACACAGGGGATTTCCATGAGTCAGAATAGACTAGGCGGCAGCTGAGTTCTTTGAGAACTGAGCTTCAGACTGCCAGTCTCACCAGGGCAGGGAATCTAGTCTATGCATTCATTCATTTCTTCTCACAGCCTTGGGGGCCAAGGCATCACGACCAGGCATTGTCCCATCCTTCGCTCATGAATTGATTTCTGAGTGGTCCATCCATGCCCCATGCCTGGCCCTGGATCAGCCCTGGGGATCCAGAGGCCATGAGGAGAGTTCCTGCCCCTCAGGGAGCTCATATCCTCCACTTACAGAGCTGCAGCTGCAAGCAGATACCTTCCACCATATCCTGTTCCCATGAAGTTAGCGTTCCACTGCGATTGCTAGGAAGATCTGTAGATCTTCCATGCAGTTTCATCTTATTAGATTTGCTCTACTTGACCATTCTGCCAAAACCATTTTGGATCTTGTTTTGGTCATGGCCTGTCTTCCTTCTCCTTCCGGCTTCGTGTCATCTGTGAATATGATAAGCCTCCTTGTTATGTCTTCATTGTACTCCCAGATAATAGCATTTGGCTGCCTGAGCTGAGGACAGAGCCCAGAGGCACTAGAAATTTCCCTCTAGTTGGACATAGTTCCATTGATCAGCACCCTTTAGGGACAGCGGTTCAATTCACCTAATTACACAGTCACTCAGCTATATTTGTTCATCTTGTTCACAAGGACATCACAAGAGGCCTTGTCACATTCTTCTATGAATTCCAGACACACTATGTCTGACACTTTTTCCTCTCTGCCAGCCTAGCAGTCCTGCCAAGAAGAGGGGATTCTGATTTCCAGTCACTGACTTCACATTAAAAAAAAGAACTTATTACTGAAGTATAGTATGCATTCAGTAAAGGACTCAGACTGTGTTTAAGTTGATGATTTTCTTACAGGATAATAGGCCACTCAACTGGCAGCCAGATCAAGGTACAGAACAATACCAAGCCCAGAAGCCTACTCGTTTTGCCATCCAGTTGCGGCACCCCACTGAACTCTCTTATGACTCCCAATACCATAGCATGTTGTGGTAGCTGCCTGCTGACTCATGGCAACCCCGTGCATGGCGAAACGAAACACTGCCTGATCCTGGGCCATTCCCATGATTATGAATCAGATTGCTGTGATCCACAGGGTTTTCAGTGGCCGATTTTCTGAAGTGGACCACCAGGCCTTTCTTCCTTGCCCATCTAATATGCTGAAACCTGTTCAGCATCATAGCAACATGCAGCATTCCGCTAACAGATGAGTGATAGCTGTGCATGTAATGTCTTGGCTGGGAATCAAACCTAGGTCTCTGCATGAAAGGCAGTAATTCTACAACTGAACTACCACTGCTCTGATACCATAGATTCCAATCCTAAAACCAAACCCCTTGCTGTTAAGTCAATCTCAATTTGTAGGAAGGGTGGGGGCAGCATCAAGTCTAGGGGCCATGCTCCTAGGGGAACCCTGAGGCCTTCGGACCATCAGCTGCAGTCTTTTAGTGCAGTTTTCAGAGTGAGAATCCCCTGTGTTTCCCTGATGGTTTGTTTTGTTCAACATGGCATGTGAGATTTGTTCGTGTTGTATGTAATCGTAGATGTTCATTCTTAAGGTTGTATAATACTCCATCATGTACATACAAACCCAAATCAAAAACCAAACCTTTTGCTGTCAAGCCAATTGCTACTCATAGCTACCTAGCAGAGAGAGTAGAATTGTCCCACGGTGTTTTCAAGGAGTGGCTGGTAGATTTGAATTGTGAGCCTTTTGGTTAGCAGCTAAATGCTTGATCATGGAGCCAGCAGGGCTCATACGAATATAGCCCAATTTATTTATGTATTCTACTGATGATGACTTGAATGGCTTCCAGTTTGGGGCTATTATGAGTAGTGTCATTATGAACAATCTGTTATTTGTAATTCGGTAAGCATACGTACTTGTTTCAGTTGAGTTTATACCTAGGGGTGGAATTGTTGGGTCCTAGTGTATACATATGCTCCATTTTAGGGGATTTTGCCAAATAGTTTTAGTAAGTAGTTGTACCATTTTATATTCCCACTAGTAATCTATATGAACATCCTCACCAATATTTGGTATTGTCAATCTTTTTAATTTTATCTCCTCTGTGGGTGTAAAGTGGAATCTCATGGAATTTGCATTTCCCTGATGACTAATGATATGGAGCACCTTTTCAAGTGCTTATTGGCAATTTGAATAGCCTCTTTGGTGAAGTGTCTGTTTAAATCTTTTGCTCATTTTTCTATTGGATTGTCTGCCTTTTTCTTACTGATTCGCAGTAGTTTCTTTTTATGTTCTGGATATGCACTGTCTCTGCTCTTAACCTCAGCCAATTATTTTTGCAAATGGGCATATTTGATCCCAGGAGGCAGCTGAGAGGGAACGAGTGCCCCTTTAGTGGAGAAGTGGTGTTTCAGACCAGCTGGCATTTCCAGTTGCCTTTGTTTGTAATGAGGCCACCGTGTTACTCTTGAAAAGAGGTGCGCGTGTGTGAATGTGACTGTGAGGCTGTGCACAAGATGAAAAGATCCAGAAAGGATGTGCTGATGGAAATGCGCACAAAGGGCAAGCCCAGCAGCCTTGATGGGGTAGGATGACAGAGGAGAGCATCAGAGGATCTGAAAGGACTTAGAGGTTAGTTGTCAGAAACCCTGAGCTCGGGTACCAGCCTCACCATTTCTGATGTGTGATCTTGGGCAAGTCACTAAATCTCTCTAAACGTCTATTCCCTCTTCCGGGAAATAAGTGTAACAATAATGCTGATTTCTGAATGTACATAAGAAATCCATTAAGTTGCCAGGACAGAGCTAGAGAAAAACAAAGAACAAAGTGCACACACATGAAAAAGACTAGATTTACTGGTAAGACAAAGAATGGAGAAACCTTAAGAGTATGGCCACCACACACCCTTTCAACTCAGCACTGAAGCCACCCCTGAAAGTTCACCTCTCAGCCAAAGATTAGGCTCGTGTATAAAAATACACATTGTTACACATTGTTCAACCACATACAGAAGCCTAATTGGGCACACCAGCGCAAAAGCAAAAACAAGAGGGCAAGGACCAATAAAACTGGATGGAAATGGGGAACCTGAGGTCAAAAAGAAGAGAGTGTTGACACACCATGAGAATGATAACCAGTATCACAAAACGATTTGCACGTTAATCATTTGATGAGAAACTAATTTGCTCTGTAAAATTGCACCTAAAGCACAATAAAAAATAAACATACTAGAGAAGTCATTTAATAAAAAGAAAGAAAGAAAAAAAAAGAAATCAATTAAGTTAAACAACAAAGCAGTTTATAAAATTTCATATTCTATACAAATGCTGTGCTGCAGAGCTTGGAGTTGGGAGGACCCCATGAGTGTGGCTAAATGTAAAAGCTGCTCAATAAACATGTACCACTGAGTACCTAATGTATACTAGGAACAAGGTCTGTGGTCAGGAGACTTTGATGTCGGATTCAAATTCCAGTTCTATTATCTATTTTCCAACCAGCGGCCACTGAGTTGACTTTACTAGCTGTGTGTGTTATTAGTAAAGTTAATTAGCATGTCTGTGCTCCAGTTTCCTTATTTGTAAAATGGGGATAGGCTAATACCTACCCATAACACAGATGGTATGTCAATTCAACAATTTCATTTATGTAAAACCCCTACCAGGTTTATAGAAGGCACACAAATATTAACTATTACTATTATCATCTTACTTTTCACCCTAACGAAGCAGAATTTCTCTTATCATCTTCCTTTTGCAGGCAAAGAGAAGTTAAGTTACATGAACCTATCAATCAATCACATGACCTGTCAATACCTGAGCTGGGATGTGAACTCAGGTTTCTCTGGGGATGTTGCAGTCCAGTGTATTTAACTGTACTGTCATCAGCTCCTGTCTGTCCATCCAATTTCTGAGGACATCAGGAAAGCCTTTCTCAAATGCCTCCCTAGATTTCTTGTGGGAGACGGGGACAAGAGCAACCTGAGCCCCCGGATGATACTGTGGGCTGAGCTGAGCATCTCTGGCCTGACATGCAGCGAAGGGCCAAGAGGGCGAGGTTGGCGAGTCCACTAACGTTGAGTGGCAGATCCATCAGTGCTAGGAGCCCTACACCGGGAGCTCTCCTGAGCCCCAGAACCAGCAGGCCAGGATGGCCCTGGAGCTTTCCGTAATGAGCCTGCCACATGGCTGGACAGAGACTTATGACTTCTGGTGGCCAGGCCGCCTCCTCCCGCTTGTCCACCCTGGTTATTTATCACGTTTGTCCCTCTGGAGAGGCAGGGCAATCACTTACACTGTCCAGAACAGGGAATGCAATAAAGCTAGTTCTATAGGCGGCCCCTTTGCTGGGGGTGGTGAGAGAGCGTGGGGGTGCTGGCAGCAGGATCCCTGCTTGGGGGATGGGGCAAGACACCAGCAGCAATGCCAGTCTGTGTCCAACTTACCAGGAGGTCTGTGACTGCATCACCAGCACCACAATGACGGACATCACTCACCCTGCCAAAGCTAACACGGCATTAAGAGGATTCTTAATAGCATCCCTACACACTACCCTGCACACCACCCTGGGCACTGCCATCTCCAGTCACACTATCACCGTCGCCAATGGCATCACCCTCCTCTTGCCACAGCCAGTGTCGCTATCATCAGTATCACCACTGTCATCACCAGCAGGCAGGTAATTACCATCCTGGCTTCATTACCCATTTTAGCTTGGCTCAGACAAACAAGGTAATCAGAATGTTGACACTTGTTTCTCCTTCTGCTCCCTGCTTCCTACCCTTTGGAGCTGCCATGGGTCCTGGAGGAGGCAGCAACCTTCTTGTTTGGCTCCCCTGACTTCATAGAGGCAGACTGGGGTCATGAGAGCTGCTGAACTCTAGAGAAACTTGACCTTGGACCTGTCTGTGGACTCAGAACTGACTAGATGAGTGGCCCACAGTCAGTCATGTGATGCCCTAGGCCTCAGTAATCCTGTCTGTAAAATGGGTATAGTAACCTCACTGGGTTACTTAGTTGTTAGTTACTTCTAGTCACCTGCTACTCATGAAGAACCCATGTACAACATAACAAATGTTCCCTGGTCTTGCACTAGCTTCACAATTGTGTTACTGTGTATTTTGAGTGCCTTCCAACATAGAGAAATCCTGGTGGCATGGTAATTAAGTGTTACAGCCGCAAACCAGAAGATAGGCAGTTCAAATCCACTAAGTACTCCTTGGAAACTCTATGGGGCAGTTCTCCTCTGTCTATAGGGTCACTATGAGTTGCAGTCAGCTGCAGTGAGTTTGGTTTTAGTGAGTTCCAACCTAGGGGGCTTGTCTTCCAGCACTGTACTGGACCATAGTCCACTGTGATCCATGTGGTTTTCACCAGCTAATTTTCAGAAATAGATGACCAGGCCTTTCTCTCTAACCTGCTTAGTGTAGAAGCTGCACTGAAACCTGTCCACCATGGGTGACCCTGCCGATATCGGAAATGCTGGTGGCATAGCTTCCAGCATCAGAGCAACACAGAAGTCACCATAGTACAACAAACTGACCAATGGGTCGTGGGAGTTACACTGCTTGGCACACAGGAAGGAGCATATACAATTATGATCATTATTCCAGAGGGAAACTGCTCTCCTTCCAGACACCCAGTTTCCAAAGTTGCAGTCTCCTTGCCATTACCCAGAGAATTTCCCAGGCCTCCCCCTTCACAGTCACCTAGCACGAGACAGGGGTGCCCCTACCCGTCTCCAACTGCCTGACCCAGTTTCTCACCAAGCAGAAGCGGCAGAGTCACATCTTTAGGTCTCATTGTCCTATTAGGACAACATCAGTGTAAACATTAGTTATTCACAAACCCAATTACATTTTGATTGCTCTGACCCAAGTGAGATTGGGGTTACTCTCAATCCACATTTATTTTTTTGGCACAAGCTTCCTGAGGTGTGGGGAGAGAGAAATAATCACCCTTTTCCTTCCACTGTACCCAGGCAGGAATCTTCTCCTGGGGTCCCTGAATTTTTTCTCCTCCCCTACTCCTGAATGTCACCATACCTAGGGACTCTGCCATTAAAATGGGGCATCGGACAGCCTTAGCACAGGGAGCTGTTTGCCCTTCTGGAGTATGCTCTCCCTGCCTTCCTGGAGCCGGTCCACCCTGGAAGCTTTCCCTGACTCCTCCAATTTAGGCTATCTCTTTCCTCCCAACTCCCATAAGAACTTCCTGTCTGTGCCCATTATTTAAAAACAACAATCACATCCATTTATTGTGCACTTCTAAGCCCTTTCCATATATATGAGGTCTGACAATTACGTCTGTGAGCTTAATTGTTCTAAGTGCTACATACCTCATTGCTGAATATCACTACAGTCACCTTCGAAGTACTCCCTTTGGGAAGGAAGCTGTGCACGGATGCCAGAGCCCAGTCTGCCCTTCAGAGCAATCTGGGAACTCTTTCTGGAATAGCCATTGTGCACGGTGGCAAGTTCGCAAACTTAATTGTATGGTTGTCTGTGAGGGAGTTTTTAGTCAGGAAACAAATAACTGTATTGGAACACCCTCCCTACTCACCTGATCTGACCCCAAGGACTTTTTCTTTATCTAGCAAGGTATTTTGATGACATTCAGAACATCAAGGGTAATACAACAATAGTTCTGATGGTCATTCCAGAAAAAGAGTTCCAAAATTGCTTTGAAGGGTGGACTAGGTACTGGTGTGTGTGCATAGCTTCCCAAGGGGAATACTTCAAAGGTGACGGCAGTGATAGTCAGCAGTGAGGTATGTAGCACTTTTTCTAGGTGAATTCGTGAACTCAGTTGGCAGTCCTCGTATTCACAGCAGTCCTAAGTACTTACCAGTCGCTGTTGAGTTAACTCGGACTCCAAGATGCCTCAAACCTCCAACCTTTTGGTTAGTGCCAAGCACATTAACCATTTGTACCAGCCAGGGACTCTGTGAGGTAGCTACCACCCTCATTTTACAGATGAGGAAACCGAGGCTTAGAGACTGGAGCTACATGCCTGAGACCCTAGAACTAGCTAAGTTGTGTGTTAGGATTAAAACTCAGATTTTGGACTCCAAAAACCATGCTCTTAGTCACTCTGCAGAGTGCCACATGGTATTTTTTGTGTGTTGCTAGTTGTATTTGGCATGTATACGTTGTATGTCCTGCGATCTCAGCTGGACTGAGTTTTCTCTCTGCTTGTATTATATTTTTGTTAACATCCTTCTCTAGAGCAGAAGTACAAGTCATAGGCCAAATCCAGCCTCCTGTCTGTTTTTGATGAATAAAGGTTTGTGGAACTCAGTCACATGCTCATTTGTATATTTGATACTTTAGTGCTATAACGACAGAGTCCGTTTGGTTGACAAAGCCAAAATTATGTATTTTTTCCAGCCCTTTACAAAAGCAGTTTTCCAACCCCTGCTCTAGAGCAAGGCAGGCTGAAAAGACTGAATCTCTACCGAGATGCCTCTGAGAGAGAACCGGTTGAATTTGATGAAGAGATGGCCCAGGGAGAGAGTGAAGTTCAGACACCGGGGGAATTTCAGTTAGAGTGAAAGTAGAACTTTCAACAGGGAAGAGGATTTAAGAGAGGATGGGAAGGAGAAGCTAGTGTGTCTTTGCCTGGCTCAGGAGACTTGGAAAGATCTGCCTGCATTTGGCATGGGAGTGATGGTATACCCATGTTCTAGGCTCTATTCTACATGTCCCAACTTGAACTCTGAATCTTCCCTCCCAACCCTGCTTCCTTGAAGTCTTCCTCATGTAAGCAAATCCTTCCAGTCACTCAGGCCCCAAACCTTGAAGTCATCTACCACTCCTGTCCTTCACTCTAGCAGCAAATCCTGCTGTCTCTACTTCAAAATACATCAAGAATCTGACTGTTTCTCATGCCCTCTGCTGCTACCAGCCTGGTCCCAGCACCATCCTTTGTTGCCTAGATGACTGCAGTAGTCTTCTAAGTGGTGGCCTTGTTCCACTATAGTCTGTTCTCAACACCCTGGCCAGAGTGATCCTTTTAAAGATGAGTCCGACTAAGTTACTTCAGCGCTCAAAACTACTCTGTTTCACTCAGAATCACAGCCAAAGTCTTTCAAAGGGTGCCAGGCCCTACAGTGACCTGACTCCCGCCATTTCTCTGCCTTTGTCTCCATGACTCTCTCCTTCATTCACTCGGCTGCACCACAAAGATAACAACTGCGGTCCTGTCTCCGGCTTCTGAACTTGTGGATGTCTGTGCCTAACAAATGTCCTTCCCAGATATCCATGTGGCTTGTTCCCTCACCTCCTTCAGAACTCTGCTCAAATGTCACCTTATCGATGAAGCTATCTCTAGCTGGCAGGTCCCAGCAGAAAACAGATGGCACTCTCAATTTCAGACCATTTGAGGATAGTTTGCCTTAGTGTGGGCGGGCTGCCTGGGCACTGCAAGGAATAGTGCAGCACCCCCAGGCTATTAACTGTAGGGGGCCAGTCAGGGAGGGGAGGTGGAGGTTTGGGTCTGAGGGAGACAGCTGTTACAGAATCCCAGACACTGAAAGGACTATGAGGAAAGGGCAACCTGATAAGGGCTGAGCTCTTCAGTCCAGGGATGCAACGCACCTAGGCACTTACACTCTTCCCTCTGCTCTTCTCTGGGACTCCCCAATAGGCAAACTTAACAGAGGTCAGAGGGTAGGGAAAAGTCAACAGAAGCCACTGCCCAGTGATGCAATCCCTGTGGGTCAGCCTCCTAGGACACAGAACAAGGTGGAGAAAGACAGAGAGTAGATCTCGAGGGGTCAAAGGAGGACGTTCAGGTCACCGCCCTTGACCACATGATTTGATTGTACCCTTAGCACTCTAGTCCTTTTTCTCTGTTTCTTTTTCTGTATACCACTTGTTGGTTGGTTTTGACCCATAATGACCCTGTGTGTTACAGAGAGGAACTGCTCCATGGAGTTTTCTTGTATGTAATCTTAATTAAGGAAGCAGACTACCAGGGTTTGTCTCCCTCAGTGTCACTGGGTCGGTTCAAACCATTAGTGTTCGGGTTAGCAGTTGAGTGCAAACTGTATGACCTGAGGACCTTTTACGAAGTCTGACAAGTTAGCAAACTCATCCTAGAAAAAGTGCTACATACCTTATTGCTGAATATCACTACTGGCACCTTCAAAGTGCTCCCCTTGGGAAGCTATGCACTGATGCCAGCACCTAGTCCACTCTTCAAAGCAACTTTGGAACTCTTTTTCTGGAATGGCTATCAGAGCTGTCGTTGTATTACCCTTTATGTCTTATATGTCATCAAAATGTCTTTCTTTCAATATTTCCTTTACCTTTGGGTAAAGAAAAAAGTCACTGGGGGCCAGATCAGGTGAGAAGGGAAGGCGTTTCAAACAGTTGTTTACTGGCTAAAAACTCCCTCACAGACAACTATGCAATTACGTTGGTGAACTTGCCACCGTGCCACCGTGTGCAACAGTCATTTCAGAAAGAATTCCAAAATTGCTTTGAAGGGTGGACTAGGTGCTGGTGTCAGTGCATAGCTTTCCAAGGGGAGTACTTTGAAGGTGACTGTAGAGATATTCAGCAATGAAGTATGTAGCACTTAGAACAACTAAGTTTGTTGACTTAATTGTTGGATGTTGCCGTGAGTCGGCACTTGGCTTTGGCTCTATACTTTCTAAAATACTACTTTTTTTTGCTTGTTTATTAATCTGCAGCTACTGGATTGTAAACTCCATGAGGACAGGGATTTACCTGTTTTGTCTACTGATGTATATCCCCAGTGCCTGGAACAGAGCCCAGCATATCACAGACGCTCAATGAACAGGTGGTGAAGGAGTGAATGAGTGAATGAAAGTGTCAGCCAGTGGGAAAAGTGTCAGGGGAGATCATAGGTAGCCCGAGGCCTCTTCATGCAGCCCAAGATCCCTGAGTTTCACCCTTAGAATTGCTATCCGTAATGGAGAAAGAATGCATTTGTTGTTCAAGTAATTGGTAGTAACTGATGGTAATTTCAAGTAATTAAACACTAATTAATTCAATGAGTCAGTAATGTATTTATTTATGGTATCTGTGTTTGTTCCCTTATAAATATTGGTATTTACTTTTTCAGGCAATTAAAATCAACTGAGGGTAGTCACCAAGGTCCCAAGAGGTTATGGAAGGTTGACCTGCCTTAGGGCCAAGAACCAGCAGGACCAGGGCTGAGTAAGGGCTAGGGCAGAAGTTCAGATGGGGTGGGGATGGGCAAAAGTGGGCACCAGGAAGAAATTTTGCTGGTGTCGGTGTGAGGTTGGGTATTACAGCACTCAGTCGCAAAATCCTTTCCAACTTCTTGAATTCCTCTTTTCTTTCCCTCCCCAATTCCAAAGTATTCTTTTTAGATTGGAATAAATGAAATCCATGGAGGACACTGGGTATAGGAGCCTTTCCTCTGCCCATGACTGCCTTTCCTAAGAGAACAGCTGTGTCCTGAGCACCAAGATCTCTGCCCCAATGTCTAATTTCCTTGGCATGAGAACAGCAATTCTGGGCTGGGTAGAAGATGGAGAAGCAGAGGGAGTAAGACGGTTATCACAGCCAGAGGACCATGAAGGGCCTGGCACAGCACCTAAAGGGGGTGAGGTGAGAGGCACTGGGACAGGAGAATGAGGAGGAGGAAGCTTGGGCTCAGAAAAGGTAGGCCCAAGGCTCTGGGCATCTCTGTGACTTTGGGCCGGTGTGTTAGGCTCGGTGCTCCAGAGAGGCAAAACCAGTAAAGCATATAAAAATCTGTATATAGAGACTTATACAAGGGAAATAGCTCAGGTGCTTGTAGAGGCTAAAATGTCTCAGATCCACAGGTCAGGCTGGAGGCTTTTCCTGACTCACGTAGCCACAGAAACTGACCAGTACAAGACTGGCAGGTCAGACAATGGACACTTGCTCACAGGCTTCAAAGACCAATTAATCCCAAGGCTAGAAGGCAAGATGGCCAGTGAACTGCTAGCTCATGTCCCAAGAACTGGAGGTTAAATGAACCGAGCCAGATACAGGATCCAAAATGAGCAAAAGTCCACCGACTTTATTATTTATTCATTTATTTATTATGATTGAGTGAAAATGTACATTCCCATATAAATTTACATGCCCACTATATGCAGCTTCCACTGCTCTCCCAGCCCAGCAACAGCACACTATTCCTCTCTGCTCCATACATGTCTCATCCTCCCACCAGCCTCCTTTCCCCTCCTCTCCACCCACTCTCCTTCCTCTGGCCAGAGGTCAGCAGGATGATATCCTATAGATGCACAGAACCATAAAGTGCATCCAATATATGGTCACTCTGCATCGCCAAGTCCAATCCATTTGTGTCCAAAGAGTGGAACTTGGTTATGATTTATGGGCAAGGGCAGCATCAGGGCCAGAGGCCATGCTCCTAGGGGAACCCCAAAGCCGCTGGACCATCAGTTGCAGTCTTTTAGTGGAGATCTCAGGGTGCACGCCTTTCTATTCTTGGGTTGCCAGTGAGACTCAACTTTGTGAGCTGCATCATGGAAAAGCCCACCAACTTTGCCAGAGAGTCCACATATGTTGGATGCGGGCCACATCCCAAAGGAAACTCCCTTTGACTGATGGGCTGCTCACAGTACGTCCTGTCATGGAGGTGACTACATTGTTATCAAATCTCATCATGGAAGTGATCACAGCACCATACAACTGCCAATCTAGGTCCTAACTGTCAAGCTACCAAGAATCCTAGTCTAGCCAAGTTGACATACAACTTAACAATCACAGCCAGGCAGGTGTAAGTATACTAGTCCCATAGATAGGCTGTCCTGGAAAGAGATGGAACAATGGATACCATAGATGGCACTGCCCTCATCTTTTCTAGATTCCCAACACAGACTCTTCAACACCCTTGAACTAGTGATGTCAAGCCTTAAGCCAAAATATGAACCTCCTCTCACCCACTAAGACGCTCTGTAGCAGCTGGCGAATTATACTTACAGCACATTAGCATAGATGCCAAATGAGTATAGAAAAAGCATGTCAGGGTTGAATTTCTTAGAGGCTAGAGTGTGTAAGAGACCTTCTCTTATATTCATGAGTCCTACATAATGACCACCCCTCTTCTGCCTGGGGCCTTTGCCCCTCCGAAATGGCAGAAGGGAGGCATTAAAGACCTTGTAGCCAGATATTATGGAATCAGACTCTGGCTCTATCACTTTGCATTGTGATGAGTTGGGGAAGTTACTTAACATCTTTGTGTCTCAGTTTTCTCATCTGTGAAATGGGGCTTATAATAATACCTGATCTACAGAGTTCATATAACATTTAAATGCACTTAGCCCACACAGCCTGATAAGTAGGAAGTGCTCAATCCACATTAGTTGTTAGTATGGGTAACTAATAGGTGATCTAACAGAATACACAAATTATCAAATAATATCATTAGTATCACATGCTGAAGATCATTCAAAAGCAGCTGCAGCAGTACATTGACAGGGAACGGCCAGAAATTCCAGCCAGACTCAGAAGAGGACACGGAACCAAGGAAATCACTGATTATATCAGATGGATCCTGGCTGAAAGCAAAGAATACCAGAAAGACATTTATCTGTGTTTACTGAATATGCAAAAGTATTTGACTGTGAGGATCATAACAAATTACAGATAACATTGTGGAGAATGGGAATTCCAGAACACTAAATTGTGCTCATAAGGAACCCGTACATGGATCAAGAAGCAGTCATGGGAACAGAAGGGAACACTGCATGGTTTAAAGTCGGGAAAGGTGTGCATCAGGGTTGTATCCTTTCACCATACTTATTGAATCTGTATGCTGAACAAATAATTCAACAAGCTGAACTACATGAAGAAGAACAGGGCATCAGGATAGATGGAAGACTCTTTAACAACCTGCGTGTCTTTATCATCTACTGCTGCTGTAATAGAAACACCACAAGAAGATGGCTTTGGGAAAGAGAAATTTATTTTCTCATTGCATAGCCTACCATGGAAATGGCCAGATTATATCAAATCTCATCATGGAATTGATCACAGCATCATACAACTGTCACACTATGTCATAACTATCAAACCAGTGAGAATCCTGCTCCAGCCAAGCTAACACACAACCTTAACTATCACAGCCAGGCAGCTACAAGTACCCTAAAGTAGGCTACAATTCAGGGCATTGAATCCATTGGAAGTCTTTCTTTGTTGGCTCTGGAGGAGAACCTTTTTTGTCAATCTTACCCCTGGACTGGGAGCTTCTTATGCACAGGGACCCCAGGTCCAAAGATGCACTCTGCTCCCAGCACTGCTTCTTTCCTGATAGTATGAAGATCCCAACTCTCTGCTGGTTTCCCTTTCCTTTATATCCCACAATCTTACACACTGAGTCCTGCCCCACCAACACAGCTGCTGCCTGTCCTCCCTCATTCACATGGCAGAGGCAGGATTTACAACATATACAAAAATCATACAATATTGAAAATCACAGCTTAGCCAAATTGTGAAATTGCTACACACATTTGACACTGCTTTATGCAGGTGACACAACCTTGTTTGATGAAAGTGAATAGGACTTGAAACACTGATGAAGATCAGACTACAGCCTTCAGTACAAATTACACCTCAACATAAAGAAAACAAAAATCCTCACAACTGGACCAATGAGCAAAGCTATAATAAATGGAGAAAAGAATGAAGTTTTCAAGGGTTTCATCTTACTTGCATCTACAATCAACATCCATCAAAGCATCACTCAAGAAATCAAGTGACAAATTCATCAGGTAAATCTACTGCAAAAAGCTTCTTTGAAGTGTTAAAAAGCAGAGATGTCACTTGGAGGACTAAGGTGCACCTGACCCAAGCCATGGTATTTTCATTTGCCTCATTCATGCGTGACAGGTGGACACTAAATAGGGAAGACTGAAGGAGAGCTAACATTTTGAATTATAGTGTTGGTGAAGAATATTAACTGTATTACAGACTGCCAAAAGAATGAAGAACTCTGTCTTGGAAGAAATATAACCAGAATGCTCCTTGAAATCAAGAATGGCAAGGCTTTGTCTCACATACTTTGGATATGTTATCAGGAGAAGGACATCATGCTCGGTAAAGTAGAAGGTCATTGAAAAAGAGGAAGACATTCAAATAGGCGGATTGACAGTGGCTGCAACAGTGGTCTCAAGCATAGCAATTTTGAGAAAGGCACAGGAGCAGGCAGTTTTTTGTTCTGTTGTGTGCAGGGCTGCTATGAGTCAGGACCAACTCAACAGCATCTAACAACAATGAACTAATAGTTCTCCACCCCACCTGCAACTGACTTTCTGCATTCCAGTCTGGCCTCATCTCTAAACTCAAAGAATCTCATCTCCACTCCGGGCCTGCCTAGACCTACAAGTTCTCTTCCCAAGGGCCCAAAGGTTTTCTCACTTCTTTTCTTTCTGATCTAAAATGCTTATCTTCTTTGGAGCGGAACTTTACTCCTGGCCCCCATGTGCCAAGAAATAATGTAGCTTCATCTGCCAGTACATCTACACAGCTGTACCACGACCTCCAACTTCCGGTTTCTTATTGTGTCTCTATGATCCATCCCCACTGGGCCATCTTGCTCTGTTTCTATGTCTCTCTCTGTCTGTCTCTGCCCCTATCCTCCGTCCCTTCCCTGTCTCTCATTTCCCTTTCTTTCCCCCTGCTTTGTCCTATTTGTCTCCTTTAATTAGCCATACTGTGGATCTGAAGTGCATTTTTATTATGTTTTATTTATTGAATGGCTTTACGTTTTCTGTTCTTAATTTAAAAGGCAGATCAATAACATGTTTTATATGCCTCCCTTAAAACAAAACAAAGCTAAGTTAAGTTGTTCTTTGTTCATGCTGTTCTGCCTTGCTTAGTTCTTTCTCTGTAGTAAAAAAGTTTCCCTACCCCTACTCTCTTAATTGGCAAGAAAAGTTTAATTCACTCAGTGGCTCATTCATTCAGTTCATTATTCAGTAAACAGAGATGAGCCCCAGCTGTGTGCCAGGCCCTGTGCTGGACTCAGGAGACACAGAGATCAAACAAGGCTGTGTTCCTGCCCTCAGAGAGGCTTCTCTCTAGCAGGGAAACTCATCTGGGCACCCGAATGTGCCACAAAATGTTAGTGATGTGTTGTTAATGTATGCTGGATTGGATATGCACAAGGAAGTGAATGGAAAAGGCTTCCTTCATGGAGGGAAACTTGGGCTGAGAACTCAAAGATGAATACATGTTTTGATTTGGGCTCACCCAGAAGCAGATCCTAAGACAAGGATCTGGGTGGAAGTAGGTAATTTGAGAGACTTCCAGGAAGCACTAACAGGAAAGTGGAGAGAAAAACAAGGAATGGAAAAATACCCAGCCCACTGCCATCCAGTTGATTTCAAGTCATAGCAGCCCTAGAGGACACAGTAGAACTTCTCCATAGTTTGCAAAGAGCACTTGGCGGATTTGAACCGCCACCTTTTTGGTTAGCAGATGTAGCACTTACCCCTATGCCACCAGGGTTTTCAAAGTCAATACAGCATGTATCAGTGAGCAGCTTAAGACTGTGGGCAATGGGCTTCACCCCTTTGGGGACCTCTGGGAGACTGTGGGAAACCCTGGTGGCACAGTTCTTAATAGCTACAGATGCTAACCAAAAGGTCAGCAGTTTGAATCTACCAGGTGCTCCTTGGAAACCCTATGGGGCAGTGCTACTCTGTCCTATAGGGTCACTATGAGCTGGAATTGACTCAGCGGTAGCCAGTTTTTGTTTGTTTGTCTTTTTAATCTCTGTGGAACACGTCTCAAACTTGTGCCTGCTGAGAAGTAAAGGAACTGTGGTATTTACTTATACATCAACTCCTATGAATCATTGGTGAGGGCTGCTCCAAGGAGGCATTAATTCTCCAGCCCTTCTAGCCTGCTGCACAGATGACAAAGTGAAATCCGTTGGCCAGGGAGAACCTTCTAGCAAAGAAATGCAGGTTCTGACATTTGGGAATCAGGCTGATGTGCACTGAAGTGATAGGGATGAAGGGGTGCAGACAGGGCATGGACATGGTCTCCCAGGGTGGGTGTTGGAGGGAAGGGAAGAACATTCCAGACAGGTGGAAAAATATGAGCCAGAATGTGATGACCCCTGGAACCTACACCCTTTTTTTCTCCCCACATAGTTTTGACTGACTCCCAAATGCGAGTCTACGAAGTCTGATTCAGCAATGCCTGGACTTCAGCTTCCTCTTTTATACAAAACCTCAAAACCAAACCCACTGCTGTCAAGCCAATTCCGACCCTACAGGATGGAGTAGAACTGCTCCACAGAGTGTCCAAGGACAGCGCTTGACGGATTTGAACTGCTGACCTTTAGCTTAGCAGATGTAGCACTCATCCACTACACCACTGGAGTTTCCAGAGGTGACAGTAAACGCCTTCCCTGTCCATCCAAAATGATTCGCACAGACCTTCCCTTTTGCCCCGCTGCAACGCAGACCTTGCAGGCCAGAGTCCAAGTCAGCCCCTTCTCAGACTTCCACCATGCCTCCTACCAGCTTCAATGCCTGGATACGCCAGGCTATTTATGGTGCCCTGTCGATATCTGTCTTGGCTGCGGAGCATGGCGGGGGAAGGGATGGAGCCTGGGGTCCTATCCATCAGTCACTTGGCTGCAATTTCTAAAGAGATTTTAATTGTGAGTTCAGATTTACTCCGGCCATCAGCAGGGCCCGCCCACCCCCTTACCAGTGGAGAGCAGGGCCTGCAGGTCTGCTGTAGTTTCCCAAATGGACGTCTTGTAGCTACGCTGAGGAAATATTTGCTGCAGTGAAACAACGGGCCTGGTGGAAAGCAATCACCCTAAATCGCCCCTTGACAGTCCACCAGCGCTCTACTGGGGGCTCCTTTCACAAGGCTCACTACTTTCTTTCCAGAAATGTACCCTTGCTACCTGCTCACAGTGTAAGGACAGCTGCCTCAAACCCAAATTGGAGGGACATTGAGGCAGGGAGCACTACTTCCACTTCTCTGGGACACTCAGCAGAGGGGACAGAAGGAGACAAGGTAGGGTGGCATGGGGGATTCCAAGGTTAGCAAGACCAGGCCAAGGCCACCTTGAGCAACATGTACAGTCAATTTTAGCCTCTATTAAGCTGAGGACAGAGAGGCTAGGGGAAGTGGGGAGACTAGCCTTGGATTGCTCCATGAGTCGTGGCAGAGGCAGGGGCAGAAATCTTGAGTTTGTGGTCTTTGGGGTTTACATAAGGTTTTGTCTTTGGACTCCTCAGCACTTTTTTGAACTCCTTTTTCTATGCTTTGAGGCTCTCACCCCCTCTCCAGGGACCAGACCTCTTCACTTCCCTATTAGGGTTTGCTTTGAGGAAAGGATCTGTTTCTAAGGGCTTATACCTCTGAGTAAGCTCTTCTGAGTAGTATACCTCGGAGTAAGGCTTCTTCTCCTAGAAGAGGCCAAAGTCTTCTCTCTATCTGTGGCATGAAACTGCTTGTGTTCTGACCAACAAAGGTCCTGTGGGGGAGAAGAAAGAGAGAGAGCATAAAGGAGAGGGGGGAAGACAGGAGGAGAAAGAGAGGGCTTTTTCCTAGACTGTGGACTTATCCACATAAGATGCCTGCTACTCTGACTTTGGGAGCCCCTGGGTCAAGCACGTGGCTGCTAATTCAAAGACTGGTGGTTCAAACCCACCCAGAGCTGCCTAGGAAAGAATGCCTGGTGATCTGCTTCTAAAAGGTCACAGCCTGGAAAACCCTACGGAGTACAGTCATACTCTGCAGACACAGGATTGCCATGGGTTAGAATAGATTTGATGCCAACTAGTACCTTGCCTGGAAATCCTAGTGGTGTGGTGTTTGAGTGCTATGTCTGCTAACCAAAAGGTTGGCAGTTCAAATCCACCAGGTGCTCCCTGGAAACTCTACGGGACAGTTCTACTCTGATCTCTAGGGTTGTTGAGTCGGAGATGACTCAACGGCAGTGGGTTTGTTTCTTTTTTAGTACTCTGCCTTCATAGTTCAGGACCCAGGAGCAGGTCTGACTTAGGAGCACATTCTCTCTGACTCAGCAAATCACTCCGAGGGAAATATATCCAACAGAAAAAAAGCACTAGACCTGAAGAATCTATGAATAGTACTCACGTACTAAGATATCTATCTTTGTGCTGCCAGTAAGAACAAAATACTGGACACCTGAATGTCTTTTAGGAGAGGAATGGTCAGATGGATGGCAGTTGTGTTGGTGGGCCATGTCTCAATATGTAAGACTGTTTCATGCCTTGAAGCAATCTCTTAAAATAAAAGGGAAGGAAGTTAGCAGAGGGATTTGGGGATCTCACACCACCAAGCAGTAACCCCAGGAGTGGGAGCTGAGTGCGTCCTTTAGAAAGGACTGGGGTTCCTGCACCTCGGAAACTTCCAGTCCAAGGGAAGATTGACAAGGACCTTCCTCCAGATCCAGCAAAGAAAGCCATCCCCTGGAGGTGACACCCTGAATCTGCACTTTCAGCCTACTGGACTGTGACAAAATAAAATTTCTGTTTTTAAAGTCGTTCACCTGTATATTTCTGTTAAACAGCACTAGATGACTAAGATAGCCCCAAACCTACAGCCATCAAGTCAATTCTGACTTGTAGCAACCCTGTAGGACAGAGTAGAACTGCCCTGTAGAGTTTCCAAGGAGTGCCTGGTGGATTTGAACTGCTAGCCTTTTGGTTAGCAGTTAATCACTACACCACCTGGATTTCTGACGACTTAGAGAAACTCCATTAAAAAAATCAAGTGCATGTATAATACATTTTGGGGCAGGTAGACAAAGGAAAGTACATAGAGTGGTTATATTAGGATTAGGTTCAGCTGTGAATAACAGAAAAAAAAAAAGACTACAAAACAACAGCATTTTAAACAAGGTAAAGTTTACTTTTCCAGCACTTAAAGGTCTGAAGGTTAGTGGTTCAGGACTCGTGTGGGAGTTCTACTCCAGAAAGTTCTTCTGGTTCCTTTTATCCATCCTGAGTGGCCTCTATTCTCAGGGTCACCTCATGGCCCGAGATGGTGGCTTCAGCTTCAGCCATTGCTTCCACATTCCAATCACCAGGCAGGAGGAGGGCACCAATACCTGCTTGTCCTCTTGGTTACATCCCATTCACAAAGTCTAGTTCCATAGCCACGCCTAGCTTCAAAGAGGGCTTGGAAAGGTCTTTATTGCAGGTGGCCATGCACTAAAAGTTCTTTACTTACGAAAAAGAAGGTGGATATTGGGGGACAACCAACCATCTTTGCCCAGAGGAAGGAAACAGACTTTATATTGCTAGCTTTACGGGATATATTTAGGAAGGGTACCCATTTGTGGTATTACATTTTATTTTTTTCTCATTCTAAACCTCTGTATTACTTGACCTGTGTCATGAATTAAAATGTGTCCCCCTAAAAATGTGTGTCGCAATTTGGCCAGGCCATGATATCTGGTACTGTGTGATGTTCTGTGTATTGTAACCCTACCTCTATGAATGTTAATGAGGGAGGACACATGACGGTTGTATTAGTGAGAAGGACTCAATCTTGTAAGACGGTGTTGTTTCTTGAGGCAATCTCTTGGGATATAAAGGAAAGGGAAGCAAGCAGAGAGTTGCGGACCAGAAAGGAAGCAAGGTGGGGAGCAGTTTGTATTCTTTAGACACAGGATCTCTGCTCCCCAGCAGCTCCCAGTCCTGGGGAAGAATGACAACAAGGACCTTCCTGCAGAGCAGACAGAGAAAGCCTTCCCCTGGAGCTGATGCCCTGAATGTGGACTTTCAGTATACTGGACCATGACGGAATAAAATTTCTCTTTTCAAAGCCACCCCCTTGTGGTATTTCTGTTATGGGACTAAGATGATCTGTTTGAATTATAACAAAAAGTATGACTTTTATTGGGCATTCTGGTGATACACTGGCTGAGAGCTATGGCTGCTGCCAACCAAAAGGTTGGCAGTTCAAATCCACCAGGTGCTTCTTAGGAACTTTATGGGCAGTTCTACTCTGTCCTAGAGATTCTCTTTGAGTTGAAAACAACTTGACAGCAATGTGTGTTTTTGTGTGTATATGTCACTTTTATTATTTTTGTAATATAATCCCCCCCAGTAACATGAACCAAAAGCCAAACCCACAGCCGTCAAGTCGATTCCAACTCATAGCAACCCTACAGGTCATAGCAGAACTACCTCATAATTTCCAAGGAGTGCCTGGCAGGTTTGAACTGCTAACCTTTTGGTTAGCAGCTGTAGCACTTAACCACTATCCTACCAAGGTTTCCCCCAATAGCAGAGTTCTTAAAAACCTCTCTGATGGCTTTTGTTATCCTAGTGTAAATTCTAAATCTTTTAGTGCGATACTGAAGGCTCATTCAAACTGAACATTGCCCTGAATGTTCCATCTCTGAGATTTTGTATATTCTTTTTTCAAAATTATGATTAAGTGAAAGTATACAATCCAAATCAATTTTGCATGTCTTTCTATCTGCAACTCTATCTGTTGTCCTCCACCTGTGGCAGCACATTCCTCCTTTTCACTCTACACTTCTGGTGTCCTCTTAATGACCACCTGTCTCTCCCATCCAGAAAGAAACCAGTAGGACAGCCTTCTATAAATGTATAAAACCATAAAGTACACCACACCACATGCTCACACTGTGTCCCCGAGTCCAGTTCACTTCTGTCTGAAGAGTTGACCTCAGTATTGGTTTCAGGTCGGGGCCAGCAGCATGGCTAGGGTCCTTGTTCCCAGGGGACCCTCCAGCCTGTTGGACCATCACTTCTTTTAGTAGAGTTCTTGAACTCTACATCTCTTTTTCTCATGTTATCTCAGGGATTCTACATCGTCTTGGCCGGGGGCCGGGCACCACCTGGTTCTTCTGATCTCATGCTGATGCATCTCACATTTGTACGGGTCCTTCCATCTCCTGGGCTCATTTTTTCCTCGTGTCTTTGACTTTCTCAGTCGTGAGACTTTGTATCTTCTGATTCTTCTTCCTAAGATGCCCCATCCACTCCTTTTGTCTTTATAGATGCCACCCAAAAGTCATTTCCCAGGAGAAATCTTCCCTCTGCCCTGGGTGGTCACACCTCTTCCCATGCTTCTGCCTTCACCAGCCCTGTGTTAGAGCATGCTCTGTGCTGTCTGGTGATTTGACTCTTTGGTCACTTTCCTCCTTACAGCAGGTGTTTCTCAAGGGTAGGGACTATCACTTACTTGTTCATAAGCCCCTGGTGCTCATGCTAGCACCCCGGATCCATGACGCAGTAAGCAAGGTAAGCATGGGTTTACCTTGCGAGTAGGTAATCTGTCTCTGTCAGGGATTGTAACTTTGAAGAGACTTTGATTCTGCAGGAAGTTGGCATAAGGGTGAGAGAGACAAATGCCAGCCATGGAAGCTTCATAGAAACTTCATAGTAGCAGCGTCCTTGATGTGGTGAAACAAAATGTGAAAGTTTTCACAACAGATGTTCTGGTAAGCAAGGTAAACACTGTGCTTACCTTGCTTACTGGATGATCTCCCCCCACCCCGCCCCACCCCGTATTAGCACCTGTAACATGAAAAAAAAAGTTTCTGTAGAGTCGATTCAGATTTCAGAGTAGAACTGCATCACAGGATAGGTGTTCAATAAACATGACAGGTGCTCCCTACAAGCAACATCTCATTTCATCCCCACACCCATCTGCCACACTTCACTCTCTTCTGACACTTGTATCCCTGCTTCCAAGACTTAATGTGGTTTAAGGGCCAAGTTCTGACTGTTCCTTCAGTCTGCTCCCTCAGACTCAGTGGGGGTGGGCTGCGCGGGGACACCGCAGCCTTCTCTACCAGAGAAAGCCTACTGAGGCCTCCTGCAGACTTGGGACTGTCAAAAGCTGGGAGAAGACAACTCCTCTTGTCCTATGGTGAGTTCCAGTTCCCAGAGGAACGCTCTGCCTTCCCTATCAGACAGGACACGCAGTCTGGCCTCGGGGGCTACTAAGCCGTCAAGGGGTTTGGGACAGAAATCGACAGAAGACGTCCCCTCCTCTGCCCTCTGCCGCACCCCCCGAGTTGCCTCCTTCACCTTTCCCAGGTTGTGTTTACCTTGGCCTCCTCCCCCTGCCCTGTTCTCCAGCCGATCTGATTGCTGTAATTAGTTAATCAGTAACTGGCATAATTTCTCCCTGATTAATGCAAGAATAATCACCTGCCAGGGCTGCCAGCAATTTGCTTATCAGAGTCACTTTGAAACTGCTTTGAAAATGAACGTTCGGCACCTTCCTTTGGGTTAAAATTAAAGCCCAAGAGGCTGCCTTTCACTCTGGGCGTCTGGGAGTGGTGGGAGGGGCCGGCAGGGAGCCCACCACCCGACTCTTTGCATCCGAGCCTCTGGTGGCCTGAGGTGGGGGACAAGGGGTGGGCACCTCTTCAGGACATGCAATCCTGAGCAGGTCTGGACAATGAGCAGTTAAGGTCCTCAGTGCTGCTCTGAGGATGGGCCACAGTGCGCCCCTGGTAGCCTGTGACTCCCCACGGTGCCTGGCTTCCCTAAGTGCTTGCTGAGTGGAAGGAGGATGAGTACTTTGGTCCTGCCCACTGTGTGCCCACCACACGGGGCTCCCAGGCACCTGAGAAAGACAAGACGCATGCATTTACTTACACCGTTTATAGCCTGTGGTCATTTCAAGAGAGGACAGGAAGCTAGCATTTGAAACACGGTGGCTTCCTGTGGCAGGAGGGTGTAGGTTGTGGGTAACAGGGCGAGCTAATGGGACAGTGTTATGTGTGATGTTCCCCCCAAATAAGTGTTGCAAATCCCAACCTTATAGCTGTGGTTGGAAATCCTGATAGGCTAGTGGTTAGAGCTAGGCTGCTAACCAAAAGGTCAGCAGTTCAAACCCATTAGGTGCTTCTTGGAAACCCTCTGGGCAGTTCTGCTCCATCCCATAGGGCTCCCATGAGTCAGAGCTGACTGACAACGGGTTTTTTTTTTTAAATATCTGTGGTTATAATTCTGCTTGGGAATGGGTTTTCTTTGTTATGCTAATGAGGCAGTATCAGCGTAGGGTTCTTCAGATCAGTCTCTTTTGAGATTTAGAACAGCAGGTTAGGCAAGGAAGCAGGCAAGCAGAGGTGAGCAAGATAAGTGTCCCGCTGAGGAACAGAAGCCAGAAAGAGACCACAAGGACTTTCCCTACAGCCAGCAGAGAGAAAGCCTCCCCCTAGAGCAGTGTCTGAATTCAAGCTTTTAGCCTCCTAAGGAAATAAATTTCTGTTTGTTAAAGCGCCCAACTTATGTTCTAGCAGCGCTGGGTAACTAAGACAGGCAGAAAGAGGGGCCCATAGGGTCACTATGAGTTGGGATTGACTCGATGGCAGTGGATTTGGTTTGGTTTTCTCTAGGTAATAATATTGTTGGGTGCCATTAAGTGGATTCCGACTCACAGCCACCTTAAGTGACAGGGAAGACCTGCTCCATAGGGCTTTCCAGCCTGTCATCCTTACAGAGGCAAACTGTCTGCTCCTTTTCCTTCTAGGGGGTTCAGACAACCTTCCTTTGGGATGGCAGCCAAGCACTTAGCCTTGCACCACCTTTAGGTAGTAATAAAATCTAAAAAAATCAAACCCCCTACCACTGAGTCAACTCTGACTCATAATGACCTTATAACCCACTGCAGTGGAGTTGAATCCAGTTCATAGCGACCCTGTAGGACAGAGCAGAACTACCCCATAGATTTTCCAAGGAGTGCCTAGTGGATTCAAACTGCCAATCTTTTGGTTAGCAGCGGAAGTTCTTAATCACTATGCCCCCCGGGGTTTCCTTCGGTAATAATAGTAGCAGCAAAATAGCAACCATTCTTACCTTACGCTGAGCAGAAAAATTGTGCTAAGTTCTTTACATCCAATACCTCAGTTATTTCTTGTCTCATTTAGTTCTTATGTGACAGTTGGTTGTGGTTAGCCACCACGGAGTCTTCCTGGATTCACGGTGTCTTCATTCACAATGGAGTAAACACTGCCGAGTCCTGCACCATCGGTCACCATGATGGGTCAGGGATCTGACAGGCACTGAAACATCATGATCCACAGGGTTTTATTCATTGGCTGATATTTGGAAGTGATCACCAGGCCTTTTTTCCTAGTGTATCTTAGTCTGGAATTTCCCCAGGGAAACTGTTTAGCATCACTGCTACATGCAAGCCTTCGTACAGGGATGGTTGGCGGCTGAGCATGAGCTTGCACTGGCTGAGAGTTGAAACCTGATATTCTGCTTGGGGAAACCGTGGTGGTGCCGTGGTGGTGCCGTGGTTAAGGACTATGCCTGCTGGCCAAAAGGTCTGCAGTTCCGATCTACTGAGAGAACCCTGGAAACTCCGCAGGGGAGTTCTAGTCTGTCCTATAGAGTCACTGTGATTTTGGAATTGACACAATGGTAATGGATTATTTAATCTTGTGTGAAGGCCACAGTACTACCACTGAATCACAATGCCTCATATAACACACATTTAATGAGCACCTATGTCCATACTGCTTCTTTGTTTATTTTTAAAATTTTATTATGGGCGTTTTCAAATACACACAAAAACAGAACAGTAATAATAAACTTCCATGTACTCATCACCCAGTTTCTATAAATTATCAATATTTTTCTAATCTTGTTTCATTTATTCCACCCTCCATTCTTCTTGTTGTTTGAGCATCTTAAAACCAGTCCCAGACATGATAATCATTTCACCTGTGCATAATAAGATTACCTTCCTCAAAGAGTCATTACAAGGATTTAGTGAAATCCTGTATGCAAAGGTTTTAGGATACTGTAAGCATGTCATAAATGTTGGTTACTATTGCTATGAAAATTGGGGGTAGTTTGTTTACATCTACAGGCACTGGTGCAGGGGCTGCCCAGGCAGGCCCTGGGGGTGTGGAGCAGGCCAGCCTGGCACGACTGTTATTAACATTTCCTATAGGTGTGGGCCACCTAGGGAGTTGCAATTCCGGATGGAGAGAGATCCCTGATGCTGCAGCCTCTCAGCTGAGCTGAGGCCCCCAGGGTGTTCTATTTGAGCTTGTTAGAGTGCACACTTTTCCCTGCGGCTCTCCTCTAGAGGACTGAAGAGCTGAGGGATAAGGGGCAGGAGTAACCAGGGTCCTGGGAGGGCTAGTTCTAACTCTCTCAGAAACGGGCATTACAGCATCATGTCAGGGAAATATAGGCAGTCCCTTGAGTACCCGTATGTGCTAGATTGCCTGGGGGTGCTGTGTCCCTGGGTTTGCTGCCAGGTGCACTGCTGGGTAATGAGGATGATGTGAAAGAGAGGTCACGGAAACTGCTGCCCCTAACCACAGGGGCCCCATGGTATACCTGGTCAGAGCACAATGAGTTTAGCAATGATCTATAACAAGACAAGCAAGTCCCTTGGTAGTATGCAATGGCCTAATACTGTTGTTCCCAGGCCTGGCCTGCTGGCGTCCTCGTACCTGACTCTGAGTGTGCACCCATCCACATGCATGCATGTATGGGTGCATGTGTGTGTGGGGGGGGGTGTGGGTGTGGGTCTGTGCGTGCATGTGCATTGACTCACACTCCCGACTTGCAAATGAGCTGTCCTGTGTGCACATTGTCAAGGAACATCTGTCACAGAGAAGCTTTTGTCAGGGTGAGAAATAATAACAAGTTAATTTAGAAACACTTCTGTCAAATAGGTGAGATATACAACTGGCTGCATTAAAAAAAAAAAAACAAAACAAAAAACCTAAAACTCTATTGAAAGAATTTAAAAATATACCTTATTTTAAAAGAATCAAGTTTTGTTCCTGCTGAAACAGCTTCCATCAGCCAGTTTGCAGAATGCAGACTTTTGGATAGGCCTAGGGATGTGTGTGTCAGTATTTCTGAAAGTGAGGCTGCTGGTCCCCACTCCAGCTCAGACAGCGGTTCCACTTTCTTGATTGACTAGTGGGCAGGGAGCTGGGCTTGTCCACTGTCTCTGTACAGCATTGGCACTTTGTATCTACCCCATCCTTCTCAAAATTTACCCCTCTTTCAGCTTCCCTGACACTGAAGTCATTTGCTTCTCTGGCCTCTATGGTGGCTCCTCTGTGGGCCTCTCCACTGGGTCCTCACTGTATCCTCCCCTTAAATGCAGGCAGCCCCTCAAGACTCTATCTTTCCAGCAGAGTTCACTTCCGGCCCCTTATGCTGCCCCCACCCTCCCACTTACGTGATCTCTTCAATCTTTTTGTCTTCAAATGTTTTATTACCATCCGGCTGATAGGTCTCAAATACATTCCAATTCCCCATCCTGCTCTTTCTCCAAGGACGATGGCTGGCAGTTCCCCTTGAGCACTGGATGCTTCCAAGTAGGTTCCTCTGCTGGAATCTCAAATTCAATTTGTCTATATCGATTTGTCAGAATCTTCCTCTGCAGATTAGATTATCCTTCTGCAGTCCCCAAACACTCACCCAGCACCGTCACTTTTCCAGTCCCTCAATCCAGAAACTCCAGAGTCACACCTCTCCCCTCCACAACCACGTGGGGTCTGGGGGCTTTTCTTCCTTCCACTTCCACCCCTCGCCACCTCCACTGACTGCCCTTATGGACAGAGCCTTGGCCCCTTCCCAGGGCCTATTTGCATCTTGTCTTGTCCTACACTTAACCCACCCTGCAAACCCTAACCACATTATAAAGCCCAGACAAGTCAAGAAGGCATATGTGAGCCCTCTGCTACCTCCTATCTCATCTCACTGTATTCACTTCCTTTTCCTTGAACCCTCTGCTCAAGCATCACCCAGAACACATCCGGCCTCCAGCCACCAGGATCAGTCCCTCACCCCCCCATTATAGAGAAGAACAGAGAAAGGTAAGAAAAGGATCTGAAAATAAACAGCTCAAGTGGGGCTGGATGAATTGGTTATGGGACAGAGAGACTGAACTGGGAAGAGGGTCATAACACTCAGATCCTTAGCTTGGCTCCCTAAGCAGGCATCATTTTGAGAAGGGGCAGCATGTTGGGGACTGGGTTACATAGGATACCCAATATTCTCCCAGATGCCAGGGTGGCCCCTCCTCCCAAACCTGGTATTCAAGACCAAGCTCAGGTTATAGCTTTAGACAGACCTGCTGCCAACTGACTGTATGTCTTCCATCAGGTTACTTGACCACTCTGAGTTTTGGACTGCTCTCTGTAAAGACTTGGATAGACATGGTTACCTCCTGGATGCCTTCTATCTTCAGCATCCTTCAGTGCAAATGCGAAGTCAGACTTTGAAGGCAGAAGTAGTAGAAGGGCACTTGCAGATAGGGAGTGGGTGGGCAAGAGGGTGGGACCAGACTCTACTCATCTAACTAGTAAAGCAGGATCTGAGGACTGTTCACCAGGGAATTTTATGTGTCTGAGCCTGTTTTATTGGCAGGAGTGGTCTTCTTCCGGGAGACACTGCACAGGGCTGGGGACTTTCTCTGGAGAGAGAGGTGCACCAGGACAGCCTATCCCATGCCCCCGTCTCTTAAAGGGGTTGAGAGAGATCAGCATCTGGAAGGAGGGAATCACTTAACCTAGTGGCCCCTGCAGTGATTCCAGGGAGGGGAATAGACATTGGGAGACAGTTTCAAGGCCCCTGGACAGTTTGGAGCACGAGTAGGGAGGAGTATGAGTTGTACTAGAAGTTGTCAAGTACTTATGGACTGAAGAATATCAGACATAGAATATACCAAACATACTTCCTAGTCCAGTACCATCATGTTGCCAATGAGGAAACTTAAGCCCAGAGAGGAAAGGTGACTTGTCCAGTGTTCCTCACCCCAGCTGTCAACCTGCTTCTTTTCAACTAAACTATAGTTATTTCCTACTTCAAACCCAAATCAAAACTGACCTGTTGTTATAAGGGCAAAAATGACATTTCAAAACAAACAAACAAACAAACAAAAAAAAAAACCTGACTTGTTCTCACAACAAAATACCACTTCATATCCTCTAGACTGGCTATGATTTAAAAAGATAGAAAGCGGAAAATAGCAAACGTTGGTGAGGATACGGAGAAATCAAAACTCCTGTGCATTACTGGTATCAGGGCAAAAATGGTGCTGCTACTTTGGAAAACAGTCTGGCAGCTTCTCAGAAGGTTAAGCATATAGCTACCACATGGCTCTGCAATTATACTCCTAGGTATATGTCCCCAAAATTGAACACGGGGACTCAAACAGGTACTAGTACATGCAGTCTTGTAACTGCACAATTCTCAGCAGCTAAAAGGTGGATACGGCCCAAACGTCCATCTGTAGATAAATGGATAAACAAAATGTAGTGTATACACAAGTGAAATATTATTCAGCCATACAAAAAAGGTATACCTGCTACACACTACACCATGGATGAATCTTGGCAACATAATGCTAAATGAAACAAGACAGACAAATTCACAAAGACAGAAAGAAATTAGTGCTTGCTGGGAAGAGTGGGGAACAGGAACTGACTGCTAATGAGCGTGAAGTTTTCTCTGGGGATGATGAAATTACGTAGAGGTGGTGGTTGCACAGTATTGTGAATGTGCTAAATGCCACTCAATTATTCACTAAAAAATGGTTAATTTTTATGTTAGGTGAACTTCATGTTGATAAAAAAAAAAAAAGGAACAAGGGAGGGTGGGGAGATTACAGACCAAACAAACTACCAAAATAGAAAATTGATTAGTTCTGGGCCCCATCCTTTAATGGTTCTCTCTGCTCTGAATTACCTGTTGCTCCAGAAAGTGAGAAGTGAATTTTCGTTAAAACATAGTACCTTAGATTTGATGACATCTACCACCACCACTACCACTGTCTTAGTTTCATAATGTTGCTGTGACAGATATTTCACAAGCTGGTGGCTTTAAAGAACAGCAACTTATTTTCTCATAGTCCTAGAGGATAAAAGTCCAAATCAATTTCTTGAACAGGTTGATTCCTTCCTTGTCAGTAGCCCCAGGCATTCCTTCAATCCTTGTAGTTACTTTGTTTCTAAAGGATCCTTCTGTGGTGTCTGTTTTCCCCTGGAAGTGTCTGTGCGTCTGTGTCCATCCCCTGCTTTATAGCTCAGAAGTAATTAGATTAGGACTCATTCTACCTGGGCACTATCTAATTAATATAACAAAGAAAATCCTATTTCCAAACAAGATTCATTCACAGGTATAGGAGTTATGATTCTAATTGTGGTACAGTCAAGTACTAACCAGTACTTGTACAAATCAAGTACTTAACATGAAGTACTTAACATGACACCACAGTGCCTGGCATATGATATCCCCCCAAAAGACCCACTGCTGTCAAGTCAATTCTGACTCATAGCAACGCTGTAGGAAACCCTGGTGGCATAGTAGTTAACTGCTATATCTGCTAACCAAAGGGTCCATAGTTCAAATCTACCAGTGACTCCTTGGAAACTCTATGCGTCAGTTCTGCTCTGACCTATAGGGTTGCTATGAGTCAGAATCAACATGACAGCGGTGGCTGAATTGGCATGTTATAGGCGCTCTACAGATGATTCCAAGGAGCACTGTTAAGTGCTTGACTAATAACAAAAAAACTGTTGGCTTGAACCCACCAAGGTCGCTGTGGGAGCAAAGATAAGGTGATCTGCTCCTGTAAAGATTGCAGCTTGTGGGAGCAGCTCCTGTCGAAAGATGAGGATGAGAGGGTGAAGAGGTGGGGACAAAAGTTGGTTGAATGACAACGGAGCACTATGCAATGATAAAGAATAACGATGATTCCAGGAAACATCTCCTAACCTGGTTTCAACTGGAAGACATTATGTTGAGTGAGAGTAGTCAGCGACAAAAGGACAAATACTGTATGAGACCTCTACGATAAGATCTCAAAAACAGACTTGTGTATAGAAGAAAAGACTCTTTGACAGCTGCAAGGGAGGGGAGGGAGGGAGGGAGGGCAAGGGGGGGAGGGTTTAGTTTAGGTAGTTACTAGAAATCTAGTTGGGAGAAAGCGGTGACAGCACACATTAGGAACAAGAACAACATTAAGTGGACTTCAGCATAACTTGAGTACTCCTTCCATCTTAACTCAATACTGCAAGGATAGAGTAGCTGGGGCGGGGGACGGGGGACCATGCTCTTAGGTGAATTCCAGGCCAATTGGCACAACTAGCGTTTTGCTAAGAGAGCTCTCTGCACCCCACATTGGTGAGTGGCGTCTGGGGTCTTAAAAGCTGCCAAGCTGCCATCCGAGGACACAGCAAACGGTCCCAACTCAGCAGGAACGGATGCTCACCGAGGGCCAAAATGGCATGCGGTAAAGACAACCGAGAAGACAGAGAGACCCACAAGAGTGGGTGTCTACATCGAATTGGGACTGGAAGAACCGGATGGTGCCCGGACACCACCAGTGATAGCCATGACGGAGCTCACAGAGAGGAGCCTCACTGGCAACACAAGAATAAAAAGAGGTACATCATGAGATCTCCACTAAAGACCTCAACTGATGGTCCAGCGGTTTTGGGGTTCCTCTGAGAGCATGGCCCCCGGCCCTGATGCTGCCCGTTCCCATAAATTATAACAAAGGTCCACTCTTTGGACAGGAATGGAATGGACTTGGCAATGCAGAGTAACCATATATTGGAAGCACTTTATGGTTCTATACATCTATAGGATATCATCTTGCTGACCTCTGGCTGGAGGAAGGGGAGTGGACAGAGAGGAGGGGAAAGGAGGCTGTTGGGAGGATGAGACATGTATGGAGCAGAGAGGAGTAGTGTGCAGTCACCGGACAGGGAGAGCAGTGGAAGCTGCATATAGGGGGGCATGTAAATTTACATGTGAATGTACATTTTCAATCAGTTATGTTAAAAAAAAAAAAAAAGTTGGTTGAATGAATATGGGAAGTATAGGGTGGAAGGGAGGAGTGTGTTCTCACGGAGTGGGGAGAGCATCTAGAATTGCATACCAGTATGTGTGTGTGGTTTTATATGCAAATTGACCTGGATTGTAAACTTTCACTTAAAACATAAGATTAAAAAAAAAAAAAGATTTCAGCCTAAGAAACTCCATGGGACAGTTCTGCTGAGTTCCTAGAGGGTCACTATGTGTCAGAATCTACTCAAAGTCTCTGTTGTGTATTGAATTGTGTCCCCCCAAAAGTGTATGTGTTGACTTGACTCAGCTAGGAGTTCCAATACGGTGCCAATTCCTCCCATGTGTTATGAATCTTACCTCTGTGATATTGAGGATGGAGAATGGGCTGCAGTTGTGTTAGTGAGGCAGGACTCAAGTTACAAACTTGGGGGATGTAAGAGAGAGAAATGAGCAGAGGAAGTTGGGAACCTCATACCATCAAGAGAGCATGACCAAGAGCAGAGCATGTCCTTTGGACCTGAGGTTCCTGTGCCAACATGCTGTCCTTGAATTTGGACTTAATCTACTGGACTGCGATAACTTCTCTTACTGAATGGACTTGTAACTTATGAATGGATTTGTGGCTTACCGGACTGTGACAATAAAAGCTTCTCTTTATAAAGCTTTCCACTCATAGTGTTTTCTGCTAGAGCAGTACCAGGTGACTAAGATAGGCACACAGCAACATAAATGATCCCAGGTGGTGTAAATGGTTAAGCACTCAACCGTGAGCCAAAATGCTGGTGGTTTGAAACTGCTCAGAAGGTCCTTCCAAGATGAGCCTGGCCATCTGAAAGATGAGCCTGCTCCTGAAAGATCACAGCTTTGAAAACCCTGTGGGGCAGTTCCATTCTGCACACATAGGGTCACCGTGAGATGGAATTAACTGGATGGCAACTAACAGCACAGTAAATGATCCCATTCAACTCAGGAGTCTGCTGAAGATGATGTATTAGACACAGAAGCACATCAAATGGTAGATATTTCAGGTTGTGGGTGAGAGTGCTGTTTGAGTTTTTCCCCTAAGTCACTGTCCACTTCCATGCTCATTCTGAACGCGCCCACTCAGTGACTCCTGGGGAGACAGTTGTATCCCTCCTTATTCCCCTTCCCTTAATATTCTCATCTTAGCATTTCCCTAGCTGTATCTACTACATGTAGTCCCCAACTTACAACAGAGTTCCATTCCAATAACTCTGGTGTGCTGGAACCCACTCCACAGCACCTAACAACAACAACAAAAGATACACTGAAGTCCTAACCAGCGGTACCTGTGAACCTGACCTCATTTGAGCCCTGCAGATGTGGAAACCCTGGTAGTATAGTCGTTAAGTGCTACATCTGCTTAACCATGAGTCTGCTGACCATGGCTGTTTGAATGCACAAGATGCTCCTTAGAAACTCTATAGAGCAGTTCTACTCTGTCTTATTGGGTCACTAGGAGTCAGAATCAACTTGATGGCAGTGGGTTTGGTTTGGAAGAGAGGGAAATGTGGATACTGATGTGGGGAGAATGCCATGTGACAAAAGAGACAGAGATTGGAGTGCTACATCTATAAGCCAAGGGACACCAAGACTTCTGTTCTCAGTAAATATGATAGATTGAGTTTCTGGAGTTCTAAGCTATCCACGTTCATGGCTCTTTGCTATGGCAGACCTGGGAAATGGTGTAATGGCACTTGAAGCTAACCGAATCCCAAACAGAGATAATCATCACCCATTCAAAGCCGGTGCTTCCTGCAATTGCCCTTATTCTGTTCCTGGCGTCGCCACCTGGCCCTCACCCCAGGCTGAAAAGTCTGACCTTCGTCGTCATTTGCTCCTTGGCAAATCATTGCCAAGTTTTGTTCTTTTGCCCCCATCGTCTGTCTCTCTTCTCCTTCTCCCTTTTAGTTTAAGGTCCTCACTCTGGACTTTTTTTTTATCTCTGCTCCAATCTATCACACATAGAATGGAATGATTAATTTTCCATGATATTTCTATCTGTGATACCCAGTGGCTCCTAGCTGAGAACAGAAAACAAGATAAACAAGCAAAGGACCTTGGTACTGGACCCAGCTGATGCCCTATTCTGACCCCATTTACCTGACAGGTACACTTAACCACTTGCCATGGTGAGTGTTGCCTGTTGAAACCTCTTAGCTGCTGCTTTGGAGAACTGCCCTAAGCCAAGGGGAGTCACCTTGTCCAGGAAGTTACAGCCCTCCTCCCAGGGGCAGACTGCAGCCCAAGACTGGTAGATGCACAGGTACAAAGGCCAGTCTCTGGCTTCCTAGTTCAGCTAACTTTCTGGTGCAATTCATGCTCCAGAGCCTCCTGTGGGGTCAGGCTGATTTCAGACTCTGTTGGAGACCACATCCTTCCTTAGCTCTGTTCTCTGCTCTGCCCTTCTTACCTCACCCTGTTTTTTTGTGACAGTTGTCTCTCAGTAATTGCATACACTTGAATATCTGCCTCAGGCTCTGCTGTTAGAGAGCTCCTTCCATTGACAAAATTCTCTGAACTAAGTCCACTGTCTCGCCTGGCATTCAAGGCCAGCTATGACCAGACCTAGAGCGACCACTTTCCAATCTTGTCCCTCATGTCACCTGTTCCTTGCAGATGAAGTGACAGCTGGAAAGCACGATATTCAAGTCAGGAAATGAGAGAAAGCCAAGCAATGGGTGAGGGGGCTTCAGAGAACCCCTGCAGGACCCCCAAGAGAGGAAGAGTCAACTTGACACACTTGCCTGGCCCCGAGAGCCTGTCATCAGAGTACATAGCAGTACCTGGGAAGGAAGACCGTTCCTGCTTCATACCTGCCCCGCCTGCCCATGGGGAGGAGTGGAAGAAGGGGAGCAGAGGCCCTGCTGGGGAGTGAGAAGAGAAGCAAGCGAACCATATTCCTCCCTGTTATAGGCTCAGCTGTGTCCCTCTCAAATTACAGATTGTAAATCCTAACCTCTATGCTTCTGGTTATAATCCCATTTGGGAGTGGGTTGACTTCGTTATGTTACTGAGACAGGATTAGTAGGGTGCGTCTTGAGTCAGTCCCTTCTGAGATATAAAAGAGACTAAAGAAGAAGCAAGCTAGCAAGCAGAGGTGGGGAGAGACAGAGGTCAAGCTATATGAAGATCATACAGGAGCGAAGCTCAAAAAGAGACAAGGACCTTCCTCCAGAGCTAACAGAAAAAGGCTTTTCCCAGAGCTGGCCCCCTGAATTCAGACTCTAACTTCCTAAACTATGAGAAAGTCAGTTTCTGCTTCTAAAGCCACCTATTTGTGGTATTTCTGCTATAGCAACACTAGATAACTAAGACCCTCCCCTTCCCAAAGCAGGGGCTGGCCAGAGTCAGGACTGCAGTGGGCAGCCAGAGAGAATCTTCACCTTTATATGCAGCAACATGCAGACTGGACTTAAAAAATACATAAATAGAAATTTTATTGCAGGAAATTTGGAATATATCAACATATAGAATGCTAGAATGGACTCCCATGCACTATCTACTCAGCTTTAATAATTATCAATTCATGATGAATCTTATTTTATCTGTGTCCCACCCATTTCCCCTTCTCCTAGTGAATGGGACATTTTAATTACTAGAATGAAAGTTGTGTTGTTTTTTTTAAAATTTTTTAATTGTGATTAAGTAAAAGTTTACAGTCCAAGTCAACTTTCCATATAAAACTCTGTGTACCTGCCTCTCTGCAACTCTACCTGCTCTCCTCTCCCTGTGACAGCACAGTTTTCTTTTTCACTCTTTACTTCCAGGATCCACTCAACCAGTACCGTCCCCTCCTCTTCACTCTCTCCATTCTTCTCTAAACAGAAACCAGTACGACAGCTTCACGCATATATTAAACCAAGAAGCACACCACATGCATCACTTTGTGTTCCCAAGTCCACCCCATAGAAAAAAGGTTATTTTTAAAAAGTCAAGTAAGTAGGACTTTTTACTGCCTAAGTGTAGCGTTGACTCTGTGTGGCCTTGGGATGGTAGTTACCCTTCTCTGTGCTGTGGTTACCACAGGATCATGACCACTGTCCTGATCTCACGCATGTGGGAGACTGGAGAGGTCTTCTGAGAACAGCTGTGTGCTGGCTGAATGGGTAAGATGACGGTGATGACGATGATAATAATGATTACCAGGGTCAGAGGGTAAATGGCTTGTGGTGGTCATGTGGATGACATGTACTTGGCATGTGGGGTGATATGCAGTTGGTGTGGATGGCATGTAGAGGGTATACGGGTGGTATGTGGGTGACATGTGGTTGTGTGCTGGTGTGTGATTGGTAGGCGTATGTAAGTGGTATGTGGTTGGTGTGCAGGTGGTGGCTGAGGAGTGAGATGCCCAGGCATTGGTCTGTCTGCCCTGGGCTCAGCAGTATGTAATGATTTATCTGGTTTGCTCTCCTCTGTGTCTCCCCTCCCAGTGGTGGCTGACTGCATCTCATACATACCAAGGTTCTTATCGCATCAAGAATTCATAATCATCCCAAAATATTCAATGGGGATATGAAATATTTACACATGAGGCACCAGACTATGAAATGAAATGAGCCCGTCCCCAGACCCTGGCAGAAAGTTCTCTCCTGCAGGGAGAGGAAGGGGTCTGAGATAGACTGGAGGAATCCTCATGGATCCCCAACTCTCCTCCCAGATTTATGGGACCTGTGGCACATACTGGGTGTCCTTGTTTGGGGGAGAAGCAGTTCTCTTTAGACTCCTCCCTGCTCCCTGGGTTGGTCTGCTCTTCTTGGTCCTCCCAGCTGGGAAAAGGATACTTCTGCTTGGCAGGGGATGGCTCAGCAGCAACAGGAAGACTGAGGGGCTTGTCCTGTATCATAAAAACACACAAAAAACAAAAACAAAAAAACCAAACCTACTGCCGCTGCGTCCATTCTGACTCATAGAGGCTCTGTATCACAGGATCCCCAAATCTTAGAAATGGAACCATCTCAGAATTTATCCTCCCCCTTTCTCCTAAATGCCATAGGGATCCTCATTTGTCTGTTTAACAACAGGGAGCTCACTCTTCTTTTAACAGGCAGTGACAGCCAGTTAGAAAGCTCTTCGTCTTACTGCAAAGCAAACACCTGCAAATGCCACCAGTCCGCCCTCTTTAGGCTGACATCCTTCAGATCCTTCTGAGGGTCACCTTGTCCATCCTGCCACCAGTCTGGGTCCTCAGTGTCTTGAGGCCTCTGGCCCTGCCAGGCACCCTGGGATGCACCAGAGCACAGATGGGCCCCTGTGCAGCCCTAATGGCCTCATCTGTCTAATTAGCATGCAATTAGCCTAATGCATATTTTAACATCACACCAGAGCTGTGCATCAATCTTCCCAAGCTGGGTACAGATAGACAGTCAACCTACAAAACCAGGAGGGAGAAGATCTTCTCAGTGGCTTTTCAGGGTTAGAGCACCCCCTCGAGGGTTACAGCGGCCTGAAGGGCTACACCTTATTAAATGGCCCACAACCTGGTCTCATTCACTTCCTACAGCCAATCTCATGGGCTCAGTCCTAGATGATTGCAGACACAGAGACAGTCATTGCTCCTACTGTCTGCAGCACCACCCTGTGTCCAACACCGACTGGGGGCTTCAGAGCACAGACAAGGGGCAAGGTCTGCCCAGGCTGGGGGCAGAGCTCAGGGTGGTGGGTAGGGAAAGCCCTCTGGGATACTAGGCCATTGGGCGTGCCTCCTGTTCAGTCTATCTAGATGCTCCAGCTTCCAGGGCAGGACAGTGATGCTTAAGCCTCGGTTTCCCCAACTGCAGCCCCACCTCCCCTCAGCCAGCAGAGTTTAGTATGGTTTCCTGCTAGTAATGTTGACTCTCCAAGAAAACTGTCTTCCTCATCAGACTGAGAACCCCTTTAAGACGAGAACCCTGACTTTTCTCTCCTCTCTTGTCTTCTTGCTCCACCCAGAATTTCATGTTAAGGACTATAATCTATACTAGAAAGAGCGCTGAGCTAGGAGTCATGGCATGTGTGCAATACATTGACCAAGTCGTGTCTTCTGGCAGGTCTGTTTCTACCATGGTGGAGTGGAAGACAACAGAGACTTGCAAGCTAGATCAGTGTTTCATCCCAGCTCCACCGCAAGCTGACTAGCTGGGTGACCTTTGGAAAGTATCTGTATTAGTCATCTAGTGCTGCTATGACAGAAAACCACAAATAGATGTCTTTAACAAATGTATCTTCTCACAGTCTTGTAGTCCAAATTTAGGGCATCAGCTCCAGGGAAAGTCTTTCCCTGTCAGCTCTGGAGGGAGATCCTTATCATCAGTCTTCCCCTGGACTAGGAGCTCCTCCTTGAAGGAACCCCAGGTCCAGAGGATGTGCTGTGTTCCTAGCACTGCTTTCTTGGTAGGATCAATTCCCCCTCCTCTCTGCTTGCTTCCCTTTCCTTTTCATCTCTGAGATGAAAGGTGGTACAGGCCACATGCCAGGAGAATACCCTTTACATTGGTTCAGGGATGCGGCCTCAGTAAGGGTGTTACAATTCCACCCTCACTCTCTTTAACATAAAATTACAATCAAGGCCTAACCAAGTTGACAGATATTTTTGTGGGAGACAGTTTAATTCACAACAGTGTCTTAACCTCTCTGAACTTCCAGTTCTTCATGTGCAAATGAGTTATAGTAATGCTTACTTATTGGGTTGGAGAGGAGGCCTGGTGATGCAGTGGTTGAGATATATGGCTGCTAACCAAAAGATGGCAGTTAGAATCCACCAGCTGCTTCTTGGGAACTCCATAGGCGCAGTTCTACTCTGCCCTATAGGGTTGCCAGGAGTTGGAATTGACTGTGATTTTTTGATGTTGTTGAATTTTGGTTTGCGGGGTTGGTGGGAAAATCAAATGAATTAGCCAGTGCTAGCACTTAGTATGGCAAACCCTGGTGGCATAGTGAGTTAAGTGCTACATCTGCTAAGCAAAGAGTTGGCAGTTCAAATCTGCTAGGCACTCCTTGGAAACTCTGTGGAGCAGTTGTACTCTGACTTATACAATTGCTAAAAATCGGACCCAACTTGATGGCAGTGGGTTTTTTGGCACTTAGCATGGAAACCCTGGGGATGTAGTTGTGAAAGGCTATGGCTGCTAATCAAAATGTCAGTAGTTCAAATCGGCCAGGTGCTGCTTGGAAACTCTATGGGGCAGTACTACTGTATCCAGCTGGGTCGCTATGAGTTGGAATTGACTTGACAGCAGTGGGTTGGGTTTGGCGTTAAGCATCTGCTGAGGACTAAACCAAAGCCAAACCCAACCGACTGCTGTCAAGTCAATTCCAATTCATAGCAGCCCAATGGCCAGAGTAGAACTGCCCCATAGAGTTTCCAAGCAGTGCATGGTGGCATTGAACAGCTGACTTTTTGGTTAATAGCCGTAGCACTTAACCACTGTGCTAAATGCTCAAGATACAATAATTTTCTCCTGCCCTCCCTTTTTCCTTTCCTCCTACTTTCTCTTCATCCTTTCTATCTCTGTCTAGATCGCAGCCCCTTCATGGGTTCTGGCCACTTGGCTGGTGGGGAGGTGGGGGTGGGGGGCACAGAGAAACCCTGAGGGTGGTGCTGGATGGGGCCTGAATGGGTGGAGCTGGGGTTTTGCTGAGGGGTGGAATATAGCCTCAGATGGGTGGGGCAGGGCGTTTCTGAATGACACATCCTTCAGGAAGAAAAACTGGAATGTGACACGGTTACTGTCAGACCCTGAGCAGCAGAACATGGAGCAGCCTGAATATTTCATGGTCAAATTCATCAATAATAGAAAACAAGACTAAATTACATAACTGTCACCTTTCTGTTAAATAATATTTTCTGCAGGGGGCTGGGAGCAGACCATGGAGGTCTTTATTGCAAGTCATGAATGATTCAGGCCAGCAAACAATAGAGATCAGGAAGAGGAGAAGCAGAAGGGATTTCCTAGAGTTCGTTTAGCAGATCATCTACCAAATCCTCTGAGGCTGGCTGCAGAAATCCGAAGGGCATGAGGATCTTGGGGGAGAGGGTGCTGGCATACCTTCAGCCTTCGGGGTTGTGAATACACCTGGAGCAGGGTGGGGGGTGGTGATTAACATGCTCATCCAAGTTTCACCGTCAAGTTGTTCATTTTATTGGAGATGGGCAAAAGATGTTCAGAGATAACCAGAAACCAGTGGTTATGTCTTCCCGTTAATTAGAGAATATATTCTGAGAGCAGGGGCTTGTCTCTCCCCTCAGACTAGGAACTCCCTGAGGACAGGGCTGTGCCTCCCTCAGACTGGGACTCCCTGAGGACAAGGCTGTGTCCTGCCCATCAGATCTCCTTCCTGAGACCAAGGGCTTCCTGAGAGCAGAGGCTCCCCAAGGGTAGGAGAGCTGTGCCTCCTGTAGCAGAATTAGAACCCTTGCAGGCAAAGGCAGAAACCTTGGTGGTGTAGTGGTTAAATGCTACATCTGCTAACCAAAAGGTCCGCAGTTCCAATCTACCAGGTACTCCTCAGAAACTCCGTGGAGCAGTTTTACTCTGTCCTACGGGGTCGCTATGAGTTAGAATAGACTTGATGGCAGTGGTTTTTCTTTTTTTTTAGTAGGCAAGAGCTGTGTACCCCCTCCCCCTGCCCTCCCATTAAACCGGAAGCTTCCAAGGCCAGGGCCTATGCCTCTGTCATCAAAGAGCGTCCTGCAAGAAGAATGTTCCACCTCTACCAGACTTGGGAGCCCCTGAGAAAAGGGACCGGACCTCCTTTAACACACGAGGCACTCCCAAGGGCATTGGCTGGTTTGCCCGGTTAGATAGGGGGTTTGGCAGGGCAAAGGCTCCATCATCCTCTCAGTCAGAGCAGGGGGCGGGTCTTTGTACACGGGAGATCTGTGTTGCCTTCCCTAACCTGGAGTCTCCCTGAGATCTTAGCCTATACCTTCTCCATCTGGGTGACAACCCCCTGAGGGTGGTGCCTAAATTCTTCCTCCTTACCTTTCCACTTTTGCTCGTTGGAGGATGGAGAAGGGATAAAGCAGGCGAATTGTCTTGGTGCCTTGTCAGCAGTGGGCAGAACAGCTCCTCCCCAGAGAGGGAGCCCGAGTGGGTGTGTGTGCAAACTTGCCCTGCACCGCCAGCCCTCCGTGGGAAGGGTGAGGGCTGGGAGCGCTGTGCCGGCTAAGTGTATAATTACACAGTACTTGGGGTAATTTCCCTCTTCCTCAAGAAGCACACGTTGGCCCTGATTTTCCTATCTGCAGATTGTAAGCTCGTAATTAGCAGCAAATTACCCACACAAGTGACAAATTTTTGTGCTTTCGAGTAAACAGACAAAATACCCATGGTTCATAAATTGCCTCTCGGTGCAGCAGGCACCTGGTTCCCAGCAATGCCCAGCCTGCCCACACATGGCAGGGAAGAGGGATGAGAGCCGATGTGAAGGCCGAGGCTGCAGCCAGAGGGATGAAGGGTAGATCGGCTTGCCTTTGGGGTCTATCCTGTCTCCTTGCTGCTCGTCACAGCAGATCAGGACCCTCGGTCCCTGACATGAGAGTGGGGCACTAGGTGGCAGCTCCAGCTGCAAGGGTAAGAAAGATCCCCACAGCCCCATCTGCCACCCAGGAGCTAGGTGAAACTGGTCGTATGTCTTCTAGCAGTGACCACTGCCTTTCTGGGTACCACGTGCCAGTAGAGCGCTGCCTGGTATTCGTCCCTAAACTGGGATGATTTACTTTTTTGTACTGTGGACCTTGAGCAGTCTATGGGAGCCTCTGATCCCTTCTGAGTAGAATGTTTCAAATGCATGAAATAAATCACATAGAATTACAGCCCCACCCACTGCAGTCCAGTCAATTGTGACTCATAGTGACCCTATAGGACAGAGGAAGAGTGCCCCATGGAGTTTCCAAGGAGCATCTGGCAGATTCGAACTGCCAGCCCTTTGGATAACAGACATAGCACTCGACTGCTACACCGCAAAGGAAACCCATTATGTTTGAAATGCAGTTCTATTCCCTAGGACAGCCTCTTGCTCCAGTTCTAGAGGATCACTAAACTTCAGGATCAGGTGGATTTGGTCATATCCTGGCTCTGCCTCTGCCTGGCTGTCTGATCTGGGCTGATTCACGAAACCTCCCTGGGTCTGTTACTTCACACGTAAAACAGCTATGGTAGTAGAGCCTCCCCCTTAGGGTTATAAGGATTAGACAAGACAACCTATGTACAATTCTCATCGGAGTCCCTAGTGCATCGTAAGTGCTCAGTGAATGTTAAGTATCATTGTCACTGTTGACATTTCAGGATTTTGCTGAGTCAGTTCTTACCTTCTCTTTGTGCTCATCCATGTCATTCCCCAGCCTGCTTCCAGATCTGACAGTCGTTTAATAAGAACTGATTTCCTGTGGCTCCAATACTCTTAAGCTACCTTGTTGTTGTTAGGCGCCGTAGAGTCAGTTTTCTAACTAGGGTTTTCTACAGTGCAGTTTTTACCGGAGCAGATCATCAGGTCTTTCTCCTGCAGAGCTGCTGGGTGGGTTTGAACTGCGAAACTTTGGGTTAGCAGCCAGATGCTTAACCACTGCATCGCCAGAGCTCCTTTTAAACTCCCTAATTTCGTACCTAGTGACACAGTGGTTAAGTGCTTGGCTGTTAACAAAAAGATCGGTGGTTCAAATTTACCAGCCACTCCATGGAAGAAAGATGAGGCAGTCTGTATCCATAAAGATTACAGCCTTGGAAACCCTATGGGAAGTTCTACTCTGTCCTGTAGGGTTGTTTTGAGTTGGATTTTTAATTTCGTCCAGTAACCATTGTGCTCCTAGGCCCCCAGAGAGAGGAGGCCTCACTATTGGAGTTGAATAGGATCTCAGGCTTACAGACCGTGTCACTCTCCCTGAGTCTTTGTGTTCTTATCTTTAAAATGGGGCTAATAACACCTGCCCCATCAAATGTTGGTGGTTGAGCTAAAAGCCAAGCCAGCCAAGTGCCGTCGAGTCGGATCCAACTCACGGCCAACTCTGTTAAGCCGAAAAGAGCAAATATTTGCAAAGCATTTGGCACAGAGTCTGGTACCTGGTGGCGTTTGTCGTCAGGTACCGTCAAGTCAGTTTCAACTCATAGTGACCCTATGTACGGCCTTGTTCTGATGACATAAGTTTCTCCCTTGTTTCTTTTCACAGATGGAGTCTGTTTGATGCTCATGTATTCCACCTGGTAAGGTGCATGCATATAGTCACTATTTATGTAGCTGAAAAAAGTATTTGCAATGAGTAAGTGGTTAATCTAGCAAAATTCTATCATTTGGTCTTCAGTACCATTTCTATCACCAAAACTGTATTTTCCAACTACTGATTCTTCTTCTTTGTTTCCAGTGTTCACATTCCAATCACCAATAATTATCAGTGCACCTTGATTGCATATTTGACCCATTTCAGACTGCAGAAGTTGTTGAAAATCTTTGATTTCCTCATCTTTGACATTTGTGGTCAGTGCATAAATTTGAACAGTAGTCATATATTCCAACTTGAGGGGCTCATCTTCCAGCATGACACCAGATAACATTCTGCTGCTATTTATAAGGTTTTCACTGGCCAGTGTTTTCAAAAGTAGACTGATAGGTCCTTCTTCCTAGTCTGTCTGAGTCTGACAGCTCTTCCGAAACCTATTCACCATGGGTGACCTGGCTGGTATTTGAAATACCGATGGCATAGCTTCCAGTATGTCAACAACAAACAAGCTACCACAGTATGACAACTGACAGATGTTGGGGCTGGTGGGGTGGTACCTGGTAGACGCAGTAGCTGTGATTTATGTTACTGCTTCTGGTAACCTGTGACCTTGGGAGCCCCCACTGAAGCACACCTCCATGTTCAGGCCTTTGTGTACTCCCCTCCCACAGTGCTCTGGGCTCACTTGGAGGCCAATCTTCATCAGAAGTGATGAGCTAATTCCCAGCCTAAGCCTGGAGAAGCCCTGGCAATGCTGTGTGCTAGAACAGGCCTGTGCTGGCTTCTAGGAGATGATGTTTGAAATTTCAGGAACTCTGTGAGCCATTGACCTCAAGTTGATAGTTTGAAATTAATCTTGCAGAGTTATTTATATTGTGGAAATTGGCAAATACTACAAATCAGTATTCTTTTCCTTCCTTCCTCTCTTTTTTTCCCTATCGAGCCAGTTACCAGCACACTACTCACTGCCTGGCAGCTTCCGCTTCTGAACCTTTCTTTAAAACCCGAGCTACCGCATAAGAAGTGCTACTACCCTTTAAGAAAGACCACCGCATAGAAAGGCCACACGGGGAGGGAGAAACCCTGAGACTGCCTGGGGAGAACTAGGGAACCCAGTCCATAGCTGGTATCGAGATCCCAGACAAATGTCCCCAGTTGAGCTATTCCAGCCAGCCCGCAGACTTTTGACCTCTCCCAGGTGAGACACTCAATTTGGATGATGGAGCCAAGGCCAATCCAGCTACAGGAGACAGCACATGGATCAGAGATGAGCTGTCTGCATTCTTGGCCCACAGATGGGTCAGGGATAGAATCGCATCACCCCCAAAAATATGTGTAGCAATTTGGCTCTGCCATGATTCCCAGTATTGTGTAATGTTCCTATGTGCTGTAAGTCCTGCCTCTATAATGTTTATGAGGTAGGATGGGCAGCTGATCCATTGACAGGTGCAAGATTCAATTTATATGGTCAAACTGTGCCTTAAGGCAATCTCTTGGGATATGAAGGGAAGGGGAGCAAGCAGAGAGTTGGGAATCTCACAGTGCCAGAAGCAGGGACTTGGGGTCTCTGTGCCTCAGAAGCTAAGCTTCTCTACCAGGGGAAGCTTAAGGGCAAGGACCTTCCTCCAGAGCTGACACAGAGAGAAAGCCTTCCCCTGGAGCTAATACCCTAATTTGGGCTTATACCCTACATTTCTGTGAGAAAATAAATTTCCCTTTGTTAAACCCATCCACTTGTGGTATTTCTGTTACAGCAGCACTAAATGATGAAGACAGAATTGTGATCAAATCAAACACTTGTTTTAAACCTTTAAGTCTTAGGATATTTTGTTATCCAGCAATAGATAACTAAATGGTCATCTAGCTCACAGGCAGAAGGCCAGGTGGCCCCACGCTACCAGCCACAGCCATGCTTCTCATTCTTTTCTGCATTGAGTTCCAGGAAGCCCAAAGAAGAGATGTCCAGCTCTCCTGACCCCAACAGGGGCAGCCTCACTTGTCCCAAGTCTTCCCAAACTCCCAGAGGGTGGCCCCCCACCTCTGCTGTCTCCATCTCTGCTCCACATAGGCAGACGGTAAGCTAGAAGTGAGGAATTCCACAGAGGAGGCGGGTGTGGAGCCCGGGGAGGAATGGAGCCCCCTCCCTTCCCTGTTGACATTTGAAAAGGACAAAATTAGGAGGAAGGTAAATGTTACTCTTCTCTTCTCCCGGGGACCAGGGAAGAAGGAGGCAGACACCCACATTTGTGATTTTTTTCAAGTTTGGGGAAGGTGCTGGGGTACTGGGCATAAGGCCATTGCAGGGTGAGCTGGTGGTTGCAGGTGGGCTTGACATCCTGCAACAGCAGTTATTTGGGGCCCCTGTGGGACCAAACCACCTTCACCAGCCTATTCCAGTGTCCCTGGGACTGGGTAAATCCAGGGGTCCCACCGAGAAGTGATGCCACTGGCCTGCATGGTATTTCCAAATTCCTTACAGATATACATTTTCAAGATTTGGGAATGAGAAATTAAAATTCCTGAAAACTCTTGGGAATTCCTGAAACTATAAATTATTCTGTGTTTTCCGTAACACTTTCTTTACATGTTTCAAATAACAATGAGTGACTGCAAACAGCAAACAATGAATCATTTCTCCATGACAGGGTTATACTAAAAGTTTCCGTGGTCTATTGTTTAAAATAAGATTTAATGTTAGATGCTGGTTTATTGTTATTATGAACCAACACATTTTGACAAGATTATATATTTCCATGACATGTAAAAATGTTCAGTAACTGATGTAGAATTTTGATTCTAGAAAACAGTAAGGGAGCATTAACACAAAATTAATGCCAAATAAAAGTCATTAAGATTTGAAAGATAAATATTGAATATTTAAAAATCTGAATTATTAAAATGCACTTTTTAAAAAACACAGAGAGCATTAACTGACCTATCTGACAGTCTTGGTGTTGTTTTCTGACAAATATCTCAGACATCAAGAAACCTCCTTTGTGTTGACATTGGTTGAAATGTTAAGCATGTGTTCAACAGCATCTTCAGTTTGGGTGCTAGGCTGAGCATTACTTTGTATAAGCCCTATTTATTTATTTATTTATTTTAACTGTGACAATACTTTATCGGGTTGCCCCAATTTTCTTTCTGTTATTGAAAGTGGTATAGCTTTTGCTCATTAGATTTTAGATCAGTTTCTGGTACTGTGTCTAAGAATTTCGTGACATTCCTGTGTTCTTCCCTTTGCCTTTCTCCTACAGCAAATAGTCAAACACTGGAAAATGCCAGTGACCGTGATTGGACAGTATTTGAAAGAGAGTATAACGATCAGATTAACAGCACTGCCTGTGCTAAAGTTACCAATTTAAGGACCAATTTTGCTTCCAAAACCTATTTCTTGGAATACCATTGATATGATTTGTGTAAAGCACATTATGCATATAAAGTTATTAATATTTATTTTGCAAGAATGACTCACCATTAGCAACAGATAGGGCCACAAACATACATTTATATAATGGCAACAGCTATAGGCGAGACTGGCTGATTAAACTGTAGCGTGCTCATTCCTCTGAACTTCTGTCCTAGTTCCCGGAAACGTTGATGTTAATCTTCAGTTCATGTGTCAGTATCTTCTGCCCTTGCTTTTGACTTGACAGCAGATGATTCCTTCAAACCATCAGATCTCTATGTTGATTATGAAGCTTTAATCCTTGCAGAAGAATTATGATACTTTTTCTCATTTTTGAGATTTCTCGATTGACTTTCCTTGGGCATTTTGGATTTGGGAAAAGATCATTTCTGAGAAATATTGGAATACATTTCTGGCTTCAGGAGCACAAGCTCCATTTAAGGACAGTGAGCTCCCCATGTATCTGCCTGTGGACAGGATGGGATGCTGGGTGGGTCCAGGTTTTTTTAAAATTATTATTGTGAACCAATAATAATGAACTTTTTTCCTGGAAAGGTCATTATGGAAAGAACTGGACTCTGATAGAAAAACCACCCGACCTCTCTGGCTACCCCACATCCCCACCTCCTCTACTGGGCTCTTTCTTATAAGGCACATTTCCCGGGAGTCTGTTCTTGGCTCTCCTCTTGTCTTTGTCTTCATGCATTCTGGAGCACTCTATATCCACTATCGTGGTTTTAGGGTGCTGATGGCACCCAAGTTCCCCTCTCTAGCCCAGGTCTCTCACACTCTTTTTTTTTTTAAATAAATATTTTATTTATGTTTATGGAGAAAGTTCACACAGCAAGTCAGCTTCTCATTTAACAATTTTCACACCAATTATTCAGTGACATTAGTTACATTTGTCACAACTGGTCAACATTCTCTTTAGTTGTGTTCTGGTTGTTCTATTTCCTGTACTCTAATTTCCCTGACCCTTTATCTTCTCATTTCTGCTTTAGAGTAAATGTTGACCTTTTAGGTCTCATACAACGGTTTTTCAGTCAGAATGGTCAGTAGTGGTAACTGGGCACCATCTGATTCTCCCAGTGTCACAGTATATGAGATTATGACTTGTGTAGGCTATCAGCCTTGTAGACTTGTTTCTTCCCTGAGATTGTGGTTACCATCTTATTCTTCTGTACCTGATAAATGGAAACCAATGCATATATCTCAGAAGGCCTTTCACAAGATTTTAAGACCCCAGATGCTATTCACTTCATTAGGATGAAGTGTTTGTTGGGGTTGGAGTTGTTGCCATCTTTTATGTGTCAAATTCTTCAGTACAGGCATCCTTTTCTTTTGAGTACTTCTTAGCAACGTGATTTACTCTGGTCCTGTGCTCACCACACCCACGTTCAGGGCCACTTTTCACACCAGCAAAAATTATGAATAACTACAATCAAAGTATGTCTCCTTCAACCGCTCCACTCCCCGGTAACTGCCAATGAACACTGGTTTGTATAATTATATATACCTATTTTGTCTCAATATAGGGCTTATACAACATTTGTCCTTAATGCTTGATTTATTTCACTTAGCATTATGCCTTCCATGTCCATCCATGATATAGTATGTCTTGCATGTTTATCATTGTTCTTTATGATTGCATAGCACTCCGTTGTATGTATGTCCCACATTTTGCTTATGTATTCATCCACTGCTAGGCATTTTGGTTGTTTTCCTTTTGCAGTTGTGAATAAAGCTGCAATGAACATAGGTGTGCATGTGTTTATTCATGTCACTGCTTTTAGGTTTCCATAGTACATGCCTTTAGAGTGGGAGTGCTGGATCATAGTTCTAGTACTCGTTTTCTGAGGAAGTACTGTACGATTTTCCATAGTGGTTGTACCAGTTTACAGTCCTTTCATAGTCCCACTGGTCTGGATACCTTTTATTGCTCTTTCTTGCTGTCATGGATTTGAATTATGTCTCCCACAAAATATGTATAGAAATTTGACTGGTTGTGATTACCAGTACTGTGTGATTGTCCTGTATTTTGTGATTTTCCTATGCTGTATGTTAAAGAGGACTAAGGTAGGACTGTAAATCACTTCCTAAGGTCACCTCCCTGCTCCATTGTAAAGGAATTCTCCTGGAGAATTCCCACCTTTTATCTGACAAGAGATAAAAGAAAAGGGAAACAAGCAGAGAGTTGAGAACCTTACAACACCAAGACAGCAGCACTGGGACTAGAGCACGACTTTCAGACCTGAGATTCCTGAGCCAAGATGCTCCCTGAACAAAGACTGATGCAACACAAGGACCTTTCTCCAAAGCTGACAAACAGAGAAAATCTTGCCCTGGAGTGGACACCTTGATTTCAGACTTGTGCATACTATAGTGTGTAAGAATAAATTTTCCTTGCTAAAGCCATTCACTATTGGTATTTCAGTTAGAGCAGCACTAGATACTAAAAAAAATGGCCTTATTGTTATGGCTAGGACTTCCAACACAATGTTGAATAAGAGTGGTGATAATGGGCATCCTTGTTGCATTCCCATTCTCAAAGAAAAGGCCCACAGTCTTTCTTCATTGAGTATAGTGTTAGCTGTTGATTTTGCATATACTCTTAATTATGTTGAGAAATTTCTCTTCTATTCCCATTTTTCCTGAGAGTGTCTATAAGTTAAGCATGTTGAATTTCATCAAATGCCTTTTCTGTATCAATTGATGTGATCGTATGGTTCTTTTGTTTATTTGGTAGATTACAGTGGTTGATTTTCTAACGCTGAACCACTCTTGTACTCACCCAGTCTTACTAAATCTAAGGGTCCAGTGCCAAGTTTCTGCTTCCTATACATATGACTTCATATTTTTCTGGTTTAGGGTCTGAATGCTGAAGGTAGGAATGCTTCTACAGAGGTATAATGATGATGCTATTGAACTGAAAGATAAGTTTGTTACCAGGCCCTTTTGGCTTCCGGAGCCCAGGTAGCACAGTGGTTAAGCAGTCAGCTGCTGATGAAATACTGGAAATTCAAATCTACTAGTTGCTCCCTGGAAACCGTATGGGGCAGTTCTACTCAACAGCAGTGGGTTGGGTTTTTTTTAATTTAGGTTTTTTGGCTTCTTGTGCAAAAAGCAGGATTACAATTCACTGGCTGAAGTGATTGACCCAAATGAAAATTAGGGTTGCTGCCATATAATGGAGCTGGGAGGTGTATGGAGCACCTCCTAGTACTTTCGGGTCAAAAGATGAAAGTTAATGGAAGACCATAGCAACCCATAACAGACAGTAGCATCAAAGGCTCAGAATTCTCCAAAAATAGGTTAAAATCACCCAGCCAAAAAGAACCATGACCAGTGAGGGATTTGTACAGGGCAAATGAAATATGGGATGAAACCACAAATGCCAATGATAGCCTTGTGATAACTTTTGGAAATCAGAACTGAAATTCATGTAGGACAATAGTAAGTATTCATCCATATTACACTTCTTGCTTTGTTATGCATGTATTTATTAATTTTTTAAAAATCTTTTTCTACTTCCATTCTCTACTGTTTTTGCATAGGGGTGTTGTTAGTAGATGATATTTATTGTGTAAATACATAAAAGACTATCAAGATAGGATTATGATGGAATTAGAGGGAAAATGGGCATTACCGTGGTGCAATTACTGACATAAATGTGAGTTGTTCTTTTTAGGGGGCAGAAGCAGATCTTGGTAGTAGTGGTCATGGTGGGGAAGTTTAAGAATGGAAGAAGGGTATGTATTTGATGTTATGCAGCTAAGAGGTGGACTGTGGTGGATATTTGTCATTATTTTCGGTTGCCCTGGGCCTTTGAATCCTCTTCCTTTATTCGTGACCTCCGTTCATTATACATCTCTCTTTCTCTAAATAGAAGCCAGAAGCTCATTTTCCCTGGTACCCTTGCACTAGGTATGTATGTACCTTAGGCTGTTCTGAGCAGCACCTTCAGAAATCTCTGAAAAGGCATGACATGGAATACATTTTGGTGAAAGTAGCAGCAGAGACATTCAGCTTCCAGAGGCTGCTCTGGCAAAGATTCTAGGCAGTACCCTCTTAGACATGGGAAGGAGGAACCTGTGCATTTGGCCCTATATTTCAGAGAGCTCTGCTTTGATCCTTCTCCAGCCAGGCTGCTCCACTGAGAGCCAGGAATCCCTAGGACCTAGGGATATGTCTCTCCAGACCTCACACCTTCAATTCTACATCAGGCTTTGAGAACCCAGATCCTAAATTACACGCCAAATGACCCCAAACCTACTTCCAAGGCCCATGCAGACCTCTTCCCTGGATCTGTCTTCCGAGGGCAGATCATTCTGCTATGGTATACTCTGAAGGCTGAGGAGCAGCCATGGGATGCCTGTTTGTGGAGGATGTGAATAGAAAACAGTTGTGTGACCCGGGGTATCTGTACACAAGTGTATGAGGCCCGCTGCTGTCAGGAGGGGGCTGGAGGAAGAAAGAAGAGATGTACAGTGGGGGCAGGGGACAGATGTTAACTCTCTTTGCACCACCATGTTATAGCAACGTATTCCGAGAGTTCTGAGGATTCTAAATCTGAATCTGACCTTCCTGGTTGTTACAAAGCTACATTTATCAAGGTAGGAGAATACAGGCAGTCCTGAGGTTACAAACGAGATCTGTTCCTAACTATATTTTCAGTTGAATTTGTAGGTAAGTTGGAACAGGTGCGTATGGTTCCCTTATAGCCCTGCTTTAGTGCAGGAAAAGGCTCAAAGTCTTTTCAATTTGATTTAAAAGCTGCATGTGCAGCAAGTGAAGGTGATTGAAATCAAGACTTTGTTGCAAGTAGGGACTGGTTAAATCATTTCAAAGCAAATTTAAGTAACTTTAACTTACAAGCACTGGTTGTCCATAAACTGGGTGTTCATAACCCAGAAACTACCTGTATGCGAAAGGTTATATTTCCCCAAGATGCTCACAGCAGTCCAGTATTTCCTGTTCCCAGATGCTCTTTCAGACCTCTACTATTCCTCCCAAACAGGCTGAGTTTATTTCCCTTCCCTTTGAAACTGGATAGGGCTTTGTGACTATTTTGATGAATAGATGAGACAGAATTGACACTAAGCCTGAGTCTGGAGGATAAGTCATAAAAGGCAATATAGGTCTGAATGGGTGTCTCTTACTTCGGACACTTGCCCTTGGAACCAATCCGCCATGCTGTGGCAAAGCCCAGATCAGCCCACGTGGAGAGGCCCATGTGGAGAAGAACAGAGCCTCCCAGTCAACAGCCAGCACTGATTGCCAGCTGTATGAGTGAATGAGCTTACCTACGGACGACTCCAGCCTTCAGCCTTTAAGCCTCCTAACTGAGGCTCTAGATTTAACGGGACAGAGACCAGGAGCTCAGGATCTGAATTCGTGATCCACAGAATCCATGAGCACAATGAATGTTTGTTTTGTACCAAACATTTGTAAGTTTTGGAATAATTGGTGATGCAGCCCTAGTAATTGGAACAGGTTTGAATATATTTCATTTAATCGATTTAATAGATGGTTAGCTTGATAACTAAATATTTTGATATGTATGGTAGTACATGGTCCTCCACTCATATTTTGCTCTGGGTCCTCCAAATGTTAGGGACTATTCCTGGTGTTCAGTGCTCGTTGGCTACAGCGCCACTGGAGGGTCTGGGCCCAGTGGTGGGATCGGTATTCATAACAGGCCTACAGTGTCCTTTAGACACTTTGCCTGACTGTGTGGTCTCCAGGCCTTGTTCTCTGGCCCTCCCAGAGATTCTGTGAGCCACCTAATATCCTTTGTAAACTCCTCTTCTGTGGAAAGCAGCTGGAGTGGTTTCTGTTGCTTGCAACTAGATGCCCTGACTGAAACAAAACTTGGCTCCAAGTTCATTTACTTTGATTCAGTTCAACAGAGTTTTTAAAAAATTGTACTTTAAGTGAAGGGTTACAATTCAAGTCTGTTTGTCATATACAAACCTCAACACAAATTGTTATGTCATCCTAGTGGCTCTCCCCACACTGTGACAGCACATTCCTTCTTTCCACCCTGTATTTCCTGTGTCCATTCAACCAGCTCCTGTCCCCCTCTGCCCTCTCATCCCACCTCTGCACAGGACCTGCCCGGTTGGTCTCCTGTATCTACTTAAATCAAGAAGTGCACTCTTCACCAACATCATTTAATGTCTTACTATCCAGTCCAGTCTTTGTCTGAAGAGTTGGTTTGGGGAATGATTTCAGTTCTGAAGTAACAGAGGGTCCAGGGACACTCCAGCCTTTCAGATCATTGAGTCTGGTCTTCTAACTAAAGCTAAGTTCTGCACCCCATTTTTCTCCTGCTCCATCAGGGCTTCTTTCCAACAGGTATTTTTTTAGTATCCGCCGTATCACTTGCCCTATTTTAGGCAACAGTGATACACAGATAAATAAGACAATCTTCTTATTAGATAATAAGACCTGACATTTATTGACCCCTTGGCTTGTGCCAGACACTGTGCTAAGCAGTTTTCCTTCTGTATCTCAGTTCTCACAGTTACTTTATTTATTTATTTATTTTTATTATGACTGAGTGAAAATGTACATTCCCGTATAAATTTACATGCCCACCTATATGCAGCTTCCACTACTCTCCCTGCCTGATGACAGCACACTATTCCTCTCTGTTCCATATGTGTCTCATCCTCCCAACAGTTTTCTTTCCCCTCCTCTCTACCCACTCCCCTTCCTCTAGCCAGAGGTCAGTGGGATGATATCCTATAGATGCATAGAACCACAAAGTGCATCCAATACATGGTCACTCTGCATAGCCAAGTCCAATCCATTTGTGTCCGAAGATTGGAGCTTCATTATGATTTACGGGCAAGGGCAGCATCAGGGCCAGGGGCCAGGTTCCCAGAGGAAACCCGGAAGCTGCTGGACCATCAGTTGTAGTCTTTTAGTGGAGATCTCAGGGTGCGCCCCTTTTTATTCTTGGGTTGCCAGTGAGACTCAACTTAGTGAGCTCCATCGTGGCTATCACTAGTGGTGGCCGGGCACCCTCTGGTTCTTCCGGTCCCAAGTCTATGTAGGCACCCACTCATGTGGGTCTCTCTGTCTTCTGGGTTGTCTTTACCCCATGTCATTTTGGTCCTTGGTGAGCATCTGTTCCTGCTGAGTTGGGACCATTTGCTCACAGCTGCTTTATGTGGTAGGTACTTCTTGAATTTCAAACTGGAAACAAGGAAACTGAGACTCAAGAAGGTTAAGTAACTTTCCTAAGGTTACACAGCTAGTAGTAACTGATAAAGTTGGAAGCGGAATTTGGGGCTGTCTGACCAGTGTCTGTGCTGTTAACCATCTGCCTCCAGGTAACACCTGTGTTTGGTGGAGGAGACAGCCGTGCACACAGATAAAGCCACTATAATTTCGATGTGTCAAGGGTATTACTCTGGAAGCGTGAAGGAGGCCCTAACGAAGGCTGGATGGAGATCCAGAGTCCCTAAGGGATTGCAAACGGTTAACACAGTCAGCGGCTACTTGAAGTTGGTAGTCGGAGTCTACCAGAGGCACCTTGGAGGAAAAGACTGACAATCTACTTTTGAAATATCAGCCACTAAAAAACTCTGTGGAGTACAATTCTACCCCATCACGCATGGGTCAGAAGTGACTTGAGGCAACTGGTTTTCTGGGTTAGGAGCCATGAAAACTTCCTGGAAGAGATGCTGTCTGAGCTGAGTCCTGACGGATGTAGAGGACCGGTCAGACGGAGGGCAGACAAGGCACTCCAGGCTCTGGGACCTGTATGTACAAAGGAGCAGAGGCATGAAATAGCATGACTGCGGGGGCCATACTGTGGTGTGTGGGAGCAGTGGGGAGGAGGGCTGGGGCTAAATCATGCAGAGTACCAATGGGTGAGCTGAGGAGCATGAACTTGGCCCTAGAGTCTGTGAAAAGCCAGTGGATTTCCGATTGGGAAACCTCTGGCAGACTAGCAGGATGGTTTTCAGAGTGTCTGGCCTGGAAGCAGGGAGTTGCTGAGAGACCTTTGCACAATCCAGGTGAGAAATAAGCAGGGCCCACACTGAAGCAACCATGAGAAGAAGAGGAAAGGGATGGAGTGGATGATGTGAGGGACATTGAAGAGACAGGGCCTGAATGTGGATTCTAGGTGGAAAAGGAAGTGCTCCAGGCTAAGCGACAAGAGTCTGCCTGGGCCACCACCAGTGACAGCCACGACGGAGCTCACAGAGAGAAGCCTCACTGGCAACACAAGAATAAAAAGAGGTGCATCATGAGATCTCCACTAAAAGACCTCAATTGATGGTCCAGTGGTTTGGGGGTTCCTCTGAGAGCATGGCCCCCTGCCCTGATGCTTCCCTTTCCCATAAATTATAACAAAGGTCCACTCTTTGGACAGGAATGGATTGGACTTGGCAATGCAGAGTAACCATATATTGGAAGCACTTTATGGTTCTATACATCTATAGGATATCATCTTGCTGACCTCTGGCTGGAGGAAGGGGAGTGGACGGAGAGGAGGGGAAAGGAGGCTATTGGGAGGATGAGACATGTATGGAGCAGAGAGGAATAGCATGCTGTCACCGGACAGGGAGAGCAGTGGAAGCTGCATATAGGGGGGCATGTAAATTTATATGTGAATGTACATTTTCACTCAGTTATGTTAAATAAAAATAAAAATTAAAAAAAAAAAAGAGTCTGCCTGGGTGACGGGGAATGGTGAGCCACTCACTGAGATAAACACAGGAAGTACCAGGTTCTAAGTCTTAAGCAGAGAAGTACGCAGCCTCAGGGACCTCAGAGATGAAGGTACGGCTAATAGTGGCCAGTAATTACTAACATTTAACACTCTAGGCCCCGTGCTAAGGGGCCTACCTCACGAGGACGTGCCAAAGATTAAATGAGTTAATACATGTAAGGAACTTAGAATAGTGCCCAGCACAAAGTTAGCACTCTGGGAGAATATGCTATTATTACTCCATGGGGCAGTGCTGCTCTGTACTGTAGGGTCGCTATGAATCAGAATGAACTGGAGGGCACTGGATTATTCTTAGCCTTGGTCATTCAAACGTTAATGCGCCTGGCTGCAAACCAAAAGGTGGGAGGTTCAAGCCTACCCACAGGCACTTGACAGTCTGCCTCTGAAAAATTAGCCATTGAAAACCCTATGAAACACAGTTCTATTCTTGCTTGCATGGGGTCACCGTGTGTTAAAGCTGACTCAAGGGCAATTAAAGAAACAATAATAGCCTTCTTTAACAGACAAGGAAAGAAGAGCACAAAGTGATGACGTAGTCTGCTGGAGGTCACATGGCCAAGAAGCTGGCAGTCTGCCGCCTGGGCTGTGAGCAGAGATAGACTAACTGGTAAGCAAGGTACTCACTGGTTTACATGAAGCACGGTATGCATAGGCTTACTTGTATTTCCTTACTAATTTGTAGTGAACAATTTCACATGAGTTTCACCGTACCTTTGATGTGGTAAAAATGGATGGATTATTCACTACAGGTAAGTAAGCAAACACAACTGAACCCATGCTTACCTTGTTCATTGGCTGATCTGGTCTCAGTAGTGCCCCTAAGCCCTCCCCCATACCTCACTCTGGGAAGCCTGAGCTCACACACAGGTGGGGGCAGGCGGGGGGTGAAAGGAGAAGAGCTTGTGGAGGTCATGGAACTGATTAGACCCCGAGTGACCTGATTGAGGTTAGGGACACTGAACTCGCAAGTTCACTCTCCTGACGGATGGCAAACTGGGCTCCTCCTGTCCCAAAGCACACGAGGATGCCTCCTCTTTGGTAGCAAATGATGGAAGTGTTTATTAAGGGAAAAACTCATTGCATCCAACTCACAGTGACCCTAGAGGTCAGAGTACAAGTGCCCCCTAGAGTTTCCAAGGAGCACCTGGCAGATGTGAACCATCAATCTTTTGCTTACCAGACGTAGCACTTAACCTGCTTCTCCACCAGGGTTTCCTTATTAAGTGACAGTACATTCCAAAGAGGGAACAGGTCAGTCTCCTCAAATGGACAAATGACCCAGTATACATTTTCAGGAGTAAAATACATGACGACAGTGACTAGGTTCCCCAGTTAACTGTGTCAAACTGAGGCCAAGAGCCGAGGCCAGGAAACACCGATAATCCTGCTGGTCACCAAGGCTCTTGGCCAAACTGTGTACCTTCCACTCCTCCCGGTCCCAGGCATTCTCAGTTCTCCCCTACGGAATTTTTGTGTGTGTATGATTAAGTGAAAGTATACAATCCAAAACAGTTTTGCATGTTTGCCTATCTATAGCTCCTCTGCTCTCCTTGCCCCATGACAGCACACTTCTTTTCATTTTGTACTTGTCTATTCTCTTAACAAGCTCCTGCTCTCTCCTCTCCACCTTCTTGTCTCCTATTTAGGAAAAAGACCAGTAGGACAGCCTCCTATCAATGTATAGAACCATAAGGCATATCCACTATACGGTCACATTGTGTCCCCGAGTCTGGTCCATTTTTGTGCGAAGAATTGACCTCAGTAGTGCTTTCTAGACAGAGGCAGCAGCAGGTCTAGGAGCTATGTTCCCAGGGGATCCCCCGGGCCAACAGATCATCATTTGTGGTCTGTTAGTAGACTTCCTGAGCTGTACCCCTCTTTTTCTCACGTTGCCACAGGGACTCAAACATTGTGTACCTCATCACAGCTGTCTTTGGTGATGGCTGGGCACCATCTGGTTCTTTGGTCACGTGTTGGTACAGTTTCCCATTCCTGGGTTTTTTTCCCTTCTGTCTTTGGTGTTCTTGGTGGTCATCTGTTCAAGTTAAGTTGGAACCATTTAGTGTACCTCTGATGGCAGCTTGCTAGCTTTTAAGACTCTGCCCAGACACCACTCACCAATATGGGGTGCAGAAGACTCTCTTAGCAATAGGCTAATTATGCCAATTGACCTCGATGTCCCCCAAGAGCATGGTCCCCATACCCTGGGCCTGATACCCTATCCTTGCAGTATTGTATTGAGATTAGAGGAGCTTTCAGTTTATGGTCAAGTCTAGTCAAGTTGATCTCCTTCCTACGTGTGTGCTGTCACTGCTTTCACCTACGTTTCTATCAGCTGTCTAATCTGTGACCAACCCTCACCCCTCCCCATCCTGGTAGCTGTCAGAGTCTTCTGTACATCAGTCTATTTTTAAGTCCTTATAGCAGGAGTCTCATACAGTATTTTTCCTTTTGTTGATTTCAGTAAGCATAATATCTTCTAACTGAAGCCAGGTTATGAGATGTTTCCTAAAATCATCCTTGTTTTTTATCATTGCATAGTGTTCCATTGAGTATATGTACCATAGTTTGTTTATCCATTCGTCTGTTGATGGGCATCTAGATTGATTCCATCATTTTGCTATTGTGGACTGTGCTGCAATAAACATTTGTGTGCATGTGTTTGTTAGAGTGACAGCCTTTGTTTCTCCTACAGAATGTTTTTAAGAAACATATTCCCAATACACCTGTTTATCCCACCCTGGGCCCTATGCTTCAGTTGTTGAAAGGGTCAATTCTGGGCTGACCTTGAAAGACAGTCCCTGGACTTCACAGCAAACTCCTCTAGCTCAGGCAGGATGCTGAGTATCCTCCCCTGAAAAGTGGGGATAAGCATACCGAAATCAAACTAAACCCACTGCTGCTGAGTCGATTCTGACTCTTAGTGACTATCATAGATTGAACTGTAACCCCAAATTGTGTGTTTTGATTCCTGGTACTGTGTGATATTCAAATTTGTTGCAAACCCTGCCTTTAGGATGTTAATGAGGGAGGATGGGTGGCAGTCATGTTGGTGGGGCAGGACAATGCATAAGATTGTATTGTGCCCTGAGGCAGTCTTTTGGGATATAAAGGAAAGGGAGGCAAGCAGACAGTGGGGGACCTCATACCAGTTGAGAAGCAGTGGAGGGGTTGGGCAGAGGTGAGGGGAGCAGAGCACAGCCTTTGAAAAGGACCCAGGGTCCCTGTGTGTCAGAAGCTTCCAGTCCAGGGGAAGATTGAGTACACAGGCCTTCCTCCAGAGCCAACTGAGAAAGCCTTCCCTTGGAGCTGTTGCCCTTACTTTGGACTTTCAGCTTGCTCTTCTGTAAGGAAATAAATTTCTCCTTGTTAAAGCCATCCACCTGTGGTATCTCTGGATGACTAAGACAGTGACCCTATAGGCAAGAGTAGAACAGCCACATCCCATAGGGTCTCTGAGGCTATAAATCTTTATGGGGGCCAACTGACATTTTTCTCCTGTGGAGTGGCTTATGGGTTGGAACCAGAGACCGTTTGGTTAGCATTTTAACCACTGTACAACCAAGGCCCCTCAGGGAGAAGCTTAGTACCTCTTCAGGGTTGTGGGGAGGGTTAAGGCAGAATGGTGTACCTGAACTCCATGAAGTTGACCCATTATTAATATTGGTGCTCAGGTTTGAATTTCTAGGGTTTAGTGCTGCGTTTAGGACTTAACAAACATTCGTGTGACAATGTCTGAATCAGACAGAATGCCTTGGTTCCGGTTCTAGCTTTCCCTTTCTCTGGCTGTGTGGCCTTGGGCAAGTCACTCAGAACCTCAGTAGACTGGAGACATTAATCACTGCTTCACAAGGTTCTCAGGATTAAACAAGCGAACATGTAATAGAGCTTAGAGAACTGTGGAGTGTTCTAAAATACAATGCATGGTCACTGCTCCTGTCTCTCTCTTCCTTGGAAACTACTGACAATATACTGGGAAAGACAGTGGGAAGACCTGCTGGGAAGCTCAGCTGTTTGTCAGACATGGGAGGAGAGCGTGAGGTAGATTAGGGTGCTGGGAGGATGTGACCCAGGCTCAACAGGTCCAGGTGAGATTGTTGAATCCAACAGACAGTGACCTCCCTGCCCCATCCTAATTCACATCTGATGGCTTGGCAACCACTGGTGTTACATCCTGGACATACACATGTCTTTGCACAGATATGTGTATATATGTGCAAGCATGCATTCTTGAGGGAGGTTCAGCTATGCCCCAGAGCAAGGAGGCGGAAGTTATATAGTCTTTGGGAAGTCATCTTCTCAGATTAATTCTATCCTGACCTCCTGGTATGGGCAGTAGAGGTCATAGGAGTACTCGGAACATTTGGGTTTGTTTAGATACCTATCTTGATGCTCTCTAAGATAAGCATGTGCATGTGTGTCTGTGTGGGCCACCTAACAGTGCCATTGAGTCACACAGGGAACAACGCTGGTGTCAGTGGTGATGGTGGTCAGGACAGCCTCACCATCATGGCTAATACCATGGAGTACACTTGTGACGGTAGTGGTGGCAGTGCTGAGGGTGGATTGATGGTGGCCTCTTGGCTGTCCTCTTTCACACACTGGATATTTTCCCTGTAGGTCAGGTCTTTCTTTGAGAAGGAATGACGGTAATGAGAAGGCTGGGAGGAAGGAGCAGGAGGAGAAGATGCATTTTCATCCTTCAGTAGCCAGTCAGTGTTCAACAGAGTCTTCTCCCTGACAATGCAGCTCTCCCAACAGAAATGTGTTGGGAGAAAAGTACGACTGAGGAGGTAATAGGTGGAAGAAGCCTCTGGTACAGCACCTTTATCTAGGTAGATTGAACAGTCTGTCTGGTCCTTCCTCTAGGCTTTTGCTTAAACTGTCCTTGTCACGTGGAATGCCCTCCATTCAGGTTGACATCTCACCTGTCTTGAAAGCGTCAGCTCAAATTCATCTCCATCCAGCCTTCTTAGTCCCACATAGTAGAATTAAATTATTCATTCATGATGCTCCTGGGTTGCAAAGACAACTGCAGAGCAGTTCAGTGTGGCTCTGTGGCCCACAAGTCTGGGCGGGCCAATGTCGCATAGTAAATTGGGTTGCTCCCAGTTTCAGACTGTAAGTTCTTGGGGTTCAGCTTTGTGTGGCCTGAGACACTATGACCTGGGACACAGTAGTGTGCTGGAAAATGCTTAACAACCAGCTGTCCAGGAGAAAAAAATCCCAGATTTGGAGCACTTGCCAATATCCATCATATAAATACTTACACTGTGGCTGATTCACAGCTCCCAGTGTGAGGACCCTGAATGTGGAACTGAGAAGAGGGTCACACAATAGCTCTTGTGAGCTGGTTCCAGCACACAACAGCTGGTTCATATCTATGTGCCAGAAATGTTGACATCTGCTAATGTCTGGCACGTAGTGGGCCCTCAATACGTGTTTGAGTCAATGAATAAGTGAATACAGAAATAAATGAACACATGAAGAGATAGACAAGTGGGTGGAATTAAATTAAGTGGCTAAAGCAGTGATAGCCTATGGCTGGCTGGCAGGTGGCAGGAGACAGTGGTTGTATGTATCTTTGCTGGGTGAGGCATCAGTAGCCAGCACCAGGCATATCGGGGTGTCACAGCCCCTGCCCAGGATGGCCCTCCATCACTCCCCCAGGCTTCTCCCAAGGTTGCAGCTGTTTCGCATTCTCACATAAATAACCTGTAATGTCGCTGAATGCAGTTTTCTTGTTTTTGGGGCTTTTGTTTCTTCAATCATGACAAAAGCTGCACTAATGAGTTATTGGAAAAACCAAGCCCTGCTCCAGGCCAGAGAGGCTGGATGAGAGCAGAAAGGGAGGTGCTGTGCTGGTGGGGGAGATGGGGTGGGGGGAAGGGGAGAGGAGGCTGAGAAATTCTCAAGGGAGCTTCTGGCTTGAGAGAGGAAATTTAGGAAGTCCTAATAGCTCACATCTCTCATGAGTCGGATCCGACTCGACGGCACTTGGCTTGGCTAATAGCTCACATCAGAAAACCTGGTAGCACAGTGGTTAAATGCTTCTGATCTATATGGTTGCTGTGAGTTGGACTCCAACTCGACTGCAGTGGTAATAGCTCACACTGGAAACCCTGGTGGTGTAGTGGTGAAGTACTATGGCTGCTAACCGAGTAGTCGGCAGTTCAAATTCACTAAGTACTCCTTGGAAACTCTATGGGACAGTTCTGCTCTGACCTCTAGGGTCGCTATCGAGTCAGAACTGACTCGATGGCACACAACAACAACACCTCGCATCACATCTGCTAAAGCAGAGGGTCAGAGAAAAAAAGAGGAGCCCTCAATGAGGTGGACTGACCCAATAGCAGCAACAATGGGCTCAACTATATCAACAATCATGAAGACTGCACAGGACTGGGCGACATTTCATTTCTGTTATACATGAAGTTGTCACGAGCCAGAGCTGACTCAACGACAGCTCATTTGTGTCACATATGACACTATCTCAAGAAATCCCCCTGTACAATCTAATTGAGTAGTGTTGTCAATATGTCACCTCTCCAAGCATATTCCTGCATCAGAGCCTTTGTAATCACTGTTCCCTCTGCATGGGACATATTGACCCCCAGATATTTACTTGGCTCACTCCCTCAGGTCCTTGCTTAAATGTCAACTCCTCCAGGAAGACTTCCTTTATTACCCTACCTGGATTAATATCACCACCTCTCACTCTTCAGCCCTTGGCCTCTATTAACTTTTTCAGAGCATCAGTCCTGACTTGATTTTTTTTTGGCTGGATTTTCCCAGAAGCAGGAACAAAGACTGGGAGGTATACCAGTGTGAGAATGGGGAGATGTTACAGGGCGAGAGAAAGGCAGCCAATAAAGGCTGTGCTACTATTTATCCAGTTACCACTGTGGGCAACTGAAGCTAAATTCCACTACTGACTCTGGGAGCCTCAGAGATACCCTCTGATGAGTGAGAGAGCTGGGGTATTTATGTATCAGCTTCTATGAGTCACTAATTGAGGACTACTTCAAGGAACCTGGGAGTCCCTGCCCTCTGGCTCCTACATGGGCAGGCAAAGTGGGCCCAGGTGGCCAAAGAAGACATTCACAAAGGATGCGAGTGCTGGCAATTAGAAGTCAGCCCAAGGGCACTGAAGTTAGGGTGAGTGGATATGGGCTACCTAACCCACATCTCACGGCATCTACTAAAGCTAGAGGACATAACAACTATATTGTGTACTCTTACACACTAAAATGGAACCTCCATGAAGGAGGGACAATTTACATTCATTGCTGTATCCCCATTACCTAAACAGTGCCTGGTAATTAAGAAATAGTTGTTGAATGAATGAATGCCCATTTTACAGATGAAGATGGTAAGGCCCAGAGAGGTAAAGGTTGTGCTTAGGGTTAAATTTATTCACACACACAAAAAACATTTACTGTGTGTCATGGACTGAATTGTGTCCCTCCCAAAATATGTGTAACCATATGACTGGGCCATGATTCCCAATATTTTGTGACTTTCCTGTGGTGTATGTTAAAGGATTAGGGTGGGGCTGTAAATACCTTCAAAGAATTACCTCCCTGATCCACTGTTACAGGAGTTTCCCTGGAGTATGGCTTGCCCCACCCTTAATCCTTGTCCTACAAGAGGTAAAAGGAAAGGGAAGCAAGCGGAGAATCGGAAACCTCTCACCATCAAGGAAGTAGCACCGGGGAAAAAAGCCTGTCCTTCAGACCTCAGGTTCCTGTGCCAAGATGCTCCCTGGACAAAGACTGATACAATGCCAGACTTTACTCCAGAGCTGACCAGGGGGAAAGCCTTCCCCTGGAGTGGACATCCTGAATTTGGACCTGTAGCCTACCAGACTGTGTAAGAATAAACCTTCCTTTGTTAAAGCCATCCACTCTGTGGTATTTCTGTTAGAGCAGCACTAGCTGACTAAAACATTGTGCATCTGCTTTGGGTCCAACACTTCCATATGTAGTCTAACGGGAACAGAACCCAGTCTCTGTGAATTCCAATTCTTGGGCTTCACCCCAGGCATCCCCAGCCCCTGCTGGTGGATCTAGGGAGGGGACTCCATTGGTGACAACTCCATTCCATACCCCCTGACACCCGTGTGGTGCTCTGCCCTCTGGGAATGTCTGACTTGCAAAGATGGGCCTGAGAAGGCTTCCACTGAATTTCAGGCGTGAGTTGTGCAGTCAGAATCTACACTGATGTTTTCCCTTTTCACTGGGAAGAATGGCAGACATTTTACCCTGCTCTATCCTAAGACAGGAATCAAGGTCAGTGTTCTGAGTCCATGTATTCTTGCCTCCAGAAGCTTTGGGTTTATTATTACAGCAGCAGGGACCCCCTCCCCCATTTTTGGGGGGAGGGGGAGATCCTTTGAGGAGGAGGGAAAAGAGGATGGCCTAGAGAAAAGATGAGAAGAAAGTGTTCTGACCAGGAGAGCGAAGGGAGTATGGGCTTCCCTAGCCAGGGAAGAGACAGAATGAGGGCCTTTTTCTGGGGGTCTTATGGCCATTTGAGCTGAAGTGCCAGATGAGTATGTTTGTGGAGACTGGACACTAAGTGCTCAGGCTGTGAGGGTCTCTGGGGTCTACCTGGGGTCAGCAAGAGGGTTGCTGTGGAGATCTCTCAGAACCTGCCTTGGGCATCAGGGCCAGACTGAGGCCTGACTCAGGGTTCAGAGGTTCTGGCAACAGGAATAAATTTCCATGGCAACTACAAAGCCCAAGGCCTCTTTTCCTGGGCCCCAGATTCTTCTATGACTCTGGAGAGACCCCAAACATAACTAAAGCTGATTTTTCAGCACTCTAGAAAGCAGAGGCTCGGGACCAGAATTTATTTGACTTGAAGAAATAAAACAGTATGACATTTATTGCATGTGGATATTGCAGAGTAAATTCTAACCCCACTCCAATGTAGTAAGACCTGAGAGCCTCTGGATAAAGGGGTTTGAGCTGAGGGGCACACACAGACCTCCTGGGAAAAACGACAGCCTTCAGGGTTGAGAAGGCCACGGGAGAAAACACTGGTGGGACTTAATTTTTTGAAATAACATTCGCTTATTTTTTATTGTAAAAATAATACATGCTGCTTATAGAAAACTGAGAAGAATCAGAAATATGTAAGGACAGAAATGCAAATCACCCATAATCCCAGCACCCACAATAATCATTAAAATGGTATTACCTGTCCTCATCTTTATTCTGTACACAGCTTTTTCACACAATTGAGATTGTATTAATATTATTTATATAATTTATATTCTATGTATAGAGGACAACAAGCCCCTGAGCTCTGCATGGCGAGCAAATGAGGAACACATGCATTCAATCACTCCCACACAAACACACGCTCACATGTCGGCTTGCGCAGTAGTGGAGGAGACAGTAATGAGTCCCAACGCTGCTTCTGAACAGCACGGCGACCCTGAATCATTGCTGTGCCCCTGTGTGCCTCAGTTTCTTAATCTGTAAAATGAGTTTGGGAAAGCCTCACCCATGTCACAGCATTTTCAGTGGCGTCAACCACGCAAGTGCTAAACGCTAGTGATATTATTACGCTGCGCTGGGGAGGAAAGGAATTAGGAACCCCAGCTTTGGCACTGAATTTGCTCTGTGACTTTGGGTCAGTTCCTTAGTGTCTCTGGGTTTTAGTAAATACATTTTATTCAATGAAGAACTGGACTATGTTTCCTAATAATAAAAGGACTCATTGTTGGAATGTTTGTTACATGTCAGCCACTGTGCCTAGCACTTCATGTGCGTTTTCTCATTTAATCCTCCGAACAGCTCAATGAAGGTGGCACTATTCTTATCACCATGTTATACACGACAAACTGCGACACAGAGAGGTTAGGTAATTTACCAAGGTTTACTCAGTTTATATGCAGTGGAGTTAGGATTAAAATTAGCAACCCATAAAGAGTGCTGTTCCATAGAACTTTCTACCATGAGGGAATGTTTTAAATCTTTGCTGCTCAATATGGTAGCTACTAGCCATGTCGACTGTTGAGCCCTTGAAATAATGTTACCGAAGAACTGAATTTTAAATTTTATTTTTTAAAAACTTAAATATAAATAGCTATTTGTGGATAGTGGCTCACTGTTGAACAGTATAGCTTTAGGGTGTCAGCTTCTGACTTCTTTTCTGGGTGAGAGGCAGCATCAAGCATTGGTGAAGAGCGTAGATTTCAGTCTCTGGAGCCAGATTCCCAGGTTCGAACGCCAGCTTTGCCTCTTACTAGCTGTGTGGTTTTAGGTGAATGACTGAACCTCTGTGTTCCTCCACCTCTAAAACCAAAATAATGGCTGCCTATTTTGCAGTGCTTGGTTACAGGATTGAAACACATATACCTTCAGATAAACCCAGGTTTAGGAGATGAAATAGGGCAAGCGGATCAGGCTGGACCATCCTCTGGGGCTGAGTGGGCCGGTCCCTTGGGGTTCCCCACCACCATGCTTTAGAAGGCCTCTGGGACAGTGGGCATAGAGAGCCAGGACAGCCAAAGAAAGAGGAGAGTTCATCAAAAGGACAGAAAGTCTCCAGAGCCCCAGGCCTTTCAGAAACCAAAACACCAGACAACCCCAGGTGGCTGGTCGGGACCCCTCCCTGCCCCCAGCCTCGCTCTGAGCAGTCAAGAGCGCCTCCTGGGGAGGTTTGAGGACAGGTGGCCAGGCCAGGCAGAGGGCAATGGGGTAGGCTGAGGAGAGGAGGCTACACAGGGACGTTAGACACCGGGTAGCAAGACACCAGCTTGTCCTGGGGCCAGGACAGAGCAGATGGAGGTGTCGCAGGGCTACCCCATGGCAACCAGGGAAGGAGGTGGGCGCTATCCCGTCGTAGTCTATGCCATGGCGCCCCCTGGAGTTTATGCCACATAGCAGCCGCGTGTGTGCGCGCCTGCGCGGGTATGACTATTACCCAATTCTCCCGCGTCGAAATCTACCCTAAATACAGTCCTTCCCCTTTACATGGATCAAAGAGGTGGTTTAAGGAAAAAGAATTTGCTGGGGAAAGTTAAGCACCAAGGAAGCATGGAAAATCACAGGTGCTGTCCCTCGGGCTCAGCCCTGGCACTCTTCCCCTCCCATGACCTCGGTTTCACCCGTCCCCTTGTCCTCTTTCTACCCCCACCCTTACCAGTTTGTCTTTTCAAGCTTGAGAACATTTGATCCTACCTCCCTAAGAGCCACTCAGGAGAAGGTGAGAAAGACCAGCTCAGCGAAACTTGATGCCTTCCATTTGGGGCTGTTGGGGCCCTGGGGACAGATGCCAGAGGACAGAGCCACCCTCAGCCTGGCAGAGCCCTCACCTTTTCAGGAAAGCCCCTCCCAGACAGCATCCTAGGATGAGGCAGAGACGGGGTGGGGGCGGGGCAGGGGCGGGGGCGGGGTGCCGGGGTCTCTTCCTCCTGCCTCTTGCTTACACAGAAATTTCTCAGAACGTTCTGTTCCTTGCAGTCCGCTTCCCTCCCCAGGAGTTTGCTCCCTCTCAGCCTGCATGTAATGCAAACATTTCCTTTTATATATTTATTATTTATATTTGTTCCTAAATCTACACACTGTCTGGATAATTTAGGCCTTGCCCAAACCCTGCTCTTGTCTGAATTAGTCAGTGTAATCCAAAGTAGTTCATGGTAAGGAGTAGACGTTGCCTGGCTACTGCGGGCACAGCCCGGCACTCGGCTCTTTGAGTGATGTAGATCTGAATAGAGCATCACCTTGCTCCTGAGGCACCCACAGCACCCATGGAAATGGAGCATAATGCAAGGATGCCTGCCCTAAGGTGGGAGTGGGGAGGGATGGGAAAGAGAGTCATCAGGAAGCTAGAGTAACAGATGGGGCCTTCACAGCTGCGGTTGCTCTCCAGGTGCTCGGCAGTCTCCTTAGCCAGATATGTCTCCCTAGGGAAAGCTAATGTTGTGAGGTGGGGATGGGACTTCTTTCTGGGATGGGGCCTGGCTCAGAGAGAGAGTGGGTTCTCTTCGATAAGTGACGACTGCTACTGGCTGGCTTCACAGTCTCCCCTTCAAACAGGCCGGGTTCCCAAGAGTCCGGAGAGACATTTGCATTAGGAGACAATACCCTGGTAAAAACACCAAGCTGCTTCCCCTGGGCTTGGTGAAAAGCTGGAAGGCTGCAGGCAGCCAGGCTTAAAGGACAGGCAACAATCTTGCAGTAAGAGCCAAGAAGTCAGAGTAACCAGTCTGAAGCCCTTCTTGTTCTCTGTCCCTTTAGCTGTTGTCTGTGCCCCGAGCACTGTATTACTGCTATATATTATTACTCTTACTGTAGATACTCCAGTGTCTACTCAGCTCCATTTTTGTAACAGGAACTACAGCCCTACAGTAGTAGTTTCCCCACTCAGGCTGGGGGGGGCCCTTAGGGCAGGGCTGTCTCCCCCTCAGACTGGAGCTGCCTGAGGGCAGATCCAAGTCTCCTCTCAGACTGGGGCTCCCTGAGGGCAGAGCTGTGTCTCCCACTCAGCCTGGGGCTCCCTGGGAGCACCTCCATGTCTTTTCCTCAGATTGGGGCTCCCTGAGGTCAAGACCACATCTCCCCTCTGACTGGGGCTCCCTGAGATGGGGCTTGTCTTTTCTTGTAGTATATCTCTAGCATAATACGATACCTGGCATGATGTAGGCTTAATAAATAGTTGTTGAATTAATGAACCGAACTTTGCCGGCTCATTCACCTGTTTCTCAGACTCACCCAGTGGGGAAGCCTGGCTGGATAAATTAGTGTTCCTTAGACCTGCTAAGAGTGGGAAGGCCATATATTTTCTAAGCTGGTGTTACACTAAATTACTTTTGATCCCACTGAATGGTCGGCTCAGAAAAGTTAAATAAAACCTTCCCTTTTCCAACATCATTGTGGACAAAGGAAACCCGGGATGCCCCAGGTGACCTCCACCTGGGACATGGTGTCATCTAGATGTCGGGCCTCAGACACAGCTCACAGGCTTAGGAGTTGGGGCTGGGAGCAATCTCAGAGCTAGCCTAGATCCTTCCCCTCACTGTGAAAATGAAAATCCAGAGCCCAGAGAGGAGAGAAGACTTGCTAAAGGTTATATGGTGAGACAGGCAAAATGATGAGGAAGGGGAGATTGACTCCTGTCTCTGTTATGTCCCACCCCTGCCATCATTCTAGAACCGGTATTTCAATAACTGACTGTGACCAGAGGCCAGTCCATGACTGTCTCTCTGCCTCAGTTTTTGAATCTGGAAAACAAAAGTAGCCACAGGTCTTACTTGCCTCTTAGGGACATTTTAAGGAGAAGGTAAGACAGTAGGTGTGGAAAGTCCTCGGAAAGTTCAAATATGAGGGCACCTGTGGTGATGATTATAAAAGAATTGACAAGAGAATCCAAATGAGTAGGCCTTTCAAGCACGGACATTGTTCCCAGCTTCACAGTCCAGTCTCATCGATACTCATTTATCAGTTCCTATAAGCATGTATTGAGCACCCACTAAGTGCCAGGCTGCTAGGCATACCATGATGTCCCTTCATCCTATTCTTCATACAGTAGCCAGAGGACATCTGTTAAATTTAAGTCAGATTTCATCCCTCCTCTGCTCAAGAACTCTGCCACATCTCTCACTTAGAGTAAAAAAGCAATTCCTGTAATGATCCCCAAATGAAAATTACCTGCTCCCCTAGTTTCTCTGATCTCATCTAAGCAGCGGCAACCATACCCACCTCCTCACTACCACAGGGCCTTTGCACTTGCTGTCTCCTCTCCCTGACATGCTCTTCCCCTACTTCTTTCATGTCACAACTTCATTGCCAGTGAGGCCTTTTCTGGACACCCTCTCTAACATTTGAGCCATTCACACTTCCTACTCCTCTTCCTAGCTATAGTATTCTTCTTAACATTAACAAACAAACAAACAAACTTGCTTTTGACTCGTTTCTGACACATGGTGACCCCATGTGTATTATCACAGAACTGTACTCCATAGGATTTTCAGAAATAGATCACCAGGCCTTTTTTCTGAGGTGCACCTGGATGAACTTAAACTGCCAACCTTTCAGTTAGTAGCTGAGCCAGGTTAACTGTTTACAGCACCCCAACGGTTCTTCCTTAACATTCGTTACTATTTCAATAGTACTGATTTTTCCTTACTTCTGTAGTCTATTGTCTGTCTCCTCACTAAAATACGTCCTCCATGAGGGCAGAGGTTCTTGTCTGTGTTCTGTTCACAATGAGTTTGCAGTGCCTAGAACAGTGCCTGGCACATAGTAAGTGCTCATTCAGTATTTCTTGAATTAATGAATGCTGAACTTATAGACAAGTTTCCCACTTTCATGGAGGCTACATTCCCACCAGCAGAGGACCTGCAGGAGAGGGGTACAAAGTGAGGAGGATGATGGGCGCTGCGCAACAGAAGTCTCTGGGACTCCTCCTTTCTGAGGGTGTCACTGGGGAATTACATTATCACTAGTTTTGAGCAGCACAATTTATAACAGGAGTTAACTGCTTACTAATTAGCAGCTAGAGCCATTAATTGGCTATTTGTTAGAGCTCGAATTAATAAACTGGTCTTTCAGTGGGATCATAACTCTCCCAGTTCCTCACCCCTCCCAGCCAGCCCTCTCCCACCTGACCAGAAAGTGCCTTGCTCTGAGATTGAATCAATACCTGCCACTGTATGATTTTCAGACACTTTCCCTTGCAAGGCAGTGACACCATCTTTGCAGTCTCTTTCTCCCTCTCCCCTCTTCAAAGCTGACTCGAGGGAGGCAAGCAAACTCATGAGATAGGAGAGCTTTCCAGTAGTGCTTTCACGACAAAAGCCTGCAGTTGCCCTCTTTGGTCAAGGCCTGGGTCTCCTGGTTCTCTGGCCTGTCATATAACCTCTCTGCAGCTAGCTCCAGAGTCCTTCCTGAGTCCTAACTGGTGAATTTTCTCTGGGGCAGAAGAGTAAGGTTTTCTTTCTATGGGTAGTGGCTCTCGGACTACATTGGATGGTTGACAAGACTTGGGAGCCCAGGCACTGACCACTGAGCTTCCAGGCAGCCTGGCCTCATTTTCATCCAATGTCTGCTGATCCACCTCAGAATATCTCAGGACCAGCTCTTATGCCCCTACAGCCTGATTTGGGGCCTGGAGAATTATTCTCTGTGCATAAATAGGAAACACTTTCCCAACCACACAGGCCCTTACATCTCTCTGGACTAGAACAGCAGAGAAGAGTAAGGCCACTGAACCAAATTACTTGGCTCAAAGACCAGTTTGGCCATTTAGTAGCTGTTGAGTCACTAAACCTTTCTGTGCTGGTCTGTGAGGGTAACAGCCCTTGCTCACATAGTTGCTATGAGTGTTAGTAAACAGCTAATATATGTGAAGGACAGTGTGTGGCACGTGGTGTCAGCTGTCGTGATTACTTCCTTCTCTCAACCCCTCCTTGGAGGTGACCCATGATCCTCTCTATTTTACAGCTGGAGAAACGGAGGCCTAGATGTTTGATGACTCCAAAATCCTGTGTTCTTTTCCTTCTTTCATTGTCAAACACATGACAATGTCAGAGGCAACAGGCTGGCATGCCTGGGGGAGGAGATGAGTGAATTTACAGGCACACACAAACAGGCTGTCAAGGTATTTACACTGCATACAATTAGCTGCAGAGTACATATTCACGAGTGGATTAGCTACAGCAAATGTTCAGTCCCAGCCTGGTTTGAATTCTGTCCTCTGCATGCACATGTACACACACACACACACACACAGACACAGACACAGACACAGACACACACACACAGACACACACACACAGACACACACAGACACACAGACACACACACAGACACACAGACACACAGACACACACAGACACACACACACACACACACACACACACACACACACACACTGTTCTCCCTGACCCTCCCTCATCATAAGCCTTCTCTCTCTTCCAGGCCAGTGTAGGTGTTTTTAGTGGGCAAACTCTGGAGAACGGCAGCTGCGTCACTGGGGCTCCCTGTCACTCATTAACACACCTCAAAGGCAAAGAGGAGCTGTTTAGGGCTGGGAAACAGCAAGTGGATTTCCCATGACATGGAGAAGTACTCACTCAGTTCAGAATGGGAAAAGCCGTGGAGAGCCAGAACCACAGTGATCATTCCCTGAATGCTTCCTGGAGGAGGTGAGGATTTCCAGGAATCTTTGAATCATGTGAAGAAAATGGCAATAAAAGAAGTTACACATCACCCCAGCCTGTTAGTGCCGCTTCCTTTTCAGATTGGGTGGAGAGATGGGTGGGAAGAGGCATGACAGGTCTGTATCCCTGTAGGGGCAAAAATTGAAGTTTTCTGTCGGGGGTGATGGTTTGAGGGGGAATAGACAGGATGGCTTCCTTAAAAGTATGCTAGGTCTGTGGTATCTGTCCTGTGATGGGCATCAGTCACTCATTTAACAGATCTTCAGCAGGATCTGTTGTGTGCCCAGTACAAAATTGGATCTGATTCTCTTATTCAGCGCTGGACAATCAAGGGAAGAAAGAAGAGAGCCAAGGATGGGGAGGGGATGAAGAGGGTGCAACGGTGATAGGGGTGGGGGTGGGGAATCCTCGGATACTCTTAACTCCCAGGCATGGACAAAAAAGGGGTGCTGAGGAGGTCCCCCAGCTGAAGGCACTTCCCCCTCCAAAAAACCCTATGAGCATTTTTTCTGACACCCCCCAGACCCCAATGTTACCCCAGGGCTCCTGTGGAGGTCTGCCTCTGGAAGGTCAAGGGAAGAGGGACTTAGCAGGAAATGGGTCCGGGGAACGAGTGGTATACTATTTTAAAAATTTATGTTTTAATTTACACAGAGAAAATTTGACTCCTGTGTGTGTTTGTGTGTGTGTGTGCAGTTCTCAGTTTTGACAAACGCATACAATCGAGTAACCATTATCACAGTCAAGATTCAGAACCGTTTCCCGGGTGGGGGTGGGAAGGTTTCTAATCTTCAGTTTTGTTAGTTGCTGCGGTTGTTCGCGCTCCCACGAGCCTCCCAAATACAATCCCGGCACCCACGCCAAGATAAATAACAGCGACAACTGGAGCAGGTGAGATTAGAAGGATCTGGGCGGGGGAGGCGCCATCGGAGGCGCAGGGGAGGCCCACTGCCTGGCTTTCCAACCTACGCCCCTCCTCGCAGGCCTTTGGGAAGACTGCTCTCCTGCCTATGCTCGTGGAGGCCTTAGTAGAGGTACCAGAGGCCCAGAGCCTAGACTTCCAGGGTTGGAGCTGCCCGGGGGCTTAACTGCGGGAAGGGAGTGCGCCCCTGGGGCGCTTGGGGGCGCCTTAAAACCAGATGGGTAGACAGAATGGGGCGAAGGATAGAGCAAGGGAGAAGGTGGGGTGGCTTGGGAGAGCTCCTGCGCAAGGGGACCCGCGGGCTAACCTGTTGGCATCGCGCGGGCCTCGGCTAGGGCAGGCTTTCTGAGAGCGCTCTCTCCACTCCCAGCTTCGCCAGCTACTCTGGCGGTGGCCCCGGCGCCTGGAGAGGCCGAGTCGGCCTGGAAAGGGGCGGGGGCTCCGCCGGGGGAGACTCCGGCGTGGGGACGCGGGGGCGCAGACAACCTTGCAGTCCGACTGCAGGCAGCCAGCTTGTGTGTCTGCAAGGCCCCAGAGAGCCGTAAGCGCCCCGGCCTTTTCCTTGGACCCCCAATTTAGTCCTCCTTCCCAAAGAGCAAAACATTTACAAAGTATGCAGTGGCCCACAGGCTCGGTTTCCCGGGGTGAGCGGCTGTGCTGCCCCTGAAGTGTGCTGTGATCGGTGCATCCGGCTCGCGCAGCCAGATCAGGCGTGCAAGGGCGGGTGAAGAGCGAGTGTGCGAGCGCGCGGCTGCAGAGCCCGCGCCGAAACCCACGTCCCTCCGCTACTGTCCTCGGGATAGATGGATCCATTTCTGCTTTCTGACATTTTCCGGCCGGGGGTAGGAGAGGGTGCGGAGAGAGAAGAGACAGGCGAAGAGAAAGAGAGAAGAGAAAGCAGGCAGTCCGCTACCCCCAGCCCTGTTTTGTTTTCTCTAATTGGTCCTGGGGGAGGCGAGGAAATTGGACAGAGGCTGGGCCGGGCGAGCTGGGCTGCCTTTAATTGGCTCCTTTTTTTAACTGGAGGGGAATCAAACAGGAGAGAGAGCGACAAAGGGTGGGAGAGCGAGAGACCGAACGCGGAGACGAGAGGAGGAGGGAGGAGGCTAGGAGGCAGGAGGCGGAAGGCGGGGGGAGCGCGGAATGAAAAGCTCCGAGGTGGGGAGCAGCACAGCGAAGCCCAAGTTGCCGAGCGAGCCGAGCGCTCCCGCGGCCGCGAGCCGAACGGCCGCCGCGCCCCGGAGCCCGGCCCCGCCCGCTTGGGGCCCCAGCTGGCCCAGGCCGCCGGGCGGGGGCGGGGGCGACCAAGTTGGGGCGCGGCGCAGCCCCGCTCTCGAGAGAGCACGGAGCCCGGGAGCGCCACGGCCGCGGCCAGACGGCGGGAGCGGAGCCCGGCGAGCGGAGGCGGCAAGCAGCGCCCGCGCTGCAGCCCCGGCCTTGGCGAGAGCGCGAATCTTTTTCAAATGACTCAAACTTTCCTCCTTTCTCGGCTTTCTGGGGTCCTTCTTGGTTGGAATTGCACTCCTCGTTCCCGCGGGGCGCCGGGGCACGATTCTTCCCCGGGGTTCCTTGGCGCCTTGGCTAACTTCGCGGACCTGGGGACCCGCGGCGCTCGCCTTTCGGTGGAACCCAGCCCGCGCTGCTTCCTGGCTCAGGAGGGCTGGGGCCCGGGCTCCTTAGCTGCCGGGAGGGCGCCCAGACTGGTCCCTTTAGGTCGGACCACTGAGCCCTCAGCTCCCACCGCCGGCGCAGGACTGGAGATAGCGGATTAACCCGAGTTGGAGCCCGACCTCCCCGCCCCCAGCTCCGCGGAGGGGCGTCCCCTGGGCGGGGAAAAGACAAGTTTGTCAGTCAGTGGCCTGTTGGATCGAAGCCCCGCTGCCGCCGTAGAGGGGTTCCCGGCGCCCAGCACCTCTCGCAGACAGTTCCGGGAATCCGGGGCGGCTCGGCAGCTGGGGTCCTCGGGCTGGGGCGCTGGCTGCTGGGCCGGGCGCACCGAGGCACCCGGGGCCGGGCCAGCGCCCCCTGCGTCCCCACACGGGCAGCGGCTCCGCTGGAGGAGAAACCCTGGTCGTCGCCGCCGCCTCAATCTCCTGGTCCCCGTTGCCGACGCCCTCTCTGTCGCTGCTGGAGAAGAGAAAAACGCAGGGGGCGTCGCGGGGCCCCGGCGGATGTGCCCCGCGTCGCCTCTTGGGCTGCGCCGCCTCGCGGGGATGAAGCACCGGCTGTGAAGATGGAGGTGACCTGCCTTCTACTTCTGGCGCTGATCCCCATCCATTGCCGGGGACAAGGAGTCTATGGTAAGAGCCCGCGTCCGGCTGTAGCCGGCTTGCTCCAGCGCGCTCCACCCGCGCTCGCCGCGCGCGGAAACTTTGCAAGAGGCGCGAAGTGCGCGCTGCCGGTGCTTGGTGGGAACCCGGGCTCGGACTCTAGAGTGCATACCGGCGTGCCCGCCCTCTCCTTGGGAGCGGGGAGAGTTAGCTGCCTCAGAGTACGAGGACGGGTCGTAGGGTCTGGCATGAAGTAGGGGATACCAGGCGGAGGGACCCACCTTTCCAAGGCCTGCCAGGGAGGTGGGAGTGAGTTGGAATACCCACTCGGCTCGGGAGATCCCAAAGACTAAGCCTGGGGTTGTTGGGGCAGCGACTTGCACATAAACGTGGTCCTCTTCCGGGCCATCTCCGGGGTGGGAGGCGAGCAGTGTTCGACCCGAAGTTGAGTGCAAACGCGGGAGAGCCAGCTGCATGCACCGTGGCCGGGCGGCGGGTTTGTCTTCACTGCTATCCCTGCAGCTTTGCTTCTCTTACTCGCTTCTTGACAGCCTGAGCGGATGCCGACATCTTCTGGCTTTCGTGCCTGTGTGATCCTGCACCCCTTTCCGGACTCTCTCGAGCCTCCTTCTCCTGTCTTTGGTTCCCAGCTATAAAAACCCAGCCTCACTTTCCTTCCCCATGCTTGTACAAGGACACATTCAGCCACGATGCCCAGGAAACGCACACATGGCACGCACCCACCTGGCTACGTGTGGAAACTCTGCCTCATGCCACGAAGCTTTGCTCTCGCACCCACACACTCGCTCCTGGTGCCGACAGGGACTGTGGCTATTCCTTCTCCTTTCCTTCCCTTGGGTTTCCTCAGGGAAAGGCCTGGAGAGCAGAAATTGCCTGATCGGTCTCACCTGGGAACACCTCTCTAGGGGTGTTTTCCTGGCCCCACCAGCGTAGAAAGTCAGTCTGAGTGTGGAGCTGCCCATACTTTGCCTTCTCCAGACTCCTGGGTGGTCTTTGTAGGTCACTTTTTCATGATGTGTAGCTGGGGTGGGGAAGATTCTCTTCTCTCTGGGTGGAGGGCCTAATTATTTGTGTTTGGGTCAGGGGAAGAGTTGGACCTGTTCTGTGCGGGCTGCCAGCCTCAGGCGCAGATGCTAAATGCTTCCTTCTGGAATGTGCCTGGCCTGTCTCTGCATGTGCCTGGCGGGAGGGACAGGTGTCCTGAGGGGTGTCCAGGAGGTGACATGTTCCCGGCCCTACACAGCTAGCTGGCTTAGGCTTAATTCTCTGGTGAGGTCGGCTCAGGCATCTGGCCAAACTCTGCTTCTTAATTAGTTTGTGTGTCTCTTACTGGCTGGCCCCTTGCATAGGACAGAAAAGACAGGAAGGATACAGCAGGGACTGGAAGAGGCTGGGACTTGGAAGAGGCCGGGACTTGGAAGAGGCCACTGAGTGAGCCTCAGAGTCCTTGGCCTCCCTTGGGTGGAGGAAGATACCCAGGGTCTGTGCGTTCCTTTTTCTTCTTCTCCAAGGTTTCCCTACAGCTTCCTTACCTCCCTAGAAGTGGCCTGAAAAGGATGCTGCTGAGGCCTTTACCTCTTGCTCATCACCCCCAAGAGGCTCCAGAGAGATGAAAACTCTCCCTGTCTGTTGCTGTCTTCCACTCCGCCCTCCCTTTGTGTGCTCTTTGGCGGGTCTGGCTGGCCCATCTCCTGATCTGGCCTTTCTTCATCTCCTGCAGCTTCTCCAGCCTTCGCCAGGGCTGTGTAGTTCCATCGTGAGGAGGTCTTTCTGAGTCTAGTCTGGAAACCCCAGAGGGCAGCGGGTGAGGGACAGGGAGTGGTTGTCTTTGTAGAATCTTATGTCAGAGTACCTACCGGCCAAGATTCAGCCAGAGGCGTATCTTCCCCCTTTTGCGCTCTATTTTCTCAACTTCCTTATGTCCCAGCTGCTTGCCCTCGGCAAATCAAGGAGGGCTAGATGCACTGGGACCAACCCCTGGCACTTGGGCCATATTCTTTCTACTTCCTCTTTGAGGGAAGGCTAGGACCTCGAGGGAGCTGCAGGGTGGAACAGCTAAGGCAGAGGTGATGGTAAGTATAATATGAGCTGGGAGGAGGAGAGCAAGAGGCTGCTGAGTTCATTGTGATGCTAGAAGTTTGGGCCAGATACAGCAGCAGGGCACACCTTTGTAGGCCTGGGACCCATTTCAGTAGCAGCGTGAGAGCTGGAAGTGAGTACCTGGGTGGTGCAAATGGTTAAGCCCTTGACTGGTACCTGGAAGGTTATCAGTTCAGACCAACCCAATAGTGCTGGGTAAATAGACCTGGTAATCTGCATCTTGAAAGATCAGCTATTAAAAACCCATGAAGCACAATTCTTCTCTGACATACATGGGGTTGCCGTGAGTTGGAATTGACCCCATGGAAAGTAGGTATGAGAGTTGGTATTAGTTTTCCTCACCCTCAGTTTCTCCCTATCCCCCACATAAGTGAAACAGCTTGAGAAAGAGCGAGGGTAGAGGGTAAGGACCAAGGATAGTCATGCTTGGCCGTCACTGTATCACTGCACCCAGCATGGTGCCTGGCACGCAGCGGGGCTTAGTATATATTTATTGAATGACTGATGGGCCATGCTTCTTGAAATTCTTTCTCCCTAAGAAGTCTGTCTAGGATGGTTGCCAGCAGGACAGTGGACAGTCTTTGAGGGTTTCTGCTTAGGGAGAGTCATGGAGTCCTAGGTTGGTGGCCATCTAGGACCTCAGGGAGAGGAGAGAGGAGGCTGGAAGTTCTGTGCGGTCCCGACAGTGGAGAGAGAAGCAGCAGGTTTGATTCAAGGCACAAGAGAAAAGCGTGCCCTGGGGAGGCAGCCCAACTTCTTTCACTCTTCCCTGAGGCCTGAGTGCCTGAAGAAGTGGCAGATGAGAGTGGAGGCTGAGTAGAGAGGAGGGAAGAAGAGCAGATGCGCGGGGCAAACCGGTCAGGGTCTGGCCTGGGCTGTGATTCTCTGCAGAGGCTGGTGGGAGGCAGGTGCAGGGAGCCCTATGCCCTGCCCTCTCTGAGGCTTCTCCTGTCCTCTCTGCAATCTGCTGTCCCCAGTAGGGCTGGGGACGTATTTGCAGTCTTGCCAGGTGGCTTCCCTCTTCTTTGGGGCCCAGATGCTACAGCAGTGGTGAGTGCCGGACCAGATGGTCCTTTTGGAGCCAGACCCCTTCTCTCAGCCTCCCAATCTCCTGGCCCAGTTTGTTGTTCTCAGAGAAGGGGTTCTGTAGTCAGCTTTCTGGCAGGTTAGGAGGGTGCTGGCCCTGGGGGCCTAGTTCTGGGGCAGCAACAGTAGGCAGGTGGTGGAGGAAAGTGCCCCGTGTGTGGATATGGTCAGAGAACACCCTTTTCCCTTCTGGCTTTCTTACCCCCTCCCAGAGCAGCCAGACTCCCAGCCAGGAGCAGGCCGATAGGACTTGTCTTTTTCTCCTGTATAAAAAACACAACAAACCCCTGGATTATTTAATATGCAGGAGTGGGAATTGACATTATCCTTAAGACAGGTTGTTTGCAACTTACTGGTGGAAGTCAAAATATTTCACCAAAGGTGTCATCAGAAACTACTATCCTATGCTAATTTTTGTGGGAACATGAAGACAGATGTTGAATAATTTGACAAGAGCAACATAGCTTACAGAATTATTACCAAGTCAGGTTTTTTCCCCTCCTCTGGGGGGTGTGAAAGAAGGAATTTCAGGAAGTGTGTCTCCCAGCACTGTCTTCTCTGCGTTGATCTGGGTGTGAGAGCTCTTGGGATTTTTTATCATTTTCGCCCCATGCTTGGAGTCTGGCTGTCCGTACTTGGTCTCCTGATGAAGGCTGGGAGGCATTGCAAAAGAAAACCCCGGTTCCCCAGTGCTAGCAGAAGGCGCTGGGATTTCTCAATGTCCTTGAGAAGGTCTGTACCTCTGTCCCTTCCTTCTCAGTTTTAGAAATGGTAGGAGGGGGAGATTTGTGTCCACAAATCCAGGCTGCTTTGTTTGCTTTGCCAGTATGGTCTGTCCCCCCTCCCCCTGACTGAGGCAATCCCCTGAGCCGCCCCGAGGGCTCCCCAGGCCCCTGGTGTTGGGCAGGAAGGTCTCAGTCAGGCTCAAGGTTTTCATGTTATCCCTACCCTGCAGCCTGGGTGGGGAAGTGATAGGTTGTGGGGACGGTGGTCAAGGGGATTCACCAGGAAAGCACCCTGGAGAGGATGGACTGGGGACATGGCAACGGCCCACGTGTAATTGGCCAGCCCTGGCTGCGAGCTGCCGGGCTGGGGTGGCAAAGCCTCATTTAGAGCCTGGTATTAGCTCTGCTTTGCTGGAACATGGAGAGGCGGGCGGGGAGCTCCGTAGGGAGAATGGAGGGAGCTAATCACAGCCGCCAAGGCCCGGCAAATGAATGATGCAGGAAATCAATACCTGGGGGCGGGAGTGGAAATCCGGGCAGTGGTAGCAACCCCGGCTTCTCTCTGCTGCCCAGGAGGCACAGGCGGGCCTGGAGGAGTGAGACTGAGACAGGAACCCGAACGAAGCCCCCTCCTTCCCTGCCTGGGTCTCATCCTCCGGTGGCTGGGCTCAGGGAGGTTGGGTCAAGAGACGCCCAACTCAGCAAAGGCAGGGGACCTGGGAGGTGGAATCTTGGGCCTCTCAGTCCTAGAAAGGCCTGCCCTGCCCTATCTACCTGGCTCTGGACTCTTGAGCCTGACTAGACCCCAGGTGCTTGGTTGTGTGTAACTGCCTGGGGGCCCTGCCCTGAGTGGCTGGCTGGTGCTGCTGCTCCACATGTGGCCAGCAGGGGGAGGGCTTGGCCACCACATTGCTTCTTGCCTTTCCTGGAATCCCTTGGCCTCTTCCTCCCCACTGGAGGACCTTGCTCTAATTTTTCAGCTTGGGGAGGCTCGAGGCTCCTCAGAGCCTTCTAAAGCTCCTGGCTTCCCTCCAGCTCCCACTACCTACTCCAGTGTCCCAAAGCACCACCTGCGGCGAAAATCATGTTCTCTGCACCCTCAGTGGCCGGAGGACAATTGTGTAGGGCTCAGCTTGGAGGATCCTGCCCAGGTGAGGCTGTGAGCACACCAGCAGGGCAGGGGCTCGTGCCTTTAAAGAGCTGCTGCTTGATAAACCTGAGGCAGAGTTCCTCTGCTGCATCTTCCACTGTCCTCAGATGATCCTCCTTTCTGGGTAATCATCTGCTGATTGCTAGCACTAGGTGCTAAGGGGTCCCTATTGTGTTTGAAATGAACCCTGGTGGCATGATGGTTAAAACACTCAGCTGCTAACCAAAAGTTGGTTTGCAGGAGAAAGATGGGGTAGTCTGCTTCCTTAAAGATCAACAGCTGTGGACACCCTGTAGGGCACTTTGACTCTGTCCTGTTGTGCTGCTAGGAGTTGATATCAACTAATGGCAGTGGGTTTGGGGCATTGCACGTGTAAATGCTGACATGGGAGGCAAAAGCAATACTTTACTGGAAGGAATATATATATATATATATATTAAAAACAGTGAAATTTCCCTTTCCCCCAAGTCTAAGTAATAAGTACTCCTTGTGAAACAATCAAATGTTACATAAAAGTATCAGAAAGGAAGTAGAAGTCACGCAGCATGCCACCATGCATTTGGTGATGGTTCTTTCAGGCATCGTTTTGTGCAAAGACAATAAACCTTGTCGGGAGAATCATTGCTTAGAACAGTATGATAATCCCTTGTTTTTCTTGTTAGGTGTCATTCCATAGGTCTCGACTTGAAGTAACTCCTTGTGACAGAGTAGGGCTGCCTTGTGAGGGTTTTTTAGGCTGTAATCTTTACAGGAGTAGATCATCAGGTCTTTCTCCTGTGGAGCTGTTGAGTGGGTTCCAACTACAGACCTTTCGGTTAACAGCCAAGTGCGTAGCAGCCAGCGTTCCTTTGTAATCCCTTGGCCTGTTGCAGTCAAGTCAATTCCAGCTCATAGCAACCATACAAGACAGAGTAGTACTGCCCCATAGGATTTCCAAGAATCGACTGATTAGCAGCTGAGCTCTTAACCACTGCACCACTGGGACTCCTTGTCATCCCTTAAAAAAAAGTAATAACCTGTTGCCATCTGTTTGGGTCTGATTCATAGCAACCCTAGAGGTCAGAGTAGACCTGCCCCATAGAGTTTCCAAAGAGCGCCTGGTGGGTTTGAACCGCTGACCTTTTGGTTAGCAGATGTGGCACTTAATCCACTATACCACCAGGGTGTCCCTGTAACCCCTTATACTTATATAAATACCATGTGTGTTACCAAGCATTTTCATCCCTCTATATCATTTGATTCCTGCAACAGCACGAGAGAGCTGCACAGTGGGTCCTCTTGTCCTCTTTCATTGGATAAAGGAACTGAGATTTCAAGGTTTAAGCAACCTGCTTGAGGTCACACAGCTGGTAGGGAGTGGCTGGTGACTGCATCCTTCCTGGGTCATCTGACTGGGGAGCGGGAAGGCAGTGCGTGGTATCCTCTAAGTCACCATCATTAAATATTTACTGAACACCTCCCTTGAGCAAGGCACTGTTCTGGGCATTGACAGAGCTACTGTGATGAATAAGATGCAAGTTCTGCCCTCAAGGAGAAAGGGAGGGGAATCTCATACATGGTGGTGGTTCCTAGGAGATCTTGATAAATGCCATGTGGCAAGGGCAGATAAAGGGCTGCAAGGATCCGAAGGAGGGAGAAATTACTTCCAAGGCCTTGTGGGGAGGATTTGAACTGGCCTTGACGAATACAAGTAAGGACAAAGAGATGCAACGGTGTCTCAGGTGGAGGATGAAGCTGCGAGGTGGCTCAGTTGGGCTGGAGCCTAGGTTGAAAGGGAATTGAGGCCTTTAGGGTTGGAATAGTGAAGGAACAACAAAAATCGCTCATGTTTACTGCTCAGGCTGCTATAAATATGCATGATCTTTAGTCCCTGCTACAACCCCTTGAGATAGTCATTTATTGGCCCATTTTACTAATGAGTAAACTGAGGGCTCACAGAGAACTTTGCTCCAAGAGGCAGAGCCAAACTTGAACTCAGATCTACTGATTACAGAGCTTGTACTTGGGGGGAGAGGAGCTGGAATCCTGGCTTTGAGGGAAGATGTCAGGAGGGTTTTAAGCAGGGAACTAGATAGACGTGAGCCTGTATTTCGGGCAGTGTAGTTGTGCAGCTGTGTGTTAGAGGGGGCTGCTGAAAGAGATGAGTCAGGAGGCCCTGGAGTTGTCCAGGGTAATGTCACAAGCGCTTGACCCAGTGTAGTGGCTGTGAGAATGGACAGAAGGGAGTCATTCTAAAAACACAGAAGTGCAGGCTGTGTTTGCCTGAGATAATGTAGGGAGGAAAACAAGCTTTTGCGCCTCTGGAGTTTGCATTGAAGTTGTAGGGAGATAATGAACAAGTCAACGAGTAAGTGTATAATGTGTCTGAGGAGAAGTACTGTGAAGAAGAGTAGAACAGCTAAGAGGACAGGGAGTAGTAGATAGTGGTCCAAGTTCATTCATATACAGTTGGCAGGGGGTCTCTGAGCAGAGACCTAAAGATGCAGAGGGAGGAAGCACCATGGGTATCTGCAGAAAGTGTGTTCCAGAGGGGACTAGCCAGTGCAAAGGCCCTGTGGTAGGATTGTGTCTGGCATGTTGAACTAGGAGAGTAGTAGGAGTTGAGGCAGAGAGCCAGAGGGACCAGATTGTCTGGGGCCTTGAAAACTATTGTAAGGCTTTAGGATTTTATTCCACATGAGATGGGAAGCCAGGAGGATTTAGAATCTCTCCAGCTGTTGTGAAGAAATTAGACCGTAGGAGGGAGGGGTCAGGGTATCGCAGTTAGAGGCTGTTGCAAAAGGCAAGCACCCAGTTTGTATGATGGTTAGATCCTGAAAGCACATTACAAGGAATGCAGACAAGGGATAGAACCTGAAAACACCTTGGAGATTTGGAGTTGGGAGACGTGGCACACAGTGGCAGGGATGAAGAACAAAGGCCATTGGAAGCCAGACAGGTTTGGGCAGTGAAGTGAAGTGGTTAAGAGCCTGGACTGGTGAGTAGGAACCTTGGCTCTGAGTCCTAGCTATTCCCGCCACCAGCTGTGAGATTCTCAGACCTGCTTTCTGAGCTGCAGCTTCTCAGTTGCAAGGTGGGGATAAGGTACCCGCCACCTTGGGTGTGTGGTAAGCAAGCGAGGAGCCAGTGGCCGGCAAGCACAGAGCACAGTACCCAGCACTCAGCAAGCCCTCAGTGAGTTAACTTTATGTTCATGCAACCTGAGTTCAATCTTGAACTTCACGAGATGCTGGGACAGGTCATAGAGATGTTGAAAGGGCAGGACATAAGTGTTGGTGCTCAGGAGACAGATCAACTCTGACAAGGCAGGTTTGCAGATGTGGATTTATGTCCACGGGATGACGAGGTGAAGACCATGAGGCGGAATGCCGTTGCTGAGGGCGAGAAGGGACTGGGCTGAGGCCAGAGGCCTGGGGAGGAGAGGGGAGACATCGTAGGTGACGTAAGGGGTGTAAGAAGAGGCCAGGAGGGGAAAGGGTCTCAAAAGCAGTAGGGGGTGGGGTGGGGGAAGGGACTGAATCATGAGAAGCAAGGCTCTTGGAGGTGAAGGAGGAGACGGAGTCAGAAAGGGCCACTTGCCAACTGGTAGATTGGCGGGGAGGCAGGAAGGCACAGAAGAGGTTCCTCATACTTTCGTGCACAGGAGTCTCTTGGGAATCTTGGAAAATGAAGATCCTGATTTAGTGGGTCTGGGCTGAGATTCTGCTTTTCTAACAACCTCCTGGACAACACTGATGCTACTGGTCCACAGACCACACGTGGAGTAGTAAAGGTGTAAAGAAAGGGGATTATATTCATATGGGCAGTTGTGGGTTAGAGGGCCAGGCCGGCAGCATGTAGCCTCTGAGGTTCCTTGGCCCAGTAGCCTCATCTCTCTGAGTCTTAGTTTCCCCAGCTCGTTCAGGCGTGCCAACTTCGTGGAATTATAGAGAAACATGAGAGTTACAGCACTTTATAACCTCTCAGAAGCTCTGGGGACTCTCTCATGGGGGCAGAGGGAGTGGCAGGCAGATGGCAAGGATCCCCCAGGGGCGTGGGTGGTGTGGGTGGCACATGGAAGCTGGAGGTGCAGGCTGCGCTTTTGAGAACTATGGCAGGGCAAGGACAGCAGGAACAGCAATGGGAAACCGGGGCTGCAGAGGTGGGCGGCCTCAGTAGGGAGGCAGCGACTTGGGTGAGCAAGAGGGTGCTGCTTGGCCAGCACTGGAGATTCCACCCCAGGCTTTTCCTGGTTCTTTCCAGTCCTAGAAACCCAGCCTGGAGAGACCTTGATTATCTGGAGGGTTGGAAGCTGTGCAGAGAAGTGGTTCTCAGCCCTCATAACACATCAGAACCGCCTGGAGAGCTTTCTCAATAGCACGTGTGGCTCCACCCCAGGCCTCCTGGATCTGAAACCCTGCAGGTGGCATCCAGGCAGCTGTGGTCTGAAGAGCTGTCTAGTTGATTGTCAGGCACAGCCAGTGTAGACAGTACATTGGGATGAGTCAGGCCAAAACATGTGTCGTCTTCCCTTGGGCTTTCTGGGTTTTCCAGGTCACTGACCAACCCTTGTTTCAACTAAACTCATCAGGACCCCAAGGCCTTTATAAAAAAGGGCCCACTTATTTTTAAAAACATGAGTGGGACAGAAAGGAGTGTGCTGTCACCAGGCAAGGAGAGCAGTAGGAGCTGCACATAGGCAGGCATGCGAATTTAAACTGGATTGTACACTTTTACTCAATCACGATAAAAAAAATAAATAAAAAATATATATATATACAAAATAAAAAAATAGAAACAGGAGTAGGGAGATTTCTGTTGTAATGATGGTGCTAATGGAAGGTCCAGATTAGAAGCTTGGGATACTGGCCCCCGTCTCTACCTCAAACCAAAGGATTTTCTAGTCCCCAACTAGATAGACTGAAAGATACTGCCCCAGAGATGCTATTCTTAGTCATTTTCAATATCTACCCTCTGATAACCTCCTTTGAAATGTGGCACATTATTATTTTTTTTTTTAATTTCTTTTATTCCCTGTTTGGTTTGGAATAGAATGTACTTTCTCAAGACTAGACTGTATTGCAGCAATTCAACATAAATCAGGGAAATAATTTATTGAGTACCTACTAGGTTTCAGTGATAAAATAGAGGATCAGTTAAAACCAGGAAAAGTGGATTGACATGCTATCCACAATGATCGGCTCGGACACAACCAGTGATTGTAAAGGTGATGTGGAACCAGGCAATGTTTCCTTCTATTACACGCGACACAGTCACCATGAGTCAGAACCGACAGGAATGGTAATGGGGTCTGGGGCGCCTGCAGAAGTTCGTGGCGCTTGCCCCAAGGAGCACCCAGTTCCATGGGAGACGGCGCAGTCAACTCTGTCTCCCTCACTTGCCTTAGGAAGAAGCTAATGCCCAGGTTGGGTGACTTCCCAAGGTTCCACAGTTAGTAGGTGGTGGAGTCAGGATTTGAACTCAAGCCTGCCCAATGCCAAGCCTAGTGTCTGCCCCTGCCCCAGGTGTGAGGTTCTTGAGAGGGATACCTGGCTGTTTTCTTGTTCTGCTCGAGGGGATTGTCCAGTGAGTGTCATGAGGACCCCAGTCACGTCCTGCTGCTAGAGACTAATTAAGAGTTACTTTTTTTTATGTAAAAGAAGCTTAGAGGTAGACTGTGGATGGGGGCTGGTACAGAGGCTCCTTGGTCATCAGAGACCCAGGCTCCTTTCCTCTTGTTGCTTTGCTGACCTTATGGTAGTACTTCTCAAACTTGACTTCACAAGAGAATTACCTGGGATGCTTTTAAAAATCTAGATATCCAGATCATATCCCATATCTGGGGCTAGGAGCCAGACATCAACATTTTTTAAAGGGATCTCCAGGTGATTTCAGTGTGCAGCAAAGTTCAAGAACCGCTACAGCCTAGGACATTTTGCCTCAAGGCTGACAAAAGGCTGCTGGAGCTCATCCATCATATCACTTTTCAGGAGAAAGAAGGGAGGAACATAAAAGGGAGTCCCAAGGTGGTGCAAATAGTTAAAGTGCTTGGCTGCGCACTGAAGAGTTGGCAATTCACGTTCACGGAGGTACCTCAGGAGAAAGGCCTGGCAGTCTACTTTAAAAAAATCAGCCACTGAAAACCCAATGGACCCCAGTCCTAAGCTGATACTCGTTAGGTCACCATGAGTTGGAATGGACTCAATGGTAACCAGTACTGGTACCAACAGAGTCAGCCTTTTATAAAGGACTTTCCTAGAAGCCCCCTCCCAGTGACTTAGCTGCAAAGAGGCTGAAAAATATAGTCTTTCAGATGAGCATATCCTCTTCTAAGAAAATATTGGGGTTGTGTTACAAGGAAGGAGCCCTGGTGGTGCAGTGGTTAAGCTTTCTGCCACTAACCAAAAGGTCCGTATTTCCAGTCCACCAGGTGCTCCTTGGAAACCCTACGAGGCAGTTTTTCTGTGTCCTATAGGGTTGCTGTGAGTTGGAATTGACTCAATGGCAGTGGTTTTTCTTTTTTTTTTTTGTAGTTGTTAGAAAGAAGGGGAAAATGGATATTGGGTAGATACTAAGCATGTTTTGTCACAAATAGCCACGTTAGGGTCAGTTGGTGTTTCTTGAGTGAGAAGGCACTTAGATGGATGTGAACAAATGGCTGTCTTCCCAGCTTCCCCCTTCCTGCCAACCTGACCCAAGTCGGGGGCTCTGGCTGCTCTGAGGGCTCTCGGAATGGGCCTTAGAGAAGACAAACCCACTGTGTGGAAATGATTTGCTTGGGGTCACCCAGACATTCATAGTAGAGTCCAGCCCAGCTTCTCATCTGCTCACATACTTGCTCTGCTCCCCTTTACCCACACTGAACCCACTCCCCTGCCTGGGGTGGTTGATTTCAGCTGATTTTATACCTTTCTCGGCGACATAGTCCCAGCAACAGGAGAGCCCTGTAGGCCCAGAGACAAGCAGTCTCCTGATTTGGGGGGAACAGAAACTGAGGGCCTGGTTTAGAAGCCATGGGCCAGAGGGTACTTTAGAGGTGGTCTAGCTTATCCTTGGCAGGCTGATACCCACATGAGACCAAGAGGCTCCACTTCTTTTTGCTCAGTGTTGCTAGTCCTTCATTGTTAGTAGGTTCTTCTCATAGTCAGACCTTACTTCATCTTGCTGCAATGTAACCTCTTATTAGAAGGATTCAGGAGCTAAGGTCTCTGAGCTGAATTTCAGTTTTCTCCTTGACTCTGAGAGTATTCTCAGATTTGTTAAAAATTCTTAATGAAGGCACTTTTTTTGTTATTCTGTGAGGGACATCAGAGGGACAGAGTCTGAGGCCATGACTTCAAAAACAGGTATCCTGGCTGTGGTGACAACAGAGTTGGGAGGAAGCAAGCTTCTGGTGGCCTTGTCTACCTGAATTTGGTTCTGATTATTCCAGTATAATGTAGGGCACTTTGGGTAGGTTACTTTATCTTTTGGCAAAACTTATTAGCACATGAGGCAAACCAAAGGCACCAGGAACATGTTCTGTGACAAGGCCTGGCCTCAGTCTTTCTGGGGGAAGACCACAGGGTTGACACAGAGAAAGACTGTGAGAAGGGACTTGAGGTGTGTGAAAGAGCGAGCTGCCAGCCAGTGGCCGCCAGTGGCAGACCTTTGAGATTCAGTGCAGGAAGAGATAGAGACCAAAGAGGAGAAGCAGCTTGTCAGCAGGTAGGTGCCAAGGCTGATCTTAGAAACCGTATCAAGACGCTGGAAAGCTGAATCTTTCTCCACTTTCTTATGCTGCCTCCTAGGCTCAGAAGCCAAATCGTGTTGTAAGTTATTTATAAGCTTATTTTATGCTCACGTCTCTATCATCCTCCCCTCCCCCCCGGCATCCTTGTTTCTTATTTCCAAGCTTCACTGCACTGGGGCTGTCAGGGCTCCTTCTGGGTCCAGACTGCTAGTTGGATGTTAGAAACCCTTCATGGAATGTCGACAAGGCCTCGGGAAGCCTCTCCTGTGGAAAGAGGAGGTACCCAGGTTGGGGTGGGCCAACTGGAGGTCGGTGCCAGTCTCCCCAGGTCTGAACTCGCACACTGCCTACAGGTTCCACCATTAGAATTGCTAGCAAGTTAGCCCCTAAAACAAGGCCACTGTCTCCAGAAGATTCCTCTGGGAATACTGGCAGCCCTTCAGTCTTCTCCAGCAGCCCAGGTTGGTGTGTCAGGTGAGTTGGATCTTCAAGTGTGAGGTTCAGACAAGACAGTTTCCAGGGAGGTGATGGGTGGAGATAAGAGAGCATGGTAGAGCACTGGGTGTGTGTGTGTGTGTGTGTGTAGGAGACGGTGTGTTAGCCACTCTCAGGTTCCTAGGTTGTAGCCAGGGGAAGCACTTAATAGTAGACACTATGGACAAACAATTAGCCTGGGCTTCTAGTCTTAGGGGGAGTTCCTGCAGAAGCTGACCCAGAGTCGATGAGTCAAGAGCAGGTAGTTTCTTTGGGAGGGAGACTCAGGCAGCTCTGGCAGGAGAGTGGGGAAGTGAGGCAGGAAAGTCAAGTGTGCTTCAAAGGCAGTTACCAGCATGGGCAGACAATGTACTTCAAAGTTATCCAGCCATGGAGTGAGGAGCATTTATAGAGTGACTTCTACCCACCACTGGTTGAGGTGTTAATTTCCTTGGACTCCCAGCCGACTGCATGCACAGGTAGAATAAACCATAGCAACCAGAGACAATGTTGAGGCCAAGGGAGCAGGTGCTGGTGGTTGGAAGTTGGGCCAGTGTACACTGAAGTAGTCAGGGGAGTGTGCTTTGGGGGGCAGGGGGACCACCAGCCCTGACTGTATCCCACCTAACCCAGAGGTTTTGCTTCTTCCATCCAGCCTGTTTTGCTGTGAACTCATTGTTCTTAGGTCTTTTCTTCTGGATTAGGCTGAGTACTTCCCTATGATCGCCTGAACTGTGAGCTGGTCACTTACTTACGGAAGGCAGCGGCCAGAGGTGAGGGATCATGCCAAGCTGGTGCCACCGCTCTGCCAGCTGGTGAACATACTCCCTCTCCCATGCCTAACTCAGAAGCCAAATCAGGGCTCTAAGTTACCAAAGGGGGTGTGTGTGTGAGGGGCTGGCTTGGGGAGGGCTGGCGCTGCAGACAGGCAACATGAGTGGCTTTCTCGTGGCGAAGCCATCACTTCTGAGGCATTCAGAGACAGCAGTCTTCCCTTCTGCCTCGCATCAGCCATGGCTCCTGGCATTGCCCACAGGCATGGTGGCCTCAAGCGATGCCCGGAGGAGCTTCTTACTGAGGGATGCCCTGAGTGCTTGAAGTCCCTGCACCCTTGTGTGGTTCATTCCCTCACTTTCTGGGGTGAGGGGAGCAGGGCTGTGAAGCTGGCTGGGGTGGGGATGGACTGCATGGTCCACAGCCCCCTGCCTTTCCTCTGTTGGAGCTGAGGCGGGGGTCGGGGGTGACTTCTTCAGGCCTCCCTGCAGCATTACAGAGCCAGGCTCAGGGGCCCACGAGCTGAGTGGGTGAGTAGCCCTCGCTGCTGTTGGAGCTGTGTGTGTGTGTGTTTGCAGGTGTGGGCCTGTATGGAGGACCATTTGCTTGTGATAAACCACCGTCACTAGGTTCCACGCCATAAGCTGAAGTGCGTTTCTCATGTCCTCTGTGTCCTGTACATATGCACTTCACACGTGTGAAGATACGTGGGCATATGTGTATAGTAGGTGTATGTATCAATGATGATGTTGCACACAAGAACACGTATGTGTGTGTTCATGGGGCTACGTGTGTATCCAGGGGCAGGGGAAATTGCAGAACTCTTGGGGAGCCTTTCTGGGTCCACCTTGATCCTGCCGCCTGGCCAAGCGTCCCCTGGCCGGCATTGCCTTGGTGTCCAGGGACGACAGACATGGGTATCCAGCACCCTGGGCTGTCAGCCCAGTGCTTCTGCCCAGTCTGGGTTGTGGCTTTCCCCACCCTTCCAGAAGGCTTGAGTGGGGGGCAGGGGCAGGCTAAGGCCTGCCTGGCGCTCCTGGCTAATTTTCCCGGCCTCCATCGATCCAGCAGCTTCTCCTGAGTCTATTAGCAGTCGGCGAGTGAAAATATCCCCCATCGTGAGCCCTGACCTAAGACAGGGAGGAATCCATAGCAATTTGTTCTAACAGAGGAAAGCGTTTCCCTCTGATTTGTATTCCAATTTATTCCAGGCAGGAAGGGGGTCAGGGTTGGGGGGGTGAGCCCTGGCACAGGGCCTGAGCTGGACCCAGGCCCCTCCTCTCAGCCCCCCATGCCAGCCGAGGTGGCAGCTGGTGCTCCCTGTGGTTCCTGGCGGTAGGGGGGCAGGGTGCCGAGAGGAAAGGGGCGGCCCCAGCGAGGGGACGGAAAGGAGGCCCGCCAGCCTACCCAGCAGGCCCTGTTTGGCTGGGGACCTCATTTGTGGATTTGGTTTTCACAAAACACAAAGCAGCCCACTCGGATCCTCTCCCGGGCACTGGGGTATGTGCCAGGCGTGCGCTTACCCGCCATGCCCTTGCCAGGATGGGGGTTGGGCTGATGCATGAAGTAGTGGCCCCAGCTGGGCTGAGTGGCAAGGTTGCCTCTCTCCAGATGTCCTCTTGGGCCAGCCTTGCCCCGTCAGAGCTCCTCAGGCCCAGTGGGGAGCTGGCACCTTTGGGAAGTCCCTGTGAGGAGCCAGAGCCCCTCACTGGCACACTGTATTGCCCTCAGTGCTCCTGCTCCCTGACTGGTGCCAGCAAACTGAGCTCATGGTGTGCTAATGAGGAAGTCTCTTTTGAGCACCTGTACTAATGGTAGCTCTGGCTGACATTCATCAAGCACCTGCTATTGGCCAGGTGTCACAGTGGTTAAGAGCTTGGCTGTTAAAGTGACAACTCTGAGGTTGGAACCCATCCAGCGGACCTGAGGAGAACAGACCAGGTAATCTGCTCCCATGAAGATAGTTATTGCTGTGTGCTGTCCAATTGATTCCAACTCACAGAGGCCCTATAAGACAGTAGAACTGCCCCATAGGGTTTTCACGGCTGTAATCTTTACAGAAAGAGCCCTGATGTCACAGTGGTTAAGTATTCAGCTACTAACCAGAAAATGTCAGCTCAAATCCACCAGCTGCCCTGCGGATAGAGATCATAGCCTTGGAAAACCGATGGGACAGTTCTACTGTGTCCTGTAGGATCACTGTGAGTCGGAATCAGCAGCACAAGTTTGGATTTTCCCTGTTTGGGTCTTTACAGACTGGAGGGTACCACATCTTTGTCCTGTGGAACAGCGGGTAGATTCAAACCACTGACTTTTCAGTTAGTGCCTAATGCTTAACCACTATGCTGTCAAGGCTCTTCCTCGTGAAGATTGTCATTAGGTGCCATGGAGTCAGTTTCAAGTCACAGCAACTCTGTGTCAGTTTCAAGTCACAGGACTCTGCCCGGTCCTGTGCCATCTACACAGTCCTCGCTGTGTTTGAGCCCATTGTTGCGGCCACTGTGTCTGTCTGCCTCATTGAGGGTCTTCCTCTTTTTTGCCAACCCTCACCCATAAAGATTACAGCATAGGAGACCTCATGGGCAGTTTCTACTCTGTTGCGGCATCACTGTGTGTTGGAGTCGACTTGATGGCACACAACAGCAACAGTGCTGCAAAGTACCCAGTGCTTGCCAGGGGCTGGTCTTCCTTGTAAGTCTCAGTCTCCTCACCGGGGCCCCTCTGGCCCGTCCTTCCCCCATCACTGCTCAGTCCCTTCTTGCTATCTCCTCACCCTGCACGTCTTTCTCTCACGCCTGGACTGAGGGTGGCCCTGGTTCTTTCTGGAGAGACCCTCAGAAGAAGCCAGCTTCTTTTCTTCTTGGTCCCTTCTTTGGCCTCGCATTGCCCACCCCTCCTCTTCAGTGCCCAGCCCTCCTCAGAGGTGATACCGTGGCAGCTGGAGAGGAGGATTCTGGGAAGCGTCAGCCAAGTGGTCCTGTCTGTGGGTCTCCACTGCTTCCCACTCTCATTTGTCAGCCCCTGGGGGATGGGGAGTAACGACTAATTCTTCACACCTGAGTGTCAGCGACTAGCAGCTCAGAGATCAGCTGTCGGCACAGGACTAGCCAGGCTCCATGATATCACCAAGGTCTAATTTCAGAAGCAAGTCACTAAATATATTAAAGCTGTTGAATAATCATCTCTCTCACTCAGGTTAGAGTGCGGAGAGGGAGTGTGGCCTGAAAGGCAGGAGAGTGGAGGTGTCTGAAGCAGAGCTGGATTTGAGTCCTACCTCAGCGACTTTCTGGCTGTGTGATCTTGGGCGGGGTAAGCCCTGTGCCTCAGTTTCCCCACATTATCCAGACAGGATAATGACAGCACTTTCCCCTGCAGTGTAGATGCAGGGAGGATGTGTGGAAAGCTGTGCTGAGCCCGGCAACTGGTCCTCCGGGGGTAAACAACTCAGCTGTTGACTCTTAAAAAAAGGTCCTGCTACCTGAGCCATCCCAGTACCACACCTGGCTCAGGAAGCTGTTGCCTCATTGCTGAGTCACTTCTCTGTCACCAGGGGCGTGGCGTGTGGTGGATGCAACATTGAGGGAGAGAGAAAGCAATGCTGAGACCCTGTTCTGGGAGAAAGGGTGGGAGAGTTCCCACCTTCCTTGCATGTCCTTCTTGGGAAGCTTGCATCAAGAATGTTTGCTTTTAACTACTTTATAGGGGTTGGGAGACAAGTGCTTTTAGCATCCAGCTCTTTACCTACCACTGCCTGGATGCCTGTTCCAGACGTCACTTACCTCCATCCTCCTGCAGTTACCCCTCCTCCTGCGTCCTCAGCCCCTCAGAAGCCTCCTAATGGCAATGACTTTTATGTCGCTGGCTGTGACTCAACTCTGGTCCAATTGGCCTCCCTCATCCCCAAGTCTTTCACTTTCTTCCCCAAATCTCCTGGGTTTCAAGCCATTTACAGGTTGCTCAGAGACTAAGCATTGTAATCAGATCCTATGGTGCCTGCCACTTATGTGGTTTCTAAAATTTTCACCAAAAAAGGAGAGAAACCCTTCAGTGATGAAAAAAAAAAAAGAGACTACTTAAGCAAGAGAGCAAGCATCACATTTCCTGGTTTATAAACATATCGCATGCTAAAGAAAATAGATTCTCAAACTCTATTCTTCTGAATTGACTCTTGAAAAAAAGATTGTTCATCCCTTTCAGGGATTTAGTGTGTTTTCCCTCCCAGGGTGTTCGCTTTTTGAAAAGGATACAGGGAGAATGAACAAGTGACTGTTTAATATGCCGGGTAGCATGGAGTGCTCTTGAAGAACATGCAAAGCTGGGAAAGGAGATGGGAGTGATAGGTGGAGTCTTAAAATAGGCACTCAGGGAAGAAAATGATGGGGCCAGCTCTGTGCAAACCTGTGGAAGAGCAGCTCAGGCAGAGGGAGCTGCAAGTGCAAAGGCCCTGAGGTGTGGCCTCTTTGAACAGTGGCGGTGTGGGGGCCCAGTGTGGCTGCAGTGAGGAGCAGGGCAGTAGAACATGAGGTGAGGGTGGGGGCAGATACAGGTGGAAGCATGATTGCTGCTGTGTGCCTATGAAATCGACTCTGACTCATAGCAGCAACCCTATGCGACACTGTAGAACTGCCCCATAAGGTTTCCTAGGCTACAGTCTTGGCACATGCAGGCCCACGTCTTTTTTCTTGAGCCCCTGGGCCGGGTGTGGGGAGGGGTTTGAACTGCTGATCTTTTTGTTAGCAGTTGGACACTTCACCATTGTGTCACCAAGGCCCCTTGGGAGGATGGTAAAAAACACCAGAGCCATTGCCACTGAGTTGATTCTGACTCATGCTGAGCTCTGCCCAGGCCCCCCAGTGGTGTAGGGTGGGACAGAAACACCGTCCTGCCCTCCCCTTCTGTTCTGGGAACTCGGTCCCCACCCACCCTCAAGCTGCAATATTGATTTCTCTGTCAGGTTTGTTATTGCTAATGTTATCCACTTAAACAATTTCATAGGAAAGAAAAGAAACCCGATGACCATCAAACATTAACTGTTCCCTCTAAATTCTCTGTGCCTACCTGTCAATATATTTTTACATGGCAGTAAACAGTGGTCCATTCTGTTTTCCTGGCTGACTTTATCTCTTACACCTGTCTCTTGGTATTGACTGGGCCCTCAAACCTGTCACTTTAACGGCTGCAGGGCACACCCCCGCACTGATGCCTGGAGTTTGGGTCACCATTTCTCCATTGCTGGCAGTCTGGGTAGGTGCCAACTTTCTCTTCTAAATAGCTCTGCTGTGAATATCCTTAGGTGAATTACTTTTTCCTTTTAAATGAATTTCTTGGGGCCTATTCCCCAAAGTGAGGCTGCCTAATAGGTCATAGGATAGGAACAGTTTTATGATTCTCATTTTGCATTGCTGGGTTGTGCTTCAGAAAGTTTGAGGCAGCATTGACCACGGCCCAGACAACAATGGATTTTATCATTTTAATTTATTTTCATGGGTTTAATAGGTGTGTTACAGTCTGCTTTTTAAAAGCCTATTTCCATTTCCTGAAGCCATATTTGGGTCTTGCAGCACCTAAGAGTAGTAAGATCGTATGTTTAGGTGGAACTTTACAGTTTACACAATACTTTCTTTTATGTCATTTCACTTAATGGGAAACTGTGGGCCCCGTGTTATTGACCTGTGTCTTATATGGGAAAATAGGGGATTAGTCAAGTGAAATGCCAGAGTGAAGCCTCCAAACAGGTCTTTGGGGTTTGGTTGCTTTTATACTGTCTACCCACCCACTCCATCTCCTTTTTATGTGGGGTTCTTCATCTCCAGATACCCAGATATAACCCAAATCTGATGCCTTAGCCCCATCCTTTCCCCCATTCTGCCTGAACCAGAAGCCCAGACATCATATCTTCCCTTCAGGGTTGAGTCTTGGCATCGGGGTCCAGAGGAAGCTGTGTTCTGTCTCTGTCCCTCTGGACTTTGGGGTCAGGTGCTACTCCTTTCTTTCTGTAACCCAGGACAGCCCAAGCTTTGTATTCTGGACCTTGCAGTGTGCCTGTTATCAACGACTAGGCCTCAGGCGCCTAGGGTCAGGGTCACTTTGGGGGTTGTCAAATTCTCCTTTGGGAGCCACAGCTCTGAGACTAGGAAAGCCTTCTCCCCGTAGGTACATCTCCAAAGCTGTGTTTGGTTTTCTTCCCCTCCCTCCTGACTGTATTCCTAGAACATCTACTAAGGTGGTATGCACTGTGCTCAAAAACCAGAGCCAAACCCACTGCTGATGAGTTGATGTGGACTCATGGTGACCTTACAGGACAGGGTAGAACTGCCCCATAGAGTTTCCAAGGAGCTCCTGGCGAATTGGAACTACGGAGCTCTTGGTTAGCAGCCATAGCATGTAACCACTATACGGCCAAGGTTTCTGTACTGTGCTCAGTAGCGTTCTGTTCCCATTCTATTTAATGCTCACAATAGGGAGCACTATTACAGCCACTTTACAGTCAGAAACTGAGGCTGTAGACTTACTTGAGTGTTGCCTGATTTGCCCCAGGCCGCACAGTAATCAGTGGGACAACCTGGACTAGGACCCCAGACTCACCCTGCTTCTCCCACGGACTTTGTTCCCCCGGTATGCTTCAGTGGGTCGAGGCTGGGTCCTGGCCAGGGACTGGGGCCACATGAGCTGCAGCAATGAAGCCCAGGACTGGCAGAGCTTAGTGGGGCTGGGCTGCTGGGACATAGGCAAGAAAATTCTCATGTGAATAACTCGGTCTTATGGGCCCCATAGCTCCAAGCCAGACAGGCCCATGTCCTAGGTTCCGAGGAACCATTTTCTGTCCTGATGAGTAGTAGTTTCTCTCTCCTGTCATCACCCTGGGGGTTCTCCTGGGGAGTTGTCTCCTCCTATTGCTGACCACTTTAAGCCCACCTTGATGTGTTGGTCTTGCAGCACCCTCCTCCTCCTTGTTAAGTTTTACATTTTCCTCTTGCAGGACTTTGGGATAGGTTCCCAGAGGGTCCTGAGCTGTATTATCAAATGGGAAGGGAACCAACATCTATCAAGGACCTAGAAACCCTGGTGAGGTAGTGGTTAAGTGTTACGGCTGCTAATCAAAAGATCAGCAGTTTGAATCCACCAGGCCCTCCTTGGAAACTCTGTGGGGCAGTTCTGCTCTGTCCTATAAGGTCGCTCTGAGTTGGAATCGACTGGACGGCGGTGGGTACTAGGTACTAGTCATTGTGTGATGTACCATGTGTGCCATATCTCATTTAATCCTCACAGTAATCCAGAAGTTACTTTTACTATAACCTGATATGTATTGTTAGTCCCATTTTGCAGATGAAGACACTGAGGCTTAAAGAGATCAAACAGCTTGCCCTGCAGACTTGCACTTATAGCCTCAGATCAAACAGTGCCCAGTTTCACCTGAATGTTCTTCCTGTTCAGTTTAGAGCTACCTCAGGTCCCTTCATTGTTGAGAGTCTTGATCCTGGTGTCCTGGGACCCACGAGAGAGAAAGTTCCTTAACGGTTTCCTTTAAGGGACCTAAAAGTCCTCATTTAGAGGGCTTTTGCTTGGCCTGTCGTGATATCCCAGAGTTCCACGAGTGGTTGTGCAGGTTAGATTTCCAGTGATACACACAACAGTGAAGATTCTGTTAGCACACCCTGGCTTTCTCACAAGGTGTATGCCTTCCAGGGAGGCCAGGGTGTGGGTGCAGTGGTGCTGAACATTCCCAGGGAGGCACCAGTGGACTGGCCACTGCTTCCAGCAGAGCAGGGCTGCTGAGAGTGTCAGGCTCTGCCACAAGTTTCAGGCCCTGCAAACAGTGGCAGGCTCTGCAAACAGGATCAGTCTCTGCAGAAGATAACAGGCTTTGCAAGCAATGCCAGGCTCTGCAAACAGGACCCACGTGTGACAATGAAAGCAGTGCTTGCTTTGATATTCAGTCACAGTGAAAGGATGGCAGCCTGTGTACTGCTCCTTCCAGCTTTGGAGACTTGGCTTGGTTGCCACCCCTTGTTTAGCCACAATGCTTTTGTACCCAAAGGGCGGAGATACATATGCAGGTTGGGGAGAGAGTTCCATGTCCAGGAAGGAGGTTGGATGAACGTGGGTTTGATGAGCAAAAAAGGCCTCCTGGTGGAGTGGGCTTGAATATATATGGTCTGGAGCAGGGGAGGGCAGAGGCTCTGCATTGAAAGGGTTGGGCCTTTTGGCTCTGTGTCCTGGGGCTAAGAGTGCATGTTCACACAGGTGCTCAGGAAATGTTAGAGAATGAACCAAAGAATCGTGTCAAAAGGTCATTGTGTGTGCCCTTTGGAGGGTTGGGAGGACAGGGAGTGAGAGGGTAGATGGAGAGAGAATCCACTTAGCTCTAGGTTTAGGATGTAAGAGAGAATGGCCAGAGGCGGACAGGGTACAAGTCTGCTGGGGCTTCATCCTAACATGACTTGTATGAAGGTGAGACCAGAAGAGGTGGTATGTGGCACGTGCTACTGTTCACACTGGTTTTCCCAGCCCAGTACTCGAACCTCCCCCCATCTTGGAGCCCTCCTGGGAAGTCACCGGGCCACCCTTGGCTTGCGGTGAACACACAGCAGAGTTGAGCCAGCTCTGCAGGCAGTTGGGGCTAGGGTGAGGGAAGGGCATGTCTCTGCCACCAAGAGCACAGAGGGTAGTGTTGATTTTCCCAAGAGGTCCACGCTTGATGATCCACAGTCTACAAGAAAGGCTCAGAGCATCATTCCTGGCGGAAAGAAGCCCAGGCAGAGCCGACCAGGCACTGCCCCAGAGAGTCCTCTCCCAGTGCCCCTGGCCGCCATTCTCTGAGCAACTAATTAAAAGAGAAAAGCCTGTTAATATTTCAGCTCTCTTAACTCCATGAAATTATGAAGTGTCCATTTGCATTAGTCCATGCGTAAAGGGATCAATAAACATGTGGGTACCAGGAGCTGGGATGAGAAGGGTGTCAGAGTGAGGGACGGATGGTCTCTTAGGATTGCTGCAAGAGTCCGGCCCAAGCAGAGACTCAGTGACTAGTCCTGAGCTCCAGTATGTCCTCAGCGTGGCATTCCAGGGACTCAGGAAGTAGGAACGCGTGGGGGTTAGCACAAAAGTCAGGGAGTCAGAAAGACTTCAGACCAGAGGGCAATTCCCTGGTCAACTTTCTTAATCTTGCTGAGCCTCTGCTTTCTCATCTGAAAAATGGGAATAACAATAGGCATGTCATGAGCAGTCAATCATAGATACAGAGCACGCAGTACAATGCTGGCACAGAGCCAATGCTCAGTAGATGGCGGCTGTCATGATTATTGTTATGTGATGGGGCAGGTGGGGGTGGCTGAGACGCAACACAGTCTCCAGCGCACAGCAGTTCCTTCCTGCTCTGACTGTACCTATCAATAGGGCTTTATATGCATAGTTTTCACCCCAGCTCTTCTAGACTATGTACTTACCTAGTATATGTCTAGTGCTGCAAACCCCTAGTCCCAAGCTCAGTACCTCACAACTTTGAAGTAAGAGTTTGTTGAATGACTGCTTGATGGAAGTCAGAACCAGAGACCAGATCCTGATTCTGTGTTACCTGGCCCAGAACACTCGATGCTGCTTAAGGGTGGCAGTTAGGGTAGTGATACTTGCTGCCTTGCCTCCAGTAACTGGGCGGATTGAACCAACTGCAGGTGAAGTTTGCAGCCTTCCTTCTCCTTTGTTCTTTGCTCCTTTTCTCCTCTACCCTTTTAGGTAATTTCCTAACCTGCAGACACTTCTCTTTAAAGAGTTGGGGCAGGAAGCTATAGACCAGCCCTCGCTGGCCTGAAACGTGAACACCCTTAACCTGAAGAGAAGCATCTTTAAGACTTTCCATTTATTTCACTGTCTGCCAACTGCCCCCACTCCCCCAGTCTGTGTGTTTTTGACAGCGCTCCCCTAGCCCTAACTGACAACTTTAAAGGACGTCGTGTTATGGGGCAGGGGCCCTTAATGAAATCCACTCTCCAAATGCCAGTGAGAGCTCTTCTTGGAACTGCAGTGGGCAGGTTAGAATTCGCCATAACATGAATCCCTGAGGGTTTGTGGCTTCTTTGCTGGAGCTCCTGGGTGCTGACAGCCCCACTCCTACCTACAATTTGGGGTGTAAATTTATTGCTGAAGAAAGCAGTGAGCTGAGAGGCTAGAAGCGTTTTGCCAGGAGCACACCATTTCTGTCTTGGCTGTTCTTGTTACAGTGCAGCCCCTAGAGTGACATCACTCATGCCACTTGGCTCTTCTAAACCAAGGGGCTGCAAGCGGGCGTGTTATACAACCCTCCAGCTGTCAGTTTTGTCTTGTAAGCTTTACATCAACTGTTACCCACTTGTTATTCAATTGCTGTCTATCAAGGCGTTAAAAAGTATTCCATAAAGAAGGAGCTTTGTAGTCAACAATAGGTAGAAAACCCTGGATTAAACTGAATTGCGTGGGTGTGTTTCCTGCAGGACTCTTCAGAGCCTATAATGACATACTGTGTGCACTCCCAGAGGGAGAGAATAGGCAGCATCCTTACTGGACAGTGAAAGTCTTCTGTGGTGGACCATCAGTGGGCATGGTGTAGCACACAGGGGTGGAGATGCTGTTTTCACTTGCCACAGAGACTTGCTGATAGAGCTTGGGAGAGTGAAATAGGAGAAGTCTCGTAGAGCTGAGGTAGGGAAATACAACTTGGCTCTGAAGCTGAGTTCCGTGTCCTGTCCATTAAGGTGATGTCAAGTAGAGATGATCAAATCCAGCTATGCCTCTGAAATTCCTGGGGAACTTTCTAGGAACTCTTGAGACCCCACTCCTCCATTTAACATGCTCCCTGGTGATACAAAGAGGGGTCCATGGCAGAGTGGGATAGGGTATGTGGAGAATCCCAAGTTAGCAGTCCAAAGACATGGATTCAAGTCCCAGTTATGCTGCTGAGGGACTTGGGCAAGGCATTTCCTCTTCAGGCATGTTTCTCTGCACCCATTAAAAAACCCATTTGGCCATCAAGTCGATTCTGATTCATAGCAACTCTAGAGGATTGAGTGGAACAGACGCAGACCAGCGCATCTTTCTCCTACAGAGTAGCTGGTAGGTTTGAACTCCATCTTGCGGTTAGTGGTCACATGCTTAAACCCTGTGCTACTAGGGCTCCTCCTGTGTCTGCCAAAAAGGTCTGCATATGACTTGCCCTCCCTGCCTCTGAGCTGAGGCAAGAGCATGGAAATATATGATGCCCTCCAAGAATGGACCAGCCCTCATCATCTGTGGCCTCAAGCTATTTGGCAGGTAAGGCAGGATCCTTGTCCTCAGAGGGCCGGCTGTCTCCAGGAGAGGTGGGTTGCTTAGGGAGCAGCGTCGTTGACAGAATAAGAGGTGGTGCAAACGGTTAACATCCTTGGTTGCTAACTCAAAGGTTGGAAGTTCGAGTTCACCAAGAAGTGCCTAGGAAGAAAGACCTGCTGATCTACTTCTGAAAAAATCAGCCATTGAAAACCCTAGGGAGCACAGCTGCAATCAGACACACTTGAGGTCATCACGAGATAGAGTTGAATTAACAGCAGCTGGCTGTTTAAAGGCTGGCTGATGTGTCTGGTCTGGCTACTGTGCATTAGGCAGTGTTTTAAACACTCCACGTGAGTTAGTGTATTTGTTCCTCACAGCAAGCCATTTTACAAATGAAAAAACTAACAGTTAACTTGCTGAAAGTCACAACTAAGTGTGACAATATTGTAAGAGAGATACTCTGGAAGAGGGCTCCCCCCCGCCCCCGCTACTCTGTTTTCCAGCTTCTGTCAAGCTCTGCACCACCTTCAACATGATTTTTTTTTTTTGTGATTAAGTAAAAGTTTACAATCCAAGTCAATTTGCTGTTTAAAACTCAAGGCACCTGCCTCTGTGCAACCCTGTTTGCTCTCCTCACCCTGTGACAGCACATTCTTTTCTGCTCTGTACTTCCGGTATCCACTCAACCAACACTGTGCCCTCCTCTCCACCCTCCCTTCTCCGCTATAGAGAGAAACTAGTTGGACAGCCTCATATATACATATTAAACCATAAAGTACAGACCACCCACATCACTCTGTGTCCCATAGTCTGGTCCAATCTTGTCTGAAGTATTGGCTTCATTACTGGTTTCAGCTCTGGGCTAGCAGCAAGTCCAGGGAACATGTTCTCAGGAAGCACTCCAGATGGTTGAACCATCTGGTCTGGTCTTTTAAAAGAGTTCTAGATCTGCCCTCTCCTTTTTCTCGTACTTCTTCAGGAACTCTACATTGTGTTTCCTATCAGGGCAGTGTTTGGTGGCGGCTGGGCACTATCTGGTTCTTCTGGTCTCATGCTGATGAAATCTCCCAATCACATGGACCCTTCTGTCTCCTGGGCTCGTGTGTTCCTCATGTCTTTGATAGTCTTGGTTTTCACCTGCTCCAGGTGGGTTGGGACCAATTGATGCTCCTCAGATGGCAGTTTGCTGGCTTTTAAGACCTCAGACGCCATTCACCGATATGGGATGCATGACAGGCTCTTAGAAAAAAGCTTAGTTATGCAAGTTGTCCTCGATGTCCTCTGATACCATGGTCCCCAGACCCCTGTCCCTTCTACTCTGTCCTTCAAAATGTTGGGTTGTATTTTGAAAACCTTTTAGCTTATGGTGTAGTCCAGTTGTGCTGACCTTCCGTCTACTGCATGCTGTCACTTCCTTCACCTAACCCAATTCCTATTGTGGTTAAGAGCTACACCAGCTAACCAAAAGGCTGGCGGTTCAGATCCGTCAGGCGCTCTTGGAAACTCTGTGGGCTTGTTCTACTCTGCCCTGCAGGGGTGCCATGAGTTGGAATCGACTTGACGGCAGTGGATTTGGTTTTGGGAACCTAATCTGTGAAGAACCTTTTCCCTTCGTCTCCACCCATGTAGCTGTCAAACAGTATTTTCTTCTGTGTGTGAGCCTGTTTGTTAAATCTTTATCACAGTGGTCTCATACAGTATTTGTCCTTTCATATCTGACTGTTTTCACTCAGCATTGTGTCTTCCAGATGATTCCGGGTTATGAGATGTTTCCTCAAATCATTGTTCTTTGTCATTGCATGGTGTTCCATTGTGTAAATATATCATAGTTTCTTTATCCTTTCATCTGTTGATGGGCATCTAGGTCACTTCCATCTGTTTGCTCAACATGAATTTTGACATACTCTTAGAACTTCCCTATAGATTTTTAATGTCTGTTTTGAGCTTCTGCACCCTGGGATGTAAGGGACGGGCACTGAGACTCTTCTGTCCCCATCTCTTGCCCCACTTTAGGCATCTCTGGAGTATCTATTCTTTGGTTAGATGTTTTACATTTAGTAAATCTAAATTCCTTCCTTGGAATTTACAAATAAAGGCATTTAGACTCAGAGAGGTTAAGTAACTTACCCCCAATCATTCAGCCAGTACAAAAACCAAACCTTTATAATCAAGTCAACCCTATACAGAGGAGACCTGCCCCATAGGGTTTCCAAGGAGCAGCTGGTGGATTTGAGCTGCCGACCTCTTGGTGAGCAGCCAAGCTCTTAACCGCAGCACCACGCGGGCTCCACAGTGGGTAAGAGAGCCAGGATTGAATCCCAGATTGTCTGACACCACAGCCCTGCTGTTTCTGTCTCTGTAAGGCAGATGGCTCCCCCCCGCCATGGGTCTCTGTCACATCCCCTCTGTTTTAGGGTTTTGTGATAGTACTTGTCACATTTCCAGACCATCCTGGTGAGTTCTGTCCCATTGTCTGTTATCCATTTCCCCAACAATACTCCTTGAGAGCCTCCTTGTCTCCTTTTTGTGATGGTATCTCTAGCACCCAGGACAGCACCTGACTCAAAAGCATTTGTTGTTGGACCAGCTGAATCAAGAGTTTATGACTTGAGGCTTCACAACACAGGCCCTTTCGAATCAGAAGATTCTGCTACTGTAGTGCCTTTGTGGGATGTGCAGAGCTGGAGGCTGGGGTTAAGTGAGGCAGGGTACCTTGGAGGGTCTGGGACTTGGTGGGGCCTCTGTGGGTCCAGGGTCTGAAACATGGCTCCAGCAATTCCCAAGAGGAGCAAAGATGGGATGCTAACTCATGTTAACAAAACTCAGCAGCAGTTGACTAGCACATGGAAATGCCAAGGCCAAGGGTGCCTGGATATTTTGCTCCTAGCAAGTGCTCATTCCGGAAGGGAAAGCTACACATGAAACCAAGTCAGGGACAGGAAACGGATTATTGAGTAGAAGTCAGAGCAAACAGAGGTAATTGTAATGGTTGGTGTTCTCAAAAGAAAGGGGATAATCACAGTGTGTAATGGCATCATAGGGAGGTGGTTACTCTTCTTTTTATTTTTTACTGGGGTGTAACTTGGATTCCTGGGTGGTACCAATGGTGAAGTGCTCAGCTGCTCACTCAGAGGCCGGAGGCTTGAGTGCACCCAGAGGCGTCTCAGAAGAAAGCCATGGGGATCTACTTCTGAAAAATCGGCTGTTGAATATCCTACATGGAGCACGGTTCTACTCTGACAGTATGGGGTCAGTATGAGTGAGAATTTACTCAAGGCAGCTGGTTATTTTGGTTAACTTAGTTACACCAAAATCTTAAGCAAATACTTCAGTATGTTTTTAGATTCATATCCACATCTGTAACCACATTCAGTTCAAGATGAAGACTATTTCAACTGCCCCCGCAGACTACAACTTAGAGCCCCTGATGTAGAGGGAGACAAATGGGTGTGCAGAACTAGAACTCTATTGAAAAGACCAGACTTGATGGTCTGACGGATTGGAGGGTCCCTGGAAGATACGGCCCTCAGATTCTCTATTACTCCAGAACTAAGACCAGTCCCAAAGCCGACTCTTCAGACAAGGACTGGACTGCACTGTAAGACATAAAATGATACTGGCAAAGAGTTTGCTTCTTGGCTTAAGTAGACACATGAGGCTAACTAGGCAGCTCCCGCCCAGAGGAGAGATGAGACAGCAGAGGGGGACAGGAGCTGGTTGAATGGACCCAGGAAATACAGAATGGAAAGGAGGAGTGTGCTGTCACAGGGTGGGGAGAACAGCTAGAGTTACACAGCAATGTGTGTAAGTTTTTGTATGACAAATGGACTTGGATTGTAACTTTTGCTTAAAGCACAACAAAATATTAAAAAAAGAAAAAAGATGTAGAACATTTCTACCCTAACACATGGGCTCCCACTTGCTCCCCAGAAAGTTCACTTGTGACCCCTGCAAACAGTAACTCTCTGCCCCAGCTGAGGGCAAAACACTGTTGAGACCTCTGTTATCATAGATTGGTTTTTCCCATTTTTTTAGATTTCCAGTAGATGAAATCATATGCTGTATACTTGGTGTCTGACTTCTGTCACTCATATTACACCTGTGAGAGTCAATGATGTCACTGCATCCAGTGTTGGCTGTTGCTGGGTCCCGTCAAAGATTTCTGACTCATGGTGACCCCATGTGACAGAGTAGAACTGCCCTGTAGGGTTTTCATATTTGTAATCTTTATAGAATTGGATCACCAGGTCTTTCTCCTGTTGAGCTGCTGGGTGGATTCAAACCACTAACCTTTTGGTCAGCACCCGAGTGCTTAACCATTGTGCCACCAGGACTCCTTGAGTCTATTAGTAGTTTATTTTTTTTCAGGGCTGTGTAACATTCCACTATATGAATATACCATAACTGATTTACTTTTGCTCTTCTTGATGGGCATTTGAGTTGTTCCTGTTTTCAGCTATTATGAAAAAAAAGGTGCTGTGGGTTTTCTTGTACCTACTGCTTGGTTGCTGTGAGCACTCGTTTCTTTTAGTACTTGCCAAGAAGCAGAACTGCTGTGTCCTGGGGTTCTTGTTTAGCTTAAGAGGGTACGGTCAACATTTTTTCTGAAGTGGTTCTTACCATTTTAGAATTGGATATTCTTAATAGTTCATAAAGAGAGTTGAAAATCTAAGCCTGGTCAGCATCTATGATGTCCACTCATGGACCCATCTCCAGGGAGGAATTTTATCTGTCACATGGACAGAGAGGCCTTGTGTATGCTGGCAGGACCTACCTTCCCTGGTCTGTGCAGGCCATGCCCTGAGAGAAATCCAGTTCTCGAGCTCTTTTTCAGTATTGCTTATCAGTCACCAAAGCTTCTGTCATTACAACACTGCCTTGCTTCAGGCAGGCCACAGTGTCCAAGATTACAGTTTATCTTCCATAGAGCCTGTTAAATCGATGTCTTTCTTGTCGAGAGGCACCCCAGGCCTCCTGCAGACATCCAGGCAGTCTCCTGGTCTTATCAACAACAGACATACACATCATCTCCTGGTAGGTTGGTTTCCTGATGAGATTTCCTAAGGACCTTGGCCGCAGATGGCTATCTATTTTGGTGATTTTCATTGCAAGGGGTGACAATCTCAGGTCCTATCTTCAGACTCTAAGGTGCAGCTTATTTAGGGCATATGTTGCTGATGGCAGTATTTGTAGAAGGCTGAGTTGAAAAAAAAAGCCTTAGGGTTAGCTAATCCATTCTCTTCCTATAGATGGGGATAACAGGCCCAGAGAGGTGACCAGCTTGCCCAGAGCCACATAGCTTGTGTCCAGACAACCAGCCCAAGCTCATTCCAGACAACCAGCCCAAGCTCATTCCTCTGTGGCATCTAGGCAGGGCAGGAGGGAGAGTCACCTGGTTACTCAGACTTAGGAGTGGATAGTGGCCACGTTTTGCAGAACCAGCTGCTGTTTGCAGAGCCCCTCAGGGTTAAACGTAGCCCCAGTGACTCCCAGCTGCTGTCCCACAGGCTTCTTGGCCTGCTGCTGGGCTGCCTTGGTGGATGCACCTCTGCAGTCAGTTTGTGTCTGTCCCATCAGTATTGGCATCTGGAGATCTCATTGCAATTCTACTAAGACTTCTCATTTATTCTGTGTTATGGTCACAAATGCCCTAGGGGTTCCTAGGATTTGTAGCATTCTCTCCGTTTTAGAAATGAGAAAACTAAGGTCCAGAGATCACTAGTGGTTTCCCCGAGGTCATATATAATGTTGAGACCCTGCCTGTTAACTAGCATGAAGCCTCCCTGCTTTGAGACCTGGCTCAAAAACTGCCTCTCCCATGGAGCCTTCCGTGATTCTTCCTCCAGCAGGTGGTGATAGGAGCCTCCTCTGGTCTCCTGGAGCTTCCTGTACCTCCCTTATGGTGCTCAACCACTTCACTTGGGGGTCTCCTTGTAACTTCATTCATTCATTCTATCTTCACTGAGTGCCCCCTGTGTTTGAGATGAAGCTTGCAGTCTGGTGGGCAGGAAGACAGGAATCCTGAATTTGACAAACACACAGGTCTGCACCTCAGGCGTCTCACTGGGGATGTGATGCACAGTCTGACTGGATACAGAAGGAGGGAGGGCCCGTCAGTCATGGTATGCTTCTTGGAGGAAGTTACGTGTTTTATGTACAAGCCTTATCTCACTCTTGTAGGTTCCTTGAAGGCAAAGACTATCCCTCTGTCCCCTCATGTCCAGTGTCTGCTCTCTTCATCTCCAAACTCCCCTTAGTAGTGAGCAGACAGATCTGATTTCGGAAGCCTTTCCTTCCTTCCCTCCCAGACACTGAGCATTGGTGGGCTGAGGTCTGGTTTGCCTTTAGAACAGTGGGGCTAGCCTAGACATAGAGGGTGGGGCTGACAACTCTGTAAATGCAGTCATTTCCTGGATTTGGTCACCCAGCTCTGCCACAGCTGAGTCCTGCATACTTGGAGAGAGATCAGAGAGGTGCCACAGTCTCCTGACAGCTCCTGAGCCACCTGTAAGAACTTCTGTCCTTTGGGAGCTGGATGCAGGCTCAGGGAGCCCTAAGGAAAACTGAGCAGGCCTTTGGTGGGGGGAGTGCAGGCCTGTGGGGCTGAGTGGTGCCTTAGATTACATTCTGAAAGCAGGGCTTGAGATGTGGGGACAGGGATGGGGGGAGACATGGTTTAGGCAAGTGATTTGCTGAGAAAATGCCTTTAGAGAATCTGTAAGGGAATGAGGAAAGGAGCCAAACAAAGATACGGTTCATTTGAAGTTTAGCCTCAGTCTGTTCCTGTGCAAAGCTCTGGAGTATAAATAGCACCACAGGGTCATCTTACCTTGAGGCCAAGTGGCTGGCCTTTTGTGCCATATCGATCAGTCTTTGGCATATACAGGTAGGGAGAGAGTGATGAAGGTGACCCCTGAGGCATTTCTGGCCTAAAAACCAGTTGCTGTCAAGTTGTTTCTGACTCACACCCCATATGTGTCAGCGTAGAACTATGCTCCATAGGGTTCTCCACAGCTGGTTTTTCAGAAGTAGATTGCCAGGCTTATCTTCCAAGGTGCCTCTAGGTGATCTTTTCAGCTAGCAGCAGAGTGCATTAACCATTGCACCATCCAGGGACTCCCGTTCTTGGTTAAGAGGGTCGTTAGCAGCTACCACAGCAGCTGGGGGTGGATGCCATCTGCCAGATATGGGCATCCGGGTGGGTCACCAACAGCATCTACTGTAAGAGGGCTGCTGATGAAGACAGTGATGCTCCGTTGAGTGATAACCAGCCTGTACAAATGACAGAGTACCCTTCCACACATTAGCTCCTTTAAAAAGCACAGATCTCTTGCACGGGGAAATTGCCTCTTGCTGAGTCTTTGCACCAAGGACCTGGGCCCTTCTGGTTCTGGCCTGTGAGCCCTGGGAGGAGTCTTTCCTGGAATCAGTGACACAACCAGGAGAGAACAACCTGATCTAAACCTCCTCGCTCCTGTCCCAACAGCTCCAGCCCAGGCCCAGATTGTGCACGCGGGCCAGGCATGCGTGGTGAAAGAGGACAACATCAGTGAGCGGGTCTACACTATCCGGGAGGGCGACACCCTCATGCTGCAGTGCCTCATCACTGGGCACCCTCGACCCCAGGTAAGTCCACCTTGATCTTGTTCAGACCACCCCTCCCCCCACCTCCTCACTCCTCACCCCTTCTCTGGGATCAGAGTTTGAGAAGAGCAAGAAGAATTTAGATGCTAAAAACACACGGTGGCAAGTGAACAGAAGACAGGAGACAGGCTGGAGAAATAGCTGGAAAATTAACTCTGTGTGGAAAGGCTGGCAGCTCTGGGCCGAGCACTGTTTTCTCTTTGAGTCCTCATAGTTGTGTCTCCATTTTACAGCTGAGGACACTGAGGCTCAGAGAGGTTGGGCAAACACCCAAGGTGACATAGCTTTTGTGATGGTGGAAGTAAAATTTGAATCCAGAACCAGTGTTCCCTATAGCTCAGCACACTTCTTCCCACTGTATCCATCTTTGGGTTGGAGGCTCAGGAGGCCCTACTTTGGGAGACTTTCAGTAGGCAAGCCCTATGCTGTACAGGTTAAAAGACCCAAAGCAATTAGAAAACAACAGAAGATGCGTATCTGGAAATGCCTGAAGAATTTTGTCACAGGCCAACTGCCTGTTTTAAGCAGCAAGTGAGGCTGGTTACATTGAGTGCTGGTGGGAGGAGATGGGCTGGAGGGATGGTGGGATTTGCTGCTGAGATGATGTGACCTTTAATAGCAGCAGAAAAAATTGCAGCTGGGTCCTCGAAAAGACAGTGAAATACAAAATCCTCCTTCCTGGGTAATTTTGGGAATAGGGATGGCTTTATTACGTTTGGCCTTGAGACAGCAGATGGACGAGGAAACCCCTAAAGACTCTTTCAACCTAAAATTGTTATCACAGCTTGCTCCTTCTCCAGAGTTTATTTAGACATGAAATAAATAGCGCTGTGTTTGTATCAGGTATGAATGTTACAGTGGGGACGATCCTCCCTAAAGCCAATGAGGCAGCTGGGCCAGCTTTCCCTAAGGTTGCATCGGCCATCTGTGTGGGTCCCCTGTGCATTCTGTGTAGGAGTCATTCTGTGTCTGTGTCTGTGTCTGTGAGTACACGTGCCATCTTTTCTAGTTCCGTCAGTGATTTTGTTCTTGCTGTTAATCTAGGCTCAACAACTTGGGCTTCTACTTGACTTTTGCTCATCTCACTCCCCATATTTAGCCAGCTTCTGAGACCTTTCTTTTCATATGCTTGGGTCTTCTCCTGTCCATTCCCCATCACCGTACTCCTCCCCGTCAAACCTTCAGTTCTATCCCTCAGACCACAGCGGTAGTCTCTGAACTGATCTCCTGGTCTCCTGCCTCTCCCTCCTCCAACCCATCCTGTACCTGTGCCAAAATGCTCATGCCCCGACTGATGATATCATGTCACTCCCATGCTCATAAACCTTCCCTGGTTCCCTGTTACTTACAAGACCAGTTCAAGCTCCTAGAGATGGCACTGAAGACCTTCTCCAATAGGGCCCCACCTGCCTTACCTGTCCCATCTTCGGCTGCTGTCCCAATACCCAATACCCTGCACTACAGCCAAACCTGTCTTCTCACACTCTGCAGATATGCCCTGTTCATCACTGCTTTCATGCGTTAGCCACTGGTGTTTACCAGATGCCTTCTAGCTTCTTCTTGGCTCATTTTATGACAACAAATACTCATTGATCTCATGCTGTGTGCCAAGCACTGGGATGGATCTTCAGAGTACAGCTATGATTCTGTTCTCACAGAGCATCCAGTCTAATTGGGGAGAGGAGACGTGTCATCTCATTGCCCACTTTGTGGGTGGGGGGGGAGTTGAGTGGGCATGGAATTCCCCACTCCCAACAAACAGGAAGAGTGAGGAATTTCTAAGGGGCCAAAAAATGAGAGACTTGATAGTGATGGCAGTGAGCAGAAGGTGAAGCCCTGGTCCGTGGGGGCTTGGCCTGCAGACACACTTTAGGGACAGTAAGTAGTACTGCTACACATTGCAGGTATGAGTTGAGGCCACAGGTCTGTCCATGGCTAGGAGGTGGAACTGGAGTCGCTCTCTAAAGCTGGAAGCTCAACAAGAGTGGCACCAGCTCTTGATGGGGACTAGAAGATTTCCGTCCTACAGCCCAGAATTACAGCAGGGAGTGGTCTCTTTGCTTTAGGGTATGGGTGCAAATAGATTCACCTGTGAGATATCATAACCTTAAGCCGGTCTGTGTCTTACACTATCCAAATGGTAAGGAAACCCTAAGCCAAGAAGCTAATATGAAAACCTATGAACCCATGTTATCTTGGCTATGAGTAACCATAGGAATCCTGGTGCACAGTGATTAAGTGCTCAGCAGCTAACTAAAAGGTCAGCAGTTTGAACCCATCAGCCATTCTGTAGGAGAAAGATGTAACAGTCTGCTTTTGTAAAGATTTACAGCCTTGGAAACCCTATGGAGCAGTTCTACTCTGTCCTATAAGGTTGCTAAGAGTCAGAATCTACTTGACAACAATAAGATTTTTTTGTTTGTTTCTGAGCAACCATAAAACCACACCACAGACAGGCCTCACAGGACCCAAGTAGGACTTCTGTGGAAGATAATTCCCACTAAATATAAGCCTGCAAAGTAAAATTTTAAACTACATGTAAAAATACCATGCCAAGAGAACCAGTTCCCAGACTCAATAAATTGACCAATTCTGAGAAGCCAGAGATAATTGCACAATCTAAAAGGATATTGAAACAAAATGTTTGAAACATTCAAAGAGATAACAGAAAAAATAGAACCTATAAAACAGGTGATGGTAAAGCCTGATCAGTCAATATTGGACAAAGCAGATAGACATCCTAGAAACTGAAAAAAAGTGGCCTCGATATTCTAGAGATTAGTGAAAGAGAAAATTAGTGAATATGATGATAGATCTGAGGAAATCAGCCATAACTGCAATATGGAGAAGACAAAGAGATGGAAAATGTGAAAAAGGAAGATGGTACACATGGAGAACAGGATAAGAAACTACAAACACGTGCTTAGGCATTCTAGAAGGAAAGACTAGAGAAAACAGAGAGTTAAAGCTGAGAATCTTGTAGAGTTGACGAAAGGTGTAAACTATCAGATGCATAAACCAGGTACCATACTTGAGGGCTTTGCACACTTTCTTTCTAACCCCTGTGGTAACCTTGCTAAGTGGGTACTCTGCCTTAATGTTACCTATTATTGCATAGCAAATACTCCAGAATTTAAGGGCTTAAAGTGACAAACATTTATTATCTCATAATTCCTGTAGGTCAGAGATCTGGAAGCAGTTTAGCTGGGTGGTTTTGGCTTAGGGTCTCTCACAAGGATACCATCAAGGTGTCAGCCAGGGTGTAGTCATTTTGAGGACTGACTAGGGCTAGAGGGTCCATTTCCAGGCTAACTTGTGTGGCTGTTGGCCTGGGGCTTTATTTTCTTACCAAATGGTTCTCTTCACAGGGTTTCTCCTGACATGACAGCTGGTTTGGAAATCACATTCCTTTCTAACCTGATAGAACCTAACCCTGGAAGTGACATACCATCACTTCTATGGGTCACAACAGATCAACCCTAGTACAGAGTGGGTGGGCTCTATCGGAGGGTGTGAATACTAGCAGGCAGAGATTGGGGGAGTGGGGGATGTCTTGGAGGCTGGCCACCACAAAGACCGCTCTTACAGGCTAAAACTCAATGTCATTATTCAGTAAGTGGAATAGTAAAAATTTTAAATTGTTAGTCGTCCAGGCACTAAGTATGTACTCATTTAATCCTCCTAGTAACCCTAACCAGTTGCTGTGGAGCAATTCTGACTCCTGTATCAGACAACTGTGTCCCATAGGGTCTTTATTGGCTGTGTCATCTTTTGGAAGCAGATTGACAGGCCTTTCTTCTGAGGTACCCATGGGTGGGTGTGAACTGCCAGCTTTTCAATGAGTAGCGCGTAGGGACACCCCCAGAGCCAAACCAAACCCATGGCCATCTAGTCAATACTGAGCCACAGTGACCCTAGAGGACAGAGTAGAACTGCCCTCATAGAGTTGCCGAGGAATGCCTGGTGGATTCAAACTGGCACCTGAGCTCTTAACCACTAGGCAACCAGGGCTCCAGGGACTTCCCCAGTAACCCTACAAAACAAACATGCCAAAAGAAAACAAAAATCGACTGCCATTGAGTGAACGCTGACTCATAGGGGTTTAATAGTCTCCGATTTTACAAATGAAGACACGGGGGTGGGCAGGGTTAGGTAACTTGCTCACAAAGCCTAGCTCTTAATTGCTATGCTTTCTATATGGCCTAGATTTAAAGCACTTTCTATCTCCCAGATTCCCTCGTGGCAGCATCCCACGCGTCCACTGGGTCAGTTTCGTATACCCAAGTGCGCCTGTGGAAAGCATAGAGGGGCAGGGTGCACCACTGTGGGGTGCTTAGCCCAGCCCAGTCCCACACCGGATCCCTGCTCTCTGCTGGGTTAGGTGCGGTGGACCAAGACCGCCGGTAGCGCGTCAGACAAGTTCCAGGAGACATCCGTGTTCAACGAGACGCTGCGCATCGAGCGCATCGCTCGCACGCAGGGCGGCCGCTACTACTGCAAAGCTGAGAATGGCGTGGGCGTGCCTGCTATCAAGTCCATCCGCGTGGACGTGCAGTGTGAGTCACGCCCTTCGCGCACCCAGGCCCTGGCAGCTGCACCTCGCACCAGGTGGCGTCCTTCACAGTGCCCTGGGGGTCAGGTTGGGAAGTAGGAAGAGGGTGGGATAGGCGACCTCTTTGTGGAGAAGGGCAGTAGAGACTCTGGAGGTGGGAGGCGACTGCTGCTCCCCGAATCTGTGTCGCACTATACACATTCTCACCTCTATGAACCTTGCAACGTCCCTGTGTGGTGGACAGGGAGAGCGAGATTATACCATTCTACACATAAAACTACAGTACGAGGCCATGTGACTTGCTCCTGGCATCCAGAAGGGTAGTACTGCCTCTGAGGAGTGGACACAGATGTATGTCCTCTAGTCCGGTGCCCTTCCATTACCTCATGTCTCTGCTTTTGTCCCAGGAGTCGCTTTGAGACTTCCCTCCCAAATGCCTGCAGGATCAAATCCCCTAACCTCATGCCCTGTCTTTGTTGCTGGTTCAGTGAGAAGCCCCCAGTACCCTATCTGCTCTCCATGGGTATCCTCTTACCCCCCAGGAGCCTCTCTCCCCGTTTGCCACTCACCTCGATGCCTGCCTAGCCTGACTCAGGTACCCAGAGCCATGCAGCCAGGGACAGGGTACCATCTCAATGCCCAGAATGAACCTCCCCGCTAACGATAGTCTTCCTCAAGGGGAACTGTCCCTTCTGCCCTCCCCATCAGCCATCCAGCTTCCTCCCAAGCTCTTGCGGGTCTTCCTCAGGTTGTTGGTACTGGAAGGGGCTGACGGGCAAGCTGTCCTTGCTCTCTGCAGCCTTGGCAATGGCTCCTGAGGACAGGATGGTGGGCTGTAGAATGTTGGAATGTGGAGTGCTGGAGCCTGTGGTGTACAATCCTGACTGCATGTGACAATCTAGGGAATCTTAGAAACAAAACAAAACCAAACCAACAAGAAAAACAACAAAAACCTGATGCCTGTGCCCTGCCCCCAGAGGTTCTATTGTAATTGATCTGAGATGGGGCTCTGACATTGGAATTTTTTTTGTAAACATTTTTTTGTTTTTTAATTGAGAGCTTACATCCAAGGAAGTGGACTGATCTCAAGTGTATAGTTCAGTGAGTTCTTACACAGGTATGTGAGTGTATAAACACCGTATTCAAGACAGAGAGCATTTCCAGCCCCTTAGAAAGTTCCCTCATGCCCTCTCCCGGTCAGTAATTTCCCAAGAGTAACCAACCATTCTGCCTTCTGTCACCATCAATGAGCTCTGCATCTATCAGTCTTAAAATGAATTGAAAAGAAAGTCTCCCTGTGATACTGTTGTGCAATCAGAAGTGAGAACCACCGATCTAGTCCTGTTTACCACTGAGGAAACTGAGGCTCTGAAACAGGAGGAACTCAGGGAGGTCACACTACAAATTAACAGCTAAGGTGGAATTCACACCAGGATTTCCCGATTGCCAGTCTACAGCTGCTCCCTCCATCCTTGGTGGGAGGTTGTAAAGAGAGACACTTCCATGTTGGTCCTTGTGCGGGAACAGCCAGGAGGAATTCTGGGAAACCATCAAGTCCAGTCCCTGCCTCTTACAGGTTGGTCAGGCTTGCAGGACTAGAAGTGTGTGTGGCTCTCTGTAGGTGTCCTTTGAGAGTGGCTCAGATTTCCCTGAGAGCAGCAGTAGCCTATTCCCCACACTCTACCTCGAAGTCACCCAGCCCTGACTCCTTGCAGACCTGGACGAGCCAGTGCTGACCGTGCACCAGACGGTGAGTGATGTTCGAGGCAACTTCTACCAGGAGAAGACGGTGTTCCTGCGCTGTACTGTCAACTCCAACCCGCCTGCCCGATTCATCTGGAAGCGCGGCTCTGACACCCTGTCCCATAGCCAGGACAATGGAGTTGACATCTATGAGCCCCTCTACACACAGGTCAGGATGGGCAGCTGGCCTGGTCTCTTCCTGGCTCCCTCCCCAATCTTCCTCCTGCCCCCTCTGATGGAGAGGGGCTTGGGGGCTGAAGTCTTGATTCAGTACTTCTGTTCTGATGTCAGAAGCATGCTTTCTGATTGGGGTTCAGAAAACCTGGGGGAGGAAACTCTGGGCAAAAAGGTCAGTGAACAGTGGTGAAGATAGGAGTGTCCCCAAGGTACCTGCTCTCCAGGGACACTGCTAGTTAGGAAAAGGCAGCCACTGAGTACAGGCAGTTTGTTTTTGTCTGTAGCATGCTGTCAGTGTTGGGAACTAATGGGCAGGTCCAGCATGAGCTAGGGGACAAGAAGATGACTATTCTTCCTGTGGGACCCCACAGTCCTAGGAGATGCTGATAAAACTATCCTGTGGAGCTGGGGGAAGGGGTTTTGGGAGATGACTTTCCTAGCTGGCTGTCAGAGCCTCGTGTGTGGTTAGAGCCCTGTGGGCAACTCTGTGTGTGGGTCGTAAGACAGAACAGGATTCCCTCCCTGCTCCCTCCACTTCCCACAGTGGGGAAACCGAGGCCTGGTCCTGGCCAGCATGCACCAGGGCAGCATTACACCCAAAGTGTGGAGAATGCAGGATCCGCCCCAGACTCAGGTGTCCTGGGGTGAGTTGTGTGAGTAGAGGTAGGAAAGGCAGGAATTAGAATACAGACAGACCTGCCCAAGCTTTTGGTGCTGGGGGTGGGGAGGCCCTGGAGACCCAAGCAGGCCGCTCACTCTGGTGTTCCGCTGCCGTCCAGGGGGAGACTAAGGTCCTGAAGCTGAAGAACCTGAGGCCCCAGGATTATGCGAGCTACACCTGCCAGGTGTCTGTACGCAATGTGTGTGGCATTCCGGACAAGGCCATCACCTTCCGGCTCACTAATACCACAGGTACAGGCACTTTCTAGCTCAGACCCTTTGCCCGCCTTGCCCATCCAGGAGACAATGCCCGTCCTTACATAAGACTCTAAATACATCCCTGCTAGTGCCTGTGGCTCCTTCCTTCTCCCCGGTATCAGGGTGCCTTCTCCCCTCTTTCTCCCCACCCCGGGGCTTCCCCAGCCTCCATGGTTTCCCTACCTAGATCCGTCTCCCTCTCCATCTAGCCCTGCCTCAGGGTCCCCTAAGACCCACCTTCTTTCCCCCCAGCACCACCAGCCCTGAAGCTGTCTGTGAATGAAACGCTGGTGGTGAATCCAGGAGAGAATGTGACAGTGCAGTGTGTGCTGACAGGGGGTGACCCTCTACCCCAGCTGCAGTGGTCCCACGGGCCTGGTCCTCTGCCTCTGGGTGCTTTGGCTCAGGGTGGCACCCTCAGCATCCCTTCAGTGCATGCCCGGGACTCTGGCTACTACAACTGCACAGCCACCAACAATGTGGGCAACCCTGCTAAGAAGACTGTCAACCTGCTGGTGCGATGTAGGTAGCCTCTCGAGAGGTGGGAGGGCACTGGGGAAGCAGATAGGATCCTTTGTGCCCCAGGAACTCCCAAGGAGATGGGAAAGGAGTCTGTCTGCTTCCCCTTGGTAGAAGAGGAATGCTGAGGAGACATGTTCCAGGGACTTTGATTTCCCTGCAGTTCAGATGCCTGTCATCAGGTGGCACAAGAACTGAAGTCTGTGTAAATTATTTACAGTTTATGATCTACATCTCCAAAGGTAACCTCAACAATCTGAGAAGTAGAAAGGGCTGGTATTGATTATCTGTTATCTACATCTTTTTTTTTCTGCCTTTTCAGTTTGGGAAGCTAAGGCTGTAAAAAACTAAATGTGGACATTTCAGTCTTCAAGTCAAATTTCCTAGCTTTCTCTCTTCTTCGTTTCTCTTTTTTTTTAGTGTATCATGGTATCTGTACAATAAATTAATGAATTATAGTAGAAATGACACACATTTCCACATACTTTTTATGTAAAAATGTGCTAGCAAAGCATTTTAGTGAATGTAAAGATACTAAATGTCAAAGTGAGATAACGTTTGGAGCATGATCCAAAGAAATCCACTTTTCTTACTAAACCTCAGCCTCAGTAGTTATCATTAGCTGCTCAATATGATCCTGATTTTGCTACACTGCTTTGAAGAGAAAACTTTAACTTCTTCAGCTTGTGAAGATTTAGTTATTATAACCTTTTTTTTATGATCTGAGTTTGTTCTAGCTCTTAGCACTTGAATTATGAACTACATCTGGCAAATCCAGTTGAGAGTACTGTAGTGAGATATGCTGTCTTCCTTGTTCATCTCTCACCCTGCAGAAGTTGGGCTAATTGGCCCTCACAGAAAGAAGCTAGCTATATCTTTTTTACTTAATCACAGTCAGAAAGAAAGTAGCAACATTGTAGCTATCTGATAAGGACTTTTCTTTTGATAATACAATCAGAAGATTGTTTTTTCCCCACCTGATTCCATTTGATCTTTAAAGCCTAGGTTGGTGGAAGATCTCAGTTTACATCAGATATACATGATTACCTCTTAGGGCAATGGTACAGACTGCCTTGGCCAGGACAGTCTTGATTTATCCCTGTTATATAATGTTCTGTCTGATTAGTACCCAGCCCACTAAGACATCTGCGTAACAGCTTAATTCAAACAAGATTCAGATTTTTACAGAGGCCAACCCCTCTTTCTTTCTAAACTCTACACTTTTCATTTTAACTGCATTCATTTTAAATGAGTGGTCCTTTATTTAAAATTTACACAAACTTGTTGCAAAGAGCCAAACAACACGAAAGGATCAAATCTGGAAATTAAAATTGCTTTTCAATTCCCCTCAGTCCCACTCACTAGACGTAACCATTATTACATTTAGCTGTATCCTTGCAAAATTTTTATTTTGTATATCCAAGGCTTACAACACACAAGTGAAAAAGTAAAGCAGTGTAGTGGTTTAAAAGCACAGGCTGAGTTCGAATTCAAGGATTGCTACTTCCTTGAGCAAATTGTCACCTCTAAGCTACAGTTCCCTTTTTTGTAAATTTTGGACAGTAATAGAACAGCCCCTCCCCTAAAGATTTCAGGATGGATTAAATGAAGAAACCCATGTATAGTGCGTAGAAAATATACTGTTATGTGTTCTCAGCACTCTTACATAGTGTCTGTTCAGTAAATTAGGCAGATGTCTTAGTAGGCTGGGTCATGTTGATTCTGACTCATAGCAACTGTATAGGACAGAGTAGAACAGCCCCCATGGGGTTTCCTAGGCTGTCCTCGTTTACAGGAGCAGATCACGAGTTCTTTCCTCCCACGGAGATAGTGGTGGGTTTGAACCACTGACCTTCTGCTTAGCAGCTGAACTCTTAACCACTGTACCATCAGGGCTTCTCAGTAAATGGTAGCTGTTATAACTGAATCAACTTCCCTGTAGTGCGTTCATTTTGAATTTTTAAGAACACCTCTAAGAAAGCAGAACGGTTTCCTAGCAGAGAAGAGTGATGGTGTCTTCTGGGGGGTTGTGGTCCTCAGTCTCCAGGAGGGCTGTTTTGAGGGGTGGAGCTGGGTCTGAGTTGGGGGTAAGACAGGCACTTCTGGCTTTGGACCAGCCCCAGCCACCCTGACCTTCCACCCACAGCCATGAAGAATGCCACATTCCAGATCACCCCTGATGTGATCAAAGAGAGTGAGAATATACAGCTGGGCCAAGACCTGAAGCTGTCATGCCACGTGGACGCAGTGCCCCAGGAGAAGGTGACCTACCAGTGGTTCAAGAATGGCAAGCCAGCACGTATGTCCAAGCGACTGCTGGTGACCCGCAATGACCCTGAGTTGCCTGCAGTCACCAGCAGTCTGGAGCTCATCGACCTGCACTTCAGTGACTATGGCACCTACTTGTGCGTGGCTTCCTTCCCTGGGGCACCTGTGCCTGACCTCGGTGTTGAGGTCAACATCTCCTCTGAGACAGGTGGGCAGCTGGAGGGATTGGGGGGAGGTGTGAGGGAACTGAACAGGCCCTCAGCAGGTGGTGGTGGTGGCAGTGGCTTGGGAAAGGGAGGCTGGACGGAGGAGGACACCCTTTGTTCATGACCAATACATTTATTGGGTACCTGTTATAAGGCAGGCACTGTACTAAGCTCTGGAGTACAGTGGTGGGGGAAACAAGCCTCTCTGCCTTCATTGAACTTAGTAGGGAGAGAAACCTTTTTCAGATAGTTTCACGAATAAATATTTCAAACTGTAGTACATGAAAGTCAGGAAAATATTCTCTGAGTTAGAACATTTAATCTGAAATCTGAAGCAGAAGCAGGGTTTTATTGGGCAAAGGGGAGTGAAGGAGAGTTAGGGGAGTAGCACTGCAGGCCAAGCTATATCATGTGCAGATGCACTGAGGTGGGTTAGCAGGGTCCAGGTTATGTAGGGCCTGTGGTGAGGATTTGAGTCTTTATTCCAATCATAATAAATAATGATCATGAAATAATACTAGCTAACATTTATTGTTTGCTATCTGTATCTTGTTTGCCTTCATTATTTACCTTATGGGGTAGTTTGTGTTTCCATTCTATAGATGAAAAAAAAACTTGGAATTTAATTAAGATAGCTAACAGAGCAGTAAGTGGTAGAGCTGAGATTTGGATCCAGGCCATCTGACATCCGAACCTGCTGTCTGAGCCACTGTTAAATGGTTCATATTTTGAGAATGACAGGAGATTAGAGAGGATGACTTTCAAGAAGGTCTCCAGAATCTAGGGATCAGTCTCCGGCACCCTGCACTGAAGAGATAGTCATCTTTGGCTGAACCTCTTCAACTCGAAGGGCCTCATTTTCTCCTCTGTGAGAGATCTGAGTAGATGACCCCAAGGGCCCCTTCCATCCTGACATCTGAGACTGTTACTGTGATGTGGTGTGTGACTTGGTGTTATGCTCAAGGAGAGGTCCAGTGAAGCTGGATAAGTCAAGGAAGGCTGCCAGAAGGAGGTGGACTTGAGGTTTTCTTCGTGAGTGAACTGAATTTTCCAGTATCCCACAGATTTGTTTTGGCAAACTGCTGTGTGTCAGGCTATGGGTGAGGTGTAGGGGACCCAGACACAAACACCACAGCCCCAACCTCAGAGCTTACAGCCTAGCCAGAGGAGAGAGTATGTGTTGGAGGGGATGGAAAGAAGGTGGGACAGGCAGGAAAGGGAAGGACAAACCCTGGATATAGGATGTAGGAAGTAAAGGAGGGGTATACAGGAGGTTGCTTGGGGAAATCAGGGAAGGCTTCTCAGAGGAGGCATATTCCATGTAAGCTGTGAAAGGTCTGTTGTAATTTGGCGAGTGGTTGAAGAAGTCCAAGTAGGTGTACAACAGGTATAAGGAATGAGGAGTTCCCAATGTATGTGAGATGTGGTTATACAGGGAGTGTGTAGCTTACAAACGGATCCTACAGCTGGAACCTGGGGTGAGAGAGGTGAAGTTGGGAGGTGGTAGAATCTCAAGCGTGAGAGCCTTATTTGCAAAGCCAAGGAGTTTGAGCTTTAAGCGAAGGTCAGTGTGGCCTCAAAAAGAGAAACAGCCCTTTAGCCTGTGAGCTGGCATGTTTTAGAGACAGAGAGATCCACTGGGCTCAAAGCCTATTCCTCCGTTTGGCTCATAGGTCTGATGCCTGGGGCATGGGAGATTTTTAAGACCTTGTGGAAACAATTTAGACCAGAAAAAACAAATTAATTGACTCTGAAATACAAAGAGAAAACTGCAGAATTAAAGCCATAAATGTATAAATGACTACAGAGTCTAGATTATGCTAAGTGGATAGATAACTGGATGTCAGCTTGCCTTGTAGAGTTATTTACAAATTGTATTTAATGTAGGACATGGGTGCATTTTAATTTGTTTGATGTGATGTAGGATGGGACCCATGGAGGTCTTCAGAAGGTCCTCCCATTTGGGCAGTAAATTCAATTGGATTAGGTTTGACTGAATTAGGTTTATCTGTGAGTAGCTGTAAAACCTTAAATAATATGGTTTTAGCAAGCTGGAGCTCTGGTGGTCCAGTGATGGAGTGTTCAGCTTCTAACCTAAAGGTCGGTGGTTCAAATCCACCAGCTGCTCTGTGGGAGAAAGATGTGGCAGTATGCTTCTGTAAAGACTTATAGCCTTGGAAACCCTGTAGGGCAGTTCTACTCTGACCTGTAGTATCACTGTGATTTAGAATCTACGCTCCTTGGAAACTCTGTGGGGCAGTTCTACCTAACCTCAAGCGTCGCTATGAGTTATGAGTTGAACCCAACTCAACAGCATTGAGTTTGGTTTTTTTTTTTTTGGATGGCAGTGGGTTTGGTTTGATAAACAAGCTAGACTGCTCTTCACGAAACAGTCTGGAGATGAGCCAGCTAGGCTTTCATGGTGACTCAGCTTCACCCAGTTCTCAGAACCCCAGACTCATATGTCTTGTTTTGCCACCCTTAGCACATGTCACCTCAGTCCAGGATGGCAGCTCCAGCTCCAGCAGTCAGTCTGCACTCCAGCCTACAGCTAAAAGGAAGGAAACAGGACCATAGCCTCTCCCTTTAAAGAGTCGGCTTCCCCATCATAATATGCTGTTGGCAGAATTTAGGCACGTGGGCACAGCTGGCCACAAGGCAGGCTGGGAGATGTAGTCTTTATTCTGCGTAGTTGTGTGTCCTGAGAGTCTGTTACTTTGGAAGAGGGGGAAAGATGCTGGAGGACAGGCTAGCAATCTGTGTAACACTCTAGGCAAGAAAAGATGCACCCTTTAACTGCCCCTGCCTTAGTGGGAAGGAGAGATGACTGAGAGAAGATATTTAGTAGAAATGTCATTAGTAAAGTTGGAGTAAGGGGGGACAGGGAGTGGGCCAGACTGACTTTAGGTCTCTTTCTAAGTTGGGTCACCCTGAGCTAGAGAACCAAGGAGGTAGAAAAGACTTGCAGAGGTGAGTTCGTGGGAGACACTAAACGGCCTTGTGGGGTGTCTGGATGGAGAAGGGGGACTAGCACCTGGGCCGAGGGAAGCAGGAGCCCAAGGGGAGAGACCAGTTGGGGGCTCTCACTCTGCCCTCCCCCTCCTGCCCCGCAGTACCACCCACAATCAGCGTGCCCAAGGGCAGGGCCGTGGTGACTGTGCGCGAGGGCTCGCCAGCAGAACTACTGTGTGAGGTGCGGGGCAAGCCACGGCCGCCTGTGCTCTGGTCGCGTGTGGACAAGGAGGCTGCACTGCTGCCCTCGGGGCTGCCCCTGGAGGAGACTCCAGATGGGAAGCTACGGCTGGAGAGGGTGAGCCGCGACATGAGCGGAACCTACCGCTGCCAGACTGCTCGTTACAATGGCTTCAACGTGCGCCCCCGCGAGGCCCAGGTGCAGCTGAATGTGCAGTGTGAGTTTCACTGCCCCATCCAGAGTACCTTCCCCGCTGCCCTCTGAGTTCCCAGCCTGGCCTGATCTGTCTTCACCCATCACCCCCGTCCAACTCAGCCCCTCCACCTGTGCTGATACTCGTCAATCTTCCATGACATCTCCATCCTCTAGGACATGGAAGTCTGTGATCCTTGCCCCACTTGCACCGTCAAGTGTCCCGCCATTTTCATTCCCAGGGACCCAGTGAGCAAGGAAAGAGTGATTTTGACAGGTGGAGATGGGGGTTGAAGGAGGGAAGGGCACTCCGGGAAAGCACACTGTATCAAATAAGAATGATGAGTATTAAATCACCTTGTGCTAAGCACTAATTTAAGTACATTTTAATGTATTAGTTCATTTGGTTCTCTAATAAGATTTTATTAGTCCACCATTTTTACAAACGGGGAAACCGAGGCACAGAGAGGTTTACTAACTTGCGTAAGAGCGCACAGCTGGCAAGTGGTAGTGCTGGGATTTGAACCTCAGTAATTCAGTTCCAGAGATAGTGCTCCAAACCATGGCATTATGCTGTTTATCACCACATGGGGATTGAAGGACCCAGTGTAGCCGTTCTACTGGATCAGTCCGGGGAAGCAAGTCTAGAGGGAGTATTTGTGGGTCAGGAAAGTGTGTATGGTGGGTGTATTCTCCTTGAGAACCTTCCAGGCTGAGGGTCACGGAAATAGGGGCAAAATGTGTCACTGCCACACTTTGTGGGGAGAGCCCTGCTGACCACCGCTCCTGCCCCTAGTCCCACCGGAGGTGGAGCCCAGCTCCCAGGACGTGCGCCAAGCTCTGGGTCGGCCGGTGCTCCTTCGCTGCTCACTGTCGCGCGGCAGCCCCCAGCGCATCGCCTCGGCAGTGTGGCGCTTCAAAGGGCAGCTGCTGCCACCGCCGCCTGTTGTGCCCCCCGCCGCTGAGGCCCTGGATCACGCCGAGCTTCGCCTCGACGCTGTCACTCGTGACAGCAGCGGCAGCTACGAGTGCAGCGTCTCCAACGATGTAGGCTCGGCAGCCTGCCTTTTCCAGGTCTCGGGTGAGCATCTTGCGCGTCCCGCCTAACCAACCACGCCCACCTTGGCTCAGGCTCCACCCCAGCCTCCTCCGCACCTGGCCTAGGCTCCGCCCCCTGAAGCTCGGCTACCTAGTAGTTAGGGCTAGACCCGTCCCATCCACTCCATCCAATCCCTGGCTTCCTGTTACAGCCCGCCCCCTCCCGGCATGGGCCACGCCCCTCTGTGTATAGCAACCTTTGGTCTCAGCCTGTACCCTGGAAGCCCACTCATACTTGTCCTAGGCATGGTCCAGTATCGCTCAGCCCTTCTGTTGTGCTTTTCAACCCCACCTTCACCAGGCCTAGGCTTCACCCTATTAAGTGTGATTGCACCAGGTCTAGGCCCTTTAAGACCACATCCTCACTGAGTTTAGGCTCACCTCTCCTTCACACCCCAATCCAGCTGTTCCGTAACCAGCTTCGGCCTCCGCCCCCTTCAGCCCCACCAACACTGTTTTAAGCTCATGCACTCAAGCCTGGGTCACTGCCACTTATCAGCCCCACCACAGGCCCTAAGTGAGGAGCCTCCGCTGTAGCTTAAAGAAGAGGAGACACTCCTCAACAATTCTCTTGACTGTCACGGGTGCTGGGTGGCTCTGGGTCAACAGACATGGTGCAGTCCCCTCGGTTACAGAAATTCCCTGCTTCTCACCAAGCCGTTTCCACGTGGACAGTTAGGCACTTCAGATGGAACTAGGAGTGAGTCAGAAAGAAACGGAGGATCATGGTGAGGGCTGAGGAGAATGGAGAGGGAGTGTGTCACCTCTCTGCCCAAACTGGTGGCAGCGCCTCTGGAGAGCCTTAGGTGTGATTGTCCCCAGTCTACTGCACCCTCAGCTTTCCCTACAATCCCAGACTGCCTGTCTGGGTGTCCCTTCAGCCCTTGTGAGGATCACCCCACTCAACAGCAGGGGGATGGGATGGCAGGTCACTGGCCAACTCCCTGGCCACTCCCCACCCAATCCTGACAGCCAGAGGCCCCTGTGACATTTCCCACCTCCTTCCCCTCTCCCCTGTTCCCCACACTTTCCCTGTCTCCCCACTTGTTTCCTTCTCTCTCTCCCTTCTCTCTCAATGTGCCCAACCTTCTTTGCCTTTCCCCAAATCATCTTTTCCTATATCGTCCCTAATATTCTCTCTCTCTGTCTCCCCAAATTTCTCTTTTCTCTATTACTTCCTTGACTTTTCCTCTCCTTTCCCACTACTGTGGCCTCTGGGAACTCCCAATCTCCTTTTCTGTGCCTCCCCCACCTTCCCTCCTACCTCTCCCTCATTCTCCCCAACTCCCTCGTCTCCCACATGTCCTCTGCTTACAATATCCCCTTTTCCTCTCCCCCATACCCTGTCTCTGTTCCACCTCATTCTCTTCTGTTTCCCTTTCTCTTGCTCTCTCTCTCTCTGTCTCCCTGTCCCCCCGTCTTCCACGGCCCCATGCCCCCCTCCCTGCCCTCTCAGCCAAAGCCTACAGCCCGGAGTTTTACTTCGACACCCCCAACCCCACCCGCAGCCACAAGCTGTCCAAGAACTACTCCTACGTGCTGCAGTGGACCCAGAGGGAGCCCGATGCCGTGGATCCTGTGCTCAACTACAGACTGAGTGTCCGACAGGTGGGCCACGTGGGAGCTGGGGCCTAGGTACAGGCAGGGAGGACAAATACTTACGGAAGCTGGGGGCAGGGGTCAGGGATAGGGGCTTGGACACACTGCTTCCTGGGAAGAGAGAGAGTGCTCTGGACCCAACAGCACAAACTACAAGCCTCCAGGGACCTGTCCTTCCTGGCCCCATCAGTGGGCCCAGAGCATTGGCAGAAGTCTGCTGGGACTATAGTGGTTAGAATCAGCATTGTTAACAGATAGAGTCTTTTCTGGTGTCAGGAGCTAAGGACAGAGGGATAGGTCAGTCTTGCATCTATAAAACGTCTAGAATCCAAGGTCAGAGTCACTATGCTAGTCTTGCACCCAGTCTAATTCTGTGTGGTTCTGCCAAGGCCAAAGGACAGTTGGTATGAAAGTTAAGAGTGTGGTTCTAGGGCAGACTGCCTCTCCTAGAATCCCAGTTCTGTGTGAGCTTCAATGAGCTACAAGTCTCTTTGGCCTCAGTTTCCTTATCTGTAAAATAGGGGTAATTAGAATGTTTTGTCTCATAAAATCATTATGTTGAGGATTAAATGCATTAATGAAAGGAAAGTATTTAGGACAGTACCCACACAGGGTGATTGACCCATTCCTCAGGTGAGAAAACTGAAGGCCTGACCTCCTAGTCCTTTGATCTTCCTGCTCCCTCTTACTGTCCCCCAAGTCACATCAGGGCCTTGCACTAGTGCTCTGGTGGCAGGCATGGCCTGCTGGGCATCTGGAAACTCCCTGTGTCTGCAGTTGAACCAGCACAACGCTGTGGTGAAGGCCATCCCTGTGCGGCGCGTGGAGAAGGGGCAGCTGCTGGAGTACATCCTGGTGGACCTCCGCGTGCCTCACAGCTATGAGGTCCGCCTCACGCCCTACACTACCTTCGGGGCTGGTGACATGGCCTCCCGCGTCATTCACTACACGGAGCGTAGGTGGTGCTGGTGCTGGTGGGAACGGTGGGCCCTTCTCATGCCCATAGACCCCTTGTACCCCCCATGTGGTTCTTGATCTTGGGGCTCCCCACCCCGTAGCTCCCCACTTATTGTAGGCTCAGCCTGTCTGGCCTCAGTCTTGGCTCTGAGGAACCCTTTGCACAGCTCACACCTCTGTTCTGACTTGGTTTTTCCCTGCTTGCTTTCTCAGCCATCAACTCTCCAAACCTGTCAGGTGAGAGCTCCCTGCCCCCCACGTCCCCTTCCATTTACTGACACAAAGCCTCTCCAAGTGGGTGGTTAGGGACCCCTAGAGACACCCAGAGAGGAGATGACTGTATGTGTATGGGCTTGGGATGGGTAGGAGGAACAACTGGAGGAGGAAGCAGAAGTGAGCAGGGCTGGACTTTGAGATGACACATCTGGGATTTATTCTGGGTGCTTTCAGTTGGGAGGAGAGGCAGAAGTGGACTGGAGGCATCTCTCGCCCAGGGCCTTTTGCCCTCACTCAGCACCTTTCGTGGCCTCTCTGACTCCTTCAGCAAATAACCCTCACTGTCCCCAGAAGACAGAAAGGAGAGTCCGGGCCAATCCACATGTTCTGTTCACTGGGGCTGAGGTCCTTAATTCATGGTCTATCAACCTGCCAAGGGGTCTGTATGTATACAGTTCAGGTGTCTGTGAGCCTGAAACTTGAAAGCGTATGCAGTTACTTCTTTATTTTCCCTAGCTTCTAGCAGCAATTTAGCATCTCCTTTCATTAGGAATGCAGGAAACGAACTATAGAACCTGTGACTTTGTCATCAGTAGGAACTGGGTATTTTCACACCACCTTATAGTTGTTGCGGATCTCTTGTGATATCGTTTACCCTTATTAGTATTTCAAAATTATGGTAGTTATTAGACCTAATGCTAGATCTTGTGATTTAGTTAACTTGTGTCATCAAGTGAATTCTAACTCATAGCGACCCTGTAGGATGAGAGAATTGCTCCCATAGGATTTCCAAGGGGCAGCTGATGGATTTGAACTGCTAACCTTTGCTTAGCAGCCAAGATCTTAACCAGTGTGCCACCACCGTATCACAAATTTGTGCTTTAAAAAAAATTTTGACAACTGTATTTCCATATAATCGATTCCTTTGTAATTCTGTATGTTTCATTTTACGCCTCTCAAGTCATTATGCTGAGGAGGGATCTTTAGGCTTCACTAGATGCCAGAGGAGTCTGTGGCACAGAAAAGGTTAAGATATTCTATTCCTGGAACATATTGGTCACGGGCACTGTTACCTGGTTCCTCAAACCCTAGAACCCTGAGTCCATTGTTTGGATCCTTGGGAGCCCCTCTCGGGTAACAGGGCGTGGTGAAGCTTGGCTAGGGGAGTGGGTGGCTGAGGAGGCTGACCCTCTTTGTCTTACCACCTTCCTCAATGCAGACAACACCTGCCACTTTGAGGATGAGAAGATCTGTGGCTACACCCAAGACCTGACAGACAACTTTGACTGGACACGGCAGAATGCCCTCACGCAGAATCCCAAGCGCTCGCCCAATACGGGTCCCCCCACTGACATCAGTGGCACTCCTGAGGGTGAGGAGTGTGGCTTGCTGTAAGGACTGGAGAATTGCCTCGGGGAGGGTTTTAGCCCTAGAGAGTTTCCCTCTGGGGCTCCAGGGGGATGATGGGAAATAGCCCTTGAACTCACAGAAGTCCCAGTCTGAGGAGGAGACACGGCCCTGTCCCCAGGGAGCTCCAGTCTGAGGGGAGACACAGCTCTGTCCTCAAGGAGTTCAAGTCTGAGGCGGAGACATGGCCTCACCCTCAGGGAGCTCCATTCTGAGGGGAGGACACAGCTCTGACCAGAATGAAGATCGGGAAGCAGAAAAACTGCTGTAGAGCTAAGAAAAACTAATGAGCAGAGACACAGACTCCTGTGATGTGAGGAGAGCAAGATGGAGTGGAATGGGGAGAGGCACCTCAGAATCAGACAGCTGAGGTTTAGGCAGAGAGGGAAGCAGGTGGGAGGAGGCCAGGGTGAAGTGAGGAGGAGGTTGTTGGTGCATCCCCTCCTCCACCACAGGCTACTACATGTTCATTGAGACGTCAAGGCCCCGGGAGCTGGGGGACCGTGCACGATTGGTGAGTCCCCTCTACAATGCCAGTGCTAAGTTCTACTGCGTCTCTTTCTTCTACCACATGTACGGGAAGCACATTGGTGAGTCCGGGGACCATGTAGTCTGCCTGAGTGTGTGCTGCAGGGCGGGAGGACAGGAGGGGTCTGCAGGAGCTGGGACTTGTTCATGTAAGGCCTAGGCTTCCCAACTTGGCCCCTTGGTGGGGATGTAGGCAGAAGATTGGCCAGGGAGGGGTCCAGAGCCAGCTTGTCCAAGGTCACATGATCATCAAGTCTTCCTGCATCTGCAAAGAAAAGGCTGTGTACCTGAATAAGATGGATGTTGTGAAGGGAATGAAAAAAACAGGAGATTGCAGGTATTCAGTGGCTGCCATGTGCTAAGTGACATTCCGGGCACTCTGCATGTGTGGTCTCATCACCGTCACAACCAGGTGAGGGAGATGTTTCCGTACAACTCAGAGAGGTAAAGAATTTGCCCATGATCACACAGCAGCCCGTGTCTGTCTGACTCCCCTCAGCCCTAAACATGGGGCTAGAAAGGTATTACTTTGTGAGCAATCAGAGGAAGTTCTGCTTCCAGAGTATGGGAGTGAACTTAAGGAATGCCCTACCCAAAGAGGTCGTGCTGGTAGGCACATCAGACCAACCAAAGCCCTCATCAGCGTACCGTCGTTCTGGGGCTCCTGTTCTGGGCAGACACGGGGCACTGCAGTGAACAGGACAGATGAGGTCCTCATTCTCATGGCACCCTGTTGTCAAGCAGGAGAGACAGACCTTAAACGGCTAACTGTACCAGACAGGATTTGAGTAAGATCGTGACATGTGTCTGCAGCAGGACTGGGGGTGACGACAGCTCGACTGAAGGTAGGGGATGGGTCACGGAAGGCTCAACTGAGGAAGTGACAGCTTAACAAATACCTATTCATTCATGCAGTAGTGGGAAAGATAATGTATTTCACGTGGATGAAAAAGTACGAAAGTGCATGATGACAATACTCATTCCACCAGGGCCTCTTGCTACCCGCAGCCCCTCTTCAGAGGTAATCAGTGTGCTAGACTTTGGGGTGACTTTTCAGAGATACTTTATGCATATAGAAGCCAGTGTACACACACATACAGACACACGTGTAGAGAGAGAGAGAGAGAGAGGCTGAATGGTTAAGCACTTGGCTGCTAAACAAAACTCGGCTATTAACTCAAACTGGAGGTTTGAGTCCACTCAGAGGCCCCTTGGAAGAAAGGCCTGGTGATCTACTTCTAAAAAAAATTAGCCATTGAAAACGTTATGAAGTGCAGTTCTACTTTGATAGACATGGGGTTGCTACGAGTAGGCATCAGCTCCACAACAGTTGGTACGTGTCTGTGTCTGTGTCTGTGTTTGTGTGTGTGTATCCCATTGCTGTCCAGTTGGTTCCTACTCATAGCGACTATAGGATAGAGTAGAACTGCCCTAAAGGGCTTCCAAGGCTGTAACTCTATAAAAACAGGCTGTGTCTCCTGCTCATGGCCGGTGGGTTTGAAGTGCCGACCTTTCAGTTAGCGGCTGAGGGCTTATCCACTGTGCAGCCACGGCTTCTTGCCTAGCACATGGCAGTGCTCCATTAGCTGATTGAAAGACATGAAAGAAGAAAGAAAGAAAGGAGGGAGGAGAGGGAGGGAGAATGAAAAGGAGGTCTGGACTCGATGACCCTGAGGTCACTTCTAACCCTGAGATTCTCTGAAAATCCGTGAACATAATTATTGAAGATTCTTCATACAATCAACATTTAATGGTTAAAAATGTATAGGAATCTGACACAGACCTCCCCTAAGGAGTCAAGTAGGGAAGGGAAGGGAAGAAGTGAATCCCACTAACTGCTACACCACAGCAAAGAGTAGTTTGGATGAAGGAAGCTTCAGTTTAAGAAAAAAGGAAGAGAGAGACATCCCTTCAGGGCTAGCAGAGTCCCAGAAAGGCATTGGGCTCTTCCTGGTCCACTGGGTGCTGGTTCTTGCCCTCTGGACAACTCGTCTCCTGTTGGTGAGGGTGCCCCCATTTGGGGTGTACTCATCCCAGGCCTGGGTCTGCTGCTGAGTAAGGGGGGTATTTCTTGCCATCTTCTTTCCTCCCCTCCCACTCTGCCTGGCAGCTCTGGGCACCAGCTGTTCTCAGAACTTTTATCTCGCTGGCTGTCCCTAGTCCAAGCCGGCTCTTCTCATCACAGGCAGGTAACATTTGGTGGCCCTCCCTCAGTGGGGTGTCTGCTGATCTGGTATCACAGATGGCACGGCATTGTCTGTGGGCAGCACCATGGAAATGCCAGCCGCCAGGCACTGCCTAAGATTGATTGCCCTTCCTCTGAGCCAGGTTTGTCTTCCAGGTCACCAGGGCTCAAGGTTGGCTGGCAGAGCCAGGAACAGGGTATTGACATTGCCTCAGTGCTCTTAGCTAGACCGTGATCCCCTCCTTCTCTTCATGTGGCTGTGGGCACAGGGGGCTCAGCATTCCCAGGCTGATGCTGCCAACGTTTTGCTGTCCTGGTTTTTACCACAGCTTAGGAGCTCTGGTGGTGCAGTGGTTAAGCACATGGCTGCTAACTGAAAGGTCGTGATTCAAAGCCACCAGCTGCTCCATGGGAGAAAGACATGGCAGTCTATTTCTGTAGAAATGATGCCTTTGGAAATCCTATGGGGCAGGCCCACTCTGAGGCTCGCTAGGAGTTAGTATTGACTTGAGGGCAACAGGCTTGGGTTTTGTTTTTCATGTAGCCCAAGTACTGCTACCATTCTTTAAATCAGCTCTTTTCTTTAGTTTTGTCCTAAGCATCAATTAGAAAACCCAAACCCGCTGCCATTGAGTTGGTTCTAACTCATGGTGGCTCTATAGCACAGAGTAGACCTGCCCCATAGAGTTTCCAAGGAGCACCTGATGGATCTGAACTGCTGACTTTTTGGTTAGCAAATGTAGCACTTAACCACTGCGTCACTAGGGTTTCCAAGAAGCAGTAGTACAGAAATTTTTGGAGGGCTAGCTTTATTTCCTTCGTAAAATACGTGTATAAAAATTGTGAAGTCTGTTCCTGTGTCTCCAGAAATCGAGTTGGGTATCGTAGACCACCAGGCATGTGTGCTGTGCCTTTCTCTAACCTGCTCTGTGCTCAGTGTAGACCCCACTGCCCTGGGACAGTGTCCCTGTCTGTGGTGGGGAGGGGCTGTATGTCTATGTGCATATGTATTTAGGGGGGAGATTGACTGATGCACAAGAAGGGAACAAAAATTTCTAAGTTATCCTGATGAGCTAATGTCCTGCTGCTGTTCTTCCCCTGCCCATGTCCAGGTCCCCCCTGGGCTAACGGGACATTGGACCAGTATGAGTGTGGAGAGAAGATCCCATCTGGAGGGTGGTTGTATCCATGGCCACACTCTGAATCCCACCCCGTCTGACAGGGACAGTGACATGGGCAGCAGTGGGCACAGAGGGCTTGGTGGCTGTGGAAGGCACCCTTGCCCAGGCCTCATGGCCTCCCTTTCTGCACACCCACCACAGGATCCCTCAACCTCCTGGTGCGGTCTCGGAGCAAAGGGGCCCTGGACACGCATGCCTGGTCTCTCAGTGGCAATAAGGGCAACGTGTGGCAGCAGGCCCATGTGCCCATCAACCCCAGTGGGCCCTTCCAGGTGAGTCTTCTGGGCCCAGAGGCCTCTCCCAGGTCATAGGCATTTGCTGTGGCCAGAAAGCTTTGGCCACCCCTAGTGCTTGCTCCGGGAATCGGTTAGTGTATGTATTGGAAGCTGCCAGGTAAATTGATGGGGAGATATGGGGAAGCGGGCAGGTATCTCTGATGCCTGACAGAACCTTCCCAACACATGCTCCCTGCTCTCTGACCCCACCCCAGATTATTTTTGAGGGGGTTCGAGGCTCGGGCTACCTAGGGGATATCGCCATAGATGATGTCACACTGAAGAAGGGAGAATGTCCCCGGAAGCAGATGGATCCCAATAAAGGTGCAAGATGGGAAAGGGGTGGGAAGTGGAGTCTGCGGGGGGCTGCCAGGGTGGGCACTGTTTGTGTCAGGGGAGTGTTTATGTCTGAACGGGGTTCAAGGTGTCTGAATGACTGGATGTGTGTACTTGTGACAGTGTGACATGGCCTATGTATGTGGTACCCTCTTTGGGTCCCACCTGACTCAGGCTATGGGGCATCTGCAGGACAATTAGAAGACCCAGGCCTTGTCCTTATGGGAGTTTACTAAGTTATTTGCAGCATCAGAGTGCTCCTGTATGTGTGTCTGAGAATACCTCTAGGTGTGTCAGGGTCCAGAAGTAAACACGTGGCCTCCTCTAGCTAGGTGTTTCTAATAATAATAGCTCATGTTTATGGAGCAATTACTGTGTACCAAGCAAAATACAAAAACCTAGTATTCATGATTGTGTTTAATCCTCACACCAGTCCTTAGGGGTGGAGTTTGCTATTAGACCCCTTTTACAGATGTGCAAACTGAGGCTCACTGAAGTCAAATAAATTGCCTTAATGAGCATCAGGGCAAGGATTTGAACCCTGGTGGGCTGTTATAACCCCAAAACTGCACCACCTCACTTCGGTGCTTTTGAGTGTATCTGTGTGCATTGAGGGTGGGCAGTGGGCAGTGCCCATGTTCAAGCCCTCAGAGAAAGGGACTGAGGAAGGGGCCCTTTCCATGGCCTGACTGCCTGTTCCCCTGCCCCCGTGGGTGCTGACTGAAGCCCTAGCGATTCCCTCTCTCTCCCCTGCTGCAGTGGTGGTGATGCCGGGCAGTGGAGCCTCCCGTCGGCCTCGCTCACAGCTCTGGGGGCCTGTGGCCATCTTCTTCTTGGTGTTGCAGAGATGATGAGAACTGTGTGGCCTCCTCACCCCGCCCCCGGCACACCAAAGTGTCCGCATCGTACCAAAGACTGACCCCCGCCAGCTGGGGTGCCCACGGGCAGGGTCGGCTCTCCAGGGAGGGGGCCTGCTTTGGCTGTGAGGATGAGCTGAGGACAAGGACAGAGGCTGGGCGCTGAGACCTGGAGATGGTTGTTACACACATACACACATACACACACGCACACAAACACACACATATTAAAGCACAAGTTTCTATCCAACCTGCCAGCAACCTTCTTTACTGTGGAGACAGGGGACCCGCCTGAAAGGCATCTGCCATTCCAGGGACCTCAGTGTGACATAAGCCTTGTCCTAGCTACGTTTGTGGTTTCTGACCTTCCCAGCATCCCCTCCATCAAGGCTGAATCCCAGCCCAGTGGCTTTGCCAGAAGGGAGCTAGAAGTGGGGCAGCTGCTGAACGCTTCTCTTGGCCAGACTTTGGGACTTCTTGGGGTGGAGGAAACAGGGGTTGTGGAGGACCAGGCGGGACTTGGTGAACTCCATGAGTGTCCCTCATCCAGGGGATGACAAAGAACGTGGGCTATCTGCTGCACGGAACTCCATTTCCAATGTGAGGGCTGGCCAGTAGAGACCCCAGTTCATCACAGGCCCCCAACCTGTTCCTGGGATGTCATACTTCCCTTTCTCACCGTGCCCCCTTTGAAGGGGGCCCAGCATTAGGTCTCAGCCCTGGGCAACCTGTAGAATGACACCCCCACCCCACCCCATCCCTACAAGCAGCTGGATTTCTGCGAGTACTAATTTACCTGAGTCGGCTGGCCTGACCTTAGCCCCCGCTGGGTCTCCGAGGAGCTGGAAGAATGGTGGCCAGGAGGTTTTCAGGGTTAGGAATGACTTGAAAGGGGCAGAGGAGAAGTCCTGCTTCAGTGATTTTGTGCCCCTATATTGGACACTGAATTTGGGAGTGGAGTGGAGCCTTCATTATATACTTGGCATGAAAGGATGACCTGGATAGGAGTGTGTACGTGCGTGTGTGTGTATGTCTGGGACCTGCCCCTTCCCTTTGTCTTCTGCAAAGCACTCTGGTTGGTTGTCCCCCTCTCCACACAGGGCCACGGGAGGAGGAGGGTTTTGTAGGGCTGAGGATGGTGGATGGGGGAGTTGGTGGTCCCCTCATTCCCTGGAGCTAAGCCTCATGCCTTGAGCTGTGAAAGGGCTGCCTGCTCTTGGGTCCTGGGTTGGGGACCTGAGATGGACATGATCAAATCTAGACCCCTCAGCATCACCCTGGAGCCCTCCACCAGCGGTCCATGGGAGAGAGACCCAGCCCCTTCCAGGATGGCTGCATGCGACTGTGTGTGTGTGTGTGTGTGTGTGTGTGTGTGTGTGTGTGTGTGTGTGTGTGTGTGTGTGTGTGTGTGTGTGTGTGTGTGTGTGTGCACGTGTGCACACGCACATGTGTTCATGACCATCAGTGTCCCTACCACTGTGGCTCCATCTCTAGAGAAGAGTGTGTGTAAATACAGGTCTGCGTATGCAGTGGGGTTTATCTGCCTGTGAAGCTGTGTCTGTCCCCATCTTTGTGTGTGCCTGTGTATGCTGGCATGCATATCCATCTCTGTGACTGACATGTTTGTGGGTTGCTGGCCAGGTAGACCCCTTCCCACTTCATCTGTACTTACATGCTGCCCTGCCAGGGTCTGGGATCCCACCTTTCATCTCATGTGGATGGTCAAGAGCTTACCCAAAACTCTGTTGAACATGGAAGCTCTTTCGGGGGTGGGGTGATGAGTCTCCTTGTGGAGCATTGAAGTGGGCACAGCTGCAGAGATGAGCCTGGAATGAGGGCAGTGGTGCTGTGCCAGGAGACAGATGGGGAACCAAGGCACCCGCTGCTGATCTCTGTGTTTGGCCAGGCCTGTGTGATCATCATCACCAACAGCAGGCGGGTGGCTGGGCCAGGGTGGAGCTGGGCATCCTGATGTCCCAACCAGGGTGGCTGCCTTCCTGGTGCCACTGAGGCCTCTGTCCAGAACGAGTTGCGTCTGCCGGTATTGTTCCTTAATTGTCCCATCTGTGCAGGGTCTGGGGCCCCAACAGAATGTGAGCTCCTCCTCTGAGCCTGCCCACCCCTCTACTCGCCTCCTGCTCAGGTCTGTTACAGTGATCACACGGTGGACCGTGCTCGGTGGAATGATCATGTAAGTGGTTCCCAGCCCTAGCCGCAGGCCAGAAGTACCAGAGGATCTTTAAAAAGCTCTGATGCCTGGATCCCACTCTAGAGAGTCACTCCATTGTTCTGGAGTGACTCTCTGCCTGGCAGAGAGATGTTAAAAGCTCCTCAAGGGAGCCTGAGATGGGAGACACTGACCGCTCACCTGCCCACTGCTTCCACTGGGCCCTCCAGGCTGGGGCAAGGGCTAAAGAGGAGACCCAGAGGTGAACAGTCCCCAGGGCTTCCTTCTCAGGGTTCCCAAGGCACCCAGTGCCTGCTTCCTTCAGATGGCCAACCCTCTGATGATAGGTCTTTCTTCTGCCCTGGCTGCCCCATGGTGGGGAGAGCATCTCCCTTGCTCCCCTCTGTATCTGTAGCACCTGACACTCTGGCTGGACTGGATTGCACACACGTGGTCCCAAACTCCTTGTCTGTGGGGAGCCATGAGGGTCCTGTGAATGCAGGGAGGAACAGGGAAAGCTACAGGAGGTTGGAGTGGTCCGAGATCAGGCCTGCCTTCAGGGGGCTTGCCCTGGGCTTCAGTCACTGGCCCTCTTGGTGCCCGCATGTCCGCACGGGTGAATGACTGTCGCGTGTCTGTGGGCCTGCAGGGGATGTGGGTGCCGTCATGCACTGGGTGGGTACTGTGATTGCCTAGAACTGTGTCAGCTCGTGTGGGTATGTCAGTGAATCTGCAAGTAAGGAGTGTCTTTGTGTGTCACTGGGTGACTGGGTCAGGGTTTGTGTGCCTGTCTGTGTCTGTGAGACAGCATCCGTGTAGCAGTGTTACCTGCACTGTGTATCTTTGTGTTCGTGTATTGGTGGATGGCCCCTCAGTGCCCCCAGCCCAGGGGAGACCTGGCTGGCTGGATCCAGTGCGTCTCCCAAGGGGCAGCCTTGCTCTTGGACCAACAGGGCTGAGGCATTCTGTGGCCTTAAATGGGGAGTCCAGGGTCAGCCCTCAGGATGTTGGGGTCCCTCTGTCTCTCTCCCTTAGTCTGGCATTGTGGGGAGAAAGAAACTCTGGAGCCAAGTATTGTGTAGGCAGAAGGGGGGTTCTCACTTTACCTGTTCTCCCCTGGGAACCCAGGCCCAGCCCCCTCCATGTGGGACACCCCTTCATCCTTGCCCTTTCTGGGATTGGCCTGACACCTCTTTCCCGTTTATCCTCCTTTCTCCCTGTGCTATGTGAGAGCCCCTGGCTCAGGCTACCAGAGTGAGGATGGGCCTCATTGGTCTAGACACTTCATGGTGCAAAGAGGGAAGCTGAGGCCCAGAGGGGGAAAGGGACTGGCCCAAGATCACACAGCATTTGGGGTACAGCAAGCCTTGGAAGCCAGGTACTGCAGGGGTGGTACACAATTGGCCTACTGCCCCTGGGGTCTCCTGGCAGTCAGCAAGGGAAACTTGTCCAAAGTGCCCTGCCTTGGGGTGCTAATGGGGATGTTACTGGACTCTAGCTTGAGGAGACAGTGTTTTCCTGCCTGTCATTCCAGACTACAGACCCTCACACCCTAGGGTAGGGCTGGGTTCCACCCAGAGGCTGCCACCCTTTGTCCTACAGGCTGTAGCTCCTCCCCCAGACTCCCAGGTAGAAGGGACTCTCTTTTTACCTCCCCTCCCTTCTGCCTTGACAAGAGCCCAGGCTGGGAATGCTGGTCCGCTGTCCTCGTCCTGTTGTCCTCCCTGTGTGGACCATGAGGGCCTGGGTGGGATCATGCAAGACAGATCTCTGTGGTGTTCTCTCCCTGGGACAGCTCAGGGGATTGGGAGCTATTTCCAGAGTTTGTCCCCAGGAATGGGATGAGTGAGCCTACTCTGGGGAGTCCCTGATGGGCCACTGGTTGAGATTTGGTTCTAGATTCGGGTGACTTTCCTTGTTTCCAAAGGCAGGGTAGCACCCTCCTGTCTGCTGAGTGAGTGTAGTCAGTGTGTGTGTATGTCTGTGTGTATGGTGTATGTCTCTGTGTGTATGTTGTGTGTCTCTGTGTGCATATGTGTATGTGTGTATCTCTGTGTGTTGTGTGTATGATCCCCAGGACCCTCCCTCCTACCAGCTAGCCATGCAATCTCAGCTGACTGTGCTGGTTCCTCTGCCCCAGTGGTCTCCAAGCACCTCCCTGCCCCAGGGTGGCCGACTCACCAAGGCCTTTACCTCCAACCTGAGAGGTGATGGAGGGGGAGAGAGGGGACTGCTGTAGCCCTGCAGCCTCGAAGACTTGGGAGAAAAGCCAACCCCTCATGCCCAGGCCCACATGTCTGACCACTCTGGCCCACCCCACCACCAAGGTAAAAGCACAACAGGAGACCCTTTTATTAATGGGTGAAATGTACTGGGGTTGTTTTTTAGTCGCACAACCCCATCCTCACCCCTTTGCCTTGCTCTCTGTCTCTGCCCAAGCCTCTGTCCCCGCTGTGTCTCTCTTTCACTCCCAATGCCCCAGATGTAACCTCTAGTTGCGGACACGGTTGTTTCAATCAATAAAGCTGCAGTGTTCCAGCACTCAGTGTCCAGCTGTGTATGTTGGTGTGGGCAAGTGGGCGGAGCAGCAAACCAGACCTGCGGGGTGGAGGCGGAGTCACTAGGAGATGTCTCTCAGCAACCCGGGGGCAGCCCTGCTCACTGCACCCATCGTTGTGGGGCCTATACAGTGAGGACCTTCATCCTGGCCTCCTTCACAATAAACCGGAGTGTCTGCATTCATTCATTCTTTCAACAAATACTAGCCAAATACTGCCTGTGAACCTCCTCTGTAGCAGGGACATTAAGCTAATAATTACACCAAGTAATAGACAATTAGGAACACAGGGCTGTGAAGGAAAATTTGGTGTTGTAAAAGAAGGTAAGACTAAACCAAACCCATTGCCATCAAGTCGATTCTGACTCATAACGACCCTATAGGACATAGTAGAACTACCGCAAAGTTTCCAAGGAGCACTTGGTAGATTTGAACTACTGATCTTTTGGTTAGCAGTCATAGCATTTAAACACTGTGCCATCGGGGTTTTCAAAGAAGGTAAGAGGAAGGTCTTATTTGAGTGGGGGCTTGAGGAAAGACTTCTCTAAAGAAGAGACATTTAGGAGAGGCCTAAAGGATGGTAACAGGTTCCTGGATAGGCAAAACATACGTCCATGGCAACTGACCCACCCAGTGTCATTGCAAAGGAAAGGTCCAGTAATCTCCCCTGGGGAAGGATAGAGCCAAGAAAACTGTATGGGGCACAGCTCTGCTCTGTAACACATGGGGCCGCCATGAGTTGAAATCAACTCACTGGCAGTGGCTTTGGTGTAGGTTTAAAGAACAATAGGGGTGAGCCTGTGGGGGCAGGAGTTATTTTCCATGCAGAGGGAACAGAACATGCAAAGAGCTAGAAGGGTGAAAAAACTTTGAAGGAAAAAGGGCAAGGAAGGAAGAGTAAAGTTGGTGCAAGTTAGGGAGACATGGCTGGTAACAGGGGCAGGGGAGATCACACAGACCTTCTAGACCTGGATTCTTCAACCTCAGCACTATTGACAGTTTGGGCTGGTAATTCCTTGCTGTGGGGCTGTCCTGTGTGTTGCAGGATGCTTAACGGCATCCTGGGCCTCCACCTAATCAGATCCCTGTAGTACGCTTCCACCCCAGTTATGATAACCAAAACTGTCTCTAAAAACCAAACCCAACCTGTAGCTGTTGAGTCAATTCTGACTCATAGCGACCCTGTAGGACAGAATAGAACTGCCCCATCGAGTTTCTGAAGAGCACCTGGTGGATTTGAACTGCTGATCTTTTGGTTAGCAGCTGTAGCTCTTCACCATTAGACTGTCAGGTTTCCCAAGGTCCCCTGGAAGACTTGCCTTGAGTTAAGAACTAGTGATGTAGGCCATGTTTGTGAAAATCAAAGTTTGATGAAGACAGACATTCTTGTCTGCTTTGTTTGACTGATGTATCCTAAACAGCTAGAATAGTGTTTGGCACATAGGGCACACTGAACAAATGTTAGTAGAGTGCATGAAGGTATGAATGTCAAAAATTCTGGATTTTAACTTCAGTGTGAGTGGAGGCCATTGATGATTTTTAAGCATAAGAGTGACATGATTCCAAGTTGTTATCAAATTTTACTTGACTTTAACAGAGGAAGGTGAAAACCAATAAAAAGGGCAGCTTTGTTATTTCTGAGAAATGTTTTCTCACCCTCAAGAGATTAACTCTTCAAAAAAGCTTATGACAAAGACACTAGGAAAAACATTAAGATGCTGGAGTCATTATTGTTTTTTAAATAAACTTTAAGATTTGATTAGGGCCACTATAAATCAGAATCAACTCAGTGACAATGGGTTTTTTTCTTTTTTTAGAACAGATTTGTAGAAACATTACAAGACTATCCTGAGTTTTGTACTGCTATATCCAATTTCCTCTACTGTTAACATCTTACCGTGAATATGGCATATTCATTACAATTAATGAACCATTGCTGATACATCATTATTAACTAAAGTCTATACGTTATTCAGGCTGGCTTATTTTTTACCCAATATCCTTTTTCTGTTTCAGGATCCTGTTCAAGTCATTATTTTTTAATTCTGCGTTTCAATTTTAGGCAGTAGCAACCAACTTTCTGCTCTCTGAGATAAGGTTAGGAGTTCATACTTTCCTCCTCCCTCCTTTTCCCTACCTCCTGACTTTGGCTGGTTGTGCTTTTTTTTTTTTTTTTTTTTTTTTTTAAATATACTTTCTAAGCACATTTTCCCCCGAGTTCCTCTCAACTTTGTGGGCTCGATGCGTGCCATCAGGCCTTTCAGCATCCCTTTGAAACAGATTTTCTGGCTGCAGCAGAGAGGGAATTGAAAACAAAAACAAAACAAATTCAGTTGCCAATTGAGTTGACGCCGACGCATGACAACTGCATGTGTGTTACGGTATAACTGTGCTCCATAGGGTTTTTTCATGGCTGATTTTTAAGAAGCAGATCACCAACTTTTGGTTAGTGGCTAAATGCTTAACTGTTCGCACCACCCAGGATAGAATTCTCAAAACAAACCCCAAACCCACTCCTGTCAAGTCAATTTCTGACTCATGGTGACCCTATAGTACAGAGCAGAACAGCCCCATAGAACTTCCAAGGAGCACCTGGTGGATTTGAACTGCTGACCTTTTGGTTAGCAGTTGTAGCACTTAACTGCTATGCCACAAGGTTTTCCCCATCCGGGATCAAGGGGGACAACAGTTGAAGCAGGGAGCCCTGTTAGCTTCTTTCTGCTGCCCTCCACATCCCACTCCCTGAAAGAGGTGGAGGTCAGAGTTCAATGGGTGCTGACCATGTATAGACAGGACAGGCCCTGTTCTGCTTTTTCTCCATGTCCTTGCAAGTTCAGTTTTACTTGGAATGTCCTCACCTGTCTCCTCTGCTCAGTTTACCTCTGCTTCTCCCTCAAGACTCTTCCTCCAGTGCCTCCTAACAGACCAGCCTTCCCAGGGCCCAGCCCAGGCAGCTCTCTCCCTCCTCTGTGCTTTGTGTCCGTCTCTCCTGCATAAACCACCCGGATTTAGAAGCTGTTCCTTGTTAGTATTTCCCACTTGACCTGATCATGTCCTGTCTGTATCTCTGGTGCCTAGTGCTGTGCTGGCTCCCAGTCAGAGTTTTCTAAGTGTTTTCAGAATAAATGAAATGGGCAAGTGCTGATTAACCAGTAAGTACGTATGCACTGGTTTACAGTAAGCAAGGTTACTTAACTGTGCTTACTTACTGATTTGTACTACACATATTTGCCTGGATTTCACCACATCAAAGATGTGAAATTAAAAAAAGGGGAGGAGGATGTGAAATTCACCTAAAACCAACATGAAAATTGTGCACTACAGTCTAGAGCACCCGACCCCAGCGATGGTATTTTCAGTCACTTCATATGCATGTGAAAGCTGGACAATGAATAAGGAAGACCTAAGAGGAATTGATGCATTTGATTGTGGTGCTGGGAAAGAATACTGAATATACCATGAACTGCTAGAAGAATTAATGAATTTGTCTTGAAAGAAGTACAGCCAGAATGCTCTTTAAAAGCAAGGATGGTAGGACTTCATCTCACACACTTTGACCATGTCATCAGAAGGAAGAAGTCCTTGGAGAAGGACATCATACTTAGTAAAATAGAGGAAAAGGAGGAAGACCTTCAAAGAGACCAAGGGACACAGTGGTGACAACAAGGACCTCGGACATAACAATTAGGAGGATGGCTCAGGATTGGGCAGTGTTTTGTTCTGTTGTGTGTATGATTCTTGTTAAGTCAAAACTGGCTTGATATCACCTAACAACAGCAACATAGATTAATAAGTGAACACAATTAAGCCCCATGTATACCTTGCTTATTGGGTAATCTGTCCCTGTTTACAGTCAAAGAATATAGACACATGTTCTGTTTCAAGGAATAGCTTTCAAACTTTTCCTCTGTTAAAGTCGGGGAAGGTCCCAGGGCCCCACTACTCATCCCTCCCATATGACAGCCAAGGCTCCTCCCTCATGGAATCCTAGGGGTTCAGGGATGGTATGAAGTTCCCAATTCTCTGTTGTTTCCTTTAATCTCTTGTAGGGTAAAAGGTAGTACCAAAAACCCAAACCAAACCCACTGCCATCAAGTCATGTCTGACTCATAGTGACCCTAGAGGTCACAGTAGAACTGCCCCATAGCTTTCCAAGGAGTGCCTGGCAGATTTGAACTGCTGACCTTTGGGTTAACAGACATAACACTTAATCCACCACAACATCAAACCATAAAATACAAATGAAAACAACCCACTACCTTTGAGTGGATTCCGATTCATAGCAACCCTACCCCCAGGGAAATTCCCTTTATACTGGATTAGGGTGGTAACCTTAGTAGAAGTGTTGCAATCCCACCCTAATCCTCTTTAACATACTCTAATCTTGTTTTATTAACTACAGGCAGAGATTAGGATTTACAGCATAGGAAAATCATGAAATAGAAGACAATCACATAATACTGGGAATCATCCCAGCTAAATTGCTACACACATTTTTTTACAAGGCATAATTTAGTCCATGACAAGGCCCTACCCCCTCCTGGGCACCCATAGGTGCTCAGATTTGCCGCCTTCATCACCTCTGTGTTCCTGTCCTGGCCCCATAAGCCCCACTCTGCACCCTACTCAGGCTGCCTTCTTATTCACAACCAACTAGCTGCCCGCTCACCCCAAAACTATTTTAGGTCAATCTTTCCCTTTATTCCACATCCAAGAGAAGCCTAGGACTTCAGAGTTCAAAGATTCTTAAAGATCATTTGTTTCAACTACCATATGTTTTCCACAGTAAACAGGTTTGCCAAGGTCATGGTAGTGGGGAGGAAGTGATGAGGAAAAGTCACTCTTGGTGGGATAGTGGTTAAGTGCTACAGCTGCTAACCAGAAGGTTGGCAGTTCGAATCCACCAGGCACTCCTTAAAAATTCAACGGAGTGATTCTACTCTCTCTTATAGGGTGGCTATCAGTTGGAATCGACTCATCAGCAGTAGGATTTTTGGGGCAGTGAGGGGGTAAACGTCCTCAAAGTGATCGAGATCAAGGGTGTGGGAGTTACGAGACGGACATCAGGGGAAAGACAGAAGACAGGCTTTTGTGTTACTCCATCCCAATGAATCAGGCAGGTAGAGCAGACACTTTTATTTCTGTATTTCAGATGGGAAAACTGAGGCTCAGAAAAGTGACAAGAAAAGGGGCTTCCTATCCAGCTTTATTAGCACACAGCTTGGCTAGCTTCTTACTGCCACAGGCTGGGACTGATCTTCTAAGGCCTTGGCACTCACTGTCATGTTTGGACAGCTCATTGGGTACAAGGAAGAGAGCCTCACCACAGCTCACTCAGGTACAGAGGTATTATTGTGAGGATAAATGTAGTGAGAGGACAGATGCTCTCAGAAATCCAAACACTGGAGCTATACCCGGATGAGTTGCTTGAACCAGCTGGGCAATCTGAGTTTGAGGCTGCCTCAGGACATACAAGTTTATGGCTCTTTATCTATGGTCATGTCAAGATGGCTGCAAATCTTTTGCTGAAGGGAGATGAAATAATTCCTATCCCCTTGACTCTGGGTTGGTCTTAGTGAATAGTTTGGTCATTGGTATGCGATAGAGGTGGCATTCTGAGTTGAAGATGCCATGTAGCTTTAGCTCAGGCCTCTTAGAAAGCTGTCTCCGGGAGCCCTAAGTCACCAGTGTAGGAAGTTCAACTTTCCTGAGACTTCCAAGCTGAAGAGACCACGTATGAAGCTCCAGTTGGCAGTCCCAGCTGAGCCCAGCCTTCCAGCCATCCCCACCAAAGCACCAGATGTGTGAGTCAAGCTGCTGCGGCCCCTCCAGACCAACCCACCCACCAGATGAATACCTCGGCCTGTGGACACGGAACAGAAGAACCACCCAGGCAGGCTCTGTCTGAATTCCTAAGCCAGAAAGTCAAGGATTATAAAAAGGGAACTTTTTTCCTTACGACCTTGAGGTGCGGGGTAGTTTGTTATAACAGTAATAGGTTATCATCCTGTCATCATTCAGGCACTCCCCAAAGTCTACCTCTTCCTGCCTACAGGCTTCCTCTACTGACTCATGGGGTCTGCTCCCTCACTGCTTCAGCTTTTGAAACAGTATGAATTTTTTAGCTCTGAGTCTTCTCAAGACCTTCCAGCATCAGCTTTCAGCATTCATTGGCTCAGCCTTTCTAGAGTAAAAGCTGATTGGCCTAGCCCGTCGTGTTGTGCCCAGTCACACATATTGAGCAGACTGTTGATTGGTTGTCCCGAGTAAGGTGCCATCTCTGATCCAATCAAGCTTGGTTTGAGGAAGGAGTCATGGATATAAAACATGGCTGCCTCAAGCAGCTGCTAATTCTAGAGTGGCCATAGGTGGGCACACATGGGAAAGACTGAGGTCTGACGGCCACTATAAATATGCATTCTTGCCTCTTCTCTCTTTTACCCATCCTCTAGTCCCCATCTGCTCCCAGGAGCACAGTTGTGTGTTGTCTTCCAAGTTACCATGAAAAGTTTTCCAAGTGATCCCATCCAAGGATGGGTCCCAGTGCAAACTATGCAGGTAGGTCAGTTAACTTACAGTGTCCTGTGGTGCTCATTTAGGCAGCCTCTGATATTTTTATTTTCATGTTTACATGTGAGGAAACTGAGGCTCAGAAAAGTGCTATGGTTACGCAAACCAAAAGCAAAACCCACTTCTGTCAAGTCAAAGCCGACTCATAGTCATCCTGTAGAAGAGAATAGAACTGCCCCACAGAGTTTTCAAGGAGTATCTGGTGGATTTGAACTGCCAACCGTTTGATTAGCAGCTGTAGCACTTAACCATGCTGATAAAATCAAGAAGGGAAAGAACTTGGAGGTAAACCCAAATATGAGACTTCTGGTCTAGTGTTCATTCACATGTGCCATAACCTCTTATATTCTTCCTAACCTTCTGGGATCGGCCTGATTTTCCTGCCAGCTCGTTCCCAGAAGGGCTGGAGAAACAGTCTGTGGGGCTCAGGCTCCAGCCCTTTCCTTCAGATGAAAATCGTCCCCACTGCTGAGGTTCTATTTCTAGCTGCCTGGCCTTTTGGTGTATGTCCTTTGTTGAAAGCTACTGTAACACCTTTTTGGATAGAGGTTGTGTATAAATAAATTGAAGAAAGAAGTCAAAACTCTTCTCTTTGAAGTCACCCTCACCTGGGCAGAAGGCATCTCTCCATGTTGCTTCCTGAACCCTCTTCTCCCAAACACATCTTCCCTGAGAAGGCAGTCCTGGCTCTGCATTCAGTGTGGCTGCCTGCTCTGACGTCAACCTGGCAAGTCCCCAAATCCAAACCCTACTCCCACATCCACCGCTCTGCCTCTTCAGCTGTTCGGATCTTATCTAAAAATGTTTTGCATTTCACATTTCTCTCAGGTCCTGTGAGGCCGACCAGCACACACCTGAGTGGATTCAGCAGTTTGTGAGGTCTCATTCCATGTACGCACACTGCCTTCAGCAGAGCCTCACTCTTGTTGTTAGTTACTATCGAATCTATTTTCATTCACAGCAATCCCATGTGTGCAGAGTAGACTGGCCCCATAGGGATTTCATGAGTGTCATCTTTCAGAAACAGTTTGCCAGACTGTCTTCCAAGGTACCTCTGGGTGGGTTCTAACTACCAAGTTTTTGCTAGTAGTCGAGCATTCAACTGTTTGTAGCACCCAGTGTTTTCACCCAGCACTACCTACCAATCTACGCTCATCTGGGAGGCCGTGAGAAGTAGCAGAATAAAGCATGAATCAGAGAACTGAGAATAACAAATGTCCACACAGTTGGAGTCTCCACCACCATTTGAAGATGCCCAACCCTGATGGTGTAGTGGTTAAGAGCTATGGCTGCTAATCAAAAGGTCAGTAGTTCGACTCCACCAGTCACTCCTTGAAAGTACTATGAGGCAGTTCTACTCTGTCCTGTAGGATCTCTATGAGTTGGAATCAACTCACTGGCAATGGGTTTTATTTAATTTTTTTGATGTAGTATATTGCCAAGAGAGAAAGGCAGATTAGAAATGAGTGTGCATATTATGATCTCATTTCTTGCATATGAATATCTGTGTGTATAAGTGAGCACATGCATTTTTTTTAAGACAAGAAGAATATTGAACAGTGGTTGTCTCAGTGGGGAAATTTCAAATGCTTCTGACTCACACCTCTAGACTTTTCTGTATTGTTTGGATATTTTTATATGAACAGGTATTACTTTTAATAACCAGGAAAAAAATTCTGTTTTCTTGAGAAAAGAAGAGCCAGAAGTCATCAAGAACTATAGATTAGAAATAAAGGTCACTTTCTGTTCTTAGTGTTATTTTTGTAACCATACATCACAGAATTTGGGAAAGAACTTTGAATGCAGGCCTTGAATTCCTGGTGATTTATTCAAATAAAAATGCTCATACAATTGCAAGAGGAGAACAAGAATTGGATTGAGTTGACCAAGGAATCTTCCTGGCAGGGAAGGTTCATGGACTGAATTATGCCCTCCAAAAAATATATGTAACTATTTATCTGGGCCATTATTCCCAGTATTGTGTGATTGTCCTCTATTTTGTGATTCTCTTATACTGTAAATGCTAATTTCTGTCTGTGGTTAACAGATTGGATTATGTTAAAAAGGATTGGGGTGGGACTGTAACACCCTTCCTAAGGTCACCTGCCTGCTCCAATATAAATGGAGTTTCCCTGGAGTGTGCCTTGCACTCCTTTAATCCTACAAGAGACAAAAGGAAAGTGAAGCAAGCAGAGAGTTGGGAACCTCATACCATCAAGAAAGCAGCACTGAGAGAAGAACGTGTCCTTCAGATCTGAGGTTGCCAGACAAGATGCCCTCAGACCAAAGAAAGACCAATGCTGCAACTCAAGGACCTTCCTCCAGAGACGGCAGAGAAAGAATGCCTTCCCTGGAGCCGGCTCCCTGAATTTGGACTTGTAGCCTACTTGACTGTGTAAAAATAAGCTTTTCTTTTTAAAGCTTGTGGTATTTCTTTTAGAACAGTACGAAATGACTAAGACAGAGGGGTTAGCAGGTGGGCATATCAAGCCAAGTTTTGAATAAGAGGAATTGCAAGGAGAATCACATGACTCTCAGCAACAAACACTAACATTTAGGTATGTCAGCACCTGTGGATGTGTGTGAGTGTGCACACACATACATGTGTCTCTATGCATTCATGATTACACATATGTGAGAGTATATGCATGCCCACATATGTAAACCTGAGGCATCCCTGACTCTGGAATTACTGTGAAACCTGTGAAAGACAGAACATGCTGGGTCTGCCTTCTTTTTCCAGGTCTCATTGGTTTTCTACCTTAGTCGGTATGCTTACTACTTTTGGAATGCTCTCTTTTAAGAATATTCCCTCACAAACACCCAGTGGGTTTCCTTTCTCTGACAAGTTTCTGCCTTACACAGTTTGTTTACATAGGTTTTACTGTAGTACTAAAAAATAAAAAAATAATCCACTGCTGTTGCGTCAATTCCAACTCACAGTGACCCTATAGGGCAGAGTAGAACTGCCCCATAGAGTTTCCAAGGAGCATTTGGCGGATTTGAACTGCTGACCTTTTGGTTAGCAGACATAGCACTTAGGGTTTCCGTAGTACATGAGGCAAGTGCCTAATTGAGACATCCTGGGTCGGTGGTTGTGGCAGGCAGAGGGGAAAGGGCTGCAGAAGGTATGGGAAATAGAGATCCTCTGCCTTCTCCACTCGACTTCCTCCTTAGCTTTCCCTGCTGATCCTACCCACAGTCAGGGCCCAGAAGGCACAGGGGGAGAGAAGAAAGGAAGAAGGAAAGAGCATCTGATGGTTCAGGAGTGCTGCGTACTGTCACTATCTCTGGGATCCCTCATGTGTGCAAGCTGTCTTTCTTTCATCCCAAGGATGTCAGGTCCCCCAAACCCTGAAAAATCCAGTGCCTTCGAGATGATTCTGACTCATGGTGACCCCCAAATGTTATATAGTAGAACTGATCCATAGAGTTTTCTTGACTGTAATCTTTACAGAAGAAGATTGTCAAGCCTTTTTTCTGCAGCTGTTGGGTGGATTCAAGCCTTCAACCTTTAGGTTAGTGGTTAAACATTAAGCACTTGCAGAAGCCAGGAATCCACCAGGTCTCTACAGAGGACCTGCCCCAGAAAGCAGGAGGGGGAGAGGCAAAATAAATGTATTGAGGACTAAAATTCTGGGCTGGTAGGTAATAAATTGACACAATAAAAAGCCTTTGCATAGTCAGTAAAGCAAAAGTAGACGATATTCTCTGCTTTCAGCCAAGATTCACCTGATGTCAGCATCCACTTCTCCTGAATCTAGCTTGAACTTCTGATGGTTCCCTGTTGATGTACTGCTGCAATCATTTTTGAATGATCTTGAGCAAAATTTTACTTGTGTGCAATATTAATGATATTGTTCCATAATTCCTGGATTCTTTTGGATCGCCTTTCTTTGGAATGGGCAGAACTATAGATATCTTCCAGTTAGCTGTTTTCCAAATTTCTTGGCATAAATGTATGAGCACTTCCAGCACTGCATCTGTTTATTGAAATATCTCAGTATTCTGTCAATTCCTGAAGACTTATCTTTCACCAACACTTTCAGTGAAGCTTAGATTTATTCCTGCAGTATCATCAGTTCTTGATCACATGCTGCTTCCTGAAATGGTTAAATGTCAACCAATTTTTTTTGGTATAGTGACTTCATGTAGTCCTTCCATGTTTTTCTGATATTCCTGTTTTGATCAATATTTGCCCATACAATCCTTCAGTGGAAATTCTGAACACTTAAATGTTCTCATGTGGAACATGTATAGACCAGGAGACAGACATGTGAACAGAACAAGGGGATACTGCATGATTTAAAGTCAGGAAAGATGTGTATCTGGGTTGTGTCCTTTCACTATACTTATGCAGTCTGTATGCTTAGCAAATAATCTGAGAAGTTGCATTACATGACAAACAAGGCATTAGGATTGGAAGAAGACTCATTAACAACCTGGACTGTGCAGGTGATGCAACCTTTCTTGCTGAAAGTGAAGAGAACTTGAAGCACTTAATGATAAAGATCAAAGACTACAGCCTTCAGTATGGATTACACAACATAAGGAAAACAAAAATCCTCACAACTGGACCAATAAACAGCATCATGACAAATGGAAAAAATATTGAACTTCTCAAAGATTTCATTTTACCTGGACCCACAATCAACATCTATGGAAACAGCAGTCAAGAAATCGAATAAGATTATAGGCTAAGATGGCAGAGTAGAGGGATGCTTTCTGTGACCCCTCTAACAACAAAGACCCAAAAGAACAACTGAATCCAGTACATGCAACATCCTAGGAGTCCTGAACATCAAAATGGAAATTGAGAAACTGGACTGAGCAACAGGGAAGAGAGAGCAGCGGCAGATACACATTGGATTCCACAAACATGGTCTGCTGGGACATAGCCACAGCCACAGGGTGTTGAGCCAAGAGTGGAGGCTGGTGGGTGTTCTCATCAGCAGGAATGATTGTCTAGAGATTCCACTCATGCCTCTGGAACCAGTGAGAGACAGCCCCCAAAGATCAAAAGCTAAGTCTTTGCATGTAACTTGCCATACACAGATCTGAATCTTTTCTGCAAGATGGGCTGGTCTCTCTTCTCCTGGTCCTCCTCACTCCTTTCTCTGCACTGAGCCCAGTGCTGGTGTCTGAAGCCATTAACTGAGCTGGAAGTAGGACTTCCCAAGCCTGCATGGGCCATTCTTCAAGACTCAGAAGGGGAAAAGTTTACCAAATTCAGAGAAGGGAAGAAAAAACTCTGCTGACTCCCTTAAGTCAGAAATTCAGGGCAGAAACTGTCCTTTCACCTAGATTCAGATATAAGAGGATAAGCTATCATCACAAATACTAAGGAATGACTTTTACTCCCCTGCCTTTCTCAGTGGCTGCAGCCAGACACCTGTGCCTACAAGTCCTGACAATTAAGTTCAGGAACTAATCACAGAAAAAGTGCTACATGCACTGGAAGTGGGAATATTCAATTTTGCCAGTACCATTTGTTAAACAGGCTGTTTTTACCCCAGTTTATGATCTTTGGGCCTTTGTGAAATATCAACTGCTTGTAAGAGGGTGGTGATATTTCTGGTGTCTGAGTTCTGTTCCATTGGTCTGTATGTCTCTTTTTGTACCAGTACCAGGCTGTTTTGACTACTGTTGCAGTGTAAAATGTTCTAAGGTCAGTTAGTGTGAGACCTCCTACTTTTTTCCTCATCTTTAGTAGTGTTTTACTTCCCTTTCCAAACAAAGCTGATGATTTGTTTCTCCATCTCATTAAAAAATGACACTGGAATTTGAATTAGGGTTGCACTGTATATGTAGATTGCTTTGGGTAAAATAGACATTTTCACAATGTTAAATTTTCCTATCCATGAGCAAAGTAAGTTTCTACATTTATGTAAGTTTCTTTTTTTTCTTGCAGTAAAGTCTTATAAGTTTCTCGGTAGAGGTCTCTTATTTATCTGGTTAGATTTATTCCTAGGTGTTTTATCTTCTTGAGAGCTATAGTATAGTTCTAGTAGTTTATTTGTGGATTCTTTAGGATTCTCTGTGTATATGAGCATATCATCTGCAAATGGGGATATATTTACTTCTTCTTTGCTGATGTGGGTGCCCTTTATTTCTTTGTCTTGTCTTAAAATACATTTTTTAAAAAAAGGAAAAGAAAAGATATATACCGCGTTGCTGAATATCACTACAGTCACCTGAGAAATACTCCCCTTGGGAAGCTATGCACTGACACCAGTGCCTAGTCCATCCTTCAAAGCAATTTTGGAACTCTTTTTCTGGAATGGCCATCAGAGCTGTCATTGTATCACCCTCTATGTCCTGAAAAGCATCAAAATGTCTTCCTTTCAATATTTTCTTTATCTTCAGCTAAAGAAAAAGTCATTGGGGGCCAGACCAGGTGAGTATGGAGGGTATTCCAATATAGTTATTTGTTACAGGCAGTGCCATGTGAGCTGGTGCATAGTTACGATGTGAGAGCCGTGGATCACTGGAGAAAAGTTCAGGTGGTTTTCATCTAACTTTTTCATGCAGCCCTGTCAGCACTTCCAAGTAATAAACTTGGTTAACTGTCCATTTGGTACAAATGTTTGCAACGTTTTCATCAGTTCTGCTCATTACTGGCTGGCTTGACCTCTCTTCATGAGTGATGCTTTCTCTCCCCTCAGAAAAAATGTTTAAGCCGTTTGTACACTGCCATTCTATTCATGGCATTATCCCCATAAAATGGGGCTAACACATCCCTGATTTCGCTTCCACTCTTGCCAAGTTTAACAAAGAATTTCACGTTTGTTTGTTGCTCTAATTCAAGCTCCAACATTCTCATGATGGCACACAAAAACATGCAGCAACAATAATGAACACCACTCAGCAAGACACGGACACACTTCTACCTGAACACAGCTGTGAGACACTGATATACCAACGTTATAAAACCTGACCGAGTATATTTTACAGTGCTGCCAATATAAGCACACGTTGGCAAGCTTGTGAAGCTGATCATCAGACCTCATATACCAATGACACCTACCCATCGAGGACAGTAGGTGAGAGCCTGCACCCCACACTTGGTGACTGACTACCTGGACTCTTGAGCTGAATCCATATGTGAAAAGTAAGCTGTACATTTCAAAAGAAGAAACTGAAACACAGTAGGCAAACATAAATAAATACAATTTACTGATGACTCAGAAACAACAGTCAATAGAAAAGCATTTAAAAGAGTGGGCTGTGATCTCTTCAGAAAACTCCCAAAACAAAGAATCTAATTTTCCAGAGGAAGAGAACTTCCTGAAATTATCAGAGGTAGAATACAAAAGATTAATATTTAGAACTCTTCAAGAGAGAAGAAAGGAGATGTGGCAAAAGGTAGCAGAGCATAAGGACAAGTTGAACAAGCTGCAAGAAAGCATAGAATGGCAAGAATTAGAAATTCAGAAAATTAATAATAAATTTTCAGAATTAGATAACAGAAAGTCAAAGGAGTAGAGTTTAGGTACTGGAAGGCCGAATTAGTGAGACTGAGGATAAAACACATGACACCAACATATTTAAGGAAAAATCAGATAAAAGAATAAAAGTAGTTAAGAAACACTAAGAATTATGTGCGACTCTATGAAGAAGAATAATCTGTGAGTGATTGGACTGTCAGAAAGGGGAAACAGAAAATACAGAGAGAATGGTTGAAGGTTTGCTGACAGAAAACTTCTTTGATATCATGAAAGATGAGAAGGTATCTATGGAGGACACTCACACACAAAGGAAATCTCAAAAGAAAGACACCAAGGCATATTATAATCAAACTTGCTAAATCTACGATAATAAGACACTTTTAAAAGTGGCTGAGGATAAACAAAAAATAACCCACGAAGGAGAATCAATAAGACTGTGCTTGGATGACTAGAAATCATGCAGGCAAGAAGGCAATGGGATAACACATACAAAGACTTGAAGGAAAATAACTACTAGCAAGAATTGTATATCCAGCAAACTTGTCTGTCAAATATGATGGTGAAATTAGGGCATTACCAGATATACAGAAATTTAGGGAATTTGCAAAAAACAAACCAAACCAAAACTACAACAAATACTAAAGGGTGTCCTTTGGTTAGAAAATCAGTAATACTAGATGCTTTAGTCAGCTAGTGCTGTTCTAACAGACATACCACAGAGTGGATGGCTTTAACAAAGGAAGAGTTATTCTTACGCAGTCCAGTAGGCTACAAGTTCAAATTCAGGATGTCTGCTCCAGGGGAAGGGTTTTCCCCTTATTGGCTCTCGAGGAAAGTCGGGTATTGTATAGTCTTTGTCCAGGGAGTGTCTTGGCGCAGGAAATGCAGGTATGAAGGACACGCTCTTCTCCCGGTGCTGCTTGCTTGGTGGTATGAGGTTCCCAGTTCTCAGTCTGCTTCCCTTTCCTTTTATCTCTTGGAGAATGAAAGGATTAAGGGTGGGGCAAGCCATACTCCAGGAAAACTCCCTCTACAGTGAAGCAGGGAGGTGATCTTATAAAAGGATTTACAGTCCCACCCTAATCCTTTAACATACAGCATAGGGAAACCACGATACTGGGAATCATGGCCCAGCCATGTGGCTACATCTATTTTTGGGGAGACACAATTCAATGCATGACACTAGGTAACAATCAAAAGACCACAATGCAGAACAGAGCAACTGCCTATCAACCCAAGTAGCCAGCCTAGTGCCATCGAGTCGGATACGACTGATGTAGAGGAATCACAAAAACAAATCATAGGCAAAACACTGAAAATAGGGAAACAGAAGTATCATTATGTAAATATTATAACAAAAAAGAGGAACCCAAGAAAAAATGTAGTCATAGAACTTTCATATGGAAAGGATGTTGTCATGGATTGAACTGTGTCTCTCCAAAAATGAGTGTAGCCATTTGGCTGGGCCATGATTCCCAATACTTTATGATTGTCCTCTATGTTGTGATTTTCCTATGCTGTACATTAAAGAGGATTAGGGTGGGACTGTAAATCCTTTCCTAAGGTCTTCTCCCCACTCCACTGTAAAGGGGTTTCCCTGGAGTATGGCTTGCTTTCACCCTTTATCCTTTTACCCTACAAGGGATAAAGGAAAAGGAACCAAGTAGAGAGTTGGGAACCTCAAGCCATCAAGAAAGCAGCACTGGGAGAAGAGTGAGTCCTTCAGACCTGAGATTCCTGCACCAAGATGTTCCCTGAACAATGACTGAAGCTACACAAGGACTTTCCTCCAAAGCTGACAGAGGAAAAGCCTCCTCCGGGAGTGGACACTCTGAATTTGGACTTGTATCATACCAGACTGTAAGAATAAACTTTCCTTTGTTAAAGCCATCTACTTTGGTACTTCTGTTAGAGAAGTACTAGATGACTAAAACAGAATTAAGATGATATAAAGAAATTAAAGACTAGTTTAAATTTAGAAAAATAGGGGTAAATATTAAAGTAACCAAAGGAAGCTACCAATCCTATGCATCAAAATTAAAAAATAAGAAAAACGTGAAGTCTTGAGCAGATACAAAACCACTAACATAGAAAAAGATGAAAAGTAAACAGACGAAGAAAAAAGATTCAACACAGGGAATTAAAGGGAACAAAGGAATTGTGTGCAACACACACAAAAAAGATATCACTAAACTCATGCTGAATATAAGTAGACTAAATGCACCAATAAAGAGACAGTGAGTGGCAAATTGTATTACAAAAACTATGACCCATCTATACACTGCATACAGGAGACACACCTTAGACTCAAAGACGTGAACAAAGTAAAACTTAAAAGATGGAAAAAAAATCATGCTAAGAACATGAGAGAAAAAAGTAGGAGTGACAATAATAGTCACTGGAAAAATAGACTCTAAAATCCACCCTACTGGGTAAGGAAGGGTATTATATAATAATTAAAGGATCAGTACTACAGGAGAACATAATCGGATCAGATATCTACTCACCCAATGACAGGGCTCCCAAATATGTAAAACAAACACCAACTACAGTGAAAACAGAAATAGATAGTTTCACAATAACAGTAAGAGACTTCAACACATCACTTTTAATGAAAGACAGAACATCTAGAAAAAAGTTCAATAAAAACATGTAAGATCTAAATGCCACGGTCAACGAACCTGACATCATAGACATGTACAGAACACTCTACCTGACAGCAGCCAAGTATGCTTTCTTCACCAATGCACATGGAACATTCTCCAGAATTGACCACATATTAGGCCACAAAGCAACCCTTAGCAGAATTCAATGTGTTGAAATATTACAAGGCATCTTTTCAGACCATAAAGCCATAAAAGTAGAAATCAATAACAGAAAAAAAGAAGGAAAAAAAACGAAACACATGGAAACTGAACAACACCTTGCTCAAAAATGACTGGGTTATAGATGAAATCAAGGATGGAATAAAGAAATACATAGAATCAAATCAGAATGAAAACACATCCTACCAGACTCTACAAGACACAGCAAAAGCAGTGCTCAGAAGTCATTTATCTCAGTAAATACACATCCAAAGAGAAGAAAGGTCTCAAAACAAAGAAAGGTCTCAAAACAAAGAAATAGCCCTACAACCCAAACAAGTGGAAAGAAAGCAGCAAAAGAACCCTTTGGGCACCAGAAGAAAACAAATAATAAAAATTAGAGCAAAACTAAACAAAATAGAGAATACAAAATGACTGAAAGAGTTAAGAAGACTAAAGGCTGGTTTTTTGAAAAGGTCAACAAAATTCATAAACCATTGACCAAACTGACAAAAGAAAAACAGTAGAGGAAGCAAATAATTGAAATAAGAAACGAGATGGGATATCACAACAGACCCAACCGAATTTAAAAGAATTGTAACAAATTACTATGAAAAACTGTACTCTAATAAAAAAAATTAGAGAAAATAGACAAATTTCTAGAAAAACATCACTTACCAAAACTAGCACAAACAGAAGTAGAACAACTAAACAAACCCATCACAAAAGAAGAGATTGAAAATGTAACTAAAAACTCCCAACTGGGGCCAGCTCCACAGACAAAGAATCACTTGGACTAAACAAAACACAGAGTGATATTGGAGGCGAACAAACCTTTAAACATGTACACAGTATTGTCTGGGGGACTTTTTGCTGGAGTCAAGTTGATTCGGCAAGGAAGACCAGACCTTGCTCAAAATGTCACGTGAAGTTTTGAATAAAATGGGAAGCATCCTGTCACATTGAGAGCGGTGGTGGAGGCAGGTAGAATGCATTAGAGGTGAGAGTTCTGGGGACTATATGGCAACATGATAAAAAGCCAAGTGCCATCAAGTTGGATCCAAGTAAAATTGTTCTTAATTCACAATAAAAACAAACAAACAAACGAACAAAAACCTCCCAACTAAAAAAAAAAACCCTGGCCATGATGCCTCACTGGAGAACTCTACCAAACTTTCAGAGAAGAGTTAACACTACTATTACTAAAGGTATTCCAGAGCATAGAAATTCATTCTATGGAGCCAGCATAATCCTGATACCAAAACCAGGTAAAGACAGCACAAAAAAGGAAAATTACAGACCAATAATGCTCGTGAACTTAGATGCAAAAATCCGCAACAAAATTCTAGCCAATAAAATTCAACAACATAGCAAAAAATAATTCACCATAATCAAGTGAGATTCATACTAGGTATGCAGGGATGGCTCAAAATTAGAAAAACAATTAATGTAATCAGTCACATAAATAAAATAAAAGACTAGAACCATTTGAGCTTGTCAATTGACTCAGAAAAGGCATTTGAAAAAGTTCAACACCAATTCATGTTAAAAACCCTCAGCAAAATATGACTAGAAGGGAAATTGCTCAACATAATAAGAAGCATCTATGAAAAGCCAACAGCTAATACCATCATAAATAGACAGAGTCAGAAAGCCTTGAGAACCAGAACCAGACAAGGATGCCCATTGTCACCACTCTTATTCAACATTGTCGTGGAGGTTCTAGCCAGAGAAATCAGGCAAGATAAAGAAATAAAGGGTATCCAAACTGAATGAAGAAATAAAAGTGTCTGTATTTGCAGATGATATGATCTTATGAGAACAAACAATTAAGTTCACGAGCTTATCCTAGAAAAAATGCTATGTACCTCATTGCTGAATATCACTAATCACTACAGTTACCCTGGGAAGCTATGCACCAACGCCAGCACCTAGTGCACCCTTCAAAGCAGTTTTGGAACTCTTTTTCTGGAATGGCATCAGAGCTGCTGTTGTATTACTCTTGATGTCCTGAATGTCATCAAACTGTCTTCCTTTCAGTATTTACTTTATCTTTGACTGAAGACAAAAGTCATCAGCGGGGGGGGGGGGGGAGATCAAGTGAGTGGGTAAGGTGTTCCAATACAGTTATGTGTTTACTGGCTGAAAACTACTGCACAACTATACAATTAAGTTTGCGAACTTGCCACTGTGTTACCATGTGCAAGGCCACTCCAGAAAGAGTTCCAAAACTGCTTTGAAGGGTGGACTAGGCACTGGTGTTGGTGCCTAGCTTCCCAAGGGGAGTATATCGAAGGTGACTATAATGATATTTAGCAATGAGGTATGTAGCACTTAGAACAATTAAGTTGGCAGACTTGTCAGATCTGATAAGTAGCATTGATTGGTCCCAATTTACTTGGAGCAGAGGAGAATGAAGGACATCAAAGACATGAGGAAAATAGGAGCCCAGCAGACAGAAGGTACCATGTGATCCAGAGACGACATCAGCAGGAGACCAGAAGAACTACATGATGCCTGGCCACCACCATTGGCTGCCCTGACAGAGAACACAGTGTAAAGTCCATGATGTAGCAGGAGAAAAAGGGGTCTCTATTAAAAGACTAGATTTGATGGTCAGCCAGACTGGAGGGTCCCCTGAGGACATGACTCTAGAATTCTGTTAGCTCAGTGCTGAAACTATTCCTGAAGCCAACTCTTCAGACAAGGAATGAATTGGACTATAAGATACAGAATAATGGTGGCAAAGAATGTGCTTCTTGGCTTAAATATAATATATACAAGGCTGCTTGAGCAGCTCATGTCCAGATGTGAGATTAGAAGGTGAAAGGGAACAGGAGTTGGTTGGATGGCTATGGGAAGTACAGGGTGGAAAGGAAGAGCACACTGTCGGGGGGTGGGGAGTAGAGAGTGGGAGGAGAGGAGTTAGAGTTGCATAGTAGTGTGGGGTGTTTATATGGCAAATTAATTCAGATTGTAAACTTTGACTTAAAGCACAATGATGTATTTAAAAGAAAGAAAGAAAGAAATCAAATGATATATTGCAGTGGGCAAATCTGCTGCAAAAGACCTCTTCAAAGTGTTGAAAAGCAAAGATGTCACCCTGAGGACTAAGGCGTGCGTGACCTGAGTCATGGTGTTTTCAATCACATCATATGCATGTAAAAGGTAGAGGATGAATAAGGAAGACAGAAGAAAAATTGATGCCTTTGAACTGTGGTGTTGGCAGAGAATATTGAATATACCATGGACTGCCAGAAGAATGAACAATCAATCTGTCTTGGAAAAAGTACAGCAGGAATGCTCCTTAAAAGAAAGGATGCTAAAACTTCATTTCATATACTTTCAAAATATTATCTATCAAAAAGGATCAGTCTCTGGAGAAGGACATCATGCCTGGTAAAGCAGAGGGCTATTGAAAAAGAGGAAGAGCCCCAAAGAGATGGATTGGTACAATGGCTGCAACAATGGCCTCAAACACAGCAATGATTGAGAGAATGGCCCAGCACCAGGCAGGGTTCTGTTCCGTTGTACATGGGGTCACGAAGTCAGAACCACTTAGCAGCACAACCACCACTGTTAATAAATTCAAATATCCATTTGAAAATAAAAGAAGATTCCCTCCGCATGCATAGCCCTTCTAAGTTTATGTTGGTTTCTCCTTTCACCCTCAGGGTAAGTCTGGGAGGATACTATTATGACCATTTTACAAATGGGTAACTGAGGCTTAGGGAGAAGGAGGGTCACAGCTTTAGTGCTAGAGTTGAGACTAGGAGCCCAGACTCCTGTTCAGCAGGACAGGCAGCTTTCCATAGCTATCCTCCTGCCTTAAGAAGCTTGTTTTCAAAGAAACATCACACAAGCACCATACATTCATGGGGGTGGAGGGCCCTAAGGGAAGAAAAATGAAACTCACTCAGGTGCCCTTGGAGAGGACAGCAGATGGGCTCTGAAGGGCCATGGAGGAATGGGGGTGGGGAGCAGGGACCTGGTTAGGAGGACTGGTCTCAGAGCCAGACAGATACAGATTTGAATCAAGGCCCTTCTTGTCCTTGCTACCTGTGTACAGACCACGGGCTTGGCAAGTTACTTAACTTCTCTGAGCCAGGGTGTTTGTTTCCATCTGTAACATAAGGATCAAAGTGACAGGGACACATGATAACCTATGTAAAACATGCTGCACAGCAGCTGGTGTAGAAGAGGTGGTCAGCAAATGTAACTACCGCCGTCATCATCATTACCTTAGAGAGGTATCATGGATGGAGTCGTGTTCCCCCAAAAATGTGTTCTTCTGTTTGGCTGGGCTATGATTCCTGGTACTGTGTGAAGTTCCTTTATGTTGTAAACTCTGCCTCTGGGATGTTAACGAGAGAGGACGGGCAATAGCTGTGTTGGTGGGGCGGGACTCAATGTGCGAGATTATATTGAGCCTGGGGAGGCAGCCTCTTGAGATACAAAGGAAAGCGAGGCAAAGGGAGATTTGAGGACTTCCTACCACGAAGGAGTGCCAGGAGCTGAGCAGCCCCTGGAAAGGACTTGGTGTCTCAGCATCTCAGAAGCTCCCAGTGCGGGGAAGATTGACGACAAGGATCTTCTTCCAGAACCAGCAGAGAAAGCCTTCCCCTGGAGCTGACACCTGAATTGGGACTTTTAGCCGACTTGAATGAAATTTCTCTTTGTTAAAGCCATCCACTTGTTGTATCTCTGTTATGGTGACACTAGATGACTAAGACAAGGAGCACTGGTGGTCCCACGGCAGCATGTTCGTAGATGTGAAAAGCAGGGCTTCCCAAAGGAAGAGGCTTTCCAGGTTTAGCTGGAGGGAAAGAGGAGCATGTGAAGAGACCAGCAGCAGGGATGCAGGGAGGCAGCTGCTCTTTTTAGAGGATGACCAGGGTTCATGTGAGTTCCCACACTGCCTTCGTCTTTGAGGGTTCCACGGCATTGGTTGGTGGATGCTGTGAAATGCTAGCATCTTCTTCCCTCTTACACACGCAGGTGTTTATGAGGCCTCACTCCGGGTAAGCTGAGGCATGGACAAACACACCCCACTGTGAAGGGAGTGGGGAAGACTGGCCTGTGCAGCCTGAGAGGGTCTGGAGGGAAGAAGAGGGGGCAAGAACCACAGCTGTCCCCTTCCACGTCCCTCTTCCACCTAGCAGGCAGAAAGCCTCTGTGGAAACTCTTAGACTGTTTGACTAACACCATAACAGCTCTTGATGTTACAAAGTCTTAAGAGGAGGTAGGGGAGATTTCCAGAACCTCCCGGGGTTCCAAACCCCTGTGTCTTATTGCCTCACTCCTGCTAGGAAGTTTTGTTTTTAATCTAACTTACGTCTGTCTTGCTGAAGCCTGATGAGGTATTACAGTGAGCTCCTTCATTTCTCCACACACCCCTTTCACAACTGCCACTGGTCCCCACCCCACTGAAGGAGACGGGAGCTGGCTTCTCTGTCCTATGTGAGTTCTCTGTGGCCCCTGCAGGGACCAGCTTTGGGCCATGCATATAGCAGGTGTGGAGTCATGAGCCTTACCCTCTCCTCCTCCTACCAGACCTCGATGCTTTCTGCCTCAAGACTGGGCTCAGAAAACAAGGGCTCTTGTCTCCATGGAGAGAGGCAGAAGGGCAGAGGACAGATGGAGAGAGATACAGACCCAGCCTAGAGAAGAAACAGCACTGGACAGTGAGTTCAAATGCCTGGCTTTGATTCTGGCTTACCTGTGTGAAAAAGCCAGCCCCTCTCTAGACTTCCTTAAATTGGGAGAGGAGGTGGAGAGATTGAACTGGAAGGTCCTCCCAGGTCTGGGGGGAGGGATTCCGGAGCAATTCAGAGAAAGAAGACCCCACAAAAGGGTAAAGGGAACCCCCAGGTACACAGCTCTGTGGAACTGAGCTGTGGGCTGCCTCTGCTGGCCCTCCCTCTGGCATCCGCTGCTACCCAGGCGTAGGTGGGAGCCAGTCAGCCTGGGCTGTCTCCCATCTCTGAATAGGGCACTGCCCCCGCCAAGAGGTGAGCAAGTGGCAGAGCAGTGACAGGGGCGGCTTGGCTGGGCGCCCAGAGGGGCGTGGGCGCGGAGCAGAGCCCGCGGCCGGCGGAGCGGGGTGCTCCCAGGGCCGGGCTACGTGCCCAGGGGCAGGCAGCCTGCTCCGCTCCAGCGGCTACAGGACAGGAGATGCGCGCCAGGTTCGCCAGCAGGCTCCGGCTGAGTCCCGAGGCAGGAGGTTCTTTGCGGGGGTTGGGAGATTGCAGGGATGACGGAATGTAGGAACACTGGAGGGATGAGCAGAGACAGAGGAGGAAAAACAGACAGTTCTCAGGGTGGACGGGGTGACAGGGTGGAGGGAGGCTGCAGGTGGACCTAGGGAAAGGGCTCCTTCTGGGAGGGACTCTTGGAGAGCAAAAACGAAACCAAACCCAGTACCATCAAGTCGATTCCGACTCACAGCAACCCTGTCGGACAGCGTAGAGAGGGTAGCAGGAGTCCTGCCTGCCATGGTGCCCCAGAGGGGTCAGAAAAGCCCAGTCCAGCCTTCCACCCTCGCATGGGCAAGGCCCAGAAAATCTGAAGATTCCTTGTAGGTCACTAAAGGTCATTCCTTGCCCTGGATATCTTCTTTCTGAGTGAAAGGGGAAGATATGGGACACCCCTGGAGATGGGGTCTACAGTAGATCTGGGAGATACTTCTTCACCCCCTTCACCTTGGGTCCAGAGAAAAGGACAGAACAGGGTGCCAAAGCAACGAGGCATTATTATTATTACTGTCTGCTTAACAACTGCAATTTAAACAGTCACTCGTTCAGTCATTCTCTTACTCATGAATTCACTTACCTGTATTCACTACCTTGTGTCAGTTAGGACCTAGGTTCACTGGTTCTAACAGAGACCCAAATAACAGCACTTTAAATAAGATAGAAATGTGTTTCTCTCACACGCAGCAATCTGAGTGCAAGCTGTTAAGGGCTAGGATGGCAATTTCAAGATACTGGACACACAGGATCCTTCTAGCTTGTTGCTTCTCCTTCCCTGGGGTGTTCCCTGGTCCAGGGGAATCCAGATGTTTCTTTACCATATTCATATTTCATCTGGAGGGGTGGGGAAAATGCAAAGGGAGGGCCTGGCTCTCTTAAAGAAGGAAACTGGAATAAGAACGGAAGAACTAGATGGTGCCCAACTACCATCAATGACAGCCCTTAAAGGAAACTCAACAGAGAGTCCCTAACAGAATGAGAGAAATGTGGGGTGCAGAACTCGAACTCCAGTAAAAATACCAGACTTGATGATCTGATAAACTAGATGGTCCTTAGAAGACATGGCCCCTGGATCCTCTGTTAGCCTAAAACTGAAACCATTCCTGAAACCAGTACCTCAGACAAAGATTGAACTGGTCTGTAAGACATAAAGTGATACAGGTGAAGCATGTCCTCCGAGGCTTAAGGAGATACAGGAGACTAACTGGGCAGCTCCTGTCCTGAGGCGAGATGAGAGGGCAGAATTAGAGAGATGCTGGATGTATGGGCACAGAAAATACAGGATGAAGAGGAGGACACACTGCCACAGTGTAGGGGGAACAGCTAGGGTCAAATAACAAAAGTGTAATCCTATGTATGAGAAATTGACTTGAATTGTAAACTTTCACTTAACACACACACACAAAGACACAAGCTGGAAGTTTCACATCCCACACTACTGTTCACATCTCGTGGGCCAGAATTTAGTTATACAGCCATCCCTAGCTACAAAAGAGGCTGGGAAAGGCATGCTGTCCTCTAGGTTGCCATGTGTTCAGCTGTAAATTGCAATTTTTGTTTCACTGCAAGAGAAAGTGAAAATGAACATGGGGGGAGAAACAGGCAGTCTTTTTTCCCACTCACTCACATATTTATTCATTCATTGAAAAACATCTGGTGAGTACATACTGTGGAAACCACTGTGCCAGGTGCCAGGGCCCTGACTTCAGGCTGCTCATGGTCTGGTGGTGTAAAAGGCAAAGCTGAGCATCCCACTAGGCACTCACATTCAACAAACCCATGTGAGTATCTGCTGTGCCCAGCCTGCATCCCAACCAAAACGCAGAGCGCACAAGTAGCATTATGTTTTGGGTCATTCATTGTCCCCTTTGCCCACCTGTCTTCTTATGCCCTCAGCCACCCACCAGCTGAGTGGAGACTTTGATAACATGAGGGACAGCGTGCTCTTCTGAAAAAAATCTATGCTTAGAGTCTTCTTAGGTCTGCTGAAATAGGAACTCTTTTTCGTGTGCTTGGATGTAGCAGACACTACTGGTTTCCCCCCCAGGCTCCTTTCAGATATCAGCAATGTGGGGAGCAGGGGAGAAGACACAGAGCTGCTAAGAATGGTCATGCCCTCTGTGGAGACACTGTCATTCCCCCACTGTATAAGTCATCTAGTGCTGCTATGACAGAAATACCAACAGGGGATGACTTTAACAAACCAAAGTTTATTCTCTCAGTCTAGAAGGCTCTAAGTCCAAATTCTGGTGCCAGCTGCAAGGGAAGCTTTTCTGTCTCTACTGGCTCTGGAGGAAGATCTTTGTTAGCTATCTTCCCCTGGACCAGGACCATCTCAGCACAGGGACCCAGACTCTAAAAGACATAACTCTTTTCCTGGCACTACTTTCTCAGTGTTTGGAGGTCCCCCTGTCTCTCTGCTCACTTATCTCTTTTATATCTCAAAAAAGGGTTGGTTTAAAACACAATCCATTCTTGTAGACTGAGTCCTGCCTCGTTAACGTGACTACTGCTAATCATGCCTCATCAGTATTCTACAGATGGGACTTACAATGCATAGGAAAATCACAGCAGATGACAAAATGTTGGACAGCCAATTGCACAATACTGGGAATCATGGATTAGTCAAGTTGATACACACGTTTTTGGGAGACACAATTCGATCCATGACACCCATGTTTGGGATCATGAGGTGGCTCAGTTCCTTTGAGAAGCAGAGAATCTCTGTGCACATAGGAAGTGCACCAGGGAGGTCTGACCAACAGATAAATGAAGAAGCCAGGAGTATATGACAAATTGCATTTTCCAAATGTGGCCTCAGAAATATTGGAGAGATGGATCTGTTTCCCCTCCACTTAAAAACTGAGTGAGACTTTGTGACGGCCTCCACCAGTAGAATGCTGCATAAATGCCACTGCGTGACTTCCGAGGCAAGGTTGGCCTCTGTGTTTCTGTGTCTATCATGGAATGCTCACCCTTGAAACCCAGTCACCATACCAGAAAAAGTGCAGGTCACAGAGAGAGACCCCCTGTGTCCCGGATGACAGCCTCTGATGAAGTCCCCACCAGTGACCAGCATCAGCCACCAGACATGTGTGCGAATGAACTTGAGATAATGCAGCCCACAGCTTCCAAGCCACCCCAGCTGATGCCAGATAGAGAGGAGCTGTCCCCAGTGAACCCCACCCAAGCTGCAGACGTGTGAGCAAACTAAGTGTTGTGTTTTATTAAGTTACTAAGTTTTGGAGTGGTTTGTCATGCAACAACAGATAGTCAGAAGTGTGGATAGATTTTAAATGGCCCCAAATTGTTTGAGGTGCCTCCCATCAAAAGGGGTCTCCTTTCACCCCTTGAATCTATGCTGACTTTGTCCAATAGAATATTAAAAACAAACAAACAACTACTTTTGAGTCGACTGCAACTCATAGTGACTCTATAGGGCAAAGCACAACTGCTCCATAGAGTTTCCAAGGACCACCTGGAACTCCTGACCTTTTGGTTAGCAAATGTAGCATTTAACCACTACACCACCAGGACCTACAGTACTGTACAACTTCCAAGCCCAGGTCTCAAGGATCTTGCAACATCTGCCCTCACTCTCGTGTTGCCCCGAGACTGCCACGTGAAGAAACACCTGCTATCCTGCTGGGTGCTGGAGACACAAAGCCCAACTGACAGCCAGCACCAACCTCCAAATATGTGAGTGAGTTCATCATGAACAATCCTGCCCCCATCAATCCACCAGCTGATTGCAATTATATGAATGACTCCAGATAAGAACCCCGCCCCACCGGCTGACCTGCAGAATTGTGATAAATAGTTGCTGTTTGAAGCTACGAAGTTGGTTACACATCAATAAAAAACAAAGACAAAAGCAAAAACAAAGCCAGTTGCAATGGAGTTGATCTCAACTATGGCAATGTCGGATGTGTCAGAGTAGAACTGTGCTCCACTGGGTTTTCGATGGTTGATTTTTCAGAAATAAATTGGCAGGCCTTTCTTCTGAGGCAACTCTGGGTGAACTGGAACTCTCAGCCTTTAGTCAAGTAGCTGAGTGCTTACTATTTTCACAGCCCGGGGACTCCTACACATCAATAATGTGATAATATTATTGATAATGTCAATAGTATTATTGACAATATCAACTTATTATTTCTGAATCAACATATGAAATTAGAGGTATTACTGAATGCCCAGTGCTGTGCCAGGGACATGGATAGGGATACGATAGCAGGAGATGAGATTCTGACCCTCCAGGAGCTGATTTGCTTGCTCAAACTGAAAGAAGATCAAAGACCACAGCCTTCAGTAGGAATTACATCTCAGCATCAAGAAAACAAAACTCCTCACAATCTGACCAGTAGGCAACATCATGGCATGTGGAGAAAAAAAAATTGAGGTTGTCAAGGGTTTCATTTTACTTGGATCCACAGTCAACGCCCGTGGAGGCAGCAGTCAAGAAATCAAAAGACACGTTGCATTGGGTAGATCTGCTGCAAAAGACCTCTTTAAAGTGTTGAAAAGCAAAGATCTCACCTTGATGACTAAGGTGCCCCTGACCCAAGCCACGATGTTTTCGGTAGCATCATATGCATGGGAAAGGTGGACAATAAATAAGGAAGACAGAAGAATTGATGCCTTTGAACAGCGGTGTTGGAGAAGAATATGGAATATACCATGAACTGCCATGAAACAGATCTGTCCTGGAAGAAGTACAACCAGAGTATTCCTTGGAAGCAAGGATGACGAGACTATGTGTTAGATTCTTTGAACACGTTGTCAGGGGGATCCATCCCTGGAGAAGGACATCATGCTTGGTAGAGGGTTAGGGAAAAAGAGGAAGACCCTCAGTAGATGGATTGACGTAGTGGCTGCAACAGTGGGCTCAAGCATGCTGACTGTGGACACGGTGCAGGCCAGGTGGTGTTTTGTTCGGTTGTACACGGGGTCACTATGAGTTGGAGCTGAATCAACAGTACCTAACAACAGTTAAGAGTGATTACTTTATAAATCTTAGGGAAAAGTGAAGCCTCAGATTGGAGCAGAGGCTGCTAGCTGACAACCCCAATCCTTTCTCCCTTCTTTACAGTGATGGAATGAACAGGTAGCACAGCGCAGCCACACCTGTTCCCCAGACCTTGCCTCCAGGGGTGACTAAGCCCTTTCCAGGGCAGTGAGGGAGCAAGTGATGCCAGCTGCTCCAGGCAGAGCCTGTACAAGGCGGGACTGTCTTTTGCGGTCCTGCCAGCATCACTGAACCACATCTCAGGGGAGAAACCGGGTAGAAGGAAGGAACCTCTGCACAGGCCTCACTCTGGAGGACAGCTGCTGGTCACTCTAGAACTCTTGCTGCTACTGGGGAAGCCATACACCTCTTGTTTGCTTTTTGGATTCTCTCTGTTACAGGTGGTGGAGGGGTTAAGTGTTATGGCTGCTAACCAAAAAGTTGACGGTTCAAATCCATCAGGTGCTCCTTGGAAACTCTATGGGGCAATCCTACTCTGTCCTACAAGGTCACTAAAGGTATCTCTGTGCAGCTGAGACCAACGTGGGCCAAGACTCTTGGGTGTCCCCCAGCTGGGGGCTCCTGTAACAAGGGCAGTGACTATGCCAGGGCATGCAGATAGCATTTGCTGATACTATAGGGTAGCTGAGCACCCTTGGAATGAAGCTTAGCCTCATTACAGCTTGTTTGTAAGAAGATCCAATTAGGCAAGCAATTTTCCTTGAGCAGTCTGAAGAATGGAGCAAAATAGCACCCACTCAGACAAGAGGCCAGCAGCCACCCCGCTGTCTTGGCTGGCCCATGGAGAGGCTCCAGTCTACCTCCTTTCCTCCTGGGAATTCCCCCAATCACTTAGAGGTTGGGCAGTGAGTAGGGAGGACAACCAAGCCCCACCTGGGGACTCAGAGACCCAGAGATCTTGGCTGCCAGCCCCCCGTCCCCATACAGCACTGCACTAACTTAGCTTATCATAGAAACACTCCCAGCTTCTAAGATCCTCTTGCCCTTGGCTGTTGAGAAATTCTTCTTGATCCCTAATTACACTCTTTGGGGCTGTCATTTCTTTCTATTATGTCCTTTTTGGGGAAGGAAAACAGGAAGCAGCCTCCAGAGAGGCTCAGGGTCCCCTCACCTTTCCTTCTCCACCCAGCAAGTTCCATGCTTCAATCACAGGCAGGTGGACGAAAGGCGGTTTCCTGTGGGGGCAGCATTGGCCAGGACTCCAAATGAAAGAAACCCAGCTCACAACTGATTGAACTAAAGCCCAAAAGGGGTGTATAGGAAGGGTTTGAGAACATCTCTCATAGTCTAAGGAAAAGAAGGACAAGCAGGCTGAGAAGCTGGGGAGACAGCTGGACACTAGGACCCCAGCACTGCCATCTCTCTTTCCCTGTCTCCCTAACTTCTGCTTCACTCTTGGCCTACCGGCTGGAGTCCCTCAGGCCTTCTTCCCCCCCTTGCCAGGTAAGACGGCTGCTGGAACCAATGCCTCTATCCTCTTCACATCTTGTAGCATCTCCGTCAGTTTTAAACATCCCAGGGAAGAATTTAAAAAAAAAAATTTTATTGTGCTTTAAGTGGAAGTTTCAAATCCAAGTCAATTTGTCCTAGAAAAACTTACATACACACTGCTGTGTAACTCTAGCTGCTCCTCCCACCAGGTGACAGGCACACTCCTGCTTTCCACCCTGTATTTCCCATGTCCTGTCAACCAGCTCCTGTCTCTGTCAACCCTCTCAGCTCACTACTGGATGGGAGCTGCCCAGTTAGCCTCCAAGAAGCACACTCTTTTGCCAGTATCACTTTATGTTTTACAGTCCAGTCCAATCCTTGCCTGAAGAGTTGGCTTGGGAAATGGTTTTAGCTGTGGACTAACAGAGAATCTGGGGCCCTGCCTTCTGGGGACCTGCCAGTCTGTTGGACCATCACTGTCTAGTCTATTTAATAGAATTCTAGCTGTGCACCCCATATTTCTTCCACTACATCAGGAACTCTGTGGTGTGTTCCCAAAAAAGAATTCCAGTTGGCCTAGTTTTGATCATGTGCTCACTACTCAACTGGTCATCTATGGCCAGTAGGTCAGGACTCGTTGTTAAAATAACAAAGATGGACTGGTGGGGCCAGTTCCCCTAAGAGAAGGGGGAACGTCAATCACTGAAGGAGGGAAGATGCTGGGTAGGCTATATAATAGTTATCAGTCATGGAGGCAAAACTGTCTCCTAACCTCTCTGTGTGCCTGACACCCTATCAGATATTTTATTTATCTCATCTCCTTTATTCCTCTCAACAACCAAGAGGGAGGCTCTGCTATTATCATGCCCAATTTACAGATGAGGAAACTGAGGCTCAGAGAAGTTCAATCATTTACCTCAAGTTGCAAAGCTGTTAAGTAAAAACCCCAAACTTTTTGGTGGTGGGGTGGGAGGAGGGAAGATATAACCCATTTGATGAAATAAAGATTGGACAAGTGAAAACAGACTTGTCAAGCCAGGCAACTTATGCTGAACATCAGGGCATTGCTCACACAGAGTTCATAAAAGCGTGATCCAGAAGGCCAAGTTGAAAGAACTCCAGCAATCAGGGTAGGCTTCCTGGAGGGAAAAACATTTGGGAGTATAGCAGGATAGCTTTGGCTGACTCAGATTTCTCAGCCCAAGAGATGCAAGTGGTGATGGTTGAAAGTTAGGCCTGTGGGCGCTAGGGGAGAAAAGGTGAGTGAAGGTGAGTAGGCTTGGTAACATCTGCTTCAGTGGATAGATCAGAGAGCTGTGCCGGCCGTGTCAGAAAGGTGAGCTGCAGGGACCTTGGGTGCAGGACTGGGCTTCACCCTAAAGGCACTAAGGCACTGCAATTTCTTAAACAGAGGCAGTGACAGGAAGGAAACCACTCCAGTTATTGGGGACAGCAGCCCACATCTGGGACAAGGAAAGGGGACAAAGCAGGGCAACCTGCTCAGGGTCTCTGCCAGCTCTACCCCCACCTTCAGGCAGCACAAGGTGTATAGATTTGGAAGCGAGCTCTCTAGCTACTGAGCAAACTTGGAAGAGCAGAGCTGACATGCACCAGCCGCATAACAGATGCTCTTTAAGGAGTGGTGACTACCACCCAGCCTGAACTAAACAGCTGCCATGGAGTTGATCCTGATTCATGAGTGTCAGAGCAAAACTGTGTTTCATGGGGTTTCCTGGGGCTGATGTTTAGGAGGTAGATTGTCAAGCCTTTCTTCTGAGGCTCCACAGTACTTAAACCTCCAACCCTTGCGTTAGCAGACAAGCTATTCTCGTTGGATGGTCACACTGCTGACAGTGGGCTGGGATGTTCAGTAGAGGCTGTGGGAGAGAAGACGCTAAACTACTGAGCACCTACTGTGCACCTATTGGGCACCTACTGTGTACCTACTGTGTACAACCTGAGCACCTCCTGTGTACCTACTGTGCTGCGTATGCCCTCCAGGAGGCACACTGTGAGAGCAGAGATTGTGTCAGTCTTGGCACTATGTCCTCACAGGCTAGGCCAGTGCCTTGCCCAGAACAGGGTCTCATTACAAACTGACTGAGTCTTCAAGGTAGGTCTCCTAATTCCCATTTTAAAGATGCAGAAACTGAGGTTCAGAGAATTAAAGGAACTTATTGTCCAAGGCTAGCGAGTGAAAGAATCAAGTTCTACTTATTTCTTCCTAAAGTCATTTTCTGTTGGGTGTGGAGAGCAATCTCCCTCCTCCGACAGACGCACTGATGAGAGGTCTGTGTTTATTCTTCCTGCACCCTTGTCTGTCCCTGCTCAGTGGGAGAGCCCTTCAGTCCTGGATCAGGGAGGCCAGCTTGATGGCCTGGGCCCACGCCTGGCACTGACCACTTCCTGGGGTGTCTGAGGGAGGCAGCCTCAGTGGCAGCAGGCGGCCTGCTAATTAGGACACAGTCTTTATGACTCACTACTCCGAGATGTCATTTTCTAGACTTGGGGTTGGGGGTGGGAGTGGAGAAGGCACACACAGAGTTGTTTTTAATTACATTTGGTTTGCTAATTTCTGATAGAAAATAAATATTTACCAGGAGCCATATTTCTTCATTTCACGCCGGCTGACTCCCAAGATTATCGGGAGCTGGAACAGGCACCTCTTGCTTATGTCCCGGCCCCCTAAGTCCCCACCCCTCGTATCAGAGTCACACACCCGAGCCTCGGCGAGGGGGCAGGAAGAGATGGATCAAGATGGGGCAGTCTAGCAGAGCCAGTCTGAGAGCTCTCAGGCGGGGGGCCCAGGCCTGGCTTCTGCGGTACTGGGATCACCCTCCGGTGTGGACACAGGGAGGAGGACCTGAGGACATAGACAGGCTTTTTCATCCTGCTTCTCACTGGGGTAGTGGCTGGAGCACAGGCTGGTACTCAGCCCTGAGCAAGTTGTCCCCTATGTGGGCCCATTTCCGCTTGTCAAGATGATCTCCAAGAACACTTCCAGCCTCTACACCCTCAGGTGTGGCAACTGTGGGCCCAGAAGGGTCTCTCTAGGGTCTCAGAGGCCTTTGTGAGTTTTAGGGATGGGCAGGGAGCTTTGAAAGATCATCCATTCCTTGTTTATGGTCTCTCTGCAGGCCTTTACAAGCGAGTTGGAGGGTAGGAGAAGAGAAGAGGAGGGGAAAAAGGGTGGAAGGGAGAAGGGAAATGAAACAGAGAAAGGACTAAGGGGTGAGTTCTCCTGGGGATGATACGGAGTGGTCCCCAGCAAGAAAGGCCATAGACCCTTCTATCTGCTGAGGTTCAGATTTTAGATTTTACAGGGAAAAATGTATAAAGCGTAGTATTTCCCCGAAGTTAGAGAGGTGAGAGGGAACTATAGTCAGCTGAGTTAAGAGTTAGGAGCCTGGACGGAGTGAAGGAGGCCGGGAAGAGGCCCAAATCCCTCAGACTTCTATGCTGCTCCTTCCTGTAGGACTAGTCCCTTTTTCCCCTACACCGTTTCTTCAGTCCCACGTTAAAGCTCATTCCCTAAAAACCAGCCTGGGGCCTCCTGTTTGCACGGCTCTGGCTCTTCTCCTTTATCTCCCCTCCCCCAGCCTTCTTCATAACAAGACACTTCTAAGAGGAAAAGGAAGGTGTCTGCAAAGAAGGGGATCTGACAGTTGGCTGTCTCCTCTTGTGGGGTTCTTGGAGTGTGGAACAGTTCTCAACCTCAACACTACTAACATTTTGGGCGGGGATAATTGTTTCCTGTGGGCTGTCCTGGGTGTAGAGATCCTGATGGTGTAGTGGTTAAGAGCTACAGCTTTTTACCAAAAGGTTGGCAGTTCAAATCCACCAAGCACTCCTTGGAAACTCTATGGGGGCAGTTCTGCTCTATCTTATAGGGTTGCTGAGTTGGAATCAACTCAACCGCCTCTGCACTGTAGGGTTCATAGCAACATCCCTGACCCCTACCTGACAGATGCTAGTAGCAACCCCTGCCCCAGGCATGACAACCAGAAGTGTCTTCAAACACTGCCAAGCGTCCTCTGGAGGACAAACCTATACCTAATTGGGAAATACTGTCTTGAGGAACAGAGGGGTGAGAGGAGGGTGGGGAAGGAAGGGAGGAGCCTTAGGAAGATGAGGCAGCTTGTGGGGACTCCAGGCTGAGGGGCCATCAGGCCATCGGAGGGATAGGGAAGAGATAAGGAGATCTGAGGCTGGCTAGTGAGAGATCCCTGCCCCCAGCCTGGTTTCTAAATCCATGGTAAGCCATGATTGTGTTTTTTTTTCCAATTACATTTCAATTTAGCTCAATTACTTTTCCATTATTGTTCAAGCGACTCGGTTTTAATTGAAGCTGCTGGTTCTTATCTCTCTGTTCCCCACGTGGAAAGGGGGGTTGCAGAGAAGGAGCGCTGGGGCTGGAGGAGCCCCAGCTGGTGGAGTCCTCGGAGCCATGGGTATGTTCAGCAGAGAGAGAAGGATCTGAGGGGTCAGAGCACGTCCAGGAGCTCTCTGGGGCTCTGTGGAGAGGCCACACAAATCCACAGGGCACAAGGTGAGCTACAAGGGACAGCTGTGACAGTGTCACTTCCCAAGTACCTGGTGGTGGTATCACCAGTACACATTAATCCTCAGCACAGCCCTCTGAGGTGGGTACTATCACCATCCTCATTTTACAGATGGAACAACTGAGGCACAGAGAAGTTAAGGTACTTGCTCTGAGTCTTAGGGCTGACAGATGGTAGAGCTGGGAGGCAATCCAGCCCCTTGACTCCTGAATCTGGATGCTTAACCGTAGGGAATAGTTCCTCTCCTCCAGGAATAGCTGAGTCCTAGTCCTCTTCTCCCTGACATATCACCCCTTACCACCAACTCTGAGGCTCTGACTCAGTACCCAACAGGGTGTTGTTTGACTGTCCACCTGGCTCCAATTTCTCCTCAGCCTTCAAGGCCTAGCCATGCCCCACCTCTTCCAGGAAGTCTTTCCTTGTTGCCCCTGTCTTCATGCGCACCCCCACAGCCCTGAATTGCCTATCTACGCACCCATGTTACTAGCTCTGGGACTAGCCTTAGGACTGAGGGTGGGCAGAGTGGAGGAGAGAAGAAAGAAATTAGGGTTTAGAAATCAGAGAAAGGGGTAGGGAGTCAGAAAAGGCAATGCTTTGGAGTTGCTTGGAGTTACTGGCTGATGCAAATGCTTTATGCACTTGGATGTTAACCAGAAGGTCTGAGGCTTGAGTCTACCCGGAGGAGGCTTGGAGATCCACTTCTAAAAAAATCAGCCCTTGAAAACCCTCTGCACTGCACTTATTCTCTGACTACATGGCAACTACACGTGTCAGAGTTAACTCAGTGGCACCTGCTTACTTGTTTTGAAGTTAATTACATCTGAACCAGGCTGCAGCATCACTTACAAGCTCTGGAATTTGGACAAGTCACTGAAGCTTAGTGAGTCCTCATTGACTTGTCTATAAACTGGGTATTAATAACCTGGCAATTGGCGTCATGAGGACTGAACAAAAAGAGATGAAGAAATGGATAAGAGCTTTAAGCAACGTAAGAGTTCTCTCTTTTTCTGTTTTCCCAGCTAACCCTGACACACAGGCAGGGATCAAGCTCTCACTTCACAGATCAAACAACTGAGCCCCAGAGATGTGCACTAATCTTACAGAGAGGTGGGAGCAGAGATGGGACAAGGGTCTACCTCTTACCCCTGAGCACCAGGAACCCTGTGACAGAGGAGATGTGGACAGGAGGAGTACAGATGGCCATGCATTGAGCCCCTGGGGGTGAGGGTCTGTGTTCACTCTTCTCCTCCCACCCTGCTCTGTCAGAGCTCAGTGGAGTCACAGAGGTGTGGCCCCTGTGACTCTGTATGTGTGAGTGATGGAGATAAGAGCGGGAGGTCTTCCTGTCATACAGGTGGACTGTGTGTGGTTTTTCTCAGTCAACACAGATGCCATCCACTAGAAATAAAAGAACAGTAGACCTAAAGTGCATTTAAATGATGTCTTTCACATAATAAAAAGCCTAGAGATGGGTGGTTCCAAGTTGGTCAACATCTGGGGCTCTTCATAGGCACCTCTGCACTGCCACCATCCATGAGTTCACAATGTCCTCCTCATGGTGACAAAATAGCAGCCAGAGCACTACATCACAGCCTCACAAGACAGCACCTCACAAATAGAAGAGAACTCTCCTTAATGCCCTCTCTCCTTTCATCAGGGGGAAAAGTCTTTCACAGAAACTTCCCAACACAATTTTGCTATGTCTCATTGGCCAAAACTAAGTTGTACAGTCTGCAAGAGAGTTTGGGAAAGTCAGTCTCTGGCTGGCACCCTTGCCTAGAGGGTGTGTCCCTTGGTATCCCAGCTTGGTGTGGGAAGGGTGTCCTGGAAGACCCCCACCTCTGCGTTGGAAGACCTGAGCTTCTGCCTTCTCATCTCAAGCCTCCCCTGAGCCAGAGGAGAAAACCACTGGATAAGCAGCTTCAGTGCTTGCCTCTCTGGTTACAAACGTTTATCCTCCAACTGGCCTGATGTTCTCTGCTGCCTTTTCATCTTTTTGAAACTTTTAAATTTACTTTTAAAAATATTTCTTGTATCCAATACTTTTTTGTTGTTTTTGGAAGGAGGGTTGATCTGGAAGATTTAGTACATCATTACTTGAAACCAGAGAACTCTAGTAACTGGCAAAGAAGGATGAGGTGCCACCACTGGTTTAGAGCAGTGATTCATCTCCTGAGACTGTGTATGCTGCTGACCCTCCACCGAATCGGGGTTCCTTGAGAGAAGGAGGAGGGGAAGTGGTGGTAACATAAGCAATCAACAGCCATCACCTCAGTAGTTCTAATTACTGCCCAAACCACTGGGCCTAAGGAAGCTTGCTTGTGATATGTACCTTTTGCCAGCACTTTAAAATCTGTTGATGTTTTTCTTCAGTATGTGTTTTATTATATATATATAGAGAGAGAGAGAGATGATTACAAACTCACAGAAGCATTGGAAGTATGGTGCAAATAATTGTTTTTTCCTGAATCATTTGAGAATAGGTTGCAGGCCTGATGTCTCATCACCTCCAAACATTTTAGTGTGCATTTCCTGGAAGAAAAGGTATTCTCTATTACCACAATATAATCATTAAAATCAGGAAATTAAAACTGATACATTACTGCCATCTGACCTTCAGATCCCACTCAAGTTTTGGCCATTACCAAAAAGATTCAGTTTAGAACCCTGTGTTGTCTTCAGCTGTCATATCTCTTTAGCTTCCTTCATGCTGAAGCTGCTTGGTGATCTTCCCTTGATTTTCATAACATTGTCATGCTGGAAGATTTCAGGCCAGTTGCTTTGTGGGATATCCCACAATTGTAGTTTGGCTAATGTTTCTTTGTGATCAGATTTGAGTTGCATTTTGTTAACAAGAATTTCCCAGAAGTGATGCTGTGTTCTTCTTGCTTCATCCTGTAGTTGTTAGAGGTGGTCAACTTGATTTGTGATTCCTAGTCACCCCACATGACAGAATAGAATTTCCCCATAGGATTTCCCAGGCTGTCATCTTTATGGGTGCAGATGACAAGGTCTTCCTCCTGTGGAGTTGCTGGGTGGGTTTGAACCACAGACCTTTCAGTTAGAAGCTAAATGCTTACTTGAATACTTCTTCCATCCTAACCCAATATTGCAAGGATAGAGTAGCTGAGGCAGGGGACAGGGGACCATGCTCTTAGGTGAAATCGAGGCCAATTGGCCCAACTAGCATTTTGCTAAGAGGGCTCTCTGCACCCCACATTGGTGAGTGGTGTCTGGGGTCTTAAAAGCTGCCAAGCTGCCATCCGAGGACACAGCAAGTGGTCCCAACTCAGCAGGAACGGATGCTCACCAAGGACCAAAATTACATGGGGTAAAGACAACCCAGAAGATAGAGAGACCCACATGAGTGGGTGCCTACATCGACTTGGGACCAGAAGAACCGGATGGTGCCCGGCCACCACCAGTGATAACCACGATGGGGGTCACTAAATTGAGTCTAACCAGCAACACAAGAATAAAAAAAGGGGTGCACCCTGAGATCTCCACTAAAAGACCTCAATTGATGGTCCAGCGGTTTTGAGGTTCCCCTGGGAGCATGGTCCCTGGCCCTGATGCTGCCCTTGTCCATAAATCATAATGAAGGTCCACTCTTCGGATACGAATGTATTGGACTTGGCAATGCAGAGTGACCATATATTGGATGCACTTTATGGTTCTATGCGTCTATAGGATGTCATCCTGCTGACCTCTGGCTGGAGGAAGGAGAGTGGGTGGAGAGGAAGGGAAAGGAGACCTGGGAGGATGAGACATGTATGGAGCAGAGAGGAACAGTGTGCTGTCACTGGGCCGGGACAGCAGTGGAAGTTGCATATAGGTGGGTATGTAAATTTATACGGGAATGTACATTTTCATTCAGTCATAATAAAAAAAATAAAAATAAAAAAAAAGCTAAATAAACGCTTAACCGTTGCTCTACCCCAGAACCCAAACCCACTGTTGTTGAGTTGATTTTGACTCACAGTGGCCCTATAGGACAGAAGAGAACAGCTCCATGGAGTTTCCAAGGAACCCCCGGTGGATTCTAACTGCCTGGCCTTTCAGTTAGCAGACATAGCAAACCACTACGTCACCATTGCGCTCCCAAGTCTCCTTTGTTATATGCTATTAGGTTCAATTTGTCCCATTTCCAATCATGTTTACTTCTAATGAATATTTTTCAGGCATGTGGATGTAAGACATGGCCCTTGGCTTTTAGAGTGTGTCATAGTTGCTGTCAAGACCACCACACACAAACCAAACTAAGGCCCTAGCAACTCTGGGCTAAACTGTGTGTTTCATGCAATTTCAGAGTTCATTCACTCAGGGAAGTGGGCCATGTAAGTTCTTGCATTCCTGGAGGGCTTCAAGGGACAGACTGAAATTGACCATGGTCTCCAAGAATGAGGAGGATTTGACAAGGGAAAGGTAAAGGCAAGGCATTAGAAAACTGGAGAATGGGTATATGCACAGGCTCATCTGAGAAGAGTAAGACATGCGTGACTGAGACAATACTGGGTTTTCAACAGAAATACTACATTTTGCAGCCTCCCTTGTACATTGGTTGGGACCATGAGATTGAGGTATGGACAGAAGACTATGGATGAAGGTAAAAAATGCCACATCTGAGTTTTCCAGAAACTGTCCTCCAGGATCCTCTGCGGTGTCACCTGAATGACTGTGTAGATCAGAGCTCTACCCTTCTCCACAGCGGATTGTGAAGTGAGTGAACTACCTTGATTGTGATAAGACATTGACATGTTGGGGTTACTTGTTATAGCAGCTAGCATACCCTGATTAGTAGAGTAGGTGATGGAGATGTCAAGGAAACTAAACTAGTCAGCACAGAGTTGTCTGGAAAGGAGTAATATGAGACAAGAGAAATCATTCTTATAGTGGGATCTTGAATATGAGGCTAATGAACTTGAAATTGTTTCCAGCAGGAAACAGGAGGCCATGGAAGGATTATGAGTGGGGGAAAATGTGACAAGTATCTTTTAAAGTGGAGGATATTTCCAGAAAAGCTTAGGTGATGATGAAACTGGAAACAGGGAAGTCATTTAGAAATTCTTGTGATCATATAGTAAGCGTTATTAAATAGGATTAAATTTGGCTGCAATGGATCCAAAATAACCAGCTTAACCTTGATAAATATTTAATTCTCTCGTGTAAATGAAGTCTTGGATTATCCAACCAGGACTGAACCCAGGCTCCTTCCATCTTGTTGCTCTGCCATCCTCAGATATGACTTCTTAGTTGCAGCCTGAAATGAGTACTTGAAATCCAGCAGTGAGTGAGTTATATCCACTTTCTAGACAAAAAGGTGAAGAAAGGAGCAAGGAAACACTCCTTCCTTGAAAGACACCCTGCAGAAGTTGCATGTACCACTTCTATTTACATTTTAGTCACATGAGGCTGCCAGGAAATCTGGAAATTATTTAGTCTTTATTTCAGAGGACCTCAGGTGCCCAACTTCTAGCATTGTGAATATGGGAGAATGGATTTTGGTGGCATGGGGGAGGTTATTAGCAGCCTTTGCCATGGAGGTGGTGAGACCTTAGACCTCAGTGAAGGCACTGAAATTAGAGAAGTAGAAAGAGATCCAAGAATAATGAAAAACTGGGACAGTCCTGGATTCAAGTCCTGGCTTTTCTATTTACTAGCTATATGATTTAGTGAATTCCTTCACGTTGGTTTATTTTATTTTATTTTTATCCTCCCATTAGTTAAAGAGGAATAATACTACCTTCTGCAAAGAGTCACTGTGAGATTCAGTGAGATAGCAGATGTTCAATGTCTGGCATATAGAAGATTCTCAATGCATGATAACTTATATAGCCTCTAAGTGTCAAGAAAAGAGTGGCAGAAGAGGGGCCAAGAAGAATTAGATCCTAGTGTCATTCATTCATTCATCCGCTCACCATTCCTTCATTAGCCAGGTGCAGTGCTGGACTCTGGAGGAACGCAGGGAACAAGGCTCTGGCCCCTCTCAAGAGGACTCTGAATCTAATATGACTGGTATCCTTATAAGAAGAGGAGATAGAGACTTGGAAACAGAACACAGAGAGAAACAGGGAGAAGTAGGCCATGTGAAGACTGGGCCACAAGCCAAGAAGGGCTGGGGCCACCAGAAGCTGAAAAAGGCAACGAGGGATTCTTCCCTAGAGCCTTCAGAGAGAGACAATGGTCCTTCTAACCCCTTGCTTTCAAATCTCTAGCCTTCTGATTGTGAGAGAACATGTGTCTATTGTTTTAAGCTACTCTGTTGGTGGCAATTTGTCCACTCATGTACTATTGATGGACACTTTCGTACTACAAGAGTAGCACTGTATAATTATAATGGAGGCTGTATGGCTCTAAAAGCTTATGGTATTTATTATATGTGCCTTTACAGAAAAGATTTCATGACCTTTGACTTAAATGAAGTAGACCAAGTCCTGAAAAGCCACAAGCTGCCAAAAATGCATTCAGAAAGAAAGAGATAACCAGAATAATCCAATGTTGACCCAAGAAATTGAATTTGTAGTTAAAAACCTTCCAAAAAAGAAATCTCCTGGCCTGGATGGTTTCACTGGTGAATACTACCTAATATTTAAAGAAGAAATAATGTCAAATTCTTCCAGAAAACAGAAAAGGACACTTCCCAATTCATTTTATAAGGCTAGCTTTACCCTGATACCAAAACCAATAAATAAACTAATAAAGACAGTAGAAGAAAACTACAGACCAATATTACTCATGAACATGGAAGCAAAACTCTTAAAATACCAGAAATTGAATACAGCAGTATATAAAAATAACACTACACTGTCACCAGGTGGAGTTTATCCCAGAAATGTCAGACTGGTTCAATATTTGAGTCAATCAATATAATCTATCATATTAACAAATCACAGAAGAAAACCACATGATCTAACTGAGATAATAAATGTGTGTTATTTCATCTGCTGAATTTTGTAATAATTTAGTACTCAGCAAAAGATAAGTAATATTATCAGCTGCACAGTTAATGACCCTTCACCATTAAATTTGTGAACTCATCCTAGAAAAAGTGCTACACATCTCATTGCTGAATATCACTACGGTCACCTTCAGAGTACTCCCCTTGGGAAAGAAGCTATGCACTGACACAAGCACCTAGTCCACCCCTGAAAGCAATTTTGGAACTCTTTCTAGAATGGCCATCAGAGCTGTTGTTGTATTACCCTTGATGTCCTGAATATCATCAAAATATCTTCCCTTCAGTATTTCCTTCATCTCTGGGTAACGAAAAAATTCACTGGGGGCCAGGTCAGGTGAGTAGGGAAGGCTAAAAACTCCCTCTCAGACAACTATTCCATTAAGTTTGCCAACTTACCACCTTGCCACTGCATTGCCACTGGAATGGCAATGGCCACTCCAAAAAGTTCCAAAGTCACTTTGAAGGGTGAACAAGGTGCTGGCGACAGTGCATAGCTTCCCGAGGGGAGTACTTCAAAGGTGACTGTAGTGAAATTCAGAAATGACATAGATGACATTTAGTACAACTAAGTTCACAGGCTTAACTTTCAGACCTCATGGGCCTCCCCAAGGAGACTTGGTGGCATAGTGGTTAAGTGCTCAGCTGCTAACTGAAAGGTTGATTGTTCAAACCTACAAGATACTCCATGGGAGATTTACAGCCTTGGAAACCCTATGGGATAGTCCCACTCTGTCCTATAGTGTCAGTATGCATGGGAATCAATGTGATGGCAATGGACTTGGCTTGGTTTCCTGTGTGTCCCCTGGAATCCAAGGGGAGTGCAAATGGTTAACATGCTCAGCTGCTAACTGAAATGTTGGAGGTGTGAGTCTACCCAGAGCTTCCTCCAAACAAAGGGCTGGCTGGCCATCTACTTATGAAAAACCAGCCACTGAAAACTCTACTGAGCCCAAGTTGGCCCTGTACACAGCATCACTGTGCATCTGAATCGGCTCCTGGGCAACTGATTTATTCCTCCTCTACTCCTTCCTTCACCCCGGCCTCATACCTTTGAGGTACACTATCCTGAATGTGTTGTCTATCAGTCCCATGCATTTCTTTTTCCCTTTACTTCCTATGCAAATGCCCTTAGACCATACATAATCTAGTTTATGTTTCAAAAGCTTATATAACAGGTGTCATATTGTATGCAGTTCTCTTGCTACCTGCTTTTCTCTTAATACAGTGAAACCTGTGTGTCTTAGTTATCTAGTGCTATTGTAACAGAAATGCCACAAATAGGTGGCTTTAGCTAATAAAAACTTATTTCTCACAGTTTAGGAGGCTAGAAGTCCAAATGCCCAGAGCCAGCTCTAGAGAAAGGCTTTCTGTGTCAGATCTGGAGGAAAGTCCTTGTCTCTAAGGAGCTTTTGCTTCTGGGTTATCTTCACGGGGCTTAGCGGCTATCTCCCCATCTCTGCTGCTTAGCTTGCTTGTTTAGTCTATTTTATATCTCAAAAGAAACGGACTCAAAATGCATCCGAGTCCTGCCTCATTAATATAACAAACCTCACTTAATCCACATTAATGTAATCTAGTGCTGCCTCATAACAAACAGAACCTACCCACAAATGGGACTATAACAAAAGGTGGATGTTAAGATTTATAGCACATCACAAAGTGGAGGATAATTACATCAAATCACAAAAGGAAAGCCACAAAATACTGGAAATCAAAGCTTAGCCAAGTTGACATGTATCTTGAGTGGACATAACTCAGTCCATATTGCTGTGAGGGCTGGAACTCAACAAGGCCTCCTTGTTTTTCCAGGTCTTGCAAGTTTGCTCCCTTTGACAGGGTACAGACTTATCACTGCTATGTTGTTCTCTATCAGCGGAAAATATTCGAGTTTTCCTTCTCTCACGGGTTTCCACCTTATACAGGTTCGGCCTGTTGCAGTTTTCACTGTGCTGTATTGTGAGATGCACCCATGTTAAGTATGTAGCTGTTGTCTCTACTGCTGTTATATTCCACTATAGGATTTGGCCCCAATTTATTTATCCATTCATCTGTTGATGACTTTTTGTTTGATTCTTTTTTTTTTTGTCTTTCCTTGCTTTCAAACAGTGTTTCCAGGAAGTTTCTGGTATATTATCTCTGTGCATAAATGTGTGAGGATTGCTCCAGAGAGGAGAAAACTCTATCTAACTCTTTGGATGTTTTCTTAGTCCGCTAGTGCTGCTATCACAGAAATAGCACAAGTCCCTGGCTTTAAGCAAGAGTAGTTTATTCTCTCACAGTCCTGTAGGTGAGAAGTCCTAATCCAAGGAGGTAGCTCCAGGGAACAGCTTTCTCTCTATGTTAGCGGTGCAAGAAGGGCCTTGAGCTGCCTCAGTCTTCCCTTGATCTGGGAGTATCTCAGCATAGGAATCTCGGATCCAAAGGATATGCTCTGCTCTCAACACTGCTTTCTTGTTGGTATGAGGTCCCCTGTGTCTCTCTGCTTGCTTCTGTCTTTCATATCTAAAAAGAGATTGGCTTAAGACAGTATCCAATCTTGTAGACATCATCAATATACAGCATAGAGGAAAATCCATCAAATGACGAAACGGTGGGGAATCATGGGAATCACGGCCCAGCCAAGCTGCTAAACACACGCTTTGGTGGGGGCGGGGTGGGTGGGTACATTACCCACGGCAGATGTTAAGACTTCTTTTCTCTTAGAGTCCACCGTGAAGTTGTGTATAATGTATGTGTGCATGTATTTGTTTCCAGGGTTGGGGAAGAAAAGTCCCTGGAAATCTCTGTTTCTTCGATTCCTCCTTTGCCCACACAGCATCTTTCTCTCTTGCTTTTCTCACTTGATGCCTGAGAGTCTGGTCAAGGGTTCAAAAGAAGGCATTAGAAAGAAGGAGAGGAGGAGTGTGAGGAACTCCCTCAAACCCCACTATCCTGAATGCTGCAGAGGAGGCAAGCAGAGGAAAGGGTGTTGGGCCACTGGGAGAGAAAAAGAAGAGACAGAAAAAGGCGGTCAGGTGGGGAAATTGCCTTCTTCCTCCCCAGAGCTCCGGAGCACTTCCGTCTGAACAGGCATTACCCAAAGAGTAAGGGAAAGATTAGACAGGACTATAAAATAAACACTAACACATGCGAGCAGCAGGCTTCCTAGGTGACTCAAATACACGAGACCACATGGGCAACTCCTGTCCCCAAAACAAGACAAGAAGGCCCAAAGGGACAGGAACTGCGGGAATGGTCACAGGGCGCCTGGAGTTGAAATGAAGAGAGTGCTGTCTCATCGTGGGGACTGCAACCAATGTCACAAAACACTATCTGTACAAATTGTTGAATGAGAAACTAACTTGAGTTCTAAAGTTTCACTGAAGCACAGTTTTTTAAAAAGCATACTATTACGTGGAAAACTGATAGTGAATCATCAAGATACTATATTCCCTCAGAGCTTCTTAAACCCAAGGAGTATGGATAATGCTGTCATTGTAGATTGCAGGATACATCCTAGTCCTTTGTTATAATAACAACCGTACGTTATATCACAAAGCTAATGTCATACAAACACAAAGTGATGTAATGAAAGTAATTTGATTTTTGTTTCAGAAAGAGTATGAGAGCATCACAGTCCCCTGAGACAACATACACATACAAGCATGCACACGTATAAACTCACACACAGTAATACTCATACACAAACACACATTCACACAAACGTACATATACAATACACATAACATACATATACATAAGAGTACTCACACAGTGATACTTATGAAATACATATACACTCCTATGTGAATGCACACACACACACACTGCTTGCACTCTTTCTTGGTTAGATAAGATTGACAACTGTTTTATCCCCTGATCCTCCATTGTATATTCTCAATGCACATTAAAATATTGAAACAAAAAAAAACTGACTGGCCTCGATCGAGTAGCTTTCACTTCACAGTGACCCTGTAGCTGTCTGTACTGCAGAGTTTCCAGACAGACCGTGGTGAATTCCAAGTGCTGACATTTTGGTTAGCAGCTATAGCTCTTAACCAGTTTGCTACCACAGTTTACCCAAAATATCAAAGGCTTCAAGAAGTTCAGCATTAAATACCATTAGTTCTTAACGGTGCCCTTTCTGCTATCGCTTAGTTTTTCAACAGAGAAATCGTTTGCACTGTTTTTCTAATCAGGAATTAATGCATGCCCATGAGGGGCAAGGGGGCGGCTGGTGGAAGCTGGATAAAGCCTAAGAGTACCAATAAAAAAAAAGTACAAATCACAGAAAACTCCTGCTGACATATGGATATGTATCTTTCCAGTAGTTTTCTTCTAAAGAGACACACAGATTTCTCTTTTTCACAAATGTTTCATAACTTGCTTTTTTAATTTGACTGTATATTTAAAATCTCTTAACAGTTGCACGGTGTTCCATGTTACGGATGATGGCAGACTGTATCCTCCCAAGATGGCCTTAACAACCGCTCCCACTTGAAAGCTCTTCTAGAAACTCGCCACACCCCCATCAGGAAGGGAAGTCTGTGTCCTCTCCCCTTAAGCCTGGACCAAACTTTGTGACTACCTTGACTACTAAATGCTCTGTGATTCTTAGACTAAGTGATAAAAAGGCCACCTTGTCCTCTTGGAACACTCATTCTTGGAGCCCAGCCACTGTACCATGAAGAAGCTCCTACAGGCAGGGAGAGGCTCGTGGTCCACTGCCCCAGCTGGGTTCCCAGTGGACAGCCAGCATCAGCCAGTGAGCCATGCAACTGAGACATCTCAAGTGACGTGTTCAGTCTGCATCAAGCCACTCAGAGCAGAGACAAGCTGTCTTGCCAAGCCCTGTCCAAACTGCAGCTATGTGGGCAAAAGTGAAAGGCTGCTGCTGTGTTAAACCAAGAAGTTTTGGACTGCTTTGTTACACAGTAATAGATAACCAGGATGTAGACAGATATACCACAGTTGGTGTAACCACCACATTATATATTAACATCTATATATTCATATGTTTACAATGTTTCCAGTCCTCTAGCACTGGTACTGAGCTTTCTCGTTGAATCTGTCCTGAATCCTGGATGGCCAGAGCTCTGTCTTAAGTGTACGGGCTGGATGCACATGATAGGAACTCAGTATGTGCTTGTTGGGAGTGTGGTGAGGGGGAGAGGAGAACCTCATGGGAACCTGGAAAGGATCTTGTCTTCCCATCTCTCTGCTTCTGTGAACATAGCTTCCGTCTGCCTGCTGTTAGGGCAGGCATGGGTTCCTGGGAGCTCATGGGTACTCCTGAGGGGCAGGGAAGACATAGGTGGCTGCAGGGGGTGATGGAGAGCTTGGATGAAGGTGCCCCAGTTCTGCATCCTTCTGCTAGGACAGCAGAGACAAACCTCTGAGTCCATAGACTTCCCTTAGAGCCTGGTCTTCTGGAGTGAGCTAGGGTAGGGTGCTACATAGCTAGCTCCTTAGTTTGGGGCGATGCTGCAGGTGCTGACATTGACGCCCACAGGCCTGCTGGGAGTGGGGATCATAGCCTCTTCTCTAGATGGCAGGAATCCCACAATACACACGTCTCAGTTTCTGCTGCTGCATGCAGAAGGCTGGGGCACTCTGAGCTGGCCTAAGGGAGTGGGCAATTTCTTTGGCCATCTGAGTCTCCCTGTGGCCTGGCCGTGGGGCCATGCTGGGCTGTCTGCCTGGTGCCAGACTGTTGAAATGGCAGCCAGGTCAGGACTTGGTGGGTAGGGGAGCTGACACCAGAGAGGGCAGACGGTGAGCAGCTGAAAGGGAGGGAGTCACAGGTTCCTAAAAATGTAGGCACTCTCTGGCAGACCACCTGCCTCTGAAATTCTGTGGATGAGGTGATGTCCTTGCTCCTTCAGAAACCCACTCTAGCCCTGGGTTCAGCCTGCTCCTTCCCAGTTCCCCACATAGGCTGAGGGTTAGCTGAGGCCAGGTAGGAAAACTGGAGTGCTTTCTTTATTATAATCGCTGAATCTGGCTTCTGGAACCTTCTAACAGCAGAGTTGGGAGGGGCTTTGAGACTATGAAAGCAAGGGCTTTGATTATTTGAAGTGCACATGAATACTTGGGATCTTGTTAAAATGTGGGCTCAGAGAGTCTGGAGAGGGGCCTGACACTCTGCATTTCTAAGCAGTCAAGTGATGCTGGCTCTCAGCACCAGCCCCATGCCGGTCGAGAGGGGCCTGACACTCTGCATTTCTAAGCAGTCAAGTGATGCTGGCTCTCAGCACCAGCCCCATGCCGGTCTCAGCCCACCTGCTACAGGTGGGGGCAGGGAGGATCTTCAAATGCACACACAGACACACAGACATACACACACCTCCACAGTAAAAACCACTTTGCAGCCCGTTGTTGATGTGAGGTGGTCCTTCAGCTTTAGCTCTTAGACCATGGGCTATGACAACCTAAATTTTTAGAATGGAAGAAAAACCATGAGGCCCAGGCCCCAGGGGCAACACGTAGTACTGAAACCGTTTTCAGTTCCAAATTCATTTAGGACCTACCTAGCTCTTGTGGATTGGATGGAATAGACAATCCTGGGAATCCCCAGTCTGGAGGGAAGGAGACACAACCCCAGCCACAGGGACCCCAGTCTGGGGAGAGGGAGACACAGCCCTGTCCTCAGGGAACCCCAGTCTGAGGGGGAGACCCAGCCCTGCCCTCAGGCCACTCCTAGACTGAAGGCAGCTCCCAATTTGGCTCGCTGTCAATTCTACACAGATGGAAAATGAAGATGCTAGGCTATGAAGGATCTCTGAGTTTATAAAGATTGCTGTGGGATGTGTGAAACCATTAATTTCTGCTTCTGCTGAGGATGGACTGAAATAGCAGGAGCACTGGAGGCAGACGGCAGGAAGGACTTCCTAACCACGGGAAATGATGGCACTTGGACAGACAGGGTTTGGCACAGAGAGAGATCTGCCACCTGGTGGGACATCTTCCCCTGATTGGACGCTTATTCACTGAGGTTCAGATGCTGTCCAGTATGGAGGCAGGGCTGGGCCAGGCCACCTCTCAAAAGCTTCTTCAATCCAAGGACCCTCTCTCATTGAAAACGGACAGACAGGACCCAGCAAGAACTGCCCAGGTGTTCAGGAAAAACAGAACCTTCCTCTCTCAGTCCTCTGGTACTGCTCTAACAGAAAATACCACAAGTGGATAGCTTTAACAAAGAAAAGTTTATTCTCTTACAGTCCAGTAGGCTAATCCAAATTCAAGGTGTCAGTTCCAGGGCAGTGCACTCTGTTGGCTCTGGCGGAAGGTCCCTGTGTTGCCTCAGTCTTTCTTTGCTCTGAGAGCATCTCAGCACAGTAACCTGAGGTCTAAAGGACATGCTGCTCCTGGTGCTGCTTTCTTGATGATATGAGGTCCTCAACTTTCTGCTTGCTTCCGTTTCCTTTATGTCTTGTAGGATAAAAGGTGGTGCAAGCCACACTCCAAGGAAGCTCCCTTTACGTTGTAACAGGGATATGACCCTAGAGAGGGTATTAGAGTCTCACGCTAATCCTCTTGAACATAATCCAGTCTATTAATCACAGACACAGATTAGGATTTACGGCACAGGAAAACCACAAAATAGAGGGCAATCCCACAACACTGGAAATCATGGCCCAGCTAAATTTCTACAGACAATTTAGGGGGAAACACAATTCAACCTATGACACTTCCATACTCCAAGAACACTGCTGCCCTCATCAACAGCACCCTAACTGAGAAGCCCCCTTCCCTTCCTCCACCACTAGCAACATAATGGCTGAGCTCTGAGCTGCCAACTGTAGACTTGGGTTCGAGTCCTACCACTGCTTCTGATGCCCTGTGTGACCCCTGGCAAGCCAATGAACCTCTCCGAGTCTCAGGTACCTCATTTGTCACAGGTAGTAGAGAGACACTACCTGGAATTTTTATGGGGTTAAATGCAATATTGTAGGTGAAACAAGCTTGTAGGCAAGAAATCATCCCAGAAGTACAATAGGCTGTTATTACAGTTTAATAGTATCACGCCCTTAAGATTCTGGATTTCCTGTCGGGGTAACATGACAGCTGCCCCCACTCTGGATTCTCGGGGCATAACACAGGAACACCACCTTTAGCGCATGGGTTCCTCTTTACAATCAAGGCACGTCTTCAGGAAGCCAATGAGGATCTGTCGGGCATTGCACCCAGAAAATCCAGGCAGCCTCATGAGGTGGATCTCGGGGCTGTGGATGCCTTGTAAGCCCACCCCTTCAGCCCTCGCCCAAGCCCCAGGAGCTGATAGCCCAGAACAGTGACCATTAGTTAGTCGCTGTTTCTTTTTCTAAAAAAACACAACTCTATTAAAGTAACAGTGTAATTTAGTTAATTATTCTTTGGAAGTGGATAACTGTAGGAATACAATTCATATAGCTCCCTGCTGCCTGATTGAATTTCCTAAAATCCTGATTTATACTCATCGCCGCCTCCCCCTCCCCCAAGAGCTCTCTACGGCCCCTGCACAATAGGGCATAGGATGAGGTCCCAAATCCTAGGCTAGAGATTTCAGGACCTTGACTGTCTGGGTCCTCCTATACCCCACCTCACCTCTCTGATTGGACTCTACCTTCCGGAGAAAGTCCGTTCTTCTTGTCCTGTGTCTGCCTCCTTCACCTGAGCTTCTGTAAGGCTGTGGTAAAAAAAAAAAAAAAAAAAAAAAAAAATCCTACTTCCTCCATGAAGCCCTCTGTGATTGCTGTAGCCCAGTGTTTCTCAGAGCAGATTTGTGCCATTGGCATCAAAATCACATGAAATGTGTGGCAGTGGGAAGATTAAAAGGCTAATTCAAGGCCCCTACCCTAGACCTACTGGATGGAAAGTAGGTCTAGAAATGTGCCTATTTAATAACACCACCAGCAACCTGTCGCGCTTCACAGTACCACCGCCCCAGCCCTTGGTAACTGACTCTCCTTCTCTGAATCTCTGGGGCACTTGGACCTGGACTTCTTCTCTGGACTTATCACATACTAGGGGGCATGAGATGGACTGGACATCCGAAGGGCCTTCACTGTAAGATGCTCACATCCCCAGTAAAGCATGTTTAATGTTTTGTGGCTTGGTTACCTTTTTTTTGGTTTTAACATCTTGTAAAGAAGCCCTGGTTGCTCAATGGTTAAGCACTCCACTGCTAACCAAACAGTTGCTCATGTGAATCTACCAATGACTCTGCAGAAGAAAAGACCTGGAGAGCTGCTGCTGTAAAGATTACAGCTTAGGAAACTCTATGGAGCAGTTCTACTCTGTCCTCTAGGGTCACTAGGGGTCAGAAGACTGGGACAGCAAAAACAGCAATGCCTTGGGGCATCTGAGAGAAGTCTGGAAAACCTTTAAGATTGTCCAGAAAGAAAATGCTAATGTCAGCTATACAACAGGGAAAACTAGGGAAGGTAGGGAAACCCTGGTGGCAGAGCAGTTAAGAGCTATATCTGCTAACCAAAAGTTTGAAGTTCAAATCCAACAGGCACTCCTTGGAAATTCTATGGGCAGTTCTCTGTCCTATACAGTTGATAGGAGTCAGAACTGACTCGACAGCAATGGGCTTGGGCTTGGGCTAGGGCTAAGGAAGGTAGGGGAACCTACCTGAGTCTCCTGCCTTAAGCCAGAGACCCAAGTAGCTTCCAAAAAAAGCTGTTGCAAATCATTTCTGCAGAGAGTATTTTGACTTGGTTTCCCAGGATTCCAACAGATTAGGGTTAAGCTAAAACAAATTTACCATCCAAGTTCATCAAACACTTATGAAAATGAGCGACCATGAGTGAGAGCCAGCAGAAATCATAAACAACAGATTTCAATTCTCAAGGAATTCAGATACTAGGATTATCAGACACTGATTATAAAATAATTAGGCACACAATATTTAAGGACACAAAAGATGGCACGGCAGTGATAATCAAGCAACAAAAGACTCTCAAGAATGATAAAGCAGATTTTTATTAAGGGATTGAAGAGACTTCGTAAAACCACAGATTCAGTGGGTGGGTCAAAGAGGTTAGCCTCTTCGAATCAGTGGATCAGAACTAGAGCTGAAGATCTCGCACAAATCAAAGAAACGAAGTATAAAAGAAGGGTTAGGAGACATAGGAGACTGACTGGAATCTCAGAAGAAGGGAAGAGGGCCAACAGGAGCAATTTGAACAGCTGTTGTTGTCGTTAGGTGCCGTCACATCAATTCCAGCCCACAGAGGCTGTACCCGCGACACGATGAACCACGACCCCTGTCCTCTGCCACCCTCCCAAGAGTGCTGTGCTTGATCCTGTTGTCACAGCCACCACTGTCAAGTCCATTTCATGGAGGTTCTTCTTCTTTTCCAACAGCCCTCTGCTTTCCGTAGGACGATGTCCTTCTCCTGGGGTTGTCCCCTCCTGATCACGTGTCTGAAGTACTTGAGATCAAGTTTCACCATCCTTGTTTCTAAGCAACACTCTGGCTATACTTTTTCTAAGACAGATTGTTGACTCTTATGACAGTCCATGATATATTCAATATTCTCCGCTGACACTATGATTCAAAACCATCGATTCCTCCTTTGGTCTTCCTCGTGTGTTGTCTACTTTTCGCACGGATATAAGGCAACTGAAAATACTGTGGCTTGGGTCAGGTGCATTTTTGTCTTCAAAGGAGTGTCTTTGCTTTCAACATTCGAAAGACGTCTTTTGTAGCAGATTTGCCCAGTGTAACCCTTCATTTGATTTCTTGACTGCTACTTTAGTGGGTGTTGATTATGGATCCAAGTAAAATAAAATCTGACTTCTTCAGTCTTTTCTCCATTTATTGTGATGCTGCTTATTGGTTCAGTAGGGAGAAATTTTTTTATTATTATTATTGTGATGAAACCAAAGTACACAATCCGAATCAATTTTGCATGCCCACCTATCTGCAGCTTCTTTTGCTATCCTTGCCCCGTGACAGCACACTCCTCCTTTTCATTCTGTAACTATCATATCCTCTTAACAAGTTCCTGCCCTCTCCTTTCCACCCTCTTCTCTCCTACCTAGAAAGAGACCAATAGGACAGCATCCTATAAATGCACAAAGCCATAAAGTACACACACCATACGTTCATATTATGTCCCCAGCCCCAGTCCATTTTTGTCCAAAGAGTTGACCTCAGTAGTGTTTTCTAGACAGGGGCAGTAGGTCTAGGGGCCATGCCCCCGCTAATCCCCCGGGCCATTGGACCATCAGTTGTGGTCTTTTAGTAGAGTTCTTGAGCTGCGTACCTCTTTTCCTTGCGTTGCCACAGGGACTCAACACTGTGTGCCGCATCATGGCTGTCTTTGGTGGTGACCAGGCACCATGTAGTTCTTCCATGTTGATACAGTCTCCCATTCACATGGGTCCTTCTGTCTCCTGAGCTCTTCTTCCCTTATGTCTTTGTTGTTCTTGGTGATCATCTGTTCTGGATGAGTTGGGACTATTTGGTGTATCTCAGATGTCAGCTTCCTAGCTTTTAAGACCTCAGATGCCACTCCCCAATATGGGGTGCAGAAGGCTCTCTTAACAGGAGGCTAGTTGTGCAATTGACTTTGATGGATTTTTGTTTTCTTTATGTTGACGTGTAGGCCGTATTGAAGGCTGTAGATCTTCATCAGTAAGTGTTTCAAGTCCTATTCACTTTCAGCAAGCAAGGTTGTGCTATCTGCATATTTTCCTCTAGTCCTGATGCTTCGTTCTTCCTCACATAATCCAATTCTCAGATTATTTGCTCAGTGTACAGATTGCATAAGTATTGTGAAAGGATACAACTCTGAGGCGCACCTTTTCTGACTTGAAACTACACAGTATCCTCTCATTCTGTTCAAATGACTTCCTCTTTGTCTACTTACACGTTCTGCATGAGTGCACTAAAGTGTTCTGGAATTCCCATTCTTTACAAGGTTATCCACAACTTGTTATGATCCACACAGTCAATTGCCTTTGTGTAGTCAACAAAACACAGCTGTACATCTTTGTAGCATTCTCTGCTATCAGCCAAGATTCATCTGAAATCAGCATTGATGTCCCTCATTCTGCACCCTCTTTTGAATCCAGTTTGAATTTCTGACAGTTCCCTATTGATGCTCTACTGTAACCATCTTTGAATTATTGCCAGCAAAATTTTACTTCTGTGTAATATTAATGATATTGTTTGATAATTTCTGCACTCCATTGGATAAAACTTCTTTGGCAGGGCACAAACATAGCTCTCTTCTAGTTGATTGGCCGGGTAGCTGTCTTCCAAATGGATGAGTGAATACTTCCTTCCACTGCTGTATCTCTTTATTGAAACATCTCAATTGGTATTCCAATTTGAAAAGACATTAGTTAGAAATTTTATGATTTTGGTTAAGAATGTGGAGTCACAGAGACAGGTAACATAATAAAAAGCAGGATGTGTAAAAACAAAAAGCAAGGGGGGCAGTGTCTAGATCACCCAAAGAGTCTACCTGAGTCTTGTGGGCATGGGACTCATTATCTGGCTTGCTGAAGATCAACCAAAAAATCGAGCCAGTAGCTGTTGAGTTAACTCTGACTCGTGGTGACCCTCTGTGTGTCAGGATAGAAACATGTACCACAGGGTTTTCAGTGGCTGATGTTTGGGGAAGTAGATCACCGGATGTTTCATCCAAGGTGCCTCTGGGTGAACTCCAAGCTCAGCATTTCAGTTAGCAGTCAAGGGCATTAACCGTTGTACCACCCAGAGACTCCTTCCTAAAGACAGGTCTTCGCTGCTAAGAGGAACTGATTGTACAAAAAGCATCAAACAAAAGGAGAAAATCCTAAGAGCAGATAGGAAGACAGATCTCTTCTCATTCGACCTTTTAATGTCAGTTCCTTGCATACAAGCGTGTCCAGTCTTTCCAGGGAGACCCTGGTGGCCTAGTGGTTAAGTACTACATCTGTTAACCAGAAGGTCAGCAGTTCAAACCTGCCAGGTGCTCCTTGGAAATTCTATGGTGCATTTCTACTCTATCCTGAAGTCTTTCCAACTCGACTAAAGCCCGTTAACATCTGACCATTTTTTAATTATCTTCGGCAAAATTTTACTTGTGTGTTACATTAATCATCTGCGTGCCCTCAGGCAGGTTATTAAACCTCTGAGTTTCAGAGTTTTCATTGTTGGAAAGAATGAGGGGTGGATTGCCATATGCAGGAGCCTTGGCTTTGAGGTCAGGCAGACCTGGAATAAATCTGGGCTCTGCTGCTTACTTGGGGGTGGGGGCGGGCATTTTCGTTTTCCTGGTGCCGGTGCTCACGCAATAGGCCACTGGCGTGTGTGTCATTGTTGAAACTAAGAAAGAACAAGGGAATAAACCCTCATCTAAGAATTCTTATTTTAAAAGTATTTGCATAAATACTTGCTCTGTGTGTGAACATTCCTCACAGTCTCTCATGGAGCCTGAGCCCTTGCAATAGCCCTTTCAAGTGATTGTAATTTGGGGAATGTCAAGGGCCAAGGCATGAGAAAATCAACAACCCAACTCCCCGCCCCTAGTTCATGATGCATTTTCATCAGTCTGGGCAGGGTGCCCTCTCTCAATACTTTTTCTTCTCTTTCACCCCTGAACCCAACTCTCATTCTCTCCCAGACACCAGCACACATCACAGTATACTTGCTGTATGTCCCTGGATTTTTATTTTTATCTCTATTAGATATGTGGTGCTGTTTTGCGGTAGACTGTGTTTCTAATTTCCACAAATGATATTGTGTTATAGAGCTTAATTCTGTTTTTTTTTTCTACTACTCAATACTTTTTTTATTTTTATTTTTTTAACATCTATGCCTCATTTTGTATTGTATATCTACTGTTGCTTCTTGTTGCTGCTTGGCATGCCATGGTGTGCACAGAGTGCTCAATTCAAAGGTGAGGAAACAGGATCAGAGAGCCCAGACAACCTTGCCCAAGGTCACTCAGCTAATAGGCTAGGTACTCATTGCTTCTCCAGACTGGGTCCACTGACTTCCCAGCTCCCTGAAAGGGAAGGGTCCCTGCCAGGCCTCCGAACCAGTTGCTTGTCAAGCTCACTCCGACTCATGGCAACTCCATGTGTATCAGAGTGGAATAGGGTTGTCATGAGAAACAGATCTTCAGGTCTTTCTTCCAAGATCCCATTTGGTAACTTTGAATCACCAGTCTTTCAGTTGGCAGTAGAATGCTTGACCTTTTGTGTCACCCAGGGATGCTCTTTGCTGGCCTCCAAAATACCCCTCTCACCCTGGTTTCAAGTTCTTAAAAGCCTCACCCTTTTCTTCTAACTCAACTCTTCAATAGATTTCATTAACAATATTTAATATATATCAACCCTATAGGACAAAGCACAACTGCCCCATAGGGTTTTCAAAAAGCAACTGGTGGATTAAAACTTCCAAATGCCAAGTGCAGCCTAATGCCTAACCACAGCACTACCAGGCCTCCAACATATTTAATTAGGTAATACAATTTTGCTATTTAAATATTTAAATAGGCACATTTCAATACTCAGAAGAGATAAAAAGGTTGAACAGTGAAGTCTCCCTCTCTGCTGGCCCACAGCTACCTGGTTTTCCAACCTGGAGACAACTAGTATTACCAACATTTAAGAGTCTCATTTTACCTGTACACAAAAATATGTTTACAGGATGTCCCTTGCCCCTATTTTTTTACAAATGGTAGTACACTTTTTATGCTGTTCTACACCTTACTTGTGTCACTGAATGTTGGGGATTGCACCACATCTACTCCAATGGCTTCTGCTTTCTTCCTGGATGCATAGTATTCCATTGTGTGGATGTCCCACAGTTTTTCAACTAGGTCCTTATTGCTGAATATGAGGTCATCCTATCTCTTGCTAAAAAATGGCTGCAGTGATCATCTTCATGTAAATGTTGTTTCTCATGTGACAAGTAGAATGGATGTAATGATGCTCTGTTTAGAGTACCTGGTAAGGCTGCCTGAATTTTCTAAGTCCAGGGCACTTACCTGCACTAGCCCCTCCTGACTCACAACTTCCAGCCTCATAAGGAACCACTCTCCACTGACCCTTATCCAAGACTATGCCCCTCCCTGCAGCCTAAATGTCCACTAGCTTGTCCCTGTGGGATGGCCATGAAGGGCAATTTCAACCCAGAGCCCCACATGGAATCTGGGCAACCCTCAGCTGCATCCCATTACGTCTTACCCCTCTGCCATCCTGTGTCTCACGTCCCCAAGAATGTTCCTCAAAAAACCACCTGGTGCAAGACTTAGCCTTGGCCCTGTTTCCAGGAAAGCCTGTCTTAAGATGGAAAGCCTATTTGTAGGATAAATCCATAGTTAGAGACCTGAAGGGCCAGTGGTTACACGTGCTTGTAATTTGTGTAGATTTCAGCATGTTTTCAGAGGCCAGAATAAAAGGATATGTGCAGTACCTGCTGCAGGGCTCCCTGCATGTGACGCACACATTGCAGACTAGAAGGCATCTTTGTGCAGATTGCCTCACAGGATCTTCCAGCATCCCTGGGCAGAAGGCAGGACAAATAACTGTGCCACTTTGTTATGAGGGAGGAGGATCCCAGAGGGGGTTACTTGCCTCAGATGACACAGCTGGCAGGAGAGGCAGGGTCACTCCAGTTTACACCCAGATATGGAGGCTGGGCCCAGTGGGTGCTGAGATGTTCATCACATGCCATCCGGTGGACTGAAGGAAGGGGAGGGGACCACAGGACAAATATACATTACAGTGTGCAGCTGGGGATTCTATACCTTGCTACCCTGCACCACAGTGTCCACAAAGTTGTCCCTTTGGTGCTGCTGGGTCCTCCAGGGTTCTCTCCTGGGATCTGGAAGTGCGGTCCCTCAGTGACTGGAAGCAAGAAGTCACTGGAGGAAATGAGTCCCAGTTTGCTTGTGGGTGAGGGTAGGACACTCCTCCCTCCATCCCCACAAAGTGATTCTCAGCCCCAACCAGATCATCTCCTCAATGGGTGAAGGAACGAGGAAAGAAATAAGGCTTTCCCCTGAATTATGTGTGTATCTGGTGCATTTCCAAGCCTTCCTCTTCCCCAACACCTAGCTGCAGGGATCCTCTCCATTTGTCGTGCTGTCATTCCTTGCCGGGGAGACTCCCTGACCCTGACTTACAGAAACCCCGAGCAGAATGGAACAAAATGCTGCCCCATTGTGCTCCATCCCCACAACTGGCCATAGATCAGATTGTTGCGATCCACCAGGCTTCTGTTGACTGATCTTTGGAAATGGTTCACCAAGTCTTTCTTCCCCTGACAGACAGGAGGACAGATGGGTGTCCACACGATGCAATGGCCAGGAATCAAAACCAGGTCTCCTGTATGGAAGACAAGAATTCTACCACTGAACCACTAGGGCCTCATGCCCCTGTTTTTGTGTGTGAGTGTGTGTTTGTTTTGTTTTTATAGCTGTGCAGGTGGACAACCTGAGACATTAAGTGACTTCTCTAACGTCACCCAATGTGATGCTTGACTCAACCCAAGTCTCCTGACCCCCACCATGAACACACGTTCCACACTCCAGTATGAGATGAGGTGAGTGGGAGGGAGGACAGGCTGGGGGCCTTTTCCAGGGCTGCCTGGGCCCCCATTTCCACCCTACAAAGTCAAGTCTAGGGACCCAGTTCACGGCCACTCAGAAGGGAGGCCAAGAGACTCCACCCTCTTTTCAACATTGTCATTTGCCCCAAGCCTGGGCTGATACCCTCTATCCCAGCCGATCACAGCCCTGTCACACCAGACCACTGCTTAAGGATTTTCCGTCTTTGCAGGATGCAGCTGGATTGAGGGGATGGCAGAGTTCTCAGGGCCTCCTACTCAGCACCGTCTCTGTCTCTGAAGCCCCTAGAGCTGCCGGCTCTGGCCTAGACCTCAGGATCCTCACTGACCTCCTCCTACCCCTCAGACACTCAAGACCACGAAAGCTTCAAGAATGCCCCAAGAGAAGACTAATTCAGACCAGCATGAGAGCCTTGTGTGATCTCTCCCAAAGCTGCCCAAGCGTCTGCCTGATTTTTAGTTGGCACACAAATAGCCTTTATAACCATTTATACAAGCTCAGACTTACTGCCAGAATCTGAGTGCCATATTTTAGGAGGACTCATATTTTGAGAAGACTGTATTTTGGGAGGATTCTACCCCATGCGGAAAACCTGGTGGCATAGGGATTAAGTGCTATGCATGCTAACTGAAAGGTTGGCAGTTCAAATCCACCGGGTGCTCCTTGGAAACTCTATGGGGCAGTGCTTCTCTGACCTACAGGGTCACTATGAGTCAGAATTGACTTGATGGCAGTGGGTTAGTGGGTTTCTATTCCATGTTCCCTCTGCCTAAAATGGCCTTCCCTCAGCCCCAACTTCTTCACCATGCAAACAAGTCCTCCTCATTCTCTAACCCTTATGCAAACTCTGCTTCCTTTCGGAAGGCCTTCTTGATCTTCCAGGAGGACAGCCTCTGTGATCCTCAGTTACTGTCATGAGCTTTCAGTGTGTCAGGCCAGTATCAAGTGCCTTGGTTGGATGGACTAACTCATTCCAGGGGTGCTAGGTGCCTCGGGGCTATTATGACCTTCATTTATAATTTGAGAAACTGAGACTCAGAGCTGGTTAAATATAGAGCTGAGAAAGGAACCAAGGCCATCTTATTCCAGAGCCTATGTTCATAACCGTTAGCCCTTTGTCCTGTATTATTATCATTATTAGTAGCAATAATCTTATGGAATAAAGACTGTCATGTAATGGATTGCTTTTGTGTCGCCTTTCTTGCCATAGCCCATCAAAAGGATTGGTTAGTTTTGCCATCCTGCTGGGCTTGAAATGAGACACCCATAAAGGTGGGAAAGAGAAGAGCTCACCACCACTAAAAAAAGGTAAGACTAACAGGAGATGGCACACTGGGCTTTCCAGCCCGCTGTGTGAGAAAGCTGCGTGCCTTTGACTAGAGACTGAGGGCCAGGGAGAGACGTGTCTGTGAGCATGGCTGGAAAGAGGCTGTCCTGAAGAGAACTGTATCCTTGAGTGTTCCTGAGCCTGGACTATAACTCATTAGTTCCCTAATAAACTCCGTAATCATAAGTATGGTCTGTGAATTTTGTGTGACCATTCACTGAACCCAGCAGAAAAGTAGAGAATGCTTTCCAAAGGACAGTTGATGTCTAAATTGGTAAAGATGGTGGAGACAGGAGCATCTCTGACCTTCATCTCATAGGAATCAGCCTGGATCTGTGGATCTTGATTCTTGCTCCCCCTTTGAAATTAGAGGAGGTCAGATATTGCTCCCCCACACTGTTTTTACAAAGATCTGTACAGTATTAAATGAGCCAATCAACATGATGGCAATAGCAGAAGGTCAGCAAACCAAAGGTCGGCAGCTTAAATCTGCCAGGCGCTCCTTGGAAACTCTATGAGGCAGTTCTACTCTGTCCTGTAGGGTCACTGTGGGTCAGAATCGATTTGACGGCAATGGGTTTGTTTTTCCTGGTTTGCGTATGTTGTGGATTGAATTGTGTTCCTCCAAAAAATATACGTGTTGATTTGATTTGACTATGAGTCCCAATATGGTGCCCTTCCTCCCGTGTGTTGTGAATCCTGCCTCTGTGAGACTGATGATGGGGAATGGGCAACAGTTGTGTTAGTGAGGTAGATCTCAAGCTACAAGCTTGTGGGTTACGTGGGAGAGAAGTGAGGCAAGGAAGTTGGGAACCTCCTAACACCAAGAGAGGAGCACTGAGAGCAGAGCACATCCTTTGGAACTGAGGTTCCTATGCCAAGATGCTCTCACTGGATTTGGACTCCACCTACCGGACTGTGATGATTTCTCATTCTGAATGGACTTACAATTTATAATGGATTTGCGGCTCACTGGACCGTGTCAATAAAGCTCCTCTTCCTGAAACCTTCCACTTGTGGTATTTTCTGTTAGAGCCGTACCAGGTTAGTAAGACAGCATAGTTTTACAGCAGGCTCTGAACTCAGGGTTGGTGGTTCCCCTAGTCTCACAAGAGGGGAAGAAATCTTCAAGGAGCACCCCTGGGTGTCCCAAACAGTTAAACGCTTAGCTGCTGACTGAATGGCTGACAGCTGGAGCCCACTCAGATGCGCCATGAAAGAAAGGCCTGGTGATCTACTTTCACAGCCATTGAAAACCCTATGGAGCAGTTTACTCTGCACACATGGAGTCACTGTGAGTAGGAATCAAGGCGACAGCCACTGGTAAAGGGACTTGTCACTGGCTCCGAGCCATAAAGAGGCAGGACCAGGATTTGATAAAGTCCCTTCTGTTTACAAAGTCTTCATGTTTCTCCCTTCTCCAGACAAACGCTCCACAGCAGTTCTGGGACAGCAGACACACACCCAATAGCAGTGCGCACATCGGTCTCCAGCGCAGCCATGTATGGTTCGGACAGGAGCTGGTCTTCCCCGTGGTGATGTGCTGGGCTTTAGCCGGCTGCCTGTGGCACAGCAGGGCCTCAGTAAATGCAGGTGGGAAGAGTAAGCCCACGTGTGTTTCCGACGCAGCAGCCTCCTGGGTTCCCATAACAACATTTCATACCCAGCTCCAAGTATCGACAGAATTCTCATCTCAGTCTGTTAAATGACTACCTAATTTTCCACTCTATTGACAGACTCCATTTGACTTAACTGGCCCCCATTGTGTAGCAACTGGATGGTTTTTCAGCCTCTGTAAACTAGGGGGAGGTGCCAGGACACAGGCGCTGTGGGGTTGCTGTATTCCGAAGGTGCTGTTCTAGGAAGAGCACTTCCATGCTGATAGCAGTGGCAGGCCCATTTGGGATAGGCCTGGGGCGGTCCTGGGCCTCAGTAGGTACCACCTTGTCCCCAAGCAAGTCCTATCCTCAGTCCCTACCATGCCCTGCCTTTGCTGGTCCCTTCCAGGGAACAAACGGTAGAGCTCCCCTGTGGCTTTCCCTGGAAACCCTGGCGGTGGTGCAGTCTGGATCCACCAGGTGCTCCTTGGAAACTCTACGGGGCAGTTCCACTCTGTTCTACAGCGTCACCATAGAGTAGGAATTGACTCGACAGCAATGGGTTAAGGCCTTCCTCAACCCCAACCCATGCTGCCCTGACCCCTCCTTTCAAATCTGCTCTATGTCTTAAGCTTTTCAATCCCTCTCTGAAACCACCCCCAGCCAACTCCGTTGCTGTCATATCCATTCCAACTCACAGTGACCTCACGTGTGTCACAGTAGAATTACATTCACAGGGTTTTCAAGGGCTACTTTTTCACAAGCAGATGACCAGCCCGTTCTTTTGAGGCACTCTGGGTAGACACTAACCTTTTGGTTTGCAGTAAGCATGTTAACTATTTGCACCACCCAGGGACTCCTCTGAAGCAGAATCCTAGACGTCTTTGAATAACACTCACGGAGTACCCGCTTGGTACCCAGCACTGACCCAGGTTCTCAGGATTCGTTTGTGAACAAAAGAGACATCCTGCTTACATAGTGACATTGCCAAACAGGGAGCTGGACAGACAGTAAGCAGATGGAGAAGTTATGCTTCAGGTGGTGATGAGTGTCGTGATAACAGGAAGGGTGGGTTGATCGTTTAAACTAGGTGGTTCAGTACGGCTATCTGAAGGCATGATATTTCAGCAGAGACTTGGACAAAGAGAAGGAGTAAGTAATGTCAACATCTGAGGGAAGAACTCTTCAGGCCAAGAGAACAGGGAGTGCAAAGGTCCTGAGGCAGGAGAGGCTCAGCATGTTCTAGGAACTGCAAAAGGACCAGTGTGGCCGGAGTGGTGATGCAACAGGGACCACGTGGTATAGGGCCTCTGGACCTTCCTCTGGCTTTGGCTTTTAATAGGAGCAAGATGAGAGGGTTTTACACAGACGTAGGGCATGAACTGACTTGTAAAAGATCCTGCTGGCTGCTGTGTAGAGGATAAATGACAGGGGGGACATTTATTCTTCAGGAATAGGAACGAATACAATAAACCAGGCAACAGACAATGGCAGCCTGGCCCAGGGTAGTGACAATGCGAACAGTGTACACACACACACACACACACAAAAAAAAAAAAAAAAAAAAAAAAAAAATTCTGGATCTATATTGAAATGAGGAACTGGTAGCATTTATCAAATCTGGAAGGAACCCCACAACCATTTTTCAACACGTTTTTATAGATGACAAAACTGAGAGAAGTGACCCATCCTGGCCACACACAGAGTTGGGAACGTAGAGCTGGAATCTGCTCTTGTGACCTCCCCTCCTTTGGTCTGGTCCCAGTGTCTGCCCTTGTCCCTTGAGTTCTTCTCTGTGTGTCTCTTTCTCACTTTGTTTCTCTCTCAGCCTCTGTCTCTCTATCTCTACAGATGCCTCAGCATTCATTTCTTCTCCTGTCGGGCCCCATTTGGAACATTAATTAGTGATGAATTAGCTACGTAAATCCCAGCAGTTGCCATTGCCTGGTGCCCACGGGTTCTGGGAAGGGACTTTGCAAATCTGATCTTAATACCTCTCGCTTCCTCTCCTAGGGCAAATTACTTCTCACATCATTCATCTGAGGAGGCTGTGGCCACCCCTACCCTCCCCACCTGGTTGAGGACAAGTTCATCTCTGTCAATTAATTATTGAACGGTTTATTTCGCACTGGGAGGTGATAAGAGAGGGGAAAGTCACATGTTGTGAAATCATCACTGTAATTACATAGAGGCTGCTGCATCCCAACCCCGCAGGTGCCAGAGGGGGTGGGGAGAGGAAGAAAGGGCAGAGGCCCAGCCGTGGGCAGGAGGCCAGGCTCCATCTGTGACCTTGGGACAGGCTTTGAGCATCCCTGGATCATGGTCAACAGATCTACCCATACTGAGTGTCCAGAGTCCAGCTCCAAGTGGAGGGGGTCACAGTGTGTACCCACTGTGTGTACGCACTACAGAGGTGTAGTCATCCACTTAGTCATCTGAGGTGGTCAGTATGTATGAAGGCTGATGACATCCTCACGGTCCTTCTCCAAGGCTTGCACCAAATATGAGTGCATAGAGGAGTATCTTCAATATTTCAGGAGAAAGCCCTTGCAATAATCCACAAATCCCACAGCATCTGTTTCACCTACCCTACCCTGTTACCTCGCTCCCCTCGTATCCAACTACGATCCCTTTCAGCCACAGTCATCTCATTGTTAGTTCTTGTACACACTAGGCACATGGTACCCCAGTGCCTTTGAAATGCTGTTCTTTCTGCTTGGAATCCTTTCTCCTGAGAAATCCACAGGGCTCATCCTGTCACCTCCTGCAGGTCATTGGACATCACCTTCCTTGAGCATCCTGTTTAAAGACTACAACCTTCTCTCACACATTCCCCTCTTCCTGCTCTATTTTTGTCCAAAGTATCACATGTAACATATGATGGATTTTACTTACTTATTTATCTTTTGTTTCTTTGTCTCTCCAAAGTGTAAGCTCCACAAAGGCCAGGATTTTTGTCTGTCTCTCTGCTCCCTCTATCCCCTCTGTGTCTCCAGCACCTAGAATAATGCCTGGCACGTAATAATTGCAGAGACGAATGAATGAATAACTTGTGTGAGATAGGGCCTAAATGTGGAAAGGAGTGGGGTGAGTTCCTCTCCAAGAACAGGCTGGCAAAGCCTGCTGCCGCACTGGGGACTTAAGGCACATTCTGGGCAGAGATGGGGACCCTGGCCAGGAAGGAAAACCACTGGAGAAGTCATTTTAAAAGCAAATGTTCTAGTTGGTTTCACGTCTGCACATGCCTAGAGGCTGGCGTGTTTGTTGCTGCCCTCCATCGGTCACACACAGATTGGCTCCACCTCCTCCCGCTTCTCCCCAGGGAGGGGAGAAGTTGCGGACACTTTGATTAACTCCCCAGCAAGAGTCCCCATGCCTGTGTGTCCGTCTGTCCCCAAGGCTGAAATGGGGAGCAGTAAGCTGAGGGCTAGGGGATAATAGGAGCCTTCTTCAGAAGGTGATGGAGTGGGGTGGGAAACTGGGACTGTCAGGGGAGACGGGGCACTTAGGAGCAGACTGGGACAGAGGAAAGGGCTTCCCGCCCCCCAGCCATGAGGTTGATAGGAGGGAGCCGTGACGGGTGAGGAGATGATAAGGCCGGTAGCTGGGCAAGGAAGGAGGCAGGCGTCTCTCTAAGGGAGCAAGACATGTGGAAAGACAAAGCATTTGAAGGGCTGAGGGAAGTGGGGGGTAGGGGTGGGATGTGGGCCCGTGGGAACTCTCGGCTCTTCTATACAGCACTCTTTCCTCTCATAACTCCTCTTCTCACTGCAGAGCTTTGCTGTCCCTCCGCCCAGAGACGAAGACGGTGATTTTTTAGAGCCAGCTTCCCCCAAATCTCTGGAGATGCTGGAGCTGCCGTTTCCATGGAAACCTTCCCGCCAACCTCGGGAAGGAGGATCTGGGCGGCTGCCCCGCCCCCACCACCCCCACACCGTCCCTGCTCCAGCCTGCAGGGGGGCCCCCCCGAAGTTGAAAATAATCCCCTCCCCCAGATTTTCCCAGCAGGGGCTCCGCTTAGCTGAGGGGAAGGCAGCTGGCTCTCTCAGGTGCTGAAGCCTGGATGTGGAGACCCTGAGGCCCTGGCAAGCGGGAAGTGGGGCTGCTGGGGTTGGAGGTCGGAGGCTGGGGCAAGCTCAGTCTTCTGTCATCAGCTCTCGCCCAAACTGACTGGTTAAGGGATCGGTATGTGGAGGAACGGCCGAGAGGTTACAGTCTCCCCTTCCCAAGAAATCCCCAAGATCCTCGTTCCTCTCTGACCTATCGGCCTCTGGTGAGTTCCCCGCCACAGCCCCAGCCCCAGCCTCACCTGGACTCCCCCAGAATCACAGCTGCAAACTGTAAAGATGAGAAAGAAAACAACTTACCAACATAAACACAAAAGGAATTTATTGGCAGGACGTATAAGTAGCTCCTTACATCCATGACAAGCTTGAAGAAATAGCCTTGGAAAACTAGAAAGTTGCAAACAAGAAAGTCTGATCATCTGGGAAACAGCAAAGACGTGCCTGAGGCAGCCCAGTAAGGGAAGGGATCCCCGGGCTGTGTCCAAACACGGGCTAGCTATGGCCACCTGCAAGTCTGGACACAGGCACCTTGTGGGAAGTTTGTAACAGTCCCCACCTCTGCGTTTCACTCCCTCAAGGTCAAGAACCTAGGTGTCTTAGTCATCTAGTGCTCTAACAGAACTCCCACAAGTGGATGGCTTTAAGAGACACTTATTCTCTCGGGGGCCAGTAGGCTACAAGTCCAAGTTCCAGGTACTGGCTCCAGGGGAAGGCTTTGTCTCTGTGGGCAATGAAGGTCTTTGGGATATATCAGTATCTCTTTGTTCTGGAAGTATCTCAGCACAGGAACCTCAAGTCTGAAGGATGTGCTCTGTTCCCAGAGCTGCTATCTTGATGGTATGCTTTCCTTTTAACTCTTGTAGGATAAAAAGTGGTGCAAGCCACACTCCAGGGAAACTTCCTTTACAGTGGATCGGGGAAGTGACTTCAGGAAGTGTTACAGTCCCACCCTAATCCTCTTTAATGTAATCCGATCTTGCCCTGTTAACCACAGGCAGGGAGAGATGAGGGTTCACAACACAGGAAAATCACACAATGGAGGACAACTACACAATACTGGTGATTATGGCCCAGTAAAATTGATACACAGATTTTTGTGTATCATTCCAGGACACTTGGCATGTTGTTAAGACTATAAGGAAGACACCTCTTGTGATATTTCTGAGAATAGAAACAGAAGGTGTGTCCCAGTTCCTTGGATGCTCCCCTACTTGTGGAGATGGAGGCACAGGGCTCAACAGGGCTCAACAGTTATCAGTAAATGCCCTTAGGAATTAGTAAGCCTACGCGCAGGTTCTGCGAGCCTCCCGCAAGGAACACCTAACCCATCGAGGGGGGGAAGGAGACAGTGTAGAAGTGAGCCCTGAATGATATCAGGTGGAAAGAAGCAGAAGGCTGAATGGGGAGCACCTGGGGGCTCCGGAGGGATGAGAGGCTCTCCTCACTGCTGTCAGTGACGGAGTAGGCTCCGTCTCATGGTGACCTTACACGTGACCGGTGGAAGCACTGCTGGGTCCCATGCCATCTTCATAATCCTTAGTCTGTTGTGGCTATTGTGTCAGTCCATCTGACTGAGGGTGTCCCACATTTTTGCTGACCCTCTGTTTTACCAAACACAGTTTGTTTTTCTGGTGACTGACCTTTCCTAACAACAAGGTCCAGAGTAAGTGAGACAAAGTCTCACCATCTTCCTTCTAAGGAGATCTTGGTTGTATTTCCGTTAAGACTGGTTGGTTGGTTCTCTTGGCAGTCCACAGTATATTCGGTATTCTTTACAGACCTGTTTGATGTGAAGTTGCTGTTATTTGCTGAGCATCTTCTGCAGAGCTTCTACCCACTTCCACCTACTTTGTATTAGTAGAGTCTTGACACACAGTTGTGAGGATGATGAAAACACTGCATATTTGTGCTGTTTAGTATGGAAAGCACTAGCCACATACAACTACTGAGCACTTGAATTGTGGCTGGTGCCAATGGGAAGCTGGGTTTAAATTTTAATTAATGTAAATGTAAGCAGCCACTTGGGCCTTGTGGCTACTGTGTTAGACAGTAAAGCATCAAGACACTGCAGGTGCCAGTGATGACATTACATACCAGCTGGGGAGACCGGCACTGAGCAAATCTCTGTGGTCTAGTGTCAGATCATGATAAATGCTATGGAGAAAAATACAGTAACAAAGTGACATGTTGTTGTTGTTAGCCGCTGTGGAGTTGGCCCTGAGCCCATGCACAGTGGAAAGAAGCTCTGCCTGGTCCTGCACCGTCCCCCTGATTGGTTAGGAACCAGACCTCTGTGGCCCACAGAATTTTCATTGGCTAGTCTTTGGAAATAGATCACTGGGTCTTTTCCCAGCCCATCTTATCCTGGAAGCTCCACTGAAATCCATCCAGCATCTTAATCTTAGCAACACATAAGCCTCAACTGACAGATGCTGGTGGGTACACATGGGAACAATGGCCTGGAATGAAACCTGAGTCTCCTGCGTGGAAGGGGAATCCTAACACGGAACCACCATGGCTACACAGAGGTGTGCCGAGGGTTACTGTTCCAGAAAGGGGGGGTCAGAGAAGGCTTTCTGAGGTGGTCACCTGTGCAGAGACCTGAATGAAAGAAGCCAGACTGTCACAAGGTTCACTGGGGGACAGTATTCTAGTTAAACTGCAACTGCAGAGGCCCTGAGGTGGGAATGAGCTTGAGGTACCCAAGAAGGCCAGTGAAGCTGGAACAGAGGAAGGAGGTAGCAGGAAATAAGGCCCCAGGGAACCCAGGGGCCAGGGCCGGTGAGGCCTGACAGCCCACAGAGGGCATATGGGCTTTATGCTGTGGAGTGAAGCCACTGACATAACTGATTGAATCAGGGATTACTGCCAGAGTCCATCCTCCTGTGTCCAGCTGTCCACCTCTTCTTGTACCCAAACAGCCAAACGTTGCTAGAACAGTTAAGGGACAATGACATGCAGCTGGTTTTGTTTTGGCTAAACAAGACACGTGTTCTGTGTGTGTTTCTGTTTCCTACTGCCCTCCCCCACCCTCCCGACTCTGTCTTTAATGCTCAGGGTCTCTACCCTTGCCTCTTCCTCTCCTGTCTCCTCTCCATCTCGGCCTGCCTCTCTGGGACTCTGTCCTCTTGACTGCATCATCCTGAGGGATTAAAAAGGGGGTGTCTAGGCCTTAAAAAAAAAACCCACATACATTCCCAGGAAAAAGTCTATTCTAGCTGGTAGGAAAGAGAGAGAAGGCTGTAAATGGAGGTTTTTGCTTTAAACAGAGCCAACATTTGGCCAAGACCCCAAACATGGAGTATGCAATGGAAGTCTTGTCCCAAGGAATGGGACAATTCTTTCAGCTGTTTTCTAGCTCCATCCCAGGAAGACAAGAGGGGCTGGATGAAATGGAGGGATAGGAGGATATGTGAGTTTTCAAGTCACAACCGTAGTCACTTGAAGGACACACAGAAGTCCAAAGTGAGTCTTATGGGACTAAAATCAAGGCATCAGTAGGGTTGGTTCCTTCTGCAGATTTCCAGGGAAGAATCAGTTCTTTGCTTCGTCCAGCTTCTGGAGGCTGCCTTCATTCCTGAGGTTAATCCCATCTGCCAAGTCCCTTTTGTCATATAAAGTAACATTCACAATTTCTGGGGATAAGGATGCAGATACCTTTGGGGGGCTATTACTCAGCCTACCTACAGGGGACACCACAAAATCTTATAATACTATGGACAGCATACTGTGAGGCCTTGGGAGAGGGAGGGAAACTGTCTCTTCTCTCTGTTAATTCTTGCCTTGCAGAACCTGTGCAGGACTGTACAGGTGCTAGGAGCCTATCTTCGATAAACAGCAATCTAGTTTAACTAGTAAGGAAAGTCTACTGTGAGCACCAAGCTGTTTTAAAGAACTTACTATATGGAGTCAGATTGATAACAGCAATTTGAAAGGTTAGATGAGAATCTTAGAAGGAAGTGAGTTTCTGACCGTGGGGGCAAAATAAATCAGAAAAATAAGGTGAGAATTGGCTGCACAATTAAAAGAGTGGAATTGATGTCACTGTATTGTCCATGTAGAGATTATTGAATTGGTGTCGGTTCTCCTGGGTATACTTTCAACAGTAATTAAAGAAAGTTTCCCGATTGTGCATCTGTTAGAGTACTTTGCCGCATTTTGCAGTGGTCTGCCTTCCAAACACATGATAGAGGTGCACTTGCTGGCCTCATTAGGGTGCGTGGGGATGGGCTTTAGCCAGTCTGTTGTGAGCAGAAATGATATGTGTCACTTGCAGACCTGAGTGTTTTATTCCTGGTGAGAGACTCTCCCAAATACTGACAGCGTCCCTGTCAGCCCAATTCCCTGAGTGACTGTGATGAGCAGAGCCTCCTGCCACTCCACATTGAATGTCAAGAATAAGTGAGAATTAGAAGGAGATTTAGGAGTTACTTGTTGCCTCAGCATAACCTAGCCTGTCCTGACTGATTCAGCCTCTCCTGACTACATAGGTTTACAGGGAGAAAAATCTAATCAATACCACCACACTATCATTGATGATTTCCCGTTCAATTATGATCTTCGTGCCTAAATATATTTTACTTCGTTGTCATCCATGAAAACATCTACTATTCAGTCCTACTTGTCCACTTTGCCTTTTTCCTCCTGTGTACATGTATCAGTCGGAATTTGGTTTGGCTGTGAGTGACAGAAAACCCAAAGTAACAATGGTTTAAGCTCCCAAGATTTCAATCTCTCAAATAAAAAACTGAGAGGCCAGCAGTCCGGGGCTGATAGGGCAGTCCAATGACAACAAAGAATTCTGGCTCTGCCATTCTCAACAGATGGCTTCCTCCAAATGGCTCAAAATGGCTGCCACAGCACCAGCTGTCACATCTGTATTCCAGCCAGCAGAAACAAAAAGAAACCAAGAGAGGCATGCCACCTCTCTGTAATGCTTTCTAGAAGCCACACAGGACTGTTGCATTTATATCCCGTGGGCCAAAATTTGGTCCCAAGGCCAGCCACACCTGGCAACAAGGGAGACTGGGAAATGTAATATTTATTCTGGGCCACCATGTACTCTGTTAATTTTTCCTCCCAAAGGAAGAAAGAGAGGTGGATCCAGGGAGGCGACTATCAGTCACAGCCAAGGTGCTGAATGGTATCCCTTCACATACACATTCCATGGTTTGATGACCAAATCCCTGATTGAGCCTTTTCAATTCTTTTCACATTCCACATAACCATATTAGTGCAAATTGCTTTCTCTTTTTGTATTATTACCTTGAGATTTATTTTCAAATGTGCAATAACCTGCCAGGTTGAAGGGTGTGACTCATTCTATCAGTAGCTCCTGATATGTTTTGCTCCCAAACATTAGCCCAAATGCTAGAGCTGTGAGCAATTTATGAAGCAACATTCCTGTTTTCCCCCAGCCCAGCCAACATCCACTTGCACTATTTTATTTTTATCAATTTGATAGGTGTGTCATTTAAGGATGTTTTCATTTTCTTGCCATTTCTTGACAGCCAGCTGATTCTGGGCTGTGGCTGATTTGTAATCTTTTCTCAAATATCAACTGTGCATCATCCAGCTTTTTTTTCCCAGTTAAAAGGAAATTTTATAAGCCCATTGTAGAGCTGAGAAAAGTGAGGCTGTGAGGACGAGTCACATATCAGTTATGGTAGAACCAAGATTAGATCCCAGATTTGACTCCAAGCCCAGTGCTCCTATAAATAGGACCTGTTTAAATAATAAAGCAGGAATAGGGCAAATGCTGAAGCGTAGCGCAAAAGCTACCAGGTGGGGAATTGTGGGCCTCTGTAGGTAAGTTTTGGGAACACTGGTGGTGTGGAGGGTTCAGTGCTACATCTGCTAACCAAAAGCTCGGAAGTTCAAATCTTCCAGGTGCTTCTTGGAAACTCTATGGGGCAGTTCTCCTCTGACCTCTGAGGTCACTATGAGTTGGACCCAACTCAATGGCAATGGGTTTTTTGGGTAGGTAAGTTTATAGTGTTCCAGAGAGTCAAAGAAAACCCGGATGGTGTAGTGGTTAAGAGCTGTGTCTGCTAACCAAAAGGTCAGCAGTTCACATCTGCCAGGCACTACTTGGAAACTCTATGGGCCAGTTGCACTCTGTCCTAGAGGTTCTCTGTGAACTGGAATCAACTCGACGGCAGTGAGTTTTAGGTAATGAGTTTGAATCCACCAACAGCAGTGGTTTGTTTGTTTTTTTTTAAGTACGTAAGTTTTGGTCTAAAGAGTTAGCCCCGTGGCTTTGTGCATGCTGCTGCTTCTCTCTGGCCCTCGGTTTCCACATCTGCAGAATGGAAAGAGTGGAACAGACCACTTCTATGCCCCCTTCCAGCTCTTGGTGGAAAGTGCATAATCAATGCTGGGGCAGCTTAGCAGGGCAGAGCGTGGAAACTGCTGGGGTCATAGGGGAGGCTCCTACAGGCCAGAATGGAGGATGAGGTCAGTGGTCAAAACCAGCTAGAAACAGAGGCTCTGAGCTCCAAGAGACCCCGTGGTTTTTATTCCCTTCCCCTGGCTTTCTGGGCACCACACTGATTCCCCTCCTGCCTCTCTGGATGCCTCGTCTCAGCCTCTTTACTGCCTCCTCTTCCTCTCCCTGACTCTCAACATGCCAGTGCTTGGGCTCAGTCATAGGTGCCCTTCCCTGCTCTCTCTACACTCTCTACACTCCCTCCCTCAGTGATCCCAGCAGTCTCATGCTGTAAGTACCATCTGAATACAACTTCTGTATTTATGTCTGCAGCTCAGGCCGCTCTCCTGAATTCCAGGCTTGTATGCCCGTCTGCCTGCTGAACAGCTCCACTGGTGTGGCTAATGGTGCCTCCAACTCAACATGCCCCAGACTGAGCTCCTGACCTCCCCCCACAAACCTCCTTCACCTATAGTCTTTCTCTGCTCGTCCTCCAGCCCTTCACCCCTGCTTCATCTTCCTGTTGCTCATGGGAAAACTGGGGAATCGACTTGGACTGTAGTTTTTCTCCAACACTTGGTACCAAACAAACCACCACCAAATCCTGTTGGCTCTGCTTGCAAGATCTATCCAGAATCCAGCCACTTCTCATGTGTCCAGTGCTAACAGCCTGGTTTAAGTTCCCGTCTTCTCTCTTCTAGAGGATGGCAGCCTCCTCACGGGTCCACCTGTTTCTGTCCTTGATGTCCCAGAGTCTGCTCTCAACACAATGGCCAGAGGGATTCTAGAAAAACATGAGTCAGGTCATAGCTCCCCTCTGGCTCAGAATGCCTCATTTCACTCTGAGTAGAAGTACAAGCCCTTACAATGGACTATTATACACACTAAGTGGCCTGGTTTTTCATTTCCTCTTGCATCTTGCCATTATCCCCCTCATTCGCTCCACTCCAGCTTCACTGGCCACCTTGATTGTTCTGCAGATACACAGGCATGCTCTCACCTCAGGGCCTTTGCACAGGCTGTTCCCTGTGCCTGAAAAGCTTTCCCCAAGCTATCTACTCAGCTTGTTTCCTCACTGTCTTTGACTCTTTGCTCCAGTGTCATCCTTTATGATCCTATTTAAAATTGTAATCTTACCCTAATCCAGCATCTCCTATTCCCTTTTCCCTGCTTTATTTGTTGCGGTATCATCACCCTCTCATAGACTACATAACTTAATTATTTACATTTATATTGCTTCAATCAGCTTTCCTCCACTAAAGTCTGATCTCCACAAAGGCACAGATGTTTGTCTCTTTTGTTCCCTGCTCTCTCCCCAGCCCTGGGACGGTACATGGCACACAGTAGTCATACAGGACATATTTGTCAAATGAATCCACTTCAACTCCTCATTCTACAGATGAGGAAATGAAGGTGCAGAGATATAAGGCAGTGCCTCCTGGGTCACACAGAAAACCGGTGGCAGAATCTGGACCAGACCCAATGCTTCTAGACTTTCAGATAAGTTCTCCTTTAGCCCTTCCGGGCTTGACAAAGCTGAGAGTGGCAGGTATGTCTGAAGCCCTGCCAAGATCTCTAAATATCCCTTTTATTGGTCCTGTGTTCATGTCCGGGCTCAGTGTGCTTGCAGGTAACTCCAGGCTATTACCTTTCCAGCACTTTCCTTTGGGCTATTAGAGCTGCTTCATCTTAAGAACTGGAAATAGCTGGGCAGTTTGTCCCCTTCCATCTCCACACTCATTCAGATAGCTTATGATTTCAGGGAACATGTAAGTCATTTGGCATAGCTATTTGTTTTTGTTTTTTTTTTAAAGAAAATATTCTGCATCCCATTTTGGCGAGTGGTGTCTGGGGTCTTAACAGCTAGCAAGCTGCTGTCTAAGGAGCATCAATTTGTTCCAATACACCTGGAACAGAGAAGAATGAAGGACATCAAAAACATGAGGGAAATATGAGCCCAGCAGACAGAAGATGCTGTATGATCTGGAAACTGCATCAGCATAAGACCAAAACTAGATGGTGTCCAGCCACCACAATGACTGGGCTGATAGAGAACACAACAGAGTCTCTGATGTAGTGGGAGAAACATGGGTGTGCAGAACTAGAACTCTATTAAAAGACCAGACCTGATAGTCTGACACACAGAGGGTCCCCTGAGGGCATGGTCCCCAGACTCTTTGTTAGCCCAGAGCTAAAACCATTCTTGAAGCCAACTCTTCAGGCAAAGATTGGACTGGACTGTAAGACAAAGAGTGATGCTGGCAAAGAGTGTGCTTCTTGGCTTAAACATATACATAAGGCTGACTGAGCGGCTCCTGTCCAGAGGCAAGATGAGAGGGTGGAGAGGGACAGGAGCTAGCTGAACAAACACAGGAAAATACAGGATGGAAAGGAGGAGTGTGCTGTCACAGGGTAGGGAGAGTAGCTAGAATAGCATAGTGGTGTGTGTGTTGGGGGTTGTATGGCAAATTGACTTGGATTGTAAACTTTCACTTAAAGCACAGTATTTTTTAAGTGACTTTTTCGGGGTCCTGTGGTGAGTTAGTGGCAGAGTCCAAACAGATCCCTGGCCACCAGGCTTGTAACATGGACAATGGGCAATGCCACAGACACACCTGTGCTAGCTGTGGAAAATTCTCTGGTGCAGCCTTTCATGATCTCACATCTGCTTGAAATGGAGCAGGGCAAGCAAGAGTGTAGCAGCAAGGAGCTGTCCTTGGTTCTGCTTAAAGTTTTCAACTCCATGACAATAGGTTTTGAGAGTCTGGTGGTTAAGAGCTACAGCTGCTAACCAAAAAGTTGGCAGTTCAAATCCATTAACCACTCCTTGGAAACCCTATGGTTCAGTTCTACTCCATCCTACAAGGTTGCTCTTAGCTGGAATTGACTGGATAACTTTGGGTACAGGAGTCCCTGGGAAGGAGCCCCAGTGACCCAGTGGTTAGGATCTCGGCTGCTAAACAAAATGTCAGGAGTTAGAATCTACCAGATGTTCCTTGGAAACCTATGGGGAAGTTCTAGTCTATCCTACAGGGTCACTGTGAGTCAGAATCCATATGGCAATGGGTTGGTTTGGTTGGAGTGCATGGGAAGGAGCTGTGGTGGCACAATGCTTAAGCACTCTCCCACTAATCTTTAGGAAAGGGAAAAGTTGTGTGTCAATTTGGCTGGAGCGTAATCCTCAGCAATTTAGTTATGATGTAATTTGGCAGTCATGTAATGACATAATCCCCTCTGTGATGAGATCTGATAGAATGTAATCCTCTCCATGATGAGATCTGCTAAGAGTAGACATAAGTCAAGTTTCGTTGGGGGTGTGACTTAGATCACTGATTTGTCTTTGCTCTGGCTCCTGCATTTGGCTTGTCAGCACCTGACCTCAGGTGGTGACATGGACCAGTAGCCTGACATTGTACCTGCCAATCTTGGATTCATCTGCTTTTGTGGCTGTGAGATAGCAACCTGCAGTCTGACCTGTGGATCTTGGGTTTGTGAGCCACTGAAGCTACGTGAGTCAGAAGAAACCTCAAGCCTGAATCCTGAACCACACACTTGTAACTTACTGTGTGTATGTGTGTATACACACATACATGCATATCCATGTATGTATATGTGTGTTGAATACTCTAGGAGTGAGTTCTGCCCTGGCCCCTAGGGTTGCCGTGAGTCGGATCTGACTCAACAGCACTTGGCTGGCTTGGCATACATATATATATGTATACATACATGTTTTAGGCTGGGTTTTCTAGGGAAGCAAAACCAGTAACACATATATGTACAAAGAAAGATTTATATGTGAGGAAACAGCTCATGCAATTGCAGAAGCTGGGTGTCCCAAGTCCTGGCACAAGCCTCACGTGCCCATGGGAGCTGGTAAACCCAAGATCAACAGGTCAAAGGCCAGAGTTCTACATCACCAGTTGTGTAGTTCAGTGGATCCCAAGCTGGCAGTGAGATGGAGCTGCAGAGGCTGGCGAACCCAGGATCGGCAGGTCAGGGAACAGGACTCTCTAGTGCCAACTGTAAGGGTTGATGAATCCAACAGCTGCTAGTTCAGGTCCAGGAACCAGACACCAAAAGAGAGCAGGAGCTGCTGGCTACCTGAGCAGACTGGCAGAAGGTGAAGGTGGTAGAAGGTGAAGAGATGAGAACTGAGGGTCAGGAAGCCACCACAGGTCGCACCCTGTCACTTGATACAGCAGCCAAACACGGAGTAGCTGAGTTGGCATAATCCTGACCACCACAATATATATGTATATACATATACATGTATATGTGTATGTGTGTATGTGTACCCTTGCCACTGAGTCAATTTTGACTTATAGAAACCATATAGCAGAAAGTAGAATCTGCCCCATAGGGTTCTAAGAAGTGGCTACTGCATTCAAACTGCTGATCTTTTGGTTAGCAGTCAAGTTCTTAATCACTGTGCCCCAAAGTTTACATACACACACACATACACACCTACATGTAGCAGGTCAGTGAAAAACAGGAAGACTTCCACAAGGTGGATTGGCACAGTGGTAGCAACAATGGGCTCAGGCATAACAATTGTGAGGATGGTGCAGGACTGGCTGTATTCACTATGTTGTACACAGGATCACCGTGAGTTGGAATTGACTCAATGGCACCTAACAATATATACAGAAATATATATGGTTCACTGGTTTTACTTTTCCATCAAAGGCAGACTAAGATATTCAGTATTGAGAGTGGTTCTAGGGAAACAAAATTACAAGTTTTCTAAATTGATCTTCAAGTCCGGTTAGTCTTAAAGACGTTGATGGCTCTGCTCCCAGTGGTAAAGAAGGCACTGGTAATTTATGGAGTAAAGTGGCAATAGAAGTACGCAGAATATCCAATGTAATATACCAGTAGATCAGACACTGGTGAGAGGTGAGGCTCTGGGTGATGGCAGGTTTGATACCTTTTTGCAATTTTATCAGAATGAGAAATATAAGGAAGCCAGTAGACCAAGTTGTAAAAGAAAGAAATGGGCTTCAGAGTGCAAGCTCAGGTGCTGCAAAAACAACCACAAAGTTGCTGCTTAACCCTGAAAAAAAGTCTTATTTCTTATAGAAACAGAGTCATTGTTGCTGGAAACCCAACCCAGAGTCTTACTAAAAGAATGGCTGAATTACAATGCCAAGTGAATACCCAGCGATTGATGTTTCACCACTTCCAGAATGCATAACTGGAATACATATACTCAGCAACTGTCAGAACCCTCATGTTGGGTCACAAGAATCAGAATCCTTATAATAAGAAAAACGAAGTGAAAGCCAAATGATGCCCTATCTTTCTGCTTGCATCCCTTTGCTTTTATCTCTTGCAGGACAAAAGGATGAAAGGTGGTACAAGCCACACTCCAGGGAAACTCCCATTACACTGGAACAGGAAAGTGACCTTAGGAAGGGTTTCACAGTATCACCCTGATCTCCTTTAACATAATCCAGTCTATTAACTACCGGCAGAGATTAGGATTTACAACATAGGAAAATCACAAAATGGAGGACAAAACGAAATTTTGGAAATCATGGCCCAGTCAAATTGTTCCACACTTTTTTTGGGTGACGCAATTCAATCCATGACTGTAACCAATTAGTTTAAAGCAAGTTTCGTAAGGGGCTTGGCCTGCATTCAACATTGGACTTTATGGCAAAGTTTGCTGGCTTTTGCTGTGCTCTGGATCTTGAATTTGGCTTGTCAGCATCTGACCTCCTGTTCTTGGGACTTGGGATAGCAGCCTGGCATTTTATCTGCCAATCTTGGATTCATCAGCTTTTGCAGCTATGAGACAGCAGCCTGCAGTCTGACCTTTGCATCTTGGGTTCATCAGACACTGCAGCTCTGTGAGTCAGAAGAAGCCTCTAGCCTGATGCCTAACTCCTGATGCATGGATTTGGGACTTGCTAGCCTCTTCAGCCATATGAGTCATTTCCTTGAGATATATATGTCTTTCTCCAGTGGAGCTGCTGGTGATTTTGAACTGCTGATGTTTCAGTTAGCAATCAGTTAGCAGTCAGTTTTTTTAACCGCTGCATCTCCAAGATTCCTATATACATAGAGAGAACTTCCGCCTTAGAAGAAGTACAATCAGAATGCTCCTTAGAAGCAACGATAGCAAGACTATATCACACATACTTGGGCTGTGTTATCGGGAATGACCAGCCCCTGGAGAAGGACATCATGCTTGGTGGAGGGTCAGAGAAGATGAGGAACACCATTAACAAAACGGACTGACACAGTGGCTGCAACAGTGGGCTCAAGTGTCATGGTTATGAGGGTGGCACGGGACAGGGCGTGGTTTCATTCTGTTGTACATGGGATTGTTATAAGTCAGGATCAACTCAACAGCACCTAAAAACATATAGACAAGGTCTGACAATTAAGTCAGTGAACTTAATTCTTCTAAGGGTTACACCATTGCTAAATATCACTATAGTCACCTTCGAGGTGCTCTCTTTGGGAAGCTATGCACCGATGCCACGGCCTAGTCTACCTTTAAAAGGAATTTTTGGACTCTTTCTGGGATGGCCATTGTGTATGCTGGCGTGGTGGCAGGTTCACACACTTACAGTTTATAAGTTTGAATAGTTGACTGTGAGGGAGTTTTTAGCCAGTAAATAACTGTATTAGAACATCCTCCCTACTCAGCTGATCAGACCCCCAGTGACTTTTTTCTTTACCTCAAGGTAAAGGAAATATGGAAAGGAAGACATTTGGATGACATTCAGGACATCAAGGGTAATAGGACAACAGTTCTAGTGGCCATTCCAGAAAAAGAGTTCCCAAATTGCTTTGAAAGGTGGACTAGGCACTAGTGTCAGTACACAGTTTCCCAAGGGGAGTACTTCAAAGGTGACCATAGCAATATCAGCAGTGAGATATGTAGCAATTTTTCTAGGGTGAGATCACAAACTTAATTGGTAGTCCTATATGAGGTCCACCATTCAAAGCAATCCAGTTATTTATTTACTGGCTAAAAACTCCCTCACAGACAGTGCCATGTGAACTGGTGCATTGTTGCAATGCAAGAGCCATGAGTCGTTGGTGAAAACTTTGGGTTGTTTTCATCTAGCTTTTTCATGCAGCCTTTTCAGAACTTCCAAATAGTAAACTTGGTTAACTGTGCAACAGCATTTTGACTCTTGATCTGGGCTGATGGAACTTTTTTGATCATGAAGAATTCACTGACTTCCATGGTGCACTTTGATGCTGTGTTTCAGCATCACATTGATGCACTCATGTTTCATCACCAGTGATAATGTGGCCCAAAACATCATCTTGCCTCTCAAAAAGGTCCTGGTAAACTTCAGCTCTCCTTTGCTTTTGTTCAGCAGTGAGCTCCATCGGGACCATTTTTTCACATACCTTTCTCATGCCAGGATTTTCATTTTAAGATTTTCCTGTTTTTCTATCAATGTTTACTTGGTCTGCTATGCTTCTCAGAGTTAGCTAACAGTTACGACTCACAATTTGATGAATTTTTGCAATGTTTTCATCAGTTCTGCTAGCCATCTTGACCTCTCTTCATCACTGACACTTTCTCTTCTCTCAGAAAAATGTTCAATCCATTTGTACACTGCCCTTTTCTTCATAGCATTAGCCCCATAAACTTGGACTCACATGTCCCTGATTTCACTTCCACTTTTGCCAATTTAACAAGAAATTTAGTGTTTGTTTGTTGCTGTAATTCAAGCTCTGATACGCTCATGATGACACAAAAACACACAACAATAATGAACACCACTCAGCAAGATACCATCACATGTTGATGTGAACACAGGTGTCAGACACTGATATACCAAGATTATGAAACCTCACTGAGTTGTTTGTACAGTGCTGCCAATGTAAGCACACAGTGGCAAATTCACAAACTCAATTGTCAGATTGTGTGTGTGTTTGCGTGTGTGTGTGTGTACATGTGGAGAGAGGAATACATGTAATAACTCAAAAAACTCATTGCCATCAAGTTGATTCTAGTTCCTAGGGACCTGATGGGTACAGAGTAGAACTCCTACATAGAGTTTCCAAAGAGTGCTAGGTGGATTTGAATTAGTGACTTTCTAGTTAGCAGCCATAGCACTTAAAAACTAAATCACCAGGGTTTCCAATATATGTAGTAGTATATGTTATATACTACAAAAAGGACCAAATCCATTGCCATTAAGTTGATTCCAACTCATAGTGACCCAGTAGGACAGAGTAGAACTGCCCCATAGCGTTTCCAAGGAGTGCTTGGTGGATCTCTTTTTTTCTTTTTAAAAATTTATTGATGATTGAGTGAAAGTGTACAATCCAGTATAAATTTGCATGCCTGCCTATGTGAAGCTCCTGCTGCTCTCCCTACCCAGTGACAGCGCACTCTTCTTGTCCATTCTATACAAGTCATATCCTCCTAACAATTACCTGTCCCCTCTTCCCTCCCTCCCGTAAGAGGCCAGCAGGACAACATCCCATAGATGCACAGAACTATAAAGTGTACACACGATATAGTCACTCTGTGTTGCCATGTCCAAACCATTCCTGTCCAAAGAGTTGACCTCAGTAATGGTTTATGGACAGGGGCAGCATCAGGATCAGGCCCCATGCTCCCAGGGGAACCCCAAGGCCCCAGGACCATCAATTGCAGTCTTTTAGTGAAGTTCTCAGGTTGCACCCCTTTTTATTTTTGTGTTGCCAGTGAGACTCAACTTTATGAGCCCCATCACATCTATTCCTGATGGTGGCCGGGAACCATCTGGTTCCTCTGGTCACATGTCGATGTAGTCACGTGGGTCTCTGTCATCTGGGTTCTCTTTCCTCCCTGTTGTTTCAGTCCTTGGTGATAATCTGTTCCTGTTGAGTCAGCACAATTTGGTGTACCTCAGATGGCAGCTTGCTAGCTTTTAAGACCTCAGATGCCACTCACCAATATGAGGTGCAGAAGATTCTCTTAGCAATATGCTAGTGATGCCAGTTGGCCTCGATGTTTCCTGAAAGCGTGGTGTGCCTGGTGGATTTGAACTGCTGACCTTGTGGTTAGCCACCATAGCACTTAACTGCCATGCCAACAGGGTTTCTATTATATACTACAGTATATATTAAACCAGAAACCAAACCCACTACCATCAAGTTTATTTTGACTCACAGCAACCCTACAGGACAGAGTAGAACTGCTCCATAGAGTTTCCAAGGAGTGCCTGGTAGATTCAAAATGCCAAGCTTTTGGTTAGCATATGTAACACTTAATTACTATACCACCAGTATTTACACTAGTATGTATTATATAGTATTTATATGCTATGGTATATATTAGTATATGTTATGTGTAGTATATGTATGTATTCTGTATTGTGCGCACACATGCACACACACACACACACAGGTGCTTCACTGCTTTTATCAAGACAAGGGGTTAGGATTCCAACACATATTTTGGGGGGATACAATTCAACATATAGCAGTGGCTAAAAACAACAATAAACATTTCACAGTCCCTAGGGATGTGGACTTTGGGAATAGCTTAGCTAGGGAGTTCTAGTTCAAGGTCTCTAATGAGGTGACTGTCAGCTATCAGCCAGGGCTGTAGTCTGAAGACCAAGCACCTGCTTTAGGGTGGCTTACTCTTGTGCCTAGTAAGTTGGTGATGGCTGTTGGCTTAGTTCCTCCCTATGTGAGACTCTTCACTGGGCTGCTTGCATGTTCCTATGACATGGGCAAAGGATCTGAATACAGTTCTTCAAAGAAGATACACAGATGATCAATAAGTACATGAGAAGATGTCACATTATTAGTCATTAGGGAAATGCAAATCAAAACCAGTGAGATGCTACTTCATTCCCACCAGGATGGCTGTACTAAAAAAAGATAATAATAAGTGTTGGAGACAACGTGGAGACATTGGAACCCTCATACGCTGCTGGTGGGAATGTAAAATGATGCAGCTGCTCTGGAAAACAGTTGTTTCATTTCCTCCAAAAATTAGAGTTACCATTTGAGGCAGCAGTTCTACTCCTAGGTGTATACCCAAGAGTGTGAAAACATGTACCCACACAAAAACTTATACATGAATATTTATGGAAGTATTAGTTGTAATAGCCAAACAGCAGAAGTAATCCAAGCATCTATCAACAGAAGAATAGGTAAATAAAATATGGTATGTCCACCCTATAAATCATAACGAAGGTCCACTCTTTGGACACAAATGGATTGGACTTGGCAATGCAGAGTGACCATATATTGGATGCACTTTGTGGTTCTATGCATCTATAAGATATCATCCTGCTGACCTCTGGCTGGAGGAAGGAGAGTGGGTGGAGAGGAAGGGAAAGGAAGCTGTTGGGAGGATGAGACATGTATGGAGCAGAGAGGAGTGGTGTGCTGTCACCAGGCAGGGAGAGCAGTGGAATCTGCATATAGGAGGGCATGTAAATTTATACAGGAATGTACATTTTCACTCAGTCATAATAAAAAAATATAATATGTCCATACAGTGGGACAATATTTGGTCATAAAAAGAAATGAAGTTCTGAAACATGCTGCGATATGGGTGAACCTTGAAAATAGTACGCTAAATAAAAGAAGTCAGTAACAAAAATCAATATGCTGTGTACTTCTGCTTGTATGAAATGTCCATAGTAGGCAAGTCTTATGTTGTTGTTATGTGCCATTGGGTCAGTTCCAACTCATAGCACCCCTATAGGTCAGAGTAGAACTGCCCCCTAGAGTTTTCAAGGAGTGCCTGGTGGGTTTGAACTGCGGACCTCTTGGTTAGCAGCCATAGCACTTCATAGCACTTCATCTCTATGCCACCACAGCAAATCTTATAGAGACAGAAAATAGATTAGTGCTTGCCTAGGTCATGGAGCTCTGACCACCCCTATGTTCACAGGAATGAGAAGGGAAGTTTACTGGAACCTGGAGAAAAGAGTCATGCATAACAAACCATCGTGAGAGGAGCAATGACCTTCACCTAGGCCAAGGCAACTTTGCAGGTAGAGAGCCAGAGAAATTAATACCCCGAATATCACATATCTTAAATTGTGTCCCCCCCCAAATGTATTTCAACTTAGTCCATGATCCCAGTATTGTGTGACTGTCCACCTTTTTGTCATCTGATGTGATTTTCCTACATGTCGTAAATCCTGCCTCTATGATGTTAATGAGATGGGATTAGCAACAGTTATGTTAATATGGAAGAATTCAATCTACAAGATTGGGCTATGTCTTAAATCAGTCTTTTCTGAGATTTAACAGAGAGAAGCAACAGAGACACGTGGGGACCTCACACTACCAAGAAACAAGATCCAAGAGAAGAACACATCCTTGGACCCAGGAGCTGAGAAGCTCCTTGACCAGGGAAGATAATGCACTTCCTCCAGAGCCAAAAGAGAGAAAAAAAACCTTCCCCTGGAGCTAACACTCTGAATTTGGACTTCTAGCATACTAGACTGTGAGAAAATAAATTTCTCTGGATCAAAGCCAACCACTTGTGGTATTTCTGTTTTAGCAGCACTGGGTAACTAAGACAGTCACTCTCCTCTTCCTTGTAACTTTTGTCAGTCTCATTATTAACCATATACAACTTGAAGCCTCCTGGGACAAGAAGACACAGTGTAGAGTAGTAGACCTAGCAGCTAAATGCAAGTATCTGGCCCAGCCAACACACACATACAAAACAACAAACAATAAAGACATTTAGTTATATCACATTTGAGAAGTCTGTTGGTAGACAATCTGGTGTTCCGTGGCTCAGTGATGTCATCAAGAACCCAGGCTCGCTCCATCCTTTAACCCCACCATCTTCAGGATACTGGCTCTTCATCCTTAGATTTGTTGTCTCATGTTCACAAGACAGCTTCTATAGCTCAAGCATTACACACTAAATCAGCTCCACTGAGACAGAAGGAAGAGGCAGGCTTCCTTGCCTGTCTCTTTTTGGTTAAGGAACAAAATCATAAGCCTTTCTGCTCGTCGCTTCTCACTGGCTAGAACTGAGTCACATGCTCACCTCTGAGCCAATCAATAGTAAAGTCAGACAGGATTACCTTGGTAGGGTTAGAACAATCCTGCTTTTGCCTCAACAAAATTAGGGCTCTATAATCTAAGAAAAAAGGAGAAATAGTGTTAAGTAGGTCATCAACCATATCTACCACAGGCTTTTAAATTTTGCAGGCATCTCCTAGGAACCCAAGGAAGAGGGCCAGTGCAGGGAAGTAGAACCAGCTGGGGTTGCAGATGGGCAACAGCTGCTCTCAGCCAATCCAGATGAGCTACATGGTCTCCTCTTTTACTCCAGTCGTTGCTTCTCTCTGCTCTGCCTCCTCTGTCTGACAGATTCCTTTGTCTATTCACGGCTTATCCTCCCCAACATTCCAGCTCTTCCAGCCTGAATCAACCTGCTTCAGGCAGGACTTCCAACTGGTTCAAAAAGGTTCAGAAACTATTCAGTAATTGCCTTTATAAACAAGGACACCGCTCACGTTGCATAGCAACCAAATCTGTTGCCCCTAGGACTTTGACCAGAGTGTGAAACAAACAGCAGCTGACCATGCCACTTTGAATGTGCGTCACTCTCCACAACCCTGTCAGTAGTCTAATGTCCTGCATCAGGCTTCCAAAACTTTTAGGCCCTGTGCAGGAAATTGGACTACTGGCAGGACTGTGGAGAGTAACACACATGCAAAGCTGTATGGTCAGCCACCGTCTTTGAATTGGGTACCAGTGTTTGTTTCCTGCTCCAGAATCCCATGGGCAATAGATCTGTTTGCTATGCAATGCATATGGTGTCCTCATTTATGTCAGCAATTACCAAACCATGCCTGAATTGGTTTGAAGCCCTAGTTTCAGGGTAAAACTTCCCATCCTCAGCAAATTCCTTCTAGATTTCTCAATTCAAACTATTAAAAGAATAAATCCAAGTGGCTGAGTCCATCTGTTTGGGTCTGTACAGCTTGTGACTTAACTGTCTTAGGTCAAGTTCCCTTCTTCCTTCATTGCAGAAGTTGACGGAGTCATGGATACAGACATTATGAGGCTAAGCACAGAGAACGTCCTTTACAAGGGTTCATGCAGCACTCCACCCAACAGCACCAAGGCATACATGTTTTTCTAACACACATGTAATGTTCTCCAGAATAGACCACCTGTTAGTTCACAAAGCAGCCCTCAACAAAATCCAAAACACTGAGACAATACAAAGCATCATCTCTGATCACAGCACCACAAAAGTAAGAATTAGTAGCAGGAAGGGCAAGGGGGGAAAAATACACGGAAATTGAATAATACCTTGCTTAAAACCACTGGTGAATAGAAGAAATCAAAGATAGTATTTAAAAAAAAAAACAAAAAACAAAACACTCCTAGAATCAAATAAGAATGGAACCACATCATACCCAAACCTTTGGAACACAGAAAAGGCAGTCATCAGAGGTCAATTTACAGCAATAAATGTACACATCAAAAAAATAAGAAAGGGAACAACATCAAAACATGAGCTATACAGTTTGCACAAATAGAAAGAAAACAGTAAAATAAGCCCATAGTCACTAGAAGAAAGGAAATAATGAATATCAGAGCAGAAAAAAATGAGATAGAGAATAGAAAAACAAATCAACAAAACCAAGATGGTTCCCTGAAAGGATCAGCAAAATTGATAAACTATTTGGCAAACTGGCAAAAGAAAAACAGGAGAGGACCCAAATAAGAAATGAAATGGGGGAACATTACAATAGATCCAACTGTGATAAAACCTCATAAGAGAATAGTATGAAAAACTATACTCTAACAAATTTGAAAATCTAGAGGAAATGAAAAAATTTCTAGAAGCATACTACCTACTTAAACAACATAAACTGAGGTCAAAAACATCAACAAACCCATAACCAGAGAAAAGATTGAAAAGGTTTAAAAAAAATAAACCTCCCAACAACAAAAGCCCTGACTCAGGTGGCTTCACTAGAGAATTCTAGCAAACATTCAGAGAAGTTTGCACCAGTGCTACAAAACCATTGCAGAACATAGAAAAGGAAGGGATACTTACAAATTCATCCTATAAAGCCAGCATAACCCTAATGCCAAACCAGGCAAAGATATGACAAAAAAATAAAATTACAGATCAACACATCTCATGAATATAGATGTGAAAATTTTCTGAAGATTCTGGTTAATAGAATTCAGAATCATATCCAAAAAATAATATACTGTAGCCAAGTGAGATTCACACCAGGTACGCAAGGTTAGTTCAACATTAGAAAATCAATCAACACAATCACCCACATAAATAAAATCACATGATCATCTCAGTTGACACAGAAATGGCATTTGACAAAGTCCAACACCTATTCTTAATAAAAATTCTCAATAAGACAGATGTGGAAACTCCTCAACATAATTAAGGGTATCTGTACAAAACTAACAGCCTACATCATTCTTAATGGAGAGAGGCTAAAAACATTCCCCCTGAGAACAGGAACAAGACAAGGTTGCACTTTATTGCCACCCCTATTCAGTATTGTGGTACAAGTCCTAACTAGAGCAATAAGGCAAGGAAAAGAAATGAAGAGCATCCAAATAGATTTAAAAAAACTCAGAACCCACTGCCATCAAGTCAGATCTGACTCATGGTGGCCCTAGAGGCCACAGTAGAACAGCCCTCTATAGTATTCAAGGAGCACCTGGTGGATTTGAACTGCCAAATAGATAAGGAAGAATTAAAACTGTCCTTATTTGTGGTTGATATGATACTACCTAGACTGAGCCAAAAAAAAAAACTCCATGGGAAAAATACTGGAACTAATGGAAATATTCAGCAGAGTAGGCCACAAGATAAACATTAAAAATCAGCTGGATTCCTACATACTAACAAAGAGAACAATGAAAAGGAAATCAGGAAAACAATGCCAAATATGGCCCCTAAAAAAAAAAAATACTTAGGAATACATCTAACTAGAGCTGTAAAAGGGCTAAACAAAGAAAACTACAAAACATCACTTCAAGAAATGGAAAGAAATCTACATAAATGGAAAAATATACCATGTTCATGGATAGGTATAGTCAACATTGGGAAAATGTCAATTCTACCCAGAGTAATCTACAAACACAATGCAATCCCCATCCAAATACTAACAGCATTCTTAAAAGAGATGGAAGAACTATTCATTAACTTTATATGAAAAGAGAAGAAGCCTTGGATAAGTAAAGCACTACTGAATAAGAAGAATGAAGTAAGACTCACAGTACCTGACCTCTGAAAGAGAGTAAAACTGTCACATAGGTTTTCCAAGGAGTGCCTGGTGGATTTGTCAACCTTTTGGTTAGCAGCAGTAACTCTTAACCACTATGCCACCAAAGTTTCCACTGTATAGCTATGGTAGTCCAAACAGCCTGGTACTGGGACAATGACAGACATGGTGGCCAGTGGAACAGTATCAACAATCCAGATGTAAATCCATCCACTTACAGTTATCTGATCTTCCACAAAAGCCCAAAATTTGTTAAATGAGGAAAAGACACTGTTTTTAGCAAACAGTGCTGGCAAAACTAGATGTCCATCTGTAAAAAAAATGAAACAGGATCCATACCTCACACCATACCCCAAAACTATTTCAGAATGAATCAACAACTTAAATGCAAAACCAAAAACTATAAAGATTATAGAAGAAAAAATAGGGTCAATGCTGGAGGCCCTAACACAGAGCATAAACAGTATGCAAACCATAATTAATAATACAGAGACACCAGAAGATAAACTAAATAACTGGAATCTTCTAAAATTTAAACACTTATGCTTTATCAAAAATTCCCCCAGAGAGTAAAATGAGAACTCTACCAGCCAAGCCAAGTGCCGTCGAGTCGGATACAGACTAGTAAAAAAATTTTGTCTATGACAAATCTGACAAAAGTCTAATCTCTAAAATCTATAGGAAAATCTAATACCTCTGCAACAAAAAGACAAGTAATCCATTGAAAAAAATGGGCAAAAGATAGGAACAGACACTTCAGCGAAGAAGACATTCAGGCAGCTAACAGACACATGAGGAAATGCTCACAATCACTAGCTATTAGAGAAATGCAAATCAAAACTACAGTGGGGTACCATCTCACACTGATGTTACTGGCAAAAATAAAAAAATAAAAACAAAATAATAAATGTTGGAGAGACTGCAGGGAGATTGGAACTCTTGTATCCTGCTGGTCAGAATATAAACCAATGATTTTGGAAGAGGCTATGGTGTGTCTTTAAAAAGCTAGAAATAGAAATGCCAGATGATCCAGCAATCCTACTCCTAGAAATATATCCTAGAGAAATAAGAGCCATCACACAAATAGACATGCATACCTATGTTCATTGCAGCATCATTCACAGTAACAGAAAGACGGAAAGAACCCAAGTGTCTGATCAACAGATGAATGAAAAACAGACTATGGCACACCCACACATGGGACACCACACAGCAATAAAGAACAGTGATGAATCTGAAAAACATAACGTGGAAGAATCTGGAGGGCATTATGCTGAGTTAAATAGGTCAATCACAAAAGGAAGAGACTGTATGAAACCACTATTATAAAAACTCATGAAAAGGTTTATTCACAGAAAAAAAAAACAATCTTTGATGGTTACAAGGCAGGAAGAGATGGAGAGGGAAAAACGCTAAATAGACAATAGATAGGTGGAAACTTTGACCAAGGTTAAGAGCGCACGGTACTGGGGAAGCCAGCACAGTGTGTCCAAGGCAGGGTCAGCGAAGCCCCACAGACACACCCAGAGCTACCCGAGGGATCGAATCACTGAGCTGACTCCTGGGGACATTAGTTCAATCGGCCTAACGTAGTTCGTTAAAACAATGTTCTACCTCCTATTCTGGTGAGTAGCATCTGGATCTGAAAAGCTTGTGACTGGCCATCTAAATAAGACACTCCACAGATCACTGTGTCTGGAACAAGGCGGAATACAGAAAACCAGATAGAAGAAAAAGATTAGTTCACACGGACTAAGGGACCACAGCCAGCACAGCCTACCCCAGACTGAGACCAGCACAGCTGGATGGTGCCCGGCTCCCACCACTCGCTGCTGTAACAGGGATCACAACAGAGGGTCCTGGACAGAGCCGGAGAAAAATTTAAAACAAAATTCTAATTCACAAAACAAGACCAGACTAACCGGTCTGACGGAGACCAGAAAAATCCCAAGAATATGGCACCCCAGAAACCCTGTAATGAAGTCACTTCTGAGGTTTGCCCTTCAGCCAAAGATTGGACAGGCCCGTAAAACAAAATGAGACTAAACGGGCACACCAGCCCAGGGACAAGGGTCAAACCGCAGGAGGGGACAGGAAAGCTGGTAATGGGGAACTCAAGGTCAAGAAAGGAAGAGCATTGACATGTCATGGGGTTGGCAGCCAATGTCCCAAACCAATATGTGTATTAATTATTGAATGGGAACTAGTTTACTCTGTAAATCTTCATCTACTACAATTTAAAAAAAAGATTACAGCCAAGAACCTCTAGGCAATGCAATTCTGTTCTGTAACAACTGGGGTCGCTGTGAACTAGAATCAACTTGATGGCAGTGGGTTTGGTTTGGATTTTTATCCTGCTCTCCTCTTACTCCCACAGTAAGTCACGTGTACAAGGATCCCTGTGCCAGCTTCTGCTAACTTCAGGGAAGACTGACAAGATGACACCCAAGACCTGTCCACCCTGAGATTCAGGGGGCTTGGCTTCTCCTCCATTCACTGGAGCTGAGCTCCCCAGAGGTGAGAACAGGAAGAGTGGGAACTTCATCTATTCCCTCCTCAGTCCCCAGATAACCTTGCAGCACTCAGTATGCACAAGGCTCTCTGTTGGGCTCTGTAAGAGGTTAAAAGAGACACAGGCATGGTCTCTGATTACCAATCATTTAAATTCTAATGCGTGAGGTGGAGGACATGCCTGTAAAAAGGGAAATCACCGGGGCAAGCAGCATATGCCACAACCTAGCAGGGGTTCAGAACCAGGTGAGAGGACTGCAGTCAGGATGAGCTTCCTGGAGGAGGTGCCAGTTAGAGCTTTGAAGGAGGATTGGGACTTCAGTTAGCAGGAAGGAGACAGGAGAAATGAGCCTATGGCTCAGTTGTCCCAGAAAACAGTTCTGGTGGCAAAAGGGGATCTCCACTGATGAAGCAGGAGAGAAGAGGGAGAGACATGTAGCTGACTGAGTGTGGCAGGGGGGACAGGAGTGGAGAGAGAGGCCACTCCACCTCTGGAGGGATCCTGGGAAGGAGACTCGGACTACTGGTGTTTGTCTTGTTCATTTGTCATACCCACTTCCTCTGCTTCACATCCTAGCCCAGTGCTGAGCACTTACTGAGTAGGTCTTTTTTTAAGTGTTTGTTGGGTAGGGCTGTGATGGGCACAGCCTCCTTCTTCCCTGCCTGTCTCTCCTCCCCGGATCCAGGGTCCTCCCAGCAGGCAGGATGGAAGTAAAGATAATGAGTGGAAAGCCTTCCAGGTCAGGGTAACCTGGTCCCTGGAGAATCAGGCAAAGAGAAGCCCTCCCCTTCCATCCCAACAGCAATTTAATTAGGGGAGCTAATTAGTGGACCAGGATGGAGAGATGGAGGCTGTGATGCCCCGTGTGCATGCGTGAGCCTGTGAGCAGTGGCTAATGCCAGGCTTGTCTTCCACAGGGAACAGAGTGGGGGGCAAGGGCCGCTGTGAGGAGTCCTACTCGGCCAGGGCCCCTGCATGGGGCTGGTGCCACCGCCTCCACCAAGGACAGGCAGCCTAGGCCCCACAGACACCCACACCCCTACACGTGCGCACACGTACACACACATCCATGCAACATTACACACTTCTACACATTCAGACACTGACACATTCGTATGCACGCACACACCCTTACACACTCACACCCTTCTAGACCTACACATTTGTACGCACTCATACATACTCTCAGACATTCAAACACATTCACATACACTCCTAACACTCATACATTCACATACACACTTTCATATACACTCATAACACTCACACATTCACACTTGTATTCATATACACTCAACACTCATACACACACACTCAGACACATTCATATACACACTCTCACCTCTTCACATACACACTCAAACACACATCCACACACCTAAACACACACCCATGCATTCACATATCCATGTACACTATACACATACACACATACAAACCTACACACTTGCACACATACATGCACACTCACACCTATACCCTGGTACACACCTATGCTTACAAAGATACAAGCACAAGCATTCAGGCACACTTACACACTCATATATACCCTTGCAGAAGGAGCAGTTCTGACCAAGGCTCTAGACTCAAGCCCCATCCTTACTACCCTAGAATGTTCTCAGCTATACTGCCCGGGGCCCACCTGGGGAAAATACTTTACAAGCACCAGTCCTCTGCCTTCGTACCCAGTCTCTTAGCAATGCCCCTCCCACCCCTCGGCTTTTTAAAAGGAAAAGAACCTTCCCAGAGCAGGTGGCATAGTCTCCTTTGCTTCTATTGTCGGTGCACTTGGTGTAAATAAGTTCTTCCTCCCACTAGCACTGATCTTCCTACAAAACCAAAGCCAGCCCCATTCCCCAGGATGGAGAAGACGACCACCTCGCCCTCCAGGTGAGGCACAGGAAAGTCCTGCAGCCACCATCCTGCTGTATTACACACTGTATTACACAGTAGAAACAGAGACTTTGCAGTTGGGTTCAGGATTTCTAATCCAGCTCCAAGTGATCTCCACCAAGTTATTAAACCCCACTGAGCTTCTGTTCCTTTGTCTGTAAAATCAATGTGGTCACAGTTCTGCATAGCAGAAGGCGGAAGATTCTACATGTAACTCAACAGGTACACACCTGCATCTCATATGTGCTCAATTAACTGAACAGTTGTCGCCAGGAGAGCCAAACCCAGCACTCTTGGATTCCTACTCCCCAACCTGGCTTCAGGTCTGTGCCTCCCACCCCCAGGCCTGGCTGCCTCTTGCTTTTCTTCCCTGTCTCAGAATAAGACAGGTTATTAGTACAAATTTGATCAAAATGACACATGGATTAGCATGTACGCTGCAAAGTCTAATTCTGTTTACTGTTCTAGGGGAGCATGCAATTATAACAGGAGCTGGGACACAGTGTTTTTAATAACATTTCTTGTTAAGATTTAATTACAGGAAATTGTATTTTTTTAATCACTGAAAACTCAACTGGGTAGGAAAAGAATCGTGATAATTTTGTTTGCAGTTTATTAAATCCTTAGGATATTCTTTCTCGTACATTTGCTTTTATTATGTGCTACCGCTAAGTGCTTTTTAACCCTTGGAGCTGTGAGCAGGGAGGGCTATGGGAGGCCAGCCTCTGCCTCCCCCACCCCCGGGGCCTCCACCCCCAGGAAGCTTGGATGCCGATAACCCCATCAACCAAAGTGACTTAGAACTGAGTTATTGATTTTCCAACCCAGTAGAAGGAACCAGTGTGTTCTCCTCCAGGTATCCTCCCATGTGAAGCTGGTAGGCTGGGCAAGCTTCCTTGGAATACAAGCTCCTCACACCAGCCTCCCCTAGAAACCCAGCCTGTGGGTATCTTATCTCCCTGCCAAGAGTCCCGAGAAAGACCAAAAAAGTCAGCGCGTTCCTGACCCTTCTCTGGAGGGACAAAGCCAGGAGCACTTCCCTCAGATCTGTACAGGTCTGCTGGGGCCATCTGCCAACACCCCAATCTCTTTTGGACAAGGCAGAACTGTGGGTGAAGTTTCCCTGACTTAAGTGGCCCTGTATGAGACCTACTTGCTGAATGCTGTTAGGCTAAGAAAAGGGGATACAAAAACAGATGGGACAGATCCTGCCCTGGGGTATCTACAGGGCACCCCACTTCCCTTTCTGCAGTCTGTGGCGTGGTGAGGAGAGAACGACGGGGAGGCGGGGGCAATGGAGACGGGTTCACACTGAGGAGCTGGGATGCGTTTCAATCAAAGGAGCTTCAGTCTACCAGGAAACCATGCTCGAGGGAAAAGGTGCAGTAGCGTCAACAGCCTGAGGAGTAATGCTTGTTAAACTAGCAAGCGGTAGAGACGCCGTCCCAAGGGATTGGCGCTGCCATGGTTAAATAAGAATCCTTCAATCAAGCATCTTCAGTGGTGAATTCCTGGCACGACAGGCTCTTGTATGTGTGCATGAGCGCATGCATGAGGTGGGGATGGGGGAGCAGGGGCAGTTTGGCTTCAGTCATAACTCCACCTCTATCCCTACCCTGCCCCATGACTCACCACCCTGGATCATCTCTACATCGATGCTGTATTCAGAGATAGCTGCTTCTTCAGAGAGTTCTGCCTTCTCCACCTACCAGTCCCACCAGAGTCTAACCTAGGGCTCTCCTGCAAATTCAGCTCCTGCCCTCTAGATCTTTTCAGAGGTGGGCACGAGGGCCATGAACAGAACTCTCCCTATAACAGCCCCATCTGACACATCTCCATCTTCAGGCCTTTCCTCTCTAAACTGAGTCCTCAGCTCTTCTAACCACCTCCAGTGGCCTCTCTGTTCCCTCCACGTCCCCTTAGTCTCTTTGTTCTCTGGTGCTAAGGAAAGCGGGCCTGACAGCGTTAACCCCCGATGGCAGAATGTGGGACATCAAAGAGGCGGCAAGAGAGGTGATGGATAATAGATGGCTGGAAGCATGAATGATACATATGCAGATAAATGATGGATAATAGGTCTGCGTGATGTATAGGCAGCCGCCTGAGTAATAGATGTGCAGATACATATAGATTAATGGGGGCGAGGGGGGGGGAGACGACAGTTCCGGAAACAACAGACAGGCAGCTGGAAAGACTGATCCAGGATGGGGAACAGACGCATTGATAGGCAGGGAGCTAAGAGGAGGACTGGCCCTTAGCGAGATCAGGTAGAGGGGCACACACAAAGAGGGGGTTCCTGGGCAAGGTCAGCAGAGGAAAGACGAGCGTCAACGGATAGACAAAGCTTTTCCTGGCCAGCCACAGGGGTCCATGGTAGGTTGCAGGGCGAAGGGGTCAGCTGAAGGATCTCCATCGAATAGCTGCGTGATGGCGTGTGCCACAAGTTGACTGTTGAAGGTGCTCCTCACTTTTCCTCTAGGTCCCCCTTCGCCCTGGGCCCCGTTTGCACCTTGGACTGCTCTCCCCGGCCAGGGATAAAGCCAGATGGAGGGGTGTGCTGTGCTGCTGGTGGCCGCGAGGGGATGCTCTCGGCGGGGTACCAGTGCAGGGGCTGGGGAGGAGAGGCCGGTTGCAGCCGGTTCAGCGCTGGAGATTGTTTCCATGACGGCCAGGCCCACGTGACCCTCCCCCCACTTCCCCTCATAAATAATGTCCCTGGTTGAAAACTTCTCCCCAAGGAAGGGCAAGAGACAGGCTTCCGGCTGGGCTGCTTTGCCTGGCATCAGAGCGAGTCTTTGAAGCTTGCCTGCCCTTTCAGGGCTGCTGCTCAAGCCAGTTTGCTCCTTTTACCTGTCACTTCCTCTGCTGGTCCCTGTTGCCCTGTTTTAAACCCTGTCCCTGTCACCACTGCCGCCTCTTCCTCCTCCCAATCCTCAGGGTCTTTCTGACCCCCGGCATCTCTCTCAGCTAGCTGGTATGGAATGGAGAGACAGAGAGGGAAGTTATTGTTCTGGAAAGGGCAAGGCAAATTCCTAAGAGGACCGGGGCTGGGAGGGGACAGCTGGAGCAGATAAGACCCTTTATCAGCAGAAATGAAGATAAAGCTATGGTGGCCGGGAGGGTAGGGGTGGTCCTGAGCCCAGCCTACGCGGGGTGAGGGGCCTGCTGCAGTCTGAGTCCTACACTGCAGCCCCTTCCCCAGTTCCGCCAGACAGAGAGATGGAGACGAGATTGACACAAGGTGAACAGCTGTGGTGACCCTCCCTCAGCCCTACTCAGATCTGTCTTCAGCTTGAATGGTTCAAAGTTTCAGAGGAGGAAACAGAAGGAGCAGAAGCCCCAGTAGCAGCAGTCTTGGGGACAACTGGCGGAATCCTGGAGGTGGAGCCCTCACTGCTGGAATGCGAAACTCTTTGCCTAGGCCTGTGGTCCACTGGAAGCTGGATGCACAATTTCAAGGCTTCTGGAGGACACAAATTCTGCTGCCCCCCGAGACCTGCCTGCACCATTCTTTTCAGCAGCCACTTATTACCCTACCCAGGGCCCCTAGAAACAGAACCTCAGAGAAGCTTCTGCAGAGACACCCACCAGGGAGGCACAGAAAGGTTAAGTGACTAGCTCAGTGCACCACAGCCTGGCAGCTGCAGGATTGTAGCTAACCTCAAAGCCCGGATATTCTCAGGCCTGAAGAGTTTGAAAAAGCAGCAAGAAATGAAGAACGGAAGGCACATATAGAAAGTCATCAGAGCTTGGGGCATTTTTCATGTACTAGCTTCCTGGTCGCTATAAGTCAGAATCGACTGGACGGCAGTGGGTGCTTAGCTTCCCCTCTGAGCACTGGCCAAGTCTGCACCCCTGCCTCACACACCTTCCTCAAGTTTATTGCCCTTGAGACTGAAAAAAGAACAGCTGGCTACTTAGCTTCTGCTTCCAGAAGGCCATAGCAGAGCAGTCTTTAACAAGCAGGGAAGGTTATCCCACACTGACTGGAGCAGATTGCAGGCAGAAGGGTCAGCTTAAGCAAAGACAGAGAGGCATGGAGTGTGGGAGTAGAGACAGTATTCTTGGAGTGAAGGTTTAGGAGGTGCAGAAGGAGATTTCAGGAGAAATAGCCAGGGCCCAGACCATATAGGGGCTTACTTGTCATCTAAGAAACTTGTAATAGGGAGCCGTTGAAGGTTGTTGAAAAAGAGAGTAACAACTTCAGTTCCAAAATGTGGATATTAGAGACAAGACAGCCAGTTAAGAAGTTACTGCAACAGTCCAGGGGAGGAATAATGAGGAACCGCATTAGGGATATAGGGATTAGAAACAGAACAGAGAAGAGCAAGCCAAGAAATGACCTCTTGGAGGTCAAAGCATCAGGACCTAAGAGGATGGAGATATGGGGTAAGCAAAGCTGGAATCAAGCCTAACTCCTGGGTGTCTGACCTGGGTGTGGGTGAATGGTAGTGACACCACCTACAGGATCACATGGAGGGGAACAGGGGGGTTAGGGAGAAATCCTGTTTAGGGTACATTGAGTCTGAAGTACCTCAAACCAACTGTCCTGGAGGTAGTTAGATGGCCTGGCCTGAGCCCCGCAGGCAAGAGCTGGGCTAGCAACATAAGTGGTGAGCACAATCACAAATGGGAGTAGAGGTGACTGCCCCCGGGGAGGGACAAAAACAGGGGCCCAGATCAGAAAGGGGCCAGGAAGGAACTGTCAGAGAGAGAAGGAGGCTGGTGTTGAAAGAGCCAGGGAACAGAGGATGCAACTGTTTGAGTCAATCTGTTTGACAGCTGTGAGTTTTTGTTTTTAAATACCTTTAAAATCCTGTTTGGAAATAGGGTTTTCTTTGTTACGAGAATGAGACCATACGAGGGTAGGGTGCATCCTAACCTAATTAGTTCTGTGTTTTAAAAGAGCGGATTAGACATACACAGGAGCACATGCTGGGGAAGACAGAGGCCGTGTGAAGATGGCCCAGAACCAACAAACCAAAGAATACCCAGGGCTGTTGACAAGGACGAAATTCACACTGCCAAGACCCTGGTTTGGGCTTTCAACCTCCAGACTGTAAGAAAATAAATGTCTGTTCTTTAACGCCACCTGCTTGTATACCTGCTAAAGCAGCACTAGGGACACAGATTCATAACGGAGGGAGGGGGAGCCAGGTCAGAGACCGACGAAAGCATTGGAGATAAAAGGCAGATCCCATGCTTTTGTCTGTTTGTTGTCCTGGGGGGTTTGTATGTTGCTGTGATGCTGGAAGCTCTGCCACTGGTATTCAAGTACCAGTAGGGTCACCCATGTAGACAGCTTTCAGCTGAGTTTCTGGACTAAGACAGGCTAGGAAGAAGGACATAGCAGTCTACTTCTGAAAAAAAATTACCCAATGAAAACCTTATGAATACCAGTAGAACACTGTCTGATACAGTGCTGAAGATGATCCTCTCAGGTTGGTAAAAAAAAAAACCAAACCCACTGCTGTTGAGTAAATTCTGACTCATAGTGACCCTATAGGACAAAGTAGAACTGTCCCTTATGGGTTTCCAAGGGGCTTCTGGTGGATTCAAACTGCCAGCCTTTTGGTTAGCAGATGTAGCACTTAATCACAATGCTACCAAGTTGGAAAGTACTCAAAATATGACTGGGGAAGAGCTGCCTCCTCAAAGCAGAGTTGACCTCAGTGACATAGATGGAGTCAAGGTTTCAGCACCTTCATTTGCTGATGTGGGACAACTCTAAATAAGAAGAACCAGATGCAAACATTCTTCAATAGTTGGAAGGTGAAATGTATGAAGTATGAATCTAAGAAATTTGGAAGTTGTCAAAAAGGAAGTGGGATGCATAAGCCTTCATATTCTAAGCATTAATTAGTTGAAATGGACTGGCACTGGCCATTTTGATTTGGACAAACATGATTTACTGACAAATGACAAATTGAAGAGGAATGGCATTGCATTCATCATCAAAAAGAATATTTCAAGACTTTTGCTGAACTACAGTGCTATCAGTGATAGGGTAACATCCATACACCTAAATGAAACACCAGTTGATGCAACTATTATTCAAATTTACACACCAACTACTGAGGCCAAAGATGAAGAAACTGAAGAGTTTTACAAACTCCTGCAGTCTGAAATTGATTGAACATGCAGTCAGGATGCATTGATAATTATCGTTGACTGGAATGCAAAAGTTGGAAACAAAGAAGGATGAGTAGCTGGAAAATATGGCAATAGTAACAAAAATGATGCCAGAGATCACATGATAGAATTTTGTAAGACACTTCCATTGCAAATATCTTTTGTCACCAACATAAAGAACAGCTATACACATGGACCTCACCGTATGAAATATACAGGAATCAAATCGACTATATCTTAGAAAGAGATGAGCCATCAAAGAGGTGACAGAAAAACTCAGTCTCATCAGTTAGAACAAGGCCAGGGGCCAACTATGAAACAGACAATCAATTGCTCGTGTGAAAATTCAAGTTGAAGAAAATCAGAACAAGTCTGTGAGAGCCAAAATGTGACCTTGTATACATCCCGCCTGAATTGAGAGACCAACTCCAGAATAGATTTGATGCACCAAAAAACTAATGACTGAAACCAAATGAGTTGTGAAATAACATCAAGGACATTGTACATGAAGAAAGCAAGAAGTCATTAAAAAGATAGGAGAAAAAAGAAAAGACCAAAACATATGTTAGAAGAGACTCTTAAACTTGCACTTGAATGTCAAGTGGCTAAAACAAAAGGAAGAAATGATGAAGTAAAAGAGCTTAACAGAAGATGTCAAAGAGCAGCTTGAGAAAACAGTAAAGTGTTAGAATGACATGTGCAAAGCCCTGGAGTCAGAAAATCAAAAGGGAAGAACATGCACGGCATTTCTCAAGCAGAAAGAACTGAACTAAAAATCCAAGCCTCGAATTTTAATAGTGAAGGATTCTATGGATAAAAGACTAAACAATACAGCAAGCATCCAAAGAAGATGGAAGGAATGCACAGTCACAGTACCATAAGGAATTGGTTGATATTCAACCATTTCAGGAGGTAGCACTTAATCAAGAACTGATGGTACTGAACGAAGAAGTCCAAACCACACTGGAGACACTGGCAAAAAGCAAGACTCCAGGGATTGACAAAGTATCAACTGAGGTGTTTCAACAAATGGATGCGGTGCTCACTCCTCTATGCCAAGAAATTTGGAAGAGAGTCAACTGGCCAAGTGCATGAAAGAGATCCATATTTATGCCCATTCCAAAGAAAGGTGATTCAACAGAATGTAGAAATTATCAAACAATATCATTAATACCTGTCTTAATTATCTAGTATTGCTATAACAGAAATACCACACATGGATGACTTCAACAAACAGAAATTTAGTCTCTCATGGTCTAGTAGGCTACAAGTCCAAATTCAAGGTGTCACCTCTGGAGAAAGGTCCTTATCATCAATATGACCTTGGACCAGGAGCTTCTCAGTGTAGGGACCAGGTCCAAAGGATTCCCTCTTCTCCTGGCTCTACTTTCTTGGTCATATAGGGTCCCTTGCCTGTCTGATTGCTTTTCTCTTTTATATCTCAAAAGAGATTATGATGCAAATTAACCTTGTAGATTGAGTCTTGCTTCATTAACATAACTGCTTCTAATCCTGTCTCATTACTATCATAGAGGTAAGATTTACAACACAATGGAAAATCACATCAAATGACAAAATGGACAATCACACAATACTGGCAATCATGGTCTAACCAAGATGACAATATTTGAGGGGTGGGGGGCACAGTTCAATCCATGACAATGTCACATGCAAGTAAAATTTTGCTAAAGTTCATTCAAAAATTGCTGCAATGGTACATCAGCAGGAAACTGCCAGAAATTACATCTGATTCAGAAGAGGAGAGGATGTGGAATGAAGGATAAACTGCTGATGCCAGACAGATCCTGACTGGAAGCAGAGAAGACTAGAAAGATGCTTACCTGTGTTTTATTGACTGTGAAAGGAATTTAACTGTGTGGATCATAACAAATTACAGATAACATTGAGAAGAGTGGGAATTCCAGTACACGTAATTGTTTCTCAGGAGGAGCCTAAGGCAGTCATTCAAACACAACAAGGGGGCTGAGTGGTTTAAGGTCAGGAAAGGTGTGCATCAGGGTTGGAGCCTTTCACCATCCTTATTCAGTGTGTATGCTGAGCAACTAATCCAAGAAGCTAGACTACATGCAAAAGAGTTGGCATCATGATTGGTGGAAGACTCATGAACAACCTGCCTTATGCAGATGGTACAACTTTGCTTGCTGAACACAAAGAGGATTTGAAACAATGACAAGGATTGAAGACTACAGCCTTTAGTATGGATTACACCTCAACATAAAGAAAATGAAAACTCTTAACAACTGGACAAGTAAGCAACATCATGATAAATAGAGGAAACATTGAAGTTGTAAAGGTTTTCATCTTACTTGGCCCTACAATCAACACCTATGGAAGCAGCAGTCAAGTCAAAAGATGCTTGACAGTGGGCAAATCTGTTGTAAAAGACCTCTTTAAAGTATTTTTTCTAAAAAGAAAAAAAAAAAAGATATGACTTTAGGGACTAAAGTGTGCCTGATGCAAGGTGTGGTGTGTTCAGTTGTTCCATATGCATGTGAAAGCTGAATAATGAATAAAGAAGATCTCTAAATTATGATGTTGGCAAAGAATATCGAAAATACTGTGGGCTGCCAAAAGAATGAACAAATAAATCTTGTAAGAAATACAGCCAAGCTCCTTAGAAGCAAGGATGGTGAGACTTTGTCTCACATATTTTGGGCATGTCATCAGGAAGGACCAGTCCCTGTAAAAGGACATCATGTGAGTCGGATGTTTGGTGAAGAGCCAGTGAAAAAGAGGAAGATCCTGAAAGGATGGACTGACACAGAGGCTGCAACAATGAGTTTAGGCACAACAACAATTATAAGAATGGCTCATGACCAGGCAGTGTTTCATTCTTTTGTATGTAAGGCCACTGTGAGTCCAAACTGACTCAACAGCACCTAACAACAACAGAAACAGTCACCCACTTGTTTTCCTATTACAGCAGTACCAGGAAACTAAAACAGAGGGAGGGAGGAGGTGCAAGTCACAAGCAGCAGAAAACACTGGAGAGGAAGAGGTTGGAAGTGCCCCACATATTTCGAGCTGATCATCTTATTAGTGGAGACCCTGGGTGATGCCAATTATTGATTACTTTGGCTGCTAAGCAAAGGGTTAAAGGTTTGAGTCCACCTGGAGGCACCTTGGAAGAAGTGATATAGTTCCAAAAAATCAGCTATTGAAAACACTCTTGTAATCGTTAAGGCTGTGTGTCAGCTGAACTGGGGCCGTGATTCTCAGTGGTGTGGCAGTTACATAGCTTGGCAGTCATGTAACAGTGAGATAAGATTTGATATAGTGTGATCACCTCTATGATGAGATCTGCAATAAGAAGCCAATCAGTTGAAAGGGAATGTTTCCATGGTGATGGATCCTGAGTCCAATATTGGGAAACCTTGTGGCAAGGCTCATGGGCTTTTGCTTGTTCTGGATTCTTCAGCTGGTTCCTGCCCATCTGACCTCTGGTTCTTGAGGACAGAGCTAGCAGTTTACCTGCCAGTCTTGGTATTTGTCAGCCTCTGTAGCCTGTGAGCCAGAGCTTTGCTGTCTGACCTGCTGACCTTGGGTTCATCAGCCCCTGAAGCTGTATAAATTGGGAGAATCTGAAGCCAGAAACTTGGAACTTCCCAGGCTCTACAACCATATGAGCCATTTCCCTAATAAAAACCTCTCTTTGTATGTATGAATTTATATACTTTACTGGTTTTGCTAATTTGGAGAACCCAGCCTAAGCCATTTGATAACCAGAATGGATCTACAGAAACAAAATTATAAGGATGAGTTTTCTAAATTGGTACTCAAGTCTAGTTAGCCTTGAAGATATTGATAACTCTGCTTCCAGCACTAAAGAGGGCACTGCTAGTCTGTGGTATGAGCTGGTAATAAAAGTAGATTAAGTATTAGTGAAAAGTGAGCCTCTGGGTCATCACATGTTGGATACCTTTCTAATTCTGTCATAATGAGAAGTATAAGGAAACTGGTCTCTGGTCCTGCTTTCACTAGACAAAATGTGAAAGAAAGAGATGAATTTGGTGCTTCATTGTCAAAGCTCAAGCACCATATAAATGATCTCAAAGCCACTGTGTAAGAAAGCCTGATTTCTTGTAGAAACAAAGCTGATATTGCTGAAAACTAAACCCAGAGTCTTATAAGAGTGGCTAAATTCCCAATCTCAAGAGGTGTCTGAAGTTAAAGTGAGGGCATAGATTGGGAATAAATGGGATCCTGAAACTTGGGATGCAGGTGTGTGAGCAGATAGTTAGGAAGCTAGGGAAACCGAGCTCCTAAATCATACTTAATAACTCCTGCCGACAGAACCAGCCCTCTCACTCCCATTTGAAGAGATTACTTCATCTTTGTCTACTAAACCACTTTCTCCAGTAAAACCATTGGCTCCTCCATCACCATCTGATAAGATTAACCCAGTTGTGTCTAAACAGCCTTTGCCTGAGTCATAGCCTGGGGTATCACTTGAGGCAGATGCCCTATAAGACAATGCTGAAACTTCTCGGAACAGATACCCAGCACCCATTTTGGCTTCTACTATAACTAGACTTAAGGCTTAGTGAGCCCCAAAAGGTAGAGTACAAAGTGTGACCCAGGAGGATGTATGCTACAACCCAAATGAACTGCTTAACTTTTCTAACATGTACAAAGAACAAAAACAAACAAACAAAAACTCTGGGGAATAAGTGTGGTAGTGGCTATTAAGGGTGTGGGATAATGGTGCAAGAAACATAAAGACGGATTCGTGTGAGTTTATTGATATGGACTCACTAAGCATAGATTCTTCATTCAGTGTTTTAGCTCAAGAGGTTAGGAAAGGATCTAATAGTTTATTTGGTTGGGATATTGAAGCATGGATTGTGTGGTGGTCTACAGTAAATCAAGTTGAAGTACTAGACCTTCCTTGTTATACTGTAGAAGAAGGTATCCAAAGACTTAGCGAAACAGGCATGTTGAGTTATCAGGCTTAACCCACAGACCCACAATCAGAGTGCTTAGAGGACGTATGTCTCACCACAATGGTGAGGAACATATTTGTAAAGGGCACCCCAGCATCTCTGAAGACTGCTGTGATAGCTACTTTACAAGATTTCACAGTGGGAGCTGCCCTAACTGAATTAAGACATCTAACTACAGTGGGGCTGAGTGGGCCCCATGGTGGCATGGCCAAGTGGGAACACTCAATCCACATAGGCAACGTGGGCATGGTTACTGTAATGGACAGCAGAATCAAAGTTGTAATTAGAATAGTCATACAGATTTATGGGGCTGGCTACTTAATCACGGTGTCCCTAGACGTGAAATAGATAAGAAACTGACTACATACAAGGTCTGATCATTTGATCCATGAACTTAATTGTTCTAAGCACTACCTACCTCATTGCTGAATATCACTATAGTCACCTTCAAAGTACTCCCCTTGGGAAGCTATGCACCGATGCCAGAGCCTAGTCTGCCAATATTCAAAGCAACTTTGGAACTCTTCCTGGAATGTCCATTGTGCACAGTGGCAAGTTTGTGAACTTAATTGTATACTTGTCTGTGAGGGAGTTTTTTTGTTTGTTTGTTTGTTTTTAATTTTTATTTTTATTTAACATAACTGAGTGAAAATGTACATTCACATGTAAATTTACATGCCCACCTATACTATATGCAGCTTCCACTGCTCTCCCTGTCCGGTGACTGCACACTGTTCCTCTCTGCTCCATACATGTCTCATCCTCCCAACAGCCTCCTTTCCCCTCCTCTCCGTCCACCCCCCTTCCTCCAGTCAGAGGTCAGCAAGATGATATCCTATAGATGTATAAAACCATAAGGTACTTCCAATATATGGTCACTCTGCATTGCCAAGTCCAATCCATTCCTGTCCAAAGAGTGGACCTTTGTTATAATTTATGGGAAAGGGCAGCATCAGGGCTGGGGGCCTGGTTCCTCTCAGAGGAACCTCAAAACCGCTGGACCATCAATAGAGGTCTTTTAGTGGAGATCTTGTGATGCACCTCTTTTTATTCTTGTGTTGCCAGTGAGGCTCCTCTCTGTGAGCTCCATCGTGGCTATCGCTGGTGGTGGCCAGGCACCGTCCGGTTCTTCCAGTCCCAAGTCGATGTAGACACCCACTCTTGTGGGTCTCTCTGTCCTCTCAGTTGTCTTTACCGCATGCCATTTTGGCCCTCGGTGAGCATCCGTTCCTGCTGAGTTGGGACCATTTGCTGTGTCCTCGGATGGCAGCTTGGCCGATTTTAAGACCCCAGATGCCACTCACCAATGTGAGGTGCAGAGAGCTCTCTTAGCAAAACGCTAGTTGTGCCAATTGGCCTGGAATTCACCTAAGAGCATGGTCCTGTGAGGGAGTTTTTAGCCAGTAAACAAATAACTGTATTGGAACACCCTCCCTACTCACTGTTCACCAATTATGTTTTTCTGTACCCAAAGATAAAGGACATACTGAAAGGAAGACATTTTGATGACATTCAGGACATCAAGGGTAATATGACAACAGTTCTGACGGCCATTCCAAAGACAAAGTTCCAAAATCACTTTGAAGCGTGGACTAGGCACTGATATCAGTGTGTAACTTCCCAAGGGGAGTACTTCAAAGGCAACTGTAGTGATGTTCAGCAGTGAGGTATGTAATGCTTTTTCTTGGATGAGTTTGCTAACTTAATTGGTAGTCCTTGTATTCACTTGATCTGTGAAAGCATAAGAATTCCAGTTCAAGTGAACAGCAATCTAATTTGAACAGACAGAACAGAGGATCATAGCCCCTCAATTAATTCCCAGACTTAAGTTTACAGATTCACAATTCTTTGAATGATGGGGAGGCTGGATCCCCTTGAGGAAGAACCTCAGTACACAGTATAACAAAATTTATACTATTAATCTTTCTCCCACCCTTTCTCAAGGGATCTATAGCCTTTTGCAAGAGTTTAATGGTAAAAATGAAATAATCAGGCTTTTTTGGGAATTGTAGATGTTGGCTCAGAACTGACAGTAATCCAGCAGGCCCAAATGTTCTTCAATCAGGGTGCGGGCATATGACAATTGGGTTATTACTCATGTCTGTTATTAACTCATGTCTGTCTCACAGTAGGAGGTTCCCAAAACCACCCCAGTTCCAGAATGCATAATTAGAATATATGTGTATACATATGTTCAGCAACCAGCAGAAACTTGATGCTGGATCTTTGATAGGTAGAGTAAGCACTATTATGGTAAGAATAGCCAAGTAGAAGCCATCAGAACTGCCCCTACACAGGAAAATAGTAAACCAAAAGCAATACCACATTTTCCTGGAGGGATTTCAGTGCCCATCAAAGACTTGCAATAATGCTGAGGTGATTATTCCCACCACAGTGACATTCAACTTGCCTATTTGACCTATGCAAAAAGCAGATAGGTCTTGGAGAATGACTGTAGATTATAAGAAACTTCACCAAGTGATGATTCCAATTGTAGCTGCTGTTCCAGATGTGATTTCATTGCTTAAGCAAGTTAACACATCTTCTGGTACCTGGTACATAGCTACTGAATTGGTAGATGTCTTTTTCTTCATATCTGTTTTGTAGAAACACCAGAAAAAATTTACCTTCATCAGCCAAGAATGGCAACACACTGTCCATGTCCTACTTCAGGGGTATATCAACTCTCCGGCCGTACATCATAATTTAGTATGCAGGGAACTTGCTAATCTTTCCTTTCCACCATGTGTCACATTGTTCCATTACATTGATGACATTATGCTGACTGGACTTAAGCAGGAAGAAGTGTCAATGACTCTGGGCTTATTAGTGAGAGAAAAAAACAAAAAACTTTCATACTAAGCCAAACCCACTGCCATCTAGTTGATTCTGACTCATAGCAACCTTATAGGAAAGAGTAGAAGTGCCCCTATAGAGAGCACTAGGAGCATCTAGTGGATTTGAACTGCTGACTTTTTGGTTGGCAGCCACAGCACTTAAGCACCATGCCAGCAGGGTTTCCACTTGCCTACTAGGGGATAGGAAATTAATCTGACAAAATTACGGGTGAAAATTTTGTGAAATTTTTAGGGGTGTGGTAGCAGGAGACATGAGATGGTCCTAAATGAAGGATAAATTATTGCATCTGACCTCTTCCACCACTAAAAAAGAGGGACAGTGCCTCTTTGGATTTTGGAGGCAACATATCCCTCATCTGAGTGTGCTACTCCAGCCTGTTTATGAAATGACTTGAAAAGCTGCTAGTTTTGAGTGGTGAGACCAGAACAAATGAAGGCTTTCAGGCTGCCGAGAAAGCAGCTGTGCCACTTGGGCCGTATCATCCAGCTGATCTAATGTGCTGGAAGTGGCAGTGACAGACAGGCTCTTATCAGGGAATCACAGCACAGATTCAGGATTTTGGAGCAAAGCCCTTCCATCTTCGGCAGATAACTCTTCACCTTTTGAGTAACAGCTTTTGGCTTGTTACTGGGCCTTAGTAGATGCTGTTTAACCATGAGCCACAAAGTCACCATGCCATCTGAGCTGCCCATTGTGAAATGGGTGTTGTCTGGCCCACAAAGCCATGACGTTCAACATGCACAGCAGCACTGCATCATTGAATAGAGTGTGTATATGAGATCAGACCTGAGCAGGACCTGAAAGCACAAGTAAGTTGCATGAGGAAATGGCTCTAATGCATTATATCAACTCCCATCACATGGCTTTCCACCTCCCCATCTGCACTTACGGCCTAGTGGGAAATACCTTATGATGAGTTGACTGAGGAAGAGAAAACTCTTGTGTGGTTTACAGATGGTTTTGCATGATACATAAGTACAACTTGAAAGTAGACAGTAGTAGCCTACAGGCCCTTTCTGAGACCTCCTTGAAGGATGGTGGTGAAGGGAAGTCCTCCCAGTGTGCAGAATGGCAAGCAATGCACCGGTTTGTTCGCTTTGCTCGGAAAGAGACATGGTCAGATGTAGGATTATATAGTGATACATGGGCTGTGGCCAATGGTTTAGCTGGGTGGTCAGGGACATGGAAGGAAAGTGATTGAAAAACTGGAGTCAAGGAAGTACAGGGAAGAGGTATGTAGATAAACCTCTCTGAATGGCCAAAAAAGTGAAGATATTTGTGTCTCACGTGAATGATCACCAAAGGATGACCTCTACAGAGGAGGATTTTAACAGTGAAGTGGATAGGATTATGAGTCCTGTAGAAAACAGTTACCCTCTTTCCCCAGCCATGCTTGTCATTGTTCAACGGATTCATGAGCAGTGTCCATGGTGGTAGGGATGGAGGTTATGCAAGTGTTCAGTTTAGTAATGTGGGCTTCCATTCACCAAAGCCAACTTGACTAGAACCACTGCTGAGTGCCCAGTCTGCCAACAATAGAGACCAACACTGTACCCGTCATTCAAGGTGATCAGTCAGCAACGTGCGGCAGATTGATTACATTGGACCACTTCCATCATGGAAATGGCAGTGTTTTATTCTTGCTCCATTAGATACTTACTCTGGATATGGATTTGACCTCCCTGCACAAAATGCTCCTGCTGAAACTACCATGCATGAACTTACAGAATATCTTACCCACCACTATGGTATCCCACACATTGCCTCAGATCCAGGTACTCACTTCACAGCAAAGGAAGTGCAGAAATGGCTCTATGCCTATGGAATCCACTGGACTTACCATATTTTCCGTCATTCTTACGTAGGTGGCTCCAAAGAACAATGTGACAGCCTCCTAAAGACACAACTGTGGTGTCAGCTAGGTGGCAGTATCTTTCAAGGCTGGGGCAATGTTCCCTAGAAGGCTGTACATGCTCTAAACCAGCATCTATCCAGTACATCATGATTTTTCTCTCATAGCCAGGATTCATGGATCCAGGAATCAAGATTGGAAATGGGAGTAACAGTGCTCATTATTATCCCTAGAGACTCACTTGCAAAATTTTTGCTTCTTGTCTCCATGACTTTATGCTCCATAGGTCTAAATGTTTTAGTTCCAAAAGGAGGAATGCTCCCACTGATTCCACTGAACTGGAAAATAAGAGTGTCACCTGGCCTTTAGATCAACAGGCAAAGAAGGGAGTTACCATACTGACTGGTGTGATTGATCCTGATTACCAAGAGGAAATTGGATTGCGATTACATGATACAGGTAAAGAAGAATATGTCTGGAATTCAGGAGATCATTGGGGCATCTCTTAGGACTACCATGCCCTCTAAAGTCAATGGAAAACTACAGCAAATCGATTCCAACATGAATACTAATGACTCTGAGCCTTTGGGAATGAAAGTTTGGGTTACCTCACCAGCCAAAAGCCCATAACCAACTACTGTGCTTGATGAGGGCAAAGGGAGTATGGAATGTGTGGTGTAGAAGAAGGTTGTTCAAAATACCATGCAATTAGTTGCAGAAACAAGGATTGTAATTGTTATGAGTATTTCTTCTTCATATGCATGCATCAAATACATTTGTTTTCTTCACTTATAAAATATAAGAGGTAAACAAGCCTAGTGTTATACTTTCTGTGGAAATCAGTTATCCTCTTTCCACAGCCACTCCTGTCATTGTCCAACAGGTTCATGAGCAAAGTGGCCATGGTGACAGGGATGGAGGTTATTCATGGACTCAGTAAAGTGGACTTCCATTCACCAAAGCTGACTAGGCTATAGCCACTGCTGAGTGCTTTAAATTTTAGGTGGTACATGTGTTAGTTGCATCATGTTAGGCACAAGTGTGACTTTGTAATTGTCTTTATTCAGAGATTACTTATAGTTTAAGAAGATGTGTACAGGTGCCAAATTGACAAGGAGGGACTGTAGTCATTGAGGCTATGTGTCAACTTGGCTGGGCCATGATTTCCAGTGGCTTGGCAATTATAATGTAGTTTGGCAGTCATATAACGATGTGATCACCTCTCTAAGAGTTGATACAATGTGAACACCTCCATGAGGGGATCTGCTGTGAGTAGCCAATCATTTGAAAGGAGTTTCCTTTGAAATGGGGCCTATATCAACACAGATGGATTTTCTAGCAAGACTTGAAGCCTTTTGCTTGCTCTGGATCCTGCAGCTGGCTCCTGCTCATCTGACCTCTGGTTCTTGGGACTTAAGCTGGCAGATTATCTGCTGTCTTGCCTGCCATTCTTGGTATTCATCACTCTCTATAGACGATGAGCCAGATCCCTTGTGTCTAACCTGCCAATCTTGGGTTCACCAATCCCTGAAGCTATATGAGTCAGGAGAAGCTTCCTTGCTGATTCAGAGGCTTGGGACGTCCCAGCCTCTGTACCCAAGTGAGCCATTTCCTTGGTATAAACCTCCCTCTGTATATGTATTTATACACTTTATGAATTTTGCTTCTTTAGAGAACCCGGCCTAAGGCACCTATAAAGCACAGTTCTGTTGATACCCTGAGTCTGAAGCCCCCGAGTAGTGCAAACAGCTTGTACTCAACTGTTAACCTAAAGGTTGGCTATTAGTGTCCACCTAACAGTGCAGTGGAGGAAAGGCCTGGTGGTGTGCCGTCACAGGGATTAGAGTCCAGAAAACCCTGGGCTTTTTTAACCATTCTATTCTGTAACATGCAGGGTCCCCAGGAACTAAAGTCAAATGGATAGTAACTAGCATTGCTTCCTTTACTCTCTGACACACGTGGAGCCACCGTGAATCAAAATCAACTGGACAGAAGCTGGTTTTCATCTTATTAATAATCAGGGTTTGGCAGGAAAATCAAGGCCTGTTCAGATACTAATTCAAGGAAAGACTGATGAAGTGACTATTTGCAAAGACGTGGGCAGCATGTTGAGAAGCTACTGGAGATGGTGAAGTCCCCCAGGGAGCTAGGCCTGAAGGGACCTGGGGGATGCTTGAAGGGGGGCTGCCATGCAGAAGCTGCAGCCTGCTGTGGAGGGACACAGCCAAGCCCCTGCAACTCCATAGGGAGCAAGTTAGGAAAATAAATAGCTTCAGTCACCTTCCTCCCGCTAGTCTCCCATAGGGCTTCCATCAGTGGCACTCGGCCAGAAGCCAGGGAACAAGCCTGGGTGGTGCAGTCCAGTGAGGTCACAGCTTGCCCACTGGAGCACAGTCCAGGATGGAGGAGTGTCTGGAGGGGCAGACAGGAGAGGTCCAGCCCAACAGGTCACCAGCAGTTTGCCAAGAACAACTGAGAGAGATCAAGGAGGTGATGATCTACAGTTCCAGATGCTGGGATCCAGGGGATTTTTTTTTTTCTTTTTCTTTTTCTTTTTTTTTTTTTTTTGAGGAGACAAACTGAACATGTTTAGAAATGAATAAAGAGGGCAGTGGTCAGTCAGTGACAATTCTCACCTTCCATGCAGGAGACCCAGGTTTGATTCCCGGACAATATACCTCACACACAGCCAACACCTGTCTGTCATTGTGGAGCTTTCCAGGCTAAGACAGACCAGGAAAAAGTGCCTAGTGATCTAATTATAAAAAAATCAGCTGGTGAAAACCCTATGGATCACAGTGATCCGATCTGCAACAAGTTAACAGGAATGGCAGAGGCCCAGGCAACATTTCCCTTCTTTGTGTGTGGGGTCAGGGAGGCGACTCGAGGGCCATAATGACAAAGGAAAAGAGTGTAGAGAGGGAGACACTGAAAATTTCAGGGGAAAGGGAGATGAGAGATGGAGGAATACTCAGAAAGAAGGAGATGGGGGGAGGAGACATGGGTAGCCAACAGGAGATGAAGCAGGAGGAGCTTGGACAGAAGTAGGAGGGTGCACCTACTGTCTCCTCTGGACAGGGGACAGGGCAGCATAAGGCCAGGAGGATATATTTTTTAATTTAGAAAGGGAAAGATCTCTGTGCCAAGGATGAGGACAAAGGACAAACCAAATCCACTGCCATCAAGTTGATTCTGACTCATACAACCCCCAAGGGCAGAACAAAACTACTATATAAGATCTCCAAGGAGAGACTGGTGGGTTAGAACTGCCAACCTTTAGGTTAGTAGCCCAACACTTAACTACTGCACAAAACAAAGGACCAGGACATACATTCTCAGAGCAAGAGACACAGCTCAGCCTAGGCCTGCAGAGGATGATGGGGGAAGCTCCAGACTCAGAAACAAACTTCAGAAGCAGTTTCTGGGAAGGGCTGAGAATTCTACAACCAAGATCTGCTCAGATCTCCCTCAGCCAAAGTCTGAGGGATAGCATTTCACATTCAGCTTAGATGGGAACGGAAGAGCTGCTTTCTAAAGCAAATTCTAGAAGAAACTCTTAGCAGAACAATTTAACCACCGCAACACCACCCATGGAGAACTTAAGTATGTGCCAGTGAGTTGTACAGATTAACTTAATTCTTACAATAATCTCCTGGAGCAGGAGCTCTAAATATCATCCCCATTTTACAGATTAGAAAGCCAAGTCTTGGCAAGGTCAATGCATTGGTGTGGGGGCCCAGAGCTGATCAGTAAAAGAGCCGGATTCCAACCCAGGCCTGTCTAATCCACAAACCGTCCCTAGGATGAAGGAAAGCTGGCCTCAGCCATTCTCATCTGGTAGAAGACCACAAAGGCCTCTACTGAGGCCTTCTGGTTTCTGAGTGCTGACTCTACTGTGTTATTTCTGCTGCCCTCTGTACCAGTTACCACTGAAAAGTCAAAACTTTGTGAAAGACTAAGAGAAGTTTCTGTTCACGATTTTGAAGCAGAAGAAACATGAGAAGTAGTAAAATCAGATTCCTCTTGGTTCTACTGGCCTGAGAAAAAAGAAGCTGTATTCACTCAGAACCATTTTATTTGCAAGTGACAAAAGCTACATTAGTTTAAAACCAAACCAAACCAAACCATGGCTGTTGGGTTGATTTGGATTCACAGCATAGTGGTTAAGAGTTCAGCTGCTAATTGAAAGGTCTGCAGTTCGAATCCACCAGGTGCTCCTTGGAAACCCTATGGGGCAGTTTCACTCTGTCCTATAAGGGCACTATGAGTTAGAACTGACTCAACAGCCACGGGTTTTTACACTAGTTAAACTCCATAGAGTCGATTCCAACTCATAGTGACCCTATAGGACAGAGTAGAATGGCTCCATAGAGTTTCCAAGGAGCACCTGGCAAATTCAAACTGCCGACCTTTGGATTAGCAGCCATAGCAACTAACCACTTTGCCCCCAGGAAATAGTAATAGCTGGTGTCAGCCGCTCACGGCACATCAAGTACTCTTCTGAGCATTAGTGTGTATCAGTCCCTTTAACTCTCAAAACGATGCTACGGAGCGTATACTACCATTAGTGCAGAGGAAATGGAGACAGATCACTGAGCTAAGCAGTGGCTGGGCTCAGGTTCCAGCCCACACCGCCCTACTCCAAAGTCCGTGAACTAACCGTGACACTGCACTGCCTTCGTCAGCAAAGAGCTAAATGAATGAATACACTGAGACCCAGGTAACTAAGAAGACCAGGTGGCCCTGGATCCAGGACCCTCTTTTCCTTTTCTCTCATCTCCATGGCAGGAACGGTCCCACGTCTGAGCCCTCCTAGTACCTGTTGACCCTAAGGAAGAAGCACTCTTCCTCACTAGTCCCAGCACCAAAATCCCCGCGAAGGTCACATAGTCATCCCAGAACCAGTTGCTTTATCTGGTAAAGGGCAGGGGTAATTGTGCTGTGCACAGTAGCTACCCCAGGAACAGTGAGACAGGCAAAAGAGGTAGCGGTTTTTAGATTAAAGCCTGGTATGTGAATAGAAGGCTGGCTGGAATCAAAATATATTCTCTGTGTTCCTAAATAAAACAAGAAGTGAGGAGGCATCCAAGGGGAATGTTTTCTTCTTTGCCAAATGCTGGGCTTGTACGAAAATTCAGATAGCTGGGCCTGCACACACACCGCCTTAGTGTCCTAGTGCTGCTGTAACAGAAGTGACAGAGATGAGAGGCTCTAAAGACCAGACATTCTTTTCCTTGCACTTTTGGAGGCTAGAAGTCCAGATCAGAGCGTTGGCGTTGGGGACACTCATTCCTGTCAGTAGCCTCAAATTCTTGGCGTTCCTTGGCATCTGTCTTTCCCTCGTGTCTCTGTGTGACTTCTGCTCTTTTTGTAACTCAGAAGCGATTCAGTCTAGGATCCTTGCTGCTCTGATATGACCTCATTAAAATGACAGAAGAAAATTCCTACTTCAAAACAGAGTCGTATTTACAGGTACCAAGACAAAAAAAATCAACACTGTTAAAAAGACCAGACTTGATGGTTCGACAGACTGGAGGGTCCCCGAGGACACAGCCCCTGGACTCTCTGTTAGCTCCATTGAAACCATTCCCAAAGCCAGCTTTTGAGACAGATTGGACTGGACTGTAAGACATAAAAAGATATTGGCGAAGAGTGTGCTTCTTGGCTTAAGTAGCTCCATGAGGCTAACTGGGCGGCTCCTGTCCAGAGGTGAGATGAGAGGGCAGAGAGGACAGGAGCTGGTTGAATGGGCATGGAAAACACCGGGTGGAAGGAAAGTACTGTCGCAGGGTGAGGAGGGCAGCTAGAGCTCCATAGCAACATGTATGTAAGTTTTTGTTACAACAAATCAACTTGGATAATGAACTTAAAGAACAATAATGTATTTTTAAAAATCAGACTAGTTGATTGTGACTCATGGAGACCCCTGTATGTCACAGTAAAACTGAGATATGCTGACTTTTTTGAATGTAACACCAGGACTATCTTCTAAAGTACCTGTAGGTGAACCTGAACCATCAACCCTTCGGTTAGCAGCCAATCACGTTAACTCTTTGCACCACCCAGAGACTCTATTGCTAGGTACAGGTGTTAGGATTTCAATGTATATATATTTTGAGACACAATTCAATTCACAAAATACATATAAACATACACATTCGTATAGATGCACGTATAGAGAGAGGAGTACATCAAAAAAAGAACCAAACCGGTTGCCGTGGAGTCGACTGTAACTCATAGTGACCCTATAGAACGTAATAGAGCTGCCTCCACAGACTTGCCAAGGCTGTCATCTTTCCCAAAGCAAACCGCCACATCTATTTCCCAGGGAACAGCTTGTGGGGTTTGAACTATTGCCCTTTAAGTTAGCAGCCAGGCACTTAACCACTGTGCCACCAGGGCTCCTACAGAGACACATATGCCCCCCTCAAGCAAACATACCCGCTCACTTTACACTCACACACAGACATATATGCTCTATCAGCCAGGATAGGCAAGGTAGTGCTTCCTTAACAAACAGCTCCAAGTCTCAGTCGCTTAAAACCACAAACTTAATTCTTGCTCATGCTATACACCCGGCACAGCCTGTCCTCACTGTTGTCACACCACCACCCGGGTTGAATGAGAAGCTGTCGGCTCCAACCTTACCAGTGCTGTGCCAGAAGGAAAGGAAGACTTCTGAAAGGCTGTGCATTGGCAATTCAATTCTTCTACCTGGCAAGTGGCACTTTCACTGTTGCTCATTGGCCAGACCTAGTCACATGGCTCCACCCAACAATGGAGCAAGACAGCAGAGAGACCCAGAAATGTTTGGCAGAAATAACACTAATGACTAGCACACAGCACACATGTGTGCTCATACACACACTCACTGCTCTTCCCCTGGTTTCCTTGTTTTATCCTTTTGTGTCTCTGTCTCCTAACAACTCCCTGTCCCCAGGAATCAGGATCACAAGTCCCCTGCTGGGAGCTGGAGGTCAGGGAAACTTGCATCCGCTTTTATCTCAGTCCCTTCTGCTGTCCCCAATTCTCCCTCTCTCCCCTGGGGTCTCATCATCCCTCGCCCCTTCATGCCCGTTCTCCTGAACCCCCTATGCCAGGAGCTTCTTCCCTTCTGCCAACGAGAGATAAAAGGGACATCTGTGTATTTATTCAGCGTTATTTCACGCCGACGCCCTGCTGCTTACTTCAAGTTCCCCACTCAACTCCCCCTCTCTTTCTTCTTTCTAAGATTGCCTTGAGAGTTGCAAAGTGTGAGCTAGTAGCAGCCAGAGAGGCAAGCTGCCACGGAGCTGGTGAGACAGGGAGGTGAGACCCCGAGGATCCGCGAGGTGAAGAGGGGAGGAGGCAGACACAAACAAAAACTCTGAGAGGGCTGGAGACGCAGAGAACCGGACACAAAGGGACAGGGACAGACTAACAGAGGCAGGAGATGCGGCTGAGAGAGCAGCAGGCACAGAGAGTCGCAGAGACAGAAGGAAACAGAGATTGACAGAGATACGAACGGAGACGCAGAGATGACCGAGAGAGAGGACAGAAATAGGCCAAAACAGAGACAGAGACTGGGCGAGAAAGAGGAATGCAGAAAGGTGCAAAGAAACAGAAAAGAACGTTGTGTTTGAGTTTTATAGGTGTGTGTTACCATGCAGCTCTGGCTTTCAAACCATCTTATCTTTTACTAACATGAACGCCTAAGCATTAGGTGCTCAGAGATCTTTTAAGACAAGGAGAGGACGTGGCCCCATTTTTGTTTCTTTTTTTTAATTGTGGTAAATATACACAAATATGACAAAATGTTTGCCACTTTAGTATTTTTTTAAATGTAAATTCAGTCACATTAATTGAGCTCATCACGTTGTACAGACATTACCACTGTCCGTTTCCACATTTTTTCATCCCTATTAATAGAAGTTCAGAGTCCCCTCACCTATGACACCCCTTTTCTCCCTCACTGTCACCCCAGGTGACCACTAATAAACTTTGGTCTCTATACATTTACCTATTCTAGTATTTCATATATGTGGGATTGTGCAATATTTGTGTTTTTGTGTCAACATTGCTTTCAAAGTTTATCCCGTTGTGTCATGTATGAGAACTTCATTTTTCTTGATGGCTGAATAAGATTCCATCATGTGTGTGGATCATATTTTGATTCTGCATTCTTCTGTTGATGGACAGGTAGGTTGTTTCCTTTTGGCTATTGTGAACAGTGCTGGAGAGAATGCTGGTGTACAAGTGTCTGTCCACATCCCTGTTTTAGAGATATGGCCCTTTCTGAGCACATGGCCAGGATCTGAGTCTAGGTCATCAAGCTCAGGGTACTGGCAGGCATTTCCTTGGAAATGTCTAGTGCCAATTTGTAATGGGCTGAGTTGTGTCTCCCAAAAAGATACATTCAAGTGCTAACCCATGGTACTTATAAATGTGAGTTTTATTTAGAAATACAGTCTTTGCAGATGTCACCAAGTCAGTATGGGGTCATGCTGGATTAACATGGGCCCCTAATCCAGCGATGGGTGTGTTTACAAGGAGAGGCAGACTGAGAGACACTGAGACAGACCCAGAGGGAAGACAACCATGTAAAGACAGAGGCAGAGATTGAAGTAGTGCAGCTACAAGCCCAGGAATGACAGGGATTTCTGGTGGCCAAGGGAGGGGACATGGCCTGCCCACACCTTGATGTAGGGCTTCTAGACTCCAGAATTGTGAGAGAATAAATGTTTGCTTTTAAGTCACCCAGTTTAAGGCACCTAGGAAGAAAGTCCTGACAATCTACTTCCAAAAATCAGCCATTGAAGGCCCGGTGGAGTACAGTTCTGATACATATGATATCACCCACAGTCAGGGTTGCCACGAGTCACAGTCAACTCAACAGCAACTGGTAACTCTTCACTGCCTGTTGACCTGTTTGTCTGTCTCCTGGGTAGAAGCATCCTCAAGGACAGGCAAAGAGCTCTCCAAAGCTAATTTGACAATCTTCTGTCTCAGCAAAATGGGTGTGTAGAACTAGAACCCTATTCAAAGATCAGGCTTGGTGGTCCAACATCCTGGTATGATCCCTGAGGATGTGGCCCCTAGACTCTCTGTTATCGCAGAACTGAAACCAGTACTGAAGCCAACTCTTCAGACAAAGATTGGATCATAGAGTGATACTGGCAAAGAGTGTGCTTTGTGGCTTATGTACAGGAGGCTGTCGGAGCAGCTCCCATCTAGAGGGAAGATGAGATGGGAGAGGAAGGCTAGGAGCTGGTTGGGTGGATAACAGAAGTACAGGGTGGAAAGGAGGAACACGTGGTCATGGAGTAGGGGGAGCAGCTAGAGTGGCATAGCTGGGTATATGTGGGGTTTGATATGGCAAACTGACTTGGATTGTAAACTATCACTTAAAGCACAAGAAAAAGTAGTTTTTAATGACACAAATAAATTCACACTTATCAATAATTACAGTGAATGTAAACAGCCTCAATGCACCTATGAAGAGATAGAAGGATAGAATGGATTAAAAAACAGGATCTATCAATATACTGTTTGCATACCTTAGGAAACACAGACGTCTACCACTGGTACAATGACAGGTACGCTGGCCAGTGCAACAGAATTGAGAACCCAGATGTAAATCCATCCACCTATGACCATCTGATCTTCAACAAGGGTCCAGAGTCCATCGAATGGGGAAAAGACGATGATCTTTTTAAACAAGTGGTGCTGGCAAAACTAAGTGTCATCTCATAGTATGGACAAAACTGGAAGACATAATTCTGAATGAAGTAATTCAGCCACAAAAGGACAAACATTGTGTGATACCACTACCAAAAGAAACTCCTGAAAAATTCTACACACAAAAAGAAAATATCTTTCATGGTGCTGTGAGGGGGGGAGGGTGGGGATGGAAAAATATTAAAACAATAGATAAGTGGGAACTTTGGTGAAGGGTAAGACAGCACACAATAGTGGGGAAGCCAGCACAACTTGTACAAGGCAAGGTCATGGAAGTTCCATAGACATGTGCAAATTCTCTGAGGGACCAAATTGCTGGGCTGAGGGCTGTGGGGTCCATGGTTTGGAGGAAACATCTAGCTCAACTGGCATAACATAGTTTCTACACTCTACTTTTATGAGTAGTAGCTAGAGTCTTAAAAGCCTGTGAGTGACCATCTAGGATACCCCACTATTCTCATCCCTTCAGGAGCAAAGAGTAGTAAAGAAAACTAAAGATACAGGGGAAAGATTAGTCCAAATGACTAATGGATCACGTCCACAATGGCCTCCAGCATACTGAATCCAGTACCAACTAGATGGTGCTCAGCTACCGGCACTGACTGTTTTGACATGGATCACAACCGTGGGTGCCAGACAGAGATGGGGAAAAATGTAGAACAAAATTTTAACTCAAAAAGAAAAACCAGACTTGCCAGCATGACAGAGATTGGAGAAAACCTGGGAGAATGGCCCCAGCCAGCCTTTCAGCTCAGTAATGAAGTCACTCCTGAGGTTCACCCTTCAGCCAAAGATTGGGCAGAACCCATAAAACAAAACGAGACTAAAGGGGCACATCAGCCCACAGGCAAGGACTAGAAGGCAGGAGGGGACAGGAAAGCTGGTAATGGGGAACCCAAGGTTAAGAAGAGAGAGTGTTGACCTGTTGGGAGGTTGTTAACCAATGTCATAAAACAATATGTGTGATAACTGTTTAATGAGGAACCGGTTTGCTGGCTTGTAATATACAGCTTCAAAAGAAAAAAAATAGTAGGAGACACTGTATGGCGGGGAGAGGTGTTCAGGACCTCTACTTTTTGAGCAACCTTTCTGGAGAGCTACAACTGCTCCAAATAATATATTTGTTTGCTTGTTAAAAAAAAAACAAAAACTGTTTACTCTCCCAGCAGCACTTCAGGATACTGAGCCCAGGACTCACAGACAGAAGATACCAGCAAGCTAAATCTGGATAATTAGTCTAAGAGATGTTTTGAGGCAGTGAATGCCCATTGGAGTTCAGAAGAAATTGCTAGGTCATGGTTAGGTAGTAGCAGGTGAGGGGCTTGAGCCTGGAGACGGTTGGGCTAAGGGGCAGGGGGTATGCTGAGGACTCTGGGTAACCAAGGCAGGGATCTGTAGAGGAGGGGAGAGAAGGCTGGAGGAAGGCAGATGATGTTCACTCTAAGGTCAGGCTAGAATGACTTAGATATTGTCCAGAGGAGGCCTATGTGAAAGCCAGCCTAATCCTAGGAAAGTGAATCTGCTGTGGAGAGATTTTTATCCAATTTGCCATCCTCCCCTCTAGGGACTTTCTGCACTGCCAGGATGGAGCAAAGAGAAAGGCTGTCCCCCAGGAGGTGACCTCTCCAAGGCCCTAGCTCTGTTTCTATTTCAGGGAGAACAAAGGCATCTGCATCACAGCATCCTTGTCCCCTTGGGAAGATTTGGGGGTGGGCAGTAGTGGGGAGGGGATGCGGAGCTGAGAAGTCAAAGGGATAGGGTGGAGATGGGAGAGATCAGGAGAAGCCAGGCAGGAGCTGAGGGGAACCTGGGGAGAAGGCAATGTCACAGAAAACGGCAGGACTTATCAAGGCCTAGGTACTAGGTCCCCCCACCCCAACCGTGAGGTTTTGTTGGGAGGGTCCACGGACGCCCACCCTTGAAAGCTGCAAACTGCTGCAAAAAGACGATTTGTAGTCAAGCCTACCTATGCTTTGACATGTGCTGGGTCCTCTCTCCAGGGCACCAAAGCCTGGTATGGCTGGAAGGATTTCCTTGGTTAAAGACTGGGGGGGTCAAACCTACTCAGAGGAGCCTCAGAAGACAAGCCTGTCATCTTCTTCTGAAAAGTGGCAACGTTAAAAACCCCTTGGAGCAGAACTGCTCTGCACACATGGGGTTGCTATGAGTCAGAATCAAAATCAACTCAGTGGTAACTAACAATATCAAGAGTGGTTTGGAGTCCGTAAGTGGTAGAAATGGTGTGTGCTTGACTACTAACCTGCAGGCTGGCAGTTCAAACCCACCTAGGGGTGCCACAGGAGAAAGGCCAGGCAATCTGCTTCTGTAAAGATCACAGCTGAGGAAGCCCTATGGGGGGAAGTTCAGCTCTGCAACACATTAGGTTGCTGTGAGTAGGAATCGGCTGAATAGCAATGGATTTGGTTTTTTGTTTGTTGGTTTTTTGGAAGGGGCAGGATTGGGTTCCCATAAACCAGTTCCCAGAGGATTGCAACTTCTGAGGCTGGGGTTGTACTCAGCTGCCTGGAAAGAAGACCCCATTCTACCCCAAGCCTGCCATTTAAGATGGCCACATCTAGCCCCCAACTGTACACTAGGGCAACTGGGTCTGAAGTGGGGGAGAGGCCCTGTATCAGAGTACCTAAGCAACCTGGGATAGTGGAATACGGCAGCAGCAGGCAATGAGAAGCAGACCCTCTCCAGACCACGGGGCCCAGAGAGAGAGATGGGCTGGGACACAGAGATGAGTCAGGGAGGGCTAGAAGAAAGAAGACATAATGCTAGCTGCTGCAACAAGTGAACACACTTTCTCCATTGCAATGACTTACCCTATAAAGTTTTTTTACTTTTTTAATTTTGTCATTGTTGTTGAAGATGTACACAGCTAACCTATAACAATTTAACTCAAACTCTTGTAAAAAGAGCAGACTTGAGAGTCTGACAGACTACGGGGACCTGAGAGGACATGGCCCTCAAACTTTCTGTTAGCCCAGAACTGAAAGCCAACTTCCATTCTGGAAGCCAACTCCTCAGACAGAGTAAACCAGTCTATAAGACATAAAATGATACTGCTGAAGAGTATGCTTCTTGACTTGGATAGATACAGGAGACTAACTGGGCAGCTAACAGAAGCAAAATAAGACAGAGGGGGACAGGAGCTGGTTGAATGGACAGGGGAAATACAGGGTGAAGGGGGATATGTGCTGTCACAGAATGGGGAGAGCATCTAGGGTCACATGGCAAAGTGTGTTTAAGTTTTTGTAGGAGAATCTGACTGGAACTGTAAACTATCACTTGGAACACAATGGAAAAAAAGATATCTAAAATAAAATAACATTGAAAGGCTGAAAAATACATATATATCAATTCAGTAGTTTCTGCATGTAGGAGTTAGTGACATTGACAACATTCTTAGAGTTGTAGAACCACACTCATCTTCCTTTTCTGAGTTGTTCCTCTCCTATTAGCATAAATTCACTGTTACCATAAGCTCTTAAGTTCACAAAGTTCATTTCTTACTTGGTCACAGTGCAACACAATTGTTGCCGTTCAGGTGGTCTTCCATGTGATCAGTCAGGGGCCCAGGCTCCTTCCCTCTTGTGGCTCTATCCTCCTGTAAGATGTTGGATTCCTCCTTATCCAGCCAGCATTCAGGGAAAGACATGGGGGAAGATATACCCACCCAACATTTGATGTCTTCTTCCTGGAAGTAGTCCATGATACCAGTGTGCACATTCTTCGGTTAGCATGAGAAATGTGGCCCCATCTAGAAGTGCTACTCAACCAGAATTCCACGCCATGGAAAACCCATTGCCAAGAAGTCACCTTCAGCTTGTAGTGACCCTGAAGGACAGAGTAAAACTGCCCCATAGGGTTTCCAAGGCTGTAAATCTTTACAGAAGACTGCTGCATCTTTCCCCCACAAAGCAGCTGGTGGGTTTAAACTGCTGACCTTTGGGTTAGCAGCTGAGTACTTAAGTACTGTGCCACCAAGCTCCTAAGCCATGGAAATGGAGACCCCGAATCTAGCCGGCTGTGCTTTAGTTACTACTACTTACTATCTGGAAATCTTGGTGGCATAGTGGTTAAGTGCTACCTCTGCAAACCGTGAGATCCACAGTTCAAATTCACCAGGCGCTCCTCAGAAACTCTATGGAGCAGTTCTACTGTCCTATAGGGTCACCATGAGTTGGAATCGACTCAATAGCGGTGGGTTTTCCGGGTTCACTTACTATCTATTCTGGGTCAGGCCCTTCATAAAATGTAATTTCATCTTTACAACAACTCTTGAAAAACAATAACTGTTATCCTCGTTTTATACATCAGGAAACTGAGGCTCAGAGAGGTTAAGGGGCTTAGCCCAAGGTGGTGAAGTCTAGACTTGAACCCAGATACTTGCGTGTCAAGCCTTATGCTGTTTCCTTTTCCCAGCTCACCAAGCTGTTTCTCCATGAAATGACTACAAGACAGAGACAGACAAAAAGTTAGTAAGTTAGGCGGAGGTGGAGTAAAGGAAACTGAGTTAGGATGGGAACCAAGACACCAGGAGAGGACAAGAAAGAGGGATGCCCAAACAGGAAGTCTGAGATTTCCGTAAAGAAAGGCAAGCAGCGAACTTGAGATGAGACAGAGCCAGAAGGAGGACCCAGGAAGTTCAGACAGGAAGGACATTCCTTGTGCCTTCCTACTTCTTCCTAGAAAAATGAGCTCTAAGAGGAACTTCTAGAGAGAAGAACTGCTCACAGAGAGGGAGGGCTGGGCCTCTGAGGAGCTTCCTGTCTCATCACACCCCTGCAGATTCCTTAGCCAGCTCAAGGTCACCTCCTCTCTGAGCTTCCCCCATTTGGCCTGGCTTCTTTGAGGGAAAGATCTGGTCTTAGGCCTGAGTCACACCCTCTCTCACAGACCTAAGTCGAAATTCTGCCCCTGTACTGAACAGCCACAGACCTAGAATGGCACAAGGGCTCAGTGAAGATAAAGTAGGTGACAGTGCTTTGAAAATGCCAATGAGAGATAGTTCTGAGGGCCTGTTCTGAGGGGCCTTTGCCAGAGAGGGAGGCAAGATGGGGAGCAGCTCAGGGACTGGGGCTTCCTGCTCTGGAAAGTGGGGGACCAAGCCAAGCCAAGTGCCAAGAGGAAGGTATAAATAAGGCCTTTAAGGGCCTTCCAGTTTCCCAGATGCCCTCAGTCAGGAGCAGCTTTTCTGACAGGGGGGGTGGCCTGGGAAATGAAAAGGAAATGGGCTGCTAAAATGTTTTACTTTGGAGGCGTTGGGGCTTTAACGAGGGGCCTGCATCGCTTGGCCTCCTCACTCCCCTGGATGATGGACGACAGCTCCCTCGCCTCCACCTGGAAGGCCCCAGAACAACTGGCTGCCTCTGGGCTAATAAATTGTTATGACCCAAATGAAGAGCTGGCCCTTAAATGTCACTCATAAGAGAATTAAGGGAACGACAGGCACAGGGGCCTGCGATAGGCACAGCCTGAGGTGGAGGCTGAGGAGAGTGGGCCCCATGAGTAGCTGGGGTCAGACTCCTCAGGAAGGGCCGTCTGGGGTTAATGAAAAGCCACCCCCCTCAGATGATGATTATCTCTTCTGAAAATTGTCCCTGCTCCTGGGTGGAAGGGCAGACTGAAGAGATGTCATTAAATTAGACTGACTAAGTATAGAGACCTGGCACCTCCAGCAGGGGTCCTCACCCTGGCTCGTCTTCTCTCTCTCTTCCAGTCACTCCTCCCTCTCATCTCCATTTTTCCCTCTTCCTGTCTCTCTTCCACTTCTCTTCCCCCTCATCCTCTCCCTTCCTCTGTCTCTCTCACTTCACTTCCTTCTCATATTCTTTCCTTCTCTCTCTTCCTCTCTCACACTCTGCCTTTCCTTCTCTCTGTCTCTCTCACACTCTTCTTTTCCTTCTTTCCCTCCGTCTCTCACGACACGCCTTTCCTTTGCTCTCCCCTGTCCCTCTCACGCTCTGCCTTCTCCCTCTCCCTCTATCTTTCCACGTTTCCTCCCTCTCATCCATTCCCTTCCTCTCTCTGTCTCTCCCCCTGCCTTTCCTGTCTTCTCTCTCACACCCCAGCTGCCTGCCTGGTCCTGGGTGTCTCTCGCCCCTCTTGGACCCTAAGGGCAGAACGGAAGAGGAATCTTAATGAGTCTCACCGAGGCCTGAGGGCCCTGGTCTGGAGAGGCAGGCCCGCTTCTACTTCCTAGCTTTGGGGAGGTGGTGGGGAAGGAGAGATCAGCTTACCACTCTTCTCTGGAGACCCTTCTCCAAACAGGAGGAGCAAAGTGGGCTTCAAGCTCCTTCCCAGCAGTGAATGCGTCTTCCCTCTCCTTAACCTTGGTTTTTCATTGTGAAATAAATCTCAAATTCAGTAAAGGACATGAAACCAATGTTCCATTTAACAAAATACTTAAAAGCAAACATCAGGAAAACTACCACCTTGGTCAAGGACCGTTGCCACCAAAAAAAAAAAAAGAAACACTGCCACCTAGTCAATTCCAACGCAGAGTGACCCCATAGGGCAGAGGAAAACTGCTGATCTTTTGATAAGCAGCTGCAGCACTTAACCTCTGTGCCACCAGGGTTTCCAAACCAAACCTGCTGCTGGCCGGTCGATTTTGACTCATGGCAACCCTATACGAAAGAATAGAACTGCCCCATAGGGTGTCCAAGGAGCTCTTGGTGGATTCAACCAACTGACACTTTGGTTAGCAGCCGTAGCACTTAACCATTAGGTCAACAGGGTTTCCAGAACATTGCCAGCACCCAAAAACCCTGTGGGCCCCGTCCTAATCAACTCCCCTCACCCACCCTCCTACCCGGGTTACAGGCAGTCACTTTCTGCTTCTCTTTATAATTTGAAAGTTCCCAAAAGGAGCCCTGGTGGCACAGTAGGTTTTTGTTTTTTGTTAAATGTTTTATTGTGTTTTAAATGAAAGTTTACAACGCAAGTCAACTTGTCATCCAAAACCTTGCACACACACTGCTGTGTAACTCAGCTGCTGTCCCCAGTCTGTGACAATATGCTCCTTCTTGCCACTCTGTATTTCCCATGCCCAGCTCCTGTCTCCCTCTACCCTCTCATTTCCAGTAGCATAATAGTTAAAAGCACAGCTGCTAACCAAAAGGGTGGTGGTTCGAGTCCACCGTGGCTCTGTGCAAGGAAACACGTGGTGGGTCATCTGTTCCCATCAAGATCACAGCCTAGAAAACCCTATGGGGTAGTTCTACACTATCCCATAGGATCAATATAGGGTTGTTATAAGTCAAATCGACTCAATGGCACAATGACATCAACAAGGGACCTCACGAGTCCTCAGGTGGTGCATATGGTTAATGTTCTCGACTGCTAACCAGTGTTTGGAGGTTGGAGGTTGGAGGCTGGAGTTGGAGATGCAAGTCCCCCGGAAGCACTTTAGAAGTAAAGTCTGGTGATCAGCCACTGAAACCCTCTGAAGCCCAGTTCTACTCTGATACATGTGGGATCACCGTAAGTCAGAATCAGCTTAAGGGCAACTGGTTAGTGAGTGAATCCAGCAAGACCAGGAAGCGGATTTGATCTGGAAGCTGAAGGAGACGAAGGAGTTTAACAGAGGCCCCGTTTTCAGTTCTGGTAGATGAGATTCAGAGCAGAGGTTTCTTACTAGAGATAGCTCGGACAAGGCAGAGCCTCGGGAGGCCAAATTCAGGTCACCTGGGGGTGGGAGGCCATCCCCACTCTCTGGTGTGGATTATGAAGACTGACAAGTTCACAAACTCATCCTAGGAAAAGTGCTATGTACCATTGCTGAATATCACTACAGTCACGTTCAAAGTACTCCCCTTGGGAAGCAGTGACACTAGCACCTAGTTCACCCTTCGAAGCAATTTTGGAACTTTTTCTCTGAAATGGCCATCAGAGCTGTCATTAGATTACCCTTGATATCCTGAATGTTATCGGAATGTCTTCCTTTCAATATTTCCATTGTCTTTGGGCGAAGAAAAAAGTCACTGGAGGCCAGATCAGCTGAGTAGGGAGGGTGTTCCCATACAGTTATTTGCTTACAGGCTAAAAACTCATTCACAGACAACTATACAATTAAGTTCACGAACTGGCCACCATCCCACCCTACGCAATGGCCATTCAAAAGAGTTCCAAAATTGCTTTGAAAGGTAAACTAGGCACTGGTGTTGGTGCATAGCTTCCCAAGGGGAGCACTTCAAAGGTGACCGTAGTGACATTCAGCAATGAGGCATGGAGCACCTAGAACAATTGAGTTCACGGACTTAATTGTCCGGTCTTCTATGACCCACACCCCACCCCCAAACATATGTGTGGTAAATCCCAACCTCTATGCCTGTGGTTAGAATTCCATTTGAGAATGGGTTGTCTTTGTTATGTTCATGAGTCTGGATTAGTATAGGGTATTTTGAGTTAATTTCTTTTGAGACAGAAAAGGAGACTGAACAACTAAGCAGAGGAAGATGGAGGGTAGAGGTGCCAAGTAAACAGTGATCTCCAAGGAACCGAAAAGCAGAAGCTGTGGGACAAGGACCCTCCTCCAGAGCCAACAGAGAGAGAGCACCTTCCCTTGGGCCGGTGCCCTGAAGGAAGACTTCCAGCCTCCTAAATTGTGAGAAAATACATTTCTGTTCATTAAAGCAGTTTGGTTATGATATTTTTGCTACAGCAGCACTAGATACTAAGACACTAATTCCCGTTCTCCAACTAGTCAGCAAAGCCTGGCCCAGCCTTGCCTGGCTCAGGCCCAGGCCCAGGCCCAGGCCCAAGCACGACAGCCCTCTGGCTCTCCCAAGGTGCTATTTCCAGCCCTGCAACCCGGAGTCCAACCACCTCTGTGGATTGCTGCTGCCACACCAGGGCCCACTTGCTGCCCACCACGGAGCCTTCCCCAAGAGCTAAGTGCCTTAATTTAGATGCGACCGAGTTACAAAGGCTCCCACGTGAAAAAAGGGGCAAGGGTCCTGGGCTGCAAATGTGAATATGTGCTTTTACTTTGCACCAAATAATGCGTTTAATTACTTCTTCGGGGGTAGGAGGCCAGCTTGGCATACGATAGTGAAGGCAATGCTAAGAATAGCAGTCTGCACCAAGGGGCCACGGATGCAAAGGAAGAGCCATGAAAGCATCCGGTTTCTGTTTCTGGACAACTTGAAAGCTCCTGCCAACAGCTCAAGAGTGCCTGCTTCCTCAAGAGGCACAGGGAACTGTGCAGAAAACGCTGTGGGTTTTTGCTTTTAACTTGCTGGTTTGATCCTCTCCAGCCGTTGGACCCCTGGAGAAGCTGGGGGGTGAGGCCATCTGGTGAGAATCAGGGTGCAGATGGGGAACACCCCTTCCTCTTCCATGTGCTCCTCCCCGACTGCTTGCCTGAAAGATAGGGCCAGAGGGAACCCCAAGACAATGCTGGCGCTGGCTAAGGTGTAGTTTAACACCAAGAGCACAGAATGGCGAATCTAGAGAATTGTTTTTTGCCTGTCAGGGCATGTTATGCTTCCTCTCCAGGCCTCAGTCCTACAGTAGGGTTTGAACAAGTTACTTAACTGCCTTGGACCTCATTTTCATCATCTGTAAAATGGGACTCAGTATGATACCCACAACATAGGGATACTGTAAGTAAGAGTTGAATGAGTCCTTTCATATAAATGGACTCAGAACAGCATTTGGCACACAGGAAGATTTCTCTCAATTTAGCCACTATAGCAAACACAACAATAACAACAGCTACTATTGTTATTATTTTCTGACCCATGAGGGGGTTAGACCCAGGAGATAAGTGTGTAAGGAGACCTGGGCTGAGACTTAGGGAGAGAAACAGCTTGAGGCAGACTGGTGACAGCTGCTCAAGTAAACTCAAATGGAAATTCAAAAACAGAAACTGCAAGCCAAACAAAATGTGGCCATGGGCCACACACAACTCTAAGATCACTGGTTTGACGGCCGACCTTTCAGGCTCTTCTGTCACTGGAACCCTGGTAGCACCATGGTTCTGAGCTCAGCTGCTAACCAAAAGGTCTGCGGTTTGAATCCACCAGCGGCTCCTTAGACTCTGTCTTACAATAAGTAGGAACTTATTGTGAGACTCTGTTTCACAGTAAGTAGGAACTGACTCAACACAACAGGCTTCTGTCACTGTACTTCTCTCCGATTTAGATCCAGGCTCTACCATCCAAACATAGATGTGCCTGAGAGCCCATCAAGACCTGCCAACCTCCTCACCCAATTCACAGAATAGGAAACTGAGGCATATCTGCCCTGGAATGAGACTCCAACCTAGGCTGTCTGGGACACACAAAGGGCACTTTCCCACGCGTCTTCCTGGCTTTGCTGCTGTGTCTGTGCTTGGAAAAGTCACTGTATCTCCTTATGGTTCTGTTTTTCCTTCCCTGTAGAAAAAAGAGTTTGAATTAGATGTCAACACAGTGTGAGGGGATGCACGTGAGTTTCGGAGCTAGAGGCTTGGATTGAAATCCCAGCTATACGACCTGGGCAAGTAACTTCAGCGCCTTAGCCTCATCCATGATTATCCTCAATACCACTGTCATTGCCAACAACCTCAACAGGGCATGCCGCGTGGAGATGACTTAGGAGCTGTTCTACAACCACTAACTCATTTGTAAGTCTGAATACCATCCCCAATTTACAGACGAGGAAACTGAGGCCCACTGAGGCCAAGGAACTTGCCCCTGTGAGGGCTGTTGCTGGTTCAGTGCCCATCACATAGCCCAGGGTGAGCTGACTCACAGTCAATAAGCATCTCCCATCTACCCCAGTGCTGAGTCAGAACCTTCTATGATTGTGTCATCACAGTCCAGACTGCCAGGAACCAGAAGACCTTTTACACACCATATGGCTATGGAATTAACAGAGTTGTAACCAAAGATTGGAAAAGAGATTAGGGGGCACAGTTTCTAGAGTGGAACTATTAGAAAAGAAAGAAGCTGCTTGGCTGCCTATAAAGAACGTGAATGGGGCCCAGGCACCCTCTTAGATGCTGGGCAAACACCAGGTGAGGGAGCACCCCTAACTAGCTCAGTGTGTCTGCCATTGGCCATAAAGACAGGGATTATTAGTGCTATGGTGATGGAAGAACCCAGAAGTCACAAAATGGTCTCTTTGGAGGGGGATAAGGAGGCAGGTTTATTATCCACAATAAAAGACAGATGCTCAGAGCCAGAATCAGCCCATCGGGATGAAGAGGAGATAGAACCCACCTCACTGAGCCTCCAGGGCTGCAACCCTGGTGGAGAAACAGATGGAACTCAGTGGGATCTTTGCTTCTTATTCACAAGGGATGTATTCCAGTCTCGACTCTGGCAGGGGCAGAGGCCAAATGGGCTTCTTGACCTTTGCAGTCCTCCGTTCTCATCTATCCAAGAAGAACCATTCTCAGCTTCCTGTCTCCCCAGGGAGACAGCTTAGGTTGGCTATCTAAGTTTAAATCCCAGTTGTACCACTTACTGGCTATGTGACCTTGGGTAGGTCATTCCTTTTGGCCTCAGTGTTATCATCTGCAAAATGGGGATAATAATAGAAGCCACCTCATAGGGTTGGGTGAGAATTGAATGAGTACTTCTGGAGTGCTTAGCTTGGTGCATGACACTTAGTAAGCCCTCAGCAAATATTGATTATTATGATGATCACTGTTATTATGTTGAAGCCTAGTGGTACAGTGGTTAAGAGCTTAGTTGATAACCCAAAACAGTCAGCTGTTCCTACACACCAGTCACTGCTTGGAAACCCTATGGGGCAGTTCTGTTCAGTCCTATAGTGTCGTTAAGGGTCAGAATTCACTCAACTGCAATGAATTTTTTTATTATTATGTTAAGGATTCGCAATGGCACAATGGTTAATGTTTGGCTGCTAACCAAAAGCTGGCAGCTTGACTCACTCAGCAACTGTAAGGGAGAAACGTCTGTTGGTCTGCTCTCATAAAGGTTACAGCCTAGAAAATCCTCTGGGGCAGCTCTACTCTGTTGCCTGGGGTTGCTATGAGTCAAAAATAAGTCAACTGGCACCTAACCACAACAGTAGTATTGTGCGTAGTTTAGCCCTTACCATGTTATATTATGGTGATGAATCTATCTTTTCAACTAGGCCCTGGGCTAGCACCTGACTTCTCGTATACCCTATGTCATTCCCACCTCGTAGCAGCCCCATGACATTGTTTGCCCTGTTTTAAACCAGGTTAAAGCTCAGGATGATTAACCAACTTCCTGTCCAAAAGTCACACAACCAGCACCAGACAGGAGCCAGATGAGAGTCTGTGGCCCTTCCATTTGGGTCCCAGGGCCTCAGTCTGGGGGACCTCTAGTGGCTCCCAGTTCTGCCCACACTACCCTGTGAGTGGGTGATGGCCTGCTGGGCAGTACACAGTTCAAGATGCTGGTCCAGGCTTCAGGCGGGAGGTAGTTCAGGGAGGCTAGTCTTAACTATAGAAAGAGCAGAGAGCTGGATCTGCAGGGGTGCCTGGAGGCTGAGAGGGAGCTGCCACCTCTTTAGACTCAGTAATACAAGCCCCAGCTGCCTCAACATGAGAGATACACTACGGCTGTTCAACCTGATACAAAGACACATATGGACACACAGGTACATAGACGCACCCAGACACCTACAGAGATACAGGGACACGGAGACATGCACATGCGGACACGTACACCGACCTACCGACCAGGATACACATGCATCTACTCACTCACACAGGGCGTCTCTCCTCTGCGAAGTCAAGTTAGAAGGAGCTGCTGTGCCTGCTTCCTAAGCAGAGATCGAATGCTGTAGTTGGGGGCTGGAGGCTTCTAGATGGGTAGAACATTTTGGATGACCACAGAAAGTTCAATTCACAGGCCAGTACTATAGTGAGGAGAAGGGGTGTTCCTAGAGCTTTTCTGCAGAGGAGTTAAGTGTGAAAGTCAGAGGTCAGAGAATAGTAGAGTTAGCAGATCCCATCTCACCTGACCCTAGTCTAAACAGTTCTGTGACCTGCCCCTGCTCCCCACTGCCCCCCACCACCACCAGAAGCTTTAAACTTCAGATCTAACAGGAGCACTGATTTTAAAATTCATATTCCTAGGCCATCCCACCAGATTATCATCTCTATCTTGCAGGCATGGCAATTGAGGCACAGAGAGAGAGTAGGTGAAGGTGACTTTACCAGGGCCACACAGCAGAGCCACGGTGTGACTCCAGAGCCCCAGCTCTCCTACCATATTAGGCGTTCCAGGCAGGGATGTTTCCACTGGTGGGGTGATTGGAGGTTCAGAGAAGAGACCTAGGATAGGCCCAGTTGTGTGTGCTGGCTAAACCAGGCTGCAGGATTCAGAGGGGATACCTAGTGGTCAAGGATACTGGTTGTGGGTTTAGCAGTCTGTGTGACCTTGGGGAAGTGACTCAGCCTCTCTGAAGTTGTAGGAAGAGCTGGATAGCAAGAGTCCCCACCACCCAGGGCTGTTGTGGGATTCAGTGAGTTAACACAGGAGTCGTAACACTGATGAGGGGCCTCCTGCCCTCTTAGCTGTGAGTGTCCCCCTGGTGGGGGCTGGGTCTACTGCCAGAGCAGCCACCTGAGGGGGGTGGTCTGCTTCTCCTGGGCCACCTTGAAACCGGTGTGACTCACCTTCCTCTCTAGGAGGGGACAGAAGGCAGGTGATCCCAACTCCAGATGTACCAGAGCTGAGCTGCTAATAGAGATTCCTGCCCCAAACTGGGGCTGCCATCTGTGCAGGGTCAGATGGACCTGCCCTCTAAGAAAGCCAGTAATTGGCAACCTGCTGTGCTCCCTGTCCTCTCCAGGCTAGTGCTCACACCCCTAAACTCTCAGCCTCTCAGCCCAAGGATGGGGGAGCACGGTCAGAGAAGCAAGGAGAGCTTGAACTTCCTCCTCCCCAGGGATGGGTAGCCAAAAGGGACACAGAGGTGAGGTCTCTTCCTTGAACCAAGCCTTGACCTTAGACCCACACCTGACTGTTGCAGACCACTTGTAGGAGAGGAGGATGGCGAGTGATCAGGAGCACGGGCCTGCAGCCAGACCGCCGGGGTTCCACCTGTGATGCTGACCAGCTCTTCAACCTTGTACACGTTGCTTAACCTCTCTGTGCCTCTGTTTCCTCATCTATAAAATATGCTAGGGTTGGAGAAGCTGTCCCTCAGTGCTGCTGTAAAGATTAAATAATAATACACATAAAGATTTCAAACAATATGCAGCATTTACTAGATGCTTAATGATCATTATCAGCTGCTGGTCCATCTGGCATCACTGTAGACTCCAGATATCATTGGGGACTCTAGATATTAAAAAAAAAATTAATAAGACAGACATGCTTTCATGCTTTGAGGTCTTTGGAGGGGGCTGGTGTGTATGAGTCAAGATAGTAGGGTAAGAGCCACACCGATTGGGAGGGTGAGGCATGGAGAGCATGTTGGAGGAGGAATGGCAGGAGATGGCCCGAGCGTAGACGGGGGAAGAAATCGGAAACTAGGGTGGAGGCTACCCCTTCTGGCTCCCACTTTACCCTCTCAAGCCAAGAATCTCTAAAGGCAGGGCTGTGTCTCCCCTCAGCTGGGGCTCCCTGAGGGCAAGGCTGTGTCTCCCCCTTAGCCTGGGCCTCCCGGGGGGCAGGGCTGTGTCTCCACTTCAGACTGGGGTTCCCTACAAGAAGAAGGCGGAATCTCTTATTTGGTGTCACCTCAGTCTTTTCCCAGAATGACATTAGTACTCTAGGGAGGGATGACACATGTTCTCTTTACTCAAAAAATCTTGACATTGTGTCTACCGTAGATGGGCAGCAAGACAGAGCATTAGAGACCCTAGGCAGAAATTCAAAGATGGTGAGGGCCGTAGAGTTCATTTGTATCAGCTTCTAGTTTGGGTGGTTGTGGCAGAGGGCCATCATGTTGGGGGCACACCCCCTCCTCTGGTCCTGCCCCCGCCCTAGCCGGCAGCCTTCATAAGCCTGCTCCTGACTACAGGGGCACAAAAGAGTGTGGGAGGCACCCTGACCCAAGTCCCCCTCCACTGCCCAGTCAGTAGGACCGTCTCTGCCCTTGAACCACAGGGACTTCCTCCAGCTGTCTGTCAGATGAATAATTGCAAACACGCAAACCAGCCATTCTTCCTGTCTGGACACTCTTCTCTGCCAGCCTCCTTTTAACAATAAAATAAAATAATGATGTTTTAATGTCTTCCTGGTGAAAGGATACACAGCAGTTTAGGTTCTCATGTAGCAATTTTTACACAAGTTGTTCAGTTCTCACAATCCATGGAGGTTAGCGTTATTTGTATTCCAGTTGTTCAATTTCTGTTAATCTAGTTTCCCTTCCCCCTTTACACTCTCATGTTTGTTTTAAAGTCATTGTTTACCAGTTGATCTGATACAGGTGAATTTTTAAAGAAACATAGTGCTTATGAGTGATACTCATTATTTTTTCAGCCAGTTTGTTATTCAGCTGAAATATGACCTCTGGTTAGTTTTTGTTCTATAGTAGGATAGTAGTCTCAGGCAGTCCAGTAAGTCTGTTTATTTGTTTGTGGTCCTTTTCCATATTTATATCTCGTTCCATCAGAGTCCGTCCGTTATGGCCCTGATTAGAGTGGTTGGTCACGGTAGCCACCTTCCAGTTCTTGTGGTCTCAGGACAGATGACATCATGGTTCATGTAGATTATTTGTCCTATAGACCATTTTCTTCTTTAGGTCTTTGGTCTCCTTTAATTTGCCTTTCTCTGAGTAGGTCGGCAGTGAGATAGAGCATTAAAGGCCCTAGACAGAAATTCAAAAGACTTGGTGAGGGCCATGGAGTCCGTCTGTACTAGCTTCTAGTTTGGGTGGTTGGGGTTGAAGGATGTCTTGTCAAGGACAACCCCGCTTCCCTGTGTCTTCATTACTTAGATGGCTGGCTGCGAGCTTTTCAGATGCCAGGCACTACTTACCACTCAGTCCTGATGCCCATTAGACCACCCAAGGGAGTTTTCTGAAACTCTAGTGTCCAGGCTTCACCACCAGCAATTCTGATTTAACTGATGAGAGTATGGATGACGAGTGAGGGAGGGAGGAGGCATTGATTTTTTTTTGTTAGTTTGTTTTTTAAATTTCAGGTGATGCTCACATACGGCCAAGGGTGACAGCCATAAGACCCGACTCCTGAGGAAGAGGAATGGATATTTTTTCCTCTCTCTTTTTTTTAAAATTATGATTGAATGGAAATGTACATTCCCATATAAATTTGCATGCTCAGCTATATGCAGCTCCCACTGCTCTCCCTGCCCAGTGACAGCACACTTCCTCTCTGCTCCATATATGTTCTATACTCCCAGCACTCTACTATCCCCTCCTCTCCACCCACTCCCCTTCCACCAGTAAGAGATCAGCAGGATGACATCCTATAGATGACTAGAACCACAAAGTTCCCACAAGATATGGTCACTCTGCATTGCCAAGTCCAATCCATTACTGTCCGAAAAGTCGACTTTGATTATGATTTATGGACAGGGGCAGCATCAGAGCCAAGGGCCATGCTCCCAGGAGAACCCCAAAGGCCCTGGACCATCAACTGAGATCTTTTAGTGGAATTCTCAGGGTGCACCCCTATTTATTTTCGTGTTGCCAGTGAGACTAAATTTTGTGAGCTCCATCATGGCTATCACTGGTGGTGGCCGAGCACCATCTGGTTCTTCTGGTCACAAGTCGATGTACAGACCCACTCACACGGGTCTCTCTGTCTTCTGGGTTCTCTTTCCCCTATGTCGTTCTTGTCCTTGGTGATCATCCACTCCTATTGAGTTGGGACCATTCTCTGTACCCTCAGATGGCAGCTTGGCAGCTTTTAAGACCCCAGACGCCACGCACCAATGAGGGGTTCAGAGAATCCTCATTAGCAAAATGCTAGCTCTGCCAAGTGGCCTCAATTTTGCCTAACAGCGTGGTCCTCAGTCACCTGCCCCAGCTACACTGTCCTTGCAATATTGGGTTAAGATGGGAGGATTATTCAAAGTGTGTTGAAGTCCAGTTGTTATTGATCTTCTTTCGAATACGTACTGTCGCCGATTTCACCCAACCAAATTTCTATTAACTATCTAATCTAAACCCTCCCCCCATCACCCTCTCTCCCTCCCCACCCTTGCAGCCATCAAAGAGTCTTTTCTTCTATGAATGAGTCTGTTTTTAAGTTCTCATCGTAGGGGTCTCATACAATATTTGTCCTTTTGTCGCTGGCTACTTTCATTCAGCATAATGTCCTCCAGTTGAAACCAGGTTAAGAGATGTTTCCTGCAATCATCATTTTTCTTTATCGTTGCATAGTGTTCCGTTGAGTATATATACCATAGTTTACCTATCCATTCCTCTGTTGTTAAGCATCTAGGTTGATTCCATCTTTTTGCTATTGTGGACTGTGCTGTGATGAACGTTTGTGTGCATATATCAGTTGGTGCAAATGGCTTTGATTCTGTAGGATATATTCCAAGCAATGGAATTACTGGGCCAAACGATATATCTGTATCCACTGAGGGTGGATATTTTTTTGACTCTCTAAAGCCCAGTGCTAATACTGTGCCTGGCTCATAATAAACTAAAACCAAAGCAGTTGCCATTGAGTCCTTTCTGACTCATGATGACCCCACGGGTGTCAGAGTAGAACTGTGCTCCCTCTGTAGGACTTCCCGTGGCTGATTTTTCAGAAGCAAATCGACAGACCTTTCTTCCAAAGTGTTTCTGGAGGGGGGCAGAGTCAAGATGGCAGACTAAATGTACATCTCCCTAAATCCCTTTGGAAACCAAGACCTGATATGATCGTTAAACAGAGCCTTCTGGACACCTAGTGAACCCTGGGATGTGGCATAAGGCTGTTAATTTGGACTTCATACCACCGAAGGCAAAACCTCCTCTTTTTCTCTGACCCCTGCTCTCGGAGAGAACAGGCTTGCACTGACTGAAAGTAACTCACCATTTCGATTTTTTTCCCCTCTGTCTTGGCTGGCAGGCGGAGCTGGGACTTGACTAGCTGCTGGTCTAGAACCACTGCTGGTCGGACCGGCAAGCGTAATTGCCAGGTTCTGAGAGCCTGGCTTTGGACTCTATACACCTCGGCTCCTCTGGCCTATCAGGAAATGGAGAAGCCCAGGCAAGAACCTGCCGAACTTGGTTCTTAGGCTGGGAGGTGGCTCCTGCCAGGGGGAGAGTGCTTTTCTAGCAGAGAAGCAGTGTTTTGCACAGTGTCACCTGGGGCTGGGGCCCAGTAGAGGATGCAGACTCTGGGCATCTTGGCAGGCTGGGCAGCTTACGTGGGATGCCATCTTGCTTTGCTAGGAGGTGGGGTCATCAATACAGAAGCCGCAGCTGGACCTAATTCCTGTGCTGAGAGGCAGTTCCTACCCAGAAGAGACTGCTTTCAGAAAAGCAGAGTTCTATACAATATCGCCTACAGCTGGGGCCCAAAAGCAGAGGCCAGCAGGCCAGTAGCCTTTCTGTATTTTGAGCTAGTTTATAACACCAGGTGTTCAATATAGAGATGCTTACTTTGTCAGCTGGGAAGAGGGACGTAGACACCTGAAAACCTGACTGACTTTGGAAGGTGCCAAATACTTTTTACTTCTCATAAGGCCTGGAGAAACAACTGTGGTACATCTTCCCAGTGTCTCTCCCAGTCAATAAATTGACCCACATGATGCCCAAAAAGCAGCAGACATTGGAGAGGACAGTAACCCAGAAGTCAGCAATGGCGTCAGAAGGCCCCCAAAAGAAACCATCTCAGAACTTCCCAGACGAAGAAGCTTTTCTGAAACTATCAAAAGGTGAATACAAAAGGATTATATAGAGAGCCCTACTAGACTTTATACAAAATGCAGCAGCCAGCCAAGTGCCATCGAGTCGGATCTGACTCATAGCGACCCTAGGGGCCAAGGTAGGGGCAAGCAGAGCAAAACAAAAAATTAAGCAAGCTGTTTGATGTGATGGAACATCAGTACTCTGAAATCCCACAGATCAAGAACAAAATCAAAGACATAGAAACTTCAATTCAAAGCCAAGAAAACAGAATGGAACAAGTGGAAAAGACAATTTCTGATCTGGAAGACAGCCACTGACTCCAGCATCTGTAAGGAGAAATCAGAAAAAAGAAATAAGAAAAATGAAGAAGCATGTGGGACTCTACTAAGAAAAACAATCTGTGATTAATTGGAGTTCCTGAACAGAGTGAGACACCTGAGAACACAGAGAGTATTGTGGCTGAGCCACTGACAGAAAACTTCCCAGAAATTATGAAAGAAGAGAATATAGATATCCAAGATACATATCAAACACCATTCAATACAGACCTCAATAGAAAGACTCCAAGACATATTATAATCAAGCTCAACAAATGAAACATAAGCAGAAACTCTTGAAGGCAGCAAGACTCGAAACAAAGCTAGCAGTCAGAGGGAAACCCTGTAGGCTTTCATCAGATTTCTCAGCAGAAACCATGCTGGCACAGAGACAGTGGCACGACACATTCAAAGACTTGAAGGAGAGGAACTTCCAACCAAGAATTACATATCCTGTAAAACTATCTTTTAAATATGAAAATGAAATTAAGACATTCTCAGATAAACAGAAACTCAGAGACTTTGTGAAAACCAAACCAAAGCTACAAGAAATACTGAAAGAATCTTTTGGTTTGGAAGAACAAAACCGCTAACTTTGTAGTTTAGAAGCACACATTATTCAGAATCCTACTCAGTTAGGGAAGGCTCCAAACACAATCAAAGCTATAATAGTGAAAGAAACAATCAAGTGATTGTATCATGTAAACTATGATATCATCATATTACAAAAGAGGGTTCTACTACAGTCGTTATAGTCCTTCCACATGGAGAGGAAGTTGACAAGACTGGTAGCAATCCAAATTGGGGTTATATATAGTTTATTAAGTGCAATCATAGGGGCAGCCATAAAGCATAATAAAGAAGCAACATACCATAACAAGAAATGTAATACAGGAGTCTCAACAACCACAAAACCAGCCTTGAAAAAGGTAAAGAATCAACTTGCAAAGAAAAAGGTCACAGAACAGATTAACAAGAACAACAGAGAAAAAATCAACACCAAAATAAACATATCACACTGGCAGCACTGAACACATACCTATCAATAATTACACTGAATGTGAATGGACTGAATGCTCCAGTAAAGAGACACCAACTGACATCTTGGATCAAAGGACATGGACCCAACTATGTGTTGCCTACAAGAAACTCCCCTTAGACCTAAAGATATGAACAAACTGAAAATCAAAGGATGGAAGAACATATATCAAGTTAACAGTGAACAAAGAAGAGCAGGTGTGACAATTCTAATCTCTGATAAAATCGATTTTAATGTAAAATCCACGATCGTGGGCAAGGATGGACACTATTACTGAAAGGTTCAGTACGCTAGCAGGACTTAACAATATTAAATATTTATGCACTTAATATTAGAGCACCTAAATATGTCGAAGAAACACTGACTACACTCAAAAGGAGACAGATCACTCCACAATAAGAATAGGAGACTTCACTCTCCACTCCCAAATTACTTCTGGGTGGACTCAAACTTCCAGCCTTTCAGTTAGTACTGGAGCCCTTCACTCTTTGCCCCACCCAGAGACTCCCAGGTTCATAGCAGGCAATCAGTAAATATTTGTAAAGAAATGATTGCATGACCGGTGGGGGGACAAGTCCTCTTCCTGGAAGTGCCTGAAGGTAAACAGGGCTGCAGTCGGTCTCCCACAGGAAAGGCAGTGACTGGCAGAATTCTGTGCACTGGCAGGCTAGATTTAAACTCTACCCCTTCCTCGGCCTTGGGGAAGTTGAACTTCAGTTTCTTCACCAGTATATGGGGCTAATAATAGCCTCTACCTCACAGAATTGTTTCAAGGAGGGAGATCATATCTGTGAAGGCTTATCTCAGGCTGCTTCTGTTAATAAGGCCCTGGGAAAGAAACAGATGTTTCGACAATTGAAACTGTTGAGGAAAGTTAACCAAAGGGATTGCTGGCAAAGATGCGGGCAGTGTTGAGGGAAAGCAAAATGGTTTGTGCAGTGCCCCGGGGGGGCTGGCAACATGGGGGAAAACTTAATACACCTAGGTCTAAAAGGGTACAGAGACTGCATAGAGGTGTGTGTGCATGGAGGTTCTACATAGCAAATTGACTTGAATCATAAACTCTCACTTAAAGCACAATAAGATATGTTTTGTAAATAAATAAAAAAAAGGCACAGGGAGGGAACTCTTACTGAAATCTAAACATACAGCTATGCTGTAGGAGAGGGGCTGTGATAGGAGGTGTAGGCACGGAGGAGGTAGCCACTGCCATCCCAAAATAAATACGCCAGCCTCACACATTGCCCTCCCTCCCAGCTCCCACTGGTGCCTCCCACAGGGCAAAGCCGACCAAAGGAGGAAAGCAGAGAGTCCAGGGAAGGCAACTACAGAGGTCAACTTTCTGGGCAGAGCACAGTGTGGAAGCAGGTGGACAGAGGATTTGGAGAGACAGACAGAAAATATCACTACTCTGATGTATGGTCAATGCTGATTAAATATTATTACTGTCACTGCTGTTTTTTTCAGCACGTGTAGACCCTCTTGTGACATCTGCCCTCGGTATTCATCTGTAACATAAGCACAGACTGAGACTGGGTCCTCTGCAGCCCTGTCCACACAGACAGGGACCTGGTACACACTGAATGAAGGAAGAACGGAAGGAAGGAAGGACGGCACAATTCCGTCTTCAGCCAGAAATGTTAACGCACTTGACAAGCCAGCCAAACGGCTTTGCCATATAGCAACCTTCGTTAAAAGGGAAGCACTTTGCTCTGGTATACAGATGGGGCCATTTTATTATTTTTTAATTTGTTTACAGAGAGCTCCTGCTTGATGTACACCATCTTTGCAAATAGTAACAAATGGCATGATTGCTGCCTCCAAAACCTGTGAAGTCTCCAAATAAACAGGTTGAAACCATGTCTGGACACGATGCTTGGTTACTGTTCATGGAATCTGACAGGTTTTTCAAAATGTACTGGAGGCTGGAGTAAGAGCGAACCAAAGTGTGCACGTGTGTCTGTGTGTGCGTGTGTCTGTGTCATGTTGTGTATATGTATGTGTAGCTCTGGACGCCCTTTTTTGATCTACATACGTGACTCAGGCCAGATGGTCTCCACGACTTTTGCAGCTCTCTGTACTCCACAGGTTCCTAATTTCTCTACCTTTACCATTCTGGAAGCTACAAACCTCCCTGAACCATCAACTTCCCAATTCCCAAAGGAAGCCCTCTCCACTAAAATGACATAAAACCTACAGATAACTAAACCAATTTTGAAAATGAGTGAAACTGAATGAAGAATACTTAATAAGGTGTAAGTCTCAGGGGACAGTTCAAGTACTTCAAGTGTAGTTCCCTAAAAGCGACAAGCTTAGTAATTTGGTCAGACCCTCAAAGCCCAGTCTTGCTTCTTGCTAGCCGTGCGATGCTGGGGAAGTTGAACCTCTCTGTGCCTCAACTTCTTCATCTGTAAAGTGCAGCCAATAATGGCATCCTCCTTCTGAGGTTGTTGGCGGATTAGATGAGTCAGTTCTTGTAAACCATCCAGACAGGGTGTAAGACTAAGCGTGTAATGGTTAACTGTCATCATTGTTACTACACAAAGTAGCGGCAGTATTTTTACTAAAGTGAAAGGACTCAAGACAATCTCTGTTACATAAAGCTGCCTGTTCAGAAGAATCTGTCCTGTCCTGGTGACCTTGAAGGACATATCCTCACCCTCACTCGTTCTCAATCATGTTGCCCTGGTTTATTTTCTTCCCAGCACCCTTTACAATCCGAAATCCCCTTATTTGTCTTCCTATTTACGATAGGTCTTTCTCTGCTACAAAGTCTCATGTGTGGTGCAAAGGGTTAAGTGCTTAGTTACTAACTAAAAGGTTGATGTCTCAAGCTAACCAGGGGCACCGTGGAAGAAAGGCCTGGTGATCTGCTTTTAAAAAGTCATAGCCGTGGAAATTCCACAGAGCACACACAATTCTACTCTAACACACATGGGTTGCCATGAGTTAGAATCAATTCAATGTCAATTGGTTTTTTTTTTTGTGGGAGATGAAAATTGTTAAGCACTTCACTACTAACCAAAAGGATGACAGTTCAAGACCCTACAGAGATGCCTTGGAAGACAGCCCTGGTGATACACTCCCCCAAAATCAGCCACTGTAAACCCTGAACCACAATGCAGACTCCATGAGAGTGGGGACATTGCCAGTCTCATTCACGGCTATCTCCCCAGCACCTAGGACAGCTTCTGGCTGCTGCTCAATCAACACCTATCCAATGAACGAATGTCTATGTCTCCAAAACATGAGGTGTAGACTGGATATGAGATGAGCTCTGGAAACTGAAATAATCCTCATGATGGTGTCTGCACAGATGCCACATGCATGTACAGCATGTTTTAAGCATGCACATCAAACCTCCGAAATCTCAACTCATAGGGTTGTCTGTGGACTGGATTTTTGTTTGCACTGCAGACTAAAACCAGATCAGAAAGAACCTCAAAAGGAAAAAAATATCATCCCAATCCCTGAGATGAAACCCCAGGCTCAGCCTCCTTAGTCTGTCTCTTGGATCTCCCTTTTAGGCATCTCGGGCCTGGGATGACAGGCCCTGTTGTTCTGAAAATGGCCCTTCTCATCAGGGAGCAGAGGCTCCATGGTGAGGACGATGTGCCTACTTGGGTGCCCTGCACTTTACGGTTTACGAAATCCACTTAATGCCATCTGAGTAGTCTAGTTACTAGGTACTGTCACGTTAGTTCTGAATCTTAGGACCCTGAGAGCAACTGAGCAAAACATTGCCGGGTCCTGTGCCACCGTCACAGCCGTCGTCATGCATGATGGTTAAGCCCAGCGTTGCCCCCACTGTGTCCAGCCATCCCATCGAGGGTCCTCCTCTCTTTAATTGACCTTCTTCTTTACCAACTGTCATGGATTGAATTGTGTCCCCCCAAAAATGCATGTAGCAATTGGACTGGGCCGTGATTCCTACTATTGTCTGGGATTGCCCTCCATTGTATGAATTTCCTATGCTGTAAATCCTAATCTCTGCCTATGCTTAATAGACTGGATTGTGTTAAAAAGGACTGGAGTGGAACTGTAACACCTTTCCTAAGGCCACTTCCCTTCTCCCATGTAAAGGGAGTTTCTCTGGAGTGTGTCTTGCACCACCTTTTATCCTACAAGAGATAAGAGGAAAGAGAAGCAAGGAGAAAGTTGGAGACCTCATATCATCAAGAAAGCAGCACCAGGAACAGAGCACATCCTTCGAGCTGAGGTTCCTATGCTAAGATGTTCTCAGACCAAAGAAAGACTGATGCAACACAAGGACCTTCCTTTTGAGCTGACAGAGGGAAAGCCTTGCCCTGGAGAGGACACCCTGAATTCAGACTTGTAGCCTACTGGACTGTGTAAGAATAAACTTTTATATGTTAAAGCCACCCACCAGTGGTTTTACTGTTAGAGCAGTACTAGATGACTAAGACATCAAGCGTGATGTCCTTCTCCAGGGACTGGTTCCTCCTGAAAACATGTCTGAAGTACGTGAGATGAAGTCTCACCGTCCTGAGTTCTAAGGTGCCTTCTGGCTGTACTTCTTCCAAGACAGATTTGTTCATTCTCTGCCAGCCTATGATATGCTCAATACTCTTCGCCAACACCGTGGTTCAAAGGCATCAGCTCTTCTTCAGTCTCCCTTATTCACTGTCCAGCTGTCACCTGCATGTGAGGCGGATGACCCATACCACGGCTTGGGTCAGGTGCACCTCAGTCCTCCAAGTGACATGTCTAATTCTTAACTTTATATTGCTCGGTGCAGTTTGATTTCTTGACTACTTCTCCCGTGGGCATTGATTGCAGATCGAAGTAAAGCAAAATCTTTGAAAATTTCAATATTAAGCATTATTATCCTCATTTTACAGCTAAAGAAGCCTTGGGCAGAGGGATGAAGACGGAGGCAGAATGGACTTACCTGCCTTCTGAAGGCCTGTGCAGGCTCATTCAACAGCACCCTCCTGTGTTCCCTGACAAGAATGTTAATAACCCTGCTGAATAAAGCAAAGAAATAGATTTGTGTACTGCAAATAAACTTTCAACTTCAAGGAGAATGCAACTAAAAGAGGTGGGCTGCTCTCAGTTATCCAGAACATTCTGTGAGCCAGAAACATAGGCTCATACACACACACAGCACCCTCAGTGCTTCAGCTAAAAGAGTCTCTTAAAGAGCATCCTACTGAGTGTTTCTTGGGATTGCAGCTGTTACATGGAGCCCATCAATCACTCCAGCAAAGGTTCAGGGGCCATCATGACAAAAACCAACAGCCCACTTTTCCCGAGAAGGGTGGACACGCTGTTGTTTGCCGTGTCTACTCAGCACTTCCCCACTGTCATAGAGCTGATTCTCGCTCTTGACGACCCCACTTGTGTCAGAGTAAAACCACTCCTCACGAGGTCTTCAGTGGCTGATTTTTTGGAAGTAGATCATCCGGCTTTTCTCCTGAAGCATTTCTGATTAAAACAGAATCACCAAACTTTCAGTTAGCAGCCAAGTGTATTAACTCTTTGCCCCACCCAGGGACTCAACACTTACCAATTGCTTGTGGTGGTGGTGGTGGCTGTCAGGTGCTGTTGAGTCAGTCCGAATTCACAGTGACCATACACACAACGGAATGAAACACTGCCCAGCCCCGTGCCATCCTCATAATTGTCACCATGTTTGAGCCCATTGTGACAGTCACTATGTCAATCCATCTCGTTAAGAGTCTTCCTCTTTTTCGTTGACCCTTTACTTTGCCAAGCATGATGTCCTTCTCCAGGGACTGGTCCCTCCTACCAAATACTTACAGGTGCCAAATACTCTTCTGAGCCCTTCTCACAAATTGATTTCTTTTGAGCCGCACAACAACTTCATGATGTGCTATTACTATCTGCACTTTAGAGATAAGGAAACTGGGGCACAGAGAGGTTACGGAACATGCACAAGGTCACGCAGCTGGTAAATGGCAGACCTGGAATTCAAACTCAGGCATTCAGAGTCCTGAGCTCAGGCTTTGAACCATTACAGCCTACCATCTCTCCAAGGAAAAAAATCAAGATAAACTTCAAAGAAGCAACATGACATGGCCATATTGTTAGCAAGTCGATTTATCACTGGTTATTTATCACCAATTATTATCACTAAGATAACAATTAGCCTGGAAAAATCATGACTGTACTGTCCTTGTAAAAACATTGTTGGTGGGTCACATTGTCAGAGACAGGGTGTCACTTTGGCTGGCAGAAGTGGGAAAGTGCATTTGAGTTACAAGTGTAAAACACTGAGTGCTGCTGTGATTACTCTTGTATCCCCCAAATAGTGCATTCGTCTTGCTTTCGCTCTCCTTCAACACATTAAAAAAACTGGAAGAGGTTAGGTGACTTGCCAAAGGTCCTACCACAAGCCAGCAGGAGAGCTTAGTCTAACCTGCTCAGTGTGATTAACATTTCCTCAACATCTGCCATGTGATGTAGTTCTGTTCTCTGCGCTAAAGGCCAGAGAGGAAGCCCACGCCCAGATCTTGGTGAGCCAGCTTGTTAGCCAGCTGAGGGCTAGAACCAGCGCCCTGCATAGATAGCCCCAGGCCTGGCCCTGTTGTATTTTCTGCTTAAGAGCAGCAACTGCTGTGTAGAAGTCACTTAAGGGTTTCAGCCCTTGTTTTCCTTCAGAGGGGAAAGAGGAAAGGCCAGATACCTGCTGGTCCTTTTGTTAGATGGCCAGTAAATCCATGTCACCTCTCAGAAACTTCCAAATAACACTCTCCCTCCCAGTCATTATAGGAGAATGAAGACCGACTCCCGCCTGCATCTCCCAGCACCAGTCAAGCTAAGGAGCAGAGAAAGGACCAGAGACTGCTTCTTTGGGTGCCTTGGCCTCCTCCTCCTCCTCCTCACAGCCCCAGAAAGTTGATAAGCCCCTCAGTGATGTCACTGTCCCACAAGGGGACATGAAGACAGAGGTCTCCAGTCAGGTGGTGGGAAAAGGAGGAGCAAGAAAAGGGGGCCAGGAGCCCCACTGAGGGCCCAGGTTGGAGGCTTTTGTGTGCTGTGACCACAGCATATTACAGCTCATTTCCTTCCCCTTGCGAGGACCACAGATCCACGGGGTTTTCATAGCATATTTGTGCATCCAGTGCTCTCAGCGTGCTGTCCCTCAGGGACCATAAGAGATGCTGAGGAAGGAAACAACATGGTCTTCCATAATTTCAAAGTCAGTTCCACAGTTAATAATAAATTAAGAGCTAGGGGTGGGGTAGAGGAGGGAGGGATGTGGAGGGCTCTATGAACCAATGTGTGTGCCAGTGGCAGCCAGTTCCCCCCAGGAACATCTGCCAGCCAAACATCTAGGAGTTTGGAAAAACAGCGGGAGCACCAGGGACTGAAGATGCCAAAGAAAGGGAAACTGGATCTTTGTGGGTCCCTGACAGCCAGGACAGCCAGAGGTGAGATGGTGAAATTCAAGAAAATTGTCCCCCACTTCTTTCTTCTTCCCCCCTGTAGTAGGTGGGGGCACCACAGCAAGCCAGTCCCTTTGGGAGCACCTGATGCTCTCATGCTCTCTAAGACAGGGCAGGAAGGTTGTTCCAGAGAAGACTGGAAAATTCCTTTTCCTAGAAGACATCACTAAACCCACTTATCTCAGAGTGGATTCTGACCAGCAGTCACACATGTGGAGATTTTAAATGCCTGTCTAATTTTTATTTTGTTTTGGTTTTTTGGTACTAGGAAGACTGTATCCGGAACCAGGAGTCCCCTGAAGACTAGGAACTCTGCTATCAGACTGGAAGCTCAGTCAATTCTTGTCAAGGCCAAGATCATGAGGGGACTTGGAATCAGCAAATCAAGGCATGGGGCATATACAGCACAGAGAAGACAGAGTGGAATGTGGAGCAGACAGCTGCCCAGAAATACCAAAAGGACAAGTAGAACTGATCTTGTTCTATGTGCTACTCCAAACTAGTAGGAGATGATACAAGGGACTGGACTTTAGTTCCAGAAAAACTTTAATTTTTCAAGAGAGTAAGTCAGTAAGAGGTAGTAAGCCTTCCAAAGGAAGGTAGCTCAGAAGCTTCTGAGCACGGGTTTGCAGTATAAGCTTGCAGCTGGACTGAATGGCCCTTAAGATTCTTTCAAACCAAGAGCTGACCCATGATGAATGGATGGATGGATGGACAGATGGACGGCTGGATGACTGGATGGATGGATAGGTGGGTGGGTGGGTGGGTGGGCGGGGGGACAGTCGGACGGACGGACGGACAGACAGATGGTTGGATGTTCCAGTCTCTTCAACTCCTGCCCCTACTGATAACTACAGGGAGGAACCAGAGCCAAACATGCAGGAGGACACAGGGACCCGGCTCCTGCCAGGGAGGCCACTGAAAAAAAGAATCAGGCAAACAGCTGCCAGCAGAGAATGATGAACACAGCAGTGGCTGGTGCAGGGTTTTGTTCCCCATGGTCTGGAAGAAGGTCCTGCTGTTGGGCATCTGAAAGGTCAAATAAATAGGAAAATAAATCTTCCTTGCTGGCCAGGGTAGTATTCCATCCTCAACCTTGCAGGGAGGGACGCCTCAGCTCCCCCTGCACGTTGGAAGGGATCCACTCATTCTTCATAAGGCAAACAGGAACAGTGAGAGAGTGACTTGACCACCACAGTCACATGGCTAAGAAGCGGGAGAAGCAGGGAAAAGGCCCAGCTCTCCTAACTGGCAAGCTGAGTGCCCTTTCTCCCACCCCCAGCTGCCCTACGGCACCATCTGTTCCTGCAGCCACTGGGATTCCTTTTAAAAAATATGTTCATCACAGGCAAGTCCCAAAGTGGACAGAGGAATGATAAATGTGCTCTTGCTGGCCTAGGAAGAACAGGCAGAATGAGCTGCTGACATTTCTGGGATACGAGGGAACATAGGTACATATCCTCGAGGTCTCCAAGTCTCCACGTTTCTTCCCCACAGCTACATCTGCTCCCAAGCACAGGGCATTTGTCTTCCTTCACCTTCCTGTGCCCTCTTTTCTTTTTTCTGGGGGCCTCTCTACATCTTAGGTACCTAGATGGTGCAACAGGCTTGCACTTGCCTACCAACCTAAAGGAAACCTGATGACTGAGTGGTTAAGCGCTATGGCTACTAATCAAAAGGTCAGCAGTTCAAATCCACCAGGTCAAATCCACCAGCCACTCCTTGGAAACTCTATGGGGCAGTTCTACTCTTCCCACAGGGTCACTTCAAGTAGGAGCTGACTTGACAGCAGGGAGTCTGGTTTTTGGTTTACCAACCTGCGAGATGGCATGTTCAAACACGACATGCAAGAAAGGCCTGGCAAACCGCTTCCATAACAATTACAACTAAGAAAATCCTATGGAGCAGTTCTACTCTGTTCCATGGGTCTCCATGAGTGGGAGTTGACTCAATGGCAATGAGTTTGATTTTGGGTTTTCTGCACTTGACCCTAAGTGCCTAGCTTCTCCACACTGCTTCTGATGGGCTGATAAACTCTTCCACTTGGAGACATTGGGGATTCCACGTGATGCCTTTCCCAGGAGAATTTACATTTTGAATCTGGCTCTGCAAGAGAGTGATGCTTAACGCACAGTACAGAACTCCTACACCAGGGACCTTCAGACCTGATAGGGGAGAGATGTAGGTGCCTGAGATGTCTTTCTGGTACTCTACAAACTACTCCCAGATGAGAAAGGAAGCTGGCTGGGGTGGGCATAGGGACACTACACAGATAACAAGGAAATTGGAGACTAGGCTGTTGTGCACACGGCCAAGGAGTGCATAGCACCCTGCCCTAAGAAGAGGACAGTCTCCTCCCTTCTCATGGACTGAGTCGTGTCCCCAAAGCACTATTGGCAGGACAATCCCCAGTCTGGTGTGTACTGCAGGGATGTGTTCCCCCTCCTTGTTTATTGATAAATCTTAGAGACAAGGAGCAAGGGTATTGAATACTGGCTCACATCTGGGCAGACCAACCACTGTGATTCACCATAGGCTACATTCTGCCTCTGTAAAACAGACACCCTCATCTCACCCACTAGGGCCTCCTCCTCAGGCTCATTAATTACACATCTAAAGATCAAAGACAGGGTGCAGTGCGCTCTGGGGGTTCCTGAAGAGATTCCCCCTCCATCAGTGCCTTGGAACTGGGGGAGCCGAATGGATTCCTCATGGGGGCCCCTACTGATACCATCCAGAGGACATGCAGGCTTGTTCCCAGGCTCCAGAGCAGAGCAAGGCCCTGGCTCCTCCTTCCCTTCCTGGTTCCCCTCCTCCCAGACCAGGGCAATTTTCCCAGAAGTGTGCTCACGCTGCGCCCTGTGAGCTGCAGCACCAATTGACTGGATTTCAATCAGAAACCCATCTCCCTTAAGGACCGCTTTGGATAAAAGCAGAAATAACCTGCAATCTAGATGCTGATGCCAAGCCTTTAATGGGAGAGCTAGAGACAGGCCGGCTGCCCAGCTCCGGACCAGTCCCCGGAGAGGACAAAAGTGGACTCATCTTCCAGGGGCAGGGAAAAGGGGGAAGCCTGATCTGCCTCCATGCTTGCATAGGCTGGGACAGGCCAAATCACTAGGCTTGACTGCTAACAGCCAGCCAGGACGTCCCTGGGTAAACAAGTGGTTAAACACTCTATTTACTAATGGAGAACTCACCCAGAGACTCAGTAGAAAGGCCTGGCAATCTGCTTCTGAATGGTCACAGCTTTGAAAATCCTAGGGAGCACTGTTCTGCTCTTAGGTGCATGGGGTCGCCAGTGAGTGGGAGTCCACTCTCAGTCAACTAGTTTGTTTCTGTTTGGTTGACTGCTCTTGTTAGTTTCGTTTGGCAGACCGCCAGTGTCCAGAAAGTATTCTTACACCCTGGGCGCTCAAAGCACACTCCACCTTGGCCTGTACAGGCCGGCTGGGCTCGGGGGCATCTAGGTGTGCTCAACAGTCAGTGGGCACGGGTTCAGCACTCTTCCCCACCACCCCCGTGACCCCCCGCCCCCCATCTCAGCACCAGCTGCCATATCGAACCACTTTTTGTCTCTGGGCCTCTATTTCGGTCGGGAAAGGGTCACTCCAAGAGACAGAAATCGCTCTGGTTTCCCCTTCAGACCCGCACCCTACCGCTGGCACAGGAGGGGCTGCAGTGACAGGAGAGACCCGCGGAGCGTTGGCGGCTGCAGTGAGCAGAGTTGGCAGCCTCCCTTGTAAATAATGCATGCCTCCTGGGCCGGGCTGCAGCAGGTAGTGTATCAAAGTAATATCGCGCGGCGAATTGCAGTGTAATCGCAGTAATTTAAGGCCCTGTGGGTGAGCCCGTTTCAGAAAGGTCGTGTGCCCGGACGGGCAAGGTGACTGGAGCGTCTGCACAGGCTTTGACCTCTGGATTTCCTCCAAGCTAAGTGAGGCCATAAAAAATTCAGAAGCCCAGGCTGTCTTCCAGCAAATGGAGTGTGGGCAGAGAGATTGTGTTATCCATCTAGACCCTCTAGATAGATAGATACACCGGCTGGGAAAAAAGCGATGTCTCCGCGCGCCCACAGCCCAGCTCTTTGGGGCTCTGTGCCCTACACCCATCTTCTCCCAGGTGGCCGACAGGCCAGAGCAGCCTGTCGGGCGCCGTGCCAGGAAGGAAGAGATGTTTTCATTAGGACTTGGGCGGCCCTTGAGCGAGTCGGCGGGATCCATCCCTCCCAAAACCTCGGCAACCATCCTCAGTGCCTCCTAGGACCTCGCTGGACCGCGGCCGCTCCTCCCCCGCGTGCTGGGATGTCGGGGTATTAATATTCATACCCAGCTCCCCTTGAGGGGCCTGCCGCCCGCCCCCCCCCCAGCCCCGCCAGGGAAAGTCATTCTGGGGTGGAGAGATGATAACAGGAAATGTATTTGCAGGCTCCCTTCTAACTTCTTGATGGGAGCCAGCTGGAAGCACAAGAGCTGAGCTGTCCCTCTGCGCTGGGCTCCTGGTAACCAGAAGGTGATAATCACTGGCTTCTCTTAGGAAAGACAAAGAAATGGAAAAACTTATAGGGCACTGCAGCCCCGCCGTAGTGCATTAAGCGAGAGCCTTGTGTCTGTGGACCAGAGGGGCTGCTTTGTGTGTCTTCATAAGGAACTCGCTCTCTTCCCACACCCAAAAGACTGACTTCTTCAGACCCAGGATTCTGTTCCCTTTCCTCCAGACTCCAAAGCATCGGACATCTTTTAATACGGAGAAAGAACAGACACCAAGCTTGCTGAGACGACAGTGGGCTGATGTCCTCAGTCCCGTTCCACTCCCCTAATGGCTTTTCTTTTGCCTGGGCAGCGGGCTTGGAAGGTGCAAGAGACCTCAGAAATCAGCAAAGAAGCAAGAGTGCATTCTTAACACCAGAATATTCCGCAACCACCCAGACGAGGGAGAGGTATGTGTGTGGACATGGAAAGATGTCCAGGATATATTTGTTAAACAGAAAAAGCAAGTTGCAGGATAGCATGTGGAGTACAATCTCATTTGTGTCACATTTTAAATAAAGGCTATATATATACTCGCACACTTGCATATGCATAGAAAATGTTTGGAAAGATTGTCCCCCATAATGAGGAGAGGGGACTTGAACCTCTCACTTCTCTTTCTGTACTGTTGCAATTTTTTTCTACAAAGAATTGCATCATAGTCGTAATTTAAAAATAAGTTTTTTTAAAAAAAAAAAAAGAAAAAGAAGTTTCCCAGTCCAATCCTGTATTTGAAACTAAAGAGCAAAGGTGGAGGGTATTTTCCAGGGTGCAAGGTGGTCATTATCCAGCTTTGGCCCCCGCCCTGCACACTTTCCACACCAGGCTCATTCCCAGATACACCTGCCCACCAGGAAGGAATCGCAGACCCCTTCCCAGAGCATGAAGGGCCCCTGGTGGGAGTGTGAGCTGATTCAAGAAAGCAAGCAGATAAAGGCCAGCTGACCAATTGGTTTTTGTTAGCTGATTCCAATTGATGACTGCCCCAGGTGTGTCAGAGTGGAACTAGTTTCCACAGGATTCTCAAACGATGACTTTTTGGAAGTAGAATGCCAGAGCTTTCTTAGACTGAGGTGCCTCTGGGTGGTCTTGAACCCCCAGTCTTTCAGTTAACCATTTGTACCACCCAGGGACTCCCAGATAAAGGCAGGGAAAACCACAGAGAAGAGCCAGAGACCGATTTAGAAACATGACTGGGTGGCCTGGACTTGCCCGTGTCCTGTGCCCTCTTCCAACCCAGTCTTCAGATACAGCTGGCTTCTTTGGGTACAGGCTTGGCAAGGGTTGGGGGTGGCAGGTCATGCCTAGGGTGACCAGCCGTCTTGGTTTGCCCAAGACTCAGAAGATGCCCAGGACACAGGATAAAAATGGGTCAGCCTTGGGCAAACAAGGACAATTTGGTTACCCTGGTCCTACCAGATGTATCTGCAGCAGCCCCCTAGCCTTTGGCAAGGGCGTTCCTTGCAGCCTAAGGGTGATGATTGCAGGACAGTTTCTCCAGGGGAGGACAGCCAGCCCCTGCAGTGGCTTGTCTGAGAACTACAGGCTGCAAGAGTTAATTCACATCTTGTCAGTTGTGTTTTGGTCTCAGCTCCAATTCACATACACGCTCACACCTGCCTCTCTCCCTCTGTCTGTCCTCAGGCACGTCGGCTGGGGCCCGGCTATGCCACCCAGAGCCCCTTGTACATCCTTCAGCAACATAATCCTCCAGAAATTCCAGAACTTTAATTACACACAGGGCGCGTTGCCTTTTCTCGTCTCTCCCTCCCCACCCCAGGAGACAAAAAAGAAATTTCACACCCTACTGAGCCCAGCTCTGTCTTTTCCTCTTTGATGCCAGCCCGGGGTTACTAAAGCAGGGACAGGCAACACATGCCTCCTCTGGGTCCTGATTCCTTTGCTGATTTTGAAATTCGCAGCATGTCTCTTAGAGATCATAATCTGATTGTGGCATGCCTGCCTTGCTGGCCGATTTATGGCCCCCTAGCATACACACTGCAGCACCCAGCGTTCTGCAGACACTGCCTCCCCCACACCTCCTCCTCTATCTGGCCCCACCTGGCACTGGTAAGAAAGAAGAAGAGAAGGTCAAAGCTAAGCAATGGTGTGTCAAGAAAGAACAAGAGGTCCAAAGTCAATTCCTTGTCTGTCACTAGATTGCTGTGTGACCTTGAGCAAATTGCTTCCCCTCTCTGGTCTTCAGTTTTCTCATTGGTAAAACACAGGGGTTAAGCTAGTCTCTAAGGCCCCCTGATTGTTGTTGTGTGCTGCTGAGTCAATCTGACTCCTTGTGTGTGCTGTCAAGTTGATTTAAATTCACACCAACCACCTGTGACAGAGTAGAAGTACACCATCTGCGCTATAATCCTTATGGGACTGTATCATCTGGTTTGTCTCCCAAGGAACTGCTGGGTAGGTTCAAATGGCCAACCTTTAGGTTAGCAGTGGAGCGCTCAACAGTGACATCACCAGGGCTTCTTAACACACATTTAGTGGCTTTCATGCCCCTCACTGTTTCTTTCCCTCAGCACTTCCTGAGATCACCGTTCTGATAAACTACTTGCACTCAGAATTTGCCACAGCAATTACTCTGTGTGAATACTCTTCACACTCATTACTTTCACTCATCATAACAGCCCTGTGGAGCGGGCGTGATTGTCCCATGTTACAGATGAGACCTGAGGCCCCCAGAGATTAAGAGCCTTGCCCAAGATCGCATGGCAGGTAAGTGACCCAGCAGGGATTTGAACCCAAGTGTGTCTGACTCCAAAGGGTCTATTTCTGCACCCCTCTTTCCCCCTAGAGGTGAGCTCTGCTTTGGAGTCAGATGTCTCACCCCTTCAAAGCTAAGGAGGCAGCTTCTTTGCTTCAGGCAGGGAGAAGAGGCTCCAGCAAAGGCCATCTGTGAGGTTCCATCCCTGGTAGCTGCTGAGGCCATCCAGGACCTCCTTTTCCAGTAACATGGATGCCCACAGAGCCCTTGGGTGGTACAGTCCCAGGCAGAGCAGCTAGGCTCTTGGTACCACAGCCTCTAGTGTGAGAGTAAACACTGCGAGGACCTTTGGAGACAGTAATCTTCTAAAGTGCTAGGGATGGGCCAAGCCGCTGCCTGTCCCAAGGGGGCTCTGTGACTCTCAGCCCCAATATGAGCTTCTGGAAGTGCTTGTTGACGGCAGGAGCTATGGACCGTACGCCAAGACTCGGGGGAGCCAAACCCCGCAGGCATCCCCCAGCACAGAGCCCTCCCTTCAGATCTAGGCTTTATTATAGTTCCTGCCATTTTACATCAGGTGTTATACTTACTAATAGCTTTTATACACACACATTTCCAAATTCACAAAAGCCTGCCTCCCTTCCCTGATCCCCAGTGTTCCTCCCTGGAGATGACAGCCAGACACCACCCGATTGCACATTCAGCGTGTATTCTTATGCAGACACCCCATAGGTAGACAAGCACACAGACACAGGCTTTCCAGACATATTGTTCTTTTTTCTCCAGAATGCTACATTAGAGCTCTTTTCATGTCAGTCCACAGAGTCTTCCTCCTTCCTTTAAACAGCTGCATAGCATTCCAATATTTTTATGTCTCATAACTGATTTCATCAATCCACTGTAAGTGGATATCTTGAATCAGTTCAATTTTTTGCAAATACTAACCTCCTATGTATGTTACTTTGTACACTTGGAGCTGTATCATAAAAATTACTAGAGACAAATTACTGGAACAAAGGGTGCATGCATTTGTAATTTCAAGTGGTATTACCAAATTTACCTCCAAGGATGGTGAGCCATTTACACTCATGTCAGTCCCACTATGCTAAATCCACTGCTGTCAAGTCGATTCCAACTCACAGTGATCCTCTAGACAGAGCAGAACTGCCCCGTAGAGTTTCCAAAGAGCACCTGGCAGATTCAAACCGCCAACCTTTTGATTAACAGCCATAGCATTTAACCACCATGCCACCATCATCAGCACCATGCATTCATGCACAATTGCCTGGGGGTGTGACATCGTTCTCCTTATTGGATGACCAAGTTGAGAAAAATATGATTCTGCCCAGAATGACGCAACAAACCATTTATTGAGCATTTAATTACATGCCAGGCTCTGTAGTAGGTGCTTTATGTTTATTGTCTTATTCAACCCTCATAATAACACTAAGAAGTGGGAACTGTTACCACCATTTCTCCTCTTACAGATAAACCAAGGGTTGAGCTCAGAGAGGCTAAGCAGCTTTCACAGCATTATACAGCCTGTAAGATGCAGAACCCTTTCATTTGAACCCTTTCACTGTGGACCCAAGGATTTCTGGTGGTACAGTCATTAAGTAGTTCAGCTGCTAACCAAAAGGTTGGTAGTCCAAACCCACCAGGATCTCCGCAGGTACAAGCCATGGCAGTCTGCTTCTGCAAAGATTACAGCCTTGGAAACCCTATGGAGCAGTTTCACCCTGTCCTATATGGTCACTACAAGTTGGAAACGACTCTGTGGCAGCAGGTGTGATTTTTTCAGTGCAGATCCAGAGCCTGGGCTATACCTGCTCCCAGGAGCCACCAGGGACCCCTCTGAGGGTGCTACTGAGATGCTAAACTGCCCCACCTGACATGGGACAGTCTTACACAACCAAGAATTATTACCCTTCATGTGCCCTGGAAACTCTATGGGTCAGTTCTACTCTGTCCTATAGGGTCACTATGAGTCAGACTCAACTGAACAGCACTGGGTTTGGGTGTTTTGCATTTTATGTGACCATAAAGCCCCTGCTGAGAAACACTGCAGTCATTTCCTTTTGCAGATGTGGAAATAAAAGGAGGCTCAGCTTCAGGAAGGAACAGGAGTATTAACCAGTAGAAGCAAAGTTGGGATGCAAACTAGCTCTGCCAGGTGCAGGGCCCGTGCTCAGTACTCTAAATTAGCCATAGTGCAGCCTCCTGTACATACTTTAAAAAAGAGAATGATCCCACACAATTTAGGGTATATGGGGGGGGATCTCATCTAGTAAGTACCTGCACCGTAGACAAGAACATTTAAGTCCCACAATAATTCTATCATCTTACAGAAGAGGTGATAGGTTCAAAGACTCCAAGCTGAAACAGCATGCTGGGAGTTGAGAGAATGATAGATGGAGGAAGACGGTGGGAAAACCCTGAAACTCAAGCAGCCCAGGGGTCTAACATCTACTGTGACATTGACTGTGATGTCAAACACGGTGGATTAACGGGGCTGATGTCAGGTTCCCGAACCAGAACAAGACTTGATCAAAGTTGTGCTTTAGGACACCGACTGTGGTGGTAATGCTTTGCATATACTGTTCCCTCTTCCTGGAAAGCATTTCCTAGGCTGGTGGACCTGGAGAACTGTAGCTCAAGCAACATCTCCTCTGTGGAGGTTTTCCTAACCCCAAGACGAATGTATATCTCCTTGGTGAGACTGGGCACGCCCGAGAGCAGAGGCTGGTTTTTTGTCTTTGTATTCTCAGGGTTTGATCCAGCACCAGGCTATGATGGAGCTCAGTAAGTACTTATGGAATGAATGAATGAGGTGATGAAGACTTGCCTACGATAGTGACAGCAGGAAGAGCAGGAAATGTGAAGCCAAGTTGAAGAGCTTCATGACAGGTTCAATATAGTAACAACAGCTTACACTTGCATTTTAAAAAAGTATGCACACACATCCGTTCCCATCAAGTCAATCCTGACTCATAGCAACTGATAGAACAGAGTAGAACTGCCCCACAGAATTTCCAAGGAGCATCTGGTGGAGTTAAACTGTTGAGCTTCTGGTTAGCAGCCGTAGCTTTTAACCAATATGCCACCAGGGTTTCTGACACTGTGTAAAGCTAATATCAGCCCACTGCTGTCAAATTGATTCTAGCTCATAGTGACCTTATAGGACAGAGCCCTATAGTGTTTCCAAGGTTGTAAATCTTTATGGAAGCAGACTGCCACATCTTTCTCCCTCAACATAACTGGTAAGTTTAAACTGCTGATCTTTTTGGTTTGCAGCTGAGTGCTTTAACTCCTGTGCTACCAGATGTAGTTTGAAGACTGTTATCTTATGAATTCATTCATCTTCACCAGTGCCCCATGAGGCTCATACTATTATTATCTCCTTTTGACAAATGAGAAAACTAGGAGATGACATAGACTACATAACTAGTAAGTGCTTAAGGACCCAGCTAATAAGTGGTACAGCCAGGTTTTACCCAAGCAATCTGGCCCAGGGTCTGTACTCTTAACATGTAGATGATTTAGTACAACTTAGAAGGACTGAAACTGATGGATGAAGTCCAAAGCCATCTGTCCAGGGACACTGGGCTGATGATGCTTGGAGGCCCTGGGTCTTCTGACCTGAATCTGCTGCATTATGCCTGCTACCCCCCAGGACTTTTCAAAGACTTTCTCTCTCTGGATCCATATTTCAACCCCCTCCCTTTCTTCACTTCCTTGAAGGCTCAGCCCAGCACGTCTACCAGGATCCAAACTTCGGTATCCACAAAACACGCAGCCTGGGTGGAAGTGGCAGGGTCCTTTCCCGGCAGCACCCAATTTGCAGAACTGGGGACTGGGACACCCATGGGGAAGCCAGTGGAAACAGATTCCACCTGATTTGCCCAGCCTGCCCCAGTGGGCTCTGGGCAGAAAGCCAGTGCAGCTGATAATACCATCTCTCTGTGGCACCTTCACCCTCACCCAAGTCACACTCCACATACTCAGGCTCTTTTGTGGTGAGTGTTTTGATTAATTTTATTCTAATTAATTCAGCAATCTCAAGCTGTTTGCAAAATCTGCACCAAGCGCTGCTCGGTGATGGATCCGCAGAAGGGGCTGCAGACAAACACACGATTCATTTCTCCGTTAGTGCTATATATATCTTAGAGCTGCGAGAGAGTGGGCTGGGGAGAGATGCGAGAATGCTGCCTGCCTGCTGGCTTTCTAGTGTCATTTCCCAAACTCCCTCTGCCTGATTGGGATAGGGACTTGTTGGAGAACAGGGACCCAGAGGGCTCTCCAGTGAGTTGCCAGGCTTGTTCGCAGAAATTTGAGCCTCGTCTTTGCCTCTTTCATAGGTCCTTGAGTGGTGCAGACAATTTGCACTGACTAACCTGTAGGAAACCCTGGTGGTGTAGCAGTTAAGAGCCATGGCTGCTGGCCAAAAGGTTGGCAGTTCAAATCCACCAGCTGCTTCTTGTAAATTCTATGGGGCATTTCTACTCTGTCCTATAGGGTTACTATGAATCAGAATTGACTTGATGGCAGTGGGTTTGGTTTGGAGGTACTAAGCTAAAGGTGGCGGGTTGAACTCACCCAGTGGTGCTGTGGAAGAAAGCCCTGGAGATCTACCTCCTACTTGGGTACAGGTCACAGCCAAGAAAACCCATAACACATGGGAGTCAAACTCGACAGCAACAAGCTTATGGTTTGTTTGTTTCTTCTTCTTCTTCCTGTTCGTGGAGCCTCAGGTGATCAGCTTAACCTCATAACATCAGCACCACCCCCCCCAAGAAAGTGGGGATAAAATGCTTGCCCTGGCCATCACAGGGGGGCTCAGAGTCGGTCAGAGTATGAGGACAGGCTTGGGAAACCCCAAAGACCTGTGGAGCTTAGAGCACTGCTGATGTCCTTATTGGGTAGAATGGGTGTGATGGTTGAGACTCAACTGAGATTTCCCAAAGAGGTGCAACGTGATGAGCAACCAGGGAACTGCGAATCAAAATCATAATGAAATACCACTTTACACTGACTAGAATAGTCATGATAGACAGACAGTAACAAGTATCAGTGAGGATGAGGAGAAACTGAAACACTCATACACGGCTACTGGGACTGGAAGAATGGTGTAGCCACTTTGGAAAGTAGTTCAGCGGCTCCTCAAGAAGTTAAACATAAAGTTGTCATGTTACTGAGCATCCTTGATTCAATTTTGACTCATAGCAACCCCCATATGACAGACTATAGCTGTCCCATAGAGTTTTCTTGGTGACAGAGTAGAACCGCTCCATAGGATTCTCTTGGCTGTAATCGTTACAGAAGCCAGTTCAGTAAGTTGCTCTTCCGGAGAGCCCCTCTGCTGGATTCAAACCAACAACCTTTCAGTTAGTAGCTGAGTGCTTAGCCATCATGTGACCGTGGCTCTTTACCATGTGACCCAGATATTCCACTCCTAGGTATACGCAGGAGAACTGAAAACATATTTCCACACAAAAATCTGTACGTGAATTTCCTTAACAGCATTATTCCTAACAGCTAAAAGGGAGAAAGAAGTGTCCATCAGCAGACAGTGGATAAACAAAGTGTGACATGTCCATACAGAGAAATATTCTTCAAACATTCATGCCCTGACATCAACAAACTTTCAAAACACCATGCTAAGTAAAACCAGGTGTAAAAAGTCACATATCATATGATTCTGTTCATTTGAAATGTCTGGAATAAGCAAATTCATTGAGGCAGAGAGTACATTAATGGACACCAGAGACCAGGGTCAAGGGGATGGAGAGGGACTGCTAATGAGCACTGAATTCCTTTGGGGGGTGAAAGAAATGTTTTGAAATTATGTAGTGATGATAGCTGCACACCTTCGTGAGTATACTAGGTATCAACGCATACTTTAAAAGGGTGAATGTTGTGGTATGTAAATTATATCTCAATTAAAAACAACAATGATAGATTTTCAGGGTTTGGCTCTTGCCCCAACTTCTTACTAGCTAGCAACCATGTAGGGATTATTTCATTTCTCTCTACCTCAATTTTCCCAGAAAGATGTTAATTTGTGTTTTATTCACTATGCAAATGCATTTGACTATGTGGATCACGATAAATTATGGGAAAAATGGAAATTCCATACCCTTAATTGTGCTCGTGAGGAATCTATGTGTAGACCAGGAGGCAGTTGTTCAACTAGAATAAGGGGATACTGCATGTTTTAAAGTCAGGAAAGGTGTGTTTATCAAGGTTGTATTCTTTCACCATATTTATTCAATCTGTGTGTTGAGCAAATAATTCAAAAAATTAGACTATGTGAAGGAGAAGAGGCATCAGGATTGAAGGAAGACTCATTAACAACCTGTGATCTACGGGTGGCATAACTTCACTTACAGAAAGTGAAAAGAACTTGAACTACTTAGTGGTGAAGATTCAGGACTATGAACAAAGCTGTCTTGTAAGAAGTACTGCCAGAATGCTCCTTAGAAGCAAGCATGGAAAAACTTCATCTCCAGTACTCTGAACATGTTATCAGGAGGGACCAGTCCCTGAAGAAGAACATCATGCTTGGTGAAATAGAGGGTCATCGAAAGAGAGGAAGACCCTTAAAGAGATGAACCGACACAGCAGCTACAATAATAGGCTCAAGCTTAACAACAAGTGTGAGGCTGGCACAGGACCGAGTTTTCTTCCATTGAGTCAAAAATAACTCAAAAGGGTGCATTCTGAGAGCTCCATTAAAAGACCACAACTGATGGCCCACAGGCCTCGGGTTCCTCTGGGAGCATGACCCCTGGCCCTGATGCTGCCCCTGTCCATAAATCACAATGGAGGTCAACTCTGGGACAGAAAGGTGTTGGACTTGGTGATACAGAGTGACCATATCTTGTGTGTATTTTATGGTTCTGTGCATCTATAGGATGTCATCCTGCTGATCTCTTACTGGAGGAAGGGGAGTGGATGGAGAGAAGGGGATAGGAAATGGTTGGGAGGATAAGACATGTACGGAGTAGAGAGGAAGAGTGTGCTGCCACCCGGCAGGGAGAACAGTGGGAGCTTCATATAGGTGGACATGCAATTTATATGGGAATGTACATTTTCATTCAATTATAGTGATAATAAAAAAATAAAATAACTCAATGGCACTGGACAACAAAAACGGAGATAATAATAACATCCACCTCTTTGGGTTCTTCTATGGATTAAATAAATACAAACAAAGCTGTTAGATCATGGCCTGGCGTGGAGTCCAGTGGTATTCATGAGAATGATTATTATGATTCTCTTAGTTGCCTTTGTTCCTTTAAAATTTTCCAAATGCAACACAAATTCCCAGTTAAACGTGAGCTTTCTCTGACTAAACAAATGTTAACATACCTTCCACCCAACATTTCATCATTTCTCTGAAAGTGTTGAAGTCTTGGTCCATAATCTGTATTTCCTCTCCAGAGCGGCCCATTTTTCTTCTTGATCAGTAAAGCACCCCAGACAGCCAGGCTCAACTTGTTCCATGTCTATAACTCCCACCATATCCAGACCCCACTTGGACCATCATGGCATGCTCTAAAGGTATGAGAAGTCCCATCCATAGGAACTTTGGGACCACAAGATGGTTAGAAGGGACATCATCTTAAAGCTGAGCCTGCTAAATATGCACAATGATTTTCTTTAAAATCTAAATAAATATAGGAAAAATTTTAAAAAGTTGAGGTGTCATCTATCTATACGGTGGGTTGTTTTCTCTCTTTTTTTGCACTTTGATGAAGATTTACAGAAGAAATTAGCTTCTCATTAAAGTTAGTATGCATACCATTTTATGAAATTGGTTAACAACCCCATGACACATACACTCTCCCTTCTCAACCTTGGGTTCGCTGTAACCAACTTTCCTGTCCCTCACTGTCCTCTAGACCTCCAGGTTGTTTTTTCTTTTATTTGGAGGGATATTGGAATGGGCAAATGGAAACTGGGAGGCAGGTCCCTCATAAGATGCCCTCGGGACCTGTAGTGGCTCCATGAAGACAAAAACAGACAAAGCAACAAGGTAATAGAACAGGAGGTGCTGGCAAGAAGATGATGCTTTAGATGCTTCAGGGTCTCTTTGAGGCAGTGTCTTTGGAGTCAAATCCTGAGAAATGAGAAGTAGCCCATCCAGCAGCAATCTGGAGAAAGAGCACCCAGATAAAAGATGTGGTCAGTGCAAAGGCCTCAAGGCAGGAATGAGCTTTGCGTGTTTACAAGGCAGAGAGCAGTGACCGAGAGGGACATTGGGACAAATCAGAGGGATGAGGCCACAGGGTCAGACCCAAGGGCTAGTAAGCCATGTCAAGGAGCTGGATTTCATTCTAAATGTACTGTGAATGTTCAGAGGGCTTTAAGAAAGGAAGTGACCCAATCTCGCTTATGTTTTTAAATGGTCTCTTCAGCTGCTTCTCTAGCACCCATCCATCCATCCATCCATCTATCACAAGATTTACCATATACCTACTGTGTGTCAAATTCTGTGCCAGCCACCAGCAGGTTGAAGATAGGTGAGACATTGCCCTCCTCTCATGAAGACAGATTCTTTCAAATTTGGGGCAGTAAGTTCCATGACAAGAAGTCCTGGTGGTACAGGATTAAACACTTGGCTGCTAACTTAAAGGTCAGTGGTTCAAACTCACCAGCTACTCTGTTGAAGAAAAGAGACCTGGTGATCTGTTCCTGTAAAGACTGCAGCCTAGAAAACCCTATGAGGAAATTCTACTCTGTCGTACAGGGTCTCCAAGAGTTAGAATGAACCCGACAGCACACAACAAGTGTGTGCTGTAATGTAATGGAGGTGTGAACAGGGTGTATGTGTTGAGGAGAGGACTAGGGGTCTGGGATTTGGGGCCAGGAAAAGCTATTGGTTAGAACAGTGGTCCTCCAAATGATGGCATCAGAATGCCTTGGAGGGCCTGTTAAATCACAGATTGCTGTGTGCATCCTCCCCCATAACACCTGATTCAGTAAGTCTGCAGTGGAGCCCAAGAATTGTAATTTTCAGCAAGTTCCTTGGTGATATCGATGCTGTACTTTGAAAATCGCTGGTCTTTCAACTTCTCCTGTAGACCAGAAAAGAGTCCCTGGGTGGTGCAAATAGTTAAGTTCTCAGCTATTAACTGAGGTGCCTGTCAAGAAAGGCCTGGGGACCTGCTGCAGAGCAATCACAGTCCCCAAAACCTAAGAGCAAAGTTCTACTATAAAACTTCCAAGAATCCAGATCAGCACCTGGGGTTTGGACAGCTCCCAGCAGCAACTTGCAACCTTTCTCTATCTGCTGCTCGCCAGGGTCTGAAACAGCAAGCCAACTGGGGAGAGCCAATTCCCCACCATCCCCTTCTATGTCCTACCCTTTGGAAAGGTTACGGATTCCACCTAGTTCCTCTTCCTCTCTCTCATTCCTTGAAGTCACGTGTTCAGTCAGTCTGTCTGTCCTGCCCCTAGAGGAGTATTTGCATTCTCGGCTGCCTTCATTGATTGCTTTCAGGATGCAGAAGACTTCAGTTACTGAAGCACTCGGCCCTTTGGAGAACTGTGCCCTGGGTGGGGGGTCCTAGAATCCCCTAACTCATCTGCATGCCAAGGACCCTATTCCTTTCACCCAACCACTGCCATCAAGCCAGGTCTGACTTATAACAACCCTAGAGATCACAGTAGAACTGCCCAAGAGAGTTTCCAAGGAGTGCCTGGAGGTTTTGAACTGCCAAACTTTTGGTTAGCAGATGTAGCACTTAACCCACTATGATACTGTTGTTTCCATTTCTTTCACACTCCAATGGGAAATGTCTTTCTCACTGTCCCCTGGTCCCTCCCTCTATCCAGCTATTCCCTTCTCTCCTGTCTTATTTCTTCAGCCTTGCCCCTTCCTCTGTCCTTTGCCCATCCCATCTGTGCTGAATTTGGAAGTTCTCCTATGAACATCTAGTTGCCAGAGCTCCTAGCAACCTTGGCCCTCAGTCCCCCAAAAGCAAAGAACTGAGGTTTCTGATATCCATCAGAACCTGAATTTCAAAATTATTAAAGCTCCTTAATTTGGCATTCCTGACTGTCCTTCAAAACTAGAACTTTCCCTTGATTTTTCAGGGGGCAGCTCATCCAGGTGGCCCCTTTTTCATCAAATTGGAAACTCTCCGAGGGCAAGGAGCACAGCTACTCAGCTCTGAAATTACATGCTTAGCACAGTGCCTACCATCTAGCTTAGTAAATAGTCACCTTACTAGTATTATTGCTGTCATTGTTGCATCACTATTGTTAGGTGCTGTGGAGTTGACCCTGATTCATAGTGACCCCATGAGACAGAGTAGAACTGCCCCATAAGTGTTCCTAGGCTGTAACCCTTGCGGGAAGGGGGGAGCCAATGGGTGGGTTTGAACTGCCGAACTTTTGGTTAGCAGCCAAGTGCTTAGTAACTGTTGCGCTATCAGGGCTGTTTCATTACTGCATTACCGTTGTATTACTGTTCTTTTCTTGCCTGATGCTCAGACCAGTGAACGGACCACGGTAGGGTTTCAATAGAGTTGCAAGCGAATACCTGACAAAATCCCTGGTCATTATTCCCACCTGGCTAGCCTCGCCTCCTGCCTCATTTGCCTGTAACATCTTCTCCCTCATTTGCCTTTTTCCCTGGCCTTAACTGCTGCTGTGTTTCAAACCAGAACATTTGAATGAGTTTTGAGCAATGACGCCCCACCCTCACCCCCAGATCTTGGAGGTCTGGGAGATTAGTGTCAGGAGATTTGGTGGGTAATGGGTTCTGGGCCATAGAAAACAGTCCCCTTTACAGAGATACAATTCTACAGGTTACACGTCCCTGGGCTGGGACACAGTCACAGACCTCGGGGAGCCTGGTGTCAGGGTGGTGTATGTGGGCCCACATTATGATGGAATGTTCTCCACTTTCTGTAAAGCTGTTGACAAACATGTATGAAATGTGGTGGTTTTTTGTCTTTAGCCAAACACTGTAGGCCCTCGTGAGTCACAAAAGTTTTGAGATATTACTTGGGAATATAAGAGGCAAAGTCCCTATTTCCCTCTGTCAAAGGTTTAGTTTTCTTATTTATTTACTAGTATGCCACTGGGTAAATTGAACCCTGAAAAACATTAAAAGAAAATAAACATATCTCTCAGCTGCTCACGTACCCAGCACTCACCAGGGACCTTAGCTGTCAACAAGCCTCCCTGGCCAGGGATGAAGTTGCAGCTAGGAGATGGGGGGGCGGAGTCTGGGACTTGCAAATAGAGAACTTCTAGCCACCCACTCCAGGAACGTCCAAGCCCCCTCCCCACCTGTCAGCTTTCATGCTCCATCTGATGAACAGCGCCACATGGAGTCCACAGGTGTCCCCCACAGCGTGGGGAGGGTGTAATGATTCCCTTTTTTATCCCCATACTTTCAATCCCTGCACCTCCCGCTACCCTGAGACACTCGCACACATACCAGCAATGACAAACACACCTGAACCAAACGAGGAATGTCTTCTCAGAGTCCTATCTACATGGCTGAAATCAGAAGGTGGGATGTCTGAAAGCATTCTTACGGCCTGTTTATGGTCTCTGAGAATCAATACCTACTCTGGGAAAGAAAAAAACATATATATATATGGACACATGCACACACACATATATCTGTGGTGGCTGGAAGGAAACCTCTCACACTGAAAACCATGACAGATGAATTTTGTTTGGACCTCTATGCCTTTTAAAGGTGAATTTAAGCTCACTAAATTAGAATCTGGATCCCAGCACCCACCCAGCCCCGGCCTCCTCTCTCCCTTAAGGGGGACCATGGCGGGGGAGCAGCCAACCAGGTCCTCATTCAGAATTCAATCTCTCCTGAGTGGCATGACTGCATCTCACTCTGTGCCCTGTTCAGTGAAGAGAAGAGCTGAGTGCTCTCACCAGGAAAGCAGGCCTGGGTTTACAAGAGTAAGGACCAAGGACCTACTACTTTGGGGTCTTTAGAGGGCCCCTCCCTCATAGAGCAGCTGTGACTCCAGGTTGCTTAGGATCAGGGCAAGCAGTTCACCCAGGCTCGCGTAATACAATGCCCTTCTCTACACTCATTCTCCTGCTCAAGAACATGCAGTGGCTCCCAGTATCCCAAAGCAACTACATTTCCTCTCCTGGGCCCATTGCAATCCACACAGAGAAGCTCCTTGGAGCTCTGTGTTGAAAAGGACTCTGAGGCTGCACGTGGCTCTGCGAGGTAAGTGCGGCGATTGTTTAGTGATGTCTGCTGTGGATTAGGAGGGAAGACAGGAGGCACCAGCGCTGAGTATGTGTCTTTCCTGGATTACAGAATGAAGTCCAAACATCTCTGCTGGTCTTTCAAAGCCCTTCACTGTCTGACCACCCATTTCCTCTCCAGTGTCATTGCTTCCTCTCCAACAAGGCACATTGGCTTCACTTTGCATCTGAACCTGCTGCCTTCAGTGCAATCTCAGTGCCTCTACTCAAGCTGATGCCCCTACCCTCCCGCCATCTGCACATCCTTCATATGTCAACTTAATTCCCACTACTTCTTCAGGTCCAACTCACACTTTCCTCTTTCATGAAGTTTTCTTTACAGCACCAGTGTCCACTGGCTCTCACAAGCTTTGCCACACACTGTAATAGCTAAATGTTAGAAGGTTTTCTATTTCCTAGTGCCCTGGTGATGCACTGGGAGAAAGATGTGGCAGTCTGCTTCCAGAAGGATTTACAGCCCTGGAAACTGCCCCTGTGGGGCAGTTCTGCTCTGTCCTATAGGTTTGCTATCAGTTGGAGTCAGCTCAGAGGCAGTGGGTTTGATTTTTTTCTTTTAATATCTCCAACCCACTTGTAAACCACCCCAACTACCATGAAACGAGCACCGTATTTTAATTTTCTCTGCTGCCCCATAGCACCTGACACCCACAGGGTTAACCAGGTTTTTCAAGATCTCTGGATTCTTAGAAGCTGTGCTTGTGGGATGATGAGTCAGATGGACTTGGCCTGCATCACAAGTCCCCAAGAGCCATTTTCAATCCCTGATCACTATGCACTCTGTAGTCTGGAAGCAGGAATCATGCAACTAAATTTAGGGTCCTTAATGTGCTAATTTGCAAAATGGGCAGATATTTTCTGGCCATTGCCCCTCTGCCTATCACACAAGTGGCAGAGATTCAATGTCCACCCTGCTGCTGGCTAGCCTGGTGACCGAGAGGCAAAGTTTAACCCTCCTTGAGACCCAGTGTCCTCATCTGTACCGTGTGAAGTTCTTAGTGGGAATAGGAGCTCAGGGAGGGATTGTTTCCTTCTCTTTAGTCCCACTCCAAAGCACATGAAAGGCAGATGGGGCATCAGTGAACAAGTGGGGAAGCAGGCGGAGAGGTGAAGCCCAGGTATCAGCTTTGGAAAAGCTTTCCTCCCTCCAGAGCTCTCTTGCTCTCTCCTGCTATCCACTGGGGCTAGGAAGGGATTTAGGATGATAAGACACAGCTCTACAGAGCCTACCATGAGAAAGTGCAGTTGTCAGGCCTCCAATGTCCAAGGCTTGGAAGGGAGGCTCAGGTCCCAGTCACCTACCTATAGATCGGGGGTAAAATGGAGAGGGGGTGACAAGACACAGTTCAGCTGGAGAATCAAAGATGACAGAGAGCAAGGGTCACCCAGGCCAGCAGCCTGGTCTATTAGCCCAAACAGGCCCTTCTCAGTAGAATGCACACAAAGTCATTCTGACCACTACAAGGGGACCCAACCCCCCTTTCTCTGACACACAATAAATAGAGCAGAGTGGCTCTGCCTCACCTTTCCCCATGTGGCCACCACAAATGGTAATTACAAAAATTATGGAAAAATACCTGTGACACAGTTAAGTAGAAAAGCAGGACACAGCACAGTATGTGTCTTATACTATAGAGTACCATAGTAGAAAAACAAAAACACTGGGAAGTGAATTGTGTCGAGGATAAGAGGGCAGACACTCAAGCCAGCCCCCACGAGTAAAACCCATCTCTGTACAAGTTATTCAACTTTCATGTGCCTCAGTTCCTTCACCTGTAAAACAGAGATGACTAATACTAGTAGGGGATTCTTTTCTTTTTAATTGTGATTAAGTGAAGGTATACAATCCAAATTAATTTTACATGCCCACCTATCTGCGGCTCCTGCTCTCCTTGCCTAGTGACAGCACACTCCTCCTTCTCACTCTATACTTGTTGTATCCTCTTAACAATCTTCTCTTCCCTCCTTTACACCCTCTTCTCTCCCATCTAGAAAGAGACCAGTAGGACAACATCCCATAAATCCATAGAACCATAAAGTATACACACTATATGGTCACACTGTGCCCCAAGTCCAGTCCATTTTTGTCTGAAGACGACCTCAGGAGTGTTTTCTAGACAGGGGTAGCAGCAGATCTGGGGGCCGTGCTCCCAGGGCATCTTGGTTGGAAATTCTTAAGGTGGTACAAACAGTTAATGTGGTTGGCTGGCAACCCTAAAGTTAAAGATTCAAGTCCTCCCAGAGGTGTCTCAAAAGACTGACTTGGTGATCTACTTCTGACAAACCAGCCATTGAAAACCCTATGGAACACAGTTCTTCTCTTCTGACACACACAGGGCCACCAGGAATCAAGATTTACTTGATACCAACTTTTTCTTTTTAAATATTGGTTGGCACCTAGCTGGAATAAGCCATTTTCTTGGAAAACACTTACAGCAACACTTCCTGTCACTATAGAAACCACTGAGAAATAAGATTCTGGAAGATATGGTCTTTTGTTTGTTTCATTCACTGCTTGCACCTAGAACAACACTCAGCGCATGGTACCAACAAAAACAATCCAAACCCACTACCATCGAGTTGATTCCAACTTATCATAACAACCCTATAGGACAGAGTAGAACTGCTCCATAGAGTTTCCAAGGACAGCCTGGTAGAGTTGAACTGCTGAGCTTTCGGTTAGCAGATGTGGCACTTAACTGCTATGCCACCAGGGTTTCCAGCACACAGTGGGTATCAGCAAATATTTGTTGAAAGAGTTGGAGAGGGAGGAACACACAGATTAATCAAGGGCAAATGCACACACTGTGACCATCAATACAGTTTTTTCTTTCCATAAACACTGAGCACTTGCTGTCTGCTGGCAATGCACTGGGACTGGCAGGGAACACAGTACAAGGATAAATGAGGCAAGGGCCCTGTAGCAGAAACAGATAGTTGTTCCCACTTCCACTCTCCCCTTCTTCCATAGTCATGGGACTTCTAGCTGGGCTCATGGCCATACAGAATGTCTACATTTCCCAGCCTCCTTTGCACCTAGCCATAGCCATGTGACTACGTTCTGACCAATGCAGTATAAAGGAAAGTGTCAAATGATTGCTTCTGGAATTTTCCTTAAGAGATAGTTTGCACTCATCCTTATCCCAGCTGTCTGGATAGTGAATACAATGGCTGGAATTCCAGCAGACTTAACGGACTGTGAGGTGATCTTGGGAATGGTGGCCACTCACGGTAGGGCAACAAACTAGTAGGAGCCTGGATCCCAGAGGAATGTGTGGAGAGGAGCCACTGTATCAGCCCTAGACTCCAGACTTGCAAGAGAAAAAGAAATAAAACTGCCATATTTTATGTCAGTATTGGGAGTTTTATTGTTACCTGAAATCCATTCCAATTCTAACTGATGTTGATCCCATCACCAGAAACTCTCAGTCAGCATGGGTAGGCACACAAAGGAACAGACTCATCTAGTGTGGAGATAATGGTTATAAACAGAATATTGCGGGAGGAAGCACAGAGGAAGGAGCACGATCCAACAGGTAGTGAGTGGGGAGAGGAGAAGGGGACATGGCAAGGCTTCCTACAGACAGTGACATTTACATCAAAACCAAGTTCCAGAGAATGGGGCAGCATTTTCAAGATAGCGGGAGTTGGGACTTGTGTGCTATACCTGAGACGTACGCTGAGAGCTTAAGGAGCTGTGGAGAGAGACACAATTTCCAGAAGTGGTAGAGCCAATCTCTGAGTGATAACAAGAACTTTGACAGGCCAAGTTTGGGAGGAAGGGCATTCCTGGATGACGAACAGCACACACAAAGACAAAGAGGCAAGAATTGAATGACAGGGGTAGGGTGGCCCACCTTAAGTGTAGTGTGCACAGGTACATGGGTAAGAATAATGGAAGGTGTGCTGCTTATGTAGAGTAGGATGGGGAACCTATGTACCAAGCACTTAATGTTTTAAGTGACTAATATGTATTAACTTGCTTAACTACAGCCACCTGCTCTGAGGTAAGGACTGTAATAACCTCCCTTTAAGAAAAAAATATAGTTGTTACACAAGAGTCCCTGACAAAGCAAGAGAAAAATGCGGTGCATAACTCAAACCCTATTAAAAAGACCAGACTGGATGGTCTGACAAACTGGAGGGTCCCCAAAAGACAAGGCCCCCAGACTCACTGTTAGTGCCAAGCTGAAACTATTCTAGAAGCCAATTCTTCAAGGATTGGACTGGACTATAAAGTACAAAATGATGCTGGTGAAGAGCGTGCTTCTTGGCTTAAGTAGATGCTTCAGACTAACTGGGCAGCTCTTGTCCAGAGGCAAGATGAGACAGCAGGAGAGGGGAAGAGAAGCTAGTTGAGTGGACATAGCAAATACAAAGTAGAAAGGAGATGTGTGCTGTCACAGGGTGGGGAGATCAGCTCGAGTTACATGACAATGCATGTGAAACTTTTTTTTACGTCAAATTAACTTGGATAGTAAACTGGTGGTTAAAACATGATAAAATATTTTTAAAAACAAATAAAATAGGAAAAAGCTTTGGTGTTGATTCTGACTCAGAATTGCACTCCACAAGGCTTTCAGAGGCTGATTAATCTCCCTTTGCAGATGCAGAAACCATGGCACAGGGTGCCAAAAACACTTGCTCCTGGCTGCCCAGCAAGTGAATTCTAGGGCTGGGATTGTAGCCTGCGTAGTCAGACCCTCAACCTGCACCTCTCCAGGGACCCAACATTGCCTCTCCGAGGGTCATGGACTGCACAGAGGGCAGCCTCAGCCTTTTCCTTCTGCCTAACCTGACTGGTGCCCATCAGGCCGATCTGGGGAACGTAGTGTTGCACCAGCATTCTCTGGGGACACACGGTCCTCCTTTCATTTCTGCCATGCATTTTTGTCAGGAAATATCTTGCCTCCTATCTTGTGTATGTGATAGGAAGGCACTGACCGTTTACAGATGAGCGCAGTCCTTGTTGTTGAGTGCCCTTCTGCCAACACCAACTCACAGCCGCCCCATGTGACAGAGTCCAACTGCCCTGTAGGGTTTTCTTGCCTGTCATCTTAACGAGAGCAGATCACCAGGTCTCTTCTCCGGCAAAGCCACCAGTGGGTTCAGCGTGTGTGTGAATGCCCCAGCCCTGGGAGGCTGGCAAGCGGCCCTCATTTGACAGATGAGATGAGGCATAGAAAGGGCCAGTGACCTGCCTGAGGGTGCCCGGCTCATAAATGATGGCCCCAGAACCTCCCCGTCTGTGTGACCTGGAGCCCACACTCTGTGGCCCTTTCTGGGAGCTGTCTCGCTCTTGTGAGTCCTCCGGCAGGGCTTTCTACCTCGGTGACAGACTGCTGCTCAGATGCCGCTTCCTCTTCCCTCTTTTCCCTTCCCCTCCCCCCACCATTCTGCTGCCACAAATCTGTAGTCAACATATGCCTCCAAAAGGCAACAAAGCCACAGACGTCCTCAGAGGTTTTAAAAAATGTGGTATTAGTATGCAAGAGCTGAGAGAACGTTGCTAGAAATACCCCTTGCCTTACACAGTCCTAGCACGTTCAGAAAACCCATCTTAAGACATGAATTTGAGCGTCTTTGGGCACCAAAGACTTTGGATGGGTTCTCTCCTCCATCCTCTGCCTTTGGGAAGGCTTCCTAAGTGCTGGCAGAGCGCCTCTCCTCCTGAAATGGAAACTTGTACTCCCTGTCCTGGCCGTGACTCTGTAATAACCTCTCACAGGTGTGTCTCACCGCACAACTCCAGGAGGCGCCGTGACAGTGACTGCTTAGCACAGTACGTCTGTACCCTGGAGCTGCTGCAGTCCACAACTTCCTTCCAGCCTGGCCTCAATTTCTCAGTGTCCCGGCAAGCCGCCAGGCAGTCCTCCGGGGTCTTGCATTGGCCTGGGGCTGCCAGCTTCAGGTCTTGTGGAATCTTAAGTCCAAACTTGAGTCTGACTGATGGCTGAACATTGGGCAGCTTGCACGTCTGGAGTCCTTCCCGGGAGAAGCCTCAAGTACAGCCAGTAAATCAATAAACAAATTAATAAGCAAATAATGCTGTCTGCTGAGCCAAACTGGGACTCCTGGGCGAACAGATTAAAATCAACAACAGACGGCCACAGGGCGTGCTGGGTATCTGGGCCCTGTATCTGGATGGAATTTTCAAAACTGCTGTTGCTCTCAGGATTAAAAACAAGGTGTGTGTGTTGGCAGGCAGGGGAGGAGAGAGGGTCTTGTGGGGTCAACAGGAGACTGCGTGGGGACAGGAGACTATTATCTTAAGAAAAGGCCTTTCCATCCCAACCTCTGATCTCCAGCTCTCTTTCATCCCCACTTGTCCCATTTGGCCGATTCTTACAGAGAGGAGAGCTTGGTGCACAGCTGTCAGGAGCTTTGATCTGGGTACCGGGGAGGGTGATGCGCGTGACCAAGGAGACCTGAATCACACCAGGTGTACCAATTAGGCGGGTTGGCCCTTTGTTACTGACTCCCAGCTACAAGGTGGGTGGCAGGGTGGCTACTTCTGTTTCCCTTCTCCAAGGAGCTACAAGGTAGAGGGAGACCCAGCCAGGAGAGGGGTGGCCACAAGTCCTGGGGAAGGGACTGGCTCCTGAGGATGCCCTCATCACCACCTTGTTTGTAAGGCAGTGGTCAAGTAGGGCACCTGGGCCTTGGGGGGACCACAACCCCAGCTTGCAGAAGGACTGAGCAGCCAGCAGCAAGCAGGTCCTACCTGCAGGAAAGCCCTGGGAGAAATCTTCAGGCCAGCCCCTCCCCGCAGGCATCCTGAGGCTACCTCCTGCCAGGCCCAGGAGGCCAGGGTCAGGATACAAACAGAAATCTCTTGTTGGCTGAAAATAGACTCAAACCTACGTGAGGAGAACCTCCAGCCAGGAGCCTGCAGCGCCCTTTTCCAAAAGGGCCTCCTGAACTCCTCTCTCCTTCTCTTTTGTGCTCACAAATGCCACCCAATCACGGAGACGCCGCCAAAGCTGAATAATAAGGTGGAGAGAGTGTCTGCCTGGGGCGCTGGCCTCTGGGCTGTCTGCCAGGCCTGTCACACTGCCCAGACTTCAATACCAACAGAGTTAAGGGAAAAGAAAACAGCTCTGGTACAGACGTGGAAGCTGGGGAGGGAAATGACCTGTCTTGTGCGTTGAGAGTTCAGTCAGCGCAGGGCCTCCTGACACCAGGCTGTCTGCTGGCGTGGTCCCTTGCTGGCGGGCCCTCCCCCACCAGGCAGGCACTAATGGTGCCTGGCGGTCAGCAGAGCAAGCCCAGTAAGTGCTGCCCCATCTGGCTGCCCTCCAGTCCTGCTGCTAATAAACCCAAGCCCACAGGTTTCTTCTGCAGCCAGTCAGGAGGGGTCTTGCCAAGCTGCCACTGCTCTCAGAAATGAGGGAAGACACCAGCCCCCAACACCCTGAGACACATGGAGAGTTCTGATCCTAAAAGGCACCAACTGAAAATCCTCTGATGATCTTCCCTGGGCCCACGTGTCAAGATTATACCTTGCCTGATGTGTTTCTTCAACTGCATTCTTTTTTATTACAATATATGGGTGACGGTACCAGAAAGAATGCAAACCAAGAGACATACAGTTACCTATGTATTATAACCAGAAAGAATACAAATAAAGAGATAGAGAAGCGATTCTGGGATGCCCCATTAGATAGATGGATGGACGAGTGGGTGGATGGATGGACAGACGGACGGACGGACGGATGGATGAATGGGTGGATGGATGGGTGGGTGGATGGGTGGATGGGTGGAAGTGTGGGTGGGTGGGTGCGTGGATTGGTGGATGACTGGTGCATGAGTGGATGCATCAGAGAGTGGATGGGTAGATGAGTGGGTGGATGGGTATAGATGAGTAGATAGTTGAATAATTACATGGATGGACAGATGGGCAGACAGACAGACAAACCTTTTATGGGATACCCCAGAAACCCTTCCTTGATCTAAATGGTCATTGGGGACCTGAATATCTCTTTGACGAAGGTGTGCAGGCCATAACAGTGAGCAAGGCAGATGCGGCTCTCACCCTTCCTAAGGTTACAGAGAGAAGGGCTATCCTGCCTGGCTTGCAGGTTCAGAAGGAACAGCTACTATGGGTGGAGTGGACAGAGAATTGTCCTCAGAGAGTAGGATTTTAACAAGGCCTAGAAGGTCAGGGAAGGTCTGGATGGGCCAGGGGCAGGAACATGTTACAGGGGTACAAAGGGGCATGGTCAGGAGCAGCAATCAGCCAGGGAGGGAAAAGAGGAGACCATCCTACTGTGTCTGGGCAAACATGAACCCTCTTACAAGCTGGCTGGCAGGAAAGCCTCCGGGGGGAGCAGAAGGCCCAATCCCAGGGCTGTGACTCCTGTCTTGCTGGCTGCTTTCCCCACAGCACTGCTAATAATTATACACCATTGTCCAGCTAGCCCAGACCTTGACTCAGGTCCATCATTCACCTGTGAGAGGATGAGAATGGGGATGCAGAGAAAAGGAGGAGAAACTTTGAGGGGAGAGGCTTCAAGTGCAGCTTCCTTCCTCATCCCACAGATAGCCATCCATAGGAAGCCACATAGCCATGGATAAGAGCACAGACCCTGAGGCCACTAAATCCCAGCTCTACCCCTTACTAGCTGTGCAACCTTGGGCAAGTCGCTTTCCTTCTCTGTGCCTTGGTTTCCTCATCTGTAAAATGGAGGTAAAAATAGTACCAATGGAGCTCAGGTAGCTCAGTGATTAAAACTATGGCTGCTAACCAAAACATACGTAGTTCAAATCTACCAGCCACTCCTTGGAAATGCTGTGTAACAGTTCTCTGTACTGTGGGGTTGCTATCAGTCTGAATTGATTAGAGAGGGTAATGCGTTTGGTTTCTAATTCTTGTTCTTATTCATTGGTTTGTCAAAGGATTAAATAAATTAACACATGTCCATGGGTTGAATTATGTCCCCCCCTCAAAATGTGTGTATCAGTTTAGCTGGGCCGTGAGTCCTAGTATTGTGTGATTGTCTGCCATTTGCTGAAATTTTCCTATGTGTTGCAAATTCTATTACTATGATTTAATAAGACAGGTTAGCAATGATGAAGTCTACAAGATTGGATAGCCTGTTAAGCCAATCTCTTTTGAGGTACAAAAGAGAGAAGTGAACAGAGAGACATAGGAACCTCATATCCACCAAACAGTGCAGAGCATGTCCTTCGGACCTGAGGTTTCTCCACTGAGATGATCCCAGACTCCCAGACCAAGGCAAGACCAAAACATTACAAGGACCTACCTCCAGAGCTGATGGAGCAAGGAAGCCTTACTTTGGCGTTGGTGCCCTGAATTCAGACATATAGCCTACTGGACTGTGAGAGAATAGATGACAGACGGTACATGGTAAGTGTTTAGAGCAGCACCTGGCATGTAATCAGAGCTTCATGAGTATGACCCACTGGCTAATCCTCCTGGGAGGTACCCTGGACCAAGCCATATCAGCTGTATGAGGGGAGAAGATGGAAAGAAGAAAGGGTGAAGCAGCCCTGGATCAATGGACTGCTCCAGCTTTCTAGATGAACAATGGGAAAAAAGAGGGAACCCACTGGTTCTCAGACCTGCCTGTGTGTGATTTACATACAATGAAATATACCAGCAGTAAGTAAACTGTCAGATAGATTTTTACATACATGTACATTCATATTGTACCAATAAACAACATCATGATAAATGAAGAAGAAACTCAAGTTATCAGTAATTTCATTCTACTTGGATCAAAACCCAATACCTGGCTTGGTTATCTCATGCTTCTATAATGAAGTGCCACAAACGGTTGATTTTAACAAGGAGATGTTTATTCTCTTATAGTGTCACAGGCTAGAAGTCCAAATTCAGGGTGCCAACTCCAGGAGAAGTTTTTCTCTCTCTGTAGAGCCTGGAGGAAGGCCGTCATCAATCTTCCCATGGTCTAGGAGCTACTCTGCACAGGAAACATGGGTCCAAAAGATACACTGTGCTCCTGGTGACGCTTTATTCGTGGTTTGAGGTGCCCTGTCTCTGCTATTTTCTCTCTTTTATATCTCAAAAGACACTGGCTCAAGGAACAATCCAGTCTTGTAGATTATGTCCTGTCGTTAACATAACTACTGCTAAACCTATCTTACTAACATCACAGAGACAGAATTTACAACACAGAAGAAAATCAAATCAGATGACGTATGGGGAACCGTTGTACTACACCAGGAATCATGGCTTAGCCAAGTCAACAGATACTTTGGGGGGATATAATTCAATACATGCCAACATCCATGAAAGCAGCAGTGAAGTAATCAAACAACACATATGCACACCCGTGTTCATTGCACCATTATTCACAATAGCAAAATGTTAGAAACAATCTAAGTGCCCATCAGTCGTTGAATGGATAAACTAATTATGGTACTTACACACAGTGGAATGCTATGCAATGATAAAGAACAATGATGAATCCACAAAACATCTCACAATTATGGACAAATCTGGAGGCATTGTGAATGAAATAAGTCAATCACTAAAGGGTAGATATTGTATGAGACCACTATTATAAAGGAAACCCTGGTGGCTTAGTGGTTAAGTGTTACACTGTTAACTAAACGTCAGCAGTTCAAATCTACCAGGTGCTCCTTGGAAACTCTGTAGATCAGTTCTACTGTGTCCTGTAGGGTTGCTATGAGGCAGAATTGACTCAGCATCACTGGGTTCAGTTTTTTTGGTTTTATTATTATAAAAACTCAAAAAAAATTTTTTTACACATAGTGAAAAGCAATCTTTGATGGTTACAAGCTAAGAGAAGGCTGGAGAGGGGAAATCACTAACTAGATAGCAGAAAAGTGTCAACTTTGGTGAAGGTAAAGACAGCACACGATGTAGAGGCCATCAGTACAGCTTGACCAACACACAAAGTCACAGAAGCTTCCTGGACACGTCCAGACACCTTGAGGGAATGAGTTGCTGGGGCTGAGGGCTGAGAACTACGGTCTCAGGAGATACCTCGGTCAACCGGCATAACACAGTGCATACAGAAAATGTTCTACATTCTAGTTGAGTGAGTAGCATCCGGGGTCTTAAAAAATGTTTGAGTAGCCGTCTGTTTTAGTCATCTAGCGCTGTCATAACAGAGATACCACAAGTGAATGTCTTTAAAAAGAGAAATTTTATTCAGTCACAGAGCAGTACAAAGTCCAAATTCAGAGTGTCAGTTCCAGGGGAAGGCTTTCTCTGTCAGCTCTGGAGAAAGGTCTTCGTCACCAGTCTTCCCCTGGACTGGGAGCTTCTGAGGCACGAGAACCCGAGGTCCTTTTCAAGGGACATACCCTGCTCCTGTCAAGGCTTCTTGATGGTAGGATGTCCCCAGCTCTCTCCTTGCTTTCCTTTCCTTTATATCCTAAGAGGTGGCCTAGGGCACAGTACAGTCTTACACTTTGAGTCCTACCCCAGCAACACAACTGTTGCCCGTCTTTCCCTCACTAACATTATAAAAGCAGGATTTACAATATATAGGAATGCCACACAATACTGGAAATCATTGCCTAAATGAATAACTGTACATTTTTTGAAGGACACAATTCAATCCCTGACACCATCTAGTATATGTCTACTAGTACAAAGGAGAATGAAGCATTCGCAGAAAAAGGGAACGAAGAAAACCAAAGACACAAGGAAAATACTGGCCCAAATGTCTAAAGGACTGCACAAAGAACACCCTCCAGCAGTCTGAGCCCGGGAGAAATAGTTCGTGCCCAGCCACCACCACCAACAGCTCTGCCAGGGATCGCAACAGAGTCCTGGACAGAGCAGGAGAAAACTGTGGTACAAAATTCATATTCACAAAGGAAGACCAGACTTACAGTCTGACAGAGACTAGAGGAACCCCTGAGACTAGAGCCTGCAGAAACTGTGATAAGTCAGAAGTTAAGCTACTTCTGAAGCTCCCTTTTCAGACAAAGATCAGAAGATGGGTCTAAAAAACAACACACATGAGAAATATGCTTCTTAGTTCAATCAAACATACAAGAGTGAATGGGAAACTCCTGTCCAAAAGGTAGATGAGAAGGCAGAAAGGGGCAGAAAAACTGAATGAATGGACATGGGGGAACCGGGACAAAAAGAGGGAGAGTGCTGTCATATCGTGGGGATTGCAAACAAACTATATAAATGCTTGAACGAGAAGCTAATTTCTGCTGTAAATTTTCACCTAAGGCACAGTCAACTTAAACAAAAATCTAATATACTTCAAAAGGCAAATACACTGTGGAAGACGCCTGACCCAAGCGAGGGGCTTCTGAATCACCTCCTGTGCGTGTGAAAGCTAGCCAACGAGAAGGGAGGACAGGGGAAGAATTGATGCATTTAAACTGTGGCATTGGCCAAGCTTATTGAATACACCTGGACAGTCAGAAAAGCAAAGGAATTTATCTTAGAAGAAATACAACCAGAATGCTCCTTAGAAGTGAGAATTTGGCTCACTTTGGACACATCATCAGGAAAGGCTAATTGCTAGAAAAGAAACCGTCATTGGTGGAAAGTCAGCCAAAATGAACAAAACCCTTAATGAGATGGTATCTTAAGTCATCTCGTGCTCCTCTAAACAGACAATACCACAAGCGGATGGCTTTAACAAAGAGTCCTTCATATTCTCACAGTCCTGTAGGTGGGACTGTGTCCCTTTACTGGGAAGTCCCTCACAGGCTAAGCCTCTCTGCTTCTTCCCTACCCCTCTGGACCTAGGGGTGACCGTTGCTCTGCTGCTACCAGCCCCAGCTTACTGCACTGTCCGACGTCAATGACCAAAGCCCACACTTTTATAGAGTCTTTTGTCAACAAACCCTCTTGAATGACCCAAATATAAATGCGGCATCTGTTTCCTGCTGGGACCCTGACACGTGCCACATCCTCAAGAGTGTTTACACGCAGGGATGGGTGATCCAGATATCTGCATTTATCTTAGATGTCTGTTTAACACACAGTGTGGTACCACCCATTTGTGATTCAGGCCATGCCTAGAATCTTAACGCATGGGGGTTGTATTCTTCCTTCTGGGGGGAGGAGTGACAGGGAGCCACATCCAACAGTTTCTTTCCCTTTCATGCTTGGAAGCAGCAAGCATTGAGTCTGGTTTATGAGGTGGAGCCGACTGCGGTCGGCCGAGGGATCCCTCTATTCCAACAGACTGGCAGGCAGAGCCCTCCTGCTGGTCTGAGGCCTGCTGTCTCACCCTACTTCCTGTCTGGGGATTCAGCTCTTTCTCAGGTGGCTGGTGCATGTTTCAGTCACGGTCCTGAGAGGAACAAGGTGGCAGCTTCCCACTGGATAACTGCAGGTGAGTTTAATACAGGGCTTGCTGACAGACGCACAGGCAGTGGTGATGCGGCAGTTAAATCACTTGGATACCAACAGAAGGTTAAGGGTTCTAATCCATCAGGCACTCCATGGGAGAAGGATGTGTCTGTCTGCTTCTGGCAAGATTTACAGCCTTGGAAACGCTATGGGACTGTTCTACTGTGTCCTAACGTGGTTGCTATGAGTTGGAATCGACCCCATGGCAGTGGGTTTGGTTGTTTTGAGTTACAGAGGTTCCAGTTGTGTTTAGGGAAACCAAGAAGGGGTGCTGCAGCACCCTAGAGCTGACAACTGTACATCGTTACTACTCCCAGCGCTAAAGCTCCTGACTAAGAGACGGCTGTGTGGAAAGGGCTGCCTGACAGGACCTGTAGTCTTGGGTAGAGGCACACAGCCAATCCTCAGTGACTAACAGGCAGGGAATAAAAAAAATTTACTTAAGTTGTTGTTTTGCAGACTTGTGTATAGAAGAAAAGACTCTTTGACAGCTGCAAGGGAGGGGAGGGAGGGAGGGCAAGAGGGGGAGGGCTTAGTTTAGGTAGTTACTAGAAATCTAGTTGGGAGAAAGCGGTGACAGCACACATTAGGAACAAGAACAGCATTAAGTGGACTTCAGCATAACTTGAGTACTCCTTCCATCTTAACTCAATACTGCAAGGATAGAGTAGCTGGGGCGGGGGGCGGGGGACCACGCTCTTAGGCGAATTCCAGGCCAATTGGCACAACTAGCGTTTTGCTAAGAGAGCTCTCTGCACCCCACATTGGTGAGTGGCGTCTGGGGTCTTAAAAGCTGCCAAGCTGCCATCCGACACAGCAAATGGTCCCAACTCAGCAGGAACGGATGCTCACCGAGGGCCAAAATGGCATGTGGTAAAGACAACCGAGAAGACAGAGAGACCCACAAGAGTGGGTGCCTACATCGACCTGGGACCGGAAGAACCGGATGGTGCCCGGCCACCACCAGTGATAGCCATGACGGAGCTCACAGAGAGGAACCTCACTGGCAACACAAGAATAAAAAGAGGTGCATCGTGAGATCTCCACTAAAAGACCTCAATTGATGGTCCAGCGGTTTTGGGGTTCCTCTGAGAGCATGGCCTCCGGCCCTGATGCTGCCCGTTCCCATAAATTATAACAAAGGTCCACTCTTTGGACAGGAATGGAATGGACTTGGCAAGGCAGAGTAACCATATGATGGAAGCACTTTATGGTTCTATACATCTATAGGATATCATCTTGCTGACCTCTGGCTGGAGGAAGGGGAGTGGACGGAGAGGAGGGGAAAGGAGACTGTTGGGAGGATGAGACATGTATGGAGCAGAGAGGAATAGTGTGCAGTCACCGGACAGGGAGAGCAGTGGAAGCTGTATATAGGGGGGCATGTAAATTTACATGTGAATGTACATTTTCACTCAGTTATGTTAAATAAAAAAATTTTTTTAAAAAGTTGTTGTTTTGTTGATTAAAAATCATGGCAACTCCATGTGTGTTAGAGTAGAGCTGGGCTCCACAGGGCTTTCAGTGGCTGACAGGTCAGAAGGAGGTCACTGAGCCAAGGTGCCCCTGGGTGGACTGGACCCTCTAATGGTTTGGTTAGCAGCCCAGTGTGCTAATGATTTGCACCACCCAGGGACACCTGTAGGAAGGGGGCTGGGGTAATAAATACCCTCTGTTCACTTTTTCCATCCTTCGAACCCACCTCGAATGCCCTCCAGACACGCCAGTCTTCCAGGGAAGACAGCAGAGTGTTGAAAGGTGGAAAGATAATCTTGGGGCACAAAGGGAAAGCTTCCTGCATAGCAGCGGAAAAAGAGCTCTGTCCCAGAAAGCCTTTGCCCCTCCCTGCAGGGCTGGCTCTTTGACCCCTCAGGCCCTCAGGAGACAGCCACATCCCAAAGCCCTCCTGCAGGTCTCAGAGCTGGAGGGCCTGTCACTTACAGGGCTGGACAGGTGAACAAAGGCTGTTCAAAGCACACTGGTCAGCCTGTGAAGAAATCTGAACTTTATGTGCAAGGCAGCTAAGCAGTGATCTGGCCAAAGCTGGCTGGAGCCTAGGAGGAAAATCCCTGGTAGGAAGCAGCAGGCTCTCTCTGAGATTCTTTTCCAACTTTAGAGTGAGGCAGGAGGGAGATGCGAGGCTGTAGATAGAAACACAGGTGCCTAAGGCAAGACGTTTAGGAAGGGCTCCCGGAGCCTTTGTTCATTGCTAAAGGCCTGGATTAGGTCCCGCTTCCCCTTCGGAGCGGGAGTTCTGGTGTTTCTGGCTCTGAGGGAGAGGAGGAGAGGCATCTGGTTGGGGTAAGAAAACACGGGGCTAGGGATGGGGAAGAGAGCTCACTGTCCCGCCGTCTCACTGGGAAGACTCCACCGGCACTGACCTGGCTCTGGTCTCAGCGACGTGGCCAAGGACAGACTCTTCCTTTCCGTGGGCCGCAGCGTCTTCCTCTGGGAAGCAGTGATGCCACCGTCTTCCTGTGAGAGCTCTGGGCGGAACAGAGGCGTGGAAGCCTGTGTTCTTCATCCGAAGAGACAGGAGAGCCCAAAAGGAATATCAGTCTCTAAATGTGTGTTGTTGAAATAACAGGACCTTTACCTCATTCCGCAAGGGTTTCCCGGGTGTCTGCCTGGCCCTCCGCCCTGTTGGCAGCTCCCCGGGGAGAGATGGAGGCCCGCTTTAGCAGCTGGCGCATCAGAGACACAACAGACACAGCAGAAAGCAGCTTGGGAATTCTAGAAGCCAGCAAGCATCCTTAGGACAGATGGAGTAGTAGGGTTCTGGTGTAGGGGAGTTCTGAGTAGCAGGAAACTGGGCTTTGTAGGGAGTGAGGCTAAGCAGGGCAGGAGATGTCAGAATTCGGAAGGCACAGTCGTCCGAGTACAAGCAGGAGCCTGGAACGGGACATCACCTTGGAGCAGACAAGCTGCCCTGCCTGCTGGGGGAACTGGCAGGAAAGGGCAGAGTAAGGTGACCAAGAAGGCTGGGTGAAGAAGTCGCTGAGATCCCCAGGAATCTCTCCCTGACCTCGTGAAGTGTTGCACTGTTGTTACTGAGTGCTGACAGGTGGGTGTCGACTCACAGCAACTCCATGTGACAGAAGTGAACTGACCCCCAGAATTTTCAAGGCTGCAATCTTCATGGAAGAAGGTCACCAGATCTTTCTTTCAAGGATCGTCTGGTGGTAGGAGCTGCCAGGCTTTCGGGTAGCAGTTAAACACTTAACCACTGCATCACCACGGCTCCTCAGAGGACCCAAGTCTAATCTACTGTCGTTGAGTTAATTTTGACTCATAACATTTCTATAGGACAGAGTAAAACTGCCCCATAGAGTTTCCAAGGAGCACCTGGCTGACCGGAATTGCTGATTCTTCTGTTAGCTGATGTAGCACTTAACCACTACACCACCAGGGTTTCCTCTTCCTCTACCTAACCTTGCTGGTATAGTGGTTAAGTGCTGTAGCTGTTAACCAAAAGGTCAGCAGTTTGAGACCACTAGGTGCTCCTTGGAAATGCTATGGGGGTGGTTTTACTCTGTCCTACACAGTTTTCAATCAGAATAAACTCAGTGGCAACAGATTTGGTTTTGGTTTCTTCCCCTACCCTCTGTACTTACCTCTTTTTATTTTCCTACTATAAAATATTGAGGATCTCCATAAATGGCATAAATAACAATGAAATTAATACCCATATACTACCTCCATCACCTGCCTTAGGAAACAAAAGGTGAGCAATGCAGCAGAGGCCTCTGGGCTCCTGTTTCCATCACATCTCTCTCTCTCTTCTCTTACGGGGATAATCAGCAGCCTGAACTGGATGTTCACCATTCTGAAGCATTATTTATGTCCACACAGCATATGTTAGAATAGTTAAGCAATATATACTATTGTTTTGAATGTTTTTAAACTTTAAGTAAGTGGTATCATCTGGTGTACGTTCTGCTGCAACTTGTTTTTTCACACAACATTATGTTTGTGAGATTTACCCATGTTCACATGTGCGGCTGTAGATCAGGACTCGACAGGGTTTTTCTGTCAAGGGACAGATAATAAATATCTCAGGCTTTGTGGGCCAAACAGCCTCTATTGCAAAAAACAAAAAAACTGCTCAGCTCTGTCACTGTAACATGAAAGCAGCTATACAAAAAATAAAATAACTCCTTGCTGTCGAGTTGATTTTGGACCCAAGGACCCTATAGAACAGAGTAGACCTGCCCCATAGAGTTTCCAGGGAGTGCCCGGCAGAGTTGAAAGACAGACCCTTTGATTAGCAGCCATAACACATAACCACTTTTTTCCTTAGGCAATATGTAAATAAATTCTAGGTAGCTCTATTTCAGTGAAAGCTTTTTCATAAAAACAGGCTACCAGCCAGATTTGACCCACTGGCCGTGGTTTGCTGACCTTCCTCCTATGTTATTCATTTCATTGCTGCCTGATGTTGTATGACCAGAAGCCCTGGTAGTGGTGCAATGCTATCTCAGCTGCTAGCCAAAATATTGGTGATTCCAACCCATCCAGCAGCCACTTGGGAGAAAGTTGGGATGATCTGTTTCCATGAAGACTACAAGGAAGAAAACCTTATAGGGTAGTTCTCCTCTGTCATGATGTATCCCTATGAGATGGAATCAACTCAATGCCTCCAACATACCACAGTCTGTTGATCCAGTTTTCTATTTACAAATATGATTATTGCCCACAACTCTTCATGGCCGCAGCAGGATTATGCATTCACACCATTTGTCTTATATAAATGAGTAAAGAATACACCCCTGCCCCATTAACTTCAGGTTTGGGTACATAACTTGTCTCAGCCAATGGAATGGTACAGCATGTCATTACAAGCAGAGGTTTAAAATGCACTTATATGATTTAGCTTGGTGCCACCAGAATTCCCAGCGAGTTGTTTCCTCAGCCTGAGTCCCAAAATCAGAGATACGTTCAGTAGTTGTAGAATAGTTGGGAGTCTGAAGAGTAGTTACTCCAGCTAACCTGCAACCCTATGAGGAAGAAATAGATTGTTGCAAGCCTCTGAGATATGTTAGGATTGTTTGTTACCCAGCATTACTGTATCAATAGCGGACTCACAGTGGGCACTCGCGTTCTTTCCTATCTCAACAAATACAGTCTCATATGTGTCAAAGGATGCATAACGACATCTTCAACTTTACTAGTTAGTGCTAAGTTTTTTTCAAAGTGTTGTAGCAATTCACACTCCCACAGAAGTATATCAAATTTTCCATAGTTCCACATCCTTGTCCACAGTTGGCTTTGTCAGATGTCTGCTGAGCTGATGGGTGTGAAATTACATTGCCTGTCTAACTTTGACTCATCTTTTTCTTCTTCTGAGCTCCCTACCCTAACTCCCCAGCCTGGGCTAGGTTTACAGGCTCAACACATCCGTGTATCATTATTCTTACCTCTCTCAGAGTGCTGGTAACAACCATCAGCCTGTACCATACAGAAAGCTCTTAACCCCCAACCCCCGCCTCTAGCCTGGGCGTAGGACTCACCACGCAATAGGCACTTAACAAATACATGTTGAATGAAGATTTAATGAAAAACTTCAGTCTGGCTGGCTCACTCCTGCTGTAGGCGAATGTGTGAGCTGATACTACTTAACAACCCACGACAAAACTACGACAAGTACAGTACATATCAAAACTCAGAGGATTGTTTTTCCTGGGCTTGTCAGACTTGGGCTTTGAGTGTTACTTGTTTGTACGCAAAAAGTTCAGCCAGTCCAAAGTGTTCCCAGGGGACTAGTAGCAGTTAGAGAAATTTGGGCATCGCTGAGCAGTACAAATGATTAACGGGTTCCACGGTTGGTGATGTGAGTCTACCTAAAAGTGCTTCTTAAGAAAGGCCTGGCATTCTATTTGTGAAAAACTAGCCATTGAAAACCTGTGTAGCACAGTCTTACTGCAACACACATGGGGTTTCCACGAGTCAGAGTCAACTCAACAACTGGTTGAGAGACGGGCTAAGCCCCAAGGGTCTGGGAAGATTTTAAGGGGAAATGTAAAATAATAAAAGCAGTTTACTCATGTAACAAATAGACAATATTTGTTGCACATAGTTCTAAGCACAAGACTTATATCAACTTTATGAAGAGGACACTGAGAAAAGTGACTAGCCTGTGGTACAGAGCTAGAAAATTGGGGTCCCATATTGATTTGAACTGGGTTATTCTGGCTCTAGGACCTCCACTTTTAACTACCATCCTCTGCTGTTGTTCTAAAAACAATCTCACCCACCCCTGATGGCAGTTGCTTCAGGGAACAAGAACGGGACACCTCCCAGAGGCCCCCAACTTACCTCAAGCCCTTCAAATGCCATGAGTTTGGCATGTCCCTGAAAGGTCAAAATTCTGAGAGATCATTGAGAAGGAATCTTGTGATGGAAAGAACATGGGTCCTGGTCTTAATGCAAGTTCAGCCACAGCCTTGATTAAGGTTATTTTTATTTCAAGTAAAAATAGCACTAATAACTTCAAATACGGGCCCCCTAAAATGAAGAAGGGAGAAGGTGTATTATAAAGAGCCAGGGTGCTACATACAGCTTAGGACAAGTGATACTGGTAAGACATCGAAGGGCTGGAACTAAGTAACGGACCACGGACAGAATGGCTTACCTTTCTCTCTAGCTAAGACCAGCATCTTATTCCAGAGGCAAATTCTTGCAAGGTAAAATCTGATTGGTCCAGCTTCAATCAAATGTTTTCTTCTGGTCATGTCAACTGTGATTAGGAAGGCAGGAGTCACGTAAACATCTGGGAAAAAAAAAAAACAGGCCGCTGTGAGCAAAGCAAGTATCTCCAGAAAATGTCTACCAAAGTCACTAATTCAGTGCAGATCTTAGGAAGCCACTTTCCTTTCTGTAACTCAGTTTTCTCATCCGTAAAATGGGAAATTTGTTCAGAGTGTGGTTCATCATTGTATCTACTCTACCTACCACACTCACTGATGCTCAATAAGTGTTGAATAAATGAAGGGACTAGAATGATCTCTGTATCACCTTGTGATTCTGACCATCCATTTCCTAAAAAAATTTTCCTTACTGTGATTGAGTGAAAATGTATGATCCAATTTAAATTTGCATGCCCACCTATCTGCAGCTCCCTCTGCTCTCCTTGCCGGGTGACAACACACTCCTCCTTTCTGTTCTATGCATGTCATAACCTCTTAACAATCTCCTGTGCCCTTCTCTCCACCCTCTTCACTTCCCTCTAATAAGAGGCCAGTAGGACGGCAACCTATGAATGCACAGAACCATAAAGTATGCACACAGTATGGTCACTCTGTGTCCCCGAGTCCAATCCATTCCTGTCCGAAGAGTTGACCTCTGTAATGATTTATGTTCAGGGGCAGCATCAGGTCTAGGAGCCATGTTCTCCCAGGAGAACCCCCGGGCCTTCAGACCATCAGTTGTCATCCTTCAGTGAAGTTCTTGGAGTGCACCCCTTTTTTTCTCTTGTGTTGCCACTGGGACTCAACATCATGAGCACCATCACAGCTGTCATTGGTGACGGTTCCTAGAATGTATGTGAGGTGTAGGTGTGAGGAGCTGGCAGTGAGGAAGAAGAAGGAGAGAGGTTGTGTCACCTAAGTGAGTGGATATTGGCTGGTCCAGGTGAGTTGGCGTAAGCAGCCTTTTCTCTGAGCATCTGTCCAGCACCAATTCTCAGTCCTTACCAAGCAGCTTTCTGGTCAGGATTTGGCTTCTCCAGTGGCCTCTGTCCCTGGAGGGGTAGTGTCCTTTAGCCAAGCCAAGTGCCATCGAATCAGATCCAACTCATGTCAACCCTAGGGGCCAGGGTGGAACTGACTCCCAGAGTATTGAAGGAGCACCTAGAAGCTATTAAATGGCTTCTAGACAGCAGCCAGCACTGTCCTATTTGGAAAGCAGAGTCCAAATGAGAGGACCTGGGATCTGATTCCGATGTTCAGAGTCCAGACTTGTCTACTTATTATGTAACCTGGGCTTGTAACCTAGTCTCCCTGAGTACCTGTAGGGGATGGCAGCATGGATATGGACATGGGAGGAGTCTCTGAGACTGATGATCACCTCAGTATGTATCCTTTTCAACTGGCAACCCCAACCTTGGTTTCGTCCTTCCTCAGTCCACATTTACAAATAATAACTCACCTAGTGCACCAATGTTCACTGCAGTACTATTCACAATAGCCAAAAGGTAGAAACAACCTAAATGTATGTCAAACAGAAGAATGGATAAACTAAACATGGTATATGCATGCAGTGGAATATTGCTCAACTATGAAGAGAAGCAAAGTCTTGATACATGTTACAACATGGATGGACCTTGAAAACTTTACGCTCAGTAAAATAAGGCAGTCACAGAAGGACAGATTTTGTATGATCCCACTTATAACAGGGTCATTCTCAATTGGAATCAACTCAGCAGAAACCAACAACAGCAAAGACGTAGAGACCAAAGTTTATTAATAATAAGCAGGGATGGGAAGGAGGAGGAGAAGGGGAGTGACTGCTTAAGAGATACTGAGTTTCTGTTAATGGTGATGGAATAATTGGAAAAGGATAGTGGTGATGGTTGTAATCAATGTCACTGAATTATACCTTGAAAAATTGTTGAATTGGCAAAGGTTTTATTATATCTATATTTCACTACAATTAAAAAACTAGTCACCTAATAGAATGTTAGTTTCATATTTATGTCTCCTTCTTCAGAAGGATTCAATTGGTCCTTTCTGTAGATGAAGGGGTAGGTCAGCCCTCTTTAGCGCAGTGGCTTCATTTGTGGACTCACCTCAACTTCCTTGTCTATAAAATGGGGGTGACTGGGCCTGCCCTGCTTTCTTAATGGAGCTATACGAGGACTCAGAGAGTAACAGATGTGAGAATTGCCTTAGAGAGAACAGAGTGTCATATTTACAAACAGAGAATGTATTTATTGATTGATTTATGTTCCTTTGTGTTCCAGAAAAGGGTTTGAGGTAGCTTACCAAAATGTATACAACACAGTGGGATAAAAATAGATGAAGCAATAGAGCAAAGGGAAAAAACAAGGGTAAAAGAAGAAAATCATGCCAGGGGAAAAGCTTGTACATGGAAACTTATGCTTTTTAAAATCCCTGTACAAGGGTAGATCTGAGCTTCCTTCTGAGCAAAGCAAAGTGGAAAGCATAATCAGTTGTGCAAGGTACTATAGCCATCTGACAAAAACTGATCAACTTGCTGGAAAAAGCCACACAACTTATCTTGCCACTCACAACTGATACAAATTTCTTCTCATCAAGATATTGCACCATGTAGTAAGTGACATGTTCATTAGTATTTAAAGCCCCATCCTTTTATTTACATGATGTTTGTTGTTGTTGGGTGCCATTGCTTCAGCTCCAACTCATGACAAACCCTTGTGGCAAAGCAGAACTGCCACATAGGGTCTTCTAGGCTGGACTGTGTACAGGAGCAGATTGCCAGGTCTTCCACCTGCCCCAAAGAGCCAATCTTTCAGTGAGCAGTCAAGTGCTTAGGCCTGGTACCACCAAAGCTTCTCCACAATGTTTGCTGACGTTGAGTGCCATAGAGTAAATCCTAACTCATAGCTACCTAATAGGACAGAGTTCAGCTACTGTTATCCTAAAAACCCAGTTGCAGACTCACGCTGCCTGTAACTACTAAGCCAAATGCAGAGACAGGTATGAACAGAGAAAATGGTGGGTTAGCATCCTAAAAACCATCTTAGCACCTCATTTCTGGCTGGCAAATTTTATAGAAGGGTTTAGGGAAGGGAATGGGGGCAGGTGAGCAGCACAGGTGTGCAGATGTTCAGAGCAGGCAAAGCTGGTGAAAACATACAGTTCCTTTGTTTTAAGATGAGTTGTCCTTGACGTCTGCACCCTGGTTGCTTTGTCTCAGAAACAGTGTTTCTCACCTGAATAGTGGGCTGAAAAATGGCATTACTCTGTCCAGTTATTGATTAAGAATAACCTGGGAAAACAAACTCAAAAATCTTTGTGAGTACCAGTCACAGGAAAATTACAATTTTCTTCATGTGTCAGCACTCCTAAGAGAGAAAGGGGTTTTAGTATTAATAAAGAAAGTAGCTAAGAATTTTTCTATAGCTATTACCCCTATCACTGTCTCATAGGGTTTTCTAAGCCATAATCTTTATGGGAACAGGCCATCAGGTCTGTTGGTTTTGAACCACCAGCCTTGCATCTATTCCAGTGCCTCTTGTGAATTGTCTGTTTGTTATTTGATTTCAATTTATTAAAAACTGAATATCAAGGAAATAGAAAGCTAACGCATTCTTCTTGTCCATTTTGCTTTCTTTTGTTCATATAATGAGATGGGGTGCAAGGAGTGGTACACAAGCTGTTTGTTTTTTTGTTTTTTTCCCAGTGAAGTATGGGACTAAAAAGTTCAAGCATCTTGGCTTAGCTAAAACATATAAAAATCTTTAAGACATAAAACTGATCCGAGCAAGCCATAAAGACCCTGCTGCCTTTGCCTCAGAACCTGGGCTATAATCTGCTGTCCTGGAACAAAATTCAAACATAAATCAGGCTCCACTGTATTTTTAACCACCTACGAAATTCTTCATTTCCTGCCTGAAATGCTGTGACAGTGAACAATTCAGCTCTCCCCACATCCCTGCTCTAAAACAGCTCCCTCAGGGCTGCAGCCAATATCCAGGTCTGGTGAGAGGCCACGCTGGTCAGCCAAGCACAGGAAGAGACAAGATGAAGGAAAAATGACCCAAGAGTCTCCAGGACACATAAGCCAGTGAGTGCAGTGACATAGCCTGGAAACCCTCTCAGGGTAGTAGCTAAGTGCTACGGTTGCTAACCAAAAGGTCAGCAGTTCAAATCCACCATGTGCTCCTTGGACACCCTATGGGACTGTTCTACTTGTCTATAGAGTTGCAGTGAGTCAGAATTTACTCAACGGCAGTGGGTTTGGTCACATAGCCTCCATGGTCCATACTTGCTTGCCTACTAACCAGAAGGCTGGAGGTCTGAGTCCACTTCAGAGACACCTCAGAAGAAAGCCCTGGCACTCTCCTTCCCAAAGATGAGATGCTGAAAGCCCCGTGGTGTTACTCGGACACACCTGGGATCAACTCAGAGACAATTCAGCTGGTTCAACTTGTTGGCTTTTGTGCAAGGTTGAACAGGGTTCCCCCTACCAGCAGGGCTTTGTTTTGTGGTGTGCTGTCCAGTCAGTTTTGACTCTTAGTGATCCTGTAGGACAAAGTAGAACTGTCCATAGGGCTTCCTAGACTATAAATCTTGACAGGAGTGGATCTCCAGCTCTTTTCTCCTGAAAGTGGCTCATAGGTTTCAACTGGCCACCTCTCAGTTTGCAGCCAAGCACTTAACTATGTGCCACCAGGGCCTCTTAGACATGGGGGCACAGGTTGGATTTGGGCCCCTACACCTCTACCCTCTTGCTTGGACATTCAGGGTAGACCATCACATATATAATCATGTTCATATTAGTATTGTTAGTTGCCTTTGAGTTGATCCCAACTCAGAATGACCCCATGGGTGCAGAGGAGAATGGCCCCATAGGGTTTTCAAGGCTGTGACCTTTCACAAGGATATTACCAGGGCTCTCCTCTGAGGTAGATACCTCTGGCTGAGTTTGAACTGCCAGCCTTTCAGCCAGTAGTCAAGCACTTAGCCATTTGTGCCACCAGAGATTCTCCCTCTACTCTCTGGTTTAAGCTGTGCCCACCAGCTGGGATGCCCTTTCCACCTACTGAAACTCATCTATCCTTCAGCATCCCAGCTTCCACAAAGCTTCCCTGAATACTCTAGCAAATAGCTTTCCTAATACATCAACAGTAAGTACCAGACAGCTAGCATTTAATTAGATGATGTCTGATATTCACTATTTCATGTTGTCAGTCTGTCTCTAAGTAGACTGAAGATATCTTGAGGGTAATGATCATCTCTTATTTTATATGTCTACCTTATAGCCTACCTGACAAAAAAAAAAAAAAACCATTGCTGTTGACTCAATTCCAATTCATAGTGACACTAGGGGACAGAGTAGAAATGCCCCATACAGTTTCCAAAGAATGTATAGGGGATTTGAACTGCCAACTTTCGAGTTAGCGGCTGTAGCTCTTAACCACTATCACTGAAGTGTCTTGTATCTAGGTACCTTATAGCAAAGCAAGACAAGTAAAAAACAAAATCCCGGGTCTTCTCAGCTGAAGGAATACCAAGGATTCTATAATTTTCCCTATGGTGCCCATTTTGCAAATGAGGAAGGAAATTAAGAGCCAAAGAAGAGGTTTGACTTGTCCAAGGACATACAGTGATAATTGACCTGGAATGAACCCAAGGGTCTATTTCCCTTAAGCACTTAACTCTAAAACTGACAAATAGCAACTCAGCGTCATAGCTCACTGGGACACAAAGACAGCCCCCAGTTGTCCATCTGCTCAAGGGCAGAATTTTGAACATGAAGCCAGGCTGTTCTGCAGAAAGCTCAGCAGGCGTTCCCACTGGAGTCAAACAGGTCTCTGTAAGTATCAGGGGCACAAAAGTCCTCTCTCTCAGTAGGACGCTTTCCAGCCTCCCTAACACCAGGGGTCACCATTGTCCACAATGTCTGGGCATTTCCGAGGTCTGAGAAGGAATAGTAGGTAGAGAGATGAAGTGACTGTCTCACTCTAGGAAAAGAAGCATCCAATGGGAGTTGCCTTTGCAATGAACCATACACCCCTGATGATGGGAAACAACTCAAGTATTTGCCCCACACTCATAATGTCAAATTGACAGAAACCACTGTCAAGACAATAACAAACACAATGAATAACCACAATTGCTAAGCGAAACCCTGTAATGAAAAGCTAGCAGCAGGAGCCATCTTTCTGGTATCATCTCACCTGGTCACTCACCAGCCAGAGGGCCCGCAACTTATTAATTCTCACAGTGTTCCTGAGACTGCCATGATGAGCCATCTTACAGATGTGGAAACTAAGGCTCAGCAAGACGAAGGATCTTGCTCCGCATCACACTGCAGCCAAGTACCAGAGCCAGGACTGGAATTCAGACTGGTCTCACTGCACCTCACATCATCTCTCATTCCAGTCTTGTTTCAAGTATTTTGTCTCATTACTAAACATGTGCTACAAGGCTTAGAAGTCCCCAGTGGTGCAAACAGCTAAGCACTCAACTACTAAACAAAAAGATTGGTGATCTGAGCCTACCCAGGGTTGGAGCCTCAGTAGCACAGTAGCTTAGAATTTGGCTGCTAGTCAGCAGTTCAAATCCACCAGGTGGGACTTGGAAACCCTATGAGAAGCTCTGAACTCACTGGACAGCAGCGGGTTTGGGTTTTTGTTTTTCTTTTTTGAGGTTTGTCAGAAGAAGGTTCTGGCAATCCACTTCTTAAAGGTCATGGTCTAGAATATCATATAGAGCAAAGTCCTACTCTGATACAAATATATGAGGTTACCATGAGTTGGAATCAACTTGACATCAACTGTTTTGCTTTTGGGGTTCAGGGAAAACGATAACAGCTCACCCTTCGTTTTCTAGGCGAATGGAGAGAGACAAGGGACTGACATGAGATGCGCACAGATCTCCTTGGCTGCTTCTTAGAGCCAAACAAACAGAAGGAGTCCCTTCTAAAAGAACACAGTGTTTTTTCTCCTCTTCTCACCTCTCCTGGGCTGGCGCCTGTGATCATTGGGAAGGACAGAATCTGGCATTTCTGGATTGGAATCAATGCTGTGAGGAGTGTTCTGATAATAAATGCTGTCAACTGACGGTTGATGGACAGTGTTCTTGAATAAGTTTTCCTGTGTTAGTCATTAAACTGAGGACTATACTAAACAACTGCTCAACAGTCTGCTTCCTGCTGAGACAGAATTTACTATGCCTTCCCTCTGCGGGGCTCAGTCAGGCATCTGGGCGTGATGCTATCTCAGGTCTCTTCCGGTTCCATCATTCAATGCCTCTATCAAGAAGAGAACACAGATCTGAAAACGTTTTTCCCCACTAAACACTGGGTTGGGGTTATTATTCACACACAGAAACACGGGGTCCAATAAGAGATAACAGATCTGGAAGTAAGGAGCTTCAATTCTGGTTGCTGACTCTTTGACCCAGTAATTCCACTTACGTGAATTTATCTTCAAGAAACAAAAACCTGGAAGAGGAGAGCTGTGTGCACAAAGCTATTAGTTTCAGTATTTTTTGGAGGCAATGCCTGATAAAATGCTGCTTAAGAGTGCCATGTATTCACTTGGTGGCATATCCAGCCATTGGAAGCGATGAATTCAAAGGCTCGGGGAAAAGTTAACGACAGAGTTTTTCAATTGGCAGTTCACTGTCCACTAAAGACGAGCCATAACTGTGCAATGGTGAACTGATCAGCTGCTAACCAAAATGTCAGTGGTTTGAACTCACTAACTGCTCATTCAGAGAAAGACATAGTGATACTCTGTAAAGATTACAGCCTTTGAAGCCTTTGGGGGCAGTCTTACTCTGTTACATAGAGGTCACTATAAGTCAGAATCGACTCAGGACAGCAATAAACTTACCCATTAATGGATCAAGAAATAACCTTCATCAGGCCTCTTGTCACTAGATTTCTTTTTTGCCCCCAGTGAAATAGACTAGAATAGAAAACGTCAGAGTACATCACAAGTGGTAAAGGCACTTATGAGGAAACTTTGGTTATATGGTTAGCTGGGCCGTTATGTAAAATATATTTTTTACTGTAGGGTCACCTTCAAAACATTTCAAAGGCCACAGGCCTATAGTGTGCTGTAACTAAGCCTGGAAGGGAGTACCCAGAGACCATGTGAAGGATGGTGGCAGGAAGGATGCCACGCTCCATTTAAAATTTTTCTGTGATGTCTGTAGTGTTTTTACAATAACGTGGGAAAAATAAATAAAAACACAAGACAGAAAGGTAGACTAAAAGGCCATTATTAGATCTCCCAGTGTTATAGTGGTTAAGAGCTATGGCTGCTAAACAAAAGCTTGGCAGTTCAAATCCAACAGGCCCTCCTCCAAAACCATATGGGGCAGTTCGACTCTGTCCTATAGGGTCACCGTGAATCGGCATCGACTCCACAGCAGTGGGTTTAGGTGAGACTCAAAACGCTGGTGTTGTAATAGTTAAGTGCTATGTCTGCTAACCAAAAGGTTCGCAGTTCAAGGCCACCAGGTGCTCCTTGGAAACTCTATCAGGGCAGTTTTACTCTGTTCTATAGGGTCACTATGAGCCAGAATCAACTCGGGGACAACTGATTTGCTTTTTAATTTTTTGGTATTATCAGATCCCAAGGAGATCACGGAGAAGCGGCCTGTGGAGGTCTGATCTTGTATTTAAATGAAAGGTAGGTTAGACTGAAGTCTCTGAAAGGATAAAGGGCATGGGAGAAAATGGGGTGAAGAAAAGGCTCTCAGTCGCCTAAAGCGGCCCTGAACTGGGAGGACAAGCAACAGCTCCCCTCCGGGCGACTCTTTGTTCTTCCCGGGCCAACCTTCTTATCCTCCCCTAGTCTGAGGCCGAGGCGTCCAACTACCGATTGCCCCCTACAAGCATGGCCGCTCCGCGGGGCCGCGCCCCTCAATAAGATGGCGGCCTGCAGCCGCCCCCACCTCCTGCCCTGACGGCCAATGAGGGAGGACTACGAGCCTCTGCACATGCGTGGTGCCGCGTAGGGGAGTGGGAGGTGCCTCCGGCGATGAGTGGAGGTTTTGGTCAGTAACATGACTAAAAAGAAGCGGGAGAATCGGGGCGTCGCTCTAGAGGTGAGGGGGAAGCCGGGTGAGGCAGATCTTTAGTTGTCTACAGCTTTTTCCCGAATGTGGGAGGAGGGCGCAGGGAAGGAAGGGAGGGCGACGCGACGTTAATGGAAGGAAGCGAGGCGTGAGATGGCCCGAGATACACGGAGGTGAGGGGGACGGTGATGTCGCGCGTGAGGGGACCTCCAGAGAGGAGGAGGCTTGGAGGTGGAAGGGAGCCCCAAAGGAGGAGGCACACAGAGGTGATCGAGTTCAGTGGCGGATACGGAAATGAGGATCTGACCCTCGTGGCTTAGTGGTTTAAATGCTACAGCTGCAAATCGTAAGGTGGCAGTTCACATCCACCACGCGGTCCTTGGAAACTATCAGGGAGTTCTACTGTAACCTATAGGCTTTCTGTGAGTCGAAATCAACTTGATGGCAGTGGGTTTGATTTTGACAGGGGAAATGAAAATGAATATCAAAGGAGGGACAGGACTCAGGTGAGGATCCCAGAGGTGGGTGAGCCCACACTGTGTAGTATGTTTCTAGTTGGCAGTTCCAACGCAGCAGACACCTGGAAGACAGGCCTGGCGATCTGCTTCCAAAAGATCCAAACCCAACCCAACCCACTGCCTTCAAGTTGATTCCGACTCATAGCGACCCTATAGGTCGGGGTAGAACTGCCCCATAGAATTTCCAAGGAGTGCCTAATGGATCTGAACAACTGACCTTGTAGCCAGCAGAGGTAGCACTTAACCACTAGGCCACCAGGGTTTCCGAAGGAGCACAGCCTTAAAAACTCTGTGATGCGGTTCTACTCTGCAGGATCCCCGGGAGTTCGAATCAACTCACAGATAACTAACAACAGTGGCTTAAATACCACCTGAAACGGGAAGTTTACCCTCTGGTGGGACTGAAGCATTTTGCTTGGAATGTACTTTGGAAACCTTGTGGAAGTTGTAAAGATTTCTGGGATAGTTATGTGACCCAAGCATGTAAAACAAAATTGGTGCATATTAAGCAGTGACCATCACCTTACTGCAAGCATGTGAGGTGGAGAGATAGAATTCCCACTTTTACAAATGAGGAAACCCAGTTTCCAGCAGAGCCCAGGGTGAAACCAGTGGAAGTGGTGGAGCTGAGAATCAAGTGCAGACAATATGCCTGGCAGTGCATCTTTCTCCCTCTATGTTATAGTTCCCTTAGAGCACCCTTCCAGAGATTGCAGGAGGTATAGTGTAATAAAAATCATGCTACTATCTTCTTGGAAGGAGCCCTAGTGCCACAACAGTCAAATACTCAGCTGCGAACGAAAAGGTTTGGGTGTTCAGACTCACCCAGTATCTCCCTAGGAGAAAGACCAGGTAACCTGCTTCTGTAAAGATGCTGACTAAGAAACCGTTACAGGGCAGTTCTGCTGTGTTACATGGGATTGCTATGAGTTGGAAAAAACGTGACTATACCCCACAATCACGGTCTTTTTGAGGCTTGCTGCTGCTGCTTGAAGCTTCCTACCTAAGTGGTTCTCAAACTTGAGACAGTGTAAGTATCTTTTATAGAGCTTGTTAAAAATACAGTTGAATGTCCTCTTCTGCCTGATACTGGATAGAACTTGGGTATGCATTTCTAACAAGGCACACACTCCCATACAGGCGGTTTAGTGCCACCCCTTGAGAGAGATTGGTGAACTTGGAAAAAAAGGTTGATAGGAATGTGGCTCTCCTTCTAAAAGACAATCATTTATGAATGGGATAATGGGATAATGAGATGGCACTATGTAGTGGCAGCATAGACTTTATAACCTGCATTAACCTACTGCCATTGAGCTAATTCTCACTCATAGCGACCTTGTAGGACAGAGTAGAACTGCCCCATAGAGTTTCCAAGGAGCACCTGGTAGATTCGAACTGTCAACCTTTTGGTTAGCAGATATAGTACTTAACCACTACACCACCAGGGTTTCCATAACCTGTATGAGGGTAGGATAAAGAGTCCCTTAGTGATGCTAAAGGTTAAGCACTTAACTGCTAAACCAGAAGTTGGTGGTTTGAATCCACCTAGAGGTACCTCAAAACAAAGACCTAACAATCTGCTCTGAAAGATAATAGCAGATGAAAACCTTAGGGAGCACAGTTCTCTAAAACACCTGAGGTCACCAGGAATCACAATTAATTCTGTGGCAATTGGTTTTGGTTTTAAGCTACCATAGGGCATTGAAAGTCTGTGAGTGGTACAAATGATTTGCGACAGACAGCTGAAAGGCTGGCAGTTCCAAACCCACCTCCTGTGCTGGAGAAGAAAGGCCTGATGATCTCCATAAAGAATACAGCCAAGAAACTCTTACAGCCCTGTGGAGCAGCTCTCCTCTGCAACACAGAGTCACGTGAGTTACAGTTAGCTTGATAGCAGCAGCATTTGTTTTTTCAAAGAAAGGCATGTGTGGTTCAGTGGTAGAATCCTCATCTTCCACGCAGGAGACTCAGGTTCAGTTCCTGTCCAGTGCAAATCATGGGCAGTCACCACCCGTCTGTCAGTGGAGCTTGTTCTCAACCAGTCATGGGGATGGTGCAAGACCCGACAAAATGTGACTCTGTCGTAGCCAGGGTCGCCTAAGTCAGGGATGACTTAACGGCAGCTAACAACAACAAGACCGTCAAATTTGGTGGCTCCAAGAAAAAAAAAATTTAGTTCTTTCTAACTGTCTAGAGCAGGGGTCAGTAAACTTTGTAAAGGACTAGGCTTGCAGGTGTGTGATCTCTGTTGCAGTTACTCAGGCACAGAAGCGTCTTAGCACAAAAACAGCCACAGACAATGTGTAAGTGACTGGGTGTGACAGTGTGCCGATAAAACTTTATTTACAAACACAGGAGGTGGATGGATTTGGCTGACAGACTCTAGTGTTCCCACCCCTGGTCTAGAGTGCCAGGACAGTGATGGCTCTGCCAGATTCCTTTCATCTTGTGGCTCTGCCATCCCTCCCCTCAGGGCCTTGTTATCACCTGCATGACTGACCAGGTCATACCCCACGGATGCTTCCATCGACAGGACAAGAGACAGAAAGAGAGTGAGTGTGGAGAATCACACTCACTGCCTTACGGACCTTGGGCTGGTAGCATAGTAAATACTTTCCACTGGCAGGACCTGAGACTTGTGTTGTTACCTGACTTCAAGTAGGGCTGGGAAATGAATTCATCAGCCGTGTGCCAAGCTGCAGCTCAATTACTGTGGAAGAAGGGGCTAGTGTATTTTAGGGGACAGTTAGCCGTCTCCATCACAGGCCCCAGCCTACCTCACAGTGTGCTTGTAAGGGCTGAGTGTGTACAGTGCCTGGCATGTGCTCAGTATAGTGTGGGTAATCAATAAATGGTAGTTATTTTCTTATTAGTGACCGGTTGCCATGGTGAACCTGTGTATGTCAGAAAAGGGTTTTCAGTGGCTCCTTTTCTTGAAAGTAGATCACCAGGCCTTTTTTCCATAGCATCTCTGGATGGACTTGAGTCTCCAACCTTTTGGTTACCAGTGAAAAACTTAACTGGTAGCCTGTGATGATTTGAAAGTCATCAGGATTTTACACACCTACTCGGTACGGTCCTAATACAAATCACAGATGTGTTTGATTTGGCTGACAAGGTTTTAAGAATATATTATTCTTTAAGTGAAGGAAACCCTGGTGGTGTGGTGGTTAATTGCTACATCTGGTAACCGAAAGAGCAGCAGTTCATATCCACCAGATGCTCCTTGGAAACTCTATGGGGCAGTTCTGTGCTGCCCTGTAGGCTCGCCATGAGTCAGAACCAACTCCCTGGCACTAGGTTTGGTTTTTTGGTTTTAAGTGAAAGTTCACAATCCAAGTCAATTTGTCATGCAAAAACTTGCGCACACACACACAGTGCCATGTAATTGTAGCTGCTCTCCCCACCCTGTCACAGCACACTCCTCCTTTCCACCCTGTATTTCCCATGTCCATTCAACCAGCTCCATTCTCCTCTACCCTCTCTCATCTCACCTCTGGACAGGAGCTGCCCAGTTAGTCTCATATGTGTACTGAAGCAGAGAAGCACACTATTCGCCAATATCATTTTATATCTTACAGTCTAGTCCAGTCCAGGCACCTTTCAGAAGAGCTGCCTTCAGGAACAGTTTCAGCTCTAGGCTAACAGAGAGTCCAGGGCCATATCTTCTGAGGACTCTCCAGTCTGTTGGACCATCAAGTCTGGTGTTTTGATAGAATTCTAGTTGTGCACACCCATTTTTCTCCCGCTGCCTCAGGGACTGTCTTGTACTCCCTGTCAGAGCAGTCACTGATGGTAGCTGGGTACCATCTAGTTCTTCTGGTCTCATGCTGATGTAGCCTCTGGTTTACGTGGCCCTTTCTGTCTCTAGGGCAGGTATTTTCCGTATGTCTTTGGTGTTCTTCATTCTCCTCTACTCCAGGTGGGTGAGAACTAATTGATGACACATGGCCACTTGCTAACTTTTAAGACTCTCAGATACCACTCACCGAAGTTTCTTGAAGAAACTTGGTTATGCCAACTAACCTAGATAGCTGATACTTTTTTAAAAAAGTATTTTGAATTTGGAGGCAGCCCTGAGTGGTGACGACACACTCAGCTGCTGACGGAAAGCTCATTGGTTCAGTTCACTCAGAGGCCCCTTGGAAGAAAAGCGTGGTGACCTACCTCTGAAAAATCCACCGCTGAAAACACCACGGAGCACAGTCTACTCTGACACACATGGGGTCTCCTTGAGTCAGAGGCAACTTGACAGCCCCTGTTTGGGTTTTTAATTTGGAGGAGTATGTATTCTCCCACTGCCTCCTGTGGGCCTGGTCCACCTGGTGTTATCCTATATATATGTCTAGATCTTTACATTTGCTGTATTAGTCTCTGCTGTTCCTTTTTGCTTGGATATTCTTGGGTTTGAGATCAGTTAACTGTGTTCCTTAGGAAAACCGTGGCGTCTGGCTGGCTTCCTCCCCTCCTTCTCCACTGCCCCCAGCGGGCCTGAGTATTGAATGTGCACTGACGCTCAGTAGCAGTAGATATTGTCCTCTTATTAAAAGTCTTCTGCTCAGAGCCAATGAAGTGGTGATTTAATCAAAAATGTTTGTTAATCTGACGAGTGTAATAAAAACCCCACAACTGAGTGATCCTAGCACCTGCGCACAGTCTCTGCTTATAATAAAGCGCTTACCGAGCAGGCAGCGCCTGCCCTGCTGGGCGGGCTTGGGCCAGCTGTACTGCTGCAGTCTTGCCTCCTGGGACAGCCCAGGCACCTTTCGGACCCCCAGCCCCACCCCAAGCTCTTCTCAAGCCCTTTTAATCCAACTCACTGACTACCTTCTGAGATCTCGGAGTTGGAAAAATGGCCATGTTTTAGCTTCCAGGAGTTTACTCTGAATAACAGGAGAGAATTATAGTTCAGGTGAGAAATTGCCAGCCCTGGTGCTGATTTTAATGCTTTGTAGGAGGAGGCAAGGTTGTATCTCAGTCTCAACTGATGGGAAGATTCTGGCTGTGAGAAAGGTTCATTTCAGTCTAAACTGACAGGAGGATTCTGGTGATGTAAAACCTATTTCTATTTTAAAATCTCTGACAGTAATAAACTCTTACTTGGTCATTGCACGTTTCTTTCACAGCTAGACTGCTCAGCCTGGTGTCTTCAGGTATTGCAGCAGCCACTTGGTCTTAACAGATGTGCAGCATCTTAGCTGATGTCTTGAAGGGGAAACGTTGGTTGGGTCTGGTCCATATTACAAAAATCTACCCGTTGGAAAGCTTTACAGAAAAGTGACCCCAGTAATTTTTTCCCCCTCTTTATAAAAAGGAATTTGGAGGTGAGCAGCTGCTGGAGCAGCTCAGCCGGGTCAGGGCAGGTATTTCTGCATTCTGAGCTGTTCCCTCACAGTCCCAGGATGGGTATTGCAGCTCCAGTTGTCATGTCTATCATTAAGGCAGGGAAAAAAAGAAAGAAACAGCAAACTGCTGGCTCCTTTTATTAGGAAAGGAGTCTCCACCCTCTAGACTTCTAGAACAACTCATTAGCCAGAGCTGGGTCATGAGGAGGCTGGGGAGTTATCTGTTGAGCTTTTCCAACCTCTACAGTGGAAGCAGACAAAGGAGAAAGGGCTGGGAATCAGTGTTGTGTTGGCTAACTAACACTGTCTGCTATAAGGAGAAAAAAGTTAATGTAAGTTGTTTAAAATTCACTGAGACGGTTCCCAGAAAAAGAAGCCAAGGTCAGTGATGACTAGGGAGAGGTGGTAGGTTGAGGGGAGAAAATGGACAAGGCCAGAATGAGCACCAGGAGGAACCAGAACTGGACACTTGTAATTATTCCAGCCACTGGACTGCCAGCACTATGCGGGCAGGGGGCTGCCTAGGCACTCGCTGCGTATGGATGAAGGCAGCCTCGATTCTGAAACAGGCTGTGCTCACGGCTAGGGGAAGCTACCACCGTTCTGACCTAACAGGAGGAGTTTAGTGGACCGCCAATAAATACTTACCAAATTGTCTTGGGTTGAACCTTCGACCCTGACATCTGGGCCAAGTTGAGGGGTCCTGTGGTCAGAGGGTAGGAGGCCACAGAGGAGCAGGCAGGTGGATGCTGCCTTGCTGGGGAGCCACATGGCCAAAGACCAGGAGAAAGGCTGGCTACAGCCAAGACTGCTCAGAGGCCACTGACCCTTAAATGAGCCTCACCTGCTGCCAGGCGCAAGCGACAGGTCGCCATTGGGCGGGTGATTTCTCTCAGCAGCCTTCGTCTGGCTCTGCGCCACTTGACGGGGGTCAGGAGACTAAAACCTCATTACCTAACGCGGCTGGATGTCAGCATGTGTGGAGTGGCTGTTTGCCAGCATCTTAATTAATGAATTCATAAGGCACGGAGTAGATGCCAGTTCTTGAAAAGTGCTTTGAGCCTTTCAGCAGTGAAGAAGCTTTTGCTAATTTATCAAAAATATATATAGTGGAGGAAAGAAAACAAACTCTAAGCAACGTTCCTGGCACGGGGGCAGCTGAAGGCTTCAGGCCCTACTTGGAGGGCCACTCAGCCTCGTCTCAGTGCATCTGAAGGAAGGGCTTGGAGCCGTGTGGGCTTCAGCTGGGCCTGCAAATGTTAATCTAGGGAAGGATGGGCTGAGTCTCAATAGAAATGATAGCACCTCAGCTCTTTCTGCTCTTCCTGAAAAGTGTTCACTGGCTCAGTAAAAACTAAAGGGCTTTACTGTCTTCGTCTGCGTAGCCTGGGAGAGAAACTGCTCACAGGGCCTGATAATCTGGGGACAGGGGCAGAAGTGTGTTCTGGACCTACAGATCCCTGTGAATATGCTATACTGACAAACCACCCTGGGGGCTGTGTCGGGCTAATTGGCCCTTCAGGGTTTGAGGCTGGTCACCTGGAAAATCAGCGTCTGTAACACACTGGCTGTGTCGCCCATGGGCCCCAGACAGAAAGGCCAAGCTCTGCTGTCCAGAGACCATCTGGGCAGGGCTCTGGCTTCTTACCCATTGTAATACATGTCCTGGGGTCTCCCCCAGTGTGAAAGTGACTGTCTAGAAATCTTGTTCCCAGGCTGCTGGGGCTGGAGATGAAAGAGCTGACCCCAGTCACCATGTTGTAAATTATCAAGTAACAAGGATTGCTTTGATCCCCACTAGGGGAAGGAAGGTTTATCATGCCTAAATAGCCCACTTTCTCCTTCTGGCAACTGGTTGTTTTCGTGTGAATTTGGGGGGTGCTTTGGCAGTCTGAGTGATGGGGGAGAGTGCCTGGAATGTTGGGAAAGGGGAGTTGGAGGGTGATTACTGCTTCATTTAGGAGCAATGCTGGGCTCCTGTCTCTGTCTCAAGGCAAACGGATTTCAGATTCTTCCTTCACAGAGTATTACGTGGATAGATGCCAAGCATAGCTCTTGTGTAAGGTTATTCAGAGTACAGAATCTGTTGAAACAAGATCCACAAGCTTAGATGGGCTTTGATTGGTATGTCGAAATGTCTTTGTCACCAGTGTTTTCATGAGGGGTTTTGGAAAGAGAGCTTCAAGTGTTGGAAAAAACTTAAAACCCTGAGGCAGAAAAACCCATATTCAGATCCCAGTTCTGTCACTTCCCAAAACACAACCTTGGGCAAGTTGTGTAAAATCTCCATATTTGGAGTTTGCTCCTTAGTAAGTTGGGGACAGTCCTTATGTATCTACAGGGGTGATGTAAACATTTGAAGGCATATGAAGTCCAACAAGTAAGTTCATGAACTTAATTGTTCTAAGGGCTACGTACCTCATTGCTGAATATCTCATGGTCACCTTTGACGTATTCTCCTTGGGAAGCTATGCAGTGACGCCAGTGCATAGTCCACCCTTCAAAGCAATTTTGGAAGTCTTTCTGGAATGGCCATTGCACATGGTGGGACAGTGTCAAGTTCATGAATGTAATTGTATAGTTGTCCGTGAGGGAGTTTTTTGCCAGTAAATGAGTAACTATTAGAACACCATCCGTACTTACCTGATCTGGCCCCCAGTTACTTTTTTTCTTTACCCGAAGATAAAGGAAATAATGAAGGGAAGACACTTTGTTGACATTCAGGACATCAAAGAGTAATACAGTGAGAGCTCGGATGGCTGTTCCAGAAAAGGAGTTCCAAAATTGCTTTGAAGGATGACCTAGGCGCTTGTGTCAGTGCATAGCTTCCCAAGGGGAGTACTTTAAAGGTGACCATGCTATTCAGCAATGAGGTATGTAGCACTTTTTCTAGGATGAGTTTGCAAACTTAATTGGCAGTCCTTGTGCAGAGGCTGCCTACGAACTGCCTACCCCAGGTATAAGGGCAGAGCTTGTGCCCAAGCTCTAGGGGTGGCTTGGAATTGGTGGTGGCTGCTTTCTCGATGCGGAGTGTGGTTAAGAGCAAGACCCAGACCACCTGGCTTCCCTACTTACAGGCTGTGTGACCCTGGACAAGTTTCCTCCTCTGTAGAATACATAAAATAGGGTTACTGTCAGCATTATGTGAGTTCATACGTGTTAAGTGCTACAACAGCACCTGGCACATGGTGCGAGCTACGGAAGTGTTAGCTGCCTGTTACTGGAGCTGTTTAGTTCTCTGTGGACTTTGGGCTTGCAGACAGTGCTGTGACTCATGCTGGGTCATCCAGACTGATGGCCAAGGCTGCACTCGGCTCACCTACCCTGACAGAGTGCTCTTTAGTAAGTCTTGAGTACCCAGGAAGGGCCTGACAGGAGGTGCAGAGTGAGCCCACAAGCACAGCCTGCCTCCTAAGGCTACCCATTCCAGCAGCTCCTGAGAGCAAGGCCATCAAGGCAGGGACTGGCTGCTTAAGACAGAAAGCAAGCAGAGCGGCTGGCATGGCCCACAGCCCAGTGCTGAAGGGTGCCTTCTGCCCTTTCCTAGCAGAAGGTCTGGCCCTAGATAGTGACTTCTTAGAGGGTAGGTAGGGAGCTCTGTGGAAGTGCTATTCAGCCACCTTCACTCACCTTCCATAGGACAGCCCATGATGTGCGTGTCAGCAGGATAAAAGTTGCATGAAGCCCCAAGAGGCAGCCAGACCCTGGAGCTGCACCCAGTGTGGGCCTGGTCTGACTAGTGCTCTGGCTGGGGCAATTGTCCTGCGGGAGCTGGAGACAGGTGCCCTGCCCCCAAAAAGGCCCCACTGGTGGGGGGCTTTGATTCCCAGAGACTCCACACTTCTGAAAAAGATGCCTCACGGGGATTTCAGGCGAATTTTACACTCCTTTTAACACAGTGGTTTTATGGTATATAGGACCCCAGGGAGACTTTCCTAAAGCTCTGAGAATAAGGTGTTATTCCCCAAGTCAGGTGGCAGATGGGATTTTGCTTAGTGGCTTGGGGCTGCGGAGTTACCAGCAGAGCACCGCCCCTAACACAAATGCTGTTCTCACAGCCCCACTGAGCACCGAGATCTGAGCTGCATCAGGGTGGAATAAGCACTTGTCCCTGATGGTGGGGAATGAAGAAACCCCTTCTGCTCTTGGCTCCTGCTGGCAAGAGCAATGGCATCATTTGGCTGGGGCCAGGGCCTTTTCTCACCCCGCAGGCCTTAAGAGTTCTTCTGCAGGAAACACTCCTATCTCCATGGAGGAGCCTTTGGTCCCCTACTTCACCTCCTTACTGATATTTCTGTACCCAGTACACAAACGGCACCCACCAGGCCTCCGTATCCCTAGTTTTGCTTGGACAATGAAAGGCAGTGGTTCTTATCCTGCCAGGACCTGGAATCGCTTGTGGGTCTGTTATTGTTGCTGAAATGCAGACTACCAGATCGCAGCTTCCAGGCCTCACTGTGCAGACCTGAAGCTCCCTTCCACTTAAGGGAGTGGCGTGTGCTACAGCCACCACTGCCACCTCCTGCACCTCTTTTTTCTCCCTTTTCCTCCTCCCTCCTGACTCACTTCTCCCCTGCAGCCCTACTGGCACTTTTAGCCCAGCTGCTGGCCTCTGCTCAAAGAACACGTTCCCACAGGACACCCTGCAATTTCTGTTCCCTTCACTTGACCACACAGGCTTACACAGCACCTACTAGGGCCACAGCTCTGGGGGTACCACGCTGAAGGAGTTTATGAACTCGGAAGGAACTCACACTGTCATCCTTTGATTCCCGCTGTCCCCTCTGCTCACGCTGCAGCTGGCAGTGCACTTCACCTGCTGTCACCTTTGTGCACTGACACTTGAATTTCTAAACGTGTGCATAGACACTCTCTAATGTTATTGTGCATGGGGGGTATCCTCTGTCTGCCCCAATACTGGGTCTGAATGAGACCACCTTGGCCGTTTCCACTTTGCCCATGGCAGTTGCAGGCAGCAACTGTCCCTCCAGCTCCAGGCAAGCCCAGCACATAAGCAAGTTCTGGGCCTGCCATGGCTCCTCTTGCCAGACCCCTCTCCACCCTGTCTGGCAGAACCTTGGTAACCTCTGGAGTAAAGTCTTCCTTACCCACCAAGTGGATCTGATACCTTTGATGGGACCTCTTCACCTAGTTCCTGGGCTTTGCATTCCAGCCCCTAGCTAAGCTGCATGCTGGGCACCCTGGGCCATGATGGGGGTGAACCCTGACTCCTGCTGCTGGGCTCCACTTGCCATTCACATTTCTATTTTTAGACATCTCTCTAGCCCTCTTGTCCATCCCAGCTTCCTCCCCTGGGGCAGGATCCCGAAGTTCCCAGCATACTGTGTGCCTGAGCCAGCTGGATTGTCTGGCCATCAGGGGCATTGCTGTTCCAGTGGTATACTGTGAGAGCCCCTCACTGCTAAACCCCAACATAGCCTTGGAAGACTGCCCCAAATCCAAGCCACAGGGGCTCCCCTTCCCGCTGCTGCCAGCCAGTAGCCAATGGAAATTCCTCTCCATCTTAGACCTCTACCTCTCTGCCTGGCTCTTGCCACAAATTAACTTGGTTTTCTTTTTACTCCCTGAAAGTTCCAGTGGAAACCACTCTGTGATAATGATAGCAAACACTTTGAGATTTTACTATGTTGGTCACTATTCCAAGCACCTTACGTGTTGCCTCATGCGAGATCTGACAATTAAAGTCACTAATTTGATTGTTCTAAGTGCTGCATACCTCATTGCTGAATATCACTATGGTCCTTTAAGGTACTCTCCTTGGGAAGCTATGTACCAACACCAGTGCCTAGTCCACCCTTCAAAGCAATTTTGGAAGTCTTTCTGGAATGGGCATTGTGCATGGGGGTAAATTCACACACTTAATTGTATAATTGTCAGTGAGGAAGTTTTTAGCCAATAAACAAATAACTGTATTGGAACACCCTCCATACTCACCTGATCTGGCCCCCAAAGATTTTTTCTTTACCCAAACATAAAGGAAACATTGAAAGAAGACATTTTGCTGTCATTCAGACATCAAGGGTAATACCATGACAGTACTGATGGCCATTCCAGAAAGTTCCAAAATTGCTTTGAAGGATGGACTAGGCACTGGAGTCAGTTTATAGCTTCCCAAGGGGAGTGCTTCGAAGGTGACCACAGTAATATTCAGTATGAAGTATGTAGGAATTTTTCTAGGATGAAGTCATGAACTTAATTGGCAGTCCTTGTATTATCCTCAGAACAACTCTTTGAGACACGGAACGTTATTGTTTTACACCTAAGAAAACAAGTACAGAATTAAGAGACTCGCCCAGTGACACAGCAAGTGAGTGGCAGAGCCGTGGTGCCTGGTTAGAGTCCATGCTCTTTTACCTGGACAGGGAGCTGTGATTCCAGATGTCCAGCCCTTTAGGCTGCCAACTGCTTTCTCAGTTCTGCACTTGCACTTGTAAGATCTCCTGTCATTTGTGTTCCTGTTGAGTCTGGTCTCAGTTACCTTGTTCCTGCCAGTCCTCTGTTTCCTTCAGCCTGGCAGCAGGAAGAAGCTAACTGGAGACCACAGGTCTGCGTTGGCTGACCTGCAAAGTACATGATCCCCATGCAGGGTTGACTGGAAATCCTAGAGACCTCCTTGGAGGCCCTCTTTCTGAGCTCTCTCTCATCTTGCTGGGCCAGCTCTGTTCTGCAGCCACCACTCCTGCCCCAGTCATAAGTAAAAGATGCAGCTGGCCTTCCCTCCCCACCCCGTCCCTGCCATCTCTGGCACTAGGAGATCACTGGAGCTTTGAACCCACTATTATAGCTGTCCAAGACCCAGCTTCTGCTTCAGGAAGTGTGCAGGTTGTGTGACTGCCAGCTTCCAGAACCAATTCCAGCTGCAGACCCAGTGGGTCACCTGAGGGTGGGTTTGTCATCCACATGAGAGCCTTCTGCTACTCACAGCCTCCCCTCAGCCTGCATCAAGCAGCTGGGTGATAAAGGGGAGCTTACTATTTAGAAGGGAATCAGAGAGCTGTCAGCAGGACATAAATATTCATAGATGGAGGTTAGAACTTGAGTCCCTAAAACCTTGATTTGTGTTCGCCCGTTTAAGCCTCATTAAAAAGTGGTAAGTGAGAGTGGGGATAGTCAGTGGAACTGAGGATAAATTGGGCTTGTTCAAATAAAGGCCTCCAGCTGCTAGCTCCACAGGCCCTGCCCGGAGCACAATGGCAGATTGGTTTGGCCACTTGTAGTTTGCCAAGCTCAATTTTAAGATTTTGCTTAGCCTGAGTTCCTGGCCTTGCTCTGGGCCAATACCACTTATATGGACACCTGGTAGCCTTCCAGAGGTGTTTAGGGGAGACAGTCCTCAACCTACCCCTTCCCTAGAAAGACATGCAAAGCAAGAACTGGCCCAAAGGGTGCCAGGGAGAAATCTAACCTTGAAGTCAGTGAAGTTCATTATCTATGTGCATGTGGGCATGAGGGATGATGTCACACTCCAGTTGGTACATGAGGCCTAAACCGTCTGTCCCTAGCCCCTTGGCCCCATCCTTCCTCCACAGCTACAAAGATCATTGTGGGCCCCACGTTGTGGACACCAAGAGACAGATGGCCACCTCATCCTCGAGGACAGGAGCTACAAACTCAGGCATCCTGAGGGGCCAGGATGGTCACATGTGAAATGGACCAACCAGGGGACAAGATGTGACTTGGGGGCTGTCAGTTTACATCTTCTGCCCTAGGGGCTCCTGGACTTTAGGGAAAATAGGTCTGAACATACGTAAGTGAGGAACAGAGGCCATGCTCTGCCTCATGAGATGAGGTGGGATTAATTTGCCAGGGGAGGGAGGGCAGTACTCCACCAGCCAACAGCAGCCCCTAACACCCCGGGGCACATAGAGCTTTGAGAATTAAGCTTCCTTTGGGACTCAGAATAGAACTGGGTGCCCTGATTGGTGTTCCACCAGCATGGAAGTAGCACACATCAGGATCCGGCCAATCTGGGCTGTGTGTTTGGGGTGTGCCGTGTGGGCCCTAAAGTCCCTACTTCCGGCTCCACTGATCATCCCATCAGACTGTTCCTCCTTCCTGAACCTGGCTGTCCAGGTTCATTTCCCCACAGCACAACTTTGAGAAATGCCTTGGGCCTCCCCAGGCACAGACCCCATCTCCTGACTGGGGCTATTTCCCAGGATAGCCCTCCCTTAGGTTGTCTGTTAAAGAAAGACACAATTAACCAGGCAATTAACTCAAGGCTCTGCCGTTGCTCCCTCCCACAGGAAGGGAGAGGACTGGGGCTGCAAGTGACGGGGTGGGTGGTGTGTCCTCTGAGCTGACCTGAGTGGCGGGGATGGGCACTGGCTGAGGAGGGGGCAGCAGGCAGCAGAAAGGCCCAGAGGCTGACAGCTCAGCCATCCAGAGTCAGTGCAGCATTGCTTCCCTTCTCTGTGAGGCCACTCCAGAAAGGAAACAGATAAGAAGAGGGGACCTCACTCTGACTCCTTAAGAAAGTTAGTCTATTTGGGCATCCTGTTCTCCTGTTTGTAAAGCAGAGGTCGTATTTCTTACCCTTGCCAGCAATATAGTGGGGATAAGTGAAGTCAGAGATGGAAGAGCAGGCATTACAGGGACACAAGGCATCAGCTGCTGAGGGACACAGGGCCCTCTGAGCCCACCCCCACCTCCTCTAGGCTCTGCTAGCAGGGCAGCAGATCAGGCCCAGGCCCTAGTGGCCTGTTAGAAATGTGGAAATTGAGTCAGACAGACAAAAGGGACACACAGAGAGAGGTTTTCACAGCCAGATACATAATGCCAGAACCCAGCGTGGACAGCCTAATCCAGTATTTTCTATTTCCCCACAACCCAGGCACATCTGAAATTGTATTAAAAACAAATTGGAAAACTTCTGGTGACCACCAGCCTTCCATGATGGGCAGTTTTTGCACTAGAACCAAATCCAAAAGAAACAAGTGTTTATAAGCAGCATTCTTTTCTCACACAGTAATTTTTGATGCTCATGGGAAAAATATTAAGATGAGTGTGTCACAGAGAAAAACACCTTTGCTGTGTGACCCTTAGAGCATCTTACTTCACTGCAGAAGCCCAGGAGTGTTTCTGCTCAGCTCTGGCTGCTCCTGGTGAGAGCCCACCTGGGGCACTGTGCTGGGATGTAACAGCTGACTGCAGGGCTGGTCCCAGTTCCACCTACCCACATGGGGCCTAGAGGGTCAGGGGAACTGTGAGACCCCAGGAAGCACCCACAGCAGGCAACAGCCCTGGTTCACAAGGGGCTCAGGCTCCCGCCCTGAGCAGCCCAGAGCTGAACCACAGGGGTGGGCTGGAGGTAAAGGTTAGCAGAAAAGATACTCTGGGGAAGGGGTGCCTGGGCCCCCTCCCCACAAAGGTTATGGTGGGCCATGGGCAGAGGGAGCCTATCCAACAAGACTCCCAGAGGCTCCCTCCTCCAACCCCAGTGCTTTGGAAGCTGAATGACTGCCATCTTCTACCTTCTCGGCGGCATGCTGTGTTTCAGATTGATGGCCTGGAGGAGAAGCTGTCCCAGTGTCGGAGGGACCTGGAGGCGGTGGATGACAGGCTCTACAGGGCAGAGCTGAGCGCAGAAGCCAGGTAGCACTCCTGACCAGCTATCCCACCTTCCCCATCTATCCTGGGGCCACAGTGTGAGCTAAACCTGAGGCTGAGGGCCTGGGACCCTGGCCCCTGAACCTCCATCCTGGGAAGCCTCGCTCCAACCCTGACTCAGCTGCCTCTCACTGAAATACTTGCCGCTCCTCTTCAAGATCACCAGAACCCTGGGGCATTCACTGGCTTGGACCTTGGTATTCACCTGCCCCCAGTTCTGAGGTACCCACTTGTGCTCCCCACCTGGAGGCCTACGCCCTTGTCCCTGTCCCTGTCTAGCCTGGTGTGCTGGCTGCCCCTCAGGTGGGAAGAAGGAAAAAGCTTGAGCCATCCAACTCTTTCTCCCCTCACAGGAGGTCTCTAGAGAAGGAGAAAAACAGCCTGATGAGCAGAGCCTCCAACTACGGTAAGAAATTTCAGTTACCAGCCCTAACCTCTGCTCCCCAGAGTTAGAAGGGTCAGTTTGCCCAGGAAGTAAGGGGGCTCTCTAGAGCAAGCCAGCCCCCAGGAGGCTGTAGGAATCTGCTGTAGGTCCAGTAACCTTAGAGGCATCCCCCAGCCCCAGAGGACAGCAGGTTTGTTGCTTTATTCCAAAGGAATGCGAGGTGGCCTGTGTGGGGGGACCCTCTTTTTGGAATCCAAATCCACAGCCTCACATCCACTCAGACTCCCTCTCTCCTCCTAGCCAGTTCCTCTGAGTGGAGCAATGCTGCCACCTTCTGGCCATGGGGGGCCAGCCAGGTAGAGTCTGGGTGGCGGGGCATACGGCTAGAGGCCTGGGGGTGGCTGCCAGGCATCTGCTGCCCTTGGCCTTGTTAGCTGGCCCCCAGAAGCCAGGGAGGAAAACAGTCTTCAGGTGGCTTCTCAGGCTTGTGCATTCTATTCATCCTCTAGGGATGCAAAAAGCAGCCCCAGAATAGCTCAGATGGTAGGAAACCTCCCAGAGGTCTGAAACAAGTACACACACACATGCACACACTTCGTGATCAAACATGGCTGACAGGGGTGTCCTGACCCCAGAATCAGGCTATTACCTGCCCAGAGCTCATTCACAGGTGTCCCTATTGGCCAGCCTCATCCAGGTAGGACTGAGACATCAGTTTTCCCTCAAGCCTAGCAGTTTTTATACAACAAAATCATAGCACTGCCACTCAATTTTGTTCTCATAGAAGATCAGCCACCTTGGTGACACATGGAGGGGATGATTAGATATACACGTGACAGGAGAATAACAGTAATGACTTCCCCTACAGCCAGCACAGTGCCTTGTGGCACAAAGTGCCTCCTCTCAGCAGCCCTAGTTCCTGGCTTAGCTGGGCACTCAGCAAAGCCAGGGCTCAGGGAACCTCTGTGGAGGGGAAGCATCCATAGTGTGGCCCCACCCTGTAGCTGCCCACTGTCAAGCCTCTGGTGGCCCTGCCCTCAGATCTCGTTGGCCAGACGAGACCCCTGCAACTAAGAGCTCCACTGAGCCCACAGGGACGGTCCACTAGTGAGCCCACGCCACCTACCCTGACTCACAGGTACAGCTTTTTTGCTGACATTTCACACATTCCATCGCCAACTTAAAAGTGCATCTGAGGAAAAATGGCTGGGACTTTACTAGGCTGGGATTTGCCACCTAAGACGTGAGGATCTGGACAGATCAAGGACAGGTCGTTTTTTGATCAGGAAGTGGCTGGGAGGGGTCACAACTGCCCTCTACAGTGTATGCACTTGTCTGTTGACGAGAGAGGAAGGCAGAGGCAGACAAGAGGGGCCCAAACTACCTCTCCCATCCCACCACGCTGCTTCTTCCCAGAGAAGGAGCTCAAGCTGCTTCGCCAAGAGAACCAGAAGAACATGCTGCTGTCTGTAGCCATCTTCATCCTCCTGACCCTGGTCTACATATGCTGGACCATGTGAGCCTGGATTCCCCAGAGCCAGTGCAGGCAGCTCTCAACGTCTCATCAGGACCAAGCAGGCCTTTCCAGCCTCAAGAGGACCAAGGTACTAGGAGTACTTTTCCCCAACCTACATGCCTGAGTGTGGCTTCGCATCTGCCCAGTGTCTGGGAACCAGGTCCAGCTCTGCCCCCTGCTTCCCTGGCCTGCCATGTAGCCTGGGTCTTCACAAAGACACTGTGCTGGCTCCTCCCTGAGCCCCAGGGAGACACAATAAAGAATGCCAGGCTGCTCGTGTGTGCTGAGTAAATGTCATGGTCTGACTGTAGCTAGGGGCGGCAGGGGCAGCACTCAGAAATCAATGAAGAAGTGATGTTCAAGGGAAAGCTCTTGCCTTAGAATTTGGAAGGAAGAGGACTGCAAAAGTGAACCCCCACTTAAATGGCAAATAAGCATTTTGCAAGCCACAAATATTCCAAGAGCTACTTCCAGGGCCTGGGTACTGCTGGGACTGCAGGCAGACCACACCACCTGCCTCCATAAGCCTTGCCCCAAGTACTTCTACCTGTAATTATGGCAGAAGAAATGCAGCCTGTGCAGTGAGGGGCAACTTGGGGACTTGAAGTGACTATGAAGAGGTCCCAGGGGAGCAAAGAGTTAATCCATCTTCAAGAGGCAGGCAGGGCTGGTGAGGCCTCCCAGAGAGCCAGTAGGCAGCAAAAGCCATGGTAATGACCAGACAGACTTACGGTGACAGTAGCCAGTAAATCAGACATGGTTTGTAGTGAGAAGTGGCAGGGACAGAGCAGAGTCTGAGGGGTGGGGGCACAGGGAGGTGGGAGCTGCAAACACAGACATTACCCACTGCCTCTGGGCATGCCCTCACCAACTCCACTCCTGGTCCAGCTGGGAAAGTGTGAGAACAAGGCAGAGCAGGTAACCAAAATCAAATAAGCAACAAGGAAAGGAGCCATCCAGGGAGCTATGGGCTGTGAGACATCACTGGGGGGCCCTCAGGGGCCAGGGCTGAGAAGTGAAAGCCGAGTGTAAGCAGGCTTTTATTGGAGGCGGGAGCAGCACCAGTGTGAGCAACTGGTGGAAAAAGGCCTGGGTGGAAAGGCAGGTGCCATCAGCTGGCCAGGGGTCAGCAAACCCCTCTCTCCCTCCTCTTCTTTCCCCAGGTCTAGTGCCACTAATTGGTCTGACACCTCCGTTATTTTAGTCACACAGGCTGATCCTGGACTGTCACGGTGTCACTGTGGAGGAAGCAGTGTGATTCATGGAAGGGGGACGGTATCTGTTGCCCTGCTGGGGTATGGGTCCTTCATTAACCCATCCGAGGCCTTCTTGGGCACCCTCTCTAGCAGCCAGCAGCAGCCCTGGGAGCCCTACACCCAGTACCTTAGTCCAGGCTCTGAATAAACAACCATCTCTCCTCAATGAGCTCGTTCCCCTTCATCCCTGGCTCAGGCTGTTTTCATTCAAGCCAGACCCAGACCACAAAGCACCAAGGACAAACAGCAGCACCCCCAGCACAGAGCTACACAAGCATTAAAAATATGTTTATCTTTAATGACTCAAGATTTTGCAAGACACATGATATACCCAGAATTGGGTGGAAATACAACATCTCAGCAGTACTGCTGCCATCTGGAGGGTTGAGGGGTAATGCTGAATGCTGGCTGGAAGACCCCATAGTGGAGTCAATTCTAGCTTCATGGGAGACTTGGTGCCCTATCTTCATGGAAACCAGTTCAGCACTGGGATAGGTCCCTAGGGAGGACCATGGGAGCATCTCTTGAGAAGTATTTCCCATTAAAAACCACAGATGCCATCTCCCACCCCCCCTAAAGCTACTACCCAGCCTCCCCTCTTCCCTCTATGCCTTCGCCAAGAGGGAGAGGAAACAGAGTGACCACACAGGAACAAAGGAAAGCAGACTGTATCTCCTACTAGGGAAGAAAAACAAAGGAGGGAAAGGGTGGCAAGGAGCTGCCTCCAGCTCTCAGAACTCTGCCAAAGCCCATGGCTGACTACAGCCAGTGGTGGTGCCATGACCACCAGATGGCTGGGCACTGACACAAACCCCAGAGGTGCCCTCTTACTGGTGGGGCCCCTGCTGCTGGAGAAGATAGCAGGTCTTCAAGCTGCTTCCTCCCCTTCTAGAGCTGCCCAGGGTTTGGACAAAAGGGGACAGGGCTAAGAAAGGCTCTCCAACCCCAGGAGGCAGTCAGGTCCAGTACCAGAGAAGGCGCTACCTGGTCCAGATGTGAGGTTAGGGACATAGGGCCCACACTCTTCCCTTCCCGGCCTGCCGGGACTGTCAGAGATCCAGGCAGGAAAGAACTCCAGGGAAGGCTGGGACAGGGTATGTGGTGAGCAGACAGCAAAACACCACCTTGGCATCAAAACAAAAGTTCAAAGAACAAAACTTTGATTTACACAGCAGCTCCTCCTGGCCAGCTCACAATAGTGGGCCTCCTCTCACTCAGGGTACACCCAATAAAAAGCTGGGCAAAGCAGGGGTATGGCCACACTCAGCAGCAGTACCTGGAACTCAGAAAAATGAGTCTGCAGGATACAGGAGAGAAGAGCTGAGTCTAAGCCCTGCCACTCTCTGACACGTCCTCTGCCAGCCCCATGTGCCCAGGATACTGACCTTGGACCCACTGCAGGCACAGCTTCCTCCAGGCTGAGTTCTGCAGGGGGAACAGTTCCCAGGCTTGTCCATGACAAGAGGAGCCCAAAAGGTGTCCCAGAAGGAACATGACTGTCCTCTGGAGTGGCCCTGACTGCACTCTTCAGGGGAGATGACAAGGAGGCCACCCCCTCGTGGCCAGGCTGCAGGTGACTCTGTGCTGCAATCCCATTCCAAGAGAAGAAAGCCAGTACTGGGGATCCAGGCACACAGCACCCTGCCTAGAGAATGGCAGGGCAGGCAGCAGAAGTGGGCAGGCTGAGGGCCTCAAGCACTGTGCATCTGGATGAAGGACAGGACATCCTCTTTGGATAGCTTCTCTGGGTCCTGGGGCTTCTGGGAGTCATGCACACGTATGCCATCCCCCCACTCCCAGAACAGCCGGCTGTAGTAGCAGATGCTGGAAATAGGAGAGGGAAAGGAAGAGGTCAGAGGCTGCACCCAGGTGGAGCAAGACAAACAGGACACCACCACACCCCAGAAAGCAGTGCCTTAGGTGTCCTTCAAGGTTGGTGAGAGGTGAGAAGAGTTTGCCAGTAACTTCAATTTGGAGTCTTCCCTCTGACAGCTAAGAGGCCTCTCTTTCTTCCTGCCTTGCAGAATCAGCTTTTCCCATCTAACAGCTGCTGCAGCTAACTGCATCCAAGTAGGTCACCACAATCATCGATATTCCTGGTTTACCTGTCTCTGCTGCTCTAATACAAGGTCTGACGATTAAGTCTGTGAACTTTAACTGTTCTAAGTTCTGTTCTAACTGCTGCGCACCTCTGCTACAACTATTCTGTCTCATACCTCACTGCTGAAAGTATCACTATGGTCATTTTCAAAGTACTCCCCTTGAGGAGCTATGCACCAATGCCAGCACCTAGTCCACCCTTCAGAGCAATTTTGGAACTCTGTCTGGAATGGCCATCATGCAGTGGCATGGTGGCAAGTTTGTGAACTTAATTGTATAGTTGTCTGTGACGGAGGTTTTAGCCAGTAAACAAATTAACTGTATTGGAATACCCACCCCCCTCCCCCTCACCTGATCTAGCCCATGACTTCTTTTCTTTACCCAAAGATAAAGAAAATATTGGAAGGAATACATTCTGATGACATTCAGGATATCAAGATCATGTGATGACAACTCTGATGGCCATTCCAGAAAGAGTTCCAAAATTGCTTTGAAGGGTGGACTAGGCACTGGCATCAGTGCATAGCTTCCCAAAGGGAGCACTTCAAAGGTGACAGTAGTGATATTCAGCAATAAGGTATGCAGCACTTTTTCTAGGATGAGTTCATAAACTTAATTGGCAGTCCTCATACAGTATTAGTGTGGTGACAGAAACAAGTGTCAATGACTAATTGTAGGTACATTAGGACTGTGGGCTGCAGTCAAAACTTGTGACCAACAATCTGGTAAATGGATGCTGAGTCCTGACAAGGGAGACTGTGCCCACCCTGGGGTCAGTGCCAGAACATCACACCAGCAGTGGCTACTTCCTGGGGGAGATGCTTTCATCACAACAGGTCCTGGCATCACAGCCCCACTCAACAAGCTTACTACCCAAGCCCAGCCACACCCTGTGGTGGGCTGCCATCCCTGTGGGGAAGTGGATAAGCACCAACAGGAACAGAACCTGCCATTCAGGGGAGCCTCTGAGAGGGCAGCCATCAGTCTCAAGGTTACAGGGCCTGTCCTGGCAGCAACACCTGGGGCAGCAGAGGGGGCAGGCCTGGAGGAGGGCTACTTACTGAAATGGGGCAATGGAGTCTGTAGGCAGGTCATAGGTAGAGGTCTTGGTCTTCTTGTTGTAGAAGAATTTCCTCTTAAAGCTTTTGCTGAATGCCATAGTCCATGGCTCTGATAGGAGAAAGAAGGAAAGGAGCCCAGAGGACACAAAGAACCCTTGAGGGACAGCTCTGCCCCTGTAGGGGCATGCTTCCCCACTAACCCCTAATATCTCTCCAGCAGGCAGCTGTGATGATGTTATCTTCACTACTCGTCCCAAGCTGCCAGAGAAGGTCTACTCAACAGCCCAGCCCCAGTCCTGCCAACCTGCCATCAGGGCAACATTCCCGGGGCCCCTGGCAGAGGAATGGAATTGTTAGCCAGCAGGCACCAAAGAAAGGGATTCTACCAGGGATGCAAATCAACAAGAGGCTAAGTGTGACTTTCTGGATCTGTTGCTGTCCTCCCAAGAAAGCCCTTCCTACTGCCCCATGTGCATTTACAAGTTGGGCTCTCTCTCCCAATCCCAGCCTCTTCAAAGTACTGAAGAGGTTCAGGGAACAGTCACCCCAACAGACACAGTGAACTGCCAGCCTGGCTGCCACCTGCCCTGGTGGGGGCTTTAGCCTGGCTCAGGCAGGTCTGGACAATCACCCAAGATGGGGAAGGAGAAGAGGGTAAGGGTCAGAGAGGGCAGTCACTCCTCACCCACCATTCACTGTCCTGACGATGTAGAGGCCAGTGGGAACAAAGTGCCGGTCATCCCGCCCTGTGTAGCTAAGCCTGGGTGTGCCACCAGAACCCTTGATGATCTTCATTTCTAACCTGGTTGCCCCAAGCAGGCATGCAGACAGGCAGTGCACGTGTGTACATGTGAGAAAAAGAGTAAGTGTGAACATTAGTCTCTGCTTAGCTTTGAAATCACACCCACCAGAGTATTTTACCTGTTCAACATAAGAAGAAACTGAGGCATAGAAACTTCAGTTACTGCCCCAGGCCACACAGGAAGTTTGCTAGTGGCAGTACTGGGTTAAGAACTCAGGCTCTCAACTCGTAATCAAGGAATGGAAGGGGGAGGGGCAGACAGTCCTGCTGTATACTGCTGTTAGGGAGTTTCAAGGTGACACCAGTGAGGGTGAGATTAGGGGCCACAGGTGCCACTGGGTCTTCAGTCCACCATCCATGGCACTACTGTGGCCACTAAACGGTTTGCAGTAACAGCCAGGAGAGCGCTAAGGCTGGCCATTCCCCAGTGACCAGAGCATGTGTGCACACACCCAGAATCAGGCCCACAGATTTGTGTACACCCCTGCACACCACTAAGAATGTGAGGAAGTGTTTATGCCCCCTCTACCCCCCCAGGCACCATCTCTCCGCCAGCACCAGGGGCTGGGATTTATGGTGCTGGAAGCAGCTTGCTGCTGCGTCCCTCACAGGGACCATCGTAACTATCACAGCACCAACGAGCCCGTATTTCTGCCTGACACACACAGCCCTGCTCCCGTCCTGACAGGGTGCTGAACCAGCACTCAGCTGGGGGGCTGCAGCAGAGCCACGCCGAGGCAAGTGATGGGGGGAGGCAGCCTTCCAGAGCCAAGCCACCACCCCATCTCTACAGATAACATGGAATGAATCCTGGGCTTGCCACAGCCCTGCCCCCTGCCCCTCCAAAAAATCCAAACCCCTTGCCATTAAGTCGATTTTGACTCATAGTGACCCTATAGCTTCAACTTCTAATTCTGAGCTACCTGGCTGAATCTCTCACCTGACAAAAATCTTCTCCATCTCCTCCAGCCTATACACCTCCTTCACCCTGCAGGCAGATGGACAGAGAAAAGTCAGACTTCCTTGGGGGTGTCGAGGCATTCTTGTCCAGGCAGCAGGGGGTAATCAGGAGCTCTCCCCTTGCCCTCTGCCTCATGTCCCTCCCCTGCCACCACCCAGCCCACTGAGGATGAAGAAGTCCAGCCTGTTACACTGCTATTCTGTACAGACATGACTTGAGTGTCAGAGTTGGCCAAACAAATCCTCAAACCTGTACCAGGGCAGCCAAAGAGTGCAAATATGGCTATTGAAGATGAGAGGAAGAAAAATCTAGAAAACAAAGGTGTCTCTGTCAGCATTCCTACCCCTAGCTTATCTTCACTGTCACCAGAGGCCGGAACACTAGGGACTAGGCTCTTGTCCAGGTCTGCTGACAGATTTTAGCCATTCCTACAGCAGAGCACTTCTAAATAGTCCTAACGGTCTACTACCATGGCAGGTGGGCGACCCCTAATGAGGACACAGGGCTCCTGTCTGAGGCCTAGCCTCCTGCCCCTGGAGAGCCCTTCAACACGCCTTTGGAGCTGCTACTGGGAAATGTTCCCAGAGACCCAGCAACCCAACTTCAAGTATCAGAATCAGGGACTCTGGACACTGTCTTTCAGGACTAGCAGACAGGACATTTGGGCTATCATAAATTGCTTTCATGCTTGCAGATGACACCTATACATGCTTTTTCCACCTTGAGTTTTACCTAAGTAAGTCAACATTAAAAAGAACAGTAAAAATAATTTTGGTAATGTGTGACTACACACCTAAGTCTCTCAATGTGTAAAGTGCCAAGCAGCATGGTTAGGCAATGCCCTTCTGGTGATAACCTCAGACCACCATGGAAAAGGGTGTTCTGTCACCTTCTCCCTGTCTCTGCTCTCACCCCCTCAGGGGCCTGGAACTTCCCATACTACCTAACAAAGCAGCCCTAGCCATCTTCCTCAAACACCAAGGCCCTACTCCCTCAAACCATCCTTCTTTTTTCGTATCTAAAACTTCAATTCCCTCAGCAATTTTTCTTACCTGGAAAACGGGGGTGGTGGGGAGCAGGTGATATGCTAACAACCAGGCACAAATGGGAGACCTACAAGATGCGTTAGCGAGCTCAGAAGCATGTGCCCTTTGAATGGGGAAGCCCAGATGTGCCTTAACAGCAGGGATGCATCTCAGCCTGTGGATGATCACCCACTGTGATAGGCAGGTTGGGGAGATAATCTGGGACCAAGAAGCTGCCTACCAAGCACCCCAAACAAAGTAGTCTTCAGGGGCAGTCTAAGTGCTAATACTAGCCTTATCTGGTCCACCAGGGACTGCTCTGTCTCCACCACTGAGCGACCCCACCCTCTACTGAAAGGCGCAGCCCAGCACTGGCCGGGAAGAAGCAACAGGGAAGGGTGAGTGGGGATGGGGGAGTTATGCTCACCTGATGGGATTCATGTCAGGCCGACTGGGCTTGGACACAGCTTTAACAAATTTCTCAGCAAGCTGAATTCTACAACCCAAATAGAGTGTCTGTTTCAGGGGCAAGCAGAGGTCCACCAGCACCCCTATCCCCAGGCCATTTTCAGAGCACCAGTGGGAGAACACGCCCCAATCTACAGTAAAACCACTCAGAGAGGCAGCATTCATGTCCTCCCAGCAGCCCCTGCTCTCCTCGACTGATGCCATTATTCAAGCCCTATCCTCTTCCTAATTTCACTGTCTTGGTTGGCTTTCTGGAATCATGTCTTCAAGCTCAGTCACCACTACAACAGCATCTTTACTGTACCTGTCTCCCTCTTCACCTCAAAGACCAGGTACTCCACAGCACCACTCAGATAAAGTGCTTTAAATGGGGCCACCCAAGTACAAGCCGCATTCTTCTGAGAAGATCTCTTTTTCCACAAGGTGCCCCCTTCCTGAGCCTTAACATAAACATCACCTGATCTCAGTTGCTGTGGCCAAGTGGAGTAACTGATGTCAGTGACAACCAAGGCCCACGCCCTAGCCAACTCTGAAGAGCCCGCATTAACTTTTCACCCTGCTTTTGTGACCAGCCAATGGGCAGAATAGGAAAGCCAAGTACATCTCTGGACAGAGAAGGCCAGTAAAGGCGACCAGTCTTGGAGGCTGGCTGCCCATCAAGCCTCTGAGCCCATCTCTACCCTCCCACTCCTGGGGCCCAGTTCAGACCGCTGGTTAAAGTGCTGCTCCCTCACGTCACTGCCATTCAGCACGAGGACATCGAGGATGTGGATGGCACTGATCTTCCGCTGGGCCTTCCCCTAAAACAACAAGTACATCATCAGCCTGCAAGACACTGGCCTTGGCCTACTCTGCCCACCATGTCACACTGGTTCCTTTCCACCCGGACCATGGTAAGGCAGGGCAGGGCTCTAAACACAGGTATCTCTCCTGCCTCCCTCCCAGCTGACTCTGCATGCCACTGGCCTGGACTCCTGATCAAGGGGAGATCTGAGGCTGTGGGTGACAAGCTCCTTTGAACTTCAAACCCAGTGAGGCTGCCACCACCTTGATACTGCAGCTCAGGGCCCCTGCTCAGGGCCTGGCTTCCCACCTTGTGCCAACTACTCCTATTGACAGTTCTGAATGTCACTCATAAGGCTATAATGCCCAAAGTTCCTGGGAAAAAAACAAGTAGCTTCTTTCCCAAGGAATACTGGTCAAGAAATAAACCAACTGCTAAAACTATACCAAGCATGCCCACCAGGCCCTCCATGAACAGTGATAATCAAGGGCTCCTCCTACATACATGGAGACCATGGTCTTCCTCTTGGACTACACTGTGGCTTAGAGTAACTGCTCAAGGAGACAGAAGGAAAAATTACACAGCCTTCCCCTAGCCCTGGGCCCTGTCAACCACCACATACAATGTAACCATGTTAACTCAGGGCAAAGGCCCAGGTTTAGCAGTGCCCCGGTCCCCAGCTGGCAGGCTTAAGAATGCATGAGAAGAACCATCTCTGACCTCCCCTTTCAGCTCATGGACAATCTCCACAGAGAGCAGAGTGTCCCGGGGTAGCTCTGTCTTCAGGTCCAGCTTGACCCAGCGGTCGGACTGGCGGCCATCCCACGTATAGATCTGGGACTTCTACAGGCAGAGAGAAAAGATCAGATCATGCAGGCCTGGAGACGGAGGGGTGAGAGGCTCAATTCTCAAACACATAGCCAAGGTGGTGGCTTATGCTGATGGATTTGAGAAGTGTCAGACAAAAATGTCTCAGTGAGATTTATCTACGTTATACTTAGATTAGTATTAACTTAGTTGTTCTTCAGCATCTCAGCAGAAGAGAAGTAAATGTTCTGGCTTGTTCTTTTGGTAGGAAATAGTCCCAATGCAACAAGGTGCACCATTCCAAAGGCATAAGTCTATGATTGTGGTCCTCAAGAAAGACTGAGTTTGGTATGTGTCTGGAGTGTACCTGGTGAAGGATCCCAAGAGCACAGAGGGAAACAGAAAAGTAAAAGGAGGAAAGGACAAAATGTAAGAAGATGCAGGGAGTAAATGATGAGGAAGAGGTCAAATTATGTTGAAAAACAAGTTCGAGTTGAAAAAAGAAATAATTTCACCCAGTGAAATAATATACAGCACTGCCAAAGATCTCCATCACCTCATTTTACACTCCAAGAGCCCCAGAGTAAGGACACGTAATGTCTTGGTGATACAGCATGATACGAGGTGGAGTGATGTTGCAAAGTGGCTACAAGTGCACAGGCCAGATGAGCCTGCTGGGCATCCTGCTAGCCTGGGAAGCTCCATATTACAAGAAAAGGGGCTAAGTTCCCTTCAGTGATGCAACAGAGAAGAGGAGCAGGGGGGTGAAACTAATGCTTTGTATAAAAGTGAACAAATGAATACATGAATAAGAGAAAGAATAAGTGAATGACACTTAACTCAGAGGAGAAAACAAAATGAAGTTAAAAGAAATTGCTTCCCTGACTGTCCAAAGACTGTCCAAAGACTGTCCAAGACACTGCAGGCCCTGGCTCCTCGCTGAGAAGGTACACACCCAAGAGAGCATGCACCTGGTGGGGCAGGCAGCTGCCCCGGTCCCGCAGACAGAGCGGAGGGCTCAGTCCCCCAAGCTGGACAGCGAGCCGGCTGACTTACCCCCAAGCCGATGAGGAACTTCTGCTCACTGCCAGACACCATGCAGCGGTAGTCTAACACAGGGCGGATCTTCTCCAGGGTTCTGGATGTGAGGAGTGTGGGCTTGTAGCTGAAGATGTCAAGCTCAGTGCCCTGCAGCCATGAGTAAGAGAAAAAACTGCTGTGTTGGGAGAAGGGACAGGTGCTCAGTACAGGTGCCTGCACACAGGTGGCGGCAGGCTGGGAGAGGTAAGAGACCCAGAAGACTTGCTCTCTGAATTGTGTTCCCCCACATCCGCTCCTTTACTTAACCATGTGCTAAATGGAATCTATTTCCTCCTGCTCAGAGTGTTCCTTTAGGATCTATTAGGAGAGGCTAGAAAAAGAAAGAACACCAAGTCCCCAAGTACAGACCAATTTACCGGAGCTATAACGAAATGTCATTGGAATATAAAAGCTGGCCCCCTCAATAAAACTGAAGGCAAGGATTCTCTTGCAGGTGGTTTGAGAGTAGTTCAGTGATCTCTCCACCTCACTCAGAAAAGTGTATACACGGTGTTCTTCTGAGGCCACCTTAAATCTCATTCTCTAGCCCTGACCCCCAGAGAACATGATGGCCTATGTTCTGGGCCAGACTTCAGTGCAATCCAGGGAAAAGCTGGAGGCTTAGTGGCAGGAAAAACTGAAGGCAGAAGAATTTCAAGGAGCAGCTTTCCAGCAACAGTACAGATGACCTGTGGGTAGGCCTGAGCCCGCTGCAAGCTATTCTGGCAGCCCCTTTCTGGCTCTCTGCCCAGCTCCCCTGCTTAAAACCAAGCCACACTCCCTAGAGGGTGAGAAGCAGCCTCACCTCAAGCAGCAGGAAGTTAAGCACAAGCACATCTCAGAATAAGAGTCAATCAGGTAACTAAATGGGCTCTTGAGGAACTCAACTCCCCACCCCAAAGCTTCCCAACAACAGCATTAGTCCAGCCCCTGGAAGCCAGGATTGGGCCTGCACAAGCCTTTTGGAGGCCAGGCACCTAAAGGTTTCAGTAACACCTTCCACACCCATGGTTACGTCTCTTAACTTTTCACTCTCACCACAGATAACAAACTTACCTGGATTAGCTCAAAGAACTTTGATTTGGGGTCTGAGGAAGAAGGAGCCACCCGAGCTTGGTCTGGGATCTGAAATGATATAACACAGAGTTTTGACTTTCAAATGCCCTTTTGTCTAAGACTGTACACATAAGTATGTGGCTAAGAGGACACATCCCGACTGGGGAAGAGAAAATGGCACAAATGAGGACAGAGTGAGGCAGACAGAGGTGGACAATTCAATCCCCTATCCCCTTCAGACCTCTACAGCAGCACCAACTGGCACTTTCCTTTCTCTGGGTCCCTCTGCAATCAGTGCTACTACATGTGGGCCACCGCCATTAAAACGGGGCCTGTCCACCACCAACCCTTGTACTTTCTGACCCAACTGGAGGGCCAAGATGGCAATGAAATGGTCAAGGAGGTAACACCTAACAATGCTGAAACACCTAGCCCTGGAATCTTGTGAGGGTAAACAGACAGTTTTGTGCTGAGAAGATCCTAAGAAAGTACTGTTCTTTATGGATCCCGTACTCTAGAGCAATGAAGGGTTCAGGAAAGACGCTCACCTCCCAGAGTCGGAGGCACTCTTTCCGGATCTCTGCCTGCCGAGGCTCACTTAAAGTCCTAGGAAAACAAAGCCAGCAAGTTGTTAAAACCTCCAAGAAGCACAAAGACACTACCCTGTGTGTCCCTCAGAACCCCACAGAGAAAAAGCCTGTGTGCACATGTGCACACATTCAGAGGCTGTTAGCCCAGGAGTCCTGCTGCTTAGATGACCGGCCCTCAGGTACACACATTGTGGGAATACCTCCCATTTCCACCACAACAGGACGGGAGAAGATAAGACCACCCTCCCTGCTACCCTGGATGCCAAGAGTCCTCCACACCATTCTTCCAATGACCCCTTGGCATGTGTGACTCTCCCTCTGCTGAAAAAGGCCACATTAAGCCATCCCAGAGAATGTCACTATGCCCCACAATCCTGAATTAGCTTATACTTACCTCCAACCAGAGGTTTTCCTTGACTAGTCCCACTTCTCAGTGCCCCCTGAATAACATGTATTCATTCTACCTATGCTATGCACTCCATACCTCTGATACACTGCTAGTGACTTTTCCTGTATCCCTTTCCTGGCTTACTCTTATCTGCCCAAAGACAATGTAAACTTCTCAAGGGCAAAGCTCATGCCATGTGTTTCTGGCATCTTTCACAGACCACAGCACAGTATGAAATGAAAGAGTAGGTGTTCTTCAGTGTTTGTGGAAATGCAATAAACAAAGAGCTCGGGGAGAGAAGCAAACATGATCTTCCCTTGAAATACACGAATTTTGGGAAGTGGGTAACACTCACGTATCTTGAACAAAGGCACGGATTTTAGCCAGAGCTTTGATCTGCACACTGCAGTGGCTAGAAGAAAAAAAAAAAATTGACCTCAGAAGGATTACCAAAAAGACAGTCAAAGGCATCAAGACAGAGAAGTTTAGTTAGATCAGTGGCCAACTGTATTTGGGAGATGGGGCAGGCTGGAGAACTGAGAAAGACTCCCTCTCCACTGCACCCAAAGGTGCAGATAAAGGGGCCTGATGAAGGCTAAGGGTAAGGCAGAAGAACTAAATCAAACCCTCCAGGCACTCGAATCCCTGCTAAATAAACATTTCTCATCCTATCCTTAAGTAATTTGAAAGTAGTGGTAAACTGATTCTAAATAAAGCAGCAACAAAGCCCAGATCCAATTCAACTACAGACTAGATTAACTCAACCCACGTACAATAACAGCTACCCTTCTTGAACCGTAACCATAGCCCACCACTTTGGTTTCTACTGCTCTTTTACACATGTCTGGCTTTCAATCAAAAATTATGAGACAGACACATGAAGAAACCACAAAGTATGACTAACTGACAAGACAGAAAAGAGTCCAACAGAACAAGTCCCAGGGATGGCCCAAATGTTGACATCAACAGACAGGACATTTAAAGTAACTATGACACACATGTCAAAGAACTAGTGGAAAGACAGCATGTATAAAATTACAAAGAATTTCAGCAGTGATATAGAAAATTACTTTTTAAGAAGGAAAATGAAAGTGCTAGAAGTAAAAAGTACAACATTGGGGTGAAGAATTATTTTGATGAGTTTATCATCACACTGAACACAACAGAGGAAAGAATCAGTGAACCTGAAGACAGATATCAATAAAAACCTAAACTGAAATATTAAAAAACTAAAAACATGAATAAAACATTTGAGATCTGTGGGACAACATCAAACAGTTTCACGTACATATAACTGGAGTTCCAGAAGCAAAGGAAAGAACAGGACAAAAATATTAACATGATAATGGCCAAGCGCCTTCCTCAAACTGATAAATGAAATCAATCCACAGATTCAAGAAGCTGAGTAAATCCCAAAAAGATGAAATACAAACAAAATCACACCTAGACAAAAACAAAAACATAAAGAAAAGATCTTGAAGGCAGTCAGAGGGAAAAAGACATATGACATGCAGGGAGACAGTGGAAAGAACAGTGGCTAACTTCTCAGGAGCCAGGAAGGCAGGTAACAATGGAATGCTGTCTTTACAATGCTAAAAGAGAAAAACTGTCAACCTTGAATTCTATATCCACTGAAAGTATCTTTCAAAAAGGAAAGTAAAATATACACATTTTCAAAGACATAAAAGCTGAAAGAAATTAGTTCCCAGCAGATTTTCACTACAAAAAGAATGCTAAAATAAATTCTTCAGGCCAAAGAGAAAATATTCCAGACAGAACCTTACTTATGCAGGAAAGAATAAAGAATACCAGAAAGGGTAAGTCAGTAAACATCCAGAAATTTTTTAAATAATTACAAGTATACACATAGGTATAGGTGCCCAAAAGAAACAGAAACAAAGGAACATGAAGCAGACAGGCTAAGAAGAAATCAAACACCTAAACAGAGGATTTAAACCCAAATGTATCAATAATTACATTCAACATCACTGTACGAACAGCCCCATTAAAAAGCAGATAAAAAGAGAGGATAAAAAGATAGGACCAACAATATGTTTACACAAAACATATTTCAATCATAGAGAAAGAGACGAGTGGAAAATAAAAGGACAGAAAAACACATGCCACGCAAACAGTAAGCATAATAAAGTTGACACGGCAAGCAAAGCAGACGTCAAGACAAAGAATATTACTAGTGATTACTAGGGGATATTTCACAATGGTAACAGGTCAATTCATCAAGAACACAAAAGTCTTAAAAGTACATGTGCTTCACATTAGAAAAAAGATCAGTTTAACCGGACTTCAACATAACCTGAAAACTCTTCCAATCTTAACCCAATATTTCAAAGACAGAGTAGCATGGGCAGGGGCCTAGGGACCATGCTCTCAGGGGGCATTGAGGCCAATGGGCATAACGAGCCTATTGCTAAGAGAGTCTTATGCACGCCATGTTGGTGAGTGGTGTCTGGGGTCTTAAAAGTTAGCAAGGTACCATCTGAAGTACACCAACGGTCCTAACTCAGCAGCCCAGAAGACAGAAAGGCCAACGTAAATGAGTGACTGTATCAACATGTGACCAGAAGAACCAGATGGTGCCTGGCCACCACCAATGACAGTCATGATGGGGCTCACAAGGTCAAGTCCTAGGGGTAACATGAGGAAAAAAGGGGTACATCCTTTTTTTTAACTCCACTAAAAGACTGCAATTGGGTAGGAACAACAATGGAAGTTTTAATACACAATGTGGACAGACTGCAAAATCTGTCAAACAAACCACATCATCAGAAGAGAAAATAGATAAAAGGGAACTATTAAGAATCAAACACTTTTGCTCATCCAAAGACTTTATTAATAGAATTAAAAGAACACCCACAGAATGGGGAAAAAGTATTTGGCAATTCTATGTCAGACCAACGCCTGATCTCCATAAATCTATAAGATACTACAAAATATCAATAAGAAGAAGATAAATCATCCAATTAAGCGACGGGCAAAGGAGATGGACAGACACTTCACTAAAGAGGAGATCCAGGCAGCCAAAAAACACATGCGGACATGTTCACGATCTTTAGTTATTAAAGAAATTCAAATCAAGACGACAGTGAGATACTGTCTCACCCCAACAAGACTGGCCATGATCCAAAAAACACAAAACAACACAAAATGCTGGAGAGACTGTGGAGAAAGTAGAACCCTCCTACACTGTTGGTGGGATTGCAAAATGGTCCAGCCTCTTTGGAAAGCAATCTGGTGTTTCCTTAAAAAAAAGGATATCGATATACATTTGACCCAGTAATTCCACTACTTGGAATATATCCTACAGAATCAAGGCCTTTCACACCAATGGACACATGCACCAGAATGTTTATTGCAGCACACTCCACAACAGCAAAAAGATGGAATCAAGCCAGATGCCCAACAACAGAAGAATGGATAGGTAAACTATGGTACATATACTCAATGGAGCACTATGCAATGATAAAGAATAACGATGATTCCAGGAAACATCTCCTAACCTGGTTTCAACTGGAAGACATTATGTTGAGTGACAGTAGTCAGAGACAAAAGGACAAATATTGTATGAGACTCTACAACAAGATCTCAAAAACAGACTTGTGTATAGAAAAAAAGACTCTTTGACAGCTGCAAGGGAGAGGAGGCAGGGAGGGTGGGGGGGGAGGGTTTAGATTAGATAGTTGCTAGAAATCTGGTTGGGAGAAATCGGTGATAGCATACATTAGAAACAAGAACAACATCAAGTGGACTTCAGCATAACTTGAGCACTCCTTCCATCTTAACCCAATATTGCAAGGACAGAGCAGCTGGGGCGGGGGGCAGGGGACCATGCTCTTAGGTGAAATCGAGGCCAATTGGCACAACTAGTGTTTTGCTAAGAGGGCTCTCTGCACCCCACAGTAGTGAGTGGCGTCTGGGGTCTTAAAAGCTGCCAAGCTGCCATCCGAGGACACAGCAAATGGTCCCAACTCAGCAGGAATGGATACTCAGTGAGGACCAAAATTACATGGGGTAAAGACAACCGAGAAGATAGAGAGGCCCACATCAGTGGGTGCCTACATCGACTTGGGACCAGAAGAACTGGATGGTGCCCGGCCACCACCAGTGATAGCCATGGTGGAGCTCATAGAGATGAATCTCACTGGCAAAACAAGAATAAAAAGGGGTGCATCCTGAGATCTCCACTGAAAGACCTCAACTGATGGTCCAGTGGTTTCAAGGTTCCCCTGAGAGCATGGCCCCTGGCCCTGATGCTGCCCTTACCCATAAATAATAACGAAGATCCACTCTTTGGACAGGAATGGACTGCACCTGGCAATGCAGAGTGACCATATGTTGGATGCACTTTATGGTTCTATGCATCGATAGGGTGTCGTCCTTCAGACCTCTGGCTGGAGGAAGGAGAGTGGGTGGAGAGGAGGGGAAAGGAGGCTGTTGGGAGGATGAGACATGTATGGAGCAGAGAGGAATAGTGTGCTGTCACCGGATAGGGAGAGCAGTGGAAGCTGCATATAGGTGGGCATGTAAATTTATATGGGAATGTTACATTTTCACTCAGTCATATTAAATAAAAAAACAAAAAATGAAAAAAAAAAGAAATTGAAATCAAGACGACAATGAGATACCATCTCACCCCAACAACGTTGGCCATGATCCAAAAAACACAAAACAACAAATTCTGGAGAGGCTATGGAAAAAGTGGAACTCTCTTACACTGTTGGTGGCGTTGCAAAATGGTCCAGCCTCTTTGGAAAGCAATTTGGTGCTTCCTTAAAAAAATGGATATTTATATACCATTTGACCCAGTAATTCCACTACTTGGAATATATCCTACAGAATCAAGGCCTTTCACACCAACGGACACATGCACCAGAATGTTTATCGCAGCACAGTCCACGATAGCAGAAATATAGAAACAACCCAGATGCCCAACAACAGAAGAATGGATAGGTAAACTATGGTACATATACTCAATGGAGCACTACAAAATGATAAAGAATAACGATGATTCCAGGGAACATCTCATAACCTGTTTCAACTGGAAGACATTATGTTGAGTGAAAGTAGTCAGCAACAAAAGGACAAATATTGTATGAGACCTCTATGATAAGATCTCAAAAACAGACTTGTGTATAGAAGAAAAGACTGTTTGACAGCTTTTATACAGGAATGTACATTTTTACTCAGTCATATTAAATAAAAAAAAAAAAAGACTGCAATTGATGGTCCAAAGTCCTGAGGGTTCCCCTGGGAGCATGGCTCCTAGACCTGATGCTGCCCCTGATCATAACTCATTACTGAGGTCAACTCTTTGGACAGGAATGGATTGGACTCAGGGACACAGAGTAACCATATTGTGTGTGCACTGCATGGTTCTGTGCATCTATGGGATGTCATTCTACTGGCCTCTTACTATATGGAAGCAAAGAGGAGGAGACAGGAGATTGTTAAGAGGATCTGACATGTATAGAATGGAAAGGAGGAGTGTGCTGTCACCAGGCAAGAAGAATAGAAGGAGCTGCAGACAGGTGTGCATGCAAATTTAAATTGGATTGTACACTTTCACTCAATCACAAAAAAAAAAAATACATGTGCTTAAAACAAAGATACCATACGATGTAAAAATTGAAAAAAAGAGAGAAACAGACAAATCAGTAATCACAGTTGAAGACTTTAATACCCCTTCCTTGGCAACTGACAGAATAAGAAGTTAAAACATCAGTTAAGACACAGAAAATGTGAAAAACACTATGAATCAACTTGACCAAATTAACATTTATAGAAACTACATCCAACAGCAACAGTTGGAACATCTATCAAGACAGATCATATAATGAGCCATAAAACAAGCCTCAATAAATTTCTAAGGATTAAAATCATACCAAGTATGTTCTCTGACTATAAGATCAGATTCTAATAAGATATCTTAAAAATCCCCAAATAACCTCGATATTAAATACTACACATCTAAATTACCCATGAATCAAATGATAAATCTCAAAGGAAATTAAAAGAAGTATTTTGAACTATGTAATAAAAAGACAACATGTCAAAATTTTCAAGATTCATCTAAAGGAGTCCTTAAAGACAACTTTATAGCATTTCAATCTATATATATCAGAATGAAAGTCTAAAATCAATGAAGCTAGAAAAACAAAAAAAATTAAGCACTAAGTAAGCATAACAACAAAAACAATAAAACAGGGTGCTAAAGAAGACATTCAAACACCCAACAGACACATGAGGAAATATCACAATTGCTAGCCATTAGAGAAATACCAACCGAAACTACAGTAAGACACCATCCCTCCTCTGCATTACTGGCATGAATCACAAAAACAGGACCCTGCAAATGTTGGAGAAGCCGTGGGGAAATCAGAGCTTTTATGCACTGCTGGTGGGAATGCAAAATGATGCAACCACACAAATAGATATATGCACACCCATGCTCAACTGTAGTATTGTTTACAATAGCAGACTGCTGGAAACAACCTAACGTCCATCAACAGATGAATGGAGAAATGAACTGCTGTATATACACACAATGGCATATCATGCAACAATAAAAAACGACGAATCTGCGAAGTATCTTGTAACATGAAGGAAACTCAAGGGCATTACACAAACTGAAGTCAATCACAAAAGGTAAAACACTGTAAGAGACCATTACTTTAAAAACTCATGAAAAGTTTACACATAAAAAGAAACAGCCTGTCATGATTACCGTCATGGGTTGAATTGTGTCCCCCCAAAAATATGTGTAGCCATGTGGCTGGGCCATGCTTCCTAGTATCTTGTGACTGTCCTCCATTTTGTGGTTTCCCTAAACCGTATGTTAAAGGATTAGGGTGGGGCTGTAAATTCCTTCATAGGATTACTTCTCTGCCCTGCTGTAAAGGGAGTTTCCCTGGAGTATGGCTTGCCCCACCCTTAATCCTTTCATCCTATGAGATAAAATGACAGAGAAGCAGACTGAGAATCGGAAACCTGGTACCATCAAGCAAGCAGCACCGGGAGAAGAGTGTGTCCTTCAGACCTGAGGTTCCTGCACCAAGACGCTCCCTGGACAAAGACTGATGCAATACCAATACCAGACTTTCCTCCAGAGCTGACAAGGGGGAAAGCCTTCCCCTGTAGCGGACACCCTGAATATGGACTTGCAACCTACTGGACTGTGTAAGAATAAACCTTCCTTTGTTAAAGCCATCCACTCTGTGGTATTTCTGTTACAGTAGCCCTAGCTGACTAAAGCAATTACCAAGGAGGGAAGAGGTGGGGATGGAAAACACACCTTGAAGTCTAACATCTACCACTGCACCTTGGTGCTGAGCCTAACTATTGAATGGAGAACTTACAGGGCAGTACTATAGTGTTAAAACACTATGCAATGCTGGGTAAGCAGAAAAGAGTAATGTCATGGATTGAGTTGTGTCCCCTCAAAAACGAGTGCAACCATTTAGCTAGGCCATGATCCCCCATACTGTGTAAACCCTGCCTCTATTATGTCAATAGGGGAGGATGAGTGGCAATTGTGTTGGTGGGGCAGGACTCAACATGTAAGACCCTACTGTACCTTGAGGCAGTCTCTTCAGATATAAAGGGAAGCTAGCAGAGAGTCAGGGACCTCATACCACCAATAAGCAGCGCCAGAAGCAGCGTGTGTCCTTTGGGTCCCTTCATTCAGAATCTGGCGGTACAGGGAACAACTGATGATAAAGGCCTTCTTCCAGAGCCAACAGAGAAAGCCCTTCCCTGGAGCTGATGCCCTGAATTTGGACTTACACAGCCTACTGGACTGAGACAAAATAAATTTCTCTTTTTAAAGCTATCCACTTATAGTATTTCTGTCACAGCAGCACTAGATGACTAAGACAGGCAAGATCAAGTCAACCCAGCAGATTAAGACTTCCTCCCCATCTGTGATTCTCCAAATCACCCATCCCTTCCATCTTCTATGGGCCACTTAGAAATGGATCCATAGCTATGACCTTTGCAACAAGTGCTTGACCCCCTAAGAAAGCACTTCCTTTCAATTTACTGCTACTCTACAACCCTCCAGTCTATCTCAAAAAAAAAGCTTTCCATACACAACATAAAGTCCCTGATGTAGCAGGAGAAAAATGGGTGTGCAGAACTAAAGCTCTATTATAAAGACCACACTTGACGGTCCGTCAGACTGGAGGGACCCCTGAACACACGGTCTCCCAGACTCTGCTAGCCCAAAACTGAAACCAGTACCAAAGCCAACTCTTTAGACAAAGATTGGACTGGACTATAAGACACACAGTGATGCTGGTAAAAAATACGCTTCTTGGCTTAAATATATACATGAGGCTGCCTGAGCAGCTCCTGTCCAGAGGTGAGATGAGAGAGTAGAAGGGGAAAGGAGCTGATTGAACGGACACAGGAAATAATGGTGGAAGGGAGGGGAGTGCTAGGGGGTGAGCAGTTATAGTGTAGAGATGTGGGTATGGGTTTCACATGGCAAACTGATGTGGGCTTTAAGTTTTCACTTAGAGCAGAGTAAAATAATTTAAAAAAATAAAAAGCTTTTCTTAAGGCCTGTCCACTTAAAGAACAAAGGGCCAGCGGCCACAGCTTTAAATTATTAAGACTGAAAAGGGGAGGGGCACTTAATGGTAATAAATAAATAAACAGAAAACAGCATTCAGATCGCCCATCTGGGGAACTCATGAACTGGCAGAAGCTTTGGTTCCAGCAACATCCTAAGCATGCTGTATACTTGCTCTCCAGCCGTCTCCTGCCTCTAGACAGGGGACTTCCCAAGGCAACAACCAAGATGGCCTTTTACAAACAGAAGCAATTACAGGGAAATTACTCCTGCCTCCAGGGCAGCAGGGCAAGGCTGCTCCCCGTTAGGTTATACTCAGGCTCCTGTGGACAGGACCATGCCAATCAGGGTCTCACCTACTGCCCTCAAGATGGGGCAAGAGACCAGGATGAGGGTCCCTGAGGTAAACAAAGCACAGGGAGCCCTGGTGCCAGCACAGCAATTCCAGTTATCAACTTGTCAGGACTAACAAAGTGAGTCAGTCACTCAGACCTTCTCACTCTATAGCCTTCCTTAATACCCCAGCAGTGCCTGCAAGAAGCACCTGGTTTGCTTACCTTTCATTGGACCGTATCATGTAGTCAGTAAATTCATGGTCTTCCTTGATCACCTCCAAGGGGACCACAAGGTTGACATCAGAATCTGTGTTCCGCAGCTGGTTGAGTTTAATATTCACTGAGAAGAGGTACTCTCTCACGTCATCTATGCCCACCTTCAGGCCTTTGCATACCACATACCTGGCAAGAGACACTCCATCATTCCACTGAGTAAGAACTTACTCCACACACATTCCTGTCTCCACCAATCCCCTGCCAGACCATAAAGCTAAAAAGGTTCCCTGTTCAGCCTTAAGTTTGTGCACAAAGAATAGTACACAGTCTCTGTGCTGCAGAACTGCACCAATAATTTCAGCTTTTTATTTTAGACCATTTCTACTCTCGATGGCATGGTTCCCAACTGTCCTGGGCCAGGCTGGCTGAATCACTATCACCCAGGGAGTCTGTTAAACCACAGGTCTAGTCAATCAGACTCCCCAGGAATGGGGTCCAGAAATCTGTGTTTTTAAGCAGCCACCCAGAAATTCTGACTGGCTGCATCCTCTCCCACATTGTTTCAGCACACCACGTCCCACCTGAGGTATCAGCAGTGCCTCTGACTGGTAACCTCTTTGCCCCTCCCCAACACATGTCCCTGCAGGCATCCTTATTAATGGTCTTTCTCCATCCTGGGACAAACTCAGAATACCCACAAAAATGTGTGAAGACAGTTCACGCAGAAGGAAATGGGCAGAACTGATACATCATAGGATGAATTAAGGTCCCCAAATACTGATTTCTACTGTCTCTAATTACTTCCTTCACATCAAGTTTTTAATGTAGTTTGTGAGATCACACCAGGGAGATGCCCCAGGATTCACTGTTCTGACATTTCGTCAATGGGTTTAACTAAGGGAGAGGAAGGGGCTCACCTTTCTGAGTTCGCAGGACGGCTGGTAACTGGCTTAAAGAGACATACACGTTCAAAGCAGCAGTACAGCAGGTAGATGAGCCCCACACTGAACGGTGTGAACAGGTCAAAGGTTTTGCAGATGAAGTGGCCTCCTGGATTGGAAGAAAGCATCAACAGCAGTCAGTTCTACCCCAGGAGGTGAGTACGGTGGTCTCTGAGGTGGAAAGTGTAGCAAAGTCAGAGCACCTGCGTCTATTAAAGGTGAGTGGCAATTTACAAGGTTAGAATTAGCTTTAGAGGGGACTGTGGAGACTATAGATCCTTCCTTCCTAAATTTCTCAGCCACTTATTGTAAGAATAGTGAAATTTCCAACCCAACCATGTACATGCTCTTGTCAAAATTAGCCTTTAGCAGGTGCTGGGGTGAGGAGACATCTGAGGAAGTGTCACCTGTCCGGACAACGGACAGCGCCATGAGGAACTGACACAGCAGCAGCTGCTTGCTGAGGATCTCCTGCAGATTCTCCTGCCCTTCCACGGAGAAACCCTGAAAGGAGAGCATAAGGATAGAGGTGGGAAAAGGAAATGATGAGGGCTGAAAATAACATCCCTACCTCATCTTCATCAAGCTTGCTTCAGGTGTGTTCCTCAAGCACCACCACGAGACTGATACAGATAAAATTCAGTGTTTAAGTGATCTCGGCAGGGTCATGTTACAGAGGGAGCACCCAAGCCCACCTGCTGTGTCAGCGCTGCTTTTCTGGTTATTACTTCCAGAGAACGGAACCCAGCCTGATTTTCCAAGCAGATGGTCCAGAAGAAGTTTAAACTCATGTGGGAATCCAAAGGAAGAGTAAGTGACAACAGAGATAAAATACTGACTCAGCCAGAGCCAACTTCAAGATAGGAACCAGAATGCCCAGTAAGTCCCAACAAGACCCAGAGAAGAGATGTGGCATGAGTCTACCACTTAGACTTACACAACCGCTGCACTGTCCACTCAACAGGCCCCAGTATGGGGACAGGAGAAAAGTTATCACTACTCTGACAGACACAGTAATTGCTCTTGGTGGACCAAGGGTTTACCCACTTGTGTTTCCCAAGACCATGCAGCCTCTTCTTCTAGCTGGCAGGCTCTCTGGCTAGGGTATTGATCAGAGTGTGCTGTTATTCCTGGGGTAACCACCAACTGTTAGAGATCTCAGCACAAAGCAGAGCTCTTGTTATATAAAAGTAAATACTCCCAAACCCATTCTATGAAACCCAGCATCACCCTGATACCCAAACCAGACAGACATAACAAAAAAAATTACAGACCAGTATCCCTCATGATTATACAGACACAAATTCTCAACAATAAAGCATATGGGGCCAGTTACGGAGACTTTCTAGACATATCCAAACACGTCATGGAATTGGTTTACTGAAATGAAAGGCCTAAGAAACACAGTCTTGTGGGACAACCTGGTCAACTGGCACAACACAGTTCATAAATACAACACTCTACACCCTAGTTTGGTGAGTAGTGTCTGGGGTCTTAAAAGCTTGCAAGCTGCCATGAAATATACAGCTATTGGTTTCTACTCACCTGGAACAAAAGACAATGAAGGAAACCAGAGTCTAGAAAGAAACTACAACACAGGACTAACAGTCCACAAAACCCACAGCCTCATCTGGCTAGAAACCAGAACTAGTAGGTGCTCAGCCACCACTACTGACTACTCTGACCAGGGACACACAGAAGGTCCTGGATAGAATAGGAGAAAAATGTAACACAAAACTCAAATTCCTAAAAAAGGTGAGACTTCCTGGATGGATAAAGACTAGAGGAATCCCTGAAGACTATCACCTTAAGATACTCTTTGACCTTGGAACTAAAGCCATTCGTGGTGGTCCTCTTTCATCCAAATAATAGACAGTTATTAGATGCTGTTGAGTCTATATCTAAATAACAGACTAGTTTATAAAACAAACAGTATGACCTGTAAATACTGTGCTTCCTTAATAACTAACTGTATGAGATCAAACAGTCAACATTTATCCTAAAGCAAAGACAGAAGGGGCAAGGCAGCTTGATTAATGAAACACAACAAATAGAATGCAAATAATGAAAAGGCTAACATACTGTGAAAACTGTAACCAATGTAGTGGAACAACTTCTATAAAAACTGTTAAACAACAATCAGATTTATCCTGTAAACATTCACCTAAAACACAATTATCTAAGAAAAGAAAAACAAAACTCAACAAAATTCTAGCAAATTCAACAACATATTAAGAAAATCATACATCACTATCAAGTGAGATTCACACTAGGAGTGCAAGGACGGTTCAGCATCAGAAAACCAATCAACACTCTTCACAGAAATGGAACAAAGGAAAAGAATCATACAATTATCTCAACGGACACAGAAACGACGCTTGATAAAATTCAATGCCCCTTCCTGATAAAAACTCTCAGTAAAATAGGAAAGAAGGGAAATTTCACAACATAAGTAAGGGCACATATGCAAAACCAAGAGGGAACATTATTCTTCATGGAGAAAGACTGAGACTAAACAGGCAGCTTCTGTCTAGAGGCAAGATGAAAAGGTAGAAAGGGACAGACAGCTGGTTGAAAGGACACGGGAAACACAAGGAAGAGGGGCAGAGTGTGCTGTCACATTGCAGGGAGAGCAACTAGGGTCACGTAACAATATGCAAGTTTTTTTATGACAAACTGACTTGAACTGTAGACTTTCACTTAATGCACAATAGAAAAATAAATAAAATCAATTTTATTTTTAAAATTAAAAAAAAAAACACGTAAAGAAGGCTGGCCCCTGCTAATCTGGCCCCAGCCAAATCCCCTGGACTCTGTTCTGCCAAGATAACAACTCACAATCAAAACTGTTCAGCAATGTCTTCCAGACTTGCAGATGCTGCTCAAAATGCATACCTATTTATGGGAGTCAATTTTAAAAAAAAAGGCAAGGTCACCAGCTGTACTGCCTAAGCTGCCCCACAGCCACCCCACTGTGCTGAGCTGGAACGGGCCCTCACTCACAGCTGCTCCCCAGCTGTGTACAATGCTCTGGTGAGCCAGAATGCCTTCAGAGCCTGTACTGGAATTCTGCCCTCCTTCCTTCACCTTTCCACACAGCTCCTCTTGAGAAGGTATTCAGAGGGTCTCTCTGGAGGCTTTTCTCACCTCCAAGCACATGATCCTGGGAACAACTGCTATATTCTCTGTACTTACCTACACTAAGTGGAAGCTCATTCCAGAAAGCACTATCTGTAGGGTCAGATTACTGGGTGAGAACTTTTGCTGCGCCACCTGCAGTGGGCTCCTCTCTGTGCCTCAGGCAGCAACCCTGGAATAAGGCTGCTCGGAACATTTGTGTTAGCCCAGCCACTTACACAGCCTCCTAGAGAGTCCCCTAAGCAGCTACCTTTGGTGATAAGGTCATTTGTCAGCCTATTCCAGAGCTTACGAGTAGCCACACATAGACAGCCTCTGCCAGTAGCAGGCGGTCAACAGCACTAAGGTGCTAGCTCATTTTAGTCAAGGTCTTCCTCTTACCACATCTCACAGTCAATCACAAGCCCTCTGAAAAGGTGAACTGGCAAGTTCCACTTTAAGTAAAGGCATAGCCTTTACAAAATTACCACTGAAAATATATACAAAAAGAATAAATAGCAACCCTGCTGTCTGAACAGTGAGTTATCTACCACCTTCAGGGGCAGCTAAAGGACCAAACGGAACAAAGCAAAAACAGTTTTCAGACCACTAAAATACTAAATCCCTAATGTATCACCCTATGAAGAAAAAGTCACTTACCCCATCAGCCATCAGAAAGTGGACCCCCTTGCGATCTGTGTTATCCAGGACAAAATTCCGAAAAGCACTGATGTTCTCTGGACGGGTGATATCTCCATCTCCATCGATCCCACCCTCACCTGGCAGAACACAAGATTTAGAGTAGGTACGTCTGCCCTGTACATCCCATGAGCTGGAATATGAGTTCTCTGGGGCAGTGTACACAGGTATCAGGCAGGCATCAAGATCCAGGAGGAAGGTTCCCATGGGGAGCTCCTCAGCACAATGCCCATCCCACAGGATTGCCTTGCAGCCAAGACCAAAAGGCCAAAAAATAGCCCTGCTGCTATAAACCAGAGTCCAAAGGGGCTGACTGGGCAACAGTCATTAAAGGAAATGGAGGGCCCTCCTCTTCAAGACTGCTGTGTTAAAGCACCTACATCTAGGAACCAACATCCTTTTTTGAAAGTGCTCTATCTTCTCCTCCTCAACAGGACTATTAAGAAAGGACTTGGGATTGCTGGCACAATACAACAATCTAGATAGAGCAAAAAGACTCCTGTGGGGCTGTTGAGCTGTCTGTTACACACAGGGCTCAAGACAGGCGTGGGGCTTGTATTTATTAATAACCCTGCCAGTTCTCAGCAGTTTCATTATCTCCTGTTACTACAACAGAAGAACGCTCCTGACAAGGAGGAATTAATAGGGCTTTGATGAGATTTCGCCAAGTGGAATGTTTAACCTGTAGCCTGCAGGCTGAGGGTAAGGGACAGCCTAAAGGGAACCAAGATCCTCACGACAGGAGTGGCAACCCGCAAGCTAAGACATCAAGGAAAGAAATCATGGCATGTGGGTAACTGCTTCCACCCTGAAGTCCCCAGAAGAAGGGCAGGCCCCCCTCACCCTGGGGCCATCCTCAGCATTCCTACCATAGTATGGTTCGAAGAGCTCACTGGAGGCTGAGTAGAAGTCCTCCAGCTTGAAGTCATTAGGGCCTTTCAGAGTCATTCCAAAGCCCTTGGCATGCCACTTCTTCTTCCACAGCACATACTCTGAGAAGCCACCTGGGCCTGCACAGACGTCAGCAAAGTACAAGAGCTCAGCATCCCGGTCCTTCACCAGAGGCTTCTGCAGAGGCAAGTGGATGACAGGGGAGGCATGGAAACAGATGGCTCAATGGAGAACAGGAAGAAGAACACAGAGGGAGTAAGTACAACACTGAGCTCTCCCAAGAGCTACAGCACCCAGGAATCAAATCCTCCGTGATCACATCCATGTGCATGTTTTATTTTTCAGAATCTTTTCCTCACTATATACTGCCTTACAAGACCCTTGCCAAGTAGAATGAAGTTTCCCCACGTAACAGACAGGAAAAATGGGAATATGGACAAAGTGGCCTTGTTCACAGTCAGTCTGCAACAAAGCTAAAACTAGAGTCCATTCTGCCTAACCTCTAGTCTCAGGTCTGTCTGACCAACCCAAGTCTCATGGGAATCTTAACATCATTCCCTCCTGACCACAAGGGCCTGCCTTTGCAGACCATGTCTTCTGTCTTTCCTTACCCCTTGTTTATTTTTATTTCAGAATAAGTTGATGTACAGAAGAGGTGCAAAGATAGCACAAAGAATTCCTGTATCTCCTCTACCCAAATTCCCTAAAGTTACAACCTTGTATTACGACAGGACATATGTGAAAACTAAAGGACCAACATGGATATGTTAGCTAACTCCACACTTTATTCAGATTTCACTTGTGTTTCTACTAACGTCTTCTTCCTGTTCAAAGTTCTCCAATTCAAGATATCACATGGCGACTAGTCTTCTTTTTGCATTCCCTTCCTCCTTCTCCCACCTTCACCCCATGCTTGCCAGGGGCACCTGGGGCAGTGTATAGCTGGGGACTAACAAGGCAGAGAGGGAAGGACACTGGCCTATACGACAATAGCAGTTTCCAGACAACCCTCAGAGTCCCACCCCCCAGAGGAATGACAAAATTACAAGTCACTGAAATTTTTACTCAATCGTATTTTCAGTCACTTGAGTAAGCTTCACCTCAACCTAACATTTATGCTGAACCCAGCACCCTTCCATACTATATTCACACTTCATTTTCACACAAATGTTAGGGACACTCATGCCCACAGCTGGGCCTTAGATGGTGACTTCTACTTGCTGCCATCAGTACTGGGTGGGGACAGTACAAGGGTGGGCTCTGGGGAGTGCCTCCAGAGGACTATGGTTGGCCTGGGGCCCTAAAGAACATGTAGCAGGAAGTGGCTTAGGAAATGCAGCCTTCCCAATCTACAGGTTTGGCACAGCTGAATACTTGTCCAAAGTTTGTAAGTGACAGATAAAGACCAGAAAGCTTTAGGGAAACGGCTATAAAAAATAAAACAGACATACTAATGTTTACAAGCCAGTCACTTTCTAGGTGACAATGGCCCTCTGATGACAGCTTTATCAAAACACTTAAAAAGTCTCTGTAGAAAATAACCTTAGCTAAAAATAAACTTTATCACCCTATGACAAGTCCACCCTAGGAACAAAGCATGCTGGGATGTATCAGTTCTTTCCCCTTTTCCCCAGTCTACCACAGTTTTTGTTCCTGAGGCATTAATCATTCATATTTCTGGGTTAAATTCATTTGCACACAAAAAAGGACCTGATAACATTTCCCAAGAACATTATTAACACTTTCCTGATAGCACTGTGGTAATGAGGCAGGGGTCATGAGCTGACTTGACAGAAGGAACACTGATCCTTGCTACTGGCTGCTGCCCTGGCCCCAGGCTCCAGCGTCTCTGGTATGAGTCACTGATCAACGGGAGACTGAACACCAAAGGAAGGGAAATGAATCAATGAAAGCACCTCACCTCCAAAAACAGGGCATATATGTGATATTCTGTGATTTCGACATGCGTGGCCCTTGAAGGCCATGGTCGAGTCCTTTACATAACGAACAGCTGGGGTCCTCAGTTCTGCCACTTATTAGCTATAGAGCTACGAGCAAGCCCAGAACCTAAGTCTTTAAGCTTGAGATTTCTTAACTGTAAACTGGGACTAGTATAGCTACTATATTTCTCAAGACTTAAAAGATTAAATAAAGTATCATGTCAAAGGCCTTTAAACTGTAAAGTGCTAAATAACTGTAAGGTAACATATAACTACATGAACTTCTTGAAGTCAAAACTCTAATCCTTTTCCATCTTTCTCCACATTCAGTGGGAACTTTGGAAATGCTGTCTATTTTCCTGAGCTAGGACTCAAACTTAAGATCTAGTCAGCTTCTGTCTCCTGTTACATTACAGAGACTATTTTCTTAACCAGAGGCACACAAATCCATCACGCAGCATTATGGTAGAGAACATGTGTCTATACACCCAAAGAACTTAAATTCCCTTCTTTCTCTTCCAATCTGTATTTACAGTTTCTTTCTTCTCCTATCCTAGTTCTTCTTCTGCCTTTACTGCAACCTGCAGTCCCCTGATTTAAAAATCTCAATCTCCCTTCTCACTCCGCAACCTTTCCACACTCATATTATAATGTGCCTGACTCAAGAGCCACTAAGACCCCAGCAAATCAGGTTATATGCCTGGGCCTTCAGCCACTCTTACCTCCACTGGGGCCTACTCAGCTTGACTAGCACACACACCAAGACTGCTGGGCTTAGCTGTCATTCCTGTCCTCAGACGAAAACAGAGATGAAAAAAGAAGAAACACTAGGGACTCCAGAGAAATCACTTGTTATAGTAGTGTGCACAGAAACAACTCTGAAAGGGCAATTCTCCATGGCCACTAGCAATCAATTCAGGTCAAGAAGCTGCCTGGAGCATTACAAACATTCACTGCCTTTTCCTCTGCAACTAACGTTGCTATCCTCCCAACCTCAAACTGAATGGTACAACCCCATGCCTACTTCATTTTCATGACAGCAAAAGACAATAACCTGATAGCAGCTGCTGGAGGCGTTCACATTCAAAAGTCCAAAATGATGCTGTGACTTCCCATCAGCTTGACAGAGTTTCTCTGCCAGGCAGGGGTTTGAAGGAAATCATTTGAGCTCAGAAAATTAAATCAACATTGTATCAACCTAATTTTCTTAAGACGCTAATTCCAAGAACCCTTTTGTGCTGCCTGCTGGTACTGGAAAACGGGGAGGGGAGCCTGGGAGAGAGAAATGACTCAAGGCTGGAGGGATCTGCCCCCAAGTTTGGTCAGCATGTAGGAAGCAGTGAGGCGGGTGGGAACGGAGATATTAGAGAGCTTGGAAAATAAAATTTTTCAGCTAGTGGATAATCAGAACATAGTGGAAGGACTAAGAGTGAAGGAGAAACAGGTCTGGGAACAGCTGGCTCCTGGCCTTCTTGTTGTCAAAGAGAACTAACTTTCTAGGACTGGGTAAAAATGTTTTGAAACCCTGAAGAGAATTCTAGAAGGAAATCTTTTTTCTCTGTCACTATGGAGGGGCTGTGTTCAGAGAAATGACATGTAGCAGGGTAAAAAATCATTTGGTTCTACCACTTCATAATAAAGGCCAGGGCCAGATAATTATGATCCCACATGAAGCTTATTCAGAGAGGCAGAAAAGGAACATTTCCCTACCTGCAATCACACACATTAGAGCTAGAACAGATCTTAAGAGCCTTTTGGCCCTACCCTTGTCCTCTGGCAGCTTAGCACGGTTTACTTCAGAGATGAGGTAGCTCAGGCCCTTACAGAGTATGCACTTAGGTGATGCCACCTGGGTCATAAATGCTGGTCCATCCACTCCTCCTCCCCCAAACAACACAGCCTAGATCTGCAGGCAGGGTACTGCTTTTAAATAGACCATTGAAAGGACCTGAAATATTCACATTTCATTCAATACTCAAACCACATTTGCCAGAACACTCTTCCCTATTTCACATCAGAAAGAGATCCTAAATCAGAAGGCATCACAAGTTTTGGTCTGGAAAACAGGATGACTGCAAGGAGCGCAAACTCACCTGTATACTCTACCTTATCCAGAGCAGAAAGAAGGCAGGTCAAAGCTCTCTCAAAGACCACACAGGCTTTACAAATATCCCAACCTCACACCCTTCCCAACTCTCCACTCCCCCAAAATGTCCAGAATGTACATGCTATGAGGACAGGGATCACATTTATCTCACTCAGAATAGTATGCCTCGTACCTATCAGCACTGTGCCTGGCACAAAGTAGGGGCTGAAGAAAGGTATGTTTCATGAATGCGCTACAAGGGTCCAGGCCCTACAGATGCCACAGTTGGTGATTCTGCCCAGGTGTGGCCCCTTCTCCACTGATACAAGCAGCAAGATTTTCAGGGCTGGGTGCTGGGACTTTGGGCAGAGAGCCCTGAGGACAACTGCTTGCTGGGGCACTCCTGGAGCCACAGGAAGTCTGTGGGACACAACAGGACTTCAAAGCAAGATCTCTATCACAAAGCAGGAATACTCTCCTAACTGATCAAACTGCACTTTCTGGGCCAATGAAGCTTAAGCCCACTAAGCATCATGAATTCAGAAGGAAAACCTTGCTCTCACCCCATAGGAGTCCCGTGGATTTGTAAACATGTGATCGAACACAAAATCCATGTTAGCCATCTTCATCGCTGCCCTGCAACAGAGCAAGACAGAAAACTGTGACTTTCAGTACCCAAGGCATAGAGAGCTGAGGCACAAAAGAAAAGGAGAAACATGGCACAGGAGAGGAAGGGAGGAAAATCTCGGCAAACCTGTTTAGGAAGAAGACTCCCCGGATCATCTCATAGGGATTGGCACGGGTCCGCGCTCGTCTCATCTCCTCCCCGTCCAGGACATCAAACACACTCTGCCCAGAGACAATCAGAATCTCAATGCCACCCCAGCCCCTTCTGGGTGAGGACCCAGAAGAACTAGACAGTGCCCAGCTTTGCACCACCAACTGCTCTGACAGGTATCACAACAGAGTCCTGAACAGAGCAGGAGAAAAACAACAAAATTCCAATCACTGGTCTGACAGAGACTGGAGGGACCCCTGAAACTACGGCCCCTGGACATTCTGCTAACTCATAACTAAACCCTCTCTCAAGGTTCACTGAACATTTCTGTTGTTAGGTGCCATCAAGACAGTTCCAAATCATAACAACCCTACAGGTCAGAGGAGAACTGCCCCATAGGGTTTCCAAGGAGCACCTGGTGAATTTGAACTGCTGACCTCTTGGCAGTGGATTTGAACTGCTGACCTCTTGGCTAGGCAGCAGAGTAAAATTACTATGCCACCAGGGCTCCAGAAAGATTAGATAGGCCTATAAAACAAACAAGAACATACACAAGGAATGTGTGTCTTAGGTCAATCAAATAGATGAGGCCAAATGGGCAACTCTGGTCCTAAAGCAAGATGAGAACGCAGGACAGGACAGGAACTGGATGAATGGACACAAAGAACCCAGGGCAGAAAGGTGGAGAGTGCTGTCACATTGTGGGGATTATAACCAATGTCACAAAACATTATGTGTATAAATTTTTCTTGAGCTGTAAAATTTCACATAAAGCACAGTAACTGTTTTTTTAAAAAAAGCCTGAGGACCCAACTCATTAACTCTTAGTTGTGTGTCTCAAGACAAGTTACTCAGTCACGCTGACTCTCAGCTACCTCACTTGTAAGGCAGTAAAAGGCAAAATGTAAGCACACACCTGGCACACAGTAAGTGATTAATCAGTGGCACCTGTTGTTACGCACAGCTGTCCCTTGGCACTGCTCATCTTCATAACAAATCTGTCTCTCCACCACTCCCCCAGCAGCAGCCACTCACAGGGGACAGAGCTGTGATACCAAGGCTTGCCTAACTGGCACTTACTTAAGAACAAGAAACCAACCATGACCGGGTCTTTCTGACAGCACCTACCACAGTCCCTGGCATACAGGAGGGCTGCCTTCTCCCCTCAAGCTCCTTTTTCCCTTTCCTCTCTGAAAAAAGAAAGCCTCATTTCATCTGAGTGCCAGTCATCCTCCGCCCAAGAGAAAATAATCTCTGGGAGGCTGGACTGAGGCCCTTCTCCTCCTCCTACCCACCCCTCACTCATTCTGCCCCCAGCAATGAGCTTCCTGACCCATAATCAGACCAAGAAGCATCACGGGGACACTAACAGTCACCAGTGTACTAGGGGCTTCATAGCCACTGTCATGGATTGAATTTTGTCCCCCCAAAAATACGTGTAGCCATGTGACTGGACCATGATTCCCAGTATCTTGTGACTGTCCTCCATTTGGTGGTTTTCCTATGCTGTATGTTAAAGGATTAGGGTGGGGCTGTAAATCCCTTCATAAGATCACCTCCCTGCTCCACTGTAAAGGGAGTTTCCCTGGAGTATGGCTTGCCCCATCCTTAATCCTTTCATCCTGCAAGAGATAAAAGGAAAGAGAAGCAAGCAGAGACTTGGGAACCTCGTACCATCAAGAAAGCAGCACCAGGAGAAGAGTGTGTCCTTCAGACCAGAGGTTCCTGTGCCAAGATGCTCCCTGCACAAACACTGATGCAATACTGGACTTTCCTCAAAAGCCTTCCCCTGGAGCAGACACCCTGCATATGGACTTGTGGCCTACCGGACTGTGTAAGAATAAACCTCCCTTTGTTAAACCATCCACTCTGTGGTGTTTCTGTTAGAGCAGCCCTGGATGACTAAAACACCCACTATTTAACTCTCACAACCCCACCAGGTAGGCATTTTCTCCCCACTTTACAGGCGTGGAAACAAACTCCGATGAGCAAAAGCAACTAGCTCAAGGTCACAGAGCACAAAAGCTGTGGAACTAGGATTTATGAGATGCTAAAACACAATTCCCAATCTGTGCTCCTTCCAGTAAGGGCCTCTCAAGATTACACTACACCAACCCACTGAGGTTGTAAGTGAATCCTTTCCTGGCTGCTGACCACTGGAACAGCACATTATCCTCAGGCAGGACAGCGACCAGAAAAACACCTTAGAGAAATGAAGAGGGTTCCAGGCTACACATCCTATGTCCAAGGAAAATATTAACTAACTTCAGCCTTCCCCACAACCAACTCAGAAAGAGAACTGGAAAAGCCCAGCAAAGCACCTCACAGTCCAGTTTTCAGGTTCAAGCACAGGCCTTACCTTACACTGCAACACGCTGTGAAGCAGCTCTTCCCCACAAAACTCTGTCTCATCTTCAATAATCATCTTTCTCTATAAGGAGAAAATAACAATAAATGATGATCACGTGTGACTGCATTTGAGGGGGATGAATGGAGAAACTACAGTTCGAGTAAGTACAGTGAGAAGAGACTTGAGTCCCTGCCAAGGAACATCAATCCCTGAGGGGTGAGAAAGAGAAAAATTCAAATCCCCCTGGCTGTACTCCAGATGGCTGAGAGACGAAGCAGCCCTCTGGGAGTTCTGAGACTAGAGCACCATATGGATATACAATTCGTGAATGCTGAGTCTGGGAAAAGCAAGTAGGAAGGAGACATTCAAGTTGTCTGCCCCTGGTGCACGTAGGAAGGATGGGGACTGTCCCAAATGATAAAGCCTGTCCTTCAACCTGGAAATATCTCCTTCTGTGATGAGTACAAATACATAATACCAGGCACTAACCTGATAGCCTCACAGAAAATAAGAACTGAAAAAGGTCTCACGGGGCCATCAAGTCTAAGTGTGACTTTCTCTAAACCAATACTTTGTGCTCTCACGTTTCACATTCTTAAAAATTATTGAGGACTGCAAAGAGTTTCATTTGTGTGGGTTTAATCTATCAATATTTATTCTTAGAAATGAAAATGGAGAGATTTTTAAAATCAATCCAATTTAAAAGAATAGGTTATGTTAATAAAAATACAGTTAAAAAATTAATGAGACTCACTGTTTCCAGTTTTTGCAAATTTCTTTAATGTCTACCTTAAAAAAACAGCTAGATTCTCCTATCTGCTTCTGCCTTCAGTGGGTTGTGATATGACACATGACAATCCCTGGAAAACTCTACTGTAACTTGTGAGGAGTTACAAAAAAAAGAAAAAGGCAGATAACTTTTTGTTATCACCATGCAAACGACTTTAACCTGGTGGAGCCCCTGAAATGATCCTGGAGATCTAGAGGGTCCTGACCCACTGTGAGAACTATCCTCCACGTACAGACTGGTTGCTATCTACTTTATTCTTAGGATTTTCCAGAAGGATATTAAACTAATTCTCTCTATAACAACTTGCTCATTATTTTCCGAGGACAGGGAGATTGTCTTTTCATCTACCTGGAACAGTGCCCAGCAATGACCAGACTATACACAGATGCATAATCAACTACTTCAAAAAGCACCCATGAGGAAGATAGATGTTACACATTTTGTGCTGTTTTGCAAGTTAAACAACTAGGAGAAAAAAAAAATCTGTCACATCTGCCAGGGGTATATTTGTAAAGCCCTTGACAAACCCTCTTGACACAGCCGTACTCCTGCAAGAATGGTCAGAGTCACAGTTTTCCTTGTCCGCAAGCAGACATGCATACCAAACAAGAGGAGGAAGACAGCCAGGCAGTAAATACCAAGATTCAAAGTGCATCTTCCTGAAATCCTACCTTTCCCACAACCATCCAATCACTCATTTCTTGAGTGTCAGGAATTTCAGTGGTACATTCTGGGAACCATGATACCTGTTCACAGGCACTGGGCTAGAAACAAAAGAGAGGCAAATAAGATAGGTGAGACAGACCCTCAGGACTGTGCCCCTACTCACCACGGCTCCCCAAAACAATCAAGAGGGATTCAGTGACAGTCAGTCTTTCCTCCTGATGCCTTTCAGAAGCATTATTCACAAAGCAACCCAGGGACTGGTGACTAGGATTCCTCTCCATTCATTCCAAGACCAAGCAAAAACTGACATCTCAGAGAGCTGCTTCCTCTGAATTTTTCAATTTGTTTCCTTACCAGGCTATCACAGTGGTTCTCAACTTGGCTGCGCATTAGGATCATCTGCAGTCCTCTTTAAAAGTAGTGACACTTGGGCCCAACTGCCCAGAGTATGAGTCTTAATACAACTGAGACGGGGACTGGGCGTAAGTCCTTTTTACAGTTCCACAGATGATTCTAGTATGCTGCCAGGGATGAGGACCACCAGGCTACGAGAAATGTGGATTATACAATGTCAACAGGTGACTAACCTGCTTGGCAGCTTCACACACAGCCTCTCTAGCAAGTGTGGAGAAGAGATTCACCATTGCAAATTAAAGCAACTCGATTAAAGGTAATACTACATGCTCTGAAAGGCTTAAAATGGCATCACAATGCGAGGTCTTGAGGGTATGCCAACCACCATCAACAGAGAAAAGGTTTAAAAGAAAACTGACACAGCCTTTTGTTAGTCGATCTGGCAGTGAGTCCCAGCCTCTCCCCTTGGTCAAAGCCATCACATTTAAGCATAAGCTGTTGTAAACTGAAAACTCTAGGGAAGAAGCTCACTCCCACTTTGGATGCCCCTCTGAAAAGAAAACGCAGAACTGGTCTCTCCACAGAAATCTGAACATTACAGCCACATGCAAAGTAGGCTTTGTCCAAACAGTCACACCTTGCACTCGACATCCCCAAGCTGCCGGAGCCACTGTTTCCCTGAAGTGGCTCCAGAAATTGGAAACTCACTTCAGGCCACCCAGACTCATCTACCTTACAGAAGCAGCTACCAATCAGTATTGAGGCCAAACTGTCAACCAGTCTGGGAACAGTGGAATTATTGTAAATTGTGTTGAGGACAACCTCAGCCCCCGAATTTCAACAGTTTGTCTCCACCTCTTACTGGAGGCGGGGGAGAGGGTGGACAGGAGGGGATAGGAGATTGTTAGGAGGATATGACATGTATAGAATGGACAGGAGTGTGCTGTCACCGGGCAAGTAGAGCACTGTGAGCCACACATAGGCAGGCATGCAAATTCATACATGATTGTACGCTTTCATTCAATCATAATAAATAAAAAAAAAAAATAGTTTGTCTCCATTAAAATCAGAGATTTTACAGGCAAGCTGCAGGCTCTGAGTTTAGCAAAGTTAGTTCTAATTCTGCTCCACTGAAAAGGATTGAGATTCAATCCTTTTTTTCATACAAATGAAGTCATGGAAATCACACACATTTCTGACGCAAAAGTATACATCTAGTAACCAATTAAAGGTATTTACCTTGTTCTGCACTGTCTCACGTGCTGTTCTGCTAGTCTCATCTCCTACAACTACAAGATAACACAGCAGAACCACCCTAGAAGCCATCAGCTCCTGGCCTGTCATATGCAGGTTTATGGAGCGCTTTCTTGAACTGGAACATCGGGAAGACAAATAAAATACCAACTTCCCAGAGTTTAGAGCCACATCTAAAGCTCAACTGCAACAACAGAAAACTAAACATCTGCGTTCTCTTTTCTCTAATCTTGCCTCTGTTACAGTAATACTTTGCCATTTTTTTCTAGGTGATTTTATTATACCTAATTGAAATACATTCTGTAACAACAAGGGGCACAATAAGTGAACTTAAATATAAAACCTCAACATCATCTGTGCAATGAAAATGGGAAACAGGGGTCTTTTTTGGTCTTTGAAAGAGACCATGATAGTACACTGGTTAATTGCTAGTCTGCTAACCAAAAGGTTGGTGCTTCAAACCCATGAGCTGCTCAGCAATAGGGTAGCAGTCTGCTTCTGTAAATATTTACAGCCTTGGAAACGCATGGGACAATCTTACTCTGTTCCATAGGGTTGCTAAGAATCAAATGTAACCTGACTGCAACTTCCAGTTTTTTGGTCTTCAGGGTAAAGACAAACTTGCACCCGAAGAGACAAGCAGATCAAACCCACAGTAGAAAAGCTCCATGTTATAAACAAAGACCTAGACAGAACCTAGATGTCATAAACCTGTGGAAGTGTAAGATCTTCAGAAGGCACCTAATCCACCTCTCACACTGCAGGAAATGGGTCTTCCTTTAGCTTATTTGAATGCTTTCAGTAGAGAGAGCTCACTACCTTAGAAGGCATCTTAGTCCATGGGTAGACAGCAGTATTTGTTCAAGTTCTTGGGGAGCCCAACCGCTGCCTCCCAGCATCTTCCACCTACTGATCTTAGACAGCCCTCTAAAACAACAGGAAACAAACCTATATCCTATCTTATCTGCCCCCATCTTCACTTTTCCACTCTAGACATCCCCTGTCTTAGTCATCTAGTGCTGCTATAACAGAAATACAAGTGGATGGCTTTAATAAAGAAATTTTATTCTGTCACAGTCCAGTAAGCTTCAAGTCCAAATTTAGGGCATCAGCTCCAGGGGAAGACTCTTTCTGCTAGCTCTGGACTAAGGTCACTATCATCAATCTCCCACCAGACTGCGAAAGGTAAACATCCCCAGTACCTTCCACATGATAGTTCTAATTCTTTCTAGCCACCCTAGCCGTATTTCCTCTGGGGTTCTCCAGTTTATTAATTCTGCATCTTAAACCCATGCATCCAAACCACAGGAAGCTTTCCTGCCCGCGCCCCCGCCCCAGCCCACTCTCTGCCCCAGCAGCACTAGTTACCTCTGGTTCATCTCGCCAGTCCACGTTCAGCTCTTGGTCAAAGCCTCGCAGTGTCAGACCCAAGCCTCTTCGACCTTTTTGATTAGAGGTCTCAACAATGTCCTTGCGACCCTGGCTGAATTTACCTAGTCCTTCACCTTCCTTGAAGCCCATCTTGGCCTGACAAAGAGAAATAATGAATCATAGTTAACTCAGTCCAACAGACATTTATTTAGCTGCTATCATGTGTCAGACATTGTGCTCAACCCTGAAAAATACAGATTTAGTAAAGCCTAAAATTTGCCTTCTAGCCTAATGAAGAAACGACATAAAAAAAAAATAACTACAATATAACTACAGGCCCAGTGGCTGTCTATTCTGAAGGTGAAAGTCTAGGGCAACCATAAGCTGGATAAATGAGAAAGGCCCTCATAGTTGTAGTTAAAAGCACTACAAGTACTTAATGAATCTCACTGGACATTTGCACAACTGCCCTTCCAGCTGATTTGTCTGATTAGCTGACAGGTAGATCTAGAGCAAGTTTATAAAGAGAACATAATTTAAAATGGAACTGCTTCAAGCAACTTCTAACTTACTCTCAGCAAGTCAAACAACTTCACTAGGCAAAGACAATGAGGGCTTACATAGGAGCCCGCTAAACCAAGAGATTCACTGAAAATGCACTTCGTGTAAAACTGAGGTATGGAAAAGTACTACAACATCCCGGAACAAAAATATTTATTAAATGTCACAGCTGCTTATAAGTTTACACTAAACTCGAGTCACTAGACCCAGCTACATACCTCAAAAGTCAGAGACCCGAATCCCAAACCCAATTTTCCCTAATAAAGGAACTCCAACCCTAAAATCTAATCCCCCCTCAAGGTCTGTATTCTCTTTGGGAGGACATTACCACCTCAAGAGTCAGGTGGACTTCTTAGAGTAGCCACAAATCCTCCCCCCAGCTCAAACAGGCTAACAGAAGCACAAGCCTCCCATTTTCCACTTCCCTAAAGCTTGTGGCCCCCAAATTAGAATCCTAACTATGACTTCACAAGTGGCAGTTCACATTCTTAAATGAATCCAAGAGAAAATGGAGAAGTAAATTATAACATTTTAGTTTTCCTATTCACCATCTTCTTGTGGTATATTAATGGAGTATGGAAGCTGGGAAAGAGAAATGTGCCCTTCTTTTGGGAAGGCAAGACTGCTGTCGTCATTTATTTTAGGTACCTGGATTTGAGCAGGAGTTTAGTCATGTCTTTCGAGATTATTCAGGAGAGCAAAAACTCACAGTGTGAGGCCTCTCTATCCATCTGCACACATCCATATGTATGGAAATATGTTCATACGTGCTCACACTAACTCATTACTAAGAGGACCAAAAGGTGATCCTGCTCTGGACAAGACAGGTGAAGCAGGCCTCAGCAGCCATTTCCCACAGATGACTCAAATGTGATAGATATTTCTATTGAGAAGAGGGTTTTCTCTATTGAATTTCAGCAGCTGGAAAGCAGAGAAATAACTCATGCCTTAGCTTTTCTTCTTTTCATACCAATACACATGCCCCTTCTCTCACTCTGCTGGTGGAGCTCTAGAAACCCAACCCCAATACACACATACCATAAGCTTCTGGGACACACTGTTATACATGGAGTAACGGGAGGAAGTTCCCTCCACGAGGGAGTCTGCTTTGAAGGCATCGTCGAAAGAGTCAGAGCTGCGCTGCTTGCCCTCAGTTTCACTGTCAGAACCACTGAGGCTTGTGGCAGATGCTGAGGGGGAAAGGAAAATGTTCAGGTGTGTTTATGATACAAAACAGCCTCTAGAATTCCAAGTTGCCTTATTCAACAAGTGTCTGTGTATAGCCAGCCAGCCAAGTGCCATCGACAAGTGTATAAAATATACTACATGATCCAGTCTCAAAGCCATTCCCTACCTCTTTCCAGCTATTTCAGTAACTTGGGCAAGTCACTGAAAGCTCTTAATGGTGCACAACACACAATGGAAGCTCAAAAATACCACCCTTCCTTCCCCATCCCTTCAGTTTTCTCTCCTCTAAAATTAGGATGATAACACTTCCCTCACAAGGTTGTTTGAATAATGTATCTGAAACTACCATGTCAAAAATCTCAAGTGTATCTATTGAAGATGTGATTGTTGTTTCTCCTGCTGCTGTTTATTATTTCAATCCCAATTTCCAAATACTGATGTCTGTTTCCATTTTCCACTAATCCCTTCATCAGCATAACACTGCCTGATTTTTCAATCTTCTAATTCTTTTTCAGTCCTTCAAATTTAATGGGTAAGAGGATGGGATGGAGTTTACCAAACAGCTGGCTCACAGGGAGAGAAGTGGGGGAAAGGCAAGGAGGAAGAGCAAGGAAAGGGAAAAAGACAAGAAGCAGTAAGAAACAAAAGAGGAAGAAAGCAGGGAAGAGGGGAGAAACTAAGACAGCGGCATCAACTGAAGCAGAGAACAGGAATTGCTGCTAAAAGCTCCAGGAGGGTACGGGCAGCCTGACTGAGCTAGGCAGTCACCTTCATGTCAGCAGCCTTATTGCCAAAAGGGCTCAAAAAAGTAAAAGACCCATCTTAGCAGCTCCTGAAGTGGTACGCTACCTGTCCCCAAAATAGAATGATCCCCTATCTGGATAGTCAGAGATTCACTGTGACTGGTTCTTTCCCTCTCCTGTGTGGGTAAATTAATCTATTACCTGGAAAGCTGTTTCAACCCAATGCAATTTTATTCCGACAGCTTCTCAGGCAAGCCTCCCTATACCTGAAAATAAAACTATATTTCAAAAATTTGGCTGTTAGTTAACAATGTGCACACATTCCCACTAAAAATGGTATTATGTCACAAGAATGCAGAACAGGAATTGTGGATGGTGGTGTCTAATTTGACTCCAGTTTGAGAACTTGTATAGTGCCCAAAAGATGCATACATCTCATTCCTCAGTAACTGTGGTTATTTCAAAAAAAAAAATTCTTTCAATTTATGTGTAATTCTTTCAAATGTCTATTAGTTTTTAATATGCAAATGCTTATTGTTTGGCCCTAATGACTTAACATACAAAACTGTTAGGTGTTTTTCCGGCTTAAGGAAACTGTGAGAACAGTTACAGTGACACTAACGATGCTGAGAGTCATGAAAGCCTGGAAGCCTCCACTCCATGTACTGAAATGGACAGATCACCAGGACACAATCAAGTGTGTACGAGCCAGGCCTATGCAGGAGCATGCTATCCAAACTCCTATGTAGGACTCACACCAAAACCAAATCCACTGCTGTCAAGTCGATGCCAACACACAGTGACCTAAAGGACACAGTAAGAAACAGAGTTCTACTGCCCCAAAGGGTTTTCAAGGCTGTAAGTCTTCATGGAAGCAGAATGTCACATCTTTCTCCCATGGAGAAGCTGGTAGGTTTCAATCACCAGCCTCCTAATTAGCAGCAGCCAAGCACTTTAACCACTGCATCACTTGTTATTTGTTCTAATTGGACAAAGAATTTTGGACAGAAAGATATACATGGCCAGTAAGTGATTATCTATATATGTACGGGCTGGGGCATGGAACAAGTGAAAGTAAAATATGTGACATCTGCCTTACATTTTTATAACACTAGAACTTACACCAGATAGCTTTTTAAATTTTCTGATATGTGAACTAAGTGACTACATCAGTGATTAGAATTTTAAAGAAATATGTTTTTTAAAAAAACTGACTTAGCAATATGGCACAATTTCTTTAAGAGATGCTGAGTTCAAGAAGGGTTGCTCATGGGGTATTGACAAGAGGAGCAGAGGACGGCAGTGTAAAACAAGTCTCTGTGTACCCGAGACACTCACTATTCAGGCATCCTCACATGAGGATTACCTCACAACTCATCTATCTGCACCTATCCACCCATTTCCCTACTAGAACACAAACTCACCTAGGACTGACATTCCTAAAGAGGAAGAGCTTCCTAGGCATAACTGATTAACAGTATCTTAAGGAGCCCTACAATCAGTACTTGGTTGACATGTCTTTAAATTCACTAGAGTAAGCATGCACTTAATGTCTTATACAAGAGTTACAAAATGTTTAGAATTCAAAAGTTTAAGGATGAGGATGGAACATTTATATGCTAACTGGGATCATCTCAGGCTATAAGTTAGCCCCTCCAATAAGCTGAAGTAGGACATTCATCAGGATCCAGAGCACTGATATTGCTTAACAGATCAGAAAACCTTGGTTCAGGACCTGTTCTATAAAAAGTCAATGCTAGGTCCAACAGGGTGCTAACCAAAAGTAACAATCCAAGCCTCAGGGGGCCTACAATTCTAACAGACAAATAAACATTTTTTAAAAGGATGTAACATTTCATAAAAGTAAGACAAAGCAGGTAAACGGTGTAAAAACATTTGAATGAACTTAGTACAAAAAATCTGGCTCCTTTAGTAAAGAGGAATTTTGGGTGAGACTGTTCTGTATCACAGGCACTAAAGCTGCCCCTTCCCCTTCAGGTGGCTGTCCGATGCCATTAAACAGAAGCTGACTCACCTGCATGGGCCAATGCAATACACCAGTCACAGTGTGTCTGCCACACAGAGGGAAAGGGTAACCATGGAAACTGAGATGTGAGGCATGTGTGGTTTTTTTGGTTTTTTCTTTTTTTTTTTGGACTTTTTTGCATCTCCTCAGTTTGTGGAAAACAAGAATATGGGTTTGAAAATTAGGAAAAAATAAAGTACTATGCCAAGCCTTGGGAAAAGTTTGCTTCCTTTCTAGGGAAATCCTCAGAGAGCAGCAGGTCTGAAGATAAAGGCTTCTGAGTGGCCTGAGACTGTCCCTGGGCCTCACATCTCTTATCTCCTGTACAGAGGCAAGATGAGCTCTGCAACAGAGTCCTTTAAAGGGACAGGTTCTCTTCACCCTACTTCTAAGGCTTCAGCTTGGGCTGCTTACGATGGAAACATATGGAACCCAGAATGTGGGCAGCTGCATGAGCACAGCTCTAAAGTTTTCTTCTGTGCAGCCCAGGGAGCCAGGGGCCCTACAAAGTTCTATTTAACCAGTTCTTACTCCTTTCACTAGCCATCTGGAGACTCATGGAGTCTATCTATGCAAAGGCTAGACAGGGCTGGTTTCTACTTGAAGGAGAGTGTGCTCCAGCTCCAGGGCATTGCCAGCCAGCTAGACTAGACTGAACTTCCAACAAGGGACACTGAAATTGTATTGTTACCATTCCTGCCACTCACAATCTCCAAGACCTTTTGTTTTGTCTTCATAATATTTTCACACAAAAATGACAGAGACAATCAAATTTGAGTGGAAGGCAAATCAGTGGTGACTCTGTACAAAATCCTAGGATTCTTGATACCTGGCACAAGGATCTTTCTACTCTATTCCTCTTCCTAAGGTGTCACCTAACTAAACAGCTTCCCTTTCTAAGTTCAGACAGTGTGGCTGATGGGAGTTAAAATATCATTTTCCTAGTCATTTCTTTGTCAAATTAAGAAGTATGCTGGATGAGCCCATAAGCCATATTTCTCCTTTTTATTCATGTGGTATTCAAAAATCAGTTCTTAGACTGACATGATTTAAGACAGTGTTCCTGGCGTAGTCCTGATGTCCACAGACACAACTCCTCCTTAGCCCCAGGCCCACGTGGCTACTGTTTTTCAGATGAAGCAGAGACAACTGTCACGGCTGCAGCAGAAGCGAAAGTGGAGATTTAGCCTCCCAAGACTATTAAGAATTTAGCAAACATTCAGCAATTTTATAAGGAGTATAAATTAACAAAAGTAATAAGGTCAGTCTATTAAAATCATTAGTTTCATGAAGAACCTGCCAAGCCTAGGTGGCATTCCCATTTACCTCCCTGGGAGTTCCCCTTCTAAAACCTACCAGTAAAGCTAAAATATTAGAGTTTTTATTTAGTTTCTTCTTTACCTGATAGAGAACATAATTCTTAAGTCACTTTAAATAAGAAAGGTTCACTTTATAGAAGAACGAAAGGTTTTCCGGCTGCTGGTTTTCCTGCAAAATTTTTTACACAGCGAGCAGTAGGGCAAACACGTGAAGATTAAAAACGGCCGTCACACAAGGAGAGGCAGCTCCAACCACCAACAGCCAAGGTGAGCAGCACACAGACAGAGAACAAATTATGGATTTTAATAAACACATCCTGCCTAACAATCGCCACAGAACACACTCATTTCTGTTCAAAGACTTAATTTCTCCTTCGTGCCAGACAAATGGCAACTCGTTAAAGCAATTTAAACAGATACCAATATAGGAAGTTTTTGATTAAGGTCATGAATCTGGGCTGACAGGAAAGCAATGGTGTTTCAGGGCAAACAGCCTTTTCAGGCAAGAATTAAACCTGGTGAAGGGAAAGGCATATTTAGTGCGATGCCGGTGAAGGTGGCCGGCAATTGGGACGCAGCTCGCTGCAGAAGGGCCAGAAGCCCATCAGCCCCACTTCTGAGGACCTAGCTTCTGTTTGCTATCTGACAGCAAACTTCCACGAGTTTATGCTTGAAATGCCTTCCAGCTTCTCTTAAAGTACTTCCAAAGGCATACACTGCAACACTGGACCCAACAACCACATCCCTCTTCCCATCACTCTGGTCAGGTGTCTATAATGGCAGCTACTCTGGGAATAATGTAAAATAAACAAACTGATGGAACAAAACAGATCTACTAATAGTCATTACATTGATCTACCAGAGGAAGCAAAAACAAGGCCCAGGCACAAAACAGTAACTACTTGTTTTTTGTTTTCTGTTTTTCTAAGTGTCCTCCCTACAGAGCCTTTTTCATCACCTATTTCAACAACATATACAGGTAGAAGTGGTCAGAGTAAAAGTAAATGCACCTGCCTTAGCAATGACCTGAATAAGAAAGCAGCGTATACACCTCAGGGAACTTGTAGTTTCTGGGCAAACAGCAAGCTCTCAGAGCACAATGTCTAGGAGACATATATAAGAGGAGCATATACAGAACGCAGATGATATAAAATTTTAAGTACTTTAATGAAACAATCTTCTGTAGAATGGAGGAAGGGCAGGCATAATAAAAGATGAGAAATATTTTAAGTTTCTTGGAAAAGATACAATTTTTGCCTTCCATCAATTCCATCTAGCAAATATTTAATCAGCATTTTACTCCAAGCCAGGCAAGGGACAGGGGAGGGCATGGAGAGCAGTCTTGTGATGAAAGATGCCAGACTAGAGCCCTCAGAGTTCTTGTGTCAATGTGGAGCTGCCCCTTCTTAGGATACACTGACCCAAGAAAATCTAGCAATGTTGCTACGCCTTTGCCTCTACCTCATTTTCTGCAAATGAAAGAGAATAATGGGCCTTCTGCTGTACATCCGCTAGCAAGTGGCCACCTCTGGATTTCCATTCTGTGCACACAATAGCAATCCTCAGTCTTGGCTGAGTCATCTGTTGCTACTTTCGACAGGTTAAAGCTATTTGGTAAAATTAAAGGGAGTGTAGGAGGTGGGAGAGGATCTCAACTTGCAGTCACACTTTTAAAAGCCTGAAATTTATATCTGACTAGATCCGACTCGACAGGACTTGGCTTGGCTAGTTCCCCTGAAGGATCCTTACATCTTCCTTCACCCAAGAGCTGTCATCTTCTTTCTTCCAAAAGATGCTACTTGAAAGCAAATGTCACCCAAGATCCACTTAGAACCAGATGCCTCCACTACCTGAGTATTACTTACTCCTCTGACACACCTTCCCTTTGCGCCCCTTGTAGGATCTCTGTCCAATACCCTAGAGCCCTATCCAAGGACACTCTCTACCTTCACCAAGCTGCTCAAATCCTGGGAGAGAAGCAATATTCCCTTTCCTCAACAGTCCCTAGTACCAAAGGGCCCAATGTGTTTTTGTTTTTCCACTTAAGAAACCGAGTTACATATATCCCTTCTCTACCATCCTGGAATCTACCTTGACAACTTTAAAGGCACACGTATCTCCACACATAGGATTATAACAGTCTCTTATCCAGCATAGACCACAACCACACCAAACGCTTCACTTGACATACTACCTGTCAAACATCTCCTCTTTAGATCAGGTTCTCAGTAATAAGTGATGAGTAAGTCCTTCAAGTAGCCTATACTTGTAAATAAACTGGATTTCTGCCACCCTCAAAGGACTCTGCTCAGTCACCAATCTGTTACCAAATTTCTAGTTTATCACTGATCTAGCAGAGCATCCAAATGCAACACTGTTAGCAAGTAAAGGTAAAAGCAAACGGAAATTCTACTAATTTCTTGGTGTTTAAGGCAAGCTCCTGAACACTTGACCGTTTCTCACATGAAGCATCTGAGGAAACTATGGATGCCTGTAACCCTAAAAAATATGTTAAGCAAAGTGCTAGTTTCAAATCAGATCAGTCAAGTCCTTTGAGCTCAGCACCAACAGGGAACATAGGGATTCCCCTATGTAGTTTTTTTCCGACCACAACTGCAGCTAGAATTGAGAAAACAGAATGGAAGAACCTGAGGGCAATGAAGCCAAACTGCTGCAGCAAAGAGTCCCTGTCTCCACGAAAGAGCCCCAGGATCATTAATAGCTATTAGGAGCACAGAGCACTCAAACGTTCACCATTACTTCCAAACTGGTTTGAGACAGCAAAACAGTGCCATCTACTGAAGGGTCAGTTACGGAACTAAGGCACTTTTGGAAAAATTCAAGATTTTCATTTAAAACAAGTTTCTCTCTCTTAGAGACTAGCAGGACAGAAAGTCTACAGCCAACATCTCTCTGCAGAATCTGCCTACTTTTCCTCCAGGGGTAGTGGGCTGTATAGTGCCCGATTCAAGCATCAGGGATTCTAAATAACCAACTGACCAACAGCCTCAGACCACACGGGCAAGCATACCTTTTGCTGCATGAGTGATGGAGGAGGGAGGTTCCTCATCAAGGCTGAACTTTGAGGCAAGCTCTGCAACCCTTTTCTTCTGCTTCTTGGGGGGGGCGGTGCATTCTGGGTGGTCAGCTCTCCTCTTCATTGTTACTGAAACCATAAATCCAGACATTTAGCTGCCCCTCAGTCACAGTCACTAAGATCAGAGCAAAGATTGTAAATCACCAATGAGAAAAGCTCTGGCAACTCCAAACATCTCATGCCAGCACATGAATAACCTCTTCCTCTGAATGAGGTTCAGGAAGGATGCTAGCCAAGCTCTGGTTTCCAGAGATGTTGGTTTCACTGGAAAAGGTGCTGTTCACAGACCCAGAAGCCTCTGTGTTGTTATCAGATACCCAAAAGTCCTGGCTCCATTTCCACAAAGGGAAAAGAAAGCCCTTCGGTACTTGTTGTTCTATGCTTCTGATGCAAAACTGGTTATAACAGTGTACACTGGAAATAAACTGCAAAACTTAATCAGCAAAACTAATATTCCCAAGGTAAAAAGACTAATCCAAATGACTGTTTCATCATATTATTTTACCAAAACAATTAAGCAACATATGTTAGAAAATATTAGATTAGGAAAGTTTTTAACCAGACTAAGGAAAACAAGCGAAAAGTGGGAAAGTTACTGGGTAGCCATATGACAGGATTGAAGTACAAAGTAGTAATTTTACTTTACTGCCATCTCTACAAAAAACAGCGGGGACAGGTAGGCACCACGTCATCATCCATGCCCATGGGTTGATATAAGAGTGGCAAGCATGAGAAGGAACAGGATCAAATGACATGATTACACAACCCTGAAATCTTAAGGAAGGATCAACTTAAAACTGCATGTTAGTATAGTATACAGTGTGGTTTACAGACAAGTGAATGGTGGGGGGGATCAAATCTGTTGCCACTGAGTCCATTCTGACTCACAGTGACCCTACAGCACAGACAGAAAGGCCCCATACGGTTTCTAAGGGGCCCTGGTGGATTTGAACTGCTGACCTTTTAGATAGGAGCCACCAGGGCTCCAATTGATTGTTGAAAGGTCCCCAGAAAAATAAAGGACTCAAATCATAGGAGCATACAGGGTTAGTAATCAGCTGGGCTACAACTCTTGGGGAAGGAGTTGTAACAGAGGCACAAGGGCAGACTTACAGTATAAGCCACAACCAGAAAGCAATCAAGTTCAAAGGTGCCACTGATCCATTAACCTGTCAAAACCCTAGGTCACAGGTTTTAACCTCACTCTAGCTCAAGGACGAAGCAGTCGACCCAAGGCACAATCTCATCCCTCCCTCCTAAGGAGGCAGCCTCTTAATAGGCACTGTTGGGACTGTCCTGAAGAAGCGGGAAGAGCTGGAGCAAACGAAAAGCAAGACCATGCTGGGCCACATTTCATGCTAAAAAACAGTCTCTCAAATAAAAGCCACAAAGTGAACTGTAGAAAAGTCCATTACACGGCCAACTGGTGGCAAAAAAAAAAAAAAAAGTCCCTTCTGACTCTTAAGCGACTCTGGGTGAGACAGAAAGCACAGGAAACTCAATATAGACGCAAGAAACGGAGAGGAGGTATTTGTGTAAAAGGCAGCAGCCGCTGATGGTTGTCTCCAAAACACATTCCCTAACACTTGGGCCTTCCAAATCGTCTAGTTCAACCCTCTCACTTTCTACTGGAAAAGACAGAAGCCCGAGAGGGCAAGGTCACATAGCTAGCCGGTGCTCAGCTCAAGTGACCTACACACGCTAAAAGAATGTGCACTGGCAAGGAACTTCTAAGGAGGCAGGAAGCTCGGTTCCACCTATTTCGCCAAGGACCGGGTGCAAATCCTTTCCAGCGGTTTCCCTGGGCCTCGGTTTCGGCACCGCAACCCCCATTCACAGAGGGAAGAGGTGAGACGACCCCTTTCCTCCCCAAGCCTTTTCATTTGAAAACAACGTGTGTGTCAATGTGTGCGCAGAGACGTATGTCAGCGGCAGGTCCGGCTCCTGAGAGCTAGAGCAGTAGTGAAAAAGCGAGGAGGCGGCGCGGGTAACCACTACGGGTTGGGATCCGCCGAGGCAGCGGTGGAGGAGAGAAGGATGCCGAGCCCGCGCTCCCGCCCGCTCGCTCCCCCCAGGCCGCGCGTCGGCACTCACGCTGAGGGGACAGAGCGAGCTGCCAGGGAGCGAAGAGGGGGATCAGGCTCCCGCCGCCACCGCTGAGGCAGACCTCGCAGCTGCCAGAGCCGCCGCCTCCTCCTTCAGTTTCGTTTCCCCACAAGCCAGTCGGCTCCCGTCAGACCCGCCGTCGCCCTCTGGTTCCGCCCTGCGGACCGCGCAGTTTGATAACGTCACAGGGCGGCCTCTCCCTCCACTCCACCCCTCCAGGTCTTGGCCCTGCGAAAGGCGGATCCGTTAGGGCCGGGAGGGTGACTCACGGCGCCTGCGCGGCAGCGCCGACCGCTAAAACTACAAAAGCTAAAGCGACAGAGCCATGTTTCTTCCGGCTCCCGAGGAGGAGAAACAAATGTGGGAAATAAAAAAAACAGGTGCTTCGTCTTTCCTCGTCTTCGTTCCATTTTGATATTCGTTTATAGAATCAGAACTCGTTCAGAGAGGTAGATTGCAAACTGGTTGAGGGCAGAAACCCAGTCTTGTTAACTGCTGGGTCCCCAACATCCGGCATGCTGAACGAACGAATGAGGGAGGAATGCCTATGGCGTCTGCTACAACATGGACACAGATGGCCCCCCATGTCAAACCCCTCTTCCATTTTCAGACCACTGTGTCCCAAGTCTAGGGAGTCCCTGGTGGCACGGGCTTTAAGAGCTTGGCTGCTAGTTGAAAGGTTAGTGGTTAGAACCATCAGGCACTCAGCACAGGTAAGATGGGGCAGTTAGCTTTCGTTAACACTGACAGTCTTGGAAGCTCTGGGAGGCAGTTCCACTCGGTGCTATAGGATAGCTATGAGTTGGAATCAACTCCCCAGTCCAAGTTAGCTGACCGTCTGCGTTCAGTCACCTCCAACCCCATATTCAAGTTTCGCTTTATGTTCTCCTGTTACTCTGCTCTTTTTCCAGTGAATAGCATCACCGTCCACGTAGCTGGGCAAGCCAGAGATCTGAGGACTCTCCCTCTCCCTCACTTCCCAAGACCTCCAATCTACCCTTCACTGAATTACTTCCTTATAATAGTTAAGGTTATGTGTCAGCTTGGCCAGGCCCTGGTTCTCAGTGGCTTGGCAGACATTATGCAATCATTCTCCATTTTGTGATCTGATGTGTTCTTGTGAGGTGGCCTGGAATAGGTTCTGACTCAGGAACCTCATAGAGTAGAACTGCCCCGTAGAGTTTCCAAGGAGTGGTTTGGTGGATTTGAACTGCCAACTTCTTGATTAGCAGCTGTAGCACTTCGCCACTATACCACCAGGGTTTCTGATCTGATGTAACTGTAAAAACAGCCTGGCAGGGCCTTCAGACCTCTTAACTTCACAAAGGGGAAAGAGAATCAAGATAAACAGCCCAAGGCTGGTTCTCATGAGGCAGAGCTCATCTTCCAATGTTTTTACCAATTCTGGCACCAACCGTCCCTCCTAGGCACTTGACGTCTCTGCTGAGTTCAATAATTTGATGGAATTGCCACACAAAACTCACAATATTCATGATTATGGGTTTAGGGAAGAAAAGATTTCAACTCAGGTTCAGGAACTCAAGAAAGTTTATAGATAGCACAGCTTCTTCTCAGCTACATCTGCAGGCAGGCTTCTCTATGCCCTGCTCAGCCAAGTGGTATAAAGCTCTTTCAGCTCTGCCATAAGTGCTGGGAGTCACCCCACTCTGCCAGCTGCTCAACTTTCTGACTCCATGGGCCAGGAAGCCCAATGTACCATCTCCTCTGGTCTCCTGGTTCTGCTACCGCTGCTGCCACCTCTTCTCTGACACTGCTTCTCACTGTCTCTTGTTGTCTCTAGAGTTACAGCTCTCACTGTCTCTTGAATCTAGAAAGTTCTCAAAGCAGGGATCCCAGGTCCAAAGGCTGTGTGCCACTCCTGCCTCTACTTAGTCATGGTGAGATCTTCGTTCCTGCCTTTGGAACGGCTTATTTTAAGCCTAAGATGGGATGGCAAAACTGACCAATTCTCTCATTAGTGTTCCATACTCTGCATTTGCATGGTCCCACTCCTACAAAGAAGACCTGGTTGTACAGTGGTTAAAAGCTCAGTTGCTAACCAAAAGGTCAGCAGTTCTAATCCACCAGCCACTCCTTGGAAACTCTCAGGGCAACTCTACACTGTCTTCTAGGTTTGCTGTGACTCAGAGTGGACAGGACAGCAACAGATTACAACCTGCACAAAGGTGTCCTGTACCTGATTTACATTCCCATCAAGCTATCCAGGTCCCTTGGTGGGCCAAAAGCTCCTCATTTGCACAGTGCCACTCAGTCATTTGGTGGGAGTTATAAAGACAATGGCTAGAAGGGCCATATTAAGTAATTTGTTGCAATGCAGTAGCCAATCAATGAAAATTGGGGACATGGCTTGTATCTAATAAATAAGAATATTCTGGCAAAGCACACTCTCTTGCTATTGCATCTGACTCATCATCCTCTGACCTCTGGTTCTTGGGACATAATCCAGCAGCCTACCATTTGACCTGAAGATTTGGGGGTTCATCAGCCCCTGCAGCACCATGAGTCAGTAGCTTGCTGTTTGACCTACTGATTTGAGGTTCATTGTCCCCTGCAACCACATGAGTCAGGAGAAGCCTCCATCCTGATGCCTGACCATGGACTTGGGACTTGTCAGCGTCCACAACTATGTGAGCCATTTCCTTGAAATAAACCTCTCTGTAGCTATAGATGGCAACAGGTATATATTTACATGTATAGGCTTCACTGGTTTTGCTCCTCCAGAGAACCCAGGCTAAGACAACTTCTGAATAATCTCTCGAATCTATCCATTCCTCTTCATTCCCATTGCCATTAAACCTCTCTAGCCAGAATTCCTCCAATAATTTCCAGATGATTGTGCCTCTCCTTAGTCACGATCCCTGTAAACTATTCTTTACACAACCAAAGAGATCCTCTTAAAAATCTGATCCTGTCACAGCCTTGATTAAAATGGTCAGTGGAATCCTACTGCTCTTAGGATGAAGGTGATGGCAAAGGGTATGGAGAGGAAGGGATAAATTGGGAGACATCTAGGAGGTAAACTCAGTGAAGAGTGGGCTGGAGGGTCTGGGGTGCCAGGGCCAGCCTCGGCAGGGTCTGGGATCACAAAGAGATGTGTGGCATTGGCGAAGAAAGAAATGAGACTGAGACAACCAGGAATCTGGAGATCAGCAGCCTGCTAGGGCCTGCCTTTCTTTATTTTTTATATAATCAATGAGGTGATGTGATTTCACCCTGCTCTTTGACCACATAAGCTGTTGGCTAGTAAGAAACTGATACCTCGTGGTCTCTTTTCATGTTAATTGTTAGGGCCTTTTAGATAACGGCCCGAGACAGCAGTCTCTTTTCATGTTGATCATTAGGGCCCTCTAGGTAATGGCTCAAGGCAAATATATTGTGGTGATAGTTAACAGTGAAAACAAAGTTATGCCTTGAGCTTAATCAGCTCTATCCATGCCTCAAGGTCAAGGGTACAGAAAGAAGGGTAGATTCATCCAAAGCTCATTATCTGGCTGTCTCTATTTGTTCCTCCTTTGTTCTTATTTTATCTCTTCCTGTGAGGACAGTAAGCGCCCACCATACCCCACCCTTAAGCTGTTCTAAGAAGGATATTTCTTTAGTATTTACTCATTTGTCATACCAATTATAGTAAACTTGGGAGTCTATCCATCTTCCTGATGTAGGGAATGGGATGTCTATATCTAAGAGCTGTGTTGAGGGTCATCCCTGGGAAGCTTCCCAGGGTCTTCCTGTAATCTTGTGTTTCACATTGGAGGGGGAAGTGCAGTTGGGGGAAGCCAGTGGAGCCGGGCCGGCCTCAGCATTCCCAGGCTGGATGTGCTGTGTCGGAATTCATTAAGCCGAGGGGGTTGTAAAACCCTTCTTAGAAGGCATCTTCTTTGATCCTTGTGCTGGAGATAAGAAGGTATTTTTGAGGAAGGTTTTATTAGGATGCAAAATATCATCAGGGAAAGTACAGCCAAAATATATGTTAAGAGTGGGATGCGTCCGCTCACCATCACATAGGCGTGAGACTTTGCTTACAGAGGCTTCCGTGGGTGATGGGCCTCGGCACTAGGGAATGAGAGAGAGGGATGGTTCTCAGATTTCTGGCTTGCCCACCAGCATGAAGGCTGATGCTGTTCACCCATGATGGCTTAGAAGACCCTCAGTCTGGCTCCCTGGCCCCTTCTGCAGCCCTTCCTTGCACTACTTAGCCTTAGTTCTCCCCATTACTGGGCTTCTCTCAGTTTTTCAGATATACCAGTTCTTTTAAGGTCTTTAGTACGTGTTCTTTTGTTGAAATGAGACATAAGTAACTCCATTTGGAGGAAAAGTGCGTGAAAATTCAGGTAATAGGCTTCAGGAACCAACCTAGCAGAAAATAACAAGAGATACTACAGGGTAATTACACCAAAACAGATAGTGCCTGGAGACAGCCTCACAAATAACCCCTGGAGCCAGCCTAGTAAAACATCCACTCATGGAAATTCCATATGGATGGAAACATTCACCGATGTGGTTAACACATTCACCCACAGCTAAATTTTACAATTTGCAGAAATTCCATATGGCCTCAGCCGACCTCAGGCAATCAATGCAAAGGTCAGCTCCCCCTCCCCACCTTGCAATTTCACAGCTTAAATACTGGGTGCTAAGAAAGCTTGGGGTTGTCTCCTTGCTCTGCGTACTTTGGAGTGCGTCCCTGGTGCACCAGTCTTTTTCCTATTGGGCACATTTTTGATAAAACTTAACCTTTAAAGAAAATCTGCATCGCATCTTGAAACCCGGACCCTAACATTTTCGTTTGCTTGGATCACTTTTATCCCACCCTTTGCTTGGCTAATGTCCATGTATCCCCCAGGTCTCAGTTTACTGCTCTTATGTCTGAAAATCTTTTCTGACCACAAAAGTCTGAGTTGCAAGCCCCACCTCATTGCTCCCATAGCACTTCGTACTTGGGATATTAAATTGCTTACTCAGATTGTGTAACAGCCTGTTGACTCATCTACCTTCCCCACTCAGTTGTAAACACTGTATGAGAAAGTCTTATTCACTAGCCTACTCCCAAGATTTATGTTATGATTTGAATTGTGTCCCCCCAAAAATGTGCATAGCAATTTGACTGGGCCATGATGGCATTGTGTGATTGCCCCCCATTTTGTGTTTTTCTGATGCTGTAAATCCTGACCTCTGCCTGTGGTTAAGTGAGTGGATTGTGTTGGAGAGGATTAGTATGGGACTGTAACATCTTTTCTAAGATACCTTCCCACTTCCAGTGTAAGAAGCACTTAATATTGTAGGTAGCCTTTAAATAACATTCTTTAGTTGCATCCCACAAATACTAACACGTTGTGTTTTCGCTTTTACTTAGTTCAAAATATTTTCTAATTTCTTCTGATGCTTCCTTTTACCTCGTTGATTATTCATATTAATTACCTAAAATAGTTTAATTTACAAGTATCTGGAGATTTTCCAGTTATCTGTTATCGATTTCTACTTTAGTACGAGTAGAGTCAGAGAACTTACTTTGTATGACTTGCATTTTTTCAATTTATTAAGTTTTGTTTTATGACACATGTTAGCATCACCTTCCTGCACATGAGCACTTCAAAAGAATATCCATTCTGCTGTTGTTGAGTGCTCTGTGTCAAGGACATTCAGTGGGTTGGTGATATTGCTCAGTTTTTGCATATCCTTGCTGATTATCTGTCTAAAATTTTGACAAATCTTAGAAAAAAGTCTGTTCAGTGCAATATCTAAGAAATATATATCAATTCAGTGAAATAAGGCAAGTTTTCTACTCTATCTGAAATTTTATCACTTTTAATGACTGATTCCTCAGGAAAACAAGTGAATTATAGCAGTAGTAACTTAAGAATTGCAACCTTCCTGGAATTCAGCTATTGTTGCAGATGGTATCAAGTAGCTTGCTATGTTTTCCTACATATATCATTTAGTTTTCTATGTAGTTTTTATTGTCATATATATTACATCTATGTGTTATAAACCCAACAATGTGGTATTATAATTATTGCTTCTTACAATCATAGCTTTTTAAATATTTAAACAATTAAATAAGAAATAATATATTTATAAAGTCTTTTGTATTAATCCACATATTTACCATTTATGCTATTCTTTATTTCTTCCTGTGGATTCAAGTTGCTGTCTGGTGCAATTCCTTTCAGTCTGAAGGACTCCCTTTAGTATTTCTTGTAAGGAAAGTTTCCTAACAACAAACTCTCTCACTCTTTGGGAACATCTTTATTTTACCTTCATTTTATAAGGATAATTCTGCTAGATGTAAATTTTTTTTTCATTCAGTACTTTGAATATGTCATTCTGCTGTCTTCTATCTTCCATTTTTTTCTGATAGAATCACTGCATGGATGCTCCCTTGTATGTGAAAATTCATTTTTTCTCTTGTTTTCATAATATCCTCTTTGCCTTTCAACAAGGTGTCTAGGTATAGATCTTTTTGTATTTATCCTACTTGGGTTTGAACTGCTAAATCCAACATGTATAACATTCAGTGTCTGTTCTTTTTGTTTGTTTATTTTTTTCCCGTCTTACTTTGGGTCACACTTCCTCTTCCCATGCATGTCTTTTTTCTGTTGATAATTTTAGATAACTTAGATAGTTAATTTTAGATAATATATTGTAGCAACCCAGAATTTTAATTTTTCCCCAGAAGGTTGCTGTTGCTGGTAATTTTTTTTTCCCTTTATTTAATATATTGTCTAAGCTATATCTATAACATCTTTGTGCCCTGTTGTGTGCAGCTGCTGATGCTTCTGGGTTTTCTGTTGTTGTTGTTTTTCTGTTTGTTTTTAGTTCTTATTTTTATTTCTGACCTCGTAAGGGTCCTAGTGGCACAGTGACTAAAAGCTCAGTTTGGTCAGCAGTTCAAATCCACCAGATGCTCTTAGGAAACTTGATGGACAGTTCTACTCTATCCTATAGGGTCACTATGAGTCAGAGATGACCCGACAGCAATTACGTTCAGTTTTTTGTTTGTTTGCTTGCTTTAAGGGTTCCCTTATGTCTGTGTAGCTTAGTGATCAGTCACTGATTCACAGAGGTTGTGCTCCACTACTACAAGCCTTCTGTCCTCTGCTGACAAATCTGTGTGTGGGCAGGGAATAATGTTCAAACTTCAGTCAATTTCCAAGTCTTTCCCTGCTATCACTTTCTGTTGGCACCTTTTTATCACCTGTGTGCATGCACACCACCTCAGGAATGTGTAGCTGACTTGGGTCCCACCCAGTCTCCTTTTGCACACCTGTGCTGCCTCATCCAGGACTATGCCTACCCCAAGCAAGACCACCTCCTCAAGCTAGTAGAGCCATTTGCCCTGCCTGCTCACCTGACTCTGAAATCATTATTTCTACCAACAATGCCACTGGACGTGGTCATCATCTACTGCTCAAATTGAGCAACCTCTTTTCAACTGTAGCAGGGAAGCTTCACAGCCTGCCACATTCTAGCAGAGCTTCTGTGTTGAACAAGTTGGGAAAGAGTTAGACCAGCTCCATGTGAGAACACCTCAGATTCTCACTGTTCTTATCTAAAGTTTAGCAGCTTGTTAAGCATAAGCACTTCTCAGATGGTTGTATGCCTTTTTAGTTGATTTCTAGAGCACTGAAAAAGTTGGGTTTTGTGTATGTGTTTGTTTTTGTACCAGCTTTGCTTTTGTCAATAGCAGGTTTTGAGGGGAGGTGTTTTGCTAATCTCCTCACTTAGCTATAGTTACAGAATCAGATCCCATCACCAATTTAAAAAAAAAAAAAAATGCTGGGTAATTTTAAAAGAAAAATGACATACAAATATCACCTGTACAACATAGTGTGTTTTTATGCTTTTATTTTAAAACAAGATGTCAAAAAAAAGCAAGCTTAAAGAGAAATGTAGAAGAATACCTGCTGCTCACAGAAGTTGTAACTCTACACATGACTTGTATCATGTGTTAGCTATAATAAGGTACCTACAACCGTCATATATGTTTGAAACTGTTTGATCCACACTCAGATTGCACAATTGTCCATGTTACAAAACGCCAAGCTGAAAGATATTTAGAACAATCAAGGGAAGGCCTGAGTCACTCTGCCCCAGGGCCTGACCTCCAGGATGCGTGGTAAATTTTCTCTGTGGAAGCTCCTTGCAAGATTGTCTGGCTGCAAGAGATTGAGGTGGAGGATGTTTATCTCTCTCTCCCTTGATGTGTAGGTAGCTCCATCCATTCCCTCTTGCTTCTCACCTCTTTCAGCCTCTGGAATAGTCTGTCTTCAAGCTTGGCAGTTCTCCTGAGTTTGTGAGAGAAGGTAATGAGTTGGGGAGAAGATCAGATAAATCCATTTGTTTTAGGATACCAGGAACTTAAAAGAGAACGCCCAAGGGAGGTAAGGATGGTTTCATCAATCAAAGCAACTGAGTCTGGCATTCCGTACTCAGTATAGATCTTTGAGAAAACAGAAAAAAACAAATTCTATAACCAGAGTGGTCAGAGCAGGGAGTACCCTCTCACCTGTTAGAGGAAATAACTGAGGCCAGAGAGACTTTGGTAACTAGCTGAAGGCCACAGAGTAAGAAGTAGACCCAAAGTTCATACTCTTTTCATCACCACCTGTGGTCCCCCTACACAAGCAATGAAATCTAGATGAAGCTAACTCACATCAAAAGGAATATTTAGGGGGATAGAGGCTAACTCATCCACTTGAGGCAAGGTTGGGCCAGGCTGTCAGTTCTCTAACTCAGGTGCAGACAACAGAAGTGGATTCTGGCTACATTAACTAGAAAAGGAATACTAAAAGGATAAAAAAAAGATGTGTCTTTGTGAGGACCAAAGAACAAGGCTTGGTGACTAGGCAGCCAGGGAAACTGTCCCAAATTACACTGTAGAACCAACCTGGTGAAGTCATAACTGTCCCCAGAACTTGGGCACAGACACCAAAGCTTACGTAGCAAATATCCTTGACCTCGGACAACGCTGCTAGAACTGTTCACAGCCACTTCTGGAAACTAGACTCCTCAGCCACAGCGCTCCCAGAACCATGATACTGCTTGTCGTGAATTCTTTGCATCGTTAACTTCCAGTTCACAACCTGAGGGTGTCTTGTTGATGAAGACTCATCTTGTGTGGGAGCCCTGGTTACACAGTGGTTGGTGCTCAGCTGCTAACTTTTTAAAGGTCAGCTGTTTAAAGCCGTAAGTTGCTCCACAGAAAAAGAGGAGACATCCTAAAGACTACAGCCTTGAAAACCCTGTGGGGCAGTTCTACTCTGTCCTATAGGGTCCCCCCGGGGCACAATCGACATGATTGGTTTTGTTTTTAGGCACTTGTCCAATTCTAGCTGCAGCGGATGGAAAAGCAAGTGTCTAGTGTTTTCCATTTCTTTGAAGGTGGGGGTGTTGAGGGTGGGTTTGCTGTCAAGTAAATTCTGAATCCTATAACAGAATGAAACACTGCCTGCTGCCAAAAAAGAAGGACAAGTATAGGTAGGATGGTTGCGGAAGAGGACAAGAACCAAAAAAGATTTTTTTAACAGAATTATAAAATAAATGCTTGTCTGCCCAACACCCTGCTTTTGTAACTGGAAATTAAGAGGAAAAGACAGTGGGAGATTAAGAGGCATAATAAGATATTCTTATATAAGAGTTCTTATATAAGAGTTCTTATAAATAATATTCTTTAATAATATATTCTTATTTTTAATTAATACAATGTTAAGAAGAATGTACCCATAATTGCAGCATGTTTATAAATATATTAAAGAAGAACATCCAAGATAATTTTCAAGAAAGAGAGTGCTCATGGGGCAATGCCTATCATTTTCTTATCAGATGAGGACAGCCATGTTACAACTTTTAAATACCAAATCCACACACACATCTATTCCCTACTTCAAGCTCTCTTTCATAAATCATCTTTTGACTCCACAGGCACCTCCTCCAGGCCCTGGCCCTCTCTGCTTTTTAGTTATTAGCTCCTTCCTGTCTTTGTTTTCTACCCCAACCAGCCTTAACTCCAAGCTCCATCACTTCAACCCATCTTTATTCCTATGGCACCCCCCTCCTTGCCAAAATCCCGACTCTGAATCCATCCAGCTCCATTTTCTGCAGTTGTAGGGGACTGAGCCCTGCCAGTAAAAGTCACACACCAGTACCTCCGGTTGTTGTTGTTGTTGTTATAAACAACCAATCAAAACTCCATCCAGTTGATTCTGACTCGCAAAGACCCTGTAGTGTAGAGTAGAACTGCCTGATAGGGTTTCCAAGGAGTGACTGGTGAATTTGAACCGCTGATCTTTTGGTTAGCAGCTGAGTTATTAATCACTGCACCACTAGGACTCCACTGTAGTTGCTGTTACTTGAGATAAAATTCATTCTGACTCAGAGACCCCGTGTGTGCAGAGTGTCACTGCTCCATAGGGTTTTTGAAGGCTGCGCTCTTTGGGAAGATTTTTCAGGACTGTCCTCCAAAGCTCCTCTAAGTGACTTTGAACTGCCAGCATTACAGCTACTGCAGTTAAACACAGTCGAGTGTTCAGCCATCTGTGCCACCTACAGACTCCACTGCTGCCCTGGACACCATAGCTCCATGAGCCCGGAAATCCTTCTGTCTCTCTAATAAGCTCCCTGCAGTAGCTATTTCAGACCTTCACTGTCTTCAAATCTCCCATCCCACTTCTCTTTTCTGTGAGTCACAGAAGAAACAGAAACCTTTAGCAGGTAAATTCTTCAACTTTCGTCCACCAGGTCTCAACAGGCTTTGATTTCCACCTCTCCCCTTTAATCCACTTAAAATTTTGCCATTGTTGTTGGCTGCCATGGGGGTCTTACAGTTTTCTATTTCTCACTCCCAAATGCAGGGCAAATGCTTGTTTAGCTTTCACCATGCCGCTAAAACTACTCTTCCAAGGACCTCCAGGATGTTAGAGCATTGATGTTTTTTAGATCTTAATTTTACATGACCAAACAGCAACCTTCAGCCTAGTCAACCACTTCCCGCCTTGTGAAACACTCCTTTGCCCTCTGCAATATTTTTTGATAATAAATTTTATTATAGTTTGAGTACAAGTTTACATTCTGTATCAATTCGCCATGTAACACCTGGAACTTGACTACTGTTCTAATTGCTCCCCACTCCCCACTCCCCACCCCCCGTTCCCTACTCCCTTACACACCGTAACAGCACACTCCGCCTTCTCATCCTGAACTTCCTGTGTCCCTATGACCAAGATCTGTCCCTCCCTCACCCTGTCATGCTTGCCTTCAGTGACGAGCTTCTCGGACAGTCCTTTGTACATATTTAAGTCCAAAGGTTTCTTCATCGCCAGCCTCACTCTATATTTTGTATAGTCCAGTTCAATCTTTGGAGAACTGGCTTTGGTACTGGATGTACTTTGGGGTTAGAGAGTTCATGGGCCGCCTTCCCCGAGGAGCCTCCAGGGTGACAGACCATCAAGTGTGGTCCTTTGGTGGAGTTCTAGTTCTGCCCTCTAATCATTCTCCTATGTCCAGGGTCTGTACTGTGTCTAGACAGTCATTGGTGTGGCCAGGCACTGTCTAGTCCAATGCTGAAGCAGACACTGGCTCATATGGCCCCATCCATCTGCAGGGAGGGAAGGCTCATATTTTCCTCCTATTCTTGATCCCCTCCATGTGCCTCTGGTCCAGGTGGATTGGGACCAATTGATGTTACTTACATGGCAGCTTGTTAGATTTTTAAGACCCCAGACACCACTCACCCAAGTGGTGTGCAGAGCATTAACTTTAGAGAAAAAGAAGGGAAAAAAAGTGTGAGTATGCCAATTAGTGTAGATGTCCCCTTACAGCATGGTCCCTCAATACTTGACCCTGTTACTTTATCCTTCTAAGGAGTTGGGCCATATTTAGGGAATAATTTAGTTTTGATGTGTACAGTTGCATTATTTTTTTTAATAGCTCTTGCTTCCTATCCTTCTTGATTTTGGCAAGCTGCTACCTTGAATGTCGGTGTTCCTCAAGGTTGGTCTTAGATTAGTTCTCCCTCTGCTCATTTCTCTTGTGGGATTTTACTATCTTTTGTGACATCCACTACTATACATTTGGCCAGCCCAGATCTCACCTCTGAAATCTTGACTTCCATGCTGAGAAGCCACAAATTTCTTGAGTGTGGCGTGATATCTTCCATCCCAGAGCAGCAGCCTCCTGTCATGATGCAGGCAGCAATTTCAGAACATCATTTGAAGGTGTATATCTTTTTGCCACAAATGTCAATCACAATGTTTGAGTATACTTCACACATGATTTTCCTCCCACATCTGTGTGAGAGAGGTCTTGAAGCAATAACTCTTCTGCTCCAGCAGTTAGGGTCTCCCAGTAGGGTAATACTTTTCTTGACAACCAATCAGTGGATGCTGGAATGGATGTGTCTCTTATGTGGTATGGCACACTTAACAATGTGTGACAATTTGCCTCTGGGTGCTGTGGAAGAGAAAATTCTCAAGTCTACCTAGTGACAGTTGATTTCCTGAAAGCTGCTCCCTAGAACTACATTAATGACTTCTAACCTTCACTATGTAACAGAAAATAATATCCAGAAAACTATGAGAAAAAATTAAAATGTGAAGGAAGAGTACTAATTAGCATGTATAGGGATTTTGTAACTACTCCATGCAATTTTCTTTTTGCTATCTTCAAATGTAACAATTTCAAAACAGAACTCATGCCTGCACATTTTTCCCTCAAACATTTTCCTATTTCTGAGTTGTTTTAGTGAATGCTATCACTGATGTCATTGTCCCAGGCAGATACCCAGTGGTCACCCTTGATTCCACTCTCCTGTCTTGCCCAGTACACCTGTTAAACTTCTGTGAAATCCCACACTTCTCTCCACCTCTGCTGCTAGTGCCTTAACTCAGATCATTGAAATTATTACCTGAATTATTGCAATGGCTTTAGTGTTCTCCCTAGATCTTCTTGTCCTCTCCTCAATAACTCACACTCCATACAGCAGTTAAGGCAATCTTCCTAAAATATGAAAATACCACTTCCCTAATTATGACCTTCACTGGCTTCCCATTGTTCTTAGGATGAAGCCCCAACTCCATCATGGGGCCTAATCATTTCTTGAGCCCCATTTTCTTACTTCTGATAACTTGTGTGGCCTTGGGTAAGCTGCTTAACGTCTCATTGCCTCCACTTTATCATCTATAAAGTGGAGTTAATCATGAGGCTCTTTTAAGAGTTTATTAATCTAAAGAGCTGATAACAACGCTCAATAGATGTTACTGGACTACAATTATCTTCTCTTCAGGAACTCTATAATCCATCCACACAGAATTGTGTTTGATTCTTCCTCAGAGGCCGCACTGTCTCTCTGACTTCCATGCTTTCCTACTTTTTTTCACCCAGAACGTTCTTCTTTATCTTTCCCTACTTCCATCCTCTCTTCACTCTTAGTTTGGTGAGCCCTGGTCATCCTTCAGGCCTCAGCTTAGATGTCACATCCTCCAGGAAGCCTTCTCTGTCCGAGTCTGGGCTCGATGCTCCCCCTCTGTGCTATGTTGGCTTCTTGTATTACCCCTACTTAGATGCTTGTTGCTTTGCGTCCTCCACAGGTCTAGTTACATAAGGTCAGGGATTGTGCCTTTTTTCCATTTGGTTACCTTGGTACCTGTAGTGTAGTGCTTAGCAGGTATTGAGTATTTGTAGAACAAAAGAATGAAACAGTGATGCTGAAAACTCCCTTCCCAAAGGATTAAGAAGCTAAATTCTTCTTGGAAGGGGTTGGATAATTCCAGGACAAGGGAAGTTGAGCAGTTCTGCCCCTCACATTCAGGCATCTGAAGGTGAGGTAGTGAAGACTCTAATTTCTATTCCTAGGCTTCACGAATGGTGCCAGGGGATGGGTAACAAAGTTCTTCAAATTGGAATAATACGATACCCATGTTGTTCTATGAGAGCTGCACAGCTGGCAACAAATGATCTTGCTACACTCACTGGGACATCAGCCTGTTCACAGCATAAGGCCCTTCAAGGCCCATATTGTGACCTTTGAGTCAAGGATAGCTGCCAGCTCTCAGATACACTATTCCTACAATTGAGCTGCCTAGGACAATTCATGTCCATGTTGGAAGAAGCTACAGTTTGCATGTATGATGGGAACCTAGCATCCCTTGGAGGGATTAGTATCGATTCTTTTGGTTCAGGTGTGCTAGAGTGAATTGTAGTCCACACTTGCCAGCACTAAGGGTCCAGCTCTGGAGAAATGGCCAGTGTCCCAGCCACAAGGCCCATCTCCACCCTTCATTAAGGATTCTTGGAGGAAGGCTGTTTGAGGAAGTATAATGGGATGCACTGGCAGAATGGCTGTGCACCACTGATGTTGATTATATCCCATTTACCCACTCTGTCCACCAAATGTCTATCTGCATCCACGCCTAGAAGGACTTATGTGAGGAAAGCAATGGGGAAGAGGGTTGCAAGACATGACATGACATCTGCACTCTCCCTGGCCTCTGGGATCAAGTCCGGGTCCTAGTGGTCATGAGACTGGTCCACAGCTATTTTGCTGAGATACTTCAGAGATTCCCAAGGTGTTGGCAATTCCATAGGTGCTAAAGCACGGCCTAGAGCTGCTGGGGAGAACATTCTCCTTACTTCTGCAGTGACACCAATACTGGAGTAACGCAAATACCAGGAGATAGCACCTTTGGCCTGAAGAGTGGGTTTTTCACAAAGACTGGGAAGACCTCAGGAATCAACCATGTATATAAAGAGATGCCTTGATGTGCTGGTAAATGCAGAACTTGCTGTTGGTGGGGGGCAAGGAGGGGAGACAAATTCTGATTTGCAGCATTTGCCAATTTCTGTGGTAGAAATACTCCTACCACGACTGATTTCAGCTATCATGACGTCACTGAATGTGGAGTTGAGAAGAGGTACATACAGTGAACCTGAGGGCCACTGTAGCACTGGGAGAGGTCCAGGTAAGGGAATGATGAGTTAAGAACACTGAGGAAAGGGTCATGAGCTCAGAAGAATGCCCTCACAGCTAGGCATAAGTTACAAAGGCACGAGGTCCCGAAAGTGTGCCCAGCCTCACCTACCACCAGGTTGTATTTGGCATCAATATTAGGTTCTGAAACACTTGGCTGTGCCCACTGGGCTGAAAGGAGCCCTAGTAGCACAATGGATGAGCACTTGGCTGATCACCACAAGGTTAGCCATTGGAACCCATCAGCAGCTTTTTGTGAGAAAAGGCCTGGTGATCTGCTCTTGGAAAGATTATAGCCTGGGAAACCTGATGGGTAGTTCTACTATGTCCTATAGAGTTGCTAGCAGTTGGAATTGACTCAACAGCACACAACAACCTTGGCTGAAATCATTATCTGAGACTACCTTTGCAGTGTCCTAAGTGCCTGCCTGTACAGGACTGTGGTGTTCTTGTGTAGTGTGGACGGCATCTTCAGGGTCTGTACTCCATGCTAGGCACCCAAACGTGCCTGAGAGCAGCCCTCAGAAGCCTCCTGGCTATTACTGGGTAGAGGCTACAGAGAGCTTTGTGTCTCAGGTCATCTCCACAACCAGTGGGAAGATGTAAGGAGAAATCTACAGAGACACCTCAGCACACACCATGTTAGACTGGCTATTCAGACTCCAGAAGTGTGGAATGCCAGCTCTGAACCTTGGTTTTGGTACAGAGTATCCTGGAGTTTGAGAGACACCAAGAAACACTGGTGGTGCAGTGGTTAAGTGCTGTCTGCCAACCAAAAGGTCAGCAGTTTCCTCACCAGGCACTCCTTAGAAACTATAGAGCAGTTCTACTCTGCCTTATAGGGTTGCTATGAGTCAGAATCAACTTGATGGCACTGAGTTTGGTTTTTGAAGAAACACCCAATACGCTTGCTCAGTAAACAGCACTGTCAAAACCCCTCCCATAGAATCTGATTAAACCACTGTGGAAAGCTTTTGACTTTTTGATTCCTTGGGTTTGCAAGTTGCTTTTTCTTTTGCACATCTCCACATCTCCTTGTCCACAAAGACCTAGAGTAGTCCTCAAATTTAGTAAACAACGGGCATTCAAAAACTATTGCTGAATTGATTAGAAACATCAAATGGCCATCGCATGACAAGAAAAAGTAACTCTAGATTAAAATACTTAGAGCCTGAAGGGACAACGGGTCTGGAAACTGGATCTGAGTTCTATTTGGGTAAAGCAGCAGCAAGCAGGAAATAGTTCATGAAGATAATGAATTCACTGAACTCCGGAAGCCCATGATGGGTAGGTACATTGTTTGGGGGATGCTCCAGATGAAGGAATTACAGCATCTGAAACATATGTTGGACACTTACTGGAGCCCAGCCCTTGCTAGGATTCAGATGTTTTCCTAAACTGAAAAATCAGCTAAACAGAACACTAACATGAATTTTCACTGACAAAAGGCCCTATCTTCTCCCCAGGTACCCTCACTCCCACTGCCTCAAGTCCCATTTGTAGAAAAAGTAGAAGCTGATCAGGTGGCCAGTTTTCTTTCTCTGAAGGAAGCTAGCTGGTATCCTGAAGATTAAGTCCTTGGTCTTCTTAGAGCTGAACAGATGGTGGCATTGCTTTCACATCAGGCCTGTACCTGTTAAAAAGATGGTATCTGTGGGTGAGGAACAATGATTCCACAATTGGACCACAACCCAAGTGAGACATTCTTTCTCTTGTCAGAATTAATCAGAACATTTGTCAGAGGTCTGAGGAAATGAGTTGTCAAGACAAACATATGTAGGGTGTCCCGGAGTTTCTGGGTTATTCTTAGTTAAAAGGTGGAGAGATTCTAGCCAGTCAGGCTATAAAAATCAAATGGGCAGTCGGAGGGAACTAGCTGCCCATCGCAGGCACTCCTTCAGCTGAAGTATTACTGCCTGGATGGTGGTTAAGAAAGAAGAAAAAGCAGTTATGAGAGGAGTTGGCGATAATGAAAATATTTAGGTCTTTTTATAAAGACAGCAGCCTCCAGTGAGAAAAACAGATGACGGGTATCCAGTTATCCAACCCACAAAGATCAAAGTCCCATGCCCTGGCACAGTGTGACTGCCAGGAGGAAGCATGCCAACAGGTAAAAGAAGCCCTTTCTGGGTTAATGTAATCAGATGGATATGGGACACCTGCCATTCACTGCAAAATGCTTCACACAGCTGGCTCTGTTCATCTTATGAATAATAAAGCCAGAAACTGAAACAGACCTCTTTACCCTATCTCTCAAAGCCCTGTTGTAGAGAACATGTCTTTAATTAACCAGACTGCACAGCAGTGGGGCTTAGCTACACTGTAGTTTGGTGCTGCAAGGCAGAAAAGTTTCTGTGTCTTTTTCCAGGCAAGCAAAATGCAGACAATTTATAATGCCAGTTCTCTCTAGGGAAAGAACATTCCGGAGCTCAGAGAAACAGGGGAAACTTTGGGTAAATTTTTGCTTTGTTTCTGTCTTTTAAAACAGAACATTCATGTTTCTGTGAGCACTGCAGTAATAATGTGGATCACTGTTTAGGCCACACAATAATACTTGGCAATGCTTTTGAGATTAAAAAAACCAAGGCTGAGAGAGAATATGGGACTAGCCAGTGGTCACACAGCTACAAACAGCAAGGCTGGGACTCAACCCCAAATAAACGCACTTAAATTTCATTTTATTTATTTATTATTCCTTTTGGTCTGTCTTTGAGAGCTAATTTTTCAGCCTGTAGGGCACACTGGAGAGGGATGTTGTGTTCTCCAAGGCGAGACTGCTAGTCAGAGTCCAGCGAGGGAAGGCAAACAGCAGTGTGTGTGAATGGTCTTCAGGTTCTCCCCGCTCACACATTTCTTCCCTAAGGGTCTTTCCTCTACTGACGTATGTATAAGGATATTCACTACAGCATTATTTAAGAGAAAAAGATTTGAAACAACTCAGATTTCCATCCAAAATAAGGCTGGGAGAATAAATTACAGTGCAAACACACAATGGAATACTAGGCAGCTTTCACAAAGAAAGAGGAATTTCTTTACATAGAACATGGAACTGTTGCCAAAATATTCTTATCTGGGGAGAAAAAAGGCATGAAATAGAGTATAATTTTTGCAATCACTTTGTGAAATAAAAGACCACATGTGTATGCATTTGCTTGTGGGGACAGAGATCGCTGGAAGCACACACAGGTAAGTGGTAACACATCTCTCTATCGAGGGGAAACTTGCTGGAAGACAAGGGAGGTTTGTCACTTTATGATCTTTTGCATCTTTATCTCAGACCATATGAACTTATTACCTATTCAAAAAGTATACATCTGTAGTGTTCCAACTAACATGTCAACCACAAATATATATATCAAAATTTACACATGCCCATACAATCATATAAACAAAACACACACATGGAAGGAAAATGAAGGCGATAATGTTAAGAGGGTAATAACCTTCTCTGTTTTTCCAGGATTTTTATGATGTGGTTATAATCAATGGTTTTATTTACTGCATTTGTTATTTTTTATTACTTTTTTGATTCCACTGGTATTTCCACCAACAGTCACTGTGAGAAAGATGGAAATGAAGACTAGGTATTCCATAATTCCAATATTTACAGTATATTCCACAAAGAAAAAAGCTTACCATCCCTAAAAGGTTGCTAGCTCAGTAATTTCCAATCGTTTTTAAAAATTCCCAGGATACAAATAAAGAACTAGAGAACAATGGTTCTGCAGGTAGGCAGTAAAAAGGGAAAGGCAAATACCTTTCCATCTGGAAGAAAGTCACGGAATGACATAATGCATAGTTCCGCAATCCTAGGAGAGGGCTCCCAGTCCCAAGCGACCATTCTTCAACTTCCTGTATGTTTTCTGTTTCTCATTCCTGGTAACCAAGGATACCACACGTTGTCCTAAGCCTTTTTCTCCCTAACATTAAAACTGGTTTTCTTTCTGTTTAAAAAGGAGGGGCAGGTGAAAAATAGATGACTTTTATATTTAAAAGAAAAAAAAGAAAGCATACCAAGTTCTCATGAAATTGTTATGTTTTCATGACACCAGGTAAAATAGATGTGGAAACAACTTCCAAAACCCAGGTAAAGGAAGGGCATAATGCCCACATTGAAACCCGGTTAGCAGTGACGCACCTCTGGAATGACAAGGAAACATGAGCACCAAGGGTTTAACAGACTCCATCTGCCACAGCTGTGATCTTGGGCTTGGCCTCTCAAGGTGATGTTCATTTTCAAGTCTATCATCTGATACAGTCACTTTCAGGGTTGTAATCTATGAGCTGCCAGTGTTTACTTGTAAGACTGTCTGGGAGCTGAAAGGGAAGAAAGGTAAATACACCAAAGCCCAGCTGAGCAACCAAGAGGTTTTACATTTTATTTCCAGGAAATAACATCTTGTTTTCACAAAGAGGTATTCCATCCTCTCAAAATAGAGGCCACCTTAGCTTTCAGGGGAAGATATAACAGTACAACCAAACTGTTCCAAAACGGAGGTATTTCTGAGGTACCAAAACAGTAATAATAGTAACAACAACAGCAACAACAATAACAAATTTAAAAAACATAACTAGAATAACCCATTTAACATGTAGTGACTCAATTTATTAAGTTCGCTTCAGCAGTGGGCTCCATGAGTACTGGTGTTACTTCAGACACAAGAGCAGCAGGACAGGCCAGTACCAATGGCTCTCCACGGAGAACTCTGAACTCAAGTCTTCATTTCAGCTGGCTTCCAAGAGACCTCCATAACATCCCAAGTTCTGTCCACAGGCAATTCTCCAGACTCATCCCAAGCGCCCATTGCCTGGCAATTGTTTGAACATCCTGCAGCATGGTCTTCAGGGCAGGCACTTTGCTTTAGAGAGAAAGAAACATAAATTACGAGCCTGCCTCCCTCCCTTGCCACTCTCAAGTCTTCTTTCCATACAGCAACCAAAGTGAACCCAGAAAAACACATGAATCATGTTACTCTCTGCAAACCTGGCCCCAGACTTCTGTCAGTGTGTCTCAAAGTCCTTTCAGAGGCCTATGAGTCCTGACACAATCTGGCCCGCGACCCCAGCCTCCTGACCTCCTTCCTTCCCCTCTCGCCATCGATCACGCACTCCTGCCACACTGGCTTCCTTACTGTTCCTGTCACACACTGAGCATACTCTTCCTTATGATTCTCTTGCACTGGACACTCTTTGCCAGAGGCAACATGGCTATTTCCTTCAGATCTTCACTCAAGTGTTACCTCCGCAGTGATCCTTCCTTGACCATCCTGTTAAAAACTGCAGCCTCTGTTACTGTCTCCCCTTTCTGCTTTTGTTTTCTCCACAGTATTAAAAGCATCTAGCTTACTAGATTTTTATCTTTATTTTTTTAAGAAAAATTATTTTATTGTGCTTTAAGTTTACAATCCAAGTCAATTTCCCACATAAAACCTTGCACACATCTATGCAACTCCAGCTGCTCTCCCAACCCTGTGACAGCACACTCTTTTCTTTCCACCCTGTACTTCCCATATTCATTCAACCAACTCCTGTCCTTTCTGCTCTACTCACCTTCTTGCCCTAGAGAGAAGCTGTTCCAAAAATCTCGAGTTTGTATGCAAGTAAAGCAGCACACACTTCACCAGCATTCCTGTTTTACAGTCCAGTCCTATTTTTGTCTGGTGAGTTGGCTTCAGTATCAGTTACAGCTCTGGGCTAGCAGAGTCCAGGGACAATGTTCTCAGGGGACCCTCCAGGACGTAGAACCATCAAGTCTGGTCTTTTTTTTTTTTTAATTTTTATTTAACATAACTGAGTGAAAATGTACATTCACATGTAAATTTACATGCCCCCCTATATGCAGCTTCCGCTGCTCTCCCTGTCCGGTGACTGCACACTATTCCTCTCTGCTCCATACATGTCTCATCCTCCCAACAGTCTCCTTTCCCCTCCTCTCCTTCCACTCCCCTTCCTCCAGCCAGAGGTCAGCAAGATGATAGCCTATAGATGTATAGAACCATAAAGTGCTTCCAACATATGATTACTCTGCATTGCCATGTCCATTCCATTCCTGTCCAAAGAGTGGACCTTTGTTATAATTTATGGGAACGGGCAGCATCAGGGCAGGGGGCCATGCTCTCAGAGGAACCCCAAAATCGCTGGACCATCAGTTGAGGTCTTTTAGTGGAGATCTCATGCTGCACCTCTTTTTATTCTTGTGTTGCCGGTGAGGCTCCTCTCTGTGAGCTCCGTCATGGCTATCACTGGTGGTGGCCGGGCACCATCTGGTTCTTCCGGTCCCAGGTCGATGTAGGTACCCACTCTTGTGGGTCTCTCTGTCTTCTCGGTTGTCTTTACCGCATGCCATTTTGGCCCTCGGTGAGCATCCGTTCCTGCTGAGTTGGGACCATTTGCTGTGTCCTCGGATGGCAGCTTGGCAGCTTTTAAGACCCCAGACGCCACTCACCAATGTGGGGTGCAGAGAGCTCTCTTAGCAAAACGCTAGTTGTGCCAATTGGCCTGGAATTCGCCTAAGAGCATGGTCCCCCGCCCCCCTCCCCAGCTACTCTATCCTTGCAGTATTGAGTTAAGATGGAAGGAGTACTCAAGTTATGCTGAAGTCCACTTAATGTTGTTCTTGTTCCTAATGTGTGCTGTCACCGCTTTCTCTCAACTAGATTTCTAGTAACTACCTAAACTAAACCCTCCCCCCCTCGCCCTCCCTCCCTCCCTTGCAGCTGTCAAAGAGTCTTTTCTTCTATACACGAGTCTGTTTTTGAGATCTTATCGTAGAGGTCTCATACAGTATTTGTCCTTTTGTCGCTGACTACTCTCACTCAACATAATGTCTTCCAGTTGAGACCAGGTTAGGAGATGTTTCCTGGAATCATCGTTATTCTTTATCATTGCGTAGTGCTCCATTGAGTATATGTACCACAGTTTACCTATCCATTCTTCTATTGTTGGGCATCTGGGTTGATTCCACCTTTTTGCTATTGTGGACTGTGCCGCAATAAACATTCTGGTGAAGTCTGGTCTTTTAATAGACTTCTCCTCCCATGTCAAGTTCTCTAAGTTCCATTCCCGTATCAGGGCAGTCATTGGTGGTGGCTGGGCACCATCTAGTTCTTCTGGTCTCATGCTGATGTAGTCTCCTGATCATCTAGCCCTGTCTGTCTCCAGGATGTTTCATTTCCTCATGTCTTTGATGTCCTTTGTTCTCCTCTGCTCCAGCTGGACTGGGACCAATTATTGCTACTCACATGGCAGCTTGCTAACTTTTAAGACCCCAGACACCACTCACCAAAATGGGATGCAGAACATTTTTTTCTTTGCCTAGTTATCCCCTGAAACCATGGTCCCAAGACCCCTACCCCTGTTTCTCTGACCTTTGAAATGTTGGGTTGTATTTAGGAACCTCTTAGCTTTTGATGTAGTCCAGCAGTCTTAATCTCCCTTCTACTGTGTGCTGTCCCTCTCTTCACCTAACCCAATCCCTATCTACTATCCAATCCATAAATATCTGTCTCCCCTCCCAGCTTTCCCTGCAACTACCAAAAATTTTCTTCTGTGCTTAAACCTTTTCTTAAGTCCTTATAAGAGTGTTTTCACACAGTACTTGTCCTTTTGCAACTAATTTCACTCAGCAAAAAGTCTTCCAGATGACTCCATGTTACCAGATGTTTCCCAAGATTATCATTGTTCTTTATCATTGCATAATACTGCATTGTCTCAGTACATCATAGTTTCCTTACCTTGCCCATCTGTTGATGGGCACCTAGGTTGTTTTCACCTTTTTGCTACTGTGGACAGTGCTGCAATAAACACTGTTTTTTGTATGTGTCTACTCAGGTGACAACCCTTATTTCTCTAGGATATATTCCAAGCAGTAGTATTGGCAGATCATATGGTATTTCTATTTGTAGCTTTTTAAAAAAAAATGCCAAATGGATTTCCAAAGTGGTTGTACCATTTTACACTCCCACCAGTGGCACAGGAGAGTTCCAATCTCTCCACAACCTCTCCACTGTTTACTGTTTTGTGTTTTTTGGATTGATGTCAGCCTTGTTGGGTTTAGATGGTATCTCATTGTAGTTTTGATTTGATTTCTCTAATGACTAACAATCATGAGCATTTCCTCATGTACCTGTTAGATGCCCTAGGTGTCTTCTTTGGTGAAGTGTCTGTTCCTATCTTTGGCTCATTTTTTAACTGAGTTGTCTTTTTCTTGCTGTAGTTTTGCAGTGCCTTGTACATTGGATGCCAATCAGATTTGTGGTTGGCAAAAAATTTTTCCCAGTCTGCAGGTAGTCTTTTTGCTCTTTTGGTGAAGTCTCTGGATGAGCATAAGTGTTTGACTTTTAAGACTTCCCATTTATCTATTTTCTGGTGTTTTGTGCATTGTTAGTAATATTTTATAATCTGTTTATGCCATGTATTAGGGCTCCCAATATTGTAACCAATTTTTTCTTCCATGATCTTCATCATTCTAGAGATTATATGTAGGTCTTTGATCCAATCTGAGTTAGTTTGGGGGCATGGTGTGAGATACGGGTCTTGCTTCTTCTTTTTTTTTTGTAGATGGATATCCAGTCTTGCCAACACCATTTGCTGAACAGACTGTTTTTTCTCAAGTTCACAGCCTCTGAGCCTTTGTCAAATATCAGCTACTCATAGATGTATGCTATTGTATCTGGATTCTCTTTTCTGCTCCAAAGGTCTATACATCTGTTTTTGTACCACTACCAGGTTGCTTTGACTGCTGTGGCACTGTAATAGGTTTTAACGCCATGTATTGTGAGGCCTCTCACTTTGTTCTTCTTCAGTAATTCTTTACGTAACTGGGGATTCTTCCCTTTCTATATGAAGCTGGTGATTTATTTCTCCATCTCATTAAAAAATGACATTGGGATTTGTATTGAGATTGCACTGCATCTGTAAGTCACTCAGGGAAAAATACACATTTCCACAATGTTAAGTCTTCCCATGCATGAGTACAGTATATTTCTTTACTTACATAGGTCTCATTTGGTTTTCTGCTGCAGAGTCTTGTGATTTTCTTTGTACAGGTTTTTTACATCTCTTGTTAGATTTATTCCTAAGTATTTTGCCTTCTCTGGGCTCTTCCAAATGGTATTTTTTTTAATTTCCTCTTTGACAGTCTCTCTGTTGGTACCAAGGAACCCCATTGAGTTCTCTGTTTATCTTATATCCTGATACGTTGCTGAATAGTTCCAGCCGTTTTTTTTGTGAATTCTTCAGAGATTTCTGTATATGAGATCATATCATCGAAAACAAAGATACTTTTAGTTCTTTCTGACCAGTTTGGATGCCCTTTATTTCTTTATCTTGTCTAACTGCTCTGGCTAGACCTTCCAGCACAATGTTGAATAAGAGTGGTGGCAATGGGTATCCTTGTCTGCTTCCTGTTCTCAAGGAATGCTTTGTCTCTCTCCATTTAGGATGATGTTTGTTGTTAGCTTTGCACAGATGCCCCCTATTACGTATGCTGAGGAATTTTCCCTTCTTATCTTTATTTATGTGGTTGACTACATAAGCTATTTTTCTAATGAACCACCCCTGCATCCCTGGTAAGAATTTTATTTAGTCTTGGTGATGAATTATTTTTTCAATATGTTGCTGACTTCTATTGGCCTACTATTTTGTTCCAGATATTTTGCATCTATGTTCATGAGAGATATTGGTCTATAATTTTCCTTTTTTGTGCTATTTTTACCAGGTTTTAGTATCAGGGTAATGCTGGCTTCACAGAACAACTTCAGGAGTATTCTGTCTTTGTCTGTGCTGTGAAATACTTTTAGTAATAGCGGTGTTAACTCTTCTCTAAAAGTTTGGTAGAATTTTCCAGTGAAGCTGTCTGGGCCAGAACTTTTTTTGGCTGGGAGTTTTTACTTTTTCAATCTCTTCTTTTGTGAGAGGTTTATTAAGTTGTTTTATTAGTGTTAGTTTTGGTAGGTAACGTGTTGCTAGAAATTTGTCCATTTCCTCCAGGTTTTCAAATTTATTAGAGTAAAACTTTTCATAGCATTCTGCTGATTCTTTTCCTTTTAATCTGGTCTGCTATGATACCGTTCAGCTCATTTCTTACTTGAGTTATTTGCTTCCTCTCTGTTTCTCTTTTGTCAGTCTGGCCAGCGGTTTATCAATTTTGATCTTTTCAAAAAACCAGCTTTTGGTCTTGTTAACTCTTTCAACTGATTTTCTATTCTCTAACACATTTATATTATGTTTTCTTCTGGTGCTTAAGGGATTACTTTGTTGTTCTCTTTCTACTTGCTTGAGTTGCAGGGTTAATTCTTTGATTTGGACCCTTTCTTTGTTTTGGATGTGCCATTTGTTGAGGTAACTGATCTCTGAGTACTGCTTCTGCTGTGTTCCATAGGCTCTGGTAGGATGGATTTTCATACTCATTTGAGTGTATGAATTTCTTTATTCCATCCTTGATTTCTTCTATAACCCACAAGTTCTTTAGCAAGGTTTGTTCAGTTTCTAGGAGTTTGATGTTTTTTACCCTTGCCTTTTCTGCTACTGATTTTGACTTTTATGGCTTAATGGTCTGAAAACATGCATTCTATTATTTCAATGCTGTGAACTTTGCTAAGACTTGCTTTATGGCGTAAAGTACAGTCTCTTCTGGAGGATGCCCTATGTGCACTGGAAAAGGTATGTTTGGCTGTTTTGGGGTGGAGGGATCTGTGTATGTATGAGGCTGAGGTGGTTGACCCCAGTATTTAGATCTTGTGTGTCTTTACTGAGCTTCTTTCTGGATGTTTCATCCATCACTGAAAGTGGTGTGTTGAAGTCTCCCATTATTGTGGAACTTTCTATCTCACTTTTTAATGCTCTTCAAGTTCATCTGACATATTTAGAAGCTCCCTCACTGAATGTGTAAATATTTAATATGGGTGTTCACTCCAGATGTATTGACCCTTTAGGGAATATGTAGTGACCTTCCTTGTTTACTGTGTTAGATTTTACTTTAAAGTTTATTTGAAATTACTATTACCACCCCTGCTCTTTTTTTGAATGTTGTTAGCTCAGAATATACTTTTCCATCCTCTGAGTTTCAGTTTGTATCTTTAAGCCTATGGCATGTCTCTCTAAGCTGCATATAGATGATTGTGTTTTTTTTCATTAATCCATTCTATTACTCCTTGTCTCCTTATTGGTGCATTTAATCCATTTACATTCAATATGATTACAGATATGTATGAACCTAACGCAGTCATTTTGGTGACTTCTTTGGTGTGCTGTTGACAGTTTCTTTGCTCCACCTAAATTTCTGTGCTGAGTCATTTATTCTTTATGGGTTTTCTTTTTACCCTTTTCATTGTTGTTGGTTTATTTGCTGAGACTGTTCGATTTTGTTTTGATGAGTCAGACTGTTAGTTTCCCATGCAGGTACCTTGATGTTTACTCCTAATGTTCTAAGTTTAAACCCATGTTTAATTTCTTTGTATTACCTTGAGTTCTCCATCTCCAAGATCTATGAATACATTAATTTGTCCCTCTTTTGGTACAATGTTGGCACATACTGATATTTGTTTCCCTAATTTTAGTGTTTTAGCTTTTATTTATTTTTGTGGGTTCTCTTTCCATGTTGGTATCTGGATACTCTGTCCTGCATTATATCCTTTTGTATATATACGATGTTACTACTTTTCCAATTGAAGAACTTTCTTCAGTGTTTCTTGTAATTCTGGGGCATCTACCTTGTGTGGAGTTCAATGAACGTCTTGGACAGATTATCTTCTTGTCTTTTATGGTATCAGGGAAGTTTTCTGTCAATATATCTTCAACAGTTGCTTTGTATTTTATGTTACTCCCCCTCCCCCATTCTGGTTCTCCAATAACTTGTAAATTTTCCTCTTGACAGAGTCCCTCATAACTCTTAGTGATTCTTCTTTTTAAATATCTTTTACCTGATTTTCCTTGTATATGCTGGTGTCAGTTGCTGTATCTTCCACCTCACTAATTCTGCATTCCATTGCCTCAATCTTGCTCCTCTGACTTTCTGTTAGATTGTCTAACTCTTTAATTTTACTGTTAATCTGCTGAATTTCAGATCACCGTTGCTCAAGTATTTCTTATAGCCTGTTATTTTCTCATCATGCAGTGCTGCAATTTGCCTAATCTCCTTCTTGATGTCTTGAAGAGCTCCAAATGATATTCATTTGTATTCTACCTCTGATAATAGCAGGAGTTCTTCTTTATCTAGAAAATTCTTTGATTCTTTGTTTTGGGAGTTTTCTGAAGCCATGGTGGTCTGCTTCTTTATATGATTAGAAACTGTTCTCTCGTGTCAGAATTTAACACCCAGTGCAGAGCACAGAAGGGAAGATAAAGTACTCAGGAAAGGTAGAGAAATCAGCGCACAGGAAAGATTTCAATCTTTAAGTCTATAAGTGCTTGGCTTATGATGCTCAGGTAAAGTCCTCTGCAGTTACAGAGGTGGGGCCATCTTTACTTCAACTTCCTGCTAAGAAAGACATGCTCTGCTCATAGGACCACTGCTCTGCTTAGTTGCCTGCTGCCAAGCTGTGGCTCTGCTTGGCTGGCTGGAGAAGGTCCCTCTGTGGGGTGAGGGTTTAAATCTGGTAGAAGCAGTTGCGTGTGGACCTGCTGTCTCCTCCTTGTCACCTAGTCCAATCTCTCAGCTTTCTACCTGATATTCAGGGCTTTTAAAATGTCCTGTATAACCATTTGGTTGTTTTTCTGGTTCTTTGCTGTCAGAGGATCAGAACATACCTGTGGCTACTCTATCAAGAGCAGATTCACCAGTGTGAAATGCTGCTGAGCAGTTAAGATAAGGATGAAGAGCTGCCCTTTGCAGCAGGTGTGTGGGACACTTATGCCAGACAGAAGCTCCATGCCTTCCCTCCATAGAAAAGACTCAAACTAAGTAAAACAGGTAGACACTGAGGCTGGGAATGCATTGTCAAATGAAGAGATAAAGACCTCAGCAAAAAGCTGTATGGAATGAAAAACTCACAGAAAACAGAGAAGAGATACGAGAGAAAGCTCTCTATCAGCTACCCCAGCACTGATCTACCCTCTTGGACACCTGTCATAGATCAGTAGACCAGAAGCATGGGAGAGCTTATGTGTGGAGCTCAGCAGAGGACAAAGCACTTGGTGGCAAGCAAGGCACGTTCTCTCACCCCTCATCTTCTCTCTTTTGCTCTACCTCCAATGCCTTCGGGCTAGCTGCAACCAGCCAGAAAGTGCAGTGTCCATGCCACCTGGATATGCCACACCTGCATCAGAGATTAGAAGACGGGGAGAACATGAGGGCACCTTCAGGAGCTTCCAGCAGGACACAGATCATCTGCTGGATCTGCCCTGCTGTATCATACTTGAGCAACTGGACCTCCCTACTGGAAAGGAGGTAAAAAGATCATGACCACAGACAAAATGGGCAAACAACAAAGAACATACAGCCTGCCTGCTCTGACATAACCCAGTAAAACAGAAAGCAGGACAAAATGAACAGATCTACAATCAATAAACACAGAAAATACTGAATGGCCTGAAGACAGTAGAAAATATTAAAACACATAAAAAAAAAAAACCAGCATAAGAAGGTTCCAGTAGTGTCCAAAGTAAAACACTAGATGACTTTCTAGTAGAAGAAAAGACACTAGAATTACCTGAGAGGAAATTCAAATCTTTAATATTCAGAGCTAGCCAAGAGATGAAGCAAAAAGCAGATAAAAATGAGGAGAAAAACAAATGCAAGGAAAAGGAGACAAATCCATAGAAGATTTCATGAAAGCAACAAAATTCCAAAATAAATGCACAAAATCACACAAAAACAACAATTAGAAATTTAAAAGTTAACAAGATTTCAGAAATGGACAGCACCATGAACGTGCTGAGGAGCAGTGCTGAAATGATGGAAAAAAGGATCAATAAAATTGAAGATAAACTTTTGTATACATTTCTGAGGAAAAATCAGAAAAAAAGAATGAAGAAAAATGAAGAGATCCCGAGAATTATGTGGGATATAATCAAAAGCAAAAAATGGAAAGTGATGCAAATTCCAGAACAGGAGAAAATGGAAAACATAGACAGGATCACTGAAGGATTGCTGATAGAAACCTTCCCTGACATCATGAAAGAAAGATGAAAAGCTGACCATCCTAGAAGTTCAATGAACCCCATACAGTACAGACCCTAAAAATCACCAAGGCACATCATAATTACCCTTGCTAAAACCAAAGACAGAGAAAAAATCCCAAGAGCAGCTCAAGAAAAGCAAGAAGTCATATAGATAGGAGGAACAATAACCCTGAACCCTGATTAGTCTCAGAAACAATAACACTAAGCTCTGCAAAAAATTATGCAGGCAAGAGGGCAATGGGTTAATATACAAAAAACTGAAAAGAGACAAAAGACCAACCAAGAATAATATACTGCAAAACTCCTGCTCAGATATGATGGTGAAGTTAGAATACTTCCAGAGAAAGCAAAATTAAGGGAGTATATTTTTAAAAAGCCAAAATTACAACAATTATTAAAGAGAGTCCTTCAGTTTTAGAACAAACAGTATCAGACCACACCCTGAATCTAGGACACAAAACTGTACCAGCCGGATATCAACCTAGGAAATGAACTCTTAAGAACCATCTAAAACCAAAAGAATTACAACAGGGAAGCAGATATTAATGTAACTGTATCTTAGTCATTACGTGCTGCTATAACAGAAATACCTAAGTGGATGGCTTTAAAAAGAGAAATTTTATTAGCCACAGCCCAGTAAAAGTTTAAATTCAGGGTGTCAGCTCCAGTGTAAGGCTTTCTCTGCTGGCTCTGGAGCAAGGTTCTTTTTATCAGTCTTCCTCTGGAACTGGAATCTTTGGAGGTGCATGGATCCCTGGTCCTTTCTAAAGGACACGTTCAGCTTCTAGCACTGCTTCTTGGCAGTATGAAAACTAAACCAAACCCACTGCTGCCAAGTTGATTCCAACTCATACTGACCCTAAAGGACAGAGTAGAACTGCTCCATGGAGTTTTCAAGGAGCACCTGGTGAAGCTGAATTACTGACCTTCTGGCTACCAGATGTAGCACTTAAAGACTACACCACCAGGGTTTCCTTGGTGGTATGAGGTAACCAAATTTCTCTGCTAGCTTCTCTCCTTTATATGTCAAGAGATTGCTTCAAGGCACAGTACAATCTTACTTACAGATTGATTCCTGACCCACCAACAGAACTGCCACTCATCCTCCCTCATTAACATCAATCATAGAGGCAGGTTTTACAATATAAAGCAACCTCACACAGTACTGGGTATCACGGCCCAGCAAAACAGCCATATGCATTTTTGAGGGAACACAATCCAATCCATGACAATGTATACAGATGTCAGAAGAAGAAAAGAGGGAATAAAAAGTGTTGATACAGCCCCTTTTGGTGAAGTAGAAGGCAAGGCGCTACCAAGTGACAAATACACTGGCCGACACAAGGGAGACAAGGGTGGCTTTCAAGACAACCACAGAGTTAGTCAACCTACTATTCAGTCTAAAGAAGGAAAACATAAAAGGTCTCAATAAACCTACAAAGCTACAAAAAAAAAAAAAAAAAAAGAAAGAAAAAGAAACCCACAAACTAAAGGAACTGAGCACAGGAGAGTAAAACAAACAAAGAAAATGTCAGCACCACAGGAAAAAAAAGTTACTATGAAATGACAGCAATAAACTCATACCTTATCAATAAGTACACTAAATGTAAATGACCTAACTACACCCATAAAGAGAAAGAGAGTGAAAGAATGGATAAGAAATAGGATCCCTGCTGTTTACAAGACACCCCAAAGAAACAAAGATGCCTGGTCTGGTACACTGATGGATACATTGACTGATGGAATTGAGAATCTACATGTAAACCCATTTTACCTATGGTCACCTGATCTTCAACAAGGGCCCAAAGTCCATCAAATGGGAAAAGGACAGTCTTTTTAGCTGATGGCACTGACAGAGATAGATGTCATCTCATAAAATTGAGCAAACTGGAGGGTATTGTGCTGAATGAAATTAGTCAGTCACAGAGGAACAGGTGTTGTGAGGCCACTACTATGAAAACTCATGAAAAAGTTTACACATAGAAAGACACAATCTTTGACGGTTACCAGAGAAAGGGTAGGGATGGGGTGGGGAGTCATCATTGGAATAGACATTACGCATACCCATGTTCACTGCAGCACTGTTTACAAAAGCAAAAGATGGAAACAACCTAGATGCCTATTAACAGATGAATGGAAAAACTGTGGTACTTATACACAACTATTATGCAAGGATAAAGAACCATGATGAATGTGTGAAGCATCCATAACATGGATGAAGCTGGAAGGCATTATGCTGAGTGAAATAAGTCAACTGGAAAAGCACAAATATTTTATGAGACCACTACTGTAAAAATTCATGAAAAGGTCTATAAACAAAAACAATGTTTGATAGTTATGAGGGAAGGGAGGGATAGGAATGGAAAAACACTAAATAGACAATAGTGAAGTAGCAGTTTTGGTGAAGAGAAAGACAATATACACTACAAGGAAGCCAACACAACTTGTGCAAGGCAAGGTCATGGAAGTTCCACACACATCCAAACTCCCTGAGGGACTAAACTGCTAGGCCTAGGCTGTAGGGACCCTGGGCTCACCTAGCTCAAATGGTGTAATAGTTTATAAAGAAATGTTCTACAATCAACTTTGGTGAGTAGCACCTAGGGTCTTAAAAACCTGTGCACAACCATCTAGGATATACCACTGTAAGAAAGAATAAAGAAAACTAAACAAACAGGGAAAGGTTAGCTCAATGGACTAAGCAATCACATCCACCACGGCCCCCACTAGACTGAGTCCAGGACAACTACCTGGTGCCTAGCCTACGACCACTGACTGCTCTGACAGGGATCAAAACAACATCCCTGGCAGAGCCGGAGAAAAATGTAGAACAAAAATTCTAATTCAAGAAGCCCCAAACTGCTGGCCTGACAGGGACTGGAGAAACGCTGATGGTATGGTCCCTGGATGCCCTTGTGGCTCAGTGATGAAGTCACGCCAAAGGTTCACCCTTCAGCCAAAGGTTGCACAGGCCCATAAAACAAAATGAGACTAAGTTGTCCACCAGCCCAAGGCCAAGGACTACAAGGCAGGAGAGGGCAGGAAAGCTGGTAACAGAGAACAAAAGAAAAAAGACATTTGTAATGAAGAAGTCATTGGTCTTGAAAAACTCCATCATGCAATCTCTGTAATTAATTAATCAATCATTTCTATAACCACGGCCGTATTTTCCAACTACTGATCCTTCTTTGAAAACCCTGGTGGTACAGTTGTTAGGTAGGAAGGCTGCTGAACAAAAGGTCAGCAGTTCAAATCCACCAAGCAATCCTTCGAAACTATATGGGGTAGTTCTACCCTGTCCTATACAGTTGCTATGAGTTGTAACTGCCTGGACAGTAATGCGTGTTGGATTCGCATTCTAATCACCAATAATTATCAATGTATCTTTATCACTTTCAGACTCTAGACAGGCATAAAAAAATCTTTAATTTCTTCATCTTTGGCATCAGTGGGTGGTAGGTAAATCTTAATAACAGTTTGTAGTAACCAATCTTCTTTGTAAGTGTATGGTTATCCTATCACTGACAGTACTGTACTTCAGAATAAATTTTGAAATATTCTTTTTGAGGATAAAGAAAAAAAATCACAAAAACTACACAATCAGCAAGAAATCTGAAGTTCTAGAACTTTCTGAATTGCTGCTCCTTCTAATCCAATTAATCCTAGATGTCTATTAAGATTACGGTCCTCTCCCCGACTAGATGAACAGTTCCTATGCTGTCCCTGTCATTTCAGACTGTATTCTGAAAGACTAATAAAGGTGATGGGGAGAGAAAATAAACAGAGGAAAAATCCGTCTTGATTACAAGGAAAGGAAGGAAGGAAGGGCAGTAAGAGACACTGTCCTACACAGGAAGGCATTAACTTCATGCAAACGACACAGTGTAAATTAAAAATTCATGCTAAACAAGTATTTTCTCTGGATGAGTTCAACTTGCTAGACCCTGCAACTGTAGATATACTCCTCTGCCATCCAGCCAGGGAGGAGGCACTATTAAGCAGAGGCTTTGATGCTATCTTCAGAGATTTCCTCTACACTACGTAGGCCCTCCTGACCTACAAGAAGCTGGCAAGAGCCACAGGCCATATGGCCAGACCTAGGCCAATGTTCCCAGAGACTCAAACCTCTGGAGGGGCCTCTGTCTTACAGATTTGTGAAAACTGTGGTTCACAACCCTTTTTCCTCACTGTGGTTCACCTGAACGCCATTGTATATTCTCACTAGTTAGCCACAGTTCAACACTGCAGTAGCAAGACAGACGGGGAAGGTAGTAGAAAAATACCCTGGGTTGAAAAATCACTGTCCAAAGGGCCAACAAGATTTCAACTTCCAGAAGTCTTCACTTCAAGAACTCATCTGCAACCTAAAGCAAAAACTGAGCACGTTTAACACTCTGGGCAACCAACCAACTTCTCATGAGAAGAGAACAAACACAGGAGGGGAAAGTAGCTGACAGAAGACTCTACTCTCTCACGTCACCAGCAGAGGGACATCCTTTATACAGCATGTTAAGGAAACTTCCCTTGAGAACAATCTCATGTCAATATTCCAGAGAGCCACCATTAGTCACATGACAAGCATTTACTTAATGCTCCCTATCTGTCTTAGCTCCAAGCATCCTTTCTCCAACATAGGATCTAGCCCCTACCATTCTAACCTCTATCCTCTTTTCTGTGTAATCTGGCCCTCACAGAGCTTATAAAAGAACAGTGGCTTATCAGTCATGAGGCATTACTCCTCCCACTGGAATATGGAGCTTCAAGACAACAACCAAGGAGGCTTGGGAGTGCTGCTCTTAGTAACATGAGCACAGGATTGTCTGGTTGGACAGCCTCATAGTGCCAGGGATAGCCAGGCCTCCCTCTCTGAACCAAGACTCATGATACCAGCAACCACAACCCCAAAGGAAAATGGCTTTGCCACAATTTCAGAACTTCGACAATTATGTGCTTGCCGATGATGTTAGGTTCCCAGATCCTAAATTTGGTCCTTTTTAAAATTCCCTTGTACTGGGGATTAAACCAGCTTTCAACTGGCCATGGAAGAATACACAAGAAAGGTTAGTCTTTGAACTGAGAATTTTCTGTAAACCTCAGTGAATCTGCTGATGGCCCTGGCATGTCTTTCCCCAGTCAGGCGCGTCTGTCTCTAGAGAACATCTCAAAGCTGCATTTGCTGCGATAACTGCAGAAACTGAGACTGGTGCCAGAAATGCTCTCAGCCAATGCATGTAACAAGAAGGCCAATCTGGTCTAAGGCATAGCATCCTAGTGTTACCAATGACAGGAAGGGATCATCTTTACCCTTTGGAAAGAAAAGGGGGGGGCTTCATACCATTTACTTTGTAGGATTAGCTGTGTATTAGGGGAGTCAGAGGTGAACTTCAGACACAGAGCTCTTCTTTCCCTTTCTGATGTTTCAGGAAGCCATCTGCCATGCTTGGCCCCAGGTAGCAGGAACCTTGTCAGTGGGCTGAGTAAAGAAAGCACATGGGTATCCCCAAAAACATGTGTAGCAATTTGGCTGGGCCATGATTCCTGGTAATGTGTGATGTTTTTACATGTTGTAAATCCTGCCCCTGTGATGTCAATGAGGGTAGGACTGGTGGCAGTTGTGTTAGTAGGGCAGAACTTTAGGTCTAAGATTGTTACGCCTTAAGGCAATCTCTCGGGCTATAAAGAAAAGGCAAGCAAGCAGAGAGTGGGTGAATCTCATACCATCAGGAAAGAAGCAGTGCCACCCAGAGGAGAGAGCAATAGTACGTCCTTTGACTACTTCGGACACATGTTGCGCCTTAGAATCTCCCCAGCATAGGGAAAGACTGATAACAAAAACTTTCCTTAAGAGCCAACACAGAAAGCCTTTCCCAGGATCTAATCCTCTGAATTTGGACTTTTAGCCTACTTTTCTGTGAGAAAATAATTTTCTATTTGTTAAAGCCATCCACTTGTGGTATTTCTGTTAGAACAGCACTAGATGACTAAGACACCATCTCCCATGCAGACCTAGCACTTTTTGGCCTACAGACCACAACCTGGCCTTGAGTCAAATCTGGGTTCCTAGGCCACTGCTCCTCTCAACGAAGGAAGGGAGAAGAAACCAGAAGGCATTCATAAGGCCTCGACAGACATTCCATAAGCTCTGGCTGTCCTCATACTGTTCTGATACCAGGTGGACATTAAGTCTGTGTGGGCCATAAGAGGACAGTGTCATGCCTGTGTGCTCTGCTAACGCCACTTCCTGTTTGGAAAGCTACCCGCTTTGGAAACCTTTACAGCTTAGTTCTAAATTCACTTTCTCTGTGAAGCTTATCCTCAGGAAAAAATTAATTTAAAAATATTAATTTGGCCTAGGCCAAATGAAGAGCCCCTCCTCTATGTTTCATAGCACCCTGCTGTAGAATGCATCGTACTATCTACTGGACTTTCTATCTCCTCTGTGAGACAGTGGGCAACACGAGGGCTAAGCCAATGTATTGTTTATCTCCTTGTCCTGATGCCTAGTGGAGTGTTCCTATAAATGCTTCTGCAGTGATAAATGGTGACGAAGAAGAACAATGAGATTCTGCCTGAATCAAGCAGCTCCTGGGGGGAAAAGTATGTGGGGGATCAAAACTGGCAACAAAATCCACTAGCACACAGCTGTTAGAGAAATGAAAAACACTGTGGTTCCAAGGAACTAACTGCATGCCACCTCACCCTCCCACAGGTCAGAATATCTTCCTTGGGCATATCATATTCAAGCATGCTTCCTGCTCAATACCCACACTATCTGGCTCTGCAAAAGACCTGCTGCCTCAGTTCTGGCTGACCAAGCAAGGGCCAGGCTCAGAGCATAGACACTTGTACACCAGCATCAGATTCTGCCCCTATTCAAAACTGCTGACATCTTCTGAACGGCTAAGAGAGTGGAAACTAGATAGAAGACTATTCTAAGCAGTGCGGCCTCTGAGCCTTCAAATTTCTCTGGACTCAGAGAAACATAACCAAAGATCCACATGAATATAAGTTTCCAATGGCAGCATCTGGAAAAGCAGTCAACTTCTGGTGCTTGTCCTCCGATTGACCTACTACCTGGAGTCAACTGACGTCACAACAATTTGCCTCTGAAGCTTTCCTGGACTATTAAAGGGATTTAACATAATAGTCATTATCTACCTGCTTCTATGCACTCTTAGCCTTGCCCAACAAACAAATGTATCAGGTTTCTTGTGCTTTGCCCCAGGACACCTTTTTTTACTATGGGGACACTCAAATTTCAAGCACAGCGGCTCTCTGTAACCCTCAATACAGCAGGCCTCAAGGGTGATCAGATCATTTGGTTAACTGAACAGATATTCACTATGGTATGGTTTATATGGAGACATACCTAATCCTCTGATCCAAACTCGTTCTGACTGGAATACTTCCTAGTATCCCCAATGATAGCACGGCAGAATTATATCACTTTGGCTTCATGTCAGTTTGTGTAACTGAGCTGTGAATGGTATAGACAGAATCTGTATGTGTTTTCTTCAAGAACTTTCCAAGTTGTGAGTCTCTGACTCGTATATATTCTATTCATAACTCACTGTATACCAACCCAAGCTTGCTGCACCATCTGGACGGCAACCAAACTGTCTTGAGCAGCAACACCACCTAGTGACCAGCACAGCAAATTAACAACGTGTTTCTAATCCGGTTTTATCCTGCTGCCAATTCCATGAAGGCACCTGCACTAAGCCTCTACTTCCCTGTTAATCAAATGACTGTGGTTAATTCTACAACACATTTCTCATCTTTAATTCTCCTTCCATTTTCTGATCTCTTCCATCCCTTCCTCATCTCAAGAATCATTTTCTGACTCCCTTTTCCCCTAGTCAAATGTAATTGGACATTGAAGAGCATGTCTAAAAACGATTTGTACCTCATGTCCTAATTTTCTGTAGGATCTCTGAACACTGTCAAGAAAAAAATTAGTAACCAAATAGAAAGAATATCAAAAACAAACAAACAAACCAACCACCATGGACAACTCACAAAAGAAATACTTTTAACATAGAAAAAAAGTACTCAATCTAATTACTAAGAGTTCAAAAACAAAACAAAAATCTTGTTTTTACCAACAAATTTAGAAAGATCAAAAAGTTTGAGGCTACAACATGTTGGTAAGGGTACGAGAAACTGGCATGGTTACATACTGTTAGTGACAAGGTAAAACTGGTACCACTTCTCTGAAGAACAACTTAGCAGTATCTGTTACAATTACCCCCTGACCTAATAATTTCACTTCTAGAATTTATCCTACAGGTATTACTCCCAAGTCTGTAAAATGACATAGGTATAAAAAACTTATAAAACTCTTTTTTCCCCAATAACAAAAGCTAAAAAGCAACTTAAACATTTATCAAAATGATACAGGCCAATTTAATTATGGTACATCCAAATAAAGAAAAACTATGAAATTATATAAAAAATGATGATGCTCCTACACACTGATTTAGAAGAACTTCAAGATACACCATCACACAAAGAAGGTATAGAAGACCATATACAGTATATTTAATCATACATACACACACATTCCAGGGAATTATCACTAGAAAGATACGTGAGAAACTAATAAAAAAAGATGCTCTTCAGGAAGACTGAGGGGCAGGGATGGGATACAGATTGTATTTTCTCTTGTGCTATTTTGAACTTTTTGAATTTTGTACCATAGACACATTATCTCGTCATGGAAAAAATATATGTATAAAGAAAAGTTATTCCGACCACTGTAAAAATGTGATCTTAACAAGACAGCTAAGTGAGAACTGTATGAAGAAAAAGGGAAGTCACACATATATTGTATAAGGAAATTAACTATAAAAGCACCAACACAGTCTTTCACCTCTTAGATACTTCATGTACATCCCCACGTATCTGATTTATTCAACCTCAATTAAATCACTCTTTCTTCACAAAACATTCAAGGTGAAGAAAACATTTTACTTGACTTTCTCTCTTTCTAAGAAAATTACTACAGGGAAACCAGAAGAATGGAAACCGAACCAGAATGGAAATACTGACAATGTTCAAACATTGTGAAAAATGTTACCAATGTCACTGAGCAACTTGTGTAAAACTGGATGGGAACCTAAACTGCTGTGTAGACCTCCACTGAAAGCACAATATTATTCAAAAATAACAGATGTTTAGTGAATACTTGATGAATTGAATAAAGGCAAAAAACTACTACTGTTTTCTTTTGTCTTTCATTATAAATATGTAATATTTAATCCACATCCATTCAGGAGTAGCCTAGAATTAGATATTCCATTAGAAAAAAAAAGGACCATAGCAGGACACATCAGTGACAACAGAATTAAGAACTGAACAGTTACGCCTTAGACTTTTTAATACTTTTGTACTGCTCTGAATGTTTGATAGTGAAGTACTTTTATAAGAAAAGACAGAAAAAGCACTTCCAGTCAAAAAATAATGTATCAAATCTACACATTCATTTCTGTTCCTTTCCAAATGCCACTCAAGTAATAGTAAATCAGAAAAGGCACAAATCCTGAAAACCAAAACAAACAACAGACAGCCATCTCAGCAGACTGGAGAAAGCTGAAACCTAAGGCTACGTGGATGTACACCTGTGGGTCTGAGTGAGAATGCAGAGTGTACCCATAAACAGACTGGCTCCAAGTCTTTCTAAGAAGCACTGAAACTGCTAGACCCCTCCCCCATCCCACTTTATACAAACAACAGGGAAAATTGTGTCATCCTCTATACCAGCAAATGACTAGGAGTTTCCTGTCTAGAGAACTGAACAAGAAGCTCTAGATTCACTAACACCAGACATAGCTTAGTGGGGAAGAGAATCAGGAATGAAAGTGAGGTGCCTTACTAAAAATGAAGAAATTAAGTGAAAGCCCACACAGAAAAAGATGGTAAGGACACACAGATACACACACACACAGATACACACACCTCTATGCTCCTTCCCCTACTTGGCTACCAACCTCTCTTATCCTACCCTCTGCCATCTTCTCTAACCCCAGGTCCAGAGATTGAAAGATTCAACTTTGAGGAAACTAATCAAATCAAGAGAAAAGAGCTAAAAGTTCCGTCCTCAACAAACAGCAGGGTCTTGACAAGACTGTTCTACAGCAAAGCCCCACAGCTGGCAAGTGTTGTGCAAACATACAGTGCTCGAACCAGCATTAGCTTCTCACTGATAAACCAGATGGCCAAAGATCACCAATATCTTTGAAAGATAAAATCGTGAACCCAGGAAACACGAGTAACATAATAGAGAACTTAAAAATGAGCTCTTGAAAATGAAAAATGAGAACAGGAGAGCTGGACATGAAAGTGGAGGAAATCTCGTGATGGGGAGCACAATGTAGAGTCCCTGAGGCAACATGAGAAAAAGAGGCGTATAGTTCAAGAACTCTTCTAAAAGACCAGAATTGATGGTCTGACAGCCTAGAGGCTGCCCTGGGAATATGGCCCCTAGATTTGCTGCCGGCCCACACCTGAAACCAGTACTGCAGTCAACTCTTCAGAGAAGAATGGACTGGACTCAGGGACACAGTGTGAGTCTATGGTGTGTTATACTTTACGTTTTATACATTTATAGAAGGCTGTCTTACTGGTTTCTTTCTAGAGAGGAGAGAAGAGGGTGGAAAGGAGGGGACAGGGGCTGATTAAGAGGACATTAGAAGAGTGAAAAGGATGAATGTGCTGTCACAGGGTGAGGAGAGCAGACAGAGCTGCAGATAGGTGGGCATATGGAATTGATTTGGATTGTACAGGTTCACTTAATCACAATTTTAAAAAAATGGAAGAAACCTCATAAGAAGTAAAACAAAAAGACTGAGATGAAATATGAGGAGACGAACAGTAAAAAAATCAAGATTAGTTCAAGAGGCTCAAAATTCAACTAACAGGAGTGGCAAAAGGAGAAACTATCAGAGGTTCCCCCAAACTGAAGACCAGGAGTTTTCACATTCATGGGAATGTCCCAGCATACTGACTGAGAACATGCTAAGGTATATCATCATAAAATTTCAGAATACTAAAAATAATCCCACAAGCTCCCAGAGAGAAAAATCTGATCACTTCAAAATGACTGGGAATAAGAACAGCATTAGATTTCTTGGTAGCAACATTAGAATCTGTAAGGCAACTATGTAATGGTTTCAAAATTCTGAGGGAAAACAACTTTCCAGCTCAAATTCTAAACCTAGCTAAACTACCAAACAAATGTGGGAGAATATAAAGATATTTCCAACATTCAGGATCTCAAAATTTTACACCCAATACATCTTTTTATGGGTAGTCAGTGGTGAACCTATTCCACCACATCAACCCATCAAACTAAGAAACAGGAAACCCAACTCAAGAGAGATAAAAGAACGCTCATTGTTACTAGAAAATGCAGATCACAGTGAGAGATAATTTCATGCCCACTAGGAAGGCTATTATTAGAAAAATAAAAATAACAAGTGTTGCCATGGATGTGGAGCAATTAGAATCCTTATGCATTGGTGGGGGGGGTGTCAAATGGTGCAGCTATTACTGAAAATAAGTTTGGTGGTTTCTTAAAAAGTTAAACATAGAATTGCCATATGATCTAGCCAGTCTACTACTAGGTATTTACATATAAAAGATGTGAAAGCAGGGACTCAAACAGATACTTAAGCACCTATATTTACTGCAGCATTATTCACAACAGCCAAAAGGTGGAAACAATCCAAGTGGCCATCAACAGATAAGTGTACATATACTCCTAAAAATGTGGTATACACATATAATAGATTATTACTCAGCTAAGAAGAGATATGAAGTTCTCTTATATATGTGTATGACAGGGATGATCCTTGAAAACATCATGCTGAGTGCAATAAATGAGTCACAAGACGTTGTATGATCACACACTTAAGAAATATCTAGAATGGGCAAATACAGAGAGACAAAAGTGTAATAGTGGTTACCAGGGGCTGATGGGAGGGGGAAGTGGAGAATTATTGCTTAAGGGGTACTGTGTTTCTGTTTAGGGTGATCAAAACTTATGAAAAGATATTAGTAATAAAGTCTGCACAATATAGTGAATATAATTAATGTCACTGAATTACATACTTTAAAAACAAATATAATGGCAAACTTCTTGCTGTATATGTTTTACCATAGTAAATTTCTTTTTTTTTTTTAAGTAGGAGAAAGGAAGAAAGCAAGTGAACAAAAGATTAAAAATTTTCTTTCTTTGGAGAAAATAGATAAATGGAAACTACTACGAATCAGACATGCCCATCCAAACACTTTACTAAGAGACTTAAAAGACAACCTACAGAATGGGAAAAAGTATTTGGCAACTACCATGTCAGGTCAATGTTTGATTTCCATGATCTACAAGGAACTGTAAAATATCAATAAGAAAACGGTAAATAACCCAATTAAGCAATGGGCAAAGAAGATGGACTGACACTTCACCAAAGAAGACATTCAGGCAGCCAAAAGACATATGAGGAAATGCTCATGACCATTAACTGTTAAACAAATCCAATCAAAACTATAATTAGGTATCATTTCACCCCAAGAAGGTTGGCAACAATCCAAAAAAAACACAACAACAAATGCTGGAGAGACTGGGGAGAGATTCAAACTTTCCTAAACTGCTGGTGGGACTGCAAAATGGCACAACCTCTTTGGAAAACAGTTTGGCACTTCCTTCAAAAGCTAGAGAGAGATACCATATGATCCAGCAATCCCACTGCTGGGACTATATCCTACAGAAATACAGGTGGTCACATGAACAGATACATGCACACAAATGTTTATTGCAGCACTATCTACAAAGCAAAAAGAAGGTGTCCATCAACAGATGATAAACAAGCTATGGTACATATACTCAATGGAACACTATGCAATGATAAAGAACAATGATAATTTTATGAAACATCTCATAATGCAGTTTCAACTAGAAAACATTATGCTGAGTGAAATCAGTCAACTGCAAAAGGACAACTATTGTGTGAGATTGCTGATATACGGACTTAAAAACAGACTTATATATAGAAGAAAAGACTTTTTGATGGCTACAAGAATGGGGACAGAGGTAGGGGGTTGGTTCTAGATTAGATAGTCAACAGAAATTTGGTTAGATGAAAGCAGTGACAGCACACAGTAGAAAGCAGATCAACATAACTGAACTACACCGTAAACTGCAAAGTTTTCTAAACTCAACCCAGTATTTCAATGGATAGAATAGCAGGGATGGGGCCTCAGGGACCATGTTTTCAGGGAACATCAAGGTCAACTGGCATAACTAGTCTTTTGCTAAGAGAGACTTCTGCACTCAATATTGGTGAGTGGCATCTGGGGTCTTGAGGTACACCAAATGGTCCCAACCCATCCGGAACAAACGATGACTGAGAATATCAAAGACGGAATGGAAAAGTGAGCCCAGGAGACAGAAGGGTCCATATCAATGGGAGACTGTATCAACATGAGACCAGAAGAACCAGATGGTGCCCAGCCACCATCAAAGGCAACTGCGATGGGGGAACGCAACACAGTCACTGGCGTAACATGAGAAAAAGAGGTGTGCAGCTAAAAAATTCTACTAAAGACCAGAACTGATGGTCCAACAGCCTGGAAAATTCTACTAAAGACCAGAATTGATGGTCCAACAGCCTGCAGGGTCCCCTGGGAACATGGCCCCTAGACCTGATGTTGGCCCTGACCGGAAACTAGTACTAAAGTCAACTCTTCAGACAAGAATGGACTGGACTTGGTGATACAGGTGACCATATGGTATATGTACTTCATGGTTCTATACATTTATAGAAGGTTGTCCTACTAGTTTCTTTCTAGAAGGGAGAGAAGAGGGTGGAGAGGAGGGGACAGGTGCTTGCTAAGAGGATACTAGAAGTATAGAGTGAAAAGAAACAATGTGCTGTCACTGGATGAGGAGAGCAGATAGATAGGCATGCAAGATTGATTTGGATTGTGTACTTTCACTTAATCACAATAAAAATAATTTTTTTGAAAAAATGCTTAGTAAAGCTGAAGGTCAGTGAAAAAGAGGAAGACCCTCAATTAGACACAGTGGCTGCAACAATAGGCTCATGTGTAATGACTGTGAGCATGGTGCAGGACCAGGCAGAATTTCGTTCTGTTGTAAACAAGACCGCTGAGGGGTGGAAATGACTTCATGCACCTAACAGTAACAACATAAGAATGATACTCCCAGTTCTGACACATGAGTTCTATAGTCTGCTATAGCACAACTCGAATAAAAAAGACTGAATCATGCTGCTCTGAGGGGCCTCCATCGCTTATTCTGGCTTTACATACTCACTAGACTCGTTATTAAGCCCAGGTGGCACACTGCCTCCTTGACTCAAGGTCAAGGACTTTTAACTTGGACTACTATACACTAGAGTGTATAATACAGTGATAGCACACATGAACGCTTTCATGCTCTCATTTTCAAAGAGTTAAGCAATGTATTAAAATGGAAAGCAAATCCCACTTGGATTTTAGTAGGGCTTGGATTTGATCCCAGTGTGACCTCAGTCATTATGAAGCTAAGAAGTCTAGACCACATGTGTGTGTAGATGCATAGCTAGCTGGCTACTGGCTCATACCCAGAGGATGGAACTGCCCACAGAGTAAAAAGGGCCATAGACACAAAGCCTCGTCAATCTCTCCAGGGGCATTTCAATTTTAAAATAGGAAACTATCAAATAAATTTTCAACTGAGAAAATTTAAAAGTAAGTACAAGAGATATTTTTTGGCAAGAAGATTAGCTGTCCAGGAATCCTAACATCTTTGGAAGAGCATGTGAGCAGTTTTCTACCTTCCCAATTCTCTCTTCCATTTCTATTAGTAGAACATTCTTGGAATATTCTCCCAGTTTTGCTATCTTTAGTTCTCTCCACATAGAGAGCATTTCAATGTCTAACACGCTTCCCGCTCCTTCCCTAGATGATGAGCTATGACTCATAGAGTGAACTGGGATACGTAAGGCGTAAGTAAAAAATTCAGCTGTATGAGAAACAGTTACCAAAGGGGCAACTTCTTGGTGCCTAGAAGAGAGGAAGGCTATTAAACTCTTCACGACATGATGAACCATAAAGGAAGGTGATCCTAACAGCCATTCTTGGTTCTTCTGAGAACATAAAACAATTAAAAATAGCTAGATTACTGTTACAGGTTGAATTCTTTCATCCCAAAAGATACATTCAACTCTGAATCGCCAGTACTTGTGACTGGGACCTTATTTGGAAACAGAATCTTTAACAGATATAATCAAGATGAGGTCTATACTGGACTGGGGTGAGCCCTAAATCTGACTGATGTCTTTATAAGGAGATTTAGAGACAGATGAATGTACAGGGAGGACTATATGATGATGGAGGTAGAGATTGGGTGATATAGTTAAAAGCCAAGGAACACCAAGGATTGCTGGTAGCCATCAGAAAGCTGGGAAGGATTGTTCTCTAGAGCCCTTCAGAGGAGTATAGCCCCTGCCAATAGCCTGATTTTAGATTTATAGTTCCTAGAACTGTGACATAACAAATCGTTATGATAAGCTACTCAGTTTGTGGGAACCTGATTACAAACTCTAGGAAACTAACACAACTACCTTGCAGTGTAATAGTGGATAAGTTGCTTTATCTTGCTGGGCCTCAGTTTTCTTAAATAGTGATATCACTCACAACCTTTCTAACTACTTCTTAAGATTGTGGGACTCAGCAACGTAATTATTAGTAAAAGTACTACAAAAAGTATTTTATACATCTATCAAAGTCTGAAAGTAAGCCCTTTGCTGAGGAGTTGGGTGTCCTCATAAATACTTACCTTTTCGTTCCCTAATGAGGATAATTCGTCGATCTCTCACTTCTGAGCTCAAATTATCTACCATCTTACTGATGCAATTGTCCAGAACTAGGGAGTGAGTTTTGGATGTGATGTTCTTCCGACAAATGGGGCACTCAATCTTCCGCTTCATCCATTCACTAATACAGTAGGAGCAGAAACTGTGGGCACAGTTCAAGGTGACAGCCTACAACGAAAATATAAACACACACATCAGTGCCGTCATGCTTACTCTTCTGGGGTGGTTGTCACCTCAAAACTAGGATGAGAATTAATTCTCAAGGCCAAAGAGAAAGATAACCACAATCACATCTGGAAGGCTTACAAAGAGATTCAGAATCATCTTTGGGGTTTGGAGGTTTAAGTTTTATCTAAGACAGCTCATGTATGCCCTTCTCAAAGTTAAGGTCATGGATTCAGGCCCCATGGAGGCTACTTTGTCCATTCTGTTCCATCAAGTTGGACCATACTACCAATGCAAACCAGTCACCTTGGAAAACAAATGTTACCAGACACAAGGAGGATGAGTAAGTATGCAAATGTTGTGTACAGAAACAGCACTAATTCTCCTACAACAAACAAATTTATGCCCTGCCAATAATGGTGAATTAGAAGTTCAAAAGGGTACAGATACTGACTACCCAGTATATAGAATGGTAGGGGGCATCATCTCTAAAAAAAACTAACTAATACACATAAAATGCTGGGTGGAAAAGGAACTAAAAAATGTGAAAAACATAAAGGACTCACTGGCAGTGCCTGTAATGAGAGAAGAAACCAAAGGAAGTCTGAACTCACAGGATCCTCAGCACAATCCCTATGTTTAGTTATCTCCCACAGTCCTTTTCATTCCTGAGAATATAAACCATTCTCTACATTACTCAAGTTTATATACATCTCCTACGTTACAACTTTCTCTGAGGCTCAATTGTCTTCATTCCTGCTTTTAGGGTAGCAGTGGAAAATTAAACAGAAATGAAGCATTTTCCAAATGTCAAGTTCAGCCCAAAAGGTTAGAAAATGAGGAGACATGTAGTTTACAATACGAGATCAAGTTTTATACATATGGACAAAAATCCCACCTGATTAAAAGAAACATTCTTCCAACACTGACTTGACGTTCACTCTTTAGTCAAAGATTACACAGCCCTTAAATCAATAATACAGATAGGTCAACCACATGCATGACACTAAATGGGCACACCAGCCCAAGGGTAAGGAAGAAAGGGCAGGAGGACACAGAAATACTGCATGAATGAACACAGGGAACCCAAGGTCAAGAAGTGGATGGTGATAATACAACGTGGGATTGGCAACCAATGTCAAACAGTATGTGCATTAACTGTTTAATAAGGAGCTAATTTGCTCTGTAAACCTTCACCTAAAACACAACAAAAAAGGACACTGGTAGTACAGGTCAGACTGTCTGCTGTAAACACAATATAGGTCAAGTTGTTTGTCCCTTTATGAGTATGTGCAGATGCCCAGGGCTGGCTCACCCATTACCCAATCCAACCCTGCCCATCTCTGCAAAGTCTACAGTCCTGTCAAATAATACTCAGTTTCTCTAAAGCAGGGAAGTAGGTCTGTCCAGGAGGGATTTTCAGGAGGCTTTTATATCTAGCCTCCCTGAAGATCTCCAGAGATAAAGAAGCAGTGCCGGTGTGTGTTTCCCCTTTAAAGGAGTTGGAAATAGTCACGTAACAACTGAGTTTTAATACCTGTGTTGGTAAGAAATGGTGTAATTTTGTGAAAAACAGCCTGCGCAAAAACCTGACAGGATAACAAATGGTAACTTAGGACAGAGATGTTTCATTTTCACAAGGAGCCTTATAATCCCTGAAATTATGTTCAACTTGATCCCCCAATCTACAGTGACTATACATCAATCCTATTTACCACCTGTTTAAAAGACCAAAAAATTGGAAAGACCAAAAGCTGTTTTTTTGAGAAGATCAACAAAATTGACAACACTGACTAAACTTACTAAAGAAAAGCAGGAAAGGAAACAAATAACCCAAATTAGAAATGAGAGGGGGGTTGTCACCACAGATGCAACAGAAATCAAAAATATCATAACAGAATACTATGAAAGACTGTACTCTAACAAATTTGAAAACCTAGGGGAAATGGACCAATTCTTTGACTCATACCACCTACCCAAATTATCACAACGTGAAGCAGAACAACTTAATAAATCCATTATAAAGGACGAGATTGAAAACATCATCAAAACACTGCCAACCAAAAAAGTCCGGGTCCAGATAGCTTCACAGCAGAATTCTACCAAGCATTTAGAGAAGAGTTATCTCCAATACTACTGAAACTATTTCACAGTATAGAAAGGGATGGAGTACTCCCAAACTCATTCTACGAAGCCAGCATAACCCTGATACCTAAGCCAGGGAAAGACCCAACAAAGAAAGAGAACTACAGACCGATATCACTCATGAATCTAGATGCAAAAAATCTTCAACAAAATTCTTGCCAACAGAATACAACAACATATCAAGAAAATAATCCATCATGACCAAGTGGGATTCATACCAGGGATGCAACACTGGTTCAACATCAGAAAAACAATTAATGTGATTAACCACATAAATAACACAAAAGACAAGGATCACCTGATTTTGTCCATTGATGCAGAAAAGGCATTTGATAAAGTCCAACACCCATTCATGCTAAAAACTCTTAGCAAAATGGGCATAGATGGCAAATTCCTCAACACAATAAGGGCCATTTATACAAAGCCAATTGCCCACGTCATCCTGAATGGAGAGAGACTGAAAGACTTTCCCTTGAGATCAGGAACTAGACAAGGATGCCCATTCTCACCTCTTCTATTCAACTTTGTGCTAGAAGTTTTAGCCAGAGCAATTAGACAAGACCAAGAAATAAAGAGCATCTGCATTGGCAAAGAGGAAGTTAAAATCCCCCTGTTTGCAGATGATGATTATATATGCAGAGAATACCAAAGAATCTATAAGTAAACTACTCACACTGATAGAAGAGTTCAGTAAAGTCTCAGGATACAAGATAAACGTAAGTAAATCAGTAGGATTCCTTTATACCAACAACGAGACTGTTAAGGAAGAAATTATCAAGTCAATACCATTTACGATAGCCCCTAAGAAGATAAAGTGCCTAGGAATTAATCTAACCAGAGAAACAACAGACCTTTACAAAGAGAACTACAAGCCTTTACTACAAGAAACTAAGAGAGAATTAGATAAATGGTAAAAGCTACCCTGCTCATGGATAGGAAGACTTAACATTGTGAAAATGTCTATTTTACCCAAAGCAATCTATTTATATAATGCAATCCCAATACAAGTTCCAGTGACATTTTTTAATGAGATGGAGAAACAAATCACCAATTTTGTTTGGAAAGGGAAGAAGCCCTGGTTAAGCAAGGTACTACTAAAGAAGAAGAACACACTGGGAGGCCTCTCATTACCTGATTTTAGAACACATTACACTGCCACAGTGGTCAAAACAGCCTGGTACTGGTATAAGAACAGACAGATCGATCAGTGGAACAGAACTGAGACCCCAGAGATGACACCATCTGCCTATGAACAACTGATATTCGACAAAGGCCCTAAGACATTAAACTGGGGTAAAAACAGTATCTTCAACAAATGGTGTTGGCAAAATTGGATATCCATCTGCAATAAACTGGAACAAGATTCGTATCTTACACCTTATACAAAAACCAACTCCAACTGGATAAAAGACCTACATATCAAACCTAAAACAATAAAGCTCATCGAAGAAAAGGTAGGAACAACAATGGAAGTTTTAATACACAATATGGACAGACTCCAAAATGTGTCAAATAAACCACAATCATCAGAAGAGAAAATAGATAAATGAGATCTATTAAGAATTAAACACTTTTGCTCATCTGAAGACTTTATTAATAGAATTAAAAGAACACCCACAGAGTGGGAAAAAATATTTGGCAACTCTATGTCAGATCGACACCTGATCTCCATAATCCGTAAGATACTAAAAAATATCAACAAGAAGATAAATCATCCAATTAAGTGATGGGCAAAGGAGATGGATAGACATCTCACTAAAGAAGAGATCCAGGCAGCCAAAAAACACATGCGGACATGTTCGCGATCTTTAGTTATTTAGTTATTAAAGAAATTCAAATCAAGACGACAATGAGATACCATCTCACCCCAACAAGGTTGGCCATGATCCAAAAAACACAAAACAACAAATGCTGGAGAGGCTGTGGAGAAAGTGGAACCCTCCTACACTGTTGGTGGGATTGCAAAATGGTCCAGCCTCTTTGGAAAGCAATCTGGTGCTTCCTTAAAAAAATGGATATTGATATACCATTTGACCCAGTAATTCCACTACTTGGAATACATCCTACAGAATCAAGGCCTTTCATACCAACGGACACATGCACCAGAATGTTTATCGCAGCACAGTCCACAATAGCAAAAAGATGGAATCAACCCAGATGCCCAACAACAGAAGAATGGATAGGTAAACTATGGTATATATACTCAGTGGAGCACTATGCAATGATAAAGAACAATGATGAATTCAGGAAACATCTCATGACCTGGTTTCAACTGGAAGACATTATGTTGAGTGAAAGTAGTCAGCGACAAAAGGACAAGTATTGTATGAGACCTCTACAATAAGATCTCAAAAACAGACTTGTGTATAGAAGAAGACTCTTTGACAGCTGCAAGAGAGGGGAGTAGGGTTTAGATTAGATAGTTGCTAGCTATCTGGTTGGGTGAAATCGGTACTAGCACACATTAGACAAAAACAACATTAAGTGGACTTAAACATAACATGAGTACTCCTTCCATCTTAACCCAATATTGCAAGGATAGAGTAGCTGGGGCAGGGGGCGGGAGACCATGCTCTTAGGCGAAAGCAAGGCCAATTGGCACAACTGGCATTTTGCTAAGAGGGCTCTCTGCACCCCACATTGGTGAGTGGCATCTGGGGTCTTAAAAGCTGCCAAGCTGCCATCCGAGGACATAGCAAATGGTCCCAACTCTGCAGGAACAGATGCTCACCGAGGACCAAAATGACATGGGAAAAAGACAACCCAGAAGACAAAGAGACCCACATCAGTGGGTGCCTACATCGACTTGGGACCGGAAGAACCGGATGGTGCCCAGCCACCACCAGTGATAGCCGCAATGGAGCTCACTAAGTTGAGTCTCACTGGCAACACAAGAATAAAAAGGGGTGCACCCTGAGATCCCCACTAAAAGACCTCAATTGATGGTCCAGTGGTTTCGCGGTTCCCCTAGGAGCATGGCCCCTCACCCTGATATTGCCCTTGACCATAAATCATAACGAAGGTCCACGCTTCAGACAGGAATGGATTGGACTTGGTGATGCAGTGACCCTATACTGGATGCACTTTATGGTTCTATACATCTGTAGAATGTCATCCTGCTGACCTCTGGCTGGAGGAAGGAGACTGGGTGGTGAGGAGGGGAAAAAAGAGACTGTTGGGAGAATGAGACATGTATGGAGCAGAGAGGAATAGTGTGCTGTCACCGGGCAGGGAGAGCAGTGGAAGCTGCATATAGGTGGGTATGTAAATTTATACAGGAATGTATATTTTCACTCAGTTATATTAAATAAAAACTTAAAAAAAAATCTAATGTCATTTGGACTTTTTTTTTTTCCCACTACAAAGAGATAAAGGTTTTATCATGGCTTAAAATATTAATTACACCAAGTAAATATTCAAGGACAAATCATGTAAGGAAAGGATAGTATGGAGAAAGAGGACTAGAAAAACAAATGGCAACTGTCATCTCTAGGGTCCACTCTGACATCCAAGAGCTACCATAAATTTCTGAAAGAAAAATCTCTTCAGAAAGTTTTCCTACTGCAGATGCAGCATGTACAGCCCAGGCTCCACTCAGAACTGGGAAGTTCAGAAGGGGTGAGCTACTGTATTCATAATTACCTCAATGAAGTATTCGGAGCAAATAATACACTGCAGCTCGTTCTCCAACACATCATTCATGTGGTTAAGAACTTCCTCTTTCTGGGCTTGCACCTTCTCTTTCTCTTTCTGCAAAGACACACAACCCCACCTGTCACTCAGGAGAGCCAACAGAACGCAAAGCAAGACAGGGAGCAGGGTTAATTGTCTCAAATAGGATTCAGGAGTCTAATTTAAAAATTCATTCTGGCACAGCAAGATGAGACAAAAACACTTTCCCTAAGGGTTACTGTTTCTCAGAACTGCTTTCTAATACAGAGAACTGACTTCCTTTGTTTCTTCTCCCCTCTTTCAGTATTTGCGTTGTAACTTCTATCTCATTCCTCAAAATTAACAAAATGAGAAAAACTGGAGGTGGCATACTAATCCCACCAACCACTGAAGACCAGAATAAGGCATGAAGGACCTTACAGAAAGCTGCACTTCACAGATGACACAAAATTGCCTTAAAATGACAAGGAAGAAGACATGAAGATCACTGCACTGAAGCAGGAAGCTTGAATTAGTCGTAAGGTCCTTAGAGTTCTTTACAGCTAGCTGCCTTTTCTGTAAAATGGGGATAATCCCTAAATTCCCTGAAGGCAGGGAGACTGCAGAGATGGCCTCTAAAAGTCATGTTGGTGCCCCAAGCTCTGTGATGCTTGCTACTTCCCACTCCTGCAGAAATCTGCAGTGCAGTTCTCCTGTGTTTCCCCCAAGATGTCACACTGCTTGCAGACACCTGGCATTTTAGGGAGAATTCTAGGTGCACTCTCTAGAAGAATGGTTCTCATTTAGTACTTCATCCCCTAAACAGCAGGCATCCAGAGCCCCTGAGTAGGAAGGAGAGAAAAAACTATTCAGGGTGCATTTCAGTGGTTGGTTTCTTTTTCACCTTCTGTTTCTGAATCAAAGCAAAGACTATCAGGTTGGTTATGGTAGTGAACAGGGTTGGGGCCCATCTCTGTAACTCCAGTCAAGTTCCCTGGAAAAATATGAATCACTGGGTTAAAAAAAATGTGTTGGTCACTTGGAGGTTAGGGAAGGTACATGATTTAAGCAGAGCCTAAGTACACATCAAGCCAACTGGAAAGGTCTCCTCCACCCAGCTGTTCCTGGCTCATGGTCTACACGCGGGGAAGAAATGAAAGAGCAGTCAGACTCAGATATCAACCGCCGGGCCGGAGGCTGTAAAGGGGTGACTTACAGACTGGATTCGGCCTGCAGACTTGTTTAGTTTGGCCCTTGTGGTATGCAAAAACAGTACAAAAACTGAACTTGCTACCAATATTTGAAAATGGGCTATTTCACATAAACATCTGGATTTCTATCTGTTGTGGAAAACGCCAAAGATCTGACAGCATTTGGCCTGCATCTGTGGATGGCAACAACCGGCTGCAGCAGAGAAAGGCTGCCTCTTGGAACGAAGGGACAAGTGGGTGAGCACCTCCTTCTAATGTGCCACTCCTCACGGCTCTCACAGCATTCTTACATCCAGTCCACTGCACTCAACTCTATTACCAGTCTGGCTCTGCTGGACACTTGCATTTATAAGCCTAATTTAAGAATTCCATTGATCTGATGCGGGAAGGAGTCACCAGAATGCGTCAGAAAGAATTGTTTTTAACTACACCCCTCCTGAGCCTGTGCCAGTGAAACACTCTGAAGGAGCAGCTCTCACAGCCAAAGGACTAGACCCCAGGATGGCTGGGACTCATTCGCAGCATTTCACTTCTGAACAAGGGGGAAATAACAGATGTTGTTCTATATGCAAAATCTTCTAGAGGCCTGAATAACTTTACATATTATTTCCCCTGAGCCCAAGAGAAGTCATGATCTCTCTCTTCATTCACCAGAGCAACCCTCGTACTGTCAACAATGCAGAGTTGCAAGTACTATCAAATTCGAAACCTCTATCTTCTTTCCAGTACCTTGGTCTGTTCCAGTTCTTTCTCCTTGGCTCGAATGATTGCCTCAAAGTTCCTCCTGTTGTGATTTAGCTCTTCCATTATAGACCGACGCTGCAGAAACACAGCAGATACATACTCAGGGGGACCGACACAGCACCCCTCCCTTTACCTACACACACATACCTACTCCTTCCTGCTAGGCCAGTGGCTTTGGCTCCAGGGATTAATGAACTGGCAATTACAAAATAATGCCATCATTCCTTCAGGACATCTTACCTGCCTGCCTTTTTTCAGAAAAAAAACAAAGAGGAAAGGGGGCCACTAAGTTCCTAAGTCCTTCAGGGTCAGCTCTTCCCAATCCAGGTGGACATCGGAATCAAACAAAGAACTTTTATTGCCTTCCAGAGTCTGATTCTGTAAATTTGGCTTGGGGCCTAGGAATGCGTATTTTTTTAAAAGCTGCCCAAGTAATCCTGGGAGTCAGTGCTCAAGAACTATTAAATAACTGTGAAACTGAACAGCACTGGGAATGGCTTTTCAGAAATAATCAGAGGAAAATGGGATTCAGAGAACCTAGGTAACCATTTTCATTGAAATAAAAAAAAAGATTTTTAACCAATTTCTTCTACAGCTCACATATACGCATTCATAAGACAATGCGACCTGAATCCTATCAGTGTCTTCTGAAAGCTGGCATGCCCAAGAGCTAACAACAAACAGCTCAGTCATTGTGACTAACTGCCTACACCGAAAATCAAGAGGTTTTACTTCTAGGAAACATAATTTACGAACTCCCTCATGCTTAAGTATAGCTTACTCTTTAAAATCTCATCATAAATTCCTTTTATAAAGAAAGGAAAAAACAAAACATTGCCATCAAGTCAATTCTGACTCACAGCAACTCTACAGGACAGAGCAGAACCGACCCATAAGGTTTCCAAGGCTGTAATCTTTGTGGGATCAGGTCACTAGGTCTTTTCTCCCAGGGAGTGGCCCATGGGATTGAAACACCAACATTCTGGTCAGCAGCCAAGCACTTAATGACCGTACCACCACCAGCGCTGCTGCTGCTGCTGCTGCTTCTTTTTTTTTTAAAAGGTGGAGTAAAAGTAAGTATTTTTGAAATAATAAGAAACAAGCTTTAAAATGTGTGGTCTCCAAATAAAGCAATTATGTCAGAAATCCTGGTTCCTCATCTTGACCAGCTAATTAGATCTACATGCATTAAGTCTCTTGTCAATAAAATGGTAGTGTCCTTCCTACCTCAGTGTTGATAAGAAAATAATGGGTATGAAAGCATACAGAAGTTTTTTAAGCTCTATACAATGCTAGCTTTTACAACGGCCTAGCAAACAAAAGAGAATAGTTTCACAGGGAACAGCAGGGTGGACCAACAAGCAACCTTTGCCATTGAGGGTGGCATGATTCAGGTATGTTGTAATAGTACCAACCAAACCAAACCCACTGCCATCGAGTCCAGTCTGACTTATAGCAACCCCATAGGTCAGAGTAGAACAGCCCCATAGTTTCCAAAAAGTGCCTGGCAGATTTGAACTGCCAACCTTTTGCTTAGCAGACATAGCACTTAACCCACTACACTACCAGGGTTTCCTAAAACAGAACCATTACCTTAAAATATCACATTGCAGGGGAATGAGCACCCTATGCTAAATGACCGGTATGCCTTCCTACCTATGCCTCCAAGGTCATGGGTTGTGGGTACAGAGTACTCAGTGAGCTCTTGGAGATTTCCAAGTAGCAGAACCTTATTCTTTTCCAGTCAATTTCAAAACAGTATCTGAGTTATAAATTTAATGTTTGAGAATTCTAAATAGGGCATATACCTACCCTCCTACCCTAGAAAATAAATAAACTGAGAAAATAAAATTCCCAAAAGACTGAATTAATTTTCACCTAATTCTTTCCCAAAGCTGTCTGTGCACTGGTCCAGGAAATCAAGGCAGGTACCACCCTATGCCTACAATGATGTGTGACCAACAGCGCTGCAAAGGGGTGGGGGGAGTTTGGCAACAACAAATGAACAAGAGGATACATTCCCCTGAGCAAATTCCAATCGATGCTCAGCTCACTCTTCTCAAGGAGATTTGAACCATCCCACTAACCTCCTGACTAAAACTGCTTAGAGACACTAATCATAATACATGAAGGACAGAAGACAAAAACAAGTTTTAAAGATGCAAAAGAGCTTATGAAAAATAATCAAATGAAAGAAGTAGCTGAATTAAACAAAATAAATTATGGGAGATCTCCTAGGAGAATTTTTATTCCTGTGGGCCTTGCCCTTTCAGTAAATTGATATGCTCTGTTATCTGCCCAGTGTGACCTAAAATCCTTAACTGGAACTTTACTGAATGGTTTCTGGATGGCTGCAGGTCACGATCAGTAAAACGATGGGGCCCTTGCCAGTGCTGGTGGCCAAGTTACAGCTCCAATTTCCCTTGGGTTGCCCTCACCTTTGTGGCAGTGAGCACTTTCCAAGAGAACCTAACTGCTACAGGTTCCAGCCCGTCTTCACTAGCGCAACATCTGCTTAGATGAAGATGTAAGTCTTCATGCTGTGGTGTGGCGGGCCTGTGATGCTGCAAATCTCCAGCCTGATGGTGTCAGCAGCTGCCACCTGCTCTGGTTAGACTGGAGACACCACACAGGTGTGGGCTAAGCAACAGAGGCAGCCAGTGGTCACGGCCTGGCAGCACCCCTCACTCGGTACCCACTGTTACTGCAGAAGAGTGGTGAGAGACAAGTTACCTCCTGTAGAGCCTGAGCCAGCTGTTGCCTCAGGTCCTCTTCTCCTGGCTCCTTCTCCACATCCTGTAAAGCCAAAAACAAAATGGAAGGTTTCCCTGTAGGAAGGGGAAACAAAGGAACAAAATCCAGCAACATGCAGAGCAGACCAGCTAGCACGAGCATGTGGAAACAAAGGGTAGGGAGCAGGTGGAAAATGTCCCATTTTACTTCAAGCTGTTGGCTTTCTGCTTACATGCTACACACCTCATGGCTGTCAACTTTAAGCTACCACTTGGGTTGTTCTGGAAAAATCCAGGCTAATAGTCTCAGTCTACCAGCTAATGCCATGACTTCAAAAGGATGTAAACTGAAAGCTGCTGAGCCTCTAAATATCTAAACTCATATATAACCCCCGCGGCTGGCATTCACGAGCTCCACCCTGTCTCCGTCCTTAGTTCTAGCCACCCCGTCTCTCATTATGAGACTACCACATCTAGCTCATAACTCGCTCCTTCTCCCTCCTTGCCTGACTGTACACTATCTGTTCCCCCATTTGCCCCTCTCCAGAAAGCCTTCCACACCATCATTAACCGACAACCAGCACTCTTCCACAAGAACATCTGGGTCCTTCCCTTTCTACTTCACCTAACCGTAACACATTTAATATGCCAACCTGAAATTGTTCTCTCACTGAATACATATACCAAGTTGAAACTGTTCTGATGTGCAGCACACATCTTGTCTCCTCAACTAGAAAACAACAGAAATGACTTATTAAGCATTCTTATAATTACCGTAAGTCCAAGCATAGTGCCAGGCAACATGGGTGCTCAAAAAAAATTGGGGTAAAGAAGCAAGGGTTAAACAAGTTTCTCAGCAAGTACCAGAAATAGGATAGATCCCCTATGTCTAGGTGGGCAGAGGGAATCATCTAATAAACAGTGGACTAGACACATTCCACTATGAGCAACTCATGTATGAACTCTTTATGCCTGGAGATAGTCTCTAAACCAGTTCTTTCTGCCTTTATTTAGCATTTGGGTACAGTTTTTGTAGCTATACTTCGAAGCACACGCAGCACAGCTGCCAACACTAATTGTTCCTAAATAAATTAGCCTTTAAAGAGAGTTCTGCTCTGGCAAAGGTATGATATGCCAAATACATAAAGATAAACCATCCTCTATTAATTTCAAGAACCAGTCCAGGCTGAAAAAGGGAAGCTAAAATGTATACACAAGCAACCCATGGCTACCCTTAGAAAGATCTATTTAATCTATGGCCATTGCTAATACTACCAGTGCAGTGGGACAGCAGAGATTAGAACCAATTTTACAAAGTGTTCAGAGATGAGCCAACACTACTTCTGATTGTTCCTTGTCTTGAGCAGCCCAAACCAAAAAAGCTTATTTACCCCAGTCATGATTTGGCCCTTTTTAGCTCTATGTCAACAATGAGAATTCCTGACATTCAGTAATCCCTGAGCACCCTAGGGAAGAGTAAACATGTGGTTCCTGCCAGACAGGAACTGACATTTTGAGCAGAGAGCAGGATCAGCTCTAGCCTAGTAACTCTGTCACACCTTGTCATTTAAACAAATGGCTCAGTACAGGTCTCCTCCCCCAGTGGCTGCTCAGGACAGAAACAAAAACATCTCTGCCTTTCTAGCCTCCCACCTCCTAGGCTAGCTACTCAGTCAACTAACCGTCCTACTTAAAAAAGTAGCTAGATAAAAGGAGGCCAGAGTAACTAGCTGTTCTGTACCTACTATGGGGCTAACTGATTTGACTCACCACAAGGCCAAACTTAGGAGGAGAAATGCTGGTTGTAACGGGGTATACCGCAGTTACACGGCATCCTGACCTCCAACCAACTTCTCCTGGAATTTACCTTGGTTCTGAGTAGTCTCCATTTTATAGCCTAAACCCGTTAAATTTTGCTTGACTACACTGGTCACCTTACCCTATCTTGGTACCCCAAACTCTGGCTCTTTATCTTATCTGCATGCTGAAACCTTAACCTATTATTTAAGGCCCTTCTCTTATCGCACACTTTCCTGGTCCCAGGCTATCTCCTGCCCCCTGACCCAGCAGCTCACAGACGGCCTGCTCATCTCACCCTCCTGGGTGGTACCTGGAGGTAATGCTCCTCTTCCTGCAAAGTCTTCGCTAGCTGCTCTACTCTCACCTCCTGCTTGGTCTGCTGTGCACACAGCTGGGGCTGTAAATCCTGTAGTTCCTGCTCCAAAACAATGTTTTTCGAGTTCCCTTTTTGGTTCTGCTTTTTCACATTCATAACAGCTACTTGTTTTGCCTGCATCTGCGTCTTCGGCTTCAGAATCTTAGACACGGTTACCTTCAACGGCTCTATGCTGCTCTGAGATACAGAAGGGGTTGAAGCTTCCTGCTTCTTATGATGAAGCTCTACAAGTTCTTGGGAGCCAGAGTCTATGTGAGCCCCTGTGGTCTTCTCACTCCGCTCAAGAGAAGTCAACTGGACATCCGAATATTTAGAAGGCTGACTGGCCACTTCTCCCTTCCCATGTGACTTCACTGGCTGACTAGGTTCACAAAATACTTTACTAACTTTGGGTTTTGAATTTGAAGGGCCTACAGATCCAGGACCACCCATTTCACCCAAACTAAATTTCCTTTTAGTTCGCAAGCCCTTGTTTTTTTCTGTCATCTGGTCACTCTTTGGGGCAAGACAGGGATGCACCCTCTCCCAGTCTTCTTCAGTAACTTCATATTCGTACTCTGCATTCTCCTTGTCTTCCAGCGGCACTCCAAGCTGAATGTGGTCTCCCTTATGAATGGAACAGACCTTTAAAGGTTCCAGACGTTCTCTGTTCAGCCAAACACCATTCAGGCTCTAGGGAGAGGGAAAGAGATGAAATAAATTTCATGATTTTCCTTCTCTTAATCAAATTTCTCTCTTGCTGCTGCAAAATGTTCTGCCTTTTCAGAAGGAAAACCCTTGAGTACAAACAGAAAAGAGAGGTTCATAAACTACCATTCTTAGAAAGAACCCTTCTTCAAACAGTGCGTTAGATTTTTGCCCGTATTTCATGTTCATGCCTCTACAGAGAACTGCCTTTCTAACAGGCAGGGATCACCTCATTACTGGTGGATGGACTACTCAAATGAATGCAACAGTGCTACAGGAGAGGTGAAACTGAGCAGTTCCTATCAGCCTATACCGGGTGCAATGGCCTAGGCAATAAAAAACTGCTATTACTCAAGAAAGCAGCATCTAATGATGCTAACGAGGTAGGCTTGGCTGGGAAATCACTCAAGTACCAACCTTGGATGTGCTCCCTGGAACACACTGGTAAATGAGCAAAGCACTTCACAGTGTATGTAAGCCAATACAGAGTAACAGTACCTTGTATTGGTATCAAACTACAGACAGGATTTGATCCAATTAATAGCAACAGAGGTCCATGGACAATACAACGTAGCGGTTGAGCCCTGGAGTCTGGCAGACTTAGGTTCATAGCCCCACTGCACCAACTAGGGCTTATTAGTTGCATGGCCTTAAGTAATTTACTTAACTTTCCTGTGCCTCACTTATACGCACAAGACACAAATACAGTACCTACCCCATATTTTTCCTGTGAAGAATGAATGAGATAATGCATGTCAAACACTTAGCACAGGCAACACAGGTACTTTATGTTATTTTAGGGGTTAAGAATATGGATTCTGGAGTCAACTGCCTGGATTTATAATCTGGTTCTATCATTTAATAGTGGTGTGACTCTGGGCAAGTTTCTTCACCTCTCTACACTTGAGTTACCCCATTTATAAAATGGGAGATAATTATAATATCTCCCTCATATCTGTGTATACTGAATGAGATAATGTAGGTAATGTAGTCAGAACAGTGCCTGGCAAGTTTAAGTGTTCACTATTACTATCATATCCTGGTTCAACCAGTTTATCAACAGTTACTTCAATTCTATGCTCCACATCCTGAAGGTAAATGTGCTAAGTGCAAAAGCTGAAGATACAAAAACTCAACTTTTAGCAGATAATTATGGCAAAGGCAACAGGATGGCACACACAAGCACATGCAGGACTACAAGGAAGTGTCTATCAATGCAAAGGACTATCGTGTGGGGCTCAGTTAGCCACAGACACTTCACAGGGATGCCAGAGCCAAGCCAAGTACCGTCGAGTTGGATCTGACTCATGGCGACCCTAGACGTCAGGGCAGAATTGCCCTCTAGAGTATTCAAGGAGCGCGACAAGTTCTAAGACAGACTTGAAACAAATGACGGATTTAGAATTAGTAAGATACTGGTAAGCATTTTAACCTATTTCAAGGGTTAAACTTCAGAAGGTAGGCCACAGCTGCTCCCATCTGAAGTGGAGCTAAGACTTATATTGGAAATTAAAGCTACCTACTTTTTCAGACAGAAAAAGTACTTGGTCAACCCAAAGATGAAGAAATGGTGGCTTGACTCCAGGGCTCAGAGGATGAAACGGGAGGAACAATCAGCTTTCAGCTCTAGTTCAGTGTCAGCCCTTGTTGCTGCTTTTCTGTGACATAACTTGGTTTAGGGGGGAGGGAGGAGAGTAGGGAGAGAAATACTGGAATGTATACACAGGGAAAGACTGACCTTAAGCCACTGCCTTGGGCCTAACCTGGTTCATTTGCCTCACCTTCTACCTTCTCCAACCCTTCTTGCTCAGCCTATGAAACTACGGGAAGTGACTGGTTCTGCTGAAATCTGAAATCATTGTGGGGAAGTAACAAAGAAGGGGAATGAAGGCAATGAAAAAAACTAACTGAAAGCACTTTCAGAGCAGAGTGGTCAATTTCAGGATAACAAGAAAAATACTTGAGTAAAAGTAATGTGACATGGCGGGCACCTAATACCAATGTATAAAACTTGGAAAAGTCTCAAAGACATCCAAAGGACAAATGCACAAGAATGTTTATCGCAGCATAGTCCACGATAGCAAAAAGATAGAATCAACCCAGATGCCCAACAACAGAAGAATGGATAGGTAAACTATGGTATATACACTCAATGGAGCACTATGCAATGATAAAGAATAACAATTCCAGGAAACATCTCATAACCTGGTTTCAACTGGAAGACACTATGTTGAATGAAAGTAGTCAGCAACAAAAGGACAAATATTGTATGAGACCTCTACAATAAGATTTCAAAAACAGACTTGTGTATAGAAGAAAAGACTCTTTGACAGCTGTGAGGGAGCTGAGGGAGGGAGGGTGAGGGGGGAGGGTTTAGATTAGACAGTTGCTAGAAATCTGGTTGGGTAAAATAGGTGATAGCACACATTAGAAACAAGAACAATATTAAGTGGACTTCAACATAACTGGAATACTCCTTCCATCTTAACCCAATATTGCAAGGATAGAGTAGCTGGGGAAGGGGGTAGGGGACCAAGCTCTTAGGCGAAATTGAGGCCAATTGGCACAACTAGCATTTTGCTAATAGGGCTCTCTGCACCCCACATTGGTGAGTGGCGTCTGGGGTCTTAAAAGCTACCTAGCTGCCATCCGAGGGCACAGCAAATGGTTCCAACTCTGCAGGAATGGATGCTCACGAGGACCAAAATGACATGGGGTAGAGACAACCCAGAAGATAGAGAGACCCACATGAGTGGGTGCCTACATCGACTTGGGATTGGAAGAACTGGGTGGTGCCCAGCCACCACCAGTGATAGCAGCAATGGAACTCACTAAGTTGAGTCTCACCGGCAACACAAGAATAAAAAGGGGTGCATCCTGAGATCTCCACTAAAAGACCTCAATTGATGGTCCAGCAGTTTCAGGGTTCCCCTGGGAGCATGGCCCCTGGCCCTGATGCTGTCCTTGCCCATAAATCATAACGAAGGTCCACTCTTCAGACACAAATGGATTGGACTTGGTGATGCCGAGTGACCATATACTGGATGCACTTTATGGTTCTATACATCTACAGGCTATCATCCTGCTGACCTCTGGCTGGAGGAAGGAGAGTGGGTGGAGAGGAGGGGAAAGGAGACTGTTGGGAGGATGAGACATGTATGGAGCAGAGAGGAATAGCGTGCTGTCACTGGACAGGGAGAGCAGTGGAAGCTGCATATAGGTGGGCATGTACATTTGTACGGGAATGTACATTTTGACTCAGTCATATTAAATTAAAAAAAAAAGTCTCAAAGAGAAGGTAAAATAAGTAAATAATGAAATAAGGTTACCAAAGCCCAGGGCTAGAGAGAACAAGGAATCCCAGAGAAGCTGGTATACATCTTCAGACATATTGTAGCCTTACATTATTTCAACTGGATCCTCCACATTAACAAGCCTCCCTCCAGAGCCCTTTTCATCTGGAAAATAAGCTCTCAAAATTTTCTCATCACATTTTATCCTTGGATCTTGGCACATTAACCCATTCGTCACTCCTCAGTGACACCCAGTGGTATAATTTGGCGCACAGCCGTTGAGTCAGGTCTGTTCACAAGGTGGTTTTAATAAAGGATGGCAATTCCATGGCTGTTTAAGAACAATCAAGCACTTCCCAGAATACGATCCAAACACAATAGTTAAATAAATCAAGCTCTCTTCAAGTTTTTCTTGATGTTGGTTTCCATAACCACCAGCGAGAACAATCAGAGGCAGCCAAGTGGCACCCAGAGAAAAACCTGCTCTAAGTCTCCAAGCCAACAGAAGAAAGTGGGATAACTCAAGCCCTCTCAACACTAGGTGACTCACCTGATAGCCAATCTCTGTCCAGAGCTTATTTTCCAGATGAAAAGGGCTCTGGAGGGAGGCTTGTTAATGTGGAGGATCCAGTCAAAATAATGTAAGGCTACAATGTGTCTGAAGATGTACACCAGCTTCTCTGGGATTCCTTGTTCTCTCTAGCCCCGGGCTTTGGCAACCTTATTTCATTATTTATTTATTTTGCCTTTTGTTTGAGACTTTTAAAAGTTTTATACTTTGGTATAAAACAATTGTTGAAGAGAGTGGAGACCCAAAGCCAAATGGCAACGTTTTCCAGATGATTTACCTAGCAATTCTGAACTTTGGCTATATAGTAAAATCACTTGGGAGGGTTAAAAATAGCAGTGTTTGGGCCTCACCCTACACTGTTAAATGGTCTGAGACTGTGCCCACCATTACTATTTTTAAAGTCAGGTTTACATACAAATACAAACAGGTGTGTGGTTGTATCAAGATATAATGCCCCTTTGTAGTCAATCCTTTCCCATCCCCAGGCAACTACTGATGTGTTCTATGTCCTAGTCTTGCTTTTTCCATAATGTAATACCAATGGAGTCATACAATGTGTGCCTTTTGGGTCTGGCTTCTTTCATTTAGCATATTATCTTCATATTCATCCATCTTGTTGTATCACCAGTAGTCACTTTTTATCGCTGAGGAGTATTACAGGATGTGGGCATGAACAAGTTTATTTATCTATGCCACAGTTTGTTCTGCTTTTCCAGTTCTTGGTAACTATGAATAAAGCCACTATAAACAGTCATATTTCTGTGTGAATACAAGTCGTGTTTCTATGTGAATGTAAATTTTCATTTATCATGGGTAAATACCTAAACACGGGATTGCTGGGTAAGCACGTTTAACTCTGTAACACCACTTAGAATGGTTTGATAATTTCTGTAAGTTGTGTGTATACATATATGTATACATATAATTTCTGTAAGAAATTGTCAAACCATTCTAAGTGGTGGTACCATTTTGTATGCTCACTTGCAGTGTAAGAGAGTTCCAACTGCTCTGTATCCTCATCAGCATTTGGCATTGTGAATTTTATTTTAGTAATTCTAGTAGGTGTTTATCAGTCAGTATTTTATTTAAAAACTCTTTACTAAAGGATAACATGCAAACAGAAAACTGTACGAATCATAACAGTACAATTAAATGAATAATCACAAATTGAGCAGACCAGTGTAATGCTGACGAGATTTTAAAAAAAAAAAAAACACATTATCAACGTCCCAGAAATCCCTGTGCCCCTGCCCAATCACAACATCTCCTGATAAGGTGATCACTATACTGGCTTAATACCACACATTAATTTTTGCCTGTTTTTGAACGCTGTATAAATGGCATCATGCAACAGCTATTCTTTTGTGTCTGGCTTCTTTCATTTAATATTATGTTTGTGGGATTTATTCATACTGTGGAATATAATATAGTTTAGTGACGTTCATTACAACATAGTGTTTCATGGTGAAGACATTACACAGCGTATTTAACTACTCCACTGTTGATAAATATTTGAGTTATTTCCCCAGGAGTGAACATACTTCCTCACAAGATATTTATTCATATATATATATACATACATATATTTATACATACACACACAGATCTTTACTTACACACATATATAAATGTCATGAGGAATATACATATACATATATACACATGTATATACAGCCAAGCCAAGTGCCGTCGATACATACATATCTTTAATAAATAATGCCAGTTTTCCAAAGTAGCTGTACCAACTTATACTCACAGCAGAAGAGTAACGGACTTTCCCTTGCTCCACGCCCTTACCAATACTGAGCACTGTAAGTCTTTCCTTTTAGTCCTTCTGCTCAGCAAGAAACTATATTTCATCATAGTTTTAATTTGCATTTCTCTTACCATTAATGAGGTTGAATAATTCTCCATAGTTACTGAATACTGGTATACTATCTTTTACAAAGTACCCACCTAGTGCCTATTTTAAAAACTGGGCGACCTTCTTTTTCTTATTGATTTGGAATTCTGACTGTATCACAGAACAGCCCATTTTTGGTTGCATGTGTAGCAAATGTCTTCCACTCAGAGCCTGACTTTCGCTCTATTAATGCTGTCTTTTCATGAATAAAAAACTACACCAAATTTACTGCCATCGAGTCGATTCTGACTCACAGTGACCCTATATGCAGGTCAAAGTAGAACTGCCCATCAAGTTTCCAAGGAGCATCTGGCAGATGTGAACTGCCAACCTTTATGGTTGGCACTTAACCACCATGTCACTAGTGTTTCCAATGTCAGCTCAGTGGTGAATATTTTCTTGTCATGTTTCATGAATATAAGTTCTTAATTTTAATGTATTGCCTTCAGTATTTTAAAAAAGTATCCCATGTAAGACGTAAAACCTAGAAACAGGTGTAAAAATGGTGTGGCAGTAGCATCTGACCTCCTCTAACTTCTCAAGTGAAACACGGAATCGAGACCAACTGCCCAAGCACTGAATACTGTGAGAGAGGGATTAGCCACGTCTTCTCTCTCAGTCACCTTTACCAATTGTGACAATGACTGTCCCTCCCACAGCACTCTCTACTTCTCTGCTGGGTTTGATAATTCACTGCAGTGGCCACACAGACCTCACAGAAAATACTCCTGATGATAGGGTTCCCAGGGAAGTAACAGGTTACAATCAGACACAGAATGCCTCAGGATACAGCTCTTCTTCCATTGGGACAATCTCTTCTCAGATGTGCTGACAGGCATGCCACTCTCTGGCCCCCGGCCTCTGCCCTGCTTCAGCAAGTGTTAAAAAGCTCTTTTAGCTCTGCCAGTAAGTGCTCAGAGGTAGCCAGCTCTTCCAGAAAGCCTCAACCTGAAGGCCTTAGCTCTAGCTCAGTGGGTCAGCAAAACTAGCTCCACTAAGCATCCATAATCACCCTACTTATCCAGCAAGGCTTGTGTCGAAAGGCACTTAGCTTTCTTTTTTCATGGGCCTAGAAGCTCAATGTGTCATCTCCTGATGCCATTTCTCTGCCACCACTCCTCACAGTCCTAAATGCTATAGAAGGCATTCTCTCTCTCTCCCTCTCCACAGCCCTTCCAGCCCCCAGTCTCCTAGTTCCAAGAGCTTCTCAGCACAGGGATGGCACAGCCAAAGATGTACTCTACTCTTGGCTCTTCTTTCTTGGTGGTGGTTGAGATCCTCTCCCTCCTCACCTGGGATGGCTCATTTTAAGTCATGTGGGATGACAAATACTGACCATTCTCTTTGATGGGCCACAGTTACCTTTCTGAACAGTTTTAAACAGCAAGGTTTGTTCACAGAGAGTACACTCACCAGAGATTCCAAATGCCACAGCCCAAAGACAGACAAAGGCAGGAGTCATCAAGAAGCAGGTGAATACTAACAGATCAGGAAAAGACTAGAAAGGTTCTAGCACTGGAAACAGGCAAACTCACGAAGCCATTTCAGATGTGACTTCATTAACACAGCTGCTTTTCTGAAAAAGCTGGAAATCAATACAGAGAAAGGCCCACCTGCACAGCTACTAAGTTAATGAAAATCTATAAAATGAAACCATCCTCATATTTTGTGTGCAGAGTTAACTGTCTTACAAAGTTTTTTTTTTCTGGTAAAATACCTAGAACATAAAATTTGCTAATTCAACACCATTAAATACATTCACAATGTTGTGTAACTATCATTACTATTTCCTGAAGTTTTTTACCACTCCAAACAGAAACTCTATACCCATTAAACAACAGCTTCCCCTTCTTCTCTGCCCCCAGCCCCTGGTAACCACTAATCTACTTTATGTTGTTGCTGTTGTTATTATGATTGAGTGAAAATGTACATTCCCATATAAATTTACATGCCCGCCTATATGCCACTTCCACTGCTCTCCCTGCCCGGTGACAGCACATTATTCCTCTCTGCTCCATACATGTCTCATCTTCCCAGCTGTCTCCTTTCCCCTCCCCTCCACCCACACCCCTTACTCCAGCCACAGGTCCACAAGATGATATCCTATGGATGCACGGAACCATAAAGTGCATCCAATATGTGGTCTCTCTGCATCGTCAAGTCCAATTCATTCATGTTTGAAGAGTGGACCTTCATAATGATTATGGGCAAGGGCAGCATCAGGGCCAGGGGCCATGCTCCCATGGGAACACCAAAGCCGCTGGACCATCAATTGTGGTCTTTCAGTGGAGACCTCAGGTGCACGCCTTTTCATTCTTGTGTTGCCAGTGAGACTCAACTCTGTGAGCTCCATTGCGGCTGTCACAGGTGGTGGCTGGGCACCATCCGGTTCTTCTGGTCCCAAGTCAATGTAGGCATCCATTCATGTGGGTCTCTCTGCCTTCCGAGTTCTTTCCCCCACGTCATTTTGGTCTTCAGAGAGCATCTGTTCCTGCTGAGTTGGGACCATTTGCTGTGTCCTCGGATGGCAGCTGGCAGCTTTTAAGAGCCCAGATGCCATTCACCAATGTGGGTTGCAGAGAGCCCTCTTAGCAACATGCTAGTTGTGCCAATTGGCCGCGATTTGACCTAAGAGCATGGTCCCCTGAATCCTGCTCCAGCTACTCTGTCCTTGAATTATTGGGTTAAGATGGAAGGAGTATTCCAGTTATGTTGAAGTCCACTTAATATTGTTCTTGTTTCTAATGTGTGCTATCACTGATTTCACCCAACCAGATTTCTACCAACTGTCTAATCTAAACCCTCGCCCTCCCCCTCCCTCTCTCCCCTCCCTTGCAGCCGTCAGAGTCTTTTCTATGTATAAGTCTGTTTTTGAGTTTTTTTATCGTAGGGGTCTCATATAATATTTGTCTTTTTGTCTCTGACTACTTTCACTCAGCATAATGTCTTCCAGTTGAAACCAGGTTAAGAGATGTTTCCTGGAATCATCATTGTTGTTTATCATTGCATAGTGCTCCATTGAGTATATATACCATAGTTTACCTATCCATTCCTCTGTTGTTGGGCATCTGGGTTGATTCCATCTTTTTGCTATCGAGGACTGTGCTGCAGTAAACATTGTGGTGCACGTGTCCGTTGGTGTGAAGGGCCTTGATTCTGTAGGATATATTCCAAGTAGTCGAATTACTGGGTCAAATGGTATATCTATATCCATTTTTTTAAGGAAGCGCCAGATTGCTTTCCAAAGAGGCTGGACCATTTTGCAGCCCCACCAACAGTGTAGGAGAGTTCCACTTTCTCCACAGCCTCTCCAGCATTTGTTGTTTTGTGTTTTCTGGATCATGACCAACCTTGCTTGGGTCAGATGGTATCTCATTGTAGTTTTTTTTTTATTTTTTTATTTTTTTTATTTAACATAACTGAGTGAAAATGTACATTCACATGTAAATTTACATGCCCCCCTATATGCAGCTTCCACTGCTCTCCCTGTCCGGTGACTGCACACTATTCCTCTCTGCTCCATACATGTCTCATCCTCCCAACAGTCTCCTTTCCCCTCCTCTCCATCCACTCCCCTTCCTCCAGCCAGAGGTCAGCAAGATGATATCCTATAGATGTATAGAACCATAAAGTGCTTCCATCATATGGTTACTCTGCATTGCCAAGTCCATTCCATTCCTGTCCAAAGAGTGGACCTTTGTTATAATTTATGGGAACGGGCAGCATCAGGGCCGGGGGCCATGCTCTCAGAGGAACCCCAAAACTCTCATTGTAGTTTTGATTTGAATTTCTTTAACAACGAAAGATCGTGAACATGTCCTCACGTGTTTTTTGGCTGCCTGGATCTCCTCTTTAGAGAAATGTCTGTCCACCTATTTTACCCATTGCTTAATTGGATGATTTATCTTCTTCTTACTGATATTTTGTAGTACCTTGTAGATTATAGAGATCAGTCGTTGGTCTGATATAGAGTTGCCAAATATTTTTTCCCATTCTATAGGTGGTCTTTTCCCATTCTGTAGGTGGCCCTTCTAATCTACTTTCTGTCTATGAATTTGCTCTTCTAGATATCTCACAGAAGTGGAAACACACAATATTTGTCTTCTTGTGACTGGCCTACTTTACTCAGCATGTTTTCAGGTTCATGTGTTTGTGTGGATCAGAATTTCTTTCTTTTTTATGGCTGAAGAGTTCATTGTACACATACATACACTGTGTTGGTTCATTCATCTGTTAACTGGTATTTGGGTAGTTTACAACGTTGTTATTTTTTGTAAGCCAATTTTAAACCATTTGTTGAACTTTTTTGTGAATTTATTGTACTTTTTTTCTAGTTTTGAATATCTAACTGTGTTTTAAGTGAAAGTTTGCACAGCAAATTAGGTTTCTATTTAACAATTTTTATACAAATTGTTCATGACATTAGCTACAATCTTCACAGTGTGTCAGCATTCTCTTTATTTCCATTCTGTTTATTTTGTTTCCATTTATTTTGCTTCCCTGAATCTCCTTCCTTTCTCATCTTTGCTTTTGAGTAAATGTTGACCATTAGGTCTGGCACAATTGATTGCTTAAAGAAGCACATTCCCTCATGGGTAATATTATTTATTTATTAAGCCAATATATTATTTGGCAGAAAGAAGACCTATAGGAGTGACTTCAGTTCCAAGTTACCAGGGCATTTTAGGGTGACAACCACAGTCCTCTAGTGACTATCAGTCCAATTAATCTGGTATTTTTTTAGCAATCTGAGTTTTGTTCTACATTTTCTCCCATCCTGTCTGGGTCCTTCTATTGTGTGCACTTATAATTTCTCTTTAAAAATAAAGTTTTTTGTTCTTTTTTACACTTATATTCTTAAAATGCCTGGGGATACATAACCTGGTTTCAATTGGTGGACGTTATGTTGAGTGAAAGTAGTCAGCCGCAAAAAGACAAATATTGTATGAGACTCCTACAATAAGAACTTAATAACAGACTCATGCATATAAGAAAAGACTCTGACAGCTGCATGGGTGGGGGATGGAGGGAGTGTGAGAGTGGGGTATAGATTAGATAGTTGATATAAATTTGGGTGGGTGAAATCACTGACAGCACACATTAGAAAGAAGATCAATTTTAACTGGAATTCAGCTTAACATGATTATTCCTTCCATTGTAACCCGATATTTCAAGGACAGAGTAGCTGAGGCCAGGGTCCAGGGACCATGCTCTCAGGGGACATTAAGGGCAACCAGCACAACTAGTATTTTGCTAAGGAAGTCTTCTGCACCCCACATTAGTGAGTGCCGTCTAGGGTCTTAAAAGCTGCCAAGCTGCCAACTAAGGTACACCCAATGGTCCCAACTCAGCAGGAATGAATTCACCAAGGACCAAAATGAGACAGGGGAAAGAGAACCCAGAAGACAGAGAGACCTATGTGAGTGGGCAACTACATCGATATGTGACCAGAAGAACTGGATGGTGCCTGGCCACCACCAGTGATAGCCATGATGGGGCTCACAAAGTTGACTCTCATTGGCAACACAAGAATAAAAAGTGGTGCACCCTGAGATCTCCACTAGAAGACCACAACTGACAGTCCCCTGGCCCTGATGCTGACCCTGTCCATAAATAATAATGGAGGTCAACTCTTTGGACAGGAATGGATTGGACTTAGTGATACAGAATGACCATATCGTGTGTGCACTTTATGGTTTCGGGCATCTACAGGATGTCATTCAGCTGACCTCTTGATGGAGGGAGAAGAGAGGGTAGAGAGGAGGGGATAGGAGATTGTTGGAAGGATAAGACACGTATTGAGCAGAGAGGAGGAGTGTGCTATCACCAGGCAGGAAGAGCAGAGGGAGTTGCACATAGGCGGGCATGCAAATTTATATGGGATTGTACATTTTCATTCAATCATAGTAAAAAATAAAATAAAATAAAAGGAAAAAAAGAAATTAAAAAAAATTTTTTAAAAAAAGAAAATGCCTGGAGATGACTTTTGGTTATAGTATAAGACAGAGACCCAGTCTCCTTTTTTGCTATATGAATTACATTTTTCCCAATAAACAGCTCCTCCATATGCCACTGATCTGACCTGCCACCTCTGTCATGTAGTAACACTATATCAGTGTGGAGGCCACTTGTTGCAATTTTTGTATCTATACTTAAGCTCTCACTTTCTGGCCACTCCAGCAGCTAAGAAACCATTTTAGGAGCCGAAAACATATAGATATGAGTTTTGAATTATTAGCAATATCTCCCTCTTGAAAGAGACCTGTCACGAAACTTCAAACATGAGTATAACTATAATATCCTGTGGCTGAAACTCAAGTCCCTAGTGGACAGTAGAGGTCAGCCAAGGCATCACACCAGGAAGAAGCAGCAGAAAAAAGAGAACACCTGCTGAGCAAAAAAAGGGTGGCTTGTGCCTGTAAGAATGTGTCATCAAGAGAGACTCACATGCACAGGTGACTATATTGACATGTGACCGGAAGAACTGTATGGTGCCTGGCCACTGCCAATGATAGCTGTGATGGGGCTCACAAAGTTGAGTCTCGTAGGCAACACGAGAATAAAAAGGGGTGCACCTTGAGATCTCCACTAAAAGGCTGCAACTGATGGTCCAGGGTCCTCAGGGTTCCCCTGGGAGCATGGCCCCTGGCCCTGATGTTGCGCCTGTCCATAAATCACAATGGAAGTGAACTCTTCGGATGGGAATGGATTGGACTCACTGACACAGAGTGACCATATCGTGTGTGCACTTTATGGTTTCATGCATCTACAGGATGTCATCCTGCTGACTTCTTACCGGAGATGGGGGAGAGGGTGGAGAGGAGGGGATAGGAGATTGTTAGGAGGATATGGCATGTACAGAATGGAAAAGAGGTGTGTGCTGTCACCGGGCAGGGATAGCAGTGGGAGTTGCTCATTGGCTGTTATGCAAATTTATATGGGATTGTATATTCTCACTCAATCATAATAAAAAATACATAGATAGAAAGAATGTGTCATCAAAACACCCCAGATACAGCTTCTCTTAAAAATTGTTACCTTACAAACTGAATAAAAGCTAAGAGGCTTAATACACTGTATAAAGATGTGGAGTAACCAGCAACCTGTCTCTCCTCAACTTATCTAACTGCGACCTGAGGAGTCACATAAGACCCAGGAGAAGGAATACAAAGCAAACCCTGGGATGCAACTCCAGAGCACTGTCATGACTATAACTGGGTGAGACTGTCTCTGTGCCCTTGTGGCTAACAGTCAAAGAACACAGAAATCAGTCAGCTGATGGTTTCTCAAACTCTCAGAGTCTGGTAACCCCACAAATGGAGCACAGCCACAGTGCACGTAACAAAGGAAGATGCAGGAGAGGACTTGCTTCTTTAATGCCATAAAACTCTATTTCTAAGATTGCCAACACTTACGACATCTTTTCCTACGGTGTTTTAATATAAGCTATTGCATATTATTTTGCTAACAACAGAAATCTTACAGCCACACCTTAAATGTATGGAACAACCCTTTACTTATTTATTTTCACTGTATGTCCTGTAGAGCACACTGTTTGTGTCCTTTACTGGTACTGGACAACAGGGCACAGCAGAGAGACCTGCCTGAGTCTCAGTCCTGCTCATCAGTCAGTTAAACAGACAGACCTGGGCAAGTCAATTTATCTCTCTTGCCTCAGATTCATCTGTCCACAGAAGGGGTAAAACTAATCTCTGAGGTCTCCTTCTTAGTGCCAATTTCTATTCTGCTCATAGTGCCTTGCTAAGAGTTGTGAACCAATTTACTTAGCATTGACATCCTCTCCCTCAACACAGGGCCAACTCAACTTAATCTCAGTGCAGGAGGGTCTGTACTTCATGCATGCAAAATGAGGCTGCAAGGCAAGCCTTCCTTCTTAACAGGGACCTTTACAATTCTCCCAACCAAAGCAGCAAAGGAATGTAAAACGGTATCTGACGGCATGTCATGCTTTTAAATCCTTCACTGTTCACATTAGAATTTCTCTCAAAACATGGTCTATATTTTCATTCCATTCCTTGGAGCTTATATATCTGCACCTTAGGTACTTCCTAATTGCTGGGCTATACACTATTTCACTTCCCTCAGTATTATTTATAATACACTAGTGGTTTTTGAATTTGCCTAAAAAGGAAAAACCATTTATTCAAATAAAATTTTCCTTAAAACATTAATACACCATAAACCAGTGTTATAGATTAAGTTGTGACCCTCTAAACTGTGTATCAATTTGGCTAGGCCATAATTCCTAGTACTACAGGACTGTCTACCATTCTGTCACCTGATGTGATTTTTCCCGTTTGTTAACGTTCTATCACTGTGATGTCAATGAGACAGATTAGTGGCAGTTATGTTGATAAGATCTGTACGATCAGACTATGTCTTAAGCCAATCTCTTTCGAAATATACAAGAGAGAAAAAGCAGATACATGGGGACCTCAGACCACCAAGAAAGCAGTCCTGTGAGTAGCGTGCATATTTTGGTCCCAAGGGTCCCTGCAAGAAAAAGCCCCTGGTGCAGGGGAAGATTGATGATAAGGACCTTCCTCTAGGGCTGACAGAAAGAGCCTTCCCATGAAGCTGACACCCTGAATTTGGATGTGTAGCTTACTAGATAGTCAGAGAATAAATTCTTCTTTGTTAAAGCCATCCACTTGTGATATTTCTGTTACAGCACTACTAGATCACTAAGACAAACAGGTTTTTTAAAAAAGGGTGAGTTGTCTATTACACTGCCACGGTAGTCAAAATAGCCTAGTACTGGTTAAAAAAAAAAACAGGACCAGAATAGAGAATCCAGAAATAACACTATCCACCTATGAACACTTGTTATTTGACAAAGGCCCAGCGGTTGTGAACTGGGGAAAAAACAGTCTCCTTAACAAATGGTGTTGGCAATACTAGTATCTACCTGCAAAACACTGAAACAAGACCCATATATCACACCTTGCACAAAAACTTAAATTGATCAAAAACCTAAATCTCAAATCTAAAATGATCAAGATTATGGAAAAAAATAGGAACAACACTGGAAGCTCTAGTACACAGTTTAAACAGACTACAAAATACTACTAACAATGCACAAATAGCAGAAGAGAAAATAGATAAAGGGGAACTACTAAAAATCAAACACTTATGCTCATCCAAAGCCTTTAATCAAGGGAGTAAAAAGACTGCCTACAGACTGGGGAAAATATTTAGCAACCTCCTATCTGACTGACATCTAATTTCCATAATCTACATATACATCAACAGGAAAAAGACAACCCATTTAAACAACGGGCAAAGGAGATGGGCAGACACTTCACCAATTAAGACATCTAGGCAGCCAAAAGACACATGAGGAAATGCTCACAATCATTAGCCACTGGAGAAATCCAAATCAAAACTACAATGAGATACCATCTCACCCCAGTAAGGCTGGCATTAATCCAAAAAACACAAAATTACAAATGCTAGCGAAGCTGTGGAGAGCCTGGAACTCTTCTACATCACTGATGGGAATGTTACAACAGTACAATCTCTTTTTGGAAAGCAATCTGGTGCTTTTCTTAAAAAGAGAGAAATAGAAATACCATATGATCCAGCAATCCTACTGCTTGGAATATATCCTAGACAAAGAAAGGCTGTCTCACGACTAGATACACACACATCAATGTTTACTGCAACACTGCTCACAAGAGCAAAAGGATGGACTCTACCTAGGCGCCCATCAACACAGAAGTGGTAAATTAAGACATATTTACAAATGGAACACTGCAATGATAAAGAACAATGATAGGAAACATAACCTGAAATCATCAGAAGATATTATGCTGAGTGAAGTCAGTCAGCTGCAAAAGGACAAATATTGTACGAGACCACTTGTCTAAGGGACTTAAGAAAAGGCTGTGCACAGAAGCTATAAGGGTGGCAAGGCAGGGAGAAGGTTATTCAAAGATTAGATATCAACAGGAATTTGGTTAGGTGAAGCGAGTGACAGCACGCAGCAGAAGGCAAGTCAGCAGAACTAGACTACATTAGCTCATCCAAAAAACCAAACCCACAGCCGTAGAGTTGATTCCAACTCATACCAACCCTACAGTACAGAGCAGAACTGCTCTAGTTTCCAAGGAGCCATTAGAGTAAGGAGCACCTGATGGACCACATGAACTGCCAAACCTTTTGGATGGCAGTCATAACACGTAACTACTATGCTACCAGGGTTTCCATAAGCTAAAAGGTTTTCCAAATAAAACCCAACACTTTAAAGGACAGAGTAGCAGGGACAGGAGTCTGGAGACAATGGTTTCAGGGTACATTAAGGTCAAATGACATAACTAGTCTTCTTCTAAGAGACTGTGCTGCATCTCATATTGGTGAGTGGCATCTGGGGTCTTAAAAGCCAGCAAGCTGCTTTCCAAGAAACATCAACTGATCCCAATCCACCTGGAGCAGATGAAAACCAAGAACATCAAAGACATGAAGAAAATATGAGCCTAGGAGACAGAAGGGTCTCTATGATTGAGCAACTACATCAGCATGAGACCAGAATTAGGTGGTGCCCTGACAGGGAACACAATGTTGAGTCCCTGATGAAGCGTGAGGAAAAGGGGAGTACAGACCCAGAACTCTATTAACAAACCAAATTTGATGGTCTATCAACCTGGAGGGTCCCTAGAGAACACGGTCCTTGGATCTGTTGCTAGCCCAGAGCTGTAACCAGTACTGAAGCCAACACTTTAGACAAACATTGGACGGGTCTATGGAACATAGATTGATGCAGATGGTGTGTGTACTTCACGGTTTAATATATGTATGAGGCTGTCCAACTAGTTTCTTTCTAGAGGGAAGAGGAGAGTGGGCAGAGGAAGGGACAGTACTGGCTAAGTGGATACTGGAAGTAACGAGTGAAAAGGAAGAGAATGCTATGTCACAGGGTGAGGAGAGAAGATAGTTGGATAGAGGCAGGTGTTCAGGGCTTTATAGGGCAAACTGACTTGGATTGTAAACTTTCACCTAATCACAATTAAAAAAAGATATAGGAGATCAAAAAAGTGGGGAGGATTGTTCTTTTTGAAAGAAGTGGGAAAGGAGCTAAGTACACTAAGCTCAGCTTCTCCTACTTCCTGGTATCCCCTGGGCCATAGGTATATTCCTAAAATTTTAGCAGGTTCCCAGGGTCTTTGGACCTTCCATTCACAAACAGTTCATTCCCCCAGCAACTTAGACTAGTTTCTGGAACAAGGCCTACTTTCTCAAGCCAGGTGTTTCCATCAAAATAACTCTAACTTAAAAATCACTGGAAATTATTTTGGCATAATTTAATCTGACAGTATACAGAAACAACCACTGCTGAAGAAGTGGATGGTGAAGGGAAAAAAAGATATGCCTTTGATCTTTTGAATTTTGTACCATGTATTCCTGTGCAAAAATGAAAATGTAATCTAAAAATAAATAAAAATTCAATAAAAGTCAGGCTTCTGTGAATTTCTGTACCTTATTGTCCATAATAGTCCACTGGCCTTCAGTATTCTGCTTCAAAACACAGTGGTTTCGGGAAATCATCAGAGGGCAGCTTTTTGACACCAGTTGGTATGTGACACCAAATCCTCGCCCTATAGTCACCTAAGAAGACAAAAGCAATGTAAGAGGCACAATTACCTAATGTGTTAAAAACGTAGGTCCAGCTTTACAATCTGGGCAGCCAACAGAAACCAAACTTTCATGGAACCTAAATAGTTCACTAGTTATCTCCTTCTTCAGCTGACATGGGGACACCAACACAAAGCTTTCAGAAAATGGGGATTCATAAGTAGAAAAAGGCAAGCTGTTACGGCAAGAAGAAACAGCTTAAAGGAGTCATTTATGGAATCTTAGGACTAGTAGAACCCTTAAAGGTCATCTGAATGACCTGCTCCAGCTACCCATGAGATGGAAGAATTCTTTCTATACACCCCCATCAACCAGTCTGAAACACTGCCAAGAACTACAGCCACTATATGAGAGAGTTATGCCAATTTTCTAAATTAAATTTCTGGGGAAAACATACATAGCAAAATCAGCTTATATTCAACCATTTCTAAACAAAATGATCAGTGTTACTGGTTACCTTCTTCACATTGTATCTACATTCCATTTTATTTCTATTTCAGCTGTTTTAATCCCACTGACTTCAACTCCTGGCCTCCCAAATTCTCAATGATGTTTTAGAATAGTTGTTATCTACTTGGTCTTACCTACATAATTTATTAAAAGAACACAATACTCAAGGATAACAATTTTTACTTTCTGAGCTAAACCGTTACTTAGTTTTAAAGGTGACTTCAAAGGATAGTCTTGGTTCAAGGTTTGAAGAGTAATTCAGGCCAACAACACTGGGAACTCCTCCAGCCTCAGCAAGTCCAATCAGCATGGATTCTTCAGGAATTTACAGTTTCTATTTCACCCCTTTCTAATGGACTCCATCTATTGTATTCTAAGGGACCAGAACTTTAAAGAGGCAGTGGGGCACAATCTGGTCTCAAGGTACAGAAAGTCACAGTTCTTGGAGACAATGAGTCTTGCAGTCTGACTCTTTCTCCACCCTTCAAATCAATTTTGGAACTCATTTTCTGGAATGGTCATCACAGTCATTGTTGTATTACCCTTGATGCCCTTCCTGAAGGTCATCAAAACGCCTTTAATTATTTCCTTTACCTTTGGGTAAAGAAAAAAGTCATTAGGGGTGAGATCAGGTGAGTATGGAGGGTGTTCCAATGCAGTTATCTGTTTACTGGCTAAAAATTCCCTACAGACAACTATACAACCAGGTATGCAAACTTGCTGCTGTGCCACCATGCACGATGGTCATACCAGAAAGAGTTCCAAAATCGGTTTCAAGGGTGGGCTAGGTGCTGGCATCAGTGCACAGCTTCCTGAGCGGAGTACTTCAAAGGTGACTGTAGTGATATTCATCAATGAGGTACGTAGCACTTAGAATAACTAAGATCCCAGACTTAGCTGTCAGACCTCTTATACTATGCTAATTGACTGGATTGTCCCACAAAACCACATTGCTAAGCTTTCAGCTAATCCTGTGAAGTGATTATTTCTAATTAGTGTCAGCTTCAGTAGCCCCATCCTTCTTGTATACAAACTAGTATTTGTCAATTCACCCTGTTTTCATTTTGTACTTTAGATGGTTTACCAAATAAACTAATTTCTCATTAACAACACACATATTGTTTTATGACACTGGGTAACAACCCAACAACAGGTTAACACTCTTCCCCTCAACCTTGGGTTCCCTACTCCAAGCTTTCCTGCCCCTACCGCTGGGCTGGTGTGCCCCTTTAGTCTTGCTCTGTTTTACAGATCTGTTCCATTTATGGCTGAAGGCTGAAGCTGTGGGGTGACTAAGCTGAAGAGGTATCTGGGGGCTACAGTCTCATGGTTTCTCCAACCTCTCTAAGGCCAGCAAGACTGGTCTTTCTTTTTGAGTTAGAATTTTGTTCTACATTGTTCTCCATTTCTGTCTGCAATCCTCTGTTGTGCTCTCTGCTACAGCAGAGTTGTGGTAGCCAGGCACCATCTAGTTGTACTGGGTCAGCCTGCTGAAGGCCATTGTATATGCAGTCCATAAATCCCCTGGACTAATTTTTCCTTTGTTTCTTCACTCTTCTGTGCTTCTGTAGTGATGAGACCAGTGGAGTATCCTACGTGGCTGCTCATAGGCTAAGACCCTAGACACTGCTCACCAAAGCAGAATGCAAAACATGTTCTTTATACACTATGTTATGCCAATTGAACTAGATGTTCCCCAAGAGCATGGTCCCCACAACCCTTAGCCAAGTGATTCAGTCCCATGGGGAGTCTGGACATTTCTATGGAGCTTCCATGACCTTGCCTTGTACAAGTTGTGCTGGCTTCCCCAGCAAAGTGTACTGTCTTACCCTTCATCAAAATTACCATGTATCTACTGTCTATTTAGTGTTTTTCCATTCACCCCTGCTCTCCCGGAAACCATCAAAGATTCTATGTGTAAACCTTTTCATAGCAGTGGTTTCAATGGCACCTGTCCCTCTGTGATGGACTCATTTCATGTTTTCTTCATGTTATTCTTAAGCTTTGCCAGCACCATCTGCTACAAACAGTGCTCTTTTCCCATTGGTAGACTTCAAGCCCTTGTCAAAGATCAGGTGACCATAAACTCAATGCAGTCAATTCTGACTCATAGCAACCCTATACGATAGAAGAAGTGCCTCATGGAGTTTCCAAAGAGCATGTGGTGGATTTGAACTGCCAACCCTCTGGTTAGCAGACATAGCACTTAACCCCTAAGCCACCAAGGTTTCCCAGGTGACCACAGGTGGATTGATTTACATCTGCATGCTCAATTTTATGCCATTGGTCAATGTATTTGTCATTGTACTAGTAGTACCAGGCGTCTTTGTTTCTAAAGTGTCTCTTTTGTAAACAGAACACTGATGGATCCTCCTCTTGCATCCATTCTGTCAGTCTTTTTATGAGTACATTTACATCACTCACATTCAGTATAACTGTTAATAGCTTAAGTTTATTGCTGTCCTTTTGTAGTACTTCTTTTTTGTGGTGCTGACATTTTCTCTGTTGTTCTTACTCTCCTGTATTGAATTCCTTTGGTTTGTGGATTTTTCTTTTTTTTTTCTTTTTTATTTAACATAACTGAGTGAAAATGTACATTCACATGTAAATTTACATGCCCCCCTATATGCAGCTTCCACTGCTCTCCCTGTCCGGTGACTGCACACTATTCCTCTCTGCTCCATACATGTCTCATCCTCCCAACAGTCTCCTTTCCCCTCCTCTCCGTCCACTCTCCTTTCTTCAGCCAGAGGTCAGCAAGATGATATCCTATAGATGTATAGAACCATAAAGTGCTTCCAACATATGGTTACTCTGCATTGCCAAGTCCATTCCATTCCTGTCCAAAGAGTGGACCTTTGTTATAATTTATGGGAACGGGCAGCATCAGGGCAGGGGGCCATGCTCTCAGAGGAACCCCAAAATCGCTGGACCATCAGTTGAGGTCTTTTAGTGGAGATCTCATGCTGCACCTCTTTTTATTCTTGTGTTGCCAGTGAGGCTCCTCTCTGTGAGCTCCGTCATGGCTATCACTGGTGGTGGCCGGGCACCATCCGGTTCTTCTGGTCCCAGGTCGATGTAGGCACCCACTCTTGTGGGTCTCTCTGTCTTCTCGGTTGTCTTTACCGCATGCCATTTTGGCCCTCGGTGAGCATCCGTTCCTGCTGAGTTGGGACCATTTGCTGTGTCCTCGGATGGCAGCTTGGCAGCTTTTAAGACCCCAGACGCCACTCACCAATGTGGGGTGCAGAGGGCTCTCTTAGCAAAACGCTAGTTGTGCCAATTGGCCTGGAATTCGCCTAAGAGCATGGTCCCCCGCCCCCCGCCCCAGCTACTCTATCCTTGCAGTATTGAGTTAAGATGGAAGGAGTACTCAAGTTATGCTGAAGTCCACTTAATGTTGTTCTTGTTCCTAATGTGTGCTGTCACCGTTTTGTGGATTTTTCTTTTGTCTTTGAAGATTTTGTTTTTACTAAGACTTTATGTTTGCTCTCTTTATTTTAAATGAGTAGGTTTACGAGTGTTTTCTGTGGTTACAATCAAATTTACCCTTGTTTTCCCAGGTCTGTAACAGTCTGTTGTTACTTGGCAGTGCCTTGTCTTTGATTCCATTAGAAAGTTCCATATCTACACCATTTATTCCTTTTTCTATTGTTCTGACGTTGCTGTCCTTTACACATTAACCTCTCTGGTCCAGAGCTGTAAAATTCTTTTGGTATTGGATAATCCTTGAGAGCTCATTTCCTAGGTTGGGATCTGGCTGGTACAATCCTGAATCCTAGATTCAGGCTGCGGTTTGATATTGTTTGTTCTCAGACCGAAGGACTCCCTTTAATAATTCTTGTAAGTGTGGTTTGGTTTGAACATATTTCCATAATCTCTGTTTACTTAGAAATGTCTTAATTTCATCATTGTATCTGAACAACAGTTTTGCTGGATATATTATTCTCAGTTGGCAATTTTTTCTTTCAAGGTTTTGTACAGGGTCCAACAATTACATCCACGAACTTAATTGTTCTACATGCCACACATCCCATTGCTGAATGGGAAGCTCTGCACTGATGTCAGCACCTAGTCTACCTTCAGAGCAATTTTGCTACTCTTTCTGGAATGGCCATTGCACACAGTGGCAGAGCAGCAAGTTCACAAACTTGTCTGTGAGGGAGTTTTTAGCCAGTAAACAAGTAACTGTATTGGAACACCCTCCCTATTCACCGGATCTGGCTCCCAATGACTTTTTTCTTTACCCAAAGATAAAGTAAATATTGAAAGGACAAGACATTTTGATGACATACAGGACATCAAGGGTAATACAACAACAGCTCTGATGGCCATTCCAGGAAATGAGTTCCAAAATCGCTTTCAATGATTAAGCACTGGCATCAGTGCATAGCTTCCCAAAGGGAATACTTTGAAGATGATTGTGGTGATACTCAGCAGTGAGGTATGTAGTACTTTTTCTAAGATAGGTTTGCAAACTTAAAATTGTCAGACCTCATATGTATAATTTCATTGCCTTCTTGCCTGCATGGCTTCTGACAAATAATCAGGGTTCAGTCTTATTTCTCCTTTGTATCTGACTTTTTATTTTAAGCTGCTCTCAGGTTCACTCTTATTTCTCCCTTGTATCTGACTTTTTATTTTAAGCTGCTCTCAGGATTTCTTCTGCCTTTGGTTTTAGCAAGTGTGATCATGACAATGCCTTGATAATTTTCTTTTACAGTTTATCCTACATGGGATTCATTAAGCTTACTGGATGGTCAGCTTTAAATCTTTCATATTATGAAGTTTTCTGTCAGCAATTCTTCAATGATCACGTGTTTTCCATTTTCTCCCCCTGTTCTGGAGTACTGATCACTCACCAATTTTTGCTTTTGATTGTATTCCACATAATTTTCAGGATTTATTCATTTTTCTTGATTCTTTTTTCTGATTTTTTTCCTCAAACAGAAATGTATTCAAATGTTTATGCTCAATTTTGCTAATCTTGTGTTCCACCATTTCAAACTTGCTCCTGGGCCCTTCTATGACACTGTCCATTTCTAAAATCTTGTTTATCTTTTGGATTTCTAATTGTTGTCTTTGTATTTCTAGTTATGAATTTATTCCAACATTTTGTTCCTGTATTACTTTTATGAATTTGTCGCCTTTTCCATGAGTTTATTTTTTCCTTATTTTTGTCTACTTTTTGCTTCGATTCTTGGATACCTCTGAATATCAGAGATTCAAATTCCCTATCAGGTAATTCTAATGCTTTTTCTTCTACTAGAAAGTCATCTGATGTTTCATTTTGGATACTTACTGAATCCTTCCTGTCCTTTTTTTTCCCCTCAGTATGTTTTGATATTGTCTGCTGTCTTCAGGCCATTCAGTAGTTATTTCATTTACTGATTACAAATCTGTTTCATCCTGCTGTTCTGTTTTATTTGGTTATGTCAGAGTAGGCAGGCTGTGTGTCACTTTGCTCATCTGCTGTGGTCATATTTTTCCCCTCCTAGTCCAATGGGCAGGGCCAACTGCTCCACTACAGTGCAGCAGGACAGGTCTAGGGATGATCTGTGTCCTGCTGGGAGCTCCCAAAGGTGCTTTCTTATACTCCCTGCCTACCAATTTCTGATGTGGGTGTGGCAAATTCAAGCAGCACAGACCCTGCACTTCCCAACCAGCTCAGCCATCGAAGCTAGACACGAAGTATCAGAGGTAGAGCAGAAGGGAGAAGCTGGGGGGGCGGGAAGCTTGTCTCGCTTGTTACCAAGTACTGTGTCTTTTGTAGAGATTTCTGTGAATCTGCTCTTCTGCACTGTCTGTGGACCTCCAACAGGAATGCAAGATGGCGAATCTGTGCTGGGTTAGCTGGTAGGGAGCTTTCTCTCATATCTTCTCTGTTTTCTGTAAGTTTCTTATTCCATTCAGTTTTTCTGGCTGAGATCTTTATCTCTTCATTTGATACTTCACATGCTAGGACTGCCATTTGTCTGTTTTAGTTTTTAGGTCTTTGATGTAGAGGGACAGTGTAGTGCTCCTGTCTATGGTGCCATGTTAGCTGGTTAAACTACTTTTACATCTCTCATCCTTTTTTCTTATGTAGGTCTTACTGCATCAATTACATTAGTCAAGCTGTGTAAATTTTACCTACATTCAGCTGTAATTTTTCCATTACCATAAACAAAAAGTGATTACTACCTAGGGAATACCTCCCAATAACCCCACCTGGTAAATGCCAATGAACATTAATTAGTCTCTGTATCTCCTCCTTTTTTTTTTTTTTACTGTGGAGAATACACACAGCAGAATGTATACCAATTTAACAACTTCCAAATGTACAACTTAGTGGCACAGATTACGTTCTTCAGGTTGTGCAACTATTCTCATTTTTCCTTTTCCAAATTGTTCCTCTTTCATTAACATAAACTCACTGCCCCCTAAGTTTTCTACATAATATTTCAAGCTGATGTTGTCAGTGTGATCCCATAGACAGTTCTTTAGAAGGCACAGAGCGCAAAGCTAACACTCTTTACTGGTTAAGTTACACTACTGCTTGGTTTTAAGAAACACTACAGGGGATACTTACGTTTTAAGGTTGAAAAACTATGAACAACTATTCCTTTTGCTACAAGAACAGAAAAACCAGGCAGTTCCTGTCTACTACTACCTAATGCCCCAAAGATTCTGTAGAAGTCTAATCTGACGTAGAATATAACCCCAAATCCTCACGGAATCCAGACTTTCTGGAGACATCAAGACTGGATAAATCCTCAAAACCACTGCCCTGGAATAATCCTTTTTATTTTTTAAATTGTGGTTTTCATGATGGTTTACACAGCAGTTTAGATTCCCATTCAGCAATTTCCACATAAATCATTCAGTGACACTGGGTTACATTTTTCAAGTCTGTGCACATGCTCATTGTTTCGGTTCTCAGTATTAATCTTCTCTTATTAATCTAGTTTCCCTGCCCTCTTTACACTCTCACCTTCATTTTAAAGTAATCATTGACTGTTTAGTCCCATATAGAATTTTTTTTTTAGAAGCTCAGTACTTACAGTTGACACTCCTCCTTTTGCAGGCTGATCTGCTATTTACCTAAAAGGTAACCTGAAGGACTAGTTTCAGTTCAAGACTTAAAGAGCATTTCAGAGCTCCAGCCTCATGAATCCAGCCAAGTCTGGCTTGTTTGTTTTCAGGGAATTCGACGTTCTGTTTCACATTTTTCTCCCAACCTATGAGGGACCACCTATTGTGGCCCTGATCAGAATGGTTGGCACTGCCAGCCTGGCACCATTGAGCTCCTCCGGTGTCAGGGCTGATAAGATCATGGTGCCTGTAGACTAGCTGCTGAGTCCTTGGTTTCCTTCTTTTTCTTTTGTTCTGGATGAGAAAAGACGCATAGTTGCATCTTAGATGGCTGCTTGCAAGCACTTAAGCCCCCAGACACAACTCACTGAAGAACGGTGCAGTACATCAACTTTATGAACTACACTATGCCAACCAATTGAGATGTCTTAAGAGACTATATTCCAAATTCTTCAAACCCTGGAGACAAATCTCACTATGTCTAAGTATCTGTAACTGTGCCCCCTATGTTTCATTATATACAGTAATATATGTGCACAGTCTCACATCCATGCGTATACACATGCATACATACATACACCTATATACCTATATCTCTACATACTTACATATATATATGCACATATTTTTTTAGTTGTTGTTCTTTCAAAATTATATATGGTATAGCAATTACCAAAAGATTCTTTTTTCTTGTGTACCTTTTAGTGACATTGTTTACTTTGGTCAAGCAGTGCATATTGCACTCTCATTTAGTGTTACCTTTCCCATCACCAAAAAGAACAAGTGACTACTATCTAGAGCATGTGCCTTTTTAATGTCTGACTTGGCATCTTTCTCCCTATGAATTCCATTCATTAGTGCCTGATCTCTGCTGGGCACCATCAGAAAAATCTCCAATGCCCTCTCCATGTGATAGCTATAAAGTCTCCAGTCTTTTCTTTTCCTGGCTCTAGATTCCTAGTTACTTCAACCTAGCTCTCAGAGCACGAGTTTGAGTCTCTTTGCCATCCCTTTGAATCTGTAAAGATACTTTCTGGTCCATCTCTATTCCTGGTTGTATCACATTAAGGAAAATAAATATAATTCCTATTACACAGTAGAATGTAAGTATCACTTTCCCAGCTCTAGATATTATCATTATAACATATAAAGTGCATTAGCTTTCATAGCAGATCTATTCCACTACTGATGAATCCCAAGCTTAGGAATGATTAAATTTCTTGGTCTCTCCCCCTCCAAGAATTGTGGTGCTAAGCATGTCTCTTCTGTCTTATGTCTGACTAGTTGGTAAATCTGGATTCATGCATAGAACTTCACACTGCTTCTTATTAAAATTTATCCTTTAGTTCAGCCTATCATGCCAGCTTGTCAACACCTTTCAAAGTTTTTAATTTGTCATCAGGCACGCTCAATATCACTTCCAGCTCTGAGTTACTCATCCAATTAATATAACTTCTATACCTTTATTCAAGACACAGATAAAAGTATCAAATAGGACACAGCCAAAGGCAAAAATCTCAGGGATGCCTAGTAAACATTCTAGCATAATATGTGGCTACACTTTCAGCTAGCTACCAATTGAGGCTTTGCAGTACATGCAGGTTTTCCACCTTATCCACAAGAACAATAAGAGAGCCTCTTGAAAAAGTTGCTGAGCTCAGGATGTATCAGCAGTGGAACAGATCTGCTATGAAAGCTAATGCAATTTATATGCTATAGTGATAACATTTACATTCTACTGTGTAACAGAAATTATATTTTTCTTTATATGACACATCCAGGAACAAAGATAAACCACAAAGTATCTTTACAGATTCATTAGGATGGCAAAGAGCCACAATTCATATCTATCAGTTTCCTAATGGTTCAATCCAGTTAATAATTCTGAAAAGGGAGGAAATTAAAGTTCTTCTGAGACTCAGCTTTTAGAATTTCCTATTTATTCTCTTCACTCTACACAGGCTGTCTCTTCTGATCCATATCAAACCTCAACTAGGAACATTAAGCCAAATAGCGTGTGGTTTTCTAAAAACTTCTTTCTCTGTCCTTTTTGAAAATCTTTCAGAATCGTGCCTGGGCACCCTAGACATTCAAAGACTACCACAACTCTTTTTGCCCCAATTAGAATTCTCCCCCAAAACTCTCATCTCAGTAACTGACACCAACATCCAACAAACTGCTCAGCTAAGATCCCAAAAGCCTTTCCTCATCCTCATATTCAAACACCAGCAAATTCTACTGGCTATAATTCAGTTATGTCCTAAATCTGTCCATTTTTCACTATGTCTATGGCCACCACCCTAATTCAAACTGCCTGGCCTCCTGTTGTGTTTCCATTCTAGCTCCACTAAATGTCATTCTTCATATAGCAGCTAGAGTAGTAATCTAAAATTTTAATTCTGATAATTTCCCTTCCTTCCTTAAAACCTTCCAGTAATTCAAAGTTCTTCCCATGGCCTATACGGCCTGAATGTCCTGACCCCCTCCACCTCTCTTCTCATACCATGGTCCTGAATACTTAGCACTGCCTCAAAAATCTATCAAGTTTCACCCTACTTTTAGAGTCTTTTCAACTTGTCCTCTCTGCTTAGACCTCTCTTTTCCCAGACCTTTGTTTTGCATGAGCTCCTTCTCAACTTTCAAGTTTCAACTTCTCAGAGTCTTATCCTGGTCACCCTATCTAAAGTTGCTGCTTTGACACTTACTGATGAAGATCAAGGGCAACAGCCTCTGTACTGATTGCAACTCAACATTAAGACACCTAAAATCCTGACAACTGGACTAGTGGGCAACATCATCATAAATGGAGAAAGGAATGAAGTTGTTAAGGATTTCCATTTTACTTGGGTCCACAATGAAAACCCATGGAAGCTGCAGTCTGCATCAAAAGACATACTGCATTGGGAAAATCTGCTGCCAAGGACCTCTTTCAAGTATTAAAAAGTAAAGACGTCACCCTGAAGACTAAGGTGCACCTGACCCAAGCAATGGTATTTTCAATCACACCATATGCATAAGAAAGCGGGACAATCAATAAAGAAGACAGAAGAATTGATGCCTTTGAACTGTGGTGTTGGAGACCAACATTAAATGTGCCACAGACCACCAAAAGAACAAACAGATCTGTTCTAGAAGTATAACCAGAGAACTCCTTGGAAACAAAGATGGGAGACTGTGTATTACATAACTTAGACATGTTGTCAGAAGTATCAGCCCCCGGAGAAGGACATCTTGGTAGAGTGCTCTGGTAGAGAAGACTCTGGAAACTTTATAGCTATCACATGGGGAGGAGATTAGAGACTTTTCTGATGGTACCCAGCAGAGATCCAGCTTAGCAGAGTGGAGGGTCAGCAAAAAAGAGGGAGACCCTCAACAAGATGGACTGACACAGTGGCCACAATAATGGGCTTAAGCATAAAAACCATTGTGGACATGGCGCAAGACTGGGCAGTGTTTCCTTCTGCTGTTCGTACAGTGGCTATGAGTTGGAACAGACTCAGAGGCACCCACCAACAACCACTAAGTTGCTGCTTGCTCCCCTATTACTTTCTTTTATGTTTAGCATGCACAATTCAAAATTATTTTCCTTGGTTTACATACTGTTTGTGTGTCTTTCTTAAGACTAAAACAAAATCCATCCCCATCCAGCTGACTCCAAACTCAAAGCAACCCTACAGGACACAGGAGAACTGCCCCCAGAGGGTTTCCAAGGCTATTAATCTTCATGGAAGTGGGCAGCCACATCTTTCTCCTGCAGAGCAACAGCTGGGTTGAAATCGCCAACCCTTCGGTTAGTAGCTGAGCACCTAACCACTGCACCACCTGGGCTCTTCTGTCACTTCTTGTTAAAATACAACTTCCATGAAAGCAGATATCTTATCTGTCTTACTACTGTTGTCTGCTGTGGTTCAGTTAATATGTCAAGGAGTGGAAGAATAAGATCTCATCCATCAGTTCTCTCCGATTCTAGAATGGGCATTTTTAATGCCAGAAGCTGGAAACTAGGTTACTACCACTGACAAATATGGAGCAGCAGCTAACAATCTGACTTATTCACTTTTAAAATGGGGTGACCACCTCCAACAAAACTCTATGTCTGAAGTTTCCCAATTCTTCAACAGAGATCAGAAATACCATTCATTACAGAAGTTCTGAGTTAATCAGTGTATCTTCAAAAAACATAATACTAAAAAATAAATAAATAAACAAAACCACTGTCAACAAACAAACAAACAAATTCCTGGAATGTTTAAGAATTTACTTGTCATTCATATTAAGAATTTCCACTTAGTAAGAGAAAGTATTCCATATCCCATCCACCCCTTTTAATAATTTTGCTGTGACAAATTATATGTAACATAAAGTTAATCATTTTAACTATGTTTAAGTATACAATTCAGAACATTAATTATATTCAGTGTTGTGCAACCTTCACCACTATCTATTTTCAGAACTTTTTCTGCACCTACTAAGCAGTAACTCCCCATTCCTCCCCCACCCCACACCTCTGATCTTCCTGTCTCTATGAATTTGCCTATTCTAGATCTTTCACATAAGTGGAACAACCGAATACTTGTCCTTTTGTGTCTGGCTTATTTCATTACCAGCAGCCAGACCGCTATTGTGGATAACCTGGGGAAAGTAGTACAGAAAAAGTAGAATAATGTTAAATTATTTTGTTTCAAAATTGCTTCCTACAGACTTTTTTTTCCTTCCCCACAGAAAAAGACAGAATCGACCTTTTCCATACTTCTCTGCACTACCCTGTTGTTGTTAGGTGCCACTGAGTCAATTCCAACTCATAGTAACCCTACACAAAACAGAAACACTTGCTCAGTCCTGTGTCATGCCCACAACTGTTTTTATGCTTAAGCCTGTCACTGCAGCCACTATGTCAATACGTCTTGTCGAGAGTCTTTTTCTTTTTTGCTGACCCTCCACTCTACCAAGCATGATGTCCTTCTCCAGGAATTGATCGCTGCTGGCCACATGTCCAAAGTTTGTGAGAAGCAGTCTATCTTTGCTTCCAAAGAACACTGGTTATACTACTTCCAGAACGGATCCATCTGTTCTTTTGGCAGTACATGGTACATTTCAATACTATTCTCTAACACCGCAATTCAAAGGCATCAATTTTTCTTCTGTCTTCCTTATTCGTTGTCCAGCTTTCTCATGCATATGATGAGACTGAAAATACATGGCTTGGGTCAGGTTCACTTTAGTGTCCAAGGTGACACCTTTACTTTTCCAAACTTTAAAGAGGTCCTTTACTGGACATTTTCCCAATGCAAAGTGTCTCTTGATTTATTGACTGCTGCTTCCATGGGTGCTGATTGTGGAACCAAGTAAAATAAAATCCTTGAAAACCTCAATCCTTTCTCTATTTATGATGATGTTGCTTACTGGTCCAGTTGTGAAGATTTTTGTTTTCTTAATGTTGAGGTGCAATCCCTACTGAAGACTGTGGTCTCTGATCTTCATTAGTATGTTTCAAATCCTCTTCACTTCCAGCAAGCAGAGTTGTGTCATCTGCGTAATGAAGGTTGTTAATGCCTCTTCCTTCAATCCTGATGCCTCGTTCTTCCTCACATACTCCAGCTTCTCAGATGATCTGCTCCCCACACAGATTGAAAAGGTACAATGAAAGGTTAACAACACAGACGGACACATTTCCTAACTTTAAACCATGTAGTATCTCGTTCTGTTTGCATGACTGCCACCTGATCCATATACAGATTCCTCACGAGCACAATTAAGTGTGCTGGAATTCTTGTTCTAGAACTGATCTTGGCAATGTTGACTTTTTACCAACACTAAGGTTAAACTGGAAACCCTGATGAGAAACTGTCTCCAGAGAGCTAATCTGAAAATTCCAGCAGTATTTACAACATAAAACTCAGTTTCCCAAGCAAACAGTGCCATCAACCATTTCTGGGATCCGTATGTCGAGGTTTCTATTTATAATAGCTTTGCAATTCCTTTGAGCTTACTGACATAACTGGTCCATCATCTTGTTCTTGTCTGCCTTCACCAGTGTTATCCCTCTGCCTCCTACTGTCTCCCAGGTGACTAGCAAATACTCGAGAACTATTCTTCCCTTTTTTCCCAATCCCTGTAAGGCAGAAGCTTCATAAAAATAATACAAAGTGAAGGAGTGGTGGTAGAAATACTATTTTTCCCCTAAGGCTAGATACTTACAGGGCCCAGAAACTAGTCATTTGCAGCACACCTGTATTCTATTTGTTATCTATGAAATCTGAGACCCAGGCAAACTGGAAAGGCAGGGAATGGATCTTACATTACTATTATAATTAAATAATGGTAGCATACCTCCTAGAACTCTACGCATACCAGCTTATGCTATGGTTTTGGAGATCATTACAGTTAAGACCTCATCTCTCAGATTTGTTTGTCTCTCTTCATATACACTGCAGGATACACTCCAGCTACTTCCTGGCTGCAGACAGCCAGGACAGGCAGGCTTCTCTTCAGCACAGGCCCCCTCCTCAAGCCACAGTCATTCCCATTGTGTCTCAAGTACTCACTCAGATTTGTACTGGTCTCCCTCCACTGAGCAGGTACTATGCAAAAACAACATTAAAATATGTCTATCTGTGTATTACAGTCTTCTCACCCTTGGTTCAGGCATCTTCTTTCTTTCCATTCCACTCCTAAGACACCCAGTGCTACTAAGGTACTCAGATGTGACAAATTAACCCCCCAAAACTGAATCTGAAAAAATGAATTAACACTTGCTCACTAAGTACTTCATAGTCCATGAGTACTGATCAGATTAACTAATACATGTGAAAGACCAAACCCTATATAAAATAAGGTACAGTTAATATTACTGTTCAGGTATCACTGTTTTAATTTGTTAAATATCCCCAAGGTATATACTTTGTAAAAGGCCATACAGAGAAGCAAATGAATTTCTAGTGTGGACTTCTAGGCACTGATTCTTGAGTAGAAGAGATGTTTGGGGGCAGAAGTGTCTTCCTGGTGTTCCTCAAATAATCTTCCAATGTAGTTACTTTAAGACTGGACCTGAATCCCTCTTCTAACTTTAGGAGCCACTCCTCTAGAACAGTAATAAATAATCAACATCTAGTCACTTGATCATACAGACTACAGAGATGTTCTCAGACTGCTTCATTGTATATATTCTTCTTATCCATTTTAGCTATAAATACCTTGAGTACAGAAGTTGTTAAGACTTGTTGCTCTTCCCCTCTGACTCTCTGTTAACCCAGAACTGAAACCATTTCCGAAGCCAACTCTTCAAACAGACTAGATCACAAGTAGCAAAATGTTACTCTTTGAAGATAATGTGTTTCCTAGTTCAGGTAGACAAAAGAGACTTAATGGGCAGCTCCTATCCAGAGGCAGATAGAGGCCAAGGTAGAAACAGACAGAGGCTGGCTGAATAGACAGGAGAAACTTCAGTGTAGAAAGGAGGAACGTAGTCACATTACTGAGATAGCAGCTGGAGTCACATTACAAGTGTGCATAACTTTTTGTATGAAACAGTATTGTAAGCTGTAAATTTTCCCGTAAAGCACAATTTTAAAAAAGACATGGCCCTCTCTTACTACACCAACCATCATAAGCACAAACACAAGGAAGGCTGAATTGAGACAATATGACTTACAAGAAAACACAAACATACACAATTAAAAAAAATCTTTTAAATTGGAACATAATAATCAAGTACCCAGTTTCGCTGCAAAATGAATCTTTTATTAAAATTATTTCCAAAAACGCAAAAGATTCCTAGTTACAAGCTGATTCCTGACCCTGCTGTCCTCGTTAAGCTGACTCCTTCCTCTCCTCTCTTTTTTCACCTCCTCTCACTTTCACTTTTTTGTTTTGTTTTGCTTTTATGACGACATTTTGCCAACATCAGAAGCAACTTCGGGAAAGGAGAGCTTTTAGAAAAATTTCTGTTCCGGCCCAACCACCTCACGCATAAAGATGGTCCAGGCCCAAGAAGCTTCCTCAAAGAGTCAGAAAGGAGAGAACCACTTTTACATTGAAGTTTGAGTATTTTAGCGGACATAACCCACCAAGTCGCAACGGTTTTCAAAACAAACTCGACAAAGTTCAGGCGGTTCGCAGCTCCGGGTGGAAGCTGAGGCAGCCCGCCTCACTCGCAAACCCTCGACTGGGGACCGCAGGGCTCCGAGCGACCCAGCGGGGTGGTCTCAGTTCTTCTGCCGTCTCCTGCTTCCCCTTCTCCTAGAAGTCCAGCTTCTCCTAGCGACTCTGAGCCGACCTCTCACTACGGCCCCTCCGCCCGGCGCTTCATCACAACCAGACTCCCGTCAGGCCCAGGCCTCTGCTCTCCAAGGGTACCACTTCCCGCCTCTCGATCCCCGGCCCAGGCCCTCAGGCGCCGCTCCGCTCCTCGGTGGCCCTCCAGATACCTCCTGCACCCTACTTTCTTTCTTTCCCCCACTCTCCCCACTTCCCCCAGTGCCCCCCGACCTCGGATTCCTCCAACCGCTTTCATCAGAACCCCCAAAGATCCGTCTTACGGTCTCTCTCCTCCCCGCCCCCCGCTTCACCGGTCCGCCCGGACGCCTTCCCTCCGCTCTCCTCCCGGCTTCCGGCAACCCTCTCCCCTCGTCCTCACCTCGCTCCCATCCTCCAGCAGCAGCCACTCGGCGGTCATCCCCACCCGCCGCAAGCACCATCTCCGGCCACCGGTGTCGTCTCCCGTGACCAGGGTGTCGGGCTCCCCCATAGCCCCCTCGGTCCAGAGCTGAAATCGCGGTCAGCACACAGCGAGCCCTGGACTCGGGCACCCGCAGCACCTCCGCGTCCTCACAGCCGCCATACTTAAACAACAGACAGAACCAATCGCCGAGCGCTCGCGATCATTGCGAAGCCACGCTCGGGCGCCAAGTCCAGCCCATTTTCTCGGCCAGCAAACTAGCGTCACTGCGCCTGCGCGAGATGAAGGCAACGGCCTCCCAGTGCCATAGGGGCGTGGGGATCCGTGCCGCCGTTTCCGCATGTTGTTGAAGTACTCTAATTCTTGCGCCAGCCTACCTTCCATTCCCTCTGTAGTACCAAACAGCCCAGTCCTGTCACCCCAGGCAGGACCTTCTTCTCACTGTTCCTCTTTGTTAAAAATTCGGCATTTATTCAAGAACCCTACTAACAGACCGCAACTGATGGTCCGACGCCCGGGGTATTCCCTGGGAGCGTGTCTCCCTAAATCTGCTGCTACCCCTGTCTAGAAAACACTACTTAGGTCAACTCTTCGGACAAAAATGGGCTAGACTCGGGGACACAATGTGACCACATGGTGTGTGTACTTTATGGTACTATGTGTTTATAGGATGCTGTCCTACTGGTCCCTTTCTAGATGGGAGAGAAGAGGGTGAAAAGGAAAGGACAGGAACTTGTTAAGAGGAAAAGACAAGTACAGAATGAAAAGGAGTGCGCTGTCAGCGGGCAAGAAGAGCAGAAAGAGCTGCAGATAGATAGGCATGCAACATTTATTTGGATTGTACACTTTCACTTAATTAAATTAATTAAAAAATTCTGCACCGACAATGACTGCCCTGAGAGGGAACACAACAACAAAGAGTCCCTGATAGCAGTAGAAAAATAGAGGCTGCAGCCTCGAACACTATTAAAAGACCAGATTTGCTGATCTGACATGCTGGAGGTCCGGACCCTTTAGAACATGGCCCCTGGACTTGCTGCTAGCCCAGTGCTGAAACCAGTACAGAAGCCAACTCTCCAGACAAAAACTGGACTGGACTATAAGACAAAAAGTGATGCTGGTGAAGTGTGTGCTTCTTGGCTTAAATATACACATGAGGCTGTCTGAGCAGCTTCTCTCTAGAGGTGAGATGGGGGAGTGTAGAGGAGGGGACAGGAATTGGTTGAGGGAGGAGTGCGCTGTCACGGAGTTGGGAGAGCAGCTAGAGTTGCATAGATGTGTGTGCGCGAGGTTTTATATGGCAAATTGACTTGGATTGTAAACTTTCACTTTAAAGTACAATGAATTTTTTTTTTAAATATAAAAATTCTGCATTCATGACTGCATCATACTGATGCTTGGAGCTCTAGTGGTGCAGTGGTTAAATGCTTGGCTATTAAGCAATAGGTTGGAAATTCCAACCCACCTCTGCAGGAGAAAGATGTGGCAGTCTCCTTCCACAGAGAATCACAACCTTGGAACCCTGAGGGCAGTTCTACGCTGTCCGATAGCATCACTAGGAGCTGAATCAACTTGGCAGTAACGGGGTTTGGTTTTTGTTATGATGATCTACATATTGTTTAACAACTATAACCCACTTTTAAAACACCTTGAAACTTGTGATAATGTTAAAATATGTTAAGTCGATTCCTAAATAGTATCTGTTTTGCAAGATGTCCTTTTATTACCCAGTTAAAAAAAAACTTATACTAGGCAAACCTCTAGAGGCAAAACGCAGGACCAGTCATTGCCTGAGGCTAGGTGTGGGAGCTGGGAATTGAATGCAACCCCACTGAGCTCAGAGGGAATTTCCGGAGGATGATTGAAACGTTCTAAAACTAGATTGTGGTGATGATTTGCACAGCTGCATGCACTTACTGAAAAATCATTGAACTGCACAAATGATAACGGGTGAATTTATGGAATGCAAATTACTCTCAGTAAAGTTAATTGAAATAACATATAGATACATAATTTCAAATTCTTCCCTTTGATTTTCCAGTGTTGTGTGGTACTTGCTCTCTGTGGTGACTACCTCTGTGATAACTCAGTGCCCCACTGTGTCTTTTTATTTTAGTGATACCTGATTGACAATTTTCTTATACTATATTCTGTCACAAAAAAAAGTACATATACCCCAAATGAATCATACAAAGCATAATAGTAAGTGACTAGTGTTTACTGAGAGCTAAGTGCCAGGTACAAGGTCAAGCATGCTACATACTTTATCATATTTGTTGTTCACAAGCCATATGATGATGATGACTTCTATTGAGAGAAGAAAGCCTGAAGAATTATAGCCTTTCCTAAAATACCAAAACTCTGAAGGTTTCGAACCTAAAGAGTTATAGCCTTGTTAAAAGCACCAGGAGCCTGGAAGCCTGGCACAAGAAAACCCCCAATGCAAGTGCTTCCTGTGAGCAGTTCGACCCCAGAGAAAGGAGAGCCCCTTCCTCACAACTTAAGAATTTGCTTATCTTTATCTTTGTAACCATGTTAACACCAGTTAGAAGGTAGAACGATAATTTGTAAAACTACAAATACCAATAGGAATGCTGTATGAAAATTTCTTTGTTTGAACTTTCTGTAAAGTATATATAAACTCTGGAATTTAGCAGGACGGGGAACGCAGCCATTTTCAGACTCGGTCCACTGCATTCCCCAGCTGGAATTAAAGGCCTCTCCTCTAGCAGCTAACGGGGAGTGATCCTTGCTCCCCAGAGCTTTGTTTAACAGGTATTTGTAAACCCCTGTTTTTCCTGTAACATTAGTGGTGCACTGGCTGGCAGGGAAGTGAGTTTGGATGGGTGAAATTACACCACTCCTTCAGGAGGCCCATGAAGGGGGCCACCCCTCTTTCATCCTTATTGGCTAGTAAGGGCGCCTGGGGTGACTACGCTGCCCCTGTGTGGCCACTCTGGAGGGCAGGGAGGAGACCCCCTGCAGAGGACTCTCAGGAGGTGAACACCAGAAGGAATTGGCACTTTGGAGACGTCTGAATCATGATAGGGACCGGTCTGGAGCAGGAAATAGGGCAGGCCTGCTTTAAATAGCAGAAGGAAAGGTTGATCACCCCTCGGCATCTCTCCAGTACCACTTGGAGGCTGAAAATGAGTGGGAAGCAGAGCTTGCCTGGGTTATAGGAGCAGGAAAATTGACAAGGGCCCACCCAGTTCAGGTGGAGGAGGGGGCCTGATCAGCCCCCTGGCATTTCCCAGTGCCACTAAACTAACCCTTACTGGTGAAAAACTGAAATTGGCAGGGATAGGACTAAGAGGAGTAAGGGTGGGATTGTGTGTGTTCGAGTGTTAGTGGCTAGGACAGGGAAGTGCTCTGCCTAGAGCTGCTGTGGATTGCGGCTAGCCAGCATTCTGGGGAGGAGCGCTGCACCGGAGACGCGCTCCCTCTCCCCTTGGCTGTAGCAGGGGTTTCAGGGCAGGAGCAGAGCAAAGAGACAAGAAAAGACAAGAGTGAGGGGGACAGCTGGACAGGTGCACGCTAGCCAGAGACAAGAAGTCTCCAGGAGGGAAGGGAAAGCCCAGTGCTTCCTGAGGCCCCTAGGTGGCAGGGAAAGACCCTGAGAGGAGGGGGCAATCCCTGGGCAAAAAGAAGCAGAGGTCCTGCCTACTGGAAGTCCCTCGCCTCCCCACGGTGCAGCCACAGGCTGAGGAAAAGGGGCAGAGTTTCCCACCGTCACGCACCACGGAGAATTGCCAACTGTAGGTCAGCGGAGCTAGCTCTGCCTGAGGTCACTGTCACCAAAGTTTAATTTACTGGCCTGGGGCAGACTAAAAGAGAAATCCCGAGTAAAAGACGTCCTTAAATTTTGTGCTATCAAGTGTGACCTGTTAATGATTCTAAAAATTGTGACATCATTATGAAACTTAATCTATGGTTAACAAATAAACTCTAAATTAGTCGTGTAAATGTGTATGTGTGTAAAAGTGTTTAGAGGCTGACTAAGACAGGGCATGCCTGTCATTTGTCAGAGGGAAGAACATGAGGAAATGTATAACTCTAATACTTTACAACACGTCTTCCCTTTTTCAAAATGTGTAATTGAAAGCTTCACATAACTAATGCCATGATGAAACTCTAAATAATCTGTTAAGTGCTTCTCACTGCAACAGCTGCTCTGGCCTCTGCACTGGCCTCTTTCCAAAGGGGTGCAGAGCCTCTTGGCTCCTGCAACCTTGGGTATCCTGAAAAATGGCCTTCAGCTTGGAAAACAGCAGCCCAGAAAGCTGCCTGGCATTTTTACATTTTTCAGAGTCTCCTTGCTCCCGGAATCTTGGTCCCCTCCACCCCTCCAGTCTCCTAAGAAACAACCTTCAGCCTGGAAGGCAGCCTCTGGGAAGGCTGCCTTTGTTACTTCCACAACTTTTTTTCTTTACTCCTTATGTTAAAGTAAACTGGCTAGTTTCTTGTGACTATTCTGTTCTGAGACGTATACAGTTATCTATGGATGACTACTTAAAAACAAGATATTTCTTGTTGAAATAATATATAAACTCTGATGTAAAATTATCTTTTGAGACTCCGTGGAGAGCAGCCTACATTACTGTAGAGTCTCTAGTGGTATCATACCTCCCAATAAACTTTCTTCCTCTTTCTAACTTGGAGTATTTTATATTGGCTCGACTGCTTCAGGGCCCAGACCCAGATCAGACAACAAATTTAGGCCTCCAATATGGGGCTGGTGGGCTCAAATTTTTATGCCCTGGTTCTGTCTCTCTGAAGGCCCTTTGGGTGGACCCAGGAAGAGAGAAGGTGCACCCCATCCTGAGTTGTGGAGGCCTCTTAATATATGACAGCCAAGAGGTAAAGTGATGGGGAACTCCACGGCAGCAAACTCGAGAGAGGGAGAACATTTCTGGTGGCCACGGTAGGGAATTGGGCATTGGGTGGTAAGTCCTCTGTGGAAGCCATAGAGGACATTTGTTCTCATAAACTCCCTCCAAGAATGGGCAACCAAGTCCCGTGAGGTTAGATGAGAGAGACTGGTGAGGTGCCCCAATTGCAACAGGGTACCCAGGAAGGCAAGGTTCTGGCCGAGAGTGCACTGGGAGTGGACTTATTTTAGGAAGGGATTCCCAGAGTTAGAGATCTTGGTGCCATTGTAAAGTTTGATCTCTAAATTAGGTGTCTGTGTCTGTGTCTATATATATGGTGCTGCTGAAAAAAATTCTAAGGTTAAACTGCTATGTGTATGTGACATGCTTTATGACTTTATAACATGGAAAAAGGATAAAACTATTTTAACTCTTCTTGTACAGGTAAATGATAATGACAGGGTAAGCAGAAAAAGGGGCTAGAGAAGATGGGACAGATAAGGTCTCCCCACCCTGCACTGAGTGTGTTACAATTTGGCCTGGCTCCCTGGGAGAACTTTACCCACTCTGGGAGGTGCCAGTGCCCACTGCAGAAGAAACTATATCTGAAATGTAGCGAATGTAGAGACAAAAGATGAAGAAGAAATAAAAGAAAGAGAAGATGGAAGGCTAGGTAGCTAGAGGGAAATAGAGAAAACAAAACAAAACAAAAATACAGAGAAAAAAGAAAACGGATAAAATAACAAGAGACAACAAAGGAGAGACTCCAAAAAAACAAAAAAATCTTCGTGCCCAAAAGAAAACCCAAAAAAACCCTCAGATCCGTCAAAGACAAGTGAAGTACTGGGGCTTCCTCCTCCAACAGGGAGAAAGGAAACTTGGAGTGGAGAGAAAGCAAGTTATTCAAAATATCCCAACCCCAAAGACATGGAGGCAAATTAGAAAATTCCTAGGAGCAGTGGGATTCTGTTGTATATGAATCCCCAACTTCACAGTATTAACCAGGCCCGTGTATGAAGCACAAAGAGGGGAGAAAAGGAACCAATGAAATGTGAGGCTGACCAACAAACGGCCTTTGAGAAGCTAAAGGAAGAATTATAGGCAGCCCCTGCTTCAGGACCCCCAAATTTAGTTAAGCCTGTCATACTGTATGTTTCAGAGAAGAATAAAATAGCAGTGGGAGTTCTTACTCAAAACATTGAGTCTTAGCCAAGACCAGTTGTATACCTCTTCAAGCAGCTCGACAGGGTTTCAAAAGGATGGCCCCCGTGACTAAGAGCACTTGCTGCCACTACCTTACTAGTACAGGAAGCTGACAAATTGACAGTGGGACAGCACCTAAAAGTTCGAGTGCTTCATGCTGTGGTCACTCTTATGTGGTCACCATTGGCTAACTAATTCACATCTCACAAAATACCAGAGTTTGTTATGTGAGAACTCAAGATTATAATCAATCTTGAGTTCTCACATAACAAACTCTGGTATTTTGTTCAGAGACAGCCACCTCTCTGAACCCAGCCACCCCGCTACTAGTTGGGGTAGGGGGACCCACCCATGACTGTGTAGAAGTCATTGAGGCAGTGTACTCAAGCAGGCCAGACTTGCTTGACCAGCCTCTGAAAGACTCAGATCTTGAGCTCTTTGTGGGTGGAAGCAGCTTTGTAGACCCTGGCGGAGAGAGACCGGCTGGCTATGCAATAGTCACTCTGACTGATGTGGCTGTGGCAAAGTCTTTGCCCCAAGGGACGTCCACTCAGAGGGCTGAACTAACAGCACTGACATGGGCCCTGGAACTCAGTGAAGGGCAGAGTGTGAACAGTTATATGGACTTGAAGTATTCCTTCCTCACCTTTCATGTACGTGGAGCTATCTATAGAGAAAGGGGGCTTTTGAAAGCAGGAGGAAAAGACTTAAAATACCCAGGTGAAATCATGCAGGTACTGGAAGCTATGTAAAAACCCAAAGGAGTAGCAGTTGTCCATTGCTATGGGCTTCAGAGAACTGGCACCCCAGAGACAAGAGGAAAAGCAAAAACAGATGCTGAAGCAAAAAGGGCAGCAACCCTCCCATATAAGGGAGCCACTGTTGCCCCTTTAATCCCATGGACACCAGACTTGATTCCTACATATTCTGAGGGAAAAAAGAATAGATGAAAAAAGAAACGGCAGAAGATGCTGGAGAAGGATGGAAAGAGCCAATAGATGGTAGAAGTGTACTTCCCCATCTCGTAGGGCCATGAGTTGTCCTTGCTGCACGTAAAGCCATCCACCTGGGGCCTGAAAAGACTGAACAACTGTTAGATACTTTTATATTCCTCCTTTAGCTACCTTAACAAAGAAAGTCAGCCAACATTGTGTGACCTGTAGCCAACACAATGCTAAACAGGGACCATTCCTGCCTCCAGGAATCGAATCCTATGGAATGGCCCCTTTTGAAGATGTACAGGTGGGCTATACTGAGCTGCCTTCATGTGGAGGGAACTGGCATCTACAGGTTGTAGTCTGCACATATTCGGAATGGGTGGAAGCGTTCCCCCCTAAGACAGAAAAGGCTCATGAAGTAGTGATGGTGCTGCTCAGAAAAATTATTCCTTGATATGGGCTACCACTTTGAATTGGGTCTGATAATGGACTGGCCTTTGTAGAGGAAATAGTACAGAAAACAGCAAAGGCCTTCAACATCACCTGGAAATTACACACATTATATAGGTCTCAGAGTTCAGGCAGGGTAGAGCACATGAATAAAACCCTAAAGACAGGAATTAGTAAACTCTGTCAGAAGGCAAGACTCACTTGGGTGCAAGCTTTACCATTAGTTTTATTTAAGATCAGACACACTCCTTCTAAGAGGACAGGGTATTCCCCTTACAAGATAATGTATAACAGGCCTCCACCTATCCTCCGAAATCTGCCAGGGACCCCTAAGGAGCTGGGAGAGACTGAGTTACATAGGCAGTTAGAGGCCATGGGGAGGATAGCTAAAGGGATTTCCACCTGGGCAGCTGATCGTGTTCCTGTTAGCCTTTTTGCCTCTGTCCACCCTTTCTCACCAGGAGACCAGGTCTGGGTTAAGGACTGGAGTCTAGTGCCACTCAAGCTCAAGTGGAAAGGCCTCTACACCGTCATCCTGACCACACCCACGGCTGCAAAGGTGGAAAGAATCCCCACCTGGATCCATCACAGCCAACTGAAGAAGGTGTCACCACCTCTCTGGGAGGCAGAACTCAACCTGATCGACCCCTGCAAGGTGACATGGAGAAGGCCAGCAGTATGCCTTGCCCAGATACAACCAGGAAGCTGGCTGGTCTATGCACGGCGGAATCTTGAAGATGTCCATTGTGGGACTCATCCTGATTGGACTTTGGACTTTAGGAGGAGTGTGATCTGTGTATTCACAATGCTAAGGTGGGACAGAAATTAACAGCTACATTGCTGTTTCACAGTTTTTGTGAATGTAAGGGAACTCACAAAGAGACATGCACTCACAATCAGACACAATAATTTATATGTGATCCTGGGAAAGATAAGGGCTCATACAAATGTTACAGTCCTACTGAGACCCCCACAACTGTGATATTTGAAATAAGACAGAGAAAAGGATGAAGAAAGGGACCTATAATAGCCCAGATGGAAGTAAAAGGGAGTCCCAGCCAGGTAACCCTAAAGTTTGATGCCTGTGACACTATAAGCCATTATACAGGCCCAGGAACCTGTAGTTTCCTTAATTGACAGAGGAAATACATGAAAGAACAGAACATAAGCACATATGCTGAACCTCCCCGGTGTGTGATAAGACATGCCGGTGGTGGTCATGTGTGTGATGGGCTACTTGGAAGGGCAGCAACACAGGGAAGGTCTATCTAAAAAAGGGAATAGCCACGACTAATTGCAAGGCTAATCAGTGTAATCCACTAGAAATAGTAATCACTGACCTGATGAACCTCTGGTGGGAGCTATGGGCAAGGGTGACACTGGGGATAATAACAGCTGGAATTGATGCTAAAACTCCTATTTTCATCAGGAGACAAATCCAAAACTATTCTGAAAAGATTTACCAGGTCCTCCCATCCTTCTATAAGGAGGCCATCAGACCTGCACCTGAAACTCCACAAAATGCCAAAAACTTGCTTTGGGGGCTAGCAGAGGGTATAGCCCAATCTCTGCATGTCAAATCATGCTATGTGTGTGGAGGTACTCTTATGGGAAATCAGTGGCCATAGGAAGCAAAAGAGCTACTGCCCCATGAAACCATTAATACAACAGACCAAAAGAGACCCCCTTAAGAATAAGGCCTTCTGGGTCCTGAGGTCCCCCATAATAGGGTAATATTGCCTGGCTAGATGTGATAAGGAATTTACCTCATTTGTTGGAGAGTTGACCTGCCTGGGAAAAAAGACCTATAATGCCTCAGCTAAGAAGAGTGAGTGATGGAGAGAAAGTAAAACTGAACAGAACTTCCTCAACAGGTTCACTTACCTGAGAGAAGGCTGGGAGGACCCAGGAAGTCCAAGGGACCAGGCAGCCCTGACTAGGCTGTATTGAATATGTGGAAATAGAGTACATGTTCGTCTCCCAGATGACTGGAGTGGGAGCTGTGTAGTAGGTATCATAAAGTCTTCTTTCTTCTTGCTGCCCCTTAAAACTGGAAGGTTACTTGGCTATCCTTTCTCTGCCCCTCTGCCTCACCAAGAAGGGAAATTCAAATAGGAGATTGGAAAGATGATGAGTGGCTTCCACAGAGAATAATTCAGTACTATGGACCTGCTGCATGGGCACAAGATGGGTCTTGGGGATACCGAACCCCCATTTACATGCTGAGCCGTATAATTAGACTACAGGCAGTGCTTAAAATCATAATCAATGAGACGAGCAGGGCTCTGACACTTTTAGCACAGCAGCAAACCCAAATGCAGAATGCTATTTACCAAAACTGGCTGGCTTTAGACTACTTGCTAGCCCAGGAAGGGGGAGTGTGTGGAAAGTTCAATCTGACAAACTGCTGCTTGCAGATTGATGACCAAGGACAAGTCATAGAAGACACAGTAAAGAAAATCCAAGAACTAGCCCACATCCTGGTGCAGACCTAGAGTAGGTAGAACCCCCAAAGCCTGTGGGGAGGATGGTTTTCAGCCTTTGGAGGATTTAAGACCCTAGTGGGAGCAGTGTCAGCTATTACGGGGCTTTGCCTAATCATTCCTTGTTTCTTTCCACTAGTAGTAAGAGCTGTATGTGACAGATAGGTGTTGGGTCGTACACAGGTTATACCGGCAAGGAATCAAACCTGAATCTCTCACATGGAAAGCAAGAATTCTACCACTGGACCACTGATGCTCGTAATTCAGGTCTGCTACTACAGCCTAATTTCCCAACCATGGCTGCAATTCCAGCCTGGAGCACTGTGCCGCACTGTCAGATCAAGAGTTTTGGCCTGTGATGTCACAGGAGGACAGAAAAATTGAGGGGAGGCCATAGCTGCACTCATGGAAGTGCTTCCTCAAGCTAAGGATCTGCCCTCACACCACCTAGTATTCTGTCCCAGGAACTTGCTGTGTGCTTAGGGGACATCCTGACCCTGATTGCAGTGGTTAACAGTCCATCTGCTAACCAGAAGGTTGGTGGTTCAACTCCACCAGGTGCTCCTTGGAAGCTCTACGGGGCAGTCCTACTCTGTCCTATTGGGTTACTATTGCAATTGATTTGAGGGCAATGGGTTTGGTTTCGTTTTCTTCTTTTTGTTTTTAAATCTCCTTAGGTTTCTCATGGTTGTGACAGTTTCTCAGGCTTTGTTTTTGATGGCCTTAACAGTTTTGAAGTGTACTGGCCTGGTATTTTATAGCATGTCTCTAACTGGAATTTGTCTGATGTAGACTGGGATTAGGAGTTTGGGGGAAGAAGACCACAGAGGTAAAAATACCATTCTGATTACATTATATGAAAGATATGTACTATCAACATAGTGTCACTTCATCACTTGGTTGAAGTAGTGTTTGTCACTTTTCTTCACTGTAAATTTATTCCTTATCTGCCTTTCCATTATGTACTTTAAGGAAGGACGCTGTTGTGTGCAGTCCACACTTAAGAAATGGAATATTATACTTCCCCCTCCTGAAGGACAGAGTATTTACATAAATTATTTAGATCTCTTCTACATGGGACATTGTCTTTTCTCCCACATTTAGTTCTTCATTCAATCATTTATATCAGTGTGGATTCATGGATATTTATTTTATTTTGTACTTTAGGTTATAATTCCCTGCTATCTGATTTTATTGCTGAATTCGTTCCAGCTATGGTCACTGAAAGCTCTTTCAGCTGGTTACTGAGTCTCTGACATAATCCCATAATTGTAGAGCTTTTTTTTTTTGAGCTTTACCTTAATTTCTGGCAAAACATGGCATAGTCCTAGAGTCTGGGTGCTTATTAACATTGGATGTCATTGGTTCCAGGCCCTCTCAGTTAATAGAACAAGAATATATATGTGTATAATAACCCATGTATATACACATACTGTTGAGTTCCACAGGTCTGTATTGCCCGCAGCTGATCGGTGCTGATGAAGAAAGACACACAGGAAAAACTGCTGGTAAGGAAGAGAGCTGGCAACTCTGATGCCCCAACCCTGGCTTTGGCACTGAGCAGCTCATTTTTATTCAGTGAGCAAAACATGTATATGTGTAGTAAACAAGCTTTGATTTGAATAGGGTTTGGGAAGTCCCTCACAAAGCAAACTTGTCTTCTTATCTAAACAGTGTAACAAAGGCCACTTCCTCAGATGAATTCACCTCACAAGAAGGAAAGCACATAGGCCTGGGCACGGTACAAGGGTCACATTCAGCGGGCCAGACCCTCATTTGCAAGGATCTGATGTCATGCATTCCAGCCTTTTGTGGCTGTTTTCATTCACTCATTCACAGGCTCACGAGCCCAGCACCCAGGCCATAATGCTTGTCCTAACAGTGGCCATGTTGCCCACAGCCCCAGCATACATACTTATAAATATTTCTCTATATATCCTTCTGTAAGCTAAACATTAGTTTACACTGATGTTTTCAACTCTGACACATTACTGCATGGATCATACTATCAAACTATCAAATGGGTCATACCATTACCAGTCTGTAATCTCCACCTCCAAAAGTGAGAAACTGGATCCCTACCATCCATTTATTTAATTGTTCATTTCCAGTATACATACATAATGATTTCAGAATTGTTAACATACACCTCCCTGGGAAACAACTTTCCAAACTAGTGTCATGGGTTGCATTGTGACCCCAAAAATGTATGTATTGATTTGACTTGTCTCTAAGTCCCAATATGGTGCGATTCCTCCCATGTGTTGTGAATCTTGCCTCTGTAATGTTGATCAGGAAGGATGGGCAGTGGATGTGCTGGTGAGGCAGGACTCAAGCTACCAGCTTGTGGGATACAAGGGAGAGAAATGAACAGAAGTAAGTTGGGAACCTCTTACCACCATGAAGGCAGCACCAAGAGCAGAGCACATCCTTTGGACCTGAGGTTACTGTGCTGAGATGCTCTCATTGAACTTGGACTCAGCCTACCAGACTGTGATCATTTCTCTTACTGAATGAACTTATAACTCATAAGTTCATTTGTGGCTTACTGGACTGTGATGATAAAGTTTCTCTTCATGAAACCATCCATTCATGGTATTTTCTGTTAGAGCAGTACCAGGTAACTAAAACAACTAGAAAACAGTGCTTATGTGCAGTTCCTTTTGTCTTTAGTTTGACAGACCCCACTTGTTTTCAAATGCACCTTTCCTCCCCCATCCCTTTCAGTGAGATTGTTTCATGTTTGTAATATATAGGCATACTCTTTTTCAGTCTTCCTTTTTATCCTCATTTTATTTCCCTTGATCTCCTAAATGATTTTTTAAACTTGCATAAATCAAAGTTCACTCTTTCTGCTATGGAATTCTGAGTTTCATCCAATGCATAGTGTCATGTAGCTGCCATTACAGTATATTACGGAATAATTCCATTACCCTGAAATATCCCCTGTGCTTCAACTATTCAGCCCTCCTCCTTGCTTCTTTAACAATATATCCTAGAAATCACTCCATAGCAGTATATACATATATTCCTCCTTCCTTGTTATAGCTGTATATACTACTCCACTCTGTGTATTACCATTTTTAATTCAACCTGTCTCTTACTGATATACAGTTGGATCCTTCCCAGCCCTGCAATGAATTAGTAGTTGCCACTTTTTTTTTTGTTATATACTTTGTACGTATTATCTAAATCCTCACTACTATCTTGTAAGATATCATTATTCCCATATTACTTGTGAGGAACCTAAGACTGCTGGGCTGCCCAAGAGCTCACTGACATAAGATCCTTGAGAGTTATGCCTTCTTTTCCATAGTATCCCTGGCATTTTATCAAATGAATGAATGTAAATCAACTAGTAAATGGCAGTGCAGTGCACTAAAGCTAGGTCATAAGGCTAGGTCTATCTAGCTTAAAAGGTTGCATCCATTGGAACTCAAAAAGTTGCATCTCTAAGGTGGAATGGTCATACTCTAGGAAGTGTGCAAAGTAATCCTTTACTAATAGAAGGAAAATATCACAATGGCTAGTTATGTTTTTGGAAACCTTGGTGACAGTAGTGGTTAACTAACTGTTACAGCTACTAACCAAAAGGTTGGCAGTTCCAAGGCACTCCTTGAAAACTCTGTGTGGCAGTTCCATTCTGTAGAGTCACTATGAGTCCGATCAACGTGATGGCAATGTTTTTTTTGAGTTTTCATTATGTTTTTATTCCATCATCCGAAAAATGTTCACTTTTGTGACTATTTTATAATTACATAAAGACCATCATAGGGGATATTATGGACTTTATAAGTTAATACACAAATACACATACATATATTGCAATTTGTTCTCAGATATTGTTTAGTTACTAAGAGTACATGATCAAAACAGTTTGAAGACCACTGCCTTCTATGATTTGGGAATTTTATTAACTCTACCTGCCCAGCATACTCGTTTACACCAGTGGTTTTCAGTTAGGGTAATATTGTTCCTCTCCTGCCCCCAGGGACATCTGTCAACATCTGGAGAGGTTTTTTTTTTTTTTTTTGTTATCATGACTAGGCAAGGAGTGCTCCCGGTATTTAGTGAGTAGAGACTAGAGATACTGTTAAACATTCTACAAACCATAAGACAGCCCCCATAACAAGAATTACCCAGTCCAAAATGTCAGTGCCAAGATGGAGAGTGCCCATTTCAAGAGTGAGAAATAGAGGGAAAAAGAAGAAAAGGATGTGGAAGAGGAAGTAGGCTGTAACTTATATCTGTGGGTCTGACACTTGTCACATTGTGTTTGCTCAACTGAACAGAACTGAAATATGTTAGATCTGGCTATCAGAAACATTTAGGGAGTGGAGAAGAGCAGTGCAATGGATCATTTTTGTATGGCCTTTCTTGCCATGGTCTTGTAACTCCCGCTGAAATGACTGGGTAGCACTGCCCAAATAAGGTAGTATTGCCCAACAAGGGGATTGAGGAACCCTGGTAGCACAGTGAAGTGTTTGGCTGCTAACCAAGAGGTCAACAGTTCAAATTTATCAGCGTTCCTTGAAAACCCTATGGGACAGTTCTCTGTCCTATAAAGGTTGCTATGAGTTAGAACTGACTCAACAGCAATGGGTTTCGGAGTTTAAAGGTATTGGTCAGTTTTGGCATCACACTAGACTTAAAAAAGAGCCAATTCTGGAGCAGAAAGAGGATCTCCTAAAATCAGGAGACAGAGGGAGATCTGTGACTCCAAAGTCAGTAAGAAGCAACGACAGAGAAATGTATCAGAGGAATGGTGGCAGGAGACAGGGCAATGGGCTTCTGGGTCTGCAGAGTCAGAAAGCCGAATGCCTTTGGGCAGGAGGTTTGCTGGCAGAGTAGAGTGTCTCCAGGCACTTGGTGAAGCTAGGTTTGCTGACCCAGGGAGCTTGAGCAGATCACCTTCATGCTGAGATTTACTGGTAGAGTTGAGTGCCTCTGGACACCTATCAGTACAGCTAAGAGAGCGTTCTAACTCTTGGCCAGAGCAGGACAGAGGCTGAGGGGCCAGACAGAAAGATTCCTATCGCACAGCTGAATAAAGTCTGTCCTGATGGAAGAACTGTATCCTGAGGGTTCCTAAACCTGAATTGTAGTCTATTACTTTCCTAAAAAAACCCATAATCATGAGTATTGTCTGTGAGTTTTGTGTGGCCCTTGCAGTGAATTATCAAACCCAGCAGAGAAGTAGAGAGTGCCGTGGGCAGAACTGTTAGTGTCAGAATGGGTAAAGGTGTCAGAGAGAGGAGGCATGTCTGACCTTCGCTTCATGGTTATCAGCCTTGGGCTGCTGGTCTTGATTCTGCTTCTCCTTCTTGAAGCTAGAGGAGGTTGGACACTGCCCCCACGACATTTTTATAAGAAGAACAAGGATAGGAAGGAGTAGAAGCGTAGGGCAAGAAGAAGGGGAAAAGGAGGAGAGAGGTGTGGAAGACGACAGAGGATTACAAGATCTCCTTTCCCATATGTTCTTACAACATGACATTGACACTTCTCTCAGTTTAAGACAGGGTCTAGATACTTCCCACTTGATTTTTTTTTACAAATCTGCTGCCATTGAGTCGGATCCAACTCATAGTGACCCTAGAAGTCAGAGTAGAACTGCCCCATAGAGTTTCTGAGGAGTGCCTAGTGGATTTGAACTGCCAAACTTTTGGTTAGCAGACGTAGCACTTAACCCACTACACCACCAGGGTTTCCATTCCCCTTGAGTATAGAGGGTAATTAATATTTGAACTAGATACTGACCCTTAGCATAAAAGTGATGCTGTATCCTAAAGATGATACAGCTTCCACCTGGCCTTTTTAGGACTCAGTCACCATACTGTGAGGAAAAGGAAAGACCACTTGAAGGGGCCATGTGTAAGTGTTCTGGCTGTCAGATGATTGAGGTTCCAAATGATGCCCAACCTCAATTGCCAGACATGGGAGTAAAGATGTCCCAGATGATAGTAGCCCCTGCCAATGAGTCCTTCCCACAGCCTCCGACACTGTCCAGCAGAGTTCCCAGACATCTTGGAGTAGACCCAAATCATCCCTGTTGTGCTCCACCTGAGTTCTTGGCCCACAGATTTGGTGACCATAGTTCAATGGCTGTTTTAAACCAGTTAGTTATCGGGTAGTTTGTTATGCAGCAATAAAGACCAAAATGGGAAGAGTATGGGGACATGCTGGGAGCTCTGGGACAACAGTTGGTTGTATAATTTATACACAAGGTGTGACAGTTTAGTTTTTGAGCTTAATTTTTCCTAAGTGCTGCATACTTCATTGCTGAATATCACTACAGTCACCTTCAAAGTCCTCCTGTTGAGAAGCTATGCACCAATGCCAGTGCCTAGTCCACCCTTTAAAGTGACTTTGGAACTCTTTCTGGAATAGCCGTTGTGCTCAGCGGCAAGGTGGCAAGTTTGTGAACTTAATTGTAGAGTTGTCTGTGAGGGAGTTTTTAGCCAGTAAACAACTATATTGGAATACCCTACCTACTCACATGATCTGAGCTCCAATGACTTTTTTCTTTTCCCAAAGATAAAGGAAATATTGAAAGGAAGACATTTTGATGACATTTGGGACATCAAGGGTGATATGATGACAGTTCTGATGGCCATTCCAGATAAAGAGTTCCAAAATTGCTTTGAAGGGTGGACTTGCTTTGCAAAGGTGTGTAGCTTCCCAAGGAGAGTACTTTTCCTATGATGAGTTCATGAACTTAATTGACAGTCCTTGTAGGAACCCTGGTAGCACAGTGGTTAAAGCACTAGTGGCTAACCAAAAGGTCAGCAGTTTGAAGCCATCAGCTTCTCTTCTGGAGGAAGATGGGGCAGTCTGCTTCCAAAACAATTTACAGCCTTAGAAACCCTACGGGGCAGGTCTACTCTGTCTTACAGAGTTGCTATGAGACAGTTCTGACTCATGGCAACCCCATGTGTGCAGAGTTGAAATGATCAGAAGGTTTCCAAGGATGTGATCTTTCAGAAGCAGATTGCCAAGCCCTTCTTCTGGGGTGCCTCTAGGTATGTTGATCTGCCAACTTTTGGTTAGCAGAGTGCTTAATAATTTGTGTCACCCAGGGACTCTTGGTCTATCAACAGTCTTCCATTAAATCATTCAGGAACTAGGGCTACTTTCATTCTGCAGCTCCACCACTCCCCAGGGCTTGGCTCTTCTGCATCCAGAAAGCAAAGAAGGTAAAAGACAATGGAGACAGCATGCCTGCTTCTTAACTGCCTTGTCTCCAACATGACACACATCTCTTCTGCTAATTTTATTGGGGAGAACTGGTTATAGGATCCCACCTAGACCCAAGGTAGGCTGGAAAATGTAGTTCCTGTTGATCAGTCATTTCCCAGAAACAGCACTACATTATGGAAAGGAGAGCATGAATTCTGGTGGACAGTTGGGTGTTCTCTTTGCCTATCTTGCAATGTAAGTGGGGCAAAAGGGTAGAGTACAAGTGGCCATGTTTTGCCCAATCCATGGCTTTTGTATGAGGCCAGCCCTCAATTCAATGACAAACTAGAAGCTGCTGTAGCATGTCAGGTGCAGGGACTCTGGAACCGTGGACCCAAGTGACCTGGTTTGGGTTTCGGAGATTGGACTAGAAATTCTGGTATCTCAGTGGGTGGCAAACTGTTCTCCCCTTCCCCTAAGGCACACAACCTTCTTCGCAGCTAAGTTTTATGAAGGACAGTTTGATTAAGTGAAAGTACATTCCAAAAGGGGAATAGGTCAGTCTCTGAGAGTGGAGAAAGGACCCTGTACAGATCTGGGGGGTTCCTTTTATACATTGGCAAGGGAGGAAGGTGGTGACATTGTTCCTGGTGCATGTATGCATGTGGTCATGTAGCCAGGAGAACTGTTGTATCTTTATTGCAACTATCAAGAAGGAACCATCCTATCTGTGATTACCTTTCCCAAGCTAATCTTGTTATTTCCATTTGTCAGGGAGGAGCCATCCTAACTGTGATTACCCTTCCTAAGTGTTAAGCAGTGGCAATTAGGCTCCCCAGCTAATCCTGTCGGAACCAGGTTGTCAAGTGCAAACCTTATGTGGGCTTCTCCCTGCATGAGACCATGGGCAAGTTACTCAACTTCTTCAAAACTTAGTTTCCCATTTGTAAGAGAAGAATGATGATAATGATGCTACAGTTTTTAGGTGCCATCAAGGTGGTTCCAACTCACAGCAACCCTATGAGAACAACAGAATAAAACACTGCCCAGTTTTGTGCCATGTCCACAAATCACTTTTATGCTTAAGCCCATTATTGCAGCCACTGTGTCAGTCCATCTCATTGAGAGTGTTCCTCTTTTTTGCTGACCCTCTACTCTACCAAGCATGATGTCCTTCTCCAGGGACTGATCTTTTCTGACAACATGTCCAAAGTACATAAGACGCAGTCTTGCCATCTTTGCTTCCAAGGAGCTCTCTGGTTATACTTCTTCTAGAAAAGATCTGTTTGTTCTTTTGGTGGTCCATGGTCCATTGAACATTCTTCTCCAATACCACAATTCAAAGGCATCCATTCTTCTTCTGTGTTCTTTGTTCATAGTCCAGCTTTTGCATGCATGTGATGCAATTGAAAATACCATGCCTTGAGTCAGGCACATTTTAGTCTTCAAGGTGGTATCCTTACTTTTGAATGGCAATGATAGCACCTAATTTATAGGATTGTTATGAGGAATAATTTGGTAAATTCCTGGTATGTACAAGGATGGACAATTGAGTTCATGAACTCATCCTAAAAGTAGTGCTACATACTTCGTTGCTGAACATCGCTACGGTCACCTTCAAAATCCTCCCTTTGAGAAGCTATGCACCAACACCAGCACCTAGTCTACCCTTCAAAGCAGTTTTGGAACTCTTTCCAGAATGGCCATCAGAGCTATCATTGGATAAGTTCTAACAAGTACATTCATGAACTCATCCTAGAAAAAGTGCTCTGAAGGGTGGACTAGGTGCTGAGGTCGGTGCATAGCTTCCCGAGGGAAGTACTTAGAAGGTGACAATAGTGATATTCAGCCATGAGGCTGCTGTCAGCTGAGTGGAGAGTAGGGGCAGAAAGGGGGAAGGTCCTTGTCTTTGTTCAGCTACTATTCCTATGTTCACTGTGAGTCCAAATCTCTAGATGGTAATGGGTTTGGTTACTTTTTTTATTCCTAGATTGGAAACCCTGGTAGCATAGTGGTTAAATGCTACATTTGCTAATCAAAAGGTCAACAGTTCAAATCCAGCAGGTGCTCCTTGGAAACTCTATGGGCTGGTTCTACTCTGTCCTATATAGTTACTACAAATGGACAGCAACAGGTGTTGTTTGCCTTCTGCTCCTTGCTTGCTAAATCTGTTCTTTCTACATTTGAAAAGAGATTGATTTAAGACAGACTCTATGCTACCTCATTCACACAAGGCAGAAAAAATTCACTCCCAAATGGAATAACCACAGACATAAAACCCCGAAAGCCAGCGTTGTCTCATAGTTACCTTATACTCAAATGAACCAACCCACTGCTAGTCAAGTTCATTCCGACTTTAGGTCAGAGTAGAACTGCTCCACAGTATCCAAGAAGTGGCTGGTGGATTTGAATTGCTGACCTTAGTCACTGTAGGACAGAACAGAACTGTCCCATATGATTTCCAAGGAGGGGCCAGAGGAGTTGAACTACTGATCTTCTGGTTAACGGCCTGAGCTATTATCCACTGTGCCACCAGAGCTCCCTCTAACAGCATGTTGTTTATAGGTGCCCTGGAGTTGCTCAGGAAACTGTCATGGTATAGTGGTTAAGTGCTATCACTACTAACCGTTCGAATCCACCAGGCACTCCTTGGAACCTCTATGGGGGAATGAGGACAGTTCTACTGCCCTGCAGAATTTCTATGAGTCAGAATCAACTTGACAGCAATGGGTTTGGGTTGAGGAATTGGTTAACCTCCTAGGGGTTGGGATTTACAACACATTTGCCTGGTCCCTGGAGAAGGATATCGTGCTTGGGGGAGGGCCGGGGAAAAAGAAGACACTCAACGAGATAGACTGACACACAGGCTGCAGCAGTAGGCTGAAGCTCAGCAATGATTCTGAGGATGGCACAGGACCAGGCAGTTTCATTCCATTGTACATAGCATTGCTACAAGACAGAATGAACTCAGTGGCACCTAGCATCAGTTTTCAGGGACACAGTTCAATACAGAACAGCTGCTACTGTGGAGGAATAGGGCATCAGTTTTGAAGCCACCTCCTGCAGAGGATAAACTCTGTCTCCTGTGCCATTTCTGTGCCCTCTTGCCCAGGTGGGCATGAAACAAGGTGTTTTCCTCCTTAAATTAGGAACATAAAATAGAAATTCCTTATTTATTTATTTTTAGATGATGCATCTCTAAGCAAGATGGAATTTTTTAAATGCCTAAGCCAAACCAAATTGTTCTTTCCATGACAGGGTTGTTCCACTCTGGGAGCATAGCTCTGACAAATAATTTAAAGTGTATGCCTTCTGTGTGAGGTTCAGCAAGGCTGAGATGGAGGTTTTTTTTTTTTTTTTTATTATGTTTTCCAAAGCTTGAGCACAGAAAGGGTCTTTACATAGCCTCTCAGGTGAAGTCTTCTGTTTTCTCCCTATGTGCTTTCTAATCTTGAGATTGCAGGCCAACTTTTCAAGTAATTTGGGGGGGTGGGCAGTGAGTCCATAGATACCTTCTCTAGACTTGGAAGAATTCAGATTGACATGGGGGAGGCAAAATCCCGGATGGAATTACACTGTGTCTGTGTGTCTGTGTGTGTGTGTTGCAGGGTTTGGGAGTGTTTGTGGTGGTGAGGACTCTACATTCATTCCATCGTTTCTCTCCTTCATTTGTCCTGTCCACCTTCTGCAACACGGTTGATTTTCTACCACCATCTTTTCCCTCCCCTACCTTCCCACCTCCAAAAAGCAATATGTAACTATGCTGAAGAAATCAGGGAGAGCAGTTCTTTTGTTTTTGCAAAGGAAATATTTTAGAAAACCAGAAGTAGGTGAGGAGGGCAACATGGAGTACATGCTTTGGATGGTTTGTGCACTAAGTATTACTTCATGTAAACACGTAGGGTTTCAAGTACAGAGTTATACACATTTCTGATAGCTTTAATCAAGTGTATTATATTTTTGGAAGGACTCATAATGAGTCATCAAGATTATTATATTCTGGAGGTATCTGCAGTCAGTAATCAAGGTATTTTGGAAGTGCTTGAAATTAGTAATACAGACAATATCTCATTGTCTTTTGGTTAGTTTCATTAAGCATCTAAATCCTTTAACTTGCTGAGGATCAGTATCTGGCTGAAATATTTATTACCCATCCGATTTTACTGAGAGGCAGGAGGAAGGAGAGGAGGCAGTGAGAATCAGGCATCAATAATTACTGCCTTGTTTTCCTCTGCTGCAGAGTTAGCTCTGGGCTGCTTATTTTGCCAGTAATACATGGTATCAAGTGCCTAATATAAAATTTATACTATTTTAAAAGTTAGAATAGAACCATATCACTCTAAGCTGAGTTGGCTCCTTTTGGACCACCTCACTCACTTCACCTCTGTCCAAGGTTGAGGGAAGAGTGGGGAGTGGAAGCGGTTCTTACACAGAGAACCCTGAATTGTGCAATCCAAGGTTATAATGCAATTCTCGTCACATTTTTCTGATTCACACATTTAGTGCACCACCAGCTTTGGCATATATTATTCAGGACTTGCTGGAGTGTGCTTAAGTTTGTTCCAGCTGCTAGCAGCCTCACCTCTCCCACTTCAGTCATTATGTTTAGAGCAGTGTTTTTCAGACTCAGATCAGTGCTGAGTAATGAGTCTTGACCAATGTTTAAATACAGGGGAAGACAATGTGTGTCAGAGGCCATCACACATAGTAACGGTATTATCTGTGAAACACTTATCATATTTATGTGCATGTGTATATACTGGGCTTCAGTGTAAATTTTTTTTTTTTTTTTTTTTACAGGTTGTGGTCAGAAAAGTCTAGAGGATTTCTGGGGCCAGACATGATGAAGCAAGCCCACTGCAACCCCAGTGACACATCTCTGGGCAAAATACAACTACTTGAGGATTAAAAATAAACAAGCAGAAGAATTAGGGGAAGAGAGCTAAAGCTTGAAGACGCCATTTGTGTGGGGTAAATTTCCCATAATTTTTTTCCTCTTTACTCTCATGGCTTTGACCGAAGAGTAGGCCTCAGCTGGGGAGCTGCATGATAGCTACCAGGGGCAACAAAATCTCTGAGAAACTACTTCTTCCTGACCAGGCTGGGAAAAATGATCCTTGCAAGCCAGCCCATATGAGGGGAAGCCCCATTAAAAATATTCTTTTCTCCTCTGGGCCTACTTTAAGGGTAGACCTTAAATTAGAGAGTAATGGCAGCTGTGGCATCGGTAACTAAAAAAATCTCAAGAACTCCATTACTCTGGCTAATGAATTAGAAAAGGAGCCACTGTCAGCCAGAGTGGAGAGGCAATCCTGGAAAGGAGCAAGCAGGGGAAGGGCATCCCCTAATTCTTGTGTATGAACTGGCACAAGTTTTGCATGGTCAAAGCAAACCCAAAGCAGTATGGCAAAGCTTTTGAAAAACTGAAATGCTGTGGGAACCATGGTCCACAGATAGGATAGAAATGTGAACTGGGTTGATTGCCCACTAAAGCAAAACAAAATCAACATTTTCTAGAGTGGGAATGGACCCACTTTTTCTGTAAAAGGTCAGAGAGTAAATCATTTAGACTTTGTGGGCCACACAGTTGCCATCACAATGACTGAGATCTGATGTCACAGTGCCAGTGCACAGTCACAGACAACAGGTAAACAAACAGGCATGGCTGTGTTCCAGTAAAACTTTATTTACAAAAACAGGAGGATAGTTAGGTTTGACCCATAGGCTGTAGTTGGATGACCCCTGCTTTAGAGGATTTTAATAAAATCTAGAGCCTAGTAAGATGCTATTCAAAATGTCCAGTATGTAATCAAAAATCAGTCAATGCACAAAGAATTAGGAATATATGTCCAATTTTCTGCAGAAAAGACAATAAAAACCACGAACTCCAAGATTACACAGATGTTGGAGTTATCAAAGCCTTGAAAACAGCTATTATACTTATGCTAGTTCTACTCTGTCCTATAGAGTCATGATGAGTAGGAATCAGTTTGAGGCCTTAGGGCATTTTTTTTTTTTATATGAGTTAAAAGTTAAAACCCAACACACTTGAAATAACGGGAAAGACAGAAGTTCTCATAAGAGTAACAGAAACTATAAAAAGAACCAAATGAGAATTTTAGAACTAAAATCAAAAATAAAAATTCACTGATGGGCTTAACAGCAAAATGAAGATGATAGGAGTCAATGAACCTGAAGATGGATCAAGAGAAATTAGCCAATCTAAAGGTGGTGGTGGTGGTGGGGAGGCACAAGAAAGATTTAAAAAGAATGAACAGAGCCTCAAGGACTGTGGGCCTAGTATTCATTTCACTGAAGGGTAGCAAGTTGATGCAGAAACAAAAAGAAAAAATTCAAAGAAATAATAGCTGAAAAGTTTCCCAAATTTGGTAAAAGACATAAAATTACCAATTCAAGAAGCCCAGTGAACACTAAACAAGATTAAATGCAAAAACTAAAAACCAACAAAAATAATACAGATACATAATCAAACTTCTGAAAGTCAAAGACAGAATAAAAGTTAAATTAAGTCTGAGAAAAACAACAAATGTAGAACAATGATTTCAGTGACTGTGGATTTCTCATCAGAAACCATGGAAGAAGACAGTGGAATAACATCTTCAGAGTACTCAAGGAAAATAACTGTGTCTAGAGAAAATATCTGCAGGAATGAGTGTAAATTAAGAGAATTGTTAGCAGACCTGCTTTCACAGAAGTACTAAGGGAAGTTCAGGCTAAGGGGAAGTAACAATGCTAGAGGGAAACCAGAAATTCCAGGAGTGAAGGGTGAATATAAATGGTAAATGTGTCTTCTTAAGTTCTTTAAAATATGAATGACTATTGATAGCAAAAATCATAAGTATCTGAGGGGGTTTTCAGTGTATGTCAATGTAATTCTTATAACAACTCTAACACAAAGAGGCAGTGGTAGGAAGAACCTATATAGTTGTAAAATTTCGACATTTTATTTGAAGTGCTAAAATACTAACGCTAAATAAATGAAACCGTTAGGACTTTAGAACAACATCTTAGAACAAAATACAAAGGGAACTAGTCAAAAATCAACAGGTAAATTAAAATGAAATTCAAAAAGATATTCAAATAATCCAAATGAAGGCAGGAAAGGAGAGGAACAAAAAAGCTAAATCTAACCCTATAAATAATAATTGTAAATAGTCTAAATGTACCAATTAAAAATCAGATTAGACTGGAAAACAATGCCTCACTATATCCTGTCTACAAAGAACTTGCATTAAATATAAAGACACAAATGGGTTAAAAGTAAAGGGATGGAAAAAGAGTTTGGAGATCAGGCTTAATGAGAAGGTCTGAGTGTTCATCTCTCTTCCAGCTGGGTGAGTGGGATAGATGTAGCGGCATCACTGTTGAGACAATTGAAAAGCAGCAAGTCCCCAGGGTTGGCGGTCCCCATTCCCCACCAAAGCTATTGCTTCAGGTAAGGTCCATCACATTCACTCCCTAGAAGCCACAGTTCACAAATTACCTGCAGAAGCAAAGTGAACAGGGGTTCTTTCTACTTCCAAGAGTTGGGATTCAGCATTTACCAAAAAGAGTGATGTTTTTCCTCAGGGCATGCTTTGATTTGCCCTAGCTTTGAGTGTGCTGTAACTACCGTAGCAACCTGGCAGAGGCTTGGAGGATTCTGGTCTCATGGCAATGCGCTTTTATGTTCTCTGTTTCTTTGTGAGTCTCCTTTTTTCCATTGTGAGCCTAAAACCATCTCCTTGGTGTACAGGACAGCTTCCAAAACTATATCCTAGGAGTGAGTGTTGGAAGGTCCAAGAAGACATATGAAGGGCTTCATTACTGGGACTTAGTTTCTGTTCCATCCTCAAAGCCCTACAAAGACGCCTGATGTGCAAAGTGCAATCTAAGGCAAGCCAAATACTATCAACAAGGGGCTCTTGTTTTGGAAGCAAATGAAGTTAGGATTTGAGAAATCTCTTCACAGATGAGTGAAAACAAAGATAGGGCCTATGTAAGCAGAACTGCACAATTTTAGATTGCAGAAACATTGGATAAAATGCAGTTCAGAGTATGCCAGGATTAATTTGAAAGGTTTCATTAACTCTGTAGAGACTCTCAAGCATATTTCAGAAAATGTTTGGCTTCCTGTTTGAATGAAAAACTGAATTTTTTTTTAATTTTTATTTTTATTTAACATAACTGAGTGAAAATGTACATTCACATATAAATTTACATGCCCACCTATATGCAGCTTCCACTGCTCTCCCTGCCTGGTGACAGCACACTGTTCCTCTCTGCTCCATACATGTTTCATCCTCCCAACAGCCTCCTTTCCCCTCCCCTTCCTCCAGCCAGAGGTCAGCAGGATGATATCCTATAGATGTATAGAACCATAAAGTGCTTCCAATATATGGTTACTCTGCATTGCCAAGTCCAATCCATTCCTGTCCAAAGAGTGGACCTTTGTTATAATTTATGGGAAAGGGCAGCATCAGGGCAGGGGGCCATGCTCTCAGAGGAACCCCAAAACCGCTGGACCATCAATTGAGGTCTTTTAGTGGAGATCTCATGATGCACCTCTTTTTATTCTTGTGTTGCCAGTAAGGCTCCTCTCTGTGAGCTCCATCGTGGCTATCGCTGGTGGTGGCCGGGCACCATCCGGTTCTTCCGGTCCCAGGTCGATGTAGGCACCAACTCTTGTGGGTCTCTCTGTCTTCTCGGTTGTCTTTACCGCATGCCATTTTGGCCCTTGGTGAGCATCCGTTCCTGCTGAGTTGGGACCATTTGCTGTGTCCTCGGGTGGCAGCTTGGCAGCTTTTAAGACCCCAGACGCCACTCACCAATGTGGGGTGCAGAGAGCTCTCTTAGCAAAACGCTAGTTGTGCCAACTGGCCTGGAATTCGCCTAAGAGCATGGTCCCCCGCCCCCCGCCCCAGCTACTCTATCCTTGCAGTATTGAGTTAAGATGGAAGGAGTACTCAAGTTATGCTGAAGTCCACTTAATGTTGTTCTTGTTCCTAATGTGTGCTGTCACCACTTTCTCCCAACTAGATTTCTAGTAACTATCTAAACTAAACCCTCCCCCCCCGCCCTCCCTCCCTCCCCTCCCTTGCAGCTGTCAAAGAGTCTTTTCTTCTATACACAAGTCTGTTTTTGAGATCTTATCGTAGAGGTCTCATACAGTATTTGTCCTTTTGTCGCTGACTACTTTCACTAAAAACTGAATTTTTAAATACTAGTTCAATTTAGTTATTTTGTCTACAAGTCTGAGTGACAATTAATGGCCACAGTCTAAATTATATCAAGTAGAAATACTATCAATGTTTCACAGCAAAGATTCAATTCCAAAGTTAAATGTGAACAGACTCTTGAAATTGGAAGTGACATTTCCCTCTATATATCTATGGGAAAGTCTGGTCTCTATTTTCAAATTATTTTCATAAGCCCTTATGGTAGAGATTGATACTAGAATCCTAGTATCTTTTCTCTCTCCCTGCACAGTAACAGAATCCTGATGTTTATCCAGGAAATCTGGTGGTGTAGTTGTTAAGTGCTACAGCTGCTAACTAGAAAGTCAGTAGTTCAAATCTGCCAGATGCTCCCTGGAAACTCTGTGGGGCAGTTCTACTCTGTCACTATGAGGTGGCATTGACTTGATGGGAGTGGGGTTTATGGTTGACTGGAATAGACTACATCTCCAGAACCTCTTTCAATCAGGTGTGAACAACCATAGGACTAAGTTCTGGCCAGTGAGATGAAAAAGAAGTATTGGAAGACAGTTTTCTGGAACCTTCCTTAAAATACTGCTGGCATGTTTCTTTGTTTTTTCTTAATGATATATTTTTGTTGTTGAGAATATACACAGCAGAATATACACCAATTCGACAATTTCTGCACATATAATTCAGTGACACTGATCACATCCTTTGAGTTGTGCATCTTTATTCTTTTACCTTCCTTAATCCATCTCACTATGTGGGAAGTAAATATAATAGCTGTAGTGCTAGCTGTCATCTTGGATCATTTAGACCCAGGGAAGAAGTCCAGGGTCCAAAGGACTTTGGGAAACAAAGCTATCTTTCTAGCCCTGGGTTGCCTGATTTTGAACTTTCATGGGAAGGAGAAGTGAATGTCCCTGTTGTATAGGCTACTAACTGTTGTTTTCAATTTCTGTTAGTCTCAACTGAATTTAATCTTTAAAATGAAATCAAACTCATTGCTGTCAATTCTATTCCGACTCATAGCAACCCTGCAGGACAGGGTAGAACTGCTCCATAGAGTTTCCAAGGAGCACCTGATAGATCTGAACTGCTAACCTCTTGGTTAGCAGCTGTAGCACTTAACCACTACACCACCAGGATTTCCAAATATAATCCTTACAGTTCCCAATGAGTGAAATCATGGAACACTCTCAGATGAATCCTAAAAAAGAGTTACCAGATGGGGAAACTATTCCACTGTATCTTTTGTAGATAAAAAGGGCAGTCGGCTACCTTCTTTGAGACATTCCATAGTAAGACTGCTGTTATGGATTGAATTGTGTCCCCTAGAAATATGTGTTATAAATCCTAAACCCATATACCTGTGGACATAATCCCATGTGGGAACACAACTTCCTTTGCTATGTTAATGAGACATCAGTGGAGGGTATGTTTTAAACCAATCACCTTTGAGATACAAAAAGAATAGATTAGGCACCAAGAAGGAAGCACAAATGGAGGGGAAGGTAAACACTACATGAAGAATCAAGGAAGAGAAGCTAAAAACAGACAAGGACCTTTACCCAGAGTCCATAGAGAGAAAGTGCCATCTCTTAGGACTGGTACCCTGAATTCACACTTCTAGCCTCCTAAACTGAGAAAATAGATTTCTGTTTGTTGAAGCCACCCAGGTGTGTTATTTCTGGTAGAGCAGCACAGAGAAACTAAGACCGCTGCCAAGAGAAAAACCAACAACAACCAAAAAACCAAAAACAAAACACAACCTTAATGAAGACCCTAACTGGAGGACCACTCTTTGGGACATATTTTAGTTCAATGTGGTTAGGTGGAAAAAGTACCCAATAGGCAAGTCAAGAAGACTGCCTGTCTGTATTCTACTTCTGACTCTGACAATCCCTTCCTTGGCTTTGGGCTGGGCTTTCACCCATGAACAATGAGAGTGTTGTTTAGATATCTCTAGGGCTTTCTCTAGTGCTGAGATTCTAGTCCATTTTCTAACCTCCCTCATGCTACATACACTTTTTAGGCAGAAGAAATAATCTGTGTAAAGTGCTTAGTTAGTGCAGTGTTTGGCATGTAGTATGGTGGTTTATAAATGTCAGCTACTAGGAACTATGTCATTCCTTTTCGTCATTTCTTCAGTACCTTTTACATAGCAAATGTTTGCTGAGCAGCTACTGACATCCTCTAAGAATGCTTTTTGATCTGTTTACCCCCCGCTTGCCCTACAGACAGTTTCTCCCTAATACTAGACTACTAGACTTACTAGTATCAGCAAGAGAAACCCAAGAAAAGGGGACTTCTTAGGTTTCAGGTTACACAAATTCCTAAGAAGAAAGAAAAATTCAGCAGATGGAGGAGGAAATACACTATTTATTTACAATTCTTTCACTTTATCCACAATTTCCCATACAAACATAAAAACTAAAAAAATAAAACCACCACTTGGGAACACAAGTGTCCTTCTTTAATTAGTCTGGTTGAGGGAGGGGTCACAAGTCCTCTCACTCTGTGAAGGAAACTATTGAGGCACACTGAAGGGGGAGAGGAAAGGTGAGGGAGAACGCCTGAGAAACAGCTTGAGATGAGAAACAGAACACATGTTGGCATGGTAGGGCTTCACTGGCAATGAGGTGCAAGGTATCATCCACTAGGGACACTGCTTGGCTTCCCATGAGGATGACAGCTGCTTGCTACCATCCCCCCATCTCTCCAATACCAAACATCAAAAACTGAATGTGGGTCACAGGTCTCATGAGCTGCATGGGGTATGATGGTGACAGCGGGGGACACAGAATACCTCTCTCTGAGAAGAGCCCCGAAACCAAGGGACACACGGGAAACTGCTTTCCTTGGCACTGACTAGTCAGTCACAGCTTCCGTCCTGGATGAAATGCTGACTTAAAAATGTGAAAACAAAAGCCCTCTCCAGGTTCTGGGAAAAGGTAGAGGCTTAAACATGCAGAAGGCGCATCTGCCGCTGAGGTCTCCTCTCTGGGAGGCTGCGGGGTGAAGGGTAGAGAACTCTGTCATCACACCCTTTTCTGCTTTAGAAGGGGAGGGAGCAGGGCAGATGCTCCAGAAAGGCCCAGGCAGCAGTGGGAAGAAAGAGGAAGAGAAAAACTCTGAGACATTGATGCTTGGATGGCTGCCACTGGTTTCAGGAGCAGCTCCGTCTGCTCAGCCATGCTGAGTCCAGCAGACTCCTAGTTGCACCCCTCAGAGGAGGGCACACACAGGCCAACCTGGAGTTGCTGAAGCTGCTGGCCTGGTAACTTCATCTGTGCTAGTGGCCTAGATTGCTTTCACATGTTGATGCACATTATAAATATAAAATCATATCTGCTACAAAGAGGACATATATTTGTACATCTTTACCCATATACATAATAACACAATTTACACATAATATCTTGGAGTGGGTCATCATGGAAAAAGGGTTTGGAGAGGTAAAAAGTCCCTCCTTCCTCTCCTGCCCTGATCTTTCTCAAAGGATGTTTAGACACCTGGTCACTGGGACTCTTTCCAGATGGTTTTTGTCGGGCTAGTCTGGACACAGAAATTCAGACACATACCTAAATGCTGAGAGGCGTGTATATGTGCATGGTTACACATGTGCACGTGTGTGCATGCACGCACGCACGCACATACACACAGAGACACCTGGTGAGAAAAGAAAAAATAAAATTCCTAGCCCCTGGGTGTAGGCCTCTTTCCAGAGTTAGAAGCATTAGTGCCTCTGCCATCTGTGAGGAGTGATCTTGAAACACTCCCCTCACTGGCTCAGCCTAGGGCAGAAAGGGAAGGGCCAGGACTCTTAGACATAAGGCGTTTTTGACCTGTGATCAAATCAAACTATGTCCCCAAGAGCAACAGTATCAGTTGGGGCTAGGAGTTGAGAGACAGCCAGTTTGTGCATGGACAATGTGAGGTGAGACCCTGAGCCTTCCCCTTCTTCTGTCCAGTTTCTTTAGGGGGCAGATGACCCTGTACCTCCTCTTCTGTCCTCTCCCAGAGCTGGGCCCATCCACATGGTATGGAATACTGATAGTGGTCCAAGAGACAAATCTGGAAACACGGAGTGGTGGACAGGCACACCGAAAGTTCAGACCTGGGCGGTGGGTGTGAGCTTTTTACAGCAGGAGTGCCTGGCTGGGGTCCACAGTTTGCACAGTGGCCACAGTGATCAGATTGCCATCAGAGATGGGGGCAGTCTGGGTCCCCATAGGGAGACAGCACCTATCGGCGGTAGTGGTTGGGGGCATCAGCAAACATATACTTGAGTCTGTACGCCTCTGCAAGAAGAAGCCCAATCTCTTCGTTGCCCCAGTGTATCGTAGGTAGATTCTGTAGCAGCATGAGGAGACCCTAGAAAACAAAGAAGGGCTTTTATCATTCCTAGACTACAGACCAAGGCACGAGCAGACCCTCTCTTAGAGAGACCAAGGCCTGGGTCACACACCCCAAAGGGCAGACCCAGCATCCCACCTCCTGATTAGCACACAGCCTTTAGCCCCTATTTCACCTTTAGAAACCACTGAGGAGGTGGGGCCAAGATGGCGGAGTAGTCAGATGTGTCCTCTGATCTCGCTAACAGCAAAGACCCAGAAAAACAAATGAATCCTTTAGATATGACATCCTAGGAGCTCAGAACGTCAAACAGAAAGTTGAGAAATCAGACTGAACATCAAGGAAGGGAGATTAGGATTTGCCAGATCTGACCTGCCACGAAACATCTATGGCCAGTGTAACGAGCTGAGTGAGGTAGTTGGAGGGTGTCCTCCCAAGCAGAAAAAGCTAACTGGAGAATCCATTTATGCCTCCAGAACCAGTGAAAAATAGCATGAGATCATCAAAAGCTAACTCTGCATCTAACCTACCATACATGGGTCTAAATCTTTCCCTTCGGATAAAACTCTGTCCCTTCTCTCAGTGCTTCTCCCTTCCTTCTCTGCATTGCACCTGGCTCTGGAGTCTGAAACTATTAACTGAGTCAAAAGGAGGACACCTTAAGTCTGCCCTGTGCCATTCTCTGAGATTTGGCGAGGGAACAATTTAACAAACAAGGGGAAGGGGAAAAGAAACAAAAATCTGATAACTCCCCAGAGCCAGACATTCAGGACAGAAACTGTTCCTTCAGCTAGATTCAGATATAACGGGACACACCATCCTCACAGACACTCAGGATGGCTGTTAGACCCCTGCCTTTCTCAGTGGGCTGCAGCCAGATATCTGTTCCTACAGCAATCATCCCACCCATCTAGGATAGTAGGTAAGTGGCTGCATCACATATTTGGTGACTGACTACCTGGAGACTTGAGGTAAACCCACAAAACTAAAGTAAAGGGGCTCTTGGACTCACATCTCTAGTAACAGCTCTAATCACCTGGTGACAACATGCTAGTGCTTCAAAGGCAACAATCACTGAACTATTACACATAATGAGCCTATCTGGACATTTCAAAACAAAACAAGAAGCTAGAATGCAGTAGGCAAACATAAATAAACACAACTTACTGATGGCTTGGAGACAACAGGCAATTTCAAATCACTTAAAGAGGCTGACCATTATGATGTCAGAAAACTCCCAAAACAAATTTTTCTGAGGAAGAGAACTTTCTGGAATTCTCAGATGTAGAATACAAAAGGTTAATATTTAGAGCTCTTCAAGATGTCAGGAATGGGATGAGGCAAAATGCAGCAGAACATAATGACAAACTGAATGGCTGTAACGAAACAGAGTGGCAAGAATTAGAAATTAAGAAAATTAATAATAAAATTACAGAATTAGACAACTCGAGACAAACCCAAAGAAGCATAACTGAGGTAATGGAAGGCCAAATCAGTGAGAATGAAGACAAAGCACATGACATCAACATATATGAGGAAAAATCAGATAAATGAATTCCACAAAATCAAGACACACTGGCTCTATCAAGAGAAACAGGACTCTATCAAGGGGAATAATCTTCTGGAGTACCAAAAGAGGGGAGGATAACAGAAAATACAGAGAAAATTGTCAAAGATTTGTTGACAGAAAACTTCCCTGGTATCATGAAAGACAAGAAGGTATCTATCCAAGATAATTGCCAAACTCCACACAAAGTAGATCCCAAAAGAAAGGCACCAACTCATAATCAAACTTCCTAAAACTAAAGATACAAAGACAACTTTAAAAGTGGCTACAGATAAATGAAAAATAACCTACAAAGGAAAATCAGCTAAGACTAAGCATGGACTACTTAGCAGAAACCATGCAGACAAGAAGGCAATGGGATGACATATACAAAGCCTTGAGGGTTGCCATGAGTGGGATCTGACTCGACGGCACTTGGCTGGCTGAAAGAAAATAATTGTCAGTCAAAGATTACGTATCCAGCAAAACTGTCCCTCAAATACAATGGCAAAACTAGGACACTTCCAGATAAACAAAAATTCAGGAAATTTGCAAAAACCAAACCAAGATTACAAGAAATACTAAACGGAGTCTATCAGGTAACAGCCCAAGACTAGAACACAGAAAAGAACAAATGGATATCAAACCAAATAGGGGAAATATAAAAATAAATCATAGACAAACACTGAAAATAGGGAAGTAGAGATGAAATTATAGAAACATTATAACAAAAAAGGGGGACATAAAAGAAAATGTAGTCACAGGTTTTTCATATAGAGAGGAAGTCAAGACAATATAAAGAAATTAGAGGCTGGTTTAAATTTAGAAAATTAAGGGTAAATATTATGGTAACCACAAAGGAAACTATCAATCCCATGCATTGAAATGCAAAACATGAAGTCTCAGCAAACACAAAACCACCAACACTGAAAAAGGTGAAAATACATAAAGGAAAAAGACTCAGCACAGAAAATTAAATGGAAAAAAAGAATTCTCTGCAACAGACACACACAAAACATCAAAATGACAGCACTGAACTCATTGGTAATCATGTCATAAGTAAATGGATTCAATGCACCAATAAAGTGACAGAGAGTGGAAGACTGGATTAAAAAAAAAGACATCTATACGCTGCCTACAGGAGACATACCTTGGACTCGAAGAAAATAACAAACTTAAACTCAAAGGATGGAAAAAATATACCAAGTTAACAACATACAAAAAAGAGCAGGAATGGCAATATTAATCTCTGATAAAATACTTAAGTAAAATCCACCACACTGGATAAGGAAGGACACTGTAGTATATGGTTAAAGTATCAATACTCTGGGAGCACACAGTCTTATTAAATTTCTACACACCTAACAACAGACCACTAAAATACATAAAAAAAAAACCACTAACTGCATTGAGAACAGAAATAGCTCGAGAATAACAGTAGGAGACTTCAACAGACCATGTTCAGTGAAGGACAGAACATCTAGAAAAAAGCTCAACAAAGACCTGAAACATCTAACTGCCATAATCTACCAACTTGACCTCTTAGACATATTCAGAACACTCTACCCAACAGCAGCCAAGTACACTTTCTTCTCTAATGCACATGGAAAGTTCTCCAGAACTGACCACCTATTAGGCCACAAAGGTGTCCTTAACAAAATTCAAAGTACTGAAAGTTTACAAAGCATCTCTTTAGACCATAAAGCTATAAAAGTCAAAATCAATTTAAAAAAAGATGGAAAAAAATCAACACATGGAAACTGAACAACATCTTGCTCAAAAATGACTCAGTTATACCCAATATTTCAAAGGGCAGAGTAGCAGGGGTCTGTGGTATTCAGGTAACACTGAGGCCAACTGACATAACTAGTCTATTGCTATGAGAGTCTTCTGCACCGCATATTGGTAAGTGACATATGGGGTCTTAAAAGCTAGCAAGCTGCCATTTGAGGTACACTAAATGGTCCCAACTCATCAGGAACAGATGATCACTGAGAACATCGGAGACATGAGGAAAAATGAGCCCAAGAGACAGAAGGACCCGCATTAACAGTAGATGGCATGAGCATGAGACCAGAAGAACCAGATGGTGCCTGGCCACCACCAGAAAGAGTCATGACAAGGGACGCAATGTAGAGTCACTGAGGCAACATGAGAAAAAGAGGTGTGCAGCCCAAGAACTCTACTAAAAGACCTGAATTGGTGGTCTGACAGCCTGGAGGATACCCTGTGAACATAGCCCCTAGATCTGCTGCTGTCTCTGCTCAGAAACCAGTAATGAGGTCAACTCTTCAGACAAGAATGGAATGAACTCAGAGACACAGTATGACCATATGGTTTGCATACTTTATGGTTCTATACATTTATAGGTGGCTATTCTGCTGGTCTCTTTCTAGACGGGAGAGAAGAGAGTGGAGGGGTGAGGATAGATGCTTGTCAAAAGGATACTAGATATATAGAGTGAAAAGCAGGAGTGTGCTGTCACAGGGAGGGGAGAGCAGAGGGAGCTGCAGATATGTGGGTATGCAAAAGTGATTTGGATCGTATACATTCACTTAATCACAATAAAATAAGATGACTGGGTTATAGGAGAAATCAAGGATGGAAGAAAGAAATTCATAGAATCAAATGAGAATGAAAAACATCCTACCAGAACCTATGGGACACAGCAAAAGCAGTACTCAGAGGTCAACTTATCTCAATAAATGCACATATCCAAGAAGAGGAAGAGACCCAAATCAAAGAATTAACTTTACAACTTGAGCAAGCGAAAGAAAACAGCAAAAGAACCACTTGCACAGCAGAAGAAAGCGAATAATAAAAATTACAGCAGAACTAAATGAATTAGAAGATAGAAAAATGATTGAAAGAGTTAGAAAGACAGCTTTTTTTTTAAAAAAAAAAGATTAATAAAATGATAAACCACTGGTCAAAATGAAAAAGAAATACAGGAGGGGAAGCAAATTGCTTGAATAAGAAATGAGATGGGAAATATCACAACACACTCAACTGAAGTTAAGACAATCATAACAGAATACTATTAAAAATCGTACTCTACTAAATTTGAAAACCCACAGGAAATGAACAAATGTCTATAAACACACTATCTATCCAAACTAACACAAACAGAAGTAGAACAATAAAGCCATCACAAAAGAAGAGACTGAAAAGGTAATAAAAAACCCCCAACCAAATACTGATACAAGAACAGACAGACTGATCAATGGAATAGAATTGAGACCCCAGAAATGACACCATCTGCCTATGAACAGTGGATATTTGACAAAGGCCCTAAGATATTAAATTGGGGTAAAAACAGTATCTTCAAGAAATGGTGCTGGCAAAATTGGATATCCATCTGCAATAAATTGAAACAAGATCCATATCTTACACCTTATACAAAAACCAACTCCAACTGGATAAAAGACCTAAATATCAAACCTAAAATGATAAACCTCATCCAAGAAAAGGTAGGAATAACAATGGAAGTTTTAATACACAACATGGACAAACTTCAAAATCTGTCAAACAAACCACAAACAACAGAAGAGAAAACAGATAAATGGGAACTATTAAGAATCAAACACTTTTGCTCATCCAAAGACTTTATAAATAGAATTAAAAGAACACCTACAGAATGGGAAAAAATATTTGGCAATTCTATGTCAGACCGATGCCTGATCTCCATAATCTATAAGATACTACAAAATATCAATAAGAAGAAGATAAATGACCCAATTAAGCGATGGACAAAGGAGATGAACAGATACTTCTCTAAAGAGGAGATCCAGGCAGCCAAAAAACACATGTAGTCATGTTCACGATCTTTAGTTATTAAAGAAATTCAAATCAAGACGACAGTGAGATACCATCTCACCCCAACAAGATTGACCATGATCCAAAAAACACAAAACAACAAATGCTGGAGAGGCTGTGGAGAAAGTGGAACCCTCCTACACTGTTAGTGGGGTTGCAAAATGGTCCAGCCTCTTTGGAAAGCAATCTGGAGCTTCCTTAAAAAAAAAGGATATAGATATACCATTTAACCCAGTAATTTCACTACTTGGAATATATCCTACAGAATCAAGGCTTTTCACACCAACAGACACATGCACCAGAATGTTTATCGCAGCACAGTCCACAATACCAAAAAGATGGAATCAACTCAGATGCCCAACAACAGAAGAATGGATAGGTAAACTATGGTATATATACTCAATGGAGCACTATGCAATGATAAAGAATGATGATGATTCCAAGAAACATCTCCTAACCTGGTTTCAACTGGAAGATGTTATGCTGAGTGAAAGTAGTCAGTGACAAAAGGACAAATATTGTATGAGACCCCTATAATAAGATCTCAAAAACAGACTTATGTATAGAAGAAAAGACTCTGATGGCTGCAAGGGAGGGGAGGGAGGAAGGACAAGGAGGGGAGGGTTTAGGTTAGATAGTTGGTAGAAATTTGGTTGGGTGAAATCGGTGATAGCACACATTAGAAACAAGAACAATATTAAGTGGACTTCAGCATAACTTGAGTACTCCTTCCATCTTAACCCTATATTGCAAGGACAGAGTAGCTGGGACAAGGGGCAAGAGACCATGCTCTTAGGTGAAATTGAGGTCAATTGGCACAACTAGCATTTTGCTAAGAGGGCTCTCTGCACCCCACATTGGTGAGTGGCATCTGGGGTCTTAAAAGCTGCCAAGCTGCCATCCGAGGACACAGCAAATGGTCCCAACTCAGCAGGAACAGATGCTCACTGAGGACCAAAATGACATGGGATAAAGACAACCCAGAAGATAGACAGACCTCCATGAGTGGGTGCCTACCTAAACTTAGGACTGGAAGAACCAGATGGTGCCCGGCCACCACCAGTGATAGCTGCGATGGAGCTTGCTAAGTTGAGTCTCTCTGGCAACACAAGAATAAAAAGGGGCGCACCCTGAGATCTCCACTAAAAGACCACAACTGATGGTCCAGCGGCTTCAGGGTTCCCCTGGGGGCATGGCCCCTGGCCCTGATGCTGCCCTTGCCCATAGTCATAATGAAGGTCCACTCTTTGGACATGAATGGATTGGACTTGGCGATGTAGAGTGACCATATATTGGATGCACTTTATGGTTCTATGCATCTATAGGATATCATCCTGCTGACCTCTGGCTGGAGGAAAGAGAGTGGGTGGAGAGCAGGGGAAAGGAGACTGTGGGGAAGATGAGACAGGTATGGGAGAAAGATGAATAGTGTGCTGTCACCAGGCAGGGAGAGCAGTGGAAGCTGCATATAGGTGGGCATGTAACTTTATATGGGAATATACATTTTCACTCAGTCATAATTAAAAAAAAACCAGCCCAAAAAAGCCCTGGCCCTGATAGCTTCACTGAAGAATACTACCAAACTTTTAGAGAAGAGTTAACACCACTATTACTAAGGGTATTTCAGAGCACAAAAAAAAGGATGAATACTCCCAAATTCATTCTATGAAGCCAGCATAATCCTGATACCAAAATCAGGTAACAAAAAACCAGGAGACCAGTTGTTGTTGAGTTGATTCTGATGCATAACAACCCTAGAGGACACAGTACAAATATCCTATAGAGTTTCCAAGGAGTGCCTGGTGGATTTGAGCTGCTGAGCTTTTGGTTAACAGCCATTAACCAAAGCAATGGGAGAACATACAAAACTTTGTCATATATGTCACTGAGGTTTTGTGTTATGTAGTTAAAACACTATGCCACCAGTTAAAGACAGCACAAAAAAAGTAACATTATAGACTGATATCTCTCATGAACTTAGATGCAAAAATCCTCTATAAAACTCTAGCCAATAGAATTCAAGAACAAAAATAATTCACTACACTCCAGTGGAATTCATACTAGGGAGGTAGGGATGGTTCAACATTAGAAAAACAATGTAATAAACCATAAGTAAAGAATCAACTACATAAGTTAAGAGCCATTTGATTTTATCAATTGATGCAGAAAATGCATCTGACAAAGTCCAACACCAATTCATGTTAAAAACTCTCAGCAAAATAGGAATAGAAGGGAAATTCCTCAACATAATAAGGGGCATTTATGCCAAGCCAACAGCAAACAGCCAAGAACCTCCTAAACGAAGAGAGGTCTGAGAGAACTCTTGAGAATTGGAACCACACAAGGATGTCCATTGCTACCACTTCTACTCAACACTGTACTGAAAGTTCTAGTCAGAGCAATCAGGCAAGATAAAGAAATAATAGGCATCCAAATTGGTAAGGAAGAAGAAAAAGTATATCTACTTGTAGATGAAATAATCTCACACGAAGAAAACCCTCAAGAATCCACAAAAAACTATCAGAAAAGAAGAGTTCAGCAAAGTATCAGGATACAAGATAAACATACATGAATCAGCTGGATTCCTTTACACCAACAAGCCAGCCAAGTGCCGTCAAAAAGAGACCACCAAAGAGGAAATCATCAAATCAATACCACTTACAGTAGCCAAGAAGATTAAATACTTAGGAATACATCTAATCAGAGACATAAAAGACCTATACAAAGACAATTACAAGACTCTACCGCAAGAAACCAAGAGAGACCTACATAAGTGGAAAAACCTACCTTGCTCATGGATAGGAAGACTTAACATTATGACAGTATCTATTTTACCCAAAGTGACCTATAGATACAATGCAATCCCGGTATAAATTCCAACGGCATTTTTTTTTTTTTTAATGAATTGGAGAAACAAGTTACTAACTTCATATGCAAAGGGAAGAAGCCATGGTTAGGTAAAGCATTACTGAAGGAGAAAAACAAAGTGGGAAGCCTCACACTACTTGACTTTAGAATCTATTACATTGCTATGGTGTGGTGGTCAGGATTATGTCAACTTGGCTACTACCTATTTGGCTGCTGTATTAAGTGGCAGGGCGGGGTTTGTGGTGGCTTCCTGCCCCTCGGCTCTCATCTCGTGACCCTGGACTACAGCTGCTGATCGCTCACGTGACCAGGAGCTGCTGCTCTCTCTTGTTCCAGCGTCTGGTTCTGGGACTTGAGCTAGCGGCTGTTGGGCTCATCAGTCCTTACAGTCGGCACGTGAGAGTCCTGCTCCCTGACCTGCCAATCCTGCGCTCGCCAGCCTCTGCTCAGTCCTGCTCCCTGACCTGCCGATCTTGGGTTCTCCAGCCTCTGTCACTTCGCCTCGCCACCAGCTTGGGACCCACCGACCTCCAGCCTCTGTTGCATCGTCTCGCCGCCAGCTTGGGATCCACTGACCCACACAACCGGTGATCTGCAACTCTGGTCTCTGACTTGCTGACCTTGGGTTCCTCAGCTTCCGTGGACACGTGAGGCTTGTGCCAGAGCTTGGGACATTCAGCTTCTGTGATTACGTGAGCTGTTTCCTATATTTGTATCTATCTATCTGTCTATATATATATATATTATAAATCTTTCCTAATACCTACACGTGTTACTGGTTTTGCTTCCCTAGAAAACCCAGCCTAAGACATATGGGTAGTCAAAACAGTTTGGTTCTGGTACAAAAAACAAATACACAGACCAATAGAACAGAATTGACAATCCAGATACAACATTATCCACCTATGAGGAGCTGATATTTGACAGAGGCCCCATGTCCATAAATTGGAGAAAAGGCAGTCTCTTTAACAAATGGTGATGGCAAAACTGGATATCCATCTGCAAGAAAATGAAACAAGACCCACATCTCACACCATGCACAAAAACTAACTCAAAATGGATCAAAGGCCTAAATATAAAATCTAAAACAACAAAGATCATGGAAGAAAAAAAAAGGTACAACACTGCAGTCTGGATATATGGCATAAACAGACCACAAAATATCACTAACAATGTGCAAATACCAGAAGAAAAAACCGGTAACTGGGAACTTCTAAAAATCAAACACTTATACTCATCCAAAGCTTTTAGCAAAAGATTAAAAAGACTACAGATGGGGGGAAAATCTGGCTATCATGAATCCAATTAGCATCTAATCTCCATAAGCTATAAGCTACTGCAAAACCTCAACAACAAAAAGACAACCGAAGGATGTGAACAGGCACTACACCAAAGAAGACATCCAGGTAGCTAACAAAAACATGACAAAATGCTTACAATCATTAACCATTAGAGAAATCCAAATCAAAACTACAATCAAATACCATCTCACCCCAATGAAGCTGGCATTAATCCAAGAAAACACAAAATAATAAATATTGAAGAGGCTGTGGAGAGACTGGAACTCTTCTGCACTGCTGATGGGGATGTTAAATGGTGCAATCACTTTGGAAATCGATTTAGTACTTTCTTAAAAAGCTAGAAATAGAAATACTAAATGATCTAGCAATCCCACTTTTTTTTGGAATATATCTGAGAAATATCGGCCATCACACAAATAGATAGCATAACAATCCTTATTGCAGCACTGTCCACAACAGCAAGTAGATTGAATCAACCCATCAACAGATGAATGGATAAACAAATTATGGTACATTAACAAAATGGAATTCTATGCAATGATAAAGAACAATGATGATCTTAGGAAACATCTCATAACATCTGGAAGACATTATGCTGAGTGAAATTAGTCAGCTGCAAAGGGACAAATATTGTATGAGAGCACTATTATAAGGACTCCATAAAAGGTTTAAGCACAGAAGAAAATAATCTTTGATCGCTTCACGGATGGGGAGGGAAGGAAAGGGTTATTCACAGATTAGATGGTAGATAGGAATTAGGTTAGGTCAAGGGAATGACAGCATGCAGAAGGGAGATTAGCACAGCTGGAGTACACCAAAAGCTACAAGGTGTCCAAAATACAACTCAACATTTTGGATCTGGCAGGGGCCATGGTTTCAGGAGACATCTATGTCAATTAGCTAATGTTCTGCATCCCACTTTGTTGAGTGGCATCTGGGGCCTTAAATATTAGCAAGTGGTCATCTAATAGCATCAACTGGTTCCAATTCACCTGGAGCAGAGAAGAATGAAGGACATCAAAGACATGAGGAAAATACGAGCTCAGCAGAGAGAAGGTGCCATGTGATTCAGAGACTACAATCAGCACAAGACCAGAACTGGATGGTGCCCAGCCACTATCAGTGACTGCCCTGACAAGAAACACAACATAGAGTCCTTGATGTAGTGGCAGAAAAATGGCTGTGCAGAACTACATTTCTACTAAAAGACCAAATTTGATGGTCTTTCAGACTGGAGAGTCCTCTGATGAGACCATCCCTGGGCTCTCTGTTATCTCAGAGCTGAAACCAGTACTGAAGCCAACTCTCCAGCCAAAAAATTAGGACTGGACTCTAAGAGTGATGCCAGTAAACAGTGAGCTTCCTGGCTTGAATATATATATATGAGGCTGTCTGAGCAGCTCCTGTTCAGAGGTGAGATGAGAGGTACAGGAAGACAAGATTAGGTCGAATGAATTCAGGAAGTACAGGGGGGAAAGGAGCGTGTTATCATGGAAGAGGGGAGGAGAGCAGCTAGAGCTGTATAGCAGTATGTGGGGGGGGGGCGGATTTTATATGACAAATTGACTTGTATTGTAAACTTCCACTTAAAGCACAACAAATACTACCAAAAAAGAAAAAAAAAAGCCTTGCGAAGCCTCTGCTGACTCTCCAGTCCATAACACCTGCCCCTAAAAAATTCTGAGAATGACAAAAACAAAGACTTTTAGAAAAGAAAAATAATCACTTACCATCTAAGTGCATCTCTCAATTTTAAAGTGTTCCTTTTAAATCTTTTATCATGTTCATATTTCTTTAAATAGTTGTAATCATAATTCTGATTTTATATGCTTTTCTGTCATCTTTTTACTTTAATTTTCTTGTGCGTCCACAAATCCTTCAAAAATACTTCTCAATGTTAGTATTCCATCAAGCGGTGATTCTCTAATCTTTTCAACCATTTTCCTTTTGTAAGATATTTAACTTGCTGCTGCTGCTTCTTTCTTTTTTAATTTTTATTGGCAACACTACAGCATGCCCTCTCTTGCACGTAACTTCTTTTTCCTGATCCCAGCATTCACTTGTAACCACTATATTTATCCTCTGTCCTGTTCTCCAAAGACTGTCCTCAACCATTCAGCGTATCTCTGCCTGTTCCCAGTGTACAAGCCTCAGCCAGCTGGGCCCATTGGGGCTAGGTTTAACTGTGCCTCCAGAGTTTAATTGATGCTCTTACTTTCGCCTGGAAAGTCTTTTTTCTCCTCCACCTATCTAAGTCATATTCAGCTTCCAAAGCCCTGGTCCACGTGACTCTGTTTCCTCAAAGTGCTCCATGAGGACAGCCTATTAAAGTGGCTTATTAAGAGTCAAAAGTGAATGTGAGGTTTTAGGTTATCTCTGTAATTTAGTTACCCATTCTGCTCCTGCTCCTTCATGTTCTCCCTCTGTCCCTCTTTCTGAACTAGGTGGTATTCTTATGTTTCTGATTATAAAAGCAACAGTTGCAAGACACAAAAGCCAGTGGCCATAAAGAGATTGACAGGTTTGATTACATACAATTTAAAAACCTTGGGGTATCAAGAGATATAAAAGAAACTCACTCTGATAAAGCATTTTTAATGTCTCTGAAAGACAAATGGTTAATATCTACAATCAATAAAAAGTGCCTGCAAATTGGCAGGAAAAAAGGCAAACAAATCGAAATGATGAGAACTGGTAATGCAAAGAATGCCACTAGCCCATCCACACGCTACAGTTACTTCTAAAAATCCTGCTTTTGGGGGTGGAGTCAAGAAGGCAGACTAATATCCCTGCTTTTAGCTGATTTGAGCACTCCGGCAATGCTTTGGCGTTCACACTGCAGAAGTCTTGCACACCTTCTGTGACATTACTTCCTTTAGCAATAGCAGCTCAGTTGAGCAAGCAGCTGTCCAGGGCACACAGTAATGTCACATGACTGAGTTCTGGTCAATGGGATACGAGCACAAGTGATGGGGGAACACTGGAATTCTGCACTAAAATACTTCCTTCTCCCCTTCCACTGAAGAAAGTGGGCATAAATGGCAGGGTGGAAGCAGTCATCTTAGACGGTTTAAGATAGGAGAGTGACAAGACAGAAGAAATTTCAGTCCCTGCCACTAGAGTCTATGGACTGACTACACTGAGATTGCTAACTGAAGAGAAGTGTGGCATAGGGAATTACTCAATATGGCCCTTTTAGCCATTCAGCATTCTGTAATGATTGGATGGGTGGGGCCATGTAAATAAGGGGTCTGGAACCCTAACAAGGTGAGTGGTCAGTTCTGCAATCCCTCTAGGCTCAAAAAGAGAGCCAATTCCAGAGTAGAAGGGAGACTTCTCTACCACCAAGAAGAGACTGGAGTAGAACATGTCCTTTGGAACCTCCTAGTTCTAAAAGAGAGAAAGCGGTCTAACACTGGACAGACATATTATTAGTCAGCAAGGGGCAACAGTAGAGAAAGGGTGGCAGCAAATCAGAAGACTGGTACGACATGGCAAACTGGGCTTCCTGGGTCATAGAGCGAAGGGGTTCTGGTGGTGTGCCAACCCATGGAGTGAGAGAACTTAGCACCTTTGGGCAGAAAGCTTCTAGCAGAGTTGAGTACCTCCAAGCACTTGTCAGTGGAGGTAGGCTTGCCAACCTACAGGGCACGAGAGAGCGCTAAGTGCCTTCAGGCTGAGGCTTCCTGGCAGAGTGCAGTGCCCTTGGGCACTAGCTGGTACAGCTAACGAGCTTTGCAACACTTGTTTGGGCAGGGCAGAGGCTGGGTGAAGGGGCCAAAGGCCAGAGAGGCCTGCTGTGGGCACAACCGAGAAGAACCTATTCTGACTGAAGAATCGCATCGTGAGTTGTGCCTTATTCTGGATTGTAACCTGATAAACCCCATTATCAGGAGCATTGCCCATCTGGTCATTGCAATGGATTACTGAACCCAGCAGCGTAGACAGTGCCATGAGAGGGGCAGCTGGTGTTAGAATGAGTAAAAATGTTGGAGAGAGGAGGTATATGTGTCCTCCACCTCACGGATATGGCCTTGGGCTGATGTTGGTTTTTCCTCCTTGTGACGTTAGAGGACTTCTGACACCTCCATGACATTAAACATACATCTTGCTTTAAGTCACTGTTACACTGGTGTCTTGGTTAAGTAGATAAATTTATCACCATTTTAAACAAATACAAGTCATATCTGTCAAAATTAGAAAGGCACATGGCATCTGGTTCAGCAAATCTATTTCTATGTCCTTCTCCTAGAGAAAAACTCCCACTCCTGTACAAGGTTATTCATGGCATCACTGCCTCAAAGAGTGCGAAGAAGGACACAAGGAAAGTATCCATCAGTGTGGGAACGGTTAGGTTACTATGGGTTATCCAAATAAGGAACTACAAGGTGGTGTCTTCAAGGCTTGCAAACAGCCATCCAGAGCACCACTGGCCTCTATTCACCTGGAGCAACAGAGAAAGGAGCGTAAGAAATTGGAGAATTTGGAATATGTAGCTAATTGCTTCCATGAACAACTGCCTCCTTTGCCATGAAGACCAAAAAAAAAAAAAAAAAATGGATGGTGCCCGGCTACCAGTACTGAACATTTCGAAAAAGGATTCTATAGAGGAGTTCTGATTAAAAAGGGGTGAGACACAGAACGGAATTTAAAATTCTCATGGCCTCCATATTTTCTGAAGTCATGCAAGGCAAATGAACTGTTGAAACTACTGCCTTGAGATAATCTTTAAACCTTAAGCCAAAAATATCCCCTGAAGTCTTCTTAAAATGATAGCTTAGCTTAACCAGTAAAAAATGTCTGCCTTGAGCATTATGCTCTTTAGAGATCCCATCTGTATGGGATCACACTGACAACAGCAACCTGAAAGATTAGACATTGAGTTTATGTTAATGGGTGAGGAAGAACTCAAATAAAGGAGGGTGAGAAGCATTGCACAACTCAAATGTACATGCAGAAAATGCTAAAGTGGTGTATGTTTTGCTGTGAACATTTTTGACAACAAAATAAATGAAATAAAAAATATAAGGCAGCCCTTAATACCGAATGAGGTAGATCTATCCGAACAAATGTGGAAAGATACCTAAGACGTTTTAGAAAAAAAGCAAGTTGCATGTTTTTTTCAAGTAAGACACACTGAAAATTTTGTTTAGTAAAAAGAAAAAAGCAGAAAATTAATTACCCACAACCCCATAATCAAGAGGAAGTCACTTTTCAACATTTTGGCATATTTCCTTCCAGACATCTCTCTGAATATTTTATATAGTTGAAATCATCCTTTCTTTATAATTCTGAAACTCATTCAACATTTATAGTAAGCATCGCCTCTAATATTAAAAACTCCTTGGAGACATTTTCAATGACCAAAGAGCTTACCACGATGCAGATGTATCACAATTTATTCTACATTTTCCCGTGGTTGAGGATTTAATTATTTCTAGTTTTACACAGCAATAAAACTCTAATGAACATCCTTGTACATAACACCATATTTTGGATTACTGTTTCCTTGGGCTGAATTCCTGGAAATGAGATAATTGTGGCAAAGGGCACAAACATTTCAAAGGTACTTAACACTCATCCAGAAAACACACTCCTGAAAAACGGCCCATTTCCCTAGATCTTCACTAGCAGTGACTATTCTCAATAAACACACTCCGGTAATTATAATCCTTTCCCGTTACACCTGGGAACAGAACACAAAGGCTTAGTCAACGTGGCCGAGAATCCGCGGACGAATGTGAACAGAAGAGAATCGAGTTACTGGTTTCTCTATACATCTATACTTTCCCCTTCCAACGTGGCAGCCTCTTTCCCATCAAACCACTGTTACCAAAATTCAGTTGGCCGGCTGGTTACTCAGTTATGCCATCATTGCTTTTAAAAACCCTGCTTCCCCCTTCCTGCTTCAGGCTACAATCTTCTGCTGTCATTTTTTTTTTTTTTTTTTTTACGTTTTTTATTAAGGTTTACAGAGCAAATCAGTTCCTCAACAAACAATTATTATACATGTTGTTTTGTGACAATAGTGGCCAACCCCAATACTCCCTCCTTCTCGACCTCGGATTCCTACCACGGCTTTCCCTGTCCTCTCCTGCCTTTTCATTCCTGCCCCCGGGCTGGTATGCCCACTTACTCTCATTTTGTTTTATGGGCCTGTCTAATCTGTGGCTGAAAGGTGATTTCATTACTCAGCTAAAAGGGAGTCTAGGGGTCATACTTTTGGGGTTTCTCTGTCAGACTTGTAAATCTGGTCTTTTTTTGAGAGTTAGAATTCTGCTCTGCATTTGCATCCAGCTCTGTCTGGGACTCTCTATTGCAATCCCTACTCAAGCAGTTGGTAGCCGGGCACCATCTAGCTGTGCTGGCCTCCATCTGGCAGGAGCTGTGGTGTCGTGGTCTGTTAGTCCTTTGGACTGATCTTTCTCTTGGGTCTTTGGCTTTCTTCATTCTTCCTTGCACCAGACACGGTGGGACCAGTGGGGTATCTTATATGGATGGCTACCTTTAACTTTTTAAGACCCTAGACACTATTCATCAAAGCAGGGTATACAGCACTTTCTTTATAAACTATGTTATCCCACTTAAGCTAGAGACCATGGCCCTGAGACCATGGCCCCCACCTTCAGCCCAGGAATTCCGTCCCACAGGGAGTTTAATGTGTCTATAAAGCTTCCACGACCTTGCCTTGGACAAGTTGTACTGGCTTTCCCAGCAGTGTGTACTCTTATCCTTCACCCAAGTTGCCATTTCTATTATATATTTTGTTTTAAAAACCCTGCTTTTCAGCTGACTTGAACTTTCTGTACATATTTTTTCAGCCAACTCCCCCTGGTTCTGTGTTGGCTTCAGTTCTATGTCCTCCTCAAAGCTTGTTATGTAGACTATAACAACAAAACACACATACTGCATTACCACAAACGTGTTTTTACAAGAGTTTGCTAATTTTATTTCAGTTCTTTTCCTTTATGATACTATGTACTTTATAGATTCAAAACCCTTATTCTGAGAAGGGAATCATGGGCTTTAAGAGACAGCTGAAGGGTCTAAGAGACGGAAAAGATTAAGTCCCTTAAAATAGTCGGCCTCACTTACAATGAAGTTGAGTTCCTGAGGACACTGGTGAAAAGAGGCTGTGGTTTTCCCAGTTTGTGTGTGTGGCGGGGGGAGGGAGGGAGGCGGTAGGGAGGAGCAGTTGGCGGGCAGAGGTGACTCACTGGGAGAAAACACGGACTCCAGGCTAATGTTCCTTATTCTAGTAGCTTGCCCTATTATGAACCACAGCACAGCTAATAAGAATCCTCATTATATTTCTCTTCAGAGGCCAGTTTAATATCCAGTTGTCCACAGTAACATTAATACTTAAAAATAAAAAAAAAAATTATCTGTTAGAAGAACTTGGTTTTCACATAAATTGTTTATACCAGCCTAGAATTTCATTTCCACTTTCAACCAACTGCTAGGTGAAGTCAAAATTGCTATCCTATTTGTTGAGGACATATCTCACTCCATCTGAACCAACCATTTCCTTCTGAAATTATCCTGTATCAGTAAGTTTCCCCCTCCCATGGAGGGGGAGCTGTATCTGAAGGAATGATACTTGCTGAGCCTTAGCTAGAACACACACATCCAGATTCCACTGACTCTTGGAATGAAACCCTTGGGGCTTCACATGATCATCCTCCCTGTCATCACAGCAAATGGTTCCTAACCTGACTACAGAGATGAACTGACTGGAGGAACTCTTAGTAATACAAGAGCCCGTGCTCCACCCCTGGAACTTTGCATTCTGAAGACATGATATGGGACCCAGCAATCCATATCTTTCCAAAACTCTAGAAATCTTGATAAACAGCCAGGTTTGGACCATCAATAGCAATAAAAAAAACTCATGAAAAATTAAAGGTGTATTTTGGATAATGGACTAATAATAAGATTTCTAGGAAGGAAATTCTCAGACTTCACACAGAGGACAACCTTTCATTACACAAATTGAGGTAAATCTGTAAAACAGAATACCCTGCAACCAAGTCACTATTTTAATTTTTTTCACAGTTTTTTAGCAACAAGCATATACTCATATGGAGCCTTGGTGGCACAGTGGTTAAAGCTCAGCTATTAACCAAAAGGTTGGCAGTTTGGATCCACCAGCCACTCCTTGGAAACCCTATGGACAGTTCTATTCTGTCCGATAGGGTTGCTGTGTGTCAGAATCGACTTGACAGCTAATGGTTTTTATACACTCATATAATGTGTACAAAATTAAAACCTAGAAAAATACAATTAAAAAATTATGTAAATCTATACTTTCTGACATTATGAACATTCTCTATACTCTGCAAAGTGGTAAACAACAGGTTATAAAACAACATGTACAAAAATTACTCATCAACGGTAATATATGTATAATATGTATTTATTCTTGTAGATATGCAGGGTGGAATTTCTGGAAGGAAATATTAGCTCATGGTGTTTACTTCTGTGTGGCAGTATTTCAGGTATCTGCCAAACATTTTTTTTTCCTTACGGTATTTTCTAATTTTTCTGTAATGTATCTTTTTTTTTTTGCTGGGATGGAGTGTCTATGTATAATTTCCAATTCTTCTAGACTTACTAGAAATCTTCCAGAAGCTTCCAAATAATTCTACACCTGACTAAGTTATCCTAGACACCTTCGTCAAGGGCACTGAGGCTCAGCTGTGAAGAACCACTCTGCCACCTGGTGGCTATACCTGGGCACTACACCTTCCTACCGTCAAACCAAACCCACAGCCATGGAGTCGATTCTCACACACAGCGACCTTACTAAGCAGAGTAGAACTGTCTCATAGTTTCCAAGAAGCATCTGGCTTTTACTTACCACTTAACCACTACGTTACCAGGTTTTCCTCGTACTGTCATAGTGCTGCAATAAAGGGAAATTGCCCAATGAGTTGATAAATTGAGGATATGGGTAAAGAAAAAAAAGTAAAATTACAGCTGGAAGAGGAAGGTTTTAATCATAAATCAGGTGTTTTTTATTAGAAACAGAAGGTGATTAAGGATTTGTTACAAAGCCAGCTCAGGGGAACCTTAAGTGTGACATGCACTCAGATGAGATACTGCAGTTGGGAGAAGACAGCTTGTAGAGTAAGCTGCAGAGATTCAGAAAGCAAACCAGTTAATGGCTTCCATTAATGGAAATGAAGCAACGGTTTTCCTTAGAAGAAAAGCTGGCAATGGCTGAAGCAAGCAAAAAAAGGGCCTGTTTCTGTCAGTTGTTGGTAGGTACCGTTACGTCAGTTCTGACTCACAGTGACCCCACGAACAACAGAATTAAACACTGCCCAGTCTTGTGCCACGTCCACAATCGTTTTTATGCTTAAGCCCATTGTTGTGGCCACTGTATCAATCCATCTCGTCAAGGGTCTTCCTCTTTTTTGCTGACCCTCCACTCTACCAAGCATGATGTCCTTCTCCAAGGACCGATCCCTCCAGATACCATGACTAAGTATGAAAGATGCAGTCTTGCCATCTTTACTTCCAAGGAGCACTCTGGTTGTACTTCTTCCTGAACAGATCTGTTGGTTCCTTTGGTGGTCCATGGTACATTCAATATTTTTCTCCAACACCACAGTTCAAAGGCATCAATTCTTCTTCTGTCTTCTTTGTTCACTGACCAGCTTTTGCATGCATATGATGCAAATGCAAACACCATGGCTTGGGTCAGGCACACTTTAGTCTTCGAGGTGACATCTTTACTTTTCAATACTTTAAAGAGATCCTTTGCAGCAGATTTTCCCAATGCAATGTGTCTTGATTTTTTTGGTTGCTGCTTCCATGGACATTGACTGTGGACCCAAGTAAAATGAAATCCTTGACAATATCAATCTTTTCTCCAATTATCATGATGTTTATTGGTCCAGTTGTGAGGATTTTTGTTTTCTTGATGTTGAGGTGCAATCCATACTGAAGGCTGTGGTCCTTGATCTTCATCAGTAAGTGTTTCAAAGTCTTCCAGGTACTTGCTGAAAGCCCACAAATCCCAACAGAAAATGGAATTTAACAGAGAAAGAATTTGAGCCGTATGTGCTTGTGGAAGAAGTCCTGGTAGGGCAGTGGTTAGTGGCTTAGCTGCTAGCCAAAAAGTGAGCAGTTCGAATATACCAGCCACTCTTTGGAAACGATATGGGCTAGTTCCACTCTGTCCTATAGGGTCCCTATGAGTCAGAATCGACTTGATGGCAGCAGGTTTGGTTTGGTGTATGTGATGGGGAGACAAAGGAGAAGGAAAGCAGGTATTAAGCAAAGAAACTTTGATAAGGAAAAGGTACAGGGAAAACCCATTACAGAATGTACAAAAGTAAAAGAACTGAGGAGAAAGAAAGACATCATCAAGGACTATAACAATTGTTGTGGCAGCTATTATTTATTGAGCACTTCCTATGCAATACCTAGGGCTCTAAATGCTTTACGAATACTCCATATTAACATACTTACTCTCACACTGACTTTATCACGGAGGTGTTACTACCTTCATTTTACAGATACGGACATGGAGACAGAGGTTAAAGCACATGTCCAAGTTCCCAGAGGAGTGTCAGAACGGGATTTGAACCTAGACATTCTGGTTCAAGGGTTTGTACTCATGACCCCTGTATTATATACTGCTGGTTCCCAAGTGAGTAAAAAAGTGGGGCATAAAGTAGATGGAGCCTTGGGGGGTAGAAGTTGTCATGAAAAAGTTGTTTGAAGGAAGTTTTAAATTGACTAATTTTACTTGGTAATATGGCTCAAATACAATCAAAGACACCCCCCCAAAAAACCCACTATCATAGAATGCATAATAATTAACAGCAAAAGAACTTAGACGGCCGTAGAAAATACACACTAATAAATGAGATACTGTGGGTAGAAGCACTTTGCAATACTGGAACATTCTTTGCAAATGTAAACTGAATTTAGCAAGTAAAAATATTTTCCTAGTCAAATGAATACTTAAAAAAACAATCAACCAACAACCTCTCCTGTTTTAGAATCAGTGATAACAGCAAAACACTTCCCCTGGTCCCAATACAACTTTTCATAACATGTCTTTGCTTCTGGTAGAGATGATGGAAAAGCTCAGGAAGAGATATAGGTGACAGCTGAACACCATGGTGAACATAAGTTAAAGTCACTGAATGATACCTGAAGAATACTCAAAGGGCAAATGATTTGTTATGGTTATCTTTTCCACAATAAAAACAACAAAACAAACATGTCCTTTGATACATACTCTTTGAAAGTCAAACATTTATTCACTGGATTCCCTGCCTGAAGGCACCCTGGTGCATTAGACAGGAGCCCTGGCAGCAGAGTGGTTAACTGCTAACTGAAAAACAAGCTGCAAGGAGAAAAGATTTGGCAGTTTCCATAAAAATTTACAGCCCTAAGAACCCTATGGGGCAGTTCTACCCTGTCCTACAGGGTCTCTGTGAACTGGAGACTGCTTAGGTATCTGTTTTCTCTGATCCGGGACACATACTTTTCCTACAAACGTAGGCTTTTTGATTTGTTTAGTGAATCAGCCAAGCTTTCCTTACGCTCAGAGAAAACCATGTAGGGCCACCTTTAATGGCTTGCTTTTGTTCACAAGTAGAAGTGGCCTTTTATCATACCCATTTGCTTTGGGTAGAAGGTTTTTGGTGTCCAGGTTCCCTCTGAACCATTCTTATCAGCAGGATTCCAACTGGCAATTCACCAACTGTCTGTAGAGAGAGAGCCTGTGTCTGGGCAACGTTCCACAATTCCACCCGAGTTCCTGCAGAAGTGGTGGGTGGATGCCATCTGGTTTCGGGGATTTATTTACATTCAGTTTGGTATTTAGGCCTCCAGCATCCCATAGGCTTAGCACTATTTCATTTAATAACTCTGACCTGTCTCCTACAAAAGGCACCTTCGGCTACGAGTCTCTCCAAGGTTTGCTTCTGGAAAGACAGAAGCGAAGACTTATCCGAGAGCAGCGCTACTTGGCTTGGGTTTGGAGTCTTCAGCTGATCCCGGAGGCTCACCTGCCACCTCCCTTTCTATGTATTTAAAGGAGCACTTTTAGCTTTTACAGTCCCCTGCATGGTGCTTCTTGAGTTGAGTTCTGAGCCACTGAAGGCCTTGCTGGTACCTTCCCTGACCCCTTCATGGGCCCTCATCTTCCTCTGGGCTCTGCTGCAGATGCTCTTTTACTCAGGTGACTCTTTAGATGGCAGGATAACCAGGTGTTTGCTCTCTTGGCCCTGGGACATACATTTGTCCTAGATACATTATATTCTAGTCAAATAGTTTGAAAATAATAAATGAATAAATACGATTTACTCTATTTGCAGCATAACTCCTGGTCATCACTTCTTCTCCTCAGTCCCTGTTGCCACTCATCTGCTCTAGTCTACGCATTTGCCTATTCTAGATCTAGATATCTCATGTAAGTGGGAACATAAGTATTTATCCTTTTGTGTCTAACTTATTTCACTTAGTAGTCAAATAGTTTTCAGGCTTCCTCAGGGTTATTTAGTATATTCTCTACAAATTTCAGAGTACTCACACTTTGACACAGCTCATGTTCTTTTAATCAAGGGAGTTAGCTTAATGACATTTTACAAAAGTCCCCACCCACAAAATCACCACCTAGATCAAGTCAGAGAATAACACTTCCTGTATCCAAGCTCACACTGCTCCCCAGTCAATACCTGCCCCGCGGACATGGCTTCCATCACCACTGGCTTTGCCTGCTCTTGAACATGAGCTGAATGCTTTCACATGAGCTCACTTCAAAGTTATTATGATACAGGTGAACATTTTAGCAGCTTGATTTAACCAAGACTCTAGGATCCAAAGGTGGGGCAAGAAAAATACAAGAAAAGCCTGGAATTTCTGTTGTTCCAGAAAATTAGAAAGTCCTTGAAAGTGATGGGGTGGCGTGAGTACTGTGCTTATTTAAATGATCATCTGTATGATACTAAATGGTCAACAATTACTGTAAAGCAAATATAAGAAGGTACAGGGATAGGAAACATAGATTCCTGGAAACAGAACAACCAGGCTGGAAATAATGAGATTCTTGACTCACAGTGAAGAATATAACCAATGTGGCTGAGATCACTTTGTGTAGAAGTTGTTGAATTCCAAAACAAACCCACTGCCCTATAGTTGAGTCAGACTCACAGCAGCCCCACAGAAAATGATGAATGGGAACCTAATGTGCTGGGTGAACTTTCACCAAAGACAAAACAAAATATTTTTCAAAAAAAAATAAAAAGTGTAGGGACATGCCAGAAAGATACAAGGGATAACCTGAAAGCGTTCCCCAAACTGAAGCAATTTGGACAGCAAAATAATGATAATGATAATATTGATAGCCTATAAAATAAAACACTCAAGAACGTACATTGATATAAACAAACAAATGGCAGAGAAGGGACAGCTCTTCTTTACAGAATAATTCTAATTAATAAATGTAGACGGAGGATGAAAATAGCAAGTCACCCTCAGGCAAACACCAGGGTAATGACTACTGCAGGCTAGAATCATTAATGGATGTTAAGATTAGCCCGTGAAACCCAAGGTTTACCCCTTCAGCCAAAGATTAGACAGGCCTATCAAACAAAACAAGACTAAATGGACATACCAGCCCAGGGGCAGCGATGAGAAGGCAGGAGGGGACAGGAAAGCTGGGTGAACGGAGAAACCCAAGGTCAACAAGGAGAGTGCTGACATGGTGTGGGGTTGGCAACAAATGTCACAAAGCCCTATGTGCATTGTTTTTTGAGAAACTAATTTGTTCTGTAAACATTCATCTAAACTACAATAAAAAGAAAAAAACATTTAAAAAATTAGTGAGTGGAAAGGAGGGGATAGGAGATCATTAGGAGGATATGACCTGTATAGAACGGAGAGGAGGAATGTGCTGTCACCAGGCAGGGAGAGCAGTGGGAGCTGCACACAGGCGGGCATGCAAATTTATATGGGATTGTACATTTTCACTCAATCATTTAAAAAAAAAGTTTTCTAAAAAAAAAATTAGTGGTGAAAGAATGAGGAGAAACAGGGTATTTATAAGGTCTCACAGTATCTCCTGACAAGATACTGATGAATTACTAAAGGGAGAATAGGACAGTGGAGAAGCCTGGCAGATGCCACCTTAACCAAGCGCAAGGTCAGCGGTGATGAGACACACCAACATCCACACCAGCATCGCGCGCCTCCTGATGCGATGTGCTGATACGGACACGTTCCCTGTTGTATTCTTCCCCCAAATGCATGACTTCCATCTAATTACAAAAAACACAGCCAATGAACCCAAATTCACATACGCTCTATAAAATAACTAAATCCATAAAACAATTGATTTTCTATGTTATGACAGACAAAGAAAGACTGATGAACCGCCCCAGAGTGGGATCCTGGACTGGATCCTGGCCCAGAAAAAGGACATTAATGGTAAAACTGGTAAAATAAGGTCTGTAGATTAAATAACAGTATTTTTATCAATGCAAACTTCCTGGTTAGGCTGACTGCACTATGGTTATATAAGATGTAAGCATTAAGTGAATACGAGAATACTGTTCTATTGTTACAATTTTCTTAAGTGTAAAATTATTTCAAAATAAAATAAGATAAAAAAGAAAGAAGAAAGAGAGACAAAGTATTTTTAAAAACCCGGTTTGAGTGGAATCCCTCCTTTCCCCAGCCTCCCGAGCCTACGCTCCAGTGTTCATGTACATCGGAAGCCTGACCTCTCTCCCAAGGCCTGGGGAGGAGGGTCTTGTGCTTCACAGACAGAGGCCCAGAGCCTTCTCTGCTCCAGGCACCTGCATTGGTCTCCAGGAATGACCTGCTACAGTCAATCCCACGGACATGAGAGCCTCCACTGCTCACAGAGACATGTGTGGAATGGTTTTAAGCTCTCTAGCGGGGAGAACATGACAGGGAACCACGCGATCACAGGTCCTTTAGACAGTGGGAGGAGGAAAACCAGGAGCCAAAACAGGAGGCCACTGAATGCAGAATCTTGGAGTAATGATTTTTTTAAAAAAACAAAAAAGCCCACTATCTCTTAAACACTTTATGAGAAGAAAACTGGCTAGCACTCAACACGGAGAAGGGAGGGGCGGGGGTGGGGGGAAGTGAGCAGGACCCTGGCCTGCGAGCAGTGGTGGGACAAGTTTGACTCAAACGCTCCAGGAAGCTCCCAGGGAACTACATGGTAGACAGGCAGCTGAGCACAGTAGTTCAGAGCTCAGGTTCTGGGTCTCAGGCTCTGACTTCACTGCTTCCCAGACTGGGGAGTACACTGCAGTAATAATAAGCTCACTGCTTAGAGGTGTCAAGTGCTAATAACACACTGTTCGAGCTGCTCAAATGTATTCATTTGCACTGCTATCTATCCCCACTTTACTGATAAGAAAACTGAGACACAGAAGGCCAACTTACTTGCTGGAGGTCACAAGGCTAGAATGGCAGAGCTGGGAATGGACCCCAGACAATGCGGCTCCAGAGACTGTGGCTTTACTGTTCTGCACAGTCCTCAACTTTAGCAGCCAGGTGGCTGGTACTGTGACAAACAGCTGGTCTGATGAGACTGCCACAACGCCCACTTCTCCTGCTGCAGCTACTTCACCTAGTATTCCTCAAGCCACTTCCTATGACTTTTAGTCTCTCCTAGACTGGGCCTATTTGGCCTCCCGGGATCCCTGTATTCATTTACAGAGCTGCCTTACAAACAGCCCTTTAGCTGTTAGGGTGAGTGTGCCTTCCCTCTCTGCAGAAATCACGTCCAGTAGCTCATGATACGACTCGATGCTCTTGGGGCCTTGTCCCTTATCCCTGGGCTGGGTTCCATTTCCTAAAGAACCGTGTCTGTCTATCCCAACACAGCCAGGCACAGTGTCTCCTCTATTGTTCATTGAATTAACGGAGGAACTTGGCAGACATCCAGTCTAACTGCCCATCCTATTTTGTTTAAACAAAGAGGTGAGATCCTCCACGAGTAGAATTAACTGAGGTGCACACACAGCAGCAGAGCCCTGGTGGCGCAGTGGTTAAGAGCGTGCCTGCTAACCAAAAGACTGGCACTTCAAATCCATCAGCTGCTCCTTGGAAACCCTATGAGGCAGTTGTATTCTGTCCTATAGGATTGCTATGAGTTGGAATCAACTCCACAGCAACAGGTTTTAACACCCAGCAGCACACAACAGTTCCAGTGTTCTTCTCTAGGTTATTGCAGAAAGACTTCAAATCCATCAACTAATCTAATGTGCCAACCAATAAAGAGGAACCTCTCTCAGTCTAACACAGTTATAACATCATAGAGTGCCCTCCACTCTGTCGATACTGTGAAATGCTAAGAGAGCTGTTCCAGGAATCACCTCCACCTTCCTGAGATAATCTGGGAGGCACTTTTTATCATATATGACAAGGCACTGCAGGCCTGGCTCACGGTAACTAAATTAGACTTCGTACTCTCAAGATCCTGTTCCACCTCAACCACATTATCAAAATTGATAGCTTAGCCCAGCGCACAGCCATCCCAGCCCCTTGTCCTCATTTATCCTGGGATGTCACATAAGCTGCTTGCTGCCAGACACCACAGCCCTCAATCAGCAGCCAGTAGCCTTGCAGCATAACCAGCACCTCTCACGAAGTGAAGTCTACCTGCTCTTTCCTTTTCCTTCCAAAGCCCTTACTCGGGCAAGCTGGGGCCTGTCTTTCCATCTTGCTGCTGAACAGGTCTCTGTTCTAATACCACCTAACACCAATGACAGAGCGGGACTGCTTGGGAAGCACATGGAGACACTGCCACTCTCAAAAACACCTACATTATTGGTTAGAATTTAGAAGAACATTCAATCTTCTCTTGGTTTTTTCAGAAAAGAAGTATATGTCCATTAAACAACTACCACCATCCCCAACTCCCAAACATGTCAGAAAAGTAAAAGCAGAAAAACAAAAGCTCCCTCCAGAGATAATGAGCAGGAGCAAGCAACCTTGAGACCTCTTGCTCTGTGGACTGTAGGGTCTGACAATCTCTTCAGAGCCTACTTTCCCCAGTTTGGGGGCCTTCTGCAGCAGTGACTTGTGTTCCCATCTAACTCATGTCCTTTGTAAGTCTCCTTCACAGGGACTGACTAGAGACTCTCTGAAGCATCTCCACCTAGGGCTTCCAGGACCCTGCACCCTCTCTGGTAGGCCCACCTCTGCCTCCTCTGCTCCAGGCCCCTCATCTCCTCGGCCTCGTCCTGAGGGGTGAGCCAGGACACAGTCCTCCTCCCCTTTCCGTCTGCACTCAGTTCTTTGAGGAGTCTCCTCTGGTTTCCAGGCTTCACAGACCACCTAGCCAAAGGTTCCTAGATACATGTGTCCAGTCTAAACCTCTCTCTTTCGAATTTCAGACTCGAGATTTATTTGCTCACTCTACATCTCCATTTGGATGCCTGATGGTATTTCAAACTTGACTTGCCCCAAACTGGACTCCTGATCTTCCCTGGTGGACCTGATCCTTCTACAGCCTTCTCTATAAAGTCATTGTGACTCATGTCTTTCTGTCATTCCTTGTGTTCAACTTTTTAGGAAACCCCGATGACTCTGGTTTTAAAGTAAGTTCAAAATCTGACCACTCTGCCACCACTCTGGTCCAAGTCACTCTCCTCTCTCACCTGGAAGACTACAGTAGTCTCCCCGGTGGTCTCCCTGCTTCCACCCTTGCCCACACTACACAGATACACAGAAGCCAGAGTGATCCTTTCAAAATGTAAGTCAGATTACATCACTTCTCTGCTCCCCTTTCATTTGGCATAAAAGCCAAAGTTCTTACAGTGGCTACAAGGTCCTTGGTGGTGTGGGTCCCTTGTGACTTCTGATTTCACCTCTTCCTCTTCTCTGGCCCGTGACAGACTGCTCTGCACCCCACCACACTTGGCCCCCATCACAGTTCCTTGAACAGCCAGTCATTCTGCTGCCTTAAGGTCTTTGCGCTGGCTGTCCCTCTGCCCAGCTACTCTGCCCCAAAAGACTGCCTGCCTGGCTCCCTCCCCCTCCTCAAGCTTTTCCTCAAGGTCACCCTCTTGGTGAGTTTAATCTGCCTACTTAATTTGAATTTGCAACCTGTTCTTCCCTACCACCTAATAATCCCCTTTACCCTTCCCCACTTATCACCTCACGCTCTTCAATTTACTTATTTATGATGCTTCTGTTTACTGTGTATCTCCCCCAGCTACAATTTAAACACTATGAGAACACCGATCTCTCTCTGCCTCATTTCCTGACATATCCTACCCGTCAACAGTGCCCAGCATATGGCCAGCAGTCAGCGAATACTTGCAAATGAATGAAAGCAACGCCCAGTCCTGCCCAGCTGCCCTGCACTCTGTAAGGACTCTGGGCCCAGTGGCTTCCTGCCAGCGGGGAGGGACAGTCTTTTTGGAGCTCTCTTCCTCCTATCCTCTTCCCAGCCAGGTACCTGCTCGGGGACCTTCTGTCTGCACAGTCTCACAAATGGGCTCATTCCCATCTGATGCTCATTCTCAGCCCAGGATGAGCTCACTCTCACCTGAAAGTCCTCCTCATCCAAGATTTCCTTCCTCCACTTGATCAAGAAGGCTGCACACACGTAGAGATGGAAGTGGGAGAAGCCCTCTGGTTCAGACTGGGAAGGAAAAAGAGAAAATAAAGAACTGTTAGTTCTTCTAGCCCCAACAATGAGCTGACTCTGCACCTCTACTCCAATCTCCTTGAGGAGGGGAAATCAGCACAGTTCACCTTTCATGGCTAGCAAACAGGAGCCAAAAAAGCCCTCACCGAGGCTTCCCATGATGCTAAGGCAGGCAGACTGGTAAGAAGTCAGTGGGTACGGGAGGGCTACTCACGGCGACACTACACCAGGGCGGAGTGGTGGGCACCTGAGGCACAGCATGGCACACAGAGGGCAGGGGATCTCTTCGTACCTGGTAGGTGTCCCACAGCCGGATGGTGCAGCGAAGGGGAAGCTCCCGCATGAGCAGATTGTTCATCCAGCGAAAGGCAAACTGTAGGTATTCAACCTCGTACCTCCTGAAGTGATTATGTACCTGCTCTGAAACAGGAAGTGCCATTGGCCCCAGGGATCAGGCTCTGAAAGGTTCACCAGACCCTGAAGACTCCTATAAGCCAAATACGGGCTGTTTCCACTTCCTACTGGCCCCTCCCCCTGGGGAAGCTGACGCAGGGGGACAAACAGGCATCTGAGCATCCTTTCTGTCTGAGCCCAACAGCTCAGAGCAGCACTGCCTGGCAAACACAGACATAGTCTTTACCTAGTTCAGCACAGACTGGAACCATTGCAACATCCCACAGCAAAGTTCTAGGTGCCTCTCTTCCCTCACAGTGCTCTGCCGGCCGTTAATTAGGAAACATAAGGCTCACTTGGCTGCTTGACCTTGTTACTCATCAGAGAAAGAACCAGAATAGTAAGGCACCTTGGAGGGCACCTTGGCCGTCCTCCTACTGGTGAGGAATTCCTCTCCAGCTTCCTTGACAGATGGTCAGCCAGCAGGTACTTAAACACTGCCACACAAGGACAGCCCCCTTTACTGATGCACACAGTGATTCACCAAAGAGGGCTTCTCCTTGTGAAACAGAAACCAGCCACCTAACTCCCACCCCAGGGTGACAGGGTGGTATTCTGGAGCAACTCGAAACAAATCTGTTTCCTGTACAGCTCTTCAAATAATGTTTCATAGTTTTGTGTTTGTTTTTAAATCATTATCCTTTTTAGCTTTTGAAGCTATAAAATGAGGACATCCTTTCACCCCTCTGGGGGTATGGGGAGGAGAAAATACAATATGGGTAATAACAACACCTGGTTCATGGTAAGTACTTAATTAAAATTTTGGCAAAAGAACCACAAACCCAGGTAGTAGGATTTGAGGAAGGAGGAGGACTTTCACTTTTTTTGTGTTTTTTCTAAATTCTTTAAATTTTTGGAATAAGTATTATTACCTTTGTAATCCCCAAAACAAATAAAGACATACATTTAAAAACCCACATTCCTAATGTACTAAGTCGTTACTTATCAGGCCTTTGTAAAGGCCTAGCAAACAAGGAAAAGGCGGGAAGCAGCAGAAGCCACAGACAACCTCTGCTCTCTGGAGCCCAGGTGACGGCTGGCCTCTGTCGGCAGCTTCGGAGCGCTGCCCAGGGCAGCACGCCCTGTGCCAGGCTTGGGTGAGGGACTCGAGGGATCTGGACACAGGTGCAGGGGGGAGGGAGCAAATGGGGGAGACTGACAGCTCGGTCAGGGGGAGAAGACATCGAGAAGACAACATCACATGGATGACAAACGCAAAACAACTGTGAATAAGCAAATGAGCTGAGGAGACGGAAATCCTCTGTCACAACAGGAAGCTGGAGTGAGCGGGACAGACCAGGCACGGTTTTCACAAAAAGAAAACCCAGGAAAGAACAGGGAAAAACATGCCATTCCTGTGCGGAAAATAAAAAGCACGACCAGACAGAACTGAAATGCATGCCTAGGAAGACCAGGACACGAAGCTGATTAGTTCTGTGGTAACAGGCAGATCACACAGAAGCTGCTACAGCTGAACTGGTGCTAGAGATGTATGCCACTTAACAGAAGACCTGGCTGTTAGCATTCTCTGTCTTCTTCAGGAAACTGAATTCAGACTTCTGTCCTTGGACCTCAGGTTTCTCATCAGGCCACAGCAGGCCTTCCCCAGTTCCCTTTTCAGTTCTTACGGTCCGTGATTCCAGGCTAGGGTCAAAGACTTAACGCGATGGCTCCTGTTCCTCCAAGACATCCTGCTTTGGGAAGCGCCACATCTCAATTCCCCCGCCCCAAACAGGCCACGGGGAGCTGTGCCAGGTCCTGCGGGGCTACCAGTCAGACTTGGGCGCCCTGTCCTGATCAGGTCTACGAGTCCTGACTTACATCACCACGTGAACCACGAGGTCAGACTACAGGCTTGATGCTAAAAACACTGTAGATACAGGTTTCTGAACAGAGAGGGACGTGACTAGCGGGCTGCTTTAGAAAGACGAGCCCAGCAGCTGTGTAATAGAAGGTCTGGAAGAGGAAAGAGTAGAGGGAGGTGAGTTCCAGGATGAAGCTGCCGAAATCTAGGTATGGCTAGGAATGGCTAGGTTGGCTAGGTGTGGTTAGGCATGGCTAGGTGTGGTTAGGTATGGCTAGGCCAGGCCTGGGGCTAGTGAAATGGAGAAGTTGGATGAGTTTGAGGAGAGGCACTACAGGGGAACTCACAGAACCTGGAGAGAGAAACTATAGGGAAGGAAGAATTTGAGGTAGCAACTGAGTTCTCATCTCACCTTCCTGAGGAGGTATGCAAGGCTGACGGTGCTGCCAACAACATAGGAAACTGGACAGGGTCATGCGTAAGAGAGAGACTTAGGAGAAGACCCACAAGTATTAAGCGACTCATGCTGGAGTTGTACTGCACTGTTGCTAGAAAATTCCTCTTCCTCTAAACCTACCATCAATTCGGCTGACAAGCTCTTCCAGAGCCTTGACCTTCTTCTGGATCCCTGGTTGTGCGAAAGTGTAGTTATCCTGCAGACAACACAGAGCCAAGGTGAGCAGGGGCTCCAAACAGTCCCACCCTTTAAGTTCACGGAAACACATATAAAAGCACAAGCTGTATTTCCAAAGCTAGTGTCAGTGACTGATAATGGTGTTTGGGGGAACAATGGAATAATCTGTAGAATGTTGGAGCATGGGGGAACCCTAACAGAGCAATGCACTGGGGAGGTAAATCCATGTGGCTCAGAGTGCACAGCAGAAAGGAGGGGTATACTCTGATCACATCAGAGCCAGGGCAATATGGAGACTTCCTTAGATATCAGGGGATATTAGACCATAGGCTTGTGAAAGCTATAAAGCCAGGAAAAGAGATAGAGATAGATCAAAAAGGGAGAGGAACAGGCATGATAGGTGCGTGGCCCTGGACCCAGACATCCCTGCAAGGGCAGAACCAGCTCACCTGGATCCCATCTAGCAGCTTGCTCATGCACCAAAAGCTGTCAGCTTCAATGCTTCGCAGCATGTCCTGAGACAAGTTGGTCACATCAAAGTTCTCCACATCCTCTTCTGTAAAACAAAAGGTGAAGAAAGTCCAGAGGTCTTATCTAAAAAAATGGAGAGAGAAAGATAGGGCCTGGTGTCTTCAATGGGGTCCTTAAAGGCCAGGGGAGATCCAAGCTAACCTGACGCCGAAGAACAATGGCCTTCCCCTCCCTGCCCTCATCGGGTGGATGGCTGTGTCCCAGGGAACGTCGTGAGACATCATGATTAACACTTGTACCGGCTACTCTCACATCAGTCTGTTGGAAGCAACATCTCTTTCTTTTCCTCTACATTTCATCACTCATGTTTAGAAAAAGATAATTCAGGTCTCATGTTCAGTGACCTATACCCAGCTCCCTGCAGTTGGTCTGCAAAAATCTTTTCATTTCAGAAGTTCAGTGAGCTGTCTAGAGCTGCTACATGTAAGTGAGAAAAGCTGTGGTCAGTCAGCCCCTGTGATTCATTCTAAAGAAGGAATCCCCAAATTCTGACAAGGCAGATTCACTGCCTCAGCATTCTGAAGTGAAGAAGTGGGAATGAAGGAAGAAGACACAAACCTGCAGATGGTTCTAGGATTGAATTCCATCAAGCTGGGAGATCCCAACATGAGTTCTGCATAACATCAACCCTACGGAGCACTGTTATGTGTCCCCCAGAACGTGTGTCAATTTGGCTAGGCCATGATTTTCGGCATTATGTGACTGTCCACCATTTTGTCATCTGATGTGATTTTCCCGCATATTGTAAATCTACCTCTACAATGTTAATCAGGCAGGAATCAATCTACAAGATTAGGTTTTTGGCTTATGTCAATCTCTTTTGAAATAAAGACAAGTGAGCAGAAGGACACTGGGACCTCAGACTACCAAGAAAGAAGTACTAGGAGCATAGCGTGTCCTTTGGACCTGGGGTCCCTGTATTAAGACCTCCTTGACTAGGGGAAGATTGATGACAAGGACCAGCTCCCTGAGCTCACACAGAGAGAAAGCCTTCCCTGGGAACCGGAACTCTGAATTTGGACTTCTAACCTCCTAGCAGTCTACTTCTGAAAAGAATTAGCCTGTGAAAACCTTATGAATAGCAGCAGAACACTGTCTGGTCTAGTGCCAGAAATGAGCCCCCAGATTAGCAGACACTCAAAAGACAACTGGGGAAGAGCTGCCTCGTTAAGGCAGAGTCAGCCTTAACGACATGGATGAAGTAAAGCCTCCAGGACCTGCATGTGCTGATGTGGCATGACTCAAAACGAGAAGCAGCAGCTGTAAACACTCATTAAAAATCAGAATATGGGAGTGCACAAACCATGAACTAGGAAAATTAGAAATCGTCAACAATGAAATGGAATGCATAAATGTCAACATCCCAGGCATTAGTGAGCAGAGATGGAGAGGTATTGGCCATTTTCAATTGGACAACCACGTGGTCTTCTATGCCAGGACTGACAACTTGAAGAGCAATGGCGTATTCATTGTCAAAAAGAGCACTTCAAGATACAACCTGAAGTACAATGCTGTCATTGATACGCTAATATCCATATACCCACAAAGAAGGGTGCTTAATATAATTATTATTCAAATTTATGCACCAACCACTAAGGCTAAAGATGAAGACACTGAAGATTTTACCAACTTCTGCAGTCTGAAATTGAACTGACTGCATCGAACATGCAATCAGGATGTATTGATAACTACTGGTAAATGGAATGCAAAAGTCAGAAACAATGACTGGTAGCTGAAAAATATGGCCTTGGTGATAGAAATGATGCTGGAGATCACATGACAGAATTTTGCAAGACCAATAACTTCTTCATTGCAATGCCTTTCTTTCACCAATACAAACGGTGACTATGCTCACGGACCTTGCCAGATGGAACACACAGGAACCAAACTGAGTACATATGTGGAAAGAAGCTATGGAAAAGGTCAATTCATCAGTCAGAACAAAGCCAGGTGCTGCTTGTGGTACAGACCATCAACTGTGCATATGCAAGTTGAAACAGTAACTGAAGAAAATTACAAAAATGCCCATGAGAGCCAAAGTGCAACAATAAGTATATCCTGCCTGAGTTTACAGATCACTTGAAGAACAGATTTGATGTGTTGAACTCTAATGACCAATGACCAGATTAGTTGTGAAATGACATTACAGACATCACACATGATGAAAGCAAGAGGTTAATTAAAAAGACAAGAAAGAAAGACCAGGTTGGATGTAAAAAGAGACTCTGAAACTTTCTCTCAAACAGTGAGTAGCTACAGCAAAAGGAAGAAATGACGAAGTAAAAGAACTGAAGATTTCAAAGCGTGGCTAAGGAAGGCACAATAAAGCATTATAATGACATATGTGAAGAGGTGGAGACAGAAAACCAAAAGAGAAGAACATGCTTTGCATTTCTCAAGTTGAGAGAATTGAAGAAAAAAATTTGAACCTGGAGTTGCAACAGTGAAGGTTTATATAGGGAAAGTATTAAATGATGCAGGAAGCATCAAGAGAAGACAGAAGGAATACACAGAATCATTAGAGCAAAATGAAATAGTCAACATTCAACCATTTCAAAAGGTAACATGTGATTAGGAATGGATAGTACTTGTCATGGATTGAACTGTGTCCCCCCCAAAAATGTATGTGTTGATTTGAATTGGTTTGGCGTTCCAGCATGGTGCCCTTCCTCCCATGTGTTGTGAATCCTGCCTCTGTGATACTGATGATGGAGAAGGTTTGCAGTTGTGTTAGTGAGGCAGGACCCAAGCTACAAGCCTGTGGAATATAAGGGACAGAAGTGAGCAGAGGAAGTTGGGAACCTTGTACCACTGAGAGAGAAGCACCGAGAGCAGAGCACGTCCTTTGGGCCCGAGGTTCCTGTGCCGAGATGCTCTCACTGGATGTGGACTTAGCCTACCGGACTGTGATAAATTCTCCTACTGAATGGACTTACAATTTGTAAATGGATTTGTGGCTTACCGGACTGAGACAATAAAAGCTTTTCTACATGAAACCTTCCACTCGTGGTATTTTCTGTTAGAGCAGTACCCGGTGACTAAGACAGTACTAAAGGAAGAAGTCAAAGCTGCATTGGAGGCACTGGCAAAAAAAACAAACAAGGCTCCACAAATTGACAGAATATCAATGGAGATATTTCAACAAATGGATGCAGTGCTGGAAGTGCTCACTCTTTTATATGCCACGTAATTTGGAAGACAGCTTCCTACCCAACTGACTAGAAGAGATCCATACTTATGCCTATTCCCAAGAAAGGCAATCCAATGGAATGCAGAAATTAATGAACAATATAGTTAATATCACATGCAAGTAAAATTTTGCTAAAGATCATCCAAACGTGGCTGCAGCAGTTTATTGACAGTGAACTGCTAGAAATTCATGTTGGATTCAGAAGAGGATGTGGAACCAGAAATATCACTGCTGATGTCAGATGGATCTTGGCCAAAAGCAGAGAATACCAGAAACAGTTGACTTGTATTTTACTGACTGTGCAAAGGCAACTGACTCTGTGGATCATAATAAATTATGGATAACATTGTGGAGAATGGGAATTTCAATACACTTAATTGTATGCATGAGGAATCTGTACATGGATCAAGAGGCAGTCATTCGAACAGAACAAAGGGACATTGCATGTTTTAAAGTCAGGAAAAGTGTATGTCAAGGTTGTATCCTTTCACCATACCTATTCAGTCTGTATGCTGAGTAAATAATCCCAGAAGCTGAACTATATGAAGAACAGGCATCAAGATTGGAGGTAGATTCATTAACAAACCTGTGTTTGTAGATGATGCAACCTTGCTTGCTGAAAACGAAGACTTGAAGTCCTTACTGATGAAGATCAAAGACCACAGCCGTGAATATGGATTATACCTCAATATCAAGAGAACAAAAATCCTCACAGCTGGTGCAATAAGCAGCATCATGCTAAACAGAGAAAAGACTGAGGTTATCAAGGATTTCATTTCATTCGGATCCACAACCAATGCCCATGGAAATAGCAGACTAGAAACCAAAAGACGTATTTTAGTATGAAAATCTGCTGCAAAAGACCTCCTTAAAGTGTGGTAAAGCAAAGATACCACCTTGAAGATGAAGATGCACCTGACCCAAGCCATGGTATTTTCAATCACATCATATGCACACAAAAGCTGTACAACGAATAAGGAAGACAGAAGAAAAACTGATGCTTCTGAACTGCGATACTGGAGAATAGTGAACATACTACAGACCGACAAAAGCAGGAACAGATTGTCTTGGAAGAAGTATGAAAGCTCCTTACAAGCAAGGATGGCGAGACGACATCTTACATAGTTTGGACATGTTGTTGAGGGGATCAATCCCTGGAGAAGGACATCATGCTTGGTAAAGCAGAGGGTCACAGAAAAACAGGAACACCCTCAGAGAGATGGACTGACACAGTGGCTGCAATGACTGTGGGAAAGGCACAAGACTGGGTTGTGTTTCATTCTGTTGTACAGAATGAGTTGGAACTGATTTGATGGCGCCTAACAACAATCTCCCAGACTGTGAGAGAATACATTTCTCTTTATTAAAGACATCCACTTGTTGTATTTCTTTATAGTAGCACTAGATAACTAAGGCAGATATTCAAGAAAAAGTTCTACAGACAAGAGTGGCTGAGAAATGGTGCATAATATATTCACCATCTTGGAGATTCACCAAAGATCATGGGGTACAAAGTGTCTGAAAAGTTGTTTAAAATTATACATTAAGTAAGTCTACTTGAATGTGTTTATCTGGCAATTTCTAAACTTGGTTAGCCATAGAACCTCCTTCAAAGAGGACTATCTACTAGCTTCTCATGGAAACTCCAGACTAAGTAACAGGAGTGAGAAATTCTTCCCTTGTTCTTCCTTCCTGCTACAGAAACAAAGATGTAGTAAGAAAGGCTCCCCTCACCCAACAAGACAGGCTACAGCATCCCAAGGCCACTGTATACCTGTCAGAGTCCACACGTGGAAAAGTTCAGGCCCTTGGGTTCAGCACCAAAGGCAGCTTTTCTCCTTAGGCCTGTGTGCCCTATGTTTACTGCAGTCCCTTGGGCTGCATGGAGACACAGGCATCTAACAAAACATATTTAGAATCCAGACCTTCCATTTATGAGAATTATCACAAAGACCTATAACCAAACCTCCTGGAGACAACATGCAATTTGAATGGTTATCCTATTTAAGAAGCCATATTTTGTGTACACCAAGAGTGTACAAAAAAACCTTCTGAAGAGAGCATAGTACTTGTCAGAAAAGCTCTGACCCTGGGAACAACCTAAAAGTCTGTCTCAGTGATAGTCCTGGTTAATGCATATAGAGTTCTTTACAACAGCACCTGGTGTACAGTAGGCATTAAGGTAAAAAAAGCAAAGTACATAATTATTTATGGTATAATCCTAACTACAGTATGTACAGTAGTTATCTATATTTATATCAGCACAAAGGAAAGACAGAATAGACCACAAGGTTTACACTGCTTATTCCTAGGTGGTAGGGATAAAGGATTTTTATTTTAAGCTTCACTAGGCTTTTTACAATTTCCACAATAAGCATAATTTTTATAATCAGGAAAAAAGAAGTGCCATAATTGACTATGTCTGTCTTTTATGACCGAAAAAGAAGATTTTGTAAAACAACACCAAGCTTGCAGAAATGATGAATATACACAATCTCTAAAGGTGATTTGAGAAATCACACTAACAGACCTTCTATGAAATATCATTTCCTTTTTTCCTAACTTAAACATCTATTATACATTGTACCTATATATTTATAGGTGGCCATACTGACTCGATGGCAATAGGTTTTTTTTTTTAATTATTATTATTAGGTAGGTTATCCGACTCAACAGCACTTGGCTTGGCTATACATGTATTACTAATTCAGCTAATAACCCACTGTATCAAGCTGAATCCAATTCATAGTGATCCTATAGGACACAGCAGAACTTCACCAGAAGATTTCTAAGGAGCAGCTAGTGGATTTGAACTGCAGACCTTTTGGTTAGCAGTCAAGCTCTCAATCACTGCACCACCATGGCTCCAATTCAGCTAACGATACTGCGCTCTAAGACCCTGCACAGAATTACGCTTTTTCTCTGTGCTTCATATTCTAACCTGAGAGCCTCCCCTGCTCCTGTATTACCTCTAAGTTATTGTTGCATGGTTCATGTCTCTACTACAGGTCATGTACTCACATACTCCTCCAGGAACAGACACCCAGGTTGCCCCCAACAAGCATTCCACACACACAGTGCCATGAGGAACTCTCCCCTTCCATCCTCTGTAAGAACTGCGCAGGTCACAGGTTCAGGAGGACGTAACTGGACTGGTACTGCTGGGCTGCAGCCAGGACCGGCCTCAGTGGCCTTTACTCACCAGCAGTGCACAACGGTGAACATGGAACAGAGCTTTCTCCTTTTATCAACGAACACGGCAGCTCACCCTAACTGACCTGAGCAGCAGCTCCCCCTTTAGGAGAATAGGGTGATAGGAAAATAAGTGACATCTACAAGGAAGGCTCAAGGCCTCCTGTGGTAACAAGCAATTTGCAAACAAAGATCCAGACCTCCGTACTAATAAAACAAGTGTTTTCCAACTTGGGTATTCTATGATTCCAGAACATTGTAGCAGGAATGCAAATGGGAACGGAAATGACAGAGGCAAAGCAGAAACGTAGACAGAACCAGGGGGTCCTGAGGACAATGAGGAGCACAGCTGACGTGTCAGCTCTGGCCATCTGTGTTCTTTATAGCTCTGTCACCCACTAGTTATGTGACTTGTGGGCAAATGACTGGACCTTCTGTGTCTTGATTCCTCATCTGTTAAGGTGTCAGTATCAGTATCAAGGTCACGGGACACCGTACGGATTAAATGAGTTAATACATGAAAGGTGCTAACAGCAGTGCCTGGCAAAAATCCAACATCATGTTAATGGTGCCTAGCATCATTATTACTGTTATTCTATAACAATAAACTCTTTTTTAAAAGCCACTGATGATTTATCTGTAGCCAAACCTAGTCCTCACATCATCAGCAAGGACAACCAATTCCTAACCACCATCCCAAAATACACCTTAAAATGAATCCTCAAAGCTTCCTAACATCATCGTAAAGGACAACAATCCCTAATTGCCAGCCCCAAATACACCTTAAAATTAATTTTCAAAGTTTCCCACATCCACCTTTCGGGCTTAAGGAAGAAAATGTGTCTGTAATGTGTGGAGATCTTTTAGAAAGCAGAAAAGTTGACGAGAGACATTAATCACTGATAAAGATGCTACTCTCAGTAACTGTACCAGTTCCAAGCCTTTAGCTGTTTGGGGAGCAAAGAGAACGAGACAAGATGCTGAACCCTATTTTGAGGCCTTAAGTCAGGGGCTGTTATGTCTGCACATTGTGCTCTGTCACTTGGTCCTGCCCACTAGCCCTTTGCTTTCACAGACAGTGAAATGGTTCACCAGCATTTCAGAGAGTAGGAGGCAGGGTTTAGTTCTATTTTTCTGCCTGCTGGGAGGAAGGAATTCACACATTCAGTCAAAAACTGTGAGCTAAGGCACCGGCAAAGAGCAGCAGAGAAAGCAGAGACCAAATGCTCTCTGAAGAGCTTCATTCAGCATCAGCAATCTGTTCAGAGGCTCATTACATGTCCCACTTGAGGAAATTCAACCCATAATTGAAGCTGGGAAGGGAAACCAGGCCAGCAGTGCAGCCTCCAGTCACAGAGGGCTCTTCAGCTGTCATTACGGAGCACACGGCAGCCAGGACTCCGGCGCGAGGCAGTGGGATTTTAGGGGAGGTTTTAAGGCTATTTCAAAAGGTAAAGCACTCACCAAGACAACCACCACAGCTTTCCGTAAAACTCAATTCACCTAAAGCACAATAAAAACAAAATCAAAATTAAATGGCCCACTCAGGGCTAAACAAAGAATGCACTCATTTATTAGCAGGTAAAATGTATTCGTGCGGCAGGTGCAGTCTGAGAACTCTGAATTCTATGCCTGAATCAGTTTAACACATGCCTTGGAAACTCACTGACAGCTTTGGTGAGAACAGTGTGGCTTCCAGTGCTGAGAGTAACTTATCCACTTATTGCTCTAGGGCTTTCCCAGGGAAATTTCTAGGCTTTATGATCTGTTCGGTGAGAAGGATTCACCCTGACTGGCAGGAGCAAGAGGATTCAAGGTGTCAGACTGCAAACCGTGTTTCTATTTTTCAAAGCGTCCAGCTTACCCGATTGAAGTTTTTTTAAAAAGCTGGACTCATCAGAATTCCTTGTATATTTTCTGATCATAAAAGTAAACTGACTGAGAAAGGGAGAAACAAAAAAAAACTTTTGATCACACGTCTAAAGAACTTCACAAAACAGGAAATTAAACATTTCATCCAGAAACAGTTTAAAGAAAGGCATTAAGTGATTTATTTGATCACTGTGTATAACAATGTCTCAGTGGCTTCAGTGCAGTATAAACACATCATTGGGTGTTATTTATCTGGCATTTTTCAGGCAAGTACGTGTTGGAAGTAGCTGCAGCAATAACCCGACCACAAACCTTTAGAGAGAGTGCAGAGGCCACTCAGCTCAACTAGGAAAGTCAATCTGCGTGACAAAGAAAGGAGAGTGAGGGGCACTGGTCTCTGAAGAAGAGACTGCCACTGTCCCAGGGAGAAGGTCAGAGGAAAGACTTATTCAGAGGCTGCTGCAGAGAAGAGACCCCTGGGAGATGGATCTGTTTCCTGAGGACCGTGTTTCAGACTGAAGAGAAGCCGTTTTTTGTCTGTCTGTTTTGAAGACACACAGAAGCAACTGACTACAGAGCCCTCCGGACACTGTGCCTATTGGTCAGAGGAGGGACTGTGGCTGCACAGCCCCACCAGGAGGTGACCCAACTGTGCTGGTTAAAATTTCAGAAACCAACAGACCACTGATTTTCCTCGGGTTCCTGTGTTGCTTTTACTTTTTTATTTAGTAAACATTAATGGCTGCTGGATAACTCAGCTGCTTGGCACCAGCTGTAGAATTCCAGATTCTACGAGTCCAAATTATATGAGTATTGCAGGTTACGGGGGAAAGGGAGAGTGAGGTCCAGCACTCTTATTATTTGAGGTTCGGCCCAAAGCCACTCACAGAGACAAGCAGCATGTCACCAAGGCATGGTAGACATGTACAGGCTCTGGATAGTCCAGGGCACCTGAACGCCAGCGTCACCCACAGAGAGGCTCCTTGTCTAGGCTCAGACACGCGGAGTATGTCAGTGACCTCGGCTTCGGCTCTGTTTCAACCTCCTACTTACTCTTGGGTCAGATGCAAAAGAGAAAGAGAGAGCTGCCTGTTCGCTGACAGAGAGAGAGGAGGCTAGGCCTTACAGTCCCAGGGATGACAAGCCACAACTTGCCCTGGGAGAACTTGCCTCCTATAATGACAGGAACACCAGCACTGGATTCCCCACTGAAAGCACATGTCGCTCTCAAGTGTCAGCAGGAGAGAGCTTAGCTCAGCACTCTGGCTGAGCTGTCTCCACACCGATGCCTGCTGCTAGGAAGAGCCTCAAACATCCTTCAACTGTCTATCAGATATGAGGCTGCTTCCTCGACCAAGATGGGCCTGGGGGGCATCTTGAGGAAAGAATTAGAATCCCAAATAGGGTGGGAATGAAAGAACTCAGCATCAACCTCAATTCCTTCCAAACCAACAACGTTAAAATGGAATAGCCTGACTATGTGATTTAACTTATTTAAAGATTAGAAATAGGCAAAACTAATGTATGTGTTAGAAGCCAGGAAAGTAGCTACCCTTGCTGAGGCGTAGGAATGGGATGCAACAGAGGTGGGGATTGGAAGGGAACACCAAGACATTTCTTGAGTGCTGGATATGGGTGCTGCTTCTACAGGTGTGTTCATCTTGGGGAAAAATGCATGCTATACTTCAATACAAAGTTTACATTACAGAGAGCAAAGAAGGGTATGAATGTAAGACAGTGAATCGCTGTGAAAAGCAATCTGGCCGTTTATCAGAAAGTTAAAGATGGAATCACGATATGGCCCAGTAATTCCCCTCCTAGATATATACCCTGAAGACTAGAAAGCAGGGCTTCAAAGAGATATGTGTTCACCAGTGTTCACTGCCGCCTTATTCACAACAGCTAAGTGTCCGTCAACAGACAAATGGATGGACATACAAATAAAATGTAGTACACATATACAAGAGAAAATTATTCTGCCATAAAAATAAAGTTCTGATACATGCTACAGCATGGCTGCACCTTGAAAATATTACACTGAGTCAAGTACGTCAGGTACAAAAGAATAAATGTTATGTGATCTCACTTACATGAAATCCCTAGACCAGGCAGATGCATATAGACGAATGTTTATCAGTGGTTATTAGGAGTGGGGGAAAGGAGAGGAATGGGGGGTTATTGCTTAGGGGATACTAAGATTCTGTTTGGGGTGATGAACAGCTCTGGGAAATGAGTACCAGTCACAGCTGTACAGCACGGTGAAGGCAGTTAATGTCACCGAATTATACACTTAAAGATAGTTAAAGCAGTAAAACATTTTGTTATATATACCTTACCATAGTAAAATTAAAAACAGGAATAAAAAAGGAATATCCTCCTGGAACAATAATGAAAACCCATTACTCTGCCAGTTTGTCTAGTTTCATCGTTGGCCTCTTGCCTACCCAGACAGGGAAGAACAGAGATGGCTGAGCAGATGTCACATGCAGAGAGTGCAACACAGGATGGAGAATGACAGTGCCTATCGGGAACTGATAGCATAATCTATAATAACCCAGGACCCAGGACCCAGGACCCAGGACCTGGGTGTATGGGGAGGTCACTTGGCAATAACTCATTTTCTCTGAAAATCTGAGTGTTGACTATCAAAAAGAACTTCCTGGCTCATTCCCTTACCTCTCGCAGGTCCTGGCTCACTGTTCTGTTTATAATGACAACTTGCTTCCCCGTCCCTTCATTTCCCTGTCAGCCTCTCATGTCCCTTCTTCCTTTCCTGTTTTGATTCCTCCATGTGACTTACCATAATCCAACAAATATTTACCTATTTTTTTCAATACACTGTTTCTGTCCATTAGAATTCAGGCATTTAGAAAATTTTACAGGTGTAATTTACATGTAGTAACCTAGACATAAGTACACAGTTTCCTAAATTTTGCACATGTATATACCTATATGAAAAAAAAAAAAAAAAAAACTCCAGTCCAATGGCACCAAGCTACCACAACTGAAGTTTTTTGGTCAAAGATCCTACAGAAGAATCCTTATCAAAAGGGGGCAAATGCAGAATATTATTTTGAATTCTCATGAACCCAAGACTTTCTGAAGCCATGAGCATGGATGAACTCCTAGAACTCTTGTCCTGAGATCATCTTTAAACTTTATACCAAAAATATCCTCTGAAGTCTTCTTTAAACCAAACAACAGTTAGGCTTAACTAGTAAAAGATGCCTGCCTTGAGCATTATGCTCTTTCAAGAACTATCACTATGGAGTTAAACTGACAACAGCAAATGGAAAGATTACGTGGGAATCTCAGAGGGCAATGAGTTTACGTTAATGGGAGAGGAACAGCTCAGAAGAGGAGTAGAGTGGCTGCACAACTCAAAGAACGTCACCAGTGGCACTGACTTGTAGAAACTGAATCGGTGTGTGTTTTGCTCTGTATATCCTCCACAACAAAAAAATAAAACCAAAGTAACAAAAAACACCCCCATTCAAAGAAGAACATTTCCATCACCCTAGAAACGCTTCCTTATGCCCCTTTCCAACCCATCTCCCACCTGGGCAATCACTGTCCTTATTTCTATCATTATAGATTAGTTTTGTCAATTTCAGACCTCTGCATAAATGGAATCATACAATGTGGGCTTAAAAAAAAAATCTGGCTTCTTTTGTTCAACATAATGTCTTTTGAGAGTTTTCATATTATTTCCATATTTTCTGTATTATTACATTTGTCAGTAGTTTGGTTTCTTTTTATTGCCGAATATTATTCCACTATAAGAATATCTGCTCCCCTGTTAAAGAACATTTAAAATAGTTCCAGTTTTTGTCAATATGAATAAAATTGCTAAGAACATTCTTCTAGGAATCTCTCCGGGGCTATATGCCAAGCCAGTGCCACTTTCACTTTTCTTGAACAAATATCTAGAGGTAGAAGGCATGGAGTTTTGCTTACTTTGATATGCCCAGTGCCTGGACAAATGACTGAAACAGCATAGATGCTCAATATATATTTATTGCATGAATGAACAGGTGATGCTGTTTCACCTCCATTTCTTCTACGAGAGAACTTTTGACTAGCTCCGCATCTCAGAACACTGTAATTCACTGCCCTCTAGTGGTCACTCCCAGAAAAGCTGTTTCATTTCTGAACATCTTTCAGTATTATCCTTAAATTTCTGTTTTGTCATTCATCTAGACGTGTGTGTAGAATACCTATTGTGGACCCAAAAACAAAAGCACTGGCCGCAAAGAGTCAAAAAGTCCTGTGGCTACGGGACAGAGGGAAATACAAATAATAGTCAATATGGTCAAGCACTATAAAAGAAATGCACCAAACCCACTGTTGTCGAGTCAATTTTAACTCACAGAAACCCTATAGGACAGGGTAGAACTTCCCCACAGAGTTTCTAAGAGTTCCTGGTGGATCTGAACTGCAGGTTAGCAGTTGTAGCACTTAACCACTATGCCACCAGAGTTTCCCGAAGAAATGCACTGGATTATGGAAACAGTTCTCTGTGGATGGCTGGGGTGGGCAGTCTAAGAACAGGCTCCCAGGAGGAAGGTGAGCCTTAAAGGACACACAAGGATGAGCTCAGGGGATAACAGGGTGATGATGGAAAAGTCAAGCTAGAGAATCTGGAAGCTTTATCCTGTAGGTAATGAGATACTCCTGAAAGGGACAAACCAGAGATGGGAAACATGCTTGGCCCCTGCGGTAACCCAGGCCCGACCTAGGGCATTCACAGACAGAATGCAGAGGAAGAAGCCAACTCAAGATACATTAGGACATAAAATCACCAGAGCTTTCTAGCTGGCTCGATGTGGAGGAGTGAGAGAAAGGAGTCGTGTGTAATTCTTTCGCATTTCTGACTAAGTGACAGGAGACACTGTCGAGTAAGAGAAAAGGGTGATGGGGTGTGGAAAGGAAAGGAGTCGACTTTGGATCCACCAAGTCTGAGGACCCAAGGGACAGCAAAACATGGATTAACTGCTCCTCCTTTGTCCTCGGTGACAGGACCCTGTCATGGACTGAACCGTATCTCCTAAAAGTGTGTGTGTCCCCCTGACTGGGCCTTGGCTCCCAGTAGTGTGTGATTGCCCACCATTCTGTCATCTAATACGATTTTGGCATGTATTATAAATCCCCTCTCTGTGAAGGCAATGAGGTAGGATTAGCAACAGTTATGTTAATTAGGCACGGCTCCATCTCCAAGTCTAGGTTGGATCTTTTGAGATGTAAAAGACAGAAGTGAGCTGAGAGACACTCATACCAGCAAGAAGGCAGTGCCAGAAGAGTGTGTCCTTTGAACCCAGGGTCCCTGAGTAGAGAAGCTTCTAGTCCAGCAGAGGGCTGATGACAAAGACCTTCTTCTGGAACCAATAGAGACAGAAAGCCTTCCCCTGAAGCTGATGCCCTCAGTTTAGACTTCTAGCCTACCAGATGGCGAGGGAACAAACTTCTGTTTGTTAAAGCCACATGCTAGTGACATTTCTGTTACTAGCAGCACCAGATGGATAAGAGAGACCTCGAAGCCTGGAATAAAAATGGGGTTTTCCAGCTTCACTTGCAGCCAAGCTTGCCTAAAGACACATGTAAGTTCACACAAGAGAGATCTAAACTCAAGTGCAAAGGACAGCTTTGGGAAACGTCCTTAAACAGAAAGGATATGCCTTTCTTTTCCCGTCTTTGTTGGCTGGAATGTAGATGTGATGGCTGGAGCACAAACAGCTATCTTGGATCAAAAGAAGGAAACCACATGCTGAGGACGGTGACCAACCAGAGAAAAGAACCTGTATTTCTGCCACCTTAGTGTACCACCTAAGCCCCGGACTCCTTACCTGTGGACTTTTACTGTGTAAGAAATAAGCTTTTTGATCTAGCTTGAGGCACTATTGTTTAGGTTCCCTGACACACGCACCCAAGCTAATCCTAACTGATCATTTATGACATATTCAAGGGGAAATGTCAAACAGGGAACTGGATGAATAAGTCAGAGATCTGGGAAGGCATTTCATCTGAAAATTCCATTGCCATCATGCTCCTAAGTAAAACCTAAAATAAAAATCCAACTGTATTGTTTCAAGCAGAAAAGTGGGGAAAGAGTCACTCAATATTTACTGTTTCATTTCCCACTGAAGAAAAACACCAGGCACCGCTTTTCTTTTGAAAACAGGACATGTCATGCTATATAAGTGATGAGCCCAACTTTTCTACATGATTTCCTCACATGCATCACTTAAGTAGCGTCATTAAGCAGTTTATTCTGATGATGATCACACTGTGAATTAGGTACCAAATGGATCTTGGTACGTTCAAAGTTAGATTGATAACACCTACCTAAGTGTAAAAGATCTTAGAAGTGAGTCTCTAGACTCACGGTGTCAGGGGTTATAGCCCAGAGACTGTCTCTCCCCATGGGTGACCCTCCAGTACTGTTATCAGCACAGGCAAACACAGGGGTTTATCCACAGAGACCCCACTCTGCAGGGGCAGCTGGCTCCAGCAGAGAGAGATGCTGGCTGGAGGCCTGCTCTAGGCTAGCTCGAGACAACTTCTCTATCAACTCAGGGCACTCACTAACTGCTTGTGTCACCTATTTTACAACAAACATGACAATGCCTGGAGCAAGCTCAGGTACTAACCTATGAAAGGGATAGCGGGGACAGGTGACAGGCAGGAGAGGAGTAGGAGAGAGGCCAAACAATGCCCCAGGGGCACGTGGGTTCCCTGCTTGCACTAGGGCAAATCCCCCACACTGTGGTTCAGTGCCTGGGTCGTGAGACAAGGCCGCTTGGTGACATCTGCCCGGGATGGCCAAAGCAACTGCCTGGCCTGTTCCATGGGGGAGAAATACCTTGGGTGAGGATAACTTTTGGAAATGAGTAGTGACAGTTGCCTAACATGGTGAATGTAATTAATGTCACTAAATTGTGCACCTAAAAATTGCTTAAATGGCAGCTTTTTGTACATTTCACCACAATAATAATTATAATAAAAGAATCAGTTCTACGTTCCTAGGTCTAGGAAGAGGAAGTAGAGACCTACAGGAAGTTGGTTACAGAGGTGAAACTGAGTACAGTCTTGCCCAGATCCCCCTAGAAAGGGGGGACAAGCTGGCACTCGGCTGCGTCAACCTCCTGGTCAGCAACCGCACCGCTGGTCAGCAGCTGGGGCGGACGAACCAGCTGTGAAGCTCAGAAGGCAGTCCTTGCGGTGAAGGAGGCGCAGCGTGTGCAGGGCCCACAGGAGCTGAGGTACTGACGGGGTGAATGCCGACAGACAGTACATGAAGCTCGGTATGAAAGCAGAAACGGCAGCTGACACGGTAACTTTATAACCAATCAGAACGGCAGCTTTGAGGGTTATTTTTAACGAGCATAGTACGGTTCCGGAGATTTCATGCCAGTATTTGATTTCAAATGTAGATTACCAAATGAATGACCCCCGGTCGTGTGGTGGTTAAGTGGTACAGCTGTAACCAAAGGCTGACAGTTTCAATCCATCAGGCGCTCCTTGAAAACGCTATGGGGCAGTTCTGCTCTGTCCTGCAGGTCACTACGAGCTAGAATTGAACTGATGGCAATGGCCTGGGCTTCTTTGGTTTTTTTTTTTTAGGCTTACCCTTTAATACTCTTTTGGAAAACTACCACAGCGAGACCCTGTTGCCATGGTGAGTCAATTCTGACTCAAAGTAACCCAAGAGGACACAGAAGGATTGCCCTACAGTGTTTTCCAGGCTGAAATCTTCCCAGACTGCCACCTCTTCTTGTGGGTTTAACTGTTGACCTTCTGGTTAGCAACAAAGCGCTTAAACCACTAGGCCACTAGGGCTCCTCTACTGCAAGAAGCAACCTCAAAATCTCAATCCATCAGTTGTATCCCTCTCTTAAGAAAGTTAAATAACACAGCAGAATTAAGCTGCCTTCAGAAGCTGACCTACTAATGTGGGGGGAGTGGTGGAGGGGAGAGAGAAAAAAAATCCTCTTATAAAAGCTTAATTTATGAATTTGGAGGCTGAATTTCAACTGCTCTTGCCTGCTGCTTAGGATCGCCTACAGAAGTGGGCAGGAGTGACCTTTCACCCTTATTCCCAGTGCCACCCTACTTCCTGCTACTTCACAGGAGCTGGGGGTGGTGTCACACATTTGTGTTAACTTTTTTTTTCTTTTATACCAGAAACTTTTTATTACCTTATAATTTTAGTTATGTTTGCACATAATTGTTAGCTTACTGTTCTTTAGGTTTTTCATGTTAAATTACTCTCAACACCTGTAGACCAGTACATAATTTTGGATACAATTTCATTAGAAAGAAATTGATATCCCCTCTCAGTCCTAACCTGTGACATTCTTCTTAGATTTCCTTTCAGCCACAGAGATGCTGGCAGAAATTCTATCAAATACCTGTTTTAACTTTTTAAGGCTGCCATCCCTTTGAGTCCCATCAGAAAATCTGAATGGGATAGACCAGGTGAGGCAACTCTTAGGTTTCTTGCACTTCTCGTTACCCACCTATCCCCACCAGGGCTTCCCCCAGAAGCTGCAATTATCTCCCACCTCTCCAGAGTCTAGAGAAAAGGGCCCCAGCTCCATCTCTGCCACTAGTAAGGAGGCAGGGAGTCTTATAACCCACCTGTGAGGCAAGGGAATTAGATAAGAAAATTCCTAAGGTCCCTCTCAATGTTCTGATTCTTACATGAGCTTCCCCTTATCTGATCGAGGAGTGAGAACCAATGCATCAGGCCACGACAGGTGGCTTTTCCTGTGAATCCCTAAGCACACATGATTAAGGAAATCAAAAAGAAGCAGAGGCTGGCTAGAGGAGAAGGCTGGGATTAAAAAAAAACCTGACTGCCATGGCTAGGTTTTCTAATTACTTTATTAAGGTGACAGTCCTGGTGGGGTGACAACTGAAGAAGGAAGAGAGGGAAAAATCTAGGTCCTGGAGCTCTTCTTGGCCCATTCCACTGCTCCCTACATGAGATAGATCTTGGGGCCCCAACCTTTCCTCTCTACATGCCCACCTTCTGCTTCTAAGGCATAGCACATGAACTGCATGAGGAGGGCTTAGGTTTGAAACAAGGGCAAAATATCCCTAAAATAACCATCAAAATGTCAGAACATAAATACACCAATTTGGTCGTTCTTGTGACGCAGCAAGTTTTTCTGGGTGAGATGTGTGACCATCCCAAGAGACAAATGCCAGGCTGCTGCCACTGCTTTTAAAACAGCTTTAGCTGCATGTTCTAAAGCTGCTATCCCCTTTTTAGCAAGATATGTCCACTGGGCGCACTCTTGGGAAAAACAAACAGGTTGCAGACAACAAGAAGCAATTAATTGCTTATACAATTGGGTACTGGTGCTCCTTACCCACATATTCTGAGAGGAAGACGACAAAGAAAGGAGTGACCAGGTCATTAATTCCCTGGACATAACCACTGGCAGGGTGTCGGATGGCCCAAATAAACAGAATTCGTTCAAAGATCTAGAAAAATGAAAAAGAAAAAGACATGAGTGCTAATTCATGGGGGAAACACTTCACCCCCCTTCCACTGATCTAGCTCATAATTTATCTTAGGTTGGGGAAGAACTTTTAGGAAAATTTTAAAATACAGTGGGACAAAGACGTATATAAATGCAATACATTCCCAAGACACTAGTTGTTGTCAAGCAGATACTTCTTGCCCTTTATCTTTACAGGGTCTGGACACTCACAGAATATTTGGAAGTGGAAAAGGACAGTGATAAAATGCCTTAGAAGAGGTTTGCTATGGATGTTGTTAGTTCAGGCCACTACACTCTCATTGTAGATAATGTTTTTCTAAGCTCAGGAGCAAGATACTGGAACATCTTAGTTCTGATATCTTTTTCTAAGTCTTTTTTGGTCATCATGTGATTCAGAAAAGAAATATCTTTTCTATCATCCTCCTTCATCTCCCACTGAGAAAAAGGAAGGTGATTTAGATCCAAACAGAGATTCAGTTCTAACCCAGCTTGACTAAGAACAAGTGACTGACTGTACATAAAAGAAGTCATTTCATATATCAGGATGCAACTCAGATGTTTGCTGGGGATAGGTAGTCAAATCAACCAAACACTATAGACTCCTACAGTTAGGAACTGGGAAACACAGCTATCAGCCAGGGCACCCATAGGAAAGCTGACGCTGAGGTGAAATGAAAGGGCTTTATGGTTCTTTTAGAGAGTCCTGCCCTTTTCTCACTCAGCTACACTTCCCTTCACCTTCACTGGGCTCTCTGGCTCTCTCCCTCATGCCTCTCTCACTGTCAACCTGATGACAGCTGTTCCTGGCTTCATTCTGGGACGGGCTGAAGGACACATTCTTAAGATTGTCTCTGACTGGGTTGCCTCACATCTCTATGAACCACACAGACAGAGGGCAAAGGTGATGGTGAATACACGCAGGCGGGATAGGACTTGGGAGAGTCTCAGCAGTGGACGTGGCCATACTGATGGACTCAGCAGAGTCCCAGCCAGTCAGCTCTATGGTCAGACGGAAGAGGTCCTTTCAGAGGCCAGGTGTAAGGGAGGAAAACTTGCCAAGGAGACGAATAAAAAGAAAATGGCTACATGGCTTTACAGTAGGTTAGCTAGTGGCAGAAAATCTAGAGACACAATTTAAGATATGTTTCCCAGGTCCTACGTCATTAGCTGAGTCAGCCTTCCAGCTGACGGACAGAGCTGAGCAAACACTTCCACTTTAGTTCTTACACGCAGTGAGGACAAGCCTCTTCCTCCACTAGACCTGGCCACTTTTTCTAATGATCCATGACCCTTTCTCTCCCTTGACACTGTAGTTCAAGCTGGAACCCCTCTTGTTCAACAAGATCTCAAGGTTTCTCTACCCCACTCTCCCTGTGTCCTTGCATCTACTGCAGCCTTGTAAACTTGTGGTCACCTCATTTTTTTTAACTTGTTGAGATTGAGTGTAAGTGTACAATCCAGTATAAATTTGCATGCCGCCTAAGTGCAGCTGCCACTGCTCTCCCTGCCCAGTGACAGCACACTTCTCCTATTCGTTCTATACATGGCATATCCTCCTAACAATCTCCTGCGTCCTCCTCTCCACTCCCCTCCAATAAGAGGCCAGCGGGATGATATCTGATAAATGCATAGAACCATAAACTGCACACATGGTATGGTCACTCTGTGTCATTGAGTCCAATCCACTCCTGTCTGAAGAGCAGACCTCAGTAATGATTTACAGACGGGGCAGCATCAGGACCAGGGGCTACGCTCCCAGGGTAACCCCGAGGCTTCTGGACCATCAGTGGCAGTCTTTTCGTGGAGATCTCAAGGTATACCCCTTTTTAATCTTGTGTTGCCAGTGAGACTCAACTTTATGAGCCCCATCATGGCTATCACTGGTGGTGGCCTGGCACCAGCTGGTTCCTCTGGTCACATGTTGATGCAGTCATCCACTCACATGGGTGTCTCTGTCTTTTGAGCTCTCTTTCCCCCATGTCATTTTGGTCTTTGATGATGGTCAGTTCCTGCTGAGTTGGGACCATTTGGTGTGCTTCAGATACCATCTTGCTAGTTTTTAAGACCCCAGACGTGTAGTCACCTCATTTTATCTCTAATCTCTAGTAACATAACTGTGACTTGATACCTGTATGGCATTGCAATAGCCATCAGATCAAGAGGTGCTGGATGCCGCTGAAAAGTCAGCTCCTCCTTCTGACTCCTCACAATGGTCCCTATTCCACAGTCTGAATCCCTAGTGAGCATACAGATTCAAGACCACCAACACTGACAGTGCCCAAAGCACACAGAACCAGCTGCTCAGAATTGGAAGGCCTGCAGCGATTGCTCTCTAGTACAGACAGGGTACCACCGAAGGGTGTGCTTACTCCACAGGAGTAGAGATACCACCACAGAAACAGAAACCGAGGAATGCCAAGTTTTGCCACCATGGAAGACCAGTGTATCTTCATCATGAAAGTCAGGAAAATCCTGCTTTTTTTTTTTTTTTATTTAACATAACTGAGTGAAAATGTACATTCACATGTAAATTTACATGCCCCCCTATATGCAGCTTCCGCTGCTCTCCCTGTCTGGTGACTGCACACTATTCCGCTCTGCTCCATACACGTCTCATCCTCCCAACAGTCTCCTCTCCTTCCACTCCCCTTCCTCCAGCCAGAGGTCAGCAAGATGATATCCTATAGATGTATAGAACCATAAAGTGCTTCCAACATATGGTTACTCTGCATTGCCAAGTCCATTCCATTCCTGTCCAAAGAGTGGACCTTTGTTATAATTTATGGGAACGGGCAGCATCAGGGCCGGGGGCCATGCTCTCAGAGGAACCCCAAAACCGCTGGACCATCAATTGAGGTCTTTTAGTGGAGATCTCATGATGCACCTCTTTTTATTCTTGCGTTGCCAGTGAGGCCCCTCTCTGTGAGCTCCGTCATGGCTATCACTGGTCATGGCCGGGCACCATCCGGTTCTTCCGGTCCCAGGTCGATGTAGGTACCCACTCTTGTGGGTCTCTCTGTCTTCTCGGTTGTCTTTACCGCATGCCATTTTGGCCCTCGGTGAGCATCCGTTCCTGCTGAGTTGGGACCATTTGCTGTGTCCTCGGATGGCAGCTTGGCAGCTTTTAAGACCCCAGACGCCACTCACCAATGTGGGGTGCAGAGAGCTCTCTCAGCAAAACGCTAGTTGTGCCAATTGGCCTGGAATTCGCCTAAGAGCATGGTCCCCCGCCCCCCGCCCCAGCTACTCTATCCTTGCAGTATTGAGTTAAGATGGAAGGAGTACTCAAGTTATGCTGAAGTCCACTTAATGTTGTTCTTGTTTCTAATGAGTGCTATCACCGCTTTCTCCCAACTAGATTTCTAGTAACTATCTAAACTAAACCCTCCCCCCTCGCCCTCCCTCCCTCCCTCCCCTCCCTTGCAGCTGTCAAAGAGTCTTTTCTTCTATACACGAGTCTGTTTCTGAGATCTTGTCGTAGAGGTCACATACAGTATTTGTCCTTTTGTCGCTGACTACTTTCACTCAACATAATGTCTTCCAGTTGAAACCAGGTTAGGAGATGTTTCCTGGAATCATCGTTATTCTTTATCATTGCGTAGTGCTCCATTGAGTATATGTACCACAGTTTACCTTTCCATTCTTCTATTGTTGGGCATCTGGGTTGATTCCACCTTTTTGCTATCGTGGACTGTGCCGCGATAAACATTCTGGTGCATGTGTCCGTCGGTGTGAAAGGCCTTGAATCTGTAGGATATATTCCAAGTAGTGGAATTACTGGGTCAAATGGTATATCAATATCCATTTTTTTAAGGAAGCGCCAGATTGCCTTCCAAAGAGGCTGGACCATTTTGCAACCTCACCAACAGTGTAGGAGGGTTCCACTTTCTCCACAGCCTCTCCAGCATTTGTTGTTTTGTGTTTTCTGGATCATGGCCAATCTTGTTGGGGTGAGATGGTATCTCATTGTTGTCTTGATTTGAATTTCTTTAATAGCTAAAGATCGTGAACATGTCCGCATGTGTTTTTTGGCTGCCTGGATCTCCTCTTTAGTGAAGTATCTGTCCATCTCCTTTGCCCATCGCTTAATTGGATGGTTTATCTTCTTGTTATTGATATTTTGTAGTATCTTATAGATTATGGAGATCAGGCGTCGATCTGACATAGAGTTGCCAAATATTTTTTCCCACTCTGTGGGTGTTCTTTTAATTCTATTAATAAAGTCTTTGGATGAGCAAAAGTGTTTGATTCTTAATAGTTCCCATTTATCTACTTTCTCTTCTGTTGATTGAGGTTTCTTTGACAGATTTTGGAGTCTGTCCTCATTGTGTATTAAAACTTCCATTGTTGTTCCTACCTTTTCTTGGATGAGCTTTATCGTTTTAGGTTTGATATTTAGGTCTTTTATCCAGTTGGAGTTAGTTTTTGTATAAGGTGTAAGATATGGATCTTGATTCAGTTTATTGCAGATGGATAACCAATTTTGCCAGCACCATTTGTTGAAGATGCTGTTTTTACCCCAGTTTAATGTCTTAGGGCCTTTGTCGAATATCAACTGTTCATAGGCAGATGGTGTCATCTCTGGGGTCTCAATTCTGTTCCATTGATCAGTCTGTCTGTTCTTGTACCAGTACCAGGCTGTTTTGACCACTGTGGCAGTGTAGTATGTTCTAAGGTCGGGTAATGAGAGGCCTCCCTGTGTGTTCTTCTTCTTTAGTAGTACCTTACTTATCCGGGGCTTCTTCCCTTTCCAAACAAAATTGGTGATTTGTTTCTCCATCTCATTAAAAAATGATGCTGGAACTTGTATTGGGATTGCATTATATAAATAAATTGCTTTGGGTAAAATAGACATTTTCACAATGTTAAGTCTTCCTATCCATGAGCAGGGTAGGTGGAAAATCCTGCTTTATAGACAGGAGTGAGCAGCATAACCTCTGAAGGTTTTGCCTACGCCTCGTCTACTAGTGTAGGTAATTCTGACTTACTGTAGTCAGTTCTCAAGTATCTTTCAGGTATGCAAAGGAAGCCTTTCAGTAGTCAATGTCAGCTTTGTTCTCTGTTCCATGGCTGGCATTTTTACTACCCTTAAGATGACTATAGTCTGCTAGATGAATAAATGATTCAGAGAAACTGAAAGAATGTAGTCTGAGTTTCCTTCTTTGCATTCAGGTTCCACTGCCCGGAGAAGGCTTTTAAGGAAACTTTCCCTACCCCTAAGCTTAGAATAAGCATGCACAAGTAAAAGATAAGTATTAGAACATATCTGAGTTAAAGTGAGGAATAAGCAGGGCTGAGCCCTGGGAAGTGGAAGAGCAGAAGCAAAGGGACCTTGAATGGGTTTTAAGCATCCTCTGAGCTGAAACCTTACATGTAAAATAATAGTGTTACCCTAGAGACACCTATTGAACAGAACTATGAATTTAATCCAAAGGCAAACAGAAATCTTCTTGGTCATTTTTATCATTATCCTTCTCTGTTATGGGGACAACTGAAAGCTCAATTCAAAGACTGTCCTAGTTACAAGGAAGCTGTGAAAAAAGGGAAAGCCCTCCTCTCAAGGTGTTTATAGTCACTATTTGGGTCAAATACTTTCACTATATAAACAATTAGAAAACACGTACCAAACAGAATCAAGGCCTCAAACTCACATTATAGGTGTGCTGTAAGGTTAGGCCTGATTACTAGGAGGTGACAGAAGATACGGTTCTCATGTTTTGCAGGAGTGATGGGAAGAACTGCATCTGTAATCTACTGGCTCTTCCTTCAGGACCCTCACAGAACCTCTGAACTTGACAAAGCTTTGTCACTAAAGAGGCACTAGTCCCACTGAGGCCGTTCAGGTGCTTTGTTAACTCTTTGGGTCTCAAAATACCACCAACTCCAGCTTGACAAAGCAGAGTGAACACAGGAGTAAGAATTTTAAGACACAGGCTCTTGTATTCGCTACCAGCTAGTCTTAAACCATGGGGCAAATTTCAAGCTTTCCGAGTCCTCCGCAGCTCACAGGTTCACTATGAAGATCCAACGAGAACACACTGGAGAGCGCTCTGACAGGACCAAAGCTCCACATGTGGATGTAAGGTACCGTCACAATTAGGCAGAAACCTGCCCACGGCTGGAGGGAGGGCTTTCATGCTCGGCCACACAGAACGGGTGCCACTGAGGAGGAGGGTGGGGGAGGAGGGCTGGAGAAGGTCAGGTGCTTCCCTCACCTCCTGTACAAGTGGCTGTTGAAACAGTGGAATGAGAGGATTCGTCCTTGGAATGTCAATGTGAATCTGAAAAACAAAAGCAAGGGCCTAAAACACAAATGCCAGTTTGTTCTTTTGACAAGTAATTTTCCGAAGAGCTGGGAATGAAGAAACTAAGAGTTAGAGGAAAATCTATCTTTAGAAACAACTCAATGACACAGAACAAAGTCTAGTTGAACCTACCTGTCCATCTGGAGTGTGTTTCCACAACAGCAACAGCCTACTGAACAATGACGAAACCTCCCCCAGATAAATCATTTATGTCAACAAGCAACGGGTTTTAAACCTAAGAGAATCAACTGCTTTTTCCCCTCCTTCAGAATCTTACTCTTTAACAGTTCCCAAGAACTAAAAAGCCTTGTAGCCCTACTGATAGGCCAGGATAGGGAGTAGGACTTGTTTATGAAGTCATGACGTCCAAGATGTAGGGAAGGACCCAGGGGACTTGGCCTTCAGCAACAAGTAGAAAGTTACTCATCTATTACCAAAGAAGTTACTCTGGTTGGTTTGGGCTCAGGGGAAAGTCTTTTGGGGATTTCCCAATGTCCAACCTAACAATCCTAAGGACATACTGTTGGCAGCAGAAGTTACTTTAGTTCTTTGGATGACAATCACACACCCCAGTTCTAGACAGCTGCCAGTCCCATAGTCTTCTTCAACCTTCTATAACTAAGGGATTACTCTTCCCCTCCTCAACAAATGATGCCTTCTACAAATCTCTCTCAGGCAGTATGGCATACTCTGAGAGAAGACAAAAGGTGCTCGATCAAGGCTGTTGACAGACAGGCAGATGTGGGTGCTGAAGAGGCCCCACAGCTACCAAAGGACACAGTGATGTCACAGTTCAGGGGGACTGGATCACTGCTGAACGTATTCACCCTCTGCCTTGCATCCAATAACCCTTACCCCTCAGAGTGTCGTCTGTGGACCAGCAGTACCAGCATCACTTAGGAGCTCATTAGAAGTTCTAAATCAGAATCTACCTTCTAGCATAATCCCTAGGCAGGATTTTTTCAAGATTCTAGGTGATGTGATGCTCATGTACATTAAGTTTTGAGAAGCACTGTCAAAGATTAGTGGTCCCACCAAGTTAAAAAAAAAAATCTACATCTACATCTAGAGACAGATAAAATCAGAACTGCTGAACTGAAAGAAGGAAAGTAGTAGCTCATGGGGTCGAAAAATTCCTAACCAGCACGACACTGCCTAAAGACTTGCAAAATCCACACCCTAAGAGCACTACCAGGAGACATACCTGAAATTATGACAAAGAAAGAAAGAAGAGGCAGCAGGCTATGACCGTACCTGTCTATAAGTATCCTGATGATGCTCTTCATTTCGAGAGTCATAATACTGCTCAATGAAGCCAAAATATTCCTCCCGCTTCCGCTGCAGGGTCAACTTCCTCCTCTCGGTGTTTGCTGGGAGATAGCCCTACAGACAGGACTGCTGGTCAGGTGGGGACAGACACTGATTGGATGAGTCCTTAATTTTTATGTAAGCCTGAGCAGTGGCTTGGAAACTATCCAAGGAATGGTAGAAAAGCTGCCAAGAGGATGAGGGTAAATCCTCTTCTGGTTTTGGCCACCCCAAGTTGGCCTGCTCCTCACTCAACGAGATCCACATGTGGGCAGATGAAGCCCGGCCAGTTTTCCCAGGGTTATTTGCTCCTTTGGCCCTGCACTGCACTCAGAGTGTGTACTGCTGGTAAGCTTCCAGAGCTCGCAGAGTTGGCACAACAGAGCAGAGAACATAGGCCAACGGGAGGGACCTGGGCTTGTGTCATGGCTTCTGAGGGATACATGTGTGCAGTGCCAGACTCCTGACAATCACAGGGATCCAGCAACCTCTGCGGCATGTGCTGTCGTGTGTGGCAAGTGAAGCTGGTGCCGGTTATACATTCTTCTCTGATGTAACATTCAGAATTACCAGCTCAGGAAGCTGAAGGTAACCTCTGACAAGGCAGCTGCAAACACCCAGCTGGAGAACTTCTGGCAACAGCCTTCCTCCTAGCCAGAACTCCAGGCCAGCTTTCACTGTTATCCCTGGCCTAGATCTCATTCTCAGTTCTGACATCTCCTGTTCCTTTCTGTTTTCACCAACTCTACTCTGAATAGCATTCAAACTCATTACAAGTGGCAGAGGCAATAACTACATGGTGTAACTACGTGGTAGGGGGAGAGCAGTCAAGAGGGAGCTGCTTCCTCACGCAGACATTTACATAATGCATTCTACAGTGAACACCTAGAGAGCAGGGACTGTGGTTTATTCATCTGTGCACAGCCTTACTGTACCTGGCACTGTGCCTGGCAAACAGCAGGCATGCGGATAAATCCTTATCAGATGAATGGATGAACTTTACAGGTTCAGGAAATGCAAGAGTCCCTACTGCCACAGCTAGCACAGTGCTCTGCCCTCAGTAAGAGCAGGTGAGCACAGGCTTCCCCTGGATGCCATTTATCAACTCCGCACAGTTGCAGAGCTGGTTTCATCCACTCTGGTGATTCACACTGATCAAGGAGGGAGGTAAAGGGAACGTGGGAGCTCATCCAAAGCAAGGGTTGAGATCACACAGGCTCACGGTATTCTTTTTCCTCCCTGTTGAGAAAGTGAGGTCATGACCGTAGGAAGAAGCTGGGCCCTTCCACATGTGTGGGAATAAGAACACACTCCCACTCTGTATGTGTGGGAACACACACCCAAGAATGCTGCTTTACAACCTGAGAGATCAGACAGTAAACTTCAGGGGCAGTGAGTTTACGTCAATGGGAGGGAAAACAACTTGGGAAAGCAGTGAGGAGGGCTGCACAGCCGGAAGAATGTAATCTCTGTTACTGATTCGTACACGGAGAAACTGTTGAATTGGTGTATGTTCTGCTGTGTGTAGAAATCCTGGTGGTGTAGCGGTTAAGCGCTATGGCTGCTAACCAAAAGGTCAGCAGTTCAAGTCTACCATATTCTCAATAACAAAGGCACCAAAAATAAAATTATGGAAATATTTTTAAAAAGTCTTACAACCTAAAGACAAACGAAAAGTAAACAAAAATGTTGCTATAAGCCCCAAATCAAGACCACGGCCCACAGCTCTGTCCTTACCCAGCAGGATTAGTGTATACAGAGGAAGACTAATGTGCCTGGACACAGCTCATCAGGCAAGAAGGTCTGTGTGAGGCTCACACTTCTCTACCGAGCAGGCAGAACTCACCGACAGGAGTCTCCAGGTTACAGGGCGAACCTCCCTGGGAACCCCTGGCCAGCTACACTTTCTCAGTTCATCTGCAAACAGATAAACAGTCTCACTGGATTAGCAATTCCCACACAGGCCCTACAACAAACCCCAACGAGCACTGACAGATGCCTCCCGTCATTCGAGTAAGACCACCACCACCGCTGCCGCCACCTGCTACTGACAAGCACGGGGGGAAAAGCCCACAACAGCAGCCCTGAGCAGCAAAGTGCCAAGGACACAGCTCTGCGGTAGCGATCCAGTCAGCTCAGAGATTAGAGTTACAGGGGAACACGAAAACCAGTGGGTGTGGATTTCAGTGAGAATTGCCTGAAGGTAAAGGAGACCCAAGCTGGAATAGTTGCACTCTGGTCTACAGGCCACAGAAACCAGTCCCCCCTCATTGAGTCCCTACTCTCTAGAAACAGACTTCTGACTTAATACCTGCAGGTCACTGCAATGGACATCAGATCAGGAGATGCTGGAAAAGTAAAAGAAGGAAGAATAAAGAGCAATAGCTTCCAGGTCTCTGGGAACGCCAGTCACCAAGAGGTCCTACCTGAGGCTCCTGGGAACTCACCTAAGTCAGTGCTGTGGCTGGAGAGAAGCTGCCGGAATTTTTCTAGACGGGTTTTCTCCCGCACAGTCATCGGTGGAGCCCCGGAGGCATTCTGGTCTGAGATCCGGGCGACGAGGGGGATGATGGGTCGGAGAGGGAGCGACTGCTGTTTGTGAAGAGGGTTCCTTAGGCATGTGTCACCTTGGTTTGGAAGAGAAACATAACAGGGTGTTCGAGGAACAGAGAATCCAAGAAAGCTGAAACAGAACTGTGGAGCACTGCATCTCCTCTCCCAGAGCTGCCACTGCAGTGCGTGTGCCTGACGGTGCCCAGCTGGGGAATCTAGCTTGTGCTCTGTCTGTCTGCCCAGAGGGACTGCGTTTTTACCACACAGACCAACGTCCCCTACGTGGTAACAGGGACTCAGATGCTTCAGCCACTCTGAGAACTTTTTGGAGACTACAGAAGACACTCGTATTTTTTTTTCCTACCCAGTCTGCAACTTTCCCTGTGCCTTACAACAAGGTCTGTGGCACTGCAGCAGCATTTTCCTTCCCTTTCCATACCACAGAACACACAAAAACTGGCAACAATGTAAAGTACCCGGCAATGAGAGGAGGTGGCGGCTCTCCAGCAGCCCAAGAGCCCACGGCTGCCCCAAGGGCTGACAGAGGATCAAGTTTGCTGGCACAACTTGAGCCTGTTCTTGGTCTGCCAGGGTGCCCTGCTCACCAGATGAGAGGCTCTGGCCTCAGGCAATCCTGCTTTGGGGTGGCTGCAGTTCCTCTGTATGCCTACATTTTCCAACAAAATGAACCAGCTTTTAACTCTGCCAGGACTTAACTGTGTTAACAGGAATACAGACTCAAGCTGAACTCTGTATCTGGCTCCAGACACGTCTAAACAGACGGCGGGTAGGAGAAATCAGCAATGGAGGACTAACGTTTATTGAGTGCTTATTATGCATAAGGCACCTTGCTGTTCACTTCTGCATATGATGTTATCCTTTGATACTTATGACATATGGTAGGAATTTATTACTATTTTATAGATTAGGAAACTGTGGCTTACAGAGGTTCTTTGCAAGTGAGAGCTAAGAGGCCACCTTAAGTATTGTCTGACTCCACAGCTCCAGTTTATTTTACTATCCCTCATCCCCCAAAACTTATGCCAAAATCCTAACCCCTGCATCTGTGATTATAATCCCACTTGGGAATGGGCTTGTTATGCTAATGAGGCATTATTAGTATACCACCACCTACCCATTGCCATCGAGTCTGGCTCATATAGGCTGTATCTTAAATCAATGTTTTGCGAGATATTAAAAGAGCAGATTAAGCAACAAGCAGAAACAGAGAGGGCAGATGCCATGCAGAGGAAGCTGAAAAAAAGAGAACCTTCCCCTAGAGCTGACACAGAGAGAATCTTCCCACGGAGATGGTTCCCTGAATTCCACTTCTAGCTGCCTGTAGAACCACAAACCCACTGCTACAGAGCTGATCTGGACTCACAGCAGCCCTGCAGGTGACACAGAACTGTCCCATAGGGTTTCAAAAGCTGAAATCTTTACAAGAGCGGACTTCCACATCTTTCTCCCATGGAGCAGCTGCTAACTTCAAACTGCCAACCTTTCAGTTAGCAGCGAAGGGCTTTCAAGCCTTGTACAACCAGCGGCCCTTTCTAGTTGTCTAAATTGTGAGAAAATAAAATTGTTTGCTAAAGCCACCCACTTGTATTTCTATTAAGGCAGCACTGTGACCCCCATTCTCCCAAAACAAAAATTTGGTTTTTGATTCATGACTTTTATATTTTTTTACATTATCTGAGTCTTACAAAGTAGTCACCATGACAAGAATTACACAGTGCGTACTAACCAACCAGCACAGTGAGGTTGACAGAAACAACTGCCTCAAGGTAGTTGGCTAGCAGGCAGAGTATAACAATCCAACACTGTCACTGAGTCGATTCTGACTCATAGCAACCCTATAGGACAGAGTAGAACTGCTCCATAGAGTTTCCAAGGAGCGGCTTGTGGATTCAAACTGCCGGTCTTCTGGCTAGCAGACATAGCACTTAACCACTACGCCATCAGGGTTTCCTAGTGCAACAGGCTGCCTAGAAAATACAGACCACACACTGCAAAGGTAGGACAGACAGGCATCACTGGTACTTACTATTAACAGGGGTGGAACCTCCTTGAGGTGAATGCTCTAGACGGCCCTGGCTGCACAAGGGCAGCTTGTTAGCCGTCATGGAGACGGGTGCCTCCCTTACCCTGAAACCTCTGGAGACCCTCAGTTAGAGTGCACAGATACTTTCTACAGCCTGAAGCTGTGACCACCTGGTCAGTCAACATGGAATGACTGTCTAGGCATGATACTGAAGCTGGGACCTGAAGTTGACCGCCGAATTATTTTACAGGCCTTACAGCCTAATTTCATGATCAGGTGCTTAGTGTGAAACTACAGAAGACAAAATCCTCTTAGAACATTAGCCAGGACTCATTGCAAGGCTCTGACATTTTCTTCTTCCCTTCTACCCTTTGGGACCTTTATGGTGTAGTGGTTAAAAGCTATGGCTGCTAACCAAAGGGTTGGCAGTTTGAATCCACCAGCTGCTCCTTGGACACTTGATGGGGCAGTTCTATTCTGCCCTACACTGTTGCTGTGAATCCCAGTAAACTGCAATGGGTTTTGGTTTTACCCTTTATCAGCATTTTTAACTTTCACTAGAATGATGGTTACTTCCCCTTCCAGCCAACCAGAATAACCAACTTCCACAAAACCCGTTAGGACAACATTAAAACACAATGATGGATGCTAAAAAGAGTACACCAACAGTCTTCAAATGTCGTATAAAACCACCATCATTCCAGGTGGTTATTGAGCCCAGTTTCCTAAAAAGCAAGAGACCTGGCACTTCTTCCCACCTCATCCAACCTCGCAGGCAGGGCATGCTTGGCAGTCAGGAAGCTGTGACCCAGTCCCTCAGGAAGAGGGAAAAGAACTTTGTGCTGATGGCTGTTCCCCAGGGCTGAGGAGGTCCATTAACAGTGCCAAGTGTTTGTGATGTTCAGCCACTGGTAACTTTAAACCCCTTAGTCCACACTGTTAAGTTTGACCGGGTTTAACTACAGCGACCGGAAGCAATCAAACCACGTAAAGTTTTGGACCCCATCGTAAGGAAGAATAGAAAAGGACAACAATGGCAGGCAAAACCTGTGTGTCCAAAAGTAGAGTTTCAGGTCGCAGTCATCAAGGTCAGGAGGAGGTCAGTACAGTCAGGCCCACTGATGCTATACTTCTGGCTCAAGCTTGCTTATTTATCATCCAATGGAAGATCTAGGTGAGTCTCTACAGAAAAATCTTTTTTTATTTAAAATTCACTTTGCTGGCAAGGCTGTGGCCATAGAGGGGAGCAGGATGGACTTACTGGAGTTCCTGGACAGCTGGGCATCACTGCTGGACTTTATGACCTTGTAGTTGGCAGGAACGTCGGATGTTGTCGACTGGGACCGTTCTGGTTTCACCCTCAGCTTGCTATGGTTTTCTAGGACCTGGGCTGCAGTTGCCAAAGCAACCTTTGAGTTCAGAGTTTGGAAAGAAGGTGAGGAAAAGTCCTCTTCCTCATCATCACCAATGTCCCAAGCATCACTGGTATTCCGGGCAAACTCATGAAAACTGGAGGCCTTCTTACTCTTCAGAGGAACTGTGTTGACTTTTGACCGTTCTTTAATGAAGCTTTGAGAAAAGAGACACCGTTACCAAGGGACAGATAGCCTGACACATCTGATCATTTTCACTTGCTTAGTATAATATTATCATAAACTAACCCAAACACAATCAATCTCCTTCAAATAAAACCCCCCCCAAACTATCCATTCCTCATCTAGATGCATACAGACCAGCACTCTGTGGCAGAGACAGCAATGCTCAGCAAATAATTCATGGCCTTATCTATATATCCCAGCCCCTCTGCCAGGTAAGGGTGTTAAGACTAGTTCTGGCCAACCAGCTGAGAAGGTAAATGAGGAAATCACTTCTAGGCTAAAGTTCTCCTCTTGTAGGGTGACACAGAGCTTTCAGAAACCCTGGTGGTATATGTAGTGGTGAAGCACTACAGCTGCTAACCAAAAGGTCAGCAACTCAAATCCACCAGGCGCTCCTTGGAAACTCTATGGGGTAGTTCCACCCTGACCTTTAGGGTGGCCATGAGTCAGAGCCAACTCGACGACAGTGGTTTTCTTTTTATTAATACAGCATTTACTATTGAATCCTAAATGAAAATGTTCTTTTTTTTAAAACAGTGTTTAAGTCTTTCTGCTAGCCTTGAGGAGAAAGTCTCAGTACAGTACTACTCTGTCTATAAGACAAAAGAAAAGGATGAATGTGGGTCCATGATGGCAGAACAGTCAGATGCTTCCTGTGACCCCTTTTCCAACAAAGATTCAAACAAAAAAGTGAATGGATTATACATGACAATCTAGGAGCCCTGAGCATCAGAGGCCAAACTGAGGAATTAGGCTGAGCTTGCTATGGTTTTCTAGGACCTGGGCTGCAGTTGCCAAAGCAACCTTTAAGTTCAGAGTTTGGAAAGAAGGTGAGGAAAAGTCCTCACTGTTATCAGGGGAAGGGACAGACAGCTTAGAAACAGAGAGGAGTTGCCAGATGTGACCCAGTGGGAACCAGCACTCTACAGGCTGGATCAGCCGGTGATAGCAGTGGGGTACACAGTGGCACTCAGGACTTGTTTTCCACATCAGGAAAGACTGGGTGATGGGAAGTCTACTAAAGCCTCCAGAACCAGTGAAAAGTGGGTGTTCTGTCAGCAAAAGATAAGTGCATGCCTTTAACTTACCACATAGATCAAAAAACACCCTTTAAGAAAAACCTCTCTCCCATTTACCTGTGTCCTTCCCATGCTGCACTGGGTCTGAGCCTGCTTTAGAGGTTGCCAAGTCCCCTCGGTGGGAAGTAGGACCTGTCATGCACCCTAAGTCATTCTCCTTGCCTTAGAGAGGGAATAAATTAACAAATAGGAAAAAATAACCTGCTGAGCTCACCTGAGCCAGGAACTCAAGGCAGAAACAGCTCTTTTACCTAGGCCCAGGCATAAGGGCTCCATGGACTTTGAATGCCTTTCACCCCTGCACTGACCTGCGTGGGCCCACTTCAACAGCATATACCCTTATTAGCACAGTACAACAGAGTGCACACCTGAAGTCTAACTTCAACTGTATCAGCTATATGGTGGAGAGGCAGGCTTGTGACACTTGACACAGCTCTATCTATTAAGCAGGGCCTTCACCTACTCAAGGACCTGAGGATCAGTGGCTCCACCCATACCACTTAGCCACCCACCACAGTGGTCCAAGAATAAGCAGTGCCTTCCAGTACTTATAACCAACAGCAATGGCTGCCTATAGTCTGGCTACAAAATCCACCTACCTACATGTTTTAGGGAACAAGGACACACTTTCCTTACACAAACTCAGGGGCAGCTATCAGCCATAACCTCAATGTATAACCTCCTGCTGCAGACATATACCTCTGCCTACGCCGATCGCCCCTGCCTATCTAGGACTGTAGGTGAGAGCCTGGACTGCACACTTGGTGATCGATTACTTGAATACCTGAACTGAAATCATACAAGAAAATCAAACAGACAGTATCCTTAGGATCAACATATTTGCAAGCAACAGAATCAAGCTTAGAATTTAATAAGGTTGTGTTGTTTCTCACTGTGTATTTTCAAGGTTAGTTTTGATTTATGGCAAAAGACAATGGTTTTTCACTTATAGAAGGGTTAGTTTATGTTTAAAATAAATCTGAGTAAATAAAATGAGCAGCTTTTTTTTTACAATGTATTTAGTAAATAAGAGTATAGAATACGACAAAAAATATGAAGATGACATATGACTGAAGTTTGGGAAATACTAAATTGACCCAATAAGGAAAGAGTCCTAAGAATCATGTGGAACATTCATAATTTCCTGAACTTCTTCTCTTTATATACCAACTCCCATTTCACCTAGGGAGATGGTCCAGGTGACTATCCAATTGAGACACTTCTAATTCATCTTACCTGGCAGCCCCTTACTCAAACATGGAAGCAGAGGGTATAGCTTTATATAAGTTTATAGCACATGGGGTCTAGAAGGCAATGAGGTAAAAGTATCACCAAGAGTGGTGGCCAGGGTCTTAAAAGTGAGCAAGTGGCCATCTAAGAAGCACTTACTGGTCGCAACCCAGCCGGAGCCAAGGAAAAAGACATGCATCAAAGATACAAGGAAAGTGTGAGCCCAAGAGACAGAAAGGGTCACATATACCAGAGACCACATCAACATAAGACCAGAAGAACTAGAAGGTGCCCGGCCACTGCCAAAGACTGCTCTTACAGAGAACTTAAAAGAGAGTCCCTGATAAAGTGGGAAAAATGTGGGACATAGAACTCAAACTCTAGTAAAAAGACCAGACCTGATGGTCTGATGGACTGAAGGTTCCCTGGAAGACACGGACCCCAGACTCTCTGTTAACCCAGAACAGAAACCATTCCTGAAGCCAACTCCTCAAACAAAGACTGAACTGATATATAAGATATATAGAATGATACTAGTGAAGAGTGTGCTTCTTGGCTTGGGCACATATAGGAGACTAACTGGGCAGCTCCTGTTTGGAGGTGAGAGGAAATGACAGAGAGGGACAGGAACTGGTTAAATGGACATGGGAAATATAGGGTGGAGGGGAGCAGAGTGTTGCCACAATGTGGGGTAAGTAGCTAGGGTCAAATGGCAAAGTGTGTGTAAGTTCTTGTACGAGAAACTGACTGTGATTGTAAACTTTCACTTAAAACACAATGGGAATGCTTCTTGGCTTAAATATATATATAAGGCCGTCTGAGCAGCTCTTGTCCAGAGGTAAGATGACAGGGTGGAAGGGGACTGGGGTTGGTTGAAGGGATGCAGGAAGTATAGGGTGGAGGGGAGGAGTGTGTTGCCACGGCGATGGAAGGTGAGGAGCAATTAGAATTGCATAGTGGTCTGGGGTGGTTGATATGAATTGTAAACTTTCACTTACAGCACAGTAATATATAGATATATTTAAAAACACAATGAAAAAAATAAAAATTTATAATAAAAAAAATCACTAAAATGCCTCATTGTCCACCTTTGTACCTCAAGCCCCTACAAGGCAAGGCAACTTTTAAATGAAAAATACGGCTCTGTCAAGACAAAAACTGACATTGCTCCACTTTCAGGAGATGTTTCTACCCTTTGGACAGAGGTGCTTAGTCTGCTCATCTGTCCTATCTCCCTAGATAAATCCAACACTTATTCTGAAAGATAGTTATTATTAATGCCACTATAAATACCAAAAAAGTGTTAATGTATTACTATGGTATTATTTTCAAACACTACTCTGATAAAGTGTAAAGGGAAATAAATCACACAAAGTGTAAAAGAGACTACAAGATACAACAGCTCACACATAGGAGGAACAAGATAAAATTTTTCATTAAATTAGAAAAGACATAAAAAGTTATACTCTTCAGCTCTGACTGGAGTGTACTGAGACTGACTCCCTTATACTGTAGCTAGGGGTTCACATTGGAACTCTTTCAATAACAGCCATCACACACACTGGCAAGGTGGCAAGTTTGTGAACTCAATCGTTCAGTTGTCTGGGAGGAAGTCTTTAGCCTGTAAACAAATAACTTGAATCATTTAGAAAAATACAAAAATGAAACGCAGTATCACCTACAGTGCCACAGGTGAGCAGTCAGTACTGTTAACATTTTGAGGGGCCTGGCAGTCTTTCTGGAAAACAACCTGGCAGTGTATATAGAATTAGTCTGAAAATGTTTTGTAATCTCCGACCATAAGAAAATAATCAGAGATGAAGACAAAGATTATCTAAGACAGCTTATACCAGTGTTAATTTATTTTGGTTAAAAACTGCAAACAACATAAAATACCCAGGAATCACAATTCATTAAATATGTTATGGTCCAACACCAAATGGAATGTTATTAAAAATCACATCTTTGAAAGTTATTTATTAACAAAAGAAATGATCTCAACAAAGTGAAAATGAGATCCATAATTGTATTTCAAATGACCTGTCATTTAATAAAGAAAGAAAGAAAGCTGTGTAAGAGGTCGGACAAGTAAGTCCACAAATTTTATTGTTCCAAGTGCTACACACCTAATTGCTAAATATCACTATGTTCACCTTCGAAGTACTCCCCTTGGGAAGCGATGCACTGATGCCAGTGCCTAGTCTACCTTCAAAGCAGTTTTGGAACTTCTTCTGGAACAGCCATCAGAGCTTTGTGGTATTATCCTTGATGTCCTACATGTCATCCAAATGTTTTCCTTTCAATATTTCCTCTACCTTTGGGTAAAGAAAAGAGTCATTGGGGGCCAGATCAGGTGAGTAGGGAAGGTTTCTAATACAGTTATTTGTTTACAAGCTAAAAACTTCCTCCCAGACAACTAAACGATTGAGTTCACAAATTTGCCACCTTGCCAGTGTGTGTGATAGCCATTATTGAAAGAGTTCCAAAATCGCTTTGCAGGGTGGACTGGGTACTGGCACTGGCACACAGCTTCCCAAGGGGTGTACTTAGGTGACTCTACGTAGTGGTATTCAGCAATGAGGCATGTAACACTTTTTATAGGACGAGTTTGCAAACTTAATTGTCAGGCCTCACGTGCACAGAGAAGACCAGGAAGAAAATACATCAAAACGTTGTCATCAGTCATCACGGAGTCAACTCCAACTAATGGTGACTCCATGTGTACAGAACAGAACTGCTATATAAAGTCTGCAAGACTATGATCTTTGGAAGTAGACCGCCAGGCCCCTCAAAATCTTAACAGTACTCACTGCTCGCCTGCGGCTTTGCAGGTGATATTGTATTCCATTTTTATATTTTTCTAAATGATTCAAGTTTTCTACAATGAGCATATTACTATTTTAATCAGTAGAAAAGGTTATTTCTAAAGCATTTTATTGGCTTTTACTGATTTCCAAAGTAAGAGTACCCAATAAGCTACTAAATGAATAATCAAAAATGAACCGGAGCCCAAATCAAAGATAATAAGACAGGCAACACTTTGCAAATATCTGTTTATATCAAAAATCCATCAATTTTACAGAAGGCAAATTCTTTTCTGCAGATGTGCCAATGCTGTGTATTTGGGATGCATTCATTGTGACTGTTTCTCCCATATAAAAGGGGATCTGGGACCCAGTGCCTGCAGTACACACCTTAAAGGGGTTGGCGTCAAGAATACACAGATCTGTAAGAAAGATCTGTCATTTAAAAAGCTGCTTAGGAGTGTTTATTATTGTTGTTTTCTTCCCTGGAGACCACAAGTACATTGGGATTGTAAATGATGACTCTACTTTGGATCCTAAGGTTAACTACTGGTTTTTTCTAGTTGATGTTTCCTAAATAAACTCTTAATGTTTTCGGAAGTCGTTACATAAGCCATCAAATCAAGCAGCTAAATTTTAACTTGGGCCAAACAGTTGACTGATGCTGAGAGTCTAACATCAGGTGAAGCATGTGCACACCCTGGAATGGACAGAATCATCACAGCCAGAGAAAGGTCAGGCTAAGTGTTGGGTTCTGTAACAAATGCTGAGCCTTCTGTACAGATGAAGGAGGTCTATGTCAGCTGAGTGTTAGGGACACAGGTGTTTGCTACATCTCTTTATACCTTTTAATGCTGTTGAAATATATTGTTCTATTTTTGAAGGAGATCAAGATTCAACATAATCGAAGCAAATTAACAATCAGAATTTACTAAAATGAACACTTTTGCCAAATAGGAATTGGAAAGATACACATTCCAAACACAATGAAGAGGAAAGAAGGGAGGAAAGGCCATTGTTTTCTACGACAGAAACACATGTGATTCCTGGCAGACCACTTAGAGGCTCCCAGAAATTATTTTAGGGATATTTACTCTACAAACCCTAAAACCCAACCAACCAACGGAAAAATTGGATCTGTCTTTTTAAAGTACAGAGGGCTTCATGGAGGAAGGGTTTGGTATCATCTAGAAAATGGGTGGGAGCCTGAGGACAGAACAAGGTTGGTCAGAAATGACCTTAAGAATGAGAGAAGAGAGTGGAGAATGAAAAGGCATTTTCAGTCACCACTGAAAGAAGACAAAACAGTTTACAGTCCATGGGTGATGATACAAAGATTTACGGTCCTGAAGCTTTTCCATTTTTAATTTTGTTCTCTCTAGAGGAGATACCTAAGTTCATACATAAATACATAAATAATAGTTGACACTTATTGGCTACTTACTAGGTGCCAGGCCCTGTGCAAGATTTGCCATGCTTTTACATATACCCATTTTCTCATTTAATTCTTATTAGTAAGCCTATGAGATAGGTATTGCTGTAAATCTCATTCACAGGTAAGGAAACTGAGGTTTACTGAAGCTGGGTCATACAGAACAGGCAGTGAAGTCTGGGCTCAAGTCCATGTCGACCTGACCCCAGAGCTGGCATGTACTAACTACTGTACCTAGAAAGACTGTAAAGAAAAGGTTTGAGGCCTAGAAGGATCTGCAGCTTGGGAAGAGGAGCTACCAAGCAAACTGAGTTACACATCACGGCTGTAACTTCCTGTAAGTGTACGTGGCTGATAGTTTCAACTCTTTCACCTTGTAGGTAAAACTTCACTTTCAGTCAGCATGAGCTGTGTCTCCATTCTGAGTAGAAGCCACAACTAGAGATCTTTGGAGAATTAATATCTCTCCTCCATTTTGACCCCAGTGGTACAGATGGTTAACAGCTGGCTCTAAGCCAAAAGGCTGGTGGTTCAAATCTACTCAGAGATATTTTGGAAAATATTCCTTGCAGTCTGCTTCTGAAAAATCATCCGCTGAAAACTCTATAGAGCGCACATGTACTCTGACACACGTGAGGTCACCAGGAGTTGGAAACAACCGCAATGGAAAAAGACAGTCTCAGCTAAAAGTTAATTTGGGTACCCCAGATGCAAGTACCTTCAGTTTATAAGCTGCCTCATTTTAACATGGTCCCACCTAGTTTATATCTCACCCAGAGCCCAAGAATGGCTGTATGGCTAGAAGTTTAACCAAGGTTATTAAAACAGAATTATGTCAAAGTTACAGCCAAACTGGCCTCCAACAGGCATCTTCACCACATCTCCTTATGAGTAAGTGTATGCCACATCATATTCCAGAAACCACTTGCACAACCGCTCTGTGACGCCAGTCCTTTCTCTATTTTTCAGTTGAGGAAAGTAAGGTTCAGAGAGGTTAAGAAATTTGCCCAAGGTCACAGAGCTAGGAAGTGTCAATGAAAAAGAAATTCAAGCAGCTCACGTGATACTAAAAACTCTCAAAAACACAGTAAACAGTATACTGAGAAGGACTTGGTGGTTTGGGGAGGAGTAACTGTTTAAGGAAACCCTGGTGGTATAGTGGTTAAGTGCTATGTCTGCTAACCCAAAAGCTGGCAGTTTGAATCCTCCAGGTGCTCCTTGGTAGGGTTTCTGTGAGTTAGAATCAACTTGAGGGCAGTGGGTTTTTTTCTTCCTTTTTGGTTTACCTTGTTAAATGGTAACAAACATCTACAGATACTTTGAAAAACAGTAGCCACAAATTATACTGGTTAGGGTCAGAAAAGCTCAGTTAGTCTGCAATTTGATACTTTGTTGTTGCTAGGTGCCTGGAGTTGATTCTGACTCATAGCATCCCAATTTAACAGAGTAAAACTGCCCCATGGAGTTCCTAGGCTCTACATTTTTAAGTGTGCAGACCCCCAGGTCTCTTTTCCCACACAGCCACTGGTGGGTTCTAACTACCAACCTTTTAGTTAGCAGCCCAGCACTTAAACCACTATAGCACCAGGGATCCTAGCAATTTGATAATACTACACTGTTTTACTGACAAGGGACTGTTCTACTTAATAGAAATATGACATAATTTTATTTAGAAAAACAATGTTTATTACTGATAAGAGATGTGAAGCCAGTGGGACAGTTTAATAACATTGAAATAAATTTAGTCATCTCTGTAACTAGTGTGGCTTCACGTGAACTAGTTTTATAACTCAAAACTAAGACCTATCATACTTCAGTACCAACTCAGACTATAATAAATTTACAATCTGTCATAACATCAAGTGGCCAAAGGGTCACTCTGCAGAAAGACTTGTTTTATCTGAGCTATAAAAATTATTGCAGGTAATAATATCACTAATAGTAATAATTTGGCAAATTGAAGTCCATATATACAGACAGGCAATGGTTTACAGTACTTGTGCAATTTAGATGACTCAAGACCCAATGTGAAGGTTTCAACTATGATGGGGATTAACCATGTAATTACTGATGATCTAAAGTGGATTAGTAATCATGTAGCAGAGAAAGTAATAAAAATGTGCCAATAAAGGAACTAAAATAAGAGTGATAAATATTTATAGCAGTAATCTGGAATTGTAAAATGGTTGAGTGCAGTCTAGATGCTGTCCCATGTTGTAGAGTATTAATGCCAATCCACCACGTGCATGAAAAAGGGGGCAATGAATTCAGTGACAATTTATTCCTCCCAGACTGACAAGTTAAATGATTACGTCTACTAAAAGTATAATTACAATTCTGCTCAATAATCAGTGAAAACATTAGTGCATTTACATCGTTACTAAGCGAGAAAAAAAGAGTAAAGTCTATTTCGGCAGTTTGGGATATAGTGATATTATTCCGCAAGACCTGTCCTAAAGACAGACGAGGGAAACTGACCAGTGACATAGATCAGGTTTGGTAACTCTGACCCAAACACCAAGTGGGACAACATACTCCACTGTCTCAGGTATGAAAGGATGGGCAGATTTAATTGTTAGCCACGTGTTTATCAAAGGCTACTGATTATAAAATGTGCTGGAATAGATCTATTACCAATCAACATATCCTGGCTGTGACAGGAATGATTTTGGATACAAGTAACAATATCCAACTAGGATGCTTAAAAGTAAAGACCATGATGCCGGGGCACTGGGCGGTATCTCCGGGATTGGATTCTCTTGGCCTTTTTCTCAGGGTTACAAGTTAACTACTAGAGCTTTTAGCATCTCACTCTCACACTACCACCGTCAAAAACAGAAAGAAAGTGGACTGAAAGAAGGCTTTCAATGAGCTCCCTCTGACCAAAAAAGAAGTTTTACAAGAATCCCTCTCCCCCCTTTTTTAAACATCTCATCGGCCATGAGCCCACCCTGATGTTTATCAGGGAATTATTATAAAAGGCTTAAGCCAACCCTGATACCTGCCCTAAGTGCACTGCCATCCATGATTTTAAATAAAATCACGGTTCTTGAGCAAGGAAGAAGCAGGGACAGTGAAGCCTATTGGGTAAGTAATCAACAGTGCTTGCCACAGTGGCCAGTGATCAGATAGCCTATTTCTGATAAAACCAAGGAAAAGACAGAATTCATGCTGCCCCTTAAGAAGGGCTGCCATTAAAGAAGAGCCAATACAAGGTGCAAACTAAGAGACACTAAAGAGAAGCCCATTGTCTAAATAAGTGAGATGGTTTCATTCCTTCCTTCCATAAGTGTTTACTCAGCGCTCCTGTGAGCCGGACACTATTCCAGGTGCTAGGGGTAGAGCGGTGAACGAGACAATTCCCTGCCCTCCATATGCTGACACTCTAGTGGTTTCCAAAATACAAACTGCATCTAACAGAAGAAAACAGCACTCATGCTTCCCCTGTGATTCAGAAGACAGTACCTTCTACATACCGGCGAAAATATGAGTTGGTAGAACTCTAATACATTCACTACACATTATTTTAAAAAACATCAGAGTATCAGTGAGCCATATTTAGCATTGCGCTTTTTCCTAGGAACTCAAAAGACTTTAATGCACATTATCTGTACTGTGCCATTGACTATGAAGGAAAATTACACAGCCCCTAGAAGGCTAAGAATCTAGGTCTCTTGTACCTTCCAAATCATTCCATTTTTACTACAAACTGCAGCTTTCCTAAAAGCAAGTCTCTGGGATTAAACACACACAAAAGTAGAGGACACAGTCCTTAGATAATGAGGAGACTGACACCCTGACTTGCTTAAATTCAGTGTGGCTGAGTGATGGCTCTTGAGAGAATGGTGTGGCTGAAGTGATAATGGGGGGTATGGATATATGACCACACACCTTAGATTTAACTAGGGTTGCTGCTGTGTTTGAAAATAACATACTAGGGTTACTAGAGAAATTGCCTCCAGGGACCTTCCACTTTACTATCTACCTTGGTTTCCTTGAGTGTGTCAAACAGAAAGAAGATATAAAAAATGCCAGCCCACAGTATATTCTATTTACCCTAGTTCTCCTAAATGAGAAGAAGGGGGCAAACCTAGCTACATTCAGAAGCAACAAGCCCCAGAAACTGGATTCTCTGCTCAAATATAGTCATCAGTTAACTGGTGTCAAGGCCATGTATATACATATATGTATACACACACTCCCCCACATCCTACACCCCACATATGTTTCTTACTGAAAATGAAAAGGACTTGAAACACAGTCTTCAGTAAAGATTATACCTGAACATCACGACAAAAATCCTCACAACTTGACCAGTAAGCAACATCATGACAAGTGGAGGAAAAAAACTGAGGTTGCCAAGGATTTCATTTTATTTGGATCCACGAACGACACCCATGGAAGCAGCAGTCAAGAAATCAAAAGACACACTGTCCTGGGGAAATATACTGCAAAAGACCTTTTTACAGTGTTGAAAAGTCAGGATGTCACCTTGAAGACTAAGATGTGCCTGACCCAAGCCATGGTACTTTCAGTGTAAAAGCTGGACAAGAATAAAGAAGACAGAAGAACTGACACCTTTGAATTGTGGTGCTGGAGAAGAATAGTGAATACACAATGTACTGCTACAAGAACAAACAAATCTGTCCCAGAAGAAGTACAACCAGAGTGCTCCTCAGAAGCAAGTATGGCGAGACTATGTATTACACACTTGGGACATGTTGTCAGGAGGGATCAATTTCTGGAGAAGGATGTCACGCTTGCTAAAGTGGAGGGTCAGCAAAAAAAAAGAAGACTCTCAACAAGATGGACTGACACAGTGGTTGCAACAATGAGCTCAAGCATAAAAACGCTCGTGGGCGTGGTACAGGACTAGGCAGTGTTTCGTTCCACTGTCTATAGGGTTGCTGTGAATCAGAACTGACTTGACAGCACCTAACAACAACTACACACACACACACACACACACAAATATATTTAGATGATCAGTAAATATTTATTCAATTTAAAAAATCATGATTTGTCTTACAGTACCTGGTCAACCAATGGGACAAAATATTCAGAATCTGATGGAATCAAGGGGACAAAATATTGGTTATCTTTTAAGAATCGCTTTTTAGGAGTCAATTGCTTTTCCTGTTTCAGCTATAAGTTTATGAATTTTCAATTATAAATCATACTTGTAGACTATGCTGTAAGTTAGAACAATTTAAATATCCATTGCTATCATATTAACCCTGACTCATAATGACTTCACAGGAAAGAGCAGACCTTCCTCATAGGGCCTCCATGGCTGTAATCCTCATGGAGGCACACTGTCCATCTTCTGCAGAGTGGCTGGTGGGTTTGAACTGTTGACCCCTCAGCCAGTACCCAATTGCTCACTCACCACACCACCAGGGCTCCTCTGATCACGTACATAAATCTATGTAATAATGAGTACCAATAAAGGCTATTTATGGTTTTCAGGGCAATATACAATCAATAAAGCCCTCTGAGTAGAACACAGACTCCAACATTAAACCCTACATATACCAACTCCCAATGTAGGAAAAAACAAAAGCTCTGATGTAAGTCAATTTCCCACTTAGCAACAGATCATTTGGAGGATTTAAAAAAGGCTTAATGAGGGGAAAGAAGAAGTTAGGAAAGGTCAAGGTAGGAAAGTCATTTCAAGAAATCAGGCCAGGGTGCTGGGGGAGAGGGGATGTAAGTACAGGCTTAGGAAAAAGTGTCCTGACTTACTTTTTGGTGAGCCGAGGGTCCAGAGGAGGGTGCTGTGCTCCATACACAGGCTGGATGCTAAAATCAAGAAAACAAGAAGAAGCAAGCCATTAGGAAACTAAGTATTTGCTGAGTATCTTAAAAAGTTGGAAAGGACCTTGAGAAATATGTTATTACCAAGACAGACTATCCTCCAAGTCATCCCCAAAGGGTAACAACCTACTCTGTACAAACAAGTCTTTGAGAATGTTTACCTTCCCTGGTAAAATTTCAATACCTTACTTACCTGATTGCCAGGAAGCCAATCTGTAAAGAAGGTAGCCTTGAAATATAAGAGGCTTCAGAGTTAGAGAGCAGAGTTCAAAGCCAATTCTGGCATCCACTACCACTGTAACCCTGTGCCAAGTTACTTGACCACTTTGAACTTGTTTTCTTATCTGTAAAATGGGAACAGCACCTACCTCAAAGGATCACTGGACTAAAAGACAAGGAAGCAGTACTTCATAGCAAGGAAAAAGTATCCCAAGAACTCTCACACACTGCTGGCTGGAGTATAAATTAATATAACTACTTTCAAAAACACATTTGGCCATGTCCAGGAAAAAAGAAATATGCATAGCCTGAATGCCAGTGTTTTCATTCCCAAGCATATATCTTAAAGGAAATATACACATACGTGTATCAAGAGACATGTATAAAGGTATTCATAGTATCATGACTCCTGTTACCCCATACTAGAAACAATCCATCAACAGGGAATAGAAAAATGAAAAAAATTTATAGTAATATGATACTATAAAAGAATACTATACAGAAATGTAAATAAATGAGCTAGGACAGCAAGTAATGACATGGAAGAGCACAAGAGGCAAAGTATAAAAAAAGAAATACCATATGATTCTATGTTTATACACTTTAAAATTGGCAAAAATGATCTGTACTGACTAGAGATGCATACATAGTAGTAATTTTATAACGAAAATAAGGAAGTGATTAACATAGAAGGATGTGGTTATCTCTGGGGTGATGGTGGAAGGTGTGATACAGGACAAACACAAAGGACTTCCAGGGTGCTGGTAAAGTTCTAATTTTTGACTTCAGTTATGGCTACACAGAGTTTCACCTTACAATTTATCCACTAATGATCATACTATACATTTGTTTTATGCATTTTTCTGGGTGTAGTATTTTACAATTAAAAATAAGAAGAACCCCAAAATAACTAATATCAAATTAAACTGCTTAAGTATAAAGCAACAGAAAAAAACATTTTCTAACATGGAAGAGCTCAGTGAACATGATTTCCCTGACTCCCTTCTGAAGAAACTACTAGAGGACAAACTTCAACTAATCATGAGATCAAAGAAGAAACCATGGCAAATGAGTAGTGGACAGCATTTAATTAATTTAATTTAAGACTAAATCTTTGAGGCTTTGTGGCTGCAGAAGATAATGTAAAAATAATGTAACTGACAGGAGTTGAAATGAGAAGAAGGAAAAAGTGGATAAATAAGTAGGTTGATTCCCTTATCTTTAATTGACAGGATTCAAAAGATACTTAAAGCTGACAGCTCAGGTACTACAAGCATAAGGTATACAGTAAAACTAAGAAAAATAATATAATCAGCTAAAAGCAGGAGGGAAGGGGGGGCAGAAAACATAACTACTGATTTTATCATTGCTCATGATAGGGAGTCAATAAACACTTTCTGATGAAATACAGTATAAAGTTGTCCTTATAAATTCAATCACTAGAATCTTCCAAATTATCAGAATATATGCATGCATACCTCCTCAAAAAAGCAAACACTTTTTATATATGGGAAGATTTTTTTCCCAAATATTAAAAATAGAACGAATACCAAACATATCAGTCATTCCAATAAATATAAATGGGCCAAGCTTACCTATTAAAAGAAAAAAGATCATTATCAACAGGAGACAGGTTAAGGAAATTACAGGACATTTGTTAAAAAGAATAAGGCAGTTCCACACCCCCTGACATGCAATGATCTCTGAGACAGTAATCAAAAAAAAAGGCACAGAATTGTACACACAAAATGCCATCATTTTTGTAAAAATATCTAAAATATACATACATACTTACATATGATATGGTCTATATATTCACAGAGTATCTCTGAAGGAGTACACAAGACACAAGTGGTGGTTTGCCTCCAGGAAGAGGCTCTGGGTGACTGGAGAGGAGGGTGTAGAGAAACTCATTGTAAACATTTCCATACCTTTTTGATTCAGTCTCAGGTACACATATCACCCTTTTACAAAATAATCAATCTTAAGAGGACTGGGAAGTTTAAGTGGATTCATGTGAAAAAAAGAAGTCCTTTAGCATAATTGCTGGTAGGTGGTAACACTCATTAACATAAACGGGTAGTGAGGTAGGTATAAAAATATTAGAACACTACCTGGCACACATGAACTGTCCAAGAGACTCTGGTTTTCTTCCGCCCTCACAATTTTGTAATTTAATCTTTACTCAATACGTAAACAAACTGACCAAGTACCTTGTTCGACCTAATAGATGTGACCCTCGCATCGCTTTTAAATAAAAACATAGCCAATTCAAATATTTTCCCATGATTTCTACTAAGATTTCAGAGGTAATGTTTTTGTGCACACCCTTTAGTTCCAGATATGGCTCCTTTTTAGCTGTAAGAATTTCTACTCCCTAAGCCAGTACACATACTGCTATACAAATATACACTATAGAAAGCAAGCAATACTACTTTAATGTGCTTCAAGGGTTTCCTATGCAGAGGGAAAAGAAAGAAAAAATAAGAGGGATCAAAGGGTAAAGGGAAAAGTTTGGTTTAGAGAGGGAGGGCTTAGACAAAAGAAAAACTAAAACACCAACTAAAACAAAGGTGCCACTGACTTGTATTTCAGTGTTTGCAAATATTCTAAGATGAGCACATTTGAACTTCCCACATCCACAAGTCCTCTTAGCAGTAAAATATAAAGATCAGGGGGATAAACTCTGCAGGAAGATCTCAATGGACGTGTTAGCTTAGGTGACTGAGAGAGAAAAATGACAGGACCCACACTCTTTCCTTAAATGAGTATTACCACCTGTCAATAATCCAAGTAGGAAAAAAGCTAACCTAACTGCGCAGGCTTAATCATCATCAGTCATCAAAAACCAAACTCACTGGTGTCAAGTCGATTCTGACTCAAAGTGACCATATAGGACAAAGTAGAACTGCCCCTTTGTGTTCCCAAGGAGCATTAAGGTGGATTTAAACCACCAGCCTTTCTATTAGCAGCTGTTGCACTTAACCATGACCCCACCACGGTTTCCAGAAAAGCCAGGATAAAAGATGGATCTCATCAGCAAAGTCATCAAAGCCCATACTGAATTTGTTAAATATGGAAACCCTGATGGGGTTGTGGTTAAGTGCTGTGTCTGCTAAACAAAAGGTTAGCAGTTTCAATCCACCAGGCGCTTCTTGGAAGCTCTATGTGACAGTTCTACTCTGCCCTATAGGGTCACTATGAGTCAGAAATGACTCAAGAGTAATGGGTTTTTGGTATTCTTGAAATAAATCACAACAATTTGTACAATATTTTGTATAATAATAAATCAGCTCAATGCCCTTTCTGAAAAGATAGGCAATAACTCAGAAAAGAGAAATTAAGATGATCACAGATCCTAGATGAAGACTGACCCAAAGAGCCCAGTGATTCTGGTGCTCAACCTTTTGGCATTCACCTATCAACCTTAGCATCTCCACTTCCCCAGACTCAAATTCAACTGCAGTGTAAACTAGCCTCCACTTTGCCCTCCAAATATACCCTTATTACTAGATCTAACCCTTCACCCTGCATGGCAAGTTTTTCTATATGTCTTTTCAAAACTGGATCCATCCTGCAACATTTCCTTCAACTTGTATGCCCACGAGACTTCCCTAACCCTACCCGCAGCATCCACGAATCCTAACTTCTTTGATACCTAAAATACACAACCAGGCTTTAAATTATTTTTATTTAGTGAACTTTTTTAGACACAGGGTTGAGATGATAGCATAATGCTACTCAGTCAGGCACCCATCACCCAGTCTAATACAACATTATGGAGTTAAAACCCCAACATGTCCTTACTAGCAAACTAGTTGTCATGGATTGAATTGTGTCCCCCCCAAAACATGGATAGAAATTTGCCTGAGTTGTGATTACCAGCACTGTGTGATTGCCCTCCATTCTGTGATTTTCCTATGCTGCAAATCCTAATCTCTGCCTATGGCTAATAGATAGGATTACATTAAAGGGGATTATAGTGGGACTATAAAACCCTTCCTAAAATCATCCCCTTGCTCCAATGTAAACAGTTTCCTTGGAATAGAGCTTGTACCACCTTTTATCCTACAAGAGATAAAAGGAAAGGGAAGCAAGCAGAAAGCTACGAACCTCAGATCATCAAGAAAGCAGCACTGGGAGGACAGCATGTTTGTCAGACCTGAGGTTCCTACACTAAGATGCTCCCTGACCAAAGACTGATGCAACATAGGATTTTCCTCCAGAGTTGACAAGAAGGAAAGCCCCTCCTCTGAAATGGACACCTGAATTTGGACTTGTAACCTACTGGACTGTGTGAGAACAAACTTTTCTTTGTTAAAGCCATCCACTTGTGGTATCCATTTAGAGGAGGACTGACTGGCTAAAATACCAGCCTGTAGATATCTGGGATTTTTCACCCTTATTTTTGTTTTCCTTCTCTATGTATGTATTAATAAACAATGAGTAACATTATTAAAATGCTTTTAAATTTTTGTAAAAACTGTATCCTCCCCATCCGAGAGATGACCACTACCCTGAAGTTTGTATGAATCCTTCCTGTCTGTTTTACTATACACTCAAGTATCAAAAACACACAATATTTTTTTTGTTTTTAAGCTTTGCCTAAAAGACAGCATGCCGTACACATCATTCTACATCTTGCTTTTTCACTCAACAATGTGTTTTCGCTGGCTTCACTTTTAAGTGTTGTGGATTGCAAAACTAACACATGCTTAGTGGAAATACTGGAAAGACAACAATACGCAGCTTCCCCACCCAGGGGAAGCCATATGACAATTTGATTTTCCTCTTCTAGAAAGCAGCCGTCAGGCCTGGTTTTTTCCTGCAGTCTCCCCACTGCCTGGCAGAGCACCACACACACACCGACTGGCACTTACCACCGAATAAAGACGGGGGGCTCTATAAAACCCAACCTCTACTGAAGCTGCCCCTTCTCTAGCTGGACCTAAAACCTAGAGGCAAACACATAACAAATCAGATTTGGAGAAAAGAAAAATGCCGTGGGATATGCTGTGTAACTGACACCAAAGAGAGCAAACCTCAAACTCCTAGTCATTCTCTTTAATAAGACCAACACCACAGGATGTATTGGCATGGTTGTTTTACGTAGCTGGAGGAGTGCGAAAACCTTGGAAGAAAAAACCGACAGGTGTTTGTTTAGTGCAGACAAAGGAGCTGAGGCAAACAGGGGAACAGGGCAAATCAAGTTAAAACTAAACACGCTGGCAACTGATTGAGGTTCACATACTTCTCTATGGAAGTCTACCAGAACCGGGAATCTATGTTGTTTTAATGATAATTTAGTATCTTCTAGTTACTTACTTTATCAGGAGAACATTTTCAAGCCAAGAATAGGTCAGGCAAGGACTATGACACAGAGACCATCTATCAGATTCACTCATGGTATGAAAAATGATCAAATTAAAGTAAAAAAAATCTTTCAGCTAAGTAATTCAAGTGATTAGATATTTTTATCAACTTTATTTAATACTAATACACTCTCTTCGACTTTTACAATAAACACTCGCTTAAAGAGAAGGAGCAGCCCCTCCCAGTGGGACTGGCAATGAGAATGAAGGCGTGAGCCAGGCTCTGGCTTACCTCTGTCTTTCCTGTGCCAACTGTCATCTATTTATCTTGCCACAGCAAGTGTCCACACCCTTGGAATGGATGAGAAAATACGACAGAGAACATCTTAATCTTAGCAGAAATTGAAGGAAGACCAGACATCAAGAAATCTGCAGTGTAATTTGGGTAAGTCAGTTCCTCTCTCTGGTCCTCAGTTACTTCATCTGCAATGTTGTTAATACTCAATTCCATGACACTCATATGCTCATCTGGGCCAGCAATCTACTACTTTCCAAAGCTAACATCTAAGGCACAAAATGGGAAACCCCACCTTCAACCAAAAACAAAACAAAAAACCACTCCTATATAGCAACCACACCTAGTGTAACTGTCAGAGCAAAAACGGAAATACCCACTGCCAGGAGCTGGATGGAGCTAGTAAACTAAATAGTGATTCAGAAGTGGTAAGAGCTTTACAGATGGCTTATCAAAACCTCTGATTTCACAGATGAAGAAATCAAACTTGATGTACTTAGGTACTCTGTCCAAAAGCTTGGCTTTTTCTCTCAAGATGATATTACAATCTACCTGACCACCTAAACCAGAAACCTGGGAGTGATACCTCCTTGGTATCTCCCTTCTCCCTTACTCCCTAAATCTAAAGATTCAGCGAGTCCTGTTGGTCTTAAATTTGACAACTATTCTCATTTCCATTGCTATTGCCCTAGTCTAAGACTTTATCACCTCTTCTGCTACTGACTGCAGTAGCCTCTGTACTCACTTCCTATGCTCAGTCTGATCCCCAGTGGGGCTGAAGGGCAGGGCCTAGACTACTTGAAAATGTTTAAGGGGCTTGGGGGGGCCAGAGTGCTTGTTCCAATAACTGGTAGGCATTTCTGGCATGGAGCAGGCAGCAATCAAGCATGTTAACAACCTGGCATTGACCTGTCCCAAATACCAACCGTGTGTCCCCATCTCCACCTTCAATGCTCCAAGCAAGGCAGCCAGGATGATAGATAAAAACCAAACCTAGTGCTGTTGAGTCAATCCCAACTCATAGTGACCCTACAGGGGAGAGCAGGAGTGCCCATAGAGTTTCCAAGGAATGCTTGGAAGATCTGAACTGCCAACCTTTTGGTTAGCAGCCACAGCACTGAACCACTATGCTACCAGGGTTTCCAGGGTGATACACATACATATTATTTTTAGTTCCTCTTTTTTTCTTTTTTTCCATTGTGCTTTATGTGAAAGTTTACAGAGCAAGTTAGCTTGCCACTAAACAATACGTAAACTGTTTTGTCACTTTTATTGTTAAACTTGCGATGTGTCAGTCTTGGGTTCTCCAATTCCATTTGTCCTGCTTTCCTGTTCCTTCCTACCTTTTTATCTTTGCTTTTGGGCTGGTGTGCCCATTTCGGGATGGTATTTTTATAAATGCAAATCTCACTGTGCCACAATCCACCATCATCAACCTTTTAATGGCATCCTGCTACTCTTAGGATAAAGGTCAAAGTTCTTAAGTTGGCCTATCTTTGTAGCCTGTGAGTTTGGATTTTAACTAACTGCAAACGTGAGGCATGCTAAGGGGCAAGAAGAGAAGCAGGAAGACCAATGATGAGGACAGAGCAGTAGCTAAGGCAAGAGAGGACCCAGTCTGACCCAGGGTGGTAGAAGTGGAAGCAGTGAAAACTGCTCAGACTTATTTTGATAAGTCAACAAGATGTGCCAATGAGCTAGATGCGGCACTGACAGACATGAACTTGGTGATAGTGACGCAGGTAAGTGAAACGATAAGAGTGGCTTTGCAGGGGTGCACAGGCCCTGAAATCAAGAGTTCCGTCTGGACATACTGAGTTTGTGATACTGATTAGACAACCCTGTGGATATGCATCAATTGCTCGAGACCCACAAGGCAAAAGACCCCAGCAGCAGGACTTAGGTTTCTTTTCATCTAATTCAGGGCTCTTTCTGAGAGGTTCTCAAAGCATAGGCCCAGACTAGCAGTATCGGCATTTTTGGGAAACCACTAGAGACTCAACTTCTTAGGCTCCACCCCTGACCTACTAAATCTGAAACTCTGGTAGTGGACTTGGCAACTTATGTTTTCACTTTCATGAGTGTAAGTGACTCATGGCACAGTGGTTAAGAGCTCAGCTGCTAACCCAAAGGCCGGCAGTTGGGATCTACTAGCCACTCCTTGGAAACCCTGTGGGGGCAGTTCTACCATGCCCCACAGAAGTCACTATGAGCTGGAATCAAGTCAGCAGCAATGAGTTGGGTTTGGTTCAAGTTTTAGGTAACTCATGTGTGTTAAAGTTTGAGAATCACTGCTCAAAATTTTGCTCCTCATCCCTAAGGAATACCTGACAGCCAGAGCTACTCAGCATTCGGCTTCTTTGTGCCTCCCATAAACCCTTTGTCTAATGAAAATAGATGGTGATTTTTTTTTTAATCCAGGGCTTACTGAGAGCTTGCAACACATCACTGATCAAAGCGGTTTTGAATTTTAGTTTCCAAAACAAACTAGAGCAAGTGGGAAAATAAGATAAAATTTGGAACTACAATAATCATAACTATTGACACCATAATGATAGCTAAAATTACTGAGTATCTCCTAAGTACTTTCTAGGCTTATCTCATTTACATAAAAGCCCCACATAGTAGATACTCTGAGTGTCCCCACGTTACAGAGGAGAAGACCAAGGCAAAGAGAGGTTAAGTAACTTGCCTAAAGTCACATGGCCACAAAGCGGCAGAGCTGGGATTTGTATCCAGGCAGTCAGATTTCAAAGACAGCATTTCTTTTCTTTCTTTCTTTTTTTTTCCAAAATAATTTTAAGGTAGAAAAATACATATAACAAAAAATTAGTCATTTTAATCACTTTAAGTGTACATTTCAGCGACATTAATTACATTCACCACGTTGTACAACAACATTACTGCTATTCCCACGTTTTTAGCACACCAAATGGAAACTCAGTATCCCTGAAGCAGTAACTTCCCATTTCCCCTTCTCCCCAGTCCCTAGTAGCTACTAATAACTACTGTCTCTATGAATTTACCTATTTCTAGATATTTCATATAAGTGGAATCATAACATACCTATCCTATTGTATCTGACTTAGGTTACTCAGCATAAGGTTTACAAGGTTCATCTATCTCATGGCATGTATCAGAACTTCAGTTTATCCTGATGGCTCAGTAATACCTCATAGTTTACCCATTCATCTGGTGATGGACACTTAGGCTGTTCCCACCTTTTGGCTATTGTGCAAAGTGCTCTAATGAACACTGATGCATAACACATATCTGTTTGAGCCAGAGCCTGCAACCTTAACCATAATGGTATATATACTGTCTTCCATCTTCCTAGGTATCAATACAAAGACTATTTGATGTGTTAAGTACCTGGACTTTCATGAATAACTGAGAAAATTCTGAATCCATGCATAGCACACAGAAATATCACACCTAGGTATACACTCAGAAGAACAGAAAACATATGTCCACACAAAACCTGTACACAAAGGGTCACAGCAGCATTATTCATAATAGTCAAAACATGGAAACATTTCAAGGGTCCATCAGCTGCTGAATGGATAAACAAAATGTAGTACAGCTGTACAATGCACTACTATTCAGCCACAAAAAGGAATGATTTACTGACAGATACTACAATATGAATGAGTCTCAAAAACATTACACTTAATCAACCAGTCACCAAGGGCACATATTACATAGATCTCATTTATACGAAGGAAATACTGGTGGCATAGTGGTTAAGTGCTACCTTTGCTAACCAAAGAGTCAGCAGTTATAATCCAGCAGGCTCTCCATGGGAACTCTGTGGGGGCAGTTCTACCGTCCTATAGGGTTGCTATGAGTTGGAATTGACTCAACAGCCATGGATTTTTTTTTATATGAAATGCACAGAACGGGCAAATTCATAGAAACCAAAAGTGGATTAGTGGTTGCCATGGGCCAGAGAGAGGAGAGAATGGGGATGAGCTGCTACTGGGTTTGGAATTTCTTTTTGAGAGTAATGAAAATGTTCTAAATGGTGATGGTTGCATAACTCTGTGAACATATTACACACACACACACACATACATAAATCACTGGATTATTTTTTAAAAGGGTGAATTGTACGGAATAGGAATTGTATTTCAATGAAACTTTTTTTTTAAAGGATCTTAATTCATTCTGAACTTACATTATTTTCATGAAATAAAGTCTCTATTTGTTGTCATTAAGGTCTCTGGGTCTTGAAGAAGGAAACTGAAAGTAACCTGCCATCACTTTGGTTTTGTATCTTTCAATTTGCAAATGAGAGTAAACTGGTTTCCTTTCTAGGCTGTGGGGACCTACTACACAGTCATTTGCCTTGTTTCCCACCTAGAAGAAAGTTTGTCTTCACTAAGACCAACAGAGTGCAAGTGCAAAAATTCTTTTCATGAGAAAATGTCCTCACATGTTCCTCAAGACAAAGCATCTTCCTATCTAAAAAACTTAATTTTCTCCCCTAACCAGGGGCCCCTAGGGCTTCCCTGCTAAAATCCCAGCCCTGCACAATGTTTCTTTTCACCAAGCAAGGTAGCAAAAACTATTGTGAGGTGTGGCAACATTTTAATGCTTTAAGAATACACAAGACAAAGAACAGTCTTTTAAATGTTTACTTGCTCTACTAATAACAGTAATATTAATAATTACTATTCATTGAGTAAGTGTAATACACTAAATAAGCACTGACCCACATTCTTTATAAGTAGAGTATTTCACTGAATCATCATTATAACCGTGAGGAAGGTCTTCTTGTCTTCATCTCATAGATACAGACATCTCAGTAAACTGAGGCCTAGAGAGATTTGTCCTTGGTCCCAAAGGCAAGTAAAAGAGCCCAAATGATAGGCCAGGTCTTTTTGCAGTCAATTGTTCTTTCCTCTAGGCCTCCATATTCCTCTTCAAAACAATAAGGGAAGCCAGAAACTTGAAGGGAGTGAATAAAGACTCCTATTGGTATCTCACAAAAGTCGTGCTTTCACAACACTGCTTCCAGAGTTCAAAAGAAAAAACATGGAAAACAAAAGTTGATCAACAGCAAGGAGTAGTCAGTAAGCACAGAAGAACCATGCCATGTCCTCAGATCTCATATACTCCTGATTTAGCAGTTTTCCCTTTGATTCTGATTATTATTTTAGGATGTCAAAATGTAATGATCTCACTATAAAAGACCCCCCAGAGATGGGCAGTTGGCCCAGCTGGAGAGCTCACTAGACTGGGAAGGAAAAGGAAATCAGTTGGCAGGAAGTGGTGATAATCTAACTACATCAAACGTCTTCAGCATTAACCCTGTAATTCCACAGCACTTTAATCTGAAGCTATCTTTGCATTCCCTTGTATGATTTTAATACTGTATTACTAAAAGCTGGTTTCCACATTATGTTCCATATGTCTAATAAGATTCTAAGTAAAGTAAGTCAGCTATATAGCTACCATTGATCTTCATTTCTCTTGTGCTAAAAGTCACAATTTCAAGGGATTATCCCACAGGGAAAAAAACATAACTAGGAAAGGTGGTATGTGAGCACAATCAAACATGAATTCTACCAGCAAGCAGACTGTGGTTGGCAGAAATCCTAACTGCACAACTAAAACACACATTCCACCTTATACTTCCCAGAACCCTGCGCAAAACAAATTGAGACTGTAAACCAACAGCAGAGTGATAGACGGACAACTGCCGTAAGTCTCAATATATACCAAAAAAGAAAAATAGAAAAAAAAAAAAGAAACAAGTAGCTTAGAAGGTCTGCTCTGCAACTAAACAACTGAAATTTAAGGATTTGGTACATTTATACAAGAAAGCATTACAATACAGGAGGGCAAATGGTCTCTATTATAAACCAAACCAAAACAAAAACAAAACACCACTGTCCAGTCTATTCTGACTCATAGTGACCCTATATACAGAGCAGAACTGCCCCATACAGTTTCCAAAGAGCGCCTTGCGGATCTGAACTGCCGACCTTTTGGTTAGCAGCCATAACACCTAACCAGTACACCACCAGGGTTTCTCGAGTTGGCCAAATCCTTGGGAAATTTCAGCCAGCCCCGATTCTGGGGTCACCTTGTAATAATTTCTAACGGGAAAAGGCCAACTCAAGATAAAGTAAGGTCTGGTTGGAGAATTTTCCTGTCCCCTCAGGCAGCCCCAACAGAATCTTTGGAGAGTTCAAGAGAAAGATTCGTAGGTGTCAAACTGGGGGTTATCTCAAGAAAGAGGCTATCCTCGTGCAAGCAACCACCTGTATGGAGACCCCCCGGGAGAGAGTTCTGTTCAAAGTAAGAAGCAATCCTCCGAACCCAGAACCGACACTGGCTACTGACCCAACTCCACCGTGCCTTCTGTCCGATCTCCGGCCACCCCCGGCTGAGTACAACCCTTCCACAGACCTCTGCCCCCAGATCCTGGTCGGCTCCTACACACAGCTGTCCCCAAAAGCTAGTCGCCTGTTCCCCTTCCTGACAGCTGGCCCGCCGCCACAGGAGGTCCCCGCTCCCCACGGAGATGCCCCAAACCAGCCATCCGGAGTCCTTGGCGCTCCAGGCCCGCAGGATGTAGACCTCAGGATCTGGAGGGGTTTGGTCCAGTTCTCTAATGCTCTAAGCGTCCCGGGCTCACCTCCCTGGCAGCTTGGCGTTCCTTTTCCAAAACTGCTTGCTGTTGTCAGAGGCCATTGCTCTGGCCCGGGGAAGGCGTCGTAGGTGGGCCGTGGGGGACCCAGCGAGACGCCCCCAAGACCCGGCAACCGGAGGGCCAACCCAGGCCGCTTCCCAGCCGCGGGTCACCCGCTCCCAGCTCTTGGGGGCGCCATCTTGGAAGTGGGCAACCCTCCACCCAGCGCCGCTGCCATTGGTGAGCTGTGCAGACCATGAACGGACAGACCAATCAAAAGCCAAAATCCTGCAAGCTGCTGAAGCCGAACGGCAACGTCAGAGGCCGGGCACACAGGTGGGCCGGGAAGGCGGAGCTTGGACGAGCAGGAAGGCGGAGCTGAAAGTTCCTACCCCTCGGAGTAGAAGCAGGTAAAGATAGAGACTTACTGGAAAGGGAAAGGATTTCTCTCTTGGGGGAGAAAGATGTCTCTTGGGTTCCTGAATCTAGGAAAGAACTTGACAATGTATTTATATACATAAATCTGTAACCTAAATATAAGGGCCTATGTGTTGGTTTCTGCCCATTTTTAACATCTCTCTGTAACACTTTGCTACCTTCCCCCTTACTTGTCGGGTTTGGCCCCTGCCTTTTTATCGGTGAAGGAGAATCGATACGGATTCGATAGCCCAGAGCTGTTAACTGTTCAACACATGAGTAACGGTTGGTTCAGCACAGAGTCTCCCTGGCCTCTCCGTTAACTGAATTAAAGGACTTGCTCAGTGGGTGAAATTTGAATGATCAATCCCTATTTCAATCAGGAACTCACTAGAGACCCCAGATGCTGACAGACCATGTGCAGGGCAGACTACAACAGCCCCACGGGGTTTACACCGCTGTAAATTTTTAAGGAAGCCGCCTGCCGCCTCTTCTCTTGCACAGTGGCAAGGGGGTTCGAAGCACTGACCTTTACGTTAGTAGTCTGAATCACAGAGATTAAGGATCTCCCTCTCTCCTTAAATTCCCTTTTTACTGGTTAAAAACCTATCGCCGTGGAGTTGATTCCGACTGATAGCGACTCTGTAGGGCGGAGTGAAACTTCCCCACAGGATTTCCAAGGAGCAGCTGGTGGATTCAAACTGCTTATCGTTTGGTTAGCAGCCAAATTCTTAACCACTCCACCACCAGGGTTCCGATTTCCCTTGTTAATCCGGTATAAGTCTTTCACTCGTAAATTTATTTTTGGATCTAATGTTGACTTGGAGTGAGATTTAAAATTAGGGTTTTAAATCCTTTAAATGCCTTCTGGGTGTTTTGCTCTTTCTAAGTTTCTATGGTTGTATACCATGGTGATTACTTACAGAGGGTGGGAGTCAGGGGTCATCCCTAACAAAGATGTTCTTTGCGTCTATGGAAGTGTGGAGACTTTCGTGGTGAATGAGTTTTCCCTCCCCACACCTATTTGCTGTTAGCATATGTGCTACCACATGTTGAAATATACTTACGGACCTCCTGTCTAAAGATGTACCTTCTTTTATCTGCCTCTTTCTGCATCGATATTTCCCCCATTTGCAAGCTTCTTTTGTCTCCTATAGGGTCACTGTGAATCGGAATTGACTCGATGGCAATGGGAACTGTTTTTGTCTTCTAATTCCAGAATGAAGGGATTCTTGTACAAAAGGGGAAGCCCTGGTGGCTTAGTGGTTAAGTGTTGCATCTGCCAACCAAAAGTTGGGCAGTTCAAATCCACCAGGTGCACCTTGGAAACTCTATGGAACAGTTCTATTCTGTTCTGTAGGGTCGCTATGAATTGGAATCAACTTGATGGCAGCAGGTTTGATTTCTTTTGGTTTGGTGTATGAAAGGGACTATTTTTACTCTCTCCAAATCTTTCTCCTTTATGGGCTTTTAAGCCATCAAACAAAAGTCTCTCTATCTTTTTATAATTTCAGCTGCCTTTCTAGGATTCTTTTCTTTCTTTGGATGCAGTGAACAGCACAGCACAGTGAGTCCTGAGCTGGGTGCCCTGAGCTTTTGCTGAAGCTGATGTTTTCTCTTTATTCTGGACATCTAGAATTTTTGCTAGCCTTTCAGACTTTACAAGATGATCTACATAGACTTCTAGATCACTTTCCTTGGTAGTAACCGGCAGTTCAGAGTTCACTCTCTTAAAGGTATCCTCTTAATTGACTGTTCCTACGTGAGCTGCCTTGCACTTATCCACATGGTAAGACACCAACCTCTTTCTGGCTTGCTCACATCACTTTAGAAATGTTCCAGAAGGTGCTCCCTGTTGACTTGACATTTCTCTATGTGAAAAGCAGTGTATAATTTGTGTACCTGGATATGTCTCAAAGTACTCCTTTTCCTTAATCACTTATGAAATGTTAAATAACACTGGTTCCCAGGGGATGATGTTAATATTGTTGAATCCAAAGAAGCCCTGTGATTTCTGTTCTTTGTCTTTAAGCCAGTTTCAGATGCAAGAAAAATCCACCCTACTCTCATGGTGACATAAAGTTTGGAATAGTCTTTGGTAGGAAGGTCAAGAATGATTGAATCCTTTCTCACCACCACTGCCCTAAGTTAAACCCACCACATCTTTATTTGAAGCATCACCCACCCACCCACTGCTGTCAAATCAATTCTAACTCATAGAGACTCAGTAGGACAGAGTAGAACTGCCCTAGAGTTTCCAAGAAGTGCCTGGTGGCTGTGACCTGCTAACCGTTTGGTTAACAGATGAAGCATTTAACCACTATGCCACCAGAGTTTCCTGAAGCATCACAACAGCTTCCTATTAGGTCTGCTTGCTTCCACTCCTGCCCCTCTAGTCCATCCTCCACACAGCACCCAGCTCTTAAAACACAGGTCAGATCACGTCACCTAAGGTCAGATCATGCTCTAAGCCTTGTAGTGATTCCCATTACCCCTGTCCCCTGCCCCCCACAAAAAACAACTCACTGCTGTCTCAAACTCATAGCAATCTTAAGGAACAAAGTAAAATTGCCCCATAGAGTTTCCAAGAAGCACCTGGCAGACATGAACTGTCTACCTTTTGGTTAGCAGACAGCACTTAACCGCTGTATCATCAGGGTTTCACAGTAGGTATTAAATCTGAATTCACTAAAGGCCCTACGTAATGTGGTTCCACCGACCTCTCCAGTCTCATCTCCTTCTAAGCTCTGCCTCGTGTAGTCCGCTCCAACCACACTGGCCTGCTTGCTATCCCTTGTGCACCCCGTGCACATGTATGCCTACTTCAAAACCTTTGTGTTAGTTGTTTTCTCTGCTTGGAATTCTCTTTTCCCAGATCTCTGAATGGCTTGCTCCCTCATTTCCTTCAGCTATATTCCCAAATGTCTTCACCTTGGAGAATACTTCCCTGACCACTCATCTTAAGTGATGGGCTCCACCTACTCAGTTTTGTTTTATTTTTTAAATAGGACTTGTTATTACCCGCCACTTACTGTTGCCTGCTTATTGTTTGTCTCCACTCACTGTGTCCTCACCACATAGATTAATATTTAGCACAAACCCAACAAGCAAACAAATCCATTGCAGTTGATTCTGACTCTTAGTGAGTTTATCAAACAGCACAGAACTGTGCCGTAGAGTTTCCAGGGAGCACATGGTGGACATCCAAAGCAGACCCATTGACATGAGTAGATTCTGAATCATGGCAATGCCACATCCTATCCAGTAAAACTGCTCCATAAGGTTTTCTTGGCTGCAGTCTTTACATAAGAAATCACCAGGTCTTTCTCCCATGGAGAAATTTACCAAATTCACTGGGTGAATTTGGACTGCCAACTTCCAGTTTGCAGCTGAGTGCTTTACCATTTACACCACCAGAGCTCCTTGTTTGGCACATGGTGTGTGTTTAATAAATATCTATTGAGCTAGAGAGTAAAGAGTATAAACAATTCATGTTTTCTGTGTCATTCATACATGTTTCTGGTTGAGAATGATTATGGAAACCCTGTAAATGGATGTGTCCATTTACCAACATTCTATAAGCTTGCCCACACCCTTTCTTGAAGAACAACCTTACATACTTAGGAAAGAGTGTCCTCTTCAAACGCTTTTGCAGCTTCTGAGTAATGTCTCTGTACAGAGAGTGATACAGAAGGAGAGCCACACACCTAACTAGGAGATTAATGAAATCAATCTTGTCCATCAAAGGAGAGATAACTGTGGCACCCAGGTCACCCTCACGTTGGATTTTGCCTAGCTAGAGGTGAAAATCACGGTTTTAAGTTCCCATGGGGTCTTTGAACCCTTTTGATGGAAGTCCAGGTGGAAGGCACAGACTGATCCACTAGCTCAGTCCACAAGACCAGTGCTTCTCCTATGTTAACAAACATGAATTACCTAGGGATTTTGTTAAAAGCCTAGATTCTAGTTCAGTAAGCCAGGGTGGAGCCTACAATCTGCATTTCTAACAAGCTCCCAAGTGACACTGAAGCTACAGATCTGTTAATAGTACTATATGGCTGTATAATGAATTTATCCCAAGGGTTTGATTATTCTGAAGCTCTAAGTAGAGGATTCTCAATGTTATCTGCTTGCAGGTTTTCACCTTTTCTCTCTGTAGCGTCATCTTCATTTATAAAGGACATAAAAGAACTTTTGTTGTTAGCTGCTGTTGAAATTGGCTCCCAACTCATGGCAACCTCATCCAGAATGGAACAAACTGCTGCCCAGTTCTGTGCTTTTCCTCTCGTGGATCACTGTGATCCACAGGGTTTTCATTGGCTGGTTTGCAGAATTAGATTCCAGGCCTGTTTTACTAGTCTGCCTTAGTCTGCAAGCTCCACTGTTCAGCCTCCTAGCAACATACCAGCCTCCTTTGACAGAGAGTGTATTGGTCAGGAATTGAATCCAGCCTCCAGCATGGGACAAAGAAGAGTGAAGACAATGAGATATGCAACAATAGAATGTGGACTCAAAAGAGGTGGGTGTCTCCCACCCCATGGGGAAAGTTTTATAGAAAAGATAAGTTCTGAGTGTGGACACAGGTGAATAAAAGGAAAGGTCTAAAGAATAATGAGGTCATTTTAGAGCAGAGTCTCCATGGAGAAGATAAAAATAGAGAAAAAAGCCTTTGGACTTAGTTGCAAAGAGGTCACTGGCAGACTTTAACCTCAACCAAGCAGTGAAGCAGAAGGAAGAAGGCAGTGCGATGAGAGCAAGGGGTAAGAAGTCAAACAAGAAGCAGCCCTCACAATGTACTGCAAAATGTTGGACGGCCGAATGTTGAAGTCAAGCTGGAGTTTAGGAACAAGAGAGTTTTCAGTACCTAAACAACCACTGATGCTGTTAGCTGCCATTGAGTCAATTCTGACTCATGGTGATCCTGTGTGTTATAGATTAGAACTACTACAGAGTTTTCTTGGCTTTAATCAGCAGATCCCCAGGCCTTTTCTTCCTTGGCATCACTGGGTGTGTTTCAACCACAAACATTTAGTCATCAACCAAACAGTTTGTGCCATCTAGGACCCTATGCAACTACTGCTGTTGTTGGTTGCCCTCAAGTTGATTTTGACTCATGGTGACCCCATGTGTGCAGAGTAGAACTGCTCCACAAGGTTTTCAAGGCTGTGATCTTTTATAAGCAGATAGCAGGCCTACCTTCCAAAGTGACTCTGGGTGAGTTCAAACTATGAATCTTTTGGCTAGCAGTCAAGCACTTAACCATTTAAACCTCCCAGGAACTAAGCAACTATTAAAAAAACCCAAACCCACTGTGGTTGAGTTGATTAACATTCAACCACTATACTACCAGAGTTTCCAGAGCAGCTATGTTACCAAACCCATTGCCTTCCAGTCAATTAGGATACATAGTAACCCCATAAGACCCAGCAGAACTGTAGAGTTTCCAAGGAGCACCTGGTGGATTTGAACTGCTGACCTTTCGGTTAACAGACGTAGCTCTTAACCACTACACCACCAGGGTTTCCAGAGCAACTATTAGGAAGAACCAGATAAGAGAGGTTGTTTGTATTAGAGAAGACAAAGAAGAAAGCAAAACTGAAGAAGCAAGAGCTATTGGCATAAAGAGAGAAAGAGAGAGTGATTAGAGCCTAGGGGATGAGGGGAAACACTACGTATTTCATTCCTAGGAATTTATTCTAAGAAAATAAGTAAAAGGGAAGGGAAAAATCTCCGTGTACAAAGATGCTCTTGTTTACCTTGTAACTGATAGGGGGGAAATGAAAACGATATAAAGGTTTAAACATGAGAAAGTAGTTACACAAATTATGATGTGTGGTGTATAAACTTAATGAACCATATTATCATATAATATACATCTAAATTTATAAATACAACTTTAAAAAGTATAAAAATTAAATGTTACATAGCACATAAAAGAAGTGTATAAAAGAATCTAGGGTCTTAAAAGCTTGTGAGCGGCCGTTTAAGATACTCCACTGATCTTACCCTGCTGGGAGCAAGGGAGAGTGAATAAAACCAAAGACCCAAGGGACAGATGAGTCCAAAGGACTGATGGACCACAACTGCCACAGCCTCCACCAGATTGAATGCAGCACAACTAGATGGTGCCCAGCTACCACCACTGACTGCCCTAGCAGAGATCACAGTGGAGGGTGTCCTGGGCAGAGCTGAAGAAAAATGTCAAACAAAATTCTAATTGAAACACACACACACACACACACACACACACACACACACAAAACAGACATGGTGGTCTGACAAAGACAGAAGAATCCTGAGTGTATGGTTCCCGGATGCCTTTAGAGCTCAGTGATAAAATCACCCCTGAGGTTCACCCTTGAGCCAAAAATTAGACAGGCTCATGAAACTGAAGGAGCACACCAGCCCATGGCAAGGACTGGAAGGCAAGAAGAGACAGGACGCTGATAATAGGTTGAGAAGGGAGAATACTGACATATCTTGGGGTGGGTAACTAATGACGCAAAACAATATGTGTGCTAATTATTTGATGAGAAGCTAATTTGTTCTATAAACCTACCTTTAAAAATAGTTTACGGAGTGCTGTCACTGGGTCAGGAGAGCAGATGGAGCTGCAGACAGGTGGGCATGTAAAATTGATTTGGATTGTATACTTTCACTTCTTCGCAATTGACAAAAAGCCATTTATGGAATGATGTAGAGCAGTAAAAAGTAGAATGCAAATGTCTCCCCCTCATTTCAACAAAAATATATGAGTTTAGTCAAAGACTGGGAGCAAACATGGAAAAATTAAGTAATTTTTGTTAGATGGTAGAACTATAGATTTTCAAGAATTTTTCTTTAATGCTGCCACATTTTAATTATTGTGAAATATATTAGCCACACAATAAACTGAGAGTTGGCAAACTCTCTATAAAGGGCCAGGTAGTAAATATTTTAAGGTTTTTAGCTCCTAAAATTGCTGTTACCACTGCTCAGCTTAGTAGCTGTAGTGCAAAAACAATACTGGATAATACATGAGTGACCATGATGCTATTCAAACACCATTTTTATTTATGGACACTAAAATTTGAATTTCATGTAGTTTTCACACCAGGAAACAGATTCTTTTGATTTTTTTCAACCACTAAAAACCATTCTTATCTAGCAGGCCTTGTAAAAGCAGCATACCAGACTTCACCCATGTGTAGTAATTTGCCAACTCTTACAATAAGCAATAAAGGACAAATAACATACATACATACTCCATACTCATAACTCAGACTAAGAAACAAAAAATGTTAAGATATGATTAAAGCCTCCTTTGTGTCCCTTCTTGATCCCATTCCTGTCCCTCTCACCAGTGAAAACCACTATCCTGTGTTCCATGTTTAGTGCTGCCATGTATGTTGAAGGCTTTTACTACATATGTGGTGACTATTTATAAACAACAAGTTTTTCATGTTTTGAAACTTTATAAAGACTATCACTCTGTCCATATGCTTCAGCAGCTGGCTCTGTTTGCTCAACGTTATGTTTATACATGGAGTTCTGGTTCAATCATTTTAACTGCGATACAGTATTCAATTATATGAATATTCCTCAGCAATCACTTCCAATTATTTATTATCTTGAACATTGTTGGCACAGTGGTGAAGGGCTCGGGTGCTAACCAAAAAGTTGACAGTTCAAATCTACTAGCCGTTCATTGGAAATCTTATAGGGAAGTTCTACTCTGATCTATAGGGTGCCAATGAGTCAGAATCAACTTGACAGCAGCAGGTTTGGTTTTTTGGCAGTCAATGTTGTTTTTACACACTACCCTGTGCAAAATGCTTCCTAGTGAAGCCTTTTCAAATTTGAGCTTGGCAAATATAAGTGAGTTGATATAAATTTATAGATTGGTAACTTTAGTGAATAGAATATATAGAAATAGTAAAGATCAAAGCATGTTGCATGTTGTTTGAATAGGTATTGTTTTTGAAAAATTTTTGTTTCAGTTTTATACACACATATACATGTATGTATGTGTGTTTATATATGTGTATATGTGTGTGTGTTGTTTTGTTGTACATAGGGTTGATACGAGTCAACTTAAGCTTGATGGCACCTAACAATGGCAACAATAGGTGTGTGTAAATTACGCATATATATAATGTGCTTGATTTTAATGTAAAATGTATTTCTTTATAGTAAGTTGTGGTCAGAAAATTTGAAAATCACTGATTTAATGTATGTACCTAGGAAAGGCATTACTGGATCGCAGAATATATACAAATTCACTGTTATTTGGTGTTGCAACATGCCCTCCAAAATTGATTTTCCAATTTGTATTTCTCACTGCAATGAATGAAAGTTTCCATTGTTTGTCCTTCTCCTCACTGCAATGAATGAAAGTTTCCATTGTTCCACATTCTCACCTATAATGGAGTTTTTTCATTGGTATAAAATGTATCATGCACACAAAGTAATGTATAAAACTAATGTGCACAGGTTGAAGACTAATAATATCATTTGTACTCATGTACCCACTCCTCAGCCTTTGGATAAAAACATTACCAGTACCTTAGACGCTCTTAGGAATTCTTTCCCAGCAGCCTCCTCCTTTCTCCTCCCTTCAGGGATAATCTCTGTCCAAAATTTTTTATCAGCTCTCCTCTTGCTTTTCTGTATATTTTTGTGTTCTATGTTGGTATCATTAAGGAATATAGTATCTATATTAGTGATAAAGTGCTTTACGAAGAAAAAAAAGGTGTGGACTGTGTCTTAAAAAACAATGGAGTATGGTCTCCTCTGCTTGAAAAGCTAAGAAAGGTCTTAAAGCATAAGTAGGAGTTTGGCAAATACAGGGAGAGAAAAGCAACATAGGCAAAAGGCTGACACATACAAGGAACTGTGGGGGTCTACAAGAGAAGTTACATTTGGGAAACTGTATGGGTTATGCTGCCAGTGCCTTGACCTTTCAACATGCTCAGTGCTTCTCTTTGCCTGAAAGCTGTTCTTCCAGTTCCCTAGAACTGCGGAAAGCCATGCTGACCACATTCATCGCATACTGGAAGTGTCTCAGAGTTAACACTGTCTAGCAGCTGTCTTTAACCATGTAAAGTAAATACTCCGGCTCCCTCATTCTTCATGTGAGATAATCCTGAGGTGTGGGTTTCCTGGCGTTTCTTAACAGAATTAAGCTCCTGTTGTGCTCTGTGGTAATTAGCTTAACATCTCACCTTTTACTGGCTCTTTCTACCTCTTCCCTACTGGTGTTTTGTCGCCTCATAAATAAACTACTTGCACTCAAATTATTGTCCCAGTTTCAGCTTCTATGAGAACCCAAACTAAAATAAACTGCAAGTAACACTATCTAGTGAAAACAAAGAGTGCCAAAAATGGGATAGAGTGACTGATAGGACATACTGGGACAGAGGAGCCCTCTCTATCATGGAGAACTTTTTTTTTTTTTATTATGACTGAGTGAAAATGTACATTCCCGTATAAATTTACATGCCCACCTATATGCAGCTTCCGCTGCTCTCCCTGTCCTGTGACAGCACACTATTCCTCTCTGCTCCATACATGTCTCATCCTCCCAACAGCCTCCTTTCCCCTCCTCTCCACCCACTCCCCTTACTCCAGCCAGAGGTCAGCAGGATGATATCCTATAGATGCATAGAACCATAAAGTACATCCAATATATGGTCACTGTGCCTTGCCAAGTCCAATCCATTCGTGTCCAAAGAGTTGAACTTCGTTATGATTTATGGGCAAGGGCAGGATCAGGGCCAGGGGCCATGCTCCCAGGGGAACCCTGAAGCCGCTGGGCCATCAATTTGTCATGGAAAATTTTAACGCCATTTCAAAGACTTGCGTTTTTTCTTCCTCTGAGGAATGGGACAATCATTGAAAGTTTTAAACAGGAGCATGTCATGATCTGATTTGCACTGTAAAAAGACCACTTTAGTCATATTTCCAACCATCAAATGGCTTTTGCTACACTTAAAATGAAATCCAAACCTGTAATACATCCATTGATGCCTTTGGACTGTGGTGTTGAGGAAGAATATTGAACATGCTATGGACTGCCAAAAGAAGGAACAAATCTATCTTGGAAGAAGCACAACCAGAGTGTTCCTTAGAAGCAAGGGTGGTGAGACTCAATCTTCCATACTTTAGACATGTTGTCAGGGAGGATCAATCTCTGGAGAAGGACATCATGCTTTGTAAAGTAGAGGGTCAATTAAAATGAGAGAGAACCTCAACAGGATGGATTGACACAGTGGTTACAACAGTGGGCTAAAGCGTAATAATGTTTCATTCTGTTGTACATAGGGTTACTGTGAGTTAGAACTGACTTGATAACACCTAAGAATAACCATGATCTGCCCCCTACCTGCCTCTCTTGCCTTCTGAAAAGTGTCTATTAGAGTTAGCAAGCATGGGGTTATTGGTAACCCTAATGACACAGCAGGGTCAGAAGCCAGAGGAAGAGTTGTGACAGATTGGATTATTATTCTCAGTTCTTCACCCTCTCTAGCCATCTGAACTTGTAGTGTATAAGAGTTAATGGAGTATATTTCCCTGCTAGATTTCTTTTGGTCAAAGGGAGGTGAGCAAAAGTGACAGTGTGCCTTAAGAAGCACTAGGTGTTTCTACTCACCTTCTTGTACTCTTGCCACTCACTGTGAGATGAATGGGCACTGGGGAGTTGCAGGTACAAAGAGGATATGAAATGTGTGGAGCAGCTAAGAACCCAAACTGAAGCCTCGAGCCACACTCAGCCAACCTACAGCCTAATGCATAATCACCCACTGCAGCCAACCACAGATCCATGAGTGAGAAAAAGAAAGAGATGCTTGTGGCCACAAAGGCCACAGAATTTTGCATCATTATTGTGGAGAAAGTGAATTGGAGAAGTAGAAAAGTAAACCGGGAGTACAAGCTTCAATGTGAAGGGAATGAGAGTGGAGTGGATGCCTAGCTTGTTATTCTGTTTTGACTTTTTTAGCTGCATGTGACATGGACACCTTTCTCATTTATGGAGAATTCTCTACTCCATGTAACTTTGGGGAAAGCAGAGACCACCTCCCAGTTTTATAGCTGAAAATACTAGCTGTGCAATTTCTCCCACTTTCTTGCAAACTAAGTCACAGGTGCACGTGATGTTGGCTAGCACCTTGGGTGCAGAACCTTTAAGCATGGTATGGTAGGCTGATTGCAGTAACTCTTTACTTGGATCCATATCATCTTGTAAGATGTTTCCATCCTCACCCTGGACTCACCTATGTGACTTGTTTGGTTAATGGGGTGCTAGCAAACATTACACAATTGAAAATTAAAAAGTGCTTGTGTCGTTGTGCTTGCTCCCAATCTTGTCTTCTGCCACTGCCATCAGGACATGTTAGGGCTGGCCTCCTGGATAGTGAAAGGCATGTGAGACTAAGCCTGGTCTCCCTGACTTGTCTCAACTGAGGCCATTTGTCCTGACTAAAGTAAGTTTCCTCCACATTCATATCCACCTGAAATCACAGAATGTGAGCTTATTTGGAAGTAGCATTTTTTCAGATATAAGTAGTTAAAATGGGCTCATACTGGACTAAGTTGGCCCATATATGAAGAGAATATAGAGACATGGTTACACATATAGGGAAAATGCCAAGTGAAGGTGGGGCAGAGATTGGAGTGATGTATCTACAAGCCAAGGAATGCCAAGAATTGCTGGCAACCACCAGAAGCTAGGTAGAGGCAGGGAAGGATGTTCCCCTTAAGCTCTCAGAGGGAGGGCATGGCCTAGTCACACCTTCATTTTGAACTTCTGGCTCCAGAACTGTAAGAATATAAATTTCTGTTGTTTTCAGTCATCCAGCTTGTAGTAATTTGTTATGGCAGCCCTAGGCAACTACTATACCATCAGAGATCAACCAGCAGGGTTGAGCTCAGGCAAAATGAATGTGCTCCACCAAAATCAGAGAGCTCTGTAGCCAAGCCGCAGTTAACCTGAGGCACTTGAGAATATCCAGCTAAAATCAGTCAATCCCAGCACCATCCGCCACACCCCACAGACTTGTGAACTAAATGCACTCTCATTGTTACATACCACTGAGGTTTTGTGGTTGGCTGTTCTGTGGCATTAGTGGGGTAATAGATAATTAGTGTACGTGATTCTCCTGCCCTCTCTGCAAGTCCATAAGCTAACTATGCCTTTTCTGCTTAAATCCAGGAGTCAGCATCTGTTGCTTGCTCCAACACAGGAAAAGACTGAATTAGAGAGAAACATGAGGTCAAGGAAAATATTGTTTGGGATGGGAGAGACTTTAGCACATTTATAGGTAGAAGATTGGAGGCAGTTATGTTAGTTGGCTATAAATGTGGCTGCAAAATAAGTTGTAAACAAAATAGAAATTTACATTATTTCTCTTCATGTGAAAGCCTGAGTGGGTATAGCAACTCTGCCCTGTGAAATCTTCAGGGACCTAGGTTCCTTTGCTCTTGTTGCTTCATCATGCCCTCATCCAGTTGGTCCAAGATGGCTCAGATCATATTTATATTTCAGCCACTGGGATGGGGAAAGTGAGGAAATGACCTTTTCCCTGATATACCTGGTGGCTCCATTCATTCTTCCCTTTCATCCTACTCTCAGAAATTGGTCACATGGCTGGGCTCAGCTACAAGGGATGCTGGGAAATGTGAACTTTATTATGGCCAATCTTGTTCATTTCTAAAAATTTAGTTTATATGGGGGAAGGGGCAAAAGATAATCCCTGCCATGTCAGTGGAGAGGGATAATTAATGAAGCAAGATCACTACAGTAGGCTTTAGTAGCCATTTTCTTCTTTCTTGCTTGGTAAAGAAGCTCAGTTTTTGAAGGGGTGGGACAACTGTGTTCCCAAACAGGGTAACTTCATGATTTGTCTAAGTTGGTTATGACAATCCCATTCTGCTTTGCCAGGAACTTGTTTTCTAAGCTTCCCCTGCAACTCTGGGTGGATATGTGACCCAGTCCTAACCAATAGTCATGACAGGAAGACTACTAGGAGTTTCTGGGAAGTATTCTGCTTGCTATGAAAAATACAGAGGAGAGTGTTTTATGGTGTACCCTTGGTTGGGGAAATGGTGTGGAGCACCGTGGCAGTGAGTTTATGACCACAAAAGAAAAACTAAGAGAACTGCAGATGCTAACCTGGAGCTCTGACACCATTATGGGATATGAGTGACCCTGAGGAACATGTAGGAGTGAGACAGGTAGAGAAGTGAAAGAAAGATATTTTAAGAAGAACACTGAAATAAAGGGCATCTGCATCGGCAAAGAAGAACTAGAAATTTCCCTATTTGCAGATGATATGATTGTATATGCAGAGAATCCCAAAGAATCTGTAAGGAAACTACTCAAACTGATAGAAGAGTTCAACAAAGTCTCAGGACACAAGATAAACATAAGTAAATCAGTAGGATTCTTTTATACCAACAACAAGATTATTAAGAAATCACCAAGTGAGTACCATTTAATATAGCATCTAAGAAGATAAAGCACCTAGGAATAAATTTAACCAGAGAAATAAGAGACCTTTACAAAGAGAACTACACACCCTTGCTACAAGAAACTAAGAGAGATTTACATAAATGGAGAAGCCTACCCCACTCATGGATAGGAAGACCTAACATTGTGAAAATGTCTGTTTTACCCAAAGCAATCTACTTACATAATACAACCCCAATACAAGTTCCAGTGACATTTTTTAATGAAATGGAGGAACAAATTACCAACTTTGTCTTGAAAGGGAAGAAGCTCCAGATAAGTAAAGCATTACTAAAGAAGAAGAACATACTGGGGGGCCTCTCGTTACCTGACTTTAGAACCTATTACACTGCCACAGTAGTCAAAATAGTCTGGTACTGGTACAAAAACAGACAGATGGATCAATGGAACAGAATTGAGACCCCAGAGATGACATCATCTGCCTATCAACAGTTGATATTCAACAAAGGCCCTAAGACATTAAACTGATGTAAAAACAAGCTCTTCAACAAATGGCAATGGGAAAATTGGATATCCATCTGCACTAAATTAAAAAAGACCCATATCTTACACCTTATACAAAAACCAAGTCCAACTGGATAAAAGACCTAAATATCAAATCTAAAACAATAAAGCTCATCCAAGAAAAAGTAGGACAACAATGGAAGTTTTAATACACAATGTAGACAGACTTCAAAATCTGTCAAACAAAGCACAATCATCAGAAGAGAAAATAGATAAATGGAAACTACTAAGAATCAATCACTTTTGCTCATCCAAAGACTTTATTAATAGAATTAAAAGGCCACCTACAAATGGAAAAAAAGTATTTGGCAACTATATGCCAGACCAAAGCCTGATCTCCATAATCTATAAGGTACTACAAAATATTAATAAGAAAAAGATAAATCATTCAACTAAGCAATGAGCAAAGGAGATGGGCAGACACTTCTCTAAAGAGGAGATCCAGGCAGCCAAAAAACACATGTGGACATGTTCACGATCATTAGCTATTAGAGAAATTCAAATCCAAATGACAATGAGATACCATTTCACCCCAACAAGGTTGGCCATGATCCAAAAAATGCAAAACAACAAATTCTGGAGAGGCTGTGGGGAGATTGGAACTCTCCTACACTGTTGGTGGGATTGCAAAATGGTGAAACCTCTTTGGAAAGCAATCTGGTACTCCCTTAAAAAATGGGTATAGATATACCATTTGACCCAGTAATTCCACTGCTTGGAATGTATCCTACAGATTCAAGGCCATTTACACCAACTGATACATGCACACAAATGTTCTTCACAGCACAGTCCACAATAGCAAAAAGATGGACTCAATCCAGATGCCCAACAACAGAGGAATGGATAGGTAAACTATGGTATATATACTCAATGGAACACTACGCTATGATAAAGAACAACGATGATTGCAGGAAACATCTCACAACCTGGTTTCAGCTGGAGGACATTATGCTCAGCGAAAGTAGTCAGTGACAAAAGGACAAATATTGTATGAGACCCCTACTATAAGAACTTAAAAACAGACTCATGCATAGAAGAAAAGACTCTCTGACAGCTGCTAGGGTGGTGACGGAGGGAGGGGGAGGGGGAGGATTTAGATTAGATAGTTAATAGAAATTTGGTTGGGTAAAATTGGTGACAGCACACATTAGAAAGAAGAGCAGTGATAACTGGACTTCAACACAATTTGAGTACTCCTCCCATCTTAACCCAGGCAAAATCAAGGCCAATTGGCACAGCTAGCATTTTGCTAAGAAGGACTCTCTGCACTCCTCATAGGTGACTGGTGTTAGGAGTCTTAAAAGCTGCCAAGCTGCCATCTGAGGGTACAGCAAATGGTCCCAACTCACAGGAATGGATGATCACCGAGGACAAGAACGACATGGTGCCCGGGCACCAGCAGTGACAGCCACGATGGAGCTCACAAAATTCTCACTGGCAACACAAGAATAAATAGGGGTGCACCCTGAGATCTCCACTAGAAGACCACAACTGATGATCCAGGGGCTTTGGGATTCCCCTGGGAGCACAGCCCCGGGCCCTGATGCTGCCTCTGTCCATAAATCATAATGAAGGTCAACTTTTCGGACAGCAATGGATTGGACTTGGTGACACAAAGTGACCGTATCTTGTGGGAACTTTATGGTTCTATGCATCTATAGGTTGTGATCCTGTTGACCTCTTACTGAAGGAAGAGGAGTGGGTAGAGAGGAGGGGATAGGAGACTGTTGGGAGGATAGGACATATATAGAGCAGAGAGGAAGGGTGTACTGTCACTGGGCAGGCAGAGCAGTGGGAAGTTGCATATAGATGAGCATGCAAATTTATATGGGAATGTACATTTTCATTCAATTATAATAAAAAAAAGAAGAACATTGCATACATAAGAAGGAATGCATATGTGCACCTGGAAAGGTGAATTGAGGTCATGCTATGGGAACTTTTATGTAGATTCATTTATTTATTTATTTGGTCAGCATTACCTCCATGGGTTAGACCTGGTTTCCTTATTGTTGCCTGATTCTCTACCAAAGTTTAACAGGCATGTTCTCTTTACAGGGTCTAGTGGATTGTTTTTCTCTTTTCTCATTGGAGACTTGTATTAGAAAATCTCTCTCTCTTTTTTTTATTGTGCTTTAAGTGTAAATTTATGATTCAAGTTAGTTTCTTGTACAAAAACTTGTACACCCATTGTGCACCCACTTGTGCACCTAGTTGCTCTCCCTACAATGTGGCACCGCACTCCTCCTCTCCACCCTGTGTTTCCCATGGCCACTCAACCAGCTCCTGTCGCCTTCTACCCTCTCATTTTGCCTCCAGACAGGAGCCACCCATCTAGTCTCAAATATGTATTTGGTGAAGCACTCTTCACCAGTATCACTTTATGTCTTATAAAAACCAAAAACCAAACCCACTGCCACTGAGTTGGGTCCAACTCATAGTAACCCTGTAGGACAGAGTAGAACTGCCCCATAGTTTCCAAGAATTGCCTGGTGGATTTGAACTGCTGACTTTTTGGTTAGCAGATGTAGCACTTAACCCAGTACACCACCAGGGTTAGTCTGTTCTGATCCTTATCGGAAGAGTTGGCTTCCAGAACGGTTTTAGTTCTGGGCTAACTGAGAGTACAGGGGCTGTGTCTTCTGGTGTCCCTCCAGTCTCAGGGCAGACCATAAAAGTCTGGTCTTTTTACATGAATTTGAGCTTGGCACCCACTTTTCTGTCACTGCACCAGAAACTCAAACATCTCTGTTCTTGAAGCAGAGACCTAGATTGTGTGGGTGGGTAGATGGAGGCTGTTGGTTTGAAAAGTTGAGAAAGAAAAGGCTAGTTCTTAGGCCTCTACAGCAAATGAGATTTCCCCGCCCCTTAAGGGAATGGAGGGGTGGCAAGTTGGGGCCTGTGTTCAACTGCATCCCAGCACCCTGGGTGGCGTGTTGGCTGGGGCCTGAGCCTTAAAGCACCAGCTTTCAAGGCTGTGTTAGATATGAAGCACTTCATAGCAATTCCACCAGCCTAAAGTCCAGACCCCTTCCCTAAGATTCTAAGAATGGGTGACCAAGGAGTTCTGTGTGACCTAAGCAAGAAGTGGTAGGGAAGGTGCATAGCAAAAAATCTAGTCAAGACATAATGGCTCTCACTCCTTAAGGAAGAGGGCTGAACCAGATTTTACATTATTTAAAAAAATAGTCACTTCTTTTGTCAGAGTGTTCAGTTGCGAAGCAAATCCATGCTGTGTTGTGCAAAGCCAAGGGTAAGAGGGTAGGAATAGGTCATGAATTTTCTCAGTACCTTTTAAAAAATTTTTTAAGTCAATAGATTCCTTGAAAAAAAATGTAGAAGGCACGTCTCTAAAAAAGCAAATGTATACGTATGTAAAGGATCCATTTTTCATTTCTAAAAATCTAATTAAATGGGCCTGCCACTGCCAGACTAGCAGCAAATTCAATCTCTGTTATTACTGGGTCTCCTCTGTCTGTCAGCGATATCTTGGAATCTGTCAGAAACAGGAGCAGCCTCTCACCTGCAGCCTTCGCAGGGGCTATTGCCATAAACCTCATGCAAGCCGAAAGAATGGGGCCTTGAAGTCCACCAGCTCCTGCTTCTGGTTCCATAGAATTGCAGGCAAATTTACTGAGGTTCAGCAGGGCATCCCTCCCACTTGTGTTTCAGTCCTCCCCTGCACTATAACACCCAGATATCCCTTTTGAGGTCCTGCCACCTCCCTATAGATCTCCTCTAAGAGGCTGTGGCCTCCACACTCCGTGTCACCCAGATGGCTACCCTCTCTTTTTTGTATGTGTTGGGGGGGTGAGGACAAAGAATACTATCTTTATTATACAAAGAACTCAAACAAACTTGGGGGAAAAACTCACTAACATTCCAATATGTGACTGTATTAGGAAAAGGACACAAGAATCTAACTGGTAAAAAGGGAACAAAAAGAGGTTGACAAATACTTTTAGAATGCCCAGCTTCGGGAGTAATTAATAAAACACAAAAATTAATGTGTTAACTTTCTCACCTTCTACATGGGTAAAATTGAATGAATAAATGAAATTAGAAAAGATTTTTTAAATAATGTATTATTGCTCGCTTTCTACATAGGTTAAACAGAAAGAATAAATCAAAATATAAAAGAGTTTTTAAGTAATAATACTGAATGCTGGCAAATATGTACCAAAATTAAACCCATTGCCACTAAGTCAATTTCCAACTCAGCAATCATATAGGACAGAATAGACCTGCCCCAAAGAATCCCCACAGACTGGTTGGTGGATTTAAAATTCTGACCCTTTGATTAGCAGTTGATCTCATAATCACTGTACCACCAAGGCTCCAGGTACTAAAATAGGTGTGCATGTATTTTCTCGGTTGAAGAGTGAATTAGTAACAACCACAGGGTGTTTCACTTTTATCTAATGGTTTTTAATTGTTAACTTTCATATTTTAAATGAACTGTATTAATTCAAATATATGTTGATGTATAGCATGTGTGTATATGAGGACTACCAATTAAGTTTGCAAACTCATCCTAGAACAAGTGCTACATACCTAATTATTGAATATCACTATGGTCTCTTTCAAAGTACTCCTCTTAGGAAGCTATGCACCAATGCCAGTGCCTAGTCCACCCTTCAAAGCAATTCTGAAACTTTTTCTGGAATGACTACCAGAACTGTTGTGGTATTACCCTCGATGTCCTGAATGTCATCAAAGTGTCTTCCTTTCAATATTTCCTTTATCTTTGGGTAAAGAAAAAGTCACTGGGGGCCAGATCAGGTGAGTAGGGAGAGTGTTATAATACAGTTATTTGTTTACAGGCTAAAAACTCCCTCACAGACAACTAAACAATTAAGTTTGCAAACTTGCCACCGTGCCACTGTGCATAATGGCCATTCCAGAAAGAGTTCCAAAATTGCTTTGAAGGGTGGACTAGGCACTGGCACTGGTGCATAGCTTCCCAAGGGGAAAACTTTGAAGGTGACTGTAGTGACATTCAGCCATGAGGTATGTATCACTTAGAACAATTAAGTTTGTGGACTTAATTGTCAAACCTTGTATGCGTGTCTATAGACACGTCTGTATGTGTTAATATGTGTGTATATACATTATATAATATATAACATGTATCCTTGTTACATTAACTGCCATCAAATTTGTCCCTTGGTTGAAAAACTACAGGATAGGACCATTGTGGTCCATAGGATTTTGTTGGTTGATTTTTGAAAAGTAGATCATCATTATTATATAATTTATATATAATATGTAACATATACACACACACATATATAAATACACAGTGCAATAGCTAGCCCCCCAGTTTACTCGATAACCCCTACTTTCTGTAGTCCCCTTCCACACTATACCAAGGTTGATGTGTGTGACTAATCAAATACAGCTGGTGATGGAGCTCACTTCTGAGAGTAGGTTACAAAAACTCCGCAGCTTCTGTTTTGGTTTGTCTCCTTCTCCCCTTTGAGTCGCTTACTCTAGGGTAAACCCAGCTGCCATGGTGTGAGGCCATTCAGGCAGCCCAGAGAAAGGTCCACAAGATGAAGAAGGAACGTCTCTGGACAATAGCCAATAATTTACTGAGGCTTGCAGCCAACAACCATGAGTGAACTTGGAAGAGGATTGGTTCCCTCAAAAGATGCCTTCAGATGACTGTAGCCCAGCTGACAGCTTGACTGCAACCTCATGAGGTAACCCTGGGCCAGAACCACTCAGCTAAGCCACTACCAGATTCCTGACTCATAGAAACTGAGATAACAAATATTTTTTTATCATAAGCTTGTAATGTTTCAATGTTTGCTGTAATTCATTGCACAGAAATAAGTAACTGTGTGTGTGTGTGTGTGACTTAAAGACAAAAAAACAAAGAATAACCACAACAAAAATAACAGTGTTCTGTTTCGTCCCTTCTTAGCCACCTGAACATTTTCTCCAGAGGCTACTGCCCGACAGCTGGATTACCACTGCCAGACTTCTATTATGGAAAGAAAATAACTCTCTGTGTATAGTACTATTGTTTAGGCCTCTGCTCCCTACAGCCAAACACATTCTTAACAGGGATACAAATTCCTTAGGCTTAAAGCCTTATTATGTGCTCACTGTCATTATTATTTTCCTCTCTCTGACCCCAAAATGTGTAAGATTCAGCTGAAAGGAGCTTTCATTTTCTGCTAGGTTCCCAAGTCAAATGGTGACAGCAACTGAAAATATAAATTTCTTATCATAACTGAGTAAATTTACAGTACTACCAGCTGTAAGATGCACCATTACTTTAGGTGCTACTGAGAGAAAAATACTACTTTCATGTGTAAAAATACTACAGCATTTTTTTAAAACTGTGCCTGAATGCTTCCTTATCACTTCAAATTTTTCTTTTCTGCTTATCAAAATTGTTTTTTAAACTGACTTAAACAGAATTTTTAATCACATGTCAATACTTAGAGGAATGCTTGACCTCAGGAGCAATCAATGAAGCAAAAAGTAAAATAAGATTCTTTCAGTGTTGATATCCTTAGGGTAGTTACTTTTGGCTTCATGCTAGTGCCTCATGGTAACTAAATGGCTGCTGACGCTCCAGACATCACAACTATACTCAAGGCAAGAAAAACAAAGAGCAGAAGTGGTGCCGGTCACATAATTCTCTTTTTATCAGGAAAAACAAAAGCCTTTCTAGAATTCCCAGTAGGTTTCTGCTTGTCTGTCATTTGCTAGAATTATATTCCGTAGGCATCCTTGATACAAGCAAATGCATGTATCTAAAAAAGTAAATATTTTGTCTAGATCTGGGCTAATTACCATCTTGAACAAAGGCAGATTTATGTTAGCAAAGAAAGAAGAAATAGGTATCAGGAAGGAAGCTAATGATGTCTGATGCAACACAGCTTAGTAACAGCTGTTTTAAATAGCGTTATAAATAGTGGTTACCCTTGACATAAAGTAAAACTAATGATGACAAAAATACTAAAAAAGTACTGTGCCTATGTGTGCCAAGCGCTAGGCATAGTATTTTGAATATATTTACTCATTTAACCTTCATACCAACTTTATAAAGTAAATCCTATTATTATCCTTATATTATTTTTAGTATTTTTTAATTGTATCTTATATGCTCACAATTAGATTTATCATACTGCTTGGTTTGTAACATACTCTTTATTCGGCTACGCATAGCTGTCTTTTACTTACTTTGCAAATACTGGTTATTTTAACAATAAAAGAAACCCAAACCCATTGCCATCAAGTTGATTCCCAATTCACAGCGACCCTATAGGACAGAGTAGGACTGTCCCATATAATTTCCAAGGAGTGCGTGATGTATTTGAACTGCTGACCTCTTGGTTAGTAACCATAGCCTTTAACTACTATGCCACCAGGGTTTCCAATAATGTAATAGACACCCTCAATCCTCCACTCCAAATAAAGTTAGAACCTTGTCTTGTACCAGCAGATCCATAGAAGAAAAGACCTGGTGACTAATTCCCATAAAGACTTCAACCTAGGAAACCTGAGGAGGTAGTTCTACTATGCCCTTATGGAGTCAGAATTAACTCAATGGCACACAGCAGCAACATACAAGGACTGCGAATTTAAGTTTGCGAACTCATCCTAGGAAAAATGTTACATACCTCACTGATGAGTATCACTATAGTCACCTTTGAAGTACTCCACTTGGGAAGATATGCACTGATGCCAGTGCCTCGTCCACCCTTCAAAGTAAGTTTGGAACTTTTTCTGGAATGGCCATCAGAGCTGTCATCATATTACCCTTGATGTCCTGAATGCATCCGAGTGTCTTCCTTTCAATATTTCCTTTGTCTTCAGATAAAGAAAAAAGTCACTGGAGGCCAGATTGGGTGAGTAGCGAGGGTGTTCTGATATAGTTTTTTACTGGCTAAAAACTAAGTTCACAAACTTGCCCCCATGCTACTATGTGCAATGGCCATTCCAGAAAAAGTCCCAAATTGCTTTGACTGGTGGGCTAGGCACTGGCATTGGTGCATAGCTTCCCAGAGAGACTACTTTGAAGGTGAACATAGTGATATTCAGCATAGTGGTATTCAGCAATGATATTCAGCATAGTGATATTCAGTGTGTAGCGCTTAGAACAATTAAGTTCATGGAGTTAATTGCCAGACCTCTATATATTCCTAAAATGTGGGTATGTGTGGTGTATATGGATAGTTGTTTTTAATTATATGTTTTCTTTTGGTACTTACCTTTCACTTTTATATTGCTAAGATCCATCCATAATGTTTTCTCTTTAAAGAGCCATTTGACATTTCATTTTGTGAATATATAGCAGTTTGTTGTTGTTAGTTGTCAAGTTGGCTCCAGCTTATGGAGACCCCACATACAACAGAAGGAAACATTGCTCAGTTCTGTACCATCTTCATGGTCATTGACATGCTCAAATCGATGTTGAGGCCACTGCGTATTTTAAGTACCTTCCAAACTAGGGGGATCATCTTCCAGCTCTGTTGTGGTTCATAGGATTTTCACTAACTAACTTTTGGCAGTAGAACACCAGATATTTCTTTGTAGTCTGTCTTAGTGCGGAAGCTCTGCTGAAACGTGTCCACTGTGGGTGACCCTGCTGGCAGCAGCATCCTTAGGGTTGGTGTCATCCCATAAAGGTAACTTATGCCATCACCCTCTCTATGCTAATTAACACAATATTGTACCTAAAATGCAGAAATTTTCCCCAGATCAGCAACTGTAAAAACATTGGCAGCAACATCAAGAAACAGCATTCCTTTAGTGCATACAGACAAAGCCATGTGATTTAGAACATCATTGTATGGCACTCCAGACAGTGGAAGAAAGATTAGAGGGCAGAGCCAGAACTTTAACGAAAGAACACATTTGATGGTCCATCAGACTGGAGGGCGCCAGGAAGCATGGCCCCCGGACTCTCTAACCCTAGACAGCATCCAACACCACAGCCAGCTCTGCTGACAAAGAATAAACTGGACTATACCAAATAAGGAGTGCGGTTGATGATGCACAAACCTTTGGACTTTAATATGTACACAGGACTGTTCTAGAGGCTCATCCCCAGAGCAGAGATGATAAGGTGAGATGAGTCAGATCTTGGTGAAAAGGTTGTGGGAAGTTCCAGATGAAAGGGGGAAGTGCGCTGTCGCAGGAGAAGGAGGAGGTAGAGAAGGGACAACAGTTAGAATAGAGTAGCAGTGAAAGTTCAAGTGTTATATGGCAAGTTGATACAGATTATAAAATTGTTCGTAATCACAATAAAGTTTGTTTAAAATTTTTTTTTTTTTTTAGAAAAAAAGATTATAGCCTTTGAAACTCTATAGGGCAGTTCCAGTTTGTTGCATAAGGTCACTGTGAGTTGTCTGCCAGGCGTCTTAGTCACCTAGTGCTGCTATGACAGAAAATAGTGCAAATGGATGGCTTTAACAAAGAGAAATTTATTGTCTCATTGTCCAGTAGGCTGGAAGTCCAAATTCAGGATGCCAGCTCTAGGAGAAGACTTTCTCTCTGTTGGCTCTGGAGGAAGATCCTTACGATACATCAGTCTTTCTTTGGTCTGGGAGCATCTTAGGTCAGGAACCTCAGGTCCAAAGGATACACACCACCTTCTTGGTGGTACGCGGTCCCCAACTCTCTGCTCCCTCTGTTTTCCTTTTATTTCTTTAGAAATAAAAGATGATAGAGGCCATACCCGAGGGAAACTCCCTTTACAACTGATCAGGGATTTGACTTTAGTAACAGTGTTACAATCCCACCCTAATCCTCTTCAACATAAAATTACAATCACAAAATGGAAAACAATCACAGAAAAGTGGCACTCATGACCCAGATGGATTGATACACACATTTTTGGGGAAACATCATTCAATCCCAGACACCAGAGGAAGCTGGTGGCTTGACGTGTGTGGATGTACAGAAAGATCCATTAGTTCAGCCAGGGAGGATGTTCATGGTGGGAAATGTCAGTTTAGTGACGAAATTTTCTTGTCATGGTAGCTTTTGCTTGCTTGCATACCCTGACAAGTGTGAGAATTTGAATCCTGAACCTTCAGGTAACCAGAAACCCCTGCATCACAGCGAATTGTTTAATGCTGTTCCCATAAAAGGTGGAATCTGATTCCTCTTCCTTAAATATAGGTTGGTCTTGGTGACTCAGTTCTAAATCACAGAGTGCAATGGAAGTGGCACTTGTAGGACTCTTGAGGTTAGGTTAGAAGAGGTGATGCAACCTCTACCTGGCTCGTTCCTTCTGGGACACTGGCTCTGGGGAAGGCAGTGAATGTACTACGAAGAAACCCGAAGTCACCTGCACAGAGAAACCACATGGAGAGCAACTGAGGCCCCTAAATGACAGCCAAAACCAAGTGCTAGAAGTACAAGTCTCTCAGGAGAGGCCCCTGCACAGTGACAAGGCATCCTGGACGTGCCCTGTTCACATTGCCCATCATGTGCCTAGTTAAGCTAACCTCTGTGCCTTGTTGTTTTATGCTACCAAGTCTTGGAGTAACTTTTCATGGAAATTAGTAAAAAACAAAATAAAACAAAAAACCCACCCAATTCAAAGATACAGAAGCCGAAGCCTAGAAAGGCTAAGTACACAGTGAGTGTGGGAAGACAGGATTTGAACTCTCACCATCTGACTTTTAAACTCGCTGCCCTTCATCTTGATGCTGCCCTTGTAACTGCCTAGAATCAATCTCTTCCCTTGCATTTTGAGGAAATTCTTAGTGTTTCAGAACGCAGCTAACTAACTCATCCCGTCACCATGAGTTTCAGCCTAGGAGAACAGTACTGACCACTGACACTGAGTTGATTCTGACTCATAGCAACCCTAGAGGACAGAGCAGAACTGCTCCAGGCTTGTAGTGAAAAACAACAGTCCTCTGCTCTCCTTTCCCCTCAGTCGCACCTCACAAAGTCAATTACCGCCCATTCTTCTAGTTGCCCTCTTAGATACCTCGTCAATCTCTAAATTCATTAATGCGCTGGATGAAGTCATCAGGCTGTTCCCCTGAGTAGCTGGTTTCAACCTCAACTGCAAACTCAGGAACAGACTTTTGTGTGTTTGCATTTTCTGTTGTTGCTGGGTTCCAAGACCTTGTTGGCATTAACCATGAAAGAAAAGTAAGAGAAGCTGCAATCATGATAAAGAGGAGAAAGAAATACTATTCAGAGCGAGAACAAAACAAAACTAGCATTCAACACTATCAGGCAGTATGGTTAAAAGTGAAAGCCTCCAATCTCTATCCAGTTATTACAACCACACTGCAAGTTCAGAATATGTAAACACCTATCTGCCTCTGAATTTTCCACCTTTGCAAGAAGTGTACCAAAAACTTAATGTTCATGTTAGGAAATTAAAACAGCTTTAACGATTACATGCAATAAAATCTATGAGAAATGGAACCTGTATACAGTGGAAATCTGTCAGAGAAGGAAAACACAAATATTATCCACAAATAGAAAGTGGTTGAAAAGTGGTAAGACCACAACCTGTCAAATGTGGAAGACTTGCGACAGCCAGAAAAACAAGGCAATTCCACTGAGTTCCAGCTGTCGTAGGTTTCACTACACTTACACTGCTGCAGTTTTATTAATCATGTTTAGATATCTTCTCCTAATAATGCTAGATGAGGGCTTCTCATCCTTGGCACACATACCCACTTGCCTCTCCTCCCAAATTCCCCATGTGACTATATCACAACTCATGGTTACATCAAGGTTACAACTTCATGAGTATTGCTAATTGCAGTTATTCAAGGGAGACATGATGGTCAACTGGACTACAGTGGTGGCAGAGGAGATGGAAAAAGCAATGATAGACCTAAGAGCTATCGGGGTGGAAGAGTTAAGAAACTTAGTGGGATTTTTTTGGATGTAGAGGGTGAGAAAGGGGGAGATATATTAGGAAATGCATTGTTAATGCTAATATCTTTTATTAAAATAAGCAACATTGCAGTAGCATGTGGGGTGGCAATGAGGGAAATCATAGGCTGTTGAGTCTAATTCCAAACATAGCAACCCATAGGATATAGTACAACTGCCTCCATAGTGTTTCTGGCTGACTGCCTCATCTTTCTCCTGTGGAGTGGGTGGTGAGTTTGAACTGCCAGCCTTTTGGTTAGCGGTCTTGTGTTTAACCACTGTACCACCAGGACTCCTTAATAAATGAAGGCACAGGCTTGATGTTCCAAATAGAAAACGGGACTAGATATGAAAAATGTGGGCATTGTCAGTGTATAGATGGCATTTGTAAGACGGGAGTAAGGTTAGCTAGGAAAAGAACATAAAGTCACAACAGTGTCTTGATTTGTGCACTGAGGTAGACTAACATTCAATAATAAGCAAAGTGTGCTGCATATATATTCACAAATGTAATAAAGTACACAGGGACATTGTGATGGATACTTCCTAGACATAACCAAGCACCTCATGGGATTGGTTTACTGGATTTGAAGGCTTAGAAATGTAGTCTCATGAGACAACTCGACTGGCATAAATCATTAATAAAGATTATGTTCTACAGCCAGCTCAATGAGTAGCATCTAAGGTCTTCAAAGCTTGAGAATGGCCCCGTGAGATATAACTATTGATCTCTAAACCCATTGCCACTGAGTCAATTCTGACTCATGGTGACCTGGTAAGGTCTTAGAGGACAGAGTAGGACTGCCCTGTAAAGTTTCTAAGGAGTGCCTGGTGGATTTGAACAGCTCACCTTTTGGTTAGCAGCCATAGATTAACCACTAAGCCACCGGGTTTCCTATTGACCTTTACTCTGGAGCAAAACAAAAAGAAGGAAATCAAAGACTCACCAAGTAACTAGTCTACAGGACAAATAACCTACCAAGCCATGGCTTCATCTATCCTACGGCCAACAAACTAGGTGGTGTCTGACTACCATCACCTGACTGTTCTAACCAGGGACCCAATAGGTGGTCCTGAACAGAAAAATGTAGAACAAAACTAAAGTTCTTTAAAAAGACCAGACATTCTTTACCGGTAGAGATTAGGGGAGCCCCAGAAAATATCTCCCTGAGATACCGTTTACACTTTGTACTGAAACCACATCCAGAGGTTCTCCCTCAGATAAGTAATAGGTTGGTTCATAGAATAAATAAATCCACTGTGAGTACTGAGCTCCTTAAAAAAATCATCTATATGAGACCAAACGATCCACATTTACCCTAAAGTAAAGATGAGAAGGTATGGAGGGGGCCGGGGGCAGCTAGATTAATGGAAACAAAACAACAAGAATAGAAATGAGAATGTTGACACACCGTGAAAAATGTCACCAACGTCCCTGAGCAATACTGTGTAGAAATGGTTAAATGGGAACCTAATTTGCTGTGTAAACTTTCACTGAAAGCATAATAACATACCCTTCAGCCAAAGACTAGACAGGTCCATAAAATAAATGATCATACCTGTAGCTCAGCCATGTATATGAAACCAAGTGGGTACACCAGCCCAGGGGCAGGCATGAGAAGAGAACAAGAAAGCCAGACTGGAAACGAGGGGGAAACTCAAGGTCCAGAAAGGAAGAGTGTTGACCTGTTGTGGAGCTGGCAACCAGTGTCATAAAACGATATATATCAGTTATTCAGTGAGAAACTAATTTGTTTTATAACCCTTCATTTAAAACACAGTGTATCAAAAACTTTCAACAGCTTGGAACACTCTCAGGCTGGATATTAAGAAATTACCTTTAAGCTTTTTTTTGAAGGGTGGTAATGTTATTTTGATTTTGTTTAAAAATAGAGGGTTCTTATCTTTTAGAGCCAAAATAATATATATATATTTAAAAGAAACAGCAGAAAGAAGACAATGAGGATGTTTGAAAACAAGTAGACAGAGAGATAGGAGAAAAACAGGATGAGTTTGGCCTCAGAAGCCAAGATCAGATGCATGAAGAGACCAGGAGTGGTCAAGTGAAACGAATTAGAGTGACAAAGCTATGGAACGGGGCACCTCTGAAATCAACATTCAATGGTGATGTTAGAGCTGTATCAGTAGTCTGCTGGGACCTGAAGCCAACTGAAGGGGTCTAAGAAGGGGTCTGGAGTCCTGGGTGCCATAAGTGGGTAAGCATTGGACTGCAAAGTTCAGTAGTTGTAATTATACCTCGGGATGGTTCAGGAGGCATGGTGATCTGCTTCTGAAAGACCACAGCCTTGAAAACCCTATGGCAGTGTACTTCTACTTTGCACAAATGGGGTTGCCATGAGTCAAAATCAGGTCAATGGATGGCTGCTGGATTTTTTTTTATTTAAGGAGTGGTTTTACCACTTCTCTGTCAGCTTGTCATACTTGTGTGTTGCTGTGACACTGGAAATTATATCAGTGACATGTCAGATATCAGTAGGGTCACCCATGGTGGACCTTCCAGTCTAAGGTTGGGAAGAAAGGTCTGGCTATCTGCTTCCAAAAATTAGGCAACAAAATACCTATAGATCACAACAGAGTCTTGTGTGACACAGAGACAGAAGAGGAGCCCCATAGGTTAGAAGGTACTTACATGACCACCACAACAATAGACTCCAGAGTGTCAACAATTATGATGACGGCACAATGTTCTTTTATTTGCTTTGTTCTTTTTTTGCCTTTATTCTTTTATTTACTGTTTTTTTTAACACTATAATGAACCCCTGTGAATTGTCATTCAACTCAAGAAATACCATATTAATAGTATCTCGCGTTCGTCTTTGTGTCCCTTTCTTGTTTCTGATGCTCATCTTGGGGGACATCTAGCTCTCCTGCTATAACATAGTCCATAAAGAAAGAAAATGTTTTCCGTCCAACTGTGGTTAGTAGCTTCTAGGGTCTTAAAAGCCTATGAGCAGCCATGTAAGATACATCTACTGGTCCCATCCTGACTGGAGCAAGGAGGAATGAAGAAAACCAAAGACACAATGGAAAGATTAGTCCAAGGGGCTAATGGATCACAACTACACAACCTACACCAGAGTGAGTCAAGAACAACTAAATGATACCTGGTTACCATCAGTGGCTTCTCTGGCAGGGATCACAGTAGAGGGTCCTGGAAAGAGTGGGAAAAAAATACAGAACAAAATTCAGATTTCACACATACGTAAGACCAGGCTTACTAGTCTGACGGAGACTGGGGAAACTCTGAGACTGTGGCCCCGAACCCCCCTTTTAACTCAGTACTAAAGTCATTCCTTAGGTTCACTCTTCAGCCAAAGATTAGACAGAGCTATAGGGCCAACATTGACACATGTGAAGAACATGTGACACATATGGACACATGTGAAGAAGTACAAGCTTCAGTTATGTATACAAGACCAATGGGCATGCCAGACCAAAAGCTAACACAAGAAGGTAGGAAGGTACAGGAAAATCGAACAAAAGGAAACAGGGAACCTAGGGTTGAGAAGGGAAGAGTGCTGACATGTTACAGGGTTGGCAACCAATGTCACAAAACAATTTGTGTATTAACTGTTTAATGAGAGACTAATTTAGCTCTGTAAACTTTCACCTGAAGCACAATTTAAAAAAAAGGAAAAAAGGAAATATAATTCCACTGGCCTTTATTTTCCTTCCTAAGTCTAAAATCTATCTTTTTCCTCAGATACATTTGGGATTTTCCTCTGTTATTTGGTGTTCAGCAGTTTCATTGTCTAGGTATAAATATTCTTCTTGTTTACTCTACTAATGATCAATTGGAAACACTAGTTGCATGGTAGTTGAGTACTACAGTTGCTAACCAAAAAGATCAGCAGTTCAAATCTACTGGGCACTTCTTGGAAACTCTGTGGGTCAGTTCTACCCTGTCCCATAGAGTCACTATGAGTTGGAATTGATGCAACAACTTTTTTTTTTTTAACAATGAGTCAGATTTCTCAAATCTGGATTGGTATCCTTTAGTTGTACGAATCTGCAGCTGTTATGTCTTCTAATGTGCTTTTCGTTTTCTCTCTAATTAAATGTCTGTCAGACCTTGTTATATTCTTTATATCTTTTAACTTTCTGTCTGTATTTTCCTTTTTTTTCCCCTCTGTGGTACTTTCTGGGTAACCTATCCTGATTTATCTTCTGGTTAGCTAATTCTCTCTTCAGAAAGCATCTACTACTAAACCTGTTCACTGAATTTTTAATTTCAGGTATTGAAATCTTCTCTATTTAGTTGTCTTTCAAATCTTATGGATTATTTTTGATGGTTTTCTGTTTCACATATATTTTCAAACTTATCTTTATTTTTTTTTAGTGTAACTGTAGTTTTCTTCTTTTGTTGTGCTTTAGGTGAAAGTTTACAGCTCAAGTCAGTCTGTCATATAAAAATGGATACACATGTTGTTACATGACCCTAGTTACTCTCCCTACAATGTAACCACACACCCCCTCTCTACCTTGTATCTCCCTGTGTCCCTGCACCCAGCTCCTGTCCCCTTCTGCCTTTTCATCTTGCTTCTACATTGCCAAGCCTTCTACATTAATTGTTTTATAATTGGATGTTTTCGCAGTTTTGTTTCTGTTATCCAGTTGCGTGGTTCTCACAGTGCGTTGTTCCTTGCATGCTTAGTTATTTTTTACTGTGTTCTGGTCATTGTTCCCGAGACATTCTGGATGAAGATTCTTTGAGGACTAGCATAAAGGTGCATTTCACCAGAAAAGATTTCAGTTTGCTTCTGCCAGGCCATAAGGACACTTTCGGTTCATAATTTCTTTAAACTAGGTTGATGAGTTAAAAGTTTTAAAATGCTTCATGTGTTTTGAACTACTAATACAGGAAAAGGTCAATTTATGGTTACAGTAGGGTCGCCATGAGTCAGATCCGACTCGACGGCACTTGGCTTGGACCTCAAGGAAAGTTTTCTCTCTACCTGCTCAGCACAGTAGCAACTCAACTTCCCTTGGAGTGTCCTGGGAGAAAGAGGAGTACCAGGTGTACTTCTGGTTCACTTTTATTCTAATGTAACAGCTCCTTTGGGCAGCTGTGATTAATAGAGGGAACCCACCTTGGTAGGCCCAGAGCTTTGATTTTCATCTTCCTTACCCCAAAGGGCTGTCATAATGAAATTCAAGTTTGCTCAGATGTACAAAATGCCTTCAGGGTGAAATTGGCTTCTGTGCTTGGATTTTGGCCTCCTTCTTCCACCTAGCCAGTCCTTCTGACTTTTTTGGGGGGTGGGGGAGTGGCTTTAACAAACAGAAGTTACTCTTCTTACAGTCCAGTAGAATGCAAGTCTGAATTCAGAGCACCAGCTGCAGGGGAAGGCTTTCTCTCTCTGGCAACTGTAGAGGAAGGTCCTCATCATTCTCTTGTTGATCTGGGAATACCTCAGTGCAGAACCCCAGGTCCAAAGGACACACTGTGCTCCTAGCACTGCTTTCTTGGTGGTGTGAGGTTCCCAGCCCTTATGAACTTTTAAGAAGATTTATAAAAATATTTTACCCAGTATTTTTTCAGTTGTATTTAGCAGCAAGCTGGCCCAAATTAACCTAACCAATCAGAAACCCCTCTGTCTTTGTTTCCTGTTTCATCCATTTCTGCTCTTCTATTTATTTTCTCAGGTCCTTGGGTGGTGCAGATGGTTTGTGGTCAGTCACTAACCAAGAAGTCGGCGGTTCACATCCACCCAGCAACACTGCAAAAGAAAGTCCTGGCAATCTATTTCTGTAAAATTACAGTCATTGAAAATCCTATGGATCACAGCTCTACCATGACACACACGGGGTTGTCATGAGTCAGCATTGACTTGACAGCAGTGGGTTTGGCTTTTTTGGTTTATTTTCTCCTTCCTTCTGTCCTTAATTGTTGCTGTCAATTTGTTTTTTTCCTTTAACTTCATTTAAAAAAAAAATTTATTGGTGGTGACTGACTGAAAGTGTACAATCAGGTTTAAATTTACATGCCTGCCTACGTGCAGCTGCTACTACTCTCCTTGCCTGGTAATAGCACACTTCTCCTTTCTGTGTTATACAAATCATATCCTCTTAACAATCCCTTGTCCCCTCTTCTCCATCCTCTCCATTCCTCTCTAGTAAGAGGCTAGTTGAGCAACATCCTATAGATACATAGAACCATAAAGTGCACACACAACATGACTACTCTGTGTCACTGAGTTCAATCCATTCCTGTCCAAGGTGTTGACCTCAGTAATGATTTATGATTAGGGGCAGCTTCAGGTTTAGGGGCTATGCTCCCAGGAGAACCCCTAGGCTTTCAGACCATCATTTGCAGTCTTTTAGTGGAGTTTTCAGGGTGCACCCCTTATTCTCATATTGCCACTGGGCCTCAACTTTGTGAGCCCCATCATGGATGTCACTGGAGGTGGCTGGGCACCATCTAGTTCTTCTGGTCACATTTGATGTAGTCACCTGTTCACATGGGTCTTTCTGTTTTCTGGGTTCTCTTTCCCCAGTGTCATTTTTGTCCTTGGTGATCATATCTGTTCCAGATGAGTTGGGACCAACTGCTGTACCTAGCTTGCTAGCTTTTTTATTTTTATTTTTATTTTTTTTATTTAACATAACTGAGTGAAAATGTACATTCACATGTAAATTTACATGCCCCCCTATATACAGCTTCCACTGCTCTCCCTGTCCGGTGACTGCACACTATTCCTCTCTGCTCCATACATGTCTCATCCTCCCAACAGTCTCCTTTCCCCTCCTCTCCGTCCACTCCCCTTCCTCCAGCCAGAGGTCAGCAAGATGATATCCTATAGATGTATAGAACCATAAAGTGCTTCCAACATATGGTTACTCTGCATTGCCAAGTCCATTCCATTCCTGTCCAAAGAGTGGACCTTTGTTATAATTTATGGAAACGGGCAGCATCAGGGCCGGGGGCCATGCTCTGAGAGGAACCCCAAAACCGCTGGACCATCAATTGAGGTCTTTTAGTGGAGATCTCATGATTCACCTCTTTTTATTCTTGTGTTGCCAGTGAGGCTCCTCTCTGTGAGCTCCGTCATGGCTATCACTGGTGGTGGCCGGGCACCATCTGGTTCTTCCGATCCCAGGTCGATGTAGGCACCCACTCTTGTGGGTCTCTCTGTCCTCTCGGTTGTCTTTACCGCATGCCATTTTGGCCCTCGGTGAGCATCCGTTCCTGCTGAGTTGGGACCATTTGCTGTGTCCTCGGATGGCAGCTTGGCAGCTTTTAAGACCGCAGATGCCACTCACCAATGTGGGGTGCAGAGAGCTCTCTTAGCAAAACGCTAGTTGTGCCAATTGGCGTGGAATTCGCCTAAGAGCATGGTCCCCCACCCCCGCCCCAGCTACTCTATCCTTGCAGTATTGAGTTAAGATGGAAGGAGTACTCAAGTTATGCTGATAGCTTGCTAGCTTTTAAGATCCCAGACACCACTCACCAATATGGGGTGGAGTGGACTCTCTTAGCAATATGCTAGTTACACCAACTGGCTTCTATGGCCTCTGAGAGCATGATCCCCGGACCCCCACCCCTGCCACTCTGTCCTTACCTATTGAGATAAGATTGGAAGAGTTTTCAGGTTATGTTGAAGTCCAGTTAAACTGATCTTCTTCCTAATGTGTGCTGTCACTGATTTCATCCAACCAAATTTCTATCAACTATCTAATCTATAACCAGCCCTCTCCCTCCCTCCCTCCCCTTCCTTGCAGCCATCAAAGAGTCTTTTCTTCTGTACGTGAGTCAGTTTTCAAGTCCTTAAAGTAGAGGTCTCATGCCATATTTATCCTTGTGCTGCTGACTAATTTCACTCAACCTGTGTATGTTGATGAGGTCTAGTTGGTTAATTGTCACAGTAAGGTCTTCTGTGTCTTTACTGAGCTTTTTTTTTTTTTTACAATGTAATCTATTTTATCTGAGATTAGTATTGCCACACCTGCTCTTCTTCATATATTGTTAGCTTGGTGTATATTATTCCAGTTTGTTCATATCTTTAAGTCTAAGGTGACTTTCTTGTAAGTAACACATAGACAGGTCATGTCTTTTGATCCAAGATACCACTTGTTATCTCCAGAGCATTCAGTCCATTTACCTTCAATGTGATTATTGATAGGGGTTTAGTGATGTCATTTTGCTGTATTTATTTTTGTGCTGATGTTTTCTCTATTGCTCTTACTATTCTGTTCTGGGACATTTGTCTTTATGGGTTGATTTTTCACATTTTTCAGTGTTGGTTTTGTGTTTGTTGAGACTCCTGTATTGTGTTTCTTGTTGTGATATGTCACTTCTTTGTTGTGCTTTATGGCTACCCCTATTATTCCCCTTAATAATGTATGTTTAAACCTGATTTTAACTACTAAATATCTTATTAACTTTCTCTCCATCTGGACGGACTATAATTGTAATATATCCCTCTTTTAATGTGATGGTGTTGTAGTTTTCATGATATGATCACTGGATCAGTTCTTTTAATATTATAGTTTTGGTTGGGGTTTTGTGACTTCCCTAAGTGAATAGGTTTCTGGATGATGTGTCATGTGTTGTCTCCTAAAACATGGAGCTAATGGTTTTGCTCTTGTAAGCCAAGAGCTTCTTTCAGTATTTCTTGTAGCTTTGGTTTGGTTTTTACAAAGTCTCTGAGTTTCCATTTATCTGCGAAGGTCTTAATTTCATCTTCATATTTGAAAGACAGTTTTGCCAGATATATAATTCTTGGTTGGAAGTTTTTCTCCTTCAGGGCTTTGAATGTGTCACCTCACTGCCTCTATGCCAACATGGGTTCTGCCGAGAAGTCAGATGAAAGCCTACAGGGCTTCTCTCTGAATGTTAACTTTGCTTTCAGTCTCACTGTCCTTAAGAGTTTCTGCTTATGTTTCATTTTGTTAAACTCGATTATAATATGTCTTGGAGTCTTTCTTTCGGGGTCTATGTTATATGGTGATCGATACTCATCTTGGATATCTATGTTCTCTTCTTTCATAATTTCAGGGAAGCTTTCTGTCAGCAAGTCAACAACAATCCTGTCTGTGTTTTCAGGTGTCTCTTCCTGTTCAGGAACTCCAATTAATCATAGATTGTTCCTCTTCATAGAGCCTCACATGTTTCCTAATGCTTCTTCATTTTTCTTGTCTTTTCCGATTTCATCTCAAAAATGCTGGTGTCAGTAGTTCTGTCTCCCAAGTCAGAGAGTCTGTTTTCCATTTGTTCAATTCTGTTCTCTTGGCTTTGAATTCAGTTTTCTGATTCTTTAATTTTGTTATTGATCTGTTGAATTTCAGAATGCTGGAGTTACATTAGTTCAAACACCTGGATTGATATTTCATTTTGGTCTTCTAAATTTTGTATAATGTCTAGGAGGGCTCTGTCTTTGTCTTCAACCTCCAAAAGTTTCAGAAAGACTTCTTCATCTGGGAAGTTCTTTGGTTCTTTCTTTTTGGAGCTTTCTGGAACCATGGTTGGATTTTTCCCTGTCAGGCCAAGGTCTGTTGCTTTTTAGGCATCTAGAGGTTGTTTAGCTTCCCTGGTGTAGTCTTAATAGGAGCTGAAGTAGAAGTTGATTGCCGCTTACCTCTATGTACTCCAGCAACTGGGCCCAGTGGAATCTCTGTGATAGCAGGCTCTACCTCCTGGCTGGCAAGGACACAGCCTTACTTATGGAGTCCCGTCAGCTGACTCTACACTGTGGGTCAGTCAAGATTGGAAGATATGCCATAAGGCTGCACCACAGTTATTTCTCTAGGTAGTCTTATTTTGAAAAGTAAAAGCTATCTGACAGCTTCCATAAACAGGCTGTCAGGTGTGCAAGCCCCTCTTTCCAGCTGGCAGTGGAGGCACCTCTATATCTGTCCCTAGATGCTGTGATCTAGTTTGAAGTATGGACAGGATACTGCCCTGCTGTCATTAGGTGCCAGGCCCTACCCAAAGGGTAAACTGTGCTAAACACAGCTTGTCTTCTGCGAAAGCACTCACCAGGCTGGCACAGCCTCCTAGCCTGGGAATTAGCTCCCGCTGAGACCTCCTTTTGGGTAGTTCTCCCTCCCAGTTGGACGAGATGGTGTCCCACAGAGGCTCTCCCGCCTGCTGGGAGATAGCCGAATCAGTGGTGGAGGTTTGGAAAGGGGTGGAAGGCTTGTGGTCCTCAGAGTCCAGAGCCAGGCTCTCAAAGTGTGGCTATTTCACCCACTGGTCATGTCAGCAGTGTGACAGGACTTTGCTGCCAGTTAAGCCCAATTGTTGCCACAGGCTAACGAAAAGGAAAAAAGTTAAAGCTGGTAGTTACCTTCAGTCCGCAACAGCTGGCTATTCGACAAGGGTGGGGGGGGGTCAGCAAAAGAAAAGAAGTCTCTTGTTCAATGGCATGTATATCAAAATGACAGCCCTATGCCATGTCCCAGGGCTCACTGGGCATTCAGAAGGCTTTGTTTCATTATCAATCCTGGTCTTAAAGTTTTTGGAGTGAGTTAAGGAGATGTGTGTCTAGTCTGCCATCTTGACTCCACCCCTCCTCTAACTACTTAACATGTTTTTTCCTAACTTCTTAGGTTTTCATCAACTCCACACCCCAGCAGGGCTACTATGCTGCCCTTACTTTCCTCCTGAGACACCTGCATTCAAACCTAGCCAAACCCCCCATGCAGTCAACTCCAACTCATAGCAGCTCTGTAGACAGCATGTAACTTCCCCACAGAGTTTCCAGTGAGCACCTGGTGGATTTGAACTGCTAACTTTCTAGTTAGCAGCCATAGCCTTAACCACTATGCCACCAGGATTTCCACCTGTGTTTAAGGTCTGGACAATCGTAATCCACTTCCACCATTATGGGGCAGCCATGTTTGCCCATGGCAATGACAGGAGCAGTGAAAGCAAAATCTAAACACCTCGTTAAACTCAATGTTTTTCCACCTATTTACATATTAAAATTAGTAGGAAGTTTTTGAGAAGTGCTAGTACTTGAGTCCTACCCAGAGAATGTTCTAAGTGGCCTGGGATGGCCTGAAGCCAAAATTGGGAACAAATGTTCTAATTTATCCTCTTACTGCCAGCAGCCCCAGCCAGCTTCCTCCCTTCTCCCCAATCTCTCCCCATCAGTTTTAAACAGAACACCTCCTCATCCCCACTGTCTGTCTCCGCAGGAAGTCTCAGCATGACGGAGCAGCGCTGGTGTGGAATAACCGCCAAAATGGGCACAGTGTTGTCAGGAGCATTTACCATCATTTCTACTAGCATGTACCTCATCTTTGAAGAAAACCACATGCAGGCAGGCAATTGCCATGAGTTCAAACTGCAGGACAAGAGTGCAAAACTTATAAAGCAACACATCATGTGCTCGAGTTTTAGAATTGTCCACTTTTTTTCTTTCATCACCTATGTCGTCAGCTTCTTCTTCCTGTACTCAGTGTATACCCAGAAGTTCAAGGGCATAGTCATCTATGTCATCTGGATTGTGGTCTATGAGGATATCAACATGGCAATGCAAATTCTCACCAACACTAACTCCTCCGGCACTGAGATGGTCAGAATGCTACGCTGGTTTGGCTTGGTGTCCCGCGTGCTCATGCACTGCTACTGGATGTACTTTGTCATCACCTATGCTTATTTAATCTGTGCAAGTCAAACCCCGGGCCCTGTAACTTTGCCCTTTAGACGTATCTCTATAGGTAGCAAAATATTCATTGGACAGAAATCAAAGATAATCAACCTTTCCCGTCACCATAAACAACAGCGATATTAGGCCTCTTCATTCCCCTGAGAGACAGGTCACCCGGGTTCTCATGGTAGAATCTATTTCCTGCTGTCACCCTTTCAGGGGGTTGTGGAGAGAAAATGTGATTATATTAACATTTGGAGTATCCCGCTCACTGTTGCTTTTAAAGGATGTTGCTGTTTATCAAGCCCCACCTGAGTTCTTCCTTCCCTTCTGATTCATCTCACACTATTGATCAAAATTAAGAGGCCAAAGACTTGAAATGAGCCAAACTGCAATACGACAGTCCCTTCATCTTGGAATGTCCCCATAAGATTCCAACTCACAGATCTTTAACTCTGGGATAGGCCAATCAGACTTTTGTGTCACAAAGTATACTATTAGTGCCTTTGGGTGGGTTTGTGCTATGTACCCCCCCCATGTACTCCATGCTGTATTCCAGAAAAGAATAAAAATGGGAAAAAACCATTTTTCAATTTCTGTCTTGAGTCTGTACCTTCGTATACCAGTTTGTCAAAGAATGTAAATAGTCACTTGGTTAATCAAAAGGTGTATGATCAGATTTTCTGTGTCTTTCACGATACTGGACACTGTAGAGCAATACCAGAAAAGTGTAAGGAGTGAAGCCTAACCTTGAAGATTTCATAAGTTAATGAGAGAAATTCAGTTACAGTTTACGGATCAATTAACCAACCCCATAGGACAGCACATGATTACATACTATTAGAGATCAACAAACTGCATTTCACGTTTCTGTTGAGAAACTATCAGAGGCACTTTAAGCCAGGATGAAGGATGAACATTAGACATTATGTTAGGATTTTTTGGTTAAGTTGTTTTATTGAGGTATAATTAATTGTCTTAGGCTGAGTTCTCTAGAGTAGTAAAACCAGTAAACTAAAAGTTCTTCCAAAAAGAATGTCCTATTTTTGACAGTTCATGGAGGCAACATTTGTAAAGCTGTGGTGGCCATATTTATCATATGCTTTTTAGTAGTCTTTATATGTAACCATGAAAAACTATACAATGCCACAACCTGTAGAAATTATTACAGTTTGTTATCAAAATGGGTGTACCATTTTGCCAAACATCCCATGTGCTACATGAAATTTGAGATGTGCATAATCATCCCACCAAGAGAACAATTCCATTTTTAATCAAAAAATTTGAGACAGCCAGGTCTGTTGCCAATCAGTCAAGCCCTGTGCATCAAGGAACTGCACGTTCACACAAAAACATTGCCACTGTCCATCAGAGCATGTGCAGGAATCCATTCCAATCAGTTTCTCACCAAGCACAAGAATTAGGCCTTTCATCAACCACAATTTGGCAGATTTTGCATTGGACTTGAAGCTTTACCCGTACTAAATTGTTTTAACTCAAGTGTTGAAGTCCAGTAGCCATAGATTGCACTGTACATTTGCTGGCTGGGCTCTGAAGCAATTGGAAGTTGTCACCACTTTTGCCTGGAAAATCATCTTCAGTGACAAGGCCCATTTGGTGGTGAATGGTTTTGTTAACAAACAGAACTGTTGCATTTGGAGCCATGAGAATCTAATGGAGATTCAAGAATGTCCGCTTCATCCCCCAAAAGTTACCATTTGGTGTAGATTTTGGTCCAGCAGAATCATGGGACCTTATTTTTCCCAAGATGACAAAAGAGCGGCTGTGACTGTAAGTAGTGAAAGATAATTGGGCTGTGATAATTGACTTTTTTAGCCCCATTTGGAAGGTGTCATGGTGGCCATTTACCCAAAGTTCTTTTTCACACATAATGCCATCAAATGTACTTCAAAATAAGAAAACAGTTAGATACAATTTACACAACTTGTTTTTTTTCAAGCTCAAAGATAGGACACTCTTATTGGGAGATCTTTTATTACTATAGATACAGTAGTGTAAAACTACACACACTCATGTCCAAGTGCATGTAAAACAGGTGCACTCAATATGCTTTGTGGATTATACCAACATCAGTGTCCTGCTTTTATAGTGTGCTATTGTTTTAGCCATCTAGTGCTGTTTTAACAGAAATACCATCAGTGGATGGCTTTAACAAAGAGAAATTTATTTGTCATAGTCTGGTAGGCTGCAAGTCCGAATTTACGGTGTCAGCTCCAGGGCAAGGATTTCTCTGCTGGCTCTGGAAGAAGGTCTTTGTTACCCCTGGACTGGGAACTTCTGATGTGCGGGGACCCCGGGTCCTTTCCAAAGGATGTGCTCAGCTCCTGGCTCTGCTTCTTGGTGGCATGAGGTTCCCAAATCTCTGCTTGCTTTTCTTTTCTTTATATCCCAAGAGATTGCCTGAAAACACAAAACAATCTTACTCATTGAGTCCTGCCCCACCAACACAACTGTTGGCCATCCTCCCTTATTAACATCGTAGAGGCAAGGTTTACAAATTGGAGGAACATCACACAATACTGGAATCACAGTGTAGCCAAATGGGTGCACACATTTTTGAGGCAACACAACTCAGCGTCTGACAGCTATAATTACATTGAGGAGGATGGTGAAGGATGCTCAGAACACCTCTGTATATGGTTTTTTTTGTCATTTCCCAAAAATCTACAATTATCTCAAAAAGTAAAGAAAAAAAAATCCCAAGTACATGCTGTCTATAAGAGACTCACTTTAGATTCAAAGACACAAACTGAAAGTCAAAGAATGGAAAAAGACACACACTGTAAACAAAGGCCACAGAAAACCTAGAGTGGCTACCCTAGTATCACACAAAAGAGACTTTTTCAAAGTTGCTAATGGAGACAAAAAGATGCATTTTTGTAAAGATAAAATGAACAAAGCGTCGGGAACACGTAACAATCACAAATATATAGGCACCTGCTAACCAAGCACCAAAAATATGTGAAGCAAAAACTGACCGCAATGAAAGGAGAAATAAACAATTTGACAATAATAAATGAAAACTTAAATAACCACCTTCAATAAAGGGTAGACTGACCAGGCAGAAAGACCAGCATGGAAACAGAAGACTTGAACAACACTAATAGCTAAAGGGTGTAGGGTTGCTTTTTGAGGTGATGAAAAGGCTAAACATGGTTAACTACTGAATTCCATATCACCCATGACTAGCGTTGTTGTAATGTACCATTTTTCACCTATTCCACTGACAGTGCTGGAGACCATGTGAGAAGACAGATACTTTTCCATGTCATTGATGGAAGTGGGAATGGTGTAGCTCTTACAGAGGTCAATTTGGCAACGGCCCTCAAAATTATAAACACCTTTTATCTAGAATATCACTTCTACCAATTTCTTAAAACTTACACAGATACAAAATGTGTAGATTATTCATTATGTAGTGAATACTGGCTAACAGTTAAAGAGTATGTGCCAAGCACTGTTCTAAGAAGTTCAGTATAATCCATATAATAACCCCACAGTGGATACTGTTGCCATCCCATTTTATAGCTGAGGAAACTGAGGCAAGTTATATAACTTGCCCAAAGCCACACAGCCTATAAAAGTGAAATCTTGACTTCAAACTCCAAAGTAATCTTAACCATTACTCTGTAATGCATTGCTCATATAGCAAAAAGACTGAAACCAACCTGAATGTCCATCTGTAGGGAATGCATTGTACAGTGCATCTATTCAATGGCATACTATACAGCTATTTAGACAAGTTCTCTATATATTAATATGGGAAGAGCTCCAAGATATATTAGTAATGTGTAGAACAATATGTGTAATATGCCATGATTGTGTAGAAACATGGGAGAATTCTACCAACTGATCTGACTGGGATCACAAGACAGGGTCCAGGGCAGTGAGAGAAAAATATAGAACAAAAAATCAAATTTATTTAAAAAAAGACCTGGCTTACTGGCCTGATAGAGACTGGAGGATCCCCAGAGACTATGGCTCTACATCACTCCTTTGACTTGGTGCTGTAGCCATTCCTGAAAACCACTTTCCAGCCAAATGATTGACAGGCCTATATAATAAACAATAACACCTAGAAAGAACACAGTCCGTAGGACAATTACATATAAGACCAAAAAGGCAACATTTGCCCAAAAGTCAAGATGGGAAGGCAGCAAGGGGTAGGAAAACCAGAGGAAACAAAATGAGAAACCCCCGGCAGAAATGAGGAAAGTCTTGTCACAGTGTGAGGATGGCAAACAACGGCATAGAACTCTTGATGCACCATCTACTGAAACAGGAGCTAATTTGCTCTGTAAACTTCCGCCTAAAACACAATTTTTTTTTCTTTTTTATTTAACATGACTGAGTGAAAATGTACATTCCTGTATAAATTTATATGCCCACCTATATGCAGCTTCCACTGCTCTCCCTGTCCGGTGACAGCACACTATTCCTCTCTGCTCCATACATGTCTCATCCTCCCAACAGCCTCCTTTCCGCTCCTCTCCACCCACTCTCCTTCCTCCAGCCAGAGGTCAGCAGGATGATATCCTATAGACGTATAGAACCATAAAGTGCTTCCAATATATGGTCACTCTGCATTACCAAGTCCAATCCATTCCTGTCCAAAGAGTGGATCTTTGTTATAATTTATGGGTAAGGGCAGCATCAGGACCGGGGGCCATTCTCCCAGGGGAACCCCGAAACTGCTGGACCGTCAATTGAGGTCTTTTAGTGGAGATCTCAGGGTGTATCCCGTTTTATTCTTGTGTTGCCAGTGAGACTCCTGTCTGTGAGCTCCATCACGGCTATTACTGGTGGTGGCCGGGCACCATCCGGTTCTTCTGGTCCCAAGTCGATGAAGGCACCCACTCTTGCGGGTCTCTCTGTCTTCTAGGTTGTCTTTACCGCATGTCATTTTGGTCCTCGGTGAGCATCCATTCCTGCTGAGTTGGGACCATTTGCTGTGTCCTCGGATGGCAGCTTGGCAGCTTTTAAGACCCCAGATGCCACTCACCAATGTGGGGTGCAGAGAGCTCTCTTAGCAAAACGCTAGTTGTGCCAATTGGCCTCGATTTTGCCTAAGAGCATGGTCCCCTGCCCCCTGCCCCAGCTACTCTATCCTTGCAATATTGGGTTAAGATGGAAGGAGTACTCAAGTTATGCTGAAGTCCACTTAATGTTGTTCTTGTTTCTAATGAGTGCTATCACCGCTTTCTCCAACCAGATTTCTAGCAACTATCTAAACTAAACCCTCCCCCCCCACCCTCTCTCCCTCCTCTCCCTGCAGCTGTCAAAGAGTCTTTTCTTCTATACACAAGTCTGTCTAAAACACAATTTTTTGTGTGTGTATGTGATTGAGTGAAAGTATACAATCCAAGTTAAATTTGCATGCCCACTTATCTGCAGCTCCTTCTGCTGTCTTTGCCCAGTGACAGCACATTCCTCCTTTCCATTCTATACATCTCATATCCTCTTAACAGTTTCCTGTCCCCTCCTCTCCGCACTCTCCACCCTGACCAGTAGGACAGCGCCCTATAGGTTCATAGAACCATACGGTGCACATACCTTATGTCAACTTGTGTACCTGAGTCCAACCTATTCCTGTCGGAAGAGTTGATCTCAGGAAACACTTCTGGTCGGGGCAGCAACAGGTCCAGGGGCCAAGCTCTCAGGTGAACTCCCAGGCCTTCAGACCATCAATTGCAGGGTTTTAGTGGAGTTCTTGAGGCACATCCCTCTTTTTCTTGTGTTGCCACTGGGGCTTGAAATTGTGTGCCCTGTCACAGAAGTCTTTGGTGGTGGCTGAGCACCATCTGGTTCTTCTGGTCACATGTTGATACAGTCACCCATTCACATGGGTCCTTCTGTATTCTGGGCTCTTTTTCCCTCATGTTATTGTTGTCCTTGGTGATCATCTGTTCCGGCTAAGTTGGGACCATTTGGTGTACCTCAGGTAGCAGCTTGCTAGCTTTTTAAGACCCCAGGTGCCACTAACCAATATGGGCTGCAGAAGACTCCCTTAGCAATAGGCTAGTTATGCCAGTTGGCCTTGATGTCTCCTGAGGGCATGGTTCCTGGACCCCAACCCCTGCTACTCCATCCTTGCAATATTAGGTTAAGATTAGAAGAGTTCTCAATTTATGTTGAAGTCCAGTTAAGTTGATCTTCTTTCTAATGTGTGCTGTCACTGCTTTCACCCAGCCAAATTTCTATCAACTATCTGATCTATAACCAGCCCTCTCCCTGCTTGCCTCCCCTCCCTTGCAGCCATCAGAGAATCTCTTCTTCTGTACATGAGTCTTTTTTTAAGTCCTTATAGTAGGGGTCTCATGCAACTTTTGTTCTTGTGCCACTGACTAGTTTCACTCAATATAATGTCTTCTAGTTGAAACCAGGTCATGAGATGCTTCCTAAAATCATCACTGTTGTTTACCATTGCATGGTGTTCCATTGAGTATATATACCATAGTTTGTCTATCCTTTCATCTGTTGTTGGGCATCTGGGTTGATGCCATCATTTTGCTGTTGTGGACTGTGCTGCAATAAACATTCATGTGCACGTCATCTGTTCACATGACTGCCCTTGATTCTGCAGGATATATTCCAAGCAATGAGATTACTGGATCAAATAGTATATCTACTTTCAGCTTTTTAAGGAAGCGCCAGATTGCTTTCCAAGGAGTTTGTACCATTTGGCAATCCCACCAGCAGTGTAGGAGAGTTCCAATTTCTCCATAGCCTCTCCAGCATTTGTTGTTTTGTGTCTTTTGAATCATGGCCAACCTGGTTGGGGTGAGATGGTTTCTCACGGTAATTTTGATTTGAATTTCTTTAATAGCTAATGATCGTGAACATTTTCTTAGGGTTTTTTTTTTTGGTTGCCTAGATGTCTTCTTGAGAAAAACAAATTTTTTAAAGGAAGAATAATATTATATATTTGAATCCACTTCTATTTGCATAAAGACATGAGAGTTTACATAAAGATGCAATGATAATCACAGAGGTTATTTAGAATGTGAAGTCACTATAGAAATCAGACATGTGGGGGACAGAAGCGGAAGAAACATCTTGTTCTGTATCTTTGTAACATTGTTTTAGTTTTGAATCACATAAATGAATTCCTTATTATTGTAGTCATCAAAGCTCTCCAGAGAAACAGAACCAGAACCAATAACATGTAGATACATGGAAAGAGCCCTGATGGTACAGTGGTTAAAGTGATTGACTGCTAACTGAAAGGTCATTGGTTTGAACCCAGCATCAGCCCCAAGGGAGAAAAGGTGTGGCAGTCTGCTTCCATAGAGATTTATAGCCCTGAAAACCTTATGGGATTGCTACAAGTAATAACAGACTTGAGGGCAGTGGATTTGGTTTATGGGGTAGATATACAGAGACAGAGAGTAGAAGAGATTTATTGTAGGGAATTTGTTCATGAGATTGTGCGGGGTAGCAAGTCCCAAATCTATAGGATGGGCAACAAGCTAGAAACTCTTGACAGTCTTCCATCTGATGCTGGTAGGCCAGGTAGTGAGCTGGAAACTCCAGCCAGATGTCTGTTTATGAGGTATGACAATTAAATTCATGAACTTGCCATCATGCACTTACATTGTACATCACGCAATGTGCAAACTACTCAGTACGGTTTCATAACCTTGATATATCAGTGTCTCACATCTGTGTTTGTGTCAACATGTGGTGGAGTCTTACTGTGTGGCGTTCATTACTGTTGTTTTGTGTTTTTGTGTGCTGTAACAAAAACATCAGGGCTTGATTAGAGCAATGAAGAAGCAAATCTCTTGTTAAACTTGGCAAAAGTGGAAGCGAAATCAGGGACATGTTAGTCCCAAATTTGTGGGGACAATGCCATGAAGAAAACAGCAGTATATAAATGGATTGAGTGTTTTCCTGAGGGGAGAGAAAGCATCACTGATGAAGAGAGGTCAGGGAGGCCAGTAATGAGCAGAACTGAGGAAAACATTGAAAAAATTCATTGAATTGTGCATCAAAATCACTGGTTAACTGTGAGAAGCATGGCAGACCAAGTAAACATCAATAAAGAAACAGGAAAATCTTAACTGATAAGCTTGGTATGAGAAAGGTGTGTGTAAAAATGGTCCCAAAGGTGCTCACTGATGAACAAAAGCAAAGGAGAGTTGAAGTTTGCCAAGACATTTTGGAGAGGCAAGGCGATGTTTTGGGCAGTGTTATCACTGGTGATAAAACATGCGTGTACCAATGGGACCCTGAAACAAAGTGTCAAAGTGTATAATGGAAGTCACCCAGTTCTCCATGATCAAAAAGGTTCCGTGAGTCCACATCAAGAGACACAATGATGTTGCTAACGTTTTTTGATATTGGAGGGATTGTTCGTTATCAGTTGGAACCAAATGAACAAGCAGTTAACAAACTTTACTATTTGGAAGTGCTGAAAAGGCTCCATGAAAAAGTTAGATGAAAATGACCTCAAGTTTTTGCCAGCAACTTGTAACTCTTGCATTATGACAATGCACTAGCTCACACAGCACTGTCTCTGAGGGAGTTTTTAGCCAATAAACAAATAACTGTATCAGAACACCCTAGCTACTCACCTGATCTTTCCTCCCAATTACTTTTTTCTTTATCTGAAGATAAAGGAAATATTGAAAGGAAGACATTTTGATGACATTCAGGACATCAAGGGTAATACGACAACAGCTCTGATGGCCATTCCAGAAAAAGAGTTCCAAAATTGCTTTGAAGAGTGGACTAGGAGCTGGTGTTAGTGTATAGCTTCCAAAGGGGAGTACTTTGGAGGTGATTGTAGTGATATTCAGAAATGGGGTATATCGTACTTTTTCTAGGATGAGCGGGTGAACTTAATTGTCAGATTGCATATATTACAGTCATGAGTTAGAATTTCTTACCCTCTGAGAACTGTTTTTGCTCTTAATGGCTTCCACCCATTGGGTAGGCCCACCTACGTTGTAGAGGGTGATCTCCCTTTGTTGTTGTTAGGTGCCATCAAGTTGGTTCCAACTCATAGTGACCCTATGAACAATGGAACAAAACACTGCCAAGTCCTGCATCATGCCCACAATCATTTGTATGCTTAAGCTCATTGTTGCAGCCACTGTGTCAATCCATCTCTTTTGGGGGGTCTTCTTCATTTTCACTGATGCTCTAGTTTACCAAGCATGATGTCTTTCCCCAGGGACTGATCCCTGCTAACAACATATCCAAATTATGTAAGACACAGCCTTGCCATCCTTGCTTCCAAGGAGCACTCTGGCTGTATCTCTGCCAGAACAGATCTGTTTGTTCTTTTGGCATTCCATAAGCCAAGCCAAGTGCCCTCGAGTCAGATCCATGGTAAGTTCAATATTCTTCTGCAGCACAGCAATTTAAGGGCATCAATTCTTCTGTCCTCCTTATTCATTGTCTAGCTTTCATATGCATATTGTACAATTCAAAATACCACGGCTCGGGTCAGGGACACTTTAATCTTCAAGGTGACATATTCGCTTTTCAACACTTTAAACAGGTCTTTTGCAGCAGATTTTCCCAATGCAATGCTTCATTTAATTTCTTCTCTAAAAGCTTGATAGAATTTTGTGGTGAAGCCATCTGGGCCAAGGCTTTTTGGGTTGGCAGTTTTTTGATGACTTTTTCAATCTCTTCCTTTGTTATAGGTTTATTAAGTTGTTCTGCTTCACCTTGTGATAATTTTGATAGGTGATATGAATCAAGGAATTTGTCCATTTCCTCTAGGTTTTCAAATTTGTTAGAGTCTTTCATAGTACTCTGTTATGATATTTTTGATTTCTGTTGGATCTGTTGTTACAACTCCCCTTTCATTTCTTAATTCAGTTATTTGTTTCCTTTCCTGTTTTTCTTTAGTAAGTTTAGTCAGTGCTTTCTCAGTTTTGTTGATCTTTTCAAAAAATCAGCTTTAGGTCTTTTCAATTGTTTTTCTATTCTCTAATTCACTTAGTTCTGCACTAATCATTACGATCTGTTTTCTTTTGGTGCCTGAGGGGTTCCTCTGTTGCTCTCTCTTTCCTTGTTCAAGCTGTGGGGTTAGTTCTTTGATTTGGTTTCTTTCTTCCTTCCAGATGTGTGCATTTATGGAGATAAACTGACCTCTGAGCACTGCTTTGGCTGTATCCTATAGGTTCTGGTAGGAAGTATTTTTGTTCTCACTGGAATCCATGAATTTCTTTATTTCATTCTTCATTTCTTCTATGATGCTTGGTTTTGGGGCAAGATGTTGTTCAGTTTCCAAGAGTTCCAATTTCTGTCTGTGTTTTTTCTGCTATTGATTTTGACTTTTAGGCTTTATGATCTGAGAAGATGCTTTACATTAATTCAGTGGTATGGATTTTGTTGAGAGTTGCTTTATGTCCTAACACATGGTCTATTCTGGAGAATGTTTCATGTGCACTGGAGAAGCAGGTGTAGTTGTTTACTGATGGGTGGAAAGTTCTGTATATGTTGGTGAGGTTTAGCTGGTTAATTGTGGCAATAAGGACTTCTGTATCTTTACTGAGCTTTTTTCTAGATGATCTGTTCAATACTGACAGCGGAGTGTTGAAGTCTTCCACTATTATTGTGGCATGATCTATCTTCTTTTTGAGTGTAGTCAGTGTTTCTTCGATGTATTTAGGTGCTCTGATATTAGGTGCATAAATATTTAATATAGTTAAGTCTTGTGTACTGAACCTTTCAGCAATAGTGTCCATCCTTGTTCACAACAGTGGATTTTACATTAAAATCAATTTTATCTGGGATTAGAATTGCCACACCTGCTCTTCTTTGTTCATTGTTAGCTTGATATATATTCTTCCATCCTTTAATTTTCAGTTTGTTCCTATCTTTAAGTCTAAGGTGAGTTTCTTGTGGGAAACATATGAATAGGTTGTGTCTTTTGATTCAAAATGTCACTGAATGTCTCTTTACTGGAGCATTCAGTCCATACACATTCAATGTAATTGTTGATAGGTATGTGTTCGGTGCTGCCATTGTGATATATTTGTTTTTGTGTTGATGTTTTCCCTGTTGTTCTTATTATTCTTTTCTGGGACATTCTTTTTTTGTGAGTTGATTTTTCGTCTTTTTCAGAGTTGGTTTTGTGGTTGTTGAGACTCCTGTGTTACATTTCTTGATATGGTATGTTGCATCTGTTGCATCTTTGTTGTGCTTTACAGTTGCCCCTATGATCCTCCTTAATAAACTATGTATAAACCCAATTTTAATTACTACCAATCTTTTTGACTTCCTCTCCATCTGGAAGGACTGTAACGACTGCAGTACATCCCTCTTTTTAATATGATGGCACCATAGTTTTCATGACAATCACTGGATTATTTCTTTCAGCATTAAAGCTTTGACTGAGTTTGGAGTCTTCCTTAACTGAGTAAGTTTCTGGATGATGTGTCCTTCTAAAATATAAAGTTAGTGGTTTTGTTCTTCTAAACCAAAGCCAAGAGTTTCTTTCAGTATTTCTTGTAGCTTTGGTTTGGTTTTTGCAAAGTCTCTGAGTTTCTGTTTATCTGCAAATGTTTTAATTTCATTTTCATATTTGAAAGATAGTTTTGCAGGATTTGTAATTCTTGGTTGGAAGTTCTTCTCCTTCAAGGCTTTGAATGTATCATGCCACTGTCTCCGTGCCAGCACGGTTTCTGCTGAGAAATCTGATGAAAGCCTACAGGGTTTCCCTCTGACTGCTAGCTTTGCTTTGAGTCTTGCTGTCTTTAAGAGTTTCTGCTTATGTTTCATTTTGTTAAGTTTGATTATAATATGCCTTGGAGTCCTTCTTTTGAGATCTATATTGAGTGGCATTTGATATGCATCTTGGATATCTATATTCCCTTTTCTTCATGATTTCTGGGAAGTTTTCTGTCAGCAGCTCAGCTGAGAAGCACTGAGTCCTCTACCTCTGTTGCTAGGCCCCAGCCATAGGTGACATTGTGTAAAGTATTGCTTTTCTGTTGGAAAAGCACTCTCCTGTGGGCAGGAGCTGGCTTCCAGGCCAAAAATTAGGTCCAGCTAAAATCTCCATATTCAAGATGGTATCCCACACAAGGGCGCCACCACTTCCATACAAATCACACTGTGGCAGAGGTAGAAAGACAGGCCAAAAGTAGTGAGATGCACAGAGTCCTAAGCCTGGCTCTCAAAATATGGCAATTTCATCTGCCTATCCCACCAGCAGTGCATCTGAGACTAGCCACTAGGGAAGACCTGGCTCCACCCAGTGGCCAAGACAGAGGAAAAAAAGTCAAAATGGTGAGTTACCTTCAGTCCCTGAGAGCCAGGACTAGCCAGGAGCAGGAGTCAGCAAAAGAGAGGAGATTTTTCTTTCAGTGGTATGCAGTCCAAATTAACAGCCCTGTGCCGTGTCCTGGGGCTCACTAGATGACCAGGAGGCTCCATTTGATTATCAGTTCAGGTCTTGGTTTCCAGAGGGATTTAGGGAGACATGTGCTTAGTCTACCATCCTGACTCTGCCCCTTCTTTTAAGTTCTCGACTGCTGCTTCCATGCACACTGATTGTGAAACCAAGTAAAATGAAATCCTTGACAACTTCAAATTTTTCTCCATTTATCATGATGCAGCTTACTGGTCCAGTTGTTGTATTTGTGTTTTCTTGATGTTCAGATGCAATCCACACTGAAAGCTGTGACCGTTGATCTTCATCAGTAAGTGTTTCAAATCTTCAGCACTTCCAGCAAGCAAAGTTGTGTCATCTGCATAATGCAGGTTGTTAATGAATCTTCTTCCAGTCCTGATTCCTCATTCTTCTTCATAATAGTCCAGCTTCTCAGATTATTTGCTCAGCATACAGGTTGAAAAGGTATAGTAAAAGCATACAACCCTGACACACATTTCCTGCCTTTAAACCATGCAGCATCCTCTTGTTCTGTTTGCATGACTGCCTCTTGATCCATGTCCAGATTCCTCATGAGCACAAGTGTTCTAGAATTCCCATTCTCTGCAATGTTAGCTATAATTTCTTATGATTTACACAGTCAAAGACAGTCAAAATGAAAAACAAGTAAACATCTTTCTGTTATTCTCTGCTTTCAGTCAAGACTTATCTGACATCAGCAATATCTCTGGTTCCATGTCCTGTGCAGAATCCAGCTTGAATTTCTGGCAGTTCCTGGTCAATATACTGTTGCAGTCACTTTTGAATGATCTTTAGCATGGATATTAATGATACTGTTTGATAATTTCCATAATTGGCTGGGTCAGCTTTCTTCTTGTGAATAGGTATTAGTATGAGTGTCTTATAGGTGATTGGCCAGGTAGCTGTCTTCTACATTTCTTGGTACAGACAAGTGAGCACTTCCAGTGCTGCATCCAATTGTTGAAACATGTTAATTGATATTCCATCAACTCAATTGTTTTTTGCCAATGCCTTCATTGCAGCTTTGACTTCTACGTTCAGTATCATCAGTTCCTGATCATACGTAACCTCTTGAAACAGCTGAATATCGATCAGTTCTTTCTGATATAATGACTCTGTGTATTCTTCCCATCTTTTTTTTTTAATTTTTATTTTTACTTAACATAACTGAGTGAAAATGTACATTCACATATAAATTTACATGCCCCCCTATATGCAGCTTCCATTGCTCTCCCCGTCCGGCGACCGCACACCATTCCTCTCTGCTCCACACACGCCCCATCCTCCCAACAGTCTTCTTTCCCTTCCTCTCCATCCACTCCCCTTCCTCCAGCCAGAGGTCAGCAAGATGATATCCTATAGATGTATAGAACCATAAAGCGCCTCCAATATATAGTCACTCTGCATTGCCAAGTCCAATCCATTCCTGTCCAAAGAGTGGACCTTTGTTATAATTTATGGGAAAGGGCAGCATCAGGGCAGGGGGCCATGCTCTCAGAGGAACCCCAAAACTGCTGGACCATCAGTTGAGGTCTTTTAGTGGAGATCTCATGATGCACCTCTTCCCATTCCTGTGCCGCCAGTGAGGCTCCTCTCAGCGAGCTCCGTCGTGGCTATCACTGGTGGTGGCCAGGCACCATCCGGCTCCTCTGGTCCCAAGTCGATGTAGGCACCCACTCTTGTGGGTCTCTCTGTCTACTCAGTTGTCTTTACCGCATGCCATTTTGGCCCTCAGTGAGCATCCGTTCCTGCTGAGCTGGGACCACCTGCTGTGTCCTGGGTGGCAGCTCGGCAGCTTTCAAGACCCCAGATGCCACCCACCAATGTGGGGTGCAGAGAGCTCTCCCAGCAAAATGCTAGCTATGCCAACTGGCCTGGAACTCACCCAAGAGCATGGTCCCCCGGCCCCTGCCCCAGCCACTCCATCCCTGCAGCACTGAGTCAAGATGGAAGGAGTATTCAAGTTATGCTGAAGTCCACCCAATGTTGCTCTTGTTCCTAATGTGTGCTGTCACTGATTTCTCCCAACTAGATTTCTGGTAACTATCTAAACTAAATCCTCCTCCCTCACCCTCCCTCCCTCCCCTCCCTTGCAGCTGTCAAAGAGTCTTTTCTTCTACACGCAAGTCTGTTTTTGAGATCTTATCGTAGAGGTCTCATACAGTATTTGTCCTTTTGTTGCTGACTACTTTCACTCAACATAATGTCTTCCAGTTGAAACCAGGTTAGGAGATGTTTACTGGAATCATCGTTATTCTTTATCATTGCGTAGTGCTCCATTGAGTATATGTACCACAGTTTACCTATCCATTCTTCTATTGTTGGGCATCTGGGTTGATTCCATCTTTTTGCTATTGTGGACTGTGCTGCGATAAACATTCTGGTGCATGTGTCCGTTGGTGTGAAAGGCCTTGAATCTGTAGGATATATTCCAAGTAGTGGAATTACTGGGTCAAATGGTATATCAATATCCATTTTTTTAAGGAAGCGCCAGATTGCCTTCCAAAGAGGCTGGACCATTTTGCAACCCCACCAACAGTGTAGGAGGGTTCCACTTTCTCTACAGCCTCTCCAGCATTTGTTGTTTTGTGTTTTCTGGATCATGGCCAATCTTGTTGGGGTGAGATGGTATCTCATTGTTGTCTTGATTTGAATTTCTTTAATAACTAAAGATCGTGAGCATGTCCGCATGTGTTTTTTGGCTGCCTGGATCTCCTCTTTAGTGAAGTGTCTGTCCACCTCCTTTGCCCATTGCTTTCTTCCCATCTTTTTTTGATGCTTCTTGAGTTGTTTAATATTTCCCTATAGAATCTTTCGCTGTTGCAACTCAAGGCTTGATTTTTTTCTTCAGTTCTTTTTGGTTTTCCTTTTTGGTTTTCTATCTCCAGCTCTTTGCGCATGTCATTATAATACTTTTCCTTGTCTTCTTAAGCTATCTTTGAAATTTTCTGTTCATTTTACTTCATCATTTCTCCCTTTTTCTTTAGCTATTCAATGTTCAAGAGCAACTTTCAGAGTCTCTTCTGACGTGTAATTCAGTCTTTTCTTTTTTTCCTGTCTTTTTAATGACGTCTTTCTTCATGTATGGTGTCTATTAATGTCATTCCACAACTTGTCTGGTCTTCAGTCATTAGTGTTCAAGACATCAAATGTGTTCTTAAGATGGTCTCTAAACTCAGGTGAGATATATTTGAGGTTGTACTTTGGCTCCCGTGGACTTGTTCTAATTCTCTTAAGTTTCAATTTGAACTTGCTTATGAACAGTTGATGGTCTGTGTCACAGCCAGAACCTGATCTTTTTCTGATGATAGTGAGCTTTTCCATCATCTTTGTCCACAGATGTCATTGATTTGATTCCTGTGTATTCCATCTGGTGAGGTCTGTGTGTATAGCCGCCATTTATGTTGGTGGAAAAAGGTATTTGCAATGAAGAAGTCATTGATCTTGCAAAATTCTATCCTGTGATTTCTGGCATCATTTCTATCACCATTGCCATATTTTGCAACTACTGATCTTTCTTTGTTTCCAACTTTTGCATTCTAAGTACTATTAATTATCATATATCCTGATTGCATGGTCAGTCAATTTTGGACTGCAGAAACTGGTAAAAGTCTTCAATTTCTTCATCTTTGGTCTTAGTGATTGACACATAAATTTAAGTAAGAGTCATATTAACTGGCCTTGCAGGCATATGGAAATTATGCTATCACTGACAGCAATGTACTTCTTGACAGATCTTGAAATGCTCTTTCTGATGATGAGTACAACACCATTCCTCTTCAAGTTTTCATTCCTGGCATAGTAGGCCGTATGATTGTCTGATTCAAAATGGCCAATACCAGTCTTTTTCCATTCATTAATGCTTAGGATATCAATGTTTATGAATATCATTTCATTGTTGATGATTTTGAATTTTCCTAGACTCATACTTTGTACATTCCATGTTCTGATTATTAATGAATGTTTGCAGTTGTTTCTTCTCATTTGGAGTCATGCCACATCAGCAAATGAAGGTCCTGAGAACTGGACTCCATCCACGTCATTAAGGTCGACTCTACCTTGAGAAAGCAGTTCTTCCCCAGTTGTCTATTGAGTGCCTTCTAACCTAGGGAGCTCATTTTCCAGCACTATACCTGACAATGTTCCTCCATTATTCACGAGGTTTAAGCTGGCTAATTTTTTTCAGAAGTAGACTGCCAAATCCTTATTCGCAGTCTGTCTTAGTTTGGAAGCTTAGCTGAAACCTTCCACCAGTGGCATAGTTGGCAAAGCTGTCAGCGTCACAGGAACACCCAAGCCCCCACAGTATGACAAAATGACAGTCAAGTGTGGGAATCTCCGTTACTTAGAGTCAAATGATTATAAATGTCAATCACACCAAGAAAACACTTTCACAACAACATCCAGGCTGGTGTTTCACTAAACAGTTGGAAAATGCAGTTTAACCAAGTTGACACATAAAATTAACTATCACACCTATTTAGAAAAGTAAATGAAAATGTAGTATGCATGTATGTATTTAACAGAATTCTTACAAAATTTTAAATTGGCAAACAGAAACAAGATATTCATAAGAGCACTGATTAAATGGGCAGTGGTACAAGCTCCCCACTAAGACGGGAAACGGTTCTGTGGAGAAGATGAGACATTCACTAAAGAGAAGACAGCTGCGACAGGAACCCGGCGGCGGGCACTGCACTGCACTCAAGTGGAGGCAGAGCCGCGCAGAGAGCTGTCTGCGAATCAGTGTGTTTCCAACAGAGGGAGCCAGTGTGAACTGGTCCTCTTTTGAACTCTGGATTCTTGGTTGCTGCTTGGGGCGGCTGCAAACAGGGTTAAAAATGACAGAACAGGGGAAAAAGGGAGCTGAGGTTGACCTCCTCCCTCCTTCAAGTCTGAAAGCAGTTTATACCCCTAGACTCGCTGCTAGAGCTGAAATCAGTATGAAAGACAGCTCTTCAGACAAAAATGGGACTGGAATAGAACACATTCGGCTGTGAATCAGCTGCTCTGTAGAAATGAGACGGGAGGGTGGAGAGGACAGGAGTTGGCTGTATGAACACAGGACGTCCAGGGTGGAAAGGAGGAGTGTGCTGCCGCAGAGTTGGGAGAGCAGCTAGAATGGCATGGAGGGTTTTATGTGGTAAATTGACTTGGATTGTAAACCTTCACTTAATCACAATGAAATATAAAATAAATGAAATAAAAGGAGTTTACGGGAGAATTGGGGTCAGAAACCTGGATACGAGAGGCCTTAGCTGTGTGTCTTCCATGGTGGGGCTCCCTTACGTGGTTGTGTCCCTTTCCCGTTCCTCCTTTCTCAGGTATCTGTGCTGCACACCATCACCACTCTGTGGGAAGATGTCCATGGATGGCTGTCCTCTCTGCCCAACCAGTTCTGGGGCAGCTCTGATCCTAGCTTTGCTTTAGTCTTCTCTTTCCTCTCCATGATCACATTGCTCCACTGTCTACACAAAAATCCCTGACTACCATCTACTGAGGCCTTATTTTAAGCCTCAAGACTTACGCCTATGTGATGAAGCAACGGAGGCACAGAGGGGTCAGAAGACTCGGCAACAGTTGCTCAGTGAGAAGGGAACAGATAAGTACAACACCAAGACAAACCCATTATCGTGGAGTCAGTTCCTACTCAGCGAGTCTATAGGACAGAATAGAACTACACCATAGACTTTCCAAATAGCGCCTGGTGGATTTGCACAGCCGGCCTTTTGATGAGCAGCTGTAGTACTTAAAACACGAAGCCATCAGGGTTTCTGTCAGTGCACTAAGCATATGGAAACTTTACAGCCCTGAAACTTTGCAGTAACCCCAAAGCCAACTCCTGCCCCCCTTAAGTTCTTCCTGCACCAGTCCTCAAAGCAGCTCCTACCCAAATAGGCCTGCTTAACATCCCTCTGCTGCCTTGCTTCATCCAGTTTCCTTTGACGGCCCCTCAACTGCTCTGCCTGCTTCCATCCTTGCCCCTTTTCTGGGCCACCCCAGAAAAGCAAGAAAGATTGCTTTCTCAAGTGCAAATCAGATCATATCTTTTTCACCCACTGCAAAAAAAAAAAAAATTGCCATCCAGTCAATTCTGACTCACAGCGACCCTATAGAACAGAACGGAACTGCCGCATAGAATTTCTAAGGAGTGCTTGGTGGATTTGAACTGCGGACCTCTTAATTAGCAGCCATAGCCCTTAACCACAATGCCTCCTTAAAAGCTTGCAAGGTGTCCCCAACTGCCATCCAGAGAAACTCCCACCTGGCAGGTGAAGACCCTTCCTTGTCTGGTCCGTACCAGCCAGCCCAGCTTCCCTTCCCTCCACAGTCCCACAGCATCCAATTCTCCAGTTGTACCACACTTGTTCCCAAATGGCTTTTGCCTGTCCTCATGTCCCCTTTGCTGGGAAGGCAATCTCTCCTTCACACATTTCATGTCTGCATCCTTCAAGACACAGACTCACCTATCATCTCCACCTGAACACGTCCTGATTCTCCTTCCGGGGTAGAGTCTTCTCACTGGTGCCATCTTCATCACACCACCTATGAATTTTGTTTTCCTTTTTTAAAAAATTTTAAGCATAGATCTTTTATTTAGTTATCTCCCTCACTGAAATGCTTATCTGTGTACCTCTAGCACTGAGCCTAGCACCTGGGACACTGTAAATATTCAATAGGTGTTTGTTGAGTAACTGCTGAATGAATAGGATGCAGCAGTGGAGGTTGATGGGAGGCAGAAGCGGAAGTCAGGCAGGTGTTACAGCAACCCAGGGGGAGGTGCTGAAGGTGGAAACCAAGGCCAGGGCCTTGGGAAGTTACAAAGACACTGCCTTGAAACCTGAAACATAGGCCTCAATAGAAGGAACAAACCTGTGAAGGCTGGGGCTCTATTTTTGAACCATTTGAGATAGCACCTCATGGGCAGTGACTGTTCTGGAGGCTGCTCTTTGAATAGGACACAAATGAGGTTTGGCAGCTGTCCTTGAGGCCCAGTGGCCCACCACTGGTCAGGTGAGAGAGACCCGTGCACTGTCTCTCTCACCAGCCTGGGCTCCTTCAGGACCTGGGGTGGAGAGCAAGGCTTTTGCATCAGGATATGAATTCTGGAGTCATGCAGGATCAGGAGGATAGTGGGGAAGACGGTATAGAAATATTCTAGAAGGATCCAGCAAGTGAGGAAGAGAAAGATGGGGAAGGCAGATGGCAGCCCATCTGTCCTCCTATGGGACTGAGCAGGAGGCCTCTTTTGCCAAGTCAGGCTTCCAGCCAGCGGTGACACCTTGGAAAGACATCAGGTGAAAGACAGACCTGTGTTTCTATTGTGTAAGATTATACTGCTGTCTTCTGCCTTCACAGCAGTCATGTGTCAGTGTGGTGAATGAATAGAGGGAGACTTGCTTTGGGGTACTCTGCTTTAGAGGGTGAGAAAGTAATTAGTCCTGGGAGGGACGTTTGTACTGAGCAATCTGACACTCCAGCTGTGGGTCCTTGGTAGTAACCACTCACCCTCAGCAGGGTCTGCTCCAGCTCTAGGCATCTCCACCTGGATCAAGCCAGTCCCTAGAGTTCAAGTGTAAACTAGGTTGAAACCACAGGTCTGCCTTCTAGGTCATCACTTGCACAAGTGTGGCTTATCCTTAAGCCATCTTTACTCTGGGCAGAGAAGACAATCAATCACCAATCTATAAGCTTTTTCCTGTTCCACACAATGCCAGCCAAAACCTTGCAACTTGGGACACGGCTGGCACAGGCCCAGGGAACAAAGCAATTATATTTCTAATGGAAGAAAAGAAAGAGGAGAAGGATTCATTAGACAGGAGTCCAGAGTTAACTCTATCATTATACAAGCTTCCTAATTCCCCAAGTCTAACACCAATGGGAGCCTTTTTATGTCTCTTCCCCTGCCCCACCTCCCATAAAGCAAAGCTGTGTCCAATGCACACAAAGTCAACAGCTGGCTTAGTTACACAGCACTCCCTCACAGCACAACAATGGGGCTACTACGTATAGCTAGTTAAGTCAGAGCAGAGACCAAATCCCCTGCCCCACGGCTTCCGCCCATTGCACGTCCACATACCATTATTGTTCTTGCCTCCGCCTGCATACTTCTAGTGGCTTGGGGAATTTGTCTAGCTCTGTCTTTTTGTCACGTGCCCTTGTTATTTCTTTCTGCAGGAGATACTCTGGTTAAGCCAGCATAAAATGAATGCCAAGAAATGTTCCTTCATTGTGGGCATCTTCTCTATGCTTCTCACCACCCAGTTCCTCATCTTTGAACTGAACTATGTCACCCACTTTGGCTACAGAGAGACCAGGTTCAGCATTTACAGGGAAACACAGGATTACTGGATCATAGCTAACATGAAGGGTATCAAAATCTGCCTGTCCCTCATCACCCTCGTAGTCAGCGGGAGCCTCATTTATTGCATCCATGTGAATAACCTCACGGGGCTGCTGACCTATTCCATATGGATCATCATCTACGAGGTCTTCAACTTCCCCCTGGCCCTGCTCCTCAAGGATTCCATCAGAAAGCTGTTTGAGGAAGTGAGTTACCTGCACTTGATCTTCCAAGTCTCTCGCATGCTCCTGCACTTCTGCTGCCTGCCCTTTATTGTCAAGCAAACGCTCATCCTTTATAATGACCCCAAGAGGACAGGCAAACTAGGCCATCGACGGTTATCCTCTATCAGTACAATTGACACATGGTCCTTAGCTGGGCAACTACCATATCGCAAGTGAAACTGAAACATTCCATAAAAAGAGAGCAAAAGAGGACCATCGCTCCCCAGTGCTGGCACTCCCCTTTCCCTCCGTGCCTTCTGTTGAGGCTGCTTGTTTTGTGGGGTTCTGCAGTTAGGAGTATTTCTTGGGGGAGGTAGATATTGCATGGTCCAATTCTCACGCACGTATGTGTGTGTGTGAGAGAGAGATTTGTTTTAGCATTTAATTATAAGCTTACCTTTGTGCTTACCTAACTGTGTCATGGGTTTATGCTGTTGTCTTTCATGATCTGCTCTCTGCATGGTCTTAGATTCTAATTTTCCTCTGTGGATTCCCCACAGATTCACAGTCCTCCCAAAGCCTTTTGGAGTACTGCTTCCCCATAGATCCTTCTGTGCCAATGGAAATGCTCTCTAGCTATATCGTCCACTTACCATGTGTGGCTACCAAGGACTTAAAATGTGGCTCTTGGGACCTAGGAACCAAAGTTTAAGTTGTATTCCCTTTTAGTTAATTTTAATTTCAACAGCCACTTGCTGCTGGCTTGTGGTGACCATAGGGAAGAGTGTAGTACCCTGGAGCCTCACTTCACTCTTGTATTTAAAAAAAAAACAAACACAGTGCTGTCAAGTCAATACCATCTCATGGTGACCCTATAGGACATACGAGAATGGCCCCATAGGGTTTCCAAGGAGCACCTGGTAGATTCAAGCTGCTAACTTTTTTTGGTTAGCAGCCATAGCATTTAACCATTATACCACCAGGCTTTCCAGCATGCAACTGTGGAAAGAATTCCTTTCCAGCTTTGCTTATGCTTTCCACAAAGGAGTTTTTCATCTTTCTTAGTAGTGAAGTGCTAAGAAAAGTGCCCATTTAAGAAAACTCCAAGCTTTCTCCACTTGGGCGCTATAGACATTTTGGACTAGAGAATTCTTGGCTATGGGGAGCTGTTCTCAGCATTGTAGGATGTTGAGGTGTATCCCGAGCCTCTACCCACTAGATGACAGTAGCATCTCCCTACTCCAGTTGTGACAACCAAAAATGTCTCCAGATATTACTAAGTGTACCCTGGAGGGTAAAAGTACCCAGAGTTGAGAACCACTTACTCTGAAGGCATGCACCCCCAATGCTGAAAGCTGCTTTGCCCTATGGCTCGTGGAGTGTTCCCCTTACCAAGAGCCCTCTCTCTACATTCAGCACCTTGTGTCATTTCATTCCTCAGGTTCCCAGCTTACTAGTTAATGAAACCAAGGCCAGGGACTCAGGTGGTGCAAGTAAGAGCACACAGGACTTGAGTCTAGATCATCTGACTTCCTGCACAAAAGCCCCACTTGGTTCCCTGAAGCACTCCTGCTTTTACCAGGATAAAAAGGAAGGACCTCCTCTTAAGATATTTCCTTTACCCTGAAAAATGCTGGAAATGAAGTCAATGAATACCGCTCACTTTGACCACATCTCTCTAAGCCATGAGCATAACGTCAGTCCAGTTACCAGCAAGTGACCCAGCTCATAGCCACCCCATGTGTGTCAGAGTAGTGCTGTGTGCCGTAGGATGCCCAGTGGCTGGTTTTTTGGAAGTAGATCACTAAGGTGCCACCGGGTGAATTCAGACATCTAACCTTTGGGCTAGCAGCCTAACTGTTACCACACAGGGGCTTCAATAACAACAGTCGCTCACCTTATTGAATACTTACTCGGTGCCAGACACTATTCTAAGAATTCACTAAATTCTTCCTGTGGGGGACAGATCTGGATCTAGGCCACTTACCAAAATGATCGCAAGAGAAGTCAACGTGCAGGGTGTCAGCACCTCTCCCACCCAGACACTGTTGGTGGCAAGCCTACCGTGAATCACTACAGAAGGCCTCTGCAGTGGCATCTGCCTGCATGGTCAGCCCTCTCTCTGCCTCACTGTGTATACCTTAGTGAGAGTATCTAAAACCAACAGGACAGACCTTCCTGGGGAGTCAACTGGGGTCTGTCTGCTCCTTGTTACACTTGGTGCTGAGGGCTGCTGACTGAGGCTGCTGTGTGCTAGGAAGCAGGCATCTTGAGTGGAGGCTAAACCACAGCCAACGCACTACCAGAGAACAAGGCAGACCTCCTCAGATCATTTCGGGGTGTGACTACCTGTTCCCAAACCTACAACAGTTGGCTGCTGGAAGGATGTGAACGCCTACAAAAGGTTAAGTAGAGTCAGAGGTAGGTTGCCTAAATGGAGATAGCTTTCCCAGCCACCGCAAGGCCGCTGGAACTCTGAAATCAACAAGATAGCTCTCTTGAAAGTCTGTCTGGGGAGTGCCAACCCCAACTCCTCCTAGAAAGAGAAAAGTCTGCCTGTGGTTCTCTGAAAGCCAGCTCCGATAAAAGCAGTCCCCCCAGAGCACTGAAGGAAACCTCAGGGAAAAACATAAGGCAACACCCAGCCCCAAAGAGGGCTTGATGGGTGCATATTTTCCAATTAAAAAGGTGAATGCAGAAACAAGGAAAGAGAATAATAACCAGAGAGGGAGGACTGCATCCCCTGGTGGAAACATTGATTAATATCCACTATCTCACTTCAGTGTCAGCGCCCTCTGGTGGACAGACTGACTACAGCCTGTTCTACGGTATGTTCGGGAGAGACTGAAATTTGAATGAGATCTGGAACTTTTGAATCCCAATCCAAATTCCAACCAGACCCGAACTCTGCTGCCATTAAATCAATTGTGACTCGTAGGGACCCTATAAGACGTCGTAAAACTGCCCCCATTGAGTTTCTACGGAGCGCCTGGTGGTTTCAAACTGCCGGCGTTTTGGTTAGCAGATGTAGCACTTCACCGCCACCACACTGCTAGGGTTTCCATCTTTATACTACGGAAACCAAAAAAAAAACCCCCAAAAAAACAAAAAAACAAAAACAAAACAAAAAATACCTGTTGCTGTCAAGTTGATTCCAACTTGTGGCATGTCTGTATGTGTTACAGAGTAATTTTCTTGACTGTGATCTTTACAGAAGCAAATCACCAGGCCTTCCTTCTGTAGTGTCACTGGGTGGGTTCAAACTGCTAACCTCTAGATTAGCAGTCAAGCACAAAGTGTTGGTGCCACTTAGGGACCTTCAGGGCCCAGTAAACCAAAAACCAAACCAAATCCGCTACTGCTGAGTTGACTCAGACTGTTAATGACTCTGTAGAGTAGAACTGCCCTGTGGAGTTTCCAGGGAGCACCTGGAGGATTTGAACCGCCAGCCCTCTGGTTAGCAGCCACAGCAGTTAATCACTACACCATCAGGGTTTCCTCACAGCCATGTTAAAACACATGCCAATCTACACTCATGACTTTTTCCCATAACTGTCCTAACCCCTAGTCTTCCCACCTCCATCCTTCCAGTTGTTCAGGCCAAAAACCCAGAAGTTATCTTTGTATCGTCTCTTTTTCTCACTCTTTATCCAGTTCATCAGCAAATTCTATCATTTCTAGTTCAAAGTACATCCAGAACCCAACCACCCATCGTCTCTGCCGATAGCATCCTGTTTCAAGCCATCTCCATTCCTTGCCCAAGCTACTGCAGCAGTAAGCTCCTAACTGGTCTCCCTGGTGACACCCTTGTTGTCTCTACTGTCTATTTTCGACCTAGTGGGCAGAGGGACCCTGTTGAAATCAAAGTCAGATCATACCCTTTCTCCACCTCCCTAATCACAATCTGCCAGAATTCCCTACCACTCAGAGCAAAAATCCCAAGTCTAAGTGCTAGGCTCTAAATACTTCAGTCCTCTGCCGGGCCTCTGGTTTCCTCTCTAACCATTTTGTCTTCTCTTGCTCTGCTCCCACCATACTGGACTCTTTGCAGTTCCTCTTACACACTCAGCACACTCCAGCCTCAGGACCCCTTGCACTTACTGTTCCTTTAGCTTGGAACGTTCTTTCTCCAGATATCTGTTGGCTTCCTCTATTGCTGCCTTCGAGTCTCTGCTCAAAAATCATCTTACCACACAGGCTTTATTAGAGGAGCCTTCCCGAACAAGGAAACTCGGATGACGTAGTCATTAGCTGCTGCATCTGCTAACCAAAAGGTCAGCAGTTCGAATCCAACTGGTGCTCCTTGGAAACTATGGAGCAGTTCTACTCTGTCCTATGGGGTCACCATGAGTCAGAATCGACTTGAAGGCAGTGAGTTTGGTTCAGGTTTCCCTACCAACCTGTGGGAAACACCCCCTCCCAACCCCTTTCCTCTCCCTCCCACATTATTACCTTGTTCTATGTTTTTTGTAACAGATATTATCACCTGACTTTCTGTATGTAGTTACCTCTCTGGCCCCTAAGATACAGTCAGCATATTTTCTTCATTGCCGTTATCCTAGCACCTAGAACAACACCTAAGCTGCAGCAAGCACTTCATAAACTTTTGTGGAATGAATGCACACAGACCCTCCGCAGAAAGAGATAACCTGTTGTGTCTTTTTTTCTTGGTTACGGTGGACGGGCTTGTGAGGGGTAAATGCTTATTGTCTTGCTCTTACTCTTTTGGCCTCTTCCACCTGCTCCTTTCTTCTCTCACTGATTTCTGGTGAAGAACACAGATAGTTTAAAGGTGGGAAAATACCTGCAAAGGATAAGATTTCGACTTCTGCATCCCTTTTCTCTTTCCTTTATGCTTCCCCCTTGCACCAGCTACTGACACCAGAAGCACCACCTCATCCCTTAGCCCCATGTCACTAATCCTGAAACAAGTCTTACCAACAGTGCAGGTGTCCCTGGGAAGGGCAATACTCTAAGAGCTGTCACCACCCTGACACCTTCAGCATCTGAAGACCCTTCAGCCTTCCTTCTTCTTTTCCTATACAAGGTTTATTGGGTGTCTGCTGTTTGGAAATCCTGAGCTGGGAAGTGGGGAACACCCTGGGAGGCAAGAGACAGTTTATATTCCAAAAAGGCTCCCAGCCTAGGGAAGCGCTATGTTATTTGAGCCATTCAGACACGGTATGATAGGTACTGGGAGGATACTGGGGCCACAGGAGGGATCCCTGATGCATTCTTGAAGGGTCAAGAATCAGGGAGGTCTTCCTGGAGGAGACATTTAAGCAGAGTTCTGGAAGAGATCAAGATTTAGCCTTGAGAAGGGAGAAAAAGAGACAGGAGGGTAGGAACCTGGGAAGACACAGATAACCTAGAAGAGTAAAGCTCCTATCTGTCATTTCCACCTCAGAGTGAAGGCAGGGACTCTATGTGGGAAGTAAATGACAGTGTCCGGAGGAAGTAAGCAGACACAGAACTTCCCCAGAGAGAAAAGGACCTCTGCTTTTCCCACAGCCTCTGCTGTCTACTCCCAGAAGGCACCTCTTCACCACACAGGACAGATGAATTCTGTATTGGCCTTTCCCTGGTGGTCCCACAATCTGTACTTCTCCTTCACAGCCTCTGGCTCCGTTCTGCTTGTTCCCTTCCCCAGTGCTCCCCACATTGATCACCATTGTTCCTGGCCTTTCAAACCCTTCTGAACTCTTCTTTTTTTCTTTTCTTGAGTCTCTTCTGATTGTCAGTCTCTTTTGATGTTTTGCTTTTTGACATGAATTTGCCCACTCAACAGATGTTTTATGAAGACCCTTGAGAGCTGAACCCTGGGCAAAACTGCCATGGAGACAAAGGCTGAGACCCTAACTCTCCAGACATATTCTCACCTAGGGAAGCTGCTCAGACAAACCCTCCCCAGGGTTTATCTTCTCTCTTTTACCCCCATGAGTTTTTAGTAAAACAGAACTTAAACACCAAAACCAAATCCATTGTCACTGAGTCGACTCTGACTCTTAGCGACCATATAGGACAAGGTAGAATTGCCCCATAGAGTTTCCAGGGAACACCTGGTGGAGTTGAACTGCCAGCCTTTTTGGTTAGCAGATATAGCACTAAACCACTATGCCACCAGGATTTCCAGAGCTTGCGTACAGGCTTAACTTTTTTTCTATAAATAATTGTTTTCTATCCCAAGAAATAAGCCCAAACCAAACCCACTGCCATCAAGTCCATTCTGACTCACAGTGACCCTATAGGACACAGTACAGTACAACTGCCCCGTGGGGTTTTCAGAGAGCAGCTAGTAGATTTGAACTGCTGGCCTTCTGGTTAGCAGCTGAGCTCTTACATGCTACGTCACTGTCTTAGGCTGGGTTTTCTAAGGAAGCAAAACCATTAACACGTGTAGGTACAACGAAAGATTTATAATATATATATATATACAGATAGATAGATACAAATATAGGAAACAGCTCACGTAATCACAGAAGCTGAGTGTCCCAAGCTCTGGCACAAGCCTCACGTGTCCACGGAAGCTGAGGAACCCAAGGTCAGCAAGTCAGAGATCAGAGTTGTAGATCACCGGTTGTGTAGATCAGTGGATCCCAAGCTGGTGGCGAGACGAAGCGACAGTGGCGAATGCAGGATCAGCAGGTCAGGGAGCAGGACTCTCAAGTGCCGACTGTAAGGATTGATGAGCCCAACAGCTGCTAGCTCAAGTCCCGGAACCAGACACTGGAAGAAGAGAGCAGGAGCTCCTGGCTGATCAGCGGCCGTAGTCCAAGGTTGCGAGATGAGAGCCGAGGGGCAGGGAGCCACCACAAACCCCGCCCTGCCACTTAATACAGCAGCCAAATAGGTAGTAGCCAAGTTGACATAATCTTGACCACCACAGTCACCTAAGCTTCTCCCTGGGAAATAGGTTTTGCAAAGGCTTTCTGTCCATATTACTTTTGTTTCATAGGCGAGGGCTTTGTATGTATGTGTTTGTGGGCACATGTGTTTGCGTATCTATGTTTCTGTCTTGTGTGTATACATGCATATGCAAATGTATGTCTGTTGTGTGTGTTTGTGTATGTGTGTGTATGTAAGAGTCTAAATTAAGCAATTATTTGGTGATTGTCAGCAATAAACTGTTAAAGATAGAAAAAGATCGAACATTGTTTTCAAGCTGTATGCTTTTCTAAAATCTCTTCTGCCTTCTACCAAGGCCACAGGTTTCCTTCCGTTAGCCCATGATGGGCAGCACTCGAATGCATCTTATTTAAAGGGGATACTCGATTGTTTTCTCACCCCATCCGTGTGGTACTGACAAGATGGGTAGGTGACATGATGAAGAAGGGAACATGAGGTCAGCCTGCTTCTGAAATAATTTTAGGGGAAACAAAGGATCCCTTTTGGAAGAATAGGAAAAGAGTAGTCAAAAAAGTGTTCAAGCAACCAGAAGTCCTGCTGACTCCACCAATCGATACTTTGCAGCTGTTTTTCAAGGATTTCCCCACTCCCTACGTCTTCCTCTGCACAGGCTGAGCCTCCTGCCTGGTACCCCTCATCTCAGGCCACCACACTACCCTACCCTTATACTTCTGAGAAGGGTCTCTTGCATTTTATGACCCGATTAAGGTTGTTTTACTTGGTGTTTAATCACTTTGGGACAGTGGTCACCTCCTCCCCCTCTGTCTAACATCCTAGAAGACATCTATGTTTCCTAAGCATTTTCTTTCCTTCTTTCAGGAACCACATGATATGTCAACTATATTCCAGGCACTCTGAAAGGAAACAAAAAGAAAAAGCAAAAAGCAAAAAACAAACAACCGAAAAAACTCAATGCTGTCAAGCTGCTTCTGACTCATAGTAACGTTATAGTTCAGAGTAGAACTGCCCCGTAGAGTTTCCAAGGAGTGCCTGGTGGATCTGAACTGCTGACCTTCAGGTTAGCAGCCATAACACTTAACCACTTATGCCACCAGGGTTTCCACTGTGAAAGGAAGGAAGATGAAAATAAAAAGCAAGATGCAGTCGTGTCCCTGAATCAAGAAGGTGGCAGGTAAGGAAGCAGTTACAACAGTCTGTGACAACTCAGAGAACAGAAGTAAGTCCAACATGCTATGTTTTCTCTGTTTTCAGGTGTTCATTCATTCAACAAACATTTTTTGAGCACACGCTCTACAAGAAACTCTGTTCTGGATGTTGGAGCTGTTAAAAAACTAAGAAGCAAACAAACAAACAAAAAAAACCATTGCTGTCAAGCAATCTGACTCATAGCAACCTTCTAGGGGTGAAGAAAATAGATCAACTTTCTACGCTCACGAAATTTACACTCTAAGGGAGAAGACAGAAGTTAAACAAGTGAACATATGTGCTCACCTGTGTGTGCGTGTACATAGTTTCACCTAATGAGAAGTGCTATGGAAAAAATATAACAAGATAGATTAACAAAGAGTTTTACCCCAGACGATAAGACTAAGCCAGTCCTAGAAATTCTATTCTCTTGTGAGTGACTGAGTGGAGAACTGTCCTTGGAGGTGATAGAGAGGTGTAACCAGGAGACCTTTCGATCAGGAATATCTCTTTAAGGAGGTGATGCTTAACATGCCTGAGAAGGTCTGTGGAAAGGACAATCCAAGCAGAAGGAACAAGAAGTGAAAATGTCCTGAGGGAAGAACAAGTTCAGCATGTTCAAAAGACAATCAGAAAGCCATGGATTGGATCACAGTGAGTGATGGCATGGAAGAAATGGTAGACCAGTTGGTCCAACAACCACTTCAATCCGTCTAGTGTACCTTCTTGTACCTCAGAGTAGGAAGCTAAAACCAAGTGTTCCAGAGTCCCTTGCAGCTACCATCCTAGAGGCTATGCATGAAATGTGATCTTTGGAAGGTAAAAGCAAGGCAGAGGCCATCTTCCTGTTGCCCTTGACTTTGCTTCTTGCAGACAAGGTCATGGAAACACCATGTTTCTCTCCAGCAATGCTTTAGTGTGCAGTCGTTAGCTGGGTGGGCAGCTGTGGCTTCCTGATCTTTGGGTTGATGCTGGAGTGGTATTTTCTCAAAATCAGCAGTCCTTGCTGCAACTTCCTGACCCCCACCTTCCTGATGGGGGTGGTGACAGCAATAGCTCTCCTGGAGTGGAAGTGGGGGTGAGGTGGCGAGAGAGCTCACTGGTGTCATTCCAAGAATCATTCCCAGAGATGTAGCCTCTCCTGTCCTTCCAAAGATTTTGAAGAAATCACCTCCCTATACTCAATCTCCTTCTGCTTTAAGTACCTCGTGAGCTCTCAGATTCCTTTAAGTGGTCATGAGTGATATAAGGTTTGGGAACCATATGAGAAGCTCATACCCCTGGGAGACCTCACTGTTAAAGAGAAAAGTACTCATCTAACCCTAACCTCTGTTTCTCAAGGCAGAGCCAGTTCCCGATTCGTGATGCCATCACCTTCAGATAGTTCATATTTAAATAATCAAAGAAGCATTGGCCATCTTAATTAACCATTCCAGAAGTTTCTCTTTGTTTTCTGTACTTTCTGATTTGCTTGAAGAAGCTGTGGCAGGCTTGGTTTCCTCTATCTTTTCTTCAGTAGACAATGCTTGGTTAGACATTCACTGACCTGTCCTTTATTATAATTACCACATACTAGTCAACTATAGAGTCACTGTGAGTCAGAATTGACTCAATGGCAATAGGTTAAGTTTTTCTTTTTCTTTTTTTCAGTCAGGTGTGAAAGTGATACTGGTTTGGATTTCCAGGGTCCCCTGTTATAGTTGCAGACCAGAAGGACAGTCATCTTGGTGACCTGCCATTAAAAGAGAACCTTTATGAAGCCACTCTGTTCTATAGGGTTGCTGTGAGTCAGACTCCACTGGACAGCAACCAGTTTACTATGAATACCCTGGTGGCACTGTGGTTAAAGTACTTGGCTGCTAACTGACAGGACGGTGGTTCAGACCCACCAGGCACTCTGTGGGAGAAAGACATAATAGTCTCCTTCTGTAAAGATTTACAGCCTTGAAAACACTATGGGGCAGTTCTGTATTGTCTGATGGAGTTGTGATGAGTTGGAATTAAGTTGACAGCAATGAGTTTTACTATGAATACAACCTATATAGAAAGCACCGAATGAGAATCTAATCAACACAACTGAACTGTACATGTAGAAATTGTTGAGTTGGTGTGTGTTCTGCTATGTATATTCTTTTTTTTATTGTGATTGAGTGAAAGTATACAATCCAGTTTAAATTTGTATGCCCACCTATCTGCAGCTCCTCTGTTGTCCTTGTTCAATGACAGCACACTCCTCCTTTCCATTCTGTACATGTCATATACTCTTACCAATCTCTTACCGCCTTCTCTCCACCCCTCCACTCCCCTCTAGTAAGAGGCCAGTAGGACAACATCCTGTAGATGCATAGAACCATAAACTGCACACACGATATGGTCACTCTGTGTCTCCGTGTCCAATCCATTCCTGTCCAAAGAATTGACTTCAGTAATGATTTATGATCAGAGGCATTATCAAGTCTAGGGGCCATGTTCCCAGGGGAATCCCCAGGCCTTTGGACCATCAATTGTGGTCTTTTATGGGAGTTCTCAGGGTGCACCCCTTTTTCCTCTCATGTTGCCCACTGGGACTCAACATTATGAGCCCCATCACGGCTGTCATTGGTGGAGGCCGGACACCATCTGGTTCTTCTCATCACATGTTGATGTAGTCACCCATTGACATGGATCTTCCTGCCTTCTGGATTCTCTTTCCCTTGTTGTCTTTGACGATAGTCTGTTCCAGCTGAGCTGGGACCATTTGGTGTACCTCAGATGGCAGCTTTTTAGCTTTTAAGACCCTAGATGCTTCTCACCCATATTGGGTGCAGAAGACTCTCTTAGCAATAGTCTAGTTATGCCAATTGGCCTCAATGTATCCTGAGAACATGGTCACCAGAGCCCTGCCCCTACTACTCTGTCATTGCAATATTGGGTTAAGATTGGAAGAGTCTTCCGGTTATGTTGAAGTCCAGTTAAATCAATCTTCTTTCTAGCGTGTGCTGTCACTGATTTCACTCAACCAAATTTCTATCAGCTATCTAATCTATAACCAACCCTTTCCTTCCCTCGCCTCACTTGCAGCTGTCAAAGACTCTTTTCTTCAGTACATGAGTCTCTTTTTTTGTCCTTACAGTGGGGGGGGGGTCACATATATGATATTTGTCCTTGTATCACTGACTAATTTCACTCAATATAATGTCTTCCAAGTGAAACCAGATTATGAGATGAGCTATATATATTCTTAACAACAACAATAAATAAATGAAGTTTTTTAAAAAAGAAAGAAAAGCCCTGAGGGAGACACAAAACTTCCCTTCAGGTGTTTACAGTTTAATGGAGCATAATGTGTAGACAGATCATAATAACTAATGTTGACTATTTATTAGGCACATCTCCAAGTACTTTACATGAATGAACTAATATAATTCTCACAGCAATACGATGAGGCAAATGACATTGTTTTGTAGATGGAGAAACTGAGGCACAGGAAGGTGAAGTTAATATTGCTCAGAGTCACTCAGGAAGTGGTAGCACTGGGATTTCAGTCCAAGCAGCCTGACAACAGAGTCCTTGCAATTAATCAAACCAAGACAGTGTGTGAGCTCAAGGAAAGCTTTGTGAGATAGACCAAAGCAAATGTAGAAGTCATTCAGCCTAGCACAACCAAGGCAGGTTTTCCTTCCTTTGAAAGAACTCTCTTATCTCCTGTTCAAGTCAGTGAACATGCATTGAACCCGGACTTTGCACTGGGCCTTGAGAAACGTATTGATGACACAAACATGAATGGTACCTGCTTTCCTATCCTCACAGGGTAGGAGAGGAAGCTGAGATCTAAGTACATTCATTGCAATATGGATTAGTAAGGGTTCAGAGAGAGCATAAAGGGGTAGGGCGGTCAATTTGTCACAGGTGACCTGTGGATAAGAAAAGCCTTCTTAGAGAAGTTGACACACAAGTTTGGCTTTGAAAAATAAAAATGTTTTGCCAGGACAGTGGTTTAAAGTTGAGTGAGATAAAGGTTAGAGGGAGGGGCAGAAGACATCCCAGATGGTGGGAACAGAAGGTGTAAAGTCAAGGAGGTGTGAAACAGGACTACGTGTTGGAGGAGCTAGGATCCCCTGGTTGTATTGCCTCAGTACTAGTGGGCAGCAGCCACATCTTGAAAAGATATCCCTGATATGCTGAGGAGTTTGGATTTTGTTCTAGGAAAGTGTTTTTCAAAATATGGTTTGCACTGTGAATTCATTTTAGTAAGTCAAGACCAGGATTTTAAGAAATGTAAAAGAGCTGCTAGCCCACAGCTGAAACTATTACTGAAGATAACTCTTCAGACAAAAATTGGACTGGAATATACAACACTTGCCTATCACAGCAGCTCCCCTATAGAAATAAGATGGGAAGGCAGAGAGGAAGGGACAAGAGTTGGTTGTATGAATATTGACTTGGATTGTAAACTTCCACTTAACCACAATAAAAGAAAAAGTGTATTAATTTGAACCCCTTCCCTCCCAAAAAAGAAATAAAAAATAAATAGAACAAAATAGAGATACATTATCTTGTATTAAGAAAAGTATTGTCTTGAAGAGATATTTTGGATGTATATTTTGTAGCAGAGACTACAAATTTTTTACCAATCCAGTCTCTTCTTCATTTTAATGATAAACTTCCCAATAGCTGGCACATTTATTACCGTCTAGCTAGATGTTGCATTTTACAGTCTATTTATCAGACAAGTATGATCATGTGACTGAATTCTGGGCAATGGAATGTGATTAGAAATGGTGTGGCATCCTGCTTTTAAAAGGAGTTGGTAGGCACTTCTTTATGCCTTTGTGTAATTAACTTTCCCATTGGCTGGGATGCAGATACGATGGTAAGAAGTGGAGCAGTCACTTTGGGCCCAAACTTGAAAGCTGTGTGTTGAGAGTATTAGAGCAGTGAACTGCCTAAACTAGACTACAAAAGAGAAGTCAAGTTATGTGAAAAAGAAGTTAACTTCTATCTTATTTAAAGTTCAGTTGCATCTCTGTTGCATTATCTCAGGCCAATCCCTGATGTTCACACACACACACACATACACATATGTATTATATGTTTGTGTGCACACACACACACATATTAAGCATACATATACACGTATATACACACACCAGGCTGTACTGTAAATTATATTTTTCATAGATACTGGTTTTTTAAAAAATTGAGAGCGAGACTAAGTTGGCTGAGTAACCACATGCATCCTGGGATACCTCTAACAAAAAGAACAAGGAAAATGACTGAATGGATTATATAGGGTACTCTAGGAGTCTTAAATATCAGGCAGAAAGTTGAGAGATCAGACTGGGTGACAGGGAGGTGAGAGTAGCACCGGAAGCAACCACTCTAGCCAGAACTAAATCCATACCGCTGTGAAGCCACTGCAGAGTGGTGAGGCAGCTGAACAGAGCTGTGGCATAGTGAGCAGAGTGCATCTCTTTCAGGGAGAAGCTGAGCTTTGGATTGCTGCACCTACAGAACTGCAGAGGACTTTCACCTGAGTGTCATAAGCTAAGTGCTTGCAAAGTCTTGTGGATTTAAATCTTTCCTACATGCTGCTTTCTCTCCCTTTCTCCAGCACTTCACCCTCCATTCTGTGTTCTGCACTGGCACTAAACTCTGATGCTCTTCATGGGCCAGAAGTGAGGCACCTTAGTGAAAGGAGGGAAGGGAGGAGTTCTGCTGGCTTCTCTGAGTCAGAATTTCCTCCCACCTTTCTCAGCACACTCACAACTCTAACCATCCAGTGACAGGACATTGGAATTTCTGAGGCTCCAATAATCAAATAGTTAGAATGACAAGTCTATTTAGATACTCAAAAACTGTATTAATACATATATATGTTAGAACACAGTAACCAAACATAAAATAAATTACAACTTTCTGATGGCTTGGAGACAATAATCAATCTATAGTTATTCAAAGAAGCAGACCACCATGGCTTCAGAGAACTTCCAAAACAAAGAATCAAAGAATTTTCCAGATGAAGAAGACTTCTGCAATTACTGAAGGTAGAACACAAAAGAATATTATTTAGAGCTCTTCAATACATCAGCAAGGAGATTAGGCAAAGTGTAGTACAACATAATGAAAAATTAAACAGGCTGTGAGAAATACTTCAGGAACAACTATGTGAAATTCGGCAGATTAATGATAAAATTACAGAATTAGACAATTCAGTAGAAAGTCAAAGGAGCAGGATTGAGGCAATGGGATGCAGAATTAGTGAGAATGAAGACAAAGCAACTGACACCAGCAAATACAAGGAAAAATCAGATAAATATTTTTGTAAAAAATGAAGAATCACTAAGAATTATGTGGAACTCTATTAAGAGGAATAATTTACAAGTGACTGAAGTACCAGAATGGGTGGTAAAGGGGATAACAGAAAATATAGAGAGAATTGTTGAAGATATGTTGACAGAAAACTTCCCTGGTATCATGAAAGATGAGAAAATATCTATCCAAGATGCTCAGTGAACTCTACACAAGATAGATCCCAAAAGAAAGACACCAAGACACAGTATCATCAAACTTACCAAAACTAAAGAGAAGGAAATGCTTTTAAAGGCAGACAAGGTTAAACAAAGAATAATGCACAAAGGAGCACCAATAACACTAAGCATGGATTTCTCAGTGGAAACCATGTTAGAAAGAATGTAATGGAACGACGTATACGAAGCCTTGGAGGAAAAAACCTGCAAACCAAGAATTGTATATCCTGCAAAACTGTCTCTCAGATATAACGGTGATGTCAGAACATTCCCAGATAATCACAAGTTTAGAGAATTTGCAACAGCCAAAACAAAATTACAAGAAATAGTCCTGTTAGAGTTCATTTAACGTATTTAGCAGTTCTGTCACTGGGTTTGTAAGCGTTTGATCTGTTTATGTTCTCTTGGCATACTGACCTTTTAAGCAATATGTAGTGATCTTCCTTTGATGAGAAAATCATTAACACCAGTTATATACTCAAGAATATAATGTAGGACAAATAGTCAAAGCAGATAGTGAAGCCAGAAAAATAAATCAAAGCTAAAATACTGAAAACAGAAACAGAGATCATGGTAGGTAAACTATGAAACATTATACCAAAAAGAGGGACAAATTAATGCATTCATAGATCTTTCAGAAGGAGAGTTAGTGAAGGTGATACAAAGAAATTAAAGACTGGTTTAAACTGAGAACATTGCCAAGCCATTACAGGTAAAATTAAGGTAAAACACAAAGGAAATTAACAACCCGACATGTCAAATTAAGAAACAAAATCAAGAAATCTTAGCAAATATAAAACTAACAACTAGGAAAGAATGAAAAGAAAACCCATAAAAGAAAATGATACAGCACAGAAAATTAAGCAGAACAGTCAACAACATGCAAAATAAGTCACCAACTGACAAAACTAAATTCATACCTGTCAATAATTACATAGAATAAAAAACATTAAATGCACCAATAAAGGGACAAAGAGTAACAGAACAGATTTAAAAAAATCCTTATATATGCTGCCTACCAGAGACACACCTTAGACTCAAAGATACAAACAAACTTAAACTCAAAGGATGGGAAAAAATTATAGTGCTAACAACATTCAAAAAAGAGCAGAAGTGGTAAAATTAATTTCAGATAAAATATATTTTAAAGTAAAATCCATCACAGTGGTCAAGGAAGATCACTATTTACTGCATAAAGGGTCAGTACATCAGGAGGACATAACCATATTAAATATTTACACATCCAATGGCAGAGCTTCTAAATAAGTCAAACGAATGAACTCCAACATCATTGAAAAGTGAGATAGACAGCTTCATGATAATAGTAGGAGACTTGAAGACACCACTTTCAGTGATGGACAGAACATGCATAAAGAAGCTCAATAAAGATGTTTTAGTCAGCTAGGCTGCTCTAACAGAAATACCACAGAGTGGTTGGCTTTAACAAAGAAAGATTTATTCTTACACAGTCCGGTAGGTTGCAAGTCCATATTCAGGGTGTCCGCTCCAGGGAAAGACTTTCCCCTTGTCGGCTCTGGAGGAAAGTCCAGTATTGCGTCAGTCTTTGTCCAGGGAGCGTCCTCATGCAAGAACCTCTGGTCTGAAGGACGCGCTCTGCTCCCGGTGCTGCTTGCTTGATGGTAGCGAGGTTCTCAAATTGTCCTTTGTTTCTTTTTCCTTTTATTCCTTGCAAGCTAAAAGCATTAAGGGTGGGGCAAGCCATACTCCAGGGAAACTCCCCCCACAGCAGGAATTCACAGCCCCACCCTAATCCTTTAACATACAGTTTAGCAAAACCACACAATGGAGGACAGTCCCAAGATACTGGGAACCATATCCCAGCCACGTGGCTGCACACATTTTGGGGGGACACAATTCCAACCATGACAAAAGACAAAGATCTGAATGGCACAATCAACCATCTCAACCTCATAGACATGTATAGAACACTCCATGCAACAACAGACAAGTATACTTTCTTTTCCAAAGCACGTGGAACATTCTCCAGAACAGACCACATACTAGATAGCACCAAGAAGGAAAGTGACAAATCAAAGTCTCTCATAAACTTGAAGCAAAACTCCTCAACAAAATTCTAGCCAATAGAATTCAATGCCATATCAAAAAAGTAATAATTTGCTATGATAGAAGGGGATTCATGCAGGGATGCTGGGTGGTTCGATACACACTGGGAAAGGATTTGGGGCTACTATGAATTTGACTGATGTCTAATCTCCATAATCTACAAGGTACTGCAAACCTCAAAAAGAAAAAGATAAATAACCCAATTAAAAAATAGGCCAAGGGGTAGGCGGGGCCAAGGGGGAGGAGTGGACAGACACTTCCCACAGCCCCTCTAACAACAAAGACCTGAAATAACAAATGAATCCTATTCTTGTGACATCTTAGGATCTCTGAACATCAAAGGGAAGGTTGAGCAACTCGACTGAGCAAAGGGGAAGTGAGAATAGTGTGAGAACTTAATAGGATTCTACCTAACCTGACCTGCTGAGAAGTAGGACAGTCACAGTGTGGTGGGCCCAGGTTGGTGGCCATTCCCCTCAGTGGAGGTGACTGGAAATCCACTTGCACCTCCAGAGCCAGTGAAGGACAGCACCAGATTGTTGAAAGCTCAGTCATTCTGTGTAACCTATAGCTCGTGGATCTGAATCTTTTCTTCAATTTAGGCCTGGCTCCCTTCTCTCAGTGCTGCCCCCTCCCTTCTCTGAACTGCATCCAGTGCTAGAGTCTGACATCTTTAACTGAGCTGGAAGTAGGAATCTTCAAGCCTACCCAGAGCCATTCACCCACTCCCTTTTCTGCATTGAGCCTTGATCTGGAGTCTGACACTATTAACTGAGCTGGAAAATGGACACTTCAAGCCCAACCTGAGCCATTGACCCCCTCCCTTCTCTGCACTGAGCCTGGATCTGGAGTCTGATGCCATCAACTGAGCCAGAAGTAGGACTCCTTAAGCTCACCCTTGAGCCATTCTCCAAGACTTGGAAGGGGCAACAATTTAGCAAACTAGGGGAAGTGGGGAAAAGGAAAAAAAAATTTTCTGTTGACTTCTGTAAGCTGGAAAATCAGGGAAGAAACTTTTCCTACATCTAGATTCAGATGTAAGTGGACATGCCATCCTCACAGACACTCAGGCATGGCTGTTAAAACCCCGTCTTTCTCTGCAGCCGCAGCCAGACACCTGTGTCTATACCAATCACCCCTGCTCATCTAGGACAGTAGGGGAGAGCCTGCACTACACACTTGATGACTGGCCATCCAGACACCTGAGCTGAATCCATATAAGAAAAGAAAACTGTGCATTTAAAAAACAGAAGTTGAACACAGTGGGTAAACATAAATAACTACAATCTACTGATATCTCAGTAACAGTAGTCCATATCAAAGCACTTAGAGGAGCAGACCATGATCTCTTAAGAAAGCTCCCAAAACAGAGGATGGAATTTTTCAGAGGAAGAAAAATTCCTGGAATTATCAGAGGTAGAATACAAAAGATTAGCACTTAGAATCCTTCAAGAGATGAGGAACAAGATGAGGCAAAATGCAGCACGACATAGTGAGAAATTGAACAAGCTGAAAGAAAGCATTGAGCATTAAGAATTAGAAATTCAGAAAATTAATAATAAAATTACAGAATTAGGCAACTCTATAGAAAGTCAAAGGAGTAGGACAGAGACATTGGTAGCCCGAATTAGTGAGACTGAAAATAAAGCACATGGCATCAACATATTTGATGAAAAATCAGTTAAAAGAGTTAAAAAAAAATCAAGGGACACTAAGAATTAAATGGGACTCTATGAAGAGGAATAATCCACAAATGATTAGAGTACTAGAACAGTGGAGGATAATGAGAAATACAGAGAGAATTGTCAAAGATTACTGACAGAAAACTTCCCTGTGATCATTGGAGATGAGAAGATATCTGTCCAAGACACTCACTGGACTCCAGGCAGATAGATCCCAGAAGAAAGACACCAAAGCATATTATAATCAAACTTGCCAGAACTAAAGATAAGGAGATACTTTTAAAAGTAGCAAAGAATAAAGGAAAAATAACCTACAAAGGAAAATCTATATGATTAAGATCAGACTGCTCAGCATAAGCCATGCAGGCAAGAAGGCAATGGGATGACGTGTACAAAGCCTTGAAGGGAAATAATTGTTAGCCAAGAATTATGTATCTAGAAAAACTGTCTCTCAAATATGATGGTGAAATTAGGACATTTCCAGATAATCAGAAATTTAGGGAATTTGCAAAAACCAAAACTACAAGAAATACTAAAGGGAGTCCTTTGGTAAGAAAATTGGTAACACCAGGTAACAGTCCAAGACCAGAATACAGAACAAAGCAATTGGATATCAAATAGGGGAATCATAAAAATAAATCATAGGGAAAACACTGAAAATAAGGAAACAGAGATGCCATTACGTAAACATGATAATAAAAGACCACCAAAACTGAAAGAGATGAAAAGACTCAGTACAGAAAGTTAAATAGAACAAAGGAACTGTCTGCAACACACAGAAAAAGACATCAAAAATAACAGCATGAAGCTCATACCTATCAATAATCACAGTGAATGTAAATGGAATAAATGCACCAATAAAGAGATGGAGAGTATAGATTGGATAAAAAAACATGATCCATCCATATGCTGCCTAAAGGAGACACAACTCAGACTTGAACACAACAGCAAACTATGACTCAAAGGATGGAAAAAAGTATATCAAGTTAACAACATTCAAAAAAGAGCAAGAGTGGCAATATTAATCTCTGATAAAATAGACTTTAAAGTAAAATTCACCACATTGGATAAGGAAGGACATTACATAATGGTTAAAGGCTCAGTATTCCAGGAAGAAAACCATATTAAATATATACACACCGAACGACAGGGCTTCAAAATACATAAACACTATCTGCATTGAAAACAGAAATAGACAGCTCCAAAGTAATAGTAGGAGACTTCAGCACTTTCAGTGAAGGACAGAACAGCTAGAAAAAAGCTCAGTAAAGATACAGAAGATCTAAAAGCCACAATCAACCAACTTGACTTCTTAGACATACAGAACACTCTACCCAACAGCGGCCAAGCATACTTTCTTTTCCAGTGAACATGGAACATTCTCAAAAATTGATCACATATTAGGCCACAAAATAACCCTTAACAAATTTGAAGTAGTGAAATATTACAAAGCATCTTTTCAGACCATAAAGCCATAAAAATAAACATCAATAACAGAAAAAAGAAAAAAAAATCAAACACATGGAAACTGAACAACATTGTTCAAAAACAACTGGATTATAGAAGAAATAAAGGGTGGAATAAAGAAACTCTTAGAATCAAATGAGAACGAAAACACATTCTGCCAGAATCTATGGGAGACAGCAAAAGCAATACTCAGAGGTGAATGTATCTCAATAAATGCACACATCCAAAAAGAAAGGTCCAAATCAAAGAATTAACTCTACAATTTGAACAAGTAGAAAGACAGCAGCAAAAGAACCCTGTGGACACCATAAGAAAGCAAACAATAAAAGTTAGAGCTGAAATAAATGAATTACAGAATAGAAGAATGACTGAAAGAGTTAACAAAACCAGAATTTGTTGTTTTAGAAAGAGCAATAGAATTGACAAGTCACTAGCCAAACTGACAAAAGAAAAACAGGAGAGGAAACAACCTGATAAAGAAATGAGATGGGTGATATCACAACAGACCTAACTGAAATTAAAAGTATCATAGCAGAAGACTATGAAAATCTGTACTATAATAAATTCAAAAACCGGGAGGAAATAGAAAAACTTCTAGAAACAACTCACCTATCAAAACCAGCACCAACAGAAATAGAACAACTAAATAAACCCATCACAAAAGAAGAGATTGAAAAGGTAATTTAAAAACTCCCAACCAAAAAAGTCCCGGCCCAGACGGCTTCACTGGAGAATTCTACTAAATTAGAGAGGAGTTAACATCACTATTACTAAAGCACTATTACTATTCTAGAGCATAGAAAAGGATGAAATAGTCCCAAATGCATTTTATGAAGTGAGTATAACCTTGATAGCAAACCAGGTAATGATGCCACAAAAAAGGAAAATTACAAACCAGTATTTCTCACAAACTTTGCAGCAAAAATATTCAACAAAATTCTAGAGAATAGAATTAAACAGCATATCAAAAAAATAATTCATCATCACCAAGGAGGATTCATATCAGGAATGCAAAAATAATTCAACATTAGAAAAACAATTAATGTAACTAACCATATAAATAAAATAAAAGACAAGAACCACTTGATTTTATCAATTGATACAGAAAAGGCATTTGACAAAATCTAATACCCATTCATGTTAAAAACTCTCAACAAAGTAGGAATAGAAGAGAAATTCCTCAACATAATAAGTGGCATACAAGCAAAGCCAAGAGCCAACATCATCTGCTGGGAGCCAGCCCCGATGCTGGGAGCCAGCCCCGACAACTTTTCAGGGTCCCACACGGAGGGAGGGAAGGTGTTGGCGGGAAAATGACTAAGAGAGACAGGAAAGAGTTTTCTGGTTTAAAGGCAGCCTGACCAAGAGAGAGAGCTGTCTGTCTTTATTGTTTTTATAGTCAAAGTGACGTGAGTTTTACCCTGCCCACTGACCACACATCTATTGGTTAATTTGAAACCAAAATCTCGTGATTGGCTAATTTGAAACCGAAACCTCGTGATCTTGAGGTGATGTGATTTTTACCCTGCCCCCTGACCACATGAGCTATTAGCTAACCGAAACCTTGTGATCCTTTTAATTGTCAAGGCTTTCTAGATAATGGCCCAAGGCAGGTGTGTTGTGGTGATAATTGACATGCCCCGAGCTCAATCAGCCCTAGTCATACCTCAAGGTTAAAAGGTACAAGAGGAGGGTTCTAAAGTTTATGATCTCTACTTTGCTCTTTATTCTATCTCCTCCTGCGGGGACAGTAAACACCTATCGTCCCCCACCCTATGCCTTTCTTAAGCTGTTCTAAAAAGGATAATTCTTTTCACATGAGTGGGGATGTGCAGTTGGGGGAAGTCAGCAGGGCTGGGCGTTCCCAGGCTCAGCATTTGTCCTAGTGCAAGGAGATGGGGGGTATTTTGGGGGAGAGTTTAATTAGGGTGAAAAAATATACAGCCAGAAATATGTCAGGGGTGAGATGCGTCCACTCACCATCACAAACTACGGTATATTTACACAATGGAATACTGTGCAGTGATAAAGAACAGCAATGATTTTAAGAAAAATCTCATAACAGGAAGTCATCTAGAAGACACTATGCTGAGTGAAATTAGTAAGATGCAAAAGATCAAATATTGTATGAAACCATTACTGTATGAGGTCTGACAATTATGCTCATGAACTGATCCTAGAAAAAATGCTACATATCTCACTGCTAAATATCACTCTGGGCACTTTCAGTGTACTCCCCTTGAGAACCTATGCACTGATGCCAGCACCTAGTCCACCTTTCACAGCAATTTTGAAACTCTTTCTGGAACGGCCATCAGAACTGTTGTGGTACTACTCTTGATGTCTTGAAGGTCATCAAAATGTCTTCCTTTCAATATTTCCTTTAGCCTTGGGTGAAGAAAAAAGCCACAGGGGACCAAATCAAGTAAGTAGGGAGCGTGTTCCAATACTGTATTTTGTCTACTGGCTAAAAACTCCCTCACAGACAACCACACAATTAAGTTTGCAAACTTGCCACCATGCCACTGTATGCAACAGCTATTCCAGAAAGAGTTCCAAAATTGCTTTGAAGGCTGGACTAGGTGCTGGCTTCAGGGCTTATCTTCCCAAGGGGAGTACTTCAAATGTGACTGTAGTGATATTCAGCAATGAGGTATGTAACACTTAGAACAATTAAATTTGCAGACTTAATTGTTGGGCCTTTTAAGGACTTAAGAAAAAGTATAAGCACAGAAGAAAATAATCTTTGATGGTTACAAGGTAAGGGGAAGGAGAGAAAAGTGTGTTCACAGATTAGATAGTGGATAGAAAATAGTTTTAGATGAAGGGAGTGACATCACGCAGTATAAGGGAGGTTAAAATAACTGGTTTACACCGAAAGGTTTTCTAAATACAACCCAAGATTTCAAAGGACATGGGTCTAGGGGCTATGGTTTCAGGGGACATCTAGGTTAATTGGCATAACTAAATTTTTTAAAAAATATGTTCTGCATACCATTTTGGTGAGTGGAGGCTGGATTCTTAAAAGCTCCAAGCAGTGTTCTAAGTAGCATAAACTGGTCCTAATCTACCTGGAGCAGAGGAGAATGAAGGATACCAAAGACGTGAGGAAAATATGAGCCCAGCAGACAGAAAGTGCCTGAAGATGCAGAGACTATATCAACATGAGACCTGAAGAACTAGATGGTGCCTGGCCACCACCAATGGTTGCCCTGATAGGGAACAGGGAACACTCGTAAAGTCCCTGATGTAGTGGAAGAAGAATGGATGTGCAGAACTAGAACTCTATTAAGAGATCACACTTGATGGTCTGTCAGACTGGAGGGTCCCCTGAGGACACGGCCCCTGGGCTCTCTGTTAGCCCAGAGCAGAAACCAGTACCGAAGCCAACTCTTCAGACAAAGATTGGATTGGACTGTAAGAGAGAGTGATGCTGCAAAGAAGACGCTTCTTGGTTTAACTATGGACAGGTGCTTGCCTGAGCAGCTCCTCTCTAGAGAGGAGATGAGAGGGTGGAGGGGGCCAGGAGATGGCTGAATGAATGTGGGAAGTGCAGGGTAGAGAGGAGGAGTCTGCTGTCACAGGAGTGTGGTGAGAGAGCAGGTAGAACTGCATGGTGGTGTGAGTGTGGGGTTTCAGATGCAAATTGACTTGGATTGTAAGATTTCACTTAAAGCACAATAAAATGTTTTCTTTTTTAAAAAAAATTGAGAAATCATCTGCCTTTAACAGATGTTTTAAGATCCTCCTAGCATAAACAACCTGCATCTCAACTACAAACTTGAAAATTAGCAGTTTGAATCCACCCAGCAATATCATGGAGAAAAGTCCTGGTGACTGGCTTTGGTAAGGATTACAGCCAGGAAAAGCCTACTGGTAAGTTTTACTTCGTAACGCATGGAGTTGTCGTGAGTTGAAATAAACTCAACTGCAGTCAGTAAATAGTGATATACATAAGGTCATAGAATTTGTAAGTGAAGACGCTTGATTTGAAAAGATGTCTTAAGGAAGTGAACGATGTGATCAGATTTATGTTCCCAGACTTAAAGTAACTTTAAAGATCATTTAGCTTAGCTATTGTGTCACTATATAGATGAGGAAACTCACATCTATAGAGGCTAATTGTCTATTAATAGTCGGAGACAGTCCTTGGACCCTGATTTCTGGACCCAGGACAAGGTCCCTTCAGTTAAAAGGGAGAGTGGGGCGGGGCAAGGCAAGGGTCTGGGTAGATCTGAATTACCAACTTCCTGTTTGGTAGGTGAAACCAAAGATACCCTGATTATGATTTTCCCAAGAGAATGGCTAGCAATGTACCTTTATTGAAAAATAGGAAATCTCTGTATCCAAAGTTTTTAGGTAAAATTAAATATAATGAGCATCTAGAAATTTCTCTCTAATAACCTTAGAGTGTTCTTACCCCCTTTAGGATCCACTGGTGTCACACTGACCACCCACACTCTACCCATTAAACTTGCTTCACCACAAAATATCAGTCTTCATTACAAATCCAAAACTATTTATTGTGATTTAATTATTTAGGCCCCGTGGTCTCTAGGAAGTTTCAGTTCTATCCTGTCCACATTTTCACTGGTGCATCAGACAAGACAAGAGGGTCCTTGGAAAATTTAATGACAGGGATCACAACAGAGGGTCCCGGACATAGCATGAAAAAACACATAAAGCAAAATTCAAACTCACAAAAAAATAGCCAGACTCACTGATGTTATGGACACTGGAGAAACCCTGAGCATATGGCCCGAGCCCCCCTTTCACTCAGTACTGGTACCATTCCCTGAAGTTCACCCTTTAGGCAAAGGTTAGACAGGGCGACAAAACTTACAAAACAAGCAATAATATACATAATTCAGTCATGTAAAGGAGACAAAATGGGCACAGCAACCCAGGGGCAAGGACAAGAAGGTAGGAGGGTCCAGGAAAGCTGAACAAATGAAAATAGAAATGAGAGGGGAAGATGTTGAGATATCTTGGGGTTTACCATTAATATCACAAAACAATAAGTATATTAATTATTTAATAAGACACTAATTTACTCTGTAAATCTTCACTAAAGCATACACACACACACACACACACAGAATCCAATGAAAGAAAGTTACATATGTTGTGCCCAGACAACTGTACATACATACGTACATACCTATAAAACTTTACAGGTACTTTTAGGGGATTTCAGACTTACTGAAATTTCCCAATAAGGTGATTGATCTCCATTTAAGAATGCCTAAATGAGAAATACATGGAAGAGATAGGTTTGTTGAGTCTGCAGACAACATTAAAATGGAAAGAATAGTTTACGTGTTGGACATTGAGATCTTCCACTCAGAAATAAACGTGCTGGAACAACACAAGACAGACTGTCACCAAGAGAAATAGCAAGTCCTGAACTGTATTTCAGATTTTTAAAAATCTGTGACAGAAGTAAACAATGATGGCAAGAATGGGTACACAATTTGAACATAATTAATGTCACTGAATTGTACATGCAGAAATTAGAGAGATGACAAATGTTTTGTTATGTGTATTTTCCCCACAATTAAAAAAATTAAAAAGTATACAATGGGAAAGACTTGGGAGGTCATATGGAAAAGACCTACATGACTCAAACTTGTTCATTCACTGAAAATGACTGTCAAGAAAAAAGCAGTGGAGTACATACTGTTTCGACTACGTTTAGACCATGTCTGGAATTCTGGTTTAAGAAGACCAACTAGCATAGGTTTGCTGAGAGTGATTGTTCTTGTTAGCTGGTACTGCTCCAGCAGAAAATACCATGAGTGGTTGGTTTCATGAGGAGAATCCTTATTGTCACAGTCTGGTAAGCCACAAATCCATATACGAGTTATAGGATCATTCAATAAGAGAAATTATCACAGTCTGGTAAGCTGAGTCCACGTTCAAGGAGAGCATCTTGGTGCAGGAACCACAGGTCCAAAGGAGCAGCTCTGCTCTCAGTACTGCCTTCTTGGTGGTATGAGGTTCCCAGTTCTCTGCTTGCTTCTTGTTCTTTTCAGCTCTTGTAGGATGAAAGGATCAAGGGTGGTACAGGGAAATTCCTTTTATAGTGGAGCAGGGAGGTGATCCTATAAGGGGATTTACGGTCCCACCCTAATCCTCTTTTAACATAATCATTTTATCTATTAGCCACAGGTAGAAATTAGGATTTACAGCATCAGAAAATCACAAAAGGGAGGGCAGTCACAGAATACAGGGCATCCTAGCCCAGCCAAATCACTACACATATTTCTGCAAGGACACAATTCAATCCATGACAGGATGCTAAAGGCAGTGACATTCTGGTAAGTGCACATTAACTGGCTTTCCAAAGATAAAAAAGAAAAAATTAATTTGTAGTTTCGCTGTTTGTTATTAGGTGCACTCAAGTGTGCTCCAACTTACAGTGACCTTATGTGGAACAGAACAAGTGAAACGTTGCCCAGTCCTGTGCCAACTTTACAACAGTAGACACGTTTGAATCCGTTGTTGCACCCACTGTGTCAATCCATCTCATTGAGAATCTCTCTGTATTTCACTGACCCTCTGTTTTATCAAGCCTGATGGCCTTCTCCAGCAGCTGGTCCCTCTTGACGGGTCCAAAATACGTGACACATAGTTGAACAAACTTCAGAGCTCTTGGTTGCAAATGAAGGCATTTCTGGGGAACAAGTAGGAGTCCTTAACTAGAGAGACTTGTCGCATGGACAAGCGATCAGAGTCATGTAGCATCAGACAGGAGGGCTAAGACTGTAGTGGAAAAGGAGTAAGAAAAAAGCTTCAGTAGGAAACAAGAAAGACTTTTCTAACTACATTCCAGGAGAAGGAACTCAGCAAAAGCAGCATGTCTGCAGAAAGGGCGGTAGTGGAGCTGGCTCCTATGCTGGCTAGAAGGGAGGTCTAGACGATAGCTCAGGATATCTATAAACACACAGTCCACTATTTTGTCTCAGTTCTAGAAGTATCACCATATTGTTTTCATAACAGTTATATAGTATTTCAGCCACCCCATGTTAGCTCAGCATCTGAGGGCAGATTTCAGACCCCAGCCACCATTTATAATGTGGTTTCCAAGAGAAGACGTGTTGAATTTCAAACAGCTGATACCCCCCCAAATCTTTTGAAACATGACCTTTTATAAACGGGAGGACTGTCTGTTCTTCTTTGTACGTGTCCTTAAACTCCTTACGCATCCCACTGACCTCTCAGTACAACTGTTCTGGGGTTTGGAGACTAAGTCTGTGTTTGTCTTACTAAATTACAACACTCTAAACTTCAGATTCCAACATAGGTTTGATGTGACAGCAAAGTAGATGGCCTGAGACCTAGCCTCCTGAGTCATATTTTCCCAAACCAGTTTCCTGATTTGGGCTGAAATGAATGCTTAGGGTGGTATGTAAATCCTGCCTCACTACAACTTACCATGATACCGTCAGCCACATTTCTAGTCCTCCAGGAGCTATTTGCATTTCGACAAGGCAAAGGACACATTCTGGAGCATCACTGTGGTATACCGGAAAGTCCAAGGAAATGCTGAGGGAAGAAAGTTAGGTTAACATCTCTGTCGGCTACATCTCTCATTTTAACATTTTGTTTTGTACTTCTTTTCTGTTCTCCAGTTGCTCTACGTGCCCTATTATTGCTGTTAAAGATTGAACTGTGTTCCCTCAAAATATGTATCAACTTAACTAGGCTGTGATTCCCAGTATGGTGTGGCTATCCTTCTTTTTGTGATCTGATGTAATTATCCTCTATTTTGTGATTTGTTGTAAATTCTAGCCTCTTTGTGGTTATGGTTGCCTTTGGGAGTGAGTAGTCCATAATGTTAATGAGGAAGGATTAGGGTGGGATGCATCTTGAGTCACCACCTTACTAGAAGGTGTGACTCAAGTCATCACCCTTACCCTGGTCACCACCTTTATTCACGTCACAACCTTACTTGAGTCCCACCTTTTACCTTGCAACAGATAAAAGGAGAGAGAAGCAAGCAGAGGTAAGGACCTCAATATCACCAAGAAAATAGACAGGAGGAGGGTGTGTCCTTTGGATCCAGGTGCCTGTTCTGGGAACTGCCTAGAACCAGGAGACACAGAGAGAGCTCTAACATCAGAGACAGCTCAAGACAGCAAGAAACAACAGCAGAGGAACAGCCGCAGCAGAACCAGGAGATCTAAGACAGTGTGCGAGCCAACTCACCAAACAAGAGAGAACTGAGTGGCCCTACACAGGCGGCTTCTGGGCACTTGTCAGTGGAACCAGGCTTGTGTACCCATGAAGATAGAAAGCTGAGTGCCTTCAGGCCCAGGCTTGCTGGTTCAGTCAGGTGCCTCTGGGAACTCACTGGAGGAGCTAAACAGCTTGGTAGCACTTGCCTGAGCAGGGCAGGGGCCAGATCACCGGGCTGAGGGGCTGAGGGTGCCAAAGTCCGGAGAAAGGGTCCTGTCAGCAGACGCAGCAGAGAAGAGGCTGTTCTGACTGATACAGACCTTCCTCCAGAGCTGACACAGAGAGAAAGCTTTCCCCGAGACTTGGAATCCTGAATTTGGAAGTTTAGCTTTCTAAGCTGAGAGAAAACACGTTTGTCAAAGCCATCCACTTGTGGTATTTCTGTTACAGCAGCACTAGGTAACTAAGACTCTGCCTTTGCACAAGAAGGTAAGCTTTGACCCTACATCTGCCCCTAACATTCTTATCTTTTAGGGTCACCATAAAACCAAGGACAGTAACCTGGTGGTGTGAAGGAAAGACCCGAAGTGTGAAGACAGACAGAATTCTGCTCTGCCATTTACTAGCTAGGTGACCTTGGTAAATTGTTTCTGAGTCTTGGTTTGCTAACTGAAAAAGGGAAATGAATATATGCTTGTAGAGTGTCTGTCACTTGCTAGGCACTCCATAAGTGGTCATTTCCACGAAACGTACATGCTGCATGATACCTTTTAAATAAAAATTTAGGACAGATAAAACTAATCTATAGTGACAGAAAGTAGATCCACGGCTGCCTGGGGTCAGTGGGGCGTGGAATGGGAAGACTGACGATAAATGACCACGGGCATTATCGAGGGGTGGCGGGTATAGAAACATTCTTTATCTTGATTCCAGTCATGGTTACTCAGGTATGTACGTTTGTTAAAACACATCAAACCACACACTTAAAGTAGGTGCCACCTACCATACGTAAGTTACTGCTCAAGAAAGGTTTTTTTTTTTTAAAGTGATCATTCCTCCTTTCCCAGCAATGAAAATATGTTTCGTTAAAGAACACATTCCAGAAACAAAGATATATTTTTAATGAGCTTTTATCTTAAACCATTTGATTGATATAATTTATTTCTATGTAAATAAATATGCTATTTATTTACAATGAAATAAATTATATCAATCAAATAAATAAATATGCTATTTATTTACATTTGTATAATTTATATGATTTTCTGTCTCCATCAATATAAACAAAAGAGAATCAGCTCGATATCAAATCTCACTTTCTAACTGACTTGTATTATAAAACTGGAGAGCTGTCATGAGGGATGTGAACGTGCAGATGCTGAGCTCAAGACGCCATGAAAACACAACGATAACACTCATTTTTCTAAAAAAAAAATCACTCACATAGGGAAAATATTTTTTTCTGATGAAATATTAAAGGCTTGTCAGAAAAAAGGCAATGGTGACGAGGGTTTAGATAACGGTAGTGCCTAAGGTGCTTCTCTCTTTTGTCCGCTCAGAATGTTTTTCCTCCCCCTACGCCCTCACCCCTTCGCATACTAGCTCTTCATTCCCTCCAGGCTGAAGGGGCCACACAGATACCTTTTAAGGAATTTTCCTGGAGTCTGTGCCACAACATTGTTGCTTGTATTTCATTCGCCAAAGCTCTGTCACACCATTTCCACCATTTCCATCACCAACTACCCACAAGGGAATATGGAAGTTTTTCTCTTTATTTATTATAATTTGGGGAGAGGGGGTTGAGAATATACACAGCAAAAACAGACCAACCGTTCAAGTTTCTGCATGTTCAATTTAGGGACATTCATTACATTCAAGTTTTGTAACCATCTCACCCTTCTTTCCCGTGTTGTTCCTCCCTGGTTAACATAAACTCACCGTTCCCTAGGATTTCCAGCTAATCTTCTGAGTTGCTGTCGGCAGCCTGATCCCATATAGATAGTTCTTAATACAGCGTAATGCTCAAGGTAGATAATGTCTATTTAAGCTAAACTGTTGTTTGCTTTTAAGAAGACTGAAGGGGATATTCTTGGTTCAAGGTTTCAAGATTATCTCAGGCCAGTAGCCTCACAGATGCAGCTAGCCTCCACGGCTCCAGAAATCTGGATTCCATGAAAACTTTAAATTCCATTCTAGATTCTTTTCCCCCCTTCTGACCAGGATTCTTCTACGGAATCTTAGATCAAAATGTTCAGCAATGGTAGGCATTCAGTTCTCCTGATTTCACGGCAAAAGAGGCAATTGTTCATGGAGGTAATTAGCCAAACATTCACTTTTTTTTCCTCCAACTCCTCATTCTTCTTTTTCTCTTGCTCCAGTAAACAGAGACTAAGTGTTACGTCTTGGATGGCCACTTAGAAACTTTTAAAACCCAGTGAGCTAGGAACCAAGGAACCAAATCCCCTGAGGTGTTTGGTTGCCTATAAACACCCTCAGCAGTTACTCTATCGTAAATATACTGTATTTTATCCAAAGAACAAGTGCCTTCTACTGCTTTTTCGGCTGTGTTCCTCCCCCGGTGTGAGGTATTTTCGTAACCATTGCTATGCTCATTTGTTTACAGCAGTATGGAGAACAATCAGCCTAGCAGTTCTTAAGAAAATGCCACTCCGAGTCAGGGCACGGTTGGCAAGCAAACACAGACGGTTCATGACATTTGTGTAAAATATGATATCCGTCACACACCTTTTTAAGGGTGTACACCTTATTGACGGCACTTACGGTAGTCAGTTGTGCAACCCTGCCCTTAAGCAATGTGGTTTTTCCATCACTGTAAATTGAAATTCAGTACTCCAGAAGCAATAAACTCCTGGTTTGCCCCTCCCTCTCACCCGTGATAACCACGAAGAAACTCTGCTCTCTAAACATTTGCCTTATCTTGTCTTTTTATATAAGTGAGGTCTTACAATATTTGTCCTTCTGGATTGACATGTTTCTCCCAGCATAATAATATCTGCAAGCTCTGTCTATACTGCAGTATGTACCAAGATTTCATTTCTCTTACTAGCTGAGGAGTATTCTGTTATATGTATATATCCCCTTTATATATATTTAGTGTATTTATATATGTTCAGCAGTATATTCTGTTGTATATATACTCTTTAATCTGAAGGAAGGCCATATGACTTGCTAAAAATTAGAGGTGAGGTTCTATTACCTCTAAATACTTAATTATGCTCATGTGGAACCTATACGTAGACCAACAGGCAGTTGTTCAAAGAAAACAATGAGATACTAGGTCCTTTAAAATCAGGAAAGGTGTGCTTCACGGTTGGATTATTTCAGCATACTTATTCAATCCATTTACTGAAGAAATATTTCAAGAAGAATGTGACATCAGGATTGGAGATACACTCAGTAACAACCTGCATTATGCAGATAACACAACCTTGCTTGCTGAAAGTGAAGAGGACTTGAAGCATTTATTGCTGAAGGTCAAAGACAACAGAGTTCCTTATGACTGGACCGATAAGCAGTGTTACGTTAAATGGAGAAAATATTGAAGTTGTGGAAGTTTTCCTTTTACCTGGATCCACAATCAGTGCCCATGGAAGCGGCAGTCAAGAAATCAAATGATGTGTTGCATTAGACAAATCTGTTGTAAAAGATCTGCTTAAAGTGTTAAAAAGAAAAGCTGTCACTTTGAGGATAAAAGTGAGCCTCATCCAAGCCATGGCATTTTCAACTGCCTCATAGCACAAGAAAACTAGACAGTGAATAAAGACAGAAGAATTAATGTCTTTGAACTATCACGTCAATATACATACCATGAACTGCCAAAAGAACATACAAATCTGTCTTGGAGGAAATACAGCCAAAATGCTCCTGAGAAGCAAGGATGGTGAAACTTCTTACATATTTTGGACGTGTTATCAGGACTGACCACTCCCTGAAGAAGGGCGTCATGCTTGATAAAGCAGAGGGTCAGAAAGAAAAAGACATTTGACAAGAAGAACTGACACAGAGGTTGTGACAAGGGGTTCACACAGCAAGGACCATAAGGATGGCTCAGGACTGGTCAGTGTTTACTTCTGGAGGACACAACGGGGTCTCAGTGAGTTGGAATTGGGTCAAGGGCACTCATCAAGCACATTCTCTTGGAAGACAGTCTTTGCCCTCTACTGCAAAAAAAAAAATCATAAAAAAATCATCCTTGAAAACCCTGTGGAGCGCAGTTCTCTGACGCACACGGGTTCACCATGAGTCAGAGCTGACTTGACTGCTGCTAATCGGCATTATGAGGAAAAAAGAGGATAATGGACACTGGTGTAGGCAAAAGGTAATCCCTGCTCAAATCCGTACAGAGCACAATAATGAAAAATGATAATAGTAATTAAATTTATTCATAGATCTTTTTTAAAAAATTGTACTTCAGATGAACATTTACAGAATAGCTTCTCATTAAACACTTAGCACACATATTATTCAGCATTCCCCCTTCTCGACCTTCGGTTCCCTGTTACCAGCTTTCTGTCACCTCCTGCCTTCTAGTTCTTGCCCGCCCCCGGGCTGATGCGCCCCCTTAATCTTGTCTTGTTTTATAAGACTGTCTAATCTTCGGCTGAAGTGTAAACCTTGGAAGTGACTTCATTATTGAGCTAAAAGGGTGTCCAGGGGCTTCACTCGGGCCTTTTCGGGTCTTTGTCAGGCCAATAAGTCTCATCTTTTTGTGCTTATGAATTAAAGTTTCGTTCTTTGTTCTTCTCCAGCTCTGTCCAAGATCCTCTATTGTGATCCCTCTCGGGGTAGTCAGTGGTGGTGACCGGGCCCCGACTCATCGTACTGGACTCAGTTTGATGGAGGCCGGGGTAGTTGAGGTCCCTTAGCCTTTGTGTCTTTAGCTTTCTTCAGTCTCCGTTGCGCCCGAAAGCGTGAAATCTGTGCAGCCACTTAGATGGCCTGTCATAGCCTTTTAAGACCCCAGACCCCACTCACCAAAGTAAAATATAAAACATTTTCTTTATAAGCTATGTTATACCGGCAGAGCTGTATATTCCCTGAGACTGGGGTCCTCCCAGTCCTCAGCCCAGCAGTTTGACCCATCGGGAAGTTTGGACGTGTCTATGGAACTTCCATCGTCTTTCTTTTTATGACTTCTGCTAGCTTTCCCAGAATTGTGTACTGTCTTACCCTTTACCAAAGTCACCACCTATCTGTGGTCTATTTAGTGTTTTCCCATACCCACGCCTCTTTCCCTCATAGCCATCAAAAATTATTTCTTTTTGTGCATAAACTTTTGCGTGAGTTTTTGCAATAATGGTGTCATACAACATTTGTCCTTTCATGATTAACTTATTTAACTCATCATGATGCCCTCCAGATTCATCTATATTATGAGATGTGTTGCAGACTCATTGTTCTTTACTGTTGCATAATATTCCATTGTATGTATGTAGCATGGTTTGTTTATCCGTTAATATGCTGATGGGTGTCTAGGTTATTCCTGTCTTTTTGATGTTGTGAGCAGTGCTGCAGTGGACACGACTGTGCATATCTATTCCTGTGATGACTTTTATTCACGGTTTTTGTAATGGAACCCTGCAGCAAAACATTGTAAAGTAGAAAAAAATTACCAAAGATGCGAGCTCCTCTCAAGGTTCTATACATACGTAAAACGTATGACCATATGTATATGTGTGTCTATGTATGTATAAAACCAAACCAAACCAAACCAACTACTGTCGAGTCCACTCCGAGTCATAGTGACCATGTGGGACAGAGTAGAACTACTGTATATGGTTTCTGAGGCTGTAAATCTTTACCAAAGCAAACTGCTGCATTTTTCTTCTGTGGAGCCACCCATGGGTTCAAACTGCTGACCTTTCAGTTAGCAACTGAATGCTTTGACCACTGCACCACCAGTGCTCACACACGTGCGCGCATGCACACACATCAGACCACTCCCGTTGCCAGTAAGTTGATTCTAACTCACAGCAACCCTACAGGACACCCTGGAATTTCGCCATAGGGTTTCCAAGGAGCAGCTGGTAGATTTGAACTGCATATAAAGTTTGGATGTGCTAAAAGAATGGGGTGGCAGCATTACATCACATAACTTTAATTCGTTTTCTTTCTACCATTATTTTTACTAAAAAGAATGTCATTTTCATAAGTAGATGAATAAAGTGTTTTCATGCAGAAACTATGGGGGCATCTCCGCCTCTCAGAGACTTCATGACTGGGACTGACGATGGAATTCAGGGTAAGGGTGTCTCAGTCTTATTCCTCCACACACCCAAGTGACATTCAGTTACTTGGTTCCTGGGAGACACTAGGCTATAATACCTAGGATGCGGGTTGCCAGGTCTGGAGCTCAAGGGGAGGTTTGTGCTGGAATTACAGGTTCATCACAGAGAATGGACGCTAGGGGAGACAGCACAATCATGCAGTGACAGGACTGTGTATCTTCCCTGTGCCTCCTCAGACCCACTCCCTACCCTGGCCCATCTAGATCCATGCCTGGATGCTGACCCATGTGGCCTGCATGACCTGGAGCTGACCCTGTCTCTGCCTTTTGGCTTCCCGTTGGTTCCAGCCAATCAATCGGAGGCACTGGTAGATCAGAGGGTGGGAAAAGAGGGAGGTCAGGGTACCAATTTCTCTGGCTTCATCCATGTGTGGTTACCTCAGGCTGGCTGCTTCTCTCATAGGATGGTCACAGTCTGCTCTGCATCACATGGGCCTTCCCAGGTCCAGTCCCTGCTTTCTCCTCTAGCACTTTGGATCTGAAATAGGTACACACACACACACTAACCCTAGGGTACAGGATTGCCCCCAGTACAGAATTCCGCAGTAACCTGCCCCACGCTTTGTAAATAGATTTTTCTTCTACTATCACTAATTACCCAATGTGAGTCTGCCACCTGTTTCCTGACCAACACAGAGGGCTTGGGACGGGGAGGTGGCGGGTGGGGGGGGGGCGTGGAGTGAACATCCAAGTTTAAAGAGCAAAGAAAGGGAGAGGTAACCAGGACCAAGTGTCAGAAAAGTTGCAGGCAAATGAGGGGTTTAGGAACCAGGGAGGTGTTGCAGGAAGCACGTGTTATGAAGATTGCAGAGAAGTCAACTAAGGATGACATCTCACCGGGGCATTGGGCTAGGGCATCTTGGGGCTGAGCAGGGCAAGAGGAAGGGACAGAGCTGGACAGGTGACTATAGAAAGAAGGCAAAAGCTGAGGGATGAAGTAGATGGGAGAAGGAACGGGACAGAGGCAGGAAGAGGAGGTAGTGAGGTCACAGAGGGAAAAAATACGGGATCATTAGTCTAGATAGGGTAAGCAAGTAATAGCCCCAGAAATGAGGATCTATGCACAGGGGTACACACAAACATACACACATACCAACACACACACTCACAAATACATGTACACCACCAGGCTACACTTCTCACACCACACACACCAGAGATACACAGGTAAACGTCTCTGCCACCACACTGTCACCTCCACACACCAGACACATACAGCATACATCACCCCCACCCCACACAAACTGTATATACCTCACCCACTCCCCACCACACACAACAGTCACAGCTGCCTCTGTCAATTTCACTGGGGGCCCGTACAACACTGTGTCACTGTACTGCTGGAACATGTGTCTATTTTGAGCCCTCGAGGGACAGATGAGAAAAGTTCCGGTTTTGTCTATTCATGCATGAAAATGTTCTCAGTGTTTCCAGCTTGCTGTGTGGTGCCTAGTAGGTGCTCTGTGGGTAAGTCTGAAATGGCTATGTGGTCACCGACTGTGGGCTCTTTCCCTGAGATCTTAGGGATGGTGCAGTAGTCAAGAGCTATGGCTGCTAACCAAAATGTTGGCAGTTCAAATCCACAAGCTGCTTCTCGGAAATTCTATTAGGCAGTTCTACTCGCTGTTACAGGGTCACTATGAGTCAGCATCAGCTAGGATAGCTCCCTCTTTTTCTCATGCCTTGCCGAGTGTGCTGACCTCCTAAGAAAGAAGTTTAGGTGACCCAGGGGGTACCTATAGCCTAGCCTCCACCAGCTGCAACCCAAATGCCTGTTGACAAGAAGTCTGGAGTGAAAATGAACTACAGCTACCTGCTACAATGTACGTGAATCTTTACCACACAGCACTGAATGGAACCAGCAAGCTCTGGATCAGTGCAGACATGCACAACACCAGTTTTTATAAAGTTCGTGGATAACTAAAACTTATTACTATATAACTGAGGGATACACAGAAAGTTTATCTTTTTTTTTTTGTACTTTTAAGTAAGAGAAAGCTAAATACAAAATTTAGGATAGTGGGTTCTATCTGTGTGTAGGCAGGGGATAGACTAAGAGATGGATGTCATTGTAGTGTTCTTGTTCTTAAGTCAGGTGGTGGATTTACCCCCTTCCCTGTATCATAGAATAAGATAAAATAAAAGCAGGCCATGCTTGGACCATTATGAGACTACATCATGAGCCCAGGATTATTATTACTCTAATTCTGGGCATCGAATGTCCTGTTGCAATAAATAAAAATACTCGAGACTGTCCCCTCAGCTTGACCATAGTTCTGCTTATTTTTGCACTTCCGCCCACAGGGATGCTGAAGGGTCATTGCAACCTTGCTCTTGGCAATTGGGGTTAGTAGCACAAGGCTGGGCAGGAAATGAACTGGGGGATGAAGCCATATCTGCTTTAACACTGTTCTCGATAGGTCCTTTGTGGTGAGGGTTTCCAAGAACCAGCAGAGCAGTTGAAAGAGCTGAGCAATATTTACAAGAAATGTGCCCCTGCCCTGCCCCGCCCCTCCCCTGTTCCCTTCCGCCCCACCCAGGCCCAAATGAAGGGCTGCTCAGAGAAGCCCCATAGTAAACACTTCCACAGAACAGATCCACTTACTCAGCTCTTTCTGGAGTCTGCAGAATAATTGCTCGGGACCTCCAGATCCCTGACCCTGCAGGGATCGTTGAATGACTAATCCACACAAATGCTTAGTGACAGTATGGCATACTAAGGAGCCCTGCTGGTTGCAATGGATGAGCCCTGGGCTGCTGACTGAAAGGTCAGCAGTTCAAAACCAGTCGACAGCTCCATGGGAGAAAAGACCTGGCCGTCTGTTTCCATGAAGATTATAGCCTAGGAAACACTATGGAGGCAGGAGGTTCTACTCTGTCCTAAGGGTCTTCATGTGTCAGAAGAAAGAGTCAGCACACGTGAGCATTCCTAAGTGTGTGACCTTTTATAAGATACTTAACTGCATGGTGCCTCAGTTTCCCCATCTATAAGACGGGGATAAATAATAGTACCAACTTCACAGACAGTTGCTAGGTTTAAGTCAGCTAATACATGCAAATCATGCAGAATAGTGCTTGGAGCATAGTAGGCACTGAACGCTAGCTATTATCTCTGAGGACATACTGTATGCCTGCTGCTAGGCTAAATGTTACGAAAGATGGATGGGGAATCAGTGAGACCATGGTCTAGTGCAGGGGTTAGCAAACATTTTCTGCGGAGAGGCAGATAATAAATGTTGTTGGCTTTGCCAGCTAAACGGTCTCTGCAGTAGCTACTCAAATATGCCACTGCAGCGGGAAAGCAGCCGTAGACAATAAGGAAATGAATGAGCGTGGCTGGGTTCCAAATAAACTTCTCTTCTGGACACTGACATTTGAATTTCATGTAATTTTCACATGTCATGAAATCTTCTTCTTCTTCTGATCTTGTTTTCAACCATTTAAAAATGTAAAACCCACAAAAAAAGTTGTTTTTTAATATAAAATCCAGTTTTAGCTCACAGGCTGTACAAAAACAAGGACCGTATCAAAGCAAGTGGTCCAAAATTTGTCTATTTGCTAATCCCTGGTATACCAAAAACCAAGAAAAAATCATTGCTGTTGAGTCAGTTCTGACTCAGAGTGACCCTACAGGACAGCGGAGAACTGCTTCATAGAGTTCCCAAGGAGCACCTCACAGATTTGAAGTGCTGACCGGTTGGTTAGCAAGCATAGATAGTGCTCAGCCACTGTTCCACCAGGGTCTTCCATCCCTGGTACAGTGTGGGGAAAGAAATATTAGCCCCTTTGGATTGCTCTTTATTGTATCTGTCTGTTCAGTGCCTCACTTTATGGATGAATAAACCAAGGCTCATTCTTCAAAGTCTGATTGAAATACAGCCTCCTCCTTGAAGCCTTCCAGGTCAGCTCAGCTGAAGGCAGTAATAATTCCCTTTGTTTCCTCCCACATAATATGCACATATATGACCATCACTATTAAAATTTATCATAAAACATTTCAAATGAACCAACAACTGTCAAGAATAAACACTTTAGCCCTCCCCATGTAGCTTAAGCAATAAAGTATTGCCAAAACAGTGAAGTCCTCTGAGCAGATTAAGAAAAAAAAAAAACAAAACTTACTGCCATTGAGTTGATTCTGACTCATGGCAACCCTGTGTGTTGCAGAACAGAACTGAGCTCTATAGGGTTTCCTTGGCTGTGATTCTTTATGCCAGGAGATTCTTCCGTAAGGCTGCTGGGTGGATTCCAATTGTAAACCTTTCAGTTAGTAGTTGAGCACAGACCACTTGTATCACCCAGGGACCTTCCTGTGTAGATACCTCTTCCCCCAAGCCACAACCCGCCCCCCACCCACTGTCCTGACTGTGGAAATTTTCTTGTCCGCCTGCCCCTGTACACAGGTATGTTTTCATGTATGTCCCTCAATTCAGTCCTAACAGTCCTGTCAAGAAACATCTGTTTGGAGATCAGTCTCATAGAGCATAATTTGTCCAAGGGATCTAGGAAAGTGATGGAGATAGACTCTGGCCCAAAGTTGATGCTCCCATTGCTTCCCTTTTCATCCTTATTCTTATATTCCTCTCCACATTCCCATGGCATTGATCCTACCCCCCAAAAACTGACCTACTGCCATCGATCCCAACTCATAGTGACCCTATAGGACAGAGTATAACTGCCCCATAGTTTGAAGGAGCACTTGGCGAATTCAAACTGCCGGCCATTTGGTTAGCAGCCATAGCACTTAACCACTATGCCACTAGGGTTTCTACGCTTGCCCTATTATCTTTCATTCCACACTAGATTTTCACCTGTCCATGAGATCAAACATTATCTTTTCACCCTCCCCATCACACTCCCTAATACCTTGCACCTGACTGGAGTACCGTATGTATTTCTTCAGAGGCATCTTAGCAGTCATCAGCCTAGCAGTTGCAATAGAGGATGGGAAAGCAGCCAGAAAGTAAGAGCGTGGCTTGTCGGATTTCATTAGGAACTTGGAGTAACTTTTAGTTGTTCAAGTGTCAACTTTACTGGAAAGGATGAAACATGCAATCCTCACACTTCAGGGGGTTGAGAGTGGGGGAAGGGTGCAGAGAAAAAGGGAACCTCAGAAAATCAGCCTCACAGAAGCAAGAAATCCTTCCTTCCTTCCTGGCGGCCACATGGGGGCCAAGCAGGGGTATGGGAACTAGTCCAGGCTTAAGGTTAGAAAATACTAGAATCCAAGAGGAATGAAGGGCACTGTGGCCCAGACCCTCCTGCAGCCTGCCAAGAACATAGGTGGCCAGTGTCCAAAGGTTACTGTGCACCGAGGAGGGGAGCAAGATGACCCACAGGGAGGAAGGAGTATCAGAAATATGAAACCATTATTTACTAATACTTAATGCACAAACTGGCAGCAGCACGCCCTCCATGTGTTCTCAGCCCATCAGGATGTACTCAGACCATGCATACTAAGTAGATTCACGGGTCCCAGTTTCCGGCCTAAACTAACTCGCACAAAATGGACCAGGGGATTAAACAGATTGCTGCAAAGAAACCACTCTGAAAATACTGATTATCTAAGCACAGTGAGATAGTGGCAGGGCTGACATCTCACTCCCAGTACAGCCCCCTTGTTATGCACAATAGAGGGGAAAATCCTGGCTGTTGAGTCAAAACTCTAATTTCCCTTCACCTACTATGTGTGATGAACCCTCACAGTGAGGGCAAGATACTTTGATTCAGGAGCTCTAAGTAGCAATACATGTGTCTAACAAACACACTGAAAATATCTGACTAGTGGAAAAGACAAGCTTCAGCTATTAAAGTAATAAAGGTATGCAGAGAATCTCAAGACCAGCCCTATCCAATGAACCTTCTATGATAGAAGTGTCCTGTATCTGCACTGTCCCAGAAAGTAGCCACCAGTATCTACTTAACCCTGAAAACATGGCTAGCGCAAATGAGAAATAGCCACAGGTTGCTTGAGTGCAGCTCTGGAATTGGATCCAGAAATAAGGCTGGGATTTCACTGGGACCCCCTACCAAATCTGGTCCACACATTATCAGCACTACCCTTTGGCCACACATTTGCTTCAGAAATCTGTTGAAAGCCAAGTCGATTTGAGCTGGAAGTTCCCTTTCTCCTCCTAGTGCAGGATAGTGGCACTTAACAGGCACTCAGCAGATACACATTTTAAGCACACCTCTGCATGGACAACACTTAGAAACCACAAGTTAAGACAAAAAGATTTTTATTCAAAAAATGCCAAGTATAAAAAAAAAAAAATAAGATCTCTTTTTATCCCCCTGTACAGTATTTCACTCAGATAAAACCAGTAGGCTACATGCTGCTCAAAACACAGCCCCAGAGAGGATCCGGAAGGCACACCATCCAGAACTGCTTTACATACATCTACCCTATATACACAAGTCAGCAACGCCCCTCCCCATCACCCACAGAACCCAGACCCACTTGGGTAAGTGGGGAAGGATCCCCCATGGTGGTCAGGGAGCTGCAGCAGCTGTCCCGCCTGAGTCCCATCACCCCACGAACAGAGGCAAGCGTCGCAGCCCTCCCTAAAAGGTCCCCCAAGTCAGAACAGGAAAAGAGGAAACGAAAACTCAGGGGGGCAAGTCTTGGAAGCTTGGAAGCTCAGAGCAGGGGACAGGAACCAAATAAATAAATAAATAAATAAAGAACAGCGACCTCTGGGTTAGAATGCACATCTTTCCAAAAACAAAAACAAAAACAAAAAAAAAAAGGAAAATAACTTAAGACAAAATCAAACAAAAAAAAAAATTAGATCAACTACAATCCTTTGTACACTACCATACCAACTGTACACACATTTACAGTTTTTCTGTTGAATTGCATTGTTTGTGCATTTTGTGTTGTGTGTGTGTGAGGTCTTGGCTTTGAAATAGTTAAGTAAAAAAACCAAAAAAGGAAGACCAGTTCACTGGAGTTTTACTAAAGGGGCAGAAAAAAGGGCAGGTGGCTCAGCGTTTGGCCCTGTAGCCTCTTCCATGGCACCTTTCACATGAAGGGTGGGTGGGGGTGGGGGTGGGGCAGGTAGAGAAAAACAGGGAACCAAACCCAGGCAGATTTTTGGAGAAGCAGCAGGTAAAAAGAGGCAAGTTCAAGTATTTCTCCCAGCACAGCCGGAGTCCCCACAGAAGGCACTCAGAAGAGTCGGAAGAGGTGACAGGGACTTAAATGGTACTAGTCCTATATTCCCATCCCAACCTGTTTCCCGCCCCACCTGACCCGTTGCGGCATTCAGCAGAACTTGTGATGAAGGGGGACAGTTCCACAGCAGGGTCCTCACCCACCCCCCACCCCCCATCCCCGGGATTTTGTAGAAGTCCAGCAGTGCTGGACACCCATGAGAAGAAGAAGAGCGTCTATACGAGTTGAGGCCTAGGATGCATCGAGTGGAGTCTCTTCCCCTCTCCCCCTCTTCCCCTCCCACCCAAAGGGAGGCAGCCTCCAGGGGCCTGGGGTCTGGAATGAGTTGTAAATGTTGTTCCTGTATCAAGCACTGTCCTGCTTGGTGAGACATGTCACTGGTACTTTGGGAAGTTCCCCTCCTGTGAGCATCTGACCAGGAGGGGAGGACCTGCCAGGAAAGCTGCTATTTGCTGGGCTCTGGCGACAGGCTGTGGAGATGGATCTCAGCCGTTTCCTGGGGCAGGAGGACATCTTGCATCCAAGGGTGATTCTGAATTTCTTCAAAGGATGGCCGATCTGATGGTCTCAGGGCCAAGCACCATTTAATGAGATGCTGACACTCTGCAGAAAGCAGGATAAACAGAGGTGAGCAATGACCCAACTTCTGCCTGTTCTCAGCCAAAAAAAAAAAAAGGCTCCCCTCTTAAACCTGTAGTTTTTGAACATCAATAGCTGAGACCTTTCCCATGACACCCACTCACCAGAAAAAAAGAGAGTGGTGATGACAAGGGAGTTTGATGAGACCACTAAGCATGATGAGGTGACTCAGTTCACCTATGACTTACAAGTATGAACACCACCCACAATGAGATCATTGGAATCACAGTCTTTAGAGAGCTACTGCCCTGAGGTAGATGGCTAAGAGCTCTCAATCTGTCACTCCCTGGAAAAACAGCCTGGAGTTGAAATGTCAGGTAGGTCTCTGTTGGTAATTAAAAAAAAAAAAAACACCAAAAACTCCAGAGAAACTAGATTCTTACAGTTCTTTACATTCTCAGACATGTGCTTCCTTTGACCTCCCAAGGAAAGCTCAAAAGCAAGCCACCTCATTTCTGGGGCGTTCTCTGAGTGTTAACCATTGGCCTAGAATTTCAGCCAAGTCCAGGGGCACAGCATCCCCAGTGAGGCTCTTTGGAAGTCACCCTTACTCCAAGAGTAAAAGCCCAGGCAAAGGGGTTCCCAGAACTTACCTGAAGAGACCCTCTGCCTGAAGAAAACTTGGCCTCTGATGATCTCCTCATCATGCTCAAAGGGAATATCTCCACAGACCATATCATACAGCAGGATCCCCAGGGACCAGACAGCCGCCGACCTGCCGTGGTAGCGATGGTAGCGGATCCACTCTGGAGGACTATACACTCGGGTCCCTATGAGCCGGGAGAATTGGAGGAAGAACACATTTCAGCAAAAATAAACACAAAGCAACGAGTGGTACGATACCTAATTCTTTTGTAAAAAAAAAAAAAAAAAAACACCCTGCCCTCTTTTCCTCACCCTCTTCATAAAGAGTGGCTGAGAGCTCACACTATCTCTCCACCCCTAAGCTTTATGCAGCCCTCTACCTGCTCAAACCACAAACAAACGTTTTAAGAATTGCTCCAGGAAAGAAACTGAGCTGGTGATCCATCCAAACCCTGCGGCTTGCATGGGGTAGGACCACCCCCAGGAAATGAACGGATTAGTGTCTACACAATTAAGGGAGGTATACCACAGCCTATCCACAAAGTGCGTTCAACTTTGCCCAGGAACCCCGCTGAGACGCTCATCTCAGATCCCACCTAGGCAAGGGTATTTGCACAACAGCAAAAGTCAAGGTGCCCTTTAAGAGGCCTTCCTCCTCACCCTGAGCACAGGGACAGACGCCCGTACAGTTTCCTCCTCACCACTGGGAAGGTAAACAGAGCTGCGGGGCTAGTTTCAAACCACGTGATTCCTGTTTACAAACTTTGGGTTGTAAAAAAAAAAAAAAAAGACCTGCCATCCCGCTGGTACTCACCAGGGGGCAGCAAAGACTCGAAAGAAAAAAAAAAACCAAGGGAGGACCCAGCCAGCCATTAACTGTTAAATACAAAAAATGCAGCCCAACCCAGCGTCCTCCAAGGGCAAATAAACACAAACCACAAGCCGAGTCACAAGTTTTGAAAGGCTGTCGTTTGTTAGGTTGTGCCGCTCAGATGATGACCCACCCTCCTGACTTTGATCTCAAGCTCTTCAATTCCTTCTTTTCTGCAAAGAAGCCGCTCCAAGCCCCTCCCTGGGGTAGGTTTTCACCCTCTGCAGAGACACCCAACTAGTTTTCAAACCAACAACAGATCTTATTTCACAACTTTCATTCCTGGCTTCCTCACCCTACAACACCAAAACGAAACAAAACCAAAAACGCAACTACCAAATGAATTATTAAAAGTGAAACTACTGTGTCTGTTCCTTATCCTTTCTTGGATCAAAGGTGGAAGACTGCAGCTCTGCAAACTACCTTCCAGTAAACCAGCTCCCTGATCAAACAAAAATTACAAAAGCGGCATCAATTTTCATCTCTCTCGCTCTCCCCTCCCATCCTTTCACTGGCAGGGAAACTGGGTCAGGCTTCAAAAATCTGGGCTACGGCCGGTTGCCTGTAACCTCTTATTCATCGGGAACACTTGGAACCCACTGAATTCCGCTTAAAAAAATAAAATTACGCCAGAAGCATTACAGGTTCGGTTGGCTTGAAATCCCCGACCGTACTACGCTGGGAAGAGCGCTCCTTCGCCCCACCCCTCCCAGCACCGAGCCGGCGGCCTGGTGACCTTTACAAAAGGCAGGAGAGGGAGACTAGCCCAGGCCTCCAGGCCGGGCCGAGTCACCTGAGAGTCCCCTCCCAGGGACCTGGCTCACCATCGAAGTCTGTGTAGACAGTGTCCTTGAGCAGCGCCCCCGACCCGAAGTCGATGAGCTTGAGCTCGCCGCGATTGAGGTCGATGAGGATGTTCTCGTCCTTGATGTCGCGGTGGAGCACCCCGCAATCGTGGCAGTGCCGCACGGCCTCTAGCACCTGCCAGAAGAAGCTACGGGCCAGCTCCTCCTGCAGGGCCCCCCTTTCCGTGATAAAGTCGAAGAGGTCTTGCACCGGCTCGGGCCTCTCCAGGATCAGGACGAAGCTGTCCGGCCTCTCGAACCAGTCCAGGAGTCTAATGACGCCGGAGAAGCCGGAGCTCACCTTCTTCAGCAGGACCACTTCCATGGGCACACGGGTGCCATTGGGCTGCAGGGGCGACGGGGCCGCGTTAGTTAGGGCAGGGGACGAGGGGCGCCCCCTCCTCACCCCTCACAGGGTCGCTCCCTTCAGGGCACTTACCAGCTCTCCCCAGTCGGAAATCCGGTCTTTCTCCACGTGCTTGATGGCCACCTGAAAGCCGAGACAGCCCCTGTTAGGTCCCTTTGCCAGGGCGAAAACAAACTGGTGCGCCCCCGGCCCGGCGCACCCTCCCCACGGCGGGGCGCCGACTCACCGGCAAGTTGTCGGCGACACGAACGCCTGAGTAGACGGAGCCGAAGCCACCGCTGCCCAGTAGCGGGCCCACCTGATACTGCGACTCCAGCGGCTCCTTCTCCTTGCCTAGGCCAGAGAGAGGCACAGGGGCGCTCAGCGCCGGTCCGAGGGCCCCCAGCACCCCACCTTTGGGGTCCAACCGGCCCCTTCACCATCATCCTCAGGCGGGGGTGTACTCACCCGGCGCCAGTTTGGTGGCGTGCAAGTCGTTGCAGGGCGCGGTGCGCAGGTGGGCAAGCGAGTTGATTTTGGACAGGAGCATCCCAACCTCCGGGGCGTCGGCGCAGGGTCCGTGCCTGGAGGAGCTGCGGCTGGGGCTGGGGCTGGGGCTGGGGCTGGGGCCGGGGCCGGGGCCGCGCCGGTGGGTGCGTCTAGGGCTGGGGCTGCGGCTGCGGCTGGCGTTGCGGCTGCGACTGCGGCTGCGGCTGGAGCTGAAGGCCGAGGACGAGTCGGAGGACAACTGAGGGCGCTGCCTGGGTTGGCGACGGACGGGCGCGCCCGCGGGGTCAGGCGGTGCCGAAGGCGAAGGGGTGGGCGGCTCGTGGGGGTCGCGCGGCGGCGCGCTCTGCGACGCAAGATAGGGGGCACTTGGCGGTTGCTGCTGCTGCTGCTGCTGCTGGAGCTCCTGCTGCCGGTCGCGCCGCCGCCACCACCACCACCGCCGCCGAGTCCTCTCGGGCCTCCTCTGCCGCCGCGGCCGCTGCAGCAGACGCCCGGCTCGCCCGGCCGCCAGGAGTAAAGGGGCGGAGCGCGTCGGCGGGGGGCGCACGGGCGGGCGGGGATGGGGCGGGGCCTCTCCCGGAGGCCGGGGCCGGGAGCCCGGCGGCCGGGCTGGAGGAGGGAGGAGAGGGGGTGGGGAAGCGGCGGGACAGGGCGCCTCCCCTCGCCCCCCGCCCCGCTCTCTCGGTCGCCTCGCCCCGGCTCCGCCCCCGCCGGCGCAGCTCCAGCCAACCAGAGCCCGGCTGATCTGCATATACGGCAGCCCCGCCCCGCTTTCGCGGTCAGAATGGTCTCTACGCCGCCACGACGTGGCGGGAAGGAAAAGGCGCCAAAATGGAGGGGGAGGGGCGCAGGGCGTGAAGGGAGGCGGGAGCTGGGTGCCGGGCCGCGGGGGAGGAAGGATGGGGAGGGGCGTATCGATTCAAACCCAAACAATAACAAAGCCATCAAAGGCCGCCCGAGGCCGCCTTTGCCGCTCTCGGTTTCTCAGAGGTTTTGGGGTCAAGGGCTGGAGCTGAAGAATAACAAGTTGCTCCGAGACGAGGGGCGTTGGTGTGTCAGGCAGGGAAGCCGGGCAGCCGGCGCGCCGGGGTGTGAGGGGACTGTGTGTGGGGATGCCGACGAGGGTGGTCTTTCTGTGTGACTCAGATCCGAGACCTCCAAGTCTGGTTGGGCGGGATGACGACGCGCTGTGGCTTGGGTTGGGTCCTTGAGGGTTGTGTGTGTTGGGGGGCGCTTAGGGGGCGAAGGATCTGCGAGATTGTGAGTCACGGCCGTCTCATGGAGCGAGTGGGGGTGTCTCAAGCCCGAAATAAAACTGTGGGAGAACTCCGCTTCTTCGGGAGGGGGTTACAGATTTGGGTTGTTAACAACCGGTGAAAAGATCAGCCCTCAAATTCTCGAACAGATTTCTGTTTTATAGATGCACAAAGGTACCAGAGGAACCTAATTCCTAATAAGTCGTGTGTGAAAAAGTGCCGTAAATAGGAAAGCACGAAACAAATGTTACTATTATGATGCCAGATGCTGTCACAGCCCAGTCGGTGAGGGCGGGTGGGACAGGAAAATTCCTGATCTAAACGACGGTGGGAGGATGTGCTTGATTTAATCAGAGTTTTCACGTTTTTTTCACCTTTTCATCAGCCTGTTATTACCAGTCTGGCAATACCAGCAATTATTGGCTGACCCGAGTGGTGCTGTCTCATAGGAAACCCCCTTTTCTCTCGTGTGGAAAGAACATGGAAAACTGTCCAGTTCGACTTTCATCCTTTTGTCCTTTATAACTTCACGTAGAGTTGATAACGACGTGTGAAATGAGTTAATTAAAATTCTATGTAATCCATAAATTGAATTGTCTTGGCTTAAGTCATTGAAAGCTAACTACATTCCATCTGAATTTTTTTCAAGTTCCTGCTCCTTAAAGGAAAATGAGGGCGTTTTGAGGATCTGTATAGCTGTAGTCGTTAATGAACTTAGATGTTTCATTAAAAGTTTTCTGCAGTGCTTGTTTGTAAAAATGCCCAGATACTTAACAACGTTGATGAATTTATCTTCTAAAATATTACATGTTTTCCTTTTGTCCTCGTATTGTGGTCCAGCTCATTCATTTTTGATGACTAGAAGAAAACCCAAGGGAACAAGAATTATTTCCTTTTTACAGACAGGAAAATGAAACATAAGTAGGATGACACAGGGTCATAAAACAGCTAAGGGAGGAGCAGAAATGACCCAAATTAAACTCCTGAGTATTCAAAGTGTTCCTTTTATCGGGGTCTAAAATTGTCCTTGGCACTGAGTAGATGATCAACAGTGAATGCATGCCACCCCTGCCCCAACCCCTGTGTCTTGCGTTCCCTTTTTCAAGGCCTCAGATCAGATCTAGCTAAACTGAACTGTTCCCAGTTGTTCTCATTCACCTAGCAGTTTCCACCTTTCCTGAAGCCTTCAGCCGGTTCTGGGAGGGCCTTCTCTTCTCCACTTGTATTCAAAGCCTTTCCACCCTTCAGGACAGTTGTACTTCCTTTTTAGACCGATGAAGGAATTCAAGCATTCATTCACTGTCTAACCCACTCCTCTGGCAATCATGCTTTCTTCTTACAATGGGTCCCAACAAAACGGTCACGATCAAAGTCAACCTATACCAACAATCAGTGAATTAAAATAGGTTTAGGGAAAATAAAGTTGAGGTTACGAGGCAAGACTTTAAACTGAGCCTGGTTTCTAATCTGGGTTCTGGAGCCTTAGTCTACTTCAGGGACACTGGTCAAGTTACTTAACCTTTCTAAGCCTTAAAACCCTAAATGAGGATAATAATAGCAGCTACCTTATTTAAAAGAAAAAAGAAAAAACTTGCTGCCATCTAGTCTGATTCATAATGATCCTATAGGGCCAGGTAGAACTGCCTCATAGAATTTCTAAGGAGCATGTGGTAGGTTTGAACTGCAGACCCTTATCCACTAAGCCACCAGGGTTTTCACTTACCTCCTAGAGCTGTTTTAAGGAGCAGATAAAAGTCTTCGTTTAAAGTGCACAGCCAGGCACAGAGTAAACTTCTAATAAATATTAGCTATTATGCTGACAGAAACCTTGGTGGTATAGTGGTTAAGTGCTGCAGCTGCTAACCAAAAGGTTGGCAGTTTGAATCCACCAGGCGCTCCTTGGAACCTCGGTGGGGCAGTTCTACTCTGTCCTACAGGGTTGCCAAGAATTGGAATCCACTCAACAGAAGTGGGTTTGGTTGGTTTTTCTTGTTTGGGGTTCGTGATAATGACAATATGATGATTATGATCACAACACTAATAATGGAAAGGAAGACTTTTGGTATGGTTTTACCCCTTGCAGGGTTCTAAAGGTGAAATGCTGTATAATTCTTTGGATTTTAACCACACTGGGACAGATTATGATTCAGAATAGTTGTATATGTTATATCAACTTCAACCTTTTTCATTTTCTGTAGATCTTTGTAGGGCTAAATATTTAATCACTGCTAAAGTGATTGACATTTAATATGTCTGCCATATATGGCAGGTGCTTCACAGCTGAAAGTTATAAATCATGAAGCATTATGGGCAACACAAACCCACTGCTACAGAGCCAATTCTGACTCATAGCAATCCTATAGACAGAGTAGAACTGCTCTGTGGTTTCCAAGGAGCACCTGGTGGATCTGAACTGCTGACCTTTCAGTTAGCAGTGGTAGCATTTACCTACTTTGCCACTAGGGCTTCCATTTTGGCCAAAGAATTTTATTTACCTAAAACTGCTTATAAAAATAATTATTAAAACTTTAGGTATGTTTTGCATTAACAGTGACTATCCTGGGGTAGGCAGCTTGATTTGATTCCTCAGAGTGTTGTTTTAATGATAAAAACGAGTCATCTGTGCTGACTCAAAGAATCTAATAATCAGAAAAGTCACCCTAGTATTAAATGGCAAGTGCTTTTGAAAAGATGAAGACCTTAATTATGGTAACTACTCTCAGGCAAGAGGAGAGTTTGTTCATGTTAATTTGAACACTACCCAAATTAATCCTTAGGTGGTTTCCATATTCCACCCGACATGCATTTGATCAAGTCCTTGTCTAAGGATTGACGTTACCAGTTTCTATCATCGCAAGTTTAGAAAAAATAAATTTCAAAGATATTCCTGCTACTTTTTTTAATAAAGTACCTCTGAGTTTGGTCAGTTCAATTATATATAATAACTGTGATGCTATAGCCTTTTCTCTATAAGCTATTTGCAATTCATCAGGTGGAAATAATTTGAGTCTGCATTTACGTATTTCTCTGCTGGAAAAAGAGTGACTGTTTTTTAAGTTTAAAGTTCAATTCTGAAACATTCATTTTCTTTATTTTGTCTTCTGTCACTGGTGAAGTAAAAAAGAAAGCAAATGGACACAGAAAACGTGGGGTGGAAAGGGAGAGAGTGCTGACACATTGACGGGATTGCAACTGATGTCACAAAATGATATGTATATAAATTTTTGACTGAGGAACTAACTTGAGCTGTAAATTCTCACCTAAAGCACAGTCAAAAGAAGTTTAAAAAGGAAAAAAATTGGAGACAGCCAACTGCAGTCCACCTTTTCTATCTTAAAATATTTCCAATTGCCTCAGCTATTATAAAAATATTTAGAAAATAAAAATTTCACATATATATTATATATGTGAAATGCATATGAAAATCCACGGCAAACTGTAAAACATTAAATAGAGCATGTGACTAAAGCCTCCTTTTTAAGTTGAAATAATTGTGATAGCAGTGGACTGCTAAGAAATCTAGAACATCCCAAATTCAGAATGGTCAGGGGGAATCTATGAGGTCAAGTCAGAACTGGCACTTGTCCTCGATGTGACATTTGTTTGAAGTTTGTAAATCTCTTTGAACAGTTCTCTGTTTTTCTCAGCAAGGCTGGAGAAGGAGTTTTTATTTTCTAGTGAAGTATATTTAAAGTCATTCTCAACTCTTTTTTTAAGAAAATGTAAGTAACCTAGACTTATTCTCAGAACTTGACACAATTAGTACTATTTCAGTAAAAATAATTAATATTTATTGAAGGCATTGCACACAAAGCTTTCTTAGTTCCTGAGTATTGCAAGATAGGCAAAAACAAAAGGGGAGTAGCTTAGAACATATAAAGGCTACTGGAAGCCTGGAGACTGTTATAAAATACCTTATTAGAAGTCTAAGAAAATGTATGCCTCAGATCAAAAGACCAGGCACGTGAACAAAAACCCTGTCTGACAAAGAAAAGGGTCTGTCGCGTGTGTGTGCGCGCGCGCACGCGTGCATGAGTGCGCACACCCCTGTGACAGAGAGAGAAAGCATGTTAAGGGATTGGAGTTGATGAAGGGATTGTCTGCCATCTTTTCAAAGGTGGAACGAAATGCTAGTAGTAGTCTTAGAAAAGCCACAAAGCACATCATTAAAAAAAAAAAAAATTACCCCAAAAGGATTTTGTGGAACATCTGACTAGGGACTTCAAAAATAGTAAAGAAAACATTTTTTAACCTTTACCTCATTTGTTATCTAATAATGTACAGATGACATTTGTCATTTTTCTGTGTTTGTTTTGTGTCTAAACTAGATTAGAAACATATTGAGGGCAGAAACTATCATCCTTTCAGTGAACACAAAGGCTAAGTGCTGAAAATGGGCCGGGTAGGTTGGAAGAGGTCAAACAGACCCTCTAGTAACAGCAGCTAACGTTGACTGAGCATCAGTGATGTGCTCGGAATTGTTCTAAGAGTTTTATATAGATCCTGATATAAACTCTATGATACTAGCAGTTTCATGATCTTTAGCCGGTTGCAGATAAAGAAATAGGAACAGAGGGAAGTAACTTGCCCAAGACAACATATCCAGTGCTGTCGAGTTGATTCCAACTCATAGAGACCCTACAGGACAGAGTAGAACTGTCCCATAGAGTATCCAAGGAACACCTGGGAGATTCAAACTGCTGACCTCACGGTTAGCAGAGGTGGCACTTAACCACCACACGACCAGGATTTCCAAGACAACATAGTAAGTGGTAAAGGAGTCTCCTGGCCATCATGCCATCCTGCTTTTCCAAGTAATACAAGATGAGCTTAAGAATTTAACAAAATACTTTATGATTAAGTGCTAACTGAGCGTATCATCCAGAAGACAAGATGAAGAGTTTGGGGAAGGCTTCATGGAGGATGCAGAACTTCAAGCGGATCTTAAATGATGCACAAGATTTGAATAGGTGAATAAAGACAGGGATTGAGGGAAAAATGCTTTATATCCTCACCACATGTGAAATGAATGAATAAAAGTTTTTGAAGGTAAATCAAAAGCAGAAAGCCAGATAATCGATAGGATCTCCTGATGTCATTGTGCAAAAGGCGAAAGAAAAAGATGAAAAAGGCCGGTTTTATTTCAGCCTTTGTTGAAGAAGAAACTAAGAAGATGCTACGGCTGCTATTTGAACTATCTTTTGAAGCTGATAGTTTGGAAAGATTAGCTTACTCAAGGTGAACACACCAGGTATTCAACGTCCAAGTGACAGCCTAGGCATACATTAACAAGACTGGATAAAATTCAGTAACTGGGAGCAGCCTACATTTTCAGCATATACTTCCTCTTTTTCAGCTGTGTTTTAGTTCTCTTTTTAGATTGTTGTTGTTTTTATTAGAAGCCATGGAGTCGATTCTGACTCATACAAACCCCATGTGACAGAGCAGACCTGCCCATAGGGTTTCATAGGCTGTCATCTTTAAGGAACCAGATTACCAGGTCTTTCTCTCACAGAGCTGCCCAGTGGATTCAAACCACCAGCCATTTAGTTAGCAACCAAGAACACAACCATTTGTGCCTCCAGGGCTCCCTTTTTTTAGATTATGTGCTGCTAAAACAACAATAGAACAGCTCACCATAGTCAGAACTAGAATAGCCATGCTATAGGTTTGGGATTTTTTTTTTTTTTTTTTTTTTTTTAGTAATTCAATGTGTAATTTTGTCAAGAATTCTTTGAATATCTAAATACAGTCTTTACTAACTGGTGCCTTCTTGTACTCAGTCTTCTTTACCTCCTTAGCAAACTCTGGAGAGCTAATGAGCCATGATGTCCCCTTTATAGAAACAAATAGTGTTACTTCTCCCTGGATAGGTTAAACTTGATGCTGTGTTCCATGATGCTACTTTATTACAGACAATCCACTCACTAGACACAAAAGTCAAACTTCTTATTGGCAGTCATCAGAGTTATCTCTGAAGTCAGTTTTATGAGTGAGACTTACATTGGCAAATAGCCAAAGCTGTGGTACAAGGCTGCACAGACAACACAGATTACATACTTTAGCCCACATCACACATACATCCCCAGATTCAGACGTGTGCTTTCAGACTAGCTCAAGGCCATTTGAACTTCTTTCTGCTTTCCCTGACTTTTACAGCCAGGAGCTTTTAAACTTACCAAGATCATTACTTTTTCTAGTAATCTGACAGACTCAGTGTTTCCCATTTTCTTTGCATCATATCTAACAGCAGCAAACATTAATTGAGGACCCTACCACTAAAAGACCCTAGTCTCCTAATTCCTCACATTTCCCTATGAGACCATAAGCTCTTCAAGTGGAGACTGCATTGTAAAAAATTTAAGACCACATAGCTCTCTTTGGAAGGTGCTAAACAAGTACTTTTAAAACTGAATTGAATTAAACCCAAAAGGGAGCAGATCAGAGATCCTGTGACTTTCCCTGCCTCAATCTTTGCCCCTGCTATTTTATTACATATTACAATGAAAGACAGATGGCTGTTTACTCTTTTGAAAATGCAGACTTCAGAGAAAATTTTTGCTGTTTTCCAGAGAAGTACTTTTATAAATTAAGATTGCCAGATTCCTAAATCACAGGCCTAGAAAGACAGGTGCAGTTGACTTTATAAAGAGATAATATCTAATATTAACTGAGTATTTTCTATACCCTGATGGCATAATGGATAATAATAACTGTAGCTGCTAACCAAAAGGTCAGCAGTTTAAATCTACAGGCATTCCTTCAAAACAGTATGGGGAAGTTCTACTCTGTCCTATAGGGTTGCTATAGGGTTGTTATCAGTTGAAATTGACTCAAGGGCAATGGTTTGGTCTTTTTGGTTTGCTATAAGTTGGAATCGACTCGACAGCAGTGGGTTTGGTTTGGTTATATACTGAACTCTGTTCTAGTTAATCACTTTATTTGACATATATATGACATACATATTTCTCTATGTGTTTTATATGTATTTATATAGGATGTATGAGTATATTTATATATTTTTCTTTAATCCTCTTAATTATTCTTATACACAGGAAGATAAACATGTACATTGCTTAATGTCCCCAGGTAGGAAAGGCACAAGCCCTAAATGATGGAGTATGTGCTAGTGTAAAAAGATGGGGGTAACTCTTTGTGTGTTGCAGGTCACACTGACAGCACAGAAGGGCCTTGAGCCAGATTAAATAGAATCAGGAAGCAAGGTAATGAATGGAAGGACGATAGAGTCAGTGGATAATTTCCTTCAACATTGTGTCCCAGAGAAATGAATGGGGTTGCAACACAGTTTTAAGTTAGCATTTGGGTAAGGGGTGGCAAAGAGGAATGGCTGCTCGCAAAGAGAGTTCCTGAAGGCTAAGCATGTGGGTTGAAGGCTAGCCATCGGGTGAGGGGAAACCAACTCTTTCTAGTAGTCAGACAAGAATCTGTGTCTTGCAGTCAATTAATCAATAAACAGTTCAACAATTACTCAGTTAACGTGGTCTGATCAGCTACTATGTTCAAGGTATTGTGTTAAGTACCACAGAGATACACCGAAGCAGAGACATAGTACTAGTTCCAGCTAAAGGATCTTTTTATTCTAATAAAACAAAAATACAGAGAGTCATAAAGATTTAGAGCTGGAAGGAAACTGGAAGACCATGTCATTTAATCCATTTTGTAGATGACCGAAACCGAAGCTCAGAGATAGGAAGTGAGTTGCCTAGTTCCCACACCATTTTCAGAGTAAGGGCAGAACTCAGACTTCAGGGTTACCCCCAGGCTCTTTTTATTCTGTAATACAGGTATAATTGATAATAAAAGGTAGGATTTTCCAAGTGGAAAGTTAATGGTATAGGCAATGTACACTTCTTACGGTAACCTGTTTACGTGGTCAGGGTTTAAATGCTAAAATTTTTCCTGGGGAATTTTCAGGTGCAAAGGGACTTTCCCAGTTACCTCCTCGGTGGCTTTAGCACGAGAACAGAAAATTGCCCCTTCTCTGTGCTCTCAGCACACCTGTGCCACCTCAGTCATACACTCCACACGTGATCTAGATATGTCTTGCTCAGTAGTTTTTAAAGCGTGTGATCTCTGAAACAGCAGTACTTGGAAACTTAATATAAATGCAAATTATTGACCTCCCCCCCCACCACATTTACTGCATCAGAAGCTCTGGAGCCCACTCATCTGTTTTAACAAACTCTCTCATGTGCATGGGTTTGAGAACCCTAGGTCTGCTTGAATGACTCTGCAAGAAAGACGAGGAGCATATCCTCCACACTTTTGCTTGCCCAGCTCAGTACCCAGACTTGAGCTTCGTGGGTGTTCAATCTGAAATCTAACCATAGGATGGAACACTGCAAGGCAGATGACCAAAGTATTTTGTCATCCAACTTTCTTCATGTAATATTTAGCCCTTGTAGGTTCAATTTACAAAAATTTTTATAAAAATATTGACTCTGAAATTAGGAACTTGCATGTAAGTCTTACTACAGGACAGTCTTATTTTTAGATGACTCTTTAATAGTTTTAGATGTCAACCATAAAAAGATTTGTTTAGGAAATTACTCTTTCATGCTAAACATGAGCACAGGTTTGGGAGACGGAGCTGGGTTTGAATTCTGACTCAGCCACTTGGGAGTTGTGTAATCTTGACTTGTCTAAAGACTCAGTTTCCTGATCTGTAATTTGGGGCTAATAATAGCTTCCTTCTAGACATAGTTCAATAATTAGCAAGTCTATCAGAGACACACAATATACGATGCCTTAAAAATGATAATTAACCAAATTATTCATATTGGCCCTCTCTGGGAGACGGGATTACAGAGAAATTATACTGTAATGCTTGTATCAGTGCTACAAACATACAGTGATAAAAACAACTATATAAAATGACAAGTTAAATATTTTTCGAGAGAAGTGAATTAAAGCATGAAGAGGCACAAAAGTCATAATAAGAGTATTAAGGATATAGTACAAAAGATATTATAATAGATTAGCAATCAGCATATGAAAATCAAGATTACTAATTTTAGCTTTGTATTTTGTTATTGTTGTTAGGTGCTGGTGCTGTTGAGGCAATTTAGATTCATCACGAGTCTTTGTGACAGAGCAGAGCTGCCCCGTAGTGTTTTCTAGTTTGTAATCTTTAAGGGGAAACCCTGGTGACAAAGTGGTTAAGAGCTACAGCTGCTAACCAAAAGGTCAGCAGCTCTGATCTGGCAGGCAGGTCTACTCTGACCTAAAGGGTTGCTATGAGTTAGAATCGACTCAACGGTGATGGGTTTATGGGTAATCTTTGATGGTGCAGATAGACGAGTCTTCCTCCCACAGGGCCACTGACTGGGTTTCTGTTAGCAGCCAAGTGCTTAACTGTTTTGCCTCCAGGACTCCTTTTTCTCTTTGCACACCCAGAGCCTAACGCAGCACCTGGCATTTACTGCCAGCTCAAGAACTTTTGATGAAATGAAGGAATAAATGACCTTGCACACAGATGATTATAAAAGTTATGCAAAGACATTTCAACCCAAGTATACTTCCACACAGCTGGTGGCTACATAGCGCTTTAGCATCAGGCAATCAAAACAGTAATTCTGACCTGGGAATTCCACTTTGGGGAAATAACCTAAGAAAAGATCCCCAAAGAAAAAAAGTGTTATTTAAAAAAATATCTTCATTGTGGTGATATGCAAAACAGGGAAGTGCTGAAAAAGACTGCAGAGAGTCTACACCCCTGACTCTTGCATTTTGACCAGGCTCTTCCAGCTGTGCCCTAACTTGCAGCCATCCCCTCACAGCCCCTCACCTCAACAGCCTAGGTGCCCATACTTCTGACCCTTTGGGATGGAATTCCCTCATTAAAGCTTATTTGTCTTCTGTCTGCTTATCTTTGGGACTGTCTACTCAGCCAACTAATCTGATAAATTAATTTAAACTGAGTTGTTAATGAGTGATGGTGGCCAAATGTGAGTCCACTCCTGGATAACAGTTGCATTTTAGCAGCACGTTACTCCGAAGAGTAAGGAACACATTTCAGGCATGTGTCGGGGCCACTGGGAGAAGATATTTTAAGCAGGGGGATTTCCTCAAACCCCTCAAATTACACTATGTAGACAGCTGCCTATCCCACATGATCTGGCCAACTCCTTGGCATCCAGCTATCAGCGCTCAGGAGACACGAGAGGAAATAGGTCTACTCCTTTTCTTAACAGAGACTGAAAGCAATGACTAACTACTGATGTCACTTAAAGGAAAAGGGCATTTACTCCAGAACCTACCCAATAAGCACACATTTCCTTGGCTTAGAGGAGACCATTCTCTATCTGGGATTGTATAGAACAGCAGAAATGCAATTTAAAATCAGAAACCATCAGTCCCCTATGATTTCCTTCACAATAGACTCTGAAACCAGTAATAATGTTTTGCGGTCCTTATAAACCTTCTCTAGTGATAGCTATTGCCTCAGCTAACCAAAACAAACATTGAAAAAAAACTTTGCTGTTGGGTTGATTCCAACTCATAACAACCCTGTAGGACAGAGTAGAACTCCCCCATAGGGTTTCCAAGGAGGGGCTGGTGGTTTCGAACTGCCAACCTTTTAGTTAGCAGGCTGAGTTCTTAACCACTGTGCCACTAGGGCTCTGAACACTGTCAAGGGGTCAGCAATACAGAGTTAAGCTTCAGAGGCAAAAGACATTAGTATGAATTTACATTAGCACAAGCATGACAGAACATTGAACATGATTATAAAAGAGCTGCCTTTTAATGAAGTTGTAAGCACTGTGCTAACAATTTTACACACATTAAAAGATCTAATGCTTTGATACAAAGCAAAACAGGTGTTTTATGCCCATTCCTCAGGTGAGGAAACAAGGAAAAGAAAGGTTGTGACTAGCCCGCAATCAAATGTCAAATTTGGAATTGGAAGCCAAGTCTGTGAACTCCCAAAGTCATAGTTACAACAGGGGCTTAACAGCCTTTCATATTTCAGAATCAAAATTCTTAAAGCTGAGGACCCTAGAACATCTTTTTAAGTTACCCAGACCCTGCTTATCTCTACTGAAAAGAAGTTTCTACCTCCCAAGGTGGCTTGTTCCGAACAGCTATGTTTGTTAGGGAAGCTTTTTCAAGTTAAATTAAAATCTGTTTCCCTGTAACTTCTCTTCATTTGATCTTAATTGTGCCCTCTCGAGAATTCAAAACAAGACCACAACTCTTCATGAAGCCCTTTTAGTATGGAGGCAGAGGTCATGCCCCCTCCCCATCTGTGTGGTGGCCTCAGCCCCAGAAGGTCTCAGTATGGCCTAACTCTCAGACTCGTCAATAACACAGGAGATCTCCGAAGTATCACCTATATCTTACAGAGTACTTGAATCTAAATTTGGGAATAGGTTTGATCCCGTTAAGGTATCAGTAGGAAAAAAAATTACCTTAGTAAGCCTCATGACTTGCCTATTAAACTATGGCATTACTGTAACACAGCAAATACTCACTAACTTTTCCTTTTGTCTTACCGTGTGCCAGATACAGTGCTGTTTTGTATCATCCTTCTCTCCTACCACTCCATGAAGTAAATTCTGCTGTTACCCCAGTTTTACAGATGAGAAAACTGAGGCCTAACTATTCTGAGATCTTTTGCTCATAACTGCATGTCTTTGGAGCCTTTTGAATGTGAGGAGACGGTGAGAATAGGATGAATTCATCCCAAGGATGAATTCTCCTCTTTTTGCATATATATAAAACGCCTCGCCATTTTAGCTCATTTCTTCCCAAACTTTAATGAGCAAACTTTAATTAGTCAGATTCTAGTCTACAGAGTATCTAGAGCTATGATCAAGTATTCCAAGAGAGTTATGCCATCTTCTAAATCTGACCTCCAGCACCAAAAAGTCTTCAGAGAGGAGGAACACTTGGATTGGGTCTTGAAACATGAATAGGAATAGAAGAATCAATCAGTGAAGACTAGGATAAAAAAAAACAAAAACAAAAAAAACCCTAGTGTCATTGAGTCAATTCTGACTCATAGTGACCCTATAGGACAGAGTAGAACTACTCCATAGAGTTTCCAAGGAAGGCCTGACAGAGTCAAACTGTTGACCTTCTGGTTAGCAGACGTAGCACTTAACCACTATGCCACTAAGGTTTCCAAACGATGAGGATAGAGAAACCTAATTTCTGGAAGAGGGAACAGCATGAATTTGCAGGAACAGAAAAATCTTACACTATTGCAGTTTCTGTGTAACTGGGGTCCAAAAACTCTAATTATAAAAGCAGAGGAAAATGGTTGCATCATTGTAAAGTTAAAACAAATTTTTTAAAGTATTTTTCAGTTGGAACTGTGCTATCACAAAAAAAAAAAACACAAAGATAGTGATAGTCATTACATACACAACTGGCCACTTTACTGAGCTAAGCAAGTCCAACTGATAGTGAAGCAGTCACTTTCCAGGTCTCCTCTCTCTCTTATGCTCTCTCCCAAGAGATCTTGAGTCTTCTCCCATTTGAAAACGGAGGTGGGTGCTGGGCAGAGGAGGAACTGTCAACTGCAACTACACCTGAAATTCACAACATTGCAAAGTTCTGCCCTTGTTGCTCAGCGTGGCCTGTGAGGTGGTGGGAAGGAGGGAGGGAGAAATCCAGCTCAATAGATAACCGTAAGTGGTCATAATAGAGGCCACACAAGACTTCTGTGACCACCTAGGGGTTATCTGTTGAGTTGGATTTTAGCTGAAGGATGTGAGGGTGTGAATGTTAACTGAAGGATGATGGAAAGCCATGTAAGAGTTTTGAATAGGCTCAGCATAAGTGCCAACACCCTGTAAAATCATCCTCTGGTCATCACACTTGGTGGGGAATTAATTCCTTTAACTGACATGGTTTATAGTTATTTGGTACTCTGTCTTATAATTTTTAGTGTGATATTCGTATCTACAACATGCACTCCAAATATATGTGTTGTTTGAGAGAAAGGAATCATCTTGGTTCCTCTTATTTCCCAGCTCAGAGTTGAGTTTGCAATGAGGATGCAGTGATCAAACTGTGCAGAGGCAAAATAAGATTTTAATGGGAGTATATATAAATGTGACTGTGAGGCATACAACCATATTTATAGATATGAAACCTTTACCTTTTTATTTGCCTAACTGCATTGGAGTCAAAAGTGCTCAGCACTGTGGGGTATGCAAAGCAAGACTGTGCACTCTAAGTGTGTAAGCATAATGTTAATCAAGGAGGGAAAAGCTTGGTAAAATAAATGCCAATAATGATTCATTTGCAAGGCTACCTCCACCTTCAAAATCCTGGTCCAAACTCCTTAATCTCCAGATCTCCATACCTGCTCTAGAGAAGGAAAGCAGCATCTCACACTCCCAGTTTCTGCGGAACCACCTACCAGGACCCCACCATCCTCTGGGCTAAACAAACTCTTTTCCATTTTAGTCTTTCAGTTGATTCCGACTCAAAGAGACCCTCTGGGCCAGTGGTTTTCAAAGTGTAGTCCCTGAACTAGCAATATAATCATCGTCTGGGAATTTGTTCTAAATGCAAATTACCGGCTCCACCCTAGCAAGCCAACAGGAGGGTGGGGCCCAGCAACTCCTAGTTTGAGGAGCCCTCCAGGTGATTCTGATACCAAACCCAAAGCAAACCCAGGGCCATTGAGTCAATCCCAACCCACTGGGACCCTGTAGAACACAGCAGAACTGCCCCATAGGGTGTCTAAGAAGCGCCCGGTGGATTTGAACTGCCTACCTTTAGGTTAGCGGACGTGCCCTTAACCACGAAGCCACCAGGGTTTCCGATTCTGATATGGGATGCCCCAATCTAGTAACCACTGCTGTGGTGCCTCTGACAACTCATGGAGACGGGGAGAGTGGAAACTTCTCAGCTCCTTGGGGATCCTTACTGCCTGTTGATTTGCTTTGCCACCACCCTGAAACGGTTGGAATGTGAAGCCCATTAGATAAAGCATGGACCAGACCTGTTCCGTAGAACCATGAGGTCAGTTTTCCTCTGCTTTGCCTTTGGTCATTAAAAAAAAAAAAAAAAAAAAAAAAAAAGATTGCTTCATGAGCCACACTGGTCTCTGAACTTTTCCCTTTTCTAGTAAAAGTACAAATTCCAGCTGGAGTTCTTGACCAATATCTTTCCACAGAAGTAGCTGTCTTCCATGCTTTGCAGAGTTCCAGAGATAAGATAAATAATTTACCAAATGTAGGTTTCTGATTACTCACTCTATTAGCATTTAGAGCAAGAGCTCGGGGCCCCTGGGGAGTTTGATTCGTTCAGAGGCAGCCCATCTGCTTTTGTTTTTTTGTGGGGAGTCTTGGGGTGTGGGGTTGCCTGGAAAAGCCAGGGAGCTCCCAGCATCCCACACATACTTTAGGAATGAACTCCTCAAATCTTATGGGTTTTACTGGAAATTCTGGGGAATGCTATTTTACTATTAAAAAAAACACACAGCTGCTAAGATTCTTTTTTTCCCTCTCCTTTTTTTGAGTAAAAACTAAACTCCACAATTCATTTTTAAAGATTATACAAAATAACTGAAAGGGTATTTTCAATATTATGCAATTTATTTACCCTAAATTCAAGCAGTACAGTACGAGAGTAATTTCAGGGAAATTTTAAGAAGAGATTAAGCATAGTTTCTCCTAAATCAAGTGACACTAAGAAAATAGGCAAAACCCATGCATAAAAGCATCATTCTTCCCTGCCGTAATTTCAGTAGGAGAGGCATCAGTAATGTTCACATCCGTAGTTATTCCATGGGCTCTTTCCCTGATAGCAAATAGAAAGCACTATTTTTTATATAGGTCTTAAAGAGTAAACTGGGATGACAGAAGAAATTCACACACACACACACACAATTGCAGATTCCATGGGTGGTCTAGAGGAAGGAAAAAGTTGCCTTAAAGCCAATAAGTGGTGTATTGCATATAAAATAACACACTCTTAATTTCTTCTGGAAAACCTGATCAACAACTTACTCCATTCCTTTTGAACAGCAGAATCGAAGTATGTGCCTAGATGAGTGAGTCTTCTTTTTGCGATTCCCTAAGGGATAAGGAATTGCATTTAGTGTCCCACCTAAGAGTTACGTACTTTCATGAACTTTCTTGATGCAGTCAGGATTACACATCCAACTTTCTATGGCAATGCACTGACCCTCCGTGACTAAGTAAAATAACAGCATGATGAAATCTTATTACAAGCCCAACTACTGTTTCTGTCAGTGATTTGGTAGAAAGTTGGCTGTTCACTAATATCAAATTGCACTGAATGTCTCTTGCATGGAGATGAAAGTTGCAGGTTGATTTGGGAATGCATCTAGCTGAGGAGTCAGCTCACATACAAAAGGAGTTTGAACAGGGGACACCACCAAAAGGTTGAGAGAGGTAAAGTAAGGACACAAAAGGAATTCCTTGTGCTTCACAGCCCTTGGTTTGAGGCAATTAAGTACTGACAGATGTAAAAATGCCACTTGCTACCTATTTTGTGTTTTCTCTGGGAGATTAACCGACTTTCCTGGCTCATTTTCCTTCTCCTTCCTACAGCAGTTGATACAGAAGCTGTAGTAGCTGGCAGCTGTGGACAACGCCATCGGCATCTGTTATTGTAGTTGCAGGCCTCTCAGGGACTCACCGAGTAATTTACCTCTGTTTCTTTTACTTTCTCCACATGTTGTTCTCAGGTGCCACTGAGTCAGTTCCAACTCACAGCAACCCCGTGTACAACAGAACAAAACCCTGTCTGGTTCCGTGCCATCCTTGCAATCCTTGCCTTGTCGCAGCCGTGTCTCAATCACCCTCACGGAGGATGTTTCTCTTTTTCACTCACCCCCTGTTTTACCAAGCACGATGCCCTTCTCCAGGGACAGGCCCCTCCTGACAAGTCCAAAGTATGTGAGACGAAGTCTCACCATCCTTGCTTCTGAGGAGCGTCCTGGCTGTACCTCTTCCAAGATAGGTTTGTTTGTCCTTCTGGCAACCCATGGTGTATTCAAACTTCTTCACCAACACCATAATTCAAAGGCATCGACTCGTTTCCAGTCTTGTCTTATTCATTGTCCAGCTTTCACTCGCCTGTGAGCAGGCAAAAAGTCTGCTTCCCCTTTGTCAGAAGATTCTGCTAAACCAAGCATGTTGAGTTAATAGTGTGTGTGCTCTCTCTTCTCTTTTATCTGTCTTCTGACAGATTCAGAGGTTAGAGCGGTAAAAATCTGAGAAAAGCAACATGTAGGTACACACACACACACACGCACACACACATACACTTATGCTCGCATTCACTCATGAAGAGAGCTCAGACCCAGCCACTTGCTCTCCACTTCTGCTTGCCGTATGCTGCATTTTAGAAGGCTTCATATTACTTGGGCAACATTTTTTTTGGTTGGTTGGATGGCTGAATGAAACACAACCTTCCCTGCAGACATCAAAGCGTGTCTCCAGCATAGCAAACTCTTTATCCAGCCTTTCGTCTCTCCGGCTACATTCCAATCTAACCAGGACTGCCTTGCATGATAATCAGGCCTAATTGCTGCTTTATCCCTTGGTGGTTGTGCTGAGTTTTGGAACTGCAGAGTTCTTTTCTCAGCTTCAGTTCTGTCTTCCTTTACCCGGCCTCCTATTACTTAGCATTCCCATCCGGGCACCGAGATTTAGCCATCAAAATTAGCAAATAGGTGGAAAGGGCAGGACTGTGCCTTTGGGATTTCAGCACTCTGTCCACTTAGTAAACCTGAATTCCTTTCACAACTGTGGGAAGACTTTACCATGTACAGGATATACTGAATACCACACAAGATTTATGAGATTTATTGCTAGGTTAAAGAGTAAAAACAAAGGAGATGAGATGACATCCTCATTCCCCAAAGGTATTTTCCTACCTACTCTCCTGCCACACACACACACACACACACACACGCATCTTTTATAAGATTTATAAAATGTCAAGATCAGAAGGAAGGGAGTGTCAAAAGGCTTCTGGAGTCTTTTTTCCTAATTGCTTCACTTGCTAAGATGCATTTAAATATATATATTTATATATGTATAAATATCTATATATACATATAAAATTTCTTTTGGGTAGCAATATACACAACCAAACATATATCCATTCTAATTTCTACACGAACAGCTCAGTAACGTTGGTCCCGTGTTTCACATGATGTCAGTATTCTCAGTGTCTCTATCACACTGTGTTATCACCATTAATCTAGCTCTCCGCCCCTGGTGAAAATGCATTTTGATGCCTTAGTTTCTCTAACTGTATAAGGAACCATAGGCCAAGAGTTGAAAAATAACTTTGAGATACCCATCTAAACACTTCTACCTCCAGTTTAAGCAATCTGGGCAGATGATAATTTATGCTTAAAGTTCTTTTCAATGTATTATTTTACTAGACCTTTTCTAAGTGCCTGGCTGTGGTAAGTGCAGTGTTAGGTACTGGGTATTTCAAGACCATACAGCATAACCGGCACAGAGGTTAAGAGCTACACCTGCTAATCAAAAGACTTGCAATTCGAATCTGCCAAGCGGTGGCTTAGAAACTCTATGGGGCAGTTCTACCCCGTCCTGTAGGGTCACTATAAATTGGAATCAACTCGACAGCAACAGCTTTTGGAGATGTGAAACATTTTCGAAAATAAAATCTGAGCAAAACAAAATTGGCCTTGAGTTGGTAACTGTAAAAGCCAAGTGTTCAGACAGGAAGGCTCATTATTATTTGGTCTAATTGTTATATATTTGAATTTTTCTACAATGAAAAAAGAGAAAGGAATCTGAAGACCATAATCTCCAGGATTGCCTGGTAGGAGGCTTGCTGAAATGCCAGTTCTCTGACCCCACCTGGTCCTACTCAGTACATTTCTTGATGAGGCTTGAGAATCTGTATTTTAAACAAATTCCCCAAGTGACTCCTGTTGGCTAAAAGCAGTATAAAAAAGAAGGGAAGCTGTTTGTCAGAGAAGAAAAACATCCTTGGAAACCAGTTAATGAGATCAGGTGATTTCAGAACTAGAAAGAGGATCTTAAGAGATTCTGAGACTAGGCCAGAGCATCTCAAATTGTAAAGTGCATAGGAATCTTCTGGAGACCTTGTTAAAATGCAGATTCCTAATGTGTAGGTTGGAGCGCGGAATGGAATTCTGCATTTCTAGCTGGTTCCCAGTAGATGCTGATGCTGCGGGTCTGGGGATCACATTTTGACCAGCTGGGGTTAGGATAATCTTGACAAGGTTAGCCAGGGAACCTGATCGCTGCCACCACATAACCACTGCCATTGAGTCAGGTCCGACAGTTAACTCCAGAATCTTAACATTTTCTGGGGATAGAAAGACCGTGCTTCACGTGATAGAACCCACACAGTATTGACAGGGTCACCAAGGGATCCTGATCCACCACATATCAGCAGTTCTCCCTGGCAGTTTGTGATGCAAATAGAAATTCTTCCTGGCAGTTGTGAAATGGCTAAAGTAGCCTCAAACTCAATCAACAACGGAGTTATTGCCTCCCCCTCCCATCTATGACATTGCCCCCTGCTTTTGCCACTAAAAAGCACCCCCAAAATCTACACTGGTCTTATCTCCTCTCAAGGAGACTGCCCAGTTCCGCCTTTGGAACATACTTTCCCTTAATAAACTTTTCCATCATTTGCTACCAAAAAGGATGGTTCCTCATGTGCTTTGGAGGAGGGGAAGCCCAAGTTTGCCACCCGTTGGGAGACCAAAATTGCTGGCTTGATCTCCAGAACCAAATCAGGGCACTGGGGATCTAGTCGGTTGTATGACCCCGACAACTTACTATTATATGGAGGAATCCCCAAGTGGTGCAAACAGCTGATACACTCAGCTGCTGACGGAAAGGTTGGAGGTTCAAGTTCACCCAGAGAGCTCTTGGAAGAAAGTCCGGGCAATCTCCTTTAGAAAACTCAGCTATGAAAACCCTCTGAAGCACAGTTCTATTCTGACGCATGAGGGGTTACCAAGAGTCACATGCGACTCGAGGGCAGCTGGTACTGTTACAGATAAGGAAACTGAGGCCTAGAGACATGCTCAAGAGCTGCAGGCTTTGATAGCACTACTTTGTGCTGTTGTTGTCTACCATGGTGCAGCCTACGTAGGAGTTTGTTACCAGCTGGGTATGGAAGGCACTTAAAAGACAACTACAAATGGATCTGAGCTGCAACACAGATTTCTCCTCAGCACCAGGGGGATGGTCTGAGGAGCTGCCATGTGGCTGTTCTGTCACAGTCTGTTGTTTTTCTTTTATCATCATTACCACAGCTTCCAGGTCTGGCCCCTTGAATTCTTCTTGAAATTCCGCAAGACTTCTTAGGCAGTAATGCGACCTATCAGATGTGTGACACAGTGTACCCACATGCACCCAGAGTTTATCTATTTTGGAGGGTTAAATGCTAGTACACTGAGCAAGTTGTTAACTATCCCAAGTTGCAAAACCCACAATAGATTAGTAATCTATTAAATATACTCCTTAATATCAGGACTGCAGAGCACTCCTCTGTATAGAAAATCCTCTTTCACACAGTGGCCAGTAAGCTCATGGACTGATTATTCCTGAGCTGGTACAGGTTCAAAACAGCTTTCTTGCCCTTCTGGAATGATAGATAAGATAGTTAACAGTCCTTAATGAACAACGTTTGTGTGGTACTTCCTAACCTTTGAGACAGGTCAGAGCCTGTCCTTTTTTTTATTTCTCTCTCCATGACAGAACTCAGGCCAGAGTGCAGGCATGTTTTGTAATCACTAACTTCCAGGTGAGAAGCCCTGGAAGCACAAAGGTTAAGTGCTTAGATGCTAACTGAAAGTTTGGTTGTTCAAGCCACCCAACAGTTCTGCTAGAGAAAGACCCAGCAATCCACTATGGTCAAGATCACAGCCTATGAACCTAATGGGGCAGTTCTACTCTGTCACACAGCAACACTATGGATAGAACGGTAACTTGATGGGACTAAACAATTTACAGATAGTGAAGAGCTATAATAGGATATTTGGAATCAAGAAATTTCTTAACAAAGTGTAACCAGAAACTCACTGCACATACACATACACACACACACACTGATGCATGCATGCACACATAATTTCTCCTTATCTTCTCAAATAAAGCCTTTTTTACCCTGGCTTTGAAACAATTTCATTTGGGAGGAAATTCTCTGGGATAGAACCGTCTATGATCTTTCCCAAAGACGTGTGTGTGTCCCCTTGAAACAGCACATATTGCATTTCTGTTCACCTCCCATTCCCATCCTGTGACACATTTTCCCTGAACCCTCTTATCTGGAAATGTTAAAGAAGGGAAGATAAATGGAAGGCAGGGTCTCCCAGTCCCACAGTCCCATTCAGGGTGAGGTCTGAAGGCTCTCCTTAGGATCAGAGTCCAGGGAGAAGTTAATTTTTGGTTCCTGGCGTGTGGACTCAGTTTCCTGCAGCAGTGTGGTAGAAGGCTATGGAAGGTGGTAAACTCTTTGCCGGCTGGTAGCCGGACTGGGAGTAGGGCCTCCCTGGGACATCAGGCCATTTGTAATCTGCTTTGTGAATGGAGTTAAAAGAGGAGGGGGCCTGCACATATTTGGAATTCCTTTATCTGGGTGGGCTCCTTCTCGCCAGACTTTCAGGATGTGGGAAATGGAAGATGAAAGAAGCTGCATTTCCAGCCTATCGGGTTACAGCGTATAAAATGGAGAGGGAAAGTCCTGGGGTGGGGGTGGGGGTGGGGGTGGGGGTGGCGGGGGTGGAGAGGAGACAGGAGGAGGCAGACCCCTGAGAGGGGCCAGGGAAACCCAGTTTGGGAACCAGCCGGGAGCGTGAGGATGAGGGGGCTGGCTTGCAGCTCACATTTCACATCACATCAGAGCTGTGGAATTTCCTCTCTTCTAGGGGGAGGCCGGTGAATATGAAGTTGGTTTAAGGTTAGTTGGGATGAATAATGGCCCAAAGGCTGCCGATTTGAGGGTGTTACTAAGTGACTGGTGTTTACAGGCAAAGCTTTGCCTAGAAGAGAAGGGAGGTGGGAGCTAGGGCCACCCCCACCCCACCCCCCAGTCTGAGTTATTAACAAAATTTTGTGACCCAAGCATGGAGACCATGTATGGATTTTATTTGTGTCTGACCCCCGTGGTATGCAGAACCCTGAATGCGCCAGCTGAGAATGGGAGTAAAAGCAATGGGAACAGAATTAGAAAAGGTGGAAGAACCTCCAATGTGGGTGCCTCATCCACGGCCCTTAGGGTACGGATCAGAGTTCTGCTTTGTGTCTCCGGCATCCCTGGGGCGATCCTGGCAGGATCTGTTTCTGTTCTGGTTAACCCACGTGCTCCCCACCGTTTGACTGTCTCCCACTGCACTCTCTAAGGACCTTGCTTCCCCAGAGATGCATTTATTTTTTTCATTTCTACCTAGGGGCGTGTCCCTCCTTGTTTTCTGTTATGAAAGAGAGCACACACACCCCTGAGATCCTCAGCTCACTGTGAGCCAGAAATGTGAAAGTTGTGCGAAGCAGGATAAGAGGCTCTTTGAGTCAGGTACATCTTTGTCAGTGAACAATTTAAAATAGCAAAAGCCAAAAATGAAATCTCCACCCTGGCAAAGATGGGCATAAAGGCTGAAGAACTGAAAAACCCCAAAGCCTCTGCCGCCAGATCGAGTCCGATTCATAGTGATCCTATAGGACAGAGTAGAACTGCCCCATATGGTTTCCAAGGAGTGCCTGGTGGATTTGAAGCCGACTTTCGGTTAGCAGCTTAACCAGTATGCCACCAGAGTTTCCATAAAGGATGGAGAGGTGGGGAAAATGGAGCTGAGCAACTGGGGTTGGTAGCTTGTTTAGAGAAAAGGAATATTTATTAAACCCTGATCCCTACTGTAATCAGACAATGTATTATTTTAATACTATGATGGGTAGAAAGTTATTAGATAGCATATATATCACCACATACTACAGAGGATAAAAATATTGCCAGCTTTCAAAAATTAGAAGACAATAAAATACACTTGTCACAAACCATAGCAAGCTTCATTTAATCTTTTTTCTCTTGTATCAGAAAGCTGTTTAGGATTTTGCAGTATATCAGGGTCATCATTTTCAAACATCTATTAATGCCATATTGTACTCGCGTGAGAGATTCAGTTAATAAAGATTTCTGGTTGATAGATTGCTGGAGCAAACAGGCTTTTGCATTACCTTCTTTGAATTGCTACTGAGCTGTAACAATACACAGAGTCCATATTTTATCATTTGACAAACCATAAATTCACATTTTCTATCTGCTTACTCTCCTTTCCCAACACCCCCCACATGCACACACACACAAACAGCAGTTTTGAGAAAAATAAGTACAATAAAGCCTGAGAAAGCAGGAACTTGTGTAAGGGGGAAGAAGGAAAATCCAAGGATTTCCCACTAAAAATGAGCCACAGAAAAGTGGAAAGATTGTACCCTGTCAAGGGCAGAAAACTTGGAAGACCTGGGAAAAGAAAAGCCACTCAGCTGGGTTCACCGCTCTGTGAGCAGGAACCCTGACCTCGCCAGAAGCCTCTGGGCTTCCCTAATCCACGCTGGCCTTTTTGACACCCATAATCATTTCCTACTGAATGTGGAGAAGATACTACATATGAACTGGTCTTTCTGGATTTCTTAGTGGTTTCCTAAGAGTAGGTAAGGGTAGTAACTCGAGTGGTATTTCCTGTGTGCCCAAGCAAAATTAAGTCAACAGCTTGTTTTTCTATTCTTAGTTGAAATGAAAATTAATTTTTGAAAGTCCTAGAGTCAGCTTAGCTCGTCATAGCCTGCTTCTGACCTTAGTGGTGGAGGATCTAAGGACTCAAATGTTAAAATTAGAACTGACTCTGAGTACTGGCCCTATTTACCAGCTGGGCACCTTATTTTTATTTAACAAACACTTATACAGCATTTACTAGGTGCCAAGCACTGTTCTAAGCGTTTTACAAATATTTGCTTGGCTAATCCTCATAGTAGTGTTATTATTATATAACCCCATCACGAAGAAGTGTTATTATGAGCCTTCCCTTACAGATGAGGAATTTGAGGCCTGGAAATATGAAGAAATTTGCCAACCTCTGACCAGGAGTTTAAGCTCACCTCCCTAGCACAGCCCCTGTTAGGTGGGAGAGGCAGCTCTGTTTCCACATCCACCAGCCTGCAACCTTGGACAAGTCAAGGTCACTCATCTGTGCTGGGGCCACATGAGGGGCGTGAAACCTCCCGCAACAGAGGAGACACGGCATTCGCACACACGTGAGCAATCAAATAGCACTCCGTACACAGTGTTTCAGGAAGCCAGCCGGAAGGGAGATTTCGCAGGCTTCTCCTCCCACCCAGCACCCACTTAGGGCAACACAGCAAGCCTCCAATACCTCCTTGTAATTCCATTCACAGCCTCAGTCTTGTACCGTTTCTGTTTCCTTGAACTGCATCTAGACATGATTCTGGTCCCCACCAGCTTCTGACCTCATTACTCATTCTGTTTACAGCTGGGCCTTACCCTTCAGACTGCCCTGATTTCCCAGATAGGAATTTGGCTGCCCTCATTGACTATGATTCAGATTTTCGGCCCAGCCACATTGCACCAAGCCTTCCCGGGCACACACCCCTCTGGTTAGGCTAGCACCCTGAGAGCCCTCCTCCTTCCCTCCCTGCCATCCCTGTTGTGAGTGAAGAAGGGCTCCGTCAACACCTTCCACCTCAGAGAGTTTTGGTGGGCAAGATTATTGAGGACATTGAATCCAATCTGGGGATAAATTATGGAAGAGTTGAGCGTGGGTGGGGAACAATGCGATGAAGGGAGCTTTGGAGGAAGAAGAGACAATTTGCTGTAATACATTAGCAGTAGGTAAGGCTTGAGGGAAAGGAGCCGTGGTGGCACAGTGTTTAAGTGCGCGGCTGCTGACTAAAAGCCTGGTGATTCCAACACACCCATTGGCTCCACGGGAGAAACACTGAGCAATCTGTTCTTGTAAATATTATAGCCTGGAAGACCCTGTGGGACACTAACTTCTCTTCTGTCACATGTTAGGTCACTATGCATTGAAACTGAGTCAACCAGGCGAAACAACAACAAAGCTGGAGGCAGGGAGAATCTGTGAATAAGCTATCGCAGGAGTACAAGGGACAGACGAGGGCTGAGGTAGGGCACCCTGCAGAAAAGGAAAGGGATAAGCATGTATGAGAGACAAGAAGAATCTCACAACACTTAGTCATGGCCTGAACTTGAGGCGGAAGGAGGAGGGCGAGTCATGCCCTGTGATTCTCCAGGGTTTCCCATCAGAAGCCTCTGAGAAGCTGATGCCACCACAGACACAAATGAGGTCTTCGTGAGGATGTGAAATGGCCTGGTGCCAAACCCAGTGCTGTCGAGTTGATTCCAACTCATAGTGACTCTATAGGTCCGAATAGAACTGCCCCATAGAGTCTGCAAGGAGCGCCTGGCAGATTTGAACCACTGACCTTTTGTTTAGCAGCCATGGCACTAAACCACTACACCACCAGGGTTTCCAAATTTGGTATATGCTGATGAAATGTTTATAGAATGGACATATTTATGTAAAATCTCTAGATCTTGGAATTAAAATAGTGATCGCTCATGGAAGAATGAAACTTCAAGCCATAGTGAGCCTTGAACATCTTTGTCTTGAGGGAAAAAAGGAAGGCTGGTAGAAAGAAGCAGAGGAGGAACCGAGATGTTACCTGCCAAGATTCACCTGTGTGTGCCAGGGCTCGAGTGGGGAGGGATGAGACAGAACTCAATGAGAGAGGAGCCCAGGAAGAAAGCCACACCTTCACCTTAACCAGAGTTTTAGCCAGAACTTCCCTGTGCCAAGCAACCTTGATATCATAGCAGTTAAGCCCTTGGCAGCTAACCAAAATGTCACTGGTTTGAATCCAACAGCCACTATGTGAGAGAAGTAGCTCCTGTTAAGACCACAGCCTTAGAAGGCTTCTGCGGCACTTCTACTCTGTCCTATAGAGTCACCAGGAATCAGACTGGGTTCTAGGGCAGAATATTGGCTCTGTGACAAGAAAGGTAATCAGTGGGTGACATTAGGGAAAAAGAAGAGGCCAGGTTTGGAGGCAGACTGGACATGAGGGGTGAGTGAGGTCTCCAGTGAATCTCTAGGTCTCCAGGAGTCTGTGTTTTGGGGAAACACTGCAGATTCCTGGGGGACACTGTTCACACTTGACTCCTAATGGGTATTGGTTCAAACCTAGCACCATGGAAGAAAGGCCTTGCAGTCTTCTCCCGTAAAGACTACGTTTAAGACAATCCTTTGGAGCAGTTATATCCTGTAACACATGTGGTCTCCAAGAGTCAGAATCCACTCAACAGCAAAAGATTTAGTTTTTTATTTTTTTGAGGGTACAAAGAGGAAGCGCAAGCAGCAGAAGGGGACTGAGGTGGTGAACTGCTCTGAGCAGTTGGTTTTTATGATTGTTGTTTTTCAAGGTTTATACTTTAAGTTTGAGGTAGAGGTGACTCTTTTAGGCCTGCCACCAAAACTCCTTTGTGGTCCCCTCAAATTCTTCCTATTTGCTCTCATTATTTTGTTATTTCAGCCTCCTCTTTCTACTCGATGTCACTTTATTTTCCATTGACTGTCTCTTTGCGTCACCCCGGTTAAACTTTTCTTTCTTATCCACATTACTTTTTCTTTCATTTCTCTTTTCTCCCTCAAAAAAGACCAGAATCGAAAACAGTCCCCTAAAGAAGGAAATACTGTAAAATAAATTCAAGAAGAAAAATTGTGTTTATATTTGATTACATTTTTTATTTTTAATATCTCATATTTAATTCTTGGCTATGATTTCTAGCAAGCAAAGGACTGTGCCAGGCTTTGAGAAGGTGTTTTATAACAAATACATGCGCCTTCCCTGCAAGTCAGAGTTTGACTGATAGAGGTAATAGTGCTAGCTACCTGTTTATTTGTTCTTCCTGTGCTAGGTGCCATGTTAATCGCCTCATTTGCGTGAAATCCTAGCAGCGACCCTGTCAGTTATGTATGACTACCCCCACTGGACAGTGCAAAGCCTTGGGTTTCCCTTTATATATGGCCTTTCTGGTCTTGGGTTTACAATTCCATCAAAATAATTGGATGGGCCACAGGCCTGCAGAGATTACTCAGTTTTACTATGCAAATAAGGAGCCTAAGACCGTTGCAGGGATTGGTCAGTTACTATACAAAGCGAGTGACTTTTGGTGCACTGAGGGGATTGGTTAGTTTGTAGTCTTCTTGGAAAGGGGGTTTGCCTTGCGACTGAAAAGGAGCTTCTACATAAGCAGCTTCCCCAGCCGAGGATTTTAGGAAGAGAGTCATGGCGAGCAAGAGAAGGAGCTGTAACACTGAAGTCTGAAGACGGTGAGACACAGTTGAAGATGATAAAAAGCAGCTGGGATATGGCAGAGCCCATTGTCATTAGGCCCAGTAGGGCCTAGTGACAGTAGGCTGGAGTGAAGGGCCTGCCTGTGGAAACAGCTGAGAAAGAACTGAGAGCTGTCTTGCTTGAAAGATGCCCTGGGTGAAGGAACTATGTTCTGTATCCTGAGTTGTTCCCATTACATCCAACTTGTTGCTAATCCCAATCTGTAACGTATTACTTCCCCAGTAAACCACTTAACTGTAAGTACAGTTCATGATTCCTGTGACTGTTCAACAAATTATTGAACCCAGCAGAGAAGTAGAGAGTGACATGGAAGGACAGCTGGTGTCAGAACGGGTGACAATGCTGGAAACGGACGTCTGCCTGACCTCTACATAGGGTCAGCTTTGGCTGGTGGTGATTCTCATTCCCTCCTTGTGAAGCTGGATGGCTTCTGATACTAGCAGTTTACAGACAGATGAAGAAATTAGGACTCAAGGGTTGAGTAACTTGCCCAGTTAGAGCTATGAGTGATCGTTGTCACCTGTGAGCTGCCAGCGATGATTCCAAGCTAATATTTATTGAGCATTTATGATATGCCAGGCTGTACCAGTGCTACACATTGGCTCCTTTCGAGAGCAAGAAGCAGGCTCAGGAATGACCAGTAACTCATTTAATATTACACTGCCAGGCAGTGGTGGAAGGTATTTGACTAGTGCAAAGCAACACTATCAGCTACTAACAGAAAGCTTTGTAGTTCAAGCCCACCTAGCAGTATCTGGGAAGAAATCCCTAGTGATCTGCTTCCCTAAAGATTATAGCTGAGAAACCCTACAGAGCTCAGTTCTACTCTGTAAATCCCACCAGGAGCGGGAATTCACTCCGTAGCAATAATTTTCTTTTCCTTTAGTAGGAAGTGCTGGAGCCATAATTTCAGCCCAGGCAGTGGATTCCTAATCTTTGCTCTTTCGTTACTGCACTTGGCCCACTGCCCTTGAGTCCATTTCGACCCAGAGCGACCGTATTAACAGTAAAACTGTCCGGCATGGGAGTTTCTAAGGATTTGAACTGCCCATCTTATGGTTAGCAGCTGTGTAGCATTTAACCACTCTGCCACCAGGGTTTTGGATTACTACACTTAGTTATTAAAATACCAAAAGACTCTCCAAGTCGTTTGGTTGTTCCCCTGAAGTGACCCCAAGAAAAGACCCTCGGGTAGGCGTTCTGTGAAGCTTCCTGGGTGTGCTCTGACTGCCTCTGAAGCAGAGGCTGGCGGCAGGAGAAGGCTGGGAGAGAGAACTGGCCGAAGTCTGCAAAGGGGAAGGCAGGAGCTGGAAGCGGTATTAGGACTGCCCCCGTGCGTGCCCTGGAAATGCAAACAGCCCTCTGCTTTCAGGGACGGCGCGGAGGGCTGGTGGGAAGACTGCTGAGAGGGAAGCCCCGGCCATCCGGCAGAGGGAGCGGCCACGGGACCTGAGAGCAGTGCTTCCCCCTCTCTGACCTTTAACTTGAGCTGAGGAATTGGCAGCAACTGTGTGACATCAGGGAGACATTTTCTTCTTCGTGAGCTCAGAGCTTCCATTTAAAAATTCCTCAGTCACAAGACGGGGGCTGCAGAAGCCCAGGCACACTTGTGGTGTGGCAGGTGACGTGCACTTGCTCCAAGTTCTCCAGAAGTCTGCGTAATCGGAGGGATTCCGGGCATCTGCGGGGATGGCCATGTAAGGTGTGGTCGCTGGCCATATTTATCCTTGCTGTGCTGCCAGCCCGAGGACACCCTGCAGGGTCAGAATCCCAGGGGTTGTTTATACAGGGCGCCCCCAGCTTCCTCTGCCGGTTTCTTCTGCTTGACCTCTCTCCCTTTTTGTCCTGGTGAAAACTAGTACTCAGTTTAACATTAATCCAAAAAACCCAGCTTGTTGCTGTGAAGTTGCTTCCAACTCATAGCAACCTTATAGGTCAGAGTCAAACTGCCTCACAGAGTTTCCAAGGAGCTCCTGGTGGATTTGAACTGCTAATCTTTTGGTCAGCAGCAGCGGCACTTAACCGCTATGCCACCGGGGTTTCCAATTTAACATTAAAAGGGCTCAGAAGAGATCTGTGTGTGTGTGTGTGTGTGTGTGTGCGTGTGTGCGTGCGTGCGTGCATGTGTGAGGAAAGAAATCTTGTATCTAAGCTTTAGAGTGGGGAAGGAGCTGTTACTTGACTGTACCAAAGGTCAGTGTTGAAAACGAACTTTGATCTCCGAATACTTCAAACCCCTCATTTTACAGAGGAGGAAATTGCAGGCTCAGAGAGAGCAAGCAGTTTGCCCAGTGTCTCACAGCAAGTTAGCGGCAGTGGCAGGGTTAGAACTGGCAAGCTTGGGTGAGTTTATCTTTCTCTCTGGGCCTCAGTTTTCTCATTGGTAAAATGACATGGTACAATATAATAATAATAACCTCTAAGCTTTCTCTCCAGATCTTAAGATAAACAACAAAATTGAGTGAGTGACTTGCCCAGTCTTCCTGGTAGATTCTGGATCAACAACAACAAAAACCCACTGCTGTAGAGTTGATTCCGACTTGTAATGTCCCGACAGGGCAGAGGAGAACTGTCCCATAGAGTTTCCAAGGAGCTCCTAGCAAATTTGAACTGTTGACGTTTGGTTAGCAGACCTAGCAATTAACTACTATGCCACCAGGGTTTCCAGTTCTGGACCAGGGCCCTGGAAAAGGCACAAAAGGCAAAGACAGTGGCGTCCATCAGGTGAACTGCTACCTCAGTGAATTTGGCACAGATGATTTCAATCCCTCTGCTAGCCTCTTGACTTCTGTTTCTCGCCTGCCCTTACCCTTGCCCCTTTAGAAATCACTCATCCTAAAAAAGCTATTTTTCCTCCCCCAGCTCCTTCCCAGCCCAGATACACGTTTGGTTGGCGGTTGTCGCTTCTAGTGAGTCAATTTTCAGTTCACAGGGATCCTAGAGAACAGAGTGGAGCTGCCCCATAAGATTTTATAGGCTGTAATCTTTAGAGAAGATCACCAGGTCTTTTATTTTGAGGAGCCATTGAGTGGGTTTCAACCACAGACCTTGGGATTAGCAACACGTGCTTAGTCATCGCGTCACCAGGGGTCCTTTAAAAAAAAAAAAAAAGGAACTAAAACCCAAACCTGCTGCTGTCTAGTTGATTTTGACTCATAGCATGTCTGTAGGTCAAAGTAGAACCACCCCGCAGAGTTTCCAAGGAACTCCTGGTGGACTGGAACCACCAACCATTCGGTTAGCAGCTGTGGCACCTAACTAGTATGTCACCAGGGATCCTTAGAGATACACATAACTCCTCCTTTCTGCTGCTTCGTCGTTTTCGTTGTCAGCTGCTGACAAGTCAGCATCAGCTCATGGAGACTTTAGATACACCTGGTCCTGGTCGTCCTCACAATGGCCAACATGTTCAAGTCCATCGTGGTGGTCATTAGGCCAGTTCGTCTCATTGAAGGTCTGCTGTGAGCTCACTAGCCCTCTGCTTTATCTAAACTGATGTCCTCTTCTGGCTATTTGTCTTTCCTGATGACTTGTGCAAAACAAGAGTTTCACAATGTTCTGTTATAATCCGTAAGATTTTCATGGGCTAATTTCCAGAAGTAGATCCCTGGGAATTCTTCCTAGTCTTTCTGACTCTGGAAGATCCATTGAAATCTGTCCATCATGGGTGACAGCTGGTATTTGAAACAGACGGGTGGTGTAGCGTCACAGCAACACACAAGCTACCACAGTGCGACAAACTGACGAAGGTGGGCTACTTGATTACTGGACCACCCTTACGTATCCATCATCATTTATGGAGGAATCACTCATTACGTGCCTGGTACTAGGAACTTCCTATTACCACATTTAATCCTCCTAACCCCACCCTTAAGAAGCCCTGGTGGTGCAGTGGTTAAAGTGCTCACGCAGTTGCTAAACAAAAGGTCAGTGGTTTGAAGTCACTCAGTAGCTCCTTGAGAGAAAAGACCTGGTCATCTGTTCCCATAAAGATCATAGCCTATGAAACCCTATGGGGCATTTCTACTCTTCCTAGAGGGTTACTATGAGTGAGACTCAACTCCATGGCAGCGGGTTTGGTTGTTTTTACCTCTACCCTTAGGTTATCATCTCCATTATACAGATGAAGAAACTGAGTCTCAGAGATTTATATACTTAAACAATTCCACAGCTAACAAAGGATGAATCCTTGCTGCAGTTCAAGACTGGGTGATGAGCAAGCTCCAGTTCTTAACCATTGCTGTACACCTCCTCTCTGAAAGCCCTAAACTTGGACTGTGACTGATTAGTCCAGCACTAATGACTGAGGTCATTGGCTTTGTTGTTGCTGTTGTTAGTTGTCATCCAATTGCAATCCCATGTGTGCAGAGTGAAACTGCTCCCTAGGGTTTTTGAGGCTGTGACCTTTCAGCAGCAGATCACCAGGCCTATATCCTAACGCACTTCTGGCTAGATTTGAGCCACCAACCTTTCACCTCACAAACACTAGACTGTTTTGTTTTTGCCACCCACACCATCTAGACCATACCCAGTGCCATCAAGTCGATTCCAACTCATAGAGACACTATGGTACAGAATAGAACTGCCCCATATGGTTCCCAGGGCCCTAAGTTTTTACAGGAGCACATTGTCACATCTTTCTCCTTAGGAGAAACTGATGGATTTGAACTGCCAGCCTTTCAGTTAGCGGCCAGGAGCTTCACAACTACACCACCAGGACTCCCTGTGTACCACCCAGGGGCTCCTGATTCCTGTAAGGACCCCAGATAGTTGCTCTAGTCTATCACTGCACACTGAACCCCTGACTTTGACCCCTCATCTCATCTCACAGCGAATACTCAGGAATGGGGTTCAGAGGGGGGAGAAGAGTGAGAATCGTCTGTCTTACAGGACTGTAGACAAAAATTCAAAATGCTCAGTTATAACTTTGTTTCTCTGAAGTCCTGGGAGCTAAACAGGAGACAAGCCATCGAGTCAGTGGCACTAATGACCTCAGCATTATGCAGACCAGTTTCCTATAGTAGCAGTTTGGCTCTGTGCTATAACCAAATTCTGTCATTTTGAGTTCTATAGTTTGCACCACCCTGAGTCACGCTCCTAGACACCTCCAGAGGGGCAGCAGGTCACATCAGATGTGGAAGCAGCAGCTGAAAGTGGAACTTCACCCTGGATCTTCAGGTTCCAGGGACCTACCGGGAGCGGTAACTCGTCTTAAACAGGTACCAGCAAAGACCTGTGGGTTGAGAAGCTGGGTGGAGTGATGTTTGGTGTGAAGCCACACAGGTGTGCTCAGGACTAGCTGTTGCTCTGTTCATCCCTTCTAAGAACATTACTGAGCCCCCTGAAAAATATGTTAGATCTGCAGCCTGTGTTGGAGGACACTGAGAATTCTAAAGCTAACACTTAAAAAGTTAATATTCTAACTCAGGAGTCCAACATATAAGTAAGCCACTATTATACAATGTGAAGAATGCCGTCCTGGAGCTACGGGTCCCTGTGGAGGGAGGAACTGGTTCTGCCTGGGCTAGGGGTGAAGGGCTGCTCTGGGAATGTGTCCTTTGAACTGAGATTACATTCCAAACTTGGAGCCGAGCTGAAGCAAGGTACAAAGGACTGAGTGAACAAACCTTATCAGGAACATGGAGGTCCTGCAGGCTTTATTGGGAGCCAGCTTACCTTTTTATGCAAAGAATAACTTCTGCAGTTATCAGTCGACATCACCGTCATCGTTATCAAAGCTAACATTGATACAACTTGATGTATGCTGCTAGGTGCTTGACTCACATCCCTTTGTTGAATACAACAATGCTGTAAAAGCAATACCAAACACAACACACTGCTGTCGAGTCATTTCTGACTCATAGCAACCCTGTAAACAGAGTAGAACTGCCCCATAGACCTTCCAAGGAGTGCCTGAAGGATTCCAACTGCCGAACTTTTGGTTAGCAGATAAAGCACTTAAGCACTACACCACCAGAGTTTGTGGGTGTTATTAACATCCTTTTACAGGTGAGAAGACTGAGGCTTGGAGTACTCGCCGAGATTAGGAATAGCCTGCATCACTCTTCATCACTCCTCTCTATAGCCCTTGTTTGTTCTCCTTTATCTTTTCTTTGTAGATGCTTTTTCTTTTCTTGGAGAGGGTGCTTTTCTCTCAAGCGTGTGCTTGTGTGAGTCTGTCCAGACACCCTCCTGCCCATCGGGAACTCTGGGAGGTCAGTGGCTCAAGTTTGGCCCTCTCTAACTCCCCACAGTGCCTGCACACAATTCTGTACCAAATGAACCAAACCTGAAGTTCCATAATTTTTTTTTCCCACGAGAAAATTAAAACCAAAGAAGAACTGAAACATCCTCGGAAGACTTGACTGTACCACCACCACTGCTCACGGTGTTTGTCTTGACACAATGTGAATAACCCTGGCAGTCCTGCTGGGACATGGTTTTAAAAGAAGATGTGTGAGTGCACATGTGCCTGAGAAAGAGGTGTTACATGTTGAAAGTTAATTCGGTTCAGATTTTGGAGGGCTTTAAATGCCAGTCTAGGGAGTTGGAATTTCATTTTGTGCTGATACAGAGAACAAGGGGAGGGAAAGGAGAATCTGCTCGGGCACTGGGCTGGCACATATTAATCTCAATGAGTTTTGGTGAACAAGGTAGGTTTTTGAACAGCTGAACTTGGACACATTCCGTTTGGGGAGGAGGAATCAGTGTTGGATGCTCAATGAATTGGAAGGGAAAAGCTTTGGAAGTAGGGATTCCAGTCTGCAGATTATTATAAAACCTGAGGGAGCAATGATGGTTCAGCGTCAGAAGTCTTACCTTCTGAACAGGGGACCTGAGTTCGATTCTCAGCCAATACCTGATGAGCAGCCACCCCTTACCTGTCCAGGGAGGCATGCGTGTTGCTCTGATGCTGAGCAGATTTCAGCAGATCTTCCCAATCAAGACAAACTAGGAAGAAAGGGCTGGTGATCTCCTTTTGAAAAATCAGCCATGAAACCGTGTGGATCATAGTCTTGTTGTGTGGGGGGTCAGCGTGAGTTGGGGGACAGCTAACAACAAATAACTTAAGGCCAGAGGTGGAGCAGGGAGAAGGTTTAGGGCCTGGATTGCACAGCGATGGTAATCTTAGCAGAAGAGGCACACTTTATAAACATGTGAAAAAAATAAATATATATATATAAACTCTGTGCTTTCTATCTTCCAAATTTGATTTCAGGTATTAGGGTTTTCATTTTATTTTATTTTTATTTTTTACCATGATCCCCACTTGCTTCTTTGTAGTAAATTACCCAGCAAACCTTTTCTTTGAGTCCAGGTCCTTACTTGTTGCCTGGATGTGAATGAAACTCCCGATAGTCAAAAGCTTGAATCTGAGTCTAAACTTAGCCCTACTGACTTGGGGAAGAATCTCAACTTAGCAAGATGCCTTCTCCCCATCTATCTTCCGACATTGGTCTAAAAAGGCCCTCCACCCACCCCTGCTCACTAATGAACTATATCTAATAGCCTCTCTTTGGAGAGTCCTATGAGAAAGAGATGGGTTTGTTTTTGACCTCATTATCCCTTTCAGCCTGTCCTTGATGAAAATAATCGCCGGTTAGGCAGGTACATTCCTCACATTCCTCACTCCGTGTGCTGCTAAGACATGGTTAACCCCAGAGACCATGGGAAAATACCGCAGTCGGCCTCAGAGCGTCTCAGGGCAGTAGGCCCAAGACAACAGGAGTGAAGAGGTCAGAGTGGAGACCCCTTTCATCTTTTCAGGCGGTTTCCAACCCAGACAAAGAAGTCTGTCCAGGGGTGCAAGGCCCACGCAGCTTTATTTTATGGTTAGGCCCTGAAAGGAGGTTGGCAGGGCCCGTGTCGCCTCTGGATATTGTTTAGGAGGCAAATGCCCGGTTCCCGGGAAGTCCGAGACTCCCAGGGGAATGCTAAGTGGAAGGAAGAGCAAGCTGCCCCCACTTAGACGGAAGAGACCACCCAGCTGCTCAAAGGAGGGTGTGAAGGGCTTGAATGAAACGAGCTGCCCGGCTGGATTTATCATTCAGGCAGATTAAGGGGGTGAGGCTCTTTAGCTGCTTCCAGTCAGGGTAGCTCTTGGATTTGCTGCAAAAAGACAACAGGCAAGTGCGGGGGAAGGAGGCCTAGGGGTGCTGTAGAGGCAGAGAGTGAATGGAGAGGGAAGGCCGTCGGGAAGTCCAGGGGGAAGCTCGGTTTCAGCCCAGTTCTGCTCTAACCTGCACTAGGACTCTGCACAATTCTTTTCATTTTACAGAAGGGATCCTAATGGTTCTAAAAGCTGCCTCCAGGGGTGGTCTTAGGGTAAGGAGGAGGGAAGCTTCAGGAAGCTTCTCCAGTACAATCAGCCCAGCTTGTTTCTTTCTGTTTTGTTGGGAAGCTAAGGCAGCCTCTAAATGGGAGAGAGGCCAGGTGAGCTGCTTCAGGCCGACTGTTGCTGTGTGCTGCGAAGTTACTCCAATTTATGGGAACCCTGTAGGACTGTCCCCAAAGGGTTTCCTAGGCTGTGATCTTTAGAGAGGAAACCCTGGTGGCATAGTAGTTAAGTGCCACGTCAGCTAACCAAAAGGTGAGCAGTTCAAATCCTCCAGCCTCTCCTTGGGAACTATATGGGGCAGTTCTACCCTGACCTATAGAGTCACCATGAGTTGGAATAAACTGGATGTCAGTGAGTTTGGTCTTGGTTTAATCTTTACAGGAGCAGATGGCCAGGTTTTTCCCCTGGTAGAGTGCCTGGTGCCTAGAAAACCCTGTGGAGCAGTTCTATTCTGTCATGTGGGGTCACTGTGAGTCAAAATTGACTCAACAGCACTTAGCCATGACAAAAATAACCACATTATCAATGATTAAAGGTAAAGCATTCCATCTTATGAAGATCTCAAGCCTACTCCTCAAAACCTGCATATAATAATGGCTGCCTTCTGGGTGAATTGCCCCTCAGTCTTTTTTTCCAAAAGTATATGCATATATATATATATATATACATATATATATATATATAGCGGCAAACATACATTTAAAAAAGCTTGTCACTTTAGCCACTTTAAGTGTACAGTTCAGCAACATTAATCATCACCGTACTGTGCAAGTATCACCATTATATTTCCAAAACTTTTTACCACCCCTGGAAATTCAGCACCCCTTAAGCAATAGCTGTTCTTTTTCCCATCTCTCCTGCCAATCAGCTGTTGTCTCTCTGCATTTATCTAGTCTAGGTATTTCATATTGGTGAGATGCTACAATATTTGTCCTTTCGTGATTAACTTGGTTTGTTCAGTATAACGCTTTCCAGGTTCACTCTGTTGTAGCATGTATCAGAACTTCCTTTCTCCTTGTGACTGAATAATATTCCATTGTATGGACAGAACATATTTTGTTCATCCATTCATCTGCTGGTAGTCTCCTGGTTGTTTCTACCTTTTGGATGTCGTGAATCTGCCATGAACTTTGATGTACGAGTATCTGCTTTGGGTTCCTGTTTTCAGGTCTTGTGAGTGTATATACGTAGGGGTGGGATTGCTAGGTCATTTTATGTTTAACAAAAGTGTGTGTGTGCTTATACATATGTGTAACTATATGTGTATGTATACACACACACACCCGTAGAGTGAAGTCTGTTAGAGATGGAATTCTATGGGACTGCCTTATTTTTCCAGATTTTGCCAGTTTTTCACCTTTGATGGGATAGTCTTAGCGTTCTTGTATTGCTTGTTTTCGTGGAAGATATTTGAGTTTTCCTTCTCTGACAGGTTTGTACTCTATACAGGTTCCAACTTGCCAAGATTTTGCTCTGTATGTGAAACCAGACTCATTGCCATCAAGTGGATTTTGACTCCTGGTGACCCTCAAGAACCTTAACCCCATAGAACTGCCTCTATAGACTTTCCAAGGCTGTTAATCTTTATGGGAGCAGATTGCCACACCTTTCTCCCATGGCTTAGCTGGTCAGTTTGAGCTGCTGACTGTTTGGTTAGCAGCTGAGCACTTAACCACTGTACCACCAGGACTTCATACACACGCACACACACACACACACACACAAACATTTTTCCTTAACATATCTGTTGTTCACCTACAATTTTGCGTCCTATTTTTTTCATTAGATTTACAGTCCTGGGTATCTTCCATTTGCCCCTGCAGATTTTCTTAATAACTGCCTTCACCCTTCCCCTCCCTGGCTGCTGGTTGCGTTGGACCAATGACAAGCACTAGCAGTCAGTGCTCCCTCCCTGCAGACCACCAGCAGACAAGCTGAGTCCCTCCACCCAAGGCCACAGCCCCGGTGAGGCCCTCTCTCCCCATCCTTCTGTCACTGTGTTCTTAATAGAGCTCCCTTTGTCCTTTGAGGCCTAGCCTACAAGTGGAAGCATTTCCCCTCTACTCTGTTGTTTTTCCAAATGCTGCCCCCACCTTTGTAAATAGCTCCCTTTTCAAATTCTCCTTAATTTTCCAGTTTTGAGTGTGTTGTCCGTTACCTGCTGGGACTTTGTCACAGAACATCGGTAATTTCCAGACGACAACATGCAATCTATGTGGACTGCAGTTGCAGAACGTGTTGAGCGTATACACCTCATTCACTTAACCATTCCCTGATTGCTCGCCATTTAATTTGCTTCCTGTTGTATTTAGTATCAAAACCTCAGTGAAACACTCCCCAGACAAGAAATGGTGTGTTTCCGCTTATTGCAGGCACCTCCTTTCCTTTCTCGATTTACGTTAATATCAGGAGACCAATCCTTTCATCAACACGTGTGTGTTCAGCTGCAAACCTTGACTGCCCTTGAGGAATTTGTAAGTTGGGAAGACAAAACTGAGAAAGTGATGTTAGGGGAACAACTGAGTCAAACTATGTGCTATTCACAGACATTCAAAGAGAAGAAACAGAGGTGACTGACAGTTGGGAAAAGTTGGCTCACTTGCCAGGCTATCTCAGGGCAGGGCTGTCCAAAGTGGTTCGTGGTATTTGTCACCCAGTTAATTTATCATGGTCCCGAATTGAGCTCTCACCTGATTTTGAATGATTTGATCAGTCTGTAAAATAAGAATGCCGTGTGATTAGTTTACAAAGAGAAGAGAGTCTGTCCCGTGGAAATGAACCTGTGTGTCAATCCCCCCAGCATGCTGTGTTTTGTAAGCAGAAGCCGAGTGGCAATTAGAACATTGTTTAGGGAGCATGTGTTCATTACTAGAGGTGGTCAGATCACTTGAAAGCTTGAGGGTACCAGGCTGGGTAGCCAGCCTCACCCAGCTCTGCAGGAGAGACGGCCTTGCCAGGGGATAGTCCTATTCCTGGTCTCTTGGCCAAGACTCGATTTATTGTCTGTGTCCTGATGGTGTTTTGATATGTGCAGTCACCTTGAGTCACTGTAGCACCTTCTTTTCCCCAGTTTTGTGTTGGCCCTCTGACCATCCATTTAAAGATGCTTTAGGACTTCCATCCATGCAGAAAACAAGCATAGGGATCTTGTTAACATGCAAATTTTAATTTAGTAGATCTAGGGTAGAGGCCAAGAGCCAGCATTCTCAATAAGCTCCCAAGTGACACCAAAATGCCTTTAATAACAATAACAACAACAAAGGTCTTTTGACGTCTTTTGTATCTCTGCTCTAATTGTCATTATGAAGCCCCTGAATGGTGCAACAGTTAACTAAAAAGTTCAGAGGATCAAGTTCACCCAGAGGTATCTTGGAAGAAAGGCCTGGTGATCTCCTTCCAAAAAATCAGCACACTTCTGACACACATGGGGTGGCCATGAATCAGAATCTACTCAAAAGTGGCCACAGATTTGGTTTTGGTTTTAATCCCCATTGTGTGTTTGATTTACAATTTAATATTCATCTGGACAGTCTTGTGTCATAATTCCTGGTGAGGTGTACGGGCATTTTGTGGTTGCTCCCTGAGGTCAGCAGGAAACAGATGACTGTGGCCGGAGCTGTGGCGTGAGGAGGGGTCTCCACAGCGGAGGTAGAAATTTCTCATGAGTGTTAAAAGACTGGGGTTCAGCGGTCTAGCTCGAGTGGTTTGCCTTCATACTATCTCTGTGCCCAGGAACTGCACACCAGCCACTCACCCTGTACTTTTACCTAAATTTAGCTGGAAAACCTCACTGACACTAAGATCTTTGTTTCCTCTTCTTACAAGGGAAGAAAAGCAAAAGCTATATGTTTGAGAAGTGACTTAGTGTGAGCCTTCAAAGCCAGCCCTTCATAATTTTAAATGAAGAATCAAATGGAATAAAAGGAGTGAATGAATCACTACCATATTAATAGTGCTGGCTTACATTTTAAAAGCACTACAGCTTTCAAAGCATTTAAACATCCACACTCTGCAATCCTTTCAACAACTGTGGATGGTAGAGCAGGAATATTATCTCTTTGCTGTTGCTGGATGACACTGAGTCCGTTGTGACCCACTGAGCCCATTCTGGCTAACAGTGAGCCCACAGGACAGAGTGGAACTGCTCCATAACGTTTCCAAGGCTAAAATCATCACAGAAGCAGACTGTCACGTCTTTCTCCTGCAAAGTGGCTGGTGAGTTCCAACAGCTGACCTTTCCGTTTGCAGCCTAGCGCTTAAATGTTGCACCACCAGAACTCCTTTCATTATTGATTTATTATTTCCATTTTCTAACTAAAACCGAGCCACACAGAGGGCAAATGACATGCCCAGGTTCCATGGGCTTCTGAGTGTTGAATTTGGATTCAAAGCTTGGAGGTGCTCATGTGCTTTCGCCTCTTCTGCCTCACCTGTTATCGGCCCCCAGCACCCTCCCCTGGATCATGTATTTAACTACAAAGGACTACAAAGGACCTGAGAACCCAGAATGGAGAGCAAACCTGGGTCTCTGCCCCATGGTTTGACTCTCCTCTTTTCATATAGAAACAATCATCGCAGCACTCTTGTCCCTGCTGCTGCCACCTCCTCTAGGTTTTCTGAGCTGACCCTGACCAGGACCTCTGTCCAAGTTTTATCATCACGTGAGGGTCCCTTGGGGTTACTGAGCCTTCACCAAGCACCCCTGGAGCCCCGCGGTGGGCCAGGCCTTGGGCCAGGCTATGAGGATGTACCCTGGTCGCTGTCCTTCAAGGGCCCCCCAGGGCAGTGAGGGTATAGATGACCTGGCTGGGGTTGTTGCCACAGGACAGAGCACTGATGGTGCTCTGAGCACTGGGGCCTGAAGAGGGGCTGCGGAGCAGCAGCCTGCTTCTTCTCGCTGCTCTTCCTGGCTCCAGGTTCTCCCTATCACAGGCCTCTACACAGCACACTTCGTCTTCCTGAAGCCCCCTGTGTTCTCCGTGTCCCTTGGTCAAGGCCCTTCAGTAATTTCACAGTGCCAAGACTTCAGTGTGGTGTTAAGCGCCCTCCATTATCTGGCCCCCCGCATCTCCCTCCTCCTCGGTACCACCCTCTATGCCATCCACAATGCTCTCCTGGTTGGCCTAGCATTTATTGCTGCATATGCCTAGGATCTGATCAAAGAATCATGGTGGTATCCATATACTCATCCACTCTACTAAGTGCATTTTTTCAAAAATGTTATTTCGTGTAATCCTCGCAGCCCCACGGGATAGGTATCATCTTCTTCATTTTATAGGCGAGAAAACCAAGGTTCAGAGAGGTGAAATAACTTGCCCTAGTCACACAGCAAGAACAGGGCTGAACTGGAACTCAGCCCCCTGAGTCAAACCTGAGCATTGCCAGTGTTGCCATTCCACTCCACTGAGATGCTGGGCACAAAACAGTGTGGATAAGGGCCTGTCTCTTCACTCTGGTGGCTCCCACACCTGAAATGCCTGCTTTCTCCTCCAAAGCAAAAGCAAAGCACACCTGTGGCCGTCAAGTCGAGTCTAACTCGTAGTGGCCCTATGGCACAGAGTAGAACTGACCCACAGAGTTTCCAAGGAGCAGCTGCTAGATTCGAACTGCTGATCTTTTGGATAGCAGCCATTGCTCTTAACCACGGCACCGCCAGGACTCCTTTCTCCTCCTCCACAGCCACTAATATTGCACTTTCCTCACTGCTCCCCAGAGACTTTCCCTCACCTTTAAATTTTCTCAGTTCTTACATGTGCCCTTTCTACCATGTGATCATGGATTACTTAAGCTTCCATTGCTCTGGAATTGTCCTCTAGTGATTTCATGCAGGTACATTTGAACCTGACTGTAAACTACTATTCAGACTGACTAGACAGCCAACATCCATAATAATAACTAGCAACTAATGTTAGTGAAAATGTAGACCAGTTATTCAGAATACCAGATGCTTCAAGTAGGCCTCACAGTATAAGTAGCATGGTCATATTTCTGGGTTACAGGCTCCTCATCTGTAAAATGCAGGGCCTTGAACTAGACAGTCTCTGTTGTTGAGGTTGTATACTGTCCAGCTGGTTTTCAAGTCACATCACCCCCATGTGACAGAGTAGAGCTGCCCCACAAAGCTTCCAAGGAGCGCCTGGTGGGTTTGAACTGCCTACCTTTTGGTTAGCAGCTATAGCACTTAACCGCTAGGCCACCAGGGTTTCCAGACAGATGACAGACAAAGCATATATGTAAAATATCCGTGGTGTCAGTTGATGATAAGAGCTACGGGAAAGCACAAAGCAAAGGAGAGAGAAAGTGAGTGTTGCAGACTGACATCTGACTTATATTTTGAAAGATTCACTAGCCACAGGTGTAGAATTGATGATAACAAAATAAATGAGTCAGCAAGGAGACCAATGAAGAAGTAGCTGAAGTAATCCAGATGAGGAAGCCACCAGTTTATTATACTGTGGTGGCCTGCATGTTGCTGTGATGCTGGAAGCTGTGCCACTGTTATTTCAAACACCAGCAGGGTTACCCATGGCAGATAGGTTTCAGCAGCTCTTCCAGATTAAGACTAGGAAGAAGGAACTGCCAATTTTTGTAGTGGCCAGTGAAAAACCTTACAAATAACAGTAGAATATTGTCTGATATGGCGCTGGAGGATGAGCCCCTTGGGTTGGAAGGCATCCCAGATATGGTGGGGGCAGAGTTGCCTCCTAAGAGACAGATTGACACAGTGGTCACATCAGTGGGCTCAAATGTAGCAATAATTATGAGAACTGTGCAGGGCCAGGCAGTATTTCCTTCTGCTGTACACAGGGTCATCATGATTCAGAACTGAGTTGATAGCGCCTAACAGCAGCAGACAAGGAATGTTGCACGGCTTGGACAAGGACTGCAAAAGTAGAAGAGGTTAGAATTGGTTAGATTTTAGATATAATTTGAAGGCAAAACCAAAAAGCAAACCAAATCAGTTGCTGGTGAGATGATTCTGATGCATGTGTTTCAGAGTAGAATTGTTCTCTACAGGGTTTTCAAGGCAGTGATCTTTCAGAAAAAGATCACCAGGTCTTTCTTCTGAGGTACCTTGGGTAGACTGGAACCCCTGCAACTTTTTGGTTAGTAAAGCAGTTGAGCACTTAACCATTTGTGCCACCCGGGAAATTCTTTCTAAGATAAAGTCACCATAATATACTTATAGCTTATATATGGAGTGAGATCAACAGTGTCTCCAAGGTTTTGACTTTGAAGGAAGGAACATTTGGGAGAATGGACTTACCATTAACTAAGATGGGGAAGACGCAGTGCAGAGAAGGTATTGAGGAGACAAGCAGAACTGTGGACTAGGTAGTGGGATATTTGAGGCTGGAGTTTAAGGTGAAGGTCTAGGATAGAGCTACAAGCAGGAAAGTCACCAGAATAGGGATGATTTATCAGACACCTCTTAAGCACTTCTCCAAATCCCCCTGGTCCCTCCTCTTCTAACTGCTATACAGGCTTTGGCCAGGTTTGCAATGGTGCAAGCTAACATGGTCTCACCTCTGCTGCTTGGTGTACACACCTCTTGCTTACTGCCCCAGGTGGCTATAGGATGCTGTAAGGACTCACCCATCACAGCCATAGGTACAACCCAGATTATGGGAGTTGATGCTCATGGCCACCTTTCACCAGTAAAGGAGGGAGATGGATGAATGAATATTTTCCCTTTCACACCTCGACAGACAATTTTCAGTCTTCTTAGAACATTTTGTGGGATCAAACAACAGTTGCTAGTAGTGATGGTCAGCTCAATAATCCATGATGGAATTGGTCTTCCTTTATTCTGTGTTTTAGTTCCCCATCCCTCATTCCTGCCCTCTGGAATGTCATCCCCAGATAAACTACCTGCTTGCAAACCTTTCTTTCAAGTTCTGCTTCTAGGGAGACCTAGGCTAAGAGAAATGACTGTAAGACTGTATGAAATCACCAATGGAGTGAAGAAGACGGAGAACAGATCCAAGAACTGAGCTCAGAAAGAGCCTGACAAGAATGACCTGAAGGAGTAACACAGAGAATGCAGTATCTCAGAAGCCAAGAGAAAACGGAATTTCAAGGAGGAAGGAACCATCCTTGTTGAGCTGTCAAGTAAGGTAAAGACGAGCAAGTGCCACTGGGTTTAACTACATGAAGAGAACTGGAGACCTCAACAAAGAGTGGTTTGGGTGGAGAAGCTGTGGAGCGATTGAAACAGGTTCAAGAGAGATCTGAAGGGAAGAAAGCATGAACAACTATTGGAAGGACTCTAATCTAGGACAGTGGACAAGTGGGGTGGAAGCTGAGGAGGAAGCAGAGTCAAGATAAGTCCCCAAACCCAACCCAGTGACTCAGGGGGACCCTGCAGGACACAGTAGAATGGACCCACGGGGCTCCAAGTCTGCCATCTTTACAAAGGCAGAGTGCCACATTTTTTTTTTCCTGTTGGTGAGGCAAGAGGGTGTGAACTGGAGACTTCCTTGGTCAGCAGCTAAGCACTTAACCACCACAGCACCAGGCCTCCTTAGAAGACAGACTTCTTCTTTGGATGGGAGAATTGGCTGCATTATACGCTGCTGGGATGGAGCCCTGGTGGCACGGTGATTAAGCTTTCAGCTGCTAACTGAAACGTTGGCCACTCGAACCCACCAGCTGCTCTGTGGGAGAAAGATGTGGCAGTCTACTTCCCTAAAGAGTACATAGCCTTGGGAACCCTGTGAGGCAGTTGTACTCTGTCTTACAGGGTTGCTATGAATTGAAAGGACCTCCACAGCAATGTGTTGGGTTTAGTCTTTTGGATGTTGATGAATGATTCACAAAGATGAGAAAATACATAATGAAGGGGAAAGAGGGAGGCTTGCTGGAGTGATGGGATAGGATCTCACACACGAGTGAAGGTCGGTAGGTACACAGTTTATTCCTGAACTGCAGGGCAAGGGGGGGCAGGGGAGTGGGGCTGGAGGAAGGGAGGCTGAGTACATGGGCAAATGCTTTCCTGAGATTCAACAAGTGCTTGAACTGCAAAAGATCATTAAGAGTTTTTGAGTCTGTGGTTTCTATCATTTCCTTGTATGTGTTTTGTAGGTGAGATCCAAGACAGAAGTGACTTGTCCAAGGACACACCATTGATCAGGAGCGAAGTAAGAATTTGAACCCAAGGCTCCTACTGCTTCACTCAACACATTGTGGCTGCCTCCTTGCCAGGGTCCTTAGCATGTTGTCACTCACTCCAGCAGTGCTCTGGGTGTCGTTAGGTGTTGCCAAGTTGATTTTCCCTTGTCTCATAGCAACCCCATGTGACTGAGTTGAACTGCCCCATATGGTTTCCTAGGCTACATGTCTATGAAGCAGATCACCACATCTTTCTTTCAAAGAGCCACTGGGAAGATTCGAACCCCCAACCTTTCAGTGAGGAGCCAGTCACTTAACTATTCAGCCACCAGGGTTCTGTAGTACTCTGGTAGTGCGTAGATAGTCATGTGGGATCCAGGAAGGATGTTATTATTACCAATTGGGGAGTCAGCCCCTGGCTCCTGGTGATCCCATGTACAACAGAACTGGACTGTTATGCTTTATAGGGTATTCTCTATACTAGATTGCCAGACCTTCTATCCTAGCCTGGAAATGCCACTGAAACCTACTCAGCATGAAAGCAACACAACAAGCTTCTGTTGACAGGCATCTGGTGGCTCTGCTTGAGGTGCGTTGGCTGGGAATCAAACCCAGATCTCCCATATAGAAAGTGACAATTCTACCACTGAACCCCCAGACATTAGAAGACAGCAACAGAGAAAGGAGCCGCCTTCAGAACGGCACTAACAAGCCATGGGATGAGGTAATTTGAAAGTTGACTGATGAGTTTACAGCATTTTCCTAGATGATTTAGTCAACTTAATCACTGCAAGGAAAGCTGCAAACTGGCAGAATGGGTTGAGAAAATCTGTCAAAATGCAGAGAGGGAGAACACACAGAAGGGAGGATGTTATAAATCCAAACACAAACCTAAGGGCATGAATCTTTATGGAATAGAGACACCTGGTTTCAAACATTGTTGGGTCTTGTTTCTCAACTGCGGATTTGGAAATATCATCACTTGAAGCTTAGATTGCATTTGAATTATGGTGTCAGCAAACAATGTTGACTACGAGGACTGACAAGCTAGCAAATTCACCATAGAAAAAGTGCCACAGACCTCATTGCTGCATGTCACTATGGTCACCTTCGAAGTACTCCCATTGGGAAGCTGTGCACCCTTCAAAACAATTTTGGAACTCTTTCTGGAATGCCCATCAGAGTTGTTGTTGCATTACTCTTGATGACTTGAATGTCATCAAAATGTCTTGCTTTCAATATTTTCTTTATCTTCAGGTAAAGGAAGTCATTGGGGACCAGAATAGGTGAGCAGGGAAGGTGCTCCAATACAGTTATTTGTATACTGGCTAAAAACTCCCTCACAGACAACTATGCAATTACATTTGCAAACTTGCTGCCGTGCTTCTGTGTGCAATGGCCATTCCAGAAAGAGTCCCAAAGTTGCTTTGAAAGGTGGACTAGGTGCTGGCCTTGGTGCATAGCATCTCAAGAGGAATACTTTTAAGGTGACCGTAGTGATATTCAGCAATGAGGTATTGTGGTACTTAGATGAAGTAAGTTCGTGGACTTCATTGTCAGAGCTCATAAGATGTGGTCAGCAAGCTTCCAGGAGAGAGGGGTCATGACAAAGAGACACAGAGGTGCTTGTCCCGCAGAAGACCCATGCACCTGGCCTTGACTTGACCTTCAAGAAACTTGTAAAACCACTGCATTCCGTGTCCTCTGATTCCGTTCATTTCACAAATGTTCTCTATGCTTCTGATTTGCACAAGGCAGCATGCTAAGTGTTCTAGGTGTGCAAGGCAAGGGAGTTGGGGAATGCACAACAGAGATACCGAAAGGGATTCTGCCCTCACATTTATAGTCTTTGAGTAAGAATGAGCTGTTCACACATTTGACTGTGATTTCATGCCCACCACGCAGTTTTCTGGTTATTCATTCTGTTCCTCAGTTATCTTAGTTCTGGGAGAAAGAGGGTGTACTGTATGGGGGAGAGTGTGTCTCTAGTCACTGCAAAGACAGCTGACTGTGGGTTCAAAAATATAAATTATAACCCTCTCTTGGGTACAAATCACTCCCATGCATGCTTGTTGAGCGTGATCCACTTATCTCTAGGGTTGATAGCTGAAAGCCTTTTTGTTTTAGGACAAACAGGAGAAAGGGGCCCTTCTGAAATTCAGGCTTCAGGTTCAACCTTAAGGCCATGTTCTAATACATTTTGGGAAATGCTGAAACTGGTATAGTCTATGACACCTCTCTTCCCTTATCCACAAAACAGTATCTAGAGAGACCCACAAGGCCCTGGGTCCTGACTTTCAGCACTCAGGGTGTTGAGGATAGGTTGAGAATAAGATTAAGAGCTGGAAGGCCACTGTGAGATAATCCAGGAACTGCTTCTCTGAAGAAATAATCATAAATGTTTTATTTTGGTGGCCCTTTGTAGCCAAGAGAAAGCCTTTCATGGAATCCACACATCCTTCCCATGAGGTGGGTGGAGCCAGTTTTATTATCACCCTCCTGCAGCTGAAGAGACTGAGGCTCTACAGGGTTCTATCACTGGGTCCAGATCACATGCTTAATAACAAGCATTTGAACTTGAACTCTGGCCCAGGTCTCCTGACCAGTGAGTCTAACACTCAGGTGTCAGTTAGCCAGCCATTCCTTGGGGCCTGTGCTGCCTCCTCAGCATCTCAGTTCTCAGGTGAGAGGTCTGGGGTAAGGTCATGGACTTCATTCCCATAAAGACCGGGGTTCGAGTCTCAGCTTTCTCCCTTGCCTGCTATATACCTTGGGTGAGTTCCTTAGCCACCTGAGCTCACCTGTTCTCTCATTTGTAAAATGAACAAAATAATCACACCTCTACATAAGGTTTTGGGGGGTGAGGAGTAAATGAGATATTAGCCAGTTGTTATAAAGCTGATTCTAACTCATGGCAACACCATGGGTGTCAGAGGAGACCTGTGCTCCATATGATTTTGAACGGCAGAGTTTTTGGAAGTAGACTGCCAGAACTTTCTTCTAAGTTGGGTAGACTTGAACCAACAACTTTTGTAGTCAATAGCTAAGCACAGTCAACTGGAAACTTGTGGCTATGAGGGCACTATGTGAGATTTCTCTCTTTTTGGGGGGTAAATGATATATCACGTATGTAACATTCGTAGCACAATGTCTGGAATAGTAGTAGGTGCCAATAAAAGCTATTTCCCTCCACCCTTTCCCTAAAGTCTATTTTTCTCCAAGGCACAGCCCAGATGACAGTATTTAAGAATCTTGCAGACAGCTCCTTGTGTTTTTTGCTCCTCCCACTCATTGCTTCATAATAATGCTACCTCACATTTGTAGAGCTCTTCTCCCCAAAGTGCTTGATCACTCAGCACCTTTGGGATCATCCTGACAATCCTGCAAGATAAACAGAACTGAAATTTCACATTCCTTGTTAGCAATGAGGAAACTGAGGCAGGAGAGGCAGACTGCCTTAAAGCAAAACCCTGTTAACCTAAGAGCCAGAACTATCTTACTTTCAACTCTTTGTCAATGGAAATATTTGTTTAATTGCGTTACTTTCCCTTTCTACCCTTGAGAGTAGAAACTGGGGACCTACTTCATTCTCTGCTGGCTGAAGAGTATCCTTCTAAACTCAGAAGAGAGCAAAGTGGTTGGCGGCTAGAGGAAATCCCAGACTGCTCAGGCTCTACACATCCAGACCTGGGCCTGTGGGTTGGTTGGAAAGGCAATCCGGTGTAAGGGACAAATTCCATCTGGCCAAAGACCAGCGAGAAGCTGACTCCCTTTAAGTAGGGGAGGGGTTGAAAGGTCAAAAGGGCCCTCTCCAATCCTGAGGTTCCAGCGCATTGTCTGCAAGTTGCTATCTGGGAACGCATTGAACAAGTCAAGGTGCGCGCTATTTCCTCATTTAGAACAGGAAGACTGATTAGATGATGTCTCGACTCCCTTCCTGATAACCCCAAAGGGATTTTGTATGAGGACAGCAGTGACACTTTGTTGGCAGTGGTGTTAGTTGGCTCCTTGGTGCTTCTAGAACAGAGAGGCCACAGTAGATGGCTTTAACAAAGCAAAATTTATTTTCTCATAGTTTAAGAGGCTGGAATCTGAATTCAGGGCACTGGCTCTAGGGAAGCCTTTTTCTCTGTGTTGGCTCTGGAGGAAGGTCTCTGTCAATTTTCAGTTTCTGTTCCTTGTTTGGAAACCCTCGTGGTGTAGTGATTAAAGAGATAAACCTGCTGCACAAAAGGTCAGCAGTTGGAACTGGCCAGGTGCTCCTTGGAAACTCTCTGGAGCAGGTGTGCTCTGTCCGATAGAGTCGCTGTGAGTTGGAATCCACTCGAGAGCAGTGGGTTTGGTTTGGGCAGTTCCTCAGTGATCTTCACCAGTTGTGGCGTCTACCCTGCCCTATCAGTGCTTTCTTGCCTCTGTGCCTAATCTGGTCTTTTATATCTCAAGGTGATGGCCTAAAACCCAACCTACAGGGATTATCGGCTATTAACATAACAAAGAAAATCCTTTTCCCAAATACCATTTAAAGTTATTAAAAAACAAACAAACAAAACTATGGCCTTTGACTCCATTCCTACTTTCAGTGACCCTATAGGACAGAGTAGAACTGCCCTACAGGGTTTCCAAGGAGTAGCTGGTGGACCTGTTTGTTAGCAGCCCAAAGCTGAACCACTGGGCCACCAAGGCCTCTTCACAGGTATAGGCTTTAGGATTTGCAACATATATTTTGAAGGGACACAACTGAATTCATAATACCCAAAAAAAACCCACTGCTGTCGAGTTGGTCCAACTCATAGTGACCCTAAAGGTCAGAGTAGAACTGCCCCATAGAGTTTCCAAAGAGCACCTGGTGAATTTGAACTGCCGACCTTTCGGTTAGCAGATGTAGCACTTAACCCACTATACCACCGGGGTTCCCCAATTCATAATAGCAATTTAAAAAGAAAAAGAAAAACTGTCTATGAAAAAAAAATTTCAAACAAATTCATTGTAAGGAGAATATAATGGCACTCCATGTATCTATTGCCCGAATTCAATTATCAACATTCCACATTTCTTGTTTCATCTCTGCCTCCTCTCATGCCCCTCTCCCCTCTTTGATGGTTATTTGGTGTAGTTCTTTTTCAAGGTGGCATTTATATGTACTGAAATGCAGAAATGTTAGCCAAAGAGCCTGCTCGTATAACCTGTACCTCTTGTTAGCTGCTGGGCAGTCTGCCCTGACTTGGGCTTACCCCGTACCTAAGGTCTTAGAAGTAGATCCCCAGCCCTTTCTTCCCAGCCCATCTCAGCCTGGAATCTCCACTGAAACCTGTTCGCCATGGCAGCAGCACAGAAGCCCAGGGTGGTGGCTGCACGTGAGGTATTCGGGCCAGAAGTTGAACCCAGTTCTTCAGCACAGAGGGCAAGAATTCCACCACTGAACCACCGACACTTCACACTTCCGTCATTGTACAGACACTGCCACCTCCCTGGACAGTTCCTTTGGGTCCACGTTGGGCCAGTGAATACCTGAACTTATTAAACAACTCAGTGAAGCATATTTAAGGCTGAGTGTTACTGTCTGAGGGTTAGCATGCTCTTTTATCAGGAATCTCTAGGTTACCCTCAGATCTGCAGTCTTCTGTTGTCATTCTCCTTGTCTCTCTCCACTTCTGTCACAGTCACGTGTCACTGGAGTGTATAGCCGCCTTCTGCGTGTAGCTGGTGCCCAGTTATTCTCTCAGGACGCCCTTATTGGCACTTCTTCTATGGGTTCTTTCTTTTGTTCTCTTCAGTCTCTCTTTCCTACCACTGCTTTCTCATACATGCTTTTGTTTCTCCTCTTTAGTCTGTTCTCACTTTTCTGTGTTCATCCCATCTTCTCTGATCTCTCCATTCTTCATTTCTTTAGTCTGTTTTATACTCTCGAAGGCCTGAAGAAAAAATTCAAGCTTTGAGTTGCAATAGTGAAGGATTCTACAGGGAAAATGTTAAACAACTCAGGAAATATCGAAAGAAGATGGACCTAACAACAACAGACCCTCTCACACTAGAGGTGGAGCCACAGCCCCACAGCCAGGCCCAGCACTGAGCCAGCGAATGAATGAATTGAAAGCACCACATGCTCTGAACTCAGCCTACAGTCGAGCAACAATAATGTGGCCCTCTAGGGAAACTCACTCTGTCACCTTGCCACTTCTGGACCCACCTTTCTGTCTGCACCGAGCAAGAAGCTATTTATCCACTCCCTCGGAAGCCCCGGCATTTAAAAGGAAGGAGGCTGATTTCCTGGCAAAATGTGACCCAAAGGACCATCCTCCCCACCCCCCACCATTAAAAAACAGAGCAAGCCAGGCTATCAGGGAGACTTCCTGTTTTCCTCTCTTGAAAGCATCCTGGATAGATGAAACTAAGGGATCAAAGGGACTGTCTGCCTCTGGGGCTTGGGGACTGGCAGAATGGCTTTTAACCCTCTGCTGTCCCCTATGGGTTAGTGGCACAGATAGTGTACGTCTTACATTTTCTGGGTAGGTACTAACTTCTTGAGCGTAGGGCCTTGCTAGTTCATCCATTCATCAAGTATTAGTGTACTCCACCATATGCTAGGCTCCGTGTGAGAATCAAGGAGGCAGAAATCAATACGACACTGTGCTCATCCCATTCAGCTAATAGGCGTGACCACAAGCGCTAAAATGATCAAGCAGTTTCTCCAAGCCAGGCACCCACCATGCACTTTACAGCATTAGAGCCTCACAACAAACTTAAGAGGAATCATTATCCCCATCTTACAGACAAGGAAAGCGAGGCTTGTGGAAGTTAAATAACCTGCTGAGGTAACACTGCTGACAGGTGTTGGGGTGAGGTTAGAATACACCGATCTGACAGGTGAACCTGCATCCTCAGCCTCTTCATTGGCCTGTGCCCCAGAGAACCAACCTCAGGGTCTGTAACACAGTAGTGGTCTACTGCTGGTAAGTTTTACAAATACACTGCTTGATCTGGGAGCTTCTGATAAACTGTACTACCCTGAGGCCAACGTGAGTCCCCTGAGGCCTGAGGCCAGAACACAAGGCTGTGGGCACCAAGGGGGCACATCTGGCCCTGCTGAGGGAACAACAGAGAGTGTCAGACTCCTGTTTCCCCCTCCCATTTCTGGAGCACATCAGATTCTGTTGTTTGTGTTTTGAATTTTCTCCAAAGCCTGGAAAGACACCCCCAGGGGAGTTGGTACCATAATTGTAACACAGTGAACGCGTACTAAGGACCCATCCTGGGCCTCTGTGGATGTCTTTTCTATTCTGGCAGCAATAGTGTTTTATCCACTGGGAGGTGGGAGAGGAATTGAGGCTCAAAGAGGTTAGGTAACATACATAAAACCACACAATGACAAAGCCACGATTTGATCCCGGTTTTTACTAACTTCCCAAACCTGTGATTTAATCACCACTTTGTATATGCCTCCCTGATACTGACACTTGGCAGAGACAGGAAGGAATTTCTTTCCTGCTGAGATTCCTAACAAACTTGCAATGGCAACGTAGCAAGTAACCTTGAGAACCGTTGGTTAGGGATGCCTGGCACAAAAAAAAAAAAAAAAAAAAAAAAGATTTCAAGGTGCTTCCGGCTCTGCAATTCTATCTCTTTAAGACCTAGAGCTCCCATGCCAAGCCTGCTCTGTGATCCTCAGAGATTTCAGGGGTGGAGAAACTGGATTGAATGCGCTGACAGACAACAAGCAAAAAAAGACTCAGCACTTTTGCCTCGCCTCGGTGGCTCCGGCTTTTCTCTCTCTCTCATGTATTTATTACTATGCCATTCCCTGGCCCTGCTGCTGTGTCAATACTGATAAAAGCAAATCGCCCCACAAACAGGTGCAGCCAGGAGCTGCCCCTTGGACAGCTGCCAGAGAAATGTGATCTGCTCAGCTGGGGTGACCTGCCTCTGCCCAACCCCCTTCTCAGGTTCCAGCCCAGGGCATGTGTCCTTGGGCAGTTCAAGTTGGTCCTGGTGTTTCCAGCCCTGGTATCTCAGCTGGCATCATGGACTCAGCTGGTGTGTGTGTGCTGGGACTAAGGTGGGTGTGTGCCGAGTGTGGGTGGCCTCCAGGAGCTCTGTTTATTTTTCCTGTTTCTTCTGACAAATTCAGATAAGGCTGCCACTAAGTTCCCCTTGCAAATATTGAAAAACATTTACCAAGAATATCACTACTTGATTTTTTTTCTAGGTACGAAATACGTTTTTTTTTTCCCCTCCCCAAGGCCTACTCATCTTCAAATTCATCCATATATTTGCAACTTAATGAACCAGTAGACATTTTCTGAGTACCTCCTCCTTTAGAAGAGGGTTTACCTACACAAACATTTTGTGAGCCAACCCCTATTTGGATGCTACCAAGCCATGTGACTTTGACTCAGGGTTTGAAGACTGTATTTCCTCCCTCCTCCCCCAAGGCTCTGTTTTTGTCCCCAAGCATCATTTCCCTACTTCCCTAGGGCACCCGCTTTTCCAGAAGAGCCCAGCCTCGCAACTGCAGCCTCTCTCTCCCCAGAAAGGAGGTAGGATTGGGGCGGTGAGGCCGAGATGCGGTGACAGCGCAGCTCCAGAGCCGCAGGGCAGACCTGGGGCTGGACTGGGCCGAGGGCGAGGATGCGGGGTCGGGTTCAGCGCGTCCGGTTCAGCGCGCCCGCCTGCACGCCGCCCGCCAGCCCGCAGCTTCCGAGCAGTGCGCGGCTCAGGGAGGGGAGGTTGCTATGCAAATAACGCGGCGGCCAGCGGCCCCCCTTACCCAGGGGCCCTCTGGTTGCCAAAACAGACCATTCCCCAGAACAGTCGCCTAGAAACGGGCGCTGTCATAGCAGCGTGTTGGTAATGGCGAGCCAACCGAGCGGCCAGGAGGAGCTGGATCAGGATGTTCAGACTTCCTAGGAGCCCCCTCCCACCCGGTCTCCACCTCAGGGAGGAGACTAGCGGTTTACCTAACACCCCCCCGGAGGGGGGTGCAGGGCGCTAATTGGATTGGAACACTCTAGAAACACATCAGCTGCTCCTCCCTGGGGGTGGGGTGGGGGAAGCTGCAGACTGTCGTTGTGGTGGGTCTCAGCCTGACCCTCCCGAAAGCCTCACTGTGACCTGCTATTCACCTTGCCTTGCCCATACAAGTGTCTTTCTAGGGCACAATAACAAACTTCTCGTGGTGACATGCATCAGATGATCACCAAAATGAAATTCAGCCATGATAAGGAGAGGATCAGAACTCTATAGGAAGTTAAGACATGGGGACTTGACCTGGTTTGGAGAGGGTTAGGGGAGAGAGTCCAGCCTTTAGTTGTCAGGGGATCAATCCCTGGAGAAGAATATCATGCTTGGTAAAGGAGAGGGGTCATCCAAAAAGAAGAAGACCCTCAACAAGATACAGTGCCTGCAAGAATGAGCTTAAGCATAAAAACTATTGTGTTTCATTCTGCTGTGTGTAGGGTCGCTGTGAGTCTGAACCGACTCAGCGGCAAACAGGAGCCAACAGTTCAGGGTTGCTCCAGCTCCCAAGCCAGCCTCCTAGCTACGTGGTCCCTCTATGTCCTCCTCTTCTCAGAAGCCGCCTCTCATCACACCAGCCAATGCTCACTGGGCTCTCCCTGGACTTGGGGAGCAGTTACTTTCTCCTACTTCATACAGCACCAAGATACAGCCACCTTGACATCTGTGTGCTTCCCTTGCGTCCCTCTGTTAAACTACTGTATAAACTTCTAGAGGGCCTGGCCCATGGACTTATGTGCATGGCCCACCGTGGAAAACAAGACTGAGATTTTAACAAACATGTATTTAAGTACAAGTCCGTTTTCTCAGCATAGTCATCCTGAGAAGCTTCTCTTGTTGTTGCCTTGACAGCAACTGTTTCAGACACTGTTATCAGTTGCCATGGAGTTGACTCTGGCTTTCACTGGTGACCCCTGTGTGTCAGTGTAGATTGGTGCTAAGTAGGTTTTCAGTAGCTGATTTTTCAGATATAGATTGCCAGGGCTTGCTTCCAAGTCACCTGTGGGTAGACCCAAACTTCCAACCTGAAACTAACAACCAAGCAATGTAACTGTTTCCAACATCCAGAGACTCACCGGAGACTAGTGAAACCTCACAAAGCTCTTCCAGGCTTGGGGAGGGGAAGAGATTCAGGTTGAGTGACAGGCTGAGTGAGATTAAGCCAACAGGCGGACTACAAAGACAGTGAGAGGTTATGCCTGCCAGAGGTCAGAAGTGCTACAGGAGTGCGTGCATGTGTATGGTGACAGCTTTGTGCTTCTTTGCCAGGTGTTGGTGACAGGGCCCCCTCCGCAATCTATAAGAAGGTCTGGAAGTCTTGTGTATTCAAACAGTAAGTCTTCATTCAACCTGGCTTAGTGAGCAGTATATGATATGTCATCTCTCCTTCTTCCTCTTGCACTGAGTTCTTACTGTGTGCCAGACGCTGAACTAGGCGCTGCCAATCAGAAAATGATTGAATTGGTATTATTCCATATTTGTAAGGAAAAAAAAAATAAAGATAATGTCAGGGACATTTGGAGTCTCTGGGCGGTACAAATAGCTAAGGTTGGCAACTGGAATCCAACCAGAAGCATCTCTGAAGAAAGGCCTGGCGATCTGCATCCTGAAGGCCACAGCCTTGAAAACTGTATGGAGCACTTCTACTCAGACACACACCAGGTTGTCATGAGTTGGGAGGGGACCTTTGGAGATCCTGGTTGATGTAAACAGTTACTGAGCTTGGCTGCCGACTGACTAGGAGTTTGAGTCCACTCAGAGGCACCTTGGAAACCCTGGTGACACAGCGGTCAAGAGCTGTGGCCATTTGAATGCACCAGGTGCTTCTTGAAAACAGTATGGGACAATTCTGTTCTGTCCTACAGGATTGCTATAAGTCAGAATGAACTTGTTGGCAATAGGTTTGAGTTTGGTTAGCGACACTTTGAGAGAAAGTATTGGTGATCTACTTTAGAACAGCTGGCCATGGAAAATCCTATGGAGAATACTTCATTTATGACATATACGGGGTCATCATGAGTCAGAGTCAACTCCATGGTTGGCTCGGGACATGATCCCCAGTCTCTTGATCACCTTGTACTTGTGGAATTTTTTCCATACCATAAAGGCAAAAATTGCTTTCCCACCCTGTCTTGTAGCTAAAGGATAGACATGTGAACTAAATTCCACCAACTGGATGCACCCATATGAAATGTTTTTGTTTGGAAGCGGACAACAGAGGAAGCAGGTATCTTGGGAAAGGTAGTAGAGGAGGCATTTCATCTTCAGACCATTTGGAGAGGAGTTGTGGTATCTGATGTCCAGCACTGTCAGGGAGGGAGGGAGGTGAGTGCTGGAAGGCAGAGTAGCACCGGTGGTTGCCTTGAGGGTGTTCTGGGCTTCAGTGCTTAGCACCTGTCTTCACTTCTGGATTCTGTGAGCATTTAGTAAGTTCTTTTTCTGTTAGAGTAGATTCTGTTGTTTGCAATTAAAAACTCTCATTGATAATGGATAAATGGATGAATGGACGAATGAATGAGTGCATATACCAGTATGTGGGGGAAGAGTGGATGGTTATGCAAATGAAGGGTAGGTAGAAGGCTGGATGGATGGGTAAATGGATGTAGGCTGGGTGAGTGAGTGGATGAAGAGTGTGGGTGACTAGATGAAGGGTGAGTGGGTGGGTGAGTTGATGAAGGGTGAGTGGATGAGTGCATGAAAAGTAGGTAAAGTGGATGAAGAGTGGGTGGGTGAGTGGATTTAAGGTGGATGAATGAGTGGATGAAGAGTGGGTGGGTAAGCGGAGGAAGGGTGGGTGAGTGCATGGGGAAATGGATGGGTGGGTAGAAGGTAGGTAGGTAGATGAAACGTGAGTGGTCAGAAATCAAAATATGAAGAGGGGGTTTTAGGGAGATGAAATTCTAGATTATTGAAATTTTTTTTCCTTCTTCTCTGTTTTTTCTTATTTTTTACTAGGAAAATATGTTATTTGAATAATAATATAAAAGAAGGCATCAGGGGTCCAGCCTTGTAAGAGCTTCCAGTCCTGCAGGAGGTAGGAGGTCTTACTGAGTGCAGTGCGGCACGGGGAAAATAAAAGCTAACCCTGAAGACTCAGGGTTCTGAGCCCCACTGTGATCACTGAGGGGCCCTGGCTGTGGACTCACATCTAATTTCTGCCTCCCTGACTGCCAGCAAAAGGCCATCTCTTCCTCCCTCCCCCTCCTCTGACCCCACAGCCAGCACTGTCCCCACCACTAGTCACACACTTGGCTCATCCTGCCTTGTGACAGGGTTCCTATTGTTACCCAACAACCCTATTTTACCTTGGGTGAGGATGACATACTTGTGACTCATCCCATATTGTTCTCCTAGCCGCCCCGGACGCCCAGCAGCGCTGACTGTCCCTCAGCTGGCATGTGCCACAGGCTTGTTCTGCTGCTACTTGTCACATGGGCATTGCCCAGCATGGGCTGTCAGCTTCACACTTGGGCAATCTTTACAAATCCAACAGCTTTATGGGAAGTAGGATTTGAGGATCTGCCTATTGAAGATGAAATCACTGTGTGAACTTCTGACAAAGATCGCTTTCTCTGTGGTGAAATCAGAAGCCTTGTGAGCAAGACCGTTTCATTCATCCATTCACTCATTTGCAGAGGTTGCCGTGAGGTGGAATCAACTGGACAGCAGAATTAGTATTATTTTGTTAACGATGTGCCAGGCACTGTACTGAGTGCTAGGGACAGAGAAATGAAGCAGGTGCAAGGCATTCACAGCTTCATAGCAAGACACAGATACGTAGCCAAATAAGTGGGGAAAAGCATCACTTGAGTGCCATTAGACAGCACAGGGTAGAGAAGGGAGTGCTCGGGGCAGAAAAGGCTTTTTCACATGATTTTATCACAGGCTGACTGTAGGCCTACGGCTCTGTTCTTAGCACTTCAGCACATGCATATTTAGTTTTCACAGCAGCAACAAGGCAGGTACTATTATTACCTCCCAGTTATGTATCAAGAAACCGAAGCCCCACCACGCTGACTGTGTGAGGAGGGTTGCACAGCTGGGCGGCTGTGCAGCTGCCTCAAACTCAGGCTGCCCGGCTCTAGCATTCCATGCTTAACCACTGCACCGTACTGCCTTGAGCGGCTTCTGAAAAGGCTAGGGAGTGATCAGCAGGCATGGACCCTTCTAGAGTCAGCCACCCAAGACTCAGGACATTGAGTGGATGGGACAACGGTGTATGGGACAGGAAGAGGCAGCTACTCAAAATACTTCTAAAAATAATAGATGAGAACTGAGGGCCCCAGCTTTGAACTTGAGATACTCTCATTGTACCTTGATGGATGATTTTTGGTGTTGAAGAGTGGGTGACCCAAGCAGAATTGTAACATTTGCAAAATGGGCTTCTCTTTCCCAGGTGAGGGTAAGAGCCCTTGCTTTGAAGGCTAAGAAACTTGGGATCCAGTCCTAACCTAGCCTTTGACCGGTTGAGTGACTCTGAGCAGGTCACAGTATCTCTGAGCCTCTTGTTTTCTTGACTGTTAAATGAGGGTAATGACTTCATGTCGTCACAGGATTAAATGAGGTCACTCCTGCAGATCACTTAGATCTGACAGAGAGCAAGCCTGCCTCAAACGCCATGCATTTAATTTTAGGTCCACGACTCTGAAAGCTCTAAAAACAAAACACATGACAACAAAACCTGACTGGGAATGATGTGAGACTATTTACAGCCTTTTATTCATTCCCTCACAGAGTAGTTATTCATACATTTTATGACATAAATATTAATGTGTTTGATTACAGGATCCCATCCCAGATCCTGGAAAGGATAGTGCAAAATATTGTGTGAGAGTTCCAACACTGAGGCATTTGAATGATAATCGGAATCGTTGGCCCTGATGTAAGCCCTGAATCCCCATTTTAGCCGTTGGTTCTCCATAACAAAAGTTTTATCTCTGCAGTGAAACTAAAGATACACCAAAGAATGTTCCTGAAGGAGGGTCTTCACGTGAGACCTTTATCAGTGATTTCCTCAACTGCCCTCAGGGCACACTTTAAGGTAATGCCCTCAAGACCGCATAGTACCCCCCCTTAGTTAAACTAACCAATCCAAATAGTCCACATTGTATTTCCAACCAATCACTGGAAAGCCTCTCCCCCTTCAAGTTGTTTCCACTCCAGCTTTCCTGATCTTGGGACTTCTAATTGAAATGCTGTACCTTTAGTTCTGGACTTGACCTCATGAAAATGCCTGTGTTGCCCCACCATTTGGATTTGATTTCTCTTTGTAAGATCAGACGTGTCCTTGGTTCGACTTGTTTTGAATCTTCAACAAGCCTCTTTGCTTTTATTTTAACACAGTATACACTCTTACTTGCTGACAATATATAGTACAAGCCCTGGATTGCTTTTCTAAAATCTGAACTGCAAAACAGATTTGACCTCCAAGGCCTCAGATAAGGCATTTGAACTTGCATTATGTCCTCTCTGGGACTCTGTCTCCACTTCTGGTCCCTCCCTACCTCAGCTGCTCAAGGAGTCTTTGGCCTTCTAGAATCAACCCTTCCTTCCAAAAGAAATACATATACACCTATACACCCTTCGAAACCCTGGTGGCATAGTGATTAAGTGCTATATCTGCTAACCAAAAGGTCAGCAGTTCGCTGCTTGGTAACTCTATGGGACAGCTCTACTATAGGATCTCTACGAGTTGGAATCGACTCCATGGTAGTGGTTTTTTTGGGGTTGTACGTCCTTTGGGCCTCACCACAGATCTGTCTCCTAGTGCCAAGCCCCTTGGCTCTCAACTCTTCCTCCTCTCCACTTTTTTCAGCAGTCCCACTGACATCAAGGGCTTCTGTCTCCCTGTAGCCTGGTCAAGAGGACAGATTTTGGACTATTCTGACAGTATGAATTCAGCCAGTTGTTAACCTGCCCATGGACTACAGAGTTACTGCAAGAAACACTTTTGTCCACTTGTACTCTGAATGTTAGGTCTGTTGACATAAATCATTTTGGGTGCCTACTGTATGTTTCTATTCAACTATGCTGATGTCCTAGTTGGTCTTTGTCATTATGAATTTTCTGAGTTGACCAGAACCCCAAATTTGGCTTCTTCCATTTGTAGGGTTGCCATAATTTTTGAAGATGGAAAGGAGCACTCCTGCTGGAGCAGGTTGGAAACCACTGAGCTGAGCTGTCCAGGCAGTGTGTCACGCACACCCTTTGGCCCTTAGGCAGACAGGAGTCATGAGATATGAGCTCAAGTGCTACCTCCTCCTCCTCTGGCTGGTCAGATGAACTTGAGGGCAGCCTCGTGCAACTTGGAGAACTTGGGTTTCTTCATCCCGGAGGAAGATCATAAACAGTATTTGGCAGGATTGGCAAGAAGATTAAATGAAATAATGAAAGGGCTTTGAAAACTGTCGGCTGTTGCACAAATGAGAGATTGTGATTGTCATCTTCCTACCCATATTGTTGGGGTTGTGTGTGTATGGTAAGTATATAATTGACTGAAACATTTGCCCTTCCAATTATTTTTACCCGTATAGTTCAGTGACATTATGCTGATCACGTGTTCATGGTCAGTTTGTTCCCAATTGTTTTCCATCACACTGTCAGCTTCTTAAGGACAATGTCTTCTGTTCTCTTGGTGGTGCCTCCACCGCAACCAACTGCAACAATCAGCAAGGGCATATAAATTAAAACCCTGTTGTGGTCAAGTCAGTACCAACTCATAGTGACCCTGCAGAGAAGACCTCATAAAGAAAACATGGCTAAGAAACTGGCACAGCAGCTTAGCAAATGGCAGTTGCCTAAGAAATTGTAGCTGACATAGTATTGTGCTGTCATACAGAGGTACAATGTTGTGAGGTGGCGTGAACTCTGCCACTTGCTAGCTGCATGACCTTGTGACAGGTTAGCACTTCTGTGCCCTAGTGTCCTCATCTTTACACATGGCTGATAATAATAAGTTGTGAGAATTAAAGGAATTTAGTGTATGTAACTGCCCTGGTGGCGCAGTGGTTTAGTGCTTGAATGCTGATCTGCCACCCTCTCCTTGGGAAGAAGACCTGCTGAACAGCTTCTACCTATTGTTATAATGGCCCTATAGGATAGAGTAGACCTGCACCATAGGGTTTCCAGTGCTGTCATCATTGTGGAAGCAGACTGACAACGGGGTAGTACTAGTCTGTCCTATAGGGTCGTTACGAATCCACTGAAATCAAGGAGTTTCATTTGTTTGTTTGCTTTTACTGTATGTAACAGGAGTCCGTGGGTGCAGCAAATGGTTGAGCACATTAGTGATGATTCAAACCCACCCCAACTGCATCCTGGAAGAAAGTCCTGGAGATCTGCTTTCAAAAGGTCATACTCATGAAAACCTTATAAAATCCAGTTGTACTCTGCACATGTGGGGTCTCCATGAGTCAGAATGAACTCAGTGGTGAGGGGTTACTCTCTGTAACAGAGCCTGGCACAAATCAAGCGCCGTGCAAGCATCAACTGTTGTTTTTATCTTACTGTGATATACTCAGTGATTCTTCAAGCAGCGGTGTAAGAAGGTTCGCAGGCTGGAAAGGAGGAGATTTAGCTTCTGGTCTTTGTTCAGAGACACTAGCAAGATCTTCAAGGACAGCTGGATACTTAGGCCAGCCTCTCCAGGTCAGCGAAAACAACGCAGCTGTGAATGTGCTTAGACATCATTGCCCACAGGTGTGGGCTGAATTTCTAGACCAGACATTGCAAGGAAAAGGCATGTGCATTTAGCATTCTAGCAGATATTACAGTTGTCTTGCACTTGGACATTTCTGTTTGCATTCCCTCCTGCTCAGATAACAGAGCATTTCCCTAGACCCTCCACCAATCAAAATTTTCAGCCCCAATCTTACTAGCTTTTGGACTGGGTAACACTTGCATGGGGCCCTGAGTGACACAAATTATTACATGCTTGGCTGCTGATGGAAGGTTGGGGGTTGGAACCCACATAGAGTACCTTAGAAGAAAGTCCTGGCCATCTCCTTCCAAAAAAAGCCAGCTGCTGAAACCCTCTTGAGCACAGTTCTTCTCTGACACACACAGGATCACCATAAATTACAGTCAACTCCAGGACAAGTGGCTTTAATGTCTGTAGATGCCACAAACTTCAGAAAGATCGGAAAAGCCAGACAAGGAAAAGTCTGCTCATCCCTGTCCAGCCAGCCCAATCCTCTTCCCAGAAACAGGCTTTGCTCTCAACCTATCTATCTGATAAGTGCAAAATGACCTCTCCTTAAATACATCTCACTATCATTTTTATGTGAAAGCAAACCAGAAGTCGAATATTGCATTCAAATGAACTCGAAGATACAGCCAGAAACTTCAAAGGTATTTCGTGCTCAGGAGTAGGGCAGGGTGGGGAAACTATCACAGGCTCTGCCTTCTCTTCTCTTGGGGGAAAACTTGATATATCTCTGAGTTAGTCTGTCAAGTCCAAGTCTGCACATGGCCCTGTTTTCTGTGATTAAATTAAGCTTTCCTCATTGCTCTGTCTGCTAACCAAAAGATCAGCAGTTCAAATCCACCAAGCGCTATGGAGCAGTTCTATTCTGTTCTATAAGGTCGTTATGAGTCAGAATAGACTCAACAGCAGAGGGCTTGGTTTCTGGTTTCATTGACTCAGTTGGCTATTTACAGTCCATCTCTTCCTACCCTGGTCACAGTAACCACTGCACTGCCTAATCTTGAATCAGTCACCTCCTCTCTTGGAAACTGAAGGGGTGAAGTTGAAATAAGCCCATTCTAGGTGTAGCATTCCAGGACTGATCAACTCATTCACGTTAGAGTGTACATCACTGATAACAGCTTTGTGTATTACCTTTTCCCGTGGGTGGGAGCATTTTAGGCCATGCAGTTTCTCATCCCAAAGGAATGAGTCGGCATGGTGCAATTCGGGGCATGGTGGCAGTGGGTGTGGAAAGTATGGGGGGGGGAAGGAGCATCATTTCTGACACTCTTCCTGTGGGCACTGTCTCCTCAGCCTGCTTCGGCCAAGTGTGGTGTCCCCCTATGGGTTCCGCCTGCTGGCTTCCCTCTGGGAGCCATTCCACACTCTGCTTTTAGATGATGGCCAAGACCAGAGTTTTGTCATACGGAAGAATGGCTCATCAGCGAAATCCATGTGTGTGGCTTGGGAAACGACCCCATCACAGCCCTCGGGCAAGGGGTGCAGTGGGGGTGGTCCGGCTTCCAGGCTGTCAGGTCAGTTCCCGTCTTGGGTGGTGAGGAAGCTCTCCAGCCCTCAGCTTTCTGCCAGAGCAGGTGTTCTCTCCACACCTGGATCCACTCAAGGAGAAGGGCTGTGCCAAACTGTCTGCTTTTGCTTTCTGAAGGCAGTTTAGTTTGGCTTCTGAATTTTCAGGGAGGGTATGCGTGGAGGAGTGGCCTAGAGGCTGCCGTTAAAACCCAGACTAGTTGCTATAGAGCTGATTCCATCCAACTCACTGTGACCCTGTGTATGTTAGAACAGAACTGTTTTCAATGGCTCAGTGGCTGATTTTTTGTCAGGGGATTACCAGGCCTTTCTTCTGAGGTTCTCTGTGTGGACTCGAACCTCCAACCTTTGAGTTTGCCATTTGTACCACTCAGGGACTCCGGGCTGTCATTAGCTCATCAGACACAGGAAAGATTTCCCCCTGGTAGGAGAACTGCATGGCACTGTAACCCAGCACATAATCCTGGCCAGCCCTGTCTGAAGTAGCATTTTGTCCCATCCTCTGTTCAGGCTTCTCATCAGTAGAGGTTGCTGAGGGAGCCCGCTATGCTCTGTCCAGAACAGTGGTGGGTGGGATGGAAGCAAGGGCAGCTGGTCAGCTGGTCACACCACTCCGCTGGCAGTGCTCAGAGGCCCAGACCAGATCAGAGCCTTGTTCTCCGTCAGAATCTCCACCAACAAGCCAACTCCTTCCTGTCCCAGGGCCGCTTCTCAGGATCTGTTGATCTTGCCCTGGGAATAATAGCGTATACATAGTTCTTTTATCACTGTTAGGTGTCTTTGTGTCAGTTCCAGCTCACGGTGACCCTAAATACAACAGAAAGAAACACTGCACTCTCCAGCTCCATCCTTACAACTGTGGCTGTGTTTGAGCCCATGGCTGCATCCGCTGTGCCAGTCCGTCTCGCTGAAGCTCTTTTCCTCTCCCTGAAGCTCTTTCCCTCTCCCTCACCCTCTACTTTATTAAGCATGAGGCCCTCCTCCAGGGCCTAGTCCCTCCTGATAACATGTCCAATATCAGACGAAGTTGCCATTTTCACTTCAGAGAAGCACTCTGGCTGTACTTCTTCCACGACAGATTTGTTTGTTCTTCTGGCAGTCCACTGTTTATTCAATATTCTTCACCAATACTATAAAATATATAGTACATATAAATTATAAATTCAAAAGTGTCAGTTCCTCAGTCTTCCTTATTCATTGTTAAGTTTTCGCATGCGTGTGAGGCAATTAAAAATATCCTGGTGCATCTTAAGGTGACTTCTTCGCTTCTTAACACTTTAGTTCTTCTGTAGCAGGTTTGCCCGATGCCATATGTCACTTAATTTCTTAGCTGCTGTTTCCATGGGCATTGATTGTGGATCCAAACAAAACGAAATTTTTTGACAGCTTCAATATCTTCTTTTTTATCATGATGTTGCTTACCGATCCAATGGTGAGAGTTTTTGCTTTATGTTAAGGTGTAATCCATCCTGAAGATTGTGTCCTTTGATCTTCATCAGTAGATTCCAGACATGCAGAATCTCAGACCCACCCTAGATTAGGGAATCAGAATCTGTGTATTCACAAGACACCAAGTTAGTTCACAGGAACATTCATGTTTGGGAAACACTGACCTAGATGAAAGGAGTCCCGGTGGCTTAGTGGTGAGCACTCCGCTGCTAACTGAGACGTCTGCGGCTTGAAGCCACCAGCCCCTTGGGGGGAGAAAGATGTGGCCATCTGCTTCTGTAAAGATTACAGCCTTGGAAAGACCAGACTGACTAGCCTGACAGACTGGAGAAACCTTGAGAGTATGGCCCCTGGACACCCTCTAATTTCGGTAACGAAGAAGTCACTCCTGAGGCTCACTCCTCAGCCTAAGATTAAAAAATAATAATAATAAAAATAAAAAGCAAGATTGAAGTGACACGTCAGCCCAGGCATGAGGACTAGAAAGCAGGAGGCGACGGCGAAAGCTGGTAATAGGAACCCAAGGTCAAGAAGGGAAAATATTGACATGTCGTGGGGTTGGTGACAAATGTCACAAAACAATATGTACACTAATGCACTGATTGTTTAATGAGAAGCTAATTTGTTCTGTAAACCTTCACCTAAAGCACAAAAAAAACCCCAAAAAACAGAGCATAGCCTTGGAAACCTGGGGCGGTTTTACTCTGTCCTGCAGGGTGGCTCTAAGTTGAAATTGAATTTGTGGCATCAGGTTTACCATCTAGCTGAGGCATGCCTTGGAGCAATAGGAAGGAAGGAAGGAAGGAAGGAGAAGGAAGTTCCCCTGGTAGAGAGGTCTCTTCTGAGGGGGAGGGCGCAAGCCTGGTTCAGTGGAGGGAGATGGACAGACAGGAAGGGGCTAAGGAACACACATGCGGACAACACGCTGGAATAGACAAGTTTAAGTTTGAGTTTGATTTGACTTTTTCTTGTGGTAAATATGTTGATAACAAGACATTTGACATTTCTACGGTCTCCACGTATACAATTCAGTGACATGAATTACATCGATGTTTTTTCAACCATCACCATTAACCATCCCCCAACTTTTCCATTACCCAGAAGCTCAATGTCCCTTAGCATCTCCAAATGGTTTCATTTTTTTAATATGTAATCCACTTAACAGTTAAAATTCTAAGAGTACAGAAGGGGGTATGTAGGAATTTCTTTCCCTGCTTTTATTTCCCAGACATTTTGCTTCCAAAGACAACTTATGTTACCAGTTTCTTAGGAGGCCTACAAACAAGATATTCTGCAAATAAAAACACTGCCTGTGTGTTCTCTTACTCCCCCTTCCTTTCATAAAAATGCAAATGGTAGCCTACCACACGGTGTTCTGGGTCTTGTTTTTTTCACTGAACATTGTATCATGGAGATCACTCTAAATCTACATGTAAAGAAAATGCTGGATTACTTTTCAGCCAGATACTATTTCATTGTAAGGATGGACTTTGTATTGCCTGATCTCTACTTTTAGGTTTTTGTTTTGTGTTTTAAATAGTATTTTATTATGTTTTAGGAGAAAGTTTACATAGCATGGTAAGTTCCTGTTTTATGATTTTTACAGAAATGGTTCCATGACATTGGTTGCAACTTTCACAATGTGTCAGCATTCTCATTTTTTCCATCGTGTTTCTTCTGTTTCCATTGATCCAGCTTCCCTCTCCCACTTTGCTTTCTCATCTCTGCTTTTCGGTAAGCATTGACCATTTGGTTTCACAGTGTTGACTATTAAGGGAGCACATTACTCAGGGGTAATATTGTTCATTTTATAAGCCAATCTACTATTTGGCTGAAAGGTGACCTCCAGAAATAGTTTCAGTTCTAAATTCAAAGGGTAGCTTAGAGGTTAATCTCAGGGGTTCCTCTAGTGTCTATCACTCCAGTAGGTCTGGACTTTTCTTAAATAATATTTTTATTGTGATTAATTGAAAGTGTACAGTCAAAGTCAGTTTGCCATATAAAACCCCATACAGACACCGCTTTTCAACTCTATGTGTTCTCCCAACACTATGATAGCACACTCATCCTTTCCGTTCTGTACTTCCTATATTCATCAGCTAACTCCTGCCCCCTCTTCTCTACCCTCCTATCTCATTACTATAGAGGAGCTGCTCTAACAGCCTCACATCTTATAGTCCAGCTCAATTTTTATTGAAGGAGTTGTCTTCAATTCTAGTTTCATCTCTGGAGTAGGAAGAAGACCATGAGCCAGGCTCTTGGGTGACTCTCCAGGATGTCAGACCTTTAAGTCCGGTGTTTTAGCAGAATTCTAGATCTGTACCCCCGTTTTTTTCTTCAGTTATGGCAGGGCATCTATGATGTATTGTCTATCAAGGCAAACATTGGAGGTGGCCAGGCACCATCTAGTTCTTCTGTTCTCACGGTGCTGCAGTCTCTGCATCATCTGGCCCCTTCTGTCTCCTGGGCTCACATTTTTCTCCTGTCTTTGATGTCCTTTGTTCTCCTATGTTCGTGCTGAATTGAGACCAATGGATGCTCCTTAGGTGGCAGCTTGCTAGCATTTAAACCCAAGATATCTTTCACTGAATTGGGATGCAGACCATTTTCTTAAAAAAAAAAAAAATCTTAGTTATGCCAGTTGACTTAGATGTCTCCCGAACTCATGGTCCCCAGGTCTGGGCTTTTTGTGGAACTTGAATTTTGTTCTCATTTTTCTGCCATTCTATCCAAGGCCTTATATTTTGTCCATTGGTCAGAAGGGTCAGTGGTGGTAGATGGGCTCCATTTCGTTCTTTTGGTCTCAGGTTAGAAGAGTTCATAGTTTGTATGAGCTGTTAGTCCTGTAGACTAGTTTTTTTTTTCAGTCTTTGGTTTCCTTCCTTATTTTTTACTCTATATGAACAGAGACGAAGAGTTGTGTCTTAGATGGGTGCTCAAAAGTTTTTAAGACTCTAGATGTCACTCAGCAAATTAGGATGTGAAACATTATCTTTATGAACCACGTTATGCCAATTGACTAAGTGGGCCCTCAAGGCTATGGTCCCAAGCATCTGAGCCCAGTAAACCAATCCCATGAGTCATTTGGATATGTTTAGGGAGCCTCCAGGTGACCCAGGTGGTGCAGTGGTTAAAAGCTAAGACTGGTAGCCAAAAGGTCAGCAGTTCAAATCCACGAGGTACTCCTTGGAGACTCTATGGCACAGTTCTGCTTGGCCTTATAGGGTCACCATGAGTGGGGATTGACTCTATGGTAATGGTAAGGGAGCCTTCATAACTGTACTCCCTATGTGCTTTGTTATATATAAGTATGTGTATGCAACACATGCAAACGTGTGTGTATATATATATATGTGCATGTATATATGAAGTCTAAAAACTAAGTTCACAGACTCATCCTAGAAAAAGTGCTACATACTTCATTGCTGAAGATCACTGCTGTTGCCTTTGAAGCACTCCCGTTGGGGAGCTATGCATTGATGCCAGGACCTAGTCCACCCTTCACAGCAATTTTGGAATTCTTTTTCTGGAATGCCTATCAGAGCTGTTGTTGTAATACCCCTGATGCCCTGAATGTCATCAAAATGTCTTCCTTTCACTATTTCTTTTATCTCCAAGTAAAGAAAAAAGTCACTGGGGGCTAGATCAGGTGAGTAGGGAGGGTGTTCCAGTACAGTTATTTATTTACTGGCTAAAGACTCCCTCACAGACAACTCTACAACTGTGTTTGCAAATTTGTCTCTGTGCTCAATGGCAATTCCAGAAAGAGTTCCAAAATTGCTTTGGAGGGTGGAGTAGGCACTGGCATAGGTGCATAACTTCACATGGGGAATACTTTGAAGGTGACCATGGCACTTAGAACAACTAAGTTCACAGACTTAATTATCAGGCCTCAGGCATATGCCTACGAAACCACCATGAAACCCTATTGGCATAGTGGTTGAAAGCTACAGCAGCTAACCAAAAGGTCGAAAGTTCAAATCTACCAAATACTCCTTGGAAACTCTATGGGGCAGTTGTAATCTATTCTGTAGGGTCACTATGAGTGAGAATCCATTTGACAGCAAAGTTTTTTTTGTTGTTGTTTAAATAACTACACATACACACACATGCATTTACTCACATGTGCCTTCCTATTACACATGTATGCATACATATCTACCTACTTAACTACATACATATTTTTTGGTTGTTGCTATTGTTGCAAAATTGTGTATGGTATGGCATTTAACTAAATTGTCCATTTGTGTGGGTGTGTGTGCATGCATGTGCTTCTTACTGTCTTACTTTGGTCAAGTTGTACAGAGTTCATCTATATTGGGATTGCCTTTCCCATCACTGAAAATAGCAAGTGTCTGCTATTTAGAAAGTAATTCCCACTCCTTCTCCCTCCCATTCCTGGTTACCATAAAAGAATTTTGCTTTCTATGTATATATCTAGCCTTAACTTATATTAATGGGACCATAGAATATTTGTCCTGTGATTGACTTACTTCATTCAGCATATCCTCCAGAGCCATGCATTATATAGAATATTTTGAGGATCCTCATTATTCTTTACAGTTGCATAGTATTCCATTGTACGTATGTGTATCCATTCATCCATTGATGGGCACCTAGTTTGCTTCCATCTTTTTGCTACTGTGAGTAAGACTGCAAGAAACATAGGTGTGTGTATGTCTATTTGTGTCATTGCTCTTGTATCTCTGGGATATATACCTAGAAATGAGATTGTTGTATCATAAGGTATTTCTAGCTTTTGGAGAAAGCAATGCACAGTTTTCCATAGTGTCTGTACTGTTCTATGATCCTATCAGCAAGGTATGAGTTCCAGTCTTACCACAACTTAGCCAACACTTGTTGTTTTCTATGTTTTGATCGTTGTCATTTTTTTCAGATGGTATCTCATTGTAGCTTTATTTGCATCTCTATAATGGCTTATGGGAGCCCTCCTGGTACAGTATTTAAGAGCTTGGCTACTAACCCAAAGGTCAGCAGTTCAAATCCACCAGCTGCTTCTCAGAAACATTATGGCGCAGCGCTACTCTGTCTTATAGGGTTACAATGAGTCAGAACCAACTGAGCAGCAACAAGTTTGTGGGATTTTTAAATTTGGTTAAGGGCTAATGGAGGCCTGGTGGTGCAGGGGTTAAGAGCTCAGCTGCTAACTGAAAGATCAGCAGTTCAAATCCATTAGCTAGTCCTTGGAAACCCTTTAGGGCAGTTCTACCCTGTTCTGTGGGATCACTGTGAGTTAGAGTTAATTTGATGGCAACAGCTTTGTTTTTAACGACTGATGATTGTAAGCATCTTTTCCTGTATTTATTGGCCACCTGAAGTTTCTCTTGGGTGAAGTGTCTGTTCCTGCCCGTTGCCTATTTTTGATTGGATTACTTGTCTTTTTCTTGTTGAGCTGTTGAAGTTTCTATATATTTTAGAGGTTAGCTCTTTATCAGACGTGTCGTTGCCAAGGATTTTTCTCAGTGCATCGCTTCTTTTTTCAGTCTCTTGGTAAAGCCTTTAGACGAGTGCATTTAATTTTTAGGAGGTCCCAGTTATCTAATTTATCTTTTGTTGTTCTTGCATTTTTAGCTATGTTTAATAGGCTACTTGTGCCCAAAATTAGATCCCCTAGTTCTGGCCCTAAGTTATCTTCCAGGAACTTAATAATGTTAGCTCTAAGATTCAGGTCTTTGATCCATTTTGAGGTAGTTTTTGTGTGTGACATGTTTTTTTTTTTCAGGAAATGAATATCTAGTATTCAGGTTATTTTTAATGATCTAGATGTTGCATGCTTTGGGAAGTGTCTTAGTCGCACAAACTGAAGCCAAACCGATTGCCATCAAGTTGATTCTGACTCATAATGACCCTGTAGGACAGAGTAGCACTGCCGTGTAGAGTTTCCAAGGAGTGCCTGGTAAATCTGAACTGCTGACCTTTCAGTTAGCAGCTGTAGCCTTTAACCATTGAGTCACCAGAGTTTCCATCTTAGTTATCTAGTGCTGCTATAAAAGAAATACAAGGGGATGGCTTTAAAAAACAGAAGTTTATTGTTTCATAGTCTAGTAGCTTAAAAGTCTAAATTTAGGGCACCAGCTTCAGGGGAAGGCTTTCTCTGTCACCTCTGGAGGAAGGTCCTTGTCATTAGTCTTACCTGTTCTAGGAGCTTCTCAGTGCAGGGACCCTGGATTCAAAGGGCACTTGCTCCAGGCTCTACTTTCTTGGTGGTATGAGATTCTCCTCTCTCTCTTTCACATCTCAAAAGAAATTGACTTCAGAAACCACTTAACCTTGTGGATTGAGTCCTGCATCATTAATGTAACTGTTCCTAATTCTACTTTATTGACATCTGAGAGGGAGGATTTACCACACACAGAAAAATCGCATCAGATAACAAGAAGGTGGGCAGTCACACAATACGGGGAATCATGGCCTAGCCAAGTTGATACACAGTTTGGGGAGACATGATTCGACCCCTGCGAGGGAGGTGTTGAGGACTGAGATGGAAGCTCCGAGAGGAGGCAGCCTAAGTTTAGAATCTTAGAAACTGGAAGATCATTAAGTCCAAACTTCTACCCAGTTTAGGAACTCTTTCATAGCATCTTCCTGTGCATAGTGGTTAAATGCTACACCTGCTAACCAAAAGGTCAGCTGTTTGAATTTCCCAGGAGCTCCTTGGAAGCCCTATGGAGCAGTTCTACTCCATCCTATAGAGTTGCTGTGAGTCGGAACTGACTCAATGGTGCTGGGTTTGGTTTTTGGTTAAAAGCAACATTATCACCTCTGGGAAGCCCCACCTCCCTCTCATCTCACATTGCCCTTGCACAGACCTTTGCCAGAGCCCTAATTACATGATAATGTAATTATTCAGGCAAAGCTTTGAAACACCTCTGTGTCCTCTTGCCCTTGCTCCATTGTGGTGCATAGTAGGCATTCAACCAATGTGAATGAGATAGAACTCATTGACACTAAGAGGGGAATCATACAAATTCTGCCACTTGAACACATACAGTGTTCTTTCTTCAAAGCCTACTTTGGCTTTGAGGGACTTCATCAAAAGGTCATGTGACTCAGCAGTCCATTTCCACTTGACTTCAGCCTCTGAATCCTGGTGTCATCTTCTAAAATCATTAGAAATCAAACAAATCTTTCTTTTAGATTTTTAGGACAATCACCTTTCTCCAAGCCAGGTACTCTCATTTCCTTGTCGGATCTGAATCCAGATCCTTCTCCTTCCACTTTTCAGTTTGTATATAATCTTTCTAGAAATATATGTCTGATCACTACATATCTATTGGGATGGTTGAAGTTCAAAAGCCTGATCATACCAAGTGTTGGTGAGGATACAGAGCAACCGAAACCCTTAAACACTGCTGAGGAGAATGTAAATTGGTCCGGGCATTTGGAAAACAGTTTGACAGTCTCTTAAAAGTTAAATATGAATCTTTTTTATGACTGCATCTGACAGATAGGAAGTGACATATGAATATGAACTCTGGGATTATTCCTTTGACTAGAAGCTCATGTTGGATAAATTAGCCTCAGTCTGTATCCTCAGAGTGGGGATAATATTTCTGATCTCAGAGATGTGACATTTCAGTGACCCATAAAATAAACAAGCTTAGCACAATGCTTCTCCCACTGTGGCACTCAATAAAGAGAAAAAATTCTATGGCTCCTGCTTGTCCAAGTATTCTGAGATCTTCATTTTGTAATGCACCAGAACTCTTGTATTTGATTAGCAGGCCTCCTTGCCTTTTCTGGAAGCTGGGTGGCATAGTGGTTAAGTGCTACATCTGCTAACCGTAGGGTCAACAGTACGAATCTGCCAGGCTCTCCTTGGAAACTCTAGGGGGCAGTTCTACTCTGTCCTGTAGGGTTGCTATGAGTTGGAATCAATTTGACAGCAGTGGGGGCAATGGGGCTATCCTTACTGGAGTTTCTATTGCACACATTGGAGCCCTGATGGTGCAGTGGTTAAGTGCTATAGCTGCTAACCAGAAGGTCGGCAGTTCAGATCCACCCGAGGCTCCTTGGCAACTCTGTGGGTCAGCTGTACTCTGTCCTACAGGCCTGCTTTGAGTTGCAATCCACTTGACTGTAGTGGGTTTGGTTTTGTGTACTGTGCATATTGGAGACCTGGTGGTGCAGTAATTAACAGCTTGACTGCTAACCAAAAAGTCACCAGTTCAAATCCACTGGTCATTCCTTGGAAACACTATGGGGTAGTTCTACTCTGTTCTATAGGTTTACTGAGTCCTAATCGACTCAGCAGCAAAAGACTTTGGCTTCTTGAATGAGCACCTTGAAACAGGCCAGATCACAGAGAGTCCTGTGGCACACCACCTCTGAATTGTCTCTAGATTGATTCACACTCCTTGGGTTGGGAACAATGAATTTAGTTCTACGTTTTACAGTGGTAATGGGTAATATGCAGGCAAACATGGAGGATGTCAGAGGAGCACAGGGATGAGCATGGGGAACAGTAGACTGTTTGGCAGTGGGCAAGGCCCAGTCCAAGGGCTGGAATGGACAAAAGAGGCTGGGGGAATTGGGAAGCAGATTCTCCTTGGCAGAGGAGAAACCCAGAACCTGTAGGTAACAGGAAAGGAGGCTAAGCAGAGAGTGGGAATCTTAAAAGTTCGTGCTGAGAAATTAGGATTGAAAATTCTCACTGAGTCACTCCTTGGGGTCAAGCCTTTTCTCCTTGTGAAAACTAATACTTTCCTACAGTTGAGTAACCCAGGAACTCTGTAGCTGGCATACTACATTATCATAGATAAGTCTACCAGTCAGCCATTAAGAATGGGTTTATCATCCGAATGGGGGTGGAGAGCCATACAGACATCACATGGTTGGATTTTGAAGAGAAAGGTTGGAGAGACTCTGCTCCCTCCATTGTCTCAGGTGTCTGACAACTTTGGGCTTGTGTGATGATTTTTCTATTCCTTAACAGTGTGGGCTAACCTCAGTTTTCTCATTTGTAAACTTGGGATAATGTGGAATAAAAGAAAATAATGTGGAATAAAAGAAAAACGTACATGCTAACTGTCACTTTTGTCTTCTCCCCCTGCTAAAGAAGGGTCTGTTGAGTTGCTGTTCCCACTGAGGTAAAGTAGGGAAAAGGCCAGATTGGGCCATATTTCTCTAAATAAGAAAGGATGGAAAAGAAGGGAGGAGGAACAGACCAGCAGGACCAGTCCCACAGAGTGGGGAGATAGAAGTAGAGCGGCTATGTTGAGGAGTGGGGGTCAGAAGTGAGTCAGAAGTGAGGGTCAGAAGACGTCACCTCTATGTTGTATGACACATTTTCCCTTTACACTTCCTTGGGAAGCTTTCAGAGAAGACCTACTGTGTTACTTTTCAGCAGTTTTAGAATTCTGACCTTTATTTGAATGCCTCAAGGTGACCCAGCACATTTGGGTTATGTTTGCAAAGTGTCTGACATATTGTAGGGGCTCAACAAACACCAGTATTATTATTCTGAAAGAGGGCAGATCTGAGAGGTGACACACGAGGGCTGCGCACATTCAAGGAGCAGATAGAGCATTCATCTGAGATACCAGGCTGAAATTGACATTGATTCGTGGTGACCCCATCTGTGCCCAAGTAGAACTGTATTCCATAGAGTTTTAATGACTGCTTTTTCAGAAGTAGATCACTAGGCCTTCTGTATGACTTACCTCTGGGTGGCCTCAAACCTTCACCCTTGGGGTTACCTAACCATTTGTGCCACCCAGGAACTTCATACCAGACTGGTAGGGGAGGTTAAAAGAGTCAATCCCCCAACCCCTTCCTTTCTCTAGAGCTGCACTGTCCAATATGGTAGCCACTAGCCACATACAGTCTTTAAATTTCAATTTAAATTAAAAAAATTAAAAATTCAGTTTCCCCCTTGCAATTGGCCATATGTCAAGGGCTCAGGAGCCTCATGTATCTACACCAAAACCAAACTTGTTGCCATGGAATTGATTCCAACTACTGATGACCCATGGATTAGAGCAGAGTTACCCTGTAGGGCTTTCTTGGTGGTAACCTTTAAGGAAACAGATCTCATCTCCAGGCCTTTCTTTCATGGTGCAAATGGGGAAGTTGGAAATACCAACCTTTAGGTTAAAAAACCCCACTGCCACTGAGTTTATTCCAACTCATAACAACCCTATAAGACAGAGTAGAACTGCCCTGTAGAGTTTCCAAGGAGCACTTGGTGGATTTGAACTGCCGATCTTTTTGGTTAGCAGCTGTAGCACTTAACCACTATACCATTAGATTAGTAGTCATACAACACAAACTGCAGTCCACTACCCAAACCTACCAAACCTATCACCGTTGAGTTGATTCTGACTCACAGTGACCCTGTAGACAGAATGGAAATGCACCACAGAGTTTCCGAGGAGCGTCTGGTGGATTTGAACTGCCAACCTTCTGGTTAGCAGCTGTAGCACTTAAGCACTAGGCCACCAAGACAATTCGCTGATGGCTACGATACTGGACAATGTGGATACAGAACATTTTATAGTGTATGAATTTCTATTGGCAGACTTCAGTTTTTGGTTTGTTTGTCTGTTTATACCCTGACTTGTTCCTAAAATGATCAGAGGAAGCTCCAGACCAGTGGTCTCTGACTGGAGACTGGAGAAGGAAGGCTGGTGTGTGGGCTGAACCAGGTCGGGAGTCGGGTAGTAGCAGAGACAATCCAGGCCTCAGTGCAGCTGAGCTCTGAGCCCCAGACAGGAAGTGGGAGGGAAAGCGGAGGTGGGGATGGGGTGGGAGTGAATGTCCAAGGACAAGGACATGTGTAATCAGATGTAGAGCAATGAAAGCTACAGGAAAGAGGCTCTCTCGTTCCCCTTAGCGATATAGGGTTATCTGACCTGTTTAAACAAGGAGTCCCCTTTGCCCTTCTGTTCTCAGATACAAATTCCAAATTCCAGCTAATCAGATGCAATTAAAGGAGATTGTTGGCTGGGTGCGAGTTCTGACTTGCAGTGCCGTGGGTAGGGTGCCAGACCCAGATCTGCGCACAGGGCCGGCTGGCATCTGTGGAGCAGCCGTACCGGAGGCGGCAGAGCCTGGAGACACGCTAGTAGCTGGTGTGAGTGGAAAGACTCGGCTGAAGGCAGCCAGGCCTTGAGTGCTTTCATCCAGTTCTTTCAAAGCACAGACCTGCTCCGGGCCATGGATTCCTTCTGAGGACATATCAGACTAAAAATGTTCGTGCGACAGAAGGACAAATACTGTATGAGACCCCTACGATAAGATCCCCCAAACAGACTTATGTATACAAGAAAAGACTCTTTGAGAGCTGCAAGGGAGGGGAGGGCAAGGAGGGGAGGGTTTAGATAGTTGGTAGAAATTTGGTTTGGTGAAATCGGTGATAGCACACATTAGAAACAAGAACAATATTAAATGGACTTCAGCATAACTTGAATACTCCTTCCGTCCTAACCCAATATTGCAAGGACAGAGTCACTGGGGCAGGGGGCAGGGGACCACGCTTTTAGGTGAAATCGAGGCCAATTGGCACAACTAGAGTTTTGCTAAGAGGGCTCTCTACACCCCACGTTGGTGAGTGGCGTCTGGGGTCTTAAAAAAGCTGCGAAGCTGCCATCCGAGGGCACAGCAAATGGTCCCAACTCAGCAGGAACGGATGCTCACCGAGGACCAAAACAACATGGGGTAGAGACAACCCAGAAGATAGAGAGACCCACATGAGTGGGTGCCTACATAGACTTGGGACTGGAAGAACCAGAGGGTGCCCGGCCACCACCAGTGATAGCCACGATGGAGCTCACTAAGTTGAGTCGCACTGGCAACACAAGAATAAAAAGGGGTGCATCCTGAGATCTCCACTAAAAGACCACAATTGATGGTCCAGCGGCTTCGGGGTTCCCCTGGGAGCATGGCTGCTGGCCCTGATGCTGCCCTTGCCCATAAATCATAGCGAAGGTCCACTCTTTGGACACGAATGGATTGGACTTGGCAATGCAGAATGATCATATCTAGGATGTCCTTTATGGTTCTATGCATCTGTAGGATATCATCCTGCTGACCTCTGGCTGGAGGAAGGGGAGTGGGTGGAGAGGAGGCAAAAGGAGATGGTTGGGAGGTGAGACATGTATGGAGCAGAGAGGAATAGTGTGCTGTCGTCAGGCAGGGAGAGCAGTGGAAGCTGCATATAGGTGGGCATGTAAATTTATACGGGAATGTACATTTTCACTCAGTCATAATAAAAAAAAATGTTCGCTCTGTCTGACTTTGTATTAAACTAGCTTCTCTGGATTAAAGTCAAGTCAAGCTTCTCTTAAGATGGTTTTCATTTAAGCTTTGTTGGACAGTTCAAAGATATCACAGGATGGAAAGGAATGCCAAGAGGAAGTTTCTTATTGCGTAATTTGAGATAGTGGATTCCCGTAAATTTTATCTTTTACTTTCATTTTGAGGTAGAACTTACTTATAGCCAAGTGTACATGCTCATCTCGAACATACAGCTCAATGAATTTTTAGTTGAGAATGTAACCATGTAACCCCCACTCAGATCAGATTACAGAACACTTCCAGGATCCTAAATGGTTCCCTTGTGCTCTACGTAGGGAATTGCTGTCCTAACTTCTTCCACCGTCAGTTAATTTTGCCTCTTCTTGCACTTTATATAAATAGCATCATATTTATGGGGACTGTTTGTGTCTGACTCCTTTAACTCATATACCCATTAACATTTGGGGAGAAATTTTATAAATACAGCCCTACAACCCTTAACTGAGACCCTTGGTACCCGATGGGTTTCCATAGTTTAGAAAGGTGGCGTGGTAAGTTTACCGTACATTATAAAACACCTCCAGCTGGGTCTGGGGCAGTGCCTGGAAAACATGCAAATATTCCCGAGTAAAGTCTACGAATATTCACACGCTGAGTAGTATAAATAAAGGCTGTAAATAGCCCCACACCATTTCAGGACAAGTTCTGCTGTCAAATGGGTTCACATCAGGTCAGGTTTTGCAGTCAAATGAATTACGATAATACTCTGGGTTTTCAGAGGTTTGGAGATTATGAAATTGAGGATAAGGGACAGAAGGGCTTGTTAGTTCCAACAAGTGTTGGCTCCCTTGGAGGCCAACTTTCTGGGTAGCATGAAGTTCCTTTGCAGATAGAATGCTCCAGAAACCCTGAAGTACTGACTGAAGGCACAGCCATGCCCCATGTGCACACATTTGGGCCTTTTACTTGGACCTCTGGTGCTCCTTAGAAACTCAATGGGGCAGTTCTACTCTGACCTGTAGGGTCAGTATGAGTCGGAAGCGATTCGACGGCACCGGGTTTTGTTTTTTTGGTTTTCTACCAAAAAAATTAGATTTTCAAAAGAAATCTGCTACACATGTCAGGCTAAGAGCTCCAGTGAAGGTAGTGCTTAGTCAGAGCCTCCCCACTGTGTACCTGGGCTCCCAAGGGCCGGGAGGTGGATGTTTGGCAGGAGAGGGGGTCAGAAGGGCAAAACCTGGAGAAGGGTGGGGGAAGAGCAGAAGATGTTAGGAATAGGGGGATCACAAGAGGAACCAAGAAGAACATACAGACAGGCCTCCTTGCTGGGCTGAACCCACAGGAGATTATTGCAGAAGTAGGGTATAGGGGGAGTGTGCCTTCAGTTTTGGAACCTGTGCGGAAGCACCTACTGTGTGCACTTGGGATACAAAAATGAATAAGACCTGCCTCCTGCACAGGGTACCTGTTTGGGGTGCTTCTCTGACAAGGTCTGTTTCCATTCTCCCAACCACAAAAGAAAACACATGCCTAGCCAACAGTGCCCTCACTGTGCAGACTTGAGGCTCCAGGCCTCTTGGGCTCTCTCGACTTACTTTCCATCAAACGTCCCCCACCCTCAGTTCTATGTCCCATGGCCATGAAGCCAACATAAAGGACGGAGGAAGGGGGGTTTTGCCTGTAGTGGCAAGTAATAACTCAAGGTGACATTTTGATCAGAGGCATGGAATACTGTAACTGGGATGTAATTCCTCTAAGTCCTCAAAGTCTCCTGCCCTGAGCCTCAGTTTCCTCGTCTGTGAAGTGGATTTACTAAGTCTATTACTCTTTTCTTCCCAGGAGTTTTGTGAGGATCAAAAGAAATAATTTGGAGGAAATTGTCAATGGAAAGACTTGTACACGTCTGAACTGTGTTTGTGATGTACTTATTATATTTATACACAAACAGGGGACCTTCATTCAGCACTTTCAATAGCTTCATACAGCTTCAGGCTGCATATCAGACACCCAGGGGATGCTATGGGGTTGTATGGCTGCATGGGTGATCCAGTAAAGGGTTGTCTGTACCCAGATGCCCAGATGCCGTTGTGGCTAACAGCTACAGATGCTAACCAAAAGACGGGCAGATGAAATCCACCAAAGGCTTCTTGGAAACCTTCTGGGGCAGTTCTGTTCTGTCCTACAGGGTTGCTATGACAGTCTGGGGTGCCCCAGATGTGGTTTTACTCTCTAGTTGCAACAAGACTAAGTTCTGCTGCTGTTCCTAAGGTTTTCACTGGCTAAATCTCCCTGGTCTAAGTCTAGAAGCCCAGCTAAAACCTGCCTGCCATGGGTGATCCTGAAGAATAACACTGCAGAGTGACATTTCTTATCTGATGTTTCCTCAGACCAAGCTTCAGGACTCCTCACATTGATCCAGAATACACATTAGTAAACTAAATACTCTGAGAAGTCTTCCAGGAAGGAAGCCCACCTACATTGCTGTAAGCCAATGTGTCCCAAACAATTGATGTGGACTTCCTAACAGAATGGTTCTGGGTTCAGTGTGACACCAGTTTGGGAGACAGTGGTGTCACAGACTCAAATAGAAAGAGATAAGTGAGAAGTACAGCTTGTAAGAATCTTGGCAGCATACAAACGAGCCTGTGTGTATATTTGTATTTGAAAAAAGTCTGTCAGGATACACCTCAGAACTTTAGTGGTAGTTGGGGTGGTGAATTTTACACACACACACACAAATCCACTGTTGTCAAGTCAATCCAGGCTCATAACAATCCTATAGGACAGAGTAGAACTGCACTATAGGGTTTCCAAGGCTGTAAAGTTGCAGACGTCTGCAAATTTCTTCCATGGAGCAGCTGGTGGGTTTGCATTACTGACTTTTAGGTTTGCAGCTGAGCATTTTAACCACTTGTAACTCTTTGGTGGAATTACACCAAACAAAACAAAACAAAACACCATAACCAAACAAACGCAAGGCCATCAAGTCAATTCTGACTCCTAACTACCCTTTACGACAGAGTAGAACTGCCCCATAGAGCTTCTAAGGAGCGCTCGGTGGGTTCAAGCTACTGCCTTTTTGGTTAGCAGCCCTAGCATTTAACCACTATGCCACCAGGGTTTCTAGTGGCGTTATACCAAGTCTGACAATTAAGTCTGCAAACTTAATTGCTCTAAGTGCTACATACTTCATTGCTGAATACCATTACAGTCACCTGCAAAGTATTCCGTTGGGAAGCTATGCACCGATGCCAGCGCCTAGTCCACCCTTCAGAGCAATTTTGGAACTCTTTCTGAAGTGGTCATTGTGCACTGTGTTAGGTTGGCAAGTTTGCGAACTTGATTGTCTACTTGTCTGTGGGGGAGTTTATAGACAGTAAACAACTAAGTGTATTGGTACACTCTCCCTACTCACCTGATCTGCCCCTCAAGGACTTTTTCCTTTACCTGAAGACAAAGGAAATATTGAAAGGAAGACATTTTGATGATGTTCAGGACATCAAGGGTAGTATGATGACGGCTCTGACGGTCATTCCAGAGAAACAGTTGCAAAATTGTTTGGAAGGGTGGACTGGGTGCTGACTTCGGTGCATAGCTTCCCAAGGGGAGTACTTCGGAGGTGACCACAGCCGTATTCAGCAAGGAGGCATGGAGCATATTTTTTAGGATGCCTTCGCAAACTTATCAGCAGTCCTCATAGGTGGTTTTAATTTTCTTCTTTTAGCTTATTTGGGTTTTCTAGATTTCCTTTCATTACTGTGTCTTACTGTTGTAGTTAGGTAAAACAACAATATCATCAAAGAGTTGGTTCAAAGGATCCAGGGACAGCTGAAGCGGGCTTTGCTGGACTGCTATACCTAAAACAGCAGGGCCTCGCGAGCTCAAAGAAGAAGCCAGGCCCTTATTTAGGCAGAGACATCTCAAGCTCACATTCCAGTGGGAATCCTTCCCAGCGCATTCCTCCCCTGGCGCCCAGTGTCCAGCTGCAGCCCGGCTGCTCCCCACGAGGGCCTCCCTCTCTTTTGCTAGCTGCTGCTGCTGGCCCAGGCTGGGCTGAACATCTGGACCTTGTTAGGGCCCGCCAGCACCAAAGCCGGCACATCTGGCCGACGCGAGGCGAAGTGCGCGGCGGGGCAGCAAAGGGGAAGGGTACGTCAGGACAGGGCCGCCCGTGCACGCTGCACGGCGGCCAGGGCTCCTCCGAGACATCTGGAAGTCGGCGGGGTGGCTGGCCGCAGACGGTGCGCTGCTGGCCGAGCTGGCCTAGGCTCTTCAGGGAAGTCCTCAGGGGCCTCTTGGGCCCAGGGGGGCAGGTCTGTAGCAGAGGCAGGTGCTGGGGACTCCCTGCACAGTGCTGTCACCCTCAGGAAGGCCGAGGGTTGGGTCTTGGGGGTCTGTGACAATGGAGCAGAGGAGCAGAGAAAGAATGGATAGGAAACCAAGCTGGCTGAACTCGAGGTGGCTGTAGGGTCAAGACACAGGGTTTTCTATGGCAGGAGGACATGAGGACCTGAGGACACGAGGACCTGAGTCTCCCTGAAGTCTCCTTACACCTGATCATGCCAAGCCAGCTGCCAGGCTCTCCCTCCTGTGGTGCCATTATCTGTCACTTCTGCATCTATGGCTTTATTAGCCCTGCGGATTCTTTCCTTGAAACTGTAACAGATACTCCTTATTAGATCTTTTCTGAAGTAAGACAGATAAAATAAACCAGCCCATCAAGGAAATGTAAAAACTTCTGCCAGCTTCTTCTTTGCCTTCTCCTTTGTCCTCAAGTTGATTCTGACTCACAGCAACCCTATAGACAGGGTAGCACTACCCCATAGTATTTCCAAGGAGTTCCTGGTAGACTTGAACTGCTGAGCTTTTGGTTAGTAGCTGTAGAACTTAACCACTACACCAGCAGTGTCTCCTTCTTTGTCCTACAGTGTTAGAATTCAACCAGGTCCTACTAGGATCCCACTAAGGTGCCACCCATTACAGCTCCATGTGTTACAGAGTAGAACTGTGTCCCATGGGGTTTTCTTGGCTATGATCTTCATGGACACAGATCATCGAGCTTTTCTTCTAAGGTGCTGCAAGGTGGGTTTGAACTGCCAACCTTGAGGTTAGTACTCGAGTGTTAATTATTTTTGCAACTCACGAAACTTCCCACCTGGATAAAGCCAACAAAGCCATGGCCATCAGGTCAATTCTGACTCACAGTGACCTGACATGACAGAGTAGAACTGCCTCATAGGGTTCTAAGGCTATAAATCTTTATGGAAGCAGACTGCCCCATCTTTCTCCGGTAAAAGGACTGATGGAATGAAGTCATTGACCTTCTGGTTAGCAGCCAGTATGTAACCAGTGTGCCGCCGTGGCTCCTACTGACCGGGATAAAAAATCCCAAACTCATTGCTATTAAGTTGATTCCCACTCAGGAACCCTATAGGACAGAGTAAAACTGCCCTGTGTGGCCTCCAAGCAGCAGCTACTGGATTTGAACTGCCAGCCTTTTAGTCAGCAGCCAAACTCTTAACTGCTGCACTGTGATGGGGATAGCCCCCCATTATCACAGGAGCCCCCTAGATTCCCCCACCTCTACTCTCCGTCTGCCTGCCTCCTCCCACCCATGACAGCAAGTGGCATCATACTTACCAGTGGTCCTCACACTCATAGGCACAAAAAGAAAATTCTGCAGGAAGATCTAACAGATGCCGGTTATTTAAAGTAGATACAAACAGAGTTATAAGTGAAAACTTGAAGGTTTTGAAGGAAACAGATAGGATCCCAAACCCAGCCCCCTAATCCTTTTGGGTCCTAATTTCCTCACCTGTAAGATGAGGATAAAATCTTCTTATAGGGTTGTTTTAAGCTGTGTAATAGAAATGTAATAGAACTATATCTTTCTCCAATAGAAATATAATGTAATTACATATGTAACCAGGGCAGTATTTTACACCTTTTATTGTGAAATAGCTTTAGATTTCCAGAAAAGTTGCAAGGATAGTACAGACACTTCCAGGATACCTTTTACCCAGCTTCTCCCAATGTTAACATTTTGAATAACCATGATGTACTTGCCAAAACTCACAAATTAATATTGGTGCAATATTAACTAAACTACAGACTTCATATGTCATCCATTTTTCTAACACATATAATTTAAAATTTTGAAAAAGTAAAGAGGTAAAATTAATTTTAATAACATATTATTATTTCACCCAGTATATGTAACATTTTGCTACATCAGCATAAAACACTGTGACTATTATACATTCTTTTTTTTTTTTAACACTAAGTGTCATGGATTGAATTGTGTTCCACATAAAAAATATGTGTTGAAATTTGGCTAGGCTATGAGTCCAGGTATTGGGTATTTTTTTATGCTGTAAACTTTGCCCCTGTGATGTTAACGAGGGAGGATGGGCAGCAGCTGCCTTGGTGGGGCTGAATTCAGTGTGTAAGATTGTTTTGTGCCTTGCAACAGTCTCTCGAGACGTAAGGAAAGAGGCCAGCAAAGAGATCTGAGGACCTCATACTATCTTTAAGAAAGCAGTTCTGGGAGCTGAGCATGTCCTTTGGGAAGGACCAGGGTCCCTGTGCCTCAGAAGCTTCTAACGCACGAGAAGACTGCGGCCAAGGGCCTTCTTCCAGAGCCAGCAGAGAAAGCCTTCCCCTGGAGCTGACACCCTGAATTTGGACTCTTAGCCTACTTGACCGTGATAAAATACAGTTTCTGTTTTTAAAGATATCCACTTGTGGTGTTTCTTATGTTAAAGCCCTGCTGGATGACTAAGACACTAAGCCTTTGAAATCAGTGTGGATTTTACACTCATGGCGCATCTCCACTGGGACATTTGGAAATATTTGATCTCTAGGTAGCCTTCTTCAAAATTTACAGTTGAAGCAGTAAGTTCAGGTGCCCAAGTTGTTTCAAACATATTAAAAGTTTTCCAATAACAAAATGATTAGTTTTTAATTTTAAATCAATTGATTAACTAAAATCAAACCAAATCAAGCTAAAAAATTAGTTCCTTAGTCACACCGGCCATTTTTCAAGTGCCCGGTAGCCGTATATGGCTTGTGGCCACTGTCATGCATAGATAGGTCATGAGGTCATATGTGAGGAAGAGTGCCCAGCGCATAGTAAGTATTCAACAAATATTGTCTAAACTCTGGTGGCCCTGCGGTTAAGAGGTACAGCTGCTAACCAAAAAGTCAGCAGTTCAAATCCACCAGGTACTCCTTGGAAACTCTATGGGGCAGCTCTATTCTGTCCTATAGGGTTGCTATGAGTCGGCATCAATTGACGGCAGTGAGAATTATTGTTATTATTGAGAAACTTCAGTGGTGTAGTGGTGAAGTACTGCAGCTGCCAGCTGAAAGGTCGGCAGTTTGAATCCACTATGGGGCAGTTCTGCTCTGTCCTACAGGGTCATTGTGAGTCAGAATCGGCTCAACAGCACTGGTTACTTTTTGGTTTTATTTTTGTCAATGGAGCCTGGTGGTACAGTTGCTGAGTGCTTGGCTGCTAACTGAAAGGCTGGCTGCCCAAACCCACCAGCTACTCTACGGGAGAAAGATGTGGCAGTCTGCTCCACTAAAGACTATAGCCTCAGAAACCCTGTGAGGCAGTGCTATTCTGCGTGATACGAGGGGCGTAATTCAACTTGACAGCAATAGGTTTGGTTTGGGCCGTTACTGTTACTGCTGGAACCCCGGGTGGTGCAAACAGGTAATTAATGTGCTTGGCTAGTAACCAACAGGTTAGAAGTTTGGATCTACCCAGAAGCACCTCAGGAGTAAGACCTGGCAATCTACTTCTAAAAAATCAGCCATTGAGCCTTCGCAGAACACGGTTCTACCCTGATACGCTTGGGGTCGCTATGAATGGGAGATGCGAATTGATGACAAGACTTTTTTTTTTTAACTGTAAGTATTGAAGCCTAGAGTTGCTACAAGCAAATTCATGTCATCAAGACTTTTATGCCCATGGACTGCCAGGTGTAAAGGAAGGGAACAGAGAAACGTATAAGGCTGAGGACCTTATGCTTCCTCCATGTGTTGGGCTCCCATCTCAGGACCCCCCTTCCCAAACACACACCTTCTTCCATGAGGCCTCTGGACAGTCTTCCCAGACAGGTACTTTTACCTCTGTGTACAGATAAAGAAGGGTGTATGCCTGCATGCGTGTGCATAGGTGGCATGGGGCAGGAATGCAGGATGCTTCAAGAGTTGGAACCACAGGCAGGCAGGAGCCCCAAGTTCCCATTCAGCCACTCCTGTTCTCATTCTGAAGTCTTGCATGTTCCTTTCTCTGTCTGGGCCTCAGTGTCCCCAGAGGGGTTCAGGAGGTTGCTGCTGATGACTGGATCTAGTTTGGGTATTTTAGAATTATTCTAATAAAGGACATGTGGCTGGCCCTTACTTCTGAAGAACTCATCCATGGCTGATCCGTAAATAAGTGAATAGATAAGACAGAGAAAGAGAGAGGACAGATTTATTGATTCACGGAATGTAGCGGGCGAGATCTGCCACGCAGTTTCTATTATTGGTGTCCATGGGTTGGGACACCCTCTCCCCATCTTGAGGTGCCTAGGAAACCTAATTAATTACGGCATTATGGAGCGTTGCTTGTGTGAATATAGAATCAGGGCCGAGGGAGTTAGGTGTCTTGGGGGATATTTATAACAAGCTGAAGCAGTCTGGTGAGTCACTGCTCGGCTCTCCAAGAGGACACACCTTCCTCCCAGGAGGGGTGGCCTGGGCTTGCTGGTCAGACCCCACTTCCCAGGCAGGGCTGGAGACACACATGCTGTTGGGCAATGTCCTCCCTTCCCCAAGCTCTGCTGGAACACCCGTCATTACAGCTCGCCCCCACCCCGATTTCAGCAGAATTTCCCAAAAGCTTCCCATTTCCCAGCTGGAGGCTGCGCCATTCACAACGATGCTGCAGACCAGCTGCATCCTGGGAATGTCTTATTCCAGAGGGATTCCTTCTGGGAAGGTCTCCTACGGTCAAGCAGCATAGCCAGGCTCTTGGGCAGCCTTCATCCGGGCCAACTTTTCCCAAACTTGGAGACGCAGAAGTTGGGCAAGAGATGGGAATAAACATTAACTGAACTGCTTCTGTGTCCCAAGCTCCGAACAGGGCACTTGACCTCTCTTAGTTCAACCAAGTGTCATAACAAGCCGCGCAATGGGTTTCGTCACTGCAGTTTTATAGATAGGAAAACAGACTTGGGAAAAAGCAGCCAGACAAAAACACACAGCTAGAAAGTGTTAGAGCTGAGATTCCAACCCAGGACAGTCTAACTCTCAAACTGTATTTATTTATTTTTTAAGTGGATCATCAATGAAATCAATGGCTAGTAATACAAAACACACACACACACACACACGTGTATATATATATTCATTTACACATATATGTGTATATATTTATTTGATCATCAAATATTGATGGTAGGGTCAAGTAGAGAAAGATGCATAGCTTCCAAGCTAGTACAAAGAAAAATGCCATGGCAAAAAATAATAAATGCAGAAAAAAGGGGGATGAGGGGAGAGAGAAAGGAGCACAGAACAGATGGGATCAATGGAAAACAGAGCAGATTTAATACCAATTATATTTGCAGCTACTACTCTTCTGCTACTGGAGGCTTGTGTGTTCCTATGATGTTGAACAGGTTTCAGCAGAGCTTCCAACAGACTAGGAATAAAAAGCCTGGTGATCTACTTCCAAACAGTAGCCAATGCATATCCTGTGGATCGTAATAGTCCACTCTTGTTGTTCACGGGGTTACCATGAGTCAGGGGATGACTTGGCAGCAGCTAACAGCAACACATACTCATAATTATATTAAATATAAATGGCCTAAATGTTCCAGTTAAAAGCTAAAGATTATCAAAACATCTAAAGAACAAATTCCTGCTCTCTCAAATTCATAGGAGATACAGGTTAAGCATGTTGCTGTTGTTGTTAGGTGCCATCAAGTCAGTTCCAACTCATAGTGACCCATCAAGATGGAGTAGAACTGTTCCATAGAGTTTCTAACAAGTGGCCGGTGGATTTGAACTGCCAGCACTTAGTTAGCAGCCAACCTCTTGATCATCACTCCAACCTAAACTTAAGGATGAAGAAAGGCTGTATGTCTGCGTACAAGGTTTGAACCAGGAGCCAATGAAGCTGCAGGATGAGCCTTCTCTTTCAGACCCCAGCCCTCCAACTCGTCCCTTTCTTGCTGTGGCCTTAGTCATCCCTGCCGTGTGGCTTCATAGAAGACACTCAGGCACCAGACTCAACCACATGACCCTCGACTTGTTTCTTAGGCAACCTGCAGTTCAGTTTTCTCCTCTGTAAAATAGAACAATAATTCCTACTTTATAAAGCTGCTATGAGAACTGAAGACTTGTTATGTGTACCTGGCACATTATAGAACTTTGTTTATTTTTTGTTTATATTACTATTATTTTACACATGCTTATGGAATAGATAGAGATTTAGTGATGCTAAGAGCTCCACTGCTAACCAAAAGGTCGACAGTTCAACTCCACCAGTTGCTCCTTGGAAAACATCTGGGGCAGGTCTACTCTGTCCTGTGCTGTTGTTAGGCACCATCAAGTCAGTTCCAACTCATAATAGCCCTATAAGACCAAGTAGACTGCCCCATAGAATTTTCAAGGAGTGCCTGGAGGATTTGAATTGCCAGCCTCTTGGTTAGCAGCTGTAGCTCTTCACCACTACGCCGTCGGGGTTTCTATTCTGTCCTATGGGGTTGTTGTAAGTTGGACTTGGCTCAACAGCAATGGGTTTAGTTTTGGTTATAGGATAGGTAAGACCATGGGCTATCCCTGCCAGTCTTTCCCTGTGCCTATTTGAAGGGGAGGGAGGGTGCAATGGTGTGGGGGAACATGGGGGGGATTGCTAGTGCCCCAAGGGAATTGGGCAAGTCCAGGGTGCCCTCCTTCCGTTTGTTTGCAAGCCTGACGAATCTGTTGCTCTCTGTCTTTGATGAGGTCATCCTTCTGCACAACCCTAATAACCTTGGTGACTGACCTCCTACCACGTACTGTGTCAAGGCCTCTCCTGTCACTAAGGTCTCTGATGGCTTACTTTCTCTCTTTCTGTCTCCTCCTTCCTTCCTGTGCGAACCTGCCTTGCAGCCAAGCGAACACTCAGCTTTTCACCTGCACTCCCTCCTGAAGCCTGGTGTGTCCTCCTGCCCTGTGCCCACCAAGGGCTTCCCCTCCTCCATTACCATCCAGCCTCAAGCTCCCTTATTGGCAATTCTAAAATCCAAGAACTCTAAAACCTCGAATTCTTCCCCATCATTTTGGTATAAATTGATTTGGCCATGAACCTGATTTGACTTGACATGAGGTCATTTAAAGTCTTTATTGTGATTCTGCTGTGACAGTTTATGTATTTTGCTCCAGACACTTGAGTGTGTTTAATGAAGGGCACTGAACAGACTTTGGGAATGCTTGAGTGGTGCAAATGGTTAAGTACTTGAAGACTAGCTAGTAGGTTGGTGATTTGAACCTACCCTAAGGTGCCTCAGAAGAAAGGTCTGGTTATCTACTGAAAGGTCATAGCTTTGAAAACCCCGTGGAGCACAGTTATACTCTGCACACATAGGATCAGCATGAGTCAGAATCAACTCAGCTGCAGCTGGTTTCATTTTGCTTTGCTGGATATTATGTATTGGACGAGTTTTCTGAAATCTGAAAAGTCCTGACAACCCAAAGCCATCTGACCTTAGGCTGTGAGCCAACAATAATGACAGCCTGAAGACCCTCCCTAAGCAAGTGCCTTATACACTTATCTCTCATCCTATTCACAATCCTGCCAGGAGCTGTGAGTCCCTCCATTTCACAGATGAGCCTACTGAGGCCCAGATATCCATCTGGGAAAGTGACCAAGTCAACTCACATGCATCAAGATTTCCAACCTTTCTTTGTCCTTTGGAACATGTTCCTCTTCTTCCCTCAAAAGACAGAACCCCCTGCTCCCTGTTCTTGGTCCTCCTGATATTTGATGTTAGAGGTTCAAGTCCTCCCAAAGGTGCCTCAGAAGAAAGGCCTGGCTATCTACTTCCCAACAATCAGCCATTGAAGACTCCGAGTTTCTGCTTCTCCATCTACCAGGTGACATGCATCCTCTCTGAACATTAGTTTCCTCATCTATAAAGCGAGTATAGGACGCTCTCCCTCCCTAGGTTGTTGTGGTGACAGACAGCCTGGGAAAACACCCCGTGAAGCATCAAGTGCAGCTACTCGAGAGAGTGAAACAATGTAGACCTACTCTGCTACCTCCAGATGGGACAGGTTGTGCAGGGAAGGTAGGAAGTCTGAGAGGAGCTTCCACAGACAGAAATCCTCCTGGAGGACCGGAACCTCTCTCTGAGTTCTTGGGAGCTCATGTCAAGACCAATGACTTGCTCTGCCTAATGGCTTCTGGGACTTCCTGGCTTTCACCTCACAGTTTTCACCCATGGTCATTGTTGTTAGTAGCCTTCATGTTGGCCCCCAACTCATGGTGTTCCCCAATTCAGGGCGATCCCAGGCAGAACAGAACTAAACCCTGCCTGGTCCTGTGTCATCCCCACAATGGGGCTGCAGATCAGACCATTGTGATCCATGTTTTTTTTTTTTGTTGGCTGGTGTTTGGAAACAGATATCCAGGCCCTTCTTTCTAGTCCTTAGTCTGAAGGCTCAAGTGAACCTTATTCAGCATTAAGCAACACATAAACCTCAGCTGACAGAGGCCTGGTTAGTGAGGTACGCTGACTGGGAATTGAATCCCCGTCTCCCACATGGAAGGTAACAGTTCTCTCACTGAGCCACCATTGTCCATCTTCTCCTTACATGCCAAGCCAAAGCCAAGTGCCATCGAGTCGGTTTTGCCTGCTTTGTGGTGCTCTGGTTTTCAAGCATTCCATTAAGGGAGGACCTGGTGAGTCACTGTCCAATCCAGACAGTCCCCATGGGCAGAGTTTGAATGCTGGGCTGTCCCTCCCACACAGCCAGCCTGTAAAAGGCTGCCTTTGTGTCAGGCCAAACTTTGGACCCAGCTGGTTGTGGCCAGGGTGTAGGTTCCTATGCCCCAGAGCAGGGCCACCAAAGTGCAAGGGAGTGTCCACGAGGCTGTGGGTGAGGCTCACCCTCAGAGAAAGCAGCTCGGCCCATCCATTGCAGAATGAGAGCTATTTTTATAGAGGAAAGATGGCACCAAGGCAGTTAATCTAGCCAGCAAACAACACCTGCCTGTCACATTTCACGTGCAGGCCAGCCTGAGGCCACATTGTACATCCGAGAAGGTTGTCTGTGTGTCCTCAGCCTCCACGTTCTGCTTGTTGTGCTGGCGGGTGTCACTGTGTCCTCACCTCTCACCCACCCCTAGACACTGGTGTGTCTGTGTGTGTTCCCCAAGGCCGTGGTTAAAATCTGCTCTCTGCATGTCTGTGAGAGGGTGTTCATGATTGCTTTGGATATACTAGAGAAAAAGGAGAACCAGCCCATGCACCCAGCAGTGGGGGACTGGTTATCTAATTTTGGATACATTCGTAAGACAGTATGTGTGTTACCTGTGTTACAAAGTATGTGATCAACTTGAATGCAATCAACGTCATTGAACAGCACATGTAGAAATGATTAACGTGGCCTATGTTTTGCTATGCGTATCTACACCGCAATGAAGAAAAGGGTGCTATCAAAACTAATGATGTGGTGTAATAATGAAGGCAAAGGTCACTTTGGCATTATTTATGTATATATATGCAAATATGTTTGTATACCTGTGTTACCTAACCAGTTGCCAACAAATCAGTCCCGACTTGCAGCAGCCCGGTGTGTGTCAGAGTAGAAACGTGCATCGCAGGGTTTTCAACGGCAGATTTTTGACAAGTAGGTCATCAGCCCTTTTCTCCTAGTCTGTCTCAGTCTGAAAGTGCCCTTGAAACTTGTTCAGCATAGCAGCAACATACAACTCTCTAGCGACAGGTAGTGGCTATGTACGAAGTGCCTTGGCCAAGAACTGAAGCTAAGTCTCCTTCATGAAAATCTAGAATTATACTGTTGTCGCACCAGTGGCTTATGCAAAGCTTTCTAAACCCAAACCCATTCCCAGCGACCGCATTCCGACTCATAGTGGCCCTATATAAGACAGAGTAGAACTGTTTGAAGTGCTCAGAGCAGACAGAACCAGACCACTTCTCCGACAGAACACCCTGTCACTAAAGGGAGTCAGAATGAAACAGACACGTATATCTTTAATCAGAAAAATGACCAAGTTTTTGATTCCCTTCTTGGGAAAATCACTGCATTCTTCTTTGGAGAAGTGAGGAGAAGCTTTAGCAAATGCTCCATCAAACTGCCATCAGAATCGACCTCTGGGTGGACGGGGGAAGGAAGAGGCTAGCCGGAGGGGGTGGAGCACGGTCGCTTCTAACTTCTCTGCTTTCTACAGTTAGGAGAAGAGAGGGCATTATAAGTGATTTTTGTTTTGAATTTATGTAGGTTTTTGGTAGTGCTCAATATTTTAGTAGTGAACTCAAGACACTTTTCTCTAACTAGAGGGGAAGTGCCATAAGGCAAGGAACAAGCAGATGTGTCTGGGTGACCATCTGCTGCCTCCACTGCAGGCTGCTGACACCTTTGGAACCTGTGGGCTCAAAGCTGCCCATGCCAGGCAGATAGTGGAAAACAGGGCAGAGAGTAATCAGCTTTGGTCCCCTCCCCTCCACCCCCGCTCACTCCACTGCCTCTCGGACCCCTGGATGGCTGACCCTGTTGGCTCGTGTAGGCCTCAGGAAATAGCTGTCTCCCAAACCATGACCTTGTCTGTGCCTCTGTGTCCTGTACCAGCTGCCCAGGCCTCCCTGCTTGGCTGAACTCTGGCCTGAACTCTTCTGACCACCTCTTTCTTGGGCTGGGAATGCCCCGGTGTGACAATTACTTCGCTGAATATTTGGGCTTGCAGGTTTAACTGCAAGTGCAATCTAAAGAAAGGTGCCTCCAGCCACCACCCCAGCTGCCCTGTCTGGAGCTAATCCGGCCCTCTAGGCTAGCAGGCGAGCAGCGCACAAGGTCACATAGAACCCTGACCAAAATAGGGTTCCAACCCTGTGGGACCGCTTGCAAAAGAGTCACAGACTTCATCATCCCAAGACACCTGTTGATTGGCACCTCGGGTGGTTGTGATACCAGCTGCGTGACTTTGAACACGTCCCTCTGAGCTTTGCTGCCCTCATCTGTAAAATGGAGATAATAATGATCATTTTTTATCCAGGGACTTCACTAGGAGCAAATAGGTTAATGTATGTGAGTGAAAACACTTTCTGAAATGAAAGGGCTTCTTCCATAGCGTTTTCTGTGAAAATCCGCTCTGGCGCTTAGAGAAAACAACGATTAGTTCTCAAATGTGTCTGGCACATTAACAACAGGTGCCCAGCACCAGGCTTAATTTTCCTAGCAAATCAAGAAATATAAAACGCATGTGATTCTTGTCACCAAAGAGTTTATGTTCTGTTTGGGTACATAGACCACGCACATTAAAATATGACTTTCTTTTGGGGGAGCTTGAGTCATGGAGCATTCAGCTGAGGAGGAGGACAAGAGCCCACAGTGTGGGTAACAGGAGCAGTCATACTTTCACATTTTTCCCCCATAAAATGATCAGGGAATGATTAACTTTTTTTCCTCAGTAGAACAGGGGACATGTGAACATAATCACCCCCATATTATGAAAACCAGGCTGAGGGCCCCCCAAATTGGAGTTATACAAACCCGACTACACTTGGGGGTTTTTCCCTTGACTACATTACCTAAGACTGTGGATAAGTCAGTTTCTATCACTGGGCCTCAGTTTTCCCAGCCATAAGAAAGAAATACTGACACCTGTCACATTCAGTGGAAACGCTGGTGGCGGAAAGGTTAACTGCTGCAGTTGCTAACCAAAAGGTAGGCAATGTGAATCTACCAGGAGCTCCTTGGAAATGCTATGGAGAAGTTCGATAAAGGAAAACAATGTATATAAAGAGCCTAAAAAAAAGTTTCCATTGAGTTGGTTGCGGTTCGTGGTGACCCCGTCCGTGTGTGTCAGAGTAGCACTGTGCCCCACAGGGTCTTCCGTGGCTGATTTGGGGAAGCTCATTGCCAGGACTTTCTTCCGAGGCACCTCTGGGCAGACTTGGCCTCCAACCTTCTGGTTAGCAATGGAACTTGTTAGTCACTTGCATCACTCAACAAAGTGCCTTTGGTGTTGTTATTGGGTGCTGTTGCATCAATTTCAACTCACAGCAACCCTATGTGTCCTTGTAGAACGGCCCCATAGGCCTGTCTGGGCTACAGTCTGTATGGGAACAAGTCGCCGGATCTTTCTCACTCAGAGCTGCTTGGTGGGTTCAAATCTCCAACTGTTGGTTTGCAGATGAGTACCCAACCACCATGCCACCAGGGCTTCTATAAATTGCTTAGTTCAATATTATAAATACCTTCAAAGTGAGCAAGTTTCCTTCTTGCAAAAACTTTTATAATTCCATCTCACTGCCCCAATCATGCTTCCATGAGTCTGATGAAGGGAGTTCTCCAGCATTTAGCAGAAGAAGTATATATTTCCTCTGCGATACTTAGTTACGCAAACTTGGGCAGGGATGCTGGCACCTCTGACCTACCTGTAGCTGTCCACCTGTGGCCTTTGTGGGGGTGAGGCATGCACCTGCTCCATAGGCGAGCCAAGGCCGCAACAGTATTTGCTTTTGCCCAGCTGATGCCACCAAGGAAACAGGGTACCCTTCAGGGGAGACCAGATCTCCACATACAAGCCCTGTCATAATCGTGCTCAATGGCCTCTCTCTGCTTGTTATCTTACTTCTGAAGTCACTCCCAAGGTTACCCTTGGTAAAGAAATTGTTGTTGAGGAGTTCAAAGCCGGGGTTGTTTGGGGGAACAAGCTTTGGAGGAAGGACCATGATCAAGGCCAAAGCAAAGAGTGCGTGTGTGGTGGGTCTGACTCCTTCTGACCAGCTGCACTTCAGGAGGAGGCTGCCGCACATTGCTTCTGGGTGGCAGGCTGGAGTGAAAGTTCAGGCAATGTCCCGAAGAAAGAGAAGAGTGGGAGAACTATCTAGATATAGGGTTGCCCAGAATGGGCATGTACTTACCGCAATTAAAGAATAAACACCTAATCTGCTATTTTCTAGCTCTGGAACTATAGACAAGGCTGTTAACCAGCCTGGACCTGTTAGCCAACCTGGCTGTGAAGGGCACAGTTCAGCAGGGCCTGAAAAGAAACCATATATCCAATGACTAAGCCTGGTTTATAAATCACTGGGGAGAACAGTGTGGCAGTTCTTCAAAAAATTGGACATAGAACTACCAGTAATCCTACTCTTAAGTATATACTCAGAAGAAGCAAAGGCAGGATCACAAACAGCAATCTGCACACCAGTGCTTACTGCAGTACTCTTCATGGTAGCCAAAGACGGCAACAATTGCAATGTCCATCAGCAGATTAGTGGATAAAGAGAATGTGGTACACATATATGCTGGAAAGCCGCAGAGAGAGATGAAGTTCTAATAGAAGCTAAGACACGGATTAACCTTGAAAACATTATGCTGTGTGAAATAAGTCACCCTCTAAAGGACAAGACATTGTATAAAAAAACAAACTCATTGCCATCAAGTTGATGTCAACTCATAGCTACCCCATAGGACAGAGTAGAACTGCCCCACAGGGTTTCCAAGGAACGCTGGGTAGATTCACACTCTTAACAACTATAACCCCAGAGTTTACAAATATTTTATAATCTCATTTATGTGAAATAGGCAAACGTACAGAAATCAAAGATCATTAATGGTTACTGGGCATGGGAGGGAGGGGAAGGGAAGAGTTTTTGTTTGGAGGGCATTGAGTTTACATTAATTGTGGTCCAGTGTTTTAGATTAAACAGCAATAATGGTAGCATAACCTGAAAAATGTAATCAACGTCACTGAGTTGTAAATGTGAAAGTTGTGTTGGTGGATGTTTGGGTATGTATGTTTTCACCACAATAAAGAAAAGAGAGAGAGAGATAAAGGCTGTACAGCCTGGCTTTACTGCTTACTGTGTAACTGGAGCAAGTTACAAAACCTCTCTGAATCTCAGTTTTCATCTCTTAAAATGAGAACAAAAATGCATCCGCTACAAGTGATGGTGAGATTAGTATGCTCGTTCCAACAGCTGTGATTTAGTAAGACCTCTGGTGAGGCAAGGTCTCCATGTGTCGGATCCGACTTGACAGTTCTTGACTTGGGGTGAGGCAAGGGTGGTGTCTGTGTGCTATGCATAGCTGTGAAGACTCTGGGGTTCTATGGCCCCTGGTTCAGAGTCTCGATCTGAATAGCAAAGAGTGAGGTTGAACAACATGTTGGACATAATCAGTGGCACTAAACTGTACATGTATGTGACGGATGTTTTGTCACATATACACTTACCTCAGTTAAAAAATAAACACCTGATCTGCTATTTGCTAGCTCTGGAACTATAGACAAGGCTGTTAACCAACCTGGGCCTCAGTTTGCTCATCTTTAAAATGGGGATGATAAGCGGGAATGATGACTCCTGTCTCACTGAATTGACATGCAGCATTTGTAAGGGATCATTATACAGTCCTGGGCACTGAGTACAGGTCATTCATTCAACAGGTGTTCATGACATGTCTCCTATGACATGCCTGCACTGGAACCAATCAGGAATTAGACACAAGCCTGACTCTGAGAATTCACACATTAATATAACCACTAGACCAGGTAGCAGCTTATTTCAGTGCTGACTTGTCAAGGGGAGGACTGAGGAGCAGTGATCTTGACAGAGGCAGAGAGATGGGAAGCTGTATTTGCAAAGCACCTTTGCATAAAATTGAGGTGGTTCCAACCAAAGCAGGTGGAAGTGACAGAAACGGGACACTGCTTGCAGTCCTCTTGAAGCCACTCCTGTTCCTGTGGACTCCTGGGGCTGTTGGGGTTGCATGTAGCCCTGCAGCCCTCTTTGTCAGCTCCATCTTTCCAATGCATATAGGGGCTTTCTTTGAGGCAGAGATGGGCTGTTCTGAGGCTGGTACCGACCCATCCCAAGAAGAGGCTCAACAGATCTGCTGAAGGCCTAGCATTCTGGAATAAGGGGTCTACCACACTCACAGCAGCGAGCTGGGCTGTGTCACAGGAAGAATATGGGTTTGAAGTCTGGCACAAGGAGAGAGGGCAGTTGTCACATCCGAAGAGCCGCCCCAGAGTTCCTCCACTGACTGATCCATTCTTCTACTTACCTGGAACAGTGTCTTCAGCACACCTGTCCTGCCTTCCACCTGATCGAAAATCCAAAGGATCAGGAGTGTTGGGTGGGGTGCAGCAGAGCTACTTTTGTCCACACTTTTGGGGTCCAGTACAAGTGGGTGGGTGCAATATGCCAGAATCCATGTGGGGTCATACTTCTGGGTTTCAGATTTATAGCCCCTAAGCCCTAGAAGAAGGATCCACTCCCGCAGGTACCAGAGACTGTACCTGAGCAGTGCAGGCACTAAGAGCATCCCTTGTCAATACAGAGACATCAGGAGGGACTAAGAGCTGGGGGAGCGAGACCCTGGCTGAGTCTAAAGGGACATGAGACCAGTCCCTGGGAGTGTTAGGGACCTCCCACTTCCTCAACTGCTGGGCTAGATGGGCAGCTGGGAATAAGAAAGCCCATTCAGAGGCCAGCACTCCCCTGCTTACCAAAAGGGAGGCTCAGTGCACCAGCCGCCTGGCTTCTCCTTCTCCTTCGGGCTTGTCACCATTCCCACACACAGCAGGGTCTGTGGGGGCGGCGGCTTTTTCCAGACATGTATTTAAGTGAGGAGAGAAAACAAGGCGAGCCGCCCTGGATTAGCCTAGTCAGTAGGCAGGAACGCGCTACCCAGGAGGCCAAAAATAAGACGTCGGAGAGGGTCACCTCGCTCTTGTGAGCAGAAGAGTTTTTATGGCCCTCGCTGAAGACTCTGTAATCGCACTTTTGTTGAGAATGGCCCTTGATCCTGGGTATCGGTCTCCTGGTAGGAAGGTAGCCGAGTGCTGACTGTGGACAGTGAGTAGTGGTGACTCAGGGAAATTCACAAGGACAGAGGGAACACCCCCAAAGTCATCCAGGGACATGCACTGCTTCCCCCAATATTTCTCTGGAACTTTGTTGGGATTCTATGGGGATCTTTCAGAGGAAACATTAGGCTTTGGGTGTTCTGGGGGAATGTTATGAAAGAAGAAAACATTTTTTTCACTTTTATATCTATTTATGAATCAGCTTCTTTTTCCTTTTAGCTTCAAATTATGTCTGTCTCTATTCTGTTGGGACGTTTGTTACCTTAGACAATGAAACATACCTGGTTAATGTGCTCAGCTGCAAACAAGAAGGTTGGAGGTTTTAGGTCACCCAAAGGCACCTTGGAAGAAAGGTGTGATGATCGACTTCCAAGAAGTCAGCTGCGGAAAACCTGAGGGAGCCCCGTTGTACTGACTACATGGGGTCACCATGAATCAGAGTTGACTTGACCACCACGGGTTTTCATGATGAAGAATACTCCAGAAAACATACAATGACGGTAACAGCCAGAGCTAGCATTTGTTTAGCCATTATGACATGCCAAGTATTATTCTATCCATATATTCTGTGTCTCACCAACTCAGACTCCATCGGTTATTGGCTTCACCATTATTTACGTCCACGAATGAGTGCTGCCAGTTAATCTATGACCTGCCACCCCGAGTCTTAAAATCAATGAGCTGATGAAATAAATGCAGTGACTAATTGTCAGTTATCACCATTGCCTGACAGGCAGGGAAATTGAGGCACAGACAGATTGAGTAATCAGCCCCAGTGTCATACAGTGAGTATGAAGTGGACAGGGGGTTTGAATGAGACATCTCACTCCAAAGTCAGCACTTGTTCTACTGAGTCCCAGGAGGTGATGCCTGTCTACAGGCAGGACAAGAAAAGGAAGGACACGGAATAAAAGGGAAAGTCGGACTCCACCTTCCGTCCCACTCTCTCACCACTCCCAGGCACAGTGGTCAGCGGAGCCTGTGTGATGTGTGTCCCTTCCCAGACAGCCCCTGTATGTTTTGTTCCCAGCGCCCCAGTTTGGCCCTTTCTCACCTCTTTCTTAGGCCTGCTTGGACTACTGCAGTAGCCCCTTAGCTGTCATCCTCCTCCAGTTCCTTCTACCATCAACACACTCACACTGGGGTCAGGGTCATCTTTCTAAAACATGAATCTGATCTGGGTCACTCTGCTCAGAATCCTCTGAGGAATCCAAATTCCAGTGAGGATGTGCTCATTCATTCACCCGTCTTAGCTCCTGCTCTGGTAGGCCGTGGGTGAGGCACAGGGGTCACAAAATGAGCCAACCCTAAAGTGGTCCAAGCCCTCATAGAGGCCAAGGTCTACAGAGAAGACAGACCCCTCTGCAGGCAGTGACGACACCAGGAGACAAACGCTCCAGTGGCAAGGGGCTGGGCCAGTAGGGTACACAGGAAGAATGCCTGCTCCGGGAATCTGAGATCACTTTGTGGACAACGTGACAACCTAAGCCAAGACCTAAAGGATCAGTGGGTGTTCACCAGGTGAAAGAGCAGTGAGAGTTTCCAGGTGAGGAAAGAGCTTTTTCCTCAGCCTCAGCTCCCTTCTCTGCCTCATACCATAAAGTTCCCCTGAAGCTGGTTCTTGTTTCCTGAGTTTCTGCCTTGCAAACTCATCTTCCAGATCCAGCTAGAAAGTCACCTCCATGGTGAAAAAGCTCCTGACCTTCAACTTAGCTCTCTGAGCTCTAGGCCTTGAGTCAGACAAGTAATGGGGAGAATTGGTCTCCAGGGTCCAAGTAGGAGGACTTGGCAGTGTTTTGACAGAATTCAAAGGGTAAAAGCCAAAGTTTCACAGTCTGGCTTCTCCTTACCTCTCTGACCTTATCTTCTACCACTCCTCTCTTTACTAGCTGTCTTGCAATCATTGGTCTCCTCGCTCTTCCTCAAAGACTCCTGACACACTCCTACCCCAGGGCCTTTGCACTTGCTGTTCCCGGGCACATCTCTTTCTTCTCTTACCTGTACAGCTGCCTTCATCTTTATCAGATTTTGTTCAAATATCACTTTCTCAGAGAGGAAATGGAAACTGCATCTTACTTCCTCCTTGCTTTGTTTTTCTCCACAACACTCACCATCTTCAATAGGGTATATATGATTCACTTATTTGTTTGTTTTCTGCCTGTCTTCCTCATGAGAATGTGAGTTCCAGGTGGGCACCAGGGCACAGCACTGCAGTAGAGGAGGAATCTCTAAATTGCATCCTCCCCGTTTAAGCACCTAGGTGCAATCTCAAAATTGTTACTCCCTACCCCCCAATTTCAAGATGAATAGACATTGATAGTGGAGACAAAAAAGAAAGCACAGCTTGCAATGCAGCCTGCATGCAGTTTCCTGCCATGCCCATGGGCTCTGGCAGGCTCCAGGGGCACAGCTTTCTGGAGGCGCTCAAGTTCTTCACAGTTTGGTTTTGGACAAATCTCTGAATCACGTGGTGCTGGCCTCTCTGATGGCATCACCTGGTGTGGTCTGCACCTCCTGCACCCCCCACCCCCGGTGATGCCAATGGTGCCCCCTTGGACTTGCACACAGGGGCAATAAATATGTGTCCATTAAATGAATGAATTCCCAGAATTTTGTATGCCAGGCTGGCCTTGCCCTTGGTACTGCAGAGGACAGAAAACTGAAGGAATAAGTTGGCTGCCCCTCCAAGGGCACCCGCTGAGCTGGTTCTTCAGGCAGGCAGTGTGACAGGTCCCTGACAGCCAGGTGAGTCCCGGGTGAATCACTGCTAATGAGATGTTAAGGGCCACGCCAAGCTGCTTCCCACACAGGCAGCCGACAGGTCACTGCCTGTCGCCAGGAAACACCTCAGTAGGGATTGAACAGGATCCTGGCTGGCGCAGGAGGAAGTGTCCACACCTCCCCTTCGAGACCCCGCCCATTCCTGAGGACTGAGTTGGCTCACCTGGGCTCTCTCCTACACCCTCAGGCCTTGGCCAGATGCTAGTTTCTCAATGTTGGCTCCAAGAAGGTTTCTTTACTAAAAGGAGTTTCGCTCTCTTCATCCCACGCCCCTCCCAGGCAGAGCCTGTTTGTCAAAGAGCCATGTCTGGGTCACTGAGCCCTAAGAGGGAAGGCAGCTGGGCCTGAGGAGCCCTGGGACTCTCTGGACTGCCCTGGGGAGTGCCATTTGGGGAGTCAGCCAGAGTTCCTTAAGTCTGACTGTGTAGAAAGGATTGGTGGGGCTTATTACACCCGACCAGAAAGCGTGGAGCTGGTCCAGTTGGAGCTTTGGGCCCACCAGAATGCTTGCCAGGGCCAGGTGACCAGCCCAGGGCACAGTATCACCTACCATGGCCTTCCATTTCCTCATCTGCAAAGTGGGCAGCTTCAGGGCCTGGATGAAGTCATTCATACACAGAGCAAGGAATGAGCGTGGGTAGCCAGGCCTATGCCTTCCTGCTCGAAGCCCAGAAGATGCGGCAGGTGTCTGGGGGGGAAGCTGGCCAGGCCTTGCCCAGAGTGAACTCAGCAAGTCCTGCGGTACGTCTCTTCTCCCCATTCCCCAGCAGCCTCTGCCTCTCCCATCACTGGGGAAATGAGGAAAGAGTATGTGGCTGAGGGGAACAGGGATGTCCCGGGAGTGTGTGGCAAAGGATCCTGCCCTTTGAACCCTGTGAGTCTCACCCTAACACTGACCGTGTCTGGGCACAGTTAAACCAGCGGGAAGCTGAGGTAGCCAAGATGGGGTACTTGAAGCCCCCAAGGTCCTACTAACACAGAACTCAAATAGCTCCTTGCTGAGTTTCCTAAGCCCAGCCCTCTGTCTGGTCTAAGATGCCCACCCTTAGTTATTCATATCACAGTAACAGGTAGGTCCACAGCTTTCAGTGAAGGTAGTCACGGGTCAATCATCACATGTTGTAGGAGCTCATCCTAGATGTCAACCATGATGCCAGGTGGTGGCTGCCAAGATAGGACACACATGTAGTAGGCAGGCAGTCACATAAACACACCTCCGGGGGAAACATCAGCAGGCTCCCACGTACACACACGTCTATGGGGGTTCCGGAAGCGAGAGGTGGGTCTGAGGGCGAGGACTCTGGAAGAGCCACAGAGCGGAGGGAGCTTCCCGGGGAGGTTCCTGTGCCTTGCTGATGGACTTTCAGTGGCCCCTGAATCCTCACAACAGCCTTGTGACGTCAGCAGCACAGGTATCATCATACCCACTTTATGGATGACTAAAGCAAGGTTCAAAGAGGTGAAGTAACCTGCCTAAGGCATCAGTATGTGTGAGTGCCAGGCATTCAGCTGGAAATCCAGATTCCTGACCCCCATGCTGTATGCCTTCCCTTGAGTTCCATCTTTTTTTCGTGAGTCCCTTTGTACAGCAACATTAGCTCGGCACTTAGTATGTGCCAGGGGCCGTCTACAAGCTGAAGACCTAAAGACAGTGTCTTCGTTTCTTAGTGCAGCTATAACAGAAATACCTCAAGTGGGTGGTTTTAAGAACATTATTTTTCTCACAGTTTAGGGGGCTAGAAGTCCTAATGCAAGGGGGAAGTCTTTCTTTCTCTGGTGGCTCTGAAGGGAGGTCCTTGTCTCTTTTCAGCTTCTGCTCCTTGGTTTCTTGGGGTCTTCAGGTGATGTGTATTCAGTCTTCCTTCTCTGTGCCTCATTTGCTTAAGACACGCCCTGCACTGATCCAGAAACCCTGGTGGCACAGTGATTAAGTGCTACATCTGCTAACCAAAAGGTTGGTGGTTTGAATGTGCCAAACATTCCTTGGAAACTCTATGGGGCAGTTCTACTCTGCCCTATAGCGTTGCTAGGAGTCAGAATTGACTGGACAGCAGTAGTGGACACTGATGTGGTCTCATTGACCTAACAAAGAAAGTTCTATTTCCAACTGGGATGACATCCACAGATATGCTGTTGTGTGTCATACTCGTGAGTTGATTTCGACTCAGAGTGCCCTGTAGGAAAGGGTAGAATTAATTGCCCCATAGGATTATGTAGGCTGTAATCTTTACGGGAGCAGATTAAGAAGTCTTTCTCTGTTATGGAGCCCATGGTGGGTTTTGAGCACAGGAGTGGCCTGACTCAACCTAGATTTTAAAAGGATCTCTCTGGCTACTGTGTAGAGATCAGTCAATAAGGGGACAAGAAAAAAAAAAGCAAGTCAATTCTAATTCATAGTGACCCTAGAGACACAGCAGAAGTGCCCCATAGAGTTTCCAGGGAGCATCTAGTGGATTCAAACTGCTGACCTCTTGGTTAGCAGACATAGCACTTAACCCCTACGCCACCAGGATTTCCAAGTGCACAAGAAGGAGAATTGGGAGACAATGAGGGGGCTTCTGAGATGATGCAGGTGAGAGATGATGGTGCCTTGGGTCAGGGCGGCTGTGGTGCAGGAGGGGAGAATTGGCCATATTCAGGATGTGTTTGAAGGCAGCACCCATAAAACTTGTAGACAGATTGGACACAGGGTGTATGAGAAAGTGAGGGGTCAAGAGAAACCCTGGCTCTGAGAGCAGGGGACAGTTATGCCTAAGCCATGCTCTGCCTGAGATGCCATGCCTTCCACTGGGAACAGGGGGCAGGGTGGGACTCCCCACATTAGCCTAGAGGTGGGATGGTGCTGAGTTCTTCCTTTTGGTTTCCTCTGCATGGGCCACCTGGTTTCATCTCAAACATGGAAAACTGCGCCACATAAGGTTTAGTCAACCACCGCTACTACCTCCCAGCTTGGCTGGACCACCAGTCAGGTCAACTTTTTTGGACCATAGTTTGTCCATATGTACCAAGAGTCCTAAAACTTTCATATCCTTTGACTCATGGAGTCCATTTTTAGGAAGTTCCGGTAGAAAGTCCACCTCAATGCATTAAGACTTCCAAGTGTTGGGGGTAGGAGCGAGGGTTATATGTATTAGCTAAATAAAGCCACCACTTGTCTATCAACTTCTTGTACTGTGATGGCTTGCCTCTTGTTATGATGTTGGAAGCTATGTCACCAGTATTTCGAATACCTCCAGGATTACCCATGGTGCACAGATTTCAGCAGAGCTTCCAGACTAAGACAGACTAGGAAGAAAGACTTGGTGATCTACTTCCAAAAATTAGTCAATGGAAACCCCGTGGCTCACAATAGGGTGTTTATTGTCTGATACAGTATTGGAAGATGCGCTGCCTAGATTGGAAGTTATTCAAACTGCACAATGGCCACAAACAGTGGATGGCAGCGTGCCAACGGTCATGAAGATGCCCCAGGATTGGGCAATGCTTCCTTGTGTTGTATAAGATGTAGCCAACTCAATAGCAGCTCACCAAAGCAGCAACAAACAAACAAATACATGACCTGTGTGTCCAGTGCTAGGAGTTCCCAGCTACAAACTGGAAAGGATGGCAGTTCAAACTCACTCAGAGGCACCTTTGAAGAAAGTCCTGGTGATCTGCTTCTGAAAGGTCACAGCCTTGAAAATTCCATGGAGCATAGTGCCGCCTTACCACCTACGGGGTTATCAGTGTGGTTTTTTGTTTGTTCCTGTCTAGTATTGGGGGAATGTTTAAACCAAATAGACACATCCTTGCACCTGATACTGGATAATTATGCTGCCCTTAAATTCATGTTTTCTAAGAGCTTTAACCACAGAGGACAACCTTTCTGCTACAATGTCAAGTGGATACAATGATGACTATGAGGCAGACACTTATATCACGAAGGAAGTAAACAAGGAGTGGTGAACCGGCGGGGATTCGATTTTGGACTACTGTTTTTCTCCTCTTCACGCTTTTCAGCATTGTGTTAATGTTCTAGGATGAACATATATCACCTTTATGACAACCTGATTAAAAGCTAGTATTAAAAAAAATGGAGAAAGGAAGTGTGAAGTAACAGATGCTGACATACAGCCAGAGGCCACTCCTGGAAGAAGGACAGACCCATCCCTTCCAGAGAAGAGCCACAGCCACGTGGAGCAGGGCAGGCCCAGTGCTAGGCTGGCCCACAGGCTGACTTCCTCCGTCAGAGCCAGCTGAGGGCTCGGGGTCAGGGCTGGTCACGGTGGGAGAGCACCAAGATCACAGCCCCCTCTTTCTCCTTCTACCTCCCAGGCCGTGGGGGGTGTGTCCCCCCTTCTAGGCCCCCTCCAGCCTTTGCAGTGTGCCCCTCCATCTCCTCTGCCCCCATCACACCCTCGCTGGACACCTGCTATTTTTGTTCCTGTGTGTAGTCTGTCTCCCCTAACTCACTAGAAGTATCCCAAATACAATACTTCTCAAAGTATGGTCCCAGGACCAGCAGCAGCAGCAGCAAGCACCTCCCCACCCAAGAGAACTCATTAGGGATGCAGATTCAGAGACACTGCCCTACATCTGTTGAATCAGAAGCTTGGGGTGGGGCCCAGCCACCTGTGTCTCAGTATGTCCTCCAGGGTGTAAGTTAGAAGCCCAAGTGGCACAGCAGTTAAGCTCTCAGCTGCTAATCAAAAGGTAAGTCTTTCAAATCCACCAGATGCTTCATGGGACAAAGATGTGGCAGTCTGATGCTGTGCAGATTACAGCCTTGAAAACCCTGTGGGGCACTTCTACCCTGTCCTTTAAGGCCGCTGTGAGTCAGAATCAACTCAATGGTCACAGACAGTCTAGCCAAGTGCCAAGTGCCGTCGAGTCGGACGCATTGATTATCCCATTTCACAGATCGCCATACTTTCCAAGGAAATGAATCTCCAGAGGCTCAGGGACTTGCCCAATGTCACATAGTCAGCCGGAAGCTGAGCTGGAGCTCTGAGCCCAGGCTTTTCACCTTCATGCTGTAGCTGCCAGGCCTTGAGGCTCTCCTGTTGGGTCCAGCTTGGCACTGGGCATACAGAGTGCCACCAACATGGGCTAACCAGGAGTACGGATACTGCTGTGTCAGAAACTGTCTGCCAGCCCAGACCTCCTCTGTGGGATGAGGAAAGCAGGCTCTGTGAGCCCGCGGACGCTGCTTCAGCGATGACAGCCCTTGGTGGCAGGACATGCAGATATCACAGAAGAGGGGCACAGCGCCACCTGCTAGCCAGACAGAGATCACTGCAGGGCACTAACTGGTGAAGAAATGCACACATCTCAGGGTACCGTGACAGGCCTGCACGTGGGAGTCCAAAGCCACACGTGGCTGTCTGGGCCTTTAGGCACATAGAGCTCTCAGCCAATAGCTTAGTTAAAAAAAAAAAAGAACAGTTGCTGTCAGGCTGACTCTGACTCACGGTGACCCCGTATGTGACAGAGTGGGACTGTGCTCCATCGGATTTTCAGTGGCTGATTTCTTGGAAGCAGATCACCAGCCTTTCTTCTGAGGCACTCACTACTGGGGGGATTTGAATCAGCAACCTTTCCATTAGTGGCCTAACGCTTAATCATTTGTTGCCCCTGCAGTAACCCCAAATTCACTCGCTTCTTCATTTATTCCCTCAACCAGTGTGCACCGAGATATGCCAAGCCCACGGCCACCCACACACGGCGGGTAGGCGAGGGTCCTGGGAGGGTGCACTGGTGAGAGCCATGGAGGCGGCCCCTCACCTTCTGGACTGGGGTGTCAGTGGTTGCACAGGGCATGGCTGCGGGGCAGAGGCAGAAGCTCAGCGGAGCAAAGCCCTGAGGAGAGCTTTCGAAGAGCACCGGGGGCACGGCTGCGGACTGGATTCTTTCCCCAGAGGCAGTGGGGAGCCAGGGAAGGTCTACTGCCAGGAGGGCCACGGTCCCATTTTGGTGGCGACACCATCCTGACACATTCATGCTAGAGCTGGGGATGCAGGAGCTGTGTACTGTTTCATCTTGCTGCAGCAGCTATCCTTGAAGCTGTGAGGGAGAGGCTGAGGCCACCCCAATCCCCAGAGAGAAGGCTGTGCCTGCTGCAGAAAGGAGGGAACCAAACGGCAGTCATCCTTTGGTCAAGCACACCAAGTGCCCAGCAGGTGTCCTTTCTTCAACTTACTAGGCCATATGAGGTAACTGGTGGAGTGTGACCTATTCTAAAACATAGCCTCTTTGTGCCCTTTCGCAAAGCCAGCAGCCACCGAGTCAACTCCGACTCATGCATGTCTGAGGGGAACTGTGCTCCATAGGGTTTTCCGTGGCTGATTTGTTTGAACGCAGATCACCAAGCTTTTCTTCTGAGGCCCCTAGGAGTGGACTCAAATGCCAAATTTTCAGTTAGCAGTGAAGCACTCTAACCGTCTGTAGCATCCAGGGACTTCTCACTGAAGGGTGAGCGTGGCGCTGAGGAGACCAGAAATTGGAAGGATTCGTTTCGACGGACTGTGAATATAGCACGGGATCCAGAGGCTGATATGAGGACAGTTAGAGAGCTGATAGGTGACAGGGAGGGAACCCAGGCAGCTGAAGGGGAGTGAGAGAGCATGAAGGCCCCCAAAGAGGAGGAGGCGGGTGGTACTCAAGATAGAGTGCTGGCAGCGTCCCAATTCTGCCCACGAGCTTAGATAAGGCCACAACTTTCTCAATGGCTGATTCTCCGCTCGCCTGGCCTCTGGCCCCCGGCTTGGCCCCCGCGGCCTGCGGTTTTCCTCAGCATAGCGTTAGTGACAGCTTCCGAGAAGCCCCACCAAGACTTTCCTGTCAAGGCAGCTCCAAGTTCCTCTTACTGAGGAAGGGGAAGTGGTGGAGTTTCTCCAGAGGGTTTCAGTTTCTTTCTAAGAAGCCAGTGTTCCAACCCTAGGGCACAGTCGCGTGTTAAAGGAAGACAAGTTTCACTGGGGGGGGGGAAGGTTTCCTCACCTTGATTCCGTCCAAAAATCATTGGCTGGGGCCTTCGAGGGCATTCCAGATGAGGAAATGAGACATGTGTTACGGGTCTCTTCACACACCCCCTCCTTTCCCTCTCCCTCAGGGGCCCACCCTCTGGGCCCCCCACCAACGTCCCTGCCCCACCAACGCACACATGAAGTGTGGCTTCCTCAGGGGGCCTCCCCAGCAGATCACTTAGCCCGCCAACTCAACCTCTTCTATGTCCTGCTTCCTCAGGGCTCCACTTGTGACTGAAAATCTAACGCAAACAAAGAGTTGATGGGTGACAGCGGGTGACAGAGATTCTGTGCCAGGGGATGTGTCCATTTTGGAAACTCAAAAGTTGCCACTTCTCCTTTTTTTTTGTTATTGTGGTAAACATACATGTAACAGAACATTGGCCGTTTCGACATTCTTTGTGTGTACAGTTTGGTGACACTAATTGCATACCTCATGTTTTGCAAATATCACCATCATCCGTTTCCGAATTAGACCATCACCTTTAACAGAAACACAGTGTTCCCTAAGCCCTGCGTCTTTCCTTCCCTTTCTTTTCTACTACCCATAAACTTGGGTGTCTATATACTTGCTTAATCTAGGTGTTTCTTATAAGTGGGATCATGAAATGTGTGTCCCTAAAGCTCCTTGAGGACAATAAGACATGGGAAGAAGCTAGAGAACTGAGAGCACACAGTCTTAAGATGACCCACGAGCTTTGTGGCCATTGTCCTCCTAGCCTCCTAACAATAGCCACCATTGATTGTAAGAGTTTACTGTGTGCCAGGCACAGTGCCAAGGGTTTTTCATCCATTTCCTCCTATAATCACCACAACCATCACACGACAAAGATACAATTATTATCCCCATCTTACAGATGAGAAAACAGGGTCACAGAAATCAAGCCACCAGCCCAGTGCACACAGCTCGTTAGCCCCTTTTCCCAGTAGATTACTTCTCAGAAGGGCAGGAAGGAGGACCAGTGGCCTTTCAGAGAAGTTGGCTGGGGCAGTCTGGTCTCCAGTATCCTCAAGATTCTCAGAGACACCCATGCTTCTCAGAGAGATGAAGAGCAAGCAGTAGGAATTAAAGCCATCTTCCCTAGGATGAAACCCGGCAGTGTAGTGGTTAAATGCTACACCTGACACCTGAAAGGTCAGCAGTTCCAGTCCAGCAGGTGCTTCCTTGCAACTCTATGGGTAGGTTCTGCTGTGTCCGACAGGGTGGCTATGAGTCGCTGTCAACTCAGTGGCAGTGGGTTTGGTTTTGGTTTCCCTGGTACAGAGAGTGCCTGGGTGGTACAAATAGTTAGTGCACTCCACTGTCAACCAGATGTTTGGAGGTTCACAGCCACCCAAGGTACCTGAGAAGGAGGCTTAGTGATCTACCCTAAAGATGCCAGCCACCAAAAACTCTATGGGCACAGTTCTGATTACACGTGAAGTCACGATGGGTGTGAAGTGACCCAACAGCCACTGGTTCTGGTACTTCCTGGTACTAACATGGCTGGGGTCTCCCCAAGGTATGATACATTTTGGTCGTTTTGTGTATTTTCCTCCCAGAGACACTGTTTTAGTCTCTGCTTCGTCAATACACACGTTATGGAGACAAAGACGGGATTCCCCCAAACCACGATATTTTTGTTCAGAAAAATTTGCCTAGAGGCCCACAGCTGTGTGACTCACACTTTTGGGGCGGCATGAAAACTCACAGCTGCAGGGTGAAGGGGCCCGGACTCCAGCCATTAGGAACATGCATCGGGTGGCCAGATTGCAAAAATAAAATGCAGAAAACCCACTGACATTAGCATTTCCGATAATAATATTTGAGATATATTTATACTAGAAAGTTACTGGTTGTTAATCTGAAATGCAAATTAAACTGTGCATTCTTTATGTTACCCAGCAACTCCAAACACTTGGCACCATGCTCAGACCTGGGATGAAAACGACCCTGCAGAGCTTCAGTGGCCACAGGAGAGTGGAGACACCCTGCTGCAAGGGTCTCTGTGAGCAAGCTCAAAAAGTTGGCCAACCCAGGGTAGAGTCTCCCATCTGAGTTCCGCAAAGCTCATGGATGCTCCTGAAAGAGAGCTTGCTTTCTCTGGGCCTCAGTTTTCTCATCTCTAAAGTGGGAGAGAGGTTGAATCACTGTGATGGCTAAAGACCATCCTAGCACTCAGCCTCTCTGTTGTTAGTTGCCACCGAGCTCTAACTCATGGTGACCCCACAGACAACAGAATGAAACTCAACTGGGTGCTGTGCTGTCTTCGGATCACTGGCTGTGTGACTCCACTGGTGCAGCCGCTGTGTGATTTGAGGGCCTTCCAACCTAGGGGGCTCATCTTCCAGCCCTCTCTTATACAGCATTTCACTGTGACCCATACAGCTTTCATGGGCTAGTTTTTGGAAAATGATCACCAGGTCTTGCTTCCTTGCCTGCCTTAGTCTGGCAATTCCACTGAATCCTGTCCATCATGGGTGACCCTGCTGGTGTTAGAAATGCCAACGGCATGACTTCCAGTGTACAACACCACCTAAGCCATCCAAGGACGTCAAACCGATGCATGGGTGGTCAGCTTTTCTGGCCTGGTGGAAAACCTGTTGGAAGCAAGAGCAGGTGTGAGCTAACGAAGAGGCCAGTTTAGAGAGGAGGAGGCCGCTTCATCTGGGAAAAGTGCCACCTCTCCGAATCTGCAGCAGTGGGTTGGGTTTTTCAGCCTCCTGAATTGTGAGAAAATAAATTTCTGTTTGGCAAGCCACCTACTTGTGGTATTTCTGTTATAGCAGCACTAGATAACTAAAACAGCTGCTATCATACAGCCCGTAGTGGTGGTACCAAGGACCCCACAGCTCCTATCCACTCCACATGTCAGAGCCACCACCAAAAGATGCTGTTCTCTGCTGAGAAGAGCAGACAATTGCTCAATCTCCCGTGAAGTATAATACAAACTTCTCTAGGAAACTCAGTGGCTTTTAACCCATGATGGAAATGAGGACAATGTGCCAGCTTCAAAAATGCAGTTTAGCGACTGGTGCCAAGATCGCTCCCCAAAGATCCCCACTTTCCGCTGCAGAAATTCGGGAGTCTCTTTGCCCACTGGGTTGACCAGGGGCAGTTGGGGTTCATAGTCTGCATACAGATGGGATGTCCCCTTGGGATGTGGCCCCATGGGCCTACCAGCCTAGCAGGCTGGAGCGGAGGGAGGAGGTTAGGGGTGGTCAGTGCTGCAACGGAAATGCTGGAACTTCTCAGAAAAGGGCAGATAGCTCTCTGCCCCATGAAGTATGCCTGTTAATCTTTTTTCTCAACAAGAGAGAGTGGTGACTGTGAGGACGGCCCAGCAGCAGGCAGCGTTTTGTTCTGCAGCACGTAGGGTCTCTAGGAATCAGACGCGACTTCACCGCACCTGACAACAACACTCTTTGTCTCTGAAAAACCTTATCATCTTAAGAACAAAAGTTGCAAATTCTCTACCCGGAGCTGCTATTTAGAGGATCAGCTGTGAAGCTTTAAAGAAAAAAACAACTTCGAGTTTTTGTGTTTTGGGAGTGGCAGAACTGTTAACCATTCAGCTGCTAACAGAAAAATCGGCACTTTGAGATCACCTCGTGGTTTCCCACGAAGATTACAGCTTAGGAAACCCTATGGGACAGTAGGCTCTGTCATATGGGGTCACACAAGTCGAAATCCCCTCCATGGCACCTAACAACAACCCAAGAGCATGTGTTTACTGGCGAAAACCCAGATAGGTGGGGAGAAAAAGCAAAATTAACAATAATCAGATATCCCAAAGATACTTGTTGTTACCATTTTAGTTTATCGGTATTTCCCTTTGTGTCTTGTCTACATCTGAATCTACACTTATATAATTAAATTTGCTTTAAGGATAAGATTAAGACATGCCATTTTCTAACCTCCTTTTATCGATTACCATATCTTGAGTACTTCACAGGGCATTGGATATTTTCCAGTGATGCTGTTCACAGTCTTGGCAGAGTATGGCAGGGACATGAGCTGTTTGAATCCTTCCTGCATTGAATGGTTTGGAATGTTTTGCCTCTTTCGTGATGTTGAAAGGAAGCTGTGGCCACATCCTTGCAGCTAAATCTCTGCAATGATAAGGATAAATTTCTGGAAGAAAAATTTTTGAATTGAAGACAAATGACTATTTGGAAAATCTTCAGTTTTGATAGGTAAAACAGTGACTGTCTTAGAAGAAGTACAACCAGAGTGCTCCTTAGATGGCAAGGCTACAGCTCACATAATCTGGACTTGTTGTCTAGAGGGATCAGTCCCTGAAGAAGGACATCGTGCTCTGCGGAGTACAGAGTCAGCAAAAAGGAGAATGACCTTCAGAGAGTTCGGATGATACAGCGGCTGCAACAAGTCTATCGATGATCGTGGGCACGGCACAGGACCGGGCAGGGTTTCTTTCCCTTGTGCGCAGGGTCACTGAGCTGGAACTTACTAGACGGCACCTAACAACAACAATGCAGCCACGGAGTTCAAAATTTAAAAGCATCTTCTTAACCTGTCCCCAAGTCACCAAGTTCCCCTCTTCAGAGGCTGTCATTACTGCTGATGTCTTACGTTCTCCCGAGAGATACCTTGCATATTTGTGTATGTGTACATACGTGTAGATACGTGTTTTCTCTCTTCATTCTATGCGCATGGACACACACACAGGCAGACGCACACACACACATACATATTTCCCTGTAAAAACCAAACACATCACCATCAAGTCAATTCCTACTCACAGCGTCCATATAAAGCAAAGTAGAATTACCCCGCAGTGTTTTCTAGGCACAGCTGGTGGATTGAAACTGCCAATGTTTTGGTCAGCAACGGGGCTGTTCACCACTGCTCCACCAGGGCTCCAATCACCCTCTCTCTCTCTCTATACACATATATCTCCTTTTCCTCCATGACTGGTAGTGTTTCCTCTATGTGCTATTCTGTACTTTGCATCTTTCACTTAATTATAAATTATCTTTGAGAGCTTTCCATGTTAGTGCATGAAGAATGTCTCCATTTTTTTTTACAGTTGCGTAGTATCTGATTATGTGGGTGGACTATAATTTTGGCGCAATGGGTAATTACTACAGCCACTAATCTAAAGGTTGACAGCTCGAATCTACCAGGCTCTCCTTGGGAATTCTATGGGGGAAGTTCTACTGTGCACTATAGGGTCGCTTTGAGTCCAGATCAACTTGACTGCACTGTGTTTATGTTTAATTAGCCCCCATTGATGTGTGCATAGGTTGCGTAGCAGTTATATACAGATATATAACAAACTGAAAACAATGCTGATATAGTGGTTAAACGCTGCAACTACTAACCAAAAAGTCAGCAATTTGCATTTACCAGGTGCTCCTTAGGAAACCCTGGTGGCATAATGGTTAAGTGCTATGTCTGCTAACCAAAAGGCCAGTGGTTCAAATCCACCAGGTGCTCCTTGGAAACTCTGTGGGTCAGTTCTGCTCTGTCCTGCAGGGTCGCTATTAGTCAGAATTGACTCGATGGCAGTCGGGGTTTTTTTTTGTTTCTTTTTCAGGTGCCCCTGAGAAACTCTTCTGTGGCAGTTCTCTGCCCTGTAGGGTTGCTATGAGTCAGAATTGACTCAATGGCAATAGAGTTTTGTTGTGGTAGATGATAGATGACAGATGAAAAGTTAATGACTGAAAACAACAATAAGAATTTATTTTCTCTGATGCCACCTGTTAGTCAGCGTTCTACTACCTAGTGCTGCACTAACAGAAATCCCACAAAGTGGATGGCTTTAGCAAAGGAAAGTTTATTCCTACATAGTCCGGCAGGCTACAAGCCCGAATTCAGGGTGTCTGCTCCAGGGACTTTCCTCCTCTTTGGCTCTGGAGGAAAGTCCTTTTTTGCACCAGTTTTTGGTCAAGGAGCATCTCAGCACAGGAACGTCAGCTCTGAAGGACACACTCTACTCCCAGTACTGCTTTCTTGATTGTGCGAGATACCCAACTCTCGGCTCTTTCTTGCCTTTCATCTCTTGCAGGATGAAAGGATAAAAGGTGGCACAAGCCACACTCCATGGCAACTCCCTTTACGATGGAGCAGGGAGGTGATTTTATGAAGGGATTTACAGTCCCACCCTAATCCTCTCTAACATAATCTACTCTGTTAACCACAGGGAGAGATTAAGATTTACAGCATCAGAAAAATCACAAAATGGAGGACAATCATAAAATATTGGGGATCATGGTCCAGCCACACGGCTACACACATTGCGGGGGGACCCAATTCAATCCATGACAGTCATGAATTCAAGAAGTAGTCAGATGGATAGTTCTCATTTGTGGGGTCCCTTGTGCGTTTGCAGTCAGATGTTGGTTGGGGCTGCAGGCATCTGAAGGCTAGGCTGGGACTGGGGGACCCGTTTCTAAGAGTACTCAGGCACACAGCTGGTCCACCAGGCCAGCTGTAGGCCAAGGGCCTCAGTTCTTCTCTACATCTGCCTCTCCCCAGGGCTGCTTGAGGGTCTTCCTGCCAAGGCTGCTGTTTTGGTTTGAGTGTGTACACGGCTTTGCAACAAAGTCACATTGCAAAGGGGCATGGTCACAGGAGGCCTGACCCACTGGGGGAACCACTGCTACAACAGTTCTGCCTTGGAATCTTGTGTAAAGCCCACACATGTCTATCCCCACTTCCACCCCAACCCCCACTCCCTACCCCCACCCTACCCTTCTCCCTACCCCACCCTACTCCTTACCTCTACCTCCATCCATTCCTCCACCCTATCCCACCCCACCCCCTACCCGGCCCTTACCCCCTACCCTCTCGGCCTCCCCCCTTCTCTCCCAACCACCCCCCTCACCACCTCCCTGCACTGGCTTAAGTCCAACACCTGTACCCTGGAATCAATGAACTTTGGCCTAAGCAACAACCCAGTGCTTTTGCCCCTTAGCCAGTCCAGCTCCAAAGCCTTGCCCGTGGCTCTGTCCCTGCTTTCAGGCCCTATGTGTGCCCTTTGTGCTTGATGCTGCATCTGAGGACTTCTGTTCTGATTGTCCTGTGAGCCTTCCTGCTCCTGAGTGGCCTCTAGTCTGCTTCCTGGAACTCGCAGCCCCAGCAAAGTCCCTGCACTTCCTCCTGGCAGCGCCTGTCCTACCCTCTCTGGGGGAACTTCAGACGACACCAATAGGTTTCCTTAACCAACTGGTCAGAAAAACTGCCTTCTTACTTCTGCAAGAGCAAACTATTTCTTCCCCCGTGTACTGACCCCAACCTAACAAGTTTCAGCAGTTCAGGCCTTTGAGATATTCTACAATTTATGCTCCAAATATTAGTCCCTTTCTTTGATCTCTCACACATATTCCTTACACCTCCTGAATTATTGAGACTATAAACCCATGCTGTTGTTATTGATAAGGACTATAAAAGGAGAAGATGACACCGATAAGGCGGAATCTTGCAGAACGGTTTATTGGGTGGGCTGCTGAAAACTTACATGAATCACCTTTTTCTAAATGAATCATATTTTTTGATGCAGTATCAGGACTTGCTGCTTAAGGACTCTCAGTGGACCATCAGGCAGAACGGAGAATTGTTCCATCATGAAAATTTGGATTTCTGTAAAGCAAGTTTTTTGTGAGAGGCTGATTTTTTGGTAAAGATATGAATTCACTCATTTTTAAAATGATTTGAGTGCTTTAGAATACATTGTGAAGTAAAACAACAACAAAGTGCAGGACAGTTGAATAGTTACATACTTTTTGTGTAAAAACAGGGACTATCTAAAGATTGACACACGTTGTTAGCCGCCTTCAAGTGGTCTCCTACTCGTGGACTCTGTGTACAGCAGAAGGAAATGTTACACTGCTCTGCCTGTCTGTCTTCATGGTCATGGTCATGTCTGAGTCCAGGGTTGTAGCTGTTGTAGAGTGCTTTCCAACCTAAGGGCTCGTCTTTCAGCACCGTGGTGGAAGATACTCTGTTGTGAGCCTTAGGGTTTTCACCATCTGCCTGTTGGTTTGTGCAACTGTCATAGTTTGAGTATTGCGACGACGCTGGAAGCTATGTCACTGGCATTTCACACAACAGCAGGGTCACCCAGGTAGACAAAGTATGGTTTTTCCACTTTTCTACTGCTAGTTGTAGCAGAAAATATTTGTGTTTTCCTTCTTGGACAGCTTTCCACCTTATACAGGTTCTGGCTATTGCAAGTTTTGCTGTATGTGTATACGTATCAAACCAAAAACCAGCTACTGTTTTCTGTCCTGATTCTGACTCATAGCAACCCTGTAGGACAGAGCAGAACTGCTCCATGGAGTTCTCAAAGATCAGCCAGTGGATTTGAACTGTTGACCTTTTGGTTAGCAGCCAAGCTCTTACCCACTGCATCACCAGGGCTCTGGAGCCATACATAAAAAAAAATAAAGCCCACCGCCATCAAGTCTATTCTGACTCACAGCTGTCCTATAGGATAGAATGGAACTCTATACCGTTGGAATTCTATCCAATGGGATATCCTATGTAATTGTATCCTATAGGGTAGAATGGAACTGTGGGATAGAACGGATGGAATAGAATTCACCACTCGTGGTGACCACAAGTACGCAGACTAGACTTGTTCCATAGAACTTTCTAAGCAGTGACCTTTGGGAGGCAGATCCCCAAGGCTGACTTCAGAGATGCTGTTTCTGGGTGGATTCAGACCACGAACTTTTCAGCCAGTAGCTGAGCACTTAACTGCATCACATGGGGACTTCACACGTATATGTAGTACGTACTATAATTTTATCCGGAAATCCTGATGGCGTAGTAGTTAACTGCTATGTCTGCTAACCCTAAAGGTCAGCAGTTCAAATCTGCCAGGTGCTCCTTGGAGACTCTATGGAGCAGTTCTGCTCTGTCCTATGGGGTCACTATGAGTCGGAGTCAATGACAATGGGTTTGGGTTTGGTTTCTATTTCTATTTATCTGCCCACCCATCTATCTGTCTTTCTATCCTATCTTTGGAAGTGCTGTAAGGAACCAGGGGTGTTGACTCTGGGGAGGAAAAACAGATGTCTCAAAGCAGGACGAAAGGTTCTTCGTGGCTGCCTCTTTGTACCTTGTTAAGTGTTGTGCTGTGTGGATGTTTATCTATTCCAAATGAAATCAATGTTGTAGGGGCGAGTGTTGACCTGGAGGGGCCATGAGGGAGCCCTTGGGGCTGTGTTCGGAGTCTTCATCTGAGAGGTGGTCACTCCGGAGAACACAAGTGAAAAGTCATTAAGCCATACCCCTAAGACCTGTGTACTTTATCGTAACAGACTTCAGTGGAAAGGAAGTCTTTGATAAAAATAGTCATACGTGTTTTAAAATAACTGGTAAAAAAGAAAAAGGAAGTCAGGCTGGGGTTTACTGTCTTGTTCCACAAAAATGGATGTGAGTCTGTAAAGTTTATTTAAGCCATTTTCTGTGAAGTGAAACGTAATTTCCAATGTGTTCCCGTTGTAATTGTGTCTGAGTTTTGCCCTTACAGTTACTGCATTCAGTCACATACTTGGTCTGGTCATTAGGCACTGCCTCTGTCCCCTTGTCCCCATCTGAATGTGGGACCTTCGGGGTGGCAAAGATGGCTTAGCCATCTCTTTTCTCCCCTGTGTGTCCGCTTTCTCTGTCGTGAGCCAGGTGCCGGCTGGATTTCACCCCATGCAGACAGTGAGCTTCTGCAGGTCATAGGTCACAGTGGGGTGGGAGCACCTTCCTGCTGGAGCCCCCAGCCTGACCCTGGCCTCTGCCTGGCTGCTGCATCCCTGTTCCCACTGCTTGTGCTGGGGCCAGGCGCTGACAGGACAGGGCCTTTTTCTGTCTCTGAATTTTTCTTCTCACCCTCTTGTATCTAATGTTTTTCATATTTCTCCTCTTTGCCCTTCTTCCCATGTCTCTTTCTCATTCCCAGGAGTAAAAGCAAGAGGTAGTTTCTCATAAGCGCTTGCCACATGCTTTCCGTGCATGGAAGGAGCTCTGCAGGTGCAGTAGTTAAAGCGTTGGACTGCTAACCTAAAAGTCAGTGGTTTGAATCCACCAAGTACTCAGCACAAGAAAAATGGGGCAGTCTGCTTTCATAAAGGTTCCAGAAAACCAAGTCCACTGCCATCAAGTTGATTCTAATGGTTAGTAACCCTTTAGGACAGGGTAGAACCACCCCATAGGGCTTCCAAAGCTGTAAATCTTTATAGAAGCAGATTGTCACCATTCTCTTACAGAACAGCTGGTAGGTTCAAACCACTGACCTTTTGCTTAGCAGCTGTGCACTTTAATTACCAGGCCAGCAGGGCTCCTTGCTGTAGAGATGGTAGCCTTGGAAACCCTATGGGGCAACTAGCTCTACTCCGTCCTATAGGGTTGCTGTGAGCCAGAACTGACTTGACAGCCTCAAGTTTGGTTTTTTTGTTTTCCCTGTACTGACTCATTTAAGCTGTGGGGGGAGGGACTGGCAGCAGCAAGAAAAAGAGCAAGAATGCGGGGCTGTGGTCAGCAACCTTGACCTTAAGTGTTTCACCTCTCGCATGTCCAGTAATCCTAGTGGAAGAATAATGATACCTGCTGTGATGCTGGCCTGACTTGGAAAACAAACAAACCATCCAAACCAGCGTCATTGAGTCGATGACCCTATAAGACATATAGTTTCCAAGTGAACCGCCAACCTTTTGGTTAGCAGACATAGCACTTAACCACTACACCACAAGTGTGAATTCAGGCTAAGGGGCACTTTTAAGCTCTGGGACACAGAGAGAATAAAATGCGTGAGTGCTGGCGGGGTAGAAGATGTGCCATTCCCATGACCCCATCAGTGTAGCAACGCCAGTGCTGAGGGAGCTCAAGGCTATGTCTTGCTCTGTCGGGGCCACACAATTCATTCCCCCAGGTCACAGATCATTACAGGCCATGTGCGGTGGACCAGCCCCTAGAAAATAGCAGTGAAGAAGAGGCTAAGTCTCTGTCTTCAAGGAACTTACATTTTTAGTGCCAGACATAAATACTTATCTAATAAACCCTAAATAGATGGAGCAGTGTGATGGCAGGTGGTGGTGTCTATAAAGTGAAGCAGAGCTAATGGACAGAGTGACAAGGTACACTAGGTGACATTGGGTAATGGGGATACCTCCGTGAGAAGGGGCATTGAAACAGAGACCTGAGTGAGCTAAGGGAGAGCCCCAGGCTGATTTTGGTGGCAGAGCATTCCAGGCTGAAGGAAGAGCAGGTACAAATGTCCTGAGTCAGGAGTGTGCCGAGAGAGACAAGATAGAGAAGGGAAGAGGTGAGCTCTGAGAAGCAGCCAGGGGTCAGATTATGAAGGTCCTGGTGGACCACAGGAGGACAGCATCTAACTGTGATGCTACTGAAAGGTTGAGAGAAAGAGGATTTGGGGTCAGGGTTTGGGGTTTAAGCGTCCCTTTGTCTGCTATAGTGTCACTGTAAGTTGGAATCAGCTTGACAGCAGTAGGTTTGGTTTGGCCGCTCTGTGGAGAACAATTGCCAGGGGACAAACGTGGGAGTTGGGACAATAGCTGGAGGCTCTTTTGTAACCAACCAGGAGAGAGGTGATCTTGGCTCACACCAGGGCGGTGGCATGTGAGAGGTGTGAGCAGGGACTGGATTTGAAATAACTGGTGAGGGTAGAAACATCCAGACTTGCTGCTAAAGCAAATTATCGCAGGAATGTCACTACATCAGAGCATATAACTAGTAACAACTCCCAGCTGTTGAACTCCGCCGTGAGCCCGGAGCTGCCTCTGCATCCTCTCCTTTGGTTTTCACACCTAGTCCTGTAGAGGCATTTCCCTACCACTTGCTGAATAAACAGAGGCTCAGAGAGCAGTGGTGATGTGCCCAGGATCCCTCAGCAAGGTCACAACGGATCTGAGATTCCAACACAAGTCTTTTTGACTGCCAAGGGAGTGCCCTTCCCACGACACTATCTACCCCTGAGATTTCGTAAATGTTAGCCCACTACATAAAACCAGAAAAGAAAAAAAAACCTGTTGCCATCAAGTTGATTCTAACTCACAGCAACCCTATAGAATAGAGTAGAATGGCCCCGTGGCGCCTCCAAAGAGCCCCTGGTGGATTAGAACTGCTGACCTCAGGCTAGCAGCCGGGTTAATGACTACCCTGTCAGCATTCTGACATACTTTGCTTAGTAGATGCTTAATTGATCACCGGTTTGAAAAATCATTATGCAAGATTTCAAAAGACTTCTATTTCTATTCATGAATCTTTTTTATTCAGATATAACTAATATACCATAAAATTTGCCATTTGAAAAAAATACATATATTTTACGGTGTTTCAGATGAAAGCTTGCATAGTAAATTAGCCTCCCATTTAACAATATCTATGCGAATTGTTCTGTGACCTTGATGATCCTTTTCACAGTGTGTCAGCATCCTCAGTATTTCCGTTCTGCTGCTCTATTCCCGCTGATCGAGCTCCACCCCTCCCCCTCCCCCGCCCTGCCGTCACATCTTTGCTTTTGAGAAAATGTTGGCTGTTGGGTCTCATACAGTTGGTTATTTGAAGGAACACATTGCTCATGGATATTATAAGCCAATCTATTACCTGGCTGAGAGGTGACTTCCAGAAACAGCCTCAGTTCCAAGTTTGAAGGCTGTCTTCTGACTATAGCCTGGGGGTTCTTCTAGTGTCTATCAGTCCCGTAAGTCTGGTCTTTATTAGGAAAAATCTACCATTTTAAAGTGTATAAGCCAGTGATTTTGGGTATATTCACAAGGCTCTACAACCATCACCATTATCGAATTCCAGAACATTTTCATCATTCCCCAAAGGAACCCCGTACACATTTGCAGCCACTCTATTCCCTTTGTCTGCAGCTCCTGGTAACAGCTTGCCTACTTTTCGTCTCGATGGACCTGCCTGCTCTAGACATTTCGTATAACTGGAATTGCACAACATGTGGTCTTTTGTGATGGGCTCTTTACTTAGTATAATGTTCATCTATGTTGTAGCATAAACCAGTACTTCATTCCATTTCATGACTAAATAATATTCCATTATGTGGTTACTGTGTTTTCGTTAACTGTTTATCAGCTCATGGACATTTAACTTGTTTCTGCTTTTGGCTACTATGATACATTCATAGCGGTGGCACAGCCTTTAAGACCTGCAGTGGCTGCTAACCAGGTAGTCGGCAGTTCAGATCCACTAGCTGCTCTTTGGAGATTATGTGGGAAAGTTCTACCCTGTCCCACGGGGTTGCTGTATGTCAGAATCGACTAGATGGCAATAGGTTTGGTTTGATTTGGTTTTGTAGGGGGGTATCCTACACAGTCACCAGAGTGGCTAACATTAAAACAACAAAAACAACCGACTGTACCAAACACAGACAAGGTTAGACAGCAACTGAAACTCTCATACACGGCTGGTAGGAAGGAAAAGCAGCAGAGCCGTCCAGGAAAACAGTCTGACGGTCTCATAAAGTTAATTATACATTTACCACGTGACCCTGCAACTCAACTGTTGGTGTTTATCCTCAAGGTAGGAAAATTCATGCTCACACAAAAACCTAAATATGAATGTTTACGGTGCCTGTTTTAGTCATCTGGTGTTGCTCTAACAGAAATATCATGAGATAGTTCATGAGGATGGCTTTAACAAAGGAAAGTTTATCCTTACACAGTCCAGTGGGCTACAAGGCCAAATTCAGGATGTCCGCTCCAGGTGAGGGCTTTCCCCCCCGTCATCTCTGGAGGAAGGTCCGGTGTTGCTTCAGTCTTTGTTCAGGGAGCATCTTAGCTCAGGAACTTCAGGTCTGAAGGACGTGTTCTTCTCCTGGTGCTGCTTTCTTGATGGTGTGAAGTTCCCAATTGTCTGCTTGCTTCCCGTTCCTTCTACCTCTTGTAGGATGAAAGGTTAAAGGTGGTACAAACTGTACTCCAGGGAAACTCTCTTTACAGTGGAGCAGCAAGGTGATTTTATGAAGGGATTTACAGTCCTACCCTAATGCTTTAACATAGAGCATAGGAAAATCACAAAATATAGGACAATCATAAAATATCTGGAATCACAGCCCAGCCACATGGATATATACATTTTGGTGGGGAACACAGTTCAATCGATGACTGTGCCCTTATTCCTAATTGCCCCACACTGGAAATAACCCAGATATCCTTTGATCAGAAAATAGATAAAAAAGAAAAAAACAAACTGTGGTACATCCATATAGTAGAATACTACTTAGCGATGAAAAGGGACAAATGACTGTTTCGTCCAACAGAACTGACAAACCTCAAACCCATGATGCTGTGTAAAAGAAGCCAGACTCAACAGGCTATACTCTACTTATATGACGTTTTGGAAAAGACAAAACTATTGTCATGGTCCAAGGTAGGGGCTGGATCACCAGAGGAGGGGCTGACTACTAAGGGGCTACACGGGAGAACTTACTGGAAGGGGTGAAAATGTCCTGTATCTTGATCGTGATGTGGTTACACAGTAGTGTATGTTTGTCAAAACTCAGAGCTGTACTAAAAAGGGGTGGCTTTTACTTTGTATAACTTATACCTTAATAAAGCGCACTCTAAAAATGGTTGTATGCAAATTCCAAATTCTCATGGAATCCAGATTTTCTGGAGCCATTGAGGCTGGGATCAAGAGCTGATCCTGCCTTGACTGACAAAGCTACCCATCAGAAGTACTGAAGAACTTCAAACATGCTGATGTCCCAGCCCAAACCTGGCGGTTCTGGTTTAATTGGTCTGGGATACGGCCTGGGCATTGGGATTTTTTAATAAAGCTTCCCAGGTGAGTCTAATGGGCTAGGCTCTGAGTTCCCCTCTCCAAGAACCATATGGTTAATTCAACTTTGTTTCCACAGATACTCAATAAATGTCTGCATTACTGGGAACTGGAGGCAGATGGCACAGAGAGAACAAGCTGATAGTAACTATGAGGTCTTACCTGGGGCTTGTCATATGGCTGTAACTCTTCTGAGTGCTGGACATGCATGCATTCAGCTGATGTCTCAGTCCCCTGCGAGGTACCTATGGCTGCAGACCCCATTCTGAATTACAGTGACCTTATAGGACAGAGTAGAACTGCTCCGTGGGGTTCCCTAGGCTTCAGTCTTTACAGGAACAGACCATCTCATCTTTGCCAAGCACTTACCTACCACAGCACCAGAGCTCCTTCTAGGGAGGTAGGCCTATGGTGTCTCCTTTTGGCAGGTGAAGAAACAACAGCACAGAGTGCTGAAGAGTCTGACCTGAGACACCAGGCCAGTAGTGGCAAAGATCAGTGGAGTCTGAAACCAGGTTGTGTAGTGGCCTGGATCTGCTAACTGCTGGAAAATACTGCCCCCTAGTGCCAGCTGGGGCCTGGCTTTGGAGTCAAGTGGCCGGGGTTTGCATCTGGATTTACTTATGAAGACTCTGGTGGTGTAGTGGTCCAGAGCTACAGCTGCTAACCAAAAGCTGGCAGTTCAAATCCACTGGGCACTTCTTGGAAACTCTATGGGGCAGTTCTCCTCTGTCCTGTAAGTTGGAATTGACTCAGTGGCAATGGGTTTGGTTTAATTTAATTATTTATAGGTTGTGTGACTATGGAAACCAACCTTACTAAAGTCCCCGGTAATGGCTAGTAATCAAAAAGTTGGCAGTTTGAAACCACCAGGCTCTCCTTGGAAATTCTATGAGGCATTTTTACTCTGTCTTATAGGGTTGCTGTGAGTCAGAATGGGCTTAACAGCAGTGGGTTTGGTTTGATTTTTGGTAAAATCTTTAAAGACGTTCTGGTGGCACAGTGATTAGAGCAGTTGGCTGCTAACCAAAAAGTTGGCAGTTTTAACTCACCGGCTACTCTGTAGGAGAAAGATGTGGAAATCTGCTCTGGTGAAGATTTACAGCCTTGATGGCATTAATAAGAAAAACAGAAAATAACAGACATTGGAGAGGTTGTGGAGAGACTGGAACACTTATACATTGCTGGTGGGATGTAAAATGGTACAACCACTTTGGAAATCAATTCGGCACTGTCTTGGAAATCTATAACTAGAAATCCCACATGATCTAGCAATCCCACTTCTTGAAATACATCCTAGAGAAATAAGAGCTGTCTCCTGAGTAGACACATGCACACCAATGTTTATTGCAGCACTGTCCGCAACAGCAAAAAGATAGAGTCAACCCAGGTGCCCACCAGTGGATGAATGGATAAACAAATTATGGTGTATTCTCACAACAGAATGTTATGAAATGATGAAGAACAAGAATAAATTTGGGAAACATAACATAGAGGAATCTGGAAGGCATTATGCTGAGTGAAATTAGTTGCAAAAAGGCAAATATTGCATGAGACCGTGATTATAAGTACTTAAGAACTGGTTTAAACACAGAAGAAAACAGCCTTTGATGGTTATAAGGATGCGAGGGAGGGGGTGGGGTATTCATTAATTAGATAATAGACAAGAATTATGTTAAATGAAGGGAGGGACAACACACAGTAGAGGAGAAATTAACACATCTGGACTGAAAAAAAGCAAAGAAGTTTCCTAAATATAATCAAACTCTTTGAAGGTCAGAGTAACAGGATCCAGGGTCTGGAGATCACGATTTCAGAAGACATCTAGGTCAATTGGAGTAACAAAGTTTATTAAGAAAATATTCTGCATTTCATTTTCTTGAGTGGCATCTAGGTCCTAAAAGCTAGCAAGTGACCATCTAAAAAGCATCAGTTGGTCCCAACCCACCCTGAACTAGAGGAGAATGAAGGACATCAAAGACGTAAGGAAAACATGAACCCAAGAGACAGAAAGAGTCACATTATCCACAGACTATATCCGTATGAGACCAGAAGAACTAGATAGTGCCCGGCCACCATCAATGACTGCCCTAACAGGGAACACAACAGAGTCTCTGATGTAGCAGGAGAAAAAGAGGGTGAAGAATTCAAACTCTATTAACAAGACTAGACTTGATAATCCGACCTACTGGAAGTCCCTGGAAGTCACGGCCCCTAGATGTTAGCCCAGAACCAAAATCATTCCCCAAATCAATTTTTCAGACAAAGATTGGACTGGACTGTAAGACATAAAAGGATACTTGTGAAAAGTGTGCTTCTTGGCTTCAGTAGATACATTAGACAATTTGGGCAGCTAGTGTCCAGAGGTGAGATGAGAAGGCAGAGCAGAACAGGATCTGGTTGAATAGACACAAGAAACATAAGGTAGAAAGGAGGTATGTGCTATCACAGTGTGGAGAGAGGAACTAGAGTTAAATAGCAATGTGTGTGTAAGTTTTTGTATGACAAACTGACTTGAATTATAAACTTCCACTTGAAGCACAATAAAATACTTTAAAAAAAAGATTTACAGCCCTGAAAACCCTATCGGGTCACTGTAAGTTGACATCAGTAAAGGGTTGGGGAAGTCCCTTTAGTTCCTCATCTGTAAGATGTGGACACTTGCAGAATGAAGTGAGGCTCACACATTGTAAACACACAGCAAACAGTCAGGCTGATGAGCACAGGAAGAAAGAAATGAATCGGTAAGTACATCAATGCAGTCATTCCTCGGGGATTTCCCAGGAAGGAAGGCTGTTGTGCAAGGGGAGGTAAGGCCCGCATTCCAGCCAATCTGTCAATTAGGCCCCCGCATGCCAGGCCCTCTCTTTCAGATGGGCCCCAATCTTCTCCTTCAGGGTGGAGCACGTAGGCGTAGATAACCAGCGAAGCCCCCAAGTTTTTTTTATCTTTTTAAAATAAGTTATTTTTGTTGTTGTTAATACACACAGCAGAACATTCACCAATTCAAGTCTTTGCCTGTAAAATCCAGAGACACTGAGGACACTCTTTAAGTTGTATACCCATTCTCACACTCCTTTTCTGAGTTGTTCCTTCCCTATTAACATAAACTCACTGCCCCCTAAGGTTCCCATCTAATCTTTTGAATTGCTGTTGCAATTCAATCCCAAATAGGTAGACCTTAGAAGAGCACAATGCTGAAGACAGATATTTTTCACTGGTTGTTATGGATTAAAGAGTGCCCCTGTCCCCCCCCCAAAAAAATGTGTGTATTAATTTGGCTAGCCCTTGATTCCTGGTATTGCATGATGTTCCTTTACGCTGGAAACCCTGCTTCTAGGATGTTAATGAGGGAGGATGAGTGGTGGTTGTGTTGCTGGGGCAGGATTCAACGTGTGGGATTGTACTGTGCCTTGGGGCAACCTCTTGTGATAGAAAGGAAAGGGAAGCAAGCAGAGAGGGGGGAACCTCACATCACTAGGAAGCAGTACTGGGAACAGAGCTTGTCCTTGGGAGAGGACCTGGGGTCCCTGTGCCTCAGAAGCTCCCAATCCAGGGGAAGACTGACAACAAGGGCCTTCCTCCAGAGCCAGCAAAGAAAGCCCTGTCCCTGGAGCTGACAGCCTGAATTTGGACTTTTAGCCTACTGGACTGTAACAAAATAAACTTTCTTTTCTAAAGCCATGCACTTGTGGTATTTCTGTAATAGCATCACCAGATGACTAAGACGCTGGTTAAGCTAAGCTATAGCTTTAAGAAAACTTCAGGGAATGTTTTTGGTTTAAGGTTTAAAGACTATCTTGGGACAGTAGTTTCAGGGATTTGTCCAGCCTCCATGGTTCCAGAACATCTGGATTCCGTAAGAATTTGAAATTATGTTATTTGTATCCCCCTAACTGATCAGGATTCTTCTACAGAATCTTTGATCAAAATGTTTAGTAATGGTAAGGCAGCATTTACATTCTGGTCTCACAGCAAAGGAAGGCCTCCATTTTTTTTCAAAGTAAGGGGAATTTAGAAGTAAAAATCAGAGGTTTTGTCACAGTCTTGCAGGCTAAAAGTCCAAAGTAAAACTATCAGGGGTTCTGAGAGTCTTTGCTGCCTGGTGGGGGCCCAAGTCTGAACCCCATAATATCACTGGGTAAGGAAATACAGGGGGTCCTAGCAGGGTTCTCCCAGGCCCTAAACCTCCCAACCCCTCAGAAGAGAGCCCTGAGGGACAGCAGTCTCTCTGTGTCCGCCGTCTCTATCCTGGCCCTGAGTTCTTCCAGGTGCCAGATTCTGCTCTGCTCTCTTGTTACTACGTGTTTCGTCATCTCTTGTACTACACTTGTTGGCATAACAGCATGTCACCCCATTCGCACTGAATGTTCCCAGGCCGTGTTTCCCAGCAGCCTCTGGGTTGCGCAGCCTCTGGCTGCTGGGTGATGACACCTTAGGGACCCCATGTGTCGCTAAGGGGGTCAGGCCCACAAGGAAAGAGAGAGGGAGGTGAGCCATTCTTTGTTCCTTATTTCTTTCTTCCCTTCTTCTTTTTTTTAAAAAATACTTTGCCGTGTTCATTTCTCAGCTGGAAACTATCACAGAGAAATTATGCTTGATGTATGAAAGGAACCAAAACACCAAACCAAATCCATTGCCATAGAGTCGATTCAGACTCATGGTGAACCTCTATGTATTACAGAGTAGAATTGCGCCATAGGATTTCTTGCCCGCAATCTTCTGATTGCCAAAAAAAAAAAAAAAAAAAAAGTCAATTGCCAGGACTGTATTCCACGCAGCACCACTGGGTGGGTTTGAACCACCAACTTTCAGGTGAGTCGTTGACCACAAACTGTGTGCCCCACCCAGTTTCGTGTGAGTTTCGTGTCCTTGCTCTGAATCACTACAGTACCTTCTGTCAATTTTCCCAATTGCCAGATACACTCTATCCTCTTGTTTCTACTGCTCCTTGTATGTTTTTAGGGGGGGAAATATCATAAAAATTATTAGGGATTTTCCTATGAATTCTGTTAGCTTGTTTGTTTTTCTTGAACTGGATTTCAAGCCTACAATATGAATCCACATGACTATTGTAGATTAACCACACTCTTTACTTCCTGACATTTCCATATCATGTTCTCATTCTGTCTCCCACTACTCTCTCTCTTTTTTTTTTTCCTTAAAAATGTAATTATCATTCATGGGTTGCCATGAGTCGGATCCGACTCGACGGCACTTGGCTGGCTAAAAATGTAATATACTGGGCACCTGCAAACTCTCCACCCAAAACAAAAAATAGATTCTTGATGTTGTTTAATTATCAAATTATACTTCGGAAGAAACACAATATTCAGTCTCTGTTTAATTCCTCTCGTTTCTGCTTCCTTTCCTCCTACCCATTGTTTTTCTACTCCACTCCTCCTCTTTAAATCTATTGTGTCTTTGAATCCTTCTCAGTGTGGTATTTTTCCCTTACTGTGAGAAAGGCACTATTGTTCTTGTGATTTTGGAAGCAATACATGATATTGATCTGCATCCTACCTTGATGAGCAGTGTCTGGGGTCTTAAAAGATAGCAAGCAGCCATCTAAGATGCATCAATTGGTCCCCACTCTTCTGAAGCAAAGGAGAATGAAGAACACCAAAGACATGAGGAAAATATGAGCCCTAGAAACAGAAAGGGCTACATAAACCGCAGATTGCATCAGCATGAGACCAGAAGAACTAAATGGTGCCCAACCACCACCAATTGCTACCCTGACAGGGAACACAGCAAAGAGTCCCTGAGAGAGCAGGAGAAAAGTGGGGTACGGAACTTGAACTCTATTAAAAAGATCAGACTTGATAGTCTGACAGACTGGAGGGTCACTGGAAAACACGGCCCCTGGAATCTATGTTAGCATAGAACAGAAAACCATTCCCAAAGCCAACTTTTCAGACACAGATTGGACTGGACAACAAGACATGAAATGATACTGGTAAAGAGTGTGCTTGCGGGCTGAAGGAGATAAATGAGGCTAACTGGGCAGCTCCTGTCTAGAGGCCAGGTAGAGGGCAGAGGGAGGACAGGAGCTGGTTGAATGGACACAGGAAATACAGGGTGGAAATGACAAGTGTGCTGTCACGGTGTGGGGAGAGCAACTAGATTACATAACAGTATGTGTGTAAGTTTTTGTGTGGCAAACTGACTTGAATCATAAACTTTCACTTAAAGCACAGGAAAAAAAAAAAGAAGAAGAAGACAAAATACACAATACTGGAAAAAAAATCAAATAACATAGAAGCATCCAAAGAAGAAAGTAAAACAACCACTCTCACAATTTGTTGTGTGTCTCTTTAAATTATGCTGATATGAAAAATTTTTAGGCAAGCATAAAACTGAAATATTGCACAGGGCACTCATTAGTAATTCAGTCTCTTCTGCCCCAAGCTATGTGACCACATGCAAGTTACTCAACCTCTGTGTCTGTTTATCTCTAGAATGAGGACCATAAGATAATATCTATTTCTAATGTTACTAAGGATTAAATGAAATTACCTTTACAAGGAAGTCCTTGGGTAGTGCAAACAGAAAGCACTCAGTGACTAACCCCAAGGTACTTCAGAAGAAAGGCTGGGCAATCTGCTCCCAAAGCATCGGCACTTGAGACCCTCTGGAGCACAGTTCCCCTCTGACATGCATGGGATCTCCCTCAGTTGGAGTCAAGTCTACAGCAACTTCTTTTTAAATAAACTATATGCTTGAAAATATCAGCTCCTCTGTAGTCACTGTTCACTCAATATGTACTTACTTAATTGGCATCTAAGCCTCCTTGGGAAACCCTGGTGGCATAGTGCCTAAGTGCTGTAGCTGCTAACGAAAAGGTCAGCAGTTTGTATCCTCCAGGTGCTCCTTGGAAACTATGGGGCAGTTCTACTGTGCCCTATAGGGTGGCTATGAGTTGGAATCGACTCGACAGCGGTGGGTTTTGTTTTTGTTTTTGGTGGTGGTGGTTTCTTGGTTAAGAGCTCAGCTACCAACCGCAAAGGTTGACAGTTCGAATCCACTGAGCAGCTGCTTGGAAATCCTATGAGGCAGCCCTGCTATGTCAGATAGTTCGCTGTGAATCGGAGTCACCTCCCTCGCGATGGGTTCTTCCGGTTTTCTTTTGATGGATGTCTGTGGAGTTTTCGATTTAGGTGTTATAAACCAAGTGACAGTTCAAATTCACCAGGGGCTCCTTGGCAACTGTTCAGGGCAGTTTCACTCTGTACTATAGAATCACTGTGAGTCAGAACTGACTCAGCAGCGATGGGTTTTGTTTGGGATTTTTGCTTCTTTGAGGTCGTTTTTTAAACGTCGGCTTCTCCATGAAGCCTTTTTAAATTTTCCCTTTAAAAGTCCACCTAGCAGCTGCAATCCCCCTTCCTTGACTCTCGTTCTTGCTTTTTTCCTTTTTCCCCATTTACTGGGAATTGAGGGGTTTTCCGGGACACCAGAGTTCCAGCTTTACAACGAGGCAAGTTCAGGATGTTGGTCGCCTATTTAAACACTTCCCGCATCTGAATACGCCCTGTATTTTACTTTTTTATTTTGTCAACTGCCTCTCCCACTAAAACTAAGTGTCACAAGGGCAGATGTTTTTGTCTTCCTCATACATGGCAATAGATCAGATACAGGAAGTGTTTGTGGCTCATAAAAGTGCTGTATAAATGTTTGTCGAATGAAGGAAGGAAGGAACTCGTTGGATGCCTGATCACCAGAGGGATGGTGCCAGCGAAGTTTCCTTGGGATTTTAAAAATACCCTACCATAGGGAGATAGCCTCAGATGGGGCAGGCAAACGGCTGGGCTCGGAATGAGGCAAAGGCTTGACTTGCCCAATTTTTCCCTCTCCCAGGACAGAGCCGAGCAGTGGTCAGCGCTCCTGGGAATGGCTGAGGTGTTAGGGCCCAGGCTGGGGCCACTGGTTCTGACCTGCTGCCCGCTGCCACCCTCTGGCGGTCTCTCCTGAAAGCGCAGCCAACATGCGCGTTCCTCCCATTTACCCTTACCTCTGTTTTATCCCGGTTCAGCTCCTCTCCACTCTTTCCTCCTCTCATTCCCCTCTCACCCCTTTCCTGTCTGCCTGCCCTGTTACCCTGCTGCCTAGTGGCAAGAACTTTGACCTTAGTTCACTGAGTTAAAACCTAGCTCTGGTCTCTGCTAGCTGTGTGACCTTGAGCCAGCTACTAGACCTCCCTGAGTCAAGGTGTCCTTCTCCGGAAAATGAAGAGGGTAACTCCTGAGGGTGAAATGAGATAATCCACACAGAATACCCAGCACAGTGCCAACCTAATAGACGTTTATTAATTTTTTTTTATTAGTAGTATTATTAGGCCTGGCACTTGATGGCTGCTCAGATAATGGGCAGTTTCTTTTCTTTCTTCTTCATTCCAGGTAACCCAGGCTGCACAGCAGATTCACATGAGGACTTCTACGGATATCCAAGCCCTCCCATCCCGGATCATTAAGCAGAACCCTTCGGTGGGACTACAGGCACCCCCAAGTGATTCTAATGGGCAGTCCAGGTTGAGGCCCAACTGGGTGACCAATTGTCCTGCGTGACCTCAGACTTTCCCAGTGTTATCACTGAAAGTTTTGAGTCCCAGCAACCCCTCAAGCAAACCAGGGTATTTGTTCACCCTCCACCCTCTCTTCTGAATCTCAAATCAGAGCACCTTGTCTGAGCATTTGAAAACACAAGCTTGGGGTGGTGGGTCACAGAGGCCGCCTGGTCAGCTGTGGCAGGAGCCAGGCTCTGAGTGGGGGATGCATAGGGAGAGATGGGCGGGGGGGCACTGGTTTGGGCTCAGTCGGACAGGTCCCCATCAGGTTCCCTGGGCATCTGGCCCCTGGCTGCCCTCTCCATGGCCTTCACCCAGCGGTCCCTCAGCTCCTTGGTCTCAGCCTTGAATGTGTACAGCTGGCCTGACTGCTGCAGCTGGAAGAGCCTGGGGTCCGCCTGGGGCCCAGCTGTGACCTGGTAGCCCAGCAGGGGGATCGAGGTATGAGCCCGCATGTCCTGGGAGGAGAAAGGAGGGCAGTGTGTCACTGTCCCCCACCCTTACCCCCACTTCAGCCACATGGCCTCGGATAGTCATTTCAAAGGTAGCAGTCACACACCCGCCTTTCACACTCCATACGCCTATGAAGGGGAGTGGGCTGATGGGAGGACAGTGAGGAAGTGGAGAGAAGAGCAGACCATTGACTGAGGGCAGAGCAATTGTGACCTGGCGTTTGGGCCCAGCTCTGAAACCTGCAAACTCTGTGACTTGAGGGTACCACATTTTCATTGTGCCTCAGTTTCCTCATCTCACATATAAAAAAAGCAAACTCATTGTTGAGCGGATACTGACTCATAGAGACTGTATAGGACAGGGTAGAACTGCCTAGTAGTTTCTAAGGAGCACGTGGTAGGTTCGAAATGCTGACCTTTTGTTTAGCAGCCTGAGCTCTTAACCAATGTGCCACCACAGCTCCATCCTACGGACAAGACCACTGAATGAAGGAAGGAAGGAAGGAACTTTTTGGCTGCCTGGTCGCCAGAGAGATAGTGCCAGCGAGGTTTCCTTGGGATTTTGAAAATACCCTACCATAAGGGGGTAGCCTCAGATGGGGCAGGCAAACAGCTGGGCCCGGAATGAGGCAAAGGCTTGACTTGCCCAATTTTTCCCTCTTCCAGGACAGAGCCCAGCAGTGGCCTGGGCTCCTGGAAATGGCTGAGCATTCAATACTCAGTGCTGAGCGTCACCACCACTCCCCACCCCCTGCAAGCACACACCATGGCAAGGCGGGGCCTGGGCAGGTGGTGGCCGCCTTACCTGAGGGGCAGCGTAGATGTAGAGAACCAAGGGGTCATCCCAGGGGATGACGCACCAGCCCCGCGGGCCATTCCTGCCCCACCTGTCCCCAAGGAGCTGCAGGAAGCTGCACATCAGGTTCTGCTGGGACCCCATAGCCGACCCTTTCTGAAACCAGAGAGAGGGACTGTCAGGGACCAGAGCATCCGTTATATTTCGGATCTTGGTCTGAGGCTCGACAACCACTAATCTCATCTTTGCAGCAACCCTACAAGGAGGGATTATTTGTCCCCGAAGCTTCAAGAGGTCCCATCATGTGCCTGTGTGCCTGTGGTTGCAGCTGGCAGGTGGCAGAGCTGTAACTGCCTCCCAGACAGCCTGACCCTTTGTGCGTGCACCTGGGGGCTTGCTTATCACCTGTGAGCTGCCTGGCTGACAAACTGGGGCTGGAGAAGAGGCTGACCATGCCCTCTCTCCAGGAGCAGGCTGTGTTGCCCAGCAGTCAGGAAAGGGCTAGGCAGGGGCTCGTGGATTCTTTGTCCATGGGCAGGAGCCAGCTTGAATCCGGGAGCTGAGGTCAGCTGGAATAAGGCTGCGGGCTTCTCTCACCTCCCAGGGACAGTGGGATGTCGACCCGGCCTGTGGGGTGGTTGTAACCGATGTCTGGGATGGCTGGCACTGTATTTGTGGAGCAAAGCCGAACACAGCCGGTGCCCCAGCAGCAGCCAGAGAGCAGCCTGGGGAATGCCTGTGGAGGTTTGGTGGCTTAGAGAGGTCCCCTGGGCAGCAGAAAGCCTGGCTTCTGGCTGGCTGGCTGGGTGACCTTAGGCTAGTCACTTGTCTGGTCCTGGGTCCTACTCCATGGGTGGAGGAGCGCTATGACTGGTCCCTGAAGTTCTTTCCAGTTAGAAGGGAGCCTCCAGCCTGCCTCTCTCTGGCAATGACACCTTGCTCTGGAGTCTATGTCCCCCTCTATAAAATGCAGTCACTAATATCGGCTAGCTCTGCCTCTTGGGACTATTAGGGCAAGTATGGGGACCTAAGCAGGGACTGTCCAGAGGCCACCATGCTATTATTGGATGTGGGGACACAGAGGAGCAGAAGAGCCTGGACAACAGGGCTGCAGCCAAATGTTGCATCCGTTTGGTGCCAGGCCTAGTGCTGTTTGGGTTGTGGAGGGGTCATGGGAAGGGGTGGTCTGTGGACAGAAGAGAGAAGGCGGGAGCAGGCAGTGGGCAGTGTGACCATGTCTGGCTTGTTTCCCAGACAGTACCAGCACGTGGTGGGTGCTCAGCATGCGTTGCTGAATGGATGACAGGGACAGGATGGCTGCCCTCACCTCCAAGATGCCCCGTCTCTTGTCATCCTTGTCCTCAGGGAGCACGTTTCCAGTAAGGAATGTGTAGCAGCGGCAGCAGACTCGGTTGGGCTTATTGTCATTGTACTTCAGCTTGGCCCGGTAGTCAGAGCACCTGGCACACACCACCTGCCAAGGACAGCCGGGAGGGTGACACAGGGCCTGAATGAGGCCGGTGGGGGGCGGGGGGCTGTACTTGTAGCTGGCCGGGGGCAGGGGGAGCAGCAACCAGTGCCAGAGCAAGATAAGAAAGCTGCGGGAGAGGCGTGGAGGCAGAGAGGGGTCCCGGCATGCAGTGCAGGAACAGAGCTCAGACTCTGGGTTCCCCCAGCCTAGGCTCTGAGACCCAGACCCACCTCAAGTGTGCTAACTTCTCTTCCCCACAGATTCCTCTTCTGTGGAACAGGGATGAAATCGCTTAACTCTGCTTTGTAGGATATTTAAAGGTCAGAAGTCAAACCTCATATATAGCCACTCATCCTGGGGGCTGGAATGGGTTTGCCCTGGAGACTCTGCTCACATCAGACTTACTCCCTTCTGCCCTCTCACCTGGCTCACCTGACACTAAGGACACAGCAGCCCAGAGGTGACGGCACCTCGCTGAGGGCCACCACAGAAGCCACTGGTCCTCCACAAACAGCACCTTTCTTTAGAGCTCTGTGAGTTTGCTTTAAGACTCCTGCAAATTTCGCATCCAACTCAGTCACGTCATCAGGTGTATTCTAACAGAAACCATAGTTCAGGTTAACTAGCAAAGAATGCCTGCCCTCAGCGTGGTGTTCTTTGAAGAGCTATCAACGTGGGATCAGAGTGACAACATCAACTCAAAAAATTACGTAGGAAATTTAGGGGGCAGTGAGTTTATGTTTAGAGGAAGAACAGCTCAGAAAAGGAGGGTGAGAATGGTTGCATAACTCAAAGAATGTCATCGGTGTGGCTGACTTGTACACAGAAACTGTCGAATGGGTGTATGTTCTGCTGAGTACATCCTCAACAACAACAACAACAAATGAAATAAATTAATTTTTAAAAATGATGGGTTGATGTTTAGGGGCAAGAAGACATGCCATGCCTACTGTGCGTTAGGGTCCACCCTCAGCCTGCCCTGAAGAAGCCCCCAGGAAGGTTAACACAAGTCCTACAGAAGAAGCCAGGTGAAGACGGTGGGAGAAGATTGGAAAGAAACATGCAGTGTGACTTGGAGACTCGGGGGTCACAGTGAATTCAGAACGTGGTCTTGGAAAGGGAGGGAGGAGGAGAGCAGAGAGTTATTCCTCAGCCAGATCCAGCTTGAGAAAGTTGGTGTGTGCTTAGCATGTTGCCCGGGGAGGGACCCACAGGAGAAGGCCCAGCCCCTGCACCGCCTTCCCAAGGATACTTGTCTGGCAAGAAAGACAAAAACTAAGCATCGAAACCACTGAAAGAATGACTCACAAATTACAAAGCCATGCATGGGCATGAGAAACTCCAAATCAGGACAGGGTTAGCTCAGACAGCTCCACATGGGGCTTCAGCTACCTTGGGAATCTTGGATTCCTTTGTTATTGAGGGATTTACATATTTTATATTATTATAAATATACATACATTTATATAATTCTACAGAAATACATTAGATTTATTTTCTCTCCCATCAACTAGTTATTTTGAAAAAATTTCTTATCTGCCAATTATAAAACCCAAACCATTGCCATCAAGTCGATATCAACTCATAGGACAGAGGAGAACTGCCCGACAGGATTTCCAAGGAGCAGCTGGGGGACTCAAACTGCTGAACTTTCAGTTAGCAGCCAAATTCTTAACCATTGGGCTAACAGGGCTTCCTCCAACCTACAGACAAATTGAAAGCATAATACAATGATACCTCCCAATCTAGATTCACCAACTGTTAGTATTTAGGCCACCTTTGCTATAGCTCTCTATAATTATTCTTTGTTTTTTTCCTGAGCCATTTGAGAAAAAGTTGCTGTCATCGTGACCAAAAACCCATTGCCTTCAAGTCTATTCCAACTCATCGCAGCCCTGTACGACAGGGTAGAACTGTCCCACAGGGTTTCCTAGGGCGTGAATCTTTTTTCTTCTTCTTTTTTTGGTGGTTTAGGTGAAAGTTTACAGCTCATGTTAGCATCTCATGCAAAAGTTTACACACACATCATTATGTAACCCTAGTTGCTGTCCGTATAACATGACCCCACAGTCCTCTTTTTTGCCCCAGACTTCTCATTCCATCTAACAGCTCCTATCCCTTCCTGCCTTCTCATCTTGCCTCCAATCAGAAGCTACCTATTTAGTCTCACGCATCTACTTGAACTAATAAGCACACTGCATGAGTATCATTTTATTTGTGTCTTATAGTTGCCTATTTTTTGCCTGAAGAGTTGGCTTCAGAAATGATTTTGTTTCTGGGTTAAAAGAGAATCTTGGGGTTGTGTCTTCAGGGGTTCCCCCAGTCCCAGTAAGACCACTAAGTCTGGGATTTTTACTAGAATTTGAGTTCTACACTCTACTTTTTTCGTGTTCCACCGGGAACTCTGTATTGTGGTCCTTGTCAGGGTGTCATCGATGGCAGCCAGGCACCATCTAGTTCTTCTGATCTCAGGCTGATGGACTCTCTCGTTTATGCATCCCTTTTTGTCTCCTGGGCTAGTATTTTTTTGTGTGTCTTTACTGTTCTTCATTCTCCTTTGTTCCAAGTGTGTTGGGAGCAATTGATATCTCTCAGATGGCTCCTCACTAGCTTTTAAGACCCCAGAGTAGGCTAGTCTTTATGAAACACACTGTCACACCTTTCTGTCACGGAGTGGCTGGCAGATTCCAACCACCGACCTTTTGATTAGCAGCCCAGTGCTTTAATCACTGTGCTACCAGGACCCGCTGGCATCTCCTTAGAACAAGGCCATTCTCCCACCTATCTACAATGTCATTGTCACACTGGGACAATGTAACATTGATACAATGGCAAAGCATAGCATTATCTATATGTGACTCATAATCAAATGTCTCCAGAGGCACCAATAACAGACCTTTGAAACCATTCCCCCACCCCCATCCAGGATCCAATTAAGGGTCATGCATTTTATTGGTTACTGGGTGCCTCAGTAGTCGATTTTGACTCACGGGAATGCCACATGACAGCAGAACTGCTCTACCGGATTTCCTTGGAGCCCTGGTAGCGCAGTGATTAAGCACACAAGCTGCTAATCAAAAAGTCAACAAACAGTTCATATCTACCAAGCTACTCCTTGGAAACACTATGGGGCAGTTCTATTCTATCCTGTAGAGTTGATATGAGTCAGAATGAACTGAACAGCAGTGGGTTTGGGTTGGGGGGTGAGGTAGGGTGGTTATGGACAAGTCTCTCTCCCTTTCTCCCTTGGAGCTGCTGGGTGAGTTCGAACCAGCAATCTTTTGGTTAGCAGCTGAGCACCTAGACCGTTGTGCTCCCAGGGTTTTGATGAGATTTCGTTTAGTTGTCAGGATATTCTATTAAGCTGGAAGGTTGGTAAGTAGATGTTATTGTGGTATTCTTTATATTTCTTAACAATGTTTAATATCTTTCTTAAGGAATTATTTTCAAAATTGCAGGTGTGAGTGGGCCCAGCGCTTGCTTACAGGTGTGAATCACTGAGCACCAATAACCAATCCCAGACCCTTTCCATCTGACTTCAGAATGCAGCCCTTGACTTACACCTGAATACAATGCATCCTCAGGGCCAAAAACTAACTTCTGGTCCTGATTCAACACAGTTTGGGGACACCTCCCTGACAGGCCCCAGCCTACCCCAGGAGGCCCCTTCCTGTCCCAAGAGCACAAAGGGCTTCTCCATCTGCAGAATAAACTGAGAGTACTGTAACGTCAACCCAGACAGCCTCAAACACAGCAGGCGCTTAAAAAGCAAAGTAAGATCTGCCTCTGACAGCCAGATCTGAGCTGTGGAAACAGAGGAGTGGACACATGCCTTTCTTAACAAGCTGGCTGGCTGCTCCTGTGAGCGTGCTCTGCTGAGCCGCTGAGAAAGGGAAGAGAAGAGGGAAGGGAAAGAAATGGATTTTATTTCACTGACTCCTCACTTCCACCCTGGAGGTAAGGATTATGATCCCAATTTCATGCATGAAGAAACTGAGGCCTGAGTCTGGAGAGCAGAGTTGGCAACAGAACCAACTAGGTGCCCGAGTGCTGAGGACATGCCAAGAAGAGGAGCGGATGGTGAGGCGAGGCTAGCCAGGAAGAGAAGATGCCGGGGTGAGGGCGGGTGCATGGCAGGCATCCAACTGGTGAGATCATGGGTGCAGGGCCTGAGAGTGGTTGAGAGCTTTGGAAGCCCCCATGCCAGAACTGCAGGCCGTTTCCTGCTCTTGGGCCTGGGGGCTTTGGTGAATGATGGTAAAAAAGGAAGTTGAATTAACAGAGTCAGCTTTGTGGGGGAAAGAGCAACTCCTGTTTTCAGAGGTCCGCAGAAGGTAGCGTCCCCACATCTGGCACAGAGGCGGCACCGACATTTCCAGGTTGCGCTGGCAGTTGGCAGGAAAGGGGAGCAGGGCCTGAACCAGGAGCAGGAATTAGGGTTGGGCAGGGTAGAGGCACCGGCAGGGACACTCACGTAGCCACAAGCCCGGCAGTGGTGGCGACGGCGCGTTAGGGCGTTGAAGGGCTCCTGGCAGCGCATGCACATTGTCACCATCTTGTCCCGGACCCACTGTGGCGCCCGGAGGCCCAGCTCCTCTGACTGCAGCTGTACAGTGGGGAGTTGGGCATCAGCATGGGCACTTCATTCACTGAGGCGCTGGAGTCCTCTGCTCACCTGCCCACCCACTTGTGAAACAGATTATGTGTATGGTGCTTTCCAGGGGCTTCCACATGGAGTGGACTGAGCTGGTGAAGGCCAGGTGGGGGGGCCCGTTACTGGAATCCCTATTTTACAGATGAGAAAACTGAGGCCCAGAAGTCAAGTGTTTCAGAAGGTCACCTAGCAAGTCAGAGTTCAGAGCTCAAATTTGAAGTCAGCCACAGACGTTCAATGTGAAGTCCCAGCATCCTTCTATCTTCCCTGGGCCTCGTGTTTCTCAGACACTTACCAGCCCCAGCAGGCACTGCCACCCACAGTCAGAGATACAGATGTGGAAACCGTCCCAGGGAGAGTTGCATATAGAGGCTCCCAAAGGAATTTTTTGCTAATGTGGAAACTTTGGCACTGTAGTCACTGAATAGGGAGCTGGTGGCGTGGGTGGACTTCTCCTGGTCCCTTTAAATTGTACTGTAGATGACAGTCCCCCTCTCTTCTAGTTGGCCCAAGCAGAAAAGAGAGAAGGAACAATATCTGTTTATAGCTGGTGGCCCCAGTGAGCGGTGCAAAAGGCTTCACTTACCTCCTGCTCCTGCGTCTCTCCCTCAGGGCTCTGGACCGCAGCCCTGAAGGTTTCATTCCGCTTCTCGATTTGGTCAATGGCTGTCTGGCAGGCCTGGAGACAGAGTGGGGAACAGACTGCTCCTCTGTCCCTCCATCCCCAGACTCAACAAAGATTGCTGAGAGCCTACTGGGTGCCAGGCCCTGGGATCCTAAGCATACACTGGCTGATGTAAGAGGGGATAAACTATTAGCTCCAGATTACAAATGGGAAAACCGGGGCTCAGAGAAGTCAGTGAACCAGGCAGTGAGAGAGCAGCAAGATTTGAACCCAAGTCTTACTCCAAAGGTGGTAGAGCTACCACAAAGAGCAGGAAGCAGCTGAATACACTCAGGTCCTCTCTCTCGTCCCCTCTCTGTCTCTGTCGCACATATGCATACACACACAGACATGTACACACGCCCCCATGTAAACACACACACATCCGCCTCTCTCGCTCTGTCTGAATAGGCTAAGCCAGAATCTTAGACGACCACAGCCAAAAGGGGCCCCAGAACATTCTGATACCTGCAACCAGGAAGTCATTTCCTCCTGGGACCTGCTCAGAAAGCAAACGCAGGTGTTGAGTGGCGCAGCCCTCTCTCGTTTTCCCTCTGCTCCCCCGGTCCCCAGCAGGCCTACCGGGCTTGCAGCTCCAGAGTGCGCTGCTTCCCAGACACCAGGAAAGCATGAGGGAACTCCGCATCGCTCAGCTCCCGCACCTGCATGGGGACAAGAGGGAGGGGACAGGGTCAGGCTTGTCACCCCTCTAGGCACTATGCAGTGGGGAGAGGGAAGACTCGCCAGAGGCAGCAGGGAGTTGAAGGATGGGAAGGGAAGGCAGAAATCTGTTTCTTGCCTCCCTCATCTCCTTTTAAGTCAAGCAAACACATCTACAACTTGACCTTGCTCTGAGCAAACAAGACTTATGACCTCTGGAATTTCAGGAGCAGATAAATGGAACCAGTGCAAGCTGTGTATCTAAGTCTTCCAATGCCACTATAACAGAAGTACCACATTTGGCCCCCATCAAATTCATATCTTTGTCACATGCAAAGCATATTCACCCCATTACACCACCCTAAAAGCCTTAAATCAACCCCAAGTTCAAAATCTCATCTTCTAAAGCATCTAAACCTAATACAAGTAAGGCTTTATGTGTATCCCATCCTGGGGAAAAATTTCTCTTCATCTGTGCCCCTGTGAAATCTAGGCTACTCGTTGTCGGCTTCCCAAATACAATGGCAGAAGAGGCACAGGATAAATATTTCCATTATAAATGGGAGAAATCGGAGGGAAAGGAAGGGTAACAGGTACCAAGCAAGTACCCAAATTGGATGGTTTTAATAAACAAAGTGTATTTTCCCAAAGTTTAGGAAGGTAGAAGTCCGAATTTAGGGTGCTAGCTCTAGGGGAAGGCTGTCTGTCTCTGTTGGCTCTGGAAGAAGGTGCCTGTCTCCTTGAGCTTCTGCTCCTCATTGATGTCCATGTGGTTTAGTACATGTCTTCCCCATCCCTGCTCTGCTGGCTTGTTTAATCTGTTTCATGTCTCAAAAGATATCAATACAAAATACACCCTATACTAATCCCGCCTTATTAACGTAACAAAGACAACCCATTCCCAAATGGGGTTATAACCACAGCATAAAACTGAAAGCAAACCCACTGTTGTAGAGTTGATTCAGACTCATAACAACTCTATAGCACAGAGTAGAACTCCTCCGTAGGAGAGACTGGCAGATTTGAACTGCCAACCTTATCGTTAGCAGATGTAGCACTCAAACACCATGCCACCAGGGTTCCCAGCCACAGGCATAGAGGTTAGGATTCACATCACCTATTTCGAGGGGGACATAATTCAATCCATAACACTGGGGCGGGGGGGGGACAGCTCCTGACAAACAATTTGCTAAAAATGGAGATTGGTTTTCAAAACCAGATTTGGGGACACACAACATTTCCAGAGAAACTCAAGGCCAAGAATAAGACCTCTATCCCGCACAGTGAACGAATGCGTTGATCATCCAATTCATAGACCAAATAGATCCTCACATCTCATGTTCTCATCTTCTTGATCCAGCTCCAAGGGTCCTGAAGTCTCATGAGAGCTACCAATCACGCAGCACTTACTATGTGACGGGGATTAAGTGTGTGGACCTCCACGTTTGCATCCATTCACTCAGCGCAACTCCCAAACTCACGGACCAATCTTAACATTCCTCGAAAGAGACACAGTCAGACATGACGTGACCCCCGAGGCAAGAACCCGTCAGTAGCTAGTCAGTCTTCCCGCACCACCAAATCTGGATGAGTCGCTACCAACTTACAAGAAATACGGGAGACAGAGGGACATGTTAAATGACACCAGGGGCATGCAGTCTGCAAAATCCAGGTTGTGGAAAACTCTAACAGAGAAATGACCTGGTTTCTTCAATTAATGTTATTTTTTGCTGCTGTCTGGTTTGACCTCAGTTCATGAACCCCATGTACAACAGGAGGAGACAATTGCGAGGCATAAGATTTCTACTGGTTGACTAGCAGGAGTAGATCAGGAGTAGACCACAAGACCTTTCTTCCCAGTCTGTCTGCTCTGCTGAAATCTTTACAGCATCACAGCAACACACCAGCCTCCACTGACAGATGGGTAGTGGGTGTGCAAGAAGCGCATTGGCATGAAATTGAACTCCCATCTTCTACATGGAAGGCAAGGATTTTACCACTAAACCACCATGGCCCACCTCTCCCCACCCCTCCCCACCCCCAATTAATAAATGGCAAAAAAATATAAAAGCAGGAGAGGGAAGTAGGATCCAATGTGATACGGACTTGATACCCTTGATCATGGGGAGATCCTGCAGATTTATAAACAGAGATGGTCATGTGAAGAGAGGGCATTGGAGACAGCTACCCAATCTCTGACATCCGTTGTGTTTGGCACTCTGCTAGACGGAACGGCCTTGTGCAGCGCTCAGTCTGCACCGCTGTACAAGGAGAACCTAGGTATGTGCATTTGTTGGGGTGAAAGACTGGAATTAGAAAAACTGGAACCAGTCTGTAGCCTAACGTCCAGTTAAGACATGATACAGTCATGATCCAGGCTTACCTGAGGACTGACTCAAGTGACTGCATTTGGAGAGAGAGAAGGGATTCCTAACTGGGGGACAATGTCAAGCCATCTGGCAAGATCATGTACCTCATTGGGTGAGGGAAAGGGAAAAGGAAACAGAAGGGGAAATCCAAGGTCTGCAGATCAGAACACATTCCTTCAGAGTCAATTCTGATTCCTAGTGACACTACAGGACAGGGTAGAATTGTACTACAGGGGTTCTAAGGCTGTAGTTCTCTGTGGAAACAGACTGCCACATCTTTTTCCTGCAGTCCAGCTGGTGAGTTCAAACCACCAGCCTTTTGATTAGTGGCCAAATGCTTAAAAAGTGCTCCTTGGAGACAAGAGTAAGAAGAAATATGATGGTTTTCCTAGGAAAAGAGGACTGGGGCAGTTCCTAGCCTGAGGGGCCAGGATGTCCTGGTCAGTCCCCATTACCATCCCTGCAGAGGGACAAAACAAGGTTTCTGGAGGTCAGTTGCTGAGCTCTGCTATGCCCAGTCTCAACCACTTCCTAGGTCTGGGACAGTTCAGCCTCCTGCTAGCCAACACAGTGCTTTTTTGCTAATTAGAAGAGGATGCTCCCTTCCTGAAAACACTTTACTGACACCTGTCGGCAAACTGGCACAGTCCTCAGACACAAGACACATGACTGCCATCTGCTGGACAATTCTCATTGTAAATATACCATCTATGTATGATGCCCACTGTGTCTGGCACTCTCTTAGATGGAATGTCCTCGTGCAGTGTACAAGCTGCACAGCTGCACCAGCAGACCTTAGCCGTGCGCACCTGCACCCCTTTCCTTCCTCTATGGCTGGATCTATGTAGGGTAGGGTAACACTAGGACCAGGCCAGACTTGGGGGAAAATCAGCTGCTAGAACTAAGTCTTCCGGACAGTCAAGGTGCCGTAGGCCAGTGGCAACCGTGATGGTAGATCAAAAGTCAGACCTGCCTCCAAACCTCAGACTCGAGAGGGCTCTCAGACACAGGGTAGTTGATAGCTCTGCATCCGCCACGCCTGTGCCATCCAGGAGAGGGCGCCATGTGCCCGCTGGAACCAGGACACACTGCAGGGACACGCTCTTTGGGACTGGCAGGCACCCGCTCTTTGGGACTGGCAGGCACCGGGCCCATCACACAGGACCTGTGAGTTCTGGACGCACACCACCCATCTGACACCCTTGGCCTTTCTGTTTTCTCTTTATGACTTTAATCTGTATTTCTTGTCCTCTCAGCTTAAATCTCTGCCTCTCTTTTTCTATGACGAGGTCTCTCCTTGCAGGGCTGCCTGTCTCATTTTTCTATCTGCAGCCCTCTATAAATCTGCCTTTTTTGGTCTCACTCAACAAGGACCCCAGATACACAAACCTGCATGTCTCTGCTTCTGGAACATTCTGGCTCCCTCAGAAGATGGGAAGCAGGATGCCCCCCAGGCAGGGGCTACACTCCCAGAGAGCCTCTGTCAGTTCAGGCACAGGGTGTGAGCTGTGACTCTCCACTTCCCCTCATCAGCACCCCTAATCCTCATACTGTGTCTCAGCCCTGGGCCTCGACTGAGTCCCGGGTGCCAGGCTGCCCCAGTCAGGAGTAAGGGCAAGGCCCGCAGGCAGAGAATTCTCAGAGGCTTCTGTTTGCATCTCCTTCCTGGGGCTGATCCCTGGGGCATGGTCAGGGATGGATAGGGGGTGGGTTCAAGGATGGGGATAGGTAGCTGAAAGGGTGCCAAATAGTTCAGAGCAGAACCTCTACTTCTTCTAGACTGGCTCCTCTGCCTTCAGGGCACTCTGGGTCTCAGGAGCTAGCAGAGTGGGGAGAAAGGGGTTTCCAGGAAGGATTTCCTATCATTTCTACCACTATGCCTGAAATTCCATCTAAACTATATGTCTCAAGACCAAAGGCTTAATAGGATACAGTACAATAACATAGTGGTTAGGTACAGGGGGCACCAAACTCTGTGACATCTTGGTTTTTAATCCCAGTTTGGTTATTCCAACTGGTATTTGCTGGGGGACCTCAAATAAGCTACTTGAACTTTCTGGGCCTTGTTTTCCACATTTTTTTAAAATGAGAGTCTCTGTGGAAGCAGTCACACATGGGCAAACTGTCCGAAGTTACCCACTGTAGTCTTGTTTGCAGAGGCTGATGGTTAAAAACAGCCTAAATGGTCATCAGTAGGAGACTGAGTCCCTGGTAGGGCCAACAGTTAACACACTTGGCTTCTAACTGAAAGGCTGTATGTGTGAGGCCACCCCAAGGTGCCTTGGAAGAAAGCACTGATGACCACTTCCAAAAAATCAACGACTGGAAACGTTATAGAACACACAGTTCTCTTCTGACATACATGGGGTGGCCATGAGTCAGAATTGACTGGGATTTTTTTGTTCATTTGTTTAAACTGGTTTTAAATGTCCGAGGGACCCCTGGTGGTGCAGTGGTTAAGCTTGACTGCTAACCCAAAGGGAAGCAGTTCAAAGCCAACAGCTCCTCATGGGAGAAGGATGTGCAGTCTGCTCTTGTGAAGATCACAGCCCTGGAAGCCCTCTGGGGACAGATTCATGCTGTCCTATATGGTCACTGTGAGTTGGAATCAACTGGATAGCCGTGTATTTTTTAGTTTTTTTAATTTAAATGTTCATCAGTAGGAGATTTGCTGTCTAAATGACAGTGTGTCCTCACAGTGGGTTACTGTGCAGCTGTGCCACCGGAGGAGGCAGCTCTTCATATCCTGATACGAAACTATCCCCAAAATGAGTAGTTAAAAAAAGCAAACTATAGAGTAATGTATGGAGTGTGCCACTATTTATGTGAAACAAAAGTGAAGAAACCATAACAGATAATTGTACCTGCAAAGACTAACTCTGGGAGATCCCACAAGAAGCAATGGCTGTCTTCCAGAAGGGGAAAGTTAGAAGGATCCCTTTCATTGTAAATATTTTTAAACTTGATTTTGGAATGAGATCTTAGGCTGTGAATTATCTATATTTTTAAGTAATAAAATTAAAATTATTTTTAAAAGGTAAGAACAAAAATGACAGGAAATCTTATCAGCCCCTGCCTGGTAGAGCTCTTCTGAGACCCCACAAGACAAGGTCTGGCCCAATTTCCTGGGGTGTCCTGTTGATGGGCTCTTGTCCAGATGATGGCTCTTGCTCACTCGCAGCCACACCTGGGTGGGGGCAGATAAGAGGCAGCAGCCGAGCCGACCCGGGAGACCTTTCCTACTAAGCATGTGCCCTGTAGGTCTGCAACATCTGTATCACCAGGGAGCCGGTTGGAAATTCATCTTAGGACCTGCTCCAGACTGACCACATAGAGCCTGCATTTTAACAAGATGCCCAGGGGACTCGTAGGCACACGGAAGTCTGAGAAGTGCTGCCATGAGCTGAGCCAGAGCGTGCACCGTCCCAAAGAGTGAGCCAGGCTGGTGGAAATCTAGCAAGGACTCTGAGCAGAAGAGCTGGGAGCCTGGGTAGGAGTGTTCTCGCCCCAAACTGTTTCACCTCCAAGTTGGCCCAGGACCTGCCAGGCTTCAGTACATGGAATGAAGACATGATTGGGTCCCTCCCACTATTCCCCACACTCGTTCCTGCCATCCAGGTGAAGCCTGATGGAGGCTGAGGGTTATGATGGTTAATTTTGTGTGTCAACTTGTCTAGACTAGGATTCTCAGTGATCTGGCAGACACTAGAGTGGCTTACTGTTCCACACAGTAACATAATATAGTTTAATCACCTTCCACGATGTGATTGGGTGAGAACAGCCAATCAGCTGAAAGGGAAATTTCTTTGTGGGTGTGGCCTTTCCTCTGGTATATAAATGGATGTTCAAGCAGATTTTGCTCTCTCCCAATCCTGCACTCTTCTCATCACCAGACCTACAAATCTTGGGGTGCAAGCTGGCAGAAGTCTCTGACTTGCCATCTGACCTGCAGATTCGGGACTCACCAACCCCCTCAATTGTATGATCCATTTCCTCAACAGCTCTCTCTCGCCACATATATATAAAAACACATCTAACTAGTTCTGCTCACCTAGTTGCCATTGAGTTAACTCTGACTTGTAGTAACTCTACAGGACCAAGTAGGGTTTCCAAAGTTGTCATCTTTACAGAAGCAGACTGCCACATCTTTCTCCCATGGAGCAGCCAGTGTGTTCGAACCATTGACCTTTCAGTGAGTGCTTAACCACGGTGCTACCACGGCATGTTGGTAGGGGGCTCCTCTAGAAAACCCAAATTAAGATGGGGGACCTCTCACCTTCATCCCAGCCACATCGATGCGGGTCCTCACTTGGAAGTGGGCGCCCACCTGGATGACCCTGGGCACACAGTACAGCAGCATGTTGTTGAACTGTAGGAGACACAAATGTGAGTGTGTGTGAGTGAGTGTGAGTGTGGGGGGGTAGTAGTTTGAGGGGGAGAGGGCAGGAGGACAGTCAGTTGGAGCTCACCAAGGCCTGCTGTGCACATAACATCTCCTTGCCTGTACCCTACACTCTGAGCCAGATCATAGGATGTCACAGACATATCAAGAAAGGGGCTGTCTAGCCTCCAGCCAAGTTAGAGAAGTCACTGAAGGGTCATCCTACCTGTGAGCATCAAGGACTACAGAAGACCTTGGAAACCCATGAGGTCTTTCTCATAGGAGCTCAGGGCAGCAGGGGCTTATGAGAGGCTGTCCCCAAGACCTCCAGGCAGGCACATGTGTCCACATTTCCAGGAGATCCCCTGGTTTCTTAACTGTCAGCCAGGGCAGCTCTTCCTTGATGCTTTATAGGACCAGTTAATACTACAGGCTGTGGAGCCAAACTGATTGATCTCAAACACTGTCTGTCTCGCTTCCTGGGGCATGTCTGGCAAGTGCGTGGCTTGGAAATTCCTGAGGCCTAGAGGCAGCAAGTGACTTGTCCAAAGACACCCAGGTACCAAAGGCAGAGAGGACAGAGAAGGGAAGGCCCTTCTCTTGCTGTTGCTGCAGTGCCAGGTGAAGGCCAAGACCCAGGACAGAGTGACCCATGGAGTTCTCTCACCAGTGTGCAGTAGGTACCCCCATACCAAGAACAGGTAGCGCTCCATGGGGTCACTGCGGCGGAAGGAGATCTTGAGGACAGGACCCTCGCGCAGCAGGGTGTTGGAGGGGTCCACTATGTCATCCTCAAGGCCCAAGCGCTGGTACACCTCCCACAGATCCTGCAGTCGCTCCTGGGGGTAGGGCAGGGGGAACACCCTTAGCCAGGGGCAGACAAGGCTCACCTGCTCCTGGAAGGTTTGCCTTGTGACGATGGAGACAGAGGATGTGAGGGGAGGGCGGTGGAGCAGAGAAGTGTCATGGGGTGGGACCCGGGGATGAGTGGGTACGGTGGCCGGCCTATGTTAGGGGGAGGCTGAGACCTGCAGGGAGGCCAGGGCCGCTGGGCCGGGCTGCTCACCATCTCTGCGATGGCTGCGTTGGAGTGCTGAGCTGCCGAGAAGATCATGTCCAGGGCTTCTGGGGAGGGCAGGACCAGAGTTATTCCCTGAATCCCTGGGGCTGACGGCTGCAGCAGGAGGCCCTTGAGGCTTCACACGGTGGCCTCAGGATCTGCCACATCCAATCCCAGAAGCAACCCTGCCTCTGCAGACCAGACTGTGGGGTATCTGCACCACTTCCTAACCAGGGTGAAGAGACTGGAAGCCACCAAAGTGCAGGGAGTAGGCACCAGCTTCTGTGACTGTCGCAATTCGGCCTATCAAGTGGGAGCCAGAGCGTGCAGTGGACACATCATGGACTGTAGCACCAAACAGCCATGGGTTCAAATCCTGCTCTGCTCCCTTCTGGCTGTGTGACCTTTGGCAAGTCACATAACGTCTTTGGGCCTTAGCACCCAGGTGAGGGTACCGATAGTGTCTACAAAGTGCCTATGATCGATGTTAACAGCTTGTGGTCATATTAATTACTTTAGCAGATGTTAATAAATGTATCAAAGAAGCTTGGGGCTCCTCAGCTCCCTGGCCCTCAGAGATGTTCTCACTTTGGGCGTCATCCCGGTCTGCAGCCTGAGCGGGCAGTTTCCGCAGGTAGTCCTTGAGCAGCAGCTCATAGCGCGGGATTCTCTGTACAGGCTCCAGCATGTGGTGCTGTAGGGTCAGGCTGCCTGAGGCCTCGCTGCTCTTGGGGATGAAAGCGGGAGGAATGGGGAGGGGTGAGAATGAGAAGGGAGTGTCAGGTTGTCCTTGAGCATGAAGGAGTTAGCAAGAGGTGGGGAGGGGTATTGAGGTCAGCCCAGGCAGCTGAGCTCTGGGGAGGACTGCCAGGCCCTGGTGTGGGCGTGGTAAAGTATCATTGAGGGAAACTGAGGCATCACACACCGGGGATGGTAGCACTCTGGGCCCCCAACTCACCCAAACTCACCTGGATGCGTGTGATAACCTCCTGGAATGGTGGGGACTTGTCCGTCCAGGCGGCCAGCAGCTCAGCGGCTCTCCCAAAATTCTTGACGTACTCACTGTACATCTTCAGAAAGGGGGCCAGTTTCTGGATCACGTCGCCAATGCGGGGGGTGGCTGTCCTGCAGGAAGGGTACCAGGTACTGCCCTCAGCCTGACCCCTGACCTCTGATCTATGCATGGAGGGACAGCCATGTTGTCATCGTACCTATGTGTATGATTGAGTTCCACTGGCGCCTGAGCTTCCTGGGAGCACACGCTGTTCTGTCCTAGTGACTGATCTCCCCCGCAAGACCCAGCCCACAACAGTCATTCAATAACCGATTGGTGTCTGATTACACCATTACAATGAGGGTCACAGGCTAAGCACTGACCAAGACACTGTTGCCTGTCTCATCTCATTGAATTCTCACAACAGCCCTGAAGGTGGAAGCAGTCATTAGCCCTTCTTCAAGATGAGGAAACTGAGGCTGCAGGGATAAAAACTTATCCAGCATCATCCTGTGGTCTGGACTGAAGATCACACGACCCAGGGGCTGCTTCGGCAGAGCAGTAAGAAGCTGGCCTGAGTTTGAGTCCCATCTGCACCTCTTACTCTAGCTGTGTGATCTTGGACAAGTCAATTACCCACTCTGGGTCTCAATTTTCCCATCTGAAAAAATGGGAATAATGATAGTTACCCTGATAGAGTTGTCTTTAAACTATATATATTTTTAATTTTACTATCATGAAAATGTTCAAGCAATCACAAAGAAGATATAATAATGAGCCCTCATATACTTGGTAATAGATAGCAAAAAAGAGGAAGACTGTCGAAGAGATGGACTGACCCAATGGCCGCAACAAGGGGCTCGTACACAGCAACAACTATGAGGATGCTGCCAAGTCGGGGAGTGTTTCATTCTGCCGTACACAGGGTCACTACAAGTGGCAGCTGACTCGACAGCACCTGCCGGTGACAGCAACCACCCTATAGCATCACCTGGATTTAGCAATTACTAACATTTGTCTTTTTTTTCACCTTTGCCAAAGAATTTTAAAGGACATCCCAGGTGTCATGACATATTTGGGGCAAACTATATAATGCAAGCACTTTCACCTCTATATAGTTTAGTGGTCATTTTGGAGAACGAAGGAGGCTTCTTATAACCACAATCAGCACACAGCAGGCTCTTAGGAAGATTAGGAGTGTTAGTGGGTGGACAGCAAAGAGCCAGGCTTGTAGGAAGCCTATCTCCTGAGTCACTGGGCTCAGGAAGGACTTGACCTGCCCCCTTCCCTGGGGCACCCCCACAAGCTCCAGAACTCATTTATCCAAGCCCCTTACCATGCAGCTAGACCTGGGCACAAGGAAGAGACTGCCACGGCCTCACAGCAAGGATAGGGGTCCTACAGCCCACTGGGCTATATACTTGACCTGGTCAGACTGCAGGCAGGGGGCCTCACCAGTCGTCCAGCCGCCGCTGCAGCTCTGGGAGGAAGAACTGAGAATGGAACTGGTAGATGGAGGAGATGTTGGAGAAGATGAGCCTGACCACGTCCTCAGGGAAGGCCTTACCGCTGCGGGCCTCCTTCAGCAGCTCCTGGAAGAACACCTGCAGCAGGGCCCCGGGCCACTCAGCCTGGGGGGAGAGGAAGAGCCACCCACCAGCCTAGGGGGAGATGCTCACAGCCCCGGGGGACTCTAGGGCCCTCCAGCTTACTAAATACTTTACCTCCTTAGTCTCCCAGTGTCCTCACAACAGCCCTGGGAAGAGATTGATGGGGAGGATTCTATTCTGGGTACTTTACAGATAGGCAAACCAAGACCTAGGAATGAAGGGACCTGACCAAAGGCTGGCAGTTGGGGAAAGTCAGAAATGGCCGGCTCTGGGTCTGCCAGGAAACCCTGGTGGTGTAGTGGGTTAAGTCCTACATCTGCTAAGCAAAAGATTGGCAATACAAATCCACCAGGTGCTCCTTGGAAACTCCATTGGGAAGTTCTCCTCTGACCTCTATGGTCACTATGAGTCAGATCCAACTTGACAGCCGTGGGTTTGGTTTGGTTTCAGGGTCTGCCAAGGCCTTGGACTCCACCAGGCTGCAGATCTCCATACTGACGTCATGCGTGTCATTGATTCAATTCTTGAGTCTCAAGGCACCTTAAGAAAATGTGAGGGCATGCGAGTGATGACGATGAGGGCATTGGAATGATTAGCAAGCCTGGAAGGACTGGCTGATGTGTATACTGCTCTATGCGGTATTGGCCGAGACACCAAGGGTGGAAAGGGGCCTGGTGCCAATGGGCTAAATTCTAATTTCTACCTCAACTTCACTGGCTAATTCTTTTCTGAAATAGATTGCCAAGTCCTACCTCATCTGTCTTAGTCTAGAAACTCGGCTGAAATCTGTCCACCATGGGTGACCCTGCTGGCATTTGAATTATCAGTGGCATAGCTTTCAGCATCCCAGCACAAGCCAGCTTAGTGTGACAAACTAACAGAAATGAATTATTTTGAAAGGAATTAGCCAGTAAAAGCCTTATGAATAGCTGTGGAACATTGTCTGGTATAGTGCTGGAAGATGAGACCCTCAGGTTGGAAGGCACTCAAGAGAGGACTGCGGAAGGGCTGCTTCCTCAAAGTAGAGCTGACCTGAATGACACGGATGAAGTCAAGCTTTCAAGACCTTCATTTGCTAATGTGGCATGACCCCAAAAGAGAAGAAACAGCTGCAAACATCTGTTAATAATAGAAGTCTGGGGTGTACAAAGTACAAGTTTAGGAAAACTGGAAATTGTCAAAAATGAAATGGAATGCATAAGGAGTGATATCCCAGGCATTAGTGAGGTGAAATGCACTGGTATTGGTCACTTTGAATTAGACAATCATGTGGTCTAGGAATAAGTGTCTAGGTTTAGGAATAGGTGCCCGAAATAACAACTTGAAGAAGAATGACCTTGCATTCATCATCAAAAAGAACATTTCAAGATCTATCCCGATGCACAATGTTATCAGTGATAGGAAAATATACAGATGCCTACAAGGAAGATCAGTTACTACAACTATTATTCAAACTTATGTGTCATTCATTAAGTTCAAAGATGAAGAAACTGAAGGTTTTTACCAACTTCTGCAGTTTGAAATCAATCAAACACGCAGTCAAGGGGCACAGATAGTTACTGGTGATTGGGATGCAAAAGTCAAAAACAAAGAAGGATCGATAGTTGGAAAATATGGTCCTGGTGATAGAAACTGTTCCAGAGATTGCATGATTGAATTTTGCAAGACCAATGACTGCTTCATCGCAAATATCTTTTTTCACTTTGCTGGACAGAATACATAAGAATCAACCTGACTATACCTGTGGAAGGAGACAATGGAAAGCTCAGTATCGTCAGTCAGAGAAAGGTTAGGTGCTGACTGTGGATCAGACCATCAGTTAGTTATATACAAGTTCAAGTTGTAGAAAATTAAAACAAGTCCAAGGGAGCCATAGTACAACCTTGAGAATATCCCACCTGAACTTGGAGACCATCTCAAGAATAGATTTGACACCTTGAACATTTATGACAGTAAGTCAGAAGAGTTGCAGAATGACTTCAAGGACAATATACGTGAAGAAAGCAAAAGATCGTTTAAAAGACAAGAGAGAAAGAAAAGACCTAAATGGATATCAGAAGAGACTCTGAAACTTACTCTTCAACATTGAGGAACTAAAGGAAAAGGAACAAAAGAAGAAGTAAGAGAGCAGAACAGAAAGTTTCTAAGACTGACACAAAAAGACAAAGTATTATGATGACGTGTGCAAAGAGCTGGAGTTAGGAAACCGAAAGAGAAGAACATGCTCAGCATTTCTCATGCTGAAAGAACTAAGAAGAAATTCAAGCTTGAAACACAATGCCAAGCCAAGTGCCGCTGAGTTGGAAGGGAAAATATTAAATGGCTCAAGAAGCATCAGAAGAAGACAGAAGGAATACATAGAGTCGCTACACTAGAGAAAATTGGTCAATATTCAATCACTTAAGGAGACAGCATATGCTCAAGAGCCAATGGTACTAAAGGAAAAAGTCTAAGTTGCACTGAAGTCATTGAGAAAAAACAAGCCTTCAAGAATTGCCAGAATATCAACTGAGATATTTCAACAAACAGATGCAGTGCTGGAATTCCTCACCTGTCTATGCCAAGAACTTTGGAAGACAGCTACCTGGCCAAAAGACTGAAAGAGATCCATATTTATTCCTATTCCCCAAAAAAGTCATCCAACTGAATGTAGAAGTTATCAAACAATGTTGTTAATACCATATGCAAGTAAAATTTGAAGATCATTCAGAAGCAGCTGCAACAGTGTATCAACAGGCAACTGCCAGAAATTCAAGCCACATTCAGAGGAGGATGTTTAACCAGCAATATCACTGCCGATGTCAGATGGATCCTGGCTGAAAGCAGAAATAAAAGAACGATGTTCACCTGTGCTTTATTGACTGTGTTAAAGCATTCAATAAATCAGAGATGACACTATGGAGAATGGGAATTCCAGAATACTTTGTTGTGCCTATGAGGGATTCATACATGGATCAAGAACAGAACAAGGGGACACCACATGGTTTAAAGTCGGGAAACATGTGTCAGGGATGCATCCTTTCACCATACCAATTCAGTCTGTATGCCAAGCAAATAATCCAAGAAGCTAGACTGTGGAAGAAACAGGACTGGAGGAAGACTCATTAACAACCTGTGTTATGCACATGACACAGTTTTGCTTGCTGCAAGTGAACAGGACTTCATACACTTACTGATGAAGATCAAAGATCACAGCCTTCCTATGCCTTAACATACAGAAAACAAAAATCCTCCCAACTGAACCAGTAAGCAATATCGTGATAAGTGGAGAAAAGACTGAGGTTGTCAAGAATTTAATCTACTTGGATCTTCACTCATGGAAGCAACAGTCAAGAAATCAAAAGATTTCTTGTGCATTGGGAACAATCTGCTGCAAAATACTGCTTTAATGTATTGAAAGGTGGAGACATCACCTTGAGGACTAAGGTGCATCTGACTTAAGCCATGGTGTTTTCATATGCTTCACATGCACATGAAAGCTGAAGAATAAATAAGGAAGATTGAAGAACTGATGCCTTTGAATTGTAGTGTTGGCAAAGAATACTGAATATACCATGGACTGCCAAAAGAACGAACAGATCTATCTTGAAAGAAGTACAACCAGAGAGCTCCTTAGAAGCAAGGATGAGGAGACTACATTTCACATACTTTGGATATGTTATTAGGGGGGATCAATCCCTGGAGAAGGACAACATGTTTGGGAAGGTAGAGGGTCCATGAAAAAGAGGAAGACCCCCAATGGGATAGACTGACACAGTGGCTGACACAGCAGGCTGGAGTATAGCAACAACCATGAGGCTGTGGGCTGGACGGTGTCTCGTTCTTTGTGCATGGAGTCGTTCTGGGTGGGAACCAGCTCAATGGCAACAAACAACAACAACAATTCTGACATCAACCAATGGGGCTAAAGGCCTAAGGGCTGGCTACAGCCAAACCCGGGGTCCTAACTCTCAGTTCTGGTGAGGTGGGTCAGAAGGGAGAGATGGGGTGGTGTGAGGAGACCAGGGCTCTGGAGCCCTGGCTCGGGGTGTTCTAGCCACTGGCCTGGTCCAGCAGGTGGAGGCGTGCCACATACGCCTGCTCTGTGTCCAGCAGCTCCTGGACAATCCTCTTCTCCTCAGGCTCCTATACAGGGATTGGAGGACAGGGAGAAAAAGAAGAGGGAGAGCTTTAGTCTTTGGTGGTGACCATGAACACCAGTCTCCAAAGATGACCCAGCAAAGCTCACATATCCTGGTATTCATGATCTCCCCTCCTCCCACCAGTGTATCTGGCTTGTGCCTGAGGTCACTTGAACTGATAGAATGTGACAAAATTTAGGCTGTGCCAGTTCTGGTCCTAAGTCTTAAGAGGTCTGGAAACTTCTATTTGTGCATCTTTAGGAGCCAGGAACCATTACGTTCAGAAGTCTGGCTACTATGATGGGGAGAACTCATGGAGAGAAAATAGGGAGAGGAGAGGAAAGGTACTGAGACACCACGGAGAGAGATGAAGAGTGGCCCAGCATTATCTGCTAAGGATGTTGTGTGTGCAGTTATCTTAAGCATTCCAGCCCTGGCCCTAATCTGACTGCTGCCACTTGACAGACCCCAAGGGAGACCAACAGAACCACTGTCTAGTTGCATCCTGGTCAACCCACAAAACTGAGAAACAATAAATTGCTGTACTAGGCCACTGTGTTTGGGGATGGGTTGTTATGCATTAATCAATAAACAGAACACACTGCCGTGTTCATCATCTCCATTTGTAAAACTGAGGCACAGAGGTTGAAGAAACTAGTGCCCAAGGCCATACAATTAGCAAGCAGTCAAACTGGGATGGGATTCCAGGTGAGCTGATTCCGGGGTGCGCAGTCCTGAAAACAATGTGGCATGCAGTTGTGCTTTGTGCACATGGGGTTGCCAGGAGATGGAATTGAGTCGACAGCAAATAGTTTGGTTTTGGTCCATAACTTGTGCTTTTCCAGTGAGCAAACTGAAACCCACAGAAAGAAAATGACCTACCCAAGATGGGACAAGTCTTTATGGGCCAGGAATTAGCATTCAGATCTCTATTTCTAATTTGGGATTCTTGTCCCTTTTGGTGGGTAAGCTGAGGTCCCACCTGGCAAGTGTACTAGCTTCACAAGATGGGGGTTGTTGGACTATTCCAAGCTGTGTAGCCTTGGGCAAGTTCCTTAAGCTGTTTGAATTTCTGTTTCCTTGCGGGAAAATTCTAGAGTGAGGGAGATGTGAAATACTGCTGACAGTAGGGTGCATACCAGACAGTTGATCAAAGGCTGTTGAAGAAAGAGAATGGAATGTTCTACCTTCCAACTAGTCTCTGGTTTCACAAGACCCCCATCGGGGAAACTGCTGGTTCTGATTAGGGGTTTGGGAGAATATGTGAGGTCAGTGGACAGGCCTCCTTCTTCCAGCCCTAGCCTTCAGGTACCTGTGTCCCTGACCCAGGGCCAGTCCCAGGCTGGCAGGACTTCCTCCAGGTCCCGCTGGAGAGCTTGTTCTTCAGGGAGCTCAGGCATCTCCTGCTGACTGTCCTGGGCTGAGAGTCCAGGGATTCTCCTAGGCTAGGATTCTCCTGTGGGCCTGGGGGTGAGAGAGGTCTGCACCCAGGGTGGTGATGCTCACCCTCCTCCAGCGTGTGAGCTTTAGGTACTGCTCCTGGGGTCTTGAGGAGAACAGAGCCAACTTGAGGGTCCCCTTGTCTATAGAGGAGGGAGAGAGGATAGTAACACCTGCTGGGGGCAGGGGAGGGACAGTAGGGCCTTGAATGCAAATCACCATGTGCAATGTCCCCCACCCTGTGTTCTGCCTTCACAGGAACTTGCTAAGTAGGACTTCCACTTCCCTCACAACACCTTTCTTGGAGGGAACTCTAGCCTTCAAAATGAGTCAGCCTGGACTGTGTTTTATTCTCTAGGGAACTACATACTTCCCTGTTTAAGATGCAGCTGCTTACAGGCACCCACATTCTGCACACAGAGGCTCACCCTCACCTTTGGACTTATTAACAAGGGGGGAGCTCATCTCTGTTTCCAGTTTTTGCAGAGGAAAGACCCTAGAAGCCTTAGTAACTGGTACACAGAGGGAAGGTGGGAGCTATGGAACAATCTAAAGTGAGGGCAGAGCTGTTTCTGAAGCGGAGTCTTTTCAAGAACTGTGGTGAGAGTTATGCCTTTGACACCTCCAGCAGGAGAGGCCACTGGCCTGGAGGAGTTTCCTTGTTCCCCAGGAGTGGGTCTCCATGAGATAGCAACATTCCTGGGTCTGTAGATCTGTTAAATTCCTTAGGTAACAGAGGTCACCCTCATTTTTAGCTATGCCTCATTTTCCGTGGCATGGAAAACTTGCACTGAAAGCTTAGGCTAGGCATTCTCATGAATGGGATAGGTTGGGAAATGGAGGACTATAAGCGTCCCAAAATCTCCAAAACTCTGTGAGGAACGTTTCAATTACTTCCATTTTGAAGGAGAACTGAAGGAGAACTGAAATAGGAGAAGGTAAGTTAATCACCCTTGAGCACACAGCTAGGAGGTGGCAGAGGTAAGATTCAGACTAGACAGTCTGGCTCCTGAAACTTCCCCCTAAATTGCTTTTCCTTATTTGAGCAAAGCAGAAACAGGTCCAGAGAGTCAATGTGACTTGGCCCAAGTCACCGAGTCACTTGGTGGCAGAGACAGGATTGAACTTAGCCTCCGACTGCTCCTCTTGGGCTCTCTCACCCTCCCTGGTGCCTCAAGCTACAAGTCTGCCCTGCATGTATCTGCATCTTGGGCTTTCCGTTCTACATTTGGTTTCAGCTTCTGCATTTCTGCCTAAGAACCCCAAGGCAGCTTCTGTTTCCTCTTCACTCCTCAGTTTCAGATCAGCTAACATGCTAGTGACCTTGAAAGAAAGCTCAGGCCAGAATAATTGGCATGGAGTCTCTCACTAAATAAGGGTACTCCTGGACTCCCTGACAAGGTTTATTGGACCCCACTCTGATCCAGGGCTCCCTTGTCCACGCCTGGGTGCTTGCTGACTAGATCACAATACACAAAGGATCCCCATCCAATACCTATTCCCTGCCTGGCATGCTGGGTGAGGTAGGGCCATCCCCCTACCACAAACACAAGGTGGTGACGGGCTAGGAAAGTACTGTGAGAACTGTCCTCGGTGCTGAACAGAATGGGCTTGGCAAAGGGCTCTGAGAGAGGCAAGATAAGATTACCCAAATAGGCAGTTGAGGGCCCTTCTAAGTGCATCTCTAGGCTGCTCTCACCTTCAGGCCTGCTCCGAGTGCCCTCAACAGAGTATCTGGACCTCTCCTAGGACATTTATTGTGGACATGACCCTGCATCATAGACACGGAGAGTCCCAAACACCATCCTAGGTTTATTAAATGTCTGCTGATAAATTAAGGTCACACACACATAAAGAGCTTGTCAGGGCTACCAATGATCTCCGCAATCTAGCCCAGCCCTTTCCCTTCAAACAGAAGCCCCAGCAGTCCCCAACATTACATGAGTTGGAATCACCACGTCTCCATGTTTCTTCTCCTCATCTCTAAAAGGGAAGTAGTAATAGAACTCACCCCCAGGTAGGCTGATTGGAATAAATGAGTAATGAAGAGCCTGCCCTTAGGTCAGTGCCTACAGGTAAGGTGACCATGAGTCCAGGTACAGCCCCAGCTTCACCTGTCATCCCAGAAATAATAACGTTAATAATAACATTCACTTTCAGTTTCCAATGTGTCCCGCTTTGAATGACAGAATAAATGGTTATCCACTGTAATGGGAGTAAATGCTGGATAGATGTTAGCTATTAGGTCTTTGAGCTGCTGGAGGGGCAGAGGGTGGAGTTGGGCAGCTCAAACACTGTGCTTGATCCTTCCGCACCAACTCTTAACAACACATACGCGTGTCTGGACTTTCCCTGATGCCTACAAGGCACTCTCACCCCTACCCATATCCTGGTGCCCCGAAGACACTCTCCTACAGTCAGGGAGCTACGTGTGGCCCAGACAGTGGGAAGTAGAGCCCAGAGGGAGGTCTCAGGGTGGCACAGGCCCTGTTCCCCAGCACGGAGGCTGGAAGGGTGTATGTTGCCTGAGGACCTGTGAGTGGGCAGATGGGCTCAACTGAGGCTGCCCGTCCCCATGGTGACCCTTCCAACCCCAGCTGCCCCATACCTGCTGTTCTCAAACACAGTCACCAGGCTGGACACAGACATCAGCTTCTTCTCATTCACCTCCTCCATTGTGCAGGGCTCCAGGCTGGTCCTCAGTCACTCTCAAAGGAAAGAGGAACAGTCAGCACACTCAGCCCACCCAGCATGGGGACATGGAGAGGCTAGGAAGTCTAGGATTTTGTCTCATCTTCCCCGAAGACTCTGCAAACTCGCTCCTGCCTTCACAGTGAAGAAAGAGGAAGTGGTCCCAGACCACGGCCCAGCGGGGAAAGCCGAGTGCTCCCACAGTGGGAGGGCCCATTCCGGCCCCAGCCCCGCCCACACAAGGGTTGCCCTTTAACCCTGAAGACACCCCAGTTCCAGAATCCCATATGGAGAGGCCGATAGGACTCAGTGATAGTTTCTGGAAGCAGGCTGACCACCCTTCGACTGGCCCGAACGTCTCTGGTCAACTCATCCTTGTGAACAAGGTCCAGTGGCTTTTTACTGGGTTCCTTTCTCAGAAATTTTTTTCTGCATCTGACCCTGCACACTGCTTTGAGGAAACAGCTTTTTAAATTAAAAATAAGTCACAAGCGTGTCAATGACTGGCCCAGGGAGGAGTGCTTTGGTGTTTCCACTCACCCATTGAGGTTCTTTCCACCTCATTGCCCCAGGGGAGGGCAGCTTCCGCTCTGAAACTCTGATAATAATAATAGTTAACATCACTCTGTCTAGTGCTTTTTAAGCATCGTCTTAATCCTATAACACCCTTTCGAGGCAGATCCTATTACCATCCCCATTTTTCAGAAAGGGAAACTGAGAATCAGAGAGGTTAAATAGCTTGCCCAAATTCACACACGAAGAACATAAGTCAGATTTCTAAAGTAAAGATGGATATCCTGCAAATTCCAGCAAAGATTTGGCTAGGAGCCTGGCTGATGACATTCTTGCTTGCTCCCAGCACAGTGGGCTGTTTCTGCATGGTCTCCCATCCCTGGAGGACATATTTGCCCTTCCAGGGCCGAATGACCACTGCCTCTGTTCTCACCCAGTTCTTTTTGGTCATGCAGGCAGGCTTTCCCTCTGGGTTCTGGGTCCTTCATTGTGACTGGTCTTTGTCCCGGAGGGTAGAAATTGAGCCTTAGTTATCTTGGTACTTGAGGCGCCTGGCACTGCTTCACACTCCAGTAACTGTGAACCCTTTCATTCTTATACGCCCAACAACCTGGCTCTCTCAGAGTTTTGCCTGAGCTGTTTCTTCTATCAGACATCTGATTCCTCTACCTTAACATAAATCTTACTCATTTTTCTCAATTTTTTGTGTTTGTGTTTACTTTTTTAAATACCCATTCCTCCCTCCTGTCAGTCCCTGGTAACCACTCATCTTTTGCCTCTATTTGTTTACCAATTCTAGGTATTTCCTAAGAGTGAGATCATACAATATTTGTCCTTTTGCTCCTGGCTTATTTCACTCAGAAACCCTAGTGATGAACATTGGTTAAGTGCTACAGCTTCAAACCAAAAGTCAGCAGTTCAGATCCACCAGGCACTCCTTTGAAACTGTATGGGGCAGTTCTACTCTGTTCTATAGGGTCTCTATGAGTCGTAATCAACTCAAGAGCAATGGGTTTAGTTGTTTTTTGTTTTTAATTTTAATTCAGCATAACATTGTCAAGGTTCATCCACATAATAGCGTGGAGCAGAACTTTATTTCTCCTCATAGTGGACTAATACTTCACTACAGGTATATATCACATTTTGTTCCTTCATTCAGCTGTTGATGGGCACTTGAGTTGTGTCTGGCTTTGGGCTATTGTGAATAACACTACAGTGGACATTGGTGTACACGTTCGAGTTTACATTTCTGCTTTCAGTTATCTTAGATGTGTACTTAGGAGTGGAATTGTTGGATGTATGATAATTCTACACTCAACTTTTTGAGGAACTGACGTGATGTTTTCCACAACCATGGTACCAGTTTTACATTCCCACTAGCAATACATAAGGATTCCAGTATTTCCGTATCTTCACCAATACTTGTTATCTTCCATTTTTTATGATAACCATCCCAGTGGGTATGAAGCAGTATCTCCTCTTGGTTTTGTTTTGTATTTTCCATAATGACTCATGACGTTGAGCACCTTTTCACATGCACTGTAGGCATTTGTATATCTGCATCTGAGAAATGTCTAGTCAAATCCTTTGCACATTTTTTAATTGGGTTTGTTACCTGGTTTGGGTCAGTGCCCTGCAGCAGTAGAGCCAATGAGACATACTTCAAGTTAAAAAGAGGAAGAAGGTTTATTAAGAGGTTATAATACCACCAGAGACTCGACAGCAACACAGGCTGTTCTCCATGGAGTCTCAAAAGACAACTGCTACATCAGAGTTTATACATCATTTCAACGAGAAATACTTCATGTTTTTAAGCACGTAGCCCACAGATAACTGTATACATCACAAAATAGCCACAAGAAACTCTTTATTAAACTACAGATATATATGTCAGACACTTGGACTTGAATCTGCATGTTTGTAACAGGCAAAGACAAAATTTACACAAAAATTCCTCAGCTAGTGAAACTAGCCTGCTAAGTTCACTCTGAGATAAAGAGCAAGAAAAAAAGTTGCGAACACACAAAATGCCAGGCAGCCTTCCTAGCTGCTGTTTTCCAGGCTGAAGGCCACTTCTTAGGAGAGCAAAGAGAAGAGAGACCAGGATCAAAGAAGCTGAGAGGACCCTGTGCCCCTTTGCAAAGAGGCCAGTGCAAAGGCCAGTGTAGCTGGTGCAGTAAAAAACACTGAACAGATTAGAGTATCATTATGGCATTAGTTATGTGAAGCTCTCAGTAACACATTTTGAAAAAAGAAAAACGTGTTGCAAGGTACCAGGGTTACAGGTTGTTAATCTTTTTGTGTTTGAATCATAAAAGTTCTTTATATATTCTGAATGTCTTAATCACCTGGTACTGCTCTAACAGAGACACAAGTAAATGGCTTTAGCAAAGACAAATTTATTGTTACACAGTCCGGTAGGCTACAAGAACAAATTCAGAGTGTCTACTTCAGGGAAAGGCTTTCCCTCTTTGTCAACTCTGGAAGAAGGTCCTTGTGTTGCATCAGTCTTTGGTCAGGGAACCTCTGGTCTGAAGGACACACTTTTACTCCTGATGCTGTTTTCTTGATAGTGTGAGCCTCCCAACTCTCTGCTTGTTTCCCTTTCCTTTTATCTCTTGCAAGACAGAAGGATAAAAGGTGGTACAAACCACTCTCCATGGAAATTCCCTTTATGTTGGAGGAGAGAGGTGATCTTAGGGAAGGTTTTACAGTTCCACCCTAACTCTATTTAACATAATCCTACTTATTGGCCACAGGCAGAGATTAGAATCACAGCACTGGAAAATCACAAAATTGGAGGGTAATCACACAATACTGGGAATCATGGCCCAGCCAAATCACTACACACATTTTTGGGAGGACACAATTCCGTTCATGGCACTGGATATGAAAAATCTGAATTGACATACAATTTTCAAGTTTTTTTCCCCATTCTGTGGCTTGTGTATTTTGTTAATCATTTCTTTTAATTGTGATAAACATATAAGTAACAGAACACTTTCCATTGAACAACCAGTGCATTAAATGTGTTCATCATTTTGTTCAACCATCACCATTAACCGTTCCCAAATTTTTCCATCACCTTTCATAGAATATAGACTTTTTCTCACTTTCTTGATAATATTTTTTAAGGCTTAAAAATTTTTAATTCTGATAAAGTGTAGTTTATTTAGCTTTTCCTCTTATTGCTCACACTTTTGGGGTCATATCTAAGAATCTATCACCTAACAGAAGGTTCTGAAAATTTACCCCTATGTTTTTTCTAAGAGTTTTATGATTTTACATTTTATATTTAGGTCATTGATCCATTTTGAGTTAATTTTTGTCTATGATGTGAGGTATAGATTAAACTTTATTTTTTTACAGGTGAAAAGTTAATCTGGTTATCCCAGCACCTTTTGCTGAAGAGATGATTCTTTCCCCATTGAATGTGTTTGGCACCTTATCAAAAATCAACCATCAACATATAGATGAGTTTATTTCTGGATTCTCAATGCTATTCCATTGATTTATATGTCAATCTTTATACCAGTGCCACCGTACTTTGTTACTGTAGCTTTGTCATGTGTTTTGAAATCAGTATGTGTGAGGTGTCTAACTTTGTTCTTCTTTTTCAGGATTGTATTTGGCTGTTGGAGGCTCCTTACAATTCCATACAAATTTGAGGATTAACTTTTCCATCTCTGCAAAAAAGGCTGTTTGAATTTTAATAGGGATAGCACTGCATCTGTAAATCACTTTGGGTACAACTGATATCTTAACAAAATATTAAGCCTTCCAATCCATAAACACTGGATGTCTTTTTATTTATTTAGATATTTTTAAATTTCTTTCAGCAGTGTTTTACAGTTTTCAGTGTGAAGGTCTTTTGCCTCCTTGGTTAAATTTAGTCTTAGGTAGTAGTTCTTTTACATGCTATTGTAAAAACAAAAACTGGTTTTTAAATTTCCTTTTTAGATTATTCATCATTGGTATATAGAAACAATTGATTTCTATGTGTTGATCTTATACCTTACAACTTTGTTGAATTAATCTGCTAACTCTCATAGCTTTCTTGTGGATTCTTTGGAGTTTTCTGTAGATAGTGTCATGGATTGAATTGTTTCCCTCCAAAATATCTGTCAACTTGGCTAGTCCATGATTTTCAGTGTTGTGTGATTATCCACCATGTGGTCATCTGAGGTGATTTTCCTATGTGTTGCATAGGAACATCTATGATGTTGATAAAATGGGATTAGTGAGTGTTATGTTAACGAGGCAGGACTCAACCTATGAGATTAGGTTGTGTCTTAAACAAACTAATCTCTTTTGAAATAGAAAGGAGAGAAGTGAGCAGAGAGAGAGGGGAACCTCATACCACCAAGGAACTACAGCCAGGACAATACCATGTCCTTTAGACCTGGAGTCCCTGATCTGAGAAGTTCCTCAACCAGGGGAAGATTGATGACAAGGACCTTCCTCCAGAGATGACAGAGAGAGAGCATCTTTTTCTGAAGCTGACATCCTGGATTCGCGCTTCTAAGCTAGTGGACTGTGAGGAAATGGATTTCTCTTTGTTGGAGTCATCAACTTCTGATGATTTTGTTGTTGCAATACTTGATAACTTAGGTAGGATCCAGGTATTTGAAAATAGAGATAGTTTTCTTTCTTTTTTGCTGAGTTGCTCTGGCTATGATTTCCTGTACGATGAACAGCAGTGCTCAGAGCCGACATCCTTGTCTTGTTCCTGATGTTAAGAGAAAAGCTCTCGTCATGTACGATGTTCATACTCATACTTTCACCACTGAGTATGATGTTAAGCTTTGCATAAGTGCCCTATTTTTATTACAGAGAATTTAGAATATATAAAACAGTAGACATTACAATGAACCCCTGTGAATCAATAACGCAGCCCCAACAACCATCAACTCATGGCTGGTTCTGTTGATCCACAGCCAAGTCCAATCCCTCTTTCCATATTATTTTGAAGCAACCCTGGACACCATATGCTGCCACTCATCAATATTTTGGTATATATCTAAAGGATAAGAACGTTTTAAAATGCACATATGAGATCTAACAATTAAATCCACTAACTTAACTGTTTTAAGTGCTACATACCTCTTTGCTGTATATCACTATGGTTACCTTCCAAGTACTCCTCTTGGGAACCTATGCATTAATGCCAGCACCTATTCCACCCTTCAAAGCAATTTTTCAACTATTTCTGGAATGGCCATTGCACACGGTGGCAAGGTGGCTAGTTCATGAATTTAATTGTAGAGTTATCTGTCAGGGAGTTTTTAGCTAGCAAACAGATAACTGCACTGGAACACCTTCCGTACTCACCTGATTTGGCTCCCAGTGACTTTCTGTCCTTACCCAAAGATAAAGGAAATATTGAAAGGAAGACCTTTGGATGACATTCAGGACATCAAGGTAATACAGTGACAGCTCTGATGGCCATTCCAGAGTTACAAAATTGTTTTGAAGGGTGGACTAGGCATTGATGTTGGTTCATAGCTTCCCAAGAGGAGTACTTCAAAGGTGACTGTAGTGATACTCAGCAATGAAGTACGTAGTACTTTTTCCAGGATGAGTTCAACTTAATTGGCAGTCCTCATAGACATCTAGATGTGTGTGTATATGTATGTATGTATACATATGCATATATATGCATGTATGTATATATACATACACACACATATACACATGCATACATATATACATATGTATACATACATACATATACATATGTACTTATGTATATATACATACATATGTACATCTACTAACCTAAAGGTTGGTGGTTCTAATTCAACCAATGGTCCTGTGCAAGAAAAGTTCTAGTGATGTGCTTTCATTAAGATTAAACCCAGAAAATTCTAGAGAACAGTTCTGCTGTGTAACATAGGGAGTCACCATGAGTTGGAATTGACTTGATGATAACTAACAATGATGTGCATATACAAAAATACATAAACAAATATATGAATGTATGTGTATATAAAAATTATTAACATTATCATACTCTAAAAGATATTTAACAATAATTCTTCAATATAGTTAGGTATCCAGTCAGCATTCAAAGTGCCAGTTCCTTATAAATCTCACCATTTTTAAAAGACCATGATCCAGATAAGGCCTACCCAACATAATGAGCTGTGTTTTAACTCTCTGGCATGCCTAGGTTCCCTCCTTCTCTTTGTTTTGCCACAAAATACATTTGCTGAGGACACAGGGTTGCTCTCCTGCAGGTCCCACCATTGGGCTTTCTCAATGGCAACGCTGCCTCCTGCATTTCCTGACAGTTCGGGTTAGATCTAGAGGCTTGATTGGATTCACTTGTAAATGATGCTTCCTGTAAGATGTCCTTCCAGATGTAGGGGAGGCTTCCGTCCTAGGTGCTCCCGTGATATTCCTCCGTCCCTCATCCACCCACTGCAGGTCCTGGCTTCCTCTTCTGCCTCTTTCAGACTGTATACCGCTTAGTGAGGATAGGCACTCACCATGGGTGTTTCCTGGCTGGTAATAGATGGGGCACACAGAGGGACATCAGAGGCATGAGGAATGAGCACATGTCTCACCCTGAGCCCCAGATATTATCCCATCCCACCGCTGTGCTGGATCTAGGCCTGCACAGTAGGATCTGTCCCTCACACGGGGGTAGAGTGACCTACAAGAAGCCATCCAATGCCCCAACCTGAACACAGCACAGGTAACCTTAGAGCTGCAGCTGCCTGAGAAAGAGTGGACATGATGCCCACTCCCTGAAAGAGTCTCCTTTCATCTCCTCAGCATCCTGTCAGCCTTCCTGCCTGATTGGCTTCTTGCCCAGGCTTTCTGGTCTCCTCATTTACACACCCCACCCTCCAGTTTAGAATTTACCCCAGAGGTCTTACTGCCACCTCTTTTCTGCCCCCAACCCCAGCCTGAATATGTCCATTGTCTTCAGGGCATCTCAAATGGATGTCCCACCTTTGCTTCTAACTCAATGCAGTCTTTAAAACCTGTACCATCATGCCACAGAAGAAATCCCAGACTCCTGAATGCAGCTGTTAACAGCCTTATGGTCTGGTTCTGACCAACCTTCCCAGTCACTTCTTCCCTACACACAGGTTGATCTGGGTTCAGATCCAGATCTCATCATATACTCACTGTGTGGCCCATGAGAGGTGGTTCTGTGCTATGCTAACTGAGCTAAGCTGGGCCACATGTCCCAGAACTCCCCTCCTGCATGATCTGGGCTATAGCTGGCCATGGTGGCTGATTTCACACTAGCACTGTTGCAGTTCATGTCAGTTGCTGCAGATCTGCAGAGTCTCAGGGGATCTGCTTCTCCTTTGTCCAGCTTCTGAGGCAGATGTGTGTTTAGCTCCATGACAAAAAGTGCCAGCTTCTCCCACTAGTCACCTGCCTCAAGTCGGGGGCTTTTGGCGGCAGCTTCCTGTTCATCCTTGAGGGTCACAGTTCACCCTCACTCGTTCAGCTCTTCCTTGCTCTCCCCACATCATATCCATCAGCATTTCACAGCTGCCTGCTCTGTAGACTCCAGGACCACACCCAGAAGTTTTTACCTTTGTCATGGATTGAAATGTGTCTCCCCAAAAATGTGTGCAGTCATTTGGCTGGGCCGTCATTCCCGGTATTTTGTGATTGTCCTCCACTCTGTGATTTGCCTATGCTATAAATTCTAATCTCTGCCTGTGGCTAATAGAATGGATTATGTTAGAATTAGGGTGGGACTGTGACACCCTTCCTAAAGTCACCTCCCAGCTTCAGTGTAAAGGGAGTTTTCCTGGAGTGTGGCTTGCACCACCCTTTATCCTTTTATCTTGCAAGAGACAAGAGGGAAGCAAGCAGAGAGTTGGAAACCTCATACCATGAAGAAAGCAGCACCAGAAGTAAAGGACGTCCTTCAGACCTGAGACTCCTGTGCCAAGATGCTCTCCGACCAGTGAGTGACACAACACAAGGACCTTCCTCCAGAGCCGACAAAGAGGGGAAGCCTTTCTGCTAGAGCGAACATTGTGAATTTGGACTGGTAGCCTACTGGACTGTGTAATAATAAACTTTTCTTTGTTAAAGCCATCCACTTTGTGGTATTTCTGTTAGAGCAGTACCAGATGACTAAACTAACCTTCTAAGTAGTTCCCCTGAATGTATATGCTCAAATCCCCTATTCTATATCCCTCTTGGTTGGTAAGCTTCTCTGATCAAATCTGACCTATGCATCTTGGGTTAACGAACTTCACTGTCCTCTTCTGCGAAATGGAGTTAATTGTAGTGCCAGCCTCCTGTGGCGGTTGTGAGGTTAAATGGGATAATAATATGCATGAGGCTTACAGTGTTCCTCCCTTCCCCTTCCCGCCCCACCCCTTCCCCAGCCTCAGCTGAGAAAAGAACCTGCAGAGAGTTTAATGGCCTGTGGCAGACAGTCCTAGGAACTAACCAAACAAGCTCCAGGCAAGATGTGGGAGCTGGCTGAAACCTGCTCCTGTGGCTGGTGTGGCCCTTGCCACAGCCTCACTCTCCATCCCCCATCCTTAGCCACCTTCAGAGGCTAAGGGTAGGGGCACTGTCCAGGTGGTCACAGGATGGGCAGTGGCCACAACAGCTATGCCAAGGCTACCAGTCTCTGATTTGGAGGGAGCAAGCTTGAAAACAGCTCACCATCCTAGAAACCACTCTCGCCTATCCTCTCCCCTAAGCAGCCAGGATTTTTCCCTCTGTTCCTTTGCTGGAAATTCCATTTGATGAGGCTTTTTTCTGGGAGGGCTTTGGGGGGGCTGGCCTGCCCCACTGCAGTTGGCATGGGTGCTGTGCCTCAAGGGAGTGTTCTTTCCTTAGACACCTCTTCCAGGAAGCTTTCCGTACTCCCACTGCTATACGCCCTGATGCCTTGTGGTCTGGATGTTCCTAAATATTATTGCCTGCCCACTGGATGTGATTATTAAGAACCAGTTTAGCTCTGTGAGGAATTCCAAAATCAAACTCAGTGCCATCAAGTGGATTCCGACTTATAGTCGGACAGAGTAGAACTGCCCCACAGAGTTTCCAAGGCACGCACCACAGAATGAGACAATGCCCAGGACTCATGGCAACCTCAGGTACAAAAGGGGACGTGCCTGACGGATTTGAACTGCTGGCCCTCTGGTTAACAGTCATAGCACTTTACCACTACACCACCAGAGTTTCTGTGTGAGGAGGACAGGGAAACAAAATCAACCTTCTTCATCACGTGCTTGTCAAGGGCTGACTGACTGCCCAGGTGAAAGGTCGTCCCTGGGGGTGCCACAAAGATGGCTGAAAGACGAGACGGAATATGTGTGTCACCCCTGACGTGGGCAGAAGGGAGCATGTCAGTGAAGAACATAAACAGCTCTTTCTTCTTCAGCATGTGAACTATCCAGTTTCAAAGTTGGCCTTCTCAGGAGTTGGGTGAGGCTTGCACCAGGCACTGGCACTCACCCTACTATTCAGCAAGCACCCAAGGTCACCTGAGACTGGTATCAGGTGGCGGCCAATGGAGGCTTCCTTGAGATCCTAGGAAGAATGAGGGATGTGTCTGTGAAGTATCAGCACTGCTGAAATCACCTCAGTTGTGCAGGCAGGCCTGAGATAATGCCCTTGGGAAGCTGGCAGAGGGGCAGAGTGAAGGACTGGGTTTCTGGTGGAGGAGAAGGGACTCAGCAGAGACAGGACAGGGGTCTGTGCAGGGAGGCCCTGGAGGAAAGCAGCAAGGTAAGGCCAGAGTCCAGGAATCGGTCCAGGCCTTCACATGAGGAGCCAGGAGTACGAACACACAGCCCGCACTTGGGGTCTTCACACAAGCCAGGTTACTTTACTCATATCTCCAAACAGCTTCAGGCCTCAAGAAAGGACATCTAGGTCCTCCATGGCCTCTCATGGGGAAACAGACACAAAGTGCTGCTGTGAAAGAGCACGAGCTGTTCCTGCAGGGTCCTTTGCCCTGCCCACTGGCAGCCTTTCTCCCATAACCTCCTCCCCAGCCTGAGCTGCTTACTCTCTGACTTCCCACCCCATAGTGTGAGTTTCCCAGCCACGCTTTCCCACTGCCTGTGATTCCACCACTAACGTACCTTCTTTGTTCCCAGGAAGGACTGTTACGTAACCACCCACGCCTACACCCAGTTAAAGCGTGTTGCACCATTCCTTCCTTTCTCCCCACTGGGATTCTTCCCTCCTTTTTCCTTTTGGAAACTCTGGTGGTGTGGTGGTTAAGGGCTATGGCTACTAACCACAAGGTTGGCAGTTCAAGTTTCACCAGGCTCTGCTTGGAAACTCTTAATGGGGGCAGTTCTACTCTGTCCTATGGGGTCACTATGAGTCGGAATCAACTTGATGAGCAGTGGGTTTTTGCTTTGGGTTGCTTTCCTTTCAACAAATAGCATCCACCTGCACTAAAAACTTAACAAGGACAGTCAACACTCTTAAATCTTGCCTGAGGACTTACTTCCTACAAGACCCTAAGAAGATAGGACTTTGGCTTATTTGTCTCTGAAGCCCCAGAAGTGAGTGCAGTGCTTGCCACAGAGTAAAAGGCATGCACCACAAAATGAGACAATGCCCAGGACTCATGGTGACCTCAGGTACAAAAGAACCAAAGATGGCCTGGTCCACCATTTTTGGAAACCCTGGTGGCATAGTAGTTAAGTGCTACATCTGCTAACCAAAAGGCCAGTGGTTCAAGTCCTCCAGGCGCTCCTTGCAAACTCTATGGAACACTTCTACTCTGTTCTATAGCGTCACTGTGAGTCAGAACCAACTTGACAGCAGTGGGTTTGGCCTGAGTTTTTTGGTACCATCCTCACCATTGTTGATATGTTTGAGTTCATCTTTGCTGCCTCTGTAGATCCAGAGTGCTTTCCAACCTCGGCGCCTCATGTGGCTCATCTTCCAGTGCTGCACCAGCCAGCATTCTGTTGTGATCCAGGGTCTTTATTGGCTAGTTTTCTTGGCAAGTCCATCACTGGGACTTTCTTCCTAGTCTGTCTTAGTCAGAAAGCTCTGCTGAAACCTGTCCACCACGGGTGACCTTACTGGTATCTGAAATATTGCTGGTATAGCTTCCAGCATCACAGCAAATTGCAACCCACCACACTATAACATACTGATGGACAGGAGGAAGGGATGGAAGGCTGAGAGAATGTCTGAAGCCTCCTGTGCAGGAAATTTCTAAATCCAAAGATGAAGCTTTCCCCCCAGCACTGATTAACGGCTAGTGTTTACTGAGTGGCGGCTCTCCCACTCCACCATATGCCTTGTCTCTAGTTCTTATTGCACATATGAGGAAACAAAAGCTTCTCTGGGCCACATAGCCATAAGTGGCAGAGCCAGGATTTAGTCATAAATCTTTGACTGCAAAACCCATGTTTCTTCCCCTATGCAGGCTGTTTGTAGGGAAAGGAGCAGTGGCAGAGTTCCTGGGGTGGGGGACACGGGTCAGGCAGGGTAATCTCCGAGGGACGGTGATGACTGAGGTACAAAGGAATGGACCACGAGTGCTGGGAGCCAGCCCCGACACTTTACAGGGTCACGCACGGAGGGAGGGAGAGGCGAGGTGGGAAAAGAATCAAGAGAGACAGGAAACAGTTTTCTGATTCATGGCAGCCCGACCTGGAGAGCAAGAGAGCGAGCTGTCTGTCTTTATTGTTTTTATAGTAAAAGTGACGTGAATTTTACCCTGCCCACTGACCACACAATCTATTGGCTAATTTGAAACCAAAACCTCGTGATTGGCTCATTTGAAACCAAAACCTCGTGGTCTTGAGGTGATGTAATTTTTACCCTGCCCCCTGACCACATGAGCTAACCGAAACCTTGTGATCCTTTTAATTGTCAAGGCTTTCTAGATAATGGCCCGAGGCAGGTGTGTAATTGACAGTGAAAACAAGTTTATGCCTCGAGCTCAATCAGCCCTACTTATACCCCAAGGTTAAAAGGTACACGAGGAAGGATCTAAAGTTTATGATCTCTATTTGTTCCTACTTTGCTCTTTAAATTTTATCTCCTCCTGCGGGGACAGTAAACATCTACTGTCCCCTACCCTATGCCTTTCTTAAGCTGTTCTAAAAAGGATAATTCTTTTCACATGGGTGGGGATGTGCAGTTGGGGGAAGTCAGCAGGGGTTGGGTCAGCCTTGCTTCTCTCAAGCTGGCTGTGTTAGAAATCATTCCTCTGAGCTCTTTTCCCCAGAAATTCCTGTACAGGTTTTCCCAATATTATTTCATAAACCAAGGGGATAGTAAAGGGCCCCTCTCAGAAGGCATCTCCCCTGATCCTTATGCCAGGAGAGGAGGGGGTATCTTTTTGAAGAAAATTTGATTAGGAAGCCAAATAATATCAAGGGCAGTAGGCTAGAAAACATGTCACAGGTGAGATGCTTCAGCCCATCATTTACAGGGGTTTGTGACTTTGTCTGCAAAGCTGATGGCGGACCTCTGCACACAAGAACCAGGGTGAGACCGGCATCAGGCCATTGCTGTGGCTCACACGTACACAGCATCTGTGTTGTGTGTCCTTAGTTATGTGGGCCACCGGGTATGAGTTGTGGCTGCTGAAATCTCGCCCTTGCCACAGACTGTGCCTTCAGAAGCCCTTTGGGCCAGCGAGACCTTTGAAATGACTGACTGGAGCAGCAGCAAGGCCTAGAGGCTCAGGGTCCTAGCCCTGCACACCCCTGCCCATTTTTGTGTAAGAGTGTGACACCTTCAGACTCAGGTCGATCTTGAGATAATACTTGTAAAGCCAGAAGCAACAGCACAGGTACACCTCTCTTTGCATAGCAGAGGTGTCTTCACATGAGGTTGCCATGAACTGGAAATGACTAGGCAACAACTAGCAGGCAGGTGCCAGGCATAGTGCCAGGCTAGGAATTCAACCACAAGTAGAGCAGTCCTGGCTCTCAAGAAACCTGTCATCTAGCAGGGGACACTGACAAGAAAACAGACAGCCACAGTACAGAGTGGCAAATGCTGTGATATGGCAACTGCAGAGGATAACTGGGACCACAGTAGGGGACATTACCCCAGCCTGGGGTGGGGGTGGACATGGATCTACGTGCTTTAGGGCTCCAAGCACAGATTTCCAGGATGTTCAATGGAACAAAAGCCGAGGAAGATTGTCTTCCATTCAATCATTTCAGTAGTATACTTTCCATTCCTAGCTGTTTTGTTTGATGCTTTTTCAAATGCATCTGTTTTTTTAAATATAGTGTTGAAATGAGGAAGGGCGCGGTAAAACTTCGAGGTATTAAAGAAAGCCCCAGGAAACAACTTAATAGCAGAAAATACCATAGAATAATCTCACCTTCCTCTTACAAAACACTGTCACAAGACAAGCCTGGGGGCAACCTTGCAAGTGACAGCCTGCAAGTGACCCCTAGACCCTGACCACATTTTACAACTAATAGGAGTTAACCAATCAATGTAAAGGTCAGTTCACCCTCCCTGCTTTGCAATCTCATGACTTAAATACTGGGCGCTGAGGAAACTTGTTGTTGCCCCCTGCTCTGTGTAGCTTGGGGTGCATCCCTGGTGCACCAGTATTTTTCCTATTGGGCATATGTTTTTAAATAAAATTTAACTTTTAAAGTAACAGTGTTGCATCTTGAAAATCGTGGACCCTAACAATAGTATCCTGTTTATTTATTTTCATTTTCTATTCTTTATCTGTGCCTTCTTTGGAAGCCTTCTCTCCCCCCCCCCCCACTTTCTTTCAAATTGCTTTACTAGTTCATGTTTTGGGGATGATTAATGCTTATTTTGCTCATTCGCTCTTGTGATAGAATGTACCTTGAGTGTTCTGTAATTTTTTAATTGTGTGTGTGTGTGTGTGTGTGTGTGTGTGTTCCCCTTCTTCTTGGTGTTCCTGTGAGCCCTAACTTGTGGAAATATAGCTATAGTGCATTTTTACATTTGCTTCTACTGGGTACCCTCGAGGTTTAACTGAGCCATAGCCTATTTTTACTTTAATTTTTCTTTTGGGAGAAATTGTCCAATTATTTAAAAGCAGTGCACTGAAGATTCACTGTATGTATATCCCTACATTTGATGTTATGGAAGATGCCAAGTGATACAAGACAACACAACACACCTGCCTTACATGGAACCAGATTCTGAAAGGGCCTAATATATGCAAAAAGCTAGGTGACCATGCATGGCAGACCCAATAGTAGATATGCAGCCAAGTTCCAAAGGAAAAACAGACAGCTGGACAATAACAGGAGGCCAAGCCCAGAGAAGGAAGAGGTGTATGTGAGGAAGTTTCAGCAGGAAAGTGAAGTAAATCCTCCCCTGGGAGCTGGGAACCATCGCCTGGGAACCATCACTTGTCCTGGATGGAGAGACAGTGAGATGCTGTAACAGTAGATGAGGCTGTGGATGAATTCAGCTTTAAGGCTCCTTGTAGCAAAGCTAAACGAGAATCAAAGCAAAAAGGAAGACACTGAACGCACACCTAGGAGAGGCAGGTATGTTTGATGGAAGTTGTGTTTGAAGGAGAAAGTGCAGGGACTTGGACAGCCTAGAAGACTGTGTGGACTGAACTGTGTCCCTTCCAAAAGTATATGTAGCAATTTGGCTAGGCTGTAATTTCCAATATTGTGTGATGTTCCCACATGTTGTAAATCCTGCCTGTGTCACGTTAATCAGGGAAGATGGGCAGCTGTTGTGTTGGAGGGGCAGCACTAAATGGGTAGGATTGCATTGTGCCTTGAGGCAGCAAGCAGACAGTTGGGGACATAACCATCTGGAAAGAAGCAACACCAGGAGCAGAGCATGTTCTTTGGACTTGAGGTCCCTGTGCCTCAAACTTCCAGGGGAAAATTGACCCCAAGGACCTTCCTTCAGAGCCAACAGAGAAAGCCTTCCCCTGGAGCTGACACCCTGAACTTGGACTTTCAGCCTGCTTTTCTGTGAGAGAATAAATTTCTCTTTGCTAAATATATCCACTAGTCTTTTTTTTTTTTTTTTTTTTTTACAGCAGCACTAGACAACTAAGACAGAATTGGATACTGAGAGAGTGAGGTGCTACTCTAGCAGATACCTAAATTGTGGAAGTGGTTTTGAAACTGTGAATGGATAGAAGAAACTCAAGAGAACTGCTAACACCTGAGAAAATGCATGCAGATGGTGATAAACAAGCAGCAGAGACCCAGCAACGTAGAACCAGGAGACCAGTGCCCGAAGGTGCTGGAGCCATGGAGTGACAGAACTGAATGCCCATGCACAGTAGGCTACCTGGCAAAGTAGGATACCTTTGGGTGCACATCGGTGAAGCTGCAGAGCAATGGAACACTTGCCCTGGCAGGGCAGGTGCAGGTTTGAGGCCAGGGCCAAGAGGCCACAGAAAGCAGAAGCTGAAGAGAGAAGGAACACAAGGAGCGGATGTGGATCAGTCTTGAGGTGTGTGGCCATGACCTCAGGGGTCTCTAAGGGTGCAGCCATGGCTGCTGGTGTTTCTAAAGGTAGAGTTTCCACTCAATTTGACTAGGAAAACCAGGAATCTAAAACCAAGAGAGCAGCTCCTATCCTAGTGGGCCTGGAAGGCAGAGCTGTATCACAGGGCCAAGGGGCCTCCACTTAGAACCTGGAGAGTATAGGCAAACACCTAAAGTCTAGAGGGCAGGGTTGTAGTTTGAGTGGCCTCAGAGCACAGAGGATTCTTTTCAGCCCTTGAGAGCTAATGTAATGTGTTCTGTTTATTTGCTTGGTGCCTGGTATGCCTTCTTTCCCTGCAATTTCTCCCATTTGTAATGGAAATGCCTAGCTGTTGCCTGCCTGTTCCGCCACCATACTTTGGAGACTTGTGTTCTGGATTTCACAGTTTAAGAAGAATCTTTAGATTTTGGACTTAGACTTAAGACTTTTGCTATGATGGGGTGAATAAGTTTTGCATGTTGCAAGGATGTGACTTTTAGGGGGCCAAAGGGTGGAATGCCATAGATTGAATTGTGCTCCCCCACCATATGTATAGCAGTTTGGCTAGGCCACAATTGCTGGTATTGTGTGATGTTCCTATGTGTTGTAAATCCTGCCTCTGTGATGTTAATGAGGAAAGATGGAAGAGAGTTGTGTTGGTGGGGCAAGGTACAATGTGTAAGATTGTATAGTGCTGAGGCAACCTCCCTCTTGGGATATAAGGGAAAAAGAAGCAAGTAGATGACCGACAAGAAGGACCTTCCTCCAAAGCCAATAGAGAAAGCTTCCCCTGGAACTGACACCCTGAATTTGGACTATGTCATGGATTGAATTGTGTCCCCCCAAAAATACGTGTAGCTATGTGGCTGGGCCGTGATTCCCAGTATCTTGTGACTGTCCTCCATTTTGTGGTTTTCACGGCACTTGGCTTGGCGACGCTGTATGTTAAAGGATTAGGATGGGACGGTAAATCTCTTTATGTGATCACCTGCCTGCTCCACCGTAAAGGGAGTTTCCCTGGAGTATGACTTGCCCCACCCTTAATCCTTTCAGCCTGCAAGAGGTAAAAGGAAAGAGAAGCAAGCAGAGAATTGGGAACCTCGTACCATCAAGAAAGCAGCAACAGCAGAAGAGCATGTCCTTCAGACCTGAGGTTCCTGAGCAAAGATGCTCCCTGGACAAAGACTAATGCAATACTGGACTTTCCTCCAGAGCCAACAAGGGGAAAGCCTTCCCCTGGAGCAGATACCCTGAATTTGGACTTGCAGCCTTCTAGACTATGTAAGAATAAACTTTGCTTTATGAAAGCCATCCACTCTGTGGTATTTCTGTTAGAGCAGCCCTAGCTGACTAAAACAGACTGCCAGCCTGCTTTTCTGTGAGAAAATAAATTTCTCTATGTTAAAGCCATCCACTTGTATTTGTTACAGCAGCACTACATGACTTAGATGCTTTGCAGTGATTTGGACCTGGAGGAGCCTAAATTAGGCAGGCCAGTGTCACAGAGGCAGAACAGAGACCTTGAGGGAGAAGACCAGAAGAATTAGGATGTGCAGAGTAGAATGTTTGTTGTCATGAGCCCCAAAGAGGAGGCTGGCTTATTACGGGGCAAGGCAGGAAAGGAGTCAGAAAAGGTGGACTGTGAAAAAACCTAGCCTAATAGTAACTGTGGTCAGAAGGTACGTACCTATATCTCATAATTCACTGGTATAGGCTGTGTCCCTGCAGACTCTAGGATATTAGGTTCATTTCCCTTTAAAGAAAATCTTTTATTGAGCCCGCCCACAATTGGCAGGGCACAGTTCTTCGTGCTTGGCAGGGAGTGGAGCACGTTCGCAAATAGGAACGGGACAAACAGTAGCAGGCGCTTGCTGTAATAAGTACCGTCCTCATGGGGTCGTTTTGAGGATTGTACGTGAGTTAAGCACTTGGAAACGTACCTAGACCACAGTTAAGTACCATTTAAGGACACTTTTGGTAACTAACGATTAGATGGCGCCTGTCACAGTGCCTGAGTGTGCTCACATTGAAAGACTGGTTCAAACAGTCCATGGAAGGGGATACTCAAGTCCTTCAAAGGCAAGACAGACTTTATAACCATGGTCTCTAAGGGATTTTCTCAAAGGTTAAACAGCAGGTAAAGGCCATAATCTCTGAGGGGCAATTGGATTACGTCTGGTGGGCACCACATTCCTGCCAGTTGTTGCAAAGGGGTAGGACCAGGAGGCTGGAAACCGCAGAGGACCTCGGCCTGCAGCAAAAGGCCCTGCTAGTGCCGAGTCCCTCACACACCGCTGCGACAGGGATCTGGGCCGCAAAAAGGCGGGCCCAAGACTGCAAAGCAACCTCCCGCTGCCAGGGAGGGGTCTTGAAAGAGCCTCTGACCATATTGGGGGCGGCTGGCTGCCAGAGCCACCAAGCCCCACAGCTGCCGAGCCCCGCCCCCGGGGTTCTTTGTGGATCCCAGGGGAGCGTCAGTGCCTGAGGCAAGTTCGAGAGCTACTGGAACCCAAGGCCGGCACTGGCCGCCACTGCTGACCCGCGATCTGTAGACCAGTCTGCACCCAGGCCCCAGCTGCATCCCAAAGTCACATCCTGCTTGTGCCACCTGCGGTGCCACGCAGCTACGCTACCCCCCACCTCCCCCAGCCCGCGAGTGGTGCGACCTAGCTCCGCCTCCTGACGCTAGCGCGGGGCGGGGCGCCCCCGTCATGTGAAGGGGAGTGACCTCGCAGCGCGGAGCTATGGGGGCTCTGGACCCGGAAGTGGCGTCCTGGGCTCGCGGCGGTGCCGCGGGGATGGCCGGCGCTGGGGTAGGAGCTGGGGCTCGCGGCGGCGCGGCGGCTGGGGTCGAGGCCCGGGCGCGCGATCCGCCGCCCGCGCACCGCGCACATCCACGCCATCCTCGGCCGGCGGCACAAGCCTCGGCCCGCAGGATGGATGGCGCGTCTGGGGGCCTGGGATCCGGGGACAACACCCCGACCACTGAGGCACTTTTCGTGGCGCTGGGAGCAGGCGTGACGGCGCTCAGCCACCCGCTGCTATATGTGAAGCTGCTCATCCAGGTGGGAGCCCCCGGGCAGCGTGGGAAGGGGGAGGCTACTGTGAAGGTGACAGGCGGCGATCCAGAGGAGGACTGGGTGGGAGACTTTGTGGTGGCGGATTTGGGGAAAGACGCAGCACTCGGGTTTATGGGGCAAGAGGCTGGCAGCAGGGGATTTGGGAGAGGAGGAAAGAGGTGAGGGGTTTGGGAGATGCAAGAGTGACGGCTTTGGAGAAGCTGGAGAAGGGAGAAGGGGTCAGAACCAAAGATTTGGAAAACAGTGGAAGAAGTGGAGGGCCTTGGAGGCCCCGGGGTGAGGGGGAGCAGTGGGGTAAGGGAGAGTGGGTTATAGGGCTAAAGGAATGGAGAGGTAGAATTTAGGATTAGAGGGAATCGTCAGCAGATTTGAAGTGAGGAAGCAGTAGCATTGGGTGAGGGGCGGGACGTTTTGGCAAATAGGGTGGGAAGACGGGTTGGGAGCTAAGGAAAGGATTTCGGAGGGGGGATGAGGTCAGGTTTGGGGTGGAGTACAACAGGTACTCTGGTTGTATAGAAGTGGATATACAGCGGTTGAGGGGGACAAAGGAGTAGGCGAGCGGGTCAGAAATTTAGGAGGAATAATAGAAGGAATCTCAGACTTGGCGGCGGGTGGGGGTATTGGATTTAATGGTGGTGGCATTTGTTGGGAGGGGCAAAGACGAATTTAGCAGACGAGAACTATCGATTTGCAGGGGACAGGGTCTCTGGATTTGATGGCGACGACAGATTTGGTGGGAGGAGGAGATGGGGTGACGCGTTTGGGGGGAAGGGAACAGATAAAGCGACGCATTGGGGGAGGGGAGTGGTGGCGACGGGTCTGAAGAAGGGAATCTGAAGAAGGGAATGTGGAGGACGCTTTTAGGGGGAAGGGGATGACGTATTTGGGAGCGAAGATGGAAGTCGGTGTTGGAGTCTGGGAGGGATGAGGCTGACGGACGGGGCATGAGGATATTGGCATTGGGCTGAAGGGGCCGTGTGCACGTAAGTGGCCGGATGGGTAGGGATTGGCAGAAGCAGACTGAGGTAGGGATGTCTCCGAAATGCCGGGAGGAATGGGCCGCTTGGCAGTACTTGTGGTGGCTAGCCTTGAGTTACAGAAGAAGAAGGCTGTGTAAGAAAGGGGGAGATTGAAAGTGGAGGTGGGGTGGGATGTGGGGTGCATGTAGCAGAATTAGGTGGACATGACTGAGATGAGCATAGCTTAGATGGATGTGGTGGGCTCATCAGGGCCTGGACTGATGTCTAAGGGCATAGCCCTTTAATAAGCGTTTTCCAGTTCAGAAGACAGGGGTACAAAAAAGCAAAACAAACAAACCTGTTGCTGTCAAGTGTATTCTGACTCCTAGCAACCCTGTAGGACAGAGTAGAACTGCCCAATAGGGTTTCCAAGGTGTGCGTGGTGGATTCGAACTGCTGACCTTTTGATTAGCAGACAGCACTAAACCATTATGCCACCAGCGTTTCCAAGTAGAAGGTGAAAATTGAAAATTGAAATGTGAAAATTGAAATGGAGGGAGATTCAAACAAGAATTGAAATTTGAGATTTGAGTTTAGGCCAGATTTTACTATCTTTAGACTTGGACTATGAAACTTGGAGACGCTAAGGATGGAGAGCCTTGAGAATGGGAGTGATTGAAATCTGGACCCTAATGAATTGGAAAGGGAGTAACAGATTTTCAGGAGCTCTGACTTGAAGTCTCTTCTCAAACCTGTACAACAAATCCAGCATGGTCCAAACAATGAAGCCACTTTCCTGAAGAGCCTCTCACATCAAGGCTGGTAGGTATTAGGTTTGGAGATAGAGATCTGAAGGTGAGGGACTAGGATTAAAAGTATCTGAATAGAGCCTCCTGTTTCCCTGTGGTTAAACCAGTTTCCCTTGATTCATTTCAGGTTTTTTTTTTTTGGCTGATTTTTTAGAAGTAGATCTCCAGGTCTTTTTTTCAGGATACCTTTAGGTAGACTTGAACTGCCAGCCTTTCAGTTAACAGCTGAGGGTGAAACTGGGTGAACACGGTTTGCGGAGAAATCTTTAAAACTTGGAGGTCAAAAGAATGGGATTCAGATAAATGGCCAGGTGCCTTTGGATAACCCGGACTGGAGGTTCATAAAATGGACCAGACAGATTTGAGAGCCACAGGATATGAGGAAAAAGGGACACAGTGGGTTTAAGGGTGAAAGTGGCATCTCTGAGCTCCCAAATTGTAGTGACTATACTGGGTAAGATAGCAAACAAGTCATAGCTGCAACTTGGAGAATATTGCCCATATTTAAGAAATCAAAACTTAACTCAGAAGCTTCATGCTTTTAATTCCAAAGGAAAAAGGTTTAGAAGGGTTTATAATTAGTAATCTGTCTTGTGGGGGACCCTGGGTGGTGGCTGCAGACAGTTAAGCACTTGGCTGTTGCCTGAAAGGTTGACAGTCCTGAGGGACATCTCAGTCAGCAAGCATAAATACTTCATAAAGAAAACATTCTACATCCTACTTTGATAAGTAGCATCTAAGATCTTAAAAGCTTGCAAGTGGCCATCTGGAGCAAAGGAGAGAAAAGGAAACCAAAGACTTCAAGGAAACAATTAGCGCAAAGGACTAATGGATCCTAGGAATGCCAGCCTCCACCAGCCTGAGCCCAGAAGATCTAGATGGTGCCTAGCTACCGCTGCCAACCACTCTGACCAGGATCACAATAGAAGGTCCTGGTTAGAGTGTGGGGCTAAATGTGGAACTAAATTCAAATTAATATAAAAAACCAATTTACTGGTCTGAGAGACTACAAGACATGCTCCCCGCACCCTCCCCCCAACCATAACCCTTAGATACGCTTCTAACTTGGAGTTGAAGCCATTTCTGGAGATCCCCTTTCAGCCAAATTGTAGACTGGCCTATAAATAAATGGTAGCACGCATTAGGAAAGTCCTTCTTAGTGTAATCATCTCCATGAGACCAAAAGGGCATCATGTGCCTGGAAGCAAAGATGAGAAGGCAGGAAAGGGCGGGAAAAACTGGACAGATGGAGATGGGAAGGTCAGGGTGGCAAGGGGAGAATGCTGACACGTGGTGGGGATCGTAATCAACACCATGGAACGGTTGAGATACAAAATGTCGAACGGGAAACTGATTTGCTCTGTAAGCCTTCATCTAAAGCACAGTTTAAAAAAAAAACCAGAGGTTGACACCCACAGGTGCTTTAAAAAAAAGGCCTGGAGATCTACTTCTGAAAAGTCATGGCTCTTGGAGCACCCTGTGGCTAAAACACATGAAGTTGCTGTCTTAGTCATCTGGTGCTGCTCTAATAGAAATAGCGCAAGTGGGTGGCTTAACGAAGATTTTTATTCTCACACAGTCCAGCTGCAAATCTGAATTCAGGGTGTCCTCTGCAGGAAAAGACTTTCTGTCTTTGTCGCCTCTGGATGAAAGTCCTTGCAATATGTCAGTCTTTGGCCAGGGAGCTTCTTGGTGCAGGAACCTCAGGTCTGAAGGACATAATTGACTCCGGTGCTGCTTTCTTGATGGTGTGAGGTTCCCAAGTCTGCTTGCTTCCTTTTCCTCTTATCTTTTGTAGGATAAAAGGTGACGCAAGCCACGTTGCAGGGAAACTCCTCAGTAAGGGTGTTAACAGGCCCGCCCTAATCCTCTTTTAACATAATCCAGTCTATTAGCGGCAGGCAGAGATTAGGATTTACACCATAGGTAAGCCGCAAAATGAAGGATGGTCACACAAGACGGGGAATCATGGCCCAGCCAAACTGTTACACACAGTCTCGGGGGGAGCACAGTTAATCCATGACAGTCGCCATGAGTTTGAATCAACTCCATGGCAGTTGATGTGGTTTGGTTTTTTTAGGTGACCTCCCAGGTTGTTCAGAATCACATCCACGTGGGGACAGCCTGAACTCTCAGAAACGCTTGACTGAGGAAGGGAAGAGAGGAAAGTAAGCCTTGAAAGGTGCTAGAAGCACCTAGTCCGCTGTATAAGGCAGGACTTCCTAACCCTGTTGTTCTGTCCCTTCCATGTATGCAGGCCTCATCTTGTTCATCCCAGAAAGTCCTGGATGGCCTGCTTGAAGGGCACAAGCCTGGTGTCCAGGCCCCATGCCAAGGGAGGGGCCTTCTCACTCTCCACCTTCACGCTGTTCTCCTGGGCACCTTGCCTCCTGTGTGGCAACAGACAGTGTCTCTCCCCATCTGTTGGCAGCATAGCAAACTGTCTCACACCTTGGGAGAGCCCCACCTCCTTCCTCGCACAGCTGGAGACGGTGTGGTCCTGTACCTTTCCATGATTTTAATAACTAATGATAAGCAGCATCTCTACAGCAAGGAGTTTTATAGCCCTGCACAAATTGAGGGTGGTGGTGAGGGGAGGCAGTGGTTAATTCTGTCACAGGGCTCAGTAATGACTGAGACTAGGACACAGTTGAGGATACATCTGAAGAGCAGCCAGAATTGGCGGTGATGGTTTGTTCATCCTGTGAATGGTTAGACAAACTTGAGGGTGTCTACTGTGAGTTCGGTAAGAAGTATGAGTTTGGAGGAACTTGGCCGTGCATTACTAAGAGCTGGGCCCGAAGCTTGGGACTGAGATTCAGGTGTTATGTTTTCACGTTGCCACATGGGAGAATTCAGTTGGAATGAGTGTATAACCTGAGAAAGTGAACTGAGATTTGAGATCAGAGAGGGGTTGAAGAACATAAAAATGAGGGATGCTGAAGGTAAGAATACTGGGGAACAGGGTTGACTTGAACTGTGCTGTCTGGGACTAGGTGTTGTGTTAATGGGGAGGTGATGTGGTGCTGATTGTTACAGGCCCTGAGGAAACTTCCGGTGTGTTTTGATGGAGGGTACCAATGAAAAAAGGAAGACCCTCAACGAGATGAACTGATGTAGCGGCTGCAACCATGGGTTTAATCATGAAAATAATTGTGGGCATGGCGTGAGACCAGGCAGTGTTTCATTTTGTTGTGCACAGGGTCACTATGAGTCAGGACCAACTTGACAGCACCTACCAACAACAGCATTGGCAGAGATGGCATCAGGGAGAAGAGCTAGAGTCCTGGAAGAGCTGGGAAGCAGTGAGACAGAAGTAGCAATGGGATCTGACCTTCCTTTTGTATTTGTTCGTTCTGAAGGTGGGTCATGAGCCGATGCCCCCAACCATCGGGACCAATGTGCTGGGGAGAAAGGTCCTCTACCTGCCGAGCTTCTTCACATATGGTGAGTGTGCGTTCCAGGGAGGAAAGCTCACGAGGACGGAACCTATCAAATGAGGAACAGGTGCAGCTGGCCCTGGCGACACAGTAGTCAACATGGCTCTTGGAGTCAGAGGTGGAAAGAAGGGAATTTAAGAGTGGTCAGAAGCAGCAGGGTGCCAGGGCAGCAGCAGGTGAACTATAGTTTGGGTACAGCTCCCCTGCCTGCAATCGGCAGCCCAGGCAGCAGGAGGGGACAGTGCAGGACACGGGTCCATGTTTCCCCAAGCTATGCCTGAAAGTGGGGGTGGGAGTGGTTTTCCTTTTAGTCTCTGAGCAGTGCAGCCATGTGCCTGGCTTTTCTGTCCCCCTGCTGCTGCAGCAGAAGACCTGTTGAGACCCTTCGGGCTCACCCCTTGGGTCCCACAAGTTGTCCCGTTTCTACTGTATCACCGCGTAGGGGTACCTGCTCACTCTGACATCTCCATCACCTGGTTCCAGAATGGTATATAGTGAAAAGAGGTGCTGTGTGAAAGCAAGGGTGCCACACCAGGAACCGAGATGCCTCCTCTCTGGTTTGTCACCGCTGGCCTTGGTGCTTGGTCAGCCCGCATGACTGCTGCAGTTGGACTTTCCTTGTCTGTGATGGAAGGTTGGCTCTGCCCACTAAAGCCCTTTCTTTGTACAGCTCCCAGCTGCAGCTGCTTTGCTGTCCTGGAGGCCTCACCAAGAAGCTTACCACAGTGACACTTTTCCTGATGCCACCAAAGCCCACCCTTCTGCCTTTGCTGCCCATTCTGGTCCCTGGGTGCCAGACACCTATGGCCTTTTCAGATCACTGTCACTTTCCGTCCTCCAACTCAACCCTCACCCCTGACCATGGTGGTCTTTACCTGGACCTCCTCTTTCCATCTTCACGGTCAGAGTTCAGTTCTAGGCTGTTGCCTTGTGCTTCCCCACCCCCACCTCTCCTCTTAACCTGTTTGGTCAGTTCAGAGTTCAGAACATTCTCTGAAAATCCTTTGAAGGTGTCTGTGTTACATGTCACTATTTTTTTTTTACTTCACTAACACTCACTGTTGGCAGAATCACATGTCCAATTTCTCTTCAGTTTTGCCTCTGTGTTGTTGAGTCCATAGTCTGGAACCAGACAGAACATGTCATTTTGTAGGAAATGTATTTGGTTGTATTTTTAAGTTTTTTATATAGGTGAGGGGAAGTCGCAGAATTAGGAAAGCACTCCCTCCGATACAACAAAGCAAGCGTGCAAAGATGACACTGAAGGTGTGGGAAGCCAGGCTGGGGGGCTGCCACCCCCGTTGCTATAGTTTCTGTGTCCGTGGACACATGTGCTGTTACAGGTGACTGGTAGTCACAGCTTGGGTGCTGTTCATCCATCCCACGCCAAACCAAACCAAACCATTGCCATCAGATCAATTCTGACTCATAGTAGCCCTGTGGGACAGAGCTGAACCAGCCCTTAGGCTTCCCAGGGAGTGGCTGGTGAATTTCAACTTCCAATGATTTGGTTAGCAGTCAGTCGCAACCCTGTGCCGCCAGGGATCCCCGTGCCACACAGCTGTCCCCAAAAGGACTCAGAGGAGAGGAGTCTTGACACCCATTTTCTACCCCTTGCAAAGATGAGTAGAATTCCGATGTACTTTGCCACTCCTGACCCCTGTAAATATAAATGTTGAATCAGTCTTGATGTGGTAAGCAGGTGCCCAGTGGGCACGCTGGACACCATGCCCGCCTGCCCTCAGGCCCACAGAACTGTACGGTAACTTCCTCCTGTATCGTGGTGGGAAGCCACGCTTCCCAGGGTTTTCCAGGAACTGCGGAAAGATCCTGGAATGATGGAAAGCAGCCCAGACTGGCTCTACGGGCAGCGGAAGTACTTTTTTCTCTGCTTGCTTAACCGAAACGGAGAGAGATAGCCCTGGTGGTGCAGTGGTTAAGCGTTCAGCTGCTAACCAAAACGTCTGCAGCTGGGCTCTACCAGCCTCTTCTTGGAAGCCCTTTGTCACAGTTCTGCTCTGTTCTGTAAGGCCGCTGTGAGTCAGAATTGACTCCACGGCAGTGAATTTGCTCAGCTTTTAAAACTGATGAATAAATGTATCAAGGGTAGAAGGACAATGTTGTATCAAGATGACACTGAGGCTTTGGTCTGCACCTGCTGGGTGATTACAGCACCCCTCCCCCAAAATAAAGCTTCCTTCTGCCTGTTAACTCTGAAGCAGGGTGTACTGCCACGTAGCCCAGTGTCCTCTCTCCCCTCCTGTTCCTTCTCTCTTTGTAGCCCCACCCCCTTCTCAGGAAACAAAATGTACTGGTTACACAAGCTCTAGAAGTCCTGTGGAGTGGTGACAATCCATTGCCCACTTGAGAAACATATTGTGGTGTACTTGCTGGTTCTTGCCACTAGGTGGTGCCAGAGGGCTGGATTTATGGGTTGGAAAGCCAAACCCACCAAACCCCTTGCCATAGAGTTGACTCTGCCTCATAGTGACCCTGTAGGACCGAGCAGAACTGCTCCATAGTGTTTCTAAAAAGCACTTGGTATATTCAGATTGACAGCCTGTTTGATTAGCAGCTGTCAACAATGGTACCACCAGGGTTTCCGAAGGGAACACTTTGAGAGGATACTACTAGCTGTCAGGTATACAGGTGTAGAAAAATGCATCTCCTGTTGAACAGGATTAAAAAGGTAATGTTAAATAAAGCAGATATCAAAAAGGTAGCTTTTTAGAGACCCTAATGAGAAAAAAAACATGACTCTTACAGGTAGGGTCTAGCTTCCTGACCACTTAAGTTTTTCCTATGAGTAGTTCATTGATACTTCTGCTATAGTTACTTCTCCATAGCCTCCCTGCCACTTCTTGATCCATAAATGCCAACATGTGCCAGCTGGTGTTGTGAGTGCAGCACTGTAGCGGGGTGGACACTGCTATCACTGAAATGTTCAGTGTTGCAGGCCTGCGGGAAAGAGGGGCAGAGCTGCTCAGGAGTGTGGGGACAGTCTTGTCTTTCCTCTGGAAGCCCTTTCTTTTCTTTTTTTCCTCCCTTAGGCTGGAAAGGTATTCATTCCCTGTGGGCACTCTCTCCTTTCATTTTTTTCTTTCCCTGAGAAGAGCATAACTGCAAGCAACAGAATTCATTTCTGGGTTGCAGCACTTACGTTGCTGAATTGGAAACTCGTAGCTGGGTTTGCCAAATGGAATTTTCAAAGCTGGGAAAAAAATGAAGTGGTCTGTCATAAACATGTTTTGTTTCTGAAAACAAAGAGCAGGAGGGTGCAGCTAGAATAGAATAGAGGTGAAAGTGCTGGGTGTCACACGGCAACATGATATAGACTGTAAAATTGTTCTTTAATTCACAATAAAAAGGAAAAAAAAAGAACTAGGTTAGATGAAGGGAGGGACAACACACAGTAGAGAAGCTGGTACAATTGTACTAAACCAAAAGCTTAGAAGTTTCCTAAATGTAACCCAGTACTTCAAAGGACAGAGTAGCAGGGGCGGAAGTCTGGTGACCATGGTTTCAGGGGATAGCTAGGTCAGCTGGCACAACAAAATCTTTTAAGAAAATGTTCTGCATCCCACGTTGGCGAGTGGTGCCTGAGGTCTTAAAAACTAGTAAGTAGCCATTTAAGTAGCATACCTGGTCCCAGCTCACCTGGAGCAGAGAATGAAGGACATCAAAGACATAAGGAAACATGAGCTAAAGAGGCAGAAAGGGTCGCATAATCCAGAGACTACGTCAGCGGGAGACCAGTAGAACTAGAACAGCCCTCATAGGGAAGTAACAAAGAATCCCTGACGTAAAGGGAGAAAAATGGGTCTGCAGAACTAGAACTCTATTAAAAGACCAGACTTCATGATCCAACAGACCGAAAGGTCCCCTGAAGACATGGTCTCTGGAGTCTTTTAGGCCCAGAACGGAAACTGTTCCCAAAGCCAGGTCTTCAAGACAGTTTAGAGTGGACCATAAGAAATAAAATTATACCATTGAAGAGTGTGCTTCTTGGCTTAAGTTAGATACATGAGACTAGCTGGGCAGCTCCTGTCTGGAGGTGGGATTGAGAGGACGGGAAGGGACAAGAGCTAACTGAATGGACATAGGGAACAGAGCAGAGAGGAGAAGTGTGCCATCACGGTATGGGAGAGCAGCTAGAGTTACATGGCAATGTTTGTGTAAGTATGTGTGGCAAACTGATGTGAATTCAACCTTTCAACTTAAAGCACAATAAAATACGAAAAAAAGAAAAAAGAGAAATAGGGGTTAGAAATGAACATTGGGAAGTTGGTTTCTGATTACTGTTGGGCCCTGAGGGAGGGCTCCCGTCCGTAACTGAAGTAAGCATTTACTTGAGGGACCAGCTGTCTGCGTTGGGTGTGTATGAGAACCAGGAGTGGAAGCGCCTGGCCGGCCGTGACGCTGCCTTCTCTGCTTTCTCCTAGCTAAGTACATTGTGCAAGTGGATGGAAAGATAGGGCTGTTCCGAGGCCTGAGCCCCCGGCTGATGTCCAATGCCCTGTCTACAGTGACCCGGGGCAGCATGAAGAAGGTGAGTTAAGGGTGAAGCAACAGCAGTCACCCACTGTCCTCTGAGCCTGTCACCACCCTCTGAGGGCAGCACATAAGCACTGGTCCTGCTTCTCCCCTCCCTAATTGGCTGACGTGCCACTCAGCATGTAGCCAGGCTCCTCACCACTGTGAGCAAACCCTGACAATGGCTGTCTGTACCACCCCCAGCCCTGACCCACAGAGCTTCAGGCCTGGGGGTGACGAGAGGCAGCCCCAGCAAACAGCCACTGCAGAGAAGGTATCAGGAGCTAGTCCCTGCCACCTCTTGCTGAAGAGTTCTCTTCATGATGCTTAGCTGGACTTTGCTTTTAGTTTCTTGTGTGTGTGTATCTCAGGTTTTCCCTCCAGATGAGATCGAGCAGGTTTCCAACAAGGACGACATGAAGACTTCTCTTAAGAAAGTAGTGAAGGAGGTGGGTGTCTTAGGATTGACGGGGGGTGGCCTTTGGTAAGAAGTCAAATGCTATCTAATCCCCAAGTCAGCTTGGTCATTGCAGAGTAGTAAACAGCATTGGGTGTTTGGGTGTGGATGGGTGGGTAGGGTGGTCCGTATAAGGAATCCCAGCTTGGATATTGGGTGTCCCACCCAGACTGTCTTCTCAGCCACCCTCAGGCCTAGCCCAGGAGCCAACAGCTCTCCAGGTGCAGTGAGGGCCTTGGGGTGGGCAACAAGGTAATGCCGTCCTTGGCAGACTGACCTCATGCGGGCTTCCAGTTTTTCCCTCCTAAAAGCTTGCAGCTACGCGTCATTGCCACTTGCAGAAACAGGACTGACCAGCGCCCCTCACCCCCATTGTCTTCCAGACCTCCTATGAGATGATGATGCAGTGTGTGTCCCGCATGCTGGCCCACCCCCTGCACGGTGAGCACCCATGGGAGACTGGGTCTAAGACACGAGTATGATGGGGTGGTGTCCGGGAGTCCATGGGGACTACTGATGGGCAGTAGTGAAATGACTGAGAGGTGACAGTGGGGTGGGGGCTAGTCTGTTGGAACTACCCTGTGGAAAGATTGGTCAGAACACGCTTCCAAAGGAGACATGAAGTCTCTACAGTCAGAAGAAAAGGAGCGTAGCGATTGTGGGATGTCACAGGGAATCCCAGTTGCTTTCCTTCCTCCCACACCTAGACATGTCCCATTGTGCAGTGGCCACTCTGGGCCCGGCGTCCCATTTCTGGGTGTCATGGTCTTTGGCCCCACACATCACTTCCGTGTTTTCCTTCCCCTCAGTCATCTCCATGCGCTGCATGGTCCAGTTTGTGGGACGAGAGGCCAAGTACAGGTGGGTAATTCTTCTTGGGGTTGGCGGGAGTGACCTGGGTCCCATTCAGAGGGCCATGTTGGTGTCTGTCGCAATACCTTTCCTGGCCTAGTTTTAATGTGACAGCTAAGCCTCCTTCACTCCAGAAGAAAGAGGCTGCCAAAGCCCAGGGGTCTGATCACTTTCCCATATTTTGTCAAGGGCCCCTCTGGGTGAGCTTAGCTGCCCTGTGGAGGGGCTAAGTGGTGTTTGGAGTCTGCTTGGATTAGGATTCCTGGCACCAGAGCTGACCCTGCCACTCAGGGTGGTTCTGGGACTGAGTGGAGCCCCTCCTGGATCCCTAGGTTGCACCCTGGTGATTTCTCCAGCCTCTCTCTTGTAGTTCGTTTCACCCTCTGCTGAGAGGCTGCCTGCTCCACAGGTTCGGGGCTCATCCCATCACCTCTTTAGCAAGCATGCCTCTGGTATCTACTGTGCCCAGCACTGTCCTGGGTGCTCTGGGGACATACGTGTTTCTGAGGCTCTGTGCAGGACAGAAGGTGTGTCTTTGAGCACGTGGCAAGAAGACATGTCTCTGGTACTTGCCTAAGAGTCTCATTTCCTGGATTCAGTTGTTTTCTGCAGCTGTCCAGTGCCAGTCCTCCAAGAGACTGGGTTTCCTAATGAGAAATTGGCCCCTTCCCCTAGACTGACATGTGATGTTGGTGGTGGGACCAGGGAGCAGCAAGCTGGTTCATAGCCCCAGCAGGCTGAAGTCACCGTTTTGGAAAGACAGCTGGTAGGGCTGGGGCACGCAGGGGTCTAGTGGCTTTAGTTCCCGCTTGCTGTTTTCCGGATTGTCCTTCCTCTCTAGACTGGCTCCCATTCAGGCCAGACCAGTTGACATTTCTAGCAGCAGGTCACAGGTTACTGTGAGCCTCCCCAGCGTTTGACACCTGAGACACCGCAGCCTCTCCTTTGGTCTCTAACTAGCTGCAGTGACCAGCGTGCCAGGTCCCAAGCTCCCTGCTAGGGAGGCCAGATGCCTTTTCCCACACTGCATCTGGGGGCCTGACTGCAGGGCCTCATGCTGTGCTCCTTCCCTGCCCTCTGGGAACGTAGTCGTCTCACCCACCACCTCTTCCTCTCTCCATGAGCTCCCAGGCTTCTCTGTGGGAAGATTGTTTAGCAGCAGTAGCCCCGGCTGGAAGGCTCCTTCCTAACATCCAGCACAAAACAGTGGTAGAGAACCACTAGATCTTCTGCCCCGTGGGTTCTTGGCTTTCCCCGAGTCTCCATGAACTGTAAACTGCCCCCTGACCCCAAACAACAGCTGCCTGTTCCTCTCTCTGTGGGTTCTTCCTGTTCATGGAGAATCTCCCCTCCCCTCCGTGTCCTGCCGGGGATGAGGGGTGGGCAGAGAGGACATTTTGAGCAGGGTGGTAGGATCTGCTCCAGGTGACCTTGTATTCCTGTCCTGCCTTCACAGTGGCGTACTGAGCTCCATTGGGAAGATTTTCAAGGAGGAAGGGCTGCTGGGATTCTTCGTGTACGTGAGTTTGTGCCCCTCATACCCACCCACAGGACCTGGCTCCACTAAGAGGGGCACCCTCAAACTCTCGGGTTGCAGCTGCTGTCTTGCTCAGACTACCACAGTGCACTGGCGGGTAGCTGTCCCAGGCTGAGCCCCTACTGGCCAGCCCATAGTGCTCCATAGTGTGTCCCAGCTGCAGATCGTTGGGACTAAAGCTGCTCAGCCTCTCTCAACTCACTGCTCTTGTAAAAGTAGTGCTCTTCATCCAGCACACCAGGAGGTGGACTAACAGTTCACCTGTGGCTGGGGTGGCCGTGGGGTTCGCCTTCACCAGGCGGGGTCCTGGCACAGCCTTTGGTTTTACTGCTTAGCAAGGACTGACATCTGTCGCCCGGACTGAGTGTAGAGAGTGGGCGGCCCACAGGCCACCTCCAGCCAACCGACTGGCTCTCATTGTGTTTCTGACAAATTCGTTGTTAACATTTAAAATTTTGGATATTTTGCACAAAAATCCTTACTTCTAGCTTCTCTTGAAAAGTCAGAAAGTCTGGCCCTTGAATGGAGCCTGCGGTCACCTGGTGGCCACAGACCGCTGCGCCCCTTGTCTCTCATCCCGCTGAACTCCACATGGAAAGGAAGCTCATTCTTAGAAGACTGTTTAGATGTCTGTGTTTGCACAGAACCCAGAAGCCAGGCTTGATGAGTGTGGTTCTTGTTTTGTCTGTGTTCAGGTCTTGTTACAGATAGACGTGGTTTATATGTGTAGTGTCAGCTGATGTTTATATTGTGGTTTAACACTGCGCCAAATGTTTTTACTTATGATACCTCATTTAACCAAAAAAAGTGTGTGTGTGTGTGTGTGTGTGTGTGTGTGTGTGTGTGTGTGTGTGCACATGCGTGGTGTGTCTGTGTGTGTATGCAGTGGTTTTCAGTGAGAGGTAGTTTTGCCTCCTGGGGATTTGGTAACACCTGGAGACATTATTGGTTGTCACAGCTCAGGGTGGGAGGGAGCTGCTGGCATGTTGGGTGGAAACCAAGGACACTGCTGACCCTCCTGCGATGCACAGGACAGCCTCCACAGCAGATATCTCGGCCCAAGTGTCCATGATACCAAGGTTGAGAAACCCTGACTTAACCACATGCACACGCACAGACACGCACTGCGTACGTATGTAAGTGTCGTTAGGTGCTACAGAGACTGTCTTTGACTCACAGTGGCCCTGGAGGATGGTAGAACTGCCCCATGCAGTCTTCTACGCTGTCACTGTTGCAGGAGCAGATTGCCAGCTTTTGCTCTGTGGTGCCACTGGGCGAGTTTGAACTGCCAACCCATGGGTTAGTAGTCCAATGCAAACTGTTTGCACCACCCAAGGACCGACCACCACCCAATGTTGTTGTCATAGGAGTACATGTTTGCCCATGTGCCTGTGTGTGGCACGTCAGGCCTTAGGACACCACAGCTTACCATGTCTGGTGTTTGCCGCTGATGTCGTTGTGCTCTGGTGTGTTAACAGGAGTCACACACAGCCATCACGTTCTCCTCCCACCCTCTGTTTACTGAGATAGGTAGAACATACAAGGACTGCCAGTTAAGTTCACGAATTCATCCTAGAAAAAGTGCTACGTACCTCATTGCTGAATATCACGGCGGTCACCTTCAAAGTCCTCCCCTTGAGAAGCTATGCACCGACGCCAGTGCCGAGTCCACCCTCCAAAGCAATTTTGGAACTCTTTCTGGAGTGGCCGTCTGAGCTGTCGTTGTATTTGATATCCCGAATGTCACCAAAATGTTGTCCTTTCAATATTTCCTTTATCTTCAGATAAAGAAAAAAGTCACTGGGGGCCAGATGAGGTGAGTAGGGAGGGTGTTCCGATATAGTAATTTGTTTACTGCAAAAAACTCCCTCACAGACAGCTGTACAGTTAAGTTCACAAACGTGCAACCTTGCCACCGTGTGCAATTCCAGAAAGAGTTCCCTAATTGCTTTGAAGGTGGACTAAGTACAGGTGTCGGTACATGGCTTCCCAAGGGGAGCACTTTGAAGGTGCTCTAGGGGTAGTCGGCAGTGTGTGTAGCACTTGGAACAGTTAAGTTTGTGGACTTAATGATCAGTCCTTGTATACATGTTAAAGGCACCAAAGCCATTTGCAGCACTGGTGGAGACAACAGGTTTGAGGTTCCTTTGGTGACATCCCTCTTAGCCTGTGTGTGTTATTAAGATTTTTAATAATTCTGCTTCCACTCCTGGGAGACAGCAGTGTCTTCCTCTGGGGATCACTCCAAGGAAGTCCCTCTCTAAGACAAGCCCAACACAGGTAGCACATGGTACCTGATAATCCAGACTGGCTTTTTGCCCTCAGCACTGTGTCCCAGAGACCCTGCCATATTGATTCATTGAGCTGCTGTCCATCCAGAAGGCCGTCCCTTTAAAGATGAGCCCTCCTTGCAAGCACTGACACAGGATGTCTTTGATGGAACGTTCCAGGCGCGAGGAGAAGATGTGAACTGGGCAGAATTCCTCGTGAGAGACGGTTAGGTAAAGAGGCCAGGAGAAAACTGCCAGCAAGTAGGCAGTCGTTCACAGCTGCATTTGAATACCCCAGGTTTGCCAGCATCCGCATCCTAAAGCCTGGCTTCTGGGCTCCTGTGGTTCAGCTCGGCCTTGGGTTCGCAAGGTGCCTGTGGAGACCATAACTGCACTGTGGCATCAGAAGTAGCAGATAACACTTCCTGGTGGGAGAAGGAAACCTGTACCGTCCCAGAGTGGCGAGGGATGAGCCATCCACCCACATGGCCAGAAGGCTTCCATCCCAGGGCTGTGTCCTTGGATCTGCTGAAGCACTGGACTTGAACTGGCCCTGCCTGCAGTCTGGGTATGGAGCCCCCCGAGGTGTTCCCCTTCCTCACCTGCTCATCTTTTGTGCTCACCTTGTTTTTTAGTGGCTTAATCCCTCACCTCCTGGGAGATGTGGTTTTCTTGTGGGGCTGTAACCTGCTGGCCCATTTCATCAATGCCTACCTGGTGGATGACAGCGTGAGTGACACCCCAGGGGGGCTGGGAAACGACCAGAATCCAGGTTCCCAGGTTGGTTGGAACAAGGACTTGTCCATCTTTCCGTGTTCTGCTGATGCCCAGGGTCTGTGGCAGACTCTTAAGGATTCTGGGATTCTGAGCAGCAGGGCCCAAGGGCTAGAGGCGGTTGCAGGGGGTAGTCTGAGAAGTTGCCCCAGGAGTCACCTTTGTCTCATGGAGGCAAGGCAGAAGAGAGGAGATGCCAGACTGGTAACCAGACCTGGGAGGAGTTTACAGAATGCCCTTCTCTGGGCAGCTTTAGAACTAACACAGACCCCAGCTGATCTGAGACTAGTGTAAAACAGCAAGCACACTGGGGAATCAGGAGACAGGCCAGCTAATAACGATCCTCCATCCTTTGTTTAATGTTATATGCTTTTCAAAACCCTTTTGTGAACATTTGATCCTCACAGCACCCTAGTGGTGAAGGGAATTGGGCAGATTTCATGTCCCCATTCTACAGATAAAAAAACTGAGAGCTGGTGATTAAAGGGGTTATCCACAGCCACTCAGATGGAACTCAGCAGAGCTGAAGCCAGGTCCTTGCCCTGTGTTGGGCCCAGAGTACTTTCCCTCCCCTTGTATTTTTTCAAATCATCTGGGAAGAAGACAGTCTAGGCTAACACAGCATTTTGTTACCTGTCATCTACCGAACCGAACTCACTCCGTCAGTTCTGACTCATAGCGACCCTATGAGACAGGCTGGAACTGCCCCGTAGAGTTGCCAAGGAGCCCCTAGCAGATTTGAACTGCTGATTTTCTGGTTAACAGCCATAGCACTCAACCAGTATGCCACTAGGGTTTCCTTACCATATGCAGACCCTGGTATATACAGACTTTTCAGTAGGTCAGGTCTGACACTGGGAGGGCCCTGTCCTTTTAAAAGGCATCTTGTGACCTGATAAGCTGTTAGGCAGAGCTAAGACAAGGGTGACAGAGCAGTTAGCCAAGCATGCTCACAGCAGTTGGTTGTCAACCTCAGGAGGCTAGGTGGGGGATCTGGGGCCTGTCTGCCAGAATCACCTGGGGGGCTTTCAGTGTCTGCATGTGTCTGTGTCTGGGCGCCAGGCTTGACGATTCTGATTCGGCAGGTCTAAGGGTAGGGGGTGTCTGTGTCTGTGTCTGTGTGGTACGGAACACTCCACACCAGCTGAGAGCCTCGCTCCAGAGAAAGTGACCAGCCCATTTGCTGAGATAGGTGATTTAGCAGCCTCTCAGTGTAAGCAAATTTAAGCGGCTCCTGCCCCATCTGCCATTGCAATAGCTCATGCCCTCGGCTCTGCCCTGTCTCAGGAGCTTTGTGGGTAGTGAGTCATTGCCTCATGCTCAGAGGATGTCTGGGACAGCTGGGATACCTTGCTAGGAAGGAGGTGGTGATCACAGCTGGCTGGTTTCCTCTGGTCTGGGTAGGCAGGTGTTTGCCCAGGGGCTGCTGCGCTGACATCAGCATCAGCAGCAGTCAGCAGCTTTATCTAAAGCATTTTTCGAGTGCTTTCCTGTGTGGCTGAAAGCTGAAGATGAGGCTGCCTGGAGTGCCAAAGCCACTCAGGCCGAGAGCAGAGCCAGCCTCCCCGCCCAAGGGCTCCGGGGCACATCCTTCTGGTGGGATGGCCACTCCATAGGAAGTAGAGCGGGCAGTCACCTTTTCTAGCCAGGAGCTGTTTCCTGGGCCAAGTGGAATTTTAGGAGTCGGTGAAGACAGGAGGGAGTCCTTGATGAAGCGGGAGAAGGCAGGAAGCCCTGAGCTTCCCCCGTCCTTAGGCCGTAGGAATAGTATTCTGTCCTCTGGGTGGCTAGGGTCTATGTCTGTCCTTTCATTTAGCGAACGCTGTGTGCCTGCATTGGACACTGATCAAGGCGGACACCAGCCAAGCCCTTGTAGCCTCGGCCAGGGCGGGGTGAGGGGCAGCGAGCCTACTTACTTGGCCCCCTGACCATCCCCGACTACAGCCCAGATCTCCCAGTCAGCCCTCCTCTCCCGCTCCTGCCTCCCCGGTCTTTTAGCGGCTCTGACAAGGCCCGGAAAGCCACTCAGAGGCCTTGAGAAGGGATGTAGTGTGTGGCATACGTGTGTGGAGCCGAGTGCAGAGGGAGTGTGAGGCCAGTCTGGAGGGGAGGTGAAGGGGGCCACAGGCTGGGCAGGAGAGAGCTAGGCCCGCCTGTCTATAGCCTTCATTCTGAGGTGCCTGCAGCAAATAAGTCGTCTTTCTTGTCTCTTCAGTTCAGCCAGGCCCTGGCGATCCGGAGCTACACCAAGTTTGTGATGGGGGTGAGTTGAGCCAGCTGACCTTCCCACTGCCCTGTTAGCCTGGGTGGGGCTTAAGAGGCCAGCTTTGGTGGGGTGGAAGAAGCCTAGCTATAGGGTGCTGACACAGTGTGTCCTCACCCCTTGGATACAGGCAGGGGGCTGCTGGTGGGTGAGACTCAGTGGCACTCAGGCCTCTCTGGTTTCAGATTGCAGTAAGCATGCTGACCTACCCTTTCCTGCTGGTCGGTGATCTCATGGCTGTGAATAATTGTGGGTAGGTATGTTCCCCTCATGTGGCACCCTGCAAGGCTGCTGGGAGACCCATCTGAGTCCTTCCAGGGCTCTGCCCTCTCCAATCCAGTTGGTGTGTGGGCTTCTCTGACTTGCACCGAGCTCCTTTGAGTTGAGATTTTGGTTTGGGTGGGTGGCAGCTCCAAGTCGGTGCCTTGTGATACCCCCTTTGCCTTGGCCGATCCATCACCCAGAATCCTCCGGGTCTGACTGACAGTCTCCTTCTCGGGCAGGCTGCAGGCTGGGCTCCCCCCATATTCCCCAGTGTTCAAATCCTGGATCCACTGCTGGAAGTACCTGAGTGTGCAGGTAAGTGAACTCCAGAGGGAGGACCCTCTTCCTGTTCCTCCGCCGATTCAATCAGATGAAACAGTTCTGTGGGCTCTTTAGTGCATACAGAGATAAGAGGTTGTCATGGGTCCTGTGAGTAGGGTGGGTGAAGAAAATGAGGACTCTTGATTCGAGGCAATCAAGTGTCCACCCTCCTTATTTCAGAAAGGACTTGAGGTAATTAAATCTGGATTTATGTAATTAAACATCCATCAGACAGGGTCTTCTTTATTCTCTGATTCCCAAAGAGTTTTAGGCCAGTGGAAGAGGGCTTTGGCCCATGTTATAGGTGGAAAAGCCTGAGCAGTTTTCATCTCCGAAGTTAACAAAGGCTGAAAATCCAAGGGCTGAAACTAGGTCAGCTGAATCCTCTGGGTTGTTGGGACAGTGGGTCTGTTAGAGGCTGACTCACCTTCCCACAGGATATCCTGGGTGCCAGGAGAGCCTAGAGGTTGAGCTGGGCACATGATAAGCCTAATAGGGATGCCAGTCCTGATGCTCTTAGGTTCTGTGCCCAAGCACCGTCCTGCTAGTGGGAGCTGTCAGGCTCAGAGGTCAGGGCAGATCCCTGTCATTTCCTCACAGTCTAACAGTGGCCGTGGTGTGAAAAGGAGCCAGCAGGTGGACTGGCCCCAAGGTTAAGAAGAAGGTGACTAGGAGAGCAGGAGGGAGGTAGGAGACAGTCACAGCTCCTCCCAGTGTCTTGGGCCTGTTCTCCACATTCCACACATCACATCTTCCACCACGGGGTTGGGGGAGTCCCATACTGAGGCTCTGAAGCCAGAAGGACGGGGCATTCCCACGTAGGAGCCCTGGGGCACAAAGCAGATTCCGACTTTCCTTCTAGGATGCGAACCCACACCTCCTCCTGCCCAGAGGTCTCCCCATTTACTGACTCCACTGTTCCTTCTGCTCCAGGGCCAGCTCTTCCGTGGCTCCAGCCTGCTTTTCCGCCGTGTGTCATCAGGATCGTGCTTTGCCCTTGAGTAACCTAAATCACTATTCAAAAAAAAAAAACAACAACATGCCGTCTCAGCCTGGCCACACGGGTGAGGCCTGCTCATTTCCGGGTACCTGTAAGACAAGACGACGCCAACCCAGCAACACCTAGACGTGTTCCAGCCCAGCTGGGCTTCCGTTTCTGTATCTGCCATGTGTCTGTCCAGAGTGAGGAGCAAGAGTGGGGTGGGGCTGCGCCCAGTGGATTGAGTCATGTGTTCAGACCTGCAGAAGGTGGGTAGGGGGTGGGGAACTGGGGCAGACTCCCCTTACCTCCCAGAGATGCTGAGTCTGTGTGGTGCATGGGCCCAGAGGACAGCTCGGAGGGGCCCAGATTTGATGGGGAATGGCTAACGGTCAGATCCCACTCCCTGACACAGCCCCCTGAGTCAGCCTCAGTGTCATCCCACAGCTCCACTGGGAGCCTTACTCCCACTTTGTAAGTAAGGTGTGATCCCCTCTCACAAGGCCCCCGTCATGTCTGGCCTGTGCTAGGAGGCTGTTGCTACGTTTTGCCTGCCTTTTTCTCGACACTACTTTTCTGATAGGAAGGCAGCACCCTCTTTGAACAGGATATCATGTAACTGCACAGAACAAATCCCCCTTGTCCAATGCTCGTCCTTTTAATGGTGACACCCCCACGTGCAGGATCGAGATCCCTGTGCAGTCATGAATACCCAGAAGTCACGCTGATCAGTGTCTCTGGTTCAACCCAGTTTGAAAATTCATGACAAGATTTTCTTCCTTTTCCCTCAAATAAATGTACTGTGGTAATTTGGAGTTCTGTGAGGAGTCTCATTTTTGTGAGCTTAGCCAGCCAGCTGCAGTCTTTCTCATCCATTGCATTGGTGTGAGAAGGACTGTAAGTGCCAGGACCACAGCAGCTCAGCCTAGAGATGCGCGCTGGGCCTTCTTGTAGATCAGGCTTGGGGGGACACATTGGTTGGTTTTCTGAATTTGCAAAGTTGAGATGCCAGCAACAACTAGTCTGTGGATTATAGGCTTTTGCTTACCCTTGAGGTGAAGCCTAGGGTGGTAGTGGTGGCGTGTGCTGGCCCCCTGCAGAAGTCTTGTCTGTGACAGTCCCCAGATACCTGGGAACCATGTGGCATACTGCTGAAGGACACCCCTGTCCCCAACCTGATCCTCAAGATTTCAGAGAGTGTTAGCACCCTTCTCCTGTTTGAACATGTCCTCTCATCCTCGCACAGGCTTGTGTGGACATGTCCCTTTCCTGCACGTTTGTCACAGCCTGACCTGACTGATAGATAAGACCACAACCTACCCACCCATTATTTCCCCAAAAACAGATTTCTAAAGAGGTCCTGGCCCCCGGTCTTTGATAAGTTCTCTCACGTGGCAGGTTTCCTGAGGGCTGGCCACAGGGGCTTCTGCTTTGAAGAGCAAGCAGAGGTTACTCCAGAACCAGGAAAGATGGGTCTTGGCTTCCACAGGTCCTGCTGTACCCAAGCCACCATACCTGACGACAAGGGCCAGCTGGAGAAAACTGAGGCCTGAGAGAGGAGTGAGCCTCCAAGAATATCTGAAAATCCATGTCATATACCCTATCAACAGGTTGAAGGATAAAACCCACATGATTATCTCAATAGACACAGAAGCAGCGTTCGATAAAAATGAATACCCTTTCATGATAAAAATTCAAGTAGGAATAAAAGGAACCTCCTCAACCTGACAAAAAGCATCTATAAAAAACAGCAAATATCGTACTTAATGGTGGAAGACTGGATGTTTGTAAGATGAAAAAGAAATGAGATGAAGGTTTGCTCTCACTACTGTTCAACATCGTGTTAGAGGATCTAATCAGGGCAATTAGGCTAGAACAGTAAGACATCTAGACTGGAAAGGAAGAAGTAAAACTATCTGCAGATAACATGAACTTGTACATCCTGAAGAATCCAGTAAAAAACTATTATAACTAGCAAATAAGTTCAGTAAGGATGCAGGACACAAGATCAGTTAAAAATTGTATTTTTACATAGTAGTGAACAAAACTAAAAAATTAAGAAAATAGTTTCATTTACAAAAGCATCAAAAGTAGGAATAAATTTAATAAAAGAATTGCAAATAGTATACTCTGATGGAATCTAGGATCTTAAAAGCTAGCAAGTGGTCATCTAAGAAGCATTAGTTGGTCTCAACCCACTTGTAGGAAAAGAGAATGAATATCAAGAACAAAAGGAAAACATGAGCCCAAGAGACAGAACCCACTGCCGTCGAGTCAATTTAGACTTGCAGCAACCCTACAGGACAGAACAGAACTGCTCCATAGAGTTCCAAAGGAGCACCTGGGGGATTTGAACTGCCAACCTTTTGGTTAGCAGACATAGCACAACCACTATGCCTCCAGGTTTCCTAAGAGACAAGAAGGGCTGCATAAACCACAGACTGTAACATGACAGCAGAAGAGCTAGATGGTGCCTGGCTACCACCAATGAATACCCTTACAGGAAATCCAATTACGAATCACTGACAGTGTGGGAGAAATGTAGTATGCAAAACCTAGACTCTAGTAAAAAGGCAGACTTGATGATCTGACAGACAGAAAGGTCCCTGGAAGACATGGGCCTGGGAATCTCTATTGGCCTAGAACTGAAATAATTCTGGAAGCCAATGCCTCGGACAAAAACTGAACGGACTATAAAAAAAATGATTAACTGATTAAGAGTGTGCTGCTTGGCTTATGTAGATCAGGAGAGTAACTGGGCAGCCCCAGTCCAGAAGCAAGAAGACAGAATGAGACAGTAACTGGTTGAATGGACAAGGGAAATACAAGATGGAGGGGAGGAACGTGCTGTCACAGTGTGGGGAGAGCAGGTCGGGTCACATAGCAAAGTAAGTTTTTGTATGAGAAACTGACAAATTGTAAGCTTTCACTGAAAACCAAAAATTACAAAAAAAAAAAAGATGATAATACTGTGAAAGCCATAACACACTGCCAGAAGAATTAAACCTACAGAAGGGAATGACATCCCATATTCATGGATTGGGAGGCAATATTGTTAAACTGGAAGATGTAAGTCAATCCCTATCAAAATCCCAGGTGGCTTCTTTGCAGAAACTGACAAACTGATCCAAAATTCATACAGAAATGCAAGGAATCCAGAATAGCCAAAACAACCTTGAAACAAGAGAACAAAATTGGAATGTTAGTACTTTCCTGATGTGAAAACATTACAAAGCAAACAAGACAGTCCAAAAATCATGGTTTTTCACAAGACTACCCAGTCAATTAAATGGAGAAACTTTTAACAAATGACAGACAGCTGGCTATTCACGTGCAAAAGAAAGACATTGGACCTCTACCTCACACCACATACAAAAATTTACTTGAAGTGAATCAAAGACCTAGATTTAAAATTGTGAAACTCTTAGAAGAAAACATAGGAGTAATTCTTTTTGACCTTGGATTAAGCAATGATATTTCGGATGTCTCTGCCAAAAATTAAATGGCATTCATGAGACAGGTCAAGATCTCCCAGTTAGGAAAACCCCACACTTTCAAGGTGAAAAAAACAAACCCTCTTCATTCCTCCTCCTGGTTAGTGTTTATTTTCAAGACTTGTTTGGCGTGGTGGTTTATCCTTTACCTGTTGCACTGTTGACTTGTTGATCTTTGATTTTTGCATGGGGGGAAAAAACCTTTCTTAGAGAAATCATACTATTATTTAAAATCCAGAGAGAAGATATGATGATGACTGAAAATACATATGGTCAGGTGTCCAGTGTACAGCCCGCTGGCTGACTGGTTGGTCACACTGCATTCATTTCATGTTTGCTGGTAATTCTGAACGTTATTTTGTGTGAACTCTTAATTTCTATCAGGGCATCATGGATTTGCAAAATCACTATTTCCTTACAAATGTCTCAATGTTAGTTAACAATTTTTTTTTGCCAGGATTATTATTGATCAAGCAAATCAGTGCCACAGCCATTTGGGGTAGAGGGGGAGCAGTGACCATCTAGGTGACCAGGTCAGGAATTGGGCAGTCTCTTGTTTTGACCTGGAGACAGTTGCCATGCCCCTCCCTACCTTGGTCCCAAGCCTCCTTCTGTCACTGCTCCTTCAGGCCCCCAACTGTGCTCTCCTGTCCCACAGCACTCCTAGACAAGTTTGCTATGCTCCCCTGGGGGAGGGCTGAGACTCCAGAACCCTTTCTCCAAACTCTTCAATCACCAGTTTGGCAAAGCTTCCCTGAGATGCATTTCTGACTTTGTCTGCCAGGTGGGCCTGGGCAGGGACACCTCTGTGAGGAGATGGTTATGCCATAACTTGATCCTGGACCCGAAGTATGCCTCAGCTCCACCGGTGATTACTGAAACAGGGAGAGACGGCCCTGTACTCTCCTTGGCCTTAGACCCCTCCTGTCTCTGCATATACCGAGGAAAATGAGGTAGCTCTGAAGATTCGAGGGTAGGAGGCAGCTTACAGAAAGGAAAGGAAGGGTGCCCTTAAAAGGTGAGTGTGTTTGGGAGCAGGGGTGTCCAGGGGAAGGAGTAGTAGCCTTAAGTCTGTAAGGGAGGAGCTGAGCTTCTTAAGGGTCTCCCCAAAGACCCTCCTGTGTCTCCCATCCCCTAAGAAGTACTCAGACTATAGATACCCTTAGACAGGCATTTATTCAGGGGTCAGGGGTTGATTCTTCTCCCAAATACCTGCCTTCCCCACCTATAGAACCTCACTCAAGTGGGGTTTGTCCTTCACCAGCCCCACATTGCTCCCTTTCCCAGCTACACAGGTGAGGGCACTGACCCTGAACCCTCTACCCTTTGTCAGCAGGCAGCTTCCGGCCAGGCAGCAGAGTCCCCACCCACCCCCAGGACTGAGGTGGGAGGGTCAAGCGAGGTCCAGGCCAGGTGCACGGTCATGGGGCGGCTCCTGGAGCTCCCAGCCAGTCTGGCCTTGTGCCCCTAGGATGTCTGTGGACCAGGCACACGCCGTGCAGCCCTTCCTGGGAGAAAGCCTACAGCTGAGAAGCATCTTGTTTGCAGAGACTGAGGACAGGGTAGGAGAGATGCTGACCTCTTTCTTCACAGTGGGAATGCAGGAGGCAGTTCTGGAGGAAGCAGCCAGGGGACTGCGAAAGGCCAGGAGCTCCTGGGAAGCCCTGAGGTCCTATCTCTGGGTGAGCAGGCCCATGGCCACAGGTATAACTGGAGAAAGGTCACGTGTGGCCACAGGAACATGTCTCAGAAGAGTCTGCGCCCAGCTGAGTAGTAGGCCCCCTTTTGCAGAAGGAGGGTAGTGCTGCCAGAGACTAGCTCTGCAAAAGCCTCTGGTGGAGACGAGTGGGGGCGGAGGGGCAGGGGGGCTGGCATGAGGTTTAGGAGGGCGCTGGGGTGAAGAAGGGCTGCTGGGCCACAGGCAGGGCTGCCCTGGGAGCAGTGCCCTCTGGCTTTGAGAAAGACATTTCCGAGTGGGCTGAGGTCCAGGTTCCCCACCAGGCCTTGCCTTTGAGTGGCTGGCCCTTCAGAAGACTCCAGTTAACACCAGCAGAAGAAGTAGCAGCAGTCCCCTCAGTGGGCTCTGGGCTCGCCCAGGGGCCGAGTTATACTTTGGAGGTTTGGGCTTTAAGTAAATCATTGGCTTATTAGGTTTCGACTTTGTGGGCACTGGCCTTTCTTCCACTCTCGGGGGCTCTTCTGCGTTGGGGTCTTCCACGGTCGGGTGTCCCGCATTCGGGGGCTCTTCTGCGTTGGGGTCTTCCACGATCGGGTGTCCCGCATTCGGGGGCTCTTCTGCGTTGGGGTCTTCCACGGTCGGGTGTCCCGCATTCGGGGGCTCTTCTGCGTTGGGGTCTTCCACGGTCGGGTGTCCCGCATTCGGGGGCTCTTCTGCGTTGGGGTCTTCCACGGTCGGGTGTCCCGCATTCGGGGGCTCTTCTGCGTTGGGGTCTTCCACGGTCGGGTGTCCCGCATTCGGGGGCTCTTCTGCGTTGGGGTCTTCTACGGTAGGGAGCTCCTCTACGTTTGGGGGTTCTTCTGCGTTCGGGTCTTCCAAGTTCGGATGTCCCACTTCCGGCTCTTCCTTGTTTGGCTCTTCCAGGTTTGGTTCTTCCGGGTTCGGCTCTTCCGGGTTTGTCTCCTCTTCTTCTTCCGAGCTCAGTGATTCTAGCTCTTCTGGGGTCAGCTCGTCTAGCTCTGCCGGGTTCGACTCTGCTGAGCCCGGCTGTGCCCAGTTCAGTCCATTTGGGTTTGGCCCCACCTGGGTTGGCCCTGGCCTTGCCGGGTTCGAGCCTGCTGGGTTGGACCCCCCAATGTTCTGGCCCAACGGGTTTGGCTTTCCTGTGTTGGGCCCCGCCGGACTCGCCCCCTCTGGGTTTGGCTTTGCAGGGTGGGGCCCGGCTGGTCCAGGTCCTGCTGGGTTGGGCTTCACAGACCCTTCGGGGAGATCTGCACCTGTGGTAAGGGAAAGACTATGCCTCAATCTGGAAACCGATATGCCTCGTCTCTCACCCACCTCACAGCCATGCAAGGAAGGGGCTTAGCAGCCGGGAAGGAGGTGCCTACTCAGAGGATGCATGCTGTACCGTCCATGCTGGGATAGAAGGCTGACATGCTGGAGCCAGGAACATGGGGACAGCAGACAACACAGGCCTTACCTGGCAAGGATGACTGCAGGGCTAGGGTGCGCCCGTCTATAGTGTTACTGTTGGCAGGGGTGTTGGGGGAGTTGGGCAGAGACCTGGTGGAGGTATGTCCCAGGTGGACAAGTGTGGCCTGCCCCTCATCTGGCTCATCTTGGGCTGGGAAAACTGAGGCCAGGGCCTCATCGGGAGGTGGCAACTCATGAGGGCACTCTGCCTCCACCTTCTCCTTGGCGAGAGGTAGGGGCTGTCGTGTCCCTACCAGGGACATCTTGGGGTGCAGAGGTTTCTCTGAACTAGTGGAGGGCACATTCGTCCTGCTAGCTGCTGATTTGGGGAAGGGAGCATGGGTGGATTTGGGGAAGGGACCTGGCCTGTCATCCAAGGAGAGTAGGCTGTGAGTTGCCAGGAAGGAAGGGCTCTCAGTTGTTAAGGAGGGTGGGGCCTCTGTTGTCACAGAGGGGGAATCTTTCATTGCTAAGGAAGATGGGGTGTCAGTCTGTACAGTAGGCAAAGTCTGGGTTGCTAGGGAAGCTGGGGCCTCTGTGACTGGGAAGGATGGAGCCTTGGTTGCTAGGGAAGAAGGGGCAGCTGTTTTACTAGACCCTGAGGCTTCAGTTGCCAGGGAGGTCTGGGCCTCAGTCACCAGGGAAGGCAGATCCTGAGACTCTTCTGGACCTCTGATGGGTTCTGATAAGGTAGACAAGGCCAGATGTTAGTGCTGGAAGTGGGACCCCACGCATCTCAGATGACCAATGCCCTACCAGGACACACAGACACACAGACACACACAGACACACACTGTCTCTCTCTCTCTCATCAGTATGCCCTTTGTTGATAATAAAACTGTGGTATGGACATGGTGGCTCCTCTGCCATCCTTTCGGAGTCTTCCTGTCTCTGTGTTTCCACGTTTTCAGGGGACTTCTCCAGCTGGATTCCTGTTCTTAATTTGCTCAAAGCATCAGTGGCTGTGTCTGGATCCTGTCCTTTATTTCCGTGCCCACCAAGCTGGTTCCCCCAGCCTTTCCCTGGGACCACGCCGACCTCACCCACTGTTTCCCTTAAGGTTTGAGATGCTGTCAATCTGAATAATGGGTGCCAAAGTGGCTGTGCACAAGAGGGCAGAAGGGGCAGGGGAGCCCAGGTGGGTGGGTCAGCTGAGGGTCCTGGGGTGTTGTGTCCCGCTGGGGCCCTGCCCTGTCCACTTGCCGCAGGAGAGCCCAGTGAGGCTCAGCACTGTGTGGCCGACAGCCCTGCCTTCTCTCCCCACGACTCACCGCACAGTGACTCCTCACAGTGGTGGCCCTCGGGACATGCGGAGCACGGTGGCCCCACCTCAAAGAGCTTCTGCCCAATGACGTTCCCCCTGCAGGAGGCAAGGAGGCCGGTGGGGGAAGGTGTATGCCTGTCCCTCTGCCCCCCCCCACCCCCAACACTCCTAGAACCCAGGCATTCAGGTGATAAACCTGACCCAGCTGGGTCCTCTTCAGGCAGTGAAACAAACCCACCCCCAATACCAACACGTAAACTTCAGATTAGGCACCCCTGGCTGCCTTTGGCCCTGCCCCACTCCTCACGACCACAGTCCCCAGGGTTCCCCAGCACAGCTGAACACTCACGGAGGCTTGTAGTTGCAAACTAGGAAGTGGATATTCGGATCGTCAACATTCTTGAGCTTAGGACAAAAGTGGGAGTCACAGCCAACCTTGTCTGTCTTGGCCCAGACCACCTGAGTGAAGGCAAATCCAACAATTTAGCTCCTGCCAGGAGTTGAACAGTGGGACAGCCCCTACCTGTTGTCTCCCCACCCCAGCCTTAGATGCTTGGGGAGAGGGGATAACCTACAGCCTGGAGAGATCTAGGTCCCTGAGGACTCACAGCTTCAGGGAAAAACTCTGAACAGGGACAGGGTTGTTCAGAGGATTCTACTTTCTGCCGCTCATCACAAATGCCATTTCGCCGGGCCCTGGGAACCTTGCCTGGTGGTTTGATAAACCCCCATGAGTGTCTTTCTGTGTGCTCCTCCTTGTGTATCCAAAGGAGTGGATCTCAAATGGTGGACTCTGCAACCCTAAATGGTCAGAATCAGCATCAAGAAAAACCCAAGGAAAGGAAAAGAGATGCCATTTTGGAAGAGAAACTGTCTCTGAATCATGAATAAGCAGCTTGCTTGTTTCCAGGCAAGGTGTCCTAGCTTCTAGAAGGAGTTCTGCCTCACATGTATAAGTCTGAAAGTCACAACAATCTTTGAACACTGCCATTGGCTGAGACCGGTAGCCTGTACTTACTATATACATATGTACATATATATATACATACATATGTGTATTTGTGTGTGTGTGTGTGTATGGTAAAATATACGTAACAACATTGTTTTAACCCCTGTGTAAGTGTACAATTCGGTGGTGTTAAGTACATCCACAATGTTGTATAACTGTCACTACTCTCCATCTCTGGAATTTTTTATTATCCCAAACAGGAATTCTATATTCATTAAGTAATTACTTTCCATTATCCGCTTCCCTAGCCAACAGTACCCTCTAGTCTACTTTCTATCTCGATGAATTTGCCTATTCTAAACTTTCCGTATAAGTGGGGTCATACAGTGTCTGTTATTTTGTGTCAGTGAGCAGAATTCTTCAAGGTTCATCCATGTAACGTACATCAGAATGTCATTCTTAAAGAAACTTCATTCCTTTTTATGGCTGAATAACATTCCACTGTATATGTAGGCTACATTTTCTGTACCTATTATTCATCTGGAAACCCTGATGGCAGAGTGGGTTAAATGTTACATCTGCTAACCGCAAGGTCAGCAGTTCAGGCCCTCCAGGTGCTCCTTGGAAACTCTGAATTCTAGGGTTGCTATAAGTCAGACTTGACTCGATGGCAGTGGGCTTGTATTATTATTATTATTTATCTAGGACACCCTAGTGGTGGTGTGGTTAAGTGCTATGTCTGCTAACCAAAAGATCAGCAGTTTGAATCTGCCGGGCATTTCTTGGAAACTCTATGGAACAGTTCTACTCTGCCTCATGGGGTAACTATGAGTCAGAATTGACTGGATGGCACTGGGTTTGGGGGCACTGTTCATCTGTTATGGGCATTTGGCTTGTTTCCACCTTTTGGATCATAAGAATTAGGTTTAACTTTTTGAAGAATCTTAACACTATGCCTGTGTATGCAATTCCTTTTGGGAAAAGGTTTTCTTGGTTGTGTTAATGAAGTCCTATCATTGTAGGGTGTGTCTCAAACCTGTAAGTCCTGAGTGATATTGGGACACAGAGAGGAGCAAGCGGGCAGACACAGGGGGAAGATTTCACACATGATCTGAAGGTGGAAACAGACTAGGCTACACGCTCAGAACTCCAAGGATTGGTACAGGTAGAGAAGCCCAAAGCAGACAGACAGAGAGAGATCCTTCCCCTAGAGCCAGTGCCCTAAATTCATACTTCTGGCCTGCTAAACTGTGAGAAAATAAACTTCTGTTAGTTGTTTCAAAAACAAAAGCCAACCACTTGAGGAAATTTTGTTACAACGGTGCTAGCAAACTAAGACATCAGCAAACTGTTTTCCACAGTAGCTGCACCATTTTACATAGCAGTGCACAAGGATTCCAGTCTTCCCCCCCCGCCACCACCACTTGTTATTTCGCGTCTTTTACAAGGATAACTGTTTTAGTCATCTCATGCTGCTGTAACAGAAGCATTGTAAGTAGATGACTTCAACAAAAAGTCTATTTTCTGACAGCCTAGGAGGCTAGAAGTCCAAATTCAGGGTGTCAGCTCCAAATGAAGGCTTTCTTTCTGTGTTGGCTCTGGGAAAAGTCCCTGTCATCAGTCTTCCTCTGGTCTAGGAGCTGCTTGGCAACACAGAGACCCTGAGCTCACAGAATGCATTCTACTTCCTGGATCTTCTTGCTTGGTGGTAGTCAGATCCCTTTCTCTCTTTCTCTGCTCACTTCTCTCTTTTATATCTCAAAAGAGCCTGACTCAAAATACAACCTAATCCTGTAGATTTAATCCTGCCTCAATGATATAACTGTCTCTAAGCCTGCATCATTAACATCCTACAACGCAAAGGGTAATCACATCACATCACACAATGGCAGACAACCACACAACATCGGGAAGCATAGCCTAGCCAGGCTGATACACAGTTTGGGGTGACACAATTCAATCCATAACAATAACGATCTTAATGGGAAGTGATATTTCACTGTTGTTCAGATTTGCCTTTTCCCTAAATGACTCGACGGCACTTGGCTGGCTTGGCTAAATGACTCAGATTTAGTGTCTTTTCAGGTGCTTGTCAGTCATTTGTATGTCCTCTTTGGAGAAATGTCTTTCAAGACCTTTGTCCATTTTCAAATTTCATTGTTAGATTTTTGTTATTGTTGAGTTGTAAGAATTCTCTAAAAATATGTATTCTGACTATTGATCCTTTATGAGTTATATGATTTGGAAATATTCCTCTCAGTCTGAGGGTTGTCTTTTCAGTTTTTTGATTGTGTCCTCTGGTGTACAGGAGTTTTAGTTTTTCTTTTTTCTTTTTCTATTATTGTCTTGCTTTTGGTGTCATATCTAAGAATCACTGTCACATGTAAGGTCATGAAGCTTATCGTCTATGATTTTGTCTAAGAGTTCTATAGTTTCAGCTCTTAGATTTAGGTCTTTGATCCATTTGAGGGTTTTTTTTTTTTTTTAATTGTATAAAATAAGGGTCCAACTTCATTCTTTTTACATGGATATCTAGTTTTCTAGCATCATTTGTTGAAAAGATTGTCCTTGCCTCATTGAAAAGTCTTGACGTCCTTGTTGAAAATCAGTTGAATGTATGGAGCAGAGAGGAATAGTGTGCAGTCACCGGACAGGGAGAGCAGTGGAAGCTGCATATAGGGGGGCATGTAAATTTACATGTGAATGTACATTTTCACTCAGTTATGTTAAATAAAAATAAAATAAAAAAAAAAAAAGAAAGAAAATCAGTTGACCGTATGTGTAAGGGGCCATCTATTCCTGGGTCATCTATTCTATTCCATGGGTTGATATGTCTACCGTACTGGTTTGGTTTGATTTGATTTTTATTGTAGCCCTGTATTAAGTTTTGAAATTGGTATCTCCAACTTTGTTCTTTCAATATTGTTTTAGCTATTCAGGGTTCCTTTAAATGCCATATGAATTTTAGGATGGGTTTTGCCATTTCTGTGAAAAATGCAATTAGGATTTTGATAGGGGATGCATTGAATCGGTGTGTTGCTTTGGGTAATGTTGTCATCTTAACAATATTGAGTTTTCCAATCTATGAACACAGGATGTCTTTCCATTTATTTTGGCACTCTTTAATTTTTTTTCAGCCAGGTTTTACAATTTTCTGCGTGCAAGGCTTTCACTTGGTTAATTTATTCATAAGTATTTTCTTCTTTTGAATGCTATTGCAAACAGATTGTTTTCTTCATTTCCTTTTGCTAATCTATAGAAATTACGTGCTGGCTTTATGTTTTAGGCTGGGTTCTCCAGAGAAACAAAACCGGTGAAGCATGTATATACATGGTGTATATATATATATATATATATATATATGCATATGTACACAGAGAGAGAAAGTATGTGTGTGTATGTGTGTGTGTGTTATCTCCAGGAAATGGCTCACATAGTTGTAGATGAGGCTGGCAAATCCCGAGTCTATGGGCCAGGTGTCCAGCTGGAGGCTTTTCCTGACACACATAGCTGCAGGGGTTCATGAACGCAAGTTTAGCAGATTAGAAAGCAGTCCATTGGCTTCTAGGCTGTGGAGGCCAGCAAGATCCAACACAGGCGGGTAAAACACCAGGCTGCTGGCTCACAGGTTGGGGAGGCTGACTGACAGTGCCCAAGGTCAGCACGTAATAACAGCATACCACTGGCTCAAGTACCAAGAACCAGAAGCTAGATGATGCTAGTTGGATGCAGGATCCAGATCAAGCAAGTGTTGCCAGAATATCCATAAATATGTTAGATGTAGGCCACACCCCTGAGGAGTCTGTCCTTACAACTGATTGGCTGATTACATCATGGAGGATAACTATATTATTACATATAACTGCCAGATTATATCATTATGTAATTGCGAGACTATATCATTATATAACTGCCAAACCACTGAGATTCATGGCCCAGCCCAAACCATTACACTTTATATCTTACAATTTTGATGAATTTATTTCTTAGCTCTGATAGTTCTTTCTCATGGGTTCTTTAGGTTTTTCTACATATAAGATTGTTATTTGCAAAACAGATAATTTTATGTTTTCTTTTTCAATTTGGATGTCTTTTATTTCTTTTTCTTGTGTAATTGCTTTCACTAAGATTTCCAGTACTCTGTTAAATAGAAGTGGTGAAACTGCACATCCTTGTCTTGTTCCTGATCTACAGGAAAAGCTTTCAGTGTTTTATCATTCAATGTTAATGTGTTTTGTTTTTGTTTTTAAAACATGTATGGCCTTTATCCTGTTGAAGAAATTCTTCTATTCCTAATTTATTTTGTGTTTTTATCATGAAAGGATGTTGGATTTTGTCAAATTCTTTTTCTGAATCAATTGAGATAATCATGTTTCTTTTTTACCCCCCTTCCCCTTTCATTCTATTAATGTGATATGTTACATGATTGATTTCCATGTAGTTTATTTCTGTGATAAATCCCAGTTGGTCTTGGTGTATAATTCTTTTAATGCGTTGCTGAATTTGGGTTGCTAGTATTTTAGCAGGGATTTTTGCATCATATTCATAGAGAATGTTGACCTGTAGTTTTCTTTGCTCTCTAGGTAATGATGGCATCATAGAATGAGCTAGAAAGTATTCCCTCACCTTCTGTTTTTGGAAGAGTTTGAGAAGGATTAGTGTTAATTCTTTAAAGGTTTGGTAGAGGTCCTCATTCAAGCCATCTGGTCTTGGACTTTTTTTGTGTTGAGAGGTTTTTGACTACTAATCCCTTCTCCCTATTTTTATAGGTCTATTTATTGCTTTTATTTCTGTCTTTTTTTGAGTCAGTCTAGGTAAAGTTTTGTTGATTTTGTTGACCTTTTTCAAAGAACCAACTTTTGGTATTGCTGATTTTTCTCCAGTGTTTCCTTATCCTCTATTTTACTTATCTCTACTCTGATCTTTATTATTTCCTTTCTTCTGTTATCTTTCAGTCTAGCTTGCATCTCTTTTTCTAGATCTTTAAGCTGTTACATCAAATTGTTGATTTGAGACTTTTTTAAATGTGGGACTTTACTGTTATAAATTCCCCTTTTAGTACTACCTTCGCTGCATCCCATAAATTTTGGCATGTTGCATTTTCATTTTCATTCTTCTCAAGGTATTTTTTCTTTCCTTTTTTTAAAATTATGCTTTAGATGAAAGTTTGCAGAGCAAATTAGTTTCTTTTTAAACATTTAACACACAAATTGTTTTTGTGACATTAGTTGCCAACCCTGCAATGTGTCAGCACTCTCCTTGTCTCTACCCTGGGTTCTCTGTTTCCATTCATCCAATTTTCGTGTCCCTTCCTGCCTTCTCATCTTTGCTTCTGGGCTGGTGTCCCAGTGATCTCACATACATGACTTGATCTGCAAAGTGTATTCCTCATGTGTATTATTGTTGGCATGGTAGATCTGTCTAATCTTTAGCTGAAAGAAGAACTTCAGAAGTGACTTCAGTACTGAGTTAAAACGATGTCTGGAGGCTGTACCCTTGGAGTTTTTCAGGCCAGTAAGCTTGTGTGGTTTTGCTTTGCTTTTAATGTGTGTGAATTTGAATTTTGTTCTACATTTTTCTCCAGCTGTGCCTGGGACCTTCTATTGTGGTCTGCCAGAGCAGTTGGTGTTAGTAACTGACAACCATCTGTTTGTTGTGGGCTCAGTGTGGTGGAGGTTTTCTGATTTGTTCTGTGATCCGTCGATTGTTTAAGAGTACTTTCAAGTTTTCTTTCTGTGTGGATCTCTAGTTTCATTCCATTGTGATCAGAAAAAATACTTTGTATGATTTCAATCATTTTACATTTACTAAGACTTGTTCTGTGGCCTAATACATAGTCTATCCTGTAGAACTTTCATGTGCACTAGGAAGAATGTATATTCTGCTGAATACACTGAGTGTTCTATATGTGTCTCTTAAATCTAATTGATTAACAGCATTATTCAAGTCTTCCATTTCCTTATTGATCTTCTATGTAATTGTTCTATTCAATATCAGAAGTAGCACATTGAAGTCTCCAGTTATTATTGTAGAACTGTTTCTCTCTTCAGTTCTGTCAATTTTTGCTTCTTGTGTTTTGGGACTTTGTTAGGGCTACTGGATGGAAACTTGTTAATATATAATATTTTTCTTTGTCTCCTGCAAGGTTTTTTATTTACAGCCTATTTTGTCTGATAATAATAGAGCCATCCTGATGCTATTTTGGTTACTGCCTGTGTGGAATATCTTTTCTCCATCCTTTTACTTTCAACCACTTTACGCCCTTATTTCTGAAGGGAGTCTCTTGTAGACAGCATATAGATGGATCAATTTTTAAATCTAATCTGCCAATCTCTGTCTTTTAATAAACCAAAAAAAAAAAAAAAAAAACCAACAAACAAAAAACCAAACCCACTGCCATGGAGTTGGTTCGAACTCATAGTGACCCCATAGGGAAGAGTAGAACTGCCTTGTAGAGTTTCCAAGGAGCACCTAGTAGATTTGAAATATTGACTTTTTCGTTAGCAGCGGTAGCAATTAACCACAGCGCCACCAGGGTTTGCCTTTTAATAGAAGTGTTTGATTCATTGACATTGAAAGAAATTCCTGACAAGAAAGATTTACTCCTGCCATTTAGCTATTCATTTTCTCTATGATTTATGTGTTTTTTGGTGTCTCAGTTCCTCCACTGATACCTTTAAAAAAATTTAGTTGAATTTTTGTAGTGTACCGTTTTAATTCCCTTCTTCTTTCCCTTTTTATATGTATTTTTAGTTATTCCCTTAATGGGTACCTTTGGATTACAGTTGACATCTGAAACATGTAACACCCTGGTTTGAATAATGCCAACTTAGTTACAATGATGAACATGCATACTGCCCTTGTATCTCTCTGTCCTTCCTCCTTTATATTATTATTGTCACAACTGAGATTTTTATATACTATATGGCCATCCAGCCCAGTGCCATCGAGTCAGATGGAGCATAGATTTTTAATTACTGCTTTATGAATTTACTTTTTAAATAACATAGGAGTAAAACGAGGAGTAACAAGCTGAAAGTACAATAATACTGGGTTCTATGTTTACCCTTGCATCTTTGTCCCCACCCCAAAAGAAGAAGGCCCCAACCAACCCTCCCTTTGGCCTCCCTGGCCCAGGTCCCACCCCTGCCCACATGGCCCCACCCAGGCCCTACCCAACCAGCTGTGCACCTGTGTGTAGTGGCCGCACATCTGTCCAGGTTGGCAGGCACCTGTGGTGAAGTTATAGTAATCTCGCTCACGGTGCCACTCTGACACAGCCATACGCACGTCCATGCTGTCACCTCCGATGGCAAACAGGTTCTCGCCAAGCCACCCACGTTTAGGGTTGTGGGCCCACACACAGTGTTCAGCATAGGCTTTGGCGAAGACAGCCAGTTCCTCGTCCCATACCTGTGGGGTGCAGGTTGAGGAAGAAAGTGAGGTGGAGGAGCAAAAGGGAGATGGAAGAAGAAAGGGAGCATGTCTACAGATATGAGAGGGTTTGGAGTAGAAAGCTGAAGATATCTTGGCGCCTCTGGAAGCTGGAGACCTCCTTGCATGCAGATGGAAGACTCTTGGCCATGACTTGGAACAGATGGGCTACTGCAGGGAGGTGAGAGGTTGCTACCCCAGGGGCAGAGTTCCAAACCTGGGACCATTCATCAGCCGTGTCATTCTGCACAGATTGTCTATCCTTTCTGAACTCACAAGAGGTGGGAAGATGAAATGAGGTGATGCTTGTGACAGAATTATTGTTAATATAATTTCCTTTAAATTAGGCAGCGATGCTCCTGCCTACCTCCCAGGACACCTCCGAGGGCTACCTAAAGATGCTCTAAAGACCCCAAGATGTTTGGAAGACAAATTATTTTGGCCAGTTCTGTCTCCGTCAGTCTGACTTGGTAGACCAACACCCTACTCCCCTTTCTCTATTGCATCTCAGTCCTTGGGACAACCCGGCCTTCTTGCCTTGACCTGCTGCAGGACTTTGTTCGCAAGTGTCATTCCTGTGTCCGTTCAGTTCCAATCACCTGACAACCCCTTTCCCCAAGAGGAGTGAATACCTCTGCATGACCTTCATTACAGGATCTTTGGGGGCCCTATAACCCAAATAGCTATCAAATACCGAAGGTAATATCCCATAGTGGGGACCTCAGATAAGACGACAGAGGACGTACTCGGGTCAGGGGGCCTCTGAGGTTCTGTGTCCCTGACTGTGAGAATATGCTGCAGTGTGGGTGGGAAGCAGTGATTATTAACAAGTCATTTGATCCAAAGGACTGAGGAAGGAGGCCTGGATCCTATTAAACCTTGTCCTTGGCCTCTCCTGGAGACTGATGGCCTGGCGGCAACTCTTCCTCCACCCTCTACAGACCCAGCCAGTTGCGAGAGCCAGATGGCCTGTAAATGGCCAAGAGTTTGGGTGACCCCGAAGCAAATGGGATGTACGGCCACACCCTCTCCCCCCGCCTACTCAAGACTTCCAGGAGCAGCTGCCTGGGGCAGGGATAGAAGCACTTGGCCAGGATCAGCCTGACTGTTGTGACCTCAAGTGAATGCCTTTTCATTTCTGAGCATTTTTGTCCCAAATCACTTAAACTCTGAATCCCTTAAACTCGAAGACTGGGAGCGGGAAACGAATGGGGTGCTGGGTACCAGGATCACGGTGTCTAGGAGGACCTACAGGGCTCCAGGTTAGGGTAGGGGCAGTGCTGTGCCCCACTGACTAGCACAGCAGTGTCACATAGTAGCCAGGTATTTGTCAACTAGTGGCTGACTGAGACACCTAAAGCAGTGTACCCTACATTGTGCTGCTTCAATTCCCATTCTGGCTAACTGCCCAAAGTCACACTATTAGTCCTTCCACAGGGTCTTAAGGCCTTCTGGTCATCCAGAGCCCAAACTGTGGAGTGGCATTAGTCATTGCACCCACTCGCAGTGGCTGCATGGTCACCGCCTACAAGCAAGTCCATTCATTCACTCATCCGTTTAACAGTCCTGAGCACTGTGCCAGCCCTAGAGTGACAGCAAGAACCAAGAAGTCCACGTGCACACTGTCATAGGTCATGGGGCCACCATGGGGAAAATGTATCAGTAAATACGCGTTGAATACCACAGGGGCACCAAAGAGGAACATTTAGCCAGTTTGGAGGTAGGAAAGGAAGCACTGAACTAAGTCTTAAAAAATGAGATGTTATCTATTTAGCCAGTCTGGAGGTAGGAAACACAGAAAACGCAATATAAGCAAGGGCACGGATGTGAAAAAGGATGTTTCGCTTGGGAAAAGACCCAACCCACTGCTGCTGAGTCGATTCCAACTCACAGCAACCCTAGAGGACAGGCTGGAACTGCCTTACGTAACTGGTGACAGGGCTGTACATGGCTGTGCTGTGTGCAATGACATAGCCCTACTTAGGTCTGTTCTCACGTGTGATCCCACCTGACCCTCAGGGCAGGGGTGACCAGCTCCGCGTGCACATAGAGCCCCTGCAGTGAAAGGGCTCCTCCAGAGTTGCTTGGATTGATAGAACTGACATTGCAGTTTAAGGCTAAGACCCTCCAGCTTGCTGACACATTCTTCAGGTGCAGCCTTGGCCTCAGGTACCAGCTAGGGGTTCCTGGACACTGCCAACCAACCTTCCAGGCCACCTGAGGTGGCTGGAGGGGATGGGACAATTAGCCGTCAGGGAAGAGAGGAAGGGGGCAAACTTGAATCTGGAATACAAACATCTGTGGACCCACCACTTACTTTAAGAAATAAAATCTTACTAGTGCAGCTGAGGAAACCCCGGTGATGTAGTGGTGAAGTGCTACGGCTGCTTACTAAAAGGTCAGCAGTTCAAATCCACCAGGCGCTCCTTGGAAACTCTATGGAGCAGTTCTCTTCTGCTCTGTAGGGCCGCTGAGAGTCAGAATCGACTCAACGGCAATGGGTTTCTGTTTTTACTACAGTTGAGTGGGATGCCCTTGTGGTGCAGAGGTTAAGCTGGGTTACCAATTGAAAAGTCAGTGGTTTGAACCCATGGGAGAAGGACGTGGCGGTCTGCTTCTGTAAAGATTTGCAGCCTTGGAAACCCTATGGGGCTGTTCTGCTCTGTCCTATGGGGTTGCTGTGAATCACGATAGCTCAACAGCAACAGGTGCAGTCTGTGGTTTCCAGTGGAGTTTTCCTTCCCCACCCTCACCGTTAAATACCTCTCCCTCCCTGACAGAGGTAACCACTGGCTCAAATCTGGCTTCTGTCACCGGTACATTTGCCATCTACATTGACACCTGCACGTGTCTCTCCCTAGCCTATAGTTATCTTTACATGTTTTAAAACTTTATGTAAATATGCCTTATTATGTGTTTTTTTTTTTTTAGATTGTACTTTTCTGTTCCATATTATATGTGTGTCATTCAGTCTATATTCACATACACACCCCAAACCCACAGTTACCGTGAGTGGATTCTGACTCATGGTGACTCCAGGTGTATCAGAGGAGAACTGTGCTCCATAGGTTTTCAGTGGCTGATTTTTTGAGAAATAGATCACCAAGCCTTTCTTCCGGTGCACCTCTGGGTGGACCCGAACCTTCAACCTTTTGGTTAACAGCTGAACCATTAACCATTTGGACTACCTGGGAGCCCAGTACAAATACAGCTCTAATTCCAACTTCCATTGTGCACATGAGAAACTGAGGGTCAGCCACGGGAAGGGACTCACCCAAATCACAGGTCTAGTAGGTGACTGAGACAGAATTAGGACTGTGTGATCCAGTGCCATCTCTGCTTCTGGCTCCTGTTCTCGTCAGCCTCTTTGGCACCTGCCTCCTGCCCTGGATGCTCAGACCATCTGGCTGTCCTGCTTCTCGTCTCCTTGGGGCGCATCTGAAAGATGGCCTCCACCAAGGCCTCAGGAACCTGCTGTTTTCCCTCTGAGGGACACAAGTATTTTAGGAAGTGCTAAGGAGGGTATGGGTCACTGAAGACGGAGCTGGAGCTTGTAGGCCCGGCTTTACAACTGTGTGACCCTGGCCAACTTCCTTTGAGCTTCGGTTTTCCCATCTGTATAATGGGGCTACTTGTGGAAAACTTGAATTATACAATGTCAGGGGCTGTCTGTCACTGACTAAAGGGATGAGTCTCTAAGAATTTCCACACAGGAGAATGGGGGACGCTGAGAGGCCCTGCCCAGCACCCCTCCAATCTCAACAGGCTGCACTCACCATCTTTAACATGTTGGCGGCCGGCGGCTTTGTGTGGGCACGATAAAAGTTGTGCGCCTCCACTGTCCAAAGCTTCTCCTCTTCTGTGAGGGCTCCAGCAGGGCCTGTGGTGGTCAGCAGCAGCAGGAGCAGCAGGAGGCTGTGGGAGCTGTGCATGGTGGCCAGTCCTCCCTGCCTGTCCCATCCAAGGGTCTGGCAGCTGGACTTAAAGTCTTTCCTGCAGAAGCACCACCCTGGCTGGGGCGGGGCAGGAGGGGCTGTGTCTGGAGGCCCGGCCTGGCTCACACAGTGTCTTGAGGAGGGCTGGGTGCCTTGGGTCCTGACCAGAGTCAAATCCACTCCCAGCATGCATCTCCCTTCAGATAGTCCTTGGCACAGGTCTCCTGTCTGTCGGTAGGTAACAAGGGCTCAGGCGAAAAGCTGTGTGAGTGCCATAGTCCCTTCTGAGTTGCAGAGTGGTCCTTGAGGGACAATGTCACAGACCATAACCTCTGCAGAACAGTGGCAATTTGCAGACAGATCACAGTCACTGGCTGCAGTGGAGAGATAACAGGAAGGAAATCACATGGGCCCTGCCACCAGAGGAGCGGGCGGGATGTGGGGACTGTAGGTGGTTCATGAAAGCAAGGAGGACAACAAGATGTGTTTGGTAAAAGTACTGGTCCCAACCTAAGACTGAGTCCTGGTTCTGTCCCTTGCTAACAGTGATTCTGGCAGTTTCCTCAAATGGACCTCAGTGATAACGCTAGAACCTGCCTCATCAGGCTTCGTTATTGTTATGTACTGTTGAGTCAGTTAGGACTCACAGTGACCCCAGGTGTGCAGAGTGGAACTACTTCACAGGATTTTCAAGGCTGTGACCTTTTTGGAAGCAGATTGCAGGCCTGTCTTCTGAGGCACCTCTGGGTGTGTTCCAACCACCCACCTTTCAGCCAGCCGTTTGCTGTACCATGGAAGAAAAGGCCTGGCAACCAGTCTCCATTAAGATTATGGTGACAACATGTGTAAAGCAGCCAGTATGGTACCCAGCACAGGGCAGACAGCAATCATCCATGTGGCATTTACATGGCTAACTCCCGGCCTGATGGGGAGGCAGGGTCCTTGCTTATGGGAGGAGGGGCTGTGGTGTTTTCGTTCTAGCTCTATCCTGAAATGGGAATTTTCTTATGGACCGACATTTCAGCTTCTGTGTCCCTCTGTGAATGAGGTGCTCATCTGGAAATTGGATGCTGTGGCCCTTTCCACTTTGAAGATGTAGAAAATGTAATCTAAGTATCATATGTCTATGTTCTGAAATCGTGAGGGAGCAGAAAGCAGAGGGAGTCGGTGTGCTGATGCAGCAGGGGTCTGGGTGTGCCTGGGGTGGGGGTGGTACTTGAAAGGAGATAGACAAGGGGACAGGGACTGGCACAGCAGTGACCACTCATGGCAGAGATGAAGGCACTGGCTTTCAAAAGGCGGGAAGCTAAAACTAGTAGTCTTAAATTCAGCTGAGATCCCTGATCCTGTAACCCTCAAGGAACGGGACCTAGAAAAAGTTTACCTACTGGATTGGGAAGATGTCAAGAACACCTGTCCCTGCTCCAGTCTCCAAGTGAAAAAAAGACAACTTGGGAATTCTTAGATTGGTTGAGACTGGGGAATCTCAGGACAGACAGACACCAAATCATGTCTGGAAGGAGACGGTACAACCCAGGCCACTTGTGCCACCTGTGAGAAAAATACCTCTGGTTTCAAGTTACTATTGGAAATTACAAAACACCTGGGGAATCGAGCCACCACAAGCAAGAGAGAGCATACGCCACAAACAAGAGAATTTCTGTCCCCCAAACTTGAAATAGTAGAACAATCCAGAAGACTTTCTGACAACTGTGTTTAAAATGATTAAGGGAAAGCTGGAGAAATGAAGAAGGAAATAAGTAGTGTCATGGATTGAATTATGCTCTCAAAATACATAGCAATTTGGCTGGACTGTGATTCCCAGTATTGTGTGGTTATCCTCTATTTTGTGACTGTAATTTGTGTGTATGTTGTAAATCCTAATCTCTGCCTCTGATTAATGGGGCAAGATTGGATTATGCTAAAGAGGATTATGCTGAGGCTACAGCGCTGATCCAGTATAAAGGGACTTGCCCCGGGGTGTGACTGGCACCACCAACGAGAGGAGTGGGAAGCTGGCAGAGAACTGAGGACCTCTTATCACCAACAAAGCAGCACCAGGAGCACAGTGCATCCTCTGGGCCCCGTGTCCCTGTGCCTGAGAAGCTCCTCGGCCAGGGGAAGCTTGAAGACAAGGACCTTCCTCCAGAGCCAACACAGAGAGAAAGCCTTCTCCCGGAGCTCCTCCTGAATTTGGACTTTTAGCTTATTTTACTGTGAGAAAATAAATGTCTGTTTATTAAAGCCACCCAGTTGTGGTCTTTTTTGTTGCAGCAGCACCAGATAACTAAGACAAATGGGTAGCTGAAAGGGTAGAAAAAGGACTTGGAGGACAGAGCACAGCAGCACGCGGAAGAGAAGAGCGCGGGGAGGTCAGGCAGTCTGCGTTGCAGGAAGGGACGCTACTGCAGAAAAATCAGACGGGAGGAGAGAAACCAAAGACCAGAGAAGACCCTCAGCCCGGTCCGCTGCGGAGCTGTCCTAGGGGGTTCAGCAGGTGAAGATGGGGGGCACCTTTTCACTCTGTGGAGAGAACTCAGCAAATGCCCGACGAATTAGGCCCGAGAAGGAAATAAATAAGGGGATAGAAGAAAATACAGACTTCCTGGGGAATCAGAGTGCTGAAGACCTGGCTCGGGACATGCTGGCTTCAAGAGGAAGCGGAAAGACACAGTTCTCAGACACCTCCTAGACGGGAGTAAGCCGTGGTCATGGCGTGGTCACCTCTGTGATCCAGTCATGCCCCCATCCAGCAGGGAAAAATAGCTTTGTAGGTTTGGCACAACGGGCAGTATTTGTTTGTTCGTTCAGCAGAGATTTACAGAGCTCCTCCCTCCACTGTGCCAGGTACTGTGCTGGGTCAGCAAGATGGACTGGGTCCCCACTATCATGGAGCAGCTGGCTTAGTGCTTGCGAACCACCAGGAAACACGTACAGCATTGTGAAGAACAGAGGGGGACTTTCCAGCTAGGTGGCTTTGGGAAAGTTATTCCCCTGCTCACTGCCACAGTTTCCTCATCTGCAAATTAGGGCTTAGCACCTGCCTCATAGAATGTTTGTGGGCATCAAGTGAATTGGGCCTGGAGTAGTGCCTATCAGGACCATCAACAAAACCATCAAAAAAATGAAACCTATACCATCAAGTTGACAGTTCCCACTAACAGTGACACAATAAGACAAAACAGAACTGACCCAAGGGGTTTCTAAGGAGCAGCTGGTGGATTTGAACTGCTAACCTTTTCGTTAGCAGCTGAGATCTTAACCACCGAGTCACCAGGGCTCCCAAAGGAGGGAGGAAAGGGGGGTTGATTTCCCCAATGTGACCCAGCTCGTAGTAAGTGGCAGAGCTGGGACTGCAGTCTCGGCCTGGCCCTGCTGCAAACCTCATTTATTTAACAAGGACTTATTGGGTGAATGCTGTGTAGCAAGCACTTTTCTAAGTATGGTCTTGAACATAAATTGATTGAGATGGGTGGAGTTCTGGGTAGTGCAAATCATTAATGCATTTAGCCGTTGATGGAAGGTTGGAGGTTTGAGTCACCCAGAGGGGGTTTCATAGAAAGACCTAGCGATGTGCTTCCCAAAATCAGCCTTTGAAATCCCCATGGAGCACAGTTCTACTCTGACACACATGAGGTTGCCATGAATGAGAATTATCTCCATGGCAACTGGTTTGGGTTTACGAGGGGGTACTATCATGTTCTTATTTTTACAGTTTAAGGAACTGAGGCCCCAAAAGAACAACCAGTTGACATGGAGTTGATTCTGATTCATGGCGACCCCATGTGTTAGAGTAGAGCTGTGTTCCAGAGGGTTGTTTTTTTTTTTTTTTCAGATATACTCTTTCCAGAAACAGACGACCCAGTCTGTGTTACGCAGTGCCAAGAGCAGATCATTTCGGTCACCAGGGACGTTTTTTTCTGTTTTATTTTTGTTTAAAGGGGCTGAGGCTCCGAGAAATTAAAAATTTGTCCAAGATCACACAGCTAGTAAATGGAAGAGCAGGATTCAATTCCAGGCAGACTGTCTCCAGAAAAAAAACCCTGCTAACTCACCCATCCCACCCAGGGGCCTGCTGGGAGAAGTCAGAGGTATGGACAGGGGACACCTGGGGATCTGGCTGCAGAAACCACATGTAGACAGAAATTACTCAGCGAGGGAGGGATTGGTGTTCCTGAACAGGGGCAACTGGGTTGGAGAGATGGTTGCCAGAAACAAGGCCAAGGCAGATGTGGACTTCAGGTCTGTGTCCTGGCCCAGCCCTCACCCCACTCCATCCCACCCCCAAACCCACTGACGTTGAGTCGATTCTGACTCATAGTGACCCTATATGACAGAGTAGAACTGCCCCATAGGGTTTCCAAGGAGGAGCTGGTAAATTTGAACTGCCGACCTTTTGGTTAGCAGCTGAGCTTTTAACCACTGCATCACCAGAGCTCCATACCCCCAAAACCACAAAACCAAATCCACTGCCATAGAGTCAGTTCCAACCCATAGTGACCCTATAGCATAGGGTGAAACTGTTCTATAGAGTTTCCAAGGACCACCTGGTGGACTTGAACTGCTGACCGTTCAGTTAGCAGCCATTGCACTTAACCACTACACCACCAGGGTTTCCTCCATAAGCCCAGCCTTCTCTAATCTCACCATCTCCTCCCACTTGAACTTCCTCTTTCTAGCCCCACCTCGCCCACCTTGCTCAAATTCACTGACCCAACCTATTTCCCCTCTTTGTCCCAGCCTACAAAATTTAATCAATAAATCAATGAATTCATTGCCGTCAAGTTGACTCCAACTCACACTGACCCTATAGTACAGAGTAGAACTGCCTGTGGAAACCCTGGTGGCATAGCGGTTAAGTGCTAAGGCTGCTTGACCGCGTGGGTCAGCAGTTCGAATCTGCCAGGCACTCCTTGGAAACTCTACGGGAGGCAGTTCTACTTTGTCCTCTGGGATTGCTATGGTTGGAATCAACCCAATGACAGTGGGTTTGGTTTGGCTTTTTATAGGGTTCCCAAAGAGCACCTGGTAGATTTGAACAGCTGACCTTTTAGTTAGCAGTCCAGCTCCTAACTACTAAGTCACCAAGGTTTCCTACAAAATGTAGAGGAGGGAACCAGCTCAGGGGCTGAGGGTGAAGAAGGGGTCTGGAGTCGTGAAGTGAGTGGTAAAGGACCCAGAACTGTGCTGTTATTCACTCAGCTGATTCCCAAGGGCTTGACATGAGTTGTTAATCATCCAGAGGTCTTACAGACAACTGAGAATCACTCACCTTCTGGCACAAGGTTTTGTTTTTTTTCTGTTTGGGATATGATTTTCTCAGTTCTGATTCTCACCAGGGTAGCCCAGCCTGTTCTTTGTTAAGTGTTTCCAGGTCAGGGTCGGGATCAGGCCAGATCACTGCTTGGCATCATTCTATGTTCTCATGGAAACACAAAGTCACCACGGAGCAGCTTGATTGGCTTAACCATAGCACAGTCACAAAGGAATGAGCTTGAAGTTCTGTCACAGGTAACACCACACTGGGGACAGCAGTGGATGATTTTTGAATTTACATTAAACATTTTAAAGGGCAGACAAGTGTCTCTGACAGCATTAGAGAACAGTGCCCAAAGGTGTACCTACTTGTTCCAAATCAGGGGGTCAAATGGTAGAGAGGGCCAGCCCCCCATTCTCACACCTGCTCCATGTCTGCCTCTTGCCCTGTGCCTAGGCTGCCCCTCACCTGGACACCACCCTCCTGATCTATTCCGATCTGTCTTTTCCAAGCAGCTTTGACCATCCCTTCCTGTTTGCTTTCCCCTTGCTCCTCTTGAAGCAGCGTCCCTCATCTGATTATTCTCATCCTGAGTCTTACTTTTTCCCCTCAGCCCTTGTTTGGGGAAAGCTCCGGAAAGCAGCAAGGTCGGCGGGTTGCTGTTGATCACCTGGGCATGTCTTAACCTCTCCCAGACTCCTGCCAGCACTGGTCGGCAGTAGTGATGAGGAGAACAATTGGAGCTAGTTAATGCTGTCGTTATAGGGTGTGTGACCGGGCCTTCAAGGAGACTGGAGACATCTCTCACTCCGTCTTTGCTGCTAGTGCCCTTTGCTGTTCCAGTTTGTGCAGCCGTTCCTGAATTGACCCTTGTGTGGTCTCAGCTACACCCTTGCCTCCTCTTACCCCCAAACTCTGGGCACCCCCTACCCTCTCCTGTCAGACTTGCCTCAAACTACAGATAACATCTGTTCATAGAAAATCTGTCTAGTTCTTTCTCCTTGAAGCAATTTCAAGGACCTCTGTCTACACAGCCTTCCCTGGAAGACGGTGATGGGTGCTGGAGGCTGTCGTGTCCTCAGGGAAAGGAGCCATAGAAGTCTGAGGGTTAGCTGGCCTCGATCAGCCAGGCAGGCCTGAGTTCCTCACAGTATCTGTACCTCAAGAAACCTGTCTTCCCTACACATTGATTCATCTTTGTGTCTCTGGGTCCTGGCCGCTCAGTGACAGGGCCCAAGTCTTTTTCCTCTTGGGATTTTCACAGCCTGTGTATAAATCTGGGGTGAGGAACTTCCTCCTAACAGATGAGTAGAAACAATTTAGTTCGGTTTAGATATATTTTTAATAATGTCTGATTGTGTCTTTGAGGAAGATTCACACAGCAATATAGGTTCCCGTTCAACAATTTCTACACAAGTCATTGAGTGACGTGGCTCACATTCCTCACCATGCGTGAGCATTTCAGTATTTGCATCCCAGTTGTTCAGTTTCCATTCTTCTAGTTTCCCTTCTCCCGTACATTCTTATCTTTGTTTTAGAGTAATTGATTACCATTTGGTTTCATATAGGTGATTCTTTTTAAAGGAAGACATTACTTACAGGAGCCAATTTGTTATTTAGCTACAAGGGATTAGTTTGGGCTCCAGGTTTGAAGGATATCTGAGGGCAATCATCTGGGAAGTCCTCTAGTTTCATCCAGTCCAGTAGTTTGTCTTTTTTTAGTGAATTTGGGGTTCTATTTCACATTGTCTCCCATTCTATGGGAGTCCACTTATTGTGCTCCTGATTAGAACGGTCAGTACCAGTAGGTGAGCACTATTTAGTTCTTCTGGTCTCAGCATAGATGAAGCTGTCGTCTATAGGTTCTGTGTCCTGTAGACTGGTTTCTTCTTTGACTCTGTGGTTTCCTTTTTCTCTTTTTTTGCTCTGGTCAAGCAGAGACCCATAGTTGAATTGGCTTGGGGAATTTTTTTTTAATGAAAAATAGAAATTTGAATGGTTCAACTAATTCTAAAACAAGAAGTGTGATTTAAAACTGGACTCAATAGAGAACACCAATACTTGAGAAATATCCTTCTAAGGCAAATGCATAGAGACCAAAGCTTCTCAGTGGTTACCAGGGGCGGAGGGAGGTGAAAGGGGAGAGATAGCACATAAAGGGGCATTGAGTTTATGGGAATGGAGGTGGAATAATTCAGAAAAGGAGAGCAATAATGGTTGCACCACATGACGAGTATAATCAGTGGCATTAAATAATACCTGTAAATGTTGCTGAATCAGAAAATATTTTGTTATATCTGTGTTTATATATACACATGCACACACACACACACACATGCGCACACTTGTTCTTCCCTTTTCCCTGTAGTCAAGGAAGGAAAGGAGATAGATAACATGGGAAACTGAGACAAAGAGAGGAGCGGAAGAGATGGTAGAGACAGAGGGAACTGTTGACACAGAGAAGCTGAGATGGAAAGGACAGGGGGACAGGGAGGCAGGACAGTAGCCGGAGGAAGATAAATCCAGTCAAAGAGTACAGATCTGGTATCTTAGGCATCTAGTGCTGATCTAACAGAAATACCACAAGCAGATGGCTTCAACAAAGAGAAGTTTATTCTCTCAGAGTCCAGTAGGCTACAAGTCTAAATTCAGGGCATCGGCTCCAGGGGAAGGCTTTCTCTCTGTGTTGGCTCCGGAGGAAGGTTCTCATCATCAGTCTTCCTTTGATCTTGGTACACCCCAGTCCAGGAAACTCCGATCTACAGGACACACTTTGCTCCTGATACTGCTTTCTTGGTGCTATGGGGTTCCCAACTGTCAGATTGCTTCCCTTCCCTTTTATCTCTTGTAAGATAAAAGTAGTACAGGCCACACACACACACACACACACACACACACACACACACACACACAGAAACTCCCTTTACATTGGATCAGCTCTGTGTCCTGAGCAAGGGTGATTACATCCCACCCTAATCCTATATCCTCTGACTATGCAAAAACATTCGACTGTGTGGATCATACTAAACTATGGCTAATGTTGCGGAGAATGGGAATTCCAGAACACCTAATTGTGCTCTTAAGGAATCTGTATGTGGATCAAGAGGCAGTCGTACAAACAGAACAAGGGGACACTACATGGTTTAAAGTCAGGAAGGGTGTGTGTCAGGGATGTATCCTTTCACCATACCTTTTTAATCTGTATGCTGAGCAAATATGGATTATACGAAGAAGAACAAGACATCAGGATTGGAGGAGGACTCATTAACAACCTGCGTTACACAGAGACCACCTTACTTGCTGGAAATGAAGATTTGAGATATTTACTGATGAATATTTACTGATGAAGATCAAGGACCACAGCCTTCAGTATGGATTGCACCTCAACATGAGGAAAACAAAAATCCTCACAACTGGACCAGTAAGCAACACTGTCATAAGTGGAGAAAAGACTGAGGTTGTCAAAGACTTCATTGTACTTGGATCCACAATCAATGCTTTTGGAAGCAGCAGTCAAGAGATCAAAAGATGCATTGCATTGGGAAAATCTGCTGTAAAGGCCCTCTTCAAAGTATTCAAAAGTAAGGATGTCACCTTGAAGACTAAAACGCACCTGACCCAAGCTGTGGTATTTTCAATCACATCATACACATGCGAAAGCTGCACTATGAACAAAGAAGACGGAACATAAATTGATCCCTTTGAATTGTGATGTTGGAGAAGAATGTTGACTGTACCATGGACTGCCAAAAGAACAAACAGATCTGTTCTGGAAGAAGTACAACCAGAGTGCTCCTTGGAAGCAAAGATGACAAGACTGTGTCTTATACTCTGGACATGTCAGGAAAGATCAGTCCCTGGAGAAGGACATCATGCTTAGTAGAGTAGCTGGTCAGCAGGAAAGAAAACCCTCAACGACAGATTGACGCAGTGGCCACAACAAGGGGCTTAAGCATAAAAACGATTTGTGGACATGGCACAAGACTGGGCAGTGTTTCATTCTGTTGTTCATAAGGTTGCTATGAGTTGGAACCAACTCGATGGCACCTAATAACAACAACAACAACAATCCTCTTTAATGACAGGCAGAGATTTTGATTTCTAGCACGTGGGAAAAGAAAAAAATGTAACTACACAATGCTAGAAATCACGGCCTAACCAAGTTGACGCTTGTTTTGGGAGACACAATTCAATACTTGGTAGGTGGGGAGGAACCAAGCCAGCCCTACTCAGGCTCTAATCCTGTCACTAGCAGGGCAAATGATTTAAGCCCTCCATTGTTGGTATGAAAAATGGAGATAACAGCAGCTATGTTGTAGTCAGCTAGTGCTGCTCTAACGAAATACCACAGAGTGGATGGCTTTAACAAAGGAAAATTTATTCTTACACTGTCTAGTAGGCTACAAATCCAAATTTAGGATGTCTGCTCCAGGGGAAGGTTCTCCCCCTTGTCAGCTCTGGAAGAAAATCTGGTATTGCATCAGTCTTTGTCCAGGGAGCATCTCGGCACAGGAACCTGAGGTCGGAAGGACGTACTCTTCTCCCGGTTCTGTTTTCTTGATGGTGTGGATTCCCAATTCTCTGCCAGCTTCCTTTTCCTTTTATCTATTGTAGGATGAAAGGGTTAAGGGGGGGGCAGGAAAGCCACACACTGGGGAAACTCCCTTTACAATGGAGCAGGGAGATGATTTTCTGAAGGGATTTACAGTCCGACCCTAATCCTTTAACACACAGCACAGCAAAATCACAAAATGCAGGACAATCATAGAATACAAGCAGTCATGGCCACATGGCTACACCTATTTTGGGAGGGACACAATTCAATCCATGACAACCTACTTCAGAGAGGTGCTGGGTAATTCAACATAAGAAATGTCAAACCGTTGTTATTCATTGCAATCAAGTTGATTCCAGCTCATGGCAACCCCATGTGTGTAGAGTAAAACTGCTTATAGAGGCTGTGAACTTTTAGAAGCAGATTGCCAGGCCTTACTTCCGCAGAGCCTCTGGGTGGGTTTGAATCACCAGCCTTTTGGCTAATAATCCAAAGCACAACTATTTGTGCCATCTGGGGACTCCTGAATGTGAAATGGTGCTTGGTAAGTGGTGGATGTTTTTATTAGACAGAAAGAGACAGGAGTCTGTGAGATACTTTATGTGACAGGATGGGATCCCTGTTCCCCTGGTCTGGGATTTCAAAGCTCCTGGAGTAGGTATGTTGGATGCTGAGGGGAGGATATTAACTCCAAGGTCAGGGCCACGAGGTATTTGCTGAAGAGGAGGCCCTTGCTGCCCACACAGCCCCAGCTCTTCCCAGCCCAAAGGGGCAGAGGCTCCTCTCCCTGCAAAAACAGCAAGTCTCACCAATGCCCAAAGCCTTTAGCCAGGACTCACCTGGCTGGGCCCAGCAGGGCTGGTGCCTGGGCCAGGCTCCAAGCACCTCTGGGCTCCTAAGCCCCTGGCCTCCTGCCTGGTGCTGACAACTTCCTGACCACGCGCAGCTGCCCAGGCCTCCCTGGAGTAGCAATGGGGCAAAGTTACCAGCAACTCTCTTCCAAGGAGTCCCAGCCTGAGCTCAATTCTAGAACACATAAGGGCATTTGATCAGGATGACAGGGGCTATAAGGGGCAGGGAGACCCAAGAGGTATGTGTGGGTGTTCGTACCTGATCCTTTGTCCTAGCTTTCTGGAGGCCAGGTGACCACGACACTAGGGCCCAGGGAAGAGGGTCTGTGAGGGTGCAGAATGTGGATGGTGACAAGAGAGCAGCTGGACTGTACCACTGGTATGGGTGGGTACCAGCGTAGGGAAGGAATAAACATCCCCATAACCAGCTTCTTCCTACCAATCTCCCAGGCAGGAAACTCGAGCCATCTGGTCTACTGCCTGCTCCACAGTCGCTCTCCATCTGTATGCCTTGTCCCAGCCCATCTTCTTGGAAAACATTGTTATTATGAAATACTGCAGGCATATAAAAAGTACAAATAATAATATAAAAAGTACCCATAGATTCACCATCCAGCTTTGGAGATAACACCCTACAGATACAGTCAAAACTTCCAGGAACAATTTGATCCTAAACCTTCTCACCCTTTCCAGATTCATTGCTTGTTATTTGCATGATTTGTACCTTACTTTCACTCCACATGAAAAAGCCAAAAAACTAAACCAGTTGCTGTCCGGTCAAGTATGACTCATGGTGACCTCCATGTGTGTCAGGGTAGAATTCTCAATGGCTGCAACCTTTCAGGGAAACCCTGATGGTGTAGTGGTTAAGTGTTATACCTGCTAACCAAAGGTCATCAGCACAAATCCACCAGGCACTCCCTGGAAACTCTGAGAGGCAGCCTTACTTGGTCCTATAGGGTTTCTATGAGTCAGAATCGACTTGACAGCAGTGGGTTTGGTTTGGTTTTGGTGACCTTTCAGAAGCAGATCACCTGACCATTCTTTTGAGGCACCTCTGGGTGGGTTCAAACCAAGCATTTAACTCTTTGCATCCCCCAGGGACTCATTATTATACAGGGTGCATCCACAAGCAATATGCTTTATTGTTTCACAGGTTTTAAACCTTAGTGTGGTCCAAGACAACACTCGGGGATGATGTTCTCTGTCCACGCTACCCAGTGTGATAACTGCAACTGTCTGTGGCTACTGAGCCCTTGAAATGTGGCTGGGGTGACTGACGAAGTGAATCTTTGATTGTAATTCATTGAAGTGTGATAGTGACATGTGGCTGCTGGCTACCACACTGGACAACACAGGGTGATTCCTCTACAACATGTTTTTTTCATGATACTCTTTTTTTTTTTTTTGAGATTTGTTGATGTTGAGCTAAACACCGCACCTTTTGTCCACTGTAAAACATGCCATCGCCTGGCTGCTTTCCTAACAGTGGAAGTTTGGGTTGTTTCCATTTTTGCTAACATAAATGGCACTGTTTCTTGCACAACTCCACATGGCTTCCCAACTTCACCGTCAGTGCCCCCATGGCAGGTGGTCCCCTGACCCTATGCCCAGGTTATCTGGAAGCCTCCTGGCTACCTGCCTGATCCCAGTCTCTTTCATTTCACCCACTCCCGCCTCTCCAGGTATCCATCAGCCCACTCAGTGATCATTTCGAATACCCCTTGTATCCTGCTTATTTCCTGCTCAGAAACCTAGGGTAGGCCCACTGACCATCTCACTGGATCTTATGTTTAGACTCCAACCAAGAAAACCGGTAGTAGCTGATTCAGTTCTGACTCACGGTGCCGTCTATGGGTCAGAAGAGGACTGTGCTCCATAGGGCTTGTGCTGCCTGGCTGGTGGGTGCTGTTGAGAATATTCACAGCAAAACTTACACATTTCAGCAGTTTCTGAATGTACCATTCCATGACAGGGATGACATTCTTCAAGATGTACAGTCATTTGCATCACGGCACTTGGCTTGGCTCTTCTAAGCTGTCCGTCCCCATTAACCTCAAGTCACTGTTCCCCAAGGTTCCGTCTCATCTTTCAAGTCGCTGTTGTCAGTTTCATCCCATGTAATTCTTAAATAGGAAACCCTGGAAGTGCAGTACTTAAGTGCTATGTCTGCTAACCAAAAGGTCAGCAGTTCATATCCACTAGGAGCTCCTTGGAAACTCTACGGGCTCATTCTACTCTGACCTATAGGACCACTATGAGTCAGAATCAGCTTGATGGCAATGGGTTCGGTTTTCTGAGTTTTTTAGTTCTTAAATAATGCTGGTTAAGCAAACTTTTTTTTTTTTACCAGTAAGGTAAAATTTGGTTTTAAGAAGACTTCAGGGAATATTTTTGCTTTAAGGTTTAAAAATTATCTCAGGGCAGTTGTTATAGGAGTTCATCCAACTTTCATGGCTTCAGGAAGTCTAGGGTCACAGGAATTTGAAATTCTGTTCTGCATTTTCCCACTTTTGTTCAGAGTATTTTACAGGCTCTTCAGTCAAAATGTTCAGTAATGGTAGCTGGGCACCATCCACTTATTCTGGTCTCATGGCAAAGGGGGCAGTTTTCACCCAGGCAATTAGCCACACGTTCCACATCCTCTTCTATTCCTGACTATGCTTCTTCCTCTGTTGCTCCAGGGTAACAGAGACCAATTGCTGTGCTTTGGATGGCTGCTTGCAAGCTTTTAAAAAGACTTCAGGCACTATGCAAAGAACTAGAGGGTAGAACAGAAGCACTAAACATGTTATTTGGTCATAGCGGATTTTTTGGAAGTAGATCATCTGGGCTTTCTTCTGAGGCACCTCTGGGTGCCTTGAGCCTCCAGGCTTCTGGTTAGCCACCAAGTATACTAAGCACTGTACCACCCAAGGACCCTAGGCTCCCACCATCTGTCCCCACCCTCTCATTCCCTTTGTTTTCCAGCATCTTCCCCTGCCTACATTAGGCCAGCTTCCTTCTTGCCCTCTGCATACATAATTCTAGTTCTACCTCTGTGTTTTTGTTTATATAACAGACTATTGTTTTTAGAGTTTTAGGTTTATGGAAAAAAATAGTACAGAAAGCACAGTTTCAATGTACTTCCTCCCCAGCCCCCAATATTCTCTCCCCTATTAACACCTTGCCTTCCTATGGTGCCTTTATTTTTTACGTAAACCGCTGTCCCTCACCCAAGAATTGCTAACTTTCTGCTTGTATTAGTTGCCCAGGGCTGGTGTAACAAAGCTACCCCAAAGCAGGTGGCTTGAAATGATAAATGCTTACTGTCTCACAGTCTGGAGTTTAAAGGCAGAATTCAGAGTATCAAGAAGGCCATGTTCCCTCCAAAGTCTCTAGGGGAAAACCCTTTCTTCTAGTTCCTCTTTTTGTTTGTTTTTATTGTGCCTTAGGTGAAAGTTTATAGTGCAAAAGTTTCCCATTTCGTAGTTTGCACACAAAGTGTTTCATGACCTTTCTTTCATTCCCCACAACGTGTCAGCACTCTCTCCAGTTCTGCCCTGGGTTCCCGTTTTCATTTATCTTGCCTTCTCATCTTGCTTTCAGGGAGATAATGCCCTTTTGATATCATATAATGGATTGTTCTAAAAAGTGCATCCCTCTTGGGTTTTATCATTTCTCCTACCTTCTGGTGCCTCCTCCGTGTGTTCCTTGGTTTGTGGCAGCCTAACTCCACCTCTGCCTTGGTCTTCAGATGGTCACCTTCCCTCTGCATGTGTCTACATGCCCCTCCTCTTTTAAAGGGACACCACTCATACAGGATCAGAGTTCTCCTGCTCCAGTGGGGGAAACCCTGGTGGCGTAGTGGTTAACAGCTATGGCTGCTAACCAAAAGGTCAGCAGTTAGAATCCACCAGGCGCTCCTTGGAAATGGTATGAGGCACTTTTACTCTGTTCTATAGGGTTGCTATGAGTCAGAATAGACTCATAGACCATGCCTTAGTGATCTAGGGCTGCTGTAAAAGACATACTGTGAATGCACAGCCTTAATAAACTGAAATGTATTTTCTTACAGTTCATGAGCTAGAAGCCCAAATTCAGGCCATTGGCTCCATGGGAAGGCTTTCCCTCTATTGGCTCTGGGGGAAAGGTCCCTATCACTTTTCATCATCTGCTCCTTGGTCTCTTGTCAATTTCCATGTGACTTGGCATCTATCTTCCTCATTGGGACCTGCTGCACCAACACAACTGCCACCATCCTCCCTGACCATAGGGGCAGGGCCTGTAACATAAAGGAACATCACACAATACCAGGAATCATGGCCCAGCCAAATGGCTATACCCGGTTATTGAGGGACAGAGTTCAATCCCAGATATCCCTGAAACCCAGGCCAGTCAAAAGGAGAAGGAAAGCCTTAGATTGTGGGCATTAGTGAGGAAGATGAAGGTAGAGCTTGGACTGTGAGGAAACTGGATCTTCTCTAGGTGATTTGTATGGAAGGTTTGGGACAGGATGAGGATAGAGAAGTCAAGAAGCAGAAATAGATGGTATTTCTTTACACTTAAGAGGACTGGGTGGTCAGGAGGGGAGAGAAGTCTCAGCTATTCACACAGTGAAGAAACAAGCATTATAAAGGACCAAAGACGGTTACGAGGAACACAATCTAGAATCCTGGACATAACATGAGGAAAAGGGGTGCTCAGATCTAGAACTCTTTTAATAAAGGCCAGACTTGATGGTCCGACAACCTGGAGTGTCCCCTGAGATCATGGCCCCTGGACTTGCTGCTAGCCCAGAGCTGAAACCAGTACAGAAGCCAACACTTCAGATAAAGACTGGACCGGACTTGGGGACACAGAGTGATGCGGGTGGTGTGTGTACTTTATGGTTTAATATATATATATGAGGCTGTCCAACTGGTTTTCTGTCCAACTGGAGAAGGTGGAGAGAAGGGGCAAGAGTTGGTTGAGCAGATATTGGAAATAAAGAATGGAAAGGAGCAGTGTGCTGTCACAATGTGAGGAGAACAGACAGAGTTGCAGAGAGGTGGGTGTTCAGGGTTTTATATTGCAAATTGACTTGGGTTGTAAAGTTTCACTTAACCACAGTAAAACATTTTTTTAAAAAGAGCAAAGACTGGGGGTAGTGGTAAGTATTACATGCGAGGCATAATACCCAACACATCTGTCTTCCTCTTTCCTTCCACAAGCTGCCTACAGCTCCTTCCTCATCTTCAGACCCTTGAATCATACCGTCTAAAGAGGAAGCCTTATTGAAAACAATTCCAGTTTCCTCATGTTTGTCATAATCGTAATTTCACAGAGATCCTTTAGGAACAAAAACTTTTTTGTGTGCAGGGAAGAAACACCTATTTCAGTCTCTTTTTCTTCTGTTACATTCATATAAAATTAGATGTCTACTTTTAGTACTTTATTTTTAAAATAGCATAGATATATGATCCCATCTTAATGAAACTGTTTCTACCTAGCCTTCTAGCTCAGGATAGCTGAGGGATGCTGCAAGTCTTTTCACCTAATGTGAATTGTTTGTTTCTGGGTGGTAGCTTTCTTAAGAGCATTTGAACTGTCTTCAATTCTATATAGCAATAGTCTAGCATTTTTACAAAAATAATAAAGCCATTACTCTAAAAAAAAATACGATTGGTGAAATAACTGTCTTCAACATGGTGTCTAGAGGCTTGTTACTTTTATTTATTAAAAAGTCTAGCAGACATATGTCATGTCAGAAGAATGTGCAGTAATAAATTGGAATTCAAACTAAGCAAAACATGACATGTTGATGTTCTAAAAGATTATCATGGGTTAGGAATTACAACTTCTAATCAAAAACAGCCCAGAGACATATTCCAAAGAACTGAAAGTGGGAGCAAACAGATTCTTCTACACCAGTGTTCATCGCAGCACTTTTCACAACTACAGCAAGGTATAAACAGCCTAAATGCTCATCCCAGGTGAATAAACCAAAACCCAAACCCACTGCCATCGAGTTGGGTCCAACTCATAGCAACCCTAGAGGTCAGAGTAGAACCGCTCCATAGAGTTTCCAAGGAGTGCTTGGCAGATTTGAACTGCCAACCCTTTGGTTAGCAGACATAGCATTTAACCCACTAGGCTACTGGAGTTCCCTCCAAGTGAATGGAGAACCAAAATATGGTACAGACACAATGGAATATTACTCAGCCAGAAAGAGATGAAGTCCTAAACATGCAACATGGATGAACCGTGAAAACATGATGCTAAGTTAAATAGGCCAGCCACAAAAGGACACCTAATGTTATGAGCCTATTTATGTAAGTGGGAAAGTGGCAGGGAGAGGGAATCATTGTCTGGGGGACACTGAACTTGTTAAAAATGACAGAAAATTTTGCAAACAGATAATGGTGATAGTTGAATAAGCAAGATACATGAAGTGCCTATAAATACAGCCCTGGTTTGGGTAAAGCCATGTCAAAAAGCTCACTTACGATTAATAAACAGGGAAAAAGTTATGAAAAGATACACAACAGGGCAGGGTATTTACCTGACGAAGAAGAAAGAGGTGCAGTGTGGAGAGAAGCAGGGGTGGAGGGAGAAGGGTACAGCAAGTAATAAAGAAAAATAAAACAGGATACTAGTCAGTGTATATGAAATGGTCATATTTATGCACTAATACAAAGCAGTGTGTATATATAAAAGAGCCAGCCAAAGCCAAGAAAAATATGAACACACAAGTCTAATCTGTGTTAAGTTAATGGAGTGCTAGGAGTTTCTTGGACTGTCTGTGGCCTGGTATCCGGTACACTTGGGAAGCCAGCAAGGGGACTTGGAGTCTTCCCCAGGTGCCTGGCCACCCATTTGAGAGAAATGAGAAATCCACAGGTGAGGCAGTATCACAAGGGTGTCTGGGTTGCGTGTGCAGTGGGCTGGTGAGAGGGAAAAAGGTGTCCAGGGTCTCTTGTGAATTCTGGGCAAAGTGCAGGCACAGCAGAGAGCATTAACAGAATTCACAGAAACAGGTGACCAGAATCCAGGTAAAGGGCTGGGATGGGGATAAAATAAGTGGTTACGAGTGCAGGCTAGCATCGCAGGCCAGGAAGAGATGGGTGACTGCGAGGCCCACAGAGAGCCCCCAGGCCTGCCTCACCAGAAGGATCTGGCGAGATAGCTCCTGGAGGGACGAGTGGAGCAAAACCTGGAATGTCAGAGGCCAACAGGTATAGGAAAGTTCTTCATCAACTAACATGCACACTTGTCATTGCAAAAAGTAAAAACTTTCTTTACATAACTGTAATTTTCATCCATTCCTCACATGGTAGAAGTCTTCACAAGTTTGTAGTTTCTCAATTAGTCGATATTCTGCACTGAACACAAGGGTCCAGCTTGGAACATTCAGGGCACTGACCAGCATGTCTGTCCCCTCTGCTCATGGGGACAGTCTAGACTCACCACACCCTGGTTCCCTGAAAGACCAATGACAGCCACCCCAGGCTCCTGCCCTGATAACAGCAGGAATTCCCGGCTGGCCTATGGCTTTCCAGTCGTCTCCCTGACCCCTCGCATTAGTGAGGATTAATGATCATTCCACAGGCGGGAGGGAGAAGACCAGACCACAGCCATCGCTTTTCTGAGTGTCAATCTATAGGAAGAAGTCTTGGCAGGAAAGTTGTCTCTGATGAGACTGGCGCTCTCTGGAAATGTCCTGTATCTACTTCCTCCTGCCATCAATTCTCAAGCATCAGTGAGAGTTTGTTTCCGATGAGGTCTGAAGGGCTCTGAGGGGCTCAGGTGTGAGGGGTGGGACACTGCTAAGCTCTGATAAAGGGGACTGTGGCTGCTAAGCATGACACCACTTGTCCCACATTGCTGCTGGGAGAATTAACGGGGTGAGTCAAGCCTAGCACAACACAGATATCTCAACTCGCCAATTTTACTTGAAACTCAAAACTATACCAGTGTTGCAGCCGAGCCTCATTCTTCGACTGCCAGACAGCTGCTCAGCTGACCGCCCAGGGAGCTGGGCCGGGAGGAGTGGCACCTCTCGGTGGCTCCAGGCCCCGGCTCGGTTATGCAACATTTCTTCCCTCCACTATTCTGAAGACGTTTGGACATTTCACAGCCTCCAGAGAGAGGAAAATGACAGACCCATTTAGCTCTAATCCCTAAATTATGCAGGGCAGGGACACCAGACATTGAGGGAACCGGACAACAGACAAGCTGGCTGCAGGGTTTTACAACAAGGCCAGCGCTTAAAGCCACACTGCACCCCTCTGGGTGGACGTGGAGGTGAGCCCGAGAGCATCCTGTCAATCTTCCTTGATAGGCTTCCGTGGAACAGGCTGAAGTCTATCAGGAGCCTGGGGGCGAAGAGGATGGATATAGGCACACCCCAGTCTCTCATCTGTTATCTGCCACAGGGCTGTCCCAATAGGCACCTTCCCTCTCCTAGCCTGGGAGCCCTGATACACGCCGGCTCCACACACATCTGTAAGTCTAAACGTGGAGAGAATCTCAACCTAAAACACTGGTTTGAAGCACATCTCTGGGTCTACCTCCCATCAACAAATTTTAGCGGGTGATGTCTTACCCCTGAAAGTAATGAGTGCAGAACTTACGCACTCAGGAGAGCCCTGCTTTGCCTCCATTGCTAGGAAACCTCAAAAGTCTAGGAGACCCCTTGATTTAATAAACAGTTGTAAAAAGGTGAAGCAAATCCCCTTCTCCATGCCACTGGGCACGCAGCTGGCTTTCCCTCTCTGCCTTACATCTTGGCCTTCAGCTGGACCAGAGGAAGAGAAGCCAACACTGGCTTTGGGGTTGTGACTGTTCATTATGGAAGTTACTGGTTAAGGAGCAAACTGTCATTCCAGAGGGACTGTGACCATCACCTGCAGCTAAGTGATTTGAGACTTTGTTTTAAAATAACTGGTTCTACACTGCCAAGGCCTACGCCGGAGTTTGGAAGGAAGAAAGAGAAAGCTGAGAGCTGAAAAACAAGTGATGCAAACGCCAAGGGACTCACAGCTGGAACTGGGCAGTCCCTCCTCTGATCACACATCTGGAAACATGTGGTGACAGGAGAATGGCTGGACACAGCTGTGTTCCAGCCACACTCACTCTTAAAAAGCTGTCAGATGCGGAGGGGAAAAAAAAAATGAAAGGATCTCTTATAAAAGTCATATGGTTAGATTCTTTCCTCCTCCATTTCTATTCCCAACTGTTTTGAAAACAAATTCTGGGGAGTTCCTGGCTTAGTGACCCTTATCCCTCAGTTCTCCTACCAAATCCAGGCACACCCCAGTCACATAAAACTGCAGCTTTGTTTTTTTTTGCCTGCATGTTGTGATGCAGTGGGAAAACACAGCACCGGAGAACCAGGGGACCTGGGTTTGAGCCCCAGCCTCCTGCCTACCAACAGCTAACTGCTCTGTTTCTTTCCTGGTAAAAGGAGGACTGACCAAGTCTTCCTTTATGGGACTGAGTGAAGATTAAAGGAGATAATGTACATCGCAGTGCTTTATGAACTCAAAAGGACTAGCCCATGTCACTCTTCCTTCCTCTGAGAAAATGAGCCCAACTCTGCCCCTTTCATAGACCGTTTTGTACTAGACTCACTCAATAACTTTTCATAAACCATTAATGTTTTACTTCTTTCTTGCCCTTAATAGGAGCCCTGGTGGTGTAGTGGTTAAGAGCTTGGCTGCTATCCAAAAGGTCGGCAGTTCAAATCTATCAGCTGCTCCTTAGAAACCCTATCGAGGGTTCTACTCTGTCCTACAGGGTTGCTATGAATTGGAATCAGTTGGATGGCAACAGGGTTCAGGTTTGGTTTCTTAAATAAATTGAGGGTGGTGTGAGCATGAGCACTGCCTCTCTGCATAAGCCGGGACAGGTGTAGGACCTATTCCCTAGTTGATTACTGGAAGAGCTCAGGGCGTTTGGGAATAAATTCTTCAAACTGGTAGCAAAGCAGCCTTTCTCCAGAGTTGATTTCTGGGATACAAGTCTTTGCCCCAGGATCCTACGAGCAAAGTCAACCTAAACCACAGGTGAGGTCCCTGTCAAGCCACCTTTTAAATCAAAACTCAACACACTCAAGGGCAAGTCCTTCTTTTTAGTGCCCCATGGTTTTGTTCTTATTGTGGTGGCAGAGAAAGGGAGTTGGTCAAGTGGTCCCACTGTCACCTCCCTGCTCCTACTTCCTCATCTTTTATTAAGTGCAAGTATACAGTCCATGTCAGTTTTGCATACCTGCCTCTCTACAACCATCTGCTCTCCCCAACCTGTGACCACACACTCCTCCTTTTCACTCTTGACTTCTAGTATCCTCCCAGGGGACACCTGTGTCCTCCTCTCCACTCTCTCCTTTCCCCTCCAGAAAGAAACCAGTAGGACGGCCTCCTATAAATGTATAAAAACATGAAGTACACACACCACATGGTCACTCTGTGTCCCCGAGTCCAGTCCATTCTTTGTCTGAAGTGTTGACCTCAGCACCGGTTTCAGGTCTGGGCCAGCAGCAAGTCTAGGGGCCATGTTCCCAGGGGACCCTCCAGAATGTCAGACCATCACTTCAGGCTTTTTAACAGAGTTCTTGATCTGCATACCTCTTTTTCTTGGGCTATGTCAGGGACTCGACATTGTGTTCCCTGTCAGGGATGTGTGTGGTGGCAGCTGAGCACCATCTGGTTCTTCCGGTCTCATACGGATGTAGTCTCCCAATCACACGGCTCCTCCTGTCTCCTGAGCTGATTTCTTCCTCATGTGTTCGGTGTTTTTGGTTGTCACCTGTTCCAGGTGGGTTAGGACCAATTGGTTTTCCCTGGATGGCAGTCTGCCGGATGTTAAGACCCAGACGGCACTTACCAATATGGGGTGCAGAAGACTCTCTTAGCAATAGCCTAGTTATACCGATTAACCTCAGTGTCCCCCAAGAACATGGTCACCAGACCTCTGTCCCCGCTACTCTGTCCTTTGAAATGTCAGGTTGAATTTAGTAGCTTATGGTGTAGTCAGTTATGCTGACCTGCTTTCTACTGCATGTGGTCACGGCCTTCACCTGAATTCCTGTCAGTGCTTCCTCATTTGGGTGACCCTTTTTCCAACGCCATGCTGCTTCCACCTACAGCTGAGGACACCTGCAGCACCCCTACCCCACCCCCACTTGGCTGGCAACCACTGCCACCCTACACAACAGAGTAAAGGCTGATCAGAATTACCTTAATAAGGTGATTTGCCTCTCCCCACCTCTAATTAAGAGCACAGAAACCCTCTTTGGGGAATTTCTCTTCTAAAATCTGTACTCCAGTCTGACTGGGCAGATTTTCAGTGAACTGAGCCGCACATGCACAAGTCTCCACTCATCTGCTGCTGCAGCCATTCTTTGTTCAACTGCGCAACTACCAGTAACAAGCCGTGGCGGCACAATGGTTAAGTGCTTGGCTACTAACCACAAGATTGGCTGTTGGAACCAACCAGTGGCTCCACAAGGAAAAAAGATCTGGCAATCTCCCATAAAGATTAGAGCCTAGGAAACGCCATGGAGCTACTCTACACTGTCTCATACAGCCCCTTCGCGTCACAACTCATTCAACAGCACCCAACAACGTAACAATCCTTTAATGAATTGTTCATAGCTTAAGGAACTTCCCAGAGGATGCCGGATAAGCCAGTGTATGTTAGGGTGTTTTAGTTTTCAAAGTTTTGAGGCAAAGTAGGTGGGTATATCATGGATATTTAAGGTGTAAAAGGGAGGAGTGAAACGAGTAAAGAACACATGGTAATTCATCAAAGCCAACTAGAAACCTCAATAATCAAAGCAGTTCCTTTGCTCCTAAGGAAACTTCTGTTAACTCAAAGGGCCCAACTCAGGAAACTTGAAGAGGTCTCTGAGAGCTTGTTTACATCTAGTCCTCCCCCAGGTTAAGACACTGGAGAAGGCTCAAAAACCTCACACAAAACTGGCCTCTAAACGATCCTTCTGATTTGAAAGCTCTTGGGTAATGCTTTGTTTAGCAGTGTGACTTTTATATGTACAAACACTTTTGTTCTTCCTGTACTAAACCAGACAAGACGCTGATTCTTCTAGTGAACAATTCCCTCCGGTACTAACTGTTCTGGTTTCATTCAGGCCATGGACAAGACTCTGAGTGTTTCTGGCCCTGAGCCCTGTGAAGGCAGCTTGTCCTTTAAAATCCCAACAGATCACACAGACCACTTGCGTGCCTGGTGATCCCCACGTCTGCTCATAAAGTCTGTAGAGAGGGATAGAATCTGAGAAACATAGTGCAGGGACTCCTCCAAGGATGAGAGGAGCCCACAGGGGTCCCCACCACCTTCCTCACCACTGCCTGCTCTGGCGTGTAACTATGATACGGACATCCACTGTGGCCATTTGATTTCTGTGATTCAGAGGCCACACTGTGGTTTGCTTTTTCATCATCGTGGCAAAGGCATGACCAGTGCCTGGTATCTAGCCATATCAGTAAAGAAAAAGGGAAGAAAAGTGTCCTTATTTACACCATTTGATTAATACATACAGAAAGAGCTTGGGAAAAAAAAACACGTACAGCAAGATAACGAGTCCAACGGATGTAGCTTTATATTATTACAGAAAACAATATACCTCACCTTGTCTCTCAACACAACAAGAGAAACTGTTTTAAGACAGAAGATCACACAGTCACACGCCCAGCTGGCAAATACTTGTGTCTTGAGTTTCTCCCCCAACCACATTACAACATCGGCTTGACACATCTGTAAAACATTTTCCCCTGCAGAACCGCAGCCTAAAGATCAAACCCAGGGAGGCACCCTCTCGCTGGCCAGCTAACTCATCCCCTCTGAGGACACATGTCGAGGCAACACAACAGGCAGGAGCAGTGCTGCCTCAGCAGTCAGGGCCCCGCCTGGCCTGGCCGAGGGAGGAAAGGTCAGGACTGAAACGTCTGGGAAACCGACCAGACAGGCGAGGGAGAAGGGGAGCAAGTGGGACAGGGGGTGAGAACCTGACACAATGGATGGAAGTACCACCTTAGGAACTGCCACTTCAAACTAAAACGCAGCTCCAGCCTGGTGTCACTAAATCTCCAAGGGCCTGGTCACTGGCAAAGAAGAGCCCTTCTCAGGGCAATGCATGGTTACTTCATATTTTACACAGGTTCTTGATTTCCTTCTGCATGCGAAACTAATGATTTATTTATTCAACCATGGCTTTGCATACAGGTACAGGATGATGTGGCCAGGAAGATGAGATAAGCAGTACCACTGGGTAAAGGATGGCTCCACCTGCTGGCTGCCTCTCTGTGGGCAGGGAGCTAGCAGAGGGGATTGTGCCCAAGCAGGTGACAAAGGGCAATGACCCTGTTCCCTTTCTGGACGGGGGCAGCCTTAAGGTCACAGGGCCTCGAAGAGCCCAATCTCTCACTGGCAGGTGCTGGCAGAGTGCTGGCCACGCAGCGAGTACTGGAACCCTACTGCGCCATGTGCATGGCCGCTGACTCCGGCACACAACTGGGTCACAAACGCATGCAAAGAGCAGGTAACTGTAAGTAACCAACCCCCAGAGAGCAGCGTCAACATTTTTTATTTTTCCCCTTTCAGCCTGGTCTTCTGCTTTCCAAGCTGTTCCCGTGTGGTGTTCTGCCTCCTACGTTTCTGAGAGGGTGGTTCCATCACAGATGACCAAAGGCTGGGCCCCTCTGGCTATAATGTAGACCTTCCAGTGGGTGGCGCCGGCATAGCCTTGAAGGAAAACAGGAACAGGAAAGCATGTTAAAGTCAAGGACAAGGAACAGCTGTGGGCGAGAGCACGGCGGGTCTGTGGGGGGCCTCCCTCAGCTGCACCTACAGACAGACAAATCTTCTTAGGCATTCTTCAGGCTCTTCCTGGCATCAACATTCCCGGTTAGCACCAGTCCTCTCCTTAGCCTCACACCCAACTGGAGCCACTCTCAACATGTACTTCATCACCAAGCCTCAACTAGGCAACTGGGAATCATACCTGAAACACTTGACAAAGGCAGAATGGTCTAGGTGAGGAAGGGCATCCATTCTCAGACTGACCTCATCCTTTTCAGCAGGAAGACAGGATGGGCTCTGAAGGGGGTACAGGACCATTGCTCCTGAGGTTATCTACAATACGGTTGCATTACTGAACATCCAAATTAACCCAAGCCAGCATGTCCCAAATTGTGTGCTGCAAACAGTGGTGTCTCGTCAGAATACCAAGGAAAAGGCCAAGGAAACGTGAGGATCACTAGGTTCTTCAAGGCTCTTTGGAGCCTCAGGTACCATAAAGAACATGACACATCTACAAGGCAGGTGCCTCCCAAGTCACCCGACTCAAGAGCCTTGTTCACCAAGGGCTTCCCCCAAGGAGCTTCTGTCCCCATCCCTGCGCTCCTGAGTGATCTGAAGAACCAGTGAGGGAACACCGACCGATACCACTTTAGTGGGCTAGGAAGGCAAACTTGCAAGCTTCAGAAACTCTAGCATTTCAACAATCTCCTGATAGAAACTTTTCTAGAGAACATGACACTTTCTTACCCGTCTTTAAACTGTCATCACTGAATGTAATTTAACCTTTAGAGGTGACTCAAGGAAGGCCACCATGAACGGCACCTGTACTGTACAGTCAGGTTGGCAGTGTAGGCCCGGCAGCATCGGTCTGTTATGCCTGGCCCTGATGTCATTCTTGAAAAAGCCCCCAACAAAGATTTTCTGATGGTCTGTAACTCCAGCTGCCTTTCAGAGGAACAGTGCATATTTTGTCAAAAAGCATGGGACTTACTTATCAAGTGCTATTCGGAAAGGCCTCTGAGGTGAGGGAGCTGTCATCTGTCCTACCAACACTGAATTACTCCAGGACCCTCCCGACCTCAGGGTCTGGCTCCCCTGGCTCCCTGTCCTCACTTGCAGCTGCAGTAGCTGTGGCCACGGCTTCTACTTCTGCCCATTTCAGGTGCCCACTGTTCTCCCAGACAGCCTCTCCTCCTCTTCTCTGACTCGGTCTCTCATCCCTTCTCAGCATTCATGTCATGTGGCTGGCCTTTTACAGACACTGCCCATCTGGGGACTCCTTTGCTTCTACTTGCAGATCAGCCCTCACGACCAGGCAGGAAATATCCTCCAGTTTTAGGCTCTTCTGGATGATCCACAGCAGTACTGTGCACACTTTCTCTGATCACTGCCAAAGATCTTTTATTTTCCTCTCATTTTAGAACTGGCATTCTGGATGCTTGTAGGAGCTGGAATTCAGAAACCTGAATGACCCCTCTTCTCTCCATATCTCAATTTCCACATCTGTGAAAAAAGAGGATGATCTAAAATCTGTCAGGGTCCTGTCTAACCTAAAGTTTCTATGACCACTGGGCACATGCTTTTGAAAGGTATGTACAACAAGAAATTTCTCTCTGCTACATTTTCTCCTAAGGATTTATGAGGTATTTGCTATAGCTTCTGAAATGGTTAGGCATAGAGACTTTTTTGCAGTACCACATGCTCCAAACTTTAATGTGTTACACAGGATTTTGCAACAGGCATTCCCTCTCTAAGGGCCATTTCACTACAGGAAAATAGTGCAGAAGGATTCTGTACTAGAATTCTCTTCTTTCCTCAAGGGCCAGGCCAGCTATTACTGCTTAATTTGTGTATCACAGTAAGTCACTTACGAACACTTACACAATTACAGACAACTCAACTGGTACTTGGCTTTTAATGTTACATAAATATGCCCTCACTCTACAAGGACTGAACCAACCCCAGCTCTACTCACAACAAAGTTTTCAGCACAAAAGGCTAAATAAGAATCATATGCACCTGTCTCGACTTACCCACCAATTCTGGAATGATCACTTAGGAAAGGATCTCATTCTTAACTTGGAGACTGCCTGTCTTCATCACTTAATGCTTAATTTTCATGTTATTTTTATTTTGTCATGTCTGAATCAAAATAAAGTTTACATAACCTGGATAGAAGCTTGGCATAGTTTGCAGTCTACCTCCTCTCTGCAAATAGAGTGACAGGTTTCTAGGGATTTGGGGTATCATTTGAGTGGTTAACATGAAAATAAATCAATTGGAAAGCCAGTCTGGGCTTTCCCAGGGATTGCAGGCTGCCCTAAGGTTCCATGAGGCATGAAAAACAAGGAGGTCAGTGGTGACATTTGCTGGTTCATTTGTTTCAGCCAAGAAAACTCTGCTGACCAGCTGATTGCTACTGACAGCAGCTGGTTCAAACCTATTTCTTTGGAACACATTCATGAAATATTAGGCACAGAACAAGTCACTGTTGGGAAAACATGAAGGGTGAGTCATCAACATGAGGCCGCAGCTCGGCTGTGCTATCCACGTCAAAGGCTGCATTTCCCTGGGTGCCATCGGCCCTTTATACACCTAGTCTTCGTTTATTGGCAAAATGGCCATATAAAGAGTTTGGTCTAACCTTGAACTGTCCCTGCCTTGGCTTGACTCTGTGAAAGCAGGTAAGACTTGCTGTCTTGCCTGATTGATAGTGGGGCCTTGACATGGTCCCCTCTCCTCTCCACATCTCAATTTCCACATCTGTGAAAAAAGGGGCTGATCTAAATATCTGCCAGGATCTTGTCTAACCTAAACTTTCTATGACCATTTTGAAATGTACACACAACAAAAAATTTTTCTCTGCTACATTTTCTCCTAAGTTACTCCATTTTTACAAGTAAATAGGGAAGCTGTTAGACTTTTGACTCTACTTGATTGAATCACTGGGAAGGCAGTCTTTGATGCTCAGAATATTTTCGGAGTTAAAACCTGCAAAGATCCCGTGTCTGACACTGCCCTCTGGGGTCCTACCTACCGATATCCCCTGGCTCCAGCTGCATCGCCATGGACTGGCAGTGTTTCCGGCAATAGAAGGGAGGGATGAGCTGCAACATGGCTTCACCGCTGATAACAGTAAACAAGTCATGCATTCTGTGCATCTGTAGGAAAGAGCAGTGGGAGGAAAAGGAAAGAAAGCAAAATAAAATCCAGGGTTCTGGGTGGCAGGGAGGGAGTGGAGTACACAAAAACCCTTGTGCATATGGCTCTGAGCTTCCTAGCATCCTCAGCAAAGAGGAAAAGAGAACCAACAGCACAACTCAGTTATGTCCAAAAAAAACCATAAAAGCAAAGTAGTTTCTCCTAAGTGTGGTATCCCTGGTGCTGAGAACAGAGTAAAACCTCTTCTGTGGATTCTCATAGAGAAACCCTGCGACTGAGCAGGTGACATCCTCAACAGTACCCTGTAACCGACACTGTGACCGAGCAGGTGACATCCTCAGATGCAGCCTGTAACAGACAGTAAGCTTCATAATTTGCAATTATTTCTAGCTACAACTTTAAAGTAAGCCAAAGGCAAAAATGCTTAGTTTCGCAATTTAGCAAAACAGGTTCCAGGAGAGCCCAACATGATAGTCCACAAATGCAATCTCTGAGGGCTTGGTTTGGTCCAGACTTTTTAGGGAAAATTATGGGTGTCCTGTCCTTTGGAAGACCTTCCACAGGCGTCATTTGCTATCAGGATTCCGATAAAAACTGAACAGTAGCAAGTTAAGTTTACACTTTTCGGCAAGAGCTGGGTGAACAAATATGCCGTGCTACCCTACTGATTAAAGCCTAGTGACAGTAATGTTGCCCTCTGATTTTGAAAACTAAGACAACCGAGATATGTACCTCAAGAGGTAATTACTGCATGTCAGACGGGTGTACTCCTACCATATACAAGGGTTAAGTGCAAGCTCTAGGGTGCCAGGCAAGACGGGATGAATCCTGGGGAGGAGGCAGGGCAGGCAGTAGGGATCAAAGAAGAGACGGGACTTGATTGGGCTTCCCTTGATGCCTAGACAGCCAGAGAAAAACCCTAGAGCCTTCCCTCCCTCCTCTACCTTCCCTTCCCAACACCTGCCCACTGCCCCTTAGGGCAGCGATTTCAACTGCAGCAGGGCTCAGAAGTCTGACTTCCTGGGCGTGTCGCTTCTTTTTCCCCACTCAGAACCTTGGGTTTGGGCCTCTTCTTCTGTCCCCAGTCCCATCTCTCTGCTGCTCTCATAGGCCAAAGCCATGATGCTGCTTCAGTGGCAACTCTGGAGCCATTTCAACTGCTGCTGTGGTGTCAGCAGGACCAGGTGTCCTGAGCTGGCCTGCAACTGACGGGCAGTAACACTGGCAGAAGACCTAACTTCTGCAGTCTTGAAAAATCCCCCCAAACCTAAAACAAGTAGCGGTATCTCTCTTTTATATGAGCCAGAGAGGGGCATGACTATGTTCCTTGGCACCCAGGATACAAAGAAACAGGAAAGAAGATGGAGTAGGCCAGCCCTAGGCAACACCACGGAGTCGCTGAAGCGGGCCTTGCAGCCCCTCACCACTTCCCTCAGGACCTCTGAACAACCTAATCCATGTCCTATCTTCTATCCTATACCAAGGGCTGCCTCTTGGACACCGAACCTCCATACATGTGACTTCCCAGGAACTCGAGCCCAGGGATGTGGACAGCAGCAGGGGGAGCGTACAAGACAAGAAAGAAGAGTGTCGGCCAGAGTGTGGGAAGAGATTCTCCAAGAAATTAGACTCTCGGGAGTTCTGCTTTTGGGGGCCACTCCCCTTCTTCAAACATCCTTGAGAAAACCACAGCAAGATGACTTTGATAGGCATTTGAGTAACTCGGTATCTACCCCTTTGGCAGAGCTCCTTGATGTCCCGTTAAGTAAACTGGTGAGATTAACTCCAGTATTCAAGTGGAAGCACTGAGGTAAAGATAAAGGCCCTCACCCAGAATTATATCATGTTGATGAAATCATGTTAGTACCCTGAGGTCCAGCCGGGAACAGCAGGATAAATTCCTTTATAATCTGAAGCAAAACCCCAGTACCTCCACCCCACTACTGGCAGACAGAAGTTCTCATTTCTAGACGAAATGTTTGCTTTTGTAGACTTTTAAATTCCTTTAACACAATTCAGCAAATTTGGAGTCAGACGATAGTATCAGGAGGCTGAAGGCAAAACTTAAGAGTTGGCAGGGGTCACAGTTCAGGAAACACATACTTTTTACAAAGGAAAATTCATCCTTTTAATTCTCCCAAAACAATCCAGATTCAAATATCTTCCTCAGGAATGAGAGGCAACAGAGTGGAATCTCAGAGACGAGTAAACACACACAGAAGACAGCCATCCAGTCTGCTGGCCTCCAAGAGGTACCTATGGGCTCCAGGCCCTGTCCTCCCTTCACTCCTCCGTACACATGTGGCCAAGTACAGAGATGGGAAGTGCTGGAGGCTGAGTGGGCCTTTCCACCAGACTATGCCACCTGCTTCAAGCATGTGTCTACTAACTCTTCTGTCCCAAATCCTCCCCATGTTCCCAAGCTTTTTGCTTTTACAGTTCTCTACCAAAGGTATCTTCATTTATTCGTTCTGGAAAGACAACTTGGGAGTAAGGAGCGAAGGGGAAGCCTCCAATTAACCTGCTGTGTGTGGCTGGGCTCAGTTTTCTAATCTACAAAAGGAAGAAGGTGGGCTGTTCACTTACATACTATTCATTTATAACTTGCCTGCATCCTAAAATAATTTGAGGTAGGCAGGTCAGACTAACAGCTTTCAAATCCTTTCCAATTTTATCATTGCACTTCCTCTAAGATAGAAAAGTAGCTTGCCCCCAGGTATTAGGGGCAGGAAACAGATCTGCAAGGTAACCAGACCTTCTGTATAACTTCATAAAAAGGTAGACCAACTTTGGCGAGTGGCATCTGGGGCTCTTAAAAGCTAGACAGTGGTCATCTAAGAAGCCTTGACTGGTCCCAACCCACCTGGAGCCAAGTGAGAATAAACAACATCAGAGACATAGGAAAAGATGAACCCAAGAAAAGGCCACATAATCCAGAGGCTACACTGGCATGAGAACAGAAGAACTAGATGGTGCCCAGCTACCACCCATGACTGCCCTGATGGGTAACACAACAAAGAGTTCCTGACAAAGTGGGAGTAAAATGGGGCACAGAACTTGAACTCTATTAAAAAGACCACACTTAAACTGATCCAACAGACTGGAGAGTTCCTAGAAGACAGGGTCCCCGGACTCTGTTAGCTAAGAACTGAAACTGTTCCCAAAGCCAAGTCTTCACACAAAAACTGGACTGGACTATAAGACACAAAATGATACTAGAAAATGGTGTGCCTCTTTGCTTAACTTGATAAATGAGAATAACTGGGCAGCTCCTATCCAGAGGCGAGATGAGGGCAGAGCGAGACAGGAGCTAGCTGCGTGGACACGGGAACTACAAAGCAAGAGGAGGAGCATGCTGTCACGGTGTAAGGAGAGCAACAAGATTACATAACAACAAGTGTGTAAGTTTTTGTATAACAAACTGACTTGATCTGCAAACTTTCACTTAAAGCACAATAAATTTTTTTTTTTTTTAAAAGGTAGTCCACTGCAGGTCTCCTAGCTAGCAGCAGTGGAGTAGACCTTTAGTGTCACCCTCTAAGTCAATATGAATGGAGGCCGTGGTTATGATATCAAGTCAGGTCCCAAATGAAGAAAATTCTACATCCAAGTTCATTTAAAATTTCCTACCTTACTCCCCACAACAGGTTCTGGGTGAAGAAGGAAGCATTTTTTCAAGGAAGCATCCTTTGGAAACGGTAGGTAGGTGAAAACAGGAAAAAGCTCATGTAAAATTTGTGACCTGTTCAAAGGTCTTCTCCTGTAAAAGATTAAAAGAGAAAAAAAAAAAGTTGAGCAGGCCCACCTATTCCACGACTTACAAAGAGCTAAACAAGGCTGACGAGACGGTGAGTGGTGGGTAAAGAAGGAAAAACACAGGTACAGTTTCTTTAGTTCTAAGTTCATGCAGAGTACATGCACAAACATGAACTCTACAGCCATGATTTGTATGTGAAGCTGTGCTGTTGTTAGGTGTGGTGGAGTTGGTTTCTACTTACAGTGACCCCACGTACAGGAGAATGAAACACTGCCTGGCCCTGCACCAGCCTCACAATTCTTGTCATGTTTGCACCTACTATTGCAGCCACTGTATCAGTCTAGGTCTTCTAAGGTCTTCCTTTTCTTTGCTAACTCTGCCTTACCAAGCATGATGTCCTCCTCCAGAGACTGATCCCTCCTGGTAACATGTCCAAAGTATGTGAGATAGTCTCATCATCCTTGCTTCCAAGGAGCACTCTGGCTGTACTTATTCCAACACAGATTTGTTCGTTCTTCTAACAGTCCATGGTGCGTTCAATATTCTTGGCCAACACTATAATTCAAATGCATTAATTCTTCAGTCTTCCTTATTCATTGTCCTGCTTTCACACGTGTATGAGGCAACTGAAAATACCATGGCTTGGGTCAGATACACCTTATTCCTCAAAGTGACACCTTTGTTTTCAACACTTCAAAGAAGTCTTTTGCAGCTAATATACCCAATGCAATATGTCCTAATTTCCTGACTGCTGCTTCCAGGGGAATTAATGGTGGATCAAAGTAAAATTAAATTCTTGACAACTTCAAGCTTTTCTTTAACATGATGTTGCTTATTGGTCCAGTTGTCAGGATTTTTGTTTTCTGTACGTTGAGGTGCAATCCATATTGAAGGCTGTGGTCTTTGATCTTCATCAGTAAATATTTCAAGACCTCTTCACTTTCAGCAAGTAGAGTTACGTCATCTATCACAGGTTGTTAATGAGTCTTCCACCAATCCTGACGCTACATTTCTCTTCATATAGTACAGATTCTCGGATTACTTGCTTAGCATACAGATTAAATAAGTATGACGAAATGATACAACATGCCCCAAACCTTTCCTCACTGTAAACCATGCAGGATCCCCTTGCTCTGTTTGAACAACTAAATGCCTCTTTGTCTACAGTTCTGCATGAACATAATTAGGTGTTCTGGAATTCCCATTCTCCACAATATTAGCCATAATTTGTTAATGATCCACATAGTCGAATGCTTTAGCATAGTCAATGAAACACAGGTAAACATCTTTCTGGTACTCTCTGCTTTCAACCAAGATCCTCCTGATAACAGTAATGACATCCCTCATTCCATATCCTCTCCTGAGTCTGCCTTGAATTTCTGGCAGTTCCTTGTTTATATACTGCAGCAATTGCTTTTGAGTGATCTTCAGCAAGATTTTACTTGCATGAGATATTAACGATATTGTTCAATAATTTCCTACATTCTTCTACATCACCTTTCTTTGGCATGGACACAAATATGGATCTCTTCCAGACGGTAGGCCAGGTAGCTGACTTCCAAATTTCTTTGCACAAACAGGTAAGCACCTCCAGCACTTAATCCATTTGTTGAAATATCTCAGTTGATATTCTGCCAATTCCTGGAGGCTTGTTTCATGCAGCTTGAACATTTTTCGTCACCACCATTGGTTCTTCATTATGTGCTATGCTATCTCCTGAAACGGCTGCACATGGACCAACCAGATCTTCTTGGTACAGTGACTCTGTGTGTTCCTCCCACCTTATTTTGATTCTTTCAGGGCCATTTAATATTTTGCCCACAGAATCCTTCAGTATTGCAACTTGAATTTTTTCTTCAGTCCTTTCACCTTGAGAAATGCTGTGTGTTCTTCCCTTGTCATTTTCTAACTCCAGTTCTTTGCACATGTCATTGTAATACCTTACTTTGTCTTCTTGAGCCATCCTTTGAGATCTTTTGTTCAACCCTTCTACTTATTTCTTGCATTCACTTTAGCTATTTTACATTGAAGCACAAATAGTTTTCAGAGTCCCTTCTGACAACTGTTTTGGTCTTTTCTTTTAAAAGACCTTTTGCTTTCTTTATGTGTCATGTCCTCGATGTCATCCCACAACTCGTCTGGTCTTCAGTCACTAGAGTTCAGTGTCTCAACTCTATTCTTCAGATGGTCTCCAAAGTCAGGGGAGGATATCTTCAAGGCCATATTTTGGCTCTTGCAGACTTGTTTTTATTTTCTTTGGCTTTGACTTGAACTTTCATATAAGCAGTTGATAGTCTGTTTCTGCAGTTGGTCCCAGCCTCGTTTTGACTGATGATATTAAGCTTCTCCATCATCTCTTTCCACAGCTATAATCAATTTGACTCCTGTGTTTGCCATCCAGTGAGGACCACCTGTATAGTTGCTGTTTATGTTGTTTAAAAAAAGTACTTACAATCAGTAAGTTGTTGGTCTTGTAAAATTCTATCGTCAAATCTCCAGATATTTGTTTTTTGTTTCTTAAATTGTGATTTAGGTGAAGAGTTTTCAGAGCAAACTAGTTTCTCATTAAACTGTTAATACGCCAATTGCTTTATGACATTGGCAGCCCCATCATGCATCAACACTTCCCTCTCTTTATCTCATTTTCCCTGTTTCTATTCATCTACTTTTCCAGTCTCTTCTGGCCTTCTGATCTCTGCTTTTGGGCTAGTGTGCCCATCAGTCTGATATACACAAATTAAAATATGAAACACATTTCTCACATGTATTATTGTTGGTCCTATACACCGTTTTCATCTCTGGCGGCATGGTGAAGCCCAGGAGTGATTTCACTACTGTGTTAAAACGGTGTCCAGGGGCCCTACTCTTGGGTTTTCTCCAGTCTCTGTCAGACCTGCAAGCCTGTTCTTTCTCCATATGTTATGTATGAATTTGAATTTTGTTCTGTCTTTTTCTCCCACTCTGTCCAGGTCCCTCTACTGTGATCCCTGCCAGAGCAGTCGGTGGCAGTAACCAGGCACTAGTGTCTCTGAGCTCACTGTGGTGGGGTTGTAGCGGTTGTGCTCCCTTAGTCCTCTGGACTAATCTGTTCCTTGTATCTTTGGTCTTTGTCATTCTTCTCTGCTCCAGCCAGGAAGAGATCAGATGACGATCCTTCGATGACTGCTTGGAGGCTTTTCAGATCCCAGCTGCCACCACCACAGTCAGATGTAGGATACTCTCCTTACAGACCACGTTATGCCAGCTGAGCTGTGTGTTCCCTGAGGCTATAGTCTACAGCCCTAGCCCAGCAGTCCAGTGTCATTTCTAATTAGCAAGGTTGTATTTTCCAACTACCAATCTTTCTTTATTTCCAATTTCTGTTTTCCAATCATCTGTCATTATCAATGCATCTTGATTACATGTATGATCAATTTCAGGCTGCAGAAGGTAAAGAATTTCAATTTCCTCATTTTTGACATCAGTGGTTGATGTGTAAATTTAGTAACAGCTGTATTAACTGGTCTTGCTTGTAGGTGTGTGGATACTATCCTACCACTAACAGGGTAGTACTTCAGGGAAGAGCTTGAAATACTCTTTTTGACAATGAATCCAATGCCATTCCTCTTCAATTTGTCATTCTTGGGATAGCAAACCATATGACTGATTCAAAATGGCCAATACCAATCTGTTACAGCTCACTAATGCCTACAATATCAATTTTTATGCATTTCATTTTTGACTGCTTCCAATTTTACTAGATTCATACTTCATACATCCCATACTCCAATTATGAATGGATGTTTGCAGCTGTTTCCTCTCATTCTAAGTCACGCTACATCAACAAATGAAAGTTTCAAAGGCTTTACTCCATCCATGTCACTAACGTTGAGGAGACAGCTCTGCCCCAGTCATATTTTCAATGTCTTCCAACCTGAGGGCTCGTCTTCCAGCATTGTATCAGACAGTGTTCTGCTGCTATTCCTAAGGTTTTCAGGATGTTATGACTAGCAGGCCCTACTTCTTAGTCTTAGTCTACAACTCCACTGAAACCCATCCACCATAGGTGGTCTTGCTGCTATTTGAAACGCTGGTGGCAGTTTCCAGCATCACAGCAACACACAAGCCACCACAGTACACCAAACTGAGTCACCTGGTGGTGTAACATGTGGTTGGGATATTTATAAAGCCTAGCTGAAACAACATGTACAAGAAGGAAACAATCTATTCACTCCATCTTGAAAATCAGGCCGAAGTAACAGCAGACCAGTATGGGAAAGGGAAGAAGAGGAAAACAATGGATAAAAAACTTAAACTTTCCTCCGAGGCAGTGGTATACAGGAAATGGGGGGCCTGACTACCTTGTTATACTGGATGGTTATTCATGTTAGTAAAACGGCAAATTTAAAAATAGAAACATCAAAAATTTACCAGTAAGTTCCACCAAAACCTAAAAAAGCAATTTTAATCCTCTAGAATCACTGTAGACAGAAAAGAGCTTGCCTTTTCTTTCCAGAGAGTAACCCTGACCCCGAGGTGCAGACTGTGCCTTCTACAGGACACAAAAAGAAACAGGGAAATCAATCCGGGTTCCAGACCTGGCTACGTAATCTTGAGCAAGTTACTTAGCCTCTCTGATGTCCACTTTGTGATGTAAAAAATGACAATGATAACTCCTACTTCCCTGAGCCATCACGAGCATCACCGACGGGCACGAGATATCAAGCACCAAGGCACCACGCCCGGTGCAAACAAATGCCAGGAATGTAGTTTTCCTTCTATTTGTCTTGTTTTCTCTTTATTCCTCAACATTCAAGATCAGTTCTGCAAAAGCATAAATGCTAAACACATACTTAGAAATGTGTTATGTTCTAGTAAGCAAGTCTAGTGTCTGCCCATGGCGACCCAGCCCAGCCCTCCCCTTGATGACCCTTTGGTTAGCACTGTTCTCCACAGTGAGCTCTGGAGAAACCGGACTTGAGGCGCCCACGGTGAAGCACTTACCTGCTGCCAAGCACATTAGCATCTCAGCGGTAGTTGCCAAGCCAAGTGTCGTCGAGTACCACTGTGTTGCTATCTGGTCCCCCCTCTTTCTATACTCAGGCTGAGCGCACCTTTCTCCACTCACCATGGATAAGGAAACGGGAACCACCGGTCAGAAAAGCAGCGCCACCACTTGGCGAAAAAACCCTCGGTGAAGCCTTCCGCTGCCTCAGGGTAACGACACAAAAAACGCTGAAGTTCCTCAGATGACGGGGGCTGTTCCGTCTTGGCAAGGCAAAAAACACAACACAGCAAAAACAATGCTGAGTTATTTCTCAGAATTTCATAGAGCTTAGTGTTTCCTAGCCTTTAAGCAAGTAATCAAACTGGGGGAGAATCAGGTGTGCTTACCTTGATCACTAGAGGATGGAGGCCCTCAAACCTCTCGGGAGTATCTTCCAGGAGCATTACCTTGAGGGGTAAATTCTGGGTGCAGCCAGTGCAGTTGGAAGGAATGGGATCCGACTCATTTTGCTCACAGTGATTTGCTGACCACACGTCAAAGTCTGGGGATATGGAGAAAGCAGATAAAGGAAGAACACAGCTTACAAACCCAGTAGCTCCACCAATGAAAGCAGAAAAGAAACACGTTACTGTAAGTTTTAAAAACTAACAAGGATTTGCTCTGACAACCTCAGAGAAGGTACATATGAAATAATAGCCTTTGAGGAGGAGAGCAGAGGGCCCAGCGGACAAGGGTGCGAAGAAGGGGCACTTTTCTCTGTGCACTTTATGGAAAATATTTTTTAATATGCACATTTATCTCCAAAATCAAATAAACAAAGTATGACAGTTGGAAAAAAACATTCAATGTGAGGCTGGCGATGTTTTCCAATCTGTGACCCACACGTCTGAAAAGCCTACAGCAGACAGGGGTGGGACAGTTAGAGACAGTGGTCCCACAATCTCTGAGAACCTCATGGTGTGTCTTCTCACACGCTCTGGATGTGGGTGTAGACCCTTGGCTCACAACTCACTAATGGAGGCCAGGACAGCTCTGGGAGGAAAAGTGAGAAGAAGGTACAGAGAGAAAGAGAAGATGAAAAAGAAACACGGATTTTTCATCTTTGGGGTAAAGTGAATTGCTTCTGCCCTATTTTTAAAGCAGGTGCTAGCCACTAACCAACGTTTTTACTACCACCAACCACAGGATGACCAGAAATGGAAGGGTATCCCACCTAAACCCTGATGTAGGTGCCAACCATCTCTGGACATCTTCCCCAGGCTGGCTCCCTGAGGGCTTCCTGTTTCTACACAACCCTTCCCTGTTTCCCTCTGACACTACCCTGTTTATAACGTTACTGCATTATTTCTTGTTTGCTTTCTGTTCATCCTGGGTTTCATCTGTGTTCTCTGAGAGATGTATCTGTGTTAAACTAGGATTCAAATACAAAATATTTCACGAGATGGTCTCTGATTAAAACCCTATAGGAACCAAAATCAGGAGACTACCTATAACAAAAGGCCACAGACAACCCAATCTGGCTCAATTACATTCTGTAAACCACAAAACACAGTTGGAAACTGACTCTGAACTACAAACCACTTTCTGTAGCTGTTGGCAGCAACAAACACATGTAGCAACTGCTTTATTCTTGTTTCCTGTAAGGCAGTACCAGTGGACCTTACAAAACCCTCATTAGGTAGCACCATGTTTGTTCCCAGCAAACAGTCCTCTGAAAACCTTCCAAGGGTGCTCCAGCTCTCACAGATGGTACCTGCGTTCCCTAGAGTTGGCTGCCTCATTCCCTTCTCAGCCATCCTGGCCTGCAAGCAGACTATCAACCAGAAGCCTGCTGCTGCAACCCTCCCCTGGACAAGGGCTTTTCCTCCTACAAAGCTCACCGCAAGCCTCTAGAATCTGGAAGGTGAGGACAAAGGCAGTGTGGACTCTATCTACCTGAGGTTACATATGGTATGTTCTCTGTAAAATGGGCTTGGAGACATGAGGTCCCAGAGTGAGTACAGTCCCACCCTGGAACAGCCAACAGCATGCAGTCCGACTTTCCCACGCCAATGCCAGTCCACAGCTTTTCCTCAGCTCCATAAAGGACGCTGCGTCTTTTCACAGAAGTGCCTTAGATGTTGGATACCAACTTCCTATCTTTCTTTTAATTACCAAGGTCTCCTAACTCCTATAAGCAGATCCACTGCTGCAGAGTTGAACCCATAGCAACCCTGTAGGACACAGTAGAACTGCCCCATATGGTTTCTGAGGCTATAAATCTTTACAGAAGCAAACTGCCACATCTTTCTCCTGGACAGTGGTTTGAACCAACAATCTTTGGGTTAGCATTGACGCTCTTTAACCACTCCACCAGCAGGGCTCCTTAGTTACTGACTCTTGTGTTGTTGTGAGGTACCGTTGAGTCGGTTCTGACTCACAGAGATCCTAGGAACTGCCTAGTCTTGTGCCATGTCCACAATCGCTTTTTATGCTTAAGCCCACTGTTGCAGCCACTGAGTCACTGTATCTCAAGGGTCTTCCTCTTTTTCACTGACCCTCCACTCTACGAAGCATGGTGTCCTTCTCCAAGGACTGATCCCTCCTGACAACGTGTCCAAAGTATGTAAGATGCAGTCTTGCCATCTTTGCTTCCAAGGAGCACTCTGGTTGTACTTCTTCCACAACAGATCTGTTGGTTCTTTTGGTGGTCCATGGTATTCCTGTACTAGCTACTTAAGAAAGGCTGTAACAGTGAGGAAGAACGCCACATATATAAGAGCTAAATAAAGCCCACAATTTGTATTCCAAACTCCCATCAGGGTTTGGAATTCATTTCAGTGTGTGAGATGTTAAAAACAAACCTCTTGGACACAACACGGCCTGAAGTCAAGAAACTGCAACTGCCCACTCTTCTCACCACATTGTGTACTCAGCAGAACAGCCGGAGTGGGCCAAGGCCAACAGGCCGCAGGCTTCCTGGGGCCTCAGGGCTGTTTACAAAGAAAACTCCCTTAGGCCAGCTCTTTGTGAACAATTGTACCACACCCCAGAACTTTAGGTGAGTCAAGTTATTTTATGCAGATTATTAACCTGGCAAAAAACCCAAAAATACATCCTTCCAGGACAAGAAACCTTTTTGGGTTAAAAAGGACAGGAAAGAAGGGAACAAACTCAATACCAGCTCCTTAAGAGCAGAGGTTTGGTAGTTTTATTCACTGCTCTGTTGAGAACAGTGCACAGCATAATCTCTGCCCCCCGCCCCCAAAACTCAAAGTAAACCTATTTCCACTGAGCTGATTCCAACTCCTAGAGACCCTATAGAGCAGAGCAGAGCTGCCTCACACAGTTCCTAAGGAGTGGCTGGTAGACCTGAACTTCTGGCCCTTTGGTTAGCGGCCAGGCTCCATTACAGCAGTACTACATAACTAAGACACTACTCTAGGCTGGAACCCAGAGAAAGAGGTGGGGTGGAGTCAGGGGAAAACACCATCATTGGTGGTGGTGCCTTGGGCACCAAGACCCTGTTGCAGAGAGGTCAGGTGACCCTGTGGAACTTGGGACAGGGTAGCCCTTAAGAAAACAGTACACTCCTGGGATTTCCACTGGGGAGCTGAGTCTGCCGTACCATTCTCCCCTCCCTTTACTCTAAAGGCACTGCTGTTGATGCTGTTTGGTGCCAACCCTATGTGACTGAGCAGAACTGCCCCGGAGGCATCCTAACTTGAAGGCTGTTGTTTTTAGTACCAGGACAGTAAGAATGATAACTATATTTCATGGATCAAACTGTGTCCCCCAAAAATGTATGTAGCCATTTGGCTGGGCCATGATTCCCAATATTGTATGACTGTTCTCCATTCTGTGGTTTTCCTATGCTGTGTGTTAGAGGATTAGAGTGGGACTGTAATTCCCTTTCTAAGGTCACCACCCTGCTCCATTGTAAAGGGAGTTTCTATGGAGTGTGGCTTGCACCACCTTTTATCCCGCAAGAGACAAAAGGAAAGGGAAGCAAGCAGAGAGTTGGGAACCTCATACTATCAAGAAAGCAGCACCGGGAGAAGAGTGCGTCCTTCAGACTTGAGGTTCCTCTGCCGAGATGCTTCCTGACCAGACACTGATGCCACAGAAGGACGTTCCTCCATTGCTAACAGAGAGAAAGCCCTGCCCCTGGAGCAGACACCTTAAAGGTGTACTTGTAACCTACTGGATTGTGTTAGAATAAACTGTTCTTGTCAAAGACATCCACTTCATAGTATTTCTGTTACAGCAGCACTAGATGACTAAAACATACATCTTTCATCTTTCTGGCTTTCTCACAGGTTCAGCAGTTTGAACTCTGTTGCACCTAATTCTCTCTGATGAATTTCTAGTTACCCTTCTTTATAGGGTGATATGCTCTTGTAAGTTTTCTTTCAAGTGCTACACAAAAGGCTTTCTTAGCTTTACATTTCTACAGCCTCTTAAAATTATCACATGTGGGAAAGTGTGGTATGTCAACATCCATATACAAAACAGCACTTTAATAGAATCAATACCATTACAGGGCTAAGACCACACCCCTCCTGTGCTCTCTCTTTAGGACTGAACTTTAAGGACTCACTTCATTTTCATCTGCAAGGAAATTATTAATTTGCAGCAGACCAAATATCACCTACAGACAAGACACTAATGCCTCTTGTACCCTGTAGGATAGGAAGAAAGAAAGTAAATGTTATCAACTAGGTCCTAAAAATGTTTAATTCCTCCCATGTGCAGGGAATCTAAGAGAAGACAAGCGGGAAACAACACAAGTTTCTCTGGCACCTGCCCCCAGATGTTTTGGACCTTCCTAATGGAGTTGGAAAGTTCATTTTTGAAGGTCTGCTGTGGACATTTTAAAAACAACTTTCCCAACAAATACAAGGAAGTTTTATCTAGAATAAAAAACTTTAAATGTATGAACTGATGACTTAAAATGAAAAACAAAATGTACAAGTTTTGTTTCACAATGTTATCTCCCTCTGGTTTTGATATAACGTTGGAAATTTTGATATAATTTTGGAAGTCTTTCCATGCCTTCTTCAAGTATACAAAAAAGCTTTCAAGGTGATTCAATCCAAGTGATGATTTTCATGACCAATTGGGCCTTGGCTTAAAGAATGGTGTTATGATTATAAAGTTTAGCTTTGACAAACAAATTTTTTCTGAAACAGTTCTGAAGGGAAAGCATACTTCCTAAACAGTTATGCTGGATTCTAAAGATTTTGGAACACAGTTATACAAAGAGTTCTACAATCCATTTATGGTATTAATTTACACATTCTTTCTTATGGTTAAAGAAGAAAAATATCACCACCAAAAAAAAAAAAACAAAACTCAGAATAATATCCCTGTACTCTTTCTTGTACGAAGTCCTAGTAGCAGAGTCGTTAATTGAATCCACCAACTGCTCCACAGAGCGACACAGCTGTCTGCTTCCATCAGGAGTGCCACTGTGTCCTACAAGGTTGCTGTTGCATCAGAATCAACTTAACGGCAACGGGTTTGGTTTGGTTTACTCTTTCTCTTAAGAAGAAAGGCATGGCAATCTATTTCCAAAGATCAGCTGATGAAAATCACATGGATCACAGTGATCAGATCTATAGCCGATCTTTGGGATGGCATAGGACTGGACAGGACGGCATTTCCTTCTGTTGTATCTGGAGTTGCCACAGTCGAGGGCTGACTCGTCCTACCACGTGTCACACAAGTCTCCAAAAGAGATCCCCCACATGGTCTGTCAGACTAGGAATTCCTATGATGGCACGAGTGTACCATTACTATAATTGTTTCTTAAATTCAACTTATTGACAAAATCAATACCTGTATAAGTCCTAAATTGAGTGAACTGTAATACAGAGAGAAAAGATCAAACTGGAAGAGTGGGATACATACCTACACACAAACTTAGCCCAACAGGATACAGACTGTTAGAAAATTTGGTTAAAAGCAAGCAAGACTCAGGTTTTTCAATAAATCAATAGTGATTATAAAATATCTAGTATGGATAGGAATCACAGGAGAGGAATAAGACAGTCAAATCCTTTCTATAGACAAATATTCTCATCCCCACCGCACGTTTTGCAATCAGGAGGTCTGAATTTCGGCTCCACTAGATGTGTCTCTCTGGTGTATTTCTTAACCTGTCTGAGCCTCAGCTTCTCAATCTGCAAAATGAGAATAATAAAACCTACCCCACTGAGGTTCAGGGAAGACTGAATTTAATGAGACAATCCCAGGAAAATGCTTTGCATTAGATGTCAATAAATGTTATCCCTTTCCTATCACAGACTACAAAGAAGTTGTGTCATGTAAGTAGTAACTGCAGCGCTCTACCTGGAAAGGGCCTGTCCTCATCATCACTATGTGGAGGAACTGCCTTATTTTCTGGCATATACTTCTTGGTAATGGGCAAGGACATCAGCCGGATGTGATGGATCAGTGAGCGCCAGGTGTGAGCTCCTGAAAGCACCGGTTCAGATGGTAATGGGCTGAAAGGTTGAATCACAAAGTAGGCAGTGAGCAAGATTAATCCCAGGGTCACAAGGATCTACAAGGAAAGATAAGAAAAGGATTAATAACTATCCAACAAATAAAATACCACAATAACAAGGCACAGAGAGGGGAAAAGGCCTCTTCTAATAGTAACAATGTGCCTTAAGAACCAATTCATTTTCATAAAAAAGTCATTCACACTGACATCTGAAAATATCTAGTGTTTGAGGATTATCAGGACGGCAAAGCTCACCAAACTTCTATCAAATAATCAGGAGCTAGGTCCCCATTAAAAAATACGCACAATTACATTTTAATTATAAATGCATGGCTTTCACCTAGGACATTTAACCAGTCAAATTTCCTAGTACTGCAAGATAAAAAGCTTGAAGGCCAATTTGGTCACAGAAAAAACCAAGGCTCAAAGGTGGAATCGGTCAGTGATAACATATGGGCAGAATGTTGAAGAGTCTATGCTCTATCTAAGCTACTTCTAAGTCAGAAGATATTTTTACCTTATATAGAGCTATAAGGAGAGGATACTGAGGTGCTCCCCTTCGAGGTTCATTCTTTTCCAGCAGCTGCCTGATGAACTTTTCAATTGCCTTTTCTGACATGCCACACTGATGGCCTGTCTGCCTCACCAAATCAACAGTTTCTGATAGTTTGTCATAAATGCTGAGCTCATTGGCAGCAAGATCCATGTCTTCCAATACAAAATCCCTGAGAGAGAAAAAAAAGGAAAAAAGCACTCAAGTGGAACAAGTGCTTCTTGACCTGTTGAGGAAAGACCACTTCCATCTTTTTGTGTATGTCAACCCACTGTAGACCAACACTTTTGTGGAAGACAGTAAATACATCAAGACAAGTCAATTTGCTATACAACTTTTTAAGTGTTGTGATTTAATAACAAGGTGAGGATGGCCAGGCTTGGTCTCACACTGGACATGCGACCAGGAAGGTCCAGTCCCAGGAGAAGGGAACTGTGCTTAGAAGAGAATCAGCAAAAAAGAGAAAGTCCCGCAGCAAGGTAGAGTGACACAGTGTTTTCAACAAAAGACACAAACAATGACTGCGAGGATGGCACAGGACTGGGCAGTGTTTCCTTCTGTTGTATTTAGGGTCATCATGAGTCTGGACTGACTCAATGACACCCAAGAACAACAACTGGTTTAAGGAACCCTGGTGCCTCAATGGTTAACTTGGCGGCTAACTGAAAGGTGAGGGGTTCAAGCCCACCAGCAGCTCTACGGGAGAAAAGACCTGGTAACCTGCTCCCATAACAATTACAACCTAGGAAACCCCACAGGGCAGTTCTACTCTGTTCTGTGGTATTGCTATGAGTCAGAATCAACAGCACACAACAACACATGGTTTATAGACTAACACTGGTCCCCAAGCCCTTTTTTTGTTGTAATTAAGAGAAAGTTTAAAATCCAAGTCAATTTGCCATACGAAACCCTGAATACACGCCTCTCTGCAACAATATCTGCTCTCCTCCCCCTCTAAAGAGAAACCAGATGGACAGTCTCATACACATATATTACGCCAAGAAGTACACACACCATCTGCATCACTCTATGTCCCACAGTCAAGTCCACTGTCTGAAGAGTTGGCTTCAGTACTGGTTTCAGCTCTGGGCTAGCAGCAAGTTCAGGGGCCATGTTTTCAGTGAACCCTGCAGGATGTCAGACTATCAAGTCTGGTCTTTTAACAGAGTTAGTGATCCACACTCTCCTTTTTCTTGTGTTTTGCAAGAGACTTTACATTGTGTTCCCTGTCAGGGCAGTCTTTGGTGGTAACCAGGTACCATCTAGTTCTTTGGGTCTCATGTTGATGTAGTCTCCCAATCATGTGGACCCTTCTGTCTCCTGGACTCATATTTTCCCCATGTCTTTTATATTCTTATTTTTCATCTGCTCCAGGTGGATTGGAGCAACTGATGTTCCTTAGACAGCAGCTTGCTGGCTTTTAAAACCCCAGGCGCCACTCAGCAATATGAGATGCAGAACAATTTCTTAGAAACGATATCCTTGATGTCCGCAGAAGCCATGGCCCCCAGACCTCTGTCCCTGCTACTCTGTCCTTTAAAATGTCGGTTATATTTAGAAAACCTTTACAGCTGTGCTGATCTCCATTCTACTGTGTGCTGTCACTTCTTTCAGTTAACTGAATTCCTCTCAACTATCTAGATGTTTCAATAACCTTCTCCCTCCCTACCTACCCCTGTAGCCATCCACGATTATTTTCTTTTGTGCATACATCTTTTCTTAAGTCCTTACAATAATGGTCTCATACAATATTTGTCCCTTTGCAGCTGACTGATTACACTCAGCATGATGCCTTCCAGATGAGTTCAGGTTGAGACGTTTCCTAAAATCACTGTTCTCTATCATTGCGTAGTATTCTATTGTGCAAATATACCACAGTTTATCCATTCATACAAAGTCTGACAATTAAGTCCACAAACTTAACTGTTCTAACTGCTACACACCTCATTGCTGAGTATCAAAGCCAGTGCCTAGTCCACCCTTCCAAGCAATTTTGGAACTCTTTCTAGAATGGCCATTGTGCACAGTGGCAGTGGCAAGTTCGCAAACTCAACCGTATAGTTGTGAGGGAGTTTTTCGCCAGTGAACAAGTAACTGTATTGGAACACCCTCCCTACTCAATGACTGATCTGGCCCTCAGTGACTTTTTTCTTTACCCAAAGATAAAGGAGATATTGAAAGGAAGACATTTTGATGACAGTCAGGACATCAAGGGTAATATGACGACAGCTGATGGCCATTCTAGAACAAGCATAGCTTCCTAAGGGGAGTATTTCAAAGGTGACCACCGTGATATTCAGCAATGAGGTATGGAGTACTTTTTCTAGGATGAGTTCGTGAACTTAACTAACAGTCCTTGTATGTTGATAGGCAGCTAGGTTGATTTCATCATTTCGCTATTGTGAACAGTGCTGCAATAAACATTCATACGCATGTATCTGTTGATGTGACAGCCTATGTTTTCCTAGGACACAGTCCAAGCAGTAGGATTGCTGGATCTTATGGTATCTAGCTTTTTAAGAAAGCACCAAATTGCTTTTCAAAGAGGTTGTACTATTTTGCATCCCCACCAGCAGTATAGAAGAGTTCCAATCTCTCCACAGCCTTATTTTGTGTATTTTGGATTGATCCCAGCCTTATAGGGGTGAGATGGTATCTCATTGTAGTTTTGACTTGGATTTCTCTAATGGCTAATAATCATGAGCATTTCCTCATGTGTCTTTTGGCTGCCTGGATGTCTTCTTTGGAGAAGCATCTCTCTGTATCCTTTTCCCATTGTTTAATTGGCTTACTTGTCTTTTTCTTGATATTTTACAGTATCTTGTAGATTATGGAGATCAGACATTGATCCTATTGTGATTGCCAAATATTTTTCCCAATCTGTAGGCAGTATTTTTACTCTCTTGATAAAGTCTTTGGATGAGCTTAAGTGTTTGATTTTTTTGTAGTTTATCTATTTTCTCTTCTGCTGTTTGTGCACTGTCAATAAGATTTTGTAGTCTGTTTAAGCTGTGTAGTAGAACTTCCAGTGTTGTCTCTATTTTTCCCTCCATAATCTTTATCAATTTAGATTCATATTTAGTTCTTTGATTCATTTTGAGTTAGTTTTTGAGCAAGGGGTGAGATATGGCTCTTGTTTCAGTTTTTTGCAGATGGACATCCAATTCTGCTAATACTATTTGTTGAAGAGACTGTTATTTCCCCAGTTCACAGACTTTGGGCCTTTGTCAAACATTAGCTGCTCATAGGTGGATGGTGTTACTTCTAGATTCTCTATTCTGTTCCATTGGTCTATACATCTGATTTCGTACCAGCACCAGGCTGTTTCGACTACTGTGGCAGTGTAATAGGTTCTAAGGTCAGACAGCATGAGGCCTCCCACTTGGTTCTTTTTTCTTCAGTAATGCTTTACTTATTTGAGACCCAAACACGTTTTGAGAATTGGAATGTGGAAAGTTGTTGATCAATTATTTATTTCTAATTGCATCAGACAGACCTTTCAGCAACAAAAGAGAAGGAAATTATCACTGAATGGAAGTTTTACTCTGAGGTACACACTGACAAGCTTTGTTCTTGGCTGAGCAAAGATTTCAGTCAACATAGAAACCATGACACAGGGCTCTTTCAACCTCCCATGGTACAGTCATCCTTCTCAAACACAATTTTAGACAATTAAGACCACTTTTTAAAATACTGTATGTATTTAAACAATCTAAGATTTCCAACTAATTTTGAATGAATTCAGGTTGCAGTCTCATAGTTATTTTAAAGCCAGATTGTCTCAGATTGGCCATAAAATAAAAAACAAACACCAAGAAAGTAGCAAAGTACAGTTCCCTGGTATCATTTATAAATGAAATTAGTTATTTTGAAAAAGTACTTGGGTTACAAAGCATTTTTCTTTGTCAGCAGGAGAAAGGACAGTGTGCAGTATTTATCACTTCTTCTAATGAACTTTTTTTTTAAAAAACAGAGGTCTTCTAATGGGCTGAAAGGTTCAATCATAACGTAGCCATGCCAAGCCAAGTGCCGTCGAGTCGGATCCGACTCATGGCGACCCTAGGGGCCAGGATAGATAGTATTCATAACGTAGGCAGTGTGCAAAATGGTTTAATGCTTTTAATCTCAAAAAGCCAACAGACACATGTATTCTTTCACGAAGGAGATGCTGCCACCTGTAGGGCACTGGAGAGTAGATGGGTATCTCCAGCCATGAAAACAAACAAAAAACCCAAACCTGAAGCTGTCAATTCTGACTCATAGTGTCCCCCAAAGGACACAGCAGAACTGCCTCACAGAGTTTCCAAGGAGCGCCTGGTGGATCTGAAGTGCCAGCCTTGTGGTAACCAGCTACAGCACTTAATCACTACACCACCAGTATTTCCTAGCCTAGGATATCAATGTTTATACATTCCATTTCATTTTTGATGATTTCCAATTTTCCTAGATTCATACTTGGTACATTTCACATTCTGATTATTAATGGATGTTTGCAGATGTCTCCTCTCACTTTGAGTCATGCCACATCAGCAAATGAAGGTCTCTAAGGCTTCACTCCACCCATGTCATTAAGGTAGAGTCTACTTTGAGGAGGCAGCTCTTTCCCAGTCATGTTAGGAGTGCCTTCCAACCTGGGGGGCTCATTTTCTGGCACTATATCACACAATGTTCCCCTGCTACTCATAAGGTTTTTGCTGGCTAATTCTTTTCAGAAATAGACTGCCGAGTCCTTCTTCCTAGTCTGTCTTAGCCTGGGAAGCTCAGCTGAAACTTGTCCGCCAAGGGTGACCCTGCTGGTATCCGAATACCTGCGGCATAGCTTCCAGCCTCACAGCAATACGCAACCCCCCACAGCATGACAAAGTGACAGACAAGCAGGGGCAGCCAGGCAAAGGAGGCCTAAAATACTACAAGCCAGCACACTCATCAGCATATCTCCTTTCCAGCAGTAGGACTCCATCTGTCTGGTCCTCTTTTTAAGTATTAGTCTTTAATTCACCGGTGAAATCTTGCCTGCACCCTAGAGTCACCTACAGAGCTTTTGGTGTGTCCATATCTAGGCCCCAGCCCAGACTAATTAAGTTAGAATTAGACTTCTAATGGTAGACGGGGTGGTACAAATGGTTAAGCACGCCAACTGCTAACAAAAAGCAGAAGAGGTACCTCAGAAGAAAAGGGTGCCAATCTATTTCTGAAAAACCTCAGCCGCTGTAAACCCTATGGAGCACAATTCTATTCTGACACATACAAGGTCATCATGAGTCAGATAAAGAACTAGAGAAGGGAGACGAAAACCCCACATAATAAAGGGAACATGTCCTTTCCTTGAATTTGTTTGTTTGTACCTTTATTCAATCAGTCATTTAGTAATGGCTAGCAAGTAGTCACACCGATTGCTGAGTACGCCGTCTTACACCCCAAGATTTGAAGTTGTTGTTGCTAGTTGCCATTAAGTCAATTCACACTTAGGATGGTCCCACGTATACAGAGTACAACTGCACTCCGTAGTTTTCAAGGCTCTGACCTTTCAGCAGCAGATGCCTCTGGACAGGTCTGAACTGCCAACCTTTTGGTTAGTGGGCTCCAAACCCAGGGACTCTCTCACCACCACCTCAGTCCTGACTAGAGGCCAGCAGGAAGGAATGCAAAGCATTAAGAGCCACACTAACAAAGACCACAACTTAAGATGTAATAAAAACCAAAGCCACTGCCATTGAGCTGATTCTGACTCATAGTGACCCTACAGGCAGTGCAGAACTGCCCCATAGAGTTTCCAAGGAGCGCCTGGCGGATCTGAACTGCCGACCTCTTGGTTGGCAGTTGTAGCACTTAACCCACTACACCACCAGGGTTTCCTAAGATGTAATATTTTCAATTAAAAATAAGACAGGAGTAGATGATCACTGGGAGGGGAGGTTACAGCTGATTTTTACTTTCTTTGAGCTTTCTCCTAGTTTCTAAACTTCTCCTATATTAATTTTGTAACCATGAAAGACCCGCAGCTACTCCTAAGGGACATAACTGGGCACGAAGTGAGTCAGAGACACGCAGGATAATGGCCCTAAAATACCACAAGGAGGACATAAGGCACTGTTTGCCACGTATATACAGAGTGACTTTTTTGTCCTCCACAGAATTTTATCTGAACACCACGACTGGAGGAACAGAAGCTGCACTGGATTGGCAAAGCAGCCTGAATTTTTATCCAAACTGTCAATCACTAGTCAAACGATTTTAGCTAAGCCACTTCACCTTTCCTTATCTTGGCACAAATGGGTGAGTACATGACTACTAGCTGAAAAGCAGGCAGTTTACACTTGCCCAGAGGCACCTTGAAAACAAACCTGGTGATCTGCTTCTGCAGGGTCACAGTCTTGAAAACCCTGCGGAGCAGTTCTAGTCTACACACATTCTGCACATATGCGGTCACCAGCAGTGAGATCAACTAGATGGCAACTAATGACAACCAAGAAACAAACAAACCCGCAGCAAGCTGATTCTGACTCATAGCAACCCTATACAACACAGTAGAATTGCCCCCCAGGGTTTCCAAGGAACACCTGGTGGATTCAAACTGAAGACCTTTTGGTGAGCTGCTGTAGCTATTAACCACTATACCACCAGGGCTCAACAGCCCTAAAATTCTAAGAGTTTATAAAGCAGAAAAAAATTGAACTCATTAGAAGTTAAAAGATGCATTTCCAGTTACATTGCCATGTTACCACTTGTGACTCCCTTCTTAAACATCAGGCACCATGCTAAACATTCTAGAAATACTATCTCAGTGAATCACCACTGGGTCCCATAAGGTAGGCATGATTAACCCCACTTCACAGACTTCGAAACTAAGGTTCAGACCAGTTTTGTAACTTTCCTCAGACCAGTTTCATAACTTTCCGAGACATGACCCCAGTGTCTGGCGTCAGGGTTGGTGCTTTTATCTTTCTGAATGCTGCCTCCCTTACTGACTATTTTTGTATTCTGAGGTGATACTCCCCGAAACCACAATGCCCCGTTCCTCCTTTATCAAAGCTAGGTGGCTGAGAATTACAAAGCGACTGACTATAATCACTCCTGGAAAAAGAGCAAAGTGACAACTTATTACAATATTTTTCACATTTTGGACTTGTGATCAGTGATTCCAGAAATGGCATCTTACTGACTATGTTAACAGAGACATTCTAAGAAAGCAAGCAAAGATAATGTTGATTTAAACAGACCACAATAAATTATCCAACAATACTCCATTACAATTCACTGAGACTCTACAGGACAGAAAGGATCCAGAAAAGAACAAAAGGCATTCTAAAAGCAAAACCCTTCCAGTAAAAAGTTTTGAAATGCATGTGTTTGGGGTGTGGGAATGTATACGTGCAATACAGGCATCCCTGGGACAGAAAAGAATGTCACATTGCTATGTCCCTAGAACCACAAAGAGGGACAGAATTGTGAGATGACACGAAATGCAGGCTCAATCGTCATTTTAGGCAACTGTTTCACAACCTTTGTGAACCTTTGTCCCCTCTTTCGAGACACATAAAAATCTCACTCAACTCCTAGTTTGTGTTGCAGAAAAAACCAAAAATTCCAGGACATTTTCCTAAGCCAAGGATACAGTATTACAGCACTACGTGTATTTTTCCAAGCTGTATATATCCTATTCTCAGAGATTCTGACAAACTTTCCAAGTTATCAGAAGAGTCATTAGCAGTAACTCACTGAAGTTTCTAACAGCACCTGAAATTTTGATAATAAGCCCTCCTTTTGACTTTGTTTAGATCAGTGCTTCTCAACTGGGAACAATTCTGCCCCCATCCCCCTCCCCCCTCCCACTGTGACATCCGATGATGTCTGGAGACTTTTTTACATTTAATTTTTTTTATTGTGATTAAGTGAAAGTTTACAATCCAAGCCAATTTGCATACAACTCTATAAGCACCCACCTCTCTGCAGCTCTGTCTGCTCTCCTCACCCTGTGACAGCACTCTTCTTTTCCACTCTTTACTTCCAGTACCCACTCAACCAACACTTGTCCCCTCCTCTCCACTCTCTCCTCTACCCTCTAAAAAGAAACCAGTAGACAGCTTCATATATATTAAACTATAAGGTATACACACCACTTGCACCACTCTGTGTCCACAAGACCAGTCCATTCTTTATCTGAAGAGTTGGCTTCAGTACTGGTCTCAGTTCTGGGCTAGGAGCAAGTCCAGTGACCATGTCCCCACGGTACCCTCCAGGCTGTCAGACCATCAGGTCTGGTGTTTTAATAAGAATTCTTGATCTGCACACCTCTTCACCTTGTGCTATGTCAGGGATTCTACACTGTGTCTCCTATCGTGGCTGTCTTTGGTAGTGGCTGGGCCCTATCTAGTTCTGTTCTCCTGCTGATGTGGTCTCCCAATCATGTGGGTCTTTCTGTCTTCTGGGTTCATTTTTCCTCATGCCTCTGATATTCTTGGTTGTCATCTGTTCCAGGTGGGGTGGGAACAATTATGTTCCTCAAATGGCAGCTTGCTGGCTTCTAAGACCCCAGGCAGCACTCACCAAGATGGAATGCAGAATACTCTCTTAGAAAAAGCCTAGACCTTGATGTCCCGTGAAAACATGGTCCCCAGATCCACATCCCTGCTACTTTATGCTTTGAAATGTTGGGTTGAATTTAGAAACTCTTTTAGCTTATGGTATAGTCAGCTATGCTGATCTGCCTTCTACTGCATGCTGTCACTCCCCAGAGACATTTCTGATTGTCACATCTGGAGGAATACCACTGGCAAATAGGAGGCAGAGGCCGGGAATATCCTACAATGCACAGGACAGGCACCCAAATGTGAATATCACAGAGGCTGAGAAACCTTACTCTCCTAAGAGTCCTGAGGGGAGGAAATATGGGGCTTCTTCATTTCTGAAGTAAGACTCTAGAAGTAGGTAGAAGGAACTAACAACCATGATCAGATGTTTTCCACAATCCTTTCTGGGCCTCACGTTCCATAGCCTACAAAGAAACAAGATGGGGACATTTCTGACAAAATTTATCACTAAAAATGCTTTAAAGCATAAACTCCTGAGATTCACCCTTCAGTCAAAACATTAGACAGGTCTACCATGCCAACAATAACACACATGAGAGTCATGCTTCATAGTTCAATCATGCATATGACATTCAGTGGGTAAACCAGACCAAAAACAAAGGTGAGAAGATAGGAAGGGACAGAACAACCGGGTGAATGGATATAGGGAACCTGGGGTGGAGAAGGGAAGAGTGTTGACACATCAAGGGGTTGACAACCAATGTCACAAGACAATATATTAACTTTCAATGAGAAGCTAATATGCTCTGTAAACTTTCACCTAAATCACTATGAAAATAAAATATTTAAAGCAGAAAAGAGGTTAACAGAAAAGTTCAGTCTACATGTAAACTTCTCCTTTGACATGCTTGATACTGAGTTAATTCCTGTTGGTATAAATGGAGCCCTGGTGGTACAGCAGTTAAAGCACTCAGCTCCTAACCAAATAGGGTTCAAACCCAACAGCTGCTCTACAGGAGAAAGATATAGCAATCAGTTTCCCTAAAGATTAGAGCCTTGGAAACCCTGTGGGGTTTCTATGAGTCAGAATCCACTTGACTGCAGCAGTTTGGTTTGGGTTTGCATGATGTAAATATACCCTGAACTCTAATGTGACATTTCCTTAGAGATTCCTAGTTTTCCAGATTTAAACAGCTATGCCAGCTAGGCAACTCTCAGATGCAACACTGACTCATTCAGTTAAAACACAAACAAGGAAACCCACTAGTTCAGAAGAGAAGTTTCAAAGCCCTGCCTATTACAACCCAATCCTCAACACTGAGAAAAAATCCACAGTAAGACTGTTTTCCCTTACTCGCTTTTTCACTGTTACACTAGCGATGTGATATGATCCTTTCTTCAGTATTATGAAACTATTCCTTTCTATTTTATCCAGTGATTCACATTAATTAAAGATATGTTCTGCTAAAGGGGAAAAAGTGTGATTCTTGGATGGTAACAAAAACCCACCAAAATAAACAAACATCATATCTAAGAAAAAAAGAATTGACAAAATATTAGAATAATCTATACGATACAAACAGTGATTTGAAATTGAAGTAAATACATAAAAATTGCAATCAAGCAAATTCTACTACTTTGCACTTTCATCATCCCTCAAATCTAATAAACCTCTTTCTGGACTTCTTTGCCCAGTACGACTTGGAGTGGTTTGCAATTTCTTAACTCTCTACAAACATATCACCTCCTAGTTTAGAAAGAAAGTAACAGACATGACACAGACACACCCTTGATTCTACATTTCTCTCTCAACTTTTTCTTCTGAAAATTTTCAGACCTCCATAGAAATCAAAACAGCACAATGAACATCAGGATATTGTTTGGAGTCAAAAATTGTTAACAGCCATGTTTGTTCTCTCTCTGTAAATGTGTCTATAAGCTTTTTACCTGAACCATTTCAAAATCAGTTGCAATGTATCAGGATATTATTTCCAAATATTTCTGCATGCATCTTCTAAGAACAGGGATAGTGTTCCATATAATCACAGGCATCAATGTCATAGCTATAAACATTAATCATTTTCTAACATTACCTAATATCTAGTCCAAATTTCCCTAACTCCCAAAAAGCTCACCATACAGCTTTTTTAAAATCCAGGATCCAATGGTCACATTACAAATGGATGTGTTGTCTACTTGGTCCACTTAAATCTAAAATCGGCCTCTGGCTTGTGTATGTGTGTTGCGTCTTTTATGACAGGGACACATTTACAAGAAAAGCACCCAGATTTGTAAACTAACCTCTTCCTTTTCCCATTCTCACCTTTTTCCAGTCTCTACTATTTGACAAAAAAAAAGTAAATTCCCCTCTGGATTTCCAGGTGTCTTGCTCCTTTCAGAGACAAGGTCGGAAACAAAAAAGCCATCGCCCCACTTTTTTCTCAGACTCCTTTCTTCTACTAACCTGCTGCAATCATTCTTTTGCCCATCTTACCCCACTGAAACTGCTCTCACTCAGGTTACCAACCAGAAAAAGGCTTTCTAAATGCCAAGTCCAAAGGCCGTTTTCCAGTTATCCCTTATCTATCTCTCTGCTGCAGCCGACACTGCTGTCCGTGATCTCCCTCCAGTGCTCTCAAGCCGTGGCATAATTCTGTTGTTCCCTCCCCAGAGTCTATGGCCTTGAGTTCAGCACAGTTGTTGTTGGCCCTCTCCTCATTCTCTCTGTGCACTTCACCACCAGTTAACTCTTGATTTCCCAACCTTTCTCGCTAGTCTGGAACTCTCCCCAGAGTTCTATCAACTGCCTGACCCAAATTTCCCATAGTCCCTAACCATGGATTTAACTATGTCCCCTAAAAATGTGAACAGCCATTTGGCTGGGCCATCATTCCCAATAGTTTGTGATTTTCATATGCTATAAATCCTAACCTCTGCCTGTGGCTAATAGATAGGATGATAATGTTAAAAGAGGATTAGGATGGGATTGCAACACCTTGCTAAGAGAATTTCCCTGGAGTGTGGCTTGTACCACCTTTTATCCTTTCATCCTACAGGAGATAAAAAGAGAAAGAAGAAAGCAGAGAATTGGGAACTTCATACCACCAAGAAGGAAGCACCGGGAGTAGAACGCGTGCTTCAGGCCTGAGGTTCCTGCGCCAAAATGCTTCCCGACCAAAGACTGACGCAACACAAGGACTTCCCTCCAGAGTCGACAGAGGGAAAGCCCTCCCCCGAAGCAGACATCCTGAATTTGGACTTGTAGCCTACTGGACTGTGTAAGAATAAACTTTTCTTGCTAAAGCCATCAATGCATGCTATTTCTGTTTTAGAGTGGTACCAGATGACTAAAATAGTCTCCTACATGTAAGGTCCACTACTGAACTTATTATTATTACCTCCTACAACCTGTTCCTTCTCCTGATTAATGGGAATGCGAATCTTCCAAATTTTAAACCTTTCCTCCTCCTTCATCAACATCACTAATGAACCAATCATTAAATCCTCTGCGTTTACCTCCTATATGAGTCACAAATTCACTGCCTTCTCTCTAGTGCTAAATGAAGGACACAGTCAAGGCCCTTGACATCTCTCCTGTGGAACAGTCACAAAGATATAGTTAATGTCTATATGGCCAGTTCTCCTTCCCTCTGATTGCTCCTCTGTACTTTTAATAAGTTATTTTTCTGAAGTACAAATTGGGTCATGGTTATTCAACTATTTAAAACGTCTTCCAAAATTTCTATCTCCTGCTGGAGCAGTTTACCACGGTGGTTAAAAAACACCAGGCATTGGAATAGGAAAGAGCTAGATGCAATTTCTATATATTCCACCTAGTACACGGCCTGGGAAATGCTGGTGGTGTAGTGGTTAAGTGCTATGGCTGCTAACCAAAAGGATGGCAGTTAGAATCTACCAGGTACTCTCTGGGAACCCTATGGGACAGTTCTACTGTATTCTACATGGTTGTTATGCGTCGGTTGGAGGTTCAAGTCTACCCAGAGGCACCAAGGAAGAAAGGCCTGGTAGTCCACTTCCAAAATATCAGCCATTGATAGCCTTCTAGAGCACAGTGTTACCCTGACACACATGGGGCCACAAAGAGAATCAACTTGTTTGCAACTGGTTGTTGTTGTTCTTTTAACATGGCCAGGACATACTACTTAACCCTCTAAGCCTCAGAGCTTCAATTTATAAAATAAATAAATTTGCCTACTCGCAATGTTGTCCAGGGACTTATAAAGTCTGTAAGATATTTGTCCTAATATCCAGAAAAAAGTAGACACTTTAGTAATTCCTGTTATAAGATCAAGTCTAAATTCCTTAAGCACGGCCCTTTTATTACTTGGTCACTGCCGACCTTTCCAGCTTTACTTCCCAACAGTCCTTCCTCACAGTGTACACTGCCACACTGTTTCACATTTTTTTGGTCTGGACACTTGATTTCCTCTGCCTAGAAAGCTGACCCCCCAGTGCCTTGTCCAATAATTAAGCTCTTAAGACTTCAACTTCCATTTCTGCCCCCTTTGAACCGTAAGCATAACTCTACCACACTGTACTGGAAACCCTGGTGGCATAGTGGGTTAAGTGCTACATCTGCTACCCAAAAGGTCGGCAATTCAAATCTGCCAGGTGCTCCTTGGAATCTCTATGTGGCAGTTCTTCTCTGAGCTATAAGGTCCCTATGAGTTGGACCCAGCTCCACGGCAGTGGGTGGGTTTTATCACACTGTATTACAGCTCTTTCCCTGTCTACTGTTCACACTCAGTTGTGAGCTCCTTGAAAACAGAGATAAATGGAGAAAATAGCAACATAAAAAACTAAGGATAGAAAATTTAAATTCTTGCTTAGATGTGGAAATTCACCTGAGACACAGAACCTGACTAACGTCTGCTGAACACATTTACAAAAAGAACTTACGCTAATCATTCTGATCACAAACTAAATTTAATGCACCACCCTGGTGGTGTAGTGGTTAAGTGCTACGGCTGCTAACCAAAAGGTCAGAAATTCAAATCTGCCAGGTGTTCCTTGGAAACTCTATGGGGCAGTTTTACTGTGTCACGGGGTCAGTATGAGTCAGCACTGACTCGATGGGAGAGGGTTTGGCTTTGTTACGGAATGATTTATTCATTTTAATCTTCACTCATTTTTTTCAAAAAATGCATCAGTCTGACAACAGTTTAGGTAGTCAGGTTGGGAATTTAACACTTGGGCATTCTCTGTAGTATCTTGGGGACACAGTAAAGGAACACGGACTCAAACTAGCTCTGGAAACTGTTTCAGTCCAAGGTAGGCAGGACCTGATGGGGCAAACAGGGCCTATGACATATAAGTTGCGCTGTGTGAGCCTTCCAGCCAAAACTTCAAAGTAGCAAAGTTGAATTTAGCTCGTTTAAAGCACGTCTTTCCTTAGAAGTAAACTGTGATAATGCAAATTCTATAAGAATTTAAGGGAATGAGGACCACAGGAAGACTCCATCATGGAAACTACCAAATGAGCAGTCATAATAAGTCAGAATACTGGGAGAGGCCTTTATTAAAGTCTAACTGAAGACTAACACCTTAAAAGAAATATATTAACTAACAACAGGGTTATAAGGACTCTGTGACCAGAAAGAGCATGGTCTGAGAGTCTATGGTCTCAAAAATTCTACTGCACAGTAGGCAGGCATTTCCTTGTATGAAACAGCAATTAGAACACCTCATTTACTGTGTCAATGAAACAAATCATATTCCTGCCTGAAACTCAAGAGGTCACGTTCATCACATACCAAATCTACAGTTTTCTTTATCGATTATTTTAAAAAGATGCTTCAGAATACTAAAAATAATCTGTCAACAGGGCAGTGCAATCTGGACTTTGCTAGCCCCGCTTCTGCATGGGATACTTCTGTGACGCCTCCGAAACAAGCTGAGGCAGCATCGACCACGCTTTATCGCCTTTGCGAAGGCAAGGAACGAAAGGGCCTGTCTAAAGAGTGCTGAACCCAGGGGCGTCGCCCCGTCGTGCTGTCAGCCTGCAAAAAACGGGAGAGACTCGGACAAGGTGTCAATGCAGGAGCTGGGGATGACAGCACCTGCAAGGCAAGGGATGCACGAGATAGCACTGGGGAGCGCTGCGGCGAGGTTTCACAAGGCGGTCTCCCCAACCCGCCCCAGCCTCGGGCCCCAGACACTCACATGCGGGGGCTCGCGCCCCCTCGGGCTCCTCCCGCCTTGGGGATGGCAGCAGCCGAGAAAGGAGGCTGGGCTGACAACTTCCTGCTTCCGGGCTCACAACCCGGAAGTAACCACCAAGTCACTAGACTGCCCGTGAGTCTTAGGGTAACTTGGCTTTCCCGCCCCCAGTTTCCGCCAAAACACAGCGCGTGACGCCTGATGGTGCCGTGCACTAAGGAAATATCGTGAGATCTGGGGAGCACAGACGTTGCTCTCTCTGGCGTTCCTCTGGCGCCCTCGCTAGTCTTCATTGGTCCCTTCCTCGGTATGGTCAGCGACAGATTTCGTGACTGAATTGCCTTCTTCAGTCAACATTTGTTGAGTTCCCTATTCCGTGCCAGGCCACGCGTTAGGCATTGAAGGGTGGAGAGGGAGGGAGATGTAAATGCAGAGCAGCTAGTATAAAAGAGTACTCAAATTTATTAAGATTTACTCAGAACTTACTGTGTCAGATGAATTCACAATCAACTTGATGGCACCTAACATTCAGAAGACACATTAAGCTTAAAATAGTAAATAAGTAAATACAACTTACTCTGACTTTTATGTAAACTGTCAGTCACAACTCAAAAGGAATTCCGGCATCTTGTCAACAACAACAACAAAAACCAGACCCACTGGTGTCGAGTCGATTCCGACTCATAGCTACCCTACAGACAGAGTAGAACTGTCCCCATAGTTTCCAAGGGGCGCCTGGTGGAGTTGAACTGCCGACCAACTGGTTAACAGCCTTAGCACTTAACCACTACACCACCACAAACTCCGTCAAGACTAGCTCCTAATGTTCTCTTGCTGGCCAAAATGACCAGCAAACAATAAGACTCTCAGGATGGATTTTGGAATGAGACACCAAAAACAATCTTATTCTTGTGTAAGCAAACCCAATGTGCCCCAAGAGATGCATGAAAGAATTATATAAGTTCAGAAAAAACAAAAAACCCAGACCCACTGCCACTGAGTCAATTCCAACTCAGAGACCCAGAGCAGAACTGCTCCACAGAGTTTCCAAGATGCACCTGGTGGATTCAAACTGCGGACCTTTTGGTTAGCAACTATAGCGCTTAACCACTAGGCCATTAGACAAAGACAACTCAACAGACAAAACAGACCAATGATTAAATCTTTTTCATCTAGTTCAAGGGTCACAGCGGGCATAACAGGAGACGCAAAAGTCATTATAGCTTACATCAGCAGAATACTCATCAGTTTAAAATGTATGGAGCACATTGACTAATTCCATCTTTACAGTTAAGGAAATTAGGGTTGAGCTTCGATTGAGAGAGCACAGGATCACCAGCTATGGTAGTTTGGGAAAATTAACCTCAGTAAAACTCTTTTTTGCAAAGTAAAAAGGTATTAGCTATCTTGTGGGGTTGTGAAGATTAAGTGTAAAAATACACAATACAATGCTTAGCCCAATACCCGGCACATGATGGACATTCCTTAGGTAATGTAGGAGACCCTAGGTGGTGCAAATGGCTAACATGCTCAGATGCAAATCAAAAAACTGGAAGTTCAAATCCACGCCAAGATGCCTTAGAAGATAGGCTTGGAGATTTACCTTTAAAAACTCTGCCATTGAAAACTATATGGAGCAGAGTTCTACCGACACACGTGGGGACTCCGTGAGTAGCAGTTGACTCAACTCCGCTAGGCAACTGCTGTTAAATAGCGTGCAAAGTACTTATCATAGAAGTTTGTTTATTTCATTTCTTTCTTGTTCTCCTTCTAGACCTCCTCACATTAAAGAGACAGAACCCCCACAACGTCCTATTCTTTACACGGGGCTTCTTCCCCTACTGTGTTGCACTGCCAAATTGTCTCCTTCACTGGGCCTCCTTATCCTCCTGCTCCCTTCAGCTTTGCATTTGAATCCTGCTGTTGCTTGGAGGTTATATGTAAGCCCCCTTGCACCTGCGCAGTATGATGCAGAATGTTGCTGACAAAACTTGTATTAACTCCCTACTTGCAAACTCCCCTAAAAGTAACCTGCCTGCCCTCTCTTCGCAAGCTGTCTTGGCAGCAGTAAGCACCAACTGACTCCATTTCCTTGTAAAGCAAAATAAATGTGTTTTTTTTGTTCCCTCACCTCAGTCTTTCATTGATTTACTCCTCAGCTGAGTAAGAATCTAGGGTTTTCAATTGTTAACATTATATCTCACTTTGCTTCTCCTCCTTCATCTGAGTTAACTCTCCGAACAACGTCGGGGCAAGGCATGATCTATCCCAGCCAGTCTCTCTAAGTCCTGCTGTTATCCTGCCCCTTTGACCTCCATTCTCTTCCCGGTCTTTTACACCTTCCTGCCTTTGGGGTTGGAAGGCTTGGGTTTGTTGTATGGCCCAGGACAAATCAACAAATGATTAACTGCTGAGCCTCAGTCTTCACATCTGAAAAACGGAAAAATAATATGTACTTTACAGGACAGCTTTTGTGGAGTAAACGAGATAAACGGTAAACCAAAAAACCCAAAGCGGTTGCTCTCAATTCGATTCACAGGGTAACCACTAGATAAACTATACCACACCAAGCCCGTTGCTTGGATTCCAATTCACAGCGACCCTACAAGATAGAGCAGAACTGCCTCATAGTTTCCAAGAAGCGCCTGGCAGATTCAAAGGCAGACTTGTTAAACCACACAGCGCTTTACAAAAGCTGGCATCTCAGTTGTCGGTTCCTTTTTATCCTCTCCCTCCCCTTCGGGTTCCTGCCCAATTGTAGGACTAGAATATTCTAGGATTTGAATGTTACTAAGTAACTCCAATCAGACTGCAGAATCCTACTGTTCCCGCCGTCTCCACGCCTAAGCAAACCAATCAGATGTTCGCAGAGTGGCGTGGTGCCGCTCTAAGACAGCTTACACTTTACTCCTTCCTGGCTCCCCATCGTCTTTTCCCTCACACCCCAGCTTCCCGACCCGAGAAGGAAGGGTCCTTCCCGCTCCTTGTCGCATTATCCTACACCCTGGGGTCGAAAGGGTTGGACGCAGGGACCGGAAGTGTGCGCGGCCGCAATAATCCCCCATTGAATCGACCCCGGAAGTAGCTATTGCTGAGAAGGATCCTGCTGGTGTCGCTATGGCAGCGATCCCCCCAGACTCCTGGCAGCCACCCAACGTGTACTTGGAGACCAGGTGAGGGGGCTCGGGCCTCTGGGGCTGGGTTGGCGGAGCCGATGCGGACCCCGGCTCTCGCCCAAGAGCTCGGTTCCCGGCGCTTTCCGGGAGACCAGCCTCCACGTGGAAGCGCTCGCAGTGGCGGACATTCAGGGTGGGCTGAGGGCGGAGTGGAGACCGCCCCCGCCTGCACTGGAGCTCTTCACCGACTCACGCTTGGATCTCAGTGACAGCTGCCTGTTTGTCCTCTTCCCACCACTCTGTTCATTCTTTCAGCAAGCGTGTATTGAGTCCACAGGCCAGACACGTAGGATCTGGAATTGGGGCTTACGGAGGTGGATGAAACACAGGCAGCCGCACCCTTCGGCTCGCAGTATAATGAAGGAGACAGATGTGTAATTAATTACGTGATAAGTACTACAGTGCATAAACGAATTGCAATGCGAACCCAGAAAGAAGCACATTTTCCCCACCATCGGTGATACAATAAATAGCAATATAATTAAGCATCAAGCAGCTTGTGCCGTGCCCCTGATATATGCCATCACATTTAGTTTAATCTTAGAACTCAGACCACGTAGATGTTATTCCGCTCCCTCTTCCAATTTTATCAGAGGAAAGGCAGAAATTTACAGATTAAATGGCTTGACAAACACCGCAGTAAGTGGGGGAATCTGGTTCGTAGCCTGGTCTCTGTTTCACATGCTAGCTTCTTCAGCCTTAATGCATTCTGTTACCTCGCTGGAAAAAGGTTCTTATTCCCTGTGTTTAAGAAATAGCTACCAAAATATAAACTCTATGAGGGCAGTAGTGCCCCAAACAGTGTCTTGGACAAAATAACCACTAATTCACATTGAATATTAATGTGGAGAATGATTTACAGGCAGAAGGACTACTAGAAAGCTATGTTCTGGCACATTTCATAAGGCCTATAGAGTGCATACAATGCAGAAGGTGCTGTGCTAGGCACTGGATAACCCAACTCATGGAGACCCTATGTGACAGTGTAGAACTGCCCCACATTTCCAAGGCTGTAGTCACTCAGGAAGTGGCAGTTAGTTTTGAACTAATGACTTTTCGGTTAGCAGTCAAGCACCAGGGCTCCACAGGCTATACACAGTGGACTTGGTTGTCATATTCTTGGACCTTACAGTTTAGTGAGTGATGGAGTGGAAGAGAAAGCATCTGTGCTAGTGTCTTATGTCTTCCCTGTCCTTAGCAGTACTGGGAGGGAAAAAAAATGCACTTATCACAGTGGGTGGGTGCCAAGGTTTGATCACGTTTTGCCTTCTTTACACATCTTTCCAAATATACACAAGCTGTCCTTTTTTCCCTTAAAAATTTTTCTGTATAGTCAGTTATTTACATAATTCAAAAATAGAAAAATTCAAAGGTATTCACTGACAAATTTGCCTCTCATCCTGGTCTGTGATCTACCCTTTTCTCACCCCAATCTAGAAACTGAAACACATGTAAACAAATATGAGCTGATATTTTAATGCCCTTTTTAAAATCTATAAATTAAGTGTATGATTTTTTCCCCCCTCTAATGTAGCAGTAGGTTGTACTGATTCCAAATGACCAGGGATTTAATTTTACCAGGTGTTAGGATTTCCAGTTATTGTCAGTTGTTATTTTACTCAAAAGAAGTACCAGAACATCGACATGTGACCGGAAGAACCGGATCCTGCCTGATCACCACCAATGATAACTGTGGTGGGGCTCACAAAGTTGAGTCTCACTGGCAACATGAGAATAAAAAAGGGTGCACCCTGAGATCTCCACTAAAAGACCACAACTGATGGTCCAGTGGCCTCAGGGTTCCCCGTGAGAGCATGGCCCGTGGCCCTGATGCTGCGCCAGTCCATAAGTCATAATGGAGGTCAACTCTTGGATTGGACTCGGTGACACAGAGTGACCATATCGTTTGTGCACTTTATGGTTTCATGCATCTATAGGATATCATCATGCTGACCTACTGGAGGCAGGGGAAAGGGTGATGAGGAGGGGATAGGACATTATTAGGAGATATGACGTGTACAGAACAGAGAGGAGGACTGTGCTGTCACTGGGCAGGGAGAGCAGTGGGAGCTGCTCGTAGGCGGGCATGCAGATTTGTACGGGTTTGTACATTTTCGCTCAATCATAATAAAAAAATTTTTTTTAAAAAAAGAAGTACCGGAAACCTCTGCATGTTGTTTTCAGAGGTGACACTTCTGTTCATGTTACTTGCAGTGGGTTGTTTCCCTTTGCTGAACATGAAACCCAGGGGTTGTCACAGTTTCATAACTTAGAATGATCCTGGAGTGGTCCTGTGATGCTCGCTGCTGTACACTGGTTGTTGACAGGAGCTGTGCTCTTCTCCCCCTGCAGCATGGGGATCGTTGTGCTGGAGCTGTACTGGAAGCACGCCCCAAAGACTTGTAAGAACTTTGCTGAGCTGGCTCGTCGAGGTTACTACAATGGCACCAAATTCCATAGGATCATCAAAGACTTCATGATCCAGGGAGGTGACCCGACAGGGACAGGTACAGTGAAGCTGATGTCGGTTTCTGAACTCTCACTCTGTTGTAACTGAAGAGTAAAGCAGCTCAGAGCTCTCCTTTGTACCTACCAGGGATGGGACCACTGCCTACTGCTGCCCTCCCTGAAACATACACCCTTCCCCAAACACCAGTACCAGTTGTTGAATCGATTCCAGCTCATGGCAATTCCATGTGTTTCAGAGAGTTTTCAGTGGCTGATTGGAAGACACTGAACCTCCAACTTCTCCACTAGCAGCCAAACACATTAACTGTTTATGCTACCCAGGGGCTCCTCCCCCAAACACACGTACATGAGATTGACCAGAAACCATCTTTGAACCTTGGACTGTATAGAGTTTCTCATAACTTCCATGTATTGTTCACTAAGAGGAAATAGTATTTGCCAAATTCTAGTGACCCATAGAGTAGTCTGTTCAATCACAGTAAAGAAAGAGACCATGTCCCATGTTTCAGAGGAAAAAGTTGGATTCTTTCATTGGTGCATTTATTTAATAAATCTTAAGCACTTGCTTTATGTCAGATACGGTTTTAAGCTCTAGGGATATCTGTCAACAGGAAGAGGTCAAATTCCTGCTTTCTGTTATACAGGATAAATGTGTAGGGGTGCATTTTTGTAGAATGGTCAGGGAAGTCCTCCCTGAGAGGAGGTTATTGGAGCAGAGATTTGAATGAAGAGAAGGAATAAGGCGTGTGGCTCTCAGAAAGCATTCTGGGTGAGCACAAAGGCCGTGAGGCAGGAGATGATGAAAACTTTGGATGAAAACTCAGAGGGTTTGAGCAAGGGAGTGACATGATCTGACTTGTGGTCTGAAGTGTTCACTCTGGTTGCTGTTTGAGGAACAGCTGTAGGGGCAGGAACAGGAAAGGGGCCAGGTTAGGAAGCTGCTGCAATCATCCAGTCTAGAATAAGTGGTTGGAGTAGGCTGATAGTACAGAAAGTGGAGAAGAAGGCACTGATGGGATTTGCTGACAGACTGGATATGAGATGCAAGAGAAAGAAATGGTCAGAATGGCTTCAGGTTTTGTCATGCATTTGCTGAACAGAGGAAGTCTGAGGAAAAGACAAGTATGGAAGGGGAAGATTAAAAATTTAGCTTGGTCACGTTAAATTTGAAATATGTACCAAATATTCAGGAAACCCTGGTGGCATAGTGATTTAGTGCTGTGTCTGCTAACCAAAAGGTTGGCAGTTCAAATCTGCGAGGCGCTTCTTGGAAACTACGGAGCAATTCTACTCTGTCACTGTGAGTTGGAGTCCATTCAACATCCTTGAATTTTACTAGATATGAGGTCTGATGTTAAGTTGACAAACTTAATTGTTCAAAGTGCTACATACGTCATTGCTGAATATCACTACAGTAACCTTGGAAGTGTTCCCCTTGGAAGCCATGCACCAATGCCAACACTAGTCTACCCTTCAGAGCAGCTTTGTAACTTTACAGAATCTCCATTGCGCACAGTGGCACGGTGGCAAGTTTGCAAACTGAATTGTATAGTTGTCTGTGAGGGAGTTTTTAGCCAGTAAACAAATAACTGTATTGGAACACCTCACCTGCTCACCTGATCTGGCCCCCAGTGACTTTTCTTTCCTCAAAGATAAAGGAAATATTGAAAGGGAAACATTTTAATGACATTCAGGATATCAAGGGTAACACAATGACAGCTCTGAAGGCCATTCCAGAAAAAGAGTTCCAGAATTGCTTTGAAGGGTAGACTAAGTGCTGGTATCGGTGTAGCTTCCCGAGGGGAGTCCATCAGAGGTGACTGTAGTGATATTCACCAGTGAGTTACATCGCTTTTTTCCTAGGATGAGTGGGCAAACGTAATTGGAAGTCCTCGTATTCAAGTAGAGATGCTGGATGTACAAATGTGGAGTTCAAAGAAAGGTCTGGATGGAGATAGGAATGTGGGCATTTGGATGGGGTGTATTACTGAAAGTGGTGGGTGCTGACCCTTCTCTCTGGTTAGTTTTCAGGATTTCTCTTCATTAATGTTAAATCTTGGTAGCCATCATTCTAGACAGCTTTCTATTCAGATATGTAATTAAAAGGATGGGTGGATGGATAATTAGCTAGGTGGAAATCATGTTAGAAAGAAAAGGATGTGTCATGGGTGCCATTGTTTTTAAAATAAAAGATTATTATATTTAATTTTGCATACATTTAACAGAAAAGTGATTTCTTGCTGTCAAAGATGAGGGATTCATACTTAAATTTCTACACATTCCTCTTCTCCCTCCTCTCACTCCCAGTTTTTGCTGTTTGTTTTGTTTTTACTGTGTCAGAGTGTTATCACATTTCTTTTCCATTCTCTGTTCCTTATTTGTTCGGTTGCAGCATGGACTGCATTTCAGTGGGTTCTATGATCACCTGTAGGCTTTTCTAATCATGAGTGCCAGAGAACAGGATTTCTTGTGGAGGGGAGGGTTATGATTTTGAACTCATTCATGCTGAGAATTTCTACCTGTTACCTTTATGGTTCACCAATGCCATGACTAGGTGTCCTCTTGTAGGGCCACAGGTTTTCCCTCGGATCCTTTTAGATACTTCTGCTCCATTTCCCTTTGGAGAATTTGGAGGCCAGATTTACTCCTCCTTGCAATGCAGACAGAAATTTTTGTATTATATTTCTGAATATTTTTTGTTATAGTTGTTCAGTTTTCTGTATCCAGAAACTAGTTATTCTATGTTTCATCCCCTTTGCCTTCTGTGTCTGTCACATTCCCTTTGACTTGGTGAGATGCATTTTTCTTTTTCCTCGGTGTCTGCTGAAATAATTTCCGATGTTTGCTGTAGGCCTTCTTTAATTTTCAGTGATGTCTGTTCTGTTCTTGACCTCTGTTGGTTTATCAGCTCTGTAGTGGTATCATCTGCTTCTCAGTTTGTTTCCTTAGCTCTGCAATCTTTTCACCATGTTCTGTTGGTTTATTTCTTGTTAGGGGGCTTTTGTTTTATTGGATTCTTGTTTCTGCTGAGTTGATCTGAAGCTTGAGACAGCCATGGAAAGGCCACTTTTGGCAATCATTTTTCCTAAACAGAGTTTCTGAGGTGTTGTCTACCATTCCTTTCCTCTTCCATTTTTTTCTATCCTTTCTTCTGTTGTAAATCAGCATAGATCCTCTGACATTTCACGTCCATGCTTTGTGTTGTCCAGTCTTGTATTTGCTCATATACAGTCTTAGTGGATTGTCCTTGACACTCTCCCCTCTGTCTGGGACCGGTGGTCTTCCCTTCTCAAAAGTTGACTTGCTTTCTCTTCATTTTGCTCCACCCTCAGGCAGGGGTGGGAAGGAGAGGGCTCAAGCTCCTCTTACACTGGGTGAGCCTCTCAGGGCCCCTTCATCTGCCAGGGGTGCCCCTCTGGCCCCAACCTAGGCTCTGGGTAGTCCCTCCAGTTTGACCCAGTGTCTTGGAAGGTGGCTGGCCCTGGTGGCCCACTTGGCTCTGTCACTCCTGGGCACTCAGTAACTTTTGGGGGCTGCCCACTTCCCACCTCTGTTCTTTCCCCCAAATCAAAGAGTATTTGAAAGAATTCTCAGGATGCCAGTCCTTTCCTCATCACTGCTTTCAGGCAGGGCAGTGAGAATCTTCTGTTTCTTTCCTTGGCTGACTCTTCTCAGCATTTTAGGAGTAGGTTTGCCTCCTTTTCCTTGTTTGGTTGTTGATGATGAGTCTTTGGCTTTTTAAATTTTGGTGTTTGGGTGTTCCCTTCATCAGGTATTGGAGAGGCAGTCTAATGCTGCTGCTTCACGTTCTTTATCTCAAAGGATCCTGTCAACACCTTGATGCCTTTCTTGCCTGGTTTCTTCCTCTCTCATTGTTATAAAGTAATTTTTAATCTATAACAACAGTAAACTCAAGGACAGCCCATGATTGTTATTGTTGTTGGGTGCTGTCGAGTCAGTTTTGACTCAGCAACCCTGTAGGATGGAGTAGAACCACCACATAGGGTTTCCAAGGAGTGGCTGGTGAATTTGAACTGCTGACCTTTTGGGTCATCAGCTGAGCTTTTACCCATTCTGTCACCATAATTTAAAAAAAAAAACACCCAAATCCATTGCCATCCAGTGGATTCCAACTCATAGCAACCCTGTAGGACAGTGTAGAACTACCTCATAGAGTTTCCAAGGAGCACTTGGGGATTTGAACTGACAGCCTTTTGGTTAGCAGCTGCAGTCCATAATTAAGTGTACAAGAACTGGCAGTGACCCAGATGTCAGTTGCTCATGTCAGAGCTTCCCTGTATATCTGTAGTCAGTTCGCAATCCTTCGTAATGTCACATTTCCATGATGTAATTTTAATGAAATTGGGAATCACTCAAAAGATGTCCAAAGAATTGTCCCGTGTATAATGAATAATTGAGCTAAGCCTGCCAGCAGATTTGTAGTAAAGGCACACAGCAGTTAGGCCCCTCCCGGGTTACTAGTTCATGTCTGTTAGCTGATTAGGTTAATGTGTGCTCTGCTGAACATCTGAGTTAGGCAGTGGGTGGCATTCTGGGCCTCCGAGCAGGTAGATGTACCATTTCCACTCCTGGATGTTCCGTATTTTAACTGCTCTGTACCTAGCCTTTCTACAGTCTTTCTCTGATAATGTCTTTGCCAAATATTTCTTAAATCAAATACCCTTGACTTCCTGTTTCATTTTAAGCGATTCTTCTTTTAGTTGCCCTTTGTATTATATAGTAATCCTATACTCTGCTGGCTCTTAGCTTCCTGAATGTCTTTTATTGGATTCTGCTGACTTCTCTCCATCTCCTGCATAAAAGATGTGGAGATTCCATTAAGTTCTTCTTTAGCTCTTCGTGCTCTACACTTAGCCTCACAGTGCTCACCAGCTGCTGTCAGTGGAGTGATTAATTATATGCTGATTATTCTGTGTATCACCCTCACTCTGATTGCCTATCTTCTCTTAGTAGCCGCAGGAACACCTGAAATAGCACGCTTGTTGGGAGCAGCAGGCGCACTGTTAATTGTATTCATTTGGTGGATATCTGCTAGGCGTCTGTTGGGCATTAGAAACCGAGGCACTGTTTTTCTTTGCCAAGCTCCCCACTCTGCCAGGAAGAGAAGATATTTGCTATATGAAACAGCTGTAAAACAGGCAAATGTATGGTGGTATTGTATGGATTCTATATGAGATATAGGTTGAAATCATTCATAGTAAGGGGAAAGGCACAGTGGCATGGGATTAGAGTGGGAAAGAGGCTTATTTTGAGCTAGGCTTTGAGGGAAATATAAACTTAGAACTCTTGGAGGCCAAGAGAATGGTATTTTGCATCTAGGAAGAAGAAAGAGCACAGAGCAGAGGCATGAGTGACAGGCATACAGAGGGGTGGGGGTGGAGGGAACTCTGCCACCCCAGGTGTTGAATCTTGTATGTTGGACTGGCTGTGTGACATACCGGCTACAGCTCCACACCTGGGAAACATGCATCAGAGATGTGATTTCTGATCTTGTAAGGTTCAGGAGTCTCTGAATGCATGTTCAAGGGGCGTTGAAGAGGCAGCTGGCAACAGAGCACACAGAGTGGTAGGAAATAAGCTTAAAGTGTAAGAGGAGCCAATTAAGGAGACTTCAGGCCAGAGGCGTTCAGATTTGATCTCGTTGTAAGATCCTGTTCAACAGATTCTAACTTGTAGTGACCCCATGTGACTGAGTAGAACTGCCTCATAGGGTTTTCTTGGCTGTAACCATGATGGAAGCAGATTACCAGATCTTTCTCTTACAGAGCTGCTGGGTGGTTTGAACTGCCAACCTTTCAGTTAGCTAGAGTTACTCATTTTGGATTCTTGAGTCAAAGAGAAGAAAAATGTTAGAAATTTAATCCAGCAATGGAACATGGCAAGGTATGGTGGTGAACAACAGAGTTGAGCCTGCTGGGTGTGGGTTGACTTTGGCTTCACATGGACAATTACTAAGTGTAGGTCAGTTAGGTTACCTCGCTGAGAGCCTTCTGGTCTGTGGCTGGGGAGTGTCATGATCACATGTCCGAGGATTGTCATGAGTAGTAAATGAGCTGATGTTTGAAAAATGGTCAGCATAGGCTTGAAACAAAACAAGAGCATGAAAGAACATTTATGGTTATCTGTTACTGATTTTGGTTGGGAATTTAGCCAATAATTTATTGCACACCTCCTATGGTCCAGGCTTTGTTCTAAGTCCTGAGGATACAATAAAAACTAGTTGCTGTCGAGTCAACTCTGACGCATAGTAGTCAGAGTAGAAGTGTGCTGTGAGGGGTTTTCAGTGGCTAGTTTTTTTGGAAGTAGATCACCAGGTCTTTCTGCTGAGGTGCTTCTGCGTGGACTTGAACCTCCAGCCTTTCTGTTAGCAGCTGGGCACAGACAGAGGCTCCTGTAGTGAGTAAGAAAGCCCACATGCAACCAGCTCTCACTGTAGTGGAAGAGATAGACAGTGAACAAACACATAATATGTTCTTGGGTCATGACAAATGCTACGAAAAAAGTAATGTAGTGTGGGGGATAAAGCAGCGTCCCTCAATCTTGGCACTATTGACATTTTGGACTAGAAAATTCCTTGTTGTTGGGGGCTGTCTATTCTGTGCACTGTAAGGAGTCCCTAGGTGGCATAAATGGTCAAGCACTCAGCTATTACCTGAAAAGTTGATGGTTTGAACCCACCTAGAGGTGCCCTATAAAGCAGACCTGGCAATCTACTTCCAGAGGTCACAGCCTGGAAAACTATATAGAACAGTTCTACTCTGCACTCATAGGGTTGCCGTGAGTCAGAATTGACTCAGCAGCAAGCAACAACAACAATACCCTGTGCACTGTAGGATGTTTAACAACATCCCTGACCCCTATCCACCAGTTGCCAGTAGGTCCCTCAGTTGTGATAACTAAAAATATCCCCAGACATTGCCCAGTGTCCCAAGAGGGACCGAATCACCCACCATCGAAAACCACTGGAATCAAGAGTGAAGGAGGTACTGTTTTGGATAATGTGATTAAGGACAGCCTGATATGGTGAGATTTGAGCAAATTCTGAATAAAGTGGAATAGTGAGCCATGAGACTGTCGGGGTTAAGGACACTCTAGAAGAAGGAATGGCAATCAAAGGCTGCCTTTGGCCAGAGTGTACTTAGCACAAAACAGTATAAACACCAGTGTGGCTGGAGCAGCTGAGTGAGGGGGCAAGTGGCAGGAGGTGACACTAAAGAGTTAAGCAGTGGGACAGCAGATCATGGACAGTCTTGTAGGTGATGCTGAGGACTTTGGATTTTGTTCTAAAGGTGAAGTGTAGTTAGAAGATTTTGAGCGGGAGAGTGCCGTGATTTAAAGGAATTCCTGTGACTGCCACATGGAGAACAGACTGATGGGAAAGGAGGGTGGAAAAGCAGGGAGGCCGGCCGTTCAGAGGCTTTGTTTGTCAAAGCTAAGACTGTGGTAGTTTGTCTGGTGAGATAGCAGAACCAAGACGTAGTTAGAATTTGAGGAGATGTGCTGGGGGAGAGTCCAGGAGTGAAGCAGGAGTCAAAGGGGTCAATGGTCAGGCAGCAAGGCAGGCCTAACACCTGTGAAAGGAGAAGTGGAAGAGAACGGGTCAGTAGAGGAAAGGAAGTCACTGCCAGTGAAGTCGGAGGAGCACCAGGAGAGCAGAGGCCCGGAGACCAAGGGGAGATAATCTTTCAAGAAGAAGGGGGACATCAGCTATCAGGTCCTGTTCATGGATCAAGTATGGTGAGGCCTGAGAGTTGGCCATTGATTAATGACAGGGAGGTCACTGGTGACTCTGTGACAGCAGGAGTTTCAATGGCCTGATGGGGCAGAAGCCTAAATGGAGAGCACTTAAAACAGAATGAGAGGAGAGGAAATAGGGAAACCAAGTGTGGACAGCTGTTTGAGGGTAGTTAGAGGGTGTAGGGTCAAGGGAGGTTTGTGTGTATGCAAAGATGGGAGATGTTAACTGTCCATATATTGATAGGAATGATCAACTAGGAAGAGAGAAATTGATAAAAGAGAGGAGAGAATTGTAGTTGCAGAGTTAAAGATGTGTAGGATTAAGTACATGCTGATTGGGTAGTCTTATGACCATCGTCCTAATAACACAGTAGTCACTGGTAGTGCATATGGACTGAGCTGCTCACTGAAAGACTGAAAGTTCACATCCATCCAGAGGCATGTGAGAAGAAAGACCTGGCAGTCTGCTTCCAAATCAGCAACTGAAAACCCTGTGGAACACAGCTCTGCTGTCACATACATGGGGTCAGCATGAATCAGGGTAGGCTTGCAGCATCTGGTGTGTGTGTGTGTGTAGTAATATGGGAAGGAAACTAAAGACATAGAGATGTAGGAAGGGAAATAAATTTGGTGGTAAGACCATGTGATAATTATCTTTTGAATACTTCCTTGTTCTCAGTGAAGAAAGAAGCAAGGTTCTCAGAGAGTGGGGAGCACCAAAGTGTGGTTGGTGGAGGTTTGAGGACCAAAGGGCTAGAATAAACCCAGGCAAACTGGCTCCCAAGCTAGCACTGTTAATTACAGTCTGCAAGTTAGCTGTCCCCTGAACATGCTCGGCCTCCTTAGACCATGCTCGAGTTACCTCAGTTTAAAGAGATTTATCATTGCGCATACATACCAGGTGTTTGCTTCCTGTGTCACACTGTTTCCATGCATTATCAAATTCTTGTAACAATCCAGTGAGATAAAGGTACAGCTACCACTATTCTCCTTTTGCAGATGAGAAAACTGAGGCTTAGATAGGTTAAGTAACTTGTTGATAGTTACACGGCTAGTAAATAGTGACTCAAGACCTAGAATCCAGCTTTCTTTGACCCCAGCAGCAAACGAGAAGAGAGAACTCCCACTGAGGAACTGCAGGACCTCTTAGAGAACCGTGCTGTTGTTTCCCATGGTAAACTGGGTATCTGGCATTTGCTTGGTGATCAGGCTGCAGATCTGGTGGTCTGCTCTCCCTTCCCATCCTGTTATTAGCCAAGTGACTTTATCTGTTAGGAATGCTTTTGGCTGCAAGTAACAGAACTCAATTAAAATGGCATAAATAGTTTGGGTTTTTTTTTTTTTGGTCCATTTGACAGAACCTTTGGAGGGGGGCAGTTGCTGGATTGACTGAGCTGCCCAGTAGAGTTTTCAGGGAACCAAGCTTGCTGTAACTTTCCATTCCACCATTTTTAATTCTTAGTGTGTTGACTTCCGATGCCAAACATACAGAGTCTGCCAGTTAAGTTCACTCATCCTAGAAAAAGCACTACACACCTCCTTGCTGAGTATCACCACAGTCGCCTTCGAAGTCCTCCCCTTGGGAAGCTATGCACTGATGCCAGCTCCTAGTCCACCCTTCAGTTTTGGAACTCTGTTTCTGGAATGGCCACCAGAGCTGTCATCATGTTACCCTTGATGTCCTGAATGGCATCAAAATGTCTTTTTGATATTTCTTTTATCTTCGAGTAAAGAAAAAAATCACTGGGGGCTAGATCAGGTGAGTAGGGACAGTGTTCCAACGTAATTATTTGTTTACTGGCTAAAAACTCTCTCACAGACAACTATACAATTAAGTTTGTGAACTTGCCACTGTGCACAGTGGCCACTCCAGAAAGAGTTCCAAAATTGCTTTGAAGGATGGACTAGGTACTGGCGTTGGTGTATAGCTTATCTACAGGAGTACTTCAAAGGTGACATTCAGAAATGAGGTATGTAGCACTTAGAAGAATTAAGTTTGCGGACTTTATTGCCTTATGATTGCATGGTGACTGCTGCTGCTGCTCCTAGTATCACCTCTGCTTTCAAAAAAGAAAGATGGGGAAAGGGCTCTGAGTGAATGACAGAGGAATGTGTTTATCCCTTTGTATCAGGAAAAGCTATCGCTTTCCTAGAAACTTTACTGAGCAATCTTGCGTTTATATCAGCAAGTCAGAATAGGGCCATTTGGCCATTCCTAATTACTTTTTCCCTAACCTGGCTAGAAAAGGAGCTAGTGCTTGTCCCTGAGGTTGAGGCAGGCAGTGGAGAAAGGGTTGGGAACGCTCAGGGGACAGCTAACCTGCAGTGTCTGTCTGTTAGAGCCTGTCTTAACAAAATGAGGATTTTGATTGGTTTGTCAGTTGCCCTCAGGTGTGAGTGGCTTCTCGGGCAGATCCCTCATGTGTGCCTCTTTATGGATCACTGGCCTACCTGTAGCTGCTCTTTGAATGGATATGAGTCCTCTGCACTTCTTAGATGTCTCTACAACTCATCTTTGGAGGTTTCCACCACGTCAGAGGAGGCAGAAGTACTTGGGGATAAGAGAAAAAAATGTGTGTGTGTACACACACACACGCACACACACTGTTTTCTGAAAATTGTGATTAAGTGAAAGCATAGAGTCCAAATCAATTTTACATGCCTACCTATCTGCTCTACTTACCCAGTGACAGCATAATCCTCCTTTTCACCCTATATTTCTAGCATCCTCTTAATGAGCACCTGTCCCTTCCTCTCCACCTTCTTCTCTCCTATCTAGAAAGAAACCAGTAGGACAACCTCCTATAAATGTGTAAAACCATAATGTATAGACACCATATGGTCACACTCACAGACACAAATTTTGTACTTACTCTTTTTTTAAGAAACGGAAAATGCTAATCATAAAGGGAAAAAATTAAGAATTTCAACTGTGTTAAAATTTAAAAATGCTGTTCATCACAAGACCCCCATAAAAGAGTGAAAAGAATCAACTGGGAGACGGTATGTTTGTAAAGCACTAACTGACAGGATTAGTATCCAGAATATACACGTAATGATGAAAATTTCAGCAGCCCCCCTAGTAGAAAAGCGAGTGTTCACACAGGAGGCAAGCTCACTAGCCAGTAAGCATGAAATTAGGCACAACTTCAGGAAGGTGCTGGCTAAAACCACCCCAAGAAATCTGACACGTCTTAGAACTGGCAAATGTTGGGAAGTCTGACAAAAGGACTTAGAGCAGTAAGAGTGAGACCAAGAGCCCTGTGGTAGGGGTGTACGTTGGTTCCACCTCTTTGGCAAGACATTTGGAAAAATCTAGTAATGATGAAACACTCAAACTGTGACCCAGCATGTCCACCACCAGGTATATTCCCTTAAAAACTCTTGCACTTGTGTTTGAGAAGACAGTATGAAAATGATTGTTACAATCTGTCTATAACAGTCAAACTATTGGGAAGAGACTAGGTAGTGATCCTTGTGAGAAAAGATACCATTATATATGCTAATAAACATGCAGAATAACAGTGTGTTTTTTAGGGGTATATGAATACATAATAAAAAGGGAAATGCACAGTAACGGCAACTCCCTCTCAGAGTCTGGTTACCCATGGCGAGAATCGGGTCCCTTTGAAACAGTTGTCAGTCGCCTCTTGAGAGAATGGGAAGTGGACATGCAATCTTCAGTTGGGTTTTGTAGTCCTTTTTTTGGTGAGTGGTCACAGTTGTTTTGTCATATTCCTTGTATCTTTTGTATATCTTAAATATACATAGAGTAAATCTTTTTCATAAGAACCTTGAGAATGTAGAGCTTAGAAAACAGGCATGTGGCTGCTTCTGTTGTATCTGTGTTGGATAGACCCACAGCAAGTGTATGACTGCAAAGCCTGCACACATGATTGCCCTTAGAGCTAGTCCTTGACAACTGTGAAGCATGCATTGCACCACAGAACTCTTTATGCACTCCTTGTCACCCATCCCTTCTCCTTTATTCTCTGTGCTTGTAGCAGTGTTTTGATTGAAGTTATTTGTCTCTCTGTAATTTTTCTGTAAACCCTACTGAATTGAATTGGATTATGAGAAGATAACACATCATGCATAAATGGTTTATAGAGGCCCAAACAGGTTGTATTTGCACAAACTATGCCTAAAAAAGAACAGACCCATTACCATCAAGTCAGTTCCAACTCATAGTGACCCAACGGGACAGAAGAGAACTACCCCATAGAGTTGCCAAGCAGCACCTGAATTCGAACTGGTGAGCTCTTACTTAGCAGCCATAGCACTTAACCACTACATCACCAGAATTTCCAAACTAGTGAGTCAAAAGGGGCCTCCATGGTCTTTCTTCTTCATCTCCTTCTGGTTCCTTAAAATCCAGGCTTCATCTGTGCTTGTCGATCAGTCTATCCCTTAATCTTCTTGTTTGAGACAAAGTGCATATGATGACTGTCAGTTTCTTGGAGAGCAGAGGCCTTGAGGTTTTCTGCTGGCTGCCCTGGGCTTGAAGGGAGCCCTTTGAAGACTCAGTCTGCAGAGAGGAAGCACCCTGCTGAGCTTAATGCCCTCAGCTGGCTCAGTTGAGCTCACAGGTAGAGCTTGGCTCAGTTTGGCCTCGAGCCCTCACCCTCTGTCTTCTGAGCTACAGCCCCACCCTGCCCTGGTGAACTTTGACTCTATGCTTAAAGGAGGTCAGAGCAGAGGGGGCCAACTCAAAGGAAACATTGGTTGCATGATTGCTATTTGATGGTATACTGGAATTTTTGGAGTGAATTTTTACATAGTTGGGTATAATTCAGTAATTTTCCAGAAGCAAAGGTAGCCTGGGCCAGGTGGGAGGTTTCTTGGTTTGTTGGGATGTACTCCCAGTCCTCTTTGCATGAGAACAAGGGTTTTTTCCTAAAAATGGGGGCTTTGAAAATCAACTATGACAGGCTTCCTGGTGGTGGAGCATCCTAAAAGGTAAAGCAAAGCACTTTTACCATGGAAACAGCTCAGCAGCAGCGGGGCCTCCAGGGGTAGCCATGGTGCTTCCAGCTGCGTGGCTCGGTGATGTCACAGACTGTGAGGGGAGGTGAGTTCCCTGTGCCTGGGCTGCTCTCAGCCTGCCTGGCAAGCTGACTAAGTAAATAAACCCAGTGTTTGCTTTGTACCAGGTGGTTTTGTCTTGGCTGGTCAACTTGGAGAAAACTGTATATAGTTCAGCAAGGCATATGGTTGATTAAATAATTCAGTGGAATTTGTCTGGAAAATTACCTTTTTTGTTGGGGGGGGTGATGAGAAAACCATATTTCCACCGTTTAAGTCTAAAAACAAGACCTGCCAGTGCTTAGGGCACCCGACACAGCCCCGTGGTCTCAACAGACCTCATACAGCGACGGTTGGTGGTGGTGTTGCTAGCAAGCCCGTCTCTTTCTGTCTCCCGTGACGTGCTCTCTCCCGTCATCTAATCCTGCCTACTGATGCTGTTCCTTCTTGCTGCTTTGCTGCTTACCACTGTTCTTATTTCTCCTTGATTAAGCTTGATAACTTTGACTGAAATATATTGTATTTTCCATTATCTAGGTTAAGGATGGCAAATAGGAACAGGGTTGGGACTTGGGAGTCTAAAATGTTCATAAAAGTGTTAAAAGCAAGAAAATTCCTAATCAACACATCAAACTCTGAATGGTAGTTATCAGTAGATGGTTAGATTACAGGGGTTCAAGCATTCCTTTGGTAATGTTCTCTGGTTTCCACATTTTTGACAGTGAATATGTATTATTTTCCTAATGAGGAAAAGAACCCACACTGAGTGTATTTTGAAAAGAAACGTCTCAGCTGAATGAGAAACCAGTGATTTGAATTGTGTGTGTTGGTGCTTGATTCTGTTGCTGGCAGCAAGATTGTATAGTTGCAACATACCTAGCAGGGACTAGGTGTACTCCCTGCGCTTTCCTTTCCCGTGCTGTGGAAAACCCTTTGACCCTGGGCCACAGTTGTTGCTCAGAGGTAGAATGTGGGACTGGTTGTTTATGTCTCATCTTTTAATCGACAGGTCGAGGTGGCGCGTCTATCTTCGGCAAGCAGTTTGAAGATGAACTTCATCCAGACTTGAAATTCACGGGTAAGTACTATAGTCTGGCTGGACTGGGCAGAAAGGGGAAATGGACTTTACAGCTCCCTCTCCTAGCTGTGATTCAAGGTGGAATGCCCGACACTGTGGCACAGTGCCAGCGACTGCCCAGCTGTGGCACCACAGAGAGCCCTGGTGAGTGAGAGAAAGAGGCGCCCCTGACAGAGTCCTGAGGGATTCTGAGTGCTGTATGCTCTGAGCTACATGTGAATGTTGCTTTGCAAAGCAGAGACCATCGAAAGCTTCCTCACAGAAGCAGGAGACCTTGCTGAGTACACAAGGGCAACAAGGAAACTGGCCCAGTGGTCAGTGGGGATCATCTAGGATGGGGCTGCAGAGTAAGCGAAGGCGTGGAAGATGAGGTCACCTGGGTGGTGCAGTGATAGCTTTCATGCAGCTGTCTCAAGGGGAAGCTGGCCCGGTCTGGGTGGTTGTGGCAGAGGCCAGGACAAAATCTTGGCTTCTTTCATTTCCTAAGATGCTGCAGCAGCTCCAGGCTTGTGCTGTGAGGATTATTTATATGCTTTCCTCCTTCCCATTTTCCTGCCAGGGGCTGGAATTCTCGCAATGGCCAATGCAGGGCCAGACACCAATGGCAGCCAGTTCTTTGTGACCCTGGCTCCCACCCAGTGGCTTGACGGCAAACACACCATTTTTGGCCGGGTGTGCCAGGGCATAGGCATGGTGAATCGCATGGGAATGGTGGAAACAAACTCTCAGGACCGCCCCGTGGACGACGTGAAGATCATCAAGGCCTACCCTTCTGGGTAGACTCGCCACCTTTCAGGGCACACCCAGGGCTTTGGGTCATCTGAGATGGCCTCAAGGAGCCAGCTTCCAGACCCAGACCTACGATGACATATAACCATAAACTTCATACACATCATGGTACTCAGGAAGACTGAGGTCTTGGGTGAATTAGAACTGGAAATGTATCTTCTATTTTAGCAGGATACTGCCTTGCGCTTTGACAGAGCATTTGCAGAAATGCCCGTTCATGTTCAGAGATACAGGTTACCGCTGAAAATAACCCACACTGCTCTTTTTTTATGTGTGTCTACTCTGACACACTTGGAACAAAATAAAGTCAAATCTCTCTGAGTGCACAGTATCTAACCAGACTTCTTCGTGGGGAGATTGATATTCTGCCCTGCACTGAAGTCTTCTGACAGCCATAGAATCCAGAACCAAGTAGTGTCTGTCAGACTTTGCAACTCAGTGCACACCCTGTTTCAGTCTCCTACATGTGTTCTTCCAAGGAGTGCACACATCTCTGTCTGTATTTTCCATCAGAACCAGAGCACCAGCACTGCAATTTTTCTTGACACTTAGACATCCCACACAAAGCCACACTGAATTTTTGCCAAATGGAAAGCTCAAACAACAATGAAGTTCCTAAGAAAGTGTTAAATGGGGGATGATAATGTGTAATAATCAAGAAATGAATTTATGAAAAGGAAGCAGCACCACTGAGCTCTTTTCCCCCACAGGAAAGAGTATAAATCTGTAGTGAGCTTAAAGACAGACTGAATTCTCGTTCACAAACAGCAGGCTCATGCAAGAGGAAAGCACCAGTTATGGGTGGTTTTGTTTTTTGTTTTTTTAACCTAAGACTTTTAAAGGAACTAGATAAGTGACTTTTGTATGTCCAGGTTTTGTACTGTTTTATTTTTAAGATCTTCTTATTTCATTGGAGGGGTAAGGGAGGAGGGAAGTAAATACCTATGTAATACATAGAGATTTCCAAAATAAAATGCCATCAGTGGTTAAAATTGCTGCTGTGGTCTGATGTTAAATATCATCTCAAGTTTTGTCAGCAGCTCTGAAACCTCTCAAGTAGTTTTGTGGAGGTCGTGTCTTCAAGATTTTGCACTGTTTTAGGGTTGTGGCTCTTCTGTGGACTTTTCTCACTTAAGGGCAGTTATGAAGAAAGAAATTAAATGATGCGGGTCGCATTTCAAGGAGGAGGAATTACAAGTGAGTGGAACCAGGTGGATGTGCTGAAAGACCTGAACCATCCCTAGAACTTGCAGGAGACCCACCTACCTGTCCCTGTGTGCCCAGGGGCAGTACATGTTATATTTGCTCTCTTAAACTGATGGCTCCTTGAAGGTGGCTTCAGTGTTCCTTGTTGTGCTCTAACTTTTGGAAATGGTGACTCACTCTGTGGAATGCCACCAGGTTCTGTTTCCCAAGCCTCCATCCTCACCCTGTTTCTCCATTCCCATCTCTTTTTCTCTCCAGCAACAAAAAAAACCAAAACCCAACAACAGACCACTAAAATGATTTCATAACTTTCCAGAGGTGGTTTTGGGTGTGAGGTACTGTTCTACGCTCTGGAAAGTAGAGCGGCATTTCTTTCCGTCTGAGCTGGGTGAACATCATTGGATCCACCTCCAGGAGCAAAGAACAGGACACCCGTCCGCTTACCTTTCAGAGTTGTGACCCTGAAAAGCCCCTGCTTTCCTAGATCATGGGGGTGGTGAGCACATGTCACCTCTATGAGAAGTACAGAAGGTTCTGTGTGCACATGGAGAGAGAGCAGCACAAGCATTATTGTTTCTGGAAGGAACACCAGGCACGTTCTGGATGATCCCACGGTTTCCATGCCAGTGTTCATGAAAAATGTGCCCCGAAGAGTGAAACTTGAGTTGCTCACCACCTTCTAGTGACTCTGCCAGTTAGCTGCAGATGTAGACATTCCTATTTCTGTATACCCCTTGCTGTCATTAGCTACAATTCAACCACCTTAGGACAGAGTACAGCGACCCCACTGGAATTCCAAGGCTGTAATCTTGACAGAAGCTGACGGCCACATCTTTCTCCTGTGAAGTGGCTGGTGGGTTCAAACCACTGCCATTTTGGTCAGCTGCCAAACTCTTCAACCCAGGGCTCCTTGTTCCAGTGTAAGGGGAGCACTTTTCAAAGGAATGCTAGTTAATGCTTTTGTGGTATCCGTGTCTCCATCCTCTCAGGATAAGTAATGGCTGGGACAAGTTTCATCCAAGTGGCTGTGCTTGTGCACAGACAAGTCATTTAAGTCACGCCACAGATAGAGGTGCATGTAGCTTAGGAGAAGGCAAGGATGGGTTTCTAACATAGAGATTAGTGAAAACAGCTGTGGGTTTTTGGCAGCTAATCAAGAGTCAAGGGAAATAATGCTTTGGTAGGATGAGGAAAAGACTGGGCATTTTATGGCAGGCTGGAGAGTGGACAAGCCCATGAATGGACCTTCAAGTCAGTGTCACTGGTATGAATGAAGAGTTTGGCACCCAGATGGTGCAGTGTGCTTCTCACACTTCCCATCCCCAGGAGTTGCTTGTTAAAACACCTGTTGTCATGCAGAATTCAGGCCAGAGAGTCTGCGTGTGGCCAGCTCCCAGGAGACACTGCTAGTCCGTGGACCATGCTGTGAGCAGCAAAGCCCTAGAGGGATGTTTGTCCAACATGAAACTGAGGAGGAGGGTTTTTCCATTCAAAGCCCAGGATGAGCTTCAGTGGCTTCTGGCTTTGGCAGCCAAGGTGAAGCTTTAGGGAACAGTGCCCTTCCAATCAATCCTTGCCTTCTCCTAAGGTACGGAGGGGCAGGAGACATCACAGAAAATGTCATCAACAAATACAACACTGACAGTGCTCTGGAACTACACGGCCAGGAACCAGATCCCAGCTCTACTGCTTAGCAGCCGTGTAAACGTGAATTTGCTTTTTCAGCTGCTTGGTGCCTTAGTTTTTTCAACTAGAGGATGATGACCCTGACCTCATGGTGCTGTTGTGAAGAGGAAATGAGCTAGTACAGGTAAAGCATAAAGATAGTGCTGAGTGTTTAGAAGACACTCCAGTGCCAGCGATCATTATTGCCAGTGACTCTTGAAGCCATCGCATGCCTCTCTCACCTCTTTGTCTCCATCATATCAGGGACCTGAGCCCACACAGTATCTCCCTGCTGGAATCAAGACCAGGCTTGGAGCAAGGGCCTTGCTGTAATATCTTGTATAAGCCCCTCTGTACCTTGACCAGTGCTTTGAGGTTATTGCCGGGTAAGTCAAATAAATGATTTTCCATCAGGAAAACACTGAGATCCCTTGCAGACATGCCTGGACCCCACGTCTCCAGAGCCAGGCTTAATCTGGTATGGCAGCGAACCCATCTCTCCTAGGCCCCCTGGAAGTCCTCAGTTTATTTTTGGATCATATAGCTAGAATATGTGAAAATAGCTTTCCTTGCGCAAGCTAAGTGATTCCTACCCCTAGATCCTGGAGCCGTTCTGAGCTGTCACTGTAGCCCTGTCTGACACCACATTCGTTGCAACATATAGAGGAGGAAGAAATGAAAAGTGCATTTGCTTAAGTGACTTAAGTCAACCGCTCATGAAGTGCTTCATAGCCTCAGCACCCCGTTGTCTGTAGAGGTGTTAGTACTCTTTAGGTAGGTATCAGGGGAGAGGCTCTTCCAGCAAGAGTCTTGTATACAAGATAAGTCATGGTCTCCCTCTAAGGTTGACTAGGTCTGGTTTAGAAATTGGGACCCTCCTATTCTAACAGGGTCGCTATGAGTTGGAATGAACTCAGTGGCAACGGGTTTAGTTTGGTTTTTTGTTTCTTCTGAACTGGTAATTCACAATCCCTGAGTACCTCTAGAACACAGACGGCCTGTGTAGGCAGAGGGACAGGAAGCTTTGGTGTGGCCTTGGGCAAGTCATTTGATCTCTAGAACTCATCATCCTCATTCATCAAGCCAGCACTTGAACTAGACCCCTTTTAATACTACCTTTGGAAACCATGGTGGTGTAGTTAAGTGGTGTGGCTGCTAACCAAAAGGGCAGCAGTTTGAATCCACCAGGCACTCCTTGGAAACTCTATGGGGCAGTTTCACTCTGTCTTATAGGGTCACTATGAGTGGGAATCAACTCAAGGGCGGTGGGTTTGGTTTTGGTTTTCTGAATCGGTCTTACTCATAAGATTTCTTCATTTGCCAAGTTTCCAGCTAGCATACTATTTTGAAAACTTGCCACTAGGGGCCACTATGAACACAGTTTAGCCTTGCAGCTTCCTCAGCAGTTGAAGCCTGCCAACGCCTTTCACAATTTCACTAAGCCGTGCCTGCCACCCTTGGATGTGGAAAACCGGCAACTGCTCAGACTGCAAGGGGCTAGAACTGACATGTCGGCATGGTACTGACTGGGCTTGGGAACGTGCTCTCCGGCACCCTCGTTCTCATCTACCAGGCTAGATGGAAGAGAAGGCCCTGTGTGTCATACGGTTCCAAGAGCCCTTGTAACTGAGCTCTGGTTCCACAGCCTTATAAAAAGGCACTTTCTTCTTGGCTGTTTAAAATTTTGCCTTATAGTTTAATTCATTCATTCAATAAGTAATGATAGAGCCGCTCTTACACACCCAGAAACCCTGGTGGCCTAGTGGTTAAGTGCTGCATCTGTAACCAGAAGGTCAGCAGCTCAAGTCCACCAGGTGCTCCATGGAAACTCTGTGGGGCAGTTCTACTCTGTCTATAGAGTTGTTAGGAGTCAGAATCGACTCGATGGCACTGGCTTTGGTTTGGGGTTTCTTATACACCCAGCACTAAATCTAGTCTTATCAATGCCAGCTACCTGGCAGATAATTTCATAGAACCAGAGGAAGTCAACTAGGAGGAAACTCAGAAAAAAATGAAAAGTTGTTGGCTCTTCTGTACTCTCTGGTAGAAGCTTCTGTGCATGTGTGCATGTGCGTGTGTGTGTGATGAATTGAATTGTGTCCCCCCCCGCCATCCCCCCAGAAATGTGCATAGCAGTTTGGGCCATGATCCCCAGCATTGTGTGATTGCCTTCCATTTTGTTATTTTCTGATGCTGTGAATCCTAATCTCTGCCTGTGGTTAATAGAATGGGTTATGTTAGGATTAGGGTGGGACTGTAATACCCTTCCTAAGGTCTCTTCCCTGCTCCAGTGTAAAAGGGAATTTCCCTGGAATGTGGTTTGTACCACTTCTTATCCTTTCATCCTACAAGAGATTAAAAGGAAAAGGAAGCAAGTAGGGAGCTGGGAATCTCTTACCATCAAGACAGCACCCAGAGAAAGTGTGTCCTTCAGACCTGAGGGTCCTGCACCAAGACGTTTGCTGACCAAAGACTGGTGCAACACAAAGACTTTCCTCTACAGCTGACAAAGAGGGAAAGCCTTTACCCTAGAGTGGACATGGTGAATTTGGACTTGCAGCCTATTGGACTGTGTAAGAATAAACTTTTCTTTGTTAAAGCCATCCACTCATGGTATTTCTCTTAGAGCAGTACTAGATGACTGAAACAGTGTGTTTCTCTTAATTCTGGAAACCAGCCTCTCTAGTTTGCATTATTGTATATACCTACTTCTAGATAAACAAACTGAGGACCAGAGGCAGGTAGCACAGAGCCTTGTACACAGCGAATGAATGACCTCTGAGCTAGAATTTCAGCCTGGGAAATTCTGATTCCAAGTTCAGCCCATTTCCTACTTCCGCCTTTGACATACAGAGTACGAAGACGAGGTGCACAAAAAGAGAGTCATCTGATGGTAGCACGGGGGTTAATAGAACCTGAAGCCTCTGCCTGCATGTAGGCTGTCTAGTCGGACTGCTCCATCCTAGAGCGTCCCCAGCCTCCGCCAGCTGCAGGCTCCTTCCAGGCTGGCCCAGGCAGCGGCAGAGAGGGCATGCAAATGACTCTAATCAGTATGTTTATTGGATCATAACTGTATTAGCCTCACCACTCAGCTAATCTCGTAGAAATCACTTTCCTGAAGGCTCCATTAAAAGCTGCTGTCCCGCGTACCTTATGAGGCAGCTCTGGTACGGGAACAGCAGTGGGGCAGGAGGGAAAAGCAATATTTCTGCTTCCTCATTACGCTGACAGGGAGAATGGCCATTTCATGTTCACTGTATGAGAAAAGCCCCCAGAGGAGAGGGAATCCAAGTTTCACAGTTGTCTGACAACAATCAGCTCTAAAAGAAAATGTCCTTTTTGTGACTCCCTGTTTGAAAACATGTGTAGTGCTGTTGAAGATAGAATAAGAGAAGGGAACCAGCTTGTGTTTGGGAATCTTACTGGATGCTGTTGGCTTTACATGGCATTGTAAAGTTCCTTTCAGGATAAGGAGCCAGGCTCGGTAACTGACCACACACTGTGGAGGTAGGCCTTGGCTGGACTGAGCTTCAAGCCCCAGGTCTGCCTCTCTCTTCTGTCACACTGAATCTCCAAACCCCTTACAAAGAGAGGCTTTCCTTACAATTGTGTGTCCCCTCTCTGCAGCTCAGGAAACCCTGGTGACATAGTGGTTATATGCTATGTCTGCGAACCAAAAGGCCAGCAGCATAAATCCACCAGGTGCTCCTTGGAAACTCATTGGGGCAGATCTACTCTGTCCTGTAGGGTCACTATGAGTCGGAACTGACTTGACGGCAGTGGGTTTGGTTTGGACTTTCTCTCCAGCTCGAAAGATGTGGGCACTGGTTTTCAGGTTGGGACTGGTCATCTCACAGCCTTCTTTGAGCCTCAGTTTTTCCATCTGTAGAATGAGGAGCACAGACGCAGTGGGTCCTGAACCCCCCTGTAGTCCACATGCTTTGATTTTATGATGGTGCTTTTTTCCAGGGAACGCCCACCACATCCATGTCTAATCATATTCTCATTACCATCTGTGGAGAGGGTGGTGGTACAGGTCGTTTAGTACCTTGTTTTTAAGCTGGGGTAGAGTTACAATGAGAGGTTCAAGGTCACAACAGGTGGAAAGGACCCAGCACTCTGCCACCAGCTCCCAGGCAGGCAGTCGGGCCGGCAGGCAGATGGGCGGCTTCTGAGGAGAGGCTGTCAGCAGTGGCTCTGGGAGCCTGACACCTGAGCCAGCACCCGGGCTCCTGATAGAATTATCAGCAAACTAGAGAACAAATACTTCCCGCAATCAAGGCAACTTTTCTTAGCCAAGGGTGGAGGAGCCAAGATGTGAAGTGTGTCTGATGAGCTCCTCTCTCAGGGCAGGGCCCAGAGTTAATAAAATGGGGAAATCACAGCAGGCGAGCTGGAGAGGCAGGCAGGAGAGCTGGGGCAGGACCACAGGGACTTCAGCCTCTGCACAAACCCAGACTGATGGTATTTGGTGCGTGTTTCAGTTGCCTTCGGCAGCCTGGCAGGCAAATACAGGCAGCTTGGCATGAAAATGAATTTAAAAAAAAAAAGTGTTTCACATCGGTGGCTTTCAGGTCACTGCAGTGTAGGCAGAGCCAGGGCAGATGGCTAGGAGCGGGAGTGATGGGGGAATCTAGGGGCTGAGGTGAAATGACAGCCCCCCAACATCTATCAGCTTGAGAAGGCAGAGAGGCCTGTGCCCTTGCAACAGCCCCTCACAGCAGCAGGGGTGGAAGAGAAATGGAAGGGGGTGCTAGGAATAGAATCAGTCAAGAGGCTTCCACAAGGGAAATCCAGGCTTGAGCATGCCCTAGTGTGCTGGTGGCAGATCAGGACATCAGGAAGAGACATTATTTGCTTTTAAGCTTCTGAAGAAATGTGAGATGGTCAAAGAGGAAATTGGCTTACATCAAGTGGAAAGTTCAGAAGGCCTAACAGCAGACTGGCTGACCGGCAGCAGTATCTTCAAGTGAAATTAAGACTGGCCAAAGGACAGGTTGAAGCCTGGGAAAGGCCAGGCTGTAGAGGATCAAAGGGGAAAGACTTAGTCCCTGCATTCAGAACATGTACCCTGCTAGAGGGGAGAGGAAGAAAAAGAATCTGCGTAAGACAAGTGTTTGGACATTCAATGGATAGAAAAATTAATTCTGGTTAGGGGAACACATACTGGCTTCTTGGAAGAGATGGTACCTGAAAATGGGTTCAGTTAGTCCCCAATAGAGGCAACTCTGTGTCAGAGGAAAGGGTCAGTCTGGCTGGGTATAAAAACATGATGGTGTGGGGTGGGGAGATGGAAGGTCACTTTGACCCTTATTGTGGAAGGCCCAAGAATGGCACATTGGCATTTATTACTCAGTAGAAATCAAGGAGACCTGACCCTGACCCTGAGGGAGCTGAGGTGAAAGGAGAAAGGAGCCAGGGGATCCTGGTTTTAATTGTAGTTCCTCTTAGCTTTGGTCTTTATAAAGAAACCAGTTGCCATCCCGTGAATTCTGACTCATGACGACCCCATGTATGTCAGAGTAGAACTGAGTTCCCAGAGGGATTCAGTGGCTAATTTTACAGAAGTAGATTACCAGGTCTCTCCACCATAGTTCTATTCAGTCCTATAGGGTTGCTGTGAGTTGGAACTGACTGCCAGCAAAGGGTATTTTCTTTGCTTGTTTAGGTAACTAACAAACTAACAATACTAAGCTAAATATTAGATTAAATGTGTGCGTGGCGGTTGAAGGGAGGCACAGGGACAGGGAAATGACATAGTGAAAAGTGAATTAAAGCCTGCTAGGTAGGCCCTGAGGACTCATGGGGGACAGGGAGCCTGGAATATGTTGGCAGAGACTGAAGCTCCTTAACAGGGCCCTGCATGAGGACTGGTCAGAAGAGCAGCCTGCCCTGGGGATTGTGGAAGGAGCTAGCTTGGAGTTGAAGCACATATATGGGTGAATTTGGATAAATTAAAATACTGAACAACTGGACTTGAGTTTCCTTATTTGTAAAATGGGTGAAGGGTGCCCATTAGTCTACAGATTTCCTATGAGATAGACTCGAAGTGGTATTTTAAACTCCACTGGACTACACGTCTGGAGATGGAGTCTCCTCACCTCTCCATCCCCAGCAACAAACTAGTACAGCCCATGCACAGGGGAATAAGGATCTGTTAAGGGATGGAACAGTAGCACCATGGGGTTTTTATGAGAATTAAATGTGTGACAGATGTTACATTCTTCTCACACTATCACACTTATTGCATAGAATGCTCTCAGCAAAAATAAATAAGAATTAATTCCCTACTCTGTGATACTGGCCAAGGGGCCCAGAGAGTCTTTAGTCTCGTAGCTATCAACAATTCAACGACTGACTTGATAATAGATGTTCGGTAAATGTTTGCTGGGTGGATGGAGGGATAGATGAGATGCACATGGTGGGGAAGACACTGGCCCTGTCTGGGGTGGTTAGTGGAAGCTGGGGGTCCCGTCATGGATTGAACTGTGTATCCCAAGAAATATGTATGGAAATTTGGCTGGGTCATGATTACTTGTGTTGTGTGATTGTCCTCCATTTTGTGATTTTCCTATGGTGTATGCTAAAGAAGACTAAGGTGGGAACTGTAAGTTCCTTCCTGAGGTCACCCCCCTGCTCCACTGTAAAGGGAGTTTCCCTGGAGTCAGGCTTGCACCACCTTTTATCCTTTTATCCTACAAGAGATACAAGGAAAGGGTAGCAAGCAGAGAGTTGGGAACCTCCAACTGTCAAGAAAGCAGCACTAGGAGAAGAGCACATCCTTGAGACTTGAGGTTCCTGTGCCAAGATGCTCCCTGGACAAAGACTGATGCTGGACAAAGACATAAGCAGCTTTTACACAGCCAACAAAGAGGGAAAGCCTTCTCATGGAGCGGACACCCTGAATTCAGACTGTGATGATTTAACTCATTGAATGGACTTGTAACTTGTGAATGGATTTGTAGCTTATCAGACTGTGACAATAAAATTTCTCTTTATGAAGCATTCCACTCATGGTATTTTCTGTTAGAGCAGTACCAGATGACTAAAATAGAATTTGGTACTGAGAGTGGAGTGCTGCTCTAACAAATATCTAAAATGTGAAACCTTTTTGAAACTGAATGGATGGAAGAAGGAACTCAGAAGAACTGCTAATACCTGAGAAGGCAGCAGATGGTGAGAAAAGCAGCTACAGCAGTGAACTGGCAGCTGCAGAAACAAAAGCCAACCCACGGAGTGAGAATGCTGAATACCTGTGTGCAGGAGGCTTCCTGGTGGAGTGGGGTGCCTCTGGGCACTTAGCAGTGGAACTAGGCTTGCTGACCCATGGAGTGAGAGAGCTGAGTGCCTTTGTGCAAGAGGCTACCTGCCAGAGTGGGGTGCCTCAAGGCACTTAAATTGGTGGAGCTATAGAACTTTGGAACACTTGGCACAGCGGGGCACATGTGGGCTTGAAGCATCATGAGGCCATAGAAGCTGAAGAGACAAGGTTAAGGAAAAGCTGAGCTGGCTCAGTCTCAGAAGGTATGGACATGACCTCAGGGGTTTGAAAGGGTGGAGCCATGGCTTCCTGTGTTTGTAAGGGTGGAGTTGCCACTCGGCTGGGCTTAAGGTGCACCTAAAGACAAGAGGGCGGAGTTGCTGTCCCAGTGGGCCTAGAAGGCAAGCTGTATAGCACAGGGTGGAACAGACTCCATTCAGATTCTAGACAATGTGGCCAATACCTGGAGTCTGCAGGATGAGGCTAATGTGTACATTGTCTCAGAGAACAGAGGATTATTGTCAAAGTTTTAATGACTATTATAATGTGTTCTGCTAACTTGCTTGTTACCTGTTAATGCCTAGTTTCACTTCAAGTTCTCCTGTTTGTTTAATGGAAATGTATAGCATATGTCTGCCTGTTCTATTGTACTTTGGAGACAGATGACTTGTATTCTTAGTTTCACAGATGTAGAGAAACTTTTGTATTGGGACTTAGAACTTATTTAAGACTTTTGGTATTGTATGGGATGAACATGTTTTTGCTATGACAGGATGAATGTGTTGTATGTTTCACAGATGTGATTTTTGGGAGGCCAAAGGGTGGAATCATGGATTGAACTGTGTACCCCAAAAACTAAGTATAGAAATTTGACTAGGTCATGATTACTTGTATTATGTGAGTGGCCTCCATTTTGTGATTTTCCTGTGCTGTATGCTAAAGAAGATTAGGATGGAACTATAAATCCCTTCCTAAGGTCACCTCCCTGCTTCCCTGTAAAGTGAGTTTCACTGGTGTCTGGCTTATACCACCTTTTATCCTACAAGATAGAAAAGGAAAAGGAAGCAAGCAGAGAGTTAGGAACCTCGCAAAGCAGCACCGAGAGAAGAGTGTGTCCTTCACACCAGAGGTTCCTGTGCCAAAATGCTCCCTGACTCAAGACTGATACAACATGAGGAACTTCTCCAGACCCAACAAAGAGGGAAAGCCTTCCCGTGGAGTGGACACCCTGAATTCGGACTCGTATCATACTGAACTGTGTAAGAATAAACTTTTCTTGGCTAAAGCCATCCACTTTGTGTTATCTCTGGTAGAGCAACACTAGCTGACTAGTACAGGTCCTAATGAAAAAGGTGGTGTTTCAATGGGGAGAGAGTGAACTTTACATTCAGACATTTTTTTTTTCGTTCTTTTTTTTTATTATGACTGAGACATTCCCATATAAATTTACATGCCCACCTCTATGCAGCTTCCACTGCTCTCCCTGCCGGGTGGCGGCACACTATTCCTCTCTGCTCCATATATGTCTCATCGTCCCAACAGTCTCCTTTCCCCTCCTGTCCACCCACTCACCTTCCTCCAGCCAGAAGTCATCAGGATGATATCCTATAGATGCAAAGAACCATAAAGTGCATCCAGTATGTGGTCACTCTGCATTGCCAAGTCCAATCCATTCGTGTCCGAAGAGTGGACCTTCGTTATGATTTATGGGCAAGGGCAGCATCAGGGCCAGGGTCCATGCTCCTAGGGGAACGCCAAAGCCACTGGACCATCAATTGAGGTCTTTCAGTGGAGATCTCAGGGTGCACCCCTTTTTATTGTGTTGCCAGTGAGACTCAGTGAGCTCTATTGTGGCTATCACTGGCGGTGGCCGGGCACCACCCGGTTCTTCTGGTCCCAAGTCTATGTAGGCATCCACTGATGTGGGTCTCTCTATCTTCTGGGTTGTGTTTACCCCATGTACATTCAGAGATTTTTGAAACTGAGCAACTGCTCTAAGCCAGGTACTGTCCTAGGGGCTGGGGATGTAACAGTGAAAAAGACACTTGCCCAGAGGAAGCTTACCTCCGAGGAGACTGACCAGGATGACGCTATGAAGGAAAATAAAGGCGGCACCAGTAAAAGGGCATGCATGTTCGGTAGCATGGCCAGGAAGGCCTCCCTGGGGAGGGCACTGAAGCAGAGACCTGTATGCACTAAGGGGGTGAATCAGTGCTTATACCCAAGGGGAGTATGTTCCAGCTGAGGGGACAGCAGGTACAGAGCTGCTGAGACAGGAGCTGACAGGCCAGTGAGGAGTCCAGTGTGGCTGGAGTGAGGTCAGTGAGAGAATGAGGAGATGAAGTCAGAGAGGTCACGTGAAGGGGAGGAGGTAGATCATGTAGCCTAGTGCGCACTGGCTCTTCCTGGAGTGGAATGGGAGCCATGGACGGTGCTGAGGAGCACAGTCTGACTGGTGTGAAGACTCTGGTCTCCAGACTAAGGAGAAAGGAGGGCTCCTTTCCCTTGGAAACCAGGTGTAGCTGGAAGGTGGAGCAGAGAGGGAGAAAGCTAGTACCCACTGTGCTGCAGACAGGTGCCAGGGCAAGTTGGGGTGGGAAGTGGGTCCTAGGAGCAGGAAAGGCTGCTGGGCCCCAACCAGAAGGGCCCTGGGGCTTCTCTTGGTCCGGTGAAGCATACACTGAGCTACCTGTTGAGAGGTCTGGTGAGAGGCAGAAGGGAGGGGCAGTGTAGGGCTCTGGTTGGGGAAAGTGGGGCATTTGGCAGGAAGACTGTCATCCTTCAGAAGGAATGACAGCTTGTCTGCAGTGGAAAGGCTGGAGGTACAGAGAGCCCACGGCTGGCTTCTTACCTCTTCCTCTACGCCAACAGCACAGCCTCCATCTACAGCATTCTCAGGTGGGTCCTCACTGCTCTGGGGGACCTGGCTCCACTGTTGTTACTGGAGTTCCTGACAGAGAGAATAGCCAAGTGACCTTGAAGAAGAAAAGGGGTTTAACCTAGATGGTCTCCAGTGAAGACCCCTTCTAGAATTTCTATTAGTAGATGGAATCAGACACTGGATCTCCCCTGCCTCCTTGCCATCGTGGTTTCAAGTTCCTTTCATGCCCTTTGTCTTCCCTTCTCTTCCGGGGGCTGCCATGCACAGTGGTGCAGTTGTCAGAACACCCAGCTGAGGGGTAATTTGGGGGCTTAAATCCAGCCCACACTCTGCTCAACAGACTGTGTGCCCCACCTGGCTCAGGGTTGCATTTACCCATAGTAAAAGATACCATTTTCTAGTTTGTTCTAAGATGCAGTAGGGATAGCTCATACATCCCTGCGCAGTGCACACTCCTATCTCTTTTGTCCTACCCTCCCCAGCCTCAAATGGTATCAGAGGGCAGCGTTTACAATGTGCCCTGGGGGGTGGGCAGCAGCTGCCTCTGTGAGGAGCCCTGCCTCCCAAGCCCGTGGCACTTTTCCTCTCCTTATCAATGCTGCAAGTTGCCTCTTAAAATTGCTCTGCCTCTCTGCCGTCATTAACACCGAGGATTAGGTCAGATGAGAGCATGTTTGCAGTCTTGGATGGCAGAGGAAAAACGCTGATGCTGATTATTCCAGATCTTACAGGCATGGCCTGTTCCGTGCTCCCAGTTGTTAATCAGAGGGACAAGCAGCGGTGGATGCGTGGTGGGTGGGCCAGGGCTATGGTTGGTTCTCATCCTGTTGCCAGGCCCAGGCAGCACATGTGCGGCTCCTGCTGGCCTAATGGCTGGCTTACCTGACCATCACAGGTGACCTGGCTCCTCGGCGCTATCGTATCCCTCAAAGGAGAGATGACCCATCAAGTGGCAAAATCACTGGTCTGCTTCTGAACCCGATGTATGGGAACAGGGACTGTGAGCGTTTCATCAGGGGCCCCATCAGCAAATTTTGTGTTCTGGGGCTAACTGGTGGGTCATGCAGCTGAGGGGTCAGTCTTTTAGACCACCCTTCCTTCAGGGCCCTCTCTGAAAAGTGTCTGTGCCTGTAAGAGGCCCGAACCCCCTGGCCTCCCCTTCTACCTCTCTGACTAGCAGCCTCTGCTCCAGTCACACCAGGTTGCCAGAACACAGGCCTTTAGCCCTTGCTCAGGCCTGTCTCTTGCCAGGAGTGCCTTCTCAGTCTTGCCCTCTGCGTAAGTTTGTCTTCTCTAAGCAGCCACTGTTGCTGCCAGTGCCCTGCCCCACCCCTGCACCTTTATCACATCCAACTGCCTGTACGTGCTTTTTTTTTGTCTGAGACTTTCTCTGGGTTCTGGAACTTGTATTGCCACCCAGTGGGGGGTCAAATCAGAAGTGCCCAGGAATTAATATTCCCCACTGAGTTGATGACTGGTAGTAATTGGTGTACATGTACATACCCCAGCTCTCTCCTGTCTGGAGGGCTGAGCCTGTACACTCTTTCCCAGAGTTCCCCAACAGGAAGGAGCCCAACTTGCCCCCAGTGGTGAATGACTTGATGATGCACCCGTTACTGGCTGCTGCACCTTCCCCATCTCACCTCTGCACTCCCCACAGTGTATCCTTAATCACCCAAATAAACTACTCACATTCAAGTCATTGTCTCAGGGACAGTTTCTGGGGGCACCAAACTAAGAAATCATCCCTCAGTGTCCTGCTCAAGCTTTCTGCAGTTTCTCCTGACTGTCTCTCCCTTGCACTCACCAGGGCTTCAAACTGGTTCATTCTGTCTTAACCCTTGGCAATGAATTTGCCTTTTCACCTCGGATACGTTGCATCATGGTCTACATTTTAAGAATCATTTGAGGATCTTGTTAAAACATAGATTCTGATTCTGGGGTGGAAAGTCAAACTCTCAGCGGGGAAACAATCTGTTGGGAGCCTTGGCGCTCACCCAGAGACAGGCCTCTTGGTCATTCTTCTGTGTTCCCAGGATGTTCCCAGTGGTTGCACAGTGGTTTATCTGGCTACATGTCCTGGAGCCCCACTAGTCCTGAAACTCTCTTAGGATAGACCCATGTCTTTTTTTCCTCTTTATTCTGTGAGCCTAGCATTGCCAAGGAACCAGCAGTGGAAATGTAACAACTGAGGGATTACAGAGAAACAGACAGTTCCCTGCATCATTTTATAAAGAGACCTGGCACTACTACTCTAGATGCTGTCACAATAAATGGCTGTATGGTGAAACTTCAGCCTCATGACTTACCTGCTCAACAATCCGCAATGGTTCCCTATTGGACTCCTTGCCAGCAGGACCTCACTGAGTTTTAGAACCCTCCATTATCTGACCCAGTCCTAAGAGGCAGTCAGGCCTCTTATTCAGAGACAGACTTCACCGTCAATTGCCTGGTTCCAAATCCTCGCTCTGCCAGTCCAGCTGGGTGATCGTGGGCAAGTTACTTAGCCTCTCTGGGCACTGGCTTCCTTATGTGCATGATACTGCTTCTCTCCTGTAAATATTTTAAAGATTACAAATCCCGCACAGTCTTTGTGAGCATACTAAAAGCCGCTGCATTACACAACTTAAATTAGTGAGTTTTTTTTGGTATGTGACTAGTATCTCCATTTAAAAAAAAAAAAAATCAAACATGATGTCTGGCCCAGGGTAAACCCTTTTAAAATATAATGGCCCTGGTGATACAATGGTTAGGTGTTTGGCTACTAACTGAAATGTTGGCAGTTAGGACCTACCCAGCCGCTCTGCAAGTGAAAGAGAAGGTAATCTACTAACTTAAAAGATTAACGAAAAAGAGCCAAACTCATTGGCAGTGAATGGATTCCAACTCATAGACTACAGCCTAGAAAACCACTGTCACAGGGAGTCACTATGAGCGGAAAAGGACCCCAAGGCACCTAACAGCAACAATCATTGTTATCAGCCATGTTTCCCCAGGAGCCTTAGCACCAGGCCAGGCACACAGCAGGTACTCTGTAAATATTTAGGAATAGATAATAACCTCAGCAAAGAGTACTGAGTACTGTCTACACAGGCAGATGTGTGTAGAGATTCAAACCTCAGTTTTGCATCCCTCAGGAAAGAGGCCCAAATTATTATCTGTGGAGGGAGGGCCTCAGACTCAAACCCATGAGTGCAACCTTCTGACCCAGTCACACCCTGATGCTTTGAGTCTCCCAGTTCTCTGCCCAGTGTTGTCTGTCCCAGGTGACAGTATGAGTCTGGCTGATTCTGGGTCATGAGTAAACAGAAAATACTAGTCCCAGGTTGAGGAATATTTTCTTATATTTATCTCCAACTCTGACTGTATCTGATGTTCTGGGAAGTGACTTCAAACAGCATCTTAAGGCTTTGGGAAGGCCCAGCTGTCAAAAGAAGGACTAGAAGACACAGCTTTTCCCCTGCCCAGCCTCTGACCCTTGGCCTGTTCCAGCCCCAGAATGCCCCTCCCTGACCAGAGGGGCATCCAGCTTCTCTGGGCCAGTGGTGGGCTCTAAAGTGGAGGTCCCATCTCAGCAAGGCCTAGCCTTAGGCTGAGGAGGAGCTGTGGCAGTCTTAGGGAGACACTTCAGCTCTGCTACCACATACCCAGGAGGGCAAGGCTGGGCATGGTTGGAGGGGCTTGTGATACCCTGCCTGGGAGGAGGACAGCCTAAAAGGTGTCGCAACCCCTCCCCCACCCTTGTACATGGCCCTAGAACACACACAACAGACGCCTATTCATTGCTGGCTGTACAGAAACCCAGGAAGGTCGGGTCACTCTCCCAGACTTGTGGTGGAAATTTCTACACCAGTGGACTGGCTCAGCCACGTGGTCGCGATGGACCAGGAAGGGTGAGGGTGCTGGTCCGAGTCCTAGGTGGCTGACTTGGTATGGCCAGCCCACCAAGAGCTAAAGTGGGACAGAAGCAGGGGGTACATAGTGGGGGGCCATGCCCTAAAACTGCCTGGGCCAAAAGAAACCGAGGTGGCCCTCACTGAGAAACCCCAGTGGTCTCTCCTGGCACTGGTTGCTTCCACATGCTTCCTCAAGAGATTTTTAGTCTGTTTCTGACCCGACACGTCTTTCCCCCTCTCCATCCAGCACAGACTCTTCTCAAACAAGCGCCAGCCCCTTGGTTCACCCCCCTTCGTCCCCCGCCCCCGCCCAACCTCCCCGCCCCCTCCTACCCCCCTCGCCCCCCGCCCGCCCCCCCTCACCCCCCCGCTCGCCCCCCCTCACCCCCGCCCCCCATCCCCCCCGCACCGGGAGACCCCTGACAGGAAGTAGGGAATCGGTGTAGACTAAGCTTCACGGAGCTGGGACCACCTCTACTTGTCACCACCTGGGCTCCCGGCATCTGGAGCCGCGTCTCCACCCCCGCCACGCACACATACACACACGCGCGCACACACAGACTCACGCTCACACAAACACACACCCGTGCGCAGACCCCGCCCGCGGCCCCGCCCCGGCCCCTGCGGGCGCCCCCTCTGGCGCTCGCGGACTCCGAGCGCAGCCCGCCGCGGGTGGCTGGTGGCGGGTGGCAGGAGGCGGTGGCTTCGGGGAGATTTGATTTTCCCGCAGCCCGGGTACCCCGGAGCCGGAGCTCGAGCCGAGGAGGTGGCGCTTGCAACCACGTCCCGAGCCCCGCCACCGCCCGTGCTGAGACCCAGCAAGAGACGGCGCAACCCGGCGCTCTGGGCGCCGGGCTACCTCCTCCGCCCGCGCCTCACCCTGCCGCCAGCCCCACGCCCCGTGCCCAGTTTCCCGCACCCCCTGTCTCCCCGCTCACCGCTGCGCGCCCCTCTACCCAGCTTCGCGCTGCTCTCCCGCTGCCCTCTCTTCGCGCCCCTTTCTGCCTCCCCCGCTGAGCCCTAGCCCCCTGGACACCTTGCCCCTCACTGCTGGCCCCCAGCTTCCTCGTCTCTCTACCCGCGCCCCTGCTCTCTCTGCGGCCCCCGCTCCACCGCCCCCCCTTCCCTCTCACTTCCCACGCCCCCTCTCCTCTCTCCTATCTCCTCCCCTTGCCGCCCCTCCCCGGCACCAGAGTTGGGGGAGAGCCTGGGGCTCTAGCAGCTCTGGATGAGACGCCTATAGCGCGAGGTTGACTAATTTGGGATTGGGGGCGCGGTGGGTGATGGAGCAGCCCGAGGACATGGCGTCGCTGAGCGAGTTCGACTCCTTGGCGGGCAGCATCCCGGCCACCAAGGTGGAGATCACCGTGTCCTGCAGGTGAGCTGCCGGCTAGCGTGTTCCCTCTCCCCCGCCCCTGAACCTGAAGACCGGCAACCCCCGTCGTCCCAATCCCCTGCCTCCGCTAGCTCCCTTCCTTTCAGGACGCCCACCTTCCCCTCCGCCAGGATCCCCTACCCAACCGCGGTTGGCTACAGCGGAGAAGGGGAAGCCAGCCTTGGGGTCGCATGCCGGAAAGTTTGCACTCCTACGATACAGACACAGCAACCAGGATCCAGGCGCCCGAATGGAGAGACGGAGGTAGTGAAAAGGCCATGTCAGAGTCTCGCCGAAAGTCTCTGTCTCTAATCAGCCCTTCCCAAATCGAGAAGTGATTTGCCCCTGTTCTTCCCAGGCGAGCACAGCGTCTTCTTTTTGTGCCCGTTTTGCATTTCTCCTCTCCTTTCCTTAGCCACAGCACCCTCCTCTCACCCCCCCACCATCCTAGACCCCAGAATGCTAAAATGTTTTTTCACTTTCAACATCAGCAAGACCAACTCCTTGAAAATGATCAGATGAATTTATTCGTACTGAGATGTGGATAATTGATAATCTAAAGTAGTACCATTAGAGCCAGCCAAGTGCCGTTAGAAAACAAACAAAAAAAAACCTTGTGTCCAAAATCTTAAACCAGCGGAATAGAACACAGATTGTGGAATTTTAGAATCCAGGAGAGAGCCGAGAGTATTTTGGTGGGCTGCATCCGCAGATTCTCAGTTATGTCACACAGACTTTGGGGTTCACTTCAGCTAAGAGCTTGCCCCCTCCTCCTCCAGCTTCTCCTAGCAGAAGCAAGGCTGCCCCAGGCAGTAAGGAGGGACTGCAGGAAAAGGAGAAGGGATTGTTCTCCTAGTGTAGTCACCCTGTGTCACTGCAGGAGCCTAGGTGAGACTGTGAGGGAGGGGCACGGTGGCTGAGACATAGGCCATCTTGAGGTTTCCCTAGGAAGTGCCTTGCCCCCTGCCCCAAACGACCAACAGCACTTCCAGAGCTCTGGCCGACTGCTGTGTCCCAAATCATGCATCCTGTTCTCTTCTAGGTACTTTTTGGCTAGACCCTTCATCCACTCTTGTGGCCCAGTGTTACCTATCAAATTTGGGGCATTGGGGAGGTGTGGGTGTATACCCAGAGGGCCTAAGCTGGGACATGAGAGAGGGACTCAGTGCGGGTTTTCTCCTGAAGACTTGGAGGTGAGTGGGCATGGGAGGCATGAGGTCAGATGTAGCCGCCCCCTGAGCCAGGCCCTTTGGGGAGGTCTCCAGTGACAGCTCCAGCATGTTTCTTCATGGGTCTCACGGATAGAACTGTCAGAATCACCTCCTACTGCCGTGTGCATCTTGCTGTTACTCTGCTGGGAGACTCTTGATGGCCCATTAGCTCCAGTCTTACCTCTTCAGTTGTCAACAGCTGCCACAGCCTGCTCTGTTCAGTTGTGCCTGTCCTCAGAGTTGTGTCCGGATCCTTCCCAGGGCCAAGTCTCTGAACAGCCCATTTTCCCTCGAGATTTCATTCTTCCTTCATCTCTGCCAGTTCATATTCTCCGCCCTGTTTAAGAGCCTGCTTCATGCTCATCAGCCTCCCTCCATCCTTCTCACTCATGGAGCACACAGCCCAAATCATTGTCTTCCATGTCTCCTGGGTCCATGGGATCACTCACAGACTGAGAACTAAACCTCTTAAGGTATCTCAGGTATGTAGATTTCATCCCTCCTCCTCCAAGACAACTGTGTGATCTTCTGAGGGTAGGGATTCCCACCCCAACTCAGACCCAAGAAACTCTCTACTGCTCTGGAAAGAAGAGGAGACAGGGTAGATGGATTGTAGCTTTGGAATTAGATATCTTGCAGTGGAATTTCTGCTCCACCGTTTGGGGCACACTTTGAGCCTCAGTTTCCCCCACTTGTCATATGCATAATGGTGAACACCTAGTAATCATCAAGCAGTCTTGTTCACTGAGGTAGCTCACATGCTTAGAACAGCACCTGGCACATTCAAGCCACTTAAATGAAAAAATTACCTTGCAAGATTAGGGACTTGAAGCAGATAGCACACTGCCTTGTACTTGCTTGGCAGACAGTGGGTACACAATAAGTACTGTGATTACCCTAAAAAGCCCTGGTGGTACAGTGATTCAGCGTTTAGTTGCTAACCAGAAGGTCAGCGATTAGAACCCATGAGCTGTTCCACTGGAGAAAAATGTGGCAGTCTGCTTCTGTAAAGATAATGTGGCCTTGGAAACCCTAGGGACAGTTCTGTTCTGTCCTCTATGGTCACTACAAGTTGGAATCGACTTGGAATTGACTCAACAGCAATGCTTTTCTTTCTTTTGATTACTGTAGGATCCCTGCTGGCATGATGGTTAAGTTCTTAGATGCTAACTGAAAGGGTGGTGGTTCTTACCCACCCAGCAGTTCTGCAGGAGAAAGACCTGGCAGTCTGCTTCTACAAAGATACAACCTAGGAAACCCTACCGGGTAGCTCTCATGTGTCATACAGGGTCGATAGGAGTCATAATCAGCTGGACACATACAACAACATGACATGATTATCCTAAGGCAGTAGCACGTGGTCTCTCCTGCTTGGTCTTTGAAGTGGAGGTATCTAAAGGAATCAAACTTTGTGCCCGTGAGGTGTGTAGGGTTGCATCTGAGTTCTTAGGGGGATGTGTTTCTGGAGTCAGCCCTGGCATCCATTCTCTCTCGAGGGATATGATCCATCAGCTGAAAAGGGCTCGACCCAGACCCTGTTTCTGCGCTCCAGAAAGCCAGAGAGTGGGGATGTGAGTTTCACTGGGGTACGGGTGGGGGGCCAGAGTCATTTGGAATTGAGTGGAGGCAGCAAACATTCAGGTAGGCTTAAAATTGTAAATCCATCCCTTTGCCTCAACCAGGTCCAACTGTCCAGGTTCTAGAACAGAGACAAGGAGGACAAGAAGAGGAGGAAGAGGGTACTTAGAGTGCTTTCTCCAGCACATTTTTCATGTCACCATCACTAGTTGATGGAGTCAAGGCCCAGTGTGCTGCCTCACCCCGGGGTCAGCAATGACTAGGCCCCAGGAGAGGAAGCTGTGGGTGCCTCTCCCCTGAGCATCTAGTTACCAGTGGACAGCGAACAGTGCAGCGGGCAGAGGGGTGGGTGAGACGAGAACTCAAGGGGCGTAGGATAAGCACCTGGGGTTGAGGAGGTCTACATTTTGGGGAGATCATGAAGTGTTGCCGCTCATTCCAAGGATGATGGTGATGATTTCCAGTTCTCTTCCCTCTCTGTTCTGTAAGAAAGTCCCTACCACCCTCCACAGCCCCAGGAGCTCCCTGCCGTCTGTCTAGGGCAAAGTTCAACCATCTGCCATCCCTTTCCTGGGGCACTCTTGACTGAGCAAAGCTGCCCGGTACAGGGACACGTCTGAGCACCAGCACCGGGCTGCCACAGAAGCCAAGCCAAGTCTCTGCTGAAGGCAGATGACAGTGAAATGGACATATTTGGGCCCTGGCTTCTCTTAGGGTCTCTCTTAGGCTCAGTTATAGTCTGCCCCCAAACAGTTGTTTTTACCTGCTTTAATAAACCTTTCGTGTCACCAGAAACCTTCGTACGTGGTGGGGCTCCGTAGACCATTGAAGAGGAGTTTAGAGATAGGCTGGTCGCTAGCTCCTGCTAGCATCTCTGTCTCAAGCAGCTGCCCTCTGTCTTCCAGCTGGCTTGGGGCTGCTGGGGCAGCTGTTGCCCCTGCCCTGGAGATACTGTTTTCTGCTGTTTGTTCAAGTTGACGTTTTAATGTCCCAGAGTCCAAGAAGCAGCCCAACTCAGAAACTCTGCCCTGGGCCTCTCAAAAAGGGTGTGAGGTGGCTCTGAGCACTTTCCTCTGACAGGCAGGGGAAGGGTGACATTGAGGAGGGAAGGACCTAGGGACAGTGTGGCAGCTGTCAAAAGAGCTGCTAGAAGAAAGAGGCCCATTCAGCCACTGGCTATGCTAAGGCACTCCCAGCTTACTGGAGCCTGAGGGCTAATAACAGTAACATTTGCTGAGTGCTGACTAAGTGCTAGGTACTTTACATCCATGTTAGGCTGTACTGAATGAAATTGCCTGGATGTAGCTGTTTTTTACCTACCAAAGCAGCAATTTTTTATGGTTTAACCTAAGATTATTGTGTTAGTTTTCTATTGTTGCATAACTAATTATCACAAATAAGTATCTTAAAACAATATCCATTTATTATCTCACAGCAACTGCAGGTCAGTTGTCCAGGCAGAGGGTGGCAGCCCAGTGGCTTACCAGGTGGAAATCAAGGTGTCGCCTGGGGGCTGCAATCCCAATCTGAGACTCAGGGTCCTCTGACAGGCTTATTCAGGTGGTTGGCAGAATTCAGTTCCTTGAGGTCGTATGAGTAGGGTTCTTACTTTCTTGATGGTGGTTGGCTGGAAGTCACTCTTATCTCTGGCCCTAGCCGTGTGGTCCTCACATAATATGGCGGCTTACTTCTTTAAAGCCTGAAGGAGACTTTCTGCTACAACGGAGTTTTATTTAACATGGTGTAATCACAGGAGTGAGTATCCAGCCACTTTTGTTGTGTAATGTAAGCTAATCAAGGGAGCGATCACACGCAGAGGGTTGTTGAGTGGTAGAACCCTTGCCTTCAGTGCAGAAGACTGGCATTTCATCTTGTTCATGGGGTCACCGTAAGTCGGGGGCTGGCTGCACGATGGCTAATAATAAGCCCACACTTGAAGGGAAGGAATTATGAAGGGCCTGTATACCAGGAGGCAGTGCTCTTGGGAATCCTCTTACAATTCTGCCTAACAGTTATCTTTTTTAACTTGGCAAGAATCCCTGTAGGACAGAGTAGAACTGCACCATAGAGTTTCCAAGGAGCACCTGGTGGATTTCAGCTGTCGGCCTCTTGGTTAGCAGACGTAGTACTTAACCACTATGCCACCAGGGTTTCCACGAGATAGTGGTATTTTCCCTTTTTGCTGATTAGGAAACTAGGGTTAAGAGAGGTTGAGGGAACTGTCTGAGATTACATAGCTAAAATGTTTTGGAGAGGGGTTTCGAAATCCAGTTTTTGCAGACTTTAGAGCCCTGAGGTATTCTTGTGGTCTGGGGATGGTGTCTTCATGGGTGTAAACCATGGCAGACCTGACCAAGAGGTAGGTGCTCTGTCCCAGGGGATGGGAGATGTCATCCTGGCTCAAGGGTGCTTGTGGCTCTGAGAGGTGAATCTGAGACTGGGGAAATCCCGAGAGAGCAGAGACCAGGGTAAGAGTCACAAGATGACAGGCAGCCTTCCATGGCATCCAGACTGTATGGTGGGAACTCGTGGTCCTTTGCCCCCAGCCCTCTGTCCTCCCTGCCCAGAGCCATGGTCATTGCTGGGGATACCCTAGCATTGGAAGGAGAGGATAGGGAAGAGGTAGGGGAATAATTACTTCTGTCTGGAAAGCTCTGGGGCACAGGATTGTGGTTCATTTAGGAATACTTTGGCTGCAGTTAGCAAATAATCTGACTGATAGTGGTTTAAACCCCAAAGACATTAAGTTTTCACAGAACACAATGAGTGAAGAGGTGGCAGTGTCAGAGCTGGTTTATCAGCTCACTTGGCCAGGAAGGAACCAGCCATGTCTCTACAATGTCATCTTCTAAACAATGAGCCTCATTGTCACAAGACGGCCGCCCTTGCTGCAGACATCACAACCACATTTAAATACAGGAGTTCTGCAGAATGTCATTTCTTTGAAAGGGTGTTTTTATCCAGAAAGCACAGGCCCTTTGCAGTCTTTGCTTCTATCTTAATGGCCAGAGCTAAGCAGTGGGTTCAGTCCTAGGCCAGGTATGAGGGGTGTCCATCAAATACCTGAACTACATTGGGTTCTGTTAGCAGGAAGAAAGTGAGGAACGATTACTGTGCTGGGGGAATCGGACGACAATGGCATCTACCACTGGGACTCTCCAAGTGGCCCCAGAGGCTACTTGAGGTCTCTGGGACTGGGAGAGAACTCAAGTTTGACATCTTGAGGATGGATTCCTCAGCCTTTCTTGTAGTCTGTGGACAGCCAGTGTTAGGTGATTGGGGGTTAGTTCTCCAAGTCCAACAAGACTGGACCTCAGACTACCTCTTCCTACTGGTTGCATGGGGAAGAAAAGAAGGCCTCCAACTGGGTGTGATTTTAGAGTACCACAAGGCATCTTTTTCACCTAATATATTTCTGCTAGTTTAGCACAGTAACTGAAGTTTCCACTAAGAGAACTTTGCGTCTTTTGATATTGATGAATCCTGGGCAAGAGATTGACAGCAAGGCAGTTCTTGACTTAAGTTTTCTGAAATTTGGACTATGTCATTTAAGTTCTCCAAGACCCAGTCTCCCCATCTGTAACATAGGAGCATACCAGTCCTGTTCACATCTTATAGGATTGTTTATGAAGACCAAAGAGATGGTGCCTCTGAAGTTGTCTGTAAACTGGAACATGTTAAATGAGCTTGATAGTGGTGATAATGATAATATAGGTACCAATTACTGATCACTAAAGACACATTCATGCGTTTGATAATTGGTACTGACCTCCACTTGTTGTTGAGTATCACCAGGCACAATTCCAAGTGCTGGGGTGACAGTGGGTAAACAAAAGAAACTTTCCCCTTACTGCACTTACCATGTGGGTGGTAAGGCAGACTATAATCAAATATACGAAGTGTTTATTAAACAGAATATGCTATAGGGATATATGTTCTGAAGTTCATGGTTGTGGAGGATGCTTTGAACAGGATGGGCAGGTGATATTTGAGCTTAGATTGACAGGATGAGAAAGACAGCTCTGGGAGGATCTGGAGGAAAGATAATTCAGATAGGGAAAAGAGCAAGTGCCAAGGCCCTGTGGCAGGAAAGCCCTTAGTATGCTTTCGGAAGTGTATGGAGGCCACTGGGGCTGCAGCAGTGTGAATGACGTGAGGGCTAGAGGAGGGTGAGGACAGAGAAAAATGAGAGGTGCAGGTCATGGACTTGTGCGCCGTGCTAAGGAGCTTATTTTTCCAGTAGCAGTTTGGGGAAGGGGTTCAAATTGGTTTAATGTGGTGATCTGGCAGACCTTTTAAAAAAATTTTGTTCCCCTCTGATCACTGTGAAAAGAATGGACTAGGAAGTGGGGGAGGCAGGAATTGAAACAGATTGCTGGGCAGGAGACCACTGCACCTCCAGGTGAGAGAAGATGGTGACTTGGGGAAAGAGTGGGCAGCCTCAGGAGATGTTTTTGAATTTGAAAGCTTTGGGACTTGTTGATGGATGGGACAGGAAGGAGTATAAGGGAGAAGGATAATCCAGGATGCCTCCTACGTTTCTGTTTTAAGTGAACAGGTACATGACCTGTTTTAGTCAGCTAGGGCTGCTCTAACAGAAATACCACAGAGTGGATGGCTTTAACAAAGAAAGATTTATTCTTACACAGTCCGGTAGGTTGCAAGTCCATATTCAGGGTGTCCGCTCCAGGGAAAGACTTTCCCCTTGACGGCTCTGGAGGAAAGTCCGGTATTGCATCAGTCATTGTCCAGGGAGCGTCCTCACACAAGAACCTCTGGTCTGAAGGACGTGCTCTGCTCCCGGTGCTGCTTGCTTGATGGTAGCGAGGTTCTCAAATTGTCCTTGGTTCTTTTTCCTTTTATTCCTTGCAAGCTAAAAGCATTAAGGGTGGGGCAAGCCATGCTCCAGGGAAACTTCCCCCATAGCAGGAATTCACAGCCCCACCCTAATCCTTTAACATACAGGTTAGCAAAACCACACAATGGAGGACAGTCCCAAGATACTGGAAACCATATCCCAGCCACGTGGCTGCACACATTTTTGGGGGGACACAATTCAAACCATGACATCCCACCCTTTGACAACCCAAAAATCACATCACAAAAACATTTAACACATTCATCTCACTACAGCAAAATTATGTCCATCCATATAACAGAAGTTTTAAATCAGCTCCAAGTCCAAAATACAAAAACTCTTCTACATCTGTGAAACTTAGAAGGCATTAACAGGCAACAGGCAAGTATACAGAACACATTACATTAGCCCTCAAAGCTTTGGAAATACTCTTACATTTTCTGAGACATTCTACACAACAGCAATGCTCTCCAGACTCTAGGTATTGGCCACACTCTCTGGTTTCTGAGTGGAGACCTCCAGCCCCGTGCTACAACTCTGCCTTCAAGGCCCACTTGGACAGAAACTCTGTCCCATCGGCTTTAGGAGCACCCTAAGCCCAACTGAGTGGCAATTCCACCCTTACGAACACAGCACGCCATGGTTCCACCCTTTCAAACCCCTGAGGTCATGGCCATACCTCTTGAGACTGAGGCAGCTCAGCTTCTCACGCTATTTGTCTCTTCAGCTTCAGCTTCCTATGGCCGCATGGTTTGGGCCTCAGGCCCACATCTGCCCTGCCGGGCAAGTGTTCCAAAGCTCTGTAGCTCCACTGGTTTAAGTGCCCGGAGGCACCCCACTCTTGCTGGAAAGCGTCCTGCCCAAAGGCACTCAACTCTCTCACTCCGTGGGTCAGCCAGGCCAGCTCCACCGATTCAAGTGCCCAGAGGCACCCCGTTCCGCGAGGAAAACTCTGCGCAGGCACTGACCTCTCTCGCTCCACGGGTCGGCTCCAGCGCTGCCTCTGGTTCTGCTGCTGCCGCTGCCGCTGCTGCCGGTCCTCCGTTGTTTCTCACCATCTACGCCTTCTTCGTTCCTTCTGAATCTTCTATCCATTCGCAGTTTCAAAGTGGCTTCCACATTTTAGGTATTTGCTAGAGCAGCACCCCACTCCTGGTACCAATTCTGTTTTAGTCAGCTAGGGCTGCTCTAACAGAAATACCACAGAGTGGATGGCTTTAACAAAGAAAGATTTATTCTTACACAGTCCGGTAGGTTGCAAGTCCATATTCAGGGTGTCCGCTCCAGGGAAAGACTTTCCCCTTGACGGCTCTGGAGGAAAGTCCGGTATTGCATCAGTCATTGTCCAGGGAGCGTCCTCACACAAGAACCTCTGGTCTGAAGGACGTGCTCTGCTCCCGGTGCTGCTTGCTTGATGGTAGCGAGGTTCTCAAATTGTCCTTGGTTCTTTTTCCTTTTATTCCTTGCAAGCTAAAAGCATTAAGGGTGGGGCAAGCCATGCTCCAGGGAAACTTCCCCCATAGCAGGAATTCACAGCCCCACCCTAATCCTTTAACATACAGGTTAGCAAAACCACACAATGGAGGACAGTCCCAAGATACTGGAAACCATATCCCAGCCACGTGGCTGCACACATTTTTGGGGGGACACAATTCAAACCATGACATGACCCATATGCAGATGAGGAAACCAAGGCTAAGTAGCTTGTCCAGGGTCATAGAATGACCATGTGGCCTGTGGAGATCAAAGCTTAGATGCATCTGAGGCCAGAAGCCATCCTCTTGCCTCTCTACCACACAGCCATGGGAGGGATGATTACTCCAGTAATTAATAATAATAATAATGCAGATAGCCCCAGAAAGGAGAGCTCTTTAAGCCTTGTGAAAATTGCTTTTAGACCTTGGCAAGGTTGCCTGGCAGGGAGACAGTGCACATGAGTGAGGGCCTGGTTCTGAAAGGGAAGATGGGTGAGTGCCAGGGGCTAGATGCCAAGGCCCTTTCATCCCCAGCTTGCTTCCTGCCTTTCCTTGGATTGCTCCTTCCTTCTGCTCGTTGGTGGGGGAGCAGGGCAGGAGGAGAAGGGAGACCCTTCCCGTTCCTCAGTTGTTCATTTGTCTGGGTGCAGCTCTGATAAGGCTGCACAGGAAGTGAGGTATGGAGGGTATTTGGACCCTGCTGGACCCCGATGGGGCTTCGGAAAACCTTGTATTTTTGAGAATGCAGATTGTTCTTCGGGTACCCGCATATGAGCTCAGTCTTCAGAGTTCAGGTTTTGGTGAATGCCCTGACAAGCTAGGTGATATACTGGGTGTACCACTTGAAACGAGGGAGCTGTCTACATCTTGGCGTGGATATGTGAGGTGAATAGGGTGTCACAGGTTAAGTACCTGACAAAAGGCTTGGCTCATATAAGATACTTGATTGATGTTATTCTCCGCTCACTGCCTTTTGCCTGCATCTGGGGAATCAGCCAGATGTTTGGTGTTGAGTTGCTGCATAAAGGAACAGGGTGTTGTTGGTGGACCCTTAAGTCCCAGGGAGTCTCAACAGGACCCCTTAGGGGTTCCGTGCTTCTACCTGACATTGGCCCACCTGTCCTGTGGTGTGTGGGTGTTTGAGTTCCTGCTCCAGCTTGGCATTATGGAGTAGGGAGGAAAGAGTGTGGGACATCCCTAGATGCCACCCCGATTCTCCTCAGGTGTTTATTGCACATGTATTATTTCAGCTTACTATATACCAGACAGTGGTTTTAACTGCGTTGCATATATTAACTCTGTTACTTTTTTGGAAGACCCCTGGAAAGGGAGGGATTATTATTATACCCACTTTACAGATGACAATACTGAGGCACAGAGAGGTTAAGTGACTTGCCTGAGGTCATACAGCTAGAAGAGGCAGAACTGTGTTTCGGACGCCACAGTGAACTCCCCGTCTGTGCTCACGGTGCCTCTACCTTTTACCTGTCTTCAGAGGGATGCTTAGGGCTGGTTGTTGGAAAGAATAAACCATCTTTTCCTAACCTTTTGGCTTCATAAGTCTGTTAGGGAATCTGATAAAACTGCTCAAAACAATGCATTTATATGTACCACTATGCCACATTTTGCTTACAGCTTCAGAGGACCCACCTCCATTAAGGACCCTGGTCAAGAAAAAGCCAAGGGTGGGTGCTGTTAATGTGATTCCTTCTGCATTGCTAAGGGAGGTAGAAGGAGAAAAAAACTCAGCCAGGGTGGCTGCTCAGTGAATCCATGCAGGATTCACAGGCTCTGTTTAGGTACAGCCAGGGAGATGTGGTGGTCAGTTCACTGAGTGTCTGTGCTCCACAAGGGCAAATGTGTCTTTTTCACAGACAAGAGTTTCCTGAGGTAGACGCTGTCACCCCTCAGACTGGGACTCCCCTCACACTGGGCCTCTCTAAGGACAGGGCTATGTTTCCTCTCAGACTTGGGGTTCCTGAGGGCAGGGCTGTGTCTTCCCTCAGACTAGGGTTCCCTGAGGGCGGGGATGTGTGTCCCCCTCAGATTGGGGCTCCCTGAGGGAGGGCACTATGTCTCCTCTCAGGCTGGGGCTCTCTGAAGGCTGGGTTGTGTCTCCTCTCAGACTGACTCCCATTTGGGGCTTTCCAGTGCTTGCTTCCTTTGCAGAGATCTTCGAGACTTCTAATTTGATGGCCCAGTGGATGATCCTGATCTGTCTCTGAACTGGAGATAATTTCTTGAGGGAGAATGGGAAGGAGAGGAGGCCTCAACTCTGCTTTCCTGGCCTTGATTTAAGGAACAAAAGAATCCAAACTCCAGGCTGCTGTATGGACAGCTGAAGGGTTTTGTATTCTTTTGGGGAAAAAATACATTTTGCCTATTGGAAAAATTTCTCTTTGAGCTCTCCACAGGCAGAAAAAGGAGAGTTATCTGTGCCCTCATAGCTCAGGCCCTGGTTTCTTCCCCTGTTGGTATCTTACTGGCTTTGTGACTGTGGAGACGTCAGTTACCATCTCTGGCGTCAGTGTCCTCAATGGATCAGGATGAGGATCACAGGAAATGTACTTTACATTGTAAGAGCCTCCAAGGGCTTTGTAGGAAAGCTGAGGAAGCTGAGGCCCTAAGTCAGGGAGACTCAACAGGTAGTGTCTGGACTCCTGCCATCAGAAACACAGAGGGAGGGAGGGGTCACTTGTTTAAATATAGCCTCTAGGCGCTGCCTAGGACCCAAAACACCAGACTCTGGGACCAGGCCCAAGAACCTGCCTTTTTACAGCTAGGGGCAGGGGTGATTCCCACAGAGTGTGAGGCCTGTTGCTTAAGGCGGTGAAGCTACTATCCCGGGGCCAAGAAAGGAGATTCGGCAGGCCCTGAGGCTTCCTGTCAGGAGAGACAGTTGCAGTGAGGGATGGACAGGGTAAAGTGTGGCAGAGGGGAAGCATCAGAGAGGGGTGTAGGAGCCTGGGCAAAGAGGCAGAGTGTTCTCAAGGCTGAGATGGGAGAGGGAGAGGCAGAGGCTGAGGGGGAGGCTGAGGCTGGTGTGAGGCGGGAAGGGCTGCTCTCAGCCACCTATGAAGGGAATTCAGCAAGCCCATCAGATCAGAATAGAGCCCAGGGTGTCTTTGGTCCAGCTAGGATGGAGGAGGCTTACGCCATCCACTTGCTTCTCCCTTGTCAACAGGTGTACCTGAACGTCAGTCAAGAGAATGACTGCTGTACTCAGCACCAGACCTGACAGTAATAACAAACCTGCCACACAAGCCTGGCTGTGTCCCAAGGGCTCCACATATCTAATCTCCATAGCAGTCTTGAGGGGGAGAACTGTTTGTAACCCTGCTTTACATACAAGGAAATGGAGGCATGGAGAAGGCTTGTAACCTGTCCAAGTGTGCACAGACAGTTAAGTGAAAGAGCTAAGATAGGAACCTAGCTTGCCTGACTGAAGAGTTTACCTACTTAACCCTTACTCTCTACAGCTAAGTCTAAGGGGTGGTCCCTAAGGCGAACAGTGTACCATCCAGGTAGGGGAGACATCCTTCATCCGTCCAGTTTTCCTCATCCTGCTCTGAGTCAGGCACTGGGCTGGCTTGGCAGACACAGGGTCTCTCTCCAGGAGGAAGACACAGCCAGTGTGGGAGACAGATGCATCCATGGTCTCTGCAGCTCAGAACGTGCTGGGTATGGCAGTGGGACGTTGCAAGTCAGAGTATTGAATACTGTGGGTCAGAGAGCCCTCAGGGGAGGGGAAGAAGAAAAGCGTGGTGGTGGTGTCCAGAGATGGCAAAATCAAGGCAGAAGGATTTGAACGGGCATAGAAGGATTCGAGCAACTACTAACCAAAAGGTTGATGGTTGCCTCTCATCCAAAGGCACCTCGGAAGAAAGGCCTGGTGATTTGCTTCTGAAAGGTCATAGCCATGAAAACACCTGTGGAGGGCAGTTCTACTCAGCAGCACACATGGGGTCACCAAGAGTTGGAATGGATTTAACAGCAGTGGATTAGGAGGATGGAAAGGATAATTTCAGCAGGGTGGAGGAGAGAGTATCCTATCCTGTCCTCTAGGGTGTGGGGACTACGGGGATCCACACCCCAGGGCTCAGAGTTCTAAAGATACTGGCCAGGGAGCATTTAGAAGCCAGGTGACTGGATTCTATTTCTTATTTCAGCTGTGTGCCTCTGACCCAGCCAGGAGGGTAACCAGGGCCAAGAAAACTCTCCCTTGCTTCTCTTTGAAGAGAAGACTTCAGCACACACACACAGCCCCCCCCTCCCCCCACCTATTTCTCACTAGCCTGCTCCTAGCGAAACTTGAGTTCCAGACCCAAATTTGGAGAAGACTCAGACCTTGGAGGAGTCAGTTGTCTTTTCTTGAAATCTCACAGTTCCAATTTATAGAGGACTTGGAAAAGGTGACCTATGAGGGCCCTTCCAGCTTGAACATTCTAGAGTGTTATGTAATTATAGAATCTTATCCTGAAATTCAAAGATAATCCCCAGTGCTTGCTTTAGTGGAGAAATCTAAACACACACACACACGCACGCACGCACCCCAGACACACTTTATGGCTTTTCAGCTCCTCACGGGGCCACAGGTCCCCCACTCTAGAGTCATCTAAGCGGTAAAGGGTTTTGTCCTCTGTTCACACTGTGACAGACACCCCGCCCTCAAACCTGCCTGCTTCAGGAGGAGGTCAGCCCAGTGATGGGCCAGCCCGCGTCACACCTCTCATCCTTGGTGTAACAGAGCCTATAAAAGGGGCATCTTACATGGAATGTAGCCCCTGCTGCCTACTTTTCAAAGCCGCCTCGCATATCTTTTCATCTGATGTGCATGCAGAGGGCTGGGAGGTTTATCAGATGGTTTCCAAAGTGACAGCTGGCTGGGAGCAGGTCTGCTGCAGGGATTGTCACGAGCTGGAGGGGAAGTGTCAGGGAAGAGTGGCTACTTTAGGGGAGAAGTCCGTGAATGGAGAGACCTGAGCTGGGGCTGGGATGTAAGCTCTGCAGAGACTGGTTTCCCCCAAAGTGTCTCGGGATCCCTCTCTTGGATGGGTCCTTCTCTGGGCGTCTGCCCGGGGACTGGAGCCTGGGTGACTCATGAGCACCATCCTCGGGCGTGAGAGGATGCCATGTGTTGATACCAGGTTGCTGTTGCATCTGCCCATCTATCTTGCTGTCTGTCAGTCTCTGGCTTCTACCTCAGGGTGAGGGGTGTGGGCAGTAGGTTTAACTGTTGTCCAGACGGGCTGTCACAGCTGATGGCTTCAGTGACTCAGGGAAATGCCGCCTCCTAGATTTTTCTGGCTGTACCACCACCGCTTGTTGTGTGGTGTGGTCAATCCCTTCCCCTCTCTGTCCTTTAGTCTCCTCCCTCCTCAAGGAGAAGGTGGAGCAGAGGATCCCGAGGGTCCTGTTCAACTCTGACATTTGGAGTTGGCTGGCCGGAAGCAATACAGCTTAGTGTTGTTTCCTCTTCTCTGGCAGGAGAGGTTTGAGGGGCGTAAGGGCCCTGGGGCACCATAGGAGTGGCCCAGGAAAGTGGCATGACTCCTTGGAACATCTCTGAGGGAGGTCAAGATCTGAGATGGTTGGGAACAGCAGGAGCTTAACTTTTAGACAGTTCAGCAAGGGAGTCTGAGAGCTGCCCCTTGGGGGAGGAAGTAGGAGGAGGGTTTACGGGAAACTCCTTCAGGGGAAGTGGAAAGTGAGCTGGGGAAGGGTAGACTGAGTCAGCACAAGATGGATAATGTACAGGTCCCACTGGAACCCCAGGAAGACTGAGTAGAACACACCCCATAGTTGTTCCCTGGGGAGGAGTGAAGAGGCTCAATAGTTATCCCCTAACTCCTGCCCTTAGTGGTTGATGTATAAATTTGAATAATAGTTGTATTAACTGGTCTTCCTTGTAGGTGTATTGAATTATTCTGTCATTGACAGCATTGTACTTCAGGATAGATTTGGAAATGTTCTTTTCGATGTTGAATACAATACCATTCAAACTGCCATTCCCACGGTACATGAGACCGTATGAGTATCCGATCCCAAATGGCCAACACCAGTCCATTTCGGCTCGCTAATGCCTCGGCTATCAATGTTTAGACATTCCTTTTTTTTTTTAACTTCCAATTTTCCTAGATTCATGCTTTGTGTATTCCATATTCCAATTATTAATGGATGTTTATAGCTGTTTCTTCTCATTTGGAGCCATGCCACATCAGCAAACGAAGATCCAGACAGCTTGTCCCCATGTCATTAAGGTTGACTCGACTTTGAGGAGACAGCTGTTCTTCTACAAGCGTCTTTTGAGTGCTTTCCTATCTGGGGAGTCTCACTTTCCGGCACTGTATTAGACAGTGTTCTGCTGCTGTTCATAAGGTTTTCACTGGCTAATTCTTCCCCAAAGTAGACTGTCCTTCTTAGTCTCTTTTACTTGAAGCTCCGCTGAAACTTGTCCGCCATGGGTGACCCTGCTGGTATCTGAATGCTGGTGCAGTAGCTTCCAGCATCACAGCAACAGGCAAGTTCCCACAGTACAACAAACTAACAGACATATGGTAGGATAATATCCACACACATAATAAGGAGGACCAGTTAATGACTGTTACTCAAATTTACGCAGCAACCACTAAAGCCAAAAATGAAGACACTGAAGATTTTTACCAATTTCTGCAGTCTGAAATTGATTGAACATGCAGTCAGGAATCCATTAATGAGTACTGGTGATTGGAATGCCGAAGTTGGAAAACAGGAAGTAGGATTGGTAGTTGGAAAATATGGCCTTGTTGATAGAAAGGATGCCGGAGATCACATGATAGAATTTTACAAGATCAACAATTTCCTTATTGCAAATACCTTTTTTCACCAACATAAAGAGTGACAGTACACATGGATGTCACCAGATGGAATACACAGGGATCAGATCAACTGTATATGGAAAGAGATGATGGAAAAACTCAATATAATCAGTAAGAACAAGGCCAGGTGCTGATTGAAAGCATAGACCATCAACTGCTTATATCCAAGTTCAAATTGAAACAAAAAAAAAAATTAGAAAAACTCCATAAAAGTTGAGTATATCCCACCTGAGTTTAGAGACCAGCTCAAGAATAGATTTGATGCATTAAACACTAATGACCAAAAACCAGATGGATTATGGACTGACATCAAGGACATCATACATGCAGGAAGCAAGAAGGCGTTGAAAAGACAGGAAAGAAAGAAAAGACCAAAATGGATGTCAGAAGAGACTCTGAAACTTGCTCTGGAATGTAGAGTAGCTAAAGTGAATGCAAGAAATGATGAAGTAAAAGAGCTGAACAGAAGGGCTCAAAGGGAGCTCAAGAAGACTAAATATTGTGATAACAAGTGCAAAAAGTTGGAAATAGAAAACCAAAAGGAAAGAAAATACTCTGCATTCCTCAAGCTGAAAATGTTGAATTAAAAATTCAAGCCTCCAGTTGCAATAGGGAGGAATTTCATGGGGGGGAAATACTGAACAACACAGGAAGCGTCAAAAGAAGATAGAAGGAATACACAGAGTCATTACACCAAAAAGAGCTGGTTGACATTCAGGAGGTAGCATATGATGAGGAACCAATGGTACTGAAGGAAGAAGTTGAAACTGCGTTGAAAAGCCCTGGTGAAAAATAAGGCTGGAGGAATTCATGGAATATCAACTGAGATGTTTCAACAAATGGATGCAGCACTGGAAGTGCTCACTTGTCTACATCAAGATATCTGGAAGGCAGCTATCTGGCCTACCAACTGAAAGAGAACAGTATTTATGCTTATTCTCAAGAAAGGTGGTCCAACCAAATGTGAAAATTATTGAAGAGTATCATAATATCATATGCAGGTAAAATTTTGCTGACGATCACTCAGAAGCAGCTGTAGAAGTATATTGACAGGGAACTACCAGAAATTCAGGCTGGATTCAGAAGAGGACATGGAACCAAAGATATCATTGCTGATGTCAGATGGATCTTGGCCTAAGAGTAGAGAATGCCAGAAAGATGTTTACCTGTGTTTTATTGATTATGAAAAGGCATTCAACTGTGTGGATTGTAATAGGTTATGATAACATTGCAGGGAATAGGAATTCTAGAAAACTCAGTGGTGCTCATGAGGAAACTGTACATGGAGCAAAAGGAAGTCATTTGAACAGAACAAGGGGACACTGTATGGTTATTTGCTGAGCAAATAACCCAGGAAGCTGGGCTGTATGAGGAAGAACAGAACATCAGGAATGGAGGAGGACTCATTAACAAACCGCGTTAGGCAGATAACACAACCTTGCTTGCTGAAAGTGAAGAGTACTTAAAGCACTTATTGATGAAAATGAAAGACCACAGACTTCAGTGTGAATTACATTTCAACATCAAGAAAACAAAAATACAACTGGGCCTACAAAAACCAACTCCAACTGGATAAAAGACCTAAATATCAAACCTAAAACGATAAAGGTCATCCAAGAAAAGGTAGGAACAACAGTGGAAGTTTTAATACACAATGAGGACAGACTCCAAAATCTGTCAAAGAAACCTCAATTAACAGAAGAGAAAGTAGATAAATGGGAACTATTAAGAATCAAATACTTTTGCTCATCCAAAAACTTTATTAATAGAATTAAAAGAACACCCACAGAGTGGGAAAAAATATTTGGCAACTCTATGTCAGATCGACGCCTGATCTCCATAATCTATAAGATACTACAAAATATCAATAAGAAGAAGATAAACCATCCAATTAAGCGATGGGCAAAGGAGATGGACAGATACTTCACTAAAGAGGAGATCCAGGCAGCCAAAACACACATGCGGACATGTTCACGATCTTTAGCTATTAAAGAAATTCAAATCAAGACAACAGTGAGATACCATCTCACCCCAACAAGATTGGCCATGATCCAGAAAACACAAAACAACAAATGCTGGAGAGGCTGTAGAGAAAGTGGAACCCTCCTACACTGTTGGTGGGGTTGCAAAATGGTCCAGCCTCTTTGGAAGGCAATCTGGCGCTTCCTTAAAAAAATGAATATTGATATACCATTTAACCCAGTAATTCCACTACTTGGAATATATCCTACAGATTCAAGGCCTTTCACACCAACGGACACATGCAGCAGAATGTTTATCGCGGCACAGTCCACAATAGCAAAAAGGTGGAATCAACCTAGATGCCCAACAATAGAAGAATGGATAGGTAAACTGTGGTACATATACTCAATGGAGCACTACGCAATGATAAAGAATAACGATGATTCCAGGAAACATCTCCTAACCTGGTTTCAACTGGAAGACATTATGTTGAGTGAGAGTAGTCAGCGACAAAAGGACAAATACTGTATGAGACCTCTATGATAAGATCTCAAAATCAGACTTGTGTATAGAAGAAAAGACTCTTTGACAGCTGCAAGGGAGGGAGGGAGGGAGGGCGAAGGGGGAAGGGTTTAGTTTAGAAAGTTACTAGAAATCTAGTTGGGAGAAAGAGGTGACAGCACACATTAGGAACAAGAACAACATTAAGTGGACTTCAGCATAACTTGAGTACTCCTTCCATCTTAACTCAATACTGCAAGGATAGAGAAGCTGGGGCGGGGGGCGGGGGACCATGCTCTTAGGCGAATTCCAGGCCAATTGGCACAACTAGCATTTTGCTAAGAGAGCTCTCTGCACCCCACATTGGTGAGTGGCATCTGGGGTCTTAAAAGCTGCCAAGCTGCCATCCGAGGACACAGCAAATGGTCCCAACTCAGCAGGAACGGATGCTCACCGAGGGCCAAAATGGCATGCGGTAAAGACAACCGAGAAGACAGAGAGACCCACAAGAGTGGGTGCCTACATCGACCTGGGACCGGAAGAACCGGATGGTGCCCGGCCACCACCAGTGATAGCCATGACGGAGCTCACAGAGAGGAGCCTCACTGACAACACAAGAATAAAAAGAGGTGCATCATGAGATCTCCACTAAAAGACCTCAATTGATGGTCCAGCGGTTTTGGGGTTCCTCTGAGAGCATGGCCCCCAGCCCTGATGCTGCCCGTTCCCATAAATTATAACAAAGGTCCACTCTTTGGACAGGAATGGAATGGACAGGAATGCAATGCAGAGTAACCATATGTTGGAAGCACTTTATGGTTCTATACATCTATAGGATATCATCTTGCTGACCTCTGGCTGGAGGAAGGGGAGTGGACGGAGAGGAGGGGAAAGGAGACTGTTGAGAGGATGAGACATGTATGGAGCAGAGAGGAACAGTGTGCAGTCACCGGACAGGGAGAGCAGTGGATGTTGCATATAGGGGGGCATGTAAATTTACATGTGAATGTACATTTTTACTCAGTTATGTTAAATAAAAAAAGAAAAAGAAAAAAAATACAACTGGGCCAATAAACAACATCATGATAAACAGAGAAAAGACAGGTTGTGAAGGATTTCATTTTAGTTGGGTCCACAATCAACACCTATGGAAGCAGCAGTCAAGAGATCAAAAGATGCATTGCTTTGGGAAAACCTGCTGCAAAGGACCTCTTTAAAACATTGAAAAGCAAAGATGTCACCTTGAAGACTAAGGTGCATGTGACTGAAAGCATGTTATTTTCAGTCATATGCATGCAAAAGCTGGACGATGAATAAGGAACACAGAAGAATTGATGCCTTTGAATTGTGGTGAAGAAGAATATTGAGTATACCATGGACTGCCAAAAGAATGAACAGATCTCTACTGGAAGAAGTGTAGCCAGAGTGCTCCTTTGCAGCAAGGATGGTGAGACTATAGCTTACAGAATTTGAATATGTCGCCAGGAAGGATCAGTCCCTGGAGAAGGACCTCTTGCTTGGTGAAGTAGAGAGTCAGCAAAAAGGAGACAGGCCCTCAAAGAGATGGACTGACACAGTGGCTACAACGGTGATCTCAAGCTTAACAACAATTATGGGCCTGGCACTGTACCGGGCAGTGTTCTGTTGTGTTGTACATAGGATCGCAATGAGTTTGAACTGACTTGGCAGCACCTAACAGTAACAACAAGAACTCCTGCCTGCCGTTGGAGGAAGGCCCCGGGAGTGCAAAACTTGCCGCTACTTGGAGCTTGGCCTGCCGGAGAAGGCCTTCAGGAGCGAAGCCAAGTCCAGAGGAAGCCATGAGTGTATACAGGAACTGGAAAGGCTGAGAAGGTGCTGGCAGGCCACCAACAACCTTCAGATGAGGAAACAAGCTCAGAGAGGTTGAATCATTTCACAGCCAGAGCTGTGTTGATCCTGACAACAGCAGTTCACTGTGGAATGATATTCCGGAGCCTCAGCTTTCACATCCATAAGATGGGACCATATCTACCAAACTCCCACCTTGCATGACAGGGTGAAAATTAGGAGCTGTTTTGCAAATTCTGAACCATCACTGAGGTTCAATGAAGGTGAGCTGAGGATCCCAAGGGTCCCATCTAGGTTTGACATTTGGAGTTAGCTGATACATGGTGAGTCTTTTATTCCCCAATACTGTGTCCGTCGTCTTGATGTAACGTCTTCAGGTCTGAAGGCCAGGGCTGTTCATTAGTTCTGACATTAACCACAGAAGGACCCTGCTCAAATGAGTATGTGTTCCCCTTCCAAAAAAAAAAAAAAAGATCTGTCTCCATGAAGTCAATTCTGACTCTGCCGCATGGAGTCATTTCCAAAGAGCAGCTGGTAGATTTGAACTGCTGACCTTTTGGTTAGGAGCCATGGCTCTTAGCCACTGCACCACTGGAGCACCCTGTATCCCCTGGGAGAGGCTGTATATTAATCCATCAGCGCAGGTGAGATGATTACATAAACTAGTAGTAAGCAGAACCCAGAAACCCTGCTGGCATAGTGGTTAAGTGCTGTGGCTACTAACCAGAAGGTTTGCATTTCAAATCCATCAGGTGTTCCTTGGAAACTCTCTAGGGCAGGTCTTCTCTGTCCTGTAGAGTTGCTGTGAGTTGGAATCGACTTGATGGCAATGGGTTTGGTTTGAGGCAGAACCCAGAAATGCTGGTAGTGTAATGGTTAGATGCTGTGCGTGCTAACCAGAAGGTTCCAGTTCAAATCCACTCAGTGCCCCTTGGAAACTATCAGGCCATCCTGCTCTGTCCTATAGGGTCGCTATGAGTCAGAACTCACTCAACTGCAACAGGTTTGTTTGTTTTTAAGCAGAATCCAGAGGGAATGGGAAGGAAGGAATGGGTACATTTTGATGGCTTGATTTTTGTTTGTTTGAAAGACAGGGAAGGGGTAAGAGGAGAATCTGTAGAAAGAGCTAAAGCGTTGTGCAGTTTGGGGTTTGCACCGCGAGTGAGGGGCTGTGGGACCCAGGGCATCAGTGTACAGAGCAAGTGTGTGGTGAGTTGGGAGGTAGGCGGCACAGCCCAGATTAGGAAGGTGGAGTGGAAGAACCTCCAGGTCCCGCCCAGTGCTGGTTTTTAATGACAGTCTAATAAATGTTTGCGTAAGAGCCTCCTTTTTCTTCCTGCTTTGCCAGAGGCCAGGCCGGAGGCAGCCTCTCAGTCTCAGTAACTGCACAGCCTAAATCCCCCAGGTCACCTCCTCCCTTCAGAGCTTCGCTAACTCCTACTCTCTCCTCTTTCAGGAACCTCTTGGACAAAGACATGTTTTCCAAGTCTGACCCGTGTAAGTCCTCCTTTGACAATAACCACAGGAACAATAACAGTAGGAATAGTGTGATTTACCAATCACCAGCTGTGTTCCAGGCACTGATCCAAGTGTGTAGGGGCTGTTTAATGTTTCCCCAATGCTGCGTAGAGAAGGAGAACCGGGGAATTTGTCCCGTCATATTCACGGTGCATCTGAAACCCTGACGTGGAAAGTCACTGGCCTCACCTGAGCTCAGTTTAACCATCAGTAAAATGGGGTTATTTGGCCACGTCGTCTAGGTGCCCTTTGCTAAGCTGACCCCAGTGAATTAATCACTGCACCTAGAATGCTTGTAGCTCAGGCTTGGGTGCCGCCCACCAAGACCCCTGATATCACAGGAGATACTGGTCCCACAGTGCCACCCACGTCCCAGCCTCTTCAGGGGGCCATCTCATCTGGAGTCCTCCCCATCTGCAACCCCCACCTTCCTCTTGATATGTGGCTTTAACCTTCTGTTCTCCTCTGTCCACAGTGTGCGTCATGTATACTCAAGGAATGGAGAACAAACAGTGGCGGGAGGTATGTACAGTCCCCTTCCTAACCCTAGAAATACAAGCCGACTCTGATTGTCTGTTTCTTAAGTCTGAAGTGACTTTTCATGGTGTGTTTCTAACTGGAGCATCTCAGCCCTGTTCCCTCTCCTTAAGGCTAGAAAGATGTGCCAAGACTAGAATCCTGTACCTGCAGAAAGACTGAAAGGGCAGCCCCAGTACTAGGGAAGACAGAGCCCTGATCTTAGGGAGCCCTAGTCTGAGGGGAGACACAGCCCTGCCCTCAGGGAGCCCCAGTCTAAGAGGAAGTACAGCCTTGCCCTCAAGGACCACAGTCGGAAGGGGAGACAAAAGGAACTTCAGCCCACTGAGGTCTCCTGATCCGGTGGGCACGGAATCTAGCACTGTGTGTCATAGCAAGAATTTCATGTATATTTTCTAGTTCATTAATAAGCCATCCTTGCTTTCCTGAGGCTTCTGACTATTATGAGCACAGATTCAGTTAGATAATTCCTTTTCTCAGAAACCTTCAGTGATTCTCCACAGCCTTGGATCAAGTCTTGGTCCTTACCCTGGTTTCCAGGCTGCACCACGACCCAAGACAACCTAGTTTTGCAACCTTATCTCGGTTCTGTCCCCTGCTCCCGCCCCTGTTTGCCTTAACTGGCCCTCCCCCTTGCCTGTGGGCCCCTTGTGCTTTTCTGCCTCTGGCCTTTGTTCCTGTCATCCCTTCCTTCTAGAATGCGTGTTTTAGGCCTCCCCTGTACCTGCTGAAACCCTCCCCATCCTCCAAGACCTTTATCATAAACCACTTGTCCAGGAGCTTTCCTGGTCATGCGCATCTATCCTTGACATCCTGGGGCCCTTGGCTTGTGGATGATATCCTGTGATGCCTTGCTCTGGCTCAGGCTGTATTTATCTCAGGCTGCTGAAGGCACAATCCAGGAGATGGCTGTCACCTCCCAGACTGTAGTAATGCTTCTGGAGTGTAGAGACTCAGGCTTGTTCATTTTTTGGTGCTATTCATGCTCCACAGCCAGTCGGCCTTGGCCGGGTGAGTGAGTAAGCAGTTGAAGGCGTGCTTCCCTTGCACTCTGGAGCTGCAGAGGAGGTCCTTTCCTGGGGCAGCCTCTAGCTGCAGTGCACAGAGCTAGGAGCCCAGCCTGGTGAGGCCTGTCTGAGGGAGAGAAGGGGCTATGAGATGTCTCAAGGGCTCACTTTAGGAGAGAGCAGGCTTGAAGGACCTGCTCTGAGAATCATAGCTTTAGTGGGTTGTTGGTGAGGGACATCTCTTGGGTACTTTCACCCTATTCCTCACCAACAGCCAGAGGGATCGTGTTAAAACCTGAGTCAAATTCTGTCCTTGCTCTGCTCAGACCCACCCAAGGGCCCCCATCTCACAAAACCACAGCCGTTACAATGACCCATCAGGCCCCCATGTCCTGCCCCACATACTTGTCTGCCTTTACCTGGCTGGTCTTGTCTCCTGCCACTCCTGTCTTCACTCACTCCACCTCAGCTACCCCGGCCTCCATCTGCCTTAAGGCCTTTGCATTTGCTGTTCCTTCTTCCTGGAATGCTATTCCCTCAGATGTCCGCATGGCCTGTTCCACACTTCCCTCAGATCTTGACTTCCCTAGCCAATCAATCTAACATCAAAACCTCTCCAACACTTCGTATTCTCCTTCCCTGCCTATTTTTTTTAATCTCTGCATCACTTTTCCCAATATCTGTATTCTGCTTTTTTGTTGTTGCCTGCCAACTCCACAAAGGCAGGGATTTTCATCAGCTTCCAGAGAAAACCATGTCAAACCCATGGCTGTCAGGTCATTTCCAACTCATAGAAACCCCAGGACGACACAGAGTGACCACGTCATGTGTGCACTTTATGGTTCTGTGCATCCATAGGATGTCATCCTGCTGACATCTTACTGGAGGAGGCGGAGGAGAGAGTGGAGAGGAGGGGAGAGGAGATTGTTGGGAGGATAAGACATGTATGGAGTGGAGAGAAAGAGTGTGCTGTCACCGGGCAGGGGGAGCAGTGGGAGCTGCATATAGGTGGGCATGCAAATTTATATGGGAACATACATTTTCACTCAATCATAATTTTTAAAAAAAAAAAAAAAAAAAAGAAACCTCAAGAGACAACCTTGGAGCAGCTGCTGGATTCAAACCATTGACCTTTTGACTAGCAGCCAAGCCCTTAACCAAGGTACCACCAGGGCTCCTCATCTGCCTATCACTGCTGTACTGTGAGCACCCAGAACAGTGCTTAGCACACAGTAGGTGCTTAAATGGTTGTTAAAGGAATGAATGGATTAGGAAGTGTAGGAAGGATAGCCTGCAGAGGATGACAGGATTGGAGGCAGTATTTCTTTCCCTTGCTAATCTCCCACAAGTACTCATTTTCTGGTACAGAGAGGAAGGGGAGAGTTGAGTTAGGTGGAGGGTACAGATAGCCCCTGGCTCCCGAGAAACAATTACAGGAACTGCTCCTCCTTGCTCTGGGAGATGAAGGTTTGGTCAAACAAAGACAAGATTGAGTGCTGGGAGCTGAGGGGCCAAAGAACCAAAACCAAACTCATTGTCGTTGAGTCAATTCTGACTCGTAGTGACCCTATAGACAGAGTAGAACTGCCCCATAATTTATTTCCAAGGAGCACCTGCTGGATTTGAACTGCTGACCTTTTGGTTAGCAACTGTAGCACTTAACCACTATACCACCAGGGACTGAAAGGGAGAATGTTTTCTTGGTGGAGGTGGGAGGAGGGATTGTCAGCTTACTGGCCTTCAAGTCTGAAAGTGGTTTCTTCTGACTGTTAGCCTCAGCACTGAAGCCCTGTCCACTCATGCTGGGGTCTCCTCTGAGAGAGAAAAAGTGGCTGACAGGGTGGAGGCAGCTGTGAGGAGCAGGGGAATACGGGCAGAATCCCGAGGGCCTTCAGAAAGAGGAAAGAAGGGACATGGTCCACGAATGACCTATGACAGGAGCCCAGTTCAGTTGTCATGACAAGAATAGCCAGAAAAACTTCAGTGACTCAGTTTTTATGAATGAGTGGAAAGTTTGGTGGCATAGTGAGTGGTTACATGCTATGCCTGCTAACCAAGGCTGGCAGTTCAAATCCACCAGGTGATACTTGGAAACTCCATGGGCAGTTCTACTCTGTCTTATAGGGTCACTATGAGTCAGAATCGACTTGATGGTGACAGGGGTGTGTGTGTGTGTGTGTGTGTGTGTGTGTGTGTGTGTTTCCTCCCCTGTTGGTGGAATGACCATAATGTTACCTGCCCTGCTTCCCTGTTGGGTACCTTGGTGGCGTAGTGGTTAAGTGCTACAACTGCTAACCAAAAGATTTGCAGTTCAGATCTGCTGGGCGCTCTTTGGAAACTCACTGGGGCAGTTCTATGAGTCAGAATCAACTTGACGGCAGTGGGTTTGGGTTTTTTGGTTGCTTCCCTCTCGGCAAACAGCTTTAAGGAGGTAAGTTTTGTCCGTAAAACGGGTGGGAAATATTTCCACAGCGGCTAGGTAAAGTTTACTTTTTCACCTTCTCCCAGACTTGAAATCAGTTAAAGTGTAAACTAGATTACTGGGGAAATGTTTAGCTGCTTAAAATGAACTAATTACTTTTGAGGCCTTCTGGCTGAGTTTCATGCAAACCAAGAATGTGCTAATATCTTAGTGATTCATTAAGGAAATTCTTCAAGGGCCTGTTGAGAAGGATATTGCTTGGTGAACCGTTAATTACATTTTTCAGTTGAGACTTGTTTGCATTTGAGGGTGTCCAATCCTCCATATTTCATCTTGTTATCACACGCACACCCACGATGTGGAAAGGTCTGTGGAGGGGCGAGGTGGAGCAGAGGAAAGGTGGGAGGCCTTGCTATTCCATATTACCTGTGCCTCCTTCCAGCTCTTTCTGGCTGTGTGACTTGGAGCAAGTTTCTTAACCTCTCTGAGCCCCTGTTTTCATATATGTGACATGGAGATGCTGTATCTACTGACAGCAACTATTACCAGTTGCTGCTGACTTGATTCTGACTCACGATGGCCCCATGTGTGCCGGAGCAGAACTGTTCCATAGATTTTCTTCCACTCTCTCACTTCTTTTGTTTACTAGAATTGATTTTACTTTTCTTCTTGTTATTGAGAATGTACACAGCAGAACGTTCGCTAGTTCAGTGACTTCAACACATACAATTCAGTGACATTGACCACATTCTTCAAGTTGTGCGACCATTCTCACCTTTTTGTCTAAGTTATTTCTTCCCCATTAACATGAACTCACTGTCCCCTGAGTTTTCCATCGAATCTTTCGAGTTGCTGTTGTTAGTTCATAGGGTTTTCAGTGGCTGATTTTTGAGAAATACGTCGTCAGGCCTTTTCTTTTTTAGGTGCCTTTGAGAATACTTTAACTTCTAATCTTTCAGTGGGCAGCTGAGCGCCTTAACCGTGCAGCTGTCTCAGAGACACGATGATGGATTCAGGTGTCTGGTGTGTAGTCAGTGCTCAATAAATGTTACTGTACCGTGTCTTCCAGAGTGTGCAGGCCCTTCCTGGCCACACCTTCATTCCAGTTAATATTTGTGACAGGAAGCATTTAGGAGGTGCTAGGCAGCATGCGAAAGCCCTGCTGGCATAGTGGTTAAGTGCTACGGTTGCTAACCAAAAGGTCAGCAGTTCAAATCTGCCAGGCACTCATTGGAAACTCTATGGGGCAGTTCTACGCTGTCTGTACGGTCACTGTGAGTCAGAATCAACTCGATGGCAGTGGGTCTGGGTTTGGGCAGTGTACCGGGTGCTATGGAAAAGAGGGAGATGGATCAGAAGAATGGGGCTTCACTGAAGGTAAGAGTTGGAACGTGAGAGTTTGCAGCCTGGAAGGGGAGATACATGCTATGTGAATTATGCTACCAGAGCAGAAACGGTGAGAAATTATGTATGAGGATAAAATGGCTGTTCCCAGGAGGGAAGGTTGCAGCCAGAGTGCCACAATTCACCTGGAGCACCGTGACAGCTCTTTGGGTGATTTTAGTGTATTTGAACCTAAACACGAGCCAGCTGGATCATGTGGGCTTGGAAGGAACATTCGGATCAGTTTTGGAGAAGCCAGCCAGCCAACTGCCATCGAGTCGGATCCGACTCATGGTTTTGGAGAAGCGAGGGTGCAATTCAGGGGACAGGCACTGTGGCCTTGCACTATTCTCTGTGTGACACATAGAGGAAAGTATCAGGAATGGAGTCTGTCTTAGTCTGCTAGTGCTGCTGTAACAAATACCACTGTGGTTGGCTTTAAGGAACAGAAGTTTATTTGCTCACAGTTTAGGGGTCTAGAAATCCAAAATCAGAACACTGGCTCTCCGTCTGTCAGCTGGGGGAAAATGCTGGCATTAGAGATCTTAACATTTCTCTGGCATTAGAGATCTTAACATTTCTTATTGATCTCCTCATGGCATCTGTTTTCCCCTCATCTGTGCTTGCTGGCTCGGTGGTCTGCTGTTGTCTTCTGTATCTCACTGATACGGCCTCGTTAACATAACAAGGAAAATCCTTTTCCCAAATGAGATTGTATTTACATGTATTGGGGTTAGGATTCCAACATATTTAAACCAAAAACAAAAACAACCATTGTCATCGGGTGGATTCTAACTCATAGTGACCCTATAGCACATGTCTTGGGTGTGGGGAACAATTCAATCCATAACAGAATCTTTAACGAAAACTTCAGATCCATCACTATGGAAACAGCCCTGGGACCAGCTCCTGGGCTCCCCCTTGCTAGGTCACTGCCCTTTGGATGTAAAATGTCTCACCATTAGGGAGTCTTAGCCGAGACATTTTCAGGTCTTGGCTGAGAGGCGAGTCAGGTGCAGGCACAGGCATTTTCCAGGCGGCCCTGGACCCTGGGGTTTGTACTAAGCCGTGTCAATCCTGGGAAGGATGAAAGCTGTCCTTGTGGCCCCTGGCTGCTGGGTTTCAGCTGATTTTAACCATGTGGGTCATTTTTATGCCTTCTGAGAAAGCCCCATCTTCCCGGCACCTAAATCTGTCACCACATTTTATGAAAATTGACTCAAGATGTAATTTTAGCCCAGGAAATCGAGCACTATTTGCATCAAAGCCAGCATGGCCCAGGGAAGGCAGGGTGGCTTGGTAGGAAGGCCCAGAAAGGCTGTCTTTGGGAAGAAGGACAAAATAGGGAGCCCCCTTTCATTCCCCATTTGAAAAGTGGAGGTTGTGATCTTGGCCCCTCCCTCACTAGGTGACAGTCCTGGTTGAGAGCTGCTCAGAAAAGAAGAGATAGAAATCCAGAATCTTATTGTCCCCAAGATCAGCCCACATCACCTGCAGGGCTTGTGGCCCCAGCCACCACACCCACACAACCCTGGCGGAGAATGGAGTCTATTTTTGGGTAACCTCAGCCTGGTTAACATTTTAACACCAGCTGGGAACAACGGTTCATCTCTAAATATTTGGAATGATTTTCCTGGGAGCAAGCTACTTGATAGGTACCCTTGCATGCCTCTGATGCAGAAAGCATGTCTTTGGCACTTACTGTGTGCTAGGGGATGAATGCTGGAGAAAAAGAGGGGGCCAGGCTCTTCAATCCAGGGAGGTAACAGTCCTAATAGGAGCCTCCATCAATTCAGGGAGCTAATAGGCATAAGAGCTCCCCTCAGTTTGGGGAAGTAATAATCATAATAGCAACAATAATAGTGATGTTGTTGTTGGATGCCACTGAGTTGATTTTAACTTAACAGCAGCCCCGTGTGACAGAACAGAACTGCCCCAGAGGGTTTTCTTGGCTGTCCTCTTTATGGGAGCAGACAGCCAGGTCTTTGTCCTATGGAGCTGCTGGTGGGATTTGAGCCTCACCGCCAGGGCTCCCTGATAACAGTGATAATGTGGTATGTTATAGTGAGACTGTTAGATTAATAGTATTGTGCTGGGCACTGTTCTAAGCATTTTATGTGTATTAACTCATTTGGTTCTCATAACAACCCTATGCTGGAGGTATTGTTTATCATTGGCCCCATTTACCAGAGGAGGAGACTGAGGCACGTGAAAGTAGATTTTAGAATATAATGTTTTAAGAACCTGGATAGTCTCTGGGTGGCACAAATGATGAATGGGCTTAGCTACTACCCAAAAAATTGGAGGTTCATGTCCACCCACAGGTGCCTCAGAAGAAAGGCTCGGTGATCTCCTTCCCCCAAATCAGACATTGAAAACCCTATGGGTCACTGTTGTATTCTGACACACACGGGGTTGTCACGAGTCGGAATTGACTTGACAGGAGCTGATTTGTATAAAGGTCAAGATTCCAGCCGTCGTTTCTCACTCTGCCCTCCTTCGAGGTAAAATCTGTTGATGTCTCTTCCACATGCTTTTCTCAGTATTTAAAGATAGTTCACAGTGCCCTGTCAGTCAGCTTTTGGACAGACTTAGAATGTGACTGTTTTTATCAGTGGCTCTCTTATGTCCCTGTTTCTTGTCCCTTTACCAGCCTGGGCACACCTTCTGGAGCACACTTCTGTTTATCAGTGTTTTTCCCAAAGGGTATTTTTTACACAGCCCAGTTCTCCAGCTCAGAGCATCACAGATGGCTCCCCTCCCGTCCACCTTTCACTTCCTCAGAGCCCGCTAGGCACCCCCACCCTGGGAGCCAGGAGAGCTCCCCGCTAACTCTCATTGCCTAAGCTACTCAAAAGATCCACCAAGAGTTACGAAACACCTGCTGGGTGACAGTAGCTGTCTTGTATTGAGTGTCTGCTGTAAGCCTAGCATCTCCTACCCATCATCCCTACTCCTTGTAACATTCTTCCAGTTTTCCGTATCATTCCACCACCGTTAACATAAACTCCGAGGGCAGGGTGTACGTGATTCTCAGATCTCAGAGGCAAAGACACCCATCCCACAGAAGACGGTTGGGAAACCGGAGTTCTTTCTCTGTGGAATCACAGAGGACGTGGAGTCTTAGGCACTGTTTAGGAGTCAGACTCTGGTACTTAGAGCTGAGCAGCTTTGACCTAGACACTTGTGCTCTCTGAGTCTCGGTTTCCTCACCTGGAAAACGAGTGATTAGTAATATCTAACCTGTTGGATTGTTATAAGGATTGGAAACCCTGGTGGTGTAGTGGGTAGGTGCTATGTCTCCTAACCAAAATATCAGCAGTTCAGGTCCACCATGTGCTCCTTGGAAACTCTGTGGGGCAGTTCTGCTCTGTCCTATAGGGTCGCTATGAGTTGGAATTGACTCAGTGGCACTGGTTTTTTTTTATTTTATTTTATTTTATTGTAAAGATTAGAAGTAATGTAGGAAAAGCTGGTGGGGCCAGGTAAACAGCTGGTAAAAGATAGCTGTTGTTAATATTATCATTGACGGGCTTCCGGGTGCCAGACACTGTGCCAGGCAGTTTATACACTTTATCTCAGATAGCCCAAAAGGGAAATCACTTGAGCAAGATACTGTGAACGCCTCCAGGGAACACAGCTGTAGTTCTCAGAGGCCTCAGTGATGTAGAAGGATTTAAAAGTCCCCTGCATTTTCCCCCCACTCTGAACCCAGTTCATTCATTTTTTTTTTCTAATTGATTTTGGTGAAAATATATGTAAAAATACCCACACTGTCTCAACAATTTCTCTGTGAACAGTGTAGTAACATTGATCACGTTCCTCGCAGTGTCCAGCCATTCTCACTATCCTCTTTCATATCCGTCCACTACCATGAACATAAACTGAGGACTTCTAAGCAGAGACTCCCCTTCTCCCTCCTTCCCATGTTGATAATCACTAATCATCTTTGGTTTTTGTACATCTGCTTATAATGTACACGAGATTATATGGTATTTATCCTTTTGGAATAGATGTATGAGGATCGCCACTTAAATTTGTGAACTCATGCTAGTAAAAGTGCTACAGGCCTCATTGCCAAAGATGACTACTGTCACCTTCAAAGTACTCCCCTTGGGAAGCCATGCAGTGACACCAGCACCTGGTCCACCCTTTGGAACTCTTTTTCTGGAGTGGCCATCAGAGCTGTATTACTCTTGATGTCCTGAATATCACCAAAATGTCTTCCTTTGAATATTTCCTTTATCTTCAGATGGGGAACAAAGTGATTGGAGGCCAGATCAGGTGGGTAGGAAGGGTGTTCCAATCCAGTTATTTGCTTCCTGGCTAAAAACTCCTTACAGACAACCACACAATTAAATTTGTGAGCTTGCCACTGTGCCACCATGTGCAGTGGTCACTCCAGAAAGAGTTCCAGAATTGTTTTGAAGGGTGGACTAGGCTCTGGCGCTGGTGTGTAGCTTTGCCAAGGGGAGTACTTGGAAGGTAGTGCCTCAGTGATGAGGCATGTGGCACTGAGAACATTTCAGTTCATAGACTTGATTGTTGGACCTCACATTTTGATCCATCTGATGTTTTCAAGGTTCTTCTGTGTTGTGGCATGCAATGGAACTTCCTTTCTCTTTATGGCTGACTTTTTTTTTTTAACTGTGGTAAATATATATGTAACAGATGTTTGGCATTTCAGCAGTGTTCGCATGTCAGTGACAGTGTGTTTACTGTGTTGTTCAGCCATCACTGGTATGTGTTTCCAAAACATACCACCAGCATCTTTAGTAGAAGCTCAGCATCCCCTAAGTTGTCCCTTTTCTTTATTGGGATGAGAGCATTGGAACGAATCCTCTGAGAGGTCCCAAGTTCCAGATGATGACCGGACCTAGAACTACCCAAGTAGTTTAGACATGAGTTCTCAGTCCTCCCCATCAGGGAGAGGGCCAGGAGGGTTGGGGAGGCTTTCTGAAGATTAAGCACTAGATTAGGGCTTGAAGGGGGACAGGAGTGTCTTAGGTATCTAGTACTTCTATAACAGAAATACTGCAAGTGGGTGTCTTTAACAAACAGAAATTTATAAAGGAGACCTTCACGGTTTAGAAGCTTAGATGCCTGAATTGAGGGTACCGGTTGAGAAAAGGGCTTTCTCTGTCTGGTTGTGGAAGGGAGGAGGGTCCTTGCTTCTTTTCAGCTTCTGTCCCTAGGTTCTTTGATGATTATGTGGACTGTATTTTCCACTCAGGTGGGGGAAGGGAGGGCAGAGCCCCAGTGGCACAGCCTGGAACCCTATCCTAGGGAGTTACGCCAGATTGTGTTGCGAGTGTGAGATCTTTGGTTTAAGCATGAGTTCCACAGCAGTAGCAGTCAGTGAATAGGCGCCTTCTCTGGGCCATGCACTGATCCAGGCGCCAGGCACATAGTGGAGAATAAGGGGGAATCCCTGCTCTAAAGCAGCTTACACTGCAATGTAGTCAGCCAATAAACTGGAGAGTTTCAGATCTTGGTTGATACGCACTGTGAAGAAGCTGAAACAGAGTAGGTAGGTAGAAAGTGACCAGGGAGACAGAAACTGCCTTATTTAGGGAATTGGAGGGAGACCCTGCTTATGGGCTGGTGAAATGAGGTTGAGTCCCGAGTGGAGGCATGTGTAATCTGGGAGGGTGGTGTTCTAGGCAGAGGAACAGCAAGTGCAAAGACCCTGAGGTAGCAATGAGCCCTTTACATTCAAAGGATAACTAGGTGGCCAGTGTAGCTTGAGAAATAAGAATGATGACGATAGTAGGAGGTAAGGTGATAAAGGTCGGCAGGGGTGGATCCTAGAGGGCATCGTAGGCCATACGGGAGTTTGGATCCTGATCTAAGTGTTACAGAAAGCCATTTGAGGGTTTCAGGCAGGGAGTGGATGCAGCCTGGTTTGTGCTTCAGAGAGACAGCTTTGGATGCCGGTTACAGAGTGGGCTGGGTGGAGGGGGGAAAGCAAGAAGATGTTTTGGAGTGTTATAGAGGTCTTGGGATGAGACAACGGTGGGCAGGGACATTGGGAATCCAGTTTGTTCAGTGGCTGAGAGTTTAAATCTAAACTGAAATGACCCTCCTTCTGCCAGACCCTCAGCACAATTTGGGATCCCTGATAACCAACTCAGAATCTGGCTCTTGTTGTGCTAAAAAATGCCAAACCAGTTGTTTTTGATTCTGACTAATGACAACCCTATGTGGGTTAAGAATAGAACAGCACTCTGTAGGGTTCTTAATGGCTGTTATCTTTTGGAAGCGGATCGCCTGGTCTTTCTTCTGAGGCATCTCTGGTTGAATTCAAACCACCAGCCTTTTTGTTAATAGCCAAGCACTTAACCATTTACACCACCCAGGAACTCGGCAGCCATGCTACACAGACCTTTTGGGAAAGATTTAAAGAAGTGAGTGAACCATTTTTATTGCCAAAGCCCAACAGGAGACAGGCCTCTCTATGAGGTGCATACCAGGGTGAGTTGGGTCTGGATTTTTGGACTCCCTCCTTTTTACAGAGGAGGGTCTACCTCTGCCAAGAGAGCCCAGCTGAGCCTTGGGCCTCTTTGGGGAGCTTTTGGTAGCCTTTGTTCTTGTTATGCAGCTCAGAAAGCAAAGAGGACTTGAAGCACTTACTGATGAAGAGCAGCAGATATAGCCTTCCATATGGGTTGCACCTCATTGTGGAGAAAACAACAGACCTCATGCCTGGACCATTAAGCAACATCATAACAATTGGAGAAAATATTGAAGTTGTCAGGGATTTCATTTTACTTGGATCAACAGTCAATGTCCATGAAAGCAACAGTCAAGAAATCAGGTGACATACTGCACTGTGCAAATCTGCTACAAAAGACCTCTTTGTTTTATTTTATTTTTTTATTACGATTGAGTGAAAAATGTACATTCCCATATAAGTTTGCGTGCCTGCCTATGTGCAGCTCTCACTGTGCTCTCTGCTTGGTGACAGCACACTCTTCCTCTCCATTTTATACATGTCATATCCTCCTTACAATCTCCTGTCCCCTCCTCTCCACCCTCTCTCCCGCCTCTGGTAAGAGGCCAGCAGGACAACATCCTGTAGATAAAGTGAACACATGATATGGCCCCTCTGTGTCGCCAAGTCCAGTCCATTCCTGTCCGAAGAGTTGACCTCCATTATCATTTGTGGACAGGCGCCATGCTCCCAGGGGAACCCCAAGGCCCCTGGACCATCAGTTGTTGTCTTTTAGTGGAGATCTCAGGGTGCACCCCTTTTTATTCTTGTGTTACCAGTGAGACTCAACTTTGTGAGCCCCATCACAGCTATTGCTGGTGGTGGCCGGGCACCAACCGGTTCATTCCAGTCACATGTCAATGTAGTCCCCCACTCTCATGGGTCTCTGTCTTCTGGGTTTTCTTTCCCCCATGTCATTTTGGTTCTTGGTGATCATCTGTTCCTGTTGAGTTGGGACCACTTGTTGTATCTCAGATGGCAGCTTGGCAACCAAAAGACCTCTTTAAAGTGTCCAGAGCAAAAATGTCACTTTGAGGATTAAGGTGCACCTGATTTAAGCCATGGTATTTCATTCTCCTTTATGTGTGCAAAAGCTGGGTGTTTTAGTCACCTAGTGATGATTTAACAGAAATACTACAAGTGATGGTTTTAAAAAGAGAAATTTAACTTTGTCACAGTCTGGTAGATAAAAGTGCCAATTCAGGGTGTCAGCTCCAGAGGCCTTCTCTGCTGGCTTTTGAGGAAGGTCCTTGTCATCAGTCTTCAGGCTCAGCTCCCGGCACTGTTTCTTGGTGGTATGAGGTCCCCAAATCTCTCTGCTAGATTCTTTCTTTTGTATCCCAAGAGACTGCCTGAAGACACAATACAGTCTTACACACCGAGTCCTGCCTCACCAACACAGCTGCTGCCCATTCTCCCTCATTAACATCAAAGAGGCAAGATTTACAGCATAGAGGAACATCACACAACACAGGGAATCATGGCCTAACCAAACACATTTGTTTGGGAGCATAATTCAGTCCATGACACTGGGCATTGAATAAGGAAGACCAAAGAAGAACTGATGCATTGAAATTATGGCATTGGTAAAGAATATTGAATATACCGTGAAATGCAGAAAGAATGAACAAATCTGTCTTGGAGGAAGTACAGCCAGAATACTCCTTAGAAGCGAGAATGGCAAGACATCCTCTTGCTTATGTTGAATGCATTACGGAGGGACCAATCCCTGGAGAAAGACATCGTTTTACTCATCTAGTCTCTCTGTCAGCTCTGGAGGAAAGTCCTTGTCCTCAGCTTTGCCTTGGTTAGGGAGCATCTCAGCACAGGAACCTCAGGTCCAAATCATAAGCAGGCTCTGTTCCTGGCATTGCGCTCTTGATGATATGAGGTCCCCGTGTCTCTCTGCTTGCTTTTCTCTTTTAATCTTAGTTTAAGACACTATCTAATCTTGTAGATATTATCAATATAACTGCCAGTAGTCTATTTATTACATCAAAATGATAGAGTTTACAACACGGGGAAATCTCGTGAAATGACAGAATGGTAAATAATCACACGATGCTGGGACTCGTGGCCTGACCAAGCTGACAGATCTTTTGGGGCGTACACAGTTCAATCCTTGATAGGCAACGTACTTGGTAAGGCAGAAAGTCAGCAAAAGGAAGACCTTCAGTGTAATGGATTGATACGGTGTCTGCAACATGGGGCTCGAACATACCTATTACTGTAGAATGGTGCAGGACCAGACAGTATTTCTTTCTGTTATACATGGTGTTGCTGTGAGCCAGAACTGATTTGATGGCACCTAACAGTGGTCTAAGGGTTAGGACGTCAGGATGTGCTTTGGCATGGTAAGGCACTGTCATGGGAGTCAGTTCAAATCCTTCCTTTGCCACGTCTCTTAACTTCTCTGAGCCGTAGTTTTTTTCATGAGTAAAATGGGATCCTGTTACCTGCTCGTTGGACCGTGGTGGAAACTAGATGACAGAATCACTTAGCACTGTGCCTGGCTGTGATCAATACTTGTAAATAGATATCATTATTAAGTAGCACTGCCAGACAGAGCTATGAGGAAGCTCTGTCCCCTTTCCTTGCCTCCCTGAATATAAGAACAACCGACAGTCCTGCTGTCCTGTACAGCTTCCGTATCACCAGCACCTCCGTTGTATCCCCTGGCCCTCACTACATCACAGATGGGAAAGCAGAGGCTCAGAGAGGCCCTTGCTTTGCCTGGAAAGCTGCACAGCCGAGATACGAACCTGGTCTGGTTCTGGATCCCTGGTGCTTTCCTCTGCCCAGGCCACTATTTTACTTCTACCCCTTTTTTAAAAATTTATTTTATTTTTGTTCTTCTTATTATTGTTATGTTATTATTATTATATTATATGTTATTATTACTATATTATTATATTGTTATTATATTATTGTTGTTAACAGTATACACAATGAAACATACACCAACTCCACTTGTGCATATGTAACAATATACACAACCAAACATACACCAACTCAACAGTTCCTACACAGACAATTCACTGACACTGATTGCATTCTTTAGGTTGTGCAGCAATTCTCATTCGCATTTTCTGAATTCTTCCTCCATCATCAGCATAAACTCACTGCTCTCGTAAGCCTCCCATCCAATCTTCCAAGTTCTGTTGTCAGTCTGGTCTCATATAACCAGTTCTTTAAAAGAGTACAGTGCTCAAATCAGACATTCTTCACTGATGAAGCTAAACTATTTGGTTTAAAGATGACTTGGAGGGATATTTTTGGTTTAAAGTTTGAAGATGATTTCAGAGCAGTAGTTTTAAGACTTCATCCTGCCAGCCTCAGTAGCTCGAGAATGTCTGGATTCCGTGAGAATCTTAGATTTGGTTTTAACTCGCCATCAGCATTTTTCTATACACTTTAAGCAAAGGGCTCATTCACGGTAGCCAGGCACCATCCTGTTCTTCTGGTCTCATGGTCCAAGCCAGTGATTTTCAAGGTGGATTTTTCTAGTCTCAGGGGTCTGTGGTGGTACCTCGGGCAACAGCTGTGACCCTGTGTGTGGTTCCTGCCTCCTCTTCCCCCATTTAATCAGAAATGTTCATTATTTCTCTGTGAGATATTAGAAGACAGAATTGCGCTTTCTTCCAAACGCGGAGGTTCTATGCCATGTCCCTTGGTGGTTCTTAAATCTGTCTACCGTTTGGTGTGGGTGTTCAGTTGTAATTTTCAGTTGTAGCTGAGCTGTTTGAGGGCATGAAGGTCCAAATCCCAGCCCTCCGTCTTCCCAGCTGGATGATCCTGGGCAAGTGCCTAGGTTCACAACCTGCTGTGTGGATTAAATTGGCTAACTCAGGTAAAGTGCCTGGCACATAGAAAACACTCAATTGAGTGGTCTTCTTACAAGAAGAAGTCCTAAGTGAGAAGCCAAGGGGGCAATGGTGGTTCAGTGATAGAATCTTCAGCTTCCACGGAGGAGACCTGGTTCAGTTCCTGGCTGGTATACCTCATGTGCAGCTCGTTTGGCATTATTGCTGTGATGCTGGACAGGTTTCAGTGGCACTTGCAGACTAAAGAACACTAGGAAGAAAGGGCTGGTGATCTACTTCTGAAAACCAGCCAAAGAAAACCCTATAGATCCACAGCTGGTCATGGGCACGGCATGGCACCGAGTGCTGTTTTGCTCTGTTGCACACTGGGTTGCGTGAATTGGGGGCTAACAACAAGTGAGAAGCCGGTGCTTTATCCGGAGGAAGGAATCACTGATCCTTCAGACATTGTGATGCTGTTTCAGGGAAGATACAGCTATTTGGGGATGAGTTAGGGGACATGTGGTTCCAGGGCCCAGGAGCCATGCCTAGTAGCCCTAGGGCAGAGCTTGTTCAAGGCCTGCCCTTCCTCAGCCCCCAAGCAGGACAAAAAGGGAAACCTGGCACTGGTGGGGAGAGTGTTTTGCTGGGAGTTTGGCAGCTGAGCGCGTTGGTAAAAAGGCCATACCCGCTGAAGCTGGGATGATTTAACAGATTATCCAGAACAATGGCTAAATAGAAACTAAGCTTTTTGGCAGGAAGTCTTGCATCATGAGCTTGGTAACATTTCACAGGCCACTGCTGGCATCTGGGGCCAGAGAGGTGCCTTCTGTCCAGGCCTGAGAAGCAGGAAGGCCTTTGTCCCATAGCGTGGATACCCTCACTCAGGCCCCCAGCTCCACCTCCAAATGTGGTAGTGAGTGCTCCTGCCCCCTCCTCAGCCAGAGGACTTAACAGAGCAAGAAATGGTCTAGGATGCTACCTGCCAAAGGAACACAAACGTAGACATTTTGCTCTGGAGGATTTTAAGCAAATCTCTCCCCCTCTCTGGGCCTGGCTTTCCTGAGGGAGGAGCTGGCCATAGAATCCTATACTCCTGCAGGGAGAGAACCTGAGAGAATTTTCTAGACGTGATTTGGAGATGGGTCCTCTGTGGTCCATTCCTGGTGCCCGGACCTCAGTCCGTTCTCTCTGGGCTGCTGGGTGCCCACCTGGAGTGAACCTTGGAAAGTGCGTCGCTCTTTCCTATTTCTCTTGGAGCCAAACAGCTCTCTGGCCTCTGATTTTAATCCCAGTGAACATGATTCATGGGGGTCAGGGCTAGGCTCTGCAGTGAGGCTTTTAGAATCTCCAATTAGAGAACCATCACTAATATATGAAAATCACAGGGAAGCTACAACTGGAAACGGTGAGCAGCTTGCAAGGTAGAGAGCCGTCTGTCAGCTCCGGCCCCCTCATGTCCCAGCCAACACAGCTACTGCGGGCTTTGCAGCTGGGGGATGTCTTCAAAGCTCAAGCCAGTAGTTTGTAAAAAGGCAAGCAGTGCTTAAATCAAAGGCCATTGAGATTGTTGGGCTTTGTAGGGAGCCACCCACACATTACTGAGCCGGGGGGCTGCAGCAAACGTGGGGACGCAGGGCTTTCACCACTCCTGGGAGTACTCTGAAGGGTGCAGAAGGATGGGGGGAGCATAGCACCCTGGTCCTTCTTTCCTTGAATTGGAAGAATCCTCTGGCCTCTTCTAACTCTCTTCCGTCATCTATAAAATGGGAGTGATAATATCATCTCCTACATGGGGTTACTGGGGGGACTCAGTGAAATCACGGATGAGTGGCAGTGTGTTTTGAAGATGACAAGTCACGATACAAAGGGGAAGGAGGGGGAGGGTTGATGGAAGAAAGAAACCTGGGAGAGAGGAGGCGATGACAGGCTTCTGGAAGAACTAAGACACTGTGCCTTCGACCTGGGCTCCTGTCACTGCCCTTGTCCTAATTTGCTGTGTAACCTCAGGCAGAAGGCACCCTTCCCCTCTCCCTCTCCTGCTCCACCCCCTGTTTCCTTAGTGGTTGATGGAGAGGATTTGGTTTCTTTCAGGTCTAAAATGATCAGGTTCTGGGTCACCTAGTCAATCAACAAATGTTGATGGAAATCTTATGAAGGTCCAGGACAGGGAGGTATATGCCTGGGGTGGGAGAGAGGAGTGCGTGGAGGTGTAGGCTGGGGACACTCACCCGTACAACCTGCCCTGTAGAGCCACCTGCCAGCCCCGGGAAGAGTTAACAAGGTAGAAGGGACAGTAACCTCTGAAGAAGTTCAGAGGTTGGGTCTGGGGCTGGACAACAACCGAAATGAAGACTGGGTAGCATGCAGTTTCAGCCTCATCCTGACTATTAACCATGTGTTACTTAGTGACTGCATTAGCTCCTTACTGATTTGGAGCCGGATTGCCTGGGTTCAAATCCTGCGTATATCACCTGCTACTGGATTTTTATGCAGACAACATGCACTTTCTAGATTTGTTTATGAACTGTGACCTCTCCTCTCAAGATATTTTCATAAATGCCCCTAGGCCAGTACCTCAGTTCTGTGATGCTGAACAGGCTTCAGTGGATATTCCAGAGTAAGAAAGACGAGGAAGGAAGGTCTGGTGATCTGCTTCTGAAAATCAGTCTATGAAACCCTTATGGATCACAACAGCCCAAGCCACAGCTAGTCATGCGGATGGCACGGGACTGGACAGTGTGTTGTTCATTTGGACATAGAGTCACCATGAATTGGGCCAGTGCAACAGGAACCAACAACAGCTTACCACCTCGCAGCCGCTCACCAGAGGGGAGGCACTGGCAGCGGGCACTGGCAGCGTATCCAACATCTGGGTCAACTCTCTGCCAATGCCTGTGGGAGGGAAGTAGTGAAGCCCAGAGCCAGGGTGCCATATCGGGGTGGCCACTGGCCTTCCTTCACGTCTTAGCTCTGTTGCTTACTGTCTGTGTGAGACAACCTGGGTCACCCACTGGAGGGTGTGTTCTCCCATTGCTAAGGCAGGGCAAACCATTCCTTCCAAGGGAATGTGCATGGCGTACCGTGTACAGTGTCTCCTGTATAATTGGTCATGTTTACCGATGATAATTCTCACGTAGCCCTAGTGTGTGCCAGACACTATGTGTTTCCGTGTATTGACTCATTTAATCTCTACAACAACCCTATGAAGCAGCTATGACTATGATCCCCATTTTGTAGATAAGAAACAGAGAGATTGACTTGCCCAAGTTCACACAGTGACTGCATTTTTACTAAAATAATGCACACCTTCTGTATTTGCTTGCTAGCTTTACTCCTCCCCTGTGAGGTATTTTCATGTGGCTCATAGTGACTTCATACCCAACTGAATGATATGCTGTCTAGTCCTGTGCCATCCCCATGATTGATGGTGGCTCAGATTTCTAGGATCTAGGTTTTCACTGGCTGGTTTTCAAAAGTATATCACCAGGCCCTTCTCTCTAGTCTTTTTAAGTTTGGGAGCTCCACTGAAACTCAGCATCATACCAATGCGTAAGACTCCACTGACGGACGGCTGGTGACCGAGCATGAGAAACATTAGCCAGGAATCGAACGCTGGTCTCCCACAATGAAAGGGAGAACTCTACTAGTGAACCACTGCCCTGAGAAGAGAAGAAGGGCTGAGATTTTAGAAATCTAGAAGTCTTTTCCCAGAATGTCTTGTCTGTCCAAGCTGAGGCTGAACAAGTTGAGGTATCTCCACCCTCCAGTGGTCTCCCGCCCCGGGCCTTTGCCAGCCTTCCATCTCCTGCCAGTGGTCCTTTTGAATTACCCTTGCCAGGCCTCTGGTTTCTAAGCAGACTTTGTGTGTTTTGCTGCCTTTCGTTCAGACTGAGACCTGGGACTTTGCTGGCCCTACCGTTTATGAGGAGCTGACAGGGAGGGTGAGGCTTGCATCTGAAACACCAGTTTCTCTGTGAGAGGTAAAGGCTGGCTTGCATTTCCCCCACAGCCTCACCCTGTGTCTGGACAGTTTCTGGAAAGAACTTGTGCGAAGCTGGGCACCAAACACAGGAGATCCCTTTAGGCTGAGGACAGAATACTAGCCAGGCAGCTGGGCCAGAATTTGTTATTTAGAAAGCAGCATAGTATGGAATCACTAATTTACAGAGCATTTTTTTTATGTCCCTGACTCTCTTCTAAGTACATTCTGCAAATGAAATCATTTAAGCCTCCAACAACTCTATGACACAAGTTTTCATTTCCATTGTATGGAAGAGGAAACTGAGGCACAGAAAGGAAGACACTTTCCCAAGGTCACATAGTCAGTGAGTGGCAGAGTCAGCATTGGAATCCAGGAAATTCGGCACCCAACTGTGATATTAACTATTTTCTTTACCACGTTACTTAGAAAACCCTGAGATCAGCCTCCAGAGCTGTAATCAGTGGTGCTCCTCTAGAAAACTGCTAGAAACCATACCTGTACACACAGACACTCCATTCCATTTTAGGGTATCAGAAGCCCACGAAAGCCCAGGTTAAGAGCCTCAAACCCTCAGTCTAACTTAGCGGTTGTCCTGAGCTACCTAGCACTCTGTCTGGCTTCAGGGAGTAGTGATCCTCCAGATGCTCAGTACTCACCTGGGTGGATGGGGCTGGGGCCACTTTCTACAAAGGGGTAGACGTAGGCCCTGGTTCCTAAGAGTCCCCACCGAGGCCCTTAGGTGGGCCAGCAGTAGTTGAGACCCTGCCTCCCAGAGGGTGTCACAGAACATTAGGCATCTCAGCATGGGTGGGAGCCATGCACTCTCTGGGTGACATTCATGTCACCCAGAAGTCTTAGCAGAATGGATACGGGGAGGTTTATTTCCGCTTGAGTTGGAAATCATGTGTTAATGTGTTTTGTGAAAGAGAAAATCATTCAGAGCTCTAGGAGGAAAGAAAATTCTACTCAAATGGTTTCACTGAAGAGATTTTAATGAAAGAGTTTCTTTCAAAGGTGTGGGTGAAATTAAGGGAACTGACAAGGGACAGGGCAGCCTCCAGGGGCTAGCTATAGCTCGGAGCTGTTCCCACCCCAGGACTAAGGGGCAGTCACAAGGGACAGTGCCACCAGAGCCCAGGGGGTGGCAGAGCTGGGGGGAAAGGTCTGCTGACTGGCAGAGCTGGAGTCCTAGAAGGAAGTCCACATTTTCAGGACCATGGTGCTGGGGCCAGGCAGTAGGGGGAAGAAATAGCCCAAGCTTTTTCTCCTCTATCACATGTCAGTGCCTCCTATTGGCCAAACCCAGCTGGATTCCCCAGTACGAGGGAACCAGAAGTATTCAGTCTGAAGGGAAACAGTCTCCTGCGGGTACAGAGCAAGACCTAGAGTTAGAGCTGAGCCAGGTGGGATCAGTAGGAGGAGACCCTCCGGCTTCAAAAGCAAGTCTCCAAAGCAGTCCAGATGTGGCCACCATCTCCCTTACTTTCCTCAGTGGAAAGATTGATACTCTGACTTAAGGCCTTCCTGGCCTCATAATTGGGTGTGGGACAGGAAGACCCTATTGCCTGACTTAGGCTCTCTCAGTCCCGACCCACCTCTGGCCCTGCCTGAGGGCAGTTGGTGGAGATGTTGTCCCATCTGCCCTTGGAGATCCCAAATTCTGTGTGTAGCAGAGCCCCTGGGAGCCACTTAATTTAGTCCCCAGACAAGTGTCAAGTCTGCTTCCCCTTTGAGGGTCTTACTGGAACTGATGATACGTAATTAAAGCTGCTTAATTGATATTCTTGGGGCTTAGTCATAGAGATTTAAGGAGCCCTTGAGAGCATCCTCTGTGTCCTGTCAGGAGCTGTTTGCACTGGGTTTTGTTGCCAGGGAGCTTTTACAGGGGTGAGTGGTGGTGCTGTTAGCTGCTGCTGGGTGGGCCTGAGACTCAGGGTGATTTCACGCACTGTGTGGTCAGGCCATTGTGATCCATGGGATTGCCACCGACTGATTTTCGAAAGTAGATTGGCAGGCCTGTCTTCCTAGTCTGTCCTAGTCTGGAAGATCTGCTGAAACCTGTTTAACATTACAACAGAGTAAAAGCCTCCACCAGCAGGTGGCTGGGCCTGAGGTACACTGGCCAGGAATCGAACCACATGGAAGGCTGAAGGCAAGAAATCTACCACTAAAACACTGTGGCCCTCATTTCTAGGCTTCCTGTTCATTTGCTTCTCCTCTTGGTGGGAGGCTGTCTCAGTGTCTGCTTAAGGCCACCACCCTCACCTCCCTGATGGCTCAGTTCCCTCCCCAGGTTGCGTACCAGCCCCTACCCACTGCACACCTGCCCACCTTCCCAAAGATTCTCAACGGTTCCCTGCTTCAGCATCACTTGCTAGAGATGCAGATTTCTGGGCTTCCCAGCAGCCTTTGTTAATCACAGTCCCTATGTTCACCTGTATTTGGTGGCCATGCCGCACACAGACTGTGGTCCACAGGAGGTCCATCAGCATTCTCAGCCCCCATGTGTGGACATAGGCATTCAGAATGAGCTAGAAAGGCATTCAGGACTGGTGCAACTTGGAGGGCAGATGGTGAGGGGTTAATGCGCGTCTCCTTCCTCCCCAAGCAGAATCTGCTACGCAGCAGTTAGTGTGTGCTTCCCACTGCTCAGGCACTAATGCCTCCTTTCCAAGTCCCTTCCTGCTTGAAAACTCATTCTCTGTAGAACAAAATACAGCAGCCAGATTGATTTTTTTTTTTTTTTTAATATCAGTTCCGTTGTATTCCTACTATCAACAGGGATGCAAGTTCGGCTTAACAGGGACGTGGTGGCTTTTTGGATTTTTAAAATCCAAATTTCGGAATTCTTTTTTCTCTCCCTTTTATTGTTAGCCCAAGTAAGAAAGACTATAAAGCATCTTGAGTGAGTCTCCAGGTTGTAGATTTTGCAGTTGTTTTTGACGTGCGTATGTTAATTACCCCTGTGTCCTGGTAATTCATCACTGCGCAGCCTAGCTCACTTGCCCCCTTTCTGCTCCAGGAGGCTTTGGGGGACCAAAGAGTTCCCTGTCCCATCCTGTTTCCAGGGGAACTCCATTTTCTTCTCAGGACAGAGCCCAACCTCTTGGGAATTCCTCAAGACTGAAGCTTCAAGTGCCGTTGTAAAAGCAGCCTCGTCTTCCTTAATGGATGTTTTCCTTGGAGTCTTTGCTGCGGTGGGGTGGAGAAGGAGGCTTGCTCAAAGGAATGCTTCCTTCTTCTGGGCAGGGGTTTATCTAAAATCCTGCCAAAGGGTATTTTTGAGGTATTTAAGGGAACAAGGGCTGTGGATTGTAGAGGAGATGATTCCCTGGAACCTAGGTACTTACCTGGAATATTCTGCAAGAATGCCATTAAACGTCTCTTTTTGTCTAAAGGCAGGCGGTACTGAGAATTAGAAAGAGCCAGAGAGGAAAATGTAAGTACTCTCTTGGGACAAGGGTTAAACATTACAAGATTATTACTAGATTTAGAAGGTGGAACAGGAGCCCTGTCCTACTCACCGCGGTCTCCTCGCCATCGCTGTGCGTGCTGTGAGGCTTGCATAGGTGCTTGTTGAGTACACCTCATTTTATTTGACTTTTATAATGTGTGATGGCTCCAGGAAGTTAGATGAAGTGCAAGTATCACAGGCTTTGGAGTCAGCTCTGCCTGGGGTTGGATCCCAGCCCAGCCTGGCTGTGTGACCTTGAGCAACTCTCTTAACCTCTCTGATTCACAGCGTCTTCACGTGGACAGTGGGGACAGTGGGTAACAGTAACTGACAGAGTTTTTATAAGAGTTGAATGAGATACCTTACGAATTTGGCGATCTCTTGGTCTGCTGGTCCTGACTCATGGCCACCCCCCACACGACAGAACTCGGTGCTGCCCAGTGCCGCCCTGCCCTCACGACTGGCTGTGGATCATACTGTTGTGATCCATAGGGTTTCATCACTTGATTTTCATAAGGAAATCACCAGGCCTTTCTTCCTAGCCCATCTTAGTCTGGAAGTTCCACCAGCACCCTTTCAGCATCACAGGAACACACGAGCCTCCCATGACAAACAGGTGGTGACTGCATACAAAGTGCCTTTGTCAGGAGTTGAACCTGGGTCTCCTACATGGAAGGCAATGGTTCTATCACTGAACCATCGCTGCACCCATTAAATAAGAAATTGTTGTCATTAGGTGCTGTCTAGTTGATTCTGACTCACAGCAGTCGTAGAGGACAGAGTAGAACTGCCTCATAGAGTTTCCAAGGAGCGCCTGGTACACGAACTGCTGACCTTTGGGTTAGCAGGTGTAACCCTTAACCACTACGCTACCAGGGATTCCACTATGCTACCAGGGCTCTATTAAATAAAATGGCATGTGAAAATGTTTAAAATAACTGCTGGTCCATCGGAAGTGCTGAATAGACATTAGCTGTTATCCTCTGTGGAAACCTTGGTGGTTAAGAGCTCCGGCTGTTAACCAAAAAGATGGCAGTTGGAGTCCATCAGCTGCTTCTTGGAAACTCTGTGGGGCAGTTCTGCTCTGTCTCTAGGGTCACTATGAGTCTGAGTCGACTCTACAGCCATGGGTTTGGTTTTTATTATCCTCTCTGGAGCCCTAGTGTTGCTGTGGTTAAGTGAGTGCTACCGCTCTAACCAAAAGGATAGCAGTTTGAATCCACCAACAGCTCTTTGGAAACCCTGTGGTCTCTGTGAGTCAGAATCAACTCAACAGCGACACATATGATCCGCCGTGACTGTATTAAACACTGTTGGGTCCTGGGCTGCAGAGATGAGGAGCACTTGGCTTCCCCTGCTGCTTGAGGCCCTCCTGAGCAGTGCGGTGCAGTGAGACTTGGTGGGTCATTATCAGGCGAGTGATAAGTGCAGAGTGGGAGATGTGCAGAGGGACTTGGGAGCGGGGAGAGCTGGAGGGCAGGACTTCTGGGAGCTGAGCCCTAAAGCATTAGGAATTGGCCCCTGTAGGGGAGCCTGTTATTAGGCAGTTGCTGAAAACAGTGCTGTATCACTCACAGAGGAGCCCTGGTGGTGAAGTGTTCAGGCTCTTGCCAGCTAACTGTAAGGCTGGCAGTTTGAACCTACCCAGCGGCTCCATAGGAAAAAGACTGTCTTCATAGCTTAGGACACCTTAGGGGGCAGTTCTGCTATGTCCCATAGGGTCACTGTGAGTCAGAGTGGATTCGAGGACCCACAACAACAACGTGCTACAATAGCAAAGGTGAGACGGTGATGAGGCCTGACCGAGGACATGGCAGAGGAGGGAAACGACAGGGGAGTCGGTTAGCTAATTGGGCTGGCGGTAGAGAGGGGTGGGTTAGATGGAAGGGGTGAGGGGCCGAAAGGGTCCAAGCCTAGAACTCCTAAGATGACCCCATTCTGCCTGGGGTAGGAAGTTTCCTTTTCAGGTCACGGGTGAAAGGGGACACTCAGGGTAATTTTCTGGTAGTGCAGATGTTTGCTCCCTGACGTGAGTGGGGCCTATGTGCTGGCACAGCCCTGGTCTGCAGAGTCCCATCAGGAGGACTAATACTCAGGATTAATTTTCTATTTTGGCAATTGCTTCCCAAGTCAGAAAAGTAATATTCATATATTAAGAAAGATTAATGGTCTATGAAAATACATTGTCATGCCCCTGCCTGTCACACTCACCTGGGGGAATATCAAAATGGACAGGGCCCCAGCCTGCAGGGAGCCGACAGCGCAGTGGTTTTATGCATTGTCTTTTAGCCACATACCCTCCCTTTTTTAAAAAAAGACAAGAAAACCGTGCCCGAGGAGTCCAGTGTATTGAAGAGACCCAGGAAGGAGCTGCTGTTGTTAGCTGTGGTCGAGTCAGCTCCGACTCACGATGACGTCACTGCGTGTTGCCCGAGCTGTGCCATCGTCGCCAACTGTTGGTCTCTGAGCACCTGGTGACAGCTGTCTTAGCAGTCCACCTCACGGAAGGTTTCCCTCATTTTCTCCACCTTACTGCTTTACCAAACGTGATGTCCTTTTCCAGTGATTGGGCTTTCCTGCGAGTGTGTTCAAAAGCAGGCAAGACGAAGGCTCACCATTCTCACGTCTAAGGAGTACGTCTTCCCAGACAGATGGGTCTGTTCCTTTGGCAGTCCGTGCATATCCCTCACCAGCGCCATAATTCAAAGGTGCCGTTTCTTCCTTGGCCCTCCTTTTTTGCTTTCCAGCTGTCACAATCATAAGAGATGTTTGAAAATAATCATGGCTGGGGTCAGGTGAAGCTTAGTCCTCAGAATGACATTTTTGCTGCTTCTGATTTTAAGGAGGTCTTTTGCAGTACATTCACACAGTGCAATATATTGTTTAATTTCTTGACTGCTGCGTGCATGGGTATTGATTGTTGATCCAAGTAGAGTGATGTCCTTGACGACTTCAGTTTCATCACCGTTTATCATAATATTGTTCATGGCCCACAGGGAGCTACTATGATGCAATCAATAGCCTGCAGTCAGACCTAGTTTGCCCTTTTCTCCTCCATGGCAGAAAGACCTCCAGGGAACTCGAGGCCCTACAGACCATAGTCTAGCCCAGTGCTTCTCCAAGTGCGGTCCCAGCAGCATCGTAAGCATTGCTCTGGGAACCTGTTGGAAATACAGATTCCCAGGTCATTCCTTGTCCTACTGAATCTCAGCATCTGTGTTTCATTGAGCCCTTCAGGTGATTCTGGTGACAAAGATGAGGAATGATCTATTTAAAGTTACTAGATTCAATTAGTAGCTGCAGAATTCTAGAGTGTATGCTACAAGGGATACTAAGAAAATTAAGGCCCTGTATTAGTTGTCTGGAAACCCTGGTTGCATAGTGGTTAGGTGCTATGACTGCTAGCCAAAAGGTCAGCAGTTCAAATCCACCAGGTGTGCTCCTTGGAAACTATAGGGCAGTTCTACTCTGTCTTATGTGTTTACAATGAGTTGAAATTGACTCATTGGCAATTTTTTGTTTTTTTTTAATCTGTTGTCTACTGCTGAGAAACAAATGTTCCCGAAATTTTATGCCTTAAACAACAGGGTCAGGAATGTTGGTGCCCTTTGCCGAGTCTTCAGGCCTGGAGTCTGTCATGAGGCTGCAGTCAGGGTGTTGAGTGGGACCTCAGTAATCTCAGGGTTCACCCAGAAGGTGGGACTCTTTCAGAGCCATTGTAGAAGACCACTTCCCACAGTCCCTGCCTCTGCTCTTGCATTTGCAATCAGGGGAATCAAATAAATACACAGCTCACTGTAGAATCAACCAGAGAAGAATGGTGGTCATGGACTGGGCACAAGTTCAGTAGGGGCTCAGAGAAGGAAAAGACCTCTCTAGACGAAGGAGTCGCCACAGGCAGGGAAAGGCGTAGAGGCTAGAAAGGCGTAGCATAGGACAAGGCAGTGAGGCGGGAGGGAGGGCCTGCTCACAGCATCCAGTTAAGGTGGAACTAGATACAGTTAGCAAACCCTGGTGGTGTAGCGGTTAAATGCTACAGCTGCTGACCGAAAGGTTGGCAGTTCAAATCCTCCGGGCACTGCTTGGAAGCTCTATAGGGCAGTTCTGCTTCGAATCCAAATTGACTTGGCGGCAGTGGGTTTGATTTGTGCCAATGCAGTAAGGACCCCCGATGGGATAGTGGTTAAGAGCTTGCCTGCTATCCAAAAGACTGGCATACAAATCTGTCATCTGCTTCTTGGCAACCTGTGAGGCAATCCTTTTCCGACCTGTAGGGTCACTATGAGTAGGAATTGACTGAACAGCCTTGGATTTCGTTTGGTTTAGATACAGTAAACCTGACAATGCAGGTTATAGCCATAATGGGAATAGCTTCCACTGTTAGATGGAGGAACTCCTACCTTGACTGGAAAGGCATGGGGCCAGGAGAAGATTTCCGTGACTGCTCCCGTTGCTGGCTTCCGTGACTACTGAGCCAGGGCTGACGGACTCCTAGTCCAGTGCAGTCTCTCTCCACAGTCTGGCCCTGGGATCCATGTCTTGTTTTCCCTTGCAGTTTGGACGAACCGAAGTCATCGACAACACTCTCAATCCTGACTTTGTGCGCAAGTTCATTGTGGATTACTTCTTTGAGGAGAAGCAAAACCTCCGATTTGACCTGTAAGTGGAAGACAAATGCTGAGGACCAAGCTGGAGCCAGTGCTGGGAGATGGGGCCACGGGACTGGGGCAGGTGGGAGGAGCTTTGAGATGAGAAGAATCCCAGGGCAGACGCAGCCTAGGGTAAAAGTAGCCTTTAGCTGGTGGTGACAGACTGGGTAAAGCTGAGCTGCTAACTGAAAGACCAAATGTTTGGGAGAAAGATACAGTAGTCTGCTTTTGTTAAAGATTAACCATACCCAGACTTACTACTGTCAGTAGATTGTGACGCCTAGTGACCCTGTAGGACAGAGCAGAACTGCCCTATAAGGTTTGCAGGGCTGTAAATCTTTACAGAAGCAGACAACCATGTCCTTCTCCATGGGGTGGGTTCGAATCACCCACCTCTTTCTTGCTGCTGAGTGCTTTAACTACTGTGCCACCAGTGCTCCTCCATAAAGATAACAGCCGTGGAAACCCTGTGCGGCAGGTCTACTCTGTCCTGTAGGGTCACTGTGAGTCGGAATTGAATTGACTGCAGTGGGTTCAGTTTGGGGTTAGCTGATTCCAGCCTCTCCTCCCAGCAAGGCTTAGAAAGGGGGTGTGGGAGAAGAAGCAACGGTGCGTGGGGGAAGGCGCTGAGCTAGCTGCCTGACCCTGGGGAGTGTGGGTTGAGGCTCAAGGTGCTGACCTGGGGTGCCCCTTCTGGTGACTAGGAGGGTACTCACTGACCTCTTCCCTCTGTCCATACCTGGTTGATGGGGTTTAAGGCATCTGCGTATTTGTCCAAAAAGTGGAGGGAACCTCTCCCTGAGGTTAAAAATAAGGGTGGAAGTTCAGTCTTCAGGAGTGGGTGGGGAAGTTTGTGTTTAGGAGGTGGGGATGGTTAGAAAGATCTGCTTCCAAGACAGCTGTGGGCAGGGTGGGAAAGAAGGGAATTTGGGGCCTGAGGGCGCAAAGGGAAAAAAGGCAGTGGAAAAAGATGGCCTCATGGGAAGCCATGGGACAAACAGGCTGAGTGTCACCACATCCCAAAGATAGACAAGTCACCTGGTGACATTTTGGAGAGGGATGAGAGAACGATGTGGGGAGGGGGACGTTGGGGAGGGGCCCACGCTGCTGGATCAGCCTGAAGGGAGGTGAAAGTGCTAGGTGTTAAGGTCTTCTTCCTGGATGACCAGTCAGGCCCAAGGACTAGCAGGGCACGCCTGGGCAAGGTGGGACAGTGAGAGAAAGTCGGAGACAAGGTACGGACCTCCAAGGGTGGCTGAGCCCTAGCTGGGAAGATGAACAGCAGAGCAGGGCGACTCAGGACTTAGGCTGTGACCAGCCCAGAGGAGCAGAGCCTACTGACTTTTTAGATTTGTAATGATGTACAGCATATATACAGCAAGGTGCACAAATTTTAAAGGTACACCTTGTGGTGCATTTTTTTACATCTGTTCACACCCCTGTAACTACCATCCAGATCAAGAGAACATAGACAGCCCCCCAAAAGACTCCTGGTGCTCTGCTTCCATAAATAACTACTGTGTTGGAGCCTGTTTAATGTGATGCAGGGGCCCTGACCCCCAGCTACCTTCACCTGTCTCTGTGTTCCCTGCAGATACGACGTTGATTCCAAGAGTCCTGACTTATCCAAACATGTGAGTTCTGCCAGGGTCTTGGCAGTGATTTTGAAAAGTCTCTCAAACGCCATCATGTAGGCTGGCCTTGGGCTTCGTTGTGGCACAGATTGTGTGTCTGATGCTGCAGCTTGTCATTTCAGAGCCCTGCACACTTTGGGGGCAGGGGGAGGGAGAGGGAGAGGTGGTGAGGGCTGCGAGCGCAGTGAGTGACGCTGGTTTTTGCTGTGCCCTGCATACATAGGATTTCCTGGGCCAGGCCTTCTGCACCCTTGGGGAGATTGTGGGGTCCCCTGGAAGCCGCCTGGAGAAATCTCTCACGTAAGTGTGGGGAAAGGGGTAAGGTGTTTTGGGGTTGGTTGTTTGCTAATGGGGACAGCTCCTGACCCACCAGTGGTGACAGGCAGGTGGAGGGTGATCAGGAGTGAGCCAGCATAGGCCCTACCCTAGCAGGGTCTCTAGCCCACCTGTCTTGGAGGAGTCAGGGCTGGCTTACTAGAGCCTCATGCTTCTGGATCTGTTCCCATTCTCTCCTGCAGTTACTGTATGGGGGAAGGTACTGACGCCCAGAGAGGGCAAGTGGCTTGCCCACGGCCACACAGCTAGGAAGTGAATTGGGGGCTCTATTCAAAGGCATATCCCTTAAGAGGCTGTGGCCTAGGCGTTGGAGGGCCAGAGCTGGGTACAGCAAGACCTTCCTTACTCCACCCAGCCCCTCCCCCTGCCAGTCTTCATTGTAGGGTTTTACACTTTTAGGGGAAAGCTGTTACTCTCAGTACATTCTGGGATGAGGAATCCCAAGGCTTCTCGTAGTGGAGTCTGAGGGCAGCTTCAGGGACCAGCCAAGGCTGGCCAAATGGTGGGGCTGACCTCTCTTGTCCTATTTCTCAGGAAACTCCAAAGGCAGGGCCCAGGAAACAGAGGCCTACAGACCAGGAAAACCATCCAGGCCATAGGGCAGGGCAGACAGGAAGGGAGGCTCAGCCCCAGCTTGCTTCTGCCAGGTTCCCACTGGGCACTGGCCCTCATCATGACCAGTAACTGCACACTCAGGAGATGTGTCTGCCAGTCCCGTGTCTGTCACCTGCAGTGACTGTGGTGATCTCAGGGCCCGTGAAAAGGTCTCCGCCTCTGGGGAGACAGAAACAAGGATGATAACAGCCAAACCAAATCCACTGCTGTGAATAGACTCAGACTCCCAGTGACCCAGCTGTCACTTACTGAGAGCAAGGAGCAGATGCCGCCTAAAGCTTAGACAGTTCGGTTTGTTTTTGTAGGGGGGAATCCCTTTTGGAAAAAAAACTTCAAAATGATAAATGCCATAGAGTTTTCATGACAGTGACCTTTCAGAAGCAGATCACCAGGGCTTTCTTCTCAGGAGCCTCTGGGTGGGTTTGAATACAAAAGTATAAATTACAAGAAAAGCACTAAGGCACCTCCTTGGTCATGGCCTCAACATTTTTTATTATTTGTGTTCTTTCTCTGTCTTGGATGGGACTCCTAAGAGTAAGTGTGAGGAGCTCAGGGACATCTGCCTTGTGTTCTGAGTTAAGTATTATTCATGGTCATCAGGTCAAGTCAGTCCCCCACTCACAGAGACCCCGTGCCCAGTGGAATGAAACCCTACCCAGCCCTGCACTGTCCCCATGATCGGTTACAGCTGGGACTATTGTGATCCATGGAGCTTTCATTGGCACATTTTTTTTTAATTTTTTATTTAATATAACTGAGTGAAAATGTACATTCCCGTATAAATTTACATACCCACCTATATGAAGCTTCCACTGCTGTCCCTGCCCGGTGACAGCATACTGCTCCTCTCTGCTCCATACATGTCTGGTTCTCCCAACAGCCTCCTTTCCCCTCCTCTCCACCCACTCACCTTCCTCCAGCCAGAGGTCAGCAGGATGACATCTTACAGATGTACAGAACCATAAAGTGCATCCAATATATGGTCACTGCATCGCCAAGTCCAATCCATTCCTGTCCAAAGCGTGGACCTTTGTTATGATTTATGGTCAAGGGCGGCATCAGGGCGAGGGGCCATGCTCCCAGGGGAACCCCGAAACCACTGGACCATCAATTGAGGTCTTTTCATGGGGATCTCAGGGTGCACCCCTTTTTATTCTTGTGTTGCCAATGAGACTCAACTTAGTGAGCTCCATCGCGGCTATCACTAGTGGTGGCTGGGCACCATCTGGTTCTTCCGGTCCCAAGGTCTGTGTAGGCACCCACTCATGTGGGTCTCTCTGTCTTCTGGGTTGTCTTTACCCCATGTCATTTTGGTCCTCGGTGAGCGTCCATTCCTGCTGAGTTGGGACCGTTTGCTGCATTGGCACATTTTTGAGAGTAGATTGCCAGGCCTTTCTTCCTAGTCTGAAACCTGTTGAGCATCATAGAAACATGCAAGCCTCCACTGACAGACAGGTAGGGGTTTGTGCATGAGGTGCATTGGTTGGAAGTTGAACCCTGGTCCCCCATGGAAAGGCCAGGAATCTACTACGGAATCAGTGCTGTCCCCTGGCTTACACTCCATTATTATTTGATCTTTTCAGTAGCCTACCCCCGACCCCAAACTGCAACCTTGGTTGCACCTGGTTCTACCTGGATTAGCAGGCTGGAAATACCTTAGGAATGTGTGTCTACCGCTTGCCATCCCCCCAATGCCTGGGTCACAAGCCCAAGAATCCCTTGTGTCTCTCTACTTCTTGCCTGCTGTTATTTAGTCAGCCTTTGGTGGAGGGGTACACCTTCTGGGGAGGGGCTCGAGGAAGACTCCCTGTAGAAGTTGGCTCGTGTGCTGAACCTAAATGGGCAAGCAAGATCTAAAATGTAGAGGTAATGGGGTGTTGGTGGAGGGAAAGAAACTCATCCCCTGACTGGGTTTTATGTGTCTAATTCTCATCTTGCTGATAGTTCCTATTTACTGGGCATCTCTTCTGGGCCAAAAAACAAACCCCTTGCTGTCAAGTCAGTTCTGACTTAAGGTGCCCCCCATACGTGCAGGGTAAAACAGCACTCCATAGGGTTTTTAAGGCTGTGAGCTCTGGAATGCAGATCACCAGGCCTTCCTTTTAGGAGCCTCTGGGCTTGAGCCACCACCCTTTTGCTTGGCATTCAAGCACCCAACCCTGGATGAACCCAACGGTTAAGTGCTGGGCTGCTACCTGAAAGGCTAGCTGTTCACACCCACCCAGAGGCACCTGGGAAGAAAGGCCTGGCTATGTGCTTCTGAAAGGTCACAGCCATGAAACCCCTATCGAGCACAGTTCTACTCTGCAGCACATGGAGTTGCCATGAGTCAGAACCAACTTGAAGGCAACTGTTTTTTGTTTTTGTTTCTTTGTGAGTCAATGATTTGCTTACAGGATCTCATGCAGTTCCATCAGCAGTCTCCTAAAGTGGCGCTATCCCTCCCCATCCGTCCTGTCTCACAGCAGGACTCTCAGCAGGGCCCAGTGAGGCAGAGCCCTCGTGGTTCCCAAACACTTGCTTGCGTCAGTATCGCCTGTTAAAACTCGGATTGCTGGGCTGCACACCCCGCAGTTTCTGATCCAGGAGGTCAGGATGGGGCCTGAAAACTTACTTTTCCCCTGATGGTGTAGTGGTTCCGTGCTGTGGCTGCTAACCAGAAGGTCAGCAATTCAAATTTACCAGGCACTCCTTGGAAACTCTATGGGGCAGTTATATTTGGTCCTATAGGGTCACTATGAGTCAGAATTGACTCAGTGGCAGTGGGTTTGGTTTGGTTGCAACACATTCCCAGGTGATACTGATGCTGATTCTGCTGGTCCGCAGTTCACCCTTTGAGAACTGTTGTGGCAGAGTAACTTGCCCAGAGAGCAAAGTCTGGGCAGAAAACCTTTTTGTCCCTGGCCTGTGGCTTTTAGTCCAGTTTTGGCCTCTAGAACAGAAACCAGTTTCGAAGTATCTGAAGCCAAGTGCTGTGGCCACTCAGGAGGGAATTCTGTGCTCACAGCATGCCATCTCTCTCCCCGTCTCTCCACAGGATAGGAGCATTCAGCCTGAATTCCAGGACAGGAAAACCCATGCCAGCTGTGTCCAATGGGTAGGTCACTGGACATCTCGGACCTGGAGTCCTCCGATATCCAGCTGTCACTGCAGAGGGGGCCTCACAGTCTGGCCTCGGTCCCTGCTCCCACCTCTGAGAAGTCAGCCCCTGTCAGGGGGACAGTGAGGACCCTGGGACTAAAGACCCTGGCACTTTGGGTCCTAGATGGAGGCCACCTCTCTGCAGCTGGTCCTTGACCCCATTCAGTCTAGAGCACCCCGAGCCCCAGTGGCTCATGGGATGACAGAGATCAGGGTGAGGGTGAGGGGCTTCTGGTAGATGCTATTTCCAGGAATCAGAAGGCGAGGCATTCTCCATTCCTTTTCTCTTTCCCTGGGCTGGTTTTTCTACCCCCTTCTGTCTCCTTCCTTCCCTTCTCTTTATCCCTCCACCCTACTGCGTTGCTTTCTCTGCTGGCTGTTTGCTTCCGCAGAGTAAATTCTCTGAAGCCTCCCTTTTTCACACGCGCTCACCAGCCATGGTGGGCCCTCCTTGCAGCTTGAGTCCCTCCCCTGACCATCTGTTCTTGGCTGACTTCACGCACATGTGGGCAGCACAGACTTTCCCCAAGGCCCTCTCCTCCTCTCTTGGTGGGAGGGTTGCCATCCTGGCTTCCTCACCCCCACTGGGGAGAGGTCAGAGAGCACCTGCTCAAGGACCAGCCAGAGGTGCCTCTGGCAGGTAGGCATCTTGGCCAGGGGAGCAGAGCTCCACTGCTGGCCTTTGCTGAGGGCTCCTAGGAGTTGGAGTCTGAGCACCTCATTGGCCACTGAACTACCTGGGTGTGGGAGGGGGCCCCCGGAGGACTCAGGGATGCCGGCAGCCCTGGAGGGGTGGCTGCTAGTTTACTAGGAGAGTAAGCAGGAGTTGAGGAGACAAAGAAAGACCTGAGAAATGGAGGGAAGGATGAGAAAGAAGGAGAGAGGGAGGGAAGGAAAGAAGGAAAAAGGAAGGCCAAGTTGGTGGGGGTAGGTTAGATTGGGGAGGAGTAGGAAACAGAAGAGGGAGCTCAGAGGCAGAGGGAACAGATGGAAAAACATAGGGTAGAGGAGGCTGTGTTAACGATTCTATCTTCGTGGTCAAAAAAATCATGTCTTTACTACCAGGAAGGACCAGGGGTGGGGTGGGGAGGGCCCTTGGGGTACCCAGCTCAGCTGCCCTGATCTAGGGAGACAAGCTGGCAGACACTGCCACCTGCCTATGGCAGAGGAGGCTCCAGATGTGTCCCCTGCTCTGCTCACCTGACTTGAAGAGCTGTGGCTGTCCCTCAGCCCCCTTTGGGGCTGAGAGCCCCTCTGTCCAAAAGCTGGTGCTGGGAAGAGCTCCATCAGTGGTTCTCAAAGTGTGTTCCACAGACAGCATGCTGCTGGCCCCTGTGACGGCTTGAGGTCTAGGGCCAGAATTGATCAGCTGCACACAACCGTACACCAAAGGGACCTGGGCCAGATGCTCCTTGAAGGCCTTTTCTGAGCCACACACGGTGGGGTGTTAATCGGTGAAATGGATACTGTGGTCACACCCATTTTATAGATGAGGAAACAGAAGCCTAGAAAGGAACCCAGAGTCCACAGCTGCTGGGCATCCTGACCTTTCCCTCTAGTTCCCAGTGGCCCTGCTACCCTGGGACCTGCTGGGTTAGTCCCAGACATCAGAGAGGGAGAGACTGGTGCCTGGGGAAGGGGCCCTGCCTGACCAGGTGGTGGAGGTTTCCCAGGTGGAGCCCCACCTTCGGAACTTGGTTTTGTGTCACTGAGGAGCTGAGTGGATGGGCGGGATCTCTGTCTCCCCGAGGAAGACCCAAGCTCAGAGATCTAAGGGAGGAACCCATGGGAGAAAGCCTGGGAGAGCTGCCACTGAGAGTATTCCCGCCTCTGGCCTCGCTCCCTCTTGCTGGCCCTCCCGTGATGACCCAGAGCAGCTCAGAGCTGGGCTGCTTGCTCAGGGGCTCTGGGGTGCTCAGCTGGGTATGGGGTGGGGTGGCTAGCCCACAAGGTCTTTTGCCCACAGAAGTGGTCTTTGGATGGAAAGTTTGAGAACCACTGGTCTGGAAGCCTCTGGGTGAGTCTGGATGCCTTTCCACTCTAGGACTTTCACTTCAGACACACTGCCCTTCCTGGAGGGCTGTTGGGGAGCAGGGGTGGGACAGCTCCAGGCCTGGGAGCCTGACCCAGGGAGCAGTACTAGGCAACACTGCCACAAGCGCTGCAGGAGACCCTGTCCTCTCAGGGGCTGTGGGGTAGACCTGCTGATGGTGAGGGGCAGGGGGATGCGGAGGGGCCAGTTCAGGGAGTGTTCAGGTCTGTGTCTCCTCCGTCTTCGTCTGGCTCTCCATTCTTTCGTCTCTTCCTCCCCAGCGGTGTCCCAGGGAAGAAATGCGGCGCCATCATCCTGTCTGCTGAGGAGCTCAGTAACTGTAGGGTGAGTGGCAGAGGGGCCCGGAATGGACCTGGTGGAGGTGGGCAGTGATGGAGAGCAGGCTGGCCTCCCTGGAGGGAACTTGGGGCAGACAGGCTCTTCATCTGACCTGCCTGTCACAAAATTCTGTAACATCAGAGCTAGAAGGCATCTTCCCTTTTTGCAGCTGAGCAGACTGATACCCAGAGGGGTAAACAAACTCTCTTACCGTCAGTGACAGAGCTGGGCCAGGAGCCCCGGTCCTCTGGCTCCCATGCCATCATGGCCACCGCTCACGTGTCCCTGAGCCAAGACTGCCTTGGCACTGACAGTGGTTGGCAGAAGGGCCTTTTCAGTTTTGGAGCCTGAGTGCTTGGCATTTAGTTGTCATTTTTCACTTTTAGCTCTGGAGTAGGGTGACACCCTGCGTGGGGCTGAAGGAGGGAGTGTGTGTGTTGGCAAGCCAGTGTCTGCAGACAGCCCTTGGTTGTGCTTCTTCTGTGGTACTGGGGAGAAGCAGAAGATGGGGACAGAGGAAGACGGGGAGGCTGGCCACACCAGGGAAGGGGCTCAGGGGACCTGATGGCTAGTAACAGTGATACAGTCTTAAGAATAGTGATAGTTACTGTTTGTGAAGTGATGAGGATTTTTTTAAACGTTAGCATTCTGATGACAATTCTGAGAGTTAGGTACTGGTGTTATCCCCAGTTTACTGATGAGTAAACGGAGGTCCAGAAGGGTTGTGTAGCCTAGCCAAGGACAACAAGTGGCCGAGTTGGGATATTAATCCAGGTCAGCTTGATTCTAAAGTCCTGGTCCGTTTGCCTAAACCACACAGTCTTGAATGCCTCTTGCTTTAACTAGGAACTGCAAGGTGAGAAAGTATTGTGTCCTGGGGAGAGGAGGCAGGGCCCGAGGGAAGGTAGAGGTGAGCCCAAGACAAAGCCTGGGCTCACCTGGGAAAGCAGCTTCCCATGGGGATGGGGCCAGCTCAGGGTGGAGGGGCTGAGAGGGGCAAGGAGGAGAAACAAGATTTTCTCACTTCCCAGAGAAGTCAGTGCAGCTGTTGTTACCGGTTATTTGTCAGTGTCTACAATGTTAGAGATGATAACTGGGGAAATATTTATGCCATAATTCATGTAATGAAACCCTGGTGAGGTAGTGGTTAAGTGCTGCAGCTGCTAACCAAAAGGTTAGCAGTTTAAATCCACCAGGCACTCCTTGGAAACTCAACAGGGCAGTTCTACTCTGTCCTGTAGGGTTGCTGTGAGTCAGAATTGACTAGATGACAGTGGGTTTGGTTTGGTTTGGAATTCACTTAAAAATAATAATTGACAAGAACAGCAAAGACACTGGGGAAAAAGAACCTAGCAGGATAAAGAATATTGATGATTCCAGGAAACATCTCCTAACCTGGTTTCAACTGGAAGACATTATGTTGAGTGAAAGTAGTCAGTGACAAAAGGACAAATACTGTATGAGACCTCTACGATAAGATCTCAAAATCAGACTTGTATATAGAAGAAAAGACTCTTTGACAGCTGCAAGGGAGGGAGGGAAGGAGGGAGGGCGAAGGGGGTAGGGTTTAGTTTAGAAAGTTACTAGAAATCTAGTTGGGAGAAAGCGGTGACAGCACACATTAGGAACAAGAATAACATTAAGTGGACTTCAGCATAACTTGAGTACTCCTTCCATCTTAACTCAATACTGCAAGGATAGAGAAGCTGGGGCGGGGGGCGGGGGACCATGCTCTTAGGCGAATTCCAGGGCAATTGGCACAACTAGCATTTTGCTAAGAGAGCTCTCTGCACCCCACATTGGTGAGTGGCGTCTGGGGTCTTAAAAGCTGCCAAGCTGCCATCCGAGGACACAGCAAATGGTCCCAACTCAGCAGGAACGGATGCTCACCGAGGGCCAAAATGGCATGCGGTAAAGACAACCGAGAAGACAGAGAGACCCACAAGAGTGGGTGCCTACATCGACCTGGGACCAGAAGAACCAGATGGTGCCCGGCCACCACCAGTGATAGCCATGACGGAGCTCACAGAGAGGAGCCTCACTGGCAACACAAGAATAAAAAGAGGTGCATCATGAGATCTCCACTAAAAGACCTCAGTTGATGGTCCAGAAGTTTTGGGGTTCCTCTGAGAGCATGGCCCCCGGCCCTGATGCTGCCCTTTCCCATAAATTATAACAAAGGTCCACTCTTTGGACAGGAATGGATTGGACTTGGCAATGCAGAGTGACCATATATTGGAAGCACTTTGTGGTTCTATACATCTATAGGATATCATCTTGCTGACCCCTGGCCGGAGGAAGGGGAGTGGACGGAGAGGAGGGGAAAGGAGACTGTTGGGAGGATGAGACATGTATGGAGCAGAGAGGAATAGTGTGCAGTCACCGGACAGGGAGAGCAGTGGAAACTGCATATAGGGGGGCATGTAAATTTATATGTGAATGTACATTTTCACTCAGTTATGTTAAATAAAAAAAAAAAAAAGAACCCAGCAGACAGAAGGACCCATCTGAATGGGTGACTATATAAGTATGTGACCAGAAGAACCACATGACACCCAGCCACCACCATAGCTGTGATGGAGCATGTCCCAGTGGCAGCATGACAAAAAGAGGGGTGTATCTCAAAAACTCCACTAAAAGACTGCAGTTGATTGTCTAGCGGCCTGGGGGTTCCTCTGGGAGCATGGCCCCTAGACCTGCTGCTGCCCTTGCCCAGAAAACATTACTGAAGTCAACTCTTCGGACAGGAATGGACTGGACTCAGAGACACAATGTGACCATATGGTGTGTGTACTTGATGGTTCTACGTATCTGTAGGATGTTGTCCTACTGGCCTCTTATTAGAAGAGAGAGGAGAGGGTAAGAAAGAGGGGACAGGAGATTGTTAAGAGAATATGGCGTACATAGGGCAAAAAGGAGGAGTGTGCTGTCACTGGGCAAGGAGAGCAGAAGGAGCTGCAGATAGGCAGGCATGGAAATTTAATTTGCATTGTGTACTTTCACTTAATCACAAAAAATAAATACTAATAATCGAACCCGTCACATGTTAACATAAATAATATCTTTTTGAAAAAGTATGTTTTCCAAAACAAAAATGATTTTGTGAGAACCAAAAAACCCACTACCATTAAGTCCATTCCAACTCATAGTGACCCTGTGGACACAGTAGAACTGACCTGTCGTGAAAACAGTGGGCTTTGTATTGAGTTTTTGCAAATCTCACTAATATCTGGCTTAAGAAAAGGTATATATTCATCTGCAATCTGTTATGTCATCACTGTCAGGTACCCTCTGGAAAACTCTGCATCTTGGCATTATTACAAAAATAATTTTGACCTCATAGGTCCCTTGGGGATCCTGGGTTCATGCTTTGAGAACTGTTGATACAGAGGTGTACTCATGTTAGCCAATATTACTTGAGCCAGGCAATGTGCTAAGTGGTTTAATTTATTATATGTTATAATACATAATGTCGTGCATCATAATATCTCATAAGTTATGAGAGATGGTACCCATTTTACAGATGAAGAAACTGAAGCACAGACAGGTTAAGTAGCCTGTCCAAAGTTACATAGCCAGTGAGTAGAAGAGGCAGTCTGGTTAGAGCCAGGGCCCTAACCCACTAGGTTTTTGGGTCACAAACTTGGTGCTTAGGCATGCAGTTGGAGAGTAAGACACATGAATGAAAACTGAGAGTGCAAGACACTGTTGAGGTGATACACTCACATGGAGCTGCTCCTTCTGGTTGCTCTCCTTGCCTGCTTGCCTCAGTGGATCTGAAGGACCCATCTCACACAGATGTACACACAGGACTGTGCGCTGGGCACGCATAGGTACTCACTGAGGCTCTATCCCAAATGCATGACTGGATGAATAGGAAGGAAAAGAAACCAGATGTTTACTGCAGGTTATGTTGGAAACTCCTATACGTTTGTTTGTAGGTTGTAGGTTTGCACACTATCAGAGTTCAGACAAGGGACACAGCCCACTTAATATATAGAATAGATTGAGCTTCTGTTTAAACTCTCTCTGAACCTCCGTTTCTTCACTTGTATTAAAAAAAAAAACAAAAAACAAAAAAACAACTCGATTCCAGTTCATAGTGACCCTAAAGGACAGGGTAGAGCTACTACCCCATTGGGTTTCTGAGGCAGTAAATCTTTATGGGAACATAACACATTTTTCTCCCACAAAAAGACTTTTGGGTTTGAACCGTGAGCCTTTTGTTAGCAGCCATATGCTTAACCACAGTGCCACCTGGGCTGCTTCTTCACTGTATAATGGGGCTAATGGGGCTGCCGTGAGGCTTAAAGACAGTTGTGCCCAGCACATACCTGACTCCCCGTAGGCCTAATTTCAGTTTTCCCTCAAGCTTCTAGCCTAGTTGGTGACTTCCTCGCTCATTTATTACTAAAAAAACAAAACGAAAACTTTACATAGTCAGTTCTGACCCATAGTGACCCTGTAGGACAGAACAGAATGCCCCTTAGGGCTTCCAAGGAGAGGCTGCTAAATTTGAACTGGTGACCTTTTGGTTAGCGGTCAAGTCAAGCTCCTAGGGAGATAAGGTAATCAGTTGAACAGAAGTGCTATGGAACCTCTAAAGCTCTAGACAAAGCTGGTTGCTGTTTCTGGTCCAGTATTCCGGGAGTTGGTAAACAGTCTGCATTCAATACTTATTAGGCCCTTCGCTCCCTCCACCTCCGTCCTTTCCTCCCTCCTGTTCATCCTTGTCTGCCAGCATTTTCCGTGATTTGAGCTGTGCCAGCACTGGGGGCTCCCTGCCTCCTCCCTCCTTATATTATCAGCTTCCTTTTCTTCTGGGGCATCTTTGCCGGGGTTCTGTCTTTCCCTAGAACACTTGCATGGGAAAAGAAAAGAAACACAACTAATTCCTAGCATCTGGCTGAATTAAAATAATTACATGTGAACTGCTTTGCTTCTGCAGCTCAGGCATTCAGTGGGAGGATCAAAGGAAGAGGGTGGAGACTGGGAGACGATTTTTCATCAGAGTAGGGCTTCCTGCTCAAATGAATACATTCTGCAGAAGTAGACAAACCCTCCCTTCTTCCCCGGGGAAAGGGATGCGCAGGGGCTGGGGAGGGGAGGTGCGTGGGCGAGTGGGAGATCAGCAAAGGATGAGAGTATGCCAGCGTGTCACCAGCATATTTTGATAGGTTATATAAAATCCTTGCTCATCTGGAATTTAAATACCAAGAGAGTTCCTGCAATCACAATTGGATCGAAAATACCATTCAGTGGATACTTGATATCGACAATGATGTGCTTAAGCTCCTGAAATGCCTTCCGAACCACCCAAGATTTAATTAGGCTCAACAGTAAAACTGTTACTGTTAAGTGTGATAAGACCAATATTTGTATAGACCTTACAGGTTATCAAGTTTGATTTTTACCACAGGGCTGAGGAGGTCTGTGACCCATTTCACAGATGTAATGAGGCCCGTCCAGAGAGGTTGAAGCAGTCTGGCCTTGACCTTCTAACTCTCAGGAGATCTGTCTCTCACCCATGGAGCTTGTACTTTCTTTGTGGGGTATTTTAGTCATCTAGTGCTGCTGTAACAGAAAAACCATGAAGTGGATAGCTTTAGCAAAGAAAAGTTTATTCTTACAGAGTCCAGTAGACTACAAGTCTGCATTCAGGATGTCTGCTCCGGGGGAAGGCTTTCCATCTGTAGGCTCTGGAGGAAAGTCCTTGGGTTGTATCAGTCTTTGGTCTGGGAGCACCTTGGTGCAGGAATCTCAGGTCTAAAGGATGTGTTCTTCTCCTGGTACTGCTTTTTTTGATGGTGTGAGGTTCCCGACTCTGCTTGCTTCCATTTCTTTTTATCTCTTGTAGAATGAAAGGATAAAAGGTAGTGCAAGCCGCACTCCTGGGACACTATTTTTACAACAGAGCAGAGAGGGGACCTTAGGAAAGGATTTACAGTCCCACCGTAATTCTCTTTAATATACCGCACAGCAAAATCACAAAACGGATGGCAGTAACACAATGCTGGTAATCATAATCCAGCCAAATTCTTATACATATTTTTGGGGTAACACAATTTAAACCATGACATTCCACCCTTTAGCCCCCCCAAAATCTCATCTTTGAAACATGTAACACATTCATCCACATTTGTGAAATTTAGAATGTAAGTTATCTGCCTCCATAGTACAGTAGTGGAACAGGCAGGCACAAACTATACATTTCCATTTCCAAAGAGGGAAATTGCAGGGAAAGAAGGCATTAACAGGCAACAATCAAGTCAGCAGAACACAATACAGTAGTCCTTGAAGCTTTGAAAATAATCTTACATTTTCTGAGACATTCTACTCAATGCCTTGTCCTCCAGACTCTAGGTACTGACCACACTCTGGATTCTGAGTAGAGGTCCCTGACCCTGTGCTACAACTCTGCCTTGTAGGCCCACTTGGACAACAACTCTGCCTCCTTGGCTTTAGGTGCACCCTAAGCCCAACTGCGTGGCAGTTCTACCCTTACAAACACAGGAAGCCATGGCACCAGCCTTTGAAAGCTTTGAGATCATAGCCATACCTTTTGAGACTGAGGAGGCTCAGCTTCTGCTTTCCATGGCCTCATGGCCCGGGCCTCAGGCCTGCATCTGTCTTGCGGGGGCAGATGTTGCAAAGCTCTGTAGCTCTGTTGATTTAAGTGCCTGGGGGCACCTCACTGCCAAGAAGCCTCTTGCACACAGGCACTCAGCTCTCTTGCTCCATGGGTGAGCAGACCTAGCTCCACCAATTCAAGTGCCTGGAGGCACCCCACAGTGCCAAGAAACCTCTGTGCACAGGCACTTAGCTCACTCATTCTGTGGGTTGGCTTCAGCACTGCCTCACATTGGTCATCTGGTTCTGCTGCTGCTGGTGGTCCTCTGCTGCTTGTTTCTCACCATCTGCAGCTTTTTCAGTGCTAAGGATTCTTGGTTCCTTCTTAGTCTTCTCTGCATTCATAGTTTCAAACCTACTTTTAGGTATTTGTTAGAGTAGCACCCCACTCCTGGTACCAAATTCTGTTTTGGTTATCTAGTGCTGCTGTAGCAGAAACACCACAAAATGGATGGTATTAGCAAAGAGTTTATTCTTACACAGTCCAGTAGGCTACAAGTCCACTTTCAGGGTGTCTCCTCCAGGGGAACACTTTCTCTGTTTGTCCACTCTGGAGAAAAGTCCCTGTGTTGCATCAGTTGTTGGTCGGGGAGCATCTTGGCGCAGGAACCTCAGGTCTGAAGGACATGCGCTACTCCCAGTGCTGCTTTCTTGATGGTGTGAGGTTCCCCACTCTCTCCTTCCTTCACTTTCCTTTTATCTCTTGTAGGATGAAAGGATAAAAGGTGTGTAAGCCACATTCTGGGGAAACTGTTTTTACAGTGAAGCAGGGAGGGGACCTTAGGAAGGGATTTACAGTCCCACCCTAATCCTCTTTAGCATACAGCATAAGAAAAGCACAAATTAGACAGCAATCACACAATGCTGGTAATCACAACCCAGTCAAATTCCTGTACATACCGTTGGGGCACACAACTCAACCCATGATGTGGGGTTTAGAGCATGGAGGCTTGGTGGTGCAGCTCTTAAGCACTTGGCGACCCACTGAAAGGCTGGCTGTTTGAACATACCCAGCAGCTCCTCAGAAAAAACGCTCTGGCAATCTTTCCTTAAAGATTACGGTCAAGAAAACCCTATGGGCAGTTCTCTTCTGTCACATGGTTTTGTTATGAGTTGAAATCAGCTTCATGGCACTCAGTAACATGGTTTTTAACCGTGTGTTTAGTTTCCAAGGGCAGCCACCAGCAACTGGGTGGCTTAAGACAACAGAAACTTACTCTTTCACAGCCTGGAGGCAAAAAAAAAACCCCACACTCAAGACCACTGAGTCAGTTATGACTCATAGTGACCTTGTAGGACAGAGTAGAACTGCCCCTTAGGATTTCCAAGGCTGTCGATCTTTTTAGAAGCAGACTGCCAGCCACATCTTTTTCCGTGGAGGAGTGCTGGGCTCAAACTACCAACCTTTGGGTTAGTAGCTAAATGCTTCATCACTGTACCCCGGGGGCCATAGATCTGAATCCAAGTGTCAGCAAGGCCATGCTGCTTCTGAAAGCCCCAGAGGAGAATCCTTCCTTGCCTCTTCCAGCTTCTGGTGGTTTCAGGTGTTCCTTGGTTTGGGGCTATGTCAGCCACCCATCCCTAGATTCACACAGCCTTTTCTCCTGTGTATCTGAGTATCTGAAATCTCTCCCTGCCTTTCTTTTATAAACACAATTGTTATTGGATTTAGGGCTGACCAAAAGGATCTCATATTAAGATTGTTGACTTAATTATATCTGCAAAGACCTTTTTTTCCAAATAAGGCCGATTCACAGGTTCCAGGTAGACGTAACTTTGGGGAGGGGGTGCAGCATTTAACCCATTGCAAGTGGTGAGTGGCATGGGTTCTAGAGGGAAACAGATGGGGCTGTTGGATGGGGAGGGAGTAGCTCCTTGCCTCACCACTAGACCCTTGATTTCTTCTAGGTCTGCCAGGCACCCAGACTTGCTGTGATCTGGAGTCAGGGCATCTGAGCTTGGAATAGCATGTCCTCACAGCCTCTTAGTCAGATCCCTGTACACCAGCTGCAAAAATGAGAGGTGTGTCCCACCTCACAAGCCAAGAGAACTGCAACTTCACAGGGCAGCTGCCCTGGGGGTCCCCAGCACTTAGGTGTCATCAACCTGCTCATTTATTCATTTGTTTCAGTTCAGCAAACACACCTTTACTGAGTTCCTGCCCTCCTAGAGTTTCCAATTTAGTGTGAGAGAGAAAAATACCAACCAGCAACCATGGTATAGCAGTGGTCCTCAATCTTGTCAGACCCATAACTTCTTTTTTATAACAAATATTTTATAACATTCTTCTTTGCTGTCTCCTAAAGTTAGAGTCATAGACAGTACCATATAACATGTGTATTACATATATGAGCTCTTGCAGCTCTTAAGGAAAAGCAATCCAGGCAGCAAAAACAGCCTGTGCAAAGGCCCTGGGGCAGGGGGAGAATGATGAGTGATGAGTCAGAAGTGAGGGTATGGGTGGGAGTGGTCAGAGTTCAGGCCACTTTGTGTGGAACCTGGTAGCAAGGAGCTTCCCATTGAAGTTCATTGCCAACTCATAGCAACCCTATAGGACGGAGTGGAAATGCCGTATGGGGTTTCCAAGGCTGTGAACCTTTACTGAAACAGACTGCCACATCTTTCCCCTGTGGAGCACCTGCTGAGTTCACACTGCTGACCTTTTGGTTATCAACTGGGCATTTCATCCACTGTGCCACTGGGACTCTTCTTACAGGGGATCTCCAGTGGCCTTGAATCTTGGTAAAGTTGAATCTTTCATTATTCTAAAGACAAGCTTCAGGGACAGCCCATTTTCTCCATTTGGGATACTGGGTGGGTGGGGAGGGTACTTGGCGAGAGGAAGAAAACTGGGGGGGAGAAGGTAGGGTGACACTTGAAGGGGAGATGGTGATGGTTTCCTGAGACTCAAAAGTAAGCAGGTAAGGAAAGTTGGGTATTGTGCCTGGAAATGGGGTGACCACCGAGTGTCATGAAGGAGCCGGGCAAGCTAGCTCGAGTTGGAGCGGTGCTTAGACATCACACTTTTAGAGTTTTGTCATTTTTTGGTCCTGGGAATCATTGTGGACAAGTTGGAAAGTACAGAAAGTGTAAAGAACAGAAAAATCACCCAAAGATAATCCTTGGTGACGTTCTGATGCATTTCTTCTGAGGCTGTTTTTCTGATTGTACACATATGTAATTTTTTTCTTGGAATTGGGACAATAAGGTATCTCGTTTTATAACCTGCATTTCCCCTGTCATTTAGTATTCGTAGAAAACATGCTTTTAATAGCTTCATAGTATTCCATTGTATGAATGGGCTGTAGTTTATTAAACTTAATCTCTTACAACCAGTGAGTCGCTGTCAGCCCTAACTCACAGCGACCCCGGGTGTGTCAGAGTACTCCTATACCCCACAGAATTTTCAATGGCTAATTTTTTTGTGTGTGCATGATGAAGCGAAAGTCTGCAGTGCAAGTCAGTTTGCCATACAAAACCCCGAGCACCCACCTCTATGCAGCTGTATCTGCCCCCTCACCCTGTGACACTCTTCTTTGTCACTCTTTACTTCCATATCCACTCAACTGGACACCTGTCCCTTCCTCTCTATCCTCTCCTCTCCCCTCTAGAAATAAACCAGTTGGACAGACTCATACATATATTAAACCATAAAGTACACGCACCACCTTCGTCACCTTATGTCTCGTAGTTCAGTCCAGTCTTGTCTGAAACGTTGACATCACTTCTGGGCTAGCAGCAAGCCCAGGGGCCGTGTTCTCAGGGAACCCTCCAGGCTGTCAGGCTATCAAGTCTGCTCCCTTTAATAGAGTTCTAGATCTTCAGTCCTCTTTTTCTTGTGCTCTGTGAGGGACCCTACATTGTGTTCCCGGTCAGGGCTGTCTTTGGTGGTGGCCAGGTACCATCTAGTTCATCTGGTCTCATACAGTATAATCTCCCAATCGTATGGGCCCTTCTGTCTCCTGGGCTCATATTTTCTTCATGTCTTTGATGTTCTTGGTTTTTATCTGATGCTCCATGTGGGTTGGGACTAATTGATGCCCCTTAGATGGCAGCCTGCTGGCTTTTAAGACCTCAGGTACCCCTAACCAATGTGGGATGCAGAACAATTTCTTAGAAAAAATCTAGTCATGCCAGTTGACATTGATGTCCCTTCAAACCATGGTTCCCAGACCCCTGTCCCTGCTGTTCTGTTGTTTAAATTGTGGGGCTATATTTTCAATGACTAATTTTTTTGCAAGTGGATCTCTAGAACTTTCTTCTGAGGCACCTCTGGGTGGACTCCGACTTCTGACTTTTCAGTTAGTAGCCGAGTGGGTTAACCGTGTGTACCACCCAGGGACCCGTCCCCTCCAGGAGGCAATATAAGTTATACTGCAGTCAACATCCTCATATTCACATTGTTCCATTTTTATTTTGAACTTCAGTTGATGGACTTTGGTTGGTTTCCCAGACACACAGTCTTCATGAGTGGGAAGGAAAACAGTCAACCTGGAATTTTCAGCCTCTGAATGACCAAAGCAGCAGACATACAACTGATTTGGTTCTTTGAGAAGTCAGTCGCTAAGATGACAAAGAAAAACCAGGTTGACCCCAGTGTGGTAAAGACACAGGCCCAGTTTCCTCCAACCGACTTCTGCACCCACCAGCTGTGTCCCAATAAGCTCCAGCCCACAGGGTCTTCAACCCAGGTCTCCTGCGTCTACAGTCTTGGCCCAGCAAGCCTGGACCCGGGTGCCCTATGTAGGTCACTGCTCTAAATCTCCAGTTCTGGATTGTGTTTCTGTCCTTCTGGAATACTGAACTACAAACCCTGGTGTCCTAGTGGTTAAGCACTACGGTTGCTAACCAAAAGGTCAGCAGTTCAAATCCTCCAGGCATTCCTTGGAAACTCTGTGGGGGCAGTTCTACTCTGCCCTATAGGGTCAGTATGAGTCGGAATCAACTCGATGGCAGTGGGTTTGGCTTTAGTGTGGAGTATTGAATAGGAGCCTGGGTGGTGCATCCAGTTTGCTGTTAGGTGGGTGGTTCAGACCCACTGAGCGGTGCCGCGGAGGAAAGGCCTGGTCTGGGTGCTGCTTCCATAAAAGATCAGAGCCAAGAAAACCCTGTGCCACCGCTCTGCTCTGGTACAGGTGGGGTCTGAACCACTCATGACAGTGTCATGAGTCCGAACCACTCAGTGACAGCAATTTCAGTTTTGGAGTGCTGGATTGCAAAGAGCTGTGGCTAATAATTCATTTTCTTTTAATTGATGTCTTTTCTCTTTCTGACTAAAAGAACAATGTATTCATTCTAGGAACTTTGGAAAATCTAAGGCACTTCAAAGAGAAGGTAATAAATGTCACTGCAGTTCCATCACCTATTTAAAAATGCCTTCTTATGAACAACAACAATAAAATTTTATGTCTTTTATGGTACAGTGTATGGGCAGTAGTGCAATGTGATTAAGAACATAAGCTCCAGATCCAGGCCAATACTATTGCTTTCCAGCTCTGTGACCCTGGTCAAGTTACTTGACCTCTCTGTGCCTAAATTTCTTTGTTTGTAAATAATTTATTTAAAATTTCGGTATCTTGTTCATCATGGAGTTTTTGCATTGGCTTTGTTTGTTTGTTTTTTCAGTACTGTGTTCAAATATTTATTCTGATTACTGACCTAAAGGCAACCCTTCAGTTTTGTACTTGCCTCACCTGTGTTCTGACCTCAGGGGTTGCCAGCAAGATTAAAGCTGGAGCAACCTCTGGGGGTTGCTAACCTGTCCCGATCCTTCAGCCCCCATAGGGACCCTCAGACCTGACCACTGACCTCCAGAGCCTGCTTCTGGAACGGAGAGGGCTAAGCTTAAGAGCTGGCTGGGCCACCCCACTGGGAGAGAAAGGCTGTTTGCTGTGGTTTCCCAGGCAGCCTGATTAACATGCGGAGAAATGCAAATTGAGGCAATCCTGCTGTTTTAGAAGAACTTAATATGTTTTTTAAAAAGATAGGGTGAAAAGGCAGAAATTGCAGGAAATTATATATTGCAAGAGCTGCTTTATCTTCTCTGCAGTTGATTCCAGTGATGTTTCTGGTTTGGGAACAGTTGTTTCATGTGCCCCCCGCTTCCCAACTCAGATTACAGCTACCCAACAGCAGAACCTCTGAGCCCAGGCTAAAGCGTGCTGTTCCGTTTTCCTGCCGGCCCCATCCATCTTATTGCCACTTCCTCAGCCTCTTTCTGGATTTGCACAGATAGCAAGGGGTTGATTCATTCACTCCCTATATTGGAGGGGGAGCAGTTGAAGCCTCATTAATACTACTGTTGACATAACTCAGAGCCACCTTCAAAAGCACAGTCCCCATACAATTACTGGTTCCTTGTCTCAAGGGCTTCCCTATAGGGGGCACACCCATTAAGGAGGAAGCTCACCTTCCTTAAAACTTAGAAGTCTTTCCGAAGCTCTGTCTTATTCCCCAGGGATTACACAACAGGGCAACAGGACACATTATCCTAATGGGCTTTTGGTGATGGCTCTTGGATCGCAACTGTGTTGGGGAGAGCAGATCAGAGCAACTGCATTAACTTCCTGGCAGTGCCTCGCTTATCTGCCTTCAGTGGGAATAAGGTGTTGCACATGAGTGGATTCCTCCAGATAGCTGACCTCCAGAGCCATTACTTTTCTTTTTTCAAAAAAAATTTTTTAACTAGCTTGCATGGAGATCTCTCTAAAGTGAATTTTACACCTCTTGGACTTTTCAAACTGAGGCGACGGAGTATTATTACCCTTATCTTGATGACTGGAGAATCATTGGAATCTCAGTTATTAATCTTTGTAGCCAGACTATCTTGTTCCAGTCCTAACTCTTTGCCCCCTACTCCATATTTGCCCCCTGGGCAAGGATGCGGGCCTGTCTGTGCCTCAGTTTCCTCACCTGTTAAAATGGAAGTAATAACAGCACCTACCTCATAGGGTTGCCAAGAGGATTCGATGAATGAATATTATGTAAAAATAGTGCCTGGTGTGTGCTAGGTTGAAAAACCCAAAACCAAACCCATTGCTGTTGAATCAGTTCTGACTCATAGCACAGAATAGAACTGCCCCGTGAGCTTTCCAAGGTGCAGCTGGTGGAACTGAACTGCTAACTTCTTGGTTAGCAGCCATAGCTCCTAGTAACTGCAGTGCCCGGGCTCCATATGTAGTAGGTAGAAGAACCATATTGTGTTGCAGCCCACCAGTAGTCTGCACTCTGCAGGTGTTCTCTCTTTTTATTATAGCTGCTTTATGCTAGGCACTGTGACTGGTTTTTTTTTAACGTATAAACCAAACCAGTGTTACTGAGTGGATTCCAAATCACAGTCACCCCTTGTATTTTTAAAGCAGAACGGTGCTCCCTAGGGTTTCTAATGGCTGGTTTTTATGGCAGTAGTTTGCCAGGCCTTTCCTCCATGGGACTTTCTGGGTAGACTCAAACCACCAGTCTTTTAGCCAGTAGTGAAGCACCTAGCCGTCAGTGTCTCCCAAGACACTGCACGAGGTGCCCTTGCTGCCCCATTTATGGACAACACTGTGATTTAGCAAGGTTAAGTTGCTTGCTCCAGGCACGTGGCTGATAGGTGGCAGAGCTGGGACTCCATCCAGGCAGCCCTCCGTTCTTCTGTGCCATCCGCTCTGCCACGTGCAGGTTCTGTGCTTGGCCCACAGTGGACTCACGGAGCGCTAAGTGGGCCCCAATGTTCCGGTCTGCTGTTTGTTTTTTCTGATATTTCTGCCTCCCTTTCTAACCTCAAGGCTCTGAGGGGTTCTTCTAGCAGGCAAAAATTAGAGCTTCTGGCTCTAGATTTTATGGCATCATTGTGGTTATTTTGAATGTAAGTATGTACTTTATAATCAAGCGGTGCAGGTTAAGCTCATCGTGGGTGGCTCTCTTGTGTTCATTTTATGTGAGACTGTCTCACAGGTAACCTGTAGTGCGGGGTCACTGTGTTTAACAATCAAGCCATGTCCTGGGGAGGCTGGAGGGGCCTAGGGTTTCCAGACTGTCCCCTGAGTGCTAGCCCTCCCCACAAGGATTGGCTGTATTGCCCCGCTGCCACTATTGTGCTCCATGTGGCATCAGCACCAGATCTAAACTGCGCAGCTTACAAGGACTGTGATGATTGTTTTATCCAGCACTTCTCTTTACAGATGTGGAAATTGAAGCTCAGAGAGCTTGAGTGACTTGTTCAAGGTCACACAGAGCTGGGACTAGAACTCATAACTCTGGGTTCCTTGCTGGGGCTGCCCCCAGTGCTCCTCCTGAGTGGAGTCTGGTCCTATCTCAGTGGTTTCTGATGTCACTACAGGTTGCCACCTGGAGGAGGAGGCAGAGCTGGGTTCATGGGCATGTGGCCTGTGCAGTCACGCGGGGTTCTGTGCTTGGTTCAGTGGTCTGCTGTCACCATCCTGCAGTTTTGAACAAGGGATCCCATGTTTTCACTTTGCACTGGGTCCTACCAAGTATGTAGCCAGTCCTAAGAAGAACCCACCCATCTTAAGGCCAAGAAATGGGGCTCCTCGGGAAATGCTCCCTCCATCCAGCTTGGGATATGATTGGCACTTTCTCCAGGAAAAAAGACAGTGCCTGGCCATTCCAGTCCTTTCTAGAAGGTAGGGATTTATTGGGAGACTAAGAGCAAGAGCTCTGAAGACTACCTTTCTGGGTTACTCACTGTGTGCTCATGGGCAATGACTTAACCTCTCAAAGTTTCAGTTTTCTCATCTGTAAAATGGGGAGACCAGAGGAGATACTTCACGTGGTTATTATGAAGATGCAGTGACATAATGTATGCATAGAGAAGGTTTAACACAGTGCCTAGCATCTGTTAGGTGCTCAGTAAGTCTGCCATTCTCTTCAGAGGAAGTCCTAGATTTCTCTGGAGGCTGTAGGATTCTTGGGGCTTCTTGGACCTTGAAAGCCTCTAGTCCAACCTCCTGCTCTCTCACAGGTGGTCAGTGATGAGAGATACAATAAAAGTGGTCATCACCTGAGGACCTCAGTGTGCTGGCCACTCTGCCCCTAGCATTCCCATCCTTAGAACCCCTGGTTAAGAAGGCATTTCTGTCTCAGGTGAGCCAGAACTCAGCCCTCCCTGTCCATGCATGCCCAGAGTTGAGAAAAATCAGCAGATTCTAAAGAAAAACGGGAAGCACACTTCAAGAAATGTAATTTGCTCTCTCTCAGGGAGGCAGCATGGTGTGCCGGAAAAAGCATGACTTTGAAATCAGTTTATACGTCTTTGAATTTCTGCTGTACTATCACTTACCAGCTGGTCATCCTGAGCAGGCTCCCCAACTTCTCTGACCCCAGAGAAGCTGTGAAGGATTGTTTTAAGGGCTAAATACAATAACGGATATAATGCATTGAGATCAGAGGTGCACTGCGCAGATGGCGTCTAATAAGTGTTAGCTGAGTGAATGAGTGAGTGAACAGAGGCAGGCAGTCTTTGCTGCTGTCAGATGACCTGAGGCAGGTAGGAGAGGGGATAAGTGTCCAAAAAATCATAGGAGTAGGCAAGCAAACAGTGCCTACTATGTGCCATACACTGTTCTCAGCACTGCACTCATATAAACTCATTTTATCCTCGCAACAGGCCTATGAGATAGGCACTTCTGTTATCCCATTTGACAGGTGAGGTAACTAAGGCAGAGAATAGGTAACTTGTCTTAACAAGTGAGTAATGGGGCTGAAGCAGGCAACCTGGCTCTAGCGACTATTCCTAACCACTTCACCATACTAACTCCATCCAATTAAAAGGCCAGACAGAACCCTAACCTTTTAGTTGTGCCCGTTAGCTTTGTTGGCAATTATATCTCTTATCTTGGCCATTGTTTTTTGGTCCTTACTGGGCTATTTCAAGAGACTGAGAGCATTTACTGAGCAAAGGGTGAGTAAGAGAGCCTGTCAGGAGGTCTTGGAGCTGAATGACTTCCTAACAGACATTGGCCCTCTAGGGCAAGCCAGGCCTGCTGGACTCGGGGGACAGTGCTCTGGGCCCTGGCCTGCTTGAAGATGATTTGTCAGTGTCTTAGTCCTCTAGTACATCTGTAGCAGAAGGACCTTGAGTGGGTGGCATTCGGGAACAGAGAGTTATTTCTTCGGAGTTCTGGGGGCTGAAAGTCCAAGTCAGAGTGGACTCAGCCTCTAGAACTGTGAGGAGATAAATTTCTGACATCTCCACTGCTTGTCAGTAGCCTGGGCATTCCTTGGAGATGTTCACATGATGGCTGTTTTCTCCCAAGTGTTCCCAGACATATCACTGTATCTTATCTGCTCTTTTTATAACCCAGAAGTGATTAGATTTAGCACCCACCCCACTCAGGTATGACCTCGTTAACATAACAAAGAGTACTGTTTCCAACCAGGATGACACCTGCAGCTGTAGGCGTTAGGTTCCAGCACATATTTTAGGGGGGCACAGTTTCATCTGTAACAGTCAGCAGGTAGATCTTTCTTGTTGATGAGACCACTCAGGGGACATGGGGGTGTCTCTCTGCCCAGTTCCCTGTGGGCCCCATTAAGCTGAAGAGTTGGGGGACCAGATAAGGGGAAGAGGTGTCCAGTGTTTGGGGTCCTTCTTCAAACACTTGGGTTGGTATCGGGTTGGTTGGAACAGTGAACTGCCTGCAGAACTGGGGAGTCAGAGACCCCAGGCTCTGACATTAGCCCTACTTGGCGAGCTTGGGGGAGTCACTATCTGCTCTGAGCTGTAGGCTTCTCAGCTGTCAAATGGGTCATGGTTCCTTTCTACCTCCCTCTTGTGAGTTAGTGGTTATGAAAACCAAAACCCAAACCCACTGCTGTTGAGTCGATTCTGATGCATACTGGTTATGAAAGCAGGGCTTGAGTGGAACATTCCCAAGGAAATAGACAGTGTCTGAGGGGTGACGCGAGGTACGCAGAGCAGGAGCTCGGTGGCCTTGGCTCAGTCGCTTCTCTGAGCCATTTAATAAAAGAGTAATAATGTATGTTAACATTTATTGTGTGTTTGCTTCATGCCAGCACGCTACTAGTCATTTCACACACTTTGTCCCATTTAGTTCTCACAGCAACCCTAGGAGGGATCAGCCGCCTGTTACAGAAGGGGACACTGAGGCTCCAAAAAGCTACCTAACCTTGCCCAAGATCACACAGCTAGAAAGTGACAGAGCCAGGATTCAAACCAGGACGTTGCGCTCTAGCAGCCACTGCTCTGCCACCTGACCCTTCTCCTGGACCTACTGGGGAAGGGTGTTTGAGGATGAATTGAGGTCACTGATGTGTTAGCCTAGAGTCTCGCACTGAGTAGGTGCTGGGCGAGTGTAAGATGCTGCTGTCCTTTTAACCAGGTTGATGCCTGGAACTGGCACATTCTAGGGTTCTGGGGCTGTTTTTCAGCAGGGATTGGAGTCATGTCCACCTTTCATCTGCCTCACAGCTGTTTTCTCTCCCTCCAGGATGTCGCCACGATGCAGTTCTGTGCCAACAAGCTGGACAAGAAAGATTTCTTTGGGAAATCCGATCCTTTCTTGGTGTTTTACAGAAGCAATGAGGATGGAACGTGAGTTTCCTGGCAACACTTGACTCCTCCTGCTTTCTCACCCACCTCTTGTATCAGAGGTGGACAGGGTTATGCTAATGACTAGGTATCCTCTCCCGTGCCCCTGGGTGCCCCTGCTCTAGAGAGGACGGGGTGGGGGGGCTCTGCGTGGAAGTCATAGGGCTCCTGGGTTAGGTCCTGGGCGCATGGATGGTGCAGTGGGTGATGGGGTCAGCCCCCAAGCCAGCAGTGCCCTTCTCATGCCCAGGAGGATCTCAGCAGTGGTGAGTGCTAGGTATGCAGAAGTAGGGGGAGTGGTCAAAAACAAGTCCAGGTCTGGGAATGAGGAGAAGACCCTCTGACAGTCCCTTCCTTCTGCCATATGCCTCAGTCCACATCTGTAAGACCAGTCTCATCTGAACACTGTGTGTGTGCCCCTCCCCCATGGCACGTTAAGCCCAGCAAACCTGGACCCATACGCTAGCTTGGCCCACATTCTGCTGTTAGCTGTGTTCAAAACTCAGAATATCTTTGAAGCCCCATGTCCTCCCCACACCCCTCATCTGGAAACCATCTGCAACGTGGTTGAAAGCACGCACAACACAGTGGCCAACACAGGTCAGCAGCGTGGACAGCAGGGGCAGATTCTGGGCTGAGTGTCAGGGGACCTAGGTTCTCCGCACCCACACATTGTATCCCTCCCTCCCCTCCCCACAAGTTATGCTCCTCCCTGGGCCTGTTTTCTCATCCGTAAAATGAACAAGTGGATTAAGAGGTCTCCGTGGTCTCTTTAAGTGCCACAGTTCTGGGAGGCTGTGGACACTCACAGCTGGGTTGCTGCAGAACCGGGAAGCGATGGGGCCAGCGAGGTTAATTAGAGAACGGCGCTGGAGAAGGGGAGCTAGGAAGCAGGTTTTGCAGGATAGGAGGAAAATGGGTTCGCTAGGGAGAAGTAGGGAAGAGAACCACAGGCTGGAGACGCAGAATACACAAAGCAATTGTGCCCTGGGCAGAGAGCAGAAAGGCTTTGCCAGGTTTCTGCTGGATTCCAAAATTCTGGGTGTGAGTGAGTGAGTGAGTGAGTGTGTGTGTGTGTGTGTGTGTGTGTGTGTGTGTGTGTGAGGGGTGAAGGGGAGCAGCAAAACTGATTTTTAAACCTGAACGTACAAAACAGGAAAATTAGGTATAGTCATTTGCATAACAAAGGGATTCTTTGTCTCACGGAAGGACTCCCAGCAGGATTTCTTTATTCTTGTTTGCTTTGACTTAAGTTGAAGGGGGGGCATGAAAAGGCCCCAGTCTTATTCTGGGTGCCCACGGAAATGTCCACACCTCTACCGAGAGGCACAGCAAGAGGGCGGCCAGACCTGTTTCAGGGGTGAGGGCCTGGCTGGCCTGGAGGCGGGAAGGGATGTTTGGAGTGGGAGAGGGTTGCCTTGCAAGCCGTGTTTGGGAGTGATTGTTCCAGCCTCGAGATGTGTAGGAAGGATGGGGAGGGGGCGGGGAGGAGGGAGAGGCTCGTGACTGACACAGTGAACAGGTGGGAGGTGCTGAGAGCGCCCAGGGAGCTGTGCTGTGGAAGCTGCAAGGGGAGAGATGGGGAGGGGAAGGAGGGGCAAAAGGACAGTGCAAGGTGTCACCAGGTAGGACACAGACAGCGGGAGTCATCACCTCCTTCCCAGTGGGGTTGAAAATGGCAAGAGCTGGTCACATTGATGGGGGGTGATGGGAGTTGGTCTGGGGGCAAGTTTCAGTTGAAGCTGTCTCGCCCTCCCTGAAGAGGGAGTGATCAGAGGTAGCTGGAGAAGCCTATGGGACCCAACCAAGAGGTGAGCTCCTGCGCAGGGACTTTCAGGTGGAACTGGCAGGTACCTGGGTCAGAGGCTGAACTCATGAGAACACGATGGTCACTGAGGGTTTGAGGAGGGGAGAGTGGAAGGTTTGGGGAGGCCCCCCAGAGTGAAATGTCACACCAGCCAGGGGAGGAGGGAAAAGGAAAGGAAGCATCTAGGAAGCACCTACTGTGTGCCTGGCACTGCTCCTGCCTCATCTTACTTCATCTTAACAACTCACCTGGGAGTTAGCAAGTGACGATGAAGGTCTTGAGCTCTGCAGCCTGCCTGTTGGGCCCTGGCTGGGTGCTGCCGGTTATTAGTTCTGTGACTTCCCACACGATGGTGCAAACAGTTAAAGCATTCAGCTGCTAATCAGAAAGTTGGCAGTTCGAATCCACCCAGCATCTTTTTGGGACAAAGATCTGGTAATCTGCTTCTGGAAAGATTAAACCAAAAAAACACAAGCCCTTTGCCTTTGAGTTGATTCTAACTCCTGGGAACCCTACAACGCAGAGTAGAATTGCCCGTAAGGTTTCTAAGGCTGTAATCTTTATGAAAGCAGACTCACATCTTTCTTCTTCAGAGCTGCTGGCGACTTTGAACAGCTGATCTTTCAGTTAGCAGCTGAGTGCTTAACCACTGCACCACCAGGGCTCCCTCTGTAAAAGGTTACAGCCTAGAAAACCCTATGGAGCAGTTCTGCTCTGTCACATGGAGTCCCTGTGAGTCAGGATCAACTTGACAGCCCACAACTTTAAACAAACCTCTAACCCAACAGAACTTTCTGGGATGGTGGAAAGAAGTGTTCTGTATCTCACGGTCCAGTATGGCATCTGTCCTAGTCACCTGGTACTGCTCTAACAGAAAATACCACAAGTGGAATGTTTCATGAGGAGAAGCTTTTATTGACACAGTCCAGTAAGGTGCAAATCCATTTATAAATTGTAAGTCCATTCAGAATGAGAAGTCATCACAGTCCGGTAGGCTGAGTCCAAATCCAGTGAGAGCATCTCGGCACACGGGTCCAGAGGACGTGGTATGAGGTTCCCAACTTCTCAGCTCACTTCTCTCCCTTATATTCCACAAGCTTGAGTCTTGCCTCACTAACACAACTGCAGACCATTCTCCATCATCAGTATCACAGAGGCAGGATTCACAACACATGGGAGGAAGGGCACCGTATTGGAACTCCAAACCAAGTCAGACCAACACACACATTTTTGGGGGAACACATTTCAATCCGTGACAGCATCTCCTGGCCACATGTGGCTGTTGAATACTTAGGGCTAGTATAACTGCAGAACTAAATTTTAGATTTTATTTCATTTAAATTTAAACAGCAGCGTGTGGCTGGTGGCTGCCATTCATACAGTGCAGCTGTAGCCTCTGTGTGCCTTATGTGTACAATGGGTACAGTCACAGCACCTTTCCCACAGGGTTGCTTCAGGGATTAAAGGAGTGCAATCAGAACAGGGCCTGGCAGAGTAAACTGTCATTATTGTCCCCATTTTACAAATAAAGGGAAAGCACAGAGAGTGAAAGGCAGTAACCCAAGGTTACAAGCTGGTAAGCTGTGGGGCTGAGACCCAGGCCCAAATCTGTCTCATGAAACCGTGTGAGGCTCTCGACACCCACCCTCTGAGTAAGTGTTGAATTGAGTGGTTAGACGACAGTAGGGACCATTTGGGGACACTGGCGGCTGGTCCCCTACAGTAAACAGCAAGGGAGTCAAGAGGAGGGAGAGGCCAGTGATTTGATGTTGAAGTTTAAAACAGTTATAAGTGACAGTCTGAGGCAGAAAGCAGACTGGGATCAAGGTGAGAACAAGTAGGGAGGAAGCAGGGCTAATAGCTTTGAGGACCTGGACCACAGTGTGACTGCTACTGGAGAGGACAGAGAGGAGTCAGAGGGTCTAAAGAGATGGGGAGGTCACCAGGGAAGTCTTTGAAAGGTCTGTTTAGTGTTCCGGGGTGGGGGGTGTTGGGAGGGTCTCTGAGATAGTTTGGGTTGGGGAGTGTTTGGAAGGTCTGTGTGGTGTTCTAGGGTAGGAAGTATTTGGACGGTCTGTGTGATGTTCTGGAGTGGGGTCTTTGGAGCCTGGTTATGGTTTCCACACAATATGGTCCTCCCTTCGTGTCCCAGTCGCTGCTACTTATTTTCCCTTCTGCCAGCCGCCCCCACCCCCAGTCTCCTATTCCTGTTCTCCTTTCCTATCCCAACTATGGCAGCAATGACCTCTCCTTTTCCCACCTCCATTTCCACCCTTGTCACCAGCTCTGGGGTGCAGGGGGGGTCTCCCACGTGTATCTCCGTGCTCCAGTGGGTGGGTGAGAAGGTGCAGAAAAGAGAAACACTGAGCACAATGACAAGAATGACATTTTGACTTGAAAATTGCCAGAGAAGAAATGGTACAGGCTGTGTAGGCACAGGCAGAGCCCAGGCGCTTACCTGGGTGCCTTTCCAAGATAGGCAGTAGCCAGGGCAGATTCGAGACTCTTGGGAGACAGCTCCCTCGCTTGCAACCCGGCTCTGGCACATGGCTGTCCTCCAGGTGGTAGGGCAAGCTTCCAGGATGGGACCAGCTGGGCACAGTATGGGCAGAGGTGCTGGATTGGGGCCCAGCTGGGAGAAGTAAGTTCTGTACTTCCACTTTGCAAAGCAAGTTTGTGGTTTCAGACTGGAAGAGCGGAAAAGGTATTAGATACCATCTAAGAGAGGAGCTTTAACGGGGGACAGCACATCCCCTGGAAATCCTGTTGACTCAGTAGTTAACTTCTGTGTCTGCTAACCAAAAGGTTGGCAGTTCACATTTGCCAGGTGCTCCTTGAAAACTCTGTAGAGCAGTTCTAGTCTGTCCTGTAGGGTCACTGTGAGTCAGAATCGACTCAGCAGCAGTGGGTTTTGGCACAGCCCTTGGAAAAGCCCATGAAAGTTCTGGAAAATCTTCCCTGAGAAATACATCAATTCAATGAAAAAATGTTTATTGCACACCTAAGTGGCAGGCACTGTTCTGGGCTCTAGGGATATACCGGCAATGAAAGCAAACACGACAAAACTTTCTGCCCTAATGGGGTTTATAGTGACAGACCATAAACATAATAAATAAGGAAACAATGGCCTCAACATGTCAGAGGTTGACAAGGAAATGGAAAGAAAGGTCTAGAAGGGGTCTAGGGCTGTCAGAGTCAAGAGGACCAGAGGTGGGTTAGGTATGGTCGTCCGGGGACCTCACTGTGATAACATGGGAGTGAAGACCTAAAGGAAGTGAGGGGTGAGACGTAAAGATGGAGATCTGCGAAGAGAAGGTTCCAGGCAGAGGTAAGAGCAAGCGTACATTACTCCTGACTGCAGTTTCCCCTATGACTCCAGAGGCTCGTAAATAAAACCCCTCCATGGTCCATGCATAGGTCCTTCTGTGGGTCTGTGATGCAGAACCTCTGGTAGCAGCCAATTCTGCGAGTTTACAAGTGAGGAAATACAGGCCCAGAGAGGGAAGGGCTTGCTCACAGTCACGCAGCATCTTGGCCTCAGAGCTGGGGCTAGAACCTGGATCGCCCCTACAGCCACCCCAGGGCTTATCCCGCCAGTCCAGGCCCTCACTTGGTATAGCAATCGTCTGTAGCACCACCAGGAAAGGGCCATCTAGTTTATATCTGGATTCTGCCAGCAACAGGCAGCTTATCACTTGATCAACATAGTTCCATTGTCTGGCAACTGGAGATACTAGCCAGCTGGCTCCTCTCCTAACCTGGATTCTGACTCTGCCTGACAGCCTTTTGCTCTCTTCTTTGCCAGGTTCACCATCTGCCACAAGACCGAGGTCATGAAGAACACCCTCAACCCAGTCTGGCAAACATTCTCCATTCCCGTGAGAGCCCTCTGCAACGGAGACTATGACCGGTGAGATGGGGAACTGTCCCTTCCTTTGCTTCCTCCTACCCCGTGCCCTCCCCAAGCTTGGGGGAGGGTCCGTCAACCTGAACGGTGCCTCCTGGACTGATGCAGTGGGTGGCCCTGCACAGGGATGGGGCTTGACAAACTCTGTCCCCCTGTGTCCCACCACCTTACCAGGTGCCTCTTTGTACCCTCACAGCCTGCCCGCTGCACCTCCTTTGTCTCTGTCTGGCATCCCCATCATTGGGAAACTCTCAAGCCTGGGTTTTTAGGTGTGTACTGAGGACTCCAGGGAAGCCCAGGTGTGGGTACTTTCAGGGCCCGGAGGTCAACACCTGTCTTTTTCTTGTTCCCAGTGGAAGGACAGGTGGCAGGGGGGAGACTCTAGATGCAGGTAGAGGTGACTAAGCCCCTACAAGTCCCAGCCCCTGACAGAGGGACTCAGGGGGGTTAGGATCCCAGGAAGACTCTCAGTCAGCCAAGATGCTGTTAATGGGCTAGACACAGTGAAAGATGGGGTGCAAAGAACTATGGCATTTTGTGATGCAACATAACCTACTCTTATGACACATTAGCTATCATCATCTCATTGTTACATAGTTCTAAAATATTGCTGAGCATAGATTCCAGATACCTGGTTTCTAATCCTGGCTCAGTGACTGAAAAGTACCATCAACCTGGGCAAACTTTCAGCTGTCTGAATCTCAGCTTCTTCACCTGTAACATGGGTTTTAAAGGGTCTGTCTACCTCACAGGATTGTTTTGAAGCTTACATGGCACAATCTACGCAAGAATACCAAAGTCAGCACTTAGCCCTCAGATAGCCCCACTGCATGCCAGGCACTGTGCTAGACTCTGGGAAATCAGCAGTGAGCAAAACACACAAACTTCACCCAGCCTCCTGGAGTTGACAGGCTTGTGGGGGAAGCAAACATGAATCAAATAATCACCCAAGGAAGTGTCTAATTACAAACTGTGGTATGCCCAGAAGATGGGAACCAGAAGATGGCAATAGTCTAGATTAAGTCACTACAACCGATGCTGGTTTCCTGGCAATGGCTGTAGCTGGGGTGGGATAGCTCTCGGGGGCCCAAGCGGCGGAAGCCATCCTGTGCCTTAGGGAACTGGACCTCTACTGAACATTCTAACAGGAACACCAAGGCCTCAGAACAGACACCTTGGGGTGCCCTGGCTGGTAGAATTGGTATGAGCTCCCTAGGACACTGTCTGCAGTAGCCCCTGACAGGGTGTGTGTGGAGGTGGAGGAGGTGGTGAGGGGACCTGATGGCATACCTTCCAGATGCTTCTGTGTCCTGCCAGGACACTGTCTGCCTACCCTAGTAGGTTACTGATCTCAGAGATGAGGTAGTTCCTTCTCTTCGTCTTGCCTCTTGGTGGGAGCAGAAAAGCCACAGTCTGTTCAGTTTATGGTCACAGGCATCTGCTCTGCTCTTGGAAGTGTGACTCCAGCTGAACAGCATTCAAGGGAGCCCAGGATGTACATTTGAATCACCACGGAGCTTATAGTGTGGCCTCAGGGAGGTGACCATTGTGCAGAAGGAGACTGTGGGTGACCTCAGGCAGGCAAGCCCCTGGGACAGGTCTGGCTGGGTCCCGGAGCTTCTGCAGTTGGGAAGTAAAGGCAGTGGTTGGAGCAGCAGGGTCTAACAGAGGCTCAGAGAGGACTGGAAGGTGGAGTGGGGAGGACTTCCAGGGGACAGGGGTGTGGGAAGAATGGGCCGGAGGGGAAGGAAAAGGGAATTTCAGGTGAAGGGGTGGGAGAGCAAGGCAGTTAAAATCTCATGAGGTGAAAGGAACTGGAGGTCCCCAGCCCCACTATCCCAAGTTCACTGGGAGCCCTGCTGACCCCCGCAAACGTGCCTGCCTAGGAAGGGCTCCCACAGCTTCAGATCCCAGGTTTGGGAGGGATAGGGGTGGGCAGCTGTGCTCAGACACCTGGGCGCACCAGCCTGCCATTGAGGGGAGACTACAAGGGGGAGGGGAAGGCCAGGCAGGCGCCACCCCCACCCACAGGCTGCGCCCCAGCCCCGCTCCTTCCAGAATGCTGGGGCTTTTACCAGAGTGTCAGGGCAGCTCAGCCCTTCTCCCAGGCTGGGACCAGAGTGACTGTGACATGACTGACTGCGGTGTTAATCGAGGGGGCTGGGCATGTCGCTCTGACCTCTCTGAGCCCTAGCATAACACGCATACCCAGCAGTCACAGAGGAAGTGCTGGCATCGAAGACCCTCCCACTACCAAGAGGGCATTGTGCAGGAAAATGAGGCCATTATGCCTTTCCTGCTGGGGCACCCCTTGGTACCTCACAGAGCACGCTCTAATCCAACAGCCGTGTCTGCAGAGCCAACCAGGCATCAGACATTTTAATTTGGGGGCTTGTGTATCCTTTTGCAAAGCTGGAGAAAGCTGTGGGAACTCTCCCCTGAGAACTACATTTACTCATTGGTTCATTCGAAAAAACATTTATTGAACATCTGCTAAGTGCCAGACACTGTTGTAGGCACTAGGGATATACTGATGATCAAAGAAGACAAAAACCTTTGTTGTTTCAGAGTTTACATTTTAGGGAAACACCCATAAACATAATAAATAAGGGGAAAAAACAGGATTTTCCCAAACCTCCTTCTTAGGCTGTTTCCAGGCCAATGGGGGAGGTGGATGGAAGATAACAATAAAATCAAACCAAGCCACTGCCATCGAGTCGATTCTGGCTCATAGTGACTCTGTAGACAGTAGAGCTGCCCATAGAATTTCCAAGGAGCTCCTGGTATGTTTGAACTGCTGACCTTTTGGTTAGCAGCCATAGCACTTAACCACTACACCACCAGGATTTCCAAAGGTAACAGTAGCAAAAGCTTACTCAGGCCCTTCTCTGAGTGCTTTCTAATATTAACCAATCCTACCAGCAATTAGTAGCTTCTGTGAGGGAGGTGGTCAGAACAAAGGCCTGGCAATCCACATCTGAAAAATCAGCCATTGCAAACCGTATGGAGTGTGGTTCTACTCTGACATTCAGGGAGTTGGTTTGGGTATGAAGGAGGTGGAGTGTCTGGAGGGTGTAAATGGGGCACATGCTTTGGGGCTAACTGGAAGGTTGGGGTCTATGAGTCCACCCAGCAGTGCCTTGAAATAAAGGCCTGGAGATGCACTTCTACAAAAGTCACCGCTTGAGAACCTTGTGGAGCATCCTTCTGACATACCGGGGTCTCAGTGAGTCAGAGTTGACTCAGTGGTAATTACAAAGAATGGAAAGAAAAGGAGGAGGAACAGATCCCAGAAAAAAACAAACCCATTGCTGTTGAGTCAGTTCCAAGTCACGGCAGTCCCACGTGTTAAACAGAGCAGAACTGCTCCATGAGACTTTGTCTCACCTGTCATCTGGAAAGAAGTGGATCACCAGGCCTTTCTTCTGTGGCACTGCTGGGCAGGTTCATGCCACCAGCCTTAGTAGAGTTGAGAGCCAACCATTTGTGCCATCCAGAAATCTTGGAGATAATAACACTGTCCACATTTTATAGGTAGGGAAACCGAAGCCCAGATGGATTAAATAACTGCCCAGTGTTTTATAGCCAGCAGATGGTAGAACCAGGATTTGAACCTGGGCAGGCTGGCTCTAGGGTCTGTCCTTACCCCTACGCACTGCTGTCAAGACATGGCGAGACATGGTGTGATGGGAGTGGGGTGTAGCTGAAGGAGGGCTTTCTAACAGAGCCTTGCTCAAGGGTGAGAAGCTGATTGGCTCTAGGACTAGAATAGGGAAGCCCACTCCAGATCAGGTTAGCCCTGCAGGCATTCAAGATCCCTCTGGCTTTAAACTCCAGTACTTCAGAGAAGAGAGGGAGATAATGTGAAGGACGACTCAGAGGCCTTAGCATCTCCTAAATAAAGGAGAGAGACCTAGAGATAACTGTGGTTTGGCACATGGGGAACAGGAGAACGTGGTGCCATCCACAGAAATGGGAGGTGTGACGGGGGAGTGGGATTTTCTTCGCTGATACAGCTTTGCTTTCATGCGTTTTTCTTTCATAGCCTATGTGCAAGTAAGTTTTAAAAAACTATCTTTTTTAAGTTACAAAAGTAGCGCTGATGGTTCAGTGGTTAAGTACTCAGCTACTAACCCAAAGGTTGGTTGTTCAAATGCACTTATCGGCCCCTCTGATAAAAGACCCAGCGCCCATAGAGATTGCAGGCTAGAAAATGCTATGGGCTTTTATGCTGTTATTATATGATCAGCTCAGCTCCATGTATCAGAAAACAGTGCTTGATACTTATTCTGGCATGAGGCAGGTGAACTGACTTGAGAGCATGTTTATACTGTCCTGTAGGGTTTTTAGGAGGCCAAACTCACTCGATGGTATACACAAGTTGTAAAAATTATGTTTATGGTAGAAAATGAGGAGCTATTGTTGACGGGGTCGGGGAGACAAGAGACAAAAGTAGTTTTCAGCCATGTGGAGAGTTGACGGTGCTATGACAGGCACTGCAGGGTCATGCTGAGGGGCAGGGGGACCATGGAGGTCAGGGAGTCCCCAGCAGTGGGAGCCTGCAGAGGCCAGGTGCTGGAGGCCTGGAGATAAGCCTGGGTTCTGGGGATGCCCGTTCGTTAGGAACAAGACAAGGGAGACAAGGAAGTCAGAGATGTAGGAGGGAAGGGAGAGGAGGATGGGACAGGGCTCCAAGAAAGGATTCAAACTGAAATACCAGGAACTATTTGAGAAGGAGTCAAGAAGGATAAGAACCAGGAATCTGCTGAGAAAGGGCAGTTTCCCAGGAATGATGGGAATGGAAACCAGTGATTATTACTGAATATTTAGGACAAGGCCATATTGTGTCCTTATTTTAAATATACTATTTCATTTAAACTTTACAATAACCCTAAGAGGCGAGTACTGGTGATGTGGCCATTTTACAGATGGAGAAACATAGGACCACAGGTTATGTAACTTGCTGGAGGTAAGGAGGCCCAGACTAGAAGTTGTCTCTGGGCTAGCTCTCTGGTTTATGGTCCATCTGCCTCTGCTGTGTCTCCAGTGTGGACAAGCCAAACCTGAATGACTCAGCTGAGCGGAGCTGGGGTCTGATGAAATGATGCTGGGTCAGAGCCTGCCCAGTGCTCCAGTGGGATGAAGTGGGGTGATCACAAGAAGCAGTTCTTCTGTCTTCCCTGAATCCTCCCTACATCTCTTTGAACTTTATGTGGCTTTAGAATTTGTCTGTGTTAAACCAGATTCCCCCAGGAGGGGCCATTACTCACAGTTTAATGGTGGATAAGTAGATTTAACAAAGGGAGTGTTAAGTGCTTGGGGTTCTAGAGGATTCCTTAGGAGTTGGGGGCTGTAACGTCACTAAAGCATCACATTCCTGTCTGTGCCCGGGAGGAAGGATGTATATAAGTCTGTTCTCGGTTACCTTGTGCAACATACTGGACCCCCCAGAGGAAGAGGCGTCAGATGCGGTACCAGGGCTTCATGTGAGGCAGGTCTTACCAACCCAGGTTTGCCCCATGTGGAAGCTGAGACTCAGAGGAGGTGAAAGCACCACAGGACAGCCCAGGGCTGCACAGGGGAAGCCACAGGCTGAGATTTTAGTCACTGTACCAGCCGTGCCATCCTCACTACCTGTACCAGTGCAGGCCCTGGCACTCCTCTTTCTCCCTGAATCTCTGAGCATCAGAGGACTGACTCAGTTTAGGGCAAACACCTCGGGCCTCCAATCCCTGGGGATTTGTAAGCAACAGGGAAATAGATCTTCTCTACCCAAGGAGAGATGCTCATCAGGAAGAAGTCCTTGCACCTCAGGACTGGAAGGAAGCCACTGATAGAGCTCCTTGGTGGACAGGGGCTACAGCCTGCCATCTTTGCCAAGGTCCCTCGTCCCTGCTGGCCTGCTGGGGCTGAGTGCCCAGGGGCTCTGTCACTCCAACCCGCACAGGCACTGGCTCCCAGCTCCGAGGCCTGGCCTTCGTCCTCACCAGCAGTGTGACTGGGGAAAAGACACATACTGTGGGCTTCATTTGCATATTTGTGGAACAAGGGTATTGCTGTCTGTGTGGACCACTTCAGGAAGTTATTGGCTCAATTAATCCCATCAGCCTACAGTATTAACTGAGCACTGACTCTGGGCAAAGCGGTTTGGGGAACAGATAACCTGGAGGCACAGTGGTTAATCAGAAGGTCTGTGGTTCACAGCCACCAGCTGCTTCATGGGAGAAGGATGTGGTGACCTGCATCCAGAAAGATTACAGCCTCAGAAATTCTTCGGGGGCAGTTATAACCTGTCCTGTAGGATCACTGTGAGTTAGAATCAACTCAGCAGTGGTGGGTGTGGGTTTGGGTGATGATTGGCGAAGCTGAAGATTTAGTACTGAACAAAACCAGCAAAAGTCGGTGCCCTCATGGGAGCTGACATTGTCCAGGTGCATGGAGACTGGGATACAGAAGCTTGGACAAAGGAACTGAGAGTTTCAGATGGGAGCAGAATACCTGTCAATATGCTGACCATTTGAAGATTACAGTCTGATTCTCATGACAGCTCCACAGTGGGTGTGATTCTTCCCGTCTTACAGAGGAGTAAGCCGCCTCTCAGAGATTAAGTCAGCTGCTCCGGGCCACACAGCCCTGGGATTACCACCATGGCTGCAGTCTTCCCAGCTGGCCTCACTGCCCCCCAGGCTAGGGGCTCTGTGTCCCGAACCCTTTTATACCAAAGAAGATGTTCAGGTAGTGGGCAGAAGAGACTGACTTCATTCTCCACATCCAGGAGCCTCTTCTCTTGGGTGCTGACTTCAGAAGTCACAAATGGCCTGACCAGAGCTTTCCTTGAGCCTGTGCTAAGGACTGGGAGTGAGGCTCGCAGGCCACAAGTTTCAGACCACATCAGCCATCCATCCAGTCCTGGATGGTGACAGAACTGGAAACACAGTAGCTAGAGCTGTGTCTGGCTTCCCCGTGCTGCCTTCCCCTGTCTCTGGGCACCATCTGTCTTTAATCTCAAGGCTGGATGATGTAGCCTCTGGGCTAACCTGATCCCCAGGCTGCAGCCATCTCTGGACACTCAATTAAGACCAGCCCCAGTTTGCACAGGAGTCTCCCACTCAGCACGTCTCAACCTTGGCTGCTCCCCTGGGGAGCTGTTAACAGTTCTGTGACAGGGCAGATCCCAGACCAGTTGACTCCTAGTGGGGCTGAGCATCAGTCTTTCTAAGGCTCCCCAGGTGGTCCCACTGTGCAGTCCAGTTTCAAAACCAGTGCTGTAGTTCAGAGCCATGATCAGTGGCTCTGGCTGCATGTTAGAATCACCCAGCAAGCTTTTCAAAACTACTCATGCCTGAGATCTATCCAGTGCAAGTTGGTCAGGCCCTCTGGCTATAGAATCTCCCAAAATCTCCCTGGTGATTTCATGGGCATCAAGGGCTATGAGCTTGACTAAGATGCCCTACTCTATATCTCTGAGCCTGTGGCTGCCACTGGTCCCATTACCTCATGGAGCTGATGTGGCATTTGGAGAGGACACCCCTTACTGGGGTCTCTGAAGGGCTCTGGGACAGATGTGGGAGGCAACTATGCAGGAACAGGGCACTGTCAGCATTTCAGGTCAGTGACTGGAGGCAGCAGCTTGTGTCTTGTACTGGCTCAGGCTTTGACCAGCTGTGTGGCTGGGCACTCTTAGGGCTTAATTCCCCATCTGAAGATGAAGAGCCAGCAGTCATCACTCCAGACCATGCACAGCAGACTCACTTGGGAAACCTTTAAAATACAGATCTCTAGCCCCTGCCCAGAACTATACGATCAGGATGTCAGGGCTGGGCCCAGGAGTCTGTGTGTAGTAAAAGTCACCCAGTGATTGTATCAGGTGATCAGGCTTGGGTGCCACTAAGGTCATTTCCAGCCTTGTCATTCCAAGAATCAGAGTGCAGAGCCTGGCTCTCCAGGCTCAGGTAGTCTCTCTGACTTCAGTAAATTTGATATACAGAACTATCTGAGTGTGACCAGATGATCAAATGGAGAATTGCTGTGTACTGTGCGGTTGATGCTGACTCTTAGCAGCCAGGCGTGACAGAGGAGAACTGCCCCATAGAGCTGTGATCTTTGCAGGAGTAGATCAAGGGGTCTTTCTCCCATGGGGCTGCTAAGTGGGTTCAAGCTGCAGCCTTTCGGTTAGCAGCCAAGTGCTTAACCTTCATGCCACCAGGTGGAGAGAAAGTGCCATCTTTGTAGAGCCTCCCGTGTGCCACTGAGGTTACCAACTTGCCTCTGCAGCTGTTCTGTGAGACTGTTACTATCCCAGTGTTAGAGATGGCAGTCTGCCGCTCAGAGAGGTGGTGTGACTTCTCTGCATCCCACAGCTGGGCCGAGCATCCAGTCTGCGGGCCCTCCACATCTAGACCACAGTCTCTTTCCAGCAGCCTAACCCTAACCCTTTCCCCTAACCTTTCCAGTCATTCATCCCAAGAACGCATTTCTTTGTTCTTCGCAAACGTGTGGTGTACAGGCTTCCTTTAAAGAGTGGGCTGCTGTGACTGGCCCGTTCTACACAAGATCTGATTTACAGAAATCCAGTCTGGGCACAGCCTAAGCCTGGCATTTCTTCCGAAGAGATTTCTGCCCTGATGTAGAGGGTCCGCCCCCCCTCCACCCCTTACCCTGAGAAGATTCATCTGAGGAGAGACAGCGCCGCCTTCTGGGGCAGCGCAATCCCAGGGCCGGCGCCACTGGGCTGAGGAGATGGGCCTTGGCCGTGGCCGAGATGATAGGATCTTTAATAGAAAACCGGGGCCTAGAAGCCGCCTCCATGCCCCATGTAGGACCGAAGACGGAGACCACCTACTCCCTGGGTCACTGCTGCGCCCCCAGGTCCTCCCCCTGCAGCAGGACCCTGGAAGCTCCTGGTCCTTGGGCACCCCTGGAGGATCCAGCCGCCTGTAACAAGGGTTAACCGGAAACCCTCCACCTCCCTCCTCCCACCTCTTGTCCGCTAGCCTGTTGCCATGGGAACGTGGCTAAAAATAAAATATGCTCTCAAAGCCCAGCCCCATGAACAGGAGTCAAAACAAACTAATTCAAGCAACCAGGCTAAAATACGAAGATAATTACACCCTCACTCAGGAGCCAGTCATGGGGATGGCAATGCTGGATAGTCTCCCCTCTGTAAGAAGTGCCCCTGAGGCCACCCCTGAACGCTGGGGCTGGCACCTGGGCACTCGGCGGGGTCCCACCAGGCAGTCTTGTTACCCTCCCATGAAGAAGCCACCCTGCTTAGGCCTGAGATCAGGCAGGTCACACTCCCTTTATGATGGCCAGCGCCAGATGAATTCACAAGCAGAGCTTCATCCTGTGGCCTCTGCCCTACCTGGGCTGGCCAGCATGAAGGCAGGGTGAGATTATATCTGAGGCTGTTTTTCCATGTCTTCTTTGAAATTCCAGAAAGCCCCTATCCAACCTCTGGGGCTGCCCTAGTACCTGAGACCTTTGCTAAAAGAGCTTGAGATAGCTCCCGTGTCTGCTGGGTTGCTACCTCCCTTTTTAGGGCCCTGGAGCCTGGAGGGTGACCCCTCATCCTCTCTGGCCCAAAGATATGAGGAGGACCCTGTCCTCTGTCACACGGGTGGGGGTCAGGCTTATCCTTTACTGGCTTTTTGCCTTACAGGACCATCAAGGTGGAGGTGTACGACTGGGATCGAGATGGCAGGTAAGCTTGCCAGAGGACACAGGTGAGAAGTGATAGAGGCAGCCAGGCCCTGCCCATGCATGGGGAGAGCTGTGCCCAGGCCCCCACTGTGGCAGCTCTGGGGGTGGGAGGGCCACTGCTTCGGTGGCTCATCCCCCACTGGCTGCACTGAGCATAAAGTCAGCTTCCTGCAGGATGTGGTGCAAAGGGCATAAGAGGCCTCCTTGCCCCCCTGACCCCCAAAGCTGCTGAGTGGCCAGTCAGTGCCTAAAATCTCTCCAGATTGGCAGAATTGAGGATTTCCTAAAGTGTGCATGTTCTAGGGGACAAATAGTGATGATCCCTGAGCATTCATGGACACACATGTTCTTGTATGAGATCTTGAGATAAGCATTGGGGGATCACCTCTAGTGGGGACACCTGTCACATGCATAGCCCTACTTTGAAAATGTAGCAGGAAAAAGATAAGGATGGCCCACAGAGCAGAAAGCACCTCAAACACCACTTTGTCTTTAAGAGGAAGGATGTTTATTAGAGCCGGTGGTGCTGTGGCTGGACTCAGGTCCAAAATACCTGCTCACCCCATACCGTTCTCAGACATTTCTATATGTATGCTTTCTCAAGGAAGCAAACAAAGGATTTCCGTACATCCTCCTAATTGTCAACTACAGGTATACAGATTTTCATATTGCAATTTCATTGGCATAACATAGTTAAAGAAGCACTGGATAAGTAGCATTAGGTTACATGGGAAGAAGCTACTGTTTCCTTAGAAGTCAAGTTCATCTCAAGAAATTCTGTGAGGGAGAGTGTCCTTGGGATGCCCCGGAGAGAGGCATCTGGACTTTTGAACTTTTTAAGTGGAATGTTCTTAAAAGCTTTTTCTTCCTCTCTCAGCCAGAGGTACTGTTTGCAGAGAACAAGGACCGAGGGACTGTGTAGTGGGAGGGGAAGCGGTGATGCAGAAGAGTGGACGCTCAGGAGTCATAGGCAGTGCCCAAGTAGGGCTGTTGCTTGGGGCAGGAGGGTCGTTCCCACTTAGGGTCTTTAGGAGCCCGAAGCCTTCTACTTTCGGTAGATCTGAATGCCCCGCAGGAACCAGTGTTTTGGGAACTCACAGATAGGGATGAGAAGAGGCCTCACACAGCTTTACTCCAAAACGGTTACTGACTCGACTTGTCCACCGAACAAAATCTCCATCGACCGTTCTGACTTTGGTGTTGCATCCGTTTTGTGACGTCACCAAGGAGTAGCCCTGTGATACCTGCATTAGTACCTACCAAGTCAGTGAGGTGGACCATGATGTCATCTCAGTCTTAAGTAAAGGGCTCCGCTAAGTAATTTGGCTTTAACTTAAGTCCTCAACCCCCTCCTAAGGACCCTGCTTGCCCCTGAGACCTTCCCATGGAGAAACTCTAATGCCAGCACTACCTCCAGTCCCTCCCCCCTTTCCCTTAACCACTTCACAGCCAGAAGGGTCAGCTCCCAAAGCCCCAGTCCATGACTTGCCTTTTCCTGGAGTTGCCCATACCCCTTTACCTGGAGTATTCTCCTCTTCCATGTCAGCTGGGTTGCTGCCAGGGGCCACTGGGCTCACAGAGCTCACAGTCTGATTGTCGAGCAGGACACCCCAGGCCAGGACATCAAGGGCTGTCATAACCACTGCCTTCTAACAGGGATGATGGAGGTTAGGAGGGAGCAGATCACACGCTAAATACTGGAAGTTCTGCCTTATTCAGCTTTTGCTGCATTTGCAAATACCCATTCGGTGGGGGCAGAGTTTCAGAAGGTGTGGGCACTGCAGAAAACACCCCTTGGTGCCTGGGTGGACCAAGCTGTAATTGTCTTTTTAGAAACTGTAATTGAACAGATGTCAAATATACCAAAACATAGTCTAATGAGCACCTGAGTTTAACTGTTGTTCAATTTTGCCATGCTGCTTTGTACATGTTTTGCTGACATAATTTAAATTACAGGCATCATGACAATTCACCTTTAAATATTTCATTGAACATGTCTAAAAAAATGAGGACTTTTTTTTACATAATCACAAGTATTATTATCACACCTGATACTTTGAACGATAATTCTTGACTATTACTTTATATGTAATTCGTATTCAGATTTCCCCAGTTGTCCTCAAAATGCCTCTTACTGCTGGCTTGTTCACACCAGAATCTAAACAGGAGGCTTGTGTTTCTTTTAGTGACTGTGCTTTGTACCAACTTCAGGTTGCTGTGAGGCTTTTTCACAGCTTCTGCCAGCCTTGGGGTCTGTCCTTCCAGGAACCAGTTTAGCTCACTCTTTTTATGAACTCATGTGTCTGTCTAGGGTCACTTTTGCTATGTGACCATTGAGTTTTTTGCTCCGTGGGTAATATTGGACTCCCTTCCTGGGGACACAGCCTCTCTGCTGACAGGTGCCCCTGTGACAGAGACCCAGGCGTAACTGGGAGCCCGGGGAAGGGATGTATGGGGCGGGGGGTGCAGAGGTGGAGCCCAGTCTGGCCTTGAGGTCTCAGCAGCAGCGTTCCTTTGCAGCCATGACTTCATTGGGGAGTTCACCACCAGCTACCGGGAGCTGGCCCGCGGGCAGAGCCAGTTCAACATCTATGAGGTGAGGCTACCCCCAGATGTCTGGGGTTTGCACTGATGGTGATTAAATAACTTCTGGGCATTGAGGGCTACAGGTGAGTCAGGGACTGGGCTGGTGCTTTGTGTGTCCGCCTATGAGATGGGTGTCCTTGTCCAAGTCTGAGAAGTTAGGGAACTTGCCTAAAGTCAAAGGGTTCAGTAAGTGGCAGAATCAAGAAGCAACACCCCAGACTTGTCTGACTGCAGATCACTGTGTGATAGTATTCAACTAAAGATCACATGGTAGGGGAGGCAAAAAAGAGAGAGAATGGGGGTACAGTGGGGAATACTGTGAGAAGAAGATTCCAGGCCTGGGACTCCAATCCTGAGTTCAGGGCAGCTCTCTGCCCTCAATCAGAACAGCTTCAGGGACTGTTAAATAGCAGCATTTTGGGGAGGAGTCCAGAACATGAGGATAGAGACCAGGAAGTCTCGGTCTAGACTCGGTTCCACCATCGACTGGATGACTCTGGACGAGGCACCACGTCCTGTCTAGAAATGACAGCCGTCAAAAGACAGTGCCTGCCACTGACCCTTTGTGGATTCTTTTCCTCATGGACTTGTTTCCTACCATTGAAATCCAGCTCTAGCCCTGCTCTTCTAGGCGACCTTCCTCAGTCACTCTGTCCTTACGTGTTTTCTCCCATCTGACTTCCCTGGACAGAACTTAGGACCCTAATAACTGCTTGTCTCTATAACCTGGGTCTACTGCTTACTGTGATCTTGGGTTAAGTCACTGAACTCCTCTGTGCTGATAATAGGCAGAGGTTAGGTAAGTTGATAGGACAGTGCATGGCCCTGAGTGAGCAGTACGTAAAGTGCTGTCATTTATTGTCACCTGGAGAGTCACCTCTCCACAACTATCCAGCAGTAGTGGTGGTGGTATCCTGCAGTCAGCCACCCACTCATGAAGATACCACTGGTTATGACTCCCATCACTGGATCGGCATCTCAGCTGCTTCCACTCCCTCCCCTTGCGCGGTGTACACGTGCTGTATCTGATACACACACAGGTTGTCCATAAAGAGCACCTCTGTCTGATCAGAGCCAGAACCACACAAGAGGTTCTCAGAGCGTTAACACAAGGAGTAGAGAGCAAACAGGACACGGGAGCCAGTGTTCTCTCTTCAATGACGGTCTCGTGGTTAGGAGTCCGTGTTGACTGTCATCACTGGGCTGGTGTGGCTCTTGGCTGGCTCTTTCCCTGTTACTGCTGCTGGTCCGGTGCTCCACCAGCAACTGCAGGACAGTCCTGTACTAGCATCTCTGGAAGCAGAACTGCACTGAGGCCACCCCCTCGGTGGGATGTACCCCAGGTCGGCAGCCTGCCCCTCAGCACCTCGGCCCGGGAGCCCCCCCAGCACCACCACCGGGCCTCTCTCTCAGCCAGCGTTCCCGTTGCTGCCCAGGCCCACTCACTGTCTCAGCTGCCTCGGGTGCTGCTGCAGCCCCCAAGCGTGTTACTGCTCTCCACCCACTCTGCTGCCACGTCTCTGCTGAGCAGACGTCAGCTTCTGCTTCTCCCAGCTCTGCCTTTTACCAGGACAAGAATTTTAGCTGGTTCTGGAGTCAGTTGCTTCTGATAGATTTCCAAATCTCTTAGCCCCCCGACTGACTTCTCCACCCTAGGACAAGTACAGGTAGGTGATGCGTTTCAGCACAGAGCCTCCGTGTCCCCCTGCTCCAAGATCGAAACGTTCTTCACACTCTTCAGCCCGGGAAGCTCTGGGGAACCCGGCTCCCTAGCCTAGGCTTTCACTGGCCTCACCACCACAAGGCTCCTGAGGCTTAGTTAGCATCAGGCCTCGGGTGATCCCTTCAGGTGGGTCAGCCCTCATTTATTGACCATGGTTGTCCTAAATGCAACACCGGGACCAAAGGCCAGATCATCTACCCTGAAAGGCTGCACTGCATGGACAGTTCTTGTGTTTACATCCAGACTTCAGGCTCCCCAAGGGCAGGAAAAGTGACAGTCCTTTCCATTGCCTGCCCTGCCCCACCCCGCCCCACCGCATGGCCAGGGCAGCGCTGGGCGCACAGTAGGTGGTTAATATACACATGTTGAAGTAGCTCAGGCAAAGCTATTGTGAGGATGGAGTATGAACAGTTTCCTTGAAAGAGCTCTGATAATCTCAGTAAATTGTTTTCTGCATCTACAAAGGAAAGGACTATTTTCATCCTCCCCTTCTGCCCCCCTCCCCCTAGGCAGAGAGAGAAAGCCTCCCCTCATCCTCTGGTCTCCTTTGGGGAGACTTATAGGGAGATGAAGAGATGGGGGTCACACATCCTTAGTTGAGAATCTAAGGGTGCTTGACAGGCCCAGAAAAGGCCATGATCTGTCAGACTAAAAGTAGAAAAAGTTCAGTTTTCTTGGTCATTGATCTTGCTCCTTTGCAATCAGCAAGAGAAATCACAGACCTCAGAAGCAGACGAGCTGTCTTCACACATCAGAAGTGCCGTCGGGTGGAAAATGAATTAAATTTCTGGCGGCGCAGGAGAGCAGCCCCTGGATTGTGGGGGGTGTCTCACCCTGTTTGGGCTCAGGAAGGCCTTTCTACAGTCAGAACTTGCTGAAATAAGGTCCCCGTCTGCAGCCCTGGCACCATCCTGAGTGTGAGACTCCACATCCAATTGCCTACTGGCCCCTCTTTGGGCTTGTTAGACTAGTCCATTCCAATTCACAGAAACCCTGTGTGACAGCGGAGAACTGCTCCATAGGTTTCTTCCAGGCTATAAACTTTACAGGAGCCCGTCACCAGGTCTTTTCTCCCATGGAGCCATCGAGTGGGTTCAAATTGGCCAAGCTTTCAGTTAGCAGCTGAGTGCTCAGTCATTGCATCACCAAGTCTGCTGTCTTCTCGGGCTGAACTTCCAAAACTGAATGCATTGGCTAAAGCCTTCACCCACCCTCCCTCCCCCTAGCTAGCCAGCTCCTTTTCCTGTGTTCCCATCACTAGGGCTCTTGGGAGTCATCCTTGTGTTCCCGTCTCTAAGGCACCTTGGGAGTCATCCTTGATACTTCCAGCCCATATCTGGTCCACAGTTGCACCTTGCCCTTCACCCAAATATTCTGACATTTGTTTCCTTCATCTCTGTCCACTGTGTCCTCATCATCTACCCTTTGTGGGTGCTTTGCGACAACCTCTTAGTGGCCTTCCTAACTTCTTCCATCCTCTGTGGTACCCAGAGTGCTCCACCAACATGGTGGTGTGACCACATGGCTCCCTGGCTTAGAGCCTTTCTGTGCATCCCATCCCCACAGCAGGTGGAAAGAGTTTCCAGCAGGTGCTTCCACCAGAGCTGAGATTTCTTTACCTATAGGGTTAATTAAGTCCAGGCTTCTTCACATGGGATACTGTCCACCTACTCACCCCATGGATACCCTGGTGGTATAGTGGTTAAGAGCTGTGACTTGATCCAAGAGGTCAGAAGTTCAAATCCATTAGGTGCTCTATGGAAGTTCTATGGGGTAGTTCTGCTCTGTCTTATAGGGTCACTATGAGTCAGAATCAACTGGATGGCAGTGGGTTGGGTTGGGTTTTATGACTCGCCTCAGGATCCTTTGCACAAAGAATATGCCAGTTGTTGTGGAGTCAGTTCCAACTCATGGTGACCTCCTGTGTGTCAGTGTAGAGCTGCATTCCATAGGGTTTTCACAACTGTGACCTTTTGGATGAAGATCACCAGGCTTTTCTTCTGCAGCACCTGTCAGTAGGTTCAAACCACCAATCTTGGTTAGCAGCCAAGCACATAACCATTTGCGCAACCTAGGACTTCTGTTCAGTGTTGTTGTTAGGTGCCATTGGATCAGTTCCAGCTCATTAAGGACCCTATGTACCATAAAACAAAATGGTCTGGTCCTGCCCCACGCCCACGATCATGTTCATGGCTTAGGCCCATCATTGCAGCCCCTGCACTGGCCCATCTCATCAAGGGTCTTCCTCGTTTTCACTGACCCTCCACTCTACCACTCATGATGTCCTTCTCCAGGGATGTAAACCTCCTGGCAGTGTGTCCAAAGTAGGTAAGACACTGTCTGTCTTTGCTTCCAAGGAGCACTCTGGTTGCACTTCTTCCACAGTGGATCTGTTTGTTCTTTTGGCAATCCACGGTACATTCAGTATTCTTCTCCAACACCACAGCTCAAAGGTATCCATTCTTCTTCTGTCTTCTTTATTCACTGTCTAGCTTTCACATGCATGCGATGTGACTGAAAATACCATGGCTTGGGTCAGGTGTACCTTAGTCTTCAAGGTGACATCTTTACTTTTCAGTACTTGAAAGAAGACCTTTGCAGCAGACTTTCCCAGTGCATTACATCTTTGGGTTTCTTGACTGCTGCCTTCTTGGGTCCTGTTCAGTAGATGTATATATGTAAATAGCTACATAAATCACACACTTTTTGAGGCTCCTCATACCTGGCCCCTAGCCCTGTCCTCTATTCGTCTCCCATTTTCACCCATCGCACCCTCTGAGGCTGTCTGAAACCATCATGCTGTGTCCACCTCCGTGGCTTTATCCGTGCTGCTTCCTTCTGGAGGGACCTCCTTGTCTCTCTTCTTCACCTGGCTGGGTCCTGGCAGTCCTTGTAGATTCCCTTCAGATGTTACTTCCTCCAGGAAGCTGCCCCGGCTTGCACAGCCGAGGTCTGGGTTAGAGACCTGTCCTCTCCCGTACGGCGATTCCCTGTTTTCACACTTTCTGCCTCTTCGCAAGATGAGGCCCTCATGGGCTGGGTCGTGTCTCACTCTCAGTGGCATCCTCAGAGCCAGTACAGCCGCGGCTCTTGGGAGCCACTCAGTGCCCTAGACCTGCCTCGGTGCCCTGGGGACCAGGAGAGAGGGAGGAAGGTTCCTGAGGTAGCCCGTAGGGAGACACTCGTACCCCTGCCTGGAGTCTCACAGCAGCAGCCACTTAGGGCTAGAGAGGCTGGTACCTGGCAGGCAGATACCTGGGGAACATGACACCTCGGAATAAACAGGGCACCTCATCAGCACCCACCTCCAGCAAAGGCTTGCTCTGAGATTAAAACGTTTATGTTATAGACTGTAAATGTGAAATAGGGGCTTTTTTTTGTATTTTATTTGTTGTGATTGAGTGCAAGTGTACAATATGGTTTAAATTCATATGGCTGCCTATGTGCAGCTTCTACTGCTTTCCTTGCCTGGTGACAGCACACTCCTCCTTTCTGTTCTATACAGGTCATATCCTCTTAACAATCTCCTGTCCCCTCTTCTCCACCCTCTCCACTCCCCTCTAGTAAGAGGCCAGTAGGACGACATTCTAGAGATGTATAGAACCATGAAGTGCACACACAGTATGGTCACTCTGTGTTACCAACTCCAGTCTATTCCTGTCCAAGGAGTTGACCTCAGTAATGAGTTATGGACGGGGCAGCATCAAGGCTAGGGGCCATGTTCCCAGGGGAGCCTTGAGGCCTTCGGGCCATCAGTTGTAGTCTTTTAGTGGAGTTCTCAGGGTGCACCCCTTTTTATTCTTGTCTTGCCGCTGAGACTCAGCTTTGTGAGCGCCATCATGGCTAATTTTGAGATTAACACAGAAGACTTGAAAGAGATTTGGGGCCTGTAGCCAGGTCTTTGGAAACCCTGGTAGTGTAGTGGTTAAGTGCTATGTCTGCTAACCAAAAAGTCAGCAATTTGAATCTGCCCAGTGCTCCCTGGAAACTCTATTGGGCAGTTCTACTCTGACCTGTAGGATCGCTGAGTCGGAATTGACTTGACAGCAGTGGATTTTTTGTTTGGTTTGGCCAGGTCTTTGGGTTACGTGCAGACCTCTAGGACTCCCCTCCTCAGCTGGAGGGCTGCTTGGGAGTTTGAGATACACTTGGTTCTAGATGGGAGAGATTGGGAAACTGAAGCACGGTGCGGCTTTAGGGCTGCATTTTTGCCGTTATTTCAACAGCTGGCTTAGCTAGTAAGCCGTTTTCATTTGGTTGTGTGTGTGAGCATAAGGACATCTGTGTGCACGTGGAGGAGGCATCCCCCAGTGCTGAAGAAAGCCCGCCGAGGTCTCCTCAGCCTCTCTCCTCGGGTCTGTCAGCATTTCCTTCAAGCCGTCTGGTTCTCCCTGCACTGCTTGCCAGCCCTCCCTTGCAAACTTACCACCTGTGTCCCCAGTCCGGCTCCTCTGTCCTTCCGTATCTGACATCATAGTCTCTCCTCCAGGACCCAAGATGTCTGGTCACTTCTAGACAACACTGTTCTTGCCGTAGCTCGACACCTATCCCCCACCCCCAGGCCCTCGTTACTTCTCACCCAGACTAGTGGTAAAAAAAAAAAAAAAAATGAAACCCATTGCCAGCAAGTTGATTTCAGCTCCTAGGACAGAGCAGAATTGCCCCATAGCACCTGGCAGACTTGAACTGCTGACCTTGAACCAGTACAGCACCAGGGTTTCCTGACTAGTGGTAGTAGTAATAGTAATGAAAATAACAGCGGCTGATGCTTATATGGTACTTATGACATGCCAGGCTTCGGTTTAAGCAGTTTATGTGTATTGACTCATTTTGTTCTCATACCTCTCTACATGGTAGGTGCTCTTTGTTATTTCCGTTTTTACAGAAGAGAAAACTGAGGCACAGTTAGGTTAAGTGAGGTCACACATCTATTAGGTGGCAGAACAAAAGGAACATCTCCTTGGCTATTCCACATCCTCCCTCGCACTCACCTTCCCCGAGTTCCAGCATCCTAGAGGGATTGTGATCTTGTCCTCTGCCAGCTTAGAGCTCATCAGAGTTCTTTATTGGTTTGTAGATGATGTTCAGACATTTAACTTTGGCATTTCAGGCTCCTTTTCAGCCGAGCCCAACTTACTTTTCCACCCTGTGGCATTTCAGTCAAACTGGACTCCAGTTCTATATACCACCCCCACCAGTCTTTGCCCACAACCTTTCCCCTGTCTGGGTTGCCCTGTCTCCCATGAACTCTCATACCCAAATTCTTCCAGTCCCTTAAGATCTGGCTTCAACACCACCTCCTCCAGGAAGCCTTCGCTGATACTCCCACATGGAATGGTCTCCCCTTCTTCCAGTTCCTCTGACACTTCTTCTCAGACTCCCCTATTTTTGATGGCCCTGTCGCTTGTTGTCATCAGTAACCAGTGGCTGTCATCTCTGAGTTACGGTGGCATCATCTGTGTTGGAGTAGAACTGTTCCGCTGGGTGTCTAAATGGCTGATGTGGAAGTAGGTCGCCAGGCGTTTCTTCTGAGGCACTTCTGGGTGGACTCAAACCTCTAGCCTCTCAGTTAGTACCCAGCTGAGTTAACCTGTTAATCATTTGTACCACCCCCAGTGTACATCTTCTTTTTCTTACTGGAGGGAAGATCCTTGAGGGAAGAACTGACACCCGTGCCACCCCTATCCGGTGTTAGTATTTGCTGAAAGAATGGGTTGCTGTTTGTTACCAAGGTAAGCACCTATGGATGCAGCACTGGCCTGGGGGCAGGAAGCCCACTTCCAGTTGTGTCTCTTCCCAAATCCGCTGTGTGACCTCAGACAAATCACTTGTCATCTCCGTACATTAGTGTCCTCATCTCCAGAGGCGGATGTCAACACCTATTTATGCAGAAGGGACTTGGGCTAAAGATGCAGCTTGTGGCCCCTGCCCAGAAAGAACAGAACATGTGGGAAACCAAGAGGAAACCAGAAGGCCACCGAGTGAGGGTGAAAATTACCTCCTTTTGTTTGATAGGAGGTTAGGGAAAGGTTTTACCTAATTTCCCGTGTAACCAAAACAAAGCCAGAAAGGCTGGTGAGGCTCAAATGGGAGTACAAATGCAGGAAGTGTGCAGGTCTCCTGGGGCGCTGACGAGGGTAGGGTGGTTGTTGTTGCTGGGTGTCGTCAAGTGGAGTCTGACTCATCGGCACCCTGTATGTTACAGAGTAGAACTGCACCCTGGTGGGGTTGTGTGTGTGTGTTTAGATAAGATTCTACGTTTATTTATTGTTATAAAGATAACCAAAAGAAAAATAACAAAAATAATGAAAACTCCAAAACCAAACCAGTTGCCCTCAAGTCACCTCCAACTCATGGTGACCCCATGTGTGTGTCCAGGTGGCACTGTGCTCCATAGGATTTTTTTTATTATTATTTAATCATTTCATTCTGTTGTTGTTGAGCATGTAAATAGCAAAAATAAACACCAACTCAAGTTTCAGTGGGTACAGTTCCGTGACACTGATTACATTCTTCAAGTTGTGCAACATCATCACGCTCGTTTTCAGAGTTGTTCCTCCCCGTTACACAAACTCGCTGTCCCATAAGTTTCCTATCTTTCAAGTTGCTGTTGTCAGTTTGATCCCATAGAACCTCCCCCAGAAACAAACCCACTGCTGTCGAGTCGATTCTGACTCACAGCAGCCCTATAGGACAGTGCTGAACTGCCCCATAGAGTTTCCAATGAGTACCTGCTGGATATGAACTGCCGACCTCTTGGTTAGCAGACATAGTACTTCACCACCACACCACCAGGGCTTCCTGATCCCATGACAGTTAGGTTTTAAGAGAACATGATAATCAAGGGAAGACATTCTTGACTAGTTAAGCTAAACTATCATTTGGTTTTTAAGAAGGCTTCAGGGCATGTTTTCACTTGTGGCTTCAAGATTATCTTAGGGCGGTAGTTTCAGGGATTCATCTAGCCTCTCTGGATCCAGAAATTCTGGATTCTATGAAAATTTGCATTTCTGTTCTAGATTTACCCTTTTTGAGCAGGATTTTACTGTAGAATCAAAACATTCAGAAATGTTAGATGGGCACCACCTGTTTCTTCTGGTCTCAGGCAAAGGAGACACAGCTACACGTTCCTTCCCCCTCCTATTGCTCCCTGTCCTCCATCCTCTGCTGCTCCAGGCAGATAGAGAGCTAACTGTGCCTTGGATGGCTGCTTCTGCACATAGGGTTTTCTTGGCTGTCGTCTTCAGAGAAGCAGATTGCAAGATTTTTGTCTCTCATGGAGTGGCTAGATGGGTAGTCCTCTGTTAGCCCAGAGTTTCTCAGCCTTGGCGTGATTGACATCTGTGGCAGTTGTCCTGCATGTGGTAGGATGTTTCACGCGATCCCTGGCTGCTACCCACCAGATGCTGCTAGTGAATGACTTCTTCCCACCAGCCAGTCCCTAGACATAGCCAGATATCCCAGGGGTGACAGAGGCACAGAACCGCCCCAGTTGAGGTCACTGAGTTAGCCTTCAAACACATGTTCTTCTCAAGCATTAACAGTGAGCCTGGAGTTCTGGGTAGAGCTGACAGTTAAGGCACCTGGATGCTAACTGAATGTTGGATGGTTCAGGCCCACCCTGAGGCACCTCGGAAGACAGGGCTGGCGATCTGAAGGCTCACCATTGAAAACGCGGTGGAGCACAGTTGTCCTCTGACACACACGGTGTCCTCAGGAGTCTGAGTTGACTCAATGGCAGCTGGCTTTTACTGTGAGCCTAGCGCTGTCATTGACACTCTGGCATCAGACCTGGTTGGGAAGTTAAACCTTACGTGTGCACAACAGTTTAAGGAGGTTCTTACACCCTGTAAGGGCCTCACTGATCTAGAGGGGGCCCTTGAAAGTCCCCGGGCAGCCCTGAGGCTAGGACTTGGAGCAGACGCAGGGAGGATGGGAATTGGATGGGGGAAGTGAGGAGAGTACCTCGGGCGAGGAAGCAGGCACAGACGGGGCCCCTTTGGCACATCCAGCCTTCTTGGGCTGCACAGAGTAGAGGGTGTGTTTGGGGAAACAGTGGGAAAGAAGGTTAAATTAATATACTTCGTGGTGTGTTTGACTGTGAGAAAACCAAGTCTGATGGGGGGAGCCCAGCTGCATAACCCTCCATGTTAGGGTCCCATGAAACCTTGCGGCTCCTGAACCCGGCGCACCTCACCACCACCCGTCTTCCAGACCACTCAGCGCAGCTGGAGCCACACCCTGGGGCCGTGAAGGCCCTGTCCTGGGGCTCAGCCTTGACTGGTTATAAGTGTTCCTTCTTACCTGATAACTGGTTTTTCCTGCAGGTGATAAACCTGAAAAAGAAAATGAAGAAAAAGAAATACGTGAATTCTGGCACAGTGAGTAGCCACCCCGCCCTGGGACATTCTGTGCCCCAAGATAGATGTGGTGTCAGGGAGCCTCCCATGTCTGTGTGTTCACATGTGGAGTGTGGGAACTGGAGGCCTGGAGAGGCTGGGTTGGGGGTGTGGAGGGAGCTGCAGCCAGCGGGATGGATGGTGGAAGCCACGCTACAGGGCCGTGATACGGAATGAGAAGGTGCAGAGAGAAACTCCCTAGGGGACTTCCGGCCGGAAGGAAGAGGAAGAGGAGCAGTGTTGCTTGCCGCCCTTACTCTGGGAAATTCCCCATTTCAGTGCTTTTCATGGACCATTTCCAAGAGGCAGATCTTATCATCCCCTTGTCATGAAAGAGGAAACCAAGGCCGCAAGCAGGGAAGTGACTCAGCCAGGGCCACACAGTGAGAAAGCGGCAGAGTGGGAGTCAACAACAGGATTGGCTCCAGGGCTGGCGGATGCTGTGGGCACTGCCCCTGGTTAACTCTGGTCATCCTGGGATGATTCAGGGGCCCGGTGGCTTCTGGGGGCTGGTCTTCATCACATTCTTTTGTTCATGAGAAACATATTTAGTGATGCTACTGTATGCATTGCATCGCTGTAAGGCAGAATTGAGGGCCACTGACAACCACCCGTGTCCCAGGCACTGTTCTGGGCACCAGGGCGACAGCTGGGAACCACAGGAACCAGAATCTCTGCCTTTGTGGTGCTTGTATTCTAGTGGGGAGAAATAGAAAACAAATAAAAAAAGCAAACCTGTTGCTGTTGGGTCAGTTCAAACTCAACAACCTTTTAGGACAGAGCAGAACTGTCCCCGTAGGGTTTTCAAGGAGCAGCTGGTAGATTCACACTGGCAATCTTTTGATTAGCAACCACTGAGCCAGCAGGGCTCCAGAGAACACACACACAGAGACAGACACACACAACACACACATTTACCGGTGTGTGTTAGGTGGTTATAGGTGCCGTGGGAAAAAGTACAACAGGTTGAAGGGACAAGGGATGCCAGGGGAAAGCTACTCTGTTTTATTTAAGGTAGTTAAGGCAAGCCTATGTGAAGATGACATTTGAGAGGAGATCCAAAGAAGGTGAGGGAGCATGTACTGATGACATGGGGAAAAGAGCCTTCCAAGTAGAGGGAACAGCACGTGCAAAGGTCCTTACGTACGTCATCACCATAAACAGTGTCTTTGGGACGTACACATGCCTACAGACATCCCATTCATGTACCATCCTCACCCTAGGGGTCCGTCGCCTTATCATCATGTGCAGCCCTGCTTAGTGATTTCAGTCAGGAAGACTGAAATTCCAGAGCTGACTAAGAAGAAGTCCTCCTGATCAGAACCAAGAGTTCTCAGCCAACAGAATTATCCTAAGAAGAGGTCTTGGTCAGGAGGTCACTAGGGTTCCTTTGGAGAGCCTCATGTTTTCCATCTGAAAAAAATGGGCTTAATATGTTATCCCTACCCTGCTTACTGTACTGGGTGGCTGTGAGGGACATACAGGAGATGCAGGCGTATAAACTGTAAAATGCTGTGTACATTCAAAGTGGATTAGGCCACTGCTTCTCTGATTGTAGCTCTTTCACAAACTGAGTCTGTAAGAAGTATTTCCTTTGTCTAAAGCTTGGTGCCTCTCAGCAGGGATGCTGCCAGTGTAGAGAATTGTCTCCCAGGTAACCCTGGCCTCTGCCCATAGCTGCCAGTGGAGGCCCAGTCATTATGAGACCCCCGCAACAAACTCTCGCACACATTCCCAGATGTCCTGAGGGGAGGCAGCACCTTCCCTGACTGAAAACGCTTGATTGAACAGCTTAAAAAAACAGTTTGAAAACCATTGACCTTGTTCTGCCTTCTTTATTTAAAGATAGATGAAGAAACTGAGGCCAAGGGAGGGAACAGGATTTGTCCCAGGTCACAGTGAGGTAGGGACAGAACAGGACTAGGCCCTTTCCTTCACTCCACCTTTCCCAGTCATCACCATAAACAGTACTGAGCATCTAGGATGCTTGTTAAAACACAGGTGTCTACAGTGTGACCATATGGTTTGTGTACTTCATGGTTCTGTGTGTTTATAAGATGCTGTCCTACTAGTCTCTTTCTAGATGGGAGAGAGGCGGGTGGAGAGGAGGGGACAGGAGCTTGTTGAGAGGATACAAGAAGTACAGAATGAAAAGTAGAAGTGTACTGTCACAGGGCAAGGAGAGCAGAAGGAGGTGCAGATAGGCCAGCATGAGGAATTGATTTGGATTGCGTACTTAATCACATTTTTTTTTTAAATTGAAACAATACAGAGGTACAGGTCAGTTTCCTGAGGTTCCACTTTAGGACACCCAGGCTGGGGCCCAAGAATCTGTGTTTTAGACTAGTGTTACTGGTTCTGGAGTCCAGGTGGCACAGTGGCTGAGCACTTGACTACTAACCCAAAGGTCGGCTGTTCAAATCCACCAGCCAGTCCTTGGAAGCTGTATGAAGCAGTTCTACTCTGTCCTGTAGGGTTACTCTGAGTCAGAATCAACTTGACCATCATGGGTTTGGTTTTATTAGCGCTTCTGGTGGTTGACTGTGTGCAGGAATCTGTGGGAGACCGTGTTAAAATGTAGAGTTTGCACTTCCGGATTTCAAGGCGATGCTTGATCACCTGCTAGTCTACTTCGAGTAACACATACCTGGGTGAATTCTCGCAGTCAGGCAAGTTAGGGTTTGGCCTCAGCTTCAGGTCAGACTCACGTAAGGAGCTTTAAAATGACCAGGGGCCAGAGCCACACCCTGGAAATTCTGATGGAGTGGGTCTCAGTCCCCACACGGGCTAAGAGATGCTTTCGGAGATCACCAGAAATTCTAATGATCATCAGTCAAGAGTTGAGGGCCACTCTGTTCCTGCTGAGTCTGAACTACTAGACTTGGAAAGAGAGCAGCCTCTGTTCACCCTGGTTTCTCAGACTGTCACCCCAGTAGGCAGGTGTCTCCAGAGGCTCAGCCTGGCACTTGTGTGCTCTCCTGTTATTCCAGTGAATGGCCCATTAGCTTTGCCAAACTGAGGCGCTAGCTGCCCCACCCAGTCGGCCCCAGTGAGGGGAGCCTGCCAACAGCCTGGAGAGGAGTTGGGCCTCTTACGTAAGGCAGCACTCCCCTGCCCTGGTCTTGCCTTCTTTAACTGGTTAGGCTGCCCGCCCTACCCTCGTTTGGAGAACCCTACCTCACTACTGTAATAGCTGCCAGGTAGCTGCCTTGAGTTGGCACCTTCCAGGAGGGAGAGGAGAGGGATCAGGGTGGTCATTTACCTCCAGGGAAAGAACAAGCTGCTTCAGAGAGACTTGGATCTGAGTGGGTGCAGGCTGTAGACCCCCAGAGAGCTGTGTAAGTTTTGAGAGAGGTGTACAACAAAGAGACACATTCCAGGATTTATAGTCAGTGGGACTTGCCAGTATTGGAAAGTTGTTAGGCCTGTGTCAGGAAGAGCCCCCAGCTTGCCGTCTGTACCCCATGCTGGGGTCCTGGGGTGGGAGAGAAGGTACCCGCTTGGGGGAGTCCTGTGCCCCACTGACAAAGAAGGGGTGCACTTTGGCACCGCAGGATGCAGTTTGGCATCAAGAGTATATGGGCTCTGGAGTCTGACCTGGTTTCAGAGCCGCACTTTGCTGCTTCAGTGTCCTTGGGCAGATTGCATTCCTTCTCTGGGCCTTAGTGTCCCTGGCTATAAGGTGGGGGCAGTAGCAGCATCACTTCATAGGGTGTTGTAGGCACCGAGTGCAGCAGTGCGTGCAACACTGCAACACCCGCACATACCGAATGCTGCGGAAACCCTCCGTTCTCATGTGACTGTCACAAACCTCCCCACTTGTTTTCAAGGTCACGCTGCTTTCCTTCGCCGTGGAGTCAGAATGCACATTCCTCGACTACATCAAAGGAGGGTGAGAATTATGGCCTCGGGGGAGCGGGTGGGGCCCCACACCCCCACGCAGCCAGTTCTGGTCCCACCCGGGCTGGGTCTGGGATGCTCTGGGCTCTGAGCGAACCCCTACTGTCTGTGGAGACAACTCCCCCAACGTCCTGTTTGAGTCTGGATCCTGAGTGGCTGGCTGCCGAGGAGCCCCAGGCCAGGGAGGCTGGCCTGGGCCACGCCAGGTCCCCAGACAGAGATGGGAGCCTGAGATGATATGGGACTTCATGACAAGAGAGCCAAAGGCCCTTTTTGGTAGAGTGACCTGAACTAGGAGTCAAGAGGCCTAGGTTGTGGTCCCTCCTTGCCATGGATTTGCTGGAAGACTTTGGACAAGTTGCTGTCCTTCCCTGGGCATCTTTTATCTGCCTTTGCACACACGAAAGTTGGAGTAGGTGAGTTCACAGGTCCCTTCCAGCTCTTAGCTTCTGATATCTCTGATCTGTTCTGGGAGCGGTGATGAACCTACCCAGTGCTATCAGAGTCCTGTGAGGGGCAGGTGAGACTAGGTAGTAAGCCAAAGGGTAGTCCTGGGGCCTGCAGGTGATTGAACACGAGTTACGGAGCAGAAAAAAACAAAGGGTGCAGTGTGCAGGACATGGGAGGCAGGGAAGTCACCAGAGGCTGCAGCCAACAGCACATAGGAGGAAAGCTTGGCTTCCAAAGTGAGCGCCTGCCCAAGGTGCTCCCTGCTAGGACAAGTGCCAGGTCAGAGCGTGGGCAGCCAGGAGCCTACAGGTGCGGGCAGGTGAGGGACTGCACCTGTCTGGAAAGGAGACAGGCAGAGGCAGCTGCCAGGGGCTCAGCCCAGCCAAACAGGCACCTTGGCTGCCTGGTTCTCCAGGACAGAGGGGAGAGTCAGACCCTGGGAAGCCACGCTCACTTTCCCATGACACTGCTCCCTGCGGCCTTGAACCTGCGCAGCCTTTTACTCACTGAGCACACACCCTCCCTCCAGTCACCCAGAGGCCTCCTCTGCCCCTGTTTGCCCCTCCTCTGAGTCTTCTCCACCCCGGCCCTTGTTCCTGCTCCCTCGAAACTGCCCCATCCTCTGTTACATGAAGCAGCTAAGCAGCCCTTACAGTCTGAAAACCCCACTGCAGTCCAGTCTATTCACACTCCTGGGGACCCTACGTGTTACAGAACAGGGTTTTCTTGGCTGTAATCTTTACAGAAGCAGATTGCCAGGACTTTTCTTCCATGGTGCTGATGGGTGGGTTGGCTTTTTAGCCAGCCTTTCCTTTACCAATTAAACCATTTGGGCCAAACAGGAATCCATGGGGTCACCATGAGTTGGAATTGACTCCTGGGCATGGGGTTGCTTTCCTGGCGTGTTGTAATTTTCAGACCGCCCTTGTCCCATTTATCCTACTCATTTGCATAATGCCCCCAACTCCCAAGCACAGTGGGCAGGGCGGGGACAATTATCTGCATTTTAGGGATGGAGAGATGACATAACTTGCCTTGAGGCCACACGCGGAACGGGGGCTGGACTCCTTTCATTTCACGTTTGCTGCCTTTCATTCTGTAGTAATTAGTAACCCGGGCCCTGCCCGCCTCACCGCTACAGGGTAGGGTGTGATGAAGAGGGAGGCTACTGAGTTCAAGGGCTGGACGCTGTGAGGTGTCCTCAGGAAGGGGCCCACAGAGGCCGGGTAACTGTGCAAAACTGGTGCCACCTGCACTGGACAGATTAGAGCCCCAGCACCAGCCCTCCCCACGCCTCTCTTTAAGTTCCGTGGAGAGTCTGAGTGAGAGCTGGCTTCAGGGAGCGGGCACTCGACGTGCATGTCTGGGCAGGAAGCCTGTGGAGAAGGCCTTGGTCTAGGGATCCTCTCCTCCCTGGCCTCCCTCAGCTGCCCACTTGGACCCCAGGAGGAAGGGTACAGTCGCCTTTACTCCACTTCAGAGGGGAAATTGGGAGCCCAGAACCTCGATTCTACTTTGCTCTGCCCTTCAGTGGGAAGATGAGGCTGCAGGGAGCACTTTTCGTGTAAAAAATGCCTGTGTTTTTAGAACCCAGAGCAGGGAAGGAGGCCTAGTTAGGAAGTAGGGCCTGCCTCACCCCTCACTGTTTATTTGGAACAGTCAGCATGAATGTGCCCCTCGGCTGCAGTGCTCAGGGCCAGAAACACCCTTCCAAGAGAGGCCCCAAAGAGGGCCGTTTCCCTAAGAAAGGCAGTCAGGCAATCTGTATGTTCCATACTGAAAGGTGACTCAAAATGCTGTAATAAATACTTCCCCAAGGTGAAATCACTAGAAGTTTCCTCAAGTGCAATCACAGACCTTCCTCCTTAGGTTAGACTCCTGGACGAGGCCGGGGGTTAGGGGAATGTTGGAGTCATTAGGATAGGGCCCTGGAAATCTGCTTTTTAAAGAGCACTCTTCCTGTGGTGTGACAGCCGAGGACCAGGCTTTATCAGGGACTTGTGTCCTAGTCAACTTTGTTTTGTCAGCAGTCCAGCCCCTAGAACAACCAAGTCCCCGGAAGGTTTTAGCCCTGAGATCTGAATCTCCAAAACCTAACTTTTTATGATGGAAAATTCCAAGTGCATAAGTAGAGAGAATGCTGTATAAAGGAACACCCTCGTACCCTCCACCCAGCTTCAGTAATGACCAACCTGCCACCAATCCTGTTCCATCTGCTCTCCCCTTCGTTCAGTTATTTTGAAGAAAATACTTGACAACATAGTTCACCACCAAATACTTCAAGATGTTTCTCTAAGATAAGAGGACTCTCTCTTTTTAAAACATAACTACAGTATCTCAGTCACACCTAAAAGTTGTGACAGTTGTTAGGGGTCATCAAGTTGGTTCTCACTGCTGGTGACTGTGTACAACAGAATGAAACCCTGCCTGGTCCTGCTCCATCCCTGCGGTCGTTACACTGGAGCCCGTTGTTGCATCCACTGTGTCAGTCCATCTCGTTGATGGCTGTCCTCGCTTTTGGTGACCCCCTACTTGCCCACGCCTGAGGTCCTCCTCCAGGGACTGATCCCTCCTGATAACGTGTCCAAACTACGTGAGAGACAGTCTCACCCTTCTCCCTTCTAATGAACATTCTGTCTATACTGCTTCCAAGACAGATTTGTCAGTTCTGGCAGTCCATGGTATGTTCACTAGTCTCCACCAGCACCATAATTCAAAGGCATCAATTCTTCTTCAGACATCTTATTCATTGTCCAGGTGTCACACAAATGTGAGGCAATTGGCCACACCATGTCTTGGGTCAGACACCCCTTAATCCTTATAGTGACATCTTTGCTTTTTACCACTTTAAACAGTAAATCCTCAGTATAACTTACTTGATCTATGTTCAAATTTCTCCAGTTGTCTTACCACTTTTAAAATTGGTCTGTTATAATCAGAATCCAACCAAGATCTCTATTTTTGAGATTTCTTGGTTTGTGTCTTAATTTTCCTTTCACTTACAGAGTCCCTCAAATCCCTAACTGGAAAAAAAAAAAAAAAAACACTGCCATCAAGTCAATTCTGATTCATAGCAACCTATAGAACAGAATAAAACTGTCCCATAGGATTGCCAAAGCTGAAATCTTTACAGAGGCAGACTGCCACGTTCTTCTCCTGTGAAGCAGCTGGTGGATTTAAACCATGGATTTTTCAATTAGCAGCCAAACGCTGTCACCTCTATATTACCAGGACTCCCCCGAGTACCTGAAGGGCTTGTTATAACAGATTCTTGCCATCTCCCCTTCTGCCCCTCTCAAGAAATTCTAACTCAGTAGTTCTAGAGGCTGTATCATTTGCATAACCTATTGAAGCACTTACTGACAAAGATCAAAGACGACAGCCTTCAGTATGAATTATACCTCGACATTAAACAGAAACATAGCTGGACCCCTAAATGGTGAAAAGATTGAACTTGGCAAGGATTTTGTTTTACTTGGACCCCCAATCAACATCCATGGGGGCAGCAGTCAGGAAATCAAAAGACACATGGCATTGGGCAAACGGGCTGTAAAAGACCACTTGAAAGTGTTGAAAAGCAAAGAGGAAATCTTGAAGACTAAGGTGCACCTGACAAGCCATGATATTTTCAGTTGCATATAGGCATGAATAAAGAAGACTAAAGAATTGATGACTTTGAATTATGGCATTGGCAAATAATGTTGACCGTACCATGGACTGACAAGGGAACAAAGAAATCAGTCTTAGAAGTACAACCTGAGTGCTCCTTAGAAGCAAGGGTGGCGACACTACATCTTACATATTATTAGGAGGGATCAGTCCCTGGCAGAAGGACATCATGCTTAATAAAGTAGAGGTTCAGCAAAGAAGAAGATCCTCAACTGGGTGGATAGACACAGTGGCTGTAACAGTGGACTCAGGCAGAACAGTGATTGTGAGCATGGCACAGGACTAGGCAGTGTTTTATTCTATTGTACATGGGGTGGCCATGAGTTGAAACAGACTCGAGGGCACCTGGCATTAAGAACAGTAGTTCTAGAGGAGGACTTCAACAAGATGGATTGACACAGTGGCTGCAGCAACAGGCTTAAGCATAAGTGATCGTGAGGATGGCATGGGACCAGGCAGTGTTTCCTTCTGTTGCACATGATGTGGCTGTGAGTTGGAACCAGCTTGACAGTACCTGTTGTCAGAAGAGGACCTGAACTTTCTAACAAGTTACCAGATGGTGCTAACGCTGCTGGTCCACGGGCCACACTTCCCATAGTGCTCCAGGAGAGTTTCGCAGTCCGCATTTTGCTGTCTGCATTCCCTGCAGTGTCCCATGTGTTTCCTGCGAACTGGTAGACAGATCTGGTGGTTCTGTTGGATTCAAGGTCAATTTTCTGGCAAGACCATGTCATGAGTAGTGGGTTATTCTTCTCACAAGAAATGCACAGTGTCTGTTTGACTCTCTTTTTTGTTGTTGAATAAGTTTAACCCTAAATCTGACTCCAAATTCGAGCCTGAAATACCACCACAAGCTTAGTCTAACTCTCCGTCACTGGCCTCGGATGGGTCCACGGGCCAGGGTTTGAGGAGGAAATAAGTAATGGTAATCATGTGTCCACAGAGAACTTAATCATCTTTAAAGAACTGTAATACTACTAAATTCTTTTGATCCTTAAAACAGTCCTTTAAGGGAGGGTGTGTCTGGCATTACAGGCTCTGTTTTCCAGAATTGGAAGCTGACTCGTGGTGAGGAGAGTGACAACTCAGGCAGAAACCTGGCAAGTGGAGGGGCTGGGCTACAGCCAGGGTTTCTCACTCCAGTCCAGCTCCCCACAGCCCTGCCTCTCCCAAGGTGACTTCCCCTCTGTTCCCTCTCTTCTAGGACCCAGATCAACTTCACAGTGGCCATTGATTTCACTGCCTCCAATGGTGAGTGGTAGTTAAAGAGTTCAGCTGCCAACCAAAAGGTTAGCAGTTCGAATCCACCAGGCTCTCCTTGACGAGCCTGTGGGGCAGCAGTTCTGCTCTGTCGTACAGGGTCAGTATGAGTCAGAATCAACTGGATGGCAATGAGTTAGTTTGTCTTCTGTTTTGTTTGTTTCTGATGGTGAGTTGGGTGGACTGGCTGATCAGATAGAGAGAAAGAGAGGAGGGGACTGGAAGGGGAGGCTTTTTAGGGCTGTATCAGTGGCTGTTGCTGGAAACCAGGGCCTCCATAGTGCTTGACTTCTTTATTACTGAAGAATGTTCCATAGGCCTGGAGGGCCAAAGATACAGCAGGGTCAGAGATGGTATCCCTAGGTCTGATCGCTAACTAACCTGCACCCTGGGGCTACATACTGGGAGCCACAACCTCATACTTGAAGGACACTCAGTTCCCTGGGAAGACAGGACAGTGCATCTTGTGGGCCCATCAGGAGCCCTAGAAGGGACCAAATCCTGCACACTCTGTGCAGCGCATCCTGCAGGCTGGAGGGGATGGCGGCACTTAGGACTGCACCGTGGTCCTCACAGAGGACCGTGACCTGGCCAGGGATCCCAGTGCTTACCCAGCTTCCTTCCCTTCTCTGAATTTCTTCTTTATCAATCTGTGGGCAAGTCACCTGGCGCAACCACAGTGCCAAACTTCACAGTATTGTGAACATCTCAGCCTTGAGTTCTGGACCTTGTCAGGGGTGCCAATACTCATTTTTGTGCCAGGTGTCTAGAAGATGCTATGGTCTCATATTGCTCAAATCTGTCAGAAACCCCTCTTGAAACTCCACTAAAAGACCACAATTGATAGTTCGAAGGCCTGGGGGTTCCCCTGGGAGCATGGCCCTTAGACCTGCTGCTGCCCCTGACTAGACAATATTACAGAGGTCAAGTCTTAAGACTTTGGGACACAGTGTGACCATGTGCTGTGTGTACTCCATGGTACTGTGCATCTATAAGATGCTGTCCTACTGGCCTCTTACTAGAAGAGAGAGGAGAGGATGGAGAGGAGGGGACAGGAGATTAAGAGGATATGACATGTATAGAATGGAAAGGAGGAGCATGCTGTCACCAGGCAAGTAGAGCAGATGGAGCTACAGATAGGCAGGCATGCAAATTTGCTTTAGATTATATGCTTCTACTCAATCACAATTTAAAAAAAAGAAGGAAAGAAACCCCTCTTGAGGCCCTAGTGTCATAGAGATGGAAGGGTCTTTCTGAGGATACCTGTTTGATCCTCACAGCAATCCCATGTGGTAGGAACAATTGTCATCCCATTTTGCAGGTGAGGAGACTGAGGCTAAGAGATTAAGGAACTCATTCCAAGCTCACATAGCAGAAGGACACAGGGACAGGATTGGTACCTGGACAGTCTGGCTCTTGAGTCTCTGCTATCCAGCCTTTCATTAATAAACAAAAAAGAAAATATGGACTCTGTTAGCAGTAACAAAGTTTATGGAAAAAAATCAAGCCAGGGGAAGACTTGCCTCTCAATGGGCTGGTCAAGGAAGGTCATACAGAGAAGAAGAGAGGTAAGTCATGTGGACCTCTGGGGAAAAGTGTCCCAGGCACAAGGAACAGGCGTTGCAAAGGCCTGAGGCAAGAGGCTGCTGAGGCTGACACTGAGTAATAGGCAGGTAGGAGAGAGGTAACTGGAGACCAGGTCATGTGGCCTGTGGGCCCTTGTAAGGACTTCTGGTTTGACTTCCAGTAAGATGGGAGCCATGGAGTGTTTTGAGCACAGTGACATGATCTGACTTGGCTGGAGCAGGCTCGCTCTGGCTCCTATGCTGAGCCTGGAGTGTCACAGAGCAGAAGCAGGGCACCCAGTTAGGAGGCTGCTGCGGTCTCCTAAGCAAGAGGACAGTGACTGGACCAGAGTGGTGGCAGTGAGGGAAGGAGAAGTAGGTTTTAGATACACCGCAGAAGCTGAGCAGCCAGGATTTCCTGCAGACCTGAATGAGAGCTGAGAGGGAAGGAGCGGCGTCAGGGAGAAATAAATAAAAATTGGGGAGCCCTTAGTGGTGCAGACGGTTAAGTGCTGGGCTATGAACAGAAAGATTGGCAGTTAAACCGACCTAGAGGCACCTCCAAAGAAAGACGTGGCCATCTGCTTCTGAAAGGTCATGGTCATGAAAATGCTACAGAGCAGTTCTACTCTGCAAAAAAAACTGGGGTGCTCTCAGGTGCCCTTCTGCATTCTGAAGCTGAGGTGACTCTGTGTCCTGTGCTGCAGGGAACCCGTCGCAGTCCACGTCTCTCCACTACATGAGCCCCTACCAGCTGAACGCCTACGCGCTGGCGCTGACCGCCGTCGGGGAGATCATCCAGCACTATGACAGCGACAAGATGTTCCCTGCTCTTGGCTTCGGGGCCAAGTTGCCACCCGATGGCCGGGTGTCCCATGAGTTCCCACTGGTAAGAGGTCCTTGGAGGAAGGGCTGGCTGGGGTGGTGGCCGTATCCCATCCACCAGGCTTAGGGACTTGAGGTGCAGCCTTTCAGGGGGAAAGGTGGCTGGCTAGCTGTGGGTAGGGAGGCTCGTGTGGCGCCTCTGGAGACCCACTTACCACCCTGCTCACAAACACCCCCTCGCCGTCCCCCGTCTGAACCACCTAAAGCTGACTGTTGCCTTCTTGTTCTAGACAGGATGGAAGTAGGGGTAGAGTAGACTGTGACTGAATTACCCGTAAGGCCTGGAAAAGAGGATAAAGGATGTGGGTTGAGTGTAGGCTGACTCGTAACTAACCGTCTAGTAGATTCTGACTCAGTAGGGACCGGCTACAGGTAACTCAAGGGACTCCCTGCATTCGTGCGTAGAGGAGGGTGAGGGCCGGCAGTGCTCTGGAAGGCAGTGTTTCTTCCAGAAGAGGAGGATACAGCATGCTATTTGGGGATCCCAGGCCCTGTGGAGATGCCTCCTCGGGCCAGCTCTTTTCCCACCCCCATGATCTGGGGACACTGTGTCAGCCATAGACCCTGCCCTGAGTTGCTCAGACCCAGCGGTCATTGTAGGGAGTAATGGGGAAGCAGCATGGCTCTCAGGGCCTTTCTGAGGGGTACAAGGAGGAAAGCAAGGAGCGAGCTTGTGGTTGGCTCACCCAGAGTGTGTAGGAGGGCCTGGGAGCTCTCTGCCCTGGCCCCCACCACCAGGAGAAGAGTCCCACCGAGTCAAGGCCTGCTGGGCTGCCCTACCCCAGCTTGCTTCCCACAGACCACCGGGTTGCCCTCCTTCCCGCCCCTTCTTCCATCCTGGGCTCAGGCTCCCTTTCCTAACTACCCTCCCTGGCACCCCCTGCCCCAGAATGGCAACCAGGAGAATCCTTCCTGCTGTGGCATTGACGGCATCCTGGAGGCGTACCACCGCAGCCTGCGGACCGTGCAGCTCTATGGCCCCACCAACTTCGCCCCTGTGGTCACCCACGTGGCCAGGTGAGCACCTGCCCTCATCTTGGCCGTGGTCATGGGACCCCATCTGCTGGGACTGCTCACAGAACCGTGTGAGAGTGTCTCTCTCCCCTTGACTCCCCTTTTGGGGTGTCCTGATCCTGAAGGGATTCCTCCCTACCCGAGACCTGCTCAGGGGCCTTGAAGGGAAGGCAGCACGCCCAGAGGCCTGAGCAGACAGCCCTGCCCGTCCCCCAGGAACGCAGCTGCCGTGCAGGACGGCTCCCAGTACTCGGTGTTGCTCATCATCACGGACGGAGTCATCTCAGACATGGCGCAGACCAAGGAGGCCATTGTCAACGTGCGTGAGGGCAGCTCCTGCAGGGGGACACTGGGGGGCGGCTGCTGTCCCCTCCCTGCCCTCTACAGGAGCCAGACACGACACCCAGCTGCTAGCTCCTGGCTTCAGGGTCTGGTAGGGTTTTCCAGAGGAGGAGGGGCCCAGGGCTGACTTGAGACCCTCTTGGGGAGCCGTACATTGTCTGTGCTTCCCGCTTCGTGGCCCTCTTCCAGAGGTCTATGGCCCACTCGTTAGCTTACCTTGAGGATGCCCCAGCCCAGCCCGCCAGGGTAGAGAAGGTGGGAGGTGGCCTCTAAAAAAGGACCCCCATCTGCACTGCAACCAGCCCCTCCTTCAGACACACATAAAAGAGGAGCCCCTCGTGAAGGCAGTCCAGCAGACAGAGAGGGGACGGCAGAGATCGGTGGCTGGCGGAACAGACTTGTGACGGATTTTTTTCCGATGTCTCTCTACCCCCGCTTCTTCTTGGGGCTCCCCTTGGTTTCCCTTGGTCTGCACCTCTGGGTACCCTCCCTCCCTCTGTCTCCGTCTTTGCCTCTCCTGTTCCTTCCTGCTCCTCCTGCCTCTTTTCTCTTGACCCATCTCTTTCTGTCCCTACCTGTCTCTCTGTCTTTTGACTGGCCCCTCCGCTGGGCCAAAACTCCCACCCCGCCCCGCCGTGCCGTCTCCAGGCTGCCAAACTCCCCATGTCCATCATCATCGTCGGCGTGGGCCAGGCAGAGTTCGACGGTGAGTCCAGCTGCTGGCCTTCCCTCCTCTGTTCCCATCCTTCAGGTTTCCAGAGGCTTCAGGCCCCTGGAAGTGACCGTTCCCCAAGAGGGAGAGCTTTCACGTGACAGTGTATGACTGTCTGGGTGAGTGTGCAGGGTGTGAGGGTGCATTTGTTTGCTCAGGGAGGGGTGTGGCAGGGTGTGGGCCCTATGCCCACACCCCAAGGCTGAGAGGAGGAGATGCTGAGTCACTTCTTCCTCCAGCCTTGGAGGCCCCAAGGGGGAGGTAGGAGTCTTGGGAAAGTAGTCATTGGCTTTCCTGGGTTGCACTCCTGTCTCCGGCCTCGATTTCCTCATCTGTAACGTGAGGGCATCAGTCTGTGGTCCCTGCTCTGGATTAGCTGACAGTCACTGTCCTACCAACCTGGGGTCCCCAAGGTCAATCCCTGCCGTGCTGTTCTTCCTCAAATAGCCATGGTGGAGCTGGACGGTGACGATGTGCGGATCTCCTCTCGGGGGAAGCTGGCCGAGCGAGACATCGTGCAGGTGAAGCCTGGGCCCTTCTGCCCACGGGCAGTGCCGGAGCCCCCTAGCCAGGCTTGCCTCCTACCTCTCCCTGGAAGTTCCTGGGAGAAGGCCCACAGAGGGAGGCACTTGGGGGCTCCCAAGTGGCCTAGCCACGGTAGAAGGAACTAAGGGTCTGTCCTCTGTTTACACGTCTCTCCCATGCCAGGACCCCTCCCTGCCATGTCACCTAACATTGACTCCTCAACATTGGCATTGCTGGTCCCTCCAGCAGAATGTCCTACGGCTCCTCCCCAGGTCCTGCCAGCCCTCCCTGGCCTCTGCAATCTCCTGCGAGCGCCCGCAGCCTGCTTCCTTGCGCATTCTGTCATCCTGCCCCTGGCTGCCTTCCCCATGAGACGGCAGCCCCCTTGACAGCAGAGGCACCATTTCGAGTCTCACTGCTTGCAGCCTGTTCTTGTGAATGGGCGCTGCTGGATTAATTGAGTCAGTGGGTTAACATCCCCTCATACCAGTTGTTGTCAGCTCAACTTTGACTCAAGGCGAGCCCACAGGGCCGAGGAGAGCTGCCCATAGGGCTTCCAAGGAGCAGCTAGTAGATTTGAACTGCTGCCCTTTGGATTAGCAGCCTAAGCTCTTTAACAACTGCACCACCAGGGCCCCGACATCCCCTCATAGGATGTGAACATAGTAAGCAGGCCGTCTTGATCCTTCACGAATTCTTGTTCACTCTAGACCTCAGAATGTACCCTCAACAAGCACCTCTCTTATTTAATCTCACGCAGATTGCATCCCTAGTGTTAAAAGTAAACGTGTTACCATCAGGTTGATTCAGTTCTGATTGATAGCGACCCTACAGGACAGGGTAGAACTGCCCCCATAGAGTTTCCAAGGAGCAACTGGTGGATTTGAACTGCTCACCTTTTGGTTGGCAGCCATAGCACTTAACCACTGCACCACCAGGGTTTCCACCTAGTGTTTAACTAAAAGAAACAAGCCTACTGCCGTCAAGTTGATTCTGACTCATAGCAACCATATAGAACTGCGCCATAGAGTTTCCGTAGAGTGCCTGGTGGATTCAAACTGCCACCCTTCTTGTGGTTAGCAGACGTACACTTAATCACTGAACCACCAGGGTTTCCACCTAGTGTTTCAGAGACTCATAACAAAAAACTGACATTTTCTACACTTCCTTGATTAAAAGAAGCAATGGGAAAGGGAGGAGCATTCCAGGAACAAAGACCAAAGATGAGGGGCTGGGGATGAGTGAGGGCAACGTGGGAGGAGGGACCAGCCCACGGAAAGGCCTGCAGGGAGGAGTGCGCAGGAGACCCTTAAGGAATGGAGGGCGCCCCTGAGGAAAGCCACAGGGGCTAGGCTTTGAAGACTGGCCAGATTAGCCCTGGAGAGGCATGAGGAGAAGCAGGGGCCAAAGAGAGGGCTCTGCCAGTCAGGGTAGAAGAGACTCTGAGGGCATGGTGTTCTCCAAGTCAGGGATTCATTCAGCAGCCTTTCTGAGCACCTACTAAGTGCCAGATTCTGTGTTTCATGCCAAGACACTAAAGAGATGAGCAGTGTTGTTCAGTGAAGGAGCCTGGCACAGAATAGGTGCTCAGTAAATGCTTGTTGAGTGAGTGAATGAAAGAATGGTGACTCTGACGCGGTCTGTGCCCTCAAGAAATTTTCCATGGAGTGGGGTAAAGTCAAGAAAGGCTGGGGAGAGATGAGGACATGACTCCAGGCCTGGAGATTCTCAGGGCTGGGGTACAAGGGAGACTGGCCTAAATTTGTCCCCTTACCCCCCAGTTCGTACCCTTCCGAGACTATGTGGACCGTACAGGCAACCACGTGCTGAGCATGGCGCGCCTGGCCCGAGATGTGCTGGCAGAGATCCCCGACCAGCTGGTGTCCTACATGAAGGCACAGGGCATCCGCCCGCATCCCCCGCCTGGGCCCCCGGCCCACTCACCGCCGCAGTCTCCAGCCCGCACGCCCCCTGCCTCCCCCCTGCACACGCATATCTGAGCCTGCTTTATGGCAGGCCAGTAGCTGGGACCTGGGGAGGGCCAGTCAGATGGTGGGCAGGGTCCCTGGACCTGACCTCCTGCCACTCCCAGTCTAGCCCCTGGGATATCTGTGTACTTGGGAGAAGGGCTAGAAGTGGGGCCTCTGAAAACACTATCCCAATTTCCTGGCCTCACTCTGGCCCGGGCCCAGCATATGGGGAGACAGAGGGGCGAAAGTGTGCATGAGGCTGAGCATCTCTGCTTGGCCCTTCTTCCCCTGACTCGTAGTTCTAGCCTAGCCAGGAAGGTGTTAAACAGGATGATGGCCGTTCTCCCTCAGCCTACCCCGGGCAATCCCATGTGCTCCACTGAACCTAGGCAGCCTGGGCTGGACTTTCCTCCTCCAGCCCCTGCCCCTCCTCTGGTGTCTGATCCTGTCTCACACCCCCATCCAATCTCTATCCTGTGCCCTAAGAGCCTCTTGAAGCTAACAGGTTTGCAGGAATGCCTAGACCTGTATGACCCTTCCCAGGGATGCTTGCATGCAATGGGAGCCCTGCAGGCCCATGAGGGAGAGGCAGTGATTGAGGGCTGGTGGGCCATGTGATAGGCCAGCCCTTTCTGGTGCCTCTTAAGCTGAGTATGACTCTGGTTCTAGACACACAGACCCACAGATCTCTTCTTGGTGTGGGTTCACAGGCCACTGCCACAGATGACCCCAGGGCCTCTGCTGCCCACCCCTCTGCTGCCCATCTGGAGGTCTGGGCAAGGAGCAACCCAGCTTGGTGCTCCCACACTGCCCCTGCTCCCTGAGCAGCCTCCATCCTTTGGGGTTGGAGACGTGAGTTCTGAGTTCAAGTTCTGCCTCCACCCTCCTCCTTGCTGTGAGAAGCCAAGCAAGACCTTTCTGCCTTCTAGGCCTCAGTTTCCACGTCTGTATGATGAGAGGGTTGGCCAGATGGTCCCAGCTTTTCCTTCAGCTCTGATGTCCTGAGGGTCCATTCATCCCATGCCTAGCTCTCCCATCCCATACTTCACCAGTGAGATATCCCTTTCCCAGGCCATCTTGGCCCTAGAGTCACCTTGTCCTGTCTTGTCACCTCAGACGCATCCCAGTCCTTGGGCTGTGGTGTCTGAGTCCAGGCAAGCCTCTGCCCCTGTTGGCGGAAAGGTGGGAACAGGTGAGCACACCCTGGGGCTTACCAGACACCTACCTTTACCCGTGTGGGGAGCAGGACACGCATGCCAGCCCCTCCTGCCGCACGGGGCTCCTCAGCCCGTTGAAACCTGACCGTCCCGCGCCTGGTGGAGACCAGGCTGTGCTCTGTCTGTTGCTCGACACTGCTCTCCTTCCTGTCATGCATGAAGGTGGTGTTTCTACTCTGTCTGGTCCTGTGCCCGTCTCTGAGGCAGTCTCTGTGTGGAATTTGCCTTAAACTGAAGTAAATCTGGTTCTTTTACTAAAGCCCCTTGTTTTTCTTTCTCCTGCTGCTCAGTGGAGGCCAAGTCCTTCTTCTTTCCCTTCTTTTGTTTGACAAGGACTGACTGAGCAAACAAGCGCTCTGTGGCGGGCACCTGGGGCACGGCAGTGAACTGTCTCTCCAGGGAGCTTACAGCAAACACACAGATGAGATGGAGAAACACTGTAAGGATATGAAAGGTCTGACAAGTCCGCAAGCTCCGTGCCTCGTTGCTGATATCACTGTGGTCACCTGTGGGGTACTCCTTTGGGAAGCTGTGCACCAACGCCAGCGCCTAGTCTACCCATCACAGCAGTTTGGGAACGCTTTTTGAAATGGCCATTGTGCACGGTGGCAAGTTTGCAAACTTAATTGTATAGTTGTCTGTGAGGGAGTTTTTAGCTGGTAAACAACTGTATTGGAACACCCTCCCTACTCACCTGGTCTGGCCCCCGATGACTTTTTTCTTTACCCAAAGATAAAGGAAATACTGGAAGGAAGACAAAGAAGGATGACACTCAGGATGCTGAGGATAATTACAATGACAGCTCTCATGGCCGTTCCAGAAAAAGAGTTCCAGAATTGCTTTGAGGGGTGGACTAGGCACTGGCGTTGGTGCATAGTTTCCGAAGGGGAATACTTGGAAGGTAACTGTAGAGATATTCCGTAATGAGGTGTGTAGCACTTTTTCCAGAATGAGTTCATGAACTTAACTGGCATTCCTCGTGAGTATAATTTGGGGTAGCAGTAAGAGTTACAAAGAAAACTAAGAGAGAGGTGAAGTGATGTCTTAGATGAGGCCGTCAGGGAGGGCCTTTCTGAGGAGGCAGTGATGTCGTGTCATCAGGTGGCCTGTGACTCAGAGCGATGCCATGTGACACAAGTGAACATTTCGTAGGGTTTTCTAGACTGTAATCTGTGTGGAAACAGAAAACCAAGTCTTTGTCCGGCAGTCACTGGGTGGGTTCAAACCTCCAACCTTTAGTCAACAGCCAAGCACTTCATCTTTGAGGTAGTCCCAAGGAAATGAGAGGGTGAGCCATGCTGAAGGCTCAGGAGGAGGAAAATTCCATAACCAGCAGCATGGTTTACTGCACCTTTGGTGCTAGTGGGAGAGTGTTGGGAGGAGATGCCAGCCTAGAAGGGAAATCAAGGCTCACAGCTACTGCCTGCGGGTACTAAGAGCACCGTTGCTGTGCCTGACACTAGAGCTGCCCTCCTGTGTTATTTCCCTGGATGGATTCTGGGAAACTACCTGCCCTGAGGCCCTCTTGGAGAGTCCAGTGGAGTTTTTAGGTTATTCAGTTATCTGACAAATCCTATGGCAAAGAGGTCATCTTGATTTGGTTTAACCTAATGTTTCCTGAGATGGGTTTTGACTGTGAAGTTGCTGTGTGTGTGTGAGAGAGAGAGAGAGACAGAGACAGAGAATGAGAGTGGATAACCCTATTACCAAGAAGACCCTGCTATCTTGGGAATTTCAGGAAGGAGAGTCTTCACGGCTCCCAGGCCAGGCCAGGCTGACACCTGCTCTGAGGCGGCCAAGGGAGGCATGGAGGGTAGAATTTTCTTGGAGGTGATTGGGTGGGAGAGATGGAAACCTCAAGGTGGACCTCGAAAAGAAAGCGTCTCAAGGGGTTCTCTGCCCCACCAACCATGGGAAGAGAAAACACAGAGAAGAAGGGCGGGTATGTAGAAATGCGTAGACACAGCACCACTGCTCCATGGTTGATGTCATTTTGTTCTCATTGGGTTGAGAGGTGTGTGGGACAGGGCTTGAGAACAGCAGGCAGAGTGGGGACTGTTAGCTGAAAGGGTCTCCTGGGCTGTGAGCCTCCATCCCAGCCACAGCTGGCCTCTCCTCCCATTCTACCCTCAACTGTCATTCCTTCAGGATTAAGAACCCCAGACAGGTGTTGGCCCCCACATTGTTCCTACACCCACCTCTCTGCTTTTGGACATCCCTCTACACTCATTCCTGCCCCCTTCCCTCTCCCCTCAAATGTCCCTGAACTAATAAAGGGTAAATATCAGTAAGACTCATGCATTTAATAAGCACCAAGCACTCTTCTAGGTACTTTACCTGTGTTAAATGAATTCAGCTTCGTAACAATCCTGTGAAGAGGGTACTGTCACCCCATTTTACAGATGAGAAAACAGAGGTCCAGAGAGGTTAAAGAACTTGGCCAAGGTCATAACAACTAGAAAATTGATTCTGACTCATAGCAACACTATATGACAATGGAATTTCCCCCACAAGTTTCCTAGGCTAGCTGTAATTTTTACAGGAGTACACTGCCAAGTTTTTCTCACATTGAGCCACAGGGTGGGTTTGGACTGCCAAGTTTTCAGTTAGCAGCTGAACAATTAGCTGTTATTCCACCAGAGCTTCTTACCTAGAATGTAGTAGAGCTTGTCAGTGTCTGCATCTCAAGATAGTTCTCTAAAGAAATATTCTTCTAGTTAAGCCATTAAGTTACTGTGTGACCTTTGCTGGGCCACCTGTCTTTTCTGTTTCTCAGTCTTCCCACTGGTGAAAATAAAGAGATGGGATCTCATACGATTAAGGGTTTTCCCATCTTTCTGAAGTCTCACCTCTCTGATCAGCCCGTCTGACCCCTGCCAGGCCCGTAGGCTTCCTGGGGCCCTGTCATGGCCATTCTCTGTCACCACAGCAACCCATCTTTAACCCTGGTGATTCCTAGCTGCCAGCTGCCTGCAGAAAAGTTTCCATAGTCTTGCCCAGAAGGGGCGAGAGAGAGGGAAGCAGAGGATGGGGCTGACGGCACAACTGGCATAGGCCAGGATGGTGCGGAGGCCGGAGGCCGCAAAAGCCGTGGGCATAGCAGGCAGGTGGCCCACAGCTGCCACATAGCCCAGCACGGAGCAGGGGCCCCATCTCAGCACAAAGACCACCAGCACCACGAGGATGAGCCTTGTGTTCTCTTGGTGCTCCTGGAGGTTCTCCCTGATGGAGCCACGGGAGTGTGCCCACAGGAGCCCGGCCATGTGGCTGAAAGAACAGCCGAGCCCCAGCACGCAGGGCAGGAAAGCCAGGGCTGCAAGTAGGGTGAAGAAGCAGGAGATCTATGCAGGGCTCAGGAGCAAGAAGCAGGTGTGGTCCTCAGGGCCCCTCACTGCCACCTCCTCCACTACCACCCACTAGAATAGTCAGTTGGGCAGTGATGCCCAGGACCCACACGGCCCCACAGAGCAGCAGCTGGGGGTCCCAGCTGGCCAGGAGGGCCACGTCAGGCCAGGCCACAGCTACATGGCACAGGACAGCTGTGGCCACCAAGCTGTAGAAGGTGCAGAACATGGTTGCCACGTTGGCAGCCTGGCTGATGGTGCAGACGGCAGGGCCCGGCCACCAGTCGTGTCGCAGGAAACTCAGCAGCAGCACAGGCACCGCGCAGGTCAGGAAGAGCAGGTCAGACAGCGTAATGTTCACCGGGAGGCTGTTGGTCAGGATGAGGAACAGGCGGGGTCTCCGGGGCCCCGGCCCAACACCAGCAGCATGAGCCCGTTGGCCAGCAGCCCCACCAGCAGGATGAGGTTGCAGATGCTGGCAAAGATGTGGCGGAGCAGCTGTTCGAGCGTGGCGGTGCGTATGGTGATGAACGTGGCATGGGTGGCATTGGGCTCCAGTCCGGGCTCCATTCTCCTGCTTTCAGACACACGGGTGGCAGAGTAACTAGCCCAGGTGCTGCCTCTCTTCCCGTATGAAAACAAACCTGTTACCATCAAGTCTACTGGGACTCATGGTGGCCTCGTGTTACAGAGTAGCACCGAGCTGCACAGGGTTTCCTCGGTTGCCATCAAAAATACGGTGACTGACAACTGGCGGTTAAGTTCACGAAATCATCCTGGAAAAAGTGCTACATGTTTCGCTGCTGAGTATCACGGAGGTCACCTTCCAAGTAGTCCCCTAGGCGAGCTATGCACCGACGCCAGCATCTAGTCCACCCTTCAGGGCAATTTTGGAACTTTTTCTGGAATAGCCATCAGAGCTGTTGTATTATCAGTGGCATCCAAATGTGTTCCTTTCAATGTTTCCTTTGTCTTCAGGTAAAGAAAAACAGCCATTGAGGGCCGGATCAGTGGAGTGGGTAGGGTGTTCCAATACAGTTATTTGTTACAGTGGCTAAAAACTCCCTCACAGACAATTATACAATTAAGTTGATGAACTTGCCACCATGCCACCGTGCGTAATGGCCCTTCCAGAAAGAGTTCCAAAATTGCTCTGAAGGGTAGACTAGGTGCTGGCGTCAATTCGTAGCTTCCCGAGGGGGATACTTCAAACATGACCATAGTGATATTCAGCAATGAGGTATGTAGCACTTAGAACAATTAAGTTCATGGACTTAATTGTCAGATTCTGTAGATCACCAGGTCTTTCTTTGTGCCACTGGGTGGATTCCAGTAGTTGAATGCAAATAGCTTGTGCCACTTGGGGAACTTTCCTGTTCCCATGTGAGCCCCCTCATTCACAGGAAGCCCTAATGGTACAAGGGTTAAGCGTTTGGGTGCTAACCAAAAGGTTGGCAGTTTGAACTCTCCTCGTGGCTCCAAGGAAGAAAGAGCTGGCAAACGGCATCCATAATGATTAGAGCCAGAAAACCCTATGGCCATTCTTCCGCGTCACGTGGGGCTGCTATGGGCTGAAGTAGGCCTGCTGGCACCTAACAACAGCCTCTCACAGATCTCTGCTCATGGTGAATCCAGACTTGCGCACACAGCAGCCCCTTTAAACCTCACAACAGCCTGATACAGGGTTCAAATCCCAACTCCACTGATTAGTAGCACCATAACCTTGGGAAAGTTACTTAAAGTTTTCCTACCTCAGTTTCCTCAATTGTAAGAAAGTGGGGAAATAGAGGAAATAAAGCAGGTGTCAACAGTAATTGTCCCTAAGGAGCGGGAGTCAGGTTATTTGCATTTTTTTAATTCCTAGAAGTTTTATAATTTTATAATCTGATAAATCGAATTATAAAATTATAGTGAGTGCTGTTATAATCTGGTAAATAAACGTTATATTTTAAAACAACATCCTGCCCTGTTTCACAAGCAGATTTGAGAAAAAAATAGAGATGAAGAGCCTTTGAGAAGGTGCCAAGTCTCATACGTTAGGGTCACTTGGAGGGCTTCAAAAAACCGGTGTCTAGGTCCCACCCCTAGAGACGTGATTTAACTCATCTGGACTTGAGCAGTTTTTAAAGATGCCTAGATGATTCCAATCTGCAGACCAGCTGGAGAAGCACCGTCCCTTGGCTGAGATGCCCTGACAACTCCTCACTTGTCTGTGAGCTGTGTGGCACTGGTTACTTGGTAGGAGTTGAGGGAAGCCTTTGCCCCAAATCTGTCCCAAATGCTGGGCACCTGATTGAGAGAACCCAAGCCGAGAGATGGGTGACATAAGCCGTCTGCTACCCAGAAGACCAGGCCAGTTTAAGATGGAGAGAGGCAGCCGGCTTATAAATTTGCTTATCAGCTCAGTATCTCCTGAGTGTTTACATTGGACCAGGCACTGCAGATACAGGAGCAAACAAGACAGACCAGTGGGGTCCTGGCTGATTTCTATCCCCCTTTCTCCTGCTGGAGAGACCTCTCTGGAACTTCCCACAGCCTCTCGGCAGAGCCCCTGCCTGGGGGGCTTGTTTGATCTCTCCTGCTGCTTGCTTGAGAGCATTCGGGGGGAGACTGGAGAGAGGCCTGTGACTTCTGATCCCAGCACCTCTCCAGGGTTTCAGACTGGTTCCAAGGAATACAGAAGGAAGAAATGAGGGGCCGGCCCTAATGCCCTGATTTCTTGCATGAATCCCATCATAGGTCCACTCCTGGCATTTGTTACTACTTTTTCATTTCTTCCCCTTGGTCCAGACTCTCATACAGATGACACAGAAGGTGGTGGAGAGGAGGTGTAAAAAGGCTGGGGGTGGGGGGGTGGGGGGTGGGGGTGGGGCCTGGCCCCTGCTCGCCCTGAGTGTCTATGTTTTCCTATAAGAAGCTCCATCACTTAGCAGTTAAGTTTGGGGGCACTGAAGCCTGAGTTCAAAACGGGCTCCACCACTGACTAATTATGTGATTGCGGACAAGTTAATTAATCTCTCTACGTACCACTTTCCTCATCTGTAAAATGGGAATAACAACAGAGCTAGATTCAGAATATGGATGTGAGATTAAAGCAGGTAAATGAGTCAGGTGCTCAGAACCGTGCCTGGCACACAGTAGGTGCTCAGTAAATGAAGGTTGTTTTGCCTCACCCACTCTCAGTTCCAAAAAAGCTCTCTGCCCTAACCCCCTTGGCCAACCTGCATTCTATTCCAGTGCCCTCCCCTCTTCATACCTGAGCCCCATCAGTCTGGCTCCTCCTTTCTTAATTAGCCTCAAGCTAAACCAGCCTTAGCTCCCTAGCTGACATGCCCTGAGCACTCACCACTTGTATGGAAGTTCTCTTTGCAGTCTACTTTGAGTTTTGCCTGCTGCTGTCCTCACCAGCCTCCTGCTGCTTTGAGGTTCTTGGGATCTGCTTGCTGACTTGTGAGCCCGTTGGTGCTGAGAAACAGGCTGGTGGCTCCTCAACAGCTGTGCTCTGCAGAGAAGATGGATCTAGCCAGAAGAGGCTAAGAGACCGTCATGCGTATTATGCATTCCCTTCCAGAATCCTGCTTCTAGGGAACTTGAGCTGGCCGCCTGGAGGCTGGAGCAGAGCTCAGATGAGAGGGGCAGACCTGGGGTCCCCAAAGGACAGAGGCTGCGCCCACACCTCCAGCTCCCCCAGGAATCACACCCTACCTGCGTACCTTATTAACTCCTGGCCCACAGAGATATTGATGCCTACCTGGCCTCTTGGACCTCAGAGAGCAAGCCATTGGCAACAGCAGGACCTGCCCCACACTGGCCCAGAGCCAAAACGGCAACATTCACTGCTGCCTGTGTTTGTCTGTCCATCTGTACACTACAGTCTAAAAACTGCTTGGAGCAGGGGAGGTTTGTGGGATGGGTGGGGAATAGAGAGGACACTGGTGAGAAAGCATCAGTGAAGGGCCCAGGAAGAGTGGACTGGATCATGGGAATCATCCCACAATGAATCTGGAGGTCAAGTGGGGTCTGTTATGAGCATCTAATCTAACTCCTTGTGGCTTCTGTTGCCTGAATTCTCTCTAAGCCCACCTCTTGCTAAGTGTCACTTGACTTTTTGTATGCCGCTAAATGTCAGAAAGCTCACTGCTGATGCGGCCTCTCTTTTAGAAGTGAGAAGAGGGGTAGGGGCCAGAAACTGCCAAGGCTGTGATTAAACAGGCAGGAACACGGCTTTGTCGTCTGATCTCCGCTATTTCTGCATCGGATCCGACTCGACGGCACTTGGCTTTCTCGACGGCACTTGGCTTTGGCTCGCTCTCTGAAAACTACCAGGACTGCCTTGGCTTGTCTTAACTCTGAGCATTGTGTGGAAACTGTAAGACACGAAGAACAGCACTTGTAGCAAGCACAGGTGATGGGAGACAGTTCAGCACTGAGGCACAGTCTCCCGGAGGCTCACATGCCAAGGTCCCCGAGGGCACTGGAAACCGCAGCCCTGGGTTGTAACGCTTCAGGAGGTGAATGGTGCAGGAACTCCTGCAGAGCTCCAAACTGGAGTCCGTGAGCGATTCTGACTTCAATCTCCCTGGCTGCTCCTGGGCCCTGCCAGCCACACCGTAGCCATATCGCATGTGGTTGACACTTTAGGGCAGGGGGCTGCACCAGGGGACACTGTGGCATTGGGATTGGGACAGATGACCCCCAGTGTGTGACCTTAGAGGTGAAGCATGGGGAAAAACAGGGGGGTTGGGGCTCTGAGATACAGGAGGGTGTCAGAACATATCAGAACAGGACTCTTCCCTTAGGACTGAATTCTCCTCGGAAGAAACCTCACCCTTGCAAATAAATACAGTTCATAAAACAAGGTTAACAGTGCTCTGTCAGGCACAAGAAGGGCAGAGATGGTTCAGTGGTGGGATTCTCATCTTCCATGTAGGAGACCCGGGTTCAGCTCCCAGTCAATGCACCTGGTGCAGAGCGTCCACCCATCTGTTGGTGGAGGCTTGCATGGTGCCATGATGCTGGACCGGTGGGGATCGCAACAGTCTGGTCCTTAACTGATCAAGGGGGCAGTGTGGGGCTGGGCTTCATTTCATTGGTTGCTGCACAGGGATGCTGTGAGGCGGAGCTGACCCCACACCAGCTGACAACCAACGCCATGCGCAGGACAGAGGGATGGCCTTAACAAACAGAGCAATTTGTAGTTCACTGGTGTCTCAGTTATGTAGCGCTGCTATAACAGAAATACAGCAAGTGAGTGACTTTAACAAATAAAATTTATTTGCTCATAGTTTAAGAGGCTAGAAGTCTGAATCCAGGGTTCCAGCTCTAGGGGAAGTCTTTCTGTCTCTGCTGCCTCTGGAGGAAGGTCCTTGTCTTTTCTGAGTGTCTGCTCCTGGGTGATCTTCAGGTGGCATGACATCTCTCTTCTCCCATCCCCACTTGCCTAATCTGCTTTTTTAAAAATCTTTTATAAGAGATTAACTCCAGACACACTCCACACTAATCCTGCCTCATGAACCTAACGGAGCTCCTTCCCAAATGGGATCATAACCACAGACGTAGGAGGTTAGGATTTATATCACATATTTGGAGGCATACAATTCAATCTGGAACAACAGGCTACATTATTTATCAACACCAAAGCAAGCTCATTTGAAATGTCTTCCTCCCCCTCAACTTTTTTTTTTTAAAAATCTGATTATAGAAGGAATACCCAGCCAGTGTAGCAAATCTGAAAAGACAAATATTCAGAAAAAGGAAAATAACACCCCCACACATTCACCCCATAATTTTACCACCCAGAGATGGGCAGCCAATATTTTGATCTATTTTCCTTAAGCCTGTTTTTCTAGACTGTTCCTTTTTGAGAGTTTTAAACATCCTCCCCCAACCTCACACCCCACCCTTATTTACCCAGCAAGGACTTTGTTCAGGGCCCCACCCTGGGATCCGAGGCCTGAATTGTCTAGGATTTTTCTGAACTTGCCAGCTGGTCCTCTCTGCCCCAGCTGTAGCCAGGCAGGTAGGACGGTAACTGAGGGACAAGAAACCCAGGGAGTGGCCTTCCAACCCTGGCCAGCCAGGGCCATCAGGAGCAGCAGCCAGTCCTCTTTGTAGGCCTGTCAGGGACCACCTTCAGCAGTGAGCTCATCAGGAGGTCTTCTTGCATCTTCAGTGACCTGCATGGTGATACCTAGGTTTCAGCCCTTTCTCCCACCTCCCACAGGCAGCATAGCAGGGCAGATGGGAGACTTCCCATGCACAGCTGGGGGACTGGAGGGCTGCTCCCTCAACCTCCCCCTTACTTGCTGTGTCCCTGCCCTGCATTCCCACAAAAACCAAAGAAACCAAACCCACTGTTGTCAAGTACATTCTGACTCGTAATGACCCTATAGGACAGAGTAAAACTACTCCATAGAGTTTCCAAGGAGTGCCTGGCTGATTTGAACTGTCCACCTTTTGCTCAGCAGATGCAGCACTTAACCACTGTGCCAGCAGGGTTTCCATGGCACCCCGTAAATGCAGCACTGGCCTTCTGTCTTTTTGCTGGCACTCTTTCAGGCCTACTGCATGCCAGGCACTGTGCCAGGGACTCTGCTGTGGCAAAGATGCCAATACATTTCTGCTTTCAGCAGTGAGGGTGACAGGTAGGAAAAGGCTTGATTGCACCCCAGGAATGAATGGTAGATTGGGGAAGCACATTGAGGGGTTTCTCAGGGAGGAAGGAGGCAGTGTCTGAGCTTGGGACTGAGGGGTGGACTGGTGTTTGCTGGCAGAAAGAGAGGTATATTGCAGGCAGAGGACAAAGGTTTGGTGCCAAGAGAGAGACTGGGGGCTGGGGAAGTAAAAGAAGTGCATTCATTCACTATGTATTTACTGTGTGCCAGGCACTGTGTTAGACCCCAGAACCTAACCACTGAATGGTCAGAAAGGAACCTTAGAAACAGTGGGAACCCAGGGCTCTGTGGGCCTTGGCAGCCACCTTCAGGAACTTGAGCTTTCATCCTAAAGCAAAGGGAAGTCATTGAGCAGTTTTGGCCAGGAAGATTGGTGGTGTGATCAGGTTTGCAGTCTAGCAAGCCCCCTTTGGCTACTTCATCAGAGACCAGGACTTAGAGCTCATCTGGTCTAACACATCTCACCCTTATTCATTTCATTCATTTATTAGGCACCTACTATGTACCAGTTCCTGAGTATAGGGAGCAGGGAGATTGAACCAGCAGATGTGGACTTGCCCTTCTGGAACTACAGGCTAGTGTGAGAGGCAGATGACAAACAAGCAAACGAAAAGCCAAATAAATACAAGTATAATTACATTTTGCTATAAAAGCTATAAAAGGCACAAAGGGCTGTTATGGAGAAGACCAACAGGACAGTGGTCAGAAGAGGCCCCAGAGGGTTACTGAAATCTAAAAGATGTTGTTTGGTGCCTGTCGCAGCAACTCTACGAGACAGAAGAACTGCCCTGGAGAGTTTCCAAGGCTGTAGATCTTTAGGGCACATCTTTCTCCTGAAGAGTGGCTGGCAGGTTCAAACTGCTGACGTTTCAGTTAGTAGCCTAGCACTTAACCATTGTGCCATCCAGGCTTCTTTCTGAAAGATGAGAGGGAGCTAATTATGATGTGGGGGGGGGGCAGAGGGAGCATTCTTGGCAGAGGAAGGAGCAGGTGCAAAGTCCCTGAGGCAGGAAATCCTGTGAGAGGAACAGAAGGGTGGCCACTGAGGCTGGAGCTTGGTGAGTAGGGGAAGGGAGGGGTGTGCCTGTATAGGGGCAGGGGAAACAGCACTGAAGATGATGCAGGCTGTTAGGAAGCATCTGGATTTTATTCTGAATCCTGTGAAAGTCACTAGAAAGTTGAGAGCGGGAGAATGATGCTTCACCTCCCAACTCTACTTTACAGGTGAGAAGATTGAGGCTCAGAGAAGGGAAGCCCCTCACTGGAAGGGATACAGCTAATGAGAATGCTGGTATTGCCGTCAGGAGCCTCTCGGTGCCATGCTGGCTTCATTTGTCCAGACAAGTGAGCCCTGTTATCTAACTAGGTGTTTACTGTTTCCTCAGAATGGGCCTTCCCTCACATGAGTCTAGGCTGCAGGCTGCCCCTGAGGATTCTGGGTAGAGAAGGTGAGGCAACACTCACCGGGCCAAGTTCACCACAGGCTCCAGGATGTTGTGACCCAGGGCAGCACTGCACTCCCCAAAGGAGACGCCCAGCTCCTGTAGGCCAAACAGACAGGGACAAGGGTGTCTTGAGGAGACTGACCTCTGAGAAGCCAGATGGCAGCCTCCTGGGCCAAAAGCCAGGCCATCAGAGTCCTGCCCAGGACTTCCTTAAGCCCCATCTTGGTGTGGCCCAGGGTCCCCCAGCTGAGCCCCTCAGCATACTTCCCCTCATCTGGGCTGAACAAGGTATCTAGGACTCCACCCTAGAGACACAAGGACTAACAATTAACTTCTCAAAGTCATCCTACAAAAAGTGCTACATACCTCATTGCTGAAAATCACTATGGTCGCCTTCAAAGTATACCCCTTGGGAATCTATGCACTGATGCCACTGTCTAGTCCATTCTTCAAAGCAATTTTTAGAACTCTTTTTCTGGAAAGGCCATCAGAGCTGTCGTCATGTCACCCTTAATGTCCTGAATATCATGAAAATCTTCCTTTCAATATTTCCTTTGTCTTCAGGTAAAGAGAAAAGTCATTGGGGGGCAGATCAGGTGAGTAGGTGGGGTGTTCTAATACGGTTATTTGTTTACAACTAAAAACTCCCTCACAGACAACTATACAATTAAGTTCCCAAACTTGCCACCGTCCCACCCTACACAATGGCCATTCCAGAAAGAGTTCCAAAATTGCTTCAAAAGGTGGACTAGGTGCTGGCGTTGGTGCATAGCTTCCCAGGGGGAGTACTTCAAAGGTGACTGTAGTGATATTCAGCAATGAGGTATGTAGCACCTAGAATAATTAAGTTTGAGGACTTGCCTGTTGGACCTGGTCTTTGGAGTCCCAACTTGGGGACACTTCATAGCCATTAATTATGTTTTCTGATTTCAAAAATATTTCATTGAGGGAAAGTATTAGAGAAAAGTAGAAAAAAGTATAATAACAAAATATAAGTCACTTATGTTAGCACTGGGGCATATGTATTTCCATTCTGATTTATATAGCGCTTTTGCCAGGAGAAAATAGACTAATGTCATCATGCTATTATTGGGTTACAAGTTGCCATCATTGTGTCAACGCTGGCTCATGGAAACCCCATGTGGGTGGAAGCAAAACTGTGCCCTGTAGGGTTTTCAATGGTTGGTCTTTTAAAAGTAGACTGCCAGGCCTTACTTCTGAGGCACCTCTAGGTGGACATGATACTGGAACCATGGTTAGCAGCTGAGTGATTAAACCATTTGTACCACCCCATACCAAGCCAAACCCATGACAATTTAATCAATTCTGACTCATAGTGACCCTGTAAGACAGAGTAGAACTGCTCCATAGATTTTCAAAGGAGTGCCTGAAGGCTTTGAGCTGCTGCCCTTTTGGTTAGCAGATGCAGCACTTAACCACTACACTGTTGACCTACGCTCCGTCCTCCCTACTGCTAGGTTAAACCATATGAAGCTGCTGTTTGGGTAAGCCTCAGACTATCAACTATCAGCAATTCCATATGATTCAAACTAACCAATATCCAGATTTGCAGCCGGCTTCTCTGACTTCACATTGTATTGTAGGCATTTCTCCTACACTCTTCAACATTCTTCCAGAACAGGATTCTGAACAGAAAATAAATAACCTCTCCTGCCAGCATGCCACAATTTAACCACCATCTTCAGCGAAGGGTTTAGTCTTATAACTAACACTGTGCAGAACATCCTCCTATAAACATGTTTGATTATATACTACGAAAGTATCCATTATGTTATTCGCTTAAAAAAAATCTAAACCCACTGCCACTGAGTCGACTCTGACTCATAGGAACCCCATAGGACACAGTAGAACTTCCCCATAGGTTTTCTAGACTGTAATCATCAAGGAAGCAGACTACGCCACTTCTTTCTCTTGCAGAGCAGATGTTGACGGGTTTGAACTGCAGACCTCTGGTGAGCCGGCAAGCGCTTAACCGCTGCACCACCGGGCTCCTCGGTTATCCCCTTAGGAACTATTATGTCTGATTCTTGCCTGAAGATAAATTGCTAGAGGAGGAGTTACTGTGTCAAAGGGGTGGTCTAACGCTTTTAAAAGGATGAAACGCCCACAGACCGGGAAACATGACCATGACCTTATGATTCTAAGAAGTGAGAAGAGAAACAGGAAGAAAATATAATGTGGAAATATTAACTAAGAAAGGTTGTGTCAGAGGTGGAACAAGGAGTGTTTTTTTTTTTTTCCCTTCTTCTTCTTTACTATTTTTCAGATTTTCTGGAATGTGGTTCAACTCTATTCATAATGAAATAGTATCCACTGTCTGGTGATGGGCTTTTGATGTCATCTTCCCAAGGAAGAATTTAAGTCTTAAGAGTCTTAAGATAGAATAAATTAGAAGGAAGAATTTTAATTAGAGACCAGAGATAAAATTAAGATTTGATTGGGAATTTTAAGTGAAGCTTTTAAAGCTCTTTTACTCTGAAGATACTTTTTTATGTAGGTTGGGACATGGTATGGGAATTGGCTGATTCAACAGACTTTCAATGTCATGACCACTATGAGAGCCTTATGTTTGGGTCAAGCCTGGACTCCAGACCTGGGGAGTGGGGGAGAGGTCGCCAGGCTGCTGTCCGCTCTGACCTCGCCTTTGCCTGAGGCAGAAGCCGGAGTGGACTAAATGTTTCTTCTCAGTTGTCCGGGCTAGGGTGACCCTCCAGGGTGGTGTCTGCCCAGTGCAGGTTGGGAGAAGGGCTGATGCCCAGGGCTCACCTTAGCCAGTTGCTGCCCAGCCTCGGTGGACACCTGCCGTTCCTCTTCACAGTCCATCTTGTTTCCCAGGAGAAGGATAACCACCGTGTCAGACCCTGCATTCTGGCACACAGAACACGTTCTCTCAGCCACAGGAGTTGAGCCCTCACTGCTTGTCAGACCTGGGTCACATCCGGCCCTCCCTTCCTGGGGAATGAGAATGGGTCCCCTCCCCAACAGGCACCCAGGGTTAGGGAGCTGTCTCTCCCTGTCCCAGTCTTCAACAATCTTGCCACCTCACCACCTCCCTCATTTACAGTGAGTCTGCTCTTCCTCTCTGCCTGCAGAAATCTCACCCACTTCCCAAGGCCAGCTTCAAGGGCACCTCCCCCAGGAAGCCTTCATGGATGGCTCCTGTCCACATCCCTCTCTTCCTGTCTGTGCTGAACATACAGTACTTGATTACCCAGAATGCCTTGGCTCATTCCTAATTGTTTCATGTCTAATACTATCAATAGTTTCTATGTACTGAGAGCTTGCTGCACACCAGATGCTGAGCTGCAAACAACCCGCTCAGTTAATCCTTACAACTCGCCTATGAAAAAGGTAGGAAGATTGAAGTTCAGAGAGGCTAAGCCACTTGTCTAAGGTCACAGAGGTAGTATGCTGGGTAGTCAGGAATCAAGCTCAAGTTCTGTCATATCTCAGAGCCGAATTCCACTTCTCAATCATTACCTTACCCTGCTTCCTTTACCCCTCATCAACTAGACTAAGACAGAGGACAACATGTCTTACTTCATACCCCTCTTCTATGCCAGTATGTACCGCATAATTTCAGTACACATATCAATTAAATAAATACAGGAGGGAACCAACAAGGGATGTATGAACAAATGAATTTATCATCTACGATGGTACTACAATTGCATTATTCTCGAATATTAACCAGAAGACACCATAAACAGGTATGGGACAGCTGTATGTAGCAAAGAAATGCTCACAGAACAAAAGAAGTAGTTCAACTTGGGGACTGTACTGTGTGGTTGTGGTTTCTCTGTACTGCTGTGCTCAGTTCATCCACCCACTTGCCCTCAGTAGGGGGTGTCATCCATAAATGTCTGTTGTGCTATTCACAAAAGTTGGGGAAAAATATGGGAGAGTGGGCAAGATACAAGCTTCCTTCTAACTACGAAAACTGGGGCACCCTGACAGCAATTTGCTCACCTTGAGACAGTCTAGCCAGTAGCGCACATGGGCAAAGCTCCCCTGGTCAGTGACGTCGTACATAAGCACCACCCCGTCAGCCTTGCGAAGCAGCTGCCGCGTCACACTGTGGTACCTGCCCATAGAGTCTGCATGAGGCTCTGCTAGGCATCCTGAGTCCAGGCGCTAGCCTCTCTAGCCTCAGCTACTCCATCTGCAAAGTGGGGAGAATTAACCTACCCTGCCTCTGATTGCTTCCCAAAGACAGCCTGCGTCTGCTTTCCTTTTGACAGTGTAGTTACTGTTGACCAAGTAACATGTTCTCACTGCCCAGTGGAGGGTGTCCTTCTCCCCTTGCCTGCAGCCACTCACCCTTCTTCCCGGAAGCAACCAGGGTTACCAGTGTCTTAGTATCTCTCTAGGTATATTTTATGCTTATTTCAAAATATATATGTGTGTGTGCATGTGTATATATCTAAATACATGCACACACATATGCACATATATTCAGATAAATATCTTGCCTTCTGTTTCACACAAATCCAGTGAAAAACGTCCACCGCATTCATTAACATTTAGTTTCCTGCTCTCTGTTTTTTCCAGTTAACAGAATGTCTTGGAGATACTTCCCTGCTGGTACGTAGAGTCCTTAGTCTTTTTTATGGCTGTTTCCCCTCTGATGGACAGGCAGGTTATTTCCAGTGTTTCATAATAATAACAGATATTGCTCTGAATGGTCTTGGTCCCTGTGTTACTGGAGTGATGTATGATTGTATTTGTAGGGCAGGTTTCTAGAAGTAGAACTTTGCTAGGTCAAGGAACATGTGCCTTTTAAATTTGGATCAGCACTGCTTGGCTGGAAAGTGGAAGGCCTATGTTTTCAGACGGACAGGCGATTGGAATGGCCCTAACCCACACACTGCCAGGCTAGGGAGGGATGTCTGTGCCTGCTGCTCTGTCTCCCTCTTGGGCTTGATTCATCTCTCCTTCCCTGAAGTCCCTTCCTGACATCTTGAGCCACTGGGAGGCTGATGCCCCATTTGTACTTCATAGCTTCTTGTTCATGTTGAACTCCTCAAGGTAGACACTGCCCTCGGCCCCTCTGCACCCCCAGGCTCCGCCGTGGTCCCCTGGCAGCAGTGCCCATTACCTCTCCTGGCCAGCTGTGTCCCAGAGCTGCAGTGCAAAGCGCTTGTTGTCCACCAGCAGGCTTTTGACTCGAAAATCCACTCCTAGGACACACGGAGACAGGGGAGGCCTTACTTTGAAGTCACGTTCCAGGACTTCTAGCCAAAACCAAACCAGTTGCTATCAAGTTGACTCTAACTCGTGGCAACCTCCTGTGTGTCACAGTAGAACTTTTCCCCTAAGGTCTGCAATGGCTGATCTTTGGGAAGTAGGTTGCCAGGCCTTTCCTTCGAGGCACCTCTGGGCAAACAAGAACTTCCAACCTTTCTATTAGCAGCTGAGCAGATTAACTATTTGCACTGCCCGGGACACTTCTAGCCAAAATGTGCCTGATATATGTCCATCCCCAGCACCAGCCACAGTGGGCTGGGAGCCTTCAGCTGATGGGCTTTCCCTCTGCTCTCCAAGTCCCAGCATCCTCCGGGCCCTGCTTTCTCCAAGAAGCTGCCCCTGACCCCCCAGCCCGCAGGGTTCACTGCGCCTGCTGCTCTCTCACTCTGACAGTGAGTGCCAACACCAACTCAAGGCGCCCTGTGTTGTATTTATCTCCATGAACAAAACCGTCTTCTCAGCTACACAGTAATGCTTATTTCTCAGCCTGCCCAGGAAAACTAGTCTCATTATTTTATCTTTATCATACTCCTTGTTTTTTTCCCTAATTGCCCTATACATCTCCTCCCTTCAACTAGACCCTAGGGTCAGAGGAGCGGGGAAGGAGCCCTGGCTTCATGGAGGACCCCTCAGGCTGGGAGTTGCCCACCCTCTGCTCCGTGCAGACTGTGTGACCTTGGGTAAGTCACTTCACTCTCTGAGCCTCCATTCTCCCATCTGTAAGGTGACAGTTTAAAAAGACCTGCACTGCAGGGTGACTGTGAGAATTTAATGAAAGACTTATGTCAAAAGTTCAGCCTGGTTTCCACTGGGTGCTTACGCAGTACCACTGAGTTGATTCCAACTCATAGTGACCCTATAGACAGAGTACGACTGCCCCATACAATTTCCAAGGAGCACCTGGCAGATTTGATCCACCAACCCTCTGATTAACAGCAGTAGCACTTAACCACTACACTACCAGGGTTCCCATTGGGTACCTGAGAGGTGACAATTTTTATTATTTTAAATAGTTTTATTTAAAATGACAAGAATTTATCAATTATCAAAAAAGATCAATAATAAAGGTTTTATTATTAAAAATTACTATTCACTATTATTACTGGAAACCCTAGTGACATAGTGGTTAAGTGCTATGCCTGCTAACAAAATGGTCAGCAGTTCAAATCTGCCAGCCTCTCTTTGGAAACTCTATGGGGCAGTTCTACTCTGATCTCTAGGGTCACTATGAGTTGGAATTGACTCTCTGGCAGCAAGTTTTGTTTGGGGTTTTTGTTATTATTAACTCATCTCCCTGAACCCCAGTTCCCCAAATTTCACAGCCACACCCTTCCTGTGCTCACACTTCCAGACTTTTTCTGTCTCTGGAAATATCTAGGTAATAGTGAAATCCCAGGGAGGCTGGAACTCTTAGGAGTGCATTTTTCTGCCAAGCCCCATTCCCAGGGAAACCAGGCCAGGGCTGACAGAGTGGTGGGGAAGGCCTGCTCTGTCCCCACTCTGCATCCCTTTTCTAATGGAACCCTGAGGCCAGAGTGCCTCTCCAGGCCCCAGGCCAGGTCAGTAAAGATGCCCCTCATACCAGCAATGCCACACTCATTGGAGACCCCAGCAGCACCCACTGCTGCTGCCTGGTGTTGGCTGGGACCAGAGGCCCTGTCCCCCTCCCCAAGCGCTCCCAAGAAGGCTGGGAAAAGTCACAGCTCCTTAGCAGAAGAGTGAAGCAAAGGAAGCCTGTCTTGAGCATCTGCTGCCCTTTGGTACCCTCTTTGCTGAAGGTCTTTGGAAACCTAGGATCTCTCAAGGTTGTCTAGTCCAATGCCCCCACAATGCTAGCCAGCCTCCGCCTAAATACCTACAGTGACAGACAGCTCGCTGCTCCTACTGAATAATGCTAACAATTCTTCCTTGAATTTCATAACTCTCTGACCACTTTTCTACCTTTCTCCCCATCCCCTTCTTCAGCTCACCCATGTGTCCCCACAATCCCGCCAATCAGGTTACAACTTAACCACATACACTGTTAGGGATATAACATTTCTTGAATGGTGCAAGTGGTTTGTGATGGGCTGCTAAACTGGGGTTGGTGGTTTGGATTTGCCTGGCAGCGTTGCAGGAGAAAGACCTGGCAATCTATTTCCATAAAGATTACAGCCCCCCAAACCCCATGAGACAGTTCTACTCTAACACATGGAGTCACCGTGCAGCAGGACTGGCTACAGACTTGGTCTCGTAGGGGTTGCCGGTCCCCTTCTTTCACGCACTTATGCATCCTTGCAGTTTCTCTGAAAACTTGTTGTGACTTAACCATAGAATCTCTTAGGGGGATGATGGCTTCTTCCCAGGGACTTGACTGGTTCAAACGAGCAGCCCCAGACAGAGGGCAATGCTACAACTTCTGGTGTTAAGGGCATGAGCTTTGAAAGCAGGTGGTGCTGAGTGGGAGCTCTAGCTTGGGTCTCTGTCAGGGCAAGAAGCTTAACCAGGTCTTCAAACCAATTAACTTATCTGTGGAATGGTAGATACAGAAAAATCTTAACAATAACAGCACATTGTGATATAACCAAAAGGTCGGCAGTTGAAATCCACCGGGCGCTCCTTGAAAACTCTATGGAACAGTTCTCTGTCCTATAGTCACTGTGAGTCAGAATCAACTCTACAGCAGCAGCGGGTTTGGTGGTGCGCTTCCTCCCCCACCCCCACGCCCCACCCCACCCCCACCAGACTCCCAGCTGGCCCTGTTCTCAAAATGCAGACAGACTATTATGGTTCTTATCTTCCGACAGAAAGCATGGAGACAGGGTGACTCAGGGGAAGGAAATGTTCATGACTGGTGAAGCCAGAATATCTCCCCACGGTGCCAAAACACAGCTGGGCCTGGGACAGATTTATATTCCGCACCTGGACCCCAGGTTCTCCCAGCTGGCCAGCAGTGTGTGCAGCCTTGCTCTGATTTTTTTTTCCCCCAGTTGTGCAACCATGTTTTGTTTTATTCTTGACTGGATATTGTAGAACAGTCTTACCACATAATAATGGGAAGGCTCAATTATGAGGAGGGTTATTGTAAGGAATAAGACAAGTAGATAAGATGCTTGGTGAGTTGTAGGCGTTCAGTAAACAGTACCTTAAAAAAAAACATGCTGTTGAGTGGATTCCAACTCCTGTCCACTCTATGTGGCAGAGCAGAACTGCCCCATACGGTTTCCTAGGAATGGCTGGGGGTTGAACGACTGAGCTTTCGGTCAGCAGCCAAACTCTTAAAGCAGTGTGCCACCAGATCTTCAAAATAATAGCCAAGATGATCAATAATGGTGGCCCTGCCCAATACCAGGCCAGGTGTACCGTGGGCTCCCCGTCACCAAGGCACTGCATTTTATAATACACACCCTGGGTGAAGATTCTTGCAGCAAAGTGTAAGAAAACCTGTTTGGGGGTCCTTCTTGTGCAAAGGCTGTCGTTTACCTACCGACCCTACGCTGGGGTTCCCCCATCATTCCCACCGGCTTACTTTTCCATGCAAGGTTCAAGTGGCCGTTTAAAAAAAACACCAGCTGCCAGTGAATCAGTTCTGACTCAAGGCGACCTTGTGTATGGCAAAGTAGAACTGTGCCCCATAAGGTTTTCAACAGCGGATTGGTTTGGAAATAGATCACCAGGCCTTTCTGCTAAAGAGCATCTGGATGGACTCGAACCACCAACCTTTCATTTAACAGCCAAATCGGTTAACTGTGCACCACCCGGGGAATGGCCACAGATCCTGATATTTTTAGGGAGGAGAGCCTCTGTGCTTTGAGATATTTCATTTGCAGGAGTCACTGAATTTGACATTTGACATTGTCAAATATTTACTTACAGTAATAATAACTAATATTTACTGACCTCTTACTAGGTGCTAAACATTATTCTAAGTGCTTGTTATAACTAACCCTGATTCTAGAACTCTAGAAAGTCAGCACAGTTGGGGCCCTCCCATTATTCAGATGAGGATTCAGAGGCTCAAGGGAGTAAATCATTTGCCCTAAGTCAAGGTCATACCAACAGTGAGTGGTAGAGCTGGGATTTGAACTCAGGCACTTGGGGTTCCTAACACCTTACTCTCCAAATGCATTTTGTATAAAATATTCAACATGCCCAAGGTGACTTCCTGCCGGAGCATCGCTGACTGGCCTGGAGCCAGTCATGAGCAAATATAGTCACCATGGGCCCTGCAGTGGCCTGCCCATAGGCCACGTGTGTGGAGACTGGCTTGTATTCACCATCAGCCAGCACGGGCACCTAAATTGCAGGGTGCATTGTTGGTATAACACATTACAAGCTAATCAGATCAATGTAGAAAAAGAAAATTACCTGTAATTAGAGATGATTAGTAAAATAGTGAGATCATGCTCATATAAAATAATGTCCCACGTGGGGCCCATGGCCAGGGCAGAACCTGCTGCACCCTCAGCCATGGCTTGCTTTGGGCCTGCTCAGACTTGCTGGCCCAGGCCTCTGGCCCTCCCCTCCCTCCCTGCCACCTCCCTAGACTGCCACCTCCCTTACCCACAGTAGCTGACACTCCAGTAGCAAAGGAGTTCCGGTGCAGCAGGTGCAGGAAGGAGGTTTTGCCCACGTTCGAGTCTCCGAGGAAGATGACTTGGAAGATGTAATCAGGGTCAGCCTGAGGCTCGCTGGTCAGGAGGTCCTCTGGGACCTGCCCAGCCTTCCGGGAGTCCATTCCTGGGTCTTCAGGCCTCCTGCCTGCCCTTGACTCCCTGGATTGAAGGCGGCCTTGATCACCTTCTGCTTGAGCAGCTGTGCGTAGGAGCCGGGATTGGGCTTTCAGTTCTGCTGAGGTGGGGAGGGTTTTTGTGGGCTCCTGAGGCACTGCTCCATCACCAGGCTGATCCCCCGCGGGGAAGGGGCTGCCTGGGGCTGATGGTTCCCCAAGACCGGGGGCCTCTGCTTCAGCCTGAGCCTGGGGTGGGCCATGGGGGCGTGTACCAGGTAGAACATCTTGCAGGTCGTGTTCTGAAAGCCTGGCTTCAGGGCCCTGAGCCTCAACTGACTGCTGTGGACCCGTGTCCTGCCCTCCTACACCCTCTTGCTTTCCTTTCCCAGCCTGGGGCTTCTCTTCCAGACTCTGCTGGTGGAGTGTGGGCTGCCCACCTGGCCTAGGGACCTGAACTTGAGCCTCTTGTTTCCCAGAGTGGTTCTCCTTCTCATCTGGGGCCGGCTTGCCTGGTGCCAGCCCCTCTGTGGGAACTACAGGCTCCAGACCCTGGGAAGGCTCAGTTGGCACCAGTGTGAGGGTCCCAGCCTCCAGGGACCCCAACCCTGGCTCAAAGCCTGCAGCATGTGGGTCATGATAGAGAGCCTTGAGCTGCCTCCATGGCTTGACTGGAGGAGGCCCAGGCTTGGGATGTTTGCCATCTGGGTCTGAAGGCTGGGACAATTCACTGGGCCCAACTGGCACCTGGGGAGGGACAGGTTCAACATGAGGAGGGGACTCATCTTCCAAAGGAATGAGCGCTTTGAGTGCTGCTGCCACCACGCCCCCTGACTGCCCAGCAGGGACCCCCAGGAGATCCCAGCGGAATTCAGCCTCAGAGTCAGGCCTTGCCTCCCCTTTGGCTTCCTGGACATGGGGCTCCACAGACTGCTCTGAACTGATGTCCTGTCCATCCAGGTCCCCTCCTCTCCCTTCCTCGGCTTTGGAAGGCCCCTCAGGGAGACTCCTTGGAGCCCCATTCAGCTCTGAAGATGGCTCCTGACCAAACAGCAGATGACGTGGCTCCGAAATGGAGATCTGCCTAACCACGCGGGGAGTTTGGGGGGCTGAGGGGTCTCTCGGAGTCGGGGGCGGGCTCCAGGCAATCTGCAGGGCTTTGAGTGGGGAGCTACTAAAGCCCAGGAGCTGGTCCCAGTCGTCATTGTCCCCAAACAGTCCAAGTAGGGGTGTCTCCTCAGGGTAGATGGCCTCGGGAGCTGGGGCCTTCTCTTCCATTGCTCTGGGGGCACTAGAAAGCATGAGGGCAGCAGGAGGTAAGGTGAAGAACAGACAGGATGGTGGTGTCACACTAACCACCAGCATCCCTCACTGTTCTTTGCACACTCACGTCTGGTCCTTCCTCAGGCTTTGCTCATGGAGTCCTTCTCACCTTGCATGCCCTCCCCAGTCCTCTTCTTCATCTAATTCCTCATCCTTCAAGAACCAAGTGAAGCCTCACCTCCTCCAGGAAGCCTTCCCTGAACATTCCAGCCCATCCCCCTCCTTCAAGCTATTCAAAAGTAGAGTGAGTGGCTGCCAGGGAAGCGGAACCCAGGAGGTCATGTGTGTATGTGTGTGTGTGCCCCAGTCATGGGGCCTTGGGCATGTGACTTACTCCTTTCTGTGCTTTACTTTCCTTATCTGTTAAGTAGGCATGATAACCTCAGGCTATCAAGAGTTGTTGAGAGAATTAAAGACAATAAACAGGGTGTGTGTGTGTGTGTGTGCTCGTGCGTGCCCACGTGTACACACACACACACACACACACACACACACATGCACTTGTGCACTGGGTGCTGACCAGGGTTTTGGAGAACTCAGAACCTTCCTCCCCTCTTCCAGGAAACCCTTGACCTATCCCCAAGCAACCCAGGCCTGGCAGCCACTTACCTTGGTTCCTCCTCCTCCACCTGCCAGGACACTCGGCCCTTGGCAGTTTTCAGGTGCCCTCTGGTCACCTGTAGCTGGCCCCGCACCTGCTCCAGCTGCCCAACCAGGTCTTGCTTCACCTCTCGAAGCTGCTGGTTCTCTGAGCTGGCCTCCTGGTGGGTGCTACTGAGATGGTCCAGCTGGGCCTCCAGCTGCAGGGGGTGGAGGTGGGGCAAGTAAGGAGAAGAGAAGCCCAGTTGTCCTCCAGGCAAGACAAAGCCTCCCAAGGCCACCCTGGGGCCTAGACCTCCCCCCACTGAGACACTTCCGGAGATCTAGCTTAAAACATAGGTTTAGGGTGGTGGGTGGTTTACCCCCACTTGCTTAATTAGCTCCATTAACTCCCACCCAGGAGAGACATGTAATTGCTGGGGTAGGGAGACAGGAAATGCATGAGGAGCACAGAGTAGCAGTACCACACCCTTCTCTGCTTACAGCTTTCCAGCCTGCTCAGCTCCCAGCCCCACTGGATGGCACAGGGCTCCTGACTCAACAGCTGAACCATGTGACTCCCAGATGGTGTTCTGACCCCCATTTCTCCCAGGAGGAAACTGAGATTCAGCAGTCAAGAACCTGCCAAAGTCACCTAGCTGATGACGGAGATGAGAGTTGAACATCACCGTTACCGAGCTTCTGCGATATCAAGACTTTGTCCAGCGCTTGCCTATCTCAAAGTGCTTTCCCATGTACTACCTCCTTAGATGTAAGAAGCCTGCGAGATGAAGTGGATGCAATTGTCCCCATTTTACAGATAGAGAAACTGAGGCCAGGACAAGCAAAGTGATTTCCTCAGATTTGCATGGGTCTTAAGTGGAACATTAGGGATTTGAACTCATGTCTCATTGCTCCCACGGTACTACATAACCTCATGCAAGGAAAGGGCCCTTAGACATCTTTTCCTCACAGGGCTATATTCGCAAGGATCCCTGGTAGCACAGTGGTTAAGAACTAACTAAAAGATCAACAGTCCAAATCCATCAGCTACTCCTTGGAAATCCTGTGGGACAGTTCTACTCTGTCCTATAGGGTCACTATGAGTCAGAATGTACTCGACAACAACAGATTTGGTTTTGGGTTTTATACTCGTATGGGAACCCAACCAGCCCAATGAAGCCTTCAGATCAGACAACATTTGTGGCGGGTCCAAAGGCGACTGTCAGGCTTTGTAACCCTCAAAAATCAGGCTTCCAGGGAAGCCCTGTGGCTCACCTCCCTCTGGCCCTCAGCCAGCCGCTGCACTTCACTCTCCTTGGCCTCCAGGATTTCTTGCATCCGTGAGCTGAGGGCCAGGCCTCGGGAATCACTCTGGGGAGCAGAGGGGATCCAGTCCTTGCACTGCCATCTTCACGACCCAGCTGGCTAGGCCGGTCCTTGCCATGCTCATGCCCCCACCCAGGCCTGGGGTACAGGGCCCAGCAGGGAGGGTTCTCAGGGCTACTTCTTGGCTCACACCTAGATGGCAGAGACAAGGAGACTGCAGCCCAGAGAGGGAAAGGACTGGCTCAGCAAGTACCCCTGGAGATGAGAATGGTCCCAGGCTTGGCACCCCGAATCGCATCTCTCTGGGGAACACATACCGGTCAGAGCTGTGAGAGGATCCGCTGCCAGCAGCCTCCTGCAGCGCCCCTGACTTAGCCAGCAGACATGTCCCTGGTGGGGGCTGAGGGGCAGGGGGCAAAGGGCAGCGCTCAAAGAGAGCCTACCTCAGCCTGCAGCTGCTGCTTCTCCCGGTGGATCTGGCGCTCCATTTCCTCGTAGAGCTCCTGGACCTCTCGGTGGTGGTCAGAGTCACACCTGGAGGGGGTCAAAGGTTGCAGGGTGGGGGTAGGGGGAAGGCAGCCCACCTCAGGGGCCCTGCAGCCAGCAGGGGTGGTTTTGACCTGGTTTTGGAGTCCACTCTGCTGCTCACCTCTCCCTGGCAGTGGTCGCTGACCCTGTCACCCTAAAAACAGTCATCCTGACCCACACAACTTTGACATTGGTCACCCTGTTCCCATCACCCTGACTCCTGTAACCATCATCAAGATATCAGTCACCTTGGCCCTGTCACGTAGTTTCTGTTACCCCATCATTCTGTCACCATCCCTATTCCTGTAACTGGGAAGCCCTGGCAGGGCTGCTCCCCTGCTAACTCCAGGGGTCGCCACGTGTAGGGAATTATGTGAATGGGCCCTGCACCATCTCCTCTTTGAGCTCAGCTCTGACACATTCGGCTCCCAATCCCTGTTGTGCTGAAGGAATTCCATTCCGGTTCAACCAAATTGTAAAGAGCACCCACTGGCTGCCAGTTACTGGGTGAGGACACTTTCTGCACATGCTGTCACCCCACCCACTCACTTCCTCAGGGTCAGCTCCAGAGTCTCTTTGTCAGCCCTCACTTCTTGCAGGCGGCTGGTCATCTTGGCCAAAAAGCCCTCCAGGTTGCCCACCAGGTGGGGCTCCTCCTGTCGCAGCTTACCCCACAGCTGCCAGATCTCTGCTTGGCTAGGGGAGAAGGTAGCCAGAGATTAGATAAGAGGTGGGACAGGCAGCAAGGGGAACCCACTCTTGGACATATTGCAGTGTTCCAAGAGACATGGGCTCTCGGGATCCAAAATCTACCAACACTCTGCAAAACCCACCAAAACCAAACCCAGGGGCATCCAGTTCATTCCAACTCACAGCCACCCTATAGGACAGAGTAGAACTGCCCCATAAAGTGTCCAAGGAGTGTCCAGTGGATTTAAACTGCTGATCTTTTGGTTAGCAAACGTAGCACTTAACCACAACACTACCAGGCTTTCCAGAACGGTGAAACTCAAATGCCACCTGCTCCAGAACCCTTTCCCAGACATGTCCTGTCTCTTGGTGAAGGCATCACTTTGTCTCTCTACAATTAGTGATTAAGCATAGTCTGGGGCTTGGGGGGGCCCCGTGAGCATTCTCCCTTCTCATACACTGTAGCTATGTGAGCTGTGGCAGGTCCAGTGCCCTCTCTGGGCTGATTTGTCAAATGAAGAGGCTGATACCTGTCTGGCAGGTGACTGGAGAATGACACGCCCAATGAACGCACCAGCTTGGGGCCAGGCACCCGGTTGGCACTCAATAAATGTGGCTTTCGCACAGATTTAATTGAGTCATGAAGACAGATGCCAGGGCGCTGAGCCAGGCCACACTGCCAAGTGGGTAAACGGCTCCCACCCCACCCCACCTGTCCCACCAGCCAACACCCTAACACTACTCTGCATGCCCCACAACACCGGCCACACCCTCAGAGAGCTAGACTTGAGGGATCTTCTCCCCAGGGAACCCAAAGGGGTAAGCAAACCTGGGCAGACAGAGGAGGGTGAGTCCCTCACCAGCTCTGAGGGACTCCAGCAGGGTCTGGGATGTGTGGGAAGGGCATTTTCAGGCAGACCCCCTACTCTGAGGTTTGAGAGAATCCCATAAGCCTGAGACAATTTGGAGGAAGTGTTTTCCTGTCTCCAGACCCACCAAACCCTGGACAACACCATACCACAGAAACTTCTCTTTGGGTTAAGGAAAGCACCTTCAGGGAGCCTCACATTTTGAAGAACAAAAGTCCCCTTTGGGAGACTGACACCCCAACTCACTAATCCTGATAGGGAATAATCCTAAGGGGCAGGCAAAAAGAGGGAGACTGTGGGAGTCGGGGGACTTCTTGTCACACATGGTTTCATTTCATCTCACCAGCACCAGCTACCTGCAAGTCAGCTCTGACTCATGGCAACCCCTTGTGTGCCACAGTACAGCTGCGCTCTATAGGGTTCTCAACGGCTCATTTCTTGGAAGTAGATCACCGGGCCTTTCTTCTGAGGCACCTGACTCAAACCCACCAAGCCTTCGGTTATTGTCAGAGCACATTAACTGTTTGCCCCACCCAAGGACTCCCATCTGATCCCACAACAGCTCTTATGTTTGTCTTGAAGCTGGAAAAGGAATGAGGGCAGAGCCATTGGGCAAGGTGGCGTGGCTAACAGTCAGCCAAGGTCTGACTGCAGGGAGAAGCCCCCACCCGACATACCCCCCTGGCCTTACTCCACGTGTCTCTGGCTGGCCCCCAGCTGCTCCATCAAGGCAAGGAACGCCTCCTTCTCCTCGGCGTCGGCCTCCTCCAGTGCTGGGAAGCTGGCAGCCGCCAGTCCTCGCCTCGAGGACAGCGGTCTCCTCCTGTGCAGCCTGTGGGTGCTGGAGCTGGAGCCAAAGATGCTGTCTGTGGGCAGAGGGAGACAGTCCGAAGCATCCCATACCTTCCACTCTGTGCTGCTCTGCTCCTGTCCTACTCTCCTTGGGGAGAGTAATCGTGTCTGTGTTGGTCACGTTTATACAAGGTCACATTCATTCATTCTTCCTATCAGCCTTGAAAGTCTACTCAAGATACACTACTTTTTAGATGACAATCTGAGGCCCAGAGAGGCCGAGAAACTTTCCAGAAGTCACATAGGGGCTCCATGGTGGCTGTGATTCATTCACTCAAGGAGCATTTATTGAACATCTGCCATATGCTGGGCAAATAGTAGCTCTCGGTGGTAGGGACAAACGTGGCCCAAGTCTCTGCCCTGGTAGAAATGACATTCTAATGAGGGTTGGAGAACAGGATCCTTTTAAAAAAGAGATGACTTCGCTAAAGTAATAAATAGGGCAACTGCCATCGTGACACTAGGAGAGGGGCTTACTTTGGACGGGGTGGTCAGGAGGTATCACTCAGGATGTGACATCAGAAATGAGATGAGATTAACAAGAAGCAGCAAGCCATGTGCATATCAACGTAAGCACATGTCAAGCAGAGAGAACAGTACATGCAAAGGTCCTGAGGTTAGAACCAGGCTGGCAAGACAAAGGAGGAGAGTAACACTGACTAAGACCAAGAGGTTGGCAAGATTCAGTCCAGGCAGGTCCGGTAGGCCTCGGAAAGGGTTTGGATTTGTTGCATGGGCACTGGAGACTCACTGGCATGGCAGGTGTGCTTGGCTTTAGATGTGAAGATGGCCCGTTGGGGTTGTGTGTGTAATAGATGTTTCCTTTGTCTCCCTGCCTTCCTCCCACTTTGAATCCCTTCTCCCCATCTGCCCCACTCTCAGGATCGCAGGCACCAGAGCTAGAGTAGCTACCTCCCGGGGTGTTCCCAGTCTGTAAATGCAGGTTTCTGGCCTCCCTGTCTGCTGGCCCCCAAGCTAATGAAGACTCAGCAGACCTGGGGACTCCAGCGGCTTTGTAGACATTGAAGGCTGGGCTGTACTCTGCAGCGCTTCTGCTGAGGACACTACGTCTCTCATTCCCTGCGCCCTAGATCTTCCCCTAGCAACAGGATCAGTGCATGTATTATGTCCTCTTGGCATTGGTCTCTCTGTGTCCTGCTGGGCCTGTCTTGAGAGGTAGGTGCTAGGGTGACCCTGCCCACTGGGGCTCAGAGCCTGGGAAACCCCTAAAACCAGTACCAGTTGCCACAGAACTAATTCTGACTAATGACAATCCCGTGTGTGTCAAGGTAGAATCGTGCTCCATGGGGTTTTCAATGGCTGATTTTTCACTAGATCACCAGGGCTTTCTCCTGAAGCATTTCTAGGCAGACTTGAACTTCCAACCTTTTAGCAGGCAAAATCTTTAGCTGTTTGTACACTCAGGGGACTCACCATGAGTCCAAATGACTTGAGGGCACCTAATTTTGGTGGAAGTCCCTATCCTCTAAATATCATACAACTGCTGCTCTTTGGGGCCTGGAATTCACTTAAGCAAAGGCATGCTCTGACCCTCCTCAGGTAGAAACAAGGGCAATTGTTTGAAGAATAGCAGGTATTTAACCTTTCAGGAGAACACAAGGGAGCTGTCAGGAAAAAGCCTGGAGGTCTTCCTGGAGGAGGGAGTATCCTCAGGGGAGCTCCTAGCCAATGAACAACCCTAGCTGGTAGGAATGCAAGTGAGCAGATCTCCTGGGTCAGGAGTCTCAAGGCCCAGCTAAGTCTCAAGGCCCAGCTCTGCCTGTGACGGCCTTCTCAGCCAAGGCTCAGTTTCCTCATGTCCTCAGTAATCTTTACTGTCATCCATGTTCTGGACCATTTTCCAGGGTGTTCTGAAGGTCCCTGACTGTGTAAGGCATTACTGTTGCCTCTCCTGCCAGTGTAGCCAAGCCCGGGGGTAGGGGTGGTTGGGTGCACTTTGCAGGACACCTGGCTATGCAAAAAGTCCCCAGAGACCTTCCAGGACAGACATACTGAGCCCAGAGCTGAATTCTTCAAGGGAGAGGCGTCCCTTCCGCTCCACATCCACCCAGTCAAAGATCATCTCCGGCTCCTCCTCACTGCCCAGGAAACTGAACTTTGCTGCCTGGAAGGAAGAGATGAGTTGAGGAGACAGCTCTAGGGCACACTCAAAAAAGGAGAGGTGTGTCAATCATCCCCTCCTTTCCTCTTCCCAGTTCTGGAGTCTTCTGCCTAACCTAACCTGAGGACTACACTTGAAGCCCCCAGCCCCATCGAAGACAGCCCTCTTAGCAGAGCCCTGTGCTGTCTCAAGCCTTTCCTTTCACCACCCAACATCAAAAAGTATCTTTTCTCTGTCCCATCCCTTTAGGGCACTGATGAAGTACAGGAGCTCATAACCCCCAAAGGTGTTCGTCAGTGTCCATAAATTATCTGAAATTTGAAAATAAGGCAGAAAAGTGTATGGCAGATCCTTTCAACAATTATACAGGGAAAGAGGCCAACCAAACACTTTCTAGACTATGTAAATGCATTTAATTCATTTCATTTATTACTGATTAAAGGTCCCAGACTAAATGAAGTCATATTTTAACACGTAGATTTTTATCCAGAAGGAATGCAATTTTTTTTTTGTCTGATGGAACACATAGCTCGAAAGATTCAAGTATCAGGGGGTAGGCATCTGGGAATCACGGTTTCAGAAGACATCTGCCAGCTGGCATAACAAAGTTTATTAAGAATGTGTTCTGTATCTCACTTTGGTGAGTGGTATCTGAGGTCTCAAAAGCTAGCAAGTGGCCATCTGAGATACATCAATTGGCCCCAACCCACCTGAAGGAAAGGAGAATGAAGAACCCCAAAGATATAAGGAAATATGAGCCTAAGAGACAGAAAGGGCCACATAAGCCAGAGACTCCATCAGCCTGAGACAAGAGGAACCAGACGGTGCCCATCTACCACCAATGCCCACCCTAATAGGGAACACAAGAGACACCCCCGAGGGAGCAGAAGAAAAGTGGGGTGCAGGATTCAAATTCAAACTTCCTGGTCTGACTGAGACAGGAGGAACCCCAGAAGACATGGCCTCTGGACTCTCATTGGTCCCAAGATAAATTTAGTCCTGAAGTCAACTCTTCGGACAGATTGGGCTGGACTACAAGGCATAAAATGATACTGGTAGAGCATGCTCCTTGACTCGGGTGGATGATACATGGGGCTTACTGGGCAGCTGCTAGCTGGAGGCTAGATGAGAAGACAGAGGGGGACAGGAGCTGGTTGAATCGACAAGGGAAATACAGAGAGGAAAGGAGGAGTGTGCTGTCACATTATAGGGAAAACAGCTAGAGTTACATAACAACGGATGCATAAGTTTCTGTATGATAAACTGACCTGAATTATAGACTTCCACTTAAACCACAATTAAAAAAAAAAAAAAAAAGATTCACGTCTCATTGAACATTAACCAGCTTTGTAAAATCTAACTCAGAAATCTGATTCTAACACTTTATTTTAAAAAAAAAGTTGCTATTGAGTCAATTCTGACTCAAAGCTGTTCTATAGGACACAGTAGAACTGCCCCACAGACTTTCCAAGGAGCACCTGCTAACCAAGAGGTCAACAGTTTGAATACACCAGGCGTTCCTTGGAAACAATAGGGGGCAGTTCTACCCTGTCCTATAGGGTCTGTATGAGCCTGAATTGACTCCATGGCAATGGATTTAGTTTTGGGTTTTTAAGTGTATTAAGCAGAAAAATCCTCACAGAAGCTGCTAGTTCAAAAACCTTTTAAGGGTTCAGATTCACAAAATTAAGGTGAATCTTTGGACAAATTAAATTGGTTTAATAATTTTTGTTTACAGAAAAACGACAGCTCCTCCATGTTTTATATAGTTGCTGAGTCAAAACTGGCTCAATAGTAATGGGTATGAGAGTTTTTGTTTTTTTTTGGCATGCTGTCTGTATGTTAAATATAAGGCAAATGTACATTCTAACATTCAATAAGCTCTGGATTTGTTTTTCTGTAAAGGCACTAGCTGATATGAACTTTCTACACATCTGCTTTTGATTTACTGACCAAATAATGCAGCAATATTCTTATATAATGTTTAAGATTATAAAAATATCAATTTGTGGTCAGCTAAATTGAGTTATTATCCTGACAGATACTTTTTATATCAACAGTAATTGTATTTTATAGTGTGTTACCTTAAACACATTTTTCAAGACCCTTCCCAAACCAAAACTCACTGCCATCAAGTTGACACCAACTCATAATGACCCTATAGGACAGAGTAGAGCTGCCCCACAGAGCATCCAAGGCTGTAAATCTATACAGAGGAAGGCTGCAATGTCTTTCTCCCATAGAGCAGCTGGCAGGTGGCCACCGTAGACCTTCTGGTTACCAGCCAAGTGCTTAACCACTGCACCACCAAGGCTCCTCCACATTCCTTAACCAAAAACCCAAACCTAGCACCGTCAAGTCAGTTACAACCATAGTAACCCTATAGGGCAGAGTAGAACTGCTCCACAGAGTTTCCAAGGAGCACCCAATGAATTCAAACTGCTGACTTTTTAGTTAGCAGCTAACACGGCTTCCCCATGTTTCTTACGTCACTTTAAAAAACTTCATTTGTTGTCTTGCGTAAGTTGTCCTCCAGTTGACTCCAGCTCCTGGTAACCTCATATTGGCAGAGTAGAATTACCCTCCATAGGGTTTTCAAGGCTGAGATATTTCTGAAGCAGACTGCCAGGTCTTTCTTCCAACACACCTCTGGGTGAGTTCAAACCAGTGACTTTTTAGCTAGGAAGGTTTAATCAATTGCATCACCTGAGGACTTCTGAATTAATATTAAATCAAGTTGATCAATAAATAATTTTTGGCTACCTAGATAATTTCTAAGAAAAATTTAATATTGAAACTTTGGATGGCAAGCATAATTTTAGGCTTAGATCCTTTTGCTTCTTAATTTTAGATGTTGGAGAGTAAACACATCTGTTGGTTATATTAATGAATGGATTCATTTCTGCCACTTCCAGAAGTTGTGCTGGGGACCCATGTGGCTATTGAAAGTTGAACTGTGTGTATGTGTGAGCTTTGTGTGTCTAATGTGCCTATATAGACAGTCCTCAGTGTTTGATCCCCCAGTTCTTTCTGTGAAATCATTGCTGATGTTGGGTGCTATCGAGTTGATTCCTATTCCCAGTGAGCCCGTCTGAGGGAGAAGAACTGCCCATAGGGTCTTCCAGCTCTGATCCTTGTGGAAACAGATCACCAGGTCTTTCTCAGGCAGAGCCACTGAGTGGGCTGGAACTGCCAACCTCACAATCAGCAGGCTAATGCTTAACCATGAGGTGACCAAGGCACCTTTCTGTGAGATTATTCTGGCTAAATACTGGAGTCACTGTGGTGCTTGAGATGGTACCAGGAGCAATGGTGTCTGTAAGGAAATGAGTTTTTTTGCTTTTCAAGGGAAAAGGGAAGTGATTTTGCCTGAAATTCTCTCGTTGTTCCGGAAAGCAAAAGGGCATAAAAGTCTAAACCTGGATGGATATAAAAAGGTGTAGAGGGCTTGCAGAAATGAAATTTTATTTGCCTTAATTTGTAATACCTTGAGTCTTAAAATGCACATGAAATGCACTAATGGTCTGCCAAATTTGGCTTTGTTCTGAGGAGTTGTAATTTTTTTAAGTGTGAAACTTTTACTGCCACTTGTTAATATTAATACAAAACTGGAATATAGCTTAATCTCTGTTAAACTAGTAAGTTGCTCTTAGAGCTTTCCACAGGGAGTAAAAGAAATACCACTTGTCTTCTACATAAGGTGCCTAGATCACAGAAATTCTGTCTCAGTATAATAATTCTCTCTGCTTCACACTGACTTTATCATATCCTTAAATTTTACTTTAAGTGAAAAGCAAAGACACCTTTCTTATAAAAGAGCTAAGTAGCCTTGAAATTTCAGTATAGATAAGCTTTGTAACAATAAAATATGTTTATTTCAGAATATTTAATTTCATTGTCACTTTGATTAGATAACCGAGCACTATTTCTCTGGCTTCTATGGTCTTAGCTTAATCTAATGCCCAAATCTTTTTTGACTGCTTTTTTGATTTTTGCCTTCCCACGATCAGATCTTTTTTAAAAATGATATTTTATTAACGACATGGGGGAAAGAGAACCGAAAAGATAGAAAGACCTACGTGAGTGGGTGACTACATCGACATATGACTGGAAGAACTGGATGGTGCCCGGCCACCACAAGTGATAGCCATGACGGGGCTCACAAAGTTAAGTCTCACAGGCAGTACAAGAATAAAAAGGGGCACACCCTGAGATCTCCACTAAAAGACCGCAACTGATGGTCCAGGGGCCTCGGGGTTCCCCTGGGAGCGTGGCCCCTGGCCTTGATGCTGCTCCTGTCCATAAACTACAACGGAGGTCAACTCTTCGGACAGGAATGGATGGGTCTTGGCAACACAGAGTGACCATATCGTGTGTGCAGTTTATGGGTCTACACATCTATAGGATGTCATCCTGGTGACCTCTTGCTGGAAGCAGGGGAGAGGGTGGAGAGGAGGGGATAGGAGATTGTTAGGAGGATATGACATGTACAGAACAGAGAGGAGTGTGCTGTCATGGGGCAGGGAGAGCAGTAGGAGGTGAGCATAGGCGGGCATGTGAATTTATACGGGATTGCACATTTTCACTCAATCATAAAAAAAAACAAATAAAAAAACAATATTTCATTGTCTTCATTTTACTTCTTATCTTTCTTAACTATGCCCCTAAACCCTAACCCCGTGCCACGAGTCAATTACAACTCACAGCAACCGTATAGGACAGAGGAAAACTGCCCCACAGGGCTCCTAAACTGTCATCTTTACAGACCTGACTCCCACATCTTTCTCCCGAGGGGTGGCTGGTGGATGCAAATCTCCGATCTTTCAGTTAGCAGCCTAAGATCAGATCTTTAATTTAAAAAACTAATAAAATAAAAATTCCAAGACATCTTTCTCATATTGATTAAATGGCTTACCATTATTAAAAGAGCATCATGGGAAGAATCATCCAAAGAACGGAGATGCTCCGGCTCTCCAAGGCAAGGCTATTTATCCAGGTAAATTACTATTAATAGAAATATTTTTAGCAATTTCATGCTTTATGGAAAGGCCCTGGAGATTTCTCAATGCCTCTGTTACCCATAATATGTTCTCATCTTCGGGGAAAACACTGATCAAATGTTAATTAACTGGTTATGTTCCATATCCCAATACAGAATTTTTCTCTCCATTCTGACTTTATTTGTTACCGTAATAACCATGGGCTTTCAGTCTCATTATTAAATAAGTTTGTGCCTTTCTGTACTCGCCTGAAAGGAGCCTTGTGGCGCAACGGCTAATATTCGGTTGCTAGCCTAAGGCTTGGCAGTTTGAACTTACACATCGGCTCTGCAGGAGAAGGATCAGTGGGTCTGCTCCCCTAATGGTTACACCTAGGACACCCCATGGGGCAGTTCTGCTCTGTCACAGCGAGTCACTATGAATTGGCACCAACACTGTGGCACCCAGCAGCACACACTCTGCTATGAGCTGCAGGTCAGAGCTTGTATTTCCAACCAGAAAGGACAACTCTTTTGATCTTGCCTCAAAAGCTTGGTGGAAAAGTACAGTCTCCCATTAATGTTAAGTCGATTCCAAATCATTGCAACCATATAGGATAGCAGAGAACTGCTCCATAGACGTTCCAAGGAGAGTGCCTGGTGGATTCAAACTGCTGGCCTTTGGATTGGCACCTATAATTCTTAACCACTACACCTCCAGGACTGTCCTAGGTTCCTTGAAATACTGATGCTTCACTTGGGTACAGACACCTGAGTGACGTTGCTTAGATGCCTCTAGACTGAGCTAGTGGACTGAGGCAGGATTTCCACCAGTCTTTGGGTCCAAAGGCAAACAACTTGCCGAGATCCAGTGGAACAAAAACTAATTACATGTAACCAAACGAACACCTGAAAACTCTAATTAGGGTTGTTTGTTTGGAATGTGGTCAGTATTATTTTTACTGTTCTATTTTTATTGGATATATGAAGAAGTCCTTGCTGTGTCTTCTTGAGCTGTCCCTAACTGTCAGTTTATGTTTCCCCTTAAAGTGGCTTATGCTTTTGTAAACTAAATTGAAACATCTTAAATGGTATTGAAATCTTGGTGACTCCCTCAGAATTCAGAAAACTATTACATGTATGAGTCTCTTTATTTTCCATGGCAGTGTAGTTAATCTGCACAGATTCAGTATGAAGCTCTTCATCTTTTTACCATGATATAATTGGATGAATTGATTGTGTAACTAACGCCCTACTGGGAATGTCACATTGGAGAATGATTCTCATTTAATCAGGCAAGCCAAGCCCACTATAAGGAGCACACGTGAGTCAATGCCTGCAAAGGCTTCCTAGGAAGTTAACCTGAGAAAAGTAATAAGGAAGGTCACTCCCTGGCAGGAGAGGGACCTTAGGAAACTTGGTGATCTTAAGTCACTGAAATTTGGTGGAGAAAAATGTCTTGGCCTTGGTATGCTGAAAATTCTGCATCCCAGAAACCCCTCCAGTCTTGGGCAAACCAGGATGGTTGTTCACTCGCAGTAGAAGAGCAAATGATAGGTTCTAAAAGTCCAACCTAATTTTGTGTCTCAAAGCCATTATCAAGAAAGTGGAATGACAACCTACAGAATGGGAGAAAATATTTGTGAATCATATATCTGATAAGGATTTAATTTCCAGAAAATAGAAAGAAATCCTACAAATCAACAACAAAAATAAAAACAGCCTAATTTAAAAATGGGCAAAGGACGTAAATAGATATTTCTTTCTCCAAAGAAGACATGCAAATAGCCAACAAGCCCATGAAAAGTTTCTCAACATCATTAGTCATCGAGGAAACATGAATCAAGGCTACAATGAGATACCACTTCACACCTATGAGGACAGCTATTAAAAAAATAGAAAGTAACTGTTGGCAAGAATATGGAAAAGTTGGGACTTTTGTCCATTATTGGGGGGTATAAAAATTGGCACAATTGTTGGGGAAAACAGTTTGTGACTCCTCAAAATGTTAAACATAAAATTGCCATGTGTTCTAGCAATTCTACTCCTAAGTTTACACACAAAATAATTGGAAACAAAGGACTAAAACATACTTATACACCAATATTCATAGCAGCATTATTCACAAAACCAAAAGGTGGGAAGAATCTAGCTGTCCATCAACAGATGAATGGATAACCAAAATGTGATTTATACATACAATGAAATATTATTCAATCAAAAATACTAATAACATTCTCATACATGTTACAACATAGATGAACCTTGAAAACACTGTGTTAAGTGAAACAAGCCAGAGACAAAAGGGCAAATATCATATGATTCCACTTATGTGAAATATCAATAGCAGGCAAATCATAGAGACAGACGATAGATTAGAAGTTACTCGAGACTGGGGGCTGACAGAAATAGGGAGTTATTGCTTAAATGGATGCAGTTTCTGTCTGTGGCCATGACAAAGTCTGGGAGATGGACAGTGGTGATGGTCACACAGTGTTGTGACTGTAATCAATGCCACGAATCAAAGTTACTTAAAAATGGTTAAAAAAGCAAATTTTATATTAGACACATTTTACCAAAATTTTTTAAATGATATCAAAAGAAAAACTAACGTATGGTTCCACATGAACACTTCTAGACAGAAGCTAAAATGAATCAACACTGTAAAACCCTAGATTTGCAGAGCAAACTCCGGGAGGGCTCAGATGTTTAATTTACATCCTCACTGCAACTTTGGAAACAACCAAGCCAAACCAAATGAGACTGGCTGTTTTTTAGATAAAGGATAAACTTTGAAGATTATGATCCTAGAAAAATGATTTGAAGCTTGCCAGCAAGGTCAAAGTGTAGATAGCATAGCCAACGTTAGGCAGGAACAGAGACCACCCAAGCATTGTCTAGACTGGTGGACTGGACTTAGTTCAGCTCATTGTTTACCTGCAATTAACAGCCCTAGACTTGCTGAAGTTACTTATTAACTTAACAGAGTTTTTATCTGGAAGAAAGGAATATACTTCTTGTCTAGCAGAACAAACAACTTCAAAGATTTATGACCTGTTGGACACTAACCACTTTAACTTTTTTTAATTATGGTTAATATGTATGTAGCAGTTGTTTGCCTTTTCAACATTTTTTGCATGTACAACTCAGTGACATTATCTGAGTTTGTCATGCTCAGCCATTCTCATATCCAAATTTTCCTATCACCCTTAGCAGAAGCTCAGTATACCCTAAGTAGAAAGCCCACTTCCCTCCTTCCTTCAGGCCAATTACCCAGGTAACCATACATAAACTTTGGTCATGATCTATATGCAGCGAAACCTGTGAGAGGAGAATTCAATGCTACTGCCTTGATTTTCCAGGTCTTGCAAGTTTTCTGTCTTTGACAGGCTGCTATCTTAAACACTTTTCTATCAGTCATTTTAGTGGAAAATATTTGAGTTCCCTGTCTCTGACAGGGAAACTCTGGTAGTGTAGTGGTTGAGTGCTATGGCTGCTAACCAGAAGGTCAGCAGTTCAAACCTGCCAGGCGCTCCTTGGAAACTCTATGGGGCAGCTGTACTCTGTCCTACAGGGTCGCTATGAGTTGGAATTGACTGGACAGCAGTGGATTTGGTTTGGTTTTTGTTCTCTGACAAGTTTCCACCTTACATGGCTTCCAGCTTTCACAGGTTTTACTATACTAGGCATTCCCCATTTTTTTTTAATTCAACTCAGAAATCTTACCCTAACACTTTGTGAAATTGTGTATAATTTTCATAACCTCTCAAATACCCTTTGAACCAGTCACAATATCTTGCTGTTTCCATCATTCAATTAATTAATTAAGTCCTTAATACTTTTGGTGTTTACTTCACATTTGCTTGAGAGTCATTTTCTGACCTTGGCGAAAATTACATTTTAGCACTTTTCTGTGGGTTTAAAATTTGAGGCCCTCAGGGGCTGAGTCGTGGACCCTGGGAAGAGTCAGTTTTGATGGTGGGAAGGACAAAGCCTGGAGCATGGCGCAGCATCAAGAGGAGGCAGCAGCCCCAAAGGTCCTCGGCAAGGAATGAGGAGGGATGGAGGGAAGAAAAATTGATCTTGGTGTTTCAGTGAAGTCAGTAGTCGTGGACATGATTTGACTTCCAGCACTCTGACTGCTCTCCTAGGTAAACTTAATTTGCTCAACGGGCCTAAAATTTTACTATTATCAGTTACTTCTTTGGTTTAAAGTCCTTTCTGTTGTTAAAATACAAATAATTCTGAAAGTGTCACACAAAAAATCTTATCAGCCATTTACAAGTGAGTATAAGCAAGTTGTTGGCCTTTTCTAGAGCAGGTTTTAGACAAAAGAAGCCAAGTCAGCCAAAAGGGGCAAAAAAAAAAAAAAAAAAAAAATCCCACATTGCCACTGAGTCAGTTCCAACTCATAGGAACCCTCCAGGACAGAGCAGAACTGCCCCATAGAGTTTCTAAGGACCAACTGGTGAATTCGAAGTGGTAACACTTCAGGGTTTCAGAGGGAAGGCAAATCCTATCTTCCTGGGATGGGGAGTCTCAGAAGACTACATAAAAGGGGTGCAGGGGTGAGATGGGCCCGGTGCTCACCGCCATGTCCTCACGGGTAACAAAGCCCCTCTCCTTGGCACCGCAGTCCTGAAAGAAGTCCTGTAGTTCTACAGCAGCTTGGGAGGACCAGGAGTCTGGCTCTGGAGCCACAGGGGCGTCCTGTCCATCAGCTGGCTCTCGTGTCAGCCGTCGGCGGTTCGAGCCCAGTTTCCGGCCCTTCCGGAACATTCTCTGTCCACCCTCCATGGTGCTTTGGCCCTGGGGACAGAAAAGAGGTGAGAGGTCACTGGGCCACTGAATAAAGTCACTCCCTGCTTAAAACCCTCCACAGCTCCCATAACCCCTTGCAAGAAAATCTACCTTCATCAGCGAAGCTCTGCCTGATCGTTCCCCTCTGGTCTCTGACTTCATCTCCCGCCCCAGCACACCGGCCTGCAGCCCACTCTGCTCAGGGGCTTTGTCGTTTCTCTTCTTTCTGCCTGAAATGCTCTTCCCCAAGCTACGCACATGACTCATGCCCTTACCTCCTTCAAGTCTCTGCTCAAATGCCTTCTCTGATTGGTAAATAAAATAACCCTGGGATGGCGATGTTCTGTCTCTCTCCTGGGGAGTTATTACAAAGGGTAGTCCAGGATCTCCCTGTTTGAAGGGCCGGGAACAGCTTTCTGAGGACTCTGTCCTGTGACCCCTCCAGTGCACTTGCTCATAGACCACGGCACCATCTGGTTTTCCTGGGAGAGACCACTCTATCTACCACCTCCCCCAGTCCTCACCTCTCCTTGGGCGTTGCTTCTTCTCAACACCGTTTCTCCACTCCTGTAGCGCACACACCAAGGAATCAGTATCTCCCACACAGGGCGCATAAGACCCTGAGCAAGGTGGCCCCTGCCTCATCCCACCCCTGCCTCATCCCACCCCTGCTGCCACCCCCCCCAACACGCTCTTGGGTCAACCAGAACCCTGCTGAATCATTTGTGGTTCAGAATGGGCGGTTTTCTCCCATACTTTGCCCTGAACCTCCTCCAGCTCTCATACTTGCCTGGTTGTTACCCTTCTGTCTCACATTAGAGGCCACCCCTTTCCAGAAGCCCTCCCAGAAACCACCCCTATCCTTCAAGCGGGGTTCTGTGCCCCCTTGCCTGTGGCCCCAGGTTCCCCCTGTGGCTGTCACCATGCACCTTGGTCCACATGGCTCCGTAGTTCTTAGTACACAATAGGGGCTCGAGTAAGGGTTATCAGATTCATTCATCAGGGCACCTTCATCTGCTGTTGAAGGTCTTAGGTTAGTAAGTCAATCAACAAAGAATGTAATGCATAAGGTTTAGTTCAGGTGAGGTCCCAGGGTAGGGGAAAGGCAGGTAGGGTGTGGAAGGGAAAAGCAATTCAGTGCCTACAAAACTGTATTGGGCAGGAGTGGGAAGGATCGGTGTTCTGAGGTTCAGGGCAGGCTTTGCAGGGCAGGGTGTTTTGAGCCAAGCTCTAGAGAAGTCGAGGCAGCAGAGACCCAGGCTGGTGTCTAGGAGAGGAAGAAATTTCCTGATCTGGCCTCTGAGGGACCAACAGCCACAGACATGCTGCCCAGAGGGGTCAGGGCTCTGCTTTAGGGGTGATGGTCTTATTCCAGGGGGATGGACCACTGGTCCAGGCTTCCCTTGAGCAAGCCCTCTTCTGCAAGTTGCACAGGACTGCATGAAGCAATTCCTCACCTCAAGGAGGCCTACAACTTCAGAGTAAAGCAGAGTGTCCCTCGGTGTGTCTATTTTGTCTCTGTTTCTGTGTCTCCACCTCTCTCTCGGGACCTTAAAATTTGTTTCAGGCACAGTTTTAAGATCATAGCTGTAAAACTGCAGAGGTCTGCTGGAGCCATATCTCAGGAGCTCATGAGAGCCAATCGTGTGCATCCCTTCCTGATTCAGTGGCTTGAAATCAGCCATGGTGGGAGTATTTACACCATGGGAATTGGCAAGCCTACTGATTGTTAAACTGTTACCAGTGTGTCCCTCTGAGAAGCCCTCCCCCTGCTCAAACTCTTCGTCCACTAAGCAACAAACACAGTGAATTAGGAAAAGTCACCCCTTCCCCTAGCTCCCAGTACCAGGGAGCATCCTTGGGCAAGTGGAATGTAGACTGGACCCCAATTGCCACTCACCCTTCTGCCAGCCACCTTTGTGCAGGCTACTACCATCCATCCAACCAGAGCCCCTGGTCCTTGCAGGTATAAGTGTGACTAACTCTTGGCCTCCCTGGGGGCACTCACAGCCTCATTCAGGAAAAGACACAAAAAATAATCACAGTGTAGCTTGGAAAAGAGAACAGACTGTGTGCCAAATGCTGAAAGCACTGAAAAAGCAGCAGCTCACTTGTCTGGGCCTGCCAAGGAGGACTTCCTGGAGGAAGTGACAAAACTCAGCATGAGTTCCAGGGGCAAAGAGGTCACATTTAACCCTGGATCCCCTTATGGTGCCTCACCTTGCTCTTAGGCATGTTTGGGGCACTCAAATACTTACTGCTTCCTCCACTGATGCATTGTGTCCTTGAATGTGGGATGTTATTCTAGGCATGTCAGTGCTATGAAATAAAATGCCAATGTCATAACAGAAAAAATAAGGCAGGGGGACTGTTTCACATATTCAAGAGATTAAAGAGAAACGACAGTTAGACACAATGTGCAATCTTTTGCTGGATTTTCTTTCAGGCAATAGCGATAAGAAATATCTTGAAATAACTAGGGAAATTTGAATATGGACTATATATTAGGTGATATTGAACAATATCAAATTTCTTAGATGTGATAAGTTCTTGTGGTCATGTAAGAGAATGTCCTTGTCCTGAGGAGATACAAGAAGGAGCTAGGGGTGAAGTGTGTGATATCTGCACTTTACTTTCAAATGGTTCCAAACAAACAAATGTGTGTGTGTGTGTGTGTGTGTGTGTGTGTGTGTGTGTGTGTGTGAAGAGAGTGTGCAAATGGAGCAAAACGTTAACCACCAGTACCATAGCTTCATTCTTACAGTGGTTCAACCTTTCTATAGGTTCAAAAGTTTTCTTAGTAAAATGCAGGGAGAAAAACTCTAAGAATGAAATTCTGTGTACTAGAATAGGGAAGTTTCTACACTAATCTAACTGCCCTTCCTCCAGTATCTCTCATATCCACCTAACACCTACCTTGACACATGGAAACAGTGACCCCTCCTTGGGCCACACTGTCAGCACCTGGAAGGCCACCATCCGATCCTGTTCACTATCTGCATGAGAGGGGAGCCTTCTCCCTCCATTACCCTGTGACTCTCCAATGGCCAACCAGCCGCTGGAGCTTGCTGGGCCTGGGAACTGACACCTTGTGGATTATAATGAAAGGATGAATCACTAAGAGTCAGTGACAAAAGAGCATAGCCACCGCCTCCCCGCTTTGACCTATAGAGGTGGAAACTGAGTCCCGAAAGAGAAAATGACTTCTAGTCACAGTGCTTTGGAGCCAGACAGGGTTCTGCCTCTGCCAGCTCTGCTGCTCACTAGCTGTGTTGACCTTGGGAAAGTTACTTAACATCTTTGTGTCTCAGTTTCTTCACTGAAACATGGGACTAATCCCTACCACACAGAGGTGGTATGAAGGTTAGACGCAATCATCAAAATTAAGCCCCACCTCCTACTGCCTGGCGCAGCCCACTCCCCTTTCCAGCTTTGTATTTCCTTAGTACTTGTCACCAGAATATATTACTCATTTATTTTGTAAATTTCTCATCTCCTGTTGCTGAAATAGAAGCCTCATGAGAGTAGAGTTTGCTGTTCTTTTAACTGCTATCTCTCAAATGCCTAGAGGAGTGTCTGGCATACATTAAGTGCTCAATAAATGTTTGTTGAATGTATAAGGCATATAAAGCACCTGTGACCATGCCTGGCAGGGAGTTAAGGTAGCAGTGGCATTGGTGGTGATGGCATTGATGAGGATGAAATGCCATATTGACCTTCATAGCAGCCGACTGTTGTACATGCACAATTTATCCCCACTCAACAGATGAAGAAACTGAGGGAAGCTCAGAGAGGCAGAATGCGTACTGTCTGAACCTTGACATCTTAGCAAAACTGGCACTAGATCCCACCCTCCCAGTTTGTCATGGAAGAGACTTTCCTCAGCTGACTTCTCAGTGGACAGAAAGCCCCCTTTTGGATCACAGTGGCCTTGCTGAGCAGCTCGAGTGGGACATGGGATTTAGAGCAGGGCAGAAGTGGGCAGGCCCTGCTCAGGGTGGTGAGAACCAGCCCTGGTCTCTAAGAGCAGTTTCATGTGTACTTCCGGCAACATAGATAACACACACAAAGCAGCCAGATAAGATGCCCAGTGCAGAAGCTTCCAGAAGTGAAGCTCTGGGGGAGGGGTCAAGCACTATGACATTGTCACCATGCTGCCGGGTCCATCAGGCTCCCACAAGTTGGGAAACTTAGAATCCTGAAATAAATTTCCTGTGGTCTCATCCCAGATACGGGGCATTCTTTTTGTTGTGGTTGTTGAGAATGTACACAGCAAAACATACGCCAATTCAGCAGTTTCTACATGTACAGTTTAGGGACATAAATCACATTCTTCAAATTGGACAACACTTCTCTCCTTTTCTGAGTTGTCCCTTCCCCATTAAAATAAGTTTACTATCCTTTAAGTTTCCTATCTAATCTTTCAAGTTTCTGTGATCAGTTTCATCCCGTATAGACAGTTCTTAAAAGAATATCATGCTCAAGGCAGATATTTTTTTACCAGCAAGCTAAATGGTTGTGTATTTTTAAGGAGACTTCGGAGGATATTTTTGGTTTAAGGTTTAAAGACTCTCAGGGGTTCATCCAACCATCACGGCTACAGAAAGCCAACATACCAAAAAAGAAAACTCTGCTGCCATAGAGTTGAATCTCACTCACAGTGACCCAATAGGGCAGAGGAGAGCTGCCCCACAGAGTTTCTAAGGAGCACCTGGCAGATTTGAACCGCCAACCTTTTGATTAGCGGATGTAGCACTTCACCACTTAATTACTACGGGTCGGACGTGGGGCACCTTTAAAACCTTTTGAGAAGTTCCTAGCCAAGCTGCACCTCCACAATCCCTTCTCCAATTTCCCTGGGTAATTTACAGGAACGTGACACCTTCTGGACACCTCACCCAGACCCACCTCCTAATCTCTCAGGCCTCTAGCCCTCTGTGGTCAATCCTTCTCTCCCAGCAGGGTCATTCGGCAGCCCCCTGCTCGCCTGACAGGAGGTCTGAGGCAGGAAGGCCTCACAGAGTCGCAGGTGCCCTACAGCCAGTCAGAACACTTGACCTTGTCAGTCAGGGCAGCATCCACCCTGCTCCGTCATAGTCACTGCACGCATCACGGCCTTGCAGCATGCCCTAAAAACACTCTATGTCCCTTTCAAGGCCCAAACGCCCACCACTCCCACACTGTTTCCTTCACTCTCTCCTCAGTCAGCACCTGCTCGGTCAGTCATCACCCTCACACAGGCTGTGGGAACAGACACGGGCCGTTCCCTCATGGCCAGCACACCATGGGTCAGCACACCCTTGGGACAGTCGGCTGTCTCCCAGGCACAACACCCTCCCCCCCCAAGACGGTCCAGATGTAGCCACTGTCCCCTCAGTCACTCGGAACACCCTTCAGTCAGCCACCAGGGGCGCCCCCTCAGTCAGCAGCCCCCACCCCGGCATAGTCCCCTCAGTCAACAAGCGCTACTTCACACCCCTGACAGTTGAAACGCCCTCATGACCTGGAACATACAAAGCACAGCCCCTCAGCAAGACGCCTTTCCCCACATTCCTTGCCCAAGAAATCACGCAAATCTTGAAGTCAAACTTGAGAGCAAGTGACTCCCAATCCCAGGCGTCTACAGGAATCAGCTCTCCACTGTGGGATCAGGCTGGGGAAACACTAGAGATCCACAGCAGGAGTGTGAGATGAGAAGAGATGGAGAGCAGCAGTGGGATTATAAGATGACATCCGCAGCTGCCTTACGGACACCCCCAGCTCCGTCACTCTCTCACCCATGGAACTGAGTCTGCTCTTCACTGCATTTATTTCAACTACAAAAGGTAGTGGTAGGCCCAGAACCCAAACTGTTCTGAAACTAGGTGGTCCTGAGAGACCTCCTAGTGCCCTGTTCTAGTCTACTCTCCCCGTTCTCCTGCTTTATTGATAGAGCCTCCAAGGTGACTTGTTCAAACTCTACCCCAGTCCCCTGCCCCAGTGCCCCTCATTAGATCATGCAGACAGCTCCAAACACATGAGGAAACGCATATTCTCATAGCAGGAGCCAGATGGGGACCACTGCCCCTCCTCCATCCCTAGCCCTCCAGAGAAAAGAAGCATTGCAACTCTGGGGTGACTCCCACCTCTCAAAGGCTCCCAGTCCTGGGTGTGTAGCCCCGTTCCTTCTGGACCTGGTGAGGAGACAACCGCTGCCCCCATGAGCTGTCGAGCTCTGGAACTGTTAACAGTCTTGTCACTTGCTTAATCACCCTTTCCGGTCCCCAGCCAGCCAATCTCCTTGGTTAATCTATGGGGCTTCCTGTTGAAGAGACCACTTGCTATTATTTCACAATCTTTCCTGGCACCTCGAAGGTCCCCTTGCCCTAACACCTTGGAATTGGAGGATGCTTGCACTTGATGATGAGGGGTCCTTGGAAACAGAGGCTGCAAAGGGTGAGGTGGACTGCTCAAGGTTACCCATACTGGAGACCCAGAACTTGAACCCAAGCCTCTGGTTGCCAGAGTGATGGCACAGCTTGTCCCAGCCAGAGTACTGACAGGCACAACCATCGGCCAAGCTGGGTATGTGGAATGTCCTGGATTAACTGGACATCTGCCATGCCTCAGGTCCTTGCTCTCAGGCGGGGGTCTTAAAATACCAGGGGAAGCCCACATCTAAATCATTTTTTGGAAAAAATGTCTTATTTAATGGAGTCCTTGGGTGATGCAGATGGTAAATGCTGTCAGCTGCTAACCAGAAGGCTGGAGGTTCAAGTCCACCCAGAGGAATCTTGGGAGAAAGGACTGGTGATCTACTTTGGAAAACTCAGCCATTGAACAGTCTATAGCACATACTTCTACCATGAGTCAGAATCAACGCAATGGCAACGGTAATGCTATCTTACCTGATGTCAGAATATATCACAGAGCTACAACAACCAGAACAGTGTGGTACAGGAGCATCAATAAGCAGATAAATCAGTGGAACAGGATAAAGAATGCAGGGACAGACTCAAATATGTACAGGAAGTTAGGGTGTGCTGAAAGTGGCATTTCAAATCAGTGGGAAAAATTGGTTTGCTTTCAATAAACTGTGCTGGGAGAATGGGGTAAATACCTGCAAAAAAATAATAATAAAGTAGGAAATCTATCTTTAAAAAAGTTCAAAGATGATATATTGGAAGCACTTTATGGTTCTATACATCTATAGGATATCATCTTGCTGACCTCTGGCTGGAGGAAGGAGGGTGGACGGACAGGAGGGGAAAGGAGACTGCTGGGAGGATGAGACATGTATGGAGCAGAGAGGAATAGTGTGCAGTCACCGGACAGGGAGAGCAGTGGAAGCTGCATATAGGGGGGCATGTAAATTTATACGTGAATGTACATTTGCACTCAGTTATGTTAAATAAAAATAAAAATTTAAAAAAAAAGTTCAAAGATGTAAGAATTTTAAAATCATAAAATTATACGATGTTGGAGATTTGTTTCAAAATAATAAAGACCTGAAGGAATGCGTAGGACATAGAGGAAACAAAGCTGGTCTGGTTCTGACCACTGGTGAAGGTGACAAAGACACCACAGGCTTCAGAGACGCTTTTTTCTGCCTTTGTGTATGTTTGAACATTGCCATAATAAAAAGCTTTTAAAATTCTTAGAAATATCATAGGAAAGCGAGGGATAACTCTAAAATAATCTTGATGTGGGCAAGGCCTTCCCACATATATCACAAGGCTTTAGAAACCATAAAAGAAAAGACTGCGGTTTTTGACTACAAAGAAATTAAAAAAAAAAAAAAAAAAGATTGAGCAGCCAAAACAAAAAGGCAAACTTTGAAAAAATACTCACATAAGCTAATTTCCTCTGTATATAAAGAGATCCTACAGATAAATTCTTTAAAAAAAAAGAAAACCACAATAATTCAATAAAGAAATTAGTACCATATGTAAGTAGACAAATCTGGAAAAAAGAAATATAAATTGTTTTTAGATATACAGAAAAATATTTATCTTCACTCATAATAAGAGAAACAGAAGTAAAGCTACAAGGAGATATTTCCAGCCATCCAACTGGTAAAACAACAAAATAAATAACATGCTATGTTACAAACAAAGTAGGAAAACAAACACTTTCCCACATTGTTGCTAAGAATACAAACTGGCACATCTTTTATGAAAAGAAATGTGGCAATCTATCAGTTCTTAAACTGCAGAATGCTTTGGACTTAATTTCAGTTCTAGCTGTTTGTCCTACAAACGATGCACAAAGTGACAGTATAAAAGAGTATTCATGACAGCATTGTCTACAGTAGTGAAAGGATTGGAAACAACCCAAATTTCCATCAATAGAGAACTGGTTCAACCAGCTCTGATACAACCCTACAATGACACACTATCGGCTGCCCAGAAAATGAGAAAGACCAGGTGTGCTGATACAGAATGATCTTCAAGAAACATTGTTGCACGAAAAAAAAGTAAAACGTGGGACCCTGAGTGCAGTGGATTCCTGTGTCTTGTTTAGAATTTTATTTTGATAAATACAGAGATAGCAAAACATTAGCCATTTCAAGTACAGTGTGTTTTGTATGAAGAAAAAAGTATGTGTTAAATTTATGCAATATATATATGCACACATGGAGCCCTGGTGGTGCAGTGGTTAAGAGAGGGTCTGCACACTGAAAGGTCAGCAGTTCAAATCCACCAGCCACTCTTTGGAAACCCTACTCTGTTCTGTAAGTTCGCTGTGAGTCAGAATTGACTTGATGGCAATAAATTTGGGTTTTTGGTAGGGCAAGGACAGGAGCAAGGAGCCCAGTCAGGAGGCTGTTGCAATAATCCAGGAGAGATGCTGTGGCTTAGATTAGAAGGGCAGCGACGGAGGTGACGATGAGAAGTGACTAGACCCTGAATACACACCAGAATACACTCCGAAAGAAGGCCTAGTAGAATTTCCAGCTGGATTTAGGCAGATACAACAAATCTGAGACTTTCTACCCTCCAGCGAGGCGCTCTCTCCACTTCCTTAGGAGCAGAGTGAGTTGGATTACCAAGACCCATTTCCCAGCGTCTCAACCCAGCCATACTTCATCAATCACCTCTTTCCACCACCCTCCCGACTCGGAAACAAAAGAGGCACAAAGAAGGCCGGGTTCCTCCAACCTCTCTGCTGAAGTCTGAGTTCTGTGGAACCCTGTCTTGTGGGCAAGACCCAGCCTGGCCTCGCCAGGAAACCAGCACTGCAGACCCAGGTGGAGAACACGGCCCATGAGCAGGCTGGTGGGAGGACGCAGCAGGAGCTAGAAAAAAGTTATATTCAGGCCTTTTGGGAATCAGTGGAGCTCAGAAACTGAATTTCCCAACAGTAGCACCTTTTTGTAAGGATTAACAAGCAGTGAGGCACTGTATGAATAGAAACATTTTCACACTCACTACCTTTCACTCCCTAAAGAGGCTTGAATTCAAGGTTTGGTAAATCCAGAAGCAAGATACTCTCTGTTCTGGGGTGCAGTAGTGAGGTCTGGGCTCAAGCAAGGAGGTCTGGGTCTCTGCTTCAGGCTGGCAGCTCCAGAATATCTCTAGGAGTTTAGGCAGGCAATCCCACAGAGGTTGCTTTGCAGCTGCATTTCTATAGCTCGTTAGTTAATATTGAGGAAACATTGGTTACGTCAAAGACTCAGGCAGTGGCAAATGGAGATAGAGCCCCACCAGCCTCCTCTTCACGTTGTCACAGCAGCAGGGGCCTGGGTGAGGTACTTCCTTTTTCCGGTTTTGTCAAACAAGCAGTATGGCCGGGCATCGTCTGTACAGCTATCCTGGCTCCCCATCACTTTCTAGGGAGTGATCTCAGACAGGAGCACTCTGGCCCTCAGTTTCCTCGTCTATAAAATGGATCTGTAAATAGTGTCTACCCTACAGACTTGTTGTAGAGTTTAAATAATGTCATCCATCTAAAGCATTTGGAATGATGTTAGGTAGATTGTAGTCAATGTTAACCATTGCCGCTTTTGAATTGAATTAGATTGAATTAGAGAACCTCTAATTTGTCCATTCTCTCGATATTCAGAAGCTGGGATGGCTATCTGGGGTGGTCAACTTGGGTGTAGGCTGAATATAGGTTGGTTGATTGGGGCTAGGGTAGGTTTGGGGTGAAAAGTACTCAGATCAGAAAGTGTATTTATTTTCTAGGTCTGCTATAACAAAAGACTAGAAACTAGGCAGCTTATAAAACCAGAAATGTTTTGCCTCACACTTTTGGAGCATAGAAGGTCAAATTCAGGGTGTCAGCAGGTCCCTGTTCTATCTGAAGCTTCTAGAGGAAGATTCTTCCATGTTTCAAGCTTCTGGTAGCAACAGACACTGGTGACAGTCACACAGCATGATAATGTAACTGATGTCATTAAATTGTGCATGTGAAAAATCTTAAATTGGTAAATGTTACCTTACATATGTTTTTACAATAAAACAAAAAAACCTCTCTTTTATCTACCGTTATGGATTGATTGTGTCACCAAACACATGTACTAAGTTCCTGCCACCCCGTCCCATTTGAAAATGGGATTTTGTTTTGTTATGGTAACGAGATCATATAAGAACAGGGCTAGTCCTAAACCTAATCACTTGTGAGCCGTATAAAGAGCAGAAAAGATCCAGAGACACACAAGAGAAAAGACAGATGCCGTGTGAGATCTATGCGCCAAGGTACACCAGCCTACCACCGGGCAGGACTTGAAATGGGCCTCACGGATGCCATGATGCTGGAGGTATCCATGGGAGATCGGCATGCAATGTGTAGCCCCATTACCTTGCTCCTTGGGCATGGCAGTCTTGTCCCCTCAGCTTTGAGTGGTGTTCCTATGCCCCTGGCGCATCTTTACAGCAGCCCCACACTCTGGAACCAAGTTGGCATAGATCTGAATTTCAAATCTAAGAGACTGTGATCCCACCCTTTGAGATCCACAACACCACAGCCACACCCTTTGAAACTGAGAAGGCCATGCATCCTATGCTGCTTTCATTAGTTCTGCTGATCTCCAGGCCACTCCAAGGAAGGGCCTTTTCTTGTACTGAAGAACAACCAATGCAGCTCCTTTGGCATGCTTCCTGCTGTAGAATTCCAAGAGGCAGAGTTCGTGCCTTTTGTTCCTTTTCTGTCCTTTTCAGTCTAAGCAGATGAGTTTTCTGTGGTGGTAGTTGGTTAGATTCATTGGTCAAAGGCTTCATCTCTTTAACAAAAGTTTGTGTAGCCACATCTTTGGTGAAAACTACAGAACACATGCCCTTAGTTTGTACAACAGGATTTCTTTTTCTTTTTTCAAGTATTTCCAGCTTTTTTTTTTTAATTATGATTGAACGAAAATGTACATTTCCATGTCAGTTTGCATGCTCACCTATATGCAGCTCCCACTGCTCTCCCTGCCCGGTGACAGCATACTCTTCCTTTCTGCCCCATACATGTCCTGTCCTCCCAGCAGTCTCCCATCTCCTCCTCTCTACCTACTCCCTCTCCTCTCCATTATGAGGTCAGCAGGACGACATCCTATAGATGCACGGAACCATAAAGTGCCCATAAAACATGGTCACTCTGTGTTGCCAAGTGCAGTCCATTGCTGACCAAAAAGTTGACCTTCATTATGATTTATGGATAGGGGCAGCATCAAGGCCAGGGGCTATGGTCCCAGGAGAACCCCAAAGCCCCTGGACCATCAATTACTGTCTTTCAGTGGAGATCTCAGGGTGCACCCCTATTTATTCTTATGTTGCCAGTGAGACTCAACTTTGTGAGCTCCATCGCAGCTATCATACAACAGAATTTTCTATGTCTTTAAGTTCTTTTTACATTTTGTATAGTTCTCTCTCTGTGTGTCTTTTTTTAAAATTGTGTTTTAGGTAAAAGCTTGTAGCTCAAGCTAGTTTTCTTACACAAAAATTTATACACTCGTTGTTATGTGACTCTAGCTGGTATTCCTATAATGTCATCCCACATTCCTCCTTTCCACCCTGTGTCCATCCAACCAGCTCCTGTCCCGTTCTGCCTTCTCATCTCATCTCCAGAGATAGGAACTGTCCATTTAGTCTCATGTACGTACTTGAACTAAGAAGTACACTCTTCACGAGTATCATTTTATATCTTATAGTCCAGTCTATTCTTTGCCTGAAGAGTTGGCTTCAGGAATGGTTTTAGTTCTGGGCTAACAGAGAGTCTGGGAGCCACATCTTCTGGGGTTCTTCTAGCCTCACTCAGACCCTTAAATCTGGCGTTTCTGCTAGAATTTGAGCTCTTCTCTCCTGCTCCATCAAAGACTCTCTGTTGGTCCCTGTCAGGGCCATCATTGGCAGCAGCTGGGCACCATCTAGTACTGCTGGTCTCAGGCTGATGGAGTCTCTGATTTATGTGGCCCCTTTGGTCTCTTGGGCTAATATTTTCCCATGTCTTTGGTATTCTTCATTCTCCTTTGCTCCAGTTGGGTTGCGACTAATTGATGCATCCTAGATGACTTTCTAGTCTTTAAGACTCCGGACACACTCACCAAAGTGGGATACAGGATGTTTTCTTAAATTTTGTTATGCCAATGGACCTAGGTGTCCCCTGAAGCCATGGTCCTCAGACCTCCACCTTTGCTACACCTCAAAGTGTTTGGTTATATTCAGATAACTTTTCAGCATTTGAGTTAGTCCAGTGGTGCTGACTTCTTTTTTTTTTTTTTTTTTTTCATGTTTTATTGTGCTTTAAGTGAAAGTTTACAATCCAAATCTATTTGCCATATGAAAGTCCACACCCACACCACTATGCATGTCTGGCTGCTCGCCCCACCCTGTGACTGCACACTCCTACTTTTCATATCCATTCAACCAACTCCTTTACTTCTGCGCCCTTTCATCACACCTCTGCACAGGATGGAAGTGGAGGACAGTATGTTGAGTGAAATAAGTCAATCACCAAAAAAAAAAGAAACAAAACCAAAATATTGTATGTTCTCACTTACAAAATGAAACAAACAGGTAAATATGCAGAACCAAAAGTTCATTAGCGATTACCAGGGAAAGGAGGGGTAAGATGTACTTCCTGCGTAGCAGTCACTTTTTTATATATAGAAATGGGGAAGGTGGAACGAAATGTGGGTGAAGTTTGCACAGCCTGATTGATATAACTGACGGCAATAAACTGTACATAGGGAAAAGCGATGAATAGGCAAGACTCGGTTGTGTGGTTTTGCAACAATAGCAACCCCACAAAATCAGAAGAGGAAAAGGCTACAGATGTGTTGTTAATTAGACATAGCCAATAACTACATGGTATTAGTTACCTTGATTTGGGAGCTAGGGTCGTGGTCTCATGGACAGTCTAGTCAATAAAGTTCTCAAAGTCTGTGTTCTATCGCCCAGTACATTGAGTAGCATCCAGAGTCTAAAAGCTTATGAGTTCCCATCTAAATCACAGGTGTTGGTCTTTGTTCATCTACGTCATAGATTCAATTGTGTTCCCCAAATAATCTGTACAGCAATTTGGCTAGGCCGTTGGTGCTGTGTGATGTCCCCTGTGTTGGAATTCCTGCCTTAGTGATGGTAATGAGGGCTGATGGGTGGCAGCTGAGTTGGTCCGGCAAGACTCAATGTGTGGGATTGTGCTGTTGCTCCAGTCAGCCTCTTAGGATATATAAAGGAAAGGAAGGCTGAGATCTGGGAACCTCGGACCACCAAGAAAGCAATACTGAGCACAGAGCACGTCCATTGGACCTGAGGTTCCTGCACCAGGATGCTCTCATGTTGAATTTGGTCTCTCAGCCTACCAGACAGTGATAATTTCTGATATTGAATTTGGATTTGTAGCTTACTGGATTGTGACAAAATAAAATTTCTTTTTAAAGCCATCCACTTATGGTATTTCTGTTACAGAAGCACTAGCTGACTAAAACAACTGGGACCAAATCAGAAAGAAGGAAACCTAAGAATCAGAGAAGGAACTGGACTGCACGACAACCACAGTTTGGGGCATACAATGCATACGTTGTGTGTTTGCTGGCCAAGTCCTATTTCTGTAAGCACGCTAACTTTGTTTCTCTGCAACTTAGGGAAAAGGATTGGTATGGTGGAGCTTGCGAGGGTGAATCCTGGGGGCAAGACACTGTCGGCAGACACAGAAGGTGCACCCTACTTGCACAAAATATGGTCGTTGTCTGCGTGAATCTACCTCATCCACTTTGAGACAAGAAGAACTGGATGGGCCCAGCTACTCTTACTGAATACCTCATCAGAAACACAATAGATGAATTCTGATTTTTTTAAAAGGAGAAACTATTTAAGAGAACCTCAAATTCTCAACAAATCCAGATTTACTGGAGCTACTAAGGGCCGAAGGGAGGCCCCCAGACTGTGGACCTGAGTTGCTTTCCAAACCTGGCATTGAAACTATCCCTGAAGTCAACTTTCAGTAACAGTTTCCCCCTAAGAGTAAAGCTTGCCGCCTTGAGTACTGCCTTACTTAAAAAAAAAAAAAAATTTATAGAACCAAAGGGTCAACAGCTATTTTAAAGTACAGATGAGGAGGTTGGGGGGTGGGGAAGGGACTAGGGAGATTTAAGTAAATGGAAGTGAAACAACCGGACAAGAAATAGCAGGAGTGTTGACACAATGTGAAGAAGGAAACCAATGTCACTGATCACTATGTCCAGAAACTCTGGAATAGGAGCGGGTTTTGTTGTGCATGTTTTCCCCAAAAATAAAACTAATGACAACACAAAGACCACATGACATCATGTATAGTATATTACCAAAAAAATTAAATGTTCATATTTGGTATTGAAAACATCTAGAGAAGACAAACCAAAATATTGTTAGCGCTATCTTTGCAGATATTAGGAAACGCTGTTTTTGTTTGGTTGTTTGATTTTTGTCTCTGTAATTTCTTTTAAATCTAAATGATTAGTTTAAAAATTTATTAAAAGATTTTTTAAATGACCCAAAACAAAAACCCATCAACTTGTACTCACAAAAGATGAGGTGTAATGAGAACAGTAATGCTGTAAGTAAAATCAACAACAAGAAGTATTTATTGAGCACCTGCTGTATACCCAGCATTGTGGAAGCTAAAGATGATTACAGAGCAGTGCTGGACATGGTCCCTGCCCTCGAGAGGTTTACAGTCTTCAGTGGGGAGATGGGGAACAGGACACATGGGGAGCCAGGAGAATCTAGGACAGGATGTTCCAGGAGCTGAATGGTGTTTGGGGTCACCCCCACTAAGTGCTGTGGCGTCTCCATGGACTCAACTTTACATGTGTTAAAGGCAGCTCAGAAACCCCACTCCCACCCAAGTCAGCCCATGTAGAGGGCCCTATCCACAGCCTCTACCCCCGACTCCTTGCTTAGCTGCTGCTCAAAGTGCAAAGAAATGGGGAAAGGGTGGAGCACACGGAGAAGGTCCTCAGGTGAGTTCTACCCCAGCCCCCTCCTAGAAAAATGTGCCCCCCAGAAAACTGCCTGATGTCATGGACTGAATCGTCTGATATGATTTCCTTATGTTTTATAAATCCTGTCTCTATGATAGAAACCATGGTGGCATAGTGGTTAACATCTGATAACCAAAACGTTGGCAGTTCAAATCTGCCAGATGCTCCTTGGAAACTCTATGGAGCACTTCTACTCTGTCCTATAGGGTCACTATGATGTTAGTGAGGGGAGATGGGTGGCAGCTGTGTTAGGAGTCAGGACTCCATCAACGGGATTGGATAGTGTCTTGAGCTGTTTTCTTTGGGGATGTAAGAGAAGCAAGAGACAGGGGGACCTCAGACCACAGAGAAAACAGTGCTGAGAGCAGAGCACGTCCTTTGGACCCTGGGTTCCCATGCAGAGAAGCTCCTAGTCCAAGATTGATGAGAAGGGTCTCTCTACAGAGCTAATAATAGAGAAGGAAAGTCTTCCCCCTGGAGCTAATGCCCTGAATTTGGACTTGTCCTCTACTTTACCATGAGGAAGTGAGTTTCTCTTTGTGAAAGTCATCCACTTGTGGCATTTGTGTTACAGCAGTGCTAGATCACTAAGACACTCAACAGCAAGGTACACAGGGACTTATTTGTATTGTCTTACTAATCTGTAGTGCAGTTTCAAAGACATAGTGAAACCCATTGCACACTTACCAATGGGTGCATTATTATTGGTTAACCTAACCCAGCACTCCCTCATGGAAACCCTGGTGTGTAGTGGTTAAGTGCTACAGTTGCTAACCAAAAAGTCGGCAGTGTGAATCCACCAGGCACTCCTTGGAAATTCTATGGGGGCAGTTCTACTCTGTCCTATAGGGTCGCTATGAGTCAGGATGGGCTCGATGACAATGGGTTTGGTTTTTTTTTTTTTTTTGGTTTCGTACCCCATCATACACATACCCTTAAAAAAAGAGGTCCCCACTCAAGCAGGCCTGTGCAGCCATCAAGTGTCCCCACCCCTAAAGCTAAAAGAGGAGAACATGGTTGCTCCTTGAGTTGAGTTAGAACTTAGAACCCCTATTTCAAATGTGCCCCTTCCTCATTTAGTCCACTGATACGAGGGCTACAGACACCCTGGAACTGCCACCCAGGGCCCAGAGGCTATTAGAAAGAATATGAAGGTAAAGAGAAAACCACCCAGAAAGGGACTTGAGAGCCCAGCTGGAAAAGAGCCAGAGCTCTTTAAAAAAGTCCAGGGGAGCCACCAAGGTTGTAGACCAAATACTGAGGCTGACTCCACTGAAGAGAGCAGATGGAGGCCTGTGGGAAGATGAAGGTGGTTTGCTACAGGACCCTACCTTCCCGCACAGAGTTGGGTATCCTGGGCCAGAAGGGTGCCAATCTTAGGCTGTGCCACTTCAAGTCTACCCTTCCCAGCCTTAGAGGAGGTAAGAAGACCCCAAAGTTTCTGATGATGCTCCATTTCACTGGACCTCTTAAAAGTGCTATCTGTTTAGTTCTCAAACAATAAAGAATTTAGGTCTGAGAATCCAGGAGAGGGGTAGAATTTCACAAAACCCGCAAGACAGTGAGTGGAGGTAAGATGGAGGAGAAAGCAGCTGGCATGAAGCCAGTTCCCCTTTAACTCCGGGAGAGAAGACATGAAGAGTATAAGATAAGGAAGTTTTAAATAAGGATTCATATAATAAAAAATACCCAGCACTCCAACAGGCCTACCAGTCTACCGCCTACTTACGTTTTTAAATAATTCTAATGCCAGAGGCTAGGGGTTGGGGATAGGGATCAGGGTATATACATGAGGAAGAGTTTAAATTAAAATACAAATAACAATTAAGACACACAAACTGAAGATTTTGCAAATGACTCACCCACGTAAATAATGCATCCATGCATGTAATGTGCATGGTGCGCCTAGAAAACTAAAGTGGGAGGGGGTTGCGCAGTTGTCAAAAATCATATAATGTGCATGTTATTTGCATAAAATACGATAAATCAGAAGACGTGGAAGGAGACCACGAGGGCTCCTTCATTCCAGGAACTCCATGCCTCATTCGGTGAGTTAAGGCTTTCTCTTGGAGAAGACCAGCCGACGTTTGGAGTGGTAGAAATCTGAGGAGATAGAACAACAGTCAGCATGACCAGGGGAAAGAGGTGCACCACCTAACCACCCTGCCAAAGCATACTGCAGAGAGGTCACTGTCAAGTGCAGGGTAAACAAGAGAGCCACCCAGCCAAGGCACACAGCAGAGGGGTCATTGTCAAATACAGGGAAGAACTCTGAGAACCTCCCCCGTAACTCCTAGGGGGACAACGGCAGGCATTTACTTCCCAGATATGACCGGTAAGTGGACCTGCATCCAGGGGTCTGCCAAGCAGTCCACTACAGTAGCCATGAGTCATACGTGATCACTTAAATAAGACTCAGTTCCACAGTCACATAGTTGTTGTGCACTCTCAGGTGGATTCTGACTCATCGTGACCTTGTGTGATAGACCAGAACTCACAGCGTTGTCTAGGCAGTAATCTTTATGGCAACAGATCACCAGATCTTTTCTCCTGCTCCCATGGAGCCAGCTAGTGGGTTTGAGCCGCTCACTTTCGGGTTAGCTGCCAAGTGCTTAACCACTACACTACCAGGATCCCTTCAGTCACACTAACCACCTGTTACACGTCCATCAGCCTCATGTGGCTAGTGGCTACCACACTGGATAATGGACACAGAACATTTCCATTTCTGCAAAGAGTTGTTTTGGATGGAGCTTCTCTAGAGAGTCAATTAGGTAACTGACAAGAAGAGTTCTGCACAGTGCCTGGCTAGTAGAAATGTTAGCTATTACTATTATTATATTATTATTCATCCTCATCCAGCTGCAAACTTGCTATGGGACTCTTGGCTTTACTCCCTGACCCTCAGTTTCCTCACCTATAAAACAAGGATCACGTTGGCCTGGTTCTGTAAGGATTAAATGAAACGTCTTCTATAAAGGCCTTGGTCACTCATTAGTTATCAAGCGTCCCTCATTCATTATTTATCAAGCATCTACCACATGCCAGACACTGTTCTAGGTGCTGGGGACTCAGCAGTGAATGAGAGACACAGATATCGTTCTTGTGTAGCTAACATGCTGGTGGGGAAAACAGACAATATCAAGAAGCAGAGAACAAAAGGAGGAGGAAAGAGGGGTTTAGGAGTGGATAAGATGGCCAGGAAGTTATCGTCCTCTATTTCCTCTCCACTGCAAACTCATGATGGAATCTTAAGCAAAACACAACTTCTGTGAGCCTTGCAGAGCCCTGGTGTCACAGAGGTTAAGAAGTCAGCTGATAACCAAAAGGTCAGCAGCTCGAATTTACCTCCTTGCAAGCTGGATGAGGATGAATAATAATAGAATAATAGTAATAGCTAACATTTCTACTAGCCAGGCACTTGCAGAACTCTGTCCTATAGGGTTACTATGAGTTGGAACTGACTCAACCTAAAGGACAACAGTTGGAATCTGCCTTCTTAGAAACCCTATGGGGCAGTTCTACTGTGTCCTACAGGGTCACTATGGGTCATCATCACCTTGACAAGAGCAGATTTGGTTTTCTGGTTTTTGTAGCCTTGTTTCCGTGCTTGTAAAATGGTGGTAAGAATGTCTCATGAGACAGGATTGTCACAAGGACTAAATGAAATGCACCTTCGAAGTTTAGCAAATGGCCAGGTGTGTACTAAAACAAGCTGGTCGCCGTCAAGTTGACTCCAACTCTTGGCAACCCCATGTGTGCTATGAGTAGAACTGTGCTCCACAGAGTTTACAGTGGCTGATTTTTCAGAAATAGATCACCAGGCCTTTCTTCCAAGGTGCCTCTGGGTGGACTAGCCTTTCAGTTAGCAGCCAAAAGCATTAACTGTCTTTACCACCCAGGGAATCCTGGCATATACTAGGTTCTCAATAAATGTTAGCTAGTTGGTCATTGTGGCAGGCTTGTTGTGTGACCTCATGCCAATCACTTCCCCTCTCCATCCCTGTTTCCCCCCCGCCTAATAAGCAAGAAGGACCAAACAGATTGGCTCTTCGGGTCTCAGGGACACTGTTCTTAGTAATACCCTCTTCCCTACACCTGTCCTCACCTGTCATGCTGGTCTGTCCACGCTTTCGGCCCCGAGGTGCACCAGGCCCTCCAGGGGACACTTCAGGCCGCTCCAGGGAACCAGCCACCAGGGTACAGGACAGAGACAGATCCACGTGGTCCCCTTGGGCCATCCCCTGAAGTAAAATAGATGAGGTGCTGGGCCGCTTGCCCCCTCCCAGGTCATCCCGGGCCCCCCGAGAGCCAACAGGCAGGTAGAACTTCGGCAGGCCAAGGCCCTGCACACGCTCCCACACGTAGTTGCCCTCCAGCGGCGTCTCAGTGACAAAGTCGAAGTTCCAACGTGTACGGGCCTCTTGTATGCAGTCTGCCATCAGGGCTTCGCTGTCACGACGCAGCTGCTCTTCATCAACGGGGCCAAAGAGGCGGCGACACACCTTCTTGCTGCACGGGATCTGAGTGTCGTCCCCTGATGGCTCCGACATGGTGCCTGTGGCTGAGACACAAGGATGACCTGGGTCACTCAGGAAATCAGACCCTCCCCTTACATGGCCATGCTTTGTTGAGCGACCTCAGGGAGGCTCATCTCTGAGTCTCTCCTACCCCTACCCAGCCCAGAACATGAAGTAAGAAGAAGGTGTCTCTCTGGTTTCCTCTAGCTGACTTTCCGCTACTTCCATCCTGCAGGCCCCTCCCCTCCCAGATCCGTCAAAAGGCACTGGGAGAGCCCAGGACTTCGACAGGTTGACCCTTCCACTTGGGGAGCAGGCTTCTGTCAACAAGGACATGTTCACTGCAACAGCAGAGATCAGAGTCCTATTTACTACATGTATTATCAGCTAAAATCAATTTGCTTTCCCCCTAGGTGTCCCTAACAGGTGTGAATGCTCCAGACACGTGTGAACTGCAGGAGTCCAGCAGTTTCCCAAGCCAGCCTAGAGGTCAATTCCCAAGTGAATAAACAGACTGACGGCCGTAATCTTGCCCCACAACTTTCCCATCACTCAAACAGACTCATAGTGTCCCTCTTAGTACTCGGGACTTATAAGTACTTCTGGGGTCAGGAAGATTTGAGTTCTAGTTCTGGCTCAACTGGTTAGTTCCTAAACTTTTAGCATGTGACTGAATGTCTCTGGGGCTCAGTTTCCTCATCTGTAAATTGGGGCTGCACGAATGTTCAAAGGGCATGGCTGTGAAGCACACACAGGCAACTGGTCAGTGAGTCCCTCCAGGGAAGCCAGATGGAACAGCCAAAGCCAACCCAAGTGCTGTGGAGTTGGATCCGAACACAGTTGACTTTATCTTCATTGTCAAGAGCGAAGGCTCTAGGGCCAGATTGTCTGGGTAGGAATCTAGGCTCTGCTGGGTGATCCTGGACAAGTGAATTCATCTCCCTTGGGCTGGGGCTCTAGCTTTTTTTATTTGTAAAACTGGGCAGTAACTGTAAACGTCTCAGTGGCTAAGTGTAAGGATTAGTGGAGCTAACGTACATAACATGCTGAGAGCAACAGCGGATATGCAGAAGGCTGGAAAACTGGAAGCATTGTACCTTTCAGCCTTCAGTTGTAGGCCAGCCTTGTCCAGCCTGCTCCCCATCATTCCCACTTCTGTCCCCCAGCTATCAACTCCACAGATGGCAGCTGACAGGTACTGTGGCTGAGGGCTTTTCCCAAGGATGTCATCAGACACATGGCTTGGGGCTGAGGAGGGGCTGGGCTTCTCCGGGGCTGAGCCACATCCTGCCAGGCACACCAAGTGATCTGACGTCTAGACAACTCACAGTCCTTGCCGTGTGTTCCCTACACCCAAGAAACCTGTTTTGCAGGCAGAGAAAATGAAAGGTGGCCAGTCTACATAGCACCTCTCCTCCTACTTCAGGAGAGGGAAAGCTGAGGGTTGAGTGTGCCCGTGAGGGATGCCCTGGCTGGCCTGACTTTTTTACAGATGAGAAAAACAAAAGCTCAGAGAAGGTAAGTGGCTTGCCCAAGGTCACACAGCAGCCACCCATCCCGTGGCAGAGGCTGGGTTTTTCTAGGGACAAGTCCTGATTTGCAGACCCTGAGAATGAAAACTCTGCTGAGTGGCCTCTAAGGCCAGGAGGATCTGTACCCGGTGCTGCACCTATCCCACCCCTACTTCTCACTTCAAGTCTCAGCTGATTGGGGAGGGTATAAAGGACAGGTATCTACCCCTAAAACAGAACTAAAAACACCAAAGGGCCACTGTCCCAGAGGGGAGTCACACAGTGCCAACGGGCACAGCCATCAAATAACCTCTGTTTGCTCTTTTCAGGGCAGGGGTTGAGATTTGTTTATGCATTTCTATGCGCCAGGCGTTAGTCTAAGCGCTTTACAAATATTTATCTTTAGCACATACATTAGCTCCTTTTCACAGATGAAACCAAGGCTCAGAGAGGTTAAGTAATTTACCCAAGGTCACATGGCACACAAGTAGATTTGAATTCAGGCCTGTCTAGAATTTAAATTCAGGTCTATCTGCTTTGAGTTCTGTGCTCTCCGCTCCTACACCTATAAAGCCAAGTGCCGTCGAGTCGACCCAATTTTAAAGCCTCTTGACTAGATACGCCCATTAAAATTACCTGGGAGGGTTTTTGACAACATACATTGATTCCCTCCCCCAGACATGCTTAATCAAATTGAAGCAGGGTCAAATGTTTGGCAAAGGTCCCCAAGAGACTCTGATGGGTGCCAGTGAGGGGGCGTAAGAGGGCTGAAGAGAGGATTCTGCGTCTCAATGAGTCCCTGGCATAAGAAGGAAAAGCCCACTAGGAGCTGAAGATCGGTCCTCCAAGAACCCTCTCCCCTTCCTTGAAGGCTCTCATGGGCCTCACCTTTCTCATCACAATTTGCTATTACACCCAGTATCCTAACACCCAGCTCAGAAAAAGCACAAACCTTCGTTACACAAACAAGATTAGCTTCCCTTGTTGGACTGCGTGTCTTACACCAAACCCTAATATGACACTTCAGCCACACTGTAAATCCGCTGGTAAACGGTAAAGGCTCAGTAAACACTGTTGAAACAATGGGGTCCTCTTTTTAAGCGCGAGGAGGGGGAGGGCGAAGTGGGGGACGGCGAGGAGGCAGCGGCCCGGGCGCGGCGGCGGGAAGGGGAGGCGGGCGAAGCCTGGTTCCGTTGGAAGGCGTGTTTGCTATTCCCGCCAAAGCCGGAAGGGGGCGCCGGTGTCCAGGAAATCACGCGCAGGGTGGTAGGCGCGTGGGCAGAGCTTTAGACGACGGGGGGGACAGATTGTGATGAGTCAGTTTCCTGCGCAGGACTCCCGCCAGCCAAAACTCCGCTCCCACTCCCGCTGCGCGTCACCCTGGGGTAGGGGAGGAGACTGCGCGGGAGGGGCCGGGGGCCAGGAACACGTCACGCTAAGCCGGCCCGGATCCCCAAACCCCACCCCTGCTGGGAAACCGCGCGTTCTTGCGCCGTCTCTGTCTCACACAAACACACACACGCACGCACGCACCAGGGAGCCGGGATCTGGCCCCTCCACCTTATCTCCACGCCCAAAGCACGGGATGAGTCAGATCCCTGGAAAATAAAAATAGACGGGAACAACGAAAATAAAACGGCTCGAATGGCCTCCCCGGAACACGACGTGGAGCGAAGAAGACAAGGAGGGAGCTGTCGCGGTGCCCCAAAGTACCAAACCCAGTAACAAGATTCTTTTCGACACGAGAGGGGCGCCAAGTGTCCACTGGGCGCCCAGGACAGCTCCCCAAGTGACTCTCCTGGTGAGAGTGGTTTGTGGTCGGCGCTGGGTGGCTGCGCCCGAGGGCGACTCGCCCTCCTGCTCTGCCAAATTCTTTGGCCCTCAGAGAGATAGTTTGGGGCTATGCCGGGTGGGGAGGGGGGTGGCGCCACAAGTCCCTCAATCGCAGTTCCGAAAGACACTGGCCATGAGTAGCATCTGAACCCTCAGAAGCCCCACCCCGCAAAGATGCGCCCCCTGCAACCTCCCACCCAGGTATCGGTTGCGCGTCCCGGCTCAGCTCCGCATCCAGAGTCCAGCTTCCTAACCAGAAGACAGACTGGGTGGGGTTCTGCCGGTGGCAGTGCAAAAGAGGTGGATGAGACCCTTGTGGTTCTCCGACTAACAGAGCACCCGCCCAACACCAGACCGCGGCTCCGGGTTTCCGAGGGCGCGCCAGACACCTGGTGCCAGACCTTTCAGTGGCCCCGCTTCCCTGGGAACACGCTGTGCCAGCCAAGTAGGTCACTGTGTTGATGGGGGACTGAGACTGCGGAGTGGCGGGAGGCCTCTGGGGCGCCACTGCTGCCCAGCGCGGGAGGAGTTCTGATCTCACCAGGCCCGCTCCCCGGGGTCTCCTTGTCACCATGAGTCACCTCCTCGCTAGTTCTTAAGGGACATGTCCTGGCACGTTCCCGAGGGCCAGGGACAGAACCCGTGCTGACCTCAGCGCCTACGAGGTGTCGGACACGGCGACGTCGGGGATTTGGACCTCAACAGCCCGGGTCCAAGCAGCACCAGTTGTATCCGAAAGTCCGAAAGCCGCTCTGGGGCGGAGCCCACTTGAACCTGCTCAGCGTTCCCCGGGCGTCCCCCCACCTCCCGCCGCGGCCCGGCCTCTAGCCTGCGCAGCAAAAAAGCAGCGCCCGGAGTCGAGGGCACTCGCCTACCTCAGCAAGCTGCCAGGAGGGCCCGACCCACGCCTTTCCAAGCCCCTGTAGACTTTCAGGGGGTAGAGAGCGGGCAGTGGATCCCCAGTATTCGCGTCCCCTCTCCCGCCTCGACACTGGCATACATCCTGACCTTGCTCACACGCATTAAGTACAGGCAGTCGTGCGCGCAAAGCCCAGCGCACAAACACACGCCCGTCATTCACCTGCCGCAGAAACAACTCTGAACGCAGCATGCACACACTGAGGCACACACGGACACATTCGGTCACACACAGCGACACTCTCAGCTGAGAGTCGCCGACTCAGGGTCTGCTCTTGCCTGCCGCGGCTCCCTCACCTTGTCTGAAAGTCTCGATGTCTCTGCGAGTCAGCGCCCGGGTCCGGGTCTCCAAGCTACTACTCCGACAGCGCTCGCACCTCAGCTGGAGCTGCCGTGCGCAGCCCTGTTATAGCCGTGGCTCGGGCACGCCTCGGGGGAGGCGGGACCGGCCACTCGGCCCACCGCACCGCCCGCCGGGGACCGCCCTCCCCGGGGGCCCCCGGCAGCTCCGCGCCCGAGTCTGGGCGGGGTTCCAGGCTCTGGGACAGCAGTAGGTCTCGGAACCTCTCGAGCTGCTGGAGGCGCGTTCCTTCGCGCGCCTGGCTTTGCGCGCCCTACACAGGTCTCCACGAACTGAGCCAGAAATCCGGCTTTTGCTAGTTGCAGAATGAGGGGGCGCTTCGCAGGAGGGAGACGGCCATTCCCTCTTCCCTCGTCCCTCTTCCCGGCCCACCACTGACCGTCTCAAGACAATGATTTACACAACAAACGACGAGGAGTGACAATATCCATAAATAATAAAAATGATGTACCTCACTTTGTAAATCGCAGAAAAGCCCCACAATCCCACCACAATTTCCACGGAGCTCTAACTAGATTCTCCCCGCCCCCCTATGAAGCACTTTGGGGCAACCAGACACCCTAACAAATATCTTTGAGGACAGAACAGAATTCAGTCCCCTTTGTTTCAAGATGTGGAACCAGGCACTGTGAACCCGCGTTGCAAGGCTGCTGCTGGTATTGTTCCTGTTTAAGGAACCTGTGAGAGACTTCAGTCTTACGTTAATGGGGAAGGAACAACCGAGACATGGAGGGTGAGAATGAACCCTCAACTCAAACATTATAATCAGCTTCACCGAATTGTGCGTATGGAAGTAGTTGGGTGGCTTTTGCTGTGTATATTCTCAACCACAACAGCAAAATTAAAGTAAAAGAAGGAGAGGATCTGGTGAGTTATCTCCTGGATATTCCCACAGACCCCTCACATTGACTGTAGGGGAAACTCAGGCTCCGAGAATCCAAGTGATCCAATTCAGGTCACACAATAAATAAATGGCTATGGTGGGGTTCGAACTTGGTGACTGTAGGGTGGAACAAACTGTCCAGGAACAGCTTAGTGAGGTAATGTATTAATGAAGGACAATTCTGGAAGTGTCCACTGGTGTTTCTGGCAGAGACAGAAGCAAGAGGGATGGCCAGCTATGCGCACCCACACACCTTAGCCGCCCTCACACTCTCCCTTTGCCTCCTCCTTCCACCTGAAACGTTTGTGGTTTCGGCATAAAAAACATTACAAAAGCACGCTGAACATGACTAACTAATGTCACTGAACTGTGCATGTGAAGGTGGCTGAGATGGCAAATGTTTGTTACCTGTTACCACACACGTGAAAAAATAATATTTTTAATATTGCAGAGAATGGAGTCTAAATCTGAACAGAAATCCCATTAAAAATTCAAATCTGGGCTCTTAGAACGGCTGTAATGACTGACATGTAGGGCTGTTGAGTGTCTGGAAATCTCTGCCCAGACATGCCCAGTCTTCTTCCTCTAACACAGCTGACCTCAGGGAACAGGCTTCCTCCTCTCCTGTTAGGATGGGGAGCCCCGGTAGAAGGGGGAGGGTACCGCCCCAGACGCCCGCCTCTGCCTGACCTGTCAGTCAGGCCTGACTTGTCGCCGGACCTCAGGAGGGTGCCACAGAAGTTGAGATGCCGAGGCGCCTGCCCCCACCTTCTGTCCATCCACACCACTCAAGGGCTGGGTGTCGGGTGTTAGATGTCAGCAGAGGACAGAGGACAAACACGTCCTCTGACTGCCTTGAATCCCCCTTAGCCTGCAGGTATTTCAAATGACATTGTCTATTTACTTCGGTTTTTTTTTTTTTTTTGGTAATGAAGACTTGTACTGAATTATTTAGAGTTTTATGGTACTACACTTCACAATGAAATAATTCTCTTTTCTTGTTATTGGAAAGTGAATATGTTTTGAATGTCTTCAAGCTCCACGGAATTCATCAAATAGTAAGCACCTACTAAGTGTCTAGTATTATTAAAACAAAAAACAAAAACACCACTGCCTTAGAGCCTTAGAGTAGGGTCCAATTCATAGTGACCCTAGAGGTCAGAGTAGAACTGCCCCACAGAGTTTCCAAGAAGCTCCCCGCAGATTTGAACTGCTGACCTTTTGTTTAGCAGATGCAGCACTTACTAGTATTATACAGCACCTAAAAACATTTGCAGCCTGTAGCCAGGCACATCCTTCAAGGAAGGATTTCTGTCCTGAAGAGGGCAGATTGTTAGAGGTCACCGGAGCTGATTCACACCTTGCATGCATGCACACACACGTGCACACACACTTACATGCATGTGTGCACGCGCATGCCAGATCCCAGACTAATCCCAGGAAATCGACTGCAAACCACATTTTCTGTTCAGAGAAACTTAGACCCCTGAGAGAAGACACTGACCCAAGGAACCCAAAGTCTCTCCACGGTCTCTGGGGGTTCCCTATCTCCTACCACTCCTCCTTTACCCCAAAGAAGGTAGCCAAGAATAGAAGAGTCACCACTCTCTTTTATGCCATGGCTCAGCTTGTTGGGACATGCATCCAAGGGCCAGAGGGCTGAAGGAGACCGCAGCCTGCTGCCCAGGCACACTCCCCAGGAGGCAAGTGGCTCAGGGATGGAAGGAGGCCCAGTCTAGAAGACGGAGGGGTGTAGGCCCAGCCGTGTCTCACCCAGCAGGCTCCAGGAAAAAGTAGAAAGCTCAGTCCTGAGGAAAGAGGATGTGAGGACGGCCCCCAGGGTGGCTGTAGGAGCACCCCAGGAGTGGAGAGGAAGTGCTGGAGATAATGTCACCATTTCTCAGAAGAGACTTGGAGAGTCCCAAACAGGGACAGCCAGTTTTCAGAGGAATTCACCTCTGCACACGCTCCCAAGAAGTGAGACCCCAGAGAAGAAGCAGAACAGAGATACTACGTTACCAAGCAGAATAAATAAGCCCTGCCTTTTTTTTCTTTTAAGAAGAGTGATCTGATTGGGGTTTTTATGCACTAAGAGCAAGGGTCAGGACTGACCACAGAGTGAGGCACAGAAATTTGTGACAGAATTTGTGTCACTCAAAAACTTCTAGTCTCTCTAGCTTTCTGACAAAGCCTAAAATTTTACCATCAGAAATCAATTCCTTTGGCTTTGATTTCATTCTTTGTTAAATAAGACCATATAAGTAAAGTGCTCAGCATAGTAAAATCACTTCATGAATTTTAGCTATGATTACTGTTATAGTACAAACACCTTCAGAGAAGACATCCTTTGGAGTTTAGTAATCATTTGAACTTTAGTGGTGTGGTGGTTAACTGCTACAGCTACTAACCAAAAGGTTGGCAGTTCAAATCCACCAGATACTCCTTGGAAACTCCAGGGGGCAGTTCTCCTCTTTCTCTTGGATCACTGTGAGTCAGAATTGACTCAACAGCAATGCATTTGGTTTGATTTGGGGTTCTGGTGTGTTTCCCAAAAATCACACTCTTGAGGCCAAGATTTTGATGCAGAAATTTAGTGGAAAGTACATTCAGGATCAACGCCTGGGGGCGGGGGGCGGTATAAAGGAAACAGGATCAAGCAGGAGGAGGAATTGGGCTGTGGTGAAGGCTGATGCCACTGAGAACTCTGGAACTAGGGTGGCTCTGCAGTTACTGAATTGAAGCAAGGGGTGTGCTGTAACCAGTGGCTTGTGGGGACAGAAAGGTACCAGGGGAGCTCCCTTATCTGAGGCCAATTCCTGAAGAAGGAAGGACTCAGTTGTGTCAACAGCCACCACTCCAGGCCGTGTCCTTTGGGGGTTTTGCATGGCACAGCACAGTGTACATGAGTTAATTGAAACCTTTAGGGACTAGCCTCTTGCTGTTGGGTCAATTCCGACTCATAGCGCCCCTGTAGGACAGAACAGGACTGCCCCACAGTGTTTCCAGGTTGTAATTGCTACAGAAACAGATTAGCACAGCTTTCTCCCACTGAGCTGCTGGTGGGTTCAAACTGCTGACTTTTTGTTTAATGGCTGATAACCACCGAGGTTCCATTAGGGACCAGAAAGAAGGAGGGAAATGCTACCGACAGAAGACACCTTTGGAGCAAAGGGTCCTCTGCATCTCTGATCATATTGTTCTCTGTGCTCGGAATGAGTTTCTCTGACCAACCTATCCCACCTCCATTCCTTTCTCTGCCTTTCGAACTTCTTTTGCTCCTTCACGATCCAATCCACACAACCCCTTGGGGTGAGGTCTTCTGGGGCTGCCTTTGGCTCCCAGAGCTCCTGGGGAGCAAGTCTCTCATCTATGCTTTGCTGGCCTGCTTGCTCTTTGTGCCTAGTGCATCCTCTGAGCTGGAGACCTGGCAGGCTGGGGGTTTGGAATGAACTCATATTTTATTCATCTTTGTACCTTGTAGGCCTGGCAGCCTCAGCCTGGAGCTCAGTGAAAACTTATGCAAGGGCTGTTTTTGGCCTGCACTCTGAGGTTAGGCTTCAGTGTCCTTGCTGCTAAGCCCTCTCTTTTATATTCATCTTTTCATATATCTGTTTAAAAAAGAATAATTACCCCCCACTGTGCCACCCCATGATCAGTTCTGGATCACACCATTGTCATCCATAGGGTTTTCATTCTCAGCCTGAGAACTAGAACACTGCAAGTCACTGACATCTTCAAGTGCCCTCCTTCCCTATCCTGTCCCTCCCTTCCTTACCCTGAAGTAAACAATAACTTGAATGTTTTGCTTAATTTTACTTTGTTTTAAATATTGTTATCACATGTGGCCAAGACAGTAATAAAGTTTTGAAAAATGTACTGACACGTCAACCCTATAGGACAAAGTAGAACGGCCCCACAAGGTTTCCAAGGAGTGGCTGGTGGGTTCAAACTGCCAACCTTTGGGCTAGTAATTGAGCTCTCAACCACTGTGCCACTGGCTTCGAGGCTGTCATGCTCACCCATTTTTCCACGTACTCTTCTGGATTTCCCAGCTTACTTCCTCACAGGTAGGTGGGGCCATGTGACTGTTTCTGACCAAAACAATGGCTGATTTTGGAAGTAGATCACCAGGCCTTTCTTCCTACTTCACCTTTGTCCAGAAGTTCTGCTGAAACCTATTTAGCATCATATCAGCATGCAGCCTCCACTAACAGTTGGGTAACACTATGTATACAAGGCAGTAACTGGTCACTGAACCCAGGTTTCCAGCATGGAAGGCCATAATTCTACCTCTGAACCACCACTGTGCCCAGATTACTGGAGGAGGCCCTAAGAGGTGCTAGTCTGGGCTGAAGTGAGATAGGGAGATCCAGAATTCTGACTATGGCCTCACTCTGTTTCCCCATCCTCATCAGTTGTTTGTCCTCATCTTTGCTCCCTACGGTGTACTATATGCCACCAGGGGTCATGATGTCACCAGAACCACTGCAGAATGCAACATCTATAACCTCCAGATCCCAAATGCCTAGTGGCCCTGCTGGAGCAAGCTCAGAGCCAAGAGATGATGCTTCCTCCTGCACCCCTCTGCTGACAGAGTCTAACAGTTCCACACCTGTGGGAGGAGTGATTGCTGATGACTCCTCCCAGGTACAGAAACCCTGATGACATCGTGGTTAAGTGCTACAGCTGCTAACCAAAAGGTCTACAGTTCAAATCCACAGGCACTCCTGGGTTCATACTCTCAGCTCAGGGCTGCACTTACAAAAGTGCAGAATGTATGGGAATAACACTAACTACGACAACAAATAAAACTTCAGATTTCAGTGACTTAACCCAATAGGAATTTATTTCTCACTCACATGTATATCTACTAGAGGGGTTCTGGGTGACCTCCATCTGGTGATTCAGAGATGCATGTTCTTTCTACACTGTGGCTCCACGACCCCCTAAAAGCCAGCTGCCATCAAGTTCACTCAGACTCATGATGACCCTGTGTATGTTAGAGTAGAATGTGTTCCATAGGGTTTTCAGTTGCTGATTTTTCTAGATTGCCAAGCTTTTCTTCTGAGGTGCCTCTGGGTAGACTTCAATCTTCAGTCTTTCAGTTAGCAGCTAAATACGTTAACTGTTTGCATCATCCAGGACTCCTTACCATCTCCCCCAAACCAAAAAAACCCACTGACTTTGAGCTGATTCCAACTTATAACAACACTATAGGACAGAGTAGAACTGCTCCATAGGGTTTCCAAGAAGCACCTAGCAGATTTGAACTGCCAACCTTTTGGTTAACAGATGTAGCACTTATCAACCACATCACCAGGGTTTCCAACATCCACAGTGTCTCAGAATCTGTGCTTTGAGCATGAAGGCATGAGCACATCTTCACCACCTGGCTCAGAAGTAACATGCATCATCCGTCACCCACATTCCGTCAGTGAGAAATTGTTATGTGACCTCACCTAGATGCAAGAGTCGATGTCATCCCTGAAAGGAGGCATAGATTTGGGATGACCTGCTCGCCACCGTGTGTCATAACAAAGGAGTGAGGTAGACAGAAAGCCCTCCTCCTCCCTCCTTTCTACAAGAGGTTTTTTTTTCAGGCTGAGTCTGTGGAAAACAGTCACAAGAAGAACAGAACCAGGTCTGCACTTTGTGACCTTGGACCTCAATGTCTTCATCCACAAAATGGGTACTTTCTTATCTATGATCTTATCACCGCTCTAAGAGATTGGAGGAAAAGTAAAACAGCAGCAAGATAAACATGATCCTCCCGGTTCCCAAACCAGCACTCAGTTTCCACCTTATGATCTAGAGGTTTTTTGTTTTCTGTTTTTTTTTTTTTGGTCACTAATCAACACATCAAAGTTGGCTGAGAAGTCACAACATTGAAATGCAAGGAAATCCCTTGCTCAGCAAATCAGTCTGAAACTTCTCCTGGAGCCCTAGAAGAAGCCTTACTAAGCAGAAAAAAACCTTTTACTGCTAGAATTCAGCTACAGAGACCCTGACGCACAGGTTCTTGACGGGGTGTGCAGGACCAGCCTGGACACGGTGGCAGGGGAGAGCAGCTTGCTGCATGAGACTTCGGGGGAGGCCTGATCCTCTTTTATCACCATGAAGGTGCCTGAAATCCAGCCATTAGAGCTTCTTCCCTCGAGCTGGGCTACTGTCAACAAATGGAATGGAAAAAAGGAAATTGCCTTTTGAAAAACACTCAGGTCCTACATCATGCTGAATCTGCCTGGAAGAAGACACAGGAAACAATGATAGCAGTCACCTCTGGGGAGAGGAGCAGTTCCACCCTGTCCCCCCTGCCCAGGGCACCGTTAACATCTTCTGAGTCTATGTGGACAGCGCCCCTGGAGTTACGCTGTGCACAGCCGTCCCGTCAGGGTGAAAGAGGCTCTCTCTTCTCCATGTGTTTTTAAATGGTTAATACCATTTTAATAATTAATACAATTTTAAAATGTATCCCATGCGTCAGCCCCGACTCGACGGCACTTGGCTTGGCCTGACTTAAAAAATGTAATCAATGTCACTGAATTGTTTATGTAGGAATTGTTGAATTGCATTATGTTTTGCTGTGTGTATTTTCACCAAAATATAATAGATTTTTAAATATATATATATATATAAAATAAAAATATATTCCAAGTTCCAGCCCTACTGAGGTAATTCCAGGCTCACTGAATTAAAATTGAGGGTCAACTGAAGGCTGTATTTTGAAGTCTCCCCTGGTAGTTGAGACTTTTCTGTTCCCCAGGCTCACTGCTTTGAGAATCCTGAGGTAGTCTTCCCAGGCCCAGGGTCTTTTTGTCACCTCTAGAAGCTCTCAGCAGACTCTTCAATCTTGGTGTGACAATGACGGAACTAGGAATTAGGTTCTGTCATTGAAGGGCTGGAAAGGAGAGAAGGGAGCCAGGATTTCCTGCAGGGTGCGATGGGGGCTCCCTCTGAGCAAGCAAGAAGCCAGCTTTGCCTCCTGGGCAGTCAGCACCCAGCTCCTCCACCACGACCCCACAGCCCTGAAAGTCCCTCCATCTCCCATGTCCCCTTCCCCACATCACACCAGCATCTCTCTGGACGGCTAGGCCTTGTTGCTCGGCTTTGCCCGGACTTGCCTTTCCTTGCCTAATCATGGGGCCTCCGCAGTGGCCTTGCTGGGTGCCAGGGGCCCCGCCCACTCACCACTGGATAAAACCAGCTAATTATATCACTCGAGACCCAGGGCAGAGCTGTGTAGGCATTTTCAGCTGGCTCAGCCTGTTTCTACTTGCTTTTCTTGATTGTTCTTGAGTTTTCAAAATAATAATACCAACCAACCAGGAAAAATTGCCCATGGCTATTTGGAGCAGGCTGCTGACATTCAGGCCATCCATCACTCACCTGCTGCTAGAGGCTGAGACTTCGCCAACCCTTTCAGCTTAGCAAAGCAAAAGGAGACTCTTGATTCCCAAATCAGGGCTCAAGAGACACTGTGACTCTAAGAACAGGATACACTGGAGTCAACAGAATCTTGAGACAGACAAATACTGCTTTGATAACGACATCAATAACAGCAGCACACAATCATTTATTTTTTTCCAAAATCTTTAAGATTCTATTTGTAGTTTAGTCCAAAGAGCAGAGTTTTGTTTTTCAATAATTTCCTGTATTTATTTATTTCAGTAGGTAATGCATTCACATGATTCCCAGTCAAAAGATGCAAAAGGATGTGTATCCAACAATCTTCCTTCCCACTCTTGCCTTCCAGTGCCCTTTTCCTCCCCGGATGCCAAGACTATGGCCAGCTGATTCTGGCTCCTCCATGGATGGTCTGTGTGTGTCCAGGTCCACAGTCCTCCATCCGAAACTGTTTAGAATCCAGAGCAGCTCAGATGTTAGAAAGGTAATGAGGTGTGTCTGAAACCCTGCTTGCTGTAGTGGCTGAGAGCTACATTTGCTAACCAAAAGCTTGGCAACTTGAACCCAGCAGGCACTCCTTGGGAACTATGGGACAGTTCTACTCTACCTTTGGGATCACTATGAGTTGAGCTGACACGATAGGTGTAGGGTCAAGGTGCATCTAGCCCGTATTCTGTAACATCCCTAGTCTAACTTGACCCATCATGCCAATTTCCCTGAACAGTCCTGTTTTTTGCACTGTTGAGTCCCATGTCTAAGAACTCCCCTAGTCCCAGTCAAACCACAACCATTGGTCACCCTAGGTCTGGGACAGCACCCCATAATGTATTCACACTAACAGGATTAAACAAAAACAGCAAATGGTTTCACATCCTTGCAGCTCAGGTTTTGCGACCAAACTAGTCTGCCAGTTTCTCTGTGACTGAAAGTGTAAGTCCAGTGGCAGGGCAGGGAGAGGGGAGACAAGAGCTCTGCAGAGATCTCCTGGACCTCCTCTACTTATCTATCCTACGTCATGAAAAGTCACGTCCCATCAAGATTGAGTTTCTCCCAAAATAAAGGAAAACACTTACATCCAAATCTACTTCTTCTACTTCATCCCCACCCCGCCTCCCGAGCTCCGTCCAACCTTGAGTGTTTATCAGGGCTGGGATATGGAAGTCCCTGCCTTCTCAAAGTTAACAGTCTCATCATGGAGATAAAGTTGGAGCACATGAAACAATCATGAACAGTACCAGGAAGCATCTAAAACGAAGCAAAAACTCATTACCATCGAGTCAATTCTGAGTCACAGTAACCCTATAAGACACTGGTGGATTTGAACTGCTGACTTTTCGGTTAGCAGCCATGGTTCTTAACCACTATGCCACCAGAGTTTCCAGGAAGCACCTAATGTAGGGCAGATTGTGAGATTCTAAGCATGCCCTAGTAAACCCCAAAATTAAAAAACCACCACTGCCATGGAGTCGGGTCAGACTCACAGTGACCCTAGAAGTCAGAGAACTGCTCCATGGAGTTCCCAAGGAGCACCTCACTGATTTGAACTGCTGACCTTTGGTTAGCAGATGTAGCACTTAACCCACTGTGCTACCAGGGTTTCCATGCCTTCATCAAGTGCCCTCAGATACAGTCCACAAGGTCAAAGACACACTGGGAGTTCATGACACTGAGACAAGCAGGACTTGCCTCCTCCTGATTTCACTTATTTTAAAATAAAAACATAAATGTTTATAGATAATACACATTTGTGCATGCTGCACATATATTCATACACACAATGAAGTACATAGGAGGAACATGAATACCACCCAGACATAACTAACACCTCACAGGATTGGTGTATTGGGTTTGAAGGCTTAGGACCATAGTCTTATGGGACAACTCAGCCAAATGGCACAACATAGTCAATAAGTTTATGTCTACATCTAAATATGGTAAATAGCATCCAGAGTCTTAAAAGCTTGCTTGTGTCCATTTAAGATATATCTATTAGTCTCCACTCATCTGCAGCAGAAGAGAAAGAAGGAAACCAAAGACTCAAGGGAGAAACTAGTCTACGAGACTAAATGTTTACATAAACTACGGCCTCATCTATACAGAGACCAGAAGAACTAGATGGTGCCCACTAACATTACCAACTGTTCTGACCAACAGGTAGAATGTGAGAAAATTGTAGAACAAAATTCTACGTCTTAAAAACAAAAGGCTAGATTTACTGGACTAGCAGAGACCACAAGAACCCCCAAGACAATCAGACTATTGTCTTGAGAAATGCTTTGAACTTTGAACTGGAACTATGTACTCACAGAGGTCACCTTTCAGCTAAATAACAGACTGGCTTATAAAATACACAAGATTACCCATGAGTACTTTCATTAAAAAAAAAAAAAAAAAATCTATACAAGACCAAACGGTCAACATTTACCCTAAAGCAAATACGTGAATGCCAGGGAGGTGTGGAGCTAGATTACTGGAAGCAGAACAACCAACACGGAAATAATGAGAACGTTAACAAGATATGGAAAACGTTAACAAGATGTGGAAAATTGCTCAGTGACCCAAAGTCAATGAAATTGTCAAATGGGAACCTAACGAAAACCTGTGTCAATTCTCACCCCAAACTGAATAAAATACCAAAAAAGAAAGCATAAACATTTAATGTCATAGACTACCAAACAGACCTCAAGTTGTGGAGAAGCGAAGTCTCAATAATGAATGCTGATCTATAGTTGGGCTCTTTTCTCCCTGACCTGTGACTGTTCATCAGCTTTAGCTTCTGGTTAAGTCTCTAGACTAGTACATTCCCCCAGTTAGTCTTGTAGTCAAGTTTCTGAGTTGCTTGCAAACCCCTCTGTGGCTTCAGATGTTTCTTGTGTCTTCTGGATTCAAAGAGCCTTTCAGCTTTTCCTGTCTGCCCAGGGCTTTGCTCTGCCCCAGGAATAAGCCACTTCCTGTTTTGGTTTTCCTTCAGAACAAAACAGACTCAGAGCACCTGCATTTATTCCCTTACTCACCCAAGGTTAACACTCAGCCCAAACGGTGACAGGGAGAGGCTGTGGCTGCAAAAGAGATAATAAAAAGTTCAACAGGCTTACATGGACTAAAATACTACCCAGGTAGGTCTCTGGTGACCAGGCCCGGGGAAAAAAAGGAGCAGAATTTCAGCAGAGGGGGCCTTCAGAGTCTGAACTGGAACTCTCTTCCTAAATCAAGCAGAGGGTCCAGGTTTGGTGGGGCCAAAGTTTAGGCAATGATGGACATTCTCTTTTAGAAAAAGAAGACAGGCATAAATTTAACTGCCAAGGCACCTCCCATGTAAATGAGAGTCCTGGAGGCCCCTCTTCATTAGACTTACTGTGACCAAATAAAAGCCATGATAGTAATGGGGGCGGGGTTAGGAGTGGCAGCACTTGGAAACATAATTTTAAGATTTAAAGGAGCAGAAAAGCCTGGACCAGAAGAGGACAGAGGAGAGACAAGAGAGAGAAGATGGGGCCAGTGTCTAGCTCAGCCTATCTCATGCATGCTGGATGCCCCTGTTGGCACTCTCCAGGGTACTGTCTGGTGGTTCCCACTTCCAACCCATCTCTTCCATGTTAATACTACTGCTATCATACAAGTTGGTATTATAGCAATTCACATTTATCAAGCACTGTCTACATGCCAGAAAACCCAGTGGCATAGTGGTTAAGTGCTACAGCTGCTAACCAAAAGGTGCTAACCAAAAGTTTCAATCCACCAAAAACTCCTTGGAAACTCTACGGGGCCATTCTACTCCGTCCTGTAGGGTCGCCAAGAGTCAGAATTGACTCAACAGCAGCGGTTTGGTTTTTTTATCTACATGCCAGGCACTCTTCCAAGCACTTTACCCACTGTGACTCAGTTGATTCTCACAACTCTGTGAATGAGACACCATGACTTTCCTCGCCATCTCACAGATTAGCAAACTAGGTACAGAGAGATTAATTGCCCCAAACAGACACAGAGCAAGGATCTGAACTGAGACAGGTGGGCTCCAAAGACAAAGCTCTCAACCACTAACAACAATAACACTTAGGTTGTGATTACCCTGCTCCTCTATGTGTTCACGTGTATCAGCATAACTACTCCTTACAGGTACCATTATTATCCCCATTTTACAGAAGAGGTAACTGAGGCAAGAAAAGTCAAGGCAAATGCCTAGTTCATACAGCTAGGAAGCTGCAAAAAAGGGATTTGAACCCAGGCTGACTGCCTCAGGAGCTCTAGTGGCAAACTGTTGACCGCTGGGCTGCTAATCCGAAGGTGGGCAGTTTGAGCCTACCAGCCGGTACAAGGAAAAAAGATGTGGCAGTCTGTTTCTGCAAACATTACAGCCTTGGAAACCCTATGAGGCAGTTCTATTCTGTCCTAAAGAGTCACCATGAGTCAGAAACACTCAACGGCAATGAGTTTTTTCTTTTTCTTTGTTTTAAAAAAAATTCCATCTTCCAGAAACCAGTTCTTGTACACTTCTGGCTTGAAAGGGAATTTGACAGCTGTGACCATGGCTCATGTTTTTTTGCATCTCTCATGGTTCCAACACTGCAGACTCTACTAAGCGCCTAATTAATAGCTAGCCAAAGCCAAGTGCTGTCGAGACGTATCTGACTCATGGCAAATCAATAGCTAATCCTCTTCTAAATTAAGTCTTTTGTTGATATTTACAAAGATCCTATTCTGAGGACCTTGTCAAAAAATCTAGAAAAGAGAGGAAGACTCCAAGAAGTGCAAGTCACCTTTGCTGCAGTAGTGGTAACTCTGGCTAACATTCTGATGTCTTGCCAAACCACTATTACAAAATAGGACTCCCACTGTATGTCCTGTTTTGTAACTTCCGTTTTTCTCACTGATCAATAAGCCACATTTTCCCACAGCATTCCATTTTTCTCTGCAGTTTCCACAGAAGTATACTTAGCTTATACAAGGAGCTTCCAGCAATGAGCTGGAGGGTTCCCCACAGTTAGTCCTCTTCCCAGGCACAGACCCCACCCTCCAACATGTACTTGACTCTCTTCTTTCTAGCATTCTGGAAAGTTCATGCCATTCGCTCTGCACTCCTTCTTAGACCCAGGTCTCCTCTACCCCTGCCAAAGGCTGTGTTTCTCATCCTTCTCAAAGTTGTCATGCCTGGACTACCTCGTCTCCCTCAGTGCACTCTGAATTTTCCCACAACCTCCTTTGCCCACCATCAAAACTCCATTCTGTGCCCTATTCCTACAGGGCTTGCAAGAGAATCTAATTCCATCAGAAAGCTGGCATTAGGCAATGTCTGTTGCAATGCATAAAGTGACAGGGGAGTCAACTCCAGCCAGGGTGCTGGAGGCTGCCATGTGGGGGCCTCTTCCAAGAATACAGGTGCATTTTGAGCAGGGACCTTCAAGACACAACGCCTTAATCCAATAGGGGAATTCCCCGTGTAATTTCAAGCAACCAGGCAGAACCTGTGAGTTATTTTGGTGCAAGGAGCCCTTTTGATGTGTGTGCCTTAAACTCCAACAAGGAGACAGCAGCCTAATCCACCCCAAGGGTGGGGCAACCTGGGCATCTTGCCCCATTGGGACAGAATGAAAGGCTTTTGCAGGTTCAAGACAGGTGGCTTCTTGATTCTGGCTGCAGTGTCTCCCCAACAATCAGGGAGGGAGGGAGCTGTGCAGACATCTGGCAGGAGGGGAAAGCCTCGTTGGGGGGAACAAGGAGATAAGTCTTCCTAATCTGCTCTGCACACCTTGCACTATGTGACCTCAGATGCCTATTCCTCTCTGACATCCTTGTCATAGCAGCACCTACCTTACCCACCTGACAGGTTTCTTAAGAATCAGGTGGGATGAGTTCAGTGAGAGTGCTTTGCCAAGGGTGAAACCCCAAAGTCAGATGTGGTTAGCTCTTCTTGCCTGTTTCTTTTTTCGGAAGGTGCTGACAGCTCCTTAGTGTATGAAAGCATTTCCCCCTCTAGACAGCAGGGAAGAGGACTTGAGGCTCCAGGAGTTGGCTCTGTAGGTTCTCAGTTTAGACCACTGTGGCTCCCTATTTCTCTGCCACCAAAGTAGCTCAGATTTTATCACCGATATTTATTGGGAGTCTAGGCAGAATTTATTCGAATGATATGTGGGTGACCAACCTTCCAGAATGCATGGGATGGAGGACTTTCAGTACTGGTATCATGACAGTCCTAGGCACAAGGATTATTTCATTACCCTAGGTGTACCTATGGGTTGTGCAGGTCAAATGTAGGTGTGGTTTTGTTTGATATGGTGTATATATACATATATATATACACACATACTATATACATACATGTATATGTATATATATATATATACACATATTATATAGTGTGTGTGTGTGTTGGTGTTGGACACCCTGGTGGTGTAGTGGTTAAGTGCTATGTCTGCTAACCAAAAGGTCAGCAGTTCAAATCTGCCAGGTGCTCCTTGGAAACTCTACAGGGCAGCTCTACTCTGACCTATAGGGTTGCTATAAATTGGAATCAACTCAACGGCATTGGGTTTTTTAGGGGGGCTTTTGTATTGATGTGGGTGTGCGACTGTGTTTGGTGGAGTGAGCTGAGTGTGGATCTGGGGGTACATTGAGATTTTTGTGTTGGGTTTATGTTTCTGTGTGTGTGAATATATGTACTTTGTGTACAGTGTGTGCTGTGGTCTCTGGTGATACGACATTTGCATATTTGTAAGATGTACGTGTATGTGCGGGGCTTTTATGATGTGTTGGATTTAGTGTGATGTGGATAGTGTACACACACTGATCACGTGCAGTGAATATTTTTTTCAGCAGGGGTGCATCTGTTGTATTGTTATGGGAGTGGTGTCCTTTGCAAGTCATTTGTATGTATGTCTCAAGTGTAACTCACTGTGCACTGTGTGAAAGGCATGTAGTATGTGGGCAAAATGCATGTGTTTTGTAAGGTATGCAAGTGTAAGGGGTACACTAATATGTTCATATTGTGTGTGCTGTGTTATGGGATGTAGTAATATCTTTCGCAAGCAGAGTGAATACTGTGCATGCTGTGGGTTCTCTGGTGAGAGGGTTGAGACTCTTGTGTCATTCGTGTTCGTATGCTTCTGTTGTGCTGTGCTTAGGCTCCGTGTACAGCGTGCATGACGTGATGGGGTGCACGATCGCGTGTATGCTTCGTTTGGTTTGGGGGAGGAGATGTGTGTCATCTGCATGCCAAATATTGTTGTCGTGTGTTACTGTGTGCTAAGGTACCTGTGCCTGTGTGTGGTGGTACTCACGTGTACATGTCGCTCGGGCGTGATGCGCATCACATCCCCACACCCCCACACCCCCACACCCCCACACCCCCCCGACACCCCCCCACACCCTCCCGACACCTCCCCACCCCCCCACCCACACCCACCCACGCCCCCACACCCACCCACACCCACACACACACAGTGGCTGGAGGGAGGTGGCTCAGGGAGGCCTGCAGCAGCGGTGACGGGGCCTCTGGTCAGCTCCCCCGACAAGCTCGGGCAGGTCCAGAGGCCGCCGCTTCCCTCCCGGGAACGGACCTGCCGCGGGGGGTGGGGGTGGGGCGGGGCATTCTGGGAATCGGGCCACGCCCACCGCGGAGGCCGCCGGGAAGCGGCCGGAGGCCACGCCCCGCTCTGGCGTCGGCAAGCGGCTTGTGCTTATGGCGTCCTGGTGGCTGTGGCAGAGAGAGTGGAGAGTCCCCGTGCGTGTCCGGCGGGTCAAAACCCCGCGTCCGAGCACCCCGCGCCCAGGTCCCGGCGACCCAGAAATGGAGAAGCAGCTCCACACTTGGGGCCCTTCTAAAGTCGACTGTGTTTTCACTTTCCTACTTGAGTGATGTCTCCCGTCGATCGAACGCCGTGCCCTTTACGCCTTTTTCTGGTTAAATACGGCGACCCTAGAAAGCGGAATGAACCGCTTCACTCAGCTGAGTTTCCTGAGGGTCAGAGAGGGGAATGGACCCGCCCCACTCGTATCCCTAACGTCCAAACTTGATTCGGGCATTTATTGATGAGGAAGAAGGAGGTCACTGAATAGTGTCACCCCAAGTTTCCGAAAAACCTATGCTTGCCAAAATCTCGCGTGAGAGACTTTTCTAATTCCCTCGCCCGCGATGGAAAGGGAGTCTAGGTTTATTGACATCGAAGCCAGGAAGAATGAAGATGTTAGATAACCGTGTGGAGTATGTATGACATGCTACTTTCCAGAGTTAGTCAATTTAAACAGGACAGGAAAGAGGCTAACTGCCCCCAGCTTATATTTAATACTGCATTGCAGGGTGAAGGATTAATATATCTCCTCTTAAAATCCAAATGGTCATAGTTCAGATACACTTTTGGTAGTCTCTACCTCTCCGCCTACTATCCATTTTCCTCTCCCTATTTCCCGTGTGTTTGATCTCTTGGGCTTTGTGTGGAAACCCTGGTGTCGTAGTGAGTTAAATGCTGTGTCTGCTAACCAAAAAGTTCGGCAGTTCAAACCCACGAGGCGCTTCTTGGAAACTCTGTGGGGCAGTTCTGCTTTGACCTCCAGGGTCGCTGTGAGTCGGCCACGACTCGATGGCAGTAGGTAGAGGCTTTATGTAGATCAAAACTGATCAAACATTGGCAGTTCCTATGCTCATCCTAAAACACTTATTTGGAAAACTTTTATTACAGCACGCAGGGGAGTTGTTTGTTTGGTTAGAGTCTTGAAAGTCCCGAGACTGATTGCATCACCTTGTACTTCTGTACTATATGGCCAGAGGGGTGGCCTGTGGTGTGCTGGAGCCGGCTAGTACTGGATCAGCAGTGATTGTAGGAATTTTGCAGGCTGGTTGTTAAGCCAGAGGTAGCTTGAAATTGGCCATGGAGAGTCCATGGAAATCAGCTTTCCTCCTTGCCTCTCTGGGAACCAGATTGTCAGTACACTCAATACTGGCTGTTTAAAGGAGCCCTGGTGGCGCAGTGGTTAAGCGCTCAGCTGCTAACTGAAAGGTTAGTTGTTACAACCCACAGCAATTCCACAGGAGAAAGACCTAGTGAGTGATGTGTTTTCACAAGGATTACAGCTAAGAAAACCGTATGAGGCCGTTCTCCTCTGTCATGTGAGGTCAGCTGTGCATCAATATTGCTTCCACAGCACCTAACAACAACATTGGCTGTTTGTTCATCTTAGGTCCAATTAAAGCACCGTGAAATCAGTTTTCCAACCTCGTAGGTACTTAAATAGAAAGTGAGAACTGTGGAATGGGTGGCATGGATGCAGGAGGCAACAACAAGGTCGGTGGATGGTGGGAGACAATGCTGGAACTTGAGAATGGACTATGACAGTTAGTAGTTAGAGTTCACTTTTAAACCGATAAACCCATTGCCATCAAGTGGATTCCAACTCATAGCAACCCTATAGGACAGAGTAGAACTGGTCTGTAGGGTTTCCAAGGAGGGCCTTGTAGATTCAAATTGCCAACCTTTTGGTTAGTAGCCAAACACTTAACCACTACACCACCAGGGTTTCCAGTTCTTTCAGTTAATATTTATTAAGCATTTACCATGTGCCAGACACTGTTTAAAACACTTTAAATGTGCTAACTCATTTCATCTCCATAGTAACCTTATTAAAAAAAACCAAAACCTAGAGGCCATCGAATCGATTCAGACACATAGCAACCCTGTAGGTCAGAGTAGAACTGCCCCATAGAGTTTCCAAGGAGCACCTGGTGGATTCAAACCGCCAACCTTTTCGTTAGCAGCCATAGCACTTAACCACTACACCACCAGGGTTTCCTACCTTGTAAAGTAGATTGCATTATTATACCTATTTTACAAACAGAGACACTGAAACTCTGAGACGCTGAGTAATTTGGCCAAGGTTATTCAGCTAGTTAAGTGGTAGAGCTGGACTTCGACCCTAGACCGACCGTCTAAGTCCAGGGTGCCTGCTCTTAAACCCACTGTAGTACATGGTGTGCACCTTAACCATTAGATTAGGCTGCAGCATGGTTGCTGTTGTGGCTGTTATTATTTTTAATTGCTCTCAATTAGATTTCAACTCCTGGTGATTCATGTGCAGAGTAGAATTGTGCCATAGGGTTTTCAAGGCTGGGATTTTTTGGAAGCAGATTGCTAGGCCTGTCTTCCATGACACCTCTGAATAGGTTCAATTCAACAACCTTTCAGCTAGGAATTGAGTGCTTCACTGTTGGCACTACCCACAGTAACAACCCCAAGTCTCAGTGTTTTACAGTAATAAAAGTTTATTCTTGCTTGTGTAACATGTTGTTATGGCACGTGTCAGCTGTGATTCTGTCTTAATATATCCTATTCTGGCACTCAGGCTGAAGGAGTCGTTCTTAACATGGGTTTTCCCCAACGAGAAGAAAAATTCCAGAATCATGTGATGATTCTTAAGATGCTACTCATAATACAGCATACATTACATCACTTGGGTCACATTCCATCGATCAAAGCAGGTCCTGGAGCCAAGCCTGACTCAATGGGGTTTGAGAAATAGACCACCCCTTGCCCCAAGGAGCTGCAATTCATGTGGCAACCTGCTGGGCAATGAATAACTGGCAATGGTCTTAGGTCTGCTTCCCTAGAAATAGACCCTAAGTCAAGGATTTGTATGCAAGTCATTTGTTAAGGAAATATGTCTGGGAGAAACCAGATAGGGAGTAGCAGAGCAAGCTGAGAGGAAGCCAAGTGAGGAGAGTATTGCAGGCAAAGTCCCAGGCTCAGGTTGATCCCACTTGGGGTGCTGGAGTATAAAGCATGCATCACAGTTTATCCAGACCCAAGGAACGTGGACTTTCACAGTTCCACAGCTGTCAGCTCTCCCCTTGGTTAAAGTCTGCTCCAAAGGGACGTCAGCCACTGTGCACTTTGGGTTTCTTCAACCTAGATCAAGCAACTCCAGTGGCCTGAGAGCAATCCTCCAAAATGGTGTATGACTCTTAGAAACTAAATCACGCAGGTGTTGAGGGAGGGAACAGAATGTGAATGAGACCTGAGAAGGTTGGAAAGAGCACCAACCCTGTCCACTAACAGAACAAGAGTATCACCTTTCACATGGCCTGTATTTTATACTGTCTTATTTTGGTATCAAAAGTACATTATTTCTCCCATAGTGAATGGCATGTCTTTGATGCCAGGCACAGGGGCCAGAGACAGCAATGGGACATCAATACAGGTTTTTCTGTAACCCAGGGACACATTTACTAAGCATATGTGCGTCATACTGAAATCTTTGCAGATATAAGAGAAATGTACTATCAGACTGAAGTCTCATATTCAGCCTTGAACAGATTTTTTTTTTTAATCCGCAGAAAGACACATGTAAGAGCAACTGTGGAATAGCAAAGACAGAAAAATCTGAGAATTAGGGAAATGAAATATATAACCTATAAAGGAACTCAGATAGAGTAACAACCAGAAGCTTACCTTCAACTGCAATAAAGGTTAGAAGACGATAGAATGATAACTTCAAGAGAGGTATAAGGTAGGCCACTATTTCTTATTAGAAGGTAAAACAAAATAATTACAGGATACTGTAGTGAATTAATCATCATGAAAAAAAGTTGCTCTACAGTTACTGAATGTTACCCATGTGAGAACCAAAACATTATTTTAATAATCTCTGATGAAGATCATTTAAAAATACATTACCTTGTCCCTCCCTTCTTAACAAAGAGTTCTGGTTCAACATGTGTGTTTAGGTAGTAAGACTACCAGAGCTTACTGAGGTTTGCTAGGTTGTTAGTACCTGCATTAAACATTTCCATGCTGTTGTGTTTTAGACTTCTTTGTGCTGTTTATGGTTTTTTTCTCTCCACTGCAACAATAGCTTTCTCAAACCTCCTAACCCGCTCTTGCATTTTGTATGCAGTAGTGTAAATGTGGGTTAAGGGGTTTCTCCATCTGTAGTTGATTAGCTGTGTGTACCCATTGCCACTGAGTCGATTCTGACTCATAGTAACTCTATAGGACAGAGTAGAACTGCCCCCATAGAGTTTCCAAGGAGCACCTGGTAGATTTGAACTGCCAACTGCTGTGCCACCAGGGTTTCTCAGCAGTATGTAGCAGATTATAGTTTCCAAAGAAAGCCCCCACAATGTATTATTCACCATGGTTTCTTTACGTTATAACGTTGACACTGCGTCCATCCTATGGGCCTCCTCCCCCTGAATCTGAGTGGGCCCACTATAGCCAAAGTGATGCTTTCTGATGTACAGCTTCTATCTGGTACTCCGGGGACGCTTGTTCTTGTTCAGTCACCATGCACAGGGAAGAAAGAAACCACAGGCATTCCGGCAGACAGTCCCAGCTGAGGTCCCCTTGGAGCGCCAGCACTAGCATCCAGACATGTGAGCCTCCAGCCTTTGAACCACCACAGCTGATGCCAAGTGGAGCAGAAATGAGCTGTCTCTGCCAAGCCCTGCCTGAATTACAGATTCTTGAACAAAAGAAATTACTGCTCTTTTCTTAAACCTCTAAGTTTGGATAGTATCATTCATTGTAATAGATAACTGGAAAACTATGCAAACCACTTTTTACTCACTGCTTAATGAGACTTGCTGGTGGGAGCCTTTTAGGGATCTTTACCCAAAGGGGTCCTTTGCCAGCTGTGAGGAAGTTCCAACATTATAAATTATTTCAAGTTTCCTTCTGCTGCAGACAAAGCTCCTTTGGTTTCAAGGAAGAGAAGAAACCCATTCAATTTACCTTCGGGGAAAAAGGCTTAATGAAAGGAAACCAAGAGACACAAAGCAATCCAAGAACAGGAACTGCTGCACAGCATGGTCTCATGGAAACTGGAACTCTAATATATGTATATATTTTTTATGGCTTTTTTGCTCCTCTCTGCACATATACTGTATTCTTCATTACTTAGATTTTGTTGATTTAGCTGTCATTTCAGACATGGATCGTCACGTATGTCTCCAGTTCCTAGTCCTTGTTACATCACAACCTTTACGTTCCACTGTTCACTCAGTGCCCAGATCCAAATTCCTGAGAAGGTATCTGATTGAAAAAAACATCTCTTTGCTAAGCAGCCAAGAGCAAGGTCCCAAAAAGCACAGGCGTCTGGGCTAATCACACTGAACTGACTTTAGTTAAGTTCTCCCTCTTGAAGCCAATCAGGAGGGCCTTGGAAGTGGCTTTTGAGGTAAGAAGTCTCCCCAAAGAGGTACGGGTGAGGCATGCAGTGATCGACCCCTCCAGGACACCTCACCCTTAAGGCTGTTAACTCCTGGACAGAAAATGAAAGTGGAGATGGGCAGAAATGTGAGTTCCAGATGGGTTGCCAGCAGCACAGAGTCAGGAACTGCCAGCACGAAGAAGGTCTTGAAGATGCAGAACAGCAGATGACCAGGCCAGTGAGTATAGAGACGAGCCCAGAGGCAAAAGCGCCTCCCAGCCAACTCCCAGAGTTGATTCAGAGTTTTAGCAATATGGAAAAATGTGACATCCTACTCTTGAAGGCTCCATGGCATCCTAGATACAGAGTCTATAGAGTCCAACACACTCTGAGCTCTGATCCTGGTTTTGCTAATTTAAAAGCTGTATCACCACAGGCAAGTTGCCCTCTTTCGGCTTTGGTTTCTTCATCTGTAAAATGGGGATAACAATACCAATTTTAAAGGGTGAGGGTGAGAACTAAATAACTCTATCCAAATGTTTAACTCAGGGTCTGGCACGTCACATATGCTCCCTAAATGTTTGTAAACTTCCTTTCTTTCCCCGACTTGACTGGGGGACATAGAGTGAGCATGTAGTATGTGTACTTTATGGTTTTATACATTTATAGAAGGCTGTCCTATGGGTTTGTTTCTAGAGGGGAGAAGAGAGGGTGGAGAAGCAGGGACAGGTATTTATTGGGAGGATATTAGTAAGAGGATGAGGGTGAGGAGAGGAAAGCTGTAGAGAGGTGAGCATGCAAAATTCACTTGGGTTGTATACTTTCACTTAATAATAATGAATTCAACCCCCACCAGACGTTAGTGCTGTGTAGACCCCCACTGTCCTCAGGCAGTTCAGCAGTTCCCCTCAATGGCAATTCCTGAGCACTGAGGATGGGCCATCAACTTCCAAGACTTAGTCACTGAGGCTGAGGAGAGGAGCACTGGGTCCGGAGCCCCAGGCCTGGTGTCTAGTTAGCTAACACTGACACTGCATCCATCCTATGGACCTCCTCCCCCTAGTCTGAGTGGGCCCACTGTAGCCAAAGTGATGCTTTCTGACATACAGCTCCTAACTAGCTAGTTAGCTAGTGCCTCTGACCCGCTCCGTGTCCTTAGGCACGTCATTTTGCCTTTCCTAGCCTGAGTGTCCACAGCTATATAATAAAAATTTAGACCTGGTATTTTCCAAGGAGTGTCAAACTCAAGTAGAGAAGGGTGTCTTAGTGATTAATGGTAGAGTTACTCAGATGTCAGCTCAAATCCAGTCTCTCTCACTTATTAGTGGTGTGACCCAGGCCAAGTTTCCTCTGTACACTTGTGTCTTTATCTGTAAAGCAGAGAAGAGTTACACGTTGTAAGTTTGTTCTGAGGATTGTTATTGCTAGGTGCCAACTCATAGTGACCCCGTGTACAACAGAACAAAACACTGCCTGGTCACCTGCCATCCTCACACTTGTGTTTGAGCCCACTGTCACAGCCACGGTGCCAGTCCATCTGGTTGAGTCTTCTTTTTTTTTCTTTCTGGCCTTCTATTTTACCAAGCATGATGTTCTTCTCCAGGGACTGATCCCTTCTGATAACATGTCCAAAGTAGGTGAGATGAAGTCTTGCCATCCTGGTTTCTGAGGAGCATTCCACTGTACTTCTTCTAAGACAGATTTGCTCCTTTTTTTGGCAGTCCATGATATATTCAGTATTCTTCGCTAACAACACAATTAATTCAAAGGCATCAGTTCTTCAGTCTTCCTTGTTCATTGTCCAACTTTCACACGTGTATGAGAGGATTGAAAATGCCATAGCTTAGATCAGGCACACCTTAGTCCTTAGCAATATCTTTGCTTGTTATACTTTAAAGAGGCCTTTTGCAGCAGATTTACCCAATACCATACATCCTTTGATATCTTGACTGCTGCTTCCATGGGGGTGATTGTGGATCCAAGTAAAATGAAATCCTTAACAACCTCAATCTTCTCTCTGTTTATCACAGTGTTGCTTATTGGTCCAGTTGAGAGGATTCTTGTTTTCTTTATGTTGAGGTACAGTTGATACTGAAGGCTGTAGTCTTTGATTATCATCTGCAAGTGCTTCAAGTCCTCTTCATTTTCAGCAAGTTTGTGTCATCTGCATGTTGCAGACTATTAGTGAGTCTTCCTCTAATCCTGATGCTGCATTCTTCTTCATACAGTCCAGCTTCTGGGATTATTTGCTCAGCATACAGATTAAATAAGTAAGGTTAAAGGATACAACTGTGACTCACACTTTAAACCACCTAGTATTCCCTTGTTCTGTTTAAACAACTGCCTCTCGGTCTAGGTACAAGTTTCTCATGAGCACAGTTAAGTGTTCTAGAATTCCCATTCTTCACAATGTTGTCCATTATTTGTTATGATCCACACAGTCAAGTGCCTTTGCTCAGTCAATAAAACACGGGTAAACAGCTTTCTGGTATTCTCTGCTTTCAGCCAAGATCCACTTGACATCAACAACGATACCCTTTGTTCCGTGTCCTCTCCTGAATCCACCTTGAATTTCTGGCAGTTCTCTGTGGATATACTGCTGCAACCATTTTTTAATTATCGTCAGCGTAATTTCACCTGCATGCAATATGAACGCTACTGTTCAATAATTGCCACATTCTGTTGGATCACCTTTCTTTGGAATGAACATGAGTATGAATCTCTTCCAGTTGGCTGGCCAGGTAACTATCTTCCAAATTTCTTGGCATGGTCGAATAAGAAGGGTTAAAGAAGATAAATTGTAAGAGCCTGTAACAAAACGCCTTTCACATAACAAGCTCTCAGTGAATGCTTGATATTATTTTTAGTGAATACAAATGTGAAAGTTTTTTTTTTGAAAGCATAGTATTCTCCATTAATGATGTTTGACCTCTTGGTTTTTCAGGCTAGGATCAGCACATTTCAGCAGACACCAACTTGCTCAACAAAATCATTGCTCACGTTTAACTAACCAAGTTTCCCTTTTTGGGAGGATGGGTGGTTGGGAGGGGGAATTTCTTGTAAAACAATAATCTTGAAAGTCAGACTTTGGGGAGAAGAAGACTGTTTTTGCTTTGAACTTCCCCTTTTTAAACAAGTCAGCCTGGAAAACTTGACCACTCGGGTTAGTATAAGTCAGGCCAGAGAGAGAACCCGGGATATGATACAGAGCAGTATTGCCTTAACTTTCCTGGGAGAGAACAAAGATTTGTGAGTTCTACCCCAAATCTGCTTGATCAGACTCTCTAGGGAAGGGGCTTTGGCATGAGTATTTGTAACTAGTGCACCTTTGCTGCTTTTTGTTAGGAAAGTTTAGGAAACCCTGGCAGAGAGAACATGTCTACCCCTGTGGCCCTGGAGCTCCTCTCCAAGGTGGCCTAGAGCAGGAAAAGAGAGATATGGCCCTATTAGTGAGGTGACTGAGTGTTAATCTTTTCTTTCACTTTTAAGTGGGAACAGACCAAGATGCCTGACTGGCAAATTGTCATCCCCTCCTTCGCTACCCAGCGGCCACTCCCCAGAGTGGAGCTCGTGAGACAGACGAGCTCAGGAACAGAAAAAAGCAAGAAACATATGTTCTTTGCCCATCTGAATGCCCTGTGAGTGAAATGTTGCTCATGCTATGTCACGTCATCATCAGACTGTCACATAAAGATCATCATCCAAAAGTCTCCCTAGCTCTGAAGCCTTGTGGGTCTGGAGTCATGAAAGAGCTAAACCACGTCTGGGCCAGTTTAGCTTCAGGAAGCTGCCCACCTTCCTTAGAGCATGAACCTGGGAGTGGTCTTCCAGCCTGACTGGGAAACTGTGTGTAACAGGAGGGGGGGTGGTACCTCTTCCCCGGAGGCGTCACACAGCCTTTCAGTTAAAGGGCCAGCCCACACAAATGGCCAGTGTGGTTCCCTGGCTGCAGCATTTGCATTTCTTCTGCATTGCTGCTGGTCTGAAGGGTACCTGTTCACTTTCTGCACTGGGTTTCCCTTTATTTCTCGTTCTAATCACTTCTCAGCCTTTCTTGGTACAGGTGAAGAGCTCTGGAATTCTGGGCATATAGTTCATTTGATTACTGAGAAAGAAACAATCATAATAAGACACTGATATGGAACCGTGCTTTACATTTTTTTTTTTTTTTTTTTGGCAGTTTTGTGTGTGTATGTGTGTGTGGCATACATAACATAAAATTTACTATTTTAAAAGGTACACTCGGCGGCACTTAGTGCACTCACATTTTGAACAACTGCCACCACCTTCTAGTCCCCAAATATTTTCATCACCCCAAAAGGAATCCTCAGACCTATTAGCCAGTCCCTCTCCATTTTCCTTCCCACAGTCCCTGATAGCCACTAATCACTTTTCTGTGTCTGGATTTGCCTCTTCTGAATATTTCGTATACACGAACTTTTGCAATATATAGCTTTGTGTGACTGCTTTCACTTAGCGTAGTGTTCTCAAGACTCATCCATGTTGTAGCACATATCAAAACATGTTTCCTGTTTGTGGTTGAATAATATTCCATTGAATGTATAATGTGTTGTTTATCCATTCATCCATTGATGTCCTTTATACTTTCAAAGTGCTTTTACATGTATTATGTCATGTGATCCTCATGAAAAACCTAGGAGATAGTCAGGGGAGGCACCACTCATCGGTGATGTCACTCTTCCTGTGTTACCGATAGAGAGACTGAGGGTTAGAAAGGTGGGTTGACCTCTGCAAACTTCCGAGCTAGACAATGGCAGACACAGAACCAGAACCCCAGTCTCTAGAGTTTGGGTGAATAAAACTCGTGTTCGGCAGTTTGCTTTGTAATTGTTAGTAGTGTACCTTCACTAAGAAGAGTCTTGGTAGACAGGTGCTCACTAAGGCAAAGCAGGTAGAGATGGCGAGGATTCAACCATTGGACAGGTCTGAGTTTGTCCAGTGGTAAAGCTGGCTTCTGCCTACAATGCCTAGTGTTGTGTGTGTGTGTGTGTGTACATGGTTCAGATTAAGGTTTACAGGGTAAATTAGTTTCTCATTAAACAATTAATACATATATTGTTTTGAGACATTAGCTGCCAGTCCCACAACGTGTCAATCAACACTCCTCTTCTCAGTTTAGGATTCCCTATTACTGACTTTCCTGTCCACTCCCGCCTTCCCATCCTTGCCCCTGGGCTGATGTGCTCATTTAGTTTCTTTTTGTTTTATGGCAATTTAGTCATTGCCTGAAGGGTGAACCTCAGATGTGACTCGAATACTGAATTAAAAGTGTGTCCAGGGGCCATGCGTTTGGGCTTTCTCCAATCCCCTCAGACCAGTAAATCTGGTTGGTTTGTTTGTTTTTTCCTGTGAGTTAGAATTTTGGTCTAAATTTTTCTCCAGCTCTGTCTAAAACACTCTATCTACTGTGACCCCTACCAGAGGGGTCTGTGGTATAGCTGGGCACCATCTAGTTGTGCTGAACTTGCTCGGGTGGACGCTGTGGTAGGTGTGGCCCCTCAGTCCTCGGGATAATCATTCCCTTGTGTCTTTGGTTTTCTTCATTCTCTCTTGCTCCAGATAGGGTGGGACTGGTGGAGTAACTTAGATGGCTATTTGCAAGCTTTTAAGACCCCCAAATGCCATTCATCGAAGTAGAATATAGAACATTTTCTGTATAAACTATGTTATGCCAGTTGAGGTAGATGTCCCCCAAGACCATGGTCCTCAACTCTCAACCCAGTAATTTAGTCCCTCATGGAGTTTGGATGAGGTACAGCTTCCGTGACCTTGTCTCGGTCAAGTTGTGCTGAGTTCCCCACTGGACAAACTCTTACACTTCACCAAAGTTACTACTTATCTATTGTTTCCTTAGCATTTTTTCCTCTGCTCCCTCAAAATCGTCAAAGATTGCTTCTGTGTATAAAGCTTTTCTTGAGTTTTGTAATGGTCTCACAAAAGACAGCATTTGTCCTTTTGTGATTAACTTACTTCATTCAGCACAATGCCTTGCAGATTCATCCATGTTGTGAGATGTTTCACAGATTTATCACTGTTCTCTGTTGTTGGGTCCTATCCCATTGTGTGTGTGTTTATCCATTCGTCTGTTGATGGGCACTTGGTTGCTTCCATCTTTTGCTATTGTAACTAGTGCTGCAGTGAACATGTGTGTACACATGTCTATTCAGGTGATGGCTCTTATTTCTCTAGGATACATTCCTAGAAGTGGGATAGCTCGATCATATGGTATTTCTATTTTTAGTTGTTTTAAGGCAGGGCCACATTGCTTTCCAAAATGATTGTACCATTTTGCATTCCCACCAGAAGTACATAAGCATTCCAATCTTCCCCACAGCCTCTGCAACATGTATTATTTTTTGCTTTTTGAAACTCTGGGCCTTTGTTGACAATCAGGTGACTATAGGTGAATGGATTTACACCAGGGGTTCTTGATTCTATTGGCCAATGTGTCTGTCATTGTACCCGTATTGGCTGTTATGGCGGCTGAAGCTGTCTACTAGGTTCTGAGGTCAGGTCGTACAACTCCTCTTACTTTTTTTCTTCCTCTTCAATAGTGCTTTACTTATCAGAGGGCTCTTCCCTTTCCATGTAAAGTTAATGATTAGTTTTTCCATCTTGTTAAAGAATGCTGTTGGTATTTGGATTGGATTGAACTGCGTTTGTAGGATTCCTGCTTGTAGTGTCAGTGTGATATGATTATCCCATTTTAGTTTTGATTTGCATTTCTCCAACAGCTAGCGATCATGAATGTTTCCTCATGTGTCTGTTAGCTGCTTGAAACTCTTCTTTGGTGAAGTGTCTGTTCATATCCTTTGCCTATTTTCTAGATTGGTTTATTTGTCACTTTGTGGTAGAGGCATTGGATTTTCCCGTAGATTTTAGAGATTAGAATGTTGTCAGATTTGTCACACCCCAATTTTTTTCCCAGTCTGTTGGTTCCCTTTTTACTTTTTTGGTGAAGTCTTTAGATAAGCATAAGTGTTTAAGTTTTAGAAATCATGGTTATCTAGCTTATCTTCTGATATTTATGTGCTGTCAGGTATGTTTTGTGTCACGTTTATTCTGTATCATATTTACGCTATGTATTAGGACCTCTACCATTGACCCTATTTTTTCTTCTATGATCTTTATAGTTTTGAGTTTTTATATTTAGGCCTCTGATTAATTGTGAATTTGTTTTGGTGTGTGGTACGAGGAATGGGTCTTGTGTTTTTTTGTTTTTTGTTTTTGTTTTTACAGATGGACAGTTTTGCCAGCACCATTTTTTAAAAAGACTGTCTTTTCCCTGTTTAATCAACTTTGGGCCTTTGTTGAAGATGAGGTGACTGCAGGTGAATGAATTTACACCTGGGGTTCTCAATTCTATTTGTTGGTTTGTCTGTCATTGTACCAGTACTAGCTGTCTTGACTACTGAAGCTGTCTAGTAGGTTCTGAGGTCGGGTAGTACGAGTCCTCTTACTTTTTTCTTCCTCTTCAATAGTGCTTTACTTATCAGAGGCCTCTTCCCTTTCCATGTAAAGTTAATGATTAGTTTTTCCATCTTGTTAAAGAATGCTGTTGGTCTTTGGATTGGATTGAACTACATTTGTAGATTGCTCTGGGTAGAATTGACAGTTACACAATGTTGATTGTACCTGCCTATCAGTATGCTATGTTTTGCAACAACAGAAACAAGGTCTCCTTGGGTTTCTTACAGTAGTGTTTTGTAGTTTTCTTTGTATAAGTCCTTTATATCCTGGTTAGGTTATTCCTAAGTGTTTTATTTTTTTATAATAAAATAAAATTAAAAAGTATTTTGTTCTTTATTTTGCTTTCCTGAGTTCCTTTTCATAGTTCTCTATTAGTGTATAGGAATTCAAGTGATTTTCATATGTTTATCTTGTGTCCTTCTACTCAACTGAATCTATTAGTTCCAGTAGTTTTCTTGTGGAATCTTTTGGGTTGTCTATGTATAGTGTTTATCTGTTTTTCATTGACTATGCAAAGGCATTCAACTGTGGGTCATAACAAATTATGGCTAACATTGCATAAAGTGGGAATTCTAGAACACTTAATTGTGCTCTTAAGGAATCTGTACATGGCTCAAGAGGCAGTCGGGCAGTTGTGTGAACAGAACAAAGGGACACTGCATGGTTTAAAGTCAGGAAAGATGTGGGTCAGAGTTGTATCCTTTTACCATACCTTTTCAATTTGTATGTCGAACAAAGAGTCTGAGAAGCTGTATTATATTAAGAAGAATGAGGTGTCGGGATTAAAGAATGACTCATGTGTTATGCGACAACACCACCCTACTTGCTGGAAGCTGAAAATTTGAAACACGTACTGATGGAGTTCAAGGACCACAGCCTTCAGTATGGATGGCACCTCAGCAACAGGAAAACAAAAATTCTCACAACTGGACCAGTAAGCAACATCATCATAAATGGAGAAAGAATTGAGGCTATTAAGGATTTCATTTTACTTGGGTCCATAATCAATGCCCGTGGAAGGAGTGGTCAAGAAATCAAAAGATGCATTGTGTTGAAAAAATCTGCTGCAAAGGATCTCTTTAAAGTATTGAAAAATAAAGATGTCACCTTGAAGACTAAAGTGCACCTGACCCAAGCCATGGTATTTTCAATCACATCACATGCCTGCCGAAGCTGCACCACGAACAAAGAAGACAGAAGAAGAATTGATGTCTTTGAATTGTGGTGTTGGAGAAGAATATTGACTGTAACATGGACTGCCAAAAGAACAAGCAGATCTGTTCCAGAAGATGTACAACCACAGTGCTCATTGGAAGCAAAGACGGCAAGACTATGTCTTACGTACTTTGGACATGCTGTCAGGAAGGATCAGTCCCTGGTGAAGGACATCATGCTTAGTAGAGTGAAGAGTCAATGAAAAAGAGGAAGACCCTTGATTAGATGGATTGACACAGTATCCACAATGATGGGCTTCAGCATAAAGATGACTGTGATGTAGCGCATGATCAGGCAGTGTTTCGTTCTGCAATGCATAGGGTGGCTATGAGTCAGAACTGACTCGACGGCACCTAATAACAACAACATGTATAGTATCACATCACCAGTAAATAGGAATAGGTTTACTTCTTTCTTACCAGTTTGGATGCCCCTATTTCCTTTTCTTGCCTTATTGCTCTAGCTAGAACTTCCAGCACAATGTTAAATAGGAGTAGTGATAAAGGGCATCCCTGTCTTATTCTTTCTCTCAGGGAGAATGTTTTCAGCCTCTTCCTTAAAAATGATATTGGCTGTTGATTTTGTATAGATACCCTTTATTATGTTGAGGAATTTCTTCTATACCTATTTTATTGAGATTTTTTTTTTTTTTTGTCAGCAATGGGTGTTGAACTTTGATGAATATCAAGGCCTAGTTTTAATAGATCCCTGCCTAAACTCACCTGAAGGTTCCTCCTGAATCTCCATGTGAATCTCCTTGCCCTAGAATGCCATAGGTGGCTGGAGCCTAGGGAGGGCACGGACTGGGTCTTGATGTTCTTCTACTACCTAGCACTATACCTGGCAGAGAGCGGGCTCCATAAATGTTAGAATAGACATTTTAAAGGCCTAAGGATGCTCTGAAGGAAATCCTGATGGTGTAGTGGTTAAGTGCTGTGGCTGCTAACCAAAAGGTTGGCAGTTCAAATCCACCAGGTGCTTCCTGAGAACACTATGGGGCAGTTCTCCTCTGTCTTGTAGGGTCACTATGAGTCAGAATTGACTCGATGGCAGTTGGTTTTCTTTTTTTAAGAATGCTTTGAAGACTCACACTGTCTCTCCCGAGCAACATGTCACTAGTACTCATCTCCCACTATCAAAGCAACTCCTTGGACCTTGTTACTCAGAATAAATAACAAGCCCTTCCATCTTAACCCAATATTGCAAGGATAGACTAGCTGGGGCAGGGAGCAGGAGACCACGCTCTTAGGCGAAATTGAGGCCAATTGACACAACTAGCATTTTGCTAAGAGGGCTATCTGCACCCCACATTGGTGAGTGGCATCTGGGGTCTTAAAAGCTGCCAAGCTGCCATCCAAGGGCACAGCAAATGGTCCCAACTCAGCAGGAACGGATGCTCATCGAGGACCAAAATAACATGGGGGAAAGACAACCCAGAAGATAGAGAGACCCACATCAGTGGGTGCCTACATCAACTTGGGACAGGAAGAACCGGATGGTGCCCGGACACCACGAGTGATAGCTGCGATGGAGCTCACTAAGTTGAGTCTCACTGGCAACACAAGAATAAAGAGGGGTGCATCCTGAGATCTCCACTAAAAGACCTCAGTTGGTGGTCCAGCAGCTTTGGGGTTCCCCTGGGAGCATGGCCCCTTGCCCTGATGCTGCCCTTGCCCATAAATCATAACGAAGGTCCACTCTTTGGACACGAATGTGTTGGACTTGGCGATGCAGAGTGACCATATATTGGATGCACTTTATGGTTCTGTACATCTATAGGATATCATCCTGCTGACCTCTGGCTGGAGGAAGGAGAGTGGGTGGAGAGGAGGAGAAAGGAGACCGTTGGGAGGATGGGACATGTATGGAGCAGAGAGGAATAGTGTGCTGTCACCAGACAGGGAGAGCAGTGGAAGTTGCATATAGATAGGCATGTAGATTTATACAGGAATGTATATTTTCACTCAGTCATATTTAATAAAAATAAATAAATAAATAAAATAAAAAAAGAATAAATAACAAGCAATGAGGAGCTCTAGCTCGTTAGCACAAATCATCAGGCTTTTGGGGAATGGAATCCCACGCTGTAGCAGTGAGAGTGTCGTCCCCATTGAAATGACAACAAAACTACATTATGAAAAGTTTGGAAAACTGAACAAAGAAATGAAAATCACCCATAGTCTTACCACTTTAAAACCAAACCCACTGTTATGGAGTCAGTTCCAGCTCATAACAACCCTGTAGGACAGAGCTGAACTGCCCCACAGGATTTCCAAGGAGCAGCTGGTCGACTCGAACTGCTGAACTTTTGGTTAGCAGCTAAGCTCTTAACCACAGCAGCATGTGGCCTCCCTTACCACCCAACAGAACTGTTGTTTTCAAGAATTCTTTTCTGCTAGGTTTTCTTTCTTCCTTCCCTTTCTCTTTCCTCTAGTCATAACAGTAACACAAGATCACTGTAATATTTTAAAAATCATCTCTTATCCCATATCCAGAGACAACCACTGCAAACATCTTGCATATTTCCTTCCAGTCCTTTTCAATATCTTCTGTACATAGTTGAGATTATGCAGCATTCTCTTACAGTATATAAGTGTTTTCTTTTATCATTAACTTCTTTTCTAATCATAAAAGCAATATATATTTGTTATACAAATTTATGGAAAAGAATTGCAAAATAAGGAGGAAATAAAAATTACCACGACAGGTGTCTGGGGGCCATACTCCCAGGAGACATCAAGGCCAACTGGCATAACTAGTCTATCACTAAGAGAGTCTTCTGCACCCCATATTGGTGAGTGGCATCTGGAGTCTTAAAAGCTAGCAAGTTGCCATCTGAGGTACCCCAAATGGTCCCAACTCATCTGGAGCAGATGACCACCAAGAACAACAAAGACACAAGAGAAAAAGAGGCCAAGAGACAGAAAGACCCATGTGAATGGTGATTGTATCACCACGCAACCAGAAGAACCAGATGGTGCCCGGCCATCACCAAAGACAGCTGTGATGGGGCACACAGTGTTGAGTCCCATTGGCAACAAGAGAAAAAGAGGGGTGCTGTTCAAGAACTCCACTGAAAGACCTCAGTTGGTGGTGAAGCGGCCTAGAGGTTCCCCTGAAAGCGTAGCCCCTGGACCTGCTGCAGTCCCTGACCAGAAAACATTACTGAAGTCAACTCTTCGGACAGGAATGGACTGGACTTGGGGCTGCAGTGTCACCATGTGCGTACTTTATGGTTCTATGCATCTATAGGATGCTGTCTTACAGGCTTCTTACTAGAAGGGAAAGGAAAGGATAGACAGGACTGGACAGGAGATTGTTAAGAGGATACGACATATATAGAATGAAAAGCAGGAGTGTGCTGTCACCGGGCGAGGAGATCAGAAGGATCTGCAGATAGGCGGGCGTGCAAATGTAATTTGGATTGTATAGTTCCACTTAATCACAAAATAATAATAATAATAAAATAATACCGAGAACATTCCTTCCCCCGATAGAAATTTTAACATCCATCCATTTTATGTAGTTTTTTCCATTTTATGTAGGTTTTTCCCCACCTAAAACTAACCTGGTAAGCATTTTCTGTGTTGCCCGGTGGTATTTATAATGGATTTTGTCTTCATTTCTAACAGGTCTCACATTTATATAACGCAGGATAGGTCTCACATTTATATAACGCAGGATTCGGGGATTTCCTCCCACCCCACTCCGCCACGTATCCGTTTGTCCTCTCACAACATCTGTTGTCACCACTTTCTTGTCCTTCCTTTCTGGGGGATCTTTCTCTGCATAGCTAAGCAAACAGATGTATACTTAAATGTATTTTCTGCCCTGTCCCCTCCATTTTTCACACAAAGAATAATGAACTCTTTCCATTCTTCCTCACCTTCCTTTTTAACTCAACAATATATCTTAGAGCTTGTTCTATTTATAGCCAAAGACGGCTTCCTCATTCTTGTTTTTCTCCCCATAACAGCACAGGATTCTATTCTATATAAGCCTACCACACTTATTAAACTAGGTCCCTATAGGTGAGGTCCCTGGGTGGCATACACAGTTCATGCTCAGCCAGTGAAGGTTGGTGATTCGAACTCCTCCACCAGCACTGCAGAAGAAAGTCCTAGTGATCTGCTTCCATGAAGATTATAGCCTAGAAAACCCTGTAGAGCATCAGTTCTATTCTGTAACACATGGAGTCCCCAGAACAGTCTATAGCAGCAGTTTTTTGTTGTTGTTTCTAAAAAAGTGTTCTAGATGAACCTTGAAGTTGTTTCTGATCAGCCACAACCATGTTGCAGTGAACAGCCTTGTGTATATATATCATTTCACATGCCTGGGCATCCGTCTGCTAGATAAATTCCTGGAAGTGGAATTGCCAGGTCGAAAAGTAAACATGTTTGTGACTCAGACTGCGATGGCTAGAGTGTCCTCTGTAAGACAGCTCATTCCAACAGCAGCAGACTATTTAACCCAGGATGTGTGTTTCAATCAACTTTCTTCATTGGTTATTATCTCTGAAAAACAGAGTGAAGGACAGCTTTAGGTACAACCCAGTTCCCCTCTGTGTCTACTAGAATGTAACCTGCCATGTATGGAAGGCCTATACAGCACAACGGACACCATGCCTTGTGCTGGGAACCAGTGATTCAAAAGACAGAGAGGATGGGGTGGGGCCAGGGAAAGAGGGATACATAAGAAGACATACACGCAGGCCACTCTAGTGTGAGTGGGTCAGGGATGAGCCCCTGACGGTACCCATCAGGCCCTCAGAGGAGGGGCAGAGCCTGGTTTCGCTCCGCTCACCCCAGAAGCTGGGCAGACCGCGGGGCACATAGCAGGCCCTCCCACACACTGAGTAGACAGATGATCAAATAACTGAATGTCTGTTCTGGAGGGAGGAGCAGAGGGGCAGAGGGAGCATTGGTCAGGGCAGGTTTCACATAGCAGCAGCAGCATTTGAGGACTGTTTGTTGAGGATTCATTTCTCAAAGTGACATCCTGGGTCAGAGGGACCCAGGGCATTTCTTGGCCTTCCAACTCACAAAGGAGTTTGATCGGCAAGTGAGGGTGAGTATTGGGAACAATCCAGGTCAGATCTGAGTGTGTAGAGGTTGGCAGCCCTCTAATCAGCCCTGGGCAATGCTCATCTCCAGAATTAAGCACAGCGTCCCTGAGGTGACAAAAAGGAGGGGATAGATAGTGTGTATAGGCTGCCAAAGAAAAGTTCCCCGTTTTCTACTTGGGTGTGAACTCCACCTTGTTGCCTGCCTCCCTGCACCCGACACACACAGCCAGGCAGGCACACCCTGAGCAGCTCAGGGTCCCCACCATCCTGGTGTAGGCTTCAAAAGCAATGCCCATTCTTCACCCTACCAACTGGATTCCAAACCCCAGAAACCAGTCTGATGGCTTGGAAACTCCTGGCTGTATCCCAGGAAGGCAGGTGCCCATTTCTCTACTTGGGTGAAGGAAATCTGCATGGTTTTCAGATTTTCTGGTTTATTTCCTATAATTTTAGAAAGACAGAAAGCACAAGATTGGACTTCTACAGAAAATCAGGTATCGACTCATTCCCCACCAAGCCAGCCGGTTTTACAGAAGAGGAAACTGAGGCTCAGAGCATGATCACACAGAGGTCACATACGAGTGAGAGTCAGAGCTAGCTATAGACTAGAGTTCCTTACTCTGCCTCCAGAGCTGCAGGACAGGTAACCTGAGAGGGACACAGCTGCAGCCTGGGTCAGAGGGGCATGGATGGCAGGTGACAGGGTGGGAGCGGGGTTGCCTACCTACATCTGTCCCAGTTGCTGGGTTATAAATCCTCCAGGAATTCCTGATATTCCACTCATGTCCAAGTTCTGTACTTGAAAATAGGTTTGCCAGTATGGGTTTCAGAGAGGCACCAGGCTAGAGTAGTGAGGTCTGTGGCCAACAGGGGTAGCCTGGCCGAAGGAGGGGGTTGCCAAGCCACCAGCCGCCTTAGAGGGAGCTGTGCCAGGCCTGCACTCCCAGGGGCCCAGTGTAGATTCTAGCCATCAGCTGCACAGTGACCCAGAGCTTGTGGGTAATGTCTCTGGGAACCCAGCCAGAGTGGTGAAGGGTGACGACAAGCCCAGGTGCCCCTGTTCCTTGGACAAAGGGTGGGGAACTGCTACTCTTCTGAGCCTCCTGGGACTCTGGCTTCCCTTTGGAGGCTGCTTTGACAGTTGACTGGTACCTAGTTTTACCTGCATAAAATCCTGCGAGTCTCCCTTTGAGATTTAACCTCTGAAGTACCTTTTCCTGGAAACCTCTGCATCCCTGGCCCACTCCTTGCCAGGGATTCCTGTGGGCTGAGGAGCACAGGTGTTTTTCCTGAGGCGGAGGAGGAGAATGACAACCTGCCTACTGGAAGGAGCAAATGGACCTGAACGAAATGATGAAATCGCAAACCGGCTCCTACATCAGCGGGTGCTTTGTTATCAGGTTTCCCAGCTCCTGGTAATCCTTAAAGCACCCAGTAAGTAAGTTTTCTTCAAGTTCTCTTTTACAGATGGAGGCACTAAGGCCCAGAAAAGTCATGTCACTTGTGCCAGGACACACAGAGGAAAGACACCAAGGCCAGGGCACCCTGGTAGTCTACCTGGACCAAGTGACTCCTGTCTACTTCAAGTTCTCCCCTAAGGGCCTAGCCCTACCCCCACACCACTCCAAGTCTGGCTGGTTTCTAAACCACAAACCTACTCACAGAGAAACTGAAAAATACTAGTTGTTAGCTGCCACAGAGTCATCCCCACTCGTGGCTGTCCCGTGCACAACAAGACTGGACTGTTGTGATCCGTCAAGTTTTCACTGGCTGATTTTTTGGCAGTAGATTGTCAGGCTTTTCTTCCTTGTCTGGAAATTCCCCTGTTCACTGTTTTAGCAACATACAAGCCTCTGCTGATAGATTGGTAACGGCTGCACTTCAGGTACACTGGTCGTGACTCGAACCCGGATCTCTCACATGGGAGATGGGAATTGTACCACTGAACCGTCACTGCAGTGTCTTTCGGATGTTTTGGACTGTAACTCCCAGTAGGAAGCACATCTAACACCCCCGTGCAGTGACCAGACACACACAAACATAATTCAAAGCACTTACATAATCTGTAATTATTCAGTTAGAAAGATGTAAAACCAAAACCGAAGTTTTGTGAAGTCACTCTGCCTGAGGCACACTCTGGCATTTTCTGTTCTCGCTTTTCCGGGTTTTTTTTTCCTCCAAAAAGTGCTCATGTGACTTACTAAATTGATGACATCACCCACTAACGGGAAGGGACTCAGTCTGAAGAACAGCTTGGTGAATAACCAAGCTTAGTTCCCCCCGCCCTTGTCTGCAGGTGGGTGGAGGCTGCCAGTGAGGATTGTGGGTGCACAGGGAAAGATATACCTGGCTGGATCTCTCCCTCAACTCATTTACAAGAAGAGGAACAAGACTTCAAAGATGCAAAACAAGGCTGAAACAAATTAAAGACAGAAAGAGTTGCTGCCTATTGAGGACCTACTACGTGCACAACAGAAACCCTAGTGGCGCAGTGGTTAAGTGCTATGGATGCTGGCCGCTGAAATCCACCAGGCGCTCCCTGGAAACTCCATAGGGCAGTTCTACTCTGTCTCATAGGGTCGCTGTAAGTCGGAATCCACTTGACAGCAGTGGGTTTGGGTTTAGTGTGCACAGTGTAAACCCTAGTGGTGCAGTGGTTCAGAGCTACAGCTGCTAACCAAACGGTGGGCAGCTGGAATCCACCCGGCACTCCTTGGAAACCCTGTGGGGCGGTTGGGTCACTATCAGCCAGAATTCACTGGACGGGAACAGGTATGTGCATAGCACATTAGCGTGTGTGTCTTTATCCCAGGTGCGGCATTATGAACCTTATTCCTGTTTTAAAGACAAGGAGGCTGGTGTTTCATAGGCTAGCAACACCTTGCAGTTGGCCAGCTGGTGCAGCGTCTGACTTGAGAAGCCCTGACCCTAGTTCATGCTTGGCCCCTTGCCCATCACCTGTCATGGAAGAAGCCGATGGAGCCAGGTTGAATTTTAAAAGGCTGCCCTGCTGGGTGAATGGGTGATGAGTGAAGGGCAAAGAAGTGGGAGAAGGAGGAACCTGGGCAGGGCCGAGTAGTATAGCTCAGAGGGGAGAGGACAGGGCGTTCCAGGGACAGTTGGAAGAGCCACCAGCCCACCTCTGCCATTTCGTTGATGAGGAAACGGAGGCCTTGAGAGGAGAAGAGACAAAAGACAGTACGAGCCAGCTGTAGCACCCCCACCAGACCTGCCCCAGTTGGGGTGAGGAAGGTAGGAACAAAGTGGAAGAGGAAGACAGAAAGACCCCTCAGCCACCCAAGCAGAACATCAGCTGGTAGAAAAGGCAGCATGGACGGGAGCCTGTGCTGGAGGGAGGAGAAGTCCTCTGGGCCCCCAGCAAATCAGAGGGCGCCATTGCCTCTGTCAGACACTGACTCCCCGCCCAAGATCCTGGGTCCTGGTCCATGTCGTTCTCCCCTGTGTGGGTTCTCCTGCCCTCCAGGAGTCCCAGGTCTAGTTAGGGTGGTTGATGGGGTGGTAGCGTCTGCAGGAACCCCCGCCTTCCCCGAGAAGGCCTAACAGGGCTTTGTGCACACAGCCTTCCCCTTGCCCCAGAAAAGAAGCTCAGAGAACCCAGAACATCTTTGCCCAGAGCCTCTGGTCAGAAGGTGACCTGCACTGGTGATTGCAAAACCCACCTCAGGCATGGGGGTCAAAAGGTGGGTGCTCATTTCCCCACAGGAATCAGAGGGGCCTATTCAGTGATGTTCTCCTACTGAGGTGCTCCCAGGGAAAGCAATGAAGACAACAGAGGCCCTTGGTGCTTGATACTTGGACAGCTTTCAGGGGACCCCTTCAGTGCTGGCTGGAGTGTGGAAGGAGGGTGGGGACAGACCAGGCATGAAGATCCCGGCAGCATGGGGCCTTTGGTGGGTAAGGTCGGGGCTCAGCAGGGCGGAATGGGAGGCACCCTTCTCCTAGAACACTGACAGCAGTTACTCTCAGTGCTCTGGAGCCCACCTGCCCAGAGCCAGCCAAAGAAACTTCTTTGTTTTCTGTCCACAGGGCAGAGAGGAAGCTGGAGGCAGTTTCCTTTCCTTTCTGGACTCTGTCTCTCCCCTTTTCCTGATCCATCAGGAGGTAAGGGTCTTGCTTGGATCCCTCAGAAAACCCCACATGGCTTCTAAGAGCCTTATTCCACAACAGCCCAGCTGCCTCCTGAAGGGGTCAGGCTGAGAAGTCACCCAAACAACACTCCCCTCCAGCCTTGCCTTTCCCTCTCCCTGCCTGTAAAATGGGCTTAATCATTGCCTTCCCACACACTGAAGGAGTAGGAGTTAATTAGGGTGTACTGAGGGCTCCAAGGTACCCAGTTAAGGCTCTAGCGGTGGGGGGAGGCACTGCCCATTTGTGACCCTATCTTCACTGAGGACACTTTTTACAGTGGTCACTTTATAGGGTGCAATCATTTGCTCAGTCTCCAAAGACTGCTTTATCCCACTCTCTATCCCATGTGGCTCTTCCTGAAGGTCCCCAGACCTCCTCCAGCGTCAGGGCTTTTTCAGGCCTTCCCCAGGGGTCTCATCACCCCCACTAGCTTGGGGAGGCTGGGATCCTCTAGCACATGATGGCCAACCTTCAGAAGAGTTGGCCACAGTGCTCCAAGCTGGGGTGATGGGGGTTTCAACAAGTGGGAAGGTTGACAAAATTTAACTAGCCAGAATTCAGGAGCAGGTGTTGAAGTCCATTGTGTTCACTGTGCCATCCCCCACCTCAGGGCCTTTGCACATGCTGTTCTCTCTCACTCTCTTCTTTTTTTCATTGGAATAACTCCTCCTATTCATCCATCCTGTCTCAGCCCAATTATCACTGCCTCCAGGAAGCAACCTTTTCTCATTTCCATAGCTAAGCAGATCTCTGTGATTACAGTTTCCATAGCAAAGAAGAAAAAAAGAAGTTGCTATCGACTTAACTCCAACCCATGGCAACCAGTGTGTGTTAACCGTTTACATCACTCAGGGATTCCTTCATCACAAACAAAGAAAGGCTGTTGATTAGCGCATTTGACACAATTGCAGCTTACTCTTTGGGAACAAGAAAATTGGATTCACGTCTGTGCCTCCAGCAGAAGCTTCCTAAGAACAGATAGAGAATCTCTGTTTTTGCTTGCTGTTCACTGAGCCAATTAAATGAGCTGCCGCCTCTGTAAGCCCTCCTCACACGGCGTTTTCCACACAAGGGAGCGGTAATGAGCTGTGTTGACATGTCTCTCTCCCTGGGACTTGAGGCAACAGGGTGACATGCCTGGGCTCACATTCAGTCTCTTCTGCTGACTACCTAAATAATATCCTTGGGCAAGTTACTAAGTTTCTCTGTGCCTCAGTTTCCCTACCTGTAAAAGGATAACAGGAAGTGTGTTAATGCACATGACATGCTCAGAGCAGGGGACAGTCAGTACATGTGTGTTCCAATGCTGGTGTTATATCTATATCCATAGTACCCATCTAGTGTCTGCAAAATAACATTTGCTCAATAAAGGGTTATGGACTGGGCCAGTAGAGAGTTTGGGATTGGGTCTCGGGACTAAGAAAGGCAGCATATGAGGAATCCAGCTGCTCCTGATAGCCTCCTGCCCTAGCAACCCTTCTTCTGTTGGACAGAAGCAGTTTGTGCCAGGAATATTCGTAAACATTCCCATTTGCAATTTGTTCCAATGCATGTCATGGTTTCCCCTCAGAGACACCAGCACACCAGTTGGCATCCGTTCATCAAAGGTCTGGGTTTTGTCTCCCCAGGGCCGTCCTCCAAACACCGTGTTTTAATTCTGTAGTTCCAACCATTGTTCCTCCAGTCCGAGGGGTGGTAGCTGTTCGCTGTGGTTGTGACCTCCAGGATACTTTGGGTGTTTCTTTTTGCCTTTTCAGTTCTTTTATAGCTAATTAGCAATCATTTCTATTAGATTGTCTCTGATGAAACAACTGGGGTGGTTTCTATCTCCTTTCTGGACTCTGATAGTCAAAGAACCCTCAAACCTGAGACTCAGGGTGATACAGTTAGAGAAGCAGGAGGCAGGCCCCCCGCACCCAGCTTGCCCCAACCCCCTGGGCAACAGCTGCTTCAGCCCCTAAATGGGCATCCTTTGTCCTAGAGATCACCACGCTGCAGCAGGGTACCTAACCAGGGCTGGAAGAAAGAATGCAGCCAGCAGTTAAACCACATGAACAAAGGAGCCCAGCCCCCAACACAGCCGCCTGCTTGGGCAAACGCCAAGACAAACAGCTGTGGCGCTGTGGGCCTGACCAGGACTGCAGGCTTCCTGGCCTTGCACCCCCATCGTCTCTCTTAATCCTTAAAGAGCCTTAGCGACCAGCACCTTCGGTGTCTCTGGAACCGACTGCTCTTCTGTTTTAGAGCCTTCTGGTCAAACTTGAAGACTTCAAGGGCTTACCTCTTTCAGTAAACAGCAGAGGCAGTGCGGTGCACATTAGAGTCATCTGATCTTCCAAAATCACTGCTGCCTGAGCACCACCCTCCCCCAACTCCCCCACCACCAGGCCCCATGCTGGTATTTATGAAAGTTCCCCCAAGTGATTTCAAGGTGCTGTCAGGATTGAAATCCACTAAGCTAAAAGAAGGGGGCATTGTCAAGCCTGAAGGTACATTATCACCTGAATGGTGTGTTAAAACCCGTGTGTTTGATTCAGTAGGCATTTGTGATAAGTCCCTAGATGATGCTGGTGCTCTGGTTCCAGACCCCACCTTGAGAAGTGGTGGGTATAGTGTCAAGACAAACCCACTGCCATCGAGTCGATTCCAACTCACACAGAGTAGAACTGCCCTACAGAGTTTCAAGGAGCACCCGGCAGATTTAAACTGCTGATCTTTCCATCAATCAACTAGCACTTAACCACTATGTCACAGGGTTTTCAGAGTCAGACAAGACAGGACAAAATCCCCTGTTCTGCCACTGCTAGCTCAGTGACCTCAAATGCCTTAACAGCTCAGAATCTTTTTCTGCATCTCTGAAAGGCAGGTGAAGGTCCACCTGAGCAGGTTTTATGAGGACTGAAAGACACAACTCTGACAAACTGCTTCATGTGGTGCCTGGCATGTCAGCAGGCTCAGTGACCGTTATCGGTTCTGTTATGTGTATTGGTAGGAGACAGGACCAGGCCCAACTAAACCAAACTCGTTGCTGAGAAGCCAATTCCAACGCATAGCAACCCTCTAGAATGGGGTAGAGCTGCCCCATGACTTCCAAGGAGCACCTGGTAGACAGGAACCGCTGAACTTCTGGTCAGCCGCAGTAGTCGGCCACAGCTCTTAACCACTGCGCCACCAGGGCTCCGACCAGACCAGACCAGGCTCCAGAAATCTTGAGTTATAGCACTGACTTTGAACTATCAGTTTAATCAATGCCTCAGCCTCCCCATCTGTAAAACAGGGATAATAATACCCTGGCTCAGCCTACTTCATAAAGCTCTGGAAAGATCAAAGGTGTCCCCTGATGCGAAAGTGTTTTGAAAACTGTTAAAGCCTAGTAGGGGGAATTTTATTAGAAAGGGGTCAGACAGGTGCGGCTCCATTCCGGAGCCACCAAATAGGATTTCCTACTTGGCTGCTCTAAGAGACACTCTCACGTTCTGCAGAGGAGGAAATTCCGAAGCCGCCTCCCTCAGCTGCCTGTGGGCCTCTCTGCCGTCCTCAGGCATTCGGAATGCCAGCCTGGCACCCAAGTCAGGGGAGTGGCTGATTGGCTCTTCAGACACCCACAGTGAAGAGATAGGGATCCCTCCCTCTGCAGCCCCACCAACATTTCTGGGGGAGGGGTTAGTGGGGGGAAGTGGCCTAAGTTGTTAAATTGAAGCTTCCCTCCTAGGCCCCAGTCATGGATTTCCCACCCCCAGCATCCTTCCTTCTTGATCCTCATTCACGCGCTCCCCCAAATCCTCCCGGCCACCCACCTACCTCACCAGGTTCAGATTCCAGGGAGAGGAGTCAGTAAAAGACATGCTCCTAGGAAATCCGGGAGGACAGTGAGGATCAACTGTTGGGCTCCAGTGAGGAGCAAGTGCGTCTGGGTTACTGGTCTCTGCAGTTCAACCCGGAAACCTTGGTGGCTCAGTGGTTAAAAGCTAAGGCTGCTAACCAAAGGTCAGCAGTTCAAACCCACCAGGCCCTCCTTGAAAGCCCTAGGAGACAGCTGTACTCAGTCGTTTAGGGTCACTGTGAGTCACAATCCATACAACACGGTTTGTCAGCAGTTCACTTTGGACTAATAGTATTGATTTTTCTATTAAAAAAAAAATATATATATATATATGTACATCTGGGAGGAATACCCTCCAAGAGGCTAAAGAGGGAAGAGTTGACTGCTCTGGGCATTGCAGTGCACTTTGCAGAGCAGATGTGTGAAGTCGGTCCTCCCTGGCACCGTTGGTGGTAGCGGTACCCAGGTTTGACTTGACTGAGGGGCATTTAGCCCTCTGAACAAGTCCAGAGGATGAAAAATGTACATACTGTGACCCAGAGGTTCAGATCAGGATTCTGCTCCAAGGAAATCCCACAGCCATCAGCCTGGTTTGGGTCTCGGTTCCAGGGCTAGGTCAACTTGGACAAGTATGGCCTTGTTCTTAAAACGGGGCTTCCTAATCACATCCCGCACACAGGCTGGGGGGAGAAATGAGAGCATATGAGGCACCATCGTGCACTCAGTGCTCCCTAAAGGTGGTCTGTTGGTGTGGCTCTCCCCAGAAGCAGGCCTCAAGATGAGGATTTGGGATGTGAGCCCAGGAAACTAGGCCTGATGGCATGGGGACACGAGGAAGTGAGGCAGGGAGGAAAGGCAGTCCTTGGAGGGTGCCTTCATCAGGCACCAGTCAGCATGAGCCTGATGCTGAAAAAAATGCATTGAAGTGGACTCAGAAAGGAGTGTGGTACCTAGGTTCCAAGGTGTCTCAACTCCTTCTAAAATTCCAAGGACTCTGGCATTCTTCTTACACAAAAGTGAACCTCTCTTTGCTTTAAGCCATTTATTTTGCTTTTCTGTTACATGTTGCTGAATTGAATCCTTATCTGACACTGAAGGCCAGTGGCTTTTTCATCAGGAATTGTCCAAGAACCCACCTGGGTGACTCAGTGTCATCAAACACGCATTGTGGTGCTAGTGTCACACCTGGGAAACATCTCATCAAGGGACCCTATTCGTCTTGCACTCCTGAAGCCTAGTTATGCAGTGAAAAAAAACTGTCTTAGGTACAAGTTTGCTCTTTCATTCAAATCTCCAGCTATCTGGAGTCCTGGGCTGAAGCAAATGGTTAACACACTTGGCTGCTAGCTAAAGGTAAGAGGTTAAAGTCCGCCAAGAGACACTTCCAAAGAAGGGCTGAAAAATCATTGATCAAAAATCTTACAGATCTGCATTTGGAAAAGTGCAACAGAATCATTGCCTCCCATCATACATTAAAACAAATTCAAAATGGATTAAGAACCTAATGTGCAAACTAAAACTATAAAATTCTTAGAAGAAAATGGCAGAGGCAATGTTCTCAGACTTCAAAATCTGACAAACAAAACACAGTCATCAGAAGATAAAATAGATAAATGGGAACTATTAAGAATCAAACACTTATGCTCATCCAAAGACTTTATTAATACAATTAAAAGGCCATCTACAGAATGGGAAAAAATATTTGGCAACTCTATGTCAGACCGATGCCTGATCTCCGTAATCTATAAGATACTACAAAATATCAATAAGAAGAAGATAAATCATCCAATTAAGTGATGGGCAAAGAAGATGAGCAGAATTTCTCTAAAGAGGAGATCCAGGCAGCCAAAAAACATACGTGGTCATGTTCATGATCTTCAGTTATTAAAGAAATTCAAATCAAGACTACAATGAGATACCATCTCACCCCAATAAGGTTGGTCATGATCCAAAAAACTCAAAACAACAAATGCTGGAGAGGCTGTGGAGAAAGTGGAACTCTTCTACACTGTTGATGGGGTTGCAAAATGGTCCAGTCTCTTTGGAAAACAATCTGGTCCTTTCTTAAAAAAAATGGATATAGATATTCCATTTGACCCAGTAATTCCACTACTTGGAATATATCCTACAGAGTCAAGGCCTTTCACACCAACAGACACATGCACAAGAATGTTTATTCCAGCACAGTCCACAATAGTAAAAAGATGGAATCAACCCACATGCCCAACAACGGAGGAATGGATAGGTAAACTATGCTATATATACTCAATGGAGCACTATGCAATGATACAGAATAATGATAATTCCAGGAAACATCTCATAACCTGGTTTCAACTGGAAGACATTATGTTGAGTGAAAGTAGTCAGTGACAAAAGGACAAATATTGTATGAAATCCCTACGATAAGATCTCAAAAACAGACTTATATATAGAAGAAAAGATTCTCTGACAGCTGCAAGGGAAGAGAGGGAGGGATGGTGGGGGGGGTTAGATTAGACAGTTGCTAGAAATTTGGTTGGGTGAAATTGGTGATAGCACACATTAGAAACAAGAACGATATTAAGTGGACTTCAGCATAACTTCAATACTCTTTCCATCTTAACCCACTATTGCAAGGCTAGAGTAGCTGGGGCAGGGGGCAGGGGACCATACTCTTAGGTGAAATCGAAGCCAACTGGCACAACTAGTGTATTGCTAAGTGGGCTCTCTGCACCCCACATTGGTGAGTGGGGTCTTAAAAACTGCCAAGCATCTGGGGCCTTAAAAGCTGCCAAGATGCCATTCGAGGGCACAGCAAATGGTCCCAACTCAGCAGGAACGGATGTTCACCGAGGACCAAAGTGACATGGGGGAAAGACAACCCAGAAGATAGAGAGACCCACATGAGTGGGTGCCTTCATTAACTTGGGACTGGAAGAAGCGGATGGTGCCCGGCCACCATGAGTGAATGCCATGACGGAGCTCACTAAGTTGAGTCCCACTGGCAGCACAAGAATAAAAAGGGGTGCACCCTGAGATCTCCACTAAAAGACTGCAGTTGATGGTCCAGTGGCTTCGCGGTTCCCCTGGGAGCATGGCCCCCTGCCCTGATGCTCCCCTTGCCCATAAATCATAACGAAGGTCCACTCTTCGGACAGGAATGGATTGGACTTGGTGATGCAGAGTGCCCATGTATTGGATGCACTTTATGGTTCTATACATCTATAGGATATCATCCTGCTGACCTCTGGCTGGAGGAAGGAAAGTGGATGGAGAGGAGGGGAAAGGAGACTGTTGGGAGGTTGAGACATGTATGGAGCAGAGAGGAATAGTGTGCAGTCACCGGGCAGGGAGAGCAGTGGAAGCTGCATATAGGTGGGCATGTAAATTTATATGGGAATGTACATTGTCACTCAGTCAAAATAAAAAAATAAAAAGAAAATGGCAGAGGCAATGCTGTCAGGTCTGGCTTTTTACAATGGATTATCTAAATATAATAACAAAAACATGGACAGTAAATAAATAAATGGGACTGCATAAAAATCAAAAACTTCTGTTCATCAAAAGACTCGACCAAAAAAGTTAAAAGACAAGTTACCAACCGGGAGACTATCTTCAGAATCCGTACATCTGACGAGAATCTAATAATTGAATATATACAAAACTTTGACAGCAACAAAAAGACAAATCATCAGATCATAAAGGACTTGAATAGACAGTTCACCAAAGAAGACATTCAAATGGCCACCAGAATATGTGAAAAGATGCTCAGCATCATTAGCAAATCAGAGAGCTGCAAATCAAAACTGCAGTGATAGCATTTCACTCCTGCTATGATGACTAAGATTTAAAACAAACAAACAAACAAAAAAAAAAAAACACCCACAGAAACTAATAAATGTGGAAAAAAAACTTGTTAGGGTTGATTTCACTTCATAGAGACCCTACAGAACAGAGTAGAACTGCCCCAGAGGGTTTCCAAGGAGCACCTGGTAGCTTCGAACTGCTGATCTTAATTTGGATTTCCAACTGTTGATGAGGGTGAGGGGAAACTGAAATTGTTATGCATTGCTGATATGGGTGCAAAATGGTACAGCCATGTAGAAACCAGTATGAAGATTCCCCAAAGACCTAAAAATAGAACCACCCCATGACGCAGCAATTCCACTCCTGGGTACATACACAGAAGACTTGAAAGCAGAGACTCAAAAAGAGACTGGCACACCAGTGGTCACTGTGACACTATTCACAGTAGCCAAAAGGTGGAAACAATCTAAATGCCCATCAACAGATGACAGGATATATAGAATGTGATGCACACATACAATGCAATACTACCCAGCAAGCAGGAGACATCAAGCCTTGATAGTACTACAACATGGATGGAGTTTAAAAACATTATGCTGAGTGAAATAGCCAATCCAAAAAGGGCAAATATTGCATGACCTCGCTTATATAAAAAGACATGACAAAGCAAATGTATAGAGACCAGGGTTTATTAGTGATTACCATGGGCGGGAGGGAGGGGGGAAGGCGGGAACAAGTGTGATGGAAAAATCTCTCTAATCAAGGGTAGAGTTGCATAGCCAAGTATCACAATTGCTGTCAGTAAGCTGCACACCTATAAAAAACTGAGTTGGCAAAAGTTGTGTGATACTTAGAACAATGACCAAAAAAGTAGCTGCTGAGGCCGCTTACATCTAACAAAAAGCTCATGGGATTTAGTTTCTCGGTTTGGAGATTCAGGGTGACAATTTCATGCAAACTTCCAGTTAATTGGCCTGGTGATGTGTTTTAGGGCTTCTGTTCTACTGAAAGATCATGGAGTAGGTCCTGGGGTCTTAAAAGCTTCTAAGTGGCCACCTAAGAGACAACAGTTGGTCTCTAATTGCTTGCAGCCACAGAAGAAGAAAGGGAGTCAGGAAGAGAAGGAGGGTATGGAATGTGTGCCTAACAGGCTCGGTGGACAGCTGCCTCCTTGGAGACCAGAAGACCGTAACAACCTAGTAGCGCCTGGCTACCCATTATAAAACACATTAATCAAAGATTCTATAGAAGAATCCTGATCAACATGGGGGAAATGCAGTACAGAATTTCAAATTCACATGACTCTAGACTTCCTGGAGCCATGAAATTTGGATGAACCTCTGGAACTATTGCCCTTAACCCAAATATATCCCCTAAGGTCTTCTTAAAATCAAACAATAGTTTCACCTGACTAGTACAAAAAGGTCTGCCTTGAGCATTACGCTGTTTTGAGAACTATCTATATGGGATCAAATTGACAACAGCAACTTGAAAGATTAGATAGGAACCTTAGGGGACAGTGAGTGAATTTATGTTAAGAGGGAAGGACCAGCTCAGAAAAGAAGGGTGAGCATGGTCACACAACTCGAAGAAAGTCATCCATGTCACGGAATTATACGTGTAGACACCTGAATTGGTATATGCCTTACTGTTAATACTCTCAACAACAACATGAGGAAAATTAAAGAAAAAGAAACCCTAAGGAGCACAGCTGTACTCTGACCCGCGTGGCGTCACCCTGAGTTGGAACTGACTTGAGAGCACCTGTCCTTTTCCCTGGCACCTCTATGTTGTCCTCCAGCTGCTCAACCTCACTCTGGACGGCACCTTCTCGGGAAATACTCTGTGCACAGACGCTTTCAACACTTGTCTTCAAAACTTACCTGTGACATATGCTCTTCCCTTTGGTCTCTGACCTCTGCTCTGCGGCAGCGCACACATCTGACAAGTGAATTCATGTTACTGGGTTAATGTGTCACCCTGGCGAGTAACAGATGTGCTTCTCGGATGGGGGCCTTCTAGAGACAAGGCCTTACTCCGAGAGCTGAGTGACGCAAAGTTCCCCAGAAAAACAAAGCCACCATCCTGGTGTTGGTCTCACTTCCTCTGTTCCAACCCCCATTGTCCTCCTTCATTCCATCCGCTCCCTTGGCACAGCTCGCTGTGGCCACCAGGCCCAACTCAGCAGATGCCAGGGCCCCACCCTCCACTGCCACTCCGCCTGAGCTATTATACCGAAAGCGAAAGGAGGAGTTGGAACAGACAGAAAAAATAATAAAACCACGGAAAGAGAAGAAACAGCTGGCAGAATATTGGAAAAATTCCCTAGCGGGAATTCCCAGCCCTGAAAGGCTACGCCAGGCTGAGGAAGTGCTTAAAGAAAAACCTTGAAATTCATTCTCAACATTGTTCCCACCCCGCAGAGGCCCCTGGCCCCTGTTCCTGCCCGGCCCCAGAGAGAGGCCTGTGTTGGAGTTGAGTCCTGAGGGTCAGAGCGGAGGCAGGGGGCGGGGGAAGGGACGGTGTAGGGGGCCAGCCGGGAGAATGAGCCTGGCTGCTGGGGGCTGAAGGTGCCCGAGGGGCTGGACCTGCCCTCCAGGCAGACGGAGGGGGAGGCCTGGCCTGGGAGAAGGCGGGCAGGTGTGGGGAGGGGCACCCTGGGAGCTGGACCAGCAGCCGCTGGGCAGCCAAAACCTCAAGCTGGCTGCTCTGGCCTACATCAGAGGGAGAGCTCACATTCATTCAGGAAACACGGATGAACATTGGAAGAGGATGAAACACAGACCTGGCAGGGTTTCTGGGAGTCTGGAGCGAATGTGGCTGCAGGTGGAGGCAGGTAGACTGAGGCAGTGGAGCCAGCCTGCACAAAAGCATGGGGTGGCTCCAGCCCTGCATGGGTACCCCCTAACTGAGAAATGTGAAGGGTCTCACAGTGCCACCTGGGGCTAGGGCAGATGGGGAACGGGAGTGAGCTGGATGGGACTTCCCTGGACACAGAGTTTGGGGATTGGCTGATGGAATGACAAGAGAAGGACCAAGGATGGGCAGTGTGCAAAGCACTGTATCTTCCAGCTGAGCCCCTGAAATTGCATTAATGATAATAAAAGCAAGAACACACAGTGAACCTCATAGTCAGTCCTCTTTCACCAAGGAAGGAACATTTCAGCCAAGGCCAGTAATTCCGGGCCTGTGAAATGTTCCAAGACCTACCTGACTGATTCTTTTGTCTTTAGTGACCCCTCTCCCCTGCCCAGTGAGGCTTGTGGGCCTGCACCTCCCCCTGAACCTGCAAGTCCCTCAGCTACCTGCTCCTGCTCCCTGCTCAACTCTACACAGCACCCGAGATCAATCTCCCTAAAGCACTGACTGGCTCCCCACTCCCCCTGCTCAAATTGGCCACCCTCCAGATCAGCCCACTCTGCCTGGCCAGCCTGCCCACTCCTCACTTCACTATTGCCAGTAGCGGAGTCATGGAATGTCACAGTTCAGAGCACAGGCTCCAGGTTCGAACTCTGCCTCTACCACTCAGTGCCTTTACTTACTTATCTGTGAAATGGGGATAATACTGATACCCACTTCATGTGCAATGTTTTGAAGATTAAATGAGTAAACAAATATAAAGTACTTGAAACAGGCTTGACATACCGTAAGCTTTCAATAAATGTCAGCTGTTATTATTTAACAATTGTTGTTATCCACTAGAGTATCCATAAGAGAAGGGATTTCTATTTTAGTCACAGCTATTGTTTCTGTGGCTTCAGCAGAGTCTAACACACAGTAGATGCTCAATTAATGTTGGCTGAATTTACTTCTGTAATCTCTCTGCTCTAACCAAATTTCCCCATGACTGTACATTCCTGGAAACCCTGATGGCATAGTAGTTTAGTACTGCATCTGCTAACCACAAAGTCAGCAGTTCGAACCTGCCAGGTGCTCCTTGGAAGCTCTATGGAGTAGTTTTACCCTGTCCTACAGAGTCACTATGAGTCAGAATCGACTCAGTGGCAGTGGATTTGGGGATTTTTTTTGGTATACATTCCTACCTTTATCTTCTGCTCATATCACCCCCTTCTTGAAGGGCCCTTACCCTAGCTCTCAGAATTCCTACCAAATACCTCAGTTCCAGCTCCAGCCCCCCCTTCCCTTGGAAGCCCCACCTCAGGCACAGACCTGCACAAAACAGGCACTCAGGAAAAACTCAGAGGTTTGTGGATTGGCTGGGCTTTTTTTATGCTTTGGCTCCAAAACACTGTTTTCTCTATTTATGTCCCTTCATAGTTATGTCCTTTATCTTGTGGTTTTGACATTTGGAGATGCTTTCCAGGTGTGGCCACCTGAATAACCAGACATGTGGTCTCCCAGCTGCCTTTTCTGGGCTTTCTAATTGATGAGTTGAGAGAAGAGGCATCTGTTTGCCCAAGAAACACAAGCCAGGCAGCTCCCCGTCAACAGACTGCCTTCCCCTCTGGAAGGGGGCAACAGCTGCCGAAAACTTGGCTGTTTATGCACTAAAAAAAGAAATTCCATGGTGACCAGTTGACTCAAGCCAGCTTTCAGTGTGAGACAGTGGTTTCAAAGTAATCCCTGATGACACCAAACGCTCTCCACCCAGTCCTCAATAAAAACAAAAAAGAAAACAAGGGAGAAACTTGAGCAGGAGTAGGCATGAGTCAGGGCTATAAATGGCCCGGAGTCCTGCACGGAACAGGGGCAGCAGCCATGGAGCTGGAAGTTCAGTGGTCTGACAGCCCACTCCAGGCAGGCATGCCCCTGCAAACACCCCTCCGGGGGACAGGAAGGGACCACACTGAACGCCATAGAGCCCCAGGCTCACAGAATGGGCACTTACCCCTCAGAGCTGGGTTCCAACTAGCCCGACCAGCTTTCAAGTCTTGGAGGGCAGAGAATTAGTCTTGCTGAACCTCAGTTTCTTTATCTGTAATACAGCAAAAATCCTCGGGATCTGGAAGGCCAGCTCACTCCTGGCAGGCACGCCCCTGCAAACATCCATCCCGGCACCAGGCACGTTCCACTTCTTGAGAAGGGTCCTCTTGGAAGGCTGGGGCAGGGAAGGACAAGATGGACACTGACCTTATTGCTTGCTCTGCATTCATGATCTCAAGTACTTTGCTCACTCCTACCATGTGAGCCGCTAATTACATGTCAGGCCTTCTTTTAAGCACTGTACATACATAAACCCCCAAACCACTGTTGTGGAATCGATTCCGATTCACAGTGACCAGACAGAACAGAGCAGAAATGCCCCAATGAGTTGCCAAGGAGCACCTCGTGGATTCCACCTTTTGGTCAGCAGACACAGCATTAACCACTACCCCACCAGGGTTTCCGCACATAGATCTCTTTAGTCTCACATGTAGCCAGGAAGGCAGGCTGATGATTTTTGCCATTTTACAGATGAAGAAACTGAGGTTCAGAGAGACTAATTCTCTACCCCACTTAACTTGGTCAGGCGGGTTGCACCCTGGCAGTGCTGACTGAGGGCCGTGCTCTGAGGCTGGGGCTCCGTGGGGTTTAGGGTGACCCCTTCCCATTCAAGCGCTACGCCTCCTGCCTCCCAGACGCTGCTATCTGTGTGAACTTTGCTCTCTAGCCCTGTTGACCCAGAAGGTCCTGCTGATAAGAAGGACATTACTCAGGTTTATTGTTTCCTCCCAGCCTCTCTGGCGACACCTGAGCCTGCCACTCCTCGCTCCCTGCTTTGCACACTCACACACTCTTGCTCATACGAGGTCCAACAGTTAAGTCCACGAACTTCGTTGCTCCAAGTGCTCCAGACCTCATTGCTGAATGTCACTGCCGTCACCTTCCAAGTACTCCCTTTGGGAAGCTATGCACCGATGCCAGCGCCTAGTCCACCCTTCAAAGCAATTGTGGAACTCTTTCTGGAATGGCCATTATGCATGGTGGCACGGTGGCGAGTTCACGAACTTAATTGTTTCTGTGAGGGAGTTTTTAGCCGGGACACAGATAACTTTATTGGAATATCCTCCCTACTCACCTCATCTGGCCCTCAATGACTTTTTTTCTTTACTTGAAGATAGAGGAAATATTGAAAGGATGACAGCTGGATGACATTCAGGACATCAAGGGTGATAGGACAACAGCTATTGCAGAAAAAGAGTTCCAAAATCCCTTTGCAGTGTGGATGAGGCACTGGCGTCTGTGCATAGCTTCCCAAGGGGAGGTAGGTAGCAGTTTTTCTAGGACGAGTCTGAGAACTTGTCAGACCTTGTATGTGGTTGCACCCCCACACAGCCAGTTACTCTCAGTCATACACACTGCCCCACTGCAGCCACACACAGAGTAATATTTACACCTACCCATTCGCACACACTCTTACCCATTTGGAAGACTACCAGGCTTGAAGATACACCTCCTAGAAAATCATACTTGCCTCTCTTGCCGTTCTTCCTAAGCCCCTGGACTTACAAACTTCTGCCTCATTTCAGACCCAACAAGTAAGTAAATGAGCCTCTTTCCAAGGACAATTCCTGTTAACCAAGAGCAAACCTGGACACAGTTGACCTAGAGCCGACAAGTGGCTTTCTTTCTCAGGGGATTCTAGCGCCTGACCACACTGCCACCTTGTGGCTTGATCTCAGAATGGCAGGCTTCGTGCCCAGGAGTTGACCCTTTCCCGGAAGGTCCCGGAAGCCAAGCAGGCTGTTAGGCGAGGTCTGCCTCCGACTGCCGCCCTTCTACAGATAGGAAGACTAAGTAAACGCGGAGCCTCTTTCCCTCCCCTGACTCTCAGGGACACCAAAAGATCTGACGTTTTGCAGGCACACCCTGCTGCCACAGGAGATGGGCAGGTTTGACAACTGGATCAGCACACGGCAGGGTCCTTGTGGCAATTGAGCCTACGTTGTGACTGATGACCTATAAGCATGGAATTATTATCCTAATCTGTATTTCTTGACATTCTTAGGATCGTTCTAATTGTGGATTTGGCGGTTCGAATCTACCAGCTGCTCCTTGGAAACCCTACGGGGCAGTTCTATGCTGTTCTATAGGGTCACTATGAGTTGGAATCTACTCGACAGCCGTGGATTTGGTTTTTGGTAATGAAGTAGGAGCAACAACAGGTGACTGCGGGACCTCTGATACTAACTAGCAGAGAGACTGCCCTTCCCCCAAGTCCTTGGCGGGTCTACCTGTGACCCTTGCCCCGCAGTTAGGGTTGATGGAGGCAGGTGTGCCTAACCCTCCCCTCAACCTAACTCACCCACTTGGGGAGGTAGCACAGGATGTGTGCCCACCTTACCTCCTTGAGCCAAGAGTCAGAGTGTTTCTGGCAGAGTGATTCTGTTAAGACTCTTGTTTTCACATAATTTTACTTTCGGCCCTAGGTACAGAGGGAGGAGTTAATGCTACTCCCACTCCTCTGGACCCCCCCACAGCCCTTCAAGGTATGCTTTGATTTGTCTGTGTCCTGAAGTACAGTGCTTTGCGGGCATGTGCTTTTGGTTTGCAGGAGTGGTGCCAACCTGCTGACACCACTCAGAACTGCTTTCAAACTCTGAGCTGCATCAAGCTCAGCCCACTTTTTTCTAACGGCCGTGTAGCAACGGACAGTATCTTAACTCGTTATCAGTTTTTTTTGACCCTTGATGTCACACACTGAATGTGTTAATGACTGTTTGGGAGCAGGATTAATGGATGAAACACGTCAGAGGGGGGTAGGGATTTGCGTTCAGACTCTGGGTAAATGTTTATTGGGAGTGCTCCTTTTCACCATGAGTTGTATTTCCTAGAACACAACCCCGGATTGGGGAATCTGGGTGCCCCAAACTAGTCACGGCTGTCGGGAGACCTGAGCCTTCCCCTCAGTTCTGCCACTAACTGCCAAGAACCATCAGCAGGCCCTTCCCCCTGATCCTGCAGCCCCCAAAACATTGAACAGTGGGTTACACTAAGGCCTTTCTAAGTCTGTCCACCTTGAATATAGCCTGTGACCTCAGAAGGTTGTTGTCTAGGATTCTCTTATTACCAGCCCTAAAATTCCTTATTTATCTAGTAGGTTCTTATCAAACACCTGCTCTGAAGGCAGACCACCTTGGGTTCCAATCCTAGCACTTGCCGCGTGTGACAGTGGACAAATTACTTGTCTCTGCCTATTCCCTAAAACAGACTATTAGCATCTATGCTGAGCACTTCTGTGAAGCTTAAAGGAATCACAGTAAAGCAGGCAAATGGTACCTGGCACCTACCAAGTGCTTAGTGAAGTTTATTGTTTTTTCTTTTATATCTTACAATAGCCCCATGAATATTATTAATTTGACGGATGAACAGATCAAGGCTCAGGGAGCAAAAAAACTTGCTCAGACTTGCATGATGATGCTCCCAGGAGCCAGACCTGATTCAGAAAGCTGTACTCTGCCACAGGAGTCCTGGCCTTGATCCTTGCTGTGCTCCTGAACTTTATTCCAAATCTTCCTGCTGCTAAGCTCAATAATGAGAAGTAACCTTGGCCCTGGTGGTCTTCTGTCTTCCTCAGCACCCTTCTGTACCATGTATACACGTTGGCCCTTTCTGAGAAGGAACCTAACCCCTTGGGAACCCATGAGCCAGTGTGAATCCAGCACCAGGCCTTCAAACAGCCCTACATACAAGTGCCTGAAAGGTCACAGGCCAGATGAATGAGTCAGGCCTTAAGAGTCTAGCACCGACGGTGGCATTCCCACACTCAAGTGTCTTCGATCATTTTTTTCCTTGAAACTTCAGTTTCCACATCGATCATGACTCTAACCGAGTTGTGTGAGAAGTACATTGTAAGAGAATATTCTAACCCTGATCAAAAATAAGACACTTGCCTAATCCCTCTATAATAAGACTGCTTCTAACCTGGTGCTGCTACTTGGCTGCTAATCCAAGGTTGGCAACTCATATCCACCGAAAACCCTATGGGGGCAGTTCTACTCTGTCCTACAGGGTTACTGTGAGTCATAACTGACTTGTCAGCAACTGGCTTGGTTTCTGGTCTGCAGTTGAAAGGAGCCCAGATGACACAGTGGTTAAGTGCTCACCTACTAACTGGAAGTTCAGCAGTTCAAGACAGATGTGGTAATCTGTCAAGATTTCAGCCTTAGAAAGCACACAGGGCAGTTCTACTGTTCTAGAGGGTTGCTGTGAGTTACCATTGATGGTAATGGGTTTCACATAGGCACTTACAGGGGCCCTCCCTGGTGGTGCTGTGGTCAAGGGCTCAAACCCACCAGCTCTGCCTTAGAAGAAAGATGTAGCGACCTGCTTCTGTAAGGATTACAGCCTCGGAAACCCAATGGGACAGTTCTACACTGTCCTACAGGATCGACTGTGCGTGGTAAACTACATGACAGCAACAGGTTTGGTGTTTGGGTTTTGGAACGCACTTGCTGGTCCCCCCCCCCCCCCCCCCCAGTTAAGATGACCACTATACCTACCACACTCATGAAGAAATAGCCTTGTTTTCAGGAGTCACAGCATCATGGAATGTTGGTGCTGGGCAGGACCTCGGAGACTATGGGGACTTGACACGGCAAGTTCTGTTCCTACCAAGGACTCGTTCCACTGAAGCAGTGGTTTGAGGCTGTCAGAGCCAGGCCGGAAGGACACTGAGGTCATTCAGTCCAGGGGTATGACGTGGAGATGCAGGCAGGCTGCCATACAAGGTATGGTCACCCCTGGTCCAACTGCCCCTTCTACCAATGGGCCAGCTGAGTCAATGAAGACCCCTTCTTCTTTCTTCAGTCAGGGCCACCAGATTTGTCATTTCATAGGCATACCCTGCTAGCTAGTGCAAGATGGGTGGGAACACCAATTGTACCAGCATGAGACAGGGCCTATAGGACAATCACAAGTGACTGCTCATATTGGTTTCAGACAATAAGGATTTGTTGGCCAATAGCTTCATCTTCTTGGCATTCTTTAGAATTATTCTAGATTTTATGAAACTTGGAGCATAGCCCACAATCCACTTGACCTTGTCCACTTCAGTACCTACATTTAATACAGGAGTACCCCTTATTTTTCTTTTGGAAAACAATATTTGCCAGGAACCCCAAGATAGACATCTAGAAAACCAGGGTTAATGACAGAAGAAAGCAAAAACAGGTTTGCTCTAAAGCAAGGGAGAAGTTCAGAGCCACAGACAGAGTGCCTTAAGGGTAGTACTGACCCAGAATTCCTGTAGAAGCAAAACTGAAGGGCCTAGAACCCCCAAATCTATCAGGTTGTTTATCCACAACCTACCCAGTTCCCAGGACTCCAAGTCAGGGCAGACCACAAAGCTGGTGTTTATATGCAGTAGGGAATGGTGCTACCTCACAAGGTACTGTGTAGGGAATGTGATATTATGGACACAAAGCTTCTAGCACATGTAGGTGTTGCAGGGCAGGAGTCTGAGAATCCCCTGTGTAAATAAGGTGCATCTCCAGGGCTCCCTGTGGCTCTAGTACATGAGTATTGGGCTTGGACTCACTGTGGTTTTCAAGGCAGGCTCAGTTATCTGCGTGACCTTGAGGAAGGCATTTCCTCTTTCTGGAAATAAACTTCCTCATTTGTAACACGGGGCCATGACATCATCTCCCTACCACTACCTAAGCACAGATGATGAAACATCCCACCCTAAGCATACAGAATAAAAAACATAGATGCCAAGATGCATAAAAACTATCTAAAGAAAACCAGAAGCTATTGGATCAGTCTCTTCCTATTTTTTCTTGCCCAGTGACAGCACACTCTTCCTCTCTGCTCCATACATGTCTTATCTCCTATCCCCTACTCTCCTGCTGTGATAATCTATCCCAACAATCTCCTATCCCCTACTCTCCACCCACTCCCCTGCCTCCAGTAAGAGGTCAGCAGGACGACATCCTACAGATGCATAGAACCATAAAGTGCACATCTTTATGTGTACTGTAATCTTTCTACCACAGTCGTATTTTTTTGAATTGCACTTTAGATGGTTTATAGAGCAAATTAGTTTCTCATTCAACAGTTAACACACTTTTGTGACATTGGTTGCCACCCCATGCCAAGTCAACCCTCCTTCTTGACCTCAGGTTCCCCATTACCAGCTTTCCTGTCCTGTCTTGCCTTCTCATCCCTGCCCCTGGGCTGGTGTGCCCATTTAGTCTTGTTTTGTCCATGGGCCTGTCCAATCTTTCAGGAGTGACTTCATTACTGTGCTATAAAGGTATCTGGGAGCAATACTCTTGGAATTTCTCTAGTTTCTGTCAGCCCACTAAGTCTTCTGTGTATGTCTTAGAATTTTGTTCTCCATTTTTCTCCAGCAGACTGCTCTTGAATTAAAAATGAGGAGTTAAGCAGAGTGGGGTAAAGCTGATGATGTGAAGGCAAAAGCTGACCTTAGCAGCCGCCAGGGCCCATGTGCCAGGGGCAGTGGTTGGTCTTCTACATGTTACCTCACCTGTCTGTCCTGACAAGCCTGGAAGGGAAGCAACGTGGCTTTCACTTCACAGCAGCGGCGGAGATGGGTTCCTGCAGTAGCGATGGCTCCACCGTAATGAAAGCTCACATCAAGTGCCAGGACGGGCTCTAACCATTTGAGTTTTACCAAGGACAGGACTCCAACTCGAGGGAAAACGCAGCTTTCTCCCTCTTCTCAAACACTACCACCGACTCCTTGAGAAAGCCTACTGTATCAGAGCAACACTCCAGGAATCAACTTTAGGGAGGCCTAGTTGGGGTTCTTTAAGACCTGGCTACTGCAAAATATTGGCTGACTTGCAGAATATCTGCTAGTGGAGTCGCTGTTTCGAGGGTGTTGTTGATGGAAACACTTGGAAAAGGACAGCGGTGATGGCTGCACAACATAACGATCATCACACCATTGGATCGTTCATGTAAAGAATGTTAAAATCACAAACACTTTGTTACATTCATTCCTACAATCAACAGAAAAATGTTTCTGTATAAACAAGTTTGCAGGTTGTATTTTCCTATTTTGCAGTACTACAACTCCCTTCTCGAAACAAAAATTCTAAGCATGCTGTAGTAAGACATCTCCTAATGATGAATGCATACCTCAAAGAGAAAAAAAGGTACAATTTAAAAGATCTTGCCCCTGATAAGCAGATTAAAGACAAATGCAGACACATGGTATTTTTTAAATCCTCAGAGTGGGCAGCCCATCGGTGCTCCTGTGCCCAGAGCCACTGCCTGTTGCCAACGTGTCTGGCCAATAAGGCCTGCCCTGGTAATGCACGGCCACGCCCCATGCTGCCGCACCCCGATACTGAAAGTGCGGTTGATGGGGCAACGCTGAGCTGCTCAGCCAAACGGAGGAGACAAGTTCTGGAAAGCCCTCCTTAAAAGAGCAGCAGCCATTCTCATGCTCACAGGAGTCTGTCTGCCTGTTGCTTAAGAGTCCCAGTCCAGCCACTGACAGGAGTGATGGAAAAGAAAAAGCACAGCATGAGGCGACAGCCTTTGGGGCTGGCACAGTCCCAGACTGCTGGATGAATCAATCCTGTGGGAACCCCTTGAGCCAAGATCTGCCATTGTCTGAGGCCGTGTCGGTCATCAAGATGAGAAAGTTGGCCAGGGCCCTTGTAGGGTGAAGAGCTGACCAGCCAGGCTGGCACACACTGCCACACCACATGCCATGGCTGGTCACGCAGGGAACGCACTGGACAGGAGTGAGGAGAGTGGACACCTGGAGATGGCTGCAGCTGGGCTCTCTGAGCAGGCAGCTCACTCCACCCACCTGGACCTGAGACTTGGCCTCTATAGAGCTTTGGCGACTCCAAGAGTCCCAAGAGGGGGCTGCAGTCTGTCCCTCCCTTGATTGCATTTAAAAATACATACACAAATACTTAACAATTCTTAACCTTTTAACATAAGACATTTAACCATATGCATATTGACATGCTGCTGTGAATTTGTGCTGCTAGGCCATTTTAGGGCAGACCTTCTTACCCTGCAGCATAGTAGGTAAGTGCTACAACTGCTAACCCAAATGCTGGCAGGTCACATCCACTAGACACTCCTTGGAAACTCCATGGGGCAGTTCCACTCTGTCCTATCAAGTCACTATCAGTCAGCATTGCCTTGACAGTACTGAGTTCTTCTTTTCAGTTTTCCTGGTGGCATGGTGGTTAAGAGCTATAGCTGCTAACCCAAAGACTGACAGTTCAAATCCCCCAGGTGCTGTTTGGAAACTCTATGGGGCAGAGTTAGACCCTGTCCTATAGGGTCCCAACAAGTCAGAATCAACTTAACAGCAGTGGGTTTGGGGTTTTGATATCCTGAAATGGTAAAGGAAGTGTTAAAAAAAAAAAAAAAGTTACTATTTGGAATTCCTTCTCTGTAATGCAACGGGGCAATTCTTTTCTGTCCTAAGTGCTGGGATCAACTTCTGGTCACCCAACAATCTTTACACAAGCAGAATACCAGGCCTGTTTCTTCCCTGGTGCCACCAGGTGGGTTTGAGTCACTCTTCTGGTTACTAGTCAAGTACAAACGCTTTGTGCCACCTGGAGACCTTGGGCCTGGGTACTTTTCAGGTCTCCATCACTGATGACCTACCTCTACACAGTCTTCTGACACTCTACAATTCTAAACCTTAAATAAATTCCTAAGTTTTTAAAGTTGTGGGTCCACAGAAAGCCTTTTCCTTCTCTGCCTTTGTGCTTTTCTACGCACATGATTCTTAATAAATTTATTATAATCATCTTCCCACTTTCTATCCAAACCCTCTTCTTCAGCACTTAGCTCAAAGCAACCTCTTCCACACAAAACACCTAACGCAGTTCCTGGGCCGCACTCTAATTTTCTTCATTTACAAAAGTGTTGAGGTTTAAATATGCTGGCAGCATACATAGACGTACCAAGCTTTAAAAAGTGCTGGCACGCACCAGTTCACGGACAGCAGTTTCTGTCCTTGCTGTTGTCATTATTCTCACGGTCAGGGCTCCGGCTCCGGGGCGAGGCACCAAAGCAGACTGCATTTTACTGAGCAGACCAACCTGTGACCTGTGGCCAAGCCTGATCCAGTGATTTCTCAGTGGGGCAGTACTGCCTCCTAGTGGGTGGTGGAGAAAATAGCTGTTGGTTGTCACACTGGCCAGGGAGCCTAACTAGCTTTAGAGGGAAGAGGCAGAAACGAGCACCTGGCACACAAATAATTGTCCACGGCCGCGGGGTTGAGCACCCTCCCACCCCACATGTATAAAATAAAAAATGCTTTCAACTTTTGCAAAAGCCCTGTAATTTAAGATAAGATCATTACAGAAGGGAGTTTAAACAGAATAAAGGCAACAAAGCCCTGGCAGCACCGTAGGTCAGCAGTTTCAACCCGGGAGCCGATCCTTGGAAACCCTATGCAGTTCTACTTTGTCCTATAGCGTTGCTATGAGCTGGACTTGGCTGCTGACAGGTTGTTTTGGTGCCCCTTCTACCCAAGGGTATACACTGTTTAACATCAGCAGGACCACAATTTGTGTATTAACTCACATAACCACCTCATGGGACACTACACTTCGTCACCCACACCTTGATGTAACACGGATGCCACTGTATTTCAACTGCCCAGCTCATGTGTGAGAACACTCCCTGGCACAGCAGCTTCCTTCAATAAAGCTTATTTCTCCTTCCCAGAGTATGTCTACTCTGTTACTTTGTGACTTTTTATTCTGCTGTCTACCTGCACCTCCACTTTCCATTTTCCTGCAGGTCAAGTACAGGTACCAACCTTTGTCAGAGGTCTGAGGAAGAAAAAGACTCTCCCCACACAGGGAGTCTGCATCCTTGTCCTGTCCATTTGGCTCCACAGCCTCTGGACTGCCTGTCCCAGCATGGTTAGAATGCAAGGGCTGGGTAAAGAGGATCCAGTGGAAACACTACCAGGCTAAGGGCATGCTTGTTGTATTACTCGTGCAGATCTGGGGAAAATGGGGTCAGTTCTGAGGGGATACCTCCAGATCTTAAACCTCACCACTTGTTAGAAATACCTGACGAATTGGATACCCAGTTCCCACAACAGCCCTTCGGGTAAGGAGTTCCTCAGCTACACATGGCTAAAAAGCTGGATACCGATTCCTGTATGGCCTACTTCCAAAACTCTCTTTTTGGGGTCACCTAATGCTGTTTTAATCCTTACTCTCATCTTTCCTACTTGCTAACACTGACTCCAGAAGCCTTTCTTGCTGTCAGATCTTTTGTCTCCAAGGTACATCTGTATTGACCTCACACCTACCAGCCAGTGAAAAACCCACTCCCAGTATACACTCATGCCCACCCAAGACTGAAGTATCAAATTTTGCTTAAAAGACACTCAATTGCTTCACTGCATGTGACTGTGAGCCAAAGACAGAACAGCCGTATGCTAGGCAGTGTCATATCCTGCACTGTTATACACACATCACTAAAGGTTCATTAGAACATGGTAAGGATTGGTAGTTGGTTTGGATCATCCCCGTTTTACAGATTATAAAACAAAACTCATCATCTAGCTGGTCCCAAGTTATGAGGAAACCAGATTCAAAATCTGGCTTCTGACTCCAAGATCTCAAGCCTGAATCATTCATTACTCCCTGAGATACTCAGCTGTTAATGCACCCAAATCCTTGTCCCAGATGTGCCTGTGTCTCTACTTGGCCTTAGATAAAGCCACTTGCTCACATCTACATTGCTTTGTCAACCAGTCATCCCAATAAATGGGACCTAACTCTGCAATCCGAGAACATACTGACTTAAAAACAAGTTTCCACCTACCCCCTCTTTACAATCATGCACGAAAAGAAACGGACATCTGCTAACAAAGTAAACACTTTCACCTCCAGGTCCTCTGTCAGAACCTAAGCGGCTCCTTACTTACACACTTGGACTCAACCATCATTCCCTACTCCAACCAGAGGCTCCTCAATCACGTACCTTTTGTGGTATTTTCACGAGTCCCTGCAGCAATCTCATCTGGCCAGACTTCTCATTTGAAATACCATCAAAAAATAAAAATAAAAAACTCAAACGTCCATGTTTTACAGAACCCAAATTCAGTACTTACCAGCATTGCTTAGACTGCTAAAAAGGTTAAACCTGGGGGTGGTATCATGAGCTGAACAGTGTAACCACTCCAACTAGTCAGTGTCAAATCATGGCCATGACAAACTGCAGGCAACACCCGACTTCCTTCTTGGCAACGGCAAACATTGTGTTACGGGAATCAGTCTTCAATTCAATGACCCCATGTGACAGCAGGACTGCCTCCATGTTATTTTCCCGACCTTATCTTCATGGGCGGCCTCTAGCAGTACATTAGCTACACTGGCTGTTAAAAGATCCAGTTTAAATCCACCCACTGTTCCCAGTGAACTACAAGGCAGCTGTCTTATGAGTTGGCATCAACTGGACAGACTGGGTTGCTTCACCTTAATGGAAGGAGTCTGCCACGTGTTTTCTCACTGAACTACACCAGGTGGGGGTTTTGTACTGTCAACCTTTTGGCATTACCACCTAGTATCCTCAGGCCTGTGTATCATCTTAACAATCTGTGTCTGTCCTTAAAATGACATGTAAGCATTATATACATTAAGAGCTACTGTGGAATGTTCAAAGACAACTCAGAATGCACTGAACACAACAGAGTGACTTCCATCTGGTGAAATAGCTGCTCGTAGGCATACAAAGCATTCCAGAAAATTGTTAACATAAAGTAACACTAGAGGATGCATTTTCCAATGTTAATACCACCAACAGGTTTTAAATTAACTCTTAAATCCTAACAATCATGTGCTAATAAATACAGCATCTAATAACTGGGCTGGCAAAGCAAAAAATGCAGTGGGCTTTCTAGTTAACACTGGCCTGTGTTTCCAATCTTCTACTTAGAAGGATGTCTGACAGGTGAGGACCTTTCCCCACCCTCCACTTAACATAAGACACTCAACCTCCAGGTGACGAAGCACCACATTTCAAGAGTTCTTCAGAGCCATGTTTGGCAGGGGCACTGAAAAAACCTGGCTTTTTTTCCTTAACACTCAAAGTGCCTTCACATTCGATTCCAACACCTTACAAGAATGCTTCTTTTAAAAAATGTACTTGCTTGGAAAATCACAACCCTCAGGCTAGATAGCACTTCACATGTAGCTGCATAACTGAGTGCAACTACACTCCGCCCTCTCACACTTCGTGATTAAGGTACCACCCCTTTCTTCACCTCAAAATCACAATTTCCTCACCTCAATGTCAGCTCTACTTTCTTCAGTTCCCCTGTAACACCGTCACTGGACTTACAACTCATTTGTTTGCTCCTGCTGCTAAAGCCTTCAAAGTGAGTACATGCTTACATTCTATGTCCAAGAGTTTTCCCCTTAAAAAGCATCTAAATCAAGACCTACAACAGGTATTTCTCTTCACTTGAACTCCTCAATGTGGAGACAACGAAATTAATGGATTAAGCCCAAATTTGGCAAATCTAAACTTGCACGTGGGTCAAAGCTAAACACTATATACGTTCTTCCGTGGACAACGAGCTGAGGCTGTTTGCCACGTGGGGAAGGTGTGACACAAGTGACTGCATTACAAAATTACAAATCAACATTCCAATTTGTTTATTTGTATGTCACTCAATAAAAACTTAACATGGTTTTATGTAAACTAAGTATAAATTTCTTCATTACAGAGAAATTCTGGTGGCAAAGGGCCAGCTGGAATTAAGTTTTTTTTTAATAATTACTGGCTGTCCAAGTTTAAAGAGGATTTAGAAAATTATTTCCTGGGGGAGTTTCTTAAAAAAAATAAATAAAAAGGCTTAACTTCACCTCTCTACATGAACAATTTTTTTTATACTCAATTTCCATTTCTTTTGCAACTGATCAACACAAATAGCAAACACACGTCGTCCCTGCAGAGGTCCGCCATCAGCCTTGTAGACAGTCACAAACTCTGTAAATGACAAGCTGAGGCATCTCACCCGTGACGTTTTTTAGCCTACTGCCCCTGGTATTATTTTGCTTCCTAACCAAATCTTCAAAAAATACCCCCCCCCCTCCTGACACAAGGATTAGGGGAGATGCCTTCTGAGAGGGGCCTTTACTACCCCCTCAGTTTATGAACTAATATTGGGAAAACCTGTTCTCTCTCTCTCTCGGCTCTTAGTGAACATCTCACTTGTTTCAGGAAAACAGCCAGGCTCCCAAGTTTATTACATTTGGCATTAGCAAACAAATACTAAGAAATGCCTTTCTTAGAGCAGTTTAAGAGAAACTTTTAAGATGGGTTTTGTTCTCTCTTCCTGCTTAGGTGAAGTTAACAGATTAGTTCTGTTCCAACTGTTAATTATAAATCACAAATATGCCCGCCTCAAACTATTCTTTAGAGGGCCCTAATGGTTAACATGAAAAGGAATGACAAATGCTTGTTCTTTACTGAGAAGACCCTAACAGTCAACAAGAGAAGACCACTGCCTCTAACCAGTTTAGAAGATCTTAATAGCTAACATGAAGAGAGACACTAGTCTCGGGCCATTATTTAGAAAAAACTAGTGATTGACATGAAGAGACGAGGTACCTGCTTCTTGCCTAGCCAATCACCAACATGGTCAAAGTACTGCTGCCTCACTGACTATAAAAAGATACTAAAACAAGACAGTCCCTTCTCTTTCTCTCTGGACACCAGGCTGCCATTTCTCCAGAATTCTCTTCTGTCTGAATTCATTTCCCGCCGATGCCATTCCCTCCCTCCGTGCATGACCCTAAAAGGTGTCAGGGCTGGCTCCCGGCACCTCTCCCACTGAAATACAGAAGCACTTGATAAAAGCACTCAGAAGTTTAAGTTCAGCAACTTCTCTCCTTGGCTCTGCTGTTGAGGTTTTGGGGCTTGTCTGCAATAAAAACCACTAAAGAAGGTTAATTCAACACAATAAAATTTGAGTAAGATAGGTAACTGAACACAAAGCTGCTGATTCTTAACTACTCACAAGTTTTAAAGAAAGGTGGAAGCCTTCCAGCATACAGAATTCTTTTCTAGAAGGCTTAATACTGCTCAAGAAGCAGTGTTAACAGTCCCCAACTTCACAACAACGTTCTGTTCTGACAACTGTATGCTACCTCTGTTCCGATTTAAGTCCAATTTTTCTTTAAAGTTGCCACTATTATTGCCTTTTATTATCACTATCTATAAATCTTTGGTGGCTAGATTACCTATAAACAGGTATGACCTCCACATAAGTAAATTACAAATCTTGTATGTACAAAACCATGTACATACCATTAACAAGATTTACCCAAAAAGAAAAAGGGGAGGGGTGAGAAAGTGGTTACTGAACGTGCCTTCAGTATGTTGTCAAGTTTGGGGACCACCTGTACTCATGTGTTCAGAGTCTGGCACAAACTCTGGTTATTGCACTGTTACTACAAAAAATGAAGAGAAACAAGTAGGCTAGTAATTGGAGCATGAATACGCTATCTTGAATTTCTCAATACCAATGCGAAAGCTGCCTAACAAAACTAAGCAGTACACTTGTCTCTTAAAGTGATTCTTCTTCCAGATCCTCAAAAAGCACGCTATACAGCTGAATTTGAACTATCCAATGAATCCTTAGCAAAAGCAGAATTTTTTAGACAAATAAAATCTGACACATGATCATTTTACTAACAATATACTCCAACTCAGTTTTTTTTCAGCTACCATAATTACAAGTCTTTCTCATGTTCTCCCCTCACAACAGGGAAAACCAGAAAGCAGCAGTCCAGAAGTACCAAAAAACCCCACACTAATGAAAGACACTGACAATGCAATCCTATTCTGGAGTCTGAAAATAAAAATCAAATTAAAATATTAAACCAGTAGTTTTCCTATCTCACCTGGGATCACTTTCAAATCACAGGGCCACCATGGGACTGGAATCAGAATATGGGTACTACTGAAGTATCTCTGATTAACACCACTCACAGCACACACTAAAGTGAACCAGGAACTCCCAACAAATAGAAAGCATCTTAGGATTTTCCAACCAGATAGGGGTTCTTCATGTGAAACACTACCAAAAATGCAGTCTAAAAGGGACTGAGATAGCCTCGTTATTGCGGCTGGTTTTAATGACCGGTATATCTAGCTATTTTACATTTTCTCTGGCCAACTTATGTTTTTACTCCCTTTTCTGCTTAACACATGGAGAGCAAAAGAAACCCACAGTGAACTAGTAAGAATCATGGATGAAATCAGGTGACAGCATAGAAACTAATTTTTTTTAATTACCACCAGTTCAGTTTTAATTATTAATGACTTCAAGCAAACACCTGTATTATCTTACCACCATACATCAAAACTTGGCTTTGCAACTGCTTCCAGTACCAACTATACTCACTCAGTCCTTTCTACATAGAACTAGACTGCGTAACTCGTGTACTACCAAAAAATACTCGTAAAAATGTATGTTTATATATACAAAGTAATTTACTGACTGATGGACTACGGTACCTACCTTTTCACCAGAATCAGAAGGGTTTATTTAGGTTACTGGAAAATCTTTCAAGACAAAAGGCCCAAAGCCAGAGCTCCCAATAAATCAACAGGCAGTCTTCCAAATGTCTTCTCGAACACGTGGAACTGTAACAATGTTTACAGTGAACTTGACCAACACCAATTCTCCTCTCCCTCAGAGACTTGTATGAAAGAGGACCACTGGAAGTTCTATCATTTGTTCAAAAAATATTCTCAATAAACTGAACTCTCAAAAGTGACTTCATATTAAACAAAGTAAAAAACAATATTGACCAAAACTATCTTTCAATAGCACATTTAAGAAGGCTAAGCCACGAGACTGTTGTATTATAATTTAATCTAATTGCACACAAATGTGATATAGTACAACTCCTGACTAAGAGGAAGGTTATGCATGCCTCTGTATTATTCAATCCTTCACTGTTACATTTGAACCACATGAAATTTTACATGATGGATCAGTTTAGAATTTCCATGCAACACCTCAAATTACGCAAAATGGAAGCAATTTTTCAAACTTGGAGACATTTTCATGCTAATGGTAAAGCCTTTTTATTGGCAACTTACTTTGTGTTACAGTGTACTAGAGGTTGCTACGCTTTTTGAAATGACGGTCACTGAGTATCATGAATCCTGCACTGGCTTCTACTAATGGGTTATCTGCTAACACACACTTGGGTGACAACTAAAATTCACTTCAAAAGATAAAGTCATGGTGCTTCTCAATTCTGTTTCTCAGAAAGAAAGAATTATGGAACCACTTTTTTCCCATGGGACAAGAAACTGTAGTAGCAGTGGATTCAACTGACTGACTGTATTACACAATTATGCTAGTATTTTATTACTTCAAAAGCACTTTACAAGAAAATGTAAGTATGGCTTCCAATAGGAATGTTATACCCGGACTTGGTACGAAGCTCACAGAGTTTTGCAAGGAAAAACAGGCTTTCAAGTTAAACAACAATTTTTAACCAAAACTTTAATCCCAAGGATTCTCACAAAACATATTACAAATGACAGCATGAAAAAAAAATCTTGCACAGTAACTCAAAAGTTCATCTCTACAATGTACCCTTAAACTGGCAGGACACTAGTATCTTGAATAGTCTCAAATTTCCAAATAAGTGATGTTACAAGTAGCTAGCTACTCATATACAGCTATCACACAATGAATTTTAAGACTGAAAGCAAAAGTAAAAAACACTATCTCTTGACACCAATCAGATTCTACACCAACTGGGCAACCTCTGCACACTGTTGGATTTTTTAGGAAAAAAAAAAAAAAAGCCTAAATGATGCAGCTTTTAAAGGCTGCTTACTCAATTACAGCTGCATCCTATATCCCAGCTATGGACAAAAATAATGCTTTTAGTTCAACTGTTACCAGTTTTGCTTCTGTAATATTAAAACATCACACTTCAGCTGGGCAAGATTTACAACTTTATCAGTCTACACAAGACTAAACTTTAAAACAAATCTAATTTTGCTTAAGGGGACATTGTAAAGTAACAAATTCTTGGTATTACACACCTCATATGATCCATTTCAAACCATAGAGAATTACATCTTATGTGTCACTGTTACAAGAGACAATAAACAAATTTGAACAGCTAACATCTTAAAAATGTACCAAGCTTATGAAGTCTCAAACAAAACTTGAATTTTCTGTACATATTCCCATCAAACGAAGTTCTTTCCTGTACACCACTATTCCTCTTGCAAAACGGTCTTCTATTTCCTTTCATTTGACCTAGATCGGCTGTTGAGGGAAAAAAAATTGTTTTTTACTTTAACTATATTACTGACATAACTTTCACGTAAATTACCAAAATGGCTTAAAGATGACCTACTTCCAGCATTTAGTTTATTAGATCTGCAAGGTCTTAAAAGATCTCACTTACCTACGAGACCTAGAGAAGGATCGGGACGGCTTGTGATTTCTCTCCCGCGACAGAGATCTCTCTCTCCTCCTGTCTCTAGAAAGGGACCTAACCCAGGAAAGAAAATTAGGGCCAATCAGATAATAGTTCTATGTAACAGAAAATGCTTTCTGATGAATCACTGAAAATTCAAAAGCTGCTTCATTATTAAAATTTACAACTCTGGCTTTGTATTACCACTTGCTTTGCCAGTAGCTCAAGATGTTACCATTAGCACCACCACGTGGAAAATAACTTGGGCTCTTTGCTGAGAATTTGGCCCCAAGAAGGGATCTTCATTTACCTGCTCCGGCTGCGAGAAAAGCTTCTTCGTCTTGGAGATCTGAAAGCAGAAACAGGAAAATTAGACTAACTGTCAACTACTACTGATGGCGTGAGGCATTTCCCAACTTTTCAATCTCACTGTTGGGCCCAGTGAATGTGCCGAAGAACTGGCACCCATCGTCCAAAAAAAAACAAAACAAACAAAAAACTAAAAACAAAAATGAAAGAAAGAAAAGAAAAAATAAATACAGATATAGAAGGCTTAAGAACAAAAAGTTCAAGAGAAATGCAGGTATTCCAACCATGGATTCACTTTAACAAAGAATGCTTCACAGCAGATCTGTCCAATGCAAAACTTCATGTCAAACTAACTTCACTACCCAAACACCACACCAAATGTAGTCCCACAAGTAGTTCCAAAAACAGTACCATAAACCAGTATTTGGAACCCATGCAAACTTAGAAGTCCATGACAAGACTTAGGTACCAGGTGGATAGTGTAATTCTGTGAAAACGCGCTAAGTGTAAATACTGATGCCATTAAGTGCTACATTAGAACTGCGTTTGTGATTGTCACATTTAAGAGTGTTTAGGCTTATCAAATTACCTTAGTTTGGCCCATTTCACCCCAAAAATTGTTTTTCAATTTTGAAAACTGTTAGTAAAACCATTTAAAGGTGATAAGGATTCAGCAAATTTTTGCTAGAAAGGAAAGCTACATCTGTTAGAGATATTAAAATTTTTAGTTTGGCATCTCACACATGCAAATAAGTTTCACTTGACGGTCTAGTTACATTATGAGGTCCCTATCACCCTTAAAAGTTTTATTCAAGCAATATATATGTACGTTACCATTCAATTATGCACAGCCAGCCTTTGATCCAGAAAAAAGAATTACTTTAAGCCGCTTACTCCTTATTTTAACCAGCAGTAAACTGTATAAGCAGGAAAAACTTACTAGTTTTGGGTTTCAACAAGCTAGAAATGGTGAGGTGAGGCTGCCGGACTGACGGCCAGGAAGAATTTGCTGAAAAGGTTTTGCCAGATGTTGCGTTGGATTTAGTTGGTTGGCGAAGGGGGTGTTGTGGATTTTTCCTGCTTTTTTGTTAGCCGAAGGCTGCTGCTGTAGTTGTTGTGAAGACATTTGGTAAATAAACAGCTGAGCTGATTGGCCAGGAATGTGTGGGCGGTCGAGGTGGCTGCTGCCGATTTGGTTAAGGTTGGAGAGAAGGCTGAGAGAAAACAGCATGCTCGGGAACCAAAGGGCGGTGCAACCTGGCGACTGGCCATGCCTGGGTCATGTGAAACGACACCAGCCAAGCTGAATGGGGCGCGCTGGTCACATGACGCTGAAAGGGCTAGTTGACTGGCTAATGCAGACTCAGAGGGTGGTGAGAAGAGACATGATGGTGACTCTGTAACGGGGTTCATTTTTATTAATAGATGGACCAAAAAGCACAAAAAAAATGAAAAACAAGCCATCAGTACAACCATCTATTAGCTAACAAATACTCTTTATTATGATGGGCAACAGCGTGTTGTTTTGTTTTCCAAAACAGCAAAAGGGGCAAGATTTTGAACTCCTTTCTCCTTGAAGGACTGCACTCACCTGTAAGAGGTAAATGCAGTCCTGTAGAAACTATTTTGGAGGTTTGAGGAGATGTGGAGTTTGCATCCAGACAATACTGCCTGGTCCAAGAAGGATGCCATTTTCAATTACAGAGAAAAAAAAAAAAAAAAAAAAACACCAAAAAACAAAAACAAAAACTGAATTCTCTATTTGGGTTTGAAGAACAGATGAACTGGGGTTACTTCCTTTTTAGCCCCCTTTATTGGTCAGTGACTTAGTCTCACAAATGGTTTCTGCTTTACCAGTTGTAACATTAAAACAGCTGCCTGTTTGATAAATATTACAGTTGTGCTAACAAAAAACACATTTTTTGTGAAGAACTAGAGTTGAATGTAATGTTTGTCACTATGGAGTCAAGAAATGGAAAAAGGCCTAAATTGAAGTATAAGATTTGGAAAGATGCAACTAGAAGATGAACTAGAAGATAGATCCAAGATAGAAGTTACTAACTACCAACATGAACAATGACCTAAAGACAAAAGCCAACACTCAGCACAACTCACATACCCCAAACTACTGCCCAGCAAATGTTTCATAAAAACCTGAGATTCTTCACAATGTAAGTTAAAAACCCATCAACAAACTTTTGCTCCTACTAGCTACTCTGTTACACCAACACCTTTAAACACTTTCTCTCAAGTACCTGCGACGAGGTGGAGGACTCCTTCTGCGATAATCATCCCGAGGGCGACGACCCCAAGAAGGAGGTGGACCACGATTCCGACTTCTTTTCTCACCATTTGACAGTTCCACTCTTACACGGCAGCCACACAGTGTTCTAAGAGGAAAAATTACACCATCTAAATGTCTGTGTTGTTGCCACTGAACCAATTCAGACTCATGAATTCTTGAATAGCACAAGTTTTAGTTCTTAATTCTAATAGGTAAAACAGGTGAGCAGATTCCGCACATTTTTAAATCACATTTAACAGACTTTGTAAAAACCACTTTACAAGGGAAACCAGCTTCCTTGATTTAATCATTTAAACATTAGGACCAGTGTGCTTAGAATGTTGCTATGCAACTTAAAGTCATCCTAAAAGAATTAGTTTAGGATGTTATCTCCGATAGGACTTCCTCCTTTGAATCTAAGCCATATTATTTCAGTTACAGAATTCACTACATGGTATTGCCGCCTCCCTGGCCTTCATGAACAGAGCTCCCTCCTCTACTGTAAGAACCAGAAAAATCATTTTGTTCATTTTGAACCTGTTACCCTACAACACTTGGATTAAAAAAAAACAAACAAAACAGTCAGGAAGAGTACCAGAAAAGACAGCCAAGCCCCTTCTTTCACTGTCGACAACCATTAAGCTTAATAAACAAGCCAATGTGTTTGGCTACTGATTGGGAAAATTCCTATTTCTGCCATCTTTTTGGATAAACAGTACTCTCTAGAGATTTACAACCAGTCCTCAGACCATTTTTCATAATGTAACAAATGAAAAGAGATCAATTCAGGATACCAGAAACATACTTCAGAGCCAAAATTATGTACAACAGATCGTCAATATTGCCTGGTTACTTAGAATCTCACTAGTTTCAAATGCCAGGAAGGAGGGAAAGAACAGCAACGTCTGTTACTAGCCAGACTTACAAACAACAACAAAAAGCCCCTGTTGACTGGACTTCCCCCACTGGGTTCCCAAGGTAAGGCCAGTGCATTCCAGCTGCTGACCTTCCATTAGCAGCCAAGCTCTTAACCACTACACCACCTGAGATCAGGGGCTACTTATTATTGAGCCAATAGCTTAGCTCCCAAATATCAGAAACACAAACAGTAACGGAGCTGAAGAAATTGACATTTTGGGGGGTGAAACATTCCAGTATTACAGCTTGCATGCTGTTAATCTCTCCATCCTGCAAGTTAATTTAAAACCCATCGAAAACTTGGATTTGCCATTGAATCTCTTAATGAGCTTTACTTAACTGCTCGCTGAATAATTACGAACATTTCCTATGTATTTCCACTGCAACACCACTGTAAAAAAGGCTTATATAAATCTCCAGTAACATCCATCTTGGCAGATGCTGCACACAGCAAAAAGCCATCCAAAGCAAACAGGTTATAAGCACTCAACACAAGAAACATTTTATCATTAAATTTACCTTCCATCCAGCTCTCGAACAGCATCAGCTGCATCCCGAGGATCTTCAAATTCAACAAACGCAAAGCCAGGAGGGTTTCTGGCAACCCACACACTTCGGAGTGGGCCATAATATCCGAAAGCCCGTTCCAATTCAGTCTTGTTGCCATTGTTTCCAAGATTACCCACATAAACTTTACAGTCCAATGGACACGAATCACGATGCATTTCTGTAACAACAAAAAAAAGAGCTGAAAGTATTTAGTAGTCCAAACAATCCACACAAAATACTAGGAAGAAATTTTAAAACGTTTTTTAAATCAACCTTGAAGCAACCTAAATGCCTATCAACAGAAGAATAAAATCAAACGTACACGCAATAGAAAATCAATCATAAAGAGAAATGAAGTCTCGATACATGCTACAACATGATTCTTTGAAAACATGCTGAATGAAGTCAATTACCCATGAAAGGACATATATGATCCCACTTATGTGAAATGGGAAACAATTACGATGGCTGCACATGAACTGACAAATGTTTTGTTATGTATCTTACCACAGTAAGACAGTTTTTTTTTTTTTAAAAAACTCAGCTATAAGTAAGGAACTTCATCAGTTACTTCATGTAATCACCTAAATGAGGTTTTGATCAGGAAATCAATTCTGTCATACTCAAAACCAAAGTGAATTCAACTGTGATAGTACATTAAAATGGATTAACAGTCAATATTAATATTAAACCACTAGATAAGTTATAGCAAATCTGCTCCACAAGCAAAATATAACTGGGTTTAATAAAGCCAAATATTTTTTACTTAAAAAATGCCATTCTTTGACCTGTCTTGCAGGGAATGATGCTAATACCATCTATCAAACAGATCAAACTCACCAAATTCTTCCAAGAGCCAACAGGAAATAGGTTTACGTATGTGTACGTGTATAAATAAAAATCCACAGCAGCACTATTTCCAACAGCTGAGAACTGGTAACAATCTAAATGTCCATCAACGGATGAACTATCATCAAAATGTGGCATATACTTACCGTGAAATATTCACGAATTATATACGAAATGTACTGATACATGCTACAACCTAGTTAAAGCAGCAATACGCTAAACGAAAAGCCACAGAAAAGGTCACATGCTGTGACTCCACTCTTCCAGCATCCCGAATACATAGCGGCAGTTACTGGCTGCTGCGGCCTGGGTGGAGCCCCCCGGGCAAGGGCTCTCCCACACTGGCCCCCCGGTTGGCGGCTGAGGCCTACCCAGAGGCGCCTCGGAAGCCGGACCAGTCAACGATCACAGCCATCGAAGGGCCTAGAGGCCACAGCTCTAATCTGCACACACGGGGTAGCCTGGAGCTGGAATGCCCCCTCCGAAGCCCACGAGGCCGGGGAGGGCAGGAGACCGGGCGTGAAGTACTCAACAGTAAGGGTTCTCCTTTGGGTAACATGAAAATGCTTTGGAACCAGATGGTAGCTGCACAACATCGTGAATATACTAAATGACTAAGTACTTTAAAATGGTTAATTTTATGTTCTGGAAATTTCACCCAAATACATTACAAATGCCGTTTTAGCACTGAATCCAATCAACTGGCAAACCAGTTTCAATTACTTGGAAGCCTACCCTGTAACTCATTTGGAAAGCGTTTCGTAAACATCATTCTTCTCACTCTAAGCCCTATCTAGCAAAAAGAAATCCACTCCCGACACATCCTATTTACCCTGACTCCACCCTGTGTCCTAAGTTGTGAATCCAACCATTGGTGAAAATGGATTTTTAAAAAAGGGGGACCACTTTCAGACCTAGGAAGCAACTGGAAGTAGCTGCAAGAATACAGCAGCTCAACGCTAAAGAGGATCGTCCTCAAAGTTTAGCCTGTAACAAGTGGCGCTAAAACAGCACTCAAGTACAGGTGGCGAAACATTTTGGAAAGGTGACGTGAAAAAAATACGAAAATGAAATTGTTCAAGTAACGATTCCGATCTGGTGCTGGCGGCTTGGAAAAAAAAAAGTCCTAACGAAGCTTCCTAATAAAATGAGGGGCCGGGGGGGGGCGGTGGAAAAAGGCGCCATAAGTTAAACAGGCCTCGCGGCCTGGAACCTAGTTCGACTACTGGCTCTTCTTTGCTCTCAACTCCCAGAAAACGCACCACCCCAGTTTCCAGCAAACAGGGGAATAAACACTTCCACTCTAAAGCCAAGAAACGTCCTAGGATGGGCCGGGAGCCGCCGTCACCATCACAGGCTGAACGTCACAAAATGGCGGCGGCGCTTCTTTGTCTCAATCTGACGCCGCCGTTGGGCCTGGACACACCTTGGGCCTGGTTACATCCTGCTTCTCAATTCACCCCACTCCTCTCCTGTTTCTTACCGAAATCTCGAGTTAGAAATGCAGAGGCCTCAAAACACACGCTCCAACAAGGTTTCTGCTCTCCTCCGGCTCCACGAGACGCCAACACTCCCCTAGCGTCCTCGAAATGGCGGACTACCGCCTTCTCCTCGCCCTTATTTATACGCTCTTCTGGAGTCACATGACTGGAAGGGCTCGCCCAATCATAGGAGACTACGTAGTCACTAGGCGGTTACAAATCCAGCGAGGGCGGCGGTTGCCGGGGGCGCGCGCGGACAGCACCGCCCAAGCCTTGGAGGCGAGCGTTGGCGCGCTCTCGTCACCACCTTCCTGGAACTCTCACGGTTGTTGCTTCTGCGTTGCCTGAGCTTAAACGTTACTTTCCGTCCTCGAATGGAGTTTAATGAACACCACCATCTCCGTCACTCCCGAACACTAATATAGCTCTTTGTTCCTAACAAGATGGAATGATTCGACGAACGCATTGGTTACTTTATTCTTGGGGGCGTTTAGGCCGGAACTAAATTAATCGCGTTTACAAACGTGGCTCAGAGTTGTCCCCAAGGTCAGGAGCTTAGATGTTTTGTGAGTTGGCACCAGATTCGTGCCAAGGTCCTAGACTTCAACAGAACCGCTTCACCCAACTGGCTGGCTTCCGGCCTCTCAACCAAACTGTAAGACCGCTGAGACGGTTGGCGCCAACATCCCGAATTCTTAAAGGGTTTAACAGAAACTCATAAGCAAATAAGACCGGTCTGGCCACCTAGAAACAATTGCCTTTAGCAGATAACAGGAAAAGAAGTTTCAGAAGACCGAAAGTACCAACCCCCAAGCAGAAATTTCGGGAAAGGTTCCTCTGCCCTTTTTCCTAATGCCCTTGCTCTGTCTGGCTAAGGCCCCTGTATTTACCTGGAGTGGAAGGGTGCTGTGGGCCATGTACACATATTCTTTCCACTTTCCCCAGGAATAAAGAGCCACCAGAATAATTCAGAGAGAAATGCTGCGATTGTGTTTAAACATTTTTTTTAAATCGTTAAGATTTCCCTCTCCTCAACAGTGAGTTCAGCTAAGAATTTTGCCTCTCAAATTTGTCCACTTATTCTCTTTCAGTGAAGTTTGACTTATTGCTAAGATTTATTTAAATTTGCTCTCTAAAGAAAAGAAACATAGCAACAATTAACAATCAGTACTTGCAGTCATTTGCAAAGATGAAGTCGAACATACCAACAACCAGAACATACCAACAACTAGATAGCACAGCATTGGACAAGGTCTCTGCCTATGCTCCCAGAGCTAATTCCAGGGCAGCTAACGTTCTTCTCTTAGCTGAAAGATATGCCATTCATTTCATTACATTTGATCTCTCTGGGATGTTGTCTTTATTCATTTATTTATTTTTAATGGAGACCCTATGCGTGGTGTTCAGTGGAACCCTGAGAGTCCTTGGAATGCCACAGTGGAGCAATTACAAAAACGTTTCCTTTTCCTTTTTTTTAACTTAAAGATATATTTTTTATTGTGCTTTAAGTGAAGTTCACAACACAAGGCAATTTGCCTGGTAAAACCCACCAGATACACCTCTATGCATCTCTAGCTGCTCTCCTAACCTTGTGACAGCACACTCTTCCTTTCCATCCTGTGTGTCCCATGCTGATTCAACCAGCCCTTGTCTTCTCTCCACCCTCCTATCTCCTCTCTAGAGAGGAGCTGCTCCTACAGTCTCATGGGTATACTTAAGCCAAAAAGCACACACTTCACCAGCATCACTCAGTGTTTTATAGTCCAGTCCAATCTTTGCCCAGAGAGTTGCTTCAGTACTGGTTTCATCTCTGGGCTAGCGGCAAGTCCAGGGCCCATATTCTCTGTGGACCCTCCAGGGTGTCTGACCATCAGCTCTGGTCATTTAATGGAGTTCTAGAGCTGCACTCCCATTTTTCTCCGGCTATGTCAGGGACTCCATGTAGTATTCCCTGTCAGGGCAGTCATTGCTGGCGTTCGGGTACCATCTAGCTCTTCTAGTCACATGCTGATGTAGTCTCCCAGTGATATGGTCTCTTCTGTCTCCTGAGCTGATATTTTTCCTCGTGTCTTTGATGTCCTTCATTCTCCTCTCCTCTTGGCAGATTGGGACCAGTTGATGTTCCTTAGATGACAGCTTGCTAGCTTTTAAGGAACCCCGATGCTACTCACCAAAATGGGATGTGGAACATTTTCTTAAAAAATAAAATTTTAGTTATGCCAGTTGACCTAGACATCCTCTGAAATTATGGTTCCCAGACCCTGGCCACTGCTACTCTGACCTTCAAACTGTTCTGAGTCAGGGCAGCCATACTGTCTTCAGGGAGAAAGAAGCTGCCAGTGTTGGACCCAACCCAAAGGAAAGGAAAGCTGAAAGATGGGAAATAAGGATCCCAAGTGTCTGGGTGGCCTAAATGGTTTGTGCTCCATCCTAAAGGTTGCCAGTTCTAACCTACCTATTGAAGCAAGGCCTGGTGGTCCTCCCGCCTGACAAATTACCTCCAAGAATATTCTTGTCTGTAACACATGCACTTGCCACGTGCTGAACTCAATTCACAGCAACACCTTTTTAAACGGAGCAGAGGGTAGTGTTGACTCCTGTTTTAGAAGCCCTAAATCCCTGGGCTCAGTTCTACTTTTGGAATTCCCAATTATTTAAACATACAAATTCCCTACCTCTTCCCCCCATTTACTTGAAGCACTTTGAGTTGGTTTTTCTCCCTGTCACTTGCAAATGGAAAGATTCCTAATACAGAAATTACTCGTGACACAGACTTCTCATCACTTCAAGCAGATAATCACAAAACTAAATTATCTTCTAGTCTCCTAATTCCAGCATTCACTCGTAACAAATTCATTAAGTCCTTTTAAGGGGAAAAAGTCACTAATGACCAAGTACTAATATTTACACACAAAATTTAATGTTTGAAATACTGTGGTTGACTTCAGGTGGCATAGTGGGTTAAGGGCTCATCTGCTAACCAAAAAGATCAGCAGTTCAAATCCACCAGGCACTCCTTGGAAACTCTATGGAGCAGTTCTGCTCTGTTCTATAGAGTCACTGTAAGTTGAAATCTACTTGATGGCAGTGGGTTTTTTTTTTTTTTTTTTGGTTGATTGACTGCAAGTACCTATTAGTGAAGGAAAATCTAGTGTAAGAGAATGAGCCATAACAATAGCTCATTAACTATTTGATTTCATTAGGGTCCTGGCAGGAAGCAGATGGTGCACTTAAATGATTTGGAAGATAACATCATATGCCAGAACAAAGCCTCAGAATGTCATCATGGGGCTTATGTTCCAACAGAGAATGATCAATGAAAGAATCACACAATTTTAAAGCTATTTGTGTGAAAAATGGTCTGAGGGATAGCAAAATGGTCCTTTAAGGAATATCTCATCAGTTAGATAGGCCTGATTAGATAGATTAGGGTAGGGCTTCCCAGAGATGATAGAGCAAAATTAGGAGTTAACAGGTGTCTTACACAACTGGAGCTGCTATAACAGAAGTATCACAAGTAGATGACCTGAAAAAAAGAGAAGTTTATTCTCTCACAGTCCAGTAGGCTGTGAGTCTGAATTGAGGGTACTGGCTCCAGGGGAAGGCTTTCTTTGTCTGCTCTGGATGAAAGTCTTTGTCATCAGTCTTCTCTCGGTCTAGGAACATCTTGGCACAGGGACCTCAAGTCCAAAAGATGCACTCTATTCCTGGCACTGCTTTCATGGTGGTATGAGGTTCCCACTTTCTGCTCTTTTCCCTTTCATCTCTGGTAAGATAAAAGGTGGTGTAGGCCACACCCCGGGGAAACTCCCTTTATATTAGATAAGGGATGTAACCCAACACAGAGTGTTATATCCCATCCTTAATCTTCTTCAACAAAATCCAATCTTGTCTCATTAACCACAGGCAGAGATTAGAATTTACCAATATGTAGAAAAATTACGTCAATTCCAAAATGGAGGGCAACCCACAATACTGGGAATCGCGGCCTAACCAAGCTGACATGCATTAGGGGGGACACAATTCAATCCATGACAATAGGTAATATTGGTAGAACAAAAGGAATGTGTTACAGATTGAATTGTGGTCCCCCCAAAATATGTGCTGTAGATCCTAACCTTAAACCTGTGATTATAATCCCTTTGGGGATGAGTTTTCTTTGTTATGCTATTGAGACAGCACTAGTGTATGGTGTATCTTGAGTCAATCTCGTTTGAGATATAAAGGGAGCTGATTAAACAAAGAAGCACAGTTGGGGGGAAGATAGAAGCCATGTCACATGAAGCTCATTGTCCTAGGCTGGGTTGTCTAGAGCAAAACCAGTAAAGTGTATAAATATACGTATAGAGAGATTTCTACCAAAGAAACAGCTCCAGTAATTGTGGAGGCTGGAACATCTTAGTCCTTAGGTCAGGAGGCAGGCTTCTCTTGATTCATGTAGCTACAGGGGCTGATGAGCCCAAGATCTGAAGGTCAGAGAGCAGGGCTCTGACTCTCAGGCTGTGAAGATCAATGAACTCTGAGATCCACAAGTCAGCTGACAGCTCAACTCCCAAGAGCCAGAGGATCCAGGCCAAGAGAAAAAGCACCAAGAAGGAGAAGTATATGAGAAGACACAAACATACATCTTACAAAGGAGACATAAAATACTAGTTTTATCCATGTTTATTTGCATATCAACAAGTACCTACTAAGTATTTTCAGTGAAGTAAAGGTAAATCCATCACATTCATACAGCCAGTAAACATTTACGGTGCCCTTATGTTTCTCTCCAAAAAGCACATCCTGTCTGTTGCCACCAAGTTTAGGCTGACTCATAGTGACCCCATAGAACAGAGTAGAACTGCCCCATAGGATTTCCAAGGAGCAGCTGGTGGATTTGAACTGCTGACTTTTTTGGTTAGCAGCCATACCTCTTAGCCACTGTGTTACCAGGGCTTTAGAGATCTGCACACCAAGAGGCTGCCTTACTCTCCCCAAACAGACCACAGGTAACAACACTTGTTTGGTTTTTTTTTTCCTATTTTCTGAGGGGTTTCTCTTTGGTACCTGGAAAGGAATAATTATTAACTCTTGTGGTTTGATTAGTATTACACTTATCAAGATTTCAAATTCTTAAATGTAGTTATTTTTGTACTCCCAACTAATGCTATTTTGTTTTCTAAATACCTAGTGTTTTTTTTTAATGAGAACCATAATTTATACAGACTTCAATGAGTCTTCAATTAATTCAGAACCCAAATCCACTGCCACTGAGTCAATTCTGACTCATAGTGACTCTATAGACAGAGAAGAACTGCCCCGTGGTTTCCAAGGAGCGCCTGGTGGACTTGAACTGCTGACCTATGGCTCATAGATGCAGCACTTAAACACTATGCCACCAGGGTTTTCAGGTAAAACAGAGTTCTCCTAAGTGATTAACCCTATTTACACTCTTGGAATCCCTGGTGGCATAGTGGTTAAGTGCTACAGCTGCTAATCAGAAGGCTGGCAGTGTGAATCTGCCAGGCACTCCTTGGAAACTCCATGGGGCAGTTCTGTTGTGTTCTATAGGGTCGTTGTGAGCCAGCATCGACTCAGTGGCTGGGTATTTACACACTTGACTAGATTAATTCCTTACAAACATAAAAGAGTTCAGTCATGAAAGAGTGAAACATTATGACTACACTTAATATATTTCATTTTCCTAAAACACTTAAAAGTTTTGTCACAGCAGACTTAGAGTGCTAACAAGTAAAAGGAGAAGCTTCTAAGTAATTTTTGTAAATCTAATGAATTAAATGTATAGATATTCTGGTACATCAGATTTTCTGATTCTTCCCCAGGATACGGGACCCTAACATTGCTGTTTACATGGGCGTTGACTAAAATGTTTGATGACATAAGGAATTATGATTAATTTTAAGCAATTGTTTAATTAATTATTTGAGGAGACCCTGATGGCATAGTGGTTAACTACTACGACTGCTAACCAAAAGTTCAGCAGTTCAAATCCACCAAGTGCCTCTTGGAAACACTATAAGGCAGTTCTACTCTGTCTATAGGGTTGTTATGGGTTGGAATCAGCTCGACGACAGTGGGTTTGGTTTGGTTATAATTATTTGAGTCTTATGATGTTTAAGTCTCCGTGTTTTACAGGTGCGCACTGAAGCATTAACAGATGGAACGACTTTCTGGATTTGCTTCAAAGTAATGGGGCATGGGAGAAGTTCAGTTGGTGTTATAGGTAACCCAAGATTGTGAACTGATGATTACTGAAGCTGAGTAATGGGTACAAGGATTTGTTACATTCCCCAGTCTGCGCTTGTATATGTTTGAAAATTTCCATAATAAAGGTTAAAAAAAAAAGTCTAGGGGAGGCGGGAAGGAGAGAGAAAACAATAATTATGTTGCTGCTGATTTCATAATGGAAATCCTGGCGGCGTGTCCCCCCAAAAACATGTGTAACCATGTGGCTGGGCCATGATTATGATTATTTTGTAATTGTCCTCCATTTTGTGATTTTCCTGTGCTGTCTGTTAAAAGATTAGAGTGGGACTGTAGATTTATTCATCAGGATTACCTCCCTGCTCCACTGCAAAGTGAGTTTCCCTGGAGAATGACTTGGCCCACCCTTAATCCTTTTGTCCTACAAGAGATAAAAGGAAAGAAAAGCAAGCAGAGAATTGGCAACCTCACACCATCAAGCAAGCAGCACCGGAAGAAGAGCACATCCTTTAAACCTGAGGTTCCTGTGTCAAGATGGGCCCTGGACGAAGACTGATGCAATACCAGACTTTCCTCCAAAGCTGACAAGGGGGAAAGCCTTCCCCTGGAGCAGATATCCTTCAATTTAGACTTGTAGCCTACTGGGCTGTGTAAGAATAAACCTTCCTTTGTTAATGCCATCTACTCTGTGGTATTTCTGTTAGAGCAGTCCTAGCTGACTAAAACATTATGTAATTGGCTAAGTGCCACATCTGCTAACCAAAATGTTGGCAGTTCAAATCTGCCTGGATGCTCCTTGGAAGTTCTATGAGGCAATTCTACTCTCACCTATAGTGTTGCTATGAGTCAGAACCGACTCAACAGCAGTGGGTTTTTGTTTTTGATGTCCTAATAGCATAGCATTTCATAGATTACAGAACATTTTACATTTTGTACTTCCTAAGAGACAGATTAGCTCCAGATTGCTCCAAAACTCCTCCTTCCTTGCTAGCCATATATAGTTATATGTATGTATGTCATGGATTGAATGGTGTCTGCCAAAAATATCTGTCAAGGGAAGTGCAGGGTAGAAAGGAGTGTGCTGTCACAGGATGGGGAGAGAAGCTAGAGTTGCATAGCAGTGTGTGTGTGATTTTATAAGGCAAATTGACTTGGATTAAAAACTTTCACTTAAAGCACAGTAAAATAAAACAAATATGTATATGTGTATATATGTATCTGTCAAGTTGGCTAGTCATGATTCCCTACACTGTATGATTGTCTATGATTTTGTCATTTGATGTGATTTCCCTGTTGTTGTAAATCCTGCCGTGACAGCACTAGCATAATTCCTTGCACTAGTATGTTCTTATGAATTCTCTTTGGAGTGACTACAAAAATTAATATTTAATATACAAAGTCTGACAGTTAAGTGTACAAACTTAATTGTTCTAACTGCTACATACCTAATTGCTAAATGTTGCACGGTCATCTTTAACGTATTCTCCTTGAGAAGCTATGCACTGATGTCAGCACCTAGTTTACCCTTCAAGGCAATTTTAGAACTCTTTCTGAAACAGCCATTGCACATGGCGGCACAGTGGCAAGTTCCTTATGAAAACTTTATGAATAGCAGCCAAACATTGTCAGATAGGGTGCCGGAAAGTGAGTCCCCCCCACCCCAGGTTGGAAGGTACTCAGAAGACAACTGGGAAAGAGATGCCTCCTCAAAGTAGAGTTGACCTTAACGACATGGATTGAGTACGGCCTCCGGAATCTTCGTTTGCTGATATGGGACGACTCAAAATGAGCAGAAGCAGCTGCAAACAACCACTAATAATCGGGACATGGAATGTATGAAGTATGAATCTAGGAAAACTGGAAATTCTCAAAAATGAAATGGAATGCATAAACATTGACATCCTAGGCATTAGTGAGCTGAAATTGACGGATTTTGGACATTTTGAATCAGAAAACAAAAACTTGAAGGGGAACAGTGTTGCTTTCATCATCAAAAAGAACATTTCAAGATCTGTCCTGAAGCACAATGCTGTCAGTGATAGAATAATATCCATACGCCTACAGGGAAGTCCAGTTAATACAACTATTATTCAAATTTATGTACCAACCACTAAGGCCAAAGCTGAAGAGGCTGAAGATTTTCACCAGCTTCTGCAGTCTGAAATTGATTGAATGTGCAATCAGGATGCATTGATAATTACTGGTGACTGGAATGCAGAAACTGGAAACAAAGAAGAATTATCAGTAGTTGCAAAATACGGGCTTGGTGATAGAAATAATACTGGAAATCGCATGATAGAATTTTGCAAGACTAATGACTTTTTCATTGCAAATACCTTTTTTAACCAACACACGGACGGTACACATGGACCTCACCATGGAATACACAGGAACCAAACTACATCTGTGGAAAAAGACGATGGAAAAGCTCCTATCAGCAGTCAGAACAAGACCAGGTACTGACTGTGGTGCAGATCATCAATTGCTCATATGCAAGTTCAAACTGAAATCAAAGAAAATTAGAACAAGTTGACAAGAGCCGAAGTATGACCTTGAGTATATCCGTCCTGAGTTTAAAGACGACCTTAAGAACAAATCTGATGTGTTGATCCCTAGTGACTGAAGATCAGATGAATTGTGGAGTGACATCAAAGACATCGTCCATGAAGAGAGCAAGAGGTCGTTAAAAAGACAGAAGAAAAAAAAGACCAAATTGGATGTCAGAAGAGACTCTGAAACTTGTTCTTGAACGTCAAGCAGCTAAAACAAAAGGAAGGAACGGCCAAGTAAAAGACAGAAACAGGAAATTTCAAAGAGCAGTTCGAGAAGACAAAAGAAAGGATTATAATGACACGTGCAAAGAGCTGGAAACGGAAAACCAGAAGGGAAGAACAGGTTCTGCATTTCTCAAGCTGAAAAGAACTGAAGAAAAAACTTAAGCCTCAAGTTGCAATAGTGAAGAATTCTATAGAGAAACTGTTAAACGACTCAGGCAGCATCAAAAGAAGGTGGAAGGAATACATAGAGCCATTATACCAGAAGGAACTGTTCAGCCATTTGAAGAGGTAGCATATGCTCAGGAACCAATGGTACTGCAGGAAGAATTTAAACCTGCATTCAAGGCATTGGCAGAAAACAAAGCTCCAGGAATTAATGGAATATCAATTGAGATATTTCAACAAACAGATGCAGCGCTGGAAGTGCTCACTCGTTTATGCCAAGAAATTTGGAAGAGAGCTACCTGGCCAACTGACTGGAAGAAATCCATATTTACACACATTCCAAAGAAAGGTGATCCAATCTAACATGGAAATTACTGAACAATATCGTTGGTATCACATACAAGTAAAATTTTGCTCAAGATCATTCAAAAGTGACTACAGCAATATATTGATAAGGAACTGCCAGAAACTCAAGCTAAATTCAGAGGAGGACGTGGAACCGGGGATATCATCACTGATGTCAGATGGATCTTGGCTGAGAGCAGAGAATACCAGCAAGATGTTTACTTGTGTTTCATTGACTACGCAAAAGCATTTGACTGTGCAGACAGTACTAAATTAGGCTAACATTGCAGAGAATGGGAATTCTAGAACACCTAATTGTGCTCTTAAGCACTCTGTACATGGATCAAGAGGCATTTGGGCAAACAGAGCAAGGGGAGACTGCATGGTTTAAAGTCAGGAAAGGTGTGTGTCAGGGATGTATCCTTTCACCATGTCTTTTTAATCTGTAGGCCAAGCAATAATCCGAGAAGCTGGATTACATGAAGAGGAATGAGGCATCAGAACCGGAGGACAACTCATTAACAACCTGTGTTATGCAGACGACACCACCTTACTTGCTGGAAATGAAGAAGATTTGAGACACTTACAGATGAAGATCAAGGACCACTGCCTTCAGTATGCATTGTACCTCAACATTAGGAAAACAAAAATCCTCATAACTGGACCAGTAAGCAACATTGTCATAAATGGAGAAAGGATTGAGGTTGTCAAGGATTTCATTTTACTGGGGTCCGCAATCAACGCTCATGGAAGCAGCAGTCAAGAAATCAAAAGACTCGTTGCATTGGGAAAATCTGCTACAAAGGACCTCTTTAAAGCATTCAAAAGTAAGGATGTCACCTTGAAGACTAAAATGCACCTGATCCAAGCCATGGTATTTTCAACAGCGTTATATACATGTGAAACCTGAACCAGAAGACAGAAGAAAAATTGATGCCTTTAAATTGTGGTGTTGGAGAAGATTGATAAATGTACCATGTACCTCCAAAAGAACAAACAGATCTGTTCTGGAAGAAGTACAACCAGAGCGCTTCTTGGAAGCAAAGATGGCAAGACTGCATCTTACATACTGTAGACATGTTGTCAGGAAACATCAGTCCCTGGAGAAGGACATTATGCTTGATAGAGTGGAGGGTCAGTGAAAAAGAGGAAGACTTTCCACGAGATGGATTGACACAATGGCTGCAACAATGGGCTTAAGCATAAAAACCACTGTGGACATGGTGCAAGACCGGGCAGTGTTTTGTTCTGTTGTTCATAGGGTGGTTATGAGTCAGAACCAACTCGATGGCACCTAACAACAACAATGAATCCTGTTACTGTGATATAAGATGGATTAGTGGTAGTTACATTCATGAGATCCACCAAATTAGATAGTGTCTTAAACCAATCTGATATATATATAAAATACAGAAGCAAACAGAGAGGCGTAGGGACCTGATAGCACCAAGAAAGTACCAAGAGCAACTAGACCGAGGAAAGATTGATGACAAGGACTTTCCTTCAGAGCTGAAAGAGAGAGAAAGGCTTCCCCTAGAGCTGATGCGCTGAAATTGGGCCTCTAGCCTACTAGACAGTGAGAAAATAAATTTCTCTGTGTTAACAGTATCCCCTTGTGTTATTTCTGTCATAACAGCACTAGATGACTGAGACAGCGTGTATACATACATACATTCACATGTTGCTGTTGTCAGGCGCTGTAGGGTCATTTCCAACTTACAGTGACCTTATGTACAAAAGAATGAGACAATGCCTGGTCCTGTGCCATCCTCACAATCATTGCTATGTTTGAGCCCATTTTTGCAGCCACTATGGTGGCAAAGTGGTTAAGTGCTATTGCGGCTAACTAGAAGGTCAGCAGATTGAATTCACGAGGTCCTCCTTGGAAACTCTATGGAGCAGTTTTACATTGTCCTATAGGGTCATTATGAACGGCAAGGCAATTTTGTGTGTATGTGTCAATCTATCTCATCAAAGTCTTTCCCCTTTTCACTGACCCTCTACCTTATCAAGCATGATGCCCTGATGTCCTTCTCCAGAAAATGACCCTTCCTAGTAACATCCAAAGTACTTGAGACAGAGTCTCACCATCCTTGCATCTGAGAAGCACTGTGGTTGTACTTCTGGGTTAGATTTGTTCATTCTTCTGGCAGTCCATGGTACATTCAGTATTCTTTGCCAACCCTATAATTCAAAGGCATCGATTCTTCTTCAGTCTTTCTTATTCATTATCCACCTTTCGCACGCATACGAGGCGACTGAAAATATCATGGCTTGGGTCAGACATACCTTAGTCTTTAGAGTGACATCTTTTCAGCACTTTTAAAGAGGTCTTTTACAGCTGATTTTCCCAACACAAGATGTCTGTGATTTCTTCATTGCTTTTTCCATGGGCATTGATTGTGGATCCAAGGAAAATGAAATCCTTGACAACTCCAGTCTCTTCTCTGTTTATAATGATGTTGCTTGTTGGTCACTTGTGAGGATTTTTGTTTCCTTGATGTTGAGGTGCCACCCATCCTGGAGGCTGTAGCCTTTGATCTTTATCAGTAAACGCTTTAAGCCCTTTTTGCTTTCAGCAAGCAGCCTGCAGGTTTTTAATGAGTCTTCCTCCAATCCTGTTACCTCGTTCTTCTTCATATAGTCCAGTTTCTCAGATTATTCACTCAGCATACAGACCAAATAAGTATGAGGTCTAAATGAGTTCACAGCCTCATCCTAGAAAAAGTGTTACATACCTCATTGCTGAATATCACTACAGTCACTTTCAAAGTACTCCCCTTGGGAAGCTATGCACCCACGTCAGCACCTAGTCCACCCTTCAAAGCAATTTTGGAACTCTTTCTGGAATGGCCATCAGAGCTGTCATGTTATTACCCTTGATGTTCTAAACATCATCAAAATGTATTCTTTCCAATATTTCCTTTATCTCTGGGTAGAGAAATAAGTCACTGGAAGTCAGATGAGGTGAGTAGGGAGGGTGTTCCAACACAGTTATTTGTTTACTAGTTAAAAACTCCCTCACAGACAACTATACAATGAAGTTTGCAAACTCGTCACCTTGCCATGCACAATGGCCATCCCAGAAAGAGTTCTAAAATTGCTTTGAAGGGCAGGTTAGGCACTGGCATCAGTGCATAGCTTCCCAAGGGGAGTACTTCACAGGTGACCATAGTGATATTCAGCAGTGAAGTATGTAGCACTTACAACAATTAACTTTGTGGACGTAATTTTCAGGGCTCATATGCACACCTTTCCTGATTTTGAACCATACAGTTTATCTTCAATCTGTTTAAATGACTCCTCCTTGGTCTATGTACAGTTTCCTCATCAGTGCAATTGAATGTCTTGCAAATTCCCATTGTTTGCAATGGTACTCATAATCTGTTATGATCTACACAGCCGAATACCTTTGCATAATCAATAAAACACAGGCAAACATCTCTTTGGTATTCTCTGCTTTCAGCCAAGATCTACTTCACATAAACAATGATATTCATCATTCCACATCCTCTTGAATCCAACTTGAATTTCCAGCAATTTCTTGGTGGTGTACTGCTGTAACAATTATTGAATGATCTTCAGTAAAATTTTACTTGTCTGTGATTTAATCATATTGCTCAATAATGTCACCTTGCTTTGGAATAAGCACAAATATGGATCTTGTATTCCAAATTTCTTGGCATAGATGAGTGAAGACTTCCAATGCTGTATGCGTTTTTTGAAACAGCTTGATTGGTATTTTGTTCATTCTTGAAGTCTTTTTTTTTTTCAACGAAACCTTCTGTGCAGCTTGGATTTCTTCGTTTAATACCATTGGTTCTTATTTATACATTGCCTCCTGAAATGGTTACACGTCAACCGATTCTTTTTGGTACAATAACTCTGTATATGCCTCCCACCGTTTTTGGTGTTTCCTGCTGTGACCACGACCTCCATGGAGGATGCAGCAACAGGAGGAAAGAATCAGAAGGAAAATCATCACCTGAACCCTAGTCTGAAGTGAGAGGTCCAAAAAGAACCATGTCATCTCCTTTTTCCTGGCTGCCTTCTAGAATTTTCCCTCCCTAGTACACCATCTTGATGCCTAAATCACATATAAGCCCTGCTTCACCATAGCTTGGGGATCCTGGATCTGAGGAACTTCCTCCTGGCACCTTGAGCTGCCCACTGCATTCAAGTTACTTTCTCTTTCTCAAAAACCAGTGTCCAGACAATCAGCAAGTCTGAGAGCCCCAGACAGGATTCTACCATCTAGGCTTTGGTAACACAGTGGCTCTATGTAGTGTTTCCACCTTTGGTTGACTTCTCTTGCACGTTCAATATTTTGCCCATCTAATCATTAAGCATAGCAACTTGAGGCTTGAATTTTTTCTTCAACTCTTTCAGTTTGAGAAATAATACACATGCTGCTTCCCTTTGGTTTTCTGACTCCAGGATTTCACATATTTCATTATAATACTTGGTCTTCTCCAGCTGCCCTTTTGGAATCTTCTGTTCAACTTTTACTTTGCATTTCTTTGAATCACTTTGACCATTCAGCATTCAAGGGTAAGTTTCAAAATCTCTTCTGGCATCCATTTAGGTATTTTCTTTCTTTCCTGTCTTTTTAATGACCTTTTGGGTTCTTCATGTTTAGTATCCTTGATGTCACCCCACAGCTCATCTTGTCTTAGTCATTATTGTTCACTGCTTCAAATCTATTCTTGATATGGTTTCCAAATTCAGATGGAATATACTCAGAGTAGTATTCGGTTTCTTGCGGGTTTGTTTTAATTTCCTTCAACTTGTATATGAGCAATTGATGATCTGTTAACTTGGGTCTTTGGCCTTGTTTTAAATAAGTATGATGAAAGGATACAACCCTGTCGTACATCTTTCCTGATTTTGAACCGTGCAGTATGCTCTCAGTCTGTTCAAATGACTGCCCCTTGGTTTACGTACAGGTTGCTAACGAACTTTTCCATCATCTCTTTTCATAGCTATAGTTGATTTAAATAAGTCCTGTGTTTTCCTCTTGGTTAGGTCCAAGTAGTAGAATTGCCATTTAAGTGGCTGAAAAAAGGTATTTGCAATGAGTAAGTTGTTGGCCTTGCCAAATTCTGTCTTGAGACCTTCAGTGTCATTTCTATCATCAAGGCCATATTTTCCAACTACAGATCCTTCTTTGTTTTTATCTTTTGACTGCCAATCATCAGTAATTGCAAGTGCATCTTGATTGCATATTTGATCAATTTCAGACTGCAGAAGTTGATAAAAATCTTCAATTTCTTAGTCTTTAGCATTAGTAGTGTCTCATGGAATGAATTATGTCCCCTTCAAGATGTGTATATCTCTATGGCTAGGCTTTGATTCCTGATATTGTGTGATTTTCCTGTAAGTTATAAATCCTGCCTCTATGATGTTAATGAGGGACAATGGGTGGCAGTTGTGTTAGTGAGGCAGGACTCCATCTACAATATTATATTGTGTCTTGAGGCAACCTCTTGGGATACAAAAGACAGAAGTGATGGGGGACCTTGCACCACCAGGAAAGTGGCCCTGGGAGCAGAGCACAGCTTTTGGACTTGAGGTCCCTGTGCCTGAGAAGCTCTTCAACCCAGGGAAAGGGTGACAAGAAGGACCTTCTTATAAAGCTGACAGGGAGAGAGAGAAAGACTTCCCTTGAAAAGGATGCCCTGAATTTGGACTTTAGTCTACTTTACTGAGAGGAAATAAATTTCCCTTTGTTAAAGCCATTTCTGTTACAGCAGCTCTAGCTGACTAAGACAGGTTGGTATCTACTAATTGGTCTTCCTTTTAGGCTTCTGGATATTATCCTATCACTGACAGCATACTTCAGGATGGATCTCAGAATGTTCTTTCTGATGATGAATGGAACATCATTCCTTTTTAATTTGTCATTCTTGACATAGTAGACCATATGATCGTCTGATTCAAAACAGCCAATGCCAGTCCATTTCAGCTCACTAACGCCTGCACTGTCAATGTTTATGAGTTCTATTTCATTTTTGATGATTTCTAATTTTCCTATTCATATTTCATACATTCCACATTACAATTATTAATAGATTTTTATAGCTATTTCTTCCTGTTTTGAGTCATGCCACATCAGCAAATGAAGATTCTGAAAGCCTTACTTCATCTGCATCACTAAGGTTGACTCCATGTGAGGAGGCAGCTCTTTCCCAGTAGTATTGTGAGTGCCTTCCAACCTGGGGGGGCTTGTCTTCCAGCACTGTATCAGACAATGTTGTGTTGTTTATTCATAAGATTTTCACTGGCCAGTTTTTTCAGAAGTAGACTGACAGGTCTTTCTTTCTAGTCTGTCTTGTTCTGAAGTGTCACTGAAACCAGACCACCATGGGTGACCCTGCTGGTATTTGAAATACAGGTGACATGGCCAGCATCCCAACAATGTAATTATAAGTCACCACATTATCACAAACTGACAGATACATGGTGGATATATCTATATACAGACAGAGACAAAGGACAGAGACACATGCAGATTTAAAAAGCAGAGAAGGCCAAATAGCTCAGGCTTGATGGGTCAACAGACTGGAAAGTTCCCAGAAGATGTGGCCCCAAGGCTCTATTTTAGCTCGGAACAGAAACCAGTCCTGGAACCAACTCTTCAAACAAAGACTGGACTGGACTGTAAGAAATAAAATGATATTGGTGAAGGGTATGCTTCCTGGCTTAAGTAGACACATGATACTAACTTTGCAGCTCCTATCCAGAGATGAAATAAGAGGGAAGAGAGGGACAGGTGCTGGGTGAATGGGCATGGGAAACACCGGGTGGAAAGAAAGAATGTGCTGTCACAGTGTGGGGAGGGCAGCTAGAGTTGCATAGCAACATGTGTATAAATTTCTGTATAACAAACTGACTTGGCTTGTAAATTTTCGAGTAAAATATTAACAAACAGTAAAATATTAAAAAGAAGAAAAAATAGAAGTTATATACCACACTGATCATATTTACTTTCAGGTGGTGAGATGGCTGAAGGTTTTTTTTTTAACTTTTTGCTTTTCTGTGTGGTCTGATTTTTCTATTACCCACCCAGTGCCATTGAGTCAATTCTGACTCAGAGCAATCCTATGGGACAGAGTAGAACTGCCTATAGTCTCCAAGGAGCACCTGGGTGGGTTAGAACCACCAACCTTTTGGTTAGCAGATGAAGCACTTAACCACTATGTCACCAGGGTTTCCAATTTTTCTCTGATACATTCATTTATATCTTCATGAAAATTAATAAGTTCTTTCTACTGCAGAGACAAAATATCTAAAATATGATTTGGCTTTATAGCTTTCATTTTAATCAGTCCACAATTAATTTTCAAAAATCACCAGTTAATTATCCGATTTCTCCAAACTGGGAATGCCACATGGTCACTGAAGTTGGTGAGTTACGTAAATGCATTTGGAAAATTCCATATTCCTGGCACTGCCTTCTCTCACCAAATATATTTCTCCACATGCAGCTATCTCCTCCCTGTAAATTGTTTGCTCTGTAGTTTTTCCTAGAATTTATTTCATTTATCAATTGTAATTGTACTACTTAGAACAAGTGGAAAATAAGAGAAATTAAGTAACTTGCCCAAAAGTCATAGCTTTTTTTTTAGTTGCATTTTAGATGAACGTTTACAGAACAAACTATCTTCTCATTAAAAAGTTAGTACACATACTGTTTCATGACATTGGTCAACAATCCCTCAACATGTCAACACTCTCCCTTCTGGACCTTGGGTTCCCTGTTTCCTGTTTTTCTGTTCCTTCCTGACTTCTAGTCCTTGCCCCTGGGCTGGTGCACTCCTTTAGTGTCCTTTTCTTTAATGGGCCTCTCTAATCCTTGGCTGAAGGGTGAACCGCAGCAGTGACTTCATTATTGAGCTAAAAGGGTCTCCAGGGGTCATATTCTCCAGTCACTCAGGCCAACAAATCTGGTCTTCTTTGGGTGTGTAACTTACAGTTTTGTTCTACCTTTTTTTCCAGCTTTATTGTGATCCCTGCCAGAGCAGTCAGTGGTAGTAGCTGGGCAGTGTCTCATTTTACTGGACTCCCAAGTGCTGGAGGCTGGGGCAGCCGTGGTCCATGAATCCTATGGACTAATCTTTCCTCTGTGTCTTCAGTTTTCTTCCTTCTCCCTTGCTCCCAACCAGCTGAGACCAGTGGCTGCCCACAGGCTTTTAAGACCCCAGATGCTACCTACTAAAATAGAATGTACAATATTTTATCAGTTTTATCCCTCAGGGATGTGGCTGGGTGCCGGGGGGGAGGTGGTGGGCTCCCATGACCTACCCTTGAACAAGCCGTGCTGGATTCTCCGGTACTGGGTGGGGTCTTACCCTCCACCAAAGTTACCATTTATCTGTTGGGTTATTTAGTGTTTTCCCATCTCCACTTTTCCCCTGCCTTGTAACTATCCAACGTTGTTTCTTTTTGTGGTTCACACAGCTTTAAGGTGAGAAGACAGAACTCAAACCCCGCAGTCTGGTTGTGGAACTGGAGAGTCTCGTGTTGTCTATGTGGCACACAGGAGAGAAAAAAAGATGGGGCGACTAGGAAAGTCAGTCCCTTCGAGGAGTGGAAAGCAACAGTCCTCAGAAATCGAGGCTATTGAAAGCCCTGCCTTTGGTGTCTCTGGGTGTGTGTGTTTGTCTCAGAGCTTCCTGTTCCTCCCCCAAGGAACAACTTGTGACTTGAACAGATGTCTGTCCTCCTCTGCCCAGGCCCCCAGAGGCGGCGCAAATCCAGCATCCCAAGTCCAGCCCCCAACTCTGTTTCTTTTTTATTTCGGCTCCACCCTCTTTCTCCTTTGCTGGTGCCTGCACTTTACTGCCTGGGACTTTGCCTCTGACCTTATTTGGTACTCAGGCCTGCAAAGAAGTCTGGAAAAGAATCCCAAGCCAGAATTAAAGGGTTTCTGGCGCAGAGCCTGCGTTGAGAAATTTTGTTTCAGCAACCACGACTCGCGTCTGGAAATCGCACATGTAAGGAACACAAGTCTGGCCTCAAAAGCAACTACACACAGCAACTGAAGAGGGCAGAGTGGAGATGTCAAGATGTCACATTTTTTAGTGCACTTAATTCTGTGTTTTGAAAAGGATTTGTTTTCAGTCGTCTCCAACATGACTGGCTTTCCCTCCCTCCCTACTTTCTTTCCTTTCTTCTGCCCCTTCCTTTCCTGAAAGAGTTCCCGTTCCTAGACTTTACTGACTGCTTTCTAGTTTTTAGCTACGGAAACCCAGGCCCGGAAAGGGTAAACAGTTGTCCAATTTAGTCCACGCTCACGTGCAGCGCTACCTTGCAAGCCTATCAGGACCTCCCGCGCCAGGCCTCTACGCATGCGCGGTGTGTGCCCATCCGCTCTTCCCCTCCCCTCCGCGTATATTTAATCCTTGGAATTTTACGAGGTAGATAGCCGTATCATTCCCATTCTATGGATGAAAAACTGAGGTGCAAGAGGTTAAGCAACTTGCCCGCAATTGCAGATCTGAGAATCCCCCGAGCCAGATTTGGCCCCTGCGGTCAGGCCTCCACGGCAGTGGGCTCCTGTGTGGTCGGGGTCTGTTAACTGTGGCCGTGACACCTGTAAGGACCGATGTGGCCCTGGAGTTCTTAGCTTACTCCACCAGTCCCATTTTACCCTGTTGATTCTCTTCCTCTTGCTTCTGTGTCCTCTCCCACTTCTCTGGTTCCTCTTTCTCAGCGACGCTCTGAATGTTCCTTTCCTCCCCACTCGTTCCCACCTCCTGAGCTCCTACCGGGCTCCCCGCAGCCTTTCTCTGTGAGAGACCTCATCTGCTCTCTGAACCTCGGCTCCTTCTGCGGTCTTTGGTTGGGCACTTATTCCTTCTTCCGGATTCCTGTCTCCAAAAATACACATGCTTCTTGTCTTGTGTCACCAACTCACTTCAGAGTCTCAGTTTACCGTCTTTGTCTTCTGTGGCCCGCATCTGAAGCTTACTGCCTCCAGGGCACGCTGAACTACCATGAGCCTTGTGTCCTCATACCTGGCCCCTGTCTACTGCCTGGTCATCCTGTCTTTGTCTTCGTGAACCTTAGTTACCATTGCCAAAAGGCCCTAGCCTGGACTTTTCAAACCTTCGACCCCAACAGAAAGAAATATATGTGACACCACAACTCTGTACTTATAAGTACATGACTCAAGTCTGGACAGAGTCTAGACTGTGTCCCAGTGCTCTCAGACTGTGGTTGACAACACCATGTTCAAGATCGACTATAGGTGCAGTGCCAGGCCAGTTAGAATTCCAACCCAGTTTGCACCCACACCCAGGGGAATTATTCAAAACATTGAACTGTAGTACAGCCTGGGCCCTAACCAATCAAAACAGTGACGGGAGGGTGGCGAGAGAATGGCCTCAGCCACAGGAATGGGAGTGAGGAGTCTCAGAGAAAAGGCATTTGCCAACAAACATGGGAGGAAGCATTGGGAACATTCAAACAACTGCTGTGTCTATACCAGAGCCTTCCAGATGAGCTCTGATCATCCCTGGTTTCCGTGTCGCCGTCCGGCTTTTTAGATTCCTGGATTTTATGCCATTTGCTACTTTCTGCCCCTAGCCCTACTTGGGAAAGTGCCCTGGAGGTCATCTCTGATTAATGCTAATTTTTGAAGGAAATACAATCCACCCTGACAGAAGTCAATGAAGGAAGCTTTTATGGCAGTGAAGTGTATCAGAAATTTGTTGAGCCACAGTACTTACCTGCTGCCTCTTACCAGAACAATTCTGGAAAAAGAAACGTGACAGCTTGTGAGACACAGGACAGTAAGGACTTCGCCACCGGTAACGGGGTTAATGGTAGATAGATGAGATGTTTGTCACTAGACTCTCATGGTTATTACTAAGAGGCAGGTTCCCAGTACAGGCATACTGTGGCAAATCTCCAAAGCACTTTGGCAGCCAAGAGTTTTTGTTTCAGAAGCAAACTCTTGATTGTTGGCTGGGATTAAGACCTTGAGTATCAAGCTTTTCTGAGTCTTGCTTTCATGTCACAAAATGGGGAAACAAGAAAGACCTACCTGAATCAAAAAGGTACATAAGCATTAAACAATCTTTTTATTTTGAAAAGTGGTAGTTAGAGAGAAAGAGTTAAACACTTACCCTGCATTTCGGTGGTAACTGTATTTGCCAAAAAGTCAAAACCATTGCTGTCAAGTTGATTCTAACTGCTAACAACCCTATACTTTAGAGTAGCACTGCCCCATAGAGTTTCCAAGGAGCGCTTGGTGGATTTGAACTGCTGGCCTTTGGGTTAGCAGATGTAACACTTAATTGCTACACCATCAGGCCTTCCAGAACTGTATTTAGATAACTACATAATCTCAGTTGATGTGAAAAAGCTTTGTTTTACTGAAGAATACCAACAAATCAATGTAGATATGATGTTAAAATGAATATTTGCAAACTCTAATAAAATTTAGTCAAGCAAAGATTATCAGTTCATCTTAAAATCATACAGCACTGACCATACAGACCATGCTAAATGTTGAAGAGGATACAGACGAAACAGAACTCTTACACACCGACGGTGAGAATGTAAAATTGTACAACCACTGTGGAAAACAGTCTGGCAATTTCTTTAAAAGTTAAACACACATTCCTACCATTTGGCTCAGCCATTCTATTCTTAGGTATTTACCCAAGAGAAATAAAAACCTTCGTCCGTATGTTTCATTCTGTTGCAGATAGGGTCATTATGAGGTGGAACCGACTCGATAGCACCTAACAGCCTCAACATAGTTTCGTATAAATGCAATCATGAAGTCTTTTTATACATGACTGCTCATACCAGCTTTATTTGTATAGCCCCAAACTGAAAACAAGCTAATGTTCATCATAGATGAATGGATAAACAAATCTGATATGGCCAAACAATGAAATACAATTCAGCAATACAAATAGAAAACTACTGTCATGGGTTGAATTGTGTCCCTTCAAAAGTATGTGTATCAGTTTGGCTGGGCCGTGATTCCTGGTGTTGTGTGGTTCTCCTCCATTTTGTGATTTTTTTCTTATGCTGTAAATTTAAATCTCTGTCTGTGGTTGATAGTGCAAGACTGTATCATGTTAAAGAGGATTAGGGTGGGACTGTTATAAGTTTACTAAAGTCACCTCCCTAATCTAAGATAAAGGAGTTTCACTGGAGTATGGCTTGCACCACCTTTTATCCTACAAGAGATAAAGGGAAAGAGAAGCAAGTAGAGAGTTGGGGACCTCTTATCACTAACAAAACAGTACCAGGAGCTGATTATGTTCTTCAGACCTGAAGTATCTGTGTTGAGATGCTTCCAGACCAAAGAAAGACTGATGCATCACAAGGACCTTCCTCCAAAACTGACACGGAGAGAAAGTCTTCCCTGAAACCAGTGCCTACCAGACTGCGAGAGAATAAATTTCTCCTTATTGAAGCCATCCATTAGCGATATTTCTGTTATAGGAGCACCGGATGACTCAGACAACTACCGATTCACACACAGCATAAATTAATCTTGAATCAATTATTAAAAATGATATTAAAATAAAGTATGTTGAATAAAAGAAACCAGAACACCCCCCCTCCACAAAAAAATAAGACTTCATGATTGCATTTATACAAAACTTTGGAAAATCCAAACTAATTTATAGTGACAGAAAGCAATTTACTGGTTGCTTGGGTATGTGGAACAGGAAGGGAATAGAAGAGAGGGATTACCAAGGGGTACAAGAAAACTTGAGGGTGACACACATGTTCATTGTTGATGGTGGTGACAGTTTTATTGTGTATATATATATTTGTGAGTATGTGTATATGTGCATGGGCTCGTGTGTGTGTGTCATGGATCGACCTGTCTTTGTGCGTTTATGACATCTGACAATTAAGTCCATGAACTTAATTGTTCTGAATGCCACACTCCTCATTGCTGAATATCACTATAGACACCTTCCCAGTACTCCCCTTGGGAAGCTATGCACAGGTACCAGTGCCTAATTCACCCTTCAAAGCAATTTTGGAACTCTTTCTGGAATGGTCATTTAATTGTATGGTTGTCTGTGAGGGAAATTTTAGCCATTAAGCAAATAACTGTATTGGAACACCCTCCCTGCTTAACCTTATCTGACCTCCAATGACTTTTTTGTTTACTCAAAGATAAAGGAAATATTGAAATAAAGACATTTTGATGACATTCAGGATTTTGAGGATAATACGACAACGACAACGGCTCTGGTGGTCATCTCAAACAGAGTTTCAAAATTCCTTTGAAGGGTGGACTAGGTAGGCCCTTACATTGATGCATAGCTTCCCAAGGGGAGTACTTCAAAGGTGACTGTAGTGATAATCAGCAACGAGGTATGTAGCGCTTTTTCTAGGATGAGTCCACCAATTTAATTGGAGGTACTCGTATATATGGAGAGAGAGGGAGAGGGAAAGGGACAGAAGTAAAAAGGAAGAGATAGGTGACTTTAAAAAAGGTGACAAAATAAGTGCAGTGTATGGTTTTATTTGGGTTACAAAAATATGTGTATAGGAAAAGATCCAGAATAATATACACTAAGGTATACACTAAGATGTTACTAAAGGTCTTTGAACCACTCTGTCACACGGTCTCTCTCACATCCCCGGCCACACAGTGAACTTTGAGTATCTGCTACTATGTATGTATCTGACCCTCCAAGGAGTGGTTCAAGTGTACTTTAACAGAGAGCTCTGTTGAAAGTTACTGGATTCTTCAGGTTCACAGGGAATTTAGGGAGGAGGGCTTGCATTTTCTGACTCTTGTATTTTATGATGCATGCTCTATGGAGAAACCAAACCCCTTGCTGTTGAGTCGATTCTGACTCATAGCAACCCTATAGGACACCATGAAGGAAATTATGCTGTGCAAAGACTTCTGAGTCAGATATTTCTGGATTCAGATACTGTCTAAACACCGGGAACAGATCCAGATTTTGCAGAGACTGAAGATTATGGGACTTTTTTGTTGTTGTTTTTGAGGTTTAGGTGAAAGTTTACAGCTCAAGTTAGTTTCTCACATACAAAAATTGATACACATGTTGTTATGTGACCCTAGTTGCTCTCCCTGTAGTGTGACAGCACATTATTTCTTTCCACCCCAGGTTTTCCAAGTCCATTCAACCAACTCCTGTCCCTTTGTGCCTTCTCACCTGGCCTCTGGGCAGGAGCTGTCCACTTAGTCTCACGTATCCACTTGAGCTAAGAAGCATACTCTTCACAAGCACCATTTCATATCGTGTAGTACAGTCTAATCTTTGTCTGAAGAGTTGGCTTTGGACATGGTTTCCGTCCTGAGCTAACAGAGAGTTCAGGGGCCACATCTTCTGGGGTCTCTCCAGTCTGTCAGACCACGAAGTTTGGCCTTTTCACTAGAATTTGAATTCTGCACCTACTTTCCTCCTGTTTCATCAAGGACTCCCTATTGTGTTTCCTGTTGTGGGGTCATTGGTGGTAACCAGGCACCATCTAGTACTTCTGGTCTCAGGTCAATGGGGTTTCTCGTTTACATGGCCCTCTCTGTCTCTTGGGCTAATATCTTCCTTGTGTCTTTGATGCTCATTCTCTCCTTTGCTCTGGGTGAGTTGGGACCAAGTGATGCATCTTAGACGGACACTTGATTGAAACGTGTGTAATTTTGAAAGCTCCTTTGAAGAAGGATATTAAAATTCTGGATACTGAATTAGGTAGAGGTCCTGCAGAGGGGCGCATATGAGAGAAGTCCCCTTAGGCATAAGCTTCACTGGCTTTTTGGTTAAAATGGTTGTCTGCTTTTATTACAGGTTCTGAGTGGCACAAATAGCTTACACTTGACTGCCAACCGAGAGGTGGGCAGTTTCAACCCACCCAGGGGCACCACAGAAAAACAGACTTGGCAGTCCATTTCCATGAAGATAACTGCTTTGGAGCAGTTCTACTCTGTAATGCATGGGGTGGCCATGAGTTGGGGACAACTGGACAACAGCCAACAACACTTCATTAGTCCTTCACTTCTGAAATTTAATTTTCTCATCTCTGAAATAATTCCTGCTTTGCATGGTTGTCAGAGAAGTCATTAGAAGAACTCAACTAGGGGAAAAAAAGGAGCCTAGTAGAGTTTCTGTTCATGATTGTGGAAAATTTGGTAACAGTTAAGGTGATGCTTGCACAATATGACTAAGTAATTGATATCACTAAATCATACAGCTGAAAGAAAATGTTGAATTGGCAAACTGTATTAAACACATTTTTACAAATACAAAACACACAAAAAAACCAAAGGCCTGGAGCAATGCTCATTATTGAGTAAGCACTCAATAAGTGATTGATAATAATAATAATATCAGAACTTGGACTGTTTGAAAGAATAGTTGGAAGCAACTTCTAAAGCAGTGTTTTGAAACAAAAATGTGGCATGGAAAAAAATCATATTTGTCTGCTCATTTAAGCCTCAGCTTAGCAACTCAGCTCTCCTTGGAGACCAGTTATTTCAGTTTCTCTGAAGCAGTCTCCCCAAAGAGAAGTCAAAATGAGAATAAGAGAGCAGAGCCTCCAAAAACAAAGGCAGACGGGGAATATCAGGGGAGAGAGTCTTCTGCAGGGACCCCCAAGGCTACATTTCTCTCTGGTCCCTGGAGAACCAGAAGTATTTGTAGTGGAGGATGAGGTCATTTGCCTTCCACTTGCATCTTACATTCTCCTTGCTGGGTCTGAGATTCTAAAAAAGAGATTTCTTAATTCAGATTTATAAGAAAATATGGTGGGAGTCTTTCTTATGCAAACAAGTTTTGGGGGGAGGGAGTGTGACTGTGTTGTTTCATTAGGTAATAAACGATGAATGTGGATAGGTGGGAAGAGAAAGGTCAAAGATGGTGGGAGGCAATTAGATTTAGTAAGTAAAGGAAGATGTGTAGCTGGTTCTTAGTTTTGTTGTAAGCTACATTTAGACATAAGTGTGTGTCTTATTTTTCTTAATATTTACAAGTGACTCATACCCTTCGCTAGTCAACAATCACAAAAATCTTGACATTTTTCCCCCAGAAATTCTTCTCTGTAATGCCAAAGATGGAACAATCCTTCTTCTCCTATTGTCTAGCAAAATGCATTCCCCTAACCCCATTACACCTATTTGGAATTCCTGAGTGATGCAAACAGTTAACAAACTCAGCTACTGAGTCCACCCTGAAGCACCTTGGAAGAAAGGTCTGGCACCCCTCTTCCAAAAAATGAGCCCTGGAAAACCTATGGAGCACAGTTCACTATTCTGACACACATTGGGTCACCATGAGTCAGAGTTGACTCAATAGCAACTGGTTTTTACACCTATTTGCCTAAATGATAAAGCCCATCAGGCAATTTGGATTCATCTGCTGTCTCTAAGGAAACCCTGGTGGCATAGTGATTAAGTGCTATGGCTGCTAACCAATATGTCAGTGGTTCAAATCTACCAGGCACCCCTTCAAAACTCTATAAAGCAGTCGGGTATGGTTATTATGAGTCAGAATTGGCTCAACGACAATGGGTTTGGATTGGTTTGGGTACTGTTTCTAAATCCAAGGATGTTACACACTGCCTGGCATCCTCCCATGTTTTCTTCCTGATGCTGTCCAGCCAGTTCCAACTCACAGTGACCCTATATAGTTTCCTAGACTCTCAGTGTCCACTGTAGTATGGCAGTATGCTGTTTTGGAAAATTAACTAATGGCTTCTGTCCCCAAGATTTTCTTTTCTTTGTGTTCTTATCCCTGTTCAGTGAATAAAATCTTTGTTGACTCAATTCTCAGAAAAGGACACCAGCAGAAAGACCACCATTGCCATGGAGTTGTTTCCATCTCATGGATACCTCATGTGTGTCAGTAGAACTGTGCTCCACAGGATTTTCAGTGGCAGATATTTTTTTATTTTATTTGTTTATTGTAATTGAGTGAAAGTGTACAATCCAGTTAAAATTCCTATGCCTGCCTATGTGCAGCTCCTACTGCTCTCCTTGCCCAGTGACAGCACACTCCTCCTTTCTGTTCTATACATGTCATATCCTCCTAACAATCTCCTGTCCCCTCTTATCCACCCTCTCCCTGCACTCTAGTGAGAAGCCAGTAGGATGACATCCTGTAGATGCATAGAACCATAAAGTGCACACACGATATGGTCACTCTGTGTCACTGAGTCCAATCCATGGCTGTCCAAGGAGTTGACCTCAGTAATGATTCATGAACAGGGGCGGCATTAGGACAAGGGCCATGCTCCCAAGGGAACCTCCAGGCCTTTGGACCACCAATTGTGGTCTTTCAGTGGAGTTCTCAGGGTCCACCCCATTTTTAATCTTAGGTTGCCACTGGGACTCAACTTTGTGAGTCCTGTCATGGCTGTAATTGTTGGTGGCAGGGCACCATTTGGTTCTTCTGGTCACATGTTGATGTAGTCACCCATTCATGTGGGTCTTTCTGTCTTCTGGGTTCCCTTTCCCCCATGTCTTTTTTGTCCTTGGTGATCATCTGTTCCCGCTGAGTTGGTATCATTTGGTGTACCTCAGATGGCAGCTTGCTAGCTTTTAATACCCCAGATGTCAGTGGCAGATATTTTGCATCCAAAATATCACCAGCCTTTCTTCCAAGACACTGCTGGGTAGACTCAAATCTCCAAACTTCCAGTTAGCAGCTGAGAGCATCAACCAAGGGACTCCCAGCTGAGAGATGAAGAACTCTGACTGCTTTTGAGTCAGGACTCTATGGGAAACAGAATGAACCCTTGTGTAGAAACAACATAGGAAGTTTGTAAGAATCTACTCTTCTGTTACTGGAAAAAAACTTCAGATTCTCATTATCTGCCCTAAAAAGTCAAATCAATGAGACAAGTATCTGGGTGAGTGATCAAAGGCTTTATTATTATTAATAATATGAACTGTGTTTGCCAGCAAATAAACACAGGGGACAGACAACATGTTCTTTCTCCAGACTTGTCCCAGTTGGTCAAGTGGACCCGAGGGTTGTATAAGGAATTATAGGGTAGGAACATGTTGAATGCCTGCACAGGGGCCTCAGGAGAACAGTGGGAGTGGTTGGGAGGGGTCCCTGTCCCTAAGCGGCTGGCAGAATATGCATATCAAAAGCTGGGGTCTGGGGTCCTCTGACTGTCTCTTGGCAGCTGGCATCTCCACCTCAGCATCCTCTGTTTGTTTGATGTACCTAAAGAAAGCTGCAAAAGCTACAAAGATTGCTATCTCAGTGGTTCCTGTTAACTAATGTGTGACTTCCTGTGCCAGGGCCTAGGTGAAGGAAACCAGGAATTTTTAGGACAGGAGAAAAGGCAATTAAGTAAAAAGTCAATTTTGCAAAAAATCCTGACTACCCATTATAACTTCTCTTTTTAAAATTGGGGTGCTGAAGACTTCTTACCTGTTTCACTAACTCCAGATGAGATTAGACTCCCTAAACTGAGGGAAAGGTAACTGGACAAAGCAGAAGGTTGTGTCTTCCAGGCTGCGTGCCATGGCCCCATCCCTGAGCCAGGTCCTCTGGGATGGGAGTCAGGAACAAGATGAGGGGAATCCCTTGGTAATTGTTTTCATGTTTTCAGGCTTGTCGTTAGGTGAAATGCCATACAAAAGAGCTATATGGTCACTGTCAGGCCACCCTCGGGGAATGCTTTGCATAATGTTTGCAAAAATACAGGGAAAAAAATTAAAATTGTGAGGAGAGCAAAGGGGAGCATTCAGATCACTTGCAACTACCTCACACAAGAATTGTGAATTCTCTGCTGGTTTTAATCAGGCCAGCAATACAGGTGATATTAAGATTGAAAAAGCTATCCTTTCCTGTGTCATGCCACCACAGAAGTCCCTGGAATTAGATATAACCCAGGGAGAGGGAGGGTGGTGGTGGAGAAAGCTGAGGGGATAGAATGATCCTAACACATATAATTGCAGTCTGTGATAATCACTACTTGGGCAAAGAGCACATGAAGCTGTGCAGATCCATTTAGAGGAACTGCCTACAAAATATTGTCATGAATAAGAAGGCAAGAAAACACAGTACTTCAAAGAAAAGGGACTGTAAGTGTGGAGAAACAACTTGGAAAAGCGGGACGAAAGTGATTGTACTTGAAAATGTAATCAACATCACTAAACTGTACATGTACACACTGTTAGATTGGTGCATGTTCTGCTGCACATACTCTCAACAACAACAACAAAAAACTATAAAGAAAAAAAGGAAAGGGACAGATTGACGATGGCAAATGTTGTACAGAGTTCAAGCAAAATAAAGACCAAGAATAGTCTGTTGGATCAAATAATATGGATAAGTTGACATTGACCTTGTCTAGAAATTTCAGCAGGCCGTGGGAAGAAAGTGAAGTTGCTGGAGCTTGAGATGTATGAGACGGTTAGAAATAGAAGCAGTAAACAGAGATAACTCTTTCAAGAAATTTGATTGTAAAAGTAATAATAAAGCTTACCTTCTATATAGGAGGACTCAGGTTCAATTCCAGCCAGTGCACCTCAGGTGTAATTGTTGTCCATCGGTTCATGGAGGCGTGCGTGTTGCTGTGATGCTGAACAGATTCAGGGGAACTTTCAAAACAAGACAGACTAGGAATAAAGGGCTGGCCACCGACCTCTGAAAATCAACCAATGAAAACGCTGCCGAGCATACAACAATCCAATTCCGTTGTCTGTGAGTGTCACCTTGAGCTGGGGGCTGCCCTGAGCCCAATTAACAACAGCAGTAGTAGCTGGAGCTGGATGGGAGGTCGAAGTGAGAGACTTTTAAGATGGGGATCCCTGGAATATGTGTAAATGCTGATAAGAAGCAGCAAGTAGAGAGGACAGGTAAAAGAAAGAAAACAAGAGAGATGGCCCCTTGGTGGTGTAAGACCCCTGAGGGGCCAGGAAGTGATACCAGTCAAAGCCTAGGTAGAAAATTGGCCTATGAAAAGTATGGGAGTAGATGCAGTTACCTGTGGATTTGGTGGCAGAAGATGAAGGACCTCTCCAGTAGCCTCTATTGTCTCAGTATAATAGAAGATAACTGGGATCTACTAGTTACAGGGAGTGGGTGGGTGGGAAGGACCGGGAAATCAGACTTAAGGAAGGTAGAAAAGGCTTGCCACTGTCAGTGAAGTACAAATGACACGTGCACATTGAAAAGCCAAAAAAAACAAACCCACTGCTGTCAAGTCGGGTCCAACTCATAGTGACCCTAGAGGTCAGAGTAGAACTGCTCCATAGAGTTTCCAAGCAGCACCTGGCAGATTTGAACTGCTGACCTCTTGGTTAGCAGATGTAGCACTTAGCCGACTATGCCATAAGGAAAACAGCTTGATATTCTTCATTTCTCATGCCTCTAGGTGGCACAAGTTTCATCTTAGTCAATTCAAGAGGAGATGACAGATTTGGGGCTCAGCAGGGCATGGACTGAAATATCAGTTTGGAGTTATCATTTCAGTTTGTCTTTGGAGTCCTGAAACATCTTAACTTGGTTCAGGGAGAGAAAAGAGGCTAAAGACACAAACCTGGAACAACACCAACATTTAAAGGCTGAGAGGAGAAAAAGTAGCAAAGGAGACTCAGAGGGTAGGAAGAAAAGCATGAGGGTGTCATGTTACAGAACTAAGGAAAACAAATATTTTAAGTAGTGGAGAGAAGAAGTCATTTAGACTCACAAAATATCCACTGGATGCCATGTCTTCCTCTTTCTTTGGTTTGGAGCACAAAAGAATAGTGAGAGGATGTCATAATAACAGTCATGTCTATCATTTATTGAATGCACAGTGCTTAGTTATGCCCATCAGTCAACCAACCAATCAATTAAATGTTCACTAAGAGGGGTCTTAAAAGCTTTCAAGTGGCCGTCTGAGATACACCTATTGGTCCTGTCCCAGTGGGATCAATGGAGAACAAAGAAAATGAAAGACTCAGGGAAAATAGTAGCCCAAAAGGCTAACGACCAAACTAAATCGAGAGTTCACCAGCTTGAGATCTGAAGAAGTAGGTGGTGCCTGGCTACCACCTATGACTGTCCCAACAGGGAACACAAGAGAGAATTTTGGACAGAGCAAGAGAAAAGTGTAGAACTGAATTCAAATTCATATAAAAAGACCAGACTTAATGGTCTGAAAGAAACTGAAAGAACCCTAGAAGCTATGGCCCCTGAATGCTCTGCTATCTAAGAACTGAGAACCATTCCTGAAGCCCACTCTTTAGACAAAAGATTAGACAATACTATAAAACAAAAAATAATACACATAAGAAACGTACCAGTTGCCTTCAAGTCAGTTCCGACTCATGGTAGAGGAGAACTACACTTTATAGAGCTTTTATAGGGTTGTGATCTTTCTGCAGTAGATCACCAGGCCTTTCTTCTGAGGTACCTCTGGGCAGATGTGAACCACAATCAGAAATACAAGACCAAATGGGCAGCTCTTGTTCACAAACACAATGAGAAGGCAGGAAGGGACAAGAACTAGTTGATGGACACGGGGAAAGTGGGGAATGCTGTCATTTCATAGGGATTGCAACTAATGTCACAAAACAATATGCATATAAACTTTTGAATGAAAGTTTAATAAAATTAGCTTAAGCTATAAACTTCTACCTAAAGCACAATTTTAAAAAAAATTAAAATGCTAAAAGAAAAAACCTTAACTGAGAACACACCATGTACCAAACACTAAGCTAACAGTGCTGTTTCCTCTTATGGTGCTCGTTAGGGATTTTAGGCCTTTCTCATTGTCACACGTAAGAAATGCCATTTGTGCATCCCATTGGGTAAGTGGATGATGAGGTTTTTGAAGGCTACCCGGGTCCTGCTGGCCAACCTGGGCATGGGGGGATCAGTATCTAGTCATCCCTTATCCTGATCAGAGTTCTTCCTACTCCTCTATTAGGTAGGACTGCTGCTAGTGCTGTAGAGCTGGCTGCTGCTCAGAAGGGTCCCTGCACAATACAGTGAAACACTGTCCTGGCCTGTGCCTGTCCCCAAGACCTTTGGCATGCTTGAGTCCATCGCTAAAGTCAAAACTGTATGTTTTGAGTGCCTTACTTTAAACAAACAAACAAAAAAGCAGTATTAGATTCTTCAAATCTCAGTAATGAGGAGAGAATGAAATTTATTTTTAAAATTAGGAAGATGGAAAATGTATTTTAAAAATTAGAAAGATTAAGCTTTGAAGATCTTGACTCAATGCGAGATTCGATGTAAAGCTTTTTGGAAGTGAAAACATTGGTGAGTTTCTATACAGCTGCTAACTAAAAGGTCAACAGTTTGAATCCACCAGGCCCCCCTTGGAAACTCGAAACTGTATGAAGCAGTTCTACTCTGTACCATAGGGTCGCCATGAGTCAGAGTCGACTGAATGGTAACAGGGTAAATCCCAAACCAAACCCACTGCCGTTGAGTCGATTCCAACTCATAGTGACCCTATAAGATAGAGTAGAATTGCCCCATAGAGTTCCCAAGGAGCACTTTGTGGATTTGAACTGCTGACCTTTTGGTTAGCAGATGTAGCACTTAATCACTATGTGACTACGGTTTCTGGTATCAGGATAACAGGTTTTGTTTTGCATGTTTGCCTGCTGCCAATGCAGGCTGTACCCAAAGAGAAGTATCCCGAGAGATCCTTGTTTCTGGCAACAGAGTATACTTGAAAATAGAACTTCAGGGATTACACCAGATTGTCAGTGGAAGAGAGGAGTTGGCTATTAAAAAGAACCCCTTTAAGTTTCTAGGTAGTGCAAATGGTTAAGTGCTTGGTGTCTAACCAAAAGGATGGTGGTTCACATCTGCCCAGAGGTACCTTGGAAGAAAAGCTTAGTGATCTACTTCAGAAAGATCACAACCCTATAAAAGCCCTATAAAGTGTAGTTCTCCTCTACATCCAGGGGGGCCATGAGTTGGATCTGACTTGAAGGCAACTGGTACAGTTATTTAATTTAAAAACAACACCAAACGAAACAACTGAGGATAAGTCCATTTGAGTATTTACACCAACAGAAAATTACTTTGCCTTGAAAAAGAATGAGGCATCTATTTGTCTTGCTATGGAAGGATTTCCAAGATATACTTGTCAGTGAAAAAACAAAAACAAAGAACAAGATAGTGCTTTTAGAATGCTATTTTTTTAAAAAAAAGACTGTGTATGAATTGTTTGCATATACAAAGAATGCAGATGAGACGATTCACAAAAAACCGGTAACAGGTGGTCCTTTAGAAGGGGAGTCCAGTGGCTGGAGGTTGGGTGGAGAGTTTCACCTTTAACACATTTTAAACTTTGTGCTGTGTGGAAGTAGTATTCATTTAATAAATAAATGTACGTAAATGTATGTAAATGCATAAAAGATGACTTTGGTGAATCCTTTGCAAAGTTCATTTGTAATACAAGCAGTCACTCCCTAATTTGCTTTGGAAATGCTGACATTTGTGTATTGACCTTTCTTAAATGCCGGCATCAGTAAACCACACCCTGAGTGCTCTAAATCTGAGATCACTGGCCAAACCAGCCCTGCAAGTGTGACCTTCCAAAAAAGCTAAATCGTATCAAGTGAGGCCGAGTGGATAGCAGGGCACTTAATGGATTCATAATGTCTGAGAATGTCAGAGCAGGAGAATCTTAGAGTTGGGTGCACTTTCTTCTCTACGTAAATGAGGAAAGAGAATTGCCTAACAAAAGCATGACCACACCATTAAAAGTGAAAAAAAAAAAAAGAATCTCTGTATCCATATTTGCATAAACAAACTCCAGAAGAATATACAAAACACTAATGAACAGTATGAAAAAGAAAGGCGAGATACAGGAGGATAGAGACAGAAGTGGAAAGGAGATTCACTTTGAGTGTTCTATGTTCCTCGGTATATTTTGTGAACAATACAAATCTGTTCAAAAATTTAAAAAGAGAGATGGACCATGTTATCTACAAGAGCTGCAATTCAGTTTTTGTGAGGGTATGGGTTCAGAGGTAAATTCAGAATCCAGTCTTGGAACCTCACCTCGACTCCTGTTTCTTCAAGTACTGATGACTGAGTTCTTCTATCACATTGAAGTTACATCACATTGAGATTTGTTGGGGATAACATGGGCTATCAGCTGGGCTTAGATCTCCTTTTTTGGTTGTAGAGAGATTTGTCAAAATTGTGTGAGAACATCCTGACAGGGAACACAACAGAGACTCCAGAATAGAGTGGAGAAAAATGTGACATAGAGCTTAAATTCATGTGAGAAGACCAGACCTAATGCTCTGACAGAGACAGGAGGAATCTTCTGAAACTACAGCTCCCCCCGCCCCCACACTCTGTTAACCCAGAACTGACATCATTCCCAATGCTCACTCTTCAGACAAAATTTAGGCAGGACTATAAAGCAAAAAATAATACACATGGGAAATGTGCTTCTTGGTTCAGTGAGATGTATAAGATCAACTAGTCAGCTTCTGTCCCGAGGCAGAATGAGAAGGCAGGAAGGGATAGGAACTTGTTGAAGAGACACAAGGAATGTGAGGTGGAGAAAGGGAATGTGTTGTCTCATTGTAGGCACTGCAACTAACATCACACAGCAATATGTGCATACATTTTTGAACGAGAGATTAGCTTGATCTGTAAGTTCTCAACTAAAAAAAAAAAAATTGTGCAGTAACAGCCCACCTGATGACAGAGGCAGTCCAACAGAGGAGGAAAATGAGTGAGCGGGAAGTTACGAAACTTGGTTCCAAACGAGTTTTGGCATTTAATTAACTTTGTGACATGGGGCGGCTTAATTCTCTCTTTTTGGAACAGGCAGAGTAAAACAAGTGGCCGCGTCTTGAGCATGACCAGCACCGTTTTGTTTCCTGATTCTGTCTCTGCTCATGAGTCCATTGTTTGAGGAGTACTCTGGGCTCTCTTTGGAAACCCTGGTGGCGTAGTAGGGTAAGTGCTACATCTGCTTACCCAAAGCTCAGCAGTTCAAATACATCAGGCACTCCTTGGAAACTCTACGGGTCAGTTCTACTCTGACCTCTGATGTTGCTATGAGTCGGACCCCACTGGACGACAGTGGTTTTGGTTTGGTTCTGTGCTCTCTTTAGGACTGTGGAAAGACAAGTGATGACACTGTGGTCTCAACACCACAACAAAAAGACAAAGGAATCTGCCTGGGAGATTATATGATAGCCAGACCACCTCTGGGCCCCAAACACCAATTGTCAACACATCTGAGATGCCACCATTGTGACCACCTAAAGAATATTAACTTTCTACAAAATCCTGAACCAAAAAAAACCCAAACCCAGTGCCCTCAAGTCGATTCTGACTCATAGCAACCCTCTAGAACAGAGTAGAACTGCTCCATACAGTTCCCAGGGAGCGCCTGGCAGACTGGAACTGCCAACCTTTTCGTCAGCAGACAGCACTTAACCACTATGCCACTGGGGTTTCCTAGGACTCATAAATCCTTATCCCCTCCTCCTGTACAACCTTCCACTAGTAGGAATGATCTGCTCCGCCTCCTTGACTATTGGTATGTGGTAAGTGTCTTGCTTGTCATCTCACTCCTGTCTCTAAGATCGGCTGTTTGCGGCAGGTGACATGAACTTCACTTAGTTTTGCAGTAACACGGAAGTCAGTTTCCACATTTGTAAAATGAAAGGTTTTGATAAATTGATCTCAGGGTTCCCTTCTAGCTCTGATAATATTGGATTCTGAAAGAGCTATTAGTAATTTAGAACTTGAGGGAAATTAATGAGATAATTTAATCTAGCACTTTTCAAATCTAGGAGGCAGTAATTGGCCATTGGGTCTCCTTTGGAAGCCCTGTTGGAGTGGTGGTTAAGTGGTACATCTGCTAACCAAAAGGTCGGCAGTTCAAATCTGCCAGATGCCCCTGGGAAACTCTCTGAAGCAGTTCTACTCTGTCTTGCAGGGTTGCTGTGAGTCAGCATCCCCTCAACGGCTGTGGTTTGGTTTGGGTTTGGGTTTGGGTTCACTTTACCTGATGCCATAAAGGAACTAACAAGCTATCTTCTTGGCTGTTTCCTAAACTCATTTCTTGATGGTAGTTATCTAGGTCACTATTCCTCAGAACATTAGTTGTCTAGTACTGTTACAACAGAAATACCATAAGTGGGTGGCTTTGGAGCAGAAATTTATTCTCTCACAGTCTAGGAGGCTGGAAGTCGAATTTAGAGCACCAGCCAACTTCAGAGGAATGCCTTCTCTCTCTGCAAACTTTGGGAGAAAGTTCTTGTTGTCTGTCTTCCACTGTTTCAGGAGCTCCTCGGTGCTGAGACTGTGGGTCCAAAGGATGCACACTATTCCTATCTTGCTCAGTAGTATGAAGTGTCTCTTCTGTCTACTCACTTTCCTCTTTTATGTCTTGAGTCACAACATAATCCTGCAGATTGATTCCTGTCTCATTAACATCCTGAAGATTAGGATTAACAACATGTAGGATAATTACATCAGATCACAAAACGGTGGCAAACACACAATACTGGGAACCATGGTCTAGCGAAGTTGACACACAGTTTAGGGGGACACAATTCAGTCAACGACAACTACTTTAGGGAGACGTTAAGCAATGCTCCACGAAGCATCTCAGACAGATTTGGGAAATCCTACATAACAGATTTTCCTGATAGAGCATTACAAGATGTTAAAATTCTTCAGAGGCCTCGTGGTACAGTAGTTGAGTACTCAGCTGCTAAACAAAAGGTCAGCGGTTTGAACCCACAAGCAACTCTGAGAGAGGAAGACTCAGCATCTACTACCCATTAAGACTGCAACCTTGAAAACCTTATGGAGTATTTTACTCTGTCCTATAGCACTGCTATGTGTAGAAATCGACTTGACAGCAGTGGGCTTGTCTTGGGTTTATGAAGTTCTGCAATAAAAAAAAACTGTAGACTTTTACTTAACTCAGCACTTTCCAAATGCATGGACGTGGAACACCTTGGCGAGGATGTGTGTACCATTACCTCTACTTAAGACAAATGGTAATTAGAAGCCTCAATTTTTAGTGAATTTCTGAGGTCAGTTCTCAGTTGGCAGACAGGACAGTTCTGGAGTCTTGGCAAAACATGGGAAAGTTTAGCACATTCCTGAGGAAGCCTCAGAGTGACTTGTGATTCACACAGAGCCCCACCTCATTAACTGAAAAAATCATGGCAACACTCCCCAAGAAACTTGAGAGCCTTAGAAACTCCCTTATTTCACAGAGGGGTTCCTATCTAAAACAGTGAGATCAGTGGCTTTTGTATCCCATCTACTCTGGTTCCTTTTTTTTTTTCATTTTTTAATTTCTTCCACTTTTTGCTTTCAGATTTGGTTTTGCTTCTGGAAATTTTTTTTCCACCACTCTTCTTATTAAGGAATTACAGTTCTCTTTTTTGCCTCCCTCCATGAGCCCCTGAGACCACATTTGATTATATAATTCCCTCCTTTCTATTTTCACTCCCAAACAAGTAGGTGGGAAGAATTTGTGCGTCATTTGGATACTGACCTGCCACGTTTCCCATCCCTCATTAGTGCTTGATATTTTTCATCCTCGATTCCCAAAGAAACATTGACTCATCATGACACACAAAACACAGTCATTTGGAAAAAAATAATTTAAGATCTCTATTTCTTAAGACTTCCCAATTATTTTGGTCCCATTGTTATGCCTACACCTTAAAGAAAGTAGAAAAGCTCTGAGCAGGCAAAATCATACATATGACCAAAGCTATCAAAGCTATTGTTGTATTATTTGTTTGTCGTATTTGTAAATCTGAAGCCAAGAGATAATATGGGAAACTATTTTTGCATTTAGTGTGTTCTTTAAGTTTTTTTTTTTTCGGATTTGTGACGTAAGATTTAGGATAAAAATGACTAGCTAGACAGCTGCTTCGGGCCCAGCTACTTACAAAAAAGACTAGAACTGCAAAAAAGTCTCTTTTAGCCAGTTTGTCAGTAATTGCCACAAGACTATACGCTGTCTGGGCTTGGCTCCCTTCCTCCTACTCTCCTACGAAAGTAGGAAAGAAATGGCAGCCAGAAGGCAGCTGAGTGGGAGTGGAGAAGGTACCCGCCAACCCTGCCGTCGACTCTATGGCTTTTGTAACACTTTATCAGCCCTAACACAATTCCCTGATATCTTAATTCATCTGAAAATATTTGCTGAAAACTATGGTTGATGTTTAAGGAAGCTGAGCAATGAAACATTGGTGGTTAGAACCAATCCAGCAGCTTTATGGGAGAGAGCCTGGCATTTGCTTCTGTCAAATTTGTAGCCTAGAAAACTCTACGGGGGCAATTCTTCTGTGTCACATAGGGTCGTTATCAGTTGGACTCACCCCAGACAGCATGCAATAACAATAGTTGATGTTTAAAGGGAGGGCGACAGAATAAAATAATAGGAGGATGTCAGAAAGACAGAGGGACAAAAATCCCATGGTGGATCCAACGACTCAGCTTACAGGGAATTCAACAAAGAGTCCCTGATGGAGCAGGAGAAATGTGGGGTACAGAACTCGAACTCTAGTAAAAAGACCAGACTTGATGGTCTGACAGACTGGAGGGCCCCTAGAAGATGTGGTGCTAGGATTCTCTGATGGTCCAGAACTGAAACAACTCTAGATGCCTACTCAGACAAAGATTGAACTGGTCTACAAGACAAGGAAATCCTGGTACCATAGTGATTAAGTGCTACATCTGCTAACCAAAAGGTTAGCAGTTCAAATCCATCAGGTGCTCCTTGGAAACTCTATGGAGCAATTCTACTCTGTCCTATAGGGTTGCTGTGAGTAGAAATTGACTCAGTGGCAGTGGATATAAGACATAAAATGATACTGGTAAAGAGTGTACTTCTTGTCTTAAGTAGATAAAGGAAACTGAGAGCTCCCATCTGGAGGTCGAATGAGACGAAAGAAGGGACAGGAGCTGGTTGAATGGACCTGGGAAATTCAAGGTGAGGGGAGGAGTGTGATGTCACAGTGTGGGGAGAGCAGCTAGAGTCACGTAACAAAGTGTGTATTAAGTGTTTATTTGAGGAACTGACTTGAATTGTAAACTTTCACTTAAAACATAATCATATACATGTGTATATATGTATATAACTGGGTGCAAGAGGGATAAGCAAGCAGATCCTACTACTTACGAGGATGGGGAGGGAGGCTTCAGGAAGGATGACCCCAGAGAAAAAAATGGAGCTGATAGACTGACTGCAAGTTTGACTGTATTGAAAGTTTTCCAGTTTAGGCAGAGAGCCTGGAGAGAATTCAGTTACTGAGAGAATTCATTATGCTGTCATGGATTGAATTGTGACTTCCCAAAAATGTGTGTAGGAATCAGGCTAGGCAGTGATGTCCCATACTGTATGACATTCTTCCGTGTTGCAAACCTCGCCTCTGTGATGTTAACAAGGGAGGATGAGTGGCAGTTGTGCTGGTGTGGCAGGACTCAGTGTGTAAAATTGTATTATGCCTTGAGACAGTCTTTTGAGACACAACAGAAAGGGAAGTAAGCAGAGTGTTGGGAACCTCATACTACTGAAAAGCAATGCCTGGAGCAAAGCATATCCTTTGGAAAGTACTCGGGGTCCTGGCATCTCGGAAGCTTCCAACCCAGAGGAAGACTTTCCTTCCTTCAGAGCCAGCATAAAAAGACTTCCCTCGGTGCTGATGTCCTGAATTTGAACTTGCAGCCTACTGGACCATGGCACAATAAAATTTCTTTTTTTTTTTTTTAAAGCCATCCACTTATGGCATCTCTGTTATTGTACCACAAGATGTCTAAGACATATGCAAAAGGAAAAAAAATCACAATTGTCAACTTCAGGGAAAATATAATGTGGTCCAGAAGACAGCGTAAGTATGTTGTCCCACTAGGCTCAGTTGTATTGTTTGTGGTAGCCAGTGCCCCCATGCACAACAGAATAAAGTGCTGCCCAGGTCTGCACCAATCCCGTGATCTCTTGCAGATCCAACAGTAGTGATCCCTTGGGTTTTCATCAGCTGACTGTCTGTCTGGTCTTTTGTGCTAGTCTGTCTTAGTCCAGAAGTGCTGCTGAAACTTGCTCAGAATCAAAATTTCATGGAAGATGGTTGGTGGCCATGAATGAGGTGGACTGGTCTGAAATGGAACCAATATCCTTTACAGAAGGTGTGAGGTACAAATCCTTTGGACAAGCCATGAGGCCGTAGTTTTCTCCATCCCTCTCCCTCCTGGCATCATTAGGCCTCAGAACAAACTACCCTACCCTGCACTGAGATCCTATGTTTGTTAGTACGTTTAAAAAGATAAAATTGTCTAACCGCCTTCTGTCTTCTAGAAATGGGGGAAGGTTGAGGTGGGGAGGTAGGGTAGTAGGATATTTATTAGTAGAGTGAAAAAGACACAATTAGTTACCTCCAAACCAAACCAAACACACTGCCATCAAGTTGTTTCTGACTTACAGAGACCCTACAGGTCAGAGGAGTACCGCCCCACAGAGTTTCCAAGGAGCGCCTGGTGGATTTGAACTGCTGACTTTTGGATCAGCAGATGTAGAACTTAACCCACTACGTGACCAAGGATTCCATTAGTCACTTAGGCTGGGGATATAAAACATCTGGGAGAGGATGCTTTCTTTGGTTTTCTTAGCTATGGTGCAGGTGGGGTGCACATAGCGAAAGCTTACGGTTCACTTAAATGGACCTAGGGAAAGATTGGCAGTAGGAAGGGTCCCACTGAAGCCCATCACCCATGGCACAAAGTGAGGTATATGAGAAACAGTCACCACTCTACCCAGACAACAGTTTAGGAGGGAGGGGACTGTCATCGCGGAACTTTTCTCCTTGTATGTTGTCTGATTCTTGTATGTAATGAAAGCAACTTTTCATCAGGGGTCGGAACTGGTTCTTCCCAGTCCAGTCATGGCTGAGGGAGTGAAATGGCAACAGAGCCGAATTGCAATGATAACCAGAACACGAAAAATCACGGGCTGAAGTCCTGCTAGAAAATAAATCTCCCTCTTAGTAAACAAGGCAGCACATGTGTCACACAGCAACCAAATCTCTTGTCCTGGGATTTTGGGAAGAGCTGGAAACAGCAGTGTCTGCTAGAGATGGTGGCTGATGCTCCGTATCAAAGGTGTGTTGACTTCCACAGTCCTGCCAGTAATCCAGTCTCACTTGTCAGACTCCTGAAGGAGTTGGCTATACTTCTTCCAAATCTCCCATTTCAGGGCTGTGACCCACAGTTTTTCCCATTCCAGTTATCTTTCCAGGGTTACTCAAATTATAACAGTTTGGCTGTAATCCAGCTTACGTTGTCCACCAGGACTGAATTGATGCGAAGCCTTGTGTTCCACTGGCGAGTGGGGTCAAAACGATGTGATGTTTATGGAGCAACCCATATTAGTTCTTGATGCACTTTTTCTAATAGCCTCCTGGCTATGTAGAAATTGGATGCAGCTTGTGAGTGTCACATAGATTTGGATTATTGTGTTACAGAAGATAATTAATTGTCATGCTGGAAAGGTGGCAGTGATGGAAAAAATTCTGTGGAAGTTGTGGTATAAGAGGGTTAAAGCTTCACCTTTGTTAAGAAAATTTAAAAATATCTAAAGCTGAAAATTTAAGAAATAGCAGTGTTATTTCAAAGCTAGATAAGTAGCAGAGCAAACAACCCAAAGTGTTAAAAGCGCTGCTTTGCAGAATGAATCCAGTGGGAGTGGGTAGGGCAGAGAACTGCTGTTTATCATTTTGAGTAGTCCATTTGAACTCATCAAGTATGTACATGCCTTGCTTTCTGTGTCCAAGGTGAAGGATTTGGAAAGTATAGACGAGTATAAAGAAGAAAATAATAATCATTTGTAATTCTTCCACTTAGAAAAAGCCACTGTGAATGTTTTGCATGGGCAGTATTACTAAATGTATTTGTTGATTGGGATTAAATTGTGAGAGCTTGAAGATTAAAAAAAAATACAAAAACTTACACAGATACAGTAACATGTAGCATTTTCTTATTTGGTATGATCCCATTTTGTGCTTATATTAGACAGAGTCTGTAGGGATGCCCTCCAAAATGTTATTAGCAGTGACCAAAACTAGAACTAGAGTGAGGCAAGTGAAACACCTAGGATCACAGGACTTAAGGAGGCACTCACTTTCAGGGTCATGCAAGTGTAAGGGAAGAACCCTGAGAGACAGTCACCTTAAATTTTATGCCTTAGATGCTTCACTTGCCTCACTGTAGTCTAGGTCCTCCTAATATTCCAAGGTTGCTGGATGATGGAAGTTTTTCCCTTCTTATTTTTCATTTAGATAAACATTCAGGTTCTTTGCTAATCCAAGTGTAGTACCTCTACTAGCAGCTTTTGCATCACCTGTGCTCTTGTTTGAAATGCGTTGTCTCAGCCCAATATTCTGAATGAGAATCTCTGTGGTTTAGCACAATCTTAGAGGATTTGTATGCATGTTAGAGTTAAAGACATGTTGGACTAGCAGGCAGCAAGCACAGCTCCTGTCCTTTTAGGGGAGGGTTATTCAGAGTATGATGCAACTGACGTGGTTGCCCCAGTGGATGGACACACACCGCCAGAGGATAAGACGTCTGTGCATTAGAAGGCTGTGGTCCTTGTCAAGAGCCTGAATTTAGATGAAGCAACTGCAACTCAACCTGATGGAGAAGTATGTGACTCCTTTGGGACAAATAACAATTTGGGACCAAGTTTGAAGAGAAAGGAAAGGCTAGTGGTTCTGGATGTGGGTAAGACAGAGAGAAAATTCAAGTCCCGTGGGGATAATGAATAACACATTACAGTATACTGTAAGTTTTGTTTTTTTTTTAACCAAGATTTTAGAGAAAACTGTTACAAAATGGAGAAGCTCAGATTAGGTGAATTAAATTGTAATAACATGAGGACAGAGCCAACATAGAACAGAAAATATAAAGGAACTGCCTCTTTTCAGTTCCCTGATTAACCAGAAGTCCAATTAACAAGGATCCTGCTACATGTCAGGTCTTCACATAGGTTAGTTAGACTAAAAGAGGTCAGCAAAGTAATATGCGTGATTGCAGTAGATATTTGTAGCTGGATAACTCAGCAATCATTTTCAACCCTCCTGTTTCTTGCCAGTCTCCATTTCAGAAGATAAAAAACCAGACTACTACAACTCGCTTTCTGCAGGAGAAAATAATCTCTGATGGTTATCAGGGAGGGGAAGGAGGGAGACGGGTGTTCATAGGCTAGATATTAGATAGGAAACGGGTTAAGTGAAAGAAGTGACTGTGCACAGTGGAAGGAAGATCAACACTGCTGGACTATACTAGGAGCTGAGAGGTTTCCCAAATACAGCCCAACATTTCGGTCACAGAACAAGGGGCAGGAGCCTGGGGACTGTGATTTCAGAGGACATCTAGGTCAGTTGGCATAACTAAGCTTTTTTTTCTAAGAAAGTGTTCTGCATTGCCATTATGGTGAGTGGCATCTGAGATCTTAAAAGCCAGCAAGCTGCCACCTAAAAAGTATGAATCAGTGCCAATCCACCTGGAAGAGAGGAGAACAAAGGACATCAAAGACAGGAGGGAAATATGAGGCCAGGAGACAGAATGGGGCCATGTGATCCAGAGACTACATCAACATAAGACCAGAAGAACTAGACGGTGCCTGGCCATCACCAATGACTGCCTTGACAGAGAACACAGTGTAGACTCCACGACATATGGGGCGAAAAACGGGAGTGCAGATCTAGAATTCTGTTAGAAGACCAGACTTGATGGTCCAACATCCTGGAGGGGCCCTTGAGAACATGTCTCTTGGGGCTCACTGCTAGCCTAGAGCTGAAACCAGTCCCAAAGACAACTCTTCAGCCAAAAATTAGACTGATCTATAAGACGTAGAGTGATGCAGGTGGTGTGTGTAGTTCTTGGCTTATATATACATATGAAGCTGACTGACCAGCAACTCTCTAGAGGTAAGACGGGAGGGTGGAGAGGAAGGAACAGGTGATGGTTGAATGCATAACAGAAATACAGAGTAGAAAGGGGGAATGTGCTGTCACAGGGTGAGGAGATCAGATAGAGTTGCATAGAGGCATGTGTTTGGGGTTTTGTATGGCAAATTGACTGGAGTTGCCAACTTTTACTGAATCACAATAACAATAAAATAAATTGAACTGGACTATAAGACATGAGGCAGTCAGAGTAGAGCCTCTATAGAAGGAAGATGGGAGGGTGGAGAGGAGGGGACAGGAGTTGGTTGAATGAATACAGGAAATATGGAGTGGGAAGGAGGAGTACATGTCACAGGGCTGGGAGAGCCACTAGAGTTGCATAGAGGTTTGTGTTAGGGGTTTTACTATAGTTTAATGACAATTTTAAAAAAAGGAAAAATAAATAAGTAGCTTGCTTTTCCAGCAAGGATAATGTCTGAGTCATCGTGTGCTGATATAAGAGAATTACCACAATTAATTGTTTTGACAAACATAAGTTCATTCTCTCACACTCCAGTAGGCTAGGAGTCCAAATTCAGGGTGCCAGCTCCAGGGGAAGGCTTTGTCCTTGTCATCAATACTCTGCAGTTGAGGAGCTTCTCTGCCCGCCCCCAGGTCCAAAGGCCACACCATTCTCCTTGCTCTTGTTTCTTGGTGGTACAAGATCCCCATGTCTCTCTGTTTGATTGTCTTTTTTATACTTTACTGGAGATTTTTATTTTTTGTATGATGTTTTAGGTGAAAGTTTATAGCTCAAGTTAGTTTCTCATACAAACATTTATACACACATTGTTATATGACCGACCCTAACTGCTATCCATATAATATGACTGCACACTCCGCCTTTCCACCCTGGATTTTCTGTGTCCATTCAACCAGTTCCTGTCCCTTTCTGCCTCCTGACAGGGGCTGCGCATATAGTCTTGTACATCTACTTGAACTTGAAACTCTGGTGGCGTAGTGGCTCAAGTGCTATGTCTGTGAACCAAAAGGTCAACAGTTTGAATCCACCAGGTGCTTCTTGGAAACTCTAGGAGGCAGTTCTACTCTGACCTCTACGGTTACTACCAGTTGGACCCAACTCGACAGCACTGCGTTTGGTGGGTTTTTATCTTGAACTAAGAGACACACTCTTCATGAGTATCATCTTGTGACTTATAGGCCAGTCTATTCTTTGAAGAGTTGTCTTAGGATACGGTTTTAGTTGTGGGTTAACAGAGAATCTGGGGACAGTGTTTCCTGGGGTTCCTCCAAGCTCATTCAGACCATTAAGTCTGGTCTTTTTATCAGAATTGGGGTTCTGCAGCCACTTTTCTCCTGCTCAGTCGGGGACTCTGTCATGTTGCTTGTCAGGGCATTTATTGGTAGCAGCTGGGCACCACCTAGCTACAAAAGAGATGGTTTTAAGACAAAATCCAGCCTTGTAGACTGAGTCCTGTCTCATTAACATAACTGTTGATGATTCCATCTCATTAACATCATAGATATCAGGTTTGTAACACATAGGAAAATCACACCATGTGACAAAATAGTGGACAATCACGGTCTAGACAAGTTGACAGCTCCTTTTGGGGGACACAGTTCAATCCATGACAGATGGTAATGTGACACAATTCTGGCCAATGGGGCTTCAGTGGAAGTCTACTGGTATTTTCTGCTAGCTCTGCTGATGCAGTGGTTACAAGCCTGGCTGTTAACCAAAGGGTTGACAGTTGGAATCCACCAGGTGCTCCTTGGAAACCCTATGGGCAGTTCTTCTCTGTCTTATTTGCTTTCAGTTTGTTGATTAAGGGAAGGACACAGCTGATGCTACCCCAATCCCTTTCACTGAATGTAAACATGATGCCTGGAGCTGTGGCTACTAACATGTGTACATGAGACAGAGGCCAAGAAAATCACAGAGAAGATGACCCTGATATCATTGAGATATAAAACAAAAACAAACAAACCCCAAACTTATTGTCCTCAAGTTTATTCCAGTTCAGAGCAACTCTATAAGACAGAGTGAAGCTCTTAACCACAGGGCATTGAGCTGTATACCTCCAGAATTTTTGGTCTTTGAGAAAAACAAATGCTTATTTGTTTAAGTCACTGGGAGTCAAGTTATCTGTTACTTGCAGAGAGACAACTGATACATACTGGTTCTTTGTGCTAAGTAATACCCAGGTTTTCTCTGATGGGTAATTTAGTGATAATTCTAGTCATGAAACTATCCACAGTTTGGTGGGTCTATGGCTGTAACTCCTGGTGACAGCCCTGAAGTGAACTGCTGAAGTCTGGGTGTCTTTATCATATAGTCTTTACAGTCAATAGAAATTAAGCAATTATTACTGTTATGGATTGAATCATGTCTTCTACAAATATGTGTCATAAACTCTAACTCCTCCACTGTGGGTTTTGGGAAACCCTGGTAGCGTATCGGTTAAGTGCTATGTCTGCTCACCAAAAGGTGGGTGGTTTAAATTTGCCAGGTGCTCCTTGGAAACTCTATGGAGCAGTTCTGCTCTGTCCTACAGGGTCACTATGAGTCAGAATTGACCCTAAAGCAGTGGGTTTGGTTTGGTTTTTCACACTTTGTGTTTTAGAATTGATTCAATGGCAGTGGATTTTGATTTTATACCTGTGATCATAATTCCATCTGGGAATGGGTTTTCTTTATCGTGTTAAGAAACCGTATCAGTACAGGTTGTGTTTTAAGTCAATTACCTTCGAAATATAAAAAGAAAAGCAAGCAGAGATGGAGGAAGATACCAAACCACAGGAAGATCACCAGGGGACCAAGGAACAAGGACCTTCCCTGAGAGCCTACAGAAAAAGAGAGCCTTCTCCTAGAGCTGGTGCCCTGCATTCAGACTTGTAGCCTCCTAAACTGTGAGAAAATAAATACTTGTTAAAAGCTAGCCTCTTGTGGTATTTATTATAGCAAGTCTAGGTAACTAAGAAAATCACCTTGCATAATACTATACATTTTGATCTTTGTAATCCTTCAGACAAAAGTAACATGAGTATATTGCATTAGTCATAGTTTTTTTTAAAAAAATATTTTACTGTCCTTTAAGTGAAAATGTACAATGCAAGTCAATTTGTCGTACAAGATCTTGCACACATACTGCTGTGTAATTCTAGCTGCTCTCCCCACACTGTGACGGCACATTCCTCCTTTCTAGCCCATTCTTCCTATGTCCGTTCAACAAGCTTCTGTCCCCTTCTGCTTTCTCATCTCGCTTCCAGACAGGGCCTACTCAGTCAGCCTCACGTATCTACTTAAACCAAGAAGCGTAGTCTCCCCTGGCATCATTTTATGCCTTATAGTCCAGTCCAATCTTTGAAGAATTGATTTCAGGAATCGTTTAGCTCCAGGCTAACAAGGAGCCTCAGAGTCCATGTCTTCCAGGGTGGTCAGAGTTTTTAATGCAAAGCCCAGAAACCAACTGTGGCCGGTTCACGCTGGAAAGATTTACTACACCAGTTGCTGTCAAGTTGATTCCAACATCTGAGAACGTGATGTGTGTCAGAGCAGAACTATGCTCCATATGGTATTCCACGGCTGTTTTTCAGGAAGTATGTCCCCAGGTCTTTTTTTTCTGAGGCAGTTCTGGGTGGCAGCAGAGTGTATTAACTTTTTGCACCATTCAGGGACACCAGTTAAAAGGACACTGATGAAGGAAAGGAAAAACAATGTCAGAAATAGCCAGAGAGCCAGGACGAGAGACTAGCTTGCAGGAACAAGGCCTAAAGTCACATGGCTGAGCTGGTCCAAAGAAGGAACTACTGTGCTCACCCTGAGTACAGACCTTGAAGCTGGTGTAGTCTATACCACTGGTGGTGGAAGCTCCCACCTAATCCATGGCCACGTCAGCTTCTAGAAACTGTATGGAAAAGCCACTAACCTTGAAGGATTCAGAGCCATTCTTCCAGTGTTGAGACTACAGGGAGGAAAGTGAGATACTCACCTCGGGCACAAGATTTAAGAAGGTACCAAACAACCCAGTTAGTGATCAAGATAAACAGTAATTCTGTGCAATATTTCAAAAAATTAAGAATAATGCAAAAAATCTATTATTAACAAAATATCAAAATTTAAAATAAAGGTAAGATTTGATGGACCACATGATTGGAATGAGGCAAACGAGAGAGAACTGGGTAGGTGCAGGGTCAGATCATCCTTGAGAGTCCATCACCTGAGAGTCTGGAGAAGGTGTAAGTGATTGGTAGCACCCAGGTTTTGTGTCCTCACCCTAGCTGCAAGGCAGTCTAGGAGAAAGGATACCTGGAAGTTTTTTTTTTTTTTTTTTTAATTTTTTATTTAATATAACTGAGTGAAAATGTACATTCCTGTATAAATTTACATACCCACCTATATGCAGCTTCCACTGCTCTCCCTGTCCGGTGACTGCACACTATTCCTCTCTACTCCATACATGTCTCATTCTCTCAACAGTCTCTTTTTTCCCTCCTCTCCACCCACTCTCCTTCCTCCAGCCAGAGGTCAGCAGCATGGTATCCTATAGATGTATAGAACCATAAAGTGCATCTAGTATATGGTCACTCTGCATCGCCAAGTCCAATACATTCCTGTCTGAAGCGTGGACCTTGGTTATGATTTATGGTCAAGGGCAGCATCAGGGCGAGGGGCCATGCTCCCAGGGGAACCCCGAAACCACTGGACCATCAACTGAGGTCTTTTAGTGAGGATCTCAGGGTGCACCCCATTGTATTCTTGTGTTGCCAGTGAGACTCAACTTAGTGAGCTCCATCACGGCTATCACTGGTGGTGGCTGGGCACCATCCGGTTCTTCCGGTCCCAAGTTGATGTAGGCACCCACTGCTGTGGGTCTCTTTGCCTTCTGGGTTGTCTTTCCCCCATGCCATTTTGGTCCTCAGTGAGCATCTGTTCCTACTGAGTTGGGACAATTTGCTGTGCCCTCGAATGGCAGCTTGGCAGCTTTTAAGATCCCAGACGCCACTCACCAACGTGGGGTGCAGAGAGCCCTCTTAGCAAAACGCTAGTTGTGCCAATTGGCCTCGCTTTCGCCTAGCAGCATGGTCCCCTGCCCCCAGCCCCAGCTACTCTATCCTTGCAATATTGGGTTAAGATGGAAGGAGTACTCATGTTATGTTTAAGTCCACTTAATATTGTTCTTGTTTCTAATGTGTGCTGTCACCGATTTCACCCAACCAGATACCTAGCAACTATCTAACCTAAACTCTCCCCGCCTCCCCTCCTTTGCAGCTGTCAAAGAGTCTTTTCTTCTATACACAAGTCTGTTTTTGAGATCTTACCATATAGGTCTCATACAATATTTGTCCTTTTGTTGCTGACTGCTTTCACTCAGCATAATGTCTTCCAGTTGAAACCAGGTCATGAGATGTTTCCTGGAGTTATTATTGTTCTTTATCATTGTGTAGTGCTCCACTGAGTATATATACCGTAATTTACCTATCCATTCTTCTGTTGTTGGGCATCTGGGTTGATTCCATCTTTTTGCTATCGTGGACTGGGCTGCGATAAACATTCTGGTGCATGTGTCCGTTGGTGTGAAAGGCCTTGAATCTGTAGGATATATTCCAAGTAGTGGAATTACTGGGTCAAATGGTGTATCAATATCCATTTTTTTAAGGAAGCGCCAGATTGCTTTCCAAAGAGGCTGGACCATTTTGCAACCCCACCAACAGTGTAGGAGGGTTTCACTTTCTCCACAGCCTCTCCAGCATTTGTTGTTTTGTGTTTTTTGGATCATGGCCAACCTTGTTGGGGTGAGATGGTATCTCATTGTCGTCTTGATTTGAATTTCTTTAATAACTAAAGATCGCGAACATGTCCGCATGTGTTTTTTGGCTGCCTGGATCTCTTTTTTAGTGAAATGTCTGTCCATCTCCTTTGCCCATCGCTTAATTGGATGATTTGTCTTCTTCTTGTTGATATTTTGTAGTATCTTATAGATTATGGAGATCAGGCATCGGTCTGACATAGAGTTGCCAAATATTTTTTCCCATTCTGTAGGTGTTCTTTTAATTCTATTAATACAGTCTTCAGATGAGCAAAAGTGTTTGATTCTTAATAGTTCCCATTTATCTATTTTCTCTTCTGATGATTGTGGTTTGTTTCACAGATTTTGGAGTCTGTCCACATTGTGTATTAAAACTTCCATTGTTGTTCCTACCTTTTCTTGGATGAGCTTTATCATTTTAGGTTTGATATTTAGGTCTTTTATCCAGTTGGAGTTGGTTTTTGTATAAGGTGTAAGATATGGATTTTGTTTCAGTTTCTTGCAGATGGATATCCAATTTTGCCAATACCATTTGTTGAAGATACTGTTTTTACCCCAGTTTAATGTCTTAGGGCCTTTGTTGAATATCAGTTGTTCATAGGCAGATGATGCCATCTCTGGGGTCTCAGTTCTGTTCCACTGATCGATCTGTCTGTTCTTGCACCAGTACCAGGCTGTTTTGACCACGGTGGCAGTGTAATATGTTCCAAAGTTGGGTAATGAGAAGCCTCCCAGTGTGTTCTTCTTCTTTAGTAGTACCTTGCTTAACCGGGGCTTCTTCTCTTTCCAAACAAAATTGGTGATTTGTTTCTCCATCTCATTAAAAAATGTTGCTGGAACTTGTATTGGGATTGCATTATATAAATAGATTGCTTTGGGTAAAATAGACATTTTCACAATGTTAAGTCTTTCTATCCATGAGCAGGGTACGTTTTTCCATTTATCTAAGTCTCTCTTAGTTTCTTGTAGTAAGGGCTTGTAGTTCTCTTTGTAAAGGTCTGTTACGTCTCTGGTTAGATTAATTCCTAGGTACTTTATCTTCTTAGAGGCTATAGTAAATGGTACTGATTTGATAATTTCTTCCTTAACAGTCTCATTGTTGGTATAAAGGAATCCTACTGATTTACTTATGTTTATCTTGTATCCTGAGACTTTGCTGAACTCTTCTATCAGTTTGAGTAGCTTACTTATAGATTCCTTGGGATTCTTTGCATATACAATCATATCATGTGCAAACAGGAAGATTTTAACTTCCTCTTTGCCGATGCAGATGCCCTTTATTTCTTGGTCTTATCTAATTGCTCTGGCTAAAACTTCTAGCACAATGTTGAATAAAAGAGGTGAGGGTGGGCATCCTTGTCTAGTTCCTGATCTCAAGGGAAAGTCTTGCAGTCTCTCTCCATTCAGGATGACATGCGCAATTGGCTTTGTATAAATGGCCCTTATTGTGTTGAGGAATTTGCCATCTATGCCCATTTTGCCAAGAGTTTTTAGCATGAATGGGTGTTGGACTTTATCAAATGCCTTTTCTGCACCAATGGACAAAATCAGGTGATCCTTGTCTTTTGTGTTATTTATGTCGTTAATCAAATTAATTGTTTTTCTGATGTTGAACCAGCCTTGCATCCCTGGTATGAATCCCACTTGGTCATGATGGATTATTTTGTTGTTATGTTGTTGTATTCTATTGGCAAGAATTTTGTTGAAGATTTTTGCATCTAGATTCATGAGTGATATCGGTCTGTAGTTCTCTTTCTTTGTTTGGTCTTTCCCTGGCTTGGGTATCAGGGTTATGCTGGCTTCATAGAATGAGTTTGGGAGTACTCCATCCCTTTCTATACTGTGAAATAGTCTCAGTAGTATTGGAGATAACTCTTCTCTAAATGCTTGGTAGAATTCTGCAGTGAAGCCATCTGGACCCGGACTTTTTTTGGTTGGCAGTGTACCTGGAAGTTTTTATTAATGGAAAGTGGGCTCTGCTTCATAAATTAAAAAAAAAGTCAAATTCATTGCCACTGAGTAGGTTCTGATAGGTTGCTATGAGCAGAACTGTCCTATAGGGTTACCAACCCGCAGCTGATGGGTTTACCTGCTGAGCTTTTGGCTAGCAGCCAAGTTCTTAAACACTGTGCCATCAGTGCCCCACACTTAGTTTACCAACTATGAGAATTCAGGCATGTCACTCAGCTTCTCTGAGTGTTGGTTACTTCTCAAACCTCATCAAGAGGGACCTGCCAAAGGTTTGTGAGAAGTATCTGATATTAAACCAGTGAAAAGGATTTAATTTATAAGCAAAGGACTACACAAACATTTTGCACTGTTGTTAAGTTGTTAAGAAAGGTATACCTCTGCCATCAGGCCTTTCTTATGCCTTTTCTTCAAAGTAGACTCTGGACCGAGAAAATGAAATGTGAAGAGGTTTCTATATGAGGCTAAACAAAAGATCTTTTTCTCAAAATAGCCCAGACAGAATGTGCTGGACCCAAAGAGTGACACTTTGCTGTCATTCCAGTAAATGTAGTAGAATTTGTCATTGTTTTTGTCCACCCAATACTTGAATACACTTAATGTGTACAGAAATTCCCTAATTTATGAAACAGAGCCCATTTCCCATTAACAAAAACTACCAGAGATCCTTTTTCCTAGGCTCCCTTGCAGCTAAGGTGTAGGCACAAAACCTGAGTGCTACCAATCACTTACACCCACCCCAGATTCTGGACAGAGAAAAAGAAAGGTGAAGAAGTTTCTGTACAAGGCTAAACAAAAGGAAAGTGGGGCTTTGAGGTCTGGAAAGGTGAACACAGTCAAGACGGGCCTCTGTTTTAAGACTGTTAAGGAAACAAAGCCTGGGATCCCTAACTTGAAGGATAAAAATCAGAAAGAGCAGGAGGGACCATGTTGTTGTTTGTTGAGCTGTTAGGTGCTGTCAGATTGGTTGTAACCCGTAACGACCCCACATGCCACAGAATGAAACACTGCTACAACCACAGTTGTTATTATGCTTGAGCCTATTATTGCAGCCACTGCGTTAATTCATGTTGATGAGGGTCTTCCTCTTTTTCGATGATCCAGCATGATGTCCTTCTCCGGGAACTGACCCCTGCTGACAAGACGTCCGAAGTATGTTAGACAAAGTTGGCCACCTTTGCTTCTAACAAACACCCTGGTTATATTTCATCCAACGTACATCTCTTCATTCTTTGGACAGTTCATGGTATACTCAATTCAAAGGCATCAATTCTTCTGTCTTCCTTACTCATTGTTCAGCTTTTGCATGCATATGATGTGACTGAAAATACCATGACTAGGGAAAGGTACATTTCAGTCTTTTTGGTGACATCTTTGCTTTCCAAAACCTTAAAGACATCTATTGCAGCAGAATTTCCCAAATGCAATGCATTTTGTGGTTTCTTGGCTGTTTCCTTGGACATTGACTGTGGACCCAAGTAAAATTAAATCCTTGACAGCCTCAGTCTTTTCTCCACTTATCATGACATGTCTTACTGGTCCAGTTGTAAGGATTTTTGTTTTCTTTGTGTTGACACGTAACCCATACTGAAAGCTGTGGATTTTGATCTTTGTGTTTCAAGCCCTCTTCACTTTCAGCAAGCAAGGATGTGTCTGTCACCTGCACAACACAGGTTGTTAATGAGTCTTCCTCCAATCCTGAGGCCTCATTCTTCTTCACATAGTCTAGCTTGTTGGATTGTTTGCTTGGCATACAGACTGACTAGGTATGGTTAAATGATACAACTCTGATGCACACCTTTCATGTCTTTAAACCATGCAGTGTCTCCTATTACTGTTTGAACGACTGCCTCTTGATCCATGTACAGGTTTCTCACAAGCACAGTTAAGTGTTTTGGAATTCCCGTTCTCCACAATATTACCCATAATTTGTTATGCTCCACAGAGTCTAATGTCTTTTCATAGCCAATAAAACACAGACAATCATCTTTCTGGTATTCTCTTCTTTCAGCCAAAATCCATCTGACAATAGCAATGATATCTGTGGTTCCATGTCCTCTTCTGAATCCAGCCTGAATTTCTGGAAGTTCTCTGCCACTAGACTGTTGGAGCTACTATTGAATGATGTTCAGCAAAATTTTATTTGTGCCTAATATTAATGATATTCTTTGATAACTTTCTGCATTTGGATGGATCACCTTTCTTGGAAATGGACATAAATATGGATCTCTTCCATTCAGGTGGCCAGAAATCTGTCTTCCAACTTCCTTGGCACAGACAAGTGAGCTTTTCCAAGGCTGCATCTGTTTGTTGAAACATCTCAGTTGATATTCTGTCAACTCCTGGAGTCTTGTTTGTTGCCAGTGCTTTCACTTCAGATTTGACTTCTTCCTTTAGTGCTAGTGGTTCCTAATCATATACTAACTCTTGAAATGGTTGAACATTGACCAATTCTTTTAGTATAATGGCTCTGTGTATTTATTCCATCTTCTTTTGATACTTTAATATTTAATACATTAATATTAACATTTAATATTTTCCCTGCAGAATTCTTCACTATACCAACTGAAGACTTCAATTTCTTCTTCAGTTCTTTCAGCTTGAGAAATGCAGAGCATATTCTCTTTTGGCTTTCTATCTCCAGTTCTTTGCACATGTCATTATAATACTTTGTCTTCTGCAGTTGTCTTGAAATCTTCTGCTCAATTCTTTTACTTCATCACTTCTTCCTGTTGCTTTAGCTACTCAACGTTCAAGAGCAAGTTTCAGAATCTCTTCTGAAGTTTATTTTGGTCTTTTCTTTCTTTTCTGTCTTTTTAATGAGCTCTTAATTTCTTCGTGTGTCTTTGATGTTATTCCGCAACTCATCTGGTCTTTCTTCATTAGTGTTTAACACATCAAATCTATTCTTGAGGTCTCTAAACTCAGATGAGATATACTCAAGGTCATACTTTGGCTCTCCTGGACTTGTTCTAATTTTCTTCAGTTTCAACTTGAACTTGCGTACGAACAATTTATGGTGTCTTCTTCAGTCAGTCCCTGACCTTCTTCTGACTGCTGATATTGAGCTTTTCCATCATGTCTTCCACCAATGTAGTCGATTTGATTTCTGTTTATTTCATCTGGCACGGTCATGTGTATAGTTGCCATTTATGTTGGTGGGAAAATCTATCTGCAATTAAAAAGTCATTGGTCATGCAAAATTCTGTCATATAATCCCTGGCATCATTTCTATCATGGCGACCATATTTTCTAACTACTAATCCTTCTTCTTTGTTTCCACATTTTGCATTCCAATTGCCAGTAATTATTAATGCACCCTGTTTGAAGGATTTCAGACTGCAGAAGCTGGTAAAAGTCTTCAGTTTCTTCATCTTTGGCCTTAGTGGTTGGTGCATAAATTTGAATAACAGTCATATTAACTGGTCTTCCTTGTAGGCATGTGGATATTATCCTATGACTGACAACATTGTACTTCAGGACAGATCTTGAAATATTCTTTTTGATGATGAATCCAATACCATTCCTCTTCAAGTTGTTCTTCCCAATATAGTAGACCATATAATTGTCTGATTCAAAATGGCAAATATTAGTCTACTTCAGCTTACAAAGGCCTAGGATATCAAAGTTTATGTGTTCCATTTCATTTTTGATGATTTCCAATTTTCCTGTATTCATACTTCGTATGTTCCATCTTCCAATTATTATTGGATGTTTGTAGCTGTTTCTTGTCATTTTGAGTCCTGCCATATCAGCAAATGAAGGTCCACAAAGTTTGACTCCATCCATGTTATTAAGTTGACTCCGTTTCTAGGAGGCAGCTCTTCCTGTTGTCTTTGAATGCTTTTCAACCTGGAGGGGCTCATTTTATGACAGTACTCAGACAATGTCCTGCTGCTAATTTGTAAGGTTTTCATTGGCTAATTCTTTTCAGAAGTAGAATGTCAGGTCTTTCTTCCTAGTCTGTTTTAGTCTGGAAGCTCAGCTGAAGCCTGTCCACTAAGGATGACCCTGCTTGTATGTGGATACTGGTGGCATATCTTCCAGCGTCACAGCAACACGCAAGCCCTGACTAGCTGACAAGCACATGAGGCAATACTGCATCACAAAATTCTCAACCGTTTTGTGTACAAGCTTCTTCCTTTCCCTACATGGCCTCTTTGAAGGCAGGCAGGAATTAGGTTACACTCATCTGTGTTTCCAGGAGGCTGACACTTTGTGATCAGTGGCACTGTGCTCGATTGTCAAGGAATGAGTGAACGCCCAAAGCCAGTCAACTTCAGGACCTTTTTAGCCCTAGAGATGGCACATACTAAGTCCTTGAGGGGCCTTGAAAAGCAAGGTTTTCTGTACACAATGGAACGCCCTCAAGGTGACGTGTCTAAACATATGAGAGTTCACCTGAAAAGTGAAGTGTGTTAATTCATACTTCTAGATAGAGTGTGGGCATCACAACCTTCGAGTAAGAATCCTTTTCCTTGACCTGATGATCCTGCATTCGCTGGCCCCTGTAGCTCCGTCAATCAGCAGAAACTGCTCAGTCTAGCCTGTCATTTGAGATTCCTCAACCTTCACAGCCTGTAAGAGGGAGCTCTAATCTCTGACCTGAGGACCTTGGGTTCACCAGCTTCCGAGACTGTGTGAGGCTTGTACTCTGCTCTAGGACTTTGGACGTTTCGGCTTCTGGAAACCCTCATGGTCTAGTGCTTAAGTGCTTTGTCTGCTAACCAAAAGATCAGCACTTGGAATCGACCAGGCGCTCCTTGAAAATTCTACGGGCAGTTCTACTATGCTCTATAGGGTCGACTGAGTAGGACTCGACTAGAGGGCAGTGGGTTTCCTTGGGTTACATCAGGGCCAAGTTCTTCAGCCAACCGCTTGCTACAATGGCCAAAAATTAATGGGGGTAAAAAGCTATACATGTGATAAAATTTCATAGATTTACAAACATACACACACCCACACAAATGAATGCACACATAAGTGGTTAAATCCAGGGTGGACTGTAATCTAGTTAACTGTACTGTGGCAATGTCAATTTCCTGCTTTTGACAAGATAGTTAAGTTATGTAAGACACAGAGGGAAGCTGGGTTTGAGGTCTGCACTAGTGTTGCAACTTCCTGTGAGTCTATAATTATTTAAAAAGAAAAAATTTAAAAGAAAAAAAATCACAAGAAGTATCCTCCCAGCCCACCGCGCCGAGACAACACCCCACACCTTACACCTTGCCCGCGGGGGCGGGGCGAGAGGCACCCTGGATGGTAGGGCGGGGCCGCGCACGCGCAGGCCCACAATCCAGGCCGAGCCGTCGGGAAGTCGCGCATGCGCAGCGTAGGCCCCTAGCTGCTGCGGCAGCTCTTCTCCACAGCGGGAGCGGGGTTGTCTTGGCCCGTTCCCCTCGCCGCCTTTTCCGGCAGTTGGGGCGCTTCCTGTTGTCCCCACCCTCAACGGTTCCATTGGTTTGTGTTCTAGAGCCCTTCACGCGTTCGTTCTTCCCTGGCTGGCTGTTGCGGCCACTGGGGCTTCGCCTGTTCTCACGTCGAGACCGCTGGTGGCACTGGTGTCTGGGCTGACCGCCGCTCGCCGCCCTGCCTCCCCTGGGATCTGGTGAGTGTCTTTTGCTGTTGCTGCCACTCAGGCTTTTTCCATCATCTCTTCCCTTGACCCCTTCTCGGGCTTGTCCCTTCTTGATGAATAAACAAAAGAAAACAAAAACCCAACCCATTGCCGTCGAGTCCATTCTGACTCACAGCAACCCTTTGACCCTTCTCACTGGTGCCCTGTTTTTAACTGTGTCTGCTTGTCCCCGCGACTCATCATCTCAACCTGCTGACATTCGCCCTCTTCTGTGTCTCTAGAGGCCCCTGTCGGCCTTTCCGCGTTTTCCCACCGGATCCTTTCCCGTATCCGTGCAGTTGGGGCGGGGGGCCACCTCTCCTCTACTGTACGTGTTGCCAGCTTTGTCTGCTCGCTTTCACCGCTCAGACCTCTCTGAAATCACAGTCATCACCAATTTCCATCTCCTTTTCCTTTTTTTCTGGGATTTAGGAACCTGGGGGTCAGACAGACCTATGGAAAGCACACTCTGGGTTCTGAGTCTTTTCAGTGTTCCTCTCTTCCCCGGTTAGTCTTAGGGTAGTGGGCTTTGGATAATCTTAAGAACACGGGAAAGCGGGCGAAGACCCTTAAGAAGGGAGTGGAAAAGAAATTGCCAGAGGAAAGGTAAGTCTGTAAGGATTTAGAGGAAAGTCAGTGTCGGAGGTGGTTTGCAGAACGGATGGTAGGGAGACCAGGTATGTCTTGCACTATGAAATAGCTACGATCCGAAGAGAAACTTACACTTTTTGAAACGTATAGAGGAAATATTGGAATGAAGTAGACCCTATGCCTTCTCCTCCTTTCAGTTCATCTTGTCTCTGCTTTAGCCGGGTAGTAGATGTGGTTTCCCAAATATAAAGCACCCAAAATAATAAGTTCCTTTTCCTTCTCCAAACATTAGTTATCGGCTTCCTCCTACGAGGTTCAGAAACCCTGGTGGCTAGTGGTTAAGTGCTGTGTCTGCTAACGAAAAGGTTGGGAGGTCAAATCAGCCAGGCGCTCCTTGGAAACTCTTCAGGGCAGTTACACTCTGTCTTATAGGGTCACTGTAAGTCAGCATCACCTCGACAGCCGTGGGTTTGTCTTTTTATGGTTCCTAAGAGGACAAGTACTCTTATCTTTCAACTCTTGTGTAGTCCTATCCTTTATCACATATGTATACCCTCAGTTCCTGCCAGTGCCAGAGAAAGTCAGGTCAAATGTAACATTACAGTTTTTTTCCCAGTAAGTATATTTTATAAGGTGCTTACTAAGTGCACGGCACTGTGCATGCATTGGGGTAAGGATAGTAGAAGAGTATATAAGACAGTGTTTGCTTTTGAGTGATTTATAGTTCAGTAGAGGAGATTGTGACTCTCGAGGCTTGACTCCAGTACCGAATTGTCCAAATGAAATAATAAATTGTCAGCCACAAAGTATTGGTGAGGGGAAGGGTGTTTATAGAGATTAACAAAGTACCTTTATAAAGTCAAATAGACGACTGGTCATAACTGTTTAGTTTGATCTGCTTTTGTGTTTATCATCCCTGTCCTTGACTTTTATGGAGATGACATCTTCCTCCTCTTGTTGAAAATTTTCTCACCTATTATTTCCTAAACTGTAGAGTTGAAGGAGAATGAAACAACAGTGCAGTGGCCTCCAGTGACCTGTTGGTCAGGGCATGAAGGCTTGAATTGTAAAAACCTAAGGGAAATTCTTGTCATAAAAAGTACTTGGTTGGCCTGGTAAACTTGTGATTTACTACTGTGGGGCAATAGTAACTAACTTTTGATCAAAACCAGACCAAACCCACTGCTGTTGAGTCGATTCTGACTCATAGCGACCCCATAGGACAGGGGAGAACTGCTCTATAGTTTCCATGGAGTACCTGGTGGATTCAAACTGCTGACCTGGTTAGCAGACGTAGCAGTTAACCACTACGCCACCAGAGTTTCTAACTTTTGATTAAAGGATATTAGAATTAGATTAAACCTTTTATGAGAAGAGGAAGAGGATGTTTGAAGAAAGGCCAGAGGGAAGGGCAGTTCAGTCTTTGCAATTACGTTAGAGCCTGAAAACCACTCTTTTAGAGAATTTGTTGGCCTCATATATGGTGCACATAATCTCATTTTGTGGTAGTTTTACACTGAAGTAATTTAATTTGTTGTGCGTACATTTTTACAACTGAAATATATATATGTATGTAAAAGATCTCCAGAAAACTATCATACAAGGGAGGTGTCCAAAGCTCTCACTCGTCTATGACTTGTTTTTAAATTTGGTTTGAAAATTTCTTCATCAAACCCACTTAGAGTACATGTGGTTTTCATTGTGGGTGGAGGGGTTACAGGCTGACAAATAAGGAACCACACCCAAGCTTTATAAACCAGAGTTTAAAAAAAAAATTCTTACGTGTACTGATACTCTAAAAACATTTTGAGTTTGCCTTGGTATCACTAGAAACTTCCTCGTAAAAAATAACTGTATTTGATAGTAAGGTAGCTTTGAATGTAGTGTCCTGAATTTGTGATTATGAATCATTTTTGGCACATCATAAATCGGAATGCTTGATTCTGAAGTAGAACCTTGATTTTGACTCCCTTTGCTTTGAAGGGATTCTTTCTTTTTTTGAAGAGATTATTTTTCTGCCTGAACATACTGGTGGTGGCAGTGGTTGAGTGCTCAGCTGCTAACTGAAAGATTGGCAGATCTAACCCATCACCTGCTCCATGGGGGAAAGACACGTCAGTCTGCTCTTGTAAAGATTAAAACCAAAACCAAACCCACTGCTCTTCAGTCAATTCTGACTCATAGTGACCCTGCAGAATGGAGTAGAGCTGCCCATAGACTTTTCAAGGAGCGTCTGGTAGTTTGGAACTGCTGGATTGGTTAGCAGCTGTAGCACTTTACCATTACCGTACCAGGATTTCCCCATAAAGATTACAGCGTAGGAAACTCTCTGGGGGCAGTTCTACTTTGTCCTATAAGGTTGCTGTAAGTTGGCGTGGACTCTGTGGGAATACGTGTGGTTTGGTTTTTATGCCAGTGCCAGAGAAAGTCAGGCTTGATTAGCAGTCAGGTCAAGTGTAACACTACAGGTTGGCAAAAAATTTCTGGGGAAAAATGGGGTGTTAAATTTAGAGGGGAAAAAAGTTTCTAAGCAACCTAAACTGATTGCTGTCAGTTTTTCGTGTGTAAAATAAGGGAATCAGGGCTCCTTGTTTATTATTTTTTATTGTGGTAACTGTATTTATGGGAGTCCCTGTGTGATGCAAATAGTTAATATGCTCAGATGCTAACTGAAAGTTAGCAATTCTCCCACAGGTACCTTGGAAGAGAGACCTGGCCATCTGCTTCCTAAAAACCAGTGATTGAAAACTCTGTGGAGAACAGTTCTACTCTGACACACCTGGGGTCACTGTTCGTTAGAGTCAACTCTACAGTAACTGGTTAAGTTTACAATTGAAAAAAACATTTGCCATTTCAACATTTTTAACATGTACATGTACGGTGACATTCATTTTTTCATCATGTTGTGTAACCGTGTACTGTTTCTAGGGTTTTTCTTTACCCTTGACAGAAGCTCAGCACCTGCTAAGCAGTGACTCCCTTTTTTCCCATTTCTCCCACCTGAAGTAACCAACAAAAACTTTGGTCTCTGTACATTTGCCTACTCTACAGATTTTTCATATAAGTCGGTTCATATAATATTTGTCCTTTTATGATTGATATATTTCACTCACCATGCTTTAAAGGTTTTATCTATGTTATAGCTTTTATCAGAATTTCATTTGAGTCTCTCTCCTGTATGCTTTCTTCCCTAACTAGAGTTATGATTCAGGTTTTATTCTCTTTGTCATATTATTTCCATTTTAGGTCTTTAATTGAACTTGTGAATTAAACAGCAAACATATTACATCCTATAAGCTTGTGTTAGAACACGCATATGCCAATAGATCAGCATTTTTGTCATTTTTTTTCTTTTTTTATGATTAAGTGAAAGTATACAGTACAAATCAATTTGGTGTGCTCGCCTATCTGAAACTGTGACAGCACACTCCTCCTTTTCACTCTTCTAGTATCCTCTTAATGAGTACCTGTCACCTCCTCTCCAGCTTCTCCTCTCCCCTCTAGAAATAAACCCATAGGACAGCCTCCTATAAATGTGTAAAACCATAAAGTACACACATCACATGCTCGTTCTGTGTCCCTAAGTCCAGTCCATTCTTTATCTGAAGTGTTGATCGCGGTACTGGTTTCAGGTCCGAGCCAGCAGCAGGTCTAGGGGCCATGTTGCCAGGGGACCCTCCAAGTTGTCGGACCATTTAGTAGAATGCTTGATCTGTACACCTCTCTTTCTTGTGTTGTGTCAGGGACTGTATATTGTGCCACCTATCAAGGCTGTCTTTGATGGTAGCTGGTCACCGTCTGGTTCTTCTGGTCTCATGTGGATATAGTCTTCCAATCATTTGAGTCCTTCTGTCTTCTGAGCTCATTTTTCCTCATGTCTTTGATATTCTCGGTTGTCATCTGTTCTGGGTGCCTTGGGTGTCTTTTAAAAAACAGAAATCGTAATATTAATAGCAATTGTACATTCCGGTTTGTAATTGGCTCTTTTCACTTAAATTGGGAATATTTCACCTGACATTAAAAATTTTATCATTTTATTTGCTCAGTATTTCATTGTAGGAGTCTTCCATAGTTAATCAGTCCTCTGTTGTTGTATATTCAAATTATTTCCACTTTTCCTTTGTCATTAACAATAGTGTACTAAACCCCTTTTTTATAAATCCTTGTGGGCCTCGGATTTCCTCGGAGTAGATTCCTAGATGGTAAAGAATTATGCTATACCTAAATTATAGATTAGAAAAAAATATATTGTGCTTTGACTGAAAGTTTACAGTTCAAGTCAGATTGTCATATAAAACCCTGTACACACACATCTGTGCACCTCTTGCTGCTTTCTCCACCCTATGACAGCACACTTCTTCTTTCTACCCTGTACTTCCTCTATTCATTCTGTCTCCTTCTCTCTACCTTCCCCTCTTGCCCCTAGACAAGAAAGGAGTGCCTTTGACAGCCTCATGTGTAAATTGAAGCCAAGAAGCACACTATTTATCAGCATCACTGTTTATCTTAAAGTCTAGTGCAGTCTTTGTCTGAAGAGTTGGCTTCGGTACTAGTTTCAGCTCTGGGCTAGCAGAGGGTACAGGGGTTGTGTCCGTAGGAAACCATCCAATCCTTTGGACCATCAAGTCTGATCTTTTAGTAGAGTTCTGTGTCTGCACTCCCTTTTTTCTTATGCTATGTCAGGGTCTCTACATTATGTTTGCTGTCAAGGTAGTCATTGGTGGTGGCCGGGTACCATCTACTTCTTATGGTCTCATGCTAATATACTGCCCAGATAATATGGCCCCTTCTGTCTCCTGGGCTTATGTTTTTCTCATATCTTTGATGTCTTTCATTCTCCTCTGCTGCAGGTAGATTGGGACCAATTGATGCTACTGAGATGGCCTCTTGCTAGCTTTTAAGACCCCAGAAACCACTCACCAAAGTGGAATGCAGAACATTTTCTTTGAAGAACTTAGTTATGCTGGTTGACCTGGATGTGCTCTGAAACCGTGGTCTCCAGACTCCTGCCCCTGCTATTCTAGACTTCAAAATGTTGGTCTGTATTTAGAAAACCTCTTAAGTTATGACATAACCCAGTTGTGCTAAACTCACTTCTACTGCATTCTGTCACTTCCTTTACCCAACCCAATTCCTATCTAATACTAATGTATGAATACCTTTCTCCTTTCTTCCCCTCTTGTAACCATCAAAGATTATTTTCTTCTGTGTTTAAACCTTTTAAGTCCTTATAATAGTTGTCTTATTTGATATTTGTCCTTTTGCAACTAATTTCACTCAACATGTCTTCTACGTGACTCCATCTTCTGTTTCTTAAAATCATTGTTCTTTATCATTGCATAGTATTTGGTTGTGTGAATATACCATAGTTTGTTTATCCATTCATCTCTTGATGGGCATCTAGGTAGATTCCATCTTTTTACTGTTGTAGACAGTGCTGCAGCAGACATTGGGTGCATGTATCTATTTATGACAATTCTTATTTTCTAAATATATTCCAAGAAGTAGGACTGCTGGATTATATGGTATTTCTATTTCTAACTTTTTAAGAAGGTGCCAAATTGATTTTCCAAAGTGGTCATACCCTTTTACATTCCCACCAGCAGTCTAGAAGAGTTCTGGTCCCTCTATAACTTCTCCAACATTTATTATTTTGCGTTTTTTTGGGGTAATGCTAGCATTGTTGGGTTGAGATGGTATCTCATTGTAGTTTTGATTTGGATTTCTCTAGTGGCTACTGATTGTGAGCATTTCCTTATGTATCTGTTAGCCACTTGGATATCTTCTTTGGTGAAGTGCCTGTTCATATCCTTTGCCCGTTTTTTAATTGGATTATTTGTCTTTTTCTTGTTGAGGGTTTACAGTGCCTTGTAGATTATGGAGAATAGACACTGATCAGATTTGTGGTAGTCAAACATTTTTTCCTAGTCTTGAGGTAGCCTTTTTACTCTTTTGGTGAAGTCTTTGGATGAGCTTAAGTGTTTGTGCATTGTTAGTAATGTCTTGGAGTTTGTTTATGACATGTACTTGGGTTCACAGCATTGTCCCTATTTTTTCTCTGGTTTGATATTTAGATATTTGATCCATTTTGAGTTAGTTTTTGTACATGGTGTGAGATATAGGTCGTTTCATTTTTTTGCAAATGGATATCCGGTTGTGCCAACACCATTTGTTAAAGAGACTGTCTTTTCTGCAGTTTGGGGCCTTTGGACCTTTGTCAAATATCCATGCTCATAGGCGGATGATGTATCTGGATTCTCAGTTCTGTTCCATTGATCTATATATCTGTTTTTGTACCAGTACAAGGCTGTTTTGACTACTGGAACTGTGTAATAGGTTCTCAGGTCAAGTAGTGTGAGGCCTTTGACTTTGTTCTTCCTCTTCAGTAATGTTTTACTTATCCACGGCTTTTTCACTGTCCATATGAAATTCGTGATTTGTTTCTCCATTTCATTAAGAAAAGCCATTGGAATTTGCACTGTGATTGCGTTGTGTCTATAGATCACTTTGGGCAGAACAGACATTTTCATAATGTTGAATTTTCTATACACTGGCAAGGTGGATTTCTCTACTTATGTAGGTCTCTTTTGGTTTCTTGTGGTAGAGTCTTGTAATTTTCTTTATATAAGCCTTTCACTTCTCTGATTAGATTTATTCCTAGGTATTTTATCTTCTTGGGGGCTGTTGTAAATGGTATTGATTTGGTGAGTTCCTTTTGATGGTCTCTTTGTTGGTGTAAAGGATTGAAACTGATTTATGTATGATTGTCTTATATCCTGATACTGTGCTGAACTCTTCTGTTAGTTCCAGTATTGTGTGTGTGTGTAAATTCTTTATGGTTTTCTGTGTATGAGATCCTGTCAGTCTGCAAATAGAGATGCTTTTACTTGTTCCTTACCAATTTTAATGCCATTTATTTCTTTATCTTGCATGAGTGCTGTGGCTAGAACCTCCAGGACAATGTTCAGTAGAAGTTGTGGTATCCTTGGCTGGTGCCTGTTTTCAAGGGAATGCTTCCAAACTCTTCCATTTAAGATGTTGTTGGCTTTGCATAAATACCCCTTATATTGAAAATTTCCCTTCTGTTCCTATTCTGCTGAGAGTATTTAACATGAATGGGTGTTGGGCTTTGTCAGATGTGTTTTCTGCATCACTTGGTAAAATCAAGTGGTTCTTTGTCCTTTGTTTTATGTGATTATGTTGTTTTTCAAATGTTGAATCATCCCTGCATCTGTTGTTTGAATCCTGCTTGGCTATGGTGAACTATTTTTTGAATGTGTCGTTGAATTCTGTTGGCTAGAATTTTGTTGAGGACTTTTGCATCTAAGTTCGTGATCTAAGTTACTGGTCTGTAATTTTCCCTTTTTTGTGCTGTCCTTACCTGGTTTGGGCATCAGGTTATGCTGGCTTCATTTACTAAATTGGAGGGTATGCTGTCCTTTTCTATGCTGTGGAATACCTTTAGTAATGGTGGTGTTAACTGTTGTCTACAAGTTTGGTAGAATTCTCCAGTGAAGCCATCAGGGTCAGCACTTTTTTTTAGCGGGGAGTTTTAAAATCACTGTTTTGATTTCTTTTTTTGTGATGGGTGTATTCAGTTGTTATATTTCTATTTGTGTTGGTGTTGGTAGGTAGCATGTTTCTGGAAATTTGTCCATTTCTTCTAGGTTTTTGAAATTACTAGAGTACAGTTTTTCCTAGTATCTTGTTATGATTCTTTGAATTTCAGTTGGGTCTGTTGCAATAATGTCCATCTCATTATTTGAGTTATTTGTTGTTTTTCTTTTGTCACTTTGGCCAGTGGTTTATCAATTTTGTTGATCTTTTCATAAAACTAGCTTTTGAGCTTGTTAACTTTTTCAGTAGTTTTTCTATTCCCTCACTCATTTAGTTCTGCTCTAATTTTTTTTCTTTTTTATTTAATATGACTGAGTGAAAATGTACATTCCCATATAAATTACATGCCCACCTGTGTGCAGCTTCCACTGCTCTTCCTGCCCGGTGACAGCACACTTTTTCTCTCTGCTCCATACATGTCTCATCCTCCCAGCAGCCTCCTTTCCCTTCCTCTCCACCCACTCTCCTTCCTCCAGCCAGAGGTCAGCAGGATGGTATCCTATAGATGTATAGAACCATAAAGTGCATCCAATATATGGTCACTCTGCATCACCAAGTCCAGTCCATTCCTGTCCAAGAGTGGACCTTCGTTATAATTTATGGGTAAGGGCAGCATCAGGGCCGGGGGCCATGCTCTCAGAGGAACCCTGAAACCGCTGGACCATCAATTGAGGTCTTTTAGTGGAGATCTCAGGATGCACCCCTTTTTATTCTTGTGTTGCCAGTGAGTTCTGCTCTAATTTTTATTATTTGTTTTCTTCTGGTGCCCAAGGGGTTCTTTTGCTGCTGTCCACTTGTTTGAGTTGTAGAGTTAATTCTTTGATTTGGGCTCTTTCTTCTTTTTGAATATGTGCATTTTTTGAGGTAAATTCACCTCTGAGCCCTGGTTTAATGTGTCCTGTAGGTTCTAGTAGGATGTGTTTTCATTCTCATTTGATTCTATGATTTTTTATTTCATCCTTGATTTCTTCTATAACCCAGTTGTGTTTGAGCTAGGTATTGTTCAGCTTCCATGTGTTTGATTTTTTTTCTTTTTCCTTTTTTGTGTTCCTGATTTTTGCTTTTATGGCTTTATGGTGTGAAAAGATGCTTTGTAATATTTCAGTACTTTGATTAAGGATTGCTTTGGCCTAGTATTTGGTCACTTCTGGAGAATTCATGGGCATTGGAAAAGAAAGTATGCTTGGCTGCTGCTGGGGGGAGCATTCTGTGTATGTCTGTGAGGTCAAGTTGGTTGATTGTGGCATTTAGATCTTCGGTGTCTTTATTGTACTTTTTTCTAGATGGTTTGTCTTTCACTGAAATTGGTATGTTGAAATCTGCTACTGTTGTTGTGGAGCTGTCTATTTCTGTTTCCAGTGCAATTAGTGTTTGTTTTATGTGTTTTGGAGCCCTGTCATTGGATGTGTAGATACTTAATGTGGTTATGTCCTTTTGGAGTATTGATCCTTTAATCGTTATATAATTTTGTTTATTATCCAATGTGGTGGACTTTAAGGTCTGTTTTGTCAGAGGTTAATATTGCCACTCCCACTCTTTTTTTGATACACTTTTTTTCCATCCTTTGAGTTTTAGTTGATGTGTGTCTTTTGAGTGTAAGATGTGTTTCCTGTAGTCAGTAGTCAGCATATAGATGGCTAATGTTTTTTAATACAGTTAGCCACCCTCAGTCTCTTTGTAGGTGCATTTAATCAGTTCATAGTTAGCATGATTATTGATAGATATGAGTTTACTGCTGTCATTTCTGTCTTTTTTTATGTTCATAGAGAATTCCTTTGTTACATTTAATTTTCTGTGCTGAGTCTTTTTTCTTCATGTGTTTTCATCTTTTTCAGTATTGTGGCTTTGTATGTGCTGAGACTTCATACTTTTTTTTCTCTTGATGCCTAGGATACACCATTTCCTTTGTGGTTACCTTAATATTTACCCATATTTGTAAACTTACACTAGCCCTTAATTTCTTTATAGCACCTTGATTATCTTCTCCATATGAAAGATCTATGACTACATTTTCTTTTAAGTCCCTCATTTTTGTTTTAATATTTACATAATGACACGTCTGTTTCCCTCTTTTCAGTATTTTGCTTTTGATTTGTTTTTATGATTTTCCTGTTTGGGTTGACATGCGGTTGCTCCATTCTCTGTTCTGTGTCAGGTTGTTGTTGCGTGATGTCATTAATTTTCTAACTAGAGGATTCCTTTTAGCAATTCTTGTAATTTTGGTTTAGTTTTTGCAGATTCCCTACATGTGTTTATCTGGAAATGTCCCAATTTCACCATCATTTTGAGGTACAGATGGTAAAATCGTTTTCCTTCAAGGTTTTGAGTATGTCCTCATGTGCCTTCTTGTCTGCATGGTTTCTGCTGAGTAGTCTGAGTTGAGGTCTGCTGATTTTCCTTTGCAGGTTTTTTGTTTATCCCTAGCCACTTTTAAAATTATCTCCTTATCTTTAGTTTTGGCAAGTTTGATTATGTCTGTCTTGGAGTCTACTTTCTTTTGGAGTCAACTTTCTGTGGAATTCAATGAATATATTAAATAGCTATCTTGTCATCTTTCATGATATTGGGGAAGTTTTCTGTCAACAAATTCTTCAACAGTTCTCTGTATTTTCTGTTATCCTCCCTTCTTCTGGTACTCCAAGCACTCATAGATTATTCCTCTTGATAGCGTCTCACATAATTCTTAGTGTTTCTTGATTTTTTTTAAAGTCTTTTATCTGATTTTTCCGTAAATATGTTGATGTCATGTGTTTTGTCTTCAGTTTCACTAATTTGGCCTTCCATTGCCACAGTTCTCCTTTGACTTTCTATTGCGTTGTCTGATTGTGTAATTTTGTCAGTAATTTTCTGAATTTTTAATTCTTGCTACTCTTCGCGTAAAGCCTGTTGAGTTTGTCTTTATGCTGTGCTGCATTTTCCTTCATCTCCTTCCTGATCTTTTGAAGAACTCTACATGTTAATCTTTTATATTCTACCTCTGATAGTTCCAGGAAGTTCTGTTCTTCTGGATAATTTCAGTCTACGTTTTGGGAGCTTTCCGAAGTCATAATGGTTTGCCTCTTTAAGTGGTTTGAAATTAATTGTTGTCTCTGAGCCCTCCAGCCAAACCCAACCCATTGCCATTGAGTCAATTCTGACTCACAGCCACCCTGTAGACACAGTAGAACTGCCCCGTATAGTTTCCAAGGGGTACCTTGCATATTTGAACTGCCAACCTTTGTGATTAGCGGTATAGCAGTTAACCACTACATCATCAGGGTTTCCTCTGAGCTTTTAGTAAGTTGCGGTTATTTATTTTATGTTTGCCTTCAGTGTTCTACCTTTTTGTTTTGTTTTGAAATGTCCACATAGTCTGATCATGTGTGATAGTTTGGTTATTGTTGCCTTTGAAGCTCTGATGGCTTTTTAAGCCAAATGGCTAGAGCTGTCTCTAGATATGAGAGCCCAAGAGTCCATTTACTTTTGTTGTATGGATTCAGCTCAGGTGTTCAGGTAGTTAGCCACAAAGTTTATGGTACAGGTCCTTGCCTGCTGCAGTAGTTGGGTAGGGGTGATTGTTGTAGGCATAGATACCTGGCTGCAGCTACTGAGAAAGTCAGGGAGCTAACAGCCATCTCTGAGTGTCTGTGAGGATGGCATGTCCCCTTATGTCTGAATCTAGACAAAGGAACAGTTTCTGCTCCAAATTTCCGGCTCAGGGAATCAGCAGATTTTTTTTTCTTTTCCCTCTCCCTCTGTTTGTTAAACTGTTCCCACTCCAAGTCTGGGAGAATGGCCAAGGCAGGCTTAAGGAGCCCTACTTCCAGCTCAGTTAATGGAGTCAGACCCTAGAGCCATGGTGCAGTGCAGAGAACGGAGGGGGAAACACTGGGGGAAGGGAGAGAGGTTTATCCCGAGGGAAAGGTGTAGACCCATGCACAGTAGGCTACATGAAAAGACGTAGCTTTGGATGCTCTTGTGCTGTTTTTCACTGGTTTTGGAGGTGTGAGTGGATTCTTTGGTCAGTTTCTCTTGCTGGGGAGGATACCCTACAGCCACCGTGCTCGGCTCAGCATGCTGGACACAGCCATTTTCCAGCAGGTTGGGTCTGGTGAATCCTACTCTCCCTTCCCTGTTGTTCAGTTCTGATTTCTCATCTTTTCCTTTGATGTTCTGGGCTCCTAGGATATCATGTAATGGATTTATTTATTCTTTTGGGTCTTTGTTGTTAGAGCAGTCAGAGGAAGTGTATGACTGCTCCACAGTCTTGGCCCCACCTCTTTATGTATTCTTAATGTACACATATCTTGTTATCTTTCTGTTTCAAAAAGGCAACACTTTGTTTTAAAGTATCTTCATGTTGTTTGTGGGTGGATGTAGTTGCTCCTGACAGCTATGTTTACAACTTTTTATTTATTAATTTCTTTACTTAATTAACTCCAGTAACCTCTACCACAAATGATGGTATAAGAACATCTTTGTAATGGACATCTTTGTGCATGTCTACTTACAGGCCTGTGTGAAAATTTCTCTAGACTTGCTACCCAGGACCGAGATTTCTAGGTCAGAGGACATAATACCTGTTTTCTCCAAGTACTAGAATTCCAGTTGTCTGGCTTTGGCTGTGTATTATCTGTTTGTCCTCCAGAAACTTAGACCAGTTTATATACATGTCAGTAGGGTAGGAAGGTGTGTACATGGTGGATTGTAATTCCAAAACTAACACCTCTCCTTTTCTTTGTTTCTAGCAGCCATGGCAATGACAGGCTCAACACCTTGCTCGTCCATGAGTAACCACACAAAGGAAAGGGTGACTATGACCAAAGTGACACTGGAGAATTTTTATAGCAATCTTATTGCTCAACATGAAGAACGAGAAATGAGGTAAAGAAGTCTATTTGGAAGACTTGTGTCAAGATTGTAGCACTTATGTTTAATTTCACAGAACATTTATAATACTGTTGACAAGAGACAATAGCAGCCTGTTCCACTGCAACAGAATGACACTATAACAGTTTTAGAAGCCTTGCCATTGTCCCACTGTTTCTAATACTAGTCAGTAGCACACAATTCCATTGTAGTATAATAAAGTAACTAAGATCTGTAGAGTTCATTGTTGAGGTAGTATGCTGTAATGGAATGAGTACCTCCTTTAAAGTCTGACTTGAGTTTAGAATACTGGCTTTACCATTTGCTGTTGGGATGAGGTTGGACAGATTACTTTCTGGGTCCTAGATCTGGAAAGGAAACCCAGTGGCCTAGTAGATAAGTTCTACAGCTACCAACCAAAAGGTCAGTAGTTCCAATCTGCCAGGTACTCCTTGGAAATTCTATGGAGCAGTTCTGCTTTGTCCTGTAGGGTCACAATTAGTCAAAATTGACTTGATGGCACTTAATTTGGGCTTGGATCTGGAAAATGGGGATAATACTTTGCAGGATTGCAGTGGGGATTAGGTATAACTTACATTAGTATCTACTTGGTGTTTCATGTGGTAATAACTGCTTAGTTAATGATGTTAGTAGCGGCTGTTGTTACTATTATTGATCCTGGTATACATTGCTCATGTGGTAACTCATAATTAAAACTTCTTTTTAACATGTCACTGAAAATACTGAAAAGTTGAAAGACTTACATAGCCTAAGTACTCATATGCATATCATCCAGATTATGTAATTTTTAATTTGTTTGTTTTATCACATACCTGCCTACCCATCTATGAATTCATTTTAATGTTTTGCTGTATTTCAAAGTGTGTTGCACTTATGTATATTTGCACTTGTATAACATTAGTTAGTGCAATATTTAAAATTTTTTTATGGGGTGTCTTGTTTAGCACCGCCATAACAAAGATATCACAGGTTTATGGCTTTAATATGCAGAAATTCATTCTTTCACAGTTTAGGAGGCTGGACCTCCAAATTCAGGATGCCAGCTAGCAGCCATAGCACTTAACCACTATACCACCAGGGTTTCCTTTGAAAAATGTATATACCTGTATAACTCAAACCCTTTTCAAGACATAACATTGCTGTTATCCCAGAAAGTTCTTTTATGTATCTTGCTTCCACATCCCTAGGCAACCAATGTTGTGATTTTTTTTTTTTCTGTCATAGATTAGCCTTGATTACTGCATACAAATAAAACACATAAATGAAGTCATATAGTACGTACTCTTTTGAATATGGCCTCTTTCACTCAGTAAAATGTCTTTGAGGTTCATCTATGCTAATGTGTTTATCAGCAGTTCCTTTTTACTACTTAGTAATATTGTGCTTTATGTCTATCCCTCAGTTTATTCTGTTGATAAGTATCTGAGCTTTCTTCAGTTTTTAGCTAATTTGAATAAAGTTTCTGTGAACATTTGTATGCAGATCTTTTTGTTCCCTTGGGTAGATACCTAGGAGTAGAATTCCTGGATCATAAACCTGGATGTATATAGGTAGATGTGTGTGTATGTGTGTGTGTGCATGTATATGTATTTTCTTCTACTATTACAGTTTTATTATAGCAAAAAGGATACAAATGAGATGTATAAAGTGAGATCTGTAAATAATTACAGTATTCATTTTTCATTTTCACTAATACGTTTTGTTTCTTTTTCTTGCCTTTCTGCACTGGCTAAGAGTGCCATTAAAACAGTGAAAAAAGATGGTCACAGTAGTTCTAGTTGCCTAGTTCCACATGGTTTCTGATTGATAAGTGAGCAAAGTTTTTTAACATCATTAATAATGTTTAGTATTTTTTTTTTTTGGAAACTGTTCCCTAGCGGATTACAGAAAAAAAAGGAAACCTCATGGCTATTGAATCAATTCCAACTCTACACGATAAGACAGAACAGAACTGCCCTGTAGGATGATTTCCAAGGCTGTAGATCTTTGTAGAAGCAAATGCCACTTCTTTCTTCTGAGGAGCGGCTGGTGGGTTCATCCAGATTATGAGATGTTTTGCAAATATGTCCTTGTTTTTTATAATTGTGTAGTATTCGTTGGAAACCCTGGTGATGTAGTGATTAAGAGCTGTGGCTGCTAACCAAAGAATAGGCAGTTTGAATCTAACAGGTGATCCTTGGAAACACTGTGGGTCAGCTCCACTCTGGTACAGGGTCACTGTGAGTCGAAATCAGCTCAACAGCAACATATTTTGGTTTTGTTTTTTTGGGGGGGTTAGTATTCCATTGTGTGTGTGTACCATAATTTGTGCATGCTTTCATCTGTTGATGGGCACTTTGGTTTGTTTCAGTATATTTTTGCTTTTGTGACTAAGGCAACAGTGAACATGAGTGTGCATATGTCTATTTGTGAGACAGCTCCTTTTCCTCCAGGATATGTTTCTAGGAGTGGGATTGTTGGATTACGTGATATTTCTATTTCTAGCTTTTTAAGGAAGCACCATATTGTTTTCCATAGTGGATACGCTGTTTTACATTCCCACTGTCATTGTATAACCCTTCACCCTGCAAGTTCTTTCTGTTAACATCTTGTATTCTTGTGGTACGTTCGATACATTTTTTATTAACTAAAGTCCATAGGATGCGTTAGGTCAGTCTTTGTGTTGTATAGCCCTGTAGATTTTGACAAATGCTTAATGCCGAGTGTCTGCCGTTACAGTACTACATAAGCCAAATCCAAGTGCCGTCAAGTCGGATCTGACTCATGCATATTTTTGAATTTTATAAGAAACTACCATTTATTTTCCCAGAGCCTTGACAACAGTATCTAAGTGTTGTAGTTGCCTTATATCTTTGCTAATGTTTGTGTTGTTGGTCTTTTAACTTCAGCTGTTTTTGTAGATGCTTTGTGGTACCTTATTGTGGTTTTAATTTGCACTTCCCTAATAATGTTGTTGAATTTTTTTAATGTGCGTATTGGACATTTGTACGCTTTCCTTTCTGAAGAGTTTGTTCAATTTTTTTTTAACATTTAAAAGAATTGACTTGTTTTTACTGAGTTGTAGGAGTTTTTTTGTACATGGTAGGTGTCAGTCTTTTGTCATATATATTTATTACAAGTAATTTCACCCAGTATGTAGGTTTCTTTTTTTTTTTTAATGATGTCTTTAGATGACCCCATACATGTTGCCATAGAGTTGATTCAGACTGATAGTGACCCTATAGGACAGAGTAGAACTGCTCCGTAGAGTTCCTGAGGAGCGCCTGGTGGATTTGAACTGCTAACCTTTTGGTTAGTAGCCGTAGCACTTAACCACTACACCACCAGAGTTTCTGATGAATGGAAATTTAAATTTTGATGAAACTTAATTTTACATTTTTTAATAGTTTTTACATTCTTTTGCCTCTCATCATGTCCCAAAGATATTTTTCTGTTTTCTTTTAAAAGTTACATAGATTTAATTTTTACGTTTACTTCTGTGAACTTGAGTTAATAAGTGTGTGTGGCGTGAGTCAGAGGTTGAGATTGATTTTTGTTTTCCCATATGGCTGTCTGGTTGTTCCCTCACCATTTATTGAAAAGATTTTTCTTTCTCCATTAGACTGCTTATGCATTTTTGTAGAATCAAAATCTGTTCCTAGACTCTGGTCTGTTCAGTTGATCTATTTGTCCATCCTTACAACATGTCATGCTGTCTTAAATCCTGTAGCTTTGTAGTCAGTCTTATACCACGTAGAGAAAGTCGTCCAACTTTATTCTTTTTTTTTTCAAAATTGTTTTTTATATTCTAGAGTTTTTGCATTTCCATATAAATTTTGGAATTAATTTTTAGTTTCTACAGAAAAACCTGATAGAGTTATTATTGGGATTGCATTGCATCTGTAAGTTAACTTGGGGAGCATTGACGTTGTAAAGTATCTTTTGTTCATTTATTTCTATTTTTTCATGCTGTCATAATAAATGGATATTTAAAATTTCATTTCCCAATTGATTGCAGTTAGTTATAGCAATACAGTTGATTTCTGTACCTTCTGTACCGTTGACCATGTACCTTCTAACCAGGTAATTTACATATTCTAGTAGTTGTTTTGTAGGTAGGTGCTGTAGGATTTCTTTTATGTGGACAGTCATGTCATATTCAAACAGAGATAGTTTTGCTTTGTCCTTTTGTTTTTTCCTCCTCTTTCTTGCCATGAGTCAGATCCAACTTGATGGCACTTGGCTTGGCTTCTTGCCATATTGTTTTGATAGGGACTTCCACTACAGTGTTGGTGGTAGTGTGCATCCCTTTGTTTTATTCCCAGTTTAAGGGGGGAAATTCTTGCTATTTTACCACTGATTATGATGTTAGTCGAGGGTTTTTCAAAGATGTCCTTTATCAAATTGAGGAAGTTCTCTTAAATGCCCACTTTGCCATGAGATTTTATCATGAGCAGGTGTTGAATTTTGTCCTATGTGTTTTCTGCATCTATTGAAATGATCATGTTTTTTTCTCCTTTATTCTTAACTGATTTTTTTAATTTTAAACTAACAATACTAGAATAAAAGCTTCTTGGTCACAATGCATCAAATTTTTTGTTATTGCTGGATTCAGTATGCAGTCTTTTGTTAGAGATTTGCGTTGTCGTTCTTCATGAGGTGTAAACCATAATTTGCATGAGATATGACTTGACCTTAAATATGGATTCCCTGGTGGTGCAGACAGTAAGCATTTGGCTGCTAACAGAAAGGTTGGAGGTTCAGGTCCACTCAGAGATGCTTTGGAATAAAGATCTGGCCGTCTGCTTCCAAGAAATCAGCCATAACCCTGTGGAGCACAATTTCACAGTGACATACAAGTTGAAACCACCTCTGTGCCAGCTTTTTTATGCAGAATAGCAAGACATTTTATACCTGGCAATGGCCAGCTTCTATTCATTGCACAGGAACCATGGGAATTCAAATACGTAATTGCACAGTAGACCTCCATGGATGTGAAATGTGCTAGGAATACAAGTAGTCCCCAGCCTACAACCTGGTTCTGTTCAGACAGCTCTGCTGTAGGTTGATTTTGATGTATGTCAGATGCCCCTCCCCCCTTTTTAGTTTTCATTATTATTGCCTTTTATTATCAGTATCTTTAAAAATTTGATCTTTTATTTGTCTTTGGACATTGGAGATGTTACCTATAAACTTACAGGTACATATATATTTTAAATATTTTATTGTGCTTTAAGTGAAACTTTAGAATCCAAGTCAATTTGTCATATAAAAACTTGCATTCGCACTGCTGTGTAGCTTTAGTTGCTCTCCCACCCTGAGACAACACACTCCTCCTTTCTATCCTGTACTTCCTATGTCCATTCAACCAGCCCCTGTCCTCTGCCCTCTCATCTTGCCTCTGGACATAAGCTCCCCAGTTAACCTCATGTATCTATTTAAGCCAAGACGCATACTTTTGTCCGGTGTCGTGTATGTCTTACAGTGTGCTCCAATCTTTGTCTGAAGAGTTGGCTTTGGAAATGGTTTTTGTTCAGGGTTTTTGTCTAGGGGCTATGTCTTCTGGGGACCTTCTAGGCTGTTAGACCATCACATCTGGTCTTTAATAAAGAGTTCAAGTTCTGTACACCTGTTTTTCTCGTGCTGCATCAGGGAGTTCTGTACACCCATTTTTCTCTTGCTGCACCAGGCAATCTATGTTGTTTGCCCTGTCAGGGCAGTCATTGGTGGTAGTTGGGCATCATCTAGTTCTTCTGGTCTCATGTTGATGTAGTCTTTGATGTAGTCTGTGGATTATGTGGCACTTTCTGTCCCTTGGGCTCGTAGTTCTCTTACATACATATACATATGTATTTATTTTGTGGTGATTAAATGAAAGTATACAGTCTGCATAGGTTTTGCATGCCCACCTATTTGCAGCTCTCTCTGCTCTCCCCACCTGGTGACAGCACACTCCTCCTTTTCACTCTGTACATCTAATATCCTCTTAACAAGCATCTCTCTCCATTTCCATCCTTGTACAGATGTATTTTAATAACTACATAATACTTAGAAAGATACACAAATCATGAAGATTTACTCCAAGGATGAAGAAGAGTTATACAGTGTTGGCATTTCATCAGTTGCAGTAGTAACTCTACTTTTAGAGGGTTCTGGCTCTTCTGTATTATCTGTAGGAGTGGGATGGTGTTTCCAGTGAGAAAATTAGAGTTATCTGTGTCCTCCTTTTCTTTTGTCCTTCACATATTTCACAGTGTTAGAGATTGAATTATATCAGCCCCAAAATATGTGTTGCAAATCCTAGCCTGTCTGCCTGTGATTATAATCCCATTTGGAATGGGTTGTCTTTGATATGTTAATGTGGCAGGATTAGTATAGAGTGTATTTTGAGTTTCTGTTGAGATATAAAGAGGCTAAGCAAGCAGTTAAGAAGAGAGTTGGGAGGAGATGGGTGCCAAGACAAGTGGAGATCTCCAAGGAGCCGAGAAACAAGAAGAAACTAAAAGACAAAAGGACCTTCCCCCAGAGCTGGCAGAGAAAGGCTACTTCTGAAGCCAGTCCCCCTAAATTCCAACTCCTAGCCTCCTAAACTGTTAAAAAACAATAATTTTTTCTTTGTTAAAGCGGTTCATCCACTTGTGATATTTTCTGTTCTGACAGCACTAGCTAGGTACAACATGCAGGAACATCTCACTGCTTCCCTAGTTTGCTTATTGGCTGTAACAGAGTGGGCAGCATTTGGGTCTGTGCTTTCAGGCAACTGAAACCTGTGATTTAGTTTAGGAAACTAAATTTATATGGCAGTGTTTTAAGCAGTGAACTGTAAAAGTCAGAGTGATAACATTAGCAAATTACAAGTATTGCTAGCAATAAGATATACAGAACAATCAACCCCCTTGTGTCGTAAGCATGGTTTGTCATAACTTGGCATAGGTCATAAAATCAGGGAGTATCTATAGTTGTTTTCAAACACAGCTAACTCTTGAAATCAGAGTTTCTGATGTAGTTCTATATGCTCTGTTTTGTAGATATGAATTGATAGTTGTGTTTTAGTTTCTGAATACAATTTGATAACCACCTTAGGGTTTATTGTTGCTAGGGAAAAAAACTAGTGATTGACAGGAGTACCTCAGTAGGAAGTAAACTAAAATTAGAACTGTGAAAGCAAGGATTTTCAAGCTTTTGGATGTTGTGGGTGGGCACATGGAACTTTGATGTAAAAGTGTCTAATTATAGGCAGTCCCTGGGTTACAAGCAAGTTGTATTCCTAAATTTGTCTGTAAATTGGATCTGTATGTAAGTTGGAACAGTTGGGTATGGTTGGTGTCTAACGTCAATAGGTCAAATGTTTGTTTTAGCATATGGAATGTGGTGTATCTTTCTATGTGTGAAAACATTAAAGAAGTACAGGTACACCAAAGCATCTTTAATATAGTAACACAGTGAAAAGTGCTGTTATTACGAACGATTGTATGTATGTAGCTCAAATTTTTAATATGATAGGGGATTGATTCATTAACTGTGGGCTGTATGTAAGTTGGACATTTGTTCCCTGAGGACTACCTGTAATAGAAAGTAGAAATACTGTCAACTCGTCTGTCTTGTAGAGTGGACTAACCCTTCTCTCTCACTCCTCCTTCCTCTGAACCAGCCTATGCTGGAAGAGAGAGCCTAAACTAGGCTTAGAAAAGGGGAGAGGGTGATTTTTAAGCCATAGTTATGAACAGTCATTGCGACATAGTTTTCCTATTTGCTGTGTGCAAAGCACTATGCCTAGTGGAGAAGGGGGATTCAGAGCAGGCCCTGCCTACAAAAGAACTTGTATCTTAGAGAAAATGGGCACACATGCTGCTGCTACATGGAGGGAATGTAGAACATTGGTGGGAGGAGGCGTGTGTGGCTTCTATGGGTAGACATGGTCTCTTTGTCCCCCAGGTTCTGACCTGATACACTGGAGTTTCCTGGAAGGAGGCATTGCTTCACCAAAGCCTGGAGCCTTAGCTGCCCTGGCTCTGAGACCAGATGCAGGCTGCTTTTCTTTTTCAGTAGGAACAATTTTAAACACACGAGAGAATTAAACATATGCAGTGAACCCCCATGTATTCATTTCTCAGACTGGTAATTATAAGAATTTTGCTACACTGACTTCATCTCTTCCATTTTATTTTTATTTTTTGCTATTCTGTTTTAAAGTGAAGTCCAAACCTTTTAATCCTGTATACTATAGTATGCATCTCTAAGAATATGAATGTTTTCTTTTTTTTTTTAATTGTGCACGAGGTGAAAGTTTACAGAGCAAATTAGTTCCTCATTCAATAGTTAGTACATAAAGTGAATGGACATTTTCGTGTATAACCACAGTGCCATCTTGAAACTAATCAAATTGATAGTAACTCCTTGGTGTCACCTCATAGAGGATGTCTATTTTAAGCCTTATCTAAGCTTAATTTTATTAACTTGTGATTATTATTTTTAACATCCTCGAGATCTTTGTTGACTTGGTCCTAGTCAGTCATTACCAGGGATAATTTTGTGTGATAGGTTTTTTTCCTGGATACTGTTGCTAACAAAAGAATCTGGTTGTGTTCAATAAACAAATTCTGGCTACTGTACTCCTAGACAAGTGTTCTGTGGAACACTTGCAGTAAAGCAGTAGGAAACTTCTCTGTTTGTACTTAGATTTAAAACATAGTCAGGACAAGCCATCTCTGTGCCCCAAAGTGCACTTCTAGCCAGCCTGGTGTGGTCATTCAAAAAAGTAGTCAGAAGGCACTCAGTGTTTGAGACTCAAGGCACAGAAAGAGCTGACCGTACTTGAATTCTTTGTACTAGTTCTTGCCATGATGTTTGCATTTCACTCCTCACACTCTTCCGTACTTGATCTGTCCTAACTACTGATAGGGAATTAATATAAACTCCTGAAACCACTGGTGCAGGCTTCTCCCTCTAATGAATCTGTTTGCATAGCTGTCTATCCCAAAACATTCTCAGAACTAGGAGAAGAAAAGCAGGGAGACTGGGAGCCAGGTAGGTGCTTTCTCCTGGACACAAAATTCTTATTCATTGTCTGATCTTGTGGATTTGTAGTATGATTGCTAATAACATGTGTTTTAACTAAAGACTGTTACTGTAATGAAAAGCGCTGATTGTACAACAGAACCTGGTGGGGCAGTGGTTAAGAGCTCAGCTGTTAACCAAAAAGCCGGCAGTTAGAATCCACCAGTCACTCCTTGGAGACCTTAGGGGGCAGTTGTACTGTGCCCTATAGGGTTTCTATGAGTCCCAAGAGAGCACTAGGGTTTTGGTTGGCACAGCTGTTAAGCACACGGCTGCAAACTGAAAGGCTGGTGGTTCAGACTCACCCAACCGTTTTGTGGTAGAAGGATCTGGCTGTCAGCCCAGGTGACACTTAGGGGGTTCTTTTCTGTCCTGTGGTGTCTCTGAGTTGAAATTGACACAGTGACACCTAACAACAACATTAGTTCAATAAATATTCAGTAGCCAAAATGAAACTTATTGTTTTTCCATGTTCCTCTCTCTGTGTTTCCTACCCTGGTTACTGGTAGCATTCCCTGCCTAGGTGAGAAACTCAGAGACTTGTCCCTTGGTGTCTACTGCTAGCTGGTCACGCCTGCAGTGGCTCCATTCTCTTCTTTCTGTTTCCCAGCCTTAGTTCAGAACTTGGCTGTACATCTGAATTGTTACGGTAACTTTCGGTTGGCTCCACCTCTTTCTCAGTTGCCCTCCCTGCCAATCCATCACATCCTCCTTACTGTTGGGTCGTCATTCTGAAATAGAAACCTCTTATCACATCAGTCCTTTGCACACAGGCTACTGTTAGCAGTCAGTTGTCTGTGGAATAAGGTTTAACACTCTTGGTTGGTATGGCATTTGAAGTTCACGTAACCTACCTGCTTTATGGAGAAGCCGCACTAGACTACTTGCTGTAGCTTCAGCGTACAGCAGGCTTTTACTCTTCCCTAACATATTCCCATTGTTCTGTTTATCTGGGATGCTGATAAGTGGTGGAGGGAAATTCCAGCCCATGCACTTTGATTTGTATTATGCTGACTACATGAAAGTCCTCTGGAGGTGGTTGTACTAAAGTGTTTTGCTTGTTTCTTTTCATTTTATCAAGTCACTGTGAGACTATAGATCAAAAATATTCTTGGGTGAAGTTTGTTAAACTAAAGCTACGTACTACAAGGACGTGGGAGTCTTGATCGTGGTGCCAGTCACCTATCTTGAGCGTTTTTGTCCCTTGAATCTCCAAATTCTCTCTTTATGTTCATCATTTGTTGCTCTTTGCTTATGGCAAGCAGGGGGAGAGAGATGTGCAACAAAGGACGTAGATTTCAACTTGAGTGAGGGAGAGAAACGTATGATGTAAGAGGTTATCAAGTATTAACTGTTTTGTGCTTTGATAAGGAAGACGTTCTGGGGGGAAAAAGTGCAAAAAGAGAGAGAGAAAGAACTTTATTTTGAAACAAGACTTTACTGTATTAACATTTTATATAATCTTTTTCAAAATGCAGAACTAGTAAAGGATGGGAATCTTTTTGCTTATGCTAGTAATTGTAATAAAACATTTTGAGACTTACTGATTTTTATTTCTCAAAAGACAGTTACAGACTACGCTTGTATAAAATTTTCAGAAGTTAACATTCATATGTAATTCCACGTGTCTTTTTGTAGACAAAAGAAGTTAGAAAAAGTGATGGAAGAAGAAGGCTTAAAAGATGAAGAGGTAATTAATATTGGAAATGTTCCTGTGCAATCACAGCTTGGGAGATCATATCTTGTACAGCAAGTTGTTAGCCTTGGTGCACAGGGGAAGGGTTTTGTTTGGCTTTGTGATCGAGGAATTTATGAGGGCTTGCATCCTTCTGTTGGAGAGGGAGAAGTTAATTATCTCTAGAGTAGAGGACTTCTGGGTATAGTTATAAGCTAATTGGATTTAGAACTTTAAGGTAGAAAAGGGAGAGGGAAGTGCAATTTGTGAAATCAAATGAAAATTTAAAGGGAAAATTGTAGCATACTTATAGGACTCACTGAAAAGACTCCATGAGAAGCAGGACAGATATCTGAGTGAAATTTCTGAAATCAGCATCAAAGCAACATGTCCATCAAAGTCCCCCTTTCTTTCCAGTGCCCACAGATGTGGGGGAGAAAATATAGTTAACCAGGGACTCTGTAAGCAGCTGAAATGGCAGTGGCAGTACCTTCAAAAACAAGAATGGTTCACAGAACCCAGAAAAAGACCTAGGATTTGTAGAAATAATAGAAAGTTAGAGAGTGAAACACAGTGATTAAGTGCTGCATCTGCTGACCAAAAGGTCGACAGTTCAAATCCACCAGATGCTCCTTGGAAACTCTGTGGAGCAGTTCCACTGTGTCATATTGGGTCACTACGAGTCGAAATTGACTCGATGGCAGTGGGCTAGGCTAGAGCATAAAATGAATTGCAGTATATACAATACTCAGAGGGAAGTAGAAACCCGTACTTTATTTTACAGAGAAGAAGTTAGAGGAAGATATTGATTATGTTCCTTCATATTAGAAAAGTTACTGAACAGTGTGGTCAGAGTCTTCAGAGGAGCCCCCTGTCTGTCCAAGTGTGGTTATTGCATCTGAAGCCCATGGAAAGGGGGAGAGATGTCTTAGGAGTCCTGATGGCAAAGAGTTAAGAGCTTGGCTGCTAATCTAAAGGACTGCAGTTCAAATTTACCAGTTGCTCCTTGGAAACCCAGTGGGGCAGTTCTGCTCTGTCCTATAAGGTCATTATGAGTTGAAATTGATTCAGTGGCAAGCAGTTTGGGTTTTTTTGGTTTTGTGGTGAAAGGGTTATGCCTAATCTTGTCTGACCCTGCTCTCTAGCTGGGTCAAATCATAAGTGGGACTTTGTGGCAGAGTTTCAGAATTTCAGTTTCTCTCCCCTTCCCTCCTTTTTGAAACACTTAGAAACGACTCAGGAGATCAGCACATGCTCGAAAGGAAACGGAATTTCTTCGCCTGAAGAGAACAAGACTTGGACTGGAAGATTTTGAGTCCTTAAAAGTAATAGGCAGAGGTGCATTTGGTGAGGTAAAAACTGCCAGATCTTCGTATCATGTGCAGAAATACCACAGACCTTTGAAACTTCTGACGTACCATGAGTTCATGTTGTTGATATAGCTAAATTACTGGGGCTTTCAGGGGACCAGATGTGTCAGCCTTACATCCTGACTGCGTTTTCTGTCCTTCTCTCTCTGTTTCCCTGTTCCAGATCTGATTGCTTGTCTCTGTTTTGCCAGAAATGATGTTGGTGCTTTACTGATTTAGAGGAAGAGTTGAAAGATAAAAGAAAACCAACATTTATTGTTTCCTGAGTGCTCCCCTCCCATAATTCTGGCAATAATCTGTTGTATAGATGATGAATTTAAGGCTCCAAAGGGCTATATAACGCATGAGCAGTGAGACCAGATCTTCTTGCGCTTAAAGCTCTGCTTTTCCAGTACCCCGCTGCCTCTCCATGAACAAACCAGCAGTGTGTCTTTATCCTTGATTTCTTCCCACAAAATTGGCACAGCTCTGAAAAGATGTAGTAGACAAACTCTTTAGAAAGTAGTTCTCTAGATAGTAATGGAGAGCTGAAAGTGCTTACACGTTTGTCTGAGCTACTCTTGCAAATGCATGCTGCTTAAACACTAGCGCTGTCTGTTGGGGAAGGGTTTGAATGAACCCCATGAATACTAATTCTGGTTAAGGGAAAGCTCCCAAAGTCAGGGAACTGCTGATGCAATAGTTGCCTTGTCTTTGTAGAAAAGGAGCAGCATATTATTAAAACGCAGTACCCAGGAGAATTGTGAATACATACTCAAAGGCTCAGGGGAAAGAGTAAATTGACCCCAGTGTTCAGAATCCCTGAGTTGTTCTCTTGAGAGAGAGGAAAGGTACAGTACCACCTCTGAGAGAGCTTTGTTTGTTCAGTGGGGAAGGGCTGTGTGGGACTCCTGGGAAAACATGAAGATAGGTTGTGTGGAGACAAGAATACATGCATGTTTTGGGAGAGAAGGACAGATGTGTAGGGCTTTCATCATCTTATCTATTTTAAAATCGATCCCAGGTTATACATTATATACATACATAGTGCATTTCCCTAATCACACATTTTAGGTTTATTTCCTTGTAGACAGTTTTCCTATGTGTAAGCTTTTGCTTTTGTTTTAAACACTGTGATCATTTACTTTTTTCTAAGCTGACTGAAGGAGTGTGCTAGGGGTTTAATGAGTCCCTGTATTCCATCTGAAGATTTTTAAATTAGATTGGTTTGTTCAGATAGGAACCCAAAGCTGTTTGGATGTGAAAATATTTGCTGATGTTTCTAGCACTGACTTTGCTGCATGTAATGCATTTGTTCTGGAACACCGAAAGGCATTTTTTTTCCCACTTTGTTATTGCTAGTTGCATGTGTTAAAACCATAACACCTTTTCAATTTAAGTATTACTTGCAGTAACACTTGAAAGCATTAGTGTGACAGTGTGAACTTTTGACTTGGCTTTTTTTTTTAATAACTTATAGGTGCGGCTTGTTCAGAAGAAAGATACAGGGCATGTATATGCAATGAAAATACTCCGTAAAGCAGATATGCTTGAAAAAGAGCAGGTAAAGCCCCGCTGTACCAGTGCTTTAAGTCATGAATTTTTTTTTTGTCTCCTAAAGTGGTTCTTTTTGTTTAATTGAAATTTATAATCTCATTACAGTTTTCTTTAGCTGTGTCATATGTGACTGTATATACGCTACTGCTTTTTTTGTATTTGCCCAACAAAGAAGCAGTTACATATGTGTATTTTAAGAGTACGAATAATGCCTATGGGTTGTGTGCAGTCTTTTTAAAGTTGGCATCCTAATGCCGTCTTTTGTGTGTGTCGCCACTAGATCATGACATGTCCTTGTCACAGGAAGGTTTTTCTTGAGGTCATACTTGCTGTGGTAGCATACTCTTTATTGACCACAACTCAAAACACTTGTTTATCAAATAGTTAACATGCAGAATACAGTTGTGAAGAGACACACACATGATCTGCAGAGTTATTTATCATGTGTGAGCATAGTGCCAGGTGACTGGCATGGTGACAGAGAGAATGCTCCAAACTTATTGTGTAAAAGCATTTTCTCAAATATTGTGCCTTTCTCAAAAGCAGTTTCTGAAATTTTCTAAATGAAAGTAAATGTCTGCTAGAATTAGGATTTTAAATGATGCAGTGACTTAATTGTTTAGCTCAACCTTGCTGATGGACACAAGTACCTAACTGTGATCTCAGTATGATCCATTTAAAATCTCTGGCCCCAGACTTTACCCGAGTTGGCCACCTTGAAGAAGCATGCTATGGGTTTGTGCTAGGTGGGTTTATCTTTGTGTAAGAGCAGCATATTATTAAAAACCAGCACCCAGGGGAATCGTGGGTACATATTCAAAGGCTAGGTGAGAATTGCAGGTAGAGCAATATAAATCCATCTGTATAGTTTTGGATTGCGGTGAGAAAGTTTAGATTCAAAGATACTAAGATGTTACAGGTATAGGTGCTTTGTCCAGAGGAAAAGTTTGTGTTTGTTTATTTGTTTTTATTAAACTGAGCAGGAAGTAAAGCTACCCACTAAGAATTTGAGTGGTTATTCTGTCCCACAGAGTAGAAATTTCCTCTAATTAGAAAATAAAATATTAAAGGCTAAGAGACCAGCATTTAGCCAAGTTCTTAATGTCCCTCTTCCTGTATGAAAGGAAAACCTCCAGTTGTGATACCGGTATAGTCTTATGGCTGAACAAAAGACTGGCTCTTACCTCCGCTTTCCTGTTGCCTGGGATAGCAACAAGCATGTAATCGTCCCCCTCCTTAAATATTTATGGAACAGTGCAGAGGGAACCTTTCGTGTGAAATAATGTTTTATAATAAAATTTACCGTATTTACACTATCCATTATCCTGTATTTATGTGACTTTCCATTCCTACATCTTGAGGTTCCGAGCTGCTGTTTCAGCTCCAGGAGAATAAGGGCAAGGTGTGCTCAATAGCTGTTGTAGCTCTCTGATCGATAAATGGGGAATTTTGCAGCCACCATTCATTCTGTCCTCCAGTGTAAGTGACAAGTGTCTCCTCTTTTCTTTGGCTCCATGAGGGTATGTAGAACCTGAAGGGAACCAGGGGAAACTGGGGTATGTGGAGGTCAGCCTTCTGGGGTCACAGTGTTTGGAAGTGCCTAAGTCGCAGCCAAGGCTATGATCTGGCTAGCAGCAGCTGTTGTGCAAGTGTTTCCTGGAGGCTTTGCTTCTTTATTAAGACCCAATAAAAGCAAGTGCTGTACTCTGTATTAAGGCCCAGTAAAGGCAGGTGCTGTTTCATAGAGCTTACCATACCCTGCTGTTGGACAGGTATGAGTTTTCTGCAACAACAAAGGACTAAAAATTTTCCAGAGAACCAATTTTAGTGGAAACTGAAAACTCAGATAAGCAAACTCAAAAGCCTCTGGCTCCTAGGAGTTGATTAGGTATGAGACAGGAGAGGGAGGTGGAGTCCTTGTCCCAACAGAAAGAGTGCCTGGTTTGCCAGAAAAAGTCCAAACATTCCAATCAAACATATGCGTACACACAGCATTGCATCAAACAACATATCCATGGGCCGAATTTGCCAACAAAAGTGCCTCTTTGTGAACCTTGGAACATCTTTTACCTTAGGACATATTGTGAAACTCAAGCTGTGTAGCTTATGTTAAGGCTAAAATGTCCGTTCAAGGCTTGGACTGGATCTTAATAAAATTTAGACCTGATTCAATCCAACTTGGGACCTCATGACACTTAAAAGGGGGAGTGAGGAGCAGAATTTGCTAATATGCAGGAATGTGTTGATTACTGTTATTTAAAGTAAATACCATAGTTTTATTATAAAACATTGTTTTAATTAAGCATTTTAACTTTTCATTAAGTAATTCTAGCAGTTTCCTCAAGCCTTCTGTAGCTTGGTTTTCTGAGCTAGATGTTTCAGTCAAGGTATGAAATTGGGAATGTTGTTAATGTTTGCCCTTAACTTTTCTTTAGTGCTCCTGTGTTTCAGTTGAGAGAGAGCTGACTGAGGACAGGGGTTCTCTGCAGAGCAGGGAACTGAGTGCTGTGGCATCACAGTCTTCTAGAACTGTCGACAGGGCCACTGACAGCAGTTGCTGCAGACTCAAAATAGGACCTATTTAGAGAATCTTATTTTGATGACCTGTTTTCATCATGAAAGTTCGTTGTAATAAAAAATATGTGAAAAAATAAGTTTAGCTAAGCAGAGTTTCAATTTATAGCACTGTTGCCATGTGCCTTAAAGCCATTGATTTTGCAATTTCTTTTAGCCTTTTATCATTCAAATTTTCATTACTGAAGACTTTCAAGTGGAATGTTTTTAGTTTTGAGTTAATAGGTTTGCCTAAGCAGAAATTAGATGGTTTTTGCATCTTCACAATTGAATACTCAAAGCAGTGCTTAAATTGTTTAAACAAATATGCAGTCTAATAAAGCAGAGCAAGGCTTGTCATTAATCAAATGCGTATACCTCCAGGTTGGCCACATTCGTGCGGAGCGTGACATTCTAGTGGAGGCAGACAGTTTGTGGGTTGTGAAAATGTTCTATAGTTTTCAGGATAAGCTAAACCTCTACCTAATCATGGAGTTCCTGCCTGGAGGTAATTACTTGCTGATGAAAGGTCGTTTTTTCTTCTTGTTCTGTGGTTTCTCTCTCTCATCAATGATTAACCCTCCTTTCTACTTTTAACTGTGCTCACAAAGTTGCTTTCTGTATCTTTTTTAGGTCTATAAAGGAGGTCAGTAAGGTGTCTTGTGCTGGGGTGCCTTTCTACAGTTTTAGTGCCATAAAAGTAACCTCATTCACTCTCATGATTTCAGATGGACGTTTCCTTTTTCAATATAGGGGAATAAACCAGGAGGCTCTCTGGCTCTCCTGTCGTTGGGGATCACGTCTAATGAGTTACCCAAGTGGCAGAATTGAAACTGTAACATGGTTTGCGTCAACTTTTTTTGTTTTTCTATAACATGTTAAGAAGGAATGAGTTTCTCTTTATCCTTGTTAGTAGGCACAATCAGATTTCTGAGATTTCAAGTTTTATGTAACTCAACTTGGGCATCTCCTCAGAAAGCTCCAAAGTAAAGCTAGAACATTATGTACCATCTGGTCTTGGGGAACACAGTCTGTATCTTAGTGAGCAGCTGAACTTGTAGGAAACCCCACTGGGGAGAGGACAAAAAATCCAGAACCAACTTTTTCTGTTTTGGTTCTGAAGCAAAGCAAATATAATCATGACATAATATTTTGACCTAGTGATAACTCTCATTTTAGACCGAACGTCATGTGAGGAATTTTTCAGTAACTGATGAAGGCTAGAAAAGAGTCTGGCTGATAGAAGGAGGAGAAACCTTTAAGTGTCGTTCTTTAAGTAGGAGAGTCAGGCGGCTTGGTCCCCAGCCCCTTGACATGTGTTTCCTCACGCCTGACCTACACGGTTTGCTATAGCTGCTCCTCCTGTCTCCTGGACCCAGACCCTTTGGTGGAGCTGGCCAGCAGAGCGAGAGAGCAGCTGGCCTGAGATCTCTGATCGTTTGGGTATGCTCAGAGGCCTGGGCACTGGCTGCTCTCCTGGGCCACAAAGCTGAGGTCACTCAGCACCTTAGAGTTGGAGGCCTAAACTGCCCTAAAGTCCCCAGTGCGCCTTCAGACTGAATGTGGCTGCCAGGAGTGATTAGGGCATCATATTTTTTTCAAGTCTTGGACCAGAAGAGAGCATTTTAATGAATGGTTTAGTTTTTGCCTGAGGGAAAAATACCTGTTTTTTTCCAAGAATACAAAATTATCTCACAGTTACAGATGAAATGAAATTCAAAAAGTAGCATGATGCTCTGTTAAAACCTGAGATTTCTTTTCTTTTTCCTGTTCCCTGAAGTGCCTTTATGCTTTATGTAGTCTAAGCTGTGTAGTCTTTCCTGTTTCTAAGCTACTTGTATTCCTTTTCTTTACTTTTGTCTAACTGTTGAGTTAGTGTTAGAAAATTCTTTCTGCTATCTGATGTGTTGGTATTAAGCAGAAATAACTAAATTTTGACTTTGCAGAAAATTAAAGAGTTTAAATTTTAACTGCTAAAATGCTGATATTGTGTTGTAAAAGTTGCATGAAACATTCTGGTGTGTATTTAAATTTCTTTAGTAAACACTGGAGGAAAAAGAACACTGATCCTGGGAGATACTTACTGTGCACAGCTAGGAGGCAGCTATCACACACTTGAGTGTATAGCATTTTCAGTTCATGTGTAGCTTTTGTTGACTAACACTTTGCTACATATGTCCCATTGCTTTTTTGTTTGTGTTCTAATGTTTTCATAAATATAAATTTAAGAACTTGTTTTCAGCAGCCCCCAGAATGTTTTCATCTTTGTTTGACATTTTAATCTCTCTCTCTAATAGTGGCAGTACAGCCTATGTGGAAGTGTCATTTAACTCTGGTTATGAAGAGAGAGGCTTGTAGATAGTTGTGCAAAATGAAAACTTTTCCCCCCAGTCCAAAGCAAATCTTGCACACACATGTATATCTTCTATAGATACACATGTACGTATATGTGTGTATACGTACATACACATGTACATATGTGTACACATATTTTTTTATATGAGGGAAGTCTCCTTTTTTTTCTCACTAGTAAAATGTGGTCACCATCAGCCAGCTTAGATGTGAGAAAGCCCTTTGCTCCCTAGAGTGTGGATTTTTACCTTTTAAGTGTTAGAAACCACTTACCATTTCCCTCCATACTGGCAGTGTGGGTCAGTCTCTGGAACACAGCTGGGGCCTCCTTAGCCCTGTCTTATGTTGGCGGATAGGGAAGACGTATCTGAAAATTGGCACTTTTACTCATGGGTTGTTTTTATGTGTGTGTGTGTGTGTGTGTGTGTGTGTGTGTGTGTATGTATGTATGTATGTGTGTGGTGGCTTTGTATCTTCTTAACCTCCAGGGGACATGATGACCCTATTGATGAAAAAAGACACTCTGACGGAAGAGGAGACTCAATTTTATATAGCAGAAACAGTATTAGCCATAGACTCCATTCACCAGCTTGGATTCATCCACAGAGACATCAAACCGGACAACCTTCTCCTGGACAGCAAGGTATCTGCAGGGAGGGTGATGGTAGCAACCAGAACCGTTTGTATCTGCTCGTCTGAGCATCCTTGGCTTTAACACTTGCACCCCTTTGGTAATCACAGGAGAGCAGCTGTGAGCTGTCTTATGTACTTGTTTGCTTTTCTGTAGGTAAGCTTGTTGTCACTTCCTTTCTTTGACAGGCTTGAATGATATACTGATTTGATTTGACCATTGCTCGTAAAAATAAATTCTTCAAAATGATCAAGAACAAAACAAAATTGATGTAGTAAAGATAGTCATCTTCTTTTTGCATATAATTGATTGTACTAATGTATCTCTTGTTGAGAGCCACCCTCTTTGGGCAACCATTCAGTCAGTGAGGAACTCAGCCAAGAACCAGGAAGTTAAGGCTTAAAAAAAAAAAGTCCTCAGATTTGTCAATAGGGAAAAAAAAGTTCAGGTTCCAAATCCTATGTCCTGTGCTTAAAGAAGAGCCCACTGCACTTCTGTAGTGGTCTTTTATATTTGTCTTTAGACATGTATATAAGTTTAGTTGTTTGGTTTCTAAAAAACAAAAGCAAAACCCCAAACCTGCTGCTGTCGAGTTGATTCTGACCCCCAGCAAGCCTACAGGACAGAGTAGAACTGCCCTATAGAGTTTCCAAGGAGTACATGGTGGGCTCAAACTGTTAATGTTTTGGTTAGCAGATTTAGTGCTTAACCACTTTACTACCAGCGTTTCCTAAGCTCATAACAAATTAGTCTAGTGTTCATGTGCTACAAATGAAACTGCAGGATAACCCCGGACAAATCTCTTGACCCAATGGACCTTTCTTTTCTTACCTATAACATGAATATATTGGTGGATAAAAGTTTTGAAGTCCCTTCCAACCCAAAAATTCTGGAATGTTAAGTTCTGTTGTGTACAATTATTATCGTGACTGAATTTTTCTTTTAAATAGAAAAGTAAATTTAATTTGTCTTTTTGATGACTATTATAAAATACCTGAGTTCTTTTGCCTGCTTTCTTTGCAAATGTTTGTCTTTCTGTTTCAGGAGGTTAGGAAACTTCTCAGACAGTTTTTTCTATTTAATAGGTTTTTTCTTTATTGTAAGAATAATGCATATACGTAGAGAATTTGAATACTGTATAAACAGTTGGAAAGATCAGATTAGTCAACTATAAACTCATCTCTCAAAGATAACCACTACTTTGTTACAACAGCATCAGTACTTGTTCTGTTTGTGTCAATAATTTATATAAAAAATAGTATCCTGAAAGTACATAGCTTTAAAAGCAATTCTGCTTTTAGAAACGGAATGCTAAATGAGAGTATTGTCCTGTTCATTAAAGTCTATATGTATTCTTCCACTTGTTTTTGATGTATCCCTAATAAAGCACTAACTCCTACTTTATGTGGTCTTGACCCTAGGTGCCATAATGGGGGCCTAACTGTACCACTGTAGTCTGTGTTCTGGTCCAGCAAACATCGAAGGCCAGGCGTTTAGGGACTCAGTGTGGCTGAGGAGGAGTGGTGACCCTGTTAGTTGCAGATTTGCTCTTCACCGTGTGCTAACCCAAGCAACCTCATTCATGTGTTCAGTCACAGATTGTAGACGTGAAAACACAGTATTGAGTTCCTTATGATTGCTGAGAATAACCACAGAATTCCCTGAAAGTCTGGACTTAAATAGTATTTGCTACAGGGGCTGCTTTTTAAGACATATTCCTTTCTTAGAGGTATCCTGGTAAAATATATAATCCAGAGAACTGTAAATTAAACTGTTCTTGGCCTATAGAAGAAATTATTCACAAGTCTGAAAAAAATGATACCAAGTTAGTAAGCTCAAAACTGCCCTTTTCTGGCAGCTTATCTTGCTGTGCGCACATGCGCCCATGCGCGCGCACACACACACACACACACGCACACACACACAGCCATACCTGATAGGACTTCTTTCAAAAGAGAACAACCCCTGACTTATCTGAGCAAGGCTTCTATACTCTGCTTGGTGAAAGCCTGAGGATCTCTGAAGGAGACAGTCTGCATCATCTATAGAAAGACCACAGATGGTGGCAGTTAGTGGGGCCCCGGGCCCCACCGTTTGTAGCTGTGTAGCTTTGAGTAATACAGAGCCATGAGAGTCAGGATTCTGCCCCTTTTTGTGTTTCATCATCTCTCCTGCTTCAAATTTCGCCACCCCAGGGATACTTCCCCCTCTTACTTAGGACTTGCTGTGGACCAGACACTGGATTAGGAACCTCACATGCTTTAATTCTCATCCTTCTTGCTAGGAAGGTGTTACATTATCCCTGTTTTCCAGAAAAGAGAAGGTTGATTTGGACAGGTGAAGTGATTCTGATCTGTGGGGAAAGAATATGGACTGATTTCTAGCTTTAGTTCTCCCGTTTTCCCAGCAAACCGTTGAACCTCTCTGAGTCTTTGCTGTGTGCCTCACGAGTTACAAATAAGGTACCACCTTTGAAGCACTGACTGTGGTGCTTGGTGCCTAAGAGGTCTGAAGTTTCTGTAAAGAAGATGACAACATCTTTTTAAAAACCATGAAATAAATGCTTATTCTCTTTGGAATAATCTACTCTTTGGAATTTATCCTAATAAAATAATTCCAAAGGAGAAAATACTGTATCAACAAAGATTTCCTGAGTTACTCATCATTTAATAGCTATTTATGAAGACTACCCTCTGTGCCGGGTGTGGTTAGACATGTCATGGACTGATGGTGGTCGACGCTGTTGTTGTATGCCATCAGGGTGGTCCTGACTCATAGGAGCCCTGTATGACAGACTGGAGCCACCACTTAGGGTTAGGCTGTCGTCTATTGCATGAGAGCAAAGAATGGAAAGCAGAGTACATACCTGGCATTAGGGGGATGAGACAATAATGTTTAAGTCTACTGACTACTGTGTAGTCATTAGAAATTCTGAAGAGCATGTAGGAACACAGAGAATGATTTGATTGAATTAAAGAGGTAGTAGACTTAATGTCTGAATGTTATGGAGGGTCCAACTATGTTTAGAATTATGTATTTAGACAAAGATAAAGAGAAGAGAAAGATGGAAATAGTTTTATTAGTATGGTAGGATTTGGAGTTATCTTTTAGAAATTGTTTTCTGTTACATGTTTTTCTATGTGATAAAAGAACAAAGGGAGTTTCCTTTGGCTATAGAAATACTGGGAGGAGCCTGGAACAGTTACGTTGCACATCCGTGAATGCTGATCCACCCGTCACCTTGTGTCTTTTTCCCTGCAGGGTCATGTGAAACTTTCAGACTTTGGCCTTTGTACAGGACTGAAAAAAGCACATAGGACAGAATTTTACAGGAATCTGAACCACAGCCTCCCCAGTGATTTCAGTAAGTGTGAGCCATCATGTTGGCTGCTTTGTCCCTTAAATGCAGCTATAAGAGTTGCTCCCCTGTTAACAAGGCCAGGCAGGACCAAGTGGGAGAGTCACTGCATCAGTCTTCAGAGGATAAAAACACCTGCCCAGCTTTGGCAGATGTGTGTTGCTGGTGAGGCAAGATAGTGCTGCTGTGGAATGTGTCTCAGGCGGATGTCAAATAAGTTGTGTTTGGAGTTCTGCTGGGAGGGTTACTGGGGCTGAATTTGGGGCGAGTGAAAGCAGGCGGCCTGGGAACAGCACCAGAGTAGGTGTGTCTTAGGTGCTACTTTCTGTCATGGTGGAAAGAACCTTATCTTGCTGAGGGTTATTTTCACTGGAGCACCTTCAAACCATGTATAAATAGAAACTGCAGTCACACTACAGGTCTTTCTAGAGAAGCTTGTGTCGAATAACGTACTATAAATTCAGCGTTCCTGGAAATGCAGCAGTTAACTACTCTTTGAAATTTGACTGTGATTCTGAGGAAATGTGTATGTTTCAGGTCAGCTTTGGGATCCTTATTGCTAATACGGACTGAATTCCCTGTGGTTCTGATTATGCCTGTCCATGTCCTACCTGGCTGTATGACCCATTTGGAAGTGCTTTTTAATTAGAATTTTCTTCTGTGACTCTTTAAATTAATGCTTAGAGTATTTGATTGGGCTTATAGACTTGCTGAGAAAAGTGTCACGATGAGTTACTGACATATAGACAGAAAAGCAGGACTTCATGTAGTGTGAACCAGAACTCAGACAATAGTCAACTGTTCCTGTCTGAAATTGGATTAGAACCTTTTTTCTTTACTTTCAGCTTTCCAAAACATGAATTCCAAAAGAAAAGCGGAAACGTGGAAAAGAAATAGGCGTCAGCTAGTAAGTAATACCTGTGGTTTCTGAAAAATAATACAAACCAAGTATGAATAAGTTAAAAAAAAATACATGTGAATATAAATTTGTATTTGCTAAGTGTTTGCAGCAGATCCCTTCTTTTGAGATGAGCCTAGTGGAACATGGTAATTCTGTTGGTAGCACCAAAAGGGCCTTTTGAAGGAGAGCGGATACTGAGTTGTCTGGGTTGTGATGCTTGTATTGGATGTTTCATTCTGACCTTTTACACTGGTAGTAACTCTTGTCTTCCCTGGTGCACTTTTTCTCTGTTTTTATTGTGTAAGCTGGAGGCCTCTCAAAATGTACACATATCTACTTAGAGCTTTATGGTGGTGGCTCTCAGAATTTTACAGTTTCGATTCACGTAGGCAAGTCAGGATTCCTCAGTTCTCCTGCTCCGTATTTGCCCCCTTTGCAGTAGAAAAAAGAAATTCGTGACAAAAATTGGAGCAAAATTGTTAAGAAATGCTTATTTACTCTGTGAGTGTCTGAGCACACACATATATAGAGTTAGGCCCAACAACATTAAAAATAAGTACTTTATTGCACTTACAACTTCGATAGTACACTGGAAATTATTTAAAGAGTATAAATTCACAAATGAAAGATGACGATCTAGGCAAACTTTTCTTCTTAACAAGAGCTGATTAATTGTTTCATCCTTGAAGTATAGCATACATTTCCTGATACCTTCCTGTTGGCAAATTATTGGCTAGAGGTAATAAAAATGTTTATCACTATATACTTAGGCTTTGCAGGAAACCTAGAGCAAAGGAAATTGATTACAGGAAAGCAGAACTAACAGATGGCTATCATAAAGCAAGAACTGCAGTGGTGGACAACTGTGGCTGGGAATGTGGTGGACAACTGTGGCTAAGAATGATGATTGTGCACAGATAATGGGTAGACTCATGGCACTTATCTGCATCTACAGTAGTCACTTCGCAGGTTTGCCAAATATGGTGCTTAGTAAAATACTGAATGAGTGTTTTCTCTCAACTCAAGTAACATGTGAATTTTAATTATAGGATCAAAAGTTAGTACCTTTAATAACTCATACAGTAAGTTGCTAATAAGTAACTGTCACTTGTATGTGAAATGGAGGCCTGTGGGATTATTTAAGAAAAAGACAAAGGAAGGACTTATGTTCTTAAACCTGCTTTTGAGTATTACTATTTTTATGTTAGAGCAGGGTCTTGGAAGAGGCATTAAGTAAAAACAAACACTTTTGGAGATGCAGTAACTAAAATGAATTTTTGATGCCTTTTTACAAAATGAACTTGAGAATACTTAAGTTTAGGACAGTTAATGACAACAGTCTCCTTTCATTAGGTCCTCTGATACTGTTTAAACATCCAGATTCTGTACATGATTGAAAAACTGTTTCTACAGCTTGTTGAGGGTTAGGGAGCCTCAGAAGCAAATTTGATCACAAGCTTCTAGTATGTCTTTCCATAGAGGGGTGGTTCTTAACCTCAGTTCCATGTCAGAATCACCTGGGGGACTAAAAAAAAAAACCAACACTGCCATCTGGCCCTCACCATTAGAGACTGTGATTTAGCTAGCCTGGGGTGCAATCTGGGCATCTGACTTTTAAAAGAACTCTGAGTGACTCTCCTGTGTAGTCAAGGCTGAAACCCTGTGCTGGGGAGACTGTTCCTAAAGCAGCAGTTCCTCCATTGTTGGGAAACCAATATTTGTCTGTATTTATTTTGGAAGGTAACAAAAGAGAATGCGTAGTATATTTTTGTTTTCTGTTTTTTTCAAGTGGGCCAGGATTTAACCTTTGGTTACTGTGCTGACATTTATTTTGGGAGTAATCAAGCTTAACCCAGTGCTGTCAAGTTGGGTCCGGCTCATAGCGACCCTGTAGCTTAGGCATCTTAAAGTATCCTTCATAATCTGGGACAAGCATTGTACTGTTTGACATGTACCAGAGAGTCTATGTCTGATCTGCTAGAAACCGCTTCTTGTAGGTCTACAAGGCCTACTAGTTCTAGCTTTGGCATCATGAATGTGTTTTAATAATTAAAAACTTTTTTTTTTTTTTTTAATCTGAAGAAACTAAGGCCTCCGTGCTGTAATTAAGGCTCTTGGGTTTTTTTACTCATCTAGTAGAAATGGAAAGATTAAGATCTTCCTCATATTCCCTCTTTTGGTAAAACTTGAAGAAAATAATGCTACCTATCAATATCCAGAGGAGCCCTGGTTGTGCAGTGGTCGCACAGTGGTTACGCACTTGGCTGCTAACCCAAAGATTGGCTTTTTGAACCCCCCAGCTGGTTCATGGGAGAAGGATGTGGCAGTCTTCTCCTGTAAAGGTTTCCAGCCTCAGAGACCCTGTGAGCAGTTCTCATCAGCCCTATAGGCTTTGGAGTCAATTCAGCAGCAGTGGGTTTGGTGTCAGTCTTTAAAAAGCCAGTCAGCTGTGTTCTTTTGGCCTTCAATAAAAGTGATCTCATTCAGCTGATACCAAGACAGAGGCTGGTATCAGTGCTTAATAGATGCTCACTGCTCTGGGTCAAAGCCTAGCATGTAGTTGCTTGTGCAACATGTTACTTTTCAGTCATTGGAAAAAGTGGAGACTGTCACTTTATTCCTTGGCTGCTTCAATCATATTATAATGTTTTAAATAGCTCTGTGAGCCTGAGTAACCTCACCCACTGCCACCGAGTCAGGTCCAACTCACAGTGATCCTAGAGGTCAGAGGACTGCCCCGTAGTTTCCAGGGAACACTTGGCAGATTTGAACTGTCAACTTTTTGGTTAGCAGACATAGCACTTAACCAACTATACCACTAGTGTTTCCTGAGTAACCTTAAGCCCCAGTTAGTTGGTTAGGAAACAGGTATGAGTTTGCTCGAAGTTACTAAAGCACAGAGCTGAGGGAGGAAGTATACATAGGCATCTGACTGTTGTCAATTATTTTAATTGTGCTTCAGGCAAAAGTTTATAGCTGAAGGTAATTTCTCTTAGAAAACTTGATACACGTATTGTTATGTGACCCTAGTTGCAATCCTTGTAATGGGACAGCACACTCCTTTCCACCTCCCGTTTCCCGTTCACTCAACCAGCTCCTGTCCCTTCCTCCTTTCTCAGTCTGCCTCTAGACAGGAGCCGCCCATTTCTTCGCAAGTATTCACGGGAGCTAAGAGTCACACTCTTTACAAGTATTATTTATGTAGGTTTTTTTTTTTTTAATGTAGAATTACAAAGTAATTAAGTAGGAATTAAATTACTGTATTTCTCCCAGATCTGTGAAATGGCAAGATGAGAGCACACTCTGTGGCTGAAGGGACTATTAACAACCCAAAAAGCACTTTCAAAGAGCACAGCTGTAGTTACCTGTCTAAACACTGAGAGAACAAAAGGAAGGAGAAGGGTACCGGACGGGGGGCATTAGGAGCTTGGAGTTGGTGGGCATCCTGGCATGGAAAGCAGAGGTTTGGGAGGGGCTGTCTCTAAGTTAGAAAGGACCGCGTGGTGAAATGGCAGGAAACAGGCCCTCCTGTGGAGGGACCCCAGTTCCCAGGGAGAGAGCGTGGCCAGCTCCTGCATCACAGATTGGACCATGCTCTTGCCTCACTTTTATGTACACATGAGAGTTTCCTAATATCTTAGTGTCTTGAAAGAATTATTTTCCTGTGGAGATACATCACTGATTTTATCATAGAAGTCTTTGAACAAATGGGACTTGCTTAACATTCAGCTTTGCTGGAGACTAAGTCTAGTCTCTAAACTGAAGGGTGCCTGCAGTTCCTAACATTTATGATTAGAGTGAAAACACTTCTTTGTCTTGGGGAGGGCTCAATCTGTGTGTCGGATTTTAAAGCTCCAAGAAAAAAAAAATGTTTATGTTAATATCTGTATGTAAAAGACAACAATGTACAATCACCTCTATGGCAAAAAATGGTTTCCTACCTGAGACTGTGCACAAAAATAAACTCTGAATGGAAAATAAACTGTAAAATTTTTTAAAGGAATATATAAGACAAGAATCTTCAGGACCACAGCATAAAGAAGGATTTCTTATATACAGTATAAAAAGTACAAACTGCAAAATAAAAACTTGATTTATCCTACTGCTTTAAAAGAAAAGTTGCTTTTGTATATCAACAGACAGGAATGAAATGTGAAGATGACCACATGGTGCAGCCACTTGGAATTGCCTCACAGAGGCAACCCCAATGGGAGGACAGCCACATGATGCAACTACAACCCAGCAGTCCTTTCCCTAGATATGTGACCTGCAAAAATTCACACATGTGCACCAGGAGGCATGTATGAGTACATTTACGATTTCTGTAAAGCAGAAACCTGGAATAACCCAGTGTTTATCAGCAGGAGAACAGTTAGTTTGTGGAATAGAATATTTTACAGCAGAGAAAATAGTGGAACTACAAGGATGTCTGACATCATGGATACAGTTTAGAAACATAATGTTGGAGGGAAAAGTCAAATAGCAGGTGCCATTTTTATAAAGGTCCTAGACAAGCAAAATACAGGTACCAAAATTGAAACTCTTTTTTCAAAGCAGAAGATGGTAATGAAATTTGGCTAGGAAGAGGGGCCAGGGCATGGCAAGGGGGAGGAGTACGCCTGTCACTTCAAGGTTATTGGTTCTTCAGCTTAACTCATGGGTATTAGTTTTCATTTTTATACTTTGTAGTTCTAGAAATTACACATTCTTGTGGTATATGACAAATGTTACACCACTTAAAGAGTCATAAGAAAGATGATAAGCCTCAGACTGAAAAGCATATTTACCATCTGTAAAGCTGCAGTGGATTAGTGTTTTGAAATCTCTAGTGAAGTCCTATGACTCTGAAAGAAAAAAGACAGCACAACTGAAAAAAATTAATGGAGAAAGGATCTGAATAAAAATTCACAAAAAAGAAGCCTGAGTGGCTTAATTAGCATGTATTGTGTTCAGCCTAGAAATAAGAGAATGCACAGTAGGCACCAAAGCGATTTTGTATTCATCAGCTTGCTAAAAATTTAAAAATCTGACAAAACAAAGTGTGTGCAAAATGTGGAGCATTAGAAGCCCACCCCTCTAGGATAGTTTGAATAAGTATATCTACTTTGGAGGATGACTGGATGATGTTGGATTAAGTTGACAGTGTTCAGAATCTAAGATCCAGCAATACTGCTTCAAAGGGGGATTACAAGAGTGTATTTTTCAGGTATTATTTTCCATAGTGAAACGTGAAAGCAGTGTAAGCAGCCACTTATGGGAGAATGGACAAAGAAATTGTGACTTTCTCATTTAACAAAACAGTATTATACAGAAGAGTGGTGAGTGAACTAGAGCAACATGAGTGGGTCTCACAATCATACTGTAGAATTACAGAACAGTGCGTTAGATCATGAAACCCTTCATTAAAAGTTTAAATTAAAGCAATATGTTATTTATGAACTTGTTTATACAAGACCAGCACAGCGACTTCAGTGGCGTTTGTACCTCTGTAGGGAAGGGAGAGGAGATATATGGGGCAGAACTCGGTTTCTGTAGTTTTGTTTTTTTCTTAAAAGATGAGTGATCATGCACAAATAGGGTAGATTGTTAGCCTTTCTTTGATACAGGTAAGTGGCATATGGATGTTTATTGTCTGGTCTTTTTTCTGTATGTTTATAATATTTCATAATAAATAATTTTTAAAAAGACAACATAGCCATAATTTTTAATTTTAAAAAATGTAATACTTAAAACATTTAGTTCAGAGCTTTATGTGTGGTAAAACCTCATTAACACATTAGACGGCTTTAATTGTATGTCCTCCAAGTGTTTTGTAGCACTGGTCTGTGAGAGTAAATTCCTGGAGTATAAAAAATATGTTTGTCAGAGCCATTTATGTAAGTGAGAAGTTTAGTAGATAGACATTTATAAACCTTTAGCTTCTAGAATGTAACTTGAGCTTTTAGTAATAAAGCTTCCCTTTATGATTTTCTCAAATGGAAGAGTATACATGGTAGAAAGAGGATGATTTGAAGCAAGCTAATGAATTTCCAAACTGGCTCTGACCACTAGTCCTGAGGCTTTGGGTAAATCCTGTAGCCATTTGGGGCATCAGACTTTTTTGTCTGCAAAGTTGGGCTGATATTAAATAGGCTTATATGTACATTTCCAAGTACAGAGCCTGGTACTTGTTGGGTACTCAGTAAGTTAGGGTACTAGGTGTTATGATGGAGTTTTTACTGGTGTGCTTTGACTATACTGAGGAAGAACCTCAGTAACAAACCTGTATTGTTCAAGTTGGAAAAGAAACGTGCTCTGGCAAATCACCTTGACTTGAGCTACTGGGCAGTTGTGGGCATTCCCATGTGGTCTGGCAGTCTTTGGTCTCTTGAATGGAAGTCTGGGCACCCTCTGCCTGGCTGGGCCTCTCTGACGTGTGGTACGTGTTTCAGGCCTTCTCCACAGTAGGCACTCCTGACTACATAGCTCCCGAAGTGTTCATGCAGACCGGGTACAACAAGCTCTGTGATTGGTGGTCCCTCGGGGTGATCATGTATGAGATGCTGATTGGTAAGTTGCATGCATTGAGAGAACTTTTCTGTGCAGCCAGGGAACACCTCTAAATTGATAGTTAGACTTTGTTTCAGTTGGTGGTGGACAGCTCTTGCAGTCTCATGTATCTCACTCTATTCCCAGGCTTACTGGTGTCCTGTAGGTGCTCTGCCAATCATTTATCATGTTTTCACTTCATCCTCTGCATCTAGCATCTTGTTTAAGTCTCTGGCTTTATTAAACATCCATTGTATGCTGAATGCTGAAACTGAGCATGGCGTCCTCGGTTTTCATGTCTGGTTTGCCCTCCACTTCCTTTCGCACATCAAAGCGTGGAACCGTGGTTACCTGAATGGTGTGTCTGTGTATTTAGGGGACATATGTGTGGGGGCAGCTGTTTGCCAGTGAGTACTAGAATGGTTCTATCCATGGGAGTACCGAGTTAGCCTGTGTGGATGCCTGGGGGTGGTATCTGGCTGGGTGGCCTTCAGGAACACTGGGTGGCTGCCTGGGGAGGTGGACGTATCCTGGATGGAGGGCAGACTGGGTAAACAGTGTTCGTGAGTGCTTAACCTCTTCTCTAGAGTTCTCGAAAAGAGGCATTCTGGTCTCTCTTAAAACCTGCACTTTCTTCTGACTCAGCTACTTTATCTGTATAAAGATGTCCTTAGGATGGAGTCTTTCTTATACTTTCTTCTCACTCAGCTAGTTTAGCACTTTATCTGTATAAAGATATCCTTAGGATAGAACCTTTTCTTAATGATGTTGTTGCATCTCATTTCTGCACTTGCAGCTCTGCTTCTGTCCACCTCTGTCTCCCCAGCTGTAGCCGTAACTGATTCTGTAGTGGTACCGGAGGCGCACTTTGAGATTAGGAGTTAGGGGGAAATAAAAGGTCGGTTTAGATGTCTTCTGGGATGAGTGGAAATAGTGTCCATGTCATGGAGGGAAGGTCACAGGGAGATATCTAGTAGCCATTAAGAAGATACATGAAATTGTGTTAAGGAGAGTAATCTCAGTTAGACTCAAAGTTTTCAGATGTAAAAGCTCCGAAGTTCCTTTTTTATTACAGGGTACCCACCTTTCTGTTCTGAGACCCCTCAAGAGACATATAAGAAGGTGATGAATTGGAAAGAAACTTTGACTTTTCCTCCAGAAGTTCCCATCTCTGAGAAAGCCAAGGATCTAATTTTGAGGTATCAGAGAATATTCCCAACCCAGACTTTTTTGAGTTGAATGAACTTTTTTTCTTTATCTGTCTCTTGAGTCTTGTCCTCCCACTTTAATTTAAAAAACCAAAACCAAACAAAAAAACAAGCCCATTGCCGTGGAGTCAGTTGTGACTCAGAGTGAGCCCGAGAGAGCAGAGCTGCCCCATGGGATTTCCAAAGATGTACACCTTGACAGAAGCAACTGGCACATCTTTTCTCCTGTGGAGCAGCTGGCGGGCTCAAACTGCTGACCTTTTGCTTAACCTCTGTGCCACCAGGACTCCTGCCCCCAACTTTTAAAAGATGCTATTCCTTTTTTCCCTTCTGAAGAGACTGTGTGAAGTTTGCTGCAAGACCTTTGTCTTTTCCAGATTCTGCTGTGAATGGGAACATAGAATTGGAGCCCCTGGAGTTGAGGAAATCAAGTGTAATTCTTTTTTTGAAGGTGTTGACTGGGAACATATCAGGTAAAGCCACATGAGAGCGTTCAGGATCATTGTGGCAGGTCTGTAGTTTGCTCTGTACTAGTTTGGAAGCAGTGTTATTGTCAGGCCGGGTCAGGGAATTCAGGTCTTTTCCTGATTGTCATTCATTTGTTGCCAGGATTGGGAGTTGGGCTTCTTGTCAGCCACGTGCTGTGGGGTCTGTGGAAGCTGGCAGCTGTTTGAACAGTGAAATGGGATATCGATTTCATGGTGAAGGGAGCATCTAAGAAGCCTGTTGCCCTTGCTTTTATCTAAAATACCACAACTTCTCTATTACTGGGGACCATCAGCAAGACTCTTCTTGCCCGAAGGCTGGGGTCTGTCACTGGGAGATCAACAAGGGAGATACAGAATGGAAGGAGAGGGGTTGCGGGAGCGTAGAGAGGAGTGCAGTGGAGATAGAAACATGGAGAGAACAAATGGTCACGTGGTAGAGTTCTGCCAGTGGCCGTGAGAGCCTGGCCTGCCTGTTGTGGTCTCAGACCTTCTCAGTGTTTGGTGATTGCTAAACAGAAGCTGAGCTGTTGTTTATTTTATAACCCTGTTGATCTGCATCCTGGTGATGTTTGTCTTTGAATCCTTACTGCTGCCGTTTTAGCCTTTCCTGCTCATTGGCATCTCCAGTGGAAGGACAGAGCCAAAGACCAGGGCACACCTAGAGGCCCAGTCTTTCTTTTAGCAGACAGGACAGGCAGTTGGGGGCATATAATGACTCTGAATTTTAGTTTATCGTTATTACCCCTTCCTAGCTGCACATGATTGAGTTACTTATAATTAGTTTATGTGGAGCAGTTGGCTCAGCTTATCAGGGTCACAGATTTTTTAAACAAAAGAAATACTACCTGTTGAGGAATAATCTTCCCCATGTCAAGCCAGAGATCCTTTTTGGAGACAGACTTGATTATTATGGTCCACGTATTTATTAACCACAGTAATTTTTGGCATGTCTGTTCTTGGCAGAGAAAGACCTGCTGCAATATCTATTGAAATCAAAAGCATTGATGACACCTCCAACTTTGATGAGTTTCCAGAATCTGATATTCTTAAGCCTGCAGGTAATGATACCATGAATACCTCCGCTCTTGCATTATAAGCACATTATTTCCTGCAGTTTTAGGGTGATGTTTACAAATTAGGATAGAAAACATGGAGAGGAACTTCATTTCTTCATACTCTTTGTAAGTATTTTTCCAGTGCTAATACTGGGTAATGATGAGCACCTGCTGAATGGAAAATGAATAAAAATCTCATGTTTAGACTGCTCAGCTGGTTGGGTAAGTCGTAAAGACCACTTGTAGTTATTTACTAAATTAAAGATAAAGCAACCGAAAATGACAGGAATGGAAAGATAAAACTGTATAAACTATTTGTGAAGCAATATGAAGTTCAAATAATATGGGCAAGCAAATGTGAGAAAAATTCTGAGAGTGCAAAATAACCTTTCCCAAATAGAAACTGCAGTTTGTTCTTCAGAGTGGCACGTCTTTGGTGCTGAGTGGTCAGTTGGACTAAGGCAGTAAACCAGTTCTCACGTCTGTTTCTTTCCCAGTGGCCACAAGTAATCACCCCGAGAGTGACTGCAGGAACAAAGATTGGGTCTTTATCAATTACACGTACAAGCGCTTTGAAGGTCTGACTGCTCGGGGGGCGATACCTTCCTACATGAAAGCCGCAAAATAGTGCCCTTGGCTTGGAATCCCAAATGGAGCACAAGTTCTTCGTACAACTTTACAGTTTTCCCTTACACTTTTTTGAAAAAACTTCCAAGAAGTTTTACGGAACTTGCCAGTTGTCATGGTCAAGTCTCCTGAAATGCGACAGTAAGTGGATTCTCTTCCACGACGCATCTGAAAGTTTACAGAACGGGGACAACTGTGTCTACTCCAGCAGCCATACCTAACTGTCTTTGCTTCTGTAGAAGCCTCGTGAGCCAATTTGGTGGGTATTCAGAACAAAACAAAACAAAAACAAACATTTTCTGAAGTTCATCAGAATGAGGGGGAAAAACAGCCATCAACCAACGTCACTGGGTTTGTAACATGTACTCGTCAAGTGTCAGCCAATTCCTGTGATTTTATGATGTGTTACCTGCCAAGCCTACCAAGTATTTTTTTTTATTAGTAACATCCCATAGTACTATGGAAATAAAGCAATAACAGTACTGAGGAGATAAGGCAGCCAGCAGTCTGGCTGAAATGAACCACCATCCTGGGGGGTGGTGACGGTAGCTGCTCCCCTAACTTGCCCTCTGGCGAGTGGCTCTTTTTACAGCCTCCCTTCGTGGTGCACTTTATTTATGGTACTAGGGTAAAGATCCGTAATCCACTGGGGTATTTCTTCCCCCCATCTCAAATGCTCATGCTGCTTTACTGAGTGTTGAGGGTAGGAGATACCAGCTTGGTCCATTGTTGTTCTAGAAGGCTTGAAAAGCTACTTGGTATTGCCAGGGAGTTCAGTATCATGTGGAAAACCCAAACTTTTCCTCACGGCTGCATTGGAAAATCCCCAAGGCCAGCGTTGCTACTGCAGTCCAGTAATACCCGCAAGGGCTGCCAGGAAGAATGCAGTTTTCACGCAAGGAGAGCCCAGGCGGAGGCGGGAGCCTGGGACACTGGGCCGAGGTGCTGCTCCTGCTTCTGCAGGGTCCCCCATAACCCCTGGAGATGGAGAAGGAACCAGCCCAGCAGAGAGCACATAGCTGGCTGCCAAGTCCTCGGTCCTTGGTGCAAACTGTGTCTTCTCTGGTGTTTCTCCCTTCCCAACTCTAAGTAACCATTTTGCCTTGGAATCATGATTGAATTGTTTTTCCTTTGCAGATGCCTTCCTGGGGGATATTCCTCCCCGCCCTAAAGGGTCGCCTGCAGCTTGGGCCTCTGCTGCGGCATTCTCTCATGAAGACCCTCTGAATTTTAGCATAAAGTGCCTTCTCTGTCGCAGCTGCCACCACCTCTAGGGGAACTGTGCTGTGTCAGGAAAGTGTGGAGGCTCCATTTTAATGCATTATTACCTTTTCTTTAAGTTTTGATAACTTCTAAAGCATCATTTGCACCTGTGTTGGTAACTTGGCCTGTTGCAGAGTCACAGTCAAGCAACAGCTGGGGGACGGCTGTCTACCAGTCTCGAGGTTGTGAAGTCAGCTTTGAAAGGAGAGTGTGTGCTAGCTTACATCTTAGAGGAAGAGTGGTAGGAAAGGTTAACTCGGGATGAAGGCGATGTGTTTGCCCCTTAATCATTCATTCATCAGCTTTCAGTGAAAAGGAAGTAAATGGGATTCTTTTGTGAACTTTGTAGTCTTTTTGTATTACCAGATAGTCAAGTTTTGACCCCTGTGTGTGTTGCAAGAGTATGTCGTAAGCATGGGTGCTGAGAAGTAAGTGGCGTGGTAGTTGAGTCTGTGTCTCGGGGAGTGGCAGGGGATGTGTTTTAGGGGGAAATGCCCACATTTTAACTTTTAAACTTTGGAATAAACTATGTGAAAACTGTAGTGGAAGTGTTTTTTTTAAAGCAGTTTGGCTTGTATTTCAAAGAGGCAGAGTGCTGACATACTTTTTTTAACCCCGCTGTCGCCAAACCAAGGGAACACTGCATCATTAACTTATGAAAGGTGCTTCTTTTCTGACTCAGGAAAGCTGGGACTGGCTTTTTTGTTCCCAGAAAGCCAGTGTTCTGGATGTTGCCCATACAGAGACTGTCTCATGTTGGGCCCACACGCTGAGTAGTGTTGTCACCTGGTGCTGTCACCTGGTGGACTATCTGTACAGCTGTTTCTAGCCCAGCCCGCCCTGCCCCTTATGTTTTTTCCATCCAGGGGTCAAATAGGAACCTCATGAATCCACAGGGGGTGCTTCTCAGCTCACCCATCTCAGAGGTAGGGAATGGAGTTGTATTGTATCTACTTCGGAGCCTCTTTTCCGGATAGGGAAAGGAGCCTCAGAGGCTAAAAGAGAGCATTCAAAGACCACTGAGGATAGAAGCTGCAGGCAGAGGGAAGCTGAACCCAGCCTGAGTGGGGAATGTCTTGTCGGGGCTTACGGGTCCTAGGAATCATGTTGAGAAACGCAGGCTCAGTGTTGATCCTGTTCATACACAACTCTTCCCTCCTGCAGTTGTGGGAGTCAGAAAACGATGGAGCCGTAACCGCTGCATGCTGAAATGAAACAGGTCCTGAGTAGCACCCGGCCTCTTCTTGATTCAGTGGTACATTAGGCTGTTCTTCAGGACTAATACTCGGGTTCTAATAGATGGCTGATTTCAAAAGTCACATATATGGCACAGTAGGAGACCCCTCCCGTCAGTTTCTCTGCATCATTTCCTTGGAAAGTATGTTTCTGAATCACCCTGTCCTGTTTGTCTCTCCTAACCTGATGTGTATAACCCAAATAATAGTTTAAATTGAACTCAAAAGGATTCAGGGAATAATACTTTTCACTTGTTAGGTAGCATCTGTGTTCTGGATTGATCTATCTAAGCCAGCTCTAATGTCAAAACAGCCTCCATGATGCTTTTTCATCTATGTTTTCAAACACAAACATCTTGTCCAAATGACATTTAAGTCCCTGTATTGTACTGGGCCCAGGAATGCGTGCTGGGATGCAGTAGGGAGCCCACTGTGGTTCTGAACTTGGATCGGTTTGAGAATACACACCAAGAAGCTTAATAGAATGTAGGACCAACTGTAAAATTACTGTATTAGTGTACTGACAAGCCAGGCCAGAGTTTGGAGGGGCTCAGTAAGCTTCCTGGATATGTTTCTTAGTAGCAGTGGTTTGGCAGAGGGGAAGAAGTGAGCCCAGAATTTTGGAAGCCGGTCATGCCTGTGGCTAACAGGATGCAGCTGTATTAGTCATCTTGTGCTGCTATAACAGAAATACCACAAGTGGATGGCTTTAACAGAGACTTTTATTCTCACAATTTAGGCTAGAAGTCTGAATTCAGGGTGCCAGCTCCAGCAGAAGGTTTTCTGTTGGCTATGCCAGAAAGTCCTTGTCACCAGTTTTCCCCTTGTCTAGGAGCTTCTCAGTGCAGGAACCTTTCTTGGTGGTTGGAGGTTCTTCTACTAGATTCTCTCTTTCATATTTCCAAAGAGATTAACTCAAGATACAACCTGATCTTGTAAATTGAGTTCTGGCTTGTTAACTGCCTCTAATCCTGCTTCATTAACCTTCATAGAGGTAGGATTTACAACACAAAGGAAAAGCACACTAGATGACAGAATGGTGGACATCACACAATACTGGGCATCAGTGATGAGCTAAATTGGTACATATTTTGGGGTGACACAATTCAGTCCATAAACAGTATGCCTTTGTGGAGGATGGAGTGTGGAACACTTGGCAGTCACTTCTGTTACCTCCTCATTTCCCTCCTGCTACAGCCCACTCCCCTGACTCAAGGGCGGTGGGTCTGGTCTGGTCTGACGGCCCACTCCAGTCTGGTAACGGTCACATGTGCAAGATACGGATTAATTACCTTATGTGTAGAATATACCAGTTACTGTTTGTAACCACTCCTGTGCTGACCAGCGTCATAACTGCCATATCCTCCGAGTTATCTTCATCTTGCTATTCCTGCTGTCTTTAACACGCTTGACTTGTTACACTGCCCTCCTACCTCTCAAGACTTCCTCCTTGATGATTTTTCTGCCTACCAGGTAAATGCAGCTGCTCCAGGTGCTCTCTGCCTTTGCTGTCTTCACCGTGATTCTTTTGGTAGCTTCGACTACCACTTCTGTGGTGAGGTCTTCAAAGTCCCTCTGACGAACCTTGACCCTTCCCAGAAATTTTAGATTCCATACAACATACTAGATACATATCATCATCTGGACAAGGCTGCCTACAGGCTCAAATTAAGGTCCAGATGGAACTCCTCTATCCTCAGCGTTTTTCCTAGCTTGTAGCCAGCCATCCAAGCCTACAACCTTAGAGCCTTCTTAAATGAGAGCCGTTAGTAAGCAGACCACCCGACTCCAGGTTGTGGCCATCCTCTCTACCAGTGTCTTCATCACCCCTTGCTGAGTCCACTGCAGTGATTTCTTGGCTGACCTTTCTTGTCTCTGGTCTTTTCCCCCTTTTAAGCTTGTCCCCCCCTTATCACTGTCAAGAAGTTCTCTTAAGTTTCAAGTATGATCCTGTCCTCCCCATTAGGGCTCCCAGCAGGTAACAGCACAAGTTTCAAAGCACCTGTTTAGCTGCAAAGGTCCTTAATTCTGACGTGATCGTTGTGACATCCGGTGTCTTCCCTGGTGACCACAGCAATCATTTAACTTTTGCATGATTTCTCAATCTCCTCTCCTCATAGCCATGGATCTAGGGTACCTAGTATTTGTCCTTCACAGTTGGGCTGGTGTATGACTTCTAGAAGCCTTTCGTGAACTTCTTGTACTCTTCACAGCAATAACTAGTTACCCATCCTTTTGGGCTTCTTCAGTTAGCTGGACTATCACAGGTCTGTCTGCTCCATGTAATTATAAAAGCCCCTTGAAGGATAAACTGTCAGCATCTCTGTAGCTTGGCACAAAATAGCAGCATGGGCCATCAGTCTTGTGGATGAGCTTTTGTTAACCCTTGTGCTGCCTGCCTGATAAAAGCAGGCCTCCTTGGGAGGTGCAGGGTTGCTTTAGCACACCTTGAGGTTGTCGGTGTTAGGGGTGAGCTCCCAGGCTAAGGGCACCAAGGGAATCTAGCAGACAGGAAATGGGGGTGTGGGGGACAAGGGGCAAAATCACAGCTACCAAGGAATGAGCAAGAGACTCTCCAGTGTTTCCAAAGTGCAGGCCTGGACTCTGCCTTACTCCTGTACTTGCCTAGTTTCTAACACTGTTCCTCACTTGCTTCCAACAAGTAGATGTTGATGGCTCCCCTTCCCTTCGGAATTAACCCTTGGCTCTGTGGAGTCTTGTTTAGTTGGATTTGAGGAGCCACAGGCATCCATGGGCTGTGGAATGCAAGATACCTGGAAACTTGAGAGAAGGCTGACGTAAGGGCTCTGGTCCCTGTAAGTTACAAAGAAGTACCTGGGTGGAAGAAGCATACACAAGCCCAAGGAGAGCCATGTCCCCCTTGGGGAAGGCAGAGGCTTTGTCCTGGCCAGGCTGGGTACCACTCTCTTAAGCCTCTTGTAACATTTTTTTTTTTTTTTTTTTTTTTTGCTAAAACACAGTACAGACACACAAATGATAATACTTTAATTCTTGAAAAAGTATCCAAATACAGGATTTCGTAAACACTGGTGGGTGAACAAGTGCCGTTTGACAATACAAAGTAAAAGGCAAAACCTACAGGTATTTGTATAATGTTCCCCTGAAGAGGCAATCCCACCCAGGGCACAAACTGCGGCTCTTTCTTTCAGGAAGGCATCAGGTTTGCTTTTTGGGCCACTATGCCCATGTTAATTTCCAAAGAACGGCAAGAAATGGCATTGAACAAATTACTAGAATCTCTTGATTCTTAACTTTGTTCTGACAGTTGATTAAAAAACAGAACTTCCTACCACGTGTAACAGTGAGTTAAGCCTGGGTGCTGGATAAAACGTTTTTTATTTAAAGAAGGACTCTTTGGAACCCCACCTGCAAGTACACCCACCCTCACCTTCTATTTCACAGTATTGTTGTAGATCTGTAGACACCAGCTGTCACTCTTTTCTGGGCATTAAAATAATATTCTATTTTACACTGCGGTAAATCCAGCTACTTTCTATCTTTGTTTTTCTGTCTTTCTTTCAGTACTTTTCCTCCACTCGGGAGGAAGTACTAGGCAAGTACAAGGGAGATACCATGACATAAATAACACATTTAACGCTGTCTCCCTGCCCTCCCTGCAGTTATTCTGAGGCGAATGTGAGTATCAAGTATGTACCATACGAAATACACAAACTCAGACTCGAAACCTCAGATTCATCTTGGCTCACTAAAATGCCTCTGAGGAAGGCATTTCAGATGAAACCATTATCTTAAGAAAATGTTTCTGCATAAGCAGACTGGCTTATTTAGGCACTTGGAAAAAACACCAAACCTGATTTCCACCTTTTTTTAATTACGTAAGTTTCCCTTGCTCAGCTGGCCACTAACTGCCTTTGAAGGGAATGACCACAGCCTAATCCATGTCTCCATGAGGACTACGAAGTCCTGCCATAGCCAGATGTCCTGGCTGAATGGGGCCCCACAACTGCAGAGATGCTACACTCCAGACTGGGGCGAGGGTTCCCCCCAGTCCCACCCAACTGACACCAGCAGGGATTTAGTGCCACAAGATTTCCAGCTCAGTAAACCCCCTTGGGTTGGGACCAGGAGCCTGTTAACCTGAAGTTGGGAAAAGAAAAACCTAGTTCTCAAGAGCCTGAGAAAATGAATCATTTATGTAGAACAAGGAGCCAGGTCCTCACCACACTCTCATGGCTTGGCCTTCCACCTTGCAAGGCTAACAGTGTGTTCAGTGGTGGAGTGTTCACACTGTTAACAACACATAAGCTTTTATAATGAAGTTACATGTAAAATCACAACACTCAAGGGAAAGTCATAAAATACATACACATTTAATTGAGTTCCTTTGCAATGGCATGGAAGTCCACTGAGAAAGGTAAAGCAAGCACCATCAAATAGTTAAGTGGGCCGGACAACTGCCGGTTGGTATCAGTGTGGTGCTGGTCAGGTCAAGGCCACACCTGACTCAAACGTGAGCCAATCAGTGTGACAGCCACAAAAGCTACCCCCGGCTGGCTGCACGTTCCCCCTTAACTAACTGCTGTCAGCCTTGCAAATGGAAGTCAGTGCTTCTCAGGAGACCTCTGTAGGTGTGGGATGGTTCACTTGCACCCCCATTTCCCTTTCTGAGTAGGGACCAGAGCCCTGACCAACACTGTGATGCTGATCACACACACAGAACACACTAATAGAATTCTGTTCTTCAAGCCTTGAGAGAGTACTTGACCTTTATCTTTGGAAAACTGTTAACTAGGGGAGTCATCAAATGGAATCAAGTAGTTTGCCCTATCTTAACTACAGCAGTGGAATTTCAGAAAACCAAAGTCATGTTTTTATAAATAACCTGAAGGAAACTGACTCTTCCCATTCTGTGGTGAATAAATGCCCTGGATGGGTGACTGGATGGCTAACTTATAATACAAAGTGGGAGATAACCTCAAAACACACCTGGCTTTGGACGGTTCAGTTCCTAGGCTCTAAAGGCATTCACCCGTCAGCATGCCCATACAGGGGTGCTGCCCATCTCTTCAGCCAGCTCTGCTGTGAACAGCCACGCAGTGTTAGAAGAAGGTGGCTCAGACCACGGGGTCAGGAGAGAGAGCCACCTGGGGTCTTACATGATATGCAGTATTAGCAGACAGATCCAAATTACTCAGGCCTACTTCTCTTCAGTTCACCTTCCCTTTCAAGAAGAATGACATTAGTATTGTTTTCTTAGTGTGAGGGCAGCCGCCGTTTCAACACATGAAATGCATTAATGTCCAAAAAAGTTCCACAGGAAAAATCTCCACACTAGGACACAGCCTGCATGGACAACACTTGTGCACGCAACTTCAGTGGGGTGTTCCTCCTTTGTGCTCCTGTCCTTCCATTGAGTACCTGAGAGGCCACTAAGTACTTGTGGGACATTTCTGCCGACAAACTAAATGCCTTTAAACCAAATCTAAGTGCTCCCGGCCACACCCACAGCCTTGTGTTGCACAGGGCCACACTCCTGTTCCCAATCAGCGTCATCAAGATGGCTTGATTTGAAGAGGTTCTTCTACTTCAGTTGTGAGTTATATTCCAAATGAGTAATCTGTTCAGGCTCAAAATCTCTGAAGCTCAAAAAGTTTTGTAAGCACTATTATGCCATTACTCTTTCTGCCAAAGAATCTGTTTCCAGTTTTCGATTAGTCATTGCATTAATGAAAAATAAAACAGAATTAGAAGCTCTTAAGAATTTCCCTTTGGACATTCTGAATGGGTGCCTTCTTTTTCCCAGATGTAGTCTGGGTGCAGGGACCACCCAGAAGGGCTTCCTCATCAACCTCTAATGACCACCCCATCAGTGCCTGTTTGCAAGTGACACAGATTGTCTCCTTTTAAGTTTGGTCCCTTTGCTACTAAGAGATTTGCCTCATCAGAAACATAACAGACAGCACTCCAAGAGCTGAGTGTGACGATGAGGACCGCCTTGCTGACCGTGAGGCAGCAGGAGCCTTCCCTCCCTGTCTCTGCAGCTGTTCAGAGACTTGCTGAACAGCACCAGAGCCACGTTTCTCGGGTTCTCAGGGCTGCTGCAAAGCCGGCAGCTGCAGGACCAGAGCTGCAGGACCTCCTGCTAAAGGCAAGAACTTACAGAAAAGAACACACATCAATTATGGGGAAAAGGGAAAGGACAGGAGACAGACATGTTCCTTCCTCAGAGGGAGCCACACCATGGGCAGGACTGGGTGTGGGCATCCTGGACAGCAAAACTCCAAAAAGGAGTGGGCCCGCCGCTGGCCCTAATCCTGAAAGTCATTAGATGCCATCTGAGACAGGGGGGCATTCAGTCTGTCAAGTTCATCTACTTGGGGTGGATGGTGCATTAGCATCTCCTGGTCCTCCGGGACATCCTCTCCGGCAGCTACCAAGTTGGTGAGAGACTTGCTTCGTACACATTGGAAATCCACATGGCGACTCTTGCCTTCTTCCTTCTCCCAAGACATCTGGATAAAGGGGCGCTGCACGTAATTGTAGATTACTTCAGAGCGGCCACCGGGTCTCCTCTTAATCTTTTCCTTACAGGTAGGATAGCCTGAAACAGTGAAAAAGGCCTGTCTTTGTGGCTCTGGAACACTGCTCACTCTGGCACCCATACTAGAGCCCTGGTGTCCCCCTGTTCTGTAGGAGTTAGGAGCTACTGCAAGGTAGAGTTTCCACTCCTTGGAAACTCTATGGGGCTACTCTGTCCTATAGGGCCACTACAAGTTGGAATTGACAATCACAGGTTTGGGTTTTTCTGGTTTTGGCACTCATACTTTCCTAACCCCGTCACGTCCCTCCCAGCTGTGTACAGCCTTACTTCACTCCTGCTCATGCTAACAGTCTTGTCTCTAGAAGGAGCTAGTTAATCCAACAGAAGTAAGAATTTCATCCCTCTCATGGAAGGGGAGGAGAAGCCTCTTACTCATTTTAGGAGTCTTTCGTGACCATCAGTAACATCACAGAACAAAAATCTTACAGGGTATGGCTACTCCCCCCTCTTAATTCTGTTGGTCAGAGGGTCACTATGAGTCTGGTTACTGTGAGTTTGGGCTACAAGGCACAGTGTGTGAGGCACAGTTACAGAAATGTGGACTGTTTAAAGCAGGGATGGTCCCTGAAAAAAGGTGACACGTAAAAGGAAGAAATCTTAGAGTGGTTTCACAGGTGAGAACTCGAGAGGCAGAAGAGGGAGGCAGTCATCTCGTGAGTTGTTTGGAAGAATGTGCTAATGGCAGAACACTGACAGTCTGCCCTGGGAAACAGGGGGTCCCTATCAACCTGCCCCTGGGGTTTCCCAGGAGACAAGTAAAGGACAGACAGAGTGGACGGTTATTACATGGGTGATCTTTGAATCTCTTCCAGCTTTATGTTCCAACCTAAATCAGATACAGTGAAGGTCTGCTGAGTTCTGTGGGGAAGAGGGAGGCAGCAGGATGACAGGACACAGAGTCAGAGACACCGTGGGTAGTGAGACGGGAGAGACCAAGGTGGCTGCTACAGGAATCTGTCTCTGAGCCTCTTCTATGAGGCTAGGGACCACAGGTTAGGAGCCACTGCTCAAGATGATTTAAAGTAGTTCTGTAAATGTACCACATGTTCCTCAAAGGTAGGCAGTGGAGCAGTAACTTAAATTTTGAGTCCTCAACGTATAACTTTCAGAAGGACCTATTCACATCTCAGTAACATCCTTACCAAGACTGCTGCGGTACAGTCCTTCCACATGAACCCTGCCACCTGACCTCTCCACCCTGACCTCTCACTGTCCTCACCCGCACTGCTCTTTATCCTCAAGTGCTAAACAGTAACTAGTCCTGGGCTGTTTTAATGCATTTTCAACTGAAAATAAAAAGGAAGTGTGAGGCAAACAAAAAAAAACCCTTCAAACCTGAGTTGGAAAGTACTTTTCACAAGTGTCTATTCCCTAGGCCTCCGGAAGCTGAATGACGAGGACACAGGCTGTGGCCACTGGACCCACCCTCCTCCACACAGCATGCAACCTGAATACTGACTGGGACTATTTTTACCTTCAATTCCAATGCGAATGTTTTTTAGGCCCCGTTCCTTCAACACTGTTTTTGCAACATCCCGATTCTCAATATATTTGAAGAATCTGTAGAGCTTGGAGCTATAAAGAACTAGGAGGAGGGAAACAAAAAAGTCAGTGATTTCCATAAGGACAGAAGCTAACTGAGTCAGACTAGTGAAAGGTATATCTCACTCATGATGCCAAAAAAATCCAGATGAATCAAAGATTAAATGCTAAATTAATAAGCCAAACCATATAAATACTAAAAGAAATCAAAGGAGTTTTTATAACATCAGGGCGGGGAAGGGTTTTCTGCATATAACATAAAATCTAGAAGCCATGAAAGAAACATGGCTGACTACATAAAAATACAATGTCTCTGAACAGCTCAGCAAAACTAAAAGACTAAATAACCAGCTGGGAAACATAACTACAACTCATATGACAAAGCTGACTTTCTGAATATACACTGAGTTGCCACAAAGTAAAAAACAATAGTTGTGTAATGGGCATAAGTCATAAATACAGCTAAAGAGAAAAGAAAGAAAAATGGCTCTTACAAACTGAAAAGACATTCACCCTCACACAATAAATGAGAAATGCAAATTAAAACTCAGTCAGATGCTGTTTTTATCTGCCAGACTGGCCAAGATAAAAGTTTGGAAGAACACTGTTGGTGAAGGCATGGGAACAAAGCTGTCCCGTACTGTTTCCTGAGTATAAACTGCTACCACCTTTGTGGAGGACAGTCTGGCAACATCTATCAAAACTGTAAAAGCACAAACCTTTTGACACAAATTGCATTTTCAGGAGTAATCTATAGAGATGGAAGCTTAGTGGGTTAAGTGCTACGACTGTTAACCAAAGGTCAGCAGTTCAAATCTGCGAGGTGCTCCTTGGAAACTCTATGGGGCAGTTCTACTCTGACCTCTAGGGTTCCCGTGCGTTGGAATTGACTCAGTTATAGTGGGTTTCATTTTTTTAGACTAGAGACACACGTGTCAAAAGACCATGTAAAAGGATCTTCAGTACAACATCATTTAAATGCCAAAAGACGGCACATATGCAATGTCTATTAACAGGGACTGGTTAAATCAATCAGGCACATTCATGCCATGGAATACTATGCAGTCATAAAAAAGAACACGGTCCTTTTCATGTAAGAAATGATACAGATAGTGTGTATAATACAGTATCATTGGAAAAAGGGGAAAAATTGTGTATGTAATCACATATACTGAGTGTACCTAGAAGGACTTAAAAAAAAAGAATGGAGGAGGAAAACTCAGTGGACGGGGCAGGGTGGGAACAAGACTTTTCAACGTATATCTTTTGTAGTTCTTGAATTTTGAATTATTTCCAATTTGAAAAGATTTTAAAATGAAACAAATTGAAGAAAAGAATGAAATCACCACTTGATGTGCTACTTCAGTATGTGACACGGCATTGGGAGGAGGGGCTGGGCATGACAAGGCATCAGAGTCACTACATTCCCCAGCACAAAGGTCAGACCTGCCAGTGCTAGAGGCTTATCCAGGTCAGTGCGCTAGTCACAATGGTCCTAAGATCTAACAGCTGCTCCAGGCAGTACGTGTTCCTTGCTGAAAACATCTACACCATGTAGGGGCTCCTACTTTGGGAGTACTCCTCCCCCATAGGTGGGGGGTGGTCTTCATCCCAGTCCACAGAATCCTCATCTGTCAGCACAACAATGTGGCACTCTCGCTCCCCCTTCTTGGCACAGCCCACCATGATGGGCAGGATCAGCTCCTCGAGATAGTGATCAAATTGCTTGTGCGCCCCATCATTAGACAGCTCATGCAGCAGAGCACCTGGGGGGAGAAACGGCAGGTGAAACTTCCTGTCTGCCCAAGTGCACATCTTAGTGGAATGAGAAAAAGATGACGAGTAATAGATACACCAAGGGTAAGGTCCAGATAAGCGGCCCATCTAAAGGCAGAGAGGTAATTAAGCTGACTCTGCTAGATGGGTTTTTCACTCTATCATTCTTCACCTTTCTCAGGGTTACTAATCTCTAAGCACTCTCATCACCTGAGGTTTTGCTGGGTATACAGTGTTGGACCATAAACATATTAACTCTACAGGAGACAGAGCCATCATTTGGGGACCCTGATATCAGTAGTTCAAGGACCACCAGAGAGGAATCACCTTAGTTTGGAGACACAAAGGAGCTTGTTCTAAGTGTGTACCAGGCCCAGCAGAGAAATAATAATCCAGAGACCTTCATGGAACACACAGGAAAAATACTTCATGTACTTGGAAGACAACTAGCCCTGGTGGTGCAGACAGTTACACCCTTGGCTGCTAACCTAACCGGTGGTGGTTCAAACCAACCAGCAACTCAACAGGAGTTATACCTGGCAATCTGCTTCCGTAAAGATCACAGCCAAGAAAACACTAGAGGCAATCCACTCTGCCACATGGGGTCATTAGGACTCAGAATCGGCCTGGCAGCACCCTAACAGTGACAACAACTTCAAAGAATAATGTGTTCAACAGTTTGAGGAAGTTTAGATGGTGATAAAAGCATGAAGTTTATAGTGAGATGATTTGAATTTTAAACCCAGCCTCAATGCTGAGAGCCTTGAAAGCAAGAAAATTTCTCAGTCGTCTTGTAGGTGACATCCTCACCCATGCATCATGGTTAACTGGTGTAAGATTTCAGCAAGCCCCTATCTATAAGGAACTTAGCCAGCATTAAGTAGATAATGATGATAAAAATGATGACAAGAAGAACCCAGCAATTTATACAAGTTGATTTTATTAGTGAGTCCTTCCTTGTCTGAGGATCACACGACCCTATCTGTTAAACAGAGGAACGACAGACACCAAGACCCTGAGAGGGAAAGCAAGCTGGCTTGGTGACTCAGAGGTCAAGCTAATTTAAGAATTACTACCTCTTCTCCTTTCTTTATTCCAATTTCTCAACACGCTGAGGCAAGAGGAAGAACGGGTTACCGTAATTCGTGTCACATCTCTGCCTTTGTAGGTGATTTCCAACTCACACTTAAAACTTTCCGTTTAGTAATAAAAATATTGGGCCGTTCCAAGTAAATTCAAAGTGCTGCCGGCAGCTCCTCCTGTACTTACTGAGATCTTGACATCGGATGGTGTTGAAGTCAAAGTTAATGCAGAGATAGTCACATGTGTCTCTGAGGTCTGGAATAGAGATGCCATCAGGACAATTGATGATACCAGTTTTGTAGTAATCCTGTAAAGAGATTACAGAGAAGAAATGCAAGAAAAGAATAAGATGAAAAACTGCCTCTTCTACCTTACTTACTCTTGACTCTGTTAGAGTGATGGGTTACTGGAATCATCACAGAATTGGGTGTTTTGTTAAATGGCAAAGAGTTACCTGGCTATCCTGACATGAACGCAACCTGGTCCTGACTGAGTTCAGAGACGTGAAAAGGACTTAACGGGCACAGAAAACGGGAAGTGAGGAGGGAAAGGCAACAACCAGAAACTCAGGGCCCTGCGGTCAGTAACAGTTTGACGGGACTCCAGGCTGCTGACTATGCATGCCCAGGGTAGAGGACATAACCAGAAAGACCCCCACACACCAGCACCGTGCGGAATACAGTTGCACTGATCCCTTCAGCAATCTCATACTCTCCCTTCTCGTTGGGCCGCGTGAAGTTGTACTCTCTTCCTGGTCCAAACATCCTGAAAGAGACACAGCAAGGTTACTTTTTCCAGCAGGACCCTTCTTAGATGAGACTTCTCTCTTGCCACCTCATTCTGGAAGACTTCACTGTCTCGCAGTGTAAGTTAAAAACACAACACTGGGACCCGACCCCTACTGTCATACTCAAGTCTTAGGGAGACTCCCTTCAGATAAGAAAAGAAGGCAGCAATTGCTTCAGGCACCTGCAGGCAAGGAGAATGAAGCAGCAACTCCTCCATGTTCACCTGTAGTGAGCGGGATAGCAGCTGTGGAGTTGGCCCTTGGAAAACCTCTGGATTGTGTGACTGTCGCCTGTGACACCCTCGCCATGGCCCAGGACCTGTCTGTACACACAGTGCAGCTCAGGAAGCACATGCATCTGACCTTCCCTGTTCTTTCTCCTGCCTCCATCCACATTCACCTAGCCAGTATGCTATTCCTCAATATTGCTGAGTTTTCCTTTGCAACCTCTAAATCTGGTAGATGAATCTATAATAACGGGTACAGAGAAGTTAATGCTTTCCCTTTCCTGGTACATGTTAATGGTTAGACACTAGAAAAATCTACCCTTATTCAATCTCAGAGGTAACTTTAGTGATAGGTGTATCAGGTAGAGCAGAAAAGGACAGAAGGTACTGAGCTGGTCAGCAATTTGATGTATTTCAGAGAAGCACACCACTCTGGCATGAACTCATGAAGGCCGAGGGGAAAGGCCTACCTTTTTCATTCACTTCTTCCCATCCTTCCCCTCTTCCCTCAGATCCCCTGCACTCCCACTGCCCCGTGACTTCTGCTGCTCCTGCTGCACTCGGTAAGAGCTGCGGAGTGATGGGAAGCGGCACCAAGGAGAGTGCGGGCCGTCGGGCACCACTAGCCAGGCTGATCTGATGTCCCCAAGGAAACTCCCTGACACTGCCTGCCTGAACCTGCCGGAGGCCCTGCTGTTCAGCTGTTGCCCACTGTTTCCTCTGAAATGGCTGCCTTTCAAAGGTCTGTAAAAGACTCCCAAATCATGTGCTTTCCAAATGACTGCACCCTGCCTAAGATACTATCTTGATTAGTCTTCAAAGGATGCTGACATTTTTCTGGAATGCTCTGGAGGAATCTAGCTGAGACAACTGTGAATCAGAATAGCGAACAACATGCCATACATGTAACCCCCCCATCTATCATCAGTAAGACTCTCAGTTTTTTATTTAGTACTGACACGCATTGACAGTAATTCATTCCAAGTCCCTCAGCTCGTCACCTTTTTCACTAGTAGCCCACATGTGTACGCTCACTGGCTACTGTATGTAGCCAGAGGACAGAACAAGTCTAAGTAACTCACAGAACTCGTGACTCGACTGCCTCAGCTGAATGACCCACCTGGAGAGTCAGACTCTTCTTCATTTGAGAACCTGTCTTACGTATGAAAAATCCAGATGTCATCCGAGTATCTGTTACGCAGAAGACGCTGGCCTTTCTTCTCTTGATGACTACTTCCAGGGGCAATGTACCTCAGCCAGCCTGCCCTCAGGACCACTCTCTGGGGAGCTAACAGTGGTGGAGGGTATCAAGACCAAGGACAGGAAGTCAAACTTGATAAAACACAGGGCCAATGTGGAAACTGCTTTATTATTCTAGTTTCATCTTACTTCAGATGTTTGAGAAATATATAGTTGTGAATTATGTGTGTATATTTAGCACAAAACAGCTGAATTCCCTTTCCCCTAGAACTTGGCAAATTAGTGATTCATTCTGATTGTGAATTCATTTCGAATTAGTTCCAAGTCCTGATAGAGCTTACAGAACAGAACTCAATGCTGCCAAGCTAATTCTAACTCACAGTGGCCCTAAAAAAACCTACTGCCATACAGTCGATTCTGACTCAGAGCAACTCTGTAGGACAGATGAGAACGGCCCTCACAGAGTTTCCAAAGAGCATCTGGTAGATTCAACTGCCAACCTTCTGGTTAGCAGCTGTAGCTCTTAACCACTACACCACCAGGGTTTCCAAGGGGTGGCTGGTGGATTCAAACTGTCAGCCTTCTGGTTAGCAGTAGAGTGCTCAACCACTGTGCCACCAGGACTCCCAGTGTAGGTTAGATCTAGACATAAAACAAAACCTACATCTAAGTGGGTAGGAATCCACTTCGATTTTCCCTATATGGCTTTGTCCTGTATCCTGTGGACCACTTGTCTGAGTCTATATTTTATTAAAAAACAAACAAAAGCCCACATCTTAGGTCTCACTTTATCCCAGCACCCTGGATGTGCAGAACTCAGAAAACAGTATTATTTTTGTAAGGTTATACAAATTGCTGCTATAACAAAATAAATATCTAGTGTCTGTATGAGAGTGAGTTTAAAGAGAAGCAGGAAAAGAGATTTAGCAGGTTATTTTCTTCCATAGTTCCAACTACACTTCTCTTTGTGGGGGCTCATTTCATCATACCAGCTTTGTAAGAAATAAGTATAAAATGCTAAATAAATAAAAACACCACCAACAAGCCCTCTCTCACAAATGCAGTGCTTTTTATTCTCACATCTGATGCCAGATAAACAGCAGGTATAGCTATGCATTCTCGAGAACAAAGTGAAACCGGAAGGAAAGGACGGTCAGTTACCTTCCTAACATGGTGTCCGGATGAGCAGTGAAAATCTGTGGATTCACAACAAAACGTGTGCCGTCTACAAGAAGAGTCACTTTTTCGGGTGCCTGGGAATGACTGTTACCGCCGAAGCCCACACTGCTGTTTCCAAGTCGTTCTGCAGCAGTACAGGGTTCGTGGCTCCGTTTCTTCCCAGCCTGGCAGCAGGAGCCCTTGGCGTCCTCGGCGCGGGGCATCAGGTGAGGGAACGGAAGCTGCGCCGGCTGGGAGGCGCCGTCGGGGGAAAGGCCTGAAAGGCACAGACACAACCCGGGACAGCGGGCGTCAGAAGCCTTGGGAGGAAAGGACACTTTTTTGAAACAAGCCCTCTGCGCTGCGCACAGGCACAGCCTTTTTGTTTTCGTTACTGTGCTTCAGATGAAGGTATACACAGCACACTAGTTTGTCGTTAAACAACACACACGCGCTCTTGTGACACTGGCTGCCGACCCACAGCATGTCAACACTCCTCGACCTTGGGTTCCCTATTACCAGCTGTCTCGTCCCTTTCTGCCTTCTGGTCGTTGCCTCTTGAGCTAGTGTGCCCCTTAGGTCTTGCTCTGTTTTGTGGGCCTCACAGGCAAAAAGTCTTGCCTGCAGCAAGTACAGATAAAAATACTGGACCCCAATGAGCTTTTTTCCATGTGTGTTTGTGTATGTGGGGAAGAGATTCAAGATAGGAATGGCCGTATTTTTTAAAATGATTAAAACATTTAAAACTATGTACATGCTTTTAAAAAGAAATCAAACAAGAAAAAAATACATGTGGAAAAAGAGCATTCCTCTGCCACAGCACATAACTCATCACATCTTGTTCCACAGAATCATTTTTTAACGTCTCTTTTCACTTCTACCTCCAAATCAGTGTTTTTTTATTGTATGCCATCAAGTCCACTACAACTCCCAGTGATCCTCTAGGACAGAGTCAAACTGCCCGACAGAGGTTCCTTGTCTGTAGTTCCTTATGGAAGCAAACTGCCACATCTTCCTCCCGTGGTGTGGCTGGTGGGTTCAAAGTCAAGTACGAAAGCACCTCACCACCAGGGCTCCGACCCTAAATGATGCTCTGATATCTCCCACGTTTTGTTTACGGAACCTGCTTCATTTCCGTATTCTCTGATTTTTTTTCCTAGAAATTCACAGAAAAATTCACTTTCACTCAGTACTAGAGAACCCAATTCATTAAGTGAGTATACACCATTTTTCAAACAAGCAGGTCTTGCTCTCAGAAGGAAAATCTGGTGCAAATGACCCTGGATTAGGATTCATTCATGGAATCTCAGTTTCTGTTCTAGGGTCACCATAAACCTGTGCTCTTTAAGCAACTGACTGAATTGTTCTAACCCTGGTTCATCGTTGGTAACACGAAGGACAATAATGTTCTCACAGAGTTGTTGACTACCACCTGGGATCAGATGTGTAAGAGCACTTCACACCACATGATACAAGACTAGCTTAAAACTAAAGTCATGAAATCTAGATGTACAGACAGGGCAATCAGAAGCAAGTACTTACAAAATGATTCATCAGAGAATTCTTTTAAACAAAGTGTTCCCAGTATATTTTATGTTAATGTAAAAAAAGAAAAAGAAAAATTCAAACATACTGAAGCCCAAACTCAATACTGTATTCATGTCCTACGACCTAGATTTGGTAAGCTGAGTTAACATTTTTCTAAATTTTCTTCAAACCTTTCTTTTGAAAGAAATAAAATGTTATGGATACAACTGAATGTATCACCCTCAACCCCCAGAGATTTTAATTTGCACTACAATTATTCAGGAGTATCACAGATTAAATTGTGTTCCCACAAAAATGTGTGTCACCTTGGCTAGGCCACGATTCCCAGTATTGTGTTGCTATACTCCATTATGTGACCTGATATAATTATCCTACGTGTTGTAAATTCTAACCTCTATGATGTTCAGTTCTTTATAGAACACTTGATTTCTCCCCAACAATAAAGCAATTAAACTGAATGCTTCAGGTTTTACCCAGCTAAAATGGGCAAGCAGGAAAAGATTCACTGTACAAGTTCTCCCTCATGCTTTCAGGGTGGCAGTCACGCTGCTTTTCTGTCAGTTCGTGCAGATAAAATAACAACAGCACAGCCTGGTCAGGCAAACCAATTCAAATCCTAGTCCCTTATGTCCCAATAATGTGAACTTCAGCAAGTCACCTATGCTTTCGAATCCTCAGCTTCCTCATCTGTACAAGGAGGATAATAACAGTAGTGAGGATTAGCAAACTTTTCCTAAAAGGTCAAAAAGTTCTGTATTTTAGGTTTTGTGGGTCAATTCTGCCATAGCAGCAGGAAAGCAGCCAATGCACAGTATGTAAACAAAGGGGCATGACTATCTACCAATACAATTTTATTTACAAAAACAGGTCCAGATCTGACCCACAGGCCCCAGTTCACCATCGGATATAGAGGACACATTTAAACTTCCCAGCACAATGCGTGCTCAATAAACAGTTGCTATTATCACTATTGTTTTTATTAAAGGTTAAAAAGAATCTAGCCATTTGTCAAGAGTTTTCATATCAACTCATTTATCCATCAGCCTTGTGAAGTAGGAAGAATATTAATATCTCTGTTTCCTAGACAGGAAGTAAGGCTCAGAAAGACTAGGGATCTTGCCCATGATTACAGCTAAAGTAACCAGCAGAACTCGAATGTGAATCTCTTCTGTCTTACATGATTATCACCAAGTTAAGTGTGCTGAACTAACCAAATAACCTCAGATGTTCTCTGATGATCAGCTTTACTTAACTGTGACCTACAAGTTATGCCAATTAACTGGATAATTTATTCAGATTCAGTATATTCATGCCTTCTGGACACAGTAGATGCTTAGATGTCAGAAAGCCCCCCAAATTACAGCAAGAGCTAATCACTGTACCATCACTTCTGGGACCTAAGGGATAAGGAAGATTCTGAAGGCCAGGTGAAGGCAGGCTACTTGCTTCTTTTTCTTGAGGTGCAGTAGAAGTATCCTCCGCTGGGCAGCTGGCCTCCTGCCGCAATAGCCTGTCACTGTCACTGGCACGGTGAACATTCATCCTTGGACTCTGTATCTTGAACTGTCTGCTTTACCAGAGATAAATCCTGGAAGACAGCAATATGCCTGATTTACAATCTCCCCAAACAGCTTTCCAAAGACCTCTGCAGAGTAAATGCCGAATTAGAAAACTGACAAGGGTAGCTCTCATGCTTGTTCTGAAGAGAAATGGGAATCTTAAAACATGTTTTGATTTTAATATTGAGAAGAACTCTGCTGATTTAAAAGGAACCTTTACTAAATCAGTGAGAATGTTGATAGAGGTGTTGTTTTTGTGTGCCGTCAAGTCAACCCCAACTTAGAGTGACCCCAGAGGGTCTCCTGCTTGAGTCTCTACAGGAGCAGATTGCCCAGTCTTTTCTCCCATGGGGCCACCGGTGGGTTTGAACTGCCAACCTTTTGTTTAGCAGCCAAGCGTTTAACTACTGTGTCACCAGGGCTCCTGGTTAGTGTTACCACAAATGAAAGCTTTATCTACAAACAGTTATCAAATCCATTGCCTTTGATCATATTCATGATCAGCCAAGCCAAGTGCCGTCGAGTCGGATCCGACTCATGGCGACCCTAGGGGCCAGGGTAGAACTGACCCCCAGAGTATTCTGGTATTAAATGGTGGTGCAATAACATGGTGGTTCTTATGCCAGAGACACAGGGAGGGGGAGAAAAGAGGCCCAGTGTTCAATTAAAAAACCCTGCTCATCTGTTTTTAAAGACTGACACATAAACTCTTCTAATAAATCCACTACAGTCAAGTTGATTCTGACTCATAGCAATCCTGCAAGTCAAAGAACTGCCCCAGAGAGTTTCCAACGAGTACCTGGGGGATCTGAACTGTCAACCTTTTGGTTAGCAGACATAGCACTTAACCACTATGCAACCAGGGTTTCCAATGAAGCGTTAACAAATGAAAAACAACCATAACCACAATACCAGAATCAGATGTGAAACTAGAAGTCATCTGTGCTTAAAAAACCAAGAAGCAAAATTTGACTTCTACTGTACAAGTTCTCCTTTTCAGTCTTCCCTTTTCTTTTGCTTTCTGTAGCTCATGCTCAACCCTACACACCCCACCCCAAATCAGAGCAGGATGTAACTGGTCGTTAGTCACCTCCCCCAGAAGCAAGCACTACCTGAAGAACACACACAGTGAGCCCCACTGCGAGCCACTGGCCGGCCAGGAAGAACGGGGAAGCCGGTTTCGCAGGTCAGTCATGGACAGGGTCACACCCGGCAACCCCTCCTTCAGAGGTTGCTCGACTCCAAGCATTCCTGAAGTTCCGCTGGCTCAGCACTTTCACAGTTCATACCGTTCTAATTTCCAGGTGGTGCTCCTGTGGGACACTCATCCTGTCACCAGTAACTGTTGTGTATGTGGACTGCAAGCTTAACACCACTCTAGGAAGCAGTAAGGTCGTCGGGGCGGTGCCAAGTCTTCATGCTGTGGATCTCCTGACATGCCCAGCATGCAGTAATGGGAACCCCTTCATAACCTGCATCAGAATACTTCTGAGCATAGAGTTGATTCATCTAGTTTAGTGCCTGAGAATAAAACAGCTATTTTACTGGGCTGTTTAACATGGATGAAATATAATAAAGACCACTTCAGAAATATAAAAATGACCACTTTAAAAAGATGAATCAATATATGTACCTACAACAAATGAACTTTAAGAGGTATTTTCAGCTGATAAGATCTTTCTTCTCAGTCAGTGTCACTTATAAGTGACACTTACAAGACAAATTGAGGGAATAAAGGGAACATTCTGACAGAACATTCTGCTCTGTCTACCTATACCAACTGCTGCTGCTTCTTAACTCTGCACTAGCTGCTGAAGACACCAGTTCAGATTTCTCTCTGTTGCTCTCCACAAGATATTCTGGACCCATAAGCAAGCCTGAATGAGCCCGCCTCCCGAGACTGGCACTGCCTCACAATGCTTATATGCTATTTCACTTAGTTACACGATGTACAAAAACCAATCTTGTTATAATGGAATTAATGAAAGTATTTTCTTCCTACTCTGTAGGACTAAGAATCAAAAGTCAGTTTAACTTGTTATTTTAGTCATTTAGTGCTGCTCTAACAGAAATACCACCACGTGGCTGGCTTTAAAAAGAGAAACTACTTTGTCACAGTCCAATAGGCTTCAAGTCCAAATTTAGGATGTCCCCTCCAGTGGAAGGCTTTCCCTCCTTGTTGACTCTGGAGGAATGTCCTTGTGTTGCATCAGTCTTTGGCCCTGGAGCATCACGGCATAGGACCCTCAGGTCTGAAGGACCTGCTGTACTCCTGGTGCTGCTTTCTTAATGGTGTGAGGTTCCCAGTTCTCTGCTTGCTTCCCTTTCCTTTTCTCTCTTGCAGAGTGAAAGCATAAAGGGTGGTGCACGCCACACTCCAAAGAAACTCCCTTAGCAAGAGCATTGCAGTCCCACCGGAATCCTCTTGTAACATAATCATCCTACCTATCAGCCATAGGCAAGAGATTACGATGGACAGCACAGGAAAATCACAAATACCACACAATACTGGTAATCATAGTCCAGCCAAATTTCCACACAGATTTTCGGGGGGACACAATTGAATCCATGACAACAGTGAATTAATAAAGGGAAAAAGGTACTTGGACCTTAGCAGGACAGATATCTCCAATGAGGGAAAATACGGTAACTCTCTGAGCACTTAACAGGCATTTTATTTATATTTAATTTTTAATGTAAATAATACACAAATATATTCCCTTCTAAACAATAATTCAAACATTACAGGTAAGGTACAAAAGTACTCTTTGTTCATCACCCAAATCCAGTGATTTCTCTAAGGAACTATCACTATCAGTAAAATTATAAAAATGCACTGATACATATACACTAGTTTTTAAGAACACACCAACTATATACTGGTGCATCATTCTCACTCTGTAATACGTTGTTCTAAGTTACTGTTGGAAGACAGAGATGTAGTTGATTGCTAACTATTATGTAGTATTCTATGGTACCACATAGGTTCTCCTATCTCTAATATTTGTTTCTAAGTAACTACTGCAAACACTATTGCAATGATCAAGATCAGAGTACACTGTGAAACTCCTTGAGGACTGAGTATAGAGTGTCCTCAAATGTCTTTGGCCTAAGACCTTTTTTTTTTTTTTTAACTAAAAGAAACCCTAACGGATGTTTTATGGCATCCATTTTAGAAAATCACCTAATCAAGTCCCAATCCCACAATGAAAGAATGAAAATCTCTACAAGTAAGAAACCTAACAAGTAAGCTGGCTGATGCCAGATTCTCCAGCACACACTAGAATATCCAGTGTAAACATATGCATCCACTCCCTATCCAGGAGCCCTGGTGGTGCAAATGGTTAAATGCTCAAGTCCACCAGCAGCTCTGTGGGATGAAATAGCTGATGATCTGCTCCCATAAAGATTATCCACTATTGTCGAGTCGATTATGACTCATAGCAACCTTACACACAGGGTAGAACTGTCCCCCAGTTTCCAAGGAGTGCCTGGCGGATTTGAACTGCCAACACTTCTGGTTAACAGCTGTAGCATTTAACCACTCGGCCACCAGGGTTTCCATAAAGATTACTGTCTAGAAAACACTACAGGGCAGTTCTACTCTGTTCTGTAGGGTCACTATGAGTTGAAAGCAACCTGATGGTATATAATAAACAAAAACAAATCCCTTTCCAAAGAATCCATCAGTGGTGCACATGGTTCAGTGCTCAGCTACTGAGAGTTGATGGACTGAACCAGTGATGGTTATACCAAATTATCAATCACACTCCTGTTGATGGGAATCTGCGTTTTTTCTAATTTGGGGCTATTATATGAAGCTGACACATGCCTTCCTATGCAAGTCTTTCTTAAGGGCAAATGTTAAATATCTAGGCATAGAGTGGCTGCGTCATAGGGTGGGTGTATGTTTATGAGAAATCAAATGCCAGATGCCACTGTCAGCTCTGACTCATGGTGGTCCCCTGTGTGTCACAGCAGAACTGGGCTCCACAGGGTTTACAACGGCGAACTGGGGGGAAGGAGATGACCAGGCCTCTCTTCTTGTGAGGTGAAGGTTGAACTCCCCCACCCATATATATTTCCATAGCTACTTTAATTACCACTAGTGACCTTTGTCTAGTTCCACTGTGTTTTACTTTTCAGAATAGGGAACTCAGCAGTCAGAACTCTGCTCATGTTTTCTATTATAGGAAAACAGATTTTCCAATCTGCTTCACATGCACTCTCTGGTGATACCTGGGACTTCTGGGAACAGGAGATTAAACCACACGGAGATGGTAGGAGGGGACTGAACAGACACTGAATAGACACAGTCTAAACCATCTGGATGTATTTTCTTTACAACCAACTCTGCGGAAGCTTTGCTGTTGTGGTTCCGCTTACTCCTTGTCTACGCAGTCCTCTCATCCGCCTAATGTTCCAGTCTCAGAGGAAACTCAGTCTTCTGAAGATTTAAAGCTTTCTGGATTCCTTTTTCCAGACTATTTCTAAAACCAATCAACAAGACAAGCTTTAGTACAAGCCTTAAATGCTAATTTTCATATCTCTAAATCTTGGCATTTTCCTACAGGCTATCCCCTAAACCCACAATAATTTAGATGTTTGATTTTTATAATTTAATACAAAACAATCAGCAAAGAAAAAGGTCCCTGTTAAGGTTATTTCCACTGGGTCCCTCTCTCCCACCTATATGCTGTCTCCCTCAAAGAACACTGGCTGACTGGAGAAAGATGAATAATTCTTACAGAGTTCTTGCTGCTTCCTCCCTGACTATGATCTATTAGGGATATACCTTTTACACAGCAGTGGCCCTGGGCAGGTTCTTAAGTCTCTTTGTGTCTTAACTTCCTCGTTTATAAGGAAGGATAATAACCATTACCCACATAGGGCTGATACGAGGATTAAATGAGGTAATACATTTAAAGTGCTTAGTGCAGTACCTGATATACAGAAAACACTCAATAAATGATTATTATTATTCTCACTATCACAGATAGCTCTGACAGTCTACAAAAGACCCTTTACAAACCTAATCTCACCCAGTCACAAAAACTCCAGGAAGATAGTTTAATTACTCTCACTTTATTGTTGGGGGTGGGCAGAAGGCACCCCAAGCCTCAGAGAGGTTGGCAGTTTGTCCCAGTCCCAACTCTAGCAACCAGACAGAAGTAGCAGGGTAGATTCCACCCACACGTCCTTGAGTCCCACATTCTTTCCATGCCACTGCTTCCCCCAAACCATCTTGCCTTTCATCCATCACCAATTCAAGAAGCTGTTATTCTTTAGGATTTGTTAGAAAGGAAAGCAAAACAAGTAGTTTCCAGGATCATTGCTACTGCATTTCTCATCAGGAGGATCGCCATGAGTCGGATCCGACTCGACGGCACTTGGCTTGGCAACAGAGTAATTTTTATCCATAAGTAAAAACAGCATTATTGGATGTTTTGCTCATAAAAACAATGTGCTCATTGCAAAAAAAGTCCATACCAAACCCATTTGCTGTCGATTCCAATTCACAGCGACCCTATAAGACAGAGTAGAATTGCTCTGTACAGTTTTGAAGGCTGTCATCTTTACAGAAGCAGATTACTGTATCTTCCTCCCTTGGAGCAGCTGGTGGGTTCAAACCACTGATCTTTCGGTTAGCAGCTCTGTGCTTAACCACTGAAGCCTGGGGCACTCCTTAAAAATGGAAACTAGTGGTTGGCCTACGGTGGCATCAGTGTTCAGTTACTCCTTTCCTTAGCACTTAACTGTGCCAGCAGGGCTCTTTACCACTTACTACAGAAAAATACAAATACTTCAGCATCCACAATGGTGTGGTGACATGTTTGCACATGTATCTTTGGGCATCTGTCCCATTACTTCCTTGGAACAAACTCCTAGAAGTAAAACTACTGTGGAAAAGAGTAAACCATTTTTGTGTTTTGATAGGTACTGCCATAGTTTTCTATAAATATACCAATTTACACTCCTTCCACAGCATACTGTGTCCACTGCTTGATCCCGTGCTAACACTCAAGTGTGTTGGTATTCTTCATCATTGCTAACCTGATAAGTGAAATATGATACTGTGTTTTACTGTTAGCATTTAAAAAAACCCCTCACCTTTGAAAGCCTTATAAACTTGGATAAGTGGAAAAATAATCCATGCTGGGTGAATACTAATCAGGTAAGAGCAGTGCTTTATTCGTGTGAAGTTTGTCAGCTTCCACTAGAATTGCTCAGTGTTTCCACAGCTTGTTTACCCCCTCCCTGGAAGTCACAACAAAACAGGATGTTGAGACCGCCCCACTGAAGTCACGCGGGTTCTGGATTTGGCTTTATTGCTAACTAGTCTTGTCACCCAGAGTTTGCATCCTTTAAGTTTCAGTGTCTATGTCCACAAAAAATGGGGACAATGTCTGCCATTACCAAGTCAGACAATGTCTCCTGAAACAGGATATACAGCAAAGCCCTCAAAACACTCAGCAGCATCTCTACAAAGGCAAGAGATTAATCTGGGTGTGGGTGACTGTGGAGCTAGCACCCAGCTGGCTCTTTAAGCTCATCCTCCCCCTTGGAAGGGACCCTCTACGTTCCAACCGTTGCACAGCTCCACTGATTTGGAACTCCCTTTCTGCTTTAGACTCACTGCAACCACGCACCACACTGCCTCTGGGGCTCTTGGAGTCTTCTGTCGTCCTTACCTGGTTTCTCACTCACACCTAACTATCGTGACCTTCAATTTCTCCTCAGGAAGACACTGAATCTCTTCATTTCCCCACAAAGCTGTCCGCTCTCTAGCCTCTCATATTAGTCACGCAGAATTTACAAAACCAAAGAAAAGCAATAATCCTGCACTTGGGTAAAACATGTTCATTGTATCCAGCAGAATACTGAAAACCAAAACAAAAATAACCCTAATTCTGTCATTTGTAACCACAGAGTATATTTTGGTAGATTCTCCTCCAGGCTTTCTTAAGCATATATACATAAATACATCTATTTTTATGATCTAAAATCATGCTGTTTTATATTGTCAATAAACCATAAACCTATCTCCATCTGCACACTGGTAATTCTACTTTTACATCATTTTCAGAGGTACCTAACAGTCTGTTATATGATGGGATCACACTTTTGCTTAACTGATCTTAAGAATTTTTTTTTTAACCTAATCTTTAATCCATAAAGAATCAGTTTTGGTATATGGTATAATGGATATGCACATCTCTAAAACTTAAGAGTTTTCTTATGGTACGTCCCCTGAACCCACAATAATTTAGCTGTTTGATTTTATAGTTTAACATAAAACAATCAGCAAAGAAAGAGGCCCCTGTTAAGGGGTAGATCTAACTTAAAATCCACATGGTTACCCAACTAACTGCCTTAACAATATATTCTGGAGTCCTTGGCTTTTTCCACAATGATATGAAATGTCACTTTCATCAAATACTAAATTCTTATGTATGTTTGGTCTGGTTTTTAAAGTGTCTTCCACTGATTTATCCATTTTTGTGCCAACGTCATGTATAATTATTTAAGCATCTTGCCACTGTTTTTCCATGTCACTTTTCTAGAAGTTATAAGTTACCAATAGGAAATTTTCTAACCTTTAAAAGTATGCCCTAACCATTCATTTAAATTTTTTCTGCAATGAATAAAGCCAGCTTTATAATTATCACTATGATAAATTTCATAGAACATTAATTTCAATAGAGATTGCTACTGCACACATTCAGACTCCCTGCACCAGAACTTAGCTTTGTTTCCTTTTTTGTATAACTCTTTTATTATACTGAAGTAATCTTTGATTTACAGGGCAAAGATGTGGCAGTCTGCTTCTGTCAAGATCACACACTTGTAAAGCCTATGGGCAGTTCTACTCTTTTAGGGTTGCTAGAATAGAATCAACTAGATGGCACTGGGTTTGGTTTGGGGTTTTAATTATTTGCTTTGCCTAAAAAATGTTAGTGTCATAACTCATTCCAATGAAACAGTGACAAAAATATATGTGGAAAGTGAAGTTATTATTATTAGAACAATTTTGCTATTTATTGTTGGACAACAGTACATAGTAAATTTTAAAAAATATTTTATTTACTTTAAGTAAAAGTCTACAAATCAATATGCCATATGGCCAATTTTTTTTTAATTCAAAAAGTGAAATGTAACTAAACTTTAATAACTTAATACATACAAAATGATTATATTCTTTAAACAGAATGGATTAACACTGCCGCTATATGAGAAAACCTTTTCTCTGTGCATAAAAGAAACTCCTCATGATACTGCACTTCTTTAAATACTGGTCAAGGTTTATATACATGGCTTTCTTATATTTTCTCCCTGTGATCCTAAACAAATGTCTTAGTACCTAGTAAAGTTAAGTGCTATGTCTGCTAACCAAAACGTTGGCAGTTCAAATCTACCAGGTGCTCCTTGGAAACTCTAAGGGGTAGTTTTACTCTGACCTCTAGGGTCACTATGAGTTGGACCTGACTCAATGACAGTGGTTTAATCTCTAGTTAAGATCCTTCCACTTTCTCTTTTGTTTTGTTTCCTTTTCAAAGAACTGATGCTCTAAAATGTTTTCCCATCCACCACGTCACTTCCTCATGAAGTCTCAAAACTGAGTCGGATCCAAGTCCACAGCACTTGGCTTTATCCAACTTGAGCGCTGTGGGTTTTTTCTTTTTTTCTTTTAGCCCCAGGGAACCCTGGTGGTGGTTAAACACTCAGCTGCTAACTGAAAGATGCACAATTCCAACCCATCAGCTGTTCCTCCGGAGAAAAATGTGACAGTCTGGCTTCCATAAAGATAATAGCTTTGGAAATCCTACAGGGGAGATCTTATCTGTTCCACTGGGTCACTGTGAGTGGGAGTCAACTCAATGGCACTAAGTTTAGTTGGTTTTAGATATTTAACAGTGGCTCTGGTGGTTCAGTGACACAATTCTTGCCTTCCATGTAGGAGACCCATGATTTCCAGACAGTAGAGGCTTGTTGGCTGCTATAATGTCGAAAAGATTTCAGTGCAGCTTTCAGATCAAGACAGATGGGGAAGAAAGGCCTGGCAATCTATTTCTGAAAAAGCCAATAAAAACCGTATGGATCACAAAAATTCGCTCTGCAACTCATCATGGGGATAGCACAAGACCAGGCACTGTTTAGACCCACTGTGCGTGAGATCGCTATGAGCCAAGCCAGACTTGACAGCAGCTAACCTAAGCTTTCCTGTCTCACATACTATCAGCAAATGCTGTAAAATCAGACTGCCTGCTTTGGCTGAATCTGGGCACATGACTAACTTCTCTGAGCCTCAAACTTCTTATCTATAAATTGAAAATAACAAAAGAATCTATTTGGAAGGACTACTGTGAAGACTACAGATAATTCAGATAAGGTACAGTCATACAGTTTTATCAATTATCAATTATCGATTATCAATGGGTTCATGGTAAACTCCGGAAAAAAGGTAACTTTTAAAAAATTATATATTCAAAGCTAGCTTCACACTTAAAAAGATCACATTCAAAAAGCTTATTTTTTAAAATTTCCATTTGTTTTTCTTCTTTGTATTAATACCCAACTACCACATCTTCCCTCATTTCAATTCCAGTATCAGCAATCCTGTTTATATTTTTCGATATTTTTATAGAGAACACTGGATTCTGAATATACTAAATTTGCTGAGGTAGTTTCAACTCAATTATGATACCACTATTACTTCTTAATTCCACACATTTACTGATAACAGGTGTTATTTCTGTAAACTCAAATTTGTAGTTTTAAAACTGAAAACCAGACAGCTTTTTAATGATGTGATCTCATCTTCTACATTAACCAAGTACTTGTCTCGACGGCTTGGCTGTATCAACTAGTTTTTTTAAATCTCTCAAATTACAGTGACGTGTATCTCTTTAGACCATCAACAAATCCGTCAACTATATCTGTTGACTAAAACAAAACTCATTTGCCATCAAGTTGATTCTGACTCACACTGACCCCACAGGGCACAGCAGGCTCTGAGCGTCACATAAGCAGACTGCCACACCTTTCTCCCACAGACAGGCTGTTGGTTCTGAACCACTGACATTGCAGTTAGCAGCAGAGCACTTAACCACGATGCCACTAGGATCTCTGTCACCATATAGAGTTAACACATATTTACCAAACATCTATTATGTGGAAGGCATTGTGCCAGCAGAGACATCAAGGATCAAGCAACAGTTTCAAGTGCTGGTCCTCCGTTTCCAAGCTACTGGGTGGTGACACAGGAAAGAGACAGAAAGTAAGAAGTGCAGCAATGAACACAGACTGAGTGGTATAGATAGGGATCCTGACAAGAGTCACAGGCCTATTCCCAGAGTCTGTCTCCACAGGCTTACAGTGAGTCTCTGAAATTCTAACCATGGGGAGGGGAGGGATCAAGTTCTCAGCCTGTCCTCATGAGCATTCAGTGTGGGGACCGCAAAATAAAAATAAAGTCATAAAAACTCATGTGAGAAAATCCGTCCAGCTAAAGGAAGTCTTCACACAGGAGACAAACTCCGACCTGAGCTCTAAAGTACAAGATATTCTCCCCAACTTTTTATTTCCAATTTTTTCAAACCTACAGAAAAACTGTAAAATCAGTACAACTATATACCCCTCACTCAGACTTACAAATTATCATCCTGCTTATGTGGTCTTATGAACATGCACACTCTCTCAAATATACACCCCCAGCTTTTCTGAATTACTTCAAATTACAGACATCATAAAACTTTGCTCTTAAATACTTCAGAATGTGTATCTGAATGAAAACATTGTCCTACAGAAGAGTAACATTTTCAAGTCTCAGAACATAAACAATTCCATAATACATACATATGTGTGTGTATACACACACACACACACACACACACACACTACATATTCAAATCTATCCAACTGCCCCGATCTCTTCTCTTATATGCTTATGTTTGTTTTTGGATCCATCACCCAGTCAAGGCTCACTCAGTGCATCTGGCTGTTGTTTCTTTCAATCTTGAATATTTCTCTTGCATTTGGGGGGATTTTGTTTTTCATGACACTAATATTTTAAAGCATCTGATTAGATACTGGTTAAGTAGTTTGCAAGAATACTACGTGGAAACCCTGGTGGTGTAGTGGTTAAATGCTACAACTGCTAACCAAAAAGCTGGCAGTTCAAATCCACTAGACACTGCTTAGACATTCTCTGGGGCAGTTCTACTGTCCTACAGAGTTGGAATCAAGTCGATGGCAGTGGGTTTTTCAAATGCAAGTTTACAGCTCAAGTTAGTTTCTCACAGAAAATTTTACAGGCCTGTTGTTGAGTCGGATCCCACTCCACGGCACTTGGTTTGGCTATTGTCATGTGACCCTAGTTGCAATCCTTACAACAAAACACTCCTCCTTTCCACCCTGCCTTTCCTGGGTCCATCCAGCTCTCTCTTGCCGCTTCCGACCTTCCCATCCTGTCTGTTCTCACATATCTGCTTGAACTCAGAAGCACATTCTCCACGAGCATAGTTCTACAGTCCAGTTGAATCTCTGTCTGAAGAGTGGGCTTTGAGAACCATTTCAGTTCTCAGTTTACAGAGTGTCCGGGGGCCATAGCTTCAGGGGTTCCTCCAGTCACTGTCAGACGATGAACACTAGTCTTTTTATGTGAATTAGAGTTCTGCTCCACACTTTTCTCCTGCTCCATCAGGGACTCTGTGTTGTGCTTCCCGTCAGGGCAGTCTCTGGCGGTAGCCAGGCACCAGCTAGTTCTTCTGGTCACAGGCTGATGGAGTATCTGTTTAGGTGCCCCTGGCATCTCCTGGGCTAATGTTTTCCTTGTGTCCATAGTGTGCTGCATCCTCGGTGGCTCCAAGTGGGCTGGGACCAACAGTGCATCTCAGATAGCCGCTCCTAAGCTTTTAAGACCCTAGATGCCACTCACCAAGCGGGATGCAGAACATTTTTAAAAAAATAAACTTTGTTACGCTACTTCACCTAGATGCCCCCTGAAACCATGATCCCCAGACACCCACATCTACAACTCTGTCCCCTGAAATGTTTGGGTATGTTCAAAAAACTTTAGCTTTTGGTTTAGTCCAGTTGTGCTCAATTCCTCTGTATTATGTGTTGTCCTTCCCTCCACCTAAGGTAATTTTTGTCTACTATCTAGTTAGTGAATACCCCATTCCCTCCCTCCTCACCCTCATAACCATCAAAGAAAGTTCTTCTGTGTTTAAACCTTTTGAGTTCTTGTTCGTGTAATAGCAGTCTCATAGGATAGTCCCTCTGAGACTAATTTCACTCAGCGTAATGCCTTCCAGATTCCTCCACGGTGTGAGATGCCTCACAAATTCATCACTGTTCTTTATCACTGCACAGTATTCCACTGTGTGAATATACGATAGCTGTTTATCCACTTGTCTGTGGCTGGGCACCTAGGTTGTTTCCATCTTTTTGCTATTGTGAACAGTGCTGCAGTGAACATGGGTTCATTGCTATAAGTGGGTTGGGACAAATTGGTGCATCTCAGATGGCCCCTCCTAAGCTTTTATCTATGGTGATGCTAAATTTGATTATGTTGTTAATATGGACTATGATAGAGAGTTAACTATTTCCCAATAACCTCTAATCCAACTGTTTTTGTACCTATTCACTTCTTGCCTGAATTAATTATCACATTTGGGATTACAAAATGCTAACTTCTTCATTCTATCAGTTTCCTACCTTTATTGCCTGGCATTCTGTGAATCAGAGCTATCTTTGTGTTGTCTTCTATTGCTGTGTGCCATTGAGTGAATTCCAATTTGTAGTAACCCTGTATGACAGAAGAGAAATGCCCCAGTTCCCAGGCTGTAATACTTACGGGAGCAGACTGCCAGGTCTCTTCTCTCACACAGCCACTGGGGAGTTATAGCTGCCTAGCTGTTGGTTAACCCAGGACGAAGCCTTCACGGAAGTCTGGTGGTGCAGTGGTTAAAGTGACTGACTGCTAAGTGAAAGGCTGGCAGTTTGAAGCCACTAGCAGCTCTGAGGGGGAAAGATGTGGCAGTCTGCTTCCACAGAATTACAGACTTGGAAACCCTATGGGGTCATGCTGAGTCAGAATCAACTCAACTGCAGTAGGTTTGGCTTTGGTTACTCTCCCTTTGTCTCTTTAAAGCTCACCTCAAACTCATAACTTTGTTTTAACCTAGTGTATTATAATCCATTACCACCATCAGTTTTTCAAATTGTCTTAACTTGGAGTTAAAATTATCCTATATTAGGCTAGTAAGCCTGCCTTCCTACCAGCATCTGTGTTACTCTAACACAGTCTCAGCTGGATTTGAAGCTGCTTTGGGGCAGAAGTCGTCCTCAAGCTCACCTGTACCACCCCTGCCACAGCTGTGGAGGCAGCTCCATAGAGCCTTTGTTCCTTTTGGTGGTGGACGGCATTCAGAAACCAGGATCTGAGCACTAGAGTGTCCTCACTGTTAATGAGGTGTCATCATTTCTACATTACTTCTGTGGACAAAGTTAGTTTAAAAGACAAAAACAAAAAACACTATAAATTTATACTAGTAGTTCCCATTTAAATTAAACTCTATAGGGACTTTTTCTTATTTTATGTATCTTTTGTCTTACACTGAAAAACCATGGCTGATAGGATCAATATTATTACAAATAACAAACCTACCAAGTGTGTTTTTGGAGAAGACATTCCTTTTGTCCTTAAAATACATCTCTCTAAGGATATATGGAAACTCTGGTGGCATAATGGTTAAGTGCAATGTCTGCTAACCAAAAGGCTGGCAGTTCAAATCCACCAGGCGCTCCTTGGAAACTGTGGGGCAGTTTTACTCTGTCCTATAGGATCGCCATGAGTCAGAATTGACTTGACAGCAATGGTATGGGTAAGGATGTGTATAGTTAGAGTGTGATATTCAGGTTGCTTTATTTTTCGTCTGTATGGTTATGCTACCAGTTAGGTTCATTTGCTTCTCTTTGTATTCCATTATATAGTCTATTTTCATTATTTAAAAAACTTTCTCTGCCTTCCTTTTTCCTTCCCATCTATCCCCATCTATCCCTACAGATAGGCACTTTTGTGAATTTCTGTTATCCTTTGTCTCTTGCAGAAATAAGCAAATATATGTCTATACTTACCTGTTCTTAATTCTTTCTGTACATTATATAAAATGCATAACACCATATCTACTCTTCTGGAACTTGCCATTTTTACTGAACAAAATATCCGAGCAGTTACTCTAGTATAATACCACACTGTCTAGATGTAAAGAGGTAGAATACTTTGACAGAGAAAAAGGGCAAAGGGCATTCCAGACAGAATGAATGGGGTATAAGAGGCAGGAAGATAAGAATGAACAGGCTTTGTTACTACATGAAATCAGAGGAATGGAGACCAGTCAGGCAGGAGTGAAGGATGAATTTAGAAAGGTGGGAGAAATCAGCTCCGCCGCCACATCACACATCTTCAGGAACACCATGCAGACTATCATCTAATGAGCTCTGCAATGCATAGCTAAGAGAGCTGTATGTGACAGCCCTTGGGGAAGATCAAGCTGAAAGATAGGTTGGGGCTAGGCTGTGGAGACCCTCAGTCATAAGATAAAACAGAGTTAAGATTTTGTATTGTATATGATAGGGAATCCTTTTCCATAGAAGAGTATCATGTTCAAAATCTTTAAGATAAATATGACCAAGATAGACTTGGAGGGATTGTGACAGAGAATTACTGGAATTGTCTAGGTGTGACATAATAAAGATCTCAGGTGGCTGATGGCAGTAAAAAGTGTAGCAGTATACCTATCTTCAAAGAGTTTCCTTCCATCTATTTGTTGAGATTATACAATGTTATATAATACAGTAAAGTGATGTTCTAGAATCAGAAGAGACCTTGTTTCCAAGTCTAGCTGATAATCAGAACCCCTCAGAGGAGCCTGTTAAAAGCAGATTCTTGAGCCTCATTCTTCTGAGACTATGATTCGGTATGGGGTATAGCTTGAGAAAAAAAAAAACTGATTTTTTTTTACATTATTGTCACAAAAATATGTTTAACAAAATATTTGCCAATTCAACATCTTTCAGGTGCCCAGTTTAGTGATATCAATTAAATTAACCACATCGTGCAACCACTACCCATAATTATTGCCAGATTTCCCACTGAGAATCTTAATTTTTTTTATTTTACGTGCTTTAAATGAAAGCATTCAAAAATTCATACACACATTGTTTTGTGACATTGGCTGCAGTCCCAACAATGTGACATCCCCACGTACTTGTGTCCCTTCATTCAGTTTACCTGACCCTTCCTGCCTTTTTGCCTTGTTTGGGGGCAGAAGTGGCCCACCTAGTCTCACACATGTGACTTAACTGAGAAGCACACTCCTCATGTGTTGTTTGTTTTAGGCCTGGCTAAGCTTTGTATGAAAAGTGGGCTTCTGGAGTGGTTTCAGCTCCACCATGCTGTCGGGGAGCCAAAGTTTGGAGGTCCCCAGGACTCTACCGTAACCCCTGTCAGACTGGTCAGTGGTGGTAGCTGGTCACCATTTAGTTTTTCTAGGCTCATGCTGGCGGAGGCTGTGGTTCATGTGGTCCTTTAGTCCTCTGGGCTAGTATTTTCCTTGTGTTTTTGGAAGCTACGCATCAAAGTAGGATACAGAACATTCATGAACTGTGTTATGCCAGATGACCTAGATGTCCTTCAAGACTATGGTCCCAAGGCCTCAGTTTCAGCAACTCAGTCGTGAGAATCTAACTTGTAATAAACTCCTCAGATGATCCTGCTGATTGGCTATGTTTGACAACAACTGATAATGTCTAGTCTTTTCATTTCATGGATGACAGACTAAACCACAACACTATTCTTTTTCAAGAATGTTCCAGATTACAATATAGGAGTGGAGGCCTTTATAAGCAGTAACCCAAACCCAAAATTTAAAAAGAACAGAAAAACAAATCTGACTAAAAAACCAAAAACATTTTATGACAAATCCTGTAAACAAAGACAACAGACAAAAGACAGATTCAAAAAAACAGATTTTACTAGAAGGGAGTGGAGAGGGTGGAGAAGAGGGGAAGAGGAGATTGTTAAGAGGATATGACTTGTATAGAACAGAAAGGAGGAGTGTGCTGTCACTGGGCAAGGAGAGCAGGAGGAGCTGCACATAGGCAGGCATGCGAATTTAAACCAGATCATACACTTTCACTCAATCACAATAAATACATTTTAAAAAAAGGCATTTTAACAGACTAAAGGGATTATTATCACAATATTATTGAAGATTTGTGAAGATACGTGAAACTGCCCCAACAGAAAACTGGGCAAAGAACAGAAAAAGAGGCAACCACCAGGAAGGGGACTGGCGACGAAGCAGTATCGATAACCCCAAACGAGAATTTACAGCAAAAGCTACACAAACTAGGCAACACAGAAAACTCCAAGCTTCTGTTGCCAGGACCACTTCTGTTCCTCATTTGCACCTTGGCAGAAAGCTCTGACGACAGAAAGCCGAAAGCAGCAGAGAGGCGGGCATTCCACTCCCACAGGAAGGCTGGCACCCCTCCTCCTCCGCTTCCCTTCTCCCTCCGTCTCTGTGAATCACTGAGCCGGGACTGACAGGCAGCAGATGGAAGCACAGTAATGGCACAGACAGGATTCCAATACTGGGTTATATTTTCCAGTTTCTACTCGACACTCCTGAATTGCTACCCCTAATACTCTTTCTGCACAGGAAAAACTGGATAATAGTTACTTGCATTTAAATTAAGGTTTAAGACCTTAAGTTCAATTTCTAGTTAAAAAGTCTAAATGTCCTTAAACAATCTGTGTCTTTTAACACTTTACTAGTTAAATCACCTAATTTAAAAAATTAACCCACTATAAGTAAAAGGAAAGCCTAGTGGCACAGCGGTTAAGAGTTACAGTTATTAAGAGTTACAGTTACTAACCAAAAAGTGGCAGTCTGAATCCACCAGGAGCTCTTTGGAAACCCCACGGGGCAGTTTACCCTGTTCTATTGGGTCACTGTGAGTGAGAAACAAAGAGGAATGGTACTGCATTCACTGTTAAAAAGAACACTACAGGATCTATCCTCAAGTACAACACTGTCGGGGACAGGTAATACCCACACTCCTACAAGGAAGAGCAGTTAATAAGAAGATTCAAACTGATACACAAATGACTAATGCTAAAGAACACGAAACTGAAGATTTTTACCAACTTTCTGCATTCCAAAATTGATCAAATGTGCAATCAAGATGTACTGATAATTATTAGTGACTGGAATGTGAAAGTTTGAAAAATGAAGGCTAAGTGTTAGAAAATATGGCCTTGACAAAGAAACAACACTGGAGACAACTTGACAGAGTTTTGCATGACCAACGACTTATTCATTGCAAATACCTTATTACAACAACACAAGGGCAACTATACACGTGGACCTTGCCAGAATCAAATTGACTAGTTCTGCAGAAAGAGACAATGCAAAAGCTTAATACTGTCAATGCAAACGAGGCCGGGCACGAATGCAGAATCACGTGCTCATGCAAGCTCAAGGTGACGCTGAAGAAAAGTAAAATAAGTTCATCAGAGCCAAAATATTAATTAGAGTATTTCCCACCTGAATTTAGAGACCACCTCAAGAACAGCTTTGAGGCAGTAACACTAAAGACCAAAGACCAGATGAGTTGTGGAATGATATCAAGGACATTGTACATGAAGGCAATAAAAGTTCATTAAAATGACAGGAAAGAAAGAGAAGACCAAAACTGCTGTCAGAGGATACTCTGAAACTTGCTCTTGAACAGAGTAGTGGCTCAAGAAATGATGAAGAGTGGAACAAAAGATTCCAAGGGGTGGCTTGAAGAGACAAAGTATTAAAAAGAAACGTGCAAAGACTTAGGAGTTAGAAAACCAAAACGGAAGAACATGCTCAGTATTTCTCAAGCTGAGAGCAGAAAAAGTTTACGTCTCCTGTTATAATACTGAAGGGTGCCATTGGCAAAATATTGAACGATACAGGAAGCATCAAGAGAAGAAAGAAGTGAGAGTGAAGAGGAGGGGACAGGACACTGTTAAGAGGTTATGACGTGTATACAATGGAGAGGAGGAGTGTGCTGTCACCAGACAAGGAGAGCAGAGGGAGGTGCAGATAGGCGGGCATGCCAATTTAAATTGGATTATACAACATGTTCACTCAACCACAATAAAAAAATAAAATTAAAAAAAACATTAAAAAGTCTATGAAGTACATTAAAAAAAGACAGAAGTAATATACAGTCACTGCACCACAAATAACTGGTTGACATTGAACCACTTCAGGAGTAACATACAATCAAGAACTGATCATACGTTCAACTTATCAACTGAAGAAAGAAGTCCAAGTGATACTGAAAGCACTGGCAAAAAACAAGACTCCAAGCCCTGACACATCGCCAGGTGAGATGTTGCGACAAACACATGCAGTGCTGGAAGTGGTCACTCATCTATGCCAAGAAATTTAGAAGACAGATACCTGGAAGAGATCCATATCTGTACCTATTCCAAAGAAACGTGATCCAACAAAATGTAGAAATTATTGAAAAATAATATCACTAATAGCACATGGAAGTAAAATATTGCTGAAGATAACTCAAAAGCGGTTGCAGTAGTACATCAACAGGAACTACCAGAAATTCAAGCTGGACTTAGAAGAAGACAAGGAATAGGTGATATCACTGCTCATGTCAGATGGATCTTGGCTGAAACCATAGAATACCAGAAAGATGCTTACCTGAGTTATACTATGCAGAGGCATTCAACTGTTTGGGTCATGACAAATTACAGATACATATTTTGAAGAATGGAGATCTCCAAGCCCTTAATCGTGCTCATAAAGAACCTGTACACAGACCAAGAGGCAACTGTCTGAACGGGACAGGTGGATGGTGTGTGGTTTACAACTCTTCACCAAGCTTATTCAATCTGCATGCTGAGCACATTATGTGAGAAGCTGGACTATACGAAGAACGTGGCATTAGAACTGGAGGAGGACTTACTGTTAACCTGCAATATGCAGATGACACAACCTTCCTTGCTGAAAGTGAAGGGAACTTGAAGCCCTTACTGATGAAGATCACAGACCACCGCTTCGAGACTGGATTTACACCTCAACTAAGACAAAAACCCTCACTACTGGATCAAAAAGCAGTATCATAATAAACAAAGACTGACCTCCAAGTTTTCATTTTATTTGGATCCACAATCGAAGCCCATGGAAGCTGTAGTCAAGAAATCAAACTACCTATGGCAATGGGAAAATCTGCTGCAAAAGACTTCTTCAAAATGTTAAAAAAACAACAACAACAGAGAAAGATGTGACTTTGAGCACTAAGGTGCACCTGACCCACATCATGGTATCTGAAATCACTTCACAGGCATGTGAGAACTGAACAATGAATAAAGAAGACTGAAGAATTGATGTCTCTGAATTATGGTATTGGCGAAGAATACTGAATATACCACGGACTGCTAGAATGAATTAATCTATCTTGGAAGAAGTACAGTCAGAATGCTCTAGAGAAGCCAGGATGGCGAGACTTCATCTCATGTACTGTGGACATGTTATTAGGACATGTCCACAACAGGACATTACGCTTGGTCAAGTACAGAGTTAGCAAGAGAAAGGCAGAACCTCACGAAGATGGACTGACACAGTAGCCGCAGTAATGGGCTCCAGCATGGGGAGGACCGTGACGACGGCATAAGACCCAGCGGTGTTTCATTCTGTCACATACAGGGTCACTATGAATTGGAACTGAGTCGACAGTACTTAACAACAATAATAATGAATCTTTTCATCAGAAGCAAGTTTTCTTTTTGCAATCTATTCAACAGTAATTCATTACAACTTTCCTCTATAATTCCAATAATGACATTTTTACGAATATGTGTTGCTGTGGTGGTTAGGGTTGCTATGGATCAGAACTGACTCACTGGCAATAGGATTGTTTTGGGTTGTCTGCGTAACTCTATGGGACGGTCCCACTTTGTCCTACAGGACTGCTATGAGTTGGAACCGACTGGAGAGCAATGAGCTATTTTATTTTATTTTTTCTGTTGTTGCTGTTTTGTGTGTTAACTTTACCAAGCCTAATGTCCCCTCTAGGGGTCTGTCCCTCTTGATAACATGTCCAAAGTAAGGGAGACAAAAACCTCACCATCCCTGCTTCGTTCTGGCTACACTTCTTCCAAAACATGTTTGTTTGTTCTTTAGGCAGTTCATAGTATAATCAGTATTTTTCAACACCATAATTCACATGTGCAAATGCATTCATATCTGTAGCTCATCTGATCCTTTATGACCTTTTCTATCAAACAGAAATTTCTAAACGAACATCTCAAAGCTAGCACTGACAGAACCAAATCCTCTGGTCCAGGTAACAGATCTTTTCACTACACCTCAGTGCTTTCCAAAATTTTGGTTAAGACTCTCCCTGTTTCATTAAGAACAAAGGTAAAGTTTACATTACCATAAAACCTTAGTACTTTAAATTAAATCAGTAAAAGGACAATCTGAATCTCAATAAAACAGTGTCTTGAAATAATGGCAATAGTTTAAAAAACAAGAGCCAGCATTTCTTGAGAACTTACAATGTGTCAGGTGGGCACAGTTCTGAACCCTTTACATGAATTAATTGAATCCTAATAACCCCATTCAGGTACTATTACTCTGTATTAGAGACAGAGAAACTGTTCAATACTTTTTCCACCTAGTAAATGGAAGAACTAGGATTTGAGCCTAAGCAAGACTGACTCCAGACCACACATTCTTAACCCAATGAAGCATAATGAAGAAATTAAGAAGTGTTTAAGTTTTAACAACTTCAGTTAAAATGACATCACTAAACATTGGTAATGAACATTGGCTCAGCTACTTACCAGATGTATGATTTGGGACAAGTTACTTATAATCTCTTTATGTCTTATTAGATTCCGTATCTGTAAAATTAAGGGGCACCATGGATGTAAAAGCATTTAGTACAAAGTCTGGTACATAAAAATAAGGCCTACTAATTATTAAACCCCTACTATTATTTCTGGAAACTCTGGTGGTACTGTAGTTAAGTGCTATATCGTCTAACCAAAGGCTGGCAGTTCTAATCTGCCAGGTGCTCCTTGGAAACTCTATGGAGCAGTTCTACTCTGCCATATAGAGTCAATATGAGTCAGACTCAACTTGACGCCACTAGATTTGGCTTTTTGGTTTGCTACTATTATTTCTACTTCTACTACTTAAATGAATATACAAGAAAAACATAATAATATACAAGCAAAATTATCAAAAGGCTCTCTTTCCTCTATACTTTTATTCCTTCCTACTATTCCCAAAAATGCATGTACTATTCCAATAACCTCATCTCCCATAAAAACTTAAGAAATATCATATTAAATCAGATTAATAGTTAGGCCAGTCCTACAGTCTTTTACAGAAAGACCAATTTAGTAAGAAAAATACTGTACTTCCAAAGCCAACTTCAAAAGATCTGGGTATTACTCACGCACCTAACATCTACCAAAAATTCTCCCAAGTGGTAGGGGGCAGGGAGCCATGCTCTTAGGCGAAATCGAGGCCAATTGGCACAACTAGCATTTTGCTAAGAGGGCTATCTGCACCCCACATTGGTGAGTGGCATCTGGGGTCTTAAAAGCTGCCAAGCTGCCATCCGAGGACACAGCAAATGGTCCCAACTCAGACGGAAAGGATGCTCACTGAGGACCAAAATGACACGGGGTAAAGACAACCCAGAAGACAGAGAGACTCACATGAGTGGGTGCCTACATCGACTTGGGACCAGAAGAACTGGACGGTGCCTGGCCACCACCAGTGATAGCTGTGATGCAGCTCACTAAGTTGAGTCTCACTGGCAACACAAGAATAAAGAGAAGTGCATCCTGAGATCTCCACTAAAAGACCTCAACTGATGGTCCAGCAGCTTCGGGGTTCCCCTGGGAGCATGGCCCCCGGCCCTGATGCTACCCTTGCCCATAAATCATAACGAAGGTCCACTCTTTGGACACGAATGGACTGGATTTGGCAATGCAGAGTGACCATATATTGGTTGCACCTTATGGTTCTGTGCATCTATAGGATATCATCCTGCTGCCCTCTGGCTGGAGGAAGGAGAGTGGGTGGAGACGAGGGGAAAGGAGGCTGTTGGGAGGCTGAGACATGTATGGAGCAGAGAGGAATAGTGTGCTGTCACCGGACAGGGAGAGCAGTGGAAGCTGTGTATAGGAGCGCATGTAAATTTATACGGGAACGTACATTTTCACTCAGTCATATTAAATAAAAAAAAAAGTTCTCCCAAGTATTTACCTAAGTATTTACCTCTTCAATCTTTCAAAAATAACTGAGTTATAGCACCTCCTGGAGTAACAAGACGGTTATCTGCTTGCCTTTACTAGCCCTTTAATTACCTCAAGCTTCATAGAATTCCTTAATTTAGTCCTCCCACTCTTCATGACTTATAAATCATATTCTCCTATTTTTCCATATAAGACTGCTTTTGTAGTCATATGAAAGTCTCTCTGTTTTCTTGGTGTACTTATACTGACTTTCTCTGGAGCTTTTCCATTTTTGAAGCAGTCTTCTTGAGATGATTTAGTGGGACGAACACTGGGCGAGGAGCCAGGAGTCCTCACTCTGCCACCTCATCTCTCAAGATTCTTTCATCGAAAAGATGAGAGGACTGCATTTAGATAAATACGCAGTAGTGTCCCTTACACCTCTAAGCCTCATCTCTCCATGATTCTGGGTGTGAATGTCGGAAGCTATAGAAATCATTCAGTATTCTAAAGTTTCTCCTAAACCTTTTACTTATTTGGGTAAGCAGAGACTGGCAGGTTCAGACCGGGGGCTGGAGGATGACATGATAATAAGGAAGCCCAGGACTACAGGAAGACATGGCATTCTGTGGGTCAACAGAGAAAGATCAATTAGACAGCAAAGATGGGGGGAAAAAAGGCTGAAACACACAGCCTAACTCTGACCTCATCCCTAGTCATCTATTTGAAGCAGAACAAGGAATAGAAAAATCTTCGGGCAGGTGCACGATCACCCAGCCCTCATTTCTTCTTCAAGGGAGCACTGAAACCCTGCCATATCTGCAATGCTGTTACTACAGTGGCCCACGATAATGCCTGGTGGGATCCATGGATTCTCCACTGAGTGATTTTCAGAAGTAGATGGCCAGTATCATTCATTGGTACAGAAAGCCAAAGACAACAAGGGAAACTCTCAATGAGATGCATGGACACAATAGCCAAAACAACAGACTTAAATGATCATAAAGACGGCAAAAGGATCAGGCAATATTTTGTTCTGTGTATACACAAGGTCAGCATGAGACAGAGCCGACTCAGCAGCCACTAACAACAGTGCTTACTACAACATCTTGCATATACTTGGCATTACTGGGATATTTATCCCATGACCAAATTAACATGCAGCTGAACTGAAAGCCCCCACAAGTGCTACTGGTACTGTTGTGTATCAGGGAATCCAAGAGCTCCAGACCGTGGGGAATTACAGGGCACTGGCTGACCTGGTTTTGAGGGGAGGAGATAGTCGACTGAGTTAGTTGGGGGGTGGCAGGAGAGGATTTGGCCTAATGGCACTGTTTAACCTCTGATGATACTAAAGGCAGCTCCAGAAGAAAAAATGATAGATGAATTTTCAGGCATGGGCCATCTAAGCCACCACAGGATATTTTTAAGGCAGTCTCAGAATATGTACATGAAAGTCACTTCCTACCCTGGTGCTGGGGTCCAAGAAAGTCCTATCTTTTTTCACTTTTCCCTGTGGCAAATCAAGGCTTTTCAATCAGCCTTTAGAACCACTGTGGCATGGTGGTTAACAGCTCGCTGCTAACCAAAGGTCAGCAGTTCCAATCTACTAGCTGCTCCTTAGAAATGCTATGAGGCAGTTCTACTCTACAGGGTCATTATGAGTCAGAATCAAGTTGATAGCAATGGGTTGTTTTTATTTTTATTTTTTCAATGACTAGGTGAAAGTAGGGGGACACAGGTTAACAAAGGGATTGAGACAACTGAGTAGTTACAAAAATTCTCTGGCTGTTTCTGAAATGGTTTTTGGAGTGAGGTCCTTCAATCACCAATGACAGGCCCAGGGAAGGAGAGCCTGCTTAAAATACAGACTTAGGCACCCATTCCGCCCTATTTCTAGTAGAAGTGCTAAGGTACTAGCATTTGGGGGGTGCTGTTGGGAATATACACAGGAAAACCCACCAATTTAACAGTTTTTACCTACACAGTTTGGTGTCACTGCTAACATTCTTCCAGTGGTGCCAACATTCGCACCCTCCTTCCGTAAGCTGGTCCTCTTTCTAATACCCACTCATTGTCCTATAAGGTTCCTATCTAATCTTGCACGTTGCCGTTTTCCATGTGATCCCATACAGACACATTTTAAGAGAGGATCAAGTTCAAGACAGAATTTTTTTCACCAGTTAAGCTACTATTGTTTCATTTTGAGAAGACTTCAGGGGACAGCTTAGGCTTCAGGTTTCAAGATTATCTCAGAGCAGTAGTTTCAGGGGTTTATCCAACCTCCGTGGCTCCAGAAAGCCTGGATTCTGTAAGAATTTGAAATTATGTTCTTTGTTTCACCCTGCTGATCAGGATTCTTCTACAGAACCTTTGATCAAAATGTTCAGCAATGGTGAGCACTGTCCAATTCTTCTAGTCTCATGGCAAATGAGGTAGCTGTTCACAGAGGCAATTAGCCACACATTCCATTTCCTCCTCCTGTTTCTGACTCTCCCTCTCTTGCTCCAGGCAAACAGAGACCAAAAGCAAGCTTATAGGACAGGCTACTGGCATTTTAAGGGGCAACTTTATGTTAGGGAACTATGGCCTGGAATTTGCAGGGAGGGAGAGGTTGAGGGTGAGTTAGTTCTTTGAGACTGGATTGATTGATCAATGTGATTGATACCACTACAACACTTTGTTTTGGGGATGATTAAAAAAAATTCAGCTTCTCAGGTAACAGCTGGAGCTAGCTGTTTAACCTCCCAACAGGGGCACAGTTACAGGAATTATGAAAGTGTATTGTCATAAGCTAGTAAACAGTTCCTCCACGGTCCTTTTAATCCTGTTAGTTGTTCACTAGGTTCTTTTTGTTTTTTTTACATAAATTCCTTCAACCCAAGAAGTTTCAGAAAGGATCACACTCACACACACACACAGAGAGAGAGAGAAAGAGAGAGAGAGAGAGAAAACTGGGCTTGTAAACCTGAAGACACTGTAAGCTATAAAAAGTAAAGTTTTATTTAAAATAAAATTACCAGTTACGGCTCTCTCCAGCTTTTTAGCATTCAGACAGTCCCCTGACGAAAGCTAGTTATTTCTGGGCGGGAGGGAAGGCAGACTCAACGTCTTCCTTCAAAAGAGGAGTGAAAAAAAAAAAAGACAAAAAACCCACAGCAAAATGCACTGTGCTTCAGAGTTTGGAGGAAGTCCGACCAACTACATAATTTTTCGTGAATTCAATTAGCTGCCAGAAAAATAAGCGTGTACAGATGTGTTGTCAACAGACACTACAGGGTTCTCGTTACTACTCTGCGGATAGGAAGAAAAACAACAACAACAAAACACCGAAGGCCTGCAGAAAAGCAGCCCCAGCATTCCTGGGTTCAAGACTGGACAGCGTTCTCCCCGCCCACCTCCCGGGTTACCAGACTTTTAGCTTTAGCGCTAAAACAAGCGCCCCTAACTTATTTACTGGAATTTTCTCTCCCGGTGATTTTAGTCACCGGGCCTCTCCTCTGGGGCAGGGCCGCCGCGGCCCGCCTAGTCGCTGGGAGAGGTGTCCTAAGGAGACGCCCCCCACCGCGGACACAAAGACAAAACTCGCGACACGCTCTCAGCCAGACTCGATCGGCCTGGTCTCCGCGCCTGACTCCGTCTCGCGCCGCCACTTACTCGTCATTCCCACCTGCGCTGTCGCGCTTGGGGCCGGAATCCTCCCGGGAGGCGCGCGCAAGCCGAGCGACGAAGAGCTGCCACCTCGGCCGCCGTCGCGGGGACCCGCAGTGCCGCAGCGGCGCGCGCTCCCCACCCCGGCCAGCGCGGCCACGCGGCTGAGTCACCCGTCGCTTCACGTTAAGAGTCTCCTCCGTGCGCAAGGCAGGCCGGGAAGGCCGGGCTCAGGGCCCCGGGCTGGCGTAGGCGCGAGCCGCCGGCCACGGGGGTCGTAGCGCTGCGGGGTGTCTGTCTGTCGGTAGTCTGGCCACCCGGCAGAGGTAGGACGCGCTCTTGCGTGCACAGCTGAGCAGGCTTAGTTTCTGAGCTGTGGATTTCTCTTTTACATTACTAAAGGTACAAAACGGAAAAGTAAAAAGTTCTCTGAATTGTAAAATGAGTTCACGCATCCCAAGAGAACAGTTTATGCTACAGAAGAAAGCGGAATCCGTATCTCCATACCTTAGGGGAGGAGGGGACGCAGTGCGAGTGACGAGTTCCTTGGACACGGTTTGCCGGGAAGCTCCTGACCTGGACATACATTCTGGCCAAAAGAAGAGGAAAAATACATGTATTTCTCAAACCTTAAATTTAACGAAGGCTCGTGCTGTATAGAAAACAATGCTGAGTTACAGTTTACAAACAAATTATTGGAAAATAGGTTAAGACTTAAATATTTCAACACTAAAAAATAAATAAATAAAAGCTATGGTACATGTTCTGTTAAAAAAACAAATGCTGGAAAATATAAAAGGAAACAAAAGAGCATCACTGCTTGCTGTCATGGTTTCTAGTGGCTTTTGTACTTTTAAAACTATCACACCAATTAAGATAAAAATTACACGTTATGCAAACTATTTAAAAATTGTTTAAGATCCTAAAATTCGTAATAACATGATTTCTTAAAATCTGAGTCACCTTTTTTGTTACAAAAGACTTTAAAAACTAACTTGGATTAAGATTAGGATTAGAGTTGCAGAAATAATATAAGAAAACAGTTTGACTCTCAAATACAACACCTGCTAACAATAAATATTACAAAGCACTTGTACCAGTATTTTACATCACTTAGGCTTTTCAGCAACACCCTGGGAGATGGATTTTATTACTCTAAAAATACAAATGAAAAACAAGACATAAACAAGTGGCTGAGAATCCAGGTCACTAACCTCAAAGTGCTTGCTCACTTTGGCAGTTCCACCTAACAGCTTCCAGGTGAATTCCTGTCACTTCCAAGGGACACCTTGGAACTTTCAGTGTATTCGGCTGTTATAATTTGACGTTCACTCCGTGGTAGCCCTAACAAAGTCTCTATAAAGAGTAAAACCAAAGAATTTTATTGAGGAATAGAACAGTCAAAGCTGGGAAACACTAATAAAAGTACAAAGTGCTTTGCTCTTCTGAAAAAGGGCAGAGTTTTTATACACAGGACTCAGTGTGACCAATACTACAAGGATTTCAAAAAGAATTCTTTCTCTATTTAATCTATTTTTGACAAACATTTCCTCATACCAGTTTAGGTAATAAGTTTCTGAGAACGTTTTCATTCCATGCTCCTGGGATGTCCTTGGTGTATAGTTTCTGAGGACAACTGCTTCTCCTCTGCCCCCTTGTTTGCCTGAGGGTGGCTCAGATTAGCCTGTTATTAAGAGCACATTCTGAATGATCTTACATTTTGAAGGTCTGATAGTGCATACCTATCTTTTGATCAAACTTTCTCTGAACACATGGGTTAGTGAGAAGCGCTTGGTACGGTCCTTTCCAGTAGAGCTCCAAGAAGTTCTTTAATGGATATCCTTTCCAATACGCATGTTCTCCTGGAAGGATGTCAGCCCGGTCTCGGGGATCTGATTCCTGTTCACAAAAGACTTTTTTTGGACCTTTAGAGTATTGAATTAATTAAGGATTGGCAGTACTGTACCTCAAGTTTAAGAAAACTGAGGAAAGGCCCTGAGTCCCAGATAAATTTAAACCTTTATGGTCCAATGGACTCCACATTTGAAATATTAATATTCCTCTTTATGAATCTGATAAACTCTGTTAAGGAGTAGTAGGAAAAAATATAGATAGCTGATTTAGATTCCAGTGGCTGCCTTAACAAAGTACCACAAACCGAGTGGCATACAACAACAGAAATTTATTCTGTCTGAGGTTTGGAGAATGAAAGTCTGAATTCAAGATGTCAGTAGAGCCAAGCCTTCTCCCAAGGCTTTAGGGGAGAATCTGTTCTATGTCTTTCTTTTAGCTTCTGGTGTTGCTGGCAATCCTTGGCATTTTTCGTTTGTAGCTAGCTTACTTTAGTCTCTACCTTCAGAGTTAGAAGGCTTTCTCTGTGCATCTGCTGTGAGTGTCTTTTCTTTTTAATAGAGACACCAATCACTGGATTAAGGGCTCTTCCTAATTCAGCATGACCTCATTTTAACTAATTACTAATTGTATTTGCAATGACTCTATTTCCAAATAAGATCAATTCTGAGGTTCTGAGAAGGGCATGAACTCGAGGGAGGAGATACTATTTAATCCAGTAAAATAGATATCACAGTTTTGAAACTCTTTACAAACGACTCATGAGCAGCTCCTAAAATCAAAAAGTGAGAACTAGACTTACTGGCTGCTGAAGGAAAACCATACCACTGCCTAAAATGCTGCCAGAGAGCTAGAACCTGGGTCTGATCCAGCCTCTGCATTCACCCATCAAGATGCAGAAAATGCAGAGAACAGAGGACCATGCACTATACAAACAGAATTGCATCATGAGTGTGCAATCTGGGAAGTCCAGACCAGGGGAAACTCTTAGGTCAAAAAGTCTGGTTTCTTTTATTTTTATTTTTTTCATTGTGCTTTAAGTTTACAATCAGTTTCTCATTTAAAAACTTTGACACACACTGCCATGTCACTCCAGCTGCTCTCCCCACAATGGGACAACACACTCCTCACCTTTACCCCGTATTTCCCATGTCCGTTTAACCAGCTTTTGTCTCTGTGTCATCTCTTCTTGCCTCCCAAGAGGAAATGCCCAGTTAGTCCCCTGTATGTGCCCAAGCCAAGCAGCACACTCTTCACCACTATTACTTTATGTCTCGTATACCAGCTTCATCTTTGTCTGAGCAGCTGGCTTCAGGAATGGTTTCAGTTCTGGGTTAACAGAGTCCAGAGGCCGTGTCTTGCAGGGATCCTCCAGTCTATCAGACCATCAATTCTGGTCTTCTGAGTCGAGTTCGATCTCTGCACCCCACATTTCTCCTGCTCATCAGAACTCTTTGTTGAGTTCTCTGGAAGGGCAGTCATTGATGGTGGCCAGGCACCATCTAGTTCTGGTTTCATGTTGATGTAGTCTCTAGTATATGTGGCCCTTTCTGTCCCTTGGGCTCCCACTTGCCTCGTGTCTTTGATGCCTTCTTTTTCCTTTGCTTGAGGTGAGTTGAGACCAATTAATGCTCCTGAAAGGTCTAGGTTCTATAAGAGATAAATTCTAAAGTTAAAAGCCAAAGCCAAGTGCCATCAAGTTAAAACAAACAAAAAAAACCTTAAATGCCAAAAATTTTTTTAAAAGTATGATGTGTGTATGTATGGCTGGGGATGGGAACTATATTGTCTACGGGTACACATTTGAGTTATAAAACTGTCCAAGGAAAACTGATATGAAAGTGATTACTATGAAAGACAATAAAAACCTGTGACTGTTGGGCTGATTTTTTTTTCTTATTGTAAATAAGTGAAAGTATACAGTCTAAATTAATTTTGCATGCCTGCCTGTCTGCAGCTCCTTCTGCTCTCCTTGCCGCATGACAGCACACTCCTCCTTTTCATTCTATACTTGTCATATCCTTTTAACAAGCTCCTGTTCCCTCCTGCCTACCCTCTTCTCTCTCTGATCTAGAAAGAAACCAATACGACAGCATCCTATCAATGCATAGAGCCATGAAGTACACACGCCATATGGTCACATTGTATCCCTGAGTTCAGTCCATTTTTCTCCGAAGAGTTGACCTCAGTAGTGTTTTCTGGCCAGGGGCAGCAGCACGTCTAGGGCCCATGCTCCCAGGCGATCTCCCAGGTTGTCAGACCATCAACTGTCTTTTAGTAGAGTTCTTGAGCTGCGCTGCTCATTTTATCATGTTGCCACAGGGACTCAACATTGTGTGCTCCATCATGGCTGTCTTTGGTGGAGGCTAGGCATCATCTGGTTCTTCTGGTCACATGTTGATACAGCCACGCATTGACATGGGTCCTTCCGTCTCTTAGGCTCTTTTTCTCTCGTGTCTTTGTTGTTCTTGGTGATCATCTGTTCCGGATGAGTTGGGAACATTTGGTGTACCTCAGATGGCAGCTTGCTACCTTTTAAGACCCCAGATGCCACTCCACCAACATGGGTGCCAAAGACTCTTAGCAATAGGCTAGTTAAACCAATTGACCTCGATGTCCTGTTGGGTTAATTCTGACACATAGTGACTCTATGGGATAGAGTGGAACTGCCCCATAGGGCTTCCGAGGCTATGAATCTTTACAGAAGCAGACTGCCACATCTTTCTCCTATGGAGAGGCTGGTGGGTTTGAACAACAGACCTTTCAGTTGGTAAGCTGAATGCTTAACCACTGTGCTCCAAGCCAAGCCAAGTGCCGGCATTTGCAAGAATGTTTGCCTTAGAATAATTCATTAAGGGATATGTTTCTTTTGTGAGATTTTCAGTTTCTTTGTTTTATGATAAAAAGATTTTAAGACCAAAAGTTTGGAGGGCGAAGTTAGTCCTACCCAAAAGCTGAACTACTGTACTGTCTCTATACTGAGGTATTTGCAAATGTGTCCAACGCATTTGCTTTTGGGGATTATATTAAGATTAAATTACTTAAAGAGAAAAATAGGTGCTTAAAAAATAATCGTTTGAACAGTACTTCTCATTAATACAGTGCTGGAATTTTATATGAGTATTGTCTGTTTTTGAGAAGGCAATGGGCTAGTAAGTAGTAGAGTGTATTTTGAGTGTCAAAGCAAAGGTGAAACAAAACAGTGAAAGATAAGGAAAACACAGAGTTCAGTGCTTAAATTCCAGTGATGGCTAGGAGATTATAAATATTTCCTGCTGAAATTTTGATGAGGGCATGAGCTCTCTTATTTTCCCACCAACATACTGGGGCACTTCATCCAAGAGCTGTATGACTCTTTAAAAGTACACATAATGCTCAGCTTGAGATTTAAGAACCAAATAAACCTAAATAGAAGTCCTGCAAGGAAGAAGTCCGAATGGGGAAGTCAGAAAAACAGAAGTGTTTTCCTAGGCTTTAGTGTCAGCTGGTTGTAAACTGATAGCATGTTTATCTCTCAACTTGCGTTACTGGTTTACAGACAGACTCTGACCCTCCTATTCCAGGCATCAGCTCTGATGGCTCACGTGGCCTCTGTTTATGAACATACAGGTCTCATTCTTGAACCCAATACTGAGAATGCTGGGAAGTTGTTTGTTGTTGTTGTTAAGTAATTTTTTATTGTGTGTAAGTTTACACAGCAAATTTGGTTTCCATTTAACAGTTTCAATGCAAATTGCTCAGTGGTGGGAAAACTTTTATTTTTTTAACCTTATATGATTATGAGCTTTTAAGTTAACTATGTTTGATATCCATTCATCATACATTCATCAAACTAGGGTTTGAACCAGTGAACCTCTTTGCTCAAATCACACCTTCTCTTTCCCTTAAACTTTCTCCCCAAACTTTTAATAACTGAAAAAAATGCAAATATGTTTACCAAAACAAATATCCTGGCCCCTTATCCACAATGTCTCCGAGGAACTGTATAATGAAAAGCAAACAATGAGGAGTCAGCAAATTCAGAAAGGTTTCTTCTGCCTGCTAGCCAACTGCCCAAAACTCTTTTCTTGCTTACGTATAGTTGTGATGCCTTCTTGTATATAACTCACAGTTTTTGTGAATGTGAAAAATAAGCGACAAAGGAAGCATAGCAACGTGTATGTAGGGGAAAAAACACTGGAAAAGAGCCAGATGACCTGTGTACGAGGTTGTCCCACCACTTGTTGACTGAACAAGTCAGGCATTAAGCTTCGGTTTCCTAATCTGTAAGATGATACTGATCTACATTTGTCATGCGATTGTTCTGAGGATCAACAATAATTATTAATGCAAAAGTATTTTACAACCTCTAAGCACTAGAGAAATTTAAGGTATCACTAGTTTTCATCTTGTACACAAACTACATCCAAACCAATATTGTCTCTAAAAGGAATACCCGATAAGTTTTTTTGTGAAGGAAAATTGCCCTTCTTGATACCAACCTTGTTTGTATGCCAAAATATACTGGTTTCCTACACATTTATTATGCAGTTTGAACCAAAATAAAGTCATGTTACAGTGACAAAATATTTTCTCCATTACATTGATAGCAATAGTCACCATTTAGAAAAGAATTTAACATCACTTCTTGAGGAGCTACTTGCTTTTCTTTAAAACTATGTCTATGTCCTCTTTAGCACATATATTTTATGGTATGATAATTGCCCCTTTAGGTACTCTTCATTGATTATTAATAATCCACACAATAGCACCATATAAAGAAGTATGAACATACGAGGAGAGCAATTCCAGAAAGTTCTTTCTTGGGATCTCTGTAACACTTGGCACTTAAACTGACGCTAGCAATCTGAGTTATTCTTTCTTATTTATTGGAAATGGAAGTAAGTCCATAAGATTCTGAAAATTAATAGATACTAAGCCTTGTGGCCACTGTGAGTTGGAGTTAACTTGAGGGCAATTTTTTTATTTTTTTATTTTTTTATTTTTTTTAAGCCTTATGGAGGGAATCATACACTTGGAAATTCACTTTGAGAAGGATAAAGTGAGAGAAGGAGGCTGAGCAGGGATTAAAGACATCTGGCGTCTAATAGGAAACACTGGTGGCATAGTGGTTAAGTGCGATGGCTGCTAACCAGAAAGCTGGCAGTTCAAATCCACTAGGTTCTCCTTGGAAACCCTATGGGGCAGTTCTGTTCTGTCTGTAGGTCACGATGAGTCAGAATTGACTCAGTGGCAGTGGGCTTGGTTTGGGGCCAGCCATTACCCTTCAGGTTATTAATATTATTATTTTTTCCTAAAAAGGAAGAAGTTTAGATCAAATAATAGCTGTCATTTATTGAGTCCCTACTGTGTGGTAGGCAGACTAAAAGCTAACAGAAAACCCAAACTCTTTGCTGCTGAGTCACTTTTGACTTATCGTGATAATCTATCTATACAGCCGAGTAGAACTGCCTCTTAGTGTTGTCAAGACTGTAAATCTTTTACGGAAGCAGATTGCTAGGTGTTTCTCCTTCCAAGTGGTTGGTGGGTTTAAACTGCAGACCTTCTGATTGGCACCTGAGTGCTTAACCACTGCACCAATAGTGCTCCTTGGTAGGAAAACACTAGCTCTAATTCTCCCAAGAGCCTAGCAAGTTAGGTCTAATTAGTACCGTATTACAGATAAAGAAAGCAAGACTCAAAGAGATGAAGTTACCATTTCAGATCACATTAGGTGAATTCCATGGAACCACTTCAGCTTTGAAATTCCAGTATTCTTTCGAGAGAAAAATCCACGCTTCAATATACACAGCCTTTTGGGTTTTCTGCTCCCCTTCCAGAAATTTCACTGTTTGCAATGTAATAGAATGCCAAATGCCACAAGGACCTTAGAAATCATTGGTGACAGGTTTCTCATTTCTGGGGAAGGATGTTAAGGACCAAAGAGGATCAGTGCCCTACTCATGGTTATGATTTATTTTATTTTTCAAGTTGGCCTGTAACACTCATTACAACCTGATTCCACCTGGATAAAAATCTATGTGGGAATATGGATCAGGAAGTGAAACTCGGCCTGGGCCCCAAGATCTTTCCCATAGATAACTTTAGTTGTGTATGTAAATGTTGTCTGTCCAAAAAAGTAGAGTTTCCAAGATTTGAAGTTCACTGAAGGGCATTCTTTTTCCCCAGAAAGGTACAAACTAAGAGTGGTGAAACCTTTTCACCTAGAGCCCTTGAACCACTGAAAAGTAAAAGAAGAATTGCACGTAATTAAAAATAAAAAAATTTTAGTTCTCAAAATAAGAAAAAAATAGACATGATTTTTTTTTTAATTATTGTAAACACTAAAAACAAGATATAAAATTTTCTATAATGATAAATTTTCAACTTTATGCTATCCTGGATAGCTTAAAGTGTCTGTCAGTTTGTCATAGCGTGGTAGCTTGTGTGTTACTATGACACTGAAAGCTAAGCCACTGGTATTTCAAGTACTAGCAGGGTCACCAGTGGTAGGCAGATTGCAGCCAAGCTTCCAGACTAAGACAGACTAGGGAAAAAGACTTGGTGGTCTACTTCTAAAAACTCTGAACATGAAAACCTTATGAATATCAGTTGAACATTGCTGGATAAAGTGCTGGAAAATGAGCCCCTTAGGTTGGAAGGCACTTACAATATGACTGGGAAGAGCTGTCTCCTCAAAGTAGAGTTGACCTTAATGATGTGGGTAGAGTAAAACTTTTGGAACCTTTATTTGCTGATGTGGCATAACTCAAAATGAGAAGAAACAACTGCAAACATCCGTTAATAATTGGAACATGGAATGTACAAAGTATGAATCTAGGAAAATTGGAAATCATCAATAATGAACTGAAATACCAAGACTGATGTCCTGAGTGTTAGCGAGCTGAAATGGACTGGTATCAGCCATTGTGAGTTAGACAGTCATATGGTCTACTACGGCAAGAATGACAAATTGAAGAGGAAAGACATAGTATTTATTGTCAAAAAGAACATTTCAAGATCTGTCCTAAAGTACGATGCTCTCAGTGATAGGATAATATCCATACACCTATGAGGAAGATCAGTTAATAAGACTGTTATTCAAATTTACACATTGACCACTAAATCCAAACAAGAGGAAATTGAAGATTTTTACCAACTTCTGCAGCCTGAAATTGATCAAACGTGCAATAAAAATGCATTGATGATTACTGGCAATTGGAATTCAAAAGTTGTAAACAAAGAAGAAGAATCCATTGTTGAGAAATTCAGACTCAGGAACACTCAGGATACAGTTCTTACAGCCTCTTCTCAGCTGTGCCTGCAGGCAGGTCTCTCCCTGGCCTGTGGCCTCTCACACCCTTGGCCTGGCCTCTGCTGTGCTGAGGCAAGTGTTACAAAGCTCTTTTAGCTCTGCTGGTAAGTGCCCAGCGGCTACCCACTCCACTAGTAAGCCTCTTGCCTACAGGTACTCAGGTATCCCACAGTGGTGTCTTGTGAGATCTTCTGATTCTGCTGCTGCCGTTTCTCTGCCACTGTGTCGCACTGTCTACAGAGTTATAGCTCTCCCTCTCTGTCTCCTGTGTTATGGCTCCTACTCTCTTTCTCAGTGTTTCCATTTAAGCCTAATGGGATAGCAAAACTGACCAATCCCCTCATTAGATTTTCATGCACTTCATTTGTATAGTCCTACCCAGGCATTTGGTGGGAGTTACTATGGCTAGAAAGGTCATATTAGGTAGTTCATTGCCCTGCACATTTTAATCATTTTCAAGTGTACATTTGCTTTGCTTCTCTTTAAAATCAGTTTTTTAATTTTCATCCAAATAATCTAGGCACATGATTTAAAAATCCATCAGTGCTAAAAAAGGTCATGAAGAAACTCCCTCTATCTTTTTTTTTTTGTGATTAAGTGAAAGCATACAGTCCAAATCAATTTTACATGCCCGTCTGCCTGCAACTCCATCTGCTCTTCTTATCCAGTGATAGCATAATCCTGCTTTTCACTCTGTATTTCTAGTATCCACTTAAATAGCACCTGTCCCCTCCTCTCTACCCTCTTCTCTCCCATCTAGAAAGAAACCAGTAGGACAGCCTCCTATAAATCTACAGAACCATAAGGTACACATACCATATGGTCACACTGTGTCCCTAAGTCCACCCTTTTTTTAAAAAATTTAGACTCTGCTCTCATCTCCTTTGGTCTACTTCTTTGTTTACTAATTTATTCTTAATCACACCTCCCCCCACCCCAGACTGGGAGTTTTTAGGAGCTACTGTTTATCACTAATGTTTGAAATTTCAGGATATATGTATGTACCTTGGTATACGTCTTTTACATTTGTCATGCTGAGAACTCAGTGGGCCTTTTCATTCTGGAGGCAGATCCTTCAGTTTGGGGAAATTTTCTTGCTTATTTCTTTGATAATTTATTCTCCAAAGCTTATGCTGTTTTTCTCTCTCCCCTCCATTCCTATTATTCAGATATTAGACTTTCTGGATTGTCTAGTCTTTTTTTTTTCTGTTATCCACATACATTTCTTTGTAACTGAGGTTTTTAATGTTTTCAGCCACATAAAAGTACTGTCCAGAAGTTAAGTTCCCTAACCTGTTAGAAAAATAAAGAAAAAATTATAAGATTCCAGCTGATAAATTTTATTACTTTAGTCAAGTCTCACCAATTTTACCAACAAATTGCAAAGATAAACATATATCTTTCAAATTGCAGTTTTAAAATATTTTATTTCTTTTTAAAAACCTCAATTGTCTGACCAACAAACCTTTCCAAATTTTTAATTATTATAAACCTAATAAGCTTATGAATGATTCCTAATTCTCTCATATGCCAAATTCTCTTGGATATTATAAATATAGGTTCAATTTTACTTGATATTTATACATCCAAGCTGTTCGATCGAAATAAAGGAAGATTTCAGTTGTGTCATTAGTTTATTTTTCAGTTTGTAATGACTAGCTTACTTGATTGGATTCAGCTAATTTACTTACTGCTTCAATTTTTTGTTGTAGTAGAAGACACACAACATGACACTTGCCATTTTAACCATTCCAAGTGTACAGTCTAGTGGCATTGATCATACTCACTGCTGTGCAGTCGTTGTCATTATTTGTTTCCAAAATTTTTTCATCACTCCAATCAGAAATGCTGTAACCATTAAACAATAACTCTTCATTTTTAACTCTCTCCAGCTCATGGTAACTACTACTCCACATTCTGTTTCTACATTGGTCTATTTTAGATATTTCATATTGATGAGATCATACAAAATTGGTTCTTTGTGTCTAGCTTATTTCACTTAGCATGTTTTCAAGGTTCATCCGTGTATTAGAATTCTATTCTTTTTCATGACAGAATGATATTGCACTGTGCATAGGTACCACAGTTTCTTTATCTATTCATTATTGATGGACCGTTGAGTCATTTCCATCTTTTGGCTACTGTGAATAATGCAGCAGTGAACACCAGTGTCTCATTTCATTTTGAATTCTCATCAAAGTCGGTAATATCTTCCAATATTAAAATAAATTCTATTAAAATTTAGATCTCTCCCATGAATTTACCCCCAAGTTCTATTATGAAAAAAATTTAACAGTATACTCACTGCTGACAGTCATCCACATTTTGTCTTATTTGCTTTATTTTTTTGCTCCTTATTATTAAAAATTTCAAACATACAGAAAAGTTGAGAGAGCAGTACAATCAACTCCAGTATACCCACTATTTAGATTAAGCAGTTGTTAACGTTTTGCCGTATTTGCTTTACCTGTTTATTTACTTAGTTCACCAGACAAATTTGAAAATGACAGGCAACAAGACATGTAACCTCAAGACACTTTAAAATGCATCCCCTGCCAACAAGGATGTTCTTCTATATGTGCCTATATATCTATAGTAGCTTTATTACACCTAAGAAAAGGAACAATAATTTCCTAATCCCATCTTTTAAAATTATTATACCAGAGATTTTTGTTTCGCTTTGTTTTTTAACAGGATTAAAAATTCATATATTGCAATTTGTTGTTATCTACTTGCCAGTCACCAGGCACAACCAGTTGCTGTCGAACTGACTCTGACTTACCACTACCCGACATTTATCCAGGTAGAATTGTGCTTCATGGGGTTTTCAATGACTGATTTTCTTTGGAAGTATGTGGCCAGGACTTTCTTCCAAAATGCCTCCGGGTTGATTTGAACCTCCAATCTTTATGTTACAAACTGACCGTGGTAACCATTGCACCACTTAGGGTTTCCTTGTCTGTTTGTCGTCTTTTAATCTGGTGCAGTGCCTTCCACCCATCCATCATTTTATTCCCCTGTAATACCGATTTTTTAATGAGACCACACCAGTTATTTCACAGGATGTGCTCAGGGGTTTTTCTGACTTGGAATAGTTTCCAAGGTGACTCTGCTTCTAGGGAAATTTGTCTTTATCATTCAATATATGTACATATTTACTGAATTGTAATAGCTATAATATTGGTCATTTCCAAGTGCTCTCTCTTGTTTTTATGTTGTTCCTTTTTTTTTTAAAAAATAACATAGTGTTCTTGTTTCATGCCTGCAATATTTCTCTGATGACATTATAGCTTCTCTAAACTATGTTTCTGCTGTCTTCCTTGTCTGTTTCCAGTGATCCACCTGCACCCCCGTTCTGTACACTGGAAATTTTTCTTTCATTTTTAATCTGCTGATCTTCATCAATTTGTATTGTAAGAAGGAGACCCCCAAAAGTGATTGGAGGTTCTGACTGTGTACATTAAAGTCTTCTAAGTTGAAGAGATTCAGTGTAGACCTTTTCTATGGGAACCCCCAAATGTCAGTGTGTAATTATGACTCCTTTTTCCTGAAATACCTCACTTTCTCCTGAGAAATGTCCTTTGATTTTCTGCTCGGAGTGTAGAAGTCTGGCGGCCAAGTTCTGTATCTGAGCAGGAAAGGAGATCTATCTGTTTTGTTTTTGAGTTTCAGACATATTATTTCAATAAGATGCTTCAGTACTTCTTCATCCATTTTCCGCATTCATCAGGTGTGGTGAGGACCTGGGAATCTAACCACTTAGTAAACAAACTTTCAAGCAGTTCTTCATTGTCACTACCACAGTTCTCCCACTTCCAGTCCTTGCACTTCCTTCGCCCATTTCATAGCCATCTTTGCTGTCACTGAGGGCTCCAATTCCTTTGCAAAGGTCCTCAGGGTGACCCCATTTGCTTCTCTTTGCTTTCTTCTTCTCTGAGCACTTAGGCTAAGTCTGTTACCATCCTACATCCATTTCCCTTTTTCATGCATTGTGGTTTGGGTTGACTCTCAGTTTAACAATGATGACATTTGTGTTTCTTCTTCTTCTCTGCCCCACCTCTTGGTTATTTGAGGGTAATTTTTGAAAGAAGCTACATGGGAAAATCTCTGCTGTCTTGAACTGGAAAGTCCTTGTGGTTTTATTTTTAGTTCTTCAAATGCCTTGAATCCTTTACTGCCTTTGAGCTTTTGCACTTAGGGTTCCAGCTCTTTGAGACATTTTTTCCCCTGTCCTTATCTTCCTTTCAGACCAATTTCAAGTCGTATTTTAGGTCCCAGTTTAAGTGTCATTTCTAGGTGAATTCTTCCTGGCCACTTATACGGTCAGGAAGTCTTAAAATTAAGACTTTGACTAAGTTCATCCCCCATGATACAGTCTCAGTACACTTATCATGACTCTAATTAAATATTTATGCCTGTTTCCTTTGCTAGACTTTCACCTCTACAAGGGAAGGGACCTGTCGTGTTCACTGCTATACCCCTAGCATCTAGGACCACATCTGGCTTTTAGTAAGAGGGTCAATATTTTTCATTGCTGGTCAACACATATTGTTTGCTGGAAAGATTTATAACAACTTACTGTTACCACCACCAGTAAGTAGAATTCAGTAACCCTAGTTATTATGGTTGCCTATACTATTGAAACACTGCACTATAATATGGAGTTGCATCTATAAATGCATCTCAGAGTTTATTTTACCATGAACACTTTTAAAATTAATGTGCTGATCATAATATAATGTGCACTCTATTTAATAGAAAGTACTAGTTTTCTATTGGTACTGTATGTAACAAATTACCATAAATTCAGTGGCTTAAAACAACGAAAATGTACTATTGTACATATAGGGAAGTCAGAGGTCTCAAATGGCATGGTGCATTCCTTCTGGAGGCTCTGGAGGAGAATGGCTTGCTTGTTTTTTTTTTCAGCTTCTGGAGGCTGCCTCCATTCCTTGGCTGCCAGCCCCATTTCTCATCACACGCCACCTTGGCTTCCATTGTCACATCTCCGTCTCTGACTCGGTCCCATCTCCCTCTTACAAAGACTCATGTGATTAGATTGATCCCATCCAGATATTGCTGAACCAAAAGCAGTTCATTCTGTCACTGCAGCCAGATTCAGATACCAGAAAAAGGCTTAAGATATGTTTTATTAACAGACAAGCATGCAAGCCTGCGGAGCAGTGAGGATAGCGTCTCCAAGACTGTCCTGCTTGGGTTACAATTCCAGCTGCTTTTATAGCCAGGTTACAAAAGGAGTTTGCATGAGAAAAAACAGTCACAAGATTCCATTACATCTTATCAAAGAATGTAAATTATCCCAAATCATTACCTCCCTGAAATTTTTGAAATAACCAATTCATTACACCAGAGACAGGGAAAGGAATGTAAGTCGGCTGATCTGGTTCAGCAATCTAGGTGACCTTTATGCACTAACACAGATAATCTCCCCATTTTAGGACCGTTAACTTAATCACATCTGCAAAGTCCATTTTGCCACCTCCGGTGACATATTCACAGGCTTGGGGGATTAGGACAAAGCCATTATTCAGTCCACCACAGACAGACATATGGCAACTGAGTGTGTGAATAGTGGCTAGTTCAAATTAAGATGTGATGTAAGTGTAAAATTCACACCATAGTTAGAAGACTTACATTAGCCAAAGCCAGCCAAGTGCCATTGAATGAGAATATAAAATATCTCATTTATAAAATTTAAATGTTGATTACATGTTGAAGCAATAACATTTAGACTTATTTTGGGGTGTGTTAGGTTAAATGAAATATTATTGATTAATTTCATTAAACATTTTTTTTTTTTAAATGTAGTGCCCAGGAAACTTAAAATTGTATAGGTGGCTCATGTTACATTCCTGTTGGACAGCACTCATCTAAAGGTTCCCAAAGGCCTCCCTCTTACCTTCTTGAGTGGCTCTTTGTGGTATGAACCCTCTCACCTATTTCTTCCTTTTCCAGTAATTGCTTAAATTTAGGAAGTAGAATAGAAACTTGAAGTCTGTGGTCAGCATTTAAATCAAGATAATTGTAAGTTTCCAAGTAAGTAAACAATAAAAGTCTTAGTTCAATATTCCATCTCGTTGGATTGGTGCTCCGAAACTGGGGGAAGGAGTGTGAGCAGGTTGAATAAATAACCTTCACTACCGTCTGCAGAGATGAACTGTGTGTTTACGAAAGAATAAAAGCAGAACAGAGCAATCATTCTGGGGAGGAAACTCTGACACACACAAACATATGAGGAAATAGGACAAAGAATGTATTCCATCTCCATTCCTCCCTGCCTCTCTGGGTCTTGATTTTTCTTTTGGCTACACTATTATTGTCTCCCTTTTTCTATGTGTACGATTTTTAACTTTTCCCTGGATGTAATGTGGCTCTTGAAAAGAATAATGAAAAACTACTAGGAGATTGGTTGAGGACTGGTGTGGCAGGTCTAAAGATCAAACAACACAGAAGTTGAAAAAGACCTAGGAGGCCACCTGGTTCCACCTCCCACCCAAATCCATAACCCTTTTGTGTGGAATAAAGCTGCCTCTGTTGTTAAAACACCAATAGTCATTGAACATACCAAATACATACTGATAAGTATATATCCTTAATGCTCTGAAAATACATTTTTCCACAGGGGAAGAACAGGAGTAAAAAACATGACGGCATTGTTTGTGAACCTAAAGAAGTCTTGTATTCTTCTCCCGAAGTATCAAATTGTTGCAAATCGCTGCGGGTGAAATACAGTTTTCAGAGGGCAAACATGCCCCAGCTTGTCAGTTCCCAGACTGTTTCAGCCATGTCCAGGAACCCAGGTAAGATCTTATTTATATTAATCAAGACAAATATCCTGCTTAGCATGTATTTTTCTCAGGATTGAGGACACAAAATTCGGCACTAAAGAGATTATTTTAAAATTTACTGTAAGAAACCAGTAATAAATCTGTTTGTCAAAGTTCTTCCGTGGTGCAAATCTGAAATTGACTTTACTTCACGGTAATAAATCCCTTAGTTTTTACTAATCCTAAATCATTGATTAGACAAATAATTAAGGTTATCTCTAGTTGGCTAAAATAGATCAAAATGATCTTCTAACATAAAATCAGTCGTAAGAGCTTGACCTACCAATGTCTGAACCGTTAAGGCAGGGAAAGTTCAGATTAGGTTCCTGTCGATTTTGCCAATATAAAGAAAAATGTGAAGGAACGATAAACTTGAAACTGTTTTGCAAAAATACATGATTTCTAAATGTCCCAGAATGTTAGAAAATTAAAGCCTTATGTTATGAACAGCACTAAGGGGGGGGGGGGTTAAATTTATTAGGTTTTAGGCTTTTAACTAAAAATATGTTACATTCTTGAGATTATTAAAATTAACCTTACATTAATTATCCGATGGGAGGAAAAATTACTTGTCACGGAGAAAGCGGAAATTTTGAGCATCCTGATAGTCTTTTGCCACAATACGAAATATGGTATCTATGCTTTAGAAAGACCACAATCGACTAAAATTTTGAATTTTCATCTGTGCAGGTATGAGCTATTATTTCTGTAAGTCTGAGACTCGGTCAGTTATAAATGTCTTCTAGAATTTACGTCTTTCTACATAAAAAAAGAATAAGATCGAATTTACGTACCGTGAAGTTTACACTTAGTGCAGAATTCGGTGGTTGTTAGTATACAGTATTCACAAAGTTGTGCAGACATCACCACTATTTCTACAATTTATAGTTTATTGTAAACCTTTTGTAGCGTTTCATACTCCCCCTCTGTATACCACTTGATCAGCATAAATTTCTTACGGCGCTGTTGGATTGTGCTCTGTGGGTGTTGCCATTTTTACCTAAAATGCCCTTTCTAATTATAACCCCAACCCAGTCCACTGCCATCGAGTCACTTCTGACTCATAGTGACCGTCCAGGGCAGGGTACAACTGCCCAGTGTTTCCAGGGAGCGCCTGGTGGATTTGAAGTGCCGACCTTTTGGTTAGCAGCTATAGCGCTTAATCACTACGACACCAGGGCTTCTAATTATAATTCACATCAAAGGCAGAGGTGGAGTGGCTACATAGTAAGGCTCCCACATACGTAGAGAATAACAGCCCGCAATCTAGACTACAAGTTTTTCTTGCTTACAACTCTCATTTTACTTTGTATGTAAAATCTTGTTCGAGACTGGTGGGTCACCAATGTGCTTTCAAAGACCCGCCCAAAATCTGAAACAAAATTAAGTGATGGTAGCAGATATAAGCCTATTTCCTTTACACACTTTTCCGGGCTCAGAAAACTTCAGCAGCCTTTTGATATTCATGCAGCAGTACATTTGTCGCCTAATTTGACGACATCGCTCAAGAAATGGAGGATGTGTAGTTTGAGGAGGGCGGACTGGGAATGACCGGGAATTGTTGCTACAGCTTGGAGAATGCCCCGAGCGGGGTGTCCGGGGGACGCGACTGCGCATTCGGACCACCCTCCGCCCTCTTCCCGCCGGCTCCCGCCACTGGGCGCCAAAAAGCCGCGCGCAGCACTGCCGGCGCGGGAGACGCGCCTCCGACGGCCGCGCGCCACGTGCGCTTCCCATTGGTCGTAGCGTAGCCACGTGACGCAGACCCACAAACCTGCCGGGCCGCGCGCGCGCTCCTGCCGACGGCGAGCTGGGCACGGTCGGGGTGGTTCCTTGTGCACCACGGTGTGAGAGGTTTCTCAGAGGACCCAGGGAAGCTCACTGGCAGGGAAACTTGAAACAAACACACGCAAGTCCCAGTACTCCCCCACAGTAAAGCTCTTACTGAGGAATCCGATTTCCTCTTCCCTCAGGGCTTTGGTCTGCAACTGTAGACACAAACTGAGAATGGAAATGGCAATGGCAATCAAGCTAGTCATTGCACGAGGGATAAACCGAAGCCAAGATTTATCTCCGCTCCTTTGGGGAAAATCTACACACATAAACATGACACTTTGGGAAAAAAAAATACACGATTTTTGCATGGGGAATTTAAAACCCCTTTTTCTTAGAAAAGGAGCCCTGGTGGCGCAGTGATTAAGCATCCTCAGCACTCGGCTCCTAGCAGAAAGGTCAGTTGGTCCGGCTGCTACGTGGGGGAAAAGATGTGGCAGATGTGGCAGTCGGCTTCCTTAAAGATCACAGCCCTGGGAATCCTCTGGGGTGGTTCTGCTGTGTCACATGCGGTTGCTATGAGTCGGAATCTACTCCATGACAATGAGTTTTGTTTTTTTTTTCCTTAGAAAAAACGGAGGTGAGTGGGCTGTGGGAAGTTCAGGGCAGCCATCCTCTTGCGTCATTTAAGGGAAGCTGGGAACTCTTGGGAAAACAAAGAGGAGTAAAAACAAAAGGGCCCTGCCTACCGTCAGTTTATCGGGTGTGGGTGATTTGGCAAGTGGTAGACCTTGCTGGTAGTAAAAGTCAGGATGACTATCTGCCTACATGTCTGTGTACATATCACATACAAAGATAATCTGATGACTGGAAGTCAATACAAAAGCTTAAAAGGTTGCTCAGCTGTCTGTCTTTGAGAGTGCTTGGATGCTCACTTTGGCCTTTTTAAAAAAAATTTTCTTCTTTCAGTTTCTAAGTTGACCAACACTCTTGTCCTCTTCTAGATGGAAACGATCTTTTTTTATTCTTTCAAAAAGTACTAGGATCTGCTATAATCTATGCACTGTGTTAAGTCGTGGGGTGAAAATGATGCACCAAACCGGTGACAGTGGAGTGTACAGTTTGGTAAAGGAAGCAGATAGTCGTCACCCCCATATAGAATGTTAACTATGGTGTGGTAAATGGTAAGGAGAGGGGGGCATATGCTGCAATAATTGACTGCCCACAAGATGTTACCTTAGATTGAGACCTGAAGAAGTCAGTGGAGCTAGAGGTTGAGGCAGAGGGAGCAGCCTGTGCAAGGGTGGGCTGGGAGCCTCTCCCCTCGAGTAACTGCCTGTCTCACTTCTCTCTCCGATGATGCATTCATTTTGCCTCTCAGTTCTCAGAAAACATGCCTTTTTTTTTTTTTGTCTCAGATCCATATATTTAGGGAATACGTTTCTGTAACCAACAGTTATTTTTTTAGACAGCGTGTATCTCTAACAATGTGTTAATGTACACACCTAATGTACATGACATCTGTTGTTTTATATGATAAAGGCCAGCAATGATTATGACAAAATGTATCACAATAGAACTAAAAGTGCTATAGACCTTCAAAGTGATGAGAGATCACATTATTCCAGAAGACTCAAAAAAAGGCGTCTTAGAGAAAGGTTAAAAGGTGAGATTTTGCCACACAGAGAGATCATTTAGTTAGAGCAGAAAGTTCAAGAAGAGGAGTGAGAAGACTGGATGGGTAGGTTGAGATATTTTCTAAACGGCCTTGAAAACCAGTCTACAGAAACCAAATAGAAAAGCTTTATTTGTTTTTCTGGGATTTAACTGGGATATTTTCTTTCTTCCTTTTTCCTCCAACATTTATTTTGAAAATTTGAAAATCTACAGAAAAGTTGCAAGAAAAAGTTAATGGTTACTCATGTATCCTTCACGTGGATTCATCAGTTATTATTATTTTTACATTTTGCTGCCTTTGTTTTATTTTTAAAATACTGTCTACATGATCTAGTGTTAGTAATCAAAACTTATATAGAGCTTATTGTATACCGAGTATTCTTTATAAGAAACCCCCCTAAAAACACATGTGTTGTCCATCTATTCTGACCCATAGCACTGCTAGAGGACAGACTAGAACTGCCCTGTAGGGTTTCCAAGGAGCAGCTGGGCAGCTGGTGGATTTGAATTGCCAACCTTCTTTTGGTTAGCAGCTGAACCAAACACTGTGCCACAAGGGATCCTTTATAACATCTTCGTTCAGTATTTACAATAACCCTAAAATCCCATTTAACAGATGGGGAAACTGAGGCACAGAGAAGTTACTTGTTTAAATCAAAACCATGCTGCCGATGAGTTGATTCTGACTCATAGCAATCCAGGACAGAGTGGAATTGCCTCATAGGCTTTCCGAGGTTGTAAATCTTTATGGAAGCAGACTGCTGCATCTTTCTCCCATGGAGCAGATGAGAAGTTCAAACCACTGACATTATGGTTAGCAGTCAAGTGCTTAACCCACTGCACCCCTAGTGCCGAGGGACAGGAAATTAAAAAGTAGCTGAGCCAGGACTTGAACCCTTTTCTACAAGAGGATAGGATAAATTTTTCCTTTTCAAGTATAAATTTAGGAATTGTCTTAGTTATCTACTACTGCTTTACCAGAAATACCACAAGTGAATAGCTTTAACAAAGGGAAATGTATTTCTTCATGGTAAACCAACGACCAAACCCATTGCTGTTGAGTTGATTCTGACTCATAGTCAGCCCTGGAGGACAGAGTAGAAATGCCTCATAAAGTTTCCGAGGAGCACCTGGTGGATTTGAACTGCCAGCCTTTTGGTTAGCAGTCACAGCAGTTAAGTGATAAGCCACCAGGGTTTCCCTTCCCCATAAAGTAAGTGAAAAGTCCAAATTCAGGGTGGCAACTTTTTCTCTCCCCAAGCCTTCTTATTAATGTTTCCCCAGACTAGGAGCTTCTCCATGTAGGGTTCCCGTGTCCAAAGGGCACCGCTCTGCTCCCGGTGCTGCCTTCTTGGTGGTCTGAGGTCCCCTTTCTCTGCTGGCTTCCCTTTTCTATTTTTCTCTTGAGAGAGACAAGGTGGTGCAGGCCACACCCCAGGGAAATTCCCTTTATATTAGATCAGGGAAGTGACCTGGGTAAGGTCACTTACAGTTACAGTTCTACCCTAATGTTACAGTTCTATCCTAATCCTCTTTAACATAAAATTATAGCCACAAAACAGAAGACACCCACAAAACACTGGGATTCATCTCCTAACAAAGTTGACTGGTATTTTGGGGGCATACATTTCAATCCATGATGCTTCCTTTGTGCAAACCTTGGTCTTACTAACATGTTGAATTGTAATTTGTGTCTCTCAAACCAAATCTGTTGTCCTTGAGCCAATTCCAACTTACAGAGACCCTATAGGACAGAGTAGAACTGCCCCCCAGGGTTTCCAATCAAACTGTTGACCCTATAGGACAGAGTGGAACAGCCCTACAGGGTTTTCAAGGATTCAAACTACTGACCTTTTGATTAGGGGTTACATTTCTTAATCACAAGGCCTCCTGTCTCTCCTGCAATAGAGTCTTGAAGGACTCCATCTGTGGGTAAAAATGCCGACAAATCAAAGATCTTCAATTTTTATTGAAATGAGGCTTTATAAAACTGTACTTAGATCTACTTTAGCTAGTATTTATTTCCTTCTGCTCTGTATTCCTAAAGCCCTGGGAACTGATTCATACCAGTGGGTTGTAGGCCACTTGATGACTTAACCATGTCTTTACTCTTTAGAAGTTCCCCAAAGCACTCAACACAGTAATTTTAACTAATGGTGTAGCTTAAAACTACTGTTGCTGGAAGCACTATTAGGTTTGCTTCCATTCAAGGACAGAAGGTAAAACTATTAAATGGAAAAATCCATTTAAAAAAAAACCCACAAAACTGTAGATCAGTGTTGTCCAATACAGTAACTACTTACCCTCCATTTAGTTATTGAATTAAACACGTGATACATGGCTAGTATGATTGAGAAACTGAATTTTAAAGTAAATTTCAATTCAAAAACTGACCATCCATTGAACTGTAAAACATCTAAAAATTATTGTAGTAGCCCAAGGTCTAAAGGGAGAGTGTTGACATGGTGTGGGATTGGCAGTCTATGTCACATACACAAAAATGTGTATTGTTTAACAAGAAACTAATTCGATCAGTAAACTGTCATCTAACCTACAATAAGAAGAAAAAAATTACTGTGGTAAAATATGTATAATATTTGATCATTTTAACCAATTTTAAGCATATAATTGAGTGGCATTAGTGATACCCACCGTCTTGTGCTACCATTGCTGCTGTCTGTTTCTCCAAGTTTTTCTTCATCCCTGTCAGAAACTCAGCACCCCTTAACCAATAATGTAAAGCTTCTAAATATCTCTGGAGCAACTCAGGTATGCGAATTTGCTTTTTTAACCGTCAACTTGACAGTTTATCAAGATGTTTTCTTTTTTTTTAATTAAATAAAAAATGAAAGTATCATAGTCTGTGCTTACAATATTGGGTTAAGATAGGAGGAGTACACAGGTGCTCCTCAGAAACTCTATGTGGCAGCCCTACTCTGTTCTACAGTGTCACTATGAGTTAGAATCCACTCGACAGCAATGAGGTTTTTACATGTAAAACACACGTTGGATTTCAAGAACTTAGTTATGATGAAAGAATGTAAACCTCATTAATAATTTTCTGTATTTATTATATACTATAGTGACAATGGACACCCTGGTGGCATAGTGGTTAAGTGCTAACCAAAAGGTCGGTGGTGGTTCTAGTCCACCAGGTGCTCCTTGGAAACTCTATGGAGTTCTACTCTATCCTGTAGGGTCACTACGAGTCGGAATTGACTTGACAGCAGTGAGTAATAATAATATGTTGGATATATGGGGATTAGGTAAAATACCTTACTAGAATTTTACCTGATTTTCTCGTTTTAGGCATAGCTACTGGAAAATTTAAAATTACATGTATGAGTGAATTTTATTTTTATTGGACAGAGCTGATCCATTTCAGTTCAAGGTTTTTTGATGATGATTATAATGCTGGAATTTTATCTCTTCAATAGTCTAAGACAGTTTTTGGTAATTGATAATTGATAGTGATAATTCATTTTACAAACAGTTAAATAGGATGATCTCTTTTGCCGTCGTTTCTCACAACGCAGGACACAGTTTGCCTTCTCAACCCAAGGAGAATGATGTTGGCCAGAGCCATCACCAGGAGGAAGTAATCTACAAATTGGCTGTGAAGCTGAAATGCATTGGGGACAGCATCAATCATAGGATGCTTCAAGAGGTGAGGCTTTAGTTCCATATCATCAAATTAGGATGGTCATTCGAATCACGTGCAGAATTTTTAAAATTCCCGATTCCTATATCCCACCCCTACAGATTCTGATTAATTGGTAGGAGGTGTGCCATGGGCATCAGGATTTTAAAAGCTCTCCAGGTGAATTTACTGCACGGTCACAGTCTAGTACCTCTGGCTTAGATTGTGGTTATCATCCTTGATCCACCCCCAAAGGTTATGATCTGAGCTGTACTCTCACCAGTTTCTTAGTTCCTCTTACTTATTACAAGAAATAATAAAGAAAGATAGGCAAGAATATTGATTACTCTTTGAAAAATATGTATGGTACCACCTCTGGGGAGTGGTAAAGTCCATATCCAGCTTAGTTTTCATCCAGAATGACCTACAGTTGTCAATGGTGATGATGATCTCATGGGGTTCTAGATAAGAGGAGTGGCTGCACCTCAGAGCCAGTACTTCTCGCCTTAAAATTCACCTGTTCTAACCACTTTCTTGTCAACCACTGTTGTCTCCACCATGCTGGCTTTAGGGAGTGCCTCACCTTCTCTTATGCTCTGGTTAGCGTGTGGCTAATATACAACCTTTTCCTCAAATAAAATATCCCCTGAGGGGAAGGTCCTTGTCATCAATCTTCCCCTGGACTGGGAGCTTCTGAGGCACAGAGACCCCAGGTCCAAAGGGACAGGAGCTCTGCTTCTTTCCCGATGTCATGAGGTTCCCAACTCTGTACATGTTTCCCTTTCCTTTATGTCCAAAAAGATTGCCTCGAACCAAACCTTCTGCCACTGAGTCAATTCTGACTCATGGGTGACCCTATGGGACAGAGTGGAGCTGCCCCATAGAGTTTCCGAGGAGCACCTAGTGGATTTGAACTGCCATCCTTTTGGTTAGTAGACACAGCGTGTGACCACTACACCACCAGGTTTTCCTCTGACACAGAGTAGATGTTTAATAAATGCGTGTTGAATAAATTCCTCACAACAAAGTCAAGATAGGCATTCTTAGTCCCATATTACAGATAAGGAAACTGAGGCTTGGAGAGGTTAAGTAGCTTATTCAAGGTGACAGAGACACTAAGTGGTAGAATTGGGACTCGAACCCAGGTCTCCATAGACCAGGATCACAGCCAGAAGTGTGCTGGGGAGCCAGGTCCAAAGCCAGGGACCTCCCAGCTCTGTAGAAATGGGTTGTGTGGTTAGTCCTGTCTGTAGGGACTCTAGAGGCACTTTCTTTCTAGGTAGGGGTACCCCCTCTTCCTTTCACTCATGTAGCTGTTGGGCAAAGCCCTGGTGGCACAATGGTTAAGCACTCAGCTGCTAACCAACCCAACAGCCACCCCCAGGAGGAAGATGTGGCAGTCGGCTTTCATAAAGGTTACAGCCTTGGTGTCCGGGGTCTTAAAAGGTAGCAAGCTGCCATCTCAGGAGCATCAGTTGGCTCCAATCCAACCAGAACAGAGGGGAATGAAGGACATCAGAGACAAGAGGAAAATGTCAGTCTGGCAGAAAAAGGGGCCAAATGATCCAGAGTCTGTACCAGCATGAGACCAGAAGAACTAGGTGGTGCCTGGCCACCTCCAGTGTCTGCTGTGAGAGGCAATGCAATGTCAAACTGATGCAGTGGGAGAAAAATAGGGATACAGATCTAGAATTTTGTTAAAAGACCAGACTTGGTGGTCTCACACCCTGGAGGGTCACCTGAGAGCATGGCCCCTAGTCTCAGTCCTACCGTAGAGCTGAAACTAGCACCCAAGACAACTCTTTAGACAAAAATTGCACTGGACTGTAAGACATGAGACTGTTGGAGCGGGGCCCCACTAGTAGTGAGAGGGGAGGGTGGAGAGGAGGGGACAGGACTAGGGTGGATGAATGTGGTAAGTACAGAGTGGAAAGGATGAGTGTGCTGTCACAGGGCTGGGATAGCAGATGGAGTCACGCTGAGGTCTCTGTGTGGGGTTTGATACAGCAAATTGACTTCATTTCTCAATTTTCCCTTAACCACAATAAAATATTATTAAATGTATATATATATACATATGTAATATGTATACATATATCCTGAAACAGCATGTGAGTGGGAAGTTTCAACAAGAATGCTACTAAAAGCAAGAAGAAACCCAAGAGAAATGTTTTATTTACCAGTTTAATTCAGACAAATAGTGTCTACTTTGTCCCGGAACTCAATTCTGGACATCGGTAGTGGGAGCAGAGAACTGGGCAGACGAGGAGCCTGCCGTTATGGAATTTAAAACGTAGTAAGGAGACAGAGAAGCAGCCAAGAAACAGGAGAGTAAGAGGGGTGCGCCGGCTCAGCGAAGATTAAAGCAGGATTTGGGGGGTACTGAGTGATGGGAATGGCTTCAGGTGGGCAGTCAAAGGCCTCTGGGGAGGAGATATTGAATGAAAGCTGGAAGTGTGGGGTGAGCCATGGTAACACCTGTGGGGGGAAGGGACAAAAGTGTTCCTGGCAAAGGTGACAGCTAGGAAAGCCCTTGTGACGGGAACATGCCTGAGATCTGGCAAGGAGGCCAGAATGACTGGAGTGGGGTGAGTCAGGGAGAGCACGGAGGTGAGGTCTGGGGGGCGGCCTCGGTCTGGGAGGCCGTGATAAGGTGTGTGGGTTTTATCTCAAGTGTAAGGGAAGCTTCTGCAAAAGCTGATTTATATTTGGACAGGAGACTGCTTGTGGTGCAGAGTTGGCTGTATCCAGGGGCAAGAAGGCCAGCAAGAAGGCCAGCTAGGGGGTCTTGACAGCAGCCCAGCGGAGACCGAGGGAATCGGAGACCAGTGTGTAGCAATGGAGGTGGTGAAAAGAGATCAGACTCAAGAAAAGTTTTGAAAGTAGAGACTGTCTGATTGGCTGATAGATTGAATGTGGACAGCAAGGAAGAGGGGTCGTGGATGACTCCGTTGTTTCTGGCGTGAGCACCCACATGGATGGTAGCACCCTTTATTAAGACGGGGAGAACTGAGAGGCACAGATTTAAAGGAAGAGACTGAGTTCTGTTTGTGACATATAGGTCTGAAATTCCCATTAGACAAACCAGTTGAGAAGTTGCGTCGCAGCTATATGAACCAGTCTACAGGTCAGGGGGGATGCTGAGGCTCACGATGAGAATTTGGATTATAAAGGGTTGCTTTCTCAGTAAGCTCACAGCCTAACTGCATTTAGAGGACATGCTAAGTCCATGTCCTGGAGTTACTGAGTGCTTGCCACTTGCCAAGGTCTATAGTAAGGGTTTCACTTGCATTCTTTTTATTTAATTCTTACAAGCAATGAGATTGGGGTTGTTACTATTCTTGCTTTTCAGATAAGGAGATTGATGCTTAAAGAATTTATATAACTTTCCCTAATTTGCTTAGCTAGTAATTTGAATATTTAGGACTTAAATCCACATCTGCTGGTTCCAAAAACCCAGGCACCACTCCATCCAGCTGCGTATTACTTGACTCTTTTCTCCCATGAGCCACTTCTAGACATCTGTCCTCCTGGACATCTGGACCCAAGAGGTCACCTGTGCTTCATTCTAAGAGTGTTGTAGGTTGAGTGCCAGTATTTAGGTCTTTGACTCATTTGGAGTTCAGTTTTGTGTGTGATGTGAGGTAGGGTTCATTCTTTTAGAGGTAGATACCTAGGTGTCCCTGCAGTATTTGTTGAAAAGGCTTTCCTTCCCCTCCGTTGAACTGTGTTGACAACCTTCTTGAAAATCAGTTGATTAAAAGTGTGAGGGTTTATTTCTGGACTCTCTTCAGAGTCATTGATCTGTATGGCTATCCTGATGTCTCTTCCAGCTTTTTCTGCCACATTTTATAAAGCTGACTTTGACCTAGGCTTTTAACAGATACCTCATGCTGTCTCACAAAATTTCACTTGAGAGCATCTCTAGACAGATCATAACAGGTTTTAAAAATAATAATTAAAAAACTCCCTCATAGGTTTTGGCTCTAAAATACCAAAGCCTTTACTTTATGCCTTGAGGCTGAAATCAAACATGATACATTTCTTTCAAACATAGTCATTTATTCATCTTTTGTACTCGGTTCAATCAAGTGGTGGCATCGATTCTCTGGATGCTTTTCTGCATTTGATGTATTGAAAGAAACTTTTATTCTTGCTCTTAAAATTCTCTAGCAGGAAACTCATGAGTTATAATCTGATGAATTTCTTGTTTGGCCTTTAGCTGCCACGTTGCTTGCTTTCGTGTTCTTTTCATCTAAAGAAGCGTTTTGTGTTTTTAACTGACCTTGATAAACCTTGGTGATGTAGTGGTTAAATGCTATGCCTGCTAACCAAAAGTTCGGAACTTTGAATCCACCAGATGCTCTTTGGAAACCCTATGGAGCAGTTCTACTCTGTCTATACGGTGGCTGTGAGTTGGAAACAACTCAATGGCAGTGGTTTGTTTTGGTTCCCAGAATGACACCTTCTATCTTGCTGTTTAGTCATGTGGGGGTCTTGGCTCAAGCTTGTGGTCTTTTTTGTCCAGGGTGTTCATTTTTACTAGATATAAAGTATGTTTTAAAATAATTGAGCTTTCCATACTTTTAAGATCTTAAATGTATCTTAGCAATTTTTATGTGTGTGTGATTGAATGAAAGTATATAATTCAAATCAATTTTGCATACCTGTCTATCTGCATCTCCTTGTGCTGTGCTTGCCCTGTGACAGCACACTCCTCCTTTTCATTCTATACTTGTAGTATCCTCTTTAACAAGCTTCTGTCCCCTCCCCTCCACCCTCTTCTCTCCCATCTATAAAGACACCAGTAGGACAGCATCCTGTAAATGCATAGAACAGTAAAGTACACACACGATATGGCCACATTGTATCCCCAAGTCTAGTCCATTTTTGTCCAAAGAGTTGACCTTGGTAGTGTTTTCTGGTTAGGGGCAGCAGCGGATCTAGGGCCCATGCTCCCAGGGGATCCCCTGTTCCGATGGACTGTCAATTGTGGTCTTTAAGTAGAGTTCCTGAGCTATACCCCTCTTTTTCTAGTGTTGCCACAGGGACTCAACGTTGTGTACCCCATCACAGCTGTCTTTGGTGGTGGCTAGGCACAGTCTTGTTCTTCTGGTCACATGTTGATACAGTCTCCCTTTCACATGGGTTCTTCGGTCTCCTGGGCTCTTTATTCCTCATGTCTTTGTTGTTCTCGGTGAGCATCTGTTCCAGATGAGTTGGGACCATTTGATGTAACCTTAGACAGGAGCTTGCTAGCTTTTAAGACCCCAGACGCCAGAGGACTCTCTTTCTGGGGTCTGGAAATTTCTCCCTCTCTATCACTTCTGACCCACTAGTCTTGACAACTGCAGTTACAAGCCCTGGTGATTTCCCAGTCCACTGTGGTTTCCCCCACGTTGCCCCACACCTTTGCAGACTGTTGTTGTGTACTACTGAGGTGATTTCAACCCATCGCAATTCATATTATAGAGCAGAACCGCCACATAGGGTTTCCTAGGCTGCAGTCTTTACAGGAGCAGATCACCAGGGGTTTTCTAGCGTGGGGTGGCTGATGTCTACAAACCACCAACTTTTTGGTTAGCAGCCTTGTGCCTAGCCATTGTGCTTTGGAAAGGAAGACTAACATTTATTAAACAAATTCTTTCAGCTACTCTTTGAGGCACTCCTTCGTGTTTTTTTTATTTCTACCAATCACTGTATGAATTACTGTCTATAGGTGTTTCAGGAGGAGCTGTTGAGGTTCAGAGAGATTAGGCAACCCCTAACTTTGGAAACCTTGGTGGCATAATGGTTAAATGCTGCATCTACTAACCAAAAGGGCAGCAGTTTGAATCCACAAGGCACTCCTTGGAACACTATGGGGCAGTTCTACTCTATTTTGCATGGTTGCTATGAGTCAGAGTCAACTTGACAGCAATGGGTTCGGTTTTTTGGTTTAACTAAAGACAGTCAGCTCGTAAGTGGCAAAACTAGAACTTAAATTCTAGTTAAGAATCTGACTCACAGTTATATGCATTTTCTAATCTGCTATGCTGAAAGGCAATTAATTTTGCCAACTAATATCAACAATAAAAGGAAAAAAAGAATCCTCTAATTAGTCCCAGTTACTGACAGGACAAAGTCTAAATTCCTTGGCCTGTTGCACAAGGCTCTTTCATTCATTCATTCAACTCATATTTATGTGTCAAGCTGTGTTTACATCCCAGGGATATGGCAGTGATCAAAACAGACTAAACCCCTGCTTTCACTGCTTTTATATTCTATAACGGAGAGAAAAATGAAGAAATATACAAAGTATATGGTTTATCAGCTAGTGGTAAATATTTTGGAGAAAAATAAAACAAGGAAAGGTGGAGTGGTGGGAAGTTTGCAGTTTTAAGCAGGGCAGGTTAGGGAAGGTCTCACCGAGAAGGTGACTTCTGAGCAAAAACTTGAAAGAGGTGGATGAGGGAGCCACACAGGCATCTGGGGGAAGAGCTTCCTCCAGAAGAGTGCAGATAGCAAAGAGCTTGAGGCAGAAGCTTGTTGGATTCGTCTGAGGAAGAGCAGAGGCCAGAGTGGCTAAAGCCTGTTGAGGTAGACAGGGCAGAGATTATATACCTTGACCGTCGCATGAACTCGTAATAAAAATAAGATGAAATGAGTCAGGTTATCTCTGCCTTCCTGTCGGAGAGCCTGTTTAGAGAGAGAGAAGGAGGGAGGCTTAAAATAACCCAAAGTTAGAAATCTAACTCAGAGTCCCCTTGAGGACCTTTCTTTTGAGTGCAGAGGATTCTGGGCACAAGGGTCCCACTTCAACGGCACCAAGGCTGCTGTGTTGAGACAGACTGAGGGGCAAGAAGGGGCAGAAGCAGGGAGAGGTGTTTGTTCTAGTGTAGTCCTCAGTCTTCCCTCCTACAAACACGAGGGTGTTTACTTATCAGTACTAGTATCATTTGCCATCAAATGATCCCCCGTGTGTCAGAATTGCTAATCAAAAGGTTGACATTTCAAATCTGGCAAGTGCTCCTTTTAAACTCAGTGGGGGGCAGTTCTACTCTGTCTATAGGTCCTTATGAGTCGGAATTGACTCGATGGCAGTGGGTTTGGTGTGGCTGGTATTGGGTCAGAACAGAATGTGCTGCGTAGAATTTTCAGTGACTGCTATTTTGAACAGTGAGTCACCAGTCCTTTCTTCCGAGGTTCCTCTGGGCAGACAGGACCCACAGGACTGCGACTGTTCCAGTTAGCAGCTGAGCGTGTTGGCTCTGTGCACCACCTATGGAGGCCAGTGTTTACTTATGGCTTCACAGACCAGCTGTGCTCTTTGTCATCTCCGGCTTTGCTCATATTCGCCTCCTCTTGTCACCCATCAAAGTCTTGCTTATTTTTCCAGTCCAGAAGCAAACTTTGTTTCTGTAAGAGGAGTCAGACCACTAAAAGACTGCAATTGATGGTCCAAAGACCTGGGGGTTCCCTGGGGACCATGGCCCCTAGACCTGATGTTGCCCTGATCATAAATCATTACTGAGGTCAACTTTTTGGGCAGGAACAGATTGGACTCAGGGACACAGAGTGACCATATCGTGTGTGCACTTTATGGTTCTATGCATCTATAGTGCGTCATCCTACTGGCCTCATACTAGAGGGGAGTGGAGAGGGTGGAGAGGAGGGGACAGGAGATTGTTAAGAGGATATGACATGTACAGAATGAGTTTAAAAGGAGGAGTGTGCTGTCATGGGGCAAGGAAAGCAGAAGAAGCTGCAGATAGGCAGGCATGCAAATTTAAACTGGATTGTACACTGCCACTCAATCACAATTTTTTTTTTTTTTTAAAAAAGAGAAGTCATAAAGTACTCTGAGAATCCAGAGAAAAGTTTTCAGGCCTGAAAATATTTGTCTGAATTCATTGATGATCCACACAGGAAAACAGGTCTGAAGGAGAACTTCCCAAGGTCATCGGGACAGCGTGAACATTGTGGAACAGACCTAGACAGACTTCTTTAGTCCATACAAGAATAATCTAAGATGTCTGTTTGTGGGTTGATGAATTAATATGTACTACTGCATTGAGGGAAACCCTAGTGGCATAGTAGGTTAAGTGCTACATCTGCTAACCTGAAGTTTGGCAGTTCAAATCCACCAGGTGTGCCTTAGAAACTCTATGGTACAGTTCTACTCTGATCTCTAGGGTTGCTATGAGTTGGACCCAACTTGATGTCAGTGGGTTTTTTTTTTTTTTTTAATTGCATTGAAGGAAACCCTGGTGGCATAGTAGTTAAGTACTACAACTTTTGACGAAAAGACTGGCAGTTCACATCCACTAGGCACTCCTTGGAAACTCTATAGGGCAGTTCTACTCTGTCCTATAGGGTTGGTTGCTATGTCAGAATCTACTTGATGGCAGTGGGTTTTGGTTATTTTGTGAATGTTTAAGTTATTTTATTCTGTTATTTTAAACCTACCCACCCCCCAACCCTGTCTTTCTTTTTGAAACAGAATTTTCAACAGGAAGGCAGAGATGCCCTGGCTCATTTTGTCCAGTTTCTCTTCAGAAGAGTTCGTGTGCTGCTGCATTTTTTCTGGAATAATCATCTGATGTAGAAGGAATGGAAATGTCAAGTTGTATTTTTCTTCTTCCCTCTGAGAAGCAGCAATTCCATGGGGACGGATGGGAAGAAGACCCTTCTCTGTCTCTCTCTCTCCTTTACCAGTCACTGTTGGTTTTTGCTGGTTTGTCCAGCTGGGGACTGGCTGGCCACTGGTTTCTTCAGAGCAGCCAGCTATGAGATGTCTACAGTTGCCTCATGGTAAAGCCCAAGGGGTGATTAGCAACCCAGGAGGCCTTGCAGCCCAGAAAACACCAGTACTGTGGATGGGCCCGGGGCTCTTTGTGAGGAAGCTCCTAAGCATTTCTTTCCACGAGGGAAGTAGGACCTTGCCGTCAAACCAGACATCACAGAAATAGGTACTTTGTCCTGTGTCTCTCGCTGGGACTTGTTGGCTGCACTGATTTGTCCATGTCCAAATCTTCAGTGTTCTGGTTTCTCCTTGTTAGCCAAAAATGAGAGAGAAGTCTCTGTCACTTGCACTCAGATCCAGCGTATGTCCCATCTGCAGTGCAGGCTGCACGCTGGGAAGCCCTTGCGGCACTCCCTGTTCCCGCCACCACCACTGCTGTGACCACATTGCCCCGTGTTTCCACACACTTCTCAGGCTCCTCTTCCACGGCATTTAACTTCTTTCCTCACCTCCGTGGCTCCTCCCATTCTCCTCCTGGATCTTCCTGAATCACTCCCGAAGTCTCTGCAGTGCCGTTGACCCCTGCATGCGGACATCTCTGACTGCTCTGTTGTCCTCCCTCAGTTTTGTCTGATGAAGATTGTGAGAGGTTAGTCCTTGTAGGAAGAGCAACACCAGAATGACTTAGGAATTCATTACAGGACAAGCACTGGTAGCTGTTTTCCCGCTGCTGTGTGGTTTCAGTATTATTGATGGGTGGATCATTTGCCAGCTGAATTTATCTTGCTCATTTTTTTCTGCCCTCCTTCATGTAGTTCATTCCCCTTCATTCTTCTCTTTTTCCCTTTTTGTCCACCTCATATTCTCTCCTGCCCTTTTAGACGTATTACAAATATTAAGAAAGTTGATTGTTAGAGATTAAGAGTTCTGTATATGTAGCCTGAGTTCTTTGTAAGAAAGTTATTTAAAAAGCTAATTAAAAAAATAAACATTGTTATTTTATTGAGCATGAAACACTTGTGCATAGTTCTTTTGTGAAAGATGATTTCACTTATTCCTTTTCATAATTTTGTACACTTTGATCACCGTTGTCCTTCCAAATGGGAATACTTCTTTTTACCTTCTCTCATGAAATGTCCATTTATTTCTTTTGTCACCTAGTTTAAGACTGACTAGCATGGAAGAAATCCTAAAACTTCCTTCACTTTTTTGTTTTTAATCTTTTGAACGGTAATTAATTCATATGGTTCATGTCTTAGTTATCTAGTGCTGCTACAACAGAAATACCACCAAACAAATGACTAACAAAGGAAAATTTATTCTGTCACAATCTAGAAGGCTAGAAGACCAAATTCAGGTTGCCAGCTCCAGGAGAAGGCGTTCTCTCTCTCCATTCTGGTAGAAGGTTTTCGTCCTCCATCTCCCAGTAGTCTAGGAGCTTCTCAGCGGAGGAAGCCCAGATCCAAACGATGTGTTCTGTTCCCGGCGCTGCCCCCTTGCTGGCATAAGGTCTCCATCTCTCTCTGCTTGCTTCTCTCCTTTATATCTCAAAAGAGTTTGGCTCCAGACATACTCCAATCTTGTAGTTTGAGTTTTGCCTCATAACCCCTGCTAATTCCAACTCATTAACATCACAGAGATGGGATTTACAGCACACAGAAAATCAGATCAGATGACGAAATGGCAGGTGATTACACAATACGGGGAATCATGGCCCAGCCCCATTGATCCACATGCCTTTAGGGACACAGTCCGATCCATGATACTTCAAAATAAAAAAGGTATGCAGTGGAAACTCTTGCTCTAATTTCCTACCTTGAATCTGAATTATGTTTATCAGGCTCTCAAATATTCTAGAGTTTCTTTATAAAATGCAAGTTAATTTGTATTCGTATATATATATATATTTGTAACATATATATGAGGTCTAACAATTCATTCTAGAATAAGTGCTACATACCTGATTGCTGAATATCACTACAGTCACCTTCTAAGTATTCCTCTTGGGAAGCTATGCACCCATGCCAATGCCTAGTTCACCTTGCAAAGCAGTTTTGGCATTCTTTTTCTGGGGTGGCCATGAGAGCTGTTGTGTTACTCTTGATGTCTTGAATGTCATCAAAATGTCTTCCTTTCACTGTTTTGTTTCTCTTGTGGTAAAGCGAAAGTCACTGGGGGCCAGATCAGGTGAGCAGGGATGGTGTGCCAATACAGCTATTTGTTTACTGGTTAAAAACTCCCTCACAGATGACTATACAATTAAGTTTGCAAACTTGCCACTGTGCCACTGGGCGCAATGGCTACCAGCTTCCACATATACGTTATATACCTATGATACATATTGGAAACCCTGGTGGCTAGTGGGTTAACTACTACATCTGCTAACCATGAGGTCGGTTCAAATCCACCAGGTGCTCCTTGGAAACTCTATAGGGCAGTTCTACTCTGACCTCTAGGGTCCCTATGAGTTGGATCCCACTCAGCGTAGTGGCTTGGTTTGGTTTCTATGATACATATTTATAACATGCATATTGATTACACAGACGATAACATGTAATCCACATTGTTCTGCACCTTGAATATTTTTGCTTAGCATATTTTACTTTATTCAAATACTATCGTACTTATCAAGAGGTTCAGACACTGTTCCAGGTGTTTTACAAATGTTAACCCATTTATTCTTTGTAACAACCCTAGGTGGCAGGCATTATTAGCTCTATTTTGCTGTTACGGGAACTCGTGAAGTAGTTAGTTGAGGAAGCCAATACAGAGGTTAAATAGCTTGGTCCCAGGCTGTACTGCTTCCTGGAAAGCCTGCCCCATCCACAGCAAGCTTCCTCGTGCCTTTTACAGTTGCACTGTGTTCTATCAAATGGCCCTACCATCACTGGTTTCATCCCAGAAAAAAACAAAAACCATTGTCGACGGGGTTCTAATCACTTGTTGTAAACAATGCAGAAGTAAAGAACCAGGCACATTTGGGATACATGGGGGGGAGGGGGTTGTTTGTTGAATAGAAACCTGGTGTAGGTGTTGCTGAGTCCCAGGGTAAACACATTTGTAACTGCTAAATCATAATATTTTTCCCTTTTGTCTTTTGTACACTTTACAGTCACAATGACGGGCGTATTTTCCAAAGCATCTTCCGCAGATTGTGTCATTCAACTTTCAATTTTTTTCCAAATTAATGAGTAAAAACTGATATTTCAGAGAAACTTCAGTTTACACGTCCTTTGTAAGGAGACCGAGCATCTTTTTCTGTGTTCAGGAACCTTCCCTTTGCACACATTCCCTATTTGTACCCTTTGTTCATTTTTCTGTTGGGTGGCTGGCCTGCTTCTTGCTGGTTTCTAGGAGCTATTGTTGATGCTGTCGCCGACTCTGTAACAGCGTGTACATCCTCAGATTTTCAGCAAAGCATTATTAAGACTTTCTCCTTTTCTTTGGCTTGTGTGTTGGTTTGATACTGTGCGTAAAGCCTCTTGCAGCTCCGGCTTATGGCAGGTGGCGCCCGGACAGGTGGACTGGGGTGATGGGTAGGCTGGCACCACGCCTGGAGCAGAAGCTTGGGAAAAGATGCAGGTTCGGATCCACTGAGTGCTAGGGTCCAGGTCAGGAGCAGAGCCACAGTCGCTCTGACCGTGGCGCTCAGACCTGGAGCGGACGTGCAGAGTGGAGACCGAGGCTAGTTTCGGGCTAGAAGGAACAAGAGAGTCTTTGTCCAGGGGGACCCAAGTGCAGCGCCCTCTTAACTATCTGTGAAGTTACACAGGAGCGACGTTAGTCGGTGGCCACCCCGAGTCCCAGACCAGGTGTTATCTCGGCTCCCCAAATCCTGCAGAATCCCACCCCATCCTCCTGGGGGCCCGGGCCCGGCTGCCAGAGGGGCTGTCCCCTGACGGGAAGACGCGAGCCAGACCGCCGCCTCCCCGGGCCCCCGGGGCCCCGTCGCTGTTTTAGGGGGCGGCCCCCGCTCTGCCCTACCCCGAGCCAGCCGGGGCGGGAGTGGAAGCCCGATCCAGCTCTTTCATTTTCGTTTCCGGGAAGAATCGCGCTCACCCGAGCTCCCTGCGCGCCTGCTCGCCGGCGAATCCCGACGGCCACCCCCTGGCCCTTCTCGAAAGCCGGTCCCTCCCTCGGGCCCTTCCTGGTTCTCCTGGCCAAGTTGAGGGGCTGGGGGAGAAGGGCCCGGGAGCGCCGGCCCGGGGCTGTCCCGGCGGACGCGGACGACGGAAGGCTGGGTCGCTCCCTCACCTCCACCTGTCATGCAGGTAAGAGCTCGGAGGCTGGACCAGGCAGGGGCTCGCGGGGCAGCCTGTCCACCCCCGCCCAGCCCCACTTCATTCTTTATCACTTCGATTTTCATATCCACTTTATCAGACCTTTTCTCTGGCTTTAAAGCGCTCGGCTGCTAACCGAAAGGCCAGCGGTTGGAATTCACCGGGTGCTCTGAGGGAGAAAGACGTGGCAGTCTGCTGCTGTAAAGAAGGCAGCCTTGGAAACTTTATGGGGCGGTTCTATTCTGTCCTGTAGAGTCGCCATGTGTTGGAATCGACTGGATGGTGGTTTGGGTTTGATTTTTGGTTTTTCCCTGGCTAGAAGTGCACTTCAATACTTCCCCATGACGTGTACATCCATCTCCACCAGCCCCATTTCATCTCTAGATAGTGGTGCCCCTTACTCCCTCTCTGAAACCCAAAGTTCTTCATAGGCAGCCCCTCCAGACTCTGTGGAGTCCCCTTCTCCTGGCCACTCTTGAGCAAGGATTATGTGAGGTCTCTGGCAGTTTCTGCACAAGCCTTACGTGTCCTTCCATCTCGGAAACTGCTTTGGAACTCCTGCCCATTCCCTAGGGAGCCCCAGTCTGCTGTAGACCCCTTTCAGGCTTTAAAGGCCTTTCTCCCCGACCCTCTCCCGAAGATCTGTGCATCCAGAGATCTCTCTCTGTCCTTCTTGCTGAAACCCAGAACTCTGGCCCTCAGCTCCCTGGCTGGCATTTCCCAGGTAATTACAGCCTAGGAATTCCCTGCTCCTCTTACTTGGAAGAGGGTGAGGGAGTAAAGGAGGAGTTGCCTGCAAGGCTTAGGCTAAGGATGGGTTGGTCTAGAGGCCCTTCTCTAGCAGGGTGCCACAGAGACAGCCCTCCAACCCACTACTGGGTGCAGCTCCTTAAGTTCAGCCACTGGAGGGTGGAGAAGGGGTAGGCAGAAATGAAGTGGGGACAACCCCCGAAAGATGTTACATCTTCACCTGTGGCTGCATCTTCTGGAGCTTGCTGCCTCCTGGTCCAGAATCTTTGATGGCAGGTTTTCCTCCTGAGACACTGAAAGATGAAAGTAAAACTCTGGAAGAGTGCAGAGTGAACAAATGACTCTTGCTGGAAGTGGTTTCAGTTTTCCTCTTCACCATATGGCAGTCTGTGGGGTGCCAGCAGCCCCAGGGACCCTCCTACTCTTACAAAATATGCCATTTGTCTCACCACCTCATCTTGATGGATGAACCAGGTCAGCTCTATGGGCTATGCGGATGGTAATATGGCAAAAATACAGACCTCATTTGGTGGTGACCGTGGGGTTCAGAAATTTATCTGAGAATCTCATTTTTTGATGTTGATTTACACACACACACACACACACACACACACACAAGTTCACAAACTCATCCTAGAAAAAGTACTATATACCTCGTTGCTGACTGTCACTATAGTCACCTTTGAAGTGTTCCCCGTGGGAAGCAATATGCCTACACCAGGGCCTAGTCCACCCTTCAAAGCAATTTTGGAATTCTTTTTCTGCAATGGCCATCAGAGCTGTTGTTGTATGACCCTTGATGTCCTGCATGTCATCGAAATGTCTTCAATATTTCCTTTATCTTTGGTTAAAGAAAAAAGTCGCTAGGGCCAGATCAGGTGAGTAGGGATGGGTGTTCCAGTATAGTTATTTGCTTACTGACTAAAAACTCCCTTACAGAGAACTATACAATTAGGTTTGTGAACTTGCCACTGTGCCACTGTGTGTAATGGCCATTCTAGAAAGAGTTCCAAAATTGCTTTGAAGGGTGAGCTAGGTGCTGGCATCAGTATCTAGCATCTCAAGGGTAGTACTTCGAAGGTGACCATGATGATATTCAGCAGTGAGGTATGTAGCACTTAGAACAATTAAGTTCGTGGACTTCATTGCCTGACTGTGTTTGTGGGTGTGTGTGTGTCAAATATTTCCAACTTTTTAGGTGGCTGATTTAGTGATATCAATTACATTAATCATTGAGCAACCATCCCCCATAACCATTGCCATCTATCCTGTCACCATCTTTTCCCTATTTATTTGCTTTATATTTTTCATTTATTTCTGATTTAAGGTCTTTTTCGCCTGGCCCCTCAGGTTTCCTTTCACAAGAATAAGTTCCAGTACGTCCTCAGATTTCAAGCTTATGGATCAAGTCTTAAAAAGGGATTCCTGTGCTCGAGTTAGGTCTATGCTTGATAAAGCTTGAATTGGAAAGACGAAATTCAACTCAACCTTTATCAAATATCTGTCATATGCAAGGTGTCGATGGTAGCAAGATGACGACATCTGTGGTTCTATTAAGGCAGACAAATCTGTTGGCAGTGATGAATGTTCTTTTCTTTCAAAAATAATTCTTTTTTTTTAATTTAATATGACTGAGTGAAAATGTACATTCCCATATAAATTTACATGCCCACCTATATACAGCTTCCACTGCTCTCCCTGTCCGGTGACTGCACACTATTCCTCTCTGCTCCATACATGTCTCATCCTCCCAACAGCCTCCTTTCCCCTCCTCTCCGTCCACTCCCCTTCCTCCAGCCAGAGGTCAGCAGGATGATATCCTATAGATGTATAGAACCATAAAGTGCATCCAATATATGGTCACTCTGCATCACCAAGTCCAATCCATTTGTGTCCGAAGAGTGGACCTTTGTTATGATTTCTGGGCAAGGGCAGCATCAGGGCCAGGGGCCATTCTCCCAGGGGAACCCTGAAACCGCTGGACCATCAATTGAGGTCTTTTAGTGGAGATCTCAGGGTGCACCCCTTTTTTTATTCTTGTGTTGCTGGTTAGACTCAACTTAGTGAGCCCCATTGCAGTTATCACTGGTGGTTGCCGGGTACCATCCGGTTCTTCCAGTCCCAAGTCGATGTAGGCACCCACTCATGTGGGTCTCTCTATCTTCTGGGTTGTCTTTACCCCATGTCATTTTGGTCCTCGGTGAGCACCTGTTCCTGCTGAGTTGGGATGAGAAATAATTCTTATACATTTAAAGGTGACTGGGCCTCTCCTCGGAGCCTTGCTGGCACAGTGGTGAAACTGCTGACCAGAATGTCAGTGGTTCAAACACAACAGCTGTGCTGCACAGAAGAAGAATGTAGCAGTCTGCTTCTGTAAAGATTTACAGCCTTGGAAACCTTATGGGGCAGTTCTACTCTGTCATATAGGGTTGCCATGAGTTGGAATCGATGGTAAATGGGGGTTGGTGCTCTGCTCTGACTGCTCGGTTTTCCCTCTCTCTAGGAGGCCACCTTGGCGGGTTCTCCTCTAAGCTCAGCAGTAGACATGTCACCCCCAGCCACCCAGGCCCAAACCAGATGCAAAGCTCAAGTGCACCTGCTGGGCGAGGGGAGGATGTGTAAACTGCCCGGAAGACTCCGTGAGTAGGGGGTGGAACAGTTGGTTTTTCTTTGTTTTTTTTTTTTTTTTTTTTTTTCTCTTAACAGCATATTAATAGGGGGCATAAATCCTTCTTATCCAAGGAATTGTTTTCCCTCCAGCTTGCTCTTTCCTCCTTGGGTTTCCTTTAATTTTCCTTGGCAAGGAAGTCAGAGAAAGTATATGTGAATTCCTGCTGTGGAAAACTCATACAGCTGACAAGGATGAGCATTCGGGGTGGGTGGTGTCCTCCGTGGTAAGGTGGGGGTTGAGACTGGATGAGCCTAAAAACCAAAAACTGAGGATGTTAGCTAGAAGAGACTAACTAAATAGCGAGCAGTTGTATATATGTACAGCCCTCTTTTAAATAATTATATTTAATTTTTATTGTTATAAAGGTAGCATTTGCTTATTGTCCAAATTTGGAAAGTGGCAGGGAAACATAAGAAGACCATGAACAGCGTCCCAACACACCCAGTGATAACCATGAAAAACATATTGGCTGTGTCCTTTTGTTTCATTTTTCCTGAGACATGCTCTTGCTTGAGGAGACACATAACCAAGGAACAGGCTGAAGCCATGCGCCCAGGCATCTGGCTGCAGAGTTCTCCTCTGGATCAACAAACTTATGATGAGAAACGTGCTTCTAGAGCAGGATGTGTTAGCTCTGATGCTGTGTAGCAATCCTCCCAAAATTTTAGTGGTTGAAAATAACACAAATGGTTATCTGTCAGGGTTTCTTGGGGTCAGAAATTCGAGAGTTCTGGCTGAAAGTCTGTCATGAGGTGGCAGATGTTGGCTGGTGCTGCAGCCATCTGTAGGCTTGACCAGGCCTCCAGGGTCCCCTTCCCATGTAGCTGACCTGCATGGCTGGAAAGCTGGCATTGGCTCCTGGTGGAGGCCCCTGTGCCCGTCATCTCAAATTCCATGACTCATACTTATTGGAACTTCTGAGAATATTCAGACCACAGCTCTGGTCCTTTGTACATATCTGACAGTCTTAAAAGACAGGGCACGCTAAATGACTCACTTTCTTGTCAGTAACATCCCAAATAGACCTCAAATGTGTACAAGAATCCACATGTTCTGTAAGGCGAAGCCAACTTAGAGAACATTTGAAACTTGAAAATTGAGAAGTAGCTACGGTAACCCGGGTGACATGAACAAATTTCTAGAAATACTTGACTGTACCCTGTGCCTCACCTACTCCTCTCCCTCCTCCACTTCCAGCTTCTATTCTGGTAGTCAGGGCTGATTGACCTCAGCACGAAAATGAACAAACAACACAAGTCTGCCACAGCTTTGTGGGTTCAAGTGAAGTGGCACACACGTTATTTCTCTCTAGCACTCGTTTTGCTGTGTTTACTTACCAGCCATGGCATGCACTGACCCACTGCCCTCAAGCTGATTCTGACTCATAGGAATCCTATAGGACAGAGCAGAACTGCCTCACAGAGTTTCCAAGGAGCACCTGGTGGATTGGAACTGCTGACCTTTTGGTTAGCAACTGTAGCTGTTAACTGCTACGCCACTAGGGTTTCCACTAGACATGTACCACAGCTGTGGAAACTCCACTCTGAGGATGACTGTAATTCTCCTGGTGTGGCAACTGACAGGAGTGGCCTGGGATGGAGGGGTGGGGTCTGCAGGGGCTCTGGCAGAGTGTCCCTGAACTCACAACAGGAGATTCAAAATTGTGCTCTGTGAAAGAGGACACTGAAAGAGGGTTTGGTTTGGGTCCACCCCCTGATCTGTGTCCATCAGGGTCTGCCTGGAGCTGGGGTGAGTCAGGAGCTATGAGGGGATGCAGCTGCCAGGCTAGGACAGTAGCTGGCAGTGCCAGGGGACCAGGTGCAGGACCCAGGCTGATGTCATAGGAGTGGATCTGGGAGGAGGGGATGCATCCTCAAGGGATGACTTGGGAGAACTTTTAGACAGGCACTTGTTCCATCAGGATGAGAGAGTGAGCTGGAATTCTAATGGCCAGGCTGAGCCTCAGATCAGGACTCTTTAATTCGCTATCCCAATTTTCTCCTCATTTTCCTGGAACTTATTCTTCCAGAGTACTACAGGTGGTTAAAGCACTTACTGATAAGCCCATCCAAAAACCCACTGCCATCGAGTCGATTCCGACTCATAGGGACCTAGAGGACAGGATGGAACTGCTCCATAAAGTCCCCAAGGAGTGTGCTGGGCGGATTTGAACTGCCAACTTTTTGGTTAGCAGACATAGCACTTAACCGTTATGCCACTGGGGTTTCCAAGCCTGCCCAGAGACACTTCAGAAAAAAGACCTGGAGGTCTATGTGAGAAAAAGTGCCACTGAAAACCCCGTGGAGCACAGCTCTGCCCTGACACGCATGGACAGGGCTTCTATGAGTCTGAGTTGAGGAGACAGCAACTGGAGGTACTGGTGGGCAAGTTTAAGTCAAGATGAAGCTCTGTGAACTTCCCACCATCAGATACAGAGGACTGAAGCGTACCTGTGTTTTGGGATTGACTTTCAGAGCTCCTGGTTGTAAACAAGCCACAGGAGACTTGTGACACCTCCTTCTGTACACAGATGTCATGGGTGTAAGGGTAGCACCTCTCTGCAACTCTCTGGAAATATAAAAACAAGGGGAAAAGGCCTTTGCAAAGCTTGAGTGGAATGTATGTGCCCCTGCTCAAGTTCTCATACTTTACAGAGGCTCTGGGAACTTATTTTATTCGTAGATAGGATTCTAACAAGTGTGGCTTCAGCCCCCTCTTTTAGGTGTTCTCTGTTTATTGAGCATGCTCTAGATGCTGGGAGGGTGACCGGTACAGGCAAGGTCTGGGCCTTGCAGAGCTGACAGTGCAGTGGCTACATGAAGAGGTTCTCTCTCCAGTGATAACGATGCTGGGGGTCGTACAGCTGGGGGTGGGGCAGGGGGCTGGGGGACCCCATGACCATCACCACTCTGGGTATGGGAAGGCGCTGACCCTGCTTCTGTTTCCTTTAAGCACACACGGGCCTCAAGTGTGCCCTGCCTCCCCTGTATTCCTCCCACTGTGACCTGGACAGCCAGCTCCTGCTGCTGCCCCTGCTGGGGCCTTTGCTTAGATCTGTCCCAGCTGCTGGGAGCTGGCCAAGCTGGAAATCCCCTACAGGCCACTGGGCAGGAGAATAAGGTGATCTCTGGCTGGAGCCCTGGGAGACAAAAACGGTTAATGTGAAGAAATCAAAAATACAGTTGGTTATTGCGGAGAAGGGGAAGCTGTGGGCAGGTCTGTAGATGAAGAACCCAGAGGTTTAATTTGGTTTGATTGGTAAGGGGAGTCATTTAGTAGGCTCATCCCAGGAACAGATCAGGGAGACTTCTCTGGCTAGTAGATGCTGTAGAGATTTCTAGAGCTTTTATGCATGCTGGACCCTTTGACAAGCACCACCACTGAAAGAAATGAACACATACAGAATACATACATAATATTAAACATAAACATTTTATACCATCAAATGTAATTTCCAAGAACAGGACGTGTGACAGAAATGGGGACGAGGGATGGGTAGCAGAGTCATCCGTTTGGAGGCTGTATGCAGGGTATGCTGTGCTGGGGAGGTGACGTGGAATGAGGACCTGACGTTGGAGCCGTGAGAGATGGCTGGGGAGAGCCCCCCGCCCCCAGCCCGTGTCCATCCTGGTTGCAGGCATCCAGCCCGCGCTCTGGAGCAGGGACGACGTGCTGCACTGGCTGCGCTGGGCGGAGCAGGAGTACTCTCTACGGCGCACGGGAGAGCAAGGGTTCGAGATGAACGGCCGCGCCCTCTGCATCCTCACCAAGGACGACTTCCGGCACCGCGCGCCCGCCTCAGGTCGGGGGAGCACACTGACCAGCTCTGGGATGTTGGCATGGAAACCCGGAGAGGCTAGGGAAGCCTAACCGCCTCGTGGGCACTCAGGGAGGGAGACCGGGGAGATTTGCTGGGGCGTCGTGCACACCTCCTACGTAAACCTTCGCCTGGTGGTTCCTAACCAGAGCGACGTTCTACAGAGGAGTGAAGCCGTGTCTGCTTTTTTCGAGCCATGCTGACCTCTTCTGTGCCTTCTTCTTGCCCTCCCCTGCCCTGAGACCGTTGTTTCCCCTCTTGTTTCCCACCCTACTGCCTCCCATGCCCTATTTCCTGACCCAGTCCTAAAAAGCAAAACAAGACAGAACAAAACAAAAAAAAAACCTTCAAACTAGACAAAAATTTAGTATTCATTCACACCGAGGTATAAACGACTGATAAAGGTTGAAGTCTTGCTGCTCCTTCTCCTGCAAAAACCAACCAACCAACCAGAAAACTCATTGCAGTAGATTCTGACTCACAGTGACCCTATAGGACAGAGTAAAACTGCTCTGTGGGGTTTCCCAGGAGCACCTGGTAGATTTGAACCAGTGACCTTTGAAGAGCCGAGCTCTCAACCACTGTGCCAGGAGGGCTGCCAACAGGACTTTTTATTTTAACCAGACACCAGATCTGAGGCCGAAGGCGTAAATGCCGAATAATGGTGTTTCAGGCAGCAGAGAGTTTGGTGGGCAGGGAGAGGGTAGGTGGGAGCCGCAGCGGAGCCTCCTGGGAATCTCAAGAATGACACTGGCTTCACGGTTGGCCTAATTTCAGGTGGCTCTCAGTGTTTTTGCTGATTTGGTATCTTGTTTAAAGAACATTGCACATGCATGTTTTCCATGGGGTGCCTGGCAAAGAGATGCTCTTGACTATGCTGATTTAATTCCCATCTGCTAACACTCCTGGCAGGGGCCAGTCCCATGTCACATCCCGGGGTGTATCATGTACTTCCCCTCGAAGCCTCCTTCACTGGCTGTTGGGACTTAATTCCTGGTTTTAAGAGTTCTGGTGGAAGGTGGAGGTAGGCAGAGGGCAGGGAGCTGTCTCTGAACAAGTCATCCCTATAGCCATCACAGTCTTGCCAGAGGCAAAGCTGGGAAGGGGTAGCTTGGATCTGGTCTTTTCCCTCCTGGTAGTCACTGCCTCTACTCCCTATGAGCACCCCATTGGCAAAAAGGGCCTGTTGCCCACCTCTTATCCCTCTGGCCGTCTCCAGGATGGCTCTTTACCTAGGGACTTTCCCTCCCTCTCCCCTACCGGCAGCACCTTAGCCCAAAGAAGGGAGTCAAGGGAGATTGTTGGGTCCATGGATAGGATTCCCAATTCCTAACTTGTAGAAAGGGGCTGATTCTGCCGCCAAAGGACAAGGCATTGGAAGGACAGGTCTGGGACTGTTTTACTCCTTAGAAGGCAGCTTAGGGAATCCAGTGAGACTTAAAAGAACAGTCTCCACTGCCCGGAGAGGACACGTACATAGGTACAATTGCTGCACAGCACACAGGTGCTGAGCTGCAAGGGGCAGGAGGATGTGGCTGGTCCTCACTAGCTGCCGGGTCATCAGCCTGCCCTCCTGCCCCCGTACAGGTGATGTCCTGTACGAGCTGCTCCAGTACATCAAGACCCAACGACGAGCCCTGGTGTGCAGACCCTTCTTTGGAGCCGTCTTCAGGCAAAAGATGCCCACGCAGCAGCCCCCCAGCCCGCTGGAAGGTAAGGAGGCTTTCTGTGGAGCTCTGAGACCCTCCCCAAACTGGCCTCCGTGGGAAAGCAGGGCTTCTTCAAGCAGTAGTGGGGATGCGTGTGGGCAAGCCCCCCACCGCCTTCCAGCCTCGCCTCCTCAGCGCTCACCTACTGGCCTTGGGGATGCTCCCGGCAGCCCTTTCTGAGAGGCTCTGCCTCTCCTCTGCATGTCTCTTTTGTGTCTCTGTTTGCTCCCCTCCCCGTCACTCCTGAGCTCACCCTCCTCAGGCTGTCAGCTCCACTGCACCACTGAAATGGCTCTTGTCATGGTCTCCAGGGCCGTGGATGTAGAAGTGTTCACTCTCAGTCCCTACTGTCACCTCTGGCAGCCTTCAACCCCAGGGTCAGCCTCCCTGGGAAACTCTTCCTTCTCTGGGCTTCCAGGACATGCCCTTCTCCTGGCTTTCCTCCTACCCCACTGGCTGCTCCTGCCTAACTGGCTTTACTGGTCACTCTTGTAAATGTGTGGGTCCTCCAGGCCTGGGGAGGCTCTTCTCTATCTACACTCAGACCCCGGGTGCTCTCATGGAGGGCTGAAGGTGTGCGTGTCTCCAGCCCACACCCCACTGCTCTGAACTCCATACTCAGGTGCCTCCTACTGTGTATCCTGTGGGCACCTCAGACCTGACATCTAACCCAGACATTCGGTGCCCTGCTCTTTCCAGGACTACCTCAACTCTATTCTCCTCTCAGTCCTCCCCATCTCGGCAAAGGATGCCTCTGTCCTTCTGATTGCTCAGGCTGTACCACTGCCTGCCATCTGTGTTCCTCTTTCCCTCCCACCTTCATCCAGTGGCCAGCAAATCCTGTTGCCTCTGTCTTCATAATCTTTCTAGAATTCAAACACTTCTCACATCTTTTTTGCTGCCCACCACGGCCCAACTCCCACCACCATCACCGCCCACCTGGAGGAACATGTGAACCTCAGTGGTCTTCCTGCTCTGCCCTTGACCCCTGAGGGTCTATTCTCAACACAACAGAGGAATTCTTTTAGAATTTTAAGTTAAACCATGTCACTTCCCTGCTTAGAGTCTCTGACTCAGAGTCAAAGTCACAGTCCCTACAATGACTGCCTGCCTTTGGCCTTTCTTTACGGTGGCTGTCCCTCGCCTTAGGCTCACCCAGCCAGAGTGGAGACCTTGTGCATTGGATCAGCCTGAGACAGTCCTGCTTCAGGGCCTTTGCAGGTGCTGCTCCTTCTTCTTGGCTTTCTCGTCTCTTCTCCAGACACCCACATAACTGAACCTCTTACCTCCTTTGGGCGTCTATTCAAATGTTGCCATGTCACTGAGGCCTTCCTTGACAAACTGCTCTAAAACTGCAGCCTCTGCCCCTGTCCCAGCATTCTCTATCTACCTCATGGTGCCCTGTCCCCCTACACACATGTATTACACACTGTTTCCATTTCCTTTTTTATTTTAATCACCTATCTTCCCACACTAGAATATGAGGGCAGATGATTGTTTTGGGGTTCAGTGATGTATCCCCCATTAGGACAAAACCTGCCTCATAGAAAGTTCTCCATAAATATTTTTTGGGTGAATACAGGGCACCTGGGTTCGACACCTGGCTTTGTGACCAGTTTTACTAGGAGCCAGGATTAGTACCCTGGCTGTCTGGTCCTTTGCCCTCCACTGCCCACCCCTCACCCAGTGTCTCACCCAGCTGGGTGAGGGAAGAACATTAGTAGTGATGCCCAGGGGCTCCCACCCTCATTGTTGGGGGCCCTGCTGTTGAGCAGGCTGTGGGCTTGCAGGACCAACGACGCTCATCTGCTTGCAGAGGGGACCAAGTCCTCCCAGATGACCTCGCGGAAGGGCCCTCTGCAGCAGCCACCAGACCTGGGGCTTGCCAGCCATTTAAGCCACCTGGATGTCCCCAGCCTGGCCAGCTGGCCCCTCAGCAGGGAGGAGCCCTTCACCTTATCTGACTACGGAGAGCTCAGCTGCAGGCCTGAGGGGGTCTACTCCTTGCCTACCATGCCGCAGACTCCCATCGATGGCAGGATCGCTGGTGAGTGGGGGCTGTGTTCCCCTGGGCAGGAGGGAGGTGTGCCCAGGCCAAGTCCTGCAGGGGTTATGGATGACAAGCAGGAGGGTTGTTTGGGCCTGGGCCATTATTCTAAGAGGATGGGGTGACAGCTGTCTGTGCTGGCCATAATCTGGTTATAGTGGCGGTGCTGCCTGGGGGAGCCAAGCCCACTCTGTCTCCAGGGCAGAGACAGTTCCGCAAAACTGAGCGGACATCAGTCTTTGCCAGACAGATTGATACATAGTAGATTTTCTCCTCCTCTTTCTTTCAAACTTTATTTATTTATAAATAATTGAGTGCTAATTATGTGTCAGGCATGGTTCCGAGACCTTCACCTTAATTAATCTAGTTAATCCCCACAGCAGCTCTTTGTGATTGGTACAGTAATTTGCTACTTTTCACAGATAAGGAAACTGATGCTCAGAGGGGTTAAGTGACTTGCCCAATATCACACAGCAAGTAAGTGGCAAGCTGGAATGTAAACCTGGACAGCCTGGCTCCCCTCCACAGTCATGGTTAGATGACTAACAGACAGACAACTAGACAGACTAGCAGGAAGCTGCCTGCCTTTTGGAAGGAAGTTTTCAGCCACAGTTAGGCTACTACATTTATTTTAAGACACTATAGAGGTCCGGAAGCCTGGCCTCCAGGTTGTACATGACTGGAAGTCACTTAAAATATAATTTAATCTTTTTAATAATAGCACTTAACAGTCTTTGTGTGTCTACTTAGTACCGGCCAATGAAGTGTTTTTTTTTTTTGTCTGTCATCAGTACTCACACTACTGACTTAGTCACCTGGTACTGCTCTAACAGAAAATACCATGAGTGGAAGGCTGCATAAAGAGAAGTTTTATTGACACAGTCTGGTAAACCACAAATCCATTTCACGAGTTACAGGTCACAGTCCAGTAGGCTGAGTCCAAGTTCAAGTTCAAGGAGAGCATCTCAGCATAGGATCCTCAGGTCTTATGGACATGCTGTGCTCTCGGTGCTGCTTTCTTGGCAGTGTGAGGTTCCTAACTTCCTCTGCTCACTTCCCTCTCTTACATCCCACAAGTTTGTAACGTGAGCCTTCCCTCACTAACACAGCTGCTGCCCGTTCTCCCTCATCAACCTCACAGAGGCAGGATTCGCAACACAGGGGAGGAATTGTGCTATCAACACACACATTTTGGGGGGGACAAAATGCCGTGCATGACAACTACTCTTAGGAGGAAGTGGTGACTTGAAAGAGATAAGGTGATTTGCCCTAAATCACCCAGCCAAGAAGTCCAGGTACCAGGATTCAAGATCACACCATTGCTCCAGACCCTGTGGCCACTTGTCCTCCATCATAGCACATTGAATTTTCCAGAACCTCAGCAGCAGGGGCGTAGATGGTTATTCTTTGCTGCTGTCTGATCAGCCCCCAACTCATGGCGATTGCATGCACACCAGGATCTGATGGTTGTGATGCACAGGATTTCCATCAGTTGGTTTTTGGCCTTTCTTCCTGCCCTGCCTTGTCTGGAAGCACTGCAGAAACTGCCTGACAGATGGTGGCCGTACATTGTGTGTGCTGGCCGGGAATCAAACTCAGGTCTCCTGCGTGGAGGATGAGAATTCAGCCACTGGACTGCACTGCCCTTTAGGGACATTGATAGGATGGACATTGCAAGTCTGATTTAACGAGGTCTAGGTGGAAATCAGAAACTCTGGTGGCGTAGTGGTTAAGTGCTACAACTGCTAACCAAAAGATCTGCAGTCTCAATCTGCCAGGCGCTCCTTGGAAACTCTGTGGAACAATGCTGCTTGGTATTATAGGGTCACTGTGAGTCAGAATCGACTCAACAGCAGTGGGTTTAGGTGGAAGCCCTGCTAACATGGTGGTTAAATGCTATAGCTGCTAACCAGAAGACCAGCAGTTCGAATCCACCAGGCGCTCCTTGGAAACTACGGGGAAATTCTATTCTGTCTATACAGTCTAGGTAGCTGAGTGACTGGGTGAGGGCAGAGAGGGACCTGGAGATAGGGCTCTGGTTGCCTTTGGGTTCTTGTAGTGCCTTTGGGTAACAGTACCCTGGCCTTGGCATCAGGCAGAGCTAGGTTAGGATCCCTGCCTGCCTGCCATTTAGGAGCTCAGTGAATACTTAAGCACTGGACTCTTAACCAAAGGATTAGGGGTTCAAATCCACTCAGAGGCCCCTTGGAAGGAAGGCCTAGTAATTTGATTCAGAAAGGTCACTGCCTTGAAAACCTTATGGAGCAGTTCTCCTCTGCATATATGGGGTTTCTCTAAACCAGAATCGGCTTGACAGCAACTGACAACAACAGCAACAAAATAGGGAGAAAGGTACCCACCTCCTCGATTTCTCCGCAGTGAGTTAGACTATGAGTAATGAGCTTCCATTTCTGTTAATACCGTCGTCTTTACCACCCTGCTGATGTTGCCAGGGCCCCAGACTCAAGGTCATCCAGTCCTGCCTGCCCCCATGACACATCCTGTCCTCACTCCCTGTACTACATTGCAGACTGCCGGCTGCTGTGGGATTATGTGTACCAGCTCCTTTCTGACACCAGGTATGAACCCTACATCAAATGGGAAGACAAAGATGCCAAGATCTTTCGTGTCGTGGATCCAAATGGACTTGCCAGACTCTGGGGAAACCATAAGGTGAACCTGAGTTCCAGCAGGTGGGATAGTCTCAACATTCCTAGAAGGGGACAGGGCAGAGGGTCAGCGTGGACCCCTCAGCGCTAGAGAACTGTCCGCAGCTGACAGATCTTCACCAGCAGCCCCTGGGGGCCAGTGTCATTTGACTTTGGGAGGTACTAAGGAGCCTGCAGTTACCTTTTGTGGATGGGGAATGTAGGTAGCACTCCGGAATCTTGCCTTCTAACGGCTGCGTCCCACCATTACTTACCACTTAAGCCTTACAAAGCATATTAACGTGAATTATGTAGGGTAGGCTGTGGGGCTGTTAGGACAGAGGAAGAAGCTGATGCCCTGGCGGAAGCTGGGGCAGAAACCCAGGTCACAGGGGCCACAGATGCTGAGAATCAGGACTGGAAAGGCCTGGGAATGACTGAGCCAGCACTCTCAGCATGAGGAATGCCCACTCCTACATGGGTGTCTGAGTTTGGGTGGTTTACCCAAAGTGATTTGCTTTATTTTAGTGACAACTGATTTAAAAATCCAACTGCCATATTAATCTCTTGATTGACAGTGGTGTTAGAAAGAAACTGTCCTTTTTTTAACAGTGAAACCCATGACAGCCAGACCTTCACAGGTCTGCCTGGTTTTTCTGGGTCTTGCCTTTGACAGGGTGGAGTCTCGCTGCTTTCCTATCTGTCTTTCTTAGGGCAAATCCTTCTCTGACACGTTTCTGCCTTGCACAGGTTCTGACTCTCACAGGTTTCACTGTAAATGTGTTTGTTTATGTAAAAAAAAAAAAAGTCTTTTTAACGAAAACTGTTAAGAAGAATAACAACAGTCAGTGCTACGGCTTTTCTAAGGATGTGTAGCTTTGGACTTCCCGGTGCCTGCTCCCAGTGCTCTGACTGTGTTAACTCATTTAATCCTCACAGCAGTTGAGTGAGGTCAGTATTGTCAGATGTGGAAATCGAGGCACAGAGAGGATTGATAGCTTGCCCAGTGGTTGCAGCCTGTAAGTGGCAGAGCAGGGATTTGAACCCAGACTACCTGGCTCTGTGTTGCCTTTCTTAGGTTGCCTTTTAGTATTGCTGGTGGCAGCAGGATGCGGATGACTGCAGTTTGGGAAGAACGGAGCTAATCCAATCTCTTTTTTGTACAGGGAGGGAAACTGAAGCCAAGAAAGTAACAATTCCATTTAATAATCACTTAACTACACTGTAGCTAAGTACTGTTGAGGATTAGCTAGTGTAATCCTCACAGCAAAGCTATGAGACAATATTCTTATCCTCATTTGCTGGCAAATAGACTCAGAGAGGTAAGCGAGGTCACACAGCTTCCAAGTGATGGAGCTGGGCCTTAAAGTCCAGGTGAGAGGACCATCACATTATTTCTCCCCGACTTTCTCCTGTCTTTCCTCTTCCAAACGCAAGGGATGGTCACATGGGAGTGCTTTGCCTTCCAGAACCGCATGAACATGACCTACGAGAAAATGTCACGTGCCTTACGCCACTACTACAAGTTGAACATCATTAAGAAAGAACCTGGGCAGAAACTCCTGTTCAGGTGAGTGGCCTGGGGGCCAGGGTGAAAAGGGGAAGTGAGTCTGTGACCAGGTGGGCTGGGAGTCCCCTGAATCTGGGGCAGGGGCTAATTTGCAGCTGTGGCCTGTTCTCAGATTTCTGAAGACTCCAGGGAAGATGATCCGAGAGAAGGGTAGCTGTTTGGAGCAGCTGGGGAGCCAGGGACAGGACAGAATGGATTTCGAGGACAGGATGCTGCAGGTCTCTCCATGAAGTGCAGGTGGATTCCTCCAGGAGCCTGGCACTGACATGGCAAGAACTGAGTCTCCCACGAAGACAGCCATGTGGCAAGCCTCTTCTCTCCTTCCAGCACAGCAGGGCTCCCTAGCTGGATTTTGGGCTCATGGGATCATAGCTGTGGTCTTGGAGCCTCAAAGCTGCCTGTAGACCTAGGTGGCCTGCAACCTAGATGGGCGCTCACCTCTAGAACAAGGGGTGGCATTGCCTTTGGGTCAGACAGCCTTGGGGATAAATGGGGGTATGAGGAGTAGATGCAATGCCCTCCCTACCCATCGGTACCACCCAATGTGGGAGAGGGAGCTGGGCACTGAGAAGGCGCCCTTCCCAGTTCCTTTTTCTCTGAAGGACACTGAGCCTCAACTCACCTCTTTTGCAAAAGGGGTGTGTTCATTAGAGTCCACCCTCAGGAGGCTGGTTCATGGAAGGGTGGAAGGGATTAGTGCTTGGTCAACCCTAGTAATAATAATTGTACTGATAATGATAGCTGACACTTCTTAAGTGCCTACTGTGTGCCAGGTATTGTACTATGGGACCTACACGTATTTCATCTTATTTAATTCACACACCTACCCTCTGAGGTTTAAAGATGGGGAAACTGAGAAACAGACATGTTGAATGTGCAGAGCTGGAATGCTTCTCCAAAATCAAGTTTTCTTTTACAGCCTCAGAGTGGATCTGGGTACTCCCCCAGCAGAGGCCATGGTCCTGCCTCTGTTCCCGGGGTCTTCGTTTGATCTGGCCGGGCCACCTTGCCCTCAGCTTTCAGTCCTTCAATGACTATGTGCCTGTGACCCAGTAGAGCTCAGTACCTCCTCCGTCTTAGTCCTCCAGTGCTGCTATGAGAGAAATACCACAAACTGATGGCTTTAAAAAGAGAAATTTTTGTCTGTCCCAGTCCAGTGGGTTGCAAGTCCAAATTCAAGGCATCAGCTCTAGGGTGAAGGCTTTCTCTGCTGATTCTGGAGGAAGGTCTTTGTCAGCACTCTTTGCCTGGATTGAGACCTTCTGAGGTGCATGCACCCTGAGTCCAAAGGACACCCTCTGCTCTTGGTAGTGCCTTCTTCTTGATAGTCCCCAACTCTCTGGTTGTTTCCTTTTCCTTTATATCCCAAGAGACTGCCTCAAGGCACGATACAGTCTTATAGATTGAGTCCTGCCTCACTAACACAGTCACTGCCCATCCTTTCTCAATAACATCATAGACAGAGGCTGGGTTTGCAACTTGTAGGAACATCACACAGTGCCGGAAATCATGGCCTTGCCAAATTGCTACATATAGTGGGGGACACAATTCAGTCCATGGTATCTTCCTTGGCCCCTTTGGCTTCTCTGCACCTCGTGTCTCTGCATGGAGGCTCCAGGAAGCCCTGCGTGACTGGATTCTTGTTGGAAGTTCTCGGTTTTCACCGTGACTGAGTAACCAGTGCTTCTTTCTTGGTGTGGACCCTGGAGCAGCAGCGTCATCATCACCTGGGAATCTGTTTTAGATGCCAAATTGGGGTTCCACCCCACACCTGCTGATACAGAAACTGTGGTGGGGAAGGCAGGGGGTTGGGGGAAGGGGGCAATCTGAGGTTCAAGGAGCCCTCCAGGGGGCTCTGATGCTTGCTTAAGTTTGAAAGCCATTGATGCAGACAGTACCTCGTGTGCTGAAGATCACAGCCCCTCCACACCCTTTACATCTGTGGGTCCACTCAGAGGGAGGGGCGCTGGCTGGGACAGAAAGGGGTGGTAATCAGGGGCAGATTGACTAGTAATCTCGGGTGTGGTGAAAAACAGGTGAAATTGTGTACCACAGATTAGTGAGTAAGCACAGGTGAACCGGTGGGTACCTTACTTAGTGGGTAATCCATCCCTGGGATAAGCAGGGAACATGATAAGGGGGACGTGTCAGAACATAGCTCAGGAAAGTCTTAGGGGGAAATGGGGAGAAAAGAGAAGCAGCAGACAGGCCTTCAGTGGCCAGCAGGGCCCCGATCCCACTCCCTGCCCTGGTGGGTCGCCCGACTTCCACTGTGCTGGGCACTGTTGGGAGGGTTTTCCTCAGCCTTTCTCCAGGCAGCCTTGACAGATAAGTGTTGCCATCCTCATTCCACAGGTGAGAATACAGAGACTTGAAGAAGATTCTGGAACTTGCCTGCTGTCACACAACTGTAAATGACAGGACTGGGATCCTGGCTTAGGTCTCTCTCACTCTAAATCCTGCTGTTGTTAGGTGCTGTCAAGTTGGTTCTGACTCATAGAGACCCTCGGCACAACAGAGCAAAACACTGCCTGGTCCTGTGCCATGCCCACAGCTGGTGCTATGCATTAGCCCATTTGTGCAACCACCGTGTCAATCCATTTCCTGGAGGGTCTTCCTCTTTGTCATCAACCCTCTACTGGCCTCTAAACCCTAAGGCACAGAAATTCTGTAATATCACAGGCTCCTCTAAGAGCCATCTTTACACTGGAACCAGACAGTCCAGCACTCTCAGGGCTAAGGACACATAAGACCTTGGTGTGTCCCCAAGCACCCTGAGAGCAGGGCTGCTGCGTAGGTCATTGCACTGCACAGAGGGTGACAGGAGCCAGACATCCAGCCAGGCCATGTTCTCCAAGCTGGGAGCTCCGGTCAGCCCAGAGCGGGTGCCTTTTCTAATTCAGAAAGGCACCGTACTGGATAACAGCAGCCTCGCCTTGGTGAATAAATCCCCGCGGGGTTGGCCACACCAGCTCCCCCTGTGTATAAAGGCAGCAGCCCCAGCTGAGGTGAGAGGTGTCTGAGATCCCCTCCACCCTAATGACTCAGCCTCTGAGGGTTTGCCCTGGGTGGGGGTAGGGAAAAGAAAATGAAGAAAAACATAACTGAGCAGGTAGAGAAGGGAGAGGGAAAGGAGGGCATTCAGGCCAAGAAGGGAGAGCAGGTGTTAGGGGAGAGGAGAAGCCAGGTGACAAGGCAGACTCCAGCACTAACAGGAAACATGTGTATGTGCCTTAGGCTAGGTTCTACGCAGAAGCAAAACCAGTGAAGCATCTGTATATATATGTACCTGTATCTGTAGTGCAGTGGTTAAGAGCTACAGCTGCTAACCAAAAGGTCAGCAACTGGAATCCACCAGCCACTCCTTAGAAACCCTATGAGGCAGTTCTACTCTGTTCATAGGATTTCTGTGAGCAGGAATGAACTTGGTAGCAGTAGGTTTTTCTATCAGTCTGTCTCTCTACCCACCTACCTACATTTATTTCAAGGAAATGGCTCACACAGTGGTGGAGGCTGGTAAGGGCCAGATCTGTGGATCAGACATCAGGCTCGAGGGTTCTCGTGACTCGTGTTTGGAGGAACCAATGAACCCCAAATCGGCAGATCAGACCACAGGCAGCTGGCTCACATCCCAGGAACTGGAGGTCAGAGGATGAGGAGTCACGTGCCAGATCAAGAGAGAAGGAGCATCTTCAGAGCATCCGCATACGTTGGGTGCAAGGCACACCCACAAGGAAACTCCCCTTTCAACCAATTGGTTGTTCACATCAGATCACACAATAGATGATGGTTACATAAGAGCTGCCAAACTTCTGAGAATCATGGCATAGCCAAGTTGACATAAAAACTTAACCTTCACAATGTGAAAGAAAGATTACAGGAATACCCCCAGACACCCTTAACTCAGTACCGACATCCCATTCACCCTTCTCCCCAAAGTTACACAGGTCTGCAAGGAAGCCCTGGTGGCCTAGTGGTTAAGTGCTACATCTGCTAACCCAAAGGTTGGCAGTTCAAATCCATCAGGTGTTTGTTGGAAACTTGGTGGGGCAGTTCTACTCTGTCCTATACATTCACTAAGGTGTCGGGCTTTGTTAGGAGGAGGGGGGAATGGGCAGGAAGAGGAGGGTAAGGACACAACTATTGTGGTCAGTCACTCCCAGGTTCAGATCTCATCTCTTCCTTTGATTGACTGCATGATCTTGGGCAAGTTGCCTCTTTGGAGCCTCAGGTGTCTCATCTATAAAATGGGGATGTTACTGCTGATGTGATCCCACAGGCTTGTCAGAAAGCTTCAATAAAATGGTATTTGTAGAGTGCTTAGTATATGCCTGTTACGTAGAGAGCACTTAATAAGTGTAAGCTGAAAAAACTTTACAAACTAAGCACAAGGAAAAGAGTTGTGCAGATCTGGCACTCTGTTAAAAGGCCAGACTTGATGGTCCAACAACCTGGAGGGTCCACTGAGAGCGTGGTCCCTCGACTTGCTGCTAGCCCAGAGCTGAAACCAGTGCTGAAGCCAACCCTTCAGACAAAGAATAGACTGGACTCGGGGACCCAGTGATGCCCATGATGTGTGTAGCTTTATGTTTTAATATCTACATGAGACTGTCCTATTGGTTTCTTTTTAGAGTGGAGAGGAGAGGGTGGAGAGGAGGGGAGGGAACAAGTGTTGGCTGAAAGTGTAGAAAAGAAGAGTGTGCTGTCACAGTGTTCAGAGAGCAGATAGAGTTGCAGAGAGGTGGGTGCTCCAGGTTTTATGCGGCAAACTGACTTGGACTGTAAACTTGCACTTAATCACAATAAAGAAATTAAAAACAAAAAACTTCTACAAACAAAAGACACCCTGAAGCGGGAAAATGCCTGTGTCCTTATTTGTCCTCCCAGCTCTGCTCCCTGACCTCCAAGTACAGGCGGGCCTCTCTAGAGGAGTCAGGCCTCTGCCCTGCAGACCTCCCAGGGGAGGGATCATTCTCACTTAATTGAAAACAACTTCTTGGATTCACACTGTCTTTCTCGGAAGGAGGAGGCCACCCCTACCTTGTCCCCAGCCGGTCTGGAAATCCCCTCCTGCTCTGAGCCTGGCCTGCCCTGAGTCATAGTGCAGAAACTGATAAGATTCTTGGACTTTGGAACTCAAACGTATGGCCATTCAGGAGCCGGGAACCCCCTGGCCTGATGTCATCTGCCCTTTTCGCAGCATTGAGACAATTCCATGCTGGAAGGGGCCAGGCAGGTAGTGCTGGTGGGTGGGGAGGGGAAAGACTCAGTAGGAAAATTCGTGGCTCCTTTCCATTTCTCCTGAGACTGTTCCATCCCATTGACTTTGCTCCAAGATGAACCCTGTGCCCCTAGCTGGACAGGCAGGGACCCCTAAAATCAGCTTGTACACCCCCTACTTTCCTCATGAGGGAACAGAGGCCAGAAAGGGGAAGTGACTTGCCTAAGGTCCCACAGCCCAGCCTAGCATCCTGACTCCTGACATTGCCTCATTCATTGTCTCAGTGCCTTGCTCATGGGGCCAAGACACAGATGCTCAGACAAAAGATTGGCCTCATAGGTGACTTCTTCCAGTTGCAGTGTTGGCACCTGCCTGCTGGTGTGTTATGACTGTATGCAGTTGTGTATCCTGGGGACTGTGTCTTAACACAGGGTGATTAATTGGCCCCAAAGCTGAGATCATCAGGGCCAGGTATGGGGCTTTGGGCAGAACCCACCACCCCAGAGTCCTCAGTTCTGTACTCTGCCTTGAAGTGAACTCTATCCATCTTCCCAGAAACATTACGCCCTGCTCAGGGGATGGACACCTGGGTAGCAGGATTAAAGAGACTGGTTCTCTTCCTCCTTCCTGAGCATCAGTTGAGTACTTGCTATGCACGTGGAACCAGGTGAGGCTCCAGGTTCGCATGCGTCTCTTACACGACAGTTAGGTTCCTCAGCAGTGGCAGGTGGCTGAAATCTATACAGATTGACCTGAATTTTCTTACGAAGAATTTTAAAAAGCAGGAGGTATAGACTCAGAGGCTGAGAAAGTTCCAGCATGTCTTTTGAAAAACAAAACTTCTTTTTTCCAGATGATATTAGCATTAATAGTGTAAACAATGAGATACTAAGACATCTGTAGAGTGAAACAAATAACACAATCACTTGTCCCTGGCCAGCCCCTGCACTTACAGGGTTAACCTGTGACCATGGTCAGCGATTCTCTGTTGTCTGTGTTGTATGGATTCTTGCAGACAGAATCTTGGCCCCTGTCAGGGAAGTCTCAGCTCTAGCGCTTTTTTCCCATCCTGGTGGCCCTGCCACGTGCTGGGCTTTTATTGCAAGAAGGCTGGGTTGACACTGGTGACCCACCACGTTTGTCACTGCGGGTCCTTGTAGGGACAGCCTTTCTCAGCTTCTTCCTCTGTCTCCTCCCCAGAATGTTAAAACACATTTTCTACTCAAGTGTTCTGGAAGTTTTATAGTGACACGCAGGAAATATAGACATTCACGGAGGAAGGTTTCCAGCCCCCAGACAGTCCAGTGTCTGATGGGAAGTGGGTGGGTGGTACTGGCTCTGAAGGAACCTTGTTGAGTGCTGGGTGTCAGGTCACCTGCTGGCTTGGTCACTGAAGGCAACTGCTGAACTAAGCCACCGCTAGAGCAACCCCCCAAACTGGGTGGGGAGTTTAAAGTGGGTTGGTCTTTATTTAAAATGTGTACATTTTAAAAATATTTTAATTGTGGCTTTAGCTTTTTAAATTTAAAAATCAGTGTAAATTAATTGCTCATACATTGGGAAATGAGCACACAGAGGGGAATAGAGTCCTACTCTTGAGACATTCAAATAGCAGAGGGGGACATGTCACTGATAAGCAGACCACGGCAGGACCCAGGGAGAGGTGGTAAGAGGTGCCCAACTAGGGATGTCGGAGACAAGGTGGCACCAATGAATTCTGTTTGGGAGGTGCCAGGGACTATGTCCCCAAGCAGGGGATCATCCAGCTTTCTGCTGTCTCTTCCCCTCCCTTGTTTGAAGGGGAGAGGTTTGGGAGGCAGGGAGAATGCAAGGGAAATGGAAGCTGGGGGGCTGCAGAGGGCTTTCTCTGGGGGATGGTAGAGGGGTCCCTGAAGTCCACACATGGGTCAGCCCAGTGCCCTCATGAGGAAACGAAGGAAGGTTTTGGGGATGAGTGTTCCGATGTCTGATCCACATGGAAAGACAGGAGAAAATCTGAGCAGCACCAACATCACAAGACCTACTTAATGGGCAACTGGTGCTGTGTGGTAAAAATAGTGACCTAAAGCCAGTTCACCCAACAGACATTCATTTACTGGGAAGCGCTCACCCCAGGACCTGCACTAAGGGGTTCCCTGAGCCACTTTCAGTTGCCTGGCTGGCCTGTGATGCCCACCTCTAGAACTGGGGTGGACCATTCACTACTACTTCTCTCTCAGATGTGAGGTGACATTGGAAAGAGAAGTGATGAGAGCAGTAGCTGGCTGGGGCAGGGAGGGCACCCCTTAGGGGCAGCTCAGGCCCTGTGGGTCACGCCCCAGAGGACAGTGTCTGAGTCAGGGCTGGACCTCAGGTCAGTCTTTTAGCACGGCTGGACAGAAACCAACAGTGGCCTCAGACAGGGCCGCATCGGCTGATAGGTTTCTAATGTCTTCACTTTTGATCAAATTATGAACTCTATGCAGTAACGCAGATGGCCGGCATGTGTTAGGATTTCTAACCTGCAATTGCAAAGGCCTGTGGTAATAATGGAAACCCCAGTGGTGTAGTGGTTAGATGCTACGGTTGCTGACCAAAGGGCTACAGTTCAGATCCACTGGGTGCTCACTGGAAACTCTATGGGGCAGTCCTACTCTGTCCTATGGGGTCACTGTGAGTTGGAATGGACTTGACAGCAAGGGTCTTTTTTTTTGTTTGTTTGTTTTTACAGTAGTAATAAATGATGTAGTAAAAAATAAACAAACTAATAATACGAAAATCGGAAATCTTTCAGAGTGTAAGGTCTATAAGGCAAAAACTTAAAAAATTTTTTTGTGTGTGTGTGTGCGCGTTTTCAAGGAAGCTGGTGCATCACTTAAGAGCAAATTTATCTCTGTGGAAAGACGATTGAGGCTCACTCCCAGTTACAGAGTTGACCAGGGTGGGCAAGCAAGCCTCCTGCTCCTCTGCTCCAGGAAGCCTCTCAGTTTCCCATCCTGGGAATCTGGAATAAGTTTGGGAAGGGGTGTGCCCCTTCCGGTGGTAAGGACACGCTTCAGAAGCCCCTGGGCTCTCCCTATAAATTCTGTAATAATGACTTAGTTGACACCTGATGGTTCAGACCAGTGGATGGGAAGGGCTCTCGAAAATTAAGGTGGACGCTCCTGCAATCCTTGTTCTGGATTCGCGGATCAGGATTCTGCAGTACTCGCGCTGCGGGCTTTCCGTGGACAGGCCTGCACTTGAAACCATGTCCACCAGGTGGCGCAAAAGCCTTTTTTGGCGTTGATGTTGGAAACAAGCTGTGTGTTGGCTTAGTGCGTGTTCTGTGACCCAACTCATTCTAACGGAGGTGAGCTGTTATGGTTAGGTGACATCGAGTCACTTCTGGCTCATAGTGACCCCATGTTCAACAGAATGAAACACTGCCAGGTCCTGTGCCATCCTCACAATCGTTATCATGTGCATTGTTGCAGCCGCTGTGTCAGTCCATCTGCTTCAAGGTCCTTCTCCTTTTCCCTAACCCTCCACACTACCAAGCAGGATGTCCTTCTCCAGGGACTGATCCTTCCTGACAACACGTCCAAAGTATGTAAGACGCAGTCTCGCCGTCTTTGCTTCCAAGGAGCACTCGGGGTGTACTTTTACCAGGATAGATCTGTTCTTTGGGCGGTCCATAATACATTCCATACTCTTTCCCCAAACCACAATTCAAAGGCGTCAATTCTTCTTTTGTCTTCCTTATTCATCATCCAGCTTTGGCACGCATATGATGCAATTGAAAATACGACTTGGGTCAGGCGCATCTCAGTCTGCAAGGCGACATCTTTGCTTTTCAGCCTTTAAATTAGGCTGATTTGCTCAACTCAATGTGCCTTTTGATTTCTTGACTGTTGTATCCTTCCATGGATATTGGCTGTGGATCCAAGTAAAATGAAATCCTTTACAACCTCAATCTTTTCTCTGTCTTGATGTTGCTTATTGATCCAGTTGTGAGGATTTTGTTTTCTTTTTGTTGAGGTGTAATCCACACTGAAGGCTAAGTCTTTGATCTTCATCAGTAAGTCCTTCACCTCCTCTCCATTTCCAGCAAGATTGCATCATCTGTATGATGCAGGTTGTTAATAAGTCTTCCTTCAGTACCGATGTCTCCAGCCCAGATGTGGTCGTCATCCAGCCCCCTCTTAAATACCTCCAGTAATGGGGAGCTCACTACCTCCGGGGGGCAGAGTAAAGTAGCTGGAGTGGGAACCGAATTGAGAGCCACCAAAATGCCACTCACCCAGTGATACTGTTCCCTTCTCTCCCAGCCCCAAAGTCTACTGGGTTTCTGAAATCCCTACTTTCCCAGTCTCTGTTGGAATGACTTACTATGTCTTCTTTTTGTGATCATCTTATCCCAACTAGCTTATCAAATTTCTGATAAGACCTTACAAGTTTGGAACAAATGACAGCTTTGTACCAAAAACCTCACACATGCAGCTCCCCACTGGGGAATAAGAAGGACTGAGGTGCCCTGAATTTCCTAGTGGCTTAAAGCCAAACTTCTGTGCCTCAATTTCTGTGTCTCTAAAAGGAGTAACAGCACAGCCTGCCCTGCTTATATCCATTGAGAAACTGTAAATGAAATATTGTATTCATTGATTTAACAAATTTTAGTTAATTGTTATTGTGCTTTAGAGGAAGATTTAGAGAACAAACCAATTTCTCATTAAACAGTTAGTACATATATTGTTTTATGACATTGGCTAGCAACCCCACAACAGGCCATCACTCTCCCTTCTCACCCTGGGCTCCCCATTACCAGTTTTCCTGTCCCCTCTCCTGTCCTTGGCTCTAGGCTGACGTGCCCCTTTAGTATCATTTTGTTTTGTGGCATGTCCAATCTTTAGATGAAGGGTGAACTCTGGGAGTGACTTCATCACTGAGCTGAAGGGCCGTCTGGGGGCCATACTCTCAGAGTTTCTCCAGCCTCTGTCAGGCCAGCAAGTCTTGTGTTTCTTTTTGAGGTAGAATTTTGCTCTACATTTTTCTCCAGCTCTATTCAAGACCCTCTGCCGTGATCCCTGCCAGAGCAGCAGGTGGTGGTAGCCAGGCACCGTGTAGTTGTCCTGGACCCAGTCTAGTGGAGGCTGTGGTAGACGGGATCTGTTAGTTCCTCAGACTAATAATCTTTCCCTTGTTTCTTTAGTTTTCTTTGTTCTTCCTTACTCCCAAAGCGTGAGACCCGTAGAGTGTCCTAGATGGCTGCTCATAGGCTTTTAAGTCCCAGATGCTACTCATCCAAGTAGAATGTAGAATGTTTTCTTTGTAAACTGTGTTATCCCAGTTGAGCTAAATGTTCCCTGAGACCATGGTTCCCACACCCTCAGCCCATCCATTCAGTCCCTCAGGGAGTCTGGACGCGTCTACGGAACTTCCATGACCTTGCCTTGTACAAGCTGTGCTGGCTTCCCCGGTGTTGTGGACTGTCTTACCCTTCATCAAAGTTAACACTCATCTACTGCCTATTTAATGAACAATTTTTTTTTATTGTGCTTGAGGTGAAAGTTTACAGTCCAAATTAATTTCTTATTCAAAAATTTATTACATGTATTTTTTTGTGACATTGGTTGCAATTCCAATGATGTGACAGCATGCTCTCTTTTTCAACCCTGGGTGTGCATTTGACCAGTTCCTGTCCTTTCCTGCTTTCTCGTCCCAGTTTTGGATAGAAGTCATCCCTTTGGTGTCATATATCTGATTGAACTAAGAAATGTTTCTCATATGTATTATTTTTTGTTTTATACTTGTGTTTAATCTTTGTTTGAAAAGTGGGCTTTGGTTCTGGGTTAACAGAGCATTCAGGGACCATACTCTTGGGAGCTGGGGACTATAGTTTTGAGAGTTCCTCAAGTCTCTATCAAACTATTAAGTCTGATCTTTTCTGTGAATTTGAGTTCTCTTCTCCGTTTTTTTTATTGCTCTGTCTGGGGCTCTCTGTTGTGTTCTCTGGCAGAGCACTCATTGGTGGTAGCCAGGTACCACATAGTTTTTCTGGTCTCAGGGTGGTGGAGTCTCTGGCTCATTTAGTGTTCAGTCCCTTGGGCTAGTATTTTCCTTGTGTCTTTCAGTTTTCTTTATTCTCCTTTGCTGTAAATGGGATGGGACCATTCGAGGTACCTTAGATGACTGTTTGCAATCTTTTAAGAAACCAGATGCTGCTCACAAAAGTGGGGCATAGGACATTTTCTTTCTTTCTTTTTTAATTAAATAAAAAATTAAAGTGTACATACTCTGTGCTTACAATATTGGGTTAAGATGGGAGGAGTACACAAGTTGTGTTGAAGTCCCATTAACACTGATCTTCTTACTAATGTGTACTGTCATCAATTTCACCCAACCAAATTTCTAACAACTACCTAAACCCTCGCCCCTCGCCCTTCCACCCTCCCACCCTCTCCACCCTTGTAGCCGTCAAAGAGTCTTTTCTGTTATGTATGAGTCTGCTTTTAACTTTTTATCGTAGGGGTCTCATATAATAATTGTCCTTCTGTCGCTGACTAGTTTCACTCAACATAATGTCCTCCAGTTGAGACCAAATTGAGAGATGTTTCCTGCTATCACTGTTATTCTTTATCAGTGTATAGTACTCCATGGAGTATATATACCAAAGTTTACCCATTCATTCTTCTGTTGTTGGGCATCTGGGTTGATTCCATCCTTTTGCTATCATGCACTGTGCTGCAGTGAACATTCGTGTGCATGTATCAGTTGGTATGAATGGCCTTGATTCTGTAGGATATATTCCAAGCAGAGGAATTACTGGGTCAAATGGTATATCTATATCCATTATTTTAAGGTGACGCGAGATTGCTTTCCAAAGAGGTTGCACCATTCTGCAATCCCACCAACAGTATAAGAGAGTTCCAATCTCTCCACAGCCTCTCCAGCATTTAGTGTTTTGTGTTTTTTGGATCATGGCCAATCTTGTTGGGGTGAGATGGTATCTCATTGTCATTTTGATTTGAATTTCTTTAGTAATTAATGATCGTGAGCATGTCCGCATGTGTTTTTTGGTTGCCTGGATCTCCTCTTTAGAGAACTGTCTGTCCATCTCCTTTGCCCATTGCTTATTTGGATGCTTTATCTTTTTCTTATTAATATTTTGTAGTACCTTATAAATTATGGAGATCAGGCATTGGTCTGACATAGAGTTGCCAAATATTTCTTCCCATTCTGTAGGTGGTCTTTTAACTCTTTTGATGAAGTCTTTGGATGAGCAGAACTGTTTAATTCTTATTAATTCCCATTTATTTATTTTCTCTTCTGATGAATGTATTTTGTTAGATTTTGAAGTCTGTCTATACTGTGTATTAAAACTTCCATTGTTGATCCTATTTTATCTTGGATGAGCTTTATCGTTTTAGCTTTTATATTTAGGTCTTTCATCCAACTTGAGTTGATTTTTGTATAAGGTTTGAGATATGGGTCTTGTTTCAATTTTTTGCAGATGGATAGCTAATTTTGCCAGCACTATTTGTTAAAGAGACTGTGTTTATCCCAGTTTACAATCTTAGGCCTTTGTTGAATACCAACTGTTCATAGGAGGATGGTGGCGTCTCCAGGGTCTTAACTCTGTTCCATTGCTCTGTATGTTTCTTTATGTACCAGTACCAGGCTGTTTTGACTACTGTGGCAGTGTAGTATGTTCTAAGGTCGGGTAATGAGAGGCCTCCCAGTGTGTTCTTCTGCTTTAGTAGTACCTTACTTATCCTGGGCTTCTTCCCTTTCCAGACAAAATTGGTGATTTGTTTCTCCATTTCATTGAAAAATAGAGATGGAGAAACAAATTATCAGCTTTATTTATTTATTTATTTATTTATTACACTGCCACAATAGTCAAAACAGCCTGGTACTGGTACAAAAAGAGACATATAGACCAATGGAACAGCGTAGAGACCCCAGAGATGCCACCATCCTCCTATGAACAGCTGATATTTGACAAAGATCCTAAGATTTTAAACTGGGGTAAGAACAGTCTCTTTAGCAAATGGTGCAGGACATTTTCTTTATAAACTATGTCGTGCTAATTGACCCAGATGTTCCCTACAATTATGGTCCTCAGCTAATTTGTCCCCCAAAATATTTGCATGTGTCTAGGAAACTTCTGTGCTTTTTCTTTTGTCTGGTTATGCTGACTTCTCCTGTAATTGTGTGCTGTCCTTGTCTTCACCAAAGTTGCCCCTTACCTGCTATTTAGTTAATGATTCCCTCTGCCACTCCCTCTCCACCTTCGTGACTGTCCAAGAATGTCAGCTTTATCCTGTGGGTAAACATATTCTTGAGCTCTTGTAACAGTAGTCTCGTGCAACATTTGCCCTTTGTGACTGATTTCACTCAGCATAGTGCCCGCCAGGTACACCCGTGTTGTAGGATGTTCCAGAGATTCATCATTGTTCTTTATTGTTACAGACTATTCTACTGTGTGTACATACCGTAGTTTGTTTATGCACTTTTCTGTTGATGGGCATTTGTTTCCATCTTTTTGCTATTGTGAATAATGCGATGAACATGAGTATGCAGATGTCTATTCATGTGACAGCTCTTATTTCTCTTGGATATATTCCTAGGAGTGGGATTGGTTGGTGCTATGGTATTTCTATGTCTAGATTTAAAATATATATATATATATAATCATTACAATTAAGTAAAAGTATACAATCTGAGTCAGTTTTGCATACCTGCCTCTGTACAACTCTGTTCTCCTACCCTGTGACAACACACTCCTCCTTTTCATGCTTAGGTCTAGATTTTCTTAAGGAAGCACTGTACCGGTTTCCAAAGTGGTTGTACCGTTTGACATATCCACCAGCAGGACATCAGTGTTCCAGTCTCGTGTGTCTATGAATTAACAAATATTTACTCAGCATCTATTATATGCCAGGCACTGTTCTAGAAACTGGGAAATACAAAGCTAAAAAGCCAAACCCACAGTCACTGAGTTGATTCCAACTCCTAGCAACCCTATAGAACAGAGGAGAACTGCTGTAATCTTCCCGAAAGCAGACCGCTGTATCTTCTTTCTGCAGAACGGCTGGTGGGTGTGGCTGAGTGCTTAACCACTGTGCCACCAGAGCCCCTTCTGAGAAATACAGTGATGATCACGGAAGCAACTAAGCAAATGCATCATGGAACGTCAGGCGGTGATAAGTGCTACAAAGGAAAATCAGATAGAATCAAGTTTTAAATCTGTCGGAGATGCCCAAAGCATGTAAACAGGGAACAAATCATCTTCCGCTCCATCAGTGTCTCTCCTGTAGCCTGTCCCTTCTGTCTGGCTGCAGTGCTCACTGGAAAGTCACGTCTGAGATAGACACTGACGTGGGTTCCTATTACGTGCACTCAAAACAGTCCTCAGGGAAGTGGATGATAAAGGCAGACAGACTAGCCGGAGAAGACCAAGCTGGCCGGCTTTTCTGTTTGACCTCAAGTTGCTTCCGCTTCATGCCCGTCTTTTATCCGTGAGGGAGCCACAAGCTATAACCAGTGAGATCACAGGTTGTCTGAACAGACCTCAGCTGTCCTGGTTGAACTCATCCAAATAACCTACTCAAGGAAGCACAGTGTGTTGTGGAAAGTGCTCAGCTGGAAAGCCCCAGAATTCTAAATACAGCTCTTGAAATTCCTGCAAGTCTGAGCAGGAAGGGACTTCACCTCGGGCTGGTGACCACACATCCTGGCTGTGGACATGCTCAGGTAGCACCTGGTTTTTCAGTGAGTGGTGTGGAATGGAGCAAATGCATATCAGATTCTAAGGGAGGGGACGCTGGAAGTGGGTGTACAAACTAGGTGACTCTGCAGAGAGCTTCTGAAACCCCCTTTTTTCTCCCACCAGCCCTGATGAGCATCATGGATTTGACCCCATTTTAGGGAAGAGGAAACTAAGAATTAGAAATCTCAAGGGAAGTCTGAGAGTCTGGGATCTTGATCTTCATTTCAGAACACTTCCAAACTTCGCAGCAGATCGTGCCATCTATAAACACTCTAAAGAGGTCTGCATTAAAAAATGTTCTGTTTTCCTGAAATATGATAGGGCTTCAGGCAGAGCAGATCTGAAACACAGCCAACAGCAGAAGAGTTCCAATGAAATGGAAAAAAAGCTTAGCAGCTCAACCACATCTTTATTCTGAGCAAGATGCAATGCTTTTCTGACAACATAAACGCATTCATCTGACTTCACAGGGAGATGGACATGCCTGGATGAGTACTGCAGCTCCCCTTCCAAGGAAGCCAGTCCTGGGTGGTCTGCATCCACCGCATCAGGTCAGGGCGTGCTAGCTGCTGTGACATGTAAACAGAAGTCTCAGTAGCTCAATGTGACCGTGTGTTGGTGGATGGGGTGGGATGCTGTCCATGAAGTCATTCAGGGACTCAGGGTGATAGAGGCTCTGTTATCTTCTTCATGTAGTTTCCACGGGGGTGCTGACATCCAACCAGCAGGCAACACCAGAAAAGAGAGCAAGGAGGACTGGGTGAGATCTTAACGGGGTAGGGCAACACTTTGATAGGCCTGTCATGGATTGAATTGTGTCCCCCTAAAAATGTGTGTAGTCTTTTGGCCAGGCCGTGATTCCCTTTATTGTGTGATGTTCCTCTATGCTGTAAACCCTGTTTCTTTGATGTTAATGAGGGAGGATGGGCTGTAGTCGTATTGGTGGGGCAGGACTCGGTGTGTAAGATTGTGTTGTGTCTTCAGACAATCTCTTGGGATATAAAGGAAAAAGAAGCAAGGTTTTAGGGGGTGCAGAACTCACACTACCAAGAAGCAGTGCTGATGCTGAGTGCATCCTTTGGAAAGACTGGGGTCCCTGCACCTCAGAAGCTTCCAGTCCAGGGGAAGATTGATGACGAGAACCTTCCTCTGAAACCAGCAGAGAAAGCCTCCCTTTGGGGCTGGTGCCCTGAATTTGGACTTGAAGCCTATCAGACTACAGGATAAAATTTCTCTTTTTAAAGCCATCCACTTGTATCTGTTAAAGCACATTAGTTGTCTAAGACAGGGCTGGACCATCATTTCTGCTGTGTTTCATTTGCAGAACTCAGGTGCGTAACACTCAGGGATCAGAACTCCTTGCCCCTCCTGAATCGCTTCCTACTTCGTCCTGTCTGGGTCAGGTCTTCATTTCCAGTACATGGGGTCTCCAAGCTGTCCTAATCCCTGAGTGTCTTCCTTCAATTCTTTGATAACCCCAATTGCTTTTTAATATATCTCCTTTGCACATAGGTTGGTTCGAGTTAGGGTTTCCATCTTGTAGAATCAGGAAAGGTCTGACTGTCTTTTGTGGAGGAGGTATGATTATTTCAGCCCCAGGAGTCTTTTGGTAGTACCCTTCTAGTTTGCCCCTAGGCCTGCCACTTCTTTCCATCCTGGGAGATGAGTTACCTGTCACCAGAGAGCTTTTTTTTTTAAATTTTTTTGTTGTGATTAAGTGGAAGTTTATAGTCCAAACCAATTTGCCATACAAAACCCCGAGCACCCACAACTCTCTCTGCTCTCCTCACCCTGTGACAGCACACTCTTCTTTTCCTCTCTTTACTTTCAGTATCCACTCGGTCAACACTTGTCTCCTCCTCTCCACCTTCTCCTCTCCCCTCTAAAAAGATATCAGTAGGACAGCCTCATATATATATTAAACCATAAAGTACATATACCACCTCCCTCACTCTGTGTCCCCAACTCCAGTTCATTCTTTGTCTGAAGCGTTGGCTTCAGTTCTGGTTTCAGCTCCGGGCTAGCAGCAAGTTTAGGGGTCATATTCTCAGGGGACCCTAGAGGTAGTCAGACCATCAAGTCTGATGGTCTTTTAATAGAGTTCTAGATCTGCATACATCAGGGAGTCTACATTGTGTTCCCCGTCAGGGCTGTCTTTGGTGGTGGCTGGGCACCATCTGGTTCTTCTGTTCTCTTGCTGATGTATCTCCCAATCATATGGGTCCTTCTGTCTTCTAGGTTCATTTTTTCCTTATATCTTTGATGTTCTTGGTTTTCATCTGTTCCAAGTGGGTTGGGACAAGTTAATGTCCCTTGGTAGCTTGCTGGCTTTTATAACCTCAGGAGCCACTCATCAACATGATCACCAGGGATTTTGAAGCAGGAGAAAAACAAAACGACCAGTTGCTGCAGAGTAAAATTCCAACTCATGACCATCCTATCACGTCAAAGGAGGAATGTGCTCCGTTGGGTTTTCAACGGTTGTCTTTTCAAAACAAATTGCCAGGCCTTTCTTTTGAGGTGCTTCATGGTGGACTAAACCTCCACTAGCAGTTGAATGTGTTGACCATTTTACACCACTCTGGGACTCTCAGTCAGAGAGGGGGTGTCCTTCATCTGGGATGAATTAGAGCACTGGGGCTCGGGAGGTGTAACTGGGTGGCCTCAAATAGTCTGTAATATTTTCTGGTTGTATTGTGTGGAGTCTTCACCTGCCCAGCATTAGAGGACTGGTACTTGAATACACTTCTAGTTTCCCCTCAGAATTATAGATTAAGAGTTTATAAGCATCAACATAATACATCCTGTTACTAGGATAAAAGACTCCACGATCATCTCAGTAGATACAATGAGAGTGTTTGACAAAATCTGACACGCTTTTATGACAAAAAATTCAGCAGATTAGGAATCCTAGTCCCCACCCCACCCCCAACCCCCCACAGTGAAAGTCATTTTATTACTCATGGAAAAACAGCAAACAAATTGCTGCCAGGCTCAAAGATAGATCAGGCAGGAGTGCAGACTGTCTGCGCATGCCCCACTTTGTACCATAGGAAAAGGACCTTGGTGGAGGAGACTTGCTTACCTTTCCAGAATATTGGTGTTCACTCCTACATGACTGAGTCAGCACATCATGGCTTAGGTGGCAGAAGGTGCACGGAGGTTCAAGTGCCGTTCTCTCTCTCTCTCTCTAGCTCCTATTGGCGGGCTCTGCTCTCATCATTGGCTGGTCCAGCTCTCAACCAACAGCCTTAGGGGCGCTGGACTGGCCCCAGGTCTGGGCTGGCATCATGACAGCTCTTGAAGTAGAACTGCTCTGTGGGCAAACCCTGAAAGGGTATCCCAAACTCCGTGGGCAGACTCCTGAACAGGGCCTCTCACCGCTAACTGCCGTGTGGGCTGATTCTGCCCCAGGCCACTGCAGCTTTGCTGTTCATGATGGAGTGGGCAGCATCCTGCATGGGGCGCTGCCCCAAACTTCTGGCCCTCCTGCTCATGACGGATATTGTGGACCTGCCATCCTGCCTCTCTCTCGCCACCAAGGTCACAGCTCTCCACCCGCTGCTTCTGGTGTTGCTGCAGCCACTTCTGTCTGCCTGCTCTACTGACACTTCTCTGTTCAGCAGATGCTGGCTTCAACTTCTGGGCTCTGCTTGCTGTTTCTCCAGGTCCCTGCAGACTGCTCTGCCATCTACGGGGTGTAGATTTCTGTTGCTTCTTGTGCTGGTCCTTTATTTCTGGGTAAAAACAAACCAAACCCATTGCCATCAAGTCGAGTCTGACTCCTACTCTAATATCAGGAGAGTCTAGCCAGGAAAAAGAGATAAAAGTAATCCAGAGGACATGATCTTATACACAGAAAGTCCTAAGGAATCCACAAAAAGTCTATTAGAATTAATTAATCTTGCAAAGTTGCAGGATGCCAGATCAACATACAGAAGTTAACTGTATTGTTATACATGAAAAACGGACAATAAAGAAATGAAATTAAGAAACAACTCATGAGACTCCTACTATAAAGGCTTGACAATAGACTTGTGTAGAGAAGAAAAGACTCTATGCCAGCTGCAAGGGAAGAGAGGAATAGAGAGGGCTGGTCATAGATTAGATAGTTGATAGAAATTTGGCTGGGTTTAAGCAGTGACAGCACACAGTAGAAAGAAGATCAACTTAACTGGACTTCAACATGAAAGGAAAACTCTTCTAATCTTAACCCAGTGTTGCAAGGACAGAGTAGCAGGGACAGGAGTCTGGGGACCATGCTCTCAGGGGACATTGAGGCCAACTGGCATAACTAGCCTATTGCTAGGAGAGTCTTCCGCACTCTGTATTGGTAAGTGGCATTGGGGTCTTAAAAGCTAGCAAGCTGCCATCTGAGGTACACCAAATGGTCCCAACCCATCTAGAGCAGATGATCACCAAGAGCAACAAAGATACAAGGTAAAAAGGGCCCAGGAGACAGAAGGACCCATGTGAATAGGTAACTGTATCAACATGTGAACAGAAGAACCAGACTGTGCCTGGCCACTACCAAAGACAGCTGTGATGGGGCACACAGTGTTGAATCCCAGTGGCAACATCAGAGAAAGAGGGGTGCACCTCAAGAACTCCACTAAAAGACCACAATTGGTGGTCCAGCAGCCTGGTGGTTCTCCTGGGAGCATGTTTCCTAGACATGCTGCTGTCCTGGACCAGAAAGCATTACTGAGGTCAACTCTTCAGAAAGGAGTGGACTGGACTTGGGGACACAATGTGATCATGTGGTGTGTGTATTTTATGGTTCTATATATCTATAGGATGCTGTCCTACTGGTCTCTTACTAGAAGAAAAGGGAGAGGGAGGAGAGGAGGAGACAGCAAATTGTTAAGAGGATATGACATGTATAGAATGAAAAAGAGGAGAGTGCTGTCACTGGGCCAGGAGAACAGAAGCATGTGCAGATAGGCAGGCATACAAATTTAATTTGAAATGTATACTTACACTTGTTCACAATAAAAAATAAATGTAACAACCAGTGCAAAGAATGGGAGAAAAGATTTGCAAATCATGTATCTGATAAGAGACTTGTTTCCAGAATATATAAAGAGCTCTTACAATTCAACAATCAAAAAACAGACAACTCAATTAAAAAGATGATAAACAGATGGCTAACAAGCACATAAAAAGATATCCCAAATCATTAGTCATTAGGGAAATACAAATCAAACTACAGCAAAAGCTGTGAAAGCCAGAACTTAATGGGACTGCTTTGATTTTCCCAGGCCATGCATGTTTTCTGCCTTTGTCAGAATACAGTCTTACCATTTTTCTTTCTCTTAGTGGGAAACATTGTATTTTCCTCCTCTGGCAGGTTTTTGCTTTACCCAGGCTCTGGCTTTCACAGATTTTACTGCACGACAATATACTACTTCTTATCCAGAGGAACAAACGAATCTGTCTTGGAAGAATTACAGCCAGAATGCTCTTTGGAAATAAGGATGGCAAGACTTTGTCTCACATATTTTGAATGTGCTATCAGAAGGAACCAGTCCCTGGTGATGGATATTATACTTGGAAAAGTAGAGGGTCAATAAAAAAGAGAAGACCCTCAATGGGATGGACTGATACTGTGGCTGCAACAATAGGCTTAACTTACAGAAGTAGCAAATACATTTTAGGTTCTAGGCTGAAGGGATGTGGAGAACTCTCCCCACCCAAGTGGGGTCACATGTGTGGGTCCAGGGAGGGTGGGCTGGTGGGACGAAGAGCCAGTCCAGACACACAGTTTCCGCTAGCACTGCTAGGTGGCTTAGAACCAGACACTCTGGTATTAGAATTTTCTGGTGGGAGACAAACTGGGGCAGTCATCATTACCACATCCTGGAAACCCCAGTGGCGTAGTGGCTAAGTGCGATGGCTGCTAACCCAAAGGTCAGCAGTTCAAATCCACCAGGCGCTCCGTGGAACCTCTATGGGGCAAGTCTACTCTGTTCTATAGGGTCACTATGAGTCAGAATCAATGTGATGGCAGTGGCTCTTGGGCTACCACACTTACGCTCCATTACTCTCTGAAAGGGATTAGATGCTAAATGTGAGCAGCCCAAAAGTCCCTCTGACGTGAAAATAGTTAATGCACTCGACAACCAACTGGTAGGTTGGAGGTTGGGTCTGCAGAGGTGCTTTGGAAGAAAGGTCTGGTGATCTACCTCCACAACTCAGACACCAAAAACCCCACGTAGCACAGTTCTACTTTCACATACAGGGGGTCACCAGGAGTTAGAGTCCACTGGACAACAAGTGGTTTGGTTTGGTTTTTATTTGTGGTTTTTTAGCACCAAAATCAGCCCTGACTCCGACTCCCCTTGACCATGAGCCAGTAGGTTCTGTCCCCACCCCCCTTGCAAAGAACAGAAGCCAATTCAGATCAACATCTCTGTGGGCCTCAATGTTTTCTTCTCATCTATATTTGATTCCTATGGAATAACAAATAATTTTTGTTTTGTTCTTTGTGTCTTTCTGGGGGTTTTCAGATCTTCTATAGAGGCGAAGTGTCTGATTAAAGCATGGTTAGGAAAAGTGTTGAAGGTTTGATTCATTACAGCGTTGCCCTTGGCTGGGGTTTGTCTTTCTCAGTCTTTCTCATAGCTCAGCCAAGATAAGGGTTATTTGTGAGCTGTATCAGTCAGGTTTCAGTGGGAGGAAACAGAAACCCTGCCAGCTAATTTTATCGAAAAAAGGAGTCAGTGGCTGACAAAGCTATTGGACAGGTTGGAGAAGTGGGCATTCAGGAATGACCCAGTATATACCACTAGCATGGCTGCAATCCAGACAGCAGGATGCCACTTTGGGCTAGGACACTGCTAGAAAAACCCTAGCTTCTCCTTGACCTTGCTTGTTATGGCAATGGCTGAAGTCACAGAAAGATGTCCCCATCTCATTTCCCCCTCCATATCTTGGGACATTGCACTAATGTTACTTTTTTGTGCATTTGAGTTGATTATGACTCATGGTAACAATGTGAGACCGAGTAGAACTGCCCTGTAGGGTTTTCTAGCTATAATCTTTATGGGAGCAGATTGCCAGGTCTTTTCTCCCAAAGAGCAGCTAGAGAGTTTGAAACTCCAGCCTTTAGGTTAGCAGCAAGTGCTTTACCGTTATCGCAGCGGGGATTGTTGTGCATCTAACTGTAGACTCTAATTCGCATCTCAAACTCTAGTTGCAAAGGGGTCTTGTATATAGGAGGATGGCCAATTAAGTTTGCAAACTTCTCCTAGAAAAAATGCCACATGCCTCATTGCTGAATATCACTATGTTCACATTTGACATATTACCCTTGGGAAGCTGTGTACCAATGCCAGCACCTAGTCCACCCTTCAATGCAATTTTGGAGCTCTTTCTGGAATGGCTATCAGAGCTGTGGTTGTATCACCTTTTATTTTCTGGATGTCATCAGAATGTCTTCCTTTCAGTATTTCCTCTATCTTCAGGTAAAGGAAAAAGTCTTTGGGGGCCAGATTAGGTAAGTAGGGAGAGTGTTCCAATATAGTTATTTGTTTACTAGCTAAGAACTCCCTCACAGACAACTATACAATTAAGTTTGTGAACTTGCCACCGTGCCACCATGTGCAATGGCCACCCCAGAAGCATTCCAAAATTGTTTTGAGGGGTGGGCTAGGCACTGGCATTGGTGCATAGCTTCCCAAGAGGAGTATTTCAAAGTTCATTGTAGTGGTAGTCTGTGATGACGTGTGTAGCACTTAGAACAATTAAGCTTGTGGACTTGTCAGACCTTGTATACTTTTCAGCTTCCCAGCTATGGGTTCACATCAACTTTACTCAAAGAATTTGGTCTTTGTCCTGAGAGACAAGTGTTAGTACCTTGTGATTTTTCCTAAGAATTTCAGTGTCTTTGATAAGAGCTCCCGACCTGGCAGGCACCTCTGGGGTGGTGGCTGGCCCAGCCAGAGGGATTTCCCTCAGGATGATAACCTCATGATGGACACGGCGAGAGAAATTCACTTCTTGATCACCGAGTAACATAGAGGAACCTCAGGTGACAGAGGCTGGAGTTTCCATTATGTAATGAGGTTTCCGATAAAAGCTCTGGACACTGAGTTTCTGTGAAATTCCTAATCAGTGGAAAACATCTTTCCTCAGGAGGATGACATGCCCCCTGGAAACAGTGAAGCTTTGCTTCAGGAAGCCTCTCACACCTTATCCTAGGTATCTCTTCTTTGTGTTGATCTTGGTTTATATCCTTTAAAATAAAGCTGTAACCATAAGAATAGGACTTTCTGTGAGTTCTGGGGGTTGTTCTAACAGATTATTGAACCCCAGGGAGAAGTGGAAATCACCTGTCAGAAGTGAGGGAGCTGAGAAGCCCTGAGCTTACAGCTGGTATCCTGAGGGGATGGAGGGAACTCTATTGTTTACACTCAGTGGGCCAAAAGGGAGGGGAGTGCGGGAGCCACCCAAGTTTACAGCTGGCTTCTGAAATCTAGGGAACAAGACTTGGCAGCCTGGAGGACTTTAACTTGTGACCTCTGACCCAGCTCTGGGTGGATAAGGTTAGGGGACAAAGTGCTGCATGGCACTGCTGGTGTCAGAATCAAACAGAGACATGAAAAGTGGGGATTTTGATTCATACTGACTATTACCCTCAAGGAAATTCTGGTGGTATAGTGGTTAAGAGCTATGGCTGCTAGCCAAAAGGCCAACAGTTCAAGTGCACCAGGTGTTCCTTGGAAACTCTATGGGGAAGTGCTACTCTGTTCTATTAAGTTGCTGTGAGTTGAAATCAACTCAATAGTAGTGGTTTTGGGGGGCATTATCCTTAAAATAGCTGTCAGAAAGAGTGGGATTTGATAACTATCCACAAACCAGCTGTAGAGGTAGAGGGAGGGGATCCCTGAAGAAGGTTGGGATGGATGCAGAGTGAGGCCAGCCCATCAGGACCCACGTCCTTACATCAAAATTATAACATTTAATTTGGATCAATTATTACTTTAGATCAACAACAGATAAACTCTTTTTATTTTTCTATATAAAAATTACATTTGCAGTGGGGAATAACTTTTTTTCCAGTTGTTGAGTCTGTAGATTCTCCCCTGAAGCCCTGTGTGGGAATATATGAGCCTTCGAATGGTAGGTATGTGGTTTCCTTTTGAAGATTCTCCATATCTGGTTCCAAGTACTTTGTGTGCAGCTGATGCTGAAATGAGACAGCTGTTTCCTTCCGTGATGTGAGAAATACCTGTGTGCTATAGGAAGCCAAAGTTTCTACTTGTTCTCTTGAGCATAATGAACACTTACTGGAGGAAACAATATAACTCGACAAGTGTAATATTTTTTTCAACAAAAAACTGGCTACTCAGGAAGAAACTTGGAGGCCAAGAAATATTTGAAAAGATGCTTAATTTCACTAAAAATTTAATAAAGGCAAATTAAAACCAGAAGGGCCCATCAGATTGACCCAGCTCTTCAGACTGGTTTGTTTTCATTCCAACCCCTGCTGAGAATTTGCATCTATATGCTAGATACACTGACATATTGAATTCAGATATACTGAATCAGAATCTACAATTTAACAAGGTCCCCAGGTGATTCTTACAGCACTTACATATGCATAAGAATCTCTGGGTGGTGCTCAGAGCTCTCATGTGTATACAAGAACAGCCAGGTGATGCACAGGGCTCATATATATACTTAAGAATCCCTGGGGATTCTTATAGCACTTATGTGTACAGAAAAAACACTTGGGTATCTTGTTAAACTGTAGATTATGATTAAGTGTATCAGTGTATCTGGGGTAGAAATGCAAATTCTCAGCAGGGATTTGAAGTAGAAACCAACCATAGGTCCAAAGTCCTTGATTAACCACAATTAATAAGATTTAAGGTGTTCACAGGAGGCCTGGTGACACGGTGGTTAGATGCTTGGCAGCTAACCACAAGACTGGCACTTTGAACCCACCAGTTACTTTGCAGGAGAAAGATGTAGCAGTGTGCTTCCATAAAGACAGCCTTGGAAACTCTATGGGGCAGCTCTACTCTGTCCTAAAGAGTTGCTGTGAGTCAGAATTGACTCAGCAGCAATGGTTCTTTGGTTTTGGCAGGTGTCTTTGGTGAGTCGGAGAGCAAGGAAGAAGCTGCAGTCATAGACACAGCTGGAGATGTAAACAAGTGCATTGGTGCTTCCACGGCAGACACATTCAGTGGAGCGTCTAGAAAAAGTCTAGGGCAATGAAAACTTTATGGATCACAACAGAAGAACATAGTCTGATTCACTTGCTTTGGACATGTCATCAGGAGAGATCAATCACCAGAGGAGGACATTGTGTTTGGTGAAGTGGGAGACCCTTGATGAGTGGGACTGGGACAGTAACCATAACAATAGATTCAGACACGCTGGTGATAGCAAACCTGACATGTGTCTAGGCAATGTTTCATTCTGTGAGTCCACCTGAGGGCAGTTAACAATAAGAACACTATGCATAGGAAGAGGACACGATGCATAGAAAAAGAACACTAGAAGAACTTATTCAAATCAGTGTTCTCTCTAGTAGAAGGAGGTCGTATAAGGATTTCCTGTGTGTTTTAAGTTACACACACAACCCACTGCTGAAGAGTCGATTCCAACTCCTAGTGACCATATAGGACAGAGTAGAATTGCCCTGTAGGTTTTCCAGGGCTGTAAGCACTCAAGAACTTCAATCACTGCATCACCAGGGATCCTAAGTTACGCAAGACATGTATTACCCACGTAGTACAGCAGTCTCACTCCCAGCGAAGGCAGCCAGCCGCACTGCCGGACGTTATTTCCATGTGATGTTCAAAGTCTGTCCTGGAGGGCTTAGTTTTCGATTCCCTGGAGGGAGAGGGATTGATGTTATTCATTGGCCTGAGAGGGCATTCACCTGCTAATTCAAAGGCCCTTCCCCTTCCAGCTTTATACCTCTCAGCACTTGAGATCCTACCACATAGTCACCAAAATGGAATCAGAACATCACGAGAAAGATAAGCCCTGGAGAAGGACATCATGCTTGGTAAAGTAGAGGGTCGCTGAAAAAGAGGAAGAGCCTCAACCGGATGGATTGACACAGAGGCTGCCACAGTGGGCTGCAACATAGCGATCGAGAGGACGGGGCAGGACCAGGCAGTGTCTGGGTCTCTTGTGCCTAGGGTTACTGTGAATTAGAATGAACTCAATAGCATTCAACAACAAGAAGGATTCACTGAAAACTAAAACAAAAACAAACCTACTGCCATTGCAACTCATATCGATTTGACTCATCATTCTGACTCATATCAGTCTGACTTGTTATAATTCTGACTCACAGCCACCCTGGAAAATTTCAGGATGCAACTTGTTTGGCTCAAAGGGCCTGATGGAAGCCTGGTCGCTCCTTGGACATTAAAGGGAAGGTCAGAACCAAGAATGAACACCACTGTCTTAGCCACCTAGGGCTGACCTAACAGAAATACTACAAGTGGATGGTTTTAGCAAAGGAAAGTTTATTCTTACACAGTCTAGTAAGCTGTAAGTCTGAATTCAGGGTGCCGGCTCCGGGGAAACGCAATCTCTGTCTGGTCTGGAGGAAGGTCCTTGGGTCGCACCAGTCTTTCTTTGCTCAGGGAGCATCTCAGCAGGCACCTCAGGTCAGAAGGAGACGCTCCCAGAGCTGCTTTCTTGATGGTATGAGGCCCCCAACTCTCTGTTCGCTTTCCTTTCCTTTCATCTCTTGTAAGATCAAAGGTGGTGCAAACCTCTCTCCAGAGAAATTCCCTTAGCAAGGGTGTTGCAGTCCCACCCTAATCCTCTTTAACGGAATTCAGTCTACTAAGCACGAGCAGAGATTACTATTAGGATTTACAGCATAGGACAATCACAAAACAGAGGAAATGATACAAAACAGCGAATCATGGCTCAGCCCAATTGCTACACACATTTTTCAGGGAGATGTGTTTCCAGCTATGACAGTCACTAAGGACAGAAAACGTATGTGTAGTGCCCGAGGGATCAGTGTTGGCTTTAGTTTTCTCAACACTGGTAGTAGCATTTAAAAAATATTATTGTGTTTTGGGTAAAGGTTTACACAGCAGTTTAGGTTCCCAATTTAACTATTTCTCCACAGGTTGCTCAGTGACACTGGTGACATTCTTCACAACGTGTGGACACTGTTGTTACAGCCACTCCAGTTGCTTCATCTCCATTCGTGTAGTTACTTGCACCTTTACATTCTTGTCTTTGTTTGAAAATCATTATTGAGCACTTGGTCTCATACAGGTGATTTTTTTAAGGCACACCTTACCTACAGGTGATATTCTTTGAAACAATTTCTTATTTCGTTGCAAGGTAACCACAGAGTTTAATTTTTGTTCAAGGTTTGAAGAGTATATGAGGGCAAATAACCTTTAGGGAGTTCTCTAGTAATTTATTTATTTATTATTTATTATTGTAAATTTATTTATTTACTTATTTTAGACGTGAGATTCTGTTCCACATTTTTCTCCCATTCTGTCAGAGTCTATCTATTGTAGCCTTGATTAGAAGTAGGTAGGAGTCGTCGGGCACTATCTAGTTGTCCCGGTCTCAGAGTAGACGAGGCCATTGTTCATGTAGACTATTCATCCTGTAGACTAGGTTCTTTCGCCTTTTAACATTTTTATTTCAAGATTAATTATTTCCCATTTTATTTGTTGAATATTTAGGCCTCTGAAAGAGATAGGAGGAAACACCTTTAGATGCTGTCAGGTACTGCCTGCTACCTTCTCTGCTGGGAATGGAGACAGGACAATTGAAGTGGTGGGCTCTTGAGAGATAGATGGGCCACTGAACCATGATCCTGGGTGGCAGTTCGCTGGGAAGGTGCATCAGGTCCTTTCCCTGGAGCCCTAGATTGCTGAGTGGCTGAGTGTGGAGAGAGAGACCCAGCTGCTACTCTCAAGGCCCTTCAAGCCATGGTCATCAACTAGCAGTGGTGGGTTGTACAGTGTTGGTTGCCACTCTCTCTGTGTCTAATGATCTACATCACCTCTTATCTGCCTGCCTACTACCTGAAAAAGAGGTCCAAGCTTCTGGGGCCTAAACTACATCCTTTCAGTCAGTTCAGGCCTACCTGGGATGTAGGCATAATGAAACCTATTTGCAGAAAGAACTGGGACATTGGATGGAAGGAGAAAGAGATAGGCACTCTGAGGCAGGTGGTCAGCTCCTGAGAAGCAAGGATCATCTTGAGATCCCTCTCTTCCTCTCCCATGCCTTGTGCTGGTGAGGAAGTGGTCCCCACCTCTGCACTGCATATGGGAAGGCTTGACTGGGTGTGTTCAGCATCCAGAGAGCTGGGCCTATTGTGTGGTGTTCTGTTTGGGAGACAGGTGGTAAGGGAAAAGGCCTGGTTTGGAAAATGTGAAATGAGCTGGAGCCTGGGCAGTGTGTTTGAGACCCGCTGTGGAATGGAGGAAGCTGTACATCAGGCACAGCTGTCACTGTGGGAGACGTTCCAAGAATTAACCTCTCAAGCCTTGTTGCCCAAAGAGGTGCTGAAAGTTCCTGTAATTCCACTGGTTGGGGGGCAAAGTCAGGGAAACATGGTTAAGTAATGTTTAAAAACTGGGTATGTAAATAACACATAATTACCATAGAAAATTTGGCAAAGAATAAAAATTGAAATACAAATCCCCTGTAATACCATTCCAAGTGAAAGCCAGTTAACATATTTAGGCAATTACATTTCCATTTTAAAATGCATACAAATGTTTTAATGTTATTTGGATTATCCTGCATGTGCAATTTTATATCCTGATTTTCTGCTTAGTATTATGTCATAAGTATTTGCATATGGGAAAGAGTAGAAGTAGACACTGTGTACAAGGTGCAAACATACATTAACAGTGAGCATACATATTGGATTCTATTTCTTGGTGATTTGTATTTATTTTGCCTGTGAGCTGTCTATCTACATCCTTTGCTTATTATTTTTTAACTTGTTGACTTGTGTTGCTTGGGTATGTGTGTATTGTGTGTTTATTCTGCACATTCCTGGGTGATCCAGATGGTTAACGTCTTTGGCTGGAAGGTCAAGTTCACCCAGAGGTACCCCGAAAGAAAGGCCTGTTGATCTACTTCTGAAAAATCAGCCACTGAAACCCTACAGAGAGCAGTTTTACTCTGACACATGTGGAGTCTCCATGAGTCAGAATTGACAGCCACTGGCTTTTACTAGTTTATTTTGCACATAGGCTCCTTTATGTTATTAAATCTGAAAGTTTTCAGCTGATGCCAGTTTTCTAGGTGTTTAATTATATTTTTGCAGATGATTATAATTTTGCTTCCTCTTCTATATCTGGAAACCCTGGTGGCATAGTAGTCAAAAGTTCAGCTCTAACTGAAAGGTCAGCGGTTAGCATCTGCTTGGCACTCTTCAGAAACCCTATGGGGCAGTTGTACCCTGTCCTATAGAGTTGCTATGAGTTTGGAATTGACTCAACAGCAAAGAGGTTGTTTGTTTTGGGTTTTCTTTTGTGCCTGTCTGGCCATGTGTCTATCTGTCCATCCATTTATCAACCTTTTATTTCTGTCACATGTCTTGCTGCTTTCTTCAGAAATTTTGAGAGCAATGCCAACCAATCAGGGGAAAATGACCTTTCTTCTGATGCAGCATCCCTGGAATTTCTCTATTGTGTATGATGTTTCAAATTAAAAAGACTTATTCTCTTCCTGCTTGCTTTGTTTTCGTTTTGTTGACTCTTTTTTCCATGCTCTCAAAACAGATACTGAGACATATGGAGTTCTTTGAGGAACCAGGAAGCAGGAGCTGAAGAGACAAGAACCTTCCTCCAGAACCAACAGAGAGACAGTGTCTTCCCCCCAGCTGATGCTCTGAATTCTGGCTTTCAGCTTCCTAAACTGTGAGAAAATAAATTTCTCTTTGTTAAAGCTGTACACATGTGATATTTCTGTTACAGCAGCACCAGGTGACTAAGACATCCTTCTCGTACATACCATGTACGTGTTTATATTACATAGCTTCCTCCTCAAAGTAACCTGCTGTCTATGTTAAATGTGCATCTTTTCGTATGCACTCACACCCACGAGCCTTGTTCTTTCACTCATTTGTTTCTCCCAGCGTCTACACCCAGCCTCTTTCACCTCCCTGCTACCACAAATGGGGCTATGCGGTCCACCCTTGTATGCCAGCCCTTAAAAGCTGTGTGAGAATTTCTTTGAAACACATACCTAAAAGTAGCACTTCTAGATACTGGAAACAAATATTCCAGTTCTTTTTCTGTTATTTATTTATTACTGTGGTAAATATTTAAGTGACAAAACATTTGCCATGTCAACAATCTGCACATGTACAGTTCAGTACGTTAAAGACACTCACCATGTTGTTCAACCATCACCATTTACCATGTGCGAATTTTTCCATCACCCTTCTCAGAAACTCAGGGTTCCCTAACAGACACCAGTTTTGACTACTACTGTCTGACTGATCATTGGAATGACTGCGCAGTTTGTAGGACCCCTGCCTCCTGGAGGGATATGGAGGTTCCTGTTCCCCATGTTCTTGCCAACACATCGAAGCACTCTGTGATCCCCATTAAAGAACAACTCAAACATTATGGGAGACCCTCTCCTCGTTCCTACTCCCTGCAGTCTCAGTTGCTATCAATTTTTATTTTCTCTGGTGGTTTCTTTCATTTATATAATCTTTTGCATGTTATTTAAGAGAAATGATTTTTATCATGGGAAAGAAATATCTTTCTATGACTATTTTTATGAATTTCCATTAAGATTCCGTATGGAACTTGCCCAACGCTTTTGCTTGAAGCTGTTGTCAGCAGTTATTGTCAAAAGAAACGGAGTCAATAGTTAATCTATTAGATGAGGTCTATTTGGGTAGAAGATTCATGAAAGCACCAAACCACGTGAGGAAAGGTCCTTCGCTGAGTGTTAGCAAAGGCAGACTTACAGGGACAAAATGAGGAAGCAAAAGTTTATTTCTGATCAGCTTACACAATTTAATGTTGAAGCGATGCCAGGATTTTATTGGTGAGAGAGGATGAGCATGATGTCAGGATCTCATCAGTCAACGAAGGTGGTCTCATTGGCAGGAAAGCTAGGCTTAAGATTCTGTAAGATAAGTCTTAGGGACACTGTCAATTCAACCACCAATGCCATTTTATCAACCATGCAACTTCATTTTTGTGTCATTTTTAACACCAGTCAGGTGGCTTGTCACAGTAACAGGTCATCAACTGTAATAAGCCATTCATTTCTTGGGACCCAGTCTACTGTATGGTGATGGCTAAATCATTTAATGTCCTTAATTTACCACTCACCATTAAGAAATACTGTGTACTATTGCTTTCAGTGATCCTGTTTTATTTCCGAGGGTGACCTGGAAAACCCACTGCATGGCTAACAGTGTAAACCATGGGTCAGCCAACTACAGCTCTCAGGCCAAATCTCATCCTTCGCTGGTTATATGTGGCCTGTGCGCTAAGACCGGTTTTCATATTTTTAAGTAGCTGAATAAGAAAAATTTAAAGAGAAGTATTTCAAGACACATAAAATTCAAATTTCAATGTCCATAAATAGCTTTATTGGAACACAGCTATACTTATGCATTTATCTATTGTCTATGATTGCTTTTGCAAATTGACACCAGCCCCTATCTACAAGGGATGATGGGAATTGTTGGCAGAATTTGTCAGTTGCAACAGAAATTGTATGGCCCACAAATATAGCCTTGAAAATATTTACTTTGTGGCCTTTACAGAAAAACCTTGCCAATCCCTGGGATAAATGATTCAGTTAACAAAAGTTTATGGTGAACTCACTGGTGAAAGGTATGCTGTCCTGGTCACCTTGGGAGTTTACTGTCCTGCAAGAGAGACATTATGACACAGGATGACAAGGATGGAGCAGTGTAAGACATAGCAGAGGTCTCTGAGCCACACTGGGAAGATCAGGGAAGGCTTCCTGGAGGTGGTGATGCCTTAGCTGAAACCTAAGGTGTGAGAAGGAGCTGGCTAGAAAAAGAGGGGGAAGTTAGGGTGTGGTGGTAGGAAGAATGTCCCAGGCAAAGAGAACAACATGTGCAATGAGCAGAGGGATCACGGCTTGTTAGAGGAACGTGGAGATGTTTGCTTCATCATCTGCATTACAAACTTAGGGTTAAACCAAGTTTAGTTTGCATGTGAATAAATAATGTCCTACTTAGGGTTCCTAAGGATGTAAGCAAGGATGTGGAAGTTAGCTCATTCATTCATTAAATCATTCATTCCATGTGTGTTAATTGAGCATCTTCTAAGCACTGAGCACAGGGCTAAGTTTTGAGCAGTCAGAGACAAACATGAGGTGGTCTCTGTCCTGAAGAAGGTCACAGTCTAGCAAGGGCATAGCATGGGTAATGAGCACTTAGTGACAATCTCCAAGTTGTACTTCTCTCCCATTTAAAGACAAACAGATGTTGATAGCTGTGACTTTGCCCCCTCCTGTCCTGCTGTCTTGTCCAGCTGTTCTAGTCAGGTACTTTTTATATTCATGGCATCTCAGAATGCCATTCTGTACCTCGTCAGGCATCCCCATGAGCCCGGGGACAAGCATCCCCTTCTGCCCTCCTTGCTACACCTTTGTGGTCTGGAGAGGAAAGCAGACAAATAAAAACGACATTCCCACAAGTATAAGGAGGGCCCACATCGCCATGATGGGGAGAGCCCACCTCATTTCCAGCCTCCATCTCCTTTGCCCACCTAATCACTTTCTATTTTCTCTTGCAAGTAAGAGTTGACATGTAACCCAATTTTGGCCAATAACATCTAGGTGAGATCTGCTGAAAGATTTCTGGGAAACTTCTTCCGAGTAAAGGTCAAGCCACAGATGGTACTGCCACTTTCCCCCTATTGCCTACCTTGGAGTACAGTTGTGATGGTTGGATCTGGGGCAGCTATTTTGTACTCATGAAGTGGTGAGCATCAGGACAAAGCCTGGTAATTGCTGGCTTCAGTGACCTGTTGCAGCAAACCCAGAGCTACCTGCCTTTAAGGACTTCTAGTTACACGACACTATTTTGTGTTATTATTGCTTAAGCCAGTCATTCTCAACTGGGGTGATTTTGCCCTCTAGGGGGTATTTGGCAATGTCTGGAGACATTTTCGGCTGTCATTACTTAGTAGGGAAGTACAAAACTGTCATCTAGTGAGTAGAGTAAGAGATGCTGCTAAACATTGTACGATGCACAGGACAGTCCCACAACGAAGGATTGTTTGGCTCAAAATGTCACTAGAATTGAGGTTGAGAAATTCCAGCTTAAACCATTGTTGACTAGGTTCTGGAAACCCTGCTGGCATAGTGGTTAACTGTCAGGCGCTCCTTGGAAACTCTTCGGGGCAGTTCTACTCTGTTCTGTACGGTCGCTATGAGTCAGAATTAACAGAACAGCAGTGGATTTGGTCTTTTTTTTTTTTTTTAACTAGATTCCGGGAAAGCTTTTTTACTGATAAGATGTGTGTGAGAGCCTGGCCGGAGCTCTCACCCTCTCACCACGAAGGCGGATGGACCACTGTCCATCTGAGGACTCAGGACAGAGGAGCGAAGGAGCTATTCCAGTTAGCTTTGCTGTTAGGCTTGGAGTAATTTCTGTCGGAGAGTTGTGGACCCCAATTCTACAGGTGAGATCTCATTATGGGCTCTTGTGGAGCCACTCTGATGCCTACTGAGTACCCTGGGCTAAGTACTTCTCTGAATTACCTCATTAAATCCTCCTAGGAATCCTGAAGCGTTGGTCTTATTTATTCCCATTGCACAACTGTGAACACTGAGGTTTAGAAGAACACTGGAGTGCCATGGTTAAGAACCCTGCTTTAGAGATCAACTGACAGATTTTAATCTGCCTTTTGTTAACAGTGTCACTGAAACGTTTTATATTTTTAAAACGTTGAAACTTTTATCATGCATTAGGTGAAAGTTTACAGCTCAAGTCAATTTCTTATGTAAAAATCTATATACACATTGTTTTGTGACATTGGCTGCAATCCTCACAATGTTACAACACACTCCCCCTGTCCACTCCAGTTTCCTTGTGTCCATTCATCTCATTCCTGTCCCTTCCCGCTGTCTTGTCTTGTTTTTGGGCAGGAGTTACCCATTTGGTTTCGTATATTTCATTGAACTAAGAGTCACGTTCTTCACGTGTATTGTTTTTCTGTTTTCTAGGCCTGTCAAATCTTTGTCTGAAAAGTGAACTTTGGGGGTGATTTCAGTGTCTGGGGCCACAGTCTTGGGCATTCCCGCCAGTCTGTCAGATCAATAAATCTGATCATTTTTCAAGAATTTGAATTCTGTTCTACTTCTTTCTCCTGATGCAGGCCTTGTCAGAGTGGTGAGCAGTGGTAGCCAGGCACCATCTAGTTCACCTGCCTCAGGGTGGTAGAGTCTTCGGTTCATGTGGTCCTTTAGTCCTTCGGGCTAAGACTTTCCTTGTACCTTTTGTTTTCTTCATTTTCCTTTGCTGTGGATGGGATGGGACCAATAGATGTATCTTAAGTGGCTTCTTGAAAGCTTTTAAGACACTAGGGCAACTCCCCAAGTAGGATGGAGAACATTTTCTTTATGAGCTATGTTACGCCAGTTGACTTAAATGTCCTCTGCAACTATCGTCCTCCAGCCCCAACCCCAGCTATTTGTCCCTCAAGGTGTTTGGATGTGTCGAGGAGGCCCTGTTGTGCTAACTTCCTCTATATTGTGCGTTGTTTATCTCCTATCAAAGTTGAAACTTGTCTGCTGTCCAGTTAATGATCTTCCCTTCCGTCCTCTGCATGTAACCACCAAAGAATTTTTTTTCCCTGTGTGTAGGTCTTTTAAGTTCTTGTAATAGTGATCTCATACAATATTTGTCATTTTGTGACTAACTTATTTTGTTCAGAATAATGTCCTCCAGATTAATCCATGTTGTGAGATGTTTCACAGATTCATCATTGTTCTTTATCATCGGATAGTATTTCTTTGCACATCTGTACCACAATTTGTTTATCCATTCATCTGTTGATGGGTATTTAGGTTGTTTCCGTCTTTTTGCTATTGTGAAAAGTGCTGCAGTGAACTTGTGTATGATTATGTATGATTATGTCTGTTCGTGTGACAGCTCTTATTTCTCTCAGGTATATTCTTAGGGGTAGGATTTCTTGATTGTATTGTATTTCTGTCTAGCTTTTTAGGGAAGTACCGTATCATTTTCCATAGTGATTGTCCCATTTTACATTCCCACTAGCAGTGCATTTGAGTTCAGTTCTTCTTGCAACCTCTCCAACATTTGTCATTTGTGTTTTCTGGATTAGTGCCAGCAGACAGTATCTCACTGTGGTTTTGATTTGCATTCCTCTAATGGCTGATAATTGAGAGCATTTCCTTGTGTATCTGTTAGCTGCCTAAATGTCTTCTTTGTTTGTATCCTTTACCCATTTTTACATTGGATTCTTTGTCTTTTTATTGTTGAGGTGTTGAAATACTTTGTAGATTTTAGAGATTAGATTCTTATCTGATATATTGTAGCTTGATTTTTTTTTTTCTCAGTCTGCAGATTCTTTTTTTTTAACGTTTTTTGGTGAAGTCTTTTGATTAGCTTAATTGTTTCATTTTTAGGAGCTTCCAGTTATCTAGTTTGTCTTCTGGTATTTGTGCACCATTAATTATGGCCTCTATATGATTTATGCCATGCATTAGGGCTTGTAGCATTGTCTCATTCTTTTCTTCATGATTTTTATGGTTTTAGATTTTTATAGTCAGGTCTTCAATCCATTTTCAGTTAGTTTCTGTGTACGGTGTGAGGTATGGATCTTGTTTCACTTTCTTAACAGGTGGACATCCAGTTATGCCAGCACTATTTGTTAAAGAGACTGTCTTTCTCCATTTAATGGACTTTGGCCCTTTGTCAAATATTAACTTCTCATAGCTGGACAGATTTACATCTGGACTGTCAGTTCTAGTCCATTGGTCTATGGTCTGTTGTACCAATACCAGGCTGATTATGCCTACCTTGGTGGTATAATAAGTTCTAAGCTCAAGTAGGGTAAGGCCTCTCACTTTCTTCTGCTTCTTCAGTAATGTTTATTTAAGGCCTCCTCCTTTTCCGTACGAAGCTGCTGATTTGTTTTTCCATCTCATTAAACAATGCTGTTGGAATTTAGGTCAGGATTGTATTGTATCTGTAGATCACTTTGGGTAGTACTGACATCTTCGCAATGTTGAGCTTTCCTAACCATGAGTACAGTATGCTTTTCCGCTTATGCAAGTCTCTTGTTTTCTTGCAGTCGTGTTTAGTAGTTTTCTTTACACAGATCTTTTTCGTCTCTGGTTAGATTTACTCCCAAGTACTTCATTTTCTTGAAGGCTACTGTAAATGGTGTTGATTCGATGATTTCCTTTTCAAAGTTCTCTTTGTTTGTCTAAAGAACATTTAATCTTTTTTGAATCTCAGTTTCCCAATCTACAAAATTATAATACATATTTTATAAGTATTATTGAGCAGATAAAAATAATAGATGTAAAGCCTCTGCATTTAGGGCCGGACGTATCGTAAATGTTTAATAAATTATTGTTGTTGTAGTCATAGTCCCTGCCAGGTACAGAAAATTAACACACTAACTGCTGACTGAAATCTTGGTAGTTTGAGACTGTCCAGAGCTGTCTTGGAAGTCCTGGCAATCAGCTTCTAAAAAAAATCAGCCATTGAAAATCCTATGGAGCACAGTTGCACTCTGACACATGTGGGGCTGTCGGGAGTTGGAACTGATTCGAGGACCACTGTTGTTGTTATTGGTAGTAGTAGTAATTCTACTGGAAATCCTGGTGGCATACTGGTAAGGTCCTAAGGTAACTAACAAGTTTCCCTTCCCTTTCACTCTTGCTTGAGAAGTCAGTAACTCTTGTTGCCCCTCCAGCGGTTCCTTGTATCTCCCCTCTCTGCTATTCCTGGCTCCTCCTGCCTGGGCAACTTGAGGAGACCGTCATGATGGAGTGGTGGTTTCAGCCTCCATCAGGTGCTCCTTGCAAACTCTATGGGGCACTTGTACTCTGCTCTATGGGGTTGCTATGAGTCAGAATTGATTTGACGGCAATGGGCTTTGATTTTGAGGGGTTTTGTAGTTATACTGTAGATCATTGGAAACTTGCTCAAGGTTGCACTTGTGGGAGTGAAGAGCTGCGCTTGTAATACCACTCTATCCAATGCCAAAGCCACTGCTTTTCCAATCCATCACAATAGTCTTCTCAAGTTACCTTGGGGTGGGGGGATCCAGGAATAGCAGAGAGGGGAGATATGAGGAGCCGCTGGAAGGGAAAGAAAGGTTACTGACTTCTCAGGCAAGAGTGAAAGGGCATGGAAATTCATTGAATGTTTCAGGCATAAGACATACATTTTGCTGTTCTCTATACCAACTGAAAAATATCCTGAGACTCCTTTTTCCCAGTGGCCTTTGGTCTTGATCTTGACCTGATGTGGAGAAGGGTGCAGCCACAGACTTTCAGGGTCTTCTCATAGAGGGCAAGTAAGAAGACATCTGCCCGGGGAAGCCCAGTGGGCTGGAGACCCAGACACAGTGTAGGAGTTGGATCTTGAACAGGAACCTGTCATCGATTCCGGGCACAGAGTGTAGCCTGAGAAGAAAGGGCGTGCTCTCCTATCAGGCTTGCTCTTTGCTCCTGGAGTCACCAGAGGCTTGTGGTACATTTTCGTAATGTGAATCCAATTGCTGAAGTGACGGCAGATTTCTGGGAAGCTGGGATCCACTCACTCTGAGGTTTCAGTATCCCTTGTGAAAATTCTTCTTCTCTTAAATAAGGTCTCAGAACCACCTCACTCACAGTTCCTAGACTCCTCTACCAGCCCCTTTAATTTGGGACCCCTTCATTCTCATTTGGAATCCCTGGGTGGTGCTTTGTTGCTAAAGATTTGAGGTTGGAGCCCACCCAGAGGCACCTCAAAAGAAAAATCTGATGACCGGCTCCTGAAAAATCAGGCACTGAAAACTGTGTGGAGCACAACTGGACTCTGCCCCACGGCTCGCGATGAGTTGAAGTGGACTGGATGGGGTCACCGGCTTGCTTTTTCCTTTTTACTGAAGACAAAAATGCATCTTTTATGTTCCCTTGCTGCATACCCTAGACATGCAAGAGGGTGCATAGCCTTTCTGAACAAATTATAAACTCCTGGGAAGGAGGGGGGAGTTTATCTTCATTTTGTGTAAATTAATGTACCCACTGCTGCTGTACTCTCTCCTATATATAGGAGCAGACTGCCACAACTTTCTTCCACTGAGCAGCTAGCGGATTCAGGTTAGCGGATTTAGGTTAGCAGCTGAGCACTTTAGCCACTGTGTCTCCAAGGCTCTTCATGAATATAACAACAATTTAAAAAAAAAACAAACCAAATCTATTGTCACTGAGTCAATTCCAAATCATAGCAACCCTATAGGAGAGAATAGAACTGCCGCATAGAGTTTCTAAGCAACAGCTGGTGGATTTGAACTGCTGAGCCTTTTGGTTGGCCTCTGAGCTCTTAACCACTGCATCACCAGGGCTCAAAGAATGTACTGCTAATTATTTATTTCTTTTATGATTGATGGGCATTTGAGTAGTTTCAAATTTTTGTCTATTACAAATAGTTGAGAAAAGGTTTTAATTCTCTGGGAATTCAGATTTCTTGGGTTCCTGGAGTTGGGATGACCCTCATAGGCCATTGCCCTGAGATCTTCTTTTGAACCTTGAGAAAACTAGTTTTCTAAAGTCACTCTTAAGTCAAAAATCACCTAGTAAGTAGTTTAGTAAAGACCATTTTGTCTTATGCATTGTGTGTTTTTTAAGAATTATCTACATACAGTATGTTTCTTGAAACAGAACTCCAAGGTCAGACTAGAAACTGTGTCTATGAGTAACTTGTTATTATGTCAACACTGTTCTGGCCCTGTTTCCATGGCAACACTGCTACTATGGGGTTCTTTAATTTTTAGAACATCTCCGACTCCCTAGTGAAATGTTACCCTGATTTGAAATCATACATTAAATAAATTTCAATCAATTTCCACTATTGGCTTAATATGCTTTTTGTTTTAATGCAGAGATGACGGGAACACTCTGGTAAATATTTTTCCTGGAGAACATGGCTATGTATTTCTGTTGGGTTCTGCCTAGGGGTCATAGAGAAAATGCCTGTTCAGCCTTAGTAGAGATGGATCATCACAGTTTTCCAAAGTGGTCTGTGATCTTCCACACCTTTCAGCAGCGTATGAGGTTCTTGTGACTCCGCATCCCCATCAGGTTGTTTTGATGCTTGGTGTTGTCAGTCTGAGAATCCACAGCTACAGCACAGTGTGGCTGAATCTCATAAACGTGGAGGAGCATGGAAGAGCCAGCCGTTACAGAAAATATGCAGTTTGACTCATGTTTACATGAAACTCAAGAACAGACAAAATTATTTTATATAAATTTCATTGCAACATTATTTGCAATAGCCAAGGGATGGAAACAACCCAAGTGCCCATCAACCAATGCATGGACAAGCAAAATGCAGCATCTATACAAAATGGAATATTATTTAGCCATAAAAGAGAAGTCCTGATACATGCCATGAGGTAGATGAACCTTGAAAACATCATATAGAGTGAAACAAGTTAAATATGGATTGTTTCATTCACATGAACTATCTAAAATAGGCAAACACATAGTGACAGAAAGTAGATTTGGGGTTACCAGGGGCTAGGGGGAAGACAGAATAGGGGTTACTGCTGAAGGAGTGCTGGGTTTTTGCCTGGGGTGATAAAAAAACTTTTGGAAATGGATGACAGTGACGGTAGCACAACATGTAGAATGTAATTAATGTTACAGAATTGTCCCCTTAGAAACTGTTAGAATGGTAAATTTTTGTTACATGTATTTTACCACAATAAAATTTAAAACACAACAAATAAAAAACAGGAAAAAAACAATCAGAGCTGCTGGAAGACAAGCTGGCGGTATCCATTGGAGGGGACACTACCTGGAGACGGGTGTGAGGGGAGCTTCTGGGGTGCTGAGAATATTCTGTTTCTTAATCTGGTCGCACAAGGTTTATTTTCTGTGTGAAAACTCACTAAGCACTATGCTTATGAACAGTGCACTTTTAGGTATGTTATCTTTGAGTAAAATTTTCAAAAAATATTTTCTCTCCGTCTCCCCCTCTCTTTCCCTCCACCGTCTTTGCTCACAGCATGTGGTCAGGGTCTGTCCCCTTCTTGGTCAGGCACGCAGATGCCAGCGCTCAGGACAGCTGTGTTGGCGCCGCCCTCCTGAAATTCCTAGTGCTTTTTGAATGAGGAGCTGTGTGTGTTCATTCTGCACCGAAGACCTCACACATTTCCTCACCCCGGCAGCTGAGAGTGTCCATCCGTGGATCCCTGACCCTAGGGTTGGTCTTCGATGTGCACTGAGGGAAGAGTACCCCAGTGAGAGAAGGTGTGGAATGTCACCATGGCCCCATGATGGTTCTTCCTTCGGTGAGAATTTTTGCCAGTAGTTGTCAAGTTGACGGTCACCGCAATGCCACGTGTGTCTGAACAGAACTGCCCTTCACACAGTTTTTAATGGCTGGTTTTTAGTAGATTGCTAGGCCTTTCTTCTTAGGTAGCTTGGGTGGACTTGAGCTGTTAGCCTTTTGATTAGCAGCCAAGTGCCTTAGTCATTTTAGGGACTCCTGTGGAATCCCTGGTGGCATAGTGGTTACAACATACATCTGCTAACCAAAAAGTCAGCAGTTCAGATCCACCAGCTGTTCCATAGAAACGCCATAGGACATTTCTAATCTATCCTATAGGGTTCCTATGAGTTAGAATTGAATTCACAGCAGTGGGTTTGGTTTTCGGTTTGGTGAGAACCTAAAGGAGCCCTGGTGGCACACTGATTAAAGCACTCAGCTGCTAACTCAAAGGTCAGTAGCTCGAACTCACCAGCGGCTCTGCAGAAGAAAGATGCGGCAGTCTGTTTCTGTAACAATTTACAGCCTTGGGAACACTACGGGGGCAGTTCTACTCTACCCAGCATGGTAGCTATGAGTTGGAATCCACTCTACAGCAACAGGTTTGGGTTTTGGTATGAGTGGAAACCTAAAAATGTGCACATTACTGGGTCACAGGACAGGTACATGTATAACGCCCCATTTGGCTCTGTGCTTCTGCCTGCGTTTGTGGTTATCTCTACATGTATCTGTCTTCCCAGCTACACTGTGGGTGCCATGAGGCCTAGACTTGGCTTATTCACCTCTGAATGAGAGAGGCCATCTACAATGTGCGGGGACATGAAGGAGGTAGTTAGTCAGATATCATGTGGAAATTTATTTAACCTGTTTTTGACATATGGGTCATGTCTTAGGCTAAAGAATTCCTAAATTCAGCTTTGAGATAGTATCTGCAGATAGCCCAAAATCTGTCTGTTGACAGAATAGAGGAAACATGAATAACTTTACTACCAGAAACAAAATAGTGGCCATTTAATGAGCATTTACCTCAGGCACTGCCAATACAAAGAAAGGACTTAGAAAAATGCTTGGCACATTGCAGGCACTCCATAATTTTTTTTCCGCTTCTTCGTAAGCATCAACCCATTTGGTCCCCACTATCACCCTCCAGTTCAAATCTGCCAGGTGCTCCTTGGAAACTCTATGGGGCAGTACTACTCTGTCCTGTAGGGTCACTATGAGTTGGATTCAACTCCACGGCAGTGGGTTTTGTTCTGTTTGTTGTTTGTTTATCCCCCTCTAAACTGCATTCAGTTAAAACGCTCCTTTTACCAGTGCGGAAGCAAGCTCAGAGGGGCTATGTCGTCTGGCCAGGGTCGTCCAGCTGAAAGATGGCTGCAGATCTGGGGGACACCACAGCTCGATGCTTCTCCTATTTGCTTTGCATCACCTCCCCATATCAACTAATTAAGGTAGGACTTATAACTTCTTTCCCCCTCTCTGATTGTAAAAATGATGTGCTCTCTAAAAAAAAAAGGAAAATCTTAGACTTCTTAGAATGTTCTCCTAAGATTCATGGCATTCCTGCTCAGGAGCAGCAGGAGTTGGAAAGCATGCCCATTATCAGCATTTCCTTTTGACTTTGTGTCCAGGGTGAGGAATACGCTTTCCATCTATGACCTCTGTTTCTAGGATTTTCCTCCCAGTTGATCTTGGGAGAGAATGGAGAGAGACAGTAGAGGTGATGAAATACTCACAGAATGGGAGCGATAGTCCTCCTTCTTCCCCATACATTTTTTCCCCTCATAAAGGCTTGTTTACAGTTTCACACATTGGCTTCTGCCGGCCAGTCCTAAGGTTGTTCCCTGAGCAGCTGTCATCTTCTTGAGGTTGGTGCAATAAGGAAGTTGTTGAGTGAAACTGTTTCTTCCAGGGGCGCTGAGCTAAGCTTCTTGTTCATTGGAAGAAGGAAGCAGCTGGGGGTGGGGACAGCAGGTGGAGGAAGGGGCCTGAATGTCACTTCCTGGATTGGCTGCCCATGAGCTCAGCTCCTGGGAGACAGGATATATATATATGACCTTTTGAGACATTCTGTACATTAGCAACAGCAATAGTAGTATCTTCTCCCTTGGACATCTGAACCTGATCCCTAATCTGACATACCCTCCAGCCTACAAGGAGCGGTGTCCCACTGCTACGGGTGGTGTCAGATGCAGAGTCCCCTGACCCAGTGATTCCGGCCAAGTGTATCTGAGACAGGAGTGACCTTCTTGGTCTGAGGTTGGTATTCTCTTCTTGTCTCTAGGGTCTGGAGCAGTTGGGTGGGTATTTTAGGGTCCTGAAAGAAGGGTGAGACTCAGGAGTCAGATGCTGAGTCCAGTCTCAATTCTGCATCTACCTTACTGTGTGTCTCTGGGCCTTGGTCTCCCCATCTCTCAAAAGACACAGCACAGATCCAATAAGTGGTCTCAACCTAGACCCTCATGATAAGCTCTAAATTAATTTGGAGTTGTCAGCTCTGAACTCAAGTACCAAATGGGCAAGGAACGTAACTTCCCTGAGCCCTAGTTTCCTCATCTGTAGAATGTGGGCACCATGACATACCAGTAGGACATTGTAGTGAAGTTACAGAGTATGTCTGAGGATACCTAGCACAGGGAAAACGCCACAAGAATGGGAGGAGGTAGTGCCTATGGCTGGATTAAAGTTCTATGATTTTAAACTTCTTAGAAGTTAGTCCAAGGAGTGGGAGCTTATGAAAAGAAGTCTGGTGGCCTGCAGCTCTGGTGGGAGATTGGAGGCTATTTATGAGCTGTTGCCTTGTGGTCTTGGATGGAGGACAGTAGAGTATGACATTTGGTGGGGGCAATTGTGGGGCACACACTTGAGGTGTTGGAAGCAGGGGGATTAGTGGTCATTTCTGGAATACTCCAGCTTTGTGGATCGCTCCACAGCCCCCCACCCAACATCTGCACACTGCTGTATCACGGTGCCTGGAGTTCAATCACTGAGGACTTTACCCTTCTGGGTTTTGAAAGGTTCCCCCAAAGGTGCACATCTATACCCTTTGGAAAATTGATGCCGTAGAATATGTGTGTGGTGATGACAATAAGGAGCAGACGTAGATGGTCAAATCCTGTCACTGTCCACTGAGTTACGGGCTAGCCCAGGCACTGCTGATGCTCTCTTCGTGTGATGTAATTATTCAGGTGACTTGTGTGATCCAAGGTGTGTTAATGCAGGCATCAACTGCAGATACCCCTATGCTCTGTGGTGGTCGAGCCCTAGACAAGGGCCAGCTGGGGGTATCCAGGGATGGTGCTCAGGCAAATGACAGACCGACAGGCAATGTGATCTGAGGAGCCACCTAGAGACTGGGGAATTTCTGGGATGTTGTTGAGAGCACTCAAAGGGGTGATGTGACCGCTTCTTCAAGTGTGTGAAGGACTTTCACTGGCTGATTCCAGCTCAGTGAAAGGTGGACTTCTCTTAAAATCCATGCTGGCTAACAATGGAAAGTTCGGCCTTGAAGGATGGTGAATTCTCATCGCAGGAAGGGAATCAATAGAGGTTGCAAGTCTACCTGCCAGGAATGTCACATAAGGTTCCCTGTGTTACAGAGGAGAATCCCTGTGGCCCAATGGTCACGAGTGTGGCTGATAATCAAAGAGTCGGCAGTTCAGATCCTTCAGGGGCTCCTTGGAAACTCTATGGGGCAGTTCTCCTCTGTCCTATAGGGTCGCTGTGGGTTGGAATTAACTCAAGGAAATGGAAGGGAAACCCAGAGGCAGAGTGGATAATTGCTATGGCTGGCAGTTTGAATCCACCAGGCATTACTTGGAGACTCTACAGTGCAGTTGTGCCCTGTTCGACAGGGTCACTATGAATTGACTGTGCTCAAGTGCCCTGTCCTACAGGGTCACTTGGAATTGACTTGATGGCAATGGATTTGGTTTGGGTTTTTTTAGTTTGGTGGCACAGTGGTTAAAATGTTCAGTTGCTAAACCAAAGGTCAGCAGTGGGAACCCATCAGCTTTTGGTGGAAGAAAGGTAGAGCAGTCTGCTCCTATAAAGGTTTCTTAGAAACTCTATGGGGCACTTCTTCTCTGTCTTATAGGGTCACTGTGAGTTGGAATCGACGTGACAGCAACTGGATTGGTTTTGGTTTATACTGTGGAAAAAGGAGCCCTGGTGGTGCAATGGTTAGTTGTCCTGCTGCTAACCGAAAGGCAGGCAATTCAGACTCACCAGCAGCTCCATGGCAGCAAAGACCTGGCAGTCTGCTCCCATAAAGATCATAGCCTATAACCCCATAGGGCAATTCTACACAGTCACATGAGATCCCATGAGTCAGAACCAACTCGAAGGCACATAACAAGACCTGGGAGGCAGGTGTGGGTGAAGAGTAGGTCCAGGTGTTGATGAAAGAAGAGACGGCCACTTCTTCTTGTCTACGGCCCCTCCACCCAGTCCCGCTAGTGGAGGCTGAGGGCCTTCCCCCAGGATCCTCGACGTGAAGAGGTGTGCAGAGCAAACCCCGTTGTCCCCAGCTCAGACATGTCCTTGAGGGCTATGCGGGGGAGCTGCATCTGCTGAGGGTCTCAGGTTGAAGTCTTTGAGCTTAGGCTGGGGTGACTCACCCTGGGGGTGAGAGTGAATGAGACCAGTGAGAACTCTGAACCGGCAGTGTATCCTCGGCCCTCCAGCTGACTGGTTTCCTCCCTGGTCTATGAACCCCGGGTTGTGTGTACACTTATTGCCTCTGGATGTCTGTGTATCTATCTGGGTACAGGTGAACATCTGACTGTGTGTATACAAGTTACGGTGGATGTGTATATGGATGTGGCTGTCTCTGTTGCTGTGACTCTAGCAACTGCACTCACCTGTACATCCCCCATGTGCGTGTGCTCACACATGTGTGTCTGTGTTTTCGGTGGCCACTTGGTGTAAGAGAGAGAAGATGGGTCCTAGAATCAAGAGGAGTGCATTCAGGTCTCAGCTCTGTGCTTCTCAGCTTTGGGTCCTGGGCAGTCTCTTAAGATCAGAGCCTCAGTGCCCCCACAGCTAGCCTGATTCACAGACCTGGGCACAGATGACACGAGATGATGTAGACGATGCAGCAGTGTGGCACATGGCAGAGAGTGCGGTCATTCCTTCTGTAAACACTGAGAGTGTTCTTGGCACCCTGGACACAGCAGTAGATGTGCAGGCTGGGTCCTCTCTTGAGGCAGCACTTGCACTGACCATTTATTTTTTCCCAGTTGCTGTTCAGTGGATTCCAACCCTTGGGTACCCATGTGTGTCAAAGTAGAACAGTGCTCCATAGGGTACTCAGTGGCTGATAGAAAGGCAGATAGCCAGGCCTTTCTTCTGAGGTACTTCTGGGTAGACTCGAAACTTCACACTTTGGGCTAGCAGCTGAGCACATTAACCTTTTGTGCCACCTTAGGAACTGCACTGATGAGTCTTCCCTTACAAGTGGGATGGGAAAAATACAAGGTGTTATGAGATCATGAAGGTGCCCTGGTGGTGAAACAGTTAATCCTCAGTGGAAGGCAGTTTGATCCCACCCAGCGGTCTGTGGCAGAAAGACCTGTAGGTCTGCTACTGTAATGATTCAACTGCCATCAAGTGCAGTCCAACACATAGCGACTCTTTAAGACAGAGTAGAACTGCCCCACGGAGTTTCCAAGGAGAACCTGGTGGATTTGAACTGCAGACCTTTTGGTTACCAGCTGTATCATTTAACCACTACACCACCAGAACTTCCCTGTAATGATTACAGCCTAAGAAATCCTATGAAGGCAGTGGTACTCTGTCACATGGTGTTGTTATGTGTCGAAACCAACTTGGCAATACCTAATAACAACAGCAAGTCCACATCTGTGTATCGGCGGACATAAGTGTGTCTCTGTGACATGTGTGTCTGTCAGTGCTGATGCGTGGGTCTGCATGTGTGTGCCCACATCCACTATCTCTGGGAGCAGTGGGTATGGGTGTGGAGCAGTATTTGTTAAATATTTTGTGAAGGTTACAGAGGTGGGGAACAGGAGAGGTAAAGCCTCTATGAGAAGCTGTGCCAGTGCAGTCACAGAGTAAGGAAGGCATGTGAGCCAGAGATGAGTTGATAGATGACGTCAGCATATGATTTAGAAAATAAACAACAACAAAAAGGGATGGTGGGCTTGGGAAAAACAGCTGAACTTCCTGCTCCACAGTAACTCAGGGTCAGTTTCGCATGCTTTCTTTTGATTGTTGACTATTATTTTTAGACATGTCACTGGTATGTGTCATGCCTTATCAGAAATCATGTGATCTGCCCATTGGTTGGGTATTTCTGGGCTGATTTGGACTTTGCTCTGAAATTCACCCTCTGCTCAAGCAGTAAACAAATTATTGGGCAGCAGGGTTTCCAGGCTATGCTGGGTCACAGGATGGCTCATCTGGACACACGTCCTAGGCAGGATGGTATTTCCCGATAGTCAGATCGAGCATGGGTCAGCACTGGGCAAAGGTGGGGTACAAAACAAAAAGGAAAAAAAAAAGGAAGGAGAAGGAAATCCTGTTTTGATGAATTCTAGATCAGCAGAATTTTACAATCAGAAAGTCTGGAAGGATTTCATTTCAGCACATACAGAATATGAAGCTTGGGGTGTAACATTAAAATGGAACCCTTGACTAGTACCAACAGTTAACATGCTTGGCTGATAACCAAAAGATGGAAGGTTTGGGTTCTCCCAGCGATGCCTCAGGAGAAAGGCCTGGTGATCTATTCTAAAACATCAGCCACTGAAAACCCTAGAGAGCAGAGGTCTACCCAGACACACACGGGGTTGCCCTGAGTAAGTCACCTCGATGGCAACTGGTTAACATTAAAACATGATCATCTCAAGGCAGGCAGAAGACAGCCTCTATAGAGAAGTTCCACAGGATGTTTTACTCTTGGGGGCTGATGGGTTTTCCTTCTTTAGCTCAATCCCTGGGGCTACAGACCAACCTGGAGGGCACAAGAGTTTGAAGACAGACTCTTTAGAACATTATAGAGGAGGAGCAGTCTGAGAGGCAGAAGGAAAACTGGGCTGAGCTCAGCCCTCCATCCTCTCCCTGCCTCTGGGGCCATAGCACCTGCTGCCTTTGGCTCTCCCTTACCTTCCTCTGGGCTCTGGGTGCTGGCTCCCCCAGGGAAAGGGTGCCAAACCAGTTTTGTTTTTTTTTTTTTTTGGTAATCATAAACCAAATAAAACCCCCAAAGTAAACCCATTGCCATCAGGTTGATGCTGACCCATAGCAACCCATAAAACAGAACAGAACTGCCCTGTAGAGTTTCCAAGTCTATAAATCTTCACAGAAGCTGACTGTCACATCTTTCTCCCACAAAGTCACTGGGTGAGTTCAAACCACTGACCTCTAGGTTAGCAGCTGTGCATTTAACTGTTGGGCTACTTGGGTTCCTTCAAGAAGGAAAAACATAGTCTTGTGTGATTAGAAGGAGCAGTATGTCCTTTAAAAGAGGCAGGAGGATGCTGTGGCCATCAGCAATTGTGGAAACGGTTTCCATAGCAACCACAGCTTATTAAACGATGACTGCACCTCTTCTCCCATGAGCTGGGTACAGAAGCCCTAGCCCTCCATGCGATGGGCCCCCTCACGCCAGGCTAGCACAAGAAGAGCAGCTGAGCTCAGCACAACAGTCCTGTGAGTTTGGCTGGTTTTATGGTTTTGCTGTTGAATAGCATATTTGTAATTTGCTCTGACCACACAAGCAAAGCAGAGAACCCCTACTTTTCAGTAAATATTTCTGGTTCAGCTTACTTTGATAAAATATATCAACCTAAATGTACACATCTATCCAGTGGGGTAGGAGACCAGCATGTTCTCTTTGAGGGCGCAGGCTGCATCTTATTCATGGTGTATGCATGTATGTGTGTGTTTGTGTGTGTGTGTGTGTGTGTGTGTGTGTTTGTGGTCAACATGCATGGCTGCTAACCAAAAGGTTGACAATTCCAGCTCACCCAGAGCTCCTCAGAAGGAAAGCCTAGATATCTGCTCCCCAAAAAACTAGCCACTGAAAAGCATGTGGAGAACAGTTCTCCTCTGACATGCACGGATGGCATCGTCAAGAGTCGGCATTGGATCGACAGCAACTGGTAGTGGTACTAGAATTCTGGGGCATACTCACCCACTGCCATCAAGCAGATTCTGACTCAGTGACCCTATAGACAGAAGAGAACTGCCCCATAGAGTTTCCAAGGAGTGCCTGGTGGATTTGAACTGCCAACCTTTTGGTTAACAGCCATAGTACTTAACTCACTAGGACACTACCAGGGTTTCCTCTGAGCACACAGTGGGTGCTTATGAAAACAAGGAAAAAATCTTGCCTTGTATGATCTCTTTGGCCTACCCTATACATTCTTGTTTGGAAGCACACTCATAGGCAGCCTTTGAGGCAGGCAATTTCCTCATAAGGTACTAGCACACATTGCTAAGGGTTTTCATTACAACCTGGGTGTTCCTTTTAGGGAACATTAAAACACAAACGCTTCCAAGGCATCTGAGTGCTGTCCTGGGCACCTTTCTTTTTCCTTCCAGTTTGTCCTCATGTGGGCAAATGGCAGTGTCAGTTCCAGTCCAAGCACCACTGTTGAGTAGCGATGAGATCTGCGCCATGACCTCAGTTTCTTCCTCCGGAAAATAGGCATAATGATGTGTTCTCTTTTCCAGGGTTGTTGCTGAGGAATTTAAATGAGACAACAGCTGTAGAAAAGTGTCAGAGCGAGAGGTTAATATGATTCTTCCTAATGGGTGAAGAAAACCCTGGTAGCATAGTGAATAAGTACCACAGCTGCTAACCAGACAGTCAGCAGTTCAAATCCACCAGGTGCTCCTTGGAAACCCTGTGGAGCAATTCTACTCTGCCCTGTGGGGTGGCTGTGAGTCAGAATTGACTCGACAGTGGTGGCTTTGATTGTTTTGTTTTGTTTTGTTTTTAATGGGTGAAGGTGAACTGGCCCACATCAGCGTAACTAGCCCTCCAGAGCAGTTTCTGACAAGCCTCTTGTAAGGGTGCTGTTGGTTTTGGTTGCAGCCCGATGGAGAATTCACAAGACCATAGGAAGCCTTCCCCAAAGAGAAGAGCCAGCTCTCTGGACAGATCTGAGGGCCCCAGGAAGGACTCGGGGGCATGTGACTGCCAGTGTCTTTCTCTGCACAGCGCCCGCTCCAAAAGGGAGCTTCGCCGGTCGGTCAGCGATGGGGCTACACGTTCCCAGATGCTCCTTCAGCCTCTGGAGGCTCAGGGCGCCCTGCCTGCTATCCCCAGTCCAGAGGAGACCGTTGAGCTTATCCTTGGTGAACAGGCCTCGCCACAGGACAACAAGAAGGACAAGCTCTATAGGTGGGCCCCGCCAGGGCTGCTGAAAGCCTTATTCAACTTCTTCCTGAAGATAAGCCCTGAGGAGCCCAAAGAAAAGGTTAGCAAAAGGACAAAGGGGAAGGAGGCCCTTTCTCAGCCTGTGGAGTTCCCTGGGACCGCTGGGCAGCCAGCCGTTAGAAAGAAGTCCCATGACAAGAAGCCTAGCCGTAAAAAAGCCTTTGGTCACAAGAAACACATTGCTGAGGAAACCAAGGGGATTCAAGATCAGGAAGCTGCCTCACACCCTGAGGAGGTCGACCTAGGCCCAGCTGTCCAGGGTAAGCATATGGCTGTACCCCCGAACCCTGATACCAAGGGGCTAGGGTACTCTAGGATTGTCCCTAAAACCTCTCAGGAGAAGGGACATAGAGGGTGCAGAGCTCTTGGGGACAGTGTCACTGTGAAATTCTTATGCAGCAGAGCAACACAGTGGCCGAGAACTTGGGATCAAGCTCCAGCCCCATCATGTGTTAGCTGTGTGACCTGGGGCTGGTTGGTGGCTTCCCTCTTACAGCTGCCTTTCCCCTACCCCCTTAGTAAAACGGAGGTGATAGTTGCTGTCTCACAGGGTCAGTCACATAAAAAGAATCCCAAACCAAACCCATTGCAGTTGAGTTGATTACACCTCACAACTGACCTTGTAGGACAATGTAGAACCGCCTTACTGGATTTACAGTACTTCTGCTAACCCAAAGGTCAGCAGTTCAAACCCGCCAAGTGCTCCTTGAAAATGCTATGGGGCAGTTCTACTCTGACCTCTAGGGTCGCTATGAGTCAGACACCACTCGACAGCAGTGGGTAACCTGAGCAGAAACAGACTGCCACATCTTTCTCCTGAAGAGCAGCTGGTGGGTTAGAGGGTGGAGATAGAAATAGCGGCCGCCTCTTTTCAAATCAGAACTTTGGTGAGCTTCTGATTTTTTGATTCAGCCTTGAGTTGGCTACAGCTTTGGGTCTTGCACTATTTTCTGACGTTGATTATCAAGGTCAGGCCAATATCACAGACATCCTACCGCACCCCGCCCCATCCTTATTCCAGCTAGGGAAGATCCTGATCTCCTGGAATCCTTGTTCACAGGGGGAGGCGGGAATGCTGCAGTAGAGGATAAGTCTTCCCAAGCTACAGATCTCTGGTGGGAAAAGGAGCAAGAACCCTTACATAGACCTCAGATGGCGACTAGCACTATCTGTACACTGTGTTCCCCAGTTCTCGCACTTTTGATCAGGTTTACTCGCTCTAGAATCTTACAAGAAGGTGCCTTAGGAATCAGAAAGGCAAGTGTACTTTAGGGGAAATTAAAAAAAAAAAGAAAGAAACAGCTGCCACGGAATTAATTCTGACTCATGGTGACCCTGTGTGTGTCACAGTAGGAGCGGTGTTCCGTATGGTTTTCAATGACTGATATTTTAGAAGTACTCACCGGATCTTTTTTCTGAAGTACTCCTAGGTACACCTGAACCCCCCGCCAGGTGGACCTGAACCCCTAACTTTTTGGTTATTAGCTGAGTATATTAACTATTTGTACTACCAACCACAGGGACTACATTAGCGGGAATAGGTGTATATACACACACACATCTATGTTTGTATTTTAAGAATTGTTTTGCTTTCAAAACTACATACAAGAGTAGAAACAGTAGTTTAGCGCACTCTCACATACTCATACCTAGGTTCAACAGCAGTTAACCAGCTGCTACATTTGCTGCATGCATGTGTATAGTTTTGTTGTTAAGCCTTTTTAATGTCAAATGAGGCTTTACCCCAGTGCTTAGACCTGCGTCTCTAAAAATTGAGGACATTGTTACACACAACCACAATGCTGGTCCTGAGCCCAGGAAAATCAGTAGTTTTTCTTATTCATCCAATTCCTGATATAAAAACAAGCAAACAGAAAAACCAAGTCCATTGCCACTGAGTCAACTCTGACTCATAGTGACCCTATAGGACAGAGTAGAACTGCCCCAGAAGGAATCCAAGGTGCACGTGGTGGATTCCAACTGCCAACCTTTTGGTTTGCAGCTTAAGGGAGCCATGGAGGGAGAGAAGGGGTGAGAAAAACCACAGTCAGTCTGGGAACAGGGTATTGTTTGCACCTCTTTCTGTGTCAGTGATCTGCTGGCTGCCAGCAGAGTTCACTCTGGGAACACTGTCCTCGAGGAGGCTGACTGGAGGTATCAAGGAAAACTACTTCCTTTGTTTGTGGGGTCTCCAAGAAACCCGGAGATACACATATGGCAGGGTGCCTGTGAGTCACTGGTGCCGTTTCTTTCTGTCCACCACCTCCTTAAGCCAGGTCTCCACTGTTTCTTCCACTGGCATTTAGCAGAATGGAAGATCAGTATCAGACTTACAAAATATTTCCAAGCTCAGCCCCTCATTTCATGGCTTTCAGCCTTTTGAATGAGGTAGGTTAGGGGTTACAATCCACATTTCTCAAGGGGAGACTCACCCAACATCACACTGCCTGCTGAACCAAAAGCAGATAGTTAGAGACACGTAAAGATGAGACGAAATAACGGAGCACCAGTTGGATGCCCAGAGGGCTGACCAGAAGTCTCCTACTTAAAAATTCATGCTTTGGCTCATTAACTTTATCCTGTGGATCTTCCAATACCCTCCAACCCTCTCTCAGATGGACCAGCTCTGGGGTGTGGTGTTTTCTCCCCCTTCTGTGGCCTGAGGAACTACTGTAGCAGAGCCTTACCCAGTCTTGAAGGGCCAAGTTCATGACAGTCAATTTAAAAGAGTTCTCTGTGCATTTGTAGAGAGTAACTGGGTGCATTCTCTTTCTTCTAGAGGAAGCTATCATCCAGAAGATAGTGGAATTCCTCCAGAAAATAGGAGATGAGTGGGAAGAAGAGGTAAGGAGTAAACCATCTCTGCAGGTCCCCAAGGGCTCGCTGCCTCTCCTTCTCACTCAGACCCTGCTTGTCCCACCTCCAGACCTTAGTCCTCCCTGGGCTCTGGGCTCTGTTGCTTTCCGTCACCTGGGGCCACCTTGTAGCACTGGGCTGCTTTCCAGTTTTTCCTGAGGGAGATTTCCCTTCTCCTTAGGCCAGGGGCCCTGACTCAGTTGTTCTCATCTCTTCTCTACAGAGACTTCAAACCCAGCAGCCTGAGATGGCTCTTCAATCCCAGGCCCTCACCAGTAGGAAGAAATCCCCAGAGAAAAAGTCTAGCTTCAGGAAAGCCTTTTCTTATAAGAAGCATGGCTTTGAGGAGCCCAAAAAAGTGGGGGCTGCAGATGTGTCCAGCCCCGAGAGCCGGCTGCCCAAGAGACCCAGCTTTCTGCCCCTGTGTGTTGGTGGCCATCGGCCCTCCAGCTGCAGCAACACTGGTGAGCAGGCTCTGTGGTTGCCATAGCAACATGGGGACTTCCTCCAGCTCTGGAACCTTCCCTAGGGCTAGAGCTAGTCATATAAGGCTGCCATCCCAGTTTTGACATTTGTACTCAGCCCCAAGTAGTATGAGGAGGGCTGTGGGGGAAAAAGAAGGGACTGGACATCAGCAGATAACCTGTCACACGCACACAACCTCCCCAAAATTTAGGCAACACTTAGATAGAAACTGTGTTGGGGAAACCCACCCATCCTTATCTGTCCACAGCCTCAGCTTCCACACCCTGGTGGGGTAGTATGTGCAGGAAAGAACTGGCCCTTGGGAGGCAGGAGACCTGAGTGCTGAGCTGTACCTACCTTCTTTGTCAGTCCCGAGCTCCATGCTTGTTTCCTCATCTGTAAAATAAGATACCTCCTAATGCATATCTAGATCTCAGCCTGTTCCCACAGCCACCTTAGGTAGTACTGATAACATCCCCGTTTTACATGGTTTTACCCTTACGTAGTACTTAGTACTACCTAAGGTAGTACTTATAACATCCCCATTTTACACATGAGGGAACTGAGGCTCAGGGAGGTTTTAAAGCAATGTGTTCAAGTCCTGTGGCTCATCAATGGCAGAGCCAGAGCTAGAAGATGAAAGGATCAGACAGATTATTCCATTCTAGCCAAGGGAATTTGCATTTTAAAAAGGAGAGAGCAATGCTTGACACCAGATAGTAAACCTCTAGTAGTGGAATTTTAAGCTAAGAGGAGACATGTTTTCATATAGGGGGATTCTGGTCACAGCCCATGAATTCATGAGATGAAAGAGGCATCTACTCTTCCCTCGTGGATCATGCAAAAATGTGGAAGGATGGGGGAGTCAGAGGAGGAAGGAAAGCCAGTGCTCTGGAATTTCAGGGGAATAAGGGAGGTTGGTCTGGTCAGTAAATTAGAAACCCAGTCCAGCCCAGTAGATGACCCTACCCACTAGCAAGGCCTTGGTGTGATTAGCCATGCCGACTTTAACATATTCACATTTGATTTTGCCTCTCAGACTTGGAAGAAGGTCAAGTCCTGGATGTTGGGAGCCATACTTCCTTAAAGACCACCCCAGGAACAAGAAGCCAGTGTCCTGAAGAAGAGTCAGAGCTGGACAGAGCCTCCGAATGCAGTCAGTACCCCAATCTTATCCTTTCCTCAGGGGCCCCTCAGGAAACATGTGGGCTGACTCCTGCCCTTGAAAAAGAAGAACCAAGCCAGAGAGGGTTGGTGACCTGCCCAGGCCTGCCCCCTGCACCGCTGGCAGTGGGATGGGAAGGCCACACAGGGTCCAGAGCTGAGGCACTGAGCCGCACTGCCTGGTACCCCACCAGCAGTGGTGATAGCACCCCCCTCAATGAGGCTGCTATAAGTAAAGCAAGGAACATCAGTCCTTGGCAAGAGCTGGGAGACAGTAGTGATCTTTAGGATCAGGGTTTGAATGTAGGTCTGACCCCTTGGAGTTGTGTAAACTTGGCCAAGTCATTTCATCTCTCTGGTCTTGGTTTCCTCATCTGTGAAATGGGGGTGGTAATAGTAGCTGCTTCCTCAAGCTATTAATAGGCTCCCATTGAGTTAACAGGGGTCCTGGTGATGCAATAGTTAAGTATTTAGCTGCTAACTAGAAGATTGGTGGTTTGAACCCACCTGGAAACTGCATGGCAGAAAGACTTGGTAATCTGCTTCCATAAAGATTACAGCCAAAAACAACCCTAAGAGCCCTAGCACATGGCATAAACAGAATATGAACTATAACTAACAATATGCAAACACAAGAGAAACTAGATAGCCAGGATCTCCTAAAAACCAAACACTATGCTCATCAAAAGCTTTCACCGAAAGAACAAAAAGGCAACCTACAGACGGGGAAAAATTTTTGACAACACGTTGGATCAGGGTCTAATTTCTAGAATCTAAAAGATACTACAATACCTCAACAATAAAAAGACAAATAGCCTAATTTAAAAATGGATGAGGATATGAACAGACACTTCACCGAAGAACACTTTCAGGTGGCTACCAGATGAGGAAATGCTCACAAGCATCCGCTCATTGAAGAAACACAAATCAAAACTGCAGTGAGATACCATCTCACCCCAAGGCTGGCATTTATCCAAAAATACACAAAACAACAAATGCTGGAGAGGTTGTGGAGAGACTGGAACATTTATGCACTGCTGATGGGAATGCAAAATGATACAACCACTTTGGTGCTTTGGTGCTTCTTTATAAAGCTAGAAATAGAAGTTCCATTATGATCCAGCAGTCCCACTCCTTGGAATATATCCTGAGAAATAAGAACTGTAAAAGGAATAGATACACACATGTTCAGGTTCATTGCAGCACTGTTCACAATAGCAGAAAGATGGAAACAACCTACCTGCCCATCAGCAGATGAATGGATAAATTAGGGTACAAACACACAATGGAATAGTATGCAACAGTTAAGAACCATGATGAATCTACAAAACATCTCACAACGTGGATGGATCTGGAGGGCATTATGCTGAGCGAAATTAGTCACCAAACGGCAAATATGGCATGAGACCGCTATTAAAAGAACTCAAGGAAAGGTCTACACACAGAAAAAAAAATCCTTTGATGGTTACAAGGGTAGGGAGGGGGGATTCACTAAATAGAAGATGAGAATCATCTGGGGTGAAGCGAAGGACAACACATAATGCAGGCGAAGCCAGCACAACAGGACTAAACCAAAAGCTATGAAGTTTTCTGAACACAACCACTTTGAGGGACAGATAACTAGGCTTGGGATCTTCAGTCTATGGTTTTGGGGACATCTAGGTCAACTAGGATAACAAAATTTATTAAGAAAATCGTCTGTATCCCACTCTGGTGAGCAGCACCTGGGATCTTAAACACTATAGAGTAGCTATCTAAAATGCCTCAATTGGTTACAACCTGTTTGGAGCAAAGGAGAATGAAGAACACCAAAGACACAAGAGAAATATTAGCTCAAGAGAGAAAAGGACCACATCAATCAGAGGCACCATCAGCCTAAGACCAGAAGAACTAGACGGTGCCCGGCCCTGAGAGGGAACACTACAGAATGGGAGAAAAGTGTGGAGCAGAACTCAAGTTCATGCAAAAAGACCAGATTTAATGGTCTGACTGGAAGGATTCCCAAAGCCATGGCCCATTGGGCACTCTGTTGACTTAGAACTAAACCATTCTTGAAGCCAACTCTTCCAATAAAGATTAGATTGCACTATGACACAAAAATCATACTTGTGAAGGCTGTGCTTCTTTGTTCAAGCAGATACACAAGATCGAATGGGCAGCTCCTGTCCAGAGGCAGGATGGTAAGGCAGAGAGAGATGAGAGCTGGCTAGATGAATTCAGGAAACCCCAGCAGGAAAGGAGGAGTGTGCTGTCACAGTATAGCAATTGCAACTAGTGTCCCATAACAATGTGTGTATGAATTTTTGTCTGAGAAATTAACTTGAGCTGTAAACTTTCACCTAAAGTACAATTAAAAGTTTTTTAAAAATTACAGCCAAGATAATCTTATGGAGCTGTTCTACTATGTCATGGTTGGCTGTCACGAGTTGTAATCTACTTGACAGCACCTAACAGCAACAACAAATGAGTCAGTGCCTCTAAAGCACTGAAGGCGGTACCTACAGGCAGGTGCCGTCAGCTGCCGTTTCTTGTTATTATTTTTGTTGCTGTTGTTAAGCAGTCCAGCTTGAGATGCAGGGGAAGTAAAGACGGTGGGAAGAGCATGAGGGCCACAGGAGAGAAGCTCAACAAATGGCAGCTGTCATTGTCATTATTGCTGTTTTATCGTCGGCAGAGCCAGACTAAGGAGCTCATAAATCACATCAGTTCTATGTATCTGAAGTACTTAAAAAAAATTTAAAATCTCTGCTTCCACCCTTTTCCTGCCGTTTGACTTAGTTTGCTTTTCACAGGGCATGTGCTTTGAAGGGAGACTGGGAAGGGACCCCTTATGCCTAAAAGACGAGGGAGATGTGGGAGCAGGCCTTGCCATCTGGTATCTACCCTTGTGGCCCCTGCTCCTGGAGGGAGGGTGTCTGACTCACTGCTAAGCAGGCACTCCTGACTTGGCACACTGTAGGCCCTCGCTGGTAAAGGAAGAGGTGAACATGTGTTCCCAGAAAGCCGGGTTGGTCTTCAGGCCACCCCTGAGGGGTTTGTGGGGGATGAGACAACCACAACAGCAAGCTCATTAGCATCCGCAAGTGGATGGGGTGTGAAGCCCTGTTCCTGGATCTTCAAATCTCGAGGGAGCCAACTGGGCCTTAGGAAACGAAGATTAGGAGAGAGCAAAGCTTTCTCAGGACTAAAATGTAAACAACCACTTTGATTTATTTTTAGAAGAATTCATTCAGAAGCTCTTTATCTTACTCCAAGATGCTGAGGAGCCGGTGACAGAGAAGGTGAGGACATTCTGCATGCAGACCCCAACCCTGACTAAGGAACGTCCCCACCCCTGCCTAACACAAGCCTTCCCTGTACTCCCACCCACTACCTTACCATTTCTACATGTCGCTAAAGCTCAGCTGCTGTCCGTCTTCCTTCTTGAAGTTTCCCCTGACCACCGCAGACCGCAGTGTCAATTGCTCTTCTGTCTGGGCCACACCCTCTAGTCCTCAGTGTGAGGGCTGTTCAGGGGGATGCTGGTCTCTCTTCCCAGCTTATCTGAGTCTTCCTCAAGATCAGGAGCCCAGACTCAGTTTCTCTCATCTCCCCCACAGAGACTTCAAACCCCACAGTCAGAGGCGGCTGTAGAAAACCCAGCCCCCATCTTCAGGAAGAAATCCCAAGAGAAAAGGTCCAGCTTCAAGAAAGCCTTTTCTCATAAGAAGCACAACTCCAAGGAGCCCAAGAGCATAGCAGCAGCAGGTGTTTCCAGCCCAGGGGCCCGGATGCCCAAGAGGCCCAGCTTTCTGCCCCTGTGTGTGGGTGGCCACCGGCCTTCCATTCCCTACCTTGGTGAGCAGGCGCCGCATCACCATGGAAACGCGGAGGCAGCCGCTGGTCCCGCAGGCTTCCCCCAGGGCAGGGGTCGATCTCCTGCGTGTTGCCTTCAGTCTGGCTTTGTGCCCTGAGCAGGCTGGGGAAGGATGGGAGGGCTGTGGAGCGGAGGGGAAGTTGCCAGCAAGAGCCGCCATCCGCACCCCTTCCCATACACACTTAAACATGGTATCACATCAGTAGTAATTACTGATCAGTATATCAGAATAATCTGGAAAGCTAATAGAAGATACAGAGGCCCAGGACAAGACAGGGCCTGGGCCCGTCTGCAGTTTACTACCTCCGAGTATGAGGACTGCTGTGTACAGTAATTCTCTTGATATTTATAGAACCCCAAACCAAACCCACAGCTGCCAGTCATGCTGACTCATAGCAATCCTATAGGACAGAGTAGAACTGCCCCATAGAGTTTCCAGGGGATGCCTAGGGTATTTGAACTGTCGATCTTTTGGTTAGCAGATGTAGCACTTAACCACTATGCCACCAGGGTTTCTGATGTTTACAGAGTACCTGTGATATACTGGAAACTCTGGTGGCATGGTGGTTAAGTGCTACATCTGCAAAATCACACAGAGTCAAAGGAGGGATAGGATGGGATGCGGTTCGCTCTGTGGGACCTGTTGGCGTGACTGTTTTCCGAAGCATCTGACTCCCAGGCTGTGAGGAGACAGAGGTTTCTGCAGAGGGCAGAGGGCACTGGTGAGCTACTTCAGGGCTGGTCCGTAGACACAAGGGATCCACTGAAGAGCCTCATAAATCAGGATCCTCTTGGGCCAGGGTCTTCCAACAGCTTCCTGTTAGAATCCGCATTCAGCTGTGTGTTTGCAGATTTGAGACAGATGTAAGATACATTCACACCAACTCCTTTTTTTCCTCAAACTCAGAGGATGTCAAGTTCCAGAAGCCCTCACCTGCAGAAAAGGGACCCGGTGTCTCCCCAGAACCATCTTCCCAGACCAGAAGCCACAAACCAGAGGGGGAGCCTCAGCTGGAAGGAGCTCTTGAATCCAGTTAGTACAACCCTGACTGTCACCTGGGACACTCCCCTGTGGGCTTCTGTCATTTGTACAGATTTTCACAGGCTGAATCCAAGGGAGGGGCCTGGGAAGGCGGCTGACCAGCACCCCAGGAAACTAGAGCAGGCTTGGCCTTTGAAGGGGGGCAGCTGGGGCAAAGCTGCCAGTCAAGAGTCTTCTCCAAGCAGAGAACCCCTGACGACTACTGCCTGTAACGTGGCCTCGGCCACTACCCCGCTCCTCCCTCTTGGTTTGACTGAATTTTTTTCATATAAAGTTCCTGACTTGCTCTGTCTCTCATAACCAGTGGTGCCCTGGGAAATATACTCCATGAGTGGGGGGCAGTCCTGATTTGTAACATTGGCAGGTTTGTATGGCCTGAATATTCTCTTCACCATGGTTTATTTCAAGCTGCCAATAGTTTAACATTTGGTTCATAAGAATACCTGAACATTTATAATAAAAGAGTAAACAGGCTGTTGTCAGCATGACTCAGGTCAGTTGGGTGTTCCTGCTGCCCCAGTAGCCGTGCTGTTTCCCCTCCCTGCATTCTGATTTGCTGCTCCTGGTCTCAACCGGGAAACCCTCGTGGCAGGGCATTTAAGTGCCACAGCTAGTAATCAAAAGGCTGGCAGTTTGAATCTGCCAGGTGCTCCTTGGAAACTCTATGGGCAGTTCTACTCCATCTTATAGGGTTGCTATGAGTTGGAATCAGCCCGACGGCAGTGGGTTTGGTTTGGTTTTAGGTTTTTGGGTCCCAACTAGATAAGTTTCTCCATCTGTCAAATGGAGTGGAATGTGATTATAGGTGGGGCCAGACAAGTAAATACAAAGATCAATTCTCTTTCTATAAAGCAAACTCAAACAAAACTCTCATGCCCCAACCCTGCTTTAAGAGAAGATTTTTCTTTACCTTTCACAGCTAATCTGTAGATTGTGTTTTAGAGACAAAATACTGTTTTTGCTCTCTAGATGTGTCATTACAGAACTTTACTGTTGGGAGGGAATTAGGGAGCCTCTGGTCAATGGCCCCTCAATCCTTCTTTATTTTCCTTAGAAGAGCAGGTCATCCAGAAGCTGGTGACTCTTCTTGAAAAAGTGGATGGCCAGTTGGGAACACAGGTAAGGGCCACTCAGACTTTGGGAACCCTGTCAACCTACAACTGACACCTCAGTTAAATGTACATCTTTGCCTCTCTGGGTGACCTTGACCTATCTCCTAACCTCTCTGAGCCTCAGATTTTTTTTTTTTCCAAAGTTGGGGATATACCCACTTTACAAAGTCTGGAAATCCTGGTGGCGCAGTGGTTAAGTGCTACTACGTCTGTTAACTAAAAGATCTGCAGTTCAAATCCTCCAGGCCTCCTTGGAAACCCTATGGGGCAGTTCCCCTCTGACCTGTGGGCTAGCTGTGAGTCGGAATTGACTCAAAAGCAGTGACTTTTGACTAACAAAGCTTACTGCATGTATAGAAAAATGCCAGACGTGTCTATATGAGATAAATGTTAGTTCAAAATAACGTAACGCTGCTGTGGCTCCCTGCCAGTAAGGACCTGGCAAATCCAAGTTCTCAGTGGAAGTTCAGTCATGCCTAACCTTCCCTGGAAACCTCCAGCCTTTAAGTTGCCCTCCCAGCCCTCTGGCTGTACCCTCTGCTGTCCCCTTTTTCGCCTTCTTTCTCGACCACACACTTCTGTTTATGTGGTTTCCAATTCTTTCAAGCTTGTAGATGTTCCTCCTGTTAGCTAACCTGTAGGAGAGGATTCTCTGACCTTGAGGAATTCTCAGTCTACCTGGTGAGACAAACACATGTGATGCCTGAAGAGGTGCCAGGAATGAGCTCAGGTCATAGACGAGTAATTAGTGTTGGTGCCTCGACTTACCACTACTGCACACCGCCCGGCTTCCACCTGCCAGCAGCTGCCTCTTGTTGCCTGAGGCCTGGCTGCCAGAGGCAGTATGTCACCCACATGGTAGGCTGATATTCACACTCCTCTGTCTCCAGAGAGTAGCCCTCAATCACTGATGGGACATAGTGTATAAATACCCTAGCTCCCTGGCCCAGTGGGAAGGATAACTGTGAGGAGTATATTCTACGCTGGCTCCCAGATGGGATTAAACTCCAGTTGTCACCCTGGATGGGCTGCTTTCCCATCTTGTCCTACATCTCCATGCCACCATCAGTGTTTCCTGGAACCACTTTCTAAGTAGGCTACCTGCATCCATATCCTTCACTTAGGTCTGCTTCTGAGAAAACCCAGCTTAGGGCATTGAACTGTTAACAGCAGGGGGCTTGCTAGAGAAAGCTTAGAGTAGGAACTAAAACTCACTGTGCCGGAGAGTGGGGGCTTGCTAGAGAAAGCTTAGAGTAGGAACTAAAACTCACTGTGCCCGAGAGTTTCCATAAACTGTCTGACTTCATCTGACCTGCCAACAACCCTGGGTGGAGCACACAGTCAAGCAATTCAGCACGTTGTAACCAGAAGTTGGGTGGCTCAGAGGCTCTCATGAGACCAAGTCTGGTAATGTACTTCTGCAGGGTCAGTCGTTCGAAACCCTATGGAGTACAGTTCTACCCTGACATGCCTGGTAGCTATAAATCGACTCCACCGGTGACCCTCAAGGGATAGTATTATTCCCATGTCACAGACCAATGGCAGAGGCTCAGAGAGGTCACACAGCTACTAAATGTGGTTTTCATGCCTTAGTGATCAGAACCCAAAGACCTGTCTTTTTTTCCTGCACTTTGTCCTGCTGTTTTTAGCTGGGCCTTGCAGAACACAGTTTGAGAGGCTAGCAGTAGAGGAGGAATTTAGGAGGGAAAGTGGATTCTGGAGACAATGAGACACCCAGCCTGGTTGCTTGGAATTGGGAGGGGGCAGCTGGCCAGAGAAGACCACCGACCGACAAAGCTGATGGTCTGCTTTTGTTTCTATTTCCAGATCAGGCGATACCCCAGCTTGAAGAAGTTTCTTTACAAGCTCTCTGACCCCACCCTCGCAAAGCTGATAGCTAAGCTGCAGAGCCTGGAAGCCCACCCCCTGGAGCCGGACAAAAGCCTCAATGAGAGATGCTACCAGTTTGCTGCCAGCTTGGCTAACACATTTGCTGGCAACAATAGTCATGCTGTCCCTCTCCTAGGCCATTACAGCTGGCCCAAGTTTCCCTACCAGGAGGCCCAGCAGGTGAGGAAGGGAGGGAACATTGGTGACAAGGGGGCGCAAGTAACAGAATCATGGCTAGCTTCAAGTGGGATCTGCTCCCTGTCCTCTCCTTTCCCCTTCTTATCCAGAACTTTGACGGTCCAGCTCACCTGCCCCCACCTCACTGGGGCCACTCAGTGAGACCACTCTAAGCCACAGGCTTCTTTCTTTTCTGAAACCCTCACTGGCCGTGTGTTACCACCAGCATCTTCTTTATCTGAGTCTCCTCTCTAATCTTATGCCATTTTTATACTCTTTGATCTCAGTATGGAATACTGGACTAGATACTCTCTTAGCTTGTCCTCTTATTATTTCTTGGGGTCTGCAGCTTGGCTTCCCAATTCTAGACCATGATTAAAAAGTAAGTGACAAAGAACAAGTGAGGTTATCTATTAACTAAGGGATGACCAAGGTGAACAAGTAAGCTCTCTGGGCTGTTGGCTCCTGGAAGGCTTCTAGGAGGTGATCATTCGTCAGTTTGGCCTTGGTTCATTGAAGATGACCTCTCCCTGGCACCCCCATTGCTCTTCTGATTGGTTTTATGATTTTTTCTAATAATCCCCCTGACCCTACAGGGTTCTGGGATTTTCCCCTTTAGAGATAATACTTAGCACTGATTCAAAAAAAAAAAAAATTCTTGAGTTTTTATTTATTTTTTGTGGACTCTTATAAACAGATCTTCCTCTGCCCACTTCAAGTTTACTTAAGGTAAACTGCTAACAGATGTTTGATTCAGGCCACTAATGCAGAAGCCATTGAATGAATGAAGGCGTAACTTTGCAGGAATAAAACATTCTGCTTCTTGGTGTGGGACAAACGTAATAGAACTTCTGCATCTGAATGCTCCTCTGGGAAACCTGACATCTACTCTGCTGACATTACCATCACTCAAAAACACTTCTGTCTTTCTCTCCTGGAATTATTTTAGAAGCCATTTGATAAATCTGTTGAGAAAGAGGCTTTATTTCATCAGCATTTACCTAGTCATTCCAATGCTTTGCTTCAGGTTGGCTTGCTTTCCTGATGGGAAATCACATGACCTCAGACCTCTCCTTTCTCTGCCTCAATGTTTTCTTCTGGAGAATGGGTCTATTACAGATAATTCATCCTCTAGTGTGGGTTCACTAGGCGCTCCTTGAATACTCTGGGGGTCAGTTCTACCCTGGCCTCTAGGGTCGCTATGAGTTGGATCCAACTCGACGGCACTTGGCTTGGCAGTGTGGGTTAGGTAATATCTATGATGTGATTTGAGTTCTTTGTGAAAGATGTTGTAGAAATACCAGTTCTGACATCCTCAATAGCTTCAACTCTTTCTTCTGGTTTTATCAACAATTCATTCATCCGTTTGTCTGCTCACTCATTCGTCTAACCAACCAACAGTTATTGAAAGCCTCCTATGTGCCTGGATGTACAAGGTGCTGTGGGGTCCTGTGGGAAGTTCTGCCTTTCAGAACTTCATATGTTAGTGTGAAAGAGAAAATGTTTACCAATGACAAAGTCAAGTAGCAGTTAAACGCCTAGTGGCTGGTAGCTGAGATCAGCAAAGCATATTGGTTCTAGAAGGCTTCATGCAAGTGGCAGACACTGATTTTGACCATGGAGGATGCAGTGGCTTTAGATGGGGAGAAAGGACCAGGAGAGTGCTGTAGGCAGAAGGGATCACAACAACAAGGACCTAGAGGTGACAATTATTGTATTTGTTGATGGGATAATAAGTTACCAGAAGGAAGGAAGTTTTGGTTATGGAGCTAACTTATAAAGGACTCACAACTAATTAGTCTGTGGCTGAAATTTATGTTCCTTTTCTCCTCCTAGAATATCACAAGTCCTGAGAGTCAAAGTCCAGATTGAAAGCTGTGCAATACATCCAAATTGCCTTGAACTGGTCAATCAGTTGGCTGCGTTAGCCAGGAGGAGACTCTGAAGATGCTTCTTACTGCCCTAATCCAGTGCTTCACAGACTTGATGGAAAACAAGGGGGAACACTTAGTCTGTGTTCATGTACCATTGTGGATTTATTAGAACAAAGACAGCACAAAGTACTATTTTACAAAGCTAATGCAGAAGATGTGTTGGGGAAAAAGAGCATGAGAAGTTAGGAGACCAGAGCTCCAGCTGCTGAACCTGTCAAAACCTTGATATTAGACCTTGCACTTGACCTCTCCCTCTCCAGACCTTAGACTCCAAGTTGAACTTGACCCATCAGATCTCCTAGGCTCTATCACTGAGAAATCTCTTTAAAGAGCAGTAGTGAATGCCTTTGCTCTGTGGCTAAATATATCTTGCTGAGCTGAAAACAATCTTTAAGTCCTCAGCAAGTGAGAGAATGCATGAATCAAGGGGAGATCTCTTGAGACCCAGGCAAATCTGTCAGACATTCCCTGAGAGGCCTTGGGCCTCATTTGGAATTGTACAACCAGTGGTTGTACAATTATCTTTGGGTAAAGAAAAAAAGTCACTGGGGGCCAGATCAGGTGAGTAGGCAGAGTTTTCCAATACAGTTATTTGTTTACTGGCTGAAAACTCCCTCACAGACAGTGCCCTGTGAGCAGATACACTGTCGTGACACAAGAGACATGACTTGTTGGAGACAAGTTCAGGTCATTTTCTTTTAATTTTTTCATGCAGCCTTTTCAGCATTTCCAAATAGTAAACTTGGTTAAATGTTTGTCCCATTTGCAGATTCACAATGAACAATCCTTCTAACATTAAAGAAAGGCTGGCAACATCATTTTGGCTCTTGATTTGAACTGACAGAACTTTTCTGATGATGGAGAATTGGATGACTTTTGTTGTGCACTTTGACTCTTTGTTTCAGGGTCATATTAGTACATCTATGTTTCATCACTAAGGCTAACATGGCCCAAAACATCATCTTGCCTCTCCAGAAGCTCTTGGCAAACTTTGACTCTCCTTTGCTTTTGTTCATTGGTGAGCTCCTTCAGAAACATTTTTGCACATACCTTTCTCATGTCAAGATTTTCAGATAAGATTTTCATGTTTCTCCATCGATGTTTACTTGGTCTGCTATGCTTCTCACAGTTAGCTGATGATTTTGATGCACAATTCTATAAATTTTTGCAATGTTTCCATCAGTTCTGCTCATTACTGGCTGCCCTAACCTCTCTTCAGTGACGCTTTCTCTCCCCTCATTTAATCCATTTGTACATTGCTGTTTTCTTCATGACATTGTTCCCATAAACTTGGACTAATACGTCCCTGATTTCTCTTCCACTATTGCTAAATTTAACAAGAAATTGAATCTTGGTTTGTTGCTGTAATTCAGGCTCTGAACGTCACTCAGCAAGGCATCACTACATGCCAACAAGAGCACAGCTGTGAGACATTGATATACCAAGGTTATGAAACCTTACTGAGTTGTTTGTACAGTGCTGGCAATGTAACTGCATGGTGGCAAGTTGGTGAAATTAATTGTCAGACCTTGTATGTATTCTTGGATGAGTCTCTTGGTCTTTACTTTCATTTAAAAGAGTTACTAAACCTTGGCTAAGTGCTATGACTGCTAACCAAAAGTTTGTCAGTTCATATCTGCCAGGCAGTCCTTGGAAACTCTATGGAGCAGTTCTGCTCTGTCCTATAGGGTAACTATGAGTTGGAATCAACTCGATGGCAGTGAGTGGTAAATCCTTAATCTGTTTTTTGTACATCATATACTCTCTCACTCCACAGAGGCTAAAAATAAATCCATTGTGATGTGAAAGGCCTGGTGACATTATGCGAGATGTTAAAAATGAGTCTCAGTTTTTGAAATAAATTTTAAATCTTTTACCAGAACATCCACCTGTATTTAAACAAATGTGTATCCTTTTGTCAACACCTCATGCAGTCCGTTGGCCAGTAGTGGACTTACAGGTGCCTCCCAGGGACTCTGCAATCTCCAGGTGGGGGAAATTTATAGATCAAATACCCTTGGATTAGGTGGTCTCCTGGAATCATTCTAACCCCGTGTCCTACAAGTCAACCAGAGAAATGGAGCTGATACCACAAATCTCTCACGGAGTTTGTTAGAAGTCAATGAGAAAATGAATGTGAAAGAGTTCCATGTATGCTGTTGATCTTATTGAAACTACACTCTGGCTGGTTTTCAGGAAATAGGAAAGGGATTCAGGCAGCACCGCCCTGGATGGATGCACAGGTATGCACTGCCCTAAAGCACCTTACCCACGGAGGTCCTATTCACGTTCATAGACATGGTGGATCTGTAGATTTATGGCAGTAATTTTGCAGCTGACAGAAGTCAAATGTCTTGAGGAAAGGACTCCTTTTTGTATTTACAGAAAGTTACAGTGTTGGCTGAAAGAGGCTCCTACACAGACAAACATTTGTGACAGCTTGGCTCAGGTAGGGCAATTCACTGCCAACGCAGGCGCTTTGCCATGTGTCTAAATCTACATGCAGACTCAGTGGGGCAGCAAACAGACATCTGACTCCCTTGGACATTTCCTGAAACACACAGCCAGAGGGGAGAGGGTGTTAAAACTTGGATGGCAAACTTAATCTTGTTACCCTTGGTATAAATTGTACTGCTGTGTTGAGTAACTTGGAGGCGAGTTTAGAGAGGAGGAGAAGCCAAGGGCAGTGAGGCCCTGAATGTTTAGATGGAACTGGCTTCCAACCCAAAGCAAGGTTTTGGGAGGTTCAACAAAATATTCTCTGAAAATCATTTTGTGTTTATTGCTGCTTCTGGGAAGTGAAGGAGAGACGAGTTATATATGCATTTATTTTAGGCACTGTCTAGGCACACAGCACCAAAATGTGAAGGATTGAAATAAGCTTTGAAATAAAGGGCAGGAACCTTTGTACGCCGTTTCTTATTTGGAATGATGTTCTTTAAGTTGTATGAGTATTGGTACAAATTCCCGATGCTGGCGTCTGAGTCTCATTTTTGTACTGTGTTATTTGAGCAAATAAAGAAATTGACTTGCACCAAGATTTGACCTCAATTATTCATGATGGGGGTAGAAAGAGACCCAACCAGGATGTCTATGACAGTCTGGTACCTGCATGTCTTTGTCCCTGCTTGCGGGGGGGCACTATGTAGATTCCCAGTGGCCATCCCATCCTCAGTGGGCTGGTTCCTGGGGCTGCCATTACAAAGAACCACAGATAATGCCGGTGAAGGGTAAGGCAGTATACGACACTGGGAAGCCAGTACAACTTGCACAAGGCAAGGTCACAGACACTCCATAGACACATCTAAGCTTCCTGAGGGACTGAGTTATGGGGCTGAAGGACCATGGTCTAGCACAACTGGCGTAAAATTATAAAGAAAATGTTTTACATTCTACTTTTGTGAGTAGTGTCTGGGGTCTTAAAAGCTTGAAAGCAGCTGTCTTAGGCTGGGTTTTCTAGGGAAGCAAAACCAGTAACTCTTGTAGGTACAGGAAAGATTTATAATATGTATATATAGGTAGGTAGATAGATAGATACAGATATAGGAAACAGCTCATATAATCACATAAGCTGAATGTCCCAAGTCCTGGCACAAGCCTCACGTGGCCACGGAAGCTGAGGAACCCGAAGTCAGCAAGTCAGAAACCAGAGTTCTAGATCACCGGTTATGTAGGTCAGTGGATCCCAAGCTGGTGGCGAGATGAAGCGACAGAGGCTGGCCAACCCAGGATCAGCAGGTCAGGGAGCAGGAGTGACAGAGGCTGGTGAAGCCAGGATCGGCAGGTCAGGGAGCAGGACTCTCAAGCGCCGACTGTAAGGACTGATGAGTCCAACAGCTGCTAGTTCAAGTCCTGGAACCAGACGCCAGAAGAAGAGAGCAGGAGCTCCTGGCTACCTGAGCAGACCAACCGTAGTAGTAGAAGGTTGGGAGATGAGAGCCAAGGGGCGGGGAGCCACCACAAACCCCACCCTGCCACTTAATACAGCAGCCAAATATGGAGTAGCCAAGTTGACATGATCCTGACCACCACAGCAGCCATCTAAGATATTTATTCCACCGGTCCCATCCCGTGTGGAACAAGGAAGGATGAAGAAAACCAAAGACACAAGGGAAAAGTTAGCCCAGAGGACTAAGGGACCACAACTACTACACTCTTGATCAGACCAAGCCCAGCAAAGCAGACGGTGCCTGGCGATCACCACTGACTCTTCTAACAGGGATCACAACAGAGGGTCCCAGATAGAGCCAGAAAAAAATGTAGAACAAAATTCTAGCTCACAAAAAAAGACCGGACTTGCCGGCCTGACAGAGACTGGAGAAACCCAGACAGTGTGGGCTTTTAGCCCAGAGCAAGGACTAAGAAGGCAAGAATGGACAGGAAACCTGGTAATGGGGAACCCAAGGTCGAGAAGGAAGAGTGTTGACATGTTGTGGGGATGGTTACCAGTGTCACAAAATCACAGGTGTTTGTTTTACTGTTTAAAAGAGAAGCTAGTTTATTCTGTAAACCTTCAACTAAAGTACAGTAAAACAAACTGAGAACAGCAGGGTGGAGGGCTTTAAAAAGCCGTAATGTGTTGTCCAACAGTTTTAAAGTCTAGAAGTCTGAACGCAGGGTGTAGGTGGGGCCGAGTTCTCTTTGAAGGCTCCAAGGGATGACCCTTTCTTGTCTCTCTGGTCCCCACCACCAGATATAGAAGGTAGACGCCCCTCAACTCATCTAGGGAGGATTTTATGAGGACGAAACCGTGTACGGGACATGCTGCCTTGAAAGGGCTTCAGAAAGGTGCGCACATGGCCTCCTGATGCATGAACCTAATTTCCTCACCCTGTGAAGTCAGGAGACCAAGTGGCTGAGGTGAGGCAGAGGTGACAGGGTCAGCCAGGAACTGGTTGAGCTAGAGGAGTCAGGTGGCTTACAGGGAGGACTGTGCTGTGACCAGCTGCCACGGAGTTGACCGTGACTCGTGGCAACCCCACGTGTGTCGGAGTAGAACTGACTTCATGGGGTTTTCAGTGGCTGACTTTTCAGAAGTAGATTGTCAGGTCTTTCTTCCGAGGCACCTCTGGGGTAGACTGGAACCTGCAACCTTTTAGTCAGTAGCCAAGTGAAGTAACCACTGGAGCCACCCACAGACTCCTAGTTGTGCTGCCGGCATCCAGAGACTCAAGTATAAGACACGAGACAGTACCCAGCCTTGGCCTCAGCCTCAGCGTCTGTGAGAACTCCCAATTTCAAAATACGGAGCGGTCTGTGAAAACACAATCTATGAATGTTGTTTTTAAAAACTAGCGTGAAAAGGAGAAAGGAACTAATTAGGGCTGCCCAATTTGGCAAATAAAAATACAGGAGGCTCAATTAAATGTGAATGTCAGCAAAGCAACTGTTAATTACAATACTGTGGCCATATACCAAACAATTATTCACTGTTTTGAAAATCAAATTTAACAAGGCATCCTGTATTTTATCTGGCAGCCCCGAAACTAATGCAAGAGCAATTGTCTTAATTACCTCGAAATGGGAAACGGAATAAACAAAAGGAAGACAAATATGCAAGAGGATTTATTGATACTTGAGGCATAATTGATATTAAGAGCATCTGGGCTCAATAAACAGGCTTTGAGTCACACCAATCATTGTCATAAAGTTCACTGAGTTCTCCCTTGTGCACCAGGGAAGTGCACGCCTGAGACGCGCAGGAGAGAACCTCCCTCCCTCACCCTGGTATGTGAACCTCAAGGGCTGCGGACAGAAGCCACCTGCAAACAGCAAGAGCGACCCCTGGAGGAATGGCCTGCACACTGCAGCCAAGTGGGCAACTCCGGGAACCCTTAGTCTCTTGCACACCAGGTAAGCCTCTAGGTCTCCGCCCCTTACTGATCTGGGCCACGACGCAACCAGACTCGGCAGATGATGGAAGAACACCCAGGACTTTGGTTCTGCTCATCTCAAGCTCTCAAAGCCACATTTAGAGTCTCCCAGGCAGACCTCCTTGGAGGATCCTTGGGAAGACACATTTTGCTTCTCATTCTGCTTGGGCTGAAATTTGCTGGCATCCTCCTGGGCCTTCTACTCTTAGTTTAGCCCTGTCTTTTGGAAATCGTGGTTAAGTGTTGAAGACCGGCCGTTCAAAGCTGCCAGGTGCTCCTTGGAAAACTCTATGGGGCAGTTCTACTCTGCCTACAGGCTAGCCGTGAGTTGGAATGGACAGGACCGCAGTGGGTTTGGGTTTGGGCCTTGCATTGGCTCTGGATTCTAAGCATTCCAGGATTTGTTAAGCAAATTCGTATGAGGCCTGGGGTTCCTTGTTGAGACTGGTGAAGATTAGAGCTTGCCTGCTCTAAAAAAAGAAGGAGGGAACCACAGTTGCCAGTCAAGTCAATTTGGACTCATGCAGACCCCATGTGTGTCAAAGTAGAATTGTGCCCCATAGGGTTTCACAGGTATATCACCAGGGTTTCTTCTTAGGTGTCTCTGAGGGACTCACACCTCTAATCTTTTGGTTAGTCCATGAGACTTTGTTTGTATTACCTACAGTAGAGCCAAAACCTGTTGCTATTAAGTCGATTCCTACTCACAACAAACCTATGGGGCAAAGTAGAACCACCCCATAGAGTTTCTAAGGAGCGCCTGGTGGATTTAAACTGCCGATCGTTGGTTAGCAGCCCCAGCTCTTAACCACTAGAGCACCGAGGTTGCTCTCTGGGGAGCAGGAAAGTTTATTTTATTTTTTTCTGGACAGGCTGGTAAAATAGAAGCTGAAGCTATCTTTCTGGTGGAACATTTTCACTGAGACATTAACAGCTGGGAGGGAAGGAGGCAGATTTGGTCTTGTTTTTTCTACAAGCAAGCCCTGAAACTAGTTGCCATCAAGTTAGCTTTGACCCCTGGTGACCCCAAGCGTGTCAGAGGAGAACTGTGCTTCACAGTGTTTTCGATGAATGATTTTTTGGAAGTAGATCACCAGACGTTTCTGATAAAGTTTCTCTGGGTAGATTTGAACCTTCAACCTTTTGGTTAGCAGCTGAATGTGTTAACTGTACCACCTGGGGTTTCCATACCAGGAGGCAGGGAAGTCCAGGGCAGTGGGTGTCTATCTTGGCTGACCAAGTAATCCCCTGGGAAGCTTAAAAAGATTCCGAAGTCTGGGCAGCACCCCAGGCAAACTTCATTATTTAATTCCAGTGAGCGGCTGAGGGGTTTGGGGAAGAAGGAAAGAGCGGTATTATAATGGTTCCCAGTCCAGCCTTAGTGTACTACAAGGAAGCAAAACAAAACAAAAGAATAACTTGGTCTCTGGACGCAGCTGGAAATGTGAAGGTCACAGCACAGGAAGTGAGAGGTACATCCATGGCTCAGTCCTGCCTGACCTCCAAGAGTTCTGCTCTGTGGAACGCCCTTTGGGATGCTAGGGGTGACTGGCCCATCTAAGGAGCCAGCTCAGGTGAGGCTGGGAGGAAGGCCCAGAGCCTGGCCAGCCCGGCGGAGACGCCCGTGTTGTGCTCTCGGCGCCGTTTGGACCGTGATCCAGGGCAGGCAGTGAAAGGTCCAGAAAGGTCACAGGGAAGCAGAGAGGCTGTTTGGACAAAGAGGCTCTCTTCGATGGACACAGGAGTCTTCATACCATTAAGACCGGCAGTGGGTGCTTCTTCTGGTCCCTGTTAAGCCTAGGATCAGGGAACAGCATCTAAGAGCAGGGAAAGAAGGCTGTTCTTCAGGGACCTCAGTTTCCCTTCTGCTCCAGGTCAGGTTTTTTCTCTCTGCTCACAGCTTTTCTTAAAATGGGGAAAAGGGAATAAACAAATGAGGAAAAATAATCAAGGGAATAGATAGCTTCCTAGGAAAAGGACATGGATTCATCATTCCCAAGCCAGTTAGTCTAGGACCTTCCTCACTCTCCTTCCGCCAGAGGACAACCCCTCCAGTGTCATAAGCCTTGGGCAGCTCTGCACAAATAGTCAGGTCCCATCATAGCCAACATAATTCATGGACCCTGTAAATCTGTGTTTATAGCAAAAGCCAATTAGAGGGTTGACTTTTTCGTACAAGGACACTTGCTGCTCTGCAGATGGAATCCTCTATGGGGAGGTGATAAAAGAGAGTTTGAAACATATAAAAGTTCACACTCAGTTTTTCAGGAAGGGCTGGGCTAGAGTGGCCTTCAAAGCACTGAGGACAGTTGCACAGACTGTGCACTGTGCAAGGATATGGTGCTATACCCTTGGCAGACACTGTGCCTCTCTGTTACTTCTCAGGTAAATGTCTTACTCTAAATGAAATCAGTACATGGTGATTTTTCAACAGCTAGCAGTCAAGTTGTCAATGAAGGAGCATTGTTTTCTAAGTGGCATAAGGTACATGGCTAGTGTTGACCTGGACTGTGACCCCAGAAGAGGAAAGCAGGGACAGAAAGGAGCCAGGTTGATGGGGCCCAGAAGTCAGCATAACTTTCCAAGGCAGGACAGGCAGTATCAGGCCTCCAGAGACATACTGGGAAATTCCATACATCAGGGTGACTGTATTTCTGGATCTGGTTGGGATGGACCTGTAAGTGACCCTAACTGTCTCAGGAGAACAGAGGGAAGTTGAGTGGGCAGGGAACAGACTTGGATAAGAGAAGTTGCAGAAGCCTATATAAGCAGCCAAGCCAGCCAAGTTGAAACAAGATAAAAGTTGGGGAGTCAGAAGACCTGAGTTTCAAGCTCTGCCTCCACCTGCTGTGTGACCTTTAAACAAGCCACTTGCTCTCTCTGGGAAACTAAATGCATATACACACAGAGCCCAACCTCAAAGAACTGCTCGGTTGTGGACTCGCACATTCTTGGATACTCCATGACTTTCAAACCTAACCACATCATTCTGCTGCTTAAGCCCTGAGCTGACTCCCCTGCACCCCAAGTGAGGTCAAACCTTGTTGGCATGGGCTCCAAGCCAGTTGAACCTAGCCTTCACTTCTGTCCCCAAGTGCACCTCAGTCCTATACGTACCTCCATCCTTGCAATTGCCGTTACCTGCCTACACAGTGCTGCTTCCTGGCTCTGCGCTGTCCCACAAAGGTGTGCTTATGGGGAGATTTATCACAGCAATGTTGGTGGCAGCAAAAAATTGGAAGCAACCTATGCGGCCATCAGCAGCATATTGATTAGTGGTCTATCCACACTAATGGAATCACATGGGACCATTACATATCTACACTGCAATTTATACTTTCTAGACTTACACGTATTTGACATGGATATAAAGGATAACATACATTTAGTTAAAACGCACATACAAAACAATACGTCATGTATGATATCATGTCCATAAATATTTTTTAAAAAGTATATCTGTGTATATGCATGTGTGTGGCAAAATATGGAAGGGTATATACCAAAACATTAGCATCTCAGCAGTGGAATTTCTGGCAATTCTTACTTTATTCTTTTTTTTTTTTTTTTTACATTTTGAGACTTTTTTTGCAATGAGCATATGCCAGTTTTCAAGTCAGAAAAAGTCATAACATTGTTCATTCTGTAACAAATGTAGGTGTAAATATATACATGGATAATGTCTCTTTGAAAAGACATTTGGGTTGGACTAATAATACAGGACTTACTCAGCCCAGAGTCATGAATTAGGTGACCTATTTCTTTGTTTCCTACCTCCAGGCATTCAGAGGCCCTCTCTATGCTCCTTTCTTTTGGGATAACCCACTTGGTGCCCTAGCCCTCAAGATGACCTCGGACCATACCAATGTCCCACAGATGCCTGGGTACCAGTCACAGGGACCTGACATGACTTTGTCACCCAGAATTACACAGATGCCTGCATTCTCAGTGTCTCACTGAAGCTTCAAATAACCATGGAATGAAGTCAGGGCACATGTTATCTCCTAGTTAGGTGAGCTGAGCCCCCGTGAAGTAAAGCAACTACCCAGGTGGAGAAATGAAGGCTAGAAGCTGATTTCTGAGTTCCACTCCAGTGCCCCTTCCACCCAGGGAGGCTGTATCGTTGGTTAACAGCAAGACACTGGCAACAGACAGCCTGCATTTGGACCCTGGCTTTGGCACCTACCAACTGTGTGACACTGGACTTCTTACCTAACCTCTCTGTGCACACTGCCCGGAAAATAAATACTAAATACTAAGTATACCAAGAGCCATTGCTGTGAAGCAATTCCAACTCATAGTGACTTTACAGGACAGAGTAAAACAGCTTCATAGAATTTCCAAGGCTGTAAATCTTTATTTATTTGTGTTTTAAGTGAAAGTGAAAGTTTACAGTCCAAGTTAGTTTCTTATACAAAAATTTATACACACATTGTTACAGCAGCCTAGTTGCTCTCCCTATAATGTGACAGCACACTCCTCCTTTCCATCCTGAATGTCCGGTGTCCATTCAACCACTGTCCCTTTTTGCCTTCTCTTCTCACTTCTGGACAGGAGCTGCCCATTATCACTCTCTTCACAAGTATCATTTTGTGTCTTATGGTCCAGTCTAATCTTTGTCTGCTGGACGAACACAGTACCGGGGTCATGACTTCTAGGATCCCTCCAGTGCTAGTAACATCACTAAGTCTGGTCCTTTTACAATAATCTGAGTTTTGCAACCCATTTTTCTCCTGCTCTGTCAGGGACTGTCTGTTGTATTCCTTGTCAGTGCAGTCATTTGTCATAGCTGGGCACCATCTAGTTCTTCTGGTCTCAGGCTGATGGAGTTTCTGGTTATGTGGCCCTTTCTGTCTGTTGGGCTAACATTTTCCTTGTGTCTTTGGTGTTCTTCATTCTCCTTTGTTTCAGGCGGGTTAGGACCAATGCACCTTAGATGACCACTCACTAGCTTTTAAGACACAAGACTCAAGGCTGTAAATCCTTACAGAAGCAGACTACTACATCTTTCTCCTGAAGAGCATTTGGTGGGTTGAGACCACTAAGCTTTTGGTCAACAGCCAAGCACTTAACCACTGTGTCCCTCAGAAAACCCAGCCCATTGCTGCTGAGTCAATTCCAAGTCATAACGAACTTGTGCACCACCTGGGCTCCTCGATAGCTGGCTAGCAGCACTTAAATCAGAGTATGAACATGAATATCTGATTTAAAAATATACATGCACTGATTAATACATGGTACATCTACCCTGCAGCTATTCTAAACCCTCTCCTCTTTGTTGGCAAGGACATCAGATGGGGGGCCAGGAGTTTGCCCAGGACTATCCCATGGATGTGACAGCATCTCTTGTCATAGTTTGGAAGGAAAAGAGTAGAATTTCCCTTTTTGTGGATTGCTCCCCATTCTGCTCCCTAACCTTTCAATCTTGTCTCTTCTAACCCCTCATCTGACCTTCTAGTCCCTGGGTGGTAATAACAGTTAATGTGCTTGGTTGCGAACTGGCAAGTTGGCAGCTATTGTGCACCCAGAGATGTCTTGGAAGAAAGCCCTGGCAATCTAATCCCAAAAAACCAGCCATCGAAAACCCTATGGAGAACAATTCTACTCCAATACACAGGAAACTGTGAGTCATGAGACACAGTCAACTCCGCAACTGTTTGTCTGGCTTTTGAAGCTCAAAGCAGTGAATTTGCCTGGAATTGCTGAAAATGCTTCAGTCAATTGGTAACTGCACTCCAGGCATTTTCACTATCTGTTCTATAAAGGAAAGCTACAGAGAAGCACCTGCCTGGTGCAGGATGCGTGACCTAGTGACAACAGTATTGCCTACAGTGTCTAAATAGCATTTGTTTGCTTTTATCGCAGCCCACTTTTTTTTTTTATGATTTAATGAAAGGTTTATTAGAAATGTATAACTGCAAAGAATAAGTGAAAAATCCACATAGAGTTGATTCTGACTCATAGCAACACTCTAGGACAGAGTAGAACTCCCCTATACGGTTTCCAAGGTTCAGTCTTTATGGAATCAGACTGCTACAACTTTCTCCCTTGGAACAGCTCGTGGGTTTGGTCCACTGACCATTTGGGTAGCAGTCAAAGGCTTTAACTACTGAGGTCCCAGATCTCCCTAAAGGATGTATATTTTGTCTTAACTGAGTGAACAGTACTGTATATACATCTATTAGCTGCTTACTTTTTTTTTCTTTTTTCTTTAATTTTTATTTAACATAACTGAGTGAAAATGTACATTCACATATAAATTTACATGCCCCCCTATATGCAGCTTCCACTGCTCTCCCTGTCTGGTGACAGCACACTATTCCTCTCTGCTCCATACATGCCTCATCCTCCCAACAGTCTCCTTTCCCGTCCTCTCTGTCCGCTCCTCTTCCTCCAGCCAGAGGTCAGCAAGATGATATCCTATAGATGTATAGAACCATAAAGTGCGCAGCCCATTTTTTGATGAAATGCATTCACTCCTAGAAGTATATCAGCCAAGGTAACTCAGGCTGTATTGCATAGTTCCCGATGCTTCAAGATATAGTGGAAGGGCCTGGACTTGAAATTAAGGGATTCCAGTCTGGATTTGGCTCCCAGATCAACCTCAGTACCCACATCCTTGGGATATCTGTTGAGTTTCCATGACCAAATTTGACCCTGAGCCTCCAGATACATGATATGGAGGCAGACAGAAACTCAAAGGTCAGTAAAGTCCTTGGGCTGGAGGCCAGGGAACTGAGGAAGAATAATACCAGGCTGCACTAATCCTATGACCCCAGGGATCTCCCACTACCCATGGGGTCCTGCACCCTCTGACCATACTTTAATACAGAATGTGATACTGAGTTTGTCCTCTTTCTGCTGCTGTCCCTAGAATCTCCTCTCCACCATCCTCCAAGACTTCGGCTACGTGATCCTCTGCTCCTCGTCATTCTAACACGTGGTTACTCAGTGACCCCAGCTGGGAAAGGACAATCAGGAAGAATATTTCCTAGAGTGATTTAGGGATCTTTCTAACCAATAAAATCTTGGAGCAAATTCAGAAGCAGCATGGGTCTATTCATTCAAGCAACACCTTGGTAATCCAGTGAAATAAGAGTCCATTGTATCGACAAATCCACTGAAATGCAATTCAGCTCTTATCCAGTCATACATGATTGCAATAAAGTTTAAATTATGTGAACAAAGTACGTAATTTATCCCTACAATCAAAATAATAAGCTTGAAATTACCTGGCTTGATTTGGTTTTGAGGTTGACATTTTGAATTTGTGAGTGTCTGATATGTGTGTATATGTCCCTTCAATAAGAATGATATGGTTCAGAAAAAGGTAAGATTTGGTCTAGGTGTGGTTCCAAGTTTCTGAAATTAGTGTGTTTATTCTTATCTTTGGTCTAAAGTTCAATTTGGGATAAACTCTTGAACGTCAAGGATCAAGTTTAACGATTCCCAGAAAAAGACCCATTGCTGTCAAGTCAATTCTGACTCATAGCAACCCTATAGGACAAAGTAGAAGGGCCCTATAAGGTTTCCAAGTCACCCTTGGTAGATTTAAACTGCTGACCCTTTGGTTACCGGCCAAGCTCTTAGCGAATTATCCTGAGAGTCAAGTAGAATGCTTGGCATTTAGTAGGTACTCAATAAACACTAAGTGATTAAACCCATGACAATATTACATAGTCAAGGAGCTAGAACAAGCAGGCCTACATTGACTGGGGCTTCTAATTGCAAGCTTGCGTCAGTTTGAAGTTCTATCCGTGGAGGGTCATATAGCCACTCCTCTGTCTAGTTTGATTTTTAAGTATATTTCTGTGTAGAAGCTGAGAGGTTAACCAGTGGGGGTTATGGAACCACAACACCTACTGATTGTTGAGGGCATATTATACATCCTGCAGTCTGTTAAGCAACTATCATAGTTGATTTTCTTTTACCTATACAGTAACCTGATGAGTTTGTATCATTCCCATTATAAAGGTCAGGAAATAGAGGCTCAGAGAGACTGACCCTAACTATGATCACTGAACCAGAGGTGGCAATGCAAGGATTTTGTTAGGTGTCTTTGACTCCAAAGTCCAAGCTCCTAAACCCTGCTCCTTACTGATTCCCTAACTCCTTGAAACCTCCCTATTGACTGTTCCCCTCCAAATTTAGAAAACAGTAGTCAGGCACTCTGCCACTTGAGTTTCAGGGTTGTAGATGTATTGGGAAGCCATTTCTGCTCTCACTTATCTGTTGTTTTTTCTTCTTGAACACCTTGCTCACCCCATTTGAGTCTTAAGCGGGGCTGTCCCTGGAAAAAGAGATAAGCAGAGGTTTGTTAACAGCTTCTTCTTTGTCTTAGAACAGCAGGGCCCTGTATCAGCTCAGAAGGCAGCTACAAAGTCCTGCAATTAAGTCCATGAACTTAATTGTCCTAAGTGCTACATGCCTCATCTTTGAGGTACTGCCCTTGGGAAACTGTGCATCAACACCAGCGCCCCAGTTTACCTTTCACAGCAATTTTGGAGCTCTTTCTGGTATGGCCTTTGTGCACAGTGGCACAAGTGGCAAGTTCACAAACTTAATTGTATAATTGTCTGTGAGGGACTTTTTAGCCAGTAAACAAATAACCGTACTGGACCACACTCCCTACTCACCTGATCTGGCCCCTAATGACTTTTTTCTTTATCCGAACATAAAGGAAAAATTGAAAGGAAGACATTTGGATGACATTCAGGACATCAAGGATAATATGACAACAGCTGTGAAGGCCATTCCAGGAAAAGAGTTCCAAAATTGCTTTGAAGGGTAGACTGGATACTGGCATCTGTGCACAGCTTCCCAAGGGGAATGCTTCAGAGGTAACGGTTGTGATATTCAACAATGAGGTACGTAGCACCTCTTCTAAGATGAATTCATGAACTTAACTGTTAGCCCTTGTATATGAGAGCTGTGGTACTCAACCTTGGCTCAACATCAGAATTCCCCAGGGAATGTTTTTTGTAACCAATGAATATTTATCTAAGCAACATCATGCCAACTAATCAACTGAAACTCAATTAAACTTTTATACAGTAACATGCAAATGCAATAAACTTTAAATTATGTGAAAAACCTGCATAATTTATGCCTAAGTTTAACATTATGAAATTTATGTAAACCCTTTAAAAAAATTTTAAACTTTAAACTTAATGTGGGAAGCAGACGTATTTTAATGTATTTGATATGATGTGGAGCAGAAACACCAAAAGTCAGAGTGTCTCGGGCTTTGTTCTCCCAACACCTGCAACGATGGTCTCAGGGAAACCCAGCCACTGCCAGAACCACCACCAAGACAGAAAGGAGAGGGTTGGAGGGTGAAATATCTCCAATTTTGTCTTGTGTAACCCTCTGGTGTCCTGCTGGTGCCTTCCATTGGCTAACCCAATTGTCATCAAACTGGTTACCGTCCTTAGGGAACTTAAAAAAAATACAGACCTCTAGTCCCTATCATAATTATTTCAAAGATAATAATGGATTATCTGCAAAAGGCTCTACACAATTGATGTGAATTATAAAAAAGATTTTCTGGGGACAGTCTCTAACATAGGAATATTGGATTCGCCATCATGCTGGGAGGAAACCTGGTTAGGTGCTTAGCAGCTAACTGAAAGATTGGAGGTGGGAGTCTAGCAGATATTCCTTTGGGAAAAAGATGTGGCACTCTGCCTCCGTAAAGATTATAGCCTTGGAAATCCTATGAGGTGGTACTATTCTGTCTTATAGGGTCCTTATGGATCAGAATTGACTTGATGGCAATGGATTTGTTTTTTTTTTTTATCACGTTAGAAAATAATTTGAATTAAGGAAAGCCTTTGAGAGTACCAGGTTCCTGGGTGCCACAAATGGTTAAGTGTTCATGAACTCATTCAGAGGTGCCTTGAAAATTTTATGGAGTGATGTTCTGTTCTGCACACACAGCATTGCTATGAGTCAAAATCAACTCAGTGACAACAGGCTTTTTGATAGAGCCAAAAAAAGCCACTGCCATTGAGTCCATTTGTCCATTTGAACTCATAGCCACCCTATAGGATAGAGTAGAACTGCTCCGCAGAGTTTCCAAGGAGTGTCTGGTGGATTTGAACTGCTGACCTTTTGGTTAGCAGATATAGCACTTAACTGCTACACCACTGGGGTTTCTACAGAGTCCCTCATAGTGTGCAGAGGCTCTGTAAGGCTAGAATGTGTAATGCCTGATAATTTTCCTGTACTGTACATAAAACATGAAGAGGAATAAAGACGGAGATCACACCGAGCACTTTCTCCACTGAGCTTACAGAAGATGTATTCCCCAGTGTTCAGTGCAGAGAAGGGAACCGAACAACACTGTCGACATGCTAGGCTCATGTGTCACACAATTCCTTTAGAGGAGTGGTGGTAGCAGTCTGTGAAGTGTAAAGGACTGGGCCATAATAACACAAACTAAAGGGTCTTCTCATAAGAATGTCCTATCTTTGAACTTGAATAAAAGTTGTGTAAGCAGTACAATTTGAATTGTTTCATTATTTTGAAGTACATTTGATGGTTTATGTTTGGAAAAGAACTCTGGGTAAACGGTTGCCATGGCACCTCCCAAATGGGTCCAGAAATAATCAGTTACCATTGTCTGATACCTTTCACTGTTGACAGTCACAGCCTTTCCTCGTTCATCTTGGAAAAAAAAGGGGCTAGTGATTCTGCTGGACCAAAATCCGTGCTAAATGGTAACTTTGGGGGGATGAAGTGGATGTTCTTGAATCTCCACTGGATTCTCATGACTCCAAATGCCACAGTTTTGTTAACAGAACCATTCATCCAAAAATGGGCCTGTCACTGAAGATGATTTTTCAACCTCAAACAGGGTCAACTTCCAGTTGCTCAAGAGCCCAGTCAGCAAATGTATAGCTCTGTCCACGGTCACTGGACTTCAGTTCTTGAGTTAAAATAATTTTGTAGAGGTAAAGTTTCAAGTCGAGATGCAAAATTTGCCAAATTGTGATCAACGAAAGGCCTGGTTCTTGCGCTCCGTGAGAAATTGGATTCTTGTTTACACTCTGAAGAATGGCGGCAATGTTTCCACTGGAACGTGCGGTTCGTTGACGCACAGCCATTGTATGGTGGGCAACAGACCCAGCTGTCTCAAATTTTTGGATTAAACACCGAATTGTTTTCTTGGTGGGACAATCATGTACAATGTAAATTTAACGTAATTCATAGAATATTTGGCAAACAGAACACCCATTTTGATACAAACTTTAATAATTTCTATGCATTGTGGAGTCATGTAGATTTTGATGGCTATTTGTCAAGACTAATAAAAAAAAGTGATAAATATGGCTGCTCTCACTTCACAAATATCACCACCATGAGCTGTCAAAAATAGGACATCCTTATTAGAAGACCCTGTAGAATATGACCTCATTGTTCTCAGGGGTGCCAAAAGAAATGGAAAATACCAGAGATGTAGTGATAGGGACAGCAGGATCACTTACCCCAGGGCACAAATGTGAGAGAGTGTCAAAAGAGGCACAGAAAGACCTTCCAAGGAGCCACAAAAATAAAAGATGCCTGATGAGGCAGCTGGACAAGAGGGTGGACGGCATTTCAGCTGATGTGTGGCTGCTTCCAATGTCTACTCATCTTGAAACGGTGCTCCTTACACTTGCTACGACCCTGGAGAATGTCACTTAGCTGGATCTTCCCCCAACCCTGACTCCTTGCTCTTACCTCTGACCAAAGGAAAGTATGAGTTCTCAGTGAAGAGGAAATTTATGTCTCACAAGGCTTGCTGATGACTTCCTTCCCACGAACCACAGGTGTGGCGCCTTCTGGATTTGATGCAGCAAGGGGAGCTAGAGCCAAAAATAAAATTACAGGAGAGGTAAGTGAGCTGGGGTGGGGAGGGGTACTTAGTCTTCTTGAAATAAGGCGTGTAGCAACAGTAAGCATCTCTCTTTTTCTCCGATCTTTAGGACTGGTATCAGCTTGTTGGATTTCATTCAGACCCAGGGCAGTACCATCTGTGGGAGGGCCAATAGTGACCCTCAACGTAATGTTGTAAACAATGCCCTCACAAAAAATCATCATGTTCAGGACAGTTTTTAGGAAAATAGGGACCTGAGACTTCCATCCCCTGCATTATGTAATGATTCTCTTTTACTCAGAGACTATTAATAGCTTTATGACCACTGTTCTTAAAAGTTACCTTTGCATGGTTTTGATGATTACGGGGATCTAGTACATATGAAGATCAATATGTATTTATGCAATGTATATACTTATGTAAATAAATATAATCTAGAATACATTCAGATCCCCTGCTTAAAATTTTCTTTGTTTAGGGGTCTGTTGAATGGCCAACACTGCCTTTGAGTGAGTTCCAACTCATAGCAACCCTATAGGACAGAGTGGAGGAAACTCCACGTAGTTTCCAAAGCATGGTAGATTCAAACTGCTGACCTTTTGGTTAGCAGTCATCACTCTTAACCAATACACCACCAGGGTTTCTGGGATGGCCCTAGCTCTCCCACAAAGATTTTCATGAAGTTTGTTCCTTTGTTTCGGGATTTTCCTAGAACTGTTTAAGTTGTCTACTTCCTACCTCACAAACATGGTCATCACTAAATGACCAAGAAGAACAAAGCCTGCAGGCTTTGCTCTGCCCAAATCCTACAGATGTTCCACAGTGCCACTGCTAATGCTCAGCTGAGACTTATAACTGGGTTTCTCAACCTCAGCATCACTGACCTTAAGGACCAGATCCTTTTCTGTTGTAGGGCCATTCCATGCATTGTAGGATGTTTAGCAGCATCCTTACCCAGCAGAGATTCTGGTTCTATGGTCAATGGTGGGGCCTGAAGATTTGCATTTCTAACAAGTTCTCAGGTGATGTAGTTGTTGTTGCCTACTAGATGCCAATAGCACAGTTGTGGATGCTGTCAGTTGTGACAACCAAAAATATCTCCAGATATTGCTGACTGTCTCCTAGGGGAGGTGGGCTCACACCCAGTGGAGAATCATGGGCTATAGGTACCCCCTGTTCACCCTCCATTCACCCCACTGCAAGTGAAGGTCAATGTGAATCAGGAAAGCCAACTCAGGGCCCACAATTGCACGGGCACCTGAAAGGAAATGGCACAGGTGTGAGTAATGAAAAATAAATGCACTGCATTAAATAGGAAATAAAAAGGCAGATGATACACTCTGGCCAATTTTCTATTAATGTCCTGATATTTTTGTCTCCTTGTGATGGAAAGAATCACAGGTTAACCTACTCCAGAAAAGCGGTCACTCCTGACTTGGGGCAGGTCCCTAAACACAGAAACCTTCCTAATCTGTGTGGCTGTTCACCATTCCTAGAGAAGCCAGGCTGATGGACCCTGAGGGCTCCCTTCAGTTTGGCTTCGGTTCACCATTTGGGTGCTTCTGCCCTCACCCAGATCATATACAGAGCTCAAACGGGAATCCTTCGCATCCTGAATATACCTTACAATTACCCACTCCACAACCAAGGCTCTACAGTAAGCAAAACACACAGTGCTCTTTCTACTCCATCCTATTCAGCCCTAGAAACTGTGCCTGCCCAAAGCCTGCTCATTTCAATTCACCTGCCATCACCACCAGGAAGCCTTCCTTGTTCCCAAAGAGAGAGGTGATATTATTCTCTTCTATGAATACCCGCCCCCCACTCTCTGTTTTCTTAATTCCGTAGTCCTGGTTCATTCTTCTTGTATTTTTGATGTTCATATCCATGTCATGTCCTCTCCTAGAGGGGAGAGAATCAAGAACTGTCTCTCTTTGCAACCTCTAGACTGAGGCTTCTTAAATTATCTGTAGTGAAGAGCCAGCTGACTTTTGTTTTTATTTTCCAGTCCACAGTGGACTGGAAGTACAATCAATGCAAATGACTTCACACAAACAAGAAGATCCAGCTCTTGGATGGCATGGCCATATCTCATTACCATAAACATTTTCTAGATGCTTAGTCTCTGTATGGAAACTCTGGTGGCGTAGTAGTTAAGTGCTATAGCTGCTAACCAAAAGGTCACCAGTTTGAATCTACCAGGTGCTCCTTGGAAACCCTACGGGGCAGTTCTACCTTGTCTTATAGAGTTACAATGAGTCAGAATCGACTTACAACAACGGGTTTCGAGGGCAGGTTTACTTTCCATGTACACCACCATCTTGTCGTGACATAGTGACAGTTCAAGGACTGGCATTAGCTCATGGACCACTCCATGAATGCCATGGTTCCAGCACAGCGCCTTTCACAGGGAGGTTTTTGATCAAACTCTACTGCAGCAGATGGTCTCAGACCTAAGCATGCAGAAGAACCCCCTGAGGGGCTTAAGATAAACAGCTGGACCCCACCCCGAGTTTCTGATCCAGGAGATCTGCAGTGGGGCTCAAGAATGTTCCTTTCTAACAAGTTTCTAGGCAATGCTGCAGAGATTTTGAGAATCCCTGGACTAAAGAAAGAACCCCGGTGGCACGGTGGTTAGGCGTTTGGCTGCTGATCAAAAGCTCAGCAGTTCTAATTCACCAGGCACTCCTTGGAAACCTTATGGGGCAGCCCTCTGACCTTTTGGGATCACCATGAATCAGAATCTACTCCATGGCAATGGGTTTGGGTTTGGACGGAAGGAATGAGCAAATGTCAAGTACACTGCCTCCTGGTGGTGGCCTGTCTTTGTAACAGGCAGAGTCACTAGAGCAAACTCTGCTAACCTCACAAATTCATCCACCTGAAGCAAAGCTTATCTATCAGCTACAGTACTGCGCCACATGGGAGAAATCCACGAGTAAACCTAAGGGTCAATACCTTGGGACTGTTCTGAGAGGAGTTCCTCGACAGGTGGCTGTGTAGGTGATGCTGAAGGAGAATACTGGGGTGATACTTGAGGTGCTTCCACAGTCGCAGGCCCCAGAGATGTGCATAACTGGGGTGACGAAGATCTGGATGGTGATTCACATGACTGAACCTGCTGCTGCGGTGATGCAGGTGGCAGCTCATGTGGTGTGACAGGTAGTGATGAGTCTGATTTTAAGCTAGATGGTGACTGCATAGCTGGTACAGGTGGTACAGGTGATACAGCTGGTGAGTCATCCGGAGACTGCGACGGTGGTGAGGCCAGCGGTGATGCAGGTGAATGCGCAAACGAAGAGACAGATGCTGAAACTGGTGACTCCACAGGCTCCTCACATGTGAATTCAGGTGTCTGCCCAGGTGGGGACACGGGCGGGCTAGGGATACCCTTCCCGTCCCCTTTGGGAGTCCGCTGTGTGTGAAGTTGTGTGGATTCTTCCAGACTGTCTGGCTCTGCGTGGAGGCGTGGCAGGCTGTGTTCAGGACACTCATTGCCAAGGGCAAGTTCTATCTGGCAGTACACTTCTACCCGGGGGAAAATCACTCTCTTGGAAGGAGAATTAAGGTAAACAGCATCTAGGAAAAACCACAGCAGGGGGCCCAAAATGGCATTACTAACCCCTGACGTCTGCATGGCACTTGCAAACAATGCTTCTTCAGATTATTTTCATAAGCATGATTAATAGTTTTCAATTTGAATTTATACTTAAATATACATTAGGGTCGCCATGAGTCAGATCCAACGCGACAGCACTTGGCTTGGCTGGCTATACATGAATTTATATTGAGTATCTGGTTGTGTATTAAACCGCCTATTTAACAGTTACATACTGAGCATCTGTAGGTGCAGGCATCGTACCAGACCCTAGGAAGTGAAGCGGAATAAAAGGAGATGTGATAGTTCCTAACCTCTTAAAGCTTATGGTCCAGTGTGTGAGAACCAGGTAATTTTTCTGCAAATCTAAAACTGTTCCCAAAATAAAGTTTGCTGAAGATCTGGAGGGAAACGGGCAAAAGAATTAAATATACACTTTATCAAAGAATATATATGGATATCAAATAAGCGAATGAAAAAATGCTCAATATTAGTAGTTATTAAAAAAAAAAAAACTTTGCTGTCAACTCATAGTGACCCTATAGGACAGATTAGAACAGCCCTCATGGAGTTTCCAAGGAGTTCCTGGTGGATTCAAACTGCCAAACTTTTGGGTAGCAGCCATAGCTTTTAATCACGAAGTCCAAGTTTTGCATTAGTCATTAGAGAAATATGCATTAAAACTACACTAGGATTCCATCACACACCCATTAGAATGGCTAAAATTAAAAAGCCTTATACCAACTGTTCAGGAGAATGTGGAACAACTGAATCTCTCATCCAGGAGCCCTGGTGGCACAGTGGTTAAGTGTCAGGCTGCTAACCAAAAGGCTGGCAGTTCAAATTAGCCATCCAGTCCTTGGAAACCCCACAGGGCAGTTCTATTCTGCCCAGCACAGTAGAATCGGCTCGATGGCCATGGGCATGGGGACAATGCATATTAACAGCAGTTTTATTTACACTAGCTTCAACCTGGAGACAATCCAAATGTCCATCAACAGGTGAATGGATACATGAACTGTCACATGTCCATATGAGGAAATGCCACTCAGCAGTACAAAGAAATGAACTTTTGGTATGCCATATCATAAATGAATCTCTAAGTAACTATGAGTCAAAGAATCCACAAAAAGGAGTTCATACTGTAAGATTCCCGTGCTGTGAAAATGCAAACTTATCCATAGTGATAGAAAGACTAGGGATTGCTTGGAGTTGGGGTGGGGGTGGTGGAAATCGGAGGGTAGAAGAGATCACAAAAGGGAATTGAGGAAGCTTTTTGGGGTGACGGATTGTTCACTATTTTGATTATGATGATGACTTCACATATGTGTCAACACATCAAACTGTGAAGGCAGGAAGGAAAGGAGAGAAGGATGAGGGGAAGGAAGTGGAGGAGGAAGGGAAGGCCCAGCCCAGCATGCACACTCAACATGCAAGTTCACAGGTCTGTGTGGGGAATGTGGAGTTTCAAGCATGCCAGTGAGCAGCGCCCTTCCCTTTGGCAAAAGGCTGCTGCTAGGAGGGGCCAAGGTGGAGAGGATGGTTAGCCTGGCAAAGGAATGATTAAGTAGATGCGAGTCCTTCAGGGGGGAGGACAAAGAGCATGCAATGATGTGAGTGAAAAGTTGGGGGTGACACCCTAGGGATGTGGCTTCTTGTGAGAGCTGATGTCTATCTGGGGGCAGGCAGGCAAGCAGGGTCTGTGGGCTGGGGTGGACCACATCTCTGTTCCCAGACGGCAGGTAGGGAGTAAGAGGCGGCTGTGGGCACCAAGTGCAATTTTTCATGGTACATCGGTAGCTCCTGCTCCCCTCTGGTGTTGGGAGAAAAATACAGCCCCACCAAACCTAAGGCGATTTAGGTGGTGAAGGTGAAATTTGGACCAGGAAAGCCAAATTGGGAGAGAAAGCAAAAACTGCTGGTAGCCTCACAAGACATTTTCTTCATTGTGAGTTGCGTTCATTCCTATTTGGAGTGAGTCCAGCACCATGAGGAAAACCTTCATCATTCCTGTATCTCTCCAGTTTTTTTGATGATACATGCAATAACACCATTAGAATTTCATCCTGCCATTCACATTTGTCAAAAGGTCCATGCCCAGCTAAGGGTGAAGGTTGGGGAGTAGGTAAGAGGGTACTGAGTTTCCACAGAGTGGGATGGAGGGGCTGATGAGAAACACCAGGACTAGAGATGCCAAAGAACTCCCTGTAACTTTCTCCAGGGCTTTCCCTGAGTGAAAAGGAAAGAAAAGAATTTCTAGGAAAGACAGGCGAGACGGTGTGGAAGTGGCTAGCAAGCCAGGCTGTAACCAGAGTTAGAGAAGGGGTCCCCCAGGGCAAGAAGCCAGTATCTGCTCCAAGACCCAGCTACCCAATCAAGGGATCCTGCTGTCTTAGGCTGGGTTTTCTAGAAAAGCAAAACCAGTGAAACACACACACACACACACACACACACACACACACACACATATGTAGAGGCTGGCAAGTCCCAAGCCCATGAGTTAGATGTCTGACGAGAGGCTTCTCCTAACTCACGTACCCGCAGTGGCTGAAGAACCCAAGATCAGCAGATCAGACAGCAGGCTGCTGTCTCATGGGTTATGGAGGCCGATAAATTCCAAGAACGTCAGGCAATATGGCAGGCTGCTGGCTCAAGTCTCAAGAACCAGCGATCAGATGGTGATGAGCTGGATGCAGGATTCAGAGTGAACAAAAGCCAGAAAACTTTGCCAGAACATCCATATGGGCTGGATGCAGGCCACATGCCAATGAAACATCCTTTACAACTGACTGGCTGATTATATCAGATCGCATCATGGAGGTGATTATGTTATATCACAAAGTGGAAGATAACCACATCATTACATAACTGCAAAACTACTTCACTACGTAACTGCCAATCATGGCTCAGCCACACCCTTAACCATCACAACCTTAACCCTCACAGCCCACCACTTGTCAACTTGGTACCTGTACACATCTCCTTAAATCGTAAACAATCTCTAAATACAGATAATTACAAAATCATAATTACAACTAACATGTACAACCAAAAATACATGAGCCTATTTATATGCGATATTTCCTAAGTGAAGAAAACTAAGATATCTGATGCACACATACAAGAAACGAATACTCGTAACAACCATAGCCCTCATTTCGCCAGCTGGTCACGTGATCCCAACTGATATTTAGAACTACCTTCTTCTACCACCCATTCCACATTCCCTTTGCCCTCAGGAAGCTAGTTGTTGTTCTTTGCCTGGTGGGGTGACATAAACCTTCATTCCTAAAGAGTCTGTGCTGCATTGGGTTGTTGTAGTTTTCCATTGACTTAAAAAATAGGACATAGTAGTATTAAGAGATGTCCTAAGGGATTTCTTTATTTACTCTTGTTTACTTCCATTATATAATATCAGTCCAATTTCATTCTGGTTATCAGGATCAATCACACCAGCCAAAAAAGTAACTCCCTTCTTTGCCTGTGATTCAGAGGTATGAAGAACCCAAAGTGCCCAGGTAGTGTTCTTAACTTCTAATTCAGTTCAATGGAACCAGTGTTGTGTCTCCTGGTGGCAGCACTCCTCCTTTTAAGACTAAGACCTCTAAACCTACAAAGCATAGGGTCGTGAGGAGAATCAGCAACAATTTTGTGAGCTGGCCATTACCATTTCCACTCTTTAATTCCTAGACCCTTGAATCCTAGCTGTGGGAGAAACACCACCATATATTGGACACTGGTTTAGCGCATATACAGCCTCTTAGAGAACACTACCCCAACCCTGCAAGGTCCTGCCACATAGCTGATGTCATAACTGTGTCTTCAGAAGGCTATTCCATCATTTTATCAAGCCAGTTGTGCTTCAGGATGAGGGGAAGCATGGTAAGACCACTGAAATCTGTACATGGATCCACTGTCACATTCAGTTGTTGGGAAGTGAATTCCTTGATCCGAGCAATGCTGTGGGATACCATGACAGCAGATAATGCATTCCGTAAATTCACAGATGGCAGTTTTGGCAGAAACATGGCTTGCAGGGAAGGCAAATCCATATCTAGAGTAAGTGTCTATTCCAGTAAGAACAAAATGCTGCTCTTTCCATGATGGAAAGAATCCAACATAATCAACCTGCCACCAGGTTGCTGGCTGATCAAGGAATAGTGCCATATTGAGAACACAGTGTTGGTCTCTGCTGCTGGCAGACTAGGCACTCAACGATGGCTGTAGCCAAGTCAGCCTTGGTGAGTGGCAGTCCATTTTGCTAAGTGCATGCATAACCTCCATCTGTGCCACCATGCTCACTTTGTTCATGAACCCATTGAGCAATGACAGGAGTGGCTAGGAATACAGAATGACTGATTTCAACAGAACATGACCCACTTGATTATTAAAACCCTCCTCTGTGAGGGTCACCCTTTGGCAAGCATTCACAAGAGATGCAAATCTCTTTACTTCTTTGGCTCACTCAGAGAGGTATATTCATTTACCTCTTCCCTACAAATTTCTGTTCTCCGGTTTTCTAGTCCTGTTCCTTCCAAGTCCCTGATCAGCCAGCCAGACCACTGGCCACAGCCCATGAATCAGTATTCAGTTGCACACCAGGCCGTTACTCCTTCCAAACAAACAACTAGGTGCACTGCTCAAAGTTCTGTTTATTGTGAAGATTTCACTTCACCACTGTCCTTCACGGAGGTCCCAGAGAAAGGCTGCAGTGCTGCCACTGTCCATTTTTGAGTTGTGTCTGCATCTTGTGCAGAGCCATCTGTAAATCAGACCTTAGTTTTCTCTCCCTCAGTGAACTGATGCTAAGGAATTCCCCATGAGGACATAGATACAGACTGGTTGACAGATAATGTGGCAAGGGTGGAGGTGATAAGTATTTGGCCACTTCCTGATGCAACTTACTTGTGCCTACAGGTCCTGCTTGGGACCAATCTCATGTATACCACTTCCATTTAACGATGGAGTGCTGCTGTACATGTCAGACTTTTTGGCTCCGTAAGTCAGACGATACTCTCAGATCATGATGGGTGGCTTGAACCTCATGGTGATTTGATGGCCCATGGTTAAGAGTTTAGTCTCTATTAAGGTCCAGTAATAACCCAAAAGCTGTTTCTCAAAGGAAGAGCAGTACAAAAGATGGCAGTGTTTTCCTCTGAAATCCTAAGGGTCTGCACTATGATTCATCAATAAGAGCCTGCCAAAAATTCTTTATCTGACATTGACACCTCAAAAACCATTGAATCATCTGGATCATATGACCTAAGTGGCAGAACAACCTAAAACTGCTACAGAGCCTTCTCTTGTCCTGGGCCCCACTCAAAACTAGTAGTTTTTCAAGTCACCTGATAAACAGGTTAGAGTAGCTCACTCAGTTGAGGGATATGTTGCCTCCAAAATCCAAAGAGGCCCACTAGGCACTGTGTCTCCTTTTTAGTTGTGGGAGGGGCCAAATGCAAGTTTATTCTTCACTTTAGAAGGAATGTCTTGTCATGTCTCACACCACTGGACTCCTAGAAATTTAGCTGGGGTAGAAAGTACCTGAATTGTTGTGAGATTAATGTTCCACACTCTGGCAGTCTTACCAATAAGTCTAGAGTCATTGATCCTTCTTCCTTACTAAGTCCAATAAGCATAATGTCATCAATGTAACAGACCAGTGCAATATCTGGCAATCAAGATCTCTGATAACTAAATTACGACATAGGGCTGGAGAGTGCATATACCACTGAGATAAGACAGTGAAAGTTTATTGCTGACCTTGCCAGCTGAAGGCAAATTGCTTCTGGTGTTCCCTCAAAACCAGAATTGAGAAGAAGGCATTAGCCAGATCAGTAGATGTGCACCAGTTACCAGGAAATTTGTATTAATACATTAGAACAATGAAACCATATCTGGAATAGCAGCTGTGGTTGGTGTCATCACCTGATTAAATTTACAATTCCACTGTCATTCTTCAAGATCCATCTATGTTTTGTACAGGACAAACAGAAGAGTTGAATGGGCATGTGGTGAGAATCACCACCCCTGTATTCTTTAAGTCCTAAATGGCAGTAGTAATCTCAGGAATCCCTCCAGGAATATGCTATTGCCTCTATTTTCCTAGGTAGGAGCAGTTCTAATGATTTCTGCTTGGTTTTTGCTAACAAAGCAGCCCTTACTTCACTTGTCAGGGATCCAGTATGGGAGTTCTGCCAACTGCTTAGTATATCTATTCCAGTTATACATTCTGGATCTGAGGAAATCACTGCAGGATGGGTTCAAGGACCCACTGGACCCACTGTAAAATGAACCCAAGCTGAGATTCCATTAATAACCTGACCTTCATATGCTCCTACTCTGACTGGTGGGCCACAGTGACATTTGGGTCTCCCAGAATTAGTATTAGTTAATTCAGAGCCAGTATTAGTAATCCCTCAAAAGTCTGATTATTTCTTTCTTACCAGCAAACAGTCACTGTCATAAAAGGACATAAATTCCTTTGGGGAAGGCTGGAAAAACATTAACAGTATACATTTTTGGCAGTGTAGTGAGGTCCTTCCTGAAAGGAAACTTCACCCCCCCCTCCACTTTATTTAAAGGGTTGCAGGTCTGTAAACTGACTCAAGTCTGTGAATTGATTGAAGAGACACGACTCTATTCTGGTGATTCAAATTAGGCTGCCCTTCATTTAGCCTAGAATCTTTCAGCTTGTACGTTCAAGTAACTGTTCAGTAGGTTTCCCATCTGTTTCACAACTAGAGACACCACAGCTAAGTTGTCAACATCATAAATTCATAAGAGTGAGGTTATTCTGATTACTATTTTGATAGGCTGTCTATTACAGTAACAGCGCCCACTTTGTCTTTCTTTGACTGTTGCCACTCGTCCCCCACCATCATGGGGTCCAATCAGTCTCACTGTAGTTTGGTGTCTTAAGTCAGTTAGGGTCACTCCTGCTGTCAAATCTGACTTACATAAAATAATAATCACAGCAGTCTTCAAGTAAGCTGGCCCTTCCTTCACAGATTTTTTCACTAATGTATAAAATGTATGTTCTCTGTGTACTCCATATTGGGTCTGTCAGTATAATCTGATATACCCACTCTCACATGGCAACTTCCCTAAGCCTTTGAATATCTTCTTCTACAGTATGCCTTCTATAGTATTCTGGTACTTCAACCTAAGTAGGCCACTGATTAATCCATGCTTCAGTGAACCAATCAAAGAAACTATTAGATCCTTTCCCAAACTCTTGATCCGAAACAGTGAATGAAGACTCTGTGATTAGGTGGTCTTTGTCAATAAATTCAGACTGATCTAACTTTATGTTCCTTACACCATTGTACCAAACTCTTAGCAGACATTCTCACACATATTTCTCAGGCTTCTGTTTGTACATATTAGGGAAGTCAAGCAGTTCTTTTAGGGTATAGCATACCTCTTCCTAGGTCATGCTTTGTACTTCACCTTTTGGGGCTCACTTGGACTTAAGTCTAGTTGTAGACCCATAACTTGTTGCCATCGAGTTGATTCTGATTCATAGTGACCCCGGTAGAACTGTCCCATAGAGTTTCCAAGGATTTCCTGGTGTACTTGAACTGTCAACTTTTGATTATCAGCAGTAGCTCATAATCACTACACCATCAGGGTTTCCAAGTCTAGGAAAGAAAAGGGTGGTATGAGATGTGTTTTGAGAACATTCAGCAATGTCTTGTATGGCATCTGCCTCAGGCAATGACCCAGATACCTCCCCAGGTGATGACTCAGACAAAGGCTCTTCAGACACAGCTGGGTTAATTTCACCAAATGGAGGTAGAAGTTTACACTCAAAAAGGTGTCTTAGCAGACAGACGGACTCATCTCTTCAGACAAGAGTAAGAGGGCTCGTTCTGTTAATAGGAGTAACTAAATGGAATTTAGGGGTTCAAAGTCCCCAGCTGCCTGAGTATCTGCTCAAATGTCTTCATTCCAAGTTTCATGATCTGTTTCTTCCCAATCAATGTCCTCACTTTAACTTGATATACGACTGGAGGCTGGGAATTCAACTGGCATTTTAATTCAGCCACTCTTACAATAAGACTCTTGGTTTAATTTTTGGCAACATCAGCTCTATTACTAAAAGGACTAAGGCCTTCTTTCAGAGTACATGTGGAAGCTTGGAGGTTGTTCATAAAATGCTTGAGCTGTGACTCAAAAGCCCTGAGCTCATCTCTTTCTTTCACCATCAGGACCAACCAGTTTCCTTATACTTCTCATTCTGACTAAATTGTAAAAAGCATCAAACATAAGATTACTCAGAACCTTGCCTCTCATCAATACTCAATCTCTTGGTGGTGATATTTTGTGTATTTCTATCGCCACTTCATGATAGACTGAGAAAAGGTTGAAGTTGTCAAGAATTTCATTTTACTTGGTTCTACAATCAACAACCATGGAAGCAGCAGTCAAAAAATTAAAAGACATACTGCGTTGGGAAAATACACTGTAAAAGATCTCTTTAAAGTGTTGAAAAGCAAAGATGCCACTTTGAAGAATAAGGTGCACCTGACCCAAGCTACAGCATTTTCAGTTGCATCATATGCATATGAAAGCTGGACAATGAATAAAGAAGGCAGAAGAAGAACTGATGCCTTTGAATAGTGATGTTACAGAAGAATATTGAAAATACCACGCACTACCAAAGGAACAAGCAGAGCTGTCCTGGAAGAAGTACACCAGAGTATTCCTTAGAATCAAGAACAGCAAGACTATGTCTTACATACTTTGGACATATCATCAGGAGGGATCCTTTCCCGGAGAAGGACATTATGCATAATAATATTGAGGGTCAATGAAAAAGAGGAAGACATTCAATAGGATGCACTGACACAGTGGTTGTAACAATGGGCTTAAGCATAAAAACAACTATGGGCATGGCACAGGAGCAGGTAGTGTTTCAGTCTGTTGTACATAGCGTTGCTGTGAGTCGGAACTGACTAGACGGCACGTAACAACAACACTGCCACCTCATGCCATAGATTTGCAGTGCCTTGTTTACTACTAGAAGCAGAGTTATAAAGATCTTTAAGATTAACTAGACTTGAGAACCAACTGAGAAAAACCATCCTTACAGTGTTACTTCTCTAGAACCACCGCTGGTACCAGACATCTTAGAATGAATACCCTAAAGAAACAAAACCAGTGAAGGTAATGGCTCATGTAGTTTTAGAGGCCACCAAATCCCAAGTCCATGGGTCAGGCATCCGGCTGGAGGCTTCTCCTAATGCAGATAACTGCAAGGCTGAAGAACCCAAGATAGGCAGACCAGATGGCAGGCTGCTGGTTCACAGGCTGTGAAGGCCAATGAGTCTCAAGATTGCCAGGCAATATGATAGGAACTTGGCTCAAGTTCCGAGAACCAGAGGTCAGATGATTATGAACTGGATGTAGGATCCCAAGTGAGTAAAAGCCAGTGAGCTTTACCCGAATATCCATATATATATATAGGCTGCAGACCATACCCCTGAGGAAACATCACTTACAACTGATTGGCTGATCAATCAGATCACATATGGAGATGATTACATTATACCACAAAACATAGAATAACCGTATCATTCTATAACTTCCAAACTACATCGTTACATAATTGACAAACCACTGAGAATCATGGCCAGCTAAGCACACACATAACCTTAACTACTACACTTCCCAAATCCCAACTCTCAAGTACACACCACTGCTGAGAAAAAGGAGGGGAGGGCGCACCCCAGATGGTAGCAGAAAAGACCCAAGGCTCTAGTCAGCCCTTCTCATTTGTAAGGCTCTGTAGGTGAAGTCCCACCTCCAACTCCCATGACACCTCTCAGACCATCTGTCTTTGGGCACTTGGGCTCAGTTTTCACAGCTGTCACCTGCTGTGGAGGATGGGGGAAGTTATCAGAGGAGAAGCAGGGTTAGGAGGAATCTGTCCTGAAGAGAGGTCAGAGGCAAGGGCCTGTCTCCATGGTCAGAAGGGACAGAGATCTGGATGCACTGTCCCTGAGACGTAACACTCCTATGTTCTCAATAACAGCTACCATTTATTTGAGCATTGTGCTAAGGGCTATATGTGTGTTCACTTCTTTAATCCTCACAACAGCATCCTGAGGTAGGTCATAAAATTAGTCCTCTTTTGCCAAGTGCTGTCAAGTCGGATCCGACTCATGGCGACCCTTTTACAGATGAGAAAACCGAGGCTCCAGGAGATGAATCACTTGCCCAAGATCACACAATTAACAAGTGTCAGGAACCAAGATATAAACCCTTTTTACAGTTTAGGAAACCCAGACTCAGAGATGGGCAGAGATTTTCCTGAGGCCATTCTGGAGAGCTGGAGAAATCAGCTTAGGGCTACCCATCTCCAGAGCCCATGTCTTCTCCATCCTGTTCTCCCCGCCTCCTCCCCTCTCTTTTGGGAGAAAGGATCCAAGAGAAAATAAAGAGACAGGAAAAAGGGAGCTTGGGAAAACAAGAAGCGATTCTGAAGGAAAACAAAGAGAGCATACCCTAGCGAAGAAAGCCCATTCAATCCCTTCGTTTCGTCTTCAAAGTATTTTTTAAACTATATACACAAAAACTCACCACAACATTACTCATAATAGTAAATATTTGGGAACTCAAAGGAATGATCCAATAAGGCTTCCCATAAAACTCTGTGGTGGAATGTTTTACAAATGACACTTACAAAGCCATGTGGCAACATGGGAAAAGCTGATAGCATTAGATAAACACTCTTTGATTCAGTAATCTCTTTTTCTAGGAATGTGTTCTAAGGAATTAATCTTCAATACAGAAAAACTTCCCACCCCACCCCCTGCTGCACCCTTTTAACAGATGTTTGCCACGGTCTTCATGAAGCATTTAATATATCTCACTGGAATCATTCCTTCAGCCCTGATAATACACAGAGGGTATAGGTGGGCAGAAACACACTTTCCAAACCAAACTCAGATCAAAGGATCTTCTCTTTGAGTTCTCACTCAAAGCACTAACCTGATACAAACTAACCACACTAGTTCTACACTAACAAGATGGCTTCATGGAACCTGAGACAGGAATTCTCCAGGGAGCTATGAGTTATATGTTTCCCAAGTATATAGTTTAAAAAGTCATAAATAGGCAGTTGATTCTCGTTATTCACAGTAGTTGTATTATGTAAACTTGTGCCAGCACTGAATTAACAATTACTGAACCATTGCCTATAAGGGAAATACAGGGTAGGTCTCTACCAGCCTTTAGTAACATTCTTACCAACCAATCAACATGTGACCTAGTTTTGTGTGAGTTTCTGTTTAAAGACACCTTATTTAATATATGGAAACCCTGGTGGCATAGTGGTTAGGTGCTACAGCTGCTAGCCTCAAAGGTCGGCAGTTCAGATCCACCAGGCACTCTTTGGAAACTCTATGGGGCAATTCTACTCTGTCCTATAGGGCTGCTATGAGTTGGAATTGACTTGACGGCAATGGCTTTGGCTATAAGTAGTCCCCCACTTATGATGCACTCAAATTATGACAAACCACATTTAAACAACCATCTTTTTCCCACACATCTTATTGTTAGTGATAAGGACTACATGCAGTGCTGTAGCTTGTAATTTGTTAACATTATCATTCTCAGATGTTCATTTGCAGATGTTCAGTGTTATGATTTACTGTTTCAAACCCTGCTGCTCAGCAGGCTAGGGCCTGGTCTACAACGAAGTCAGTGTCGGTGTTGGTGTTGGGAGTCTGAATGGATAGAAAGTTGAGCAATGTTTAGCTCTAACGACATATGACAAATGAACTGTGCATGCTGCCAACAGCCATTACCACTCCCACTTCATTGTTATGATGCTGACACCTATGTCACTGCAGACCAGGCCTATAGAGTGATCGTAATTCAGCATTTTGTACAATCAGGAGCCTGAGTCATTAATTTCACCATCAAAATAAATTTTTACAATTTGTGTATTTTTTATGTATGCATGTATTAAAATATGCAAACCCTGGTAGCCTAGTGGTTAAGAGCTACAGCAGCTAACCAAAAAGGTCGGCAGTTCAAATCCACCAGGTGCTCCTTAGAAACTCTATGGGGCAGTTCTACTCTGTCCTATAGGGTTACTATGAGTCAGAATGGACTCCATAGTGATGGGTTTGCTTTGGTTGATTTTGGTATTAAAATATCTGTGGGTTTACATGCAATGTTTGCCACCCCCAAAGAATAATACTGGAAACTGAAAATATATATATATACATATTCGCCTTAAGTCACAACCGACTAATGACAGATGCATCAGAAAGGAACCCCATCATAAATCGAGGACTGCTTGTATCACCAATTCATTAACCCTAAACTCACAGTCAAACAGCACTGCAACTGATGCCCCAACAAATCTTACATGACGCGTGTGTTTTCTTTGTAAGGCATGTCACAGCTTCCCTGCACTTAGGCACACTGGCTAACACTTCAGCATTATGGTTGGGGGCCTCTTTAAGCAGTGTAATCACCAACCAAAAGCACAAAAATGTGGAAAGCGTGGTGCTAAAATGACACCTATTTACAGTCTGAGCTGAAACAAGAAGGCAGAGCGACACCTTGCTGGACCTTGGTTGGAAACGTGCACTTCTGCTGACTCAAAGTTTCTGCCACCGGCACACACATGTGAATGTCTATAGAAGCACCTTGAGTATGGAGTTCGGAGTTCCAAATGCAGGTTGGTGAGTGAGCAAGTCAAAGGGAAAGCCGTGGTAGTGCGATGCTTAAGCGGTGAGCTGCTAACCGAAAGATCAGCAGTTAAAAGCTCCTGAGACAAAGATGTGGCAGTGTGATTCTGTAAAGATTACAGCCTTGGAAATCCTATGGGGCCGTTCTACCCTGTCCCACAGGGTCTCTGTGTGTTGGAATCAACTCGATAGCAACGGATTTGGTTTGGTTTTGAGGCAAACTGAAAATACATACTTGCAAAGAATGAGGAAGAACTGTATTTGCTCACACGCCTTCCCTTTGCCACAGGAACCCTAATTTCTGATACAGTGGCCTGTCCTGGGCAGTGCAAACTGTCAAGTCTCTGCACCCACTTCTCATTCTCCTAGCGAAGGGTTCCTCTAGCTCACAATTTGAGGGCTGGAGGGGATGCTCCTTTACTCAGCTCTTCCAATTCCTGCCTTTCCTGCACCCTCCAAGTCTCCCCTTCCCCAGAGCTCCCCATGGTACTTACTCAGCCGCTTCAAGTATGAAACTGCATCATCGTACCCTCGGTAATAGTAATTGTGCAGGACCTGGGGTTTGTGGGAAGGAGGGGACACCAGGAAAATAAGTACACCTGCAGCAACAGAGACGAGGTCCCCCTACCCAGAGCAATGCTTCTCATGGCTTGTGAGCTTTATCTGAGGGGCTTTGATCCGACTCGACGGCACTTGGCTTGGCTGGCTTGCAAAACTTATTCTTCCAGTGTCCCTTTCCTCATCATTTGCTAAGAATTGAGGAGCAATTCCTGATAATTATTTAGAGAAGAACCAGAGAAGGGACATTTAGGCCAAATGAACAGCAGAGTTTAGACTTCAGGATTCAAATCCTACTGCTGCCACTTGTTGGCTCTGTAGCTATTAGCTTTCACAGCCTCCACGTCTTCATCTGTAAAATGGGACTAATTATAGTATGTGTCACAGAGGATGCCGGAAGCCCACTGGAGTCCTGGTTAAGAGCTTGCCTACTAACCAAAAGGTCAGCAGTTCAAATCCACCTCCCTCTCCTTGGAAACCCTATGGGGCAATTCTACGCTGTCCTATAGGGTTGCTACAGGTCAGAACTGACTCAATAGCACCTTACAACAACAATTAAGCTTTTCCTATAAAGGGCCAAATAGTAAATATTTCAGGCTTTGTAGGCCACAGAAAGTCTCTATTACACATTCTTTCTCTTGTTCTTCTTTTTTTTTTCTCACAGTGCTTTAAAAAAGGAAAATCAATTCTTAGTTCCTGAGCTGTTTATAAACAAGCCATGGGTTAGGTTTGGCCCATGGGCTGTAGCTGGCTAACCTCTGCTTTGTGCATTTCCTGGTAGAGCAAAAGCACTTAGTGAGTGTTCCTCCCAGGGGTTTTGGTATCACAACGCTTTATGGGGGAGAAAACTGAGGCTGGGATAGCTTAGGGGACTTGCTCAAGGTCACACAGCCACTTAGCAGCAAGGTCAGAATGCAGCCCACGAGAAGTTTAAACCATCACTTGAGGGGAACTTCAGTGGCATCCAGCGGTTCCCCCATCCCATCCCCAGTCCCTGCTGGCCCCAACCCCACCTAGCCTGGCCAGCCCACCTTGCCTCTCACCTGCAGGTCTGGAGGGAACAGTGCATCGTTCAGCCTGGCAATGTTCTCCATGGACAACTGGAAGGAGTAGTTGAACAGGCGAAAGTCACTGAAGATGGCAGGGCAGTCCCGGGGACAGATGTCCTGCTGCCCACTGAAGGTGGAGATGGTGATGGAGTCCGTCCAGAAGGAGCAGGGCTGCATGCTTGTGAAGCCCCCATCGATGTACCTCTGCAGATGGAGTGGCACAGAGGGAGAAAGGCTCATTTGGGGTCAGGGGTCCTCACAGAGTTCATCAAGGTAATGGACCCACTAGGACAGGCCTTGACACCAATGTCCAGTGTGGGTCAGTGGCATGCCCAAGGTCACCTGGTGAGTCCACAGTGGCTCCTGGGCTCCCAGCCCAGTGCTGAGGTTGGGAGCGTCAGTGAGGAAGAAGGAGGGGATACCCACACTCTGGATAAAGGCTACCCTCCCCCAAACACTCAGCTGCTGAGAGCAGAGCTGGGGAGTGGAGTGCTTCCCTGTGGCCTTTCAAGAAGGTGTACATGGAGGGGGGAAGATCCTGAGCAGGTTCTGAACTATTCACTCCCCCTGACTGTCATAGTTCTGCTTGCCTCACCCTTCTTTGAGGTCATGCACCCTGAACACTAGCAAAACACCCATGTCCAGCAACCCTGTGTGTCCTCCATCAGATCCCTCCAAACTCGAAGATTCTGTCCCCTGATGTATGGATGAAAGTCAACGAATACCGAGACTCTCACACTCTACAGCGCCTGAGAATCACAGGGGTGACCCGCAACACAGGCTCCATGTGCCAGCTAAATCCTAATCTCTGGACCTCATTTTCTTTCCATGTAAAATGAGGATGGAGAAGGGGGATTAGACTGTCCTTACTCTGTGTCATCTGTGGACCAGCAGCAGGAGCATCACCTAAATGCAGATTCTCAGGCCCCACCTCAGATCTACTGGATCATATATATCCTGTGTACATACACACACATACACACACACACACACACACACACACACACACACACACACACACACACACACACACACACAGAATTTAACTAGATTCCCAAGTGACCCATGTGCATGTTAAAATTTGGGATTACTGACCTAGCTGCCCTCAAAGGTCCCTTCTGACCCATCATTCAGCGTTCCGGTTCTGATGTTTCAGGATCTCTATTCTAGACTCTGTGCCACAGCCTGGCAAAGCTGTGGTCCCTTTTGGCCTTCCAGGCTCATGAAATCCTTCTTAGAGAATTTAATTGCAGGCTGGTCCATGAAGAGGCAGACATGGGAAATCAAGCAAAGAGCGGGAAGCCAAAAAGGTTTAGAAAGTGGACAAAGGTGAGGTATCTGTGTGCTGTGAAGACCAACAGAGGGGACCTTAGGGAAAAGAAGCACTCAGCCTTTGTTAAGAGAAAGGGGGTTTACTTGGAACATAGAAAGAAAGGAAAACTGAGAACACTTGACTTGTTAGGGGGCATATTCTAGATTTTTTTATTACATTTGAATTCTTAAACAATTATTGTTGAAGAATTAAAACACAAAAACCTAACCCATTGCCACTGAGTCAACTCTGACTCAAAGCAACCCTACAGGACAGAGTAGAACTACCCCATAGTTTCCAAGGAGGGCCTGGTGGATTTGAACTGCCAACCTTTTGGTTAGCAGCTGCAGCATTTAACCACTATGCCGCCAGGGTTTCCACTGAAAAACTAATTAAATTCTAGTCTCTGGATCTCATTTTCTCTGTATGTAAAATGAGAGGTAGGGTAGGTTAGATCTTCCTCACTCGAAGTTATCCATAATCATTTTTTGGTATCAAAGGAAGGGAAGATTTTTATTTAGGGGGTGAAGGCTGTGCATGGTTAGGTAGGGTAGGGAGACAAAGCAACTAGCTCCAGAACCCAGAAAGGCTGCCCAGCTGTGCCCACTTCTGTATCTGAGTGACCTCAAGTGATTAGCAAGGGAAAAATCCACTGAATTCCATCAAGCTTTTTAAAGAGGCAGATTCCACCAGCCTCAGACACTGCTCAGAAGCAGCTGAGAAGGGCAGGAAGATGTGGCTCATTTTTTCCAGAAACGGGTCAGAAATTGTGGACTTGGCAATGCAGAAGTAATGGCTGGGGACCTGGGACTATGTCAGAGGGGTGGCTGAGGAGGGTAGGTGAAGGAGGGAGGGGAGAAGCAGGGTGGTGCCCAGGGCCATAACCTCTACCACCTCCCCCACCGCGTGTCTTCCCATGCTGGCCATCCTTGGGGAGCACTCCTGGTGTCTTAAATCAGCATTGTCCATTTGGGGTCTTACGAGGACATTCCTCCAAGTGAAAGCAAATTCCACACAGATGAGCAAGAAAACAGAAATCAAAGAAGGGAGGGACTCTGAGATCAGTGTCAGTAGGTTGGTGGGTCCAGAGAGAAGCCCAGCCCAGCCTGAGGAGTTTATCTTGCTGTTGCTAGCTGCCCTGAAGTCAGCCCCTGGCTTCAGGAGCCTCCAGGCCCAACAGAACAGAACGCTGTCACAGCCTGCACCATCCCTGTTGATGGGCTGGGGATCAGACCATCGTGATCCACAGGGCTTTCAGTGGCTAATTTTCGGAAGTAGACCACCAGGCCTTTCTCCCTGGTCTGTCTCAGGCTCGAAGCCCCACTGAACCCAGCTCAGCCTCACAGCAACTTGCGAGTCTCCCCTGACAGAAGGGTGGTAGCTGTGCCTGACATGCAATGGCCTGGGAAATGAGCCTGGATCTCCCACCTAATGACCCCAAATCACCAGAGATGTGTGGACAAGGGGAATTCTAAGTGGAAAAACCCAAGAAAGATTCCGACTCTTGGTCTTCCCACTGCATTCTGAGACCATTCTATTGCTCCCCAGATGGGGGCCATGAAGGTATCCCAGATCCCTGGGGTACTCACCTCACCTCGGTAGGTCGGGGGGATGAGGCCACAGTACACGGGGACAAAGCAGCTGCAGTACAGGGTCTGTGGGGAGAGAATCGAGGGGCTGAGATGCCAGGGGATCTGGGAGCTGCGCTTGGCCTTCCTTAAACCCACAGTGAAGCACACACCCCAGCAAGCAGAGCCTCTAGCTCAGTTCCTGGCATTGTGTCCTCGATAACCTACTTGGTCAGTCTAGGCCTGATGTCCCACCTTTAAAGAGAGAAAGTGGCCTTAATAGCACCCAGGGTCCCTTCTGGCATCTAAATTCTATGAATCCAACGTGTCTGTCTTGGTCCAGGCCCTGGAATCAAAGAAGACCCCCACTCTTGGGAATGCCCAAAGAGCTAGAGAAAGCTAGAAGGTGATAGTAAGGGGGTCGACAGGTGCTGCGGTAAGTCTGTAGGATGCCACCCAGACTCCTCATCAGGTTGATGCTACCCCCAAAACCCAAACCCAATGCTGTCAAGTTGATTCTAACTCACAGCTACCCTAGAGGTCAGGGTAGAACTGCCCCATAGAGTCTCCAAGGAGTGCCTGACAGATTTGAACTTCCAACCTTTTGGTTAGCAGACGTAGAGCTAAACCACTACATCACCAGGGTTTCCAGCCAACTGGAATACGCCACTCCAACCCTCTGGCTGACATCTCTCAGTTGCCCCTCCTTTGGAAAAATCCCACTGCTGAAGAAATCTGCATCACCCAAGTCATCTCTTGGGTGGGTGAGAGTGGGGAGGGGGGTGGGAAAGGGGGAGAAGGCATGGGTGTAGCCTGAGGCCAACAACTGGCTGTGGCATGCCCCGGCAGCTGATCACGTGGACTTGTCACAATTTGGGGACATCTATGAAGCACCAAGGTGAAAGGGAAGCCCTTGTCCAGCCCAACTCCATCTTGCTATACACAGTAGTTAAGACAACCACTTTATAAACATTGAATCCTGAGAGCTAAGTCACATGGCTATTCTTTCCTCTTAGGAATGTTGATTAATTGTTCTGTTTATCCTCTTTCAGTTATTCTCTAAGACTACTGAATCGAATCACCAGGTAGTTTGGATGATTATCAAGCCTCGACTTGTTGGAGCCATGCAGACCCCACAAAGAATATTGAAACATAGGAAAAATTACTTGCATGGACCCGAGAAAAATATTAACAAGTGCCCACCCACCCAATGCCATAATCAACCTATATAACCACCAGGCTTAGTCTATGTATACAGGCAAGCTTTGGAGAAACTGATCCCCCCTTGCCTCTTGTGTGTGGCACCCAATAAATATCCTCATTTCATCACCTCACCTCCTGGCCCAGTATTGGCTTTGCGGACAGGGGATTGCGGTTACAAAGGGAGGCTCTTTGGCACAGTGTTAAGCCCTAGGCTGTTGACTGAAAGACCTGTGGTTCAAACACACCAGCTGCTCCAAGGGAGAAAGGTGTGGTGATCGGCTTCTACAGAGATTTATGGCCTTGGAAACCTAATGGAGCTACTCTACTCTGTCCTGTAGGGTCACTGTGAGGTGGAACTGACTTGAGGGCAATGAGTATGCGATTTGGGGTTTTCCAACGAGCTACCCCAGCTCCAGAGCTCCTGCAGAATCTGCTGGGCCTCTGCTGGGCCACACTGTAGGTCAAGTTCTTCCTCTGCCTGGTCCTGCCCCTGCACTCTCTGCAGCCCTACTGCTCACAGATCTGTATCCAGATCCTGCCCCCAAGGAACACTGCTGAAGGCAAAGCAAGAACCAGGAGGTCCAGATTTATTCAGGTTACAATCAAAGGACATAAATGATAGAGATGGGCTCATCATTCGCTTCCAGTCTCCCCCTCCTAGGCTCTAGGCTGACTCTGGCATCCTTCTCTAGTCCCACTGGAATCAGGAGGTGCACTTGCCTGCTGCCTTCTGTCAGCTTCCCTTGAAAGGTACTGGGGCCAGTCAAAGCCTGCTGCCTGAGTCGCCCTTCCCTCTGTGCCAGCTCCCCACTCCCCCTGCCAAGGCCTAGCTCAAGCATTGGTGCTAGGAAAATCGTCCCCCAAGCAAAGTCACCCAGGGTTAGGTGAGGTGAGTGGAGGATGCGGCCATGCCCACTGCCTATTCACACACACACATACCCCACGCAGCCTGCTCAGGGCCATGGCCAGGCCAATGTGAGGATGGGTGGCAAAGGCCCTCTGTTTGAGAGAAAAACCAAACCAAACCCACTGCTGTCAAGTCAGGTCTGACTCATAGTGAGTCTAGAGGTCAGAGTAGAACTGCCCCATAGAGTTTCCAAGGAGCACCTGATGGATTTGAACTGCTGACCTTTTGGTTTGCAAAGACATAGCACTTAACCCACTACTCCACCAGGGATTTGGGAGGAGGGGAGTGGTAGTGAGATGCAGAGCTGTGTGGCTTAACTCCTTTGTCCTGAGAGAAAACTGGGCATAGCCAGGGGCCTCTCTAGTAATCATAACTCCCAACTGAAACTCATATTAATGAGTTAATGTGTTTATAAAGAGTTTGGGACAGTGTCCTGCTAGCATGACAGCCATCTTTCTAAGTGATACCTTTTCTGTGCATTCCTTTAATCAAAGGCCTGTGTTCAGCTAAGGAAGAGGCTTTCAGTTTGAATGCACTTAGTGGTGTCACAGAAGAAAGGCCTGGCAACCTGCTGCTGTAAAATTACAGCCATTGAAAACTCTACGGAAGAGCGTTTTATTCTGAATACATGGGGTCACCATGAGTCAGAACCAACTCAATGACTGCAATGAGTTTGGTTGTTGTCGTTGCTTTTCCTTATCAACGGTCCCTGAAAGACAGGGGACACAAGAGGGAAACTGAGGGCCCCTCTCCTCTGACTCTTCCGGAAAACAGCGAGTAATACCAGGCAGGTAAGTGCACCATGCAGCCCAGGCTGGAAGGCCCTGAAGGAGACTGGGACGTCTGCGGGTTATGTCTAGGCCTCTGAGAAGCTGCAGCATTGGCACAGAGGGCAGCACAGAGATGACAGGACGGTCTGAACCCCTAGGGATGCTGGATGCTGCGGAACTGAGAACAGTGACCGAGTCTCACTCGCCTTGGAGTCATCTGTGTCCAGGACGTCTCCTCTAACACTAAGCCAGGCACAGATGCCAGGGCGAAAGGGAAAGATTAGGGAAGAGGAAACAAAACGAAGGAAGTGAGGCAGACAGGTGGACTGCCCCATGAGCCTGTCAAGTTGGAGCAGGACCGATTCCAACCTTAAGCTTCCAGTCATCTCCTCCCACAGTCCCAGCCTCCATGTCCCCCCGGCAAAAGTCCTCTCTCTCCTTTTACCGCCCTGACCTTGCCTCCCCAGCACAGACTCTACCTCCCTGGGACCAAACTCCTCGTGCCCAATCCCAGGCCCCGACCCCGCCTCTTAGGGCCCGACCCCGCCTCCCAGGCCCCGACCCCGTCTCTTAGGGCCCGACCCCACCTCCCAGGACCCGACCCCGCCTCCCAGGACCCGACCCCACCTCTTAGGGCCCGACCCCGCCTCATAGGGCCCGACCCCGCCTCCCAGGCCCCGACCCCACCTCCCAGGCCCCGACCCCACCTCCCAGGCCCCGCCCCTCCTCCCAGGCCCCGACCCCGCCTCCCAGGCCCCGCCCCTCCTCCCAGGACCCGACCCCGCCTCCCAGGACCCGACCCCGCCTCCCAGGCCGCTTGCCTCTACGAGCTCCTGCTTGGACGTAAAATCTGAAACGACAACGTTCTCTCCATCCGTGAGGCGGGTGAGGGCTACGTGCAACTTCCCTGTGGCAAGCTTATAAGAGTCCTCAGGCAGAATCCGGTACAGAAACTGCTTCATCATCTGCACCATCTTGCAGTTCGGGGACAAGGGCCCCAAGAAGTGCTTCTTCACCTCGGCCACAGCCGAGGCTGCGCTTCTGAGGTACTCACCTGCGGAGAAATCAGAGGGAGAAACGGCGATGACCATCCTCACACAGGGCACCGTGGCCAAGAGAGGGTTACAGTAATTTTGCCATCTTATTCTGCATCCAACCATGGGAACAACTAGAATTCTAAAGCTGGGAAGGTCTCAAGGATCCACCTGCCGTTTTGCACAGGGTGACACCAAGGCACCGAAGAATTAAGTCACTTGCCCCAGAAAGCCCACAGCTGGTAGATGGCAGAGTTAGACCCAGGTGTCCAGATTCCCTGTCCAGGAGTTGCTACATGACAGAGCTTTTCATATGAGCCCTGTCATGGGTTGAATTGTGTCCCCCCAAAATGTGTGTAGCTGTTGGGCTGGGCCATGATTTCCAGTATTGCGATTGTGCTTCATTTTGTGATTTTCCTAAACGATAAATCCTAATCTCTCCGTATGGTTAATAGACTGGATTATGTTAAAGAGGATTGGGGTGGGACTGTAACACCCTTGCTAAGGTCACCTCCCTGCTTTAATGCAAAGGGAGTTTCCCTGGACTGTGACTTGCACCACCTTTTATACTACAAGAGATAAAAGAAAAGGGAAGCAAGCAAAGAGTTGGGCATCTCTTACCGTGAAGAAATCAGCTCCGAGAGCTGAGTGTGTCCTTCAGACCCTAGGTTCCTGCACCAAGATGCTCTCAGGCCAAAAAAGACTGATGCAACACAAAGCCCGTACCCCAGAGCCGACACCCTGAATTCGAACTTCCAGCTTACTAGACTGTATGGGAATAAACTTTTCTTTGTTAAAGCCATCCACTTGTGGTATTTCTGTTAGAGCAGTACCAGATGATTAACACAAGTCCTAAAGGAATGCTTTCCTACCCCGGAAGAGCTTACTTCAACTTCCTGTCACTACACCCAAAACACCAGCGCCACAGCTATATATTTGAATCGAAGGGGAGGGAGTCCCTTGGAAACTGTGGTGCTTAGTGGCTGCTAACCAAAAGGTCAGCAGTTCGAATTCACCAGGCACTCCTTGGAAACTTTATGGGGCAGTTCTCCTCTGTCCTATAGAGTTACTACTGTGAGTCTGAATCAACTCACTAAGAGTAGATTTGGGGGCCTGCAGAAGGCTCCTATAAAAACATTGTTACAGTTAAAAGCCTTTACCGAGTGGTTCCTTAGGACTCAGGCTTAGTGTCCATTAAGTCTGTGGGTATGAAAGCGGTGCTGGCCTGGAGGCAGGTGAATTGTGAGAGAGAAGCAAACTTTGCCTTGAAACCATTGCACCATCTGCCCTTATGGCTCCCGGTATAGGCCTGAAAGGAAGGCAGTGGTAGAATTCTCCCCTTCCGTGGGGAAGACCCAGCTTTGGTTTCCCACCCTTGTATCTCAGACACAGCTGCCACCTATCTGTCAGCAGAGGCGTGTGTGTTGCTATGAAGCTTCCAAACTAAAATGGACTAAGAAGAAAAGCGTGGTGGTCTGCTTCTCAAAACCAGGCAATGAAAACCCTATGGACCACAAGTCTGATCTTGTTTATGGGGGGTCACTGTAAGTTGGGGTCTGACTCCATTGCAGCAAAAAACTTCTTAAGGCTGAGAGGGAGAAGGGAGGCCCTGTTTTCAGCAAAGGGCTTGTGAGATGCTGAGCAAAGCCATGCTGCTGGCCTCCCCACGAAGGGGAGACAAACTTCTCCCCACTTCAGAGAGGTGGGGGGGGCAGGGTAGGACAAGGGCTCACAAGTGCCAGGTGGGACCCAGAGGACAGATACAGTTCAGAGCATGGTAGATGAGGGTGTAGACCCCGGCCCCCAGCCCCCAGAATGCAACCAGGGAAGTTTGGGTGGTAAACTCACTGTGTGGTATCTGGCTTAATCCTCACAACAATATTGTGAAGAAGCTGTTTCTATCCTGGAGCCCCTGATGATGCAGTGATTAAGAGCTTGGCCTCTAATCAAAAGGTCAGCAATTCTAATCCATCAGCCGTTCCTTGGAAACCCATGAGGCAGTTTTATCCTGTCCTGTAGGGTCACTGTGACTCAGACTCGAGTTGATGACAACAGACTATTTATTATTTCTTTTTCTATTCTTATTTTACTGGCAAGGAAACTGAGGCTGGGAAAAGTGAACTTATTAGCTCAGGCTCAACCAATTAGTAAGTAGACAAAGAGGAATTTTTTTTAACCTGGAGTGTGACCCTGGAATCCACATTCCTTACATTACACTAAGCCCAACTTTGCAGAGCCAGGCGCAGGTTCACCTGGAAGCCTCCTGGGTCTGATGCTCACCCGCCTCCACTTCTGTACTGGCTTCCTACTGATCACCACCAATTTCTACCCTGTGCAAACTCTCAGGGAAAAATCAGGATTGGAAATAGCTCTGGAAAAGACTGGAATTTTTTTTTTTAAAGTATTTCCTGTAGAGCTTCCTATAACAGAAGAACTGTCTTATAGCTAGTGGCATATAGTCGGGGCTGCTTGGGAAAGCGTGCCATCACGAACTCTCTGCTACTGAAGGTAACCCAAGCAAAAGCTGGGCAAGTACCTCTGCCAGAGAATTTCTCAAAGGGATGCCTGTGTGGGCAGGATGGGCCAAAATTCAGTCCAATTTTGAGATGCTGCGGTTCTCACAGGTGCCTTACAATGTCTCCAAAGTAACCAAGAAAGATGTTGCTCTCCTACTTATAAATGGAGCCACTAAGGCACAGAGAAGTTAAGTGACTTGCCTGAAGTCACAGCAATTTCGGGGAGAAACCAAAGCTAAGGGTGCCTTCCACTCCTCTGGCGTTTTACAGTTCACAGGCTATTCCACACCAGTCCTGGAGGCTGACAGGATGAAAGGCCACAGCATCATCTTACAAATGGGGAAACCATGGCAGAGATGAGTTGTGTCTCATTTTACAGATGTGGAAACCATAGCAGGGATGAGTGCTGTCTTGCCTGATGTTGGACAGCCAGGAAGTGGTTTTTCTGACTCCAAGCCCTACCTTCTTTCCCCAGCTGTTGGACTGATCCCAGAGCTGAAGCCAAGAGCATAAGACTGAGTTTGGATTGCCATGGTGATGGCCTTTTCCCAGCAAAATTCAGAATCACATCTGTGTAAGCGTAGCAGTGACTCAGTGGAGCAATAGGAGTGCCTGTTGTCACCTACTTCTGGGAGAGGGTGCTCCTGGGAAGCAGGATAGCCCTGCACTTTTATCAAGGTTAACTTTTCCATGGGCTGACAGGTACCAACAATGTTTTCCCTCAACCCATCCACAGGTTATAAAACAACTAAGCATTTGGACTTGGAGATGTTGGGTCACTGAAATCTTCCCCAAGGGACTAGTCAAAATGGGGGGTTGAACCAGGGAGGAGACTCACTGTTTGGGGAATTCTTGAGGAGTGGCTTGAACTGGCCTCCCAAGCGTGAGTGACAGTTCCCACAACACCTCAGAGCCGAGTGTACCTGGTCCCCACTCATTCATACACTCCTGCACACCTAGCAGGGCCACTGGCTGGAAAAGACAGAAGGCAATTTGTTTTCATAGCACAGGTAACATGTGTTTATTGTGGAAAAACATTATTTTTTTTCCAATGCAGGTAAGGAAGAAGATTAAACTGTTGCAGAATTCCTCCATCTAGAGGTTAACATTTAGTTTTTCTCCTCCAATGCTGTATGTTTTATTCTCACTGGGGTTATACTCTTGTTAAGTGCCATCAAGTTGGTTCCAACTCATAGTGACCCTGTGCCCAACAGGACGAAACCCTGCCTGGTCCTGCGCCATCCTCACAATAATTGTTGTGCTCAAGCCCATTGTGGCAGCCACTGTGCCGGCCCATCTCTTTGAGGGTCTTCCTCTTTTTCACTGAGCCCTTCCTGTACCAAGCATGATATCCTTCTCCTGGACTGGTCCCTTCTGATAAGTCTCATTATCCTTGCTTCTAAGGAGCTTTCTAGCTGTAATTCTTCCAGGACAGATTTGGTCATTCTTCTGGCAACCCATGGTATATGCAATATTCTTTGCCAACATCATAATTCAAAGGCATCAATTCTTCTTTGGTTTTCCTTATTATTTTCCAGCTTTTGCAAGCATACGAAAAGTACTCAAACCCACTGGAGTCAAGTCCATTCTGGCTTACAGCGACCCAACAGGACAGAGTACAACTGCCCCATAGATTTTCCAAGGAGCACCTGCTGGATTTGAACTGCTGCCCATTTGGTTAGCAGCTGTAGCCCTTAACCACTACACCACCAGGGTTTCCACATGCATATGAGGTGACTGGAAATTCTGTGACTTGGGTCAGGGGCATCTTAGTTCTTAAAATGACATCTTTGCTTTTGCAGTAGATTTGCGTAATGCAGTACATCATACTGTATATACCTAGATCTATATGTGTGTAGATACAGTGTATCTATTTTGCAACTTGCTTTTTCACCAAGTGTTTGTGGAAGCGTTTCTGCATCATTAACTATCCACTTGTAGCCTCATTTTAAAAGCAGCACAAAATGCCACTATAAAGCTATACCATTAGTTATTGATCAAGTCCCCACTTTCAAAAACAAAACAAACCAGTTGCCATCAAGCTGATTCTGACTCAAGGTGGCCCTGTGGGTTGCAGAGTAGAACTGCACTCCGTAGGGTTTTCAATGGCTGTGACCATTTGACAGTAGATCACTGGGCCTCTGAGATGCTTCTAGGTGGTTCTGAACCACCAACCTTTCCGTTAGCAGGTGGGCACGTAACTGTTTGTGTCAACCAGGAACTCTGATAGGAGTTGACTAATTTGCTTTCCTTTTTTCTTTTGTTTGCTTTACTAAACAATGGCTCCATGAACAGTCTCCTGTTAAATTCTTCACCATCAGTTGCTGTGAAGTTGACTCTGACTCATAGCAACCCCTTGTGTGTTAGAGCAGCACTGTGCTCCACAGGGCCTTCAATGCCGATTTTTCACAAGTAGATCACTACACCTTTCTCCTGAGATCCCTGAGTGAACTCAAACCTCCAGCCTTTTGGTTAGCAGCCTAGTGCGTTAACCACCTGCACCACTACCCAGAGACTACTAAATTGTTTGGCCATGTCCTTAATTATTCCTCTTAGGATAAATACCGAGAAGTGGGACTGCTATGTCAAAGGTATACATCTTTAAAATCTTGTCAGGCTTATTTTGTGTCTTTTGTGTGTTACACATTTATAGTCAACTCTCAGCTATTCAAAGGTGGGTGTAGGTAATGGGCAAAGTAGCAGTCAAGGTAACAGAAATATTGACATTTCCATTGTACTTACATCTAAAGCTGGCGCAATCTAGGAATTAGCAATGCTGTAGCCAGAATCATGTACTCAGAGAGGGAAGGGGTGGGAGGTTGCTTTCTCTCAATATTGTGCTCCAATTTAAATTCTTTGGTGCTGCTCCTTGGAGCCATACACCCAAGTGAGACTTATTTCTGCCTCCCCTTGCTTCTCTCCAGATCTCTCTTTTCTCTGTCTCTCTCTTCCTAGCTGGAGGAGAAGCAACCAGCCTTCTTGATCCTCTATTGATAGGAAGTCAATGTTAAGCACAGTCATTGCTGAGTGCTGAGAAAAGAGATAAATTTCGTTTCCTTTTTTTATGCATCTCTGTACTTTCTAACACCTTCTCCCATTTACAGCCTTCCTTCTAGGTTGCAGGCTGCTGAGGTCTGGGGACCAGTGTCCCAAAATAACCACAGCAAGGTGGGATTTAAAAGCAGCACCATAGGCCCAATATGTCTTGATAGGAAACGTGAGGTTGGCTGCCCCCACCCCAGCCTGTGATCAACACGTCCATTTCTGCTCCCCATCTCCTTCCATCCACATCTTTGTATTATCCAAGTGATGTCTGTCTCTCCAGCCAAGAGCCAGATTCTTTGAGGGCCAGTCTTTATGGTCCCCCTCCTTTCTTCTTAATGGCTTATTACTGTGCTTTGCCCACAAGAGGCATTTCAGAAAGCTTTGCTCTAGGTTGGGGCATCTTCAAAGGCAAGAATGGCTCTTACTCACCTATGCCCACTGAACCTCCCATGCCATTTGGTGGATGCTTAGTGTTGTTACATGTGTGAATGAAGGAAAATCAGAATGTGACAGGAAGGAAAGCAAACAACAGAATGTGAAAGGAAGGAAAGATAAGCAATGGAGATGATCGAAGAGCAGAGCATTTTGACTTAACTATCCAGTAAAATCTTGAAAGCAAGATCATACCATAATACCAAACCAAACCCATTGCCGCTGAGTTGGTTCCAATTCATGGCAACTCTATATGACAGAGTAGAACTGCTCCATAGGGTTTCCAAGGAGCAGCTGGTGGATTCAAACTGCCAACCTTTTGGTTTTCAGCTTTAGCTCTTAGCCACTATACTACCAGTCCTCTAGATCATATCATAGATAGCAGAATTAACTCTGTCAATTAGTATGGGCAATGCACCAGGTTTTAGGAGACCACCGTATCAAGAATTCCAGTATAAAAAAAATAAGTGAGATCCTAAGTGTGCAAGACTTTTAAAAAGCACTAGGACCTCATATTTCCAGGTTTCAGCCACTTAGAGTTTTCTACTCTTTTCTGTGACCAGATCCATGTCTTGAAAAGCACTCAGGCTTCAGAGCCAAAGAGATTTGGTTCAAATCACAGCTTCACCACATGCTCTTTAGGTCATAGCTGGTAAATTAATTTTTCAGCCTCAATTTTGCCATCTGTAAAATGGGGATAATAATGGTCTACTGGGTTGTTATAAGAAAGTTTCTTTTTTTTTTTTTAACATGGCTGCATACAGTAGGTACTCAACACTGGTTATGTGTGGAGTACTTCCCTGTGAGTCATGGACAGGGTTTCTTGAAGTCTCCTTGCTCAGCTATCTCATCTGAACATACAGGCTATGATCTCTACCACCCTTACAAAGATGTGACCAGACGTGGATACAAATGTGCAAAGTAAAAGCACTCCGTAGATGGAAGGGTGTACCCTTCCAGTAGGGATGCAGTATAGACATGGCTGACAGCAACTCTCTCTCTCATGCCAACTTTGTTGGTGTTAGCTGCTGACTCATGACAACTGCACACACAACAGAACAACACACTGCCTGGTCCTGTACCACCTCCATGATTGGTTGTGGACTGGACCACAATGATCCGTCCACAGGGTTTCCATAGGTTGATTTTCAGATATAGATCCCCAGGCCTGTCTTCTGAGCCCATCTTAGTTTGGCAGCTCCACTTAAACCTGTTCAGTATCATAGCAACATGCAAGCCTCCAATGTTAGCTGGAAAGTGGCTTTTGCATGAGGTACATTGTAATTGGATCCAGATTTCCAGCATGCAAGGCAAGAATTCTCTGACTGAACTGTTAAATAGGAAAAAAGGGGCTCAGACAACTCATAGAAGAGGTATGATTAGATATGTAATTTATCTCGTTTGTCTAATGTTGCCTCCTTTTGTGAGAGCAAGGATGGTCTCTGTCTTGTTCATTCTTTTGTCCTAGCACTTAACACAGTGCCTGGAACACAGCAGACCCTTAATAAACATGAATGCATGTATGCATAATGTATAAATGAGTGATCCCCAGTAGTCACAGGAGGACACGGAGACCTAGGTAGCTATTCAAGGTCACCTAGAGAGTAAAAGCAGAGATTTTCTCTTCCCCTTCCTCCACACTGCCTCTTGCTTAGTAAAAAATCCTAGAAAGCCAGACACTTGTCTGCTGACAATTTAAGTTACCGGGGAACCCGTCTACCGGGTGCTGGAATTAGGTCTGCAGTGCAGGATGGGTCTGCTGTGGAGGATGGGATGCGTTTGCGCCCATCTCTGGTGGGCTGGTAGCCTAGCAACAACCTCCTGCTCAACCAATCATTAAGCGGCGCCTCCCGCGGCCGCCTCCTCACCGCAGCACGCCGGTGGGCACAGGGGAAGGCAGGGGCTCGGCAGCCCCCGGAGAGGCGGCAGCAAGCAGAGCCTGCATTCCCAAGAAAGCCTTGGCAATTCTCGGAATCCCTCCAAGGAGCACCTTGGAAATCTGCCGTTCCAACCTGGTCCCTAATTGTAGGCTGCAGTTTCCTGTGGGTATACCTTGATTGCCTTACTCTACTACAATAATAATTATTGTTATTATCCTAACAACATTCATTTACCCAAACAGGCTTTTGCACTTATAAGCTCAGTTTATCCTCACAGTGGCAGTGCTCCCTCAGGAGCTCTGATCTGACTTATTCACTTTATTTCTACAGGCACACAGTGCAGGGGCACTGGTTGAAAAACACTTTGGCTTAAAGGCACAGTGTTACCGCTGAAAGGCACTCAGACGTCTTCTGGGGCAGCGGGTTTTCAGTCAGCGAGCTCTTTGTTGGGATGAAATCTGAGGTGGAGGTGAATATATAAAGTAGCTCATAGCAGGACTGTACTGGTTTAATTCCCATGTCCTGCCCACAGGCCCTCCCACCGTTGGAAGGAAGCCCCTGAAAGCATAGCCCCAGAGCTTCAAAGATTCTAGAAACAAGGTAAAAAATAATCAGTCCAGGAAAGAAAGCCAGCCCAGAATAAAAGTGAGCCCAATAAGTATTTGCTAACTGAATGAATGAAAAAGTGGATGGATAAATGAATATGGTGTCCCCAAAGGTGCAAGGAAACCCTGGTGGCACGGTGGCTAAGTACCATGTCTGCTAATCAAAAGATTGGCAGTTCAGATCTGCAAGGTGCTCCTTCAAAACTCTATGGGGAGTTCTATTCTGACCTTTAGGTTCACTGTAAGTTGACTGACAGCAGTGGGTTTTTTAGGTTTTTGAGAGGTACGAACAGTTAAATGTTTAGAGGTCGGTGGTTTGAACCTGCTCAGAGATGTCATGGAAGAGAAGCATGGCTATCTGCTTTTGAAAGGTCTATACACCTGCGGTCACCTAAGTTAGAATCAACTTAACAGCAGCTGACAACATAACCCAGGTCAATGTGCTGGATGCTGAAAAGTGCCAGGGCAATGTGTTTTGTTGGCTTGTTGGTTTTTTATACCCTGCATCAGAGTCCCTGTGTGCTATTTGGCTGCTAACCAAAAGGTTAAAAGTTTAGGTTCACCCAGAAATGTCTCAGAAAGAAAGGTCTGGTGACCTACTTCCCCACAAACAAGCCATTGAAACCCCTACGGAGCATAGTTCCACTCTAAGTCACAGGGGATCATCATGCATGCATGGTGACTCAGTGCCAACTTTTTTTTAATACCCAGAGTCACAGTCTGGGTGAGTGTGCAGAAGCCAGAACTAGAATATATTTGAAAACTCACCTTTTCGCACTCTGTTTTGAAAGTACTAGAGGCTTTAGCCAAAGCAAAACAATTCTGACCTACTAAGCAGCTCTCTTTTAAAAAAGAAAGAAAGAAAACTTTTTATGGACAATAACAATCCTCTGCACAGACTTTTTCTAACCCTGAATGTTTGCTGAAGGCATTGAAGGTGAAAGTTCACATTGTCTTGTGTCAGGTTGCCATGGAAACAGAAATGCCTGTAGCTGTTTTATCACCTCAGTTCCCAGCAAGGTGTCGTGGGCCTCTTTACCCACCAGCCCAGGGCCTCACCTCACCCCTGAGTGCCTCTCCTCCAGAATCCAGGCACAGTCTCCTCAATGCTTCCCACTCATCCTGAGGTGAAACAGGCAGAGAAGAAGGGTACCTAGAAAGTTCGAGAAACCAGAAGCATTCTCCAGGCCATTGCCCCTGCTCTCTTTTTCTGTTTGGTGAACTAAGTTCCTCTGGGTTCCTGCCTGATAAGTGCTGCTGGCCTTCCGAGTTATGGCCTGTCCTACTCTCAAGATTCTCCCTGCACTACTGAGGGGACACTGGAATGAGAAAGTGGCTGTGAACTAGACACCCTCTAGGCTTAAGAGTTTCTTGTTACTAGGAACCCTTCAGGTGAGCGTCTGCTTTCCAGGAAAAAGGCCATCTGAGGACATTTCCTCATTTAGGATTTTCGCACATCAGGGTACCAACGCAGAGCAACGCCACATACCTCCCTGCCAAACCAGCCTCTTTTCCCTCTCAAAATCACTTCATAACTAATATTCACTTCTGCTGACTAGAGTTATTCTCTGCCAGAAATGTCTGAGGCCACAGTTAGTCAGGTCTATTACCTGCCTGTCTCTCCGTCTGTGTTATGTATGTCTTGAAGTTCTCATGAACCCATGTCTGTTTCCTTGTGTAGTGGTTAGGAACTTGAGCTGCTCATCAAAAGACTGGCAGTTAGAATCTACCAAGTGCTCTTTGGAAACCCTAGGGGGCAGTTTTACTCTGTCCCAAAGGGTTGCCATGAGTCAGAATCAACTAGATGGCAATGTGTTTAGTTTGGTTTGTTTTTGGTTTGGGTATTAGGTGCTGTACCAGGCTGAGGCCTCATTGTCTCATTTAAGCCTCACGACACTGCTTTGAAGTGAGCAATGTGATTATGTGGTTTTTACAGATGAGAAAACTGAGACTCATCCAGTAACTTGTGCAGGGTCCCACAGGTGGGGAACATGGGCCCAAAGCCAGTGTTCTTTCTGTCACAGCTCAGTCTCTACCAGAGACCCACCCTTCACCTCTCAGAGTCTCCGTTTCCCACTGTAAGGCAAGGCAGTGGGTCTGGATGACTGCATGAGAGCTCCAGGAGGACCTGCCCTTCTAGGACACAGGTTAGGCACACCTCCAGAGAGTACAGATGTCCCTGGGAGACAGAAAGAGCCATGAGACCTGAGACTGTCAACCAATCTAGCCCCGTAGTACAGGAGCATTGATTGAAAAGCCATTTAGCTTGAAGCTACAATGTCACTATACTGGAAGGTCCATCGAGACTTTCTGGGGCAGCTGAGTTTCCGTCAAAGGAGCCATTTGTTCAAAAGAAATCCTAGGCAGAAACTCAACATATATAATAGCTGCTTTAAGGCAAATGCAGTTCCACACCCCGCCTCATAGGCCCTGCCATCCAAGGTACCTGTATGATACCAAAAATATGTGTTTTAAGTCTTAACCCCTGTATTTGTGGATATGGTGGTCAGGTGGCACAGTGCTTAAGTGCTCAGATGCTAGCCAAAAGTTCAACAGTTTGAACAGAACAACCACGATGTGTGGAAAAGACCTAGTGACCAACTCTGGTAAAGATTACAGTCTTGGAAACCCTTTAGGAAGCAGTTCTACTTTGTCTTATAGCGTCACTATGAGTCTGAATCAACAGCCAGTTTTTTTTGGTTTGGTACGTTGCATGGTTTAAAGTGCGTGTCAGGGCTGTATCATTTCACCATATGTATTCAGTCTGTGTGCTAAGCAAATAAACTGAGAAGCTGGACTGTGTGAAGGAGAATGGAGCATCACCTGTGATAGGTGGCATAACCTTCCTGGCTTAAGTGAAGAGGATTTGAAGCACTTACTGACGAAGATCGAAGACTATATAGCCTGCAGTGTAGGTTACACCTCAACATAAAGAAAGCTAAATCCTCACAGCTGGATCAGTAAGAAAAATCATGATAAAAGGAGAAAATATCTACATTGTCAAGGATTTCATTTTACCTGAATCTACAATCAACACTCATGGAAGCAGCAGCCAAGAAATCAAAAATGCGTTGCATCGGGCGTATCTGCTGTAAAAGATGTCTCTTTGAGGACTAAGGTGTGCCTGACCCAAGCCGTGGTACTTTTCAGTTGCCTCATGTGCATGTAAAAGCTGGACAATGAATAAGGAGGACCAAAGGAGTATTGACAACTTTGAATAAGGGTGCTAGTGAAGAGTATTGATTATACCGTGGATGCCAGAAGAACAAACAAATTTGTCTTAGAAGAATTACAGCCAGAATGCTCCCTAGAAGCAAGGGTGGTGAGACTTCATTTCATGTACTTTGGACTTGTTTTTAGGAGGAACCAGTCCCTGGAGAGTTATAACTGTGTCTTGTAGGGTCTCTATGAGCTGGAACTGACTCAGTGGCAGCAGGTTTGGTTTTGGTTTTTGGTAGTTCCTAAAGAAGAACATCATGTTTCTCACCTCCTAAGCTGTGAGAAATGTTACTACTTGTTAAAACCATCTGTCTGCAGTATTTCTGTTACAGCAGCAGTAAGAAACTAAGACAGAACGTCTTCAAATGTATGCTCTTATCCCCTAGGCACAAAGATCCTTCTCAGGTCGGGCCTGTTTCTTCTCTAACCAGTACACAGGTCATGCATATCTCTACCGTCCCATTTACACCTGCACGTGGACCAGGAACTGGGTGATGGCAGACCTTGGCAGAGGGCTCCGGGGAAGGGCTCAGCCCAGAGCAAGCAGGAGGCTGACCACCTGGGGGAATACCTCATTCCTGATGGGGAAGGGGTGCTGGGCAGAGCACCACTGCACCCATGACACCCCCCACTTACAATGACCTCTCCTCCCCTGGGGATACTACCTCCTCCCAAGACACCATCGCATTGACCCTTCCTGTGGTCTCTAGTCTGTCCATAGAATCTTACCACCGGTTCTAGCTCTTGATTTTACACTGCCTTAATTCTTTCAGATGTCACGTCTCATTTCATCAGCCTTTTCTTTTTTGGCCTTCTCTGGAATCCCAAGGAGGCACAAATGTTTAATGCGCTCAGCTGCTAACCAAAAGGTTGGCAGTTCAAATCTACCCAGAGGCATCTCAGAAGAAAAAGCTTGGAGATCTACTTCCAAAAAACTAGCTATTAAAAAAACCTATGGAGCATGGTTCTATGCTGACATACGTGTGGTCTCTGTGAGTCAAAAGTGATTTGATGGCAACTGGTTTGGTAATCTAACCCAGATTTTACTCTAATGCCCATCTTAAAATCTGCCTTCGCCATAAGTCTTCCCTGATTACCTTCCTCTCCACACATCTGCCTCCTTCCCCTGAACAACTGCCTTGAGCACTTACTGTCTGGATGATTTAGCTCAGGCTCTAAAGTGGACTGCCTGGTCTCTCTGACCACTTACATTCCCTGAGGACAGGGACTGTATCAAGAATATCTTCCTTTCTCCATTGTTGCCTGGCTCAGTGTTGAACACTTAGTAGATATTCAAAAATGAAAATGAAATCGTTAATGCTCCATGAGCAGGGACTATTTTAGTTTTATTCCCTGTTACATCTTCAGCACTTAATACAGGACATTCAGCACTGTTGAATAAATTAATGATGAATGAAGTGAAGGAGGAAACCAAAGAGGGTTTTCCACATGAATGGGCTGACTGAAATCTTTACAACTGATGCTCAGGAAGGTAGATTTCTACAGTAATTCACGTAGATTTGCGGTTGTGGTGGGACAAACCACAGAGCAATTCAGTCTGTCAGTCTGTCAAGGGTGTCCCTAATTCCTGCTCCCACGTTAATGAACATAAGACATTGAGCTACGGCTGAGTAGAAGAGGCTTCTATATCTGCTGGTTTCTTGAGGACAGAGTTGGGTTACCCTCAAAACTGATGAATAGTTTCCTAACTTGAATGGGGTTTTTATTTATTGCTCATTTCCCTGTTTTTCCAGTCTACACTGGAAATGGAGCTCAAAAGTCTTCACAGAGTTTAATCCCAAAGTCGGCCAAAGAAAACAGTGCTATTTTAACACTCTCTAAGTGAGGTTGTTTAAAATGGATCCACCAAAGGCAATGTGGGATTCTGAACTGGATCCTCAGCTGGATCCCAGGACAGGAAAAAGACATTAGTAGAAAAACTGGTGAAACCTGAATCAAACTTGCAGTTTGGTCAACGGTAATGAACCAGTGTGATGCCCTGGAGTTGAGAAAGGTACAGTAAGTATGTAAGATGTCAGCATTAGGGGAAACTGAGAGAAGGATATTTGGGAACTCTCTAAATCTAGTGTTATCCTAAAATAAAAAGTTCACAGAGAAACCACACAACAGGTTGACCAAGGCTGTTAGACCTACAGGGCCTGGAGCTTAGCGGGGACTTGATTAATGAACGCTTGCTGTTCCTGGAAGGAGTGACCCAATGTCCATCACCGACTGGAGTTCTTTGATCATGCAGTCATTTCCAAATAGTTGGATGTTTTGCACAGTATAGCCAACACATTTAAAGGTGTGTCAGATTTTCCATTCATTGCTCTTCCATGTAAGAGTCAAAGAGTTGTTTAGGTAAAGCAAATCTTGATCCATTTGGTTGGAGAGGTCTAAACATATAAACCTCAGTTACTTTATGTGAATTCCAACATGGTAGCAGGAGTTGAAACCACAACCACCACGTGACAATGTCGTTTCTAGAGCATTATATAAAAAGAAGTTTTTATACATATCATGTCATTTGATTTCACTATCTTAGCCAATATGTAAATAATTACTTGGCCCATAGAATTTGGCAAGAAATTCTCCTGTTGCTGGCAAAGTAACTTCTGAAATCATGATTAGGAAAAGGGAAGAATGAAGAAATTGAGAGTGATTCCAGCCTTGTCTCTGTTGTATACACATGGGCAAGCTATTTAATCTCTCTAAACCCTTGTTTTCTTGTTGGTAAAATGAGGATAAATACAGTGACTGCTTCCTTGGATTATGAGGGGATTAAATGATATGGGTAAAGTGTTTATCACATTGCCTGGCACCTTCTAAGAGCTTTATACATAGTAGCTGGTATTAGCCTAGGTCCTTGGATAGTACAACCAGCTTCAGCTTGACTGCTGACTGAAAGGGCATCAGTTTGAACCCATTCAGAGGCACCATCAAAGCCTGGCAATTTGTTTACATAAAGATTAGAGCCAAGAAAACCCTATGGAGCTCTGTTATGTTCTGTAACACACAGGGTCATTGTAAGTCCAGGATCTACTTGATGGCAGCTTTCATCATTAGTGTAGGAGTCCCTAGGTGGTACAGAAGATTGACAAGCATGGCTACTCACCAAAAGGCTAGAGGTTTGAGTTCACACAGTGGTGACTTGGAAGAAAGTCCTAGTAATCAGCTTTTCAGAAATCAGTGAAAACCATACAGAGCACAGTTCTACTCTCGCACTTATGAGATTGCCATGAGTTGAAATAAACTCAATGGCAACTGGTTATTATTAGCATGGCACTGAAATGTGAATCAGAGAAGAGTGTATTTTTACAGAAAATGCTGCCATCTCATAAATATTTCTGGGAATGATTTTTAATGAAGGCATTTTTCTGTGAAAGTGCACCCAGAGGAGTTGGGTTGAACTCCAATCTACATTTGGATAACACACACACACCCCTACAATAGGAGGAAGTGGAGGTTCTTGTTCATGTCTTAAAGATAGCTGGGGAGACTTCAGCTCTGGCAATATCTTGGGCTGAGCTAAGGAACCTCTCCAGCATCAGGAGCAAAAACAGTGCCAATTGTCATGGATTGAATTCTGTTCCCCCCATAACTTTGTGCAGCAATTTAGCTAGGCCATGATTTCTGGTATTATGTGTTGTTCTTGTGTGTTGTGAATCCTGCCTCTATAATGTTAGTGAGGGTGCATAGGCAGCAGTTGTGTTGGTGGGGCAGGACTCCGTACGTAAGAATTGTCTTTTGTCTTGAGGCAGTCTCTTGAGATATAAAGGAAAGAAGCTACCAGAAAAATTGGGAGACCTCACGCCATCAAGAAGCAGTGCCAGGAGCTGAGTACATCCTTTGGAAAGGACCCTGGGCCCCTGTGCCTCAGAAGTTTCCAGTCCAGGTGAAGATTGATGACAATGACCTTCCTCCAGAGCCAACAAAGGAAATCTTCCCTGGAGCTAGTGCCCTAAATTTGGACTCAGCCTACTGGACTGTGACAAAATAAACTTCCTTGTTTTAAAGCTATCCACTTGTGGTATTTCTGTGAAAGCAGTACTAGATGACTAAGATACCAGTTACACAATAAAATAGAGCAAAATTATGAGATTTGGTGAAAACCACAAGGAAAAAGTGAAGAAGGAACTGAGCTAGAACTCCACCTCAGTTCCCTTCTTCCTGGGACCTGTATTCTCCACCAACCCTGGCAGTGTCTCATTCCTCCACTAAGTGACAAAAACACAAAGGTACACAAGTGACAGAGGAAAGGTATTACTAGTGCCAAGGTTCTCACAGAAGTATCCTTGTCCTCCCAGTGTCAGCTCCAGTGGCCCCAGTAGGCCTGCTGCCCAGACTGCACCTGGAGCCATCTGCTGATGACAATAACCCCAGCCACCCTTGGCTCCAGAGCCCCGGGAGTTTGGTCACTGGAAAGGTATGAGATGTCTAAGGCAGCACTGGACCCAGGTGTGCAGGGGAAAGGTCAAAACAACTGTTGTGGCCCCTGTCCACTCACTGTCCATGGGAAAAATTGTGCTAGGTCCTGCTGCACTCATGTTTGTAGGGTAGAAGCCCCTTGCTTCTCTTCTGGCCTGCTCATGTGCTTTGTAAGGTGTTTTTGATACCCTTTTCCTTCCCAGAAGAACAAGCTGCGTTCCTTTCTGGTGATGCAAGCACGCCGAGTCACAAGGCTGCTGCCCCTGTGCACCTCTCAGCCACGCTTCCCCGGGTCTTCCCTGCCAACACATCGAAAACTGCACCCTTGCATCATACACCACACCGTCAAACTAGTTGCCATGGAATCACAGACTGCACTTTTGTACCTTCTGAATGTCCAACTACAAGAATGTATTACTGATTCAAAACTTAAATAATGAGGCTGTCCTGCTGGTTTCTTTTTAGAGAGGAGGCGAGAGGGTGGAGAGGAGGGGACAAGTATTGCTTGAGTGGATACTGGAAGTAAAGAGTGAAAAAAATGAGTGTGCTGTCATGGGGTGAGGAGAGCAGATGGAGTTGCAGAGAGGCAAGTATGGAAAATAGACTTGGATTGTAAACTTTCATTTAATCACAATTAAAAGGAATAATAGCTAAATGATTCAAAATGCTTTCTGATGCACAAAACCGAAAACCCAACTAGTTGCCACTGAGTTGACTCTGAGTCAGGAGACCCCACGTGTGTCAGAGTAGACCTGTGTTCTGTCGGGTTTTTAATGATTGATTTTTCAGAAGTAGATCTCCAGGCCTTTCTTCGAAGCTGCTTCTAGGTGACCTGAACCGCCAACATTTCAGTTAGCAGCTAGAGCACATTAACTGCTTGCACCACCCAGCAACTCCCACTTTACCCTTACCCTATGTGATGGATTGAATTGTGTCCCCCCCAAAATATGAGTAGCCATGTGGCTGGGCCATAATTCCCAGTATCTTGTGACTATCCTCCATTTTGTGGTTTTCCTATGCTGTATGTTAAAGGATTAGGGTCGGGCTGTAAATCCCTTCATGGGATCACCTCTCTGCTCCACTGTAATAGGAGTTTCCCTAGAGTATGGTTTGCCCCACCCTTAATCCTTTCGTTCTACAAGAGATAAAAGGAAAAGGAAGCAAGTTGAAAATTGGGAACTTCACACCAACATGAAAGCAGCACCAGGAGAAGAGCATGTCCTTCAGACCTGGGGTTCCTGCGCCGAGATGCTTCCTGAACAAACACTGATGCAGTATCAGGCTTTCCTCCAGAGTCGACAAGGGAAAAGCCTTTCCCTGGAGTGGACATCCTGAATATGGACTTGTAGCCCACCAGGCTGTGTAAGAATAAACTTTCCTTTGTTAAAGCCATCCACTCTGTAGTATTTCTGTTAGAGCAGCCCTAGTTGACTAAAACACCCTACTTTATTTTCTCCCTTCAGCTCATAAGCGGACCTATTTCTATGTGTTTATTTAATTATAGCCTCACCACTAGAATATCAGCTCCCTGAGGGCAGACACTTGTCTTTTTTGTTCCCTGCTGTTTCCTCCGGTCCTAGAACACCTGAATAAATGCTTGATGAATGGGTGAATGGTCTATTTTAGCATCAAATTCAGCAAGAAAAAGCAGTGAGTCTGGTCCTCAGCCACTTTGTGCATTAGGGAGGTTGGTCTCAAATAGTAGTTTTTAAACTTAAAAAAAAATGGGTAGAACCATTTAAGATACAGTCATTGCTCTTTACACACCCAGAATAATGAGAAAGAAGGAAATCTCAGACTCAGAGAAGCAACTAGTCTACAGCACTGATAGCCTACACAGACCATGACCTCATCTACCCTGAGACCAGAAGAACTGGATAGTTCCTGGCTACCACTACAGACCATTCTGATCAGGAACATGTTAGAAGGATCATGATAGAATGGGATCAAAACGTGGAACACAACCCAAATTCTCAATAAGTCAAGACTTACTGGACTGGTGGAGACTGGAGGACTCCCTGAGACTATCGCCCTGAGATATTCCTTAAACCTTGAACCAAAAATATTCCATAAGGTCATCTTTTAGCTAAATAACAAATTGTATGGTGAAATAAACAATGTCACTCTTGAGTACTGTGAACGTTTACAGAATTATTTACAGATTTACAGATTAAATGGTAAAATTTACTGTAAAACAAAGGTGAAAAGGAAGGGGAGAGGGGAAATAGATTACAAGAAATGGAACAACCTGAAAGTGGAGACACCACGAAAAAAGGTAACCAATGTCACCGAACAAATTGTGTATAAATTGCTGAATAGTGTAAAATGGCATGACAGGGGCACTCATCTCCTCTGACTTCACTTGGGGAAAGGAGGGTGAAGATCAACAGCCTACGGCTGATTGCTATGAGGCAGAGGTCACACATGCCTCCACCCTCCAACCTTTTTACCAGTTTTGACACTAACCTTCCCTCCCACAACACTCTCTACTTCTCTGCTAGATTTTGTAATTGTGGCAATGGTCACCCAGAGCTCATAGACAATACCCATCACTACAGGGTTTATTAGAGACGTAGCAGGTTAAAATTTAGGATCAGGAAGGACTTAGGATACAGTTCTTCCATCAGGACAGCCTCTTCTCAGCCATGCCAGCTGGTAGGCCTCTTGTCCTCAGGCCTCTTGGGTCAGCACAGCCTCCACTCTGCTCAGGCAAGTGTTACAAAGTGCCTTAGCTCTAACAAGAAGTGCCCAGAGGTACCCCACTCCACCAGCAAGCCTCCTGCCCATGGATGCTCAGTTCTCTACCTCCCTAGGCCAGAATATAACTGGGCCATCTCCTGCTGATTTCCTGGTTCTGGTATTTCTCTGATGCTACTTCTCACTATCTCTCACTGTCACTATCTTCTGTGTTATAGCTCTGTTTCCTACATCTAGGAGGCTGTTAGCACAGGGATCCCTGGTCCAAATAACTAGCTCTACTCTTGACTCTTCTTTCTCAATTATATTGAGGTTCTCTCTTTGTGCCTCTGAGATGGCTCACTTTAAGCATTGTGGGATGATGAAACTGATCAATCTGCTCACTAGGGTTCCATATACATTTGCATGGTCTCGTTGCCACAGAGATGCCGTGCACTGGATTTGTTATTCGCAAGCTATCCAGTCCCCTTGATGGACCACAAGCACCTCATCTGCATAGTCCCACAGAGTAATTTGGTAGAGTTACAAAGACTATGGGTAGAAGGGCCATATTAAGTAATTCACTGCACCACAAATACGACTCTACTGTGCTATGTAAACTTTCATGGAAAACACAGTAAAATACTATTTTTTAAAATGGTTGAAAATACAAAACAAAGCAGCTAGAACATTTTCTTTAAATGGAGTTTGAGAAAGATCCCTATACATAAAATGCAGGACTGTACCACTGAAATGGAAGTTGGGGAAAGTCCTAGGGCTTAAGTGTGTGTCCTCTCCCTGCTTCTTGTCCCCTTCCACAGAGCTCCAAAGCCCCTCAGAACTCAATTGGAAAACCACTGGCCTCACTGGGCCTACCTCCAACTGGTCACTTTCTCCTGCAGGGTCTAAATGCATCATTTCTAAAATGAGGGCATTGGACTCAATGGCCTTCCTTCTATGGCATTCTAGTATTTTAAATCACACCCATAACTGCAGAAAATTATCCCCAAACTGGGCAAACTCCACAATAGAAACTGCAAAGACACCTTCAATGTCAAGTCTGCCATCAGCCAACAATTGTCAGGAGTTACAGCATCTGAAATACTCAAGACAATATAAAATCAAGAGCTGGAACTGGTAGAAGGGTTCTATGGGCAATCTAGAGACCATAGGAAGGAGAGCTCGGAGCAAGGTAAATGTGATGGTGTCTTAGGAGGAGGTAGTACCCCCAGAGAGGAGAGGTCATTCTAGGTAGAGGAGTAATGGGTGTGGTGGTGCTCTGCCCAGCACTCCCTGCCCTCTCCCACCACAGGACTGAGGTATTCACTCCCCTAGCTTCCAGGAGGTCAGCCTGCTGATGGATCAGGCCTGAGCCTTCCATTGCAACTCTAAGAAGGGGACCCTTCACCAATGTCCTGACCTCTGCTGGGGAGGAACTGGTATCCAGTGGCTTGCCATGTGCAGGTATAACAGGAAGCACTGCCAGGCCAGCACAGCCTAGAGCTCCCATGGAATGGGCTGAGCCCTCTGTTATAGCTACATCTCAGTTCATCTTCTTTCTCCCTCTGCCCTTCTTACTGCCCTCACTCCTTCATGGGTGCTCTCCAAATCTCTGCCCCCAGATCTGCATCTCAGGTCTGTTTCCCAACAAGTCTTACTTGAGTTAGAGGCAAAGCTCTAACGTTCTGCAAACCTTCTAGGCACACGTTTACATCACCCTTGGCCAAGAGAACCTAGGATTCTATTCCAGGTCAGAGGCCATGCCCGTTTCTCAATATCAAAACTTAGTGATTGGTCTTGCAGTTGCAATTCAGGGCAGCGTTATTCACAGTAGCCAAAAGGTGGGAACAACCCAAGTGTCCACCAGCAGATGAATGGATAAAGAAAATGTGGTATATACATGCAACAGAATATTACTTAGCCAGAAAGAGATAGGCGGCTGTAATACATCAGTGACAGGAATGAACCTTGAAACCATTATGTTAAACAAGTGACAAGTACTGCATAATTCCACTTATGTGAAATATCTGGAGAAGTCAAATGCATAGAGACAAAAGTGTATTAGTAATTACCAAGGTTTGGACGAGGGAGCAAGAAGGCATTATTGTTGGGGGGGTACTGAGTTTCTGTTTAGGGTGTTTTCTGGATAGTGATGATGTTTGCACAACATGAAGGTAATTAATGTCACTGAATTGCACATTTAAAAGAGTAAAATGACAATGTTTTGTTATATACATATTTTAAAAAAGAAAAAAACAAAGTAGGATGAAGGATATATGCAACTTTTACCTGAGTTTAGGATTATTTCAAAATAAAAAATGTGAGGGCGGAGTTAAGGTGGCAGACTAGACACACATCTCCTTAATTCCCTCTGAAAATTAAGGCCTGGTTTGATAACTGAATGGATCTTTTTGGACACTCAGTGAGCCTTAGGACATGGCATAGGACTGTCAGTCTGGTACATACCACTAAGTGGGAAACTTTGTCTCTCTCACTGAGCTCTGTTGTTGCTGAATGGCCAGTCCACATGGACTGAATGTACTGGTGATTTTAGCTTTTTTATCCTTTTTGTTGGCCAGTAGGTGAGAGACGGGCATGAGCCAGCAACTACACTGAGCCACAGAGCTGAAGTGGACAGCATGTGCTGCAGTGGAGACACACTGTGTGGAATAACCACATTTTGAGAGCCTGGAGGCAGATTGGGGCACCACAACCCCTCCACCCTCCCTTTTCAGAACTCCACCACAAATTTGGCGCTTTTGTGGCACAAGGGGTAGCTTGACAGAGATGCTATCTTGTTTCACTGGAAGGTTGCGTTATCCAACTGGAGGCCTCAGCAGGGGATAATTCTCAGGTTTGGAGGCAGTGCCAGTCCAGGAGAGCATTTCCAGCAGAAAGGCTGTGTTTAGCACAGTGTTGCCTCACAGGTAGATCCCGGTGGGCGACAACACCAGCACAGCAGCCTCTCTCTACTTTGAAATACACCATAGCTTCTGTGGATGGCCAAAGAGGTGACGCTGCTGTTAGCCAGAAGGAGGGGCCTGCCACACCTAATGGCCCGACTGATTCTGGAAGCAGTCAAGTAGCTTTTAGCTTTTAAAATAAGACTTTCTGGAGAAATAACTATTGTTCAGCCTGACCACATCTCTTCTAGCCTTTACTGGCCCACATCACAGAGTTAGTTGACACCCCCCCCAGTGTCCCCGTAAGTAGGGTGGTGTCTTTGCCAGCCGGGAGACAGAGCTTGCCACCCCAGAGAGTCCACCTGGGCCGGTCACTGGAGTACAAAGAGGTAACTAGTGACCAACTCCTTCCTCAGAACTATGCCTCAGCTCCTGTCAAGGCAACATCAGGGAAACTAAAAAACCTCTAAATGTCCCACAAGCAACATACCATCACCAGACACTTAAAGAAACATCCCACCATGGTTCCAGAAAACTCCCAAAATAAAGAATCAAAAAACTTTCCAGATGAAGAAGTCTTTCTGAAACTATTGGAAGTCAAGTACAAAAGAATTATATAGATAGCCCTCCTAGAGATTAATCAAAATGCAGTAAAACAAAATGAAAAGTTAAGCGAGCTATACAAACTGATGGAACATCAACATTGTGAAATTTGACAGATCAATAACAAAATTACAGAGTTAGACAATTGAATCCAAAGCCAAAAGAGCAGAACTGATGAACTGGAAATTAGATTAAGTGACTTCCAAGATAGAGCTACTGACACTAGCATTTATGAGGAGAAATCAGAGGAAAGAAATAAGAGAAATGAAGAAATATTAAGAAACATGTGGGACTCTATCAAAGAGGAATAATCTGATTAATTGGAGTTCCTGAACAGGGAGAGGTAGCTGGAAACACAGAGAGTATTCTTGTTGAGCTACTGACAGAAAACTTCCCTGAAATTATGAAAGAAGAGAACATAGATATCCAAGACGTGTATTGAATGCCACAAAAATAGATCCCCGAAGAAAGACACCAAGTCATATTATAATCAAGCTTAATAAAATGAAACATAAGCAGAAACTCTTCAGAGAGACTCAAACCAAAGCTAACATTCAGAGGGAAGCCCTGTAGACTTTTGCTGGACTTCTTGGCAGAAATGATGTTGGCATGGAGGCAGTGGGATAACACATTCAAAGCCTTGAAGGAGAAAGACTTTCAACTAGGAATTATGTATCCTGCAAAACTGTCTTTCAAATACGAAGATGAAATTAAGACATGCGCAGATAAACAGAAGCGTAGAGACTTTGTTAAAACCAAACCAAGACTATAAGAAATACTGAAAGAAGCTCTGTGCTTAGAAAAACAAAATCACTAAGTGTGTACTTAAGGAGGCAATGCAGGACAGAACATGCAGAAACCTGTTCAGTTAGGGAAGGCACAAAATTCAGTCATAGCTACAACATGAAAATAAAGGAACCAGTGATCATATCATGAAAACTAAAATACCATCTCATTAAAAAGAGGTATGTACTATAGTAGTTATAGTCCTTTCAGATGGAGATGAAGTTAATAAGATATGCAGAAGTTAAAATTGGGTTTAAACTCAGAATATTCAGGGGGATAAGAGAGGTAGCCACAAAACACAATAACAATGCAACATATCAGAATAGGAAATGTAATACAGGAGTCTCAACAATCACAAAACCAACACTGAAAAATATGAAAAGTCAACATATAAAGAATGACCCACAGAAGAATATCAAGAATAACAGAGAAAACACCAACACAAAAATAAATACATCAAAATGACAGCACTAAACACATGCCTATCAATAATTACACTGAATGTAAATGGTCTGAATGCTCCAGTAAAGAGACAATGAGTGACATCTTGGACCAAAAGACATAACTCATCTATATGCTGCTTACAAGAAACACATCTTAGACTTAGAGATGTGAACATACAAAGAAGAGCAGGTGTGGCAATACTAATCTCAGAAAAAATAGATTTTAATGTAAAATCCACCTTTGTGGACAAGGACGGTCACTATTTATTGCTGAAAGTTTCAATACACAAGCAGGACTTAACAATGTTACATACTTATGCACCTAATACCAGAGCATCTAATTATAGTGAACAAACACTCACTACATTGAAAAATGACATAGATCACTCCACAATAATAGTGGGAGATTTCAACACTCCACTTTCAGTGATGGACAGATCATCTAGAAAAAAGCTCCATGAAGACACAAAAGATCTTACTGCGACAATTAACCAATATAGACCTCATTGACATATTCAGAACTTTTTATTCATCAACAGATACATACACCTTCTTCTCTAATACACATGAAACATTTTCCAGAAGAGACCGTGTGCTAGCACATAAAGCAAATTGCAACAAAATCCAAACCACTGAATTATTGCAAAGCTTCCTCTCAGACTGTAAAGCCATAAAAGTCTAAATCAATAGCAGAAAAAACTACTGATAGAAATTGGAACTCACAGAAACTGAAAAACACTTTGTTCAAAAAGCCATGGGTTATAGAAGAAATCAAGGATGACATAAAGAAATTTATGGATTCAAATGAGAATAAAAACACATCCTGCCAGAACCTATGGGATACGGTCAAAGCCGTGCTCAGAGGTCAGTTTATCTCTATAAATACACATATCCAGAAGGAAGAAAGGACCCAAACCAAAGAATTAACCCTACAGCTTGAACAAGTAGAAAGAGAGCAATAGAGGAACCCCTCAGGCACCAGAAGAAAACAGATAATAAAGATTACAGCAAAACTAAATGAATTAGATAACAGAAGAATAATTGAAAAAATTGGTAAGACCAAAAGCTCATTTTTGAAAAGCTCAACAAGATTGGCAAACCACTGACTAAACTTTCTAAAAAAAAAAGGGAGGGGGAGGACACAGATAATCTGAATAAGAAATAACACGAGAGATACCACAACAGATCCAACAGAAATAAAAAATATCTTAACGAAATACTACACAAGACTGTACTGTAGCAGATTTGAAAACCTAGAGGAAATAGACAAATTCCTAGATTGGTATCACCTGCCAAAATTACCACAAGGAGAAGTAGAACAACTTAATACACCCATCACAAAAGAAGAGATTGAAAATGTCATAAAAAAAAAAAAACAAAAAACAAAAAACAACTACCAACTACAAGAAGCCTTGGCCCAGATGGCTTCACTGGAGAATTCTACTAAACTTTTAGAGAAGACTTATTTCCAATAGTGCTGAGACTATTTCACAGTATAGAAAGGGATGAAATACTCCCAAATTCATTCTATAAAGCCAGCATAACCCTGATACCAAAGCCAGGGAAAGATCCCACAAAAAAGGAAAACTACAGAGCAGTATAACTCATGAACCTAGATGCAAAAATCTTCAACAAAATCTTTGCCAATAGAATTCAACACACATCAAAAAAATGATTCATCATGGCCAAGTTGGATTCATACCTGGGATGCAAGGCTGGTTCAACATCAGAAAAAACAATTAATGTGATCAACCACATAAATAACACAAAAGACAAGAATCACCTGATTTTGTCAATTGATGCAGAAAAGGCATTTGATCAAGTCCAACAGCAATTCATGCTAAAAACTCTCAGCTAATTAGGGACAGAAGGCAAATTCCTCGACACAGTAAGTTACATCTACACAAAGCCAACCAACTACATCATCTTGAACGGAGCGAGACTGAAAGAATTCCCCTTGAGAACAGGAACTAGAGAAGGATGCCTACTCTCATCAATTCCATTCAACACTGTACTATAAGTTCTGGCCAGAACAATCAGACAAGAACAAGAAATAAAGCGTATCCACAATGTCAAAGAAGAAGTAAAAATCTCCCTATTTGCAGATGACATGATTGTACACACAGAGAATCCTAAAGAATCCATAAATAAACTACTTGAATTAATAGAAGAGTTCAGCAAAGTATCAGGATATGAAATAAACATAAGTAAATTAGTAGGATTCCTTTATACCAATAAAGAGAACATTAAAGAAGAAATCAAATCAATACCATTTACTATAGCCCCCAAGAAAATAAAATATCTAGGAATAAATCTAACTAGAGAAATAAGAGACCTATACAAAGAAAACTACAAGATCTTACTACTAGAAACTAAGAGAGACTTAGATAAATGGAGAAACCTACCCTGCTCATGGATAGGAAGACTTAACATGATGAAAATGTCTATTTTATCCAAAGTGGTCTACATATACAATGCAATCCCATTTTTTTCACGAGATGGAGAAACAAATCACCAACTTTGTTCAGAAAGGGAGGAAACCCTGGATAAGCAAAGCACTACTGAAGAATAAGAATAGTGTGGGAGGCCTCTCACTACCCAACTTTAGAACCTATTACACTGCTACAGTAGTCAAAACAGCCTGGTACTGGTACAAAAAGAGACATATAGACCGATGGAATAGAGTTAAGAATCCAGAGATGTCAACTTCCTCCTATGAACACTTGATATTCGACAAAGTTCCTAAGATTGTAAACTGGGGTAAAAACAATTTCTTTAACAAATTGTGTTGGCAAAATTGGATATCCATCTGCAAAAAAATTTGAAACAAGGCACATATCTAACACCTCACACAAAAACCAACTCAAATTGGAGAAAAGACCTAAATATCAAACCTAAAATGGTAAAGATCATGCAAGAAGAAGTAGGGTCAACAGTACACAACTTAGACAGACTTCAAAATCTGTCAAACAAAGCTTGATCAACAGAAGGGAAGATAGAGAAATGTGAACTACTAAGAATCAAATACTTTTGCTCATCCAAAGACTTTATCAAAAGAATTAAAAGACCACCCACAGAATGGGAAAAAATATTTCACAACTATATGTCAGATTGATGTCTGATCTCCATAATCTACAGCCCATAATCTACAAGGTACTGCAAAATATCAACAAGAAAAAGGTAAACAACCCAATAAAGTGCTGGGCTAAATCATCAACTAACTTTGAAAACATGCTAAGTGGAAGAAGCCAGTCACAGAGGACTACATATTGTCTGATTCCACTTATGAGATGTCCAGAAAAGGCTGTCACAGATTGAATTGTACAAAACATACACTGAAGTCCTAACCCCTGGTACCTGTGAGTGTAACTTTGCTCAGAAAAATGGTCTTTGAAGACTGTCAGTCAGATCACGTCTGAGAAGAGTGGGTCTGAATCCAAGCTAAGAGGCAACTTAGAAAAGAGAAGAGACACAGAGACAAAACAACCGTGTGACCAAAGAACTAAGCTGCAGCTATAAACCAGTGAATACCAGGGAGGCTACCAGACACTCAGAAAGTCAACAAAGGCTCTCCCTTAGGGCCTTTGGGCAGAGCATGGCCCTGCTGGAACTGTTGATTTGGACTGCTGACTTCTGGGGGGGTGGGGACAGGGGGAAACCCGTTGCTGCTGAGTTGATTCTGACTCATAGTGACCCTATAGGACAGAGTAGAACTGCTCCATACAGTTCCCGAGGAGCATCTGGTAGATATAAACTGCAGACCCTTAGTTTAGCAGATGTAGCAGTTACCGACTACACCACCAGTGTTTCCAGAAATGTAAGGCAATAAACTCAGTTCTTGTAAGCACTTCTCTCCCCTCTATTTGTAGTATTTTGTTATAGCCAAACCAAATCCACTTCAGCTGAGTTGGTTCTGACTCGTAATGACCCTGTAGGACACAGTAGAACTGACCAGCAGAGTTTCTAAGGAACACCTGGTAGATTCAAACTGCTGGCTTTTTGGTTAGCAGATACAGCACTTAACAACTAGGCCACCAGGGTTTCTTTGTTACAGCAGCCCTAGGAAATGAGCACCCTAGGAAATTTTTTTTTAAAGTTGAACTAATTGTTGCTGAGTTGATGCTGACGCATGGCAACCCCACAGGTTTCAGAATAAAACCTGTGTTTCACAGGAAATGACTATGTAGGTAAATTTATAGACAGGAAGTAGGTTTTGACTGCCAGGGCTTGGAAGGGATGAGAGGATGAGAGTTTGAAGGGTGATGGCTAATGGGTGTGGTTTCTTTGGGGGTTAATTAAAGTATCCTAAAATTGATGGTGATAATCACTTACAACTCTGTGACTACACTACCAGTCACCGAATTATACACTTTAAATCTTTAAATGTATGAGATGTGTCGTGTGTAAATTGTATCTTAGTAAAGCTGTTTAAAAAAGAGAGAGAGAAAGAGAAAAACCACCAGGATAGGTGCAAGCCTCCACCCATTTCTCTGAAAAGTGGGTTGGGTGCAGGGAGGAGCTAAGGAGAAGGGATGGAGGCCAGCTCTTTAACCAAGGTACACTGTCCTCATTTATAGCCCAGCTGGGGAAATTCACGGAAACCGATGCAGCCAGAGGAATTAACAGGTGGTGTGAATAATTAATAACTAGCTGAGAGGTTGGCAGTTTGAACCCCCTCAGAGGCACCTTGGAAGGATAAACCAAAAAACCAAACCCGTTGCCGTGGAGTTGACTCCTGCACACACACTGTTACCATGAATCAGAATTGACTTGATGGCTGCTAAAAACAACACTGCAGCCTGAAGCCAAAAAAAAAAAAAGCCAAACCAAGCCCACTGCCGCTGAGCTAATTCCAACCCACAGTGACCCTATGGGACAGTGTGGGACTGCTACATAGAGTTTCTGAGGAGCAATTGGTGGGTTCGAACTGCTGACCTTTGGGTTAGCAGATGTAGCACTTAACCACTATGCCACCAGGGAAGCCAAGGGTGGATTATTTAATACATGAGGTAAGCAGGGTGCTTACTTTGCTTACCAAATCATTTGTAGTGAAGAATGTCACCTTTTTTTTTTTTTTAAAGCACAACAAAGATTCTACTTCTAGGTATAGCTGGCGTCTCTCTCCCAATCACACAGCACCTCCCTATAGAATCAAAGCCTCTTTTCAAATTTACAGTCCCTGACAGGTATGGATGATCCAGTAAGTATGGTAAACACAGATTTACCCTGCTTACTTACTAGTCTGTAGTGACCAATTTTACATGGTCGTGTGTATGTGTCCGCTGGTGTGAAAGGCCTTGATTCTGTAGGATATATTCCAAGTAGTGGAATTACTGGGTCAAATGGTATATCTATATCCATTTTTTTAAGGAAACACCAGATTGCTTTCCAAAGACGCTGGACCATTTTGCAACCCTGCATGGTTGTGTAAGTAAGCACAAGTCAGCCCGTATTTACCTTGCTTACTAATTCAGCCCTGCCCAAATCTACTGTAGTAAAACCATTTCTCTCTACCCTAAAAAACGCCATGCTCAATTAATAGTCAAATACAGAATTTTAGTTATTCCAGGGCTGTGATGGGGCACTTGGCAGGTTTCCACATGAAATTCCTGGTCCATTTCCAGTGCCTGATCATACGCTCATAGAGTCTTAGACGATAACACACCTTACAGTTCTAAAACATCCTGATTTTTCACCTTAGCTGCACACTGGAATCAACTGGAGAGATTTAATAAACACCAATGCCTGGATCCTACTGCCCACAGATACTGATTTAATTAGTTAGGGGAGGGGCCGGGGCAGTGGAACTTTAAATAGCTCTCCTAGGTGATTCTATTGTGCAGCTCAGATTGAGCAGCAATTTCCATGATGGGCATTTTTTAAATAACTAGAATAGAATAGAAAATACCAAAATCACAGCATAGAGTATGGTAAGGATTCTATCATGAAACATCTAGTTTTGTGTTTATACGTATATACATGGGACCACAATACAAAATGTTTCTTACTCTGAGTTTCAGCCCAGGAATGTGAAGACCTGGGTTTGGAAGTCATCTCAGCCAACACACCGAGTGATGCAGCAACTGACCCAGTAGCAACCAGGCAGGTGACATCTCTGAGGGCAAGTGCTCCTCCTCCTCAGTGTTACAGATTAAATATGTGCCCTTAAAATGTGTGTATCAATTTAGCTAGGTCATGATGCCCAGTATTTTGTGATTACCTACCATCTAATGAGATTTTCCAATGTGTTGTAAATTCTATTACTATGATTTAATAAGATGGATTAGCAGCAGGTATACTGATAAGGTCTACAAAATTAGACAGTGTCTTAAGCTGGTCTCTTTTGAGATATGAAAGACAGAAATGAGCAGAAAGACACGGGTACTTCATAACACCGAGAAGGCAGTGCCAGAAGCAGAGCATGTCGTTTGGACCTGAGGTTCCTGTGCTAAGATGCTCCCAGACCAAAGGAAGACTGATACATCAAAAGAAACTTCCTCCAGAACCAACAGAGAGAGAAAGCCTTCTCCTGGAGCCAACACTCTGAATTCAGGCTTCTAGCCTGCTGGACTAGAGAATAAAAGAGAATAAACTTCTCTTTGTTCAAGTTATCCACTTGTGGTATTTCTGTTTTATCTGTACTAAATGACTAAGACACTCCAGGATGATCTTTCCCTAACTTGAGCAGCTCTTGCTGAGCTGAAGCTGCCTCTCTCAAACTCTTGCCTGAACCCCCAACACCAGTCAACCTGTACTAGTCACCAACCCGTGAGGCCATCACAGTTCCCCACGTTTCTGCCACACTAAGCCTGTGCTAGAATCCTAGGTTCCTGCTCAACCTGTTGAGCTTCTACTCATCTTAGAAACATGACCTCAATTACCACTTCCATCCCACCTCCCTCTGCACCTCACATTTGTTAATTTTCTAGCATTCAACTGGAACTTTCTTATACTATAACTATTTGGCAGCGGGCGTAGAATTTAAGTAGATTTTAAACTCCTGGAGGGCAAGGGCAGAGTTTCCTTTTGTGTTCTCTTTGTAGCCTCTGCAATGCTAGCCCATGCTCAGCTAACACCTGTTGAGTGAGTAATTAACCTGTCCTGTAGTGCAGTTGTTTTGAGGGGAAAGATGCCAAGCTGTAGCTTAAGTGAAGGCGGGGTGGCGTTTAAGTTGGCACAATCTCCATTCTTTGATAAGAAAAAGTGATATGTTTTTTAAAGCTATGTAAATACAGCTTTAAAGCAAATTCCCAGCCCCACTTCTAACCAGACTGGAAATTTTAGAGGCCAGACTGATTGTCAAGGAGACCATCTCTCCTCAGATAGATGAATGAATTAATGAGCATCTATTGCATCTCTAATGAAAACCAGTCGCTGTGTTGTGTTTTTATAAACATTTTCACATACCCCAAACTGGCACTATCACAGAAGTAGGCACACATGTCACCAGGAGACAGGGCCACTGCTCCTGAGTTTTCTCTGGAGCAATTACACAACCTCAGAGCAGGACAGCTCAAGATGGGGACAGATGAGGGGACATGGCTTCAGTGAAAGAGGCCCTGAGGGTAACGTGTTTAAGAATTCTTTTCAAAAAGAGACAAAGCTGTGGTCATAAGCAGATAGTATGGTTACTTACACAGAAAATATTTGGTAATAGGCCAATAGACTTGTAGAACTGTTAAAAGGATTCAACAAGGTTGCTAAAACAAGACCCATATACAAAACCATCAACATTACTTTTCATCAACAATAATCAAATGAATTAGAAAATATCTTGGGAAATAAGATTCCATTCCTTATGCCAGCTATAGCAACAGTAATTATAAGTCCTCAAGTAATAAATCTGTTTGGAGCACCAGGGCTCCAAATCTAATAAAATACAAAACCAAAGCCATTGCTTTTGGGCTGATTCCAACTCATAGTGATCCTAGGGTCCTTGGGTTTCCAAGGAGCACCTGGCAGATTCAAACTAACCTTTCGGTCAGCAGCTATAGCTCTTAACCTCTATGCCACCAGGGTTACCCCAAATCTAATAAAGAATATATATAAAATCTTTTTTGAGGACAGGAAGACCAGAATCAGTAGAGCAATAGATCAAATTTCTAGACAAGAAAATGTAATTTGCATCAAAGATCTCCTTTCACATGGAAAAACAAAGGACCAAGAATAGTGTTGTTGTTGCTGTTGTTGTTTAGGCGCCATGGAGTTGGTTCCAACTCCTAGCAACCCTATGTACGACAGAACAAAACACTGAGGCAATATTAGAAAAACGAATTTCAGGCAAAGGAGGAGAAGGCACAGAAGGAGGAGAATTTGGCATAGACATATAACATTCCCTTATAAGACTATTACAATTACAATGGATAATATTGGTGCAGAAATAGACAAATTAGCCACTGAAAGTGGAAAGAGACTTTAAGGACAAACAAACATGAATCAGAAGCCATATTTGCAAAGAGTGAGGAAAGGCCTTCCCACAAAGGACTCTGGTGGTGATGCCTAAGAGCTTGGCTATGAACTGAAAAGTTGGCAGTTCAAACACACCCAGTGTCCCCACAGGAGAGAGGAAAACTCTGTGCGGCGTGGGGAAGTTCCTATTCTGTCATACAGAATCACGTTGAACGGTAACCTACAGGCATATAGCAAGGAAGTCAGAAATTCAGATCTCTGCCTCAAACTACATACAAAACAAGTTCTAGGTAGATTGACCTAATAGGAAGGAGCAAAACTTTAAAGCCTTTAAGAGAAAATAAAGAAATCATTAGCATAACAAAGTAAAGCTACTAGAAAACACAAATTGTAAGAGGAAAAGATTGGTACACTTGTGTACATTAAAATTAAAATCTTCTAAATAACAAAAGACATCATAAACACGATAAAAGTGTCTGTACAGTGTCTGTAACTAATGGATGATTCCAGACCCACCAAACCCACTGCGACTGAGTTGATTCCCACTCATAGTGACCTTATAGGACAGAGTAGAACTGCCCCACAGACTTCCCAAGGAATACCTGGTAGATTTGAACTGCTGACCTTTTGGTTAACAGCCATAGCTTTTAACCACTACACCCCCAGGGTTTCCAATAGATGATTAGTATACAGAATATATGAAGAACACCTATAAATTAGAGAGAAAAGGCTCAGTCAAAAAATAGGAAAAGGTCATAAGCAGGCACATTAGGGAAGAGGAAATGCCAACCAAACGAAACCCCCCTGCTGTTTAGTTTATTCTGATTCATAGTGATCCTGTAGGACACAGTAGAACTGCCCAAGGGATTTCTAAGGCTGTAAATCCTTAAGGAAGCATAATGTCACATCTTTCTCCCACGGAGCAGTTGGTGGATTTGATCTGCCATCCTTTTGGTTAGCAACCACCTCACTACCAGGACTCATTAGAGGAAATACAAAAAAAAAACAAACTTGTTGCTATCAAGTTGTTTCCATAGTGACCCTACAGGACAGAGTAGAACTTCCACATAGACTTTCCAAGGAGCACCTGGTAGATTCAAACAGTGGACCTTTTGGTTAGCACCAGTTGCTCTTAACCATGATACTGTAAGGGTTTCCAGAGGAAACACAAGTGGTCAGTGAAAATATGAAAAGATGTTTAACCTCACTAGCAATCCATGGGTTCAGGTTAAGTAAGCAAAATAAAATGAAATACAATCTCACATCAATTAAATTGACATAAAATTTTAGAGTGTGATGGTACCGAGAGTTGGTGGCATGGAAATAATTAGAACTTTTATATGCTGCTAGCTGTTTAAACTAGTATGAACACTTTTGAGAATAATTTATCAATGTCTAGTAAAGTTAATGATGTGAGAACTGCCCCGCAGCATTTCCGAGGAGGAGCTAGTAGATTCAAACTGCTGACCTTTTGGTTAGCAGCCTGGGCTCTTAGCCGCTGTGCTCCAATGAAGTCAATTATTTGTATATTCTAGGGAAAGATGTCATATGGGTATAGAAGACACAAAGAACATTGCAGTGTAATTTATAGTAGCAAAAAATTGGGCTTGTCCCTCAGCAGAGCAAGTAAATGAACTCTGATGTAGTCTTAACAGTACTACGTAGAGGTAACAAACCTTGAAGAAAGACAGAGGCATGAGTCACACTTCTGCTTCTAACTGAACAGGGGACGTTATGAACGTTTCTCATTCCTTCGTATGGAATGCTCTCCCCCTGATACTCTTCATGGCTTACTCCCATGCCCCTTTTAGGTCTATGTGCAAATCCTACCTGCTTAGAGAGAGTTCCCAGACCCCACTATCCACAGGACCAGTATCCCACTCCCTGAAACATTGCTTTGCCAAGGGGCAGTGTAATTTAAAGGATAAGAATAAGAACACATACCCTAGCCTGGGACTATGTTTTCAGGGGACATAGAGGTCAGTTGGCATAACTAGTCTTTTTCTAAGAGAGTCTTCTGCACTCCATATTGGTGAGTGACACCTAGGGTCTTAAAAGCAGCAAGTTGCCACCTGAGGAACATCAATTGGTCCCAATCCACCTGAAACAAACGACAACCAAGAACATCAAAGACATGAGGAAAAAGAAGCACAGGAGACAAGAAGGACCCATACAATTGGGAGACTACATCAGTATGAGACCAGAAGAACCAGACAGTTCCTGGCCACCACCAAAGACCACCCTGATAGGGCACACAATGTAGACTCCCTGATGTAGCATCAGAAAAAGTTGTGTGCAGATCAAGAACCCTGTTAAAAGACCAGGCTTTGTGGTTTGACGACCTGGAGCGTCCACTGAGAGCGTCCCCTGATGGCCTCTGGACTTGCTGCTAGTCCAGAGCTGAAACCGGTACTGAAGCCAACACTTCAGACAAAGAATGGGCTGGACACAGAGTGATGCTGGTGGTGTGTATACTTCTGTTTTGATATATACATGAGTGTGTCCTGCCAGAGTGGAGAGGAGAGTGTGGAGAGGAAGGGACAAGTGTTGGCTGAGTGGATACTGGAAGAGTGGAAGAGTGTGCTGTCACAGGGTGAGAAGAGCACATAGAATTGCAGAGAGGTGGGTGCTCCAAGTTTTATATGGCAAACTGACTTGGACTGTAAACTTGCACTTAATCACAATACAAAATTTTTCAAAAACACTTTTTATAATAATAATAACGTACACCCTAGCGCCAGACTAGATTAAAATCTTAGCTTTACTGCCAAGTGCTGTTTGTATGACCGTAGGCCAGTTATTTAAGCTTTCTGTGACTCAGTTTCCTCCTCTGTAAAAGAGGGTTAATAATAGTTTTCACCTCAGAGGATTGTTGTCAGATACAGATGGCTTAATACACCACGGGCTTCGAACAGTGCCGACATACAGTAAATGCTGATTCCCAGTAAGCGATACGGCAGTTACAATGAATGAGCTAGACTGGAGGGACCTGGATGCAGCCCACAAACACGGCTCTGGGTGAGAGAGGGGTCCTGTATTTGTCTCATTCAACCCTGAACTTCTGCATAATTAAGGGCAGTGCACACCTAGGTGACGTAATGATCCTGCCCCTTCTTCTGCTATGTTTCTTCTACCTCGCTCCTCCTCACCCGGACTCCCCAGCCCTCTGGCCCCTTTGCTGTTCTTCCATCTGGATTGTTCTTCCCCAGATCTTCAAATGGCTTTTTCTCTCACTTGTTTGGATAAGCTTTCCCTGACCACCTGTTTAAAATACTGATTAAAAAAAAAAAGAACAACGGTGTTGCCCTTAAGTCAATTCTCACTCATAGGAACCCTGGAGGACAGAATAGACCTGTCTCATAGACTTTTCAAGGAGCGGTTGATAGATTTGAGCTGCTAACTCTTTGGTTAGCAGTTGTAGCATTTAACCACCAGAGCTCCAGCTTTCTAAAATAGCCCTGCTTTTATTATTCTTGGAGCCCTGGTGGCCCAGCAATTAAGAGTTCCTCTGCAAGTTTGAATCTACCAGTTGTTCCTCAGAAATCCTATGGAGCAATTCTGCTGTGGCCTATGGGGTCTCTGTGATTTGGAATTGACTCAACAGCAATGGGTTTCATTTGTTATTCTCTGTCCCTCTTCTGCTGTAATTTTCTTTATAGTTGGTATCACTTCCAGACATTTCATCAGAAGGCTGTCTGAATATCTCTTTAGAATTTCTGCTCCACGAGGTCGAGGACTTGGCATTCAGTGCCTGGGACAGAGCTTGGCACTGAGCAGGTGCTCAGTGAATAAGGAGACACACGCCAAGGCGGCCCATGTGGTGGGGAGCTCTAGCACCGCCTGAGATCTCAACTTTCTGAGGCTCCCAGGCACATGTCTGCTCCCCTCGCTCAAGGATTTGCTTTTTCCTGCTGAGGTCAGCAGCCTGGCCCCACCTCCTGAGGCCCCTGGCCTAGTAAAGCAGAACCCGACAAGACATTTTCCCTAGTCCCAGCTCCCCCCTCATCCCCCACCCAAGACATTTTCCCTAGTCCCAGCTCCCCCCTCATCCCCCACCCAAGACATTTTCCCTAGTCCCAGCTCCCCCCTCAACCCCCACCCAAGACATTTTCCCTAGTCCCAGCTCCCCCTTCATCCCCCACCCGTCAGTGTCTCCCTTTCCTGGTCTCTTTCCCTTTTTCCCCCAAGCCCCAAGGTTTCCAGCACTCCAGCCAGCTAGAAGCTGATTTGACAAATCCATCTCTGGAAAGAAGCTGAAGATTTAACAGAGTTGCTCCTCCCAAAATTATCTGCATTTTAAAAGAGGCCTGGCAGGAGCGGAGACCCTAGTGACCTAGTGGTTAAGTGCTGCATCTGCTAACCAAAAGGGTGGAAGTTCAAATCCCCTCCTACTCTGTTATACACACAGGGTCACTAATGAGTTGGAGAAAACCCTGGTGGCATAGCAGGTTAAGTGGTATGTCTGCTAACCAGAAGTTCAGCAGTTTAAATCTGCTAGGTGCTCCTTGGAAACTCTGTGGGGCAGTTTTACTCTGACCTCTAGGGTCACTGTGAGTAGGGCCCGAACAGACTGCAGTGAGGAGTTGGAATCAGCTTCAAAGCAGTGGGTTTGGTTTTTGGTTTTGGCAGCAGTCACACTGAACTCCAGTACACAACTGTGATGGGGTAAACTTCTGACACTGGGTGTTTGGGAGGGAGATACTGCCTTCCCCTCTTAGATGACCTTGTAGCTTACTCCAGGCCCCGGGAAACACAACAGTTCATAGATGAGAAGTTCACTCGGCCAGCTAGAAACTAAGACCTGGGGGCCTCAATCTTTGAATGTCCCAGCGGCCCAGGTGGGCCTTGCCCACTGCTCCATCTGATTCACCTCTTCATTTTGTACCACCCAGAAGAGCTGGCTAGGTTACAAAAAGCTTCCCTCCAGGGATGCCCTCCCCCAGAGGCCCAGGAAACCCCAAACAAAGGCTTTACCCATTTCAATCCCGCAGACCACCAGGGCTGCAATCACAGAACCTGCCGATGTCCCAGCGAAGCGATGGGCCGTTTCCAGCATCCGAGGGGCCAGGTCCCTCAGGGCGTCCACAGCCCCGGCCTGGTAGAAGGAGAGGAACCCACTCCCCGAGAAGGTAATGGAATGAGGAGTGTCTGGGTCCCCCTTGAACACCTGTTCATCCATCTCCTCTGCTGGTGGTGAGGAGGAAAGTCTCTTCAGCGCTGGCCCGCCGGCTCGGGCCTGTTGCTCTCTGTTGGAACTTGCTGCTGAGCGTCCCCGCCCGGCCCAGAGCCAGTGGTGGCACCACAAGTGGCACAAGAAGTCTCCACCTGCCTGGACCTGTTAAGCTTTGCCAGGAAACAGCTCCAAAGGACAGTAAAGGGCCCCCGTCTGATGCAGAGACGCAGAAAGCCCCCGGGAGGCGTGAACACCTCCCGGTACCGTGAAGCATCCTCTGGCTTTATTGCTTTGCCAGATCCGTCGCCAGCGCTTCGCAGCGCCTAAGAACTGTCGCAGCTTCCAGCGAAGGGCAAGGCCCCAAGAGGCGGGCCTTGCTCAGCACTCAGCCTCCGCAGGTCCAGTTGCAAAACCTCAGCTGATAGTGATCAGTGGGGTGACTACCTCCAAGAAAACAGCATTCCCCCCATCTCCATCTCCACCAGAGGCTGGGCTGCCATGTGTGGCTCTGGTTTATGAGGGGGACACATGTACTCTCCATGCCAAGAGACACCAAGAGCCTGTCACCAGGCACCTTCTCAGGCACCCTGAGGTATGTATGATGTGTTACACAATTATTTTTATTTGCTCTTGCAAAATCACCCCTTTGCTTATTCACCAGTATTTATTCAGATGTTAGGACTGTCCACGGGCAAAACTGTAGAACAGAGGTTTGGTTTCAAGGTGCCCACCCACCACCACTGTCTCTTCTCCTGGCACCCTCACTGACCCTTTACCTCTTGGTTAGACAGTCACATCCAGCCCCCAGAGCCTTATGCTGTCTCCCAGGTGTTCAGGAAGAAATCTATCTAAGACCTAGATCTTTCTAGATCATCCTAAATGCTTGGAGTTTCGTACCCCCCACTCTTCTGTCTGTTTTGAAATGAGAGGTTTGAGATGGCAGTATTCAGCTCCAGTGACTAACAACTTACAGTCGAGGTCAGGGCAGAGAGGTGTTTTGCAGCCTGACAGAACACATGCAAGTCTGGATTGTGTACCACATAGCTCCAGTGGGCACTGGTCATGCAGACCAAAGTGGGAACCGTACCTTGGTGATGGTGGATGCGAGGGCATGATAAAGGTCACTTAGGTTATTAAGTTACATTCGAACCAGACAAACAGGTCCGCATGCCTCTTCTGACCTCATTCTGTCACAATCTTGGAGGATACAGAGTCGATTAAGACATCAATGGGAGATAAACATTTTTGGATCCTTTACCCTGCTAGGTTATCCTGAGACATTTAGATCTTCTCTGATTGATTATCTTGTGATAGACTCTAAGTCTGCCCTATTTCATTTTCCCTGACACACTTTTAGACAATTCACACTGTTTGTCAGATGTAAATAATAGTTTACTGTTTGATTTTCCTTGACAAACTTTAGATAACTCACATTGTTTGTTAGATGTAATGAAATCCTATGATGTAATGAAGCCTTAAAACTCCTGACTATCGTTCTGTGACAAACCTCCTCCCCTTTGAATTCTGGCTATAAAACCCCCTGGAAAATGTAACCCACAGGGGATGGTTTGAATTGGCCACTGTTCCCCCAGGTTTGCTGCAGAAACCTGCCAATAAATTATTCCTTGAACCCTACGCTGTCTGCACTTTTCAGTTATAGCGACAGGCGGACAAACCTGTCGATTCGGCAACATTGGGGCCCTGGTGAGGAAGGGTCTTTCTCACAGCCTGCACTGTTTGTTGCATGGTGCTATGGCAAGCCCTGCCATTTCACCTTCCTCTAGAGACTGCATGGTGGCAGGACCAGAATTAGAAATGGGATACCAAGTTTCCCGTCCAAAGCAGACTCTCTGTTAGGAGGTAATATCAATGATTTCATTAGTCCCAGGGAATCTCACCAACTTTGACAGCTTCCCTGATCCACTGCAGAATCCCATAAGGAAGGCATTGCCAATGATTCAGTTAGAAGTTTCCTGTCTTGGGTACGTTACAGCTTCAGAAACCCCATGGACCAATTCTACTGTGTCCTATAGGGTCACTGTGAGCTCTTCAGTGACAGTGAGTTTGGTTTTGTAACTGTAGCCAACCGCCACATCTTTCTCCTTTAGAGCAGCTGGTAAATTTGAACTGCTGGCTTTTTGGTTTGCAGCTGAGCAGTTAACCACTGCGCCACCAGAGTTCCCTGAGATGCATACAAGGCAGTCTGTGATTAAGGACTCAATTGTGCAGGGCTGAAATTCGTGCCAGGAAAGCTAGAGGAGGGTAAGGAGGGTGGGCTGAAACCGTCAGAGAGGCCTGGTTGTAGACCTGTGGTTTGGGAGATCTGAGAAGCTGGGCAGAAGAGAGAAGGAGCTGCATCAAGGACTAGTATGAGCTCCTTACAGAGGTGGGGACAGGTGTGACAGGAGGCAGTGTATACAGGGACAAGGACTTTGGGGACCAGATAGATACAGTGTTCAGTCCCAGCTCTGCTATATACAGGTGGTGTGATCTGTTTGGTCTCTGTTTTCATCATCTGTAAAAGAAACAATAACTCCCAAATGTTACAGGTAAGGCTGTGAAACACCTGGCTCATGGTGTGTATATTATTATCAGAAGGCAGAGGGGCCCAGGCTTCTGGAATGGAATTTGGGAGAGATGGTGAAAGGAAAGGTGGAACTGGAAGAGAAAGAAGGCTTGATCTATGTACAGGAGGAGATTGGTAAGTTCTTGGGAAACCCTGGTGGCACAGTGTTTAAGTGCCATAGTTGCTAACCAAAAGGTTGACAGTTCAAATCCACTCAGGTGCTCCTTGGAAATTCTATGGGGTCATTCTACTCTGTCTTATAGGGTCATTATGAATAGGAATCAGCTTGATGGCAGTGAAGTTTTTATTTTTAGAGGCATGTAGAGCCTTGGAAGAAGAAAACAACAGGCTGGAGGATGAGGGTAGAGGATGGCACCCGTCTACTTAGGGATTACGGTGGCTAGGCCATGGCAGGGGCTGAAGGAAGACAAGTTAATAAAGCTGTTGCCACAGAAGACTCTCAGGACTGGGAACCAATTAGCAGGGAGAGCTGAGTCATGACAGGAGCCTCACTTTTAGCCTGGTTGTGAGGAAAGTTAGGGCTGCCTTTGGCAAACTGGAGGCAACTACGTGGAGGATGAGGACTCCTTTTACTGTAAGACGTGTCTGAGATGAAGACAAGATATCGGAGCTGCTTGTGAGGGGGAAGGGACGGCTCCAGAGAGGGGACAGGGAGCCCACTGCCGAGGCAGCTGAAAGTAGATGGAGGTGGCACAAGACATGTTGAAAGGAAGACAGCCTTGGACAAATTTTCTCCTTACGGGTCATCTCAACTTTCTCAATGAAATAAAGAGGGTGGCAGAGGGCTCAAGAAGGTTGGACCCTAAAAAGGTCAGCACCTTGCCCTGACACAATCCTGGCATCCCTGCCTCCTCAAGCCTGGCTGTTGAGTGGGGATTGGTCTTTAATGAGTGAAAATATCTTGAATTCTATGGGGTTTTTGTAACTCATGTGAAGTGTTTCTGAGGGACAATGAAGAGAATCACATGTGCAATACAGCCTCTATGCAAACAAGCCAGTACTGAGCAGCTGCTATTGAGTCCTCCCTGATGCGGGGTGACCCCATGCACGTCTGAGTAGAACTGTGCTCTACAGGATTTTTGATTACTGATTTTTCAAAGGTAGATTGTCAGGTCTTTCTTCCGAGGTGCCTCTGGGTAGACTTGAACCTCCAACCTTCTAGTTAAGTAGTCAAGCTCCTTAGCTGTACCACCTAGTGACTCTGTGCAAACAATCAAATGGTACACATTCGTAACTGGTCAGTGGAGGGCCCCCCAGGGGCTTTAACCTGGACACTAAGCACTGACCCTGAAACACGTTCTGCTCATCCGCCAAGGGCCAGTGAGCCACAGGGTTTGGCCTGTGCTGTGCTCACTGTCAGTAGTGGATCAAGAAGGTTCATTCGTTTCCTTTTGTTGCAGTGTTACAATTAAAGCCTTAAAGATTTCCAGTCGCTAAAATAGAAGAATCACTTTCTGATGTTTCTATATTTAACTTTGGAAGTCCTCCCGTAATCTTTGTGGGTGTTTTTAGCTTTTCATTAACACCACTCATATGATTCATCAGCCCCTGAGGAAATCGCATACCAGAGACTGAGATTGTTTATCACCCACTATTTCAGCAAGACACCTAAAATGAATTTACACTAGAATCTGGTGTTTCCATGCCAATGCTGTTGCGTCAATTCTGTCTCATAGTGACCCTATAGGCCTAAGTAGAACTGCCCCACAGACTTTCCAAGGAGTGCCAGGTGGATTTGAACTGCCAACCTTTTGGTTAACAGATGTAGCACTTAACCATATGCCACCGGACTTTCTAATGTTTCTATAAGTATAAGGTATATGAACTCACTCTGGTTCCTGCCCTTGGGGAGAAAGACAGCATAGATTTGGGGGTGGCCTTTCATCAATGGTGTACCCCAGCTAGCCAAGTGCCATCAAGTCAGATCCACCTGCTGCTTCAATGTGCTGAAATTTCATTTTGTAAAGAAGCTGATTGTTTCTTGATCAGACAGAGTACAAAAGTCACAAAATGACCCATGAATATTCTTGCCCAAAGTGTTTACCCCAGATCTAACTTCCAGACCTAACTTCCAGATTATAGTAATTTGGAATGTGAAGGAACAAGTGAAGCCAAGAGAAAACAATCCAACAGACTGGGACTACGAAAGGGCTGGAGACACGACAGTTGTTGGTTACCCAACAGCCATCCCCAACCCATTTGTTTTTTACCAGCCTCTGTATAAAGCAGCTGAAAAGGCCTAATTTCCTAGCCTCCCTTGCACCTAGGGATGATCATAAGAAATAAGGAGAAATCTGCTGCATGATTTCTAAGAAATATTTTTTTCCTCAGTAAAAAAGAGAAAGTATCTAAGGAGAACTCCACTGGGCCCCTCCCTCCTCCTTCCTAAGATGCTGGCCTATGAGAACACTGAGTTTGGAGTTATGGCCGCCTTCCAGCACCCACTGGGGGAAATATGGGGGACACACTGAATGTAAATTTATTAGTTATTCCTTGCTGTGTAACAATTTGTCCTAAAACTTCATACCTTCAGTCAATAAATATGTATTATTGCATACAGTTGAGTTCAGGAATCAGCAGTGGCTTAGGTGGGTGATTGTGGCTCAGAATCCCTTGTGAGGTTGCAGTCAAGCTGTCTGCCAGAACTGCAGTAGTCTTTAGGCTCATGTGGGGCTAAAGAGTCCAGACGGGTTGGTGGGTCTCAGCTTCTAATTGGCGGTTGGTACTGATGGGCCTCAGCTTCTAATTGGCTGTTGGTATTGGTGGGCTTCAGCTTCTAATTGACTACTGGCATTAGAAGGCCTCAGCTTCTAATTGGCTGTTGGTATTGGTAGGCTTCAGCTTCTAATTGGCTACTGGCATTAGAAGGCCTCAGCTTCTGATTAGCTATTGGCAGGAGGCTTCTGTTCCTCCCCACATAGACCTCCCCACTGGCTGCTCCTAGCATGGCAGCTGGTTTTCTCCACAGTGAGCGATCTGAGAGAATGAGACAAAAAGAGAGTAAACATGTACACAAGACAGATAACATTTCTTTCTATAACCTAATCTCAGAAATGATAGACCATTGCTTCTCCCATATTCCACTGGTCACACAGATCAACTTCAGCAAAACATGGGAGGCAATTACACAAGCATATGAGTGTCAGGAGGTGGAGATTATTAAGGGCCAACTAGGAGGCTGATTCTCACACTCAGAATGGCTAAGGAAGAGAATGAGTCCTTGATGAGATTGTTGAGTGACTGTCTAGTAATCAGTTGCTGTGGAGTCATTTCTGACTCATGGCGACCCCTTGTGTGTCAGACTAGAACTGTTCTCCATAGAGTTTTTCATGGCTGATTTTTCAGAAATAGCCTGCTAGGCCTTTCTTCTAAGGCACCTCTGTGTGAACTCAAACCACTAACCTTTCAGTTAAGTCAAGTGCGTTGACTGGTGCCACCCAAGCGGCTGTACCAGTCCCCGAACCATTGCTCTGTACCCTTCCTATTATGTCAGATTGTTAAAGGTCTCCATTGTTTAAACCATTCTTCAGTTGATACTTGCTGCTGCAACCTGATGACTAAGGCAAGGACTGTTAAATACTTTATCTCCAGAAGAGTAAAGAAAGCATGCCTTTTACAGCTAGGAAAAAAAAACAAAAGAAATACTTTTTGGTATAGATGTTTTGCTATGGTAGGTGAAATAACTCTGATTCATGAACGTGTTGAAAAACTTAATCTCAAATTATCAGAAAAAATATTTTTATACCTTTCAGACATTGTTTATTAGCTCTTCAACTTTTGTTCGACACGAAGATGTGGAATTTTCTGCTCTCTGGAAAAAAAGGTGAATATTTGCTAATTAGTTGAATATGATACTTGCCTTTTTTGTTTGTTGATAATATACACAGTAAAACATACACTGCTTCAACAATTTCTACATGTACAGTTCAGTGACATTGATGACATTCTTCAAGTTGTGCCACCATTCTTGCCTTCCTTTTCTGAATTCTTCCTCCCTCATTAACATAAACCCACTGCCCCAGAGTTTCCTATCTAACATTTTGAGTTGCTCCTGTCAACTTGACCCCATATAGATAGCTCTTTAAAAGAGCACAATTCTCAATGCAGACATTCTTAACTAATTAAGCTAGATGGTATAATGGTTAAGCAGTTGGCTGCTATCTGAAAGATCAGTGGTGTGAATCCACCAGCCACTCTATGGGAGATGAGACCTGGCAATCTGCTCCCATAAAAGATTACAGCCTGGGAAACACTATAGTGGCAGTTCTACTCTGTCTTAAATGGTCACTGTCAGTTGAAATGAACAGTACACAACAATATTGCTTGGCTTAAGGATGACTTCAGGGAACATTTTTGGTTTAAATTTTAAAGATTATCTCTAGGCAATAGTTTCAAGGGATCATACAGTGTCTATAGCTCCAGAAAGTCTGGATTCCATGAGAATTTGGAATTTTCTGCCTCATTTTCCCCCTTTTGAGCAGTATTCTTCTACAGCATCCTTTCTCAGAAGGTTCATTAATGAGAACTAGGCCTCATCCAGTTGTTCTGGTCTTATGGCAAATGAGGAAGCTCATAAAGACATTTAGACACACATTTCATTTCCTCTTCTGTTCCTGATACTCCTTCTTTCTCTGCTGCTCCAGGTAAATAGAGACTAACTATCCTAACTTGCTTGGCCATATACAACTTGTCTTTTGAGGTGTGGGACTCAAATTTTGATTACTTGATTGACATATGGGTAAACCTCTATGAAATGTGTTTAAATTCTTTCTAAAAAATCAGGAATATATTATATATGTACATACGTGACTTAAGATGAGAAGAGAAGGTCCACGACAGTTGAGGTAGTGTCAGAGCTTGCTGGCTTCTATCATGTTGGCCTTTTGTATGATCTTGGGATAATTTACACAGTCTAAATGGATCTTTTTCTCTTTATGCAAGAGCTTACACATACAAAAAAAAGTACTGAAAATAATACAGCAAATGTCCATCTACCCACCCATCAGATTTAACAAATAGTAACATTTCACCACAACTCAGTCAAATGTTTCTTTGGTTTTAAAGAAATAAAACATCATAGAAAGAAGCAAGGCCTCCTTTTGAACTCTTTTCTAATCCCACTTTTCCCTGTCCCCAGGGAAGCCATGTTCCAGGGTGTAGAGAGTCTTTTCCTTCCATGTTTTTATATGTTTATTAATTAAAGGTCTTTTATAAACAACTGTATAATATTGCTTTATAAATATTTTAAAACTTTCACATAAACATACTGCATTTACTATGTGATTTGCTGTTTTTACCCAGCATTATGATATTTGGTTCTAGTCCTTTTTATTTTACTGTTTTTTGGTAATTCATAATGTAACTAGAGGACAACATAATTTGTCATTTTCCTACTAAGGGACATTTGGATTATTTTTATTGTTCATTCTGATGTGCGTCTCCCTTAGCAACAGGGACTTCTAAGGGCCACAGTGAGCTACATCTTTGTTGTATCTGCTTTTGTTATCAACTGCTTTCAAGTCAACTCTGACCCATGGTGACCCCACATATGCAGAATAGAACTATGCTCCATGGAGTTTTTGAGACTGTGACCTTGCAGACAGAAGCAGAGCCCCAGGCCTATCTTTTGAGGCACCACTGCTGGGTTCATACTGCCGACCTCTCAGCTAGTATCCTGGTGCTTAACTATTCTGCTCTATCCAGGAATCCTTCACTTTTACTAGGTGTTACTAAAGCACTCTCTAGAGTTCCCCCACCCACCCAAATCTTTGTGTAGCAGTTTGTCTGGGCCATGATCTTTGATAGTATATGGTATTCCTCCATGCTATAAATCCTGCCTCTATGATGTTAATGAGGGAGGATGGGCAGCAGTTGTGTTGGTAGGGCAGGACTCAGTGTGTAAAATTGTGTTGTACCTTGAGGCAATTGATTGAGATTTAAAAAAAAAAGAAAAAAAGAAGCTAGCAGAGAGAGTTGGGGACTATAGACCACCAAGAAAACAGTGCTGGGAGCAGACCATGTCATTTGGAAAGAACCCGGTGTCACTGTGCCTCAGAAGCTCCCAGTCCGGGGGTAGATTGACAAGAACCTTCCTCAAGAGCCAGCAGAGAAAGCCTTCTCCTGGAGTTGATGCCCTGAATCTGGACTTGTAGCCTACTGGGCTATGACAGAATAAAATTTCTCTTTTTAAAGCCATCCATTTGGATATTTCTGTTATAACAGCACTAGATAACTAAGACATAATCTAAGGACTGTGAAGTGCTATCCATTGTTATTTGTATTTTCCTGATTATTTATGAGGCCCAGCGTTATTTCATATGTTTATTGATCATTTCAGTTTCCTTTTCTCTGAATTGCTTGTTCTTAGCCTTTGCCCGTTGGGAGAAAAGTCTGTCTTTTTGCTAATATATAGGCACTGGTACTAGTATTAGCTCAGCTGAATGCTTTGCAAATATCCGCCCCCATTTGTGACTTGTCATTTAACTTTTCTATGATGTCTCCTGTGGTACAGAAGTTTTAAATTTTAATGTAGTAAAATATATTGTTTTCTTTCCTTTATGGATTATGTTTTTGTGTCTTAAAGTCATAAAAATGTTCTTCCACATAAAATAGAGTCTTGGTTATTTTAAATGATTTCAGTATCAAACCTAAGCTATTTGTTCAGTCGCTTCTGAAAACCTGCAATTTGGTGTCTTAGGCTGGGTTCTCTAGGGAAGCAAAACCATTGAAAAAGATTTATATAAAGGAAAAAGCTCACACAGTTGTAGAAGCTGAAATGTCTCAAGGCCTGGATCAGAATACAACCCTAATGCAGGTGTAGAAGTGGGCAAACTCAAGGTCAGCAGGTCAGAGGTTAGAGTTCCCACTCATAGGCTGTGAAGGTCGGCGGATCCCCTGATGGCAGGCAAGACCACAAGGTTTCTACTGATTCACATGACTGAAGGGGCTGGTGAACCCAGGATCAGCAGGTCAGGGAAATCACAGGCTGTGAGGGTCAATGAATCCCAAGAGCTGCTAGTTCAAGTCCCAAGAACCAGATGTAAAAAGACAAGAGAGATGGAGCTGCTGGCGAGGTGAGCAGATAGGAAGTAGACGGCCAAGGCAGGGAGATGAAGGCTGAGGATGCGCAGTGAGTCACCATGGACTCCACCCCTGCCACTTTATGCAGCTGCCAAAACATTAAGAATCATGATCCAGCCAAGCTGACACACAATCTTAACCATCACAGTGAGCAATCTAGTAGCATCTATTTATAAAAACAGAATTTCTGAGTGGTAGAAACAGTTAAGTGCCTGGCAGATAACTGAGAGGTCTGAGGTTCAAGCAACTAATTTACAACTGAAAAAAAAAGCATGAAAATTTATGCTCAAGAAATACTCACGAGGAGTCTCCAAAAACGTATGCCTAAGGTTGTTAATACAGCATCACTGTAGTAACAAAAGTCTAGAGGCAATCTAAATAGCCATCAGTGGAAAGCTAATTGAATGAGCTGTGGCATAGCTGCGTAATGTAACTCTGTGAGACTCTGAAAAGAACAAGATAGATCTGAGTGTGCTCACATGAAAAGTCCTATAAGACAGAATGGTAAACAGAAAAAACAAACAAGAATCAAAACAGCAAATGTATTGTCTTAGTTTCCTAATTTTGCTGTAACAGGAATGCCAAAAATGGATGCCTTTAAGTCTCTGGTGACTCCATTATTTTCTGCTTTGAATTTTTTATTGCTATATAAAAAACTAATTACTATGCGTTTTCAATAATGGAAGCCTTCTGAATCATTGAGTATACCCGAATTTTTGGTAGGTAGTGCAGATTTTTTTTTTCCTTGCCCCCTCCCACAAATCTGCCCTAAGTGTTTAGCAGTAAATATGAAGTTCCTTTCATGATACCCCAAAGTCTTCGCCAAGGTCTATTGGCACGTATACATAAAGAATGAACATTTCAAAATTTCTGTTTTCCTACAGAAAATTCAGACACCTCATGCAATATATTCTAAGAACAGTCCTTTGTGGTCACTCCCATTTCTTTGGTTTCGAACAGTAATCAGAGTGCTTGTGTTGCCACGCACGGTCAATGGTACAACTGTTTTCCAACAAACCCAGAGGCTAAGAAAGTTGTGGTCCACATATAGATACTGTCAGGCACCAAAGGGTCAAAAAAGAAACCCAAACCCCCTACACTAATATGGTCTCATTAACATAACCAAGAAAACTCTAATTCCAAATGGGATTATATTCCCAGGTTATAGGAATGAGGATTCCAACATATATTTTGCAGGGACACAATTCAACCCATAACAGACAGTGTACTACCACTGATGTCTAAAGGGAAAAAAAAATCTTGGTGCATATAACCATACACATGTGATGTTGGAAACCTTATGGGGCAGTTCTACTCTGACCTCTAGGGTTGCTATGAGTCATACTTGACTTGATGGAAGTGGTTTGTGATGTTTCAGAAATAAAATTAGTGAAAGCAGTTACTTCTAAAGAGTGGGACCAGTACTTGAGGGAGGCCTATTTTTCGCCGCCAATCTTTTGTGCTGTTTTCACTGTTACTTCCATTACAGTAAAAAAGAAGAATCTCTGTGGATGGTTCCATATTCTGTAAATTAGTATTTGTCTTGGCGTTAGAAGTATTCTGAGGTGAAGAAGGCCTTTTGTTCCAATAACTAAGAAGAAATTGAATTATTAGGAAGGAGACAGGAGACTGGACATCACCAAGACAGTTTCATTACTTGTGTTCTGTCGCCAAGTGTGAAGACAAAAAGGCTGGTCCTCCCAGCAACACAGAGGTTGATGAGATTTAGGGCTGTTGTCAGTGGGCTGAGGAGGAGGTGGAGGTAGGGGTGAAGCTGAGCAGTGGGAGTGTGGAGCTGCAGTGTGAGGCCTGGACTGAGCTAAGAGGATCTGCCCAGCCCACTGCAGCCCCAAGACTAAGTGTCGGTGAGTCCTGAGGTACAGAGCCACCCTTAGGCTGGAGACTCTGGCTGTACAGCAGGAAGTGCTCTGTATTCCCTTCCTCAACACGTGAGGACAGGCCTAACTTAAACTGCCTTTCTTTGGGCAATTCTCCTGGGAAGAAGAATAGGCAGTGCTTAATCTAGGATAACATTCATTCAATAAACGAGAGTTAACAGCATGCTGATGCACCCCTTCGAGCTTGTAGAAATGAACAAAGGGAAACAGATTGAGGGGCAAGTTATCGAACATCTCCGTGCCTTAGTCTTCTCCTTGGCAAAATGGGGTAACAATGATAGTTAACCTCATAGTGGCTGTCCTGACACACAGCTAAGTGCTCAGGAAGTGTTACCCGCTGTTTTAGTCAGCTAGTGCTGCTCTAACAGAGCACCAGTGGATGGCTTTAACAAAGGAAAGTTTATTCTTACACAGTCCGAGAGGCTACAAGTCCAGATTCAGGACGTGGGCTCCAGAGGAAGGCTTTCCCCCTTGGGGTGCTGGAGGAAAGTCCTTGTGTTCTGTCTGTCTTTGTTCAGGGAGCATCTTGGCACTGGAACCTCAAGTCTGAAGGATGTACTCTTCTCCAGATTCTGCTTTCTTGACGGTGTGAGGTCCCCAGTTCTCTCTGCCAGATGTTTTCCCTTATATCCCAAGAGACAGCCTTAAGGCACAAAACAAACTTGTACATTGAATCTTGCTCTGCCAACACAACTGCTGCCCAACCACCCCCATTAACACCACAGAGACAGGAATTCCAACAAGGAGGAACATCACACAATACTAGGAATTATGGCACAGCCAAACTGTTACAGATTTTTTAGGGAGCACATTCAATCCATGACACCTGGTATTATTCTGCATTTCTTTGTAAATTCAGAACCCCTAGATAGTACAAAAGAAGCCTCAGTGGCATGATGGATAAACACGCTTGCCTGCAGTATTAGCTGAGAGTTGACAGATGGAACCTACCCAGAGGCTCTGCTAGCGGGTGGCTTTGGTAAAGATTACAGATTTGAAAACCCTACAGGCAGTTCTTCTCTGTCCTGTGGGTCACTACGAGTCAGAATCAACTCGACAAGAACAAACAAACAAAAGATGGTGTAAGCAGTTAGTGAGCTCTAAAACCAAAAACCAAACCCCCTGCCACAAAGTTGATGCCGCCTCATAGTACCCTAAAGAACAGAGTAGAACTACCCCTACCTGGCAGACTTAACCTGCCACCCTTTTGGTAAGCACATGTAACCACTATACCACCAGGGTTTCCTTAATTAGCTCACTGCTAACCAAAAGGTTGAGGATTGAAGTCCAACAGGAGCCACCTCAAAATAAAGGCCTGGCCATCTACATACTTCCGGAAAACCAGCCATTGACAACAATGCTGGGGAGCACAGTTCTACTCTGGCACACACGGGGTCTCCATGGCTCAGCATCTGCTTGATGGCAATGGAATTTCAGCTTCTAAATTCACCACAGCTAGGCGTGGCCCTGACTCTCTCGGATAGGTGATGCGGTCAGCAAGGTAACTGAGATCTCGAGCCTGTTGAACACACTGTATGCTGACACAAACCCAGGCATGTGCAGGCAGATCCACCAGCTCTGCTCTCTTTTTCCCAAGTGGGAACCTGGACTGTACTCAGAGGCTCCTTAGGGGAACAGGAAGACGTCTGTGCGCTTTCTGATTTCCGTGGCTGGTCCCGCTGTGAGATGGTAAATCCCTTAGGGAAGACACTTTGGTACCTGGAGGGGGGTCTCAGCCTGTGGTTGTCTAATAAATATTTGTGTGTGTGTCAAGGGTCGTCGTAGTATGTTCTGTAACAGCAAAGCATTGGAAATGACCTCAGTGTTCAACAACAGGGATTTGTTGTTATTAGATTGTTGTCCAGTCACCCACAAAACAGAAGAGTCACAAAAAAGGACAATTATAATGATTACAAAGGATGACAGACAACTGCTTATGATGTAATCTTAGGAAAAAAGAAATTAAAATGATCCTGGCAGGCTGTGAATCCATCTTCACATATCTTTTTAAGAAAAGAGGGTCTGATACGCCACCATGTATGTAATAAAGGGGAACAAGAAGATAAGATTTGCTTACAGTTATAAGCAAAAAAAAAAAAAACAGAAAACAAAAAAAAATTCTGAATGATACTCAAGAGACAAAATAGTCTTCTCTAGGGAGAAGACTAAGAGTTGGATGTAGGGAGACATGTCACCGATGACACTTTGCACCTTCTGAATATCTGACCATATGGATGTAATTTCGATTCAAAAACTAAATAATTTAGGAAACTTTCTGGTACAGAAACCAACCAGTTGCTGATGAGTCGACTCCAGTTTATGGCAACCCTGCGTGTGTGTCAGAGGAAGCCGTGTTCCATAGGGTTTTCAGTGGCTGTGATCTTTCAAAAGTACATTGCTAGGCCTCTCTTCCAAGGTACCTCTGGGTAGACTCGACCCTCCAACCTTCCATTTAGCAGTCAAGTGTGTTAGCCCTTTCCACAACTCAAGGGCACCTTGTGGTACTCATGTAAAATAGATAAATGTGTTTTGTATTATTTTCCTCAATTCTAAGGCTTATTTTCTCTCCCACATTTTAAAGTTTTTAGAGTTGAGTGGCATCTTGCAATCAACAAGCATGCTTGAAAATTCTGTTTTTGTTTCCTAAAAACCTTTTTCCAAATCATTCAAGTTGATCATGGTTTGGAAACCAGGTAATACATTACATAAAAATGTGTGCATGTGGACCAGTATTGTAAAATGAAAACCATTGTGTCAGAGGTTTATGGGTATCTTTTGTTTTCAAAATTATTCCTAACTAGTATTTTTAAATCACCTTTTCAATAATTTATTTTAAAAAAGTGCTTAACTCTTTCCAGGAAACAACTGAGGGTGTTAATGGGAGAAGTTCCTGGGAGCCTGGGAATAGGTAACCTGTAAAGCAAAAACCTTGCGCTGAACACCACCTCGTCAGCTTGTGGTTGTCATTACGTGCCGTCAAGTGGGTTCTGACTCACAGAGACCCCACACACAACAGAACAAAACACTGCTGGGTCCTGTGCCACACGCACAATTGTTGTGATGCTCAAACTTTTTGTTTCAGCCATTATGTCAACCCATACGGTTGAGGGTCTTCCTTTTTTTCACCAGCCCTCCACTTTACCAAGCATGATATCTTTCTCCAGGAATTGATCCCTCCTGACAACATGTTCAAAGTGTGTAAGATGTAGTCTGGTCATCCTTGCTTCTAACAACTTATACAGATGACACAACTTTCCTCAGTTTAGTTCAGCTTAAACAACTGACAGAACAAAGCCCTGGGCCCTAAGCTGAGCTGTAGTTCCAGGAAAAAACTTACGTCCTTGGATTTTTCCTGATACCCACTGTCTTAGTCATCTAGTGCTGCTATAACAGAAATACCACAAGTGCAAATGGTCCCAACTCAGCCAGAACAGATGATCACTAAGAACAACAAAGACACAAGGGAAAAAGAGCCCAGGAGACAGAAGGACCCACGTGAATGGGTGACTGTATCAACATGTGACCAGAAGAACTAGATGGTGCCCAGACACTACCAAAGAGAGCCATGATGGGGTACACAAAGTTGAGTCCCAGTGGCAACATGAGAAAAAGTAGAGTGCGCCTCAAGAACTCCAACTAAAAGACCATAGTTGGTGGTCTGGAGGGCTGCTGGTCCCCCTGGGATCATGCTCCCTAGACCTGCTTCTGTGCTGACCAGAAAACATTAGTAAGGAACTCTTTGGATAGGAATGGACTGGACTCAAGCATACAATGTGACCATGTGTACTTTATGGTTCTATGCATCTATAGGATGCTGTCCTACTGGCCTCTTACTAAAAGGGAGAGGAGAGGGTAGAAAGGAGGGAACAAGAGATTATTAAGAGGATATGATGTATATAGAACAAAAAGGAGGAGTGTGCTGTCACTGGGCAAGGAGAGCAGAAGGAGCTACAGTTAGGCGGGCATACAAATTTAATTTGGATTATATACTTTCACTTAATCACAATAAAAAATATACATATATCCCTTTGAGGTACATACACCAAAAAAAAAAAAAAAAAAAAGAAAGAAAAAGAAATACCACAAGTGGATGGCTTTAGCAACCAGAAGTGTATTCTCTCACAGTCCAGTAGGCCAGAGGTCCAAATTTAGCGCACCAGTCCCACGGGAAGACTTTCTCTGTCTGTTGGATTTGGAAGGTCCTTGTCATCAGTCTTCCCTTGGTCTGGAAGCATTTTAGCATAGGGACCTCAGGTCCAAAGGGCTTGCTCTACTCCAGGCACTGTTTTCTTGCTAATCTGGTTGCATCTGTCTTCTGTGTATCTGAAGAGTTTGACTTAAGGCACTGTCTAATCTTGTAGGCTTTATCAGTATAACTGATACTAATCCATGTTATTAAATCTTGGTTGATAAAATTTACAACACGTAGGAAAATACCATCAAATGACAAAATGGTGGAAAATCATATAATGCTGGGAATCATGGCCAGTGAAATTGACACACACAGTTTTGGGGGGCCTAAGTCAATCCATGACATCCACCTTCCAGGAACAGTTTGTCAAAAACTGAGATAATACTAACTTGCCCACCTGGGTTGTCTGTTCCAGAAACTGGTTCAGACTTTACTTTTGGGGTCCAAACCACTGCTGTAGTTCACAGAATAGTTGCTGATTTGGAAAAATTGATAAAACCCAGAACTTACAGGTCAAAATCAACAGTAGTGGTTTGCCAAAGGTGGCTTCAGAACCTCGCTGATTCACTCAGGGTTCAAAGTGGACTGAGCCTCTGGGTTGGGAATGGAGGGGCTGAGCTCAAGGCTGAGGGTTAAGAAGACTCAATGACCAAGCTAAGAGTCTGGGTCTGTAAAGCCAGACAATTCTACAGGAGGCTTGCAAGGGCTTTTAACTTCACATCCAGTTATCATGGCCAGTTCTAACCAGCGAGAAGACCCAGACCAAGATAGGACGAGGTTGTGATAAAAAGTAATTCAGGATTAGTGACTGTCATGACATGTCCCTGCCAAAATGTGTGTATCAGTTTGGTTAGGCCAGGATTCACATGATTGTGTGATTGTCCACCACTTAATGAGACTCTCCTATGATTGTAAATTCTACCTCTAGATTTAATAAGATGGATTAGCAATAGTTATACTGATGAGATCTACAACAGTTGATGGTGCCTTAAGCCAGTCTCTTTTGAGACATCGGAGAGGTCAGCAGAGACATGGGAATCTCAGACCATTGAGAAAGCAGTGCTGGGAGCAGAGTGCTTCCTTTGGACCTGAGGTTCTTTTGCTGAGATGGTCCAGAATCAAGAAAAGACTAATATATAACAAGGACCTTCTTCCAGTACCAATAAGAACCTTCCTCCAGAGCCAACAGAGGGAGAAAGACTTCCCTTGGAGCTGACACCTTGAATTTGGACTTGTAGCCTACAGGACTGTGACAGAATAAGTGTCTCTTTGTTAAAGCCATCCACTTAGCAGCACTAGATACCTAAGACAGTGACAAAAGAATAGAATCATTTATTTCTCAATAACTTAAGCATTACTTAAACATCACCAAAAAAACCAAACCCACTCTCATCAAGTCAATTCCAAGTCATAGTGACTGTCATGGATTAAATTGTGTCCCTCCAAAAATATGTGTAGCCACGTGCCTGGGCCATGATTCCCTGTATTCTATGATTGTCCTCCATTTGGTGATTCTCCTATGCTGTATGTTAAAGTGAAACCCTGGTGGCATAGTGGGTTAAGTGCTACAGCTGCTAACCAAAAGGGTGGCAGTTCAAATCCACCAGGTACTCTTTGGAAACTCTATGGGGCAGTTCTACTCTAATCTCTAGAGTCACTATGAGTTGGTCACAACTTGATGGCAGTGGGTTTGGGTTGTTTTTTTTTTTGGTCTGTTAAAGGATTAGGGTGGGACTGTAAATTCCGTCATAGGATCACCTCTCTGCTCCACTGTAAACAGAGTTTCCCTGGAGTATGGCTTGTACCACCCTTAATCCTTTCATCCTACAAGAGATAAAAGGAAAGGGAAGCAAGCAGAGAACTGAGGACTTCACAGCATCAAGAAAGCAGCACCAGGAGAAGAGCACGTCCTTCAGACCTGAGGTTCCTGCGCCAAGATGCTCCCTGGACAAAGACTGATGTAATACTGGACTTCCCTCCAGAGCCGACAAGCGGGAAAGCCTTCCCCTGGAGCAGACATCCTGAATTTGGACTTGTAGCCTACTGGACTGTGTAAGAATAAACTTTCCTCTGTTAAAGCCATCCACTCTGTGGTATTTCTGTTAGAGCAGCATTAGCTAACTACAACAAATTCATTGACCTAGTAATTACATTTCTGAAATTTTGTCCTAAGTAAATCATTTAAGGTATATGGTACACCTTTGCCAAAAGAGCTCTCCATAGCACTATTTAAAATATTCAAGAAGTGGAAACCACAGGATTTGACAGTAGGGGAATAGTTAAATGATCTACAGCATATCCACTTAATGAAATACTGAGTAGTTGTATTTAAAATGATGTTTAAAATGATGTCCTTCTATGGGTGAAATCCAATGCATAAAAATGTTTGTAACATGGTTAGAAATGAAACTTGTAAGGAAAGGATTATTTGTAAAGTGCTGTTTTTATTGGGTACCATCGACTCAATTCCCACTCATAATGACCTGAAGTGACAGAGCACAGCTATCCCATGGGATTCTCTAGGTTGTAATTTTTACAGAAAGGAGTCTTGGTGGTGCAGTGGTTAAACTTTAGGCTACTAACCGAATTGAATGAGGTTTAAACCTACCATTTGCTCCACAGGAGAAAGATGTGGCAGTCTGTTTCCATAAAGATTGCAACTTTGGAAACCCTATAGGGCAGTTTTGCTCTGTCCTATAGGCTCACTGTGAGTTGGAATCAACTTGACGGCAACAGGTTTAGCTCATTTATTTACTGGTTAATCTTTGCAGAAGCAGAAGACCAGGTCCTTCTCTTCGGTGTGCCTGGGTGGGTTTGAACCATCAATCTTTTGGTTAGCACCCCAGTGCCTAACCATTTTGCCATAGTTGCTACCTATAAAATTTGTTCTAAGACATATTAGGAAGGGCCTAAGCAAACTGTTACCATCTTCTCTATTCATCTGTCTTTGTTATCTAGTTCTATTACAACAGAAATACCCCAAGCAGATGACATTAACAAAGAGAAATTTATTCTCCCAGAGTTCAGGGGCTACAAGTTTGAATCGAGAGTGCCAGCGCAATGGGAAGGCTTTCTCTCTCTGCTGGCTGTGAGGGAAAATCTTGGTCATTAATTTTCCCTGGTCAAGGAGCTTCTCAGCTCGGAGACTCTGAGTCCAAAGGATGTGCTATTCTCCTGGCTCTTGTGTTTTTGGGTGGTATGAGCTCCCATTTCTCTGCTCACTTCTCTCTTTTATATCTTGTAAATAACTGGCTTAAGACACAACCCAGTCTTGTTGTGTCATGCCTTATTAACATAACTGCCAATAATTCCATCTCACCAACATCATAGAGATAGGGCTTACAACACCTAGGAAAATCATTTCAGATAACAAAACGGTGCAGAGTCACATAATACTGAGACTTATGGCCTAGCCAAATTGATATGTATTTTGGGGGGGACACAATTCAGTCCATGATACCATCTAAACCCAAAGCCTAGCTATTCTTCAAATCCTGTCCCCTCCACAAAACTGTTGCTGACTCCAGTCCAGCCCTCCCTTTGGCAGAGGCAGCCTTATACAGCAGATGTTTTGCTTATTACGTGTCTCTCCCTCTAGATCCCTTGACATCGGCAGGAAGGGGTCACCTAACAAACAATGTACTCACAAGTTTGCTTGTGCTTGATTAACTAATCTGTAGTGTGCAAGTGAAACTTGTGTCGGCAGAGTGGCTTTAACAATGAGGAAACTTTTTTTTTTTTTTTTTAATTTGTAAGAAAATTCTTTTCCAGAGAAGCACCTTCCGTCAATGACTTTACCTCAGTGTCCGCTTGCCAGGATTGGTCACAACCAAATGTCAGCAGTTCAAATCCCCCAGGTGCTCCTTGGAAACTCTATGGAGCACTTCTACTCTGTCCAGCAGGGTTGCTATGAGTTGGAATCAACTCAACGGCAGTGAGTTTGGGTTTCTTTTTATTATTTATTATAGTGGTAGGTAGGCTCTGCAAGGAAGGAAGAAGGGTAAAAGGACAGCACCTATTAAGATAGGAATCAAATGGTGTCTGCCTTATACTCTCTGCTTTGAGTCTCCCCACCCCTTTAGTCCTTTTCTGACTAATGCCATTATGTATTTATTCATTTAATTATTCATTCATTCATTGCATTAGTCAGGTCTGGCAGTGTTACGCAAACAATCGCCAAATCTCAGTAGCTTAGAACAACAATGGTGTATTTTCCCCTGTGGTACCATCTAGACTGTCACTGGCCACAGCAGTAGGGCAGACAGGGTGGGGATGAAAAGCACAGATTGTGCACCTTTTTTAAATGTTTCTACCTGTCACCTGTCATTCATATATACCCGCTACTCATGTTTTGTTGGCTAAAGTGAGTCCCAAGGCTATGTTTAACTTCAAAAAGGCATGTTGTTGCTATCAGGTGCCATAGAGTCAGTTCCGACTCACAGTGGCCCTATGCATACCAGAATGAAACACTGCGTGGTCCCGCCTCATCTTCAGAATGTTGTTATGCCTAAGCCCCTTGTTGCAGCCACTGAGTCAATCCATCTGGTTGAGCATCTTCCTCCTTCTCAATGACCCGCTACCAAGCATGATGTCCTTCTCCAGGGACCGAACCCTCCTGATAACATATCCAAACTATGTAAAACATAGTCTCGCCATCCTTGCTTCTAGTGAGCATTCTGGTTGTACTTCTCACAAGACAGGTTTGTTCATTCTTTTGGCAGTTTGTGGTACATTCAGTATTCTTTGCCAATACCACAACTGAAAGGCATGGATTCTTCTTTGATCTTCCTTATTCATCATTCAGCTTTTGCATGTTTATGAGGCAATTAAAAATGCCATGACTTGAGTCAGACACATCTTAGTCTTCAAAGTGACATCCTTACTTTTCAATGCTTTAAAGATGTCTTTCACAGTGGATTTCCCCTGTGTAATGCATCTTTTGATTTCTGCTTCCATGGATGTTGATTGTGGATCCAAGTAAAATGAAATCCTGACAACTTCAGTCTTTCTCTGTTAATCATGATGTTGCTTATTGGTCCATTTGCGAGGAATTTTGTTTTCTTGATGTTGAGCTGTAATCCGTACTGAAGGTTGTGATCTTTGATCTTCATCAATAAGTGCTTCAGATCCTCTTCACTTTCAACAAGCAAGATTGTGTCATCTACATAATGCAGGTTGTTAATGAGTCTTCCTCCAATCCTGATGCCCCATTCTTCTTCATATAGTCAGCTTCTTGGATTATTTGCTCAGTATAGAGATTGAATAGGTGTGGTGAAAAGATACAATCCTGACACACCTTTCCTGACTTTAAACATGCAGTGTCCCCTTGTTATGTTCACACTGCTGCCACCTTGTTCTATTCAAATGATTGCCTCTTGTTCCATATAAGGTTCCTCATGAACACAATTCAGTGTTCTGAAATTCACACTTTTTGCAATGTTATCCATAAGTCATGATGAGTCGGATCCGACTCGACGGCACTTGGCATCCATAAGTCATTATAATCTGCACAGTCAGATCATAATAAATATTGTGCAATCAATAAAGCATAGGTAAACACCTTTCTGGTATTCTCTGCTTTCAGGCAGGATCCATGTGACATTAGCAGTGGTATGCCTGGTTCTATATCCTCTTCTAAATTCAGCTTGAATTTCTGGCAGTTCCTGTCAATATACTGCTGCAGCTGTTCTGAATGATCTTCAGCAAAATTTTACTTGCATGTGACATTAATGATATTGTTCAGTTGCATCAGTTTTCTTAAGAATAGGGGTACATATGGCTCTCTTGCAGTCAGTTAGCCAGGTAGCTGTCTTCCAAATTACTTGGCATAAGCAAGTGAGTACTTCCTGCACTGCATCTGTTTGTTGAAACGTCTCAATTGGTGTTCTCCCAATTCCTTGAGCCTTGTCTTTCACCAATGCCTTCAGTGAAGCTTGGACTTCTTCCTTCAGTACCAGTGGTTTCTGATCATATGCTACCTCCTGAAATAGCTGAAAGTTGACCAATTCTTTTGGAAACAGAGACTTTGTCTATTTCTTCCACCTTATTTTGATGCTTCCTGAATTCATACTATTTTCTCTATAGAATCCTTTACTATTGCACCTTCATTTCTTTCATGTTGAGAAATGCTAAGTATGTTCTTCCCTTTTGGTTTTCTATCTACAGCTCTTTGCACATGTCTTTATAATATTGTGTCTTCTCCTGCTTTCCTTTGAAATCTTCTGTTCAGCTCTTTACTTCATCATTTCTTCCATTTACTTCAGCTACTCAACGTTCAAGAGCAAGTTTGACTCCATCAACTTGTTGTAATTTTCTTCAATTTCAACTTGAAAGTACGTATTAGCAATTAATTGTCTGTTCTGCAGTCAGCCCCTGGCCTTGTTCTAACTGATGACATTGAGTTTTATCATCACCTCTTTCCATAGATGTAGTTGATTTGATTCCTGTGTATTCCATCTGGCGATGTCCATGTGAATAGTTGGTTAAAAAAAAAAGGTATATTTGCAATAAGGAAGCCATTGGTATTGCAAAACTCTATCGTGTGATCTCCATCATCTTTTCTATCACCAAAGCCATACTTTTCCAACTGCTGATCCTTCTTTGTTTTAGACTTTCACATTCCATCAGTAATTATCAATGCATCCTGACTGCATATTCAATTAATTTCAGATTGCAGGAGTTGGTAAACAAAATCTTTGATTTCTTCATCTTTAGCCTTGGTAGTTGATGTGTAGATTCTAATAACAGTGCTATACTGGGTTTCCTTTTAGGCATATAGAAAGTGTCCTGCCACTGATGGTCTTGAATGTTCTTTTTGACCATGAATACAACACATTCCTCTTTGAGTTTGCATTCTTAGCGTAATAGGCCATGTGATTCTCTGATTCAAAATGGCTAATATCAGTCCATTTCACCTCACCAATGCCTAGAATATCAATGTGCGTTCCATTTCATTTTTGACAATTTCCAATTTTCCTAGATTTACACTTTGTACATGCCACATCCCAATTATTAATGGATATTTGCAGCTGTTTCTTCTCATTTTGAGTTGTGTCACATCAGCAAATGAATGTCCTGAAAGCTTGACTCTATCCACATCATTAAGGTTGGCTCTACTTTGAGGAGGCAGGTCTTCCCCAGTTGTCTTTTGAGTGCCTTCTTACCTGAGGGACTCATCTTCCAGCACTGTATCAGCTAATGTTCTGCTACTATTCCTAAGATTTTCAGCTGGCTAACTCTTTTCAGAAGTAGACCACTGGGTCCTTCTTCCTAGTCCATCTTAGTCTGCAAGCTCAGCTGAAACTTGTCTGCCATGGTTGATCCTGGTGGCATAGCTTCCAGCATCACAGTAATACACAAGCCCCCCCCCCCACCCGCCCAGTACAACAAACTGACAGAGATCCAGAGAGGGAAAAGTCACTGTGATCTGCCCAAGATTACACAAGTGTAAAGCAGAATCAAGACATTATTCTTTCAAAAGCACATAGAAGTACAGTAATCCTTGATGCCCCAATGAGTTGCAGTAACAGTCACCACATTCAACTGAGCACCACCATATTTTAGGCTAGGTGCTGGTGATGTATTAGTAAGCAAAACTAAGTATCTATTTTCAAAGCAGTCACAGTCTAGAAAGGAGTCCTGGTTGTGCCAAGGCTAAGCACTAGGCTGCTAGCTGAAAGACTGATGACTTAAACCCACCTTGCATCTCCCTGGTGGTATAGTAATTAAAGGCTAAGTCTGCTAATCAAAACGTTGGCAGTTGGCATCCGAGGACACAGCAAATGGTCCCAACTCAGCAGGAACGGATGCTCACCAAGGACCAAAATGACCTGGGGTAAAGACAACCGAGAAGACAGAGAGACCCACATGAGTGGGTGCCTACATCGACTTGGGACCGGAAGAACCAGATGGTGCCTGGCCACCACCAGTGATAGTCACGATGGAGCTCACTAGGTTGAGTCTCACTGGCAACACAAGAATAAAAAGGGGTGCATCCTGAGATCTTCACTAAAAAGACCTCAATTGATGGTCCAGTGGTTTCAGGGTTCCCCTGGGAGCATGGCCCCTGGCCCTGATGCTGCCCTTGTCCATAAATCATAATGAAGGTTCACTCTTCAGACATGAATGAATTGGACTTGGCGATGCAGAGTGACCATATACTGGATGCACTTTATGGTTCTGTGCATCTATAGGATATCATCCTGCGACCTCTGGCTGGAGGAAGGAGAGTGGGTGAAGAGGAGGGGAAAGGAGACTGCTTGGGAGGATAAGACATGTATGGAGCAGAGAGGAAAGTGTGCTGTCACCGGGCAGCGAGTGCAGTGGAAGCTGCATATAGGTGAGCATGTAAATTTATACGGGATGTACATTTTCACTCAGTCATATTAAATAAAAAAAAAAGTTGGCAGTTGGAATCTGCCAGGTGCTCCTTGGAAACTCTACAGGCAGCTCTACTCTGTCCTATAGGGTCACTATGAGTTGGTAGACTCAATGGCAGCTCCATGGAAGAGAGACCTGATGATCTGTTCCCATGAAGATTACAGCCAAGAAAACTTTTGGTGGCAGTTCTTCCATGTCATGTAGGGTTTCTCTGAGTTGGAATTGACCCAATGACACCTAACAACAACAATATGGTCTAGAAGGGACAGGCTGATCTCTCCTTCATGCCCTTATGGTAACACACAAAGATATCAATTATATCACGTCTTACATTTCTGTTGCATTAAACAACAACAAACTTGGCTGTCTCCCGAAATAAACTGTAAAACCTTAACCATGTCTTATTCCTTCGTTAAACCTAATACCTGGAATAGTTTCAATAAATATTTGTTAAATTATGCATGAGATACGATAGACTCAGCTGCAAGAAACAGGAAGCTCAACTGACAGTGGCTTAAACAGCGGGGTTTGAATTTTCATGTAACAAGAAGACTGCAGGCCAGCAGTTGCTAGGATTGGGTCCTCTGATCAATAGCATCATCCAGGACCCAAGCTCTTTCCAGCTTTCTACTGTACCCTCAGCTTCTTGGCTTTTCCTCTTTGCACTTGTGCCTCACGGTCACAGGAGTACTACCACAGCTCTAAACATTGTATTCACATTTAAAGTATAAAGAAACATAAGACATGACAGCAGGGAGCTCTCCACTGTCCAGTAAATCAGGAAATGAAGTTTTCACAGAAGTCAATTATTAGGTGTTCTGTACTCTCACTAGCCAAAACATGGATCACCTAGCCACCCTAAACTTCAGGTGATGCCAGGAAAGACAATGTCTGGATTTCCGGTGTTTGTGGTTGGAGGTAGCAAAGAAGAAGGGTTGGGAATGGCTCAGCCCCTCTGGTGAATCAAAAACATTTACCACAAATGAAGACTATGTGCTCAGTAAATATTTATTGGTGGTGGTTCAGAGGTTGTTTCTATGACTCAGTTCTTTATTTACTTGTAATAACATATAAAAAGCCCTCATCATTGTCGTGACCGATGAGGATTGAACACATCTTCTGTTTGGGCCAGACACAGTGCCAAGCAAATTATATGAATGTTCTTGTTAAATCTTCATAACTCTTTGACAGAAGTATGATAAGAGGCAAAGCCAAGATGATGAAGTCATTAAATGTTTCCTGTAGTCCCTCTTACAACAAAGACCTGGAAAAAAAGTGAATCGAATACACATGACAGTTTTGGAGTTCTGAACATCAAACTAAGCAGCAGGGGGAAGGAGAGACAGTTCAGAAGCAGTGAGGACTTGCCAGACCTGACCTGCTTGGCACCCTGCATGGCTAGTATGCCGGCCCACATGGACTGAGGCAAGCAGCAGAGCTCTGGGTGAGGATTTCCATACTGGGAGTGACTGAGTGGTGGACCGTCTGCACAAGCCTATGGAACCAGGGAAAAGCAGTGCTGAATCTGTGAAAGTTGAGTGCAAGCATCTAACCTACTGCACAGGATCAAAAAAATTCCCCCTCTGTGGTGGGATTATGGCAACTTGGCTACTCCATGTTTGGCTGCTGTATCAAGTGGCAGGGCGGGGCCTGTGGTGGCTTCCCGCCCCTCAGCTCTCATCTCTCTGCCTTCCACCACCTAGTGCCAGTCTGCTCACATAGCCAGCAACTCCTGCTCTCTTCTGGCCTCTGGTTCCTGGACTTGAACTAGCAGCTGTTGGATTCATCAACCCTTACAGCCTGCACTTGAGAGTCCTGTTCCCTGACCTGTCATTCCTGGGTTCACCAGCCTCTGCAGCCCTATCTCGCCACCAGCACGAGATCTGCCGACCTACACAACCGGTGATCTAGAACCCTGGTCTCTGACCTACTGACCTTGAGTTCACCACCTCCCATGGCCATGTGAGGCTTGTGCCAGGACTTGGGATGTTCAGATTCTACAATTGCGTGAGCTGTTTCCTTATATATAAATCTTTCCTTGTACATATACATCCTAGAAAACTCAGCCTAAGCAATTTGGTTCCAGGAGTAGGGTGGATCTAGAGAAACAAAATTATAAAAATTAATCCTTTCAAGTGGTTCTTAAGTCTGGCTAATAGTAACACTGTTGATAACCCTGCTCCTACCAGTAAAGAATGCCATGCTAGCCCAAGGGCTGAGATGGTGATACACATCCACAAAATAGCACCACCGATAGATCAGATATTGGTGAAAGGTGATGCTGAGGGTGAAAACATGTGTGATAACTTTTTGAAATTATGTGAGGAAGAGATGTATAAGGAAGTTGGTGGGTTGTTTCTACTTCCATTAGATAAACTAGTGAAAAAAAGAGATGAGTTCAGGGCTTTGGAATCAAAGCTTTCATGCCCTGTAAGAGACCTCAAAGCTTCCACTTGTGCTTTAAAAGAAAACCTCATTACCTGTAACAGCAGAGACGATACTGATGAAAGCCAAACCCACATATTTATCATTAGAGTGGCAAAATTACAATGCCAGCTCAATTGCCAATCTCAAGAGGTATCTGAAGTTAAAGTGAAGACACTGCTTGGAAAAAAACAGGACCCTGAAACTTGGAATGGAGACATATGGACAGATAATAAGGAAGCTGGAGACACTGAGCCCCTAACATCCAGTGAAATCACTCCTGCCAGTAAAACCACACCCATGTGAAGAGATTACTTTGTGTTTGTCTGCTAAACTATCCTGCCCAGCAAAGCCATTATCCGTGCCCCCCACCACCGCTCCAATCTAATGAGATTAGCTGTAGCCCAGCTGCCCTTAAAGAGCCCCTGCCTGAGTCATTGCCTGGGGCATGGCCTGAGGCAGATGCCTTATGAGACCACACTAAAGGTTCTAAAAACATTTCTACACTACCAATTTTTGGCTTCTAGACCTCTAACTAGACTTAAGTCCCAGCTGTCCCCAAAGGTGAAATACAAATACAAAGTCTGACCCAGGAGGAGATACACTATATTCCAAAAGAACTACCTGACTTTTCTAATACAGAAACCTGGGGAATATACACGGGAACGACTGCGAAGGGTGTGAGATAATGGCACAAGGAACGTAAAGATGGATCTGTCTAAATTTCTTGACATGGGTCCACTGAGCACAGATTCTTCGTTCAGTGTTTCAGCCTGAGAAGTTAAGAAAAGACCTAATAGTTTGTTTGGCTAGATTGCTGAAGTATGGACAATGCGGTGGCCTACATTAAATCAATTTTAATTGCCAGACCTGTCTTGGTATACTGTAGAAGAAGATATCCAAAGGCTTAGGGAAATTGACATGCTAGATTGGATTTATTTGGTTAGACTTCAAATCCACACATAGAATGTCCAGAGGACACACCCTTTACCACAACTGTGAGAAACAAATTTGTGAAGACACCTCCAGGATCCTGCCCTAACTGAATTAAGACACCTAACTACAGTGGGGCTGACTCAACCCTGTGGTGGTGGGGGTCAAGCGACTGCACTCAACTTACAAAGACAAGGTGGGCGTGTTTACAGTAATAAACAGTAGAGGCAAAACAGTAATCATAATAGTCTGACTCATATGGACATATGGAATTGACTACTTAGTCATGGTGTCCCTAGGAGTGAAATAGATAATCAGACTACTAAATATTTACTTGATCTGTATGAACAGATAAATTCTAGGTCAGGTAAACAACAGTCTAACTCACCCTCTGAGAAGTACCTCTTCCCCACTCACCTGCCTCCTCCCTGCTGTGCTCCAGTCCAGCACTAGCTGCAGGAATTGCTACACCCCTGGGCTGGAAGTGGGACCTGTTAGATGCCCGAGCTGTTCTCAAATAACAAACAACAAATGGAAAAGATAATATGCCAGCTCTCATCAGCCACAGCCCCTAGGCCTACGCATACAGACACAAGGAGTACACGGACATTGAATGTCTTTCGTAGCTGCCTAGACCTAGACTGTCCATTTCACCAGTGTAGGCTCTTGTTAGTATAGTACAATAGGATATATACCTGGAGCCTGTTTTCAACTGCAACAGCTAAGAGGGAGTGGTAGATTTGTGGCATTTAACACTGCCCTGACCATCAAATAGGGTCGTCACCCACACGTTTCAGAGGCCTGAGGACTGGTGGCTCACTTTACCTAGTTACCCATGATAGAAGTCTGTGAATAAGTGGTGCCTCCCAGTACTTACAGCTAACAGCACTGGGTACCCAAAGCCTGGCTACAAAATGCACCCATCTACATGTGCTAGGGAATCCACATAAGAAAAGTAAACAGATCCCATGGGCTCACATACCAAGTAGTAGCTCCAGCCACTTAGTGACACAACATGAGACCTTTTAAGACACCAGTAATCAAAGTAGCTCACATGACCAGCTACAAGTTCTGACAATTAAGTTCACGAACATACCAGCATGCGCTTACCTTGGTAGCACTGTACAAGCAACTCAGTAAGGTTTCATAACCTTGGTATATAAGTGTCTCACCATTTTGTTCATGTCAGTGTATGGTGGTGTCTCGCTGAAAGACATTCATTACTGTTGCATGTTTTTATGTACTGTCATGAGAATGTTGGAGCTTGAATTAGAGCAATGAACAAACATTAAATTTCTTGTTAAACTTGACAAGAGTGGAAGTGAAAGCATGGACCTATTAGCACAAATTTATGGGGATAATACCATGAAGAAAACAGCAGCGTACAAACAGATTAAATGTTTTTCTGAGGGGAGAGAAAGCATCAGTGATGAAGAGACATCAGGGAGGCCAGTAATGAGCAGAACTGATGAAAACATTGCAAAAGTTTATCAAATTGTGCATCAAAATTGTTGTCTGACTGTGAGAAGCATAGCTGACCAAATAAACATCGAGAGAAATGGTTGGAAAAATTATAACTGAAACTCTTGGCATGAGAAATGTGTACAAAAATGGTCCTGAAGGAGCTTACCAATGAACAAAAACAAAGGAGAGTTGAAGTTTGCCAAGACATTTTGGAGAGACAAGATGATGTTTTGGGCTGTGTTATCATTGGTGATGAAACATGCGTGTACCAATACAATCCTGTCAAAGTGCATCTAAGTGCACAGTGGAAGTTAGCCAATCCTCCATGACCAAAAAAGTCCCATCAGTCCAAACAGAGAGTCAAAATAACGTTGCTAACCTTTTTTGATATCAGAGGGATTGTTCATTATGAATTTGTACCAAGTGGACAATTAACCAAGTTTACTATTTGGAAGTATTGAAAAGGCTGTACCAAAAAATTAGACCAAAACAACCTGAATTTGTTGCCAACAACTCATGGCTCTTGCATCACAACAGTGTACCAGCTTACATGGCACTGTCTGTGAGGGAGTTTTTAGCTAGTAAACAAATAACTGTATTGGAACACCCTCACTACTCACCTGATCTGGCCCCAAATTACTTTTTTCTTTAACTGAAGATAAAGGAAATATTGAAAGGAAGACATTTGGATGACATTCAGGACATCAAGGGTAATGTGACAACTCTGACGGCCATTCCAGAAAGAGTTCCAAAATAGCTTTGAAGGGTGGACTAGGCACTGGCATCAGTGGATAGCTTCCCAAGAGGAGCACATCGAAGAGGACCACAGTGATATTTAACAATGAGGCATGTAGCACTTTTTCTAGGATGAATTTGTGAACTTAATTGAAGCCTCTTATTTGGGCATATCAAAACAAAACAATGATCCAGGACACAGAAAACATAAAATAAATAAATATAATAACATGCTGATGGCTTGAAGACAACAGTCAATGAATTCACACAAACAGGCAGACTGATAGCTTCAGCAAATGACCAAAACAAGGAACTAGGAAACCTCCCAAAGAAAAGGTCTTGAAATTACCAGAGGTAGAATTCAAAAAATAATATACAGAGCTTTTAATGAAAGCCTTGATGGGATGAGGTTCCCAAACCTTTCTAATAGCTTCTTTTCTTTATATCACAAGGTAATGCCTCAAGGCATAAAATAATATTACAACAGAGTCATGCTCCACCAGCACAACTGCTGCCATCACCCTCATTAATATCACAGAGGCAATACATGGAGGAACACCACACAATATCACGAATCATGGCCTACCTAAATTGCTACACAGATTTTATGGGGAACACAATTCAAATCATGACATTCCACCCTTTGGTCCCTAAAAAAACATATCCTCACAACATGTAAAACATATTCACCCCATCTTAGTGAAAGTCTTAAAGACTAAGTCCAAAATCCAGAAATTCCTGGAACACAAGTTATCTGTCTTAAAATACAATGGCAGAACAGGTGGGCACAAGTTAGACAATTCCATCACAAACGGTAGAAAGAAGGTAAAACAGGCAACGAGCACATCAGCAAAACACATTACGATAGCTCTCAAAGCTCAGAAAATAATCTTCCATTCTCTGAGACATTTTACACAATGGCCCTGCTGCCCTCCAGATTCTAGGTATCAGCCACACTCTCCAGATTCTGAGTGGAAGCCTCCTGGCCCTGAGCTACAGCTCTGCCTTTCAGGACCAATGGGACGGCAACTCTGGTACCTTGACTTTAGGTGTGCCCTAAGACTGACTGAGTAGCAATTCCACCCCTTTCAAACCTCTGAGGTCATGGCCATACCTTTTGAGACTGAGGTAGGGTAGCTCAGCTTCTCATGCATAGATATATGCACACCCATGTTCACTGAAGCACTGTTGGCAATAGTAAAAAGTTGGAAACTACCTAGATACCCATCAACAGACAAATGGAAAAACAAATTATGATATATTCTCACAATGGAATGCTATTCAACAATAAAGAACAATAATGAATCTGCAAAACATCTCAGATGTTTAGATGCATGGATGTATGGATCTTAGATGTATGGAGGAATCTGGAAGGCATTTTACTAAGTGAAATTTTTGATGTTAGGTGCCACTGAGTTGATTGCGACTTATAGTGACTCTGTGTGTTAATGGAAGGAAACACTGGTCCTTCACCCCGCTCACAATTGTTATGCCTGAGCCTACTGTTGCAGCCACTTGTGTCAGTGCATCTTGTTAAGGGGTCTTCCTCTTTTCTGCTCATGCTGTATTTTACCAAGCATGATATCCTTCTCCAAGGACGGATCCCTCCTGATAGCATGTGAGACTTAGTCTTGCCATCCTTACTTCTAAAGAATATTCTAGTTATGCTCCTTCTAAGACAGATTTATTTATTGTTTTAGTCAGCTAGGCTGCTCTAACAGAAATACCACTGAGTGGATGGCTTTAACAAAGGAAGGTTTATTCTTACACAGTCCGGCAGGCCACAAGTCCATATTCAGGGTGTGCACTCCACGGGAAGGCTTTCCCCCTTGTCAGCTCAGGAGAAAAGTCCGGTATTGCATCAGTCTTTGTCCAGGGCGCATCTTGGTGCAGGAACCTCAGGTCTGAAGGACGTGCTCTTCTCCCGGTGCTACTTTCTTGATGGTATGAGGTTCCCAATTCTCTGCCTGCTTCTCTGTCCTTTTATCTCCCTTAGGATGAAAGGATTAAGGGTGGGGTAAGCCATACTCCAGGGAAACTCCCTTTGCAGCAGAGAAGGGAGGTAATCCTATGAAGGGATTTACAGTCCCACCCTAATCCTTTAACATACAGTTTAGGAAAACCACAAAATGGAGGACAGTCAGAAGATACTGCGAATCATGGCCCAGCCACATGGCGACACTTATTTTTAGGGAGACAGTACTCAATCCATGACATTTATTCTTTTGGCAGTCCATGGTGTAGTTAATATTCTTTGCCAACACTACAATTCAAAAGTGTCAATTCTTCTTTGGTCTTCCTTATTCATTATCCAGCTTTAACGTACATATAATGTGACTGAATATACCATGGTTTGGGTCAGGTATACTTTAGTCTTTGAAGGGACGTCTTTGCTTTTCAGCACTTTAAAGGGGTCTTTTGCAGACAGTTTGCTCAATGCAATGCGTCTTTTGATTTCTTGACTGCTGCTTCCATGGGTGCTGATTGTGGATCCAAGTAAAATGGAACTCTTGACAACCTCAATCTTTTTTCTGTTTATCATGATGTTACTTATCAGTCCAGTTGCGAGGACTTTGGTTTTCTAGATGTTGAGGTATAATCTGTACTGAAGGCTGTGGTCTTGATCTTCATCAGTGGGTTCTTCAAGTCCTCTTTAGTTTCAGCAATAAGGTAGTGTTATCTGTCTTATGCAGGTTGTTAAAGAATCTTCCTCCAATTCTGATGCCCTGTTCTTATAGTCTGGCTTCTCAGGTTACAGTGAAATTTGTCAGTTGCAAAAGGACAAATACTGCCTGACACTATACTGTAAAAACTCAAGAAAAGGTTAAATACAGAAAAAAAGATTCTTTAATGGCTATGAGAGTGTAGAGAAAGGGTGAAGAGAATTCACTAACTAGATAGGAGATAAAAATTATCTTAGGTGAAAGAAAGGACAATACAGGAGAAATAAGCACAACTGGAGGAAAACAAAAGCTAAGAAGTTTCCTGAATACAACCAAACACTTTGAGGGACAGAGTAGTATGGACCAGGGTTTGGGGACCATGGTTTTGAGGGACATCTAGGTCAGCTGGCATAATACAGTTGGTTAAGAACATGTTCTGCATCCCACTTTGGTGAGTGGCACCTGAGATCTTAAAAGTTTTCAAGCAGCCCTCTAAGATGCACTCATATCAATTCATTCTAACTCATGTAGAACAAGGAGAATGAAGAACACCAAATGCACAAGGAAAACATTATCCCCAAAGGCAAAAGGGCTGAAAAACCAGAAAGTCCATTAACCTTAGACCAAGAGAACTAGATGTTGCTTGGCTACCATCAGTGACCACCCTAACAGTGATCACAACAGAGTATCTGACACAGCAGGAGAAATGTGTGGTATAGAATTCAAATTCATATACAAAGACCAGGCTTAAAGATCTGAATAGGAGAGCCGCAGCAGACATGGCCCCAGGACTTGTTAACCCAGAACTAACACCATTCCTGAAACCAACTCTTCAGATAAAGATTAGACTGGACTATAAAACATAAAATAATATTTGTGGTGTGTGCTTCTTAATTCAAGTATGACACGAGACCAGATGGGCAGCTCCTGTCTGGAGATAAGATGAGAAGACAGAAAGGAATGATAGCTGGTTGAATGAAATGTAGAGCAGTTAAGCAACTTGTCCAGTTTGTTCATTTTCCAGCAAGTAAATGATGAAGTAGAGATCTGAACTCCAGTGATCTGAGTCCAGAGCTCACTTTCCTAACAACTATGCATCCTAGATGTTAGTTCCAGAGGGGAACCTTAAGGTCATCAGACACAAGCCTTTTATTTCCGTGCTGCTGAAACAGAAACCCAGAGGTAAACAGTGATCTGATCAAGGTCACATTAAAAAAAAAAATTGCAGTATAGTCGATTCTGACTCATAGCAACCCTATAGGACAGATTAGAACTGCCCCATAGAGTTTCCAAGGAGCACCTGGTAGATTTGAACTGCTGACCTTTTAGTGTACTTAACTACCACACCACCAAGGTTTTTGTACAGAGCAACCCAAGCCCAAACCCACTGCCGTCAAACAGATTGTGACTCATAACAACTCTGTAGAACAGATTAGAACTGCCCCATAGAGTTTTCAAAGAGTGCCTCGTAGATTTGAACTGCTGGCCATTTGGTTATCACTGCAGCACTTACGTAGCAAGTCTAAATCAGAACCAGGCTATCTTGTTGGGCTGCCTCTGAAACTGCACAGTATCTTTAAAAACACCAAATTTGGGATGCCAATGACAAATCTATTTTGAATAAATTGCACTTAAGCTTTGGTAAATTAGAACAAATTGTTTCCTTATCTGGAGTCAAGATTTGGTGATCAGTTGACTTAAACTCTTCCAACCAGACCAATGGAAACTCCCATCCGTAATGTATTTTTGAGTTCTCACCTGATAAGAGGGAGAAACGAATATGGCAGTCAGAGCCTTAGCTGCACTTACTGAGATTATTTCAAACCCCAAGTTGTAACCCAGAAATACAGTGTTTTCAGTTTTTAAACATGTCCAGCGTAACACAAGTCTTGGGAAGCCGCTTGGTGTAGCAGAGTAAGTGTAAGTTCAGATTCCACTCGTACCATCGATGAGCTGTAGGATCCCACGACCTTTGTATAAAGTAAGTTAATGTGTAGAAAGCACCTGGCACAAAGTGGAACTCGGTGAGTGCTAGTTCCCTTTTCCTTTTCCTCTGCTTCTTCCCTTTGGGCTTCTCTAGGACTGAAATGCATCTGGCTCCCAATTTAACTCTAGTGGCACCTACCTTACTCACAGCTCATCCATTTCAGAAGGATGGAGTTTCTCTTGTTAACAGAATTAAAACATTTGAGGGAGAATCATTCTTAAATTGAATGGTTGTTTTGCACGGCATTTAAGACCCCCAGAGAGAGGGCGAGGGTGGGCTTTAGATTAGATAGTTCATAGAAATTTGGTTGGGTGAAATCTGTGACAGCACACATTAGAAAGAAAATCAATTTTAAATGGACTTCAACATAGCATGATTACTCTTCCCGTTTCAACCCAATATTGCAAGGGGGGCCAGGGGGCCGGGAACCACGCTCTCAGGGGAAATCGAGGCCAGCTAATGCAACTAGAATTTTGCTAAGAGTCTTCTGCACCCCACATTGGTGAGTGGCATCCAAGGTCTTAAAAGCTTCCAAGCTGCCATCTGAGGTACACGCAATGGTCACAACTCAGCAGGAACAGATGATCACTAAGAACCAAAACAACATTGGGGAAAGAGAACCCAGAAGACAGAGAGACCCACGTGAATGGGCCACTACATTGACATGTGACTGAAAGAACCAGCTGGTGCCCAGCCACCAGCAGCGATTGCCATGATGGGGCTCACAAAGTTGAGTATCACTGACAACACGAGAATAAAAAGGAGTACACCCTGAGATCTCCACTAAAAGACCACAACTGATGGTCCAGGGGCCTCAGAGATCCTCTGAGAGCATGGCCCCTGACCCTGATGCTGCCCCTGTCCATAAGTCATAATGGAGATCAGCTCTTCAGACGAGAATGGATTGGACTTGGTGACACAAAGTGACCATATTGTGTGTGCACTTTATGGTTCTGTGCATATATAGGATGTCATCCTGTGGACCTCTTACTGGAGGCAGGGGAGAGGATGGAGAGGAGGGGATAGGAGATTGTTAGGAGGATATGACATGTATACAACAGAGAAGAAGAATGTGCTGTCACTGGGCAGGGAGAGCAGTGGAAGCTGCACATAGGTGGGCATGCAAATTTCTGTGGGAATGTACGTTTTCACTCAATCATAATCATAACAATAATAATAATAAGACCCCCAGAGAGTAAAGCTTGTAAATATAATTTCTCGAGCCAAACAGGGTTGGGATTTTGGCTCTGTCACTTAATTATGTATGTGATAACCTCTCCAGGGGTGATATTCTTCATTTTATGAGCCAATCTGTTATTTAGCTAAAAGATGAAAAAGAAGAAAAGGGATAATTTCAGTTTACGGTTTAAAGAGTATCTCAGGATGATAGTTTTGGGGAGTTTTCTAGTCTCAACCAGTCTGGGGAGTCTGGATTTCATAAGAATTTGACTTCTGTTCCACGTTTTTCTCCAATCTATTGTGATCTATCTACTGTGGTTCTTTTTAAACCTCTGTCTGTTTCCATTTACTTTTCAATACAATGGAGGCGATGTAGTGTCTACCTCATGGGGTTGTTGTAAGATTAGATGAGGCAGTGAGGTGTTGCCAAACCCTTGTAGGATCCATTCATCTCTTCTACCAATGTTTTCAGCTTTCGTCTGAGTACGGTTAGGCTACACATTTTCTGTATTTACTTTAAAGATGAGGACAGTTGGGAAATGGCTGCATGTGACACAGAGTGGCATTGCAGGCTGTAGCAGAAGAACCAGAACCACAGGGCAGGAAGCCTGTAATCGAGTCCCAGCTCCACCACCAGTGTCCAGGTGCACTCTGTTCTTTAGCCCACAGTTTCCTGCTTGTGAAATTCAGAGGTTACAAGAGATGAATGGTCATATCACTCTGGCTTTAGTCACCAGTGCTAATCACAACCATCTACACATTTGCACTGTTGTTAGGTATTGCTGAGTCAATGTTAACGCATAGAGACCCTGTGGGACAGAAAGGAACGGTCCCATAGCATTTTCTAAGCTGTAATCTTTACAGAATACTCTGGTGGCATAATGGTTAAATGCTATGGCTGCTGACCAAAAGGTTGGTGATCGGAATACCCCAGATGCTCCTTGGCAACTCTATGGGGCATTTCTACTCTGCCCTCTAGGACCTCTATGAGTTGGAATCGACTCAGTGGCAACTGGCTTTTTAATCTTCATGGAAGCAGATCTCCAGCAGAGCCTCTGGGTGGATTTGAACCATCAGCCTTTCTGTTAGCAGCTGGACACTCGACTGGGGGCTGAGTGGTGAGGCAGAGAAGACGAGATCATGGGAGGAGAAGAGGTCAAGGGGCTTGGTGGCCAGAGCCAGGAGGATTAGAATTTTGTTAAGTGAGTGGCAACAGCACTCAGCATCAGGGCAGGAGGTAAGAGAGAGAGGCTGGTGAGACAGCTCTAAGTCAAGGGGACACAGCTTCAGGTGCACTGTTATCAGCACCCCAAGCCAGTGGGAAGGCTTTTATTTTATTTTACTTTATTATTTTATTTTATTTCACTTCATTTCATTTCATGTTATGAATGAAGGACCATGCTGTAATCCCTGAACTAATAGTAGCCACCAAGCAACCAAGTAGATAGCACTATATCAGCAGAAGCTTGAAATGATATTTATAATGCTAATAACTTATTAGTCTCATATATTGAGTGCCGTTGATTAAGAGGTAATGTAGTACAGGAATTAAGGACAAAGGCCCTGCCTATATTTAAACTTCAGCTCTGCCTCTTGTTTAACCTTATCTGTAAAATGGGGATAATGGTACCACCTACACCTTTGGTTTCTTAAGAGTAGATGAGCTAATGCATGCAGAGAAGGTTGCCTGCAGTGTTGTGTGTATAGATTCAAAAAGACTGGCTAGATGTTCTGTCTAACCTCTCTAGTCTTTGTTGGCAAAAAACAAGCAAACTTAGAACAATTCTCTCAAAGGTCCTGTTCCATTAGTATCTTTGTGAAATAGCAACCAGAAGCATATAGCGGAATGGTCAGTGTTTCAGTCAACTAGTGCTGCTGTAATAGAAATATCATAAAGTGGTGGACTCAACAAAGAAAAACTTATTCTCATACAGTCCAGTAGACTACAAGTCCAAATTCAGGATGTCTGCGCCAAGGGAAGGCTTTCCACCTTGTTGGCTTTGGAGGAAAATCCTTGTGTTGCATCAGTCTTTGTTCCAGGAGCATCTTGGCTCAGGAGCCTCAGTTCTGAAGGACATGCTCTTCTCTCAGTGCTGCTTTCTTGATGGTGTAAAGTTCCCAGTTTTCTGCTTGCCTATCTTTTATCTCTTGTACGATAAAAGGATAAAGGGTGGTGCAAGCCATGCTCTAAGGAAACTCTCTTTACACTGGAGCGGGGAAGTAACCTTAAGAAGGGATTTACAGTCCTACTCTAATCCTCTTTAACATACAACATAGGAAAATCACAGAATGGAGGACAATCATAAAATATTGGGAATCATGGCCAAGCCAAATGGCTACACATATTTTCGGGGGGACATAGTTTAGTCCATGACAATCAGTTATTTCTTGGTTATTGGCACCTCAATGACCTCCACAAGGCAGTGTGGCCAAATTGTCCGGAGAGTCAGAGTTCTGGGTTGCAATTTCTTCTCAGCCTCTGACGTAAATATGCCTCGGAGCACGTCAGGTGGTCTCTGGGCCTCTGGCTGGCCACCTGTACAATGGGGCAATCATTTTTGCCAGGCCCACACAAGGTTGTTTTGAGGGCCAGGTAAGGAAATAATCTCTGAAGGTAAATGTACCTCACTGGGAAAGTACAGGTAGCCCATCTGCGTAGTGTGTCTACCTGCTGCACGCTGGGCACACAGGGGAACCTAGCCTGTCCCCTCCCTGGAGGAGCACCCAGAAGACAGGATGTATATACCCTGATAGTAAACAAACAAACAAACAAATCCAAACCCACTACTGTGGAGTTGACTCCTACTCATAGTGACCCTATATGCCAGAGTAGAACTGTCCCATAGAGTTTCCAAGGACTCTCTGGGGGGATTTGAACTGCCAACCTTTTGGTTAAGAGACATAGCACTAAGTCACTATGCCACTCACATGGTACGTGGGGGAAAGGATGTGCCATCGCAGGACAGGTCAGTGTTTTGTTCTGTTGTGCATAGGGTCGCTAAGAGTCAGAACAGACTGACAGCACCTAACAACCACATCTCAGGCAAGTGCTAGAGGAGTCAGTTTACAAAAGGAAGAAACATTTTGACGGTGAAGTTTCTGAGCAGCTTTGGGGAGACTACCACAAATGGCAGTGAGTACACCGGGCAGTTCCCCTTGTCTCACATTTTCCTACAGACGCGTCTGCTCCGTGAAGGATCTCATGGCAAGGGTGTTCACGGTGTAACAGTCGGTAACCTCAGCAGATTAGGAGCACGCTAAACATCCACCGAATAGAGAGCAAGTGTGTACATGGGCTGTGAAACTGAGGGACGAAAAGCTCTCTGTGAACTGAGAGGGAAAGGCTGCAAGGACGTACTAAGTGACAAACAAACACAAGACTGACAAAACTGGCTGCAGAACAGTATATACATACGATGCTACCTTTTTGGTCTAAAAAAGTGAGGGAGACTGTCTCTATGTCTATGCCAAGAATATTCTAGTTAAGTATTGAAACTGGTACCACTGTTTGCCTCTCGGTGGGAAGAAGAGTATCACTGTATATCCTTTGTACCTTCTGATTCTTGAACCATGTAAATTAATAGCTATGAGAAAGGGAGAAGTAGCTGAGAGGTGGGAGAGGGCGAGACAGACAGACACGCACTACACGTTAGCTCTGTAGTCAGATAGTCCTGAGCGGGCATCCCAACTCGGTCCTTTTGCAGCTGTGCAGCCTTACCTGAGACAGCAGCCTCTCTGAGGTTCTGTTTCTGCATTAAAGGGTTATGGTAACACCTCTGACCCGCCTGGACTATTGGGAGATTGAGACTGATGAGTTTAAAGCACTTGGTACAACAGTAGCCGTTAGGGGCCTTCCGACCAGGCCTGACTCATAGTGACCCCTTGTGATCGAGTAGAACTTGGCTGTAATCTTTACAGACACTGATCACCAGGTCTTTCTGACGTGGAGTTGCTGGGTAGGTTTAAACCACTAACATTATGTTCAGCAATCAAGTGGCGGATGATTGCAACAGCAGGCCTTCAACGGCAGCACTTACAAACTCTAACCAGATTAACATCTGGACTTTCTGAAGGGCGCCTGCAGTTGCTCTTGACTCTGATCTTCTCCCTTCACATGCTGGGCTCCCTCTCCAGCTTAGAGAATACTAGTCAAAGCAGAGTCCAGGGAATCGGGTCCTCAGGCAAATACAGCCATCCACTACTCCCTCATTGTCATGGATTGAATTGTGTCCCCCTAAAAACAGGTGTAGCTGTGTCGCTGGGCCACAGTTCTCTATATTTTGTGATGTTCCTCCATTTTGTGATTTTCTTGTTCTGTATGTTAAAGGATTAGGGTGGGAAGGGAGTTTTCCTAGAGTGTGGCTTGCACCATCCTTAGCCTTTTCATCCCACAAGAGATAAAAGGAAAGGGAAGCAAGCAAAGAATTGGGAACTTCACACCATTGAGAAAGCAGCACCAGGAGAAGAACGCATCCTTCAGACCCGAGGTTCCTGTGCCAAGATGCTCCCTGAACAAAGACTGATGCAATACTGGACTTTCCTCCAGAGCTGACACTGGGAAAGCCTTCTCCTGGTGCAGACGTCCTGAACTTGGACTTGCAGCCTACTGAACCACGTAAGAATGAACCTTCTTTTGTTAAAGCTATCCACCCTGTGGTATTTCTGTTAGAGCAGCACCAGGTGACTAAAACACCCACTTACCCAACAAGCTTCTTCCCAGAGATAGAACACTGAGGACTAGCTGCTGGGCTGTCTGGAAATGGGGTCTAGCTCCACAGAACCCCACAGCTGCTTCCTCACCCTGGGCCTGCCACCTGAGTCCTCCTTACTCAGATAAAAACAGCCTGTCTCAAACACCAGTGTGCATGTGAATGCAGTTTCCTGGGCCCACTATGGGCCCATCCACAATTCCAACTCCTGGTGGCCCTATAGGACAGAGTAGAACTGCCCCACAGAGTTTCTAAGGAACACCTGGTGGATTTGAACTGCTGACCTTTTGGTTAGCAGACAAGGCACTTAGCCACTATACCACCAGGGTTTCCTCCAAGATATAAACTCAGTGCCACTGAGTCAATTCCAACTCATAGCAACCCTGTAGGTCAGAGTAGAATTGCTCCACAGAGTTCCCAAGGAGCACCTGGCGAATTGAAACTGTCGACCTTTTGGTTAGTGGACCTAGCACTTAACCAATTTCTTATTTCTTACGTCTTTCCAAGATGCAGCTCTAGCCACATCTTTGGTTTTAAGTCTTGTGTCCTTTGTACTTCATGCCTCTCCCCAAATTACTCAGCAGTCCCCGAGCATGTCCAAAGCCCTCCCTTGGCACCGCCTATGGCTCTAATGTCATAGGTCTCTCCTTAAGCATCTCCTCATCCCCACATTGACACACATTTTCATACTTGCCTAACTAATACCTGTCTCCTCCACCAGGAAGCCCCTCTCCACAGTGACTTCCCTCTCCCTCCTCTGGGTGCTTTCAGCCTTATTTTGAATCTGTCTTAGCACTATCATGGACTTCTTTGAATTATAATCATCCCTAATAACAAAGAAAGCTATGACTTGCAGAAGTATGAATGTGAGATGATTTCTAAATGTTGGCCTTGATTTCTCTCAAACCCTAGTAAAGTGCCATTGTCCCCATTTTATAGGGCAAGAAAGTGAGGGTCAGGGACATCAGGGGATTTGACTAAGACAGTACAGCTAATAGATGGTGAAGCTGGGAGTTGAGACTACCTCTATCTGGTTATTTTGGGATAGAGGCTGTCTTCTTGTCTGAGGGTAGTGGTTAGTTTCTTTTTCTGTCCTCCATAAACCTAATCCTTCAGTGAATACTAATGTCAGTTATTGAGATGGGGACATTTATAAGAAGAAAAAAAATCCATTGCCATTGGGTTGATTTGAACTCACAGTGACCCTGTAGGACAGAATAGAACTGCTCCACAGGGTTTCCAAGGAGCACTTGGATTTGAACTGCCAAACTTTATGGTTAGCAGCTTTAGCTCTTAACCACTATGCCACGAGGGTTTCCATGAGAAGAAGAGTAAGAACAATTCTGAGGAGTCTCTGGGGAGGTGGGGTGATGAACTAGGGTAAACAGATTGGCTCTGGGTTGACTCTGGTGGGAAGAGGAACATCTGGAAGATGGGGTTTGAGAGAAAAGTTGGAGTAATGAAGACAGAACAGACGGCCAAGGTTAGGGCAAGGCAGGTAAGGTTCTCACTTAAAGGAACATGGAGAATTAAGGGAATTTGCTGGAAATGATCAGGAACAGTGGGAAGCAAAATCTTCTTTCATTTCACTTAAATGTCTCAGGAGGGTCCTGTGTGTAGGAACCTACATACGTACTCCCCAATGTGCATACATATGCACTCTACTACCTATATACAACAAAGAATCCCGGTAGCACAATGGTTAAGCACTAGGCTGTTAAAAGAAAGGTTGGCAGTTCAAACCCACCTAGCAACTCTGCTGAGGAAAGAGCTGCTGATCTGCATCAGCAGAGATTACAACACAGAAAACCCTGTGGGAGCTGTTCTCTGTCACATAAAGGATCAGTATGAGTTGGAACTGTATTTAACAACAATGAACACAAAGTCAATCAATCATTGCCAAATAGACATAGTAAAAGACTGGAGCCAACTCAATGTCCATCAATAAGGAAACCACTAAATAAATCAGGAGCTTTTCCTATGATGAAACACTTTCCATCCCAGTAAAGAAGAGAAAGTCTTTACCACTCTGAAAATGGAACAATCTCCAAGATGTATTTTAAGTGAAAAATGCAATGGGCATCATCAGGGAAGTGACAATTAAGGCTATAATGAGCTCTGATTTCCCACATTATCAGTGTGGATGATTTAAACAATAACCAAGTGTTGCTGAGGAAGTGGAGCAATAAGAACTCTCAAGCACTGCTGGTGGGTGTGTCAAGTGATACAACCACCTTAGGAAAAGCTTGGCATTATCTACAGGAGTGGAGAGTGTGCATTCCCAAGGCTCTGTGGTTGCCCTGAAGAAATTCTTCCCTCCCACCACCATCAACTGTGCACAGGAGTGATTAAGGCATTCACACCTATGCTGTTTCTCAAAGCCTAAAACAGAAAACAACCCAAATGTCCTTAAATAGTACAATAAAATACTAACTGTAGTATTTTCACACAATGGAATTCTACACAAGAGCAAAAATAATGAACTCTAGCCTTGCATCAGCATGACTGAATTTCAGGCCCATAACCCTGTACAGTTCTGATAAAAGCAAGTTGCAGAAAAGCACATGCAATCCGCTTCCTTCTACTCAAAATCCAAAAAAGGTGAAAAACTAGATAATCAATGTATTACTGTATTGTGACATAAAAGGAGCCCTGGCGGTGCAATGGTTAATTGCTTAGCTGTTAACTGGAAGGTGGGCTGTTCAAACTCATCCAACATCTCTTTGGGAGGAAGACCTGGCAATCAAATTCTGTAAGGATTACAACCTAGAAAATCTTATGGAGGCAGGTCAGCTCTGTCACTTGGGGCCACTGTGAGTCAAAATCAACTTGACAGCACCCAGCAACACCTACAACATTGGGATCTAAACATGTGGCAGGACAACAAACAAAAACAAAGGTCTATTAAAGCATAAAGTTCAGGGGAGAAGAGAGTGGGATGGGTAGGGGCACACCAAACCAAGAAACTGAACCCACTGCCATCTAGTCGATTCCGACTCATAGCGACTCTACAGGGCAGAGTAGAACTGCCCTATAGAGTTTCCAAGGAGCGCCTGGTGGAATTGAACTGCTGACCTTTGGGTTAGCAGACACAGCACTGAAGCACTAGCTACACAGAGGCTGTTAAAAGCCTTTCTTAGCCTAGGGCAGCTGATGAGTCCTCAGTGGGTCATTGTATTGCCCACTTTCTGTTTTTCTAATTTATGTGTATTTTATAACTACCTTTTTTTATACCTGGGGCCGTGGGTGGTACAAATGATTAACATGCTTGGCTGCTAACCAAAAAGAAGGAGGTTTGAGTCCACCCACAGGCACCTTTGAAGAATGGTCTGGTGACTGACTTCTAAAAAATCAGCCATTGAAAACTGTGTGGAGTACAGGTTTACTCTGACACATATGGGGCCACCATGGGCTGAAGTCCACTCCAACGTAAGCGGTACTGGTATTTTTGTATATCTAGTCAATCTTTAGTGAAAACAAAGAAACAAGCTCTGCAACAGTACAAACAGTATGCTATGATTTGTTTTACACAAGTGCATATATATACATATATATACACACACAAACCCAAACCAAACCCACTGCTGTCCATTCGATTCTAACTCATAGCGACCCTATAAGATAGAGTGGAACTGCCACAGAGAGTTTCCAAGGAACACCTGGTGGATTCAAACTGCCAACCTTTTGATTAGCAGTCATAGCACTTAACCATTACACCACCAGGGTTTCGACAAACACAGATACATACCAAAAAAAAAAGCATGGGAATCATCACCATTGAGTCAGTTGTAACTCATGGTGACCCCATGTGTTAGCGAGTGCAGCTGTTTCCTAGGGTGTTCTCGACTGTGACCTATGAATCAGTTAACCAGACTTTTCTTTCATGGAGCAGCTGGTTGGGTTCAAACCTCCAAAATACACACACACACACAAGCACACACGCACACACACACACATCACAGACCACACACACACACAGATTGCCTCTAGAGAGGGGACTTGGAGTCTGGGGAGAAGGAAGGAGACTTTCTTGTACTTTTAAACTTTTGAATCACTTCAATCATTTGGAATTGTTTTAAAACATAAAACTTAAAGCCAGAGAGAGACTGAGAAAGGAGAAAGAGAGAAAGAAGGGTGAGCAGGAAAGGAGACAAGGGACCAAGTCCTAGTCCCACGAATGGAGCAGGAAGAGGGGGACTAGCCAGGGGCTGGCCACCAAAACTTTCTGATGTGTCTAGAATTACAACTGGAGGCAGATGCTCACAGGTCTGCCCAGGAAAGCCTCTGGATCCTCTCACAGCTGGAGTCCAGACGCAGACCACACTTTTATGCCTAAGGCTAGCTCTGCTTCCAACAGTTGCTGTTGACTCTGGCTCTGCAGCCTTTTGTTTCCAGAGTTTTCCTTCCAAACATGGCTTACCGGGCTCTCTCAGGTCTCTTCCCCTCGACCCTGCCTTCTTATCGCAGGCCTTCACCCAACCTGTGATCTGCACAATTCCTTTGAAGTCACTTCAGAGTCATCTGAACTTTAATCCCACATGAATGTGAGATGTGTGTGTGTCACCAAGGTCAGCCAACAGCCAACAGGCCCTTTTAATCCCCCTCTTAATCCTCCCCTCAAGGACACAATGTCCTTTGCTATCTTGCCTCATCAAAATCTGCTCACAGATTCTTTGTTCACACAGGGATACCAATAATTTAAAGGGAAACAGACCCACTCTAACTGAGGTCACCAGCATCTCCCCAAAGATCCTGGCCTTGAGAGCTAAAGGCATGAATTTCAGGCATCAGCTAGCGGCTGAGGGAGGATCTGGGTATAACACATGGAGGTTGCCTTTTCCATTGCCATGAGGGCTTCATCCTGGGGTGACTGAGGAGGTGGTGTCTATTGTGAAAAGTGTGGCCCAAAACAGAGGCAGAGACATGCCAGTCCAAGCATCTAGTGAAGTTTATTTGAAAAGAGAGTGGGGTCTGAGCCAAGAGTGGCTCAGCCTGCATCTCCTGAATAGGGCAAGTTGTTAATAGTTTTAAAGTTCCAATGAGGCAGTATGGAGTGAGGGGGGTTAGGGTTTGACAAGGAAAGAAAGAAAAGAGGAGTAGCAAGAAATTCTGGTTAGGGGATCTGTGGTCTTGATAGGAAGACTGTGGGTTAGAAGGGAAAGGGGTAAAGCCTGTTTATGGTCAAGACTTCGGTAAGTGAAGAGTTTTCAATTACGGTGGTGGGGAAGTCAGTCATAAGCATACCAGGCTGTTTTTGGTCATCCCTGTGGGGCATGAATACCAGGCTGTTTTCAGCTAATGGCAAAGTCTGATCACTGGATAAGATGATTTCCATTTCTGTGAATTTCAGGGACAGAGTTCTCTCACTCTGAGGCTTGAGTTCATACTCCAGAGTGGACCACTGGGGCTGGATTCAGTCTCTCAGAGGCCCAATGGTCAGGGTTAAGGAGGAGAGGGTGACAGGAGGGTTGTGTTACTCTGAACTAAAGAAGCTGTCCTCAGATGGGGACCTGGGTGGCACTGTAGCATGATCATGAGTGCTAAGAGAAGCATGCACTGCACAGCCGGGTGAGCACCGAGCTCTGGCCCCCAGGACAAGGTCAGAAGTGACTGCTTCCCCAGGGTGGCTCTTCCACTCTACTCATCCTCTTATTCAGGGATCTTCTAGTTGGAAAGCACCTTGGAAGTTCCTAACTCTCCCTTGGGAGCCAGACTGAGTTGCAAAGGCAGAGAGAAGCCTTGCTATCTAATACAGTTTAGTGGAAACTATTCAACAAAAAGGTCTAAAATATGGGCTGAGAATATCAAGTGTTGACGCAGATGTGGAGCAACCAGAGTCTCATACACAGCTGTGGGGGCAGTAAATTGTCCACTAAAGCTAAACATACACCTGTCATGCAAGCAGGTAATTTTACTCCTGGATATATACTGAAGAGAAATGAGTGCTTGTGTTTGTCAATGATACATGCAAGAATGTTTGTAGGAGTGTTATTCCTATCAGCCCCAAACTGGAGATAACCCAGGGTCAGCAGGAGAATGGATAAACAAACTACAGTGTATTTGTACAATGGAATACTGCTCAGTGATAACAGAGTATAGCTACATGTCAACAAGTACAGATACTAGAGACATGGTGCTGAATGAGAGAAGCCAGACACAGCAGATCCACCTGTTATAACATTTACATGAGGTCCAGGAACAAGCAACACTAATTTGTGGAGGTAGAGTTCAGTCTGTGGTCACCTCTTAGACATACTCTGTCTTTTGATCTAGCTGGTGGTTTCACAGGTAGATAAATATACATGTAAAAATTCATGAAGACTAAACTTGATTTGTGTGTCTTTATTGGATGTCAAGTTCTCCCCAAATGCATACATATATCATACTTGCATATACATATATATGCATGTATGTGCTGTCACAGGGTGAGGAGAGCAGATGGAGTTGCAGATAGGCAGGTGTGCAGAACTGATTTGGACTGTATACTTTCACTTCATCACAATAAAAAAAGAAATTACAGTAGAAAACCCTAGGGAGAATTGTAATCTGTCCCATGTTTCCATGAGTCGGAATCATCTGGATGGCACCCGACAACAGCTGCATAGCCCTATTGGTTCTGCTGCCTGACCTGCTCACTTGCAGACTGCCCTTGCTCTAAAAGAGCGTGATGTCCACCTTGAACTTTCAAGCCAGGAGCTGGTGGCTGCATCTGAGGGTTGAGAGTGGCAACTTTTTGAGCTAGAAAAGAATGTACTTGGTTTTAGGGGCTTCCCTGCTCATAGATGTTAGTACATGTGGCAGAATTTGGTGTAGGAATTATTTCCATGGAAATATATGCTCCATAGCAAGACTGTTGGAATGGCGATCTACAGCTCCCATCTAATCTCAACTATTGACGTCTACCAATATTTTGTCACAACAAAGGCATACGGAACAGACAAGTTTGGCTCAGGCCAGTAGTCTGGGTCTGAAGAGGAGTCGGGACGTGTTCCAGACACACTGAGAACGTCTGCTGTGATGTTAGACAACAACCTCCATAAACAGCTGATTTCTTGGTCACCTGGTACAGGAAAGTAAAAATACATGCTCTACCTAGGAGAAGAAGAAGAGAAAACCTACAGGTTCTAATGAATTACACTCAAATGGTAGAAACAGGTATTTCTGGGTGGTTAAAGTAAGGGTGGTTCTTACTTTCCCTGAGAATTTTCTTTTTTCATTCCCCAAATCAGATAGCAAAGAATAAATCTTAAGATCGTTCATGGACCAGCTTAAGGAAAATCTCCTTCACAATCTTTCTGACCTCTAAAACTTGGGCAAAGGCCCCCCCTTTGTCCCTTGGCCTCCTGTAGCCATTGCCCGCCAGAACCACACACAGTGCCCAGACAGGGTATTAGCTGTGACTTCCACCAATTGGTGACTCTCTGAAGGACACAGACTTTGATATCTTCACTGCTGCTCTTTGATTCATCACTCAACCTTTTATATTACAAAAACGGTGAGTGCAAAGCAGAAAGGACGGATCTTAGACACTACTGTCCTGGATTGAATTGTGTCCCCCCCAAAATGGGTGTAGCCATTTGGCTGGGTCATGATTCCCAGTATTATGTAGTTGTCCTCTATTTCGTGACTGTAATTTTTGCATATGTTGTAAATCCTGAATTCTACCTGTGGGTAAAATGTGTCAACACTGGGTTATATTAAAGAGGATTAGGGTGGAATTATAACATCTTTACTAAAGTCATATCCCTGATCCAAAGTAAAAGCAGCTTCCCTGGAACATGGCCTGTACCACCTCGGGTGTTTTAAGAGATAGAAAGTTAGCAGAAAGTTGGGGACCCCATACGACCAAGAAAGCAGTGTGAAGAGCAGAAGACGTCCTTTGGACCTGAGGTTCCTGTGCTGAGGTGCTCCCAGACCAAGGAAGCCTGATGCGTCACAAAGACATTCTTCCAGGTCCCAGAGAAAGCCTTCCCCTGGAGCTGGCACCCTGAATTTTGACATCTAGCCTGCTGGACTATGAGAGAACAAATTTCTCTTTGTTAAAGCCATCCACTTGTGGTATTTCTGTTGTAGCAGCATTAGATGACTAAGACAACTATGTACTTCCAACAAGGAGTTAAACGGAAATTAGCTGCTTCCAACTGGTCTTACAGTATACCAAGCAAAGGACACATGACATTCTTTAAAATAACACAAATGATCCTTCTGGAATTTGGGGTTAGCTTTTTCTACTCCACGTAGCCTGTGAGTCCTGCACCTTTTAAGAACACCGAAACTGTAGAGGACATTAATGTGTGTATATATATATTTTCGGAAACCCTGGTAGTCTAGTGGTTTAAGGGTTTAAGGGTTATGACCACTAACCAAAACCTTGGCAGTTCGAATCCACCAGGTGCTTCTTGGAAACTCTGTGGGGCAGCTCCAGTCTTGTCCTGTAAGGTTACTATGAACCAGAATTGACTCAATGGCAAGGGGTTATGGTTTTATATATTTCCTGCCCACTCTCTAGTATCTTCTGACACTCTTGAAGGGAAAGAGGAAGGGCACCCCCAATGCCAAAGTTGAGTTAGAGTTGCCTCCAGCTCTGGGCCAGCAAATACACACACACACACACACACACACACTCACCAGTCCCCTTCTTACTATACGGTGAAGCGGAAACATCGGCCACATCCTGCTCCAATTCTAGTGAAGGCCAGAATGGCAGCAGCTAGCAGGGCCAGAGCTGGGTACCCTTACTGCCCTACAGATGCCTCAGAAGGCACTGCAGAATCCTGAGGCCCACAGGTGCCCATATTCTGTCCTCCTCAGTACACACCACCCCACACCACCAGCCCTCTCCTCTGGTAGTTTCACCCCTACCCTCCTCTCTGAGTCAAAGCGCAGAGCCTAGCTGAGTCAGGAGAGCCAGTTTGAGAGGCAAATTCATGCTCAAGTGTTCACAGCAATAACGATGAATGAAGTGGCCAGGCTCACCAAGGTTGTTTGCAAATGCTTTGAGAGTTTTAAACTTGGTAGGAAGACGAGACTCCACAGCTAGTCAAAGTGCCCTCATACACTACAATATCCCATCATTTTAGACTTGAGTTCTTGTTTTAATCATAGCTTTGGTAAATATTCATGGTAACAAGTTTCTGGCTCACTTCGAAGTTTTTGAATGTGTAGGCCTGTGGAGGGGAAAGGCGCTGGGCTCTGCTCTTCCTGCTTTGTGATGCCGAGAACCTCTGATCTGTCCTTCCTTCCCTCCATCTGGGAAAGAGCTGGTGGGCCCAGAGGATCCCTAGTGTCCATAATCTCTTCCCAAGGCCCTTCCCTGGGACTAGCCACCTCTGCTGATGCTCTCTTGTCTCTCTCCCCACTACTCCCAGCCTCCAAATATACGGAGCCTGCCGCCTCGGATTCACCCTCTGCCTACTTGGCCATTCTACTAATTGCCCCAGTCAGCATCAGTGGACACGTCCAGCTCTGCACCCCGCCCCACCCCATTCTGTCATCTGCTCCTGCCTGAGGTCCAAGTCTCACCTGTTTGGGAAGCACCTTTGTCCCTAGGAATTCTCCCACTGTTTCAAGCCTGGATGTCCCTTTCTGGAAATGTTGGAGCACTAGCTACTGATAGGGGAGCACGCCACACAATAGGTCACCAAGGCCTTGAAATGCTGTGCAGCCCATGAGGAAAGCTTTGGCCAGCTCCTTGCCCCAGGACTCTGCTGCCACTGATGAGCTGGCTGACCTTGGACAAGTCCTTTAGCCTTGCCGGGTGTTCATCCTCATCTGTAACAGAGCAGGCAGGATCAAGGACCCCATCCAGCTCGGCTCCGTTACCTCTTGGAGAGTCCACCTACAGAGGCAGAGCAGCAGTAACAGCAAGCAGGCATGAACACCTCTGAGCCTTGAATTCAAAGTATGGTAAACAGGTGCCCCAGATGTCCACAGGGCCCTCTCCCCAACTTCCTCTTCTCCACCTGAATGTGAAACAGACATTCCTGAGGAATACTACCACAGAAAATCTGAGATTGGGGAATTACCATGGACTGAATCGTGTCCTCTACCCCCAAAATCTGTGTAACAATTGAGCTAGGCAGGTTTCTGCTCCTGTGTTCTGTTCCCCCCTTTTGTAAATCTTGCCTCTGTGATGTTAATGAGGGAGGATGGGTGGCAGTTGTGTTGGTGGGGGAGGACTCCATGCTCTAAGACTGTGTTGCACCTTGAGGCAACCTCCTGTGATATAAAGAAGTTAGCAGAGAGGTCTAGGGGACCTCATATCACCAAGAAGCTGTGCTGAAAGCTGAGTGTCCCAGGGTCCCTGAGCCTCAGAAGTTCCCAGTCCAGGGGAGGATGGATGACAAGCACTTGTCTCCAGAGCCAGCAAAGAAAGCCTTCCCCTGGAGTGACACCCTGAATTTGGATTTTTAACCGACTGGACTGGGACAGTTTCTCTTTTTAAAGCCATCTACTTGTGCTATCTCTGTTAGAGCAGCATTAGCTGACTTAAAACAGAGGTAGATGGGACTTCCCACAGCTTCCAGAAGGGAAGGTGCTATCTGGGAGGGAAACAATGTCAGAACCCATCCACATACTCTTCTCAGGGGTCAAGACAGAGTCCATGCCCACTCCACATGAGAGCCTGCAAAAGCTGCACAATCCCATCTGTTCCTCTCCGTCTTTTGGAGGAGTGGGCTTAGAAATAAAAGGAGGCAGGCCCCCACTGCTTACACCAGACACAGCACAGCAACTGCTGCCCATTAGAACATTTATTTCTCAGAGAGAAAATAAGTTTCAGACAGTCATATTATAGTAGGTAAAATTAACTTTTGTATTCTTTACAAGCATAGATTTTTCTCTGTTTATTACCTCTCTTATACCATCTGTTATAAACAATTCTAGAAAGCAAATAAAGTCACTTTCTACAATAAATAGAGCATCGTGTGCTTCACAGCAGACGCGACAGAGACACAGAGGCCCCATGCCACAGCAGGATCTGAGCCGTTGCCCGTTCTAAAAGGGCATTTTTAAAAATGAGACTCAGAGACGGAAAGATTCAGATACTGAAAAAAGAGAGAAGGGAAAAGTGTCAGGGAAGAGAGGGCTAGGCAGACATAGAAATAGAGAGAGGGTGAAAGCCCCAAGATCTTAAAACACGGGTTCAGACACAGGTCACAAAGTCCACAGCTGACCAAACTACCTGGGGAGAGGGGGAACATTGGCTCCTTTAAATAAACGACATTGTGTGCATTCAAAATACTCAGCCACACCATGGAGGACTCCAAGAATGAAAACTATAGGCCTGAATAATTTAGAACAGTATTTTACAGTTATATACACCATGTCCTTCCCTAGCCGTATGCTGTATTGTATTTTTTATTATTGTACAAAATCCAAAACCCCATCCTTTATGTTACAGATAATTTTGTTGGATTCCTTTTTAAACTCTGGCTCATGTCCCAAAGGTATAAGAAGTTGTGGTGGTTGGTTGTATTTTTTTTTAAAAAGTTGTGTGTGTAAAAATGGCAGTGATCTCCCCAGTGACTTCATTTTGTCCAAAACTCCCCTATGAAAACACTTAAAACAATTAAAAAAAAAGGTCAGGTTAAAAATCAACATGGCGATCAGTGGCCTGCAACCTGGCCCTGCGACTTTGGTGCTTAAGAGGTGAAAAGAAACATCCAGAGAACAGACATCAAAGCCTCTGAAAGTTGTGTTGGTTTCTTTGTCAGCATTCCCCATTCACAGTTGTTCTTTTTTTTCTTCCATTTTTGAGACAGTGGTGGCAGGGAGAGGGGTTACAGGAAAGGAAGGGAACAGGTGGTTTGAAAGGAAAGCATGGCATTCCCTGGAGTCTGGAGGTGGGAGCAGCAGAGGCCAGGCAGGCAGAGTGCAGGGCAGGAAGATGCTAACCAAGGCACCATGCCAGCCATGGTGGTCGAGCGAGGCAAGGATGCACGTGCCAAAAACCAAAAGTCCACGAGGAGAGGGTGGAGGGTCAGGGGACAACCCAGCCAAGGGTACAGAGCAGCTCCACCCCCAAAAGCCCTCCACATCCAGTGGACACACGGACACTCCCCCAAGCAACCTAGCCTGCATACAGGAGCCTGCCCCCCAGCCTCAGCCCACCTCTTAGCAAGGCCAGGGGCAGGAGGGGCCTCGCCCACTGTCTGAGGGGCAAGTGCTACAGCCTGGCCTCACCACTGAGGGTCTGCAGCACATGTGAAGGTCATGGGTAGGTATGATGGGGGGCCTGCTGAGAGGCCACCCCAGGTGGTGTGCTGGCCTCTGTCCTGGGTCCTGAGGAGCCAGGTGAAAGCACCCACCTAGCATGGCAGCTGGCCTCAAGGGGAATGAGACATTAAAGAAAAAGACCACTTTGGGATTGTTTCTGTCAGTTTGGCACAAGAGAAAGTAAGGAAAGGAACATGGGAGGAACATGAGACAGAGAAACTGAGATGGGGCAGGGGAGTGAGAATGGGTGACAGGGGAGAGAAGGGGTGAGCTCGGTGAGGTTCCCTGTGGGATTCTAGCATATCCACAGCACCTCTGGGATCAATGTCAGAGCCTCTCCTGCCCTGAGGTGGAGGTACTTGGGAGTGGGATGGGAGGAGCCCAGGACCCCCTGGCCTCTGGGCCAGGTCCATCTCTTCACCTGGGCCCAAGACTCACAGCTATTTCTACTTCAGCCTGGTTCTTCAGCAGACTGTCCCCTGAAGGACCTTGGGTGGAAATTTTTGGCACACAGCAGGCCTGCCAGGAGAGCCATGTGGTTGGTCAAAGCTGGGGCCTGGCCCTCGGGGAGATACAGTCCCAGTCCCCGTACTGCCATGAAAAGGGGAAGCTGCCAGCCATACATCTGGCTGAGGCAGGAAGAGGATTCTCTGTGCTCCACAGGACGGAGGCAGGGCAGGTAGACGCAGACTGGGCAATGCCCTCACAGGTAGCTGGAGGTCACGAAAGAGTGGGGACCCCGGACACGGCTCAGGTGGATCATGGCGCGGTCATAGGCCACCTGCACAGACTTCCGGATGCTGGTCTTGCGGCCCTCCAGCATCTTGAGCTTGTCCACAGTGTCTTCCACACCGAGGGGCAAGACTTTGTCCCTCGGAAGCCACTGCCTGAAAGGGAACCACAATAAGAGGCCTGGGCCATAGCAGTTCCCTCAGGAGGCGGCTCTCCAGTCTCCCTGACCATGACCAGCAAGGTCAGAGGGAGGAGACAGAGCAGAGGGAGGCTGACTGGTATACCCTAGGCTAGAGGCCACCAAGAACCTAGCAAGTCAGGGCACCAAGAAGGGTGTACAGGGTGAGGACAGCAGCATGGACCCTGTGTAAGTCCTTCCTTGGGGCCCAGCACTCACTCAGCTTGGAGAGTTGTTGAGGCGCAGGAGCAGTGAGAGGCCCACCTGCCACTCTCTGGGACTAGCTGAGCCATCCTGGAGGCTCAGGGCTGATGAAGTGATCTCTGGTGGGGCCTGCACCTCAATGTGTATGTGTGTTTAGGGCTCCCCAAGTCAATCTATGGCACAGCTAAGTGCACAGCCGTTGGAGCCAGATGGTGGTCTGGGCCCCCGTTTCGGCTTCCAGTACATTTTCCTCATCTGCAAAATGGATTATGCGGGAATTAATGGGGATTAAATGAGATCATGCATCTAAAGCAACTTGCATAGTGACAGACAGGAAGTACACAATAAGTGGTAGACGGTTATTATCACTGTTATTCTCACTAGCTACTTCTACCATCTCACGCTATAGAAGCGCGGTAACAGTACTTGCCTGCTTATTAGCACATTGGTCCAAAGGAAAACTTCAAGGTGTTGGCAAACCCTAAGCAAGTGATTCCCTTTTAGGGGAACTTCACTGAGTCACCCAGAAACCCCTTGGGGCAGAGAAACTCATTCCTGAAACTACCGGGAACGCAGCCATTGACAGGCTCTCAGCTCAGTCCCTCTAGGAATCTCCCTCTACCAAGGCAGCAGCCTGGTCACTCTCTGGGGCAGCTGACATTCAGTGACTACATAATGTCGAGGAACAAAGGTACACCTCCAATCCCCAACACCTCTGCGGGGTCACAGCTCCAGAGAGCCCCAGGAGATCAGCGGAGGTCTGTTTCAAGCGGGTCTCAGTTCATCTCTCTCCTTTGCTCAGTGCTATGTTGCTCACCACCCACAGGTTTTGAGTCAAGAGGTCTTCACAATCGTAGTGTTTCCCAGGAATCTGATCTGTGATACCCCTCAGTTATCACAACACAGTGAATGTGGGTTGGCTATTTGCAGACAGCATCTCACCCTTCACTGGGTGGAGGCCCTGGGTGCCCGAGTCCACAACACCTGTGTCTATCTTTAGAGTACCTTAACATGTGAACAATCTTCTGGTCTGGCTGCACCTGGTGCAGGCCCGCCCTGGCAGCCTCGCCCACTCACCAGGTGCGCTTGTTGTCAAAGAAGAGGACAAGGAAGAGCTTCTCTCCAGCCTCTGCCTGTCTCTGCTCTCCCAGCTTCAGCACATCCAGCGGGGGCACTGGGATAGGGACACCATTGTGCAGGAGGCCCTCCCGGGGCATCTTGGGATCGATGATCTGGAGGCAGGAAAGGAGAGGAGCCCTCAGCAGGAGTGGGGTGGATAGGGCACCCTATCCCAGGGTTAACCACTCACTGAGCAATCCCACACCAAAGCCATGCAGCAGCTCGCCCTGCCTACCACCACACAGTGCAGGGGCTGACCTCTTCTAGGACTTCCAGCACCTCAAGACAGAAGTCCTGACTGTTTCCCCAGTTCACTGTCCTAACCCTCTGGGCTGCCCCAACCAGAAAGAGAGCTGCTCTACAAACTGTTGAGGCCCAGAGCTGAAACAGAGGTAGTGGGAAGCCAACATGTGGGGTGTGTCAGAACTGAGTTGGTTACTGATGTCTAGGCCGGACAGCCAAACTCCTTCCGAACGTCCTTTAGGGGAGAAGAGTGGAAGTCAGTGCTCAGAGGCCCCCCACCCCCAGGTATGATGGCTCATCAGCAGGAGTGCCTACTCTTTCAGCTTTACCTTACCACCTGACTACACTACTCCCTGGCCAATGGACGAAACACACTGGTGACATCTCCATGGTAAATCAATCCCTTGCCACCAAGATGAGAGAGAAGGTGCAGTATACAGATAGAAGACTGAGGGCAGACGGTCACTGGAGGGGAGCATGGTATAGTTGGAAAACAAGCCACTTGAGGAGTAACCCTCGAAGCTGCAAGCTCACAGGGGCAGGGACTGGGTCTGTCTTGTTGAGGAGTATTTCCAGCACTTAGCCCTACCCAGTTCAGAGCAGGTGCTCAGCAAGATAGCGGTAATTCAACAGCTCCATGGAGCACTCTGAAAGACACCAAAACCAAAACCCAAATCCATTGCATGTAGTCAATTCTGACTCATAGCGACCAGGACAGAGTACAGCTATCCCATCAGGTTTCCAAGGTGAGCCTGGTGGATTCAAACTGCCGTCCTTTTGATTAGCGGCCACAGCACTTAACCACTGTCCCACCAGGGTTTCCAGAAAGCTACCAAAACCTCTAATTATTCACATATGATCATCTTATTTCACCTTCTTGCTGATGCTGGGATGTTTGCAGTGTATGTACTGGCCAACAGAGACACTAGGTACAGAAAGAGGACGTAACAGGCTGAAGGCAGAACTGGGATTGAAACCAAACACCTGGACAAAGCTCGGGCCCCTGCTGCCTCCTCCAGTCTGCTTCCAGCGCAGCTGGCTGAAGATTACTGTGGGCTAAGGCCTTAGGGACTTGGGGGAACTTGCTGAGGAAGCAGCTTCCTCCAGAGACAGAGCAATCTTAATTCCTATGCCCTTCCCCAGGCGGCCTCTTCTCACAAAGAGCTGCTCTCACTATTTGCCTCTGGGTTGTCTGCCAGGTTCCCTACATTCTTTCCTAAGCAGCCGAAAACAGGTGCTCTGGGTTAAGACTTGAAGGAAGAACCACCTCACCCTGCTCCCAGCTCTGTGACTTGATCAAAACTCCAACCTATCAGTCTGTTCCTTCCAGGAATGGAACTAAGGGTGCATCATCGCCCTGGGCTTCCTCAGTTACTGGAGCTCTCTGACATTTCTGCTTCATAAGGCCACCCTAGTCCTGCCTCAAAAAATCCCCGTCAAGGGCAAAAGAAAGGTAGGTAAGCCTGCCACCTGAGGACACCTTGCCTCCCTTTCTAAAAAGACAGCAACAATTTTGTCCTAAGATGGTAATGGTCCATTCATTCAATGGAATGTTATGCAGATATGAAATAACATGAAAATAAAGCTTGTGATAAAACTGACTACATCATATAATAAATGTGCACATACACTATTATTAAAGAAAACCAGAGGAGATGACATGTTAGCATGGTGGGGTTTATACTGCTTATTTTTTCTCTGTTTCCTACAAATTCTACTATTTGGACACTTTAAAAAATAACAACAGAAAAGACAAAATGAAAACATTTTTAAGAAGAATAAAATAAGATTTAAAAGTGTATATTCACTATGGAAGTAAGTTCAAGTATGCACAGGAGAGACTGGGAGAGCCTGACATAAAAACACAAGCTGTGTTCAGGCAGTGGGGTTTTCAGGTGGTGGCTGAATTTCTTTAATACTGAGAAAAACAACATGATTAAGAAAAGACAATTGAAAACAACCAAAAATGACTAACTGTAGACTGCCTTTTTTTTTTTTTTTTGAATTGTGAAACGAAACAAAACTCCAAACCTGCGAAGTCTTAATCATTTCTTCAGTCATCTGAACTGCCAGGGTCTCATCCAGGGCAGCCCTAGGCTCAACCGTTTCAGCTGTACAGAGGGTCACACAAAGCTAAGGGGGCAGTCAGACAGCCACGTGGGCCCCAATACTGCCACCAGCAACTGTAGAACTTTTCAGGCTCTAGTTTCCTCAACTGTCCACAGAGGGTCAGAATCCCCACCCTTTCTGTCTCCAAGGCTGCTGCTAGGATCAAGAGCCACAGGTATGAAGGAGCTAGAAGCCCAGAGCACTGTGCACATCCAAGGTGGTGGGGTGGTTCCCTACTATGGCCACCGACACCTGAAGCTATTTACACTGCCATGCCTCCGTCTGGCCCCAGAGAGCCAACTTGGTCGTTCTGGGGTGGGACCTCAGTGTCTGACACTGAAAAAGTTTCACCAGGTGATTCTGATACTCTCCAAAAGTTTAGAATCCAGCGTCAGGTGGACATTACCTCCTGCAAACAGAAAGAGCCCTAAGAAATAACAACCAAGGTGGTAACAACGTGGAAGAAATTGATTTTCAGCTAATCCTGCTGGTGTATTCGCTAACTGCTATAGCTGCTAACTGAACAGTCACAGTCCAAATCCACCAGGAGCTCCTCGGAAACCCTATGAGACAGTTCTACTCTGTCCTATAGGGTCACTATGAGCTGGAATCAACCTGATGACAGTGGTTTGGTGGGAGTGTAAATTAGAACTAAGTTTCTGAAGGGCAACTTAGCAATTTGTATGAAAGCCACAGAATATTGTGTAAACTTTCCCGAGAAGGTACTCCTAGAAACTCACTGTAAAGAAATTGTCATGGATGTACACAAAGAGTCACAACGAAATTTACTGCCAGCTGTCATGGTGAAAAATAAAACAATCTAAATGGAGAATGGTTCAGTTACGGTACATGCATACAACCAAGGACAATGCGGTCATGATGAATGATGCTGATGAAGAATAGTGATCTCAGATGCTCATGCTCATGGTATGCTGTCATGAAAAGTGGAGGTTACAAACAGTCTAGCGTCATATGCATACTTACACACTAAAAAAATGGGTGAATGGACATACACAACAAGTTATCTCTGAATAGATGGGACTGTGGATGATTCTGAATTTAGTGGCTCAGAACTCAAGCTTGGACATCACTCATTTTAAGCCCCAGGGTCAAATTCTAACCCTGCCATGTTTAGCTGGATGACCACAGGTAACAACTCTTCAATTTTCTTCCCTATAAAATGGGAATAATTGTACCTTTCTTGGTATTTGAAGGACTTAGCACAACAGATGTTTAATAATAAAAGACCTAAGTATTACCAGTAGTTTCTTAAATTCTCTACAATGAGCATGTATTACTTTTATGTATAAGTAAATAAATATGTGCTACTGAAACCCTGGTGGCACAGTGGGTTAAGTGCTACATCTGCTAACCAAGAGGTCAGCAGTTCAAACCCACCAGCACTCCTCAGAAACTCAACGGGGCAGTTCTACTCTGACCTCTAGGGTCACTATGAGTTGGATCTGACTCAACAGCAGAGGTTTTTTTTTTTTTTTTTTTTTTATTTAAACCCTAAGAACCCTGATCTTCATCCACATGACTGTAGCTCTATTTCAAGTGCCCCAAGCTGGGAGCCTTGCTGGTTTGACCCACCAAGGCTAGGGCAAAACCCCCCTCCACTCTGTAGCTGAAGACACCCCAACTCCCATCACACTCTGCTGGCTTGATCCAATCAGATAAGCCCTGGAGGCAAGGCAGGGGCCAGAACCGCCCAGGGAGGTAGGTGGGTGGCGTCTGGGGCAGACTCACCAAGGCGGGGTAGGAGGGGTAGCCTCGGCACTTGGCCCACACCAGCTCCAGAGGCTCCAGGTCTCCGCGGTCTTCAAAGGGCATCAGGAGGCTTCTGCCTGGGGTGGGGGAGGGGAGGAGACAGTGCCCTAAGGGGACTTGGAATGGTGGTGCCCAGAGGCCTGGCTGTGGCCTTCATTATACAGGGGCAGCCCAGGAAGGAGTCAGCAGCATCCCTTCCACCCTTCCTCTCCCCTGCCCTTCCTTAGACTAGACCAGGGGTTTGAAACTTTTCTTGGAAAGGGCCAGACCGGCAATGTTTCAGGTTCTGCAGGCCACAGGGTCTCTCAAATCTACTACTGCAGCATGAAAGCAGCCACAAGCAATCCACAAATTTATGTCCCAATGAAACTTTATTCAGAGACAAGGAAATTTAAATTTCATGTAATTTTCACATTATGAAATATTCTTCTTTTGAATTTCCCACCCACCCCCAATTATGTGAAAAGTGTAAAAACCATTCTCAGCTACTGGCCATACAAAAACAGGTAGTGGGCTACAGTGCATGGATCTCTGGATTAGAACTCTGGGATGGAGTTCTCTGGAAAAATATAACTGCTTCTTCACCAAGGCCTCAGGGGGAAGGATCAGGAGTCAGCTTGGGTAAAGTTGCATATTGTTCACTGAGCCTCTGAAAGTGGGCAGTGCTCATGATGAAGGCTTTCTGGGTAAGGATGCCTGAGAAGGACATCCCAGTGAAATCATTCATTGAATGAGTTCTCCTAAAAGGGCCGCACCTTGTCATCCAGGTTACCTGGCTGCAGAGCACTCAGCAGAGCCAAGCAGGTTTAGGCTTGCAGGTCCTTCATGTCCTTGCTCTGGTCAGAACCTCAGGTTTGGTGTCCAGCCTGGGGCAGGCCCTGCGACTCCTCAGCTCTGCTCTGTATCTACCGTACTGGCAAGCATGAAGGGTGCCTCCCGAATGCTCCTCAACAGACAGGAGCTTCTCTGCTCCTGCCCAAGGACGTGACTACACTCAGCCAATGAGAAAAGCCCAGACCCCACAGAGTGGAAATTATGTATTACTATCCTCATTTATAAGTTTTATAAGTGTATTAAAGTAATAATAAAGGCATTCTTTTGTACTGACCGAGTCAAGAGCAATAACAAGAGAAAGATAAAACCTAATACTGAAGAGGTAGGTATGGAGAAGCTGGTACAGGCACACATTGCTGATGAAATTGCAGACCAGTCAAATCCTTGCAAAATGTAATTTGGCAGTATGTACCACGAGCCATAAAAAAACAAGTACGAACCATCTGGTCTAGTAAATTCCTTCCCTGGGATTTATTCTAAGAAAAATAACTTTAGAAACGAATGAAAGGATTTTGCACAAAAATACAGGCCACTATGTTATACCCAAAATTGGAAATAACTCAAATGTCTAACAATAGAAGAATGGTTAAGTAATTTACAATGTACTAATTGGAAGATACACTGTTGCAATAAAATGAGAAATATAAAGATTACATGTCAATGTGAAAAAAGTGTTTAACACTGAAAACAGCAGACTATGAAACTGCATGTATTTTGGGTTAGCATTTCATTAAAAATGTCCCTAAAATAAACAGAAGGGAACACAGCGAAATGAAGACAGTCATGTTAAGGTGACAGGACTGTGAGGTCAATCTTCTTTTTAAACTTCCTCTGGTACCATTTTAATCTTAAGTATGTAAGTCTGTAAAGTAAGAATATAAAACGTCACCACCAGAAGCACAAGGATGTGTCTACCTGCTCCCGGTCTTGTGCTAGATGCTGTACAAATTCACTGAGACATGAGCCCTGCCTCCTGGGAGCTGACAGTCACAGACAGCAATGAAACACACAAGGCATGCACGCATTCATCAACGCACGTACACGAGAAAGAAACTGATGCCAAGAGAAAAACCAATTGGGGACAGCGAAGTGGGGAAGGAAGTTCTGAAATCTGTGGGTTAGGTCCAAGCCTCAAAGACACGCATCCAGAGAACACATCTGCCTCTGAGAGAGCTGGACAGAATGAGCCCAGAGATGGCCAACCTGCTCTGCACCTGCTCCACCTGAGCGCCACCTAGACCTTTCCTCCAGCCCCTTCTCTGCCCTTTATCCCCATGGTCCAAGAAAATGACATCTGTGTATTTCACTGTTTGGATCAGCTGCAGAAGAATGTCTTATGGGGAGAGCACTAAAAGCACGGGGTAACATGGAATTACAGGATTATGCGTGCGATTCAATGACACAGGTCACGGTAAGGGCAGCCTGGCACTAATCTACTAAAACCACAAAGGCACACTGTTGTCAGCACAGCAATTCCACTACTATAGACACACCCTCCCTGTATAAAACACGATCCATGCGCAAGGATGCTCACTGCGGTACTGACTGTGACAGCTAAAAAGTGACAACAATCAGAACGTCCATCTCTAGCAGGCTGCATGTAAACTGCGGCACTCCTATACAGTGGACACTAGGCAGCCACTTAAAGCACAAGGCAGAGGGACCTCCAAGATACATTATTCACTACGTGAAAAAAGGCATGGTTTACAGCAGCACGCAGGTATCAGGCTCCTCTACTCTCTCACTTATACATACATTTTTTGACTAACACACATATGCACTACCTCTGGAAAACAACGAATGAAACCACAAGAAGTAGTTGTTGTTAGTGAAAGTGCTAACAGGAAGGTAGTGCTGCTTTACATTCTGTATACTTTTGTATCTTTCTGGTTTCTATTGCCATGGACACGTGTGACCTATTGAAACGATGAATTCAAAAAACCAGTTATAAATGACCTGGAAAGAGGGGCCATTCTCCTGCCCAGTGCCAGAGATGGAGGAGCTCAGGGACTGGCTGCCTCCTTCTGTACCCCAAGAGGACAGCAGCCGAGAGAGCTGGCTCCTCCAAAGTTCTGCTCCCGTCCCACTGCTCCATCTGAACCCCGACACTCACCTGAGCCGTTATAGTCAGAGTCTCCATTCACACCGTCCAGGAAGGGCACTCGAGACAGGGCTGGCTTCCCACGGCTGCGCTTTGGGGGTGTCAGGCCACTGTGTACAGAGCAAGGAGGGGAAGAAATGAGCACTTTGATAAACATACCCACTCCTCTTCTTCCACCTTTGATGGGATTAAATGCTGCAAAAAGCCTACAAGGAGAATGGCTTCTCACCTTCCTCTTCTTCATTCACTGAACCTGGAAGGAGTCCCTGTGCCCTCTGCCCAGGAGCCCTGGACTTTATCTACAGAGGAAGGGCAGCTCCTGCTACTTGTCAATCCTTCCAGAGCCTAAACAGCCAGGCTACAAGGCAAGGTCTTCTCACACCTCCCAGAATTCTGTATTCCATGGTTCATATTATTGCCTCTTTGGAAACCAATGTATTTTTTAGGTACAAAAATCTCTTTCCTAAAACTTCCACAATGGACATGTCTTACCTCCTTAGTCAAATCAGACATTTACATATATACATATATAAAATATCCCCTCTTCACTTCCAAATGGCCTGTCTGTGTGAAGACAGAGGGGAGCTCCGAGAAGAGCCTACTCTGTTCCTGCCCCCTGTTCCCTTGCATAAGGAGAGAAGAATTTTAAGCAGACCAATTTTTTTTCTACATGGACAATGCATGGAAGTTAAAGACACATATTGGACAAAGACTGGAAGGTAACAAGCAAATGGGAGAATAGTTATAGCAAAGCAACGGTATAACTGAGGCCCACCCAGACATCAGTAATTTAAATAGTTCCCACATGACTCTCATGTGCAACCACAGCCGAGCACCTCCAGCCAAGAGTGATGCACCTAGGGCTTATGTCCATCCAAATGCATTTTAACATTGCTGTTGTTAGGTACCTCAGGTCACTGCCGACTCACAGAGAAGCCATGTGACAGAGTAGACCTGCCCCAAAGGATTTTCCAGGCTGTAAGCTTTACAGAAGCAAATCACCAGATGTGTCTCCTGTGGAGACACTCGCTGGGTGGGTTTGAATCATCCACTTTTCAGTTTACCAGCTGAGCAATGAACTCCTTCTGTTTTAACACTATGGCTCTTTAATTTTCTCAACTAAAAAGAAGGCTTAAAAGGTACAGTTGACAGACCTATGGGAGAGTAGGAATGCTTAAGAAACCCTTAAGATAGGAAGAGGCTGGGGTTAGGACTGGTTAGAGAGCAGGGTACTCCTGTTATCACAAACAGAAAACCTTACTTAATGAGGTTTCTTCCCACTAGTGAAATTTAGGACCTGTTTGAGAAAACACAGTCGGCACTTGGCTTTTGGCTTGGCTTGAGAAAACACACCCGGCTCACATTCAAGATGCAGTTCCCACTCACCCTACAAAAATCTGTCACTAGGCTTAAGAGTCCTGAGGCCTTGCACAAGTATTAGGAAAGCCCTTCCAAGTTCACAGAGTGGACCTAGGGAGACATCCTTCAACGAGAGAGAAGCAAGCACAGCCAAAAGCCCTGAAGACTGGAGCCAGACTACCTGGGTTCAAAACCTCACTTTTCTAGTCTAGTTCTGTGATTGTGACCAAGTCTAGCCTTCCCCAGGCTTTTGTTCTCTATGTGCTGTTGTGGGGATTTACTGAATACATACATACCCAGGGCACTCAGTACAGTACACATGAAGTACTAAGTAAAAGGCAGCTACAATTATTATTAGATAGAAAGGACAGTAAATTTTAATGTCTACCTTGAAGTAGTACAAACTACTAACAGTGTTCTATGGGATGAGGAGCTCTGATGATACACTCAATAAAATAAGATGAAACCAGGTCTCTGTGTGTTCTGATTTGCAGCAAAAAGCACAACTGGGCAGATCAGGGCCTGCTGCAGCCCTCTCTCCAAGCTGCCCAGGCAACCCACTCTGTACAAACTATCTCATTTACTGGTTTAACGTCTACCCTTGTCCCTCCAGAAGATAAGCCCCTAAGAACAGATACCATACCAGTCCTAAGAACAGTACCTGGCACACAGGAGGTGCTCAATTATTAACAGCTGAATGAGTGACCCATAGAAAGGGGGTTTAGCCCCAATCTTCTTAGAATATAATCAGAAAAAATAAATCAAAGAATTGGTAAGGATGGAAAATTGAGTGACGTGAAGTTCTTTCACATTTGGGGATTCTACAGTTCCAGTCCAACTAATACATAACATCTTCCTTTATGTATTTATTACCCTTATTACCACAGTATAGCAAAAATGCAACAAAAGACCTGCAGTTGGAAGCCCTCAAATTTCCTGTTTTAAACACTCAAACTCCACTGAGAACCCTGAGTTAAAGAGGAAATGCCTTTCAAGGGCATTATCCCTACACAGCAGAAATCTGTGACACTGGACTGGCAATTCACAGAAATGGAAACCACCACCTGCTTCAGAAGGCTGGCCACAGCCTGGCCTGGCTTGCTTCCCATGGCCCACAGCTGGGAGAGTGGCTTTCACAGAGGAACAAACATCCTCTCCACTCCTTTATTCAAAGACTAGGAGGGGACCCTGCAACAACCCCACCCTGCCCCACACAGTGAGCTGGGCTTCCAGGCACCACATCTTTGAAGGGCATCAGGAGCCCAAGACCAGGCTAGAAGCATCTTATCCCTGTCTTTGTCTCTTCCCTATGCCTGGTAGCTGTCCTCTCTGCCATCTACCATTCCTATAGCTCTGGAAGCCCCAGCAGGGAGGAAGAAAGCTAGGACAACTCGGAGGTGTGGGAGGGAGGACAATCTCAAAGGAACTAATAACAGCTGGGTCCTAGCACAGCAGGGGGCCATTCCAGGCCTAGGGGGTAGCTTGGGGGCTCCTGCAGTTCCATTATGAGCCAAGAAGCCTGAGGTAGAGTGAATACCTAACAGAATACACCCCCCAACGAAAAAGCCCACCCTTCTTTGGAAAACACTCCAGACAGACAGTTGTAGTCTTTCAGTGCTGCCTTGGGACCCCTCCCCTGCACCCTGGGATCCATTCAGCAACCATGTCGGGGAGGGGGCCGAGAGTCAGCCTTCCAGACAATTCATTTTCCCACTCCCTGCTGTTCTGCAAACCACGGACATAGAGCAGAGGACTTCAAAAACTCCTGAGCTTGGAGGAAGCATTTAAGTTATGGCCTTGGAAATCCTCCCTTCACGTAAAAACAAAAAACAAAATAAAATATATCATTTCCCAACTCAAAGATGGTAAAAGAGCTGGGGATCCTCTGTTGGAATCCTAAGTCCTTGCAAATTTCCTATGTGTTCACTTTTGACTGTCACCTCACTTTTCTACAGAGGCCACTGCCGTGATGCACCAACAGTTGAAGGAGTGCAGGAGAGCTGGCTCGGATGTTAACCTCACCGGGCAGCACGCCACTGAGCTGACCCAGGCTCCAGAACCCAAATTCAGCTCCATTAACCCTGTAAAGCATCAGTGCCACTCCTCCGCTCCCAGTCAGGATCAGGCCTGAATCAAAGGTCACCCTGTTACCTAGGAGCTCCCAGAGTCACAAATGAGAGACCTCAGAAACCAGCAGGAGTTGGGAAAGAAGAAAACAGATAAGCAAACAGGGCCAATTGATCGCAAAGCAGGGGGGAGAGGGAGGGACGGTGGGGTTGCCAACCTGGCTCTGGGGAAAACGTATGTAGTCTTACCTGCAGGCTTCAAATGCCAGTCCACCACTGAGACCCAAACTACACTCCGAGTCAGAGCCGCTTTCGGGGTGTTTTCCAAAGCCATTGGTCACACCTGCCAAGAACACACAGAGTGAGCCTGAGAGTACAAAGTCTCTTTCCCCTGACACAGACTGCAGGGTCAAGCAGCTGCTTCAGTTCAGGGAGGCTGGGGTACAGAAGATGGTCGCTGCTTCCTCTATGTGAACTGAGCCTTGGGGGGTGGAGAAAACATAATTAAGACTGTTGATTTGGGGAAAAACCCGTGGGCCGGGGCAGAGAGCAGACACTTTTCCTTCCCACCCTTCTGGTTTCACTTTAAGGAAAACACGGCTCGACTATGGCTACTGTCACTTGGCTACAAAGGGAAATACCAAGACCTCCCGACCTCGGCTGGCTCATATGGCCCTGGATCTGCTTCTAACTTCAAGCCTCCATTATCAGGGAGTGTCCTCTGCCGCTCGGGGAGCCCACCCGCCTTGCCTCTTCAGATAAACATCCACACACCCTTATCTATCACACAGCTGGCAACAGCCAGATTCATTCTTTTGGGATGCAGTCAGGAGAGGCAGGGGCAGGATAAGGCTGTGTCAACTATACCCTGAGATATCTAGCAGGGCTAGTTACAGTTGGAGGCAGAAAATGTCAGTAAAACTAAAGCAGCCAAGACATTCCTAGAATGGAGTCAGAAGTCCCTGGGTCCTAGGCTGGCTCTGAAATAGTCTATGACCCAAGGTAGGTCTTTTCCTCTTTCAGCCTTAGCTTTCCCCCTTAGTGAAGAGCAGTACAAATAGTACCTTCTTACAGGTGGAGGATGCTATGAAGTACAAATGAGAAGTCAGCCCACAGCCCTTCAGAGGCAAAGGAAGACTGGTCAGCCCGAGGACACAACCCTCACCTTGCCATGAAGGTTCCCACTCTCTTCTCTATTTACCCAATTCCTAACCACCATCCCTGGTGGCACAGTGGTTAAGTGCTACATCTGCTAACCAGAAGGTTGGCAGTTCACATTTGCCAGGCGCTCCTTGGAAATTCTATGAGGCAGTTCTACTTTGACCTACAGGATCACTATGAGTCGGAACCAACTCAACAGCAGTGGGTGGGCTATATATCAAGTGCTTTTATATAAGCAATTTTTAATCCTTAGAACCCTGCAGAGTTGTATCATTATAAATAGCCCCATACTAGACAAGGAAACTGAACGTCTTAAAGAGGTTAATTAATCTACTCCAGGATATTGACTTGAGAAGACTGAGCTTTGAATTCAGCTCTGTCCAACTCTAGTCTGCAAGCTCCTCGTGCCTCCCTATGGCAACCTACTGTTCTAACACAGAGAAACTTGGTCCAGAAAGAAGGGAAAGTACTGTTGGAACCACAGTGTTAGGCAGGAAGACAGAAAAGTAGAGAAAAGCAAGTGCTGACCTCACAGCCCAAAGCTATGACATTAGCAAACATGAGGGAGACACAGGACCAAAAGCCAAGAGCAGCCCTCTCCTCATCAAGCAAGCTGGCCTTCCCCATCCCACCAAGACTAAACTACCCCATCTGGTATTCAAGGATCTGTGATCCAGGCCCACCTTCCACCCACCCTGTGTTGGCAGCCCCTCTCCTCACTGTCCCCTACAAAGATTCTATCCCTCCTCCTTCTGTTTATCCACACCTAGGTTGGAGTTCTCCATTCCATTTCTTTCTTTTCCCATCCTTCAGGCCCAGCCTAGGTGCCACCTTCTCATGAAACCATCCCAACTTCTCCAGTTCATATTCCCTGAACACCCCCAGGGGGGTTACCTGTTATCTGACACACACCCACATACTGCCCTGCACTGGGATTGCTCTGCATCTTGGGAGACCATCTAGCCTCCCCATCAGACTGTGACTCCTCTGGAGGTGGAAATGAGTCTGACTTAGAATGCATCCGTGACCAGCTCATGCTGGGCTTGTGGTAAGACCTCTTTTAAGAGATGAAGCCCCCATCCCTACCTCTGCGGCCTAAGCTCCTACCTGCCACATTGATCCCCGCACTGTTTCTCACACAGGGATGTTCTCACCTCCTGGGCCTATGCATTTGCTAGTCTGTCTTTTCGGAAGGATCCTCCCCCAGACACCCAAACAGCTCTCCTTCATATCCTTCAGATCTCTACTCAAATGCTACCTCCTCAAAAGGCCTTGCTGTCTACCCTATCTAGTACCGTAATCTCTCCCACCCCAACATCCCCTGCTCTCCTTCACTGTTTGATCTGCCTCCACAGCTTCTAACAGAGGATGTAATTTACTCATTTGCTTTGTCTATCTCCTCCACTGAGTTTTCCCCAGGGCTTTGAACAGGGCCTGATAATACAGTAGGTGCCCACCAAGTATTTGACGAATGAACTGAAAGATAGGAACTATTCTGCCACATACAGTTTTGTAACCCCCACAGGGCCAAAGACAGCCCGAGATACACATCTAACTCTGAAAATACTAGCTCACAGCCTGTCTCCCAAGTCACTGCTCAAGCACCAGGCCGTGTTGTGAGCTATGGAAGCCCTCAGAGCTACTAGTGGAACCCACAGGGCCATCAGGGAGCTAAGTGATGGAGGGTGCTGGCTGGCAAGGCAAAGCAGGGAAGTGGGTGAGAAGCAGCGAGAGACATTGCAAGCGGGGTCACCTGTCTCCTCCTCCTGCTGGGGGGACCTCTCTCCTTCGCTCTCACTACAGCTCCTACTCCGTGGCCGCTTCCGAGAGTGCCGCTCATCCTCAATGCTGGCAGGAGAGGCAGGAGAGGCAGGACAGCCCACCACACCATGGTCCTCGCCATTCTCCAGGGTGCTGTCTGGGCTCCTCTGCAGCTTGACCCCATTCTTGGCCTTCTTGAAGAGGACAGAAGTGCGGCGGCCCACACCACTGAGTGGGGCACCAGCTGTGGTGTCGGGAGCTGTGAGGGACAGTCTGTTGAGGCTACTGTCACTAAGCAGGCATTGCAAGGGCTCGCTCCCTAGCTGCAGAGGTGATTTTTCCAAGAGTTCATCTTCTTCCACTTTTCTGGGCTTTAGTATCCGGCTCAGGGGTTTGCTATCACTGATAGGTCTCAGAGTAGGGGGGTCCGGGGGAGATTCTTGTTCAGACAAGGATGGCGCAGGCCCAGTGGGCTCCAGGGTTGGGGGGGGAGGAAGTTTGGAGTCATCTGTTAGAGAGAAAGAGAATCTGCTTGAACATTTTAGAAAGACTCTGCCCCTACATGTCAGATACTGACACTGATAACCAAGGACTAAAAGTACAGGCTGTCACAAGGCTTGAGCATTTCCCAGGTCTAGGGCCTGAAGTGAAGAGAAAGTAGGACTCAGTTTCACCTCCCCAGTTGTTCTCAAGTCTGTCTATTCAAATCACCCAGAAAGCTTTTTAAAAAATTCCAGTGCATAGGTCTTACCCTAGATTAAGTGAAACCAAATCTCAAAGGGAGACGCATTTTTTTAAGAGCTCTCCAGACAAGTATGATGCAGTAAGGGTTACAAACCATAGCTCTATATCCAAGAAAGGCACCTGCTTAATCAAGACTTAGAGCTCAGTCTCAGCTTGGCAGATTCTGCGTATGCAACTGTCATTAGATTTGTGAATTTTTTTCATCCGTCAATCTATTTTGTCTCCCATCATCCAAGTGAGACCAAGTGGGGAAGGCAGGAAGAATAAGTTTACAGATGTGGAAAACTGAGGCCAAGGAAATTAAAATACTGATTCTCAGACATGTCCACTTGCCTACCACCTTAGAACTTTCAGAAACAGAAGCTTCCAAATCTCAGCCCAGATGTCCGCAGTCTGAATCTCTGGGAGGCGAGGCTTAAAATTTTTTTTTTTAATCTTCTGGACGATGCTGTTGCAGTCGGTCCACTGGGTGCAGCACCGCACTGCCAAGACCCAGGTATGGGGACACAGGGGGTACTCTGACCACCACGCAGGAGGCCAAGGGGGTCACAATCAACTCTGAACCGTTTCTCCTCTCTCTGAGAAACAATAATAAATGGGCTGTTTGGATTCCTACCCTCTGGAGATGACTCCCAATCTTCTGGATGGTGTAGATGACAGGCCCTCCCAAGCTGCAGGCTCAGACCCAAGGGCAGGTGTGAGACAGACAATCCTGCCTTCAGTGATTGAGGAAAACCTGGAAGCAGCTCAGCTCGTAAGGCCCCTGGGTCTCTGAAAGAATCACCTCTCAGCTGCCTTTTGCAGTCTGGCCTGTCTGCTCAGGGTGGGACTAGAGACTCAGGCAGCTAAGGTCCAAACCAGGAAGAAGCTCAAGAACCCAGACCACCCTTCTCTGTTATCCCTCAGCACCCAACACAACCTGCTCTGGAGCCCCTCTACGTGATGGTATAAAGAGGGCTGACATCTAACTGACACGCACACCATGACTGTAACAGATGCAAAATACTGAAATAATTCCTTACTGGTTGTAAACAGTTGCTAGACCCCAGCACCTGAGATTCCTTGAACATCCCTATAATCCAGCAACAGGGGACCCTCAGGAACCCACTCCAGTACCAACAAAACAAGTTGCTATGGAGTCAACTGACTTACAGTGACCCCATGTGTATCAGGGTGGAAGTGTGCCCCACAGAAATTTCAGTGGCTGACTTTTGGGTAATAGATCACCAGGTTTTTCTTCTGAGGCACCTGTGGATAGACTCACACCCCAACCTTTTAGTCAGCAGTCAAACATGTTAACCAGCTATACCACTCAGGGATTCCTCCAATACAACAGCTAACATCTGTTCTGATGGACAAATGTTTAGTTTGTACTGATGGTTACACATTTTGATCAGCCCTGGATATACACAGAAGTGTAACTCCTTCCAGAGAACCTAACGTGGCAGGAGGCGGCCCCCACCTGGATTCAGGTTGGCTCTGAGCACCTCACTCCTCCCAGCACCCTGCCTGTCTAAGACACACTCTCACCTCTGTCCCCATCGTCTTCTGGCTCCTCCTGCACAGCCTGCTCCAGCGTGGCAGCATCCCCCTGTGGCACTGCGGGCAGCTCCCCATTAGACAGAGTTTTGTTCAATGATGGTGGTGGTGGCGGTGGCTGTGCCAGTTTCTGCCGGAGAGCGTTGATTTCCCGGTGCAGCAGGCGGACACGGCGGGTCCGGGCCCCACTGGACCGCATGGCGCTCACGAGGTCCAGCTTCTCCAGCAGCTCCTTCAGCTGTGCCTCTGAAGACAAATGGGCTCGGTTCTCTGGGATGAGGATGTTGTCCACTGCCAGGGAGAAGGAAGCACAGAAGCGACTGAAGGACCTGCCCTGTCCAGGGCAAGGGGAAGGGGTTCAATCCTCCAGATGCAAAGCATTCCCTGGGAATGCCTGGGCCAGCGGCTCCCAGCAGAGTCACCGTGGGACCTTGGCCCTGGTAACACCACTGCCCAAAAGGCAATCATGGGGACAAGGTCAGAATCTGGGAAACATCTGCAGGAAGCAGTTCACAGTCACAATTACAAGCTCCTTGGAGTAGGCACGAGGCAGCTTGGCAATCCCCTGGCCTGAGTGACTGGCTGCTGCCATCAGGAAGCTGAGAGCAGGGGCAGAGCACAGGGGCTCAAAGGCAAGTCTATTTTTTCTTGTTCTTTACCTCTACTCTTCTGAATGAGCCAGACACACACCAGCATAGCATCCCCCCGCCCATGCTCTGATGACACACAGAAGGGGTCTGAGAGAGGAAGACCCCAGGTGAGGCTTCAACTTCTCAAACCACAGCTTTGAACCCGTGCTGAGAATGTGCATTTCTAACAAGTTCCCAGGCCATGCTACTATTGCTGGTTAGAAACAAATTCTGTGAACCACTAGTAGAGCAGTGGTTTCAAAATTTATTATACATAAAAATCACCTGGGGATCTTGTTAAAATGTAGATTCTGATTCAGTGTATCTGGGTTACCAAACTCACTGCCATCAAGTCAACTCTAACCCATAGTGATGCCACAGGGCTTCACAGGCTGTAAGTCTCTACAGAAGCAGACTGACACATCTTTCTCCTGCAGAGCCCGCTGGTGGTTTCAAGCCGTTTGTTAACAGTTGATTGTTATAACCAGTGCACCACCAGGGCTCCTTATATCTGGGATGGAAAGGCAAATTCTCAGCAGGATTCAAACTGAATCAAACCAGTTCAAAGCTCTGTTTCAGACTAGCACCTGATTCCCCTTTCCTAGCATTCAACAAGGGCTAAGTGCAATTTGTTAAACTTTTAACTCTTCAAACATTCCAGCCACAAGCAGGTGTACCCCAACCTGCGCATACTCTGCGCTTTGACCTGGAGCCTGTCCAGCAGTCCTAAGACCACCCTGACCCTGGGCTATGCAGGGCTCTGTGCCTATGTCTCCTCCTAGCACCTCTCCACCCCACCCACCCATCCAGGCTTCTCACCGTCTTCCCAGGAAAAGCGGTAAAAGTCCTCCAATTTGGGTGACTCGGGCAGATGGGTGCCCCTTTCGGGGTCAAAGCCGATGTTCTCTGCCTGCCGCCGGGCATGCCGCAGGATGGCCCCTCCTAGGTCCCGCAGGCGGACAGCTGCTCGGTGGAAAATTGTGTCTTTAGCATTATACTTCATGCAGTTGGTAACTATAAGGTTAAAGTCCTCCTCAAACTCCTCCAAGGTGCAGTACAGGTGGGACTCCAGCTTCCGCCTCATAGTAGAAAAATCCATTGGCTTGGATATGAATTCCAGGTAATCTGGAACCTAAACATATAAAACCTGTACAATTACAACAACCATTTACTAGCCAAACGGGACGCACCCTTCACCGGCACTCTTGGCCTCCCCATCTTCTGGTTTGGTAACCTCAGACCTACTCAATGTCCCAGGGGCTTGGCCCACCCTAGCACACTCCCTGGGGTCCTAACCCCTCACCATTGGTCTCCTGGCCTTGGCAGACCCCGCAGACATGTACACTCTGTGGCCTGACCCCCTCCTGGTCTACTCAGAACCTGTTCCCAATTCACAGGAGGTTTGCTGCTCAGGAAGTGGGGAGGAACTTGCCTCACTCAGGTTGACTGGCTCGGCGAAGATGTGTGCGGGATCCTTCTCCTGCAGGAGGTCCAGCGTTGTCCTCAGGAGGACATTGAAGGGCATCAGTTCCAGTTCCATGGCAGCCTGCTGAACCTTAACCTGTCAGGGGAGATGGGGAGAGAACACGACACTTCTGCAAAGAGGCACTGAAATTCTTTCTTGATAACTTTCACCCATCATGGACAACAAATGGTCTCAGGATATTAAGCTACCTAGGATGTGAGGTGTTAAATCTATCACTCAGTCCTTAGCCTAGGATAATACCCATAATTACAATTTTGTGAATGTTTCCCACGTGTTGAGGACACCAAAATCTGCAGTAATGATAACAACAGTTACGAATAACAATGACTCTTATACTAACAGATAATTATCTGATTAGTAGTAGTAGTACTTTTATGGTCTGTATTAATGCCAGGTATGGAAACTGATGGCATAGTGGTTAAGTGCTATGGCTGCTAACAAAAAGGTCAGCAGTTGGAATCTGCCAGCTGCTCCCTGGTAACTCTGCCAGGCAGTTCTACTCTATCCTATACGGTTACTATGAGTCAGAATTGACTTGACGGCAGTGGGTTTGGTTTCAGGTGATTATCAGGTACATTTTAAGCATTTTATGTATTGTTAACTAATTTGACCCTCACAACAACCACAAGGTAAATATAAAACCGAAAAACCAACGCTGCTGCCATCAAGTTGATTCCAACTCCACAGCGACCTTCTAAGACAGAGCAGAACTGTCCCACAGGGTTCCCAGGGAGTGCCTGGTGGATTCAAACTGCTGACCTTTTGGTCAGCAGCTGTAGCTCTTAATCATCCTGCCACCAGAGTTCCTGAGGCAGGTACAGATTAGGTATTTACCAAGAGAACACCGAGGTGCAAAGTGACTAAATCACTGGCCCAAGGCTACACAGCTAATAAGAGGAGAGGTTGGGATTCAATCCAGACAAGTCTGGGTCCACGTGTGTGTTGCTGACCACCATGCTCCACTGTCTTCTTACTCGTATTACTTCAGTTACTCATTTTAATGAGCTGGAAGAAGAAACTCATATAACCTCCATTTTACAGACACAGACTATGAGGTTTAGAGATTATGAGGAGTCACTAGCCCAAGGTCACTTAGCTAGAAGACAGCCATAGTTTGAACCCAGATCTGACTGACTCCAAAGAGCACACTGATGATATACAATGTACCCTGAACTAGAACTTCCTGCCCAGTGTGCTGTGATATTCATCCCATCAGCCTCTGGGGTTCCTAGCTCTGTCTGGGGTGACTAGAGTCTCTAGGCTTACCACCTCAGGTGGCATGCAACCTCACTTATTTATACCAGTTTGCCATACAAATAAATGTTATCTTCTATGTATAGCCTGATATGAAATGGTTGGGAAGCCATGAACTGGACCATGCAAAGTTCTGGCCTCAGCTACATCAAAACAGGCGTGTTTGCTTCTGGAGATCATGGCTTCCTTCTCTCTCTCATTTGTCTGAACCACTTGCACAAAGAGGCTCAGCTGTGGGGCCAGACCTGGGACGGCACAGTCTCAATCTGTGGAGAAGGTCGTAAGAAGTTCTCCACAGCCACCCCACAAAGTATGGTGAGAGCTGTCAGGCTCTGGGCCTCTTAGAGAAGGGCTCATGCTAGGGCTGAACAGCAAAGTGAAGTTTGGGGAGAGAAAAAGGAAGACTGTTAACTGGGTTTCTGAAACACTAGAGTAGCAGCTGCTATTCCTGGACCAGGAATAATGGTTTGGCTTGTCACCCATTCGATTAGTAGTATTTCTTCAGAGCACTGAGGTCAACACTTTAAGGAGGAAGACTATCAATAATGAGGACAGCGATGATAAAAATAGTAGCTAACATTTACATTGCCTCTACAGTGTGAGGCACCAGCTGAAGCTCTTTACATATACAAAATCATCTAATGCTACAACAACCCTATGAAGTAGGTTCTATTATTGTTTTCTTCTTAGAGATGACGAAACTGAAGTTATAAACAGATTAACTAACTTGTGCTATGTCACACAGGCAGTCAGTGGCAGTGCCAGGATTTAAATCCAGGCAGTCCAGTGTAGCAGCCCATGCTCCTCGCCACTGTGTAAAACTATCCACATTTCCTGCCCTCAGGGGCTTCAATCTCTCTGAACAGAGGGTAGACATTTTAAATTATTCCAGACTCTACGGGTTTAAGGGTCTACTGAGAAATTCTGAAAGAATTCCAGAAGCAAATTAATAGACATGGGTGAGCAGGAAGTTGCAGAATGGAAATAAAACCAAAAAGTCTAAACCTATTGCCAGTGAGTCAATTCCAATTCACGATGACCCCACGCACATCAGAACAGAACTGTGCTCCATCTGAAAATAAAGGGCCATATATTGACAAATCTCTCAAAATAATTTAGGGATAACTGACTGTGGTTCATTATGGAGGGAAGACTCCTTAGAAGCTCACAGTACAGAGGTTCTCAGCGGGTGACATGAGTCAGAATAGCGCAAGGAGCTTTTCAAAGTAATCATGACCAGGCTCAGCTCTGAATCAGAAACCCCCAGGACGGGTCAAAGCATGTGAGATTAGGTTTATGCTTAAGGCCACCAGAAGCTTACTCCCAAAAGGTAAGAGCTGTCAACAGCACCATAGATAATGCAGAATCGGCGAGCTGTAGCACCCACAAGGCTGCCCAGGACAGGGCAAAGAATGCTGACACTTAGAAGGAGGTCCTGGCTCTCCCCATTCCACACAGACAAGGGGAAGAGGCCTTGAACAAGAACCCTGGGACTGGGAGCCTTCCTTACCTGCTCTCGCTTCAGTTTCTCTCTCTTCCGAATTAGCTCAACCAGCAGCCGAGCCCGCTCCAAGTCGTGCCGGAGCTTCTGCCAGTATTTCAACTCCTCCTTTACTGCACTTGTCTTCTCATCCTGTTCTCGCTGCAGAAGAGCCAGAGAAGGAGGAGCTGAGGGCCTCCTTCCTGCCCAAGCCTCACAGGGCCTCAGGAGGTAAGAGCCCAACCCCTTCCTCGACTCCCTACATTCCTAGCAAGCTTCTCCACCCCTCTCCACCCAAGTGACTTGCTCCTGGCTTCCCCAACTCTACAACAATGTTTCTTCATTGCCCCATAATATCCATGGCTGGAATGGGAATTGGGGACTGCTCCCCTATCTCTGGGGAGGCCAGACAGCAGCTGTGCCCATCAGGCCTAGAAAGAATTCCAGAAGGAAACTAAAAGAATCCTCAAGAGTGAGAAGAATTTCACCCTAGGACTACAAAAACAAAAAGAGGTTCTTACTGTAAGCTTGTACTAAATGGCTTGAGAATACTTTGGTAAAATCATGTTAACTTGATTCTTGTTCTAGAAGAGGTTATGGTGTATCTGGGGGGAGGAGGAGATTTGGGTTTTGAAGCATAAGACCACATTACTATGAAGACAACAAACAGTGCTGAGAAGACACAAAACAGAGAATCTGAATGGGTGTGACTAGACCAGGTAAGACTTTTAGGGGTAGTAATTCCATTGGGGTTTCACAGGGACAGAAAGCAATGGGCAAACCAGTAAAGAAGGCCTCTTCTGGAACAGATGAGACCACACAGGCAGAGACAGACAGGCAGAGTTGTTGAGCAAAATTACTGGCCAGAGAGGTCAGAAAACCACAAAAGCCAAGGAAGGTTGGTCCAGCATCCCGCTGACAAGAAACCTCAAAGACAGGGAAGAGAGCCTAGACTTGGCTGCCTGGAGTAGGGGAGTATATTCTGGAAAAGGAAGTGGCATGGTGAAAAATTACATGTGAGTTAAGACTACAGCAAAGAAAGAATTAGAGGCTGCAGAGTACCTAGAAAGCTACTGCTAAAATTAAGGTGAGATGAGTACAGTGAGGTGGCTCCTGAATAGAAATAAACCAAAAAATCAAACTTGATGCTGTGGCATCGATTTCCAATCACAACAGCTTTGTGTATATCAGATTAAAACCACACTCCCTAGGGTTTTGGGAAATAAAAGGCCATATAATGATAAACCCTCCCCCAAACAGCTTACAGGATACTTAACTGTGGGCCTTCAAGGAAGTAAACTCCAAGTGGGGAATACATGAGCTGAGGAGGGAGAATATTCTGGGACTAATAGGGAAGCTAAGTTTATTAAGAGGAAAGAAGACAGTGAATTCCATTTCCCAAATTTTTGCATTACAATATCCAGTGAAAGTATCCCAGAAGAGACTGAGGGCAGGGGGTGAGGACAAAAAAATCCAGGGCTGCTGCCACACAGGTTATTTAAAACTATGAGAGTAGATGAGCACTCCAAGCAAACGGGAAGGCAGTGTGCCAACAAGGAACATCAACCAGCAAGGAGTGGGGCCAGCACACGGTATAGTCAGTGAGGCAGAAGGGCAGAAAATGGTGTCACAGAGGAGCCCTTAGACAAGGGGATCTATGGTGACAAATGCAGCCCAGCAGCCCACAAGGTGAAATCTGGGGAAAGACTTGCCAGGCTGGGAGGAGGCTGATGATATTCTAGGGGTGGCTTTGAGGCTGCAGGGGGACAAAAAGGCTCAGGAAGGATAATCGAATGCAGGCATGCACTGCAAGAGGTCAGTTACAAAAGGCACAAGGGACATCAGACAACTCCCGGGTCAGCAGAGTCACACAATGGCTTGCTTCAACTCTGGAGCAGTGGTGCTGGGAATGTTTAAAGGAGGTAACAGGGCAAGAGGGAAAGAGAATAAGGATATTAAAAGTGAAGGGAAATGAAAGTCCCTCGGGAGACCTCTGCCATCTTGGGTAACGCTCAACAGCTAGCAATCCGAGTTGCTAAGGGTTGACGTCCATCGTTCTCAGTGCCCGAGGAGGTTACCACAACTGTGTAGGCAGTGAACTACAACTCAGATTGTCAATTGATGTACCTCCTATGAAACATTTCCTGGCAGGTGGCAGTATAATGTCTGGCGAAGTGGGGGCCTTTTTCTAACTCACACGATGACAGCCGTGGCTCTTACCAAGCCCACCTCTTCTCTCTTTCTGCCACATCCAGAGGGTTTTCGCTTTTCCCCACCGTGTGTGGAAGGTTGGTCTTGCCTTCTACTCTCTCCAGAATTTGTTCCAAAGTTGTGCCTCTCATCCAGGAAGATGTCTAGTGTGAAGATCTCTGAAAAGCCCCTCAACAGCCTCGGCACCAAGGGGCTCCCTACAGTGCTAGTGGTCATTCCCGGGGCTGACCACCCAGAGCCGTGGTCCCTATGGGCAAAGGCTCCCTGCTGGACTCAAGGAGGTACGCCAACCACGTCTCAAACATCTCCCTCTCTCCTCCATTCCCTCCCCAGCCCTCATGTTACCACTTCATATACCTGTTCAGCATTCCTTTGGGACTGCAGGTGGGAGTGCAGGCGCCGGATGAGGGGGACACCATTCCGTGCCTGCCGCTTCAATAGCCAGTAGTTGTGAAGCCGCTGCATGAACTGGGTTTTCCTCTGGAAGGAGAGACCACTACAGATCTTGTTCAACCTTGAGTAGAGGCACAGGGAAGTGAGAGAGGGTCAGTGGGAAGTCCAGATTAGAGCCCATGCATTCTATCCAGATCTGATTCATTTCTGAACCATACAGAGGACAAAAGAATAAAGTTGCCAATGCTTCGCCTCAGAGAAAGGCCTAGAAAGGATAGCAAGGTGAAGCGGCTCAGATTCAGCATGAGGTATCTCACTTGCTTTCTACTTCCTGCCCTGCATCCTGATGCTCCAAAATGAACCCCTCTCAGAAATCCCTGTAGTCCCTGAATCCTTAGTCCCAGGAACTGGTTGACAAACAGGCCTGTACCCCAGTGTGCTGCTCCCACCCCTGCCCTTCTTGAGAAAGACAGCCAAAGGGAACAGGAACTTGAGAAAGCCATGGGCAATGTGGTCACCATTTCCTGACCCCTACGGCTAAGGGTGCCACCAGACCAAGGGTAGTCTACCCTCAGGCTGGAAGGGAGGTCAGTGGGAAGGCATGAGGCTACTGTTTACTGAACTCAAACGCAACCCCTCGGAGTCATGTGACCTCTGGTTTTCCCATCAAAAAATCTCAGCAGCCTGTGACTGAATGAAATGGAAAGAAAAAAAAATGGATCTGAAGATGTAAGAGGAAGAACATGAAAATGTGGCTCGCAAAAGCATCTTAAAAGTCCACATATGAAGGTCAGGACTTAAGCCACTAACACCTGTGGGAAGAGAAAGGAATACAGAGGAAATTAATGAAAACTTATGATCTCTACCCTAAGACCCACACTGCAAGGTGGGCCAAGTGACAAAAGACGAAAAAGCAGCCTGGGAACAGAGGCTGAAAAAACTGTCAAAGTAACTAATGCAGCTAATATGATAGTGGAGTGCATTGCGTATGAATCTAGGGTTTCTCTACAATACCATGCTGTACCCCTAAAATGGTTATCCATGGGGTAAACAAAGCTCGCTGCTCCTGTGATATTCCCTCCACCTTTTCCCATCGTCCTACCCCACCAAGAGACAGAGAAGCCTGGCTAACCAAGATAGTGAAACCTAAGAAAGACAGGCACGTTGGACTAGCTGTTGATCCCCTAGGCCTTGCTCCTCTCCAGAGTCAGACACTCCTGCCCCAAAGCCAAGCTTACAAAATCAAGGCCTAAGCTTTCCCCCAAAGGACAGATCCCCCACCAATGCCCATGCCAAGCACACCTGTCCAGATGCAGGAAACCCCCACCCACTACAACCTCTTGGCTATGGAGGGCACCAACAGCACTTGTGCAGAAGGGAAAATAACAAAAGAGCAGCAGCAGCAGTAGTCACCATTTATTGAGCGCTTACTATTTGCCAAGCACTGTGCTAAGTGCTTTACTCTTGTATTTCTTACAGCAGCCCTTGGGGTAGGTTGATTTACAAAGACTCAGAGGTGTTAAGTTGCTTAAAGTGTACAGTTAATAAGAAATAGAGCTGAGATTGAAACCCAGGTCTGTCAGGTTTTTTGCCAGTAAGCTTTGAAAAATATCTAGAAGCCTAGCCACTGGGCACAAATCCTACTAATCATCAGCCTGCCTGCCTCAGGAAAGAAAGTAGCCCAGAATAGTTCTGTGACTACACGACAAATTTCAAGTCACCAAAACTCTAACTCATTCCGTGGATTTTCGCCACCCCTGTGTCTTCTCCCTAACTTGGTAATTCTGATTGCCTATTCCCTTCACGTTAACTCATCCCTCACTACTCTCCGGCACTCCTTTCTCCCTACCTCTCTCACCAAGAGAGAAAGACAGCAGAAACAGAACTCAAAATCTCATGAACCCCAGACTGTAGTCAGGATCTGTTGCTTCCTACCTGGTCTCAGCCTTTAGAACAGGACTTGGCATATAGTAAGTGCTCAATAAACATCTCATTGAATGAATAAAGTCGTGAACAACTTTACCTCCCGTGGCTGCGGTTTCTTCATCTGGGGGTGTGGGAGAAGGGGCAAGGACTATATTAGATGAATAATCACCAAAATCCCTTCCTGCTCTAATGTGTACTTTCTTACAGGCATTATTCCTTAAGATGAGCCTCTAGTGGGAAATTTTCCATCTCCTGATTCTTCCAAGCTCCAGTCCCTCCAGCAGCTCCAGTTTCCTTTCAGATGGTTTAACCCATATACAGTGGTCACCATTGGGCCCAGGTGGCTTGATTACACAGCTAAGGAATGATCCTCAAGATTCTCAAGAAGAGAAGTAGCATGTCCTACTCACTCCCCATCTCCCACAAAATCCTCGGTCATATATCAATACTGACAATAGTGATTGTCAGTTGGGGGTACTTCCATCCCCCTAGGGGTTTTTGGAAAAGAGCATCTGAGGTTGTCACAAAGACTAAGAAATAGGGGAGGGGGATGCAACTGGTTATTTACAATGATCAGGAATGCCAAACATTTGGAAACGCACAGCAAAGTCCTCAATAATGAAAAACTACCGTGTCTAAAATGCCACTAGTACCCCTGTTGAAAAAACACTATCTCAGATACCCTGTAACCTAGGTTTCTGAGCAACCTAAGTGTTTTGCTTCACCTTAAATCAAAGGAAGTATATTACTGAGAGAACACAATCGAAACCATAAACTGGGTCAAGCTAACCCAGCATCTAAAGAAGTTCAAGTTTGGGAGCATAGAAGAGAACAAACATCCACCAACCATACTTTGGAGAGGAAGTCTGGCCAGGGTCAATGCCAGCCAGAGAAGCCATCAGTCCTTGAGGAGCCCTTCGGGGCAGGCTCACCTGTAGGAGGGGATCTGTGGTACAGCGACCATTGGGACAGTGGTGGTTGTGTCCAGGCCCACTTCTTCTGGTTCCTTCTTAATCTTTTGTTTTAAACTCATCTTGTTCTTCTTGGGCACTCCCTTAATGGGGCTGCTCGCCCCACCTTGGCCTTCCTCCTCCTCCTCCTCCACTGCCTTCTCCTCTTCTTCCTCCTCCCCATCACCTTCCTTTAGTCCTTCTTCATCCCCAGCTTCACTGAGGCCTCCAGGGGAGTCACCCTTTCTCCTGGCAGTGGTGGCACGTGGTGGTGAGTGGGCCTCACAATAGGCTGTCTTGCGCACTGTGAAGATGGTGCCGTTGAGGCTGGTCTCCCGCATGGGCTCTATCTTCATGAAGAGCCCGGCCCGCTGTGCACATGTGACATGGAAGGCTGTGTAGCAGTTCACCTTATGGCACTGGATGGCTGCACCTAGCCCCTTCTGCTTGCAGATGTAGCAGGTTAGTTTCCAGCGGGCAGGTGGGATGTTGTCAATGCCCTCGATGGGCTCCAGGAAAACAGTGTTGGCAAAGCAGACTTCAGGGATCCAGATGGCGCATACCACGTGGGCCCAGTGTCCGTCGCTCGTCTGTTTGAAGGCCCCACCCTTGTTGGGGCAGAGGACACAATCCACGGGCCGGGAGGGAGACTGTAGGCAGCAGCGGCAAAGCCACTGGCCCTCGGGGATATAGGGAACGCCATAGCACTCCTGGTGTACTGCCAGGTTGCAGATGTCACAGAAGAGAATGACGTTGCTATTGTGGCATTCATCATCCAGGCACACGCAGCAGAAGGCGTCTTCATCGATGAGTGACTGCTGGGCTCCACTGCTGCGACTCTCCAGGTATGACTCCTTCTCAAGCCGGTCCACCAGCAGCTCAAAGGTATCTGCTGACACCAAACTGTACCCATCCACCCGCCGCTTCTCATTCACCATGTCTAGCCATGCAAGGTCTTCCTCATCCATGTCATACTCTACCTCTGCATCCAGGTCTTCAGGTGGCTTCTCAATGTAGCGGTAGTAGGCTGCGGGCAAAGGAGGTGCATCTGGCTGGCTGGCTGAGTCCACCATGCGAAAGCTGGGCTGTGGGAGGTTGAAGGAAGTGCCAGCAGCATGTTTGGAGCAGGACTCCTTCTTCTTGCCTTTGGATGAGGGTTTCTTGGACTTGCCAGGGAACTGGGGCTGCTCACTGTTTTCCTTGTTGCTGTTACACTCGGTGATATCCTGAGCAGTCAGCTCATCCTCCGTGATGATCTTGAGCGGGTCATAGATGCTGATGCGATGCAGGCGTCCATCAATGTCCACCTCAACAATTCGCTGGGCCTGGGCATAGGTCAGGGTCTCACGGGTGGGTGAGCACTTGAGACTGTAGGGGGATGGGGAGCGCCGGCCCTCGGCATTCTGCCGCGACTTCTTGCGCGGCTTCCTCATGGCACCTGGGAACCAAGGAAACAGGCCTAAGGAGAGAAGGCCAGGAGACCATGAGCTGGATGCTCAAGCATGCATGCAACCATTCACCCATCCACGTGATAAACTAGACACCAAGAGGACTGGCCATTTCCCTGTCTGAACTACCTGCCCCTCAGACACCTACATGGCTCACTCATTTACCTCCTTCACGTCTTTCCATAAATATCAATTCTCAGTGGTAGCTTTTCTAACTACTCTATTTCAAATCACAAAATCCTCCCTCCCACTAGCAACCCACCTTTCATCCTGCTTTATTTTTCCCCTGTAATACCAATTTCTACCATACTATCAAATCTGCCTATTGTGTTTATTGTTTGCTTTCTTCTACTATAATACAAGCTCCATGACAGCAGGGATGTTTGTTTGCCTGTCTTGTTCACTGCCATATCCTAGGTGTCTGGAATGGTACCTGACTGAATAAACACTGAGTATTTGCTAAAAGAAAAGGAGAAAGCAGACACAAACAAGCCTGGCCTGCACTGGTGGGCACAGTACGTTTTGCAATGTAGCTGCCTTCCAAATGATCCTGGCCCTCTCTATCCAAGAGCTACCTGACTGAAGGGAAAGAGACGTAAACAGACCATTATAATGTGACAAGTAGAAATGTAACATTCTAATGATGCACATGAAGAGCAGTGGGTGCTTCAGTGGTATAATTCTTGCCTTCTATGTGGGCTACCCAGATTTGACCCTCAGCCAATTCACTTCAAGGGTCTGTCAGTGGAGGTCTGTGTGTTGCTGATGCTGAAAAGGTTTCAGCAGAGCTTCTCAACTAAGATGAACTATGAAGAAAGGCCAGGCAATTTACTTCGGAAAGTCAGCCAGTGGAAATCTATGGGCCACACAGGTTAGACCCCTTTGTGTGGGGGATCATGGGATCAGCACCGGCTGACTCCATGGTTGTTACCAACATAAGGCTATGCAACAACTGTGGAAAGGTAGGGGAGGCTGAGGCTTCAGAAAGGAAGAATACAAGAACAGCAGCCACTCTGTAGCTTTGTGTATCAATAGGGGCTTCCATCTGGGGCTGAACTCACAGGCCTGGAGCTTCTCCCCTGTCCTATCAGAAACCCTATTCCTTGACGATACTCAAGGGGAAAGGAATCATCTCTGAGACTCCAATCACATGTGGTCTACCAGATTCCAATGGCAATATGCAGTTTTCCCTATAAAAGGTACATCCGGACGAGCACTTGGTACTGCATTTACAAACAGAAAACCCTGAAAGCTCTGGGAGTGGCCCCAAGAGATCTCTGAGGCTGCAAATAGCCCAGTCCATCTGGGACTCTTCACTCCAACCCATGGTCTAGGTAATCACACCCATGGTCAAGGTAATCACACCCATGGTCAAGGTAATCACACCCATGGTCAAGGTAATCACACCCATGGTCAAGGTAATCACACCCATGGTCAAGGTAATCACGACAGTAGCTGATTTTAATTCTCCACACATTCTGTAACCTCAAAAGTTGCTCTGGGCATTATGCTGAGTGAAGTAAATGAATCACAAAAGGACAAATTTGTGTAAGACCCCCACCCTAAAAACTCTTGCAAAGGTTTACATATAAAAAGAAACAATGGTTACCAGGGAGATGGGGGGGGTAGTTACAGAAAAAAACTAAGTATATAATAGGTTAGTGGTAACTTTGGTAAAGGTTAAGACAGTATACAATACTGGGGAAGCCAGTACAACTTGTCCAAGGCAAGATCAGGGAATCTCCATAAAGCAAAAACAACTCACTGCTGTCCGGTCAGTTCTGACTCACCCTACAGGAACGTGTCCCATAGCGTTTCCAAGGAATGCCTGGTGGACTCGAACTGCCGGCCTTTTGGTTAGCAGCTGCAGCACATAACCACTATTACCACACATCCAAACTCCCTGAGGGATGGAACTGCTGGACTGAGGAGCTATGAGGACCATGATCTTGGGGAACATGTAGCTCAACTGGCATAGCAGAGTTTATAAAGAAAACATTCCACATTCTACTTTGGTGAGTAGCATCTGGGATCTTAAAAGCCTGTGAGCGGCCATCTAAGACATTCCACTGGCCTCACCTCTTCAGGAGCACAAAGGGAAAGATTAGTCCAACGGACCACATCTTCAACGGCCACCAGCAGACTGAATCCAAGGCAACTAGACAGTGTCTGGCTACCACCACCAGTCCACTGCTCTCACAGACCTCACAATGCATGGTCCCAGACACAGCAGGAGAAAAATGCAGAACAAAATTCCCACTCAAAGAGAAAGACCAGACTTACTAGCCTGACAGACTGGAGAAACCCTGAGTGCATGGCCCGCAGATACCCCTTCAGAATGAAGTCATTCCTGAAACTCACCCTTCAGCCAAAAACTACATAGGCCTATAAAACAAAACAAGACTAAAGTGGCATGCCAACTCAGGGGCAAAGACTAGGAGGCAGGAGGGGAAAAGAAAGCGCTGGTAATAGGAAACCCAACATTGAGAAGTGAGAGTGTTAACATGTTTTGGAGTTAACATGTCACAAAATAACATGCATACTGTTTAATGAGAAACTAGTTTATCCTGCAAACCTTCACCTAAAAGTACAATTAAAGAAAAAAAAAAAAGAGGTTCTCAGCCTGCCAAAAAAAAAGCCCCTCCTACCTAAAATACCTATATATCAACAAGATGGACTGACACAGTGGCTGCAACAAAGGGCTCCAACATTATCGTGAGCATGGCCCAGGACAGGACTATGCAGGGTTTCGTTCTATAGGGTCACTGAGTCAGAACCAACTTGACAGGCCCTAACAACAGCAAAGTCTACCCTTGTACAGTAAAGGGAAAGCCCTCAGGTTTCCCACATCATCCTCTGCGGGAGTTCATAGAACTTATGGTAAGCAGTTACCACCAGGAACAACTTTTGGGGATATGGTGCCTTGAGGCATGTAGACTTGGAAGAGGGAACAGGGATGAGATTTCAAGGTCAAAAACAGAGTTCATCACTTTGGTAATAATTTAGCACACTTTTACACACTATACTTTCCTAACAAGCTTTGGAATTAGTATGTTATTACTGTCTCCATTTTGCAAGTGAAGAAACAACCTCAGCAAGCTTTCACTCAACCCAACTGTTGTTAAAAGAAAAAAAGACACTCAACTGCCATCGAGTCAATTCCAACACATAGCACCCCCTATAAGGTACAGCAGAACTGCCCACAGAGTTTCCGAAGAGCGCCTGGTGGGATCACACTGCCAATCTTTTGGCTGGCAGCCGCAGCATTTAACCACTATGCGACTGGGGTTTCCATATAGGACAGAGTAGAACTGCCCCGTAGGGTTTCCCTGGCTATAATGTTTAAGCGAACAGATTGTCAGGTTTTTTTCCTCTCACTGGAGCAGTTGGTGGGTTTTAACTACTGACCTTTCAGTTAGCAGCCAAGTGCTTAACCACTGTACCACCACAGCTCCCATCTAAGGATAAACAAACACTCCACTACCATTGCATCAATTCTGAGTCATAGCAACCCTACAGGACAGAGTAGAACTTCCCCCATAGGGTTTTTAAGGAGCATCTGAGCTATTTGAACTGCAGACCTTTTGGTTAGCAGCCTGAACTCTTAACCACTACACCACCAGGGTTTCCAATCCAAAGACAGTAAGAGATAAAACCGTAAACCCTGATCTGCTCAACTTATTTCACCAGAAGCTAAGAGGAGACCCTGGTGGCACTGTGGTTAAATGTTGTGGCCGCTAACCAAAAGGCTATCTACCAGGTGCTCTTTGGAAACTCTACATAGGGTGGTTCCAACTCAACCTACAAGGTCGCTATCAGTCAGAATCGACGCCATGGCAATTTTGTTGTTGTAGATTCAACGGTCTGGTACAAAAGCAGTCTTCGGGCAATCTAGCTTCTAATATGGCTTATTTGACTTGGAGTCTTTTAATCCCTCTGTGCTCCATACTCCATCACTAAAATGTGGTTAATAAAATCTACCTCTTAAGGATTGCTATTTACTAGTAAGCCATTATTAACACCCTTATTCAAAACGCCTTCCAATCCCAAACTGTGCCCAAGACTGCCCCCCCCCAAATTTGGCCAAGGAACAGTGCCAGGCAGGCACACACCCTAGTTGGAGCCAAAGGAAACAGAACCATCACAGCAGTTCCGCCTGGGTTCCAGAGGCCCTTGGTCACCAGATGTCTTACAAATGCCAAAATCCTGGGGGAGCACGGACCCACCGGACCTACTTTACTGCTCCCACACTTCATCTCCCCACCTTTACCAAGGGCATGGAGACCCTAACCCAACCTCTAACTAAGAGGTGTGAGAATCCGCAATCCCAAAGGTAAAAATAGTTTTGAGACAGTGGAAAGGGTTGCCCTCCCTTCACTAAAGCCACACATCTTCCTCCCCACCTGCTACTTCCTCAGCAGCTCAGGTATCTCTCAGCCAGTTTCTGTGAACACCTCCTTTCCAACTCAAGCCTCTAGACACTGGGTGAGCAAACCCTGCAGGTAGAGTGCTACTGCTGAGGAAAAGAAAACGATGTCTCTCCTCAAGAAGCTTCCAGTCTAAACGGGTTTTTGGCGGGATTTTCTCACTACTAACAGCTCTTTCACGTTCACACCTCAAAAAAAAAAAAAAAAAAAAAAACTCCAACCACCCCCATGGTATTCTCTGTATTTCCCTTTGCACCCACTCGCCCATCCCACCCAGGTCCCTGAAGAATGAGTTTCTGCAAATAGACTGTACCCCTTACACCCCACACAAGATCCTCATGAGACAAGGGAGGACCTCAGCCGAGGCTCCTGCCCCTTTAAGGGGGCACCTCTTCCAGAAGAATCTTGACCCCTCAGAACTGGAGAAAGGAGCAAAATAATCTCTCCTCCCCAGAAAGGACAGGGTGAGCGCGCCACAGACCGACCACCGCGGTGTCCGATCCGCAGACAGAGACGGCGAGCGCCAGCGAACTACAGTGAGGCAGAAAGGAGACATCCATTGGCCACTGCATCTGCCTGTCAGGGGGACCCGGGAGACAAAGGGGCGAGCAGGGGATGGGACTCTTCTCCAGCCTGACCAATCGGAGAGCGTGGCGGGGGCGGGGCTCGGTGGCTCGGCTTCCAGAGGCGGGGGGGAGACAAGATGGCGGCTGCGGGAGGGGGGTCCCCGCTTCTTAGCTCTCCCCTCACGCGTGTTCTCCTTCCCCGCCGCCATCCCCACCCCGTGGGAGAGCTTTCGCGCCGCCCCCACTCCGCTGGGGATGCCTCCCACGTTTCATGGTTTCCCCTTGCCGTGCAGTCCCTGGTCCCCAAAGGCCCCCTGCCGCCGCCCCCCCCCCTGCGTCCGGCCCCGCTGCCGCCCCCATTACCTCAGCCGCCCGGCCCCACTGCTCGGGGCCCCTGGGCGCGGGCGGGCAGGCTGGCCGCTGAGCTGGTCGACGCAGCCCGGGGAGCGGAGCGCGGCCTTCTCCCGCGCCGGCCTCCGCTGTGCCCCCGCCCGGCCCACACTGGGGCCCCGGCCTGGCCGTCGCCACTGCCTCCGCTGCTCCCGGGGGAGGAGGGGGAATGGAGCCGCCGCCGCCGCTGCCGCCACGGAGCCCGGCCGAGGGGAGGGAGGGATCAGCCCCCAGGCAGGATCCGCCCCTCCGGCCTCCCCCCACCACCTCCACCCCTTCCCTCGCTCCCTCCCTGGCTCCGCGGGCTCTCCCGCTGCAAAGGAGCGAGAGCGCGAAAGAGGGGGAAACGGGAAAAAAATCCCCCCCGCCCGTGCCCGGCGCCGTGGCGGCTAGGGCGGCGCGGAGAGGAGCGCGGAGCTGCCGCCGCCGCCGCCACCGCCACAGGGCACCGTCCCCGGCTCGGCCTCACGGTGGCAGTGCGGACGCGGCGGGGTTTGCATTCGCCGCGGCCCCGGCTCGCCCGGGCCCTGCCTGCGGCGGGGCGAGCCCGACCTGAGAGCTGGGGATGTTGGCGTTTAGTTGAGAGACTGGGATCCCTAACTCACGAGTGGTGGTCGGCCGCTCAGTCCCTGCCGGGGAGGTGGTTAATGTTGTGAACAGTAAACCCTCTCTCGGAGTGGGAGAGTCCTCCCAAAGCTTAAGCCAAGGGAAATACTGAAGTCAAAATCGTTCGTAGTTTCCTGGGGGTGCAGAAGCCTGCACGACTCCCAGAAAATCAATCCCCAACCCCCACCCATACCCAGGTCCTGAGGACAAAGGTCCTGAGATGTCCATCCCCTCCCCCAGTGAGAGCAGCCGGCAAAAACCTGGGTTTGTTGTGCACAGGTGAGCGTCTTGTTCCCCACAAGCCATCTTTCTCAAGAAAGGAGGTGACTTTTCATTGTGTGCCGTCTTCTCCCATCAGTATTTAAAGAGTAAACACAAAAGTTTGACAGTCTTTTTAAGGACGTCTGGTAACCCATTTGTCACTGTAGGCATGGGAGGCACTCTCCTTTTAAACCTGATTTGACCAAGAGTCGATTAATTCAACACGCTGAGGGGCTTTCTAAAAGACGCCTAAGAAACGGCAACTTCAAACTCAGATGCAGTCAAACTGGCTTTTGTTTTAATAATAATAATAAATTTAAAGGATCCTTTACCCCTTTTACCTTTAAATTGGAACACTTACCTCATATGATTGAAGTCTTAAGTAGCAATATTTAATGATGTTTATAAAGGATGTATGCATACGCTGCTTTTAAACGTGAAGATGAATGACATATTTTGAAAGCGTTTTCTCTGCCCGCGCTGGTAAGTGTAGCTTGTTGAGACTTTTCACAATTTCTTGCTTGCTTCTAAGACGATCAAGGACCTTAGACTAGTGAGGAAAAAGGATGAAGTCTTAGGATCCAAGTACTGTCTTCCAAATGAACCTACTGCCACTTTTGATATATAGATGTCCCTTGTCCAAAAGAATTTAAATATGTAGACTTTTGAACTTTGAAGTTTGATTAAAACAAGTTCATTTGTGTTAGGATGACACTTTCTAGCAAAGCTGTAATGCAAAAATACTTCTGTTAACAAATGGAAAGAAAGAAAGGGGAGTGGCTTGTGTAGGCTAAGCAAGGGCAGGGCAATGTTTTGAAAGCTGTGAGGTTGAAATAGCATGAATTAATGTCAAATGTTCTAAGGCTAGGGGGAATAATCATTTGGAGGGGAGGTGTGGAAGAAAAGATGATTAATTGTGGAAAGGAAAGCCCCTGAGGCAAGAAAGTACTGCAATTATTTTTAGTTTAAAAAAAAATTAACGGAAACCATAATACTGAATTATTCTTTTAAAGTATGAAATACAGAACCATTTATCCATATAGTTACTCGTTAATAACTGGCATTTCTTGATGATGTTCTGAAAATTTATTTAGTACAATTCCCATTTGTTCATTTGGGAGCTATCTTTTCTCTGTAAAATGAATGAATAAATACCTTGAAAAATGTATCCTTTGGTTTCTACTTGTAACCATAAGTGAAATAATGATTTAAGTGCTATTAAAAATGCATTAAGTCAAGATAATGCACATGATTTCCAGGTTTATGTATTCAAAAGCTTTCATACTGGAAAAAAAAGAAAAAGAAAATAAGGTCATATTAGGACCTTATTCAAATGAAGTATTTTTCTTTGATTTTCAACATCTCTATTTTAAAGACATTACAGATGTCTTCATTTTCATTTTTGACATCTGCAACTGATAATCTTAAATGCAATGTGAAACAATTATGCCATTGAGAAAACAATTATAATGAAATGTGCAAAGACCTGAAGTTAGAAAACCAAACCAAAAGGGAAGAACACACTCAGTATTTCTTAAGCCAAAAGAAATGAAAAACTTCAAGCCTTGAAATGTTAAAGTATTCTATGGGGAAAACACTGAAAAGCACAGAAAGCATGAAAAGAAGATGGAAAGAATACAGAGTCTCTCTACTAAAAGGAACTGGTTGACATTCAGCCATTATAGGAGACAGCATATGGTGAGAAGCTAAAGGAAGAAACCCAAGCTGCACTGAAGGCACTGATGAAAAGCAAGCCTCCAGGAACTGACAGACACCAACTGAGATGTTTCAACAAACAGATGCAAGGCCAGAAGTGCTTGTTCGTCTATGCCAAGAACTTTGCAAAACAGCTACCCAGCCGACTAACTGGTAGAGACTGATAAATTTGTGTTCATTCCAAAGAACAGTGATGGAACAGGAATGAGAAATTATCACACAGGATCATTAATATCACATGCAAGTAAAACTGCGCTGAAGATCATTCAAACAGTTGCTGCAGGAAACTGCCAGAAATTCAAGCTAGATTTGGAACAAGGAATAACCCTGCTATTGTCAGATGGAGTTTGGCTGAAAGCAGAGATTACCGTGAAGATTATCTGTGTTTTGTTAACATTCTACTGTGAGGATCATAACAAATTGTGGATAACATCTGAAAGAATAGGAATTCTAGAACACTTAGTTGTGCTCATGAGAAACCTGTACACAGAGCAAAAGGCAGTTGTTTGAGCAGAACAAAGAGGACACCTCATGGTTTAAAGTCAAGAGAGATGTGGGTCAAAGTTGTGTCTTTTCACCATATTTATTGAATATTAGCCTGAGCAAATAATCCATAAAAACAATTATATGAAGAAGAATGTAGCACCAGGATTGGAGGAAGGCTTATTAACAACCTGCAATATGCAAATGACACAACCTTGTTTGCTAAAAGTGAATAGGACTTGAAGCACTTGCCAATGAAGATCAAACACTACAGCCTTCAATATGGATTGCACCTCTACAGAAAGAAAAAATCCTCACAAACTGACGAACAAGCAATATCATAATAAAGGGAGAAAAGATTGCAGTTTTTGAAGCTTTCATTTTACTTGAACCTTCAATAACACTCATGGAAGCAACAGTTAAGAAAGAAAACCATGTAGTATGTTGGGCAGATCTGCAAACAACCTCTTTAGAATGTTAAAAAGTAAAAACATCACTTTGAGGATTCAAGGTGTGCTTGACCCAAGCCATGTCATTTTCAGTCACCTCATATGCATATGGAAGCTGAAAAATGAATGAGGAGGACCTAAGAAGAACCGATATTTTGAATTATGGTGTTGGTGAAGAATATTGAATATACCATGTGCTGCCAGAAAGAACAGATTTGTCTTGAAAGTACAACTAGAACGCTCTTTGGAAGTGAGGATGGCAAGACTTCATCTCATGTACTTTGGACATGTTATCAGGAAGGACCCCAGGAGAAAGATATCATGCTTGCTATAAGTGGAGGGTTGTTGATAAAGAAGAAGACCCTCAACGAGATGGACTAACACAGTGGCTACAACAGTGAGCCTGAACACAGCCATGGTGGTGAGGATGGCCCAGGACAGGACAGGACATCGTTCTGTTGTGTTGTGCATGGGAGCCACTGACTTGGCAGCACCTGACAACAACAAAAACAAATTGGGAACATGTATCAGAAGTCCCAGAGGGACTAAATTTAACTCACTTTAATCTTTAGTTTTTAAAAGAATGTCAATTCACCAACCTTTGGTCCTACCTTTAAGACATAGAACAATTAAGTTCAACAAACAGGAGAAGGAAACTTTGATTCCAAATAATAGTTTTCAAAATATCTTTTACCTTTTGTTGAAAGTGATGTATTTAAAGAATGTTTTACCATTTAGAACCAAAAAAGGGAACATGAATCAAAGAGTTTCCCTACAAAGAAAGTTTTTGACATCTCATTGTATCTTTGTCAATATTTTATTCTTAAATTAGTTGATCCCCTAAATTAATAAAATATATATGATGAAAATAGGCCTTAACTAATTATTAAATTTTTTTTAAGAGACTCTTACTTGGAGCCCTGGTGGTAGAATGGTTAAGAGCTAAATCTCCCAAAAACAGTTGACTGTTCAAGTCCACCAGCTGTTCACTAAAACCCTATGGGGCATTTCTTATTCTGTGTTATAGGGTCATTATGAGTTGGATTTGACTCAATGGTAACAGAAGTTTCTTGTTTTGTTTTGTTTTATTCCTTACTGAGAACTCTGCAACCACAGTTTAGAGGAATGTTGGTGGCTAGAATCACTGTGATATTTTTGTGCTGTAATGAAAATTGGTTAGGAATATGAAATATAATTAGGAAAAGAAAGTTGAGTTAGGCTAACAACCAATGTTAAATAAAATCCCATGTACTCTAAACTTAAGTCTATTCATCTATTTCTATGAGGGGCCCTGGTGGCTCAACAGTTAAACACTCAGTTGATAACTGAAAGACGGGTGCTTTAAACAACCTAAATTATAACCTACACATTTCTGTTTGACTCTTCTCTGTCACACAGGCTTGCTGTGAGTCAAAGTTGACTCGACAGCACCTAACAACAACTGTAACTACTGTATATCCAATAGTGTGCAAGGCTATTTGGAAAACAATGACAAAATCTCAAACTAGAAAGGATCTAGTGACAATACATAAAGGTAGAATATATATATTTTTTTCTTCATTAGTTTGAAATCAAGGAATAAGCTAGAAATACCTAGAAAATATATGTAGGAGAAATTAGATAAGGCAGTGAATAGTGTGAAACTACTGTTATTCAAAGAGGGCTTCTTAGAGGATGGAAGACTTTTTCGAGCCAACTTCTAAATAGTGGTGGATGTGAACTGGTGAAAAGAATAAGGAATGACATTATTAAGTTGGTAGCACTATAGCCCAGGCAGAGGGACAATGCTACATACACAGGGAATAAGAAGATAATCATAGCTGGCCTGTATGGACAGATGTTAAGAAACAAGAAAAACTGGATATGAGGTATGGCAGGAAGATGGGGTAATAACACCTAATTCAAGCAAGTCACTGTGTTTTACATGTTACACTTATCAGAAATCCTCATGGGAAGTACCAACAACACAAGCCAAGCCAAGCCAAGCCAGCCAAGTGCTGTCGAGTCAGATCCGACTCATGGCAACAACACAAAGTAGTTTAATTAGTATAGGAGATCTGTTGACTCTTACAAACCAGAAAGCCTGGCAGGAAAGGGGGTACCACGCATGAAACATGGCCAGGTAAAGGGACTCGAATTATGTTATTGGACACTCTCTCTTGTAATTTGTTTGTCATTCTGAACAAACAGCTGCAGCTAGGGAGTCATGCTTCTCTGGTAAGATCTAATCATGTGCCCAATATTAGAATCAGAGGATATGGACAGGAGGTGGTAATTTTCCAAGAGACAGTGGGCACTTGTACAAGACAGGCCCAAGATGCATGAAATAAGCATTATTTGCATTCTGTGTAAGATAAGAGTGAGAAAGGGTATTGAGAAGACCAGTAGGAACTGATTATAGGTAAATAGGCATCGTGAAAGTGAACAGACATTAACTAGAATTGTAGAAGAGTTGGCAAAGAAGAGAGAAAGGAAGAGTCAATCAGTAATCAAGATGCAATCAACAGATAATGAGACAGGGGCAAAGAAGAAAATCAAGGATGAGTAAATTTTCAAACTTGGGTGGTTTTTAGAATGCTGATACAATCATAGCAAATTAGAAAGTGGCAAAGAGTTGTTCAGGAACTCCTGTTGGGACTGAGGACTGAAGAAATGATGAGGTCAATTCCAGTTCTCTGGAGGTTTTTTGGTTACACTGAAATGCATATCCACTCAATAACTACTTATGAGTTGTAGGTAAGTATTTTATACCTGTGAAGACCACAAAACTGAAAAGAGCATGCTCTCAGCCTTGAAGGCATTTACAGTCTAATCACTGGAAGAAAAGAGGTATGTTAATGAACTGTAACATGCATCAGAATATAAGCACCTCAAGAGAGAGAACAAAATGATAGGAGAGTTTAGAGGAACTCACCTGTTGAGAGAAGAGGGGAGGCTCAGTAGAAGAGATGCCAGTTGAGCTTCATTTTCAAGCTTGGGTTTAGATAGTGAGTCAACTAAGAAGATGGTAGAAGGCATGTGGTCCAAGTGGAGCTGCCAACAAGAGCAAAGACAAAGGTAGAACACCCTAAGATTGATTCAGAGAACATTAGCTTACTGTTTTAGTCAGCTAGGGCTGCTCTAACAGAAATACCACAGAGTGGATGGCTTTAACAAAGAAAGATTTATTCTTACACAGTCCGGTAGGTTGCGAGTCCATATTCAGGGTGTCCGCTCCAGGGAAAGACTTTCCCCTTGACGGCTCTGGAGGAAAGTCCAGTATTGCATCAGTCATTGTCCAGGGAGCGTCCTAACGCAAGAACCTCTGGTCTGAATGACACGTTCTGCTCCCGGTGCTGCTTGCTTGATGGTAGCGAGGTTCTCAAATTGTCCTTGGTTCTTTTTCCTTTTATTCCTTGCAAGCTAAAAGCATTAAGGGTGGGGCAAGCCATACTCCAGGGAAACTTCCCCCATAGCAGGAATTTACAGCCCCACCCTAATCCTTTAACATACAGGTTAGCAAAACCACACAATGGAGGACATTTCCAAGATACTAGGAACCATATCCCAGCCACATGGCTGCACACATTTTTGGGGGGACACAATTCAAACCATGACACTTACCAATCGTTTGACTAAAAAACAGGAGATGTGAAAGATAAGGCTGGAAAGGTAAAATAAGGTCAGAGCCTGTAGGCTGTTGAATAGGAAACTGGGCATGAAAGGGCAGTCATCCCTAATGATTTTGGGAACTGGAAAATGACTTAAGTAGGTCCATGCTCTAACAGACTGCAAGAGAGTCAAAAACAAACCTATTGCCTTCAAGCCAATTCCAAATAACAGCACCCCTGCAGAACAGAACTGCCTCCCAGCTTTCCCAAGGAGCAGCTAGTGGATTCAAACTGCCAACCTTTTGGTAGGCAAGCTCTTAACCACTGCACTACCAGGCCTCCCACAGTACAAAGACCAAACAAACCCACTGCCACTGTATCAGTTCTGACTCATAGAGACCCTCCAGAACACAGTAGAACTGTCACTATAGGATTTCCAAGGCCACAGTCATCACAGAAGCCTACTGCCACCTCTTTCTCCCATGGAGTGGCTGCTGGGTTCCAACCACCAACCTTTATGCTAGCCAGCTGAGGGCTTAACCACCACACCATCAGGGCTTCTGAGTACAACACAGTATGGTTTAAATTATCCATTTACTATGATGTGTGTTGGCCTCTTTGGACTTGAATTCTAATATGTACTTTTTATCATATTCCCCATGGAATGTTAAACCAAGACTGAAAATAGATAGCGGCAAGTATAAATTATTCAACCAGCATTAGCATCTTATAATTTCAACCTTTATTAGTATTTTTCTTGAATCCTAGACTCTTAACCATGAACGAAGCCAGGACACCATAAAATATCAGTTATTTTTATATTTCAAGACAAAAACTGACCCTTCAAATATCTGTCTACTTGGTACAATTTTACTGGTACCCATAAAACTCTCCATCTCCCTTAAAATACCCCTCCGCCTGTTCACTGGGACCTGAAAATAATTTAATGGAATAAAGGGTACGATGTAAGATTCAGATACCACTGGAAAGAGTGACGTATTCATGGGGAGCAGGTTTTGGTACAGGGGGAATGTCTTAGCCATATAGCACTGCTCTAACAGAAGTGCCACCAGTGGAAGGCTTCAACAAAGAGAAGTTTATTCTCACCCAGTAGGCTGGAAATCTGAATTCAGGGTGTCTGCTCCAGAGTAAGGCTTTCCCTCTTTGTGGGTTCTGGAGAAAGATCCTTATGTTGCATCAGTCTTTGGTCAGGCAGCATCTTGGCACAGGAGCCTCGGGTCAGAAGGACATGCTCTACTCCTGGTGCTACTGTCTTGACGGTATGAGGTTCCCAGTTCTCTGCTTGCTTCCTTTTCCTTTTATCTGTTGTAGGATAAAAGGTGGTGTAAACCACAATGCAGGGAAACTCCTTTAATCAGGGTGCTGCACTCCCACCCTAAACCTCTTTAACATAAGCCAGTCTATTAACCACAGGCAGAGATCAGGATTTACGGCATAACACTATCACAAAACGGCAGTCACACAATGCTGGAAACCATGGCCCAGCCAAATTGCTATGCACGTTTTTTGGAGGACACAAGTTAGTCTATGGAAGGGAGAGATACCTATTTTAGTCATCTAGTGTTACCGTACGAGAAAGAGCATCAGTGGATGGCTTCAAAAAGAAATTTTATTTTGTCACAGTTCAGTAGTCTACAAGTCCAAATTCAGGGCCTCAGGTCCAGGGGAAGTCTTCCTCTCTTGGCTCTGGAAGAAGGCTCCCGTCAGTCTTCCCCTGGACTGGGAGCTTCTGAAGCACAAGGACAGCAGTTCCCTTCCAAAAGACACGCTCAACTCCCAGAACTGCTTTCTTGGTGGTGTGTGATCCCAAATCTCTCTGCTAGCTTCTTTCTTTTTATGTCTCAAGAGGTTTCCTCATCCACAAGCTAATCTTACGCTCTGAGTCCTGTCCTACCAACACAACTACCGCCCATCCTCCCTCACCAACACCACAGAGACAGGGTTTACAAAACGGAGGAACTCTGCACAATACCAGGAATCGTGGGCCAGCCAAATTTCTTTTTTTTTTTCTTTTCAAAAAAAATATTTTATTGTACTTTAAGTGGAAGTTTACCATCCAAGTCAATTTCTCTTACAAACACCTGCACGCACACTGCTATGTAACTCTACCTGCTCTCCCCACCCTGCGACAGCACACTCCTTTCTGCCCTGTATTTCCTGTGTTCTTGAATTCAACCAGTTCCTGTTCCCCTCCGCAGTCTCGTATCATCTCTGGATTAGGTGCTTCCCAATTAGTCTTCCATATCTACTTAACACAAGAAGCACACTCTTCACCTGTATCATTTTATGTCATATAGTTCACTCCAATCTCATCTCAAGAGTTGACTTTGGGAAGGTTTCAGTTCTAGGCTAATAGAGAGTCCAGGGGTCATGTATTCAGGGGACTTTGCAGTCGGTCAGACCATCACGTCTGGTGTTTTAATAAAGATCTAGCTCTGCACACCCATTTGTCTCTTGCTACATCAGGGATTCTTTGTTGTATTCCCTGACCATGCAGTCATTGGTGGTAGCTGGGTACCATCTAGTTATTCTGGTCCCACGATGATATAGTCTCTTGAGTTATGGCCCTTTCCATCTCTTGGGCTCTTATTTTCCTTAAGTCTTTGATGTCTTTCATCCTCTTCTGCCCCAGGTGGGTTGGGACCAGTAGATGCGTCTTAGATGGCTGCTTGCTAGCTTTTGTGACCCCAAATGCCACTGACAAAAGTGGGATATAGGGTATTTTCCTAAGAAAACTTTGCTGTGCCAACTGACTTAAATGTCCTCAGGTATTAGGGTTTCAACAGGTTTTTTGTTCTTTTATTATTGTGAATTAAGAACAATTTTATGGTCTATATCATGTTGCCATATAACACCCAGAACTTTCCCCTCTATTCTGTTCTAGCTGTCATTCCCCCTCCACCACTAAAACAGCAGCCTTCTCCTTTTGCTCAGAACCTCCTGTGACCTTTTGATAAACGTCTGGCCCTCCTCACCCAATCAACTCAGCTCTAGCAAAGTGTTCCTCAGACAACCCCATGTACATTTTTAAAGGTTTGTTTGCCTCCGGTATCACGCCATGTTTTCTATGATCCAGGTCGACCTTTGTTTGGGGAGCTGGCCCTGGTGCTGAATGCAACTTGGGGTTAGAGTCCGGGGGCCATGTTCCCAGGGGGCGCTCCTTTCAGAAGGACCATGAAGTGTGGTCTTTTGGTAGAGTTCTAGCTCTGCCCTCTACTCCATCACATGCTGAGTCCAGAGCTCTGTTCCACATACCCCATCCAGGCTGTCATTTGTGGTGGCTGGGCACAATCTAGTTCTTCTGGTCCCATGCTGAAGCGGGCTGTGGCTCATACAGCCCCTTCCATCTGGTGGGCTCATGTTTTTCTCCTGTCCTCAATGTCCTCGATTTACCCCAGGTCCAAGTGGATTGGGACCATTTGGTACTATTTAGATGAATGCTTGCTAGCTTTTAAAACCCATCACCACTCACCCAGGTGGGTATACACCCAGGTAGTATGTGGAGGGATATGTTGACAAAGTAAGAGAGAAAAACCTGGGGTATGCCAGTTAGTCTAAATGTCTCCAAGAGCATGGCTCAGCCAAATTTCTACACACATTTTGGGGCAGACACAATTTAATCCATGACCAGACCCAAAGAAGGATTTGAGGAAAAGGAGAACCAGCACAGAAAGGGAAAACGGGAAATGTGGAATGTAGGGAGCCGACGTGACAGTTTCGCCCAAGAAAGCAACTGTCCTTCTGATAGCACAGGGCATTCTGCAGGACAAGGTTTCCTCCTGTTTTTTCCTCTCTGTCCTTCCCCTTCTTCCCATGAAGCCTCTATTTCAGATACAGAAATTCTAAATCTTAAATGTTCATAGCTGAAGCCTCAGATTAGAACACTGAGCACTTCTCACTGCATCAACTTATTTGTATAATTTTTAAGAAAATATTTTATTGTGCTTTAAGTACAAGTTTTCAAACCAAACCAATTTGGCATATAAAACCCAGAATACACACCACTATGTCACTTTAACTGCTCCCCCACCAGCACTCCATGACGGCACATCCCTCTTTTCTCCCCTGTACTTCCTGTATCCATTCAGCCAACTCTTGTCTTGCTCTACCTTTCATTATTTTCCTAATGTCTTTGATGTCCTTCATTCTCCTCGGCTCCAGGTGAATAGAGATCAGTTGATGCTACTTAGGTGGCCACTTGCTAGCTTTTAAAACCCCAGACACCACTCACCAAAAGTGGTATGCAAAACAGATTCTTAACAAAAACTTAAATTATGCCGATTACCCTAGATGTCCCCAGAAACTGTGGTTTGTCTGTATAATTTTTACTGACTGATTCATTATTACATTTGCTGACATCTCCAAGTCTTCCTAGCACATCCGTTAGTTTAAAATTGAACTCTTTTATTTAATTCTCTTTTAATTCTCCTCAGCCTCCTATCCAGGCCCTGACAGCAGATCACTCCCCATGGCTGATTCAGCAGCAGTGAAATGTCTCCATCCTTTTGTTAGAGTCTTTGCATTTTAAGAGTTTCTGACATCCACCTAGTAGGATACCTTCTACATTCATCATCTTTGTCCAGGTTTTTTTTTTATTTTGGTTTAGGTATTTTTTGGTTTTGTTTTTACCTATGGATGCCCAGTGCTCCAGCACCATTTATTGAAAAGCCTGTCTTTCCGCTACTGAATTCCTTTTTTTCACCATTGCCAGAAATCAGTTGAGTTCACCGAAGAGGATATTCACATGATCAACACACACATGAAAAGATGCTCAACATCATAAGCCATTAAAAAAAAAAAAAACAACCAAACCTAGTGCCATCAAATTGATTCCAACTCATAGCGACCCTATAGAACAGAGAAGACCCGCCCAGCAGAGTTTCCAAGAAGCACCTGGTAGATTTGAATTGTCAGCCTTTTGGTTTGCTGCCGTAGCACTTAACTACTACACCACCAGGGTTTCTGGTTCGCCAAGTGCCGTCGAGTTGGACCCAACTCATGGCTAGGGGGATTCAAATCAAAACTGCAGTGAAGTATCACTTCACCCCCACGAGAATGGCAATGATGAAACCAGCCAACCAACCAACCCTGGAAAACAGCAAGTGCTGGCAAGGTTGCAGAAAACTGGAACACTTATATATTGCTAGTGGGAATGTAAAATGGTACAACCACTATGGAAAACAGTTTGGTGGGTTCTCAGAACACTGCATATAAGACAATTGTAGAATTTCTACACAAGTCAACAGTCCTAATCCTAGGGATAGACCCAGAAGATATGAAGGTAGGAACTCAAGCACTTTCACCATGTTCATCAACAGATGAATGGATAAGCAACGTGCATACGTGCACGGTTGAATACTATGCAGCTATTAAGAGAATTTAGTTGAACGTTATGCAGCTATTAAGAGAAACAAAGTCCTGATGTACACCACAATGGGAATGAACCTTGAAAACACTACACTAAGTCAGTCAGTCTCTAAAGAACAAATACTGTATGATCTCACTTACTTGGAATAATGTATATAAAAATCAAAGATCATTAATGGTTACTAGGAGTGGGAGGGATGGGAAACGGGAATTCTAGTTTGGGAACATTGGTTTTAAGTATAATAGTGCTATATTTTGGGAAAGGAGAGCGATAATGGTCGCACAACATGAAAAATGCAACCAATGACATTGAATGTAAATATGAAGCGAGGCTGGTGGATGTTTTGGTGTGTATATTTTCTGAATAAGAAAAAAATCACTTGGACATTTTTGTTTATTGGGCTTTTTCTGAGTGTTCTATTCTGCTCTGTTAATCTGTGTGCCTAATGCTCTGCCAGTGAAGCCGGAGGCCTGAAGAGTCCCGAAACACACCTGTTTTCAAACACAGGGGATTGAAGCAGGCGATCAGGACTAGTACTTCACCTGTTTTTCTTAAAATTCCTGGCTTCCTAACATTACTTGGCTCAGGCAGGAAATCACACATTAACTTACAGGAGCCACTGAGATAAAATCTCTGCAGTCTTTACAGCTTTAGGATCATCACACAAGTGGAGGCACTGCCTCAAGGTGCTGCTCAGGTGACCAGTGAGAGCCTGCAGACCCCAGTTCCTGGAGCATATTTCACTGGGATGCCTGAGGCCTGCACCTGGACAGATGCCCCTCAATTGCCCACATAGTTCCCTGACACCTGTCCCTGTGTTGCCAACACACAGAAATAAACCTTTGATTACATTATCCAAGCTCCTGTCTCAGAGACTGGCTTCACGGCAGGTAGGGTAAACCTGGAGTCTTGCCCAGTAACACTAGCACGTCACACTCTTGGTTAGTGCAGCCGTATAACAGTCTTGAAATCAAGTATAGGTTCATCCCTTTATTCTTCTTCTTCAAAATTATTCTTGTTCTTCTAGTTCTTTTGCCTTTCCATATAATTTTTAGAAAGATCTGGTCTCTATCTACAGAAGCTTTCGGTGTGATTTTGATAGGAATTGTGTTAAACCTGAATGCCAATTTGAGAACTGACATCTTTAGAAGCATGTTTTAAAATTTCTGAATAGATGGAGGCTGTTGTATTTATCTCTTTGTTATTCTAATTTCTTCCATTGTAATCAGAGAATGTGATCAACACTATAGCAGTTCTTTGAAATTTGCTGATACTTGCTTTAGGGACTTAAAAAAAAAAACATTGCTATTGAGTTAATCCTTACTCATAGGTACTCTACAGGACAGAGTAGAACTGCCCCACAGGGTTTCCAAGGAGCACCTGGTGGATATGAAGTGCTGCCCTTCTGGTTAGTAGCTGTAGATCTTTAACCAGAGTTTCCTCCTTATGGATTAGTAGGTATTTAATTTTTACAAATACTTCATTGTGTGTGAGAAGAGTTAATATTCTCTAACTTTTTGCCACAGGAAACCCTGGTAGCGTAGTGAGTTAAATGCTACATCAGCTAACTGAAAGGTCAGCAGTTCAAATCCAACAAGCGCTCCTTCAAAACTATGGTGCAGTTCTGCCCTGACCTATAGGGTTGCTGAGTCAGAGGAGACTCAAAGGCAGTGAGTGACTTTTTGTTACAGAGTTTTACTGTATCCAACAATTAATTGTGTTCTTTGAATCTTCTATATTGTTACCATTTTGCAGGAGGGCATACTAAACTACCAGCAATTGAGAGAGGTATGTTGAAATCTCTTACCATGAGGACAAATAGATTAATGTTTCCAACCATTCTATGGTTACTCCAGTTTTTGTTTGACTCATTTTGTAGCCATTTAGTTAGTGCATATAAATTTAGAATTTTTATAAGTCCTTGTGTTTAACCCTTTAAAAATTATGTGGTAACCCTCTTCCTCTCTAATAATGTCTTTGTCTTAAAATCCATTGCTGGGGAGAGGGTGGCCCAAAACACAGACAGAGACACACCAGTCCAAGGGTCTGGGGAAGTTTACTGGAAGAGGAGAGAGGGGCCTATGGAGAGTGGCTCAGCCGGCCCCTCCCTAGTAGGGTAGTTTTTTTTAAAACAGTTTTAAAGTTTCAGTGAGGTAGTGTGGGGTACGGGGGCTTCTGATTTGATAAGGAAAGAAAGAGGGGTAGCAAGAAGTTCTGGTTAGGGGACTTATGGTCTAAATACGGAAGAAGTATTGATTAGGAGGGGAAAGGCTAAGGTTTGTTTGTGGTCAAGATTTTGATAAGGGAAAAGCTTTCAGTTAGGAGGGTGGGGAAGACAGGCTTAAAGTTATTTATGGTTATACCAGGTGGGGCCTACCAGGCTGTTTTCAGCTGATGGCAAACCTGATCATTGGATAACATGACCTCCCTGAAGGACAGTCCTCTCAATGACCTCCCTGAATTTCAGAAACAGAGTTCCCTCATCTATATTCTCTGAAACTAACATAACTCTCTTAGTCATCGAGTGCTGCTATGAGTGGATGGCTTCACAAAGAGAAATTTATTTACTCACAATAAAGCAGGCTGAGTCCAAATTCAGAGTATCAGCTCCAGGAGAAGGCTTTCTCTGTTGGCTCTGGAGGAAGGTCCTCGTTGCCAGTCTTCCTCTGGACTGGCAGCTTCTGAGGTGCAGGGACCCCAGGTCCTTCCCAAAGGACAGGATCTGCTCTGTGCCAACAGCTACTTTCTTGGTGGTGTGAGATCGCCGACTCCGCTTGCTTCCCTTTCCCTGGTAGCCCAAGAGATTGCCTCAAGGCACAAAACAGCCTTACAAACTGAATCCCACCCCAGCGATACAAAGGCAGCCCGTCCTTCCTTATTAACATCATGGAGCACAGGACTGACAACAAATAGACCACCACACAATACCGGAAATCCTAGCCCAGCCAGAAGACTACACGCATTTTTAGGGGGACACATCTCAATCCGTGGCACTAATTCAGTTTTCTCTGAATAGCAATTCTTGTACCCATGTTTGGCTTTTCTGTCCTTTTACTTTCAACCTCTTTGCTGCCTTCTGTTTCAGGTGTGCCTGTTGTAAATTGTGGAGTGCTGCATCTGCTAACCAGAAGGCATCTGCTAACCGGTTTGAATCCACCAGGCACTCCTTGGAAACTCTATGGAGCGGTTCCAGTAATTGTTTATTACTGGATCTTGTTTTTATTTTAAATGTAGTTTACGTACCTCTGTCTTTCCTGGGGGAACCCTGGTGGTGTAGTGGTTAAATGCTGTGTCTGTTAGCTGAAAGGTGGGCAGTTCATATCCTCTGGGTGCTCCCTGTAAAGTCTATATGGCAGTTCTACTCTGTCCTATAGGATCGCTATGAGTCAGAATTGACTTGAAGGCAGTAGGTTTGATTTTGGTATGGTCCTTCATGGCATTTTTGACTCATCAATTTTATTGTGATTATTAATATATTGGATTTTCTTTCTGTCATCTTGCTTTATGGTTTTGTATGTTCACTTTTCTTTAAATCCTGCCCTACCCTAACACGTACACACACCTCATTCTGTTTATATTTTTACAGGTTTTTTTTTCCTCCTATATATTCCTACTGGTTTAGAAATTATACATTCTAACATTATAGTTCCGAGGTTGCCCATAAAATTTTACCATAAGTCTCAGGCTAATCAACACCCTACATCCTCTCCTGAACAATACAAAGAACTTAGAACCCTTTTACAATAACTACTCACCTTCTGGTTACATATTATAATTTTCCAATTTCTTAGACCTGTCCTTTCTGAATTTCTTTTGGTTTTTTTCAGCTTCATGTGGTTCAAAAGGTAGAAATAGAAAATGATGTACATCATAATGGAAAAAAGGTTTAGCAGTCTAATTCCGAACAATCAGCCTTTGCAAACCTGGGGAGCACAGTTCTACTCTGACAAATGTGGGGTTGCTATGAGTCAGAGATGATGTGACAGCAGCTGAAAACTGGCACACAGCAAAAAGTCTCCATCTCGCATTGATTCCCGTCCTTCTTAGTTCTCTCTCAAAAGAAATCATCACTCTTAGTTTATTATGTATCCTTCCAGAATTTCATTATGTGCAAGCAGATGTGAACATACGTTTTTTAGCACTGTCTTCCTCTTTGAGATAATAAAACACATTGCTCTGCCTCTTGCTTTTTTTCACTTGACAGAGGTCTTGGTCAACCAAAAGAGTGAACAGATCTGTCCCAGAAGAAGTACAACCTAAGCGCTGCTTAGATGCGAGGAAGGCGGAACGACATCTTATCTACTTTGGACATGTTGTCAGGAAGGATCAATTTCCGGAGAAAGACATCATGCTTGGTAAAGCAGAGGTAAGCCAAAAAGAGAAAGGTCCTCCACAAGATGCATTGATTCAGTGGCTGCAACAATGGGCCCAAGCACAATGATTGTGGGTATGGTGCAGGACCAGGCTGTGTTTGTTCTGTTGTACATAGATTTGCTATGAGTCAGAACCAACTTGACAGCATCTAACAACAACAGGTCTTGGAAATCTTTCTGTGTGAGTTCATAGAGAATATTCTGGTTTTTTTTAATAGATGCTCATATTTCCTTATATAAATCACCACAGTTTGTTTATTGGAACGATACTAACAAAACCCATGTTGTTTCCAGCCTTCTTATTGTAAGCAATAGTGTTTAGAATAACTCTATGTAGCTATATAAGTGATTTCACTCATGTGGAAGTATGTCTATGGGGTAAATCATCCAGAGAATTTCTGGGCGGAAGGGCATATGCATTTGGAAGCACGATAAGTGTTCTGTTAGGGTTATACATGATTACAGTCATACAAGCTGTGTGTGAGAGTGCCTGTTTTCCCACAGCTGCACCAAAAGAATATGTTAGCAGTCTTTCAGATTTTTATTAATCTGACAGGTGAAATGATAGTTTGGTGTACTTTTAATTTTAATTTCTGTTGTAAGAGAGTTTGAGCATCCTTTCATATGTTTAAAGTCTTTTTTTATTGTCTTTTCCCTGTGAACAGATAGGGTATGGATATGTTAATAAGCATATACACTTGTCAGAATTGGAACTGTACATTTAAAATCTGTGCATTTCCTGTATGCAAATTATGCTTCTAGCATTGCTTCTTGAAAAACTTTTTTTTTTTAATTAGATACGAAACTTAGGGGACAGGGGGGAAGGAACAATTGGAAAGAAAAAGGTGAGAATAATTGGACAACTCAAAGAATGTAGTCAGTGTCCCTGAATTGTATATGTAGAGAATGCTGAATTGGTGTAGGTTGCGCTGTGTATATTCTCAACAGCAGCAACCACAAAAATAAAATAAATCACATATCCTTGGAAACTCTATGAGGAGTTTCTATTGGACAAGGCTGTTCATTCTAACTCTCCCTTGATTTCCGTTTCATTTTGTTTGCTCTTCTTGTTTCTTCCCTCTGTGTCCCTTACTGTGTTTTGCACCATCTATTCCCCCTTGTGCCATTTCTAACTCTGACCTCTAGGTTTGCTATGAGTTCTACCCGACACGATGGCAGTGGGTTTTTGGGAGTTATAAATGAATGGTTCTGTGAGAAATAATTTGACCAGATTTGTGTGGATCTCAATTTCTTGACTCCTAATTCTGTTCCATTGTGCTGACTATGTCTCCCTTTGCCACATTCACAGTGTCCTGATTCCCTTGGAGTATGGTAGCGCAGTGGTTAGGAGCTTGGCTGCTAACCAAAAAAGGCTGGCAGTTTGAATTTACCAGCTTCTCCTTGGAAATCCTATGGGGCAGCTCTACTTTGTCCTTTGGGGCCACCATGAGTCAGAATTAACTCAATGAGAAGTTTGATTTGATTCCTTTAGCTTTATCCAAAAAAAAAAAAAAAAAACCCACTGCTGTGGTGTCAGGTCTGACTTACAGAGATCTTAGAGGTCAGAGTAGAACTGCCCTGTAGAGTTTCCAAGGAGTGCCTGGCAGATTTGAACTGCTGATCTTTTGGTTAGCCGACACAACACTTAAACCCACTAAGCCGAAAGGGTTTCCTTTAGCTTTATAGTAAGTCTTAAAGCCAAATAGATTAAGTCTTCCAGATTTGTTTCTGTTTTTGTTATTATCATTTGGGAGCATTCTGTACCCTTTGCAACTTCACATAAATTTTAGAATCGGCTTGTCAATTTCTGTAATAAATGCTGCTGAAATCTTGATTGGAATGACACTGAGTCTGTACATCAGCTTAGAAAAACTTGGCGTCTTAACAACATTTAGTCTTCCTGACTGTAAATAGAGTATGTTTTGCCCTGTATGTCTGTCTTTAATTTCACTTAGAAATGTTTTACAGCTTTCAGTGTAGACGACTTGCATATTTTAGCAAATTCTTCCTAAACATTTTCTATTTTTAGATGATATTGTAGGTAGTATTGTTTTACTGGATATTATTGTTGTTTTTCCACATAAATTTGAGGAACCTCTTGTTTGGCTTAAAGTCTCTGGGTAGTCACTGACCAAAAGATTGGGAGTGCTAGTCCACCCAGGAGGACTGAAAAGCCTGTGAAGCGCAGGTCCACTCTGACACAGACGGGATCCCCATGAGTCAGAGTTGACTCAGCAGTCACTGCCTTGTTTCTGCACGCTCTTTTGTTTAGAAAAGAAACAGAGAAGAAAAAGAGAGAGGAAAAAGTAAAAGGTAAGCCACTTGGTACCTTTAAAGGCAAAACTGGAGCCTCTTTGGTGTTAAATTAAATCTTAGAGCCCAATAACAGATCTTGTCTTTGCTCAAGCCTTCTGTGTGCTGTTGGACAAGATTGTTCATTCTAACTCTCCTTTGATTTCTGTTTCATTTTGTTTGCTTTTCTTGTTTCTTCCCTCGGGTCCATTACTGTGTTTTTTGCACCATCTATTCCCCCTTCTGCCATTTCTAACTAGATCCCAGATTCAGGCATGACTTTCTTTCCTACTTTTTTCTTTTAATTGTACTTTAGATGAAGATTTACAAAATAAACTAGTTTCTCATTAAAGAGTTAGTACACATATTGTTTTATGGCATCGGTTATCAACCCCACAATATGTCAACACTCTTTTCAATCTTGAGTTCCCTATCACCAGCTTTCCTGTCCCCTCCTACCCTCTAGTCCTTGCCCCTGGGCATGTGACCATTTAGGCTCATTTAGTTTCATGGGCTCTACCTTCTTTCAGCCAATTTATACTCCTCCTATTTTCTTGCCATCCCTCCCTTAAGTTCTTATGTTTGTATTTTGTAGATTTCCTTCATTGAGGCAATTGCTTTTTTTTTTTTAAATTGTGGTTAACTTTGGGTCAGAATTTTCATCTGTTCCTTATCTGATCTTTACCTCTTAACTTTTGCTATACCTTCACACCTTTTTCTTTACAGTATCTGTATATTTATATAGCAGCTATAATTTTTTTTTTATTATTCTTTATGCAATGAATTGAAATTTTCTAGCCTATTCATTTATAGGAGGTTTCCTTCAGTGATGATTTTGTGGGCATTTTCTGAGTTCTGCAACCTCTGGGTCATTTCTCTGTTCTCATCTTGTCTTTATCACACTTACACCTACACAGCTTCTGACCAGTTGCTTTAGCTTGGTACTTTCCAGCTTTCTCAGCTCTTGTGGTGTATAAAGGATGTAGGTTACTCACTTCCGAGTGAGCCCTTTACCCACAAGAAATGTATTTCTGCTACTGCTATCTATGATCTGCCGCCTCTCCCCTTTGTGTTCACTTAACCCCTGTAGCATCTATGGCACATGACCCTCATGCAGCTTCTGCAATGCTCTTAACTGCTTTGGGCAGCCTTTATTGTTATTATTTTATCTACCAATTATATCTGCCACCCTATCTTTCTGAAAATGGAATTTACTTCTTTTTTTTCTCATACATCTTTCTGGGTTTTTTCCTAGATTATGTTTATCTTGTTGTTGCCATTGAGTACACAGCAAAACATACAGCAATTCAACTCTTTGTACGTGTACAGTTCAGTGACATTGATTATATTCTTTGACTTGGACAACCATTTTCACCTGCCTTTTCTGAGTTGCTCCTCCTTCATTAACTTAAATTCACTGCCGTCTAGGGTTCTTACCTAATCTTTCAAGTTACTATTGTCATTTTGAGCCAATATAAATACAAGGTCTGATAATTAAGTTCGTGAACTCATCCTAGAAAAAGTGCTGCAAATCTCATCATTATATATCATTGCAGTCAACTTCAAAGTACTCCACTTGGGAAGCTATGCACCAGTGACAGCGCTTAGTCCACCCTTCAAAGCAATTTTGGAACTCTTTTTCTGGAATGGCCATCAGAGCTGTCATTGTGTTACACTTGATCTCCTGAATGTCATCCAAATGTCTTCCTTTCAATATCTCCTTTATCTCTCGGTAAATTAAAAATCACTGGGGGCCAAATCAGGTGAGTAGGGAGCGTGTTCCAAACAGTCATCTGTTTACTGGCTAAAAGCTCCCTCACAAACAACTATACAACTAAGTTCACAAACTTGCCCCCTGCCACTGTGTGCAATGGTCATTCCAGAAAGAATTTCAGAATTGCTCTGAAGGGTAGACTAGGTGCTGGCATCAGTGCACAGCCTCCAAGGGGAATACTTGGAAGGTGACCATAGTGATGTTCAGCAACGAGGTAGCACTTAGAACAGGTAAGTCGATGAACTTAATTGTCGAAACTTGCAGTTCTTAAAAGGGCATAGTACTCAAGGCAGACCTTTTTTTCTTTTTTTAACTAGTTAAGCTAAACCATTGCTCAGTTTTAAGATGACTTCAGGGAATATTTTTGGTTTATGATTTAAAGAATATCTCAGTGCAATCATGTCAGGGCATCTTTCAGTTTTTGTAAGACATCTTTTAGAGAAGCTGCTGTTTCACCATTCTATATTTATCAGAAGCCCTGACCTTTTTTTAACATCCTATATTAGACACTTTCATAATTATCATTTTGTTTGTTTAGGGTCCTGTATGTCTACAACATTTTTGCTTACCAATCTTTCTTAAACCTCATTGCTTTTCTTTCGTTTTCTCTCTACCCAAAGTACGTGCCTTAGAAATTCCTTCAGAGGTCTGTTGGTTTTTGTTTACGTGAGCATATCTTTAGCTCATAATTTTTCTTGAAAATAATTTTTGGGTGTGTAGTTTTAGGTTGGTAGTTATTTTCTCTCAGCACCTTGAGCACTATCCTAATATCCTAGAATCTGTTGTTGCTGCTGAAATCTGCTATTAGTTTATTTGTTGTTACTTTGTAGCTGATTTGCCTTTTCAATTGCTTTTGAAGTCTTCTCTTAGCCTTTGGTGCTTTGACTTTCTATCTATTATGTTTAAATATGGTTCTCTTTTTTACTTATCTTGCTTGATACACATTCTGCATCCTGGATCTGTGGATCTATGTCTTTCATTTAGTTTGGAAAGTTCTCATTAATTGCCTCTGCTAACATTGTTTCTTTCTGGTCTCTAGTCTTTCCTTTTGTGACAGATTAGGTATGCATTAAGCCTTTAGATTCTATTCCCCAGAAGTCTAAAACTCTCTTTCAAAACTTTCCAACTTCTTCTATCTCTGTGGAAACCCTGTTAGCATAATGCTTAAAAGCTATGGCTGCTAAACAAAAGGGCAGCAGTTCAAATCTATGCTATGGGAATCTACTCTGTCCTTTTGGGTCCTTGTGAATCAGAACTGACTCAGTGGCAACAGGTTTGCTTTAGTTTTTTGGTCTGTATCTCTGTGCTCCACTCTGGAGCTCTTGTTGCTTACTCATGGTGTGATTTCATTTTATTTATTTAAATATTTTATATATTTAAAAATATTATATATGGCAAATCTAGTCTCTGAATGTCTTGGAGGTCTAACTATGTTGTTCATTTTTTTTTGCAGACTGTCACTTAGGGTGGATTCTTTCCGGGAATGGTTGGTGGTCTTTCCCTGGGTGCTTATATTTTTTAATCTTATTCTGTGGGGCCTAAACTTGAGGTGCATTCTTTAAAGAGAATCTGCGATTATTTCTTGACAGGTTGTGCTGCTGATATGGGGCAGTGTTAGCCTCCACAGCAGTTCCAGACAGATATGATATCTCATGTTCAGCTCCTTCAGCTCACCAGTTACTCAAAGTTTAGTTTCTCATTTGCAGCACACACATCAGCATTCTCTCTCGGGGTGACTCACCCACCCTCTCAGGTCTTTTGTTAACTCATTGCTCGTTTCTATCACTCTCGTTTTAACTTACTTTTGTTTTGTAGTTTTGTTTCTCAAGATTGGGTCCTTGAATATTTTTTGCAATGCCAACAACAAATTATTAAGTGTATTCCACCCAAGATATAGCTATTTTTATATTAGGAGAACCTTCATAATGTCTACTTCACCACAGGCTAGAACTCCAAGTTCCTGACACTGCCTCTAGATACTACCACTGCCTTTCACCACTACTGATGAAATCTACAGGTACTAATGAAATCTAAGCATCCTTTCATCTTCACATCACTCTTTCCACATTCAATATTCCAAGTGGGAAAGAGTTCCTTTCTTATCTCCTTGTCTAGAACTAGCGCCATGACCATTCCCAAACACATTTCTGATAAGGGGAATAAGGGTACAATGGATTAGCTTGAAAAACAGAAAACCAAACCAGTGCCATTGAGTCAGTTCTGACTCGTAATGACCCTGTAGGGCGAAGTAGAGCTGCCCTGTAGAGTTTCCAAAGAGTACCTGGCAGGTCCAAACTGCCTATCTTTTGGTTAGTAGATGTAGCACTTTACCACCGTGCCACCAGGATTTCCATGATAGCTTAGAGTCTAATAATCTAGAGTAAATTGGATCTTAGAAACTCAACCACCATGACCACTGTAGACTCCAATTAACCATCTCTAAGATCTCTGCTGCCTGTTTTGGTAACCATACCTGCTTTACTTCTGATGGCTAAGTGTCACTGTGTGGCCTCTGCCACTCTTGAAATCTTCAACCCCATTAAAAGCAGGGATCCTATTCATTTTCATGATCCAGCAGCATCAGATGCCTTCAGAGTAGAGTCATCAAAATGCTTTTCAAATGATGCTGGCAACCCCCTCACCAGTGATTTCTTAAGCCTCTAGTGAAGAGTATCTTCGTACTCTCTCAGGGTTCATAATTGTATGCATATGCTGGCAGTGCTGCTGGGCTATACATGGGATAAATTCTGCTAACATTCCTATCTCCCTATGTCTTGAAATTTTTTCTACATTATTTCTAGAAACTTCTGGTACCTCAACTTGGTATTGTTGATTGTTCAGTGGAAGCCAAGGTATGTCTCAGTTTTGGCTAAGCAGCAGAGCAAACTGTGAAAACTACTCCAAGCTGTTAGCACAATGAATCCAAAATCCTGAGTAAGGACACCACATCAATAAATCCAGTCCCAATCTAAAATTACATTCCTCCTTACTTGGCAGGCAGAAAAAAACAGCCCTGCTATATTAGCAAAATTCCAGTAATTGTTATTATATGTAAACCTTCTTCTCCTAGATTTGGTTTGAATTTTTCTCTCCCAGAGTATGTTGGAATCTGACGCTGGTTATAGAGGATTTACTTTCTCTTGCAAGGGAAGAGGTAGATGACTTTAAGCAAGGGAGAGACAGCTCCATTACATGCAGCAGGAGAGACTACTTTCATGGGTAAATGAAAGTTGAAGTGAATATTGAGGCTGAAAACAGATAATTGACAATCCCTGCTACTCAAGTTCCAGCACAAAGAGCATAGAATACATCTCTAAAAAGAACTGAACACAACATATGGAGGAAACCGGGGCAGCTGTATGGTTTTGGTGCACTTTGGTAAAGTCTTTCTCATTCTGGAATTTGGAGAACTGACTGTAAATCAAAGTCCCTGTGCCTTACCCAAAGCAATACATGTATGCTTTGTACATGACCTTCCTGTGTATATGGCTCTCTGTGAGATACCCTTTATTGTATTTTAACAAAGTGAACAGAAAACCAAAGATCACCTGGTGTTGATAGCATGAAAAATTCAAAACAATTTCTTTTTAAATAGGAGGAAAAAAAATTTACACCTAAAAAAATTCAAAAAATAGAAGAGAAACAACAACAAAAGTCAATTTATCTTCTCACAGATTTTGCTTCATTATAAAACAGGCCACAGTATTATGAAAAAAGAAGAATTCTTGAAAATTAAAACCATGATGGATGATTTTAGAAAGATGATAGTGGTAGTGGCAGGATACTTTGTTTTGTTTTGTTTTTAGGCTGATTCATTGAGTTAGACTTGCTATAAAATGAACTGCACATGTTTAAAGTATACAACCTAAGAGTTTTGAAGTATGTGTATAGCCGTGAAACCATTCCCACAATCAAGATAATGGACATGAATGTTACTTCCAAAAGTTCCCTCAGGCCCGTTTATAATTCCTTTTTATTGTCCTCTTGCATCTCTCCTTCCTGCAGAGAACCAGTGATATGTCAATGAAATAATATGACATATACTCTTTTTTGGATTTGAAACTAATAAATATTGAGGTTAGGCAAAGAAGGGCCAGCATACTTACAATAGGTGTCAAAGAATTTTTTAATTCACAAGATTTCCTTGATACTATTTAAAACTACATATCAAAAGAGCCAACTTCTCCGTCTTCCTCTTGTACCTTTCCTAGCCCTTGAGTTCTGAGTTGTAGCTCGTTGAGTGTTCTGAAACCCAGAATCATGCTTTTGTATCGTGTCTCTGCCATTTTGCAGGTCAGTTCTATTTGTCTAAAATATCTGTCCCTGTTTCTTTACCTGGCATGCTACAATATGTCCTTCAACTCTAGCAACTTTCTCCGTAATGAATTACTTGAATCCACCCTATAAATATGTCTTCATGGTTATGTCTATCATGTCTTAACAGACAGAACTATGACCATGTATATCCTTATTAACTGCAGTCATCCCTACCCCTTGATTACAAGTATTTCCTTTCAAAATGGACCTGCCCTTTTGCTTTTATATTTTCTTCCCCTGGCACAATACTTGGTAATCCATCACTGTTAATGAACAACAACAACAAAGACTCACTTCCTTCAAGTCATTCAGACTCATAGTGCGTCTATAGGACAAAGCAGAACTGCTGCATAGGGTTTCCAAGGTTATAATCTTTACAGAAGTAGACTGCCATGTCTTTCTTCTATAGAGCAGATGGTAGATTCAAAACACAGCCCTACTGGTCAGCAGCCAAGTGCTTTAGCCACAGCAGTACAGAGGTTCCTTAAAAGAAAAGGAGAATGAATTCTGTGTAGGTTATTATTAGAGAAGTAAAGTAGCCCTACTGTTTGATTTGTTTTAAAGATGTATCAGAAAAGAAGAAACCATCACCTTGTTGAATTTACATGGCCACTGATACCAGGAACAGTTTTTGCTCCAATCTAGTGAAACAATTTTCAGAAACAAAAAATCTTAAATTAAAAAAAAAAGTGCTAATAAATGTAACATTATCTATGATAATGAAGGAAAAAGTATACACAAGCCAAATACATAATAAAACTTTGGTGTTATATTAAAGGCTTCCACACACTGTGTTGAGACTTGTACCCTTCTAACACTCACAAAGGGGCTGGCCAGCTGAGCTGGAGATGATAGGGATAACTCCAGTCAGTGGCAGTCCGCACATAAAATTTCTAAAAGACTTTCATATTCTTTTCAGTACCTTTGTCATACCTCCTTTAACAAAGAATGAACCAGAAACAGACATTTACAGGCATTTAGGTATGAACTAGATAACAGAGCATGCAGATCCATTGTCTGCGGTTTTTCACATAAGAAATGTCACACTGGGATATACACAAAAGAATACGGGGAATATAAAATCTAAAGCAGTAAAGATCATGGAAGAAAAAATAGGACAATACTAGTGGCCCTAATACCTGGCATAAATAGAATACAAACTATAACTAACAATGCACAAACATCAGAAGATAAACTAGATAAATGCATGTCTTAGTCATCTCACACTGCTGTGACAGAAATGCTACATGTGAAATGGCTTTAACAAGGAGAAATTTATTCTCCCACAGTCTGGTAGGCTACAAGCCCAGATTCAGGGTGTTGGCTTTCTGTGTCAGCTCTGGACAACGGTCCTTGCCGTCGGTCTTCCCTTGGTCTTGGAGGATCTCAGTCCAGGGACCTCAGGTTGGAAGAACATGCTCTATACCTGAGATTGCTTTCCTAGTGGTATGAGGTTCCCATGTCTCTCTCCTTGTTTCTTCTCAAAAAAGATTGGCTTAAGACTCTATCCAGTCTCATAAACCTCATCAATATAACTGCTGCTAATCCATCTCAGTAAACTGTAGTGATAGAATTCACAACACATAGGAAAATCCCATCAAATGATGGAATGGTGGAGAGTAAGACAATACTGGGAATCATGGCTCAGCCAAATTGATACACATTTGGTGGAGGACGTAATTCAGGCCATGACACTAGGACCTCCTAAAGATTAAACACTCATCAAGAGTGAAAAGAGAACCTACTGACTGGGGGAAAAAAAGTTGATTGTGACATATTAGACAAGGGTCTAATCTAAAAAATTTATGACATATTTCAACCTTAGCAACAGACATTTCACCAATGTAGACATTCAGTTGGCTAACAGATACATGAGGAAATGCACATGATCATAAGCCATTAGAAAAATATGAATCAAACTGACAGTGAGATATAATCTCACCCCACATTACTGGCAGTTAAAGAAAAACAGAAAACAGCAAATATTGGAGAGGTACAGGAGGATTAGAACTGTTATGCACTGTTGGTAAGAGTAAAATAGCACATCCACTATGGAAAATGATATGATGCCTCCTTAAAAAGCCAGAAACAGAAATATCATATGATCCGGGACTCTCACTGTTAGAAATACATCCTAGAGAAATAAGAGCTATCACATGAATAGACATGTTCACACTCATGTTCAGTGAAACATGGCTCACAGCAGTAAAAAATGGAAACAATCTAAATGCCCATTAATAGATAGTACATACAGTGGAGTACTATGCAACAATAAAGAACAATGATTAATCTGTGAAACATCTCACAATGTGGATGACTCTTGAAGTCATTATGCTGAGTGAAGTAAGTCTATCACAAAAGGAGAAGCAGTGTGTGAGACCACTACTACAAAAACCCAAGGAAAGATTTACCACAGAAAAAAACAATCTTTGATGGCTGTGCAGGAAGGGAGAGTCAGGGAGGTGAATTCACGAAGATAGTAGATGAGTGGTAGATTTGGTGAAAGGGAAGACAACACACAGTATAGGGGAAATCAGCACAACTTGACCAGAGCAAACTCATAGACACTTCCTACACAGATCCAAACACCTTGAAGGAATTGAGTTACTGGGACAGAGGGTTGGAGACCATTGTTTTGGGGAACATCTAGGTGAATCAGCGTAACATAGCTCATAAAGAAACTGATCTACATCTTTGTTTGTCAAGCAGTGACTGGGTCTTAAAAACTTCTGAGAAGATCTCTTAAGATTTATTTATTGATCCCATCCCATCTGGATCAAAGAAGGATGAAGAAAACCAGAGAAACAAAGCACCAAGAGACCACATGAACCACGGCCTCCAGCAGACTGAGTCTAGAACTAGATGGTTCCTGGCCACCACTGCCAACTGTTCTGACAGTCATCACAGTAGACCATCCTGTACAGATGGGGAGAACAATGTAGGATCAAATTAAAATTCACAAAAAAACAAGGACAGTAGACTTACTGGTCTGACAGAGATGGGAGAAACCCCCATGACTATGGCCCTGGGACACCCTGTGAACTCAGAGCTGAAGCCACTGCAGAAGTACACCTGTCAGTCAAAGATTAGACAAGCCTGTGAAACAAACAACAACACACGTGAGGAATATGCTTCTCAGTTCAATAAGTATAAAAGACCAAATGGGCAACTCTTACACAAAAGCAAAGATGAGAAGACGGGGATAACAGGATAAGTGGACAAACGGATGCAGGGAACCGGGGTGGAATGTGAAAGGAGAATGTTGACACAACGTGGGGATTGTAGCCAATGTCATAAGATAATTTGCATATAAAGTTTTTATGTTCTTATTGTGATTAAGTAAAAGTTTACAATCCAAGTCAATTTTCCCTACCTACCTCTCTGCCACTCTGTCTGCTCCCCTCAACCCGTAACAGCACACTCTTCCTTCTCACTCCTTGCCTTCAGTATCCACTCAACCAACACTGTGTATAAATTTTTGAATGGGAAATTAATTTAGACTGTAAACTTTCACCTAAAGCTCAATAATTTTTTTTCTTTAAAAAAAAAGAAGAAGAATCTAGGGAACCTGGAGACTGATTTTAATCTAAAGCAACATAGTGATACTTGGCAAGACTTTGTGTTTACTGTCATTGGAAAAAATGAGTTGGAATCAGTTAAAAGAATAAAAATAAATTTCCTTTTTTGGCACACTTGAATTTTGACTGTAAATTTCAAATATGCTACAATAGGGTGATGTTTTTACTTTTGTCCAGTATTCTACCAGGTCATACACAATATTTCGTATCTCAGTAATTCTTAGAGGATAGTTGTTGTGGACTGAACTTGTATTCCCCTGAAACGTGTATAGAGTTGTTTGTGGCAGTTTGGCCAGGCCATGATTCCTGGTATTGTGTGAGGTTCCTATATCCTGTAAATCTTGCCTCTGTGATGTTAATGAGGGAGGATGGGTGGCAGTTCTGCTGGTGGTGCAGGACTCTGGATATGCAAGATTGTTTTGTGCCTTGAGGCAGTCTCTTGAGACTATAGGAAAGAAGCTAGCAGAGAGATTTGGTGACCTCATACCGTCAAGAAAGAAGCAGTGCTGGGAGCACAGCAGAATCCTTTGGCTAGGAACTGGTTCCCTGCCATCAGAAGCTCCCAGTCCAGGTGAAGATTAACAACAAACACCTTCCTCCAGAGCCAGCAGAGAAAGACTTTGTATGGAAGTGACACCCTGAATTTGGACTTTTAGTTTAGTGGACTGTAATAAATAAAATTTCTCTTTCTGAAGCCATCCACCATGATATCTCTGTTATAGCACCAATGGCTAACTAAGACATTAGTCCATTATGACTCTAAAAATTGTTTATTCTAATTTCGGTGAAAATATATACAGCAGAACATACTCCCGTTTGTCAGTTTCTACATGTATAGTTCAGTAACATTGGTTACGTTTTCAGGTTGTGCCTTCATCTTTGATATCTATATCCACACTGTTTAATCAGCATTGGCTTAGAGCCACTACTCCCTAAACTTCTTATCTATGCTTTAGTTACTGCTGGCAGTTTTATTTCATCTAGATAATTCTTTGAAAGATTGCAATGCTCAGATTGCATATTCTTTGCTGATTTAGCTCAACAATTGTTTAGTTTAAAAATGACTTCAGGGAATAATTCCAGTGCATGGTGTGAAGGATTTCCTCAGAGTGATTGATTAGGGAATTCTCCCACCTTAGTGGTTCTGGTAAGTCTGGATTCTGTTAATTGTGATTTTGACAGCTGTTTTCTCAACCATTCATGCGATGCAACAGGTTTTTCTTTATATGTGGCCTTTCTGGTCCCAGGTTTATAGTTCTGCCAAGATGATTTGTTAGGCCACAGTCTTAGAAAGGAATTGGACAGTTTACTATGCATATAAGGTACACAAAATTCTTTCAGGGGACTGATCCCAAACTGGGTAACTGTGAATATGGTCTGTGATTTCCCTGTAGCTCAGTTATCAAACCCAGAAAAGAAATAGAGAGTGCTATGAGGAGGATGCCTGGTGTTAGAATTGGTGAAAAGGTTGGAGGGTGGAGGTATAGCTCACTGCCATCTCACAGGAATCAGTTTGGGGAAAAGGTGAATCTCCTCCTGTCCCCTGAAGTTAGCTGACTTTGAGCTGCTAGATTAGAATTAGCAACAGCTTAGAGCTCAAAAGCCTATGCTTTATTGGAGCTAGTTGCCCTAATACTTGTTCATCTTATAGTTTATTTGCTAATGTTATGACTAATTATACAGCTTCATGACACCTTTCTGGAGTTTGTCCCCTTTCACTTGGCACTTAGTGTAATTGTTCACTGAAAATCCCAGAGTTCAGCTACCTGCTGCAAAAAGCCAATTCACTGAGACAGAAGCTTTGGGGTGAGATCAAAGGTTTTATTTCTGTGCTGCTGGCAGCGCAGGGGACAGGCAGAATTTTTGTTCTCAAGGCCTGTCCAAATTTGTCAGGCACAGTCGCCATGTTTAAACGGCAAGACCACATGTAGGTACAGGGAACAAAGTAGGCAGTTGGGGGATTGTAGGGAAGTTGACTTGTTGCTGAATATAAGAGTCTAACAAAGGTCACTGAGGTTATTGAGCCACATTCTGTCCTTTCCCTTAGTTATCACCCTGAGACTGGATGAGCAGGTCTGCATTCCTCTCCCTGTCTCCAGGGAGGTAAAATTGATTAAGACTTCAGAGAGATAATGAAATTTGGGTTAATTTACACTGCTTGATAAGATGTAATGAAATGTTGTGATGTAATGGAATCTTGTGACTCCTGGCTATTATTCTAAGACAGATGCCAATCCCTTTGAAATCTGGTTCTAAAAATTACTGGAAAAATAACCCAAAGGGGAACAGTTTTTTGAAGAAGTTATTCTCACTGTTCCCCAAAGTCACTAGCTTATCTTGAACCCCACATCATCTCTAAATTTTCATCTACAGTGACAGGTGGAATGAACTTTCTTTAGTTAGGCAGCATTTCTGGTGACCACGGCAGGGCTTTGGGGATCCCTCCAGTAAGTTCTCTCCCAGGGAAGAGCTGACTTTTCTCAACTCCACTTTTCTGCTACTGCTCTAAAACCCCTCAGTGAACAGGTGGAAAGTTGCTGTGGCAATTGAAGGATTTCAGCCAGGGCACTCCCTGGTGAATTCTGAAGGCCCTGCTGCTCACACTGTCCCCGTAACTCTGGCCCAGACAGGTGAGGATACCTATTTGTTCTGTTCAAATGCCAAAGGATAGGGTCCGTAAATAATTTGTGAGCATGGGTCAGACATTTAAGAGCCAAAGGGTATCTGCTGCGGGAAGGCTCCTGTGACAGGATTGGGGGTACACAGAGCAGACAAGGAAAATGTCTGCCCCTGCAAGACACATTCCACACAACGTGAGGTGCACACTGGTCCAAGCATCACACTTTATATTTCTCTGGACCTCCACTATCCTGTTAGGTTAAAAAGCAGAGTTTTAGGTCTCCTCTCCTTTCCTCCTTTCCTCTTTGGCTTGATGGGCAACAGAGAGAACTTGGAGGAGTCCCTCTTGTCCACCTGGACAGGTGGGTTTGGAAGTGCAGGTTCTGAACACTGCGCAGCGCTGCCAAGAACCATTTTATTGGGAGCTTTTGAAATCCGCCCATCTGCACCCTGCATTGATTCACTAATTTAAAAATGGGTTCAAGTGCTTTATTCTGGTTGTGCACAGAGAACTCAGGTTCTTAACAGGATTTGAATTTCTCTCTGTTTCATTACCGTCTGTCTGGTAAGGAACATCTGTCCCAGCTTAGAGAGCTTTCTCTGTATCTGTGTATGCTATAATATGGGAAATAAGGCCTCTGTCCCTAAGAAAAGCCCAACAAGGTGGATTCTGTCTGTATGGTTTCAGTATCAGTACTAATTTCTTCTGCTTGCATGCAGAGAACTCAGTTCTCATCAGGATTCAAATTTTGTATTGGTTACGAAAACTTTATATACTCTGTAACATGAGAAGTAAGGCCTCCGTGCCTAGGAAAAGCCCACTGGGGTGGATTCTGTCTGTCTGGTCTCAGTATGGGAAACCATCTGTCTGTAACACAGCCTGACCAATGTACCTGCTAGATACTGAAGAAAATATTGAAAGGATCCTTAAATTATTCTACCATCCTGCAATTGGAGCTCTTTTGTCAAAAATCAGGAAAGTACTTGCTAAGCTCACTTTAATTAAGAAACAGGGTATGTAAACTGAAGTCACATGTGTGTGTGATAAACCGTGAGGCCTCCCATGTATGTTTGATAAGATAAATCTATTCGTGGTATGCTTTTGTATTTGGACTGTGGGATTTTGTAAATGTCTTTGCTGTTGTTGTACTTACACAAGTTGTTTGCAGGGACCCCAGATTTATAATTTTGAGTGGAAAAGTGTCTGATTCCTGTAGACTGAGTGCTTAATGCTTAGCTTCAGGCTACACATTTTGGCCAATTCAGCCTCAGAATTGTTTTATCCACCCAGTGTTGTCTTACTCAAGGTCTGTTTTCGTAAAGCAGTCTTAGCCTGTTAAGTGTCTTATGTCTCATCTTTGCCAATGTATCTAATTTTAAGATATTTCTTATTCTTTGAGACTTATTTAACAGATCAGAGTCTTCCTAGAGCTAAACAAAGTTTGATAAAGAAGCCAAATTTGAAGGAGATCTAGACATACTGTCACTGGGATGAAAAACTTAACTTTACAGCCCTTAGTTAAAGAGATAACTGTCTTAATGAGAAAGTAACAATTCCAAAACAGTAGATCATTTGCTCTCCAAAAGGAAGTAGAGGGCAGGGTGTAAGTTAGCCTCAAGTCATAGCCCCAGGGAAACTTTTGAGGAAAAAGAAAAAAAAAAAACTTTATAATTAGGTGGAAACCTTCTTTTTAAGGGAAAAAAACAGATTAGGATTATTGCTCTACTTTGATTATCACAAATTGGGTGAATCCAGAAAAGACTTCAAACTATTGCAGGACAACTCTGAGACCTATATGAAAGGTTTAGAGATATGCCTATATCAGGGATAGGACTTTATGATTTTCAAGCCAGCTGAACAGAGACTTGTGTAATTTCTAAAAGCCAGCTGATAAAACTTTAGGAGTTAATTAAAGACCTAGAATGCTTAAGCAAGCTTTATTTCAGCCCTGGACTTTAGGGTAATTGAACTTTCACAGATCGAATTGTGTCCTCCTAAAATTATGTGTAGCCATGTGGCTGGGCCATGATTCCCAGCATCTTGCAACTGTCCTCTATTTTGTGGTTTTCCTATGCTGTATGTTAAAGGATTAGGGTGGGACTATAAATCTCTTTATAAGATCACCTCCTTGCTCCACTGTAAAGGGAGTTTCCCTGGAGTATGGCTTGCACCACCCTTAATCCTTTCGGCCTGCAAGAGATAAAAGGACAGAGAAGCAGGCACAGAATTGGGAACCTTGCACCATCAAGAAAGCAGCAACCAGAGAAGAGCATGTCCTTCAGACCTGAGGTTCCTGCACCAAGATGCTCCCTGAACAAAGACTGATGCAATACTGGACTTTCCTCCAGAGCCGACAAGGGGGAAAGTCTTCTCCTGGAGTGGACACCCTGAATATGGACTTGCAGCCGAACAGACTATGTAAGAAAAAATGTTCCTTTGTTAAGGCCATCCACTCTGTGATATTTCTGTTAGAGCAGCCCTAGCTGACTAAAACATGAACTTAATAGATATTTGATATAATGAAAGTTTATATACCGTTTGCTTTTCAAGCAACGAGGAAAAATATGTGTCATGTAAGTCTTAATGATTTTTTTTGCTGTTTAAAAAAGATTGTACCATAGAGGTTTATCAAAGAATATTTGACATGGTCAAAAGTTTTGTTTGTCTGACAAGTTTAATTTATGACATTTTTAAGAACATTAATGTTAGAAAGAATTGGGTTTTTTTTGGCTGCTGCCAAACCTAAATAACAATTTTTTTCTGATTTCTGAGTAAACAATTTATGACTTATGTAATCTCCCTTGAAGGCAAAGATTTGACCTCTCATTAGAATAAGATTTCCTGAGTCATAAAATCAAGCCACTGGACTTAATAAAGGAGGAAAAGCTAAGGTTTTCTTACTTTCAGATCTTTAGTTAAGTAACTTTAGTATTGTTTCCTGTTAACCTGTACCAAAGTCCTTACAGCTCTGAAACTTCATGAAAAGCCATAAATATTCTTTTCTAAAGGAAGAGGTGGAAGGAGTCTCATTTGATAAATTATATGACATGGATTACAATCAAGTGTCCAATCCTCACTGGGTTAAAATTTATGTTGGTTATTTCCTCTTATGTTTTTGCCTAATATTATTTAGCAAATGCATAATGTTAAGTCATAATTTCATTATTATTTCTTAATTACTAACAGAAGAAACCCTATTAACATAGTGGTTAATTGCTATGCCTGCTATCCAAAAGGTCAGCAGTTTGAGTCTTGCAGGTGCTCCCTGGGAGCTTCATGAAGTGGTTTTACTCTGTCCTATAGAGTTGCTATGATTCGGAATTAACTCCACAACACTTGGTTTGGTTTTAATTGCTAACTTGATTATAACTTTGTTATTATTATTTTAATCTAATATCATCAAAGCCAATGCTTTTACTAGAGAATTCAAATTATTTGCCAATAAATTTATTTTATACTATATAGGTATTTAGAAACTTAATAATCTTGGTATATCCTTACTATGTGGCATTATGCCTCAAGATTATTATGTATGATATCTGAAGTTCATTAAAAATGTGGGTAATGATTATATTTAGAAATACTTATTGTCTAAAATTTTGCTTATTTTTATTAGTCATAGTCTTACATTTTGTCATCTACAGTTTTTTTTTTTTTTTTTTTTTTGCTGATTTTCTGAAAACATTTGACCAGAATATCTCAACAAAGATTTTAGACTTATGCAAAGAGTCATGGCTTGAGATATCCAAGTCTCTTGTGCAGAACTGATGGCTTCACAAACTGTGGCTGGTCCAGAATAAGGGAAACAGAGCACAACTACACAAGACTGAGTAAGTGAACATACTGTGGGTTTTATATAAAAAATAATCACTGATGTTTTGAGGTCCTACTTTCTAAAAATAAGCTAAATTAAGCTAAATTTAGCAGGTTTATTAACATGGAATCTGTTTCATAAATTGCAATTGCTGAGACACATGAAAAACGATTACCGATGCTACTTATGTATAAACACCTCATGCCTTGCACAGAGATAGTAGCGTCATAGTTTCATTGGTTCTTTCAGAAATTGGCCCGATATTGGTGGTGTTTCTATTCTACTTCATAGTTCACTGTATGATGCTTGAGATCTTGAAAACCTGGTGGTATTCAATTAATATCCTTTTAAACTGTGAGCTTTACGAAACTGGTTTCTTAAGCAACTTAAGTCAAATGATGATTTAGATAGACTAAGTTTAGCTGTTTTGCTCTGAGTGTTCTGTTTTGTAAACATAAAGGAAAAGGGAAAGATCTCCTACATACAGACTTTTGTGGCCCTCTATCAGAAAATTCGGACCCCACTCTCCTGATTGGTAGAGGAGGCCTTTAAGCTGCGTAATAACAAGAGATTTGGTGGGAGGAAAAACAAGTGGAAAATAAGGTCCAATTGTTGGCTATAGCCCTCTGGTGCCCACCTCAAGGTAACCCAGTTGGCCCCTGAGATCAAGACTTGGATCACCTCGCTGGCTGATAAGTACTGACCCCTATCAATACAGGTAGTGTCAAAAAAATGAGGCCAGGAAAGTGGAATGTCCTGAGCACCCTAACTCAGAAAGCCTAGCTGACTTCCTAGAGGCCCAGATGGACAGGACCTCCTATAATGACTCTCAGAAGATGATCTGAAGAGATAGACTATGGACAGAGCCTTTAGAGCCGCCTGGCTCTCAGCTACACAATTGATACCTCCATGGGGAAACCAACGGTTACATTTGATGTGGAAGATGGGGAGATTAAATTCGTCTTAGACAGAAAAAGCCACTTTCTCTACCTTACATGGGCCCATTCTCTAAGCAGGACTCTGTAATTACTGGCTTAGACTAACAACCCAAGGTGAAAAGTTTGCTTTTGTGTCTGATGGGGTCACAGTTGTTGAGACGTACCATGGCTCAACATACCATGTTGAGTCAGATTGCATCAAAAGTTTGAGACATTATGTGAGAGAAAAATGAAGGTGAGAGGGAAAAAGGAGAGATAAGAAATAGAGAAGAGAAAAAGGCAAGAAAAAAGAGGAGAAATTAAAAACAGGGAGAAAGGAAGAAAGCATGAGAAAATAAAGAGAAGGTAAAGAGGAAGTAGAAAAAGGAGAGAAGAGGATGGAAAACTAAATAGCTCCAGTCTGGGTTTGAAAAAAGACTTGTATCTTTCAGATTGCAATAGTTCCAAATAAAATAATGTTTCATGGGTCCTAACTGATACACAATAATTGTCATCCTGACCATTATAAATGATTAATACTGTCAACAAGAGATTTATACCCAGATAAGCAGGTCTACACTCCTACTCAGCAGGAAGCAGATACAGAAGAACAGACCTCTACCTACATTCCCATAAAAATTATGAGTATGAAATCTCTCAGGGGAGTTAAAGTAGACAAAATGTATTTAAAAACATACTAAAGACCAGGACAATTACTTTCACTATAAACTAATGTCATAGATACGAGACATTATAATACTGACAGTGGGAAATGAAAAAGCTAATAATTGTAAAATATTGATTAAAAATCCTTGTCTGATCTCCCAGCCTTTCTTAAACTAACCTAGAGACTGAAGATTTTTTTAGATCCTGCACAAAGGACTGAGCCAGATAATGTTGTCCACCTTGCCCAGTGACCTGAGAAAGCTACAGAGTCCTGGTAACATCACAGTTCCTCTACCAACATGAAGTCTTCAAGTCAGAGTTTGAAAACTTTTCATGGCTCCCCAACCTAGGTTAGCTGCGCATACCAATAACGGGAATCGTAATCATAGTTTGTGGATTATTTGTTTGTTGCTTTATACAATGTATACCCAGCCTGATGACTAACTGTACCTTATGTTGTAGAGAGTCAGCTCATAGTCAAAGACTCTATCTTAGAGTTAGTGCTATAAATAAAGCAGTTATTTTAATTTAAAATCTATTTTATAGACAGGAAATTTTAAAAATAGGAGAGAAGAATTTTGGTGAATATAAGAATCTAACAAAGGTCACTTAGGTTATTGAATCACATTCCATCCTCTGCCTCAATTATCACCCTCAAATTGGGTTAGCAGGTCTACCTTCCTCTCCCTGTCTCCAGGGAAGTAAAATAGATTCAGACCTCAGAGAGACAATGAAATTTTAGGTAATTTATACTGTTTTTCTTTAAGATGTAATGGAATCTTGTGACTCCTGTCTCTTTTTCTGTGACAGATGCCAGTCCCACTGGAAATGTAACCCAGGGGGACAGTTTTTTGGAGAAGTTGTTCTTGCTGTTCTCCCAGATTTGCCAGCTTATCTGTAAATAAAGCCTTCCTTGAACCCCACACCATCTCTGAATTTTCAGCTATAGTGACAGGCAGAATGAACTTGCTTTAGTTTGGAGGAGACTGGGTGAAGGTTACCTAGGTGGAGGCCAACTGGGGGGGGGGGGCTGGGTGTTGGCTGGGTGAAAGTGGTCAGCCTCGCAGTCTTGCAGGCTATCACCAGCCATCAAAGAAAACAAAGTGATGCAAGCATCAATTGTCCAGCAATCTGAAAGAATGCTCGAATACAAGTTACTTCCCTGTCCTTTCTGCTCCCTGCTTAATTCTTTTATCATTGGTTTTATCAAGAGAAGATGAGTCATTCATTGCCTACAGTTTACTAAATCTATAGTGGTACCTCTGAGAGCTCCACCCTAATGAGGGCCCCACCCTAGTGTCACAGCCTGAGGCCTGTGGAGTGCGGAGGTAATGCCTTTCCCTGTGAGTTGGGGGGCGGTTCTGAAACAAGGTCTCTTAAGTCACTCAATCGTAGGTCCCCACTGCCCGTGGCTCTTCTCGGCCTCTGGTTTCACTTGACTTTTTCCCAGATTCCCAAAAATAATAAACACAGTTATATACACATGAATTCCTAGATCATTACATCGAGACTTCCCCATCTGTAAGAGTGTCCATTCACCACTGTCCATGATCATCCCCTCTTCAGTCTACCCTTGTTCTCCCCTAATTTGAATTAAACTACCTTCGAGATTTCAACACTTCTCTGTGTGAGATCCTCCATACCAAAGAGCAGGACAATATAGGACCAACCCCCTCAGAGTTCCAGGAACTTACCCAAAAAGGCTAGTTTCAGAAATACCAGGAAGTAAATGCAACCGAAATATCCTCCCTAGCCCCGAGCCCTGAGCTAATACAAACCACAAAATTGCCCCAGGCAGAACCTTTCCCCAACCCCACCTCCCCCAGGAATGTAAGACCCTGCCTTTATATACTCTGTAATTCTCTTGTTCGGGGCTCATTCCCTCTACTCTGACAAGAGTATGGATTGAGCCCCAGCGCGCTGGAATAAAAACCTCTTGCTGTTTGCGTCAAGAACCGTCTCTTGTGAGTGAATGCGGGGTGGCGTTTGCACTCAGGACCTTACATCTGCAGAGTACTAACTGTGCCTCAGTGATAATAGTGTAGCATATCTGAGGTAATCATGAGGAGGTTCCCAAAAAAGGAATATTAACTATTTGCTGAATAATGACTGTCATGGATTGAATTCTGTCCCCCCGAAAATAGGTGTAGCCACATGGCCTGGCTGTGATTCCCAGTATCTTGTGACTGTCCTCCATTATGTGGTTTTCCTATGCTGCATGTTAAAGGATTAGGGTGGGACTATAAATCCCCTGATAGGATTACCTCCCTGCTCCACTGTAAAGGGAGTTTCCCTGGAATATGGCTTGCCCCACCCTTAATCCTTTCATCTTGCCAGCCAAGCCAAGTGCCTTTCATCTTAGAGATAAAAGGACAGGGAAGCAGGCAGAGAATTGGGAACCTCGTACCATCACCGGGAGAAGAGCATGTCCTTCAGACCTGAGGTTTCTGTGCCAAGATGGTCCCTGAACAAAGACTGATGCAATACCAGACTTTCTTGCAGAGCCGATGAGGGGGAAAGCCTTCCCCTGGAGCGGACATCCTGAACCTGGACTTGTAGCCTAGATGTAAGAATAAACGTTCCTTTGTTAAAGCCATCTACTCTGTGGTATTTCTGTTGAGAGCAGCCCTAGCTGACTGCAACAATAACCAAGACTCTTCAGAACACAGAACCACATTTCAACAGAGCAGTCACCATGCTATACCTGTTGAATAACAGCTAGGTAAGAGAGTGAGCTAGGGAGTATAAAACAAAAAATGGAGCAAGCACCAAAAATTAAAAAGCTATTGAATCAACTCTAACTCATGGTGACCCTATAGGACAGAGTAGAACTGCCCCTTAGATTAGGACTTCAGCATATCTTTTTAGGGAACACAATTCAACTCACAACACAGTGTATGCAACAGGTCTAAGGCATAGAAGTCAAATTCAGGAGATACACCAAGAAATAAAAACATCAGCCAAAATATGTTTCAGGAAGAACAGACAGGGTGTGTGTGAGTGTAGTACGTGGTTATAATTTTGAAGGGTTGGATTAAGACTGGACCTTCAGAGACAAGTACTGTCTAAATATTCAACTTTAGCCCTGAAGAAAACAATCAGGAAACTGAAAAACCCAAATCCTCAATGTTAACTGAAGGGAATTGTCACAGTGGCTGAGTGAAAACGGAAAAACACAGTAACTGCAGCTGAGGATGAGTGGTGGTGTGGATTCAATTACGTACTCAAAACAGATATGTTGAAGTCCCAACCCCTGGTTCCCATGAATGTTGTCCTTTTGGGGAATAGAGATTTCCCTTTTGTTGTGTCAGTGAAGTCATACGAGAGTAGGGTGGCTCCTAAACCAAACATCTTCTGAGTGGTGCCTTATAAAAGGGGAAAATACACACAGAGTCACATCCACAGGGAAATACACCATGTGAGAACCCATCTACACCAAGAAACATTGGGACTGCCAGAAGCTAAAAGAGACAAGGGGTACTGAGTTTCTGGTTGATGTGATGAAAAATTTCTGGAAATAGATAGTGGTGATAATTGCACAACATTGTTGTTTTATTTGTCTGATACTGCTCCAACCATGAGTGTATGGCTTTCACACTGAGAAGTTTATTCTTACACAGTCCAGTGGGATACAAGTCCAAATTCAGAGGGTCAGCTCCAAGGGAAAGCTTTCCCCTTTGCCAGCTCCGAGGGAAGGTCCTTATGTTGCATCACTCTTTTTTTGGTCTGAGAGCATCTCAGCCCAGGAATCTCAGGTCCAAAGGATGCACTCTGCTCCTGGTACTGTTTCTTGGTGGTATGAGATTCCCACTCTGTGCTTGTTTCCCTTTCCTTCTATCTCTTGTAGGATAAAAGGTTAAAATGTGCAAGCCACACTCCAGGGAAACTCCCTATACATAGGGCGGTGACTTTAAGAAGAGTATTAGTGTCCCACGCTAATCCTCTGTAACACAATCTAGTTTGTTAACCACAGGCAGAGATTAAGATTTACAGCATAGAAAAATCACAAAATGGAGGACAACCACACTACTGGAAATCACTGGCCCAGCCAAATTACTACATACATTTTTGAGGGGACACAACTGAATCCATGACATCCCACTCTTTCCCCACCATCAAAAATCCCATCTTTGCAACATGCAAAACATGTACCATAGCAAATGTCTTAAACCAACTCCAAGTTCAAAACACAAAAATTCCTTTACATTATAATATTGAGAACACAAGTTATCTGCCCTCAAAATACAGTGGTAGAACAGGCAGGTACTAGCTAGAAATTTCCATCAGAAATGTGAAAACTTGCAGGGAAATCATAAATGGACACCAAGCAAATTAGGAGAACACATTACATTAGCCCCCAAAATAGTGAAAATAATCCTCAGTTCTCTGAGACATTTTACACAATGGCCCTGCCCTCTGGACTCTAGGTATTGGCCACAGTTTCCAGATTCTGAGTGGAGACCCCTTGGCCCTGGGCTACAGCTCCACCTTCCAAGCTCACTAGTACAGTAACTCTGTTCCCTTGGCTTTATATACATCACTTTCTAAGCCCAACTGAGTGGCAATTCTACCTTCAGAAACACTGAAGGCCACAGCTCCACCCTTTGAAATCCCTAAAATCATGACCATGCCTTTTGAGACTGAGGCAGCTCAGCTTCTTGTACTCCTGGTTTCTTGAGCTTCTGCATCCTATGGCCTCTTGGCTGGACTGCACCTCAGCATCTGCCCTGCAGGGACAAGTGTTTCTAAATCCTGTAGATCCACCAATTTAATGCCTAGAGGTGCCCCACTCTGTCAGTAAGCCTCCTGCACACAGGCTCTCAGCTGTTGCTTGGTGGGCCAGCACTAGCGCTGTCTTGCTCTAGTCTGATTCTGTGTTGCTGGTTCACTGTTGATTCCTACCATCTGTGTATTCTCTAGTGTGAACAGTTCTTCTCAATTCCTTCTGAGTCTTCTAGCTATTCACAGTTTCAAAACCAATTCCACATTTTAGAGCAGTACCCAACTCTCTCTGTACTAAATTCTGTTTTAGTCATCTAGTGCTGCTATAACAAAAAGACCACAAATAGATGGCTTTAACAAAGAGAAGTTTGTTGTTACACAGTCCAGTAGGTTTACAAGTTCAAGTTGGGGATGGCCAGGTCCAGGGGAACACATTCTCTCTATTGGCTCTGGTGGAAGGTCTTTGTGTTGCATCAGTCTTTCTTTGGTCTGAGAGGATCTTAGCACAGGAACCGCAGGTCCAAAGGACATGCTCTGCTCCCAACACTGGTTCTTGGTGGTATGAGGTTCCCACTCTCTATTTGCTTCCCTCTGCTTTAATCTCTTGTAGGATAAAAGGTTAAAATGTGGTGCAAACCACACTCTAGGGAAAATCTCTTTACATTGGAACAGGGAGGTGACCTTAGAAAGAATGTCACAGTCCCACCCTAATCTTCTTTAGCATAATCCAGTCTGGTAAACACAGGCAGAAATTAGGATTTATAGCATAGGAAAATCACAAAATCGAGGGCAGTCACACAATACTGGGAATCATGGCCTAGCCAAATTACATTTTGGGGGGGACATAGTTCAGTGTATGCCAATTGTGAATATAGTTAATGCCACTGAATAGGATGCTTAACAATAGTTAAAATGGCCTTAGTGAAAGGGAGGCCCATAGCCAGCCCAACCCCATCTTACTACAAACAGTAGCACAGTAGTTAAGCAAAAGCAGTTAAGACAATCATGTTATAAACATTGAGTCCTGAGAGCTTGATTTACCCCATCCATTAGAATTTACCTTGTATTGGTCATAAGTCACATGGCTATTCTTTCCTCTTAGAAACATTGATTAATTGTTCTGTTTACACCCTTTCAGTTCTTCTCTGAGACCACTGAACCGAATCACCAGGTAGTTGGATGATTATCAAGCCCCAACTTGTTGGAGCCATGGAGACCCCTAGAAAAATATTGTTGAAACATCCAAAGAATTATTGCACGGACTGGGAAAAATATTAACCAGTGTCCCCCCTCCCCTGTCGATCTATGTAACCTCCAGTCTTAGGCTATACAGGCAGACAAGCTTTGGAGTTGCTGATTCCCCTTGCATCTTGTGTATCAGCACTCAGTAAATGTCCTCATTTAATCACCTCACCTCCTGTCTCAGTACTGGCTTTGTGCACAGGCTGCACGGATCCGCAATGGAGGTTACAAATTCTGGTGGCCAGTATGGGTAAGCCTCCTTTTTGCCGCCTGGGACAAGGTGGCCCCGGTGGGGGATGCAGACTGGACGATTTCTGCTTCATTAGCAGCCTCAGGCCTGCTAGCCCGTGATGGGGTGTTGCCCTCTCTTCTCCGCCGTGGTGCTGCCGGTCACTAACTTCTGTGACTGTGGTGAGTACATTAAAACCTGAAAATCCCCGTATGGTGTTAGGTCTGTGGCTTCCCTCCCTCTGGCGCTCAGAGCTGGACTAGTGAGTCAGGTTTTCAGGAAAACTTGTCCCCGGGTTAGATGATTTCCAACATTACGAGTTCCATGAGTGGGACTCACCCGGTTTAGACCCCTGGAAGTCCCTAGGGCCTGGTCTGGTGTGGGAGCGGGGACCACCCCTAGTTTTTGTAAGGCTGATCACCTCCAACTGTTCTCCTTCTGGGTGGTCTGAATAGGAGTGTCTGAAGAGCCGACTGTCTGAATGGAGCCGGGTGAGTATTGTGCGAATATAGACAAAAACCATGGACTGTGAAGGGAAGGAGATAGCCAGGGTTACAAGGAAGTAACATAAAAAATTGGTCCAGGATCATAGCAAGGTTTGCCTGAAAAATCCGTCTGTTAGGTCTGGTCTTACTTCCATGAACAGCTCAGTGACTGTCTGGTGCAGTAAAGCAAAAAGCTGAAGTCTGGTACATTCAGAGTTTCTTGACAGAAAAGACAGGGGAAGCTCTCTCTCTAACAAGCAAAGTATGGAGGGCTTCAGCCGTCTCCAACTATTAACATGGGAAGAACCTCTTCCATTCCATCAGGCTCCCCTTTGGGGTGCATCTTAGCTAGATGGAAAAAGTACAGTTATAAGCCTATAACTAAGAAAAAGATGATTTATTTGTAGAAAGATGTATGGCCCCAGTATATCTGGGAGATAAAGAAATTTGACCTGTTACGGGGTCTTTGCAATTCAACACCATCTTACAGCTAGACTTGTTCTGTAAAAGAAAAGGGAAGTAGGATGAAGTCCCCTATGCTCAAACATTTATGGCTCTATATCAGTCGGTGAAACCACATGACTCTATTCTGTATCAAGAAAAAAAAATGAGTAAGAAAATTTTACAGGATTCTTCAGAAAACAATCCCCTCCTTGGGGGTGGATGCCCCCATCTGCCTCCTCCATCAATCCCAAGTGATGGGCAGTGTGGGAGACAGAGAGATTGACAGCCAGTGGCCTCCCCAGATACCTCTGAAGGGATGGACTCGCTACAGGGTGCAGAGGCTGTGGTCAGTGGAGGGGCAGACTCAGCTACAGGTATGGTCTCCCCCTCTCATACCCAACAGGGTACTGTTTTTGGTAGAGAACCTCTGGGATCTAAGCTGGACAATACCTCCTAAGAGAAGTACCAACCGGGATAGGTGCTGACAGACACCCAAGGCCTGCAGGGTCCGTCTACACTCCATTCTCCTCAATACATTGCTAGCATCTGAGGTGTTTAACATGGTGTTAAAACGCACACAGAAAGAGGCCGATCAGTTACGTAATTTAGATCCCACTACTGGAGATCGTCCAGCCAGCCCAGCAGCAGTCCCTGTGGCTGGCCCCGCATGAGACTGTAACACTGAGGAAGGAAACCTGGGCTTCAACACTATTGGGAGTGTATCGTTTTTAGATTAAGAAATGGTGCTCCAAAGCCCAAAAGCTTAAATAAAACTAGAAAAGTTATACAGGAAGCAAAGAAGATCGTTCTACCTTTCTTGAGAGAGTCACTGAGGCATTTCACCAATATACTGATACTAACCCTGAAGATCCCAATAATACTAGATTGCTAAATATAACCTTCATATCTCAGAGTACCCCCAATGTTTAAAAAAAAAAATACAGAAACTTGAAAGCCATCTTGGAATGCCTCTAGGACAGCTGCTTAAAATGGCCTTTAAGGTTTTTAATTCCCAGGACCGAGCTGCTGGAGGCAGGGGTGGGGGGGACATAGAAAAAAACATCACTGTTGACAGCAACTCTTTCCTCACCTGACAAACAGGCAATAAGAGACAAACAAAGAAGACGGGGCTGGGGGCAACCCCTAAACAGGAAAAGCTGTTTCAAGGACAGTCTTTGCAGACAGATCAATGTGCCTACTGCAAAAAGCTGGGACATTAGAAGTGAGAATGCCCTGAGCACAGGCACTCCAGGGGGGTCCTAAAATTGAAGACGCGCGTTGAAAGGACCTGGAATCAGAGAACACCATCCCTGGGAACTGTGCATGGTTTTCAGTGCTGGAGTTAAAAGATGCATTTTTCTGCATACATTTACCCCCCCAAGTCACAGCCTTTGTTTGCAGCTAAGTGGGTAGATGTTGAGACTGGAGCAAAGAGACATCTGACTTGACAAGTTTTCATACAAAGATCTAAAAATTCCCCTACAGTATTTGCAGAAATTCTGACATGGGACTTGAGGGCCTTAGAACTGAAAGGAGAAATCATCTTACAATATGTAGATGATGTATTGGTGGCCAGCGAAACTAGAAGGGTCTCAGACCAAAATACTGTATGTGTTTTAAATTACCTAGCTGAATGTGGTTATAAGGTCTCCAAGAAAAAAGCTCAAATTTCACTACCTCAAGTAAAGTACCTGAGGTTCCAGATTTTCCAGGAACAAAGAGATCTTTTACCTGACAGAAGGGAGACAGTTGTCTGAGTGAAGTCACCAACAAATAAGAGATAACTACGAGGGGTTTCTGGAAATGGTAGAGTTCTGTCACACTTAAATGCCAGGGTATGAACTGATCACTAAACCTCTGTATGAGACGTTAAAAAGAAAAGGAGACTCTGCTGTGGACACCTGAGTGCCAACAAGCCTTTGAAAAGATTAAACATAAACTAATGACAGCCCCTGCTCTAAGACTCCCCGATCTCAAAAAGCCTTTTGAACTGTCTGTACATGAAAAACAGAGAGTGGCCATGGGGATCCTAACCCAAACTTCAGGGTCTACAAAGCAACCAGTTGCTTACTTTTCAAAACAGATGCTGTAGCTCGTGTCTTCAGGCAGCCACTGCCACCTGTGATTTGCTCCAAGAAGCAGAGAAGTTTACTCTGGGACAACAAGTAATGATAAATGCCCCTCATGTAGTCCTCCCCCTCCTAGAATAGAAGTGGGGATTCTGGTTAGCAGCAGGACGGATGGAGAAATATCAAGCCATCCTACTAGACAATCCAAACATAACATTATGGGCGGTGATGACTTTGAATCCAACCACGCTGCTGCCTGTTGCGGAGGGCCCACCTCAACACTACTGTTTAAAAATCACTGAAGAGGTCTATTCTAGCCACCCTGATCCTTCTGATGTTCCCCTTGATGACCTGGAAGTTGAAATATATACAGATAGAAACAGTTACATGATGAGACGGAAAAGGAGGGCTGAATATGTGGTAGTGACTCTGACTGATGTGTCACAGGCTGGCTCTCTACCCACAGATACTTTGGCCCAAAAGGTGGAGTTGGTAGCCTTGGGAAGAGCCCTCCACCTGGCTACAGAAAAGAGAGTAAACATATACACTGTCAGTTGGTATGCTTTTCTGGTTTTACATGCTCATGGGGCCCTGTGGAGAAAACGAGGCCTCCTCATCGTGACAAATCGAGAGATAAAACATGTGCCTAAAATTTTAGAACTCCTGCAGGCTGTAAGAGACCCTACCCAAGTAGCAATTATCTATTGCGCCGGCCACCAAAGGGGCAGGACTTCAGAGGCCATGAAAAATAGAAAGATACTGGGACTAAGAAAGCCATGCTCCAACTAACTGAGCCAATTCTGCATTTGCTCTAATTCCCACTCTTGCTTCCCCACATCTTCCTACACATGGTCATACTTCTCAGGACTTAAAAGGGCTGAAGGATGGAGATTTTTCCCCAATCCAAACATGACTGACTAATTGGTCCAGATGGAAAAGTACTGGTACCGGAAGCTCGGGTATGAGATGTAGCGTCTGTTCTACATGACAGCACTCACTAGGGTTGGGATGCCAATGTAAAATGGACACAACAAATAATAGCTGGACCTAACCTCTCAAAGACTATTCAAAAGGTGACACAAGAGTGTCTCCTCTGTGCCCAAGATAATCCAAAGACAGTCCCACAACCCTCCGGACCAAGGATCCAGTTCTGTAGAACAGATATGGAAGAAGATTGGCAGGCAGATTTCACTGTAATGCCTCGAGCCCCAGAAAATTTACAGTACCTACTGGTCTTTGTGGACACATACTCTGGATAGACAAAATCTTTCCACTGCTGGATTGAACAAGCCCAGAAAGTGACCAAGGCTCTTCCGGGAGATATTTTGCTAAGATTCAGACTCTCTCTAACCATCCAGAGCGATAATGGTGGGACATTTATCGCCCAGGTAACCCGAGGTAAACAGAACACTAAGAATAGTCTAAAGGCTACCTTCTGCCTGGAGACCTCAGTCAATGAGAAAAATGGAAAAGATGAGTCATACCTTAAAAAAGACATTAGCTAAGCTTTACCAAGCAACCCATTCAACATGAATTCAGGTATTACCTATGGCCCTGCTCCGGGTTCAGGTGGCCCCTCGAAGAGAGATCATATGGGAGGCCATTCTTGAATGGTTTGCTCTTCCCTCCTCAGTGGCTACTGAGGTGGAGAAGGGGGAATGCGTCCATTCTCTAAGAAAAGCTCTTACTATCGTTAATCAATATGCTTCCTCTCGTCTTTCTTTCCTGGTGGATGCCCCACTCCACCGGTTCAAGCCTGGCGACCAAGTAAGTCTTACTATAAAGGTGTGGAGACAGCAACATCCAGTTGTCTCCACAGTGGGAAGGACCATGTGAGGTTCTATTGGCCACCAACTCCTCTGTGAAACTTGTTTGGGTAGCGGACTGGGTACACCCCACTCGGATTAAATCTAGTCCTCCCTTACAGACTGGACAACAGCAACAATGAGGAGAAGACAAAGAGCTTGTTACAAATATTCCTGCATGCCTGTAGAGGCGCTTAAGTACAAATTCAAAAAAATCCGATGCTTTTTTTGTTTCTCCTTTTCCAGAATTTGACAGAAGGGTCTGAACTTGTTTTACTTCAGACAGAAAGAATTCTCCCTGTGGTGACCAATGAGACCCGGACACTTACTTACATTGTTTCTGCCTCAACTCTGGTGAGATCAATCAAATGGGTGAAACAAACCTCAGGAGGGAAAAGTATTGTAGTTTGAGAAACAAAAACATAAATATCCTCACGTTTTCCCCGTTACTGATACTACCGGGGGGAATAATATAAAATTTTCTATTATGATCTCTAATATCACTTCCTTTGATGAAGACACTTATTTCTGTGTTAAATTTCATAAGGCAACCCCTCAAAATGTTGAGGTTCTGAGGGAACAAGGGGTTCAGGTTATAGTAAGATTTCAACTTAATAGATGGGACTGGTCCTCTAATAACATAATATCCATGTCCCAAGCAGTTACACGGGGGTGGGGAGAGACTTAAAAATATTAGATTTACCATCATTTACCCCTCTCAGGAACTCCACTTCATCCCCTGGCTGCCCCAGTACTCAATTATAATACTCCTTACTATATCAGTGCCCTTACAAAGCCTAAATAAAACCCATAAGGCGGCTGACTGGACCTGCCCAGACCCGAACTGGCAGCCTTAGAGTAGTTGACTGTTTAATTTGTTCCCCTCTCTAAAATCTTAGCTAACACCATTACTCACTATCAGAATGGTGATTATTCTAATCTGTGTTTGTGTACCATGTCTTGTGAAAATAATCCTGAGGGGAGCTACTCACACCCTCCAGACAGAAGGGGTATTCATGACAGATGCAGACATGCATTGTACAAGATGCTGCTACTTTCCAAAACACACCTTCCCCTTACTACTAATAAAAAGACATCCCTAGTCAACACCCCTGTCAGCAGAAAGTAACTAGATGCTGGCGCTCCTCTTCCCATGAATGAAAAGATATCCACAGAAGGGGTGGGAGGTTGAAAGGGAGGGTCAACCCCATCTTACTACAAATAGTAGCACAGTAGTTAAGACAACCATGTTATAAACACTGAGTCCTGAGAGCTTGATTTTCTCCATATGACCTTGTACTGGTCATATGTCACATCGCTATTCTTTCCTCTTAGAAACACTGATTAATTGTTCTATTTACACCCTTCCAGTTATTCTCTGAGACTACTGAACCAAATCACCAGGTAGCTGGATGATTATCAAGCCCCAACTTGTTAGAGCCATGGAGACCCCTACAAAAATATTGTTGGAACATCCAAAGAATTACTTGCATGGACCAGGAAAAATGTTAACCAGCAGTCCCCTGCCCCCCCTTAGTCAACCTATATAACCTCCAGGCTTAGCCTATAGAGGCAGATAAGCTTTAGAGGAGCTGATTCCCCTTGCCTCTTGTGTGTCAGCACTCAGTAAATGTCCTCATTTAATCACCTCACCTCCTGTCTCAGTACTGGCTTTGCAGACAGGTGGCACGGATCTGCAATTGCAGTTACATTAGGAAAACATATACCAAATCACACCTTAGAATGCTTTGCCAAGTGCTGCTGCCTCCAAATTCTCAGTAAAATATTGAATATTATGGTCTTTGAAAAATCAAACTCAGAAGGCACAGTATATATCTTTCTATTTGTTCAGTTCTTTTTGGTGTCATTTAGCAATTTGCACATTTCTCGTTAAACTTATTCCTAGACCTTTTATCTTTTTGGATACATATTATTGTGAATAATGCTTTTCATTACTATTATTAGGCAATTATGTTATATAATTTACAAATAATGATAGCTTTTCCTTCCCTGTTTCATTTGTTTGGAGCCCTGGTGAAACAAAGGTTGAGAACTCAGCTGTTAACCAAAAGGTTGACAGTTCAAATCCTTGAAAATCCTATGGGACAGTTCTATCCTATCCTCTAGGGTCTCTGTAAGTCGGAAATGACATGGTGGGGGTGGGGAGGTGTCACCACAATTTAGACTCTACTCAGTGACAAATGGTAACTGATAGTGTCTCGAATTGTGACAGAATAAATTTCTGTTGTTTTAGGCCACCTGGTTGTGGTGATTAGCTATGGCAGCCCTGGAAAACTAACACTCTTTGCCTCAACTTGTTCAAATTAAACCCATCAGACAGAAATAGTATGAGTGATTTAGTGGGTTACTTTCTAAGAAACATAATCAGAACCCTCAGAGATTTACAAAATCAATAACCTAACAAGTCCAATAAACAGATTTCTAACTATCATTATTTTCAAGTAAAATAAAACCATGATTGTTAGAGCTATCAGTAACTCGTATTACTCAATTACTGAAAGAAGAGTCAAATAGGTGGAAAGTAGTTGCTACCTGTCTTAGTTATCTAGCGTTGCTGTAACAGAAATACAAGCAGTAGATGGCTTTAACAAATAGATATTTGTTCTCTCATGATCTAGGAAGCTAGAAGTCCAAATTCAAGGTGGCAGCTGCAGGGCAAGTCTTTCTCTCTCCCTGGGCTCTGGCAGAAGGTCCTTGTCATCAGTCTTCCCCTGGTCTAAGAGCTTTTCAGTGCAGACACCCAGATCCAAAGGACATGCTCCCATATCTTTTTCAGTGATACAAGGTCCTTCTTCTCTCTGCTCAATTCTCTTTTTCATGCCCCAGAAGGGACTGACTCAAACTACAACCTAATCCTGTTAATTGACTCTTGCCTTATTAGCACAACAGTCTGTAATTCGGCCTCAATAACATCACAGACCTAGGATTTACAACACAAAGAATAATCACGTTAGATGACAAATGGTGGTCGATGACAAATGGTCAACGACACACTACTGGGCCAGGCTGGCCAAGCTGACACATGTTTTGAGGGGACAAAATTCTATCCATAACCTGAGTTCAACGTCATTCACTTTTCTGCCTTTTAGCTTTTGCGGCAGTGTTTTGCCTGTTAAAGTATGGCATGACGGCTCTTCAAAAGTCAGACGTCACAGCTACATGACTAGAGGCACCTGAAAATTGAGAAAGCGGTGGGCCTTTGTTGACTCCTGGAGACAGTTGCCCAAGAGGGGAAAAAACTGGCTCTTGGGAAATAAGGGATTCAGAAATGTGATTGCCAAACCAGACAGAAGTGGAACAAACAGGCTGAAAGTTTCTGAAATGAGGTCAAAGGACTGTCACACTGTAAAGAAGAATGAAAAGTCAAAAGTATCGAGTCAGGTGAGTGTGTAAGTACTTGAAATATTTCTTTTAAACACTGGAAGAATTTTTTAGGTGGAGGGCAATTTCAGTGGATGTTTGATAAGGCATTATTTTCACATAAAAGATCTGGCAATTCTCAGCTATAAATCCAAAGGGCATATTTCCAGAATCTCAGGGAAAGAGTATATTAACTATCATAAAAGTACCAAAATTATAGTGACATTTAGTTTTGAGAATTGCATTGTGTCCTAACACACGGTCAATTCTGGAGAATGTTCCATGTGCACTGGAGAAGAAAGTGTAGTTGTCTGCTGATGGGTGGAAAGTTCTGTATATATCAATGAGGTTTACTTGGTTAATTATGGCAATGAGGTCTTCTGTATCTTTACTGAGCTTTTTTCTAGATGATCTGTCCAGTATTGAGAGTGGAATGTTGAAGTCTCCCACTATTATTGTGGAATCATCTAACTCTTTTTTGAGTGTAATCAGTGTTTCTTTGATGTACTTAGGTGCTCTGATATTAGCTGCATAAATATTTAATATAGTTAAGTCTTGCCTGTGTACTGAACCTTTCAACAATAAAATAGTGTCCATCTTTGTCCATGATGGTCGATTTTACATTAAAATTGATTTTGTCTGAGATTAGAATTGCCACACCTGCTCTTCTTTGTTCATTGTTAGCTTGATATATATTCTTCCATCCTTTAATTTTCAGTTTGTTCCTATCTTTAGGTCTCAAGTGAGTTTCTTGTAGATAACACATGGATGGATCGTGTCTTTTGATCCAAGATGTTGCTTGATGTCTCTTTACTGGAGCATTCAGTTCATTCACATTCAATGTAATTATTGATAGGTATGTGTTCACTGCTGCCATTGTGATATGTTTATTTTTGTGTTGATATTTTCTCTGTTGTTCTTATTAGTCTATTCTGGGACATTCTTTTTTGTGAGTTGATTTTTCACCTTTTTCAGAGCTGTTTTTGTAGTTGTTGAGACTCCTGTGTTACATTTCTTGAAATGGTATGATACATCTTTGTTGTGCTTTATGGCTGTCCCTATAATCCCCCTTAATAAACTATATATAAACCCAATTTTAATTACTATCAGTCCGGTCATCTTCTCTCCATCTGGAAGGACTATAATGACTGTAGTACATCCCTCTTTTTAATATGATGGCACCATAGTTTTCATGTTGATCATTGGATTGCTTCTTTCAGTATTAAAGCTGTGATTGACTTTGGAGCCTTCCCTAACTGAGTAGAGTTTTGAGTAGTGTGTTGTTCTAAAACATAAAGTTAGTGGTTTTGTTCTTCTAAGCCAAAGCCAAGAACTTCTTTCAATATTTCTTGTAGTTTTGGCTTGGTTTTTACAAAGTCTCTGAGTTTCTCTTTATCTGGGAATGTCTTAATTTCATTTTTGTCTTTGAAGGTTAGTTTTGCAGGATATATAATTCTTGGTTGGAAGTTCTTCTCCTTCAAGGCTTTGAATGTGTCATGCCACTGTCTCTGTGCCAGCATGGTTTCTGCTGAGAAGTCTGACGAAAGCTTACAGGGTTTCCCTCTGAATGTTAGCTTTGCTTTGAGTCTTGCTGCCTTTAAGAGTTGCTGCTTGTGTTTCATTTTGTTAAGCTTGATTATAATATGTCTTAGAGTCTTTCTTTTGAGATCTATATTGGGTGGCATACGATATGCATCTGAGATGTCTATATTCTCACCTTTCATGATTTCTGGGAAGTTTTCTGTTAGCAGCTCAGCAACAATACTCTCTGTGTTCTCAGGTGTCTCACTCTGTTCAGGGACTCCAGTTAATTGAAGGTTGTCACTCTTAATAGAGTCCCACATGCTTCTTAATGCTTCTTCATTTTTCTTGTTTCTTTTTTCTGATTTCTGCTCATACATGCTGGCATCAGTAGCTCTGTCTTCCAAGTCAGAAATTCTTTTTTCCATTTGTTCCGTTCTGTTTTCTTGGCTTTGAATGGAAGTTTCTATGTCTTTGATTTTGTTCTTGATCTGTTGGATTTCAGTGTACTGGTGTTCCATCCGATCGAACAGCTTGTTTAATTTTTCATTTTGTTCTGCTGCGTTTTGTATAAGATCTAGAAGGGCTCTGTATATAATCATTTTGTATTCACTTTCTGATACTTTCAAAAAAATTTCTTCGTCTGGAAAACTCCTTGGTTGCTTTGTTTGGGAGCCTTCTGAAGCCATGGGTGATTTCTTGTATGCCACAAGTGTCTGTTGCTTTTTGGGTCCCATGTGAGTAAGTAGAGGCTGGAAGAGATACTGTGAGGATGGACTGCAGATGCTTCTCTAGGCTGTCTTAAAATGTAAAGCACAAGGTATCCGACTACTTCCTAAGTCAGTCAGGTTTTCAGGTGTAGACGTCCCTCTTCCTGACTGGCAAAGTAAGCACCTCTATATCCAACCCCAGATGATACAAACTAGTTCAGAATACAGCAATACTACTGCCCTGTTGGCCTCTGCTGACAGGGCCCAGCTTTAGATGACACTGTGTAAAGTACAGCTTGTCTGGTAGAAAAGCGCTCTCCTGTGGGCAGGCTCTGGCTCCCAAGCTAAGAATTAGGTCCAACTGCGGCCACTATATCCAAGATGGCGTTCTCCACACAGGCAGCAGACAGAGGGGCTAAAGGTGCCGAGAGGTAGTAATTCCTCTGCTTCTGTTGCAGGGCCCCCACCGTAGGCGACACTGTGTAAATTACTGCTTTTCTGTCGGAGAAGCGCTGTTCTGTTTGCAGGCACTGGCTCCCAGACTAAGAATTAGGTCCCGCTAAAATCTCCATATCCAACATGGCATCCCGCACACTGGCAGTGCGGTTCTGTAGATACCCTGCTGTGGCAGTGATAAAAAGACAGGCCCCAAGTGGCTAGATTAAGAGAGTCCTAAGCCTGACTCTCAAAATATGGGAATTTCACCTGCCTATCCCACCCGCAGTGCATCTGAGTCTAGCTGCTAGGCAAGACCCAGCTTCGCCCGCCAGCCAAGACAGAGAAAAAAAAAGTCAAAATGGTGCATTTACCTTCAGTCTGTGACAGCTGGGGCTAGCCAGGTGCAGGAGTCAGTGAAAGAGAGGAGGTTTTTCGCTGAGTGGTATGAAGTACAAATTAACAGCTCTGTGCCATGTCCTGGGGCTGATTAGGTGATCAGAAGGTTCCGTTTGATTATCATTTCCGGTCTTGCTTTCCAAAGGGATATAAGGAGACATGTGCTTAGTTCGCCATCTTGACTCTGCCTAGTGACAGTTTTAAAATGGTACGTGTCTTTGATTACTACGAATGCAGTAACAAAAAACCACAAAGTAGGTGACTTTAAAAAACAGAAATGTATCGTCTCACAGTTATGGAAGCTAGCAGTTCAAATCAGGGTCTCGGCCATGTTAATTCCTTCTAAGAGCTCTTGCCTGTCTTCTAGCTTCTGGTTTCCACCAGCAACGCTTAATACTCCCTTGCTGCCTGAAGATCTCTCTTCACATGGTGTGTTCCCTGTGTCTGACTCTGTCTGCCTGTTTATTCTCCCATTTTATATGACACCACACAGAATGGATTAGCACCCACCTCCTCTAGTATGAGCTCATTAACTCAAATGACAATATTTTCAAGAACCACTAGTTACTGTCAAGTCAACTCCAACTCATGGCAATCCCATGTATGTCAGAGTACAACTGTGCTCCGCAGGGTTTTCAATGGTGGATTTTCTATAAGCAAAGCACCAAGCCATTCTCCCAGGTGCCTCTGGGAGGTGTCAAACCTTCACTTTTTCCATGAGCAGCCAAGCCTGTTAATCATCTGCACCAGCCAGGGATCCCAATGTTTTCAAGGAAAGACTATTTCCAAGCAAGGTCACATTCACACAGATACAGGGCTTATGACTTCAACACATCTTTTGGAGGAACACAATTCAATTTATAACACAATTATTTATTATTTATTTAAATGCCAGGGCTGCAAAAATACACATGTTGAAATATGAGCTTCATGGTACCACCCACCGGACTTCGACTCATGAAAACAAATCAGTTGTAATATATTTTCAACTTACATAATCCTTTGAGAATGACTGAAAATACGCTTGAGTGCAAGTGGTGATGGACTGCCTAAAACAATCCTTTGCTGTGGAAATACGTCTTCATCTTAAAGTCCAAGCCATGAAATTCAAGAATGAACACAGGAGCAGTGAGTAAAGGCAAAAAAGTAGGAAAGTGGATATCCTGGACCGGAAGAAGTGCCTAACCATTGTTTCCAGTTGTGTCTGGCCCAAATGTCCCAACCTCAGTTTTCAAAGAGAAGTTCCTGAGAAAAATTAAGTCCTCTAGGACTGATTGGGACCTTCTCTGTTCAGAAGACTGGGAATTTGAGGAGGGGGCGGAAGAGCCATATGGAATTTGATTCTTCTTTTCAAAAACACTTTTAATTAACTAGTATTAGCTTGTGTTTTTGTTTTGTAAATAGTCCTGGTTCTCTATTTCTTCACATTTATTGTGCTCCACAATTGTTGTGTAAGCTCTACTGGCAGAAACAGAGTTTCTTGTGCTGACTTCCATTCTCTTTTACTTGAAATTTTCAGAATACTGATTTTTCTTAAAGCTACAATGGATTCAGTTGCAACTAGGTATGAACATGTGACCAAATATGTAGAACCTTTCTGAAGGACTTCCAGTTAGTCTCTTTAAAAGGAAGGGAGGATGTGCTTGCATCATCTGTCTTACTTCCTGTTGCGTGAAGCAGCTGTTGTAGACCACAAGTTGACTCACTAGAGATCGTAGAGCAACAAGATGGAAGAAGCCTGTATTGCCAATGTTCACGGAATTGCCGTTTTAGTCCTGGACTGCCTATCCTTAGGGTTCATTTATATTGTTGTTGTTATGTGTTCAACTCATAGCAACATCACGTACAACAAAATGAAACACTGCCCAGTTTTGTGCCATTCTCGTGAGCGTTATTATGCTTAAGCCCATTGTTACAATGATGTGTCAGTTCATCTCATTGAGAGTCTTCCTCTTATTCATTGTCCCTTTACTTTACCATGCAGGATGTCCTTCCATAGGAACTGGTCCCTCTTGATAGCATGTCCAAAGGATGTGAGACAAGTCTCCCTGTCCTCACTTCTACAGCATTCTTATTGTTATTTTGATTCTTCCAAGACAGATTTGTTCATCGTTTTTGGCAGTTCATGGTATCTTCAGTATTCATCACCAGCACCATAAACCAAAGGCATGAGGTCTTCTTCGGATTTCCTTGTTTATTGCCCAGATTTTCCATGCATATGAGGTGCATGAAAACATCATGGCTTGGATCAGGTGCACCTTAGTCTTCAAGACAACATCTTTGCTTTTCGACACTTTAAAAGGGTCTTTTGTAGCAGATTTGCCCAATGCAATATGCCATTTGATTTCTTGACTGCTGCTTCCATAGGTGTTGACTGTAAATCCAAGTAAAATGAAAGCCTTGTCAATTTCAACCTTTTCTCCATTTAAATCATGATATTGTTTATTGGTTCAGTTGTGAGGATTCTTGTTGTATGTTGAGGTACAATCCATACTGAAGGCTATAGTCTTTCATCTTCATCACTTAAGGGCTTCAAGCCTTCTTCACTTTCAGCAAGCAAGGCTATGCCATCTGCATAAAGCCAGTTATTAACAAATCTTCCTCCAGTCCTGATGCCCTGTTCTTCATATAGTCCAGCTTTTGGATTATTTGTTCAGCATACAGATTCAACAAGTATGGTGAAAGGATATAACTGATGTACATTTTACCTGTCTTTAAACCATGCAGTATCCCTTTGTTCTGTTCAAATGACTGCCTCTTGATTTGTGTACAGATTCCTCATGAGCAAAATTAAGTGCTCTGGCATTCCTGTTCTTCAAAATGCCATACACAATTTGTTATGTTTGCATAGTCAATAAAACACAGGTAAACGTCTTTCTGGTATTCTCTGCTTTCAGCCAAGATCCATCTGACATCAGCAATGATATTTCTGGTTACATGTCCTCCTCTGAATCTGACTTGAGTTTCTGGCAGTTTCCTTTCAATGTACTGCTGCAACCACTTTTGAATGATCTTCAAGAAAATTTTACTTGCATGTGATATAAAAATTATTATTCAATAATTCTGCCTTTGGTTGGAGCATCTTTCTTTGGAATAGGCATAAATATGGGTCTCCAGTTGGTTGGCCAGGTAGCCATCTACCAAACTTGTTGTCACAGACCAGCAGGCACTTCTAGTGCTGCTTCATTTGTTGAAACACCTCAGTTGGTATTTGATCAGTTCCTGGAGTCTTGTTTTCCATCATTGCTTTCATACAGTGTTGACTTCTTTAAGAATCGTTGGTTCTTGCTTATATGCTACCACCTGAAATTACTAAATGTTGACCAATTCTTCTTGGTACAGTGACTCTATATATATACTCCTTTCATCATCTTTTAATGTTTCTTGTGTCAGTCAGTATTTTGCCCATGAATCCTTTACTATTGCAACATAAGGCTTCAGTTTTTTTTTTAATTCTCTCAGGCTGACAAATGCTGGGCAAGTTTTTCCTTTCAGGTTTTGTAACTCCAGTTCTTTGCACATGTCATAGTAACAGTTTGTCTCCTCAAGCCACCCTTCGAAATCTTCTGTTTAGTTCTTTTACTTTACCATTTCTTCCAGTTGCTTTAGCTACATGACACTTGAGAGAAAATCTGAGAGTCACTTCTGGCATCCATAGTGGTCTTTTCTTCTGTCCTGTCTTTTTAATGATCTCTCGCTTTCTTCATGCATGATGTCCTCCATGTTGTTCCACGACTCGTCTAATCTTCATTAATTTAGTATTCAGTATATCAAATCTGTTCTTGAGATGGTCTCTAAATCCAGGTGGAATACACCCCAAATCATTCTAGTTTTATTCATCTTCAATGAATGAAATACCATTCCTCTGCAGATGAGCAGTTAATGGTCTGTTTTGCAGTTGGCCCCTGGCTTTATTCTGACTGATGATGTTGAGCTTTTCCATCATCTCTTTCCACATGTGTAGTCAACTCGATTCCTCTTTATCCCGTCTGGCAAGGTCGCTGTGTATAGTTGCCATTTATATTGTTGAAAATAGGTATTTGCATTCAAGAAGTAGTTGTTTTTGCAAAATCCTATCACGTAATCTCTGGCACTGATTTATCACCAAGGCCATATTTTCCAACTACTGACCCTTCTTCTTTGTTTCCAATTTTTACATTCCAGTCACAAGTAATTATCAGTGCATCCTGACTGCATATTTGATAAATTTCAGACTGCAGAAACTAGAAGAAATCTTCAGTTTCTTCATCTTTGGCCTTAGTGGTTTGTCTGTAAATTTCAGTAATAGTTGTATTAACTGGTCTTCCTTTTAAGTATATGGATATTTTCCTATCCCTGACAGCATTGTACTTCGGGACAGATCTTGAAATATTCTTTTTAACAATGAATGAAATACCATTTCTCTTCAATTTGTCATTCCCAGCATAAGAGGCTAGCCATATGATTATATAATCCAAAATGGCCAATACCAATCCCTTTCAGCTCACTAATGCCTAGGATATTGAAGTTTATATATTCTATTTCATTTTTGATGACTTCCAGTTTTCCTAGTTTCATACTTTGTGCATTCTACCTCTTTTGTTGGTAGATGTTTGCAGTTGTTTCTTCTCATTTTGAGTTGTGTAGCATCAGTAGATGAAAGTCCAAAAAGCTTGACTATATCCACACCATTAAGGTTGACTCTACTTTGAGGAGGCAGGTCTTTCCCAGTTGTCTTTTGAGTGCCTGCCTACCCGAGGGACTCATGTTCTGGCACTGTATCAGACAGTGTTCCGCTGTTATTCATAAGATTTTCAATGACTATTCTTTTTCCAGAAGTAGATCACCAGGATCTCCTTCCTAATTTTTCTTGGTCTGTAAGTTCAGCTGAAATTTGTCTGCTGTGGAAGACCCTGGCAGTATTTGAATACCCATGGCATAGCTTCCAGCATCACAGCAACATACAAGCCCCAACAGCAGGATAACCTGTCATATGTAGGGAAGGAAAAACAAAGTCTTCTTTCTCTCTCTTGATTTTGATGGTGTGTTTTGGTAATTATACATGTAACAAATCATTTGCCACATTGACATTTTTCAGGTGTACAGTCCAGGGGCATTAGTTATGTCTGTCATGTTGTTCAACCATTACCATCATCTCTATTTCCAAATATTTTTATAACAGAAGCAGCTCAGATCTTCTAAGGAGTGAGCCCCCCCTTCTCACCCTGTCCTGGTAAGCACTAACAAACTTCGGTCTTTATACACTTACTTACCCTAAATGTGTCATGTAAGTGGAATCATACAATATTTGGCCCTTTATAACTGACTTATTTCACTCAGCATAATATATTCAAGGTTTGTATGTGTCATAGCATATATACAAACTTCTTTCTCTTTATGGCTGAGTAATATTCTAAGTATGTATGCATCCCATCTTATTTATCCATTCATCTGTTGAAAAGCTTCTCTTTTGTTTAATTCACTGTTACTTAGAGTTTTTCTCTTCTAGATTAATGATACCCTCCTATAGTTTCTTTACAGTATCTACACAGTGTCTGCATTCATTCCTTTATTAAGAGAATATTTACTGAACCTCTCCACTGTGGTAGGCATTGAGAGCTTAAAAGTGAAAAACACAGAGTGAGGACTTTAAGTGCATCAGTCAGTGAATACATATTTTTCTCAAGCACACATAAAACATTTGTGAAAATTGACCATGAACTTGATCATCAAAAAAATCTCAATAAATATTAAAAAAATAATTAGCATACACAGCATGTTCATTGACAGTATGCCATTGAATTACAAATAATGAATAACAAAAGGATAAACTTAAAATCTCAGTGTTTGGAAATGTAATAGATGATTATACATAATTTACAGGCCCAGAAAGAAATCATAATGAATGTTTAGAAAAATGAATAGTGTCAAGTAGTAATTGAAATATCATGTTATCAAGTCTCATGGTATGCAGCTTAGAGGTGAATTCAGAGACTTAACTGCATACATTTAAAAAATGAAGTAAAACTGAATACTAAGGAGCTAAACATCAAATTTAAGAAGTTAGAAGAAGAACAGTAACATAAACCTGAAGAAAGAACAAGGAAATAAACTAGGAGCAGAAATTAATGAAAAAGAAAGAAAAAATAGGAAGGAACAAAAGAGCCAAAAGTTTCTTTTCTTTTTTTTATTGTACTTTAGATGAAGATTTATACAGCAAATTAATTTCTTATTAAGCAGTTAATACACATACCGTTTTGTGACATTGATTGCCAACCCATGGCATGTCAATACTCTCCCCCTTCTCAACATTATGTTCTCTGTTACCAGCCTTCCTGTCCTCTCTTGCATTTTGTTGCTGCCCTTGAACCAGTGTATCCATTTAGTCTCATTTTTTTTACAGGCCTGTCTAATCTTTGGCTCAATGGTGAACCTCAGGAGTGAATTCAATACTGAGTTAAAAGTATGTCTAGGGGGCATATTCCAGACATTTTTCCAGTCTCTGTCAAATCAGTAAGTCTATTCTTCTTTGTGAGTTAGAATTTTGTTCTACATTTTTCTCCAGCTCTGTCAGGGACCCTCTGTTGTGGTCTCTGTTAAGGCATTCGGTGATGGTAGCTAGGTACCGTCTACTTGTGCTGGACTTAGTCTGATGGAGGCAAAAGTGGATTCTTTGAAAAGGTTAATAAAACAGAAAAGCTCTTCTTTAACTGGTAAAGGAAGAGAACCTAGAAGTGCCACAGCCAGCTTGAGGTCATGATGTAACAAGTCAACACGCTGAAGACAGAAAAGTGAAAAGACTGAAGGAAATTGTTAAGGAGCCATGGTGGTGTGGAGGCTAAGCACCACCTGCTGACCTAAGATAGGCAATGGGAAGCCACCAGCCACATCCCGTGGGAAGAAGATGTGGCAGCTTATTTCTGTAAAGATTTACAGTGTTGGAAATCCTACATAGCAGTTCTACTCATCCTTCAGGGGCACTGAGTTGGAGTTGGCTCAATGGCAATGAGTTGGTTGGGTTGGTAGTACAGTGGTTAAGAACTCAGCTTCTTACTAAAATGTATGTGATTCAAACCCACTTAGCCTCTCTATGAGAAAGACCCAGCAATCTGCTCCCTAAGACAGCCTAGCAAACCCTGGAGGCAGTGCTACTTTGTAATATGTAGCTCCTATGACTTGATAGGCACCTAACAGTAACAATTAGGTGTTTGGTTGCTTGCAGCTGAAAGCATTCTGAATGGATGATCACAACATGAAATAGAAAAACTGAATAGACTTGTAACCAAGAAAATCAAATCAGTAATTGAAATCAACATCCATAGACACACATCCAGTATGCACAAAGGTATAATAAGCCATTTCTTCTGAACATTCAAAGAGCATATTATTACTTTCTAATTCAAATATGCAAACCTTTCCAGAGAATGAGAGATACCAAAGTTGTTTTATGGGCTTTATGCGAGAAAGGAAAATGGTCTTTGATCTCACTTATAAACTTAAGCATCTACATGCTTATATCTTATGTGTGTATATCATGTCCAAGAAGCCTTTGCCATGGTAACCTAATGCTACTTTAACATTATAAAATCTATTAATATACTTATTATATCAACAGATTTAAGGGGGAAAAATGTCACGCAATCATTTTTGCAGAAGAGTCATTCAACGCTTGTAATTTTTTAAAACTAGGAAAAAGATGAACTTTTTTTAATCTGATAAAGTGTATTCATCAGAAACATCAGTGAATGCCATGCTTGATTATGTTTTAGAAACATTTCTTTTGAAACAAATCAAGGTTGCCTATGTCTGTACTTCTATTTAACATTATGTTGGGCTGTTAGAATTGACGTGTAGGGAAGAGTAGGGCAATGACAACCAGCAGTTGTGGAAGATAAATAAAACCAGATTGAATTTTGCTTTTGCTTCTCATTTACCTTAGGACAACTGCCATCTCTAAAACAATCAAAAGCAGCTGCTCAGGCTTCTGGAAGCTGTGCCCCAGGACTACCACCAGAAATGCTGAGGACAATAGATGGATGTTGAGTAGCCTCAGGTTGGATGTAAGTCTACCATTTTCTCTTTATTTTCTATTTGTTCCATCTGTGTTTCATATCCCTTGCCTTCTTCTGCATTAATTAAATGTGTCATTATTATATTTTAGTTCTTATTTTGCATTATTCTGTAGTGATTGCTCTAGTGATGGAAACTCTGGTGCGATAGTGGTTAAGTGATAATGCCTGCTAACCAAAAAGGTTGGCAGTTCAAGTAGGCCAGACGCTCCTTGGGAACTCTGTTGGGTAATTCTAGTCTGACCTATAGGGTCACTATGAGTCAGAATTGACTTGACAGTGGTTGGTTTGGTTTGGTGGGTTTTTTTTTTTTCTTTTTTGGCTCTAGGGATTATAACATGCATCCCAGACTTATCAGTCTACTTAGATTTACAACTATATCACATTACACATTACATAAAATACAAGAATCTTGCAACAGTAAGCTACATTTATTCCATCCCGCCCCTTGTACTAATATTTTCATGAACGTTACATATATAACCAAAAAAAAAAAAAAAACCCACTGCCATCCAACTCACAGCAACCCTATAGGACAGCAAAGAACTGCTGCATAGTTTCCAAGGAATGCCTAGCAGATTTGAACTGCTGACTTTTTTGATTAGCAGACATAGCACTTAACCCATTATGCCACCAGGGTTTCCACTGTATCTACACATGTTATAAATATCACAGCATAGTGGTATATTCCTTGCTTTAAATATCCCTGTATCTTTTGAAGAAATGATGAGAAAGACAAACAAACAAACCATATAGAGAGAGGAAGAAAGAGGTATGCATATAAAACCAGACTGGTTGCTGTGATGTCAATTCTGACTCATAGCGAACCTAGAAGGTGGAATAGAACTGCCCTGTAGAGTTTCCAAGGAGCACCTGGTAGATTTGAACTGCTGATCTTTTGGTTAGCATCCATGGCACTTAGTCACTATACCACTAGGGTTTATATGTTTACATATAGTAAAACCTGTAACAGCTGGAATTTGATGGGACTACCTTGTTTTTCCATGTCTTGCAAGTTTCCCACCTTTGACAGGGTACAGTCTTACCTCTTTTCTATCATTCTCTATTAGTGGAAAATACTTTAGTTTTCCTTCGCTGACAGGTTTTTGCCTTGCACAGGCTCTGTCTTTCACAAGTTTCATTATATAGATTTATAGAACTATATATACACATAAATACATGTGCATTTTTAAGTTTACTTTCATTTTACCATTTCAAATACTCTTAATTTCTTCCTAGAAATTTAAGAGTCTATTTGTTGTCATTTCTCCTTCAGGCTTGAGGTGATTAATGTTGAGTGTCAACTTGGCTAGGCTGTAATTCTCAGTGGTTGGGCAGACACTATGTAATTATCTTCTGTTTTGTGATTGGATATGAGTAGCCAATCAGTTAAAAGGGAAGTTTCCTGGGGGTGTGGCCTGCCTGTGGTATATAAATGGATGTTCACAGAAACTCACTCTCTCAACTCTGTGCTCTTCTTTTCACCTGAGCTCCAGTTCTTGGGACCTAAGCCTGAAAAATTCTCTGGCCTGGCCCCATGAACTGAAAATCTTCCATTTGTCAGTCTGTAACCATGTGAGCCAACTCTCTTCAGCCTGTTTCCTAACCCACAGATTTGGGACTTGCTAGCCCCGACAACTGCATGAGCCATTTCCTGGAAGTAAATTTCTCTATCTGTATGTTTTTTTACTGCTTTTTCCCCTCCATGGAACCCAAATAGCCTTAAAAACTGGCTTTGACTTTTCTTATAGTATACATCTGCTAGTGATGAGTGTCATGGATTGGATTGTGTTCCCCCAAAAACATCTGTAGCCATGTGCCTGGGCCATGATTCTGAATATTTTGTGATTGTCCTCCATTCTGTGATTTTTTTCTGTGCTGTATGTTAAAGGGTTGGATGGACTGTAAATCCCTTCATAAGATTACTTCCCTGCTCCACTGTAAAGGGAGTTTCCCTGGAGTATGGCTTGCCCTACCCTTAACTCCTTTGTCCTACAAGACATAAAAGGAAACAGAAGCAAGCAGAGAACTGGGAACATCACACTATAAAGAAAGCAGCACCAGGGGAAGAGCGTGTCCTTCAGACCTGAGGTTCCTGTGCCAAGATGCTCCTTGGACAAAGACTGACGCATTACCAGACTTTCCTCCAGAGCCCACCAGGGGGAAAGCCCTCCCCTGGAGCAGACATCCTGATTTTAGACTTGCAGCCTACTGGAACTGTGTAAGAATAAACTTTTGTTTGTTAAAGCCATCCACTTTGTGATATTTCTGTTAGACTACCACTAGCTGACTAAAACAATAGTATGTAGCAGTTTGGCTGAGCTGTGATTCCCAGTATTGTGTGAAGTTCCTTCACATTGTAAACATTGCCTCTATGATGATAATAAGGGAGGATGAACGGCAGTTGTGTTGGTAGGATGAGACTCAATGTGTGAAATTGTATTGTGCCTTGGGGCAGCCTCTTGGGGCATAAAGGAAAAGAAGGCAAGTGGAGATTTGGGGACCTCATACCAGTAAGAAAGCAGTACCAGGAGCTGAGCACCTCGTTTGGAAAGGACCTGGGGTCCCTGTGCAACAGAGGCTTCCAGTCTGACGGAAGACTGGCGACAAGGGCCTTCTTCCAGAGCTAGCGGAGAAATCCTGTCCCTGAAGCTGACACCCTGAATTTGGACTTTTAGCTTACTAGACTGTGACAAAATAAAATTTTTCTCCTTTTTTTGAAAGCCATCCACTTCTGGCATCTCTGCTAGATCAGCACTAGATGACTAAGACAAAGAGTTTCTTAATTTTTGTCTTTATCTGGAAATATCTTTGTCTTAGTCATCTAGTGCTGCTCTAACAGAAATACCACAAATGGATGGCTTTAACACAGAGAAATTTACTTCTCACAGTAAAGGAAGCTAAGAACCCAAATTCAGGGTATTAGCTTCAGGGGAAGACTTTCTCTGTTGTCCGACTTCCCCTGGACTAGGAGTTTCTGAGGCACAGGGACACTGAGTCCAAAGGATGCACATTGCTCCTGGTGGTGCTTTCTTGGTGGTATGAGATCGTCAACTCTCTGCCTGCTTCTCTTTCCTTTATATCCCAAGAGATTGCCCCGAGACACAGCACTCTCTTCTAGATTGAGTGCTGCCTCACTAACACAACCACTACCAGTCTTTCTTTATTAACATCACAGAGGCAGGATTTACAACACAGAGGAATAGTACACAATACCACGCAGGAACTATGGCTTCACCAAATTGTTGCGCACTTAAACTTGGTGACAATTCAATCCATGACAATCTTCATTCTCAATTTTTGAAGAACATTTTTGTTTAATATACAATTCTGGGCTTTTTACTTTACCTTTATCACATTAAAAATGGCCTTCTGTGATGGAAAATTTCAGAAACAGGTAAAGGTGATAGTTGAACAATATGAATATAAATTAATGTCACTGAACTACACATGAGAATATTGAAATAGCAAATGTTTGTTCTCACTAATGATCTATGATCAGGGCAGCAGCAGGTCCAGGGGCGATGCTCCCAGGGGAACCCTGAGGCCTTCAAGCCATCAGTTGTGGTCTTTTAGTGGAGTTCTCAGGGTAAACCCCTTTTCATTCTCATGTTGCTGCTGTGACTCAACTTTGTGAGCCCCATCAAGGCTGTCACTGGTGGCAGCTGGGCACCATCGGGTTTTTCTGGTCACATGTTCATGTAGTCACCCATTCACGTGGGTCTTTCTGTCTTCTGGGTTCTCTTTCTCACATATTGTTGTTGTCCTTGGTGATCATACGTTCCTGCTGAGTTGCGACTATTTGGTGTACCTCAGATGGCAGCTTGTTAGCCTTTTAAGACCCCAGATGCAGCTCACCAATATGGGGTGCAAAGACTCTCCCAGCAATATGCTAGACATGTCAGTTGGTCTCGATGTCCCCTGAGAGCACAGTCCCCAGACCCTCGCCCCTGCTTCTCTGTCCTTACAACATTGGGCCAAGATTGGAAGAGTATTCATCAGACTTTTTCTTTATATTAGATTTTTTAGTAGGTTGCTTATAATACGTTTCAAGAACGGTTTTCTTTGTATTTATCAAGCTTGAGGTTTGCTGAGCTTTTTGGATCTGTAAGATTACGCCTATCACCAAATTCAGCAACATTTTGACTGTTATTTCTTCAGATCACCTTTCTGCCCTAGTACGTATCTCTTCTCCTTCTAAGAGTTGAATTACATGTATTTTAGGTGACTTGATACTGGTCTATAAGTCATCAAAACTTTCATTACTTTTTCCAATATTTTTTTCATTTTTGTTCTTCAGGATCAGTATAAACTTTACAGGTTGTTTTTCAAGTTCACTCTTTCTTCTTCTGTTTCCAGTGTGGTGTTAAGCCTATCTAGTAAATCTTTCATTTCAGATAATTGTGTCTTTTTATTCTAAGATTGTCATTTGGTTCTTTTTAAACTTTCTATTTCTCTGCTGAAATTACCCATCTGTTCATAAATTTTGACTGTATTTTCTTTTAAGGGCTTGAACATATTTAAAATACCTATTCTGAAATCCTTGTCTGCTAATTTCAATATCTGAGTCATCTCAGGATTGTTGCTGCTGAGTACATTTCTCTTAACTATGGATCACATTTCCCTGCTTGTTTGCAAGTTTAGTTCTTTGTTTTGTGTTTTACACCAGGCACCATAGATAATACATTATAGAGAATTTAGATCTTTTATCTCCCTTGGAAGAGTACTTATTTCTATGAAATAGTTAACTTGACAGGTCTAAAATTCCAAATTCTGTGATCACTGAGGTGGGCAGGAGCTAAAATTTCTGCTCAGTTCTTCCCGCCTTCCAGGTATTGCTTTGTAGTTGTTTACTGGTGGGCTGTTGAAGGGTCCCCTGCATATGCACGGGAACCCTGGTAATGCAATTGATAAACCCTGGGCTCCCACCTGAGAGGCTGGCAGTTTAAACTTACGCAGTGATTCTATGCAAGAAAGACCTGGCAGTGGAGTCAATGGTACTTTATAACAACAGCACACACAGGTCAGGAGCTAGGCAAGGATTTGCTCACAATTTATTGGCACTTTTACGTTCTCCGGTCTGTGGCTTCTTCCTCTTCTACCTCTCCTTTCAAGCTGCCCTGACAGTCCCAAACCCCATTCTCTGACTTGTCAAACCAGTAAGACTACAGCTTAGTTCTTGAGTTCTGGTTGTGCCATGTTTCTCTGTACTGGAAAGAGCCCTCAGGGAAAAAGCTTTGTTACAGCAAACCTCACCCACTGCAGCTCCTTCTATTAGCGGTTGCCTCCCCTCTGGTTTCTGTCTGGTTTTAGTCTCTCAGTGCCTTCAAGTAGTTTCATCTAGAGTTAATAGTGATTGTAATACAAGACAAGTGACTTCACCAAAATTGGAAGCAGAACCTCCAACTTTTGTTTCTAACACATTGAAGTGAAGATATGGAGTTATCTGAAATTCAACATATAGTTAGTATTCAAAGCAATGAGACTAGAAATAACCCTAAGAGTAGAGCATAAATAGAAAAGGGAACGGTACCAGACTGAATAATATCTCTCCCTAAATTCATCTCTACCCAGAACATCAGAATGGGACCTTATTTGAAGATAGAGTCTCTGCAGATGTAATTAGTTAAGACAGGATCATATTGATTAGGGTGTTCCTATAAGAAGAAGGAAACTTGGGCACAGAGACACATACAGAGGGAAGATGGCAGGAAAACAGAGAAAAGAACACCTTGTGAAGACATAGGGACACAGGAAGAATGCCATGAGATGATGGTGGCGGAAATGGAGGCATGTGTCGATAAACAAAAAACACTTAGAATGGACTGCAACCTCCAGAAACTGGGAAGACACAAGACAGGAGCTTCCTCTAGAACCTTCAGAGAGTGCTTGGCCCTGCTCACAGCTTGATTGCAGAATTCTAATTTCTAGGACTATGACAGAGTAGATTTCTACTGTGTTAAGCCAGTCAGTTTATGGTACTTCGTCGTGGCAGCCCTAGGAAATGAAACTCTGACTTTAGGAAGGGAACAAAAAGAACAACGAACTGTGCAGTTGAAGAAAACCTTGCAGGAAATTTTTAAACTCTTGGAGGCTCAGTTTCTGCATCTGTAAAATGGAAATAATTACCTTGCAATCGGTGTGAAGATTAAACCAAAAACCAAACCCACTGGCATCAAGTCTATTCTGACTCATAGTGACCCTAGAGGACAGAGTAGAACTGTCTTATAGAGTTTCCAAGGAGTGCCAGGTAAATTTGAACTGCTGACCTGTTGGTTAGCAGCTGTAGCACTTAACCACTATGCTACCAGGGTTTCTAGTGCAAAGATTAGAAATAATACATTTAAAATGCTCATAACACTGCCTGGCACCTAGGAGGTGTGCCACAAAATGGTAAATATAATGCCTGTGAAAGATATTTCATACTAGTAGAATGAAGGTCCTTGCTAGCCACATCCCTGAGTGTCTCTGCCCTTAACCTGCTTCTTTCCAAGCTTGGATTTGACCAATTGTCTTGTTTTCATCACAATGTGTATTTGCAAGCCATTTTAAGAATATTAGAGCTAAAAATACCCTAGAGACTAAGCCAGAGCTTCCCCAAGAGTATCCTACTTACGTTATTAAATGTTTTAAAGGATAAGAAATGTTTCATAGTTAAATAAATTTATTATCTACTGGGCGATGTAAAGTTGAAGCTCCTTCTGTACTTTGGAAAAGAGTAAGCTTTAGTTGCTGATACACTTACATACACTGTAAATATTCAGGAGCAGAATAAGGTATAAGGCAGTTCCCAAATTAGCTGGCCTTTAAAAGGAGCATGTCCTTAATATGGTCTTATACACAGAACATCTCAAAGATTCCATAAGAAAGCTACTGGAACTAAAAGAAGGATTCAACAAAGTGGCAGGATACAAGATCAACATTCAAAAGTCAGTTAAATCAACAAAGAGAACTTTGAAAAGAAAATCAGGAAAACAATACTATTTACAATAGCCCCTCAAAAGATAAAATACTTAGGAATAAATCTAACCAGGGACATAAAAGACTTCCAAAACCAAAACCAAAGTCAGTACCGTCAAGTTGATTGTGACTCACAGCAACTGGAAACCCTGGTGGTACAGTGGTTAGGTGCTACAGCTGCTAATCAAAAGGTTTGCAGTTAAAATTCACCAGTCTCCCCTTGGAAACTCTATGGGGGCAGTTCTACTCTGCCCTATAGGGTAGCTATGAGTGATAATAGACTCACACAAAGAAAACTACAAAACACTATTGCAAGAAATGAAAAGAGACCTACATAAATGGAAACACATATGATGCTCTTGGATAGGAAGACGTAACACTATGAAACTATCAATACTACCCAAGGCAGTTGTTTGTGAATTGAGTTGTGTCCCCTCCCAAATGTGTATTAGCTTGGTTAGGCTAGGATTCCCAGGATTGTCTACCATTTTCTAACCTGATGTGTTTACTGTATGTGTTGTAAATCCTAACCTCTATGATTTTAATGAAACAAGATTAGAGGCAGTTGTGTTAATGAGGCAAGATTTAGTCTATAGGATTATGCTGTATATTGAGTCAACATCTTTTGATATAAAAGAGAGAAACATGTAGGGAGAAGAGGGAAGCTCATTATTACCAAGCAAGAAGAGCCATGAGGAAGTATGTCCTTTGGACCTGGAGTCCCTGTGCTAAGCAGCTTCTAGACCAGAGAAAGATTGAAGACAAGGACCTTCCCCAAGAGAAAGCCTTCCTTGGAACTGACACCCTGAATTTGCATATCTAGCCTCCTAGACTCTGAGAGAATAAATTTCTATTGTTAAAGCCATCTATTTGTGGTCTGTCTGTTATGGCAGCACCAGATCACTAAAACAGTGATGCACAGGCATAATGTAATTCCAATTCAAGTTTCAACAGCATTGTTTAACAAAACGGAAAACTAATAACTAACTTTATACTAATCACTAACTTTGTACGGGTGGAAACCCTGGTGGTATAGTTGTTAAGTGCTATGGCTGCTAACCAAGAGGTTGTCAGTTCATGTCCACTAGATGCTCCTTGGATACTCTATGGGGCAGTTCTGCTCTGTCCTGTAGGGTCACTATGAGTTAGAATTGATTTGATGCCAATGGGTAGTGGGCATAGGCAACTTTATATGGAGGGGAAAGAGGCCCTGAATCAGTAAACTGTTGTTAAAGAAGAACAAATAAAGAGGTCTCACACTGCCTGATCTCAGAACCTATTACACAGCTACATGAATCAAAACAGCCTGGTACTGTTACAGCGACAGACACATAGACCAATGCAACAGAACTGAGAACTCGGACATAAATCCATTCACATATAGAGGCAGCGGATCTTCAACAAAGGACCAAGATCCGTTAAATGAGGAAGAGACAGTCTTTTCAACAACTAGTGCTGCCCAAACTGGATATCTATCTGTAGAAAAATGAAATAGGGCCCACAACTGACACCACACGCAAAAACTAGCTGAAAATGGGTCAAAGATCTAAACATAAAACTTAAAACTATAAAGTTCATAGAGGAAAAAATAGGTTCAGCACTAGGGGCCCTAATACACAGTATAAACCGAAGACCAAATATAAATAAAAACACACAGTAGAAAATGAACTAGGTAAATGGGACCTTCTAAACAATTAAACATGTTCAACGAAAGATTCTCCAGGAGAGTGAAAAGGGAACCTACAGATTGGGGGGAAGGGGGAATTGACTAAGACATATCTGATAAGGGTCTAATCTCTAAAATGTGTAGAAAACTTCAACACCTCAACAACAGCAACAAAAAGACAAACAATCCAGTTAAAAGATGGGTAAAAGATACGAACAGACACTTTGGTGAAAAATATACTCAGGCAACAGATAAATATGAAGAAATGCTCATGATTTTTATCAGCTAGAGAGATGTAAATCAAAACTACAATGAGATACCATCTCACCTCAGTATTACTGGTACTAATTAAAAAGAAAACAACAACAGAAAATAACAAACGGTGAGGTTGTGGGGAGATTGGAATTGATATACTGCTGCTGAGAATATAAAATGATACGACCATCAACGATGGTACGGCCCTTTCTCAAAAAGCCAGAAATAGAAATACCATATGATCCAGCAATCCCACTCCTAGGCATATACCCTAGAAAAGTCAGAGCTGTGACGTGAGTAGATGTAGGTACCCGATGTTCATTGAAGAACTGCTCACAATGGCAAAAAGCTGGAAACAACCGAAGTGACCATCAACAGATGATGGACCAACTGTGGTTTATACACACAATGAAAAACTATTCAGTGATAAAGAATAATGCGGAATCCACAACATCTCATGACATGGATCAATTTGAGGGAGGTTATGCTGAGTGAAATGAGTCAATCACAAAAGGACAGATACTGTGTGAAACTGCTATTATAAAATAACAATAAAAGGTTTATACTCAGAAAAAAAGAAAAACATTCTTTGATGGTAATCAGGGATAGGGGTAGGGGCTGGAAGGGACAATTAACAGATAGAAGGCACACGTTAGTACTGGCGAAGGGAGAGGCAATGCACAATATGGGAAAGTCAGCACAACATGACCAAGTGTCTTTGTCAGTAGTGCTGCTGAAACAAAAATACCACAAGTAGATACATTTAACAAAGAGATGTTTATTCCCTCACAGTCCAGTAGGCTAGATGTTCAAATTCAGGACTTGGTTTCCAGGGAAAGCCTCTCTCTGTTGGCTGTAGAGGAAGGTCCTTGTGTTGTGTCAGTCTTCCCTTGGTTTGGGAGCATCTCAGTACAGGAATCTCAGGTCCAAGGGATGCACTCTGCTCCTTGCACTGCTTTCTTGAGGGTACGAAGTTCCCATGTCTCTCTGCTTACGTCTCTCTTCTGTATCTCAAAAGAGACTGGTTTAAGACACTATCCAGTCTTGTAGACCTCATCATTATAACTGCCACTAATCCATCGTATTAAATCATAGTGATAGAGTTTACAACACCTAAGAAACTCCTATCTAATGGCAAAACAGTAGATGATCACACAGTCATAGGCATCACGGCCCAGCCAAACTGCTGCACACATTTTAGGGGGAACATTCTTGAATTCATGATGCCATGACAAAGGAAGACACTGAGAGGTCCCCAAGAATAAAGGACACTAGGGCAACTACTATAGCACAGACAATCCTGTAACAATAGTATTAACAAACAATAATTTATGAATGGATATATATATAGGTAGATGGATATGCCAAGAGGTATGGGAGGATATAAAAGAACACAGCCACTGGCTGACACAGGTCTGGTGGTGAATATTTCCACATATATGATGGTAGGTGCTCTTCCTATATTAACAGAGACAATAGAGCACATAAGCGGTACGATCAGGGAAACTTCTTAGAGATAACCAAACTCTCTCAGGAAGTTCCTAGGCTAGAAAACAAAGGACCTTAGACTCAGGGAACAGCTTTGTTAACTGGCACAGCCTAGTTTATAAAGACAATGTTCTGTATCCTACTTTGCTAAGTAGAGTCTGAGTCTTAAAATGTTGTAAGTGGCCATCTAGGACGTGATTATTGGTCTCTACTCATCCAGAACAAAGGAGGGTGAAGAAAACCAAAGAGTCAAGGGAGCTATTAGTCCAAAGGACTAACTGGTCACGGAAACCACAGCCTACATGATCCTGAGAATCAGAAGAACTAGATGATGTCTGGCTATCACCACCCACAGCTCTGACTCGGATCACAACAGAAGGTCCCAGACAGAGCAGGAGAAAAATGCAGAATGAAAAATAAAATTCTGAAAAGATCAGGCTTACTGCTCTGACAGAAATTGGAGGAATCTCTGAGACTATGGCCTTAACACACGCTTCTGACCCAGAAGCAAAGTCACTCCTGGAAGCCACCTTCCAGCCAAACGAGAGAGAAGCACAGAAGATGAACAGTAACACCCCAAAGGAACATGCTCTTTAGAATAGTCTGTGATACGAGATCAAAATACAATGTCCCAAATCAAAGATGAGAAGGCAGGAAGGGGTAGAAAATCAGGATAAAAGGAAACAAATGTGGAATCTAGAGCTGAAATACAGAGAGAGCTGACACGTTGCAGGGAATGAAGTCAAGGCCATGAAACACTTTATGTATAAACTATTGAATGGGAGTCTTATTTGCTTGGTAATCTTTCACCTCGTATACAATAAAAAAAAAAAAAAAAAAGAGCATCTCCTGAGAACAGGGTCCACATGTAGATCAAAGAGTGGCTGAGGTAACCCAGACACCGGAGACGCCAACAAGATTAGCTCAACCTCTTTATCTCTGTCCTGTGCAAACTCCAGTGCCCATCTCAGATTTTTATAGACCCCTGGGTTGTTAAGTCAATATTTTTCAATCAAGCACCATAGCAGAGGATAAGAGAAAATAAAAAGGAAGCACTCCTGCCTGCTATATGTGGCCTTGTTCTTTCTTTGCCCTTTCCCATCTTTTTCTGATGTGGACCTTGGAAGGAAAGAACAAAACAAGAAGCCTTTACTAGCACAATGTTGTTGTTGTTGTTAGGTGCTGTCACTCTGGCTCACAAAAGCTCTATAAACAACAACATATCAGAATTCTGCTGGAAATAATAGTTAATATTTCTGGTAAGCACTTCACTCTAAAAAATCTGAACAAACTTACAGCCTCCTCTTATTATGCCTGGGATTTCTGGCAACTGACCTCACACTTAAGAGTTTCTGGGGTCCAGGGAGAAGGCATACCTGAGTAAGAGAAGGACAGGCATAGGGATGGAAAAAAGACTGAATGAGGCAGGAAGACGAGCAGATGAGAGACAAGGGGCTTCAAGATGCCTATTAAAAGTGGATTCTATGGACTGATCAGCATCCAGGGTTACACTGGCTTCATAGAATGAGTCTGGGAGTGCTCCATCACTTTCTATACTGTGAAATAGTCTCAGTAGTACTGGAGATAACTCTTCCCTAAAAGTTTGGTAGAATTCTGCAATGAAGCCATCTGGGCCTGGGTTTTTTTTGGTTGGCACTTTTTTCGTGACATTTTCAATTTCTTCCTTTGTGATAGGTTTCGTAAGTTGTTCTGCTTCATGTTGTGATAATTTGTGTAGGTGATATGAAGCAAGGAATTTGTCCATTTCCTCTAAGTTTTCAAATTTGTTAGAATATAGTCTTTTGTAGTATTCTGTTATGATATTTTTGATTTCTGTTGGATCTGTTGTGACCACTCCCTTCTCGTTTCTAATTGGGGTTATTTGTTTCCTTTCCTGTTGGACTAATCAGCATCCAAATGCAAGAAGAGAAAAATGATTCCTACCATCCCTGTGATGACGTGTGTTTTGGTAATTGAGTACATATTGAAACAACAGTGTAAAAATAAAAACAAAAAGTTGCCATTGAATAGATTCTGACTGATGGTGACTCAGTGTATGTCAGGGTAGAACTGAGCTCTGCAGGGTATTCAATGACTGATTTTTACAGACGTCAATTGCTAGGCCTTTCTTCAAGGTGCCTCTGGGTAGACTTGAACTCCCAACTGTTGGTAAGCAACCAAGCACATTAACTGTTGCACCACTCAGGCGTCTCACAGCTGTTAGGATATCTGAACTCCTGACAGCAGGGATATACCACCAAATGCTGGTAAGGACCAAGAACAGAAAGGTTCATTTACAGCTTTACTATCTTATATAGAAAAGGATCTTAGGAATTGTTTTGTTTCTAATTCTGCTTAAGATACCTGGAGTCATGATTTCACTTTTTAAAAAAATGAGTAGGAAACAAGAAGGAATCTATGTGGACAGAGGCAAGTGGACTTCCAGATGGGCAAAGAGCAGTGTCGGTTAGTTGGGCCAGAAACAATGGAAAGGTTTCAGACAGAGGCAGAGACCCATATCCCATTTCAGCTACTTTTAAAAACTGATGCCCAGACTGAACACATTAGAGGAGGTAGTTGAATAGTTGGGCAATGCTGGTTTAAACAAATAAACAAAAGAAGAAGGAAGGATGAAACGACGGGAGAGAGGGAAGATAGAAGAAAAGGAGAGAGAGAGGATTAGCAATTTCTACTTAAAAAATGATTTTTATTTAAAACAACTATCTAGATCATTTCCAGTGTTTCACAATGCAGGCATCTCAGTTTGACAGATTCACTGATGTCCTAATTTCCAGGAAAACAGAGACATCATCTGGTCCCTACTTGGCTGTTGACTGGCATAAATAAGCAGTTCTTTCAAAACATGAAATGATTCCCTAAGGGGCAAAACCTAACTCTCTGTGACATATTGTTCCAAGGCCTTCACTGTCTCAAAGATGAAGAAAACCAATGGTAAAATTTTCCTCCTCTCCCCACAAAAAAAGAATGGGAAGAATTTCTGATGATATTTTGAGGGTGGGAGGCTGGGAAAATAGTTTTTACATGAACTAAAATGTTCTGAACCCATCTGCTAGGCAAGGGAGTCATCATCTTGGGTTGGTGTTAAAACTTTGCAACTCAACCAAAAGCCTAAGTCTTGTAAGTCTTGGTGTTTACAAGAGTATCATCATCATCAAGTATTTTTGAGCCCCTGTTGGAACAACCACACAATAATAAAAGTAGCTAAAGCTTATTATTCACTCTGTGTATGCATTTCACCATCACCACAGTCCTGTGAGGGAGGTTCTTCTATTATCCCATTTTAGAGAAGGAAAATAAGGCTCATAAAATAACCAGCCCTAAAGCACACAGCTGGTAGACAGCGCAGCCAGGACTCAGCTGTAGATGCCACAAATCATAATAAAGCCAAGAGCAACTGGTACCAGGGCAGGTTCTTAATATGAAAACTAGCAGACCAGGCAAGACTATGGTACTTGGTCCTGCAGCCAAAAGGAGGTTAGCTGTGGCTTTTGAACACAAGGATGAGATGTCTCAACAACATTAAGGAGGAAGAGTCTGGCCATGGAAGGAATGAGAAATGAGAGCTTCTAGTGGCAGGTTCCTGGGTGGTACAAATGGTATGTACTCCACTAGTAACTGGAAATCTGATGGCTCACATCCATCTAGCACCATGGAAGAATGGCCTGGTAATCTGCTTCTATAAAGATTACAGCCAAGAAAGCTCTTTGGATCAGTTCTACTTTGTAACAAGTGGGGTTGCCGTGAGTCGGAATTAACACAAGATGTTTTGGTGGAAGGGGAATTTCTGTGAACACTGTGCTGATGTTACAGGTGTGAAGGGGCCTGGGGTATCAGCACAGAATAGCTGTGAAGAACATTACAGTGGAGGGATCCCCAAGATGTGGAATGAACAGGAAAACAAGGTGATTCAGGATGTGCTGGCAAGGTGTCCCAGCTGAATGGCAAAGGGGAGTGGGCATTGTGGGCCACAGTGGGGGAGTCCATGAGACAGTAGGTCTAGGGAGGTTAGGTTGGGAGTGTTAAGTGGAAGCAGATGGTATGGCCTGGTAGCAGACCCCACAAACATTAGGCGATCTGGAGGAAGAAGAGCCAGGCTGGAAAGAAATAGACTGGTGGAGAAGAATAAGTGGCAGGCTGAAGACCCCAGTCTCTGAGCTAGGTTAGAGGTGAGAGGAAGCTAGCCCAGCAACAGGATGCAGGGTAACAGGAATGGAAGGTGTTAGGGGGACAGTTATGCCACTGAGCCAGTGGAGCTCCCTATAGAAGGGTTGGGTGACAGGCCACCAGGCTCATGGGCTCAAGGATGTCAGGATTTGTACAGCAGAGGTTGTTGGTGATCCTAAGGGGAGTCTCTGTGGGAGGAGGGCAGATGTGAAAGGCAGGCGGTAAAGGGGTTTGCTAGGGAGTGGTGCTGAGGACACAGGAGACAGACTCATCCTCTAGCAGAACAGTAAAGACCAAGATCTGCATGTATGTAAATGAGCAAATGCACAAAGCACACCAGGAGAATGGAGAAAACCGCTGCTGAGAAGGAGAAGTGGGGATGTCAGGAAGACGCAGTAATCAAGGAGGGGAGAGAACGTGTGTCTCAACCATCTGGTGCTGCTGTAACAGAAATAGCACGAATGGGTGGCTTTAACAAAGAGAAATTTATCTTTTCACAGTTAAGTAAGCTAAAAGTCCAAATTCTGGGCATCAGCTCTAGAGTAAGGCTTTCTCTCTTGGCTCTGGAGGATGGTTCCTGTCAGCAATTGTCCGTTGGACTAGGAGCTGCTAAGGTCCTGGGACTGTAAGTCCAAAGGACAACTCTGCTCCCAGCACTGATTCCTTGGTGGTACAAGGTCCACTAACTTCTTTCTTTTATATCCCATGAAACTGCTTCCAGGCACAATACAATCTTACAGTCCTGCCTCACCAACACAACTGCTACCCATTCTCCCTCCTTAATAGTGCAGAGGCAGGATTTACAACCTATGGGAACATCACACAATACTGGGAATCATGGCCAGACTGCTCACATTTTGGGGCAGGGGGACACAATTCAATCTGCAACAACGTGGTTGAGGAAATTAGAAAAAGAATAGTTAACACTTGGTGAGTGCTTTTGGTGCAGCAGGCCCTGTTCTGAGTACTTTCTTTATATTAATTTCTTTAATAATCACTGTTAGGGTCCAGATTTCAAGATGCAGCGCAGTTTCTCTTTAAAAGCTAAGTTTTATTAAAAATGTGCCCAATAGGAAAAAAGGGGCTGGTGCACCAGGGACTCACTCCAAACTACACAGAGCAGGAAGCGACCCCGAGCTTCCTTAGCACACAGAATTTAAGCCGTGAAACCGCAAAGTAGGGAGGGGGAGCTGACCTTTGCATTGATTGGCTGAGGCCATATGGAATTTCTGTAAGTTACAAAATATAGTCGTTAGTAAATGTTTCAGCCACATAGAATTCCCGTAGGTTGTAAAATGTAACCGTTAGTGGATGTTTTACTAGGTTGTGGTTAGGGCTAGCCCCAGGGATTATTTGCAAAGATGTCTCCAGACCCTATCTTTTGCAAGACAAAGGCAAAATTACGGTGTAATCACTCTATGGTATTTCCGTTATTTCCTGCTAAGCTGGTTCCTGGAACCTTTTACTTTAATACCCTGAATTTTCACTGCACCCTTCCTCAAAATGGAGTCTGAGGCTTGAAATGGAGTTACTTATGTCTCATTTCAACAATCACTACAATCCCTATTTTACAGATGAGGTAACTGAGGCCCAACATTATAGTGACAGAGAGCCCAAATGTTTCACTATCATGATACAGCACATGGCACAGAATAGGGTTAGACAGAGTTGCCTTTTCCTCTGTTGGAGGATAAAAAGGAGAGGCTGGATGAAGTTAGGGATTCTAACCCACAGCATTTCCAAGGAACTACTGATCTTTTGTTGTCCAGTCATTGCTCTTATTCACTGTGTTACCAGGGCTCTGAAACTACAAAGGCATCCTGTTATTTCACATAACACGAAGTCCAGAGGCAGGCAGGCTCAGGGGGTGGTTTCACAGCTCCCTGATGTCTCCAAGGATTCAGGATCCGTTCATTTCCATATTGTATCATCCTCAGTGTGTTGACTTCTAATCCCCACTCATGTTGTCTCATAGAGAAACTGGATGCTGAAAAAGCCTCCATATCAGGAGTGCTCAAAACTAAGGGGACCTGGGTGACATTGTTTCAGATCACCTCTAACACACAGGGAAAGACATGACCTTCACCCTGCATAAGCCCTAGGTGGTGACCTAGGGTGGGGCCCTCTGCAGGCTTTCCTATAGATTCAGTGAACTATAGAAAAGAAACAACTCCTTTAGTCTTGATAAAAACCAATGATAAAAGAACCAAGCAGGAGGCCAGAGGATGGAGAAGTAACTAGTGTTTGAGCATTATTCTTCCCGGTTACTGGCCAGAAGAGCCTAACATCACTATTTTCCTTGATGGCCAAAGAGATTCTGAAGCAGACCTCCACCCAATTGATTGCCTCCACTCAGTGGACCTCCACTCAGTTGACCCCCACATGCCCCAACTTAACTCACATTGTTCCCTACATCTGCATGTGGTCTTTCCCTTTAAATATTCAGACTTTGCCTGACCAACTTGAACAGGATCTGAGGATGAGAATATCCCGCTGTCCCTGTGCAATGCTGGCTTGCAAATAAAACCTTTGATCTCACCCCAAAAGCTCCTGTCTCAGTGAATAGGCTTTTGGGGCAGGTAGCAGAACTCCAGGACTTTCCCAGTAACAACAGTTGCAAAGCACATGTCAGACAGCAGCCAGGAGACTCAGCAGGTTCCAAGTAAAGTTACTCAGCAGTGCTGCCACTGTAGTAACATGCTCCGTTTGGCATTAGAAGGACTTTGTTCTTTACATCTTGAAATTCTGTGATAAGATTGACTCAGAAAACTCTTAAAAGCCTGTAATCAGCCATCTAAGATACTCTACTAGTCTCAGCCCTTCGGGAACAAGGGAGAATGAAGAAAAGATGCAAGGTGCCATGGATTGAATTGTGTTCCACCCCCCCCCCCAAAATGTGTCATAATTTGGCTGGGCTTGTATTCTGTGATTGCCCTCCATTTTGTGATTTCCTGATGCTGTAAATCTTAATCTCTGCCTGTGGTTAACTGAGTGGATTACTTTAGAGAGGATTAGGGTGGGACTGCAAATCCCTTCCTAAGGTTACCTCCCTGCCCCATTGTAAAGGGAGTTTCCCAAGAGAAGCAAGCAGAAAATGGGGAACCTTACACCATCAAGAAAACAGCACCAGGAGAAGAGTACATCCTTCAGACCTGAGGTTCCTATGCCAAGATGCTCCCTAAACAAAAATTGATACAACACAAGGACTTTCCTCCACAGCCATTAGAGGGAAAGCCTTCTCTTGGAATGGACACCCTGATTTTGGAGTTGCAGCCTATTGGACTGTGTAAGAATAAACTTTCCTTTGTTAAAAACATCCACCTTGTGGTATTTCTGTTAGAGCAGCATTAGGTGACTAAAACACAAGGAAAAAACTAGTCTAAAGGATTAGTGGATTATAACTACCACCAGCTTCACCAAGCTGAGTCTGGTACAACTAGATGGTGACCAGTTATCACCACTGACTGCTCCGACAGGGATCACAATAGATGGTCCTGGAAAGAGCTGGAGAAAAATATGGAATAAAATTCTAACTCACAAAAAAAAGATCAGGCGTTGGGCTAAGATAGCAGAGTGGTCAGATACTTCCTGGGACCACTGTAATAACAAAGATCCATAAGAAAAAAATAAATGAATCAATTATATTTGACATTCTAGGAGCACTGAATATCAAAGGGAAAGCTGAGAGATCAGACTGAGCAATGGCGAGGGGATGTTGAAATGAAGCATAAGTAACTCCATTTTGAACCTCAGATTCCATTTTGAGGAAGGGAAGGCTCCAGAAAACAACTTAGCAGAAAATAGCAGGGATACCATAGAGTAATCTCACCTTTGTCTTGCAAAACATCTGTCTGTCACAAGACAAAGCCTGGAGACAGCCTTGCAAATGACCCCTAGACCTTGACCACAATCTACTAAAACATTTGCTAACGACCACATTTTACAACTAACAGGAATTCCAAGTGGCCTCAACCAATCAATGTAAAGGTCAGCTCCCTCTCCCTGCTTTTTGGTTTGATGGCTTAAATACTACACGCTAGAGAAGCTTGGGGTCGCCTCCCTGCTCTGCATAGTTTGGGGTGCGTCCCTGGTGCACCAGCCCCCTTTTTTTCCTATTGGGCACATTTTTAATAAAATTTAACTTTTAAAGAGAAACTGCATCGTGTCTTGAAATCCAGACCCTAACGGGGAGAATAGTTCCAGAAGAGGACTGGACAGACCTCACATGGCAGGAATCAGCATACTGAAGGAGGATCTGGGGCAGCCAGTGTGAAGAGTAATGCAGTACCATTCAGAGAGCATCTTCCTCAGCGAGAGAGTGGAAGAAGCAGAGAGGACACTCACTCCTCCAGAATCAGTGAAAAGCAGCATTTGATAGTTCAAAGTCAAATGGCTTGAGTCTAACCTGCCATATGCAGATCTAAAACATTCCTTCAGGATAAACCTCTCTATTAGAGGTTTAAGATGTAAAAGGTTTTGTTTAGTTTAAATTATGCAGTAAAAGAAAACCAGGGAAAGAGAGAAAGAGATAGAAAGAGTTTATTAAAGTCCCCGGAAGGGAGTCTGCAAAACCGTGCTCTGGTCCAGGGATTGGGGGGTTTATAAAAGGGTGGTGGTGGACCTTGTTGAGGACAGGGCTGAGGACATTGCCCATGGCAAGTAGCCAATGGGGTTGTGGGTAGCAAGTAGCCAATGGGGTTGTGGACAATTAGAGTCACTTAATTAACATAGGGGGGTGTTGTTTTCAGTGGAGCTACGTGAGGAGAGGTCTACTTGAGCCTATGGGGAAGAAGTGGTAGCTAGTCTCCATTTGAATGGAATTTCTGGAATAGCTGGCAGATGAGCCGTTTTGACTTGGGCTGTTCCAGGAATAGTTGGGGGAGGGAGGCTTGGGTTTCAGCCTAACACTCTCTCCCTTTACCAGAGCTTCCCTCTGCCTTCTCTGTATTGCTCTGGGCTCCATATTCTGATGCACTATCTGGGGCAGAAATAGGACCCATCTTGTACACCTTGAGACATTTTCCTTGTGTTGGAGAGGGAATAATTTAACAAACAAGCGGGAGAAAAACCTACTGCCCCGCCCAAACCGGGAACTCAGCAAAGAAACAGGTCCTGTGCCTAGGTGTAGGCATAAGAGGTCTACAGACCTGAAAGCCTTTCAGCACTGCATACAGCATACAGCATGCCATCTTCATACAGCAAAAGCTATCTACATTCTCTCATTAAGGAACAGGGATAAGCCTGCCTTATGGAAACTCACAGATAGCTATCAGACTTCTACATTTTTAATGCGTGAAATTACCTGTGCATATACCAAACACCCCTGCCCATCTAGGTCTGTAGGGGAGAGCCTGCACCACACATTTGCTGACTGACCACATGGGCACCTGAGTGGAATCCATATGAGAAAAGTAAATGTATGCCTCGGCCTATGTACCTAGTAACAGCTCTAACCACTTGGTGACAGGATGTTAGAATCTCCAAGGAACCAATAATCAAACTAGCTCATGTGACCAGTGTATTTGGGCATTTCAGAACAAAACAGAAAAGAAGTTAGAACACAGTAAGCAAACAAATAGGTTCAACAACTTACTGATGGCTTGGAGACAACAGGCAATATCAAGTCACTTAAAGAGGCAAATCAGAAGGCTTCAGAAAACTCCCAAAACAAAGAATCAATAAATTTTCTAGATGAAGAGAACTTCCTGGAATTATTGGAGGTAGAATACAAAAGATTAATATTTAGAATTCTTCAACAGATCAGGCAAAACACAACAGAGCATAATGACATATTGAACAGGCTGTAAGAAAGAATAGAGAAACAGTATGCATAAATTCAGCAGATTAATAGTAAAATTACAGAATTAGACAACTCAATAGAAAGTTGAAGGCGCAGAACTGAGGGAATGGAATACAGAATGAGTGAAACTGAAGATAAAGCACTTGACAACAACACATTTGAAAAAAAATCAGATAGAAGAATTTTAAAAAATTGAAGAAACATTGAGACTTACCTGAGATTTTTATCAAAAGGAATAATTTATGAATGATTGGAGTGCCAAAATAGGAGGGGGGAGTGGATAACAGAAAATACAGAAGGGGGTTGAATCAAGATGGCGGAATAAGCACATGTCTCCCTAAATCCCTCTGGAAACCAAGACCTGAACTGATAATCAAATAGAGCCCACTGGTCACCTAGTGAGCCCGAGGACACAGCACAGGGCTATTAATGTGGACTTCCTACCACTGAACGAAAAACCTCCTCTCTTTCGCTGACTCCTGCTCCTGGCTAGTCCTGGCTCTCACGGACTGACGGTAACTCACCATTTTGACTTTTTTTTCCTCTGTCTTGGCTAGAGGGTTGAGCTGGGTCTTACCTAGTGACTAGTCTCAGATGCACTGCTGGTGGGATAGGCAGGCGAAATTGCTATATTTTGAGAGCCAGGCTTAGGATTCTGTGCATCTAGCCACTTTTGGCCTGTCTTTTTGCCTCTGCCACGGTATAGTTTATACGGAAGTGGTGGCACCCTTGTGAGGGAAGCCAGCTTGAATATGGAGATTTTAGCTGGATGTAATTCTTAGCCTGGGTGCCAGTGTCTGCCCACAGGAGAGCGCTTTTCTAGCAGAAAAGTGGTAGTTTACACAGTGTGATTTACAGCTGGGGCCCGGAAACAGAGGCTGAGGACTCACTGCTTCTCGGCACCTTTGGCCCCTCTTCCCACCTCTGCCACAGAGTAGTGCGTATGGAATCAGCGATGACCTTGTGCAGGATGCCATCTTAGATACGGTGGCTGCAGCTGGACCTAATTCTTAGCCTGGGAGCCAGCGCCTTTCCACGGGAGAGCATTCTTCTGCCAGAAAAGCAGTAGTGTACACAGTCTCACCTATGGTTGGGGCTTGTGAGCAGAGACCAACAGGGCAGTAGCACTGCTGTATTTTGAACTAGTTCTTATCATCTGGGGTTGGATATAGAGGTGCTTACTCCACCAGTTGGGAAGAGGGACCTCTATACCTGAAAACCTGACTGACTTGGGAAGTGGTCAGATATCTTCTATTTTTCATTTTAAGATGGCCTAGAGAAACACCTGCAGTCCATCCTCATGGTATCCCTCCGAGCCTTTATCGACTCACATGAAGCCCCAAAAGCCCCTTGAGAAAATGGTAAACAGAAAATCACCCATGTCATCAGAAGGCCCCCAAATGAGACAACCAAGGAGTTTTCCAGACGAGGAAACTTTTCTGAAATTATTGGTAGATGAATACAAAAGGATTATATACAGAGCCCTTCTAGACCTCATACAAAATGCAACAGAGCAAAATGAAAAATTAAGCAAGCTGTTTGATCTGATGGAACACCAGTACTCTGAAATCCAACAGGTCAAGAACAAAATCAAAGACAGAGAAACTTCAATTTAAAACCAAGAAAACAGAATGGAACAAATGGAAAAGAGACTTTCTGACTTGCAAGACTCCAGCATTTATAAGGAGAAATTAGAAAAAAGAAACAAGAAAAATGAAGAAGCATTAAGAAGCATGTGGGACTCTATTAAGAGGAACAACCTACGATTAATTGGAGTCCCTGAACAGGGTGAGACACCTGAGAACACAGAGAGTATTGTTGCTGAGCTGCTGACAGAAAACTTCCCAGAAATCATGAAGGAAGAGAATATAGATATCCAAGATGCATATTGAATGCCACTCAATACAGATCTCAAAAGAAAGACCCCAAGACATATTATAATCAAGCTTAACAAAATGAAACATAAGCAGCAACTCTTAAAGGCAGCAAGACTCAAAGCAAAGCTAACATTCAGAGGGAAAAACCCTATAAGCTTTTGTCAGATTTCTCAGCAGAAACCACGCTGGCAGGGAGACAGTGGCATAACACATTCAAAGCCTTGAAGGGGAAGGACTTCCAACCAAGAATTATATATCTTGCGAAGCTAAATATTCAAATATAAAAATGAAAGTAAGTCATTCAAAGATAAATAGAAACTCAGAGACTTTGTAAAAACCAAACCAACGCTACAAGAACTACTGAAAGAATCCCCTGGCTTTGGCTTAGAAGAACAAAACCACTAACATTATATTGTAGAGGGACACATCATCCAGAACCCTACTGAGTTAGGGAAGGCTCCAAACTCAATCAAAGCTTTAATACTGAAAGAAATAATCCAGTGATGATCATGAAAACTATGATGTCACTATATTAAAAAGAGGGGTGTACTACAGTTTTTATAGTCCTTCCAGATGGACAGGAAGTCAACAAGACTAGTAGTAATCAAAATTGAGTTTATACATAGTTTATTAAGGGGGATCATAAGGGAAGCCATAAAGCACAACAAAGATGCAACATACCATATCAAGAAATGTAACACAGGAATCTCAACAACCACAAAACCAACTCTGAAAAAGGTGAAAAATCAACTCACAAAAAAGGAGGTCCCAGAACAGATTAATAAGAACAACAGAGAAAACATCAACACAAAAATAAACGTATCACAATGGCAACACTGAACACATACCTATCAATAATTACATTGAATGTGAATGGACTGAATGCTCCAGTAAAGACACATTGAGTGACATCTTGGATCAAAAGACATGACCAATCCATATGTTGCCTACAAGAAACTCACCTTAGACTTAAAGATAGGAACAAACTGAAAATTAAAGGATGGAAGCATATATATCAAGCTAACAATGAATAAAGAAGAATATGGCAATTCTAATCTCAGATAAAATACATTTTAATGTAAAATTCACCATTGTGGACAAAGATGGACACTATTTATTGCTGAAAGTTTCAGTACACAAGCAAGACTTATCTGCATTAAATATTTATGCACCTAATATTGCCAGCCAGCCAAGTACCTAAATACTTTGAAGAAACACTGACTACACTCAAAAAGGAAATAAATCATTCTACAATAATAATGGGAGACTTCAACTCTCCATTCTAAATATTGGACAGATCATCTGGAAAAAAGCTGAATAAAGATACAGAAGAGCTTATTGCCACAATTAACCAACTAAACCTCACTGACATACGCAGAACTTTCTACTCATCAGCAGACAACTACACCTTCTTCTCCAGTGCACCTGGAACATTCTTCAGAATAGACCATGTGTTAGGACATAAAGCAATTCTCAACAAAATCCATACCACTGAATTAATGCAAAGTATTTTCTCAGATCATAAAGCCATAAAAGTTGAAATCAATAGCAGAGAAAACATAGATAGAAAATGGAACCCTTGGAAAATGAACAACATCTTGCTCAAAAAACCATGGGCAATAGAAGAAATCAAGGATGATATAAAGAAATTCATGGATTCTAATGAGAACGAAAACACTTCCTACCAAAACCTATGGGATACAGCCAAAGCAGTGCTCAGAGGTGAGTTTATCTCCATAAATGCATGCATCTGGAAGGAAGAAAGAAACCAAATCAAAGAACTAACACTACAGCTTGAACAAGTAGAAAGAGAACAACAGAAGAACCCTTCTGGCACCAGAAGAAAACAGATCATCAGTATTAGAGCAGAACTTAATGAATTAGAGAATAGAAAAACAACCGAAAAAATTGAAAAGACCAAACGCTGGTTTTTTGAAAAGATCAACAAAATTGACAAACTGTTGGCTAAAGTTACTAAAGAAAAACAGGAAAGGAAACAAATAACCCAAATTAGAAATGAGAGGGGTGCTGGCACAACAGACCCAACAGAAATATAAAACCTCATAATAGAATACTATGAAAGACTCTAAAAATTTTGAATATCTAGAGGAAATGGACAAATTCCTTGATTCATATCACCTACCCAAATTATCACAAGCTGAAGCAAAACAACTTAATAAACCCATCACAAAGGAGGAAATTGAAAAAGTCATCAAAAAACTGCCAACCAAAAAAACCCTGGGCCCAGATGACTTCACTGCAGAATTCTACCAAGCTTTTAGGGAAGAGTTATCTCCAATACTACTGAGACTATTTCATAGTATGGAAAGGGATGGAATACTCCCAAATTCATTCTATGAAGCCAGCGTAACTCTCATACCAAAGTCAGGGAAAGACCTAACAAAAAAGGAGAACTACAGACTGATATCACTCATTAATCTAGATGCAAAAAACCTGAGCAAAATTCTTGCCAGTAGAACACAACAGCATATCAAAAAAACTGTCCATCATGACCAAGTTGGATTCATACCAGGGATGCAAGGCTGGTTCAGCAGGAAAGTATGACCACCGAGGTCCATAACGACGCAGTGGAAAGAACCCAAAAGACAGAGAGACTGACGTGAGTGGGTGACTACATTGACTTATGACTGGAAGAACCCAGTGGTGCCCATCCACCACCAGTGATAGCCGTGATAGAGCTCACAAAGTTGAGTCTCACTGGCAACACAAGAATAAAAAAGGATGCACCCTGAGATCTCCATTAAAAGACCATAATTGATGGTTCACAGCCCTCAGAGATCCCCTGGAGCATGACTGCTAGTCCTGATGCTGCCCCTGTCTGTAAACCATAATGGAGGTCAACTCTTGGACAGGAATAGATTTGACTTGGTGACACAAAGTGACCATATCATGTGTGCATTTTATGGTTCTATGCATCTATGTGATGTCGTCCTGCTGACCTCTTACTGGAGGAAGGGGAATGGATGGATAGGAGTGGATAGGAGATTGTTGGGAGGATAAGACATGTATGGAGCAGAGAGGAACAGTGTGCTGTCACCGGGTAGAGAAAGTAGTGGGAGCTGCATATAGGTGGACATGTAAATTTATATGGGAATGTACATTTTCATTCAATCATAATTTAAAAAAAAAAAGCTAAACGGAGTCCTTTGGTTAGAAAATTGATAACATCAGATAACAACCCAAGACTAGAACACAGTACAGAGCAAACAGATATCAATTATGATAGGGAAGTAACAAAAATAAATTAAAGCTAAAACATTTAAAATAGGGAAATAGAGATGTCAATATGTAAAAGATGATGTTTTAGTCAGCTAGTGCTGCTCTAACAGAATATCACAGAGCAGATGGCTTTAACAAAGGAAGGCTTATTCTTACAAGTCCGGTAGGCTACAAGTCCAAAGTCAGGATGTCCACTCCAGAAGGATTTCTCCCTTGCTGGCTTTAGAGGAAAATCTGGTATTGTATCAGTCTTTGTCCAGCGAGCATCTTGGTGCAGGAACCTTAGGTCTGAAGGACACAATCTTCTCCAGGTGCTGCTTGCTTGATAGTGTGAGGTTCCCAATTCTATGCCTGCTTCTCTTTCCTTTTATCTCTTGCAGGATGAAAGGGGTAAGGGTGGGGCAAGCCATACTTCAGGGAAACTTGTTTTACAGTGGAGCAGGCAGGTGATCCTATAAAGGGATTTACAATCCCACACTAATCCTTTAACATACAGCATAGGAAAACCACCAAATGGAGGACAGTCACAAGATACTGGCAATCATGGCCCAGCCACATGGCTACACCTATTTTGGAGGGGACACAATTCAGTCCATGGCAGATGACAATATAATAACAAAAAGAGAGACTTAAAAATATTTAGTCAAGGATCTTTCACATGGAGAAGAGTTCAAGGCTGTAAAATAAAAATGGGTTTGAATTTAGAAAAATGGGGGTAAATACTAAGGTAACCACAAGACATTAACAATTGTACACATTAAAATAAAAAAACAGGAAAAACATGAAGTCTCAGGAAATATAAAATTCAAAACAATGAAAAAGATAAAAAGGAAACAAACAAAAACATCTTAGCTCAAAAAATTAAGTAGAACAAAGAAACCACCAACAAGCCACAAAAAAGGCTTCAAAAGGAAAGTACTGAGTCCATACCTATCAACAATTAGGCTGAATGTAAATGGAGTAAATGCACCAAATAAACAGAGTGGCCAAATGGATTACAAAAAAAAAAAAAAAAGATTCATTTATCTACTGCCTGTAAGAGACACACTTTAGACTTCAAGACACAAACAAACTAAAACTCAAAAGATAAAACAAAATGAACAAAAACCAAGCAAACAACATTCAAAAAAGATCAAGAGCGGCAGTATTAATTTCTGATAAAATAGAGTTCAAAGTAAAAGCCACTACAATGGACAAGAAAGGACACTGTATAATGACTAAAGGGTTGACACACCAAGAGGACATTACCATATTAAGTAACTTATTCACTCAATGATAGGGCTCCTAAGTACACCAAACAAACTCTAACAGAATTGAAAAGAGAAATAAATATTTCCACAATAATACTTTAAAACACCACTTTTGGTGAAGGACAGAATAACCAGTAAGATGCTCAATAAAGACACAGAAGATCTGAATGCCACAATCAAACAACTTGACCTCAGAGAATACTGCACCAAACAGCAGACTATCATATTTTCTTTTCCAACACACTTGGAACATTCTCCAGAATAGACCACATGTTAGGCCATAAAGCATCAGAAAGAAAAAAATTCAGAGCATAAAAATATTCCAAAATATCTTTTCAGACCATGAAGCCAAAAAAGTATAAATGAATAGCAGAAAAAGCAGGGAAAAAATAAATAAACACATGGAAACTGAACAACAGCTTGCTCAAAAACTATTGGATTATAGAAGAAATTGAGGACAGAATAAAGGCATTCATATAGAGAAATGATAATGAATCTTTGGGACACAGCAAAAGCAGGGCTCAGAGGTCAATTATTGCTATTACTATTTTTTTGTTTGCAAATATGACACTATTTCTCTGTATTTCAGTGTGTATTTCTCCAAAACAAGGACTTCTCTTATATAATCACAGTATAATTATCAAAATCAGTAAATTTACACTGATATAATACAATTATCTGTGCTATAGATCCTACTCAGAATTTTTTGTTGCAGTACATTTTTTATTATTATGATTAAGTGTCAGTATACAGTTCAAGTCAGTTTTGCATGCCTGTCTCTCTGTAACTCTATCTGCTCTGATCATCTCTGATAGCCCACTCCTCTTTTTCATTCTTTACTTCTAGTGTCCTCTTGATGAACACCTGTCTCCTCTCTACCTTCTCCTCTACCCTCTAGAAAGAAACTAGTAGGACAGCCTCCTATACATGTATAAAACCATAAAGTACACACACCACATGTGCACTCTGTCCCCAACTCCAGTCCATTCTTCGACTGAAGTACTGATCAGAGTTCAGTTTATTTCAATAAATGTACACATCCAAAAAGAAGGAAGGGTTGAAGTGAAAGCAATAACACTACAGCTCATACAAACAGAGAGCCGCAAAAGAACCCTCAGTCACCAGAAGAAAGCAAACAATAAAAACTGGAGCAGAGCAAAATGAATTAGAAAATAGAAAAATAATCCAAAGAGTTGGTAAGGCCAAAACCTGGTTCTTTGAAAAAGTTAACACAATCCATAACTCATTGGCCAAACTAACAAAAGAAAAGCAACAGAAGAAGCAAATAACCCAAATAAGAAATGAGATGGGTGACATCAAAATAGACCCAACTGAAATTAAAAACAAAAACAAACAAAACAGAAAACTATGAAAAAAATGTACTCTAAAAAAATTTTAAAACCTAGAGGGAAATGACGAATTTCTAGAGACACACTGTCTGCCTACAGAGGTGGAATGAGTACCTAAGGCAAAAGGAAGAAATGATGATGATTTCACAGGGCAGCTTGAGAAGACAAAGTAAGTAGTATAATGGCATGTGCAAAAAGCTGGAGATAGAACAACAAAGTAGAAGAACACTCTGCATTTCGAGTGACTCAGGAAGCATCAAATGAAGATGGAGGGAAGACAGAGTCATTATACCAGAAAGAGGTGGGTGACTTTCAGCCATCTCAAGAGGTAGCATATGATCAGAAACTAATGGTACTGAAAGAAGAAGTCAAATCTCCTTTGAAGGCATTGGTGAAAAACAAAGCTCCAAGAATTGATGGAATATCAACTTGATATTTCAACAAATGGATGCAGCACTGGAAGGGCCCACCTATCTATGCCAAGAAATTTAGAAGACAGCTACCTGGCCAGCTGACTGGAAGAGATCCATACTTATGCCTATTCCCAAGAAAGGTGACCCAACCGAATGCAGAAATTATCAAACAATATCATAAATATCACATGTAAGTAAAATTTTGCTCAAAGTTATTCAACAGCAAATACAATAGTATATTGATGTGGAACTGCCAGAAATTCAAGCTGGATTAAAAAGAGGGCATGAAACCAAGGATATCATTGCTGATGTTGGATGGATCTCGGCTGAAGGTAGAGGATACCACAAAGATGTTTACCTGTGTTTCATCGACTACGCAAGGGCATTCTACTATATGGGATTGTGGGCAACATTGCAGAGAATGGGAATTCCAAATACTTAATTGTGCCATGAGCAATTTGTATGTGAATCAAAAGGCAGTTGTGTGAACAGAACAAGGGGACACTGCATGACTTAAAGTCAGAAAAGTTGTGTGTCAAGTTGTATCCTTTCACCATACCTTTTCAACTTGTGGGCTAAGCAAATAATCTGAGAAACTGAACTAAATGAAGAACAAGGCTGGAGGAAGATTCATTAACAACCTGCATCATGCAGATGACACACCTTGGTTGCTAAAAACCAAAAACACCAAACCCACTGCTGTTGAGTCAGATCCTACTCACAACAATCCTAGAGGTCAGAGTAGAATTGCCCCATAGAGTTACCAAGGAGCACCTGGCGGATTCAAACTCCTGACCTTCTGGTTAGCAGATATAACACCTAACCCACTACGCCACTAGTTTCCATTGGCTGATGAAACTGAAGAGAATTTGAAACATTTACTGATGAAGACCAAAGACCACATTCTTCAGTATGGGTTGCACCTCAAGATCAAGAAAATAAAACTCCACACAACTAAACTAGTATGCAATATCATGATAAATGAAGAAAGGATTGAGGTTGTCAAGAATTTCATTTGACTTCGTTCCACTATCAGCACCCATCAACACCCATGGAAGCAACAGTCAAGAGATCAAAAGATGTATCACATTAGGAAAATCTGCTGCAAAAGACCTCTTTAAAGTGTTGAAAAGTGAAGACATCACCTTGAAGACTAAGGTGCACCTGATCCAAGTCATGGTATTTTCAATCACAAATGTGAGGGAACTCTGTCCCTGAAATTCAGGGAAGTTGTCTGATTCAGTGCTCCGATCTCACCATTAGCTGAAAAAAGTCTGGTATGCCCCATCTGGTATAACCATAAAACCATAAATAACTTTATGCCTGCCACCACTGCCCTCCTAGTCAAAGCCTTTCCCTTATCAAAATCTTGACCATAAACAAATCTTACCCTCTCCCTTCTAATCAACACTTCTTCCTTATGAGACCATAAATCCCCTAACCAGAATTTCTTGCTATCCCTCTTCTCTTTCTTTCCTTATCAAAACATAAACCCCTTCGACCCACACTACCTCATTGAAACTTTAAACCTATAAAAAATTTGCTCTACTGGGGCAAGGTGGGCTGGGCCACTCTCTGATCAGACCCCGCACTCTTTCTTCTCAAATAATCTTCACTGTACCGTTGGACTGGTGAGTCTCTGCCTGTTTCGGGACACTCACTCCCCAACAATATGCATGCAAAAGCTGGACAATGAATAAGGAATACAGAAGATGAATTGAAACCTTTGAATTGTGGTGCTGGAGAATAATATGGAACATACGGAATGCCTGAAGAACAAACAAATCTGTTCTGGAAGAAGTACAACCAGAGCGCTCGTTGGAAGCAAGGATGGCAAGACTGAGTCTTACATACTTTGGATACCTTGTCAGGAAGGATCAGACCCTAGAGAAGGACATCATACTTGGTAAAATAGAGGGTCAGTGAAAAAGAGAGAGAGCCTTAAGGAAAAAGGCATTTAACAAGGAAATGGACTGACAAAGTGGCTGCAACAATGGGCTTAAGCATAGAAACGATTGTGGACATGGCTCAGGACTGAGCAGTATTTCATTCTGTTGTTCCTAAGGTCTCTATGAGTGAGAACCGACTCTATAGCACCTAACAGCTACAACAACATCACAAAAGAAGAAATTGAAAAGGCAATTTAAAAACACCCTCAACCCCATCACCTCCCCTCCCCCCCAAAAAAAACTCTGGCCCAGATGGCTTCATTAGAGAATTCTGCCAAAATTTCAGAGACAAGTTACTACTACTATTACCAGGGGTATTTCAGAGCATAGAAAGGGATGGAATACTGTCTCTCATTCTATGAAGCCAGCATAACCCTGATACCAAGACCAGGTAAAGACAGCACAAAAAAGGAAAATTACAGACCAATTTTTCTCATGAATTTAGATGCAAAAATATTCCACAAAATTCTAACCTATAGAATTCAACAACATTTCAATAAAACAGTTCATCATGACCAGTGGGATTCATACCTGGGATGCAAGGACATTTCAAAATTAGCAAAACAATCAATGTAATCAACCACATTAGTAAAACAAGAACCATCTCAGTTGATCAGCTGATATAAAAAAAGGCATTTAACAAAGTCTAACACCCATTCATTGTTTAGAACTCTCAGCAAAATAGGAATAAAAGGGAAATTCCTCAACATAATAAAGGACTCCTATACCAAGCCATGGAAACTCTGGGGGCAGAATGGATTAAGTGCTACATCTGCTAACCAAAAGCTGGCAGTTCAAATCTGCCCAGCACTCCTCGGAAACTCCCCAGGACAGTTCTAGTCTGACCTTGAGGGTCACTATGAGTCGGACAGGACTCTATGGCAATGGGTTTGGTTTTTCTTTTATACCAAGCCAACAGCCAAAATCGTTCTAAATGGAGACAGTCTGAAAGCATTCCTCTTGAGAACAGGAACCAGACAAGGATGCCCTTTACCACTACTTTTAGTCAACATTGTCCTAGAGGTTCTAGCCAAAGCAGTAAGCTTAGAAATAGAAATAAAGGGCATCCAAATTGGCAAGGAAATAGTAAAAGGACTTCTATTTGCAAACAATATGATCTTATACACAGAAAATTCTAAAGAATCCACAGAAAATAAAAAGTACTGAAACTTATAGTTCAGCAAAGTATTAGGATAGAAGATAAACATAAAAATAAAATCAGTTGGATTCTTCTATAGCAATGAAAAGAACACCAAAGAGAAAATTACCTAATCACTACCATTTACAATGGCCCCCAAGAAGATAAAATACTTAGGAATAAATCTAACCAGAGATGTAAAACACCTACACAAAGAAGACTGCAAGGCACTAGTGCAGAAACCAAAAGAGACCTACGTAAGTGGAGAAACCTACCTTGCTCATAGATATGAAAATGCGTATTCTACCTAAAGTAATCTATAGATACAGTGCAATCCCAATCCAAATTTCAACAGCATTTTTTAAAGAGATGGGGAAACAAGTCAGAAACTTTATATAGAAAGAGAAGACACTAGATAAGTAAAACATGGCTGAAGAAGAAGAACAAAGTGGGAGGTCTCATGCTATCTGGTTTTAGAACCTATTATACTGCCAGAGTAGTCAAAACAACCTGGTACTGGTACAACAACAGACACATAGAACAATGGAACAGACTTGAAAACCCAAACATAAAATCATCTAAGTACAGTGGCCAATATTTGACAAAAGCTCCAAGGTGGGGAAAAGACAGTCTCTTTAACAAATGGTGTTGGCATTAATGGATATCCATCTGCAAAAGAATGAAACAAGACCCATATCTCTCATCATGCACAAAAACTAATTCAAAATGGATCAAAGACATGAATATCAAATCTAGAACAATAATTAGCATGGAAGAAAAAATAGGGACAACGCTGGGATCCCTAACGCATGGCATAAGCAGAATACAAAATGTTGCTAACAATGCGAATACCACCAAAGAAAATAGGTAACTGGGAACTCCTAAAAAATAAACACTTCTGCTCATCCAAAGACTTCCCCAAAGGAGTAAAAAGACAACCTACAAACTGGGAAATCCAATCAGAGTCTAATCTCTAAAATATACAAGACACTAAAGCCTCAACAACAAAAAGTCAAATAACCCAATTAAAAAATGGGCAAAGGATACAAACAAGTACTTCACCAAAGAAAACCTTTAGGCAGCTAACAGATACACAACATTAGATGTGATCATTAAACATTAGAGAAAAGCAAATCAACACTACAATGTGATACCATCTCACCCCAACAAGGCTGGCATTAATCCAAAAAACACAAAATAATAAATGTTGGAGAGTCTCTGGAGAGACTGGAACAGTTATATATTGCTGGTGGGAATGTAAAATGTTACAATCACTTTGGAAATCAATTTGGCACTTTCTTACAAGGCTAGAAATAGAAATATCATATGACCCTACAATCCCACTTCTTGGAACATACCCTAGAGAAATGACAGTGGCCATACAAAATGTTTATCACAGCACTGTTCACAGTAGCAAAAAAATTACTATCCAATGATAAAGAACAACAATTAACTTAGGATACATCTCCTAACGTGGAAGAATCTGGAAAGCATTATGCTGAGTGAAATTAATCAATTGAAAAAGGATGAATGTTGTATGAGATCATTATTATAAAGACTCATGAATAGATTTAAACACAGAAGAAAATATTCTTTGATGGTTACAAAAGGAGTTGGGATGTAGGGAGGGAGGGAGGTATCCTCTGGTTAGACAATAGACAAAAATTATTTTAGGTGAAGGGAGAGAAAACACAGTAGAGAATTAAGCACAAATTGACTAAACTCAAAGCTTAGACATATTCTAAATAAAACCAAACACTTAGAGGGACAAGTAGCGGGGACCATAGTTTCAGGGAATACCTAGGTCAATTGGCATAACAAAGTTTATTAAAATGTTCTCCATTCCACTTTGGTGAGTCATGTCTGGTGACTTAAAAGTTGCCACCTAAGATCATCAACTGGTCTCAACTCACCTGAGCAAAAGAGAAAAGTGTCAAAGACACAAGGAAAGTGTGAGCCCGAAAAACCGGAAAGAAAGGGCAACATATACCAGCAATCAAGATGAGACTGGAAGATCCAGATGTTGCCCAGCCACCACCCAAGACTGCCCTTATAGTAAGCTCAACAAAGAATTCCTGACGGAGTAGGAGAAATGTGGGGTGCAGAATTCCAACTCTAGTGAAAAGACTAGACTTCACGGTATGACAGACTCATGGTCTCCAGACTCTCTTTTAGTACAGAACTGAAAACATTCTGGAAGCCAGCTCCTCAGACGAAGAACTGGTATACAAGACATAAAATGATACTGGTGAAGAGGGTCCTTCTTGGCTTGGGCAGATACAGGAGACTAACTGAGCAGGTCCTGTATGGAGGCGAGATGAGAAGACAGAGGGGGACACGGGAAGCACGGGTCAGAGGGGAGGAGTGTACTGTCACTATAAAAGGAGGGCAGCTAGGGCCATGTGGCAAGGTGTGTATACTTTTTGTATGAAAAACTAACTGGGGTTGTAAAATGTCACTTAAAATACAATTTTACAAAAGAGAGAGACCAAACTTACTGGATGGCACAGACTGGAGGAACTCTGCAAATATGGCTCCTAAACACCATTTTAGCCCAGTAATGAAGTCACTCCTGAGGTTCACCTTTCAGCCAAAAATTAGACAAGCTCATAAAAGAAAATGAGACTAAAGGGACACACCAGCTCAGGGACAAGGATTAGAAGCCAGAAGGGGACAGGAAAGCCAGTAACAGGGGACCCAAGGTTGAGAAGGAGAGTGCTGACATGTTGTAGGGTTGATAACCAATGTCACAAAACAATATATGTACTGTTTAATGAGAAGCTAGTTTGTTCTGTGAACCTTCATCTAAACTACAATTACAAATAAATACAAATAAAAATAGTGACCCAGAAAGTGTTTTGTTAAACTCCTGTTTTATGAAATAATCTGTGTTTGGACAGTTTGGAGTAAGAGGAGATTATTACAGCTATGGATGACAGATCTGGGATTGGAATTCCTGATGCCAATGTGGGAAAATCAGTGTGTCCACAGGAAAGTGTAGATCACTTTGCTGGTAAGAAGGATGTATATGAATAAAATATCAGACTGTGAGAAGACCCAGATGATTCCAGTGAGTGTCTAGATATGAGAAGGCTTACTGTCATCATCGCTAACTTAGAGTAATTCAGTTAGATTTGTATTTAAATGGTCTGTTTTGCTCTTTGAAAATAAATCTATATAACCAAAAGATAAAAATAAGACTATCAGAGCTTAGAGCCAACAACACAACCTGGCACAGCAGGCTACCTGGAGCTTCTCCCCAGACTTCTCCCAAATCCTTTTGGCCAGAGTTGAGTCCTAAACAAACTAATCACCAATGAAAAGAAAATTAGCACAGCTGATTTAGAGCAATCATGGTTTCAGCCCTGGAGCTGGGAGAGAGGCCCGCCGTCTGGGCCAGTTGCCACCTGAATGAAATGTTCTTGAAGGAGGAAGAGGGGAAAGGCTGATGGGTAGGCATCTCTCTGTCACGGATGCCCACTGTCTCAGCCCACGTGAACAGATCTGAACCCTTTCAGATCTGGTTCTACTGTGTCATGTCTCACCTGGGGCCCAGAAATTTCAGCCAAGACCAGTCTTCCTGGCTATGCCCAGAAACCTCCTCCAGAGCTGTGCCAGGGTGTTGACAGGGATCTGGGCACAGTCCCAAATGACTACAGGCACTCACAAACCACTACCTCTTTCTAGTCAGGAGAAACTTTGCATGGGAAGCAGCCACACTGCTTCTCCAGCACACTTCTCTCCCTGGCACTCAACTTTTTCCTTTTCTGGAATTCTAACAACATATTCTCAATGATGGCTTTGGGGGAAATAGAGAGAAACAAGTGTCCGTCTGACAGCAGCTGCTCCTGCCACGGTGTGCGGCTACCTTTGTGCACAGGGTAGCTGGGGACACAGGGGTTTTAGTGCCGGGGAAACACATGTGAACTTCAATAAATGCCACTGTTGCAGCAGAAAGAGCAGTGCACTAATAAATAGCAAGGAGACCTGAGCCCCAAGTCCCTCTTCAGAATAAATGTCTTCATTGGTAAAATTGTTTAGAGGGAATGCAGCCGAGTGGGGATGGGAGAGTTCCACCTATTTTGCAAACTAGATAAAAAGGCCTCCATGAAATTCTCTAGTAAAGTGCTCCAGTCAGACCCATTCCTACCTGGATAGTGGGGTTGGGAAGCCCAGGAGGACGGAGGTAACAGGAACTGTAGGCATCCAGGTGCAGAGCTGGGCGTTTCCAACCTGGCTCCATGATCATACAAGGAGGTGTTAGGACACAGCAGTGGAGGGTGCCCAAGGTCACATCTAACTGTCTGGAACAGTGCTTCTTAACTGGGATTCACAACCTGTAGAGTTCAGGAGCCTTTGACCTGGGATTAGAACACATTACAACTTTATCCATAGCCTTTAACTCGATTTTGACTATAGCAACCCTCTAGGACTTATGGGACAACTGCCTACAGGGCTTCCAAGGCTGTAATCTTTATGGAACCAACTGCTGTGTTTTTCTCCTCATGGAGTGGCTAGTGGGTTCCAACGAGCTACCTTCTGGTTTGCTGCCAAGCACTTAACCTCTGTGCCACCAGGGTACCTTCGTTACACGGTGTGCACCTCTGTTTCCTCCATTACGAGTAAAGGCAGTAAACTACAATTTTGGTCACAGTGCTGGCAGAAGCTGGCAGGCCTTTCGTGTCCCTTTATGGTCCATATATATCTTGAAACAACTCATCTCCTGGAGTCAGAAGAGACCTGGTGGCAACCAGTTTGGGCTGGGCTACCTCAAATTTACATTTATTACAGCCACCCCTACCTCTGCATATATAATATGCTAATAAAGAAACTCACGAATTGCCATACGACACATTAAAAAACTAACACACTTGACAACTGTCTTTCAACACAACTAGTTTCCTTTGTCATCCTATGTGTTTTATTTTAAGCACATGAAGATACTCTGGGAAAGAGATCTGTAGCTTCAGCAGACAACAAAGGGTCTACAGCACAAAAAGGGTCAACAGTCCCAGGTCTTGAGGGGCTTTGTTAACACTCGAGGGCTTTCCTGGCAGTCACACCCCGGACACACAGGGCAGCTACAGCTTGGCCACGCTGGTGGGGCATGAGGGCAACTGCTATGCTGAGGGGAGGTTCAGGCAGGAAGACCAGGGTCACAGTTCCCAGGGGACCTCAAAGTGGACTCAATGGCTACCACTCACTGCATCATCAGTCTAAGTGAGCAGCTTTGGGCCTCTGCTGCCCACTGTGCAGAAGACTGTCATCAGTGTCTTGTCTTAAATCACAGGGTGCTCAGGAGAAGGAGAACAGAACTCCAGGCTCACAGTGGAAGGAGTGGAGTGAGCATCATGGGTTCTTAAGGAATTGCTTCAACTGAGTGGGGTTAGGAAGAAAGATTCTCCGACTACCTGTAGTTCTACTGAGGCCCTTCATGAAGCAATTCATACCTGGGTGAAGAGAAAAAACTACTTAATGTAAAAGTTGAGCCATGTGAGTTTCAGACAAGCCTCCAGCCTCGAGGGAGTGCTGCGCACATCCTTCCTCTCTGGGTAGCTCCTCCACCTCTGCCTCTCCTTCCAGACCCTCCCTGGGAACACAGCCACACTTCAAACCCAGCTAGAGCTCAACTCAGGCCTGGCCCTGGGGGCAACGCCTGTCTCCCTTCTCACCAAGACCCAGTACCAGCAGCAGCCCCCACCATGCAAGGACATCATTTCACAAGGGAGGGACGCAAAGGTGATGCTCTTGCTCTTACTGACCTGTGCCCGGGTCCCTGAGCGTGGCTTCCTTCTCTCTCTGTTAAGACTTTCCAAACCTCCTCTCAGTCACAGGGCAAAGCTTGGCCTTGCTCACATGAGAATACAGGGTACAACACCTCTTTATGACCTGCAGCTTGCCCGTGAGGGTAACCAATCACCATCAAGTAAGTTCTGACTCATGGTGACCCCATATATGTCAGAATAGAACTGTGCTCCACAGGGCTTCCAATTTTCAAGAGTAGATGGCCAGGGCTTTCTTCTAAGCTGTCTCTACTTGCTTTTTACGTTTTGGTTAGCAGCAGGATGTGTTACCTTTTTGCATTGCCCAAAGAACTCCCACCCATGAGAGAAGCTGAGCTCACATCCTCCAAGATCAGCCCTTCGGCCCCCTTCCAGCCCATGAGCGGACTTGATTCCTCTTGCCCTGGCCTGGTGCCTGTCAGGTGAGGCCCAGGTTAATGGAGCACCTTGCATTTTGCTTCCCAGAAGGTGTGAGATAACCATGAGGGTGGAGCTGGGGTGAGTGACACAAAAGGGTTTAATTTGGGTGTTGGGAGGGGGATGAAGTGGGGGAGCACTGAGGGATGATGGGATTTGGCCTGAGAGTCTGAGAACCCAGACACCGTCAAGGAGTAACTCTAAGGTGCAGGCCAGCTGCCCACAGAGGGGCTGGCAGGCCAGAGGAAGCTGTCTATCCCATGAGGGACAGTGATAGAGGCTTCCTGGAGGGAGGCCTGAAGCAGATGAGGAGAATCTTGGTGAGTAGAGAGAGGGAGAGACGGAGGCCCTGAAAGAAGTCAAGCTCTAGGCCTGTGTGGAGAGGCAATATCAGGCCATTGTACTCTGTGTGGGACAGCTCTCAGGAGAAAATGGGCCCAGTGGTTAAGTGAAGGAGTCTTGGTGGCACAGCGCTTCAGCACTCAACTTTAAACCAAAAGGTTGGTACTTCTGTGAGAGAAAGACATGGCAGTCCGCTCCTGTGGGGATTTACCATCTTGGAAACCCTATCGGGAAGTTCTGTCCCATCCTATAGGGTTACCATGAATCAACTTGACGGCAATGGGTTGTTTGGTTTGGGGTAGAGTGCACATGGGAAGCTCTTAATTAAATGACTGTGAACAGACCTCTTTATTATAGGACTTACCAGACTTACCAGAGGTTTTTGCCTACTAATATGCACGGTGACCCTCATAGTGTATCTGGGACTGGTGTTCTGTGATAGACTGGGCTGGCCTGAGGAGTATGGGAGGTGGTGGGAATTGATGAGATTAGACAGAGGGTAAGGGGCTTTGAACGTCAGGCCAAGAAGACTAGACTTTTCCTTGGGGCCAGTAAAGAGTCTCAGAAGGTGGTTAACTGAGGGATTTAGAATCAGGGAATCTGGGGCAGTTTAGTAGCCAGCAAGGTCATGGCTATGGTAAGACATGGCCACCCCACCTGCCATCCTCTCTTCCCACCTTGACAGCAGAGTCCATGGACACATTCAATAGAGAATGAACTCACAGACACAGGTGAGGAGGGAGGAAAGGTTAGGCAGCCCTGGAATCCAAATTTCAGTTAAGAGCCTTTGGCATAGTGAAGGCTGCTTGGGTTTAAATCAGGGCTTTGAACCAGTTTCCTTCAGGTGCCAACCCCTGCTGAGATGAGAATTTGCATGTCTAACAAGTTCCCCAGCCACTGATACTGCTGGTAAGAACCAGTGGTAGAGTAGTGGGTTTCAAAATTTATTATACTTAAGAATCACCTGGGGATCTTGTTAAACAGTAGATTCTGACTCTGTCTATCTGGGGTGCAAATACAAATTTTCAACAGAATTCCAACTGGAACAAACCAGCTCGAAGCTCAGTTTCAAACAGACTAGTACCTGATTGCCTTCCCAGACATTCAAGTGCCAAATGCATTAAGTTAACCTTTAAACTCTTGAACTATTCCAGCCACAAGCAGGTGTACCCAACCCAACCTGTGTCTACCCCCAGCTTTTCTCCTAGAGTCAGTAACCCTCAGACCTGCCCTGTTCTAACACTCCTGGGGCCTTAGGGGTCTTTGGGGGGGGGAGTATCAGTGTTAATATCTGAAAACTGAGAGTATGAAGCTTGTCTAAGGTTCCTCAGCTTTCCATTGTTAGATTCTAATTTAGGCTTCCCAACAAATTAAAATTGAAACATATTGCCCTCAACTCCTAGCAACTCTACAGGACAGAGTAGAACTGCTCCATAGGGTTTTTCCAGGGAGCAGCTGGTGGATTTGAACAGCTGACAGTTTGGTTAGTAGCCAAGGTCTTAACCACTGTACCTCCAGGGCTCCATCAGCAAGTCAAGAGATACAGAAATCAGAGTGATGTTTCTCTAAATACAGCCAGATTATCAGAATCGCTGGGCCTGGCTAAGGGTTAGGTGGTACTCATTCAAATACACATTCTATGGTCCTAAGCCCAGACCTACTGAGTCAGAACCCCAGGAAACTGCATGTTGGGAAACAAGCTCCCTGGAGCACAGGGATGTTTGAGACCCCTGTGCTTGGGGCAGGACCTCCTGGGCCAGGCACCCCAGCCACTTGTGCAAATGGCAATTCAGTCTATCATAGTCCTTCCAATCTACACAGTTCCTCCAATCCAGCCATTGTCAGGTGAAAGCTCTAGAGAAATGAAGCATCGCCCCAAAGGAGAGGAGGCAGAACATTCTGCCAGGAAATCAGTCTCTGCCTTCTGCAGCTCCCAGTCGACAAGCCTGCTGTGTTCCATATCTGGACTGCTTATCACTCACCCAAAATAACTTAAACGCATGGTCCCACCAGCTGCAGCTTTCTCTGCAACTCGCTGAATTCAGCAGCCAAACACGATGGGTTCTGCTCTACCACAGCGGCAACTCCAGTCACTTCATCTGTGGGAACACAGGGCCCAGGAAGCGGCCCTCCCTCATGGCCACCTGTACTGGGTTGAACAGTGTCTCCCAAAGTCATGGCCATGCAGAACCTCAGAACATGACCTTATTTGGAAATGAGGTCTTCGCAGGCTAAACTAGTAAAGCTTGCAATGAGATCGTATTAGAATAAGGTGGGGCCTAAACCCAATGATGGTTATCCGTGTAACAGGAGGACCTAGGGAAGGCAGCACATTGGGACAGACACCGACATTATGAGTGATGTGGCTGTAAGCCAAGGGATGCTAAGGGTTGCCTGGAGCAACCAGAAAGCTAAGAAAAAACAAAGGATTCTTCCCTTAGAGGTTTTGAGGCAGCTCTACTGACATGTTGATTTTGGATTTCTAGCTTTCCGAATTGAGAACGCACTGCTGTGGTTTTAAGCCACATTGTGCTAATTGGTACGGCAGTCCTTGGAAACACACACCACTGTTGCTGCAGACCCCTACCCGGTTCAGCCCACCTGTCTCAGCCCCACTACAATGCAGAAAGAAAGAACCCTCCACACAGGTGATTCTCCAAAGGGGCCTTTTAATGTGCCCAGTTCTGGTCACAGCTGTTCTCCCAACCCCCGTCTTTGAAGTTCACGTCCACTAGGTCTCTTTCCTTCAGGAGGACAAGCAAGCATCCTGCTGTCTTCTGCTTGGATGACCATATCCCAGGTATGGTCAACTTTAGTAGTGGCAAATAAATATTGGTCTTAGGGGCAGTGTCTGGCAGGGGTGGTCCCTGAGCATGTCGTCACTGCAGCTTCATGCCACTCCGCCTCCGTGAGTCCTTGCGGGCGATGGGGCTGAAGTTGACAATCTCTTTGTAGATGTGCTCTGAGGGAAGACAGGGTGTGTCAGGGTGGGTAAGAGGGCACCGAGGGCAAGAGGGAGCCGCTCAACACCGTGTGGAGCAGTTCCGAAAGAAAGGACAAGCAGACAGCATCTAGAAGGGGGCAGGAGGGTCTGGGAGGGCAGTGTTTCCAGGCGTAAAATGAGCAAGGCAAAGAGGAATGAGCCTGCAGGGCAAGGACAGGAAGGGGACCGAGGCCCCAGCTCTTACGCTTCCACTCGTCCACTGTGAGCTTCTCGTGCTCTAAGGATTCATCAAACAGCTGTTGGGCCTCCGTCTCCTCCTCAGGGTCCCGGAAGGGTTCAAAGAAGGGGTGGGCGAGGGCCTGTGAGGCGGTCAGGCGCTTGTCCACGTCTAGCTCCAGCATCTTCTCCAGCAGGTCTCTGGCTGCAGCAACAGAGCCATGAACCAGCTCCCCCCTCTCAACTTAAGCAGCCCAGGAGAGCTGCCTACTGGGTGTCAGGAACATCAGGACTACAGAGGCCCTCCAGGGACAGGCCCTCAGACTCACCCTGAGGGCTGGCTGTTGGGAAGAGCTGCGAGAAATCCTTCTTGGGACTCTGTGGCAGGGACTGGATGTAGGATTTGGCCTGGAAGACAGAAAGCATCCACTGATCACCAGCTGTCAGCTCCCTGGGGCTCAGGCGTCAGGTACAGAGCAGGGATTTCTGAGCAGCCCCAGTGAGCAGGGCTGAAGGCTCAAGCCACAGGCAAAGGTGGGATGAAGGTGAGAGCACCTGCCAGAGCAGAGGAGCACTGGGGGCAGGCACAGGTGACCCCTCCTCCCAGCCCACCTGCTCCCTGACAGCCACACCCACAGCCCAGGTCCCATCTGCCCCTTACCGCCTTGTCATTCAACTTCTGCACAAACTCTGCCCCTGGCACCCCAGTCACTTTCAGGATCTCGGTCAGCTGGTGCAGGTCTGGTCAGTGGGTTAAGGCCAGCCTGGTTCTCTGAGGGTGGGTCTGAGGCTGCCCTTTGCACAGCCCCCATCAGTCCCACTGGGGGACGGTCCAGGCTCCATACCTTCCTAACTTTATCTTTTTCCTAAGTTTATCTTTCCAGATTCAGTTTCTGGAAGTCTTCCAGACTTGCTGGGCCAAACGAGGGTCTCTTCCCAACAAACGTTCCCAGTCCTCGAGTGCCACCTTCCTAGTCCTTACTCCCCCCAGTTACTGCAGCCTGTCTCCTTGTCACCGCATCCACCCCGTACACTGTGGGCTCTCTACAGAGCAGACCCACATTTGCCGACCCAGTGCCACACAGGGCCAGCACCCCCAGGTGTTCAGTTAGCATGTGTGGTCCAAAACGTGAAGTACGTCATAACACGGGGTTGGGGGGCAACTACAGGTGATTTCTTATTGTTGTCAGCTGTCATAAAGTTGACCCCAACTCATGGCGACTCCATGCACCCAGACTCAGTTGTAGATCAAACCACAGTTGCAGAAGCCCATCACCCACAAAGACCTCTGTGAGCAGAGCTACAAGCCTTTGTGATGGTGGACGGACACATCTCACCCCTGACATATTTCTGGCTGTATATTTTTTCACCCCAATTAAACTCTCCCCCAAAATACCCCCTCATCTCCCTGCACAACGACAAACGCTGAGCCTGGGAATGCCCAGCCCTGCTGACTTTCCCCAACTGCACATCCCCATCCATGTGAAAAGAATTATCCTTTTTAGAACAGCTTAAGAAAGGCATAGGATGGGGGGCGGTAGGTGTTTACTGTCCCCGCAGGAGGAGATAAAATAAAGAGCAAAGTAGGAACAAATAGAGATCATAAACTTTAGAACCCTCCTCCTGTTCCTTTTAACCTTGAGGTATGAGTAGGGCTGATTGAGCTCAGGGCATAACTTTGTTTTCACTGTCAATTACACACCTGCCTCGGGCCATTATCTAGAAAGCCTTGACAACAAGATCACGAGGTTTCAGTTTCAAGTTAGCTAATAGCTCGTGTGGTCGGGGGGCAGGGCAAAAATCACATCACCTCAAGATCACAAGGTTTCGGTTTCAAATTAGGTTTGGGTTTCAAATTAGCCAATAGATTGTGTGGTCAGTGGGCAGGGTAAAACTCACGTCACTTTGACTATAAAAACGATAAAGACAGACAGCTCTCTCTCTTGGTCGGGCTGCCTTTAAACCAGAAAAAACTCTTTCCTGTCTCTCTCAATTCTTTTCCCGCCGACGCCTCTCCCTCCGTGCGTGACCCTGAAAAGTGTTGGGACCAGCTCCTGGCATACAGTGATCTTGTTCATTAACTAATTTTCAGACAGAGGTCACCAGGCCTTTGCCTCATCTTAGTCTGGAAGCCCTGCTGAAAGGCATTCAGCATCACAGCAACACACCAGTTCTAAAAACAGACGGGCAGTGATGCGCTAGCTGGGAATCCAACCCAGGTTCTCTGCATGAAGGGAGAATTCTACCACTGAACTACCACTGTCCCCACTGGGGACAAGATTTCTTCAGCTGACTAACGTACATCTTAAAGTTGTGCTACAGGGAACACGCATCGTTTCCACATTAAGAAAAAAAAGAAAATTAAATTAAGTGTCTGTTGAATGAGCGAATCCCTGAAGGAAGTTTGGCCTTTCCACCAAAGGATACAGTCGTCCCCCTTGAACAGAGTTTTCCCCGTCAGCATCTCTGCCATGATACAGCCAACAGACCAGATGTCCACTGCAGAGGGAGGGGGAGGAGGTGCCACTTCACTGTCTGACCAGGACCAACTGACCAGTCAGCACACAGTAACCAAGATGGCTGCAAGAAACCTGGCCCATGCCCCTCTGACCGGCCACCACTGACCAGTCTGGTTGTAGTGCATCCAGCTGAGGATCACCTCCGGGGCCCGGTACCAGCGGGTTACCACATAGCCGGTCATCTTCGTATCCGCAGGCCGTGCCAGCCCAAAATCCAGGATCTATGGCTCAGGGAACACAAGAGGGAAGAGCTTGCTGAGGGAAAGGGACTCCCAAGAAGCTTCATGAGGATCCTTTTGCAGAAAGGTCCACCCTGAGTCTGGGAGGACTGTTTGCAGCCACTCACCTTCAGTTCACAGTCCTCATTCACAGCTAGGTTGCTCGGCTTCAGGTCCTGGAGCAAGAGGAGACAGAGTGAGCACTGGGCTGAGAGGTAAAGACAGGGTAATTGCCTTGGCACAGCGTGTGACCAGCTGTGTGACATCAGCCAAGCCCCTGTCCCTCTCGGGGCCTCAGGTTCTTCATCTGCTAAATGAAGGTTAGGCCAGGTATCCTCTAGGTGCTATCCGGCTCTAAGATGTTCTTGGAGCCAGAAACACGGTCAAGACTGGTTCCCTTTAGCACTTCCCCATAAAGCTTTCCTGGGCCGAGGCTAGGTCTGAAAACCCCACGTACCATGCTCCTGAGGATTACCCCCTCCCTCTCCACTGCCCCCCTTCCCTGCCTGCCAGAGAGCCCCTCCAGGAGTAGGACAGGCTCCCCAGGGGACAGCAGCAGAGGCAGCACTCACCCGGTGGATGACCCCAGCTGAGTGGATATACTGCGTAGAAAGAGAGAGAAGGGTAAACCCGCTGCCCCAGCCTCTGCATCAAGCCCTTGAGGCTGGTCCCAAAAACTCCTGTGCCTTGTCACAGCGCACTTCCTCTAGCCCCCACGGACTGTGGTGATTGTTGTTAGCTGCCCCTTGAGTTGCTCTGACTCATACGGACATGTATACAGAACAAAGCGTTGGCTGGTCCTGTGCCGTCTTTACAGTCATGGGTATGTTTGGGTTCAATGTTGTGGCTCCTGTGTCATCCCCTTTCCTGGGGGCTTCCCTGGTTTTCACTGATGCTCTCCTTCCCCAAACACAATGTCCTTGTCTGGCAACTGGTGTTTCCTGAGGATGTGTCCAAAGTGAGGCAAAGTCTTGCTACACTCGCTTTTAAAGAACATTCTCATTGGCTTTCCCCAAACCACAGGTTCCCCTTCTGCCGCCCTCCAAGCTTCCACCCACCTTGAGACCCTTGAGCATCTGGTACACCAGGTATTGAATCTTCTCCTCACTGAACTCCATTCTCATGATCTTCTGCAGATCCATCTGCATGTAAGGCATCACCAAGTAGCTGGAAGGTATGAGAGATTCTTGCAACAGTCCCCAACCCCAGGTCTGAGCTTAGAGGACGAGTGTGGGGCAGAATTGAGGCCTTAGAGACGATCTCTGGTGTGCAAGAAGAGGAAACCCTGGTGGTGCAGTGGTTCAGTACTACAGCTGCTAACCACAAGGTCAGCAGTTCTAATCCACCAGGCGCTCCTTTTAAATTCTATGGGGGCAGTTCTATTCTGTCTATAGAGTCGCTACGAGTCAGGATTAAATTGACAGCAGTGAGTGGTACAAAGAACCAGCCCCACCACGGCCAGCCAGACCTCAACACAGACCTCCTGACGCCCGGCTCCCAGCTTCCTTACGGCGGGCCACCCAGTTGTTGGCACTCTGCAGAGTATGCATTTAATTTGGAGCATGCTCAGGAAACCCAAATGGAGCAGTGTTCCCTGTCTCCAAAAGTGCCATCTCCTTGCCCTCCTCCAGGCCCCACAGAACACCACTGTCTGTGAGTTAGAAACAGCTGCATTTCCTTCTTCTCCTGTCCAACTGTTTTCTTTCCTGGACAGTCATGCTCAGCTGACATGGCTCCACAAACAAATAAAACGTCTGGACTTCCAAGAAGGACACAGTCGTACCACTTCCAGGAGGATGGGAGAAGGAAGGAGAAGGTGGCTGTGGGCACCACACCCCTTTACCGGATTGCGAAAAACCAAACTATTACTCCAGGGAGGAACAGCAAAGTCCAGAGCAAAAAGTAATTAAGACTAAAAAAAATGAATTAAAACATAAAAATAAAAAAAGAATAAAAAAATTAAAAAGGCCATCTCCAGGACTCTTTGAATTTTTGAAGCCTTTTTGGCCCGACCACATTCCTTGCACCTGTGGGAACTCTGCCCCACCCACAGCTCCTCTCCCCTGTTTGTCTCGCACCTCTTGGTGGCTCCTGATTCTTTCATCCCAACTTACCCCTTTCTGAAGTCTCCTTGTCCTGGAACCACCTTCCTTTGACCTTGCTTCTTCAAGCAACCACACCTTTTCTAAACTCTGCCTCACCTCCCAACTTGTAGAAGTCGGCAAACCTTGGCCTCACTTTCTTAACTCCCAAACCCCAAAATCTGTTACCACTGAGTCAACTCTGACTCCCGGTGACTCCAGGTATGTCAGGGTTTTCAATGCCGGGACTCTAACCCTGGTGGCCCAGTGGTTAAGTGCTACGTCTGCTAACCATAAACGGTCAGCCGTTTGAATCTGCCAGGCGCTCCCAGGAAACTGTATGGAGCAGTTCTACTCTGTCCTATAAGGTGACTAAGCGTCAGAAATAACTCGACAGCAGTGGATTTGGTTTGGGTTTTTTAAGTAGATCATCAGGCCTTTTTTTCTGTAGTACTGCTGAGTGGATGTGAACCACCAACCCTTCTGTTTGCAGTCAATGAGAACCACCTGTGCCAACCAGGGACCTTGTCCCCTGTAATCTAGTTTCTGCTCCTGTCCTACCACCCAGACAGCTCAGATCTTGTTTGGCAACAGGCTGGACCCAGATACACTCACCGTTCCCATTCTTCCTGTTTGATCTTTGGAAATGTCTGACACTTCCTCAAAGATCTCTGCAGGTTGTCTCCTTACCACACTGTACCCTTACCTGTCCCTGCTCCTAGTCCAGACCTTCCTGTCCTGAGTGTGAGATTTGTTTGCAACTGCTGGTTAAATGCTTGAATGTTCACAGGCTCTTCAAAAATGAAGTATCCAATACAGAGTTCATATCTGTCCCCTAAAACCAATTCCTTCTCTTCCTCATATTTCAAACAGGAATCTGGGCACCCCGGCTCCCCTCCAGGCCACCTCCCTCAGCCACCACATCTTAGTTCATACACCATTCTGCCCCACATGGGTCTCAAGTCTGCTCTGGGCATCCCATCACCTCTACTTTACACTAAGGTCTAGGTCACTAACACTGGCCTCCCGACTGTCCCTCCTCGGAGCTGCTCCCTGTTCCTCTCTTACCACTTCCAGAATTGTTCTTAGCAGTCACCAAGTCAGCAGCCGACACATGGTGAACTCACACACAACAGAATGAAACAAACTCTAGTTCTATGTCATCCCCATGATCAGCTATGGATCAGAACGCTGTGACCCACAGGGTTTTCAATGGCTGATTTTCAGAAGCAGATAGCCAGGCCTTTCTTCCCAGTCCATCTGAGTCTAGAAGCTCTGCTGAAACCTGTTCAGCACCAAAGCAACAGGCCAGCTTCCACTGCTGTGAGGGTGGTGGCTGTACATTAGGTGTACCAGCTGGGAATTGAACCTGGGTCTCCTGCATAGAGGGTGAGTAATCTACCATTGAACTACAGAGTCTCCTGCTGCCACAGAGCATCCCCGAATCCAATCAGATCACATCTCGGCCATGGACTTGAGGCTGCCTGTAGGATCGAGTATGGAGTCAGCCTGACCAGACCAGCCACTGGTCCCCACTGGCTGCACAGCGTTTCTCAGCTTGCTCAGACAGTCCTGTCTCTTGCCTGCATCTTGGCCTTTGCCCGTACAGTTCCTTCCACCTCCAGCCCCTCTATCTTAGGCCAATGTAAATTCATCCCTCCAGACTGAGCTCCAACGTGATGTCCCCCAAGGCAGCACCTAGTCCCCAGAACTCTGCTCCTGCCCACAGCACTGACTATACTGTTGTCATTGTTCATTTAGAAGCTGCCTCCCAACCCACGGTGTCTTGAGCAGGGGCTTGTGTTTAGTTCTGGTCCACTTTGAATTCCCATTGTGAGGCCTAGCAACTGGCATTACAGGAAAGAACTCCACTCAAAGACATTGTGTGGAATTTAAAACAGAAGCGTGCTAGCAAAGAGGCCTTCAGCTACACTGAAACAGGATCACAAAAATAAATAGCCTGCCTTCCTATAAAGACTCCCAAATTTTAGACCAGGTACTGCATTAATGAAACCCTGAATTCAGCAACTGAATTTTCTGGTCCTAGGTAATTCTGTCAAGAATCCTATTAGCCAGGGGTCGTCATGGCTTCCATTCTAAGTGTATGCTAGAAGAAGCCCCAAGATCCAGACCCACACCTGGCCCCCCAGCGAATGGCCAGGTAAGAGTCTATAAACCCTGTGAAGTCTGGCACGTAGGTGTGTGCATGGACGTGTGTCTCAGGCTGGGTAACTAGCAAAGCAGCTCTGCAGACAGCTCCAGGAAAAGTAAGTAACCTGTGAAGCCCCTCCTGTCTCTCTCTGTCTTCCTCTCCTCCCTTGGCTGAAAGAATCCCTCCAGAGAGAATCTCACATGCACAAGGCAAAGAGCACCCCCTCCAACCCTAAGAGAAAATATGGATCCTTCCCCAACTAGCTCATGAATGGTGAGGGGGACCGGCAAATGTCCCCAGAGCCCAGTGCAGTCAACTCACAAGTCATGGAAATTGCGCAGCGAGGAGGCTGGGGTGAAGACGTCCAGGAGCCCAATGACCTGGGGAGAAGTTCACCAGTGAGAGCCGGGCAGCCAATGCCCTCTCAGTACCCATTCCCCTAGGGCCCCAGCCATACAAAGGGCCACCTACTCTTCCCTAATAAACCACCTCCGGTAGGAGGTAAGTCCTCAGCCTTCTTGGGAGGGAACCTACAATAACAGAGTGATGAAGAATCAGGATGGAGAGAAGAGAAATGGAACATTCCTCTGCTCATTGCTCCCAAATCTGGTTGGTGTTCAGGACAAGCAGCTTAAATCTGGCCTCAACTCCAGGAAGGACCCACGAGTGGCAACCAGCGTAATAAAGGAGGGGCTGGGGAAAGAGCCTTCCAGCGAGTACAGGGCTGGTTGGAAACTAGGGGCAAGATCATTCCTGGCTAGAGGTCAAAGGGGATGAGTTTGCTGAAGGAGAGGTCTAAAAATGTGCACAATATTTTAAAATCATGATTTCAACTGTTTGCCCTCTAATCTAGACATCCTGGAGCAAAAATGCCTTTTGCAAGGCCCAGCTCTGGGTCATTGGTTTTCTTAGCCATCTCTCTCAGAAAGGACAGTGTAATGGTTAGGCACTCAGGCCTGGAGTCAGGTTGCTGAGGATCAAGTTCACCAACTAGCCTCATAACCTGTGAGCTTTTTTGTGTCTCCATCTCCCCATCTGTAAAATGTGGGTAATAGTATTTGTCTTATACAGCATTGTGAGGATTAAACTAGTCAGTTTATGCGAATCCCTTAGAACACTGCCTGGCACACAGTAGGTGCTCAGTAAGTATCCACTATTACTATTACTGGAGTCCTGGTGGCAACATGTTTAAGAGCTCAGCTGCTAATCAAAAGGTCAGCAGTTTGAATCCACCGCTGTCTCCTGCAGGGAATTTCACTCTGTCCTGCTATGAGTCAAAATTGACAGCAATAGCCAATAGGTTTGGTTTTTATTCTTATTGACCTCTAGGTCATACGTGGAACCAACAGTAGCCATGAGTCTAGTCCCAGCTGGCCACCAACTCTTGGGCCTAGACCAAATCACAAAGTTCTTTCCTACCCATTTCCTCCTAACTGGTGAGACAATACATTTGCACCTTCCAAAGTTCATTCTGCTCCACGGCCACTGCTACTCTTAGAACCTTTTCTGGGCAGCGAGCAGGGCAGGTCGTGACATCCCTGTTTTCATAATGAGGTCAGAAAAGAAAGTTACTACCAAGGATCAGTAGAGCAGGGAGATTTCTGATCTGCCGGCCCTGTCCTGGGCAGCCGATGTCTCTCTCAGGCAGTCTCCATAACCCACCCAGGGGTCTTCCCGGAAGCACCCTGCAGGCCCACCTACATTCTCATGCTGCATGTGTTTCATCAGCAGCAGCTCGCGATAGGCTCTCTTGGCGAACAGCTCAGACTGGAAGGGCCGACTCAGCTTCTTGATGGCTACCGTCTCCCCTGACCGCTTGTCGATGGCTGAGCTGTAGGGGCACAGGCAGGTCAGCTGGCAGCACCCACTCCAGATCCGGGTGCTACCTCCCAGGTGACACCGAGGAGCCCAGGAGGTCCTCCCCAACCAATCCCCTGATAGGCTGGACTGGGGAGGAGATGATGCCGACCACTAGAATGTGGAGGAGCCGAGGGAAGCACAATGACGTGTGCTGCTGCAGGACAGTCAGACATGTGTTAAAGTGGACAAGGACACAAGGACACTCTCCAGGGCAACCGAGCATCACTTCCTCCTCTTGGGCCTCAGTGTAGCTAGGGCTGATTTAACACAGAGAGGCCCTTACAGAGCAGCCCACTGAGAAAAGTGAGGTGACACTATGCCACCTCTGCCACAGTGGGGGCTTCTCCCTCCTCCTCCACTCCGTTGTCCAGTCTCCCTCTCTTCCCAGATCCAGGATAAGCTCCTTGGAGGGCCTTCAAAGCCCTCTGGGTGCTGGGCCCTGTGGGCCCTCCGTTAAGGCTGTAGACGTGCTGCCTTCAGTAGCCAAGGGAAGAGACACCCAGGGCTGGCCAAAGAGGGCCAAAGGTTCAGCCGCCCAGATCCAGGTTTGCTGGGAGGCTCCCCGCCACGTCTCAGTGCCTGGGCGCGCCCACCGTCCGCCCCTACGACCTGAGGTCCCCTGCGCCCCCCAGCGGCTGTGTAGGCCCGGCGGTCTCACCACACAGCTCCGTAGGCCCCGGTGCCAATGTGTGCCAGGGACACATAGGTCTTGGGCAGCTCCCAGGCGGTCTTGTTAATGTCCTGCTTGTAGAAGCCCTTTTTCCGGGTGAAGCTCATCCCGGGAAACCAATCTCGGAAGAAGCAGCGCCGTGGCCGCATTCGCGTTCTCAATGCGCTGGGCGCCCGGAGCCAGGTCCCCGCCTTCGGTCCTGTGCCAAGCCCTCCCCGAGCGCCCGCTCCTCCCTCTGCAAGGGCGGGGACACCAGGCCTGCGACTCGTCACACCTGCTGGCTCACCCAGGTGTACGGGGCACAGCGACTCCTGGGCCTGCCCCCGACAGCCTGGTGCTGGGGAGGCCCATGTTTCCATCGTGGTCTGAGAGTACGTGGCACTGGGGACAGACGAGTGCCGAAGTGGCAGGTGCGGCCCACCTGAGCAGACTTGCTGTTCTTCGGGAACGAGGAGCTTCCTGGCCAATGACGCTGGGGTGGGGTTCGTGGATCAGAGGGTCTCACTCTTGCGGAGAAGAGCTGGAAAGTAGGGGCCTTCTATCTCCCTTACAGCCCTGACTCTATAGGAACAGCTCCCCTGGAATCTGGAAGACAATTTCGGATAAAACCAAAACTTTTTATTACGGAACGTTTCAAAGTACACAAAAATAGACTAGCGCATGCTTCTGATGGGGGAATATGCACATGAATCACCTGGGAATTTTATTAAAATGCATATCCTGATTCAGCAGGTCTAGGCAAGTGCGCATGCCTAAAGTGCTCCCAAGCTCAGAGAGTCTCTGGGCTACACTCTGAGTATGAGGGCCCTAATGAACCCCTTGACCCCTACTACTCAGCTTTTGACAATGATATCAACTCATGGACAGTTGTATCTATACACCCTTCTCCCAACCTCATTATTTTCAAACAAAGCCCAGACATCTTATTTCATCCATAAATATTGTTTGTATCCCTAAAAGATAAGGATTCTTTTTAAACAACATAGTCACAGTATCGTTTTACACTTATAATTAATAAAGGTAGCTCTGTAATATCAAGTATCCAGTCCAGATTCAAATTTGTAGTATTGAGCATGGTTTTTGTTGGCTCAGGAGGGCAATTACAAACCAGGGCTTTCTGCCACCTATTTTTGGTGGTATGTGCAGCCTGAAGATGACGATTTCAGTGCTAAAATTAAATGACAGAGTCCCCTGAGAAACGGCAGGAAGGAGACAGGCCACTTGGATGCCTGTGCCAGGGACACCGTCTCTGCCCTAAATTGTCTGGCCCATGGTGGCCTGGTAATGGGGTGAGGAAGCAGTGAAGACCACTTGTTTCACTTTGTCAAAGGGAGAGAAGGGGTCTTGAAAAGGAAAGGAATTAGCTCATGGTCTTCAGTAAGCTGGAGAGCTGCACTAGGGAATCTGCAGACCCCAAATCTGGCCCCATAGCCTGTCCCATGAAGACCAGCTTGGCCTTCCTTGCCCAGGCACTGCCTGGAAAAATAATTTTGGGGTGAGGGATCCCACAGAAATGCTCAACGGGCATTGTAGGAAGAAAATTGGTCTTACTCACCTCTGGCACACAGTGGGACCAATAAATGTGTAGAGAACGGATGGAGGAGTCAGCCCATAAGAAATGAAGAAAAAATTTAATGAACACTTAATGTTTGTCATGTGCCAGTCATTACTCTAAGTATTTTACATATACAGCTCACGCTGTCCTGTTAAGAGGCCTATGAATCAGTATTGTTATTACCTTTATTTAGGGATGAGCAACCTGAGGTATTGCTATGAGTCGAACCCGACACCACGGAAGTGGCTTTCTTTAACCTAAGGTATAGAGAAGTTATGTACCTTGCTAAGGTCACACAACTGGTAAAAGGCAGAGTTAAGTGAAGAATCTAGTACAGGCTGGTTCTAGAGTTCAGGTTGCTGACCATGAGTGTCTGCAGGGTGAAAGAAGGAGACGCAGCGCTTCTTTAAGGAAATGGGCTGTGTTTGAAATCATCTGCCTCACCAGCATCACGAAGATGCGTCTCGACATCAAACCCTGTCTCCGCTAGTCCTTCCTGCCCTGGGGAATTTGACCCCACTCCCTGCCTTCTTCCTAGCCCCACCCACCTACTCTGGCCCTGGGACCCTTTGGAAGGAAGAGGGGATTGTGAGTAGTAACGGCGTTGCAGGATTTCAGGCCTTTGGGGTTGGTGGTGCCAGTGGAAGGCAACTTGATTCTGAAGCTGGGCACTGTGTAAAAAATGATAATAATCAAAACACAAAGACATAAATATACAGTTTATTGCAAGCAGTTGTTATATAAGCATATAGGGAGACCATTCTGATTCTAAAAAACAAACAACTCAGTGAGGTCTAAGCTACAATGAAGTTTATAAAGAGAGGGGAAGGAGAAGAGAAAATCAACCATTGGCTAATCTTCACGTGATTGATTGAACCCTGCCCCCATTCCTGAAATCATCTGACATCTTGTCACTAGGTGACCGCTGATCTCCGGTTGTGGTGCTGGTTTTTCATTTGCATAAATCTGGGAGGCTTTCAAATGGGTGGTGGTGGTGGTTTTTCATTTGCGTAAATCTAGGAGGTTTTCAGACGAGAAAAGTTACTTCATCTCTCCGGAAGGAAAAGAAATTACCCCAAGTTACCTTTTCTTTTTCTTTTTTTGCATTAGATAAACTGGCTTACCTATGGTCAGCAAATGTTGCGGACACAAAGGGGTTTGTAAAGATTTTATCACTGTCCTTATTAGCTGGAAAAGTTCAATCTGATAATTCTACAGCTTTTTGGGGGTCAGGATTTATCGTTAACTTTGGGCTCATGGGTAACAGAAAGTCCTTGAAATCAGAGTGAGATGTCTGTTATCATTTTTTTCCCCACTTTGAGTTCTTGGAAGCCAGAGCATAAAGCCACACACAGCATAAGTAAAGGAGGGGTACCAGGAGACTCAAGCTCCCTTCTGGGCTGGGGATCCAGTTCTCCAGGGTAGCAAAGGGCCTGGGCTGTGGGCCAGACCCTAGGGTGGGGGCTGAAGAAAGGTATGACTGCATCCTCTCTGTTGTGTCCTGAAAAACAGAGAGTGGCAGAGGAGATCTTGGGAGGATGAGGAATACCAGGAAGGTGACTTGCCCAAGTGGGTGCAGTACTGAGGGACACAAGCCTGACAGTCTGGCTGTGGCTTTGGACACCTGTTGAGCAAAGGCCAGGAAGGGACTCAGGCCTCAGACTACCTCTGACACTGACCCTCACCTTGGGCTTGAGGAGGGCCCCTCCCCCTCTTGGCTTGTGTTTTGCTCAGCAACCAGCCAGCCTCTGAAGGAAGCACTTTGGAGGATCCAGGGAGAGGAAAAGGGTGACTGGGGATTTCCTGGATGCCCCCTTCCACAGCCCACTTGCTCTCTCCTCTTGGAGCCCCAGTGACCTTCTGGTCTTTTGGTCCTCAGACACCAACCAACCCAGCCACTGCCTTGTTGGTTTCTGCCCTCTAAACACAGAGGCAGGTGCTTAGGGAATGGACTTCGGAATGAGACTTGAATTTGCATCTGGCTCTGCCATTTACCAGCTTTGTGACCCTGGGTGAAATGCCGTCCCCTCTCTGAACTTGAGTGTCCTCCTTGTAAAATGGGGATGTTCAAGTATGACAAAAATCGGTTGCAGTCAAGTCAGTCCCAACTCATGGCAGGATCATGCGTTACAGAGTAGAACTGCTCCATAGGATTTTATTGGCTGTGATCTTCACAGAAGCAGGTGACCAAGTCTCTTCTGTGGCACCCCTGGGCGGATTGAAACCATCAACTTTTAGGTTTTCTTTGTTAGGTTGGTAGTCCAGCACAAACCATTTATGCTACCCAAGGACCTACAAAGTATGACAAATAGAGTCTTTGGAACATACTGATTAAATCGTAGTATCGTATATATGTTCCTCACAAGCACCTGGTGAGATAGGTACTGTTGATCCCCCCAGCCAAGGATTCCCAGTAACACACATGTGGGTGAGCAAGTCTGGTTCATTGTTTGTTCCCGTGAGAAAGAACATATACCATGGGGAACCATGGGGCATCTCACAAAGAGGATGTCAGGGAGGACTTACCACTGGGTTTGAACTTGTGTTAGTGATTCCAGGGGCTGGTTTAAGGAAGGAATGTTTTGTTCTGGATTGGATGCTGTCAGGAAACTGGGTTAATTCTATGACTAGATGTCTTCATAAATCTTACCCAGAAGGAGGATAGATTGGAGCAAGGCAAAAGCTGTACCTGGTGAAGCAGCAGCTGTCACTTGTGTCAACTGAGTGAAGATGATGCTTGGTCATTTTTGTGGTTTGGACAGTATTCATGTTTTACCTCTGCTCAGACATGACTACAGAGAGATCTTGTCTTTGTGTTGATCTAGCATGGTCCCAGACAGCCTTGTCTGATGTTCAAGTTCCATGTAATTGTTTGTTTGACAGGAGAATGCCAAGACCAAGCTGTGACAGGCCAGTTGCTGTCAACATCAAGGCTTAGTGGATGGGACCAAGCAGTTCCTGGATGTCAGGGCTGCTTTTCTCTGACTTGATACTATCACACCCTGGTACAGATGGAGAAACTGAGGCCCAGGCAGGCTAAGGAATTCGCCCCATATCACATGTAACTACAACAGTGGTGGAAGTATCTTCAGACCTGGTGCCTGGCCCCAGGGTCCATACATTTTGGTCCGTACTGACCAAATGGTCTGGGGAGTCCCTGGGTAGTTCAGATGGTTAATGTGATTGGCTGCTCACTGAAACGTTGCAGGTTTGAGTCTACCCAGAGGCACTTCAGAAGAAAGGCCTGACGGAGCACCTAGTGCAAATCTGTGGAGCATGGTTCTTATCTGATACACATGAAGTTGCCATGAGTTAAAACTGACCTGACAGCAACTGGTTTTGAGCTTACTTGGAACATACAAGAAACCCTGGTGGTGCAGTGGTTAAGTACTACGGCTGCTAACCAAAAGGTCAGCAGTTCAAATCCACCAGGTACTCCTTGGAAACTGTGGGGCAGTTCTATTCTGACCTATAGGGTCTCTATGAATTGGAATTGAGTTTATGGCAATGGGTTTGTGTTTTTTCTTTCTTTCTTTTTTTTTTTGGCATTTACACAGCAAATGCTGAAGAAGTAGTGGCTATTATGGTAGCCTTGTCTTCCCAGCTCTGCTGTAAACCTTTGGAGGGTAGGGACATGGTTTGGGGATTGATGACTGGCTCTTAGAGATTGAGACAAAAGCCCCAGATGATTATAAAGCAAGCATTCCTTCACCCTCATCGTGGCCACCTGGACTCCATCCTGCCTCAAGAACATGGTAGCTCCTCAAATGTTGCAACCCTCCCCACCACGAGTAACAGGGCCAGCACTCAAATCCTCACCATGACTGACCTGAGAGCTCCACAAAAGGAGAAATCATGACTCACCTGGGATCACATGAGGATATGAAACAGGTCAAGAGGCTGAATCTCTGCTTTAGCTCTGTGAGGTTGTATTCTTACAGGGATTTTTAAACTCCAAGAAACAACCAGCCTTGCGACGTGGCAGGGAGATGCACAGGGAAGACCCTAAACATGGGCTGCTCTGTAGCTTGCTAGGCTGTGTTGACTGGGGCAAGTTAGTCATTTCCCTAAGCCTCAGTGTCCACATCTGCAAAATGAGAGTAAGAATACCCACCTCATGGGGCCATCATGAGACTGAAAGAGATGACGTGAGAAGGGTCTAATTTAGCATCCGGCACATACTATGTGTTTGCCTTTTCCAGTGTATAGTGAGAAGGACTAGCCTGGCCTTCCTTGCTCAGGTTCCTCCAGGACTTGGCCTCCTAACCCTAGCCCTTTCGCTATCCAGAAGCTGCCTCCTACTTTGCTCCAACTCGCATCCAACTCTCTTATTTAAGTTTTTGCCAAATACCCAGTCCAAAGACTCATTTACTCAATACTTTTTGGGGACTTACTATGTGCCAGGCACTTACCTAAGTGATGGTGATACAGCAGAGAAGACAGAGAAAAATCCACCCATGTGGTCGGAGCTGACTGGCAGGGGGAAGCAAGTGAAAAAAAGCCCGTGACCAAATAGACAGCATGAAGTTGAACCGTTTGAAACTGTTGAGTCTTGACAGTTTCCTGTGACTCATCCAAACATGTCAGGTGGTATTAAGTGCTATGACATAAAGGTGTCCCCGAGCGGTGAGAATGGTCAATTTGCTTTGCTGCTAGGCAGAGATTGGCAGATGAGTCCACTGAGAGACTGCTTTGCAAGAAAGTCCTGGCAATCTCCTACTGCAAAATCAAACATTAAGAATTCTATGGAGCACGGTTCTACTCTGACATACATGAGGTTGATACAAATTGGAATTAACTTGACTGCATTTAAAAAGTGAAAAAAGACTAGGGAGAAAATGACTAGCGGTGAAAATGCCAAGCTGGTCCTTTTCACTAGGACTAGGTAAAATAGTACCTACAATAGGGGCACTATTGTAGACTTGGTGGTCATGGAAGGTCTTTTTGAGGAGGCAACTTGTTTGATCAGTGCCTGAATGGAGGCAGCACTGGGCATGTGGATATCTAGTATAAGGGCAGGTATCTGATTTCTAAACAAGTGGAGAAATCTACCAATCAAGGTCAGGGGTCCTCCCACTCTGTGCCCACCCCAACCCTGCAGGTAAGATGGGCCCCCACCCTCCATTAGGCCTCCCACCTCATTTTTCTGGTGCCCCTGTCCATGTCCCCTACTCCAGCTGTCCCAGTTAGGCACTCAGGGGACCCAGCTCAGAGCACTTGGGAATATCTGATTGGACTTGAAATTCCAAGGGTACCTGTCCCTTCCCGTGTCATCCTCTGCCAGTACTTCTTCTCTCTCTTGGGAACTGGGGCTGATCAGCCACCTTAGAGCCTGAGCAGAACATTCATCCCAGCAACAAAATATCAGACTGCTTTCTTCTCATAGGCACCCCTAAACTAGGGGAGCTTTTTCTCTCATGGCCTCCTCTCCCCAGCCCTTGGCTTTAGCATCTCCTGGTGGAGGGCAAGGGATGAGGACAGTTCTGCCTAAATGGCACTTAGGAGCAGGCCCTGGGGTCAGCCTTCCTGGTAACAAGAAGGTAGAGTTCTCTATACACCTACCACTATCCTATTATTCCTTTTTCCACCCTACTCCTAAGACTTGCCTCTTTTCCCTCTAGCCTTCAGGATGTTCTCCTTTACCTAATCTTGTGAAGATGTGGCCTAGGAAAATTCTGGTGAGATACTCTAGTGGATGACCAGACCTCTTCTCCTTTTGACCTTAATTGTCCTTTGCAACATTTATCATAATTTTAATTAATCTGTGTTGTTCCTTGTTATGTATTGACTTGTGTCCCCCTAAAATATGAGTCAAAGTTTAAACCCTATTTTTGGAAGTGTGGATTTTTCTTATGTGAATGCTACTCTACAGAGTAGGATGGGTTCCAAACCTAATCATTTTTCAGTGATGGCTTATAAAAATATCAGAAAGGCACAGAGACACATGCAAGGGAAAGTTAGATGCCATGTAAGGATGATCTACAAGCAAAGGATTGCCAGTAGTCACCAGAAACAAGGACAGAGACCCACAGAAAGACCTGACAGAATGTCACAACTGAAACCCTGATTTGGATTTTAGCCTCCAGAACAACAAGAAAATTTTTGTTCTTTAAAGCTTCCCTTCTGGTATCTCTTGTTACAGCAGTACCAGGTAATTAAGACACAATGGTCCTTGAGGGTGAGGACAGTGCCTTGGTCACTGCTAGCCTCCAGGGCTGTGTCTGGCACATAGTAGATGTTTGAAAAATAATATTTAGTGAATGAATGAGCTGAAGATTTTTGTGTTACTCCTATGGTAAGAGGTAATGAGGACGTGGGTTGAAGGTTCATATGACGGCACTGAGGATGCAATGGAAGAGAAATATACCAGAAACCAAGACTGTCATGAGGTATCTGGAAACCTTGGTGGTGTAGTGGTTAAAAGTTATGGCTGCTAACCAAAAGGCCAGCAGTTCAAACCCACCAGACGTTCCTTAAAAACCATATAGGGCAATTCTGCTCTGTCTTATAGGGTTGCCACAAATTGGAATCTACTCCACGGCAACATTTTTTCAATGTATGTGGGGTGTCTGTGATGTGCAGTTCCTATTCAACCTAGCACTACCTGTCCTGGGATTTTTTAGCTTTGCACTGTTCCTTCCTTGCTTCCTGTGGCAAGGTTTATGGGTGTTATATCTGAACAGTTCTCCAGCCCCTGACATGAGGCTGAACAAGTGCGTGTGGTAAAATGCATTTGATTTAAGAACTGGCATATACGTCCTGAATTTGGGGACCTCTTCTCTCACTGTGAATTTGTACCAAGCTTCCAGTCCAAGGCAGGCACTTCCCTGCCTTCACTCTGCTTCTACTGAAGTGTGAGATCAGCTAGCTTGCTGTCCTTGTGAACTGGCTCCCATTTCTGGTCTTTGTAGTTCAGATTTGAATTAATTTCTTGAAGGAGGTGTTCCAGTGTGAACTCCAGGCCGGTTCACTCCAACAGCCCTGTATAAACCCTCTCAAACCTATGACACTGACTGCCTCAACCCATACACCCACCTAGGCTTTGTGGTGTCCACATTGCTGGGTATATGTGTACTCCTGGGAGCCTGTGGAGAGGTAACCATGACTAGTGAGAAAGAGTTGAGTTTGGTTCTTGTGCCACCACTGGGGGGCTATGTGGCCTTGAATAGGTGAGCCCATGTCTCTGAGTGTCACAGATAGAAATATGTACCCCCCCCATGTATGTAGCCATTTGGCTGGGCCATGATCCCCAATGTTTTATCATTGTCTTCCATTTTGTGATTTTCCTATTCTGTATGTCAAAGAGGATTAGGGTGGGACTGTAAATCCTTTCCTAAGTTTATCTCCCTGCTCTACTGTAAAAGGAGTTTCCCTGGAATGTGACTTGTACCACTCTCCATCCTTTTATCAGAAAATAGGGACCATCATACCATTAAGAAAGTAGCACCAGGAGGATAGTGCATCCTCCAGACCTGAGTTTCCTGTGCTAAGACACTCCCTGAACAAAGACTGATGCAACACAAGGACTTTCCTCCAGAGCCAACAGGGTAGAAAGCCTTCCCTTCGAGCAGACATCCTGAATTTGGACTTGTAGCCTACTGGATTACATAAGAATAAATGTTTCTTGGCTAAATCCATGCGCTCTGGTATTCCTGTTAAAGCAGCACTAGCTGACTAAAACACTGAGCTTCAGCTCCTCACCAGTAAAATGAAAGTTGAGAATTATACCCACCTAGCTAGACAATGAATAAGGAAGACTGAAGAATAGACGCCTTTGAGATGGGCTATTGGCGAAGAATACTGAATATGTCATTAACTGCCAGAAGAACAAACAAATCTGTCTTGGAAAAAAGACAGCCGGAATGCTCCTTGGAACCAAGCATGGCTAGATTTTGTCTCACATACTTTGGACATTGTCTTAGTTATCTAAGGCTGCGATACACCACAAGTGGATGGCTTTAACAAAGAGAAATGTATTTCTTTACAGTAAAGTAGGCTTGAAGTTCAAATTCAGGGCATCAGCTCCAGGGAGAGGCTTTCTCTGCTGGCTCTAGAGGAAAGTCCTTGTCATCAATCTTCCCCCAGACTAGGAGCTTCTGAGGCACAGGGACCCTGGGTCCAAAGGACACATTCTGCTCACAGCACTGCTTCCTTAGTGGTATGAGGTCCACTGACTCTCTGCTCACTTCTTCCTTTTATATCCCAAGAGAGATTGTGTTAACATAGTCCAAGCTGGTAGATTGAGTCCTGACTCACTAACACAGCTGCTGCACATTTTCCCTCATTAACATTATAGAGGCAAGATTTGCAACATTTTGGGGAGGGGGAATCACACAATACCAAGAACCATGACCCAGCCAAACTGATACACATATTTTTTAGGGAATACAGATTAATCTACAACATTCCACCTTTTGGCCCCCCCAAAACACATCTTTGCAACATGCGAAACATACTCATCATATTATAGCAAAAGTCTTAACTTCAAATCTCAAATCCAAAAATTCTTCCTCTTCTGTGGAATCCAGAGTACAAGCTATCTGCTTCCACAGGCACAATCATAGAACAGGTACAAGTTAGACATTTCCAGTACAAATAGGAGAAATTGCAAAGAAAGAAGGGAGAATAGGCACCAAGCAAGTCAGTGGAACACATTACGGTAGCTCTCAAGGATTTGAAAATAATCCTCCTTTCTGTGAGACATTTTACACAATGGCCCTGCCCTCTAGGCTGGTTACTGTCCACACTCTCAAGATTCTGAGCGGGAGTCCTGGGATTCAGCTCTGCCTTCTAGGCCCACTGGGACAACAGCTCTGCACTCTCAGCTTTAGGCACCCCACTCTTTGAAGCCTCAGAGGTTGTGTCTTCACCTTTTGAAACACCCAAGGTCACGGCTATACCTTTTGAGACTGAGGCAGTTCAGGTCCTTGTGCTCCTTGTCTCTTCAGCTTCTGCTTTTGTGGCCTCTTGGCCCAGACCTCGGGCCCACATCTGCTCTGCTGAGGCAAGTGTTTCAAAGCCCAGTGACTCCATGGATAAGTGTCCAGAGACACCCAACTCTGCTAGGAACCCTCCAGCATGCAGGCACTCAGCTCTCACTCCATGCATAATCTCCAGTGCTCTGACACTAATCTCCTTGTTCTGCTGCTGCTGGTTCACTGCTGCCACTTGTCTGTTGCTGTGGGTTCTCTCTTACTGCCAGTCCTCTATCTGTTCAGTTTCAAAATTGTGAATTTTAGGAATCTGTTAGAACGACACCCCACTCCTGGTACCAAATTCTATCTTAGTCATCTAGGGTCGCCATGAGTCGGATCCCACTCAGTGGCACTTGGCTTGGCATCTAGTGCTACTATAGCAGAAATACAAGTGGATGGTTTTAACAGAGAAAAAAAAATTCTTTAATTAAAATCCAAATTCAGGGTGTCGGCTCCAGGGGAAGGCTTTCTCAGTTGGCCTTCTTCAGGCTAGGAGCCTCTTCACACAGCAAGCCACAGTCCAAAGGATACACTCTACTCTTGGCACTGTTTCTTTGGTGGTATGAGGTCTCCCGTCTCTCCACTTGCTTCTTCCTTTTATATCCCAAGAGATTTTCTCAACATACTCCAAACTTGCTGACTGAGTTTTGCCTCACTGACACAACTGCTGCCCATTCTCTCTTTAACATTACAGAGGCAAGATTCACAACATATGGGAAAAATCACACAGTACTGGGGATCATAGCCCAGCCAAACTGATACACACATTTTTTTGGTGGATGCAATTCAATCCATGACAGACATGTTATAAGGAAGGACCAATTCCTGAAGAAGGACATCATGCTTTGTAAAAATAGAGGGTCAGTGAAAAAGAGAAAGACCTGCAATGAGATGGTTTGACATGGTAGCTATAACAAGGGGCTCAAGCATAACAACAACGGCAAAAATAATGAGAATGATGTTTCATTCTGCTGCACATAAGGTTGCTATAAGTCAGAATCTACCGGACAGCACCTAACAACAACAACAGTCAAGGATGGCAAAGGTCCCTGGGTGGTGAAAATAGTTAACACGCTTAGCTATGAACTGAAAGGCCGGCAGTTCAAGTCTACCCAGAGGTACCTTAGAAGAAAAGCTTGGCAATTTACTCCCACAATTTTAGCCGCTAAAAATACACTGGGGAGCATAGCTCTACTCTGACACATATGGGGTCCCTGTGACTTGTAATCTGTTTGATGGCAATTATTATTATTTTTAGCCAGGGAAGGAAGGATCTGATAAGAATATGCATATAAGGATCTAGGCATGGTGCTTGGTGATCTCTCTTGTTCTTCAGGTCTGTGTAAATGCACCTTCTGTGAGTGTCCTCCCTGACCTCACCATCGAAAGTCATGTCCCTGTCACACACCCTGTCTGCCTTACCTGGCTTCATCTTTCTTCAAGCCCTATGTATCTCTAGATTAATTATTTTCCTGCCTTCTTCTCCTAGAGCGTCACATCCGTGTATTTAGTCTCTTCTGTTTATTGATGAATTTCTAAGACCCAGAATAGTGCCTGGCATAGAGTAGGTGTTTCATAACTATTTGCTGAGTGGCTGGCTGGAAGGCAAGTACATAGCAGACGTTTTATAAGGGAGGCAGTTATCACTGTGCATCTGTTGTCTTTGTTTGCAGCAAAATGTTGGCCTGGGGCAGTCCCAGCTGGAGCAACCTGCCAAACCCAATGACTGGGCTACTGTCCATCCTGGGCTCCTGTGTGCCCTGCCCCAGGCAAAGAAGGCTGTGCACCCTGGATGCCATGTCAATAGCCTGTCCTTCCATGGCAGAGGTCACTGGTCTGTCTGCTCCATCATTTCTAGGTAAGCATCCAATGTCACAACTCATGGATCAAGCCAGGTGCCCCACAGACATTTGTCGGGGTCAAAGAAACCCAAACAAGACATGGCAGGACCACCTCCTGCAGAGGCTTGGGCTCTGATTCTAATTTGCTGCATGACCTTAGGGTACCCTCTGGGTAGTTTTCTGTCTTATGTATTTAATAAACATTGACAGAGTAGTAATTACGCGCCAGCAACTATTTTAAGCTCATTACACACTGTCATGGATTGAATTGTGTCCTCTCCAAAATGCTTGTATCAACTTGGTTAGCCCATGATTCCCATGATCATGTGAGTGTCCACTGTTTGATGAGATTTTCCTGTGTGTTGTAAATTCAGTCACTATGATTGAATAAGACAGATCAGCAGCAGTTATATTGATGAGGTCTGCAAGACTGGATAGTGGCCAATCTCTTTTGAGATATATAAGAGAGAGGAGAGCAAAGAAACATGGGAACCTCATACTACCAAGAAAGCAGTGCCAAGAGCAGAGCACATCCTTTCGACCTGTGGTTCCTGTACTGAGAATGCTCGCAGACCAAGGGAAGACTGATGCATCCCAAATACCTTGCTCTAGAGCTGAGAAAGAGAGACAGAGAGAGAGAGAGAGAGAGAGAGACAGACAGACAGACAGAGAGAGAGAGAGAGAGAGAGAGGAGAGCCTTCTCCTGCAGCCAGTGCCCTCAATCTGGACTTGCAGCCTGCTAGGCTATGGGAGAAGACATTTTTCTTTGTGAAAGACATCCACATGCATTGTTTCTGTTATAGTAGTGCCACACTTCCTGGCCCGTGAAGGGTCACCTGGGAGCAGGATGCACCAGCAGGGCAGCTTGAGAAGGTACACCTCAGGGGGGTGAGAGGCAGGATGGCAGAAACCCAGCTGTGACAAATCTTCCTGCACAGAGCAGCCTCTCCTCCTTGTCATGTTCCCTACCCATCAGATCTGGGTGCCTTCAGGATAGAGGTCAAACATCTCGGCCTGTTGGGCAAGGTCTTCCTCCACTCCGGCACTGCCTTTCATGCTATTCATATCCTCCAGTGCCTCTGCACAAATGACCTCCATTCTGATCATCCCTCATACCTGGCTTAATCATCCTCGTCACCATGCCTTTGCCTGGGCTGTTGCTTCTCTGGAATGCCATTCCTTGCTTTGCGAAAGAAAGATGAGGAGACCCCTCATTCTTCAAGGCTTGGCTCAGTACCCAAGCCTCTGTCAGCTGCTCCTACTCCCTGTGCTCTTCCCTCCTCTGACTCCAGGAGGACTTATGGCATTGCCAGGCGCTTAGGCTTGAAATGTCCGTCAGCTTTCAAACTAAACTCAGTGATAAGCTTCTGGAGAGCACAACTGTCTTATTTCTCTCTGTCCTCTATACCTACTTTGCAATGTGTTATAAAGCCTTAACCCATTCAACTAAATTTTGCTCAGCACTTGTCAAGACACTGAGAATACAGAGACAAATGGAAATAGGAAATGATAACACACTGTCATCTACAGGTGGAAATATAAATTGGTACCAGCTTTTAGGAGAGTGGAAACCCTGATGACATAGTAGCTAAGCTCTATGGGCTGCTAACCAAAAGCTGGGCAGTTTGAATCCATCAGGTATCCCCCCTGAAACTCTATGGGGTATTTACACTCTGTCTTATAAAGTTGCTATGAGTCAGAATCAACTTGATGGCGGTGGGTTTGGTTTGGGGTTTTTTAAGAGAACGGAAACCCTGGTGACATAGTGGTTAAGTGCTATGGCTGCTCACCAAAATGTTGACAGTTTGAATCCACCATGTGCTCCCTGGAAACACTATGAGGCAGTTCTGCTGAGTCTTACAGGGTTGCTATGAGTCAGAATCGACTGCACAGCAGTAGTTTTGGTTTTTGGTTTTAGGGGAACTCTTTGTCAATATGTGACTAAAGTAGTAAAAACATGTACCTCGTTTATCCTGATACTCTCACAGTTTTTTGCCTTAGTCTGAGGAACCTGACAAGGGGACACATATTTACCACTGTGTTGTTTATCAGCCAGGCCCATAAAGAGAAGTTTCTGGCATCCTGAAGAAAAATGAAAAGGGAAAAATGCCTGGAAGGACGGTCCCCGGGTTTGGAGAGTGTACTGGGGATGGCCTGACTTATGGTCAGAGGAGCCCTGGTGGAACAGTGGTTAAGTGCTCAGCTGCTAACCGAAAGGTTGAAGGTTTGAATCTGCCAGCTGCTCCACGGGAGACAAATAGGACAATCTGCTTCTGAAAAGGTCACAGCCTGGGAAACGCTGTGGAACCGTTCTCCTCTGTCCCCCAGGGTCACTATGAGTTGGAACTGATTTGACAAAAATGGGTTTGGGTTTTGTTTGATGGAACTTAAAGTACAGAAATAAGTGTTAAAGATAAAATTCACTTGGCAGGTAGGGTTGGGGAACAAGTGTGTGAGGGGAGCAGGTCTCCTTTGACACAGATATTACTGAACAACCCCTGAGTTATTTCACACTCATGGCACATTCACTTCAGATGTTTTAAAAACATTGTAAATACTAATTGTCAGGAAACTTACATAGTTCTTACTATGAGTCATATGCTGTTCTAAGTGCTTTAAATAGGTTAACTCATTCATTCCTCATCACAACACTTTGGCGAACTCTTTGTACTGTCATTAACATCACCCCATTTTACAAATGAGAAAGCTGAGGCTCTGAGACATGAAGTAACTTCCCAAGGTTACACAGAAAATTTAAGAGACAGAGCTGGGATTATAACCCAAACCAGCTGACTCTGAATTTTTGAGCCACTCTTGTGCCCCCATATTGACTGCAAGCCCACCCTCCCCAGAGATGACCACTGCCATTGAGTTAGTGATGTGTATTATCCCCATGCATGGTTTTTACTGGTACCACACACACACACACACACACACACACACACACACACACACATACACACACACACACGGTGGTGTAGTGGTTAAGTGCTACAGCTGCTAACAAGAAAGTCGGTAGGTCAAATCTGCCAGGTGCTTGTTGGAAACTCTGTGGGGCAGTTCTACTCTTTCCTAGTGGATTGCTATGAGTCAGAATCAACTCAATAGCAGTGGAGTTTGTTTTTGGTATATATCAGTAAGCACTATCAAACTCAATTATTCTGCAACTTTTCTTTTCACTCAAGATTTTAGGTGAAGTTTGCCCAAGTTGATTTTTCTAGCCTATGATTTTCTCAACTTTGGTGCCACTGGCATTTGGGGTCAGATAATTCTGTGCATGGCAGGATGTTGAGCAGTATCCTTGGCCTATACCAACTAGATGGATGCCAGTAGCACCTCCCTTGTCCCCCTCCAATTGAGACAACCAAAAATGTTTGTCAAATGTCCCAGAGGCAGGGTTAGAGTCTGTAAAAACCAAACCTTAAACCTGCTGCCGTCATGCGATGCCACCTCATACTGACCCTATAGGTTAGAGTAGAACTGTCCCACTGAGTTTCCAAGGATTTGAACTGCCAAGCTTTTGGTCAGAAGCCACAGCACCTAAACACAACTCCATCAGAGTTTCCTAAAGTCTAGGGGGAAGGCAAAGTCATTCTAGTTCATTGTTTTCACTGCTGTGTAATATTGTGTTGTATGAATGCACTGTGGTTTACTTTCCCATTCTCCCTCCAACTGATGGACTTGAAGTTTTTGTCCAATTTTTTCCGCTACTATAAGTTAAAAGCCCTGTACACCTTTCAGCACATACGGCAAAGTGTCTCCAGCGTAACTACCTAGAAGTGGAACTGCAGGGTTGTAAGGCATGTGGGGCTTCTACCTTTGCAGAGTCCTGCCAAACTGCCTCCAGTGTATGAAAGCTGTATAATTTCTGTGTAGTCAGACTCATTAGCCTTGCCCTTATAATTTCTGGGTTTTATGACGTATTTGAAAACCCTTCTCAACTCCAGTGAGGGAACGCTGAAACTATTCGCTTGTGTTTTCTTCTCTATCATGGATTCATTTTACACATTTAAATCTTTTTTCATTCTGCAAATGATTTTGATAAAAGTGGGAAGGTAGCTATCTTAATATCTTCAACACTGACACAGATCACTGAATACTATGCACTTGCTTGCATAAGTATTTTTACATATCTAAGACATTTTCTGAAAACCCTGGTGGCCTAGTAGTTAAGCGCTACAGCTGCTAATCCAAAGGTCAGAAGTTTGAGTCCACCAGGCGCTCCTTGAAAACCCTATAGGGCAGTTGTTCTCCTCTGCCCTATAGGGTCACTATGAGTCATTTTCTAGTAGTTACGACAACCTGTTAACAGATATTACTTCCAGGGAGTGGGATAATGGAAAGGTCTCTGGTGGTGCAAATGGTTGGAGGTTCGAACCCATTCGATGGCATCTTGGACTTGATGATCTGCTTCTGTAAAGATTGCAGGGAAATAACAAAAAAATAAATAAAAGAAAACCTATGGAGCAGTTCTACTCTGTAACACATGAGGTTGCCATGAGTTAGAATCTACTGGACACAGTGAGTGTGGTTTTGGATAATAGACGTTACCTTATTGTTGCTGGGGTCATCAAGTCACTTTTGACTTATCGTGATCCCATGTGACAAAGGAGAACTACCCCATAGAGGTGTTCTAGTTGTAATCTTTATGGGAGTTGGCCACTAGGTCTTTCTCCTACCAAGCCACTGGGTGGTTTCCAACTGCCAACTTTTCAGTTAGCAGCTGAGTGCTTAACAGTTGCCCAACCAGAGTTCCTTAGAGGTTACCTCGCTCCATTTACAACATTTCAGTAATAAGCATATTTTGTTTGTGTCCTGAAAGAATAACAATCGTTCAAAACAGTAATGTGGCAACTCATTTGGCACAAGTAAGTGTGGCCCAAGTCCCAGAAGCACTTGGAATGAATGGACTTCTGACTTGACCCGAAGCTGGGGAGAGGCACAGCGGGAGAGCGGAATGCTTCCTAACCACAAAGCAAGCTGCAGCTTGTCAGTGTACAGAGTATCGACTTGGTTGTTTGTCTCCAGGTAGGGGTACTTGTCAGCAGCTATCATCAGAGAGTCACTGCCTTGGACTCACTGGACAGGGCTGTGGGTGCCTGGATTTTCCATGCGGGGCCCAGGTGAGCAGCTCCGTCACGTCTGAGCAATAACTGATGGGGAAATGGGCCTTGGGGTGTTGGTGGTAGATGACAGTGACCACACCTTGGAAACAGATGGCTACCTTTGCAATCTTGCAAGTGCACCCAGCTCAGCAGGTCAGGTAACACCGGGGAAGACTCGCAGGCCCTGGACTCCCACGCACAACTCCCACGGTCTGACAGCTGCATGCCAGGGAAGTGGGTCAAAGGTACACTTGACCCAGGAATGGCCAGGAACAAGGTGCTCAGAGGTCTATTCTGTTCCAAAAATGGGTGTCAGGGAAATGGTACAGTCATTAGTTACTGCCATCTCCACCACTAGAACCTCAACACCACAAGGGTGGGAATTTGGCTTTAATTGGTTTCATATTCCCTGTGCCTGACACACGGAAGGTACCTAATAGGCATTTGTGGAATCATCAAATAAGGGTGTAACACACCGGAATGACTTCCACTTCCCTTTCTTTTCCCCTGATATTTTCACTTTAAAGTGGCAGACAGGTAGGGAAACAATGGGAACGATTTGGATTATAGCCATCAGCCACCTTCAGCAATCTTTATTTTTGTTCCAGTTCATCAAATTGCTGTGCACTCAACCTAAATTCCACTGCAAGATAAAACAAAAAGAATCAAAACCCAACTTCCCTAACACTGTCTTTTCTGAAACTGAGAACTTCCACCGAGCACTGTTTCTCAGATGAGGTGGATAACCAGTGTACGTTTGGTTTCTTTCTTTAGATAGTTATTGCTTATAAAGACTGTTGACTGAGTGTAAAAGCAGGAAGTGGTGGATAAGATGACTTGCAGATGATTACAACAGTCATGGGCTGATGCAGTCCATAAAGATCAAATGTCTACTGTGTGTGAGGTACCATGCTAGCCGACAGGGACACAGTAGTGAGCAAGACAGCTTGTGTGTGTCCTCAAGGATAGTCTAGTAATGCAAGTAAATATTTACTGGGCATTTACTGTATGCCAAGGGCTTTACATGCCTTGGCTCTTTTAACTCTCACAACAACCCTATGAGGTATGCTTAGAGAGATTAAGTCACTTGCCTAAGCTTGGACCACCAGGAATTAGTCAGGCCAGGACTTGACCTCAGGCAGGTTGGTTTCAGAGCCCATGTCCTTAACCATTATGCTGTTCTTGCCTCTCGAGCAGATGACACAGACAGCAGGCAATGACAAAGTGGTATGAGCAGGACTTCCACTAATCAACCAGATGAGTATGAGGTGTGCACAGAAGGGACACCTAGTCCAGGCTTGGGGATGGTCAGGGAAGATAACAGAGGGAGTGGTGTCAAACCTAGGTGGAAGAACAAATAAAAGTGAGCTCAGGGGAGTGGGAAAGGAGAGAGAAGAGGGTTCTAGGCTGAGGGGGCATGCTGTAACAAGGACAGAAAGCGAGAGGGCACAGAGAAGAAAGAGAGGGAAGTGATGTGAAGCTGCAGAGATAAGCATGTTGAGTGTTTGCACCTAGATTTTCATTTTTTATATTATGACATAGTGAAAATGTACATTCCCATATAAATTTACATGCCCACCTATATGCAGCTTCAACTGCTCTCCCTGCCCAGTGACAGCACACTGTTCCTCTCTGCTCCATACGTGTCTCATCCTCCCAACAGCCTCCTTTCCCCTCCTCTCCACCCACTCTCCTTCCTCCAGCCAGAGGTCAGCAGGATGATATTCTACAAACGCATAGAACCATAAAGTGCATCCAATGTGTAGTCACTCTGTATCGCCAAGTCCACTCCATTCATGTCTGAAGAGTGGACCTTCGTTATGATTTATGGGCAAGGGCAGCATCAGGGCCAGGGGCCATGCTCCCAGGGGAACCCCGAAGCTGCTGGACCATCAATTGTGGTTTTTTAGTGCAGATCTCAGGGTGCACCCCTTTATATTCTTGTGTTGCCAGTGAGACTCAACTTAGTGAGCTCCATCATGGCTATCACTGGTGGTGGCTGGGCAGCACCCAGTTCTTCTGGTCTCAAGTCTACGTAGGCACCCACTCACGTGGGTCTACCTTCTGGGTTGTCTTTACCCCGTGTCATTTTGGTCCTCGGTGAGCATCCATTCCTGCTGAGTTGGGACCATTTGCTGGGCCCTTGGATGGCAGCTTGGCAACTTTTAAGATCCCAGACACCAGTCACCAATGTGGGGTGCAGACAGCCCTCTTAGCAAAACGCTAGTTGTGCCAATTGGCCTCGATTTCGCCTAAGAGCATGGTCTCCTGCCCCGTGCCCCAGTGACTCTGTCCTTGCAATATTGGGTTAAGATGGAAGGAGTATTCAGGTTATGCTGAAGTCCACTTAATGTTGTTCTTGTTTCTAATGTGTGCTATCATTGATTTCACCCAACCAAATTTCTACCAACTATCTAATCTAAACCTTCCCCAAACCCGCTTCCTCCCCTCCCTTGCAGCCGTCAAAGAGTCTTTTCTTCTATACATAAGTCTGCTTTTGAGATGTTATTGTAGGGGTCTCATACAATATTTGGCCTTTTGTCCCTCACTACTTTCATTCAACATAATGTCTTCCAGTTGAAACCAGGTCATGTTTCCTGGAATCATCATTATTCTTTATCATTGTATAGCGTTCCATTGAGTATATATACCATAGTTTACCTATCCATTCCTCTGTTGTTGGGCATCTGGGTTGATTCCAAGATGCTATAGTGGACTATGCTGTGATAAACATTCTTGTGCATGTGTCCGTTGGTGTGAAAGGCTTTGATTCTGTAGGATATATTCCAAGTAGAGAATTACTGGGTCAAATGGTATATCTGTTTTTTTGAGGAAGTGCCAGATTGCTTTCCAAAGAGGCTGGACCATTTTGCAATCCCACCAACAGTGTAGGAGAGTTCCACTTTACCCATAGCCTCTCCAGCATTTGTTGTTTTGTGTTTTTTGGATCATGGCCAACATTGTTGGGGTGACTGCACCTAGAATTTTTATCTGTTTGGTCAGAGTGTTGGCTTAAGCCCCTTTTGGCTGGGAAAAAAAGATAATTTCTGCAGCCCCTCCAGAGGGATGAAGGTGTATTTCTAGCCCAGCTGAGGAAATGGGACTGGAATGGAGAAAAGAGGCCGAGTGTGAAACTGAATGAGATAGGCACAAAGCACACAGCAGTGGTCTCCATGGACACTGGCTCTTTTGACTCCTCCCCTCTTTGGTCTGCAGGGACCGACAGCATGGAAATTATGCAGAGTGAATACATTTTTCTCAACTTTCTTTCAAAAACTGAGAGCCATGTCTATCATCAATACTATAAAACTTTCTGGAACTAGAGGTTTTTCAACATTGCTACCAGGGGTCTGTGGATTCCAGCTCCAGTTGTAACGTGACCAGGATAAGCACTTTGCAATACCATTTATATAGGATATTCAAGCATAAAAACTGCCCACAGAGGAGATCAGTTCAATATAATAACTTCTTTTTAGTAGAGAGTAGTAGTAGTGAGGGGAAGGAAGGAGGGCAAGAATAAGGAGGCATGTCTGTCCTTCAACACGGAGATTGCACTTTCTTAGGGTTCCATATCCCAGTCATTTTGTCCATGTCAACAGTTCCCAGCGGGTGCACTTTGGAAACCTGCAGGTCATTTTTGGTTGTCACAATGCCTGGGGGTTTAACTGACACATAGCATGCAGGGACCAGTGCACAGAGTGGGATTCTCAAGAATTACTTCACATCACAAATAACTCACAAACCCTGTTGGACATTCATGTATGTGAAAAATCTACTTGTAGTTATTATCTCAGCCTACACCCTAACTCAATTTTACATATCAAACAATGTTTTCAGTAGTGCTAATATAGCAAAAATTTCTAAGAACTCTATAAATTTATATATATATACACATTCATTTTGTTTGGAATTTTAACAAAACTTGTTCACCAATTTCAGAAAACCACATGAGGACACGAGAGTCAGTGATGGTATGAATTGGTGATATAACCGAGCATTTGTGGTGGTCATGCTCATGAGAATTCTATGAAGAGGTGCAAAAAGCCAACTACTTCATTGTATCTTTTATGCAGCTATACATGAGCGTTCACATATTCAAATGCATTTATGTTTTTATTTATCATTTATATTACAGCTTTTATTTTCTTTGAAATTGCACGCATCAAGTCTGACAATGAAGTCCACAAAATTATTCTAAGGGCTACATACCTCATTACTGAAGATCACTATGGTCACCTTCAAAGTTCTCCCCTTGGGAAGCTGTGCACTAATGCCAGCCCCTAGTCCACTCTTCAAAGCAAGTTTTGAACTCTTTCTGGAATTGTCATTGCACACGATGGCAAGTTCACAAACTTAACTGCATAGTTGTCTGTGAGGGAATTTTTAGCTAGTAAACAAATAACTGTATTGGAACACCCCACCTACTCACCTGATCTGGCCCACAGTGACTTTTCTGTTTACCCAAAGATAAAGGAAATATTGAAAGGAAGATACTTTGCTGACATTTAGGACATCATGGGTAAGATGATGACAGCTCTGATGGCCATTCCAGAAAGTTCCAAAATTGCTTTGAAGGGTGGACTGGGTCCTGGCATTGGTGCATGGCTTCCAAAAGGGAGTACTTGGAGGGTGATTGTAGCGATATTCAGCAATGAAGAATGTAGCACTTTTTCAAGGAGGAGTTCCCAAACTTAATTGTCAACCTCATATGTATTATGTATGTTATCTGTGAATCTCATGTCAGGATTGTAAAAGGGAAGTTGTGAAATATTTGTTATGAAAAGTGTGCTGAATCTGACAGAGCTGACAGCCACTGACCTTGGTCAAGGAACTAGGATGGGCCTGTGGTTTTACATCTTTCTGGGGCACAAGGGACCTTAACTGACCCCCAAAAGGTAGTGGCATAAATTGTTTTTATTATTGCAAAGTTGAGGTTCAAGTTACTTCTTCACTCAACTGCTCAGTGACTTCTAAACAAAGCCTGCCCTCTATGCTGAACCAATCAAACAGGATTGAGAGGACTGAGTCTCCTGCTGGCTACGGGCACTCAGACCACAGACTCAGTAATGGTGAGCTTTCCAGAAACCAGTGGGGCAAACAGCAGGCATGCCTTTGTATTTGGGGCAGCCCTGGAAAGGAATCCTCTCCTGAAAGAAATCTGAGATTACACGATTAGTTGTAACAACTGGCTTTCAAGATCACTTGAGTACTGCAATTTGGACACCCACTAGCATTTGTGAGGAGGAGTAAGCCTTTACAATCATGCTTCACCAGCGCATCAGCTACACAGCTCAGGAAAGGCTACATTAAAGCCCACTGACACAGCCGCCCCCAAAGCATTTTGCTGCTAAGTGGCAAAAACTGACTTAAGTGGCCCTGGGTATCAAGTCCATTTTATCGTGCCCCTCAGGGGCACAGTACAAGGTGCCCATGGCTGACGCAAAAGTCGAAGACAAAGACAAAAGAGAGATAAAAGCCAGTAATGTGAGCAAGTACCAGAGAGAAAAGGCCCTATAAATAGCTCAGAAGAGAGAGCAACGCATGTCAGAGTGTCTGCAGAAAGGATTCTCTAAGGATACCAATCAGAGAGAAGAGGGACCATCTAGTCCTCAGAAGAGCTCACACTGGTCCCAGCTGCAGGCACTCCCAAACTCATCCTAACTGGACGGGCTGGAAACCCAATGTCAACTCAGGTGAGATGCAAACTAGCCAGTATCTTGAGTACTTACAACTTTATCAGACCTACTAGGATTTGTTATTTCATTTAATCTTTGTAATCACGTCAAAGCTATTATTATCTCAAGGTCATACACCTGACAAGAGGTAGAGTTGGGATTTGAACCCAAGTTTGTGTGGCTTCAAAGTCCAGGGTTCTATCCACTATACTCCATTACCTGCCTACCTAAGAAAATGTTGCAGTCATATACCACCTTAATTCCTAGATTTGCTCTTTATGTGTGATTAAGTGAAAGTATACAATCCAAACTGGTTTGCACACCTACCTATCTGCAGCTCTCTCTGCTCTCCTCAATGACAGCACACTCTTTTTCACTCTATATATCTAATATCCTCTTAACAAGCATCTGCCCCCCCTTAATTTCTGTATTTGCTGTCTACAACTTAATTTACTCAACACCTATATCTTGTTAAAAAAAAGAAAGCCTTAATCCAGCACAGAAAATGCTGTCTTCTGAACTGCCTAACACCTTCCTTTACTCCAAAAAGATACACTCAAACCTTTAAAAGGGCTTTCAAATTTGTACTCTCCACTCCTGCCCCCCGTCCCTGTAATATCAAGTCCTACTTACTGACAATAAGTTAGTAGATGCTTTCAATTGGAAACCCTAGGTGGTGCAGTGGGTAAGTGCTGTCTGCTAACCAAAACAGGCAGTTTGAATCTACCATGTGCTCCTTTGAAACTTTATGGGGCAGTTTTACAGGGTCCTATAGGGTCACTGTGAGTCAGAATTGACTTCATGGCAGTGATTTTGGTTTTTTGTTTTAACCTTCAATTATGTGTTCAAGAAAAGGAGCTTTGTATTCTGTAGGACTACAGTGAACCGCACTTTAGCTCAGTGGTTCTCAAGTGGGACTAATTCCGGCTCTACTGACCCCCACAAAAGGACACACCTGGCAATACTTCGATCGAGTTTTGGCTGTCACACTTGAGGGCAGGGTATGTGTGTACTCCCGGCATCTTTCCAGAAGAGGCCAGGAATACTGCTGAACATCCTACCAAAGGCACCTCCACAATAAAGATTTATCCAGCCCCAAATTTCAACCGAAGTGAAAAATTTTGCTTCGAATTGTTAACAGGCTCTTCAGCCCTCCCAGGCAGTAAAGCAGTAGTGCTCTGGCCTGCCAGAAGCCTGACAATGGGGTGCTCATGCCGTGGGAAGGTCATACAGCCTCTGCAGTGTCTGAGCCTTGCCGGGGCAGATGGACCACATGTGGCAATTGAGTCTTCTCTCTCACTCCCTTAACAAGCCACCACCAACAGGACCAAGAAAGAGCCTGTGCTTGGTTTACCTACTACTGCCATCATTTCCAGCTGCCAGCCAGGGACTAGCCAGCACAGCAGGTCCAGCTGTACAAGCTGGCTCACAGTCTGGCTCATAAACCCATCCTAGGACACCTGTCAACATTTCAAGGCCACTGAGAAAAGAAGCACACCAGCACAGGCCTTCAGAACTCCGCCGTGAGACCTTGTGGCCCTTTAATCCTGTGATGCAATTCGGGAGTTCTGAAGAGTATATTCAATGGCTATAGCCAGCTAATACACAATAATCAGAAAATATATTTGCTTAAAATCCATAAACAATATACTCATATGAACACACACAGTCTATAAACACATATATGTGTACACATCCAGCCTCAGTTTAAAAATAAAAATAGATTGTTTACAGATGTTCTTGGAATGTCAAAGCAAAAAAAGAAGTCAGATGTGTAAGAAACCTCCTTTTACAGAAGCTCCAGGCCAGGGTTGGTCAATTTTTTCTGTAAAAGGCCAGAGAGTAAATACTTGAGACTTTGCAGGCCACATGGCCTCTGTCGTGACTACTGAACTCAGCCACTGCAGCCTGAACGCAGCCACAGGAAATACATACACAGAGAGCAAGGTTGGGTTCTGAGAAAACTTTATTTGTAGACACTGAAATTTGATTTTTACATTATTTTTCACATGCTACAAAATATTTTTCTTTCAATTGTGCCACACCAAAACAGGTAGTAGGCTGGATTTGGCCTGCAGGGCATAGTTCGCTGATCCCTGCGCTAGGCCACTGTCATTCCCAAGTATGGGGACACAGACCCTATCACATTATGCTTTGTTTCTCTGCTCTTGGTTTTACCCATCCACATCAAAGGCACAGATCCTCTTCCTAACAGGTACAACTAAAGAGTTCTCCAATGCCAAGTTTTGAGTGTAATGGTAAGATTTATCAGAAATGTATGCCAGACCACAGTTGAAGGAACACTGATACCATGCTACACTGTGTGGTTAAAAAAAAAAAAAAAAAAAAAAAAAAACCAGTTAAAACACAATAAATTTGAGAAACTCATTAAGTTTGAAAAATAAGCTTTATTTTAACCAGTGGTACTGTATGACATCCTATAACATAACTGATTACAGCCAAGTTCATGAATACAAATAAAATAGCAGTTTCCCTCATTCTCTCTTTTGTTTTCTGTTCAGAGAAATCAGGAGAGGGGAGCTTTATGCTCAGAAACCAAGGAGCTCTTTCACCAGCTCCACTGTGCAGAGTCCAGGCTCCTGGAGCATGCAGCCTCCTAACACGTATGTGGTCACATGTGCAAAGACCTTTGTTAAAAAATATTCAGCGCAGTATTTCTGTAGGAAATCACACTAGCACTTACAACCAAACATGGCTGACAAAATTCATCTTGTTGTGGATTATATTTCCAAGTGAGGATCTGCACTACATATCAAGGAGATGAGGCCTTCAAGTTCACTTTCAAGAGCAGGTGAGGGGGAAATCACCATGGGCCTGTCTCCTTCCTTCTTGCTCCACGTGACTCAGGGGTATTACCCTGTCCTCTGGAGTGTGTGTATCCTTACACTGTGATGTAATAGAGACATGGAAACACCCTGGCCCAAGCTCAAGGTGTTGTCATCTAGCTGACCCTGGAAGTGGCTCTGTACTTCCTTATTTCACAAAAGGCTTCAATGAGGGCCTTTCCGTAGTACAAGATTCCTTGTAATTCAAAAAATTATGAAAACAACTCTTCTCCACCCCTGAGGATATTTCATCTCTAAAAAGTTAAAAATACAAAATACTAAAATAATCTGCCCTTTCTCCCCATCAAAAGGAATCACATTCCCAAAGGATTCCTGCAATATATAAAATTCAGAATCAAAATTTATTTCTCCCCAAGCCAAGACCAAGAAGTCAACGTTAAGCTGCCAAGAAGACCCTTTTCCTTAGAGAGATGGGGGGAAGAAAAAGAAAGAAAAAACCCTGCTATTTTTCTTATACGTATATTTAGAGAAAGATAGCATAATGAATTTCTGGCCTCATGAGCTTTTATTTTTCACTTTGACTTTCAGCATTCCTTAGCACTGGTTATTGGGAGTGAAGAGAGCAACTTGATTTCCAAAGTTTGAGATACTCCTGGGAAGAGCCCTGATCCTTCCCATGACAGTTCACCAAACACAGTTTGTTGAAAACCAGCATGGCAAGAATTAAGATGCTACACATCCATCTGTTCCGTTTCTTTATGGTTTTCAAATCAAAAGCACCTGGAGTAACAGTTGTGTTCAATACAAAACAGCACTAGGGACTGAAGAGAGAATTATGTCACCTGCCCGTCACATCAGCTGAGATCACACAGGGCCTCAAATACCCAACAAGTCTTCACTGGCAGACATGTCTGGCACCAGGGCCTCCCTAAGAGAAGAGGACAAGCAGCTGTGCATGCTCAAATAGCAAGACATGCAAAACACATCCTCACTCTGCTAGGAATAAAGAGCACAGAGGAATACACTGATAGCAAGAACCTGCTTCTGATGGCCGAGGCCAAGACTCAAGAGACCTCTGTGCGGAAGGTGAGGGGGAAGCAGAGAAGTGGCAACACCATCTGGGGGTGTGGGCGAAACAGACACACATGTATGCATGCTCATTCACACACACATACTGCCTCCAAAGGCTCCCTGGTCACTATGGGTTTACAAGTAACCATCTGACAACCCTGTCTACTTGCCTGGCTCAGAACTTCATGTGTCTCCACCTTTTCTCTCCTTTTAAGGCACAAACATATTTACAGTTTCAGATACACCTGTCAAGTTCTGAGGCTGATATGAAGCAAGTTAATCACAGGTTAGTGCACAGAAGAAAGCTGGTCCACTGTAGCTGTACACGCAGCTGAGGGATGGCTTCAGATTTGAAGCAGCCAGGTGTGAGCCTTTCCTCTGGGCCACTGTGGGATGTGGTCAAGGTCAAGTCCACCCACCATCAACATGGGACCACAGAAGAGGCCAAAATGGCAAAAGCATGATTACAATCTGGGACATTTAATATTTTTCCTTTGCATTTAACTAATAAGGTGGGAGCTCTTATCTGCCTGAGCCCACTCTCACAGAGAAGGCAGAGGCTACCGCCGAGCAATCTCAACGCCACATTAAGTCACTGTCATCATAGTTTGCTCACATTCTCTTACCATAAAGAGAACATACACATGCACACTCACTAACACACACATACACACACGCGCACACACACATACACCCCTTCCACCATGGAGGAAAATCTTTGCAACAAGAGGCACTTGAATGATATTTGGAGAGTTCCCATGAAAAGGCCTTCCTCTCACAGTGAAGTGGGATCAACAAAACAGGAACCAGGTACTCAGGACTCCATCTCTTCTTGGTCAAGGGGTGGTGGCACGAAGCTGATGACTTCATCATAGGTCAGGCCTAGAAATTGAGGGGAAAAGTAAGACAGTAGAGCTGTAGATTACTGTCCTAGAGGAAGAGATTCAAATTGCATTACCAAGTCTGCAAGCATTCTGACTTCTAACCTCCAGGTCCTCCCTTTCTGCCCAGACTACTGGTTTGATGAGCTGCCTCACTGTATAAGGTACAGAAGTTCACAGTTACCAAAAAAAAAAAAAAAAAAAAAAAAAGCTGCTTTCCATCATTTTTTTTATCACTGAGTATCTCCTCTTTAAAACTTTTTGGAGAATGTACTCAAGAACAGCACAGCATTCCCACAAGCTACAGTGAGATAGGCTGGTTTTGGAATTTAACTGGAGTTCTGAATTTGTATGCTATGGGAAGAATGTTTATGCTGGAACATAAGAAAATGGGGTTCTATTTCTGACTGTTTCCCAAACTAGCTCTAAGGTAACAGGTAAGATACAAACTCTCTTTGCCTCAGTTCTATCAGTAAGATACCTTATTCCCTACTCATCTCAGAGAGATGTACAGGCAAAGAAGCTGAGAGTCTCAAAGCCCCGTGAAAATGAGAGGGGCTGTGTACAAAGTCAGATCAGACACGAGCATCTCAAAGGTCCAGGGCGTCATCATCTACAACAGTGTACATTAAAGGAATATGCCCATGCTGTATTACAGGTCCTAATATAATTTTTGGTGAGTTGATTACAACCATTCAGAAGCTTTTATTCTTCCACAGCTTTTGGTTAGTGGCTCACCTAGGGAAGGTTTTTAAGTCTAAGTCCTCAAGTCAGATGCTGATTTTGCTCTTAGGACTTACTTTTCCACTCATCTATCAGGAGGTCCCTGCTTTCAAAGGACTGGTCATAAGGATCGGCCACTGGTTCATCATCGGGATCGTGATACTGAGCAAAGTAGGCATGTGCCAGGGCTTGGGCTGCTGTGATTCTCTTATCGGAGTCCAGTACAAGCATCTTCTCCAGCAAATCAACAGCTTTCAGTTCCAAAAACAAGAAGAGTTTTTAAAATGTTAGAAATGATTATGCCTTAGTAAGCAAATAGGGTATAGCCTTATCCCATTATTACTTTTCAGGGGTGTGTGTGTGCATGTATGTGCACACAGTACACATGAATGCATGAATTTTTAAAGAATACACGATTACAGAAGAATCTTTAAAAAAGTAAGAATTCTGTTTGGAACAAGCTTGTGAGAGGTCAGTGTCAATGACTACCAGTATGTCACATTCTATCAAAGTGAAAGCCTAATGTAATCCAGAAGTAGGACCAGTTTTTCTTTTTTGTCCTTGAAACTGATTTACTAATTTAAGGTAAATAAATACTCATCAAAAGGCTCTTCAAATAATGAACAAATGGAGGGTTTGAGGCTGTGGGAGAGACACGATATATGAATAGGAGGGAAGTTTGTCTTTACTATGAAAACCGTCAAAGATAGAAAAACAGGATAGTACAAGCAGTAGTATAGTGACCATCTACTACCCACCACCCAGACTCAATAATTGTTAATATTTATATTTTTTAATCTATATGTGGATTTTTTGCTGAACCATTTTGAAAACAAATTATAGACTGATACTTTATCCCAAAATATTTCAGCACAAAGAAACCTTCCTACATAACTGTAATATTATCTATCACGGTGACAACTGAACAACTCACAAATATCATCTAAAATCCAGTCCATGTTAAATTTCTCCAATTATCATAAAGTTGTTTTTTACAGCTGGTTTATTCAAAATGAGATTGAATTAAGGACCATCTGGTCGGGTCTCTTCAGTCTCTTTTAATCTAGAATTGTCTCTCAGCTTCTAAACTCCCACTCCACCCCCAACACCTTTCCTGTCTTGGGCCTGAAAAGGCCTTCCAGCAGCTGTCTAGAGACGACTCATCAAAGACTACTTCTTTGTACTTGTCTGTACTTTCTGGAAACTCGAGGCTAACCCTAAGGCTTAGGCAAGAACCAGGTTAGCTATTTTTGGCAAGAACACTTCACAGGTGATGCTGTATAGTGAATTGTAGATGATACGAAGTTTGATCACTGGGTTACGATGTTTTCTTCTTTGCCCTCAAACCAAAAACCAAGCCCACTGCCATGGAGTCGATTCCAACTCATAGCGACTCTACAGAACAGAGTAGAACCACCCCATAGAGTTTCCAAGGAGCAGCTGGTGGATTTGAACTGCTGACCTTTTGGTTAGCAGCCAAGGCACTTAACTAGGGTATCCTCTTTGCCCCAAGCAAGTAATTTATGGGATACTTTAGATACCATGTGACTATCAGTTCCCATTGATCTTTCACTTTTGGCTTTCCTTGCCAGAGTGATTATTTCATTGGGGATTACAAAGTGGTGGTTTTTCTTTCAAGAGAGGATGTTTTAAGTTTCAGGACAGTGGTTTTTAGGAGGATACATACTGCCCTGAGCACTGTTATCACTTCAGTGAACTAGAAAGGCTTTTGGGTTTTGCACATGATGGATAGTTTCTTAAGTAGAGGAGGGAAGAGGGATGAATTAGTGACGGGAAAGCTAGCTTCCTAAAGGATCTACTGCTGTGTACGCTGGAGGCTGCAAATGACCCGTCCTGTAGCCCAAATTCCGGAGCAATCCACAGGAGAAACAGATTTTGGAAGGATATGGGAACAAACTGAATATTCACACACTGACTCATGTTTATAAGTTCACATTTTAAAGTAGCAGAATTGCAGATACATATTCCCCAAATGGTCTTCCCTTAGAAAAATCAAGCCTTATCAGTACTGGTTTTATAATTGAATATGAAGCATACAGTGATTCTGCCATGCTTACGGTAAGAAGTACTACATCTTTACAACCAATATTTTTAATGAAGAATAAAGACAGGGATAAGGAAAAGATTCCTTAAAGATCTTAAAAGATAGAAATACACACGTTTAACATCAAAGGGCCATTTAAGTTTTGATTTATGTTTTGGGACTAATAGTCCATCAGTGAGGGACAAAACAGAGTTGCTAATATTTATAGCGCTGGTGGACTCCTGCCCACTTAACATGTTAGGCATGAGTTCATGATAAGTAACAGCACATTCCGTCTGCCAAGCAATAGGAGACTCTTTCTGGGACGTCACTGATTGGTAATGCGCTGTGAGACACGTTTAACTTACAGAGAAGTGCAGTGTTGAGCACCAGGTGGACCAAATCCAACAATCACCTCACTAGTAGTCAGTGCACTGCAAGGTGGTGTGCAGCTCTTTCTGAATGCTTAAATGTCACGACTCCAGGGAATGGGATATATGTGGCCTAGCTGCTAGGACACACAGATCCTCCATCCTTCCCAGATACAAGAATTAACAAGTCTGTTTGAGGTTGCTAACTGGGAGTCAAAGAGTGAGCACAGCCATGACTAAAACTTAGGGCTGCTATGATGGGAAAAATTCAGAACAGAGTGACAGAAAAGAAAGCTACTAGCGTACAGCACTTTTTTCCAACATTCAAGAAGTACTTATGACTCATAGGCAGCTTCTTACAGATCCCTGAACTAGCTAATACAGTTCATGTAAATCACGGAAAACCACTAAGAGCACATGACAAGGCAGATGCAAACCAAAGCCAGTCCCAGTGGAATTCTGGAGATCCCTGATGAATCTGTGGATTCATCCTTGGCTATGAGAGAGACCCAGCCAAGACTTCACATACTCTTTATCACCAAGGCTGACGTGGACTCATTCATATCTGCCCAATACTTTGGAAGAGTGTCAGTGTCTCCAGCACTTAAGAATGCTCACAACGACACTGACTATCCTCTCAACAATCATGAAAGACGAAGTACTTAGGATGAAACTAGCTAGCCTCCACCCCAACTTTTGAAGAGCTCGTCACTACTGTCAGTCCACAAATGCATAAAACTAGATCTGAAACACAGCTTATGGGATCCTTAAGCAGAGGGATGGCCCATATAGATCTCATACAGTTGCTTAATAGATGAGTGCCTTAAAGAAGCCCAGAGAGATTTTAACAATACTGCTACAATACGATCTTTAAGAAAGTGACGAAGTGTGGAAGCTGACTGTCCTAGCTGTCACGGTGCTGTTTTCTGCCTGGGCAGAAGGGCCTTTTGTTTTCACCACCAAGTAGCACTGAGCTCTCCTGGAGTCAGAAGGGGAGCGTCAGGCAACATAGTCTCTGGTGACCAACTGAAACATATACCAGCCCTCCACCTTTAAGCCAAAAAGCTTCCTTTTTCAGCCAGTGCAGTAAATATCCCACAGCTGCCTCTGTAACTGCCCCTGCGCCAACGATCCCGATCCCGGAGGTGACGGCAGCAGGAAGGAGCAGGCAGTCATTCCTTGAAGTTTGTGGTGAGGATGGTGAAGCTTCTGAAGGGCCCAGGAAGAAGAGGGATGGGGGAAGTCCATGAGTGTGGAGGGTGACAGGATCCACAGCAGCAGGTGGAGCAGAACACACTTCAGGGAACTCCCAAGTGTGTCCTCTAAACACACACTCAGGCTTCAGTTGTTTTAAGTCTCAGCTTGGGAAACGAGGAAATGACAGTAGTTGTAAGCAAGTCACAGGCTTGCCGTCACACCTCTTTTCTTCTAGCCTCCCCCAATATTTTCCCCCAACATTCCCACCACTTTCTCTCCTTTCTTCACTGTACCAGTCCAAGCCCCCACCAAATTCTGGTTATATATGTGTGTATGCTTGTCATGTGATGAAAAAAAAAAACCTGACAACATAAGTACAGATAATAAATGACATACCCATCACTTTCCAAGATTTAATTAACAGTGTCCTATTTAATCAAAAGGAAAAACTCTTCTTCAAATCCCTAACTTCTGTCACAATCAATGCAATGTCCATTAGGAGAGGGTACAGTCAACTTACCCAGGGGATTGGCACCAATAAATACATTTGCGAAGTTCATCTTTGGCATCTGGGTCAAAGACTGAATGTAGTTTCTTGCCTGTAAAAACAAGGGTTTTCAGAATGGTTTTGTTCAGTAATTAATGTCATTGTCCTCAAAGACTCTTGGTCCTGTTAAGGAACACGTTGTTAAACAACAAAGCCTACCAGTTCAAACGTATTTGACCACCTTTGATATTCTTTAAGAGCTTGTCTCTTACTGCTATCCTAACTTCTTTGGGGTCATCGCCTATATTTACTCCTGCTATCTCTCACAGTTACATTTCAAGTGAACCAGGAAGGCTGACTAATTTGGCTCCCTCTCATTAGCTTTCAGAACACAGGATCAGAAGCCTAAAACATGAGATTATATAAGGATATGTAAGAAGTCACTATCCCTGCACCCTTCCTAAACAGTTACAATTGTCACAGGGCTGGTATTCCTAAACCAAGTCTAGGAGCAGCAATCTGTTGGTGGCCTTGACCTCAGCAAGTACTCTTAGTACGTTAACAGGATATCAATATTAAGCCTTGCTAAAGAGAAAGTAACCTTAGTAACAACAGAGCGAACATACACTTATTATTCAAAAAGATTCAAACACATTTTAAAAAGTTTTAAAACAACCTAACGAGGGTAATAAAGAATTGCCCATTTAAGTGGATTACAAATTACATAGCCTAGGCAGAAATCCCTCCCCCATTTATAAGCTATGCTATTCTTGGACAAGTCTCAACTGACCTATCAATTAACTCTATCAGTAAAATAATGGTATTAGTATCTGGCTTGCCCATATCATATGGTCATTGTGAAACTCAAGATAAAACACATGAAAGCACTCTGAAAGCTCAAGTTCTGACACAAACAATATTTATATCACCAGCATAGTCATTATAAATTTGGTCTCTAGAATGGATCAGGCTTGGGTCTGAACCTTGACTTTATCACTTTGGGCAAGTTATTTATCCTGTTTATGTCTTGAGTTCCTCTTTTTCAAAACAGGATTAATAACAGTGTCTGCCTCAAAGTGTTAAGAGTAAGGACTAGAGATAATAAACCAAGAACTTCCTTAGCATAGCACTTGGCTCATGGTGACAGCGCAGTAAACACTAGTCGTTGTCACTGTCACTTTTAGAAGAAAGTCTGCTTTCATTTCCTATGGATGCTTCAACTTCACAACTTTTGAACTTCATTCTAAAGAGCTTAAGATGTCAAATATTTGCCAGGACCAATACAACTCTAATCAAAGCAAAAAGCCTTGATTAAAACAAAAATTTGTATTGGGAATAATTATGGAAGTGGAAATGTTAATTGTATCTATGGCTTATCCTGTTTCAGAGAATAAACCCCACTATCACTCCATCCACATAACTAGATAAAAATTTCTCTGAATCTGTCCTAACTACTGTCTTAAAATTCCTGCTTTAATATAACACAACAATAATGGTATGTAAGTGTACATATGTTTACGATCACCTTTATTTATTCTCGCTCGTTCTCACACATGGTTAGAAAAAATTCCTACAACTTTACCTTCTTATTCATTACATGGAGAAAGTGGGCGAGGTCCACTTTAAAACACACCTGTGAATCTTTCTGATTTGAGAAGTTCTAGGAATTTAATATATACATGGATGTAATCCCTTTCCATTGAGCACGCAGATAAAGGAATGAAGGGAAAACAGAGGTAGGAGATACCTGTCCAATAAAGAAAATAAAAAGACTACCTGAATATAGCTGAAGTAAGAAAAAAGGTGCTGGGAAGGGCCTGTGTGTTGCCACCTGATACGAAGTTTCCCAAAAGATTAAGAATGATTTAGAAAGTGTGCCCCAAACACCTCTGGTGATAAAACCAGAGTTAGATTAAGCAGTTAGGAACTGGTAAGGAAAACATGCAACTCTACCTAAGTAAGTATTCGTATTTGCTCTTTATTATTTGCATGTTTTCTTTTGACTATAGTACTTATTAGTGCTGGATATTTCACAGTTTTTTTTTTTTTTGTAAATGAAGAATCCTATTTTGCTTACTTAAAGCTATCTGAATAGAAAAGCATGCTAATCGGTTAACTACACCTCCAGAGGAAACTCCTCAGATGGCAGCACAAACCTAACTGCAGCTCTGTACCTAGGAAGAGACAAACAGCTTCTTGAGCACTGACTTCATAAAACCCCAGATATAAAAGTAACACCATTTTCTATAATACAAGCCACAGGTTTCTATGACATTTTATCCCAATGTCAACCTCTTGCAATAGCCCATAGGCAGGCACTGCCTCTGCATCCCTCAAGGCACGTACACACATTCAGTGACATTAAAACTGTCAGTTATAAGTGGCAATAAAAGATGAATGTGGCCTTCTGAATTAGGCACCCCTGAACAGTCTACTTGTTCTCACCTCATGGCTTGGCATCCTGTTAATGAGATAAGCAGGGGGTGTCCCCGTCAGACGCATAATCTGCTGAAGCTGGTTAATATCTTAGATGCCTAGTCAAGGGCATTGTTAAACATACAGTGCAAAAAATAACTTTCAACTTAAGTTTTTAAGAAAGCCAAAAAGCCACGCCAAAACAAACAAACAGTCGCGTACTCCCCACGCACCCCACTCACCCCCAGCCAGAGCCCAAGGCTCCATGTTCAAGCAGTGCTTCTGTGAATGGCAAGAGTGTTATCAGGCATGTAGCCAATGACTGGCCATGCAGATAAGGAAAATTAATTTCCTGTAGCTTTAGCACCGACATTAAATACTTTCGCCTCCCTGGAAACAGACTGCCCCTTGATTCAGGATGCCAGCCAAAAAACTGTTTTCAAGTACCCGTGGCCAAAGCCTTAAATGGGGGATAAACACAGATGATGTAGAAAATTTTGACTGAATGTTGGAGGAAACATCCAATAGACACATTCAAGGAAAAAGACTCAATTCTCGTGGCAGAGGTTCTGGTGATTCTCCAAGGTACCACCCCTTCAAAGTTAAGACACAGGTGGGTGTGTGGGGTAGACAAGCAGTGCCAAGTTTCAAAGAACATTAGTAGTAGTACGTTTTAAATACATGCCACAGACAGACAATGGTTAAGTGGAGAAAACAGATGTGGTGGGAAACTGGAGTCCAATGGCAAATACAAAATGGAAGTCACAGGCTGTTGACAAGTATTAGAGCATGCCACAAGGATTTCCCCCAGAAACCTCTTTAACAGGTGAGTAGACTAATTTCACTGAACAAACACCTGGGAGGAAGTTTACAAAAACACTTCAGCAATCACCCGAAAAGAGCGGAACTAGAGGTCTTCCACACGTCCAAGCACGTTACGTAAGCTGTCCTATTCGAAACCTCTGTTCTAACTGTCCATCAGTGTTAACATAATCCTCCCCCTCCAGAAATGCTATGAGAACTGTTAGTTTATCATGTATTCCTACCAAAAGCCAAAGTGATAGCACTAAAAAAAAACCCAAAAAAACAAAAAAACGCTTCTTGAAAATACTTCAATGACCCCCTCTGCTCTGCTCATCCTTTGAACTCAAACTGCCCAATGGTTAGATCACTGCTAAGGCACATTTAAGGCTGGCCAGCAGGAAAGAACTACAGTCTAGTGTACCACTCTGATTTTCATGCTCCCTAAGCCCCAGGTTACTGCGGCATGAAGTTTCTTTCTTTCTTTTTAATAACACATTCTCACAACCCAGTTTAGATTTACATTTAAACAAACCATATAATAAACAGTACTTTCGTTGCCAAGAGAAATAATAAAAGGGTCCACTAAGAGGAAGAGCAGAAATGCTGAAGTCCCACCACTTTCTCCCTTCCTTTTTGTGTATTTTCTATTTTTGTCTCCTTTTAGTCAAATAGTTCATGATGGCCCCTCTTGTCAGAGGGTTAAAAAACTCACTACTGTCAAGTCAGGTCCGACTCATAGCAGCCCTTGAGGTCAGAGTAGAACTGTTCCATAGAGTTTCCAAGGAGTGTCTGGAGGATTTGAACTGCCGACCTCTTGGTTAACAGACACAGCACATAACCCACTACACTATGTATTTCAAAAGAAAAATGTGACAGAAATCAGTGAAAAAACTCATGCTTTCTTAATAGGACTTTTTCACCTTTTACTGATACTATCGTTACTGGAACACCAGCCAAAAAGCTCGGTCCTTTGTTACCCATCGTGACTCATCCGTCTTTTTCCTAAGCTCTGTCCTCACTTGCTCTGAGTCAATGCATCCATCATCACCTTCTCTTACGCAGAATTTCCTACTGTTTAGTGACCGAAGTTCATGGTAACTGTTGGCATCATGATGTCACTACTTTTCAGAAGTCATAAAATAGCTATTGGCTTTCTCTGTTTGCTATATGCCTTCATTAATGCTCCCCCCACCAAAAAAAACACAAAGTCTGTGTATAATTTCCTTCACCTGGTTTGGTTATCTTTCCACCATCTGTGTCGCACATTATGTGTGTCTGTTTAAGATACACAACTACCTGGGCAGTGTCACTAGTGTCATTAGAAGTTGGAACTGACTAAATAGCTTGTTTCCTGGTTTTTCCCCTTTTAAATGTTTACATAACTTTCATCCACTTGCCATGACTACATAGGAAAGAAAACCTTTCAAATTATACCTATACTCAACACAGTATTATTTAAGTAAATCCTGTATTCTGGTACTCAATCTCACTATGCCCAACTCTAGAGCCACCAAGATGTATACCAGGCTTCATCTAACATTAAGATAAAGACATAGCATCACCATGCCATGCACCTGGTGCTAATTTTTCTTAAAAGCAAATGATGGATTAATGATAGACAGTTTTGCCTATTCATTTTCTTTGGAAACTTCCTGTGACTAACATTCTATATTTACAGGACAGATGGCTGGGGGATGGGAGGGGATGGAAAAAGAGCTGTTGGCAGTCATTCCAAGACAGGGAAAGAATTGCAATCTCAGTCTCCTTAGTACTCTTCATTACTCAATTGAGCTGCACAGGCCCCCATCACTGCCCCTACATCCTCTCTACTGGCCAGTCTAAACAAAATGCACTTACAAAAAGAAAGGAGGCACTGTCCTCTCTACGGATCATTTAGTATCTTCTTTGACGCACTCTAATCTAGCTTCTGCATTTCATACAGCAAGAGAAAACATTCTTTGAGGTTGACATCATGGTCAATAGTTCTGACAGTGACTTTCAAAGCAGTGTGCAATCACTTGGGATCATAGTTCAGACCATGTTGTCAGAACATCTGGGATCTACATTCAGTTCTGCCAAGTGACTTGGTGCACAATTCAGGAAAGCCATAGCCTTTCTATCCTTTTGCTCCCTCATCTTGATAAAATAAACAAAGTAATACAGGTATAGCAATGCCCTCAGAGAAGAAATGCAGAAATTTACTGGGTTGTGTTGTTTCTAAAGAAAGACACCAAATACGTACCAGATGATGGTATTCTTGATTTTGCCAAGGAGACAATGAACAGTCCAAACTCACCTGCTCATGCCTGCCTGAAGCCACCCAGCAGTCTTCGCACTGGGCAAAGGGGCCCCTTCAGTCTGAAACATTGGGAGGAGAATCTGGGAGGGCATGTCTGGAGCTTAGCTCAACAGCTTCTTTTCCCTTTTACACAACTGTGTGGTGCCAGCCACAGGATATAGCAGGAACAGAGGGGGAATGGGAGAAAGACTGGGCCTTCATGGCTTTGCGCATGTCTCTGGCTCAAGAAAATGACTAAAAGCAGGAAATCATAGCCAAAGTAAGAAGGGTCACACTCGCATGGCTTCTCTTTAAGTTTCTGCTGAGCAACAGGGAAGCACCAGCTCCAAAGCCTTTTCTCAGTCTCTTCAACATGGAATTAGAAAGGACTGCTGTGGGAGGAAGGATTTATGACCCTATTCTCACAGCTCTGGGGTGTTAGGTCTGAGAGGGTTTCATTTGACTAGTCTGAGGACTGAGTAGAGAGGTATAAATACTTTTGGAAGCCTCATGTATTTGTTGGGACTAGACACCTTACACAGCATGTATGAGTTGTCTATTCCAAAAAGTAAATAACTTCTGAAAAAGGGCAACTGCATGTAGCAAAAGTGCATTTCATTCTTACAGTGATGATGCTATACAGTAAAGTTCATGCTCTGGGATCAAACACTATCAAAAAGCTGAAAGAGCCCTTGAGTATACGTTAGACCTTTGAGAGGGACCAAGTCAAAGCTTAAGAACAAAGAGTCAAATTTTCTATTAATCTCTTGGAATGAACTGATCTTAAATCTCCTTGTTTTACTGGGATACTACTGTCCATCAGAAGCTCCCACAATTAAGTACATACCCAGATAGATTGAGAGGCAGAATAAAACACACTCTTAGTCTCACACATGCATGCCCCCCCCCACACACATGCACACATGCACACACACACACCCATCCTGGAAGTCAGTACACACAACAAGCACACGTGCTGGCAAACATACCCAAGTCAAAGTACAGAGTGATGGAAGGCATGTGGCAGAAGTACAGAGGAACTCAGGTTCCTAACAGGGCAGATAATTACAATCAAAGCATCAACTCACAGACTCAGAGGAGATTTTCTTCAAAAGCTCAGCCCCCGGGGTTCCAACGAGTCTTAAAATGAGCTTCAACTGATCAATATCTAATGGTGGACTATAAAGGAAAATGTTGGGACAAAATAAAAATGAAAAACAAACAAATAACAACAAATAAAACAAAACAAGCAAACAAACAAAAAAATCTCAAAACATTAAAAAAAAAATCAAAATGTTGACTTTGCTAGTCCAAGGCTTCTGCAGGAAGGTCACTTCAAGTAGAACATGTTCCTCCTGTACAAAGATTTAAAATGCCACCACACATATATCCAATTTATATTCATTTTGTGCCATCTGTCAGTATCACCTCTCAGCAAACTGAAAAGACTTAGCAGAGTACTTGACTGCCAAAGACAGCAGGTGAAAGCACAAAAGCTTTACTTGGTTCATGGGCTCAGTCCACACCCAGCTCACCTTCTAAGTGTAAGTAGCCAGTCAAGGAAAAAGCACTGGTAAGCATCGTGCCAGCGGTCAGAGGGAAAGGCAGCAGAGTATAGGAGCCAGGCGAGTGCAAGCCTATTTGTGAAATTCCTCTAAGGCTTGACCTGAAAGATTTGTAATCCTAGAGAAGGAGGCCTGCCAAGATTCCAGAGCCCAACTCCTTGAGCCTGCCTTCTAGAAAACCTCTCTCTCCTCTTTCACACCACCCAAACAACTGTGAGTGACAGCCAGTAGAGGGCGCTCTTCCACTGCATGTTCTTGCAGGAGTGCCTTAAAGAAAAACCAAAAACCAAACCCACTGCCTGGAGTAGATTCCAACTCATAGCGACCCTATAGGAGAATTGGACTGCCCTATAGAGCTTCCAAGGAATACCTGGTGGATTTGAATCATCATTAAGAAGCAGGACATGATGAAATTTCAACTTTATAAATGCAAAATGAATACAGAACGCTTGACAAACTTCACACATCTCCAAGGCTCTAAATGCTGAGCCATTAACGTTCATACCTTTATTCTGGTAGCCAACACTTTCATGTACACGAGAATGTACGTGCATGTATTACTAACCAGAAGACAAAAAATAGCCATTTATTCATACTGCTTTTAGTCTTACCTAAAAAGGAAGTTAAATGTTGGGGGGGGAACCTTACAAAAAAGCTTTTAAGATTCTTAATGAAAACGGAAATTCTTTAGCAATGTTTGCACTTATATCAGAAAGCCTGGTGGTGTACTGGTTAAGAGCTATGGCTGCTAACTGGAAGGTCGCAGTTCAAATCCGCCAGGTGCTCCCTGGAAGCCCTACGGAGCAGTTCTACTCTGTCTATAGGGTCACTATGAGTTGGAATCGATTCCACGGCAGTGGGTTTGGTTTGAGTTATATTTACATTTGGTGGAAAGGTCATCACTTTGTTTCTTAGTATAAAACCCAAATCCATTCATCGTGGTAAATCAAGTGGAAACACTGCAACGCAGACTCATACAAACTACTCTCTCACCATACACTTCCTTTCTTTAGGTCAAAGTCATCAGAACCAGTATGTTTTCCAGTTTAAGGTAAGTAGTTAAAAAAAAATGCTGCATTTGTACGGCTGCTACTATTGGTGATGCACTTCCATCAATGAGACATATTTTCAAGGTAAAGCTACAGGATCAGAAAAAGACAACCAACATTTATAGGGTTTAGCAATCATTCAAATTCCTAGCAGGGCCCCAAGATTCTGAAACTTAACCTGATCAATGCTTCTTTAGGGCCAGGAGAAACTTACCCTGCAATACAGTTAAGCAGCATAGACAACATGGCTAATAAATGTATAGGAAATTAACTAATTCCTACTCCAGAACCGAGACCTAGGTCTGGTGCTAAGTAACTGTTAACAAGAATTGGGAATACCTGGAAAGAAAGCTGGACAGTCTGGTGCACAGGTCAAAGTTGGTGACAGATGATATACTTGAAAGTTGGTCTCCATTTGTCCTCATCCTGCCTTATAATTGGGGTTAGTGGACTGCTTTAGAATCACTGAAGAATTTCCTAAGCTTTTTCTCTGATTTGATTCATTTCCAGATTCTACAGGATGATCATTAGGAAATATTTTCTATTCAAATAATACTAAGCTTTTTCTTCTCTAGGAATACTCTCTGGAAGTATGTCCCCTGTTTCATCACACTGTATGATTAAATCCTTCTTAACTTCAAGTCTCGCTTAAACTTCACTCCCTCAGAGGTTTCTCCCAATATACCACATAAGAGTGTTGCAAATTCTCTGTTGTTCTTAATCTCAGCACTATGTTTGCTAACATCACAATGTTTAGTGCAATCAGTAATCACTCTCTTTGATTACTAATTTTTGCCTGTCATCTCTACTGCTCTACAGAATCTGAGAGGAATCCAGCTATTTACCATTTACCTGACCCTCCACCCCCAGCTCCAGCATAACATCTGATCCATGGTAGGCACTGAAAATATGTGATTCAACTTACAAAAATTCAGTCCCCTCACACTATTCAGGAACACATTTACCTGGATAGCTATCCTATAAGATAAAGTATACCACATATGAGAAGTAAACTAGATTATTTCAACTCTCAAACAAGTAGTTTTATAGTATACACATCAAAACTATAATTTCTAGAAACAGTGCTTTTGAGATTGGTAAACTTGCTAAAGACGCTTCTATTTAAAATAAGGATAAAGTTTTATACTCCCTCAGAAAGACTGAAAACTTTACAACTAATGTTGTAAAGACTTAGTCTGAAAACTTTTTCTCATGTCATTTCTAGAGATGAGTCAGGTGCCTAGTATCTGAAAAGCATTAATTGTATAATATATTAAAAACAATATTTCTTGCTTTAAAAATGGTTTTATGACAATAAGTAAAATTTTCTAACGGTCTGAACAAATCAGGACTGACTATACCTTGATCATATGTGCTATGCACGAAAGTTATATGGGCTGAAGAAAACCATTTCCAAACATTAATAACTCATAACTACTCAATCATATGAAATTTCACACTAAATTCAGTCTTTGGCAATCTTTTAATCCTCCTGTTCTCCAGCCTCAGTTTCTGACAAAAGATTGTTCTTTGACATGGATGACACTATCTTTAAAGGTTCCTGCAAAGACCATCCCTACCTGTAGTGGTTTCGTAAATGAAAAATGCATGTGATTTCACAGGGTGGCAAACTTGAACACAAAGTAGCTCAGGAGCAAAGTTGTAAGATGCTGAAATAGCAAGGCTTCAAATAGAAACACAAAGTTTAACAGTGGTGTTAATTTCTAAACTTTTTTCATGCAAAGTTTATTTGGCAAATAAGTAAACTACTATGGAATATCTTCAGGCTATCAGGTAACACTAGGCCTGTTTTATTAAAAAGTGGGGAGTAGCACCCCTTGTGTTATTCAGTGAGGTTTCTGAAGGTATTAACAATGAGATCAAGATGACAGAACACAAAATCTTAAAACGAGCACCTATGCCTTCTTTCTTCCAACTTCACTGTCACTGTTTTGGTTTAGAACCTCGTTATTACTCTGAACTATTAAAATGCCACATCTACTCAGCACCACCCCAAAACTAGTCTCGATCATTATTTATAATTTAACTGGACATTTTCCTGATGGTAACTATCTTTCCAAAAACAAAACAAAACAAATGAAAGCTGGATCATAAAAATCTCAGAAACTCTTCTCTGGCTTTCTTTTATTCCAAGCAGGAATTTTCGATCGCTCTAACCTCACCCTGCTCATTGAAGGGGTGGAAGCTGGAGTCCTCCCAGAGGTGCTTCAGAAGAAAAGCCTGGAGATCTACTTCTGAAAAATCAGCCACTGAAACCTTATGGAGCACAGTTCTTCTCTGACACATGTGGGGCTGCCATGAGTCAGTTAACAGCAACTGGGTTGTTTTTTAACGTCACCCTCACCTGTCTGAGAATATGCCACTCCCACCAGTCACAGTGGCTCACTACAGAAAAGATCTGGGCCTTTCCTCCTCCTGCTGTGAAAATCCTGTAGCCTTGCATTCATGGTCCTCTGTAATGTGGTATCAACTTCTTTTCTGACTCTGCTCCAAACTATTCCTTGATGTACCCAGCACTTCAGTTCACACCATATACTCCAGGCACTTCTAAGCTTTCAAGTTTTTATTTATGAAGTCAGAAATAGCTGTATCCTCCACTGTTCTCTCCTACCAATCCTTTGCTTTTTCTTCTTACTCTTCCAAGTCCTGCTTAAATAATATTTCTGCTATGAAGTCTTCTTGGGTATCTTGAGTCAAAATCAATCTCTGCTTCTTCTCAATGCCCTTATTTATACCTCTGCTATAGTACCTTTTTTTTTTTATCATTCTATTTTCTTTCATAATTAGAGAAATAGACACACATTCAAGTAATTCCTGTAACTTGTTCTTCTCTGAGTACAACCATTCTGGCTTTGCAGGCAGGTACCATCTTATCCTTAGCATCTTTTACAGAGTGGCTCAATAATCAGTACTGGTTGAATTGAAAAGACTTGCTATATATGCTTCCGAGTACTCGGCTCCACCCCTACCACCTTGCTCTCAAAACCCAGAATAGCCATACTCAGTGGAAATTCTGTATACCAAAAAAAAAGTCAGGAAAAGTTGCTGCAAAAGAGTTAGGGGGCCTAACACAGTCCTCAAACACTCCTTTTAAAGTATTCATACCACAAAGGGTGTTCAGTTAAAGCATGAGTGCACAGGAACAACAGACAAGAACAGTTGGGACAGCATGACAGCCAATTCCCAGGTGGTTAGTAAACACGCATGCAAAACAAAACTCTTTTTAGTAGATAAAATCATTTGCATGAAAGAAGTCAACACATGCAAACCTCAGAAAGAATCACCAAGGTTCTCCAAAAGCTGGTAAATCCACCACTGAAATACAGGCCAGTCTTCCAATAGTACCAGCTACCATAAGGCCACTATAATTTGTCCAGACAGCCAAAGCCAGAAGGAGCTTCAGGTAGTTCCATAAACAAAGCAAAGCAAAGCATAATTTACTGCATTATGACAGTTATTTCCACAGCAAGCTATTTTTTATAACAGGTTTAACCCTTTATTCCTAGGGTAGCAGGTATTTTTACCTCTACTTAAAAACATGTTTTAATGGTAACATCACAACATCAAAGTCTATGTAATAACTCCCCTGATCTGAACAAAAGGACAATTACTTAGGCCTAAGGTTTCTCTTCAGAACTCGGTCCTGTTTAACAGAAGTAAAAGGTAATCACTTACGATGACTAGGTTAGAGAAAAAAAAGAAACCAACAAAAACTAAGGGTAACAGGACGATGCAAGGGAAAATAAGAGGGGGCAAATGGGATACCCTAATCACAGATGAGAGAGTTGCAGATGAATAAAAGGATCAGTTTCAGGACCTGCTACCACCCCTTGAGAGGAATGGTTTTCAATTAAAAAAACAACAAAAAAAAATCCACAGAGGAACAAAGCTAGGACATTGACCTCTGAGAGGGCAGGAAATCCTCCTGGTGAGAGACAAGATGAACTAGGATGAGACTAGCCTACTTCCTTCTTTTCTTATTGTCAAAACAGTCATTTCTCACTGTCTCACAAAGAAAATTTCTTAAGGTACCTTAGGTTTCTGGACATCTCTAAGAATTTTAGCCTTTTCTGGGAAAAGATATTCTCAACTTAGAAATGAAAAGGCAAATAATAATTTAATAAAGAATTTTTCTTCTTTGACATTTTTAGGATACTTGCTTTTAGTGTCTAAAGCGAAACTGTTTTTATAAAAATGACAGAATGAAGAAAATTTATTTGATTATGTAGGGAAAGAAAGCAATAGCAAGCCAAGAACACAATATTTCACGTATACGAGGACTACAAAATTCATTTACTCCCTTCCTTAGGCTGCAATGTGTTAGATTTAATAATAATATTTTCTAACTGGGTTGCTCTTTTCAAAATCAATGGTATTTGTAGTAAGTTAGCACTTCAGTAGCTCTATGGGAGAACGATCTGGCAATCTGCTCTGTATAGATTATACCCTAGAAAACCCCATGGGAAAGTTCTACTCTGTCACATGGGGTCACCATGAGTTGGAAGTGACTCATGGACACCCAACAACAAACCTAAAGAGACAATCTGCAGCCTCCTTTGCTCCTACTGTAAAGTCATGTCACCTGTGTCCATTTGACACACCTACTCAACTAGGCTTATACGGAAGGGCTTCGTTCTTTAAAAAAATAATATTATTACTGATCCTGATGGAAAGGTTCTGCAAAGTCAGAGTGAGTATAATTTCTAACCCAGTAGTATGTAGTTAGCCCTGAGACAAAAGTTAGTATTTATCTTTAGGGATACTGTAGGAATTATTACCAAGCAATAGCAAGAAAATCTCCAGTAGGAGAATTACTGCAAGGGGAAAAAAAAAAAAAAAAGAGAGAGAGAGAGAGACAGAAAGAATAGGAAGAAGACTGGCAGAGATTTAAAACTGCACATTAGCATACAGTGGGCAGTAGCCATATGTGACTAATTACATTTAAATGTAAGTTAAAATAAAGACAAGTAAAACTGAAAATTTAGTACCTAGCAGACCTAAGGCATCTCCAGCATCACAGAAGTTTCTACTGGATGGTGCTCATCTAGAAGCTAAAACCACCAGCTCTGAACGCTAGATGATTACAAAGGAAGGAAGCAGGCAGGACACTGTATTCCAATGAAGAGCACACTCTAGAAGCTCCTTGGCACACGTGGCACATGGATGCATGTCAAGAGCATCACCAGTAGCTGCATGGCTCTTAGTGCAAAGAAAGAATGTTAGGTCAGTGCACTCTCCAAAGATTTTTAAGAGTTGTAGAAAGCAGGAGAATGGGCAACAAACACAGCTGTGGAAAGAAACTGTGATCTGAGTGACACAGTAGTTTCAGTTGAGTGGCCCTATCACCTCTACACCTTGGTGTCCTCATCTATACAGTTCAACAACTGTGTTTCTCACAAATTGTGTGTCCAGGTAAATAAGGCACACATACAATGACTGGAAATGATGAAATTATGAAAACAAGTTCTGGCATAGAGCACCCATGCATATATTGTGCATGTTTCCTGACATTTCCAGAAGTGAAATTCAACCTCATTTATCTTCATTCAATAGTTTGAAAATGTTACTTTTGATCATATTTATAAAACAAAGTATAAGCAATGATCCAGAAGTCATAGATGGAGTTTGGTAATACCACGGTAGTCAGACAATAAACAACTTAAATTGCATTTGCTCTGTGGCAGTTTGTGGCTGGGCCTGACAGCTGCACAGCTGTTCTGTGCCCAGGTAGGTTGCGGTGGGGTGGCCAGAGGGTCAGCAGAGGGCTGTGTGCTGGCCTGCCACAGCCCTCACATGGGTTTGTCCTGTGGCAAGTGGCAGTCATTGCTCCTGCACACTGGGTACCTTAGCCTGGCCCTACGAGATGCAGGGCAGTTGGACAGTACGGGTGCAGACAGCATTGTCCTAGCCCTGTCTTGTCTGACCAAGGGAAGTGGGACCTCTTTGTGCCTGGGGTTCTCATGCCCACCCAAATGGCCCAAGTGCAGCTACCAGACAGCAGAGTAGAATGCATGCAGCTGTGGAACACAGACCTTAACTGCCTGAGTGGCCTTCCCAGCCAGGGGTACACAGACCCATGTACTTCCTGCATTGGGGCTGGTTACACTGGTGATGGTTACTTCCAGCATAGACAAAGTTATCTCTTTCTACATTGCAGAAAGTGATTTGCAGAGCATGAAAGGAATCCTGCCAGGAAAGAGGCTGCTTTACAAACTCAAATGCAGACTGGACAGGGTCTGTTGCTGGGAACTGAACCTCGGTGTCAACAGACACCAAGATGAAGGCTAAATGTTAAATCCACTGGACAGAAAAAAATGAAACTGAAGTCAGCAATACGTTTATAAACACTGGTATACTTATGAAAATAATGGGCAGGGGGTTGCAAGGTATGCAAAAACATTAACATGTGCTTTAGCTATGTACAAACATGATAGATTCTTTCTAATCTCTTTCCAGTCTCCCAGAAACCCTGGTGGCACAGTGGCTAAGTACTACAGCTGTTTACAAAAAGGCTGGCAGTTTAAATTTACCAGGTGTTCCTTGGAAACTCTATGGGGCAGTTCTGCTCTGTCCTATAAGGTCACTGTCAGTCAGAAGTGACTCAGTGGCAATAGGTAATAGGTTCCAGTCCTCCAAATCAATAATTCTAGACTTTTTACTTTCTGATCTCATTTGTACAGAACTGAAAATGAGGAAGACATTAACAAAATAATTTTGCTGGGTCAGCAAGGTTAAAACTAAAATCCAACAGGGTTAACTTGAGGTGTGCTAACATTGGCTGCAAACTAGAATCCCCTGGGGCACTTAAAAAATACATCAAAGCCTATGCTCTCACTCACACTAACCGATGCGGAGTCTTTGGAGTACTGCCCAGAAATCTAGAGTTTTTAAAAGCTCCCTAGAGTGATTCGAACGCACAGTGAGGGTTAAGAGCAACTATATTAGAATATAAGTGATTATAGACTTCAGGCAAGAAAAAAAAACACTTCCTTTTAACTTGTCAGGCAACCAAAGCTACATCCATAGATGGCAACTGATGAGAGAAAGGTTATGCAAGCTACAGATACAGATTATTTGAATTTGATTTTTATGATATAGGAGAACATCTGCCTGGGAAAGAGCCAAGGAAACCACAGGAAATTCTTACAACAAGCACTCTGAAACAAATTCCCCTGTATTGAGATGGGACACAAAAACCACATTGACTTGAAACTTTTCCACCAATAGTCTTGCCATGGTTATCCAATGTTTACTACTTGTCACAGAATTAAGAAAAGCTGGGGGGACACACAGAGCCTCTAATGAGTCACAGGGAGACAATCAAGCAGGAAGGTGAAGTGGGACCATTTCCCAAAAGCCATTCGTGAAGACAATGGCTAACGCTGACTGGCATGCTCTGTTTCAAGCACAAGTATTTTACAGATACTATCTCAGTGGACTCTGACAACAAGCCTATGAGGTACATGCTATTATTATCACTTTAGGGTTAAGGGAAGCAAGACACACAGAGGTTAGAACACTTGGCTCAGAGTCTTAACTCTGCGAATGAGAGAGATGGGACCTAAACCCAGAGAGTTTCTTCCAGAGCCTGTACTTGTAACCAGTGTGCTTTAGTGTCTGTCTCTCTTGTCACTGTGTGTGTGTGAGTGTCTATGACTGAATAAATGTAAGACAGACAAAAGGAAAGGGAAACAGAATGCAGCATCAGGGCAGTGGTCTTAGAGGGACAGAATGAGGAACGGAAGTCTGAAATTTATAAAGAAGATCACACATTTTCCCTAATTCTCTTAGCTTGGACTGTAAGGTATATATACACATCTCCGAGAAACAGATATTAGGCAAATCAAGCAAAAGGCCGAAGGAGTAATACTAGGTACTAAACTAGCTTAAAATCCAGGGGTAACGAGGAATAAAAGGAGTGAGGTGCAGAAGCTGTAGTGAACTTGGCCTCAATCCAGGAATACTCAAAGGGAAGGAAACAACTTTACCTGAGGGGCAGAGGTTTTTCAGTTGATTAGGAAAGTACATTGTCTCTAGCAGAATATAGTTAAAGTACATGAATAGACAGCACCAACATCACAGTTGCTACGGAAGTCTATCCTAAACTGAAAGGAACAAACTGACAGTCTGGGTTATAAACACAATGCGAGTTTCTGTAGCTGATGGACTACAACAGCTCCTGAGGCTGCTCAGTGTGACAATGCAAAAGCAGCTTCTCATCTGTGAAGATTCAGCCAAGTTCATTCACAGATTAGCTGGCAGAGCTCTCCAACACTCCCCACACCTGATTTTAGACACAGATTTTTACCTTTCTGCTCATGTAAGCTTCTTCCAAGTGGAACTGACAGGAGTTCTAACAAACCATATTTTGGCCTCACTGTTACAAACCATGAAATGAGCATGCAGTAGACAAGGGACAGGCCAAAATAAAAGCCATGATGATCCACACACTAGACAATAAGTCTGGCAGTACAGTGAGGGTTGGCTACAAGCTGGGATAAAAATAAGGTTGTATTGAAAAAAAATGCCCATGTCAGGGCAATCTTATCAATTTTTGGTTTTACTGTGTGTTGCTAAACAACAAACACAATGAGCCAGCAGGTATATTATTACAGAGCCCAATTATAGCCTTTTTAATATGTCAACCAAACATAAAAGCAAGATATCTCTGATTTATAAGTGGTTATCTTGTTCTCTTGAAGTGTTGGAACAAGGAGACTAAACCTGTCAATGGGATCTAGAGCATGTCATGTGTATGCTCAGGTATCAGAGCTACTGTGGCCAGGTCAACATAATAAGGCGCTTGCCACAAAAAGATGACCTACGAAAGATTTACAGCATTTTCCAGCTTATGAGGAGTTTTTCCAACTCATAAAACTCAACTCAAGACTCTTGGCAAGACAAAGCAATAGGGAAGACCACAGAGTGCAGAGCGGGACAAAGAAAGCAAGTAGTTAAGAGACCTTCCAGAGATAGGTGAAAAGTAATCCACTTTTATGGACACTGGAATACAGAAAACAAACAATAATCAAAACTTTTTAAAGGATACGGTCTGTACCAGGAAACAATGTTCTTCCAGTCAACAGCTCGGCCATTATGCATCCCACTGACCAAATATCAACTGGCAAAATTAAAGAGAAATAAAAGTACACACAATGTCAATACTATATCAAAAAAAATCAAACCTGCTGCCATTAAGTTAATTCTGACTCATAGTGACCCTACAGGACAGAGTACAATTGCCCTATAGGGTGTCCAAGGAGTGCCCGGTGGATTTAAACTGCTGACCCTTTGGTTAGCAACCACTGCACTTAACCACCATGCCACCACGGTTTCCACTGTATTATACTGGGCCCTAACTGGAACCATACCTAAGGTGAAACACGGTAACATTTAAGACACCTGAAGTTCAGTGATAATCTTCCTTCTTTTTTTTTCTTCCACCAGAAATAAACCAGCTTACTGAGATCTTTACTCCACTAAAGGGCTTCAAAGGTGGGATAATTCAAAGCATATTTAAGGCAAAAGAAATAAGCTGTTCACAAAGGAGCAATAGTTCCTTACCGGTAGAATTCTGGATTTTCCCTGGGAACACTGAAGGGCTAATGTTATGAACCTCTTGTCTTCAGGAAGAAGTACTCAGAGAATATGTTGAAAATATGATTAAATAAAAATCCAACTGCTAGATCAAAAAGTCTGAAAACTGTATAAAAATCTCACTTCCCCTATGTAAGCAGCTGAAATATTTTCTATTTGTAAGCTTTATAAGGATCACTGAGGGAATAAAAGATGTTCCTCCTACTTCTACCATCTCCCCTCCTGCGAATACCAAATACACCCAACATGGTATTGATAAGGCATTGAATAATCAAAGCATGTAATACCTGTCTGGTTGTAATGCATCCAGTTCAGCATGATCTCAGGAGCCCTATACCATCTGGTGGCCACATAGCCTGTCATCTCGTCATCTGTATGCCGAGCCAGTCCAAAATCCAGGATCTAAGAGAGAGAAGAGAAAACAGACACTAAAACAAACTGCTAAGATTTATAAAGGAGAGAGGAAAAGAACTGTAGTGCCTCATAAAACAGAATTTCCTACTCCTGGTTTAGAATGCATGGCAAACACACAGCATGAAAGTTTAAAAAATTACAAAAAGCAAAATAAAAATACTACTCCTAGGTATTTACCCAAGAGAAATGAAAACATATGTCCATACAAAGACCTGTACATGAATATTCACAGTTGCTTTATTAACAATAGCGCCAAACTGAAAACAACTTAAATGTCCATCAGCAGGTGAGTAAATAGACTGTGGTATGTTCATAAAATATTACTCAGCAATAAAAAGAAATAAGCTATTGTTGTACACGATACAAATAAATTTGAATAACATTATGCTAAGCAAAAGCCAGACACAGAAAAAAAAACCTGAATGATTCTATTTATATGTAACTCAAGAAAAGATAAAGTTTATCCACGGTATCAGAAAGATCAGTGGTTCCCTAAAGACAGGACTGAGAGTAGGAAGCATGGTGGTGAATACATAGATTATATATAAATTTGTCAAAATGTACACCTAAAACGGTACATTTTATTATATGTAAATAAGATTTTAAAAAACTTGAGCAAAAAAAAAAAAACCTCAAAATTTCAAGAGCAACGTGCTCTTTATAAACAACAACAATGAAAACAAACCCAGCGCTGCTGAGTCAATTCTAACTCGTAGCAACGCTACAGGACAAAGTAGAGCTACCCCAGAGAGTTTCCAAGGAGCACCTGATGGATTTGAACTGCCAACCTTTGGTTAGCAACTATAGCATATAACCACTATACCACCAGGATTTCCTGCTCTTTATAGACAACTAGTTTACTTATTTTGAGTGAGTACATTTCTGGGATTTTTAATCTGTTTCATCTATACTAATTATCTCTTCAGGGTTGGGATTGGTAATCTAATATTCAAAATGTAATTTTCCTTTATTACAACTGCTGTATTAAATTTCTAATTTAATTTCATTTTAAAATGAAAACAAGTCACCTGATACCACTTTCAATGTCATTTACTAGATTCTCTATGGTTTACATTTCAAAATCTGATACTCCTAAGGGCAATATGATGTTCAGATTAAAGGCTATGATTTTATAAACCCATTCCCGTACAAACATATAACTTCCGTTCATTCGCGTTCTCCATTTTCTGCTTGGCACTCTGGAAGCTCAGTAAGCAAACAACTACCACTGTCTTTTCATCTTACCTTCAGCTCACAGTCTTCATTCACAGCTAGATTACTAGGCTTTAGGTCCTAGGAGGCAAATCCAGAGAAGACAGGGTCAGTTTATGATGTGTGGTCAATTCCCTCCATACTGGCAACAGGGAGGACCCAGTAGGGGTGTACTTTTCATGTTTTAGATACCTTGTTATATAAAATTAAGACTTCGTCTAGTTGCAAACACACAATCTCCATCCTATCATCAGTATCTAGTCCTAACAAGTCTTAGACATATAAGATACATCTTCATTCTTTAATCAGTTTAAACCCAGAGCAAAGTTGCAATCAACCAAAATTTCAGTAGCTACAGTAAATTTCTCTCCTTGTCTTTCATATTGTCATACTGTGAGGGTTTGCATGTAATTTTACTTGGTTCTACAATCAATACCCATAGAAACAGCAGTCAAGAAATCAAAAGATGCACTGCATTGGGAAAATCTGCTGCAAAGGGACCTCTTTAGTGTCTTGAAAAGTAAAGGTGTCACCTTGAACACTACGATGCACCTGACCCAAGCCTTGATATTTTCAACTGCATCATATGCATGCAAAAGCTGGACAACGAATAAGGGAGACAGAAGAAGAACTGATGCCTCTGAATTGTGGGGTTGGAGAAGAATGCTGAGTGTACCATGGACTCTGGAAGAAGTACAACCAGAGTGCCCTTTCGAAGCAAAGATGGAGAGACTGCATCTGCTGACATACTTTGGACATGTTGTCAGGAGGGATCTGTCCCTAGAGAGGGACATCATGCCTGGTAGAGTGGAGGGTCAGCAAAAAAGAGGAAGACCCTCAACAAGATGATTGATGGAGTGGCTGCAACAATGGGCTTAAGCATAAAAAGACTGTGGGCATAGCACAAGACCAGGCAGTGTTTTGTTCTGTTGTGCATACGACCGCTATGAGTCAGAACTGAATTGACGGCACCTAACAACAACAACAACAAAGTAAATTTAGATTAGGATCTTGCCTAAATGTCACTTTTCCATCCCACCTCCCCAAAATAATTTAATCAGTCACAATACATACCCTGTGAATTATGTCAGCTGAATGTATATACTGCGGAAAAAAAAAAGTCAGTCAAAACAAAAAAATTTTCTCTAACCTTCCACTGTCACAAAACTTATTTGCAGCACACCATCTTGAATTAATAAGAACTGCTCGTATTAACACTGGGATTAGAAAGGACAACAAGTATTCTGTATATTTATCATAACTGGTTTCCACTCAATTGAACTTTCTAACTTCATTTCTGCTTGGCATTCTGGAGCTCCACAAAGAATCAAAGCTGCTCAAGTTTACTTTTCAAACACTGTCCACCCAACAAATTAGCTTCCTTGAGAATTTTTAAAAATCTCAACAACATACAGTCAAAAAATTAGACTACATCAAGAAATCTTATTAATTTTTTAGATGTTATCATGAAGAGTTTTCTTTTAAGATATGCATACTAAAGAATCCATGGATGGAATGTTATGATGTCTAGATTTGCTTTAAAATAATTAGTCATAAGAGCAGATAAGATAAACAAGAAGGGCCACGTGTTGACCACTGTGGCCTCTGGCTGAATATGGATTTCATTATACTATGATCTCTACTGATGATTTTGTGAGTGTTTAAATTTTCAATAAGAAAATAAAAAAAAAAAATTCAAGAGTGGAAAGCAGAGGAAGGAATCATTTCTCAGCATTATTACTGACATTGTCCATACCTTTAGGCCTCGGAGGATTTGGTAGATAAGAAACTGTACGTGGTCATCTGTAAGCTTTTGGCATTTCACAATGTTATTCAGATCTGCCCCCATGAGATGGGTCACCAGATACCTAGAAATTAAGGGAGAGTTGCACAATAATCCAGAACCCCTAAGAAAGCTCCTGCTCATCTTCATAGGACTTTTAAAAAGTTTTAAAGTACTTACTCACCTATTAAGTACCACAATACCAGTTAAAAGCTTAAGTTACTCATAGGGGGCTTATTACCAACACATTATTCTAACTTGAACACCCGATTATCTGTCTTTCTAAAAATGTTTCTACTTGAAGTATCTCTACCCAGCTGCTCTAAAGAAAAAAAGATGAAGATTAGAAAGATACATGCTTGCTTTAAAATGTCATTATTACCTAAGAAATATAAAATGTAACTAGGCATACGGCCATAATAAAATATCTCCTATTTTTTAATTCATCATTCCATTTTTGCCTCAACATAAACCTTCAAAGTTATACATTTTAAAATAAGAGTATCTTTAAATATTCAAACAACTATTGTACTTTTTCATGAATGACTGGTTTTAGAAGGATACTGTTCAGGGACAGCATTCTTACACTTACCTTAAAAGAAGGAGACAAACATTTTTTCTTCAGACAAGAGGAAGCATTCTAGAACTTCCCGTCATAGGTGGGGTGCTGGTTATTAATCCCATCTTTATGTGGTAAGATTAGGGAATAATTGAATTCAAGCCTAACAGGTTCACCACAGATGTTCTAGATACAATGCCTCAACCCATTCACTACTATATTACACAGATATAAGAACATTAAAAACCAGGATCAGTATTAAAGAAACTAAATAAAAAAAGAATAAGGATAGGTTTTATATATTATATAAGAACCATTTTTTATTTCTGAGGTTGGGTAATAATATATGTCTGATGAATGATGAAGAATGATAATTTCATTTTATTTACATTTCTATTTTTTATAAACTCAGGGTAAAAGAAACCAAACCAGGAGATTTATATGTATTATTAAAGCACTATATGAATAAATATTTGACTTCTCTTTACACATAACACCTCCTCTCCCACAAACTGTATTTATGACTTCCTTTTCTCTGTCATAACTTTCCTGCCGGGTTGCCAAGGTCAGCTCTCAATTTCTCCAGTAGGACTCGGGCTTCACTGTAACCTTGAGGTATTATGTTAAACATTTTATAATTTTTTAAAATTACATATTTCTACTGTCTTGAGGAATGGGTAAACTCTAAACGTAATTTAAAGTGTATATTAGTCTTTCTGGAAACCCTGGTGGCAGAGTGGCTAAGAGCTACAGCTGCTAACCAAAAATTCAGCAGTTCAAATCCACCTGACGGTTCTTGGAAATCCTGTGGGCAGCTCTACTCTGCCTATACTGTAGCTATGAGTCAGAACTGACTAGACAGCAGTGGGTTTACTAGACTTTCTGAATAGTTTGCATAAAGGTAGTTTTAAGATATGTTGCAAGCTCAATATAAAAGAACCAAAGACAGGTAGCACTTATTCTAAATGGCTTATGATGTCCATATCTCATGCACTCTTTCGGAAAACCTTATAAATCCCATGAGTATCCCTATTTCATTGAAGAGTAAACTGAGACAGAACAAGTAATCTGTTGAAAAAGAAGCAGTAGTGTCAGGTGTTGAATTCAGTAATGTTTGACTCCAGAAACCATGATGTTAATCACAGCAATTATGCCTCCAAATTCTTCCAATTGGCACAAAATTGAGTCAAGAGAATGACCTTTTTAAGAAAAGTTTTGTAAATACCACAATAATTAGGGAAACATTATTTCCAGAGAATTTTCCTACCAATACTCAACTCTTACTATCAAAGTTTATCTTTAATTAATGGGGATGAAAATCTTGCAAGGAAATCAGAATATCCCATTCTAATTGCCATCACTATATATTTTTTTAAACCTCAAATTAACAAATAATCTGACAAATAAGAGAAAAAAGTTGTGAACATGTGGTTAGTATTTTGAAATCATGACTTCTCTAGAAAATCCAGAGTTATAGCTACTATATTCATAATACCACTTAGGACCAATTTCAAGGCTCAGGCTGAGGAAAAGTCCAGTTTCTGTCTTAGAAAATTGCTTTGCCAACAGTTACATTTTCATGACATTAGATAATAAAAGGATAACTCTCATTTTTTCTAAATCATTTTAAGGAGAAGAGGGAACAAAGGAAACAGCACTAGATGATGCTACCTAGGATCTTAGTTGGTCTTAAAACAAAACCTAAAAATCTCAGTTCTTTGATAGTCTATACTAGTTCACAAAGGTGTTCAGCAGAATTAGCAATGTAACCACAGCAATTAAATGGTTATCAGTAACATAAGAAATCCTACCTAGCCAGAAGACCACTGATTGCATAGCCTGAAGGAGACTCCATACTTTTAGAATAAGCCACCTGTGAAATTCTTCTCAAACCCCCTTCCCATCAGAGACCATATCTATTATAGCACTAAAACTTCCAGAGTGAGGGTGAGACTATCAAAATGCTGCATAAGTTCATGAAATGAAACAATCGGCCTATATAGTAATATCAATCAAGCATTACTACTGTTAGCCTACAACAGGATGCTTGAAAAGCATATCTTATGTCTTTCAGGAAAGAATGTAATCACTATATGTTATTTTCAGGAAGTCCAAAGACTAAGCTACAATCATAACTGTCACATTCCACCTCTTTAAATGTAGAAAGTTTTCCTAAATAAATCTTGTAACAATGGACAAAAGCAAGCATCATACAAAAGTTACTGGATGTTTTATTGAACACACATCAACTTTTAAAATAGTGAGCTGGAGTGGGGAGGAGGGTGTAGACAAGCACATTTAAATGAGTCAATTTTAAAAAGAATATAGATGGAAACTCTGGTGACATAGTGGATTAAGTGCTATGTCTGCGAACCAAAAGGCTGGCAGTTCAAATCCACCAGGCGCTCCTTGGAAACTTGATGGGGCAGTTCTACTCTGACCTACACGGTCACTATGAGTTGGACCCAACTGGCAGTGGGTTTGGTTTTGGTTTTGTTATTAATGGAGAGCCACAGAACTTCTACAGAACTTGCCTTTGGAAACCACATAAATCATATTCTAGTAAAATCCATTGCGATGAAGTGGATTCTGGCTCATGGCGACCCTTCAGGACAGGGTAGAACTGCCCCATCGAGTTTCCAAGGAGCACCTGGTGGATTTGACCTGCCAACCTTTCGGTTAGCAATTGAATTCTTAACTACTGTGCAACCTGGGCTACTGTCAGTGTTTATAACACTTCAAATCAATTAATGAAAGTCTGACTGGAGAACAGTTGGAAAGCTATCTAGTTTTCTCATCTTTAGAAAGGAACTAAGTAGGCCTTTATTATGCTAGAGGATGAAGAAATTATTTCATTGCCTAACACAAATCTTGTTTTTCACTTTTTTTGTAAAGATGGTTGCCTTTAAATTTAATTAAACTATAAAGAGCATAAAATCACCACTTCTCAAAGCAATTATTGTTAAGTAAAATGTAATGTACTAGCAGGAAGGCTGAATTCTGCAATATATGGTCTAGACAGCACCTTATTATACAGCTTCATTTATGAAGCACTCATGTATAACACCCAATTGTCAAGTTCTCCCCCACTGCTTTTTGAAAGCATAATATGAAAAACAAACTCCTTCTATTATCTTTAGAGTGGCACCTCCACTACTGTCAGCCCCACTCAAAGCAATTATCAAAAGGAAAAAAGCATTTCCTTTATATTTAAATAGGGTGTTAAAAATAATCACGAGGATGGACAACTTGTAACCCATATGCCTCTGAGATGCATCCAGTGATCCTTAGGACTCCATAACACAGTCTCTTCTCACTACAGCAGTGTGATTCTTTATAAATTTAAAAGCAGGTCACGCCATTCCTCTTCTCAGCAATGCTTCCCATTTCACTTAAAGACAAAAAATCTTCTCAATGGCCTATGGAGCCCTCCATAATCCAGTACCCTGCTGTTAATTATCTCTTTGGCCTTATCAGCTACTTCTCTTCCCAGTTCTTACTCTGCTCCATAGTGGCCTCTATGCTCCAGCCACACCAGGCTCATTGTAACAACTCCTATACAGCTTCCAGGTCTCTGCCTCAGGACCTTTGCACTGCTGCGTCTTCTTCCCAGAATACCCCCGACCCCAAGACATCCATTTGTCTAATTCTTCTCCTTCAAAGTTTTGCCCATAATTCATCTTCTCAATGAGGCCTTTCTTACCTCTCCATTTTAAATAGTATCTTTCTTACCCTCTCTGTCCTTGCACCCCTTACTCCCCTTACCTGCTCTGCTTTTTCTGTCAGTGTAAAAATTACTACCTGCTGACATACTATACAGGAGTCCCTGGGTAGCACACAGGGTTAGGCACTCTGTTACTAGCCATAAAGATGGTGGTTCAAATCCACCTAGAGGTACATTGGAAGATAGGCTTGGGGATCAGCCTCTGAAAGGTCATAGCCTTGGAGACCCTGTAGAGTATAGTCCTACGCTGCAGTTCCTGGGATTGCCATGAGTCAGAACTGACTTGACAGACAACTATTTTTTCTTTTGTTTGCTTGTTTTAAACATACTATATACTTTCCTTTTTTATTATGCACATTGATTACTGTCACCTACTTGTACAATGTTCATGGAGGACAGGGTTTTTTTGTTTCTTCAGGACTCGACGCACTTGGCTGGCAGGTATCTAAAGCACCTAGAACAGTGTCTGGCACACACCAGACACTCCATTATTCCTGAATGGAACTGGATGATGGGGGATAGTTCATCTGCTGCTACTACTAACACCAAGATTTCATCTGGTAAGCAGACCAGACTGTCCTAATGTAGGGGGCAGAAGTGACACTGAACAGCCAGGTATGCACATTGGCAAGTTTATTTCAGAACAAACTATTCTCCTTACTTGAAGAAAAAGATTACTACAAGGTGTCCTCTGCCTAACCTGGCTCACTCAGACCAGACCCTATATTCTACCATATGGTCTGTATTACAGTATTAAAAACAAAAAAGTCAAGAGAGAGCACTGGGCATATTATCAAACAATGGAATCATCAATCAATCATGAACAGCGACAGCATACAGTCATTCATTCATTCAATCAATCATTCCATCACCAAATATTTATTGTTGAGCAGTGGAGATTCGGCAGTAGGAAAGACAGAATCTAGATGAGAGGAAGGCACATACCAATATTTAATCATTACTACCACCACTCATGGCCATCAAGTTGATTCTGACTCATAGCAACCCTATAGGACACAGTAGAACTGCCCCACAGGGCTTCCAAGGGGCTCCCAGTGAATTCCAATGGCTGATTTTTTGCTTAGCAGCTGAGTTCTTAAAAGCACTCTGCCACCAGGGCTTCAATCCCAGACTTAGAAAGGAGTTAGCCAGGAAACCCTTCTTGAAGGACTCTAAGCTTCAATCTTCTTTACTATTTTTAATCAGCTACTCTAAGAGGTGACATCTTATTCACCAAGTCAGACAAAAATGGAATTGGTATTTTCTCTTAAAGGCTATATAATTTACTTAGATTTCAAATGCGAGTGAGTAAAGACACCTAAAAGGAGTTTCATTTCCTCTTCCCCTTTGTGATAAGGAAATAAATTACAAATATAAATGTTAATATGGTTAACTCAACTTTCTTTCACACTGCTACTTTTCTTGAATTCCCTATCTTGAACACTCAATCTGTTTTTAAAGAAAAATGGACTTCCATAAGCCCAAACAAATGGGTTGTTTTTTTCAGTGATGGCCAGAAAAAAACCCAAACCCACTGCCATCAAGTCGATGCTGACTCATAGTGACCCTACAGGACAGAGCAGAATTGCCCCATAGAGTTTCCAAGGAGTGCCTGGAGGATTTGAACTGCTGACCTTTTGGTGAGCAGCTGTAGCACTTAGCCACTATGCCACCAGGATTTGCAGAAGGCATTATATCCAAGCAAATAATGTTCATCAGCTAGAACATGGAAACAAACAAACGTTAAGACAGAATTAATTGAAGTACAATTTTAAGTACAAAAAACCAAATTGCTAGCTTCTTTGAACACTCAGCTTCTAACTGAACAGCTGGCAGTTCAAATCCACCAAGTGCTCTTTGGAAACTCTATGGGGCATTTCTACTCTGTCCTATAGGGTCACTATGAGTTGGAATTGACTCGACGGCAGTTAGGTTTTTTTTCACCTCCTGCTATTTATCCAATATATTTCTTTTCTACATGCTTTAAACATTTCATTTATTTTTTGGACTGTACAAATTTGAACCTCTATATGCCATCCATAATTATCTGTTCCTTCATTTACAGTCATTGTCTTCTTTATAGGCTTCCTTTTACTAAGCTTCTGTCATACCAAGTTCACTCAGCATTCTGTATGTGGCATAAGACACTACAAACTTGACTTGGTCCTACAGTTATTTTAGGTGAGCATTTATGCTTTATCTTATTAATGAGAAGATATACAACTAGAAGACAGGATTAGGCCTTTAGTTTTGGTACCTTACACAGAACATACCACGTTACTGACTCTATAAAAAGGGTTAGCTGACTTTCAAATAATTAAATCCTTGAATCAAGACAGCCACGATCAGCAATAATTTAGAACCAAATGAATTGGGATGGATGGAATTCTATATATATTATAAAATTCTGTTCATCTCTCTGAAGCGTAGTTTCCTTTATTTGAAAATTAGAGACAATAATATCTACCTTCCAGGTATGTTATGTCAAATGAGAAAATTCATGTGAAAACCCTCTGTAAGCCATATGATGCTATTAAAAAAAGAGAAAGTTACACACACACACATTTTTCCAGTTTTACTCACATTTGCAAGATCAAGTTTTTAAACAAAGGATTCAAACCAACAGAAAACTGAAGTCACATAACAACAAGGACCATCATTACACAAAGTTTAGTTATGGGGAAAGTTTCTGAAATCCTTGCAGACTTTTACCTAGTACACTCACCCAACACATTTTCCAGGAGAAAAAAGTACCTCAGTTTTGTCTCACACATTATGGAGAGTGTGTTTGTGTCAGAAAAGGGGAACACAGCTATAACCAAGTCACCCAACATAAAAGTAAAATCTTTTCTCCTTTTTCCAGTGATGTACCCAGTGCCCTTTGATTTCTAAGGCTTGGCTTACCAAATCTCCAGTGCCCTAGTACATCTTCATCTCTTGGCATGTAACCTCTATTTCTACCAACAAAGCCTCAATTCTACCTCTCGGTCCCTGGCTGAGTCTGCATTTTCTTTACCTTCCTAACTTCTAGTCATCCTTCAGGCTCTCAGTGGGCACACTCCATTTTTTGCAAAACCTTTCCAAAGACATTCCAGACCAAAGTAAGACAGCCCCTCTATGAAGTGCTTCAGCACTTGGCACCTGTCCTACCACGGCAATTCATCCATTAGTTCAACAAGTAATTACCGTTCAAGCTACTCAAGACTCAGCAAAGAAGAAGGCAACCTCCCTACTGTGATGGAGCACACAAGGCAGAGGAAGAGCACACAAGGAAGACAATAACAAACACGTGAATCACGAGGGCAGGAAGGAAGGGAAAAGAGTATTTACTTTTTAATAATAAATAAAAACAAAAAAATTATGATAGTATAATTTGCTAAGAAGGGCAAAGTAAGGAAGAGGTAGTAACAGTGGGTTGGTCTTTTAGCACGTTTTTTGATAAAGAGACTTTTGAGTAAGAGCCTGAAGGAAATGAAGAAGCCAGTCATGTGGAAATGTGGGAAGAGTGTTTCAGGTCAACATGAAAAATGAGTACAAAGGTTCTATTTGGAAAGTGGTCTGTATTCGAGGAAAAGCATGGACATCAGAATGACTGGAATGGAGAAAGTGAGTGCAAAGGGTGTTAGGTAAGGTCAGAAAGTACAGAGGACCAAATCCTGCAGGACTTCATGGAACTTAACACATTGCATTTTATCTATTTAAACTGTCCTCTTTCTCAACTCTATGATCAAAGATCATGTTCACCTTATTTATTACATCCTCCAGAGACTGGCACTGGACCTAACATAGAGTGGACATTCAAATGTCTACTGAATGAAATCTGGTTAAAATGTAAATCCCCAAATTCTTTTATCCATTCAGTGCTTTCAGCTCTTTTATAGTGAGATAAAAGGCTAAACTCCATAGTTGCACAGTCGTTTTTACTAAGTGGAAGGCTAAGCCAGGTGATGATCTGCCTACTGGCTGTCACTACAACAGCTGCTGACTAACCCTGTTGTAGGTCTTCTGCCACATCGCAGCAGAATCCAGACCCCATTCCACTTCCCTCTCCAAGAATAGAGCAGAGATAAAGAACTCACTGAAAGACACTTGGGATAGGAAGTTGTAAAACATGGAAAAGTGGCAGAAGCTAGTAGAGGAAGACTGATTTCCATTTAACCCTCACAAACCAGTTTTCCTGTAAGCTCACGGAAATGATTCCCACAAATATCACTCCATATGCTGGGTTATTTAACCCAAGAAGCTAAACCATGAAGAAGAATATCTGATTAGGATTGGAGAAAAACTCATCAACAACCTGCAATATGCCTTGCTTGCTGAAAGCTAAGAAAACTTAAAGCTTTTACTGATGAAGATCAGTAACCAAATCACTCAACATAAAAGTAAAATCTTGTCTCCTTTTTCCAGTGATGTACTCAGTGCCATACAGCTTTCAGTATGGATTACATCTTAACATAAAGAGAAAAGAACAACTCACAAATGAAGCAATAAGCAACATAAAGATAAATGGTGAAAATACTGAAGTTGTCGAATTTTATTTTACTTGGATCCATAATCAAAGCCTGTAGAAGCAGCACTCAAGAAATCAGAGACATTATACTGCACATATCTGCTGCAAAAGATCTCTTTAAAATGTTAAAAAGCAAAGATATCACTTCGAGGACTAGAGTTCCTCTAGAGTTCCTCTGCCCATTTTTCAATTGCCTCATATTCACACAAAAACTGCACAATGAACATGGAAGATCAAAGAGCAATTGATGTCTTTGAATTACAGTGCTGGTGAAGAATCTTGACTATATCACAGACTGCCAAAGAATGAACAGATCTGTCAGAATACTTATGAGAAGAACATTATGCTTGGTAAAGTAGAGGGTCAGCAAGGAAGAGGAAAACACAGTGGACTGACACTGTGGCTACAATAATAGGCTCCAACATAGAAAATGGCGCCTAGCAACAACCACTAATTCTCACAAAGAATCTCACAATCCTGCACTGCCTATCAGAAAATCACTGTAGTTGTAAGCAAAGGCAATACTGAAGTAGTGGAAAGTTGCAGCTCACTCAGGTTGGGTTGTAAATTCAAGGATAGATGGATGTACTTCCTTGAATGCTACTGGCTATTTCAATTATTTTTTCAGGTCTACTGATAACTAAGCACTTGCACCACACATACGCTCATGTATGTGGGACTCATCATATACAATCTAGGAGGAACTTTCTGGTAGTTATCTTTTAACTGCACATTTCCAAACCATTTCTGTTTCTCACCATTCCTGTGATCAAAACTCACTACCTATTCCTCATTTCTCAAAGGATATTCTTGTTTATTCTACTTCCAAGTATGTAGAATGCCTGCTGATTTAGAAATTAAAAATACAGTAGAAAATTTGAATTGCATGATAAATGCAAATGCTAACCGAAACATAAAGGAACAAATATATGTAACACATGCTTGAAAGTCGATTGTAAATCTGAAAAATAACTACACATTTTGTTAATAAGCACAGAAAAACTCATGTTAAAAACTTACAGCCTGCTCTAAACTTGACAGCTTACAGACCAATTACAGCAGCCTTTTTGGTTTTCCAGAATATGGTGTTTTGTTTGTTTTAATGAGAATCTGAATGCTTTCAGGGGTTTCAGGTGTTCTGTTTTACCACAGACTCCACCACTCCCATTCAGCTTCATTTATGTTACTTACTTGTCTGGCCCTGAAGACACCTGAGTTTGCAAGCTCTGCAACTGTAGGTGAAGATGTTACGATCTCTTAAGCCAATTCTGAAATGGCTTTGGAAGACACTTAATATCCACAACCTAGACAAGTGCTAATTTTTTTCAGTGATACAAACACGACAAAACATGACAGAAAAAGTGAACAATGAACTACTTTCTCAAAGGTAAACTCAGGCTCATCACTGTATTTTCAGAGACACAGAAAAAGTCAACCACTCCAGTTTTCATCGTTTTGCTGGAAAGGTTAATGAGGCCTCGAGAAGTAGAGTGACTTGTCCAAGATCACACAGTGAACTATAACTTGGTTACACAAGTGTTTTGAATCTGTTTTTCTCAACTAGACTGTGATTTCTTCAAGGGGAAGGACTAATGTTTCTGATTATTTTGAGCCTGTGCCAACATTCTGTTTGGTGTTATACACTCAGTAAATATTCGACAAACAGTACTGAAATTTGCTCTAAAGAGGTGAACTCAGTTCTTGTTTATAAAGAAATACTCAGAACTCAGCTACAGCGTTAGGTAGAAAGAATAGATTCCTGCTCAGCAGTCATGCGTTTGCATAAACAAATGAAGACAGAAATGCAATTCTAGTTCAGTAGGTACACCTGTAGATGGTGGGCCCTCATATGGCTGAAAGAGCCAAAGGCATTACAATCAGTAAAACTTAGCTTTAACGACACATTGTCTTAATGAAGGTCTTTTCCCACAGGCAAAATAAGTTCATAACCCAGTTCCAACACCTGAGGAAGCCAAATTACAGCACTGCCCAGGTCAGTAAACCATTGATTTCCTGGTTAAATAAGTCTATCTACACTATATTTCAAATTTTGGGATACAGCTCACATCTGATTCATTTGTTTTCCAAACACAGTACTTTTGCATTTCTTTCACATTTAGGTAGAATATAAAAAAAAAAAAAAAAAAAAAAATTCTGCAATTTTCTCTTTTCCAGGCATAGCCTCAGCAGGGCTCAGTAAAGTGCAACACACACGCCTCTGGGTGGTTCCTAGTCATCTGCGGAGGCCTTCACATTCTGGTGCCGAAGAGGCTGCAGCAAGCACAGCTGTTCTTAGTTATTGCTTATTTTTTCCTTTGCTTGTTTCTTAAACATTCATCAGCAAGACCAAGGCTGATGTGGCTGAGTTCTTAGACTTGGGCCAGATTCTCTTTCAGCCACTCTTAGCCATACCACGTTCCAATGAAGTTGAAGTAGTAGGGAGAAAACAGTCTGTGTGTGTGTGTGTGTGTGTGTGTGTGTGTGTTTATTTTGCTGCATTTTCCCCTCTATTTTGCCTTCTGTTTTCTTTTTATTGTGATTAAGTTAAAGTACACAATCCAAATCCATTTTGCATGCCTGCCCATCTGCTATTTTGCCTTCTATATTTCTTTTTCACTTATTTCTTCTTCTCTCATATCAGAGCATACAAGCTGAAATATATACCCCTACTTGTTTTGTGAGAAAGGAGCAAACAATGTTTGTGCTCAGCCCAGAACATGGGCAGGAAAAACTGAACACAGGATCAGCAGGAAGTAGAGGCTAAGGAAATGTAGGCCATCGGGTCTCAAATTGTCTTGACTATTACAATAGTCATCCTGGCCAGTCAGGAATGCCACAATTTCAACAGGGCCAAATGTGTAATTCTGTACATAAAGTGTGTGTGATATGCCTGTAAATGGGAGTACAGTGATGCTAATTCAGGTATTACTGGAAAAGCTACAGTAGAGAGCTCACAGGTATCCAGGAAGGCCTGCTGGAAGCTGTCTCATACTCACATGTGTGCAGCTTAGTTATGTGAATGCATTAATGCCCCATGGGGCAATGCTTATCAATAGAATCAGGAGCCAACAGATAAATGTTCATTATCAGCAGCAGATTCTGTACAGCATCTTAGAAGATCTCAACAGTTTTGAGCCCAGCTGCCCACAGGGGTGACCATCTCACTGATATATTTTTATAGTAGCTTTCCCTCCTTTCCTGTTTCATTTTCTCTAGTCTTTCACTACTGATCCCTGAATCTCAGACTGCTTTCCAGGCGAAGCCAGGCTAAAACAGAGATAGTCCCCAAACTGGGAGAGTATCAGTATTCATCAGGCTCTCTTTATAGGTGGGGCCCACCCCTTTGTTCATGAACAGATATACAATAGCTCAAGGATCAGCATGCAGTTGAATACCATCACCCAAGTGCACATGAGATAAAAGAGAAGGAAGAGCCTAAATGGAACAAGGGCTCAGTTACATTTCCTGAAGACAAACTTAAAAGCTAAGACAGGTAATTTGAGCAGAAAAGTCAGTCAAGTCCCTATATTGTTTTCTCCATGGAGCTCTTTTAAGGACTCATCATGACTCTTCAAGTGGGACACGGCTGCCTGAAATGATGGGAATACTAACATGTACTATCCATAATACACATCTTCTGAATCTATACCCCTATTCCCCCCACGAGAAGAGTGGGTGATAATGTACAAAGACTCTTCTGGCATCTCTATACTGCTCACTGTGTTAGGAATAGAAACAGACCGCTAATCTTCATCCTCTTTCAGAGGAAGGCAAACACAGAAAATTGACTCACACATCATTGAATTCTTCCAGAGATCTTGCAGGTGTAAATACATCCAACAGACCAATTACCTATAAGAAAACAAAAATAAAAAAAGTAAATAAATACTAATAGTCCTCATCAAGGAGGCCGGGTGGCACTAGTTTTGGCACTCAGCTGCTAATAGAAAATTTGGTGGCTTGTACCCCCCCAGGTGACCAGTGTCTATAAGGGACTGCAGCCTAGAAAACCCTATGGAGGGTTCCACTCTGTCACCTGGGGTCGCTATGAGCTGCAATCAACTTGACAGCATCCAACAACAACAACACTGTACTCATCTGGCCTGAAATTTTTATCATTTTAATAGACATTGATTCCAAAAACAGCTACCTCAGTTCTGTAACATCACAGCAAATATTTAATAATTCTAACAGATTTTCTATCCAAATCACACTTTTGTTTTTTACTTGTTAATATTATACCTTGTAATTACCCATTTTACTGCGAAAAATCGTCATCTCTTTATAATTTGGTGACACGTTTTCTGTAGCTTTTGAGAAGGCAGAAAGATTCAGTGTCTCTGCCTTACATATGCTCTGTTTGATGAATTCACAGAGGACAGTGGTGAATCAGTGATAGAAGGCTCACGTCCCACACAGGAGACCTGGTTTTGATTCCTAGCCAACGCAACTCATATGCAGTCACCCACCTGTCTCTGACAGACAGGTAGAGGCTTGCATGTTTCTATGGTGCCAAACAGGTTTCAGCAGAGCTTTTACGTTAAGATACAGTAGGAAGAAAGGCCTGGCAATCTACATCTGAAAATCAGCTAGTGAAAACCGTATGAATCACAAAACTGTGGTCTGCAACTAATCATGAGAATGGCATGGAATCAGACAGCATTTCAATCCATTGTGCATGGGCTTGTCACGAGTTGGGGGCTGACATGATATCAGTCAATAACAACAACGTTGAATTAGCAAATATTTTCTATTCTGCACATTAAAATAACTTCCTACCAATCAGACATACACACTTACCGAGAGTCAGCTGTGCTTGTTTCCCAAACTGTTATATGCCAGTTGTATATGGTATTATAATTACTTAATGCAGTGGGTACAGTGGTTGAGAGCTACAGCTGCTAACCAAAAGGTCAGCAGTTTAAATCCACCAGCCACTCCTTGGAAATTCTACAGGGCAGTCCTGTTCTGTCCTATAGGGGTGCTATGAGTTGGAATGGACTTGATAGCAATGGGTTAATTCAATTCAATAATACATAAACTGTTCACTACATTCATCTTAAATGTTTTTGCATATCAGAAAAATTTCATAATAACATGTTGGGAAAACTCATAAATGGATAAAATCTAAACACAAAAAGACAGAATTATTGTTATTACGAAAAGTAAGTGGAGCGCTTGAGAAAAACTTAAAAAACTGCTATGGAATCTCTGGAATTTACATTAACTTTATCTCCCAAATTTAGTCTTGTTCTTGGTTCCTGAGAGGTAACCTCTAAAATCCTGGAATTTCTCCAGTAATCATAAGTGTTTATGATGAGGGCTCCAGACCATATCTAACCTAATAGGTTATGCTAATGAGGTGAGTCTTAGGTTATGCTAATGGGGTGAGTTTTAGGATATGCTAGTGAGGTGAGTCTTAGCATGGGGCTGGCCAGGCCTGACAAATCTACCTGTGATTTCAACTCCATGATCACCTAGTGCTACTGACCGACTTTCGGGTAGAAGGGTTAGTGTTTAAAATATGTAATAAGACCTCCAATAAAAGCTCTGGACAAGGCAGCAGACTGAATCAAGCACAACTAGATGGTACCTAACTATCACCATCGACTGCTCTGACAAGAATCACAATAGAAGGGTTCTGGACAGAGCTGGAGAAAAATACAGAACAAAACTCTAACTCACTAAAAAAAAAATGTCAGACTTACTGGTCTGGCAGAGACTGGAGAAATCCCTAGAGTATGGCCCCTGGATACTCTCCTAACTCAGTAGTAAAGTCAGTCCTGAGGTTCACCCTTCAGCCAACGATTAGTCAGGCCCATAAAACAAAATGAGACTAAATGGGTGCACCCAGCCCAGGGACAGAGATGAAAGGGCAGGAAGGGACAAGAAAGCTGGCAATGGGGAACCTGGGGTAGAGAAGGGTAGAGCGTTGGTACATCATGAGACTGGCATGTCACAAAGCAATATGTGTATTAATTATTTAATGGAAAACTAATTTCCTCTAAAAACCTTCATCTACAGCAAAATTTAAAAAAGAGAATCTATGGTATTACTGGTTGGTAAAAGACAGCTACATGGAGCTGGCAGAGGAGAACAGTTGGCAAATCTCTTTTTGGGACAGGGAAGCTTTGTGTTGGGAACCCTCCCAGATCTGCCCTGTTCTTTTCTTCATTTGTATCCTTCTTGCTGTAATAAAGCTGCAACCATAAGCTCAGAGCTTTCCTGAGTTCTGAGTGGTTACTGAGCCTGACGGAGTTGTGCGAACCAGTAGTTGAGTAGTGAGGGGGCTTTTGGAGACTTCCAAGCCTATGGCTGGCATCCTGAGGGATAGAGGGAAACTTTAAATTTGTAGCCAGCAGGTCAGAAGTGAGGGTGACATGTGTCTCCCAAGCTTGTGGCTGGCACCTAAATTTCTGGGCTGATTTAGTAGTTTGGATGATTATGCCCTATAACTTGCGAGGTCTGACCTAGCTCCAGTAGTTAGGATCAGAGGAGAAAGTAATGCACGTGTAGCTGGAATGGGAACAGAAGTGGAGGAGAAGTGAACTGAATTTATTCTTAAAGCTTGGTGTGAAAATGAAATTTTGACTTTTTTCCATGAGTCAGAATCAGGTATAGAAGAAAATAAAGAACCAGGAAAAGAATCTGCCAAATTCCGGGACTGTGAATTCAGACCATGTTGCTGGATTCTAAGTCCTTGTTCAGGTTCATGGGTGGTACAAATGGTCTGGACTTGTCTACTAACCAAGAGGTTTGTGGTTCCAACCCACCCAGCAGCCCCATTGAAAGGAGGCTGCAGACCTGCTGCCATGACGATGGCAGCCAAGAGAACACTATGGAGGTCAGTTCTGCTCTGTAGCACAGGAGGTCAACATGAGTCAGAACTGACTCAGTGGCAGTGAGTAAGTTTTTGTTCTGCTTTAGAGAAAACTGGTAGTCTTAAATGATGTATTGTGTTTTATATAATGCAAACAGGATGGAGCAAGGCCCTATGCAAAAGACTGGCAAGTTAATGTATTTCTAAGATTTTTGCTTTAAGAATAAAAATGGTGAGGTATTCATTGAGTTTTTAAAAAAATAACTCCCAGTCCTGATCATATCATTGAGAGAGTTCACTAGTTAGTTGGTTACACCCAGAGAACTTCACAAAGTAACTGCTACCACTGTTATGTTAGGAAGGAACTCAGGGATGGGAAGGAAACAAGCTGGAGATCCACTTTGAGAAGCTGTAGAATATTCCAGACATCTGAATTAACTCAGCAAAATGGTGCTAAAAAACCTTTTTTGAAGTGTTGGCCATTTCTATAAATTCAGATGCTTGTCTTAAGAAAAAAAAAAAAAAGGAATTTACCCACATTTTTGTCTCTCTTTCCTTAGACTAGGTTTTAATTTACTAATAAAAGTATTCAAGTGTTAAGATTACGGGGTATGCACAAGGCTATTCAGGGGATCTAAGATGATCCCTCTCAATCTTTGTCCCTAAATCCTCACTAAGTGGTTTCTATCTTGGATTCCTAATCTATAATTGGTCCTCCTTCTAGGCCTTCTTCTCAATGTAGCATTATAAAAAAACCTCAGTGCTTTAAAAACTCTTAACTACTTTAAAAAAATTGTTTCTATTATTACTGTATTAAAAAAAGAACAATTATCTACAGAAAAGTTGGAAAATGAAGCCACACTTCTATAGTTATCATAGAATCATTCTGCATTTAAAAATGCATTTTTCCATAAATATTTCCCCTGTTACTGTATAATCTTCAAAATTAACATTTCAAAGTCCCAGAATATTCTCCAAATACTGTTCTAATAATAGTCTTAACATTAACGTAATTTTCTTAATCACTATCAGATATTTAGATCAGACTATTTTAAAATGGAAAAAAGGGCTATTTTTATATAAAGATAAAGCAAAGAGCCTACTTAATACTCAGTAATCCATGGGTTTTGAGCATTTATTCTGGTTATGGATTTATACTGATTTACCCACACATACCTTCCTTTTTAGTTCCTCGGTTATAACCTAGACCACACATTTTTATAAAGTTAGGTATTTATAAGGCAGGGAAGACATTTCTAATATGTCCAGTCAGAGTTAAAGATCTATGGGTACACCAAAATCTGTTGCCATCAATTTGATTTCGACTCCTAGTGACCCTACAAAACAAGAGTAGAACTGCACCATATGGTTTCTGAGGTTGCAATCTTACAGAAGCAGACTGCTACATCTTTCTCCTACAGAGCAGCTGGTGGGCGCAAACCACCAACACTTCTGCTTGTAGCTGAGCACTTTAGCCACTGTGCCACTAGGGCTCCTCCATAAGTAGGAACACAAGAAAAATAAATGGCCCTTATAAGCCACATGTGTGGCCTCACTAGCATTTGCTTTCTGATCGATCAAACTAAACAACAGCCAGTTCTAAAAGTAGGCTATGTTAAAGCTCAAAACATTACTCTGAAAAAGAAACCTGACCAGAATATTCATCTACTCATGTGATTATCACACTTTTAAAAGTTAACTTCTGATTATACAGCCTGAACTTCAAAGGAAAAATAAAAAGGCCTTGGAATTCAAGAATAGCTTTTCAAGTTTATATACACCTTATTTCAAAGGATAGATACAGAATTATCCTTCAGATCCTCACCTAGACTGTATGTAAGAAAACAAAATTATCTGTAATCATACCACCCACAGTTACTACCATTAACATTTTGAGATACATGCTTCCATTCTTCCAATGTACATAAACTGGGGTTAAAATATGCATACAGTTTTATATCCTGCCTTTTTTACTTAATACAAACTATTTTCATGCCTTCAAGTATTTTTCTAATATGTTTTATCACTTGTATGAACTATAGCTTAACAGATCACTGGACATTTCAGTAACACTGCAAGAAGCCACATTTCCGATTTTTGCTTATAGGATGAAGTTCAAGAAACACAATTACAGAATGAGAGGACACCAACATACTATGTAATGATCTTAATGTTGTCAAATTTTACTCTGCAGAAGTGAGGATGACCTAACAGCACCCTCTGAATAAACCCCAAACCAAACCCATTGCTGTCAAGTCAATTTTAATACAGAGCAACGCCACAGGACAGAGTAGAACTTTCCCACAGAGTTTCCACATCCTCCGCAGAGTGGGTGGTGGATTCAAACTGCTGACCATTTAATTAGCTGCTGAGCACTAAACCACTGCGCCACCAGGACTCCTTACCCTCTGAATGTGTTTTAAATTTAGGTCAGATCCATTTTCTTTTTCCTCCCCCATCTAAACCAGTATTTCCTCTAGGTAGATCTACCAGCCAATTTTGGAAACTCGGGTGGCACTGTGGGTAAAAACTATGGCTGCTAATCAAAATTTTGGAAGTTTGAATCCACCGTGGAAACCCTAGGGGGCAGTTCTACTCTCCTTTAGGGTTGCTACGAGTCAGAATCAACTCAGTGGCAACAGGTTTGATTTTTGTTGTTGTTAGAAGCCAATTTTAGTCATCTATTTCAATTTTTTTCATCACTGATTCATATTTTACCTGAGATGCTCCATTCTCTCAATATTAGTAAGAACAGGTTAAAATAATTTACATCATTTTATATTATTCCAGTTGTGACTGCAGTATTAGCCTCGGATCACAATAAAATTAAACCATCAGGGATCTGACTCACACAGAAAAAAACAAAAACAAAAAAAACAAAAAAAAAAACCCAGTCCTAAACATTTTCAGACAAAAGCTCCAATTTCAATGTGAAAACACGTATTTTGGGATCAAGCAACTGTTAAGTCTGAAACTATCAGTTTACTACTTCTTGGCTTCATGACGTTCAGTCTTTTTCATTCCCATAACCCTATGACCTGAAAGAGAGCCTGACACACAGCAGGATCTCAGTTCATATGTGTTAAATGAATGAAAGTTCTTGCCTTCAAACCCCGTTGTATTTATATCAAAGACATGGGGATATCACGCTTACTTTCACAAGACTCTTTCTGAAGGTGCCAAGAACAAAGGAAAAGGTAGGCCTGACTCACTGTGGATCACCAAAGAGGTGACCATAACCCTCAGAGTTATACAAATAATTACAAAATATAAGTCAGAGAAACAAGCTGTTTGAAGCAGCTACTTTCAATAATAGAAAGTGAGACATTAAACTAGATTAAAAAATAAAAGGCATGGTGTCAAGCACCACAATGAAATAACTTAAAAAAAAAGACTATAGCAAAGCAGTCTATTAAATACTGCACCAAATTTTAATTTCCTAAAAGAGGGAACATTTTATGAGATTAAAACTACTCAGGTTATACCAAAGTATTTTCTTTCTTTCTTTTTTTTTTTTGTGGGCTTTTATAAAATATCCTTCTACATTTCTCATATTTATGAAGTATGAATCATAAGTAAAGTAATGCAAAACAAGTTTCCCTGGCATTAAAGTAGATTTGGGGAGCATTTTATGAATATTCCACAATCCATTTATTTCTCATTTCTTAAATGGGAATCTCCTTTTAATTCAAATCATATTTTACCTATTTTCTTAGTCTTTTTTGCTGTTATATAATTTTTTTCACCTCAGAGTAGACCAGGAATCAATTTTTTAGAAGAAACTTGTAATACAAATAAACAGCAAACACCTCTAAACAATCATACTACAATAGTCCAAAGGTTGACCAAAAGGAGTAATATATTTTGGTTGAAATGGCACACACACAGAAAACACTTCAACTCAGTAATCGACTAAAGACACTATTTAATGTATTTCCACCACTCGCCTGTCATTTTGTCAAACTGTTGTAGCATGTGTTGCTGTGCTGCTGGAAGCTATGTCACTGGTATTTCAAATACCAGTAGCGTCACCCACAGTACACAGGTTTCAGAGGAGCTTCCAGACAATGAGGGGCTAGGAAGAAAGGTCTGGTGATCTAGTTCCCAAAACTAACCAAGGAAAATCTTATGGATCACAACAGAACATAGTCTGCCTCACTTGATCTGGACACATCATCAGGAGGGATCACCTGCTAGAGGATGTCATGTTTGAAAAAGTGAGGTCCAGCCAATGTGAGGGAGAACCCTGCTAGGATGGTTGGCATGACAGCCACAATGATGGACTCAAGCTAAAGGTCACAAAGATGACCTAGAATTGGGCAACACTGTACAGAAGTCTGCATGAGTCAGTTGGCAGCTATCTACCTACCAGTCTATTTAATGTACTTAATATGAGCACACCAAAATAAGCACTTAGGCTACCATGGTAATTAACTCTAAGGCTTCTAAATAAAATTTATGAAAAGTCAAAATAGCTGTAGTCGATTCCAATACATGATGACCCCATGCATGTCAGAGGAAATGGTTTTTAACAGCTGATTTTCTGGAAATAGATCACCAGGCCTTTCTTCTGAGGTGCCTGTGGGTGGACTTCAACTGTCAACTTTTTGATTAGCAGCCAAGCACTTACACCAGGGACTCCAAAACGTATAAAAAGATTCCCTTAGTTACTTTTTCATTTCCAGGCCACTAATTGAGCAATCTTTGTAGTATCTGCCTAGACAACAAAAGAATGAAACTGGCAGTTTGCCTCTCTTTAGTCTTACCATAAAACAGGAGTAAAAGAGATTAAAGTTGCAAGTTCAATCAGGAATGGGTCAGCTAACTTTGTTCAGAGTAATCCTTAAGGTCATGTAGCCTAACTTCAGTTACCCAGCTAACAAGTGGACAGCTGTCATTCATTATCACTAACTGAAGAAAAAAAAGGAACGAATGATTCTGAGTCAGAGGCATTTTTGTATGAAAAATAGTGCATACGTTCCCAGCATCTAAAAATTAAATTTGTTACCAACACTTCAAATTTTAACTCCTCTTAAAATCTTCAACTAGACTTACTGAGTTTTTTGCAAATAATATGTGCATAGCTCGCTTACGAAAATAGCAAGCAAGGTTGCACAACTGACAAAAATGTATAGTATGTGTTATTTGTGTAAAAATATAGTATCTGGAAGTCTTAGTTCTTTGCTGGTTAAAACTATTTTTCACTGTATACACCTAACAACCATTTGTAAAACAGGCATAAATTCAGGAATTTTTCTACACTGAGTCACAGTCTTGGGCTCCTTCCCATTCCCCTTTGAACACTTCCCAGCATATCAGAGAATGAGGCAACATTCAGTCATGTGTCTTCTTGTATTCCAACAAGTCAGTACCCAAACAGACCCTTTACATTGATCGATACTGCTAGGTCCTAGACATCTTCATACAAAGTAAGATGGAACGTGTCATGGGATAAATTATGTCCTCTCCAAACATGCGTGTAGCAATTTGGCTGGGCCATGATTCTTGGTATTTTATGATGTTCCTCTGTGTTATAAACCCTGCTTCTATGAAGTTATTGATGGAGGATGGATGGTGGTTGTATTAGTGAAGTGGGACTCAATCTGTAAGATTGTACTGTGCCTTAAGGTAATCTCTTGGGATATAAAGGAAAGGGAAACACACAGCGAGCTGGGGACCTCAAATCAAGAAAGAAGCACTGGAAGCAGAACACGTCCTTTGGTCTTGGGGTCCCTGTGTCTCAGAAGCTCCTAATCCAGGGAAAGACTGCTGCCAAGCAACTTCCCTCCAGAGCTAGCACAGAAAGACTTCCCCTGGAGCTGATGTCCTCACTTTGGACTCTTAACCTACTTTACTGTGAGGAAATAAATTTCTTTTTGTTAAAATCACCTACTTGTAGCATTTCTGTTATAGTAACAATAGACGACTAAGACAGACTACTACTATAAAACAATCTATGTAAATTAAAATTCTGTTTTTCTAGTATTGTCACCTATTTTTAAAAGTCTTGTAACCTTTTCTAAATTAGAACATCCCATCACTATGACAGCCTCCTCTACAAGCACAGAACAGCCCAAATGTAACCAGCCCAGTATCATGTAAGACATACTTCAAAGTGTCTCAAGGCAGAAAACTAAAGCATAAAATAACAAACACCGTTGTTACTTAACAGCCACTAGAAGCCAAGATATGGATTCAGGTAACTCAAAATAATTTCTGGACTAAATACTGGCTTAAAATGTCTGTGAAGAAAAGCAAAACAATAAACTAGTACTGGTAATCTCCTAAACCAGATGGTCTTCAATTAGCACAGCCTGCACCAGTGGGACCCTGGGCTCCCTGGAGGTGAGTTAGGGTTCCATAAATGTTTCATTTGCATTCCATTTTCAAAATATTCTTTATGTTTGAAAAGCTGAAATGAAAAACAGCATGCTCACTGAAATGTGTTACAAGCCAAATAGAAAGGCATCAGTGGAGCTGCCAGGCCACCTTGATTTAATGCAGACCTTGGAATAAAGCTTCTCCTGCCAGCTCTTTCCACATATCTGAACTTCTTATAAACATGTCACTGATGAGAAAGGTTGCAGGTCTGCACGGAACTTTTTTAAAACTCAGATTTCCACATGACTACCAATGTAAAATTATACCTAGGAACACAGGATATCTGTAGAAAGGATTTTTTCAACACTATGCAGATCAAAACTCACAATAAATTAAGATGCAGCAGCTATGACTGTAAAGACATCCATAATCTAGCTCCACAGTTAACAGTCTTAATGTTTTTAATTTAGAAGAAATTTGAGCTTAATGAAACAAATGTATACTAATAAAATATCACTTATCTGGGATTTTTTTTTTAATGGAGAAAAAGGCTTGACTATTTGAAAACAACAAGTCCAAAAAGTCAAGTAATAAATTCACAGAATTTGAACTTTTTTCTACATACCAACAATCAGTAGGACCAAATGACTGTAAAATCTCTTAAGACCATAGCTTCTACAGTGCTACAAGTTTTCTAGTGCCTTTCATAGGCGCTCACACAAATTCCTCTTGTCTTTGAAATTCACAAAAATAAATGTCCTCAGTTAATCACTTTTGTTTCACTTTCAGTTAATATTCCAATTATATCTATCTATGGCATATTAATTGGAAACCATGATGCTGTGTGGTTAAGTGCTATGCCTGCTAACCAAAGGGTGACAGTTCGAATCTAGCAGGCACTCCTTGGAAATCTGAGGGGGGAGTTCTACTCCGACCTACAGGCTCGCTATGCATCAGAACTGACTTGGCAGCAATAGGTTTTTTTGTGGGGGGCTAATATACTATATTAGGATTTTTAAACACTCCTTTGCAAGATGACATTCTCAAAGTCTCAAATTGATAGAAAAGAAAAAGTTATATGTGTTAAGTTTTTACATGAGAAACTGACTTGAGTTGTAAACTTTCACTTAGAACACAATGCAAAAATTTTTTAAATGAAAAAAGAAAGACAAGATCCTTGTGAATTTTGTGTTGCATTTCATATATATTTTTTTTTTTTTGAAGATTTTAAAACTACCTTTTCCTCTAAAAGTCTCTAAGGAAAACCAGAACTCCAGAAGATGCACTACCTTGATCCCAAGGCTTAGAGAGCTGACAAACCAGCAGTCACTGATACCTATTACAAGAGGCATGGACTCAAGTTCAACATACTCAATGTATCTCCATTTGCAGTAATTAAAACACAATTTCTTCCAGTCTATTCAACAGCAGACTTTATTCTTTCTTGAATTAATGACTCACATTTTCATGTTTCATATGCTTAAGTAACCGGAGTTCTCTGTAGGTCCTTTTGGCATGAATGATGGACTGAAATGGTCTGGAGAGCTTCTTCACTGCCACACGTAATCCAGTCTTGGTGTCAAAAGCAGCACTAAGGAAAAAAGGGAGGGGGGGATCCAACATTAAAAGTGCCATATATATTTTTGAGTATTCATTCACAAAGCTATCTCATTTCCAAATTAGATGGTTTTATATAACAACATACAAAAGTGTCACGATTAAAAACTAAAATGGTCTATAATCTCACTATTCAAACAAAGTTTTTGTTATTATTTTTAGTGGGGTTTTTTTTTTTTTTTTTTGGTCTTTTTATTCCTTGTATCTAGATCAGGGACCCACTAACTTTTTCCATACAGGGCCAGATACTAAACCCTTGAGACTTCATGAGACATAGGGTCTCTGTTGCAATTACCCAACTTTGTGGCTGTAACAAGATAGCTGTGGCTGACTTCTAATAAAACTTCATTTACAAAAATAAGCAGCTGCATGATCTAGATAAGCCAACTGACTGATAGAAACAGAGTTGAGTTCACATTATAAATTGGGTTTTGTCTGTCTTCTCTGCCTAGGCCTCACTGTCAACTGGCCACCACATGCTACTTGCCTGGAGCACAGGCCTCAGAAACCATCATATCTTCAGAATAATAAGTTGTCACAAATATTTCTTGAGCAGTCACCCAGTACTTGACACTTTCCTACAGGCTGAGATATAGTAGGTAACAAATCTCTGACCTCAAGGAGTTTATAGTCTAATGGGAGGAGAAGGAAAAAGGCCAACAATAAAATAAATTCAAAGACTGATAAATGTTATAACTAAGACACGGTAATGGGATAAATAGCTATAAGAAAGCCAATGGAACAAGAGTTGGTTGAACGGATACTGGAAGTACAAGATGGAAAGGGGGAGTATGCTATAATGGGGTCAGGGGTGGGGGTAGTTAAGAGTTGTGTGTGTAGCATTTCACACAGCAAATTGATATGGATTGTAAACTTTCACTCAAAGCACAATAATACATGTATGCGTATATACATATATATAAGGAAATTACACCAGTGGAGTTAAGTTCCTTTAGCTAGGATGGGTGAGGAAATAACATCTGAGCTGAGAACTGAATGGAGAACGTAGCAATCACGTGAAGATAATGGAAAAGGAGCTTCAAGCAGAAGAAATAATATTAACATTTATTATCAGGCATTGTTCTAAGCCCTTTACATTACTGTTTCTTTATTACCTTTTTTAATCACCCTAATACCCTGTAAAGTTAGTACTATTTTCATTCACTATGAGTAGGAATTGACTTGACAGCAGTGGGTTTGGTTTTGGTTATTTACCAACAAGGAAAAGTAAGCACCCAAACCAAACCAAATCCACTACGATCAACTCGATTCTGACTCACAGCCACCCTAGGACAGAGAACTGCCCCCACAAGATTCCCAAGGCTGTAATCTTTACGGAAGCAACATTGTCTTTCCTCCACAGAATGGCCAGTGGGTTAGAAAAACTGATCTTCCAGTTAGCAGCTGAGAGCTTTTAACCACTGTGCCACCAGGCCTCCATAACTGAAGCACCAAATAATAACCCACAGCTGTCAAGTCGATTCCAACTCATAGCGACCCTACAGGACAGACCAGAACTGCCCCCACAGAGTTTCCAAGGGCCGTCTGGTGGATTCGAACTGCCATCCTTTTGGATAAGTCAATAGCACAGAGAGGTTAAGTAACTCACTCATAGGTGCACGGCTAGAAAGTGACAGGACAGAAGTCTTGGTCCAGAGCCCATACTACTAACCATTTTGCTATGCCGCCTCTCAAAATACCAAATGTAAACAAACAGAAAAAGAAACACAGGGAGCAAGGGGAAGAGGAAGAAAGATGAGGTCTGAGATGTGTAGGCAGAGGCCAGCTCATACAGGACCATCCCCAGAAAGAAATTTGATGGTATATTCATTATTTTCTGAGACCCCCAGGGCTAATTCCAACATGTCTCATCCTACTGTTTATTTCAGTCTCAAGCAGGCATCCAAGACTGTCCAATAATCTATTATCACCAAGGTAAGATAGTCTGGTGGAGTAATGTTTAAGGAGTTTAGCTGCTAGCCCAAAGTTTAGGAGTTCAAAACCACCAGGCCCTCCTTGGAAACCCTATGGAGCAGTTGTCCTCTGTCCTATAGGGTTGCTACGAGTCAGAATCAACTTTATGGCAATGGTTTTGGTTATTTTGCTTATTATCACCAAAGGTTCCTGGGTGGCACAAACAGTTTGCACTAGACAGCTAACTGAAAGGTTGGCAGTTTGAACCCAATCTATGGTGCCACTGGAAAAAGCCTTGGCTATCTGCTTCCATAAAGATCACAGTCAAGCAAACTCTAAGGAGCTCAGTTCTAGTCTGTAACACATGGGGCAGTAACAGGTTTGGTGTTTTTGATATTATCACCAAATTCTCATCCCCATGCAACTCCATGATACACCAATCCTTTCTCTTCTCTCCTAAAATCTTCTGCTATGCCCTGACTCTCTAACTCTCAATTTGTGATAACCAAATTCTGTGTATCTTCAACCTCTTCTCTGAATCTCCCTCATCTCTTTGCTTTAAAATTGCAAGTAGGCTGTACTTTGAAGACACTATTTCTCTTACAAACAAAATGAAACCCACTGCCATTGAGTTGATTCCAACTTCTAAAGAGATTCTGTGCGAAAGAGTAGAACCACCCTATAGGGTTTCCAAAGGAGTGCTGGTGGATTCAAACTGTTAATCTTTGGGTTACCAGGCAAGCTCTTAACCACTGCAATCAGGGGGTGTTTTCTCTCTCATAACACAGGTGCCTTATGGCTAGTAGGTCAGGTAGCCAACCCTTACCACTTTCAGACCATTACTCCCCCTTTGTTTTACAAAAGTCCCTGTTCACAACCCTGATACACCATCTTCCTCTCTGCTTTGCTATCCACTGACCTCCGGGAATTTTCCACTATTCATTGAAAGTTAGTTCCTATCTCAAAGTCTGTCTCCACTTTCAACTTCTGTCATCATTCCTGGCAACATTCAGGTGGAAGACCCATCCAACTGGCCTCTCAGTTTCCTGATGTCTCCAGGAAACTCCACCTTATTTAGTTACTCCCAGAGTCACATCCTAGATCTCTACCACCACCAAAAACTGTCCCACCTACAAAGCTCTGAATGTCAGCATTTGCTTTCCATTACAGACTCTTAGACTTTCTAGTTTAATTATTCATGTACCCTGACTACAACAATCTGTTGACCTCATTAATCATTTGCGTGTTTCTATCAATCAGTGTTCCTCTGTCTTCATTCTCCTTCTTGCCTGATGTAGAGAACATACCCCAAGATTATCGTTACTCTCTTGTACCCTTTTCCCTCTGATCTAATCAACCCGGCTAAAGTCTAACCTTGGATAATCTCAACCATTCACCTTCCGCACACCTACATCCAAGGGACTAACTGTGGATGAAGAGAAAAGAATGTAGAATCAGACAGATGATGTTTATTTTTAATTTCTGACTTTCAACCTAGAAAACGGGTTCTCTTAATTGTCACTTTTTTCTAGTATGTCCATTTTTCTGCTCCAAAGTGGATATTCCACTCTTGGTCTCTCCTTAAACCTTCAACTCACTCTCCACCCTCAGGAGTTGTTCTTGTCTTCATTCAGAAAACAGAAACCAAAAAAAGGAAAGAAAGAAAACAGAAACCATCAGAGCTTTCTTTGCCTACCACTAAATTAAGAAACCTCTGTACTGGGATCCCTCTTCCCTGCCATTCCTCCTCCCATGTAACTGAGGACTTATTCCCCTTTTTGTCAAATGCCCAGACCTTAATGCATGCTTTGGAGTCATCTCCCTTCATCTTCTCTTTCTTGCATCATCAGTTTATCTACTGGATCACCTTCATCAGCATGCTACAGTTATTCAAACAAAAAACTTCCATAAGGCTGTCCATCAGAGTTAAAGTTCTCCAACAAATTATCTAAACCAGTGGTTTTCCATGTGTGATCCAGACTGGCAGCATCAGCATCACCTGGGAACTTATGGAAAATGCAAATTCTCAGGCCCCACCCTTGACTCACTAAATCAGAAACTCTGATGTGGGCCAGCAATCTGTGTTTCATTAGGTCCACCAGGTAATTCTGACACACAATAAAATAAATTACACTGAAGTTCAGGAATCACTGACACGCAAAGTGCACTCGATGGGCCAGTATCACTAGCATTATCTAGGAGATTTTTTAGAAATGCAGGCTCTTGGGCCCTAAAGTAGAGTCTACTGCTCTAACAAGATCTTCATACAATGTATAAACATCTTAAGATTTGGGGATCACAGATTTATACAACTGGCTCTAAAATCTCAACTTTCATTGCTTCTTCATGAGACTTCTTAGAGTCATGACTGACCTTTGTTGCCAATTACAGTGGCTACTTTCCTGGACTAGCAATTGATTTGGTTACCACATCCCATTCTTTAAACATACTCTCCCTATACTGGAGTCCCTAACAACACATTCTGTTGGTTTCTATGACCTTCTCTATCTTCACTGCATGTGCTTTATCTACTCAGCTGTATGCTGGAGTTCTTCAGGGCATGGTACTGGGTTCTCTTTTGTTTTCCACATTATCCTAGACGATCACATCCACAAACATAACTTTAAATCAAATGCCTATTATACATTGACAACTTGCAGATGTGTCTCTCTCACTGAAATCTCCTTTCCAAGTCATACTGCTTACTGCTATCTCCTTATAAGACTTGAAAGCACTTAAAAAAAAAACTCTTGCCATTGAGTGGATTCCAATTCATGGTGAGCCACATGTGTCAGAGCAGAACTGTGCTCTGTAGGGTTTTCCATGGTTGATTTTTCAAACGTAGATCACCAGGCCTTTCTCCTGAAGTGCTTCTGGGTAGGTAAGAACCTTCTACCTTTGGTTAGCAGCCTACAGCATTAACCATTAGTACCACCCAGGTATTCCCACCTTAACCTTAAACTTAGCAGATTCAAAGCATAGAACAAGTCCTCTTCCTGTCTCCTCTATCTCAATAAACAGACTGTCCATCTAATTCCTCAGTTCAGAAATCTGAATGTCATCCTTGGTTCTTTCCTTCCCTAGTGCCCTCCAACTTCCTTCTAAAATCCTGTGGGTTCTAGCTCCCAGCAATTCAATTTCTCGTCCTTTTACTGCTATAACACTAGTTTATGTCGTCCTCGGGACCAGTTTGTCTCCTTATATTGATCGCTCCCCAAATCTATTCTCCATGAGCATCCATCTTTTAAAAAATATAAATTAGATCACACTACTCTCCTGCTTCAAACCCATTAAAGAATTCCCTTAGCATAAAGAATAAACTGTGAACTTCTTATCACAACCTGTAAGACCTAGGTGATCTGACTACCATTGACCAGCCATCCCGCTCTGTGATACTTCTTCCTCCCCTGCAGGCCACTATGTCCTGAACATGCTGACCTCCTTTTGGTTTCTTAAACTCTTCCGACAGGCTGGTTCTACTTCCTGAGTGCTTCTCTTCCCCACCCTCACTCCACCCTGTGGCTACGTACTTGTCTTTCAAGTACTGGATTAGACAGTCACTGCATCAGAATGTATCCTAGAGGTCCCAGACAGTTAGTCTGTCACAAAACCCTTTGTTTTCTTATCTCACATAAAGGGAGGAGGTTCCCTTCTCTCCCACTCCCCTTGTTCTTAAAAATTCCAAAAAACAGGAACTTCTTTCTGCTTTTAAAAGTACCAAGTAAATTTTTACTGTTCTCCAAACCCCTCACTGGCTGGGGAAGTGGCCACCACTCCCACGTGACACAGCCTCTTCAACTCTGTCTTCAGAACCAGTCTGCCGACCTACAGGCTGAGCACCCTCTTTCTTCCAGTGGGAAGCCTGCTGGAGCCAGTTTCCTTGCTGATCTACCCATGACTGGCTCTGCAAGTTCACCTTTTCTAGCTGCCTGCCCAAGCAATTCTCCAGGCCAGCTTTACCGGCAACCAAATGTATATTTTTATCTCTATCTGATTCTTGTTCCTATTGCTCCTTTATCTATTTAGAGGAAGGTTGGGATTAATCAGTACCCCACAGATTCCAATAATCACAACTTATTATTAAATGTTTGTTTACCATCCAGCATCGTGGTTAAATAATAGCCAGGGCTTTGGAATTAGATTCTTTGGATTTTCATTCCAGTCCTACCACTTAAAGCAGTATAATCTTGAGAAAGTTAATTAAATTTAGTCTCATATATGAAATGAGGGCAATGTCTATATCTAATCTGTAGAATGTAAGATTAAATGGAATAGCTTTTATAGTGGATTTGCCAAGGGTCTGGGCCATGATAAATCTTAACTATTAGGTATTATTAATGTTGTCTGCCTTTCCGACTTGTCTGTAGCATCTTTTTTTTTTTTTTTCTCAATTGTAATTAGATGAAGGTTTACAGAACAAACTAGATTCTCAATGAATGGTTAATATACATATTGTTTCATGACCCTGGTTAATAATCTTTTGATATGCCAACAGTGGCCCTTCTTGGCCTTGGGATTCCTGTTACCAGCTTTCCTGTCCCCTCTTTCTGCCTTCTAGTCTTTGCCTGTGGGTTGTTGTGCCCCTTTAGTCTTGTGTTATTTTATGGGTTTGTCTAATCTTTGGCTGCAAGGTGAACCACAGAAGTGATTTCATTGCTGAGCTGCAAAGGTGTTTGGGGGTCACATTCCTACACTTTCTCTACTCTTTGTCACACCAGCAAGTCTGGCCTTTCTTTGAGCTAGAATTTTCTTCTACATTTTTCACCACTCTGTCTGAGGCCCTCTATTGTGATCTCTGTCAGAACACTCAGTGGTGGTAGCCAGGCACCATTTAGTTATATGGGACTCGGTCTGGCAGAGGCTGTGGTAGTTGTGGTCCATTAGCCTTCTGGACTAGTCTTTCCCTTGTATCTTTAGTTTTCTTCATTATTCCTTGCTCCTACAGGGGTGAGACCAGCAAAGTAACTTAGATGGCTGCTCACAGGCTTTTATGTACCTAAACATAAGCATTTTCTATTTCACCAAGCAATGTCAAATTTGCTCTTTATAATCATTTCTTTAACAATCTGTACCACAAACTATTTACTCAGTTGCTCTCTTACTGATGGACATTAGGGGCATTTTATATATTCACATAAACAAAATACGTATAATACTGTAATGGACACCTTCGTGCCTCCTGCTTCTTCCACAATTGTATCATTTCCTTAGACTAATTTTTACTTCACAGGATATATATGCTCATCCTTTAAAGCATTTTACTTGCAAAAGACAACAAAGAGGAACTATTCAGAGAAACTGTTACCTGTTTATTAGAAAGTACGCACTGTCACTGAAGTAAGGAAAATATGACCCATTCCTACTCTGTTTCCTTGAACATTTAACTGCTCTGATCAACTCTTCTGTTTTTACCACTAATAAAAGCAGTATTTGGAGGTGGGAAATGTTATGAATTGAATTGTGCTGCAGTCCTGGCCCCTATAACTATGAATGTAATCATGCCAGAGTAGGATGGGTTGTAAACCTAATAGCTTCTGAGTTATAAAAACAGGAGAATGGACACAGAGGGATGACAGACAACTAGGACAGAGAGGTGAGCACCAAGAATTTCCAACAGACACCAATAACTACGATAGAGACTTACCAAAAGATTCCACATATCCAAGACCCTGACTGGAACTTTTAGAATGGCAAAAAAATAAATTTCTGCTCTTTAAAGCCACCTATGTGTGGTCTTTTTTTGTTACAGCAGTGCTAGCATACTGTTGTTAGGTGCTGGTGAGTTGATTCCAACTTGTAATGATTCAGTGTGACAGAGGAGAACTGCCCCACAGGGTTTCCTGGGCTGTAATCTATATGGAAGGAGATCGCCATGATCGCCTTGTCTTCCTCTCATGAAGCCGCTGGATAAGTTCAAACTGCCAACCTTTTGATCAGCTAGCAGCTGAGCATTTAACCATTATGCCACCAGGGGTCCTTAGTAGCATGTTAAGACAACAGAAATCACATATTTCATCCCAAATTGTACACTGTTAACTCCCCGAAGCAGAAATTTTTAATTATTAAAAAGGAAAAAAAAAAGTCGACTGATAAAATGACTTCAATGCTCACAGGAGAAAAAAATTCAAACTTATTGAATACCTGATGTATGCTACATACTACTTGTAATCCTTGTAATAACTGTGAGCTAGTTATACTTGTGGCCTGTCATCTGCCATCAGATGCCTAACTGTGTCCATCAGTCTTATGGTGTCTTCATCAAAACACTCCTGGTTTTCCTCTACCTGTTCCAACTACTACCCTGCCTACAAAACCAAATCCATTGCTGTCAAGTTGATTCCAACTTACGGCAACTCTATAGGACAGAGCAGAACTGCTCCATACTGTTTCCAAGGAGCACCTGGTGGATTTGAACTGCCAACCTCCTGGTCAGCAGCTGTAGCACTTAACCACCACACTACCAGGGTTTACTGCTACTCTACAGTCCTTAGTAACTGGCTCTTCCTGCTCTACTTGTCTCTCAAAACACAAGAGTCTGCCAGGGCACATAAGCCAAAGCTTTTCTCCTCTCTTAACATACACCTCAGAAACTACACTCTTCAGTCTCAGCTTTCCTGTTTTTCTAGTCCTGGTGGCTAAGTGGTTAAGAGCCATGTGCTAACCAAAAAGTCTGCAATTTGAACTTTGCAGCTGCTCCCCAGAAAAAAGATGTGGCAGTCTGCTCCCGTCAAGATTGCTGTTAAGGTGCCATTGAGTCGGATCTGACTCATGGTGACCCTATGTACAAGAGGATGAAACACTTCAGGTCCTGAGGCATCTTCACAATCCCTGCTCTGTGTTACGGACCGAATTGTGTTCTCCTAAAAATGTGTGTAGCAATTTGGCTAGGCCATGATTCTGAGTATGGTATGATGTTCCCTCATGTTGTGAATGCTGCCTCCATGATTTTAATAAGATAGGCAGCAGTTGTGTTGGTGGAGCAGGACCGAAATTGTGGAATTGTGTTGCACCTTGGGGCAGCATCTTCAGATATAAAGGAAAGAGATGCAAGTGGAGATGTGGGGACCACAAAGCAGTGCTGGGAGGAGAGTGCATCCTTTAGAAAGGACTGAGGTCCCTGCACTTCAGAAGCTCCTAGTCTAGGGGAAGACTGATGACAAGGACCTTCCTCCAGAGCTAGCAGAGAAAGCCTTCTGCTGGAGGTGATACCCTGAATTTGGACTTACAGCCTACGAGACTGTGACAAAATAAAATTTCTCTTTTTTTTTTATTATGACTGAGTGAAAATGTACATTCCCATATGAATTTACATGCCCACCTACATGCAGCTCCCTGCTCGGTGACAGCACACTATTCCTTTCTGCTCCATATGTGTCTCATCTTCCCAACTGTCTCCTTTCCCCTCCTCTCCATCCACTCTCCTTCCTCCAGCCAGAGGTCAGCAGGATGATATCCTATAGATGCACAGAACCATAAAGTGCATCCAATATATGATCACTCTGCATCGCCAAGTCCAATCCATTCGTGTCCGAAGAGCGGACCTTCATTATGATTTATGGGCAAGGGCAGCATCAGAGCCAGGGGCCATGGTCCCAGGGGAACCCCGAAGCCGCCGGACCATCAACTGCGGTCTTTCAGTGGGGATCTCAGGGTGCACCTCTTTTTATTCTTGTGTTGCCAGTGAGACTCAACCTAGTGAGCTCCATCGCTGCTATCACTGGTGGTGGCTGGGCACCATCCGGTTCTTCCAGTCCCAAGTCTATGTAGGCACCCACTCATGTGGGTCTCTCTGTCTTCTGGGTTGTCTTTACTCCATGTCATTTTGATCTTCAGTGATCACTTGTTCTTGCTGAGTTGGGACCATTTCTTGTGCCTAAAATTTCTCTTTTTAAAGCCATCTACTTGTGGTATTTCTGTTAAAGTATCACTAGATGACTAAGACACTAGTCTGAGCCCACTGTTGTAGCCACTGTGTCAGTCCATTTTGTCGAGGGCCTTTCTCTTTTTCACTAACCCTCTATTTTACCACACATGATACCCTTTCTCAAGGTCTGTTTCTGATATCATGTTCAGAGTACATGGGGTAAAGTTCTCATCATCCTCGCTTCTAAGGAGGACTCTGGCTGTACTTCTTCCAAGAAAGATTCTTTTCATTTTTCTGGCAGTCCACGTACATTCATTATTCTTTATCAATACCATAATTCAAAGGCATCAATTCTTCTTTATATATTTACTTTTCAAAACAAGAAACTAAAGGTCTAAAATAACTCACTCAAGATCTTATAACTAGTATGCAGTTGTTATTCAAAGCCAGATCTGTCTAATTCCAGTGCTCCAACTTTTTCCAGAATGGCAAGCTGGTCTCAGGAATCATGACAACCTAGGATCGTTATTGTCTTTGCCTTTATAATAATAATGATTTACCCACTAGAACTGGCAGTTGGGAAGATTGCTTTGAAGCACATTTGAAAAAACCGGAGCCACAAGTTTAACCTTGTTTTCATGAACAACATCATATAATGGGATTATCTTTATGATGCAGTTTCTCCAAAACAAAACTCAAGATACATGGCTTAAGAAAATTTTTTCCTCAATTGTAAATTCAAAGCTATAAAATGCATGTTTTATACAATTACTGATATGGTAAACAATAAACTGACAGGAAAAGAAATAAAAATTCACTAATAGTAACACTGTACTAGAGGAAACCCAATGGTACAGTGGTTACATGCTTGGCTGCTAACCAGAAGGTTAGTGGTTCAAATCTACCAGCCATTCTGCCAGAGAAAGATGTAGCAGTCTGCTTCCATAAAGACTGGGAACCATGGGGCTGTTCTACTCTGACCTATGGGGCCACTGTGAGTCAGAACTGACTCAGTGACAATAGGTTTAGTATTATCGTATTAGGATGGCATTTTTGTCATTCATTTACTGCTAAATGAATCCAGAGCCTAGCATATAATGTTAAATAAAGTTAAATATTTTGTTTACACATTCATAATTGCCCCCCTAAGACCTTGGTTTGATTAAAAAATATATACATTGTGACAAAATATTTACAACAGAAAGTTTGTAATTTCAACCATTTTTAAGCATCAGTGACATTAGTTACATTGACCAAACTGTATAGTCATCACTATTATCCACCTCCAGAAAGTTTTCATTACTCCAAACAGAAACTCAACATCCCCTCATCAATAACTACCCATTTCCTCCTCTCTCCAGCCACTAAAAAAACTTCTGTCTCAATGCTTTTGCCTATTCTAGATATTTTGTGTAAGCAGAATTATACATTTGTCCTTCTATGTCTGATTTATTTCACTCAATATAATGTTTTCAAGGTTCATCCACACTGTAGCATGTATCATTTCTTTTTAAGGCTGAATAATATTCTATTGTATGCATGTAACACATTTTGCTTATTCATTCATCTGGTGATGGGCACTTGAGTGGTTTCCGTCTTTCGGCTACTGTGAATAAGGATGCTACAAACACTGGCACACAAATAACTGAGTTTCTGCCTTCAGTTGTTTTGGATATATGTCTAAGAGTGGAACTGCCAGGGACAATGGTAATTATCTAACTTTTTCAAGAACTGCCAAACTGTTATCCACAGCAGTTATATACCATTTCACTATTTCCACCAGCAATGCACAAGAGTTCTAACTGTTCCACATTCTCACCAACAGTTGTTATTTTGTTTTTTCTGGTAATACCAAAAACCAAACCCATTGCTGTCCAGTCAACTCCTACTCATAGCAACCCTACAGACAGAGCAGAACTGCTGCATCAAGTTTCCAAGGACTGCCTAGCAGATTTGAACTCCCGACCTGCCGCCTAGCAGCCATAGCACTGTAGCATTTAGCCATCACGCCACTAGAGAATCCTCCCTGATAATAGCAAGGGTGAAATGATATTTATTGTGTTTTGATTTACATTTCCCTAGTGACTGAGCACCTTTTTAGATACCTACTGACAGTTTGTATATCTTCTTTGCCTATTCAAGACTTTGTCTGTTTTATAATTGGGTTGTTTTTCCTGCTGAGTTGCAGAAGTTATTATATGTAATATTATATATATAAAGTATATTAATATTCTGCATATTAAACTCTTGCCAGACACACGATTCCCATGTACTTTCTCCCTTTCTGTAGGCTCTCTTGTCACTTTCTTGGTGAAGACCTTTGATGCACAGATGATTTTAATTTTGATGAAGTCCAATTTGTCTGTTTTGTCTAATTCTGATGAAGTCTAATTTATCTATTCTGTCTTTTGTTGTTTTTATTTTTGGTATCTATCTAAGAATCCATTGTAAAAAAGAAGGCCTTGAAGCTTTACCTCTACACTTTCTTCTAAGCATTTCATGGTTTTAGCTCTTGTATTTAGGTCATTGATCCATTTTGAGTTAATTTTCATAATATGGTGTGACATATTTGATTGTGAAGATATCCTACTATGATTTTATTTAACTTCTACATTTAATTATGCATGCCACACTTTATTCTACTATAGATTTAAAGCAGCTTGAATTTTTAGATACACAGCCTGATAAAGCAGTAAGCGATAAACAGAAAATAAAGACAAAAAAGTCTATTTGGAGGCCCAGTGGCAGCATGGTTAAGGGCTACTGCTCCTAACAAATGGGTTGGCAGTCTGACTCTATAAGCTGCTCCCTGCAAGCTCTTATGTGGCAGTCATTCACTACCCTATAGTGTCACTATGAGTATAAAGTTACTCAATGGCAAGAGACCTGGTTTTCTGATTTTTTTATACGGGTGAAGGAGCTGTGGTGGCACAGTCGTTAGGTGCTGAGATTGCTAACCAAAAGGCTAGTGGTTCAAACTCACCAGCCACACAATGGGAGAAACATGTGGCAGTCTGCTTCCGTAAAGATTTACAGCACTGGACATCCATGAGGCAGTTCTACTTTGTCCAACTGGGTCACTATGAGTCAAAGTCAACTCAGTTTTATATAACTGAGGTTAGCATGCAAAAGCAGATCATGAAGTCTCTTCTAAACACCCGTTAGAGGTGTACCTCAAATTTGATTTTGAGTCCACTAAAGTTATCACAAAGAAAATGCAACACAGGTGCTATGTAATAAAAACTAACCAGCTACTCAGGACAAATGAAGACAGACATCATTATTATATATATATTTTATATATATAGTGACATACAATATCACTATTATAAATACAGCCAGTCAAAGTTCTTCTTGTATATGTATCTTCATGAATGAGATACTGTATAATGTGCCAAAAATGTCCTAATCACATCCTTACAAAAACATAACTGGATTTCAGCTGATTCTTTTTAGATGATCCTTCATTGTAGGCTATTGTCAAAAAGCCAAATACAGTTCATTACTGGAAGAGGGGGCAGCAAAAATATAACATGCTGTGCTGCTGTTCTCTGACAGACTTAACAGAAAATCCCAAGTATGTTTAATGAAAATAGGTACTAAACTCCATATTCTCTAGGCAATCATCCAAAGATCATTTCCATCAGTCTAGCTTTTGACTGTTGTTAGGCACCACCAAGTTATTTCTGACTCATAGCAACCCTATGTACAACAGAACAAAACATCACTTGGTCCTGCATTAGCCTCACACTTGTTGCCAGGTTTGAGCCCACTGCTGCAGCTACATGTCAACCCATCTCATCAAGGGTCTTCTTCTTTTCCACAGACCCTCTACTTTACCAAGCATGAAGTCCCCTTCCAGGGACTGGTTCTGGACAACATGTTCCAAGTATGTGTGAAACAAAGTTTTGCCATCCTCACTTCTACAGAGCATTTTGGCTGTACTGCTAAGACAGATTTGCTTGTTCTTCTGGCCATCCACGATAAACTCCACATTCTTCACCAGCACCACACATTGATTCTTCTTCGTCTTCCTTATGTACTACCTTTCATGTGCACATAAGGTGAGTGAAAAACACCACCACCTTTCATGTGCACAAGGTAACTGGAAATACCACAGCTGTTCAGGTGTATGCTAGTCCTCAAAGTGATATCTTGCTTCTTAACATTTTAAAGAAGTCTTTTGCAGTGGAGAGAGCTTGATAGGTTGAGAGATATAGGAAGTTTGTGTTTATGCTCCACAACTGGCACTTGGCTGGTAGATTTCCTATCCTGCAAAGTAAGGGCAGATGAATTTGCTTTAACAGCTGAACTAGTGGTTACAGGAGGGGAGACAACTTCTTAAGAAAGATGAAGAACTGTTTAACCAGGTCAAGTACCTGGATAGCAGGTCATACCACCTCCACAAAGAGGCAGAACATGAAAGAACAAATGACCGCACTAGGGCTTTCCTTAAGAAATAATTTGGGTTTCCCTTGACAAAATGAAGAAGGAGTAATCATCCGGCAAGTCTCTCTGATTAATGTGTAGCCATCGTAAGTTATTTCAGTTTCTTTCAATGGTCATGGCTAGCTTCTCTACTTCCCCAAAGACATTAATAAGCAAAAATGAGCCCTCAATAATGCTCAAGAAAACAATTTTTATTTATTTTTGAAATTAATGGACATATTTAAACATATTCATTCAAGTCTGTAGCACTGCTATGAGTCACAACTGACTCTGTGGCAATGGGGTTTTTTGTTTGTTTCACCAAATTAGCAAATTCTCACTGTTGTTCTTGTGTGCTGTTGAGTCAATTCTGACTCACAACAAACCTACAGGGCAGAGCAGAACTGTCCCATGTGATTTTCAAGGCTGTAAATCTTTACACAAGCAGACTGCCACATCTTCTTCCCGTGAAGTAGCAGTTGGGTTTGAGCTGTCAACTTTTCAGTTAGCAGCCAAGCATTTAACATGTGGTATAGCTCGCTTATGAACACAGCAAGGGAGAGTTGCACAACTGGCAAAAAAACATACAACATGCACACTATATATGTAAAATATTTCAACATGCCAAAAAAAAAATCTGCAGAAACTTCTCCAGATCACATAATTCAAGGCTTTTTTTCCAACTGAGTTCAGGTTAATTAATAAGGGCCTTCAAAATTTGCCTTCTAAATAATTCAGACTACTAACTTGGAATTTTTTCTTTACCTGTAACACCTGATGGAAACCCTGGTGGTAGACAGGTTAAGTGCCACACCTGCTAAGCACAAGGGTAACAGTTTGAATCTGCCAGACCCTTTCTGGAAACCCAGTGGGGCAGTTCCACTGTGTCCTAGTGGGCCACTGTGAGTTGGAATCTATCTGCTGGCAGTGGGTTTGGTTATAAACACCTGACAGAAATTTTAATATACACCTTATTGGAAGTACTATTTCACACATCTTTCACCCTAATCTACAGAAATTTATTTTTCTTCCTTCTAAATTCAGATAAATGTACAACTATTATTTTAGTTCTCATGCCACTTTTCTATCCTGTTGTTTTAGATACACCATTATGAAAATAAAAAAAAGAAACTTTCTACAAACACTGGAACTCACCTTACTAGGAACTTCAATAAAATAGTCTTCAGATGAGCAACTAAAAAAAAATCGAAACAAACACAAAAATCCATTGCCGTCAAGCTGATTCTGATTCACAGTGACCCTACAGGTCAGAGTAGAACTGCAACACAGAATTTCCAAGGAGTTCCTGGTGCACTTGAACTGCAGATCTCTGGATTAGCAGCTGTAGTACTTAACAATTAAACCACCAGGAATATAAAAGGACTCAACACTTGAAATACTTCTTTGAGTATCTCCACTAATCCTCAAATACCTTGTTTTAACATTTACTAGGTACTTTGATTTTAGAAAAATTAAAAAAATATTTTATCCTCTATTTGCACTGTTGGCTTGGCATTTGCACTGTATAGATAGTACTTTCAAATGGTATTCAATTTCTAACAACAAAATGTTTGCATCCACGGGAAGAACATAAGACGTAATTAATACAGTTGTTAAAAGTATGTGCAATACAACCAATCCCCCAGTTTTTCCCTTTCTATCAATTCTTCTCAAAGAGGCTTAAAATCTAAAGGATACACAGAAAATCTTTTCAAACAGATAAGTAGCCCAGAATGGAGAAAACAGTCATTTAATCGATCACTTACTTTGCTTTACAAATTTATAGTTCGGGAACTTTTAAGCAAATTAAGCATTGTCATAAAAATCTTATGGAGACAGGAAAAAGTAAGATTTATTAGGAGCATAAGCCACGGGCCTGGGTCTCAGAGAATGGCAGCATATGTGCCAGACACCATTCTGCATCTGGCCCATTTCCTTCCGCCAAAACCTTTTAAATTTAGTAACTATACCAAAAATGTTTTCACAAATACTTCTGTTTTCACTAGCACTGATGAAAATTTGTATTCAAACAAGAAAAAAATTCACTTATATACAGAATCTAAAAATGTGAAACCACATGATTAAAATGTGAAATGCCATGAATCTTCATTTGCTACAAGTTCCGTATGAAAATAGAACGATTTTACTTTTTTCATCGAAGCTTTAAATTGTTGTCAGTTAACATATTTCTTTGATTGCAAATGATGATACACTTTTCCATCAAGATCCATGGTTACCCAACATTGTTGCAAAAATATTACACGTGGATTACTTTCTTTTGAAAGGGATTATTTTCCAAAGCCTCACGATCTCTACTTAGGTATGACTGTAAATTTCTATTACTGATGTTTTTAAATAGTTATCACTTTCAAGTAAATCTGCAATCTTAGACTAATCATATATTGCATTTAGTATTACCGTCAATTAACTTTGCCTTGTTACTAGAATTAAAAGTCTTTTTTATAGTAATACTATTCATAGGCTTCCCATCCAGCAAAGCCAGCTGTCATTCAGTCCAATTCAGGGTAACCCCATGTGTCTAGAGTAGAACGGTGCTACAAGGAATTCTCAATGGCTAATTTTTTCAGAAGTAGATCATAAGGCCTTTCTTCTAAGTCACCTCTGGGCAAACTCAAACCTCCAACCTTTAGATTAGTAGCTACGAGTATTAACTGTTTGTACCACCTAGGAACTCCTCTATCCAGAAAAGCACTCCCCATAAACACATGTCATTAACATGACTATACATATACATGGCAGGCATTAACGTGTCTTCACAGGTCTTTGTATCTTCAGTCTATAACTATCAGTCTTGTATGATGCATGCGTGTTTTCATGGTAACACTTTGTGGTTTAAACAACATTTATTATCTCAGTTCCTAAAGGGAGGGAACTCATGCGTGGCTTAGTTGGGTAGTTCTGGTTCAGTCTCTCATGAGGTTGCAGTCCAGATGCTAGCTAGCCACAGCTATGATCATGGAAGGCCTGGCAGATCCACTTCCATGGTCGCTCACTCAAATGGCTGTTGGCAGGAGGGATTAGCTCCTCACTACGTAGGCCTCTCCACAGCGTTGCTTCAGTGTCTTCTGAACATAGAAGCTGACTTCCCTTCTCAGCAAAGGGTGACTTTGCTAAATTCTCCCTTCGCCCAAGGGGGCAAATTTGGCAATGTCTGGAGACATTTTTCGCCATCAGAACTTGGGCAGGGAGGAAGGGGAAGGGTTGCTACTGTCATCTGGTGGGCAGAGGTCAGGGATGCTGCTAAACAGACTACAACGCACAGGACAACAGAGAATTATCTGGCTCCCAGTGTCAATAATGTTAAGGTTGAGAAAATTTGCTCTAGAGCAATTGATTCTGGATAAAGACAGAAGCCACAATGCCTTTATGACCTATTCTCAGAAGTCACACTCCATTGTATCTGCCACAGTCTATACATTAAAGAAGTCTCTAAGTACAGTCCTCACTCAAGGAAAGAGGATTAAGCTCCAGCTCTTGAAAGGGGGAATATGAATGAATCTATAGCCACATCTTAAAGCCATCATGTAGCAACTAGATTCTTCTACCAAAATACTATAATTTCTGAGATACTTCACATAGTCATGGGAGTACTAGACAAGAATCTCTTTACTGTCTTAGAAATCACTAAAATTCTATTTAACAAAGCTACTTCTCTGCATCCTAGTGAAGGGTCTCTGTTGGCAGTATCCTGATCCTGACAAATTCTATTAAGCATAACCACATCTAACGTGACATAGAGAAGACTGAGGCCTAGTTTCGGTTTTGGCATTTCTTAGTAGATAACCTTGGACAAAGGTTCTGTAAAACTATTTCCCAGTCAATAAAACAGGATGCCACCTGCCTTGCTTATGACACAGTGCTGTTCTAAGGCTCAGAGAAGTTAACTATGTGAAGGGACTTTGCAAATATAGAAGACACACAGTTTTAAATAGTCCAAGTTGAAATAAACATACTATTATAAGATCAATAAGTAGTCAGTGCTGCATCTGCAAGCTTTAGCATGAGGCTTATCTCACAGTAAATGTGCAAATACTTTTAGACTTACCCTCATATTTCAGGTTGACTGTATCTCTGAAATGACAGTACAATGGGCAAATTATTGTAGTATCATAGGGAGATCCAATCTTTATTTGTTTTTGTGTTACAGACAGCTAAAAGATAGCTTTTACAAGTTAAGCTGTGTATTTATTCAACAATTATTAGATAGGAAGAACTGTAATCAAAAACACAATGTAGTGAATACTTACAATAATAAACTATCTCATGTATTATTCTTTCATGTTTTTCCCTCCAATTCAGGCTGGAGGTAGAGCAAAAGCTACAGTTTTGTTTCATTTTGCTTTGCTTTTTCATGCCACAAAGTATAAGACTAACAAATACATACCAAAGCAACAGAGTTTTATAAAGCAACAAATTTGCTTTTCTAATCAATTCTGCACACTCTAGCCTGACTAATCTTCATACTTTCTTGCTGCTTCACAACTAAGAAACTGTAACAGCTTTCTACAGCTTACAAGTGGTCCTAGCTACAAATCAGAATCACCTGTAGACTTTTTAAAAATGCAGTTTAAGTCCTACTCCAGAACTAATTCTTAATTTCTGGAGGTATGACGCAAGCATCTACACATTTTAAAGCTCTGTGAGTGAGTGTGAGTGCAACCAGAACAAGGACCACTACTGGGTTCACCCTGTTGCAGATGTTCCTCCTGTCAGACCAGTCCTGATATCTGTTAGGTTTTCTCTTGTTCACTAAAAATGCTCCCTTGCTTTCTCTCTAAATACTACTGCACATCCTTCAGAATATCTTCAAATCCTTTCTTTTTCATGGAATCAGTCTAAACAGTGTAGTCCTCAAAGTCCCCTATGCCTCTACATAAATTAATACCTTTTTAAATGCACAGTTCACTAATATTTTATTTCCTTAACTAGACTAAATTTTTTAAACATTTTTGAATACACTGCTGGATAGAATGTCTGACAGATTTCTTTCATTGTAATGACACCTAAAACATGAGTATCATATACACACACATTTCAGTCTTTCAAAATTATGTACCCTTAATATCTAGAGTTATGAAAGTTTTCAGGTAATTGGCTCTTCCCTTCATGGTAATTTTCATGACCACAATCACTCATCAATAACATACTTCTTTCAAACGTCAGCTTATGCTGAACCATGCAAGTATACAACAACAAATCTATTCCATGGAAGTTCATGCTACATTTCTCAGAGTGTTCTCAAGAAGTGCGTAGGGAAGTAATCTGGGCAAACCATAAGACACTGCATTTCAGAATACCTGGAATCTAAAGAGTTTGACGTTCTTGAGATTGGGTTTGAAAGTACAAATCTGGAGCTATATGGGCAAAGTAATTGTTGAGACTGAATCAAGTAATGAATTCAAAAGGAAAAGGCAGAGGAAGAGGAAGGAGAATTTAAAGCTGGATTATGGAGCAGAAAGGAAAGAGGAAGAAGAAAACCAATCAAAGAATGAAGTTTGAGAAACACAAGGAAACATCAAAACAGCAGATTAAGGAATTATTAAAACATTATGAAGCAGCATATTACATATAAAAAGTTATATACTGTGACACTAAAATTAGTCACTGACTCCACACCCATGTTTATTACAGCATTATTCACAATAGCAAAAAGATGGAAGCAACCTAAGTGTCTATCAACAGATACATAAACTAATTACAGCATTTATACACAATGGAATACAATGCAGAGATAAAAGAACAATTATCACACCAAAGTCACAAGGAAATTATTAGTCCAAAACATGAAAAGGGGCCACATTAACCAGATTCTCCATCCACCTGAGACAAGAACTACATGATGTCCAGCTACCACCAATGACATGGTAGCTACCACCAATGACAGCTCTGACAGGGAGCACAACAGCCTCTGATGGAGGAGAAAAGTGGTGCGCAGAACTCAAATTCTAGTAAAAAGAACAGACTGGAAGAACCCCAGAAGATGTAGACCCTGGCCTCTTGGTTAACCTAGAACGAAAACCATTCCCAAAGCCAACTCTTCAGACAAAGAATAGACTGGACTATAAGATATGATATAAAATGATACTTACGAAGGGTGGTTCTTAGTTCAAGTAGATACACTGACTAAATAGGCAGCTCGTGTCTAAAGGAGAGATGAGAAGGCAGAAAGGGAGAGGAACTGGCTGAACAGACACAGGAAATCTGGGTTGGAAAGGAGGAATGTGAGGTCACATTATAGGGTTAGTAACTAGTGTCACATAACCATGTTTATATAAATTTTTGTAAGAAGCTGAACTGTAAAATTTCACCTAAAGTACAATTTTTTAAAAGAAAAAGAAGAACAATAATGAATCCATGAATCCTCTCACAACATGGGTGAATCTGGAGGGCATTATGCTGAGTGAAATAAGTCAATCACAAAAGGACAAACATTATAGGAGGCCAGTATTACAGAAAAAATAAAAGAAAAGGTTACATACAGGAAACAAAAATCTTTGATGGTTAAGAGAGAGGGGAGAAGAAATCACTAACTAGTAGACAAGTGGTAACTGTGGTAAAAGGAAAAACAATGTACAACACAGGGGATCAGCACATCTTGACCAAAGCAAAGTCACAGACAGACACTCTCTAGCTACACCCAAATATCCTGAAGGACTGAGTTACTGGGGCTGAGGGCTGGAGACCATGGTCTTGGGGGAAGGTCAACTGGCATAACATAGTTCATAAAAACAATGCTCTATAGTCTACTTTGGTGAATAGCATCTGGGTCCTTAAATGCTTGCAAGTGATTATCTAAGATGTATCTATTTGTTCTATCACATCTGAAGCAAAAAAAAAAAAAAAAAGAACAAAAATCAAAAGCACAATGAATCCAAAGGATTAATGGACCACATGTACCACAGCCACCACCAGCCTGAGGCCAGAAGAACTAGATGGTGCCTGGCTACCACCACCAACCACTCTGACAGGGATCACAATAGAGGGTCATGGTCAGAGCAAGGGAAAAAAATGTAGAAAACAATTCAAGATCACAAAGGCCAGACTTACTGGTCTGACAAAGAATGAAGGAACCCATAAGACTATGGCCCCTAAACATCCTTCTAACTCAGAACTGATGCCACTTCCAAAGTCCACCTTTCAGCCTACAAAACAAACAATAATATATATCGAGGAATGTGCTTTTTAATTAATTATAAGAGACCAAACGCCAACACTGCCCAAAACTAAAGAAAAGATGGCCAGGAAGGGATGGGAAAACTGGACAAATAGAAACAGAGAACCCAGGATGGAAAAGCGGAAAAGAAAAGAGTACTACACATTGCAGGAATTGTAACCAACACCACAAAATAATTTGCGTATAAGTTTTTGAATGAAAAACTAATTTGTGCTGTAAACTTTCACCTAAAACACAATTAAAAAAAAAAATTAGTCACTGACTCACAAGCTCAGTCATTAAGAAACTAGTTTATATAATTTTCAGGAAACTACATCTTATACTAGAATACATAATATGCCTAGATAATTCACTCTGCATCAAATAAGGCCAATCTTCCTGAGTTACTGCTATCCGAAATCTACAAGATCACCTAAACATAATTTAGTTGGTCTAGTACTTTAAAAACTAAGCAAAGCCTTCCCAAATATAAGAATCTTCAAAAATGCACAGAAATGTAATTCTTAATATATTGCTCTCCCTCCTTAGTTTATTTACAGTTCACTTTGTGGTTTTCCAAGCAGCACTATATTTCTAGGAGTTTGAAAATGCTAGGTATTGAAAAAAGATAGGAGAGAAAGGACCTGGAGGATAATATGAGAACAGACACTGGGGGAAATACTACCAGTTTGGAGTGTAGTCCAATGTCCCAAAAGGTGTTCCTTTTCAGAGATTTTCAAAATATACTAAGGTGGGCCAAGATGATGGCAAAAGGCAAACATTCTTGAAAAACAGATCTCCCTCACCATTGTAAGTTGTTTCTCAATTACACAATGATACGGTACGCTTTGCCTCTCACAAACACACTAAGTGAATTCTCCCATTGGTTAGGCTTTTCAGGTTACTAATATTCAGGAAGGAGTGTTGTCATTCCTTAGAAATAATAAAAATCATGTTTAGAGAGGCCTCTAGTCATAAAGCAGAGTCTTTATAGCATTTCTATCTTCATGAAATGAAAGGTTCAAGTTATCCTACCTAGGTTTTACTGATGGTCAATTAATTTAAGGAAATCCTGGGTATAGTGATTAAGTGCTATAGCTGCTAAGCGAAAGGTCAGCAGTTCAAATCCTCTAGGTGCTCCTTGGAAACTCTATGAGGCAGTTCTTCTCTGTCCTATAGCGTCACTATGAGTCAGAAATGACTCAACGGTAATGGGTTTTGGTTTGGTTAATCAATCTAAATACATAAAGTTATTATAAGTGGTTCTCAACCAAGGGCTATTTTGTCCCCCAGGGGACATGGGACATGTCTTAGAGACAATTCTGGTTGTCACAACTAAGGGCTGCTACCTTTATCTAGTGAGCAGGAGAAAGAGAAGCTGCTAAATATCCTACAATGCATAAAAATAGCCCCCGACAGCAAAGAACAGTCTGACCCAAAATTTCAGTAGCGTAAAGGCTGACAAACCCTATAGATTTGGGAATGGAAACGCAGCTTGATAAATGTTCACAGTTGTTGTTGCCTATCCTCTTTAATTTGCTAACTCTTTCCCTTTGGCCTAGTATCAGTATCATTTAATCCACTGAGATGGATAACTTCAAAGCAGACCACTCAAAGCATAAGGCACTTTGAACAATGAACTAGGAACCCAAAAATGAAGCAAGGTCAACTCACAATGTCAAATGAGAGAATGGTGTTATCAAAGTATACCAATATAAAATGTCAACATTAATACTTCAATTTAATAATAAGATCATTAGGGAGTCAAAGTTTATTATTTCAGATCAAGAAGATAACGAAGATGTTCACCAGCATTTGGCAGCCTGAAAGAAAACTTAATTATTGAATAGAAATCATTCAAAAGTCTAAGTTCAATCAGGTTCAAGAGAACATAAGCCCTAAATGAAGGATTTGTCAGTGAAAGGGAGGGGGAAAAAAAGTAGCCATTAAAGATACTAAAAATAAAGCAACAAATATTGAAAATAATCTAGCATCAGTTTGAATTTAAGAAATTAAGGATAAAAAGTCTACATCATTTATTTCTGGGACTCAAGTTAGGTCTCCTACAGGCATGAAAAGGTTTTAACAGGGAGGATGAGTTCAATATACACTTGTATATAAGCCAGACACTTCAAACCGTGAGTGACACAGTTAAGACTGATGGCATGATTAGAGTATATGATTTGTAGTTAAAAGCACAGACACTACCCCACGTGGAAGTATAGAACCAGGTTAAGGACCTCGTGTATGTTTATCCTTGAAGCCTCTTTCCCCTAAAACATAGTCCCCCTCAGCCTTCAACAGATCAATAGAAGTTATAATCACTTGTGGACACCTGCTGATGCCATCACTCTCTAGATATGAGTCATCAGATGGATGGATTCTCCAACATACATTTTCAACACATACACTTACATACAGTTGCCACAAATGTAAAAAAAGTGACAATGTTACCGAATTTGACAGACATAGATGAATCTAAAAGATTTCAAAAGAAGGGTAAGAAATACAAACATAGACAACAAGTTACGCTGAAAGAATGCAGAAAATAAAAGCTACAGAGGAATTCCAAAGCAATCTATGAGAAAATATTAGTATGTCCCCTCTAGACTATTATGTTCAAAAGCAGGTATCCTTCTCTGATTTAAAAAAAAGACACCTTAACACCTAGTACAGTGACTGGCATTGACACTGCTGAATGAATGGCAAAAACTATTGGCATGTTATGTTTTGTTTTTAAATATGGTCATGTGTTGTATGACTATACTCTAGGCCATAAGTTTGGAAAAGCAATAGATACAACATACTTTCAGGAAGACTGACAGTAAGGCATGCACACACACTTTCCTTGATGTCACAGGCAGTGACAATACCACCGAGGCCTAAGAGGACAAGATTTTTTAATAAAACAAGAAATTCTATATTACTAAAAGAAACAGGAGCCAACATGTTCAGGGTCTACATTTTCTCAGACAGCAGGTCTAGACAAAATAAACATTTGCTCTATTACCTTTCTGTTACGTTGCCATGGGAATCTGTATTTGCAGGAAAACTTTATTTTCTGCAACCACATGCAGAAAATTTATTTTCTGCAACCAGATGATACAGCTCCTGAGGAGTTTATAAATGTAAAACAAAATAAAACAAAAAATCTAACCTACTGTTGAGTAGATTTTGACTCACAACAACCCTACAAGACAGAGAGAACTGCCCTACTGAGTTTCCAAGGAGCAGCTAATGGATTTGAACTGCTACCTTAAATTGCTTTGGAGAGCAGACTAGGCATTGGCATCAGTGCATAGCTTCCCAAGGGGAGTACTTCAAAGGTGACCATAGTGATATTCAGCAACGAGGTACGTAGCACTTTTTCTAGGACAAATTCGTGAAATAAATTGGCAGTCCTCATATTTAAGCTAATCAACAGTATAGTCCTTCTGTGGCCTCATAGCCAAACATTCATGAACAGGTAACAATACTCTGACCTCTACTAAAATTATTATCATGGGGCAAAAGGAAGAATGTATGACAACTACAGGGATAAATAAAATAAGATCTTAAATGTTGAGGGAAGGTAAAAACGAGTTTTAAAACATGACCCAATATTAAGGAGAAACCTGGAAATCCAAGGAAATTAGGAAAACACTGAACTGACCACCATACTAATCTTCTGTCAGCTTAAATCTAGAGCTAATTTCTTTGTTCCTTCTTTGCAGCAAGAAAAACCTGAAAAAGTGTAGTAAGACCATGCTAAAGAGTTAGCCTTAATTTTTAGGAACCACCAAAGTACTGATGCTAGTACCCTTGGCCTGTAGTAACAGGAGGGGTGGGTATGGCTCTGGGCTCCATGTACCAATTCCTCACAAACTTTTTCATCTCCTCCAACTCCTACTACACAGTTGACCTCTGGCTCACCCAGGTACTGCCGTATTGATCTCGTCGCTATGCCTGGGAAACAATCACCACTCTCTTGCCTCAGGGCCTTTCTATTTCTGCTCCTGCAGCCCTAAATGTGCATCCCTCCACATCCCATTCACGTCCAACCAGTATAGTCTTTCACCTCCTTCAGGTCTTTGTTCAACGTCACTTCATTACTGAGGTTTAGACTCTGACTACCCTTGTTAAAAAGGCGCCACAGCCATCCCAACACTCCTTATCACCTTTCTTGCTTCCTTTTCGCATAGCACTTATCATGTGATACACAATGAAATTACTTACTTATTGTCTATTTCTACTACTACTCCCCTCCCCCTTGGAATACATGGCGTCTTAGAGACAGAAATGTTTGTTTTGCGCACACTCTGTCTCTACCAGCTGAACAGTGATTCATACGTAATAGCTGCTGAAGGTATTTATATACTTGGAGTCCTGTCCTTAAGCAGATTAGCACGAACCTATCTTCCTCCTCTTTTCCCTATGTAATCCTGTGCTCCACAGTATTCTAAAGTTCAGAAAATGGCACTAAAATCTATCCATTTGCCCAAGGCTAAAAATACGTTGTCATCCTGAATTCTTCCTTCTTCTGTACTTCTACCAACATTCAGCCTGGGAGCTGAGCATGTCCAGACTCAGGATCTATTTGTTGGAAATGTAAAATTTACAGGCCACCATCTTCTTTCCTAGAATAAATTCTTAAAAGGCGTAAATGTCGGGAACTGGTTATAATTTTTTTACAAATCCTTAGCATATGTGTACTTAATCTATGGAAGCACTGTTCTACAGGAGTAGTAGAAGCGTAAAAAGACAAAAATATTCCTAATATCTAGTTTCTTTTACAAAATAAATGCATTCCTTTCAAATCTACAGAAGTGTTTGTTTTCGTCCTGGAGAAATACATGCATGGTTTCTAATAAAACCACAACCATGAGAAAAGAATACTTTGTAATGGGGTTTTCTGAGCATCACAGTAATCACATCCTTTAGGCAGGAACACATTTATACCAAATTTCACACTACGGTAGCCAGCAAAACTCCAATGTACTTTCAAAGGTGCCAAGAGGCAGTTAGTTCTTATAATAAAAATATGTACAAGTAGTTTCAACTTTACATAAATGTACACTAAAGACCTTCACACAACAGAATTGATAAATTTAGGAATTAACTATATCGCCTAATGATTCTTTGAACAAAAATTTTTTTAATCTGGGTAATGAGTTCATTTTTAGGTTTATCAATTCAGAGAAAAAGACCATGGATTAAGTCACTAACCCTCAGATTAGCTGGGTAACAGCACTGGTGGAATTTTCTGTAGTCACAGCTCTATTGCAAGTGACTCAGCAACCACTTTCTTCATAAAAGGAGAAATAGCGGAAGCAAACTCCACAAAGCGAAGGTGTTACAGCACAACCTTAGCAGCCCAGATCTACAGGAAAAGAGACTGCTGAAGTGTTGAAACCCCAGAACCAAAAACCAAAGTAGCACTGACAAGAATGTCATTCCTTTAGTAAATGAGTACAATGCCTCATTTGCAAAAAGTGGGTTAATAATACCAGCTGCAGTACAGTGAATTACTTAACATGGCCCTGCTAGACACAGTCTTTGTCACATCCACCAAATGACTGAGTAGGACTAAGCAAACGAGGTGTCTGTGGCCCACTTAGGGGACTAGACAGCTTGCTAACTATGTAAATGAGGTGCATGGCCCCCTTGTGGAAGTTGAACCACGCAAATAAGGTGTATGGAACTCTAGAAAGGGGACTGGTTGGTTTAGCCATCCTGCCAGGCTTAAAATGAGCCACCTCAGAGGCGGCCAGAAAGGATCTCCTGACCATCAAGAAACAATAGCCAGAAGACGAGTGCAACCTCTGGACCTGGGGTTCCTGTGCTGGGAAACTCCTAGACCCAAGAGACACAGAGAGAGAGCTCTAACACTGGAGATGCCATAAGATGGCAAGCAGCAGAGGCAGAGAAACAGCAACAGCAAAACCAGGAGACCACCAGGAGATGGTGCAGTGGGTATGCTGACCCTGAGTAACAGTGCTGAATGCCTTCCAGCAGAAGCTTTCTGGTGGAGTAGGGTGGCTCTAATCCACAGAGCTAATAAAGCTTTGTTATGGTTGCTGGAGCAGGGCAAGGGACCAAGGCTGTTGAGATCAAAGAATTATATTCTAAGTACTCCTGAAGTTGATTTGTAACTTGTTACTTTCCTAATAAACCCCATAACTGTTAGTTTGGTCTGCGAGCTCTGTGCAGCCTTTGCACGAAATTACTGAACTGAGCAGAAAAATAAAGTGCCTTGGGAAGGATGGCTGTTGTCAGAATGATAAAAAGCTTGGGGGTCGGTGAGGAGGTGTGTCTAACCTTCACAGGAACTAGCCTTGGGCTGTTAATGCTGATAGTGATTTCCCTTTCCCCTAGTGAAGTTGTACTAAGAAGTCAGATATCTCCTCCAGTGCATTTTTATAGCAGCCTTCACAGAAAACCCAAACCTAAACCCATTGCTGTGAAGTTGATTCTGACTCATAGTGACCCTATATCACAGAGGAGAACTACCCCATAGTTTCCAAGAAGTAGCTAGTGGATCTGAACTGCCAGGCTTTTGGTGAGCAGTTGTAGCTCTTTACCACTGTGCCCCCAATGGTTCCTTCATAGAGCTAACGGGAATGCTTTAAATGAAATCATTTTGTAAACTGCCCCACAGTTACCAAAGAGCAGCTAGTGGATTCAAACTGCTGACCTTTTCCTTAGCAGTAGCTACACCAGGAGAGCTACATAAAAACGTCAGTTAGTACTCAAGTGAGAGTACCAACTCTAGGCCAGCAAATACTCTAAGATCTGAGCCAAGGAATTAAATATTCCCACCTTTGAATCCTAGGCCCTTGGGGCTCAGCTCTATGTGTAATATTGCCCATGAAAAGGGCAAAGTCAACATAGATCATCTCTGAGACTGAGCTAGATGGAAGATCAAAGCAGAGTCTGAGTATCAAGAAATTAAACAAGCAGAATTGAAGAGCCAGGGCCCTAGAACACCCTTACTTAAAATGAGTGAGTGGAAAAGTATCAGTGGAAAAATGTGTTTTGATAAATAAAATATAAATGTAGCCAAGTGGACTGAACTTTCTTACAAATCTTCACACCTCAATAATACAAATATTTGCTATTAATTATGTTTAAATCTTGCTTAGCAGGAGCTTACTGGTACTGAGAACATTTAGACAACCATCTGGCTTTTGGCTACGAAGAAAACGAAACAGGGAGAAATATCAACATGAGCCTATAATCACCATTAGAAAAGTGAAGGACATGCCAATGTCATTGATCAGAAGTCATATTCAAAAATGATATATTTTTATTTGTACCTTAGCTTATTCCAAAAGAAAGACTTAAAACATGAATGGTCATTAAACTAAACGTAACAGACACAAGCTTCATCTACTATTATTATATGTATTTATAAAATTTTACATAATCCTGTTCCAAAAAGCATTTTAGGAGTTGGATTAAGTCGTCTTAGTATATTGTGCCATTCTCTCACTGAAGGTTTTATTGTACACTTTATGTTCTGATGATAAATATAAAGTGCACAGTACAATGCCTGGAACACGGTAAGCACTCCATAAAATGTAGTTGTTAACACTAGGTAATAAACTTGATAAAGAGAAGGGATTGTCTTGTGCTGTCTTATTCAGCACTCCATCTCAAGAGCCTAGCCTGCTAACCGGCCCACAGTTGGTGCTCAATAAATACCGTTGAATAAACCAACATCATCTCAGCTCTCATCACACTATCTTATGGTTCCAGTGCCCCCACTTCCCCTAATCAACAGCAAAGGACTGGAAAAACTATACCTCGGAGAAAAGGCATTTAAGTTCCTGTTTATATTTCCTTATACTCACCACAAAGATTCTCCCCCTCTGTCCCAAAACCACAAAATCAATGCTTTGCAACAACATATTCTTAAACAATTTTGCTTCATTTCCCCTCCCAGACAATGTGCAAAGTTCCTCAAAACTGCAAGGTTTAGTTTAGCTCCCTTTCATCTTAAACAAGGAAAGACAAATTTGTAAAACCCTATCAAGTTTTTGAAGTCTGATTCACTCATCTTTGATCCATAGCTGGCTGTCACACTGGCTGCTATTTGCACTACATTCTACTAATTAAAATAATGAAAACAGGCTTAAAAGGAAAAAAAAAGGTTACATATCAAAGTGAACACACTTCTTCAGAGTAATCAAATTAGGAAATGGAATACATTTTTGCAGTGATGTGGCACTCCTTTAAACACTTGTAGAGATTCTTTTTTTTTTTTTTTTGTAGTAAGACTTCAGGTCCAGTCCTATAATCTACACTGTAAATTCTGTCATTATAATTGCAACTCCCATCTGATCTAAAATAGTATAACCAATCTGATTTCCTACTCTTTATCATCAGACTTGAATCCACATTTTTTAATCTCTTGGATTTAACACGACTTTTAGCTATTGTCTAAACTCAATCTGTTCTCAAAGAATGAAGATGAAAAAAGTTACACAGGCACCAAACAGTTCTAAGAGAAGTTCCAAAAAACATTTTCTGTAACATGCTGAAAAGCTAGTAATTGGGAAAACTTCAAATAGCTAGTCTTAGATGATACTTATTTGTAAATCTAAGTTCTTGCATTTTCATTACAAAAGCAGTGATGCCTGTTTTATACTCAATTTTTATATGATTTCACTTGCAGTTTTCCTCTACCAATATTCCATAAGTTGCATCTTCTCTCTCTTATACACACACACACACACGCACGCACATACACACCCTTCCAGTAGACTCTGACTCATGGCAATCCCATGTGTGTCAGAGTAGAATTATACTCCACAGGGTTTTAAATGGCTGACTCTTCCAAAGCAGATTAGCAGGCCTTTCTTCCAAGGCATCTCTGGGCAGACTTGAACTTCCAGCCTTTCAGTCAGCAGCCTCGCTTATCACCTGTTTTTACCACCCAGGGACTCATGCTATATCTTAAATTCCCCTATAAATATTTAGCAGAAATACTACTTGAGAAAAGAAAACCTCTGCCTCTCTGAAAGCACACAAGAAACTTCAGTGGTTGTTACTGCAGAAGGCAAGAGGGCACCTGGGGAACAAGAAAGAAAAAGGAAGGAGACGTTGGCTCAGTACTCTTTCATATCTTTTGAATTTTATGAAAAGTGAATATTTTTCCTTTTTTAAAAAAATTTGCTGAACAAAAACACTTCCAAATGCCAAATACTGCTGGCTTCTATAAGCCAGAAACATATAGTACTAAAGAGACATGGAGTTTTTTTAGTGACAGTTTATTGTAAATCTTGATTGTCAGTCTAGCGCAGAGTTATTCACACGAACAGGGAAAACTTACAGGCAAATTTTTTCAATCTCATAGCTAAATTCCCTGTAGCTGCTTTACTCTGCTTTATCATACTCCATTGAAGCTTGAATGGAAACACTGTAAACAAAAATTTGATATTGCAAAAATAACTGTTGATTCAGAAATGAAGGTAAATTAATGAACCGTAAGAGGAGCAACGATTCACACGTCTTCTAAAAGTACCGAACCAAGAAATTACATATAAATAGTGAACGTATAAAATGTCATAAATTCCTTTAAAATGAAATGTCAAGCTTGGTAGCATCTGCAACATAACACAAACAGCTTGAACTAGAAAGTGCAACATGATCTGTTGCAGGACACAATTGCACAATCTCAATTACCCAGAAGAGTCTACCAAACAGGAAATTCATGATGCGACTTTAAGGAACACAGGAATTACACTTAAAGATCAAACTATTAAAAAAAAAAAAAATGGAATATGTTCCAAAGCAAAAATTTACAGACCCTTTTATCAAACGATCCATGTACACGAAACACTCAAGTCCAGAAAAAGTTGATAAAAGCCTGACAGTTTCAGATCAGAAGCATAAAGATTATAGGAAATCTAAAATATAGTGCAGAAAATCTTGGAAACAACAGAGAAGTGATCAAAACATTTCAACTACAGAAATTTTATCGCACCAGTTTAATATAAAGCACTCCCAGTGTAAATTAAAGGTTGACAAGTGTCTCTTCCTTCTTTTGCTATATGCTTTGAAAACCATCGTGTGCCCAGGTCACAAACGCATTCAAGTTTCCCGCAAAATCTGTATACGGGGCTTTAAAAACAGTATTTGTACGAGTTGTCGCAATTTAAAGCTATTTACAATACGATTCACATATTTATCTTGTGATTGTCCAACGGCCCTGAATTACCACTTGCTTCTGATGAGAAAACTGTTTTGTCAAACAATATTTAACAGGCAGAGGAATGTGACTAATGAGTGAGGCGGCCGTTTTCCGAAACAGCAGAGTTCTTGCAGGCAGTGTGCACCACCACCCTCTCGGCGAAAAGGAAATACGCTTTCAACCGAATCGGAAACACACCACTGAAGCTGGCACCGTGTTCACCCAGATAACGTCGGTATTTTAAGCTCTATGGGTCGCTGATAATTGAGAATTCAAAAAAACACTTCTCAAAGCTGAATTTCGACAATGCTTTTCAAAAAAGCCCAGGGAGAGCGCCCCTGTTAATTTTGTTCAGATGACTGCAGTCTCCCAGTCGAGCTCTGCCCTTCCCCAGGCAGCTCCTGGACTTGTCCGCAGAGGGCCAGCTCTGGCGCCCCGTGGTGTGCGCGCCCAAGGACACGGCCCTTCTGTTCGACGCCAGCAGGGGGGCCTTCCAAGCAGAAGGCACCCTCGTCCGTGTCCCCGGAGCAGCATCAGCCTTCCCTGTCCCCCCTGCACAGGGCGAGCAGGGACCGAATTGCAGCCCTCCCGCTACCTCCGCCCAGAATGGAGCTGCGTCCGGCACACGACTGGCCACCTATTTGGTGTGCAGATGGCAGTGCATGGGGTGCAAGCAAGCGCTCGAAGGGGCAGCACTGCCGTTCCCCGAGAAAAATTCCTGCCACTGGGCGCATCGCTGAGCTACGGGGGTAGGCCTGGCCCTGAGGCGTGAGGTGCTACCCCTGCCCAGCTTGGCCTCGGGCTGGGCGACACTCACCACACGGAGCCATAGGCACCGGAGCCCACCGGGGACAGGTTCTGATAGCGCTCGGGCACCTCCCAGATTGTCTTGTTCAGCTCCTGCCTGTAGAACGTGGGCCTCTCCTGAGACATCTTCCAGCGGCGGCCGCAGGATGAGGAGGTGGCCCTGGGGCGCCCCCGCCTGCGCCCGCGCCCACTCCTGGACTCTCGCTTCTGGCTCTGCAGGGCCGGGACCCTGCACCGACCGCGGACGCAGGTGCTGCTGTCGCGGCCCCGCCGACTACCGCGCGCGCGCGCGGCTCCTGTCAGCTGCAGAGGAACCTCAGTGACAGGGGCGAGGCTGGCTCAGGACAGGGGCGCGCTGCAGAGCTCAGGGCTGCGCCCGCCGCGATCCCTCTGCACACTCTCCCCAACCGGGCCGTCTCCGGGATTCGCTGCCGGACTCCCGCTGCAGCGCCCACTGAGAGACTCCAGTGGTCGCGATTCCAGAGCCAGTGAGTAGGAGCCTCCCTCCGTACTCTCGCGAGACAACTCCCGGGACTCTCCGCGAGCCGAGATTTCGCTCAATATGGAACCTGCTCAGGGGCGGGGTTTCAGGGCGGGAGGAGGTGGAGTTCTCGCGACAAGACAGCAGCAGCTGGAAACCAGAAGCAGGAACTCCCAAGGACTGATCTTCCTCACCGCGCCAAGAAGGAAACTAGCGGGCTACGTACACCTCGTGCGCCCCACCGTGGTGGGCGGGGGAATAACTGGCTCCGTGCGGGAAAGCGACGGTGAGACACAGGGCGTCGGGAAGAGCCCGAAGAGCCCGGGGTATTTGAACTCTGGACAGGCACCAACAGCCGAACACCTGCTCAAATAAACTCGTAGTTTCCAAACAAGTAACTTTTTTTTAATTTTAATTTTTCTATTGTGATTAAGTGAAAGTTTACAATCCAAGTCAGTTTTCCATATAAAACCCGAAGTGCCCGCCTCTCTGACTCTACTTGCTACAGCACACTCTTCTTTTTCACTCTTTATTTCCAGTGTCTACTCAATCAGCACTTGTTGCCTCCTCTCCACGCTCTCCTCTCTCCTCTGAAGAGAGATCAGTTGGACAGCCTCATATTAAAACATAAAGTATACGTGTCACATGCATCACTCGGTGTCCCTAAGTCCAGTCCATTCCCCCCAAAATAACTTGCATATGTAAAAACAGTTTCCATCCAGAAGCCGCTGCATTTCCATCTGCTCTAGGGCTTATGACATTCTTCCATCTAAGTCTATCCCAAAGGCAGATATTAGCCCTGGCTTAAAACGCTCTCCCAGTAGTCCTCAAACTTACATACAAGAGAACCAACCTGGGACTTTGAAAATGCAACTTCTCAGGCCCGTGGGAATCTAATTAGACAAGTGTAAGGTGGGCACCGAGACATTCCTTCTACAGCAGAGACCAGGTGGTTTTGCTTCAGGAAAATCTTGGATCTCACCCTTTGAGAAGCTTCCTCCTGCCTCCCTTCTGACCTAACTGGTGCCGAAGACTTGTAAATTTGTGCAGAGTTCCGATCAAGACACCGGGCACCAAGCACGCCTCCCGTTACAATATAAAACCTGGAAGCGAGTGGGGGCCGGGACGACACAAGTCGGACGTCTCCTTGGGTTCGGGACCGGCGCCCAGCGTCCCTCTCCAAGCTCCCCAACCCCCACTGTCCCTGCTCGCTCCGAACGCCCGCAAGTTCGGCCGCAACGGCTTGGGAACCGCCTCCGACCCCGGCGTCCGCTTTCGCCCGGGAACCAGGTGAGCCGCTGCCGGGGACGCACAGGAGCCGGGGGCTGCAGGCTGGCAGCACTGAGGCCGCAGTGGGTCCCCGACTCAATGCCTGAGTGCGAGGGACCGGCCTCTCTTTACAGGTCGAGGTCCCCGGGCGGGGGGACCCGCGCTTGTCCCCAGGAGGGCCAGGCAGATCACGGGCGTTCAGTCAGTATTTGAGGGATGAATGAATGGGAGTGGTCCCTGGGAGCTCAGAGGTGTTGTCTCTGCTTTGGAAGACCGCGTGGAACGGCTATGGCAAGAGACATCATAATGTATTTTGCAAGCTGCATCCTTTCTAAGTTGCTTGCGTGGACTGTCGTAAGTCCCCGAAACGGTCCATATCCGAGCTCCAGCCGAAAGTTACACGGTCTATTTTCTCCTGAGGCCTGACTTCCCAAACCTCAAAGCTGTTGTTCATTTTGTTCCTTCTGCCTGAGCCCCCTCGCTAACCTGTCCCTTTCTCTGCCACTGAGGTTTCTGCCACACCCAGACCCCAACAATAAGGGTCTGTTCTCCACATTCCACATTTATTCCATCTACATTGCATCCAAGATAGCTGTGGATAGTTGTTTACGTGTCTGGTGGAAATCTTGAGGGCTGTGGCTTTGTCTTAGTCGTTTTTATGTCGCTATGGAAACCCTGGTGGTGTAGTGGTTAAATGCTACAGCTGCTAACCAATAGGCTGGCAGTTCGAATCCACCAGGTGCTCCTTGGAAACTATGGATCAGTTCTACTCTGTCCTATAGAGTCACTATGAGTTGGAATTGACTCGGTGGCAGGAGTTTTTTTTGTTGTTGTTTTTGGTATCACTAAGCAAAACTATTGAAGGTGACTAAAAGACAATGTCTTTTCTCTATTTGAAGTTCATTTCCCGTTAGAACCTAGATAGTAACTGGCAAAGGGCTGTTTTAACAAACACTTTGAAATTTCGGAAGCGAATTTTGCCTCTGCATAATTTCAGAGAATATGTGAAAGATGACAATAGCAAGGAAAAGTATTTTTGCAACTAAAGTTTCAGGATTTCAATAGTCAGAAGACTGCACTGTACTTAAACTTTTTAAATACTCTACACATAGATTATGTAAATGAATAAATGGATAGAGGTATGGGGCAAGTATGGGAGGAGAAGAACTCCAGGTCAAAGTGCTGTATTTTGACTATGTTTGCAAACTTAGCCCTGGAAGACTGACTAAAGAAAACTGGCTACATTTACACTTCACTGTGTATCCAAATCACCTGCACTGCTTCTTGAAACAGATTATTGGGCCCACCCTCAGTGTTTCTAATACAGTATATCTAGGTGGGGCCTGGTAGTGCAGTGGTTAAGAGCTATGGCTGCTAACCAAAAGGTCAGCAGTTCGACTCTACCACCAGCCACCCCTTGAAAAGTTCTAGTCTGGACAAGTTCTACTCTGACCTATAGGGTTGCTGTGATCTGGAATGGACTTGATGACAATGGGTGTGGGTTTTTTTTGTTTTGTTTTGTTTTTTGGTCTAGGTGGAGCCTGAGAATCTGTGGTCCTAATAAGGTCCTAGGCAATGCTGAAATACTGATGCTACTTGTCTGGGTATCAGGTATGGGCTACAAGGATTAAATAGATTTCTCCCTTATGGTAATCCAAACCAAAAAAAAAAAAAAACCCAACCCACTGCTATCAAGTAATCCAGGTAATCAACATTATGTTACATGTTTAGAATAAGAAAGTGAAAATTTAAGTTGTTCAAACACATTGTCTACCAAACTTAAATATTTGCTCTGATGGCAGGAAACATGAAAGGATTTTTTTCTAAGTGGACATTTACCTTCAAAGCTATGCGTAAAGTTCAGCATGGTGTTGATTGCCCTGTGTGCAGCAGCCCCGTCAAACTGATCACTTCAGGAGCCAGTAACAGAGACTCTCTCTTTTGTGTCCCCACTGAAAGACCATCATCCTATCAGTGTAGTTTGGATAATCTTTTCTGAAATTCATCACCTGTTCCACACTGAGGTGTGTCTGGCACTTATCAGTAGGAGCTTTTTGTTGTGTACCTTTCAAGAAGGGTCCTGCTAGTGTGTGAAAACAAGCCACTAGGGAGTTCTGTGAAATCAAGAGAGATGTAACAGAGCTGGGAAAATTCCAGAGAAGCCTGCTAAAGTAAATAAATAATGAAATCATGTGCCTTCCCTTGTTGCCTTCAGCCAGTCATTTGATGGGTCCTTTAAAGCCAGCATCAGAGGTAGCTCAGCAATTGCCCCTCCCCTCCATCCTGACCATGGCTACCAAAGCTTACAATCTGAATACCTCTTGCTTAGACTAGTGTAATATTGGCTGTTCCCACCCAGTCTCGTCCCTAATACTGTCCAACTTTCTATGGTAATGGGAACATTGTAGATCTGTGCTGTTCAGTGATTTAGCCACTAGTCACATGTGGTTATTGAGCTCTTAAAATGTGGGTAGCACAATTAAGGAACTGAATTTTTTATTTCAGTGTAATTAAATCAAGTGTCAATAGCCACATGTGGCCAGTGGCTACTGTAACTGGATAGCAGAAGCTCTTGATCACACCAGAGACAAGATTCATTTTCCCAAAGTACATCTCTGTACATATTACTCTTTCGGCTTAAACACTTCAGACAACTAAAAAATGAAGCCCAGCTTCAACACAGCATTCGAGACCTTCCAGGACAAGGCCTCACATTCCATGTTTGGGGGCTTTACACTAATTCTAGGAGTCCCTGAGTGGCACAAATAGTTTGAACCTACCCTGAGGTGCCTTAGAAGACAGACCTGGCATTCTGTTTCTGAAGGGTCATGACCTTGAAAACCTTACATACACATGAGGTCTCTATGAGTCAACACTGAAGAATAAACACTTTTTCTTACTTATAATAGGCTTCACTTGTTCTATGCTTCTCATGTCTCTTCACTGTGCCAGACTACAATCAAGTGGGGTCTTCTTTCCCCACTGATTCAGCCAACCCTGTTCCCTTGGCTGTTGTTTTCACTGGATAGTAGATAATGATAGTGGAAATTTCTCATCCACATCACTATCAGATGAGGAAACATTGGCTACCTCAGCTATATAGTTACATGAGTCTATTCCCTTGGCAACTAACAATAACAATAACTTTACTTGAACTGCTGATCTTTTGGTTAGCAACTGTAGCATTTAACCAGTATGCCACCAGGGTTTCCAATTACCTTTACTAGGATCTGTTGAATTGCTTGCCTTATGTTCATCTTTGTACCTCCCTGATACTGCTTTCCTGAAAAAACAGGCATTTGGCTACCTTAGTTACAAAGTCACATAAGTCTACACCACTGCAACTAACAACAACATTAATTTTACTACGATCTGTTTAATTACTTGCTTTGCATTAATCTTCGTCTGTCCCTGCTACTGTTTTCCTGACATACCAGGCATTGGGCTACCTCTGTTACATAGTTACATGAGTATACTCCACCGCAGCTGACATGAATTTTACTAAGAGCTGTGGGATTACTTGTCTTAGATGTCTTTGTACTTACATGCTACTGTTTTCCTGAGATACCTCATCTTCCACCCTGCGCCCAGCTTGCACCGAACTGGAAGGCCGTATCCATCTTGCTAGGCCAGGACTATTCATCTCAGTTTTGGAAGAGGTCACACGGTGGTAGGATGAGACATCTATTTTGGAATCAGAAAGACCAGCTTCAAATTCTGGCTCTGCTATTTAATTGTATGACTCTGAGAAAGTCATTAAATCCCTCAGTAAAATGAGTATAATCATTTTCAAGAAAATAACTTCAACTTCTTGAGATGATGTATATGAAGAACCTGGTATATGGCAGACTGGCCATGAGTGTTAATTCCTGTCTTCTCCACTTCTAAACTGTTACAACACTATATTTTAGTACTTATATTCTACTAAATTTTAGTCTTTGTTCTTTTGTATCCCCAGAGTACCTAGCATTCAATAAATGTTTATTAAGTACTAAATTAACTGACCACAGGTAAATAGCATCCTTCAGTCCAAAACAAATGAAGGTCAAGAGTGGATCTGATGGAAAGGTATAAAATTGTGAAAATAAAAGAAAAGGAATTTTGTTTAGGATGCATTGAGTTTTTATTTATGATGCCAGAAATTTGACAATGGACATTGGTGACAGTTGCACAGTTTAATTAACGTACCTGATGTCACTAAATTGGACATGTGAAAAGTGTTGTTGGTAAGTGTGTATATATATATTTACAACTGTAAAAAAGAGATGAATCCTAGTGACCTTATAGGACAGGGTAGAACGGCCCTGTGGGATTTCTAAGACTGTATCTTTAAGGAAGCCAGCTGCCACATCTTTCTGCTCAAGAGAAGCTGACTTTTCAACTTTTCAGTAACTCACAGGAACATCATCAGATCTTCTGAAGACAAAAGGACTCTTTTTATCTCCCCAGCTTCTCATTCATCACTATACCATTCCTTGACTTCAAACCAAAGTAACAAGTGAAACTGTTAATTCAGATCTCCCTCCTACAAAGCTTTAACTCTTTCTTAACCACATTTTTTTGTTGTTGATAAACTTGTTTTCATTAATGGAATGCAAAGTTGAATTACTGAGTGTATTCTTGCGACCCTAGGGGTAGGACTGGTGGGATACGTATGTCCCCCTAGCTGTGACACTTTATACATAGTTCCCTGTGGACTTGGGTGTAGGATTAGTGGGATGCATATGTCCCCCTCCAGACAGAATGCACCAGGGTCATACAATATGAGAGTGGCAAAATATAGGTAGGTTTTCTTTGGCCCTCAAGTCATTAACAGGAAGAAAGTCCAAAAGAAGCAATTTCCCGCCGAAAACTGCCTCCATATCTTACGAAGTTGACATTGCAAAGTCAGCCTGGACACATGCGCAGTAACAGTGGCCACCTTCCAGGAGCCCGGAAATCCTCCATTTCCCACAATCCTCTTCTCATGCACTTCCGGCTTGTCTAGCTTACGTGTTTCTGTTAGTCGCACTGCAGTGTTCAGTGGGACTAGGCGGGAAAAGACAGTTCTTGAGCTGTTGGTGTTCTGTCTTTGGAGTCAGTCGAGTGTTAGGAGTCACTGTCCCTCCAATTTTCATCAACACGTCGGTCACAAGCGCTGAGTAGGACGGCTGAGGCTGTCCTACTTCATGATGAAAAACGTTGAAATTCCAATGGAAAAAGTGAAAGGGAAAGGCTCTATGTCAGGGAAGAGGCCAGGCTGTGTCCCTGTGGCATGCTTATATGAGGAAGATAAAGAACTTAAGTTTGTTAAGAAAACCGAAAGAGCAACAGCAGATCCTGAGGAAAAGGCAGAGGATTCACTTAGCCATCTCGGTCTCTGGTATTTGCAGAGCTGTATTAATACTGCAGATGTGGAAGAGAGAGTGCCTCGACATTGGAACAAGAAGATAGCAGTAAAGAAGAAGGAGAAATTGGTGAAGAAACAGAACGTCACTGTGGGATGATGTGCCAATGAGCATAGAAGAGGAAAAAAACTGAAGAGATGGAAGTCATGAAGGGGGAGGACGAGGGCCATTTTGGGGAGGAGTCAAAATCAGAGTCTGAGCATAAAAAGTATACAGACGGTGAAGACAAGAAGGAGTCCCCTCTCCTTAAGCCAGCCTTCTTCCAAAAGAAGGACCATGGGAGAGCTCAAGAGAAGTAAGCAGCAGCAGGGGACAAACAAATGAGGGGAGGTACAAGTCCACAGTCAAGATTGTAGAAGAGGAGAGTAAGAAGGAGCTGGACTCACACAATACTGAAGATGAAAATGATGAGAGAAATGTAAAGCATGGGAAATTCAGAAGCTAAATAATCAAGGAGGAGGGAGAATATCCAGAAGCACCTGAGAAGAAGAAAGCGGAAGTTGAACGCAAGCAGAACTGGACTTAGGAACAGAGGGGAGCTGAGCTTCTCCAAATGCTAAGTTAGTGGACTTCACACAGAAATTGGGCATTATAACTTCGTGGAAAAGATAAGCTCTGGCTCCGTGGGCCGCATAGTACTTCATGACAATTGCCAGAGCTGACTAGCTGCCTTTGCGTTAGGACTGGACATACCCCCACGACCCCCAGTGTTCTCAGCACCCCATGACATTCCTATGTTTCCTACTCACACCTCACCTACCTGTCTCTGCTGGCATTTGAGTTTACCAGCCCTGTTGCAGTGCCACTTACAGAAACAAATATGAATGCTGAGTTCAAGCTCCTGAATCTGAACCAGGGCGGTGATTTTTATAATCTCAGTATGATTAATTCGGCTTTTTTAGTTTGTCAAGGAACAGATAAATTCTAGTGATGGGAGTTTATTATGAGATTACATGGGGAAATCCAGGAAGACTGAGTCAGCATTCCTGTAAGTGGGGGAGTATTAGTTATATTTTACTACATGGAACTATCTTTAGTTTGTAAAAGACACAAAGTATTAATTCTCATGTATTGACTTATTGTAAAATATCTCTTCCATTCCCTTCTGTCCTCTCCAGCCAGCCTCTTATTCTTTCTTGGATTTGTGGTCTTCAGTTTTTGGGTAAGGAGCCCCAGTGACATAGTGTTTAAAGCACTTGGCTGCCAACCCAAAGGTTTGTGGTTCGAACCCACCAGCTGCTCTGTGGGAGAAAGATGTGGCTGTTTGCTTCCGTAAAGATTACAGCCCTTGAGATCCTATGAGGCAGTTCTCTTTTGTCCTGTAGGTCACTGCAAGTCAGAATTGACTTGACAATGGGTTTGATTTTTTGATTTTGGTGTACAGCGTACTATGGCAACCTAATGCTTTAATGATAAAAATTCAATGTGTAATTATTGACCAGTTACTTAGCTTTGCAAAGACCTCATCTCTATCACCTATAAGAAAGCCATGATAATAGTATTAAGATTATTGTGGGAATTAAATGAAAATTACTTGATGTAATGCTTGACGTATTAAATGATTAAGAAATGCTGGTAATACTTATGATAATAATGGTGATGATGCTACCTGATCATTCTGAAAGTTGCTGATACAGTAAACTTCTATTCAGCCTTGCTGGTGAACTATTTGTGTAATGTACACAAATTGAGTGTTTATCTATATATTTTATATCTGTGTTTAAGTGCTATGTCTGCTAACCAAAAAGATCAGCAGTTCAAATCCACCAGGCGCTCCTTGGAAACTCTATGGGGCAGTTCTACTCTGTTCTGTAGGGTCTCTATGAGTCAGAATCAACTTGATGACAGTGGTTCTTTGTTTCTGTAGGATATGTACTTTTTCACATTTATGTGGAAGAGTTTTAGAATCTATGCATCTTGATTATTCAGAAATACAGATGATTAAGAAGGGTCATACTTTCTTCCAGAGATGGCTCTATATCCATCCCCATTAACTGCTGTTTCTCATTTATTTAAATATCAGGACAATACAGATTTTTTTACAGCTATTTGTGACCCTTAGGAATCATGCAGTATGGTCACATCATTTTATGAATAAGGAGATGAAATTTCAGAGACTAAAAAACTTCTTTCCAGTCATACAACTAGTTAGGAAAAAAAAAGCCAGAGCTAAGACCTCAGTCACCTGGCACCTGTGCAATGCTTTTTCTTCTGCATGATAGTGCTATTAACTAGATACTTGACATTCATTCAAGAAATAGTTTTTAAGGGCCTTCTAAGTATCAGACAGTTTGGGGCTCTTGGGGAGACAACTATGCAAAAAGTCCTACCTCCTTGGTCTTACACATTTATAGGAGGCTGTCCTACTGGTTTTTTCTAGATGGCAGAGGTGAGGGTGGAGAAGAGTTGACAGGTATTTGTTAAGAGGATACTAGAAGTAAAGAGTGAAATGGAAGAGTGTGCTGTCACAAGGTGAGGAGAGTAGATGGATTTGCAGATAGGCAGGCATGCAAAATTGATTTGTAGTGTATACTTTCACTTAATCATAATAATAATTTTAAAAAGTCCTGCCTCCTGGGCTTGCATATTAAGTGGGGCAGATAGACAATGGACAAAAAAATCAAATACCAAACCAGGTGCTGCAGGTGCTATGATGCCAAGTAAAGGGAAAAGGAATAGAGAATGATAGACACAGTTTTAGACGGAGGGGCCCAGGTAGTACAGTGGTTAAAACACTTGGTTGCCAGCCATAGAGCTGGTGGTTCAAATTTAACAAGTACTCCTCAGGAGAAAGATGTGACAGTCTGTTTACATGAAGATTACAGCCTTCGAAACCCTGTGGAGCAGCTCTGCCCTGTCCCATAAGGTCACTGTGAGTCAGAATCAAGTCGACAACAACAGGTTTGGTTTATTTTATTTTATTTTAGATTGAGAAGGAGTTAGAAGACACTGTAACCCTTGGCATCCTTATGCTTGGCATTTTCAGTGAAAACGGCTAGTTTATACTGACTTTTGCCTCATTCATTTCTCGGTAACATGGTTGAATGAAAGAAAAAAGCTTTCTAGATAGACACTTAGGTTCTAGTCTTGATTGTGATTATTACTAAACAGCCCAAACTGTTCACATTCCTGGGCTTTGGTTTCTCTATCTGGAAAACAAGGATAATACATATCTTAAGTAGGGGGTGGTTTTAAGTATAAAAATTTGCAATATGAGAGAGTTTTTTAAAGCATAAATGTATTATGCCAACATGAAGTATCATGATATGGAAATTTCATTTCCATTAAAAAATGTGCCAAGGAATCTCGTTTTTTTGGTATGTTTTTTATTTTATCTCTTTTTGCTTATCCAGAAATAATGCAACAAAGTAAGAGTGTCCAGACTTTTAATTCTAAATATCTACAAAATGCTTTCACATACGATGTTAAGCGAGACGTGTACAATGAGGAGAACTTTCAACAGGAACACAGAAGGAAGACCTCTTCCTCAGGGAACCTGGACATCAACATCACCACCTTCAGACACCATGTCCAGTGCCGGTGCGTGTGCGCGATCATTCAGCTACCGCCACCTCGGACAGGGCCGAAACCTGCCTAATTTCCTTTGGTGCAGGCATCTATTTTCCTTCTTTGACATCCTGTCATCAGAACCATGTCGTTTATTGTGTAATTTTTTTTCAGTTTATATATATATATACATGTATGTACACTTACATCTATTTTTTGTTTTGTCTTGTAGCACTTTCTTGACTGTAAACTTCTTGGGGATAAAGACCGTGGATGCCTCACTCACCATCTAGAGATGATAGATATCCAATAAATACATAAGGAATCAGTGTTCTGACAATCAGAGGCAACCATGGTAGACTAATGGCAGCAGAAGGAGATCTCTCTAGCCTCATATCCAGTGATATACATATTGTTCCCATGGTCATCATTGTAGAATCCACCACCACCACTTCTGGAAAACATTCCAGAGAAGGCCATATGACTAGCTATCCTACAGTTCAGGAACTTTTAACCTGCTCTTGTGGTATCAACCTTTTAGTAATTTCTCTAGAATTTTTAATACATTGGATTATACAGGAAAGCAATTGTATTGAGCTCCTTGGAAACCCTGTGGGGCATTTTCCCTCTATCCTGTAGGGTCATTATGGGTCAGTATTGACTCAGTGGCAGTTTCAGTTTGAGTTTCTTTGTAGTTAAAAATTATATATATTTAAAAATTGTGTTGTGCAGTAATGTAGGTCTAACAACTACTTTAGTTTCAAAGTAGTGATAGAAATGTTATTTTAGTCACCTGATATCTTCAACAATTGTAATGTGAGATGAAAATATTTGTGATTTCTCTTGGTGACAAGGTCAAGTTCTAGTACTGTTGTGGTTTGTTGTCAGCGTTCATTTTTAGCTAAAATTTGGTGAAAATAATGACAGTTTTTCCTGTCCAAGTTTATAGAACCACATCTTTCTCCCAAATTCTATCTGCATATCCACTGGGGGCCCATAGAGCCCAGGGTAAGAACCCTTGGTGACCTACATCATGATATGAACCCCACTCCTTGCTGTTATTCTCACTCACTGTAGATTTCTGTATCCTGCAGTTGGTGTGTGCTGGGTGATGAAGGAGGCCTTTGCATAGCCTTGTTGCAGACCTTCCTCTCTCTGAGACATCCTCTTTTGTCAAGTCCTGCTTTTTGCTAGTTCTGGTCTTAGATGTCCTTTCCCAGTAGTCCTGTATCACCACTCTCATTTCCTCCGTTCCAGGCTGGGTCAGAGGAAATATGTCGAGGAGGGCACGGGGCCACATTGGCTTTGTCTCTACAAATTGATGGTCTTTTCCTGATTTTACCTTCATTACAAACAGGTATTACCAAAGCAATTATAACCTAACTACCCTACCATGCCATTTAGACTTTTCAGTCTGACCTGCTTTGGCTCCCGTGGGCTTTTTTGGTACAGTTCTTATTCCCTACGTCTAAAACATGAAGTTTTTCCCACTTCTGAATTTTAGCATGACCAGTAGCACAAAACAGTGGTTAAGAACAAGACCCTAAAACTGTGCTACTTGGGTTTGAGTCCCACTTCCGCAGCTTCCCAACTGTATGTCACCTAGAGTAAGCTGTCCAGCCCTGCTGTAGCTGTTTCTGTATCTGCAAAATGGGGATGACAATGAGTGGTACAAACTATTAACTCACTTCAGCTGCTGACCAAAATGATGGCATTTTGAATTCACACAGATACTTTGGCAGAAAGAGCTGGTGACCTACTTCCAAAGTATCAGGCACTGAAACCCTGATGGAACAAAGTTCTACTCTGACATACCTGGGGTCTGCAGGAGTTGGAGCTGACTCGGTGGCAGCTGTTTGTTTGTTTGTTTGTTTAAATAGAATTTACCTCATGAGAGGATCGTTGTAAGGATTTTAAGAGTATTTGTAAAGCTTCTAGGACACAGAAAGCACTATACAACTGTTTGTAAAGTAAATAGCATAGTCTTTAAGTTCCTTGTCTTACTTTTTGCACAGAACCCCCTCTTCCTTTTCTTCCTCTCAGTTAGCAACTGCAACTCCCCCCTTTCTTGTCAAATTCCACCCTGTCCTTTCATATAAACTCACATTCTTACCATTAAGATGCTTTCACTAAAATTGCTGTTGTGTCCAAATTCCTGTATTTCCTCCCTCACCAGTTTCGTTTTCAACACTTTAACACTCTCTTTTTCCTTTTAGGAGGAAACCCTGGTAGTACAGTGGTTAAGGCAACTACCAAGTGTTCTTTAGAAACTGAAATCTTTAAAGTAGTAGATCATCACATCTTTCTCCTATGGAGTCACTGGGTGGATCTGAACCACGAGCCTTTAGGTTAGCAGCTGAGCACTTTGAACCACCAGCCTCTGGGTTAGCAGCTGAGCACTTAACTGTTTATGCCACCTGACTTCCTCCCTTTTCCATGTTGTGTACCATCAAGTCAATTCCAACTCATAGCAACCCTATAGGACAGAGTTGAATTGCCTCGCAGTACAATAGAGTTTTCTAGGCTATAATCTTTCTAGGAGCAGAAGGCCAGGTCTTTTCTCCCATGGAGCTACTGAGTGTGTTCAAACTGCACACCTTTCGTTTAACAGCCAAGTGCTTAACCACTGGGCCCATAGGGAGTTTTAATTGGAGAGAAGAACTGAGTGTGGACCTAAGAGGTAGCCCTGGAGCCACCTTCCTGGATTATGAGCCGACACTGACGATGACAGCCAAAGGCTACACACGGCAGAGCCCATGGGAGAGGGAATGCGCTGTCCTGATGACCATGAGATGCCCACCTCTGTGCTGCTTACCTGGAGAAAATGTTAAGCTTTATCTTATGTTAAGCCTCTGCTATTCTGGATTTCTCCTGACAGCCCAAAGAGCGATGCAAAACAGTTAACATGCTTAGCTGCCAATGGGAGGGTTGGAGATTTGTGTCCACCCTGAGGCACCTTGGAAGAAAGGCCTGGTGATCTGCTTCCAAAAGGTCAGCCATTGAAAGCCCTTTGGAGCATGGTTTGACTTTGACACATGTGAAGTCACCGTGGGTCAAAACTGACTTAATGGCAGCTGGTTTTTTAGCAGCCCAAAGCAATTCCCAGTAATGTTCCTGCTTATACTAATAATGGATAAACTTATGCTGCATCTTTTAATAAAGAATTATACTTTTGATTATTAAATAAGGAAAAAAAAAAGAAATAGCAAATCAATGGTCTTGCTTCCACCTCCTGAGCAAAATTTAACAGCTGTCAGTAGGGACTGTTGAGATAATACAGTGGCCCAGGAGACCTGGTTTCTAATCTCAGCTCTGCTCACACTACTGGGACTTTGGCAGAGTCACTTTCACTTATTTGTCTTAATGACCTTGGGGAAGAATAGTAATGCTAGTTGTGACAGTCACAGTTGTTTCTTTTCTGAGCACATATTTTAGCCTTGCATACACTAAAGTTATATTTGGCTTCTAGCTACTGCTCACACGCATAATATCTCCATAGCTTTTGCTTTTAGCCTATGCTGAAATGTAAATTGTAAAAAGCAGTTTAAAGCCAAATTACTGTTTATTTACTTACTTATTACAATTCTGCTCTTTTGGATGATCTCAGGTAAAAGTACCGTTTCTCAACCTCAGTATCATGATATTTTGGACCGAAAAGTCTTTCTGTAGAGGGCTGTTCTAAGCAATATAGGATGTTTAGCAGCATCCCTGGCCCCTAATCACTAGATGCCTGTCATAATAATTAAAAATGTCTGTAGATATTGCCAAATGTCCCCTAGAGAGCAGTATTGTACATGGTTGAGATCTACTGGGTTAAAGCAAAATAAAGCTCAGCTTTACTGCCCTTTCTTTACATGACTAACTCCCTAAGCATTTAAAACAAAAGTCATTGCCATCGAGTTGATTCCAACTCATAGTGAGCCTACAGGACAGAGTAGAACTGCCTCAGCATTTCCAAGGAACATCTGATAGACCCGAACTGCCAACTTTTTGGTCAGTAGCCATAGACCTTAATCACTACACCACCAAGATTTCCATCTCTAAGTATAGGATTTAACAGCCTATATTTTCTATAAATTTCACAGAGTTTGATTTTGAATAAAAATTTTAGTATATGAGAATGATGTGGAATGTTTTAAGTACCCCTGCCTTCCACCAGTATTATTGATTATCAGATGTGATTTTGCCACCGGGAAATATTTGGCAATGTCTGGAGACATTTTCAGTTGTCATAACTAGGCAGGGAGGATTCTACTGGCATCCAGTGGGTAGAGACCGTAAGTGTTACTAAACATCCTACCGTGCACAAGACAGCCAGCTGTACAACAAAAAATGATCTCACCCCGAATGTCAATAGAGCTGATGTTGAGAAACACTGCTGTGTGGAAAGAAGAGCTGTGCATTGTGCCTTTTCTTAACCATGTAGGCTTTTTCTTGGAGAATCTAACCAAGTCTCTACTCTTCTTTCTCACAGCTGTTCTTGGCGGAATTTCCAAAGATGCTTGCTTACTGTCTTTCCCTTCCTAGAGTGGGTATGTTTGTATCGATTCAAGGATTGGCTTCTTGGAGACTTAGTTGCTGGTGTAAGTGTTGGCCTTGTACAAGTTCCCCAAGGTAAGGAAGATAACAAAGTCTGTTTATTCAAAAGCAATAAGTCAGAATTTGTGTGCTTGCCTCGAGTGAACAATCATTTGGACTAGATGAATAGGGGAAACAGAAAATAGATTCCATCACATTATTACCATTTATTTGTACCCTTACCTGCCAGATGTCTAACTCTTCCAAGGTGGTTCCCAAAGATTCAGTTTAGTTTAGACTTTGAATACTTTCCAGAGTATTTACAATGCCTACTCTTCATCATTTTTTGCTTAAAAATCATTTCTTGGTCATATGGCTGTAATAAACCTCAGCTGGCATTAGTTTTTTCTTAGAAAGGTGAAGGATAAGAAACCCAGCATACTAACACCTGTTCTCAGGAATCCTAACAACTGGTCACGTAAGAGTCCAAGTCTTTAGTCTTCTAAATAGTACTTCAGATATAGGATAACAAGCTTATACAGAGCAGTATAGGAGCTGTCTGAGCTATATAAGAGCAGTATAGGAGCTATCTGAGCTATAGAAGCCTCACTTCCCAAATAGGAAGCAGTATTTTTTATAATAGTCTCATGAGTGTTGATCCATGGCCCCACAAGGGACATGCCACGTTAAGCATCACTGTGCTCAGAATCCAAAGCTGAGAGCTCCTAGTGGATGTTTATAGTTCATTCATAGTCCTCTCCTCCAGCTGGAGTATATACCAAATGGACTCATTTTTACCGCAAACAATGTTGCCTGGTAACGCATCTGATACTTCAGTATTATCAGGTTTCCAGGGAAGCAGAGCTAGAAAGTTAACCCAAGATCATAATTTCTACAGAGAAAGGTAGTTCATGATTCAGGTAGTTCATGATTCCCCACCACAGTCTTCAGATAACACCATTTCTCCATTCTTCTGAGGACAGCCAAGAATGGGTAATACTTATGACTGGGCTGTTTGTGCAGAGCACAGAGGAGTCCAGCCAAAGGAGCCAGTAGTGGTTGATGTCCAACTTTGGCACAGGGAAAAGGCTCAGTTGGAGAAAAGAGATGACTTTCACTGAATTTGTTTTTTATTTATCATACAGAAAAGTTGACTTTATTTCTTTTCAGTGTATACTTCTATGAAGTGTAAAATGTGTATATGTATGTATTAAACGTACATGTATATATTTGTGTAACCACCACCACAATCAGGATAAAGAGGAACTTTATCAACCTAAAAATTCTCTTATGCCATCTTTTTTAATCACACCACTCCCCAACCCCTGACCCCTGGCAACCAGTGATATGTTCTCAATCACCATAGTTTGTGTTTCTTTAGACTGTTTTATCAGTGGACTTCTGCAGTATTTAAGCTTTGAAAATTGGCTTTCACTCAGCATTAGATCTCTGAGATTCATGTAAGTTATTGTATGTACCATCAATGTTCTTTTTTTAATCACTGAGTAATAATTCTATCATGTGGATGTCTTTTAATTGGTTTATCCAGTCACCTGTTGATGGACATTTAGGTTATTTCCAGGTTTTGGCTATCACAAAGTTGCTGTGGACATTTATGTACAGGTTTTTGTGTGAACATAGTTTTCATTTCTCTAAATACCAGGAGTGGGATTACTAGTGATACTGTTCATATAATAAGTGTATATTTATCTGAAAATGTCTAATTTCACAATCATATTTGGGAGACTGTTTTGCTCAATATATAATTACTGGCTGGCATTTTTTTCTTCAATGGTTGGTGTGTGTCATCCCATTGTCTTCTTGCCTGCATGGTTTCTGCTGAGTAGTCCAGGCTTAGTTTTATTGACTCTCCTTTGTAGATTATTTTTCGTTTATTCTTAGCCAGTTTTAAATCCTTATCTTTAGTTTTGGCAAATTTGTTTGTAATATGCTTTGATGTTTTTGTTTTGCTGTCTATTTTATGTGAAGCTTGATGAGCATCTTGCATAGCTATCTTCTCACCTTCCATGGTATCAGGGAAGTTTTCTATCAGCAAATCTTTGGCAATTCTCTCTGTATTTTCTGTGATTTCCCTCCCCCTCCCACCTTCCCTTTTCTGGTACTCCAATCACTTGTAGATTATTCCTCTTGATAGACTCCTATAAATTCTTAGTGTTTTTTGATTTTTAAATTACTTTATCTGATTTTTCCTCAAATATGTTGGTGTCACATGCTTTATCTTCACAGATTAAGGTTTTTTAATCTTGAAAAAGTCTAATTGATAGTGTTGTTTAATTTTTGCCATCCTAAGAGGAATGTAATGATATCTTTTCATGGTTTTAATTTACATTTTCCTAATAGCTAATGATGTTAATCATCTTTTCATATGCTTATTTGCTATCCTCAGCTACAGACAGCAAAGTAAAGTGCCTGTTCTAGTGTTTGCTCATTGGGATTTTTATTTTCTTAATGTTGATTTAGGAGATTTCTTTACATATTCTGGTTATGATCTCTTTGTAAGATGTGTGATTTTCAAATTTTCTCAATCTGTATTTTGTCTTTCCATTCTCTTGGCAGAGCAAAATTTTTTCCTTTGATAAAGTCCAATTTATCAGTTTTTTTTCTTTTATGGATTGCGCTTTTGCTTTCATCTCTAAGAACTCTTCACCTAAGCAAAGTTCATAAAAATTTTCTCATATATTTTCTTCTAAGACTTTTTGTACTTTTTGTGCTTTATAGTCATGTCTAGGATCCATTTTGAGTTAATCTTTATATAAGGCAGAAAGTTTATGGCAAAGTTTTTTTTGATTAATATTTTATTGTGTTTTGGGTTAACATTTACGTAGCAGTTTAGATTCCCATTCAACAATTTCTACACAAGTTTTGTGGTGACATTGATTACTCTTCACAATGTGTAAACATTCTTTGTATTTCCATTGTGTTTGTTCCATCAGAATTTATTTTTGTTGCATTTTCCACATCATTTTAAAGAAGACTGTCATTTCTCCACTGAATTAGTTTCATATCTTTGTCAAAGATCAGATGGCTATACTTTTGTGAGTCCATTTCTAGACTCTGTTCTGTTACATTGATCTGTGTATCTATTCTCTTACCCAGCATCACTTGTCTTGATTGTTGTAGCTTTGTATTAAGTCTTAAAATTGGACAGTGTGATTCATCTGACTTTGTTCTTTTTCAAAATTGTTCTAGATATTCTAGTTCCTCTACTATTCCATGTAAATTCTGGAATCAGTTTCTTCATATCTGTAAAAAAATCTTGCTGAGATCTTAATAAGTATTACAGTAAATCTGTAGATTACCTTAGGGAGAGTCAACATATTCATTATGTTGAATGTCTAATCCATGATCATGGTATGCTTTTCTATGTATTTAGGTCTTTGATTTCTTTCATCACCCTTTTATAGTTTTCAGCATACAGATCTTGTATGTGTTTTGTTAGACTCATACCTACTATTTCATTTGGGGGGAGTTACTGTAAGTGAAGGGAGCCCTGTGGCAGAGTGGTTAAATGCTTGGCTTGGTTAAATGCCCCATATGAGGCAGTTCTTTCCATCCTTTAGAGTTGTTATCAGAATTGACAGCAGTGGGCTTTTTATTTTAGTTGTAAGTGGTTTTTTAAAAATTTAGTTTCCAATTTTTGACTGAATAGAGAAAAACAATTGATTTTTTCTCTTTTTTTAAAATCGTACTTTAAGTGGAGGTTTACAGAACAAACTAGTTTCTCACTGAACAGTTAGTGCACATACTGTTTTATGACACTGGTTAACCCCACAATATGTCAGCATTCTCCCCTCTTAACCTTGGTTTCCCTATTACCAGCTTTCCTGTCTCTTCCTGCCTTCTGATCTTTGCCTTTGGGTTGGTGTTCCCCTTTAGTCTCATTTTGAAAAATAGTTGATTTTTGAGTGTTGACCTGGTTTCTTGTCATTCACTTATCAGTTCAAAGAATTTTTGTAGATTCCTTAGGATTTTCTACATAGATAATCACATTATTTATTAATGGGGCAGTTTTATTTCTTTCTTCCCAGTCTCAATGCTTCTTATGACTGTCTAAGTTTTGCACTGCCTAAGACTTCAAGTACTGCTTTGAATAAGAGTGGTGAGAACAAATATTCTTGTCTTGTTCCTCATCTTAAGGGGAGGAAGTTTTTAGTGTTTTATCATTGAGTGAAATGTTAGCTGTTGCATTTTTACAGATGCTCTTTATTAGGCTGAGGAAGTTTCCTTCTATTCTGTTTGCTGAGAATTTTTAACATGAGTGGATACTTTATGTTTTCAAATGCTTTTCCTGCATCTGTAGGCATAATCATGTAGTGTTCATTTTCAGATGTTAGTATGGAAGATTACATTAATTGATAGTATTGAATTAGCCTTGTGTTACCAGAAGAAAGGAGTACCTTTTAAAATTCACACAAAGGCTAAGAGAAATTTCCATGTGGTAGCTACAAATCAAAGTAATTCATTTATATGAATAATTCAGTCCCAGTGCAGTATCAGAAAGTCTCCAGAGTACTCCTGGGGTGTTAAGTGGAAGAGCTGAACTCTTAACACTGATGCTGTCACTGTGAGCTCTCTACCGACCCCACCTATCACAGGTCCTTCAGCTATGGTCAGAGTTTGAGGACATTCATTGCTAAGTTCTCAGTGAAATTTGATACTAAAACAAGATTGGTATTAAAACGTATAAATATACCTGGCATCTAACACAATCTCAATAATTATTTGCTGAATAATAGTGACTATGTAACTACACGAGTGAATGAATCCAAACAACTCTTGCTAACTGACTATAGAATTGTGTATTAAATATTAAGTCATTAGGTACTACCTATTAAAATGTAAGTAAAACTTTTGAATTACTCACTTTATATCATTTAGTATTGCCTATTTAAATGTAAGTAAAACTTCTGGATTATTCCCACTATGTTACTTTATAATGTGAATCATTCAAAGGTTTTATTTGTATTTGAATACATAGTACTTAATGACTCAATGATTTTCTTCAAATGAGACATGATGAATTCCCTGTTTCCAAGATGCCTCCTTACAGTAGAATTCCGCTTTATAAATGATAAAGGAAAGAAGAAAATAGAAAATTACTGGTAGGCAAACACTACAGGAGTAATTGTAGGCAAAATCTACCAATGGAGACCACTGAGTGAAAGAAATAGGATTTACATAATTTTGGAGAACCTCCTCCAAGATATTTATTAACTACCCCACTACTTTGCAGTAGAAAAACTGAAAGAAATCACTATAACCAAGTTACCAATGTCAGCACCACATATATACCTACTTTTCACTTACTGACTGTGTCATTATCTGACATTTCACATTTATAACAATAATGGAAAATCTGCTGTCCAGTTATTTTGGATGTCTGGCCCTGGTGGTGTAGTGGTTAAGTGCTACGGCTGCTAACCAAAATGTCAGCAGTTCAGATCTTCCAGGTGCTCCTTGGAAACTCTGTGGGGCAGTTCTACTGTGACCTGTAGGATTGCTGTGAGTCAGCATAAACTCAATGGCACCGGGTTTGGTTTGGTTTTAGGGGGGCAGTAAAGAACACTAAGATGTATGACAGTACGTGACATTGACCATGATGGTTAAGGTTATATGTCACCTTGACTTGTCCATAATTCTTTTTTTTTTTAATTTTTATTTAACATAACTGAGTGAAAATGTACATTCACGTATAAATTTACATGCCCACCTATATGCAGCTTCCACTGCTCTCCCTGTCCGGTGACTGCACACTGTTTCTCTCTGCTCCATACATGTCTCATCCTCCCAACAACCTCCTTTTCCCTCCTCTCCGTCCACTCCCCTTCCTCCAGCCAGAGGTCAGCAGGATGATATCCTATAGATGTATAGAACCATAAAGTGCATCCAATATATGGTCACTCTGCATTGCCAAGTCCAGTGCATTCCTGTCCAAAGAGTGGACCTTTAGTATAATTTATGGGAAAGGGCAGCATCAGGGCTGGGGGCCATGCTCTCAGAGGAACCCCAAAACCACAGGACCATCAATTGAGGTCTTTTAGTGGAGATCTCATGATGCACCCCTTTTATTCTGGTGTTGCCAGTGAGACTCCTCTCTGTGAGCTCCATCGTGGCTATCACTGGTGGTGGCCGGGCACCATCCGGTTCTTCCAGTCCCAGGTCAATGTAGGCACCCACTCTTGTGGGTCTCTCTGTCTTCTCGGTTGTCTTTATCGCATGTCATTTTGGCCCTTGGTGAGCATCCGTTCCTGCTGAGTTGGGACCATTTGATGTGTCCTCAGATGGCAGCTTGGCAGCTTTTAAGACCCCAGTCTTGTCCATAATTCTTAATGGTCTGGCAGTTCTGTAATGATGTGGTCATCTTCCTTTTTGTTACCTGGTCATCCTTCTGTTTTTGCATAACACTGGCTTGGCAAGTTTTACTTAATGACCTGGTCTTCAGAACCTAACAATGTCAATAAGTGAGGAGTGAGTATCATTGTCGTTGAACCTTTTCATATGATTCACTAAGAAGAACATAATTATCATTTCTGTAGAATTCTTGCAGAGAATGCATAACCTTAGTACCAAACCACTCCCAATGCCATCAGGTCAGTTCTGACTCGTAATGACCCCATCGGGTTTCTAAGGCTGTAAATCTTTCTCCCACACAGCTGTTGGTGGTTTAGAACTGTTGGCCTTTTGGTTAGCAGTTGATTGGTGTAACCACAGTGCCATCAGGGCTTCTGACCATAGTATAGTCATGAGAAGAGCAGACAAATGCAGATTGAGGGGCATTTGACAAGACAATAGATCTGCTAACATTCTTCAAAAATGCTGAAGCAATGAAAGGCAAGTTGTATGAATAACTTCAAATACAAGAATCTGTACAAAGCCAGTTTCTATGAAGCAGGGGTCAGATATATCCCAAACTTCCACTTTCTCTAAATTGTTGTACCACTCCATCTCTGACACTGCCACTCTCTTTCCCTCAACACTCTCCCCTCTCCCATTTGGGTTTCACAGTTCCCTGCAATGTGTCACAAAACTCTTGGACTGTACTTACAGTTGAGTGGTTTATTGAGGAATATGGTAGAATTTGGAATTAGGATCAACAGGCTACAACTTTGGAGAGTCTCTCTTCTTCAGTGCAGGACAGCTCTCTCAGCTCCTCTTGGATCCTTAAGAACAGGCTCGTCTTAGCCCCTTCAGAACTGGCTGTTCTTGACTGTCTCAGGACAGGTTTCTTTCAGCCCCAGGAGGACAGGCTTCTGTTGCTCCCCTGAAGATCGGGTCTTCTCAGATGTCTCAGGGCAGATGCCTCTTTGGCCCTGCCGTCTGTTACCACTGGCTGAGCTGCCGGGCCCCGTGTAGGCTTCCCATAGTCTCAGTGTCATAGCCCTTAACCAGTATGATAGCTCTTTTAGAATATTCCCTGCCTCCTCTCTCTCTCTGCTGCTGCTTTCTGCTTTTTTCCTTATGCTTCTTGCTACTTCCTTGCTTACTTTTATCTGCCTAACTTGTGTTGGGTTGGCTATATGTATACACAAACTCCTTGTCAGTTTCAAGTCATGGCCCTCCCACAGGCCTTCTTGGTAGGCCACAGACACTCTTTTTACATAATAGGTGTGACTGGGCTACAGCTCACCTCATTTGCATAGTCTGTTGAGCAGTCCCTGCAAGGTGCATATTAATCATAGAACAGGCCGTAGCCCAGGACAGAACAGTCAAGTTGTTACAGCTTACCCAGGAAATGTCTGTTAACTTGGACAAAAATAATAAACTCTTTCTGGGGTAGAAACTAGGGCAAAGGTAACTCTCCAGGGCTTAGGGGAAAAAAAATCTCTCAAGCTGTTTTTTAAAGAACTAAGACAAAAAGCCACATAAAGGAATTCATTATGTCATACAAGTAAAGACTGAATAACTGTTACAGATTGGAGAACTAAAAAGAATTTATTTGTAACATGAATACCTGATAAAAGACTTACATCTGTAAAATATTCCCACAAATCCACAATGAAACATCTCTTGATAAGGGTGTTCAATCATATTAACAATCAATGAAGTGAACATTGAAATTAAAATGAGATATCACTATACATACTAAAATTAGAAATCAGATAGTATCATATGCTAGCACGTTTGGACAATGGCAACTGTCGTACAGTGTTGTTGGGAATATAAATTACACAGCTATTTGCTATCTAGTAAATGCCCTACCATTTATACTTCAGGGAATGTAACCTCAAGAAATTTGTGCATCTGTGCTCTAGGAGACGTGCATAAGAATATTTGTAGCGGTATTGTTGCTCACAACAGCCTCAAGCTGGAAACAAAGAAAAGACCATGTGAACCAGACAAAGAATGGGGGAAATAGCCACCTTGGATCTTGATGGTGTTTTTAGTTCTGTTTTTGGTTCCTACTGAAGTGCAGCTGCAGTTTGTTCCCCCTCCATAAATTTCCTGTTTTGTTTAAGCTGAGTTGAGTAGACTTTATGTTTCTTGCGATCAGTAGAGCCTAACTTGGGGAGAAAGAATGTGGAGAGGGAATTTAAGATCACAAGAGACTTCAGAGACATTTCAGCCAATTGCAGTGTGAGGACTTTATTTGAGTCCTGACTTAAGCAGAGATGTAAAGCAAAGCACAACATGTCATATTAAATGATTTATTTTTAAGGATCACCTGAAGCCCTGCTGTACTTTTGGCTCAGGGTCTCATGAAGGCACAGTCTAGCAGTCACCCCAAGGCTTTATTGAGGCTGGAGAATCAGGTGGCTGTTGACAGAAGTCGGATATCTACTTCCAAGCTCACACATGTTGCTGGCCCCTGCCATGAGGGCCTCTCCGTAGGCTGCTTGAGGGTGTTCAGGACACAGCAGCTGGCAGGCCTGACGACATCATGTATGAGGTTAGGTGCAAAGTGAAAACATTGGATCTCTTTTTCAAAGTTACGTAGAATTTCAAAAATGATGACAGCAGAGTGTTAAACTGAATTCTGTGTCCCTTTGTGTCTGGGTCTCTTCTGAACCCAGGTCTCTCTATGACTACACATCTTACACACTTATAAAACCAGCTTTGGAAGCTGGTGACCTGAATAAGAGAGAGCCAGAGAAAACCAAGGCAGAAACTATGGTGTTTTTGTAGTCTAATATGAGAAGTTAAGATCTCATTATTTTTGTTGTATTCTGTTTATTTGGAGAAAGTTACTAAGTCCCGCCCACATTTCAGGGGAGTGAGTTACACAAGGGTGTGACTACCTCTTGGCGGGAATCATTGGGGATCATCTTGGTGACTCCTCTGCCACAACCACCATTTTTAAGATAATCAGGGAAATTTGAACACTGGATGTTGGCTAATGTTAAAGAACCATTGTTAACTTCTTAGGTACAATGATGGTATTGTAGCTAAATTTAAATAGTTTCAGAGATACGTACTGAAATATCTACAGATGAGATGATTGAGTAAATGAGATTTGCTTCAAAATAATGTGAGGTTGGGGAGAGGTAGGAGTGTATATGAAACAGGATTGGCCAAGAGTTGACTGTTGTTGAATGGGTGACAGTTGTATAGCAGTTTGTTATTCTGTAATTTCGCATGTTTGAAATTTTCCATAATAAAAGCATGAAAAACAAAGAGTCTTACTAAGACGATAAACCTGCTGATTGGACTCATAGTTGAGTTCAGATGGGCACACTGATACTGATGTAAGTTGAGGGGAGGCATGCAGGGCAGGCAGTATGGGCTTGAAACATCAAAAGGATGCCACCATCTTAATCCAGTTGCTTCAGAATTTCCAAATTCTTACGATGCTTCCTGGAAAAAAAAAGGTAAATATTGAAGAAGGAACTGTAAGAAGAGATTGAAGTAACTGGCACATGGAAGAGAGAGAACTCATACCAGCTTTGAGTCAGGTCGCTTAAGTGCTTCTTGCTGTGCTCCTCTGCTTTGTCTTCAGCCTTGCAAAATTCCCAGAGTCTTCTTTTGCTGGAGTAGGGGGTGGGGGATCCTGCTTCTGAGCTGTGGAGTTAGAGGTCTTATGCTGTTGTGTTTGCTTTCCATAATTACCATTAAGACTTCATGAAAGGTGTTTCAGCCTGTGGTTTAGAACTGAGGTATTAAAAAATGCTTGGTAAAGCTGCCATCTGAGGTACAACAGATGGCCCCAACTCAGCAGGAACAGATGATCACCAAGGACCAAAACAACATGGGGGAAAGAGAACCCAGAAGACAGAAAGACCCACGTGAATGGGTGATTACATCAACATGTGATCAGAAGAACCAGATGTTGCCTGGCTACCACCAGTGACAACCGTGATGGGGCTCACAAAGTTGAGTCCCAATGGCAACCTGAGATTAAAAATGGGGTGCACCCTGAGAACTCCACTAAAAGACCACAATTGATGGTCTGAAGGCCTGGGGGTTCCTTCCTCTGGGAGCATGGCCTCTAGACCTCATGCTACACCTGTTCATAAATCATTACTGAGGTCAGCTACTTGAACAGGAATGGATTGGACTTGGTGACACAGAGTGACCATATCATGTGTGCAGTTTATGGTTCTGTGCAACTGTAGGATGTTGTCCTACTGGCCTCTTACTAGAGGGGAGTAGAAAGTGTGGAGAAGAAGGGACAGGAGATTGTTAAGAGGATATGGCATGTATAGAACAGAAAGGAGGAGTGTGCTGTCACCGGACAAGAAGAGCAGTAGGAGGCGCATATAGGCAGGCAAGCAAATTTAAACTGGGTTGTACACTGTGACTCAATCATAATAAATAAAAGAAAATGGTAAAATAAGAAAAGATGCTACAAATCAAAGGAAGTAGTAAAAGATACTAATTTTAAGGGCTGTGTGTCAAGAGATAGTATTACTCATAGTCAGCTATTTACGTAAATCACTTTTATTTGAAATAGTCGTTACTTAAGGTAACTTTTAAAAGCCAAGCTACACTTTTCTTACTTAAATTATCTTGCTTTTCAGGCCTGATGTTTAGTTTGCTGGCAAGGCAACTGATTCCTGCTCTTAATATCTCTTATGCAGCTTTCTGTTCTTCAGTAATTTATGTAATTTTTGGATCATGTCATCAAATGTCTGTTGGTGAGTTCAGTACTAGAACTGTGGAAGGTAGAGGAATTTCCACCTCAGTCATTTACTTATCACTAAGGAGGCCAGTTTAAAGCTGTCTTTAAAATGGAAAGAAGGGATACAGAAGCTGCACATTGTATACACAGGGTTAGAATTCAGACTGTAGAAACTGAACACTTCATTTAGTATGCATTGTTAATGTCACCACCAGGAAAACAGGCCAGCAAGGTATTTCCGAAAGGAATTAAAAGGAGGAAGTAACTTTTTTGGTGAAATGACCACCCATTAAAATCTGAGTGCTCTGAACCCAGCAGATCCAGAAACGTCTTAGATTCTAGACTAATCCCTCTTTCAGGTGGATTCAAAATAACAAAATTCTGTGGGGGCTGATTTATAACACAACATGTTGGTCTATTAATTTACAATGAGAAAATGCAAGGAGTAATCAAAGCACTCAAGTCCGTAGAATGAGCACTTTGCTTCCCTGAGTTAAAAGTCCATCTGTGACTTAATTAGAAGCCAAAGAGGACTGTTATATACATAGTCTGACAAGTCTGCCAACTTACTATTCTAAGTGCTGCATACTTTATGGCTGAGTATCACTATGTTCACCTTCGAAGTACTCCTCTTGGGAAGCTGTGTACCGACGGCAGCGCCACTCTTCAAAGTGATTTTGAAACTCCTTCTGGAGCATTGTGCACAGTCACATGGTGGCAAGTTCTTGTACTTAATGTATAGTTGTCTGTGAGGGAGTTTTTAGCCAGTAAACTTACTCACCTGATCTGGCCCCCAATGACTTTTCCCCTGAAGATAAAGGAAATACTGAAAGGAAGACATTTTGGTGACATTCAGGACATCAAGGGTGATAGGGTGGCAGCTCTAATGGTCATTCCAGAAGAAGTGTTTCAAAATTACTTTGGAGTGTGGACTACGTGCTGGTATCTGTGCATAGCTTTCTAAGGGGAGTACTTTGAAGGTGTCCATAGTGATACTTAATAATGAGGTATGTAGCAGTTTTTCTAGGATGAGTTCACAACTTAATTGGCAGTTCTTGAATGTGTGTACATGTTTTAGATGTATGTATGTTGATAGGATGATTAATTGAAGTAGTAATTTGGAACAGGTTAAACTTAGTGTAATGTTGCACGTAGTAAACCCTTCATGAGTTTAGGTATCCTTTTCCTTACAGGTATTGATTAGCCTTGTTTTCCAATCCTTTCACTGCTGTCTCACTTTTCACCTTCTCTGTGGAGCAGGCACAGTAGCAGAGCCTGATAATCATTTCCAGTCAGTTTCTCTTTCACTCCCACTCCATGTGCCCATGATACAAGAAGACTAGCACCTGGGGACTACCAAGATCTAAAGTCTGTGAGTTGCTCACAGTATTTGAAGCCAGAGTTCTTTTCCTTGCTCTTTCCTCTCAGCTCATAATTTCAAATAAGAGAAGTTCTTTAGAACAAGGGCACTACAAAATCAAACCATGCTTTGCTTTTTTGTCAGTATCTGTCAGCTTACCTGGAATTAGAGCCTCACCTCTTGCCTAAACATTCTGCTTCTTTCATAGGTTCCTTCTTCCTTGTGAGTGCTCTGATGATCAATGTCCTGATATTGAACCCATTCAACAGTGGCCACCTGGTATTGGGAACTTTCATCAAGAATGACTTTTCTGAGTCCTCTTTCTTTGTGGCTTATAATAGATCCCTGAGTGTGGTGGCATCCACAACTTTTCTCACTGGGATTATTCAGGTAGGCTCTGAGTCTGTGAACCCCTGAAGAAGAAATAAATGAGGGGCCTAGAAATGGGACTCCCTGTTTTTGTTTTGCTTTTTTTCTTTTTAACATCTCATTTTTTTTTCTTTTAAATATTTTACCATATTTTAAGTGAAAGTTTACAGTCCCAGTCAGTTTGTCATACAAAAACTTGCACTTATACTGCTATGTAACTGTTAACTGTTCTCCCACCCTGTGACAGCACACTTCTCCTTCCATCCTGTATTTCCTGTGTCCATTCAACCAGATCCAGTCCCCCTCTGCCCTCTCATCTCACCTCTGGACATGAGCTATCCAGTTAGCTTCATGTATATGCTTAAGCCAAGAAGTAGATTCTTGTTCAGTATTGTTTTTTGTCTTACAATGTAGTCTAATCTTTGTCTGAAGTGTTGGCTTCAGGAAGGGTTTCTGTTCTGGGCTAACATAGCGTCTGAGGGCTGTATCTTCCAAGGACCCTCCAGTCTGTCAGACCACCAAGTTTGATCTTTTTAATAGAGTTCTATTTCTGTACACCCATTTTTCTGTTGCTACATCAGGGACTCAATGTTGTATTCACTGTCAGGGCAGTCATTGGTGGTAGATGGGCACCATCTAATTCTTCTGGTGTCTTGCTGATGTAGGCTCTGGATTATGTGGCCTTTCCTGTCTCTTTGGCTCATATTTTACTTTTATCTTTGAGTCGGATCCGACTTGACGGCACTTGGCTTGGCTTGCTGTATTTCATTCTCCTCCACCGCAGGTGGGTTGGGACCAATTGATGCTTCTTAGATGGCTTCTCATTAGCTTTTAAGACCCAGATACCACTCACCAAAGTGGGATGCAGAACATTTTCTTAAAAAAGCTTTGTTATGCCAGTTGACTTATATGTCTCCAGGCCCCTGTCCTTGCTATTCTGCCTTCAAAATGTTAGATTATATTACGAAAGCTTCTTAGCTATTGGTTTAGTCCAGTTGTGCTGACTTCTCTCCTGTGTGTTATCTTCCCTTCACCTAACTTAATTCTTATCTACTATCTAGTTGACGATTACCCTTCTCCCTCCCTTCCCACCCTTGTAACTGTCAAAGACTGTTTTCATCTGTGTTTAAACCATTTCTTGAATCGTTATAGTCATGGTCTCATACAATATTTGCCTTTTTGCAATTGACTAATTTCACTCAGCATAATGTCTTCCAGATTCCCCCATATTGTTTCCCAAACTCATCATTGTTCTTTATCATTGCATCATACTACATTACATGAATATTCCATAGTTTGTTTATCTTTTCATCCATTGATGGACCCCCAGGTTGATTCCATCCTTTTGCTGTTGTGCACAGTGCTGCAATAAACATTGGTGTGCATATATCTATTCCTGTAATGGGCCATATTTCTCCATATGTATTCCAAGGAGAGGGATTCTGGATCATATGGAACTTCTATTTCTAGCTTTATAAGAAAGCTAGAAATTTAATTTCCAAAGTGGCTGTACTATTTTACATTCCCACCAACAGTGTCTAAGTATTCCATTCTCTTCCAGCCTCTCTAGCATTTATTATTTTCTGTGGTTTTTTTTTTTTTTTGACTAATGCCATCCTTGTTGGGGTGAAATGGTATGGTATCTCATTTAGTTTTGATTTGGATTTCTGTAATGGCTAATGATCATGACCATTTCCTGATGTATCTATTAGCCACCTGAATATTTTCTTTGGTGAAGTGCCTGTTCATATCCTTTGCCATTTTTTAATTGGGTTATCTTTTTGTTGTTAAGGTTTTGGAATATCTTGTAGATTTTGGAGATTAGACACTGATCAGACATGTTGTAATCAAATTTTTTTTTCTGAGTTTGTAAGTTGTCTTTGTACTCTTTTGGTGAAGTCTCTGGATAAGCATTAGTGTTTGATTTTTAGGAGTTCCCAGTTATTTGTTTTCTCTTCTTGTGTTTGTGTATTGGTAGTGATGTTATATTGTTTATGCCATGTATTAGTGGATCTCTTGTTTTAATTGCTCCAGTAATCCGTTGTGATATATCTGGAACTCCAGTGATTTATTTTTAGAAAACTGTGGAATTTGTAGATAAACTTCCTTCTTGGTGACTAAATTCCCCCCTCTTGAGAAACCATCCACCACTGGATAAGATACTGAAAATTCTCAGTATTCACATTTGTTCTAAGACTAAAGAAGTATCCCAAGAACTATGGGATACTATGGTCCACAGTTCCACTCATGATTTTACTATTTTAAAAACTACATTATATTCTTTTAACAACTAGTAACATTTGTAGGTCTTCTACTGTATTGTGGGTTAGTAAACATTACAGTCAAACCTGGAATTTTTTTTCCTGCAATGACAGGACCACGACTAAAGGACAGTGATGTCTGTGTCTTATTAAAATACCAAAATTTCTTTTGGGTAGTATCTTTCATTTCATCTGAAAGTCTTGCCACCTAAAGCTTTACTTCCTGAACTAAAGCTACATGGTACTGCTCAGTTTCTCTTCTTAGCTAACTCACTCTCTAGCTTTTTGCTCATCTGCCTCAAGACTGTCTTTCATTAGGTTAAGGTTTACTGGGAGCATACAAAAGCAAGATGTCACAGTGGGCAGGTCGCATTCCTCAGACTTATGATCCATGTGAATCTAGGTAAATGATGTAGCTTTGAGGGCCTCATTTATCTCATATTTAAGATGTGAATGATATTTGTTCTGCATGGTTCTTGTGAAAATTAAGTGAGATGTTGTATGCAGAGCACTCAGACCAATAAAGTATAATTTCTGGATGCAAGGCACCAAACTGAGTACTTTAAGTAGATACAAAAAATAAAAATCAAGATATAGTTCTTGTGATTAAAAAAAAGTCAGTCTTGTTTGATGAGACAAAATAGTATTTACAGGCAATATGCCAAAAGCTGCTAATTAACTAAGTGGCCTTGGCATGTTTTCTCCTCTCCTTTGAGCTTCAGTTTTGTTTTTTTTTTTTAAATCTATGATGGGAAAAGATATCTAGCTTTTGGGAAGATCACATAAACATGCCTTTTCCTGTTCTTCCTGCTCAGTACAACTAAAGACCCTGGATATTATACACAAAACAGACGTAAGAAGCAAGTAGATCAGGAAGGGTCAAAACCAAAGGAAGAACTTGTTGGTGAGTTCACTGGCTTTTCCTTTGGCCAAATTGTATATCCCAGACTTGGAGCTCTATAAGCTAGCAATTCAAAACAACAATAGATGTAGCCATGAAAAGCCCCAACAAAAGTCTGCTCTCTCTAGCCATAAGATCAGGAAAGGGGCAGCCCTGCAACACAGAAAACTTTTACACAGTAACTGCTCTACTCCAGACGAACACAGGAAAGAACTGTGACATCACACGCATCCATGGCAACAAAAGCTGAGAGGAAATACTAAACTTCTACTCTTGTTTAGCTGTACTAAAAGCCCTAATCTTTCCAACTATGGCGGAGGTCATAAAAGACAGAGAGTCAGGACTTCCATCCCCACTGAGCAGCAGTGAAGCCCCCATCCTGCTTCCTGCTGGAGTAGTATCAGAGGAGGCCTAGAGGACAGTCAGGAATTTTACCATTACCCACCAGTAAGGAGGCACACACACCACCACCACTGTGTGTCAGTAGAGGCCATATGCGGAGAAGCAATAAGGCAGTCCTCCCTCTCCCAGCCAGAATGGTATCAGTGAAGTCTTAGTGAGGAGCCAGAACAACCATCCCTGCTGCCTAGCCCTAATGAGGAGCCCCTCCTGGTGTCAGGTGTCAACAGAGGCTGAGAGGGAGCTAGGACTTCTACCTCCACCAGATAGGAATGAGGTAGTACTCCTCTTTCATTCTCCTGCTGGAGCTTTGTCAAAATAAGCTGCCTAAAACAGAAAGTTTAAATAAGATCCAGAGTCTCACAGCATAATACTTAAAACATCCAGGTTTCAAAAAAAAAAAAAAAAAAAAATCACTGTTGTACCCAGAACCACTGAATCTCAACTTGAATGAATGAAAAAAGACAATAAATAGATGCCAGTACTGAAGATGACAGAAATGTTAAGGGTTATCTGGTGAATATTTGAAAGCAGCTGTACTGAAAATGCTTTAATGAATGAACCATTATGACCATGATTGAAATATGTATTTAAAAAAGGAAAAAAAAAAAAAAACAGCCTCAGAAAAGAAATGAAAAGTCTAAGGAAATAAATAGAAAATATAAAGATTCATCGAATAGAACTGAGAGCCCAGAAATAAAACCATACATCTATGGTCAACTGATTCCTCAATAAGGGTGCTAAGTCAATTCAATGGGGAAGGAACAGTCTCTCCAACAAATGGTACTGGGAAAATTGGATTACCACATATAGAAAAATGAAGCAAAATTCATGTCTCACACCATACACAAGAACTAATTCAAAATAGATCAAGGACCTAAATTTTAAATGTAAAGCTCTAAAATTCTTGGGAAAAAAAGGTGAAGCTATAGGACCTCGGGTTACTAACCCCCCTCCCCCCCCGTGATAGATTATCGGATTGGTCAGCAAACCCATAAACAACAAAAGACAAAAATAGGTTACTGGGGCCTCATGAAAATTCAATGCTCATGTTCATCAAAGGAAACCCTGGTGGCATAGTGGTTAAGTGCTACATCTGCTGATGAAAAGGTTGGCAGTTCAAATCCCCCAGGTGCTCCTTGGAAACTCTATGGGGCAGTTCTGCTCTGACCTGTAGGGTTGCTATGAGTCAGACATGAATCAATGGCAGTGGGCTTGGTTTGGTTTTGTTCAGACTTTGTTCAGACTTTGTTTAGACTTTGTCTAAAGTAAAAAGACAGCCTGCAGACTAGGAAAAAGTCTTTGGGAGCCATATACCTATTAAGGGCCTAATAGCCAAAATACATATAAATTGCTACAACTTATCAACAAAAAGACAAACAGTCAAAAAATAGGCAAAGGACATGAACAGAAACTTTACTAAATAGGATATCCAAGCAGCCAACAAACTCATGAGAATATTGTCAGTGTCATTAGCCATTAGAGAGATACAAATCAAAACTACAGTGTGATACCACCTCACCCTTACTAGAATGATAGTGATAGAAAATCTTTGACAAGGATATGGGTAAATCAGAACATTTATCCATTAGCTGGTGGCAATGTAAAGTGGTATACAACTGTTGTGAAAAGAGTACAATGATTCCTCAAACAACACTAGAACTACCATATAACCCAGCAGTTCCACTATTAAGTGTACACTCTAGAACCTAAAAGTAGTTGCGCTGGCAGACATATATACACGTATGTTTGTAGCAGCATTATTCAAAGTGGCAGAAAAGTGGAAACAACTTAAGGGGCCATCAACAACTGAATGGATAAGTAAAATGTACATACATACAACAGAACAGTACTCACCCGTAAGGAGAAATGAAGTCCTCACGCACACTGCAACAGGGGTGACCCTCAAAGACGTTATGCTGAGTGACATAAAGTGTGTCATGAAAGGACAAATACTGTATGACCTCACTTTACATGAAATGCCAAGAATAGGTAGTATTAACTATATGTAGGGATGGAGTCAAGATGGTGGACTAAACACATGTCTCCCTAAATCCCTCTGGAAACCAAGACCTGAATTGATAATTAAATGGAGCCTTCTGGACACCTAGTGAGCCCTAGGACACAGCATAGGGCTGTTACTGTCAATTTTGACTTCTTACCACAGAGTGGAAAGCTTCCTCTCTTTTGCTGACCCTGCTCTTGGTGAACACTGGCTTTCACGAGGGTAACTCATCATTTTAACTTTTTTTTTCTCTGTCTTCGTCAGCGGGCAGAGTTGAGACTTGACTGATGACTGGTCTTGGATGCACTGCTGGTGGGATTTGTGGGCAAGATTGCCGTATTTTGAGAGTCTGGCTTTGGACTCTGTGTGTCTCAATGCCTTTGGCCTCTTTTTCTGCTTCCGTCATTGACTGGCCTGTGCCAGGGCAGGTAGGGAGCTTGTGTGAGACACCATCTTGTTCCACTGGGAGGTAGATTACCCATACAGAGGCCCCAGCAGGACCTAATTCCTAGGCTGGGAGGCAGTGCCTGCCTGGAGGAGAGCGCTGTTCTGGCAGTGTTCTACACAGTGTTGCCTACGGCTGGGGCCCAACATCAGAGGCCAGCAGGGCAATAGCCTTCCTGTATTTTGAACTAGTTTATAACATCTGGGGTTGGATACAGAGGTGCTTGCTTTGCCAGCTGGAAATAGGGACCTGTACACCTAAAACCTGACTGACTTTGGAATTTGTCAGATACCTTTTACCTTTCATTTTAAGATGGCCTAGAGAAACCACTGTAGTCCATCCTCACAGCGTCTCTCCCAGCCTCTGTTGACTCACATGATGTCCCAAAAGCAACAAACTCTGGATAAAACTGTAACCAAGAAATGGCTTCAGAAGGCCCCCCAAAGAAACAATCAAAGAACTTCCCAGATAAAGAAACCTTTCTGAAACTATTGGAAGGGCAATACAAAAGGTCTATATAGGGAGCCCTCCTAGACCTCGTACAAAATGCGGCAGAGCAAAACAAAAAATTAAGCAAGCTGTTCGATCTGATGGAACAGCAGTACTCTGAAATCCGACAGATCAAGAACAAAATCAAAGACATGGAAACTTCAATTCAAAACCGAGAAAACAGAATGGAACAAATGGAAAATACTTTCTGACTTGGAAGACAGAGCTACTGACTCCAGCATCTATAACGAGAAATCAGAAAAAAGAAACAAGAAAAATGAAGAAACATTAAGAACCATGTGGTACTCTATTAAGAGGAACAATCTACAATTAATTGGAGTTCCTTAACAGGGCTAGAGACCCGAGAACACAGAGAGTATTGTTGCTGAGCTGCTGACAGAAAACTTCCCAGAAATTATGAAAGAAGAGAATATAGATATCCAAGATGCATATTGAACGCCACTCAGTATAGATCTCAGAAGACTCCAAGACATATTATAATCTAGCTTCACAAAATGAAACATAAGCAGCAACTCTTAAAGGCAGCAAGACTCAAAACAAAGCTAACATTCAGAGGGAAACCCTGTAGGCCTTCATCACTTGTCTCTGCACAAACAATGTTGGCACGGAGACAGTGGCATGACACATTCAAAGTATTGAAGGACAAGAACTTCCAACAAATAATTATATATCCTGCAAAACTATCTTTCAAATATGAAAATGAAATTAAGACATTCTCAGATAAACAGAAACTCAGAGACTTTGTAAAAACCAAACCAAACCTACAAGACATACTATAAGAATCTCTTGGCTTAGAAGAACAAAACCACTAACTTTATATTTTAGAAGCAATTACAGGACACATCACCCAGAAACCTACACAGTTAGAGAAGGCTCCAAACTCAATCAAAGCTATAATAGTGAAAGAAATGATCCAGTGATCATACCATGAAAACTATAATGTCATTATATTAAAAGAGGGATGTACTAAAGTCGTTAACAGTCGTTCCAGATGGAGAGGAAGTTAGTAAGACTGGTAGTAATTAAGATTGAGTTTATATGTAGTTTATTAAGAGGAATCATAGGGGCAGCTGTAAAGCACAATAAAGATAGAACATACCAAATCAAGAAACATAATACAGGAGTCTCAACAGCCGCAAAACCAACCCTGAAAAAGGTGAAAAATCAACTCACAAAGAAGAATCTCCCAGAACAGATTAACAAGAACAACAGAGAAAACATCAACACAAAAATAAACATATCAGACAGCACTAAACACATACCTGTCAATAACTACATTGAATGTGAATGGACTGAATGCTCCAGTATAAAGACATCCAGTGACATCTTGGATCAAAAGACATGGCCCATCCATATGTTGCCTGCAAGAAACTCACCTTAAAGATATGAACAAACTGAAAATTAAAGGATGGAAGAATATATATCAAGCTAACAATGAACAAAGAAGAGCAGGGGTGGCAATTCCAACCTCAGATAAAATAAATTTTAATATAAAATCCACCATCATGGACAAGGATGGATACTATTGTTGAAAGGTTCAATACACAAGCAGGACTTAACAGTATTAAATACTTATGCACCTAATATTAGAGCACCTAAATACATTGAGGAAACACTGACTACACTCAAAAATGAGATAGATCACTCCACAATAATAGTGGGAGACTTCAACACTCCACTCTCAGTATTGGACAGATCATCTAGAAAAAAGCTCAGTAAAGACACAGGAGACCTTATTGCCACAATTAACCAACTAGATGTCATCGACATATGCAGAACTTTCTATCCATCAGCGGACAACTGCACCTTTTCCAGTGCACATGGAACATTCTCTAGAATAGACCATGTTTTAGGTTGAGAACAAAGCAGTTCTCAACAAAATCCATGCTATTGAATTAATGCAGAGCATCTTCTCAGATCATAAAGCCATAAAAGTCAAAATTAAATATATGTAGACAAATAGTTACCAGTTACCTGGGGAATCAGTGGGAGGAAGAGAGGAAATTATTTTCTGGGAAGTAGTTGAGTTTATGGTGTTGGAAAAATTGGCACAAATTAAGGGTAATGGTTATATGAAAGTAACTAATATCACTACATTGTACACCCCAGAAAGAACAAAATGGCAAATATTGTGTTATATATAGTATTACACCAACAACCAAAAAAAATTTTTTTAAGTGATGAAGTTGCTGATACTGCTTAGGTACAGTCTCATGGGATTCGTCCTCTTGGGTCTAAGGACTCTATCCAATGTATAAAAAGGGTCATGGCTTAGTAGGACTGCCCAGCTAGTTGGCCTAACACTGTTTTCAGAGTTTCTATTCTAGCCCCCAGTTCAGTGAGTAGCACCTGGGGTCTTAAAAGCTTGTGAGTTGCCATCCAAGATACAACAATTGGTCTGTCTTCATCTGGAGCAGCAGAAAAAGAAGGAAATCCAGGAAATGGAGAAGGAAATGGGCTTCAGTCTGGTTGCCTGCTTTGTCGTGAGCCAGAACTGCATGGTGCCTGGCTACAATTATTAAATGTTTTGATCAAGAACTCAACTGGTGAATTCTTCTTGGGGGGGGGGTGGGGAATACAGAACAGAATTTCAAACTTCTTGTGGAATCTTGTCATACTTGACCCACTAAGTCTGGAGGAACCCTTGAATCTATTGCTGAGAAGACTTTTGAACATTGAACTGAAACTGTTACCTGAAGTCATCTTCAGACTAAACAACAGTTTAGTTGAGTTAGTAAAGAATGATTGCCTTGAGCATTACACTCTTTTAAAGAATTATTTAGATAAAATTGATAACAGTAACAAACATAGATGAACCGTGGATCTCAGTCAATGCTGGTAAAATAGTATGGAGAGAGAGAGAAAGATGACATGGTATGAAGAATGTAACCAGTGTCATTGAACTCTGCCTATAGAAACTGTTGAATTGGGTATGTCTGAGTTATCTACTACTGCTGTAGCAGAAATACCACAAGTGAATGGCTTTAGCTAACAAATTTATTCTCTCACGGAATAAGATGCTGCAAGTCCAAGTTCAGTGCTCCAGCTCCAGGGAAAGGCTTCCTCTCTCTGTCAACTTTGGGGGAATGTCCTTGTCATTGAGCTTACACTGGTCTTGAAGTTTCTCACTGCAAGAACTCTGGATCAGAAGGATGCAGTCCATTTCCAGCTCTTCTTGCTTGGTGATAATGAGGTCCCTCTCCTTGTCTCCTCACTTCTGTCTTCTATATCTCAAAAGATACTGATGCAAGGTGTAACTTAATCCTGTAGATTATGTCCTGCCTCATTAACATAACTGCCTCTAACCCTGCTTTATTAATATCATGGAGGTTAGGATTTATAACACGCAAGAGAATTGCATCAGATCACAAAAAATGGAGGACAACCACACAATACTGGGAATTGTGGTCCACCCAAGGTGGCATACCTTTGGTGGGGGAACACAGCACAGTCTGCACCTGGGTATATGGTTTGTTGTGTATGTTTTCACCAAAATTTTTTTCTTTTTTTCATTATTATTTTTTTCTTTTATTTAATATGACTGAGTGAGAATGTACACTCCTGTATAAATTTACATGCCCACCTACATGCAGCTTCCGTTGCTCTCCCTGTCCGGTGACAGCACACTATTCCTCTCTGCTCCATACATGTCTCATATTCTCAACAGTCTCCTTTCCCCTCCTCTCTCCTTCCTCCAGCTAGAGGTCACCAAAATTTTTTTAAAAAAGAATAATTGAATGCAAGTTTTAGAACTGGAAAAGTACTATAACCAAAGTAATTCGACACCTAGGCTCAATAGTGAAATGAAAGAAACAGAGGAAAGAATAAACTTCAATGACCTGTGAAACATAAACCAAGATAGATCATATCCTGGGCCATAAAACAGATCTCAATGAATATAAAAGAATTGAAAAAAGTGTGTTTTGTAAACACATTGGAATCACAATAAAAAACCAGTTATAGAAAGTTAACAAGAAGATCTCCAAACACTTGGAAATTAAACACATTTCTTAACGATCCATGGGTCAAAGAGGAAGTCTCAAGAGAAATAAAAGATAACAATAGATTTAACTAAATGGAAATGAAAATACAACATATTGAAATGTGTGGGACACAACTAAAGCTGTTCTGAGAGGGACATTTAGCACTGAAATGCACGCCATAGAAGAAAGCACAAGTCTCCAACCCATAAACTAAGCCTCCACGTAGAAATAGAAGAGGAAAATAAACTCTAAATTAACAGAAGGGAGGAAATAATGAAGAGGAGACATCAGTGGAATTAAAAAGCTTACATATTGTATGATTCTATTTATATAACATTCCTTAAGAGACAACATTACAGAAATAGAAGAGGTTAAAGACGAGTGTGAGGTAAGGAGATGAAGGGTGAAAGGGAGTATGAAGGCAGGATGGAAGGGGGCTATATATGGAAAGGCAACAGGAAGGATCTTGTGGTGATGGAATTATTCTGTATTTTGACAGTGTTGATTTCAATATCCTAGTTGTGAAATGGCTTTACCACTGAGGGAAACTGCCTGTAGAGGATCCCTCTTACTGTTTTTTTTTTAAACAACTAGATATGAGTCTATAATAATCTAAAATACAATGTTTATTTTAAAAAATGAACCTGAACTACACAATAGTTATAGCTAACATGGCTGTGTGCCAGCCACTGTTCTAAGCATTTTGCTTGTATTATGTCATTTGATTTTCATAACAACCTTCTTTATGAGGGTTAGATGTTACTGTGGTCCATATTTGAAGTGACCAAAGGCACATAAAGATTAAATTGCTGAAAGCCATGCAGCTAGTAACATCTCAAATGAGATTCAGTCTCAGAGCTGTCGGATTCCAGAGTCCATGCTCTAGATAATCTTAAATGCAGGATATATTCATAAAAGTGAAAAGTTTAGCACCAAGAGGACATGAAGTAAAAGAATAACTTGGGTTGGTGTTGTTCTGGGAAGAAAATAACTGTGGAGCCTTTTAAGTTATTCAGAGTTTAGTACTTCTGTAGAAATAGCAGATAGGTTTCATCCCACAACTCTGATAGATTTAACAGTGGCTGCCTGTAATATTATGCTAACACAGATCTTGATGCCACATCATAGGTAGGCAAGAAAGAATGCCTTTGTTAGTTTATATATAGTTGCCATTTATGAGGTGGAAGGAAGGAATGACATGAAGAGTAAGGGATATGTATTTGCATCTCTCACTGTTTTCAGATTTGAGCTAGGCGTTTTACATGTGTTATAAGGGAGCCCTGGTAGTACAGTCATTAAAGCACTTGGCTGCTAACCAAAAGATTGGCAGTTCGAACCTACCAGCTGCTCTGTGGGAGAAAAGATACGGCAGTTTGCTTCTGTAAAGATTTAAGGCTTTAGAAACCCAATTAGGTAATCCTGCTCTGACCTATTGGGTCTTTGTGAATTGGAATTGACTAGAGGGCAGTGGGTTTTGTTTTTTGCACTATATAACTCATATCTAACACTGCATTGAGTATTATTTACATTTCATAGAAAAGGAAACTGAAGCTCACAGAACTGAAGTAACTTGTCCAGACTCACAGAGCCAGTGAATAGCAGGGCCAGGATTAAAGCTGGATTCTCCAAATCCAGGAGTCGTGCCTCTTCCTCCACATTCCCTCAAGGAGTGTTGGATTAGCAGAAATGACAAACACAGGTTGATTGTAAGCCCAGAAGTAGCAGCAGCCGGGTCATACAGAAGACATGAAGCAGATCCCCTTGACTATAGAGTAGAGGAGCATATTGGGCAGTGATGATAGATTAAGGGAAGTGAAGTGCTCAGATGATGAAAAACTGTAAAACAGACTAAAGGATTTATCATTCCAAGTGTGTTCTGAGAGCTTGTAGATCAGTGGATGATGAAGTCGTGAGAGCAGTAGGCTTGCAGGCTTTCATTTTGTTCCTCTTTCTCTCTCTGACTGAATAGGCACCATTGGACTGTCCTCATTTTCTTAACCTACGTTCTTAAGAGGATTGGAGTTCACCCACTATCAATTTTTGAATTGTATTTTTATTATAAAAGACAAATATATGTTGCATAAAAATCTCAAAAACTTAGAAAGTATGTAAAGTGCAAAGAGTTATCCCCAACCTTTAATTCCATTCCCCAAAGGTAACCTCTGTTAACAGATAGTTGAATATATATTCTTTCAGATTATTTCTGTATGTGTATCTTATTGTTGTTGTTCTTAACTGCTGTTGACTCAGCCTGACTCATGGTGACAACATGAACACTGGAAGGTTGTAAATCAGACCATTGTGATCGAGAAGGTTTTCACTGGTTGATTTCTAGAAGTAGATCACCAGGCCTTCCTAATCTGTTGAACATAAAAAATATATTTAATTATGCCTTCAGATATATATAAACCTGAAGACATAAATTTATTCAGTTTAACTATTCTTAATCAAGATAAGAGTCAAAGGCCTAGACGGTTGAGCTGGGGCCCAGTTTTGTTGTCTGTTGTCTGGTGAAAAGCTTTATTCCTCGCAGGGGTGTTAGTATCTGTTGAGAAGGACTGTCAGAGTTAGAATGAAAGGGGCTTCCCAAAGGCAAAGACTTTTCCCAGTCACCTTGTCCTCCCTTCCCACATCAAGCTAAAAGAGATTCTAGGCCAGAATTTAAGCTAGCCAGCAGTATCCATGAATAAAAAAGCAAAGAGTGCTTGTTCTGAGCTTCTGAACCAACACAGCAGGACTCACCTCATCTCGTCAATTATAGCTCATCAGAGGAAGAAACACAGAAGAGTTATCCAAGGGACCTAAACTTCCTTGCTGGAAACCCCTCTTTTTGAGACAGGGACATGGGACCCTCAAGGGAGTCTAGTCTGTGCCACTGCAGATTTGGTGACATTCTACTCCATTTTCACTCTGATTTCCTTTTCAATTTGAACTTCCTGCAGCTATCAATGGGCGCGTTAGGTTTTGGTTTGATTGCCACCTACCTTCCGGAGTCTATCATCAATGCTTACCTGGCTGCCACAGCACTGCACATCATGTTGTCCCAGCTGACTTGTGTCTTCGGGACTATGATTAGCTTCCATGCTGGTCCAATAGCCTTCTTTTATGTGAGTAATTTCGGGCTTCCCTAAAAATTACAAATGCCTTTCCACTTGTCTTCAAAAAGGAGTAGACCCTAGTGAAAAGATACTAGCCCATTCTCAAAAGGTGCCACCACCAATGAGTAGTTCTCTTAAGAGGGTTCTAGAAATAATTTCTTGTCTGCTACGTTTGGGGTCTTGCTTAATTGCAGAGGCCAGTTGGACCATGCTCTTGGTTGTATTAACCATTTCAAGCCCATCTTTTAAACTGACATGATTTACCTTAAAATTTGTTCTTTAAGGTGGATAACGGTGATGGGTACACAACATGGCAAATGTAATTAATGTCACTTAAAAATAGTTAAAGTGACAGACATCTTGTTATATGCAGTGAAACCTGTGAGAGCCAGAACCTGACAGGACCACGTTAATTTTCTAGGTCTCAAAAATTTTCCACCTTTGACAGAGTGCAGTCTTACCACATTTCTGTTGCTGTTTGTTGGTGGAAAATATTTGAGTTTTTCTTCTCTGACAGGTTTTTACCTTGCACATGTTTCAGCTTTCATAGGCTTTAGTGTATGTTTTACTACACTAAGAATTTGGTCTTTAACATACCATATTGTAATTCTTCCCAGTACATGCTACATAATAGGTGTGTATCCTAAAACAACTGAGGAATAAGTAATACTAAGAAGTCCCTGAATGCAAGAATGAGGTAGGAGCTAAACTAGATTGGCAACCCTGTGTTTGTCAAAATAGAATTGTGCACTTTGGGGTTTTCAGTGGCTGATTTTTCAGAAGTAGATTGCCAGGCCTTTCTTTCATGGTGCTTCTAGGTAGACACAAACCTCCAGCCTCTTGGCTAGCAGCCAGAAATGTTAACCTGTACATCATCCAGGAATCCCTGTAACAAATATGGCCTAGAAAAATATAACAGCGAAGAGACCAGTAAACAGAATTCTCAGGTCATTCCTGTTCTGTTGAAACACATAAAATATATTTTCTTCTTACTGAACATTATTGTCTCTTTTGGTGTCTTGTTTTGTAACTTGAAATGTATATATGTATGTGTGTGTATATATGTGTGTATATTGTGTATGTGTATATATATATACACACACACATGCATATATATATGGATGTGTATCTCCCCCAGGAGTGCTTGCGCTCACTCTTGTAGTCATGCTTGTGCAGACCTTTTTGGCCAGCAACCCTGCCTAAGGACTTTTTTGGGAACTAATCTAGAAAAAATGCCATTTTCTCGATTTCAGCAGTGATAACACTTGCTCAATCTCTGTAATTTTGTTTTCTTTCAGAACTTAGTTGACTACTGTCTATCTCTACCAAAAGCTAATTCCACCAGCATCCTACTATTTCTGACTACTGTAGTTGCTCTGAGAGTCAACAAATGTATCAAAATTACTTTTAATCGGTATCCCATCGAATTTCCCATGGACTTCCTACTGGTAGGTTTTTTTCAATGGTGCAAATTCATGGTTCAGATAATTTTAAATATGTGCTTTTTCCTCAATTAAATAAAAAGCGAGTAACCTGAGAAGAGAGAAATTCATAAGAGTCTGTAAAAATAATAAGTTTTTTATAAACACAGTAAGTGAAGTTGTGACAAAGCTGAATACATTTAGTTTTAAATGCAAACTTATATTTTATAATGTGCTCATTTCTGGAGTACTTTAGCTCTTGCTTCTTTTTGGTAATATTTAAAAATAGGGGGGATGTTTCCCCTATGAAAGTAGTATGAACTTGTTCTAGATGTTTTGAAAAACATAAAGTAAAATAAAATGAAAAACTCCTATAGTTGTACCACCCAAAGTAAATTAGTGTTTTTGTAGTTTCAGTTATTTACACTTTTATTCTTTCACACAAATATTTACTTGTTAGTTACTAAATGATAGGCATATGCTCAATATTGGTGAATTTCTGCTTCTTTTTTTTTATGGTTCTGTTTTAATATAGTTGCCATCACACTGTTCTTCAGGCTCCTCTCATTCTCGGTAAGCTACAGTAAAGATTGAGGCAGATGGGATATGAAATCAATTCTCTAGTAAGTAGCAGCGAGGGCTCACTACTGTCTACTGTTGCATTGCTTGTTTAGAGGTCTGGTAAAATTTACCTTTTGTAGTTATAATTAGCATTTCCACAGTGACAAAGACATTTTTTTTTTCCTTAAAAAAAGGCTCAATTTTTTAAAGTCAGCATTTTACATCCTGAATTTCTGAATTCTTGGGTAACTATGAGTGTTGTGGCAGAAATATTTCAAGTTCCCCCAAATAGCTATGTCCTCCCTTGAATCTTCCAGCTTGCCTGATAGTTAGGCAAGACCAGGTAGCTTCTGGGCCATAGCATAGGAGAATAGGTGTGAGTCCTCATGCTCTCGCTTCCCTTGCTGTGATCATCCTACAGTGTGTATGCTGAGATAGTGAAGTCCCCAGGTGGTATCAGCCTGGATCCCTGAGACAGTCTGCAAAACAGCTTCTTTGGATATCTGCCAGTCCCCAATGGATTTTTTGTGAGAAAAAATATTTTTGTGTGTGTTAAAACACTAAGATCTCAAGGTTTGTGTGCTACCACTATGTGGCCCGTCCTTTACTAACTAACCAAGGTTAGTTACTCTCCAGGATTCAAAACACTGTTCAGGGGACTGAGACTAAGCTCAGTCTCTTATCGGTTGTTTAACTATTGTGAAGGCACATGTTCCTTCTTTCTTAGAGTAGTTGGAAAGCTATTCATTTATAAAGACCTGAAGCTGAAAGCCTGCTTTTACAAAGGCTTTTCAGGACCTTGGGCACAAATAGTTCTTCAAAGTGATTATGAAGTTTGAAGGATCAAGTCAGAGGATACTTCTCCTTTTCATGGTGCCCAGCCCAGCTCTGGTACCTTAGGATCCATGGCTTCAGGATTAACCACCAGTAGCACCCATGGCACAGACATCAGCCCTCTCTGAAGAGACATCATAAGATCATAGTGATGTTCTTTCAGGCAGCCTCAAAGGCAGTGGGCATTAACCACGGTTGTCGGGGAAGGAGAGAAGCAAGTGTATAGGGGATGCTCTGGGTTGACTATGGCTAACAGATTGGTTTGTGAGCCACACTGAGAAATGCATTCATTTGAGAAATGCTTAAATAATTTAGAATGCACCACGGGGAGGTAGAGAAAGAGCCAAAGTCCAAAAATAAGTGGGTGGAGGCTTAGAATTAATTGCAATTTAGGTATTAAACTTTTTTGAAGTGTGATTTGCACTCACAGGCTACTGAAGCCTACTATGTACTACGTACGTACATGTCAAGTCAAGTGATGAGTATAGAGTTCTCTCTTTTCTTTCTGCCATGTAGCAGGGATTAGAGATGTAGTTTGGGACTGAAAAAGCCCTCCTGGTTTTCCTTGGAAGCTGGATGAATGGGAGAGGGAGGCTGAGAAAAGGCTTCTTGTATCATCTACCAAGAAATGACTGCTTAGCTATGCTGGAGGAAAGCACACACACAAACCAGTTCATCCTCTAGCTAGTACACTAAAATATTGAGAAGAAAATTCAAGATGCTGGGGCCCAGGTGGAAGATACAAATACACTTGAGTTCCTTAACTATATTAAATTATATATATGTTCACGATTACGTGTTTGTGTGTACACACACATATTTTGTATAGCAAGCACCGAAAAAATGTCATTTAATCTTTGGTTTTTTATTTCCACTTTTTCATTTTCCAGATTTTCTTCCTTTTGCTTAATGACAAATATTACCTTTATAATGGAAATAAAAAGTTCCTTGGCCACTTGACATCCTTCTTTCTCTGTACCTGTATAAAGCTTGAGAATTATCTTCTCTGACCAGAGCTGTAACCCAGATTCTTCAATACTTTATGAATCTGTGGGCTGCTGGGGAACCCTCGTCTCATCATAACTTCCTGCTCAGTGTCTGGTTGAACTCTTGATGCTGATACTGGGCAAAGATTTATGTATTAGGGAGAATGAGGTAAAGCAAATACATAACTATTATTTTAAAATCTAGGCACTGAGGTCTCTTGTCTTTGGAGCCCTGGTAGCGCAGTGGTGAAAGCGTTTGGCTGCTAACCCAAAGGTTGACAGTTCAAATCCAGCAGGCATTCCTTGGTAACCCTATGGGCCAGTTCTTCTCTGACCTGTAGGGCCGCTGTGAGTCAGGATTGACAGATGGAAATGAGTTTGGTTTGGTTTTCATCTCAGTTTTAGTTTAGTTTCATGCAAGGTCTTTATAACAGGAAATAATTGCTAGGTTTTCTATTTTCTCTTTAGTTTAAAGTTAGGTACTAGAAAGTTGCCATTTTTAGAAGTAAATGAAAAACAAAAGCAGGTAATTGCTTTGCACTTTTCCCCCCCTGTGGTATCAGAAGCTGCTCCTTATTATTAAGTGTTAGTCAGTATCATGATTCTTAATATACCTCAACCGTCCTTCAAAAGGCTTACCTGTATTGGTATAGAGTAGCTAGATCTAACAACTTAAAAAGAACCCTGAAACCTTGATACGCCATTAGCAGAGAACATTTTTATATAGGTCTCCATTTTTAAGGTTGGTGGGGAGAAGGAAGTTCAGCCTTCAGGTGTTCTCATCATAGCATCAGTGACTGAGATGAAGTTGCTTTTCATTCTGGCTACAATACTGAAAAGAGCTTAGGGAAAGACTCTGAGAGGCAGCATGCTCCCCTGCCTTTCTTGCCCCACCGAACTGGCCCTACATCTCTGCAGTCTTCATGTATAGCTGTTTCAACTCATTTTATTTCCTGTCTTCCCAGAGGCTGTGGGCACCTCTGCTCCTGGAAGCAGTACACGGTACTTAGATGATCATGTGCCTTTTTGTTTTTTTTAACCCCCTACAGATTGTTGGCTTTACTATACTTGCAAACAAGCTAAACATGGCTACAGAAACCAGCAAGATGCTCATTGAAATGATTCCTTATAGGTGGGTAATTCCACTTTCAGTACTGCTTTTCCTTTTCCCTCTCTTGATCTCTGACTCTATTAGCCTAATTCATAGTCTCTACAGGTAGTCTGTGGCCACAGCCAAAGGAGGGTCATGAGGTCAAATTCATGGTAGAATACAGAGGTTTATGAGAGGAAAAGAGCTAGGCCAACTCCTTATTCCAGCTCTGATCAGTCTTTCTTTTTCTTCCCTTACTTGAGCCAGTCAGTTCCCCTAAGAAAGCTCCCGGATAACCTGAATAACAGAGACTCAAGTGTTTTTCACACTGTGCACTGTGGACCTTCTGTAGCTCCATAGCTGTCTGATTGCTTCTCAAGGACAGGACAAGAGATGCCTCTGTTTTCACTTATTGTGATGAAGTGGAAGTATACAACCCACATCAGTTTTGCATGCCCACCTCTCTGCAGCTCCTCCTGCTCTCCTTGCCCCATGACAGTACACTCCTCCTTTTCATTCTATACTTGTTGTCTGTCCCATCTAGGAAGAGACCGTTAGGACAGCCTCCTATAAATGCATAGAACCGTAAAGTACACACCGTGTAGTCACACTGTGTCCCCATGTCTAGTCCATTTTTGTCTAAAGAGTTGACCTCAGTATGTTTTGTAAACAGAGGCAGCAGCAGGTCTAGGGGCCATGCTCCCATGGGATCTCCTGGACTGTTGAACCATCAGCTGCAGTCTTTTAGTAGAGTTCTTGAGCTGTAACCCTCTTTTTCTCGTGTTGCCACGGGGACCCAACATTGTGTGCCCCATCATGGCTGTTTCGTGGTAGTCGAGCCCATCTCTATTTAATTCTAAAGTCCCTGATTATAACCATCTATTTTATTTACTCAATAGGCTTTTCTTGTTAGTGTCTTTATCCAGCACCATTGGTAACTAGTATTAAAACTAAGTTAGTTTCCTACATGTCCATATTGCATTTTAACCTAATTTTCCAACAAAGAGTAGAATGTTTCAAAGGAGAACAGTACAAAGGAGAAAAGTAGTTTCTTTTAGTATATATTTAAGCTTTGCTAATACAGAGTTGAGTAACAAATTATTTTTACTTTGCACCTCTTTGGGACAGTCACATTCTTGCCTAACTTCTTAAAAAGACAAAAAGGAAAATTTTACAGAAAGTCAAATATCTACCTTTGAACATTGCTATCTCCCTGTGTAACTCATTACCAGCAAAACACCAAGGTATTAAAAAAAATAGGTATTTAGATTCATGCAAAGAGTAGTGACGAGAAATGAGAAGATAGAATAAGATAACACTTTGCGTTAATAAAAGTGGTGCTTTCCACTTCAAGAAAAATGAAATTTAAAATGCAGGAACTTAATGTAAGAAAACTTAATTAGATAAGAGATTATTTGTTTTGCAGAAAACTATGTCACAAAATTTCTTTTGAAATAATTTTCCCAAATGTATTTAAAACATTGATTTTATTGAATTTGGGTTTTTACACAAATTTTCAGAAGTAAACCAATTATTGAGTCATGCATATCTGTTTCTTTGATGGAATGACAAAGGTAATGAAAGAAAAAAACATTTTAATAGCGAACCATATTGAAGATATTTAGATTTTCTCTGCTTTAGAAAGTAATGTAGAGAAATGGTAGCTGAAGCATATTTGTGCTTCCAAATTTGATTGAGAGAATCTAAGGAAAACAGTGCTCCCTCAAAAATTGTAATTTTTCCTTTCTTAAACTGTTAATGTGATTGATTTTTGAATGTTAGACCAACATTGTATTTCTAGGATAAACTCCACTTAGCCATGGTGTATTATCATTTTATATGTTGATATGCTACAATATTAAGAATTTTCACATTTATGGTCATGAGGAATATTGGTCTGTAGTTTTCTTTTCTTGCAATATCTTTGTATTTTAGGTATTAGAGTAATGTCAGCATCATAGAAGAAGTCAGGAAAGAGTTCTTCCTCTTCTAGAAGATGTTCTATAGAATTGGCTGTATTCCTTCCTTAAATACTGGTAGAACTCATCAGTGAAGCTGTTTGGGCCTACAGTTTTCATTGAGGAAAAAATACCGATTATAAATCCAGTTAAAAAAATAAACTATTTTATTAAATGGAAACCCTGGTGGCATAGTAATTAAGAGCTACAATTGGTAACTAAAAGGTCGGCAGCTCAAATCTACCAGATACTCCTTGGAAACTCTATGGGGCAGGTCAGTTCACAATGAGTTAGAGTTGACTCCACTGCAGTGGGTTTTATTTATTTATTTATTAGACTATTAAATTATGTAATAATTATCCACCACTCAGATTAATCTATTTCTTCTTGAGAGTACTTTGTTAGTTTTGGAGAATTTGTCCATGTAATCTAAGTAGTCAAATATATGAGCATAATGTCATTTATAATATTATTTTATTGTTTTAATGATGGATTTATTGAAATGATTCACATACTGTAAAATTAAAAGAAAGTATTCAATTCAGTGGATTATAGTGTACTTACTGAGTTGTGCAGCCATTGTCACTATCTAATTTTAGAACATTTTTATCACTGTCAAAAGATACTCTGTTTCCATTAGTAGTCACTCCCAATTCTCCCTTTCCCTCAGCCCTTGGCAACCACTCATCTACTCCCTGTCTATAGTCCTTTTCCCATTCTGGATATTTCATATAAATAGAGTCATATAATATATGGTCTCTTCTGCCTGGCTTCCTTAACTTAGCATCATGTTTTCAAGGTTCATCTGTGTTGTATATAGCGTTTATCGGAACTTCATTCTGTTTATGGCTGAATGTATTACATTGTATAGATATACCACATTTGTTTATCTGTTTATTTATCAGTAACAGACATTTGTCTTAGGTAGTGCCGCATTAACAGAAATGTCACTAATGGATAGCATCAACAAACAGAAGTTGAATCTCTCACAGTCTAGTTAGTAGGCTAGAAGTTGAAATTCAGGGCATTAGCTCCAGGAGAAGGCTTTTTCTTTCTTTCAGTTCTGGAGGGAGGTCATCATCATCAGTCTTCCTTTGGTCTAGGAGCTTCTCTGTGCCGGAACCTCAGGTCCAAAAGACACGCTGTGCTCTCAGTGCTGCTTTCTTGGTGGTAAGAGGTTCTTATGTCTCTCTGCGTGCTTCTCTCTTTTATATTTCAGAAGAGGTTGGCTTAAATTGCTGATTAATTTTATAGATTGAGCCTACATAACTGTTGCTAATTCTTATTTTAGCATCATAGAGAGGATTTGCATAGGGAAATCACATCAGATGGCAAAATGGTAGACAGTCACCCAATACTGAGAATTATGACCCAGCCAAGTTAACAGATATTTCAATCCATAATAACATTCCTTCTGGTTATTATGAGTAACGTTGCTGTGAACATTTGTGTAGTTTTTGTATAACCATGTGTTTTCAACCTCTTGAGTATATACCCAGCAGTGGAATTCTAGGTCACATGGTAACTATTTTACCTTTTTGAGAAACTGCTAAACTATTTTCTAAAGTTGTACCACTTTACTTTCCCACCAGCAGTATGAGGTTTCTAATTTCTCCACATCTTCATCAACACTTTTTATTGTCCATATTTTTCATCATAGGGATCCTGTTGAGTGTGATCCCATCTGTTGTAGAGTAGAATTGTTCTGTGGGGTTTTCTTGGCTGTCGTCCTTATGGAAGCAGTTCGCTAAGTGCTACTGGGTGGACTGTGAACCACCAGCCTTTAGATTAGTAGTCCAGCGCAAATCATTTGCACCACCCAGTCGCTATGAGTGGGAATTGACTTGAGGCAGTGGGTTTTTTGAGTTAGTGAGTGTGCTGCAGTATCTCACTGTGGTTTGATTTTAATTTCATTTTAATTTCCCTAACAACAAATCATGTTATCTTTTTATGTGCTTATTGGCCATTTATATATCTTCAAAGAAATGTCTGTTCAGATCCGATGGCCATTTTTAAATCAGGTTGTCATCTTCTTATTACAGAGTTTTAGAGTTCTTTTTATATTCTGAATACAAGTCACTTACCAGATATGCAATTTGCAAATATTTTCTCCCATTCTGTGGGTTGGTGTTTCTCTTTCTTGATAGTGCCCTTTGAACTACAAACATTTTAATTTTGATGAAATCCAGTTTATCTATTGTTTTTAATTTGTATCTTTTTGAATCCTTTGTAATTTATTGAAACTTATTTTATGACCCAAAGTATGATCTAGTTTCATAAATGATACATATGCACTTGAAAAACATGTGTAATCTACTCTTGTTGAGTAGAATATTCTCAGAATGCCAGTTGGGTGAAAACACTTAATGGTGTCTGTAGTAAGCTGCATAATGGTCCCCCAAGGTATTGATGTCCAAGTCCTCTGAATCTGTGACTAAAAAAGGTAATTTACAGATATAAGGAAGTTATAGATCTTGACATGTTTTAAAGTTATTCAGGATAATGCTAATGAGCCCAATATAATTATCAAACCAAAAAAAACAAACCAGTTGCTTTTGAGTTGTTTCTGACTAGTAGCTGGTGGATTTAATCTGCTGACCTTTTGGTTAGCAGCTGATCGCTGTGTCACTAGGGTTCCAATATAATTATAAGTATCCCAGTAAAAAGGAAGACAGAGGGGGATTTGACTACAGAAGATCAAGGTTGACTGATGCAGCATGAGAAAGCCTTTTTTGGTTTTGAAGATGGAGAAAGGGGCCATGAACAGGTCTAAAAGCTGGAAAAGGCAATTCTCAGACGGATCACAGGTCTGTTGACACTTTGAAAAAACATAACATGTTTGAAGGTTCCTCTAGGGAGAGGGAAGTAATAGTGTAAAGGAAGCTAGGCTTCTCTAAAAGTATCTTGTGTTTGTACCTGACTCTGGAATTATATCATTCTATTATTTTAAAACAAAATTAAATAAAAAGCAATCCTTAAAAACAAAAATCAGACTAAAACAAATGAGCTATATATTGAGTTGGTGGCATAAGTGCCCAGAGAACTATTCCAAATGATAATTGAACTACAATTATTTGACTGTTGAACCTTAAGATAATAAATCCTAAGCACAGTAAGGCTGGTAAGAAAATCTTAAACTGTTTTCAGTATTTATATTGTTGGTGTTGGCATTGTTTTTCTGTTTTGGGTACATTGTGGGATAAAACCAATGAATAATTATGTTGGTGCTGCTGAGCAGAGGCAAATTACCCAATAAACAAGGTAAACACAGGTTTACTTGTGCTTATTTCCTGATCTGTAGTGAACAGTTTTGTATGTTTTTCACTACATCTAATTTACATGTGCTGTTGTTCACTGCAGATTAGGAAGGAAGCGCAAGTAAGTCATCTGTGCTTACTTTGCTCTCTAGGTATTCTGTCCCTGTCAGGAATTATAAATTTGAAAGGAGGCTTTGTGGAAAGATGCTGTCTGGTTGGGAAAGAGGCAAATGCCAACCATACATAGAAGCAGAATCTTTGTGATATGTTGAAAAAATGTGAAATTACTCATTACAAATGACCTGGTGAGCAAGCCAAGAACCCTGGTTACCTACCTATTGGATAAGTCATCCCTGCTGGTAAGAGCTGAGGATTTTCAGCAAAGGAGAAAGGATGTGAAATCTGTGAGGTGATATAAAAACCCTGTAGTTCTATATTTGGATTGGAACTCTTTGTTCCAATTCATAATGTATTTGATCTTTAAAAGAAATATTTATTTCATGGTTCCATCCTCCAAGGCATTGCAGCAGTGGCTACCCAGTAACAGTGAACACTACTAGTACCCAGTTTGTATCCTATAAATGCCTTTTCTCACTAAAAGTAGTGAGGACTTTGTCTTACTTATCTAGTGCTGCTAGGTCTAATACATGTTGGATGTGATATCTGCCTATCGGTTATCCATTGATATTATCTCAAACAATGTAAATAAATTGCCCTTCATGAATCATTGTGGTTCTTCCTGTCCTATTTGTTGCCTTTGCTACAGCCAGAAACCTGGAACTGGAAGGCAAGAAAGCATGTTCTTCTAATGACTTTTGTAACTTGACTTGGGTTGCTGGCAGTTTGGCAGCCTGTCTCAGTCACCCTCCATGTCTCTTATTATTGTAAAAATAAGTCAAGCATGCTCAGTTGGAGAAGGGTGGAGTGGGGAGGTGCCAATAAGGCAATTCCTGCTATTTAGGAATAATTCCACCATTTTTTTCTAGCTTCCTGTTTCCTGTAATACCAGATATGGACATTCTTCCCAAGATTATTTTACAAGCTATCTCTTTAGCTTTAGTGAGTGCCGCTCTGATCATATTTGTAGGCAAGAAGATTGCCAGTGTCCACAATTACCATGTTAATTCAAACCAGGTAAGAGGACATAACTTTCTATACTGCTTCTCTTTGTGTTCTGGTGCTGCTGTTACGAAAATATCACAAGTGGATGGCATTAAAGAACAGAAACTTATTTTCTTACAGTTTAGAAGGCCAGAAGTCCAAATTGAGGGCACTTGCTCTAGGGGAAGTCTCTTTCTGTCTACTCAGGGGAAAAATCTTTGTCTCTTTCAGCTTCTGTTCCCCATTTCTGTGGCAGTCTCTGCATGGCATCTGTCTTTCCCCTGTTTGTGCTTCTTGTTTCTGTGTCTGTGTGTCACCTTATAGCTCAGCAGTGATTGCATTTGAGATATACCTTTTCTGATAGGGCCTTATGAAACATAACAAAACCCTAGTCCCAAATGGGATTATATCCACAGGTCTTGGTGTCAAGTCTCCAACTCATATTTTGGGGGGGGACACAATTCAATCTTGGTTCTCTGATCTGAGTCTCCTGCTAACATGAAGGCTGAGTTCTTCTGTGACCAAAAAGTTGCTTGGACCATAATTTGGACAATAATAACCAAAGGACTTTTTAGGAATGAACGATATTTAACTTTGAAGCCACTTGAATTAACATGAGTGTTACTCCCCTAGAATAGATATGGTGCAGAGAGGGAAGCAAATAATGTATACCATCATGTTGTTAAGCTAGCTGAATAGCAGAGTTCCTCTCTTAACTTCACCTTCCTTTCCACACAGTCCTTAGAAGTCAGGAGCATACTCTGAGTGGAAATACTATGGGCTATCATGTACAAAACCAGGCTACTAATATACATGTAGCCCCTGACTTATGACATATTTGAGTTATGACAAACTGTACTTAATGCCATCTGTTTTTCTGTTTGTACATTGTACATTATTGTTAGTATTTTGTTGCAGTGCATAATTTGATGATGTTATCATTCTCAGATGTTCAATTTTGTGATTTACTGTTTAAAACCCTGCTGGATTTATTAAGATACTGATAATAAAAAGCAATAATAATTTTTAAAAAGCATGCAGCATACATCAGAACTAACTTTATGATGGAGTCATAGGAATGGAACTCCATCATAAGTTAGGGACTACCTGTAGTTAAATTAACCTCCCAGAACTAGTTTTTCCTTTTTTTTTTTTTTTAAGGGAGCTGTCCAACAATTCTGAGTTTCCTCTTTCCCTATAACTCAACAGGAAAACATGGAAGCAGAGAATGTCCAAATTTGACTTAGAGTACTATGGAAGGGAAAATAGTTCTGTATTTTTCCCTGTCGTTCTGTGTCCTGGTGATCATGTGAAAGAGAATAAAAAGGCAAGCGCCTCGTTTTCTCACCTTGATGAAGTTCTTTCCTGAGGATCACTAGCTAAAATATAGGTTCAAGTTAGTAATGTAGAAAATCAGATTTGGCATCCTTTTATTCTTTCTAAGAATACTGTACAAGAAACAAATGATGTATCTTTATTTGAAAATGAAATCAGTGTTCTTCAACAAATAATGAGCCTAAACTGCTGCCCCCATTGCTTTACAGGATTTAATAGCCATTGGACTTTGCAATGTCATCAGTTCATTTTTCAGGTCTTGTGTGTTTACTGCTGATGTTGCCAGGACTATCATCCAGGATAAATCTGGAGGAAGACAACAGGTGTGTTGAAACAGAATTTAATTTTAATATCTAAAGATTTTTTTAATATTCATATGTATATGTATAGACAGAAGTTATATAGGTTTAATCTTGTTGCATTATTGTTATGCTTGTTGGGGAAGACCTGTTAGAAGAATCTGGATTCCATGCTTGCCTTAAAATTTGTTAGATTTTATCTTACAAGTTCATTTGGCAATGCAGAGCATGGAAGTTTAAGATTATTATATAGAAGCCCATAAAAACCCATTTTACATATTAATATACCTGAAGACTAACAAAGTTTCAAGTAAACCAACCATCATCATCTGTTAGCAGTTTTTTTCTATGGGGAGATACATTCTCCATTCTAGTCTAGAAAAGCAGTAATATAATCTCCCCCATTCTGGCCGCAGAACTACAAATGCCTCTGGCTTCCTCAAACGACATGGTAAGGGGCTTTGGTGAAGGGAAATAAAGTTTTTGTCTAGGTAAGCCTAGGGACTGTTCTGCCTTCATATAAAGAAAATTAGCTCAGTCTCTTTCTAGGTACTCTGAAGCAATAAGAAAAATATTTGGGGAGAAAAGAGAATATGATGGTAAAGAAAGCTCTAAAGGCAAATTCTTATCTAATTACGGGCATGCGATTTTACAGATCCAGTGTTCATGAGTTTTGAACTCAGCAAATAAAACTTAAGAGATCCCATCTCAGCCACATAGCATACTGAAATGTTAAGAGCTGTGAGAACTGTAACTGGAATAAGCCCAGGGAATAGGTCAGGGTTCAGGTGACAGGAACAAGGCACAGATCAAAGACAAGCTTATGCTACAGAAGCAGAGGAGGAAGGTAGAGCCATGGCCAGAAACCAAGGTCGGAAGAATGGACACTAAATTTTGATGTGGAAAGATCAAGTATCACAGTGCCATGGACAAATAAAAAGTGAAAGCTAATAAAAGTCAGAAAGAAGATTGTTGTTAGGTGCCTTCCGTTTAGCTCTGACTTACAGTGACCCTGTGTACAACTGAATCCAACAGTGCCTGGTTCTGTGCCAGCCTCACAGTCACTGCTGTGCTGGAGTCCGTCACTGTAACTGCTGTGTCAGTCTGTCTTGTTGAGGGTCTTCCTTCCTTTTGTGGACCCTCAGCTTGGCCAAGTCTGATGTCCTTCTCCCCGAACTGGTCCCTTCTGGTGACATGTTCAAAGTCATTGAGACAAAGCCTTGCCATCATTGCTTCTAAGGAACGTTCTGGCTGTACTTCTTCCAAGACAGATTTGTTCCTTATTCTGGCAATTCATGCTGTATTCAATATTCTTCACCAACACTATAATTCAGAGGTATCAATTCATCTTCATTCTTCCTTAATCATTGTCCAGCTTTTGCATGCCTATGGGGTGATTGAAAATGTCATGGATTTGGTTAGGCACACGTTAGTTTCAAGGTGACGTCTTTGCTTTTCAACACTTTAAGGACATCTTTTGCAGCAGATTTGACCAATGCAATTCATTGCTTGACTTCTTGAATGCTGCTTTCATGGGGCGTTGATTGGGAATCTGAGTAAAATGAAATCCTTGGAAACTTAAATGTTTTTTGCTTTTATCATGATCTTGCTTATAGGTCCACTTGTGAGAAATTTTGTTTTCTTTCTGTGGAGGTAAATCCATACTAACGACTGTGGTCTTTGATCCTAATCAATAAGTGCTTCATGTATTTTTAGCATTAAGCAAGTATACATGTGTCATCTGCATACTGCAGGTTATTATTGAATCTTTTCCAGTCCTGAAGGAGGAAGTTCAGTTTCTTCATATAGTCCAGTTTTTTGGATTATTTGCTGAGCATACAGACTGAGTAAGTATCATGAAAGGATACAACCATTACACATACCTTTCCTGATTTTAAACCAGTGGTTCTGTGTGAACAACTGCTTCTTAATCTATGTACAGGCTCTTCATGGGCACGATTAAGAGTTCTGGAATTCCCATTCTTTGTAATGTTATGCATAATTTCTTATGATCCCTACAGTTGAATGCCTTTGCATAATCAATGAAACACATGTAAACTTTTTTCTGTATTCCCCACTTTCAACTGAGATCCACTTGACATCATCAGTGATATCCCTTAGTCCATGTCATCTTCTGAATCCAGCTTAAATTTCTGGCAGTTTCTGTCAATGTACTGTTAAAACCACTTTTGAATTATCTTCAGCAAAATTTTACTTACATGTGATATTGTTGGTATTGTTTTGATAGTTCCACATTCTGTTTAATCACCTTTCTTTGGAATGGGCACAAATACAGATCTCTTGCAGCTGGTTAGGTAGCTGTCTTCCAAATTTCTTGGTGTAAATGAGTGATCACCTCCAGCATTGCATTTGTTTGTTGAAACACCTAAATTGGCATTCTGCCAGTTCCAGTAGCATTTTTTTCATCAGTGCCTTCAGTACCATATGCTACCGGTCATATACTACTTCCTGAAATGGTCAAATTGTCAACTGATTCTTTTGGTAGAGTGACTCTGTATTCCTTCCATCTTTTGCTGCTTCCTGCATTGTTCAGTGTTTAGCCCATGGCATCTTTCAATATTGCAACTCAAGGTTTGAATTTTTTCTTTATTTCTTTCAGCTTGAGAAATGCTGAGCATGTTTTCCCTTTTGGTTTCTAATTCATGGTCTTTGCACATTTTATTATAATACTGTACTTTGTCTTCCAAGTAGCCCTGTAAATCTTCTTTTCAGCTCTTTCACTTCATCATTTTTTCCATTCACTTCAGCTGTTCTGCATTCAAGAGCAAGTTTCAGAATCTCTTCTGATGTCTATTTTGGTCTTTTCTTTCCTATTTTTTTTTTAATAAACTTTTCTTTCTTCATGTATTATGTCCTTGATGTCATTCTACAACTTGTCTGGCCTTCAGTCATTAGTCTTTGATGCATGAAATCTATTCTTGAGGTGATCATTAAATTCAGGTTGGATATACTAAAAGGTGTATTTGGGCTCTCACGGAAAGAAGATTAGGCAAAGAAGAGAGGATGGGTCTAGAGTAAGACCATATCATTTTATATGGATTGAGTTTTGTTACTATAGAACTTCTTCCAGACACACTAGCCTTTAAAAAGGTATAGCCCATTTCTACTACCTTTTGACAGAAAGGAAGAATTGAGGACTGTTTAAAAAAAAAAAAGAATAGAATGCCCAGTGCATTCTATACAAGAATGCAAAACCTTGGGAGCCAAGAATGAAAGCGTCTTATGATAAGAAGAAATGGAGTTGACCATTCTAGAAATTAATTCGTGCTAACTTTTTATTGGAGCCCTGGTGGCACAGTGGTTAATAGCTATGGCTACTAACCAAAAGGTCTACAGTTCAAATCTACCAGTTGCTGCTACTCTGCCCTATAGGGTCACTGGGAGTCAGACCCAACTGGATGGCATTGGGTTTAATGGGTAACTTTTTACAGTACACCTTGTTCATTAAGTATATATACATGATGTAAATTTAGAAAGACAAAAGGCACATAGTTGGAAAAAACTAGATTACAGCACATGACAAATTAAGTTCAGAATGAGTACAGTAAGCAAAATGTACCATAGGTATTTCGCGAAAGAGAATGATGGAGAAAAGGGGACTCACATGGAATATTAAAAGATGAGTAGGAGGAAAAAAGGTTTCTATTCTGGGAATAGAAAAATCAAGCTTTGGGAGGGCCTCAATGGGTGTTTGAATTTCCAACCACTGAGCAAACCTATTTTTAACATTTTAGCTAGTTAGACAAAGTTCCTGTCTAAAAGGTAGCCTATGGCCCTCACTCTGTCTTCTGCTGTTGCATTGTTTACCTGTGCAGCACACTTCCTAACTGCAATGCAGTGACCGTCCATGGGAGGCATGTCCCTAGGGATGCTGGAATGCCCTTTTGTAAGACTATACTGGGCCCAGTGCAAGTCACCACTTTAAGCAGAGAATGCTGCCAGCCCCTGGCCCAGTACATTGGGGCTCCCCATCCTCTACTTTGTGTTTCTTATCTGCACCTAAAAAAGGCTTCTGAGGCTCCTTCAGCCTGTACCTACACTTCTTCATTCCATAGCAGTGGGGTATATTCTTTCCATCCTTTCTGTCTGGGGCTTTAGCTTCACTTTGCCAGCTTCTTTAAAGAGAATCTGGAGAGCTATCTTAGAACCTGTCAGAACCTGCCACCTAGAGCTGCTTTTATTTTTATTTTTCATCTGGTATAAATACAAACTGTGTGTATGTGTCTAGATTTCTCTTTAACTTTTCCTTATCTAAAACACCTCCAGTCCACTGGTTGCAGCTAAACCTGCATGCCCTTCCAGCCATGGTCTTGACCAGAGTTGGCAGAGGAGAGATAAAAGACCTCTAGGCCTATGGCCAGTTGGATCTACCTTCTCTCCACCTTCCTGTGCATCCAGTTCTAACCACCATGCTTTCCTGTTCTCCATTATTGGGTTTCTCTGCTTTTCAAAGGCTGGCCTTCTTGCCTTGTCCCTAGGTTTCCAGAATTGCTTTTTAAAAATGAGTCATTATAAAAGGACAGGAACCAGGGCAATGGAAAAAGGCTGGATTTGGGAGTCCAACTGTCAGGGATGAAACCTGGGAGAACAATCTCGTTATGCAGAAGCCAAAATCAGCTGTATAAAACCTAGATTAAAATGAGTGTAAGCTAGACACTGAATTTCATAAAATTTGCTTCTCAGAGAGGATAGGGAGGCATGCCAATAATGCTGTATACCTGTGGCATGGGCTTTGGGATCAAAGGACCAGCCCTGGTGCATCGTGCCTTCAGAAGGGCATTTGATGGCTCTCTGAATCTCGGGTTTGGTGCCAGGTGAGGTCTAAAGACAGCAAGCACTAAAGGACCTTACTTCTCATACACACTTTGCTTTTCTGCTGATTTCTCCATCACTTTTGTCAGACTGTCTAGACTCAGCCTGCTCCTCAGGCATTCAAAGTGATGTAAGAGCAAGCAGAGAATCCCCAGAGCCGTAGCCACTATTAACATGCACACCTTCAGCCAACCACTACTCTATCTTCAAGGGGTAGAAGGAAGTATGGCAGTAGATCGCTGAGCACTTGCCCTGGCACCATGAACTTGGAGCTATGAGTTTTGAGCACCCGTTAAATGACAGGCAGGGTAATAGGCACATCTGCATAACTTGATTTCCTTTTGTAAAAAATCAGATTTCTGGAGAAAAGAGATGACAGGAAAGACAAGACCTGATATATTTTCCTGGGCTACTCAGAGTGATGTCTTAACTACAGTGCCCCTGAAGAACACCTAAAGCTGGAGCTGCATGTTAGGTCCAGTAGCAGGCTGAGGTGGTAAAGGCGCTCTCCCCCGTTTCAGCTCCACAGTGTGGGGAGTGTTGGCCATCTGAGCTTTCAGAGGTTCACTGACAGTGATTATTCTCCCTGAATCTTTCTTCCTACACTATTCTCATGTGGCTCATGTTTCTCATGTTTGGCCACTCGCTTTCATCGTGAGTCAGCTGGGAAGAGGGAAAGAAGGAAGTAGAACACTGACTGCATTGCTGTTCTTTCCAGTGATGCATTTATATGGCAAACAGCAATGAGTGATGAGAGACAGCTCAGTAGGAAGATTATTTCTTACACTGGAAAAAAAAAATTAAGGGACAACTCCAAGAACCACTACTCAGTAATCATTTAAAATTAAAATCATTTATTTCCTGCTTCTACATGCTGTTGCTTTGACTTGTGGTTATAGTTTCACACATCCCTACACCACCACCCCCAGTCACAATGGTAGCTGACACTGCGTTATATTATTTTTATAACTAGGGGCTAAATAGAAAAAACTGAAATTTAATCAATGGTGAGTTCAAAACCATGTCCACAGAATCTTGAGATTACAAAGGGAATCATGTTTCTTGGCTTTCCACTTTTATTTGCCAAGTCAGAGTTACTGCTTAGCAAGTAACAATGAGCCCAGAGTAGTCAACGCTACATGAGCCTTAACTCATGTTTGTAACTTTGTTTAATGCCAATGACAAGGAAAGAAATCAAAGTACCAATCAAAGGAGCAATTAGCATTGTATTTCTAAGTTGCTAAATGGGAAGCATCTGAGCTCCAAGCAGGAGAGTGAGGTGTAGGATACTTAACCCCTATGGGCAAGTGCAGTGGTAGAGATTTTAAGGCGGCCAGTGAGGACTCTATCAGGAACTTAATAGATTGTGCAAGCCCGTTGCCATCAAGGTGATTCCAAGTAATAGCAACCCTGTAGGACAAAGTAGAACTGCCCTATAGGTTTCTAAGGCTGCCAGTCTTTAGAGAAGCGGACTGTCACATTTTTCTGCCACGGAGCAGCTGTTGAGTTTGAACTGCCAACCTTTTGGATGGCACTCACGTGCTTAACAACTCTACCACTAAGTCTCCTTGTAAATTGTGCAAGGAAGGGTTCAAGTTAAGAGGAAGTGCAAGCATGATTTTAGGAGGTTGCAAATCCTGAGAGCCGAGGTAAATACTCAAGACAATTTGGAATGTTCCATGAGGTATTGTTCATGTATTAATTCAACAAGTATCTATTAAATGCCTAATATATTTAGAGCTTTGATAAAACCTGAAAATGTCAGTTCAGCAAAGATGTATTGATGCTGAGTGGTTACACCCAACTCCTCTTAAAAATAAAAAAATTACATGCTTCTCACCAAGCAGAAGGCCTCAGGTGCAGACAGGGACCAATATGTTCCTGATGGTCTCTCTCCAACTGGCTCTCTCCAAACTGTCTCCTCAGTTTGCATCTCTGGTAGGCGCAGGTGTGATGCTGCTGCTGATGGTGAAGGTGGGACACTCCTTCTACCAACTGCCAAATGTAAGTGGCCAAGTCCCTGGGTGGCAGCGTGGTGGGCGTCGCTGAGGACAGTCAAGGCAGCTGCTTCCCAGGGGTTGCTCCAGCCTATCTGTACCTGTGCTTTAAAGTCATAATATATACTGCAAAGAGTTGTGGGGATTAAAGACGTCATGTATATGCAGCATTTAGAACATTGTTGGTTTTATAATAAGTTCCCAAGACACATCGATTATTATTATTTTCATTAATCATCTTTTTATTGTAAGCAATTGGGTGAAGATTCATTTTAAAATGACCAAAATAGACTTCACAAGCCAGAATCCCCAGTACCACCACAGCCTTGGAAATGGATATGCACTTATGCCATCTGTTTTCCTAAACTGTGTCTAGAAGATCTTGTGCTTGGTTCCTGGGAACTAAATCCCTCTTTTGACCCCACACTGCCTCTGATTAGCTCACAAGACCAGAGGATAGGGTCTGAAAGTTGAGTTTTAACTGTGTGTTCAACTTGGACATCTCTATATATGATTGTGCCATTTCTTCCCTTTGTGGGAGACTGATCACCTTGCACTCAGCAATGGCAGGTGTATTCATTGCTGACTGTAATCAGTTTGTTTTAAACTACAATATAGATCAATGCACAGTGACCATCACTTCCTTTTTAATTTCCTTAATGTGCTCTTAGTTTTACATAATACTAAGGTGGCTAACAACAAGGGAGGTAGAAGGTTTGTTTCCTGATATAACAGTTTTGTTATTTACCAATGTGGGAGTCCCTGAGCTAGAATGGTTGTAAATGTTGGCCTGATCTCTTTGAAGGCATCCACGTGGTGAGTACCAGATTTCAGTAGCTCAGGACCACCTCAAGGCTGCTTGTTGGAATTCAGGGACTTTGGAGTTCCTCCTTGGAATCTATGCAAGGAGGGTGGGAGTCAGCTTGTGATGTATCTGTGATCATCCCCTGATTCTCAGCAGAAGTCATCTCTAGAACTTAATTTATACAGCACATTTGATGCTGTAACTATTGGGGTTAGGGGGGCGACTCACTACTTTGCTTTAAACAGTGGTATTTTTTCTTTACAGCTAGAAGAAGCAGAATAAATAAATCCCAAATAAATATAAAATGTCAGAATTCACTGAAAATTAGTGATAAAAGTAGGTAGCACTCCTTTATTTTAAATATATTGGGTACAGAAAAGCCCTTGTTTTTAGCTAACAACATTATTTTTACATCTAGTTTTATATGCTTCTGGATAAGAAGATGAAAACACAGTTGGTCAGTGGAATATCTGAATTACTGTAACAGTGGATTCTATGAGTATTAAACAGTGGCTGACTTCCTTCCTTGAGAAACTTGTTGCAGAAATCCTTATTAGAATTCATTGATGGAGCAGCCAGGAGAGGATCTCAAGTAATTGGCAAGAAGACCAATACAGATTTTATAAAACATGGTGTAAAATAGTATATTAATATTATTCCAATTTTATGTGGAAAATTTAGAGGGAACAGACCAAAATGTTAACAGTGGTCATCTCTCAGATGATAGGTATTCTGTGTGAGTTTAATTCTTCATTACATAGTAAGCATATTTCACCTTAACACTCAGAAAGGTACGTTTTATTTACTTTTTTTATTGTAGTATATTGTTTTATGAAGTTTGCTTCCTCTTCTTATTCCCTGCCTTAAGCCAAAAACCTTTCAAAAACCCTGTGAAATTGAATTCCTTTTCCTTTTCACCACATCTCCCTGCACACTGCAGAACGTTTGCAGTTTCTTCAATGGAAAAAAGATGGTATGTTGAAAGGAGGTCATTTCTCCCGACTTTGTTTTTGCTCTTAGCCTCCTCTGCTGATCTGCTGAGTTGGTTACTCAGTACCCTGAGATGATTAGAGTCAGCTTTGGCCCCAGATGACCCCACTATTACTGGTTGTAGGATCAGTTCTAACTCCCAGGCAGAGAATGTAGAGGAGAAGCCTAGGAAAGGGCAGATAAATGTTCACCCAATTAGTGACTTCATAGCCAGCCAAGTGACTTCATAGCTAGAGCCAAGTGCCATCGAGTTGGATCCGACTCATGGTGACCTCATAAGCACAAGAAAGTTTTTCTTAAAATAAACAGGTTCTCCTTTGAGGCCCTGGTGACTTTTATATCATATTATGAGTATAGATCTTCCTTTTCTTTTATTTGAAAAACTTTTTTTTTCCATTATAAAAATAGAAATGCTCATTTTTAAAACTTAGGAGAATTCATATTAGATAAAATTAAGATTCATCTACAATCTCAAATAAACCACTATTAACATGTTGGCATATATCCAACCAGTACTATTTCCTATGAATGGTTATCATTTCGCATAGTTGTATCTCAAATGTATATACAATTTTGTACTCTGATTTCATTTAATATTATATGCTATGATATCCAATACTGTAACTTCATCATTTCCTTATTGTTAGAAAACTAGGCTTTCTGCATTCTTGGTATATAAATGACATGACAATGAAGTGCTTTGTACATCTACCTTTTTCTCTATATTTAGGATAGATTTCTAAAAGATAAAAAAAATGCGTGAAAGCATGTCAGCATTTCTTTTCATAGTCAACAACCATGTACATGGGTATTATCAGTGTTTTAAATTAGCTAATGTAATTTTGTAGGCCAAAAGGTGGTATTTTATGATTGAAATAATTATTAGTCTGTCATGATTGAACTTAAATAAAAGCCTAATTGAAAGTATTCTCTGTGAGTGGAAATTGCTTTAACTTGTTATTTAGACCATTCATCATCTAGATCCTGTGTAGGTTTCTATGTAGGTGATGTAGATGTGTTTGCCACTCAAGACCAGGCAAGGCCAACTAGTCAAAGATATGACAGTCAGCCAAAGATGCCAGTTCCCAGGGGTTTGTCTCACATACCAGAAAGAACAACACCATCTAAGGCTGAGTTCTGTAGAGGAGAAAAACCAGTGAAGTATATATATATGAATGTACATTGTGCTGTTTAGGTCCTGTAGAGTTGGTTCCAGTTCACAGTGTACAACAGAATGAAACACTGCCAGTCGTGCACCATCTACTTGTGTTACTTCCGCTATAGCATCACTAGATTACTAAGACAGTTTCCTAACTCCAGATCTTTGCACATTTTTTTATAAGACTTTATTTTGTCTTCTCAAGCCACCCTTTAAATATTCTGTTCAGCTCTTCATCATTTTTTCCATTGACTTTAGCTACTGTACCTTTCGAGTCTTTTCAGACAGTGATTTGAGTTTTTTCTTTTTTTCCTGATTTTATTTATTTTTAATTTTAAATGACTGTTTTGCTTACTTCTTAGATGATGGCCTTGATGCCATTCTGCAACTCATCTGGTCCCCATCATTAGTGTTTAGTGTATTACGTCTGCTTTTGAAATGGTTTCTAAATTCAGGTGGGTTATACTTAAGGTTATATAGATGGACTTTCATGGTTTTCTTTTAATTTTCTTCAGCTTCATTTTGACTTTGCATATGAGCAGTTGCTATTCTGTTCCACAGTCAGCCCCTGACTTTATTTTGGCTGATGACACTGAGCTTCTCTGCCATGGGTTTCCACAACAGAGGTCAATTTGATTCTTGTGTTTTCCTTCTGGTGAGATCCATGTGTATAGTTGCCATTTATGTTGTTGAAAAACGGTGTTTGCAAGGAGTAAGTCATTGTCTTGTAAAAGTCTATCATGAATCTCCAGCCTTGTTTCTATCACCAAGGTTGTAGTTTCCAACTATCAATCCTTCTTTGTTTTGAACTTTTGCATGTCAGTCACCAGTAATTATCCATGCATCTTGACTGCATATTTTATCAATTTCAGACTGCAGAAGTTGGTAAAAATCTTCAGTTTCTTCATCTTTGGGATTAGTGGATGTTAATCCTATCGCCGACAGCATTTTACATCAGAATAGATCTTGAAATGTTCATTTTGACTACAAATATGCCATTCCTCATCAATTTGTCATTCCCAGTATAATAAAGCATATGATTATCTAATTCAAAATGGCCAATACCAGTCCATTTTAGCTCACTAATATCAGTGTTTATGCTTCCATTTCTTTTTTGATGACTTTCAATTCTCCTAGAGTCATACTTCACACATTCCACGTTATGATTACTAGTGGACATTTGCAGCTGTTTCTCCAGATTTTGAGTTGTGCCGCATGAGCAAAAGAAGCATGACTCCATCCATATCAGTAGGGTCAACTTTGAGGAGGCAGCTCTTCACTAGTCTTTTGAGTGCTTTCCAACCTGAGAGACTTATCTTTTGGCACTATGTCAGTGTTCTGCTACTATTCATAAGGTTTTCATTGGCCAATTTTTTAAAGACGTAGTTGCCAGATCCTTCTTCCTGACCTCTCTTAGTCTGGAAGCTCCACTTAACCTGTCCGCTGTGGGTGACCCTGCTGACATTTGAAATACTGGTGGCATAGCTTCCAGTATCACAGCAACATGTAAACCACTACAATAAAAAAACTGACAGGTGAGTGGTGGAAAAATAGAGAGACATTTACTTCAAGGAAATTGTACACACAGTTGTGGAGCTTGGCAAACCCATGAGTCAAGCATCAGACTGAAGGCTTCTTCTGACTCACCTTGTTACAGGGACTGATGAATCCCAAATCACTAGGTCAGATAGCAAGCTGCTGGCACATGTCCCAAGAACCAGAGGTCAGAATATGATGAGTATTGGATGCAGGACTGAGAGAGAGTGAGCTCTTTCTCAACATCCATATATATCAGATATAGGAAATACTTTCTGCAGCTGATTGCCTGCTCACATCAGAGCACAAAATGGAAGATGATTACATAATATCTGCCAAACCACTGAGAATTATGGCCTAGCCAAGTTGAGTGAGACATTACCTTAATTATCGCAAACACTGAAACAGAAGGCTGGGAGTGACTGTCACTTTTGATTACTCTTCCGTTCATTTTCCATGTAAGTAATAAACTATCTGAATCTAAAAGGGACTCACTTATCAGCCAAATGAGTCAGAGCTTGGCCTTCCCCTGTCTTGTATGTTTGAGAAGTTGTGGAGGAAAGTAGAGAAAAATGTGTACAATACTTAGTGGACTGATTGTACAACGAGTTAGAGTGTGGACATACTATCAATATGAGGTCTCAGTGGAAGACATCTTGAGTGGAAAGGCCGATTAACCTTTTTTAAAAAAATAATAATGTTTTTGGTGAAGGTTATACAACAAATGAAGTTCCCTTTTAACAATTTCTGTGCATACTGTTCAGTGACATCGGTTACATTTTTTACGGTGTGTCAGGATTCTCGTTATATCCATTATGGTTGTTCTGTTTCTCCTGACTAACCTGTGGTTCTTTTTCAGGACCTGAAAGTTTTAACCCCAATGGAAAATGAAACAGGGTTGATCTTTTCCCCACAGGCTGTACTGGCTGGGATTATTCTGAGCAATGTCATTCCCTACCTTGAGAGCATGTCCAACCTACCTAATCTGTGGAAGCAGGACCAGTACGATTTTGTGAGTATGTAGCACTAGCTGAGGAAGTCAGAAAACCCCAGTGGTATAGTGGTTAAATGTTACAGTTGCTAACCAAAAGGTTGGCAGTTTGAGTCTACTAGGCACTCCTTGGAAGCTCTGTGAGGGAATTCTGTCCTCTCGATATGGTCTCTGTGAGTCGGAATTGACTTAGCAATGGGTTTGTTTTGGTGTTTTGGAAGGACAGAGGAGAAGGTTAGAGAGAGGGAAAAGAGAACAAGCAAAAGAGATTAGTCACAGACATGACAATTACTAGCCACTCTTGGATGTCTTGTACTTCTGCTTTAAAAAGGAGTCAAAACGAAAAGCCAAACCCAGTGCTGTTGATGCTAACTCATAGCAACTGTAAAAGTCAGAGTAGAACTGCCCCATAGAATTTCCAAGGCACACCTGGCAGATTTGAACCACCGACTTTTCGGTTAGCAGCTGTTGGCAAATTAATATACTGAGACTTTATTCCATCTGTACAAAACTAAATAAAAGAATTAAGTGTGATAGTTAGATGCTGTGGAGTCAGCTCTAACTCATCACAACCACGTGTACAACAGAACAAAACATTGCCTAGTTCTCCCCTATCCTCACAATTGTTGCTATGCTTGAGTCCATTGTTGCAGCCACTGTGTCAGTCCATCTTGTTGAGAGTCTTCCTCTTTTCTGTTTACCTTATCAACTATAATGTCCTTTTCCAGGGACTGGTCCCTCCTGATAACATATCCGAAATATGTGAGACTGAGTCTCACCATCTTCTTGCTTCTAAGGAACATTCTGGCTGAACTTTATCCAAGACAGATATGTTCACTCTTCTGGAAGTCCATCAGATAGTCAGTATTCTTCCTCAACACCATAATTCAAAGGCATCAGTTCTTTAATCTTACTTATTCATTGTCTAGCTTTTGCATGCACATGAGACAGTTGAAAATACCATAGCTTGGATCAGCTGTACCTTAGTCTTGCAAGAGGTGTTTTCCAGCAGATTTGCCCAATATAATGCATCATTTGATTTGTTAACTGCTGCTTCAGTGGGTGTTGATTGTGGATCCAAGTAAAATGAAATTCTTGACAGCTTCAATATTTTCTCCATTTATCATAATGTTGCTTTTTGGTCTAGTAGTGAGGATTTCTGTTTTCTTGATGTTAAGATGTGATCCATACTGAAAGTTACAGTCTTTGACTTCATCAGTATGTGCTTCAGGTCCTTTTCACTTGAGCAAGCAAGGTTATATTATCTGCATATTGCAGGTCATTAATGAGTCTTCCTCCAATCCTGATGCCATGATATAGTTTTCTGTATCGTTGGCTCAGTTTTCTGTATCGTTGAATAGGTATGATGAAAAGATACAACGCTGACACACAGCTTCCCTAATTTTAAACCATATAGTATCCACTTGTCCTGTTAGAACAACTGCCTCTTGGCCTATGTACAGATTCCTCTTAAGTACAAGTAATTGTTCTAGAATTCCAATTATTTGCATTGTCATACATAATTTGTTGTGATCCACAAAGTTGAATGCCTTTGCCTAGTCAATAACACAGGTAAACAGTTATCTGTATTCTCTACTTTCAGCCAAGATCAGTCTCACAGCAATGATATCCCTTTTTCCACATCTACTCCTGAATCCACCTTGAATTTCTAGCAATTCCCTGTGAGTGTACTGGTGCTTTGAATTATGTTCAGCAAAATTTTACTTGCATGTGATTTTAATGATATTGTTTGATAATTTCCACATTCTGTTTGATCACCTTCCTTTGGAATGGACACAAACATAGATGTTTTCCAGCTGGTTGGTCAGGTAACTGTCTTGTAAATTTCTTAGCATAAATGAGTGATCACCTCCAGGAGGTGATTCCAGGAGGGCTTTTGTCCCCTCAACCAGTGCCTTCAGTGTGGCTTGAACATCTTCCTTCAGGGTCATCAGTTCTTGGTCATATGCTACATTCTGAAATGGAGTATCAACCAATTTTTTTCTTTTTTGGTAGAGTGATTCTGTGTATGCCTTCCATCTTCTTTGATGCTTCCTGTATCATTTAATGTTTTGCCCAGAGAATTCTCCAATATTGCAACTTGAGGCTTAAATAATTTCGTTTCTTTCAGAGTACAGAATCCCAAGTGTGTTTTTCCCTTTTGATTTTCTAACTCCAGATCTTTGCACATGTTATTATATTACTTTGTCTTCTTGAGACATCCTTTAAAATCATCTATTCAGCTCTTTTATTTCATCATTTCTTCCATTCCCTTTCTACCCCATGTTCATCAAGTTTCAGAGATATCCATAAAGTAGCTATAGAAAAACCTAACCAGCTGTCGAGTGCAACTTCATGCGGGTCAGAGTCAGTGTGTTCCATAGGGCTTTAGGGGGCTAGCTTTTTGGAAGTCAATTATGAGGCCTTTCTTCCAAGGCACCTCTGCGTAGGCTTGAACCTCCTTTTTGTTAGCAGTTGAGCACCTTATCCATCTGCACTTCCCGGGGTATTTGATGGCTACACTTACATACAAATCTAATAAAAAAGGTTTTTCATACATTGCACATTTGAATGATACTTAATCTAGTTAACAGAAATGCATTCCAGGATAGGAGACCATAATTCTGACAAAAGAAGGTGTCTTTCCTGGGGGAAGAACTAATGAAACATCCTCCTTCCCACTGGAGCACAAAACCAGAGGACAGAAAAGAAAGACATCAAGAAATAAAAGATGGGGGATGCCATGTAATGAGAGGACATGGCCTCAGCAGGGAAAGAAAAATAAGAGAGGGGCGACTTTTTGAAGCCAGGTGCCTGAGGTGCTAAGAGGGATGTGGCCCAGAGCACAGGTAGTGGTTGTAGTTCTAGGAATAGGGATAATAATTCCAATAGTACTGGAGAGAATGAGAGGAAGTCGAGTGCAAATACTGAGAAGTGGAAGGGGAAATAAATATTTAAGGTAGTTCCATCCTATTTTCTCTGTAAAGATGGAGGCAAATTTGTGTGCTGAGAATGATGAAGGTGGTAGGATGGGTACTTGTAAAGGATGTTGAAGATTTACATTAACTGTTACAGGTCTTGGAGGGCAATGCTGGTAGAAATTCCACTTTCCACAGGGAGGTCTGAGTTCAAGTCCCAGCTGGTGGTATTCATGGTATTCATGGTATTCCACTCACCTGTCAGTGGAAGCTTGTGCGTTGTTATGATGTCAAACAGGTTTCAGTGGCGCTTCCAGACTAAGATGGAGTAGGAAGAAAAGGCTGGCACTCTACTTCTAAAAACTGATTGGTGAAAACACTATGGATTGCAACAGTCCAAGCTGCATCGCAGCACACAAGGTGTGACAGTTAAGTCCATGAACTTAATCATTCTAAGTGCTACATACCTCCTTGCTGAATATCACTATGGTCACCTTCGAAGTACTCCCCTTGGGAAGCTGTGCACTAATGCCAGCACCTAGTCCACCCTTCAGAGCAATTTTGGAACTCTTTCTGAAATGGCCATTGTGCATGGTGGCAAGGTGGCAGGTTTTCAAACTTAATGTATAGTTGTTTGTGAGGAAGTTTTTAGCCAGTAAACAAATAACTATTGGAACACCCTCCCTACTCACCTGATCTGGCCCCCAATGACTTTTTTCTTTACTCAAAGATAAAGGAAATATTGAAAGGAAGACATTTAGATGACATTCAGGACATCAGGGCTCTGATGCCATTCCAGAAAAAGAGTTCCAAAATTGCTTTGAAGGGTGGACTAGGCACTGGGGTCAGTGCATAGCATCCCAAAGGGAGTACTTTGAAGGTGACCGTAGTGATATTCAGCACTGAGGTATGTAGCACTTTTTCTAGGATGAGTTGTTCACAAACTTAATTAGCAGTCCTCGTAAGTCTAGGCAACATTGGGTTCACTCTTGCATGGGGTCACCATGAGTGAGCAGTGACTGTCAGCTAACAACAAGTATAGATCTTGGAGTAGCAGCTGCCATCATGTAAGCATTGCCTTCTTTGAGTTGCTTTACAAATGATATTTGTAATAACAACAAAGCCTGTAAAACAGACAGATAATCATTATTCCTATCTTGCCCTTGAGGAGACTGAAGTTTAGAGTGAAAGAAGAGAGAGATGACCGAGGAGGCATGAAAGGATTGCTATATAGCATTGAGAACCTGTTTGTGATGGCATCAGTCCATATGACTGTAATTTTTTTTCTCTCTGAATCTTAGCAATAGGGAGGAGGTAAAGGTGAATTGAAAGTAATTTTCTGAATTCTGCCTGTTCTCTTGGTCTTCTTTTTTCTTTCGTTCCCTTTTCCCTAAGGTTATATGGATAGTAACATTCTCATCTGCAATTCTTCTGGGACTGGATGCTGGACTACTTGTTGGGGTATCTTTTACCTTCTTCATCATCACAGTTCGTTCACACAGGTACTTCATCTCAGGGAATAGGTGGTGAGGCACAATAAGACAAGATACCTAAAGGCAAGTATCCTGTCCTTTCAGAGCTAAGATTTACCTCCTGGGCCAGATCCCCAACACCAACATTTACAGGACCATCAGTGACTATCGGGAGGTAAGAATCCAAATCAGTACCACCCCTGTGCCCAAGGGATGGGGTGGGCCAGGCATGATGTTTTGTGTTTCCGTGGGTGTCTTCATTATTGTTGGTTGTACTACAGATATCCATTAAGGAAGAAGGGGGAAGAGGTGTACAAGGGTAAGACAGGCACTTAAGTAAGGCAAATGTTTATAGCAGCTAGACAGTGAAGGATTATTTAAAAATGTATTTTAGGGGGAGGAAGACCAAGAAAAAGAGAGAAGTAAGGAAAGGAGAGTGAAAGAAGAAAGTTGGAAAAGCAGTGGGGTAGAATGGAAAGGAAAGGAGGGATATTCTATTGTTACATCTAAGAAAGAAGAGATTCTCCAGGAGGTTCTGAAGAGATTAAAAAAAAAAATTGCAGCCATCGCCACTATTTATTTCTAAAACTTTTCTGTCACCCTAAACAGAAGCTCTGTACCCATTAAACAGTAACTCCACTTTCCTTCTCCAGCCCCTGGTAATCTCTGTTCTACTTTCTGTCTCTTTGAATTTGCCTTGTCTAGACACCTCATGTAAGTGAGATCAAATGATATTCGTCCTTTTGTGTCTTTCACTCAGCATGATGTTTTCAGGGTTCATCTATGTTGCAGCATGTGTCAAAACTTCATTGCCCTTTATGGCTGAGTAATATTCTACTGTACAACACATTTTGTTTATCCATGCCTCTTTTGATGGGTAGAAACCCTAGTGGCCTAGTTGTTAAATGCTATGGCTGCTAACCAAAAGGTCAGCAGTTCAAAGCTGCCAAGTGCTCTTTGAAAGCTGCCAAGTGCTCTTTGGAATCTCTATGGGGCAGTTCTACTCTGTCCTGTAGGGTCACTATGAGTTGGAATTGACTTGACAGTAGTGGGTCTTGGTTTTGTGGATGACTGTGTGAGCCTATGAAAGAGCTGAGAAATTGCCCTAAACTTAGCATTTTATCTTGCAGATCACGAACATTCCTGGGGTGAAAATCTTCCAGTGCTGCAACTCCATCACGTTTGTGAACATTTACGAGCTGAAACAGAGACTGTTAAATGAAGTAGCTGCTTTCTTCCTCTCTTTGCTTACCTGCCATGCGCCCCCACTGTGCCCTGTTGCCTTCTTTTCCATCACTCACCCTCAGCTTGCCATCCCTGTTGTATCTTCCAGGTTGATATGAGGAGGGTGTGTCTTAAAGAAGAAGAAATTTTCAGCCTGTTTACTCATAGTGGCCCCAGAGGAGCAGAAAGGTATTGTCGGTGTTACTGCAACTGTGACGAACCAGAGCCACCACCCAGGGTTAGAAACTTTTTTTCTTTTCTGGAATTTTTCTCACATTTTATAAAGTATACTGAGAATTTCTAAAAATAAAATTCACAACCCCTCAATGACTGTGATAGCTAGATAGGCCTCAGAGAACTGCAAATCAAAGATTTCTACTCATAAATAAAGATGCAGGCACTGCTTTAAGGTCTAGAATTTGACCTGAAAGTAGAGAGGAAGAGCTCTTCTGAATCTTCTACTTTCTATGTGATGGCAAGCAACTTATCTGAGTACAAAGAGTATTGTTTGTCTGTTCAGGTTGTTAGTAACTGCCTGGTTGAACCTATTTCCCTCGCTTTTAGCTGACCACCTTTACATTTCTGAAAAGAAATGACCTTAAGATTGTTGTCCAATTCCAGCTAGGGCAAGGCTAGGGGCTGGTGTCTCTAGGATCTGTTAGGATCACCTGATGTCTGCCTAGGACCAGGGAAATGATGGCAGAGAAGCATGAAGGAGCACCAAGCATAGGTTGTGATTCCAGATAGAGATTTTTATGGCATCTGGAAGATATTTTCATACCAACCCTATGAGTTGGAATTGACTCAATGACAACAGGTCTGGTTTGGTTTTGGAAGATATTTTAACTGATGAGTGAGTCACTAAGTGTTTACTTTCAACCCTGACTGGGTCTGATAATCGCCTCCCCCAAAGCAAGGCTTGTCATTTCTAGTTTTCATGCTTTTTTTATTATCATCCAGTGTATAGCCTACACCCAGGACTTGCAGCTGCACACACAGAGATGTGCACACGCATGTACATACACACCCTACCACCACCACCACACACCTCCTTCCCCTCCCATCTTGTTTGTTGTTGTGAGCCATTGAGTCAATTCCAGCTCATAGCAACTGCCATGTCTGATGTATGACAAAGTAGAACTGCCCTATAGGGTTTTCCCTAGCCTATAGTTTTTACAGAAGATCTCCAGGCTTTTTCTCCAGTGGAGCAACTGGTAGGTTTCAGCTGCCAACCTTAGAGACCTGTAAACACACTTGCGGTACCTTTTCAAATGCTGAGTGCATTCTCACACCCACACACCCTAATGAGACTTAGCTTCTACTGAGCTGCCAGAAAATACCAACTGTGATGTCATAACTTGGTTAATGAGATTCAAAGAACATTTCCTCCAACTGCTATAATTAGCACTATATTTAATCTTTATTTTATTACTTTTATTTTATCCATTTATTATTTATTTTTTTATCCATTTATCATTATTTTATCCATACTGTGTTGGGTATTGTAGAGAACATTTGCATAATAGCAGTGTTTATAGGCTGCATTGTGTCCCCTCAAAATGTGTGTCAACTTGGCTAGGGCTGTGATTCTCAGTATTGTATGATTGTCCACCATTATGTCATCTGATGTGATTCTCTTGTGTGTTGTAAATCCTACTTCTATGATTAATGAGGCAGGACACAATCTACAAAATTAGGTTGTATTATCTCTTTTGAGATATAAAAGAGAGTAGCAGTCAGAGACTGGGGGACCTCATGCCAAGAAAGTCGTGTCAGAAGCAGAATGTGTCCTTTGAACACAGGGTCCGTATGTTGAGAAGCTCCCAAATCAGGTGAAGGCCAACAACAAGTACCTTCCCCAAGAGGCGACAGAGAGAGAAAGCCTTCCCCTGGAGCTAGCATCCTGAATTTTGACTTCTAGCCTCTCAATTTGTGAGAGAATAAATTTCTCTTTGTTAAAGCCATCTACTTGTGCTGTTTCTGTTATAGCAACACTAGGTAACTAAGATATACTTCAGAGTGGAAGAGGGCCATTGAGAATTTATTGAGCCCCTCTTATATGCCCAGATTTATGATGCTATGAAAAAGAAAAAAGAATTTCAAGGGTCTCTCTCTTTAGAGAGTTATGAATTTTTTTCACGGAAAGTTTTGAACATATGCAAAAGTAGAGATGAGAGAATAGTAAGTTGTTATGTACCTGCCAGTAGCATTAAGATGTATCAGCTAAGCCAGTCTTGTTCAGCTAAACCCGCACCCACTATTAACTACTCAGAAATCACAGGATTACTGTGAAGCAATTCATGAAGCTGTAAATCCAGTTATAGAGATAACTCTATTACTGTGACATATAGGGCTGTAATTATATTTTATTCATCCTAAAGTTTTTGAATGTTTTTGAACATTTTTGAAACTTAATGCATTGTGCAATTTGATGACATGTCCATTTAATTCATGTTTTCTTTCTGGATGGTACAAGTAATAGTGGTGTACCTTAAAACTGGTAAAATACAGCAATAAACTGTAAATACTGCTATGTTCTAAACTGTGTGTTAGATTCTAACAACTATAAGGCTTCAGGTAAGGGAGATCAAGGTGAGCTCACAAAGGAAATTTCCTAGAAGGAATGGATGTATACTGGTCAGGAGAGAAGCTTGGAATGATTACAGGTATGAAAGAAAAGGACCCCAGGCTAACGGATCATCTTGGGCAAAGGCCAAAACCAAATCCACAGATGTCAAGTTGATTCTGATTCATGGCATGGTTTCCCAGGCTGTCAGTCACCATAGAAGCAGACTGCTATGTCTTTCTCTTGAGGAACAGCTGGTGGTTTCAAACTGTTGACCTTTCAGTTGGCAGTCGACCACTTTAACCACTACACCATCAGGGTCCCTTTGGCCAGAGATGCTGAGGTAGAAGTAAGTGTAAGGTTCTCCAAGTCAGAGGCTGGGACCGTGACATGAGATCAGGCAGGCACAGTGTGAGTGGATTGTGCAAGCCCTTGGACGACAAGACCAGAAGAGAAATGGGAGGCTCCCAGTGTTCCCTCTACCTGGAGGATCTTGCATCTCCTCACCTCAAAGCCAAGCCTCACCTGTCCCCTTAAGGCCTGGTCTCAGAGTCTTTCAACAATGGGGGCAGCTCTTCCATCTGGACTGTAATATTCTTCTGTCCATACCAGTTTCCTTTTTCTTTTTTTGCTATGTTTACTACCTCGTACGATTCTTATCTTGAGTTTTTTTTTCTATTTTCAAAATATTCTTTACAAGCAGCATTATTAGAACAATAACTTCATTTTTAATAAGAACCATCACCCCAAATTATAGCAATCTAGCAAGTGAAGGCTTTTCATTTTCCTGTGTGCCTTATAGGTCTCATCCATCAGTGTTGTGAAGTCCCTTCTCCCCAGGTGGATTCTGATCCCTCCTGTGAAAGCAGAGTCCACATTCACCTCCTGCCTGTCCTCTCTCTAGTGCTTGATACTGGCTTTAAACCATCACAGGCACATAAAGCCTATTAGAGAAATGAAAGGAGCAAGAGGAAGTGACTGCTGTGCCCAAGTCAGTTTTTGTCTTCTGTAGGATATCTGACAAAAGGTGGTTGCACTGATGATGAAAGCGACTGTTGAGAAAAGGGACTGATGGAAGAAATATTAGTTGGCACTAGAAGCTAATTGGAAGTCAGGAATAAGACAAAGGAATAAATCAATAACTTTGAGTTACTAGAACAATGATAATGCCATTAATGCACATAGAGAAGTTGGGAGGGGGATGCGATGAGTGGTGACAATAAGGAAAGACGAATGCGGACTTAGTGACGAGCTTGAAACAACAGTGAGGTATCCAAGTAAAACTGGACAAGCCTGGGGACAAGCTTCATAAAAGAGGAAGTAAACTGACAAATGGAAACAGAACAGTTGTTAAGTACTTCCAGTCCTTGTCTGAGTCCTCTCACAGTTATTTCCTGTTGTCCCAGATTACCTACACAGAACGATTTGAACATAAATCGGGCCACTCCTCTTCCTCCGTTGACCTAGTCCACTGCTCACGCTTTGAAAGCACATCCACAGACCAGACTACGTCTGATGAGCAAGTGCCATACACAGTATCTTCCATGTCTCAGAGGAATCAAAGTCAGAACTTGGAGGAGGAGAAAGCCTGGGCTCCTAATAACATGAGAAATGCCTCATCACAACTGCCTGATTCTACTGAAAGTCAGGAGATGAGTAGGTCACTCCTCCCTTTCTCAAGTGCTTCCCTTCTGCCCACCACCCACACCATCATCCTGGAATTCTCCATGGTCCATTTTGTGGATCCAAAGGCTTCAGTCATATTAAGACAGGTAAGTCCCGGGGAAGCTTTAGCAAGAACTCTGATGCCCTCCCCCTACTGCACAGATCTGGATCAAATCTTGTTAGTCTCTGACCTGCTGCTATGTGATTTATCGCTAGACCACCTGAAACTTGAACAGTGGAGGTAGTTTAAGGTCAACCAGAATGAAAAGAGAATGAACCAACTTTGATTGAACTCTGTCTGGAGCTGGTTTAGTAAGAATGGTACATAATTATTTCTTGAGGAATAAAAAATAGGAAACTCCTAAAGCCACTGAAACAGGAATTCATACCATGCCCAGCAATTCCCAGTATATGCTGGGAATTAGGTGAAGATTTTTTCCAAGGAATGTCTGAATGTTACACAAATACTCCTCAAGAACTGTCCCCTACTTAGCTGCATTGAGCCAGGCACTCTAAAAACACCTGCATGCCTTTTGCTCAGAACTGAAACAGTTGTGATGTAATGACACCCTAAGCCTGCAGCTGCCTGTCCAGTACCTACAGTGTCTTCCCCATTCCCTCTTCATGGCCTGCATCTTTGGATGAGAAGGGCAGGACAGATTTTTCCTTGAAAAGCTGCATTCCTTATCCCAGCTTCTCTCCTACTCTGGTTTCCCTGACACATCTCATGTCCTTCTTGTATATTACAAACTAGTATACCCCACTGGTTTCATTGTTTCATGTCTCAAAAGTGCAATATCTGTTTTTGAGCCATTTCTCACTATTCTTTATAGCACTCTATCTCCCTCTCGTTCCTGTTGGTGATGGCTTAAATTTAAGCTTCCTGAACACTGACTTCCTGGCTATGTGCACTCTCTCTCACTCTTGCTCCTTTGGCTGATTTTCCATCTTTTATCCTTCTTATTCTAAAGGAATGCACTTCTCTCTTAGGTGAGTCCAGCTCCTCTGGTCTGAGGTTAGTAAGCCTTTCATAACAGAAAAAACTCTGATTGGTGGTCTAGAGGTGTGCCCTCTGCCCTGGCTTTGCTACTCGTTGTCCATCTAACTGAAGACAAGTTGCTAATTGCACTGGGTCTCAGATTCTTTATCTATAAAATGACAGGCTTAAAAGAGATTAATGCTAAGGGCTTTTCTATCCATTAGATTCTGCCACCTTCCAATTTTATACTTTTAAGTATACTTGATATTCTCTTGGAAACCATGGTGACATAGTGGTTATGTGCTACTGCTGCTAACCAAAACGTTGGCAGTTCACATCTGCTAGATGTTCCTTGGTGGTGTAGTGGATAAGTTCGACAGCTGCTAAGCAAAGGTCAGCAGTTCAAATCAGCCAGGCGCCCCTTGGAGACTCTAGAGTAGTTCTGCTCTGTCCTATAGGGTTGCCATGAGTTGGAATCAACTCGACAGCACTGGGTTGCATTTTGAAGTGTTCTTGGAAACTCCATGGGATAGTTCTACTCTGTACTAGGGTTGCTATGAGTAGGAATAGACTTAACAACAGTGGTTTTGGTTTTTGGTTTTGGATATTCTCTTATCTTTGAGACTTTTCCATCTCAGGTAGTTTTAGTAGGTTGTCGTCCCTTCTCCCAGTATTGTTGTAGTTGTTACCGTAGAGTTCATTCAGCCTGCATTATGGAATGCCTACTATGTGCCAGACCAGGTTGGGCACATTATGCACCATCCCATTTAATTCTTGCAATAGGCCTGAAACATAGGCTGAGTTCTTCCTTAAGCTCTCAGCTAAGAAATGGCCTGGCCAGGATTTGAACTTAGCACATCTAAGATGACATCATTCTTTCTGTCTGTTTTGCAGTGTTCTTGTGTCATCCCTCCCTCCTCTGTTTTATGCAGTCACCATATGTTCTGCTCTTGGGCATCACCCGTTCACACCTGGCCTCTGCTGATGACTTCCTGTTCCATCCTTACCATAGAGGCAATGCCAGACACACCTGTGTTACCACTGGCAGGGACACACAGGGCAGTTGTACAATTTTAAAAAGATTGGGTTCTTCATTTCCTTTATAATTGCTCTTTACTGCCTTAGTAGAGGAAATCATCTTTTGTTCATTTTATAATTGAAATTGTAAACCTAGTAAGAATTACAGCTGTCTGTTCTTTTTTAAAACAATTTTTAAAAACTGTTGCTGTTAAAAATATTCACAGCAAAATGTATACCTATTCAGGTTTCTTCTTATACAATTTAGTGACATCGGTGACATTGAGTTGTGCAGCCATTCTCACCCCTTTTTCTGGGTTGTTCCTCTCCCATTAACATAAACTCACTGTCCTCTAAGGTTCCTGTCTAATCTCTTAAGTTGCTCTTTTCAATTTGATTCTCTATAGATAGTTCTTAAAAGAGCATAATGCTCAAGGCAGACCCACTTTAGCTCAAAAGCAAAACCAAATGCTGTGCTGCCAAGTTGATTCCGATGCATAGCAACCCTATAGATCAGAGTAGAACTGCTCCATAGAGTTTCTAAGGAGCACCTGGTGGATTCAAACTGCTGACCTCTTGGTTAGCATGTGTAGTGCCTAACTGCTATGCCACCAGGTTTTCCTTTTAACTAGTTAAGCTAAACTCTAGTTTGGTTTTAAGAAGACTTAAGGGGATATTTTTGGTTTAAGGTTTAAAAATTAATATTCAGGAAGTACAGAGTCCATGAGAATTTGAAATGTCTGCATTCTGTCCCCCTCCCCCTTCTTTTTTAATCAGGGTCCTTCTATAGAATCTTGAATCCAAATATTTAGCAACCACAGCCAGGTACCATCTGGATTGTCTGGTCTCATGGCAAAGAAGGCAGTTGTTACAGAGGTGATTAGCCACATATTCCATTCCATGCCTTTCTACTATTCCTGACTTTCCTCCTTTCTCTGTTGCTCCAGGTAAACAGAGGCTAATTGTTGTGGCTTGGATGGCCACGACCACAGGCACTATGCAATGAAGTAGGAGCTTCAGAACAGAAGCTCTTAATACATTATTAAGCCATGACCCTAAACCTCCAAACCTAGAAACCAAATTCCATCATGTGTTTGGTTGTACATAAGCAGCCTCAGAAGCTACTGTTTTTTCATTTGTTTTTGTTCTTTGTCGGTCATTGTTTTAAATATATCTGTAACACAACTTTTCCCTATTCAACTTTTTATAGGTGTATAACTTACTGCAATTAGAATCATTGGCTATGTAACCCTCTCCTTGATCAATGCAATTTTTCCATCACCGTTAACCCTCCTCTTGTCCCTCCCTCCTGCCCCTGCTAACCACTAATAAACTTTGGTCTCTGTACATTTGCCTTTTCTTGTCTTCTTACATAAATGAGATCATATAGTATCTGCCATGTTGTGATTGGCTTATTCGCTCAGCACGATGTCTTCAAGCTCCACCCATACTTGTAGCTTGTATCAAGACTTCATTTCTCCCCCTAGCTGAGTAGTTGGGTGCCTTGGAAGAAAGACCTGGCAGTCTACCTCAGAAAGATCATAGCCACTGAGCACAGTTCTACTCTGACACACACACAGTCACCATGAGTTGTTATCGACTTAACAAGTTTGGTTTTGTTGTCTGATACATATTAAAGTCAAATGTAACTTTGCAGAGTAGCTCTTGATTATAACTCTCAGGGTTTCTGAATTTTATTCTCTAGTGTATCACTTGGATGTCTCCGGGCCACATTTTGCCTACTCTGTTCAGTGAACTCCAGGGAGAAGGGGTCACATGCAAACATTATGCAATAATTCTAGGATGTCACTGTTCCTGATGACTTTCTAGTGTGTTCACATCATACCTGTGCCAGCTCTGTGCTGGTACTTTCCTCATACGAACAATACCTGTTTCCATGAATAGTTTTTGCATTGAGCAGCCCTCCCTCTCCTTCCCCACACTGTCACAAGACAGTTGATCCTCTTTTTGTATTCCTGGTACTTCAGACATTCCCTAGCATGTAGAAGTCCACTTATCAAATGTTATAGAACTGAACTGGAATGCAAAGATGGATACATCCCAGAAAATGAATGACCAAAGGAGTTTTAAAATTCAGCTAATTAGAAGGCCCTTTTCTAGTTGATTAGCCCTGGTAGAGCATTGGTTGGGAGCTGAGGCTCACCAAAAGGGCAGCAATTGGCATCCACCAGCTTTTCCTTGGGAGCCATATGGGTGCTTCTGTTTTCTATTTTGTAGGGTTGTCATATGAGTTGGAATCAACTCAGTGGCAGCAGGTTTGGCTTGGTTTGGGGTCTTCTAGTTGATCTGTGATGCTCTCTCACACTGATTTACTCTCTCCCCACAGATGTGCAATGCTTTCCAAAACGCCAACATTTTGGTGCTCATTGCAGGGTGTCACTGTGAGTATCCTTCACCCTATGAAAGGGCTGTATTTTGTATCCTGCTCCCCAGGTATCTGACTCTGTGTGTGTTCTGGGTTTCGTTTGTAGCTTCTGTGATCAGGGCATTGGAGAGGAATGATTTCTTTGATGCTGGCATCACCAAGACCCAGCTGTTCCTCACCCTCCATGACGCTGTGCTGTTTGCCTTATCAAGGAAGACACTTGACTCCTCTGAGTTAAGCGTGGATGAATCAGAGACAGTGATACAGGAGACTTACTCAGAAAAGGTTGGATGATGTCAGTCATCTTGGGGTGGGATAGGGTGGGGACAGAGGCCTGATCAGAAAGTGATGGAAAATGTCCAGGAACACTTATTTACTATGGTTATGCCAGATTTTGAAATGTTGACATGATCCCTTACCAACTGGCATGTAGCAGTGGACTTGAGCCCCCAAGTGCCCCTACCATCATGGCATCTTTGTCTCATTCAAAACCACGTCCCAGGCAAAGATGGATTTATCAGCCCAGCAGGGGGCATCAAGGATCTTCTTAAAGCAAGCTTCATTAGTGCTCATGCCATACTGAGTAAATATTTAAAAAAAATTTTCTAGCTATACCTCTAGAGGAAACTGTGGTGGCATTGTGGTTAAGTTCTAGGTCTGCTAACCAAAAGGTCAGCAGTTCACATCTACCAAGTGCTCCTTGGAAACTCTATGGGGCAGTACTACTCTGTCCTGTAGGGTCGCTATGAGTCGGAATTGACTTGACAGCACTGGGTTTGATTTTGGCTTTTTGATACCTCTAGAATCTACCTCCACCACCCCCACCTTTGGGATAAATAGCCAAGGAAATCTGTGAACTAACAACTGATGAACTAATAAACTAACACAACGGTGAACTGAGGAACTAACGAACAGGTCAAGATCTGAATAGCTGACTCTGCCAGCCTAACACCTGGGCTGGTATTTAGGTTGTGAGTGATACAAGATTAAATCAGGCTGGCCAGATGCAAAGGAGAATGACATATAACCAGACTTTTTAGCCATCAATTATAACTAAGTAAAGGCCTGAGCTTCTTTGTGTTTTCAGATCAGTATTTGTGTTAAGTTAAAGCCCACCAGCCCCCCGCAAAAAAAAAGAAATTAAAACACAGATTGGCGCCAAAATATCTAATTACTAGACATTATTTTTAAAATAACTTCAAGTCTTTAATTTACATTTCAATTATGTCTGAGTATATTGAGTATACATTGAGTATATTGAGGTGGTCCTAAAACTTGAGTATACATCAGAGTATTACACTGAGTATACAGAGTATACATTGAGTATACATCACCTAAGCGTGATATTAAAATACAGGTTGCTGGGTGCTTCAGTGCCACAGTCCCCCTAGCTTTCTGATTCAGAGGGTCTAGGGTGGGGGGGGTCTGACAGTTTGCATTGCTAATAAGTTAGCAGGTAATGTTGATAACCCTGGACCAAGGATCACACCTTGAGAACTCTGCTGACATAGGAGATTCAACATGCATCCTCCACTATCGTAATTTAGTATGCCTGGTAATCTTTGGGTATTTGCCAGACAGTACTTAGGAAATGTTTATAGAAACAATTTGAGGCCTAAGATGATATTTTTCGTCCAGAAAGAATTTGATTCTTTTGCCAGCTACCTGGAGGCACCGGCAAACCAACATCACTTTGATCTGATTTCAGGACTAAGAGTTTTTCTAGGCCAACCAGATGTCCCAAAGCCCAGTTGCTGTCTGTGGAAAGGTTTACCACAGCCCCTCCCTTGGCAGGCCTTGGCATCCGGGTTTTGCAACCCTAACCTCTTGGAGCTGTCAGCATATCTCTGCCACATCCAGGTCATTCAGTACCCTTAGGGCAAAAGTGGCCCAAATGCCAGCTTCACCTTTCTAGATTTCTATCTTTCCTAAAATCTTGGCCTGGAAGTTCTTCATGATCTTCTCAGCTTTATGTTTCCTTCAAATCAGAATTTAAACAAACAAACAAAAAATTTCACCCAGCTTTTCTGGTTGTCTTCAGTAGAAGGGTTAGGCTGAGTCGTCTGATTTGTCTTCATTATAGGTAGAAGTTTCTCTGTTTTTTATTTGCAATTACAATCCACTTGATATAATTGTTTTTACATTTTATATGGTCATATCTCTTAATCTTTCCTGATTCCCATTTCCTTTTGATATTTACAAATCCTTCTCACTTAGCAAATAAATAACATTCTCTTTAGGTATTTATGTTTTTATTTTTATATTATACTCTTTGATCTAGCTGTAATTTATTTCAGTGTTTGGTGTTGAAAAGTAATCTTCAGTTTATATCTATAGCACTATTTTGAACTGTGTCATCTGTTGAATAAACTGTCATCACCTCACTGATTTGAGATGCTTTTAATAAAATATTATATTCTTATGAAAGTTAACATCTATTTCTAGCTTAGTTTTTGGGTCACTTAGTTTCTAGCTTCAGTATCACACTGTCCTGATCACTATTCCTTTATAATACATTTTAACATTGGGTTAGAAATGTGTCATCAGTGTCCCATTTCAAAATATGCTTAGTCATTCTCACCAGGTTATTGTTGCAAACCAATTTTCAGATTTGTCAGGTTCCCACAAAACAACAACAACAAAACTTGTTGGAATTTTCATTAAAACAGTAAACAATTTGAGAATTGCTGTCTTTATAGTATTTTTTCTCCCTCCCCAGGAACATAGGCCATCTCTACATTTATTCAACCTTTTAAAGTATTTCATAGTAAAGTTTCACGGCTTTTTCATATAGATAATCCTAGCTAATTTATACTTAACTAAAAATACAAAATATTTCTCCTTTTACTGCTTTTTAAAAGTCAGTTCTTATATTTTCTAACTAGCAATTGCTATCATACAGGAAACTTGTTGTTTAAACCTATTGATTTTTATAAACAAATCTGGTCACTTTTCTGAATCCTCTTACCAGTCATAAAATGTGTTTCATTATTAATTCTTTTAGGATTCCTAAGTAGAAAAATCTTTTCTACAAACCACATTAGTTTCTTACTTTCCAATTGTTAGAATTCTTATTTCAGTATCATGTATTACTACATTCTCTTGACTTCCCAGAACAACGTAAGTAGCAGTGATGAGTCTTGTCTTACTGCTGAATTTAACAAAATATAGCTTCTTATGTATCTCCATTAAGTTTAAGGGTGACAGCTGGTTTCGAAAGGTATTTTGTTTGTTTATTTGTTTGGTTACTAATATTCCTCACAGGACTTATATCAAGACCTGGCATTAAATGTATTGATTTTTTTTTCTGGCATTTAAGATAGGGAAGATTGGGAGAGGAGCAATTTCTATTTCAGAAGTATTAAATTTAAGATGCCATTTAGACATCCAAGTGGAAATGTCAAAAATTCAAGTAAATACATGAACCTGCAGATAAGGAAGAGTTATAACCAAAAAATCATTGGCATATAGATGGCAATAAAAAATTATAGAATTAAATGAGATTACCTATGGTGAGGGTGTAGACAGAGAAGAGAAAATCCCCAGGATCAAGCCCTGTGGCATGCTAACATTTAGAAGTTCAGCAAAAGTAGAGAATATGACAGTGAGACTAGGAAAAAGCATTCAGAGGAAAAGCAGAAGAGCTGTTTCAGAAAGAGTGTGAATGGTTAATTCTGTAGAAGGTAAATGCTACAGATCACTTGTGGGGCACCTGCTATGCAACAGGCTCAGTGCCTGGTACTAGGTATATCAAGAACCAGGCACTACCCTACCTCAAGGAGCTATGGTCTAGTAGGGGAGATGGGTTTGTAAATACCCAAGGCAATATATTATTGGTATTTAATAGAAGTGTGAGTGAGGTACAGTTGGAACACAAAGCTGTGATCCTAAGTGGCCATCTGTGTTCTGAATCTCGAATGATAAGTGTTTGTGGATGAGATGAAGACAAGGCAGGCAAAGGGATCAGAGTGAGCAAAGGTAGGCAGTAGGCAGGCATCTTGGGATAACTTTTTGGCTACAGCAAAGGGTGGGGGCCACAGTTGGAGATAAAGCTAAAGAAGATAGGAAAAGGCCAGATTACGAAGGTCCTTATGTGCCCTGCCATGGATTGCAGTGAGGACTGGCAAAACAAAATCAAGAAGATAAGATATTTCTGAAAGTTGTCTAGACCATTGCTGTTCAAATGGTTAACCATGAGATCCAGGCTAGTTAGAAAAGCCAAAGAAATCAGGAGTTAGGAATAGAAGGAAGTGAAAGTAGTGAGTGACTGAGTGTCTTAGTCATCTGGTACTGCTCTAACAGAAATACCACAAATGGATGGCTTTAACAAAGAAAACTTTGTTCTCACACAGTCCAGTAGACTGCTGGCTCCAAGGGAAGACTCTCTGTTGGCTCTGGAGGAAAGTCCTTGGGCTACATCAGTCTTTCTTTTGTCTGAAAGCATTTCAGTGCATGAACCTCAGGTCCAAAGGAGGTACTCTGCTCTCAGTGCTGCTTTCTTGATTGTATGAGGTCCTCAACTTTCTACTTGCTTCCTTTTCCTTTTATCTCTTACAGGGTAAAAGGTGGTGCAAGCCACACTCTCGGGAAACCCCCTTCACACTGGAGTAGGGAGGTGACCTTAGGTAGAGCGTTACAGTCCCACCCTAATCCTCTTTAACACAATCCAATCTATTAACCACAGGCAGAGATTAGGATTTACAGCATAAGAAAATCACAAAATGGAGAGCAGTCACACAACACTAGGAATCATGGCCCAGCCAAATTGTTACACACATCTGGGGGCACACGGTTCAGTCTATGACACTGAGTAACCAGAGGGCACGAAGAGAACAGATTTAGGCAAGAATTTTTTTTATCTTTTGCTAGGAACCCATAGTTCTGGCACCTTAACTCCTGAAATTCTTTGTGCTCAAAAGTCAAACTTAATTGGAAATTTTAACCTAACTAATTGTGTGTATTTCAGAATGAAGAACCAGGTTTTGAGACTAGCAGTAATCTGGAAATCTCAAAAAATGTAAGCCAACGCTTCAGGTCTTTAACCCAGAAGCCAGAAGTAATGGAAGAATCAGAGCTAGAGCCCACACCTGAGTCAGAGAATGATCTGGATTTGGACCTAGACCTGAGTCCGGACCTAGAGCCTGAGTCTGAGCTGGAACGAGAGCCAGAAATGGAGACTGAGACAGAGACAGAGCCTGAGCCCATGCCTAAATTCAAGCAAAGAGTTTATGCTGTTTCTCCACAGTACTATCGGTCTCCAAATCCCAGTGCCCAGCCTCAGACGCAGCCTCAGACTCGGTCACTGGGGAGGAGGCATCGTCATATGGCTTTACACTCATCCAAGGGCAATGATACTAAGGATCTCTGGGAAGAAGACTGGATATAAGGGGATGGATCCCCTTGGCAAATCCTCCTACTCACAAGGGGGTTGCTTGTCAGAAGACCTAGATTTGATACAAATCAGCAGTACTTGCCTTGTGATTCCATCTGTTTGTTTTAATCCATGCTCAGCACAGGGTCCATACTTGCAGATCACAATGCTAAATGCCAAGAATTATCTGAGTTCCTGATCCAGGCTCACTTTGCTTCACATTCAGCAGATAATCTAATGAAGGTTTCCCTTCTTCACATACCCTATGTCTCTGGGGGGTTTGCAAGACCACCTCTGAGTTACTCCTCCCATCTCTGTTCCCTTTCTCCAAAGAGGAGAGACTCAAATAAAATAAGTCCAGTTACATTTGGGAAGACCTTGGATCTTTTCTGCAGCTTCTACCTTCTATCTCTTCTGTATCACCAGGCATGCCAGCTGGGAGGGATTCCAGAAATGGGCAGATGTGGTAAAGAGATAAGTAAGAAAAAGATAAAGGTCAACACACACACACAGAGACATAGACACACAGAGTTGTGTTTCTGTTTATCAGCAACAATCTGAAGAGGAAAGAAAACAATCCCATATAAAAGAATAAAATTCCTAGAAAAAAAATTTAACCAGGGAGGACATGAAAGGGAGCTGAATGTTGCTGAAATAAATTAAACAGATTTAAATAAATGGAAATAAAGCCTATATATATAAATTGTTAAGATGTTAATATTACTCCAAATGATATACAGATGTAATGCAGTCATTATCAAAATTTCAACAGCCTTCTTTGCAGAAGTAGAAAAGTTGATCCTCAAATTCATATGGAATTTGAGGGGGCCCAAATAGCCAAAATAATTTTAAAAAAAGAACCAAATAGGAGGACTTAGTCTTCTAAATTTCAAAACAACTACCAAGCTATATTAATGAAAACAGTGTGGTACTGGTCTAAGGATAGACTTACAGACCAATGGAATAGAACTGAAAATCAAGAAATAAATCCATCCATTTACAGGCAGTTGATTTGGCCAAAAGAATGCCAAGTTCATTAGTTATGGAAAGAATAGTCTCATCAACAAATAAAAAGATGTTCAACATCATTAATCATTAGGGAAGTATAAATCAAAACCATAATGAAATAGCACTTCACACCCGCTAGGATGCTTATTACTAAAAAAAATCAGAAAATACCAACTATTCAAGAGGATATGGAGAAAAAGAAACATGTGGACCCTGATCACTGCACCAAACTGTCAAGCTGAGGTCTGGGGTCACCAATAAAAGCATGACCATGACTTACACACAGGCATTGGATGGAACTATGCCTTATATACAGAGAGCAAGACTGGCTTCCACAGTGGGCATTGATGCCCTTTGTCCAGTAGGTCACTCCTCAAAGTCAATGGTGGGGTGCACATCCTCCTCTCCTGCTGAGTAGAAGGGTTCCATTCCTTCGCCACCGGAAATAGATACAGAAATGGAGTTGACCAGGTGCTTACCATATGACATACATGCATGAGCAGAGGTGAGAGAAAAAGTTTACTGTGTACCTAAAGCATGGAGGGAGTCTCCCCCCAAAGGAGAAGAAGTTCAAAGAGAGAGAAGCTTAGTTCCCAGCCTCCACATTAGGGGATGCTCCTGGCTCAAGGCTTCTGATTAGACAGCCTAAGTAAGAGGCTGTAGCTGACCACCCTCTGAACTGGCCAACTTCCCAGGACACCAGAAAAAACTGTAAAGTGATCACAAGCCCATGTGTCCATTGTCCGTTGTCATGTTCTCCTCCAAGCTAAGATAGAATTTCTTCCATGTATCAGTCAGGGTCCCAACAACAGGTTGAATTCAACTCAGATGATTTGAGTGAGCAGTTCAATAAAGGACAAATTTAAGTGTAATGAGCAGGATTATGGGTACAAATGATGGTGAGATTCCAGGAACTAGCCAATGGGAAATCATTGCCATCTATAGGGACAAAGAAAGAAAAAAGGTACCTCAGCCCTGTGAGAGCTGGAACTATGGCAAGAGCAGTGGAGCCAGGGAACACACCAACTGCTCAAGACACACAGTGCCTCTGAAGCAGAGAGGGAGGTACCCGAACTTCTTCCTATCAGCCCTTTGATCATCTAACCAGAGTCTCCTAGTGGCCAAACTGGCCAGGATGGGTGAGAGCTGTCAACAGAGACTGGGCAGTGCAGTTTATACAGGTCTGTTGTTCCTGGAGCACAGAGCAGCATAAAGAATGGATGTGTAGTCAGGAGGGCAGAGAACAGCCAGCTCAGTCAGGGACCAGTGGGAGGGGAGGGGTGACAGAATCCAAAGAGAATAGCTGCCTAACACACACAGGAGACTGGACAAAGTATAGAGCCAAATTCCCGTTTCCAGTCACAGGGCCAGCCACCATCCCCCAAAATAGGACCCAGGTAAATACAGAGAAATTCGCCTTATGAGGAGCAGAAAGCACTGCTACTGGACTCAGCATAAGGTAGAAATAATTAAAGGGTAGTTGGCTAATTGCTGGAGACTGAGTGTGGATTAGCTTGAGAATTAGAGGTACAACCTTGGAGGGAGCTGGGCACACTGTTAGCATTTTTTTGCCTCCAACAGCCCCACTAGATTCTGACTGTGAAGCTTAGAAAAAAACTCCCTCTGTGCTTCTGGCAGGGGGAGGGGAAACACTAGCGATTTTGAAATGGTGCTGAAGGAAAACTGCTTTGTCTAAGCCTAACCAAAGAAGAGGAACCCTGGTGGTGCAGTGGTTAAGAGCTCAGTGACTTACCGAAAGGTCAAAGGTCGGCAGTTTGACTCCATCAGCTGCTCCCTGAAAACCCTATGGAGCAATTCTACTCCACCTTACAGGGGCACTATAGGTCAGATGCAACTTGCCAGTAATGAGTTTATTTGTTTTTGTAGGTGGTGGTGGTTAACTGACAAGGAGGAAGGGTAATATCCAAATACAGGCCTGTCTAGCCTTCCACATGGGGAAGGGAGATACTAAGTTTATAAACCCCTCTATCTTAGAGGGAAGGCATAAAGGGGAAAGGAATATCCAGTTCCAGCCCCCTCCAGCCCTCTTGTTTCACCCATGATTTGGGGGGGAATTAAAAAAACAAAGCTGCAGAGCACATTTTGAAGCTCACTACACAGGGAGATCCTGTTTCTTTTTTTCAGTCTTTTTTTCTTTTGCTTTTCAGTTTGGTAAGTATCTACTGACATATTTTCAGGTGCACTGATTCTTCTCAGCCATGTCCAATCTCTGATAAGCCCGTCAAAGACGTGACTCTCTAAAAGACTCAGATCTAATCAGAGGACTATAAAATATTTCCCTTCCCCCAACACCTTACCAACACATCAGCATCAACAAGGTTTTACAGTGAGGTGTAAGTGACACAGCCTCAGTTTCTCTACTGGATACAACATGTCTGACTTGAAACAAAAAAATTACACACTATGTTAAAAGATATACAAACAAACAAACAACAACAACAACAAAAAAAAAAAACAACCCTGAAGAAACAGGGCAATCATCAGGACCAGACTCAACAGGCAGACTTTGGAATTATCAGATTATGAATTTGAAATAACTGACTAATATGCTACGGGTTTATAAAATTGGAGGAGAAGGAACCTCAAAACCTGTCTGAACTTCTGAACTTCAGCGAGACAATGTGAATAAAGATCAAGCCAAGGCTAATCCCTGAGAGGCGGGGTCAGACATACCCCCACCCTCCAGCCTTTCTGCCATTTCTGACATCAGCCATCCATACTTCTCTTCTGGGTTCAATAACCTATTACAGTGGCCACACAGAATTCACAAACCAAACTTACAGTTAAGTCATTTATTAAGGAGGCAACAGAGTACAACAAAGGATCAGAATCAGGAAGCATGTTGGCAGTCTCCCTTCTTCAGTCTGGGATAGTTCTCTCAACTTCTCTCAGCCCTGCAAACCATCAGGCACTTCTCTGAGCTGTGCAGACCACCTCTCAGAACCTCAGGACAGGCTCCTCTTGGCCCTGCCTCTGTGACCACCCACTCTGCCACAGGGCCCTTTCCTAGAATGTCAGTGCCAGCTCTGCCACTGGAACGCTTATGGGCCTGTTTCTGTCTCCAGTGTTACAACTGTTGATTGTGTTACAGCGTTTTTAAGAAGTTAATTGCTTCCCTCCTCTCTGCTCCTCTCTTCTTCCTTCTGCTTCTCTTCCTACTTCTTTTCTGTACGAAAACCTTTTATGGGGTTGGCTGACTCCTTGACAACGTAAAGGCATGGCGCCTCCCAGCAGGGGCCACAAACTAACCAATCCTCTCTCAGTAGACCACAGACACTTCAATTGCATAGTGTATTCACCAATCCCTGCAAGGTGCATATCAATCACAGGCAGTCTATAGCCCAAGACCAGACAAAAAGTAACCAAACCACAAATTGTTTACAGCTTACCCAGAAAATGTCAATCATCTTCAGGACTTAGGGGGAGAAATACCTCAAGCCATTTTTCCTAAGAACCAAGGCAAAATGCCACATAAAGAAAGCCATCTCATCATTGAGTACTAATGGAAAAAACATGCAGAAACAGATGGGTAATGTAAGCAAAGAGATGGAAACTCTAAGGAAGAATCAAAAGGAAGTACTAGCAATAATAATAATAATAATAAAAACACTAACAGAAATGAAGAATATCTTTGATGGGCTCATCAGTAGAGTGGACCAGCTAAGAAAAGAATCAGTGCACTTGGAAGAATGTCAATAGAAACGTCACAAAATGAAAAGCCAAGAGAAAAAAAGGACTGAGGAAAAAACCCAGAATATCCATGAACTATGGGACAGTTGGTGGTGAAGTGGTTAAGTGCTACATCTGCTAACCAAAAGGTCAGCAGTACAAATGTGTCAGGTGCTCCTTGGAAACTCTAGGGGGCAGTTCTACCCTGATATATAAGGTCTCTATGAGTCAGAATCAACCTGATGGCAGTGGGTTGGGTTTGGTTTATGGGACAATTATTAAAGGTGTACCATATCAGTAATGAGAATACCAGAAGAAGGAACAGAATATTGGAAACAATTGTGACTGAGAATTTTCCCCAGAGTGTAGGACCCAGTTTTGAAACAGGTCCCCACCTCCCAGGGACCTAGACTGTATCCCAGAAAAAAAACTTGTTCGAATTCAGACTATTGTCATTTTTTAAAATTATTTATTTATTTTGTTGAGAATATACACAATAAAACATACACCATTTCCTACATGTACAATTTAGTGACACTGATTACATTCTTCAAGTTGAGCAGCCATTCTCATCCTTCTTTGAGTTGTTCCTTTCCCATTAACATAAACTTGCTGCCCCCTAAGGTTCTTAACTACTCTTTCAAGCTGATCCCACAAAGAAAAATCTTAAAGGAGCAGAATACTCAAGTCAGACATTCTTTACTAGTTAAGCTAAACTATTGTTTGGTTTTAAGAAGAATTCTGGGAATATTTTTAGTTTAAGGTTTAAAGATTATCTCAGGGCAAAACTTTCAGGGGTTCATCCAACTTCCATTGCTCCAATGGAGCAGTTATTTTGACTTGGATTTAAAAAAAAAAAGTATAACCCTTTTTTAAAAAAATCTAAATAGATGGGGTTAGCAGAAGTAGAGACCCTTCTAGCTACAGAATACACCACTGTAGGCATTAGTCTGTGGATGTCTCCAGTTGTCTCCACTTTCTGCTCTGGGCTATCCCAATGCCATGGTTCCTGACAAGAGTTGCCTAGCTTTAAAGAAGTGTGCGGGAACTGATGGATAAAAGCTTTTGACTCCTTTTTTTTTAGGCAAACAATTTATTGGAGGCCCTTTAAATGCATTTTAGGAACTCTTAACAGAAATAAGTCCCCATGATCCACATCAGTTGGAGCCATGATGATGCAGTGGTTAGGTGTTTGGCTGCTAACCAAAAAGACAGTAGTTCAAATCCACTGACTGCTCCTTGGTAATTCTATGGGGCCAGATCTACTCTGTCCCATATGGCTGCTACAGGTCAGAATTAACAGCAACATGTTTGTTTGTCTTTTTAACCCATGTCAGTTACAAAATCAGCTGGAAATGCCGTTATATAATTTTGCAAGACCAATGACTCATTAGTGGACATACCTTTTTCAACAACATAAACTGTGATTATATACGTGGACCTCACCAGATGGAATACACAGGAATCAAGTCAACTACATCTGTGGAAAGAGACGATGGAGGAACTCAGTATCATCAGTCACAGCAAGGCCAGGGGCAGACCATCAAGGTCAAATTGAAGGTCAAAAAAATTAAAAGAAGTATATGAAAACCAAAGTACAACCTTGAGTATATCTCACCTGAGTTTACAGACCATCTCAAGGACAGATATGACACATGGAACACTAATGACCAAAGAACAGAGGAGTTGTGGGATAACATCATACATGAAGAACACAAAAAAGTCACTTAAAAGACAGGAAGGAAAGAAAAGACCAAAGTGAATGTCAGAAGAGACTCTGAAACATGGTCTTGAACAGAGAGTAGCTAAAACAAATGGAAATGATGAAGTAAAAGAGCTGAACAGAAGATTTAAGGGGTAGCTCAGTAACACAAAGTATTATAATGAAATGTGCAAAGACTTGGAGTTAGAAAACCACAAGGGAAGAACATGCTCAGCATTTCTCAAGTTGAAAGAACTGAAAAAAAATTTAAGTCTCAAGTTCCAATACTGAAAAATTATATGGGCAAGATACTGAGTGATACAGGAAGCATCAAAAGAAGACTCAAGGAATACACAGAGTCATAGTAACAGAAAAGAATTGGCCAATGCTCAACCATTTCTGGAGGTAGCATATGGATCAAGAACCAAGTGGAAGCTGTACTGAAGGCAACGGGGAAAAACAAGGCTACAGGAATTGTTGGAATACCAACCAAGGTGTTTCAACAAATGGATGCAGTTTGGGAAGCACTCACTTGTCTATCCCAAGAAATTTGGAAGACAGCCACCTGATCGACCAGCTGGAAGAGATCTATGCATATGCCCATTCTACTTGTGGAAGTTTGAACAATATCATTAATATCACACAGAAGTAAAATTTTGCCAATAGTAATTAAAAGACCATTGCAGCAGTACATCATCTGAGGACCGCCAGAAATTTCAAGCCAGATAGAAGAAAACATAGAATAAGAGATAACGTTGCTGGTATCAGATGGTTCTTGGCTGAAAGCAGAGAATACTAGGAAGATGTTTACCTGTATTTTATTGACTATGCAAAGGCATTCAACTGTACAGATCTTAACAAATTATGACTAACACTGCAAAGAATGGGAATTCCAGAACACTTAATTGCACTCATGAGGAACCTGTATATAGACTAAGAGTCAGTCATTTGAAAAGAACAAGGGGATACTGCATGATTTAAAATCAGGAAAAGTGTGTGTCAAGGTTATATTCTTTCACCATGTCTATGCAGTCTGTATGCTGAGCAAATAATCCAAGGAGCTAGACTGTATGAACACATCATCAGGATTGGAGTAAGACTCATTAACAATGTGCAATATGCAGATGAGACAGCCTTGCTTGCTGAAAATGAAGAGGACTTGAAGCACTTCTGATGAAATTAAAGATTACAGCCTTCAGTATGGATTATACCTCATCAGAAAGAAAACAAAAATCCTCACAACTGTCCCAATAAACAGCATGATAAATGGAGAGAATATTGAAGTTGTGTATGCCTTCATTTTACCTGGATCCATAATCAAACCTACGAAAGTAGCAGTCAAGAAATCAAACAATGTTCACCCTTCTGCCAGAGATTAGGCAGGTCAAAAAGAAAGAAAAAATGAGACTAAATGGGCATACCAGCCCATGGGCAAGGATAAGAAAGCAGAAGAGGACAGGAAACCTGATAACAGGGAAATCAAGGTTGAGAAAGGGAGACTGTTGACATGTCATCGTATTGGCAACCAATGTCACAAAACATACTGTGTATTAATTATTTAATGAGAAACTAATTTGCTCTATAAACCATCTAAAGTACAATATATATACATACACATTTATACATACTATACACATAGTAGAAATAAAGAAATCAAACAACATACTGCATTAGGCAAATCTGATGCAAAAATAAATGTCACTTTGAGGAAGCTATGTCTGACCCAAGCCACAGTATTTTCAGTCATCTCACCTGCATGTGAAAGGTAGAAAATGAATGAGGAAAACCAAAGGAGAACTGATGGCTTCGAATCATGGTGTTGGCGAAGAATACTGAACATACTGTGGACTGCCTGGGGCCCTGGAGGCACAGCGGTTAAGAGCCATGGCATGCTACAACTGTGAACAAAAAGGTTGGCAGTTCAAATCCACCAGTCACTCCTTGAAAACACTATAGAGCAGTTCTACTCTCTCCAATAGGGTTGTTGTGAGTCAGAATGGGACAGTAACAGGTCGGTTTATGGACTACGAGAAGAATGAACAAACCCATCCTGGAAGAAGTGCCTCCTTAGAGGCAAGGATGGCAAAACTTTGTCTCACTTACTTTGGACATGTTATCAGGAAGGACCAGTCCCTGGAGAAGGACATCAAGTGTGGTAAAATAGAGGCTCTGTAAAAAAGAGGAAGACCCTCAACAAGATGGATTGACACAGTGGCTGCAACAATGGGCTCAAATCATGCAACTGAGGATGGGGCAGGGCCAGGCAGTGCTTCATTCTTTTGCAGATAGGGTCATTATGAGTCAGAACTGACTCGACAACACCTAGCAAAAATAACAGCATCCCACACCAAGGACAATGATTATATCCTTTCTTTCTCCCCTGTCTCCTTCTCTGTTTCTCAGGGCCACATCCCTGTATACAAACAACCTATTCACTAGGTCCTTGTGTCAGGTTCTTTTCTTTAAGGGAATCCAAGCTAAGACAGGATTCATATCTAACCAGATGAGGTACTAGCCTCTTACCTCGATCAAGCAGGAGTTGGATAAATACGTTAACAGCCAAGTGAAGTATGGAGTCTTACTGGAGAATCAGAGTACTAATCTTAAACATCTTATACTGTTTTGGCTTAGGCAAGAAAGTCAATATCTACCTCAAATTCATTTCAATCAACCAATGGTTGCCTACTACTACCCAGGTACTGGTCACATGGTACTTTACCTCATCTCAAGTATAAGAAAGGACAAAGTTCTAGGAGGTTGTTGTTGTTAGGTGACATCTAGTTGGTTTCAACTTATACTGACTCCGTATAGCAGAATCTACATAGATTCTCTTGACTGTAATCTTCATGGAAGCTGATCACCAGGTCTTTCTCCCACGAAGCTACTAGATGTAAATCAATAATCTATAGCTCCTCCAGGAGTATAATGTAGACAAGTTAGAGTTAATTCGAGAACTCCACCCAGGGGAATTCTGTATCTCTCCAAGCCTCTCTGGTTTCTCCCATGTTCATTACTTGGCTATTGACCACTGAATAAGTTCCCGACATTCCATCTTTTGCAGAACAGAGACGTTTTGTCCTCAAGAGTTCTACCTTTATTAGGAATCCTTTCTGGAACTTAACAATAGGAGTGAAATGATAGAGAGGGAAGGATTCCAACCTCTCCACAGGGAACAGGCATTTGACTAGTGCTTGCTTGCTCCCACAAAGATCTTAAAAGGTGTTATCTTGAGGCAGATGAGGTTGTTTATGGTACGCAAGTAGAAAAGATGGCCTAAGGCAGTCTAATTAGATTCTTCCTTCCTCCTTCAGGGAGGAGGCTTGGAGAAACATATACAGATCTTAGGACTCATAAATGATATAAACTACTATGTTAGTCTAGGTTCTTTAGAGAGGCAACACAAGTAAGGTGTATACAAGGTCCAACAATTCACAAACTTGCCACAGTGTTTGCAGCACTGTACAACTTGGTAAGGTTTCATAATCTTGGTATATCAGTGTCTTACAGCTACAGTTTATGTCAATGTGTGACAGTGTCTTGCTGAGTGGTGTTCATTATTATTGTTGCATGTTTTTGTGTGCCATCACAAGAATGTTGAAGTTTGAATAACAGCAACAAATAAACATTAAATTTCTTGTTAAACTTGGTAAGACTGGAAGTGAAATCAGGGCCATGTTAGTCCAAGTTCATGAGGATAATGCTATGAAGAGGGAAGAGAAAGCATCACTGATGAAGACAGGTCAGCATAGCCAGTAATGAGCAGAACTGATGAAAACATTGCAAAAATTGTAGAATTGTGCATCAAAATCATCAGCTTACTTTAAACATCAATAAAGAAACATCATTAGAGAGACAGTTAAGAAAAATCTTAACTGAAAATCTTGGCATGAGAAAGGTGCGTCCAAAAATGGTCCCAAAGGAGCTCACCAAGGAACAAAAGGAAAGGATTGTCAAAGTTTGCTAAGACCTTTCAGAGAGGCAAGATAATGTTTTGGGCTGTGTTATCACTGATAATGAAACATGGGTCTACCAATATAACCCTGAATAAAACATCAAAGACCACAATGGAAGTCAGCCTATTCTCCATGACCAAAAAATTCTGTCAGTCCAAATGAAGAGTCACAACGATGTTGCTAACCTTTTTTGATATCAGAGGGATTGTTCGTTATGAATTTGTACCAACTGCACAAACAGTTAACCAGGTTACTATTTGGAAGTGCTGAATAGGCTGCATGAAAAAACTTAAGACGAAAATGACCGAATGTTTTGCCAACAACTCATGGCTCTTTTATCATGACAATGTACTAGCTCACATGGCACTGTCTGTGGGAGAGTTTTGAGGCAGTAAACAAATAAGTGCATTGGAACACTCTCCCTACTCATCTATCTGGTCTCCAATGACTTTTTTCTTTACCCAAATATAAAGGAAATATTGAAAGGAAGATATTTTGATGACAGTCAGGACATGAAGGGCAATGTGATAACAGCTCTGATGGTCACTCCATAAAAAGAGTTCCAAAATTGCTTTGAAGAGTGGGCTAGGCACTGGAGTCAGTGCCCAGTTTCCCAAGGGGTGTACTTTGATGGTAACTGTAGTGATATTCAGCAATGAGGTATTTATCACTTTTTCTAAGCTGAGTTCATGAACTTGCCAGTCATTGTAAATATAGAGAGAGAGGGGGAGATTTATACCAAGGAAATAGGTCACATGGTTGTAGATGCTTGAATGTCCCAGCTCACATAGCTGCAGGGACTGGTGAGCCCAACATCACCAGGTTAGACAGCAAGGCTCTGACTCACAGACCGTACAGACCAACAAACCCCAAGTTCAGCAGGCAAGACAGCAAGTAAGATGCTAGCTCAAGTCCCCAGAACTGGAGGTCAGACAAATTGGAGCCAGCAGCAGGATTCTGAGCAAGGAAAAGCTCATGCGAATTGGCAGAAAGTCCACCTTTACTGGATCCAAGCCACATCCCCAAGGAAATTCTCTTTCAACTGACTGGCTGCTCACAGCAGATCCCATCATGGAGGTGACCACATTTTATCAGATCTCATCATGGAGGTGATTACATCATTATACAACTGTCAAGCTACACCATAACTACCAGACTACTGAAAATCATGGCCCAGCTAATTTCACATACAACCTTAATGATCACAGTACACATGTAGATGTTAAGGGAAAGCTCACTTTGTGACACTGTTTGTGAAGCCACTAACCCCTCAGTGCCAACACTTGGTAACATCTTCATTTCAACATGGAATCTTCTTTAGTCCTCAATTCTAGCCTACAATGTATTCCATTCCATTAGAAACCTAGACTTTAGAATTTCACACCCAACTATATGCATTTTGGAATCTTGCATGACTGAGCATCTGATGAATGTTCTATTTAATCACACAAAATCCTTCCCTTGCATAATTCTGTGCACACCCTCAAGAGCAGGCATGAGTAGGCATTAACAGCCTAGTTACCCAGTACCTACACAATTCAAGCCTTTGATTGAACACAGTGGAACAATATTCAAGTCTTCTCTTCAAAGTCAATTTCATATGAAAGTTAAAGCATCACCAATCATAAAACTGTAATTCATATTTAAAGCATCTTAACGTAGATCTGTTAAATTACCACTTAACAATCTTGAGGCTATCGAGTACTCATTAGATGTGTACATGTGGTTTTTTTGATAAAACACTGAGTGTGCCCTCAGGGGAGTCAGAATAAGTCAAGGAAGTTTCTACAAGAGTTCTAAGAAGATAGTTGGGCATTTTACAGCTTGAGCCACTTCAAGGATGAATACCAAGGGCTAAGTCCAGTTTGAGGGAGCTCATAGGAAAGACAGGCATCCTAAAAAGTATCAAAAATTTTTTATACAGCTAGTTTCAAGGTATACGTTTCCATACAGAAGTCTTATAATTCATCCTCAGCTAATGTTAACACTAATTATTTCTAGTTTTAAGAACCACCTTTCCAATCTTGAAGTTTCATTGAGTCTCAAAGAACAGTTTTCCCTTTACTCATCAGATCCATTAAATAACAGAACAGAATGACCAGACAGAGGAAGACAGGGAGTGTTAGGTAAGGGCAAATATCAGCAGAGACGAATGAAGCCCTTCCCAGCAAGAACAGAGTATTCCAATAAAAGTGGAGGGAGTGACAGTGGCATCCATCATTCCCTGTCCAAACCCAACTTCTTAGCAACTCCAGGGCTTGCAGAGTAGCTATAGAGAAAGTACCTGGTTCTCTCTGGAAAAAAAAAAAAACAAAACCAAAAAACCACCTTTGGACCTCATATCAAAGCATTTCTAACAAAATATTATTTTCACTGAGCTAAAAGTTTTCCACTCACTTATTCTGTCCCTTCTCATTTTGTAGAATCCTTTTAGCCCACTATCCCAGTGTATAGCCTGTAACAAGTAGGTGATACCTCATGGTGGGTTGTCACAGCCCCCACTGAAGCATTTATCCTGATCTGTCCTGTTCCTTGGTTTCTGATTGGATCCACTCTTCTTTTTATACCTCTGTCTTGCCTCTTCTACCAGTGCCCGATATTGTTGCTTTGGAGAGGACAGTCTCCTTGACTAGGACAATTCATACTTATCCTTTCAATCTCATACTAACCCTGTAGGTTTACCTAGCCCCTAGTATAGAAGTTGGAACTGGAAACCCAACAAGTCTGATATTCTTCCTGTGAGTTTAACAACCAAGACCAGATAATACAGGTGAGATGGAAGACTCTTCCATTCATGAGATGCTTGGTCATGCATTTTGGAATCTTGTATGACCAAGTATCTTATGAATGTTCTATTTAATCATGTAAGGTCTCTCCCTTACATAATTCTGTGCAGACTCTCTAGGGCAAGCATGAGTAGGCACTAACAACCCAGAGTTACCCAGCACCTACTCAATTTAAGCCTTTGATTGAACACACTGGAACAATATTCAATCCTCCCCCTCAAAGTTAATCTCTCTTCTGTGTTTCCAAGCTCTACTACCACCTCTTCTTTTTTCAAAAAAAATGAATAGCTGAGTCTCCAGCGCCTAAGGTCTCCCATTTCTTCAATGGAATCAGGCATGTTCCACTCACATCTTGCCCTTCAAGGAGAGGCACAGTCACTGCTCCCAAGCATGCTTCCAGGGCTACGGTTGTGCGTTAAGTGTTGCTGGTCTACAATTACTCCAGCAGGTAGGTTTGCCATACTCTGGCAACTGGCATGCACATTCGCCTCTTTCTTAACTGAATCACCTGTACCTTCATTTCTGAGTGTTTATGTAAAAGGTGTGGGTAGGTAATTAAATCAGAGCAAGAGATTGCTGAGCTAATTTTTCCAGCTAGGGATAAAAACAGGAATTCCCAGCCCTGGTTTGGGGAGTATTCTAATGTAGTTTTCTCAAAGTTACAATCATGAAATTCTCATGTCCACTCTTGCATTATTTTAGTGCTTGATGCTGGACCCTAGCAATGGACAAAGATAGGTGAGTATGAGCCCTTCAGATGACAATTATGCTAAAGACACTGAAGTTTGAAACTGAGCTGACTCCAGAAGAGCAAGTAAAAGTTAGCCTCCCTCCATGAGGATACCATGAGTTTACCTGAAATCTCTCCATTCAAGTTTATGATAGCATTACCTGTACCAACAGGGAATCATATGACTTAGGTGTTCATTACCAATGAAGCATGTAAGTAGGGAGATGTGTACAATTAAACAAATAATATCTATAGCACAATTCCATTTATGTAATTAAACTTGTTTCCATCATTTCACATCTACATGAGAATATACAAACCTATTAGAATATTTGCCTATAGTCAGGAAATTAAAGTAAAAGACAATAAGTCAAACATAGGCCTCACATGGGCCAGGTATGCTGTGAACTAAGGAATATAACCACCATGTATTCTGAATGCTGAAAAGATTGTTCTTCTCTGAACAAAAGTGAGTATAGGAACATCAGTGAAATCTGTAAGAGAAAGAAAATTAAGGTCCAGGAGGCCTGTGTCCAATCCTGAGGAACACAAATCAAGCTTTCCATCATCCCTTGCTCTAATGAAATGCCAAGCATGAGCCACCACATAAACTTCAAGAGATAAACTTATGCATGAAGATAAGCCCCAACTGTCCTAGTGTTTTGTTGTTGCTTTAAAAGATCTTAGAAGCCAACAAATACAGACCCTAGTTAGGGGAGCTAGTCTGTAGAATCTTCCATAGGATCATAATAAGATCATCTCTTATTACTAAAAGTTCAGCGAGGCTGGGTTTGGCACCTGGCATGTTTCATCTTTCACATGTTCCCATAACTATACTTTCCATTACTAGGAAGAAAAGAAGCAGCTGTGTCAGCTTTGGGACCCTTTGCTTTAGCCCAAAGACTTCAACTTAAATTCCTCCTTCAAATCAAGAGAAATGTGTGTTACCATGGTAGGTCCATCTCTTGCAAAAAGCCACAAGACAGACAAGGAAGAATTCCCCCACTGGCTCCTTATTAGTCTGTTAACCGACTGATTTGTAAGCCTTGCCTAACTAGCAGTATGAGGTATTTCTGGCCAGTGGGGAAAGAGGAAGGGCTATCAGGGTCAAACACAGGCCTAGAGATCTTGTTGAGAGGAGTGTTGAGGTGGCAGCTTAGAAAGAGGAGATGTTCAAAAGTTGAACACAAGCATATTGTAGAACAGCAAGCTCTCCAAGTCCCTCCTCTCCTGATAACCATCCTTGAAGCAACTGACACCTAAGGAATTTGAGTTAGATGAATTGGGCAGGAAAGACAATCTTGTCCTTAGCTGGAGTTCTTTCCAGTACAGGCCCCTTTGCAGTGAACTGTTTGAACAGCAAGCTCAATTAGATCATTTAGATAAGAGTAAGCCAAAGTTTGTTTTCTAAAAATGCACAAATCAAAAAACAAAAGTTCACCTACAGCAAGGCACCAACAAACCATGCTACCACCCTAGAGAGCTCAAGTACCACAACTCCCTTAGACTGAAACCATTTGTAAGTTGTGAGCCAGAAGGGAGAATCTGGCCCTGATGAGTTTTGAAGGGCTTTGTTTTTCAATCAGTTGGAAGGTTTATACCCTACTCACTTTCTAATCAAATGCCAGACAACCCACAAATAAGCATTTGAGAAATTACTCTAGCAACACAAAGAACAGCACTTGTGAGGATCAGAAATTTCATCCCTCCTTTCCAAGGAAGAAAAGTCAAGGAAGGTGTCTTGGAAAGTGATTAAAACAAGCCAATGTCCGTACTCTCTGCTCTACCTTGACCCTCCACGGCTGCCATGAAGGAAGGTCATTCTAGGGTATCCCCAAGGGATATATGGAACCAGAGACTAACAAGAGTCAATGATTCTGAATCAAGAATCTGTAGGATCAGAGCAGGGTTTGGCCTCACCTCTAATATCCTGCAAAAGGGTTTTCCAACTAAAAAGGATGGCAGAAGAGGCCGCTTCTCCCCACGGGGCTACTTCTTAATTAGTATGGAGCTATCATGCAAATCCCCACACTATCCCTGGTCATCTCCAGAGCTTGTGATGCCACTGTGCTGCCATCTTTGGGAAAGGTCATCAGACCAGGTATACTATGAGCCAGTTCCAAACTACCCCAGGTCTATGGAGAAAGCCTGATGGACTGAGGACAGAGAAAGAGCAACTGTCAAATTTTCTGACACCAGCCCATCTTTGGAGGAGCCTATAGGCTACAAATTGAGTCAGGTTGAAGGATGACAGCCCTACAGCTAGAGATTCCCCAGGAGGCCCTCTTTTCCCAGGGCATGAGTAGGGACGCTCCCTTATTCATCAGGAGTTGCTTTATTCTTCCTGTCAGAAGGCCTCAGCTTGGACAGGATCCAGCTACATAAATGTCTCTTCTCACTCAACCAACCAGAATAAGTCTCAGTTACCCAGCCAAAGGCTACGCAGCTTAGAACTAAAGAGGACCCATCAGGAACTACCCTGAAAGAGGCAGATGCTTCCCAGGTAAGGATTAAGAGAAACTTAAACTCAAGGAATAGAGCTATGCACAGAATAAGAGCCTCTCTCAGACACAACGATGGGAATGAGACCAGGTAACCTAGACCTAAGGAGGAGAGGGCTTTCAGCTAGTCATTGATGACTTACAGGACTGGCAGTATGTCTGAGCTCCTGTCATTACTACCAAATCCTCACAACTCAAAGATAGTACTCATTTTATCCATTTTAACAGGTCAAATGTTCAGATAGCTTTAGCAACTCATCCAAGATACCAGAAACCAGTGGCAGAATCTAGGCTGAAACTACATCTGGACCTGAAGATGTAGTGACTTAAACCTTTAGGCTGTATGGCCCATCACACAGTTCCCATACACTGGGCATCATTTGGGAAAAGCCTGGGAGCTAGCCTTTGTCACAAGCTGCTATCCTGTAGGAAACTCAAGATCCAGATTCTACCTAGTTCTGCCTCCCCTCTTAGATAAAAGTTCTTCTGAAGCAAATGAAGCAGGATGCGGAAAACTCAGACAAGCAATTAAATTTATCAGCCCATTAGCAGCAATAGTTGGCATCCCTGAGTTGACCCACTTCACCTTTGCTATGCAATCAGTTTGCTCCTACCTGGATGCCAGATGAAACCCTTCAGGATTATAACACTGGTCTATGTGAACTTCACACTTCCAATACGGCACAGAGCCCAATGTTACCAAATATGAAGTTGGTCCCGAGTGACAGCCCAGACCATGTAACTCCTTGGCCCTCTCATTCTCACCAAATAAAGTCTCAAGCACATGCCAGACCAGAGTTTAAGTCACTGCCACAAGCCCATCACCTCGCTGCCATTTTGCCTGTCCCTTACCCCCAAACTGAACGCTGGAGTGGAATGTCTCTATGAGTTTCTGAGTAACTTTGTGGTCCTTAACCAAGGGATGTTACAGCTGTGGCTACATAACTGTGAGCCAGGAACTGGAGGTGACAGCAAGTGACACGACAGATTACAACAGGATACAGGCAAATTCCTTGACCCACCAGATTCTGTTCAGTCCCCTGGTTTGAGTATTTCATTAATGCAGCCAAGATAGCTACTTGTGAACTCTTCTAAACACTTGGCCCAGATCTGACCTTGTAAAATTCATTATCTACTTTGGACTCTGAGCAATTGACAAGCAGTTTTTTCACCCCTGCCTTAAAATATGCTATTTAAAGTAATTACTGAAGACAAGAATAGAGACATACAACCCATATGCAAAGTTTGGATGGGCAGATGAGAGAGTGAAGCAGACATAAAATATCATGCTGGGTTTAGAGAGCCTGCCAGGCTTCTGGGAGGTCAAGTTTAGGTTCAGGAGACATGATATGACCCATGAACATCAGGACAACCATACTGTAGAAAAAGTACCGGTGTCCAGCACGACAACGATTCATAACAGAGCTGCTTGAACTTAGCCCCTGATGGAGTTCTCTACCGCTCAGCAGTTAACATTTACTGAGCATGTACTTTGTGACAGGCACTGCTCTACATCCAGTCTTGGCTAATCTTCACAGAACTTCAGGTGAAGCCAGGTTCAGTAACTTGCCCAAGTTCACAAAGCTAGTTAGTGACAGAACCAGAGCTAGAACCTAGGGAACTCAAGCTCACAGCCTCAAACACAGTTACTTCCTTAACTATCATGAAAGCATTCCCACATGAAGGACCAGAAATGATGCCTTCATTGACAGGGGCTTCACTGCATGAGTGGATTAGTTTAACTAGTCCTGAATCCAGAACCCAGCACTCCCATATCCAATTTGAATACATGTAACAACACCCAAAGCATTTAAAATGGCCTTGAGAGGATATGCCTTAAGAATTTAAGCTCTCATCAAGTTAGGCCAGAACTGTGTTTCTGCTGGACATTCTCTACACTGACTGTCCTTGACAGCTATAATGTAGCAGCATTAGAAACCATCAAAATTCACAAGTAGCAATAATCATTATCAACTCAAAGCTGATTCTTGTGAGGGGGAGGTCAGACATGCCTCCACTCTCCAAACTTGCATCCAATTCTGACACCAGTCATTCTCCCCATGGCACTCTCTAGTTCTCTGCTGTGTTTGAGAATTCATTGCAATGGCCACACAGAACTCATAGACCACATCTATGAATTATAGGATTTACTAGGGAAGTAAAAGGCAACCACTGGAGAACAGGATCAACTTGTAAGTAACAAGAACAACTCAGGAGACAACATACAATTCATCAGTTAGGACAGCTTCCAACCAAAATAGCTCTTAGCTTCTTGTCAGCTTTGCCTACAGGCAGGCCTCACTCTCAGCCTGACCTCTGCCACCAAGCTCCATTCAGGAAAGTATAGCTCTTTTTTTCTCTGCCATCAAATGCCTGGAGGCACCCTACTCTACCAGAAAGTCTTCTGGTACTCACCCCTCTTGCTGCGTGGGTTGGCAAGCTCACTGCAGCTATCTCACACCAGTCTCCTGGTCCTAGCTGCTCATACCATCTCACACCCTTTTCACTGTTAGAACTTTTCACTCTCTCCTGGGTCTAGGAGGTTCTCAGCATAGGAACCCACAGTCCAAAGGATGCACTTCACTCCCAACTCTTCTTTTAGATGGTAGTGAAATCCCCCTCAGCCTCTGTGTGATTGGTCCTTTTAAGCCTAGCAGAATGGCAAAATTGACAAATCCACTACATAGAGCAGTCACCTAATTTGCATAGCAAACTGTCCAATCACTGCAAGGATTTTCCACACCTTGTTTGCACAGTAAATTGTCTAGAACGTATAAGGGTTTTATATGCTTATCTGCATAGTAGACTAACCAATTCTTCTGCAAGATTGTGTAGCAAATCATCTTCACAGAACTACCAACCCAGGACCAGAAAGGCCACAGAGAAATCCATTGCTCTGCAGTCTACTCCTTGACCCTTTCAGCCATGGATTCTCATACATATTTAACATTTGGAAGGTTACTTCCCTTTCCCAACATTTTGCCAGTTCAAATCAGTCACTAACAGTCCATCAGTAGGGCAAAATCTCCTCAAGGTGACGTTATTGAGGTACCAGCCACTCAGGTCTGCAACAAGTATCCATCTGATTGGTCTGATTCTCCAGAAGTTATCTTGGCTTCAGCCTTCAATAAAATTTAACAGGGAGAATATTATTCTCTTGCTGTGAGTCTCTCAAGATATCAGCATAGCAAAATCTTTAAGGAACTTTAGGTTCAGCCACTGTACTCTATCTAAACTAACATGGTGCTTCTCCCTTACCTGCTTTTCAAGTAAGGATGCACTTCCCAATCTGTTTACCAATTCAGCAAGTTGGCTGGCCTCCAGGCTTGTGGTTCCTCTGCTTCTGAGGCCAGCCACAGCAAGTGGCCAGTGCTTGCCAAATGCCCAGAGTTCCCCTTTTGCGCACTTGGATGTCATTTGCTTCTCAAGAGCCTTGTTCAGCCTGTTTGTGTTTGGCTTAGTACTGGGCCTTCAAACTAGACATGCTCTTTGGCCCCTAATGTGCCTGGACTTCTCTGCCACCCTACTGCACAGTGCCTGCACTCTGAAACCCTTCTCTGGGAACAGCCACTTACAGCTCTTGTCCAAGGAATGCTAGACTCGACAGAAGATAATACAACACATTATTGAGACAAGCCAGTCTCATGTCCTACACAATACTGTTGGTGCAGCCGTTGTCACAACTGTAGTGTGGGCTCCCAGACTCCTCCTCCTCCTTAGGTGATGTAGATTAGTGATAGCATCTCAACCTAGGCCAGCAGAGAGCTTCCAGGAGTGGTTTAGCTATGATTATACTAGAGAAAACTCTAGTCAGTCAACCCAATTCCTATTTGGGCCCTCCCTGGGGATGAGTTCCACAGGGAAATTTGAAATCATGTCATCATCGTGGACTGATGACATTCCTTCTATCTGCTGTCTGAGTTCAGCCAGTGTTGTTATTTCCTCTCTTCAGCTACAGGAGAGTAGCATGCAGGTCTCCAGGCTCACTTTGAAACACTTTGCCAGATTGGGGTTCACATCTCTGTCTTGGCTTTTCCAAAACTACAGCTGTCTGATTTTTGTGTGAAATTCTGTAGCAGCTTATTCCTAGAGGAGGGCACTGGAATGTTTTAAAGGATCAAGAGACAAGCAAGCAGAAAGGTCTTCCATCTTCAAGACCTGGTAGCAGAAACCAGGCCATAGCTTTGTTCAGAACTGAGGCAGTTTGGCTAATGAAAGCAGGCAAGTCTCCAGTCTATTAACCTCTGGGTGAGAAGGCAAATGAGAAGTCACTGCCTGTCAGACCCTGTTTGAATTTTTGGTTTCTGGGGACAAGAAACAGCAAGGTATCCCCTTGGGTCCATAAGTTCCAATTCAGGCGCCCATCTATGTTTTTTTTAAAAAAGCCGAAGCCATTGCTGTAGAGTCGATTTTGACTCATAGTAACCCTATAGATCGGAGCAGAATTGCCCCATAGAGTTTTTCCAAGGAGAACCTGGTGTATTTGAGCTGCTGAACTTTGGTTAGCAGATACTGCACTTAATCACTATGCTACCCGAGTTTCCATCTGTATAAGCTCATCATACTAGCAGATTCACTAGAAAATTCACAACTGCAGAGTTTAGCAAAGGAAACTTTGCTGCCCTTCTCTGATCCTGCTTTCTGAGAATATAAGTGGAGCCACGACATTCCTGGAGTGACCAGCTCATAAAGACCACTCCTGGGTGAAGGACTTCCCAAACAAGGAAAAGCCTGTGGTCTTGCTTTTGAGACAAGGAGAGGATTCTGAGCTCTTTTCTATAGTTTAAAGATGTAAACCCATTAAAAAAAGAGAACTTATTTATTTTTATTTTGCTTTAGGTGAAAGTTTACAGTTCAAGTTTATTTTTCATATGAAAATTTGTGCACATGTTGTTATGGACAGTATAGTTGCAATCTCTATGATGTTATGGCACTTTCCACCCTGGGTTTCCCATGTCCATCTAACCAGTTCCTGTCCTTTCCTGCCTTCTCATCCTGCCTCCAGGAGCTGTCTATTTGGTCTCATGTATCTGCTTGAATGAAGAAGTTCACTTTTTATGGGTATTATTTAATACTTTATAGTCCAGTCTAATATTTGTCTGAAAAGTGGGCTTTGGAAATGGTTTCAGTTCTGTGTTAACAGAGCATCTGGAGTCATGGCTTCAGGGGTTCTTTCAATCTCAGCCAGACCATCAAGTCCAGTGTTTTCACTTGGATTTGAGTTCTGTTCTATAATTTTATGCCACTCCATCAGGGAGTCTCTGTTGTGTTCCCTTTCGGGCCAGTCATTGGTGGTAGCCAGACACCATCTAGTTCTTTTGGTTTCAGGTTGAGGGAGTTTCTGGTTTACGTGGTCCTTTTGGTTCTTGGGTTAATGTTTTCCTGTGTGTTTGGTGTTCTTCATTATCCTTTATTCCAAGTGAGTTGTGACTAATTGATGCATCTTAGATGGCCACTCAGAAGCTTTAAAACACCAGATGCCACTCACCAAAGTAGGATGCAGAACATTTTAAAAGAGTGGTTTTCTTTTTTTAGACATAAGCAAACTGGCAGAAAAAGACTGGGAGTGGGCAGGAGCCTGTATTTTTACAACTCCAGAATATAAGCAGATAGGACTCTGGTGACAGGGCTGTCTACTTCTGGAATTAGCTGGCCGGCCAGCTGGGACTTCAAGAGTTATGTGCATCAAGGCAAGCAGCAAGGGCAGGAGAAAAAAATCCAGACAGGCAAATGTAAAGAAAGGCTGATTTTTAAGAAGACTCCCGTGACTGAACCCTTTCCTTCTGGAAGAAAAATGTTTATTTCCTAATCAAAGTAACTATCACTTTTTTCTGACTTCCTGTCTTTATTCTTGCTGTTTCCTAGCCAGAAACATGCTTTCCCTAATCTCTACCAATTGGAATTCTAGCCATTCTTTGAGCCTCAGCTGAGATGCTACCTCTTGTGGAAGGCTTTGCTGATCTTCCAGTTTGAATCCACCTGCTTGCCATATGTTGACCAAACGTTTTCTGAGATGCCAGTGGTTAGGGGATCAAGATGGCTAAAATCTAATCTTCTCTCTAGAGAGCCTCACAATCTGATTAATAAATTGCTTTTTGCTTTTGATCTATCCTAGTGTCCCTTGCCCCTCCACATAACACAAGCCCTTCTTATATCCAGTTGCTATCATGTTTGTCTACATCACTGTGTTGTTAGCTCCTGGAGAGATGGCAGAGTGACTTCAACTCAGTCTCTAGGGTACAAGTGTAACACATAGTTCTTGAATAGGGGAACAGATGGACAAGAGGATGAAGAGGTGAAGATGGTTTCACAAAAATCAAGTAACTTCCGTATACAAGTGTTCTATCTGTAGCCTCAGAGTTGGATCTGATAGTGACATGAGAGAAAGTTCTGAACTTCTTTGGAACACAGCAATGGCTCCAGCTCCATAAATCTGTCCTGCACAATCAGGAAGACGAAAGGTGACAATAGAGGAAGAAGAGACTTTAGGACGAGGACTAAGGCTCCTGTCTCTTATGAGTTTAAGTCCTATCTGATACAATTATGAGTAAACTTAGAGAACTTGAGAGGTGATAGTAGTAGTTAAACATATAGACTCTGGATTCAAATACTGGCTCTGCCACTTACTAGCTGTATGACTTTGTGCAGGTTACATATTATCCCCAGACTTGAATTTTTTTAAAGGTGAGATGTAGATAATCACAACTGTAATAGTGCCCTTGTCCCAAGATTATTATGAGTTTTAAATACCTTATACATGGAAAGCTATAAATAATTCACATGGCTCAACCAAACAAAAAGTAAATTCAACACAGATGTAGATCAAAGCCTAGGCAACATAGCTATGTTGGGAATTGCTCAGAGTTAAGGGGGTACTTGGCAAGGACTCGTAACTCCTCAGATGGGCACCCATGCCTTTCCCATTTGGTCCAGGTGCTTCTGTAAGAGGCAATGCCCTGAATATGAAGACCTAGCGTGGCTTGGGGTGGAGAGTCTGGATGATGTGTCTGTGTTATCATTGTTGACCAAGATGATTTCTCATTCCACTGCATTGAAATAATATAGATTATAAATGATTAATTTCATTTGTGATGCATAGTGACACTGAATCATGATGATTACCATTGCCTAATGACAGCAAAACAAAACAACCTTGTTCGTCTCCACGTTCTGGAAGCCAAGTCAGCGTAAGAGCCACTTCTCCCAAGGAGAAACCGACAAGCAACTACGGGACTGGGGCAGCCATGACAGGTGAGTCCCTGTTGGGGAACAAATGTGAAAACATCAAACCTAAAACCAGCTGGTAGTTTGCTCCCATAAGGAAGTTCCCCAGGAAAACATCTGTGCCTGAGTGGGAGGCTTGGCAGAAATGGGTAATTAGATTATTACTCACTCATGGTGGTGGCTGTGGTGTGTATGAGTGTGTGAAAAGGGAGGGGTGTGAGCTGAGTAGAGCACCAAGGAGGCTCTTCCGAACAGGGCTTTGAACTCTTGCTGAGAACTGCATTTCTAACAACTCTGCAACTCTAGTAGAGCAGTGGCTCTCAAAATTTACCATACGTAAGAGTCACCTAGGGATCTTGTCAGAATGTAGATTCTGATTCAGTATATCTGGGGTGGAAATACAAATTCTCAGCAAGTGTTTCAACTGGAACTGAGTGGGTTTTAAGCCTTGGTTCTGAAGACACTAGTTTTCTCTTGTGTCCTGGCAGATGAAGATAGTGGTCCCTCTCTGGCTACTCACAACTCCATGCTCACCTGGAATCTTGACAGCACTCCTAAACTAGTGCCTTTTATACACTACTGTACATACAAATCAGCTGCAGATCTTGTTAAAATCATATTCTGAATCAGTAGGTTGGGGCGGAGCCCAAGATTCTGCATTTCTAACCTGTTACCAGGCAATGCCATGTTGCTGTCTTTGGACCACACTTTGAATAGCAAGACTGAAGTATCAATAAGCAGCAGTATCACCAGGGAACATGCTAGAAATCCAAATTCTTGGGCTCCACCTTCTGAATCAGAACTCATTTTAACAAGCCCTCCTACTGATGCTGGTACATGCTCATGTTGAGAACCAACACTGTAGACTACAACTGAGCTATTCTCATTGGCAGGACAAATAGGATTTGGAAAAAAATGGCATTCAATTAGCATAGGACCAGTGCTTTGAACTAGTTGGCTGAACCCTGCTGAGAATTTCCTATACCAAATCAGAATCCAGAGTTCAATGAGATCCCCAGGTGATTCTGATGTACTCCCCCCACCGTAATTCTTATGTACTCCAGGTGATTCTTACATATAGCAATCCACTTAAATCCACTGCTGTCAGGTTAATTCCAACTCACAGTGACATTAAAAGATGGAGTAGAAGTGCTGGATAGGATTTCCAAGGCTGTAAATCTTTAGTGAAGCAGACTGCCACATCTTTCTCCTGTGGAGCAGTTGGTGGATTCAAATCACTAAGCTTTCTGTTAGCAGCCAAATGCTAACCCACTGCACCACCAGGGCTCCTTTTTTGTGTATGGTTACATAGGCAGATATGTATGCACATGTGTGTATAGTGAGGCATATGCAAGTAAATGCACATGCATCTATATATGTGTATCTGTGAGCATATGTTTATGTGTGCTGTATATATATATCCATATATACAATAAAGTACCTAAAGGCCATAATTAATGAAGATTTCCTTGACATATTCAAACAACTCATGGGATTTCATTACTAGGTTAAAAGGCTTAGGACTATATAGTCTGGTGAGACAACTTAGTTGATTGGCATAACATAGTTTCTTAACAATAATGTTCTGCATCCTAGTTTGGTGAATAGCGTCTGGGGTCTTAAAAGCTTGCAAGTAGCCATCTGAGGCACAACTATTGGTCTCTACTTGTCTGGAGCAAAAGACAGTGAAGGAAACCAAAGACTCAAAGAAGAAACTAGTCCACAGGACTAATAACCTACATGAAGCTTGGCTTCTTCTAACCTGAGACCAGGAGAACTAGATGGTGCCCAGCTACCACTACCAACCACTCTGACCAGGGACACTATAGAAGGTCCCGGATAGAATAGGAGACAATTGTAGAACAAAAAAGGCCAGTACTGGACCAGGAGAGACTAGAGGAACCCCCCAAAACTATCACCTTAAGATGCCCCTTGAAGTTAGAACTGAAGCTGTTTCTGGCCTTTCAACGAAGTAACAGATTGGCTCATAACACCCATGAGTAATGTGTCCCCTTAAACAATCAACTATATGAAACCAAATAGTCAACATTTACTTAAAAGCAAAGATAAGAAGGCAAGAAGGGGAAGAGAAGCTAGATCAATGTAAATATAACAAACAGAATGAAAATAATGAGAATGCTGACACACTGTGAAAACTGTAACCAATGTCATGGGACAATCTGTATACAAATTGTTATACAGGAATCCAATCTGCTATGTAAACTTTACCTGAAACATAACAAAATGCTTAAAAAAAAGGAGTGGGGGGGGGGCAAACATAGTAAAGGATAAACTTTAGCTAAAATGAAGAATTATTTACATGGGATCAAACTGTTAACACCTACTAGGAAGGCCACATAAGAAACTTAGTGGGAAGTGAGTTTATGTCAGCAGGGGTGAGACACATCAGAAAAGGAGGATGAGAATGGCTGCACAACTTGAAGAATTTAATCACTGTCATTGTTTTGTGCATGTAGAAGTTGTTGAATTGGTGTATTTTTTGCTGTGTACATTTTTAACAGTTAAAAAAAATAGTTCTACCTTCATAGAATTGTCTTCCCAAGACGTAGTGGTGATTGTTAGGTGCTATGAAGTCAGCCACCGACTCATGATGACCCTATACATCTAGGCCTTTCTTCCTAACCTGTCTGAGTCTGGAGGCTCTGCTGAAGCCTGTTCAGCATCATAACAATGCGCAAGCCTCTACTGACAGAGGGGTGGTGGCTGCACATGAGATGCACTGGCTGGGAACTGAAGCGGGGTGTCCTCCTGCCTGGAAGCCAGAATGTGACCAAGGAGTGGTGAAGGCCGATAAAACAAACGAAAATAAAAACAAATGCTCCCGTCACCAACTCCTGCTGCACCCTCTCCTCCCCCCACTGAATCTTTCTGGAGAGTATTCCTAGGATGTATAAAAACTTCCCAGGGGTCCAAATGAAGGAACATATTGGAATACTGGGAGTCTAGCCAAAAAAGCCAATGCCACTGCCATCTAGTTGATTCCAACTCAGCAACAGGTCAGAGTAGAACTGTCCTGTAGAGTTTCCAAGGAGCACCTGATGGATCTGAACAGCTGACCTTTTGGTTAGCAGCCCTAGTACTTAACCATTACACCACCAGCGTTTCCACTGAGAGTCTGTTGTTGTTATTGTTAGGTGCCCATCGAGTCAGTTCTGACTCATAGTGACCCTCCAAGGAGTGCCTGATGGATTTGAATTGCCAGCCTTTTGGTGAGCAGCCATAGGAATTCACCACCATGCCACCAAGGTTTCTACTGGGAGTCTAGACTGAGAAAATGAGTGACTTTAAGGACAGAGCAACCCATCTTTTTGCAAGTCAGATGGTTTCCAATTATTTCCTTTCAACAACTTTGAAGAAGGACCTGTGGAGTTGTTAGCTGATGTGACCTTAAAATAAGCTTTAGGGATGATTACTATGTGATTTTTGGCAGATTATTTGGGAGTTCACGGAATTGGTGATACTGCTACACCAAAACCTTCCATTCCCATCGACTTGTTTTATGCAAATAAGTTTCTCAGCCATTATGTTCTGTAAAACCAAAAAATATATATATGTATATAAAATTACATAAAAACAAAAAAAGGAATAGAACAGTGTAGGACTCATTGGGAAAATCACTTACCACTGATGACATTGAGATTCATTTGCAACAGAATTTCGTTTATCAAAAATTATGTCGTGTATTGTTTGATTGATCATGGAATAACAGTACTTGTAACAATAGTGAAGAAAATTTTTAGAGGATTATGGGTCCATAAAATGTTAGAAATTAAATTTCAAAGTAAACACACATTTTTATTGTAGAATACTAGTATGATAGGATGATCGATACAAGACTTTCAAGCATAATGTAATATTACCTAAGAATAAGCTTCTGCAAAGGGGAAACAGAATAAAAATATAAGTTCAAGGAGAAAAAGGAGTAATTTAAAATTTCTTGTAATTAAAAAAGAGCTTTTACTTTTGTTCACATATATGAACAGATGATACCCGCCACCCATTGCCGTTGAGTTGATTCTGACTTATGGTGACCCCTTAGGATTTCAAAGGCTGTAAATCTCTGTGCAAGCAGTCTGCCACCTCTTTTTTCCCTGGTACAGCTGGTGGTTTGGAACTACCAAACTTTCAGTTAGTGGTGGATTGCTATAACCACTCGTCTCCTTAAATGGATAATGGTGGACATCACATTGCTACAGTATTTAAAGGATGGCACTCAAAACTGTGATCTAACAGTTTTATTTTAAAATGTCAACTTCCTTTCTAATCATCTTCCTTTCTAATCAATGGCCCTGTTGGATAGAAGTGGTAAGACATTGCTATCCTGTTCCTGATCTTAACGACAAAGCATTTGGTGTTGCACCATTAAATAATACGTTAGCAGTGGGTTCTCCATAAATGGGTTTGTCAGGTTGAGGAGGTTTCCTTCTAGTCTTAGTTTTTGAATGTCTTGTGGGGGCATAGTTAAAAAAAATTACTTTAGGGAGTAAGAGAGCAAAAGAGCAAAACTGTTCGAAGGCTCAGATATAAGTGGCTGACATGCCTTTTCCCTGTGGAACTCCAGCACCATAGAAGGGGCCCAATAAACATTTGTGGAGTGAACTGTCCCCCTTACACTTTACACTTCACTGATACTACACTGTTTATGGTTCTCCCAACATACTGCGCTATTTAGCTAGAGTTTTCTTTTCCCCCTTTGTGCGCAGTTAATGCCTATTCATAGTTTCCAACTCTGCCAAAGTATTGTCTCATCCAGGAGATGCCTCTTTCTCCTCAGCTGAGTGGGCCTCTTGTGTGTGTGTGCGCACGTGTGTGTGCGCACATGTGTGTGCGTGCACGTGTGTGTGTGTGCACTCCCACGGTATCCTGTGTATTTACCCTTGTGCATTCTATTTAATTCTTTGTCTATACATCCACTCTCTAGTTAACTAGATCAGTGGTATAGTGCAGTGGTTAAGAACATGAAGTCCATAGCCAGGCTGTCCAGATTCAACACTCTACCTAGTTAGTATGACCCCGGTTGTACCTCAGTTTCCTCATCTGTCAAACACAGATAAGTGCCTATCTCACAGGACTGTTTGAAGACTGAGCAAAAACAATGTTTAGTAAACAGTAATTATTATAGAAGAGTTAACTATTAAGTCCCACAGGGCAAGGATTGTTTTTTTCTTTTGTATTTCTTATAGCCCTCAGTCCAATGCCTGTGGTATGGTGAATACTCAGTGTTTTTTTTTATCAGAAGGCTGTGGGGAGGGTAGAAAGCATCTGAAATAAGGTACAGGAAAATGGACTCAACATTGCACAGCAAGCACAAATCAGAACTCAAATGTCTAAGCCATGCTGCCTATTTCTCTTATTTCCAAATTGACTTTACTCTTTGACCCTGGGCCTGCCAAGCTGGGGAAATTAAATTCAGTCAACTACTGGACTGTTTTCTCTAGGGTGGTACAAGAATCTGGGAGGTTTATGCATTGCTCAGAAAATGGGGAAAAGACTTTTGAGCTGCAGTGTAGTCTCTTTATTGTCCAAGTCTGTGTGGCCCCTTGGGAGGGTTAAGTGTAACACAGCAACTTTGCCTGACATGGGAGCCTCCTAGAGGGCCTCTGTCTCACAATGTTTGTAGTTTAAAGTACTTGGGCATTCATTATTGGGATCAAGGCTGTTGCTGTGGTTTGCCATTTCTCCTGAATCATGGGAACCCCGCCCATGGAATAAAACACTGTCCTGTCTTGCACCATCCCCATGATTAGCTGAGGACTGGACTATTGTAATCCAGAGGGTTTTTTTTTTTTTTTTTTGCTTTTTCAGTTGTTCACTGTGTTTTTGATGAAAGTTTGTACAGCAAATTAGGTTCACATCTAACAATTTCTACACATATTGTTCACAGGAAATCCTGGTAGCACAGTCGTTAAGTGCTGTGTCTGCTGTGTCTCTCCAAAGGTCAGCAGTTCAAATCTGCCAGTTGCTTCTTGGAAACTCTATGGAGCAGTCCTACTCTGCTCTATAAGGTCGCTATGAGTCAGAGTCAACTTGACAGTACTGGGTTTACACATATTTCTCAGGGACATACATTCTATTTTTCACAATATATCAACACTCTTTCCATTCTGGTTGTTGCGTTTCCATTACTCTAGCTTCCCTGTGCATCTTTCCCCTTCCCCTCTCATCTTTGCTTTAGGGTAAATGTTGACCCTTTGGTCTCATTTAGATGATTTTTGCTTTTTTAAGAGCTCATTCTCACTAGGATCCATAGGGTTTTCATTGACTGATTTTTGGAAGTAGATTGCCAGATCTTTCTTCCTAATCTGTCATCCAGGTACAGCTTGTATTCTGATCAGCACTTCTGAGGCCAGGAATGAGAGGCCAGCAAACATTCTAATGTGAAAACCTGCACTCCAGAGATGGCTTCAACAAATTTATCAGTCACAGCATTTTTCTAACACCCATTCTACAAAGGGACAAACAACTCATTTCACCAGTGAAAATCCATTTATTTTAACATCACTGGCATTGATCAGCCTTGGAAAAGCATAGCACAGTATAAGCATTTACGGTAGCTGGAAGCTGCACCCAAGGTTGACACCCAAGGGTTGATCCATCTTTGATTGCCTGATGCTCACAATGAGAGAGCCAGAGCTCTATCTCTGGGACATCACTACCCCGTTTTGAGTCATCTTTTCATCCAAGCTGTCACTGAAACACTCCAAATGACAGGGAGCTGGAGTTTGTAAAGAACTCACGAAAGAGGTCATAGGAACTGTTCTGTGCCTGCCTGAGGGTGAATGTTAAAGAAAGGTCACGCACGTAGCAGATTTTAGTCTGAAACTTGTTTTCTTTATATCCTGGGTGTGAAGTTGTAGAAGACACAAATCCTCATCCCTTCAAACCTCTCTGGCAGGTACTGTTATCAACCAAAAAAAATTAAGCATCGGCCATGATCGGCTTTGTCATTCTGCAATGCTCTGCAGCCTTTCCAGAGTGCCAGCAGTGAGGAGAGCAATGGCACTACCTCCCTCCAGAACCACCTCTGTCATCCCACTCTCAGTGCATCTTCTCGTCTCCTCCAAGCTACTCCCTTTATTCACACCTCCCTAAGCCCTTTATTCTTTTATCTCGTCCTCCACTTACTCTCCACAACTTCCCCGTGACCCCCACCTAGCACAGTGCCTTTATAAAACTTAAACTTTCACAAAGCAAAGCCAGATGGATGGCTATCTTCCAACACTTTCTGTTCTCAAGCCTGTCCAGGGATCAGAGGACCCAAGAGGCTGACTGACCTTCTTGGAAGGGACTGACGGGTTTGGGTGGATCCCAGTTTGACTGCTCAGACAGGCTATGCTAGCTGTTCTGTATTCGCCACCCTTCTCCACCCTGCGGAGGCTAGGCCCCAGGAAGCTGGCGTGTATAGACTGCATCACCCAGGTGGTCTTGCCTTCTAAGTTCCAGATGGGTTCTGCCAGTGGGAGGCGTTAGCCTTAGAGGATGAGGAGACAGAAGTTGCTGTACTAGAAATACCACAAGGGGGTGGTTTTAAAGAGCATAAATTTATTTTCTCAGGGTTTAGGAGGCTAGGAGTCTAAACTCAGGCACTGGCTCTAGGCGAAGGCTCTCTCTGCTTTCTCTGGAGGCAAATCTTTTTTGGTTTCTGTAGACGCTGCAGCCCTTGATTCCTTGGCAATCTATCTTTCCCTCTATTTGGATTTACTTCTCAGCGCCTAACTTGTTCTTTTATACAAAAGTAAGTAGGTTTAAGGACACAGCCTATGCTAGTATGGCCTCACTTATGTAATGAAGAAAATCCTATTCCCAAATGGGGTTACATCCACAGGTATACCTGTTGTCTTTGCCATCTAGTAGATTCAGACTCACAGTGACCCTACAGGACAGAGCAGAGTTGCCCCACGGGGTTTCCAAGGCTGTAGTCTTCATGGCAGTAGATAACTACATCATCTTTTTCCCATGAAGCAGCAGCTGGATTTTAACCTTTTGGCTTGCAGCCAAGTGCTTGAACCACTGCACCCACTAGGAATCTTTTCTCACAGATGCAGTGGTTAGGATTTATGATCCCTATTTTTTCAGGACATAATTCAGTCTATAACATCTGGGCACTTATTTCCTTGCTATTTCCCTGTTGGGCCATGATTATGTCCCTTTATCAACGGGCCCCTTCTTCCAGCTACACATCTTACCTGGTAAAGGTCCTCTGTCTCCCTCTGTCCTTTAGTCTAGGGGTGGTAATTCTCTCAGCTGTTGTTCATCCCCAGATGCCCACTTTGTTGGTTTTCCTCAACTCTATCCACACCTCTGCACATACCAGTAGTCCCTTCATTAAACTCTCTTCAAGTATCCTTTGATTGTGTTGTGTGTTTCCTGATGCTCTCGCACAGAATGTAATCATATTTTCCTAATATACTTCACCTAACGCAACAACAAAATATTTTACACAAGTATCACAATGACATCTCCCAGCATTCTCCAATGCTGCTGATATCCACTGGGAATCCTACTTTACTCAAAATAAACATCTCATAAATTTTTCACTCTCCTCTATTATCCATTTCATTTCAAAAAACACAGGGAAAGCCATAAGGGGAAATGCTACTTTGAATTTAACTCAGATCAAAACTTGGGACACAGTGTAAGTTTGTGATAACCATGACAGAGGATGTTTGTTGGGTGGATAAAATGTGTCTTAAACTTTTGAAAATCAGACTTCAAAAATTCCAAAGAAGAACTAAAGAAGGTTCCAGTTCAGTCTTAAAAAGCCAGTTAAATTCAAGAACAATGGGATCATTTCAGACATTAAATTCTAACAATGCCAGTGAGTAGCCAAAAAATACAACCGCTCGTGCTGTCTGAATAATTCCACTTTTAAAAGGACATGCACAAAAGCAGCTGAGTGAGAGGGAGTGTGCCAGTAGTTGACACTGAATGGCCATCACTTTTAAGAAGGGTTCAAGTCTGGAAAGGTGAAGCCCAGAATAGGCCAAACTCAGTGAAATTTGTAAAATAAATTAAAGGGTTTTTTTAAACTACATTTAAAGCAAGAAGTACAAAGGAAGGAATGGCTTTAAAGGAGGAGGGATAAAACTTGCTTATGTGAACAATTGTAGAGATCTTAGAAAGTGTGGAAAAATGGACGGATGTTAGGAGAATGGAGATAAGGAAGGGAAAAGAAAAGATGACAACAAAGAAATGGTCAGTTCTTGGAACTCAGTCCAGTGAACTTGACACTGATTCTGGCACAATTCTCAAGTAAATTATTAAACAGATGGTTTGTAAGCTTTTTGAGAAAGAAGCAACAGTCACTCAGAATGAGAAAAGGTATGACTGAATCCTGCCAAGCTAAACTCACTTGGTTTTTGATGGATCTGCCGTAACCCATCTGGATTTTAGCACAGCTCTCAGATTGGGTTTCTCTCTCTTGTTCCGACCTTTCCCATAAACTATAGCTCTGAACTCTCAAACATTTGTTAGGCATTGTCACCTGGATGCTCTGGAGACAATTTTATTTACTCTTTGATTAGATAAGTATTTAGGTTACTAAGCACCATATACTGTGCTAGGTGGTGGGAATACACCCAGAAAAACCAGACAGTCTCTGCTCTCATTGAGTTGACACTCTGGTGGGCAGTCCTTCCCTGATTTGGGACTTTTCCTCAGCTCTCAGCTCTCTCTTGTCTTCTCTGAGCCACATGTGGCTTTCCTGAGTGATCAGAGCCCTTACTCTCCTTTTGGGCTCAGTTTAGAATGAGCAGAATTAGGCTTACACTCTTCCTTGGCCCACAGGTGCTATAAAAACTCAAATACACATTAGGTTTAGGGGCTTGGGCATGACTTACTCAACAAAATAAGTAATCTAGTCTAGCTAGGGAGGAGGTAGCTTTTCAGGTGGGTCCTGGGAATATGCCCAGAAATGCTATCATGCAGGTTCCATGCAACAGATATTAATTAACTAAATTTCATATTTGGCAAATATATCTTTCAGCCTCACCTTCCACTTCACCCCGCTAGTCATTACTAGCTCCAGCCCCTGTCCATAAGCTTCCAAGTCTGTTTTTTTTGCTCAGTTGATTTTCTCAGCCAGTAATATCTGACATCTCCTTTTCCAGCTATGGAAATCCTACACATTTCCCAACAGCCAGCTAAAAAAAACTGCCTTCTCCCTCACTGGACCGCCTTACTTATGTTGCCCAGTAAGTGCTGCCCACATCCCTACATTTGATGTGTGCTGTACTATATTCTATGTCAGAAACCCTGGTGGTGCAATGGGTTAGTAGTATGGCTGCTAACCGAAAGGTCAGCAGTTTGCATCCACCAGGGGCTCCTTGGAAACTCTATGGGGCAGTTTTACTCTGATCTATAGGGTTACTATGAGTCAGAATCTATTCAACAGCAATGGGTTTGCTTTTTTGGTTTTTATAGCCTGTCTCTATGAATCAGAATTGACTCAACAGCAACAGGTATATCCGACCAGGCCATTCTATTCTGTCCTATAGGATCACTAAAAGCCAGAGTTCACTGGATGGCAACGGGTTTGATTTTGGTTGTAGCACAAAAAGAGCCACGGTGGCTCAATGGTTAAGAGCTCATAAGGTTGGCAGTCTGAATCCATCAGCTGGTCACTGGAAACCCTTATAGGACAATTCTGTCCTATAAGCTCACTATGAGCTGGAATTAACTTGACAGCAACGGATTTGGAAGCCCTGGTGGCCAAGTAGTTAAGAACAACGTCTGCTAACCAAAAAATCGGCAGTTCAAATCCACCAGCTGCTCCTTGTAAATCCTATGGGGGGCAGTTCTACTCTGTTTTAGAGCGTTACCATGAGTTGGAATCGACCCAATAGCAATGGATTTGGTTGGGGTATAGCACTTAGTTTCATCTACTTTCCTCACAGTCAACTGATTATTTATCTTTCCCCATTACAGTCTAACCTCCTTTAGGGCAAGAGTCTTAAGAAGTTCCACCTGCATGTAGTACTTCACAACTGAAGTTGGCAAACTAAGGACTACAGCTAAAATGGTTGAAAAAAGGTCAGAGGAAGAATAACATTTCATAAAACATGAAAATTACATGAATTTCACGTCTGTATCCATATATAAAGCTTTATTGGAGCAAAACGCACTGCCGTCACGTCGATTATAGCGACGTTATAGGACAGAGTAGAACTGCTCCATCCTGTCCAAGGACCACCTGGTGGATTCAAACTGCCAACCTTCTGGTTAGCAGACGCCACCAGGGTTTTCTTATTGGAACAAAGATAGCCCATAGTTTCTACCACAGTTTTTGATCTCCAGTGGCAGAGTTGAGTAGTTGAAAAAGAGGTTTCATGGTCTGCAAAATCTCAGCATTTATTATATATGACCCTTTACCTCTGTGACTTGCTTTACAATAGTGTTTTATGATTGAGTCACTTGTTCAGTATACCATGAGTCTAAGTCTTAGTTTCTTTGTATAGTGGCAATAATAAGTAGTCTTACAAGTTGTCGATATCAAAGAAGATAATGCATTTGGGACAGTATAAAACACTCCACAAATGAAAAACAACTCTATTTACAATGTGCTGAAAGACGTAAACCCTGTTTAAGTGCTACAGCTGCTAACCATAAGGTCAGCAGTTCAAATTTACCAGGGGCTGCTTGGAAACTCTATAGGGCAGTTCTACTCTGTCGATAGGGTCACTGTGAGTCGGAATCGACTCCATGGCAGTAGATTTGGTTTTGGTTTGGAAAGATATAAAGTGGCAAAACGGGAAAACATTTTTGTTCTCCTATTGCTTTCTTTCCTTTAACAGCCTTCATTTAATAAAATTTAAAAGAAAGTTCACTTATAAATTTCGCTCTTTAAGTGACAACAGGGTAACAGGTGCCTTTCCTTTGTGTTACTCCCACTTCCTCTTCTTTCTCACACGTAATTCCCTCCCCTCGTCCCTTTTTCCTTTAAACAGCATCTCAATTGACCCTCACAACGGGTCAGAGAAGGAACTGGGACACATCGGATTAGTTCCCATAAACTATAGTTTAAGGGACTATAAACTATAGTTCCCATAAACTATAGTTCACAGGTTAATTTCACAGACCAGGAAACTGAGGCAGATTCCATTTGATTGCAGAGTTCTGACTCAGCATGCAGGGAATCCTCACAGCGGCGCTCTTCTGCACCTTTCCTAAAGAGCTACCTCCAGGCAAACAAAACGCAGTGAAACTGACCCGGTCCAGCTTTCAAGCTTGGGTGGCCCACCTCCTCAGCGTTCAATCACGGAGTTCCCTTTTCCCTCCATCCTGCTACTCTTTCCTTACCCCCATCCTCGGGAGCAGGTGGTAGAATCCACGTTCAATACGCAGGCGCGCGGAGTCGTGGGGCGGGGACTGGGCAGGGCTAAGGGAGGGAACTGGGGGTGGGGACTGGGGGCGGGGTGTGCGCGGGCTGGATTTTGGGCCGCGGCGGGAGCTGGAGTCGCCACCGCTTGAGTGCGCAAGCGCTTGGCGGTTACCGGTCTCGCCATGGAGCGGAAAGGTGAGCAGTGAGGCGGCCTCCGCCACGAGGGACAACGGCGTCCGGGGCGAGGCCCGGGTCAGCGCCAGGAGCTTCGCCTAACCGCCGTGATCCAGACCCCGGGCGTGCGGCGCCCTTCTACTGAGGTGGCGACGCCCCTCACCCCCCGCCGCTGGGCTGTCGGTCCGCGCCCCTCAGCCGGGGCGCCCTCCCGCGCTGGCCGTCATCGCCCCTTGTTCCCCGCCAGGCCGGCCGGAGCCTTGCGGCCACCGCAGGGCCTGGCCCTTGGCGGGCGAGGCCAACTCGAGCCTGCCGGCCCCCTTCACCGGCCCAAGTCCCCTCCGGCGCCTTCCGCCGGGTCGCCGCTGTGCGCCCCGTGGGCCGCTCGCCCCCGGGCTGCCCGCCCCTCCGACGCTGCGGCGCTCGCCCCGGAGCCGCCCCCGAGGCAGGCCCCGCAGCTGGGCCTGGCACCCCTGCTAGGTCTCCACCCTCACCTTGGTCTCCTCCTTCCCTCCACATTCGCCCTTCATCAGTTCCTCTCTCCTGCAGTGCTTGCGCTCCAGGCCCGAAAGAAAAGGACCAAGGCCAAGAAGGACAAAGCCCAAAGGAAGTGAGTCTCGTACCCCAACCACCTATTCTTTGGACGGTCTCCGGCATCTCTTAGCTACTTTGGTATCTTGAACGTTTGCCGGGTTTGCGCACCCTGCAGGCCAGCCACATGGCCTCGGAGCAGCCTTGGAGCGGCCTTGGAGGGTCGCTTTCTGAAGTGGAGGGAACTTGGGTTTCCAAAGGCCGAGTCTGGGTCTGGTCTTAGCAGCCTGAGGTTTGGAGGAAAAGGCCAGTGGAGGGAGCAGAGCCCTTCCCGGGACACGACTCCCTAGAGGAAGGTACATTCTCCTCTAGTTGGGGCCTCCCACCTGGAGCTGGTCGATCATTATTAGATTCCAGACTGTTTTCAATACCTTCTTTCCAGCGTATTAACTTGCTTCCAGCGTCAGCACAGTAGGCCTTCGGGAAGTTCTTGAATGAATTTTCCATGTTTACTTTTGTTTCTTCCAACCCCATGCACCCTTTCATAGAGGTGGGCATGGAGCTTTCACTGGGTTAATTAACTTCCTGAGCCTGTGAGTCGCATCTCCTTCCTTGAAGTGTGCAGACTGACTTGGCACAGGCAGCATCTTTTACTGCTTCTCGTCTCAGAACCTCACACTGCATGTAGATAACTTCTGGAATGGCCTTCACCTCGTGATGGGAAGGTTCTTGAGCTAACTAATGCCGTAGGTGATTCTGGTTTGGTGTATTAAGTGCCACCTGTCCAGTTGTATCAAGCAGGATGCATAGAGTGGCTTCATGCTATTGTGGAAAACATGAAGTTGGTCACAGTCTACTAGAGGGCTTCTGCACGTGAAACTTAAAGAGCTTTTACTTGTCCTAACATTTAATTGGAAAGGGTCTTGGAAGTCAGCTTTTAGATCGTTTGTACTCTCCATCTTATTTTTTTTTAAGTATTTTATTATACTTTAAATGAAAGTTTACAATCTTCGTAAATTTGTCATACAAAAAGTTGGATACACACTGCTGTGTAAGTCTAGTTGCTCTCCTCACTCTGATAATGCACTCCTCCTTTCCATCCTGTATTTCCTGTGTCCATTCAGCCAGCTGCTGTCGCCCTGTGCTGTCTCCCCTGGCCTCCAGACAGGAGCTGTCCAGTTAGTCTCACGTATCTAACTAAGCCAAGAAGCGCTCTTTGCCGTTATCATTCTGTGTCTTATAATCCAGTCCAGTCCTTGTCTGAAGAGTGGGCTTCTGGTGGGCATGGTTTCAGTTCTGGGCTAACAGAGAGTGTTCGAGGACCACGTGTTCAAGGACCCTCCAGTCTGTCAGACTATTAAGACTGGTCATTTTTGGTGGGGTTCAAACTTTGCACCCCATTTTTCTCCTGCTTTGTTAGGGACTCTTTGTTCTGATTCTTAGTTGTGGCTGTATTATGTATTCTTGACACTTTGCCATTTACTTGATGGCTTTGTGGTTTTCTTTGCTTTTCTAGTTGTTATGCAGTCTGATTCTGTTCTAGTAAAACACATTTCAAAGTCCTTCCTAGGTTACACCACTGAGTGATCATACAAGACTCTGTGTGTGTGTGTGTGTGTGTGTGTGTGTGTGTGTGTGTGTGTGTGTGTGTGTGACCTAATGATATAATGGTAAAAGGAGGTAGCTGCTAACCAAAAGGTCCGCAGTTCGAATCCACCAGGAGCCTCTTAGAAACTATGGGAAAGTTCTATTCTGTTCTATAGGGTCACTGTGAGTCAGAATCAACTCAATGGCAATGGGTTAAAGTGGTAGGTGATCTGACCTCTTATTCTGTCATCTGTCTTAGGAAATTTTTTTATTTCATAATGTGCTTGTTGACCAGGACATTTATGAGTTTATGTATGTGTGAATACATTTGTCTGTTGATTATCCATCTATGAATTATTTGTAATCAGTATTTAATCCTAGATTGGTTTAATGAAAAGAGCAAGGAATTAACCTGATTCTAGTATGCAATAGAGGATTTAGATAAGTTAGTCTTTTTTCTGTGCTTTGGTTTTTTTTAATTGCAGTTAAGTGAAAATATACAATCCAAATTAAATTTGTGTGCCCACCTATCTGCAGCTCTTTCTGCTCTTTTTGCCTGTTGACAGCACTCTCTTCCTTTTTGTTCTGTATATGTCATATCCTCTTAACAATCTCCTGTCTTCCCCCCTCAACACTCTCCCTTCCAGTAAGAGGCCAGTAGGACAGCTTCCAATAGATGCATAGAACCATCCATCAAGTACACACACCATAGGGTCAGGTTGTGACCCTGAGTCCAGTCATTCGTGTCCGAAGAGTTGACCTCAGTAATGTTTTCTGGTCACGGGGCAGCAGCAGGCCTAGGGGTCATACTACCAGAGAAACCCCCAGGCCTTTGGGCCATCAATTACAGTCTTTTAGTGGAGTTCTTGAGGTGCACCCCTCTTTTTCTCATGTTGCCACTGGGTCTCAACACTGTGCCCCATCACAGCTATGTATTGGTGGCTGGGCACCATCTGGTTCTTTTGGTTATTGATACAATCACCCATTAATGTCAGTCCTTCTATCTCCTGGGCTCTTTTTCCCTCATGTCTTTGTTGTTTTTGGTGATCATCTGTTCTGGCTGAGTTGTGTATGTCAGATGGCAGCTTGCTGGCTTCTAAAAGCTGAGACACCACTCATCAGTATGCGGTGCAGAAGACGTCTTAGCAATAGGCTAGTTATGCTAGTTGCCCTTGATGTCCCCTGATGTGCCTTAGTTGTGCTATTTCTTGTGGAGCTGGTAGAAATGTGTTATAAAAAGTTATGTTTTCTAGTGATATAAATAGGTTACAATTTTATTCACTGTATTAGAAGTTATCTGGCCAATGTTCTCATACTACTTAGAAACTAATCTTTATTTTAGTGTGAATCAAACTTTAGTTAGGAAGGTAAAGGTATATAATTGATTGTAAACATTATTTTTAACACCAGATAGTCATTATTTTAGATTTTCTATTTAGGCTATTTATTTCTAAAGCCAACTGTATGAATTCTGGATTATCTGTTACTTTCCTTTCACTAGTATGAGTAACTTACATTTATGTTCTTAATTATTTCCATATTTTCACTAAAGGAAGGTAATAATACAGCCAATCTAGTGGTGATTTTGCTGAACGCTTCATTTTGTACAACTTTGACTCTTGAAAATATGGATGAGTCAACTACTCCTGTTGGCTTTTAATAGTTTTTCTCTGTAATTTTGGATTTCCTTTTTTCCCACTGGTGCCTCCTTTTAATTAGCTGAAATATCTGGTTAATTAACTTGGTCGAGTACTGTAAAGTCACAAGTTCAAGTCCCACCTGGCTTGGGTAACTTGACCCTGTTCCATACAGTCCGGGTGACTTCTAGCCATTTTACAAGTGAAAGCTGCTAGTTATTAGAGATTAGTCAGGAAGCAGATCTGAGGACAGAACGTGACACAAAGTTGGGTCTTTGGAGTGAGACCTATTTAGGTTTGAACTCTGATTTTGCTGCTTTTGTCAAGTTACTTACGGAAGCAGTGTCACTTATTATAACTAGCAGCTTAGTTATAGTGAAAATTGATCAGGACCTAGAGATACAAATAGCAAGCATTTAAATGAAAAAAACGGAGAAGTACAGTAACACTTGTGAAAGCTGGAACTTGATGAGACTGGCTTGTTTTTTGGGTATTGCAAGTTTTCTAACTTGGACAGGCAGTAGTCTTACCGCTTCTGTTGCTCATTTTAGTGGGAAATATTTGCGTTTTCTTCTCTGACAGGTTTATGCCATAGGTAGTTTCTGGCTTTTGCAGGTTTATGTACAACAGTAAATAACATCCTAGTTTATTTCCTTTTTAGTGCTAAGTGGGAGAGTAAATGATGGGTAATGGAATCATGATGTGGTACAGGTGGAAAGAATTTTAGTCCCCTGGTTTTATAGATCTTAAAACTAGAACCTGTAAAAAACCATTGTCATCGAGTCAGTTCTGATTGATTCTAGCAACCCTGTAGGACAGACTACAACTGTCCCATAGAGTTTCTGAGGAGTGCCTGGTGGATTTGAACTGCTAGCTTTTTGGTTAGCAGATGTAGCTCTTAACCACCACATCAGAAACCCAGATACGTGAAATAATGTATCCCCTGCTTGCCTGCTTGGTGCTGTGGTAGGATTTCTTTCCTTTGGATTTTTTTCTCTGTTCTGAAATATTTTAAGCACTTTTAGTTGTCTTATTTAAATAGTTTTTTGCATTTCATTTTTTGAGACAGTGTCATTTTGTTTACTAACATTAGCTAGTGGATGATGATCTCTATTTTACAGATTAGGGAATTGAGGTTTGCTAGGTCACTGCTTTGGAAGGTTGTAAAGCTGGGATTCAACCTCAGATATCCAAAGCCCTGAGTACTGACTGTGCTGTCTCCAAGTGATAACTCCTCCTGGTGAGTCTGAAAACAAATAAGGTAGGAATGGAGTGATGAGGCTTCTGGATGAAGGATCTCAGGGTACTGCAGTATGTAGATCTTTTGGTGGCCTAGTGGCTCATGTCTCTGAAAGAGCAGAGAGTTTTTGAGTTTTCAGTAGGTATACTAATAGCCGTGTGCCTTCATCCCTCTGTCATGAGTTTTTTAAAATAAGTTTTTATAATTTAACCCAGTTTAAATCTATTTATTTGAAATTGCCTTCATGAGACCCAATATCAGAGTCAGTTTCATACCTGATTTTATTACTTAGCTCAGGAAATTAGTCTGGTTGGTAATTTTCACTTTATTTGCAGTTAAGGAACTTTATGGGTTTAGTATAAATTTGGTAATAAAATAATTTAATTGTGCTGGGGAAGTACTTTTGCTTATTCGAGTACTCTCTAATCTTTTGAGTCAGAGGGGAGTTGGTAGTTTTATTTTTTAATTTTCCAGAAATACATGTGGATGATTTAGAAATAAAAACACTGTAAAATTTTCAATGTTTTTATCCAGAAGGGAAGACAACATGTCAACTTGGAAGAATTTTTAAAAATTAAATGGCAGTGGATGTTTTTACACTTAACAGTATCCCTTGGAAATTGACTCTGTAGCAGTTCCACTTAATGTAGTCTTAATTTTTTTAAGGTCTGCCCTCTTCCACTAAGCCTTTGAATGGTTCCATATCATGCTACGTCAAGTAGTCTTCAGCATTCTATTAAGTGGATGTAGCATAATTTATTTTAATTTCTATTACATGTGTTTGTGTGTATAATATATATACATAATGTACCTTTTAAGACAAAAATGAAATCTTTGGGCACATTTTTCCCCACTTAACATTATCATGAGCATTTCCCACCACATTATCATTTTAAATATTCCACTGTGCACTGTTTCCAGTGTTTCAGTTTACAGCTCAGATGAATGATCCTTTTTCATGAATCGGTGCACACATTGGTGATTATTTCCGTAGGATAGATTCTTAAAAGTGTGGTACTGGTATGTACATTTCAAAGCTTTTTAGTACATACAAGGTCTGACAATTTAAGTCTGCAAACTTAATTGTTTTAAGTGCTTCATAGCACATTGCTGAATGGCACTACAATCACCTTCTAAATACTTCTCTTGGGAAGCTATACACTGACTTCAGTGCCTAGTCTGCCCTTCAGAGCAGTTTTAGAACTCTTGTGGAATGGCTGTAGTACCACGGTGGCAAGGTGGCAAGTTTACCAAATTAATTGTATAGCTGTTTAAGGAGGGAGTTTTTAGCCAAGCCAAGCACTCCAAGCCAAGTACCGTTGAGTAAACAAATAACTGTACGGGAACACCCTCCCTACTCACCTGATGTGGCCCCCAACAACTTTTTTCTTTACCCAAAGATAAAGGAAATATTGAAAGGAAGACATTTGGATGATATTCAAGACATCAAGGGTAATACACGGACACTTCTGATGGCCATTCCTAAAAAAGAGTTCCAAAATTGCTTTGAGTGGTGGTCTAGGAGCTGGCTTCAGCATATAGCTTCCCACTGGGAGTACCTTGAAGGTGACTATTCAGCAATGAAGTATGTAGCACTTTTTCTTGGATGAGTTCACAGACTTAATTGACAGACCTTGTATTGTCAAGGATTTTCCCCAGGAAGATGTAACCAGTTTAACTCCTGTTAATTGAATAAATACAGTGAAACCTGTGAGAGCCAAAACTCTGCAGGGCTGTCTTGTTGTATGACAGGGTATGGTCTTACCACTTTTTTGTTGCTTCTTTGTAGTGGAAAATTCCTCCTTTGACAGGTTCTGTGTTACACAGGTTCTGGCTTTTGCAGGTTTTACTACAGTTTTGAACACCTACCATGTTTCCATGCACTGTTCCAAATTCATCATCGGGGAAAAAAAAGTCCATCCCTTGAGCTCTATTTTGGTGGAGGAAGACAATGTTTTAGTCAGCTAGTGCTGCTATAACAGGAATACCACAGAGTGGATGGCTTTAACAAAGGAAAATTTATTCTTGCACACTCCTCCTGTGGAGGAAAGTCTGGTACTGGCATCAGTCTTTGTCCAGGGAGCATCTTGGTGCAGGAACCTTAGGTCTGAAGGATGCTCTCTTCTCCCGGTGCTGTTTTCTTGGTGGTGTGAGGTTGCCAATTCTCTGCCTGCTTCTCTTTCCTTTTATCTCATGTAGGATGAAAGGATTAAGGGTGGTGCAAGCCACACTCGGAAATTCCCTTTACAGTGGAGCAAGAAGGTGATCTGAAGGGATTTACAGTCCCACATTAATCCGTTAACATACAGCACAGAAAAAAATCACAAAATGGAGGACAGTCACAGAATACAGGGAATCATGGCCCAGCCACAGGGCTACAACTATTTTTGGGGGGACACAATTCGATCCATGATATCCCACCCTTTGGCACCCCAAAAAATCACGTCATTGAAACATGGGACATATTCATCCCATCATAGCAAAATCATGTCTGTTCCATATGATAGAAGTCTTAAATCAGTTCCAAAATTCAAAAATTCCTTTACTTCTGTGAAACCCAGAATACAAGCTTTTTCCAAAGCTACAATGGCAGAACAGTCACAAGTTAGACGTTCCATTACTAGCGGGAGAAATTGCAGGGAAAGAAGGCATTAACAGGCAACAAGCGAATGAGCAGAACACATTACATTAGCCCTCAAAGCTTTGGAAATAATCTTGCACTTTCTGAGACATTTTACACAATGGTCCTGCCCTCCAGACTCTAGGTATTGGCCACATTCTCTGGTTTCTGAGTGGAAACCCCTAGCTCTGTACTACAACTCTGCCTTCAAGGCCCACTTGGACAGAAACCACCCCATCAGCTTTAGGTGCACCCTAAGCCCAACTGAGTGGCAGTTCCACCGTTATAAACACAGGACGCCATGGTACCACCCTTACAAACCCTTGAGGTCCTGGCCATACCTTTTGAGACTGAGGCAACTCAGTTTCTCATGTTGTTTGTCTTTTCAGCTTCTGCTTTCTATGGCCGCATGGCCTGGGCCTTAGCCACATCTGCCCTGCTGGGGCAAGTGTTCCAAAGTTCTGTAGCTCCACTGATTCAAGTGCCTGGAGGCATTGTGTACAAAGGCACTCAGCTGTCTCGCTCTGTGGGACAGCAAGGCTAGCTCCACTGATTTAAGTGTCTGGACGCACCCCATTCTGTGAAGAAGACTGTGCACAGGCACTCAGCTCTCTTGCTCCATGGGTTGGCCCTAAGCGCTGCCTCTGGTTCTGCTGCTGCCGCTGCTGCCAGTCCTCTGCTGTTTGATTTTCACCATTTGCACCTTCTTCAGTTCTTTCTCCTTGGTTCTTTCTGAATCTTCTATCCATTCACAGTTTCAAAATGGCTTTTATATTTTAGGTATTTGCTAGGGTAGCACCTCACTCCTGGTACCAAATTCTGTTTTAGTTAGCTAGTGCTTCTGTAAGAGAAATACCACAGAGTGTATGGCTTTAACAAAGGAAAGTTTATTCTTACACAGTCCAGTATGCTTCAAGTCCAGATTCAGGATGTCTACTCCAGGGGAAGGTTTTCCCCCTTGTTGGCTCTGGAGGAAAGTCCAGTATTGCATCAGTCTTTGTCCAGGGAGCATCTCGGCGCAGGAACCTCAGGTCTGAAGGACACACTCTTCTCCTGGTGCTGCTTTCTTGATGGTGTGAGGTTGCCAGTTCTCTTCCTGCTTCCCTTTCCTTTTATCTCTGGCAGGATGAAAGGATTAAGTGTGGTGCAAGCCACACTCCAGGGAAAGTCCCCTTTACAGTGGAGCAGGGAGGTGATCTTCTGAAGGGATTTACAGTCCCACCCTAATTCTTTAACATACAGCACAGCAAAATCACAAAATGGAGGACAGTCATAGAATACAGGGAATCATGGCCCAGCCACAGGACTACATCTATTTTGGGGGGGACACAATTCGATTCATAACAGACAATAAGCAATAGCTATAATAAGTAAATTATATTGCATATTAGGTGATGAGTGTTTTAGAAAAATTTTGCAGGTAGTGGAAAGAAGGGGTCTTGGGAACTAGAGATGGGGTTACATTTTTAAACAGAGTGATGAAGGACTCACTGAGAGGGTGAGAGGAAGACTACTTTTTGTCTTTGAATTTGCCTGTTCTAGATGTCTTGTATAAATGGAATCATACAGTATGTGGTCTTTTGTAACAGTTTCTGTTTTTGTTTATTATTTCATCTTGGCCATTTTAAGTCTGTACATAGTGGTCCTTGAGCCTAGTTCACTCAACCTGAAGTGGTATTGCTAGCTTTTTTGCTTTCTGGTGTGATGATCTATTCCAGGCTTTTTTTTTTTTTAATTTTTTGATTGTGATTAAGTGGAAGTTTACAGTCCAACTCAATGTTCCATACAAAACCCTGAATACCTGCCTCTTTGCAGCTCTACCTGTTCTCCTGACCGTGGGACAGCACACTCTTCTTTTTCACTCTTTACTTCCAGTGTCCACTCAGCCAGCACTTGTCCCCTCCTCTCCACCTTTTCCTCTCCCCTCTGAGAACAGACCAGTAGGACAACCTCATATATATTAAACCATAAAGTACACACCACATGCCTTGCTCTGTGTCGCCAAGTGCAGTCCATTCTTTGTCTGCATTGTTGCATTCAGTACTGGTTTCAGCTGTGGTCCAGGCTCATCGTATACATTGTTTTGTATGTGACTAGAAGATAGCCTTTTTCTCCATGCAGTCTTTTAGTGAGAAATGGCTCTTGCAGACCATTGTTTCTAGGCTTTTCTGTGGGTAGAGGTGGAAAATAAGTTGGTTTTTTTTTTTAATGATGAGTTCATGTTAATTCTTAAAAAGCAGACTATAGGACTCAAGAGTTTTCTTAACTTTTTAACATTTACAGCTTTATCTTCCTTCTGTGGTGAAAAGTCCATTGTGAATAGCACCACTATAGTTACGCATTTTCTTTTTCCCACGGTGTACACACAGCAGTCTCAGAATAACAGTGTCAGCTCTCCAGCCAACTGTATGATCACTGAAGAGAGCTTACTGCTTTTTTGTTTCTTCACAGAATGTATTTCACTAGGGATGTAAAGTCAAATTACTGAGTTTTAAAGTTGGTCAGGCTAGTTCCTTGCTGTGATTATGTTACCACTTTAGGTAGAAAAGAGGAGATTTATTTGTATAGTTTTGCTTCATCTTTTTATCATCTTTGGCCTTTTTTTGCAGAATTATTTGGGTTATTTGTGTTTATAGCTTAAAATGAATATTGAATATAATTTTTCATTGATTTATTTTTAAAATGTTGCCTATGAAGCATGCTATGAGTAAAACTGAAGAGGATGGTGGTTACTAGAATGTGTTGAGGCTCTTTAGCTTCTGCTCATCCTGAGACGGAAGATGAGTCCAGTGCTACCAGGTCTTCAGGTTTTTTGAGAGACACTGGATTCTTGAGTTTTTGTGTGATTATCGAATAGTTAGGTGTTTGCAACTATTTTAACTTTTTGTTTTTTAAGCCATTGTAAGTGAAAGTTCAGGACCACCAGGAGGTGGTTTGTAACCAGTAGTTTGCAACATTTGCTTTAGGATCTTTGAGATGAGAATTAGATATTAATAGGCCTGTTGTCTCAGTCGTCTTCTCCCCGAGTTATGATACGTTGTGGAAGAGCCCTCTGATACCCTGGGCCTCGTATTAGAGCATTAGCTTTGGAAATTTGAAAAAGACCCATGAGATCCAGCTATGGAGAGTAAAATACTCAGTTTTTCAACTAATTTAACAAGGCATAATTTAAGAAAGTTAGCAGAAACCACAGAATAATTTAAAATACCCTTTGTTCATTTTTAGAAAGCTCTAATAGGAAAATGTTCCCACTGAACACAAAAGTCAGTTTGCAGGAGCTGAAGCATATTGTTGGTTTGTACTGTGGCTCACCTGTAGTTGTATAAGTGAAGGTTGAGTCTAGGCGTAATTCACTGATATATAAGTTTATTGTGACTTACATGTCTTTAAATATTGGTGGGTATTTTAGTATCATTTATCAAGAAGTTTGCTCTCATTTAATATGTATTTTAACTGCCATAGAAGAATTGTAAATAGTGGTGAAAAACATCAGTCCTTTAGAGTTGGGTGTTGGTACCATGAGTCATGTCACCAACCATTATGTTTGATTTATTCAGTTCTTCCAAGATTCTACAGATACTTAGCAAGATACAAAATATATATATATATTTTAAGTTAATAGACTTTATTTTTTAGAGTAGTTGAGGTTTATGGAAAAGTTGAGCAGAAACTACTGAGAGTTCCCAGGTAGTCCCTCTTTCTCTGTCCTCTGCCCCCTCCTCCCCCGTTTCCCCAGTTACCATTTTGCTTTGATTGTGGTGCATTTGTTACAGTTATTGAACCAATATGGATAAATTACTATTAACTAACTAAAGACCATCGCATTAAGAGTCATTCTTTGCATTCTACAGTGTATAGGTTTTGATAAATAGATAACATATAAAAATCTCGATGTCTCACCTAGTCGTTTCTCCCCTACTTCTTCCCTCAGCCCTGGGTAATCACTTATCTTACATTAGTGCCTCTATAGTATGTCCTCTATCAAGGCTGTCTTTGGTGGTGGCCAGGCACCAAGTGATCTTCTGGTCTCATACTGACATAGTCTCCCAATCATATGGGTCCTTCTGTCTCTTGAGCTCCATTTTTCTTTGTCTCTTTGATGTTCTTGGTCATCATCTGTTCCAGGTGGATTGGGACCAACTGATGTTCCTCAGGTGGCAGTTTGCTGGCTTTTAAGACCCCAGACGCCACTCACCAGTATGGGGTACAGAAGACTTTATTGGCAAAAGGCTAGTTCTGCCAATTGACCTTGATATCCCCTGAAAACATGGCCCCCAGTTGGGCCTGAGAAAGTTTTTTTTTTAAATTTAGGTGAAAGTTTACAGAAGAAAATAGCTTCTCATTAAACCGCACACGTATTGTTTTATGACATTGGTTGACAACCCCGGGTAGGTCAACCATCTCCCTTTTCAACCTCAGGGTCGCTGTTACCAGCTTTCCTGCCCCCTGCTGCCTTCTAGTCTTTGTCCCTAGGCTGGCATGCTCCCTTAGTCTCATTTTGTTTTATGGGGCCTATTCAATGAAGGAGTGACTTCATTACTGAGCTGAAAGGGTGTCCATACTCTCAGGGTTTCTTCAGTTTCTGTCAGGCCAGCAAAAATTAAAATTTTGTTCTACATTTTTCTCCACTGCTGTCCAAGACCCTCTTTTGTGATCCCTGTCTAATCAGTCAGTGATGGTAGCCAGGCACCAGGTAGTTATGCTGGAGTAAGTCTGCCGGAGGCCATTGTAGATGTGGTCTGTTGGTCCTTTGGACTAATCTTTCTCCGTTTCTTTAGTTTTCTTCACTCCTGAAGGGATGAGCCCAGTAGAGTATGCTATATGGTCACTAATGTGGCCTGCAAAATTTCTTGAGTGTCTCTTCATCGAGCAGGTTAAGCAGAGATACCAAGTTCTCTACATTCTGTCTGTACCTGAGATTGGTGACAAGCTCATTTGATACTCCTGTTCTGTGCTGATATTGAAAATACAATAGGATAAATGGAGCATGTAAGCCTCCTGTGGAAGAATAATACAATTATATACTCGACGGCACTTGGCTTGGCATACTTATCTTCTATGCAGAAGACCCAGGTTTGACTCCCGGCCAGTGCGCCTCATGGGTAGCCACCAACAGTCTGTTGGTGGAGGCTTGCATGTTGTTAGGCTGAACAGGTTTCAGCAGAGCTTTCAAACTAAGATGGATTAGGAAGAAAGGCCTGACAATCTATTCCCCCAAATCCACCGAAAACGCAGTTGATCGTGGGATGGCAGATAACCAGACATTTTGTTCCGTTGTGCACGGGGTCCTCGTGAGTCGGGGGCCAACTTCATTGGCAGCTAACAGCAACAGCATACTCAGTGGGAGTAGAAGAAAAAAAGAGCTTGTCTTTTTGAATCACAGTCGTGGGTTCAGTGTGCCTCTAGCACCATTGTTGGGTTAATGTGAGCCTGTTCATTTTGCTGCAAGTGTCTGTGTTGCCTTATTGTAGATGGTGAGGGTCTGAGGATGAAGTTGCATGTAAGTGCCTAGCCCAGTGCTGAGTTGCAGCCCCGGTGACTGCTTCCTTCCGCATGGCTTCTATCATGCATGGATCAAACTAACGGTTGTAACTCATCTTTGGGTGTTTTTATTTTCAGGCATAAAATTCATTTAATGGCTGAAAATATACTTGAAGTATATTTACAGAGCTACACTGGGTTTCTCTCTCTTGATATATACAGAGACACATAGCATTCAGGACTGTTCTGTCTTGTCACATTTATTCATTAGTTTGACGCAAATGTTGTGCATCTTCTGCAATTATTTTCCAGCTAATCCCTCTATTCTATGTATTCGTAAGTGCTGCTATGCTATTTTTTTTTCTTTTAACCTGTTGCTGTAAGAAAATTACTATATTGTGCTTATGAAAATACCTTCCAGGGTGATGGAGTGATTGGCAAACACAGAAAGGATAAAAATTTAGTACAATTGTTAGGACTGATGGTAAAAACTTATTTCCCTGCTATTTTATGTAGAGTTCTCTAAATATTTCATCTTCCATTCTTACAATCACTTTTTCTTTAAACCTGATTACTTAGATTTTTCTATCAGAATATAATCTTGTCCTGTACCACTATTTCTTGCCATTCTGATTGCTGATTAGTATTACTACATCGATGCATAATTATTTTAAAAATGTTCATTAAATTTATTCCCCTAAAATATTACCCACCTATTTAAGTTTGAACAAATCACGTAACCACTCTCTCCAAACTATCCAATAGCAAAGATAAAATTGATTCTTAAAATACAGTTCATATGGAACAAAACACTTTTTATTCTCCCTTAAAGCTATGGTATTTTTTTTTTAATTTTATAAATATTGTACTTTAAAGGAAACTTTACAGTCCAAGTAAATTTGCCATACAAACCACGCCCCTCCCCCACATTGCTATATAACTCTTACTGCTCTTACCACACTGTGACACCACACTCCTCCTTTCCACCCTGTGTTTCCCATGTCCATTCAACCAGCTCCCGTGTACCTCTGCTTTCTTATCTTACGTCTGTACAGGAGCTGTCCAGTTAGTCTCATGTATCTACTTAAGCCAAGAGACACACTCTTTGCCAGTATCATTTTATATCTCATAGTCCAGTCCAGTGTTTGTTTGAAGAGTTGGCATTGGAAATGGTTTCAATTCTGGGCAAACAGAGTCTGGGAACTGTCCAGTCTGTTGGACCATCAAGTCTGGTCTTTTTAATAGAGTTCAAGTTCTGTACCCTATTTTTCTCCGACTTCATCAGGGACCCTTTATTCTTTTCCCTGTCAGGGTAGTCATTGATGGTGGCTGGGCACCATCTAGTTTTTCTGATCTCACTCTGATGTAGTCTCTGGATTGTGTGGCTGTTTTTGTCTCTTGAGCTCATAGTTTAGTTATGTCTTCGGTGTCTTCCATTTGTCTGTGCTCCAGATGAGTTGGGACCAATTGGTACTTCTTATTTGGCTGCTTGTTTGCTTTTAAGAAGTGCATCTGGATTCTGAATTCTGTTCCATTGGGGTATATATCTGTTGTTGTGGCAGTACCAGGCTGTTTTGACTACAGTGGCAGTGTTATAAGTTCTAAAGTCAAATAATGTGAGGCCTTTACTTTGTTTTTCTTCAGTAATGCCTTACTTATCTGTGGCTTCTGCACTTTCCATATAAAGTTGGTGGTTTGTTTCTTCACCTGATTAAAATTTGAATTGGAATTTGAATTGAGATTGCATTGTATCTGTAGAGCACTTTGGATGGAATAGACATTTTCATGATATTAAGTCTTCCTATCCATGAGCAAAGTAAGTATCTACTTGCGTAGGTTGTTTTGGTTTCTTGCAGTAGTATCTTGTAGTTTCCTTTCTATGGTTCTTTTACATCTTTGGTTAAAGTTATTCCTAAGTATTTTAGCTTCCTGAATACTGTTGTGATACCCTCTTTGATGTTCTCTGTTGGTATAAAGGAATACAGCAGCTTCTGTTTATCTTGTATCCTAATAACTGCTGAACTCTTCTATTAGCTTTGGTACTTTTCTTTTCCTGAGGATTCCTTAAGGATTTTCTGTGGCAGAAGGGCATTCTTGTCTGCTTTCTGTTCTCAAGGGGAATGCTTTCAGATGGTCTTCATTTAGGATGATGTTGGCTTTTGCTCTTTCATAAATGCTCTTTATTATGTTGAAGAAATTCTCTTCTGTTCCTATTTTGCTGAGAATTTTTATCATGAATGGGTGTTGATCTCTGTCAAATGCTTTTTCTGCGTCAGTTGATAAAACCAACTAGTTTTTGTCTTTTGTTTGTGTGGTTGATACATTGGTTGTTTTTGTAATATTCAACCATCCCTTCATCCCTGGTATGAATCCTGCTTGGTCATGGTGAATTATTTTTTTGATATGCTGTTGAATTTTGTTCACTAGAATTTTATTGAGGATGTTTGCATCTAAGTTCATGAGAGATATTGGTGTATAATTTTCCATTTTCATGATGTCTTTACCTAGTTTTATGTCAAGGGTATGCTAAGTTCATAGAATGAATGTGGTAGTATTCTACCCTTTCCTCTGCTCTGAAATAACTTTACTAATAGTGATGTTGACTCTTTTACAAGTTTGATGGAATTATCCAGGGAAGCTCACTGGGCCAGAGCTTTGTTGTTGTTGTTGTTGTTGTTGAGAGCTTTTAAATTATGTTTTGAATCTCATGTGAGTTTATTTGGTTTTACTTCTATTTGTGTTAGTTTAGGAGGTGATGTGGTTTTAGAAATTTGTCTGCTTCCTGTAAGTTTTCAAATTTGTTAGAGTACAGTTTTCCATAGCATTCTGTTTTTTAAATTTCAGTTGGGTTTGTTGTGATGCACCCATGTCATTACTTATTTGGGTTATTTGCTTCCTCTTGTGTTATTCTGTTAGTTTGGCCAGTAATTTACTGCTTTTGTTGATCTTATCAGAGAACCAGCTTTTGGTAGTGTTAACTCTTTCAGTCATTTTTCTTTTCTTTTATTCATTTAGTTCTGCTCTAATTTTCATTATTTGCTTTCTTCTGGTACCCAAAGGCTTCTTTTGCTGTTCTCTTTTTGCTTGTTCAAGTTGTAGGATTAATGCTTTAATTTGGGCCATGTCTTCTTTTTGGATGTACAAATTTGTGATAATTAACTTCTAAGCATTGCTTTTGCTGTGTTCGAAAGGTTCTGGTAGAATGTATTTTCATTCTCATTTGACTCTGTAGATTTCTTTATTTTGACCTTGATTTATAATCCAGCTCTTTATGAGCAAAGTGTTGTTCAGTTTCCATATGTTTGATTTTTGTTTTCTTTTCCTGTTATTTAACTTTTATGGCTTTATGGTTTAAAAGAATGCTTTGTGATATTTTGATGCTTTAAATTTTGTTAAGGCTTGCTGTATTTCCTACTATGTGGTCTGTTTTGGAGAAGGATCCATGTGTATTGGAAAAGAAAGTGTACTTGTCTGCTGTTGGGTGGAGTGTTTCATATATGTCTGTGAGATCAAGTTAGTTGCTTGTGGCATTTAGATCTTCGTGTTTTTATAGAACTTTTTTCTGGATGTTCTTCACTAAAAGTGATGTGTTGACCTCTCCTGCTATTATTGTGAAGTTATTTCTCTTTTCAATGCAATTACAGTGTATGTATTTTGGAGCCCTATCATTGAGTTCATAATATGTAATATTGTTATGTCCTCCTGGAATAGTGACCCTTTAATCATTATAGAATGTCCTTTCTTGTCCAGTGTGGTAGATTCGATTAAACTGTTTTATCAGAAATTAATATTGCTACTCCTGCTCTTTTTTGAATGTTTGCTTAATATATTTTTTCCCATCCTTGGATATTCAGTTTGTTTTTATCTTTAAGTCTAAGCTGTGTTTCTTGCAGGCAGCATGTAAACAGGTTTTGTTTTGTTTTAAATATCCAATCTGCCACATTCTCTTTATTGGTGCATTTAATCCATTTATATTCATCGTAATTGATAGATAGGAGTTTAGTGGTGTAATTTTGATGTCTTCTTTTGTGCATTGTAGACATTTCCTTCCACTTAATTTTCTGTGCTGAATTGTTTTTCTTTGTGTTTTCATCTTTTTTATTGCTGTTGGTTTTGTATTTGCCCAGACTTGTTTTTCTTGTTTTTTACTTTTTTTTTTTCTCATTTTTTATTTTTGTGATTTACCTATCTGGGTTGATATCCATTTCCTCCATTCTGCATTGTAATGTAGTCTTTGGTTGTTACCTGATATTACTGATTGTGTAATTGTGTAAATGTGTAATTGTGTGCAGTATTGTAATTTTGTGTGTTTTTTTTTGTTTTTTTTTTTTTTGCAAATTCCCTAAATTTCTTGTTATCTGGAAATGTCCTTATTTTACCATCATACTGGAGAGACAGCTTGCTAGATATATAAGTTTTGGCTGGTGGTTTTTTTTCCCTGAAGTCTTTGTACATGTCATCCCGTTGGCGTCTTGCTTGCATGGTTTCTGCTGAGTAGTCCAAGTTTGGTTTTAGTGACTTGCCTTTGTAGATTATTTTTCTTTTATCCCTAGCCATTTTTAAAATTGTCTCATTATTTTTAGTTTTGGTAAGTTTGGGAATACCTTAAACATTATATTGTATGCAATCAGTTGATTGGGATCTACCTTATGTGGAGTTTAGTGAGCTTCTTGGATAGGTATCTTCTCATCTTTCATGATATCAGGAAGTTTTCTGTCAACAAATCCTCCACAGTTCTGTCTGTATTTTGTTATTCCCTGCTGGTACTCCAGTCATTTGTAGATGATTTCTCTTGATAGAGTTCCACGAAGTTCTAGTGTTTCTTGTTTTGTTTTTTTCTTAATTCTTTTATCTGCTTTTTCCTCAGATATGTTGATGTTGTGTGCTTTGTCTTGAATCTCACTAATTCATGCTTCTGTTTCCGTAATTCTCCATTGACTTTCTATTGAGTTGTCTAATTTTTTTATTGTTGTCTTTCTGAATTTCAACTTTCTCTCTGTGTGTGTTTTCTTGCATCCTGTTCAGTTTGTCAGTATGCTGTGCTGCATTATTTTGTGCCATCTCCTTCCTGACTACTTGAAGAGTTCTAAATATTCATCTTTTGTATTCCACCTCTGATGATTTCAGGAGGTAATTTTCACATGGAAAATTTATTGTTTTGTTTTGGGAGCTTTCTGAAGCCATTGTTGTCTGTCTAAGTGATTTAACATTGACTGTTGTCTCTAAGCCATCAGTAAGTTGTAACTCATCTATTTTATGTTTGTGTACTATGTTTTAGCTTCTTGTTTTGTTTGGTTTTGAAGTGTCCACATAGGCTGGTCATGTGTATTAATTTGGTTATTGGTGTCTTTGAAGTTTTAATGTCCTGTCACCTGGTAGTCAGAACTGTTACTTTGCATGCAAGCTCAGGAGTCCTTTCACTTTTCTTATGTGGATTCAGCTGAAGTTTCCAGGTAGTGAATCGTCAAGTATGTGGTACAGGCTCTCCCCTACAGGTCTAGATGGGCAGGACTGATTGGTGTAGGTACAGGTATTTGGTTGCATGTGCCGAGAAAGGCAGGGGGCTGAAAGTAAGCAATATATAGATATTCTTTCCCCCTCTTCCTTAGGCATAATGTAGCAGGCCAGGAATTGTTCTTCAGGAAGAACAATTTAGCATATGTATCAAAAAGTAAATTGCAGATATCTTTGAGCTGGAATTTTAGGAACTTGTGTAATGTATATATGTGTGTGTGAAAAAATAAGAACAAGGGTATTCATGGTTTGTGACATTGGAGGCAACTGTCTACAGAGAGCAAACTTTTTAAAAATTGTTATGAACCATCTCTGTAACTACTAAGAAATGATTTCCAAAATGTGTGTGTGTCTATGCTTACACATCTATAGGTAAATGTACACATATTAGGTTGGCTGCCTGCTTGCTCCATATAAGCTCACATTATCTTTTTTTTCTAGGGTACAGGCCTTTGTTGTCTCACTATCTGTACATTACTGTGAATGTCTACTTTTGCACCTTTAATTTTATTGATTTTCAGCAAGGAAATGGTTTAAATGATTGTGAAATGCATCTCCTTGTAGTTACTGTTTGTGGCTTTTTCTGTAGTAAATGCTGTGATAAACTTCATCATATCTGAATCTTTATGTGTCTGTTCATTTTTAGGTTAAACACCTAGAAATGAATAGTTCAAAAGTTAATGTGTTTATGGCCAAACTGTGTATATATCTTATTTAGAACCCTCCCTGTTTATAAGTAACTAAATTCAAACTAGCTTAGACTAGATCCAGGAATTAGTAGGTAGGAGCTATCCAGGATGCTGGGATTTGAGTGTATGTTAGTAGATTTACATCTCTTCCTCCACCCCGGTCAGTATGTGTTAACTTTATTGTCCTGTATTTTGACCTCATTCTCACACATTCTTTTCCTTGTGTAGTAGCAGTAGTTACTCTGGCCACTCCTTTGTCCTTTTTCGTACAGTTTCAGAAATAGAGCTCTCTAAGCATCCATATCATTTCCTCCAAAAAGAAATTGTAATTATCACAAATTCTAATTAATTATGCTTGAATCTTGGGTTGGCAACCTTGTCGGCTTATGTGAGAGACACTCCCTTAAAGGAATTGATACTAGGGAGAAAACAAGGCTTCATAAGAGAGTAGTGGTCCTAGCACTTTTCACAACCAAGCAGTGAGTTGTGATTTTTTAAAATATTTTGCATATTTTGAAAATGTGACTGTTTCATAATTCTCATTGAGAAAGATTCCAACAGTTCAGAATTGTCAGATGTAGGACAAAATATGAAAACCTTCCTTTATATTTCCCCATATCCTTCTTCACTTTTTCCAAGAGGGAAACCAGTGTCAACACGTGTCTGTATCCCTGAAACTGCCCTTAATTTCCTCTCCTTGTGCGTTTATATACCAGTATATATACCTGTATGTATGTATTTTTGGAAAATAATAAGTGGATCATTATACATGTGTGTATGTCAAATTCTTATGGCAACTCTTTATTCTGCAGATGATGGAGCAAGGATTCAAACTGTAGAGCCTGTACTCTTAACCATTTCTGTTTACTGCCTTCCATAAGTGAGTTTATCAAGTCAAAGGACATGTGTATTTTAATATTTAAACTGCCAAATTCTCTTTCAAAAAGTCTTCACCAATTTCAGTCCCATCAACAGCATATAAGAGTACCTGTCCACTTCCTCCATATCTTTGTCAACTTGTGGGGTTAGTCCTTTTAGTTCCTGCCAAATTACTGGACAAAAAAAAATGAACTTTGTCTTAGTTTGTATTTACGTGATTCTGTGGATAATGAATCTTTTCTGTGAATTGCTTTTAGGTTATGTAATGCTAGATTGCTGTATTATTTCCTGTTGTTGCTGTAACATTATTACAGACTCAGCAACTTAAAACAATACAAATTAATTATCATACAGTTCTAAAGAACAGAAATCTTAAATGGGCTGGCAGCATTACATTCTTGTGGAAACTTGTAGGGGAGAATTAGTTTCCTTGCCTTTTCCAGTTTTTAGAGTTTGCCTGTATTCTTTGGCTTATGCCCCTTCTCCATGTCACTAGCTTCTGATTCTGTCTCTGTGTCATTGCATCTCCTCTGACTCTGAGCTACCTGCGTCTGTCTTTTTTTTTTTTAATTTTTTATTTAATATAACTGAGTGAAAATGTGCATTTCCGTATAAATTTACATACCCACCTATATGCTGCTTCCACTGCTCTCCCTGCCCGGTGACAGCACACTGTTCCTCTCTGCTCCATACATGTCTCGTTCTCCCAACAGTCTCTTTTTTCCCTCCTCTCCACCCACTCTCGTTCCTCCAGCCAGAGGTCAGCAGGATGACATCCTATAGATGTATAGAACCATAAAGTGCGTCCAGTATATGGTCACTGCATCAACAAGTCCAATCCATTCCTGTCCGAAGTGTGGACCTTCGTTATGATTTATGGTCAAGGGCAGCATCAGGGCGAGGGGCTATGCTCCCAGGGGACCCCTGAAACCACTGGACCATCAATTGAGGTCTTTTAGTGGGGCTCTGAGGGTGCACCCCTTTTAATTCTTGTGTTGCCAGTGAGACTCAACTTAGTGAGCTCCATCGCGGCTATCACTAGTGGTGGCCGGGCACCATCTGGTTCTTCCGGTCCCAAGTCGATGAAGGCACCCACTGATGTGGGTCTCTTTGTCTTCTGGGTTGTCTTTCCCCCATGTGATTTTGGTCCTCAGTGAGCATCCGTTCCTGCTGAGTTGGGACCATCTGCTGTGCCCTTGAATGGCAGCTTGGCAGCTTTTAAGACCCCAGACGCCACTCACCAACGTGGGGTGCAGAGAGCCCTCTTAGCAAAACGCTAGTTGTGCCAATTGGCCTCGATTTCAGCTAAGAGCATGGTCCCCCGCCCCTTGCCCCCCTACACTATCCTTGCAATATTGGGTTAAGATGGAAGGAGTACTCATGTTATGTTTAAGTCCACTTAATATTGTTCTTGTTTCTTGATGTGTGCTATCACCGATTTCACCCAACCAGATTTCTAGCAACTAATCTAAGCCCTCCTCGCTCCCTCCCTCCCTCCCTTCCCTCCCTCCCTCCCTTCCTCCCTTCCCTTCCTTACAGCTGTCAAAGAGTCTTGTCTTCTGTAGACAAGTCTGTTTTTGAGATCTTATCATAGAGGTCTCGTACAATATTTGTCCTTTTGTCGCTGACTGCTTTCACTCAACATAATGTCTTCCAGTTGAAGCCAGGTCATAAGATGTTTCCTGAAGTCATTGTTGTTCTGTATCATTGTGTAGTGCTCCATTGAGTATATGTACCATAGTTTACCTATCTATCCATTCTTCTTTTGTTGGGCATCTGGGTTGAGTCCATCTTTTTGCTATCGTGGACTGTGCTGCAATAAACATTCTGGTGCATGTGTCCATTGGTGTGAAAGGCCTTGATTCTGTAGGATATATTCCAAGTAGTAGAATTACTGGGTCAAATGGTATATCAATATCCATTTTTTTATGGAAGCGCCAGATTGCCTTCCAAAGAGGCTGGACCATTTTGCAACCCCACCAACAGTGTAGGAGGGTTCCACTTTCTCCACAGCCTCTCCAGCATTTGTTGTTTTGTGTTTTTTGGATCATGGCCAACCTTGTTGGGGTGAGATGGTATCTCAGTGTTGTCTTGATTTGAATTTCTTTAATAACTAAAGATCGTGAACATGTCCGCATGTGTTTTTTGGCTGCCTGTATCTCTTCTTTAGTGAAATGTCTGTCCATCTCCTTTGCCCATCGCTTAATTGGATGGTTTATCTTCTTCTTGTTGATATTTTGTAGTATCTTATAGATTATGGAAATCAGGCTTCAGTCTGACATAGAGTTGCCAAGTATTTTTTCCCATTCTGTAGGTGTTCTTTTAATTCTATTAATAAAGTCTTCAGATGAGCAAAAGTGTTTAATTCTTAATAGATCCCATTTATCTATTTTCTCTTCTGATGATTGTGGTTTGTTTGACAGATTTTGGAGTCTGTCCATATTGTGTATCAAAACTTCCATTGTTGTCCTGCCTCTGTCTTTTAATGACTCTTGTAGTTAAATTGGGTCTACCCAATGATCTAGAATGACCTATCTCTTCGTTTCAAGATTGTTAACTTTAATTATATTACCAAAGTTCCTTTTGCCATGTAAAGTAACATAGTCTCAGGATCCAAAGGTGAAGACTTGTACATTTTGAGGGGCCATTATTCTCTTTACCACAGTTACTTTTATGGAGCCAAGAATAATTCAGTGATTTGCAAAAGATCTTTTATTTCTCACGTATTGGTAGTTCCAGTTGTCTTTTGCTGTCATTTAAGGAGTTGAGTTTGACCATTCTCTAAAGCCTTGTCGTCATCTCAAGTTTGTACTGAGACCTAATGGATTTTAGGCAGTGGGTTTGAGAAAGTGGCCTACCTGGATGTTGTTAAGTCCCAGAACTTGAAGTGACATTCTTCATTTCTATTCAAGGTCCTTAGTGAGAAGTTAATCATAAACCCATATCTGCTGCAAGGGAGTCTAGAAAACACAGTGTAGTTAAGTCTCTGCCATAGGATACATATCTTTGTGTTTTTAAAGAGCTCTTTATGTTCTCTGGGTACTAATTCTTCATTAAATATGTTGAGACTTCACAACTCAGGATAATCAGTGTCACTGAGTTGTACATGTAGAAATTGTTGCATTTGTGTATATTCTGCTGTGTATATTTTTAGCAGCAACAAAATAAATTATATGAAAATGTATTGCAAATACTGTCTTGAAAGATTCCTTATGTTGTTAATTGTTTGTTGGCATATAACGTTTTCCTATTTTTATGAGGCTTCTGGGTTTTAGGCTTAGCTCTGTAATGTATCTGAGATTAATATTTATGTGTGGTAAGTGGTGGTGGTGGTGATAAAGAACCTTTAGCTTCTTCCCCAAACAGCCAGTTTTCCCAGTGAGTTTAATAGAGTTCTTACTTTATTCCCATTGTTTGGAAATGACATATTTACTTACTACTGAATTCCCATATTTACTTTGTCAATGTCTGAGTTTCATTTTTGCCAGTACTAGTACTACAGATTTTTAATTGTTATAATTGTTCTTTGTGGTTTATCATCTGTAGTTTAAAGTCTCACTACTTTCTCTATTTGAAAAATTTTTTGACGAGTTTTACAAACTTGCTTTTCTGAAATGTAACTATGTAACTAGTTGTGTTCAACAAAATAAATGATTTCTACTAGATTATTTTAAGTTTACAGATTACATTAGAGAGAATTGGCTTGTTACAGTTTTCATTCCACCCATGTAGGAGCATTGCAAAGCTTTTCTTTGTATTTTTTGTCTGTCCTCTGCCTTTCCTTCATGCAGAGCTTCCTAGGTGGAGTAGTGGTGAATCTTTGGACTATCATCAAGTCTGCATAGAAGGGCCTTGGAAAACAGGTACAGTGATCTGCTTCCAGAACCTTGAAAACCCTTTGAAACAATTCTACTCTACACGTAATGGTGTCACCATGAGTTGGAAGCAACTTGATGACAATTAACAATAACATACCATTCAGACTTACATATTCCTTGTACTTGTTCCTAGATATTAAAAATTGTTTTATTACTATTCTTGATTGTTCTTTGTAATCACATGTTTTTGTTGATTATTGCTGGTGTGTAGAAACACTGTTGTATTTTTATTTTGTATGGTGTCTATGCTCATTGCTAAACCCATCCAGTACAGATTTCTTACAAAACTTTGAAACTGTGTTCTTGTAATGAGGATTTTTTTTCTTTTGTGGGAGTGCATCTAATGTTTCACAGTGAATTGTGATAGTTTTTATGGGTTTCCAGTTGATACATATCTTTAATTAGATTGAGTAAAGCTTTCTTTCACTTTTTTTGTAGTTTACAAAGGGTTTTAATGTGAAATGCATATTAAATTTTACCAGATGTCTTTTATTCTTTATGTCGTTTTTCTTCTTTCAATATATTCACACAGTGAGTAACTTGATCAGTTTTTTGAGGTTGACTTACTGTTTTGGGGCCTCCTTGTGTTATTTTCAGTAACTGTACCTGTAGCTTAGTAGTGAGAGTAATAATTTTCTATATGAGGTGTATGTGCGTTATGTTCTTCCAACATTTAGGATGTGTTGGGAACAGTTTATTAAAAAGAATGATTATCCAATTAGTCCTTCTTTGAAAATGTAGTAGTACTTGACCTGAAAGCTCTCTGGACTTTTTGCCTTTTATTGTGCTTTAGGTGAAACTTTACAGAGCAAATTAGTTTTTCATTGAACAGTTAATACACAAATTGTTTGTGACGTTGGTTGCCAACCCTGCAGTGTGTCACAAGTTCCCCTTCTCTGCTCCAGGTTCCATTTGTCTTTCACACTGGAGTTCTATTTGTTCAGTTTTCTGCCTCCTATCCTGCCTTCTCGTCTTTGCTTTTGGGCTGGTGTGCCCAATAGTCTCATGTGTGTGATTGAACTACAGAGCCCGTTTTTGATGTGTGTTAATGTTGGCACTATAGACCTGTCTCATGTTTGCCTGATGGGTGGACCTCAGGAGCGACTTTGGTTCTTTTCATGGGCTGTCCTCATGAGGTTTCTCTAATCTCTTGTTATGTAATTAAGCTGTGTGTGTGTGTGTGTGTGCGCGCGCGCGCGCCAGGATGAGACCATTACATGTATTTTACATTTTAGATGGCCACTTACAGGCTTTTAAGACCCCAGAGGCTACTAACCATAGTGAGATGGAGAACGGTTTCTTTATGCTATGCCAGTTGAACTAGATATATCTCAGGGCATTTGGATGTGTCTGTGAAGCTTCTGTGACTTTGCCGTGATCAGATTGTGCTGACTTTCCCAGTGTTGGGTGCTCTCTTATCCTTTATAAAAGCTACTATTTAACATTCTGTCTGGTTAGTGCTTTTCACTTCCCACCCATCCCTCTCTAGTAATTATCAAGGATTGTTTCTTTCTGTGTAGAAGCATTGACATGAGTTTTTATGATAGTGGTCTCATACAATATTAGTCTTTTTGTGATTGACTTACTTCATTCAGCATAACACCCTCCAGATTCATCCATGTTGTCAGGTATTTTGCAGATTTATCATTGTTCTTTATAATTGTGTCATTTTCTGTTGTTTATATACCATAGTTTGTGCAGTCATCTGTTGATGGGCACTTAAGTTGTTCCCATCTTTTTGCTGTTATGAGTAATGCTGCAGTGAATATAGGTGTGCATGTGTGTATTCGTGTGATAGCTCTTGTATCTCTAGGATACACTCCTAGAAGTAGGATTGCTAAATAATGATATTTCTGTTTCTAGCTTTTTAAAGAAAGTATCATATCGTTTTCCAAAATGAATGTACCATTTTGCATTCCCACCTGCAGTGCAGAAGAGTTGCAGTCTCGTCTTGGCATCTCTAACATTGTTTTTTCATGTTTTCTGATTGATGCCGCTAGTGTTGGGGTGAGATGGTCTCTTACTGTAGTTTGGATTTGCATCTCTCTAATGGCTAGTGATCGTGAGCAATTCGTCATGTGTGTGTGTTAGCCATTTGAATGTCTTCCTTGGTGAAATGACTGTTCATATCCTCTCTCCGTTTTTAAATCAGATTATCTGTCTTTTTATTGTAGTTAAAGTCACTGCCATAGAGTTGATTCTGACTTATGGTGATCTTATAGGTCATAGTAGAACTGCCCCATAGAGCTTCCAAGGAGCACCTGTGTGGATTTGAACTGCTGACCTTTTAGTTAGCAGCCATAGCACTTAACCATTACACCACCAGGATTTCCTTTTATTGTAGCGGCATTGGTTTTTCCTATAGATTTTGGAGATTTATCAGATAAGTCATAGTCAGTTTTCATCCCTGGTGTGTAGGTTCTCTTTATTCTTTTGGTGAAGTCTTTTGATGAACATAAGACTTCAGTTTTAGAAGATCCAATTCTCTAGCTTACCGTCTCGTGTTCGTATGTTCTTAATTAAGGTTTGTATCCTGCTAATACCATTTATTAAGGCCCCTAATGTTAATCTGGAAACCCTGGTGGCATAGTGGGTTAAGTGCTATGTCTGCTAACCAAAAAAGGTGGGCAGTTCAAATCCACCAGGTGCTCCTTGGAAACTCCATGGGCAGTCCTACTGTGACCTCTAGGGTCTCTAGGAGTTGCACCCAACTCAATAGCATGGATTTGGTTTTGTTTGTTTTTCAAAATGTTGATCCAGTTTTTTGTTCTGTGATCGTCATAGTTTTTTGTTTACATTTAGGCCTTTGTTCCTTTTTTTTTAAAAATTGTGCCTTCATTGAAAGTTTACAGCTCAGTTAGTTTCTCCTACAAAGATCTATGTGTTGTTGTTATATAACCTCAGTTCCCATCCTTGCTATGTTATGGTACAGCCCTTTTTTCCACCCTGGATTGCCCATGTCCATTCAACCAGCTCCTATTCTTTTCTGCCTTCTTATCTTTCTGTGGGACAAGAGCTGCCTATTTAGTTGCATGTATCTACATGAGCCAAGAAGCACATTCTTCCCAGATTAATAATATGTTATAGTCCAGCTAATCTTTGAAGAATTGGCTTCAGGAATGGTTTTATTTCTGGGTTAACCAAGCATCCAGAGGTTATGTCTTCTGGGGTTTTTCCAGTCTCAGTCAGACTATGAAGTCTGGTCTTAATGGTCTCTCTTTTTTTTTTTACTAGAATTGGGGTTCTGCACCCCAGTTGTTTTCCTGTTCCATCAAGGACTCTGTTGTGTTGCCTGTTAGGAGGGTGGTCGTTGGTGGTAACCAGACACCATCTGGTTCTTCCAGTCTCAGGCTGATAGAGTCTCTGGTTTATGTGGCCATTTTTGTGTCTTGGGCTACTGTTTTCCGTGTGTATTTGTTGTTCATTCTGCTCTGCTCCAAGGGGGTTGGGGCTATTTGATGAATCTCACATGGCCACTCATTAGCTTTTAGGTCTTTGATCCATTTTGAATTAGTTTTCATATACGGAGGGAAATAATAGGTCTTATTTCCCTTTTACAGATGAGGATTCAGTTTTGCCATTACTGTTTGTAAGAAAGACTGTGTTTTCTCCATTGAATGAACTTTAGGACTTTATTAAAGATCAAGTGAATATATGCAGGTGGATTTACATCTGGGTTCTGGTTTCAGTTCTGTTAGTCAGTGTATCTCTATTGGCCCACTACTTGGCTGTTTTCGCTACTGTTGTTTTGTAGTAAGTACTAGTGTCAGGTAGTATGAGGACGCCTACTTTGTGCTTCAGTAATGCTTTACTTATCCAGGGCATCTTTCCTTTCCATATAAAGTTAGTGATTAGCTTTTCCATCTCATTAAAGAATGCTGTGGGTATTTGGATTAGAATGGCATTGTATTTGTAAGATTACTTTGGGTAGAATTGACATTTTCACAATGTTGAGTCTTACCTATCCATGAACATGGTATATTTTTTCCGTTTATGTAGCTCTCTTTTGATTTCTTGCAGTAGTGTTTTGTAGTTTCCTTTTGTACAGGTCTTTTATGTCCCTAATTAGATTTATCCCTAAATATTTATTTCTTTATTTTAGGGGCTATTATAAATGATAATGCTTTCCTGATTTTCTTTTTGTAGTTCTCATTATTGGTGGATGTGAATTACAGTGAGTTTTGTATGTTTGTCTTGTATTTTTGCTTGTCTGCTAAATCTTTCTGTTAGTTCCAGTAGTTTTACTGTGGAGTCTTTAAACTTCTCTGTGTATAGTATTGTATCATCTGTGAATTAGGGATAGTTTTACTTTTTACTAATTTGGAAGCCCTTTATTTCTTTATCTTCTTAGAGTTTCCAGGGAGTGCCTAGTGGATTGAAACTGCTGACCTTTTGGTTAGCAGCCGTAGCACTTTACTACTACACCACCAGGGTTTCCTGGTTTTATACACATGCCCTTTAGTAGGTTAAGGAATTTCCCTTCTGTTTCTGTGATATGGAGAGTTTTTATTAGGAGTGCATGTTGGACTTTATTCTGCCTTTATTGAGATGATAATGTGATTCCTTTACTTATATGGCATGTTACATTGATTTTCTAATGTTGACTTAATACTTGCATAACTAATAGGAACCCCACTTTGTTTTGGAGTATTAGATTTTTTTAAATATGATGCTACATTCTATTGGCTAGAATTTTTGCATCTCTAAGAAACCACTATACCACTGGTGGTATTAAAGAAATCAAAGCGATTACCATCAGGTGAATTCCAACGCGTAGCAACCCTATAGGACCAAATAGAACTGCCCCATGAGGTATCTAAGGAGTGCCTGGTGGATTCACGCTGCCCACCTTTGGGTAACAACGGTAGCACTTAAACACTATGCCACCGGAGTTCTTTTTGCATCTTAATTCATGAGAAATACTAGTCTGTAATTTTTTTCTTTTTTGGTGCCTTTGGTATCAGAATTGTGTGGGCTTTGTAGAATGAATTCAGAAGCATCACGCGCTTGTCTAAATTCTGAGATAGTTTCAGTAGTACTGGGGTGAGCTCTTCTTTTAATGTTTGATGGAATTCTTCTGTGAAGTCGTGTGAGCCACGAAGGACACTTATTTGTTGGGAGGTTTTGTTTGTTTTAAATTACATTTTCAGTATTTTCTTGTTATGGATCTGTTCAGATTTTCTACCTCAGTTCATGTTAGTTTAGGTAGATGATATGTTTGTAGAAATTTGTGCATTTCCTGTAGATTTTCAAATTCGTGGAGTACAGTTTTTCATATTACTGTTAGATTATTTTTAATTCATCTGAGCCCGTTGTGATGATCCTTACTTTGTTTCTTACTTTCTTCTCTTTTTATTTTTGGTCAGTTTGGCCTGTGGTTTGTTGATCCTTTAAGAGAACTGACTTGGTTTGGTTGATTGTTTATGCTTCTCTAGTTCCTGTTTTATTTTTTTTCTGCTCTGATCTTTACTGTGTCCTTTATTCTGGTAGCCATGGACTTCCTTTGCTGTTCTTTATTTGTTCGAACTGTCAGGCAAACATTCTGATTTTGTCCCTTTTTTTTGATATGCATTCCTGTTGCCACGTTGCAAGGGTTTTGGAATGATGTGTTTTCATTTTAATTTGATTCTAGAAATTTTTTGATTCCTTCTGTTATTCAATGACTTTTTTTTTAGGTAGATGTTACTCAGTTTATTTGTTTTTATTTTTCCTCCTTGGTCCTCCTGCTATTCATTTTTCAAATGGTGTTGTGATCAGAGAAGATGGTTTGGTTTATTATCTCAGTGTTTTGTTAAGACTTGCTCTGTGGCCTAAGATGTGGTCTATTCTGGAGGGTGTTCCAGGTGTGTTGGAGAGGAATGTGTAATTTGCCGCTGTTGTGTGAGTGTTCTGCATGTCTATGGTTCACGGTGTTTGATTGTGTACTTTAGATCTTCTGTGTCTTTGCCGAGTTTCTTGATACTCTGTTTGTTACTACAAGTATTATTTTAAACTTTTTTTAAATTTTTACTTAATCTAACAGTGAAAATGTACATTCCTGTATAAATTGACATGCCCACCTATATGCAGCTTCCACTGCTCTCCCTGTGCGGTGACAGCACGTTATTCCTCTCTGCTCCATACATGTCTCATCCTCCCAATAGCCTTCTTTCCCCTCCTCTCCATCCACTCTCCTTCCTGCAGCCAGAGGTCAGAAGGATGGTATCCTATAGATGTATAGAAACAAAGTGCATACAATATATGGTCACTGTGCATTGCCAGGTCCAATCTACTCATGTTCAAAGAGTGGACCTTCGTTATGACTTATGGGCAAGGGCAGGATCAGGGCCAGGGGCCATGCTTTCAGGGGAACCCCGAAACTGCTGGACCATCAATTGAGGTCTTTTAGTGGAGATCTCAGGATGCACCCCTTTTTATTCTTGTGTTGCCAGTGAGACTCAACCTAATGAGCTCCATCGCAGCTATCACTGGTGGTGGCCGGGCACCATCCAGTTCTTCTGGTCCCAAGTCAATGTAGGCACTTACTCATGTGGGTCTCTCTATCTTCTAGGTTGTCTTTACCCCATGTCATTTTGGTCCTCAGTGAGCATTCGTTCCTGCTGAGTTGGGACCATTTGCTGTGTCCTCGGATGGCAGCTTGGCAGCTTTTAAGACCCCAGATGCCACTCACCCCACTCACCAGTGTGGGGTGCAGAGAGCTCTCTTAGCATAACACTAGTTGTGCCAATTGGCCTCGATTTCACCTAACAGCTTGGTCCCCTGCCCCCCGCCCCAGCTACTCTATCCTTGCAATATTGGGTTAAGATGGAAGGAGTACTCAAATTATGCTGAAGTCCACTTAATGTTCTTGTTTCTAATGTGTGCTATCACCGATTTCTCCCAACCAGATTTCTAGCAACTATCTAATCTAAACCCTCCTCCCTTTCCTTCCTTCCTCCCCTCCCTTGCAGCTGTCAAACAGTCTTGTCTTCTACACACAAGTCTGTTTTTGAGAACTTATCGTAGAGGTCTCATACAATATTTGTCCTTTTGTTGCTGACTACTTTCACTCAACATAATGTCTTCCAGTTGAAACCAGGTTAGGAGATGTTTCCTGGAATCATCATTATTCTTTATCAGTACCATAGTTTACCTATCCATTCTTCTGTTGTTGGGCATCTGGGTTGAGTCCATCTTTTTGCTATCGTGGACTCTGCTGCGATAAACATTCTGGTGCATGTGTCCGTTGGTGTGAAAGGCCTTGATTCTGTAGGATATATTCCAAGTAGTTGAATTACTGGGTCAAATGGTATATCGATATCCATTTTTTTTAAGGAAGCACCAGATTGCTTTCCAAAGAGGCTGGACCATTTTGCAACCCCACCAACAATGTAGGAGGGTTCCACTTTTCCACAGCCTCTCCAACATTTGTTGTTTTGTGTTTTTTGGATCATGGCCTATCTTGTTAGAGTGAGATAGTATCTCATTGTCGTCTTGATTTGAGTTTCTTTAATAACTAAAGATCGTGAACATGTCCGCATGTGTTTTTTGGCTGCCTGGATCTCCTCTTTAGTGAAATGTCTGTCCATCTCCTTTGCCCATCACTTAATTGGATGGTTTATCTTCTTTTTATTGATATTTGGTAGTATCTTATAGATTATGGAGATCAGGCGTTGGTCTGACATAGAGTTGCCAAATATTTTTTCCCATTTTGTGGGTGTTCTTTTAATTCTGTTAATAAAGTCTTTGGATGAGCAAAAGTGTTTGATTCTTAATGGTTCCCATTTATCTGTTTTCTCTTCTGTTGATTGTGGTTTATTTGACAGATTTTGGAGTCTGTCCTCATTGTGTATTAAAACTTCCATTCTTGTTCCTACCTTTTCTTGGATGAGCTTTATTGTTTTAGGTTTGATATTTAGGTCTTTTATCCAGTTGGAGTTGGTTTTTGTATAAGGTGTAAGATATGGATCTTGATTCAGTTTATTGCAGATGGATATCCAATTTTGCCAGCACCATTTGTTGAAGATACTGTTTTTACCCCAGTTTAATGTCTTAGGGCCTTTGTCGAATATCAGCTGTTCATAGGCAGATGGTGTCATCTCTGGGGACTCAGTTCCATTCCATTGATCAAGCTATCTGTTCTTGTACCAGTACCAGGCTGTTTTGACCACTGTGGCAGTGTAGTATGTTCTAAGGTCGGGTAATGAGAGGCCTCCTAGTGTGTTCTTCTTCTTTAGTAGTACCTTACTTATCCGGGGCTTCTTCCCTTTCCAAACAAAATTGGTGATTTGTTTCTCCATCTCATTAAAAAATGTCACTGGAACTTGTATTGGGATTGCATTATATAAATAGATTGCTTTGGGTAAAATAGACGTTTTCACAATATTAAGTCTTCCTATCCATGAGCAGGGTAGGTTTTTCCACTTAGATCTAAGTGTCTCTTAGTTTCTTGTAGTAAGGGCTTGTAGTTCTCTTTGTAAAGGTCTGTTATTTCTCTGGTTAGATTAATTCCTAGGTACTTTATCTTCTTAGGGGCTATCGTAAATGGTATTGATTTGATAATTTCTTCCTTAACAGTCTCATTGTTGGTATAAAGGAATGCTACTGATTTACTTATGTTCATCTTGTATCCTGAGACTTTGCTGAACTCTTCTATCAGTTTGAGTAGGTTACTTATAGATTCCTTGGGATTCTCTGCATATACAATCATATCATCTGCAAACAGGGAGATTTTAACTTCCTCTTTGCTGATGCAGATGCTCTATTTCTTGGTCTTGTCTAATTGCTCTGGCTAAAACTTCTAACACAATGTTGAATAGAAGAGGTGAGAGTGGGCATCCTTGTCTAGTTCCTGATCTCAAGGGAAAGTCTTTCAGTCTCTGTCCATTCAGGGTAATGTGGGCAATTAGCTTTGTATAAATGGCCTTTATTGTGTTGAGGAATTTGTCGTCTATGTCCATTTTACTAAGAGTTTTTAGCATGAATGGGTATTGGACTTTATCAAATGCCTTTTCTGCATCAGTGGATGAAATCAGGTGATCCTTGTCTTTTGTGTTATTTATGTGGTTAATCACATTAATTGTTTTTCTGATGTTGAACCAGCCTTGCATCCTTGGTATGAATCCCACTTGGTCATGATGGATTATTTTCTTGATATGTTGTTGTATTCTATTGGCAAGAATTTTGTTGAAGATTTTTGCATCTAGATTCATGAGTCATATCGGTCTGTAGTTCTCTGTCTTTGTTGGGTCTTTCCCTGGCTTAGGTGTAAGGGTTATGCTGGCTTCATAGAATGAGTTTGGGAGTACTCCATCCCTTTCTGTACTGTGAAATAGTCTCAGTAGTATTGGAGATAATTCTTCTCTGAATGCTTGGTAGAATTCTGCCATGAAGCCATCTAGGCCCAGACTTTTTTTGGTTGGCAGTACTTTGATGACATTTTCAGTCTCTTCCTTTGTGATGGATTTATTAACTTGTTCTGCTTCACGTTGTGATAATTTGGGTAGGTGGTATGAGTCAAGGAATTGGTCCATTTCCTCTAGGTTTTCAAATTTGTTAGGGTACAGTCTTTCATAGTATTCTGTTATGATACTTTTGATTTCTTTTGCATCTGTGGTGACAACTCCCCTCTCATTTCTAATTTGGGTTATTTGTTTCCTTTCCTGCTTTTCTTTAGTAAGTTTAGCCAGTGGTTTGTCAATTTTGTTGATCTTTTCAAAAAACCAGCTTTTGGTCTGTTCAATTTTTTCAGTTGTTTTTCTATTCTCTTATTCATTTAGCTCTGCTCTAATCTTTATGATCTCATTTCTTCTGGTGCCCGAGGGGTTCCTCTGTTGTTCTCTTTCTACTTGTTCAAGCTGTAGAGTTAGTTCCTTGATTTGGTTTCTTTCATCCTTCCCGATGTGTGCATTTATGGAGATAAACAGACCTCTGAGCACTGCTTTGGCTGTATCCCATAGGTTCTGGTAGGAAGTGTTTTCGTTCTCATTGGAATCCATGAATTTCTTTATTTCATCCTTGATTTCCTCTATAACCCATGTTTTTTTGAGCAAGATGTTGTTCAGTTTCCCAGAGTTCCACTTTCTATCTATGTTTTTTCTGCTGTTGATTTCAACTTTGATGGTTTTATGATCTGAGAAGATGCTTTGCAGTAATTCAGTGATATGGATTTTGTTGAGCATTGCATTATGGCCTATCACATGGTCAATTCTGGGGAATGTTCCATGTGCACCGGAGAAGAAGGTGTAGTTGTCTGCTGATGGGTGCAAAGTTCTGTATATATCAATGAGGTTTAGTTGGTTAGTTGTGGCAATGAGGTCTTCTGTATCTTTACTGAGCTTTTCTCTAGATGATCTGTCTAGTATTGAGGGTGGAGTGTTGAAGTCTCCCACTATTATTGTGGAGTCATCTAACTCTCTTTTGAGTGTAGTCAGTGTTTCTTCGACATATTTAGATGCTGTGATATTAGGTGCATAAATATTTAATAAAGTCTTGCTTGTGTACTGAACCTTTCAGCAATAAATAGTGTCCATCTTTATCTACAGTGGTGGATTTGACATTAAAATTGATTTTGTCTGCGATTAGAATTGCCACCCCTGCTCTTCTTTGTTCACTGCTTGATATATATTCTTCCATCCTTTAATTTTCAGTTTGTTCCTATCTTTAGGTCTCAAGTGAGTTTCTTGTAGACAACATATGGATGGGTCTTGTCTTTTGATCCAAGATGTCACTCAATGTCTCTTTACTGGAGCATTCAGTCCATTCACATTCAATGTAATTATTGATAGGTATGTGTTCAGTGCTGCCATTGTGATATGTTTATTTTTGTGTTGATGTTTTCTCTGTTGTTCTTATTAGTCTGTTGTGGGACATTCTTTTTTGTGAGTTGATTTTTCACCTTTTTCAAAGCTGGTTTTGCAGTTGTTGGGACTCCTGTGTTAGATTTCTTGAAATGGTATGATACATCTTTGTTGTGCTTTACAGCTGCCCCTATGATCCCCCTTAACAAACTATATATAAACCCAATTTTGATTACTACCAGTCTTGTCATCTTCCTCTCCATCTGGAAGGACTATAACAACTGTAGTACATCCCTGTTTTTATTATGATAACACCATAGTTTTCATGATGATCACTGGATTGCTTCTTTCCGTATCAAAGCTGTGATTGGCTTTGGAGCTTTCCTTAACTGAGTAGAGTTTTGAGTAGTGTGTTGTTCTAAAATATAAAGTTAGTGGTTTTGTTCTTCTAAGCCAGAGCCAATAACTTCTTTCAGTATTTCTTGTAGTTTTGGTTTGGTTTTTACAAAGTCTCGGAGTTTCTGTTTATCTGGGAATGTCTTAATTTCATTTTCATATTTGAAAGGTAGTTTTGCAGGATATATAATTCTTGTTTGGAAGTTCTCCTTCAAGGCTTTGAATGTGTCATGCCACTGTCTCTGTGCCAGCATGGTTTCTGCTGAGAAATCTGACAAGAGCCTACAGGGTTTCCCTCTGAATGTTAGCTTTGCTTTGAGTCTTGCTGACTTTAAGAGTTGTTGCTTGTGTTTCATTTTGTTAAGCTTGATTGTAATATGTCTTGGAGTCTTTCTTTTGAAATCTATATTGGGTGGCATACGATATGCATGTGAGATGTCTACATTCTCTTCCTTCATGATTTCTGGGAAGTTTTCTTTCCGCAGCTCAGCAACGATACTCTCTGTGTTCTCAGATGTTTCACCCTGTTCAGAGACTCCAATTAATCGAAGGTTGTACCTTTTAAGAGTCCCACATACTTCTTAATGCTTCTTCATTTTTCTTGTTTCTTTTTTCTGATTTCTGCTCGTAGATCCTGGCCTCAGTAGCTCTGTCTTCCAAGTCAGAAATTCTCTTTTCTGTTTGTTCCATTCTGTTTTCTTGGCTTTGCATGGAAGCTTCTATGTCTTTGATTTTGTTCTTGATCTGTTGGATTTCAGAGTACTGTTGTTCCATCAGATCGAACAGCTTGCCTAGTTTTTCCTTTTGTTCTGCTGCATTTTGTATAAGGTCTAGAAGGGCTCTGTCTGTAATCATTTTGTATTCACTTTCTGATGCTTTCAAAAAAGTTTCTTCATCTGGAAAACTCCTTGGTTGCTTTGTTTGGGAGCCTTCTGAAGCCATGGGTGATTTCTTGTATGCCACAAGTGTCTGTTGCTTTTGGGTCCCATGTGAGTATGTAGAGGCTGGAAGAGGTACTATGAGGCTGGACTGCAGATGTTTCTCTAGGCTGTCTTAAAATGTAAAGCAAAAGATATCTGACCACTTCACAAGTCAGTTACATTTTGAGGTGTAGAGGTCCCTCTTCCCAACTGGCAAAGTAAGCACTACTCTATCCAACCCCAGATGATACAAACTAGTTCAGAATACAGCAATGCTACTGCCCTGTTGGCCTCTGCTGACAAAGCCTAGCCTTGGGCGACACTGCATAGAATACTGCTTTTCTGGTAGAAAAGCAGTCTCCTGTGGGCTGGCTCTGGGTCCCAAGCTATGAATTAGGTCCAGCTGCAACCACCGTATACAAGATGGCATCCTCCACACAGGCAGCAAACAGAAGGGCTAAAGGTGCTGAGAGGTAGTGATTCCTCTGCTTCTGTTGCAGGGCCCCCAGCATAGGTGGCACTGGGTAAATTTTTGTTTTTCTGTTGGAGAGGCGCTGTCCTGTTTGCAGACGCTGGCTCCCAGACTAAGAACGAGGTCCCGCTAGAATCTCCATACCCAGCATGGTGTCCCGCACACTGACTGCGAAATTCCGTACAAATGCTGCTGAGGCAGATATAAAACGACAGGCTCAAAGTGTCTAGATTAACAGAGTCCTAAGCCTGGCTCTCAAAATGTGGGAATTTTGCTTGCCTATCCCCCAGCAGCGTGTCCGAGTCTAGCCACTAGACAAGACCCAGCTCCACCCAGCGGCCAAGACAGAAAAAAAAAGTCAAAATGGTGCGTTTACCTTCCGTCCGCAAGAGCCAGGGCTAGCCAGGAGCGGGAGTCAGTGAAAGAGAAGAGGTTTTTCACTCAGTGGTATGAAGTCCAAAGTAATAGCCCAGTGCCGTGTCCTGGGGCTGATTAGGTGATCAGAACTCTCCGTTTAATTATCAGTTGAGGTCTTGGTTTCCAGAGGGATAGAAGGAGACATGTGCTTAGTCTGCCACCTTGACTCTGAACCCTCTTATTTTAAACTCTTAACACTGTTGGTGAAACTGTCAGTTTCTCTCTTCATTGCTGCTAGAGTTTGTTTTGTGTATTTTGGAGCACTGTCTTTGGGTATGTAAGTATTTATTATGGTTATATCATCACAGTGGATTAAATTATTACATAATATCCTTCCTTTTATGATGACTTTAAAGTCTGTTTCATCTGAGGTTAATATTGCCATTCTTTTTTGGTTGCTGCTGTTGGCTTGATATGTTTTATTCCATCCTTTGAGCTTTAGTATGTCTTTGTGTCTAAGATATCTCTTCTTGTAGACAGCATGTTAATGAATGGGTCATGTTTTCATATCTGTTCATCACCCTTTGTCTCTTTGTGTGTGCATGTAAGCTATTTGCATTCAATGTGATTCTTGATAGGGGTGTTTATTGCTGTCATTTTATGGGGCTCTTTTGTGTGTGTGGTGCTGATATTTTCTTTGTTCCTCTTACTCTCCTTTGTAATTTCTTTTGTATTGTAAATTTCATGCTTACTGAGACTTTGTTTTTCTTCTTTTGATGAGTAGGTTTGTGGTTACCTTGATATTTACTCTTAATCGTTCTGAATTGGAATCAGTGTTTTATTACTTTGTAACACTTTGACTTCCTCCTTGTTTGAAAGTTCTGTAGCTACACTGCTATGTATTCCCCCCTTTTATTGTACTGATGATGTTTTCTTTACAGATATCTCTAGTTCCCTATTTTCAGTCTTTTAGTTTTCTCAGTATTTGGGCAATACTCACCCTTTTATTGTTCTGATGATGTTTTCTTTACAGATATCTCTAGTTCCCTATTTTCAGTCTTTTAGTTTTCTCAGTATTTGGGCAATACTCACCTGTGTCCTAGATTCAGCTGGTTGTCTAATGTCGTTGGCTCTCTAACTAAAGGACTTCCTTTCATAATTTTTGTAAGTTTGGTTAAGGCTTTACGTATTTCCCTAATTTCTGTTTATTTGCAAATTTCCTAATTTTGCCATTGTAGTTGAGAGAGGATTTTGCAGGATATATTGTTCTTGTTTGATCATCTTTTTTTCCTTTGAGGTTTTATATATGTCATTCCATTGCCTTCTTGCCTGCATGGTTTTGCCAGGTAATTAGAGCTTGTTACTGTTTCTCCTTTGATGTGACTTTTCATTTTTCTTGAGGTGCTCTTGGAAATCTTTGTCTGATTATGATCTTAGCGACATTCTTTTGGAGTCTATCCTATGTGGGGTTTGTTAAGCTTCTTGGATGGTCAGATGTTCATCTTTCATGATACCATGTTTTCTGTCAGCAGCTCTTCAGTGATTCTTTCTGTTTTCTATTTTCTCTCTGTCTTCTGAAACTCCAGCCACATACAATGCAGGTTCTTTGTTCCTGATTGTATCGTAAATAATTCTAAGATTTCCTTCATTTTTCTTCTTTCTTTTCTCTGATTTTTCCTCACACAAGTAACATCCTTGGATTTTTCTTCAATGTCTCTGATTCTCTTTTCCATTGTTTCACATTTATTCCTACGACCTTCTATTGCATGGACCATTTCTGAGATTTTGTTGTTTATCTTTTGGATTTTTAGATTTGTTTTTCTATGATTTCTAATTATTTATTTTGATATCTTGTTCTTGTGTCATTTTCCTAAATTCTTTCATTTCTTTGTCTGTTTTCTCCTTGATTTTAGTGTGTTGTCCTTGATCTCTTTCCTTATCTCTTGGAGAGCCATGAATATTAGAGCTTTGAATTCACTGTTAGGTAGCTCCTGTGTCTTTTCTTCTGACACATGTCTGACTGGTACTTTTTTCTGGTCACTTATTGGTGCCATCATCTTATCTTGTTTTTTCACAAATTTTGAAATTGCTGTTTCTGAGACATTCAGGTATTATTCTTTTTCAATGGTAGGTTTATTTGTTTCATCCTGGTTTTTTTGTTTTGTTATGTTTACTGCAAATGGCTGGGCATGGTTTGTTGCTTGCTTGCCTGGGCACAGTAGTTATCACTGCCTTGTCTGGGTGTGCAAGGCTCTTCCACAGCTTTGGTGCAGCAGGGCAGGTCCAGTGGGGATAAAGGGTGGAAGTGAGTCATTTAGCTCCAGTGTGAAATGGGCTAGGGACTGGAAAGGGGCTGTGGTGGTTGGTGGGCTGAGGGTAGAGTGTCTTCACCTGGTGGTGAGGGGCCTAGATCTAGCCTGGCCACTCCCCTCCAGAACTACTATGGTCAGCTGGGGATTGTACAGAAATGGGAGAGAGGGATCTGGAGCTGGCATGGAAAGGTCTAGGGTACGGACTGGGTTACCTCACAGCCACTGCAGGGGTTTGAGCCAGCAACAAGGGCCTGGGGTCTGGACTGTGTTGCCTTGGTGCTGTGGCCAGCAGGTGGGGAGAGAGAGAGGGAGCAAAGGCAGGTGCAAGAGGAAGATATATAGAGGAGGGCGTTAGGATGGATTGGTACTGTGGTTCCTAGCAGTTGGATTTGATGAGATCAAGTGATTATAGCTGTTGTTTGCCACAGAGTGGGGACTGTAGGGGTATGCTTCTGTGGTTCCGAGGTGAGAGGGTCTCGGTTCCTTGCTGAGTTTCAGCCAGCAAATGTGGTCAGTCTTTGGCCTGGGTGTGTCTGTTCCGTACTGCTGTCATCTACTGGGAATTCTGTGGAGGTGCCTTTCTGAACATAGGGTTGTCAGTTTTATTCCAAGATGGCCATGCGTGATTATGTCATTTGACCAGGAACTTCCACTCTGTGTGCCTTTTCCTTCCTTATTTTCTGCCTGTTGTTTCTCCTCAGTAACTTCCAGTCTAATAGTTTATCTCTTAATTTAAGGCTCAGGGTTCCAGGATTGATGTTTCTATCTGTTGTATTTGGTTTTTCAGGTCTTTGCTATGGCAGATATGTTAATGCATCTGACTAGCCCCCATCGTGGCTGTGCCTTGTACCTTCAGTTTTTTAATGTCTGTAGTATTTCCATGTGAATGTATTTATTCCTACATGTTTGTCTTTTATTGATCTTTTTCAAAGAATGTTTTTCAGAGAATCAACTCTTATCTTGGAGTTTTTTATTTCTTCTGTTTTTATTTCTGTCTCCTTACTAATTTAACAACAACTTGTCTCTTTTTTAGTCTGTGCATTTTCTTCTAAAACTAAGCACATTACACAGATTTTGACATGACATTCAGTTCTGATAAACACTTTGACATTTTATTTCTTCTTTAAATCAAAACCTGTTTAGATATTTTATTCTGTGTGCTTGCTTTTGAGATCCTCTTAGGATTTGTTTGGAAAGAATGAGTACAAAGTTATAAATAGCATCCATTTAGATCAAGCTTGTGTGTTGATTCCCCCATGAAACAGGCAGAGATGTAAGTTAATAACTATAGAAAGTTCTGTACAGGTACACATTTGTTCATGAATCAAAACATGCCATATACTACCCCCTACCTTAATTAACATTTCATGATGACTGCTTGATTAACTTTAGAGAAACACTTTTTGCAGTAACTTCACAAATAAGATGAGTAAGATTCCAAGCATGGGATGTAGTTTTAGCAGAATCTCAACCAGGTAGCGCGTGTTAGTTTCCACTTGAACCTGAAAGCACTCACAGCCAATATTATTTTAATGAAATGCTTAAGAAGATATAAAAAAAAGAATAAAAAATAATATGAAAGACACTTAAATAGCCCCTACTAGTCTAAGAAATAAAACATTGCCATATGTCTCGTGTGAGTACTTCCCCTTCTTCCTATTTCCATAATTCCTCTGTAGAATTCATCATTATACTGAATTTGTTCTCTGTTTATTTATATTTTAACCATATATTGGCCATCCATAAACAACAGGTAAAATTTTATATATGTAAATGTGGTTTAGGTGGTATACTGTATATATTCTACAGATAGCTGTTTTCATTCTTTGTTGTGGTGGTGAGATTCCTTCATCTGATGCGTGTGTACCATTCGTTTTCACTGTTGGGTGTAATACTTCATTGCATCAGAATGCCATAACATACTTACCCATTCTCTTGTTGCAGTACATTTAGGTTTTCCTGGCTTTTGGTTTATTACAAACAGTGCTGTTGTGAGCGTGACCACACATCCTGCTTCTTTGGAGTCATCTTAGTAGCATGAGTTACAGCCAAAAAATGGAAACAGCCTGAATGTCTGTTCTGTCAACTGTTGGGTAGATAAAAAGAATGTGGCATAGCAATATAATGGAATGTCGTGTAGCTGCTGTTACATGCTGCAGTGTGGATTTATTGATAAGTCAAAGACGCCAGTCATAGAAGACCACGTATTTATTATCTTACTTTGTTTTAATATCTTACTACTTCATTTATACAAAATGTCCAGAATAAGCACATTGATGGACAGGAAGTAGATGATTGGTTTCCATGGACTGAAGTGAGGGGATAATGGTTAGTGACTGCTAATGGATGTGGTTTGTTTGTTGTTGTGGTTTTTTTTCTGTGGTGTGGCGGTGGTAGAAATTTTCTAAACTTAGATCATGGTGGGATTGTACAACTTGAAAACCACAGAGTTGTATACTTTAAATGGATGAGTTTGTACGTACATAATGAGTGTTAAATTTGTGAACTATATCTCAAGATATTTTAAAAAAAGAATTACTAGATCAGTGTTTTTAAAACCCATTCTACTGTTATATTATAAAACCAATTTAGTGAAGTTTTCTAAAAAGGTTGGGGGGCAAGAAGATAACTCACATGGTGAATTTGTGTAGATTCATGAAACATTTAAATAAGGTATTTTTTTATGGTGATTGTGAATATATAGTATCTGCCCACAGAAAGTTTTTAATAAATTATTTGTCTGATACTTTCTTTTTAATATTTATTTTGGTGGTCTGGGTGAAGCATGATTAGAAATGAGGATTATACCAGCAATGGAATCTGAGTTAAAAAGAGTACTTAGAGTTAAGAGGAAGTGCTCCAACTAATTTGGCTTTTATCATCTCCATTACCTTTCTAGAATGTCTGGTAAGCCCAGCTAGAAAACTGAAAGTACAAAGCAGGCAAGCTTCTCCACCTCTTTCTCCTTCTGTCTTCCTCCTAGGTTTTTCCCTCTGCTTTATTTTGTATCCTAATCATGTATATTACTATTTCTGATATTCTTATGTTACTTATACTACTGTTTTGATCAGGTTTTATAGGAGTTTGATTCCTTTGAAAGCCTTCCATAATTAAAATTTTACCTGTTCATTTCAGTTTGGAATAGAGGTTTCATAGATGTTTGGGGCTAGATTTTATATCTTTTCAGAATGTATGTGAATGTGTGTGTATTTATGTTTACATATATACCCATGTATATATGTGAATGTATATGTATGTATATATGTGTGTTTATATATATTGTATTTTATATGTATTTATATATATGTGTTTGTTTTAAACATGAATGACAAATACTTGAGACATGGATTAGATATGAAGAGTTTAAAAACACAATTTTAGAACTTTTGCGTTTTAGAGAGTGATGTTTATTCTAAAGTTAATTAGCTGAAAATTCTGTGACTCGTTTTCTTTTTTTAATACTAACTTCTTGAGAAGAACTGTCTTTTAACACCCATCCAAGTTACAGTGACCTTGAATCCTTTTCTCACATCATCTTGTTTAGCTTCCTGACTACTTGGAGATCTAATAGTACTGTCTCTGTTTGCTCAAATTTCTCTTCTTTGTTTTTGTCTTTTTATGACAGAGGCTCTTTCTCAATTGTCTGATGTCTGTCTACTGACATCATATTTAAAGTGATGCATTAGTAAAGAGCCACGGACAGTTTGAGAAAGCCAAGACAATGCATGGATCAGAAGGAAACTTAAAACTGTAAATTGTCTCCTCAAGAGAATATCGTGCATCTTTGAAACAACATGGGAATCTATGAAAAAAATAAAAAGACACGTTCAAGAGCAAAAAATTTGTGGGAAACTAAAAATATGCTAGGAACTTAAAATGGAAGATAAGTTTAGAAAGTAGAACAACAACAAGAAACTAAAGAGACAGTGAGAGAAAAGATAAAATTAATGGAGCAGGCCCAAAAAAAAAAAAGCCACGTATGTTGCCAGCCAGTGGACTCCTACTGCCAGCTACCCTGTAGGACAGCATAGGATTGCCCCAGGGGGTTTCTGAGGCTGTAAATCTTCATGGAAGCAGACCCCGTATCTTTCTGCAGAGATGTGACTGGTGGGTTCTGACTTTTCCGGTTAGCAGCTGAGGGTGTAACTGCTGGGCCATCAGGGCCCTCCTTGGAGCAGACTGGAGGATCCAGTATCTGGGAGAAAGAGGAGGAAAAAACCTTCAGAGTAGACAAAATACAAGAACACACAAAATACTTAGAAAAATGGATTGTAAAAAACTCATTCAGAAATTTTTTGATTGTGAAAACCAAAGAATATCCTTTGGAGGGTGGGGAACCATGAAATTAAAAAGCCCTGTTTTGAGAGTCAGGAATCCGGAGATATTGATTGTGCTTGGCAGCAGCAGTGCTGGGAGCCAGGAAACAACAGAACAATGTATTTTATACGCAGACTGCCAATCAGGTATAAGGATAAAATAAAGATGTGTCAGATGTGGGTAAATTTACTTGCCATGTACTCATTCTTTAGAAGGTACTGATAAATGGGTGCTATGAAAATGAAGAAGTAAATCAAGAAACAGGGAGACTGTAGCATTACAAGAATAGGACACCTAATCCAGGAGAGAGATGACTGAACAGGAATGTAAACTAAAGCAATACACAGAAACTTAAGACATGGAGTATATGTTTATAATTTGAAATTAAAAATATTGACAAGTAGGATCCTCCCTCCTTGCTGCCCCCGTTTGTCTGTTTCTCTGTTACTGAGATTTTTAAGCATTTCTTTTACACCAGCATGGACTTGTATTTGACGTTATGACCTGGGATTTCTAGTTCAGTCTTGAATCCTTTCACAAGTATGTGAGGACTGATAGTTTTAAGTCCACTAACTTCCTTGTTCCAAGTGCTTCATACCTCATTGCTGAATATCACTCTGGTCACTTTTGAAGTATTCCCCTCAGGACATACTGATGCCAGGGTCCAGTCCACCCTTCAAAGCAATTTTGGAACTCTGTCTGGAATGGTCATTGTGCATGGTGGCGCAGTGGCAGTTTCACAAACTTAATTGTATGGTTGTCTGGGAGGAAGATTTTAGCTAGTATCCAGATACCTATATTGGAACATCCTCCCTGCTCACCTGACCTGGCACCTAGTGACTTTTTTCTTTACCCAAAGATAAAGGAACTGCTGAAAAGGAGACACTGATGACATTCAGGACACCAAGGATAATGCAACAACAGCTCTGATGGCCACTCCAGAAAAAGAGTTCTAAAATTGCTTTGAAGGGTAGACTAGGCAGTGGTGTCGGCATATAGCTTCCCAAGAGGAGTATTTTCAAGGTGGCCGTAGTGACTGACGTTCAGCAGTTGGTAGCACTTTGTTTAGGATGAGTTTATGAACTTAATTGTCAGGTGGCGTGCTTCAAAAATAACTGAAATCTTTAAATATAACTTTTTTTTTTTTTTTTAACATAACTACTTCCAGGATACTTGGAGAATTTTAGTATTCCAGCATAACATGTTTGGCTTTCAGTACTTATATGTAACTGCTTTTCACAATTTTGTGGTTAGAATTCTTACTATGAAAACTAGTTATAAAAGGTAATAGTATGCTGTCATTAAGTTTGAAATCAGATCATCAGTTTTATGATTCTATCTTAATTTAAAGTTTGGGGATGTTGTTTATTCAGACACATTCATTATATCTGGTTAGGAAAATGGGCAAGGTAATTCTATACTAACTAAATAAGTTTCCCAACCACTTGTTTTCTCTCAGAATGCACATGTTGACACATGCAGTTGTAGAAGTACTTGTTGCCACTGAGTCAGCCACAACTCACAGTGACCTTACATGTAAGAGAACAAAGTGGTGCCCGATCCTATACAGTCTTCATGATCGTTGGTGTTTTTAGAATCCATCTCTGTGGCTGTTATGTGAGTCTCTTTGAGGGTTTCCCTGGTTTTCACTGACCCTCTGCTTTACCAAATATAATGTTCTTTTGTATACTTTGTATACTGTGGGGGTGAAAAATCATACTAATAAGTAAGGCAGGTTGGAATAGCCCCTGAAAATCTAAATCGTTGATTATGTTCACCAACGTGTTTGTTAAAATCTCATGAATCTAGTAATACCATGTACCAGTTTTGCTAGCTCTTCTTCTGTTAAACTGAAACTTTTGAAGAAACAATTTGATAAAAAATAGAAAGTAAAATTCTTTTTCCTACAATTATTGAAAGGAATGCTGCTGTTACCTTGCTGCTTCTGCTTAAAGTTCTGTTAGGCAGGCAGCTGGTCAGTAAGTTTTAGAAACTCAGTATAAATCTAGAACTTTCTGCCCCCTGAACTTTGCAGTGTACAAAAATTACAGTATAGGTAATTGATTACATGTGGAGGTAGGAATCACTGCGTTATTAGTATTGTTAATCATTATACCTAGCAAAAAAACTATTTTCTGAACCTTAGTAATACTTAAATGCTGGAAACCCATATATGGCTGTTGGAGATATAACCCATTACAACCCTTTGGAAAGCATTTATACTGTGTGACACTCTACAGAAACGTTAAAAATATGAATAGGTTCACTGTAAGATAGAGTTGATTCAACAGCAGCTAACAACAAAAATGTTTATGGTTGCAAACAAGAAGGAAATACAAAATAGTAATAGTTTAGATTATGGGTTTATAATTTTAAAAGTTAAGAATTTTTCAAATTTTCTACATTTAACGTGCTATTTTTATAAACGGGAAACTATTTCTATCCCTACCTCCTAGGGAAATAATTCTGAATAACAGAAGGATTATGCAAAAATACCTAACAGCTTTATTTTCAAAAGTGAAAAATTGCAAAACAGTTAAATGCCCAACTGAGAGGAAAGTGCCAAACTAAGAAGGGATACTTCTGAGGAAACATAAGATTTAAGAATTGAATAGGAATGTGAGGAAAAAGCTTGCACCATAATAGGAAAATCAGGGTACAGATTTGTTTATATAGTATATAATTACAAATAACTATTTTTATAAAGATAAAACCAAATACTGGAAGGTGTCCAGGTTTTATCAGTGATCATGTTTGGATATTAGGATTCATGTAATTTTTCCCATTTGGATTTTTGTGTGTTTTCCAGATTTTATTTAATCATTGTACACAGTTTTTACTGAAGCAATCTTTTCCTAATATATCATTGGAGGCGCAGTGGTTAAGTGTTCTGCTGCTATAAGAAGGTCAGCAGTTCACATCCAATAGCAGTTCTTTGGAAATTCTGTAGGGCAGTTCTACTCTGTCTTCTAGGGTTACTGTGAGTCGAAATCAACTCAACAGCAGTGGGTTTGGTATTTTTGGTGTTTTTTTGCCAACATAAAGTAAAGCTGATGTTTTTCTAAGCTGCTGCTAAATAGTATTCTGTTTATGTGTTCTAAAGGCTTTGGGGAGAGGGAGGTAGAATTGATAATAAACATTTTCTTAAAGTCCCTTCCTCTATTTATATGGAATGAACATTTTTGTATCATTTCTTAGATCTGAAACTCAGCACCGAGGTTCTGCTCCCCACTCAGAGAATGATCTACCAGAGCAGGAAGAGGAGATCCTGGGATCCGATGATGATGAACAGGAGGATCCCAATGATTATTGTAAAGGTAAGGGTTTCTGTGAGATGACACTAGGTAAAACATCATCCGTCTGCTTGCAGCTTTTCTCCTTTGGATATTGGCCGTATTGGTGTAAGCACAGTCTTGGTACTTCTCTGTGTTGCTTTTTCTTTTCTAAGGTATAGGAAGTAATATTTGCTCTTAGTTGGACCGAATTCATTAAAACTTAGTTTTAGATTAAATTTGTCTTCACCTTTTAGTCTTAAAAAGAAATATTTATCTTAAAATATTTCAGAAATTTAGTTAAGCAAAAGAAGGAAATAAAAATCATCTATTAAAAAAAAAAAAACATATATAATGCTATCACCCAGAAGTAGCCAATGGTAACATTTTGGTGTGTAGATTTAAAAAAAAAAACCTTTCTCAATACTTGTTTCCTCAAGAGTTAGTTGCTAAAATAATTAAACCGGAATTAACAGATACTTAAACTGCATCATAAAGTTGCCTGCTATCCTTTCTGTTTCTTCATGAGACTTTCTGGGATCCTTGGTTAGGAACTTAGAAGAAAATACACTGTGTCATCTATGAGAAGAACCTGGTCCACATCCTCAGCAGACACAGGCTGGTGTTAAAATAGTTTGATTCTCATGACCACGGATAGCCTTTTAAGGACTTAATTTTGATTTGATACTGTGAAGCAAACTCTTCCATTTTGTTTCTCTTTTTTTGCCACATAAATGGAAATTTCTTAATCTCCCTTCTGTAAAACAACCTGAGACTGCAACTATAAATAGATTTTTGTGTTCATATAAATCAGTTGGATTTTTGAAGGGCAAGAATATTGTGAAGGCAAGAATACATAACCTTTGATGATGAGATTTCTGGAAGTACCTAGCTGTTTTACAGAGCATCACTGGCTCAATCTAAATAGTCTTACCACTAGGTAAGACTATTTTTGTTTGTTTGTTTAATGAGCTCACTGACACTAACCATGTGACTGGTTTGGCTGTTAAATTTTCTTCTGTTGACTTAATTATATAGAAGAAGCAGTGGTTAAAAGGTATAAAACAGTAAAAGATAAACAGTTCGTAAAAGGTGTATAGATACTAAAAAATAAGATGTAAGATACCGTCTCTTACTCTTCATCATTTAGATAGTAATAGTTTCTTACTCTGCCTCTTCTCATTAAAACTCTGTTTTCCTCCCATTGCTTCTTCTAGGAGGTTATCATCTTGTGAAAATTGGAGACCTATTCAATGGGAGATACCATGTGATCCGAAAACTGGGTTGGGGACACTTTTCAACAGTGTGGTTGTCGTGGGATATTCAGTAAGTTTCAGTTAGTAGTTCTTGCAAAATAATTTGTTTAGGTGATGCCACAGTGTTTTTGTCAAGATTTTTTCCAGAAATGATTTGGGCTGCGATGTAGCTTTAGAATTGACTTCATGATCAGAATTGTAGTCATGATGATTATCTTTATGTTCTTGGAAAGGTCACTTTTCCTTCATAAAGAACCAGTTATATATACATATCTGTTCCTCTAACCTTTGTACTAACTCCCCAGTTCAAAGCATTGCAGATACTCAGTGGAGGCATGGAGTATAAATTAATAGTCTTTTCACTGGGGTAGAGAGAAATTTTCAGATGATTGCCTACACCAAGCTTTGTGAAATTATTTTCTTCTGTTTTCATAATTTGCTCAGCCCTGCAGTCTAGATTTTTCTTCACGTAAAAATCAGACAGTAAAAACACTTCTTTAACATTGAATTTTATCTTCAAGTGTATGGTTTGTGTGGTGAAACAGTAATTGCTGTATATACCCTTCACTTTCTATCATTTGATTTTTTATGAGTTTTGTCCTTTTGTTTTTATCCAAATATTTCTTCTGGCTTCTTGTAAGAAAGTATTAACAGCTTTTAATCCTTTTGCTTTTACCATACAGGATATTGCCAGATTTCTATTTTATTTTCCTTATTTTTCCCCATTTCATGGTGTTGCTTAGGATTCAAGGAGATATTCAGGGATGAATTTTAACTTAGAGAAACTGTTGGTGACTGACATTATCTGAAAACAGATTTTATGCTTGTAAATCACATCTGGCTAGTTAGTACCATTAATGAGGCACCCATGTACAAAGAAAACAAAATTTGTACTGGTTCGTCAGCTTGCATCACAGCAGGAGGAAAGCGATTAAAGGGGTCAGCGGGTCTGTTCATAGTACGAGCATTAACCACTGGGTGTTAGCTGCCAGTTAGAGCTAATCTTTAGCTTTCTAAAGTAAGAGTAGGGTATTGACTCTTTATTACCTGTGTTTGTTTCATAGAGGGAAGAAGTTTGTGGCAATGAAAGTAGTTAAAAGTGCTGAACATTATACAGAAACTGCTCTAGATGAGATCCGGTTGCTGAAATCAGTGAGTATTAGATCACGTAGGAACTGCAAAGCATTAAAATGGAACTTTTATTGAATAAACACAAATACCAAGTGGTAGGCTCTTTTAACATGGCTAGTTTTGATCATAAGTCTGGTATCTTTAAAAAGGTAGTAGATGATAATATTTACACATTCAGTGCATATAGTGTGGAACCAAACCAGATAAACAGAAATGTTTATTGAGTGTGTTTTATGTGTCGCATAGCACTGTAATACATATTTTTCTTTTCTGCTGTGGTTAAGAAGAAGATTATGAGAACAAATATGTAACATCTATTATATGTTAAAAAAATAAATGTATGTTATAAAAAATACATACTATAAAAATACTGTATTTATTCCAGGTATACCTGGAAACTGAGGTAAACTGTTATCAACAGTTTCTAATTCTCGTAGAAATTAGCAAGTTGCCAGTATGGTAGAAGGAGCTTAAAGTTGGAAAACCTGGATTTAGGCCCAGCTCTATCCTGGTGTGTCCTCAAAGTCATCATTTTATTTCTTCTGAGCCTTAGATTTTTTTTTGTATATAAAGTGAGGGTGTTGGACCAAAGTGCCAATCAAGGACAAGATTACAGAACTTGTGCCAGAAAGAAAGTCAACATACTGCTTCTTTCGTTGGGGAAGTTTTTCTATGGGTGGAAAAACTCAGCTGAATAAACAATGTGGTTTTTACTGCAGTTGATTTGCGTCTTTTAAACCTCAGAGTCATTAGACCAGAAAGAACTGGTTCATGTTCACCCATTTGAAGAGGTAGCATGTGATCAGGAACCCATAATACTGAAGGAAGAAGCTGAAGCTGCATTAAAGGCACTGGCAAAAAGCAAGGCTCCAGGAATTGATGGAATAGCAATTGAGATATTTCAACAAACAGAGGCAGTGCTGAAGTGTTCACTTGTCTATGCCAAGAAGTTTGGAGGACAGCTGTCTGGCCAACTGACTGGAAGAGATTCATATTTATGCCCATTCCAAAGAAAAGTGATCCAACCAAATGTGGAAATGGCTGAACAGTATGATTAATACCACACAAAAATAAAAAATTTGCTCAAGATCATTCAGAAGTGACTGCGACAGTATATTGACAAGGAACTGCGAGAGATCAGGTTGCGTTCAGAAGAGGACTTGGAACCAGGGATATCATTGCTGATGTCAGATGGATCTTGGCTGAAAGCAGAGAGTACCAGAAAGGTGTTTACCTGTGTTTCATTGACTATGGAAAGGCATTCGACTGTGTGGATCATAACCAATTATGGCTAACATTGCATAAAATAGGAATGCTAGAACACTTAATTGTGTTCTTAAGGCATCATTATATGAATCAAGAGACAGTCATGCGAACAGAACCAGGGGACAGTGCATGGTTTAAAGTTACAAAAGGTGTGTATCAGAGTTGTAGTCTTTTACCACACCTTTTCAATCTGTATGCTGAGCGGATAATCCCAGAAGCTGAATTATACAAGGAACGGGGCACCGGGATTGGAGGACAAACCATTAACAGCCTGCCTTGTGCAGATGACACTACTTTACTTGCTAGAAGTGAAGAAGATTTGAAACAAGGACCATAGCCTTTAGTATGGATTGTACCTTAACATCAAGAAAACAAAAATTCTCACAACTGGACCAGTAAGGAGCAGCATTATAATACAGGAAAGGATTGAGGTTGTTAAAGATTTCTATTTACGTGGGTCCACAATCAACATCCATGGAAGCAGTAGTCAGGAAATCAAAAGACACAGGGGAAAATCTGCTGCAGAGGATCTCTTTCAAGTATTGAAAAGTAAAGATGTCACCTTGAAGACTAAAGTATACCTGACCCAAGCCATGGTATTTTCAGTGGCATCGTACGTATATGAAAGCCGGACGGTGAATGAGGAAGACAGAAGAATTGATGTCTTTAAGTTGTGGTATAGGAGAAAATGTTGAATATAGGATGAACCACCAAAAGAACAAACAGATGTGCTCTGAAAGAATTAACAACCAGAGTGCTCCTTGGAAGCCAAGATGGCAAGACTGCATCTTACATGCTTTGGACATGTTGTCAGGAAAGATCAGTCCCTGGAGAAGGACATCATGCTAGGTAGAGTGGAGGGTCAGTGAAAAAGAGGAAGACCCCTGACGAGATGGATTGATTAACACAGTGTCCGCAACAGCGAGTTTAAGCATAAAAATGGACACGGCACAAGACTGGGCAGTGTTTCGTTCTGTTGTGTGTTAGGTCACTATGAGTTGAAACTGACTTGACGGCACCTAACAACAACAACAAACCATGAAAACAGACTGGCACCACCAGGGCTCCATGTATCCTGTAAAAGCTCTTTAATCATGGCCTGGCAGCAAGCAGCTTTCAATTCTCAGGCAGTGCTGTGAGCATCGAAACATTTGAATTAGAAAAGTAGTCCGTGTTAGTTTTATTTCTTCTGGTAACTGTTTAAGTTCTTTGCCTGTTGTGCTCCTGAAAGTTTTAGCGTATCTCATTATAGGTTTGTGTGAGCTCTTTGAGCTGTTGAGTTGTTTGTTTTATTTACTCTATGTATTACCTTCATCTGTGCCCCTTCCCAACCATTTCGTCTTATTTACATGCTTTCTGTTTTCTAACTACCGTCTCTTCTTTACTGTAGGTTCGAAATTCAGACCCTAATGATCCAAATAGAGAAATGGTTGTTCAACTTTTAGATGACTTCAAAATATCAGGAGTTAATGGAACTCGTATCCTTTTATGAGCCTATTTGAAAATCATTCACGTAGTAACTTAATCCCAAAGAAAGGAACTACATTTGTGCAAATAGTATTGGTCTCTTTTCTCAAGGCATACTTCTGAACCCATGAGTATGAATCACACTCATCTTGTGGTGTGATTTTTTCAGGGCATTGCTGAACTTTTTTTTCTTTTTAGACAAATTACTCTGAAGTCCAAAGAAAAACTGTAGGAAAGTGTTGTGTTACTAAGTAAAGGTTCTGTCACCTTTGTCAGTTAGCACAGAACTTGTAAGGAAGGAACGTTTTCATGATAAATACAGGCTAAACAAGAATCTAAGTATTATTTTGTTATTCACTTGGCCTTAACATTGAAGGGGCTGCGTGTTTAAGTTCTGCTTAGAGTCTAAATAGGGATGGTTGTATACATGCTGTCGTAGTAAATACTGACTTGTATTTTTATCCAGGTTTTTTAGAGCTGAAAGAAACCTTAGATGGTTTGTCTTCAAAAGTAACTGGAAGTTAATGTGCAGTGTGCTAATTAAAAGGCTGCCATGACGACCTTGTTTATAAAAGCCTATCAGAGTTTTCAGAGTACAAGGTGATACAGAATCTCATTCAGAACAGTGAATCCAGAATAACCTGTTCATAGATTACTTAGGAATGTGTAAGGAAAAGCATATCATTCTACTGCTTCTATGTGTTTAGCTTTAACACACCTTTTTAATTTCAATGGTAATCTTTCCTTTTAAGGAGACAAGCTACATAATAGCTTTGTAGTTTCATGTGGACTCTGGGAAGAGACTTTAACCAAGAGAAACCTGAAGAGGGGATGAAAAAGGGGAGACAGCAGGTGACAACGTAAATTTACTTTATCTGTCCTTTGACGTTAGCTGTGAGTCGTTTACTGAAAAAGCATAGATCACAGATCCATGGACTTCTAAGGAAAACTGCACAAAGAATTGTATCCATCTCATTTTAAAAACATTTTGTGCTTACTGTGGTCACTTTATAGATGGCCTATTCTGTGAGTGTGCGCATGTGTGTATGTTTGTGTGATAAAAAGAAGCCTTTACCAAGAAATTAATCCTACAGTAGAAGTCATGACTACTGTCAGATTCTGTCTCCCTGTTATTTTGTCTTGCAGTGTTTGTCATTATGTGGAATTTCTTTTCTCCCTTTGTCCTTAGCCATTTCTTTCTACCCTTTATCTACTTGTCCCAGTTGTCTTGGCTCTGCATTGTGTGCTGCTGTTAGAGACTGTAAAGGGTAAAACTCGGAGTGCTGTGGTCAAGGTTAATGGATTCTTTCGTTCTGCCATCTCACATCTCTTTTCACACCAGCATGTCTGCGTGCAGGTATACTTCCCTGTTTTTGTCTGTAGGCTTCCTGCTTTTTCTCTGGAACACTGTAATTTCTCCGACTGAAATAGAAAGGATCATACTAGAAAAATGACTCCTATAGATAGCAGTGTAAACTGGTTCATTCTGCTTCCTAGGCAGGGGTGAAGAGTGATTAAGAAGGGACATTTGATCTGTATGTGATGTTCACATTAGCCAGTGAGTGTTGTTATTAGCCACCTGTGTTGCCTATGTCTTTAGGATACCTTTTATTTCTAGTATGTGCTTTGTCTCTTCTGCTAACTGTTCTTATTTATAACCCACCTTTAATGGTAGTTCTTACGGCATCTTCAGTTTCCACTCTCTTGTTTTTCTTAGCACTGTGTCCTCAAGAGTTTTATATTGCTGCTTAAAATTTAACACAGCATAAAATTATCAAATTTTAATGCTTCTCAAAGTAAAATCTTAGAAGATATAGGATATCTTATAGGATATAAGAGAACAGCTTTTAGGAAATTTTTTTTTTTTTTTTCATTTTTGCCAGTTTTTTTCCCCTTAAGCAATCTGCTTTAAAAAAAAAAAAAAAAATGCCATGATAAGTTCCAGACATACAAAGGTAGACTAGTTAAATAGTGTGCATATGGGCATTTACTTATTTTAAGAGTTACTACCTCATAGCCAATCCTGTTTTTATCAATTCCTCTTGATAATTTTGTAGCAAATTTTACGTTCTGACATAATTATGGATGAAATATATCTCTGAAAAAACAAAAATCGGACTTGTTGCTGTTTAGCCATTTCTGACTTAGTGACCTTATGGGACAGTAGAACTGCCCCTAGAAGGTTTCCAATGATTGACTGGTGAATTTGAACTGCTGACTTTTTGGTTAGTAGCCATAGCTCTTCTCAAAGACAAGGACTCTGAAAATACAACCTCAATACGGTTATCACATCTGAAACAATTAGAAGAGCTTTTAAATCGTCAAGTATCTAATCAGTGTTTCAGCTTCTCCCCATATCTCATTTACTTTTTGTATTTTTTTTTAGTTTGTTTATTCTTATTTAAGTCAGAAACAACATAAGATCTGTGCATTGCGAGTGGGTGATATGTTTCTTAAATCTGACTTTTTTTTGACAGGTTTATTGAGATGTAGTTTAGCTACAGTAAAATGCATGACTTTTAATTATACAGATTGATGAGTTTTAATAAATGTTTATAGTCATGTAATCACCACTGTGGTCACGGTATAGAATATTTCATCTCCACAAAGCTTCCTAATGCCCTTTTTTGAATCCCTTATTCTGTGAATTCTTCCATCCTGTTCTTCCCCCATTCAATTTATTTGAAGAAGCTAGAGTCTGTGTTTGTAGTCTCACCACAGTCAAGAGTTTGCTGATTACATGCTTATAGTGCAAGTTCTTCAGACTCCCATGTTTCAGGGTAAACTGGAGGTTAGATCTAGATCTCATAGGTGATTAGATTCAGGTTTGTTTTGTTTGCAGGGTGGTCTCATGTAGTTTTATTAATATAATGTCTGATAGTCTGGTCTTTTTCTGATGTTATAGCCTTTGGTGATCATCGCTTAGTTCTCAATTTATCAAGAGTTGCAAGACTATGATACTTTTATTTATTAGCTGGGATACTTCTGTAAAGAAAACTTTCCCCTCATAAGTGGTTTGAGTTTTGATAAATGGATGCACTAGTGTGGCCCTCCCTGTCAAGATACAGGACATTCTTTTATCATATCAGACTCCCTGATTCAACTTTCAATCAGTCTTCTTTCATTATAGATTAATTTTGCCATCATGTAAATGAAGCTATACAATATGTACTCTTTTGTGTCTGTCTGGCTTCTTCTATAACAGAGTTTTGAAATTCATTCACATTATTGCCTAAACTGTAATTCATTCCTTTTTATTTTCGTAGGCAGCATAAAGATCATGTTTTTTTAATTAATTCTGCCGCATGCTGTCTTTTTATTGGTGCTTTTAATCCATTTACAGTCAGCCTAATTATTGATAGGTATGAGTTAGTACTGTCGTTTTTACGCCATTTCATGTATGTTGTTGACAGTTCGTTTGACTTAATTTTCTGTGCTGAGTTGTTTTTCTTAATGTGTTTTCATCTTTTTCATTGTTGTTGATTTTGTATGTGCTGAAACTGTATGTTTTTCTTGTTTTTCATTTTGATGTGTAGGGTTGTTAATGTCCTTTGTGGTTACCTTATATATATATGTATGTAATACCCTATATATAATATATATGTAATATCCTTAATATACCCGTTTTTGTAAATTTAAATCAGTCTTTAATTCCTTTTTATCACCTTGATAATTCTTTTTTATCACCTCTTCATACGAAGACTACTCATGACTACATTTTTTAATTCTGTTTTTGTTATAATGTTATGTTTTACATGTTGACATCTGTTGCCCTATTTTTTTTTTATTGTTGCCCTATTTTTAATGTTTTAACTTTATTTTTCTAATTTCTCAATCAAGGTTTATATCTGTTTGCTCTGTCCTGCATTCTAACCTTGTGTTGTTATCTAATGTTACTGATTATCTAACAGACTCCCTGTAATATTTTTTGTAATTTTGATTTGGTTTTTGTAGATTCCGTAAATTTCTTTTTCTCTGGAAATGACCTAATTTGAGAGACAGTTTTACTGGATATATAATTCTTGGCTGGCAGTATTTTTTTTCATGCCTTTGTACGTGTAATGCCACTGCCTGCTTGCGTACATGGTTTCTGCTGAGTAGTCTGAGATTAGTCTTATTGACTCTTCTATATAGACTTTTTGTTTATCCTTTATTGCTTTTTAAATGCTCTCCTTTACCGTTAGTTTTGTAAGTTTGATTATACTATGTTTTGGTGTCTTTCTTTTGGAGTCTACATTATCTGGAGTTCAAATGAACATGTTGGATTGATATCTTTTCATCTTTCATGATTTCAGGTAAGTTTCCTGTCAGTAAATCTTCAGCAAGTCTCTGTTTTGTTATCCTCGCCTGTTCTGGTACTCCAATCATTTGTAAACTATTTCTCTTGATAGAGTTGCACATAACTGTTGGTGTTTCTTCATTTTTTCTTAGTCCTGTTATCTGATTTTTTTCCTCAAATATGTTGGTGTCAGTTGTTCTGTCTTTAGGCTTACAAATTATTCATTCTGTTGGCTCAGTTCTGCTCCTTTGACTTTCTATGGAGTTGTCTAATTCTGTAATTTTATTATTAATCTAAATTTCTGATTGTTGTCTCTCAAGACTTTCTTGGAGCCTATTCAGTCTGTGATTATCCTGTGTTGCATTTTACCTGATGATCTTCCAGATCTCTTGAAGAGTTCTAAATACAAGTCTTTTGTATTCTACCCCTAATAATTCCAGGAAGTTTTCTTCATCTGTGAAATTCCTTGATTCTTCGTTTTTGGGGCTTTCTGAAGCTATCATGGACTGCCTTTTTTAAGTGACTGTTGTATCCAAGCTATTAGTACGTTGTTGTATTTATTTGTTTGCTATGTTCTAACTTATTTTGTTTTGTTCTGAAATGCCTCATAGGCTGGTCAGGTGAGGTAGTTCGATCTTTTGGCGCCTTACAGATTCTAATGTGCTTTCACATCATCTGCTTATGGCTGCTACTAGGCATATGGGCCCAGGCGTCCATGGTGGCATAGTGATTAGGTGCTGTGTCTGCGAACTGCCCACACTTCACATCCACTAGATGTCCATTGGACACTCAGTGGAGCAGTTTTACTCTGTCCTGTGGTGTCACTGTGAGTTGGAATTGACTTGATGGCAGTGGGTTCTGTGTGGGCTGTTTTGGTACTCTGCTGAAAGAACCAAGGTATTGAGTCACCAAGAGTGTGGTGCAGGCTTTCCCCTACAGTCTTAGACTAAGCATAGGGTGATTGTTGTAGACACAAGTAACTGGCTGCACGTGTTGAGAAAGGTAGGGAACTGACAGTTCCTTTCTGGCCTGTTAGGCAGGCATGGGCACTGTTTGCAGCCCTGTGTGAATGTTGGGCATTGTTTCTTCTAATCCTGTCAGGTGGCTGCTTTCCTCTACCTCTGGTAACCTCACACGTTTGTCCTAGCTAGGATTCCACTGAATACTTGAGGGAGACCCATCCTCTCCCACTTTTTGTGGGTCTCTGTCTTTGGAGTTCTCTGCTTGGGTTACCCTGTTCTGTGAACTCTGGCTGCCGTGGTATCTGCAGACTCTCAGCACTGTCTGTTGGGACTGCTGGTCTACTCCTCAGCTGCCCCTTTAACTTTAGCCTAGAAACTCTCTCAAGGCAGTAAGATGGGGACAGTTGTACAATTTGATTCATTTATTTCCCTTCTCTTCAGGATTAATTGCCTTTGTTTCTTGCTATCTGGGGTTTTGAAAACTTGTTTCACTTATTTTATCTGTGCTTTCTTACAGTTGTTCCAGATAAGAGTGTAGGTAAATCCAAACCCTGTTACTCCATTTTAGCTGGAAACAGAAGTTCTTAGGTGTATGTTTAAGAAATTGCCAGTCAGTTTTCCAAAGAGAGTTGCCATTTTACACCTCTGCTGGCATTGTACGAGAGTTCTCATTGCTTCACATCCTCGCCTGTTTTTGGCGCTGTTAGTCTGTATGTTACAGCCATTCTAATGAGTCAAATGATATCTCATTTTAATTTTGTTTTGCATTTAAATACCTGAGGTTGTTGTGTCCATTCAGTTGTCTTTAATGTAGAACAGTTTCTTTCATGACATTTATTTTTTTCAAAGGAAACTAGGGCAGTTACTTTGTTCTTTAATTTGGATTATCTTGTTTTCTCATGATTAGATTCAGGTTTGAATTGGAATCAAATGTGACAGCACTGGGTTTGGATTTATTTTTTTAATGCCATCTAGATGACATTTTGTTCTTCTTGTATTACATTAGAGGATAAGTGATGTGGATTTGTCCCACTAGTGGTGTTGATCACTTAATTGAGGCAGTGTCTTCTAGGTTTCCTGGTGTAAAAGTACCTCTTGCTTTTATAATTAATAATTTGTGGACTGATACTCTGAAATTCTGATGATCCTTTGCCCAGTCTTTCATTAAATGTGTTTAGTATTTATTGATTCTTAACTGATAATTTAGTAATAATAGCAGTTATAAAACAATTTTTTGTCATATTTTGTATGTTTATTACTCAATTTTCTTCATTAAAGTTATTTCCCTTATCCTCTTCTCCACTTATTTTTATATCAACATGGTCTCATCCTATTTCTGACTTTAATAATAGTAACTCATAACTTCACTATTCACTGTTGTGATGTTGAAATGGTCTCAAGTCTGGTCACTGTCATCCTCTTCAAGCTGGTTCCTATTTTCTGTTGACATGTTTTCTTACTTGCTGGCACAAGGAGTTCCAGGTTCACTTTGTGTTTTCCCAGTCCAGTACTCCTGAATTTGGCCATTTCTCTAAGAAGCCTAGATTTCTTTTAGTGATTTTCTTTTGTCTTATTTGAAACAAAAGTTTGGACACTAGGTTATTACTCTACATGTTTATCTTGGCTTCCTGATTTATGTAGAAATGTCTCAGGGTGGAAGACACCAATATTTTACTACTGAAATCGCTGCACTACCTTATACACCAGCACACCAATAGACGCCAGGATTGTTCTTATGGGACCTGATCAAGAAGTTCATACCTAAAGAGAACACATGGTGGCACTAGAACCAAGATTAGTTTTGTTAGAAAGACCTGGTGATCTACTTTTGAAAAGTCAGCCACTGAAAACTAGGGAGTATAGTCCTAATGTAACACACACGGGTGTCTCCTCGAGTTAGAATCAACTTGATGGCAAGGCATAAAGCAAATGAGATTTCTGTTTTGAAAAAAAATGTCGGCATTTGGAACTTTTCCATTAACTTTTAGTGCATTGTTCTCTACAGTTCACGTAGAACCTGTTTTTCCTTGCTTTGAGAGTAGATTGAGACCAGTTGAGGGAGGAGTTGTTAGTGTAGATACTAGTTTAGACATCAGGGAAGAAATGGCTTTAAGCATGGTGCTTTCACTAATTACAAGGTTCACTTTTTTAATGCTAGGTGTTTTAATGTACATAATTTTATCAGTAAACTCAGCTCCTACTCGCCACCTCTCTGAATTTTCTGTTTCCAGTGCCTGCGTGTTAACCTTTAGAATTTCAGAATATTGCTAGCAATTTTTTCATTTAAGTCATATAACTTTTTATACTGAAAGAAAATAATGTAAAAATGGTATTGGTGTGGAGCATACCTTGTCTTGCCCCCTGTTCTTTGGCGCCTTCTCTTTTCTCCTTTAACACATCTCTAGATATCTGCATGGTGTTTGAAGTGTTGGGGCATCATCTGCTCAAGTGGATCATCAAGTCAAATTATCAGGGGCTTCCACTGCCTTGTGTCAAAAAAATTATTCAGCAAGTATGTATTAAACGCCTTCCTGTGTGGTTTTGGGTTTATTTTTGTTTTTGTTTTTGTTTTAGTACTCTAAAGTGTCAGTAGCTTCCTATTTCCAGTAGGATTTTTCTTATTTTAAAAGCTTTCTGATTTCTAAAATTCAGCATTCTTATTCAGTCTATAGTGTTTATTGTGTTTTAAAGTCATTAGCAAAGTTATTTTTCCCCAGATTCATCTCCTATGATAATTATTAGAAGGGGAATTATATGAGATGCCAGCCCTCATCAAGAAGTTCTCATTGCAAACTTGAATTATATATTAATAGAGACTTGCTAGGTCAAGTTATTACCACCTTTTTATATAACATTATTCATCGATAATGTTATATAAATAACCTTCAATATATGATACAGAATTTACCATTAGAAAGTATAAATATTTCCAGAGGCAGATGATTTGTTTGGGTAATGTGTCTTTGTAGAAAGCGCTCCAAACTAGAAAGCTAGGGACCTCAGTTTCAGTTAGAAAATATCCAAATCTGTAACCAGTTATATTTCAAACTAAAAAAGGTATGTTGAACATTTATTCTCTGTCTGCACTGGGCTAGGCTTTATATAATGTACTTAAAAAATATCTCCAAGTAGATTTAGCTTTGTGAAAAATGAAAGAACTGTTGATTGTATCAGTCAATTTTTGCTTTTATTCATAGAGTTACAGGTAGCCTGTAAGTTATGAGCATCTGACCATACACAACCCATAGTTAGGAACCACCTTCTGTAAAGCCTGTTATATTAAAAAGTTAAGGTACATACAGTGGTTCATAATACTAAGCACCCCTTTGTGATGTACATAAAAACATTATTACTATGTTAAAGATGTTGCAGTGTGTCTGGAAGTGTTTCTTATGCATAGAAAGGTACATTTTTTACTACTTCTCATTTGTCATCTATCTTGTTATCCAGCATTTCACATTTACAGTTGTAAATCGATAGTCTGACCATTTTGTGCGTTAATAACATACATCTGGCAGTAATGACTGACAGAGAAGGTGGGCGGCAAGAGCAACACTGACTCTGGTGGTTAAGGTTGTATGTCAGCCTGGCTGGGCTGCAGCGCTCAGAGATTTGGCACTATCATAATGTAATTTGGCAGTTATTTAATGATGTAGCTGCTCTGTTTTGTGATCTGACCTGGTGGTCATTGTCCATTTTCACGTAACAGTCTGAATCCTAACCATGTCAGTAAATGAGGAGAGGTTGTATTTGCTAAGACAAACATTTGACTAGCTGATGTTAGATACAAACTGTACCTGTTTTGATGTATGTAAACATTCTACATATAGACATAATGGAACTTGTTTGTGACCTCAGGTTGCCTGTAATACTTCTGAGAGAATTTCTTTGTGCTTTAAAAAAATACTTTATTCTTTGTTAAACTCTTTAATAGCATGGTGTTTTTGCACTTTTAATGTGATAACTTCTTCCTTCTCCAGAAACACTTGTGTTCAGTGTTTGCAACACTTGACTGCTTTATTCCCATTCAGGTGTTACAGGGTCTGGATTATTTACATACCAAGTGCCGTATCATCCACACTGACATTAAACCTGAAAACATACTGTTGTCAGTGAATGAACAGTACATTCGGAGGCTGGCTGCAGAAGCCACAGAATGGCAGAGATCTGGAGCTCCTCCACCTTCTGGCTCTGCAGGTGTATTTTCTTTGGTGACTTTGCTCTTTTTAGAAGAACTTAAGAGAAATTCTTATTTTTATTCTATTACCAGGCAGTTAAAGAACACACCATTCATTCATTTAATAATAAAATCTAGTAAGTGCTTATGTGTAAGAAATAGTCTCAGCCTTCAAGAGGCTTATTTTATTCTCAATATTGCTCCCACATGGTAGAGAAACGACTAAAGGTTTTGACTTTTAGATATAGCTATATTGTATGCCACAGAAGCTGATTTGTGTTATTTTAAAAATGTTTTCTTTTGTGTTTTGATGGTATACTTTCACCATGATCACAGATAGTCTGGATCAATGATCTGTGCATGGACAAGATAACATTGGTATTAAGGACTTGGGTGTGAGTACTGGAATTAGAAAGACATGATTTGAGTCCTAGCTTCACCATTCACTGGGTGACCTTGACTTCATTTTCCTTTAAGCAATTTATTGGGATTCAGTTTCATGTCAGAGCACCTAGTGGCTTGCCACACAATACTGTGTGCTAAATGATTTATGATTGTTGATCACTATATAATTGTTTCTTTCATTTGAAGTAATGATTTTAATTTTAGTAGTTTAATTGTATTTGACAGACTTCCTTGATACCCAAGTTAAACTATCAGTTGTCACTGACTTCCTTTAAAAAGGAATAGTGAAGGTTCCACCTGCTGCCTAAATTGAATTTATATGCATAACATGCTGCATAGCAGCTTAATATAGTCCCTGGTGTGCTATCTTGACTACCCTGTTAAAACTGGCAAATACAAAGAAGGGAGAATTGGAGATGGCGGTACCATAGGGGGGCTTTCTCCTTTAAGTAGTACATGGGACTAGGGCATAAATTATTCTAACAGCATTGGTAGTGAAAACCAGAATAGGAGACATGGCTGTTTGCATATATTGATGCTACCTGGGGGACAATTTAATCTACTTCAACTTTTATATGCTTTTTTTTTTTCTTTTAAAAGGGGGTAGTGTGGCTGCTTCTAAAGTTGTTTTTTTTTTTTTTTTTTTTTTTTGCAGTGCAAGTTCTGTAACAGAGAGACATTTCATTCTAATAGGATGTTTTACGTGAACCTTAGTTTATGTTACCTTGAAGTGTCAGGATTCTTACTTGGTTTTCTTTTCTTTTTTTCAGTTAGTACTGCTCCTCAGCCTAAACCAGTAAGTATCAGGTGTTTGTGTATTTAATTCTGATCTATGGGCAGCATGAGTTCTTCTGTTATGTATGTTCACAGTTTGTTTAGAGTTTGAAAGTCAAAGAAAAAGATACTTCTGCGCTTCTGTAATTTTCTCCTAGTAAATTCCCATGCATCGTCAAGGAAGTCGGTGCTGATGAGGCTTCTATAAAAGTGACTGTGTTGTAGAGTACACCAGCCCCACAGGCTGCTCAGAAGACCAAGATTTGTTTTCATATTTGTTTTTATTTTGTTTAATAAGAATATCTTCATTTTTTTAAGTTAATGAAAAACTTAAACGTGCTTTGTTAGGGAAAGAGTGAAATTTAATTAGGAAGTAATTAAAGTTAACAGTTATCTCCTACTGAGGGTAATGGATTAGCCACCTGAAGGCTTTATCTGTTTGTAATCTCCGCCCAGGCTGACAAAATGTCAAAGAATAAGAAGAAGAAATTGAAGAAGAAGCAGAAGCGCCAGGCAGAATTACTAGAGAAGCGAATGCAGGAAATTGAGGAAATGGAGAAAGAGTCGGGCCCTGGGCAAAAAAGACCAAACAAGCAAGAAGAATCAGAGAGTCCTGTTGAAAGACCCTTGAAAGAGAACCCACCTAATAAAATGACCCAAGAAAAACTTGGTATAAATAGAGCATCACAAAACTTACTTTATAGCAAATTTTAACATTATTTATCATTGTTATATAATATAATGGTATCATGCATACAGCACATGTCTGGGGGTATCCTTATACAGTAACAGTATAGGATTGGGGATATGTGCAGGTAATATTCAAATGTAATTTCTAAATTTTCTCAGGAAATGGAACGTAGACTTCATTTAGCTGTTGGGTAAGAATAAGAATGCCTTTGTCCGTTTATAAATAGGTTGTAGATGCTTGGTCATGTTTCCTTGTCATTTGTTATAAATTTCTAGAAAATGTTTTGTCTTCTCAAGAAATTTTTCTGGTCTTTTATTCACTCACATACACGTATATCTTTCTTGTTTCTTCCTTAGAAGAGGGAAGTACCGTTGTCCAAGATCAGACACTAATGGAACATGGTGTAGAGGGAGGTGCAGCAGAAGTTAATTGCAATGGAGTAATTGAAAGCGTTAATTATACTGAGAACAGTAGTAAAGAGACTTTGAGGCTTAAAGAGGATCTGCATAATGCTAATGACTCTGATGTCCAAAATTTGAAGCAGGAACCTAGTTTCCTAAATTCCCAAAATGGAGACAGCAGTACATCTCAAGAAGTAGACTCTTACGTACCTATAGCCTCTGAGACAGCAGATACCATGGTGTGCCAGTCTTCCTCAAATGTAGAGCAGGACATCAGCCAACTTCAAGAAAGCATTCGGGCAGAGATACCTTGTGAAGATGAACAGGAACCGGAACATAATGGACCACTGGACAATAAAGGTACCTGTGCAGACCTGCTTTCCCAGAACTCCTTCTCTGAGCAACATATTCATGAGTATCTAGACTAGACATACCTTGTATTTTTGTAGATTTTAATTGTACAGCAGGTATTTAAGACACCTTCAGTGTAAATCTGTAACCACTTTAAATTTTGTTGACCACTTACTGAGTGCACAGCAGTTTACTTGTTGCTATAAGGACAGGTTTTAATTCAAGAAACACAAAGTGTTAATATGCCTTTTTTATCTTAGAAAATTTATCATAGGTTACCGTCTGAGGCCTAAGTGTATTACCTTTCAATATCTTTAACATTCGAACCTCTGCTTGTAGTCTTTGCTTTTTTTAATATTTTGTGATTTAAGTAAAAATTTACCGCCCAACTCAGTTTGCCTTATATAACCCTGAACACATATCACTGTGCAATTTTTAACTCCACTCTCCACCTCATGATAGCACGCTCTTCCTTTCCACCCTGTATTGCCCCTATCCCTTCAACTAACTCCTGTCCCCATGTACCCTCTCATCTCACCTCTAGAGGTGAGCTGCTTCAGCAGCCTCATGTATGTATTTAAGCCAAGAAGCATGTTCTTGGCCAGCATCACTTTATGTCTTATAGTCCAGTCCAGTCTTTGCTCGAAGAGTTGGCTGTAGTAGGAGTTCCAGCTCAGGGCTAACAGAGTCCAGAGGCCATGTCCTCAGGGTACCTTCCAGTCTGATGGACCATCTTTTAATAGAATTCAGTAGAATTTAAGTTCTACACACACCCATTTTTCTCACGCTGCATCAGGGACTTTATGCTGTGTTTCCTGTCCAGGTAGTCATTGGTGGTAGCCGGGCACTATCTAGTTATTCTGGTCTCATGCTGATGTATTTTCTGGATCATATGGCACCTTCTGTCTGCTGTGGTCATATTTATCTCCTTTTTGAAGTATTTCTATTTCTTCATGGTCTTACTGATGGTACGTCTGGTTTGTAGGAAAATCCACTGCTGGAAATTTTCTTGTTAATCCCCTTGAACCAAAAAATGCAGGAAAGCTCCAAGTGAAGATTGCTGATCTTGGAAATGCCTGTTGGGTGGTAAGTTACATTTGTCCCCTTGCTCTGTTTTTGAAGTACCCAGAATGAGGGAGAATTTGGACTTAGTTACGCTAAAATAAGGAAGCATCTGCCATCCTGTACCCAGGTTGCCACTTCACATTTCAGTGAATGCTTTTATTTTTACCTTTATCTTTCATCTTTTTATTATGGAAAAGTTTATATGTATTTACAGAAATAGAATGGTATGAAAACAACGTTCTTACCTTCCCACACCGTGTACCTGGTGCTACCCAGATTGACTTGTGTCATCTCCTGGTCAGTCTTGTTTTATCTCTGTCCCTGTCAACATTCATATTCTTCAATGCCTATATCCATACTACATTCTCCCTATTTTTGAAATTAGTACCCAGCTTTACAAACAGTAACTTCCTTTGTATTTCTTTAATATATTTTGGACCCTTTTTCAAGCAGACATTTATTTAATACTATATTGGTGATAGTTTAGGCTGTAACTTTCATACATTTAAGTTTTTCATAACTCTGTAGTTATGATTGGGAGTGTTTTTTAATGGATGTCTTTTTAAGATCCACAGTACAGTGGCTTTGTACATAAATGACACTATTCATGGAGCCACATGCTTGCCAGTAGGAATGTTAAACAGTGTTGAGGTGAAAAGTGAGCTGTTGATAAAAAATCTACTTTGGTAGATTTTATGTTTATTTTTATTATTTCAAATTTCCTATTCCTTTTGACATCCTATACCAGTGGCTCATAACACCAAAAGAATCTCACTTGTAACATTAAAAATACTATGATAGACTTCTAGAAAAAATAAACTTAGAGCTTAGCACCAACTGTTAAGAATATACAACAGCTTTCCAAGTAACTAAAATTGCTTCAAAAGTTTATGGTCTACACCACCATATACTTTTACGGGAATGACTGCTATGGCCTCCTCGCCCTGTCCCTTCTGCTGCTTTTGCCCCCTACATACTATTGACAGCACAGTAATCCTATTGAATGTAAGTCAAGACATGTTCTCGAAATCTTGCAATGGATTTCCTCAGAATGAAAGGCAGGTCCTTACCGTGGTCCGCATACCTCCAAGCAAAGAACACTTGTTGTCTCCACTTAGAATAGGATAGTATACAAAACATCTAATGCTTGTTGGTTTTCTACCCTTGTCATGTTGCATGTTTCTGTACCTTTGGGGGTAAAACACCTTCCTCTCTCTTCTTACATGTTTGGAGCAATTTTCTTTATTCTGGTGAAATCGGTCTTATCACTACTACTGCAAGAGAATTAATCACTCTCCAACTCTTACATGGGTATCTGTTTTTTTAAACATATCTTTCTCTACTAAAAGGACTTTACCTTCTTTTCATCCACTCATTCAACAGACATGTGGCACATGCTGTGATCTGACTACTGGGACACGGTGGTGAACAAGACATGTACCCTGCCTGCTGATCCTGGTTAGAGCGCTTGTCTGACTTGTGTCTCCAGTGCAGCAGCACATTACTGCTGAGTAGTAGAATGTTAGGTGGTTTTCATGTAGCTTAGATTTATTTTTTAATATCATACCTTTTTATTTTGCTTTTCTAACTTGAATGTTCATTTTTACCAGTTGTATGTGTGCACACTTTTAGAGATTTTAATTGAAAAATGTGTCATCTTCTCATGCCAAGTTTTTACTCCCCATAACAATATATCTTCTTACTACTAATAGATACGGTTATTTTGTCCTTAACTTTTTTTTCCCCCCCGAATTTTAGGTATTTCTTCCTCCTGGAAAATAGAGCTTATCTACAACTCCTGTATCCAATTTTAATTTGACTTGTGATTAGAAGATCATTTTAGGCTTACATTATTAGAACTCTGTAATGCAGTCTTCAGAACTGAACTGAGCATGCACTATATTACGATTCCTTTTCCCTTCCTATATAACATTGTGTTTCGTTTACTTAGTTTTCCTTGTGTACTACTTGTCGTTTAATTCAACCCTGTACCTTGACCCAGTGGTAAACATGCCACTTTAGCATACACAGATACTAAACTTCATCTTTAATGTATACAGATATGTGAACTTCATCTTCTTGGAGAACTCTCCTGGAGCCTCAAATCTAATCTGTATTCATCTGATTGAGTTGTCCCTGTAGGTGTGCTGAATTACTGCTGTTTGGGATTTCCTTCACCATCTTCCTGGAAGTTACTGTTTTCTCTCTCTTTATATCTCCTGTTTCCTATCTCTCATATTTTCTTCACTGGTTTTCTCTGTAGTTTTTGTGGAATATGTGTAGCCTGCAGTAGCTACCTAAGAAGGGATGGAGATTTTTAGAAGAATTTTACGTATCTGGTAATGTCTTTGTCTGCTTTTACACATCATGGTTGCATGTAGAATTCTAGGCTGAATATAATTTTTACTCAGAATGTTTAAGTCAGTGCTCCACTGTCTTCTAGTTTCTCAGCTTGTTACTTCTAAAGACCAGTGCTGATATCATTCTTGATATATTCATGAAACCCTTTTCCTCTTTCTGAAAGTCTGTAGGATCATCATCGCCCCCAGTGGTTGTCATTTGACAGTGATATTCCTTACTAGGTATCTTTTCATCCATTGTGTTGGGGACTCAGTGTGGACATTGAATTTTGAAACTCAGATTCTTTGGTTTTGACTGTTTTATTTTCTTCTTCTTGGTGTCTGTTTCTGGAATCAGATTATTCAAATGTTAGACCGCCTATGTAGGTTCTCTAGTTTTCTTACCTATTTTCAGGACACAGCCAGAAGATTGCTAGAATAATGTTCTCAGATGTTGTTTCCGTCTCCTCATAGTACGTGTTCCTGTTTAGTAGTGATATGCAGTGGTTCTCTGTTTGCAGAATGAAACCATACTTTTTAAAGTAAAATATTTGGCTTACTCTAGTAGACTTCTTTCTGTGGCTTTATTTTGGATGGTCCCCTGCTGGAATATTTTTGCCCTTTTAATCTGTACTAGTTTTCTCTCTGAAGCTTTGTTCTGCCTCCTACTTTTACCTCTCCACAAATTTGTGCTTTTTTTTAAATTTCAAAAGACTAGTTTTTCATACTTTTCTGTATTTGTTTTAACATTATTTGATATTCTGTGTGGGACTTATGCTGATTTACTTTCTGTTACACGAAAGAAGAGGTAATAGAATAACGAACTCTCATACTGTTATGCTAGTGTCACCTAACCAACAGTTTTTAACTCATTGGTGGTCTGGTTTCATCTGTAACTCCACCCTGACACCCATCAAGATTATTTTTAAACAGATCCCAGACATCTTGAACATTTCTACTCATAAATAACAGGTTTCTCAAAATAACCTTGACACCATTGTAATAGCTAAAAAAAAAAAGTTGACAGTTCCCTAATATCACATGTTGAGTTGCTCCAGCTGTCTCGTAAACAGCCTTTAACTTTGATTGAAGCAAGAGTCAAATACAATCCATTTTGTCTTTTTTTAATTAATTTATTTTTATTATTATAATTGAGTGAAAATATCCAATCCCGTATAAATTTGCATGCCTGCCTGTGTGAGGCTCCCCCTGCTCTCCCTGCCCAGTGACAGCACACTCCTCCTCTCCATTCTATACATGTCATATCGTTTTAACAATCTCTTATCCCCTCCTCTCCACCCTCTCTCCCACTTCCAGTAAGAGGTCAGCAGGATGACATCCTGTAGATGCGTGAAACCATAAAGTGCCCATGTGATACAGTCACTCTGTGTCACCAAGTCCAGTCCATTCCTGTCCAAAGAATTGACCTCCATTACAATTTATGGACAGGGGCAGCATCAGGGCCAGGAGCCATACTCCCAAGGGAACCCTGAGGCCTCTGGACCATCAATTGCAATCTTATAGTGGAGACCTCGGTACACCCCTTTTTATTCTCATGTTGCCAGTGGGACTCTCAGCTCTGTGAGCCCCATCACAGCTATCACTGGTGGTGGCCGGGCACCATTCTGTTCTTCTTCTGGTCACATGTCAGTGTAGTCACCCACTCACGTGGGTCTTTCTTGTCTTCTGTGTTCTCTTCCCCCCATGTCGTTTTGGTCCTTGGTGATCATCCGTTCCTGCTGAGTTGGAACCATTTGGTGTACCTCAGATGGCAGCTTGACAACTTTTAAGACCCCAGATGTCATGCACCAATATGGAGTGCAGAAGACTCTCTTAGCAAAATGCTAGTTAATGTCAGTTGGCCTTGATGTCCCCTGAGAGCATGGTCTCCAGACCCCCATCCCGACTACTCTGTCCTTGCAATATTGGGTTAAGATGGGAGGAGTAATCATGTTATGTTGAAGTCCAGTTAAAACTGATTGTCTTTCTAATGAGTGCTGTCACTGATATCACCCAACCAAATTTTTATCAACTAAAGTATACCCCACACTTGCCGTCCCTCCCTCCCCACCCTTGCAGCCATCAAATAGTCTTCTGTGCATGAGTCTGTTTTTAAGTTCTTACTGTAGGGGTCTCAGACAATATTTGTCCTTTTGCTGGTGACCGGTTTCACTCAACATAATGTCTTCCAATTGAAACCAGGTTATGAGGTGCTTCCTAAAATCATCATGGTTCTTTATCATTGCATAGTGTTTCATTGAGTATATATACCATACTTTATCCATTCGTTTGTTGTTGGGCATCTGAATTGATTCCATCTTTTTGCTCTTGTGTACTGTGCTGCAATAAACATTTGTGTGCATGTATCTGTTGCTGTGAATGCCCTTGATTTTGCAGGATATATTCCAAGCAATGGAATTATTGGATCAAATGGTATATCTGTTTCCAGCTTTCTAAAGAAGTGCCAGATTGCTTTCCAGAGAGGTTGTACCATTTTGCAATCCCACCAACAGTATAGGAGAGTTCCAATTTCTCCACAGCCTCTCCAGCATTTTTTGTTTTGCATTTTTTGGATCATGGCTGACCTCGTTGGGGTGAGATGGATCTCATCATAGTTTTAATTAGAATTTCATTAATAGCTAGTGATCATGAGCAATTCCTCATGTGTTTTTTGGCTACCTGGATCTCCTCTTTAAAGAAGTATCTGTCCATCTCCTTTGCCCATTGCTAAATTGGATGATTTATCTTTTTCTTGTTGATATTTTATAGTACCTTATAGATTATGGAGATCAGACGTCGATCTGACATATAGTTGCCAGATAATTTTTCCCATTCTGTAGGTGGTCTTTTAATTCTTTTGATAAAGTCTTTGGATGAGCAAAAGTGTTTGATTCTTAGTAGTTCCCGTTTCTCTATTTTCTGTTGGTTGTGCTTTGTCAGTTTTTGAAGTATGTCTACATTGTGTGTTAAAACTTCTGTTGTTGATCCTGTTTTTTCTTGGATGAGCTTTATTGTTTTAGATTTCATATTTAGGTCTTTTATCCAGTTTGAGTTGGTTTTTGTATAAGGTGTAAAATAGGGGTCTTGTTTCAGTTTTTTACAGATGGATATCCACTTTTGCCCACACCATTTGTTGAAGAGATTGCTTTTACCCCAGTTTAATATCTTAGGGCTTTTGTCGAGTATCAACTGTTCATAGGAGGATGGTAGTATCTCTGGAGTCTCGCCTCTGTTCCATTGGTCTGTCTCTTTTTGTACTACTGTATCTCTTGAATTGCTTTTGCTATAGGGATTTCCCCTTTGTCTTTTCTTCCCCCCTTAAAATTTATTTGTTGTGGAAACTCTGATCATTTTTCTGATTAGATCTCTTAAGGTTTCTAACATGTTCTGTTTTCCCCTGACAGTCCCTACAAATTGATATGATCTAGGAGCTCAGTTAGATTCAGAATCAAAAACCAAGCCCGTTGCTGTTGAATTGATTCCAACTCATAGTGACCCTGTAGGGCAGAGTAGAACTACCTTATAGAGTTTCCAAGGAGTGGCTGGTAGATTTGAACTACCAGCCTTTTGGTTAGTAGCCGTAGCTTTCAACCACTGAGCCACCAGGGTTTCCTTATTAGATTCAGGCATGATGTTTTTTAAGGAGCAAACTGGAACAATAGAGAATGAAGACAAGGATTTTTATAGGTGGTTGCTTGTAAGTTTCATCTAACTTGAAGTCTTTTATTTCCTCATAATGAGGACATAGCAAGAACAAATTTATTTTTATTTTTCTTTAATTGTGATTAAGTGAAATTATACAATCCAAATTAATTTTGCATGCCCGCCTATGTGCATCTCCTTCTGCTCTCCTTACCCAGTGACAGCACACTCCTCCTTTTCATTCTGGGCTTCTTGTATCCTCTTAACAATCTCCTGTCCCCTCCTCTTCACCCTCTTCTCTCCCAGTAGGACAGCATCCTATAAATGCATAGAGCCATAGAGTACACACACCATATGATAACATTGTGTCCCCGAGTCCATTCCATTTTTGTCTGAAGAGTTGACCTCAGTAGTGTTTTTCTGGACAAGGGGCAGCAGCAGGTCTAGGGGCCATGCTCCTAAGGGATCCCCCAGGCTGTCAGACCATCAGCTGTGGGCTTTTAATAGAGTTCTTGAACTGCACCCCTTTTTTTCTCATTGTATGGCCCATCATGGCTGCAAGAACAAATTTAAATTGAACCCAAATTGGTCATTTATTTGTTGCAATGCAATTTATTAATTTTAGACAAATACCTTAATTTTTGTTTGGGGAGATAGTTTTCCATATCTTAAAAAGCTATCACCATTCCCTAAATGTGACTATCTATATTAAATTTAAATTCATCTGTTGCAAAAATAATTTGGAGTAGTCTGTAAAGCAAAGTGCTGTTTAGAACAAATTGTGTGAAAATGTTATATAAGATTAGCTAAATGAAAGTTTTAAGGGGACAACATTATTAAGCTGTCATGACTTCTTACATTTTAAAATAAATGAGTTTTAAAATTTCTTTCTCCATTTATGCAGCACAAACATTTCACTGAGGATATTCAAACAAGGCAGTATCGCTCCTTGGAAGTTCTGATAGGATCTGGTTATAATACACCGGCTGACATTTGGAGCACCGCATGCATGGTAAATTTTTTTTTTTGCCCTTGGTCTTCCCTTGTTACGTGGTAGTTACATACCTTGCCCTATTTGCTCATTTCACTGATCAGCAAATAAGAAACAAAAAAAGAATTTGGTAACTTGTCATTGGCACTAAATAAAAATGCAGTCTTTGGAGAGGACTGGCTCCAAACACCTCTCGTAAATACCTGGTATTCATTTGTTTCCTGCCAGGTTCCTATTGGGTAAAGGAGGTAAATGTTTATTAAAAGAAATTGCTGGTGAAGAAAATTGAAAACCTCATTTTTATAAAAAAAAAGTTCCAACCCCAGCTCTTGGGACTTCAGCTATCCCACTCATCTGTATTTCTGAGAGTAGAGAAACTGAGAGATTGCTTACCACATTAGAGATGGAAGCTATACAGCAGAAGGACAATTACAAAGAGGGAAATGGGAGAACATTGGGAAGAACATAAACAATAAGTGTCTTAGGCTGTGTTTTGTAGAGAAGCAAAATCAGCCCAAATGTATAAACGTATATAGAAAGAGACTGTAGAGGCTGCAATATCACAAGCCCATGGATCATTTGTGTAGCTGCAGAGGCTTGCAAACCTAAGAGTGGCAGGTCAGAGAGCAGGGCTCCCACTCTCAAGCAGGTCAGAGAGCAGGGCTCTTACTCTCAAGCTGTGAAGGTTGAAAAATTCAAAGATTTGCAGATAAGCTGGATAGCTCACATTCCAAGAGCTGGTGGTCAGACAAGCAGGAGGCAGCCATCAGATCCAGAACAAGCAAAATGCCAAAATACTTGTTTAGATTGAGATGCAGTTCACACCTCCAAGGAAGCTCACTTTGAACTGATTGGCTACTTGGCAGATAAATCATGGTAGTGGTTACGTACAAACAGTGAGAGTTGTGGCCAAACCAAGTTGACTCCATCTTAACCATCACAATAAAGACTAGCTATTTTAAAATTTTCTTAACAATTAGGACCGTAGCTGGCAAGATGAGGCTGTATTTCTCCCTGGCCTTTGAATACCCTCTCCTTCACCTCACAGAGAAGAATATTTATAGTTCTCAGCTAGCTTCCCATTTTTGACATTGGAAGTATTGGCTTACTGAGACCTATTCATTTCTTTTGTCCTTTGTTCTGAAATTCATGGCAGGATTTGTACACTGGCATCTGTGGGACACTCTATGAATGTAGCTACATATATTTAGAAAATTGGATAAATTGCCTGTTCTTGTCCACTCCAGAAGTTAGTCCAGGACTAATCAAGTGCACATTTAGGGAAAATGCTGGATAGTGTAATTCTTACACATTTTTAGCAACGAAATGGGTCCTTGGGAAATAGGATCCCTAATTGTTCTGGAACTCTAAGGCTGCTAAAATGCCCTAAATCTGATTTGAGGAAGAACTGGCACATCTGAGGTGAGTGAAAGGACAGACAAATGTCTGCACAGGTTATAATTTCCAGCATTATGCACGGTGGTAATTTGGATTCCAGGAGGGCAGTCACCTGTATTCAACAACAGTAAGCCGCTGGAGAGCCAGTGAAGCCCACAGATTTGCCTTTTGTTTTCAGTGTTACTGTTGCTGCCATAGCTTTGTGTTGGGCAGAAAAGGCAACCCACAAAAGAAGTATAATCTTGTCTCTTTTGACAGTTGGTTTCTGTAATAAAATGGCCAGGAGCCATGTCTTGAGAGTAGATTCCCACTGTCAGTGTGTACAGATGTGTCTGATAAAGGAGAGCTGAGCACCTGCTGCATGCCTAATAAACAGAGAAAGAACCAGAGAGGGACAGAGAGGAGTAACTGTTTCCTTCCCAAGGACGAGCAACGGAAAGCTGGTTGACTACAGGACCGTCAGTGTAGTCCCACTGGATAGCACATGGTAAAAGGAGTGCTTGGATGTTGTAGATCACTAGGGCACAGCGATCTCTGTTTTAGTCATGCATGGCTTCTACATGTTGGTCCACACAGCTGTGTGTTGGAGTTTTTAGTTTATAAATGTTTTAATTACCAAAGTAAAGGATTGAGTAAAGCTTTAAGTCTGTGTCTGTACCTCCTCTTAATTGTTTGTTTTTTATACCAGTTGGTAATGGAAACTTGAATAGGTAGGCTCCTCCTCTTGGCTGGAAAAGGACCTGTGTTTTGGCTTTCTTCTCTTTTTCTAGAGGGTCTCACTGAAACCCACGGCATCTCAAACCTCTGCTTCCCTTCAGACTTCTGCCTTGTATGTCGAGTTATCTGCCTGACAGCTCTGTTTGGATATCTGCTAAATGTCTTGCATGTAACATTTTCAGAACAGAATACTTTTTCCACACATGCTTACCCCTCTTCCTTGCTTTTCAAAGTAACTAAACCATTCATCTGGTTACCCAGACCAAAACTTCAGGAGTCATTTTTTATTTTTTTTTTCCTCTCCTTCTCACTTTGTCTCTAGTCAAATTCAATATTTGACCTTCAGAATATACCCACTACCAGCTACTTCTTATCTTTCCCATTAACCCTCTCTGGTCCACACATCATTTCTCACATAAGCCACTGCATCATTCTCCCAGGTTATTTCTGTGCTGGTCATCTTCATTTGTCAATGTCTGTCCTTATTCAGCTACCAGAGTCATTTTTCTTAAGCGTTAAACCATGTAACTCCCCATTTTCTCCCTCTTTAAACTCCCTAATCACTTTCTATTCCACTGAAAACTAACTACAACTTTTGTCCTTAGCTGTGCTGAGCTCAGGGTCACCTTGGGACCTGGAAACCTGTTTTTCTTCACCTTGTTTAGGTCTCAGCTTGGATATAACTTCTTCTCCAATGCCTTCCTGACAACCCTAACTCTTAGTTTTTCTTTGTGTAACTTCTCACTACCCAAATATGTGTGCATTTTGGTTGTGATAAGTTACGTGAAGAAAAACAAATGTTGTAATGCTTTGTATATTCATATTTTATAAGCTGTCACTTTTTTTCTGCGTGAGGAAGGGCTTTTGTTTGTGGTTTTTAATGGGGTTGTAAGTGTGTGCAGTGGACAGAAGAATTTCAGAGAAATTCCTCAGCAGTTCTCATGGCTGTGTATGTCTGATTAAGAACCATTCATCTGCCTCAACTGTTAAGTTCACTTACAGCTATGCAGTTAAGATCAGGGAAAGTGCAAATGAGTGATAGAATATATTTAGAAACCGCCCCCCCCCCAAAACCTCATCTTTCTCCATCTATGTTTTCTGCGGCTTCTCAACCTTCCCTTTTGCTCTGTGGGGTGTTTACATATGGTGCTATTGGTGTTTTCGTCTGCCTTCTGTCTGTTTAACCCTCTTTCAGCCTCTGTAGTCTCTTCTTGGGACAGTTTGCCAACTGTTCAGACCTCTGTCATTTACTGCATTTTCCTGGGATTGGTTATGTGCAAGTAAGTAAGCATTAGGTATTTAATGATGTCGTTTCTCCTTATCCAACAGCAGTAGGTAGACTTACTTGGAGTAAAATAAAATTTGAGTAAGATTTAGTGTGACTGGTTTGAAATGAATGTGAAATGCATTGTCAATTTAGTATCTTTATGATTTGAACAATGAAGTATCTTTAGTAACAGAAATAAAGTAAAACAGCCACGTGGTTACTCCAGTCAGAATAAAATGCTCTTCAGATGGTTTTTAAAAAAAGTTCTCATTGTAGTGAAAAAATAAGTTTCTTTTTTTTCCTTCTTTTAAACAGACTTTTTTCTTCCAGCACACAGCCCTGCTCTGGAGTTTTGGTTTTTTTTACTAGACATTGTTGTGTACAGGAAATTTGAGTCATATTTTAATTCATTTTCTCTATAAAGTAGCATGTCCAGAACTTCAGTTCTTCCTGGTGTTGTCAGCCCTGAGGTCAAAATTAGAGCCCGTACGTGAGTACATTGAGCACATCTGCAGCTCCAGGTCTCTGCAGGGAAGGAAGCATCTTGACTCTGTCCCTGACTTGTGCCATTAACACATAGGGCAGGTATGCTGTCTTAGAGAAACAGCTCTAACCAGAAGGTCCTTGTTTTCTGTTTGGTGATCCTGCAGACACTCTGCTGCACAGCCCTGCTGCCTGTGACAGATGCCGGGCTCTCTTTTAAGCATGTGGGTGTTCTTCTGCCACCTTTTGAAACTGCTTTTCTTTTCTCTTCACGCTGTAGTGTTGAGAAATCTAACAAAGGATGATACTTGGGGTTATTAAAAAGAGTTAGTGTTTCTGCTTTTAACAACTAGCTATGTTTCAGTGTAGCTTGGCACATGTTTCAAAGAAAATCACTTTTGAAGACCCTCTTGAAGACTGTAAAGAGGTGTTCTTATTATAAGAGACATGTGCTTTTCTTTTCCTGGCCAGTAAGTGCAAACCTGCTGATCAGATACATAGGAGTGGCTCCTGACTCATTTTTTGTACTTAGGTCCTCTGGCTTTCTGCAGAACTACGAAAAGGGAGCTCTCCATTGGAGAGAGGGAGGTAGCGCTTTCCACAGCAGAGGTTAAAAATGCACTGTTTGCCAAACACTAAGAAGTTCTAGGTAGAAAGAGATCCGAAGGGTATAGTTTTAGGAGCAGAATTTCAATTTTTGACCTTACAGAATTACAGTTTGATTCTGTGTGATTATTCAAGACCTGCTCTTCCATGAATAGTAAAATAGAATCACCTTAGTATCTAGATGTGTCCTTCTCTGACCCAGGAAGGTCAGCTCAAGAGGGCTTTGGGGTGTGGGGGAGTATGGGGCAATCCACATGTTGGGATTAACGAAGTTTTTGCTATTTTCTCACTCCATTTTAATGGGATATAGAAGTGGAAAGGAAAACTCTTTTGGAATCATTATAGATCACTTGCAGGTTGTTTGAAGAAAAAAATGAATACTCAAGCAAATACTAATAAGCTTTCTAGCCTTCTTTGATGCTTTCATGTGCTATTGTTTTTCATAGGCCTTTGAGCTGGCTACAGGAGACTATTTGTTTGAACCTCATTCAGGGGAAGAGTACACTCGAGACGAAGGTGAGGTCCCTGACAGAGGACATCTGTGTGTTACAGTTACACTTCCCAGATGTGGCTAACATGTTAGTTAGTACTGAACAGCTTTATTCTTTTTAGTGTGCTTAGGACATGTAAATTCTAGAAAAGATAGAAATGGAAAAGATGTTTTATATTAGGTCCTCAATAAGCTAACCATTTTGTAAGACTTACTGAAGATCTCTATCAGAGGACTAGGCCAAAGGCCAAAGTCAGTTAAACTAAAACTTCCTTTGCCAGATAGTTTCTTCTTCAGCATCTAGTTTTCTTCCTTTCTGTAAATGTGATTTATTCCTTTTCCAGCCTGAATTTCCCTGTTTATCAGCTTATTCAGCTATGCTTCAGTTTTAAGTGATAGCAAAAATTTAGAGTTCTATTTAAAACAAAATACATACTGATTTCTATTTTGTGCTCACCAGTGGGAAAGTCCAATCTGTCAGTGGATCCATCTGAGAAACCCTGGAAACAGTTCTGTCAGGCTTTTCTGTGATGTCATTCAGAAAACTAGATAGTGAGTCCGTAATTTGAGTGAGAAAATGATCAAAGGAATATTTTACTTTCTTTACTATACAGTTTTTATCTTGTTTGTGGGGTTAATGAGAATTATTTTGAAAGAGTATTAGCAACATACCCCTCCCAGTGTGGGAAACATGTTCTGTACTTTCCTCATGTCTTTGGAAAATCAGGTTTTGTGCTTTGTGGAACCAAGAATGTTCTCCATTTCCTAAACTGTGGTTCCCTGGGTTATTAATAGGCAGTAGTTCTTTTTTATATTAGGTACCTGCTAATATTCTTTACAATACTGTTTGAAAAATGCTGTACTAATTCCCATAACCAAAGGGCTCTTTTGACAGGTACACTTTAGACATGTTTGCACTTACGGGCTCCTTGTAAAAAGATACTGTAATTATACCCATGTGCACACTTGGTTTGTCCGTATTTGCCATTTGCCTTTTTTCCAGGTTACAAGTTTAGGGCTGTAGGATCACACAGTTTTATGTTTGGGAAGGAGAGGAGTTTTTTTTGTCTTTACTTTTCTAGCCTCCCTCTCCCCACAATACATATTAGTGTGTTCTACTAAACATGCATAATGGTTAGAATTACACTAGGTAGGACCTTACACTAACTGAAAATTGGAATATGTGTGAAATGTGAAAAGTCCCAGATACGAGAGCAGGGGAGAATTATTTGCCTTAGATATGTAGATCCTGATTTATTTCCTCCAGCAGCAGTCATTATTAATAGTCTTTATCTCACACCTTGAACTCCTCATAGTGTTCTACTGCAGCTTGTCCTGTAAGAGCAAGAAAAAGCCAACCTTCCACCTTGGCTAGCACATGCCGAGTATTTTTGTTGTTGTTGTTGTTTATTATGATTGGGTGAAAGTGTACAATCCTGTATAAATTTGCATGCCCGCCTATGGGCAGCTCCCACTGCTCTCCCTGCCTGGTGACAACACAGTCCTCCTCTCAATTTTATACATGTCATATCCTCCTAATAATCTCCTGTCCCTTCCTCTCCACCCTCTCCCCTGCCTCCAGTAAGAGGTCAGCAGGATGACATCCTGTAGATGCATAAAACCATAAAGTGCACACATGACGTGGCCACTCTGTGTCGCAAAGTCCAGTTCATTCCTGCCTGAAGAGTTGACCTCCATTATCATTTATGGACAGGGGCAGCATCAGGGCCAGGGGCCATGCTTCCAGGGGAACCCCGAGGCCCCTGGTCTATCAATAGCAGTGTTTTAGTGGAGATCTCAGGGTACACCCCTTTTTATTCTTGTGTTGCCAGTGAGACTCAAGTTTGTGAGCCCCATGACAGCTATCACTGGTGATGGCCAGGCACCATCCGGTTCTGGTCACATGTTGATAGAGTGACCCACTCACGTGGGTCTCTCTGTCTTCTGGTCTCTCTTTCCCCCATGTCATTTTGGTCCTTGGTGATCATCCATTCCTGCTGATTTGGGACCATTTGGTGTACCTCAGATGGCAGCTTGGCAGCTTTTAAGACCCCAGATGCTACTCACCAGTGTGGTGTGAGCATGCAGAGTTTTTTAAAGGTTGCAGTAGGACTGGGACCTAAGTAGCAGGGCCTCTATTGCTGACTCCTCACAGCCGTGACTCTTGGAATAATACTTGATAATTTTGCCTATCAAATACAATCCTATGATTGATAAGCCAGAGACAGGTTGCTGGGATTAATTATAAAACTACAGTTCCAAGGGAAGACTAGTTGCACAGAATAGGAAAAACATTAAAAGAACCAATACTTCACTTGGAAGTTTATGGTAGGAGAAAGTACAGTTTTGCATATTGGTTGGTGTTCTCATTTTGGTTGTTCTTAATGGTAGTTCAGTCAGAGACATTTATTTGCATTTCTGCCTAGAACAGACAGAAATGTCTTGGCAGCCACGTACTTGTGACCAAACCATAAATTGAGTCAAAGCTTGCCCCAAATTAGAGTCAATTCATAAATTATAAAGCCCTCTTAAACGAGGCACCTCTGGGTTCTTGACGTGAGTAGGGAGTATATGATCTTATAAGTTTATAAATCCCTGAGTAAATGACTGTCTTTACCATGTCATTCTTCTACAGGGCGCAAAATGGGAAGTTGTTTTTAAACTGATTATCTTTTGACTCTTTAACAGTTTTATAACAGTGAGATTACAATAATTTATAAAACTCTTTTTCTAGCTAGGAGCCATCACTTTTTAAAACTTCTTTATGTTGTTCGCTTGTGCCCCCTGCAGGGTGAGGAGGGCATAGATGGCAGACTCTCCTCCTGGCCGACAGGCTGCAGTGCACACAGTCTGTGCTTGTGCTGCGAAAGTTAAAACTCATTCTTAGACATTCAGGGACTGACAGAAAAATAGCTGTACTTTAAGATGTTTATGCTAGTTACATCACTTTTAAGAAAAGCTCTGAGCCAGACGTGATAGATGTGGTTTTCATTTGAGTACCAGCTCTTGTTAGCTCTGTAGCTTCAGGTAAACAAACCAAACCCATTGCTATCAAGTCGATTCAGACACGTAGCAACCCTGTGGGACAAAGTTTCTAAGACTGATTTTTTTCAGCAGCAGACTGCCACATTTTTCTCTTGCAGTTTCAAGTAGGCCACTTATTTGTTCTGTCTAAGGCTCTTACTTTCTCATCTTCAAAATGGGACACTCTCACCTGTTTCACAGGATGATGAGGAACACTCAATAATATGTGAGTGCTTTGTCATGAACATTCTTGTATAAGAAATATTATTACTGTATAAAGCTCGAAGTAGTGTTATAAATAGCAGTTTTAGAATACCTAAAACATACTGGCACAGTTCTTATCTAAAGAACCTAACTGAACTGGATACATAGACACAGTACGAGTAAAGATGCAGACAGGCTTTCAAATTCCAGGCTTTGATTTTCCAGTGACCGTGAGGTGACCAGCCACCTGAGGTAACTCTTGGCCTTCCCAGTCTCCCCTTGAGTATCCTTGGTTTTATTTGTAGCTGGCTTTTAAACAGCTAGTCCTTGAAAAAGGTATTTATAGAAAAAACTGTCTCTGACAGTTCATCCTTGATCCTGTTCTTCTTACTCTTCTATTTTAGACCACATTGCACATATTATAAGAGCTGATAGGCAGAATTTCGAGACACTTTCCGTTCAGTGGGAAATAGTCACAGGAGTTCTTCACTTGCAGAGGTAGTATTGTTAACATTAGTTTTCATCTAGGTCCCAGGGATACAACTTCAGGGAACAGAGCATCACACCAAGATTGTATTTAGTTATCACTCAAATTCTACTTGAATGGACACCTGATTTTTATGATTTTCTGAATTTCCCGTTAGATGGATAGAATCCTCCCTTTCCCGTTTAAGACAGAAAGTAAGCCTCAGACAGAGGTGTACATGCTACTTTGTGCCAGTGCCCAGAGCTGCAGTTGTTACTCCTGTTATGTATGTCTTTTTTTTTCTCCTCCCCTTGAACTGTTTGAAATATACAGATCACATTGCATTGATTATAGAACTTCTGGGGAAGGTGCCTCGCAAGCTCATTGTTGCAGGAAAATATTCCAAGGAGTTTTTCACCAAAAAAGGTAAAATAAATGTGTTCGCTTCCTGACTGTAAAGCGAACACAGTGTTTTACAGTGAACAGGTAAGTACAGTTGGATGTGTTTCCAGTACCTGGAGAACATGGCTGCTGCCGTGGCTGCTGCACTGTTGTTTACCAGAGAGGTGGAATAGAAGGACCAGTAGCAAACTGGGGCTAGACTGCCTGGGTTCAGATCCAGGCTTCTCCGTTAGCTCTGTCACCTTGGATACCACCTCTCTGTTTCAGTTTGCTTGTCTCTAAATGGGGATAATAATGTATCTATAGTGCCTCTCACACAAAAAAGCACTCTCAAGCTGATTCCAGTTCATAGCAACTCTAGAGAGAAGACCCATTTTTGCTGGTACTTAAGAACTGCCTATACCAAAAGGTGAAATGCGTTTATGCTTCTCAAGGGGAAGGGACTATGTCTCACTTCTCTTTCTATCCTAGGGTGACACCTAACAGTGTCACTTACACATGAGTCATACAAATGAACTTTATTGTTTCTAGCTTGTTAAGTTCCTGTTAATCTTTTATTTCTGAATTTTGTTTTCTTGTTTAGAATACACACTGCAAACATAGACCAGTTCCCCAGTCTCTATGTGTGTGGTGCAGTAGTTGAGCAGCCCTTCTCCCTGTCCTTTTCTGAACTGTTCCTCTTCCATTGCTGTTGTCATGTTTTCTTAATATTAATGACGGAAACAGAAAAAGATGAAACTCTTCATGGCAGTTTTTTTTGTTGATAATGTATGTTGGTAATCTAAATATGTCTTTCTTAAACTTTTAAGTAAAACTTAGAAGCTGAAATGTGTGAAGGAGCTACCCACAGAGGAGTCTCATATATGAAAAAAAAATTAAAAGCAGCATTTGCTTTAATAAGCCAAAATGTGATGTTGCTGTATCTGAGAGCTGCATAGGGTTTGTTCTTTTAGTTTTGTTGCTGTTAACATGCTTGTCATGGTGTTAGCCTTTTATTTTTAAATGACTACTTCATTTTGAAGCAACATTTAATATCAAGCCAAAGAATGTAATGCAAGTAAATTATTCTTGGTGTGTGGTGTCAGAGTGCCTGTAAACACCATAGGAGACCGTGTTGAGTGTATAAGCATTTACTATCGTTGTAGAGAACACCTACTTCCTGATAAAAAATGAAAAACCAATCCCATTGCTGTCATGTTGAGTCCAACTCATGGTGACCATATGGGACAGAGTGGGACTGCTGCATTGAGTTGCCAAGGAGCAGCTGCTAGATTCAGACTTCCAGCCTTTTGGTTAGCAGCCATAGATCATCAGAGCTCTTAACCATTAATTCCTGGATAGGCCTGCACAGTTTGAGAAAAAAATCATAGACTGGGGAGAAAACAACTACTCTTAAACTGCTTAGGCCCTCATGAAAAAAATTTTCTTTTTTTTTTTTTTGAGGAATTCATGAAAGGGGTGCTTTGTGAGTGGAGAAGGATTAGACTGTGATTGCAAAATTTGGTCTTTATAGACTAGCACTATTAGTTCTTGGATTTTCCACAAGATAATCTTGCTGTTTGCCCATGTTAGTCACTTGCTTTTGTCCTGTCTTCACCACAGGTGACCTGAAACATATCACGAAGCTGAAACCCTGGGGCCTTTTTGAGGTTCTGGTGGAGAAGTATGAGTGGTCTCAGGATGAGGCAGCTGGCTTCACAGATTTCTTACTGCCCATGTTGGAGCTGATCCCCGAGAAGAGAGCCACTGCTGCCGAGTGTCTCCGGCACCCCTGGCTCAACTCCTAAGCCCAGGCCCAGCACTGCAGCAGAGATCATAGACCCACCCTCCTCCTCTTCCTGTCCTTCCCTTCCCCTCCAAGCATTTCCCTCTTCCCGTTTCAGGGTGAAGCTCTTCCTTCAAGGGTTTCTAGGTTTGTTTGTTTTTTTTTTTAAATCCAGTATGTTCATTTGGGTTTGCTTCCTTGACCCTGTGGAGATCCCACAGCCATTGGGCATCCTAGGTGAATTTGGCCTTAGCTGGGCTCTGCCAAAGACTCATAGACTGAAATGTGAAACAGCCACTTGGGCCCTGGACCCTTACCTTTCCACTAGGACATCCTTTAAATTATATGCATCTGTTTTAAAAAGAGCTCTGAAGAAGTATGAGCCCATCCTTTTATTCACTGACTCTAAGAGTCAAATTTTCTAGTGCATATCCAGTTGCCAGCATAAGGATGAGGGGGAACGGGTGTTCATTCTGTGTATAGCAGAGACATTAAACTTAACCGTCTCCAGGCTGCGTCATCTTCCTGGATTTTTTTTCTGTTCTCTATGCTCATGTTTTTTCCTGAAACTTTTAACATGTCTTCTTAAATGGGCTGAATAAATGCTGGGTTTGGGTCCTGTTTTGTCATTGCTGAAAGCACTGTCAGATTCCTTTCATCCTTTAATAACTGAAATCCTTGACTCTTCAGTCTGATTTAATGATGGAGATGGAACGGAACCACTGAGTAGCAGGTTCTTCAGAGTGCTTTCCCCCTGTATGTCTTCATTTGCCCTGAGAGCAGGGTTATTTTGATTGACATTCTGATTTTTTCTTTCTTTCTTTCTTTTCTTTTCTTGCTTTTTTAATTCCTGGCTGGCACTTTACTCATTGCACTTGAGTTTATTGCCCTTTAACTAAAGGATCAATTCTAGAAAGGAGAATCTGGGTCTTGAAGCTTCATCATCTAAGAAGAAAATATCCCAGAGCTCTTACTCTTTTCCACACAGTCCCCGGTTTATTAATGGCTTTTTTGTTTTTGTACCTTGCCCAAGATTTTGGCCCTGAAACAGCTTTTTTTCTGTGTCTTTTTTTGCCTTTGTCTGTTTCTCAGAGGCTTGGTGTCTTAGATGGAACCCCAGTATGAAAGAACCAAGGGGAGTGGTGGAGTAGGACTTCTTTTGTAGGGGTAGGAGGCTTGCTTGGTTTTTAAAGTTAGCCATTCTCTGCTGCTTTTTCCCTGTATAATGTTAAGTTTTTAAACCTCAGTTTGGGGGAGATGATTGAGATGTACCTGAGGGCCTTTTTTTTTTTTTTAATGGGGAAATGCTAGGTGAATTTTGTTTTAGGATGGTCCTCTCCTAAACTTGTACTAGACATTACATATTCACTGGGCAGGATTGGGATCACGGCCACTTGTTGAGCACGGACCAAGTGGGCCTTGGGTATTACAGCATCTCTGTAAGTGGCTGTGGGACTCTAAGGTACAGACAGCCAAGGAGGTGCTAGTTGGGGCTCTTAATAGCAAAACTCCCAATGAGACCATTGGGTAGTCAATTTTCTGTATGAGAGATTGGAATCTAGTAGTTGTTGTCATTCATCCACCAACAGTGACAAAGGAAAAAGTGGTGCAGTTATGCAATCCATTTAACTCTTAAACATATCACCCTCAGTAACTGTGGCCAGCCATTCACTGATCCTTGATTGGGTACTCATGAAATCAGACGTGTTCCTGTAGAAAGAATTTTAAATCAGCCTGTCTATGCACCTCTCAAGAATAAACAGAATAGATTCTATCAAACAACGGCAGGGAAATACTTCAGTTATAATCCACCTTGGGTTTTCAGCTGTGTCTACGTCTAAAGCAATAGCAGACAAGGACTGAATTCTCTTCTGCACTGTAAAACCCTAACTGTGGAGTTACAGGGATTCTGGTGATGATACTAAGGTGAGATAACCAAAACAAAACCCAGAGAGCCTCTTCTTAACAATGGGAAGGAAAGTTTTAATGTGAGAGGAGACTTGTAACTTCGTTTTGGAAATGTGTGTGTACCACATAAGGGCTTTTTTCCTTATCACTGAAGGAGCCAGATGAACTTAGAAGACGTGGAAAAGAGGCTGCTGTAGAACTTGATCTTCCAAGTACCCTGTGTACCTTTACTGAGCTTAATCATCGTAATGTCGTGTTGCCATGATCTCACTAAAGGATTTCTACTTGCTGTCAGTTAGAAATACATCCCTGAGGGTACATTTTTATTCTTTCTACTGGGTGCATTGTCTGTTTTCTTTGTAAATGCAATACAATAAACAAATTATTTAATAACCTAAATGTTTCCAGAAGTTTTCTGTTCATTTGTTGCCCAGGATGGTCTGACCCAAGACTCAGAGTGGGAGAAAGGAATTAGTTGAATAAACTCTGAATTTAAATATGCAGTGAAACTATATAACTGGAGTGTGTGATGTTTTATAGTGTTTGTAATTTTGCTTGTAGCTTTGAGTTGAGGGTAGAGTGGGGGTGTGAAAACATTTTGGAAAAGTCTGAGGAAATTATTCTCTACAACCTTTTCTCATAACAGCTGTGGGTGTATTTTGTTTGTTATTCTCAGATTACAAAACAGTATGTGTAGAATGCAGACAACTTGGGAACAAACTGTTACTGAGGCATTGGCATGGTAAATACAACTGTCCACAGATTTTCATATGCTTGTCTGATTCATTCCCTAGGGTTCATTCTTAGAAATGCAATTGCTGGACCGAAGAGTTAGCACATTTTTAAAGCTTTTAGTAAGTGTTCCTTATCGGGAGAACAGTTGGATTGTGTATCAGCACTATTGGAATCAGTCTCATTTTTTCCCTAATGGCCAATTTGACTGCAAAAAAGAAAGCTAAAGCCACTTAAAAAGAGCTGATAAGAAGTTCCTGTCATGTTTTGATTTGCATACCAGATTATTAGTGAGGCCAAAAATTTGTTTTAAAGGTTTTTTAAAACTTTTATTGCAATCTGATTTTTTAGGATTTTTACATAACAAAAGGTGTTTATACAACTGAATGACGTTCATTTCATTTGCTGTTGTGCAGTCATCACCACTGTTCAATGCCAACAGTTTCACATCACCCCAAGCAGAAATTCAGTACCCCTAAAGCAATAACCATTTCTCCCGAAGCCCCCAGCCTTAGTAACCTCCGATAAACTTTTGTCTCTGTGTGTTAGCCTGTTCTAGATACTACATAGAAGTAGGATTATATAGTATCTGTCCTCACCTATGTCTGATTACACAGCATGTTTCCAGGTTCATTCATGTTATAAGCATGTGTCCGAATTTTCTTTCTCTGTGGCTGAGTAACATTCCTTTGTGTGTATGTGCTACATTTTGTTTTGTTGGACACGGGTTGTCCACCTTTTGGCTATTGTGACTGTGCCGCATTGGATATTGGTGGTCGTTACGTGTGAGTCAGTAGTAGTATGGTTTTCATCTGTTGGTGTTCAGATGTGTTTGAAGCTTTGCTTTTTCAGTTCTTTTGGGTATGTACCTGTGAGTGCAGCTGCATCGTTTTACAGTCCTACCAGCAAATGGATGAGGGTTCCAGTGTTTCCGCATCCTTGCTAACACTTGTTTTGTTCTGTTTTTCTGAAACCAGCCATCCTAGTAGGTGTGTGTTTCATGGGTGTTTTGGGGTTTGGTTTTGTATTTTTTGGTCATTTGTGTTAAAATTACCAGCTTGCTTTTGGCATGCTTCTGTGATGATTTTTTGTCATTCTTAATTAATATACTTTCCCAATTTTTAATATGCCTTTCAATTTTATTTGTCTTTATTCATGGAAGTCCTGCTGTAGTTCATTTTAATTGTGCAATACTTAAGACACATACAGCATGTGTATAGGGTTAACAGAAGAATTTGAATTTGTTTAGTGTTCACCAGACTGACAAACTGGGCGGTCCCACTAAGGCTTATGTTACATATAGACCTGTAATTAGGGTTTTGGAAAACCATAGTGCTGTAAGGAAGCATATGTATATTTCAAAACAGTACATACACTAGACTTGCTGTTACAACCCTACCTTTAACTCTTAATTTACTGGCCCCTAATGAATGTCCCTAGTGGCATACTGGTTAGGTGCTATGTCTGTTAATCAAAAGATGTGCCAAGTATTCCGTGGGAACTCTGGAGCAGTACTGCTGTCATCTTTATGGTCACCATGAGTCGGGATCAACTTGGCACTCAGTTTAGCTTTGGTGTTTTGTGAGTGTCCACTGAGAAACCAGCTGCTCCAGAGCAGTTCCAGTTATAACTGGGCTCTGTTACTGCCCGTTCTTTATTTTTGAGTCTGTAAAGTTCAGCCTGACAAAGAAAGTGCTTTATCACAGAAAACGGGTGACTTACTGATTATAGATGCTGCCCTTCTGTTCCTCTTTTGCCTGCTGGTTTGGTGCCTTTGGAGTTATCAAGACATTGGTAACTGAAAGCTCTCAGTCTTCACAATGTTCCTACATGACTGAACTGTAAACCTTGAAGCCTGCTGAGAAGGAAGTTGTTTTGATGCTGATGACCTTTTGAAAAGTTCAGAGATAAAAATCTATGTGCATGATGATGCATTTATCTTTAAGTTCTTCTGCAAATGTTAATCCACCCCACAATCCTTGTGATAGCAGAGAAAGACCTCAGTTTAAAAGCTAGAAAATGTTAGGTCAGGAAAGTTGTTATAGGAGTTTCAAGCAAATAAGCAACTTTTCCTTCATATTCTTTCCATAAACTCTTGGTAAAGCCACCAAAAATCAAACCCACTGCCATCGAGTCATTTCCAACCCATGATGACTTCCTGTATCTCAGTATAGCTGCTCCAGAGGGTTTTCTTCACTGTGATTTTTACAAATGCAGATGGCTAGTCCTTTCTTTTGTGGCACCCACTGGCAGAATCTGAAACGCCAACCTTGAAGTTAGGAGCTGGTCACAAGCCACTTGCACCCCGCAAGGACCTTTGTAAATGAAGGAGGGTCTCCAGAGCATAAATGTTGAATTTTATAGCTTCCCAAAGTTCATTTGGTATTGTATTGTAATCCCTTTTTTGTCCTTAATTCAGATTTAGTTTTCATGTGTTTTGATAAACCAAGCCTTGTCCCCAGGAGGGAAAACTGAATATTGTTATGGAAGTGTGCCAGCTGCCTGCACTCTGAGCAGCCTTCTTACAAGGTGTGCCATTAACACAGCGTTTTTTTGTTTGGGTTATTTTTAGATTTACTGGGTAAAGAGGAAGTGTGGTTGATATTGGAAATGCATATAGTGGACCCAGCAGTCTCTGCAAATGGTTAAACAGTGGACTACAAGCCAAGAAGTTGGCAGTTCACACCCATCTAGAGGCACCTAGGAAGACAGACCTGGCAGTTTGCTTCCAAAAGGTCAGGCTTGAAAACTGTAGAACATACATGGGATCAACTTCAAAGCCAACAGCAAATAACTATACAGAGGAATTTCAGATCTTATTTGAGGTTAAAATACCAAAGCAAGATGAGTTTGGGGCCTTTCTGCTTTTATTTTTAGCAGTTTACTACAAAACACACATGTATCCATGAGCATGTAACACTACTAAAATCTAACTTTTGTCCCAATACAAGTATTCTGATAAATGCTCATTTCAGTTGAAAATTACCTGAATGAATTGGATGGTTTTAACGACCCCCACCGTACCACATGGTACTCAAGCACTTGGGTAATTCCCTCCTTTTGTGGATGGGCTGGACCTAGTGATCATCTAATAAACACAATAGGGTGAAAATGATGGGATGGCACATCTGGGATTGGGCTCCCAAGGGGTTGTGACTTCCGTTTGTGCCTCCTTTCTCATTCTGAAGATGCACGCCGTCATGTGCATAGCCCTGTGAAAAAACCCACATAACAACTGGGAAAAACAAAAGCTGTCCAGGAACATGAGAACCAAAACCTGCAAACAGCCACTGTGCTTGGAAGCATATGCTCCCCCAGTTAAGCATTCAAATGAGACTTACGCCCTGGCGAACACATTGATTGCAGCCCTGTGAGGAATGCTGGCGCTGAGGCACTCAGACTGCAAGGATTCCTAATTGACAGAAACAAATGTTTATTTGAAACCATGGGGTCCTGGGGTAATTGGCTAGGCTGCAGTAGGTGATACTGGGCTGTAAGATAATGAAAGCACTCAAGATGTCCTTTCCAGTTCACTTCTCCGCTGTAAACAAGTGGTCCTTTCTGAACCATGTCTTCTGGGGGCCATTGTTGATGAAGCTTGAGCACCACAACCTGCCTTATGCTCCAGCCCAAGGCAGAGGCAGGCAAGAAATGAAGAAATATGACTTTAATTTTTATTCTGCATTCAAGCTTAAACTTCAAGGAGCCTTTAAGAAGAGTTTCCTTAAAAGTAAAGCCACTTAAAAAGAGCTGATAAGTAGTTACCAGGCAACTAAACCAAAATAATTACTGCTATTGAAAAGATTGTAGTTTCCTTGAAGATAGTGCACTCTGGCATCTGGCTCATGAACATATTTGCAGGTTCAGCTCCCATGCTGGGCACTGGTGAGCACTGATTCCTGCATGGGTCAAATCTCTTGAGAGCTCGTGAAGGTGCACTGTTAGCTTCCCTCTCCCCAGTAGCTTTTGGGGACCATTGTAGTTGCCATTTCAGTGAGAAACATCTTGAGAGTAGGGAAAACCAGCATTGCTGTTGATTCTGACTGATGGTGACCTGATAGGACCTAGTAAAACTGTGCCACTGTTTCCAAGGAGCGCCTGACAGATTTGAACTGCTGACCCCTTGGTTAACAGCCCCAGCACTTAGCCACTGTGCCACCAGGATTTGTCTCATGAATTTTTCTTGTACCTCTTTAAATAAAAAGTAAAAGTAGAAGAAATGAGCAAATATAGAAGTGTCACTCAACTGTAGAATTTGTCAAACTGTTCAGTTTTGCAGAAAACAGGTGCCTGGCTATGAATTAAATGATTTTATTACAGAGTATAAATGTGATCATTTTTATAAACTGGCTACTGTGGGCCAAGTGACAAGATTAAATCTATTTTAATAGTTTTACCACTAACTCTAGTTGGGACAGTGTAGAGCACTCTTCTAAATCATCTGACTAGGGAATGCTGATTGGTTAGACACTGTGTCCTACAATCCCAGGCATAGGAAGAAAACTGTTCCTGTGGCATGAATTGCTGCTTGATTCATTGCAGTTTCATTCACTCTTTATCCATCCTCTATCTGTATAAGCAGCACCCAGGTATTCTTTCTTGAATAACTAAATAGAGTGACTAGAAAAAGCACATGCTCCTCGTTCACTGCAATGTCACAACAGTACCATTACTTCCTTAATAATAGCTGCCACTTACTGAGATCCTATACTTGTTGAGAATCCTTTTTCTATGTCCCAACCCCTTGACAGGTGCAGCCTTCAGAACTTTTCTTTGTCTTGGCATTTGTCCCAATAGAGTTGAGTTCCCTGTGGAGGCTCAGGAGGAAGATTTCACCATTTAGTGTGCCAAATCTAAAGTTTTGTTTTTTTAAAAAAAAATAAGAAATGGCCTCTATTCTTATAACTGAATTTATTTGGATGTAGATAACAAATTTCTGAAGCTGGTAGCCATTTCTAGTTGGTCAGTGTGGGAACTACAAGGAAGTGTAATTTTTGTCTCCAAGGGGGTGGGTAGAACTTAGTTTCAAGTGTTTTAGAGCCTGTGTTTACCCAGTCCTTATAGACTTCCTCATAAATGTTAAAAGATTCATATTTTCACACCGCGTCCACTCCCTACCACCCGCTGAGGAGAAGGACAACAAGACTACCCAAACCTCAATCTGCAGTGATCCAGTGTGTTCCCAGCCACCCCAGCAATAGCCATTTACAACTGTTTATAAGTGGGGACGTGTCCTAGTCACCTGGTACTGCTCCAACAGAAAAGACCACAAGTGGGAGGCTTCATAAAGAGAAGCTTTACTGACAACAGTCCGGTAAGCCACAAATCCATTTATAAATTGTAAGTCCATTCAGTAAGAGAATTTATCACAGTCCTGTAGGCTGAGTCCAAATCCAGTGAGAGCATCTCAGCACAGGAACCTCGGGTCCAAAGGACGTGCTCTGCTCTCGGTGCTTCCCTCTTGGTGGCATGAGGTTCCCAACTTCCCTTGCCTCACTTCTCTCCCTTATATCCCACAAACTTGTAGCTTGAGTCCTGCCTCACCAACAAAACTGTTGCCCCTTCATCATCAGCATCACAGAGGCAGGATTCACAACACATGGGAGGAATGGCACCAGACTAGGACTCATAGCCAAGTCAATGCATTTTGGGGGGGACACAATTCAATCCATGACAGGAAGTTTCTGTGTGTATCTTCAAAGGAGCATATCCTTAGTTACTAGGCTATCTGGGACTGAGCCAGGAGGTCTCTAGAGATGGATTGATTCCAGCTTTCTCATTCTACAGAGAAGAGAGCCTGAAAGAGTCAAGTGATTTGGGAGCTAGGGAGAGAACTTGAGTCCCCAGTCAGGGGAGCACCCCCACACCACTCAGCCTCTCTGAGTGTCTGTGACGTGGTTGCTGCAGTTGGTCTTCAGCTGAGTTGTCTGTATGCAAGTAGGAGGTTTTGTCTCAGGAGACTGCCAAGTTATAATCCTACAATGGAAGGCTCCAAAGGGTCTGTCCTGTGGGAGCCAGGGTCAGGGAAGCTTGTGAGGAATAGATTTTAATCTCTAGATAATTGGATTCCCTAATTTTTCATTATCTGGGAAATCGACGACCTGTAGTATAAGAAAAACAACAAAAGATTGAAGGATTATAAAAGATGACATTTTAAAAAGCCAACATAAAAAATCACTTTTTCTGTGTGTGCTCACATTTTGACCTCACTTCTACCCAGACGTGCAAACTTGCTCCTTACTGTACAGGACATATTCCATGTTCCTCTCATGAAAACTCAAATGGCTTTTAAAATGCTTTGCCACAAAAAGGGGGAGGAGGAGTGAAATAGACAAGTAGTCACCCTTTGATTCAGCAAGATCCACTGCTGAATTGATCAAAGATGCAAAAAGCTGTTATCTATGATAGCAACTATTTGCCCAATGACTAAGGTCTCGTTTAGTAATTCAGGGTGCACCAGGGCTATGGAGGCTTTTTTTAATGAACAGTGTAAAAACATAAGAAAGCATTTGTACCCAGGTATTTTGCTACTCAGAGTTTATTCCAGCAACCTATCTCCGGGGAGCTGGTTAGAGATGCCACATCTGTCCCGTCTATGCAACAGAATCAGAATCCCCAGTTCAACAAGATCCCCAGAAATGTGCTTTAATGTTTGAGAAGCATGCTCTACTAAGTGTGTGTGGGACAGTGCTAATTCAGTGATCAAAAACTATATCCACTTGGTCAAAAATTAGAAGGTACTTTGCAAAAATCAAAAGATTTTAAATGGAGATAGTCTCTATGTGAAATACCTGGTCTGCAGTAGGGCCTCAATTAAAACAAAAAAACAAAACAAAATCTAAAACCCATTGCCCAAGTCAATTCCAACTCATGGCAACCCAACAGGACAATGTAGAACTGCCTGATAGGGTTTCCAGGGAGTGGCTGGTGGAACTGAACTGCAGACCTTCTGGTTAACAACCATAGCTCTTTGAACACCACACCACTGTGGCTATATGAGTGACAGCTGTCACTGAGGAAAGGAGTCTTGGAGGTGTATTGATGAGGCACTAGGCTGCTATCCACAAAGTCAGTGGTTCTAATCTGCCAACTGCATTGCAGGATTACAGCTTTGGAATTTATGGGGCAGTGGGTTTTTGGTATCATTAAATATTTTACTGTTGTAGAGTCATTTTTTTTCTTCTTTTAACATGTTCCTTAATGTTCTTGTTAAATCACATTTAGAAACTTAAAAGCTAATGCAATTAATAAACTGTGTTTCCCTTAGAACTAAACATTAAAACTGGTTAGTTTCTTGTGTTTTTCTTTTGCTTCAGCTATCAGGAAGCCTAGAGCTAAATTTAATACTAAGTATGGTAATTCTATTAGCCTAGCTTTCTGGAATATTTGTTTTCCTCTGTATGACTTGTGTTTTCTATTTTATTAGGTTTTGTAGGTTGTCTCTTATAAATCACTTAAGAATCTTTCTGAAAATAAGGGTCAAAATTACAATAATGACTTTTAAAAATAGTCTTTTATTTTGTCAGGCTCCATAAAGAGATGAGTTTATGAAACTAGCCACCTGCCTGCTTTATTTTTCTCTCTGTTCTTTTTCCACCTCTCAGGATACATGTAAAGCTTCCTGGGTACTGCCCCTTCCCACACCCCCAGTGAAGACGTCAGATGCCAGGGAGCTCTGGAGGTTGCTACTTCCCTTTCCTCCTCCCCAGGCCCACTGTAGGCCTGACAGCCCAGCCACATCACTAAGATTCAACAAGGAAGCAGAGAGGCCACAGGCCTCCCTCCAGTAGGATTACTCACCAACACTTCAGTTGTTTCAGACCTCCTCTGTAATGGAAAAAGAGAGAGAAGCAGTATGTGTTTATAACCAAGTCTGTTTTTCCGATGATTCTCTGCACACTGCTACATTCCCAAAGTAGACTGGATTCCTCTCCTTCAGTCTCAGGAACTTTTCATTCACAATGTTTATCAACCTGTAAGCTCTAGTTTCAACTTCTTCAGTCATATCTCTAGCATTTAATGGTGTCTGGCTCAAGCCAGGGCTAAAGCTAATAGCTATTATTGGTTGGGAAGGTGGATGATGTAAAAAAGTTGGAGATGCAGGAAAGATAGAAGGGGTGTGAGAACTAGACTTAACTCTCTGATTACCTCTGAAGTACAGGCATTGCTAGGGCCTTATATATGTTGTCTAATCTTCAGCATAATTCATATCACACAAAACTTATCCTTTTAAAATGTACAACTCAGTATACTCACAGAGTTGAACAACAACCATCACATTGTCTAATTCCAGAACAGTTCACCACCTTGAAAGGAAACCCATTAGTATCACTCATACTTTTTCCCTCTTCCCAGACCCAGACAACCACTAATTTACTTTTCATCTCTATGGATTTGTCTATTCTGGACATATCATGGAAAGCCTGGTGGGGTAGTGGTTAAGTACTACAGCTGATAAACAAAAGGGTGGCAGTTGGAGTCCACCAAGTGCTTCTTGGAAACCCTATGGGGCAGTTCTACTCTATAAAGACACTATTAGTCAGCACTAACTTGACTAACTTGTGTATATACCTAGGAGTAGACTTGCTGGGTCATATGGTAACGATGTTTAACCATTTGAGAAACTGCCAGATTGTTCTGCAAAGTAGCTGCACCATTATAAATTCCCACCAGCAGTGCATAAATGTCCTAGTTTCTCCAAATCTTTGCCATCGCTTGTTGTTGCCTGTATCTTTTATGCTAGCCATCCCTGTGGTGCAAAGTTGGTATCTCACTGTAGTTTTGATTTACATTTCCCTGATGACTCATGTGCTTCTCATGTAACTTTTGGCCATTTGTGTATCTTTTTTGAGAACCAAGTATTCAAATCCTTGGCCCGTTTTTAAGAACTGGGTTGTCTTTTTATAGTTATGTATTCAGGATACCAGTTGTTGCTGGGCACCACTGAGTTGGTTGTGACTCGTAGTGACCTGTGGACAACAGAAGGGAATGCTGACTGGTCCTCAGCATCCTTACAGTCTTTGCTGTGTTTGAGCCTGTTGTTGCTGCCACAATGTCAGCACATCCTGCTGAGGATCTTCCTCTTTTTCACGGACCAAGCACGGTGTCCTTCTCCAGGAACTGGTTTCCTCCTACCAGCAAGTCCAAAGTATATAAGACAAGGTCTCGCCATCCTTGCTTCTAAGGAGGGTTCTGACTGTACTTCTTCCAAGAGAGATCTGTTCTTCAGGCATTCCATGGGATCTTCAATATCCTTCACTATACCAAAATTCAAATACATTATTTGGTCTTTGGCCTTTCTTATTCATTGTCGTGCTATCGCATGCATGTGAAGTGACTTGAGTATACCGTGGTTTGGGTCAGGCACACTCTAGTCATCAAAGTGCTTGTTAACACTTTAATGTGGTCTTTTGCAGCGGGTTTATTTGCCCATCAGAATATGTCATTTGATTTCTGGACTGCTGTTTTCCTGGTCATTGATTTTGGATCCAAGTAGAATGAAATCCTTGACAACTTCAATATTTTCTGTCTACGTGATTACAGTCTTCAATATAGATTACCCCTCAACATAAAATGGAAGTCCTCACAACTGGATACTAGATAGCTGATAAGTGATTCACAAGTATTATCCACCAGTCTGTAAGCTGCCTTTGTACTTCATGAATGTTGTCCTTCAAAGCACAAAACTTTTAAATTTTTATGAAGTTCAGTTTATTTTTCCCTTTGTTGGTTTTGCTTTAGGTGTCATATCTAAGAAACCAAGTCAAGGTTGCAAAGATTTACATCCGTGGTTTCTTGCAAGGATTTTATAGTTTCAGCTCTTACATTTGGGCTTTTGATCTATTTTGAGTTAATTTTTTTATGTGGTATGAAGTAATGGTCTAATTTCATTCTTCTGCATGTGAATATCTGATTGTTCCAATACCACTGCTGAAATGACTATTCTTTCCCCATTGAATAATTTTGACACACTTGTTAAAAATCAATTAACTGATGGAAACAACCAAAATGCCACAGATGAGTGGATAAACAAAATGTGATATATAGTTACAGTGGACTTCAGTACTTGAAAACATCATGCCGAGGACACAATTCAGTTGCAAAAGGACAATACTGTATGATCTTGTATAAAATAAATATATAGCAACCTTGTTAGTCATTAACAAAGGTGGGAAGGAAGGGGGAAAGCAGGAGTTTTTGCTCAGGGGCATTTAGTTTATGTCACTAGAGTGGAATGACTTGGAAAAGAACAGCAAGAATGATGGCACAACTTGATGATGTAATCAGTGTCACTGAATTTTACAAGTAGACATTGAGTTGCCTTATGTTTTTTATATATATTTTTTCACCATAATTAAAAAAGAAGAAATCCAATGGCTATAAATGTTTGGATTTATTTCTAGACTCTCAGTTTTATTCCATTGTATATTCCTTATGCCAGCACTGCCTCGTCTTGATTATTGTAGCTTCGTTGTAAGTTTTGAAATTAGGAAGTATGAATCCTCCAACTTTGTTTTGGCTATTCTGTGTCCCTTGCATTTCTGTATGAATTTTAGGATCAGTTTGTTGACTTCTGCCAAAAAAAAGGGAGAAAAAACAGCTGAAATTTCTTGTTTTAGCCAGCTGAGATTTTGATGGGAATTGTGTTGAATCTGCAGATGAGGTTTGGGGTTTATTGCCAAATAATATTGAGTCTTCTAATCCATGAATATGATATTTTTCATTTTTAAGGTCTTTAAGTTCTTTTAACGATGTTTTATAGTTGTTAGTATACAAATCTTGGACTTATTTTGTTAGATTTATTACTAAGTAGGTTTTTTTTGCTTTGAGTCTATCATAAATGAGATTGTTTTATTAACTTTATTTTTAGATTGTTCATTTCTAGTGTATAGAAATGCAGTTGGTACTTGTATATACAAATCTTGCCGTTGAGTGGATTTTGACTCACAGTGATCCCATAGGACAGAGTAGAATTGTTCCATAGAGTGTCCAAGGAGTGACTGGTGGATTGAAACTACAACCTTTTGGTTAGCAGCTGAGCTCTTAACCACTGCACCAACCTTGCTGAACTCACTTGTTAGCTCCTATAGTCTTTTTAATGGATTATTTGAGATTCTCAATGTGCAAGGTCAGGTCATCTACAAATCAAAATAGTATTACTGCTTCCTTTCCAAACTGGATTTCTTTTATTACTTCTGGCTTAATTGCCCTGGTTACAACCTCTAGTACAATGTTCAATGGAAGTGATACAAGTGAACATCCTTATCTTGTTCCTGTGCTTAATCCCTTGAAACAGGTTTTTTTTTTTTTTTTTACAAATGAGTAAAAGTACTTGCCTTCCAGCCCTGTGGAAAGGAGGCACAGATAAGGAAACTGAGGCTCAGAGAATTCAGTAGCCTGTCCAAAATCACTTAGCTAGGTAGCAGTGGAGCCAGAATTTAAATGCTGCTCTGCCTTCACAATTCATGCTTATTCCCTCTGCCTCCGTATCCTCTAAGGAGTGGATCAGCAACTGAGAACTTTTTCAGGGCCGCTTTTCTGCCTTCATTGTCTTAGTCAAACCACATAGTGAGTGGTGGTCAGCTTGGGAGTTGGTGTTCCCTCTTTTATAGAAAAGGACACTGAGGCCCTACTGACGTAACATAACTTGGAAGAAGTAGGAATCAAACTCAGTTTACCTGACTCAACTTGGTGCTTCGATAGAAGGAATAGGGACTGTCTTGGCATAGCTAGATGTATTCAGAAAGGTTATATGGGGGTTTCCTAAAAGGGACTAAATAAAAGGAATAACACAAACCCTGGAAAATAATGGGGGAACAGAAGTGTGCTGAGAAATAAAAGCAGAAGAGCTTGAGGACAAGGTGCATGGGATGTGAAAGGGAAAGGACAAGAAGGGAAAGGAAAATGCGTTGACATTTAGATTAGTAAAGAAAATGTTAAAGAAACAAAACCATCTTTTACAGGAAAGCACTTTCAAGAGGATTTGTAATTTTTTAAATTTTTGCTAAAAGAATCTCTTCTGGAAAAGAAAGAATACACATAGGTAATATAAAAATACTTTGTGAGAGCTACACAGAGTCCCTCCAGCCTGGGAAGCTGTTTGCTCTGATGCTGAAATCACCAACTTTCTTCACAAGGGTGGTGAAAGGATTAAATAAAAATGCTGTGGAAAACCATCACTTTTGCATGCAAAAAAGGCTTTGCAATTATTAGTTCCGCTTCCCTTTCCTTTATGGGGTGCTCAAAGACCTAGGTACTGAGAGTTCCCCCAAGATGACATTGCAGGAATCGATTGTACTGCAGTGGAAACAGGTGGCCCTCTTCTCCCCTCCTTGGCCCAGCTCTTTCTAGCAATTTGCTTCCCGTCTTTAACCAATAACTTAGGTATGGAAGTCTCACCAGCCCCTCTAGTTGGTACTCTGTGCTTTCAGCCCTTTTTCTGGGAAGGTTAGGGGACAGGGAAGTTCAACTGCTGTTTTCAGTGCAGGTCCAGGGGCTGATATGAAGACAGCTGTGGGGAAAGGAGACCAGACAGGCTCCCCGAGGTGCAACAGGCCCCTGATGAATGGTCACCCGCTGAAAGGAAGCATTTTTGCTTTGTCTTTTTGTAAGGGGTGTGATGCAGGCAGTGCCCTCTTATTAGGAGATGAAAGTTACCCTTTGGGAAAGTTAGTTCCTTAAAGAAGACAGAGATAGCCCAGTACAGCAGACAGCACCCTAGGAAGAAGGGAAGATGATTGGGAAGGCTTCCAGGAAGAATCCACCAGGGCCTCGAGGGTCAGCTGCAGCTGAACTTGATGATAGGTGGGCAGGATTTGGACAAGAGGGCTTCAAACAGGATGGGCATATAAAGAACCCCAAGGCTTCCTGAATCCAGGGGAGCTCAGGGTCTGTCACCTGCACTCCAGAGCTGTCACTGCACTCTTGCTGGCTTTTCTCAGTGTATGCCACATATTAACCTGCCTTTCTTCTGCTTCTCCACAGCCTATCTTTTGTCTCTTTCCCTAGTCTTCCTCTCTCTGGCTAGCAAACTATCATGCTTAGTTCAAGACACAGCCCCGGTGCCTCCATCTAGGGGACTCCTCTTTTGGCTTGCAGGCTGGCTAGGGCTCTTTGTACTATAGACTTGAGAGCACAGTGGGGTGGGGGACTCCCAGCTATTAGATAGCCTCTGCCACACAGGCCTCCTGGCCTGATCACCTGCTTCCTCTGGTAGGACAGGGCTGTATCTGGTTGGTCTTGGTGTCCCCACCACCTTGTCCAGGGACCCAGCCTCAGGTGACTGGCTATAAGGAATTTCCCTGAGGAGATTTGGGGGCCGAGGGTAGGTTACCAGTTCCATCAGCCTTGTAGTCGTCAGGGAGGAGCTTGTCCTGCCGATAGCCCAGTACAAAGGCCAGGAAGGAGAGGATGAGGGCGTCTCCAATGCTGAGGATGGCCAGCATGAAGGCCCAGCGGATGGTGCAGTGGCCCAGCGTGTACTTGCCGGTCTGCTCCCCGCACATGCGCCGTACCTCGCTGGAGTCCCAACCGTCTGGGTAGACCAGGCAGCCAATCATCAGGCCTGTAGCTGAGAGGGCAAAGAGGGGTTGCAGGTAGTGTCAAACAAATGAACCACTGATAGTTTGTTACTGCCTTTTTTTTTTTACTTTATGTAAAATAAGGATGTGGCACACAAGTCAGCGGTCTCATTCAGTAAATGAATACAGGAGGCTTTCTGCCCCATCATCTGTGGCATCCTTCGAGAATCTTCCACTCACGCAAGCCAGTCACCTCACCCTTTCCCAGGACAGCCCCATGTAGCTGCTCACACTTCCCTGAAATTAAGGATCACCTGGAATAGTTGTTCAAAATGCTGATTCCCAGGCTTCTTCCCAGGTAACTCAGTTTCAGAAGGACTGGGTTGGGCTCAAGAATTTTCAACCTGAATAAGCACCAGGTGATTCGGTAAACAACTCTGGGAAACACTAGGCCAGACTGCTGGATTTCAAGCCTAGCTCGCCACTAACTAGCTGTGTGACTCAGAGCGAGCTATTTCGGCTTTCTTTGCTTTCCTTATCAGTAAAACTGTGATACTAACAGAACCTACCTGTTGGAGTTGCAGAGAGGTTCAAGTGACTACACATTGATAAGATGTTTAGAACAGAACCTGGTACATACTAAATACTTCATTATCCCATCCTATTCCTTCTTTGGAATCCCTGTGTAGTGCAATTAGCATGCTGTCCTGCTAACCGAAAGGTTCGAAGTTCATGTTCATCCAGAGACATCTCAGAAGAAAGCCCTGGTAATCTGCTTCTGAAAAATCAGCCCTTGAAAACGCTATGGAGTTCAGTTCTATTCTGACACACCTGGGGTCACCATGAGTCAGTGTCAACTCCATGCAACTGGCAAATGCCTTCACTGACTTGATATGTAAAGCCAAACATTCATTTCCTCACATGTTATGCCATTTCTCCCATCTCATCCCATTAAACTACACCAATATCCATTCCTCTCACCCCCAGATGGTGACATCTCTCCAAAGGGGTGAATGTATTTAGTGGTGATGTTTCACACTTAGTGACAAACTGCAAAATGTTTCAGGAAAATACTTGGGATGGAGCAGAGAAGGCTTCCCAGGGCTCTATGGTCAAACCTGTGTAGCCAGGCCCTTTCCTACTTGATGTGAGACTGGCCCTTCAATGCCTGGCATGGTCCCTAGCTTAAAGAGCTCCCCTCCCCCCTCATAAATGCTCAGTGCATAGATGAATGTGGAAAGGAAGCTGCCTTTCTGGACTTTATATTCTTCCTCCCCTTGGCCTTTTTTTTTTTTTTTTGCACAGCATCTCCCTCTGAAAGCTTCACAAATAAGTTATAAACACCCTACCCATTCACCTATCACTCTAAGGTACAGAAGGGTCTTCCCCATTTGTAGTTCTCAGGGCTTTAAGTGGAGCCATGCCCAGTGTCCTCAAGACAATTACTCTTTCTGACTTCCATTCTCTCATCTTCAAATTAGGACTAACAATGCCTGCCTTATAGCAGTATTACAAGAATTAAGTGCAATCATGAATGGAAATGCTTGCTACAGTGTCTGGCACATGGTAAGTGGCCAATTAATTTTAGTTGTTGTTATTGGCATTGAAGTGCAATGGCAGCAACCTTGGTGGATGTCGATGTCGTTAGAGCTGCTCACAAATATTCCAGGTACGTATGAGGCAAAATCCACTGGACCAGCAATGGGTTTTGTTTTGTTTTGTCCTTCTTCCCTTCCTCACATTTGAAATTAGGTAAGGCTGTGTGACTTCCTCTGGCCAATGAAATGTAAGCAAAAATGCACACATTTTCAGGCCAGGACATTTCATTGCTGGTACAAAACTGTCCAGAGCTTCCTTTCCTTTTGTAATGACAGCAGCCAGATGGGGTCTGCTGTAGCCCAGGTCTCGAAAGAGAGCAGTAAGAAGCAGAGCCCCCAACTGACCCTCACTGGGCATGTACATGAGCAAGAAATACACGTTTGTTTGAAGTCTGAAATTTGGAGGGTTGTTTTTTACTGTGGCACCCCCTCCCCCATCATGACTGATAAAGTTGATTTTTGTGTTTTTCACATTTACTGAGCACCTGCTATGTTTCAGGCCAAGTATTTTGCATGTATTATATCCTAATATTCTCAAATGAACACTGAGAAAGGGGGTACTGCTGCCACATTCTGCAGATAAAGTCACAAGAGCTCAGAGAAGACAAGCAGCTTGTCCTGCCTGTGTCCCTAGAGGCTCGGACCAATGCCTGGCTTCTAGAATCTCCATCAGTATTGTCAGACTTCAGCCTCACACTGGCCCAGGTATCAGTTCACTTTTCCTTTATCCATCTCTTCCCCAGCCCCAGCTTCTCTGATTTCAATCTCACTGGTTTCAGGGATCTTCAGATGGCTGCATCTCTCAGCTGCTGACTGTGGGCACAACTCCTCCTCATCTCTCACTTGACTCCCCCTCCCTTACCCAGTACCACAGAATCAAACATGATTCCACCTTCCTCTTCCCCCAGCATAAATGTTTCAGAGGATGGCACCTGGCCACCTCTGCTATCAGTGTCTCCAGCTCTGTGACCCAGATGGAGTGTGACTAAGATGGCTGACTGGCCTTTCCCACCCAACACTAACACTGCCCCACCACCCCCGACAATACCTGCTCAGTGAATGGCACCTGGGTGGAAGCTGACATCGATTTCTGATCGCATCCTCCACTGCCTCCCACACCTCCAGCCCTTGTTCTGCCTCCTCTACCACCAAAGTGCTGGCCTCCACAAGTTCTCAGGCCACAGTGTCCTCACTCCCAGTTCTGTAGGCTCCAGACTGCTCTACTTACCTCTAGTCCCTCCATCATCCTCACTTGTCTGCCATTCAACTTTCTAAAGCACAGTCTTGACCAAGTAGTTTCAGCTGCCTAGAAAATCAAGTTCATATTCTTCACTCTTACTTACAACAACCTGATCACAGACTGTGTTCACTTAAGAAGAAAGTTTAACAAGCCCCTTCTATGTACCAGGTGCTCTGCTGGAGATATGAAGATGAATAAACAAGGGACAACATCACTCACAGCAGAGAAGATCACAATAGAAGAGAGAAACACTGATCTGAAGGCCTCGACTTCCTTCTGTCTTTCTGTCTTTCTCTCACCTATGTCTACCCCAACCATAATATTTTCAAGATTCTGATTTCTCATTTATTCTTTTGCTATACATGTCACATACATGTCATGTCACAACCAACAGATGACACTGGTGCGTCTGTCTTAGGTGTGAGAAATCAGCATCATGCTCCGCCTAGGTCAGCTACTCCTGTCCCATTGCTTGTCACCTTCAGAAGCTCATCCTGTCTAGCTACCTCAGGCCTGCCCTCATCAATGTCAAAGAAAAAGTAAGTAAGAAATTCACTTATCCAAATACCCTAAGCCCCTCTCTGACATACCGGATCAGAATCTCCAGGGGCATTTTTTTTTTTTTTTTGAAAGTCCAGCAAGGCTTAAGATCCAGTGGATCAACGAAGCTGTGTCACCCCACCCAGGATTAGTCCCAGAAGTGAGGCAATCCTTAATTCAAGGGAGTGTCTCATTGATGGTGGAATCTCAGGCGCTCTGACACCTAGTTAGCAAATATATTTCTGGAGCATATGTAGTGGGCCTTAAAACAGTAGAGGGAATGAGAGGGATGTTTATATACCTCCAGTATCCCATGACCTTGATATGAAGCACCAGGGTCCATTCTACTCCTCTTTGGTAGAAAGCTGCTAAATCTTCCTCTCCTTTTCTTCCTTAATATCTTTCTTCCCACACCTTCCCCTCCAAGATTTACCTCACTCCTCCCCTAGTCTTTTCCTCATACAGAGTAGGTGCAGAGGAGAGTGAGATAACGGCCAGGAAGAGGCAGCTCTGAAGCCAATCAAGTGTCCTGGCTGCAAGATTTGGAATAAAAAAATTCTGTCTGTCACTGTCTGCTCAAAGTCAAATTCCCTGCTCAGAGCCTTATTTATAAAATGGGAGGACTATTTGCGTCAGATGATATTTGTGAAAGCAGTTAGTATAGTGTTATATGTATGTAAATGCACGGCTCATTAAAAATATCGCCGAAACACACTTGTTTGGGGGGACCCGTTGTCCCTGTCCGCCCTCCCGCCAGGCCTGCTCACCCGCGGCTAGCTGCATCCATGCGCAGATCTTGTAGACTGTGGCCGTGTTGCAGACGAAGAACAGGCTGAAGCAGATGATGGAGCCAATGATAAGGAACATGGCCAGGGCCACAAAGAACATGGCAGTCTTGAAGGCTCTAGAGGGGATGGAGGAGAAGTCCAGGGGGCCACCCTTGCAGATGAGCTCTGAGGACAACACATTGCCCACACAATAGGAGAATAGGCCGAAGTATCCAGCCTGGGGTGTGTTGACACTGTCACCGATCCAGTAGGGCTGAATGAAGAGAGCCATGACCAGCACGGAGAAGCAGATGGTGAGCGTGCCCCACATCACTCCGATGGCCCTCGCGTTCCTCACATAGTTGGTGTGGTAGATCTTGGCTGCCTCCTGGGCAGGCAGCAACTTCACCATGGCAAGAGCTGGGGGCCTGAAGGCGCTGACTTTGTGGATGGAGTCCTAGAAGTCGGTGCCCCCTCAGATCGATGTGGGGAAGAGGCTGAAGTCAGGACACAAAGTGAGAGTCCCTTCAAGGTGAGAGAAAGGAGTTTGATGAGGAAGGGAGGACAACCTTGGCCTCTTCAGGGGAAGCCTGTTCGGTGCCTGGGCTCTCTGTAGTCGGGCCTGTATCCGGCCTCCTTCTTGCGCTCAGGCCCGCTGCCAGGGCCTCCCGGCCCCCTTTCCAGTTCAGGGCGCCGGAGAGCTCCGCCCCCTCTGCCCGGGCCCTACCCCTCCTCTCTTCCTGCTCAGCGAGGGCGTGTTTCAGCACCTCGGCCAGCGCCCTGGGCTCCACGAGGAGGGGGCGGGGCCGGGCCACGCTGAGCCGCTAAAGGAGTCGCCTGACCCACCCGGATTCAACCGGAAACCGAGAGTGGCTTCATCCTTCTGAGCAGCGATGGCAAGAACTGAGAGGTGGAGTTGCGGCTGTCACCTTCCTTTTGCTCAGTTCCAGCCGCTAAACCGCTTCCTGAGCACTATTCCCACTCTACTCTATCCCTTCCGGATTCCCTTGCCGTTTACCTCTACCCGAGACCTCCAACTCCCTACGGGCTAGCATCTGTCCTGGGTCTGGCTTCCGTCACTGGTTTCTCGTCTCTTTCATTCAGTCAGCAATTACCAAGAGGATACTATGTGTTAAACCCTAGGTTGGGGAATATCTTCCGCAAGTTAAAACCACAGAGATTAACAGACAGGGCACTTGCCCTCCAAATCTTTTTATATGCCTTCTCAGATCCTAATATATGTTGTTTGCTCAATGTCTTTCTCCCTTTGTTTATGAGTGTTCCATATATATATATATATGTGATATCAGGAATGTATTTTTTTAATAATAATAAATACAATTTTCCTGATTTTATAGGTAATATTTCTTATAGAGAACTAGGAAAACTCAGGAGCATGTAGACAAAGAACCCCACACCCTAGGACCCCAATATCAGGAGAGACAAGGCCATTTTAAGAACATGGACTTTGACTTCAGGCAGGCTTGGATTTGAGTGTGACTTCCTCCGGAGCCTCGGTTTTTTCATCTCTAAAATGGGGATGGGATTAGGCAAAATAAGATATGTAGAATATTTAGCCCAGTACCTCATATGTAAAAGTGCTAAAACTGTTTTTTATTATCTTATTTACTACTACAACTATTAACATTCTGATGTGTTTCTGTTCTTCTATGCATGAAAAATTTCAGGTACCTCCACCCTAAACACTAAATGCTTATATCTTCACTCTTTAATCTGCTTCAAAACTGCACAGTGTGGTCTTCTAGCTCTCCACACAACCGCATCTTGTTTCCTTCCATGAAAGGAGGTTGTCAGATGTTCGTGGTACCACAATCATCACATGCCTCCTCCACCTTATCCCCAAGGCCTGGGATCAGATCTTCTTAATAAACACATGTGCTAAACACAAATAGATGGGGCTTCACTCTCTATCCCCATTGCTTGAAGAAAAAGGTCTATGAAGGGACAGATATTGTCAGTAATGCTTTTCCTTCTTAAAATGCCTCAGTGTAAACAACTAGAATGCCTTTCCAAAAAGGAATTAAGCTGAATAGTGACTGATGAGAAATATATTGGATTTGAGATCTGAACTTGTGGGTGCTGCTTCTGAAAAGAGGTAAGAGACATTCCTTCTAAAGGATGAATGACTCATCGTTCTTTTCTTATCAAATAACATTGTAATTATGGGAATAATGAAACTGCTCCATAAGTCCAAACTGTCCGTACTGTTACTTCATAGCTTGTAACTACACTGAGGTGACCAAATAAATAAATAAACAGAAGAAGAAGAAGAAAAGAAAAAAGTTTATTGGTTGATTTCACTTTCTATCTGCAGCTACACTATTCTTTTGCCTTTGCTGACATGTTTTCATTCTGCTTACCCTCCCCCTAGATCACATCAGACAGGACTTCTCTTTATTACCACCTCCTGACTGGTAATGTAGTTGTTAAATGCTACATCATCTAACCAAAAGAAAAGCTCAGTTGTTCAAATCCACCAAGTACTCCTTGGAAACTCTATGGAGCAGTTTTACTCTGTCCTACGGAGTCACTATGGGTTAGAATCAACTCAACAGCAGTGGAGATTTGCCCTCATCTTCCATCCATTGCCCCTGCATGTAATTTCATTATTTCTTTGTCCTAAACAATCTGAAGCATACCTTTCTCCCTCTTATAAATCTTATGTTCTCTTATACAGCGAGAAATACAATTTTTAATTTTTAATGTACTCATAATTTGGTACATTTTAAAATTTTTGTCCACTTTTGAAAACTAATGGCACCACCAATTTGTGTTTCCATTGTATTTCATAAACAATCTGTTGCAGCTCTTGTCACACTTTATTACAGCACTTTTATGTAGATTCTGAACTCCTATGATGTAATCTCTGGAGATCTTATTATTTTGTGTACTGTCAGCACCTTGAAGAATATTTTGCACAGTAGAAGCACTAAATACGTTCTAATTAGTTTGTATTCCCTAAAGACAGTAAATAGGTTTTCTTTTTGAAGTTAGGATATATTTCCCACATTCTCACTATCACCTCCAAAAGCCAAAAAACAAAAGCCAAAGCCACTGCCATTGAGTTGATTCTGACTCATAGCGACCCACAGGTCAGAGTAGAACTGTCCCATAGAATTTCCAAGAAGCTCCTCACACATTTGAACTGCCAACTTTTCAGTTATCAGACATAGCGCTTAACCACTATGCCACCAGGGTTTCCATCACCTTTCAAAGTAGTGTAAAATGTTATTTGCAGAGTTGTTACAAAGATTAAAGAAGACCATCAGAAAATGCCTAAACAAGGCCTGCAGCTATTGCTTTCATTTTCCAACATTGTCCTTGCTCTTTCCTTTGATGACCAGCAGATGGGAGAGATGACTTTCAGTCAATCTCTGCCTTTCACACTTCAATATTTCCCATCCTCATCAAACAAATTAATTTTCTGCCAGCAATGATATCAACATCACAGCAATTTCCTTTCCACTTAATTCTAGTCAGAGGCTTTCCAGTGATGCCTGAAAAGGAGCAAGTATTCCTGGGGATGCAGTGGTTAAGACCTTGGCTGCCAATCAAAAGGTCAGCAGGTTAAATTCACCAGCCACTCCTTGGAAACCCAGTGGGGCAGTTCTACTTTGTCCTATAGGGTCACTGTGAGTTGGAATTGACTCTACTACAGTGGATTTGTTTTGTGTGTTTGTTTGTTTTTTTAAAAAAAAACCTTAATTAGTGCTAAATGGGAAAAGAAAGATGTTGGGGAAAAATGAAAGTGAGGGTTTTAGTTTCTTTTACTTTTTATTTCGGATGAAGATTTACACAGCAAACTAGTTTCTCATTAAACAACGTGCACATTGTTTCATGACATTTGTTCCCAGCTCCACAACATGCCAGCAGTCTCCCCTTCTCAACCTGGGATTTCCCATTACCAACCTTCCTGTCCATTGAAGCCATCTGGCTATGTCTCTTGCAGACAACATATTGATGGCTCCATTTTTCTAAATCCGTTCTGTCACTCTCTGTCTCTTTATGGGTGCATTTAAGCAATTTATGTTCAGTGTGATTATTGATAGCTGTGAGTGCTGTCGTTTTGTAATGCTTATTTATTTATTGTGATTGAGTGAAAGTGCACAATCTGGTTTAAATTCGCATGCCCGCCTATGTGCAGCTCCTACTTGTCTCCTTGTCTGCTGACAGCACGCTACTCCTTTCTGTTTTGTATGAATCATATCCTCTTAACAATCTTCTGTCCCCTCTTTCCCACCTTCTCCACTCCCCTCTAGTAAGACGCCCGTTGGACAACATCCTATAGATGCACAGAACCCTGAAGTGCGTACACAGTATGGTCGTCGCCAAGTCCAATCCATTCCTGTCCGAAGAGTTGAACTCAGTAATGATTTATGATGAGGGGCAGCATCAGGTCTAGAGACCATGCTCCCAGGGAAACCCTGAGGCCTTCAGACCATCAACTGTGGTCTTTTAGTGGAGTTCTCAGGGTGCACCCCTTCTTATTCTTGTATTGCCACTGTCTCAACTTTGTGAGCCCCATCACAGCTGTCACTGGAAGTGGCTGGGCACCATCTGATTCTTCTGGTCACATGTTGATGTAGACACCCGTTCACATGGGTCTTTCTGTCTTCTGGGTTCCCTTTCCCCCATGTCATTTTTGTCCTTGGTGATCATCTGTTCCTGTTGAGTTGGGACGATTTGGTGTACATCAGATAGCAGCTTGCTAGCTTTTAAGACCCCAGATGCCACTCACCGATATGAGGTGCAGAAGACTCCTTTAGCAATAGGCTAGTTATGCCAATTGGCCTTGATGTCCCCTGAGAGCATGGTTCCCAAAGCCCCACCTGTGCTACTCTGCCCTTGCCATGTTGGGCTAAGATTGGAAGAGTTTTCAGTTCATGTTAAAGTCCAGTTAAATTGATCTTCTTTCTAATGTGTGCTGTCATACATTTCACCCAACAAAATTTCTATCAACTATCTAATATATAGCCAGCCCCCTCCCTCCCTCCTTCCTCTCCCTTGCAGCCATCAGAGTCTTTCCTTCTGTACATGAGTCTGTTTTCAAGTCCTTACAGTAGGGGTCTCATACAATATTTGTCCTTGTGCCACTGACTAGTTTCAATTAACATAATGTCTTCCAATTGAAACCAGGTTATGAGATGCTTCCTAAAATCATCATTGTTCTTTATCATTGCATAGTGTTCCATTGAATATATATACCATAGTTCATTCATTCATCTGTTGTCAAGCATCTGGGTTGATTCCAGCTTTTTGCTATTGTGGACTGTGCTTCATAAACATTTGTGTGCTTGTATCCATTCATGTGACTGCCCTTGTGTCTGTAGGATATATTCCAAGCAGTGGGATTACTGGGTCAAACGGTATGTCTATTTCCAGCTTTTTAAGGAAGCACCAGATTGCTTTCCAAAGAGGTTGTACCATTTTGCAATCCCATCAGCAGTATAGGAGAGTTCCAATTTCTCCACAGCCTCTCCAGCATTTGTTGTTTTGTGTTTTTTGGATCATGGCCAACCTTGTTGGGATGAGATGATATCTCGTTGTTGTTTTGATTTGAGTTTCTTTAATAGCTAATGATCGTGAGCATTTCCACATGTGTCATTTGGCTGCCTGGATGTCCTCTTTAGAGAAGTGTCTGTCCATCTCTTTCACCCATCACTTAACTGGATTGTTTATCCTTTTTTGTTGATATTTTGTAGTAACTTGTAGATTATGGAAATCAGACATCGATCTGACATATAGTTGCCAAATATTTTTTCCCATTCTGTAGGTGGTCTTTTAATTCTTTTGATAAAATCTTTGTATGTGCAAAAGTGTTTGATTCTTAGTAGTTCCCATTTATCTATTTTCACTTCTGTTGATTGTGCTTTCTTTGTCAGTGTTTGAAGTCTGTCTGTGTTACATATTAAAACTTTCATTGTTGATCCTATTTTTTCTTGGATGAGCTTTATTGTTTTTGATTTGAAATCTAGGTCTTTTATCCAGTTTGAGTTGGTATATGGGTCTTGTTTCAATTTTTCCAGGTGGATATCTAATTTTGTCAGCACAGTTGATTAAAGAGACTGTCTTTACCCCAGTTTAAAATCTTGGGACCTTGTTGAATATCAGCTGTTCATAGGAGGGTGGTGGCATCTCTGGGGTCAGAACTCTGTTCCATTGGTCTATGTGTCTCTTTGTACCAGTACCAGGCTATTTTGATTACTGTGGCAGTATAATGGATTCTAAAGTCGGGTAGGCCTCCCAGTGTGTTCTTCTTCAGTAGTGCTTTATTTATCCAGAGTTTCTTCCCTTTCCAAGCACAGTTGGTGATTTGTTTCTCCATCTCATTAAAAAATGTCACTGGTATTTGTATTGGGATTGCATTGTATATGTAGATTGCTTTGGGTAAAATAGACTTTTCACAATGTTAAGTCTTCCAATCCACAAGCAGGGTAGGTTTCTTGTAGCAGTGTAATGATTTTTTCATGGTGCTGACATCTCTTCATTTCTCTTACTCTTCTGTGCTGAATTCTTTTCATTAGTGTATTTTTTATTAATTCCTTTTTTGCAGATTTTGTGTTTACTGGAACTTCATGTTTTCGTTATTTCGATGAGTAGTTTTGTTGACATTTGTTACTGGATTTGGGCCTGTGCCCTGGAGCAGTCAAGCCAATCTAAGTTAGAAAGAGGAAGAAGGTTTATTAGGAGGTATGATACTACTGGAGACTCGACAGCATTGCAGGCTGTTCTCCATGGAGTCTCAAAAGATAGTTTTTACATCAGACTTTATATATTATTTCAGCAAGAAATACTTCATGTTTTTAAGCATATAGCCCGCAGATAAATGTATACATCACAGCATAGTCATAAGAAACGCTAGCCAGGTTTGCAATATCAGGCAAAGACAAAACTTATAAGAAAACTTCTCAGCTAGTGAAACTAGTCTGCAAAGTTCACTCTGACCAAGATAGAGAGCAAGAAAGCAAGTTGTGGATGCACAAAATGCCAAACAGTCTCCCTAGCTTCTGTTTTCCAGGCTGAAGGCTTTCTCAGGAGACCAAGATCACAGGAGCTGAGAAGGCTCTGCACCCCTTTGGAAAGAGGCCAGCACAGAAGCCAGAATAGCTGGTGCAGTAAAAAACGCTTACAGATTACTTAGAGTATTATTATGGCATTAGTTATGTGAAGCTCTCAATTACACTTTTTGAAAAGGGAAAAACATGTTGCAAGATATTAGGGTTACACTTTCTTTGCCATAGTGTTGAAAGTTTTCTTAAGTTTAAATCAGTATTTTATTACTTGATAATGTCCTTGACTTTCTTTTCATTTGAAAGTTCTGTGCCTACACCAGAAACACTGACGCCATAGTGGTGAAGTGCTATGGCTCCTAACCAGAAGATTGACAGTTCAGATCTGTGAGGCACTTCTTGGAAACTCTGTGGGGCAGTTCTGCTCTGACCTATAGCGTCGCTGTGAGTCAGAACTAACTTGATGACACCTAACAACAACAACGTATGTACACCATGTATTCTCTTTTTTATTGTTCTGATGTTGTTGTCATTTACAGATTGACTTCTCTGGTTCCTGTTGTAAAACTTCTAGTTTTGTTTTATTGTTGAATATTCGTTATCTAGGTTTGTATTGGCTTATGCTGTCTTATGTGCTAGATTCAGGTCATTGTGTGATGTTTGTTCTCTAAATGAAGTCCTTCCTTTAATAATTTTTGTAAGTTTGGTTTGTTTTTACATATTTTCTTAATTTCAGTTTATCTGGAAATATCCTACTGTTGCCATCACATTTGAGTGAGTTTGGTAGTTTTTTTCTTTCAAGATTTTATGTGTCATTCCATGCCTTGTTGCCTGCATGAATTCTGCCAAGTAGTCAGAGCTTAGTCTTATTGTTTCCCATTTGTCAGTAACTTCCCATGTTTCTAGGGCTGCTGTCAGGATTCTCTCTCTCTTTTTTTTTTTTTTTGTCTTTGGTTTTAGTCATTGTGATTATGGTATGTCTTGTTGCTTTTCTTTTGAAGTCTGTCCTATATGAGAGTCATTGATGTTCTTGGGTAGTCAGCTTTTTGCCTTTCATAATACTGGAGAAGTTTCCCTTTAACAAATCTTCAGTGATTCTCTCTGTGGTTTCCGCTTTCACCTCATTCTGAAACTCTGATCATGTGCAGTTCTTTGCTTTTGAGTGTATTCCACATAGTTCCCAAGATTTCTATATTTTTCTTCATTCTTTTATTTGATTTTTCCTCCAACAAATTGATATCCAAGAATTTGTCTTCAATTTTGCTGGTCCTGTCTTCCATCATTTCAAATTTGCTCCTAAAAACTTTTATTATACTATTTCTGAAGTCTTGTTGCTTATCTTTTGGATTTTTAATTACTATTTTTGCATTTCTAGTTGTTTATTTATTTTGACGTTTGTTCATGTATAATTTTCTGGTTTTTTCTATTGTTTTGTGTGTCTTTTCCATAATTGTATGTCTCTTTTCCTTATTTTTGTCTGTACTTTCCTTTATCTGATGAGGAACCCTGAACATTATTAGAGTTCTGAATTTCCTATCAGGTAGTTCTAGTACCTTTTCTTCTAGCAGAAGATCATCTGCTGTTTCATTTTGGTCATTTTCTGGAACCATTCTCTCATTTTTTTTTAAATTAATTTTTTGATATTATATGCTGTCTCCTGGACATTCAGAAATTATTTTCTGTATTTATTTATTGTAGATCTGATTGTTTCATCCTGCTTTTTTGTTTGGTTTGGTTATGACTTGGCAGATGGGCTGGGTGTGTTTTGTTCCTTTTTTTGCCTGTGAACCTGACACTTCTCACCACCCTGTCCAGGTGAGCTGGGCTGGTCACTCTGTTATGGTGTAACAGGGTGCGTCCAGTGTGAGTAGAGGGCAGGAGATGGGTGGTTTGAGGCACAAACTGGGGACAACGGGGTAGGATTGGGGAGGCTTTGTAGGATGGGTTACAGCGGTCTATGTCATTATTGCTCAGGGACATGGCACTTGGCAAACAGTGCAGATAGGCTGGAGGGAAAGGAGAGGATATGAAAAGAGAAAAAAAAGGCAAAAATGAAGTATTAAAAAATAAAGGAAAAAGAAAAGAAAACCTAAATAAAATGGCAGCGTGATAGGATTCAGCAGATAGGAGCAGAGCAGACCCTGAGAGGCCGTGTGCTGGTGGCTATCTAGATGAGTGGTATGGCTCAGTTTGTTGAGGTGTGCCAGGGGTGGCACATGGGGGTAGGTAGGTGGAGGAAAGGAAAGGAAGGCAGAGGGAGAGCAGCAACAGCAAAAACAAAAAAACAAAACCAGAAAGAAACTAACAAAAAAATGGTACTGAAGGGACAACTGTCTTAGGCTGGGTTTTCTAGGGAAGCAAAACCAGTAACACGTGTAGGTACAAGGAAAGATTTATAATATATAGATAGATAGATACAAATATAGGAAACAGCTCACATAATCACAGAAGCTGAATGTCCCAAGCTCTGGCACAAGCCTCACATGGCCATGGAAGCTGAGGAATCCAAAGTCAGCAAGTCAGAGACCAGAGTTCTAGATCACCGGTTGTGTAGGTCAGTGGATCCCAAGCTGGTGGCAACACAAAGCAACAGAGGCTGGCAAAACCAGGATCAGCAGGTCAGGGAGCAGGAGCGGGCAGAGGCTGGCGAACCCAGGATCGGCAGGTCAGGGGGCAGGACTCTCAAGTGCCGACTGTAAGGACTGATGGGTCCAACAGCTGCTAGTTCAAGTCCCGGAACCAGACGCTGGAAGCAGAGAGCAGAAGCTCCTGGCCACGTGAGCGACCAGCCGCCGTAGTGAAAAGTCACGAGATGAGAGCCGAGGGGCAGGGAGCCACCACAAACCCCGCCCTGCCACTTAATACAGCAGCCAAATATGTAGTAGCCAAGTTGACATAATCCTGACCACCACAACAACTAAAGGGGCAGGGTGGACCCTGGTGTCTTTACAGCTGAACAACCATGGCCTGATGAAAAGCAGCAGAGGCTACATAGAGATAAGAAGAATGGGGAGTGGGAATGTGTGCATCCCGGTTTACCTGGTGTTCTGTCCCTTGCTGGGAGCTCCGTGGAGTTGCCTTCCTATACTCCCTGCCCACAGTCCTTGGTGGCTGAGGTCCCAAATGGAGAATCCAGGTGACACTAAGCTGTATCTCTCTGGCTGAGTGATTGACCACAGCCTGTTAGCAAGTGAGGGAGGCCTAGCACAGGGAAGAAGGATCTGGGCTGGGAAAACTGTGTATCTTTGATTACCAGATGCTCTTCCTCCTTTTGGGAGCTCTGTGAATTTCCTCTGCCATACTCCTTATCTGAGTGCTTTGGTGGCTGTAGCCTGTGATGGTCAATGTGGCCACATTAGTTGGTATGGGCATCCTACTCCATAGCTCGCCATATTCTCTATTCTCTGTCAGTTTCTTATACTATTCAGTGCTTGGTCAAGCTCTTTATTCCTTCATTTCATACTTAGGATTCTAAGGTTGACTTGTATATCTGTTTTACTTAGTTTTGGGAGACTTTACTGCAGAAGGATGGCATGGTACTTCTGTCTAGAGTGCCATATTGGCATCACCTCTTGGATTTAAAAAAAAAGAATACTTATTTGAACACTTAACAACTGTCCAAATCAAGCTTGAAAACTGAAAAGGGTGGAGTTCTTGACAATCCACATAGCCGTATCCTATTTCTTTCCCCAGACTCTAGGTGTCCAACCACCCCCTCAATCCCATAAACTCATAATCAACCTCTCCACCTTTTCAAAAAGGTTTGAAAACAAACTAATACTAACGCTGATGCTATAGAATTATTTGCTGGAGACAAATGATACTAGTTTATCCCTTGGTTGTGTACAAAGTCCTTCTTTCCCAAAAAACAGAGCCTAGGATTCAGGATAGAGAGGCAACACAGTGTTCAAGGATGGAATGTTTGAATTCTATCTCTGGAAGGAGAAAATAGAGGTTAGAAAAAGTTCCACATTTTCTTTCTCTTCTCATTCAACAGCATGTCACATAGTTTTCGGCAGACACAAGACACTCAGTAATACTAGTGCTCTATTCTGTCACCTCCCTAATCGTGAATTTAGTCCCTTAACTATGGGACACCTAGGTTACCAGCAGTCCATATTGCTGCTTTGCTTTAGAACATTTCAATTCAGTGAAGAAGCAACCGTTCTGAGCAGCACCCAAGGCCTTTCACACACTAGGTCCTCTCTGCTCTTCATCTAGATATTCATTCCCATCAACAGATCTTCTCTCTAATCCACTTCTGCTTCCAACTCCACCCAGTACTGTCTTACTGAAGTGGTTTGTGATTGTTCCTTTTCCCCTGCTCTTCCTCTGAATCATATTCTCCTTGTCTGCTTTAGGTCTCACTTCTGCAAATGAACCTCATTTTCCTCTAAATACTTGAAACTATATGCATATCTCTCTCCTCTGTTATTCTTAAAGTTTGTTACTTTTAAACTAATACTTTTTTTGTATTTTCATTGTAATTTATACATGTCTATATTCATTCTCATTATTTTTTCTTCCAATGTTTTATTGTTCTGTAGATTGGTTTCCCATTCAACAATTTATGTATAAATTGTTCCGTAACATGGGTTGCTGTTTCTGCATTATGTCAGGACTCTCCCCCTTCCCACCCTGTGTTCCCTATTTTCGCTCCTCTAGTTTCCTTGTACTTCCTTGCCACCACATCTTTGCTTTTAAGGAAATGTTGACCATTTAATCTCATTTGTTGATTGTCCTAAGCAGCACATTCGTCAAGGGTACTGTTTATTTTATATGCCACTCTGTTATTTGTTTGAAGGATGACCTCTGGAAGTGATTCCAGTTCCAAGTTGAAAGAGTGTCTCATGGTAATAGTTTCAGGGTCCCTGCAGTCTCCATCATATTAGAAAGCCTGGTCTTTTTCGTGAATTTTAGTTTTGTTGTAGATTTTATTTCATTCTAATTGAAACCTTCTGCTGTGTCACTGGTCAGAGTGGTCAGTAGTGATAGCTGGGTATCATCTGGTTCTTCTGGTCTCAGGCCAGAGGAGGCTGTGGTTCATGCATGGCTTTAGTCTTTTTGACTAATTTCTTTCTTATGTCTTTAGTTTCTTTCACTCTTTTTTGCTCCACGTGGAAGAGACCAATAATTGTCTCTTAGCTGGCCACTCCCCAGCTTTTAAGATCTTGGACACTACTCACCAGAGTAGGAGGTAGAACATTGTCCTTGTGGACCGTATTGGGACACTTGAGCTAGATGCTCCCCAAGACTACCTTCCTTAGTCTTCAAGCTCAGTCACTCAGTCTTATGTATTGTTTAGATATGTCTAAGAAATTTCCATAACTATGCCCCACGTGCTTTATTATATTTTTGAATATATATGCAGCAATACAATTACCCACAACTATACTTAAGTAAGCATGTGCCTGCACTCCCACATGCTCTCCCACTTCTATATAGCATACGCATATAGCTGCCTATGTAACCACACACAAACTACAGACTGTTATTGCTAATGTGCTGTAGTGTATGTGTATCTGTTTCATCCTGCTTTGTAAAAATTTGGTTATGTTAGAGCAGGCAAGTTGTACATTTGTTGTTGTTTCCTCATCTGTAGTCATGACATTTTTCACCTCCTTGTCCAATAGGCAGGACCAGTCTCTCAGCGATGGTGCAGCAGGGCAGGTCCAGCAGATGATCTGTTTCCTAATGGGAGCTCCTGAAGGTGCTTTTGTGCACTCCCCATCTGCTAATCTCTGCTGCACTTGTGGTGAGCCCACATGGTATGACTACTGCACTTCCCAGCCAGCTGAGCCACCGTAGCTAGCCAAAAGGCACAGGAGGTAGAGCAGCAAGGACATGACGGAGGCAAGGAGGGGGTGGTGGTGGGATGGGGACTGGGAAGCATGCCTTATGTGACCTGAGGTATTTTGTCCTCACTGAGATCTCCATAAATCCACTTCTTCTGTACCCCCTATCTGTAGATCTCTGACAGGTATCTGAGACAGTGGATTCGTGCTGAGTTGGCTGGTGGGGAAATTTTTCTCATATCTCTTCTCACTCTCTGTTTTCTGTCAGTTACTTATTTCATTTGGGTTTGGACTGAGATCTTTATCTCTTTATTTGACATTTCACATCTCTGTTTTACTTAGTTTTTCAAGTCTTTGCTATGGAGGGACAGTGTGATGCTTCTGTCTTTGGCACCATGTTGGCCAGAAGTCCTGTTTTCTGTTTTTTAGATTATCGCCATTTTTTGCAGTGGTGAGGTGGCATTTCATTGTAGTTTTGATTTGTATCTTTCTAATGGCTAATGATTGTGAACATCTCTTCATGTGTTTGTTAGCCACTTGAATGTCTTCTTTGGTGAAGTCATCCATTTTTTGAGTGGATTGTTTGGCTTTTTGTTGCTGAAGTATTGAAGTTTTTTATGTATGCTAGAGATTTGACCTTTGTCGGATACGTCTTTGCCAAATATTTTTTCCAACCTGTAGGTTCTCTTTTTACTCTCTTGGTGAAGTGTTTTGATGAACATAAGCCAAACTCAACTTGTTGCCACTGAGTCAACTCATAATGACCCTATTGGACAGAGTACATCTGCCATGTAGGGTTTCCAAGTAGCAGCTAATGGATTTGAACTACTGATCTTTCAATTAGCAGCCAAGCTTTTAACCTCTGTGCCACCAGGGCTCTAGAAGATCCCAGTTAGCTAGTTTATTGTCTGTTGTTTGTGCCTTTTTAGTTATGCTTCATAACCTATTTGTGCCATAAATTATGGCCTCCTCAACATTTGTTTATTAAATCCACAACTATTAATGATTAATCTGACCAGGAATTCTAGGAACTGAGGACAGCAGAGAGTACAAAGGATATAAAGTCTCCGATGCATGGAGTTTGTGTCTTATGCATGTTTTTTTCCTAGTAGATGCTGATCTTCATGAGATCTTCATTTGGTATTCTCAGCCCCTAGTGCATTCCTTTGAATATTGGAGGTGTTCAGTAAGTGTCTGCTCTTTGAACTTTACACCATGGTCCTGTAGTCCATATAGCACTTATCATAATGCTGGACATTTGTAGATGATCAATTAAAATGTGCTGTTTAATTTATATGTTTGTATCAGGAGGAAAATAAGATGATCATTAAGGAATATTTTCTTTTTCTAACTTTGAAAGCGATGATTAGGAAGGTAACCTCTGCCGTGTCACTGTAATTTGCACAATTCAGTTTATCTTCTCCCTAAAGAAATCCTCTGCCAACGATTCTAAAATTTAAAAAGGGGTGATATTTGCCTTAATTTTTAGAAAGGAATAGTTTAGTTACCAAAAATTCTGACAAATACTTGAACTGTACATCTCTTTGGCTGGGTTCTTTAGAGAAGCAAAACCAGTAAGCATATAAATATGTATAATCAAATGAAATCCAGTGCCATTGAGTCATTTCTGACTCATAGCTACCGTATAGGACAGAGTAGAACTGCCCCATAGAGTTTCCAAGGAGCACCTGGAGGATTCAAACTGCTGATCTTTTGGTTAACGTACACGGCACTTAACCACTATGCCACTGGCATTTCCATAAATATATAAATAGAGAGAAATTTATATTAAGGAAATGGCTCATGGATTTGTAGAGGCCATAATCTCAGGTGATTTTCCAGTCCATCACATCAGTAAGTCTGGTCTTTTTTGTGAAATATATCACTTGTTCTACATTTTTCTCTCACTGTGTCCTGAACTCTCTGGTGTAATTCCAGTCATAGCAATCAGAAGTGGTAGCTGTGCCCCACCTAATTCTTCTGGTCCTGCAGTCATGTAAGCTGTGGTTCTTGTGGCCCATTAGTCCTTTGGACTAATTAGTCCCTTGATTCTTCAGTTTTTTCCTTCTCCTTTGCTCTGAACTAGAAAAGACTGATAGTTATTTCTTAAATAGACACCCTCAGCCTTGTAGGACCCCAGATGTTACTCACCAAAGCAGGATGTAGAACATAGTGTTTAAGAGCTATGTTGTGCCAGTTGACATGGATACCCCTGGAGTCTATAATCCTTTGCCTTTGAGCCTGAAGTTTCATCCTGTGAGATGTTATGTCTAAGAGGTTTCCCTTTCCCTGACTGTGCCACTTGTGTACTCTATTAATGTATGAGTAGCATCTATAGCATCTATAGTCACGTGTATAGAAATTTCCATCACTGAAACTGTATCTGCCAGTGGATGTGTTTCCTTACTACTTTCTTCACCTCTTGACGTATCTATGTTTGTATCTATCTGTGTGTCTGTTTGTAGGTTGTTATACACTGATTCTATTGTTGTAGGATCGTCTATGCCAGAGTACTTACCCCTGTTGTCTTTATTTCTGTGTTCCTCTTGGTGTCCTCTCTGGCCTTGGGCACATTGTTCTGAGCTCTCCAGTATTGAGTATTGCCTTTCTCCTCATGTTAATGCATGTCTACTATCTTTTTGGTAATTTTCCCTTCCTTTCCCTCTCATCACTGGTAACCACTAAAGAGAGTTCTTGCTTGTATGTAAAATCTTTTGTTGGTACTTTGTAAAAGTGGTCTCATACAATATTTGTCTATTGTGATTGACTTATTTCACTCAGCATAATGCCCTCCAGATTCATCTATGTTGTTGTGAGATGTTTTTTCAATTTGGCATTATTCTTTTTCATTGTATAGTGTTCTACTGTGTATATGTACCAAAGTTCATTAATTCATTTATCTATTAATGGGCAGCTGTGTTGCTTCCAACTTTTTGCTATTGTGGATACTGCTCCATGAACATGACTGTGCACATGTCTATTTCCATTATGACTCTTAATTTCTTTAGGGTATATACCTAGGAGCAAGGTTGCTGGATCATGTGATATTTCTATTTCTAGTTTTTTGAGGAAGTGCCATACCATTTGCCATAGTGGTTGTACCATTTTACATTCCTGCCAGCAGTGTGTAAGAGTTTCAGTCTCTCCACTAACTGACTAACATCTTTTACTGTCCATTTCTTTCTTTTTCTTGTAATTAGTACCAATAGTATCTGGACAAGGAAGTATCTCATTGTAGTTTTGATTTCATCTCTCTAACTGGAAATCCTGGTGGCATAATGGTTAAGTGCTGCACCTGCCAACCAAAAGGTCAGCAGTTCAGATTCACAAGGTACTCCTTGGAAACTCTATGGGGCTGTTCTACTCCGACTTCTAGGGTCACTATGAGTTAGACCCGACTCAGTGGCAGTGGGTTTGGTTTTCTGGTTTAATTGCTAGTGATTGTGAGCATTGCCTCCTATGTTTGTTAGTAGGTTGAATGTCTTCTTTGGTGAAGTGTCTGTTCGTATTTTTAATCAGATTATTTATCATTGTTTTGTTGAGGTTTTAAAGTTTTCTGTAATTTTTGGGGGTTAGATCCTTGTTAGATATGTCATAGCCAATTTCTCCCCCCAGTGTGTAGATTCTTTTTTTTTTTTTTTTTTAACTCTTTTGGAGAAGTCTTTTATTGAGGATAAGTGTATAAGCTTTAGAAGGTCCCATTTATCTAGTTCATCTTCTTCTGTGTGTAAATTTTTAGTTACATTTGGTCATCTACTTATATTATATATTGCAGCCCCTAGCACTGTCCCTAATTTTTTTGCCATGATCTTTATAGTTTTAGGTTTTATATTTAGATCTTTTATCCACTTTGGATTAGCTTTTGTGGATGGTATGAGGTTTAGATTCTGTTTCATTTTTCTGCAAACAGATACCCAATTTTGCCAGCTTCATTTATAAAAAAGGCCTTATTCTTCCCCAAGCAGTAACCTTTGATCCTTTGTTAGAGATCAGTTATCTATAGGTGGATAGATTTGTGTGTGAGTTTTCTATTTTTTTCCATTGGTCTGTGTGTCTGTTGTGGCAGTACCAGGCTGTTTTGACTACTATGGCTGTATAGTTGGTTTTGAGATGAGAGAGTGTGAAGCCTCCTACTTTGTTTTTATTTTTCAACAAAGCTTTTCTTATTCAGGACCTCTTTCCCTTCCATATAAAATTAATGATTAGTTCTTCCATCTCAGTGAAGAATACGATTGGGATTTGATTGCATTATATCTGTATAGTATTTATGGTTTCACAATGTTATGCTTTCCTATCCAATAGCGTGGTGTGTTTTTCCATTTACATTGGTGTCTTTTAGTTTTCCGCAGTATGTTTTGTGGTTTTCTTTACATCCCTGGTTAGATTTATTCCTATTTTATCTTTGTGAGGAGGAAGGCTCTTCTAATAGGTATTGTTTCCTGATTTTCTTTTCACAGTTATATTTGTTGGTGTATAGGAATCTAACTGATTTTTGTATGTTGATCTTGTTATTCTGCCAGTTTGCTGAATGCCTCTATTGGTTGCAATAGCTTTCTTGTACAGTCCTTAGGGTTTTCTACATACAGGATCATAACAACAGTGAATAGGGATACTTGTACTTCTACCTTACTAATGTAGATGGCCTTTATTTCCTTTTTTTGTCTCATTGCTCTCACTAGGATTTCCAGTACTAGTTGATTAGGAGTGATGATAAAGCAGTGTCTGGTTTCTGTACTCAGGGGAACTGCTTTCAGATTCTCTCTGTTGAGGATAATGCAGGCTGTTCGTTTTGTATAAATTCCCTTTATTATGGTAAGGGATTTCTCTTCTATTCATATTTTACTGAGATTTTTTTATAAATCAATATTTTACTGAGATTTTTTTATAAATCATTTATAAATCAAATGTCTTTTCTGCATTGATTGGAATGATTATGTAGTTCTTTTCCTTTGTTTTATTTACGTGGTGGATTACATTGATTTTCTGATGTTGAGCTAATCTTGCATATCTGGTATGAATCCCACTTGGTTGTGATGTATCTTTTTTTTTTTTTAATATACGCTTGTATTCTAGTGGCTGGGATTTTGTTGAGAATTTTTGTGTCTATGTTTATGATGGATAAAAAATAAAAACTCAAGCCTATTACCATCAATCAATTCCACTTCACAGTGACCCTACAACCCAAAACCAAACCTCGTGCTATCGAGTCAATTCCAACTCACAGCAACCCAATAGGACAGAGGAGAACTGCCCCACAGAGTTTCCAAGGAGTGCCTGGTGGATTCAAATTGCCAAACTTTTGGTTAGCAGCTGCAGCACTGAATTCCTGCACCACCTGATCTCTTCACGAGGGATATTGTTTTTAATTTTCTTTTTTAGTGGTGTCCTTGCCTGTCTTTGATATTAAGGTTACACTAACTTCATAGAAAGAATTCGGGAACATTTCTTCCTTTTCTATGTTCTGGAATAGTCTGAGTGGAAGTGGTGTCGACTCTTCTCTGAATGTTTAGTAGAATCCTCCAGTAAAGCTATCAGGACTAGGGCTTTTTTGTTGCTGTTGTTGGGAATTTTCTTTTCTTTTTTAATGACTCCTTTCATTTCTTCTTTTGTTATGTATCTGTTTAAATTTTTGACTTCAGTTTGTGTTAGCTTAAGTAGTGTGTTTCTAGAAATTTGTCCATTTCCTCTAGGTTTTCAAATTTGTTAAGAGTACATTTGTTCATAGTATTCTGTTTTGATCTTTTCTATTTCAGTTGGTCATGTTGTAACGTCTCTCATCTCCTTTCTTATTCAGTTATTTGCTTTTCTGATGTTTGTTTGTTTGTTTTACCCCAATTTGGCCACTGGTTTGTCACTCTTATCAATCCCTTCAAAACCCAGCTTTTAGTCTTTTTGAAACTTTCTATTATTTTTCTGTTCTCTGTTTCACTTATTAATCCTCTGATTTTTATAATTTCATTTCCTATGGCAACTGTGAGTTCTTTTGGCTGCTTTCTTTCTAATTGTTCAAGTTTTAGGTTTAATGTTTTCATTTTCATCCTTTCTTTTTTGTTGTTGTGTGCATTTATTGCTATAAATTGACCTCTAAGTACTCCTTTTACCACATCCCAAAGGTTTTACTATGTTGTGTTCTCATTCTCATTTGATTCTAGGAATTTTTCACTTTCATCTTTGATTTTTTCTATTATGCAGTAGTTTTTAAGCAGGGTGTTATTTAGTTTCCATTTATTAAAACGTTTTTCTTGCTCTTGCTGTTACTGATTTCTACTTTTATAATATTGTGATCAGAGAAGATGGTTTGTGTTATTTCAGTGTTTTTGAAATTGTTGAGACTTCCTTTGTGATCTGAAATGTGATCTGTTCTGGAGAATGAGCCATGTGCATTGGAGAAGAATGTGTACTTTGCCAAATTATCTATTGTGCACTTAGTGTTTTTCTATCCTCACTCCCAACTTCCTGCTAAACCTCAGAGATTGTTTCTGTTTATGTATAAACCTTTTCATAAGTTTTTACAGTAGTGGTCTCATGCAGTGTATGTTCTTTTGTGGGTGACTTATTTAACTCATCACATTGTCCTCCAGCTTCCTCCGTGTTATGAGATGACACCAATTTTGCCAGCACCATTTGTTAAAAAAAGATTGTCTTTTCCCGTTTGATAGATTTTGGCCTGTTGAAGATCAGGTGACCATAGGTGGATTAATATACATATGGGTTCTTAATTCTGTTCCATTGTTCAGTGTGTTTGTCATTGTGCTCATACCAGACATCTTTATTGTGTCTCTTATAAACAGAATATTGATGGATCCCACTTTTTAATTCGTTGTGTTACTCTTCATCTCTTTTTGGATTCATTTAGGCCATTAACATTCCGTGTAATTATTGATAGATGTGGCTTTATTTCTGTCATTTTGTAGGGTTTCTTTTTAGGGTGCTGACATTTTCTTTGTTCCTCTTACTCTTTTGTGCTAAATTTCTTTGGTTTGTGGATTTCTTTTGCTTTTATTGAGACTTTATTTTTTTGTTCTTTACTTTGATGAGAAGGTTTGTTAACTTTCTTGTGGTTACCTTGAAATTTACCATTATCTTCCTAGGTTTGAACCAGTCTACTATTATTTGGTATTGCCTTGCTTTGTACTCTATTAGAAAGTTCTTTATGTACACTGTGTATTGCCTCTTCTATTGTTCAAGTGTTGTTGTCATTTATAGATTAACATTTCTGGTTCATTGTTGTAATTCTTTTGGTTTTGGATAGTCCCTGAGCATTCATTTCCTAGGTTAGTATCTGGCTGATACAATCTGGTGACCTAGATTTGGGCTGTGGTCTGATGTTGTTTGTTCTCAGACTGAAGGAGTCCCTTTAATAATTCTTGTAAGTTTGGTTTGGTTAGCACATAGTCTCTTAATTTTTGTTTATCTGGAAATGTCTTAATTCCACCATCATATTTTAATGAGAGTTTTGTAGAATATATGATTCTTGGCAATTTTTTTTCTTTCAAGGTTTTTTATATATTATCCTGTTGTCTTGTTACCTGCATAGTTTCTGCCAAATAATCACAGCTTCCTCTTAGTGTTTCTCCTCTATCTGTGACTTTTTGTTTTTCTCAAGCTGCTCTCAGAGTTTTTTCTTTGTCTTTGGTTTTAGTAAGTGTGAATATGATTTGCCTTGATGACTTTCTTTTAGTCTATCCTATAAGGGATTTGTGCAGCTTCTTGGATGGTCAGCTTTTCATCTTTCATGATATTAGGGAAGTTTTATGTCAACAGTTCTTCAATGATCTGCTCTGTGTTTTCTGTTTTCTCCTCCTCTTCTGAACTCCCAGCACTTACATATTTTTGCTTTTCATTGTATCCCATATCATTTTCAGGGTTTCTTTGTTCTTCTTCATTTTTTTCCCTGATTTTTTTCTCAGAGTTGCATCCAAGTGTTTGTCTTTAATTTCAGTGATCCTGTGTTCCATTGTTTCATACCTGCTCCTCAGCTCTTCTATGACAGTGTCCATCTCTGAAATCTTGCTGTTTATCTTTTGGATTTCTAATTGTTTTTGTGTGATTTCTAGTTGTGGATTTATTTTGGCACTTTGTTCCGGTGTTATTGTCATGAATTATTTCAGGAATTTGTCTTTTTCAGGAATTATCCTATTTTTTCCTCATTTTTGTCTGCTGTCTTGCCTCAGCTCTTGGATAGCTATGAATATTAGAGATTTGAATTCCTTGTCAGATAATTCTAGTGCATTTTCTTCTATTAGGAAATTATCTGGTGTTTTATTTTAGATACCCGCTAGAACCATCCTGTTCTTTCTTTTCTTTTTATTGTTTTGCTGTCTTCAGGCCATTATTAAGTAGTTATTTTCTTTTCTTATTGATAACAGATCTATTTGTTTTGTCCTGATTTTATGTTTTATTTGGTTATGACAGCAGGTAGGCTATGTGTCCTTTGTTGTTTGCTCATCTGTATGCATAATACTTTTCACCTCCTTGTCCAAAGGGCAGGGCCAGTTGCTCAGCTATCATGCAGCAGGCAGGTCCAGCTGAAGGGGTGGCACTGGAATGAGTTGTTCATAGCATGTGGTAGCATTTTGGAAGTGTGATGTTCAGCACACAGTCCCGATAGTCAGGAGGGAGTTGGGAGTTTATGAAGTGTGAAGTTAAGATGGGTATGGGGAAGAAGGGGGAGAGAAACAGGAGTCAAAAGCAAACAAAGAAAAAAGAAAGAAAATTTAAAGACGAGTACTAAGGAAGCTTGCTGTTGAAGAAGTGAGATGAGAAACTGAGTAATGGAGAAAAACAAAAAGATAAAAGAGAGAGGGGGAAATAAAGAAAAATAATAACTAGCTAAAAATTTGGAAAAAAGAAAGAAAAGAGAGATCCCAGGGACCCCACTGGTGCTCCTGCAAAGACCAGGGAAGTGTTTCCCAGGCTGTGCTACATAGCCTGGCTAGAAGGGACATGGGTGTGACACAGTGTCAGGTATTCAGGAAAGAGGAAAACAAGATAAATGTTGAGAGACCAAGAACTGGGAAATGAAGAAAGACAGGGAGTGAAAAAAGAAAAAGAAAGAAAGAAAGAAATGCCATCAAGGATTCCACTAACATAGATGCCCCAAATAGGGATGAGGGTCCTATGCCATGCAGCGTGACCTGCCTAGAAGGGACTCCCAAGCTGCAAAAATAAAAAGAAAACAAATAAACTGACAAAAGAAAACACAACAAAGCAAAACAAAACAAAAAAGCCCTGAGGATTCCAGTAGCTTGGCAATACGTGTTGGGGGAGTGCTTCCCCAAGTGAACAATGTTTCCTATCATTTGAAGAAGAGATAAAGATGGCACATGGAGCCAGGTGTTTGAGAGAAAGGAGGGGGAGGTGGTGGGAGGCATAGAAGAAACCAAAAGAAACATAAAAATGTAACACTAACTGCAGACAAATGGCACTCAGGGAGCCGGCCAGTTGAGGAGTTGGTGGTGGTGTGAATCCAAGCAGCTGGGGCTGAAGGAATTTCCTTCAGCCATGAGACTGCAGCCAGCAGGAAGCAGAGTAACCCAAGGTGGGGAAGAGTGAGATTAGGAAATGAATATCATTGGCTACCAGGTGATGTGTGTCATGCTGGGAGCTCCTGAAGATGCTGATCTCCAGTGTAGGTAGGTCAAATCCAAGTGACAGGGATGTTGCACTTCCTGGTCAGCTGAGCCATTGCAGCTAGCCAGGAGGTGTTGGAGATAAAACAGCTAGGAGAAGATGTAGGTGGGAAAGCCTGTACTAATGGTTACCAGGTGCTTTGTCTTTTACTAAGATTTCTGTGAATCTGCTTTCCCATGTTTCCTGTCTGCCAGTCTCTGGCAGGAGTCCAAGTTGGTGAATCTGTGCTGGGTTAGCCTGGCTAGCTGCAATGGCTCAGCTGACCAAGAAGTGCAACATCCCTGTCACTTGGATTTGACCTACCTACACTGGAGATCAGCATCTTCAGGAGCTCCCAGCATGACACAGATCACCTGGTAGCCAATGATATTCATTTCCTAATCTCACTCTTCCCCCCTCGGCTGTGCTGGTTAGCTGGTATTTCTTCTCACTCTCTGTTCTTATTACATTTTGTGCTGGGCTGAGATCTTTATCTTTCCATTTTGCAGTTGAGGTTCCAGGACTGATGTTTGTCTCTGTTTTACTTAGTTTTTCAGGTCTTTGCTATAGAGGGATGGCTTGGTGCTTCTGTCTATGGTGCCATGTTGGCCAGAATTCCCTGTCATGTGTTTCAGTCTCAAGTTGCTTTCTGGTGTGTTGTCAGTTTTTTGCCGGAAAGACTCCTTGTGATATTTCTTGTAAAGTTGGTCTGGTTGTTAGAAATTCCTTTAATTTCTGTTTATCTGGAAATGTACTTATTTGGGGGGTAATTTTCCTTAATATATAGTTCTTGGTTGGCAATTTTTTTTCATTCAAGATTTTATAAATAGTACCCTGTTGCCTTCTTGTCTATGTGGTTTCTGCTAAGTAATCAGAAGTTAGTCTTATTGATGCCCTTTTGTAGGTGATCTTTTGTTTTCACTGATTTGCTTTCAGTGTTCTTTCTTTGTCTTTAGTTTTGGAAAGCTTATTATAGCATGTCTTGATGTACTTCTACTGCAGTGTATCTTGTATGGAGTTCCTTGCCTTTTCGAATGGTTATTTTCTCATCATTCATGACATTAGAGCAGTTTTCTGTCAGCATATCTTCAACAATTATTCATTTGCTTTTTGTTGACTCTTCCACTTCAGATCATGCATAAATCATTCCTTTTGATGGTAGACTAACTCTTAGGCATTCTTCATTTTAAAAAAATTGTTCTTTGAATAGATCAGTGTCAAGACATTGGTCTTCTGTTCTGCTGAGCCTGTCCTGCATTGCTGCAGTCTTACTTCTACATCTTTCCCTTGAGTTGTTAATGTCTACAACTTTATTGTTAACTTTCTGAATTTCTACCTGCTGTTTATGTATCATTCCCAATTGTCTATTTTTGCCATTTTGTTCTTGTATTGTTTTTCTGAACTCTTCTACTGTTTTGTCTGTGCTTAGTTTTATCTGTGTTCTTGATAGTTTTGTCTGTGTTTTCCTTGATTCCTTTGGAGACTCTATACATAAGCCTTTTGAATTCCTTATCAGAAAGCTCCATTATCTTTCATTACTTGGGGAGGATTTCTTTTTTTATTATTATTATAGTCACTTGCTGGGGCCATCTTACCTAGTTTGTTTAGGTTGTTTGTTGTCTCTGGAACATTAAGGGGTTATTGTTTTTATTTTTTATTTATATAATTGTTTACTGGGCGTCATGGATTGAACTGTGTTTTCCCCAAAAAAATCTATGTAGCAATTTAGCTAGGCCATGATTCCTGGTATTGTGTGATGTCCCCCATATGGTAAACCCTGCCTCTATGATGTTAATGAGGGTAGAAGGGTAGAAGTTATTTTGGTACCATAGGACTCAATGTGTAAGATTGTTTTGTGCCTTGAGACAGTCTCTTGAGATATAAAGGAAAGAAGCTAACAGAGAGGTTTGGGGACCTTATACCACCAAGAAGCCCTGCCAAAAGCTAAGTGAGTCCTCTGGAAAAGACCTGGGTCCCTACAGCTCAGAACCTTTCAGTCCAGGGGAAGATTGATGACAAACAACTTTCTTCCTCCAGATCCAGCAAAGAAAGACTCCTCCTGAAGGTAACACCCTGAATTTCTACTTTTAGCCTATTAGACTGACAGAATAAAATTTCTCTTTTTAAAGCCACCCACTTGTAGTATTTCTGTTAAAGTAGCACCAGCAGACTAAGACACTGTATTCTGTTTTTTTGTTTTGTTTTGTTTTGTTTTGGTGATTCCCAGCAGACATGACTAGAGTGATGCTCTGGTCACTGGACTATCTGTGTTAGAGCATTCCCTAAATGTCTCTGGGAGAATGGAGTTGTGGGTAGGTACAGGAGCTCAGGTCTCTGTTTACTGATCTTGCAGGGTAGTTGAGAGTAGGTTAATTGGGTTTTGGCATCCATCTGTGTTTGGTTTGGTGGCTCAGAAGTGAGAAATTGTGGTCTGTGCAAGTGGAGAAGTCAGTGTGGTGGGTGTTGTGGGTAAGTGGAACATGCTCGTCATCTCTTGCTGATTGGAGGGGAAGTGTGAGTGGTAGAGGAGGCCACAGGCAGACATTTACACAGTCATTATACCTCCACCTCTTACTGGGCAGGGAGAGAGAAGAAGGAATGGCAGGTAGATGTTTGCTTAATCTTGCTGTGTCTGTCCCTGTGGTCAAGAGCCACTACTCCTAGGTATCTCTGATTCTGGATCTGGCAACCTCCCTGTGTCTGCTTCTTTCTACGTGTGTCTATAGAGGGTCTCTGCCCATTTTGGGAAAATCATGAAGTTTCTTTGCTGTTTTCTTCACTGAAGATCATTTCTAGCTTTGTCCTAAATTAACTGCAATAGTCTGAGACAGCTGGCCGAGCTCCTCCATTCTGTGTTACTTCTCTTTCACTTCTTTCCTTATTCCTTCCAATCAGTGTTCAGTTCGATTCTTGGACTTTCTTTTTTGATGTTCAGGATTCCCAGATTGTTAACTGCTTTTCTTTCCCTTCGTTTTTTGGGTCTTTGATGCAGGAGACATTACAGTGTGTATTACTAAGCAACAGTCTTGACTCCGCCCCCTCAGAATCATAGTGTTTTCCAGTATTGAAATACTGGAAAAATTGCATCTTGATTTCATCCATGAAAAGTTAATTTTCTGAAAGCTACAGAGCTATGAGATCTGATAATTAAGTCTACAAACTTAATCATTAAGTGCTACATACCCATTGCCAAATATCACTATGGTCACCTTTGAATACCCCCTTGAAAAGCTAGGCACCAATGCCAGCATCTAGTCTACCCTTCAAAGCAATTTTGGAACTTTTTCTGGAATGGTCACTGTGCACTGTGGCATGGTGGCCAGGTGGCAAGGTAGCATGTTTATGAACTTAACTGTAGAGATGTCTGGGAGATTTTTTTTTTATTTTTATTTAACATAACTGAGTGAAAATGTACATTCACATGTAAATTTACATGCCCCCCTATATGCAGCTTCCACTTAGGGAGAGAGATTTTTGCCAGTAAACAAATAACTGTATTGGAACACCCGCCCTATTCGCTGGATCTGGCACCAGTGACTTTTTTCTTTACCTGAAGATTGAGGAAATACTGAAAGGAAGACATTTAGGTGACATTCAGGACATCAAGGGTAATACAACGACAACTCTGATGGCCATTCCAGTCCAGAAAAAGACATCAAAAATTGCTTTGAAGGGTAGACTAGGCACTGGCAGCAGTGCATAACTTCCCAGGGGGAGTACTTCACAGATAGCCATAGTGATATTCAGCAGTGAGGTATGTGGTACTTCTTCTAGGATGAGTTCGTGAACTTAATTGTCACTTCTCGTAAGTGGTGCTGATTAAAGTTTAAAGATCTCCTGATTTGCAGATGCCTTTTCTCCACCACTGCTATTCCTAAACACACTCACATAGACATGTCCAACTTCTGTCTCCAAATATAGAAGAAATGAAGGCTCCTAAAGGGCTTAAACTTGGGTGTACACATCGCTGACCAGCAAAGAGCTAGCTCATAATTAGGGCCAATTAAAAGACTTTAGAGACAGTTTGAGAAATCTTTACAGTACTAAACTGAAATAATCCTCTTAATGAAGGAGAGTCTTAAGTTTCGGAAGAGGATCTTGATACTAAATCACTGACCAGCAACTGATAATGCTATTCTTCTTGGACGCTGATTGGTTCTCAACACTGAGGTTACCCAATCCAGAGGAAAACAGTGAGTTCCTTGGTTCCTATTATTTGCAATGTGGGTGAAGGAAGGCCATTGGCCCCAGTGAGGGAGACTTGCCTGTTCCTCTCTTACCTGTGTTCTCCTGTTCCCCAGCATGGTGTGCTTATGGATCCCTAGGGGCACCTGGATGGCAGCACTGACTGTGATGCTGATGGTGCTAAGTGCTCCTCTGACTTTGTCCAGGGATACTCGATGTAAGTTCACCCAGTGGGTGGTAACTATCACAAGGTGGGGTGAGATGGGGAAAGACTATGTTTCTGCATTCAGGTTACATGAAGTCATATTCTTTTTAAAAAAAAGATTGTGATATTTTCTTCAGTAATTTTCTATCTTTATCATATGAATTCTGAATTCTTTCTACTACAAGAGAAGTGTAGATGTTTGCTGTCTCCATGAGAGCTGTTCATGAGAGCTAATATAGGCTGTTTCTTTTTCAACTCTCCTCCAGTAAAACCTCTGGAGTCTTTAATCCCATTCCTTCATGATCTTGAGAGGATTTGGAAATAATGATGTTAAAATAATGCCACATCCAACTGATCCTTTTATTATGTTCAGGTAGCTAGATAAAGGAATGATTTATCAGAGATTAGAAGATATTATTATGCCCTCAATGAGACTTGTGATGTTGGTACCTCTCTCTAATATGTATGTGTGCTATCAAGAGGCCCTTCATTAGCTGCCTTCCTTTCTTCCTAAACCATATTGTTATGGAGTATAGACCTATCTTGTTCTCTGATAGAAATTGAGTTCGATATTTTTTCCCTTTCCCATTGAAAACATCCTTGAGTTGAAGCAAAGCAGATTCATGCTTGGAATGACTCTGTAAACATAGAGCATGTATGGGATACTCTTTGGTGACTTACAGAACTTAAGGCATCTTCTGCAAACTTGTCATTATGAACCTATTTTGAACCTTTTGCAGCTATCAGCTTCTACTACATCTTTATGTTCACTGGCCTGATCCCATAAGAAGGGATTCAGCTAATATAGGATAAATGATATAAAATTCTGTTCTTATACATTAAAAAGTATCCAATATTGGTAACTTCATACGGTTCAATCTATATACTTTGAGCAGGGGTACAAAGAGATTGTAAGAGTTGTTTATATTTCATGAAGTTGAAAGCCAATACGCTTGAGCCCCTTTTGGCTTTCCACACATTTATCAGTTATCAGATGTCTGCGTTTATTCATTTAGACCAGATATTTTCCTGAGTAACTACTACTTACTGGACTCTGTTCTAGCTGTAGATAACACAATGTGAACAAGAGAAAAAACACGTACCTCATGACATTTGTCCAATAAAGACATCTGTAAATATGTAATGAAGAAGGAAATTTCATAGTGGGATAAGTGCTCGGGGTGATGAGACGGGGAATGCTGAATTTATACACTGCTGTTAAAGTGAGTAGGAAACTCTTCTTGAGAAAGTGACATTTAGCCGAGACATGAATGATAAGAAAAACCAGGCATGTAATGATCTACAGGAAAAGTGCTCTAGGGAGAGGTGACTACAGGAGAGAAGTCTAAATTTGATAGGATATTTGCTGTATTTAAGTGTATTTAAGGCTAGAGTGATGGGAGCATAATAAGCAAGGAGAAGAGTGGCATAAAATGAGGTTGAAGAGGGAGTCAGGAGCCAAATCATTAAGACCCTGATAGCCATGGTAAGGAATTTAGATTTTAAAGTGATAGGTGAAGGCACTAGAGGGTTATGTGGAGAGATTATATGTGTTTTTCTTTTGTTTTGTTTTTTTCTTTTAAATCTAGCTACTATCTGGAAGACGGATTGTAGGGTTCGCAAATGGTGGCAAGAAGACTGTTTAAGCATATAGTAGAATTCTCCAGGGAAGACTTGCTTGTGGCTTCATTTAGTGCTGTAGTGATAAGGACAGTGAAAAGGAAACATATTTGGTGTAAGTTATTGTTTTGTAAAATATGAATGGTGAGGAAAAGCAGAGTATGAAGCTTATCTTTAAAGATTTTCATCTTAAATAACTAGGCAGATGTTGGTGCTTTTTATTGAGACAGGGAAGAGCAAAGAAAGAAATGATTTGAAGTGGGAGACTATAAAAAAGGTTTTAAGTGACATTTGATATGTTGTTTTGACATTCATGAAAAGTTGACAAGAGGCCAATTAAGTGTATTAGATTTGAGCTTACGAAGAGTCTAAGGCTGGAGCTATAGAAGTTGGTGTCATCAATACATTTGTTATTATTGTTAAGTGTCACTGAGTCAGTTCTGGATCATATTAAAATGCTGGAAAGCAGAGGAGGTCACCTAGGAAGAGACAATGTGGATGAAAAACAAGAAGGTCAAAGGCCAAACACAGAGGCATCTTCATATTAAAAGTTGTTTAAGAAGAATGAGTGAATCAAGGAGGCAGGTGGAATTCCGGTGATGTTGCAGGATACCGAGGAGAACATGTGACACATAGTACCAAGGAAGGCAAATTTGGTTCAAGAAGGAGGAAGTGACCAGTTTTGGTGAACACTGCTAACAAGCAGCTGAGGTAAGAACATGACAGAGAAATGAGCACCAAATTTGGTGGACTTGACCTTGGTAGATTTGGTGGTACGTCCCGAATGGGAACTGTTTGAAGAGAAAATGGGAGCTGAAGAAGTAAATTTAGGATGACAGATGACTCTTTAAATAGCTGGCCTTGGGAAAATGCTACCTTCTGTGGTCAGAGTCAGCTGGACTTAAAAGAATAAGAGGGCATGAAGAGAAGCTCGGAGGAACTGTGAGTCAGAGATGTGTATACAGTAGCAAGGAAGCACTAGAGGGTCTTTGTGTGCAATATTGACTGGTTAGGCAAAAAAACCATTAATTTACACAACTGTTTATTGGCGACCTAAAGTACATCAATTAGTTCCTTGGATGAAGATGACAGAATGATGAGCAAAACAAATCTGGACACTGTTAACCAAGAAGGACTGCCAGCAAAGTTCACAAACTCATCCTAGAAAAAGTGCTAGATGTCTCATTGCTGAATATCACTACAGTCACCTTTGAAGTACTCCCTTTGAAGTACTCCTCTTAGAAAGCTATCCCCTGATGCCAGCACCTAGTCCACCTTTCAAAGCAATTTTATAAGTCTTTTTATGGAATGGCCATCAGAACTGCTGTCATATTACACTAGATGTCCTGAGTGTCACCCTATTGTCTTCCTTTCAATATTTACTTTAGCTTCAGGTAAAGAAAAAAGTCATTGGGCGCCAGATCGGATGAGTAGATAGGGTGCTCCAATACAGTTGTTTGTTTACTGGCTAAATACTCCCTCATAGACAACTATACAGTTAAGTTTGCAAACTTGTCACTGTGCTACTGTGCACAATGACCATTCCAGAAAGAGTTCCAAAATTGCTTTGAAGGATAGACTAAGCACTGGCATCAGTGCATAGCTTCCCGAGGGGATTACTTCAAAGGTGGCCATAACGATATTCAGAAATGAGCTATGTAGTACTTAGAACAATTAAGTTCATAGACTTGTGAGACCTCATAAACCATAGTAACAGTTACTGTGTACAAAGCCTATAAATGGAAGGGTTGAAAGTTCAGATACAGGTGCATAGAGTGAAATTATCAGTTTCTATGTGACACTTGTGTACTGACTACAATCTCCTTTGGGAGAAGATAGCATGTAAAAGGCAGAGTAAGGATATAACATAAAACACAAAGTCTAAGCATTTCAAAAGTCTGAGTTAGTTTAAAAGACGTAGTGGTCAATGTTGTTGAAATCTGCTGAGAAATTGAAATGACGATTGAGAACAATCTACTGATTTAAGGAATTGTGAGGTCACTGTCAGTCTAAGAAAGACACTGGCACAGGAGCTGTAGCACAAGGCACAGAATGTGTGATTAATCACTTGCAGGAAACCAGCACAATGTCCTGGTAAAGTGCTAAGATGCCAGAGCTGGGTTTCCTGAGTTCTGAGCCTTGCTTGAGTTGCCATGAAATACTTGACTACGGTTAAGTCATTTAACCCCTCTGTGTTTTAGTTGCTTCAACTGTAAAATGAGGAAAATAGTGTCACCTTCATGGAGCTGTACTGAGTATTAAAAGAGATGATATATATATAAAGCATTAGAAATGCCTGTCACCTTGTGCTCTTACTTCAGTGCAAGCTAGTATTTTTCTATCCATCCGTATACCCACGGACGCTACCTAAAAAAATAGCTCTCAAATCTGCCCACCACCTTCTAGGTACCAGTCTACTGCCATTGTTCAAGCCACTGTCATCTCTTGCCTGGATTATTCTAGTAGCCCCAAAACTCTTTTTTTCCACTCACCTTTTTTGCATTTCCAATTCACTCTTTTTACTCTGTGGTCAGTGATGTGTGAAAAAAGATACAGATCTAGAATTCCATTCTGAGGTTCTTACAAGCAGGTGTCCTTTGGAAATTAGAATTTTGAATTTAAAAAATTAGTTTTCCCAAGTAATTGCAAACACCTTCAATGGGATAAAGGATAGTAACCTGTAACCAAACACACCCTCATTTCCACATTAAAACCTATGCATACTCACACTATGGAATAGAGGCAATATATACTATCATAGCTGATTTTTATAATAAGGAAATAGCAAATGTAATAGTGGGATAAATATAGAAAAATTATTCCAATGCATTTTTGTTTTAGTTATATTATGCTGCTTTAACAGAAATACCACAAGTGGATAGCTTTAAAAAGAGAAATTTTCTTTTGTTATAGTTTGGTAGGCTAGAAGTCCAGATTCAGCGTGTCAGCTCTAAGAGAAGGCTTTCTCTTCCGGCACGAGGGGAAGGTCCTGTTGTGAATCTTCTCGTCGACTGGAAGCTTCTGAGAGGCAGGGACCCTGGTCCTTTCACTCAAGGACTGCTCAACAAGGTCCTCACTGTCAGTGTTCACTATGTTTTCAATGTCAGCTGCCTCTGATTTATTTAATCTTTTACCTAATAAAATTTCAATTCATATTTTGAAGTTCTATGCAACTTTCTGGTCTTTAGTGATGTGATACTTTTTAAAACCTTCATCTGCTAGCTCATTTGCAAAGTCAGCATAGCCCAAGGTCTGTGTCAAACGTTTGTTAAGACTAATTTATTAGTAGCATCTTTACAGGCACTAGCAATTAACTTTTTTCAGAGAACATTGAATCCCTTGGCATCAGTAAACTGCAGCAAGCTGGGAATTTTAAAATTGTTTATAGTGCTGAGCAGCTAACCTGAAGGTCAGTGGTTCAAACTCACCAACTGCTCCACAAGAAAATCGATGTGGCAGTCTGCTTCCATGTAGATTGTTGTGTGTTTTTGAATTGATTTAGACTCGTAGTGACACTGTAAGACAGAGTAGAACTGCCCCCAAAGGGTTTACTAGGCTGAAATCTTCATGGGAGAAGATCTCCGGGTCATTTCTCTTGTGGAGTGGCTGGGGGATTAACCTGCAAACCTTCCAACTAGCAATCTAGTGCTTAACAATCGTGCCACCCAGACCTCTTTTCATAAAGACTAACCTTGGAAACCCTATGGGGCAGTTGCACTCTGTCTTACAGAGTCACTCTGGGCTCGGATTGGTTTGACCGCAACAGGTTTCCTCATGGGACAATAGAGTCTCTGGACGGACTTCAAATACATATATATGTGCTGGGAGGAATTAAAAGCCATAAACTTGACTCTTTGCACAAGGTTCAGGAGGAGTGTGTGTGTGGAGCAGTTGTACAGAAATAATAAAATTTTAGTTTTCTTCCATTTTAGTTTCTCTGTAATGAACTTGGAAATCCTGATGGTGTAGTGGGTAAGTGCTATGGCTGCTAGCCAAAAGGTCAGGAGTTCAAATCCACCAGGTGTTTCCTGGAAACTCTATAGAGTAGTCCAACTGTGTTCAATAAGGTCTCTATGAGTTGAATTGACAGAAATGGGTTTGGTTTTTGGTTTATAATGAACTTGCTGTCTTCATGTATGATGTCCTTGATGTCATTTCACAGCTTGTCTCATCTTTGTTCAGTGGTGTTCAGTGTGTCATATCTGTTCTTGGGATGGTCTCTAAATTCAGTTGGGATATACTCGAGTTGGTATGTTGGCTCTCATAGGCTTGTTCTAATCTTTCTTAAATTTCAACTTGCACATGAACAACTGATAGTATGTTCCATAGTTGGACTTATTCTGACCAATGATATCGAGTTTTTCCATTGTATCTTCCCACAGATGTAGTCGATTTGATTCCTGTGCATCCCTTCTGGAGAGGTCCACATGTATAATCATTGTTAATATTGTTGAAAGAAATGTATTACCAATTAAGAAGTTGTTTGTCTTATAAAATTTTGTCATGTGCTCCAGCATTATTTCAATTGCCAAGGCCATATTTTCCAACTAGTGGTTCTTCTTCTTTGTTTTCAACTTTTGCATATCAAAACCAAAACCCAAACCAAACCTGCTGCTGTTGAGTGAGTTCTGACTCATAGCCAACCCTATAGGACAGAGTAGAACTGCCCCACAGAGTTTCCAAGGTGTGCATGATGAATTCAAACTGCCAGCCTTTTGATTAGCAGCCGTAGCCCTTCCCCGCTATGCCACCGTGGTTTCCAAAGGAAAACTGTCACTGTGACTGTCCTTTCGCATACCATTTGCCAGTAATTATCAGTGCATCTTCAGTGCATGTTTGATCAACATCAGACAGCAGAAGTTGGTAAAAATCTTCCATTCTTTCATCTTTGGTCTTAGCGGTTGCTGCATTCTTTTTTGTAAGCATATGAATATTGTCTTATTACAGGCAGTGTTATACTTCAAGATAGAGCTTGAAATACTCTTTTTGACAATGAATGAGGCACCATTCCTCTTCAGTTTGACATTCCCAGCATAGCAGACCACATGAGTGTCTAATTCAAAACAGCCAGGTGGACTGGTATTAGTCCACTTCAGCTCACTACTGCCTGGGATGTTGAAGTTTATGGGTTCTGTTTCATTTTTGACAACCTCTAATTTTTTTAGATGCATACCTCATACATTTCATGTTTCTGTTATTAATAGATGTTTCAAGCTATTTCTTCTCATTTTGAGTCATGTCACTTTAGCATATTAAGGTCCCCGAAACTTTACCCCATCCGCCTCAATTAAGGTCAACTCAACTTTGAGGAGGCAGCTCTTCCCCAATCATATCTTAAATGGCTTCCAACCTGAAGGGCTCATCTTCTGACACTATATCAGACAATGTTCTAGTGCTATTCATAAAGTTTACACTGGCCAATTTTTTCAGAAGTAAACTACCAAGTTCTTCTTACTAGTCTGTCTCAGCCTGGAAACTCAGCAGAAACCTATCCACCAAGGGTGACCCTGCTGTTATTTGAAATACTGGTGGCAAAGCCTCCAGTATCACAACACAGAAGCCACCACAGTATGAGAAATTGACAGACACATCGTGTCTTTCTTCACATAGTGAAGAAAGCAAGAAGTCATTAAAGATACAGGAAAGGAAGAAATAACCAAAATGGATGTCAGAAGATGCTTTAAAATGTGCTCTTAAAGATAGAGTAGTTGGAGTAAAAGGAAGAAATGATGAAGTAAAAGAGTTGTGTAGAAAATTTCAAAGGGTGGCTGGAGAAGACAAAGTAAAGTATAATGACATATGCAAAGACCAGGAGTTCGAAAACCAAAAAAGAAGAATATGCTAAGTGTTTTTCAAACTGAAAGAGCTAAAGAAAGAATTCAGTCCTTGAGTTGCAACAGTGAAGGATTCTATGGAGAAAATGTTAAAAAAAATGCGGGAAACATAACAAGAAGATGGAAGGAATGCACAGTCACTGTACCAAAAAGAATTGGTTGATATTTATTCATTTCAGGATACAGCAGATGAGGAAGAACCAATGGTACTGAAAGAAGGCCAAGTTGCACTGAAGGTATTGGTAAAAAACAAGACACCAGGAATTGATGAAATACCAATCAAGATGTTTGAACAAATGGGTGCAGCTCTGGAAGTGTTCGTTTGTTTGTGTCAAGTTTGGAAGACAATCAACTAGAAGAGATCCATATTTTTACCCATTCCAAAGGAAAATGATCTAAAAGAATGTGGAAATTATTGAATAATATCATTAATATCACACACTAGTAAAATATTGCTGAAGATAAGCTTGTAGCAGTACATTGATAGGGAACTGCCAGAAAGTCAAGCCCCTGGATTCAGCATAGGATGTGGAACAAGATAATATCATTATGATGTCAGACCATAGCTGAAAGCCTAGAATGTCAGAATGATATTCACCTGTGTTTTATTGACTATACATAGACATTCAACTGTGTGGATCATAACAAATTATGGCTAACACTGCAAACAATGGAAATTCCAGAATATTTTGTGCTCATGAGTAACCTGTACTTAGTCCAAGAGGCAGTTTATTGAACTGAACAGGGCATACTGTGTGTTTTAAAGTCTGGAAAGCTGAGCGTCAGGGTCCTTTTGCCAGATTTTTTCAAACTATATGTTTAGCAAATAATCCTAGAAGCTGGTCTATATGAAGAACAACAGAGCATCAGGATTGGGGGAAGCATCATGCAGGTGACTTATCACAACTTTGCTTGCAGAAAGTGAAGAAGATTTAAAGAACTTACTGGTGATGAGCAAAGGCGACGCTGTTAAGTATGCATTACATGTCAATCTAAAGAAAACAAAAATCCTCACACCTGGCCTAGCAAGCAACATTGTGCATGAAAAACAGAGAAAATATTGACATTTTCAAGCATTTCATTTTACTTGGATTCCAAATTAATGTCCATGGAAACAGCAATCAAGAAATCAAACAACGCAGTGCATTAAGCAAATCTGCTGCAAAAGACTTTAAAAGTGTTTTAAAAAGTGTTTAAAAGTGTTAAAAAGCAGATGCCATTTTAAGGACTAAGGTGTGACTGATCCAAGCCATGGGAGTTCACAATCACTTTACATGCATGTAAAAGCTAGACAATGAATAAGACAAATGGAGAAGAATTGATGCTTTGAATTGTGGTGTTGGCAAAGAATATTGAATATATATGCCATGGGCTGCCAGAAGAACAAACAAATGTGTCTTGAAGGAAGTGCAGCCAAAATACTCCTTAGAAGCAAGAATGTTGAAACTTTGTCTCATGTGCGTTGGATGTGTTATCCCTGGAGGAGAACATTATGCTTGCAAAGTAGTGGATTAGCAAAAAAGAGGAAGACCTTTAACAAGATGGATTAACACAGTCTCTGCAAGAACAGGCTCAGTCAGAACAATGGTCCTGAGGAGGGCACAGGACCAGGCAGTGTTTTGTTCTGTTGTACATGGGGTTGCTACGAGTAGGAAGTGATTTCATGGCACCTAACAACGACATAATAAACTTAAGCCACTGATGCAAAATGATTAATAAACGAGTCAGAAATCATATCTCTGGTTATCCATGTTTTCCTTTTTGAACATTAATACACAAGTAAAATACTTACTCCTTTCAGACATCCTGGAGTTTGACTTTCCCATAAATTATCTCTTTTTTGTTTTTATTATATCAAAACTATACACAAGAAAATATACACCAATTTAAAAATTTCTGTATTAAAATTCAGCAACATTAATTACTGTTCTCTTTATTTTGGGATAACTTACAGCATTAACATACCTGCTGTTAGAGCACATTATAGCTTTCTGTATTGTTTCATTAGACATTATGGATTTTTATTTGTTTGTTTTTAAGAATCCCGTCCCAGTACAGATCCTCTTGCCAGCAAAATAATATTGGCAAATTTTTCCATGTAATTTTCATCTATTTCGTAGCTAACATGGACTTCTTCTGCATGATCTTTTCAGGTGGTTTTCACTAGGGTTAATTTTTTCCTCAGGAAGCACTTGGCAACATGTGGGGGTATTTTTGTCTGTTGCAACTGGGGAGATGCTACTATTATCCAGTGGGTGTAGACCAGGGATGCTGCTAAACACCCTGTAACACACGGGAGACCACTTCAAAATGAAGACTTATTCAGCCCAGTGTATCAACAGAGCCAAGTTGTAAACACTGGCCTAACATTCTACTGCTTCTGAAGGTTGTAGACTCACGTGTTATACATACACATACCACCCAGTTCACTTTTCCACTTTTATTTTAGCTTGTTTCCCTGCCAAAATGCTGGAAACTTCACCACATTGTTGTATTTATTTAATCAATGCAAGTTCAAGATCTTACCTTTCTTTTTTGTGCTTTATGCAATGTTTTTCAATGTTTCATGAGTTCTTTGTCGTTATCATCTCTGCTAACTTTCAACAACTTCCCTTGATATTGTTAATTTACACCTGGTTGAGACTGCCATAGGTATTTTTCAGTATAATGCCTCAAACACCTGCAGTAATTCTACATTCTATAATAGTGTCACATGCCTTCATTTATTTTTTATTATTTTAAACTACAAGGCTATTCTTTAACTTTTTTTTAAAAAAAACACTTTTCACAGTTCAGTTAAACACAAAATCCACAGGAATACGCAGAAGCATACGTGACAGATCAGGGCTCTGAGACGCGTTTGAGCCCTTACTTGTTATCATGTCAGATCTGACAAATGAGTTTTGCTACAAACTTTATATAGGTAGATAGATAGACATCTATATATACATAGATAGAGATTTTTTTTTTTCCCTGAGATCTTTGATTTTGAAATGTAGGTAAGATACAGGGAACCCATGTTGGATTATAATTTTAATCTGCTTGAAGCAATATTTTCTCATTTCCTATTATATTTAGTATAAACCCCAAATCCTACCGTCATCTACAGGGTTTTAAGTACTCTGCCCCATTTGATTTCTCCAGCCTCACTGTCCAGGCCTGAATCAGTAAGGTGAAACTTGCCTCCCGAAATGGAGTGTGCTGAGGGACTGAAGAGAGAGGCAGGCAATTCCAGAGTAGCACCAAATCAGTTTATTAGGGAGACTTAGATATGCGGAGAGTTCTGGGCAGCCACAGGATCAAAGCAGATCTCCAGGTTCCACAGTGGGAGAGCAGAGGTTTTAGAGTGTTGGCGCGATACACACGGGACACCAGCCATTGGTGTGATTAACCCAGGACATCACTTACAGGTGTGAGACGGGACACCACTTACAGATGTGAAATGGGACACCACTTATGGGTATAGTGAGTCTGAGAGGCCAAGGTTGAAAAATCACACTGACAACAAACTTGTAGTTTGCTGCGAGCAGAAAAGGGACAGTCTCCTGCAAGTAGAGACTGACACCAGTTTGTTTAACCCACCAGCATTTATTGAGCAAAGTAAATAAGCTTGTGCTGAGAAAGTGAGAAAAGGCATCTTATCAGTGTTCCTTACTTCAAAGGAAGAACAGGCATCCCCAGGGAGGGGGGAAGGGGAAGTCCTTGAGCTAGTCTCAGTAAATGCTGTTTTTAGCACGTCCTGGTTTTCCAGTCCACAGAGACCAAACTTGTCTCAAGGGCTTTTGCCAGGTTTTTGCCATCCTCAAGACAAGTCCCTGTCTAGATACAGGCAAGATCAGGGTAAGCAGGATTTCACATTCTTTGCGAACATGCACATTCCCACATTAAAGTAGTGGTGGACAGTAGTGGCTACATTCTTAGGAAACATAGTAAACTAGTGATCCATATAAGTGTGCACATATTTGCCCCCCACAGTTTGTTTCTCCTTTAGTCTGCGCCTTGAGACTGACTCTTACAATCTGGCATGCTCCCGCTTTTGTGCTGTACACACTGGGAAGAGATACAGATATGAGGTTTGCAGGTACTGTATGGTGTCCATGAACATACAAGGGACAGAGAAAGTTGCTGTGTGCCCAGAGCAAAGGGAAGCCTTCTCTGATTAGGAAAAGGAGTAGGGAAAGTGAAGGTGACCTAATTCCCTGCCTCCTTATTAGGCAGGGCTCTGGGCTGAAGGCCTTTACTGAGCAGCCTGAAATGAGAGGCATAGAGTCAGACCATTCCTTAAACAATCCTCTTCCAGCTCCCATCAGAAAAAGAAAGTCTTGCTACATTCATTACCTGTTTTGGACACTGAGCTGCACATCAGTTATTTGGTGCATCACGTCTGTATATCATTTGAGGCAGCATTTAATGAGAGTTACTCATAAGACTGCGTCAAGCAGATTGATCAAGTCTGCTTGTAGGAGAGATTCCAACCAGCCATCCCAGTTGTGGCTTAATCCAAGCCAATGGAGTAGATCAAAAGACTGCATTTATTCAGCCTTGTGTGTGTAACACATCCTGATTCATTTATGTAAAAACAGCATATTCCTCCCAATATGGAACATTATATGAACAGTATACATCAGTACAAGTAAAATAAAAATTCTCTTTCTCATTACAATTGAACAAAGGTGATATCATTGCCAGACCAGCTAATTCAGACTTGGTACAGCCGGTCAATGTACGTTGAACTAATGGCCATATTCTGCAAGTTCTCCATGTCCAAATAAATGCCAACCTCAGTCTTAAAAGTTCTATTCTCAGGGCTAAACCATCTAGTCCTGTGTCATTTACATATTCAGCACATGGAAATTTCCTTCTAAAATTGGAGCACACTCCACATGCAGCTTTCATGTTTTATTTACAAGATATTTACTATGAGCAGTGAGTTGACTGCATTCGTTTACCACATGGTTTCCCCAGCACACCCAATTACACATTCAGTTGGGCAAACAGATTTGTTCTGGAAGAAGTACAACTAGACTGCTTCTTGGAAGCAAGGATGGCTAGACTGCATTTTACACACTTTGGATGTGTTTTCAGAAGGGATCTATACCTGGAGAAGGACATCATGCTTGGTAAAGTAGACGGTCGGTGAAGAAGAGGAAGATCCCCAACAAGACAGATTGACACCGTGGCTGCACTAATGGGCTTAAGCATAGAAATGACTGCGGGCATGGCACAGGACTGGGCGGTGTTTCATTCTGTTGTGCGTAGGGTCACCATGAGTGAGAACTGACTCGAACCTAACAACGTTAGATCACGGCTTCAATCTTCTTAAAGCAATAGTTGCTCATTTTGGATTACATTTAGTATAAATCCAAAATCTTGCAATCACTTATAAACATTTGAAGTACCAGGCTCCAAGTAATTTCCCTATGTGATCTTTTCTGCTCCTTGCACCTCACTCTCTGTGCTTCAGTGAGTCCTTTCCTTTCATCTGATTTATTGTTTGAAGTTTATCAGTTCTTTTGAACTTTTACTTACGGTATTATCTTTACCTGAAAGGTGCCTCCCTTTTAGCCGAGATTCATACACATGCCCTAGTCTTCTCCTCATTCATATCAAGTTATATCCATTTCATCAGTCTTAGTTACCTAGTGATGCTACAAGTGATTGGCTTTAACAGAAGTTTATTTTCCTACAAGTTTAGGAGACTAGAGGTCTGAAATCAGGGTACCAGCTCCAGGGCAAAATTTTTTCTCTCTGTTGGGTCTGGAGGAAGATTCTTATTTCTCTTGAATTTCTCTTCCTTAGAGAGCTTTGTATGGCTTGGCATCTCTCTTTCCCCATGTTTGCTTGCTTGCTCAGTCTGCTCTTTTTATATCTCAAAAAGGATTGGCTTAAGACACAAATTACACTAATACTGTATCATTAATATCACAAAGAAAACTTAGTATTTACAACACATTTCGGAGGAGAGACACAATTCAACCCACAGCATCATCTTAAAAGTCATTTTTCAGAAAGTCCTCTCTAAAGAACTGTCTATCGAATGAAGGAAGCGGAAGTGTTTGGGGGACAGATGAAGAACTGTGGGAGCTGAGGGGATGGGAGGGTTCAGGAAAAGGTGGCATGGATAGCAGCTGTTGTGGTTGCTGCTAGATGCCATCAAGTCGGTTCTGACTCACAGAGACCCTGTGAACAGCAGAATGAAACACCACCCAGTCCTGTACCATGCCCGCAATCATTTTTATGCTCAAACTCATTATTGTAGCCACTGTGTCAGTTCATCTCCTTGGATATGTTCCTCTTTTTCACTGACCCTCTGCTTTACCAAGCATGATGTTCTTCTCCAGGGACTGATTCTTCCCGATGTGTCCAAAGTAAGATGTAGTCTCACCACGCTTGCTTCCAAGGAGCACTCTAGTTGTACTTCTTCCAGAGCAGATCTGTTGTTCTTTTGGCAGTCCATGATAAGTTCAATATTCTTCTTTATTACCACAGTTCAAACTCTTAGTTCTTTTTCTGTCTTCCTTATGCATTGTTGAGTTTTTGCATGTATATGATACGATTGAAAATACCTTGGCTTGGGTCAGGCTCACTTTAGTCTTCAAGGTGACATCTTTACTTTCCAACACTAAAGATATCTCTTTTTTATTTATTTAACATTACTGAGTGAAAATGTACATTCCCATATAAATTTACATGCCCACCTATATGCAGCTTCCACTGCTCTCCCTGTCCGGTGACAGCACACTATTCCTCTCTGCTCCATGCAAGTCTCATCCTCCCAACCATCTCCTTTTCCCTCCTCTCCACCCACTCTCCTTCCTCCAGCCAGAGGTCAGCAGGATGATATCCTATAGATGTATAGAACCATAAAGTGCATCCAATATATGGTCACTGTGCATTACCAAGTCCAATCCATTCATGTCCAAAGAGTGGACCTTCGTTATGATTTATGGGCAAGGGCAGCATCAGGGCCAGGGGCCATGCTCCCAGGGGAACCCTGAAACCACTGGACCATCAATTGAGGTCTTTAGTGAAGATCTCAGGATGCATCCCTTTTTATTCTTGTGTTGCCAGTGAGACTAATCTCTGTGAGCTCCATCGCGACTATCACTGGTGGTGGCCGGGCACCATCCGGTTCTTCCGGTCCCACGTCGATGTAGGCACCCACTGATGTGGGTCTCTCTATCTTCTAGGTTGTCTTTACCGCATGTCATTTTGGTCCTCGGTGAGCATCCGTTCCTGCTGAGTTGGGACCATTTGCTGTGTCCTTGGATGGAAGCTTGACAGCTTTTAAGACCCCAGACGCCACTCACCAATGTGGGGTGCACAGAGCCCTCTTAGCAAAATGCTAGTTGTGCCAATTGTCCTCGATTTCACCTAAGAGCATGGTCCCCTGCCCCTTGCCCCAGCTACTCTATCCTTGCAATATTGGGTTAAGATGGAAGGAGTATTCAAGTTATGCTGAAGTCCACTTAATGTTGTTCTTGTTTCTAATGTGTGCTATCACTGATTTCACCCAACCAGATTTCTATCAACTATCTAATCTAAATCCTCCCCCCACCTTGCCCTCCCTTGCAGCTGTCAGAGAGCCTTTTCTTCTATGCACAAGTCTATTTTTGAGATCTTATCATAGAGGTCTCATACAATATTTGTCCTTTTGTCGCTGACTACTTTCACTCAACATGATGTCTTCCACTAAAGATGTCTTTTGCAGCAGATTTTCCCAATGTAATGCATCTTTTGCAGCTTCCATGGGCACTGATTGTGGACCCAAGTAAAATGAAAACCTTGACAACCTCAATCCTTTCTCCATTTATCATGATGTTGCTTACTGGTCCTGTTGTGAGGATTTTTGTTTTCTTGATGTTGAGGTGTAATCCATACTGAAAGCTGTGGTCTTTCATCTTCATAAGTGTTTCAAATCCTTTTCATTTCAGCAAGCAAGGTTGTGTCATCTGCATAACGCAGGTTGTTAATGAGTCTGCCTTAAATCCTGATGCCTCATTCTTCATGTAGTCCAGCTTCCAGAATTATTTGCTCAGCATACAGATTGCAAAAGTATAGTGAAAGGATACAACCCTTACTCAAACCTTTGCTGACTTTAAACCATGCAGTGTTCCCTTCTGTTCATATGACTGCCTCTTGATCCATATACAGATTCCTCATGAGTACAATTAAGTGTTCAGGAGTGACCATTCTCCTCAATGTTATCCATAATTTGTTATGATCCACATAGTCGAATGCCTTTGTATAGCCAATGAGTCACAGGTAAACATCTTTCTGGTATTCTCTGCTGTCAGCCAAGATCCAGCTGACATCAGCACTGATGTCTCTCGTTCCACATCCTCTTCTGAATCCAGCTTGAATTTCTGGGAGTTCCCTGTCAATGTACTATTGCAGTTGCTTTTGAATGATCTGGAGCAAAATTTTACTTGTGTGTGATATTTATGATATTTTTTTATAATAACTGTGTATTCCTTCCATCTTCTTTTGATGCTTCCTGAGTGCTTTAACATTTTTCCCTGTAGAATTCTTCAGTATTGTAACTCAAGGTTTGATTTTTTTTTCTTCAGTTATTTCAGCTTGAGAAATGTGAAGCGTGTTCTTTCCTTTTAGTTTTCTATCTCCAGCTCTTTCATGTGTCATTATAATGCTTTGTCTTCTCAAGTTACCTGTCAAAATCTTCTGTTCGGTTCTTTTACTTAGCTACTGGACATCCAAGAGCAAGTTTCAAAGTCTCTTCTGACATCCAATTAGTTTTTTCTTTCTCTCTTGTCTTTTTAATGACCTCTTGCTTTCTTCATGGATGATGTCTTTGATGTCATTCCACAATTCGTCTGGTCTTCAGTCATCAGTGTTCAGTGCATAAAATCTGTTCTCAAGATGGTCTCTACACTCAGGTGGGATATACTCGAAGTTGTTCTTTGACTCTTGTGGACTTGTTCTACTTTTCTTCAGTTTCAATTTGAACTTGTATATGAGCAGTTGATGGCTGATGGTCTGTGTTGCAGTCAGCACCTTGTCTTGTTCCACTGTCTCATTTCACCGATGTAGTAGATTTGGTTCCTGTGTATCCCATCTGGCAAGGTCCATATGTTATAGTCACCATTTATGCCAGTGAAAAAAGGAATTTGCAGTGAAGAAGTCATTATTCTTGTAAAATTCTATCATGTGATCTCCAGCATCATTTCTATCACCAAGGCCATATTTTCCAACTACTGATCTTTTTTCTTTTTTATTGTGATTAAGTGAAAGTATACAATTCAAATTAAATTTACCTGCCTGCTTACCTGAAGCTCCTTCTGCTCTCCTTGCTGGTGACAGCACATTCCTGTTTTTTATTCTTTACTTGTCATAGCCTCTTAATCTCCTGTCCTCTCCTCTCCAACATCTCGTCTCCTTTCTAGAAAGAGACCAGTAGGACAGCATCCTGTAAATGCATGGAACCATAAAGTACACACACCATATGGTTACACTGTGTCTCCAAATCCAGTCCATTTTTGTCTGAAGAGTTGACCTCAGTAGTGTTTTCTGGACAGGGGCAGCAGTGGGTCTAGGGGCCATGCTCCCAGGTGATCCCCAGGCCATCGGAGCATCAGTTGCAGTCTTTTAGTAGAGTTCTTGAGCTACACTCCTCTTTTGCTCATGCCGCCACAGGGACTCAACACTGTGTGCCCCACCATGGCTGTCTTCGGTGGTGACTAGGTACTATCTGGTTCTTCTGGTCATGTGTTGATACAGTCCCCCATTCACATGAGTCCTTATGTCTCCTGGGCTCTTTTTACCTCATGGCTTTGTTTTTCTTGGTGATCGTCTGTTCCAGATGAGTTGGGACAATTTGATGTACCTCAGATGGCAGCTTGCTAGCATTTAAAACCCCAAACGCTACTCACCAATATAGGGTACAGAAGACTCTCTTAGCAATAGGCTAGTTATGCTAATCAGCCTCAATGTCTCCCAAGAACATGGTCCCCACTCCCCATACCGACTTCTCTATCCTTGTCATATTGGGTTAAGATTAGAAGAGTTTTCAGTTTATGGTGAAGTCCAGTTAAGTTAATCTGCTTTCTACTGTGTGCCTTCACCTAATCAGATTTCTATCAGCTATCTAATCTGTGACCAGCCTTCTCCCTCTCTCCCCACCCTTGTAGCCATCAAAGAGGCTTTTCTTCTGCATGTAAGCCTATTTTTAAGTCCCATTACCTAGTAAGGGTCTCATACAATATTTGTCCTTTTGCCGCTGACTGATTTCACTCAGCACAATGTCTTCTAACTGAAACCATGTTATGAGATGCTTCCTAAAATCATCATTGTTCTTTATCATTGCATAGTGTTCCACTGAGTATATGTACCACAGTTTGTTTATCCATTCACATATTAATGGGCATCTGGGTTGATTCCATCTTTTTGCTATTGTCGACTGTGCTGCAATAAACACTCATGTAACCGTTTGTGTGACAGCCTTTGTTTTTGTAGGATATATTCCAAGCAGTGGGATTACTGGATCAAATGGTATATCTATTTCCAGCTTTTTAAGGAAACACCAAATTGCTTTCCAAAGAGGTTGAACCATTTGATCCTTTTTCTTTGTTTCCAACTTTTGTGTTCAAATCACCAGTAACTATCAATGTATCCTGATTGTATGTTCAGTCAATTTTGAACTGCAGAAACTGGTTAAAATCTTCAGTTTCTTCATCTTTGGCCTTCGTGGTTGGTATGTAAATTTGAGTGATAGTCCTATTAATTGGCCTTCCTTGTAGACATGTGGATGTTATCTTATCACTGACAGCATTGTACTTCAGAATAGCTCTTGAAATGTTCTTTTTGACTATGAATGTAACATCATTCCTCTTCAAGTTGTCATTTCTGGCATAGTAGACCATATGATTGTCCAATTCAAAATGGCCAATACTGATCCATTTCAGCTCACTGATGCTTAGGATACAGATGTTTATGCTTTCCATTTCATTTTTTGACAATTTCCAATTTTCCTAGATTCTTACTTCATACATTCCACCTTCCAATTATTAAGGGATGTTTGCAGGTGTTTCGTCTAATTTTGACACGCCACATCAGCAAATGAAGGTTCCAAAGGCTTTACTCCATCCTCATCATTAAGCCTGACTGTATTTTGAGAAGGCAGCTCTTCTCCAGTTGTTTTTTGTGTGCCTTCCACCCTGGGAGGGGCTCGTTTTCTAGCGTTATATGTGACAATGTTCTGCTGCTATTCATAACATTTTCCCCGGCTAATTGTTTTAAGAAGTAGGCTGCTGGGGCCTTCTTCCTAATCTGTCTTAGTCTGGAAGCTCAGCTGAAACCTGTCTGCCATGGTGACTAATGGTAGCGCAGCTTCCAGCAGCACGGCAACGTGCAAGCTCCCACAGCACGACAAGTGACAGATAAGTGCAGGGGACACTGCTGGCAAATCCTTGTGGGGCTCCAACTCAGAGGCCTCCAGCCGAGCATCAGAGCAGATGTGGATCGCAGGACCTGAGGACGGGGGTGCCCTGGCCCTGCGCTGCCTCGGTCAGAATCAGGCGGCTGAAGATGAAGCTGCGCAGACGGGCGGTTGGTGCTGCAGGCGGAGCGGGTCAGAAGCTTTAGGGCCGCTCCCTGGCGCCGGGGGCCTGACTGGTGGGCTTCGCCAGGGTTTTTCCCTAAGGGTCCACCTGTGACTGGATCTTCCTGTCCCCACAGCACATTTCCTGAGGCAGTTTAAGGCTGAGTGTCATTTCACCAACGGGACGGAGCGGGTGCAGTTTGTGGCCAGAGGCGTCTGTAACAGGGAGGAATACATGCGCTTTGACAGCGACGTGGGGAAGTTCGTAGCTGTGTCGGAGCTGGGACGGCAGGCCGCCGAGGAGTATAACAGCCAGAAGGAGCTCCTGGAGCGGGCGAGGTCCCGCAGAGACACGTACTGCAGACAGAACTACAAGGCTGTGGAGAACTTCCTCACAGAGATGCAAGGTGGGCGCGCCCGGGGGAGGGGGTGGATGGCGCCCCTGCAAGCGGGAGAGACTGGGGGGGTCGGAGAGGGGACGGCGGGGAGGGGGCGGCGGGGAGGGGGCACCTGGGGTGTGACCGTGCAGAGGAAGAGAGGGTTCATACGCTTGTGAGTGTGTATGTGTGTGTGAGCGGGACAGAGACAGAGAGGCAGGCGAGTATGGGGTTGTGAGTCAGTTGTCCACCTTAGCGGGAATCCATGAGTGTGTTTTTGAAGAATACTGTGAGTACTCACTATGCTGGTGTGTGACTGTGAGAGAGGAGGGTGTGTGTGAAGTCTGTGTTAGAGAGGGTGGACCCGTGAGGTGAGGGCGTGCTCCAGAGAATGCTGTCTGTCTGTGCTTTTGTGTGTGGTGTGGGCCTCGAGTATGAGAGGGCAGAGGAAAAGAATGGGGGTGTGGGGCGCGGAATTGTAAATGCAGGAGAGAGGCCTTCAGGTTGTCCTTGGGGCCACTGTGGGGCCAGCTGAGGTGGGCTGAGGTGGAAGCGGAGACGGAACTACAGTCAAGGGGCTTCTCCAGTCTCTGTCAGGCCTGTAAGGCTGGTCTTTGTTTTCATGAATTTGATCATTTGTTCTACATTTTTTGCCCCCTCTGTCTGGGACCCTCTGGTGCAATCCCAGTCAGAGCTGCCCATAGTTCTTCTGGTCTTGGGCTTGTGTAGACTGTGGTTCCTATGGTCCCTTAGTCCTGTGGACTAGTTGGCCCCTTAAGCCTTTAGTTTTTTCCCTCTCCTTTGCTCCTGACTAGAAGAGACTGATAATTATATCTCAGCTGCTTTCAAGCTTTTATTAAGATCCCAGACATTACTCACCAAAGTGGGATGTAGAACATTGTCTTTAACAGCTATTTTGTGCCCCCTAACATAGATATCCTAGGAGTCTATGGTCCTTTGCCTTCAAGTCTGGAAGTTCGTTCTGTGAGGTGTTTAGTTATGTCCAAGACGTTGCCCTGACTGTGCCACCTGTGTGATCTCTTGTCTATATTAATATGTGAGGAGCACTTACAGTCAGGTATTTAGAAATTTCCATCACTGATGTTGTATCTGCTGGGGTGTATTCTCTTACCACTTCCCTCACCTTTTGGCATATCTATCTATCTGTGTATTCATTTGTAGATTATTGTTGGTTGCTGCCAATGTTGCAAGATTGTCTATACCAGAGTAGTTAACCCAAAGCAAAACCTGTTGGCACTGAGTCATTCCAACTCATAGTGACCCTATAGGACAGAGTAGAATTGTCCTTGTAGGGTTTCTGAGGAGCAGCTGAAGGATTCAAAGTGCTGATCTTTTGATTAACAGTTGTATTCTTAACCACTGTGCCACCAAGGCTCCAGGAGATACCACAGTTATCCTTTATTTCTTTGTTCCTCTCCATTATCTTCTCTTGACTTTGTAATGTGCTGACTTTTCCCATCGTGTGTGTTGCCTTTCCCTTCACCAATATTAATTGGTGTCTGTGATCTCTTTGGCAATACCTCCCCTCCTCTTCTTCTCTTCCTCCTTCTTCCTATTCTTGGTCTTGCCCTCCCATCCGTGGTAACCATCAAAGAGTTTAGTTCTTTGGTTTTTTTCTGTATGTAAATCTTTCATTGTTACTTTATAAAAGCAGTGTAATGGATTGAATTCTTTAGTTGTGTGTCAACATGACTAGGCCATAATTCCCGATATTGTGTGATTGTCTTCCATTTTGTATCCTGATGTAATTTTCCTGTGTGTTGTAAATCTGCCTGTGATTAACCAGGTAAGATTAGGCTGTGTTGAAGAGGACTGGAGTGAGATGCAATGCCACTACTATACCACTACTCAGTTCACAGCTCTAATGTGATGTAACGGTAACTTCCCTGGGCTGTAGCTTGTATCACCTTTTATCTTACGTCACCTGAATAAAGAGATAGGCAACCTCACACCACCAAGAAAGAAGCACCAGGATCAGAGGACTCAGGGTCCCTGAGCTGAGAAGCTCCTAGACAAGAGGGATATTGGTAGCAAAGACTTTCCCCCAGAATTGACATAGATAAAAAGATTTCCCTGAGCTAATGCCCTGAATTCAGACTTCTAGCCTCCTATACTATGAGAGAATAAGTTTCTGTTAAAGCTATCCACTTGTGGTAGATGACCAAACATCATACAATGTTTGTTTTTTTGCAACTGACTTATCCCACTCAGCATAATACCCTCCAGATTTATTCATGTTGTGAAGTGTTTTGTTGTCATTGTTGCTTATCACTGTAGTACTACATTGTATGCATGTAGCACAGTTTGTTAATCAATTCATCTTTAATTAGCACTTAGGTTGCTTCTCTCTTTCTGCTAATGTGAGTAACACTACAACGAACATGGCTATGCATATTTCTATTCATGTCACAGCTCTTATTTCTTCAGGGTAGATAGCTAGAGATGAGGTTGCTGGATCATATGGTATTTTGATTTCTAGCTTTTGAAGAAGTGTTGTATCATTTACCATTGTGGTTGTACCATTTTATATTCCCATTAGCAGTGCAGTGGTGTATAAAAGTTTCAACCTCCCCATATCCTCACAAACATTTTTTTCTTTCTTTCTTTTTTTTCAGATTAGTGCTGGTAATGAATGTCTGGGTGAGATATTATCTCTTTGTAGTTTTGACTTGCTTATCTCTAATTGCTAATGATCACTAGCATTTCTTTCTATGTTTTTTAGTGGCCTGAATATCTTCTTTGGTGAAATGTCTGTTCATATCCTTTGCCCATTTCTTAAATTGGATTATTTTGCAATTTTTTTTGTTGAAGTGTTCAAATTTTCTATACATTTTAGAGATTCTTGTCTGATGTATCATAGCCATTTTTTTTTCCAGTCCATAGGTTTTTTGTTTGTTTGTTTACTGTTCTGAAGAAGTCTTTTGTTGAGCATTAATGTTTAATTCTTAGGAAGTTCCATTTATCTAGTTAATCTTCTTATGTGTTTGAATTTTTAGTTGTATTTGGTAACCTATTTCTGCCATATATTAGATCCTCTAGCATTGTCGGTAATTTTTCCTCCATGATCTTTATAGTTTTAAGTTTTAAATTTAGGTCTTTGGACTATTTTGAGTTAGTTTTTGTGTATGGTTTAAGGTATGGATCCTATTTCATTTTTCTAAAAATGGATATCCAATTTTGCCAAAAACATTTGTTACAGAGGCTGTCTTTTCCCCATTTAATGGGCTTTAGGCCTTTGTCAGAGTTCAGCTGACCACTGGTTGTTTGATTTATGTGTGGGTTCTCAATTCTGTTCAGTTGTCTGTATGTCTGTTGTTATACCAATCAATAGTTGGCTGTTTTGACTACTGTGGCTGTAGAGTAGGTTCTGAGATCAGGTAGTGTGAAGGCTCCTACTCTTCTTCTTTTCCAATAATGCTTTACTTATCTGGAGCCTATTTTCCTTCCGTGTAAAATTAGTGATTAGTGCTTCCATCTCATTAAAGAATGTTATTGATGTTTGGACCGGGATTGCATTGTATCTGTAGATTGCTTTAGGTAGGATTGACATTATGACAGTGTTGAGTCTTTCTATCCATGAACGTGGTATGGTTTTCCATTCACATAAGCCTCTTTTGATTTCTTTGTCATTTTTTTATAAGTCTTTTATGTCACTGGTTTGATTTATTCCTAAACATTTTCTGTTCCAGGGTTATTATAAATGGTATTGTTTTCTTGATTTCCTTTTAGAAGTTCTCTTTGTTGTTGTAGAGGAATCTAACTAATTTTTGTATGTTGATCTTCTATCTGCTATTCTGCTGAATTTAATAGTTCCAATAGTTTTCTTGTGGAATCTTTGGGGCTTTCCATGTATAAGATCATAGCATCTCTGAGTTTTATTTCTTCCTTTCCCATCTAGATGCCCTTTATTTCTTTTTCTTGCTTTGAGAAGTCCTTCTAGCTAGGACCTTCAGCACAATGTTAAATAGAAGTGTTGATAAAGGGCATCCTTGTCTTGTTCGTGTTATTAGTGGGAATGCTTTCAACTTCTCGTTGTTGAGAATGATGTTGGCTGTTGGTTTTGTATAAATTTGCTTTCCTATCTGTCATGAATTGAATTATGTCCCCCCAATAGTGTGTAGCAATTTGACCAGATCATGAGTCCCGCTATTGTGTGGTTGCTCTTCCTAGGGCAACCTATAGGTTGATCTTCCTATATTGTAAATCCTAATCTCTGCCTGTGGTTAATATGACAAGACTGGATTATGTTAAAGATGATTAGGGTAGGAATGTAACATCCTTACTAGGGTCATCTCCATGATCCAAGGTAAAGGGAATTTTCTTGGAGTATGGCTTGTGCCACCTCTTATCCTTTTATCCTACAAGAAATAAAAGGAAAGGAAAGCAAGCAGAGAGTTGGAGACCTCATGTCACCAAGAAAATCGTTCTGGGGGTAGAGTGTGTCCTTTTGGACCTCAGGTTCCTGCACTGAGATACTTCCAGATCAAAGGGAGACTGATGCAACACAAGCACTTTTTTCCAGAGCCAACAGAGAGGAAAAGCTTTCTGCTGTAGCTGGCACCCTGAATTTAGGTTTGTAGTCTACTGGACTGTGAGAAATAAACTTTCTTTTGTTAAAGCCATCCATTTGTGGTAGTTTTGTTACAGCAGTAAAAGATGACTAAGACATTATCATGAAATGAATTAAGGAATATTCTTTCCTTTTCTAGTCTATGAAATAGTTTGAATGGTACTGGTGTAAGCTCTCTTCTAAATGTTTGGTAGAGTTCTCCAGTGAGCAATCCAGGCCAGGGCTACTTTTTGTTTTGTTTTGTTTTTTAGTTGGAAGCTGTTATTATTATTAACTCTTTGATTTTTTCTCTTATTATTTTTTTTTTCAGATTTCTTATTGCAGTTTGTGTTACTTTAGGTAGATAATGTGCTTGAAATATAATTTTTTATTAATGTTGTAATGTTACCATTTTTATAAAAAGACTAGTAGTATTTAACTAGTTAGATATTATTGCTTCGTGTACTTGTAACACAATTTGCTTCATAGTCTCCTTTGTTAGGTTTTTGTTTTCCTATGTTGCCAAATACTCAGTTGAAAATTTCCCTTTTAACTTTTAATTTATAACTCATGATTTCTGAGACTCTTCAACATTTTTCATATGTTTATTGGCCAGTTGTAATTATTACTCCAAGAATTATCTATTAATTATTATCTCTAGGGTGCCAGTGTTTTTTCAGATTTTAACATGTTGCCGATACTTGACTCAGCATTTTTTTCAGTTTTTGGCTTATAGTTTGACTGTGTTGTTTTCAATGCTAGGAATTTAAATGCTTTTATTAAATGAGATAGATTGCAAAATTTTTGTCATGATTTACCATCTAATATCTACAATTTTGTGGTATTGTGAAAATGTAGCCTCCTAAGTTTCTCCTTTAAAAAAAAAAAAAGTATTTACTGAGCATCTACCAGTATTGGGGATTGTCAAAAGCATTAAGTACATATATTAATGAGCCCAATTCTATCCTGACCTCAAATATTAGTTTGGAAAGAGAAACAGTTGGAAATATAACACCAGATACATTTGTTTTGAAAAAAGAGAGAAATTAATCAAATGAGAGTAACTATTATATGTATTTTTTGAAATGAATGAATGTCTTTGTTTCTTTATTTCTTCTTCAGACCTCATGCTTTCCCTGGGACTCAGTTCACAGAGCTACAGAGTCACCTCTATTTTTTGTTTGATATTTTATTTTTTACTGCTATTGAAAATATACAAAGCAAAACATACACCAATTCAACAATTTCTACACTGATTATATTCTTCAAATCATGCAACCATTGTACCTTCCTTTTCTGAGTTGTTCTTCCCCTATTAACATAAATTCATTGCCCTCAAGTTTCCTATCTAACTTTTGGAGCTGCTGTTGTCAGTTTGATCTCATACAGACAGATCTTAAAACAGCACAAGGCTCAAGGCAGACAGACTTTAATAATGAAGATAAACTATGGTTTCAAAAATCTGGCGGTATACTGCTTAAGTGCTACATCTGCTCACTAAAAGATCAGCAGTTCAAATCCACCAAGTGCGCCTTGAAAACTCTATAGGGCAGTTCTACTCTGTCTTATAGGGTTGCTATGAGTTGTAATCGACTCAGTGGCAGTGGGTTTGGTTTTTTTATATTGTTCAGTTTACAGAAGACTTTAGGGAATATTTTTGGCTTGATATTTGAAGATTATCTCAGGGCAAAAGCTTCTGAGATTTATACAGTCTCAATGGCTCCACAAAGTCTGGATTTTGTGACAATTTAAAATTTTGTTTTTCTCATTTCCCCTTTCCTTTTTATCAGGATGCATCTTTTCAAGCTTTGATCAAAATGTTTAGTACTGATAGTGGGCATCATCCAGTTCTGGTTTCAAAGAAAGTAGTTGTTTATAGAGGCAGTTATCCATACATTCCATTTTCTTTGCTATTCTTTACTCTTTTCATTCTCCATTGCTCGAGGCAAATAGGAAACAATTTTTGTTGTTTGATGACAATGGCAAGTTTCATTTTCTTAAATTGTACTTTAGATGAAGTTTTATAGAAGAAACTAGCTTCTAATTAAACACAAAACTTTATTTTGTGTCATTTGATACCAACCCTAGAATATGTCAACATTCTCCTCTTCTTGACCGTGAGTTCCCCATTACCCACTTTACTATTCCCTCCTGCCTTGTCAATTGTATCCCTGGGCTGGTATATACATTCAGTCTTGTTTCTCAGGGTTTCATCACTTTTCTTTTTTCTCTGATTTTTCCTCAAACAAAATGGTATCCAAAAATTTGCCTTCAATTTCACTGATCCTGTCTTCTATTGTTTCAAATCTACCCCTCAAATCTTCTATGACACTGTCTATTTCTAAAATACTATTTATCTTTTGCATTTCTAATTGCTATTTTTTGTGTGATTTCTAGTTGTGAGTTTGACATTTTGTTCATGTATTACTTTCCTGAACTTTTCCATTGTTTTGTCCCTGTTTCCCATAATTTTTTCTGCCAACTCTTAGAAAGTTTTGAATATTAGTAATCTGAATGCCTTTTCAGGTAGTTCTAATGCCTTTTGTTCTACTGGAAGGTCATTTGGTGTTTCATATTGGATGCCTACTGGAACCATCTGTCTTTATTTTATTTTATTTTTTTTTGATGTTTTAATGTTATTTGCTGTCTTTGGGACATTCAGAGTTATTTTCTTTGTTTATTGATTGCAGATTTGTTTTATTCTGCTTTTTTGTTTTATTTGGTTATATCTGAGCAGGGGGCTGGACATTCTTTGTTGTTTGCTCATTTGCAGGCACAATATTTTTCATCACCTTGTCCAATGGTCAGGGCCAATCATTCAGCTGTGGTGCAGCAGGGCAGGTCTAGCAGGAGGGGAGGGGCTAAGCTGGGTCATTTGTGGAACATACTGGGACCAACAAGTCTGGTCTGGGTATCAGTGTAGGGCACCTTCTGGTAGACTATGCCTGTGTTGCTCAGGGATGCAATGCTCAGTGCACAGTGCAGATAGGCATGAGGGAGAAGGATGTTGTGGTGTGTGGAGCTAAGTAGGTGTCAGAAAGAAAAAAAAGGAGCCAAAAAAAAAATAAGTAAATAAAAATTGCTGGGGGAACTTGCCACTGAACTGTCACAGACCCGGGGAAGCCACGTGCTGGTGGCTTTCTAACCAGGAGTTGAGGCACAGATCGTCATGAAGGGACAGATATGGCACACACAGCTCAGTAGGCAGGAGAAAGGAAGGGAGAGAGACAAGAAACTAGATAAAAAAGAGAAGCAGAGACAGAAGTACATGCAGCTAGGTGGTCATGAGAAAGGAATGGAAGGACTGTAGACAGAGACAAGAAACCAGAGAAAGGGTGAAAAAATAAAGGTATCAAGTGGATGGGAGGAAGGAAAAGCAGGAAAACAGAGAGAGACAAGAAACTGAGGTGAAAAAAGAAGCAAAAAACACCCTAAGGGAGCCCACCAGAAACAGGTCCCCAGCTGAGCAGTACTGCAAAGTCCATGCAGAAAGATCAGAAATGGCACACGATGGCAGGTGTTAAGGAGGAGGGTAAGGAAGAGGTAGAGAGAGATAAGAAATCAAGAGGAAAAAAAAGATATCTGGTGATTGGAAGAAAGGAAAATCAGGAAGGTAGAGCAAGAAAAAAAAATTGAAAGACAAAAAAAGAAGAAAATAATACCCCAAGGGAGTCCACTGGAAGTAGGTCCCCAGCTGAAGAGCACTGCACAGCCCATGCAGAAGGAGCAGAGATGGCACTTCTTGCCAGATATTTAGGAGAAGGGTAGTAAGGAAGAAAGGTACAGACAAAAAACCACAAAAGAAAGAGACAAAAGAAGGAAGGAGGGAGGGAGGGAGGAAGGAAGAAAAGAAAACCTTGAAAAAGCCCACCGGAAGTAGATCTGGTGCTGCACAGCCTGTCTAGAAGTAGCATAGATGGCACATGGCACCAGGTGTTCATGAGAAAAGAAGGAAAGGATGTTAGAGACACAAAATTAAAAAGAGAAAAAAAAAAATCCCCAAGGGAGCCTATTGTGTTGGTGGTGTAGACCAGGAAAGTGCCTCTCAAGACAAGTGATGCTGCACAGCCCACCTAGAAGGGGTGGAGTCAGCACACATCACGAGGTATCAGGAGATAGAAAAGAAAGAAAGTAGAAAGATGAGAAACTGAGAAATGAAGAAAACAGAAAAAAAGAAAAAAGATAGGGAATAACCCCGAGGAACCCCACTGGCATGGCAGCATAGACTGGGGAAGTGGTTCCTCAACTGAATGGTACTTCACAGCCTATCAAGAAGAAGCAGAGAAGGCACACAGAGCCACATATTTGAGAGAAAGGGAAGGAGGTGAGGGAGAGAGAGAGCAGAAACCAAAAGAAGCCGAAAAAGCAACAAGAGCAGCAAAAAAATGGCATGGAAGAAACCAGCTGGTGTGGGTGGAATGAATCCAAGTGGCAAGCAGCTGGTGCCTCTCTGGATGATCATCAGCCCACTGGGAAGCAGTGGAGGCTGAGCAGTGGGAAGAAGGTTGGGGTAGGAAAGTATGCATTGCTGGTTACCAGGGGCTCTGTCTCCTGCTGGGAGCTCTTTGAAGCTGTCATCCCATACTTCCACCATTCTTGGTAGCTAAGGATTCCAAGATGGTGAATCTGTGTGGTGTTAGGTGATAGAAGACCTCCACTCCGTATCCCTTCCCTCTCTCAATTCTCAGTGTTCTATTCGGTACAACTATCCCATTGCTGTTCTCCAATCTAATACTACTACTTTGAATCACATGTTCTCTCAGTGTAGGAAAGAATAATAATTAGTTAACATACATTGAAAGCTGAGTTCCAGTCACTATTTTACATATTTTAATAGCATCAGTTAACACATAATCCTAAGAAGTAAGTTACTATTATTATCCCTCTTTATAAAGGTGAGGCACAGGGAATATAAAAAAAAAAATAAATTCTTCCAGAATTACCCAGTAACAGGCAGAGCCTAGATTTGAACCCATCCACTTTGGCAAAAAAATGCACAATTTCCATCTAATATTACATGCCTTGTAAAGACATGTAAATACTGCAACAGTGAATAACAATTTTAATTATTGAGAAATCCAGAATTAAACTCAGGTCTCTGAAATCTAATGAGTCTGTGCTTAAGGATTAAATTTAAGGCCCATGACATACTGAATGCTATGGCCACATGGCCAGCTTTGATGGAAGCCTGCCCAAGACTCGAGCCTGGGTTTGAACAGAGACAGAAAGGCAGTTAAGCAAGAGCTCCTCTGACTTCCTCACTTGTTCTCTCTGCTCTGCCTCTTCTCTCCTAGTGGAGCCTCTGGTGACCATGTATCCTGCAAAGACTCGGCCCCTGCAACAGCACAATCTCCTGGTCTGCTCTGTGAATGGTTTCTATCCAGGCCACATTAAAGTCACATGGTTCCGGAATGGCCAGGAGGAGGAAGCTGGGGTCGTCTCCACAGGCCTCATCCAGAATGGAGACTGGACTTTCCAGATCCTGGTGATGCTAGAAACTGCTCCTCAGAGGGGAGAGGTTTACTCCTGCCAAGTGGAACACGCAAGCCTGACCAGCCCTGTCATAGTGGAATGGAGTGAGACACTCTCTGACCTCATTACTTCCTCACTCACCAAGAAGGGGGCTTTGCTTATCCCTGGGTGTCAGGTTCCCCTTTTCTTACACCATATTTTCATCTGTTCCATGTTCTCCTCTCCTGAGGAGTAGCTCTGTGATCCCTTCCACAAATACCTATACCACTGGGGAGGCAGTTATGCCTGGTAAGCAGAATGAGGATGTCTGTGTTTTGAAACTTCTCACCATGTCACAGGACATGGTCACCATCTCAGCCCTACCCTCAGGCCTACCATCTCAGGCCCCTACCCCTGGGTCTCTGCATCTGCTTCTGGTGCTCTTGCTGTGAGTTGTGTAGACATTCGTTGTGATTTGAGGAGAGGAACATCCTCTGCAGTGCAGGGCCCTTCCTGACCTGAGGGGAATGTAATCTCAGCTCTGCCTTCTGCTAGACAAGCTACTTAACCTCACTGAGGCCCAGGCTCCTCACACATCAGATGTATAGACAAACTACATGTGAGAGCTGCGATATCTGACGAGTTAAATGCTTGAACCTTGTATCTCCTCAATGAGATTTTTAAAAATTTTGTTTTTCTGAAGTGGCCAGTTACTCTGTTTGGAAGAGCCAACTTCTTTCCCCATTCTCAAAGCTCTGAATCTCAGTCTCAGTTAGAGAAGTTGGATTTGGGATAAAAACCACTAAACCTGGCTTCTTCTTGTAGGGGCACAGTCTGAATCTGCACAGAACAAGATGCTGAGTGGAATCGGGGGCTTGGTTCTGGGTCTGCTCTTCCTTGGGGTGGGGCTGTTTGTCTACTTCAGGAATCAGAAAGGTAAGTCATCTGTTGACTGAGATTCCCCTTGGGCTTCTCTGAGAGCAGAAATATGGCTTTATTCAAATTAGTTTTCAATATAGTGGTGATCCTGCATAAAGTTTTTATTTTCCAGTCAATTTCAAATTTCAGAACATCTAGAGATAAAAAAAATCTATGGCCTTTTTGTTAAAGTATAGAGGCCATAATCTGTGGCCGATAAAAGAAAAGCTACTATGCACGGACACCTTAGATCAAGATCCTGGGGCAGATGAAGGAGGAGCCACAGAGGCTAATAAAATGATGTTGGGATTTGTGTGGCAGAAGCTTTATAGATTCCAGGTTCTCAGATTCTGCTGTCTTCTCTACCACTATGTGCTACTAGTTGTGGTATTACAGGACTCTCAGGTGGAAGGTGCAGAACTGAGGACACAGTATGTGGGGACAGACATGCCTCTACGAGGTCTGACAAGTCCGTGAACCTAATTGTCCTAGGTGCTACATACCTCATTGCTGAATATCACTACAGTCACTTTTGAAGTACTCCTTTTTGGAAGCTATGCACTGACACCAATGCCTAGGCCAACATTCAAAGCAATTTTGGGACTCTTTCTGGAATGACCATTGTACATGGTGGCACGGTAGCAAGTTCGCAAAACTTAATTGTATAGTTGTCCATAAGGGTGTGTTTAGCAGTACGAATAACTGTACTGCAACACCCTCCCCAACCACCTGATCTGGCCCCCAGTGACTTTTTTCTTTACCTGGAAATAAAGGAAACATTGAAAGGAAGACATTTTGATGACATTTAGGACATCAAGGGGAATATAATGACAGCTCTGATGGCCATTCCAGAAAAAGTGTTAAAATTGCTTTGAAGGGTGGGCTGGTTACCGGCATCAGTGCATAGCTTCCCAAGGGGAGTACTCTGACGGTGACCATGGTAATATTCAGTAATGAGGTATGCAGCCCTTTTCCTAGTATGAGTTCATGAACCTAATTGTCAGACCTCATACGTCTTACAAACATGTATTTTCTTCTCTCCTCCCCAGCACACTCTGGACTTCGGTCAACAGGTAATACACCTTAATTGTGTTTCAGAATGACATTTGATTCTCTTAGAATTGATAGTCTAGGTGACAAGACAGGAGACAGAAATATTAAGACTTTGGATTAAGACTACTGATCAGACAGTTTGTATTAAACACTCTTCTGCATAAAAGTCCGGAGCTCTAGAGCAGCAGTGGATGGCAGAGATTTAAGCTTCTTTTATTTTTCTTTCTTCTGATTGGGTTTCTATAATGTGAGGTCTTGAGAGAGCAGGAAAAGAAGTTGTTTGCAGAGTTAGGTTTGAAAACAACACTCTTCTCTGTCTTCTTCAGGACTCCTGAGCTGAAGATGACAGGCCTCAAGGAAGAACCCTCTGTCTCAGCTTCTTTGCAGCTTTGAAAGATTTTGCGCTTCCACAAAGAGAAGGCTTATTCAAGATCTGGCTCATTCCTGGTTCATGGGCCATATCCCAAATGTCCTCCTTGATGGGTTTCCTCAGCCCTTGGCCTCGGCCTGGAGGGCCCCAATATTGCTTATAGTACCTCGTGTTCACTTTTTCCCATTCCTTTTGATTCGGCCCTTACTCTTTCTGATTTATCTGAACTCACCACATGCTCGCATTACTTTATAAAAGTTTTCTCAAATAAGCACAAGAGTGAAAATTATCTCTTGCCTACAGTTTCAAGAAAAAGAAGTAGAAATAAAGGAGAAAAGGAGGATTACATTGCAATAATTGCTTTCACTTATGCTTGTGAATTTTGGTCAGATGTGGATCTGGAAGATTTCCTTTCCTCTTTGCGTACTTTTCGTTGGGTCCTCCATGTGCTGTACAGAATGTTTCACTGAGCTAGGAGAAAGCCTTTTAATGCACCCAAATCATAGTGGTCTCATTCACTTGTGCCTCATCAAAGACAAATATACAGATCTCTTTGCACCATGGGCTACACGGGAGATGACAAACGTGAGAAACCGTTACGTCTAGAATTGTTAGATTGTCAGTGTTTTTATTTAATTTCTTGACAAAAGCCTATATGTTCTTGCTGGGTAGCATCAACTCACGTTTTGAGTCTTTGTGTGTATGTGTGTGTGAGAGAGAGAGAATATATTGAGTAATAAATGCCAACATAACCTATTTACAATTTTAAAAAGTAGGCAAGAGTATCGTTTATTTGTTCAACTTTTAGAACTTTACATGCTGGTACTTATGAGATTCTATTTTCAAAGGAATTTTTTTTTAAAGAGGCATAATAAGGAGTGATCAACTCTCTAATATGCTAAAACTTATACATCTATTTTTGAAAATATGTTTTGGGTGTTTATTGCTTGTTGGTTAAATGCACCAGTGAAACAGTCTAAAATTAGATGCGAAAACATTTGAAGTTTAAGATAAATGGAAAGTTTCTAGTTGTTGTAAGGTCTATCCTAAACTCATTCCTTTCAAAAACATATAAAGTAAAAAGTTACTTTATATGTTACTTTATTATTGTCATTTTTATATCTAGGGTTAAAAATTTAAAAAATAAAAAGTTTTCTAAACCCTGACGCATTTCTGTTGGTAATCTATGATGTTCCAACCACTCAAGAAAATGGTAGAAAAATTTCTTAGAAGTCTAAACCTATATCTGTTATGTTGTTGTTAGGTGACATCGAGACATAGGTGACCTTATGTATATAACAAATCAAAATGTTTCCTGGTCTTGTGCCATCTCACAACTGGTGCTATGTTTGAACCTACTGTTGCAGACAGTGTGGCAATCTATCTCATTGATTGTCTGTCTTTTTTACTGACTCTACCAGGCATGACGTGCCTTTCCAGGGATTGGTCCCTCCCCATAACATGTCCAAAGTAAGTGAGATAGAGTCTGACCATCCTCACTGCTTGGGAACATTTTGGCTGTACTTCTTCCAAGACAGATGTTTTTGTTCTTTTGGCAATATTCTTTGCCATCACTGTAATTCAAAGGTGTTTTTTTTTTTTCCAAAAGTAGTCTTTTTTGGTCTTCCTTATTCATCATCCAGCTTTTGCATGCACACAAGGCAATTGAAAATACCATGGCTTGTGTCAGGCACACCTTAATCTTCAAAGTAACATCTTTGTGTTTTTAACATTTTAAAGAGATCTTTTGCAGTAGATTTTCCCAATGCATTACATCATTTGATTTCTTGACTGCTGCTTCCATGGATATTGATCATGTATCCATGTAAAGTGAAATCCACAACAACTTCAATATTTTCTTCATTTATCATGACATTGTCATATAACCTAGCAATCCACTTCTTGGAACTTAGGCTATGGAGCAAAAAACACGTCTTTACAAAGATAGATATGTAAATGTTGATGGAAGCATTAGTCATAAATAATAGCTCCACACTGAAAAACAGTCAAATATCCATTGACTAGTGAATGCTAAACAAAATGTGCTATATTCATGCAATGGAATGCTGCTGAACAATGAAAAGGAAAAAATGTTGATATATGCTACGACAAAAATTTTGAAAACACTGTATTCACTAAGTGAAAAACACCATGCACAAAGATTGTCATATGATTCTGTTTATCTGAAATGTTTAGAAAAGGCAAATTTATAGATACTAAAAGCAGATCAGTGAGTGGCTAGTTCTTGGGGTGGGGATGTGATTTAACTTTAAACAGCAAACTTTTAAAATTATTTTTTCAAGAGTATTTTATTGTGCTTTAAGCTAAAGTTTACAATCAAGTCATTTTTTCATACAAGAACCTACATACACATTGCTATGTAACTCTAGCTGTTCCCTCCACAATGTGACAGCACTCTTCTCCTTTCCACTCTGTGTTTCCTGTGTCCCTTCAACCAGCTCCTGACCCCCTCTGCCTCCTTACCTCACCTCTGGACAGGAGCTGCTCAGTTAGTCTCAGGTATCTACTTAAAGCCAGAAGCACACTCTTAGCCAGTGTCATGGATTGAATTGTATCCCCCAAAAAATATGTATAGAAATTTGGCTGGGACGTAATCACCAGTAATGTGTGATTGCCCTCTATTTCGTGATTCTGCCTTGTTGTTAAAGAAGATTAGGGTGGGACTGTAAATCTCTTTCTGAGGTCATCTCCCTGCTGCATTGTAAAGGGAGTTTTCCTGGAGTGTAGCTTGCACCACCTTTTATCCTTCAACAGATAAAAGGAAAGGGAAGCAAACAGCAAATCAGGAACCTCACACCACCAAGAAAGCAGCACTGGGAGTAGAGCAGACCTGAGGTTCCTGCACTAAGATGCTCCCCGACCAACGACTGATGCAACACCAGGACTTTCCTCCAGAGCCAACAGAGGGTTGGGCTTCCCCTGGAGTGGACATCCTGAATTCGGATTTGTAGCCTTCTGGACTGTGTGAGAATGAACTTTCCTTTGTTAAAGCCATCCATTCTTGGTATTTCTATTAAAGCAGCACTAGCTGACTAAAGTAGCCAGTATTATTTTATGTCTTATAGTCCAGTCCAATCTTTGTCTGAAGAGTGGGCTTCAGAAATAGTTTCAGTTCTGGGCTAACAAGGAGTCCAGGGGCCATGTTTCTGTGGACATTCCAGTCTGTTGGACCATTAAGTCTAGTCTTTTTAATAGGGTTTGAGTTCGGCACCTCATTTTTCTCACACTACATCAGGAATGCTTTGTTGTGTTCCCTGCCAGGACAGTCATTGGTGGTGGCCAGAAACCATCTATTTTTTCTGGTCTCATGCTGATTAGTGTCTGGATTATGTGACCTTTTCTGTCTCTCTGGCATGTATTTTCCTTATGTCTTTGATGTCCTTTATTCGCCTCTGCTCCAGATGGATTGGGACCAGTTGATGCTTCTAGATGGCCACTTACTAGCATTTAAGACCTAGACACCACTCACCAACATGGGATTCAGAAATGTTTCTTCATCCTTCTGAGCTTTATTATGCCAACTGACCTAGATGTCCTTTGAAACCATGGTCCCCAGGTCCTTGCCCCTGCTACTCTGTCTTTCAAAGTGTTTGGTTATATTTAGAAAACGTCTTAGCTTTTAGTTTAGTCTTGTTTAAACAGGAAGCCCTTTAAGGTGATGAAAATGTTCTAAATCCGGATCATGGTGATACCCACTTCCATTGAGTCAGGCACAAGTCATAGCAACTCCAGAGGTCAGAGTAGAACTGCCCCATAGAGTTTCTAAGGAGTGCCTGGAGGATTTGAACTGCTGACCTTTTGGTTAGCAAATGTAGCACTTAACCCACTACGCCACCAGGGTTTCTGATTATGGTGAAAGAACCACAAATTTACTAAAATCACTAAAGTTTACATGTACAATGAGTGAATTTTGTCCTACATAAATTATATCTCAATAAATGCGTTACAATAATCTTGAAATAAAAAGGTCTTTTTAATTAAAACAAAAAATCTAGAAAATATAGAGGGAAAACATATCTGAATAAAAATTTTAAATTTCTTTGCATGGAGAAAATAAAATTAATGTTCAAATTTCAGGAAAAAATTGCAACAGGGAAAGCAGATGTTATGCTACATTTCTTATTATGTAAAATTATTAATGAATCAATAAATGAACAAGAATTCAACAGAAAATTGGGCAAAAGACATAAACTTTGCAAAACCAAGCCAAACCTGCTGCTATTCAGTGGATTCTGACTCACAGTGACCCTATAGGACAGGGTAGAACTGCCCCAAAAGGTTTCTGAGAATTTAAACCATTACTGAAGCAGACTGCCACATCTTTCTCCTGCAGAACTCCTGGTTGGTTTGAACTGCTGATTTTTCAGTTAGCAGCTGACCATGTAACCACTATGTATGTTACCAGGACACACAAAAGGGAATATGTTGATGCTCAGTAATAATCAGAAAAATTCAAATCCAAGCAGCAATGTGTTGAAATATTTTTCACCTCAAATTGACAAATACAACATTTTCTTTTCAAAACCAAGAATTTATGAGACTTCATAGGATTGGAGGCTCTCATACTGTTATTAGGAAAATGAATGAGTGGCAGCTTGGAGCTACCTACTCAAATTCAAAATACAAATCTGACATGATAGACAACAATGCAAAAAATATACTCTTGAGATCTATCCTAAAATTTTAGCCCCATATAAGTCCAAGGAGACTAAAATTGAATGTTTGTTGTACCTGTGTTTGGAACATTAAAGATATTTCCAAATTCTAAAAAAAAAAAAAAAAAAAGACCATTAAAAGATGGAGAAGTAGACACACGTCTCCTCATTTCCTTCTGAGAACTAAGGCCTGGATGATATCTGTATGGACCAATGAACACTTGGTGAGCCCTAGGCACCAGCATATTTGACTAGGCACCAGTATCAGACTAATCGTCCTCTCTCAAAAATGAGCCAGCAGCCATCCGACCTCTGCTTCTGCTGTTTCACAGTATCGGAGAACTGCAGCTTCCGTGAACAGCAGGTAAAGTACTTTCATTATCAGCTGTAAGGTGGAGTCTGCTGCTCCTGAATGCCTGTTTTAGCCAGCACATTGGACAGCTCCTAGTTCAATACCTGGACAGTTCTCCACACAGAAGTCAAGTTTAATTTTAAGGCTGAGAGGCCTATGTATTTGCCTGGAGATCTGTCTGTTGAGAGGCCCAGCATCTTTTCCTTCTCTGACCCACATTGTAGGGTTGGCTGATAGCTCCCAGTTTCTCCATAAGTAGGGCAGCCTCTTTGCCACTCAATAAGCAGAAACTTCCACCCCAGAGAGTCCACCTGGGGCAAATTGCTAGTGTATTAGGGACAGCTGGTAACCAACAACTGTCTTAGATCCAATATCAGAGAAATCAAAAAGTGTCTAGATGGCATCCAGGCAGCAGACCATAATTAATCATTTAAAGAAGCAGCCTTCAAATGCTCCAGAAAATTCCCAAAATATTCAAAAAATTTCCCAGATGAAGAAGCCTTTCTGAATCTATCAGAAGTCGAGTACAAAAGAATTATATATAGAACTCTCCTAGAGACTAAACAAAATGCAGTAGAACAAAATGAAAAATTTAGTAACCTATTTGAACTGATGGAACATCAATGATCTGAAATATTTCAGATCAATAACAAAATTACAGAATTATATAACTCCATCCAAAGCCAAAAGAGTAGGATTGGACAGAAGTTAGACTCAGCGACCTTGAAGACAGAGCAACTGACACCAGCATTTATGAGGAGAAATCAGAGAAAAGAAATAAGAAAAATGAAGAGGCATTAGGAAACATGTGGGACTCCATTAAGAGGGATAATTTACATTTAATTGGAGATCCTGAACAAGGGGGGATTAATGACAATATAGAGTATTGCTGTAGAGATGCTGACAGAAAACTTTCCCGAGATTGTAAGCAAAGAGAACATAAGTTTACTGAACACCACAAAAGCCAGACCCAAAAAGACACGAAGACATATTATAATCAAGCTTAATAAGATGAAACATAAATAGATGCTTCTGAAAGCAGCAAGGCTCAAAGCAAAGCTAACACTCCAAGGGAAACCCTGTAGGTTCTTGTCTGACTTCTGCAGAAATGGTGCTGGCTAGAAAACAGTGGGCAGTCACATTCAAAGCCCTGAAGAAGAAAAACTTCCATCCAAGAATTATTTATCCTGCAAAACTGTCTATCAAATATAATGAGAAATTAAGGCTTTTGAAGATAAAGAGAAGTTTAGAGACTTCATAAAAACTAAACCAAAATTACATGAAATATTGAAGGAAGCTCTTCCTTTAGAAAAACCAGAACCATTAAATGCATATTTAAGGGGACAACTCGGGACACATCATCCAAAATTCAATCAGTTAGGGAAGTCACAAAACTTAATCAAAGCTACAGTATTAAAATGAGGGCATCTGTGATCATATCATGACAACTATAATACCATCACATTAAAAGAGGGATACACTACAGTAGTCATAGTTGTTTCAGATGCAGAGGAAGTTTAAGAGTTATGCAGTAGTTAAAATTGGATTTAATAGTAGTATGTTAATAAGGATAATACATGTAGCCATAAAGCAAATTAACAATGCATTGTATCAAAATAAGAAATGCAATACAGGAATCTCAATGAACACAAAGCCAACACTGAAACAACAGCCCATAAAGAAGAATGGCCCAGAACAGAACATTAAGAGTGATTTAGAAAATATCAACATAAAAGTTATTGCATCAAAATGATGGCACCAAGCACATACCTATCAATAATTACACTGAATGTAAATGGGCTGAATGCTCCAGTAAGAGACAGCAAGTGATATTCTGGCTCAAAAGACAAAACCCATCTATATGTTGCTTACAAGAAACACACCTTAAAGATATGAACAAATTGAAAAAGGATGGAGTAATATATACCAAGCTAACAATATAAAAAGAGCAGGTACAGCAATATTAATCTCAGATAAAATAGATTTTAATGTAAAATCCACTATTGTGGACAAGAATGGTCACTATTGCTGAAAGTTTCAACACTCAAGCAGGACTTAACAATATTAAATATTTATGCACCCAATACCAGAGCACCTAAATACATTGAGCAAATGCTGACAACACTGAAAATTTAGATAGATCATTCGACAATAATAGTTGGAGACTTCAACACTCCCCTTTCAGTTATGGATAGATCACCCAGAAAAAAGCCCAGTAAAGATGCAGATGATCTTATTGCAACAATCAACCAACTTGACTTTATCAACATATACAGATCTTTTCATCCATCAATGGATAAGTACACCTTCTTCTCCAATGTACATGCAACATTCTCCAGAATAGACCATGTGTTAGGTCATAAAGCAATTCTCTATAAAATCTGAACCATTGATTTACTGCAAAGTATCTTCTCGGACCATAGAGCTATAAAAATTGAAATCAATAACAGAAAATTCATAGGTAGAAATTCAAACTTATGGAAACTGAACAACACTTTGTTCAAAAAGCCCTGGGTTATAGAAGAAACCAAAGACAAAAATAAACTTATGGAATCAAATGAGAATGAAAGCACATCCTACCAGAATCTATGGGGTACAGCAAAAGCAGTGCTCAGAGGTGAGTTTACCTCTATAACCACACACATCCGGAAAGAGGAAAGGGCCTAAATTAAAGAATTAACGTTACAGCTTGAACAAGTAGAAAGAGAGCAACAGAAGAACTCCTCGGGCACCAGAAGAAAACAGATTGTAAGGATTAGAGCAGAATTAAATGAATTACAGAACAGAAAAACAATTGAAAAAATTAACAAAACCATAAGCTGGTTCTTTGAAAAGATCAACAAAACTCATAAACCACTGGCTAAACTTACAAAAAAAAAGCAGAAGATACAAATAACCTGATTAAGAAATGAGATGGGAGTTGTTACCATAGGACCAGCTGAAATAAAAAATATCATAACAGAACACTCTGAAAGACTATACTCTAATAGGTTTCAAAACCTAGAGAAAATGGACAAATTTCTAGATTCATATCATCCACCAAGATCACCACAAGGAGAAGTAGATCAACTTAATAAATCTATCACAAAGGAAGGGATTGAAAAGGTCCTGGCCCAGATGGCTTCACTGGAGAATTCTACCAAACTTTTAGAGAAATATTAACTCCAATACTATTGAGGCTATTTCATACCATAGAAAGGGATGGAATACTCCTAAATTCATTCTATGAAGCCAGCATAACCCTGATACCAAAGCCAGAGAAAGATCCCACAAAAAAAGAAAATTACAGACCAATATCACTCATGAACCTTCATGCAAAAATCTGCAACAAAATTCTCGCCAATAGAATTCCACAGCATATAAAAAAACCATTCATCATGATCAAGTTGTTTTCATTCCAGGGATGCAAGGTTGGTTCAACACGAGGCAAACAATTAATGTAATTAACCACATTAATAGCACCAAAGATAAGAATCACCTGATTTTTTCAAATGATGCAAAACAGGCATTTGACAAAGTTCCACATCCATTCATGTTTAGAACTCTCAGAAAAACATGAATAGAGGGGAAATTCCTCAATGCAATCAGTAGCATCTATGCAAAGCCAACTGCCTTCATTGTCCTGAATGGTGAAAGACTGAAAGAATTCCCTTTGAGAACGGGAACTAGACAAAGATGCCCACTCTCACCACTTCTGTTCAACATTGTGCTAGAAGTTCTAGCCAGAGCAATTAAGCAAGACAAGGAAACAAAGGGCATCTGTATCAGCAATGAAGAAGTAAAAATCTCCTTATTTGCAGATAACATGATTGTTTATACAGAGAATCCAAAGGAATCCATAAGTAAACTATTGGAACTAACAGAGGAGTTTAGCAAAGTAACTGGATACAAGATAAACATAAGTAAATCAGTAGGATTCCTTTATACCAACAGTGAGATTATTAAAGAAGAAATTACCAAACCAAGTCCATTTACTATAGTCCCCAAGAAGGTAAAATACCTAGGAATAAATTTAACTAGAGAAATAAGAGATTTTTACAAAGAGAACTACATGACCTTACTACAAGCAACTAAAGGAGACTTACATAAATGGAGTAATCTACCCTGCTCATGGATAGGAAGACTCAACACTGTGAAAAATGTCTATTTTACCCAAAGCAATCTACTTATATAATGCAATCCCAATACAAATTCCAACGACATTTTTTAACGAGATGGAGAAACAAATCACCAACTTTGTTTGGAAAGGGAAGAAACTTCAGATAAGTAAAGCACTACTGAAGAAGAACATACTGGGAGGCCTCTCTGACTTTAGAACCTATTACACTGCCACAGTAGTTAAAATAGTCTGGTACTGGTACAAAAAGAGACATATAGACCAATGGAGCAGAGCTGAGACCCCAGAGATGCCACCACCCTCCTACGAACAGTTGATATTTGACAAAGGCCCCAAGATTTTAAACTGGGGTAAGAACAGTCTCTTTAACAAATGGTGCTAGCAAAACCACATATCCATCAGCAAAAAACTGAAACAAGACCAGTATCTCACATCTTATACAAAACCAAACTCACACTGGATGAAAGACCTAAATATAAAACCCAAAACAATAAAGCTCATCCAAGATAAAATAGGATCAACAATGGAAGTTTTAATACACAATGCAGACAGACTTCAAAATCTGTCAAAGTAAGCACAACCAACAGAAAATAGATAAACGGGAACTATTAAGAATCAAACACTTTTGCTCATCCCAAGACTTCATCAAAAGAATTACAAGACCACCTACAGAATAGGGAAAAATATCTGGCAACTATATGTCAGACTGACGTCTGATCTCCATAATCTATAAGGTATTACAAAATATCCACAAGAAAAGGATAAATAATCCAATTAAGCGATGGGCAAAAGAGAGACAGACATTTCTCTAAAGAGGATATCCAGGCAACCAAAAGACACATGCAGAATTGCTCACAATGATTAGCTACTACAGAAATTCAAATCAAAAGTACAATGAGATACAATCTTATCCCAACAAGGTTGGCCATGATCCAAAAAACACAAAACAACAAATGCTGGAGAGGCTGTGGAGAAATTGGAACTCTCCTACCCTGCTGGTGGGATTGCAAAATGGTACAACCTCTTTGGAAAACAACCTAGTGCTTCCTTAAAAAGCTGGAAATAGATATACCATTTGATCCCGTAATTCCACTGCTTGGAATTTATCCTTCAGAAACAAAAGTTGTCACACAGACACATGTACATGTTTGTTGCAGCACAGTCCACAATAGCAAAAAGTTGGAATCAACCCCGATGCCCATCAACATATGAATGGATAAGCAAACTATGGTATATATACTCAGTGGAACACTACGCTATGATAAAAAAACAATGACAATTTTAGAAAACATCTCATAACACGGTTTCATTTGGAAGAGATCATGCTGAGTGAAATCAATCAGTGTCAAAAGGACAGATTTTGTATGAGACGCCTGTTGTAAGGATTTAACAAGAGAATTATCCACAGAAGAAAATGACTGTGTTGGCTATATGGGTGGGTGGGGGGCTGAGGGTTTATCATAGATGAGATAATTGGTAGATGTTAGAAATTTTATTCTTTTACTGTAATGAATAAAAAATAAAATAAAAGACAACTCATAAATTTGCCTTGTTTATAAAAATGTGTATTTCAAAAAGTGAAAATATATGAGATGACAACATATTTCAGGATGATATTTTGGTATTGTGCATGAGGTTGTCAGAGTAAGTTGGTATATCCCTTTGGGTGGTATGGATAATCCTTGTTTTTTGCCAGTGTCTTCAATGCAGCTTCAACTTCTTGGTTCGGTACCATAGGTTCCTGATCACTTGATAACTCTTGAAATGGCAGAATGTCAGCTAGTTCTTTTTTGTATAATGACTCTGTATATTCCTGCCATCTTCTTTCTATGCTTCCTGAGTTGCTTATCGTTTTCCTTGTAGAATCCTTCACTATTACAACTCGAAGTTTGAGTTACTTCTTCAAATCTTTCAGCTTGAGAAATGTGGAGTATGTTCTTCCCTTTTGGTTTTCTATCTCTGTTATTTGCACATGTCATTGCAATATTTTACTTTGTTTTCTTGAGCTGCCCATTGAAATCTGCTGTTCAGTTCTTTTACTTCATCATTTTTTCCTTTTGCTTTAGCCACCTGACGTTTAAGAGTAAGTTTCAAAGTCTCTTCTAACATCCAGTTTGGTCTTTTCTTTCTTTCCTGTCTTTTTAATGACCTCTTGCTTGCTTTATGTATGATATCTTTGATATCACTGCACAACTTGTCTGGTCTTTGATCATCAGTATTCAAGGCATCAAATCCATTCTTGAGGTGGTCTCCATGCTCAGATAAGATATACTTAAAGTCATACGTCTCTCATGGACTGTTTCTAATTTTCTTCACTTTCAATTTGAACTTGCATATGAGCAATTGACAGTCTGTGCTGCAGTCAGCACCTGGTCTTGTTCTGACTGATGATATTGAGCTTTATCTCCTTTCCTTAATTTTCTAATATGTAAGTATAAGCTAGACTGTGCTTTCATCTTATTATCAATAGCATTTAAGTCTTGCATAAATGATTAATGTAATTAATATCACTAAGTTATACACATGAAAAATGTTGAGCTGGCAAATGCTGTGTTACATATATATATTTAATACATTAAAAAAAGGTTTAAGCTGAAACTTTCTAAAGTTCAGCCTAAGCCCTCTGTAGACTTTCTGGATAAGAAAGAAAAAGACCACTAGGTTCTTGATTGACAGTCAAAGAAGATCACGCTGTAAGAAAGAAAAAAAAATAGATTGAGTCATACCAAAACCACTCCTTGTCCTAACCCAGCTTAAATCCCTAAGCTGTTTATAGGTACCAACAGCCTACATTCCCTGCTTAACAGAGGAAAAGGAAGATTCTTGATGGTAGAAAACATCACCTGAACACTCTACAGTTCTTTTACAAGCAATATCTAGCACACAATGAAAAAATTATAATTCATGTGAAGATACAAGGACATTCGACTGATTTAAAAAGAACAGAAACAGATCCGTGAAAATTTCTCATATTGGAATTATCAAAAAGTGACTTTAGAATTACAATTCATGCATTTGAATAAATTAGAAAACAGAATTGGTTTAGAAGATACCTATAATTTTAAAAAGCATCAAATTGATATATTTGAAATAAAAAATATATCTCAAGCAAAGACCTCAATAGGAAGACTACACAGAGTAGAACTAGGTAGGATTTGTGAACTAGAAAACAGAAGGAAAAAAACTGACAATCTAAAATTCTATACATAGTGAAAGTATTATTCAAAAATTAAGATGAAGTAAAAGTTTTTCAGAAAAAAACAATGTTTTCAAACTAAGAAATAAAAAATGTCATGATTAGCAGGATAATATGATTGCTGTATGTGAATGTTCACACAGACAAACTTTAGGACTAATAAATTAATTCAGCAAGTTCACCAGAACAGGGTCAATATAGACAGTTGTATTGTTTCAATAATCTACTTTTGTGTAACAAACGACTTTAACATTAGTGGTTTAAAACAAAATGGGAGATTTAAGACTGATGGTAAATCATTACTAATAATTTTGGAGTAACTGAAGTATATCTCATTTAATAAAACTGCTTAAATTCTTAACATCAAAACTAACAGAATCAAAGCATAAACCACAGACAGAAGAAAATACTGAATCAAGTATCAGCAATGTGTTAATAATCTTACTTCGTAGAGAACCCACTTCTTGGAGAAAAGCACTAGAACCCTAAAGAGAACACAGTCAATAGACAATTCTTAGAGTAGTAATTACATTTAGTCAATAAATATATTAACAAATGTTTAAGACAAGAACCTTGTAGATGAAGAAGTATAAATTAAAAATAAAAAGGGAAATTTCAATTGAGTATTCGAAAATGCTCAGTGTTGTAAAGCTCTATAAAAGGAGACTCTGAGGTAAATTGTGTCATAACTATACAAAGCAATACTGTCTAACTGGTAAAAATACTACTAGATTCTTTAAAAAATGGCAACATCAGTATGTTAATAAAAACATATTTCGAATAAGCTGGTTTCATAATTATTTCAGCTATGTAAAATACATATGTTAAAAAAAAAAAAAGGCAGGAGATTCAGACCTAAAGAAGCCTCAGAAAGGTCAAAAGCATCTCAGAATTTCCTGCATCTCCACCCCCTCCAAACGATAAATAAATAAATTACCCTGCTAGTTGTTTCTCAATGAAATGCAAAGAAAGAAACAACACACAGTTTTTATTTCTAGGATTTCAGGACTCAGACCGGCGGCCTATGGTACGGGTCAGTGACTACTCTCACGTTATACAAAATGTTGCTTTCCTTATCCAGCCTCCCCTAAACCTTTCTCCAATCACGTACTTCTTGAATGTCCTCCCCCAAATCTCCCAGGATCCTCCATCCCGGCGCCCCGCCCCCCTCACACGCGCGGCTCCCACTCGCACGGGGCCCCTCCCCCACCTCCACCCTGCGCTCACCTGAGAAGCCCGCCATGGCCCGGAGCTGCGTCTGCAGACCTTGTGCACCCGGGCCCTCTCATCAACCGGGATGCCTCGCGGGCTGTGCCGGGCGCCCGGCCGCCTCGGCTCCGTCACCGCCACCTACTCCCCCACGTCGCTGTGGAAGCGCATTGCCTCCCTCAGATTCCAGAGGAGTCTCTTCACAAACCGCACCAGCTCCCGTCCGGTTGAAGGAGTAACACCGCTCACGCTGCCTCAGGAAATGTACTACGGGGACAGGAAGATCCAGTCACGGGCGGTCTCTCAGGAAGACACCACCGGCGAAGCCCACCAGGCAGGCCCCCGGCGCCAGGGGGCGGCGCTAAAGCTCCCGACAGCCGCCCCGGCCGCAGCGACCACCGGGCTGTGCAGCTTCCCCGTCAGCCGCGGGATCCTGACTGAGGCTGCGCGGGGCAGGGCGCCCCCTGGCCCCAGGTCCTGTGACCCACCCTGCTAGATGCTTGGCTGGAGACCTCCGAGTCTGAGCCCGAGGGGGATTTGTCCCCATCCCTGCTGTCTGCACCACTTTTCCGTGAAGGCCCTGTCCCCTCACAGCCTGTTCCCTTCACCTGTCCTCTAATACTCCCGCCTCCTCCGATCTGTAGTCACTTCTTCAGTTCTGACCTGCGCCCAGGCCTGTGCTGCCCTCGGAAATCCAAAGGAGGGAAAACAGATAACCCCCTTGCACTCATGGAGCTTAAATTGCGATGAAAATGACAGATAAGAGCCAAATGCACAAGAATTTATACACGAATGAGAAATGTCGAAAAAGGACAGAGGTGACGTTCTGCACCAGAGAATAATGGTATGAGCTAGGTTGTCTTAGGGTGCCAGAGAAGAGAGGATTCTCTGAAAAGTGATAGGTAAAATGATGTTACTGATTGATATGTGTCCTCTTAAAAAAATGTCTTGTAAATCTGAATCTTTATACCTGTGGTTGCAACCCCATTTGGGAATGGGTTCTCTTAGTTATAGTCATATTAAAGAGACAGTATTCTGTGTATGTTGTCTTAAGTCTATTTCTTTCTTTTTAAAAATATTTTATTGTGTATTAAGTGAGTTTACAGTCTTAGTAAATTGGTCATACAAAAGCTTGCACACGCCATGCTATGTAACGCTAGCTGTTCTGACCACCAGGTGACAGCACAGTCCTCCTTTTCACCCTGTATTTCCCAGATTCATTCAACCAGCTTCTGCCCCCTCTGCCCTCTCATTTCGCCTCTGGACAGGAGCTGCCCAATTCGTCTCTTGCATCTACTTAATCCAAGAAGCAGACTCTTTGCTAATATCATTTTATGTTTTATAGTCCAGTCCAGAACTTTGTGTGAAGATTAGGCTTCAGGAATGGTTTCAGCTCCGGGTTTACAGAAAATCCAGGGGTCATGTCTTCCAGGAAACCTCCAGTCTATTTTAATAGGAGTTCTAGATCTGCGCACCCATTTTTCTCCTGTGTCAGGGACTCTGTGTTGCATGCCCCTTCCGGGCAGTCATTGGTGGTGGCTAGGCACCATCTAGCTCTTCTGGTTTCATGTTGATGTAATCTCTAGGTTATATGACATTTTCTGTCTCTTGGGCTCATATTTTCCTTGTGTCCTTGATATCTTTCATTCCTCTCTTCTCCAGGCGGGTTAGGGCAAACTGATGCTACTTAGATGGCTGCTTGTTAGCTTTGAAGACCCCAGACACCACTCAACAAACTGAGATGCAGAACATTTTCTTAAAAAAAATTTGTTAGCCAAATGACCTATACATCCACTGAAACCATGGTCCCCAGATGCCTGCCCGTGTTACTCTGTCCTTCGAAGTGTTGGGTTATAGCTAGGAAACCTCTTAGCTTTTGGTTTAGTCTGGCTATGCTGACCTTCCTTCTACTGTGTGCTGTCTCTCCCTTTACCTAACCCAATTCCTACCTATTATCTAATCAGTGAATACCCCTCTTCCTTCCTCCCCACCTGTTTAACCATCAAAGACTGTTTTCTTCCGTGTTTAAGACTTTTCTTCAGTACTTATAGTAATGATCTCATACAATATTTGTTCTTTTACAATTGACTAACTTCACTCAGCATAATGCCTTTCAGATTCCTCCGTGTTCTGAGATGTTTTCCAAGGTCGTTATTGTTCTTTATCATTGCGTAGTATTCCATTGTGTGAATATACCATAGTTTGTTTATCCATTCATCTGTTGTTGGGCACCTAGGTTGATTCCATCTTTTTGCTATTGTAGATAGTGCTACAGTAATCATTGGTGTGCGTGTATCTCTTCATGTGACAGCCCTTATTTCTCTAGGATGTATTTCAAGAAGTGAGATTACTGAATCACATGGTATTACTATTTCTAGTTTCTTAAAAAAGCACCAACTCGATTTCCAAAGTGGTTATACCATTTTACATTCAAGTCAGCAGTATATAAGTATTCCAGTCTTTCAACAGCCTACTCAAAATTTATTATTTTGTGTGTTTTGGATTAATGCCAGCCTTGTTGGAGTGAGATGGTATCTCATTAAAATTTGGATTTCTGTAGTGGCTAATGATTGTGAACATTTCCTCATGTATCTGTTAGCTGCCTGGATGACTTCTTTGGTGAAGTACCTGTTCATATCCTTTGCCTACTTTTTAATTGGGTTATTTGTCTTTTCGCTGTTGAGATTTTGCAGTATCTTGTAGATTATGGAGGTTAGACACTGATCAGATTTGTCATAAGCCAAACTCTTTTTCCCAGAAGGTTGTCTTTTTACTATTTTGATGAACTCTTTGGATGAACATAAGTGTTTGGTTTTTAGGAGGTCTCATTTATCTATTTTCTCTTCTGGTGTTTGTATGCATTGTTAGTAATGTTTTGTATTTTGTTTATGACACGTATTAGGGTTCCCTGCATTGTCCCTGTTTTTTCTTCCATGATCTTTACTGTTTTAGATTTGATATTGAGGTCTTTAATCCATTTTGAGTTAGTTTTTGTGCATGGTGTGAGATAAGGGTTATTGCATTTTTGTGCAGATGGATATCCAGTTTTGCCAATGCCATCTGCTAAAGACACCGTCTTTCCCCCAATTTATGGATGTGAGGCCTTCATTAAATATCAGGTGCTCACAGACTGATAATTTTATGCCTGCATTCTCAATTCAGTTCCATTGGGTTATGTATGTTTTTGTACCAGTATTGGGCTGTTTTGACTACTGTGGCCGTGTAATAGGTTCTAAAGTCAGGTAGTGTGAGGCCTCCCACTTTGTTCTTTTTAAGTTGTTCTTTACTTATCCAGGATTTCTTCCCTTTCCATATGAAGTAGGTGATTTGTTTCTCCATCTCATTAAAAAATGCCGTGGGAATTTGTATTGTGATTACACTGAATCCACAGATCACTTTGGGTAGAACAGATATTTTCACAGCATTATATCTTTCTATCCATGAACAAGGTAGGTTTTGCCACTTCAGGAGGTAGCATACGATCAAGAACCAATGGTACTGAAGCTGTACCAAAGGCACTGGTGAAAAACAAGTCACCAGGAATTGATGGAAAATTAACTGAGATTCAATAAATGGATGCAATTCTGGAAGAACTCACTTATATATGTCAAGAAATTTAGAAGACAGTTACCTGGCCAGTCATATGGAATAGATGCATTTCTGTGCTCATTTAAAAGAAAGATGATCCAAAAGAATGCAGAAATTATTAAACAATATCATTAATATCACGTGCAAGTAAAATTTTGCTGAAGATAATTCAAAAATTGTTGTAGCAGTACACAGAGAAGGAACTTCCAGAAATTAAGTCCAGATTCAGAAGAAAACATGGAAGGAAAGGTATCATTGCTGATATCAGATGGATCTTGGCTGAAGGTGGAGAATGCCAGAACCTGTATAGTATTGATTATCCAAAGGCCTTCAACCGTGTAGGTCATAATGAAATGAGAATAACATTTCAAAGAATGGGAATTACAGAATACTTAATTGTGCTTATGCAGAAACTATATATAGACCAAAGGGTAGTCATTGGAACAGAACAAGGGGATACTGTGTGGTTAACATCAGGAAGGGTGTGTATCATGGTTGTATCCTTTCATAAAATTATTCAATCTGTATGTTGAGCAAATGATCCGAGAAGTTGGACTATGTGAAAAAACACTACATCACGATTGGAAGAACATTCATTAACAATCTATGACATACAGATGACACAATCTTGCTTGCTGAAAGTGACAAGGACTTGAAGTACTTAATGATGAAGACCAAACACTACAGCCTTCAATATGGATTGGACATCAACATAAAGAAAACAAAAATTCCTCACAACTGGACCAATAAACAACATCATGATAAATGGGGAAAAGATAGTGGTTGAAGGATTTCATTTTACTTGGATGCGCAATCAACACCCATGTTAGCAGCAATCAAGAAACCAAAAGACATATTATATTGGGCAAGTCTGCTACAAAAGACCTCATTAAAGTTCCAAAAAGCAAAGATGTTGAAAAAGATATTTGCAATGAATAAGTTGTTGCTCTTCTAACGTTTTATTTCCAGGCTTGTTTCTATCACCAAGGCCGTATTTTCCAACTATGGTTCCTTCTTTCTTTCCACCTCGCACACTCCAATCACAAGTAATTACCAGTGCATCACACTTCAAGTTTTTTGTGTTTGGCAATAGTGGTTGTTGTGTAAGTTTGAGAAATAGTTGTATTAACTGCCATTACTTGTAAGCATATGGATTTTATCCTATTACTGACACTATTACGCTTCAGGATAGATTTTGAAATGTTCTTTTGATGATGAATGTGACATCTTTCCTCTTGGATTTGCCATTCCTGGAAGAGCAGACCATATAGCTTTCTGATTCAAAATGGCCAATACCAGTCCATTTAAGCTCACTGATGCCTAAGTTATAAATTTTTATGCATTCCATTTCATCTTTAATGACTTACATTTTCTTAGATTCATAAGTCATATATTCTACATTCCAATTAATGGATATTGGCAACTATTTCTATTCACTTTGAGTCCTGCCTCACCAGCAAATGAAGGCCCCAAAAGCTTTACTCCATCCACACATGAAGGTCAACTCTACTTTGAGAAGCCAGCTCTGCCCCGGTTACATCTTGAGAGTTTTCCAACCTGAGTGGCACACATTCCAGCACTATGTCAGACAATGTTCTGCTGCTATTCGTAACGTTTTCATTGACCAATGTTTTCAGAAGCAGACTGCTGCATCCTTTCTCTTAATCTGTCTTAGTCTGGAAGCTGTACTGAATGTAACCTGTGCATCATTAGTGGCCCTCATAATGAAATATGGATCACATAGCTTACAGAATTGCAGCAACACTCGGATCACCAGAATACAGCAGACTGACAGACAAGGCATAGGAAAAAGAAGAATTGATGCCTTTGAATTATGATATTGGTCAAGTATACTGAATACACAATGGACTGTCAGAAGAACAAACAAATATACCTTGGAAGAACAGCCAGAATGGTCCTTAGAAGTAAGAATGGAGAGACTTCATCTTAAGTACTTTGTGTTATCAGGAGACATCAGTCCCTGGAGAAGGGCTTTACCTTACAGAAGCAAAACTAGTACAGTGTATAAAAATATATGAAGAGAAGAGCACCTAAATACATCGAAGAAACACTGACTACACTCAAAAATGAGATACATCACTCCAGTGTATCTAGATCATCTAGAAAAAAGCTCAATAAAGACACAGAAGAACTTACTGCCACAGTTAACCAACTAGACCTCATCAACATATGTCCATCAGCAGACAACTACACCTTCTTCTCCAGTGCACATGGAACATTCTCCAGAATAGACCATGTGTTAGGACATAAAGCAATTTACAACAAAATCTATACTCAAGGAGAGGACTCAAAATTTGCAGCAAAACCTTACTAAAGAAAAACAGGAAACAAATAACCCAAATAAGAAATGAGAGAGGAGTTGTCATAACAGATCCAACAGAAATAAAAAATATCAAAACAGGATACTATGAAAGACTGTACTCTAACAAATTTGAAAACTTAGAGGAAATGGACAAATTCCTTGATTCATATCACCTACCAAAATTATCACAAGCTGAAGCAGAACAACTTCATAAACCTATCACAAAGGAAGAGACGGAAAAGTCATCAAAAAACTACCAACAAAAAAAAAGCCTGGGCCCAGATGGCTTCACCATAGAATTCTACTAAGCTTTTAGAGAAGAGTTACCTCCAATACTACTGAGACTATTTCACAGTATACAAAGGGATGGAATACTCTCAAATTCATTCTATGAAGCCAGCATAACCCTAGTACCAAAGCCAGGGAAAGACCCAACCAAAAAGAAGAACTACAGACCGATATAATTCATGAATCTAGATGCAAAAATCTTCAACAAAATTCTTGCCAATAGAATACAATGACATATCCAAAAAATAATCCATCATGACCAAGTTGGATTCATACCAGGGATGCAAGGCTGGTTCAATATCAGAAAAACAATTAATATGATCAACCACACAAATAGCACAAAAGACAAGAATCACCTGATTTTGTCTATTGATGCAGAAAAGGCATTTGATAAAGTCCAACACCCATTCATGCTAAAAACTCTCAGCAAAATAGAAATAGACAGGAAATTCCTCAATGCAATAAGAGCCATTTATATAAAGCCAGATTCCTACATCATCCTGAATGGAGAGAGTCTGAAGCAGTTTCCCTTGAGAACAGGAACTAGACAAGGATGCTCACTATTCAACATTGTACTAGAAGTTCTAGCCAGAGCAATTAGACAAAACCAAGAAATAAAGAGCATCTGCATCGGCAAAGAAGAAGTAAAAATCTCCCTATTTGCAGATGACATGATTGTATATACAGAGAATCCTAAAGAATCCATAAGTAAACTACTCAAACTGATAAAAGAGTTCAACAACGTCTCAAGATACAAGATAAACACAAGTAAATCAGTAGGATTCCTTTATACCAAAAACAAGATTATTAATGAAGAAATCACCGAATCAATACCATTTACTGTAGCCCCTAAGATAAAGTACCCAGGAATAAATCTAACCAGAGAAATAACAGACCTTTCCAAAGAGAACTACAAGTCCTTACTGTAAGAAACTAAGAGAGACTTACATAAATGGAGAAACCTACCCTGCTCATGGATAGGAAGACTCAACATTGTGAAAATGTCTATTTTCCCAAAAGCAATCTACATACATAATGCAATCCAATACAAATTCCAGTGACATTTTTTAGTGAGATGCAGAAACAAATTGCCAACTTTGTTTGGAAAGGGAAGAAGCCCCGGATAAGTAAAGCACGACTGAAGAAGAAAAACACACTGGGAGGCCTCCACTACCAGACCTTAGAACCTATTACACTGCCTCAGTAGTCAAAACAGTCTGGTACTGGCACAAAAAGAGACAGATAGATCAATGGAATAGAATTGAGACCCCAGAGATGACACCATCTTCCTGTGAACAGTTGATATTTGACAAAGGCCCTAAAATATTAAACCAGGGAAAAATGATCTCTTCAACAAATGAAGCTGGTAAAATTGGATATCCATCTGCAAAAAGTTGAAACAAGACCCATATCTTACACCGTACACAAAAACCAGCTCAAACTGGATAAAAGATCTAAATATCAAATCTAAAACAACAAAGCTTGTCCAAGAAAAAGTAGGAACAACAATGGAAGTTTTAATACACAATGTAGACAGACTTCAAAATCTGTCAAACAAACCACAAACAACAGAAGAGAAAATAGATAAATGGGAACTGCTAAGAATCAAACATTTTTGCTCATCCAAAGATTTTATTAATAGAATTAAAAGGCCACCTACAGAATGATAAAAAATATTTGGCAACTATATGTCAGACTGATGCCTAATCTCCATCATCTACAAGGTACAAAATGCCAATAATAAAAAGATAAATCACCCAGTTAAGCTTTGGGCAAAGGAGACGGACAGACACTTCTCTAGAGGAGATCCAAGCAGCCAAAAAACACATGTGGACATGCTCACAATCATTAGCTACTAAAGAAATTCAAATCAAAACTACAGTGAGATACCATCTCACCCCAATAAGGTCGGCCATGATCCAAAAAACACAAAACAACAAATGCTGGAGAACCTGTGGAGAAACTGGAACTTTCCTATACTGTCAGTGGGATTGCAAAATGGTGCAGCCTCTTTGGAAAGCAATCTGGCACTTCCTTAAAAACTAGATCTTGATATACCATTCCACCTAGTAATTCCACTGCTCAGAATATGTCCTACAGAATCAAGCCCATTCACACCAACGGATACACGCACACGAATGTTTATCGCAGCACAGTCCACAATAGCAAAAAGATGGAATCAACCTAGAGGCCCAACAACAGAGGAATGGATAGGTATACCATGGTATATATACTCAATGGAACTCTATGCAATGATAAAGAATAATGATGATTCCAGGAAACATCTCATAACCTGGTTTCTACTGGAGGACACTATGTTGAGTGAAAGCAGTCAGCGACAAAAGGACAAATATTGTATGAGACCCCTATGATATGAACTTCAAAACAGACTCATGCATAGAAAAAAAGACTCTTTGATGGCTTCAAGGGTGGGGAAGGAGGGAGGGTGAGGGGCCAAGATTTAGATTAGATAGCTGATAGAAATTTGGTTGGGTGAAATCTGTGACAGCACACATTAGAAAGAAAATCAATATTAACTGGACTTCTCCACATCATGATTACTCCTCCTATCTTAATCCAATATTACAAGAACAAAGTAGCTGGGGCAGGGGAACGGAGATCATGCTCTAAGGGGAAACCAAGGGCAATTGGTACAACTAGCATTTTGCTAAGAGAGTCTTCTGCATCCCACATTGGTGAGTGGCACCTGGGGTCTTAAAAGCTGCCAAGCTACCATCTGGTCCCAGCAAATGTTCCCAACTCAGCAGGAATGGATGATCACCAAGGACCAAAATGACCTAGGGGAAAGAGAACCCACATGAGTGGGTGACTATGTCGATTTGTGACCAGAAGAACTGGATGGTGCCCAGCCACTACCAGTGATAGCCATGATGGAGCTCACAAAGTTGAGTCTCGCTGGCAACACGAGAGTGAAAAGGGGTGCACCCTGAGATCTCCATTAAAAGACTGCAACTGATGGTCCACGGGTCTCAGAGTTCCCTGGGAGCATGGCCCCTCACCCCGATGCTGCCCCTGTCCATAAATCATAATGGAGGTCAACTCTCAGACAGGAATCGATTGGACTTGGTGACACAGAGTGACCATATGTGTGCACTTTATGGTTCTATGCATCTATAGGATGTCATCCTGCTGACCTCTTACTGGAGGAAGGGGAGTGGGTCGATAGGAGGAGATAGGAGTTTGTTGGGAGGATGAGACATGTATGGAGCAGAGAGGAAAAGTGTGCTGTCACCAGGCACAGAGAACAGTGGGAGCTGCATATGGATGGACATGCAAATTTATATGGGAATGTACATCTTTATTCAGTCATAATATGTATATATATATATATATATGTGGAAAGAGATTTATTTTAAGAAAGTGGCCCACATGGTTGTAGAGGCTGGGACATCTCAAGTTAATGGGTCAGGATGGAGGCTTCTCCTTACTCATATAGATGCAGGGGCTGGCAAGCCCAAGATCAGCAGGGAAGACATCAGAGCTTTGGCTCATAGTCTATGAAGACCAGTAATTCCGAAGACTATCAGGCAAGATGATAAGTAAGGTGCTAGCTCAACTCCTAAGAATCATAGGTCATGTGAAAAGGAGCCAGCTGCTGGATTCAGTGCAAGAAAAAGCCCCAAGCCTTGCCACAAAATCCGTCTGTATTGAATGCAGACCATACCTCCAAGGAACTCCTTTCAACTTATTGAAAGGTAGTGGCTGTGACAATTGGCTCCAATAAAACAATGATTGTAAGTATGGTCCAACCAAGCAGTGTTTTATTCTGTTTTACATATGGTCTTAATGATCTGGAACCTACTTGACAGCATCTAATAATAATAACAGCAACATATGGTGTAGAATTACAAGTGTTTAAATCCTTATGCTGAAAAATACTTACATTGGTCACCACTATGTATGACTTAACAATATAAAGGCAAGTTGTAAAAGTTAGCAGAGATGATGATAACCAAGAATTCATGAAATATTGAAAAATACTGTATAAGGGAGAAAACAAAAGGTAACATCTTAAACTCACATCTATTAAAATATATGCAATAGAAAAGTAGTAAACTTTCTAGCACTTTGGCAGAGAAACAAGCTAAAATAAACCATGAAAAAGTGAATTGAAAGGTATGTGCACGTATAACATGTGAGCCTAGAGCTTTTAGAAGCAGCACAGTGTAAGCCAGTTTTTGCAGCCTGTTGGAATTTTGGACTGAATACTTTTTCATTGTGGGGGCTTCTCTATGCATTATGGGATGTTTCCCAGCATCCCTGGTCTCTATCCACTAGATACCAGTAGCATCTCCCACACTGTGACAAACAAAAATGTTTCCAGATATTGGCAAGTGCCTCCTGAGGGACAAAAGAGTTCTTGGGTGAGAGTAACTGGTGAAAACCATCTAAAATGTCTGTGGCAAAGAAGTCCATGTTAATTATTAAGTAGATAAAAATTACACGGAAAATTTTGCCAATGTATTATCTGACGAATAACTTAGTCCAAAATAAATTTATTTTGTTGGAAAAAAGATTGATACTGGGACTAGAGTCTTAAAAACAAACAAAAAATTCATAATGTCTGTTGAGAGAACATAAAATTCTATGATGGATTCTGACAACAGGTGTGCTAATGCTCAAGTTCTCCCAAAACAAAGAGAGCAGTAATCAATGTCACTGAATTATATACACAAGAATCGTTAAATCAGTGTATTTTTTTTTTAACTACAATTTAAAAAGAGGCAATTAATGGAAAAAGTCAAAATCGAGGCTGTCTGAAAGGAGTATTTTACTTGTGTATTGGTTTTCAAAAAGGAAAATATGGATAACCAGAGACACAATTTCTCACTTACTCATTAATCAATTTGCGTCAGTGGCTTAAGTCCATTATACCACAAAAACCTAAACTCATTCCCGTTGAGTCAACTGAAATGGGAAAAACATTATAAAATTTTATTGTCTCTTTATAACTGTTCCACATGCATACTCCTCCTCAGCTTTGTGTTAAAAAAAAAGTTTATGGCTATTTATTCCTCCCAGAGTTGCATCTGTATTGAAGCCTGTGTCCAAGGACTCTATTATCCGTTGAGGAAATTCACTGACACTGAATCAGTACCAACTCATAGCAACTCCAAGGCTCTATCTAGTCTTTGTGGAAGTAGTCCTGGTGGCATGACAGTTAAGCACTAGGCTACTAACTGAAAAGTTGGCAGTTCAAAACCACCATTTCTCCATGGGAGAAAAGGCCTGGAGATCTCCCATAAAGACTTTAGCCCAGGAAACCCTTGGGGACAGTTCTCGTAGAGGGTTGCTATGAGTTGAAAGTGACTCAATGGCACACAACAAGAACAACAACAGTCTCTACAGAAGCCGATCACCACATCAAGCTCCCATAGAGTGGTTATGGGTTTGAATTTTTAGTGGCTATGCATTTGAATTAATAGCTCAGTGCTATAAATAGCCTTTGAACTCTATGCTTGCTGCAGTTTACACATGTCTAGGAATCTAAAACTTTCTGAAAAAAGTCAATTGCCAGTGCTTGCTAAGATGTTAATAATTATTAAATCAACCTTAACAAGTGTTCGACTCAGACTTCGGGCAATGTTGACTTTGCAAATGAGCCAGCAGATGAAAGTTTTACAAACTGTCATGTCACTAAGGAGAAGAAAATTATATCAAACCGATGGAAGTTTATCAGGTAAAAGTTTAAGTCAGACGAAGCTGAGATCAAACACACAGTGAGCACTGACAATGAGGTCCTTGTTGGGCAGTCTTGGAGTGATGGGAGCACAGGAGGAAATGTTCCCAAGGACGGTATGGTGAAAGTAGGGGGCCAATAAATTAGTAGCCTTAAACAGTGCGTTCACTATGGAGCCAGGGAGTATTGCAGCTTCCTCAGTAAGGGAGACACTGCTGACCTACAACTGCAATGCTGCTGCAAGTAGCCTTTATAAGGACAGTCTAGTGGGTGCTGCTTCATGTTTTGTGAATATCATTCCTGGGAAGAAAATACACTGCCCAGCTCAACCTGATGATGAAAATAGCAATGACTTTGAAGTACCTACTACTCTGAGATCCTCAAGCAATAGGATGTAATAAGTATGCATGTATATTAGCTTAATATGAGTAATATTTAAGTTTAAAGTATTGCTGAATATTTTCTCTAAGAGAATGTATCAGAATACTTATTCTACTATTTCATTTGCTATTTTCTTACTGTGAAAACCAACTACCATACAATATATTGCTATTATTCCATAAACATGAATATTCATAGATTGGGTATAAATTATTTATGTGTTTGGTTATAAGTTACTGTCTATTATGTCACTGAAGGGATCTGTAATTAATTTAAAATTTTAATTTTCAAAGGACATCTGGCTCTAAAAATTTTAGAAATAGAATTCAAGATCTGGATGTGTTTTCAGACTTCACTGACAACAGAGTGGAGTGAATTGGAAATGGATAAAGGCAAAAGTGGAATAAAAAAGAGATGAGTTTAAGGAGCTACCAGAATAATCCAGGCATGAGATTGTGGTAGCTTGAGAATTGGCAGTAGACGTGTACCTAGAAGGTGAAAGGCAGATTTGAGAGCTATTTTGGAAATAGCATCCACAGATAAGTGGATGGAAAAAAAAAAAATAACCTACACTGAAGAGAACAGTATAGAAGGCACTATTTGTAATGATTTATATGTATCATATCCTCTAATATTCAATACAAATCCACGAGAAAAAAAAAAGCTTTGTGTTGAGTTAATTCCATGGAGATATTATTTTCTTTATTTTACAACTGAAGCCACTAAAGCAGAGGATTAAATGCCTTGGCAATGGTCATGAATTTCATGGCAAGTAACCATGGATTAGAACTCAGGCTCTGTCCTCTGTCCTTCTTACCCTTAAACATGGCAGACATTTATCACATGTAGACCTTTCTCCCGCAATTCCCTCACCTTTGAGGACTTTCCCCTTGGATCTCTACCAGGACATTATGCTAACTTCCTACAAGTGGTGAACTATCTGTTCTCTGTCTAGTGCCATGGATCCCATTTGAGGGTCCGCCTCTTAGTACAGACTGACAGTGATCTCACAGTTCCTAAAATCAGTAGATTTGTTCTCAACCATCATTTCAGTTTCTCAGATTTTGACAATAATGATCACATCTTCTCAACCAACTCAAACTTTTGAAATACTTAGGCTTTGTACTTCACATTATCTCCCTACCCCCCGTTTTCTCCCAAACCATTATGCAGTCAGTACACAAGTGTCACACAGGAACTCTGCTCATTTTACGGTACACGCCTATATCTGAATTTTCAACCCTTTGATTTATAGGCTCACGTCTCTGTCAGGTTCTCAACCCAGCCACTTCTTCATCACAGCTGGCTACTCCTTCCCTCTTGAAACAAATTCACTTTCTTTGGCTTCCACGAGCATCAGATTCTCTTGGTTATCTTCATCATTAAGTGCTTCAGGTGCTCTTCACCGGTGTCCTTGATGTTCTTGGCTGACTCCCTCTTCTTAGATCTGCTTTTAGTATGAAGATACTTCTGTATTTGACCCTCTTGTTTTATAGCCGTATTGTCTCTCCCTATGTGACCGCCTCTACTCTCTAACACATAATGTTGTTGTTAGGTGCTATCAGGTTGGTTCTGATTCCTAGCAGAATGAAACACTTCAGTTCTGTGCCATCCTCACAATTGCTGTTATGCTTCAGCCACTGCGTCAGTCCACCTTGTTGAACTGACCCTGTAATTTACCAAGCGTGAGATCCTTCTCTAGGACCGATCCCTCCTGGTAACATGTCAAAAGTAAGTTAGACGAAGTCTCATTATCCTCAGTTTTAAGAAGAATTCTGGTGTACTTCTTCCAAGACAGATTTATTAGTTTTTGTGGCCATCTGTGGTATATTCAATATTCTTCACTGATGCCACAATTCAAAGGCGTCAATTCTTCTCTGGTCTTCTTTATTCATTGTCCACCTTTCCCATGCATGTAATGCTGTTGAAAATACCACATCTTGGGTCAGGCACACCTTAGTCTTCAAGGTGATATCTTTGCTTTTCAACTCTTTAAATAAGTCTTTCACTGCAGATTTGCTCAACCCAATGCATCCTTTGATTTCCCGAGTGCTGCTTTCAGGGTGTTGATTGCGGATCCAGGTAAAATAAAGTCGTTGACAACTTCACTCTTTTCTCCCTTTATCCTGATGTTGCTTTTTGGTGCAGTTGTGAGGATTTTTGTTTTCTTTCTAATGAGGTACAATCCATATAGAAGGCTATATAGTCTTTAATCTTCATCATTAAGTGCTTCAAGTACTCTTCACTTTCAGCAAGCAGGGTGTGTCACCTGCATAATGCATGTTGTTAATAATTCTTCCTCCAGTATTGATACTCCATTGTTCGTCTTCATGTAGTTCAACTTCTCAGATTATGTGCTTAGCATGCAGATTGAATAGACGTGGCAAAAGGATAGAACCCTGACAAACACCTTTCCTGACTTTAAACCAAGCAGGATCTTCATCTTCTGTTTGAACCACTGTTTCTTGATCTATCTACAGGTTCCTCATGAGCACAGTTAAGTGTTCTGGAATTCTCATTCTCCGCAGTATTAGCCATAATTTATTACAGTCCACACAGTTGAAAGCCTTAGTGTAGACAATAAAATGCAGGTAAACATCTTGCTGGTATTCTCTGCTTTCAGCCAGGATTCAACTGACATCAGCATCCCTGGTTTCATGTCCTCTTCTGAATCCACCCTGAATTTCTGGCAGATCACTGTCAGTATAGTTCTGCAGCCACTTTTGGATGATCTTTAGCAAAATTTTACTTGCATGTGATGATATTAATGACATTGTTTGACGATTCCCACAATCAATTGGATCGCCTTTCTTGGCAATAGGCATAAATATGGATCTCTGCCAGTCAGTTGGCCAGGAAGCTATCTTCCTTAATTTCTTGGCATAGATGAGTGAACATGGCCAGTGCTGCATCTGTTTTATGAAACATTTCAACTGATATCTCATCACTTTCTGGAGTCTTGTTTTTAGCTAATGCCTTCAGTGCAGCTTTGACTTCTTTCGTCAGTACCATCAGTTCATGATCACATGCTCGCTCTTAAAACGGTTGAATGTTCACCAGATCTTTTTGGCATGACAACTGTGTATATTCCTGCCATCTTCATTTGATGCTTCCAGTGTCATTTAATATTTCCCCCAGAGAATCCTTCGCTATTGCAACGCGAGACTTGAATTCTTTTTTCAGTTCTTTCAGCTTGGGAAATGTCGAGTGTGTTCTTCCCTTTTGGTTTTCTATCTCCAGCTCTTAGCACTTGTCATTCTAAAGCTTTATCTTCTCTAGCTGCCCTTTGAAATCTTTTGTTCAGTTCCTTTACTTCAACATTTCTTCCTTTTGCTTTAGCTACTCCGTGTTTTAGGGCACGTTTCAGAGTCTCCTCTGACATCCAATTTGCTTTTTTATTTCTTTCCTGTCTTTTTAATGAATTCCTGCCTTCTGTGATGTATGATGTCCTTGATGTCATTCCACAACTTGTCTGGTCTTTGGTCCTTAGTGTTCAACACGTCAAATCAATTCTTGAGGTGGTCTCTAAGTTCAGATGGAATATACTCAAGGTCTTATTTCGGCTCTTGTCAAATTGTTCTAATTTTCTAGAGTTTCACCTTGAACTTGGATATTAACAACTGATGGTCCAATTCCACAGTCAGTCCTTGGCCTTGTCCTGATTAATGGTATTGAGCTTTCCCATGGCCTCTGACTACAGATGTAGTTAATTTGATTCCTGTGTATTCCATCTGGCAAGGTCCGCACATACAGTTGCCATTTATGTTGTTGAAAAAGGTACTTGCAAGGAAGCAGTAGTTTGTCTTGCAAAATTCTGTCATGTGCTCTCTGGCATCATCTCTTCACCAACGCTATATTTTCCAACTCCTGATCCTTCTTTGTTTCTAACTTCTGCATTTCAAGCACTAGCAATCGTCAATGCATCCTGATTGCATGTTCTGTCAATTTCGGACTGCAGAAGCTGATAAAAATCATCAGTTTCTTCTTCTGTGGCCTTTGTATTTGGTGCATAAATTTGAATAATAGTCACTAGTCTTCCTTGTAGGCCTATGGGTATTATCCTATCACTGACAGGCTTGTACTTCAGGATACATCTTGAAATGTTCTTTTCAACAATGAATGCAATGTCATTTCTCTTCAAGTTATCATTCCCAGCATGGTAGATCATATGATTGATTCAAAATGGCCAGTACCAACCAGTCCTTTTCAGCTCACTAATGCCTAGGATATTGATGCTTATGTGTTCCACTTCATTTTTGATGACTGCCAATTTTCCTAGATTTATACTTTGTACATTCCACATTCTGATTATTAATGAATGTTAGCAGGCGTTTCTTCTCATTTTGAGTCATGCCACATCGGCAAATGAAGGTCCCAAAAGCTTTATTCCGTCTATGTTGTTAAAGTCCACTCTACTTTGAGGAGGCAGTGCTTTCTCACTCATCATTTGAGTGCCTTCCAACCTGGGGGGGGGGGTTCGTCTTCCAGTGCTGTATCAGACAATGTTCTGAATTAATTCAAAAGGTTTTCACTGGCTAATTATTTTAAGAAGCAGACTGCCACATACTTCTTCCTAGTCTGTCTTAGTTTGGAGGCTCAGATGAAACCTGTCCACTGTGAGTGACCCTGCTGGTGTCTGAATACCAGTGACACAGCTTTTAGCATCACAGAAACACATAAGTCCCCACAGTATTAACAAAACGACACATGTGCAGGGGTGGGGGTGTGGAAATTAAAAATATAAGATAATACAAAATTTTGTGATTAAGAAGTTATATCAGAGACACAGATATACGTTACAGAGTACAAGAAACAATTAGACAAGACCATATACCAAAAAACTCCAAGTAATGTAGATGATTTTGTGTGAAATAAAAATTCTCTCAATTAATGGGAGAAAATAAGAGAAATAGAGTAGGAAACTAACCATGAGCTATATTTAAAGATTTAAAAATTGCCCATAATAAATGTGCCAGGCCTATTTGATGCTATTTTCTTAATTTTTTCCCGAAGTAAAACATATTTCACACTACATCCGCTATCAAGAGTCTTCTGCTGCATACAACAGACTGATCTTATTATATAAAAGTGGAAAAGTGTTAAAACCTAATCCAGAGAACGAAAGGAAAAACATACTTATAAGTCAATCACATTTAACGATGCAGGTTCTCTCTCTTGCTCTTCATCTCTCTCTCCCTAAAAATAACTGACGTAATGTATTGTGTGAATTCGTGGAGTCTATCCCGTTAAAGTCATGAATTAAGAGTGTGTACGTAAGCTGCTATCAGATAGTACAGTATCATAACTGGGGAGAAAAGAGTGCAGACCACCCAGAGATGACACTGTTAGAGACTGTGATGCCAAAAGCGACTGCCTATAAAATTTGTGTGCAGTGTTTCAGAAGAAAACTATTATGTTTTAGAAAATAAATCTCTGTAGTTAGTTATAACAGAAATACTTTTTGTAAGCCCAGTTTACATGTATCAGTATACCTACACTGCTAAAACTCTATGCCGATTTAGTTTTTGAAACTTCTATTGTGCTGTGGCTGGCATTGTGCTGTGGCTGGCATTGTGCTGTCATTATTACCCAGTTACAATGGTGCTTTTAATCTTGCGATTTTCTCAGCACATGCTACTAGCTAACCAGCAACCAACACTCTGCTACCAATTACCGGATATCAGCACCTGCTACCCGCACTGGCTACCAGCTGCCAGCTACTGGCAGGTGCTACCAGCTACCAACGTATGCTACTAATATGTGCTACCAGCTATCAGCTATCAGCACTTGCCACCGGCACATAATACAAGCTACCAGCACATTCTACCAACTACTAGCTACCAACATATGCTATTAACATGTGCTACCAGCTATCAGCAGCTGCTACTGGTACCTGCTACCAGCATGTGCTTACAAACTACCAGCATGTTCTACCAACTACCAGCTGCCAACCCATGCTACCAGCTACCAGTTACCAGCATGTACAACTAGCACATGCTACTAGTAATAAGCACTATTGTTTTCCTTGCTGCTAGTTCTGTCTGGCCTGACAGGAGGTTTGTGGGTGGTGAGGACTGGCACCATAAGTTATCACACTTGGTGTCACCAACCCTAGTATACTGGATGACACCAACCCTAGCACCAAATTCTTAGGTCAATAACTTGGCATCAGAACCGTGAGAGGTGCCCAGAGCACTACAGCTGGCTTTTGTCTCAAGAATCCTTGCCCAACAAGATGAACAGAGGAACCTTTCCTCTCCGCAAAGGCTGAAGGCCCATACAAGTGGGGGTCCAGTGAGGATTCCCCAGCAGTCTGAGTGGGGACTGACTGTGTATGTGGCAGAAAGGAGGCTGCAGGAGGGGAAGCCTATGAGAAACAGGCCCTCACTCAAAGGTGCGGAATAACCCCCTCAAAAGAGCCACAGATGCTCTTGGAACTGGCTCAGGGAGCTTAGGGAATTCAAATAACCTGCCGAAGTTCGTGTAACCAGGAAGTGGTGGTGGCACTGAGTGTTAAAGCTGTGTGAACCAAAGTTGGCTTCAGGTAACCCAACACGAGATGAGCCCTTCCCGTGGAGATGTCTTCCAGCTCCTGGGCTGTGGTGGGGGTGGGGCTGACCAAGGAGGGGGGATAGTGTCTCCGGCCGCAGTGTCAGTCCTTCAGAGAATGCTGCTGTGTTCCCACGCTGAGCAAACTCAGGCAGCTGTGCCCTTCCCAGGGCTCCTCATTCTCAGCCAGGACTTAGGACTGCTCACTCTCACAGGGCGCCTTGGTGTGGGGGCAGAGTGAGGGGAAACCTCAACCAAACGGGTGAGTCTTTGAGCTGGAATGGCAGACATTAAGTGAGGAGGAAAGGACAGGGGAGATTGATTTCAGTGGCATCTGTTACCCACAAAAACCTGGGACTGTTGAGTTGATTCCAATTCATAGCAACCCTACAGGACATAGTAGAAATGCCCCATAGGGTTTCCAAGGCTGTAACCTTGAAGGAAGCAGACTGACACATCTTTCTCCCATTGAGTGGCTGATAGGTGCAAATCAACAATCTTTCAGTTAGCAGCTCAATGCTCTAACCAATGGACAATCAGGGCTCCTAGGTTCTGCTAAAGATGCCTGAAATTTCTCCTGAGGGCAGATTCCCGGTGTGGGACAAGAGTGAGTGCAGCTGGTGTGAAGACACTCCTCTCCCAGGCCAGAAGCTGAAGAGCTGGCCAGCCTAAGGGACTTGGGTCCCCCCTAGAATCTCTCAACGGGGCCTGAGAGAAAGGTTGAGGAATAAGGAGGCTGGGAGTCCTCCTCATTGAGCCTGACACTGCCAGATGCCAGGGGCTGGGTGGGCCTAAGGCAAAGCCCAGACTAGGGTGAAGCAAAAGGTGTGCCTATGTAGCAAGAATTTAAGGAAGTGCTCACTCCTTCAACTTCGCACCCTAGATACTTCTGTTGCCTCACCCTAGCCCTGGGCCTGCTAAAGAGCTCAGAGTACCCGAGAGGAACAACAGTAATAGCTAACACAGGTATACACACATAGGTTCTCTTCTAACCACTGTGTAGTTGTTTTATGTTTTACACACACATACACACACACACACACACACACAAGGACCAACAATTAAGTCAGTGAACTTCATTGTTCTAAGTGCTACCTACCTCATTGCTTGAATGTCACTATGCTCGCCTTTGAAATACTCCCCTTGGGAAGCTATGCACTGACTCCAGAGCATAGACCACCCTTCAAAGCAATTTTGGAACTCTTTCTGGAATGGCCATTGCACATGGTAGCACAGTGGCAAGTTTGCGAACTTCATTACATAGTTGTCTATGAGAAAGTTTTTAGCCAGTAAATGAGTAACTGTATTGGAACACTCTCCCTGCTCACCTGATCTGGCCCCCAGTGATTGCTTTCTTTACTGGAGGATGAAAGAAATACTGAAAGGAAGACACTTTGATGACATTCAGGACATCAAGAGTAATACGATGATAGCTCTGATGAGTTCCAAAATTGCTTTGGAAGGTGGACTAGGTGCTGGTGTCAGTGCATGGCTTGCCAAGGGACTACTTGGAAGGTGACCATGATGATATTCAGCAATGAGGTAGCTATGTTGCACTTTTTTTCTAGGACGAGTTCACGAACTTAATTGTCAGACCTCTTGAGTGTGTGTGTGTGTGTGTGTGTGTGTGTGTTTGTTGTCAGCTATTGTCAAGTTAGTCCCCAGCTCACGGCAACCTCACACATCTAAGAATAAAAATGCTGCTCACTCCTGCATCATCCCCATAGTTACAGATGGACCTTTGTGATTGACCATAGGAGTTTTCATTGATTGATTTTCAGAAGTAGATAGCCAGACCTTTCTTCCCAGCCCATTTAGTCTAGAAACTCTGCTGAAACCCGTTCAGCATCACAGCAACACACAAGCCTCTGGTGACAGCTGGTGACTGTTTTAGTCATCTAGTGTTTCTATAACAGAAATACCACAAGAGGATGACTTTTAAAAAAATAAATTTTATTCTGTCACCGTCTAGTAGGCTAAAGTCCAAATTCAGGGCATTGGCTTTAGAGGATGGCTTTCTCTGTTGCCTCTGGAGAAAGGCCCTTGTCATAGATCTTCCCTTGGACTGGGAGCTTTTGAGGGGCAGGGACCCTGGTTCCTTTCCAAAGGATGCACTCTGCTCCCGGTATTGCTCTTTTCTTGGTAATATAAGGTCTCCCACTCTCTGTTTGCATCACTTTCCTTTATACCCCAAGAGATTGCCTTGAGCCACACAATACAATACTGAGCCCTGCCCCACCACACAACTGCCATCAACCCTCCCTCATTAACATCACAGAGGCAGGGTTTACAGCATATAGGAATGTCACACAATACTAAGAACTATGACCTAGCCAAATTGCTACTCATATTTATGGGAGACACAATTAAATCCATGATAGTGACTGTGCATGTGATGCATTGGCCAGGAATCGAACCTGTCCCGCATGAAAGGCAAGAACTTGATCACTGCATGACCACTGTTCCTATTATACATAAAGTGAAACCTGGGAAAGACAGAACTCAACCAGACTGCCTTGTTTTTCCAGGCCTCATGAGTTTTCTGCCTTTGACAGAGTGTAGACCTACCACTTTTCTATTGTTCATTTTAGTGGAAAATACTTGAGTTTTCCTTTTATGATAGGTTTCTGCCTCATATAGATTCCAAATTTCACACAGTTTTATGTATATATATATATATATGCCTTCATAATATTTATATATCATGATACATATGTATATATAATGCCCTCATGATATATATACACACACATACATAAAATTCTGTAAAATTTGGCATTTCTATATATACACCCTCATGATACATACATACACACACACATATATTTATATATACATACACACAGCTAGCCCTCATGATTCTTAGAATATCCTCAATCGACAGATGAGGAAACTGAGACATGGAATGGTTAAACAACTTGCCCAGCAAATTAAAAGTATTCTAGAGTTGGAGCAACAGAGGAAGGAGAGTCAGGAATAAGGGAGGAAGTGGAATGTGTTGCTAATTGCCTCCATGAGCAACTGCCTCCTTTGCCTTGAGACCAGAACTGGATGGTACCCAGCTACCATCACTGGGTATTTTAATCAATGATTCTGTGGTAGAAGTCTGATCAAAAGGGGGGAAATGCAAAACAGAATTTCAAATTCTCATTGAATTTGAATTTTCTAAAGCCCTGGAGGCTGGATAAATCCTTCAAACCAATGCCTTGAAATAATTAGGTTTAAACAACTTAAAACCAAGAAAACATCCTTGGCAGGTGCTCCTTGGAAACTCTCTGGCACAGTTCTATCTTGCCCTATACGGTCGCTATGAGTTGGAATTGATTCAACGGCACTGGGTTTTTTAAAGTCTTCTTAAAGCCAAATAATAGTTGAGCTTACCTTGTAAACATATCCTCCTTGAGATTTGAGTTCATATTCTTCATATTGCCACCCCTCCCCATACACACACATGAGAGGCTACAGGGTGCCCGTCTAGCTGCCTTATCAGAAGCACCCCACCCCCATAGCAGATTGGCTACAGCTGTGCCTCTGCTCATGGCAGGCCTCACAGAATGCAGAAGGTGGGTCACATGTGGGCAGAGCCTCTTTAATAGCCCCATCACCCCAGTTGGCTCTGTCTGATGCTGCTTGACCTGCTGGTTACTTGCTGTGCCCACACGTCATGGAGAAGATCCTTATCTTTCTGTTCATCGCACTTGTGGCAGTAGTCTACGCAGTTCCTGACCCCCGAGGACTCTTTACCAACCTGGTAAGAGGGTCCCTGATGCCCATACCTGGGGCTGGCCAAGGCTGGAAGCTGTGGCATCTCTTCACTTACTGCCCTGTGCCCTGTCCCATGACACTTCCTCAGAGCTCCCCAGAAAAGGGTGTCCAGCTCCTCAAAAGCTCTGACTGGAGCACTGCAGTTCAATGCTTCAACCTGGCTATGAGGGGCTTTATGGAAATCCAGAGTCCTGGGCTCCTGCCCTGGAAATCCAGACTGAGCAGGTCCAGCAGCTTAAAAATTCTCCCCCATAAACCCTCTTGGGGAAATCCAACAGAGTAATTTGTCTAACATCCAAATTTACTGTGTGCTAGTCACTATTCTAATTGCTTCTAGAATATTTACTCAGTCTCTCCAATAATCACACGTGAGGGAGGTACTATTTTTATCAACCTGTTTTCAGATGGAGAGCTGAATAAGGGGTGGCTAAGCAGCCTGCTTGAAGTCATCTAGCTGAAAAGTGGTTGAGCTGGACAGTCTAAAGCCTGGGCAGTCTGGCCTAGATTCTGCTCCCACCACTGCCCCACACTGCCTCCCTATTCCATGTCAGAACCAGGTAAGCCCTTTGAGGTCACCTAGTTCAAAGATTCCTAACATGGGAATCAGGGCCCCCTCCAAATTATATGTAGAGGCCTGTGGAAAGGAAGCTTTCTAGGGAGAAGATGCAACTTTCTCTGGCTTTTCAAAGGACTGTGGGATGCAGAGAGGTTTGGAGACCCTGTTGTTGGGCCACCCATGCACATTCCAAATGGGAACATTGCCACAGGGTAGGGCAGTGACTTGCCCAGGGCCACATAGAGAGTTGACAGTGCCGCTGGTACTAGAACCCCACTGTCCTGGCCCCTTGGCCCAGGCTGCTTCCCTGGCACCCCAGTGCCTGCTTCTCATGTGGGCTGGTGGTGGGCAGAAAGGCTGCCAGACTGAGGGGTTAAACTCCTTCACAAACACCCCCACCAGGGGAGGCACTGTCAAGGCAGTAGGGGGCAATGTGGGGGTCTGTGCGGATAAGAGAACTAGGGGTGGGCCTTGACTTGACTGGCTGCCCCTGCAGGACAATGGGGAGCTCTGCGTGAACAGCTACCAGTGCAAAAGTCAGTGCTGCCAGCACGAGTCCTTGCTGAACCTGGCCCGCTGTGCACCCAGGGCCAGTGAGAACAGTGAATGCTCTCTCAAGGTGGGTGTCAGGGGCTGGGGAGGCGGGTGGGTAATTCAGGGGAGGAGGGTCAGTCTGGCAGTGAATGCTGAAGGGGGGAGGAGACGGAGGTTAACAGGCCTCAAAACACCTTCATGTTCCATCATCTCTCTTGATCCCCACCACTGACCAGGATGATGAGTGGGAGCAGGGATTTGTTAGCCTCATTTAGTGGGTAGGTAAACAGAGGCTTCAGAGGAATTAAGTTAGTTAAGAGCAAGTGAGTTACAGAATGGAGACCAGAACTTGCGTCAGAAGAAGCTCCATCTGAAAAAAAGACTAGCCTGCTGGTTCTCTGGGTCAGGCAGGGGAGAGTGATGCCCAGAGCAGCCCCCACAGTCTGTGACTTCATTGACACTGTGTCTCTGCAGTCGCTCTATGAAGTTTACTACAAGTGTCCCTGTGAACGGGGCCTGACTTGTGAGGCGGACCGGACCTTTGTGGGCTCCATCACCAACACCGACTTTGGTTTATGCTACGATGCTGCAAGCTCTAAAAAGTGAGACAACCTACCCACCCCTGCACCCAGCCCAATGTGACCCAGCCCAACGTGACCCAAGGGCACTTGGCCAGGACCATCTCTCTTCCTCCTTCACCCCGTTGACTAGCACCTCCATTTTCCAGTTGGGTTCTTGGTAATTAAAGCCTCTCCTGCAAATCTTCCCCAGACTCCTGGGTGTGTTCTTACTGAGTCCGTGTCTTCTTGACCATTACATCAAACACTAGCCCTCTGGGGCAGCTGTCAGACAATGGGCCTAGGGAAGGTGAGGCTGGACAGACTGCAGACAAGGTTGTGAAGCAGAACCTGCCGAGATGGGAGCCTCTCCACTTCTGGGGACAAGTCACAACTCCTTGGGATATCCTCTTTGCCTGTCAGATTCTCAGAGGTACACACACACTCACATACACAGCTCTGCTGACGAGTTAAAATAGCTCCTATTCTTGGCCCGACCAACACATAAAAATGATTCGTGAGACCTTTTACTCTTTTTCTTTCTCTCTGTACTAAGTCTTGGAAACTCAGTTTGTATTTTACGTTTATCTCACTTCAGACGCACCACACTCTGAAGGACTCAACCTGCATACTGGCTGGTTAGCAGCTACACTGCATTAGAGAGGTCAGATCCCCAGAGCTCAGCACTAGGAATTTTTCACGAATTCCAACATACAAATACCTCTGCTTATACAGCTGAGTGTCTATCAGGTCTAGCAAGAGGATGTGTTGAAATGATATTTTTTATATACTGCGTTAAATACCTATTATCAGAATTGATTCCACTTGTTTGCTTTTACCTCTTTCAAGATGGCCATGAGAAGACGTTGAATTCTGAGTGTCATTTGCATTTTATTGGGCCGTCCTGCTGTCGACTCCCCATTTCTATTGGCTTTCAGAATAGGAGGCCTGTTTGTTCTCTTCGTAGAAGAGGCACCATGTAACCACCGCTCAGACTGCTTTCTTTGGATCCCAACAGTGGCCACCTCTGTCAGTGAACACTTACCCATAGGGGAGCTGAGTCTTCATGCATTGGAACCCTGAAGATACCTCAGCAGCATTATCTTCTTCCCTTGACCTTGTAACTTCTTAAGACATTGCAGCTGCTAGTGTTGTGAACTGGGAGAGAAGGATTGGGATTGGCTGTAGCTACCACCCCTCTCACTGGCCCCTCCTCAGTCTTCGCATCAGTTCTTCCCAGAGTAGCTGTTGTTGACTTCATTAGCTGGCATCCCACTGATTCTGGCTCATAATGACCCTGTGTGACAGAGTAGAACTGCCCCCACAGAGTTTGCTAGACTGTAATCTTTATGGGGTAAATTACCAGGTCTTTCTCCCACAGAGCATCTGGGTGGATTCACACCGCCAACTTTTCAATTTGCAGCTGAGCTGCTTAACCATTTTGTTACCCGGGGCTGCTTCCCAGAATGTTTGAGGACTCTTATTTTGAAAGGTAAATCCCATCTCTCCGCTTCAAAGCCTCCAAAGACTCCCCAGGGTGTTTAAACACTGAAACTTTTTACTTGGCTTGCTGCGGGGCCTGTATGTTCTGTGACTGCCTGTCTCCCCGGTGCATGCATGTACACACACAGACACACAGACACAGACACAGACACAGACACACACACACACACACACACATGCATGCACAGCCCTGAGTTCTAGAAGAATCCACCAAGCCGGACTGGCCCCAGGGCATTTGCACCTGCTGGTCCCTCTGCACAGGGCACACTGCCCTCTACCCTCTGCCTGGCTGCCTCCCTCTCCTGCCTCAGCCCAAGACCTATCAGGACATCCAGCTAAAGCAGTTCCACCACCTTGCTTCACTGTGTTCACAACATGACGCCTCTTTGAAATTATCTTCTTTATCTCTTTTTTTTTTAAGCTTTCTGTCTCCTCCACTACAACTTTAACTGTTGCTGTCTTATTTGCTGCTATAGTTAGTTCTTGGCCCTGAGGACTAAACTCCGTACACATAAAATCAACCAAACCAAACCTACTGCCATCAAGTTGATTCTGATTCACAGTGATCCACTATGCCACCAGAGTTTCCTCTGTGCACTGAAAAAAAAAATCAAACCCATTGCTATTGAGCTGATTCTGACACACAGTGACCCTATGGGACAGCGTAGAACTGCTCCACAGAGTTTCCAAGGAGCGCCTGGTGGATTTGAACTGCCAGCCTTTTGGTTAGCAGACACGGCACTTAATCACTGCGCTACCAGAGTTTCCATACAGCGTGCTGAAATGCATAGCTGCTGAATAAATCAGGAGACCATAATACTCCACTCCTTTATCTCTGACCTTGTCTCCTAAGATTTCCCCTCTCCCTCACTCCTCTTTGTGGTTCCTTAAGTATGCTGGACGCTTTGCCACCTCTAGACCTTTGCACTGCCTGTTCCTTCTAACCAAAATACATTTCCCCTAGAGTTCTTCCCACTCCACCTATTTCCCCTCTACACCACCCCCCTTCCCTATCCCCTCCTCCTCCTCCTTCCCCCCCATCGCCACCCCCAGCCTTGCTATTTTACTTCCTTTAAGTCTTTGCCTAAATGTAGCTTTGTTAATAAAGTCTCCCCTGAGCCCCCTTTGTAAGACTCATCTCACATCACCACTACCTTAAGCTCCTAAGCCCCTTCCTTATTTTCTTTTTCTGTAGACACCCCTCAACTAGGATATACTGTGTTGTTAGTGCCATTAAGTTGATTCTGACTCAGAGTGACCCTATGAACAGCAGAACGAAACACTGCCTCGTCTTGTGCCATGCCCACAACTGTTTTATGCTTAAGCCCATTGTTGGCGGCCACTGTGTCAGTCCGTCTTGTTGAGGGTCTTCCTCCTTTCTGCTGACCCTTCACTCTACCAAGCATGATGTCTTTCTCCAGGGACTGATCCCTCCTGACAACATGTCCAAAGTATGCAAGACATAGTCTTGCCATCTTTGCTTCCAAGGAGCACTCTGGTCACACTTCTTCCAGAACAGATCTGTTGATTCTTTTGGCTGTCCATGGTACATTCAACGTTCTTCTCCAACATCACAATTCAAAGGCATCTATCTTCTGTCTTCTAATTGTGCAACCATTCTCACTCTCCTTTTTCAAGTTATTCTTCTCCCATTAACATAAACTCACTGACCCCTAAGTTTTGTGCCTAATCTTTCAGGTTGTTGCTGTTAATTTGATTCACATGGATAGGTCTTAAAAGAGCACAAATCTCAAGGTAGATATTCTTCTACCAGTTAATCCGGTGGGAGAAAAATGGTGCAATCTGTCTGTTTCTGTACAGATTTAAAGCCTTGGAAATCCTATTGGGCAGTTCTACTCTGTCCTGTAGAGTCTCTTGAGTCAACATTTACTTGATGGCAGTGTTTGTTTGTTTGTTTGCTTAATGTCCTCCAGATTCATCCAAGTTGTCAGATGTCCAACTCATCACTATTCTTTACAGTTGTGTACTATTCCATTGTATGAATGTACCACATTTTATCCATTCATCCACAGAACACAGGTTGTTTCCATCTTTTTGACATTAAATGAATCATGCTGCAGTGAACACAGATGTGCCTACGCCTGTTTGTGTCACTGCTCTTATTTCTCTAGGATGAATGCATAAAAGTGGGATTGCCATGTCATACAGTGGTTCTATTTCTAGCCTTTTGAAGCAGCACCATACTGTTTTCCACAGTGGTTGCATCACTTTACAATCCCACTAGTGATGTATAAGAGTTCCAACCTCCCCACAACCTTGTCAGCATTTATTGTTTCCTGTTTTTATTGATCAGTGTCATTTTGCAAAGGTGAGATGGTATCTCATTGTAATTTTGATTTGCATCTTTCTAATGGATAATGAGGCAATCCTGGTGGTGTGGTTAAGTGTTACAGCTGACAAACAAAAGGTCAGCTGTTTGAGACTGCCAGGTGCCCCTTGGACACTCTATGGGGTTCTTCTACCCTGTCCAATAGGACTGTTAGGAGTTGGAATCAACTCGATGGCAACGGGTTTGGTTTTTTAATGGCTATCGATGCATATTTTTGGAAGGGCTAATGATCTTGAACACTCATCACGTGTGTCAGCTCCCTGAACATCTTCTTTGTTCATGTTTTTGCCCATTATTTAATCAGACTTTTTGTCTTTTTGTCGTTGAGGTATTCAAGTTTTCTATGTATTTTAGAGATTAGACCCTTGTCGCTGCAATTCCCTCCCCCCCGAATATAAATTCTCTTTTTAGTTTCTTGGCAAAGCCTTTTGATGAGCACAAGTATTGAATTTTTAGGAGGTACCAGTTATCTAGTTTATCTTCTTCGGTTTGTGCATTCTTAGTTATGTTTAATAGGGTATTTTATGCCATAAATTGGAGCCCCTAGCTTTGTTCCTGTGTTGTCTTCCAGGAATTTTAAAGTTTCAGGTTTAGCATTTAGATCTTTGATCCATTTTGAGTTAGTTTTTGTATGTAGCATGAGTCGTGCTTCATTTTGTGTACATGAATATCCAGTTTTGCCAGTACCATTTGTTGGAGGAAATCTTTTCTCCATTGAATAGGCTTTGACCTTTCATCAAAGATCAGCTGTCTGTAGCTGTATGGATTTACTTCTGAGTTCTCAAAGCTGTTCCGTTTGTCTACGTGTCTGTTGCTATACCAGACTGCTTTCCCCACCGTGGCTGTATAGTGAGTTCTGAGACTGGAAAGTGTGGGGCCTTCTCCTTCAGTAATACTTTAGCTCTTCAGGGTCTCTTTCCTTTCCTTTCCAACATAAAGTTGGAAATTGTTTTTTCCATTTCATTAAAGAATGTGACTGGGATTTGGATGGGGATTGTATTCTATCTATAGATCACTTGGGTAGTATTTATATTTTCACAATGTTAAGTCTTTCTATCCAAGAGCACAGTATGTTTTTCCATTTATGTAGGTCTCTTTCAGTTTCTTGCTGTAGTGTTTTGTAATTGTTCTTGTATGAGGCTTTTATGTTCTAGTTAGATTTATTCCTAGGTATTTTATCCTTTGGAGGCTATTATAAACAAGACTTTTCTTGATTTCCTTTTCAGAGTTCTTCTTATTAGTCTAGAAGAATCTAACTGATTTTTGTATTGCTCTTGTACCCCACCACTTTGCTGAACACTTCTAGTTCTAGTCACTTTCTTTGTAATCTCTGGAAGTTTCTACGTATAGGATCATGTCATCTGTAAGTAGGGTTAGTTTTGCTTCTTCCTTACCAATTGGTATGCCCTTTATTTCTCTTTCTTGTCTTATTGCTCTGACTAGGACTTACAGTACAATATTGAATAAGAGTGATGATAATGGGCATATTTGTCTCATTTACTTTCTCAAGGAGAATGTATTCAGTCTCTCACTGAGAATAATGTTTGTTGTTGATTATTGTTTGATTTTTAAGATGATTTTGGCAGATATTTTTAGTTTAAGTTTTAATGATTATCTCAGGGCAATAGTTTCTTGACTTATCCAGCTTCTATGGCTCCAGAAAGCCTGGATTCCATGGCAATTATAAATCCTGTTCTGCATTTCCCCCTTGTGATAAGGATTCTTCTAAAAACTCTTTGATCAAAATATTCAGTAGTGGTAGCCAACACTATCCAGTTCTGGTCTGACCTCAAAGGGGTCAATTGTTGATGTAGGCAATTAGCCACACATTCCATCGTTTCCTCCTATCCCTGGCTTTTTTTCTTCCTCTGTTCTTCTGGCTAATGTTTTTTAAAATACGTTGGTGACATAAAGGAACTGATCAGAAGATGATGATACAGGAGAAAAAACAACTCCTGCTTTCTGTGTGAAGCAAAAGATCTCTAAGCTACACTGAGGTTATATCCACTGAGGGATGGCAAGCAGACCCACAGCAGCGTAGCTTCCAGAGCAGCATGAGCTTGGGATGATGTAGGGTTTCGTGGCACCAGTCTGACCCAGGAGAATAGGTCCAAGTATCAGAGCTGAGGACAAGGTACCTTCCCCAGGATCTGACCGGGGAAGAAAGGAGAATCTGAGTTTCCACTTAGGGGAGGACTTGCTGGCTATGGGAACATGTATGTTATATCCACCACTTCCTTCAGTATTTGGAGAGTTGGCTCTATGCCTCCCCCCCCCCCACATAACCCAGCCTAAACCAGTCAGCAAATTCCACCATAGTGATTGGTTCAGGGGTAGCAAGGAGACCATGCCAATCCAGTCAGAATTGATCTTAGCATGTTTGCTGAGAACTGTGGGACAGAAAGGTTTCCTTTCTCTAGAAGGATAGTACAGAGATGTGAGGTGGATCTGCGGTTAAGAACGTGGCCTCTGAAGTGAGGCTGGCTGAGTCCAGATCACCACTTACTAAGAAGGCAACTTGGGACATCCATGTCCTATCTGTAAGACAGTGAAAATTACACCAGCTACTAGTTGCTGTTGAGTTGACCTTATGATCCCATGTCTGTCACAGTAGAATTGTGCTCCACTGGGTTTTCAATGGCTGCTTTTTTACAGAAGCAGATCACCAGGTCTTTCTTCCAAGGCACCTCTGGGTGGATTCAAACCACGAACCTTTCCATTAGCAGTCAAGAGCCATTAACTTTTTGCATCACCCAGGGACTCGAGGATAACTATTCAGCAACACTCTTGTGACAGTAAGATGAGTTAGTATATGTGAAACACTAGGCACAGTGCCTGGCATGGAGTAGAGTACTCCATATATACTACCTTTTGTTATTAGATGACACTTGAAACTTCTACAGTTTCCTGAAGGCCATACTGCTGCAGTGCCTCTGGACTTCTTTTTCTGACCATGAATCAACTCCTTTATCATCTAACCCAGCTTGAAGTGATTTTTCAGATATTTGAGGCAGAAAGAGTCCCCACTGATAACCCCAACGGTATGTCTTTGGGCAAATCATGTAGCTCCTCCGAGCCTCAGTTTCCTCATCTATAAAATGGAACTGACATATCTGAGAGAATGGAGACATCTTTTACATCAGGGGCCTTCCCACCACAGCCATGCATGTGAGCGGACTCAAACTTCCAAGCTTTCGGTCAGCAGCTGAGACAGTAACTGTGCCGTGGTTATGCTTTACGTACCATGTTCTTATAAACACTCTCCCAGTGATCTCCACTCTTCTGTTCCTCTCACAGAACACTGAGACACCCTGATTCAGTCTCTCCCCCCAACGCACTCAAACACCCACATCCTAGAAGGCATTCTCCAGGCATGTTCCTTAACCTTGCCCGCCTCACCCTCAATGGTCTCACCCCAAGACATGGTGCCTTCCTGAGTTCAGCCTCACTTCACCCATAATCTCCTGCCCTGTTCTGCCTTGCAGTTCTGGTCCCGAGGCTGCCAAGTCTCCAGACATGGCCACACTCCTTCATGCCTCCTTGCTTTCATTCTTGTCTTTTTCACACCCCAAGGTGTGACTAGCCCCCACCAGGTACCCTCTCCCAAGAAGTGCAGGCAGAGACCAGAGATTGGAAGGAAATTTAATGTCTCAGGAGCTGGTTCAGAGTGAAGTAGGGGCACCCAAAGCCTCTGGCTCTGAGGGGGAAAGAAGAGGCAATAGTGACCAACCTGGATCCTCCTCTACAGAACACGGCACCGGCGGGGACACAGCAAGTCCCTGGCTATGCAACTCATGCCCCATCGGCAGGGGCAGATGATGTTGGTCGCCCCTTTGGTCTGTGGGAAGGAGGTAAGAGAGTGACTAAGAAAAGAGCCTTAAACTTCCTGGGGACCAGGGGCAAGAGCGCAAGTGCCCCTGTCAGTCAGGTCTGGGGTCCAATTCCAGCTCTGCAGCTTATAACCACGTGATCCTGGGCAAGTTCATTAGCTGCTCCGCTCAGAGTCCTCATCTATCAAATCAGGATAATTATACAACTCACCTCACAAGTTTTTGTGAGGATTCAAAAAGATAAAGTAGATTGAGGGCCCATAATAAAATCACCTTGGTTGCACAGTAGTTAGGCACTCACTGCTTATCGAAAAGTTGGCAGTTTAAATCTACCAGAAGGTCCATGACAGAAAAATACAGCAGTCTACTTCCATCAAGATCATGACCTTGGAAACCCTATGGGCAGTTCTACACTGTCCTATAGGGTTGCCGTGAATTGAAATTGATTTGATGGCAATGGGTTTGGCTTTTTTTTCTTTTTTCTTCTGGCCACTTCAGGTCGGTTCCTTAGGACACTGCCATCTCCCCAGGCTAAGACATGGAAAACAGGTTCATCCTTCCTAGAAAATGAAAGACAGCCAAGAGGGACAAGACATACTGTGCCTTCTTCTGCTCCTGTGTTCTCACAGCCAATAGCAACCATGCTTGACTGAGCACTGTTAACAGCCAGGAAGAGCCTGCTAATGTAGGTATATCAGCCAGATTTTACAGATGAGGAAACTAAGGCCCAGAGAAGAGAAGTAGGCTGTCTGAGGTCACACAGACAGGAGGTGACAAAGCTGGGATTTAAACTCTGGTCCATCAAGAAAGCTGTGGTCGTGCCATGGTAGTGTCATGCTTCTGTCAAGAGTTAGGTAGGTCTTGTGGCAGGAAGGTGGGGAATGGTAGGGGAAGAAGGTCTTTTTCCAGCAACCTAGTGGTGCCAGAACAGAGATGATCACTCATTCAACAAATATTTGTTGAGCACCTACTAGGTGCTGGCACCTAGGCTGGGGTAGAAGATTCCAGGATGAGTAAAACACTATCCCTACCCTTAAAGAGCTCTAACCACCAAGGGAAGCAAACAGAAGCCAGGACTGATGTTATGAGCCAAGAGTATGGGAGCCCCAAGAAGGTGGCCTGAGTTGAGTCTTATAAGAGTTTACCAGGTAGAGAAGGAGGAAGGGCAATCCTAGGCAGAAGGAGCATCCCAAAGCAGGTAGGGTCTTTTACCTGCACCCCCAATCCCAGGTACCCTACCCCGGAGCCTCACCTGGGGCAAGCATATCATGTCATACCCGCCCTTGGGGGCACAGAAGGCACCACCGTTGTCAAAGTCGATGAGGCAGCAGTTACTGTAGCAGTCAGTATGGTGGAGGCACTTGGCTCCATTGATCTGTGGGGACAGCCTCTGGGTCACCAGCTCTCTGGCATTGCCAAAGAGTCATGGGGAGTCCAGGAGGTAAAGCCTTGAAAGAGTCAGTCTGAGCTCCACCCCCACTGTACCCCTACCCCCTCAGCAGGGCTCAGGGGAACAGGATTGAGGAAGGATGGGAGATTAGCACTTTCTCTCTGCCTCCCTTTTTCTGCTCCCCTCTGACTTCTGTGGGTCTCAAACAGGTACTTTATTGTCAGACACATGAAGCAGATTTTCCATTGATAGTGACCCCATATGACAGAGCAGAACTGCCCCCACAGGGTTTTCTAGACTGTAATCTTTATGGGAACAGCTTGCCAGGTCTTTCTCCCATGGAGCCTATGAGGGGGTGGGGGTGGGGCAAATACTCCCAAATCTCATTTTAGTAGGGGGATTGACAGAAAGATAAAGAGAAAAGGAAAGAAAGGGAAGAAAGAGCCGATGTGTCTAGAGGGTCACTAGGCAGTGGGTGGAGTGAGGAGGGAAACTAGAGCAGGTAGGGAGGATTTGGCTGAAGAGACTTCCGGGAGGGTAAGTGGCTGGAGGGGACCACCGGATTGGGGGAGTGTGTGTCAGAACAGAGAGTCGGGGAGGGATGGGGTGCTGATCATAAGGGCACTTGCACCGCCAGGGCCACCAGAGGAGATGAACTAGGACTTTGAAGTCTGTTTGGGAGTCCCTTAAGCCTCCCAGTGGATCCCCAGTTGGGTGGTTCCTGCCCCAACTCCTCACTTCAAACCCAAATAATGCCTTCTGGCTCAACTGTCCGGATCCCTCCATCCCTCGGTCACTACTTCTCCACCCTGTGTTACAGCGTCAGGTCCCGGAAGCGCTCCTTCGGCTCACCTTCCATGACACTCTTCTATAAGGCAGGGGCTCACTCCAGCAAGGGAGCAGGACCCCTGCGAGAAAGACCAAGGCTGTGGCCATGGGCCCGGGCAACAGAGATCAGTGGGGCTCCAGACGGACTACAGGAGGGATAAACTCTCTCCTCTGGCCACCAGACCCTCCACGGCCTAGGGCCCGCCCCCAGGTGGGAGGTGGAGGAAGAGGGCAAAACTGGGTCACAGGCGACCCCACCCGGAGGCAGAAGGCCTAACAACTCCCCTGGCTCTGGAGGGAAAACAGAGGGCAGTAGCCCTGAGAAGCTCATTTGGAGACGCTCCAAGCCTGCAGAGGAGATGGTGTGGGGAAGGGTGCTCAAGCGAGACCCTGGCTGGACTGTGTTCAAGCCTTGGCTGTGCAGGCTCTGGGTGCTTTTCCAAATAAAAGCTTTAAACTGGAAAACAAAGCTTTAGTTTTAAAAATTACACAAAACTTACGCATGTGCTAAAACGAAACTGCCTTCTTTCTTCATCTCCTGACTCTCTCCGTCATTCACCGAAATTCAGTTGTGCCAGGCTCTCCCCTGTTCCCTCATTCCCCTTCGGGAAATTCAGCATCTGCCACCACCCACCTACCCGCATACCCTGTCCAGGCCTAGTGTCCTCATCTGTGACAATCAGGAGGCAGGACAAGACGGGTTCTAAGACTTAGACCTCTTCCAGTCCTACTGGTTCTACCAGCTGTGTGAAAGTCGAGGTGTGAGGACAAATGGCACTGCAGGCTGGAAAACTCAGGGGAGTGGGAAGTGGTTAAGGGTGACCTGCTATAGCATCAGTGGAACTGGAGAAAGTCAGGGCTGTCTCAAGATTTCCCTCCCTGCACCTTGCCTGCCTCTGCTTTTTAAAATTTTGCTCTCAAGAAAAGACCTCAGTGCCCTATCTTAGGTGTCTTCTCCCAGAACACAGTCCCCACAACACTCCAAGGGCAATCAGCCTTCACCGGGTGGTGCAAACTGGTTGCACTTGACTACTTATCCAAAGGTTGGGGGTTCAAACCCACCCAGTGGTGCCACAGAAGAAAGGCCTGAAGATCTGCTTCTGTGCAGATTACAGCTGAGAAAACCCTATAGAGCAGTTCCACACTGTCACATAAGGGGTCACAGTCAGGATCAACTTGATGCAATGGGTTTGGTTCTTGGTTTTGATATCAGTCAGAGTAATTAACACTAGCTGTCACAACAGTTAACTCTTGAAATATCAGTGACTTTTCACAATAATGCTTTACTTAGGAAAAGTCGGGTGAGGGCAGGAGATGCTCTTCCACCTCATAACCACTCCTTTTGGAAGACTGACCTCCTGGGGCTTTACGGAAGGTCACACAGAGAAAATGAAGGAAGCTCCCGGACACTTAAATGCCTTAGCTCCATGTGACATACACCTCTTCTATTCACAGGTCACTGCCCAGAATTGGTGACATGATTGCAATCACTTGCAAGAGAGGCTGGAAATTCAAGGGAATCTTGGGATATTTAGTGTCCACTGTTGTTTCTGCTTCATCACCCTTAGCCACGTTTTATAGATGAGGAACTTGAAGGTTTGAGGTGAAGTAACTTGCCCAAATCGCAGGATTAAGTGGCAGTGTTAGGATAGAAATGGGCCCAAGCCCAAGCTCTTACCATTGTTCTGGGCAGCCAGAAGACTTTGTTCCCAGGAAAGAGACTCTTGTCATCACTCCATCCTCTCGCCCCAACAGTCATGGTCTGAAAGACTTCTCAGATACATGTCCTGCTGCCTTGGTTGGCTAGTTACCTATCTTTGCATCTCGTGCTATCTCCTAGCTCCACTGTGAACTGGAGGGGAGCCCCAGGCAGTAATAATTCTTTATACAGCTTCACTACTTCCCTGAGATATTTGAGCCATGCCCTTGTGAGTGCTGGATACTTACTTGTTAAATTTTGTCATCTGCTCAGGACAGGGGCAGATCTGAGGGCAAGAAGCAAGCAGCTGTGTGTACAGCTGACCGTAACCGGGGGCTCTTGATCTGGAGTCCAGGACCTCCAAGAAGTCCACCGAAGTCTGGGAGTGGTGAAGCCCCTGAAGTTCTATGCAAAATATTCTATGTATGGGTTTTTTTTTAAACAGGGAGCTGCAGTTTTCTACATAAATGATTCAGAACTGGCTCAGGCTCTATTTTAAGGACAGGAAACTGAGGCTCAGAGGGAAAAGGGACTTCCTCAGATGACTGACCTGGTAAAAAACAGAGTTAGGCCAGACTATAGGCTCCCAATACCAGGCACTGTAACCCTTCTCCTATACCAGTGTCCTCTCTCCAAGGTCAGCCAGCCCTGACCACGAGCACAATCTAGGACAGCTCTGCAGTGTGAGAAGATGGGGAGAGTCACTAAGCCGTAGGAGCTGTGGGCATGGACACAGCACTACCCTTGCCCTGAGGCCCAAACCTCACTGCCCCAGTCTTCCGTAAGGAGAACAGGGGTCAATTTAGGTCAGAGTAGCACCTTGTGGCAACCTCTAAACTACCCCCTGTACTCAGTTCTTTGATGACCCTTCTGTAACATTCCCCAACATCTCTCTTCTTTCTGTATTTTTGTGGTGGCCTAGAGCCATGGTTTCTGTGATGATATTCTCACTAGTCTACAGAAAAATGGAAAAAGGAGAAAAACATGGGTTTTGTTGCTATTACAAATAAATGTATTTAATTTAAAGGACTAAGTACCCTGTTATTCTGAAATTATATCCTTCCTATTTTTTTGCTGTTGAAAATGTTTCTATGGCACTGAGTTTCTGTTTACGGGGATAGAAAGAGTGTCAATGGGTACTGGTAATGCTTGCACAACAGAGTTAAAGCAACTGATGTCATTAAATCGTACATGTGAAAAATGCTACATAGACAAAGTTGTCATATATATTTTTAACAATGACAAGAAAAAGAGCCTTTATGAAACATTATTACTACTACAACAGTAGTTTGGTTTGGTTTTTCATGTTCTTACTTGGCCAGTAATTTTTCTTCTCTAGGACGTGGGGAAACACAACACTGGAACCTCCCTCAGCCTGGGTCCACGAGTGTAAACCTTCATAAGTCCCAGAAACCCAAAATAAAATTCGGGGGAAAACCGACCTGGTAGAAATCACCCATGATTCACTTCATTCTGGAAGGAATTTTAAAACTAATCTGAGGAGAAGATGAACAAGTAGGTACCCTAGAGAGTCTGAGATGCTGAAATAGGTCCACACCGCTTCCTAGGGAAAAGGACGCAGCAATGAGAAGTGTTTGGGGATGAAAAGGCAGAGGTGCTGAGGTCCTCTACAGAATACCCAGGACAGCCCTGGGTCCCGGCACAAGGTGGCAGTGCTGTTTTGCTAAGAGAGTATGGAGTGAGCAAGGGTTTGGTGGTGGCAAGGAGTCGAGCATGTGGAGCAAGTAGCAGAAGATTGTGGAGGAATGTGGTGTGGGGACTCGGAGCGGTCAGTGGACATGCTACACGAGAGTAAGCAGAGTTGAGGTGACTCTACCTGGAAAGGTGGGCTAGAGGTAACAGTGCTGGCATCCCCAAACTGGGACCAAAAGACATCAGGTGGGGAAGTGCTCTCTTGCTCTATCTGGGAGGACAGAAAGGGTCTCTTAAGAGAAAGAGAGAGAGGCCCAGCACGCCCTGAGGAAAGTCAACCCATGCCCAATGCCAATGCTTGGTCAGTAACGCTGTTCATCAAATATTTCCAGTTCTTCCTTGGACACATGGGAAGATTAATCATTCCTACCCACCCTTTTTGGTCAATGACATGTAAGCAGAAGTGCTGAGTATCATTTCTCCTTGACCATTATCACTGCTATGTTCTCTTTTTCTTCCCCAGTTGTTCTAGAAACACAATACTGGAGCCTCCCTTAGCCTGGGTCCCTGAGTGTGGATGATGTGGAACAGACACCTGTAACCTCTCCACCAGGAGCAAAGCTTGGAATACACAGCTCTTGTTTTGCTTCCTGCCAGAACAGCTTGGCCCTTAAAGAGGGTCTATGTTTAGCTGCAGAGGAAGACAGGCCTGTAGGGAGAGGAGGTAACTGATCAGCAGCCTCTTCCAGATTTAGCTGGCTCTTAGACCCTGGGGCTCCTGTTTGGAGGACAGAAGTTAGCAGTCATACCTGATGACCAGGCATGTCACCTTGTCTTGCTCTCTACCCATTGGAGGGGATTAGGCTTCTCCCTGTAGTTTGGCTCATGACAAAGGCCTTTCCCAGAGGAGCTGGGAGGCCTTTCCATGACCTTTATGCTCAAGTGAAATATTCATGCAGTAGAAAGGTCTTCAGTGAGCACTGTGCAGCTCTAAACATAGCAGAGGCTGGTGGCTGGCCTACAATGCCTAAGTGTAGGCTGCATCAGTAGACTCACTGGCATTAGATGACTACAGTCTCCTCCTTCTCCCACTTATTGAGTCTCTGGGCTACCTTAGTCCCCAGCTGCTTTAGCAACGTAGGCCTCCTGTTCACCTCTTGGAGCAGTAAGGTAATCATGACTCCTTTAGTAGCGTGTAAAAGAAACCCAAGCCAAATTAATTTATTCTAAAAAATAAAAACAAAAAAGAAGAGTATTAGCCCAGAAACTGGGTAAAGTTAGCCTCAGGGTCCCATGGCATACAATAACAGCATCAGGTAGGTATCTCATTCCTCTGCTTCAGCCTTTGGTGGCCTCATTCTCCTCTCCTGCAGACTTTCTCTTTCTCTCTCTTTCAGCAGTGGGAGTGGGAGTAGGAGGACAAAGCTGTATAAAGGCTCCAAGTACCTCCCTTCAGAACCGTATATAAAACCACCAAACCAAACCATTGCTGTCAATTCCAACTCATAGAGACCTTGAAGACAGAGAAGAACTGCCCCTCTTGGATTTCCAAGGCTGTAAATCTTTTTTAAAAACAATAGTTTATTGTCCTAGAAGTGGAAGTTTATAATCCAAGTCAACTTGCCATATAAAACCACACACACATCTCTCTATACAGCTCTAGCTGCTTTCCCAACCATATGAGCACCTTCTTCCTTTCCACCCTGTACTTTCTGTATTCATTTAGCCAGCTCTTGTCTCTTCTTATCTACCCTTCCATCTCCTCAACATCAAGTAAACAAAAATCCTCACAACTGGGCCAGCAAGCAACATCATCATAAATGGAGAAAGGATTGAGGTTGTCAAGGATTTCATTTTACTTGAGTCTACAAGAGATGCCCATGGAAGCAGCAGTCAAGAAATCAAAAGACACATTGCATTGGGAAAATCTGTGGCAAAGGACCTCTTTCAAATGTTGAAAAATAAAGACGTCACCCTGAAAACTAAAGTGGACCTGACCCAGGCCATGGCATTTTCATTTGTATCATATGCATCCAAAAGCCGGACAATGAGCAAAGACAGAAGAACTGATGCCTTTGAACTGTGGTGTTGGAGAAGAATGTTGAATGCACCAGGCACTGCCAAAAGAACAAACAGATCTGTTTTGGAAGAAGTACAACTGGAGTGCTCCTTGGAAGCAAAGGTGGGAAGACCACGTCTTACATACTTTGGACACGTTGTCAGGAAGGCTCAGTCCCTGGAGAAGGACATCATGCTTGGTAGAGTGGAGGGTCAGCATCAAAGAGGAAGACCCTCAATGAGAAGGACTGACACACTGCAAGACTGGGCAGTGTTTCGTTCTGTTGTTCATAGGGTCACTATGAGTTGGAACTGACTAGATGGCACCTAACAACAACATCTTCCCTCTGGAGAGGAGCTGCTCTGACAGCCTTATGTATGTATTTAAACAAAGAAGTACAGATCTCACTAGCATCACTCTCTGTCTTATAGTTTAGTCCAATTTTTGTCTGGATTGTTAGCTTCAGTACTGGTTTTAGCTCTGGACTAACACTGAGTTCAAGGGTCATGGTCTCAGGGGACCTACCAGGAGGTCAGACCAGCAATTCTGGTCTTTTGATACAGTTCTAGATCTGCACCCTCATTGTGTTCCCTGTCAGGGCAGTCATTGGTGGTGGCTAGGCACCTGGTCCCACGCTGATGTAGTCTCCCAATCATTTGGCCCCTTCCATTTCCTGGGCTCATATATTCCTCAACTGTTTGATGTCCTTCATTCTCCTCTGCTCCAGGTCGATTGGGACCAGTTGATGCTCTTTAGATTGCAGCTTGCTAGCTTTTAAGACCTCAGTTGTCAGGGCTGTAAACCTTCACGGGAGTAGATTGCCACATCTCTCCTGCTACCCCTTCCCCTAGAGTCAGTAGGTACTTTGAATTGCCTGATCTTCCAAAGTTGGCTAGTAGCTGAGTGGTTTAGCATCCACCCCACTACCACCACCAGAGTTCCTTAAAAGACTCTGATTGGCCCAAGTTGAGCCAATCACTGCAGCCAGGGGGACCAAGGACAGTTATCAGTGAAACCTCAAAGAACCCAGGAAGGGTAGGTCCCCAAAGCTGGGAAATGGGGTGTAAGATTGCTGACTCCCAGAGAATGAGAAATGGGTGCTGAATAGGCAGAAACACAAATGTCTATAAACCCCAAAAAACCAAACTCATGGCTGTTCAGTCAATTCCAACTCATAGTGACCCTATAGAACAGAGTAGAACTGTTCCATAGAATTTCCAAGGAGCACGGTGGATTTGAACTGCCAACCTTTCAGTTAGCAGCCATAGCACTTAGCCACTATGCCACCAGGGTTTCTACAGATAGCTACAGTGTCTCAGGAAACCCCGATGGTGTAGGGATTAAGTGCCATGGCTGCTAACCAAAAGTTCAGCCGTTCGAATCCACCAGGCACTCCATGGAAACTTTGTGGGGTAGTTCTATTTTGTTGCATAAGATCACTAAGTGTGGGAATCAAGTTGATGGCAATGGGTTTATGAATTATAGTCTAAGTTTCCACACACTTGTGATTACTCTGCTTAAGGCCATACCTGGCTGCAGGAAAGACTCTTCCACGGGTAGTAATGAGACAGGGCCACGATTCTTAGCCAAATGCACTATCAGAGGAAGGGTACTCAGACACTAGTTCCTACTGCTGCCTTGCCACAAGAAGCCTTAAGCTACAACCAGTGGATTTCACTTTCATTTTTTCTTTCTTTTTCAACCAAAATCCACAGTAAAGAGATACATTTTAAATTGGTCTTCAGATGATGAGTAGTCCCTGGGTGGCACAAATGGTTAAATGTACCATCCAAAAAGTTGAAAGTTTGAACCCACCAAGAGGTACCTCTATGGAGTAATTCTACCCTGCAACACACAGGATCACCATGAGACAAAATGGACTCAACCCAAAGGCAATTGTCTTAGCTATCTAGTGCTGCTGTAATAGAAATTGTACAAGTAGATGGCTTTAACAAACACAAATTTATTCTCTTATAGTGTAATAGGCCAGAAGTCCGAATTCAGGGCACCAGCTCCAGGGGAAGGCTTTCTCTGTCAGCTCTGGAGAAAGGTCTTTGTCATTAATCTTTGCCTGGTTCAGGAGTTTCTCAGTACAGAAATCCTGGCTCCAAAGGATACACTCTGCTCCTGGTACTACTTCTTGGTGGTATGAGGTCCTCTTGTTTCTCTGCTCACATCTTTTATGTCTCTAAAAAGAATATATCTAGAGTCTTGACTCATTAACACAATCGCCTCTAATCTTGCCTCATTAAATCATAAAGGCAGGATTTACAACACATCACGTCAAATGACAAAACGGTGGACAATCACACAATACTGGGAACCACAGCCTAGCCAAATTGACACACATTTTTTGGGGACACAATTCAAGCTGTGACAGCAACTAGCAACAACAACTCACATAATTGGTAGCTTATCACTGGCTTCCATTCCCACTGGTTAATTATCTTTGTCTTGCTGCTTGTGAAATATTTTATTATTACCAGTGCAAATGGTGTGGGGGTGGGGGTGGGGGCGGGGGTGGGGGTGTGTATACAACAGGAAATAGCAAGAGATTTAATCTCAGTTCATGACTTAGATTTCTGTTTTCTGCCTTCGTTTTTCTCCCTCTATTGTATATAACTAGGCCACAGCATCTCAAACAATACAGGAACTATTTTAAGAAATCACATTCTATGTTTTTCTAATGCTGTTTGTGTGCTCCTTGCTCATTTATTTTGCTATCTGTTACTCATCAGCAGATAAACTGCAGCAGGTACCAAACATCTAGGGGGGAAAAAAATGGGAGAAAGCATCAATTTACCTAATTTGGTGATGGGACTCTCTAGCCCAGCTCATGGGAAAAAAGTGCTCTTAGATGCTCTAATGGAGTCGCTGAGTGGTGCAAATAGTTAATATGCTCAGCTGCTAACCAGAATGTTGCTAGTTTGAATCTACCCAGAAGAATCTTGGAAGCCTGCTGATCTGCTTCTGAAAAATCAGCCACTGAAAACCAGTTCCCCTCTGACACACATGGGATTGTCATGACTATTAACTGACAACAGCAAAAAGTTGGTTTACTACTTGCCTGCCAGCAAGAGCCCACAGATAATGCAGTGGGTAAACAAACGCAAACACGAGTTAATGGGAAAACCTGACGTGAATGCATTCGGTTTTACAGTTTTCATGTTTCAGCAGACTATGTGACTTTCACAGTTGCTTTGGTTCCCAAAACAAAGATCAGTGTGCTTCATAAAGCACATTGTAACTCCCCAGCGTCTGTAACCCAGAAGCTGGAGAAACATCAGGCTTGATGCTTTCCAAGACCCCAGGGACAGTCTTTCATCTTCTCAATGATGCTACCACAGCTCCTCAGCCAGTCTTTGATGAACACCTTCCGTGTGCATTGGGCTAAGCACCTTGCTCACATGCACTCACATAACCCTCCCAGCAGCCTTGTGAAGTAAGGGCTAATACTGTAGTCATTTTACAGGTGAGGAGACTGAGGCTCAGATAGGGTAAAGGGCTTGCCTGAGGTCTCTTAACTAGCAAATGATAGAGCTGGGATCTGATTCTAAAGCTCTCACTCTTAACCAATATGTCTGCAGTGCTTTGTTCATCAAATATTTCCAGTTTTCCTTAGACATATGAGGAGATTCATCTTCCATATCTACTTGCTTTGACTAATGATACATGAGCAGAAGCAGTGAGCGTCACTCTGGCTGGAACTTTTAAGAGCTCATTTTAACTATCACGTTCTACTTTTCTTCTTTAGTAGTTCTAGAAACACAACACTAGAGCCTCCCTCAGCCAGGGTCCCTGAGTGAGGATGACAGGGAGTATACAGCTGTCCTTCGCCTTTAAGCTGACCTGTAAATGGCATATAATGCAAATAAGAAACCAATTTTTGTCATTCTAAGCCACTATGATTTGGGTATTGCTTGTTACTGCAGCCTAGCCTAGGCCACGCTGACTAATCCAGTGCTGTATTGCCTCCTGTCTATTACCTTTGTCCTCAGTTCTCAAACCTGCCCTCTCCCAACGTCCTGAAATCACTGACTCCACCTTCAGATTGAAAAGCACCAAGAGAAGAGAGGAGTCTCTCCCCACAAGAGTGTTCATGTCAGTGTGCCCAAGGTAGGCCATACTCTTGGGTAAAGGGCTGTGATGGACAAAATCTACACCCGGCCCTGGAAAGCCCCTGACAGACAGACGGACACTGCCCCTCCAGCTTCTCTCCCATACTCATTTATTGGCTCTCCCTAGTTTTATTCTCAACTATTAAAGAAGGATGAACTGGGATGGCAGGAGGGCCGGGCTCTCAAGTCCTGGGGGCACTGCAGACTGACGATGACCTTGCAGGCCTGGATCTGAACCTCCTCCTCAGGGTGGATGACCAGAGCAAGTAGCTTGTCTGCCAGTCTTGACTCATCCCCAAAGAGGGCTTCATGCAGGGACTGTTCATTGTAGTGCCATTTCACAGCACGGTAGTGGGGTGAGTTCCGGCCCTCACTCAGCCGCTCAGCAAACACCAGCACCTCAAACAGCAGACTCCCTGGTTGTGTGGACTGGAACAGAGTCAGGAAGTTGGCGTGTACCTGCAGTGGGGATGGAGGAAAGAGGGGGATGAAATCTCAGGCTAGGATCAGGATCCTACTCTGAAGTTACTCCTTCATCCTTCTACTGTCTCAGCTCCTCATGCACCTAAGTGTCAGATTAAATACACAAGGGCTTTTTGTTTTCCTCTTAATTATCTTCCTCTAACTTAACTGCATTGTGTTCATGAATCGTGACTGATATGATAACAGTAATCCTGGGAAATTTGCCAAGACATAAATTTCAAGTCTTAGTGCGTAGTTAACTTTTATAAATGTTTTGTGTGGGCATGAGAAAACCAAAACCAAACCCACTGTCATCAGGTCAATTCCAACTGATAGAGACCCAATAGAACAGAGTGGAACTGCTCCAGTTTCCAAGGAGTGCCTGGCAGATTTGAACTGCCAATGTTGTGGTTAGCGGACAGAGCACTTAACCACTACACCACTGGGGTTTCCATGCTTTAGAGCAATGTACATTTAACAACCTTAGAGTACAAGCTTCTAGCTAAGGCTCAAGCTTTCTATCCATGCTGTTCATAGCAAGTAAAGACCAGGTCCTGGGTGACTCAAAGGACTTGTGCTTGACTACTAGCCTAATAGTTGGCAGTTCCAACCCACTCACTGGTGCCAAAGAAGAAAGTTCTGGCAACCTGCTTCCGTAAAGATTACAGCCAAGGAAATCCTAAGAAGAATTTCTACTCCATAACACAAGGGGTCACCATGAGTAGGACTTGAGTCCACAGCACTGGGTTAGGTTTGGATCTTTTTATTCCTTACTGGTTTTCAGTTTTTATCAGCTGCAGAAAGAGTCGTTTAAATCTCCCACTATGGTAGTCGATTTGTCAATTTCTCCTTGTAATTCTACCAAGTTGTGCCACATATATTTAGATTTATTTTGTGGCAGACAAGTTATTAGGTGGCATATCCCTTCCTGTAAGGAACCCTGGTGACACACTGATTGAGGAGGACTTAGCTGCTAACCAAAAGGTTGGCAGTGGGAGCCCACTAGCCACTCCCAGGACAGGGGAGGTGAGATGTGGCAACCCACTTCTGTAGCGATTACAGCCTTGGAAACCCTACAGGGCAGTTCCACTCCGTCCTTTAAGGTGGCTATGAGTCAGAATCAACTGGAAGACAACAGGTTTTTGAAATGAATAACCTGACGGCACTTGGCTTGGCTAACCTTCCAGTGAATTGAATTTGATTATTACGTAGTGATCCTTCCTATCCCTGATGGTGCTCCTTATCTTAAGGCATTTTTTCCTGATCCTAAAATATCTATCTGCATTAGCTTTTGTTTTGTCACTTGAGTTTCTCTCAGGGTTCAGGAAGACCCTTAAAGGAGAACTACCTCCCACCACAATGGATTTTCGTTTTAGCAAAGGAAGGGAAGAGACGATTTTCAAGGTACCTAGTTCAGCAGAGGTGGAGAAACAAGACAATCTCAACAGGGCTGGGTATCTGGGGAATCCATGATTCTTCCCTCCCCACTACCTGAGTTGGCATCTATCAGCCCCTCTTCAGTTTCCTTCTCACCTGGCAGTTGAGAATGTCATAGAGAAGGTCATTCTTCTGTGCTAGGTAGCTCAGCAGTCGTATGGCTTGTACCTGGATAGAAGAGAACAACAGAGGACAGATGAGTGTGGGCTTGAGCAGAGGAGACAATCTCTGCTCCCTCCTCCAGGATCTGTTCCCGAGGCTGGTTAGGAGGGTGGGGCCTCAAGCCACAGTGCTCCAGGCACCTGTGCCAGGATGTAGTCGCACTGCAGGATCTCCATCAAGGCGGGCATCACCCGTCGCAGCTGCGGGTGCACAAAGTCAGGTAGTGGGAGGCTGTTGAGGAGTCTGAGGCCAGCAATGTGGAGATCCGAGTCCCAGATGCTGGAGATCAGCTCCAGTACCTTGATGGAGTGCTCCTGGAGTGGAAGAGAAGGGGCTACTCTTACATGGTGATCCCCAACCACCATTCCAGTCTCTGTCTCCACTCGCTACTGTCTTAATCCATGACACCTGGGACAAACCCAATAGACAATTCTAACTTGAACTTTCAACGTCATTTGACCCAGTAGACCACTCCCACTTACTTGACTTGGCTCCCACTTAGTATCCTACACTTGGTTTCCTTTTCACACTTCTTTTCTGGTTTTCCTGTTCTACCTCCTCTTCCCTACCTCTATCATTTGCATCACGACATCCGTCAGATTTACAGTGTTAAATGCCATGCATAGGCTGATGACCTTCAAGTTCACATCCCCAACCCAGACCACTCCTTTGAAACCCAGACTCATATATTCCATCGCCAGATCCACTCCTCTCCTTGAATGTCTACTAGACAACTCATGGTTAACCCACATTTCCCAGTAAACCTGCTCCTTTCACTGCCTTTCCTCTTTAGCTCTTGGTAACACATTCCTTCTGGTTGCTCAGGCCAAGAATCTGTGGTCATCCTTGACTCCTTGCTCTCTCTCACACCCCTTTTCCATCACAAAATCCTGTTGGTTCTGCCTTCAAAACATAGCAGCACTCAAGCCACTTCTCACCACCTCCACTTCTACCATCTCTACCTCTCACCTGCATTTCCATGATAGCCTCATGTCTCCTTGCTTCCACTCTTGTCCCTATAACCACAGCACAGCAGATACCTTAGACACGTCACTCCTCTGTGCAAGAGCTTCTGTTTCATTCAAAGTAAAGGCTAATGTCCTTACAGCAGTCTACAACGTCCATGTGATCCAGCCTCCTCCCCTACTATTCTTTTGGCCTCACCTCCTATTCTCTCTCTTGTCCCCGCCACAAGGACCTCCCAGCTATCCCCTGAACATGACAACTATACACCTGTCTTCAAATTTTTGCACAGGCAGTTCCCCCTGCTTGGAATGCTCTTCCCCAGAAATTAACTACCTTCTTCAAGACTTTTCTTATTGTCACTTTCTCAGGGAGGCCCTTGGTGACCAAGCCACTTAAAACTGCAACACCACCTCCATCCCACCTTCCTTATTCCCCATCTCTTTAGTTTTTTTCCACAGCCCTGTCACGTAACACACTTTTTATTCTTGAAGTTTTTATTTTGAAAGAGTTATAAATTCTCAGGAAGTTGCAAAAACAGTACAGAACGAGTCCATGTACTCTTCACCCAGTTTCCCTCAGATGTCACATCTTACATAATTATAGTACAATATCAAAACTAGAAAACTGCTATTGGTACAATGTATATGTGTGCTTCTATGTAATTTCTCCACATGTATGTAGATTTGAGTAACTACCACCACCACAATCGAGATACAGAATTATTCCATCACCTGCAAAGATATTCATTCTATGCCTTTATAGCCTTACCCACATCTCTCCTACCTCCGCTCCATCCCTGACTTGTTTTCCATCTTTCCATAACTTTGTCATTTTGAGAATGTTATATAAGTAGAATCATACAGTGTTTGTCCTTTTGAGGTTGGCTTGTTTTCACTTAGCAATGCTCTTGAGACTCATCCAAGCTGCTGTGTGTATGCATGTATGTTCCTTTTTATTGCTGAGTAGTATTCCATGCATGGATTTATGACAATTTGTTCAATCACTCACCTACTGAGAGGCATTTTGGTTGTTTCAAGCTTTGAGGTATTATAAATAAAGTTATGTGAACAACTGCGTACATTTTTTTATTTCTCTAGGATAAATGCCCAAGAGTGCAAATGCTGGCTTCTATGGTAAATGTATATTTAGTTTTTGGAAAAACAAAATGTATTTCCCAGAGTGGCAATCCCACCAGCAACGTATGAAAGGTGCAGTTCCTTCAAGTCCTCACTCGCAACTGGTATTTTCACTATTTTTAACTGTTTTAATTGTTGTTAGTTATTTTCCAGTTGAGTCTCCCTCATAATAACCCGTTGTGTGCAAGAGCAGAACTGTGCTCTAGGGTTTTCAAGATTCTGACCTTTCTGAAGCAGACTGCCAGACCTGTCTTCCAAGAGCCCTCTGAGTGAGTTCAAACCACCAACATTTCGATTAGTAGCTAGACGCTTAACTATTTGTAGCACACAGAGATTCAACTACTCTGATAGATATAGTCGTATCTCCTCATGGTCTTTATTTTCATCTCCCTAATTTGCTTGTTTCTGTGATGCAAACAGTTAACATGGTTACTTGCTAACCTAAAGGTTGAAAGTTTGAGTCAACCCAGCAACACTTAGGAAGAAAGCGATTTAATGGTGATCTACTTAAAACATCAGTCATTGAAAACCCTGCAGAGCACAGCTCTCCTCTGACACACATGGGGTTGCCATGAGCTGGAACCAGTTCAATGGCCATACCCCCTGCTCCTGACTCATAGCGACCCTATAGGACAGAGTAGAACTGCCCTACAGAGTTTCCAAGGAGCAACTGGGGGATTCGAACTGCCAACCTTTCGGTTAGCAGCAATAGCTGTTAACCACTATGCCACCACGGTTTCCAATACTGTTTCTTAGTGGTTAGTGATGTACATCTTTCCATGTGCTGATCCGCCACACCTGAAACACTTTCAGTGAACCATCTCATCATGTCTTTTGCCCATTTTCCAACTAATTTTTTTTAGTATTGAGTTTTAAGGGTCTTTATATAATCTAAGTGAGTCCTCGTATAATTTTCAAATATTTTCTCCTAGTGTGTGGCTTCTCTCCTCATCTTTTTCATAAGTTCTTTTGCAAAGCAAACATTATTTAAATTTTGATAAAATATATCTTTTTTTCTTTTACAGATCACATTGTTGGTGTTATACCTACAAAACTCTATACCAAACCCCAGATCTTGAAGATTTTCTCCTTTAAAACTGAGTGCCACCTCATCCCATCAGGCTTCCTTATTCCCCTTCTTTGTTTTTCTTCATAGCACTCGTCACATGTAACACACTCTGTTGTTAGCTGCCATCAACTCTATTCCAACTCATGGTGACCCCATGTGTTTGTGTTTACAAAGTAGAATGAATCATAGGCTTTTCTAGGGAGTCCCTGAGTAGCGCCAGCGATTAGGTGTGTGACTGCGAGCTATAAGGTTGACAGACTGAACCCACCCAGAGGCACCCAAGACAGCAATCTAGCACCTAGCGATTTGCTTCTGAAAGGTCACAGTCTTGCAAATCCTGTGGAGCAGCTGGACACATTGGGTTGTGATGAGGCAGGACTGACTCCACAGCAACTAATAACAACAGCAATCTTAACAGCAGCAGATTGCCAGGAGTTTTCTTCTGTGGTACCATTAGGTGGATTTGAACCACCAACCTTTACGTTAGCAGTCAAATGCAACCTCATGACATACTACACAGTTTACTTGCTTGGTGTTGCCCAACTTGCCTTGCTAGCTCCACCCATACACACGTGTTCTTGTTTGTTCGCGGCTGTATCCCCAGTGCCTAGAGCAATGCCTCTGCATATAGTGGGTGCTTAGCATACACTTGTTGAATGAATAAAGGGATCTTGGGCTTTGGAGACAAGATGCTTGGACCAAGAAGTAACCTCACCTGTACCTTTGTAAGCCATAAAAGGGAAATGATAATTCTGGAGTAGGAGCCACAAGCAATCCCATGAGTACCATGTCCCCACCCTTCCTTGTCTGCTGAGACTTGAAGGACAGGTTGTTGTTGTTAGATGCTCTTCAGCTGATTTTGACCCACAATGATCCCATATGACAGGGTGGAACTGCCCCAGAGGGTTTTCTAGGCTGTAATCTTTACGGAAATCCTATGGGGCAGTTGTATTCTGTCCTGTGGGGTTACTGTGAGTCAGAATCAACTCGATGGCAACATGATTGTTTTTTGGGGGAGGTATTTCTTTTATTTCTGGTGTTCTTTATGGGACTTTGGTCTTTCACCCAGAGAGCTGCCAGATGAGTTCAAACTGCCAACCCTTCTTCTGGCAGCCAAGCATTTAACTTCTGTGCCACCAGGGCTCTGTGAAAGACAGGTCAGGAGTTCACAAGCGTGAAAAAGGTTTTCAGGCAGAAGGGACAGCACATGCAAAGGCCAGTGAGTGGGAGACTGTGAAACATTCAGTGTAAGTGGCTGGGGTTGGGCTAAGAGGGAGGCAGAGCTAATCCTTTTAGGCTGAAAGCCCTGACTGAATGGGAGCCCAGCAGAATCAGACCTCTGATGTATGGAAGGGGGCTGAGCTCCAACATGGACATGCTAGGTTAGACAGCTGCCAGGCTGCCTAAGAGAATGTGCCCAGAAAGAGTTGGTCATGCGCTGTCTCTGCAGACAAACACCCACTACGGCACGTACAGCTGTGCAGCTGGGAACTGAGATCAAGGAGTGACTGCTTTCACCTAGAGGGAATAGGGGCAGGTCCTCAGGACACAGATATTTGGGAAGGGAAGGGCAACAGGAGTGCCCGGGAGCTGTATCAGAATTTCCTGGGTGGCGGTGACGGGTATGCAAAACGTAGCTCGCCTGTCAAACTGGACCATCTGGCTGTAGGGACCAGAAATCCTCCTTGGAATCAGCTCTCCAGGCGATACATGAAAGAATCACTACCTTAGGGGAACTGAGAAAGCTGAGGGAGAGTAGAAGCAGCCAGTAAGTGGAAACCTGGAGATCTTTCCCCAACGAGAACAACAAAAACAAGGACTCAACGGCAAAAATTTTAACTGAAAATATCACGTGTCTGTGAGGTTATGACACAGCAGGGACACTCATGTGGGACTAGTGGGGGCACAGACTGATACAAACCTTCTGGAAAAGTTGAACAAACCCTTTGGCCCAGCCATTCCACATACCCTAGAGAAACTCTTACAAGAATGTTCACAGCACAATGTGTGTGCAATGAGAACCTAAAAACAACTCAAATGCCCACCAATAGGCAAATGGATAAATAAAACTGCAGGGTATTCATACAATGGAATACCACACAACAGTGAAAGAGAAAACAAATAGCACTCAAAGCACTGTACTATTAGCCAAAAGGTCGGCAGTTCAAACCCATCCAGAAGACAGACTGGACATCTGCTTCTGAAAGGTCACAGCTTGAGGTCCCTATGGAGCACAGTTCTCTCTACCCACAGGGCCACCGGGAGTTGGAATTGACTCAGTGGCAGCTAACAGCAACAACAGAGCTAACTATGTATGATTCTTTCAAAGTCAGGGGGAAAAACAACAAGCCACAGGAGATGACAAACTGCATGTCTCCATTTACATGAAGTTTGAAAGCATTTGAAAGTGTATTTTACCTAGTTTATGGTCTGTCTGCTGGAGTATGCTAGGATACAAGCATATGTGTATAAAGAAAATCCAGGAATTGATCAACAAAATGCAAGTGGGATTGGGAGAAGAAAGCAGAAGGGGGTTGGGAGTGGGGAGGGCAGGACGGGAATACAGCTAATGTATTGGTCATGTTCTACCTTTCATCATGAGTTGTGGATATGCAGGCTGGGTTTAACATTTTTTCTACCTTACACATAGGTTATAAATTTTTCTAGGTTTTAAGTAATCTATTTAATTTGGGATACATAGACTATTTGCTAGCAGGAGACTTGGAGGTTAAGAAAGAGTTCTTTTGGTTTTGTTTGCTTTTTAAGAAGGAAAGAATTTTAAAAAACCAAAAACCAATCCTTTGCCATTGAGTCATTCTCACTCATAGCGACCCTATTGGATGGAACAGAACTGCCCTGTAGGGTTTCCAAGGCTGTAAACCTTTATCAAAGCAGTCTGCCACATCTTTCTCCCATGGAGCAGCTGGTGGGTCCAAAGTGCTGACTTTCTGATTAGCAGTAGTGCACTTAGCCATCGCACCACCAGGGCTCCTCTGGATGGGATCACCCATCACCCACTGCCACAGGACTAAAACAAACAGACAGAAAAAAAAAAACACACTGCCATCTAGTCAATTCCAACTCATAGCAACCCTATATGAGGGTGTAGAACTGCCCTATGAAGTTTCTAAGGAGCTCCTCGTGAACTTCATCTGCTGACCTTTTGGCTAGCAGCTGTAGCAATTAAATATTATGCCACCAGGGTTTCTGTCACGGGATTCAAAAAAAACAACAAACAAAAAACCCACACCCGATGCTGTGGAGTTCAGCTCATAGTCATATGATTAGAAGATGCTAAATACTTATGACAAAGAGCCAGGAGAAGCCATATCAGACAGAGAGAATAACCAAGGAGAGAAGCCCTCACAGTGGAGATGGGATCCAGGACTAAGACTGATGGTGACATTAAGAACAGAAAAATGAGTCGCCATTAATTTGATCCTGACTCATGGAGACCTCCTGTGTGTCAGAGTAGAACTGTGATCTACGGGTTTTGCATGGTCTGATTTTTCAGAAGCGGATCACCAGGTCTTTCTTTCAAGGTACTTGGGGGTGGACTCAAGCCTCCAACCTCTCAATTTGCAGCAGTGTGTTAACCTCTTCCACCACCCAGGACTCCCAACATTGACCACAGACAGAAAAGCTAAGCTTCCTCCGCCCTCACAGTACCTGCAGGGCAGAGGAAAGGGTGAGCACGGAGACAGGCAAGCCTGGGCTGGATAGCAGGAAGCTGGGGAAACAGGCATTTGGTGGCTTAGGTTTTCTCTCTGTGTCGGTGGTGGAGGCATCCGTGGCCCCGCCACACCTCTGACCAACACAGACATGGGGCTTGGGGTTCAGAGATGCTTCTAGCATGCTAGTTCAGTTTTATCTTGAGATTCAAAGGCTTTTACAATCCTGTTGGGACTCTGACTACCATTTCCTCACTCCCAGGGAAAAGTTACAAACGCAGACCTAAACAAACTTTTGGAAAATGACCCATTGGTCCTCTGGACCCACAGACTATGGCCATCCTAACGTGCTCTGCCTCACCGTTTGGTCCTGGGCTCACCTGGATTTTGAGCCTGAATTTTCTGATGCCAGAGAAAGCTTTAAGTGTGTTCAGAGCTTGGATTTTGACACTGTTGTCCTTGTCATCCAGCATGTATCCCACCAACTTGATGTCATCCACAGTACACGCAGAGGCCTAGAGTGTGGCGGGAGAGATGCAAGAGGCGGCAGAAGCAGACGTTCTGGCTCGCTGCCCCTCCTGTTGCCAAGACCCCTCAGCATACCCTTCCCACCGGCAGTCAGAAAGAAAGAGGCCCAGCGATAGAACCTGACCAGCTAGGCAGGTGGGGACCAGCTTCAGAGGTTGAGCTGCCTGGGAAGGAGGACTTCCTGAGTCCCTTCTCTCACCTCAGCCTCCAGCAGGTACACACAGCGCGTGATACTGTGCAGGATCATGCTCTTGCTGTACTCATCCTGTTTGCATTCCAAAGAGTTGAAGAGTCTCCGGAGCTCACCTGAGTCCCGTCCATGCCGCTCTCGCTCGATGGCCAGGCCTAGACAGCCACCCAGGCCCAGTTCATGCTATGGACTCAGAAGTTGTGGAAGAATAGGGTTGGGGAGCTGAGGAGAGGAACTAGGGACAAAGCTGGTTTGCCTTTTCTGAAGAGAAGCCTTCTTGTTAAGTGCAGGACTGCCATGTACAGTTAAACAGTATACTGCACAAGGGCACCATATACCATAAATGACAATTTTCTGTTACACAGCAGTAACATGCTACGTTTGGGCATAATCACTGCATAGCAATAATATTCCAGCAGATGGCAGTAAAGAGTCTTTGCGGAAGGAGCTCTTTGATTGGCACCATGGTGCCATATGGACTAGTGAAGGACCTAGTCTCGCAGGTCCCCCAGTTTTCCCTTTCCTTAACATCTTCAGTTTTGAGTTAGGAAAGCAGGGAGATTCTGACATCAAGCTTCTAAGCAGTGGGGTCCTGAGACACAGAGCAAATGTAGTATCTGAAATGCTGTTGATGAGACCTAAGGATCCACTTGAACCCCCTGGGGTCTGAACTAGCATCTCCAGTGAGGCCTCACCTAGCGGGCTGCAGGGTAAGTAGGACAGGGAGAGAAACAAGGAGATAGGAACTTGGAGGAGTCACCTTTGGACCCTCTCACAGAGGGGGCCTCAGAAGCGGGTACCACCTGGGGCAGAGCCCTCTCCCCAGGGCCCGGACACTCACGGGCGATGCAGATGGGTGAGTTGGTGCAGATGGGTGGTTGGCATTTTATGCCAGCCCTGATGGCCTTGTAGAGCAGGTAAACGGCCCCGACGCCCGTGGCCAGGCCCACTACACTCTTGCAGATGTCTAGTTTTCTCAGGCACTCAGGAATGCACTTACGCATGTCTTCAGTGCCACCCTATGGGCACGAGCTCAGCCTGAGGTGCCTAGGGAGGGACCTTCTAGAATCAGAACTTTCTGACAGAGCCAGGAACCAGGGTACCAGAACTGGAACCTGGGCAACAAAGGGAACTAGGGAGAAGAATGGTGATCAGGAAAGAGAGCTGAAGGACACTCAGGAGGAGTAAGGTATAGCTACAGAGGCTACAGGAAATGAGGCTTGAGGCTCTCAGGGAATAAAAAAGGCTGGGACAGGAAGAGCTTTTGCTTCCTCTTTTCTCTACAGGAGCCAGGTTGGTAGGGCCCCGGCAGGTGGCTTCAGAGGCTGCCTTTTGTCCATCTAGACAGCAGCAGAGGCCTGGGGTCTCTGGGCCTTACAGAGGTGGGGATTTGGGGTGTGTCCACTGGCAACCCTGTTCTCTGCTCCTCTCACCTTTGATCTCTACACCAAATACTTACCCCTGGCTCAGGGTGTCTCTCCTGGCAGGGCTTTCACACTAAAGGATGAATAAGAGGGGAGCACCTATGCAAATTCATGTGCCTGTTCCCTTGTAGTTCATATTTACCTGACTGAACAAGGACCAAGCACAGAATCTTGCGCTCGGCAGGGGCTCAAGTCAGGTTCTTCTGTTCTTTGAGAGGCAGACAGTGACAGAGAATCTGGAAACTAGAGCTCCAGGCCTATCTAACTAGAGTGAGTCTAGAGGAAGAAGGGATTACCCTTGCCCGGGTCTCATTTTCTCTATTTGCAACCTGAGTGGATCCAGACTTACTTTTGTAAAACACCAGGGTTAAATTTTGCATAGGTCTGGCCCTTTAAGCCATGGGAGGCTTAAATATGGAAGTGCCACTTCCCAGACTCTAGAAGCCCCACAGCATGGGAAGAATCTTGAGGCCTCTTCTGAAATCCAGAAGATGTCATCTCTAAGGAGGAGAGTCCACCTTTGGTGGCTTTGCTCTCCACTCCTAGGATGGGACAGGTGAAACCAGACATCACTTGCATTCTGGAGTCTCCTCACATCCTCCGGCCTCACCTTCTGGGACAGAACAGGGAAGTGACAAGCCCCAAACCAGGGTCAGACAGAGAGAGCTGGTGCTGAGCAGGGCTGAGCCAGAACCTGCCTGGCTTGAGCTTCTGTTGGGACAGCTGGGACTGAAGACTTCATCCTGCACCTGGGCCAGCAGGAGGTGGGAAAACAAGGAGGTGGCTGCCCGCAAGGACGCTGCAGCCAGTCAGGCCTGTCCACGCGGATCGTTGGCTCATCACACTCCAGGCTGCAGGCAGGGGACAGACAGCACTGCTGGGCAGCCATTCTCTTCCTTTTCTTTCTCCCATTCTTTACCCTCCTTAGGGGTCATTCCTGGCAGTCTACTCAGTGCTGAGATGGGCAGTTACATGAACTGCCTCTAACAGGGGTGAGCAGAGGCCTAGCAAAGCCTTCCTGCTGTCACAGCACCACCAATCACAGTCCATGAACTTCAGGCAGGAAAGAGCTGTCTCATGGGAACTTGCGCTTTAGATTTTAAGACAACCCTGGTGGATCTGACGATAGCTCCCCTAAAACAAATCTGCTGTTCTGCCCTGATTCGGGGTGGGCGAAGGAGAAGGGGCAGTGGGAGAGGGAGGTAGGAACCCAGAGTTACTGCCCCCGCTACCCCATGAGGTTGATTCTGCAACCCTCACATTTCAGGTAGACAGGCTGATTACCTGGTTCATAAAGACCTCTAAAGAAGAAAAGTTCTTTCCTGGGTCTCACTTAATTCCCTCCTGTTCTGCCCACAAATCTGTATCTATATTTATTTATCTCTCATTCAGAGATATGAGAAGCAGAGTCATCCCTGGGGTGATATCTTCACCAGTCCACAGCACAATGAAAAAATAAAGACAGGTGCATCTGCTTGTAGCTGTGAAGTTGATGACTTTCTTGAGAATGACTTCTTTTTTTTTTTTTTTTATGAGAATGACTTCTTGATTCAGAGATGATGTCTTTCCTGTTTTGAGGAAGATTAAAATGTCCTTTCTTTTATGAAATGGTAGTTGTTCTATTTTAAATGTTCTTTGTTGTTACTGTGTGCCCTTGAGTCAATTCTAATTCATAGCAACCCTACAGGACACAGTAGAACTGCCCCATTGGGTTTCTTAGGCTATAATCTTGATGGGAAAAGATTATCAGGTTTCTAATTCTGCGGACCTTCTGGTTAGTCCAAATCAAAACCAAACCCACTGCCATCAATTCTAACTCATAAAGATCCTATAGGCTAGAGTACCGTAAAGGATTTCTAAGGCTATAACTTTACAGAAGCAGACTGCCACAACTTTCTCCCACAGAGCCGCTGGTAGGTTCCAGCCACCAACGTTTGGCTTAGTGGCCAAGTACATAACCATTGTGTAACCAGGGCTCCTTTTTAGTTAGCGGCAGAGTGTTTAACTGTCGTGCCACTAGGGCTGCCCTCAAATTAAAAGCTGGCAACTCTGCACGGGAGCTTGGTTTCTGTGTTTATTTTCTTGTTTTTCCTTTGTCAAATCAAAAAATCTGGAACCACTGGCTGGAGAGAAGTCTGAGAGTCCATACACACACAAGGATATGGTCTAGTTTCTCTCAATTCCTTACCAAGGCCCCCTCCCCGCAAAAAAACACAGGCTGCCCTAGCATACACCTCTCTGGCATCTGTGCTAGCTTTTCACCTCAAGGTTGCTGTCATCACATTAAAGGCAGTTTCATTTAGCGAATGAGAGTGTGGAATCTAGTCAGACTGCCAGAGTTCTAAACCAGTTCATACACTGATTTACCTATGTGACCTTTGTGCCTCAACTTTCCAGTCTGTAAAATGGATGTAGTATCTGTCTCATGCAATTGCTTGTTATTCATCAGTCCTAACTCCTATAACCCACTTTACTTCCTTGAGCAATGTGGGAAGTTCTCTTTGAACTCACTCCCTCCGAAACTAGACTAGCATCTTAGTCACTAAACCAAACCAAACCTACTGCCACTGAGCTGATTCCAACTCATAGCTACCCTATAGGACAGAGTAGAACTGACCCATAGTTTCCGAGGAGTGCCTGGCGGATGTGAACTGCTGACCTTTCAGTTAGCAGATGGAGCACTTAACCACTGCGCCACCTGGGCTTTCCCTTCCTCATCTAGTGTTACCATAGCAGAAATACTACAAGTAGATGGCTTTAACAATAGAAGCCTATTCTCTCACAGCCTAGCAGGGTACAAATCCTCATTCGGGGTATCAGCTCCAGGGGAAAGCTTTCTCTGTCGGCTCTAGAGGAAGGTCCGTCTCTTCAATCTTCCCTTGGTCTGGGAGCATCTCAGCACGGGCACTTCAGGTTCAAAGGACGTGCTCTGCTCCTGATGCTGCTTTCTTGGTGCTATGAGGTCCCCATGTGTCTCTGCTCATCTCTCTCTTTTATATGTCAAAAGAGACTGACAACACATTACCAAATCTTGTCGATCTCATGAATATAATTGCCACTAATTCATCTTATGGTATCACAGTCCAAGAATTTACAACACGTGAGAACACATCAGACGGCAGACAGTCACACAAGAGTGGGACTCATGGCCAAGCTAAACTGGTACATACTTTGGCAGGGAGGGGCATAGACAATCCATGACAACCTAGAATACTGTTCTCCCCATTCCAGTGAGCTACTTTGTCCCTGAATCCTATTCTCCCACCTGTGAAATGCTATGGCTACCTCCTCATTCTCTTTATCAGGCCCCTGGTAGAGAGATGTAGGAAATTAGAGATGTACCGTGTATTTGGGAAACCATGGTGGCACAGTGGTTAAGTGCTATGGATGCTAACCAAAAGGTCAGCAGTTCGAATCCTCCAGGTGCTCCTTGGAAACTCAATGGGGCAGTTCTACTCTGTCCTATACAGTTGCTATGAGTCAGAATTGACTTGACGGCAGTGGGTTTGGTTTTGGTTTATACGACACTAGCTGTAAGTCTGGCAGCTGGAATCCACCCAAAGGTACATCACAAGACAAACCTGGTGATCTGCTTCTGAGAGGTCACAGCTACGAACAGTTCTAGTCTGCACAGGTGAGGTTGCCATGAGTCAGAATCCACTGGATGGCAACCAACAACAACACACACTGTATGAAAAGGGTTGAAATTCAATGGACTTGGGTTCAAACGCCAGCAGTGTGGATCTTGGAAAAATTCCAGGTCTGCTAATACAAGGACTGTCAATTAAGTTTGTGAACTCATTCTAGAAAAAGTGCTACATACCTCAGTGCTGAATATCCCTACAGTCACCTCTGAAGTATTACCCTTGGGAAGCTATGTACCTACGCCAGCACCTAGTACACCCTTCAAAACAATTTTGGAACCCTCTGGAATGTCTACTAGAGCTGTTGTCTGCATGTCCCGAATGTCATCAAAATGTTTTCCTTTCAATACTCCCTGTATCTTCGGGTAAAGAAAAAAGTCATTGGGGGCTAGATCAGGTGAGTAGGGAGGGTGTTCCAATACTGTTACTTGTTTACTGGTAAAAATTCCCTGATAGACAACTATATAATTACGTTAGAGAACTTGCCACCATGCCACCATGAGCAATGGCCATTCCAGAAAGAGTTCCAAAATTGCTTTAAAGGGTGGACTAGGCTTTGATGCGAGTGCATAGCTTCCAACAGGAGTACTCCAAAGATGACCTTAGTGATATTCCACAATTAGGTATGTGGCGCTTAGGCCAATTAAGCTTGCTAGCTTAATTACCAGACCTGATATCTATCTGTAGGTGGCTATAAATTGGAATTGACTGAGGGCAAGTTTTGTGGGTTGTTTTTTTTTTTTTAATGTCTGTCTGAACGGTGGGAATCACTAACCCAGTTGCCCACTTACCATAAAAGGCTGTAGGTGAGACCATTCCAGGTTCCTCAAAAGAAAATCCTGGTGATCTACTTCCAAGAATTCAGTCACGGAAAACGCCGCAGACCACAGTTCTACACAGGAAGTCTGCCAGAATGGGAGTCAACTCAACGACAACTAGTTTAATATCATCTACTACTCGAAGACTCTACTGTCAGGACTGAATGCGGTGGCTCTCAGGGTACAGGGCACGCGGAACACGTGAAGAGTTTTCCCAGCAGAAAGCCAAGCAGCAGAGCCGCGAGGCTGCAGCGGGTCATGCCCAGACGCGGATCTTACTCTCTGAAGTCGCCTCATCCCAGGCTGACGCTTACCCTGATCTAAAAGGCAGATTCTGGGGACCTCAGGGTAGCTTATTACTCCGGCGACAGGGTTGGGACGAGGAGACACTTAACCAAAGCCCACGGAGCTGAGGAGGTGGAGCTCCTAGAGGAGGAAGAGGAGGAGGAGGAGGATGAAGATGGGGTGGGGGTGCCTGGCCGCGCCTTTCCCCGCCCCGAGCCGCCCCATCTTGCCCGCCCTCCCCGGACTACCTCCTCCCCCCGCCACCCCCCCACCAGCGCTCATCCGGCGACGGGCACAGGAAGTTCTTTCGCTCTCGCCCCCCCTTCCCCGCCCCCGCTCTCACTTTCCCTTCCCTCTCCTCCCCCTCTCCCGCCGCACCCGGCGCCCGGCACCTTGTTTAACTCCTTCCCTGCCGCGCTCCACTGCGCCTTGGCGCCCCTTCGGTGTCCCTGTTCTTGCCTGCCCTCAGGACGCGGAGCTAGTCTGGGGGCTCCCGGGGAATGGACGGGGCTGGGTTGACCACTCTGGGCTGGGGATCCCCTGGCCCGTCGGAGTTGAGGGGTGAAGAGGGATACAGGAACCCAGGCCCTCATTCTTAGGACCCCTGCCAGTTCACCGGTTGTGGGGCTCGGGGGACGAGTGTACTCAAGCGCGCTGTGCGCCCACAGGTGGGCATCATTAGCTCCGAGCCCTGTGAGGGGCGGACAGAATGCACAGTCCCCAACCTTATCTTTCCACCAGGCTCCGAGAAGGGGCCCTGGAATCCAGGAGAGGATGGAGAGAGGCCACGCCCTCGTGTTTACGTCACCGTTTCTAAGACAACCCGGGGGCGGGGAAGCGGACTGGAGATTGTGAGACTTTACGGGGAGGAGGATGCCAAACGCGTTGGGTGGAATGGGGGGCGACGGGGGCAGGCATTTTAATCTTTGCTTCTTCACTCACTGACGGCTCCACAAAGCTGAGTCTGGGCAAGGTTCTCTTCGTTCATTCAACATTTACTGAACTCTAACTGTGCTGGCCCCATGCTTTTAGGCACTGGGATACAGTGGCGCTCAATCCGAATCCTGTCTTTGATCTCTCTGGCTATCCAGAGTTAGGGTAAGGTGGCCATGCTTCCCACTTTACGTCTGTAGAACGGGTGTAATTATTAATACTGCCCTTTTCCCGCTTAAAAATGTACCGGGCAGTAATTAAGCTTGTACCTCAATTCAGAGAACGCTCCAATTTAAAGGGAAGACAACTCTTGTCTGCTCACTCCCCAACAGGTTTTTGTTTGTTTTCCTGGTAGTCTGTATTGTTTCTAATCTTCTCCCTTTATTCTGCGAGGTAGTATTACCCATTGTTGTAGAGTCGATTCTGACTGATAGGGACCTACAGGACAGAGTGGAGCTGCCGCATAGTTTCCAAGGAGCGTCTGGCAGATTCGAATTGCTGATCTTTTTGTTAACATCCCTAGCACTTAACCACAATGCCACTAGGGTTTCCACGATAATATTACTAACTCCTTTTTCAGATAAACTAACTGGCTCAGAGAAGCTGAGATTTGCCCAAGGCCAATAGCTAAGCGTGGGAATCAGGACCCAGACCCAGGTCTACATGGCCTACACAGTTGGAGTGCCCTATCTTATGTTTCCCACCTAAAAGAAATAAAACAAAAAACCCAAACCTGTTGCTGTCAAGTCAATTCCCACTCCTAAGGACCCTATAGGATAGAGCTGAACTGTCCCACAAAGTTTCCAAGGAGCACCTGGTAGATTTGAACTGCTGAACTTTTGGGTAGCAGCCATAACTCTTAACCACTACACCACCAGGGTTTCCACTAAAAGAAATACATTATGTAAAATGAATTTAGCAGACACTGTCCCTGCCATGAAGGAGTTTATATCTAAGCAATAATGTAGAAAAACAGAGGGCAGCTCATAAGACTCAGAAGGGTAGCTGGTGACAAAAATGACCACAGTGGGGTGGAGATTATTAGAAGCTGGAGGCGGGTGTTCAGCTGGGTCATGAGGTGATGACAGGGTTAGGATCACTGGTGCTTGTGTATGGGGGAAGGGCTGGGGGAAGATGTGGTGCCAAGGAAGACAATATTCGGGGTGGGGAGGGTTAGAACAGGGGTCCAGAGATAGCCAAGCTAGATCTCCTAGTGGAGAGAAAATTCCTTTGTAACCCCAAAAGCCACAGTTGCACCCACTTTCCTTACCTCCATCCACTTTCCTCCCTGGTCTTCTGTCTCCTATAGGAGCAGACGCTCCCACAGGCAGCAGCACTCATTCCACACTGCATGAGAGGTCTCTACAGCTGGTATGTAGCACAGACCCCCTGATAATAACCTGGATGTCTGCTTCTCCCTTCCTCACCCCCCTCTGAGATTTGGGGGAAATGAAAAAGTGGCTCCTCAAAACAAAAGGGTCAAGTGTGTATTAGGGAGCCATAGGATTGGTAGAATGGGGAGACCAAGTCCAGAGAGATAACTAGAGGGATGAGAAGAGAGATCAAATAGATCACTCACTTAAGGAACATTTACTGTTCTCGTGCTCTGCACCAAGCCCCGAGCTGAACTCTGTAGCCTGGACATGCCGTGAATGAATCCGGGGAGCAAACAGGTTAGCAGCTGGTGTACCCAGTGTGCTTCGTTGAGGAGTCTGAAGTTGATAACATACACAATAAAAGGTGTTTGAGAAAGATTATTCCAGCAGGGTGTGTAGGAGGAAGGAAAATTCTGGATCAGAAAGGACAGCGTGGCAGCCGCTGTGAGAATTTAGGCCAGAGGTGGAATCTATGAGGTTTTCAAAAAGAAGAAGTGAATGCAAAAAGTATCAAACTTAATATATCCTGTAATATACGCAACAAAGGGAAGTCTGTAGATTTTGTCACTGATTGGATATAGGATGGTGAAAGAAAGCAGTTAAAAATCAATCTCATTTCGTGGTGAGCTTGGGGGAAGGGAGAATCATGATGGGCAACTGGGAGAAGCAGGTATGAAGGATGAGGTCCCCGGGTGACACAGTTTATAACTCACTACAAACCCAAAGGTTGGTGCTTTGAACCCATTCAGCAGTGCCATGAGAGAAAGGCCTGCCAGTCGGCTTCTGTAAGGATTACAGCCAAGAAAACTCTATGAAGCAGTTCTATTCTGTAACACATGGGGTCATCATGAGTTGGAATGAACTTCATGGCAGAAGGTTTGGTGTGGTTTGGCATGAAGGACATGAGAATGACTTTAGTCACTTCCAGGTCACCCGAGGGAAGATATCTGTAGGTGACTGGACCCAAAGAGAGGGACATCCTTGTGGGCTGCCTTGTGAGAGTGTCACTGTAGGTGTGCAAACAGCTTCATAGTACTCACTGACCTGGGACATACTACTGGATTTTCACGCATTAGGTAGAGGGCTGGGTGACACTATGGTGCCTCCTAACGAAAAAATTGGTGAACCTTGGCTACAAGAATGTGTAGGAAGTATTCCTGTATGTGTGGGAAGGTGGTCCATTGCCCATGCCTGCACTGGCATCTGTTTCCTCACCTTTGGCTGGAGAGTGTTCCAGAGATGGCATCAGGTGGGCTAGAGGCCCAGGTGAGGCACTTGATCAGCCTGGGGTCCTTCCCCCAGCTCCACCCTGAAGGCCCTGGAGCCCAGGCCTGTGCTGACTGCCAGGGCCTTTCCTGGAACTCAGCAGAGGGGGAGCCCCTCCCTGCCTGTCCTGGCACTGTCCAGGCACAGCACGTCCTGGGACACCTTGCAGGCACCCCAGGAGGCTGGGGCATAGGACAGGTCCCCCACCCCTAGGAAGGGCCCTGCTCTGGGCTGCCTGCTGCCAGAGCTCCCAGCCCCTGGAGTTGCCATACTCACAGTGGCCCCACCGGACCACAGGAGACGCAGACACGGAGGAGGAAGGAAGAGCTTTGTGGCTGGGTAGCAGGATTCTCAGGTCTTTGCTGTGGCTTTGGGTGGGAGGGTGGGTAAGGCAAAGAAACAGGGTCTCAGGCTTCAAGGAACCTCCCCACCTGCCGTTCCCTCCGGCAGAGGAAATCTTCAGGGGCCCAGTGGTTTTGAGGGGAAGGGACAGGAAGAGACTCTGAACTCTGGGTCAGCTGAGGACAGAGATGGGGGACATTTCGCCCTATATCCCATTTCTCCCAGACTTCTCTTTATCCTCCCCTCTTCCTCACCGCTCTGGCTAGAACAAACTCCTACCTTTGTCTGAACCTGAGTTACATCCACGTCACCACGATCTATCTACAGGCGTCGCAGAGTGATGGGGCTTGGGGAAAACGGGACTTGTATACAAGCAGCTGTTTGCCTGTCCACATTTGTCGGATAGAGCGAGAAGAGTACCTCTCCTGGGTGGGCTGAGCCTACTCTGTTCAGGCCGGGGCCTGCGAGATGGCTTAATGGAAGAAAAAAAGGCAAAGAGATGCCCGAACGGGCCACGTGGAGGTCCCTGCAGCAGCTGGGTCGGGAGCCGAGGCGGGGCAGTGCGCTCGCCCCTCCCGCTCGAAATAGGCGCTGAGTGTCGGGTCGTCGCTGACCGCAGGCTGCGAGAGCGGTTGATTTGGTGAGCTAGCACACCCACTTACCCAGCTGCTGAGTCAGGCTGTTCTCGCTCCCGGCTCGCCCGCCCGCCCGTCCGCCCGCTCGGGACATTGTGTTCCAGCCCCAGCGCGCTGGCACCGGGCCCAGACGCTCACACCAACCTCCTCGCCCTGTTTGTGCTCGCGGCTTGCGCTCGGCGCGCTGCCTCCCAGCCGCTGCAACCCTCATGTGTGCGCGCTGGGGCCGGGGCGCGGCTCTGAGCCCAGGGACCCACGGGCCTGGGGGCTGACGCGCCATCTCCAGGATACACGCGAGGGCCGGTGGCCCCGCCGCGCTGCCTCGTCACCTGCCTTAGAGCTTCTAGGCCTAGCCATCCCTCATCTCACTCCTGGTCTGGGACACTAGGGTCGTGTGGGACCTGGATTAAGACAGTTGGGGAGGGGGCAGGTGTTTGTGGTTTTAGGAGATGGGAAGGCCCATCTACCCCCCAGCGTTCTGCCCAGGGAAGCCAGAGGAGGATAGCTGGGAGCACGCCAGGCTCGGGATTGTGAGACCAGGGGTAGGGTCATGTGACAACGAAAGCCCTTGTAGAGGGGGCCAACTCAGGCCACCCCAGCAGGAGCCTCCCCTTTCCTTGCCTCCCCCCACTTCCCGATCTTTCCTTCACAGAAGCCTGGAACACGGAGACTCCAGGGATTTCCAGGGGCTGGCAGACCAAGCCCAGCCCTCTTGGACAGTTTGGGAAACCCCTGGCAGGACGCCAGGAAGAGGGAGTGCCCAGACACTAGCGGGTGGGAGTGTGACGGTAGAGTGCAGGAAGACGATCCCAAATTATCCCCTGGAGCTTGACCCGCTCTCTTGTCCAGCCCAAGCCCTGGTTTACCGAGCGCCACATCTCCTTACTTAGCCTTCCACGGTAGGACGACGTTACCAAGTGGTGGTCAGCAACATTCCACAGCCAAGCCAAGGAGAGAGAGCACAACGGATTTATAGACTGAGCACCTACTGTGCGGACAGCTCAGCGATGAATCTCGCTATATACCTAAATGCTAATATCCTTTATTCTCCCTCCTTCTCATCTCCTTGGGTTGCCTGTGCCACTTCCTGTGCCAGGGGCTCCCTGTCTACCTGTCTTGTCCCTCAAGCTCATAAAGCCTCTGAACAGTTCCAGCCAAATCTGATTTCTGTCTCCAAATGCCGGCGCACTCAATTTGTACCTTTCTCACAGTACAGCATGTGTCCTGCCTTCTATTCTTGCGATCTGTTTACTAATCCTGTTCTTCTAACCAGATTAGAATGTCCTTGAGGCTGAAGGAAAGTCAGCTTCATCTTTGAGGCCTCCCCTCACCGCTCCAGGTCCTACTCCAGAGGTCATTGGAGTTGATGTCCAAGTAATGTTAGGTGTATTGCAATGACTCGCTGCCGGTGGGGAGTGTGCAGGCCAGTTGGAGAGACAAACAAACTGAGTGTGAGGATAAGTAACAAACGACCCAAGCCTACAGGTGGTCAGTATGTAATGAAAGTAACAGTTACAGGCCTCAGAAGGAAGAAGGTGATAGTATGGGAGGTGGATGCCAGAAGGTTCTAGGCCTTGAGTTGTATGGGAGAGGGGAGGAGTAGAGGTGACTTCATTTTGGATGACATCACAACAAAACAGCCTCCATGATAAGCATTTTACATGTGTTATCTCTAATATTAAGGAGGGAGAGGGTAAGCTTGAGGAGGGTGGAGGGGTCAGTGCCCAAGCCAGACCTGTCTGGAGCCAACCAAAGCACATAGAGGCAGCTTTGGAGCTGGGCTCCCCACCCTCAGTCCCTGGGCACTGCCTGTTCCCTGGCCTGCCACTCCCACACAGTACACCCAAGAGAGCAGCTCAGCATTGCCCAACTCTGGATGCCCGCTGGTCCCACCCTGGTGAACAACTGACTGTGTGACCTTGGGCAAGGCACTTCCTTCCCTGTACCTCGCCATCATCTGTACCTCCCGTGCAGCCCTTATATGTAACTGAGTCATGGGCCCAGTGATGCTCACAACCTCCCCTGGGGTTGTTTGGGCTGCTGTGGCTGTCTGTACCCCACCCCTCCCCCACAGCATGCACACTCACTGCTCCCTCCCAGTCTGGGACTCCAGAGAGGAATGCCGGGTACAGAGTGTGAACAGGGATGGTAGGTTTCCTGTGGTTGCAAAAGGAACATCGGGACTTTCCCTGTGGTGCCTGAGCTGTGGGAGAAGTGGGGGAGGAAGAGGCAGGGCCAACCTCCCAGGAACCTCTGCTGTCTTCTCTCACCTCCTCAGTGCTCCCAGTTCTCAAAAAGGCTGGTACAGTTTGTTACGCTGGGGCCAGAATGTACCGTGTGTTTCATATGGCCTCTGTCCAGTCCTACACTGGCGGCTTTATATTTATACTTCCTTCTCCAGCTGTGCATCCTGCTGTCAGTCTCCCCTGCTCACATCTGCCCGCCTCTCACCTGGGCTCCTTCCCTGTACCCCATACAGAGGTCGAAAAGCAAATTTCCTTCCCCCACAGTCACTAAGAGCTAAACTCTTCAAGAGAGGAGAGGGGTGCAGGGAGAACCATAGAGGAAAGATGGACTTCAGAAGGGTGAAGCCCCAGCTCCCTTTCTCTCTATCACCCAGCCTGAAACTGCCCCTATGGCCCTGGAGTCTCCAAGCTGCATCTTAACATCCTCTGGAATTTTGGGGTTGTCTTCCTGCATTTTTGCTATTCTCATTTTCCTGAGTGCTTTTTAATATTCTTGAGCCTAGCTAGACAAGTGAGCCAGGGCTCTCATATTTAAGTTGCTCCCCAAAGCTTGGCAGACCTGGTCATTAATGACCCTCCTCCATCGACCACATGGAATATGAGTGGAAGTTCACCTGTCACCTCCAAGGAGTCACACTTTCCTACTGAAACCTACCTACTGCCATCGAGTCAGGTCCAACTCATAGTGACCCTAGAGGTCAGAGTAGAACTGCCCCAGAGAGTTTCCAAGGAGTGCCTGGTGGATTTGAACTGCTGACCTTTCCATTAGCAGATGTGGCACTTAGGCCACTACACCACCACGGTTTCTAATTAGGAGTGTCAAAATAGCCTCTGACACTTGGTGACTTCTTAATGATTTTCTGAATTGTGACCAATTTAATTTCCTCAATATTCAGGTATCAGTGTTTATTATCTGGCCCCCCTCCGCCAGGAAGGTGTCATATTATTATTCCCAATGATGGCTGATACTGGTTGAGTGGTTGTTTAGGGCCAAACATAGGTTTCAAAGCTTTATACACCTGAGCTAATGTACTGTGCTGTTGAGAATAACTCTCAGTAGTTCCTTTTGACAGATAAGGAAACAGGCTGAGATACATGGGCAGAGCTAGAATTCACACTCAGGTCTGACTGATGTTGAAGCAGCACTTGTAAACGGTCTTCTAGATTGCCTGGATCATGTACCTAAACCATAAGCCCTCCCTTTCTCCAGCCTCAGAGTCTTACTCCCTTTTCCTTTTGAGTAATTCCAGGAACTCTGCCTCCTTGAAGTCCATACATGCCTTGAGGTATGCTCTGACAACCGGAAAACCAGAGGACAGGCTGAGTGGTAGAGTTGGTGTGGTCAGACTTGCTGACTGTGAATAGCTAGGGCCTGTCTCTTGGCCAGCAGGGATGCCTCCTGTCCCTTCCCCCCTCACCAGGAATAAACTTTGCCTCATTGTATTGATCTGGCACTGGGATTCCAGGAGGGAGCCTTGGGTTCCAGAGCTCTGAGCTTGGGTCTGTCCAAAGCACACAGAAACATGGCCTCTCCCAGGACCCATTCACCCCAGGGCTGTTGGGGATATCGGCAGTTATGTCAGTCCCCGGCGTTTGTATCAGACTATGTACCTTTCATGTCCGTGTCACAACTCAGTCTGACTTTAATGTCCCTCTAAAGTAAGGAGAAGAGCCCCAGGTGGCACAAATGGTTAAACTCTCAGCTGCTACTGAAAGGTTGATAATTTAAATCCACCCAGGAGGCACTTGAGAAGCAATGCGTGGTGATCTACTTTAAAAGGTCCCTGCCTTTGGAAACTACATGTACAGTTCTACTCGGATACTCAGGGGGTCGCCATGAGTTGGAAACAACTCAACAGCCACTGTTTTTGTTTTCTGCTTGGTTTAAAGTAAGGAGGACAGTTATCTATTTTCCTGATGAGACAACTAAAACAGGAGTGATAAAATTGTATACCTAAAGACAAGAAATTAGGTTTGTGACTGTGATATCTGGAGTGCTTTGTTTCGTATCACAGGGTCCCTCCTAAGCTAAGAGAAAAGGAGTTTCCTGAAACCTGGTAGCATGTAGGCTTTCACCCAGCCCCGTCACCCTGGAAGGGGCCACAGCACCCTGTTGCTGTGCCACCCTTATCTACCCCAGCGGATGAAGCAAAAGCACCAGACATCCTGTATTTAGTGGCCTGTCCGGGTCTCTGGCTTCCTGTCCTCTGTGGCTCTCATGGGTACATTTTGTCCTCTCTGAGCCTGGTAGTTGCTTCTTCCTCTTTTATGCTCTGTTCTCTTTCCCTTTGCTCGCTAAGAGCCCTGCTTCTAGGCTTCTATGCATGTGTTTACTTTTTTCTGTCTTTTGTTTCTTTCTTTCTGTTCTCCTGGAAAAGTTCCCCCAAGGTATCTTCTCTGCCTTCTTCCCTCTGATACCACCTTGCTTCCGAGGCAGCATTTTCTATCCCTGCCCTGACCGCCCCCTCCTCTCCTTGCCCCAAGACAACTTCCTAAGCCTTTGTCAGACTCAGATTGCTCAGGTTCATGCTTTCTGTGAGCATTGAATGACTGCCTACTGTATCCTCAGAAACCCTTGTGGTGTAGTAGTTAAGTGCTGTGGCTGCTAACCCAAAGGTTGGCAGTTTAAATCTACCAGATGCTCCTTGGCAGTTACGCTCTGTTCTGTAGGGTTGCTATAACTCAGAATTGATTCTATGGCAATGGGTTTGGTGTTTTGGTTTACTGTGTCCCTAGGTGGCACAATGGTTAAGCACTCAACTACTATGCTCTGAATCAACTCAGTGGCATGGGTTTACTAAAAGTTGACAGTTGGAACCAGAAGTGCGTTAGAAGAAAGACCTGGCGATCTTCTTCTGAAAGATCACAACCTTGAAACTCCAATGGATTGCATTTCTGCTCTGCAGCACATAAGTTGGAATTAACATGAACTGGTTTGGTTGTAGAAACCTTGGTGGTGCAGTGGTTAAATGCTACATCTGCTAACTGAAAGGTTAGCAGTTCAGATCCACCAGGTGCTCTTTGGAAACTCTATGGAGCAGTTCTACTCTGTCCTATAGGGTCGCTGTGAGTCAGAAACAACTCAGGCAGTAGTTGTGGTTTGGTTTTAGTTGCTTCAACTGTGTGCACCAGGCATTCAACATAAGGACACAAAGCCCAAAAGCTGGTCACTGTCCTGAAGACCATTGGCTACTCAGGAAGATGCACACACACAAAAAATCACTGTAATAGCTTGGGCCCTTTGGGGCCTCTGGGAAGGTGAAGGCTAGTGGTGGCATGAGCAGAGGGGCCAGAGAGGGCCCCTAGGAGGAGTCAAGTCTTTGAGTCTGAGGGGAGTTAATCAGGCAGAGCAAGGGTGCACGGTGTTCCAGGTAGAAGGAACAGTGTGTAAAAAAGGCACACAGGCGTAAAGTAGCCCCGTGTTCTCTGGCGGACACTCTCAGTTGTTTGGTCTGGCTGGATGTGGAGTGCAGGTTGGGGAGCCTGGGGAGATGAGGCCAGAGGCAGGCAGGCCCGATGGTACAGAACCTCATGTTCCAGCAAAGGGGTTGACCTTTATCCTGGAGCCACAGTGGCTCTCTGCAGCCTGGGAGCTGAAGGGCTGGGCCTGGGTCCAGGCCAGGGCCAAAGAGCTCTCCTGAACCCCCACCAACCCACATTTTCTGCCCTTTGGCTCAGGGAGGCCTGTGGGAGGGTCAGACACTTAAATATAACATTGTTTCCAAAGCACTTATTTATTCATTCATAAATGTTTAGCAAGCTCCAATATTTGCCAAGTGCTGCTGTGACCACTGGGGCTGGGGCATTGAACCTCAGTGACTTCCCAGTTCTCAGGAAAGTTATATCCTTGGCAGCTGGGGAAGGGGATGAGCCATGAACAACCAAACAAACAAAACAAATACATTGGCAAGATAATTCCAAATTGTGCTAATTGCTAAGAGGAAAAATGGAATGATGCAAGTGAGAACTGCAGAGTAACTTGCCTGGTCTGGGAATGCCCTGAGGAAGGTTAGTTACAGTTGAGCTGAGATCTAGATGACAAGAAGAAGCCAGTCCAGTGAACATCTGGGTTTCCAGCCCAGGGAAGCTGCAAGTGCAAAGACCCTGAGGCAGAACGGAGCTTGGTGTTTTCCAGGTTCGGAAAAAAAGCAGTATGTAAATCCACTACTCCCCAGCAATCCTGTATAAGGATTACTGTACCCATTATACACACAGGGAAACTAAGGCTCAGAATGGTTAAGGTTCTTGGTCATGATCACAACAGGTAGTGCAAATGTTGTCTCAAAAGTGACTTTTCTTTTTTCTACTGAAGTATGAACTGAGGCAACCAAAAGCCAGAAAACCAAACCCAGTGCCGTCAAGTCAATTCCCACTCAGGGGCCCTGTAGGACTGAGTAGAACTGTTCCACAGTGTTTCTAAGGAGTGCCTGTTGGATTCAAACTGCCGATCTTTGGGTTAACAGATGTGGCACTTCACCACCACAGCATTAGGGTTCCCACTGAGGCAACTATGTATGCCAAATTATCTTGGACAGGTCCAATTTCTAAAATTCTGTATTTTTCCCCCAGGCAGTCGTGCCAGACATTCTGCGTGTCATAAGTAATGACTTAGCGCATAGTCTCTTCATGTACCACCAGTGGGATCCTAGACACGTACTTCACAAACATAATCCTCAGTTTCTGCCTCTGTAAAGCCCAGTATCACAGGGTTCACAGAGTTGCTGGGAAGACAAAATACAATAATCCACATGAGATAACATGGTAGATCTTCTTTAGATTACCTTGGGAAACTAAGGTCCACTGCAGAATCGTCCTGCCCCGAAGAAGTCCATTTTCTAGTTGAGGACCACCCTCCCAATTCCTCACTGCCCACCCCTCCCCCATTCACAAAGGGAGTAAAACGGGAGGTCTCTGATGTAGTAGGTTGGGAGACTCCGGGGAGAGAGGGCCCCTGGGAGGGCAGCCTCTGCCCTTTACTCAAACTCTCCTCGGGCTGGGATCTCACACTGACACATCTTGTACTTCCCGTTTCCAGGGAAATTCCTCACCGTTGGACTGCGCCCGCCCTTGTGGACCTCCGATCTCTTTGGGCAGAGTGGAAGCCAGACAGAGACAACGCTGTGAATCGACATCTCCCCGGCAGCACAGTGTGCTGGGAGCCCCAGGGGCGGAGGGCAGAGGCCGCCAAAGGGGCCTGGCTTGAGCTTGGGGCCTGAGCGTTTCTCAGAGGAGGTGGAGACCCCGTGGAGTACGTGACTCCAGCCCCTCCAGTGCATACATTGCGGGACAGAACTCCCTCCCCACCCTGTCCCCAACCTTCCCTGGCTTCCTGCTCTGCGGTCCTGTCACCACACACACACACAGCCCCCCAGCAACCCTGGGAGGACCAGCTGGTGGGGAGGCAAGCTGGGGCGAGTACAGCCAGGGCTCTTAGAGCCCCAGTCACCCTCTCCCACACCTCTCTCGCTATCCCCCACCCGCCGAGCTGCATCTAGGTTTAAAGCAAAACGACACTGTCCTTCCTGGGGCTCTGTGGCTGTGCTGCCTGGGTTTATTTTTAGCAGAGATGCAGGGAGCGCACATTTCTCCTTGACTTTTACTGGGACATCCTCCTGCCTGGGAAGGCCAGTACAGAAACCCCCTCCCAAAAAAGGGAAACGGGGGGGGGGCCTGTTTTCTGTTCCTTCAACTCACCAGAAAAAGACTCGTAGTCAAGCTTGGGGTCACACTGACAGAACCTTTCTAAGTTCAGAAGCCCTTGGACCCCGCCCCACGTTTAGTCCAAGCTCAGGCCCAAACCCATTGCTGTCACTGTTGAGTCCATTCCGACTCACAGAGTCCCCATAAATCCAGGCGCGGCAGTGATGAATCGCGGTGCCCAGTCTGTGGATGGGAGCCCTAGGGCGAGCTGATTGGTTACAGCCAGGCACTGTGAACTTCCCAAGGGCACCAGGCAAGGAGAGTGACAGTTACACAAGTACTCACTCTATAATTCACTAAATTGGGCGTTTTTGTTCTGTATTGTTTCTGTATGTGTGTTTCTCAAATCTTAACAGTACTTTATTGAAATATACAGTAAAATGCACACACCTTAAATGTACATCTTGATTACTTTTGACAAATGTGTACTTTCGTGTAACCATCAAGATTTTTTACAGCACTCCTAGGAGTCCCTGGGGAACTCTGGTGGCATAGTAGTTAAGAGCTACTAGAAGGTCGGCAGTTCGAATCCACCAGTCGCTCCTTGGAAACTCTATGGGGGTCAGTCCTACTCTGTCCTATAGGATGGCTATGAGTCAGAATCACCCACCAGAGTCATCGGGTGGTACAAATGATTAAGGGCTCAACTACTAGCTGAAGGGTTGGTGATTCAACACCCCCACCCCATTCTCATGCCCAGAGGCACCTTGGAAGACAAGCCTAGTGTCTGCTTTTGAAAGGTCATAGTCCTGAAAACCCTATGCAATAGTTCTAGTCTGCACATAAGGGGGCAGACACCATGAGTCAGAAACAACTCCATGGCAACTAACAACATCAAAGTTCCCTTGTGCCCCTTTCCAGCCAGTCCCCACCCCAGGGGCAACCACAATGCTGACTGCTATCATTGTAGATTAGTTTCACGTGTTATTATTATTGTTTTATAACAAGGTTGAAAGAAATACAGCCGCTATGATAGGAGAGGGAAATAGGCAATAAAAATTTTACCGCAGAAAGGGGGCCTCAACAAAGGAGGGCTATTTCAACTTTAAAAAAAAATGAAAGATGTAATGGCATGGTAAACAAAGTTCCTGAGTCAGTCCAGCCCATTGGGTTTGGGACTGGAGGGCTTGGGAGCTTCTTAGAAACTCAGAGGCAGTGAATAGGCACAGAAGGAGGGCAGGAGAGTATGCCAGGGCTCTTCTTTCTGAGTCCAGCCACCCCCAACATTCTGCTCCAGATTGGTACCCCTTCTCTAACTCCCTCATCACAGCAGTTTTCAGCAAGGCCAAAGCTTAGAGGAAGAGCGCTCTCAAGGGCATCCGGCCCAAGACAGGGAGGAGTGGGGCCCCTGAGCAGTGAGGCTATTTATCTTTCCTGCCCTTCCTTTCAAGGTCTTTATGATTTGGGGCCTCCTTTGCCCTTTTCCTGCCTGCTAAGGCTCTCTCTGTTTGGATGACAATAGGGTGAGTAGGGAAAGGGGTTATGGAGTTCATCATTCCTGTGCTCATTCATTCAGAAACATCTCTGAGCACCCACATCATGTAGTTTCCACCAAAGCATCAAGAAATTCCTCGTGCTTCTCCAACTCACCCTGCTGGTAGAGATCTCAGAGCACTGTATACACTGTTCCTCTTGCCTGGGATGCCCTTCCCCTCCTTGAGCTAGCAAGGTGCTCCTCTTTCCAGGTAGGTTCTGGGGATGGGAGAGTAAGTGAAACAAATTTTCACTCCTATAGTAAGGAATAGAAACCCTGGTGACTTTGTGGCTAAGTGCTGCGGCTGCTAACCAGAAGGTCAGCAGTTCAAATCTGCCAGGTGCTCTTTGCAAACTCTATGTGGAAGTTCTGCTCTGCCTATTAGGGTTGCTATTAGTTGGAATCGAATCAACAGCAGTGCGTTTATTTATTTATTTAGGTTTAGTACTGGAGACAGAGCTGGCACTCTAGGCAGTAGCATCACTAATGGGGGTGGATATGGACATACTGGGTGACACTGTCAAAGGGGTGACACCAAAATGACTGTCTGTAAAATTTTTATGCAGTGTTTCAATAGAATTTTTTTTTAAATGAAAGAATCCCTGTAGCTAGTTATAATGACAAAAACATTTTTCGTAATCCCAGCTTACATGTATCAATATACCTACAAGGCTAAAAATTCTTGGCTGATTTACTTTTTGAAACTTCTAATGCTCCAGACCAACCAAACTCACTGCTGTTGAGTCGATGTCAACTCAGCACTGAACCACTATGCCAGGCCCGGAGCTATCAGTATTACCCACGTGCTTTCATCAGCTAGCGCTGTAAGCAAACGCTGTTGTTTTGTTTCTGGCAGTATTCTTATGGCTACTGATTTTGTCAACTTTTCTCACGTTTTAGCTACAATGTTGTAGTGGTTAGTATTTGTGAACCTAAATCAATAATTTTTTTGAGAATGCAGTAGTATTTAAATGAAACCAGAAAACCAAACCTGTTGCGGTCAATTCTGACTCATAGCAACTTTATAAAACAAAATAGAATGGCTCCATAGGGTTTCCAAAGAGCAGCTGGTGGATTCAAACTGCCAGCTTTTTGATTAGCAGCTGAGCTCTTAACCACTGGGACATCAGGGCTCCCTGAAAGGAAAAGAAGGATTACTGTGAGGGCTGACAGTTAAGTCTGTGAACTGAGTTGTTCTAAGTCCTATACACCTCACTACACTCACCTTTGAAGTACTGTCCTTTGGAAGCTGTAGACTGACACCAGCACCTAGCCTACCCTTCAAAGCAATTTTGGAACTCTTTCTGGAATGGCCATTGTGTGTGGTGGCATGGTGACAAGTTAGCAAACTTAATTGTGTAGTTGTCTGTGAGGGGGGTTTTAGCCAGTAGACAAATAAGTGTATTGGAACACCCTCCCCACTCACCTGATCTGGCCCCCAATGACTTTTTTCTTTACCCAAAGATGAAAGAAGTATTCAAAGGAAGACATTTTGATGACATTCAGGACATCAAGAGGAACGCAACGACGGCTCTGATGGCCATTCCAGAAAAAGAGTTCCAAAATTTATTCCAAGGGTAGACTAGGCACTGGTGTAGGTGCATACTTTCCCATAGGGAGTACTTTGAAGGTGACAACAGTGATACTCAGCTATGAGGTATGTAGCACTTTTTCTAGGATGAGTTTCTGAACTTAATTGTCAGATCTCATTTATGAGAATTACAATTTATGAACAACACTGGTATACAAAAGCATTGGTCTGGGATGGGCGGAGGTCCATGCGGTGAGTGGGCCATTGCTGACACAATGAGTTTCTGCACTGATAACATCAACCCTAGTGACACCACTGAGTCCAGGGCGAGGCGAGATCTTATGCTCCCTTCATATTGGAGATAATGGGGCTCAGAGAGGGAAAGTGACTTGTTCAGTGTCACACAGCTGGCTGCTGACAGAGAGAGGCAAAGAAGTGGGAAACCTGACTCAGCTGGGAAGCACAATCAGTACCATGGCACTCTCCCTTGCCAGCTTTCTGGGGTGGCAGAATGAGCACGGCCTGGAAGTCAGTAGACCTCATTTCTACTTCTAGTTATTAGCAGCACTTCCTGTCTCTCAGCCTCTGTTTTTCTCCCACAGAGAATGAAGGAGACAGCCTCCTGGAGATCTTTAAGGTTCTTTTAGCTCTGACTCTCAGGCATATCCTGTATTTCCTTGCCTCAGTGACTTTCTTTGCTGTTACTGGCACCCAGAACGCTCCCCTTTCCTTTCCACCTCCCACCCCTGTCATTCTCACAATCTTTTGTGACCTAATTCAAGCTCTGCCTTCTCTCTAAGGCCTTGACAGTCTTTGGGGGTCTTTTGAGTGGTGTCACTTAGGTCTTCACTTTCAGAACCAGCTGAGCCTGCTCGATCCTTATACAGTTCCCATAGAGGGGCAAGGCCTCCCACAGTGAAGATACCTGTTTTTGTCAGCCACCATGCAGGAACAGAAAGGAACTCTTGCTCCCATCCCCCACTTCACAGGCCCTTTTAGACTTTCAGAGGCTGAATCCATCTTTCCTCATGGTCTCAAAGGGATTGTGCCTTCCTACTGGGAAGAGCAGGCCAGCCTAGCTCAATGTATCACACTGGGGCACTTGCAGAAAAGGTGGCAACTGTAAGAGGTAGCCCCGGGAAGGATGAGGACAGGCAGGCCTCAGGCAGAGGGATGGCTGTCCTTCTTCACTTGCACTGTCCTCACGTACAAACACCTGGGCAGAAATCCTCTCACCCAACAAACACCAGGCTCCTGTACCCACACCCATACTGAAACCCACTCATGTCTCCCAGCCTATAAACAGATTAGCAAGTCGGCAGAAGTGTACTTCACTGTTCCCTCTACTCCCCTACCCCTCTGCTGGGCTGGCATCAGGCACACATGTACATTCATACACATATGCATAGACAACACATGGTTACACATACACATACAGCATGGGTACACACAAGGGTATGCAATCATGGCAGTCATGCCAACATGCGTATGCATGTGTGGACACACATACATGTGCATTAGGTACATACACCCAATGCGTGTATTACACCCATGTGTGGACACCTGGACATGCAGACACACAATGCAAGCACTCAGTGGTACACATTCACAGGCTCCCTCCCATGCTGTGGGGCTCCTTCTCCAACTTCAGCTTGCAGAGGAACCCAGCCTCATACTTGTTGAGCTGAGCATGCTTCAGGAGAGCATGGAATGAGGAGAGATTCCAGTTGCTAGCTTCTGGCTGTCTCTAGATTTATATCAGATGGGGTCTTTGTATTGATTCTCCTTGCTGGTGGCTCTATGGTAAGCAGAGGAGGCCCCAAGAGCTGTGGGTCACTCCAGGGCAGTTACCTGCTTGGGGGACTGCTAGGAATGGGGATGGGACAGGAGAACAAGGAGCCACCATTTTGCAGAGCCAGTGACCCGGAGGCTGGTCCTCTCTTAGCTTTCACTGTCACATTCCTTAAATCACTTCATCCATTCTTCCCGTTGCTACAGAGGCCCCGGGACATTCTCTTCCTATGGACAAGTGGGAATGCCTTTGAAGAGGGTCCAGCCCTTGGGCTGATGTGGCAGCTCTGAAAGCAGGGTCTGGGCAGGCTAGTCCCCTCAGATGGCAAGGTGGCATCACTTCAGGCTCTTCCTGGTCAGCACAACAGAACACAGACACCTGCCAAGCAGAGAGGTTGAGTCAGTGACACAATTGGCAGATTTAGAGGGTTGGGCACAATTCCTGGGTAGTCTAAACAGCTAACACGCATGGCTGCCAGCAGAAACGATGGAGGAGGTTTGAGCAGCAACACCACCTACAGAAAATAGGGCTGCGGTGGTTAGTTCTATCTTGCTGAATGATCTCTCATAGTTGGCCATGGAAACTGCAATGGCTGAGAGAAACTGCTCATTAGAACCATCACGGCCACCACCCCCCTCCACAAGTGGCACCTAGGGCATGCTCCCTATCTGCCATACCTTAGATACACCTCTGTGTAGAGTCCATCCAGAGTGACCTTGGAAAAAAGTCCTGATGATCTACTTCTAAAAAACCAGCCGTTGAAAACCCTACTCTGACAGACACAGGCTTACCATGAGTCAAAGTGGCATCTCTGGTGACTGGATTAGAGAATCTGGCAGGAAGGGAGCCTGGATTTCAATAAACCCAATTTAGCTGTGGTTTCTGAGCCCCAAGCATGTACCTGGGGTGGTACTGGAGAGGTAGGGAACGTGTGGGGGAAGGTGAGGGGGTGGACAGAAATGAGTAAGACGTACTAACCATCTTCTAAGAGAGAACGAGCATGTTTGAGTATGTGCAAGTGTGTGGGTATGTGTCTCAGGCAGGAGTATGGGGAACATCACACAGGCAGAACAATGCCAGAGTGTGGAACTCAAACATAACACACCCCACACTGAAGCCATCACCTCTGCCTGGCCCCTCCCCAGAGCACTGTTAACCTCATCACCTGTCTGACCCTCCTGCTCTGCTTCCTATTTTGGTGAACGATGCCACATTGTGGGCCAGGGCAGACATTTGGAGGTCACCTCAGATCCTGCCCTCTCCTGTCCCATCTAGTCAGTCCCCATGTCCCCTAGAATATCCTTGCTCCATCCTTCCCATCTAGTCCCCCCTCTCAGGCCTCACCTGCATAGACATCTCTTACCTTCTCCCTCCCAGGGCTTCTAATCAGGGGGTCCCACATCTAGGCTTATGCCAACCCTACTCTCCATCCTCCATACTGCTGCCAGAATGATCTGTCTCAAACATGTGGCTGATCTTAAAACCCTTGCTGGCTCATCATTACCATTACAACAAGGGCCTACGTCATGTGGTGCAGCACAGGCAGCCATTGGAGCCTGCGGGTCCCTGCACATTGTGTTCCAGCATCATGGAATTCCTCGTGGTTTTGTCAACACACCATGCTGATGTATACCTCTGAACCTTCATACATGCTGTTCCTCTCACCTGGAATGCCCCTCCCCTCCATGAGCTAGCAAGGATCGCCTCATCTTTCCAGACCGAGACTTAAGGGTATTACTTTTGGTCTCTGTTAGGATACATTCTGTAATCCTGCTGACAATACTGGTAAAAAAGCCAGCGTGTGTAGGCACACACTAGGCATAGTTCTGATCCATGTATCTATACTAGTTTGTTTGGTAGACACTATCATTATCACTCTCATTTTGTAGGTGGAAAAACTGATACATGTAGAGTTTAAGTGAGTTAATTTAGACTAGGGTGCCACTTTTAACTAAGGTGACATGCCCTGTTTGTGGTACAGTAGGATTTAAACACAGGCAGTTTAGTGCCCTGGATTACCCTGATTTGTTCACTATTATTAAGTATTTGCCAGTATTATTAAGTATTTGCAAGTATTATTAAGTATTTGTATACAGTTCTCAGCAACCAGTATTGGTTAATGCCTGATGAATAATGAATGAACTCATTACAAAGAAATGAAACAAAGAATTAGGGTTCCATCCTCATTTATGCAAGAATTCTGACATGCCATGTTTCATTTTTTTTCTAGCTTTTTTTTTTCTTTTTTATTTAACATGACTCAGTGAAAATATACATTCCGTATAAATTTACATGCTCACCTATATGCAGCTTCCACTGATCTCCCTGTCCGGTGACTGCACACTATTCCTCTCTGCTCCATACATGTCTCATCCTCCCAACAGCCTCCTTTCCCCTTCTCTCCACCCACTCTCCTTCCTCCAGCCAGAGGTCAGCAGGATGATATCCTATAGATGTATAGAACCATAAAGTGCAACCAATATATGGTCACTCTGCATTGCCAAGTCCAATCCATTCCTGTCCAAAGAGTGGACCTTTGTTATAATTTATGGGTAAGGGCAGCATCAGGGCTGGAGGCCATGCTCTCAGGGGAATGCCGAAACCGCTGGACCATCAATTGAGGTCTTTTAGTGGAGATATCAGGATGCACCCCTTTTTATTCTTGTGTTGCCAGTGAGACTCAATCTAGTGAGCTCCATCGTGGCTATCACTGGTGGTGGCCGGGCACCATCTGATTCTTCCAGTCCCAAGTCGATGAAGGTACCCACTCTTGCGGGTCTCTCTGTCTTCTAGGTTGTCTTTACTGCATGTCATTTTGATCCTCGGTGAGCATCTGTTCCTGCTGAGTTGGGACCATTTGCTGTGCCCTCGGATGGCAGCTTGGCAGCTTTTAAGACCCCAGACGCCACTCACCAATGTGGGGTGCAGAGAGCTCTCTTAGCAAAATGCTAGTTGTGCCAATTGGCCTCGATTTCACCTAAGAGCATGGTCCCCTGCCCCTTGCCCCAGCTACTCTATCCTTGCAATATTGGGTTAAGATGGAAGGAGTACTCAAGTTATGCTGAAGTCCACTTAATGTTGTTCTTGTTTCTAATGTGTGCTATCACCACTTTCTCCCAACTAGATTTCTAGCAACTATCTAAACTAAACCTTCGCCCCTCACCCTTCCTCCCTCCCCTCCCTTGCAGCTGTCAAAGAGTCTTTTCTTCTATACACAAGTCTGTTTTGAGATCTTATCTTAGAGGTCTCATACAGTATTTGTCTCTTTGTCGCTGACTACTTTCACTCAACATAATGTCTTCCAGTTGAAACCAGGTTAGGAGATGTTTCCTGGAATCATCATTATTCTTTATCATTGTGTAGTGCTCCATTGAGTATATGTACCATAGTTTACCTATCCATTCTTCTATTGTTGGGCGTCTGGGTTGATTCCATCTTTTTGCTGTCGTGGACTGTGCTGCAATAAACATTCTGGTGCATGTGTCCATTGGTGTGAAAGGCCTTGATTCTGTAGGATATATTCCAAGTAGTGGAATTACTGGGTCAAGTGGTATATCAATATCCATTTTTTTAAGGAAGCGCCAGATTGCTTTCCAAAGAGGCTGGACCATTTTGCAGCCCCACCAACAGTGTAGGAGGGTTCCACTTTCTCCACAGCTTCTCCAGCATTTGTTGTTTTGTGTTTCCTGGATTATGGCCAATCTTGTTGGGGTGAGATGGTATCTCATTGTCGTCTTGATTTGAATTTCTTTAATAACTAAAGATCGTGAACATGTCCACATGTGTTTTTTGGCTGCCTGGATCTCTTTAGTGAAATGTCTGTCCATCTCCTTTGCCCATCGCTTAATTGGATGGTTTATCTTCTTCTTATTGATATTCTGTAGTATCTTATAGATTATGGAGATCAGGTGTTGGTCTGACATAGAGTTGCCAAATATTTTTTCCCATTCTGTGAGTGTTTTTTTAATTCTATTAATAAAGTCTTCAGATGAACAAGAGTGTTTGATTCTTAATAGTTCCCGTTTATCTATTTTCTCTTCTGCTGATTGTGGTTTCTTTCCCAGATTTTGGAGTCTGTCCTCATTGTGTATTAAAACTTCCATTGTTGTTCCTACCTTTTCTTGGATGAGCTTTATCATTTTAGGTTTGATATTTAGGTCTTTTATCCAGTTGGAGTTGGTTTTGGCGTAAGGTGTAAGATATGGATCTTGATTCAGTTTATTGCAGATGGATAACCAATTTTGCCAGCACCATTTGTTGAAGACACTGTTTTTACCCCAGTTTAATATCTTAGGGCCTTTGTTGAATATCAACTGATCATAGGCAGATAGTGTCATCTCTAGTGTCTCAATTCTGTTCCATTGATCCATCTGTCTGTTCTTGTACCAGTACCAGGCTGTTTTGACCACTGTGGCAGTGTAGTATGTTCTAAGGTCGGGTAATGAGAGGCATCCCAGTGTGTTCTTCTTTAGTAGTACCTTACTTCTCCGGGGCTTCTTCCCTTTCCAAACAAAATTGGTGATTTGTTTCTCCATCTCATTAAAAAATGATGCTGGAACTTGTATTGGGATTGCATTCCATGTTTCATTTTTATAGGACACAGAACATTTTAAAGAAAACAGATTTAGAGAGAAAAGTCCCACACATTGTGTTTTTATCCTGTCTTACTTTGTAAATGGAATTCATATGGATCTCCAAGATCTAACATTTTTCCAGTCTGTGAAAGGTAATGTCCTTTAAAGACTCCCTTTCACAGGGCTAAGGATCAGCTACATAGAGTGACACTTGTGGTTATGCCACCAGGGAAATGGACCTAACAAGAAGTGACCTAACACCAGGTGAATTGTGAGTGTTGCTGAAAGAGCATCCTATCTCAGTTCCTGGGCCAGGAAGCAAGCTATTCCACCTAAGAATGTCTGTGAGGGTGTCCTGGAAGAGGTAAGACTTGAGCTGAGTCTGGAAAGAGTTTGATAATGAGAGAGAAAGGAGAATAATGGGGAAGTCCAGGGCAGGTTCAGGCCTCAGGGTTGGTGGTGAGGAGGGCAGGGCAGCAAGAGAGGAGAGAGGCAGAGAAAGGGTGTAATGTGTAATGGGAGGTGAGACCAGAAGGAGATAACTGCTGTACAGTAGAGTGGTAACCAAACTCAATGCCAATGAGTCAATTCCAACTCACAGTGACCCTATAGGACAGAGTAAAATAGCTCCATAGAGTTTCCAAGGAGTGTCTGGTGGATTTGAACTGCCAGCCTTTTGGTTAGCAGACATAGCACTTAACCACCACACCACCAGTGTTTCTGGTGGAGTGGTAGCTGTACCTTTTTGGACAAATGACTGATTTTACATGTTCTGTACTGCCCTCTCTGCAGGTTGAACATTTGAGCTGAGGGGAAAAAACTCACATGAGAATCCTCAGGGTAGGAGAATTTGCTGACCCTCCAATCTAACATGCTTGGCTCTGCACCCACCCAGTTACCAGCTTCAGCCTCTTTACATTCACTTCTGAGAGGTATTGTGGCCTAAAGGACAAGCCACAGCTCTGACACTTGCTAACTGGGTAAATCATTTAACTTCTCTGTGCCCTAATTTCCTCATCTGTCAAAGAGTGATACTATGTACCTCATAGGGTTATTGAAGATCAAATTAGTCAGGGAGTTTAAAGCCTCTAGAATACCATCCAGCTTCAAGTAAGAAAAGACAGCCAATACTAGCTCCATCACCTGTCTGTCAGTACTATGGTGACATTCATGTTGCTATGATGATGAAAACTATGCTATTGGTATTTCAAATACTTGTAGCTACCCAACGTAAATAGTTTTTGGTGGAGCTTTCAGACTGAAACAGGCTAAGAAGAAAGGCATGGCAATCTACTTCTGAAAATTAGCCTAGGAAAATCCCACAGCTTACAATACAGTGTTGTCCGATACAATGCTAGATGATGAGCCTCCTGGGTTGGAAGACGCTATCCAGCAGCCTCCAAGGACTTGAATGTACTAACCATCAAGAAGAGGGCAATGAGCAGGCCACATGTTTTTTTGTTATGCTGTGATGGTTAAGGTTATGTTTCCCCTTGTCTAGGCCATGATTCTCAGTGGTTTGGGACATTTTAGGTAATTATACTCCATTTTGCAATTTGATGCAAGCAGCCAATCATCTGGAAGGGGGATTTCCTGCAGGGTGTGGCCTGTATCCAATATATACTTCTGGCAAAGCTCCCCCTCTCTGGATCCTGCATCAAACTCATCACCCTCTGGTTGGTGGGACTTGAACCAGCAATCTTCTGTCTGACTTGCCAATTTCATGTTCATCAGCCTCTGCAACCACATGAGTTAGAAGCCTCCAGCCTAATGCCTGTCCCACGGATTTGAGACTCACTTGTCTCTACAACTGCACAAACCCTTTCTTTGAAATACATTTCTCTCTCTGTAGATATATACTTATATTTATGGGGCATCCTAGTGGTAAAGTGGTTAAGAGCTCAGGTGCTAACCAAAATGTTGGCAGTTCAAATTCACTAGCCACTCCTTCAAAATCCCATAGAGCAGTTCTACTCTGTGCCACATGGCCACTGTGACTTGGAATCAACTTGATAGCACTTTTTCAAAATAGATTTATATACACATTTTCTGCAAAAGACCACCTCAAAATGTTAAAAAAGAAAAAAAAGAAAAACAAAGGACTAAGGTGTACCTGACACAAACCATGATGTTTTTCAATCACGTCGTATGCATACAGAAGCTGGACAATAAATAAAGAATTGATGTCACTGAATTATAGTGTTGGTGAAGAATACTGAATATTCTGTGGACTGGCAGAAGGACAAACAAATGTGTCTTGGAAGAAGTATAGCCACAATGCTTCCTAGAAGCAAAGATGGTGAGACTTCTTCTCCCATACTATGGACATATTATCAAGAGGGTGAATGGAAAAGAGGAAGACATTCAACAAGATGAGTTGACATAGTAGCTGCAACAATGGGCTGAAGCATAACAACAATTTGGAGAATGGTGCAAGACTAGGCAGTGTTTTGTTCTGGTGTGCATAGGGTTGCTGTGAGTCAGAACCAAGTCGATGGCATCTAACAAGAAATATACATGTAGTTACCTAGTGCTGCTATGACAGAAATACCACAAGTTGAGGTCTTTAACAGAGAGAAATGTATTCTCTCACAGTCTAAGAGGCTAGAAATCCTCATTCAGGGTGTCACCTCCAGGGGAAGGCTTTCTCTCTCTCTCTTTTGGGTCTGGGGTAAAATCCTTTCCATGGATCTTCCCCAGTTGAGGAGCCTCTTAGCCCTGGGGATCCTGGGTCGAAAGGACATTCTGTTCTTCTGGCTCTTGTTTCTTGGAAGTTTGAAGTCCCCCCCGTGCCTCTGCTTTCTTCTCTTTGAATTTAAGAGACTAACAGTACAAACTTGTAGATTGAATCCTGCTTTATTAACATAACAGCCTCTAATCCTGCCTCATTAAAATCATAGAGACAAATTTGCAAAACATAGGAAAATCATATCAGATGACAAAATAGGGGACCGCCAGCCGAGTGCCCTCCAGTCGGATCCGACTCATGGTTTGTACAATATTGGGAATGGCTAGCCTAGCCAAGTAATTCATAACATATGCTTCACTGACTTTGCTCCTCTGGAGAAGCCAGCTGGGACATATACATAAGGTCATCACGAGTCAGAGACAACTTGACAACGACTAACAACAACAGCAACAAAGACAACGTTAGCTAATATTGTCACTGTAGCCAGGGTTTTCACAGTCATGTAGAATTTCATCAAGTTATCCCTCTGCTAGGCCACAGAATTCAACCTTTGCTGCTACTTCTCTATTCCCAAGGTTCCTGTTGACCTGAACAAGATCCACTCTGTTCTACCCATCAGATACCCAAAGTCAGTCACTCCTTCTTTTTGCTGCTGCTGGCTTATGCCCACTATACTAATGCTGACTTCTTGGGATAAGATTAGTTTTGCTTTGTACCCACAGGGCCTGGACGGGAAAGCAAGCCTGGATGAAACCTGAGTAAATTCTTTCTGTGAGTGCACAGGGCACACGGGGAGAGCTTTGGTTCCAGGGTCAGCTGGGTTCCTGACTGGAGAGCTAAGTCACAGAAGAGAAGAGGCCCTGGGGCCTCAGCAACTCCCTGGGGGCAGCTAGCTCACAGTCCTGCATGTCCACAAGCCTGGAAAATACCTGTTGTTTGCTCAGTAGAGTCCGAGCAGCATCCAGCTAGCAAGGACAGCCCATAGGTCTTGGAGAGCAAGGTTGAATCAGATACAACGCTGCTTCTTCACAGAAAAGGGTAGCTAGCAAGTGGGAGACTGGCTTACAAAACAGGGCCCCAGCCTTTTCTCAGCTCCAGGCCCAACTGGCAGCCCCTCAGCAAACTTACAGGTCTTTGAATGATTTCGTTTGAAATCCAGGGTCACTTTCCTGCCCTCCAGCCCTTGTTACCTTCCCTTGAACTTTCTCCTAATACTCCCTACACAGAAAAGCCTTTTCTAAGCTCCTAAGCCAGAGTTTCCTTTTATTGCAGGTTTGCAGCATTTGATTATGGTGTGCCCTGGTAAGGTTTGCTTTGTGTTTATCCGGCTTGGGGTTTATGCACCAAATTTAGAAAAATGTCAGTCATTATTTCTTTGAAGTGTTTCCTGTATTCCTACTGTCCAACTAGAGTCCCTGGGTGGTGCAGATGGTGAAGCACTCCACTAGGAACCGAAAGGTGGGCAGATTGAATCCACTCAGAGGAACTTGGTAAGTAGGGTCTGGCCATCTGCTTCTGAAAGGTCATAGTCTTGAGAGCCCTATGGAGTTTAGTTCTGCTCTGTGCAGATGGGTCACCATGAGCAGTAATTAAAACAATGACAGCTTTTTTTTTTTTTTTTTAACGTCCCTCCAGTGTTTTCTGGTTATGTTTCTTAACTGATATTTCTCAAAGACGATCCGCACAGGTGTGCACCTGGGTGTTTGCTAACAGCACTCTATTTGAATTAAAATCTCCAAGGAGCCCAGGAGTGTAGGTTTCAAGCAAGTTCCAGACTGAGACCTAGGTCCAGTATATGGAAACCAACCAGCTGAGACTGTGAGTGCCTTAATGACAGGTCTTAGTTTTCACCTGACTCGACGGCACTTGGCTTGGCTGGGCTCCCTGGTCCCCACAGGGCCTAGTTGATTGAATGGAATACTCAGCTGCAAGTGTAACACTTCATTCATTGAGTCAGAAAGACTTGTGGCCTTTCTCTGCCTGGCCCTCTCAAGCCTAATGCTAATAGAATAATCCTTGGACTCATGAATTTCAAACACCATCCAGCAAAGAAAAAAAAGATGCTTTAGGGGCTTTGAGGGACTCCCTCAGATCCCACCAAGGAGGCCTCCAGGTGTAACTTTTCTCGGCCTCTGCTCTCTGTAACCCACTGTGATTGAGTCAATTCTGACACATAGTGACCCTATAGGGCAGAGTAGAACTGTTCCATAGTTTCACCACTATGTCTGCTAACCAAAAGGTCAGCAGTTTGAATCTGCCAGGCACTCCTTGGAAACTCTGAAGAGCAGTACTACTCTGTCCTATGGGGTTCCTATGAGTGGGAGTCCACTCAGTGGCACTGTTTTTATTATTATTATATTCTAAGGAGCACCTGGCAGATTTGAACTGCCAACATTTTGGTTAGCAGATGTAGCACTTAACCACCATACAACTGGAGTTTCTGCTCTCTGTAAAGTAGAGATAAACATCTCTGTCGCAAGGGCTGAGGTGATCTGTTCTCAGGTGCTGTTGAGTTTGTTCCAACTCATAGAGACAGAAGGAAACAGAATGAAACACTCCTCAGTTCTGCACCATCCTCACAATTGCTGATATGCTTGAGTCTCTTGTTGCAGACGCTGTGTCCGTCTATTGTGTCCGTCTTTTTAGTTGACCCTCTGCTTTACTAAGCAAGATATGCTTCTCCACGGATTGATCCCTCCCAGAAACATGTCCAAAGTATGTAACACATAGCCTTACTATCCATGCTCCTAAAGAGCATTCTGGCTGTATTTCTTCCAAGACAGATTTGTTAGTTCTTTTGACAGTCCATAGTATACTCAATACTATGTCAGCATCATAATTCAAAAGCATGAATTCTTCTTAGGTCTTTCTTATTGGTTTCCCAGCTCATGCACACATATTGAGGTGACTGAAAACACTGTGGCTTGGGTCTGGTGACCTTAGTCTTCAAGGTGACATCTTTGCTTTCTCTCATTTTTAAAACTTTGTAAGAGGTCTTTTATGTCAGACTTGCCCAGTTCAATGAGTCTTATAATTCCTTGACTGCTGCTTCCGCTGGTGTTGATTATGGATCCAAGTAAAATGAAATCCTTGACAACTTCAATCTTTTCTCCATTTGTCATGATGTAGCTTATTGGTCCATTCATGAAGATTTTTGTTTTCACTGTTGGAGGTGTAATCCATACTGAAGACTGTAGTCTTTGATCTTCATCAGCAAGTGTTTCAAGTTCTTTACTTTCAGTGAGAAAGGCTGTGTCAGCTGCCTATCACAGGTTGTTGATGAGCCTTCTTCCAATCCTGATACCCTGTTTTTCTTTGGTCCAGCTTCTCAACTTACTAGCTCAGCATACTGATTGAGTAAGTATGGTAAGAGGACAACCCTGACACACTCTTTTCTTGATTTAGTCAGCCTCAAATGCTACAAATTCTCTGAGACAGGTTTCATTCATGTCGAGGTACAAAAGACAAAAAACAAAGAAAACCAAACCCACTGCCATCAAGTTGATTCTGACTCATAGCAACTCTATAGATACAGTAGAAACACCCCATAGAATTTCCAAGGAATGTCTGGTGGATTTGAACTGCTGACCTTTTGGTTAGCAGCCATAGCACTTAATCACTACACCACCACATTTCCAGAGTAGAGGATGGAGTAGGGAGAAACAACTCAGCAGGTGAGAAATGACAGAGCATACAGAGACAGAAAGAAGAAAGGTGATATACCAGCCTAGTAAATAAGCACACACATTGTGCATGTTTCAGATCAATAATTTAGTTGTTGTTAGTTACCATCAAGTCGATTCCAATTCAAGTCATCCTGTATGTACAGAGCAGAACTTCTCCATAGAGTTTTCAAGGCTGTGACTTTTAAGAGGCAGAGCACCAGGCTTATCTTCAGAGGTGTCTCTGAGTAGGTTTGAATCATCAACCTTTAGACTAGTAGTTGAGTGCTTAACTGTCTGTACCTCTCAAAGACTCCTTAAACGTGTTTATAAAGCTAAAAACATACACAGATTGGAAAATCAACCATATGTTTTAGCAAATAATTTTGTCTAAGATGTAAATCATCGTATTATTAAATAGTTTTAATTTTTTGGGTGTTTTTCAGTTACTTTTGAAGAAGTAACATTTGCACATGGCAAAAAATTCAAATAATATATTCTTCCAGAGAAGGTGGCCATACACAGAAACATAATATAACTATATGGATTTCTCTTTCAAAACATAGTACCACACTGTACATACGGCTATGCAGCTTGCTTTTTTCATTTAACAATTTAGCTTGGAAATCATTCCATGTCATTTTATGTATCAACTAGATTAGGTTCAGCTGTGATGACAGAAAATTCAAAACATCAGTGCCTGATAACATTAGACATTTTTCTCTCTCTCATTAATGAATTCTAGAAGTAACTGTCTGGGCAACACCAGGACTCTGTAATGATCAGACATCCAGGTTCCTTCTGTCTGTCACTATGTCATCCTCAATTTGAGGCTTTTATGTCATGGTTCAGTATGGCTGCCTGAACTCCTGCCATTACTTCTGCATTCTGACCAGCAGAAAGGAGAAAGGAAAGAGCGGCATATCCTTTCTTCCATTAAGGACAGTTCCTGTGACATTGCTGCTGACTGCCCACTGACCAGAATAAATGAACACACCTAGCTGCAAGGAAGGCTGGGAAATATGTTCTTTATTCCAGGTAGCCATGAACCCAGATCCAAAATTATGGGGAAAGAGGAGAATGGATATTAGGGTGGACTGACAATCTCTGCTACAGGATATATGGATTTGTCTCATTTAAAAAAAGTCTATTGTTTGTTGCTGTTGTGAGGTGCCATCTACTTGACCTTGTGTATAACAGAAGGAAACACTGGTCTTTGTGCCACCTTGACAATTATTGCTATGTTTAAGACCATTGTTGCAGCTTCTGTGTAAATTCATCTCAATGAGGGTCTCCATTTTTGTAGACCCTCTTCTTTACCGACATGATATCCTTCTCCAGTGATTGATCCTTCCTGACTGTATATCTGTGGTACGATTGACCCATAATTTATTTAATCAATTTCCAGTTGACTGACCTTAAGTTATTTATATTCAAAACTTCAGCAGTTTGTTAGGGAGAAAATGCCACCTACATTTGTATTGATTTACATTATTTTTATTACAAGTTAGGATGAGTTTCTTGTCATATGCACCAAAACTAAACCAAATCTCATGCTGTCAGGTCTGTTACAGCCCATGGCAACTTATATGACAGAGTAGAGCTGCCACACAGGAGCTCCAAGGCTATAAATCTTTATGGAAGCAGATTGCCACATCTGTCTCCCACAGAGTGGCTGGTGGATTCAAACTGTCTACCTATTGGTTTGTAGCTTTGTACTTTAACCACTGAGCCACGAGCACCACTCATATGATCCAGCAATTTAAATTATAAAAGTAATTCAAGTATCTGGTAAAAGAGTCAAACAATACAAGGAAAAATACAATAAAAACTACCTCTTCTGTTTATCTCAGACTCCCAGATCCCCCTTTTAGGATAACAACCATTAAGTTTCTTGTATATTTTTCTAGAAATTTTAAATGAGGAAAAAAAGTATGTATTTACATTAAAAAACTGGAAATGGAAATATCCTTTATGTTCTTTACTTTACTTTTTAAGTTTAATAGATTTTGTAGATCTTTCTATGTTAATACATAACTACTATGTACATAGTACACAGAGAAATTATTTTATTCTTTTAAATTGTTACATATGTATTACGGCATATCATAAATTATTAACACAATTCCCTGCTGATAAGTAAATTGCCTTCAGTTTCTTGTTATTGCAAATACTACAGTGAACATCCTTGTACATGTAGCTTTGCCAGCATGTAGGAGGACAGCCATAAAAGAGATTCTTGCAAATGGAATACTGAGTCAATGAGTATGTGAGCTTTAAACTTTGATAAATAATGATAAATTGCCCATCAAAGAGATTACACAATCTTCACTTCTAGCAACAGAAAATAATTGTGCTTTATTTACCACACTCTTAATGTCTTAGTTTTCTAGTGCTGCTATAACAGTAAAATCACGAGTGGGTGGTTTTAACAAACAGAAATTTATTTTTTCACAGTTTAGAAGGCTAGAAGTCCAAATTCAGAGTGCCAGCTCCAGCAGAAGGCTTTCTCTGTCAACTCTGGAGGAAAGTCCTGTCTCCTCAGCTTCTGCTTCCTGGTTCCTTGGAGATTTCCATGTGTCTTGGCATGTATCTTACCCCATCTCTGTCTCTGCTTGCTTGTTTAATCTCTTTTTGTGTCTCAACGAGAATGCCTCATGATATACCCTACACTAATCTGCCTTACCAACGTAACAATCAATTCCCACTTGGAATTACAGCAGCAAGTTTAGAGGTTAGGATTTGTAACATGTATTTTTGGGTGACATAATTCAAATCCATAATCCTTAGCTAGATTGTACACTATCAAACTTTGAAATAAAGAATAGATAGTTGTGTATCATTTTAAATAGCATTGATTTTATTATGAATGAGGTTAAGTATCCTTTTAAGTATCTATAAACTACCTGTTTTTCTTTCTGGAAGATGCCTGTTCATATCCTTTACCCATTTCCTTTGGAATTATTGGTTTTATGAATTTGTAAGAGCTCTTCATATAATAAGGAAATTTACCCATTGTTGTATGTATTATTGATATTTTCTAAGGTTGTAATTTGTCTTTTCACTTTGTGTATGGTGTTTCTCATATCTAAAAAGTCAAATTTATCTATTTTTTCCTCTATAACTTCCTATGTCTTGCTTGAAAAAAATCTCCATAACAAGATTTTAAAAGTAAACTTGCCCATTTTTTCTCACATTACCTCTATAATTTCCTCTTTTACCTTTACATCCTTGATCTGTCTATTTTTGGTATAAGAAATGAGTTACGAATCTAGCTTTCTATTTTTTCCAAATGGCCAACCATTTTTATTAACACTGTGTTTATTAACACAAATGTTTCTCTGTTCTTATGAAATGCCTGTAGGTAGTTAGGGCTATTCCTGTTTTGTTGATGTTACTATCTTTTCATATACCAGGATCAACTGTTTTAGTGATAGAAGTTTTATAGTATGTTTTACTATCTGATAGAGCTATATTGCTCCATTTCAGAATTTTCTTGGCAATTTTTACGTGTTAATTTTTCCAAACAAACTGTAGAATCAGTTTGTCTAGACACTTATGCAGAGGGGGAGAAAAAACACATTGCTATTGAGATTGCAAGCAATATGTATTTTAGCACCTCAATCTACAAAAACATACAACTGGACAATTTCTGAATAAAGGACCATGAGTACTATATTGTTAACTAAATCTCAAACGTCATGATGACAAACAATCAGCCTTTCTCTTGAAGTTCTCAATGATCTTTATATTTCAAATCAGCTTCACAATTGGGAGGTTATCCCAGCAGGTAAACCCAGCCACCCAGATTTGCTCTTAGTTTTTTGAGCATTAAGGATAGGAAACCACTCTTTTCCCTTGGGGTATCAGCACATCCTCAGGAATAGTCCAATCAAGTGAAAGTGGTAGGTGCTGCCCTGGAGCTGAGTCCCTCAGGAAGAAGAGAAAGGAGCTGCTTGATGTCTGGCAATGGTCACATGGGAAAGCACGGTGCCAACAGGCCTCTCTGGGCCCCTTGATCAGTGGTCTCTGAGCTCTAGACTTTGAGATACCGAAGGACCCTTCTAGATGTCCCAATCCTCTCACTGTACACAGTTGGAAATTGAGGTAGGAGAAGGAAGGGAAGGGTAATTCTCAAGTTCACACAGCTATTTACTGAAAGATCAGGACCCAGAATCCAGGTATACATTAAAGGGTCTTAGCTGCAAACAATAGAAACGTTTCTGACTGCAGTGAGCAGAAGGGGGACTTATTTCAGATTATTAGATAACTTATAAAATTACTAGAAGGTCTGGAGAAAGATTCCAGTCTAAGCTTCCAGGAGCAAGGCTTAAAACCACATTACAGAGAAAATGGCTGTCACCACTACTGCTAAATACTGATGGTACGAAGTTGTCTTTAGCAAAATATCACTGCCTCCCATACAAATGCAAAATTTGACTTCAGGAATTTGACCTTACAACCCCTGAGAAACAATCTCTCTTATCACTGTGACCACTCCAAACTGGAAACTGTCATGGCCACTTGCCCAGTGAAAAATGGAGACCCCACACTGAGCCTCATGTTGTGCACTTCCAAATTGAAGTCTCCACTGGCATGTAATTGGTGAACCTAGGTCACATGCCTGTGTTCTAGCTGCAAGAGACACTAGAAATCTGAGCTCTGACTTGTAAGTTCAAGGTCAGAGGAATTTCCCCAAGTACAGAAAGAACATTCAGAACTTGGACCAATCTTCCTGTCAAAGACAATTACTTACACTGGACAAATAATTTTAAATTTTCTTGAAAGCATCAAAAATCTAATAAGATAGTGAAGACTTACTGGACTAACAAGACATACGAAAAGATACGAGTCTAGAAAGGTTAGTTTTCCAGATAAAATATAGGACTCCTTAGTTAAATTTTAATTTCAGGTAAGTAACCCTTCTTAGCATTGTGTATCCCAGCTAAATTTGCATTTTAGACAAGCAACAAATTATTTAAATAATGAATATGCCCATGCAATATTTTTTGGACGTGTGAGGTCTGAAAATTGTTTGCAAACTTGCCACTATGTGCTTACATTGATAGCACTGTACAAGCAACTTGGTAAGGTTTCATAACCTTGGTATATCAGCATCTCACAGTTGTGTTCATGTTGATTTATGGCAGTGTCTTGCTGAGTGGTGTTCATTATTGTTGCTGCTGATGTTTTTGTGTGCTGTTGTAAGAACGTCAGAGCTTGAATCAGAGAAACAAATAAACATTAAACTTCTCGTTAAACTTGGCAAGAGTGGAACTGCAATCAGGGACAGATTAGCCCAACTTAATGAGGATAATTCCATGAAGAAAATGGCAGTGTACAAAAGGATTAAATGTTTTTCTGAGGGGAGAGAAAGCATTACTGATGAAGAGAGGTCAGGGTGGCCAGTAACAAGCAGAACTAACAAAAGCATTGCAAAAATTCGTCTAACTGTAAGTCAAAAGCATCAACTAACTGTGTGAAGCATAGCAGACCAAGCAAACATTGATAGAGAAACAGTTAGGAAAATCTTAACTGAAAATCTTGGCATGAGAAAAGTGTTTGCAAAAATGGCCCCAAAGGAGCTCGCCAATGAACACAAGCAAAGGAGAGCTGAAGTTTGCCAAGACTTTTTGAAGAGCCAAGATGATGTTTTGGGCCATGTTATCACTGGTGATGAAACATCAGTGTACCAATATGACTCTGAAACAAAGCGTCAAAGTGCATGATGGAAGTCAGCCAATTCTCCACAACCAAAAAAGTTCTGTCAGTCCAAATCAAGAGTCAAAATTATGTTTCTAAACTTTTTTGATATCAGAGGAATTGTTCATTATGAATCTGTACCAACTGGACAAACAGTTAACCAAGTTTACTATTTGGAAGTTCTGAAAAGACTACATAAAAAAGTTAGACAAAAACAATCTGAACTTTTCTCCAGCAACTCATGGCTCTTGCATCATGACAATGCACCAGCTCACATGGCACTGTCTGTGAGAAAGTTTTTAGCCAGTAGACAAATAACTGTATTGGAACACCCTCCCTGCTCACCTGATTTGGTCTACAATGACTTTTTTCTTTACCCGAAGGTAAAGGAAATATTGAAAGGAATACATTTGGATGACATTCAGGACATTAAGGGTAATACGATGACAGCTCTGATGGCCATTTCAGAAAAAAGAGCCCCCAAATTGCTTTGAAGGGTAGAGAAGGCACGGGTGTAGGTGCATAGCTTCCCAAAGGGAGTACTCTGAAGGTGACTGTAGTGATATTCACCAGTGATGTATGTAGCACTTTTTCTAGGATGAGTTCATGAACATAACTGTCAGACCTCGTATTTAGTATTTTGGGACATATTTTTATTTGGAGAATCTCTAACCCTACCAGAGAGGTGAATCTAGCATGTAGGTCTGCTTCTGCCCAAGGACACTTGCTAATCTGAAAAAGGCAGATTACAGTCTACCCCCTAATTTGGGACTAGGGACTAAATCAGAGGTCAGGGTCTATTAACGGTGATAAACCACTGTTACAGCTGACAATTACTTGGATGCCCCCAGTGAACCAGGGTTCTAGGTCTTCATGCCTCTTGTACTCTGACTCTAAGCTGGCCCTGTGACCTGCTTTAGCCAATAAAACGTGGCAGAAGTGATGTGTCAGTTCTAGCCTAAGCCTTAAGGTCTGGAAGTTTTCCATGTTTTGGCTATAACGGAAGCCAATTGCCATAAAAGAAGTCCTACTAACCTGAGAACTGGGACTTGATCAAGGAACTGTACCCAGTTAGATGTCAGTATTGCTTTGGACCTATGACAGCCGTGTGCTGCCATTTTTTTGCCTTCTTCATTTTTTTTCTCTCACCTTTTTGAATGGAAGTGTCTATAGTGCTACTCCTTTTCCTTCCTCACCACTCTCCATTGGGCATATGGGGAGTAGAGTGTCTCTTCAATTCACAGGTCTTCAGATTGAGAAGAGCAGCACCTGAGAAGCCTTACTCATTCCTGCACCTGACGTGGATGATGCAATAAAACAAACATACTCATATTTTCCACATTTAAGGAGAGAAACGCCAAGCCTGAAAATTATAGTAAGGAACTAGAAAGTATAAGAAATGACACAGCAGATATGAAAAAGAGCCAAATAGAAACTCTAGAACTAAAAAATAAAATAACCAAAATATAAGTGCTTAATTGGATAGATTTAAGAGCAGACTGAAAAAAAGAAAAGCTGAAGAAAGAAGTAATGAACTGAGAAACAGAAGAAGCGTATCAGAACAACAGATGGAAGGACAAAAGACTGAAAGAACAGAAAAAGGGGATGTAGTGAGAAAGTCTTACATGTCTTTTAATTATAGCCCCGGAAGGAACGAAGAGACTGAAACAATATTTGAACAGATAATGGCTGAGAATGTTTCAAAACTGATGAAAAGCTATTCAAAAGGGAGTAGGTGGCCATGTGATGACAGAGGTCCAGGCCACCAAGTGTTCTGACTCCCAAAATAGTATACCCTTTGCATGCCAAGCTGCCTTTGAAAGGATTCTAAAACCAAAATGGGGTAGCTCCATAGTACATGAAATAACAATCAGATACACCGAGTTCAGGTGCCAGTTTTGTCTGTCACTTTCTATCTGTGAGGTTTTTTCAACTAGTAAATGAGAGTCTCTGAGTGGTACAAATGGTTAACACGCTTGGCTGCTAACTGAAAAGTTTGATGTTACAGTCTACCCAGAAGTGCCTCAGAAGAAAAGCCTGGTGGTCTACTTCTAGGAAACCAGCCACTGAAACCCTGCCGAGTGCAGTTCAGCTCTTTAACACATGAGGTTGCCATGTGTCAGAATGGACTCAATAGCAACTTTTTTTTTTTTAATGGGACTAGTAATCCTGGTCTTTTGTGAGAATCAAGTGATACAACCTGTATGAACAAAGCTAGCAAGTGCCAAGTGCTTTAAATACGAGATGAGGTTTGAGGAGTGACAGGCTGGTCACAAAGCACACCCAAAGATGTGATCAGGGATAGGTAGGACTGGCTACATAATTTGTAGGGCCCAGTACAAGATGAAAATATGGGGGCTCTTGTTGAAAAATTAAGAATTTCAAGGTAGTAACTGCACAGCATTAAATCAGGCATGGGGTCCCTCTAAGTGTGGGGCCCTGTGAGACTACCCAGGTCGGTGAAACCAGCCTTGAAAACAGATCCTGGGAAGAACTACTGTGTGACAGCAAAGGGCTGCTCATCCCCCACCCAGGTGTCTGCAGCCGTCGTCTGCATCATCCTTGGGTTCTCAAGGGCAGCAATGTTTAGGAAAATGCAAGCACACAAATTTCTAAATGCCAAGGAGGGCAAATGCAGTGACCGGAGTGGTTTTCTGAGGCAGTGGGTGGGGCCAGCCCTGCTGCCATCAGAACTGTGGAACTGACTGTTCCCAACAGACTCCAGCCTAGGAACAACAACAAAAAGGCTGCAGCTGTATTGACAGGGCCTGTTGTTGTTTGCAGTGGTGTGTTACAACACAGCCTGGCAGCCTCCCGGGCCTTTCTGTCTTCCTCCTGGAAGATCCCAGTCTCCAAGCCTGTGACGCAGCCACCCAGTCCTGCAAATTAGTCCTCAGTGTTCCTCCACCACCAGGTTTTGCCAGTGCTGCCTGCTTTTTTGCTCAAACCATCCTTTCCCCGCTTGGGACTCCTGTCCTTCCTCTCCCATACCCCTCTGTGTCCCTCCAGCAAACACCTACTCTGTCTTTTAAGACTCAGCTCCTTAAGGAAGCTTCCATTGCCTCCCCCAGGAACAGCTGACTCCTCGTCCTGGTGACCCTCCACTCTGTCCTATCTGTCATAGCCCTGTAACATGAGGAACACTGAGACACTATGTGGATGCCACTGTCTCTTAAGTTGAAGCCCTCAGCTAGGGTAATACTTTCTCACCTCTGTAGTGCCCTACACACAGCACGGTGCTTAACGCTGTTACAAGGCAAACTAGATGCTTAATGGAGTCTCCAGGTGGCACAGAAAACCCTGATGGCATAGTTAAGAGCTATGTCTGCTAACCAAAAGGTCAGTTTGAGTCCACCAGGAGCTTTTGGGAAACTCGGTGGTCAGTTTTACTGTCCTACAGTGCTTATCCATCAGAGTTGACTCAATAGCAATTTCTTTTTCGTTTTGGGTGGCACAAATTGGTTACTTGCTTGACTACTAACTGAAAGGTTAGTGGTTCAAATCTGCCCAGAGGTACCTCAGAAGACAGACGTGGCAGTCTGCTGCTGAGTGGTGACAGTCTCAAAAACCTTATGGAGCAGTTTCACTCTGACACATATGGGATTGCAGTGAGTCAGGATCTGTTTGACAGCAACTAACAATTAGCTTAAATAAATTGGTGTTAGCATGAAGAGCAGTTTTCATTGACATTGTCTTGCTAAATTAGAGTAAGAACAAATTGTCCCAGGAACTGTTCTCAGCAGCCTCACAGAGGCGAAGCTGCTAGCCACTGAGGATACCTAAAACAACTAAAATACCGCTCTTGCCCTTCAGGAGGTTTTCATGTTGGCTCTATTTTTTTTTTCTGCAGCCATCACTTTTCAAAGATAGGAAACAACTAGAACACCACACAGCATGGTGAATTGCAGTTAGAGGTTCTTCATAAGTAATCCAATGGCCAACACCATATAGTGGAATGAAGGCAGATTTGGAATTAAGAGATGTGGGTTTTGACCTAGCTATGGGACACTAGATTTCCACAGGTAATTATTAGACCCCACAGGTAACTTAGGAACCCTGGTGGTGCAGTGGTTAAGCACACGGATGCTAACAGAAAGGTCAGCGGTTGGAAAACAATCAGCCCACTCTATGAAAGATGTGGTTGTCTGCTTCCTTAAATACCATAGCCTAGGAAACAGCCTGGGAGCAGTCCCACTCTGCCCCTGTAGGGTCACTATGAGTTGGAATGGACTTGGTTATGGCATAAACAACTAGCTATGATCTTAGGGTTGTTTCCTCAGAAGTGAAGGAGTTGAGCTATATAGTCCCTAAGGCCCAGAAGCCCCTCACGCCTGTATGCCAGTGACTGAGGAAAGCTGTCTAGTTTAGGGGTGAGGGTGGGAGGAGGCTCTCTTGAAGCTGACTTTGCTTAGCAGGCCACCCTTTTTGGTGGTGGGCAAAGGGGAAGAGGTAGGGCCATTTAAGCCATTTAAAAGGTTCCTTCCTGTCTCAGTTGCTTGTGATCTATCTGTGTTTGAAAGGTGGAATGCATGGCCTTGCAGTCATTGGGGAGGTGCTGTGTGTTAAATTGGTTCTTCGAGTAGGATTTCTCCAGTCCTGGACATTTTTGACCTCTTGGGCCTGGGGCTGACCTGGCCTGCTACTCACCATCCTCAGGGCAGGCTCGGCAGGCAGATAAAAGGGACAGAGCGCTCACAGAGGGGATATGGCTGTTAAGTCAACTAGCTTGCTTAGGCGTGAATGTCTCTGGAGGTGAGAGAGATCGTGTGGGGGGGGTGTCGGTCAGCTTCCTCCATCCTGTCTCTCCGACCCCCACAAAGGGCCAGGGCCAGACACGTGGGCTGGAGAGGGGAGGCGGAGGTTACATTAAGGCGGAGATGCAAATATTGGGGCGGGGCCTTATTTGCATGGACGGCGAGCGGCCACCAATCCGGACACGCAGGGCCACAGCCCGCGCGCCTTTTGGGGGCGGACTGACAGCCCCAGGGCCCTATAGAAGGCGGGTCCTGCGGCCGGCGGGGGCGGGACAGCGCCGGGAGCTGCCCGGGGGATTGGGGCCGACTCACGGGCGCTGCCAGTCTCGGGCGGCGGCGTCCGGCGCGCGAGCTGTTGGCCTGCTGGGAGGGCTGAGGAGCGAGCGGTGCGCGGTTGAGGCGGAGAGAGACGGAGCCCGAGAGCAAACGCGGCGACAGGTACCAGCGCCATGGCCGCAGGGATAGGGCGGGTGACGCCCCGAGAGCCGAATTCCCTCCTTCCCGGTCCCGCGGCGGCCGCGCCGCCTTCCCGCCCCCTCACGCGTGTCTCCAGCCCGGGAGCGGCTCGTGAGGCGAGCGGAACCGGGGGAGCCTCGAGGTGAGGGCGCCGGAGCGCCCAACCCCTGCGGGCCCCAAGCCGCTCCGGCCGAACACGGGTCCGGTCACCCCTCAGGGCGGCGCGCTCTCCGGGCGGCCACGGGAGCCGCTCCCGCCCCCGCCGCGCGCCCCCTCGCGCAGGCGAGGCAGGTCGCGCCCGCTCGTCCTCACCCGGCTTTTGTTTCCCGCCCGGGCTGACAGGTCCGGCTCCCGCTCCTGTCTGCGACCCCCGACTGCCCGAAGGCCGGCGGACCCGTGACCGCGGAGCGGCGCCGCGGCCGCCGGGAGGAGGCGGCGGGTTCCTTGCAGAGCCGGGAGGAGCGTGAGTAGCCGCCGCCGCCAGCGAGAAAGAAACTTCGCCTTCCGGGGCCCGGGGCGGCGGGAGAAGTGGAGCCCGGGGTTGAGCAATGTGCCGGGACGCTCGGCAGACACGATCGAGACTTCCTCACCTGGTGGGGCTCGCGGAGGGTGAGGATAACGGAGTCTCCCCGCTGCTGCCCTCCGCTTTCGGTTCACGCTCTCCCAGTACAGCCTGTCCGATGGGTGTGGATGGGCGTGCACCACCTTCACCTGCAGTCCCGGGAGCAGTGGCTGGAAGCGGCATCCCTGCTCCACAGCCACTTGTTGAGGGGGGCCAGTGCAGTGTTCTTTGAACGAGTGATTCAGTTCAACGTTCGGCTGCTACCTAAAGGTTGGCGATTCTAACCTACCCAGCCGGTCCGCGCAGAAAGACCTGGATATCTGCCTCATAAAGGTTACAGCCTAGCAAATCCTGAGGGCAGTTCTCCTATGTCACATAGGGTCGCTGTGAGTCGAAATCGACTCAGAAGGCCCCTAACGACAGCCCCAGATGAAAGCCAGTTAAAAGTTGTCTTAGGATTCTGTATTCTATTTAGCCCTGGCACCTTCTGTCTTATCGACCATCTGAAGATGTGCTGGGAAAAGAATATGAGTCAAAACGAGGATTGAAAAAAAACAATTTTCTACTAACAAGCCAGGAGGAACATTTTAGACTCCTTTCAAAAATCGGTTTCTGCAGTTGTGAAAGCATAGTAGGGTACAAGTTGTAAGTGGAGAATGCAGAACTCTAGATCGCCTTCGGTGTGGTTCAGAACAGTGTGTACAGCGTTTGGCCGCCATTCAGTAAATTCTGCATGAAGCAGTTTGAGCTCGTGGTTTTGGATTTACTTTTCAGGAGTGTGTTTTCCAGTGGAGTAAGGTTTACCATTGAATGGGAGCTTGCTTTGCCTTTCTGAGGGTAGACTCACACGGGAGTGTTTTTTTTTATTGTCTTTACGTTTTGTTAGGTTGTGGACCAGGAAAAACTTAAGGCATATTTTGGTTAAGTATTTTTGAATCTATGAGAGTTAGATGTCCCTCCCCCAAGGTTTTTACTTTTAGAGAATTATAGTAGCTGCTTCTCTTGGGGTTTGAAGCAAAACACAAGGACGGACTTCAGAAAATTCTTATTGTGGTGGGATTTACATTTTTTTGGTTATACTCTGATCAATTTCTGTTTGCCTCTTTCTCAGCTGACTTCTGCCTAACAGTCTGCAATTATGGCCCTGACTGGTTTAGGGCATTTATAGAAATATTTTTAAAACTTGGCTTATTAATGATGCCCATCATTTGTGGGAAACACTTGATTTAGTTTACCCATTTTTTTTTTCTGCCTGTGTATTGTGTTCAACATCTTGTCGGATATGATTTACGCTGGGGAAATTTTAAGTTTAACATCTTAAAGTTACTGATTTTTATTTAATTGTACTACTTTGTTAGTGTTTAATTGAATGGTAACTTTACTTATTTACCTAGGAACGTAATTGAAAAGTGAACACTTTACTCAACAGGTTAGTTGTGATTATTTGAGATCTTAAAAAGTATATATTAAAGATAGTCTTTAAAATGTTGTATTCCTCTAAAATACCAGGCTTATGTGGTATGAGATCTTTTTTTCCTAATATTTAATTATGGAAATTTGGGGTGAATTTCTTTTTTAAAACAATTTTAACCAGCTCAAAAGTGAAAAACTTAAAATACTGGATTAAACAACTAAATCTTCAATTTTCTGTTTTTTCCTGGATTCGAAGAGACTTTTTGGATTTTTAGTTTCCTATAGGATCACTGTAGGGTTGCTATGAGTCAGAATTGACTCCATGGCAATGAGTTTGTTTTATTTTGTATTTTAAAGGTTTCTCTGTCTAAAATGAATTAGTCTAGAGGAAAGAGGGTATTTTTTTCTTAAGAGCTGAGTTGGCTTTTTAATGGTTAGCGAGGATACATTGATTAAATAGTGATTTCTCTTTATGTAGACTGGATTCTGTTCTGTAAAAATAATTATATGGTAACTTATAAGACAGACTGATTGTTTTGAGAGGTTTATATAGTTCTTTGAAGTGTTAAAGATTGTTATGTTAAACGCTACTAAGTATAATAGAAGGTACAACGCTTGTCTTATGATGAATGATTAAATATCACAAGCTAAAGTTGTATTATGTAGTATTATTTATACAAACCGTATTTTAGATGATTTAAATAGAAAACTTCCTTTTAAAGATGATTTATCTTAGAAGTCAGTTTTTAGATCATTTTACTAAACTTTGTGCACTTTAATTTGTAGTAGACTATATTATAAAATTACAAGCCTCATTTCAGTTTCAGAATTAAATATAGTGTTGGATTAGCACATCTACACAGTATATACTGGGGATATTTTAAAGTCTGTTTTCGTCAGACATCACTTGTTTTGAGTTGGGGGTGTATGTGTGAATAATTTTGAGTGAGTAACCCTGCAATAAGCAAGGACTATATTAAAATGGCTAAATTAGAGGAAAGTTGAGTAATACTGTTTCAGACGTTAATACTGCGTTATTTAACAGAAATATGCTGTAGGGTTGCTATGAGTCAGAATCAATTCGATGGCACAGGGTTTGTTTTTTTTTTTTGATATGCTTGTTGTATTTGACATTAATATGGTATCCTTTATAGACCCTTAATATGGTTTTCTACAGTTACTGCAGAAGAATCTTATATTCTGCACTTTCTGGCACACTAAATGTGTAATTATTTATGCTAACATTTTACACTTCTGAAATGATTAGAACTTTTTAACCTAGCTGTTTAGTAATTAGATATTGCTTTTTTCAACATCTTATATTTCTAACTTTTTATAGTATATTTTTAGTACATCTTGGTGTTCCTTGGAAACTCTGGAGGGCAGTTCTTTGTCGTATAGGGTTGCTATGAATCCAAATTGACTTGACAGCAACAGTTTTGGTTTTTAACTTCTGATATTATATCAATAAAAGTGTAAAGAAAAATCTGTTTGCATCGGAGACTTGTTGGATCTTATATGTAAATCACATAGCTGTTTTGAAAACAGTAAACATGTGCAATTTAATCTGTAAATAGGATGTTTAATTACTGTGCAAAAGTATAGGATGGTTTTGCCAAATAAAACAGGATAAAATAATATAGAGCCATATATACCCTTTTGTAAATAAAATCTTTGTAGCTAACAGCTTACAAGGATATTTTAGTAATATTTAAAATACTAAAATTCCAGTCCCACAAAATAATTCATGCATCTTACAGTTTGTTGTAGTGAAAGTTGACCTGCATTCATCTGCAGTTTAAACATGTAAGTTTTTAATCCTTCAGTAGGGTGAGTCCTTTTTTTTACATAATTTAGTATTCTAGTCTTTTGGAAAACATTTTATTGAACAGAGTAAAGGACCACAAGAGGGAGTGTAGGGTCGACACATTTAGTTTACCTGTTTTCTGCCCTTGGTCTGGAAGAGTTAACATTAAAAAAATTAAAAATAGAATTTTACTTGAGTTCTCTTAAAACAAGCAGATAAAAGACACTGAAAAGTTGGGGAATGCAACTACTTGGATTTGCTGTCATCTTGTGATCTTTTATAATATTTACTTAAGGCTATTATAGGAGGTGCACTTTGAAAAATAAAATGATGTATTTTCAGATTGAAATCACGGGATTTTAAGTAAATAGTCATGCATTTGTAAAACTTAGGGAATATACAGATGCTAGGGTAAGATTTGTAAAATTTATATACCATAGACCTTCAAAAGAACTAACAAATCTGTCTTGGAAGAAGTTCAGCCAAAGGCTTCTTAGAGGCAGATATGGTGAGACTGTCTTTTACAAACTTGAGACACATTATCAGGAAGAATCTGTCCCCAGAGCCAACATCTTGCTTGGTAAAATAGAAGGTCTGTGAAAAAAAGGAAGACCGTCAACAAGATGGATTGACATGGTGGAACAACACTGGGCTTAAACATAATGATCGTGAGGATGGCACAGGACTGGGCCATGGTTCCTTTTGTTGTGTATAGGGTCTCTGTGAGTCAGAAGCAACTAGATGGCACCTGACGACAACAACAACAACAGCAACATCAACAGAGTTAAAATTTGTAAAATTTAGGGAATTAAAGAAATGTTTTTGTATTTTTAAAAGTTAGGGCATACGCCAGTGCTGGGGCTTTCAAGGAGCCTTGATGGCATAGTGATTAAACCACTTGGCTATTTACCATTAAGAATGTAGTATAGTTGAATTGTATGTTTTTGAAATCGCGTATTTTTGGAAGGAAGAATAAAAGGTGAAGAAAGGTTAAAGAGTAAGTGAGGTGTTCTCCTTTTTTATTGTTGCATATCCTTTCTGATGAAGGCAGTGTTAAATTTCTAGAATCATTTGTAGCATTCTGCCTCGATCATGGCAATTTATAGATGATGAACAAGGTGCCACTCCTAGTCTGGAAATAGTCATCTGATTATCAAAAGCAGAGTAGCAGATTTCATATTGATCTCTTAAAACATTAGATTTATGTGTGTGTTTCTCACTGTTCTTGAATCTCTGGAAATTAAAGACACTACTGTTGGCTAAAAATTACATGGTGGAATTTGAAAGTCGGTATGTCTCTATCATAGAGTAACAATATATTCTGAATGAGGCTAGAATATTTTTTGCCCATGTTAAATATTAACCAATGAAATTATTTACATGTTTAACTTTTAAAAAAGCAGGACAGTGAAACAATCTTATAATCTAACCCCTTTTTTTTTTTTTTTTGCTTTATCATAGAAAATTATATGGTGGAATATAGCAGCCATTTTTTTTTCATGTTTTGAAATTCTTGTTTGGAAAGGGATATTTGTTTTAAGAAGATAGCGATTCGTTGAGGCAAAACGGGATACTTTACAAGGAGATAAATTTGTTATCTCTTCTGAATTATTCCTAAGCTAAAACATAGTACTGTTTAAGAAAACTTGGGGCTGTCGTTCTTATCTTGAATTTATATTCATTTTGAACTTTTATGTAAGTTTTTAAAAAAATGTTCACTGATCCTAGATTACCTTTATAGAATCTATTCAGTCTCCAAAAGATATACATATATCTTTTGTGTTGTGTATAATTACATGTATAATTGCTGTTTCTGTATATGTATACATTAATATATCCAGCTATCTTGTATTTTTTTCTCGGATTTATTTATATGTGAAACTTTTTTTTAAATGAAAATGTTTTTTGCACCAAGAGGAATAAAGGTATATGTCCCTGAAAAGACTGATACAAGAATGTTCATAGCAGCTTCATCTGCAATAGGAATGAATAACTGGTCAGACAATAACGTACATATATTTTAAATATTACGCAGAGCCAGAAAAGCCAGACACAAATGACTGTGTACTGTATGACGTCATCTGAGCTGTGACTTCACAAAGAGGAAGGAGAATCAAGATCAACAGCCCAAGGCTGATTCCTATGAGGCAGAGTCAGACATGCCTGCACCCTCCAAACTGCTTAACAGTTCTGACACCAACTGTCCCTCCCATGACACTACTTCTTTGCTGGGTTGAATAATTTCCTTGCAGGGTGAGGAAACCCTGCTTTATTTTATGATCTTGAAACTCACAGACCATCCTCACAGTTACGGGGTTTATTAGTGAAGTAACAGATTGCCGTTCAGGTTCAGAAATGCTCAGGATGAACTTCTTGGATTAGACATACATATATTTTAAATACAGCCTTCTCTCAGTCATGCCCACAGACAGGTCTCTTTGGCCATTAGCCACTTGGCCTGGGCTCTGCCCTACTGGGGCAGGTGTTATAAAGCTCTTTCATCTCTGCTAAGGAAACCGTAGTGGCGTAGTGGTTAAGTGCTACAGCTGCTGACCAGACAATCGGCAGTTCAAATCTATCACTCCTTAAAGACTATGGAGCATTTCTGGTGTGTCCTGTAGGGTTGCTATGCATCAGAATGGACTTGATGGCACTGTTTTTTTTTTTAAGGAAACCCTGGTGGCCAAGTGGCTGTGTCTTCCACCCAGAAGGTTGGTGGTTGAAATCCAATAGGTGCTCCTTGGAAACTAGAGCAGTTTTACTCTGTCTCTAGGGTCGCTATGAGTTGGAATTGATTGACCTTGACAGCAGTGGATCTTTTTTTTTAAGTACCCAAAGTCACCTCCATCTGCCAGTAAACCTTGGCCTGGAGTTCCTCAGTTCTAGCTCTGTGGGTCAGCAAACCAAACTCCACCAAGTGCCCTGAGGCACACTCAACAGCAAGACTGTTGCCTGAAGGTGCTGTAGCTCACTGTGGGCTAGAAAGCTCATCACACTGTCTCTTGTTGGTCTGCCTCTGATGCCATCAGTACTCTGCCAGCACTTCTCACCATTGTAAATGTTAAAGCTCTCTCTCTTGTTCTGGTTCTAGGAGCTTCTCAACTCAGGGATCCCAGGTCCAAAGGATGTGTTCTACTACTGACTTTTTTTTTTTGGTCTTGGTGAGACCCTCATTTCCCACTTCTCAGATGGGTCATTTTAAGCCTACTGGGATGGTAAAACTGACCAATCCTCTTGTTCAGATTTCATATACCCTATTTGCATGGTCCCACTCCCACAAAGATGCCACACACGTTGTTTACCTAATTAGAAGCTATCCAGTCCCCACGGTGGGCCACAAGCACCTCATATGCATAGTTCCATCTGGTCATTTGATGAGAGTTACAAAGGCCACAAGAGCTATGTTAGACGGTTCACCACGGCACACATTTATATGAAATACAAGAATAGGTAAAACTAAGATAATGGTGTTCAAAATCAGGACAATAGTTGCCTCTGGGAAGGGATTCTCGTTGACTGTGAAGGGGCACAAAAGAGCTTTCTGGAGTGATAGGAATATTCTAGCTCCATCTGAGTGAGGAAACCCTATTTTATGATCTTAATGCATGTCACCTAGGAATTAGGCTGTTATCTAGCAATAACTTCTGGGAATTGAAGGTGGTGATTATTCCTATTTAAAAGAGCTCTGTACACAGAGTGCGAGGTTTTGCACAGACATGTAAAGTCTTTACTGTCCTGGAACTTTCCAGCTGAAAAAGAGGAGGAGGCAAACCAATCTGGTTGTCATTTCTGGGTGGTGCTATTTATCAGAGAAAGGAAAGGGTGGTGCTTGCAAACCGTATAAACTATTCTTAATCATCAGTAAAGGATGAACTGTGGCTACTTAATAGTTTGAGTACTACTGTAGCCTTAATGGATTGCTTTGACTTATTTACATTAAATCCGTTTAAATCACAACTTCTGATAATTGTTAAAACATTAGACTTTATATAATATAAAAATGTATTTCCAGTTTATGGTGAGGTAAGATTTATGAATGATTACTCACTTAAAATCATTGGGTCTTTTTTAAAATCTGATGTTTTTTATGTCTTCATGAGAAAGTTGTGTTATTGATTATTTACTCGAGTGGCTGATGTTTGAAGTAATTGGAGAACTAACCATCCAGTTAAAAAAATTAATCACTGATATTGGGGATTGTTGCTGTTAGTTTCTGTCAAGTCAGCTCTGACTCAACAGCAACCTTGTATATGAGGACTGCCAGTTAAGTTTGTGAACTCATCCTGGAAAAAGTGTTACTGTGGAATATCACTACAGTCACCTTTGAAGTACTCCCCTTGGTAAGCTATGCTCTGACACCAGCAGCTGGTTCACCCTTCAGGTCAGTTTTGGGGTTCTTTTTCTAGAATGGCTATCAGAGCTTTCATCATATTAGCCTTGGTATCCTGAATGTCATCCAGATGTCTTCCTTTCAGTATTTCCTTTATCTTTGGGTAAAGGAAAACATCACTGGGAACCAGATCAGGAGTAGGGAAGGTATTCCAATACGGTTATTTGTTTACTGGCTAAAAACTCCCTCACAAACAACTATATAGTTGTTTGCGAACTTCATTGTGCTACTGTGTGCAATGGCCATTCAAGAAAGAGTTCCAAAATTGCTTCGAAGGGTGGACTAGGCACTGGCATCAGTGCATAGTTTCCCAAGGGGAGTAGTTTGAAGGTACCTAGTGATATTCAGTGAAGTATGTAGCACTTAGAACAATTAAGTTTGCAGACTTAGTTGTTGGACCTCGTAGAACAGAATGAAATGTTATCTGGTCTTGTGCTGGCTTCATGATGAGTATTGGGGTAGACATTTAATTTGCAAGGCTGAAAATGAATGCTGACCAAAGCCATACATTTAGATGACCTGCATAGTTTTCTTCAACAAAAGTAGAAGTTTATTGAGGAAAAGAAGGACAGATATGTGACATCAACCAACATTGAAAAAGGACTGCTTTTTTTCATTTAATGAACATCCTCTTCCTCTGAAATGACAGACTGTGACTTTTCTGTTTTATATGTATACAGCTGAATTCTGTCGGTACACCAACAATTAAGAGAACATTATTTGAAAAGTTTTTACCTGCTAGAATTTTGTTTCAAGTTGTCAGCCATGACAGTAGGTAGAATTTAAGACACATTTGTGAGTAGATGTTTTTAGACTTTTTATTGTGAAAGTTTCAAACGTAAAAGTGGAAAGATAGTATAATGACCCCTCATGTAACTCTTCACCAGAATCATTAATTATCTACATTTTTAGTTAATGTACTGCTTTGAATATTGTTAAATTCTCACAAATATTGTAAAACAATAATATTGGCACGTGAAAACAATTTTGTCAAATTTTTCTAAAGTTAGGCTGTAAATAGAGAAATTTGATGAGCAGTGTGTTTTAGCTCAGATTTGACTTTGGACAAATGGTAATTATGAAACAATTTTTGTTCTTGGCTGCTGTTTCTCTTTCCCCTTTTTCTGCTCTGGCGGTACATGAGAATGCTGGTTACTCCAAGTGTGTATGATCTGTGAGTCAGATTGTTGGAAATGCAGTCTTAGGCCCCAACTCAGATTTATCGAATCAAAATGTACATGTTATAAAGATACACATGTGATTTGTGTATGTATGTTAGAGTTTATTGATCTATGTTTAAAGTAGTACTGTGTTTTAGGTGACAGTTTACACAGCAATTTAGGATCCCATTTAACAATTTTTATGCAGATTGTTCTGTGACGTCGGTTACTGTTTTCACAGTGTGTCAGTCTTTTTGTTGCCTCCATGCTTTTTATTCTGTTTCCATTTTTCTAGCTTCCCTTCCCCTCCTTGCCTTCTCATCTTTGGTTATGGGTGACTATTGACCATTTGGTCTCATAGTTGTTACTCGTGGGTAATATTGTTTATTTTAGTCTTGGCTGAAAGGTGGCCTCCAAAAGTAGCTTCAGTTTGGAGTTCAAACTTTAGGGTGATACTCTGAGGGGTTCCTCTGCTCTCAGTCTAGTAGCTGGCCTTTTGTAGGAATTTGAATTGTGTTCTAATTTTCCTCCCATTCTGTCTAAAAACTTATGTTTCCCTAATTGGAAGAGTCATTAGTGGTGGCCAGGTGCTATCTTGTTCTTGTGGTCTCAGATTAGAGGAGATCATGGTTGATGTGGGATATTAGTTCTGTGGGCTAGTTTCTTTGAGCTTTTGATTTCCTTCTACTCCACATAAGTATAGACCAATAGTTATATCTTGCATGGCCACTTGCAAACTTTTAAGACCCCAGATGCTACTCACAAACCAGGATGTAGAATATCATCTTTGGAAACTAAGTTATGGCAGTTGACTAAGTTGTCCTAAGTCTTGTAACTCAGTCAGTCAAATCATGCAAATTATTTGGATATGTCTAGGAAACCTCTGTGACTGTGCCTCATATGAGCTTTTTTATGTATGTGTATATATATGTAGCACACACAATCATGTATATACATATGCCTATAGATATTCTTGTACCTGAATGTGCATTTACTTGTGTATGCCTCTGTATACATACATATACACATATATCTACCTACATAACCATATACATTTTTTGGTTGGTGCTACTGTTGTGAAATTATATGTGATACTGCATTTACGAAAATTGTTGCTTTTTTCTTGTGGTTAATGTCTTTATTCACCTTGGTCAGGTTGTGCTGACTTCAGCTGTATTTAGTATAGCCTTTCCTATCACCCCAAATAAGTGGCTACTAATCTAGCAGGTGATTCCCTTTCCCTCTTCCTCTCATCCCTGGTAAGTATCAAAAAATGTTGCTTTCTGTATGTATATCGGTTCTTGAAAAAGTCATTATAATAATGAAATCTTACAATATTTGTCCTTTTGTGATTGACTTATTTCACTCAGCACAGCACTCTCCAGGTTCATGTTGTGAGATGTTTCATGCATTCCTCATTGTTCTTCATAGTTGTGTAGTATTGTGTTGTATATATATAGATAGATAGGTAGATAGATACCACCATTTGTTTATCCATTTATCTGTTGACGGGTACTTAGGTTGTTCCCATCATTTTACTGTCGTGAATAATGCTACAGTGAACATGGTTTTGCATATGTCTGTTTGTGTCACTGCCCTGTACCCCTTGAGTATATACCTAGGAGTAGCACGGCTGAATTATAAGGTACTTCTTTTCCTAGGTTTTTTTATTTTAATTGTGATTGAAAGTCTACAGTCCAAATTAAATTTGCGTGGCTGCCTATCTGCAGCTCCTGCTCTCGTTGCCTGGTGGCAGCACACTCCTCGTTTCGTTTCTGTACATGTCATGTCCTCATAACAATCTCCTGTCCCTCCTCTCCACGTTCTCCTCTCCTGTCTAGTGAGAGTGCAGTAGGACAGCATCCTATAGATGCATAGAACCTTAAAGTGCACACACCATATGGTCACATTGTGTCCCCAAGTCCAGTCCATTCCTGTCTGAACAGTTGACCTGAGTAATTTCTTGTGGTCAGGGGCAGCAGCAGGTCTAGAGGCCATACTCCCAGGGGAACCCCCAGGCCTTCACACCATCAGTTGTCTTTCAGTGGAGTTTCTGAGATGCACACCTCTTTCTTGTGTTGCCACTGGGACTCAACATTGTGTGTTTTTCTAGGTTTTTGAGGGAGTTCCATACTGTTCTTCATAGTGATTGTACCATTTTACATTCCAATCCACAATGTAAAAAAAATTACAGTCTTTCTACAGTCTCACCAGCATTTTTTTTTAATCATTGGAATTTTACAGGTGTGAGATGGTATCTTATAGTTTTGATTTTCATCTCTCTAATGGCTATTGCGAAACCCTAGGGGAATGGTGGTTAAGTGCAACAGATGCTAGCCAGAAAGTCGGCAGTTTGAATCATACCAGGTGCTCCTCGGAAACTATGGGGCAGTTATAGTCTGTCCTGCAGTATTGCTATGAATCAGAATTGACTCAGTGGCAACGGGTTTGGTTAGTGGCTAATGATCGTGAGCTTCTTTTCATGTGTTTGTTAGTTGCTTGAATGTTCTCTTTGGTGAAGTGTTTGTTTATGTCCTTTGCTCATTATTTGATTGGATTTCGTGTGTTTTTGTCACTGAGTTGTTGAAGTTTTCTGTGTGTTTCAGAGATTAGATCTTACCAAAGGTGTAATTGGCAAAGGTTTTTCCCAGTTTGCAGGTTCTCATTTTACTTTCTTAGGTAAAGTGTTTTGATGAGCTTAAGTATTTAATTTTTGGAAAGTACCAGTTATCTAATTTATTTTCTTTTGTTTGTGTGTTTTTAGTTGTGCTTGACAGGCTATTTGCGCCAAAAATTAGGCCCCCAGTTTTGTCCCTGTATTACCTTAAAGGAACTCTGTAGTTTCGGTTTTAATATTTAGGCCTGTAGTCCATTTTGAGTTAGTTTTTTGAATGGCTTGAGGTATAGATCCTGTTACATTTTTCTGCAGACAGATATCTGGTGTTGTCAGCACCATTTGTTTAACAGATTGTTTCTTCCCTGTGGAATGGACTTTGATCCTTTGTTGGAGATCAGCTGCCTATATAGATCGATGGATTTTCTTCTGGGTTCTCAATTCTTTTCTGTTGGTTTATCCATGTGTCTGTCATTGAAGCAGTACTAGCTGTTTTCATTACTATGACTGTATGGTAAATTTTAAAATCAAAAGTATGAGGCCTTCTGTTTTGTTCTTTGTTTTCAGTATTGCTTTAACTATTTGCAACCTTTTTTTTTCTTTCCATATAAAGTTGGAGATCAGTTTTTTTCCATTTCATTAAAGATTATTGTTGGGATTTGGATCAAGATTGTATCATATCTGTAGATTGCTTTGGATAGTATTGACATTTTCACAGTGTTAAGTCTTCCAGTCTCTAAGCATGGAATATTTTTCCATTTATGGAGATCTGTTAGTTTCTTTCAGTAATGTTGTATAGTTTTCACTGTATAACTCTTTTATGTCCTTGGTTAGATTTATTCCTACTGTTTTATCCTTTTGGGTACTATTGTAGATGATGTTCTTGGCTTCTTTCTAGCAATTCATAGCCTGGCAAAGTCAGGAAGATTAATTTTTTAGCTTTTCATCTAGAATAAATTATTCCAGATATTCTGCATTTGTAGAATTAGGTACTCTTTGTGTACAAGGTTAGGTTATCTTCAAAGTGTATGGAATGCGGTTGTCTGAATGCTCCTTCTCTGAAAGCTCAGCCATTGCAGTACTTGAACTGCTACTTTTAAGCTCCCAAAATATATGTCGGTCTAAACTTGAGGCTTTCAAAACTTGCGGCCCGCGTTTTACCTATGCCTTCAAATTAAATGTGTTTAAATGTAATCTCTGTAGCTGCACATGCACACCACCACATCCCCCAACTCTCACTGAAGACTTCTCTTGCTGACTTCCTCTTCAGCTGCTAATGACTCCATTATTCCTTGTTTTTTTAAAAATTATGGTAAAATATACATAGCAAAAAAATTATTGTCCTAACCATTTTTAAGTATACATGTCAGTGACCTTGATTACATTTATCGTGTTATGCTACTATCACCATTGTTTTCAAGTCTTTCATTATCCCACATAGAAGCTTGTTACCCCTTAAGCAATAATTCTCTATTTCCTTCTCTTCAGTCCATGATAATCACTAATAAACTTGTCTCTGTGTATTTGTCTTTTCTGTATACTTCATGTAAGTGGGGTCCTGTGACATTTGTCCTTTTGTTTCTGGCTTATTTCACTTAGCATAATGTTCTCAAGATGCATCTATATTGGTACGTATCACAACTTCATTTTTCTTTATGGCTGAATACTATTTCATATACTGCATTTTGTTAATTCATTCCTCTGTTGATGGACACTTTGTTTCTACCTTTTGGTTGTTGTAAATATTACTGCAGTGAACATTGATGTACAAGGGGCTGTTTGAGTCCCCGCTTTTAAGTCTTTCGAGCGTATACCTAGGCATGGAATTGCTGGGTCGTATAGTAATTCGGTGTTTAACTTTTTGAAGAACCACCAGTTTCCCACAGCGACTGTAACAGCAATGGGTGAAGGTTTCAGTTTCTCCACATCTTCCCCCAAGGGTTGGTGTTTTCTGTTTTTCTTATAATTAGCCATTCTGGTGGATATGAAGTGGTATCTCATTATGGTTTTGATTTACATTGTCCAAGTAATTAATGATGTTCAGCATTAGGGGTGATTTTATATCTCTGTCTCTATCTCTGTTTGTATTATATATATATATATATATATATTTAGAGAAATGTTTACTCAAGTCCTTTGCCCTTTTTTTATTTAATTTCAGGTTTTTTTTTTTTTTTTTTTTGGTACATAACTCTACTCCAGCTCTTTTTTTATTCCTTTAACATTTCTGTTGTCTGTGAAGCTTCCCTACCTGTCACTACTCTCTCTGGGGACCTCAGAGTTACTGAAGGGGGATGTTTGATCCCTTTAAAAAAAATGTTCTTTTGTGCTTTAAGTGGAAGTTTACAATCCAAGTCAGTTTGTCGTACAGATACTTAGACACACACATTGCTATGTAACTCTTGGTAGTCTAAAGACTGGAGAATCCTTAGAAGACATGTCTCCCAGACTCCCTGTTAGCTGCTCTCCCCACCCTGTGACAGCACATTCCTCCTTTTCACCGTGTATTTTTCGTGTCCATTCAGCCGGCTCCTGTCCCCTTCTGCATTCTCATCACACCTCTGGACAGGAGCTGCCAAGTTAGTCTCCTGTATCTACTTAAGCCAGGAAGCACGTTGTATGGCAGTATCATTTTATGTCTTGTGGTTCAGCCCAGTCTTCGTCTAAAGAGTTGGCTTCAGGAATAGTTTCAATTCTGGGCTAACGGGGAGTCTGGGAGACATGTCTTCTGAGGTTCCTTCAGTCTGTTAGACCACCAAGTCTGGCCTTTTAAATAGCAGTTGAGTTCTGCATTTCATTTTTCTCCTGCTACATCAGGGCATCAGGGACTGTTTGTTGTTCCCTGTCAGGGCAGTCATTGGTGATAGCCAGGCACCATCTAGTTCTTCTGGTCTCATTTGATGTAGTCTGTGTATTATATGGCCCTTTTTGTCTCTTAGGCTCATATTTTCCTTAGGTCTCTGATGTCCTTCATACCCCTCTCCTCTTAGTGGATTGGGACCAATGGATGCTACTTAGATGACTGCTTGCTAGCTAGCTTTTAAGACCCATACACCACTGGTCAGCTTATGGATATCTTTCTTTATAGTCTCTTGACAATTTTTTTTTTTTTTTAACTGATCGGAACCAAGGGGATATGAGAACGAAATACTATATTGTCCTAGATAAATCAGAACATGTGATCATTTTCTTGTAAGGGAATTAGTAATAACATGAGGGTTCTGAAATGCTTATGCAGATGTTTATTTAATGGGTATTGAAGGTAGAAAAAGGAGAAGAAAAATAAAAAATAATTTCTAGGAAATTTGGTATGTTACAGACATTAGGATGAGACTCAGTTGCAGCTGAGTAGCTGTAGGATCTTAGACAAGTTTCTTACCCTTTCTGAGCCTTACTGTAATTGTTACAATGAGTGAGTTGGATTAGATAGTAATTTGTTTCCTTTGCAGTTCAGAAATTCTAAGAATGAGTGTTTTCCCAGGAAAAAAAAAGCAACTCCTAATTTATATACTTTGACTGTTTTATGATTACACAGGGCTGTTTCACATACTTTCCATTTTCCATTTGCATTTAGGAAAAGAAATAATCAAAGGAGTCATCATTCATAGAATGGGTTAGATTTCAGTGTTTTCATTTATGTACATCTCTCCACTGAATTTATTCTGGAGCCTTACTTTTACCTTCTCACTTTCCTTGTCTTTTTCCCCCCTTAAATCAACTTCAGCTTCACATTAAAGTGCGACTTTTCTGTTCTTTTCTCTCCTTCTTGGTGCTGCTGATTTCTACCTTCACTCCCATTATTCATATTTCATTATGGGCATGGAATTCACCAAGTAAACCTACGTTCCTTGATATCACTACTTTAAATTCAGAAATCCCAGTAGTTGTCAGAATCAGTGGGACCAGTGCTGTACTCTGTAGTACAGCAAGCAGAGAGATGAGCTCTAGGGTAAAGGAAGTAAAGGAGCCTAAAGGAAAAAGGAGTGATCGAGAATTTCTATGGATTATTTTTATTTTGCTCCTAAAATGTAAGTTACTAAGTTTTTGTGATGGTGACTCTGCCAGTGATATCAAAGTCCTGAAGTCTTAATTAACTCAGTTTTTTGAAGGCAGCGAGCAGTTCTGAATGTTTAGCATCAACCATAGTACCTGCCAGAGTAAGTACGAGTTGAAATCAATTTTTGTTAGGACTGGTTCTTTCTTCAGGGTATTTTGTGGTAGATAGGAAAGACACAGTACCATAGGGATTAAAAGGTATGATATAGATTCTGAAGTAGGACTCTTGGGGTTTAAGTCTTACCTATACCACTTGGTGATATTGGACATGATATTTAGCTTCTCTAAGCCTTTTTCCCCATCTGCAGTATGGGGTAGGGGCAATATTAATAACCTGTCTGGGTTATTGGTAGAATTAAACAGTACGTGTAAAGTACTTAGCCCAGAGCTTTATGTATGTCTTCAGTAAATATTAAATATTATCATGGCTTTCAGATATTGAAGTTGTCAAGGGTTTCCTTAATACCCACGGAAGCAGCAGTCAGGGAATGAAATGATTTATTGCATTGGGCAAATCTGTTGTAAAAGACCTCTTTAAAGGCCACAGTAATTTCATTTGCCTTATATATGTGCTAAAGCTGGATAATGAGTAAGGAAGACTGAAGAAGAATAGATGCCTTTAAATTACGATGTTGGTGAATGGTATTGAATATACTGTAGACTGCCAAAAGAACAAACAAATTTGTCTTGGAAAAAGTACAGCCAGAATGTTCCTTAGAAGCAAGAATGGCAAGACTTGTCTCACATACTTGGGATGTATTATCAAGAGGGACCAGTTCTTGGAGGACTTCATGCCTGGTAAAGTACAGGGTCAGTGATAAAGAGAAAGACCCTCATTGAGATTGACTGACATATTGATTGCAATAGGGGCCTCATACATAGCCATGATTATGAGAATGGCACAAGGCCAACTAGTGTAGTGTTATGTTGTATGGTCTCTAGTTGTTTTCTGGTCGCTGTGTGTTGGAACCAGCTCTATGGCACCTAACAACAACAGTGTTTTCATTAATAAACACTCCCGTAAAGAGGAGGCAGTTGTGGTTCAATGCTAGAATCCTCACCTCCCATAAAAAAGTTCAGTTTCTGGCCATTGTATCTCAAGCACAACTACCACTTGTCTGTCATTGGAGGCTGGCGTGTTGCTTTGATGTTGAACAAGTTTCAGTGAAGCGTGCAGGCTAAAGAATGACTAGGATGAGAGGCCTGGCAACCTACTTCCAAAAATCAGCTGGTGAAATCCCTATGGATCACAATGGTCCAATCCCAGACAACAGCTAACAACAACAACAACAACAACAACAACAGTGTAATAGAGATTATACTCAGTTAAGTTGTATGTAATGTTGTTACAAAGGAAAACACAGCCTTCTCTCAGAAAAGATAGAACATGTTTAGTAAAGATAACCTATGTACCATGCTAAGTGGCAAATGAGCAGCTTATTTAAGAACTGGCGAGACAGGAGTGATTGCTGAGCAGAAGAAAACTTCAGGAAGGTAACAGAACTTGACCTGAACTTTGAAGGATCAGTGTAACAAGTAAGAGGACAGGCTCCTTGCAGCTAGACTGCCTGTGTTTTAATCCTAGCTCTGCTGTTGTGTTGTCTTAAACAAATTACTTAACCACCTTCATAGGATTGTTAAGAGAATTAAATGAGTAATCCATGTAAGGCCCTTAGAACTGTGCCTCACACATGGTTAGAATTGATCAAATGTTATTATAAGTTGAGAGAAAGGAGAATTTATTTTAGGTAGAGGGAACATGGACAGTAAGGGGAGATACCTAAGTGTGTTTGAAATTTTAAGGACCTATTGGATAATCTTAGGAAAATAGTAGGCTTTTCTTCTGAGGTGCCAGTGGGTAGACTCTCACCTCCAACCTTCCAGTTAATAGCTGAGCACGTTAACAGTTTGCACCAATTGGGGCTTGGCAGTCTACCTCCAAAAAAATCATCTGCCTAAAACCTCATGACATTTTCACACATGGGGTCACTGGGAGTTGGGATTGACTGAAAATCAGCAGAGTGGTTGGTTATGTTGGGCAGAATTACAAATAACTGAGCCAGGGAGTATGGCATCTCTTTCATAGGTACTGAGAGACATTGGGAGGATTTCCTAGGTTATTTCTAAGTCTTTGTCTCTAACATTTCTCACTGCTAATTTCAGTATAACTGAAACTTCTATTCAGGCTAATTTTGAAAATGAATCTCATGATCTATCTTGAAATAATATGCTGCTTTATTTGCTAGTATCTTCTGTAAGTGTGTTTTTCTCTTTTTATTTTTTTCACACCGTATTGCAGTTGTTTACATAATTCTTAATTCCTTTTCTCCAAAGGCTAGTAGTGAGTGGCTGCTACTGTTTTCCTCTCTGTTCTACTGTTTCCTTTCAAAACCTCAGTCCAGCTCCTAACCCACAGAGCTATAACATGGAAGGGGGCAGTGAGAATGAAAAGGGAGAGGAAGGGAAGGAAGGGTCTTCTAGGCCAGCCATCTTGTTTCACAGATGAAGAAATTGGAGCCCAGAGGAAGTAAAGTCTTATCCTCAAGAGCTACAGCTAATTAATAACGAGGCCTGTACCTTTCAAGGCTATTCCAGGGCTGTTTTTTTCAGTCAGCCCCATGTGATTCTCGTCTATCTAGGTGGGAATTATAGTAGTACTCTCAATTTTCTGCTTTAGCTACTTAGCACCAAGATAAAAAGAAATTTTACTATCAGGAGTAATGTGGTAATAATTTACAATTATGAGTGAGAAGCACATAGTTACCTTTCTTGGAGGATGTCTTAGGCTGGTTTCTCTAGAGAAGCAAAACCAGTAAAGCATGTACGTGTTTACAGAGAGATTAATATCAAGAAAATGGCTTGTATGGTTGTAGAGGCTGGAATGTCCCAAGTCTGATTCATGTAGCTGCTAGGAAACCCATGATCAGCAGATCAGGCAGCAGGACTCTTGCTCACAGGCTGTGAAGATTCATGAGTCCCAAGGCTAGTAGGCAAGATGGCGGGTAAGCTGCTAGCTGAAGTCCCAAGAACTGGAAGCCAGAGGAACAGGAGTCAGCTGCAGGATTCAGAGTGAGCAAAAACCTTACAGCCTTGTCAGAAAGTCCACTTAATATTTGATGCAGGCCATGGCCGCAAGGAAACTCCCTTTCAGCTCACAGCTGATCCCATTATGGAGGTGGTCACATTATCATGACTGCCAGACTGCATTGTAAACTGCCACACTGCCAAACTGCTGAGAATCACAGGCCAGCCAAGTTGACTTGTAACATCAGTGATCACAGAGAGCATCACTGTTTCAGTGATGTGGTCCTGCTATAATGAACATAGCACAAGTGGGTGGCCTTAAGAAAGGGAAATTATAATTTCTTATGGAAAAGTAGGCTAAAAGTCCAAATTCAGGATATCAGTTCCAGGGCAAGTCTCTCAGCTGGCTCAGGAGGAAGGTCCTTGTTAGACTTTTCCTGGACTGGAAGTTTCTAAGGTGCAGGGACTCCAGGTCCTTTCAAAAGGATGTGCTCTGCTCTTGGCAGTGCTTATTGGTGGTATGAGGCCCCCAACTTTCTGCTTGCTTCTCTTTATATTGCCAAGAGAGTGCCTCAAGGCGTAATACAGTACAGTCATATATTGAGTCCTGCCCAGTAACACAGCTGTTGCCCATCCTCCCTGATCGTAGGGGCAGGGTTTACAGCATATAGGTACATCACACAGTATTTGGAATTATGGCCTAGCCAAATTGCTACACAAATCTTTTGGGGGACACAATTCAGTCCATGACAGTCACTGTTCTTAATGTAATGTTTAAATTAAGACTGTCAAATCTACTTTGAGGAAAACAGTTTCTTTCCATTTTTAAAGCTGTAAATTACAATAATACTATAAAACATAAGTAACATTCTCCAAGGAGAAGAGAGAGAGAAAAACGCTAACTAGACAATAGTTAAGTGGTAATTGTTGAAGAGTAAGTCAGTAAACAGTACTGGAGAAGTCAACACAGCTTAACCAAGGCAAAGTCTTGAAAACTTCGTAGACATAACCAAACTCCCCAAGGGCCTGAATTACTGGGTTCAAGTGGACTGTGGTCTCAGGGTTCATCTAGCTCAACTGATGTAGCATAGTTTATAAAGTAAATGCTCTATGTCCTACTTTGGTGAGTAACATGTGGGATCTTAAAAGCTTGTGAGTGACCATCTAAAATACTCCACTGGTCCCATCCTGTCTGGATCAAGGGAGAATGAAGAAAACCAAAAATACAAGGGAAAGATTAGTCCACAGGGGTGATGGACTACAAGTACTACAGCCTCCACCAGACTTGAGTCCAGCACAACCAGTTGATGCCTGGCTACCACCACTGATGGCTCAGACAATGGTTACAATAGAGGGTCCTAGATAGAGCTGGAGAAAAAGGTAAAACAAAATTTTGACACTCTCTCTCTCACACACATACACACACAAAGACCAGAATTACTGGTCTGACAGAAACTTGAGAAACTGTGAGAGTGTGGTCACTGGACACCCTTTTAACTCATCACTGAAGTCACTCCTGAGGTTAACGCATCACCCCCAAATTAAACAGGTCCATAAAACAAAATGAGACTAAATGGGCACAGCAGCACAAGGGCAAGGGTAAGTAGACAAGAGAGGACAGGAAAGATGGTAACAGGGAACCCAAGGTTGAGACGTTATGGAGTGGGTAACCAGTTCTCAAAACAGTATATGTATTAATTGTTCAATGAGAAATGAATTTGCTCTGTAAACCTTCCCATGAAGTACAATAAAAAATATGTATTTATGACACTACACAGCATGTCGGTTTATAACATTTAAGAACATGACCTTTACTACATATACATCACGGGTGTGAGAACTCTTTACATAAAGCAGAACTTAAATTTTATTTCACACATGAAAAGTTAATTTGATACAGCAAATCTGTGTAATCATAAATCAAGAAATACAAAGCTATTATTATACCGTAACTTGTTGCAAAATTAGAAAAGAAATTCGTCAAAAGAGTGAGTGTTTTGCTTCTACCGTACTGGAACACAACTTCTTTTACAGAGTAATTGATGGGACAGTAACAACCAAAAGCTGTTGCCATCAAGTTGATTCTCACTCAGCAACCAAATAGGATGGAGTGGAACTGCCCCAGTTGTTTTCCAAGGACAAATGGTGGATTCAAACTGCTGACTTTTTGGTTAACAGCCGTAGGTCTCAACCATTATGCCCCCAGGGTTTCTAAAGGGACAATATTAAGGCATAAAAAGTTGGATCCTGCGGTATCATCTTACAGCCTGCGATTCTGAACTGCTATTGCATTAGCTTCTAAGCGTTTGTCTTCAGTGTTTTAGAATTTAGTATACGTCACACATAATGGATTATTTATGCATTGTTTTCTCCTCTTGTTTTTCTAGCTAGATGCAGAGTGCTACAATATATTTAAAGCTCGGAATTGAGTGCCTGGTGCAATATAATGAATTACTAAATATGAACCTTTTAGCCATATTCTTCATGACACACACAGTGATTGAGTGGGACTATGCAAATAAGGGTATGCAGCTTATGATGATTGGGGTCATATGTCAACCTGATGTGGCCATGAATCCCAGTATTGTATAGTTCTACATTTTTTCGTTTGATGCAATTATCTTCCATTTTGTGATATGTTGTGAATCTTAGCTTTGGTGCCTGTAGATGTGTTTATGAGGCAAGATTAGAGATGTATCTTGAGTTACCACCTTTCTAGAGTGTGTGACTTAAGTCACCACCCTTGTTCAAGTCACTGTTCTTACTGAAAGACGTGACTCAGGTGACTGCCTTCTCAGTAAGGGGAGTTTCCTTGAGGCTGTTGTGGTTTGCATCAAATGGATGTCAATGCTTTTGGGAAGTTCTCTCACTGTTGATCCCACATCTTGTTTGTGATCATGTGACCCCAGTTCTTGGAGCTTTAGTCACCTACTATCTGACCTGCCAGTTCTGAGATTCACCAACTTCTGCAGCCACCTGAGTGACCAGTTTATTGTCTGACCTGCCATTGTGGGTTTTTCACCCCTTGCAGCTGTGTGCATTGGGAGAAGCCTCAAGCCTGATGCCTGATCTGTGGATTTGGGACTTGCCAGCTTTCACAGCTGCATGAGTAATATACTTGAGCTACAGTTCATGAATTCTGTGAGATGTTGCAGTGAATTATGGAACCTAAAGATGAGAGAGAGTACTGAGGGGAAGAGGAGTAGCAGATGTTAGAGATGGTGGTGTGGTATATCAGTGTACAAAAGTTGGACATTTGGGACATCTTTAACTTCCGCCTCATTGAAACCAGCTCCGTGCTGATCCTTATAAAAGAAATTATTGATTCGCTCAGCCACACTAGTTGTTCAGTACATACTTCTTTTCATTTCCTGCAGGTAATTTTTTCTTATATATAAATAATTTGAGATCTTAATCACCATTTCAGTTATTACAGTTTTTTTGTTTTCTTTCCTGGAATGTATTAAATCTAGCAAGATGCCCTCCCAGCGGTTGAAAATTTGCATCATATACAAATAATTTTTAGTCACTTTAAGTATAATTTTACCACAAACTCATCTTATTACTGTTAAATCTTTTCATGTTCTGTGTTCTTTCTCCATGATTAAAGAAAGAAAAATTGGCAAGGATTAGAGGGTCCCAGACCTCTGCAAATCCTGCCACATTCCTTCAAGAAATTAGGCTTCTGAACTATATGTATTTTTACTGAAACGCTAATTTTGTCATTTTTAAATACTGTGAAGTTGAATTGTATAATTCATAAACATCTATATGAGAAAGTATCATATGTACAGTGTGTTTTATCATATCACTTATATTTCCCATTGTTTGGTTTCTTTTTCCTGTTCATTTTTCTGAAGGGAAATTTTTTTTCCTTCTTCTGATTTGTCTTCTGTTTGGATGATTACCCTTTATAACAGTTTTTAACCTCCGTGTTACTGAGAAGGAAGGGAAATTCTTCAAAGTTAGATTTTGGATACTTTTTCGAGACTAAATTTGTGTATGCCTGTAGAAAGCCCTTTTCTTTACATAAGACAGAGGATTTTCTATTCTGTTTTATAAATGCTTTCTTATGTTACTTTATTGCTACTTAAAATGGACTGTTTATATAATGTGTAACTTATTAAATTTATATATTTAAAATGCATATTTATGAGTCATTGGTATATTTATACGATAACATAGTTTGCTGTTAAAGTTAGCCTTAGACTTATTATTTTGTGATTTAACTTATTTAGGTACAATCCCAGCAGTTTTCTCACTGATCTTTACCTCTTTCTTTATGTACCTTCCATTTGTCATCATCGAGTTTGTATTTGTGCCTGTTGAAAATAGGAGGCTTTAATATATGTTGTGTGTTTTTATAGACTGTCATCTCCATTATGTGCTCATTGTCCAAACTGTGTTAATTTTTCTTTGTTATGTTTAATATGTCTATGTTCTATGTTTTCTCTTACTAATTAGTGATATATTTTGTTTTTAGTTACATTTGTCAGTCTGGGGTATAGTTTATTTTCACCTTTATGTTGTTTTTATGTTATTAGTATCGCAGTTTTGTCTTTTTTTTAAATACTGTTTTTGGCATTACCATATGCTAGACGTTTTCACATGTATGTTTATAATTTCTAAACAAGTGTGACTGAATTTTTTATTTTTTTTAGATTCTTAAATTATTTTAATGTTTGTTGACTCTTCAATTTTTCGTGCAAGGCTGCTGATAACAGTATGTGAGAATTTAATAAGCACTTCATGTGAATTAATTTTTTTACAAAAATCACTGGGATTTGCAAGACAAATTATGTTAGTAAATTAAAAACATTATTTAGTCACTGATTCTAATGTGGCTAAGTATTTGGCTGTTAACTAACAGGTTGGCAGTTTGAATCCACCAGTTACTCTGTGGAAACCATATGGGGGCAGTTCTCTTCTGTTACAGAGTTGCTATGAATTGGAATTGACTCTACAGCAGTGAGTTTCAGTTTAATCCTAACCCACTGTTGCTGATTTTAGTAATTTCTCATCCTGTGTCATTTCATCATTCTGTTATTTTAAAAAATTACCGTTGGCACAACTATCGTTTTGCTAAGAGAGCTCTCTGCACCCCACATTGGTGAGTGGTGTCTGGGGTCTTAAAAGCTGCCAAGGTGCCATCCAAGGACACAGCAAATGGTCCCAACTCAGCAGGAACGGATGCTCACCGAGGACCAAAATGACATGCAGTAAAGACAACCGAGAAGACAGAGAGACCCACAAGAGTGGGTGCCTACATCGACTTGGGACCGGAAGAAGCGGATGGTGCCCGGCCACCACCAGCGATAGCCACGATGGAGCTCACAGAGAGGAGTCTCACTGGCAACACAAGAATAAAAAGAGGTGCATCATGAGATCTCCACTAAAAGACCTCAACTGATGGTCCAGCGGTTTTGGGGTTCCTCTGAGAGCATGGCCCCCGGCCCTGATGCTACCCTTTCCCATAAATTATAACAAAGGTCCACTCTTTGGACAGGAATTGATTGGACTTGGCAATGCAGAGTGACCATACATTGGAAGCACTTTATGGTTCTATACATCTCTAGGATATCATCCTGCTGACCCCTGGCTGGAGGAAGGGGAGTGGACGGAGAGGAGGGGAAAGGAGGCTGTTGGGAGGATGAGACATGTATGGAGCAGAGAGGAATAGTGTGCAGTCACCGGACAGGGAGAGCAGTGGAAGCTGCATATAGGTGGGCATGTAAATTTATATGTGAATGTAAATTTTCACTCAGTTATGTTAAATAAAAATTAAAATTAAAATTAAAATAAAAAATACCGTTGGTTTTTCTAAAAGTATATCATGCATTATGTGAAATAATGAACTTTAAAAGAGGAAAATAAAAATAAATTTTAGAGCATACATTTTATAAAACAAGTAAAAAATGATATAATTATGTGAAGATAAAATGCTTTCTAATTTCTAGTCATCTATTCATTGAAAGGAAACACTGATGATGTAGTGGTTAAGTGCTGTGTTTGCTGATAAAAACGTCAGCAGTTCAAATCCACCAGGCATCCCTTGGAAAGTCTGTGGGGCAGTTCTGCTCTGTCCAGTTGGGTTGCTGTGAGTCAACATCGACTTGATGGCACTGGTTGTTTTTTTCTTTTCATTTTATGCATTGAAAAGCACTAGTGACACAGTGATTAGAGGGTTTGGCTGAGAAGGAAAAGGGTGGTTTGAACTCCCAGGCGCTCTGTGGGAGAAAGATGTGGCAGTCTGCTTCCATTAAGATTACAGCTTTGGCGACTCTGTGGGACAGTTGTGTTGTCGTACAGGATGCTGTGAAGCAGAATTGACAACAGTGAGTTTTTGGGTTTTGGTATCCACTGGAAAGTATTTGGTAGTTGTAATTAAAACAGTGCAAGAACAGTTAAAAATAGTAAGAAAACAGTTGTAATTCATATAGGAAATAATGGGGAGGATGAGAACGTGGGAAGAGTCTTTGCATCAATGTTCTTAGGTAGCTTAGTTACTGCAGCTGAACATTAAATTTAGTTCTGAGTTCCCTAGCAAGCAAGAGAAAAAAGAAAATAGGATGGGCCTTACTGCTTCAAGAAGAAAGACTATTTATTTATTTTTAGGAGAGAGGAACTTTTTTAAGTTATAAAAGGAGCTTGCTGTGTAATTCTTACAAAAGGAATTTAATTTAGATTTCCATTTTCATAAATTGCTATTTTTTTGCTCTTACTGCCCAGCTTCCATGTATCCTTTATATGTGCTGCAGTTACGTTTGGTCATATTAAGTTCATATCCACTATTGTAGGAGGAAATGTCATGGCTGGAATGTGTTTACGTATTGCCTATAGAATTGTAGCTGGTGAACAGGAAACTGGAAACTACAAGTTTAGGAACTGTATTTGAACTGTGGAAAATATGTGTGGTGGTCATTTGGAGACTTAATGGGTTTTTTTTTTCATTTTTTTTCTTATGACTGAGTGAAAATGTATATTGCCATATAAATTTGCATGCCCACCTATATGCAGTTTCCACTGCTTTCCATGCCTGGTGACAGCACACTGTTCTTCTCTGCTCCATACATGTCTCATCCTCCCAACAGTCTCCTTTCCCCTCCTCCACCCACTGCCCAGATGCATAGAACCGTAAAGTGCATCCAATATATGGTCACTCTGTGTGGCCAAGTCCACTCCATTCCTGTCTGAAGAGTGGACTTTCATTATGATTTATGGGCAAGGGCAGCATCAGGGCCAGGGGCCATGCTCCCAGAGGAACCCCGAAGCCGCTGGACCATCAATTGTGGTCTTTTAGTGGTGATCTCACGGGGTACCCCTTTTTGTTCTTGTGTTTCCAGTGAGACTCAACTTTGTGAGCTCCATCGTGGCTATCACTGGTGGTGGCCAGGCACTTTCTGGTTCTTCCGGTCCCAAGTCGATGCAGACACCCACTCATGGGGGTCTCTCTGTCTTCTGGGTTGTCTTTCCCCCATGTGACTTTGATCCTCGGTCAGCGTCCGTTCCTGCTGAGTTGGGACCATTGGCTGTGCCCTCTGATGGCAGCTTGGCAGCTTTTAAGACCCCAGATGCCACTCACCAATGTGGGGTGCAGAGAGCCCTCTTAGCAAAATGCTAATTATACCAATTAGCCTCGATTTCACCTAAGAGCATGGTCCCCTGCCCCCCCGCCCGAGCTGCTCTGTCCATGCATTATTAGGTTAAGATGGGAGGAGTATTCAAGTTATGTTGAAGTCCACTTAATAGAAGAGTTCAGCAAAGTCTCAGGATACAAGATAAACATAAGTAAATCAGTAAGATTCCTTTATACCAACAACGAGACTGTTAATGAAGAAATCACCAAATCAATACCATTTACTATAGCCCCTGAGAAGATAAAGTACCTAGCAATTGATCTAACCAGAGAAATAGGAGACCTTTACAAAGAGAACTACAAGCCCTTACTACAAGAAACTAAGAGAGACTTAGATAAATGGAGAAACTGACCCTGCTTATGGATAGAAGACTTAACATTGTGAAAATGTCTGTTTTACCCAAAGCAGTCGACTTATATAATGCAATCCCAATATAAGTTCTAGTGTCATTTTTAATGAGATAGAGAAACAAATCACCAATTTTGTTTGGAAAGGGAAGAAGCCCCAGGTAAGTAAAGTACTACTAAAGAAGAAGAACACACTGGGAGGCCTCTCATTACCTGATTTCAGAACCTACTGCACTGCCACTGTGGTCAAAACAGCCTGGTATTGGTACAAGAACAGACAGATCAATGGAACAGAATTGAGACCCCAAAGATCACACCATCTGTCTATGAACAGATGATATTTGACAAAAGCCCTAAGACATTAAACTGGGGGAAAAACAATCTCTTCAACAAATGGTGCTGGCAAAATTGGATATCCATCTATAAATTGAAACAAGATCCATATCTTACATCTTATACAAAAACCACCTGAAACTGGATAAAAGATCTAAATATCAAATCTAAAATGATAAAGTTGATCCATGAAAAAATAGGAACAACAATGGAAGTTTTAATACACAACATAAACAGACTTCAAAATCTGTCAAACCACAATCAACGGAAGAGAAATAGATAAATGGGAACTATTAAGAATCAAACTCTTTTGCTCATCCAGAGACTTTATCTCATTGATGTGCTGAACTCTTCTATCAGTTTGAGTAGTTTCCTTATAGATTCTTTGGGATTCTCTGCCTGTACAATCATATGATCAGCAAACAGGGAGACTTTGCCTTCTTTGCTGATGCAGATGCCCTTTATTTCTTGGTCTTGTCTAATTACTCTGGCTAGAACTTCTAGTACAGTGTGGAATAGGAGACGTGAGAGTGGGCCTCCTTGTCTAGTTCCTGTTCTCAAGGGAAACTTTCAGTCTCTCTCCATTCAGGATGACAAAGGCAGTGGCTTTGCATAAATGGCTCTTACTGTGTTGAGGAATTTTCCATCTCTGCCTATTTGCTAAGAGTTTTTAGCATGAATGGGTGTTGGACTTTATCAAATGCCATTTCTGCATCAATAGACAAAATCAGGTGATTCTTGTCTTTTGTGTTATTTATGTGGTTAATCACATTAATTGTTTTTCTGATGTTGAACCAGCCTTGCATCCCTGGTGTGAATCCAACTTGGTCATGATGGATTTTTTTTGGATATGTTGTTGTATTCTATTGGCAAGGATTTTGTTGAAGATTTTTGCATCTAGATTCATGAGTGATATTGTTCTGTAGTTCTCCTTTTTTGTTGGGTCTTTCCCTGGTTTTGGTATCAGGGTTATGCTGGCTTCATAGAATCAGTTTGGGAGTACTCCATCCCTTTCTGTACTGTGAAATAGACTCAGTAGTATTGGAGATAACTCTTTAAAATCTTGGTAGAATTCTGCAGTGAAGCCATCTGGGCCCAGGCTTGTTTTGGTTGGCAGTGTTTTGATGACATTTTTAATCTCTTCCTTTGTGATGGGTTTATTAACTTGTTGTGCTTCACGTTGTAATAATTTGGGTAGGTGATATGAATCAAGGAATTTGTCCATTTCCTCTAGGTTTTCAAATTTGTTAGGGTACAGTCTTTCATAGTATTCTGTTATGATATTTTTAATTTCTGTTGGAACTGTTGTGACCACTCCCCTCTCATTTCTAATTTGGGTTGTTTGTTTCCTTTCCTGTTTTTCTTCAGTAAGATTATGAATTTTTTGTCAATTTTGTTGATCTTTTCAAAAAACCAGCTTTTGGTCTTTTCGATTGTTTTTCTATTCTCTAATTCATTTAGTTCTGCTCTAATCTTTATGATCTGTTTTCTTGTGCTGCCTGAGGGGTTCCTCTGTTGTTCTCTACTTGTTCAAGCTGTAGGGTTAGTTCCTTGATCTGGTTTCTGTCTTCCTTCTGGATGTGTGTCTTTATGGAGATAACCAGACCTGTGAGCACTGCTTTGGCTGTATCCCGTAGGTTCTGGTAGGAAGTGTTTTCATTCTCATTGGAATCCATGAATTTCTTTACTTCCTCCTTGATTTCTTCTATAACCCATGGTTTCTTGAGCAAGATGTTGTTCAGTTTCCAAGAGTTCCACTTTCTACCTATGTTTTTTCTGCTATTGATATCAACTTTTATGGCTTTATGATCTGAGAAGATGCTTTGCAGTAATTCAGTGGTATGGATTTTGTTGAGAATTGCGTCATGTCCTAACACATGGTCAATTCTGGAGAATGTTCCATGTGCACTGGAGAAGAAGGTGTAGTTGTGTGCTGATGAGGAGAAAGTTCTTTATATATCGATGAGATTTAGTTGGTTAACTGTGGCAATAAGTTCTTCTGTATCTTTATTGAGCTTTTTTTCTAGGTGATCTGTCCAGTATTGAGAGTGGGGTGTTCAAGTCTCCCATTATTATTGTAGAGTAATCTAGCTCTTTTTTGAGAGCAGTCAGTGTTTCTTTGATGTATTTACGTGCTCTGATATTAGGTCCATAAATGTTTAATATAGTTAAGTCTTGCTTGTGTACTGAACCATCTTTGTCCACGATTGTAGATTTTACACTAAAATTGGTTTTGTCTGAGGTTAGAATTATGACACCTCCTCTTCTTTGTTCATTGTTAGCTTGATGTATATTCTTCCATCCTTTAATTTTCTTGTAGACAACATGTGGATGGGTCATGTCTTTTAATCCGAGATGTCACTCGATGTCTCTTTACAGCAGCATTCAGTCCATTGACATTCAGTGTAATTATTTGTAGGTATGTGTTCACTGCTGCCATTGTGATATGTTTATTTTTGTGTTGATGTTTTCTCTGTGGTTCTTATTAGTCTGTTCTGGGACATTCTTTTTTGTGAATTGATTTTTCACGTTCTTCAGAGCTGGTTTTGTAGTTGTTGAGATTCCTGTGTTACATTTCTTGAAATGGTGTGTTACATCTTTGTTGTGCTTTACGGCTGTCCCTGTGATCCCCTTTAATAAACTATACATAAACCCCATTTTAATTACTACCGGTCTTGTCGACTTCCTCTCCATCTGGAAGGACTATAATGACTGTAGTACATCCCTCTTTTTAATATGATGGCACCATAGTTTTCGTGATAATCACTGGATTGTTTCTTTCAGTATTAAAGCTTTGATTGAGCTTGGAGCCATTCCTAACTTAATAGAATTATGGATGATGTGTCCTTCTAAAATATAAAGTTAGTGGTTTTGTTCTTCTAAGGCAGAGCCAAGAACTTCTTGCAGTATCTCTTGCAGTTTTGGTTTAGTTTTTACAGAGTCTCTGGGTTTCTTTATCTGCGAGTGTCTTAATTTCATGTTTGTATTTGAAAGATAGTTTGGCAGGATACATAATTCTTGGTTGGAAGTTCTCTCCTTCAAGGCTTTGAATGTGTCATGCCACTGTCTCCATCCCAGCATGGTTTCTGCTGAGAAATGTGACAAAAGCCTACAGGGTTTCCCTCTGAATGTTAGCTTTGCTTTGAGTCTTGCTGCCTTTAAGAGTTGCTGCTTCTGTTTCATTATGTTAAGCTTGATTATAATATGTCTTGGAGTCTTTCTTTTGAGATCTCTATTGGGTGGTGTACGGTATGCATCTGGGATGTCTATGTTCTCTTCCTTCATGATTTCTGGGAAATTTTCTGTCAGCAGCTCAGCAATGATACTCTGTGTTCTCAGGTGTCTCATCCTGTTCAGGGACTCCAATTAATCGAAGGTAGTTCCTCTTAATAGAGTCCCACATGCTTCTTAATGTGTCTTCATTTTTCTTGTTTCTTTTTGCTGATTTGTCCTCATAGATGCTGGCGTCAGTAGCTCTGTCTTCCAAGACAGAATTCTTTTTTCCATTTTTTGCATTCTGTTTTCTTGGCTTTGAATGGAAGTTTCTATGTCTTTGATTTTGTTCTTGATCTGTTGGATTTCAGAGTACTGGTGTTCCATCAGATCAAACAGCTTGCTTAATTTTTCATTTTGTTCTGCTGCATTTTGTATAAGGTCTAGAAGGGGTCTGTATATAATCCTTTTGTATTCACGTTCCAATGATTTCAGAAAAGTTTCTTCATCTGGAAAACTCCTTGGTTGTTTTGTTTGCTAGCCTTCTGAAGCCATGGGTGATTTCTTGTTTGCCACAAGTGTCTGTTGTTTTTTGGGTCCGATGTGAGTACATAGAGGCTGGGAGAGATACTGTGAAGATGGACTGCAGATGTTTCTCTAGGCTGTCTTAAAATGTAAAACAAAAGATATCTGACCACTTCCCAAGTCAGTCAGGTTTTCAGGTGTAGAGGTCCCTCTTCCCAGCTTGCAAAGTAATCACCTCTATATCGAACCCCAGGTGATACGAACTTGTTCAAAATACAGCAATGCTACTGCCCTGTTGGCCTCTGCTGACAGGCCCAGCCTTAGGTGACACTTTGTAAGCTACTGCTTTTCTGGTAGAAGAGTGCTCCTGTGGATAGGCTCTGGCTCCCAAGCTAAGAATTAGGTCCAGCTGCGGCCACCATATCTAAGATTGCGCATTCCACATGGTCGACAGATAGAGGGGCTAAAGGGCTGAGATGTAGTGAGTCCTCAACCTCTGTTGCCGGGCCCCCACTGTAGGCAACACTGTGTAAACTGCTTTTCTGTCAGAGAAACACTGTCCTGTTTGCAGGCACCGGCTCCCAGGCTAAGAATTACTTCCTGCTAAAATGTCCCTATCCAACATGGCGTTCCGCACACAGGCAGTGTGGTTCCGTACCAACCATCCTGTTGCAGAGGTAAAAGGGCAGGTCCATAGTGGTTAGATGAACAAAATCCTAAGCCTGGCTCTCAAAATACGGCAATTTCGCCTGCGTATCCCATCAGCAGTGCGTCTGAGACTAGCCGCTAGACAAGACCCAGCTCCGCCCGCCAGCCAAAAGGTCACATTTTGGTGCATTACCTTCAGTCGGTGAGAGCCAGGGCTGGCCAGGAGTGGGAGTCAGCGAAAGAGAGGTTTCTCTTTCAATAGTATGAAGTCCAGATTAACAGCCCTGTGCCATGTCTTGGGGCTCACTAGGTCACCAGAAGGCTCCCTTTGATTATCAGTTCAGGTCTTGGTTTCCACAGGGATTATAAGGAGATGTGTGCTTAGTCCGCCATCTTGACTCCGCCGCTTAATGTTTTAAGTGTGTGTTTAGTTAGAGGTGAACTAGGGATTCTTTCAACAGTGTTGTCAGATGCTTAAATATAATAGATAGAATATGTGCATTGTAGGCCAGGAAAGTTGTGCAATGCTATAAAAAAATTGCAGCAGATTATTGTATGTGTTCAGCTATATTCTTTCAAGAAATAAAACAGCTGGCACCATCAGATGAATTCTTTAAGGATGTCTTACTTTCAGAGGATTACAGAGGCTTAGTTTAGTTCCAGGGAAGGGGAGATCCATGTTTTACAAGATAGATTATTTCATTTTTAAGAACTTCTCATGGGTAAGTTTTATTTTCTTATGCTGAGCTAAAGTTTGTTTCCCTGAAATTTATTGGTCTACCCTGTAATTTTCTTAGTGGTAAGAAAGAAAATGGTTGATTGGTCAGAATTATTTCAAAAGTTGAATGTGTTTCAAGTGTTTTCTTAGAAATTGTGGTATTTTAGGTATTTCATAATATATTAGTCATATTTTCTTTAGTTTTTAAGTTTTAAAATATTTTCTTTTTGAAGTAAAAATAATTCTGTCAGAGGAGATATGATTAACATATATTCCTGGTAGACCTGTATTTTCTGTTTCTAAACTTAGCTATTTTAACAGAACATGATTTACATTATTTGTGTATGCTTTGTGGCGAGCATGAAGTTTTAATAGCTTCTTAGAAATGGGAACTTTCTGATGTTTTTATTGCTGCTACATTGCTGTGTATTTTAGCAAAAAGGGAAACTTAAGACTATTTCACTGCCAGTTTTATGGGTTGAAATTATAGCCACACAAAGACATTTAGAGGCCACATTAAATGAAAATTCTGTTTATTACAAAGATCTTAGAAATTTTAGCTGTGTTATATATCACTGACTATACTTATTTTAGTACCTTAATTGGTATTAACCTCTTTTCAGGACTGGTTTTGGTTTGGGTCTCTTAGGATCTTGTGTTCACTCTTGAACTCTTGTGGCCAAGAAGATAGAAAGTGTTGATTGGTAAAGACTGGGACCTGGACTAATCCCAGAAGAAAGTCACAGACGGCTGTTTCCGGAGAAGAGGGAATGGGCTCTGTAATGAGAAAAACAAGGAATCTCAGCAAGACCAGATCAGAAAGGACCTGGTACAGCAGATTAAGGGATTGGGCTATATCTAGTAGGTGGCCTCATGCTTCAGTCAAGGATTCTTTTTGCTAATAACTGTTAGTTTACTCATTATAGCATATGTTAATTGTATAAAAATCTAGCAAACATAAAAGTAAAAGTTTTCTATAACCATTACTTTTGCCTCTTTGTATGTTCTCTTCATTTCCCTTAAACTTCACTTAATACCTACTTTACTTTTCTTTGGTTTGTTTGAAAAGGGTATTTGTTAATTTTTTTCCCCACAAATTGTGCTTCTAATAATTTTTGAAATTAATTAAAAAAGAATTCTTAAGTCTTCTCCCCTTGTTTAATACAGTGGTTGTATCCTTTGGTATGTATGTTATGAGAAACCATAGGTATAATACAGATTTCACATAGCATTAGGACTTTGGCTCTAATGGGACCACAGGCTTGGAAATTGGAGTAGTTCTCACAGGAAATGTGGGAAAAAAGGAGGCTAAAAATCCCTTTCTGTAAGTTCTTTGAGAGTGAGAGCAGGTCTTTCTTATTCCTTGTGAGGTTACTATCATCAGGCACAGTACCTGCCACATAGGAAAAAGAAACAACCCAGTGCCATTGAGTTGATTCTGACTTATGGAGACCCTATAGAGGACAGAGTAGAACTTCCCCATAGAGTTTCCATGAAATGCCTCGTGGATTTGAACTGCTGACCTTTTGGTTCGCTGCTCCAGCTCTTAGCCACGATGCCACCAGGGTTTCCAGACCCATAGGAAGTATTCTATAAATAGTTGTTGAACGAATGGATGAGTTTCTCATTAAAAAATGCTTTGAGTTGCTCATGTTGCCAGCACTGTTGATAATCAAGATCACATGTGTTCATCCAAGGTTAAGAGCCTTTGCCATAAGTGACTTTTCCCCTTTTTTTAAATTATAATTTATTGAACTGTTGATTTCTAAAAATACGTATGTGTATACATACACACACAAATGTACAGGAAAAAAAGTGAATAATACCTTGTTCCTTTTTCAAAAAACGTTCTCCAGAAGTAGCTACTATTAATGATTTGGTATATTTCTTTCTAGACTTCTCTGCATTTACAAATGCATATACGTTTTCCTTACACAGTAGAATATTTTCTGTTCTATAACTTGCTTTTCATGTCATTCTCAAACATTTTTTTGAAGTAAATTCACACAACGTAAAATTAACCACTGTAAAACAGAAAATTCATTGGCATTTAGTATGTTCAATTGTTGTGCAGTCATATCTAGTTTCAGAACACGTTTATCTAGTTTCAGAACACTTATCACCTCCAAAGATCTTGTACCTTTATGTAGTCATTCCCTATTCTCTCTTCCCCTTGATCTCTGGTAACCACAAATTTGCTTTCTGTCTATAGATTTATGTATTCTGGATATCATGCAAATGAACCCATATGATATATGACCTTTTGTGTCAGACTTCTTTCAGTCAGTATAATATTTCTACTGTTCATCCACATTGTAGCAAGTATCAACACTTTATTCCTTTTCACGGCAGGGTAATATTCCATTGTATATATGTACCACATTTTGTTTATATCCTTTCAAAAATTGGTGGACATGATTTCCAGTTCTTTAAAGTATATACATAGGAGTATATGCCTGCATCTTTATGGTAATTCTGTGTTTAACTTTTTTTTCACATGCTTGTTGAATGTTTGTTTATCTTCTTTGGAGAGATGCCTTTTTCCTGTTTTTAAATGGCATTGTTGTAGGAGTTCTTTATATATTCTGGATATTGAGCCTTTATCAGAGGTGTGGTTCTCAAGTATTTTCTCCTATTTGATAAATTATCTCTTCACTTTCTTGATAAATTCCTTTAATCCAAGGTCATGAAGATTTACCTCCCATATTTTTTTTTAAGAGTTTACAGTTTTATAGTTTTACGTTGAGGTCTTTGATTTGAATTAATTTTTGTATATGGTGTGAAATAGGGGTCCATATTCATTCTTCTGCATGTACAGATTCAAATGTGTCAACACCATTTTGTGAAGAGACTAATCTTTTCCTCATTGAATGGTTTTGACATCCTTAGCAGAAATTAAGTGGTCATAGATAGATGGGTTTATTTCTTGACTCCACAGTTCTATTAATTGTTCTATATGTCTTTCTGCCTGTGCCACACAGTTTGATTATGGTAACTGTGTAGCAAATTTTGAAATTGGGATGTGTGAATTCTCCTACTTTTTATTTATGATTGTTTAGGTTATTCTGAGTTCCTTGCACTTTCGTAAGATTTTGAGGAATAGCTTTTCTATTACTGTGAAAAAGACTGTTGGAATTTTTATAAAGATTGCACTGAATATGTACTTTGCTTTGGGTAATACTGCCACCTTAACATTTTAAGCATGTTTTTGTATCGGTTCATATTGAGCTGTTTATTTCTAACTGCTACGTAATATTCCATTGTACCCAAACCAGACCTACTGCTATTGAGTCAATTCCGACTCATAGTGCCCCTATAGGACAGAGTGGAACTGCCCAGTAGGGTTTCCAAGGGGTGCCTGATGGATTCAAACTGCCAGCCTTTTGGTTAGCAGCTGTAGCATTGAACCACTATGCCACTGGGGTTTCCTAGTCTATTGTAGAGGTGTACAATACTAGTCTACTAAGGAAATTTCTGTTGTTTCCCATTTTTTACTATTACAGCAATGTTGCATTTAATATCCTGTGTATATATTTGATTGCTTCTGTAGGTAACTTTCTGAGGTGAAGTTGCAGGGCTCAGGTTATTTATGTGTAGAAGATTTATAGATACTGGCAAATTTATCCTTAAAAATACCATACGAATTTACACTCTCACCAAAGATGTAAGGTGCTGTCTTCTGAAAACTCTATAAACTTTCATTTTATGTATTAGAAGGGTTCAGATTTTCAAAGTCTTTCTAATAGTATCAGAGGGTGATAGATTCCATTGTCTGATGTAATTAGTTGGGGTTAAGTGGAGAGTAGTGGAGTGTATTTTCTCCTCCACCGATCTGTAGTGCCTATTGCACTGATTCAAATGTGGAAGATCAAGATACTGGTTTTAATCTCCTTAGAAAGATTACGGTAAACATTTACTAGTAACAATTTGAGGAGCCCCTAGGTGGCGGTTTGTTGCTAACCAAAAGACTGGAGGTACAAGTAGTCCACCCAGAAGTGCCTCATAAGAAATGCCTGATGATTTGCTCCTGAAATCGTAGCCATTGAAAGCCCTGTGGAACACAGTTCTACTTTGATACCTACAGGGTTGCCATAAGTTGGAATCAGTTTAACAGCAACTGGTTAGTAACGGTCTGAAGGGATAGAAGGCCCTGAGTGCTGATTTGAGAAGTTTGGGTTTGTTGCACTGGGTAATTCTTTAAAGACCTTAAGTTGGAATGTGATGTGAATGTACTGTACACCAGAAGTTCTACTGGCAGTATGTATTATGTATGCAATGAGTGAAAGTGACTGAAAAGGCTGGAGGTAGTCAGGTCAGTTAGAGAATTGTGGTGGTGTTCCAGGAAGAAAATGAAGAAAACTCTCACTAGCTATAGATTTGGAAAGTAAATAAAGGGCAGCACAGTGAGCAGTTAGCAGTCCCTGTCGATTAAAATGGAGAAGAAAAGATCAAAGTTGTAAACCTAGGAGAACTGCCAGATAATACAGGTAATGAAGAAAATAGAGAAGGACCTCAGTTTTGCAAAGTTTAATATTCCTTAAGAACGTAGGCGTATAGAAGGGTCCTAAAGTTCGTACAGCTAGACATTTAGAGAGCAAAGAATGGAGAAGAGAAGAGGGAGAAATTGTGACTAGATCTGGGAATTATTTAAAACAGATCATAGTTTAAGAGTGGATAGGTTATGACAAAGTGTTTGACAGGGAAATACTGCTGATTAAGAGAACTACATTTTGAATAATGTGAAAAGAAACAAACATAAATACTACTGAGACTTCATCTTCATTATTGGCAGTTTTCCAAGTAGATTTCTTCATTTGGGAGTAAGTAATAACTCAAAAAATTTTGATAATTATTTTAAAGACAGAGTTAAGTTATATTCTTGAAATAGATTATACTTGAACAAGGTATTTTGGTATCACAGTGTGTTCCTTCTAGCTTCATAACATCTTTTCATCTTGTTTGACTATCTCTGGGTCTAAATAAAGAATAAGTGCAGCTAATTGCTGGATAGGCAAAAGTCCAGATTCTGTGTACGTTTTGATTGATTATATAAAATGTATTTGCAGGCTTTTCAAACTTTGCAAATAACAAGTTATAAAAATCACTATCCTTTTAGAAGAACATAGATTGATTTCAGGGTTCTTACTATGTTAGTGTCTGTCCGTGTGGAGTTTGTTCACAGGAAAGGATCCAGAATCAAAGTCCGGGGACCATGACACCAGCTGAGAGGGGTAGTATGTGTGATGGTCAAGATACTGGCTCAGGGATGACTCTGCCTGGTTACACGATTCACTTAACAGTACATGCGTGGGTAAGCTACTCAATTTCCCCTTAGTTTCTCCATCAGCTCCTCTATCATAGGGTTATAGAGAGGCTCGGTCGCAGAGCTTACATTCTTCTAAGTGTGAGAAGTGTGAAAGGTGACACACAAATAAATAACATACCAGGTGGTTAAGTGAAGGAAAACAAGAATGGAGCTAATTAGAGTAGACTTCTTGCTCTCTTGTTTTAGGTTAACACAGGAGGCCTCTCTGGTAGGACCATATTGGAACAGAGACCTGAAGGCAGTGAGGAGCAAGTCTGCAGCTCTCTGGGGAAGGGTTCCAGGCAGAGAGAACAGCAAGAGCAGTGGCCGTGAGTGGGGCAGTGCATTGGCCTATCAGAGGGAGTAGCAGGAAGGCCAGTGTAGCTAAAGCAGAGTGAGTGAGGGGAGGTGCAATAGAATAAGTAAGTTCAGAGATAGGTAGTGGCCAGAATGTAGGAGTTTAAGCATTATTGGGTTTTATTCTCTATGGATTTTATCATGCATGAGATGGGAAGCTGTAAGAATGTATCAAACAAACAAGTAAATCTACGTGGTCTGATTTGTCTTAAGAGGATCACTCTCACTGCTGTGAGGATTATAGACCGTAGGAGCAAAGGCTGAATCAGAGCCAGTTAGGAGACTGTTAAGGATAATTTTGAGTAAGTTAAATATACGTGTGAGGCATCACTGTGTTAACTGGCGTTTTCCTCTCTGTAAGTATCAGCAGCTGCTGCTTTAGGTGCTAATCATCATTGGAGACATCACAGTCTAGTGAAGGGGTCTGCGATTAGCGCTGCAACCAGGTCAGTAAACAAGATTCAGATGAGTATTATACCTGATCCAAAATGTAGGCTGAGTGAAAATAAGGAATAGCGGAATAACCATTGTGAATCAGCAGATCATGGCTTAAAATCTGAATTCTGTTGTTTTGCTGTGCTCTTCTCACCTCTCAGTCCACTGGCTTCTGTTCATTGGCTTGTTTTTTCCTCCCGTTGCTGCCCTTTCAATGTTTGTGTTTCCCAGAGTCAATTCCTAGTGACTGTTTTTTCTTGCCCTGTGTGCTTTTCTTTGGGGATTGCATCCAAACTAACAGGTAAGCTTCAACTACCACCTATAAGAAAGTGATTTTCAAATCTTCATACCACAGCTTTGCTTGCGTCTTCAGATCCAAATTTCCACTGCCTACGTCTCATAAGTAGCTAAAACTTTTAAACAACCACATACACAGAGAACATCCTCTGCGTACATTGTCATGCTGAATGGTGCCCATATCCGTTTGCCAGGGTGCTTTGCGAATCATTCTAGAATCTTGCTTCATCACTTGCTCGTATTGTCCCTCATAACCAAGTAATTACTGTTTGATTCTTTTTCCTAAATATTCTTCTTACTCTCTGTCCCTTTACATCTCAAGTAGTATAATGGAGAACCTCAAAACTTATGCTTAAGTTTATTGCTACAATCTTCAAATCTAGCCAGGATTCTCTAGTTTGTAAGTGACAGAAGTTCACTTCCTCTAGCTTAGGCTGTAAAGGGAAATACATAGGATCACAAAACCCAAAGAGTAATTGAATAACCAAACCCACAGGGTGGGTGGGGATACAGCTGGGCCTCAGAATGACTCGGGTCAGAGACGTTGGGGCCACTAGGAAACTGCCTCTTGCTTGTTTTTCTTCCTCTGGGCTACTACCACTGGGCTGTCAGTTTGTTATTCTGCTGGCTTATGTGTTGCTGTAATACTGGAAGCTAGCCTGTCTGTGTTTTAAAATGCCATTAAGGTTACCCACATTGGACAGATTTCAATGGAGCTTCCAGACTTAAGAGAAAGAAGAAAGACTTGGTGATCTACTTCTGAAAATTAGCCCATGAAAACCCTGTGGGATCACAGCAGACTATTGTCTGATACGGTGCAGAAAGATGAGCCTCTTAGGTTGGAAGGCACTCAAAATACACAGTGGCAGCAACAGTGAAGTAGAACATACCAACTATTGTGAAGATGGCAGAGTACAGGACATTTTGTCCTGTTGTACATGGGGTCACCGTGAGTCAGCCAACTCAGTGGCAGCTGACAACAGTGGCCAGTCTCATCATCTCATCACAGACTGGTTTCTTCAGGTTCTACCCTTGCAGTGTCTGTCACTGTAGTAGAGCCAACTTTCAGTTCCAGTTTGAAGAATACTGGGGAAGAACTGGTAACTGGTCTGGCTTGAGCTCATTTTCACATCATCAGTCATGGACAGGGTAAGAGGCTTAGAAGGAAATAGCAGCCCCCAAACTAGCTGCAAGAAGGAGCAGTTCCCAAGTGAAGTGGCTGTTGGGCATGTGTTATCTTAGGCATCTACCTGCTGATTGGGCTTCTGGTCTCCTGTCCCAGTTTCCTGTAACAGCTGATGCAAAGTTAAGTATTTAGTGTTGTTGGGTGCAGCAGAGTTGGTTTCAGTTCATAGCAGCCCCGTATGAGACAGCAGAACTGTCCCATAGCATTTTCTTGGCTGTAATCTTTATGGAAGTAGATCACCAGGCCTTTCTTGCTCAGAGCCTTAGGGTGGTGTCAAACCACTGACTTTTCAGTTAGCAGCCAAGTACTTTTAATATTGTGCCTCCAAGTATCCTTAAGTATTCAGTAGGTGCCCAGCTAGTGTTTGCTGAGGGAAAGCTTCCCTCTGTAAGGTCACTGTGAGTCAGAGCCACGTTTCGGCAGCTAACAGCAGTAACAACAGCAATCTTCTGTATCATTGCCTGAGTAATTTTTTGAGTCAGTCTGATTGTCTCACTTCTTTATTTAAAAGTAGTTCAGTTGCTCTTGATTTCATTTAGATTAAAGTTTAAATGTTTTATGTTGGCATATAAGATCCTTCGGTCAGGCTGCCTCTGCCTTTTTTTTTTTTTCTTTCTTTTAAAGCATCATCTGCTTCTTTCCTCTGTGTACCTTCCACTTTAGCCAAATTAGATTACAAGCAGTTCTATTGATGGGTCATGGTGATTCATGTCGTTGTGTCTTTCTGTGTGCTCTTTGCCCTATGGGGAGCCCCCCTCAAATCATGAGGTCAGTGGCTCTGTTTTAGAGGGTTCTTTTTGTACTCTTGGAGTACAGGCTACCTTGTTCTCCTGCCATTCCCTCCCCCAGTCACTTTGTAATCAAGCCACACAGACCTGGAATGTGCTGTGTTCTTTCATTCAGCCTTGATTTTACACTTGCCACACCCTTGCCAGTTGAAATTATGCCTGTCCTTCAAGAACCAGTTTAAACACTCATTTTTTTCCTCCTTTGAACCCTTAGAAATACTTTGCAGCTCTCTTATGCCTAATTATGGCAGTGTTTTCTGCCCCCCCCCCAGCCCACACAAAATCTTTGGCCTGGCTCATTTCGGTTTCCTTTTTAGCCCCCAGAAAAGGGTCTTAGACCCATGTGGGGTTCAGTAGGTATTCATAGAGTGGAAGATTGATAGAATAGTCAGCAAGCGTTTAAATTTCCACCTACAAAGGACCAAAAGCAGCAAAAATGAACAAACTAAATAAGATTACCTATTAAATTAACGAAACAAATACACTGTAATGTTGATGGCATGTTAACCCTGTTTCTCTCACATACTTACTACTGAGACCAAAATTAGTACATACACTTCTGTATGTAGTTTGATAAAATGTATTCAGATACATAAATGTTCATAGTTTTTGACTCATTTATAATACTTTAGGAAATTATCTTAAGAAAATAATACAAATGAGGGTGATGATTATAACAGCTACTAACACTACAGATGTTGAATGTTATGTGGAAGGCACTGTACCAAGTACTTTATATGCATTACTTAATATAATCCTTAATAATCCCAGGAGAAAAAAGTCTTGGTGGCATAATGATTATGTACCAGGCTGCTACCCAGAGGATGGCAGTTTGAACCCATGAGCCACTCTACAGAAGAAAGAGGTGGCAGTCTGCTTTCCTAAAGGTTTACAACCATGCATACCCTGTAGAGCAGTTCTGCCCTGTCCTAGAGAGCCACAATGAATTGGAATCAACTTGATGGCAATGGATTTGGTTTTGGTTTTAATCCAGGGAGTAGTACTAGTATTTAAGTAATTTATTTCATTTTTGTTGTTACTGTTGAGCATATGTGCAACAGAACATATACCAATTCAAGTTTCTACTTGTGCTGTTCACTGATACTGATTGCTTTCTTTGAGTTGTGCAACCATTCTCACTCTCCTTTTCTAAGTTGTTCCTCCACCGTTAATAAACTCACTGGCCCCTAAGTTTCTATGTAATCTTTCAAATTACTGTTACTAACTTGATCCCATATAGATAGATCTTAAACTAGTAGAATGCTCAGGGCAGACATTCTTTACTAGTTAAGCTAAACTGTTACTTGGTTTTAGGAATACTGCAAAGAATATTTTTGATTTAAGATTTAAAGATTATCTCAAGTCAAGAAGCTTCAGGGATTCTTTTAACCTTCATGGCTCCAGGAAATCTGGTTTCCATGAGAATTGAAATTTTGTTCTATATTTTTCCCCTTTTAATCAGGTTTCTTCTATAGAGTTTTTTGATCAAAATGTTCAGTAGTAGTAGCTGGGCACCATCCAGTTCTTCTGGTCTCATGGAAAATGGGGCAGTATTGATAGAGGCAACTAGCCACACACTCTGTTTCCTCCTATTTCTGACTCTTCTTTTCTTTCTGGTATTCCAAGTGTACAGAGACCGATTGTTGTGTCTTGGATGGCCACTTTTAAGACCCCATGCACGATACAGTGAACTAGGAAGTAGAAGAGAAGCAGTAAACATGATACTAGGCCAGTTAACTGGGATGTTCCATGAAACGATGACCCTGAACATGCAAACTGAGGAACTAAATCCCACGAATGTTTGTTTTGCGTAAGCATTCTCAGCAGTTACTCTTTTACTTAGGGGGTGGTGGTCATTGTTGTAAATATGTCTGTCATACAGCTTTTGCCAGTTCACCTTTTTGTAGGTATATACCTCAGTGACAGCAGTTAGGTTACTTGGCTGTGCAACACTACCCTTAATCAATACAAGTTTTCTAGCATTATGAAAGTCAGTGCTCCACCAACAATAAGCCCTGTACCCTTTTCCGCCTGTGCAAGATGTGACTATGTTAACCTGATGTCATAGATGGGGAAACTGACACACAGAGATGTTAAATGCCTTGCTCAAGGTCATACAGCTGCTTTGTTGTCAAGCCAGGTAGACTGCTTCAAGAACTTATGCTCTTAATTATGTGATATGATGAAAACTTATGTACAAAAATGTTTGTGGCAGTGTTATGTAGTATGGACTCAGACCAACCCTGTAAGACGGAGTAGAATGGCAAAGTTTCCATGGAGTGGCTGGTGGATCCCAACTGCAGACATTTTGGTTCAGCTGAGTGCTTAGCCACTGTGTCACCAGGACTCCGTGAAGACAATAGAAACATTTTTAAATATATGTAGTGTTAAGTTGGAAAGAGCAGAATATAAAGTGTGTAGCTGTGATTGCAGCTGTATGAAAAATGGCATATGGAAAAAGACTTAAAAGAGATCCCTAAATGTAATAGTACAGTTATGGTTAATTCTTTTTTATTTCCAAAGCTTTGTCGTATGTACGTTACAGTTTTATTTTTCAAAATTGAACTTTTAGCTAAGAGAATGATTTTTTAAATCAACAGGCAACTTTCAGCTTTGTAGACGAAAAGCAGAGCTATCTAACATTCTAGGAACACTGAAGGTAAGGAACTGGAGGATAAAATTACGGTTAAGATGAAGTAGTCTCAGATTTTACACTCAGCTCCCTGCATTATCCTTTCTGTTTCAGTCTGTTTTGTACTGTTTCTTCTCTAGCTTTTTACTGCTGAAAGCCTTTCCCTTACTCCCTAATTTAGGAATTTCCTTAGAACTTTTAGATGAAATTTTGGGAATCTGACTAGTCTGTGTAATTGCCAGTGATTAGAATGAATGGTGGCAAAGTATCCTGAGAGCAAAGAGGCAGACGATGTAGAGTCAGAGTCACGGAAATGCTGTGATGGAAAGTAATTTGGGCAGGAGACAGGGGGTCATGCCCAAGCAGAGCTTGTTATAGTCTTCTCTGATCCTGCTGTGTTCTGTCCATTCCTTTGCATCTGTATATGTTGTTTTCTTATGAGAGCATATGCTCTTTTGAGAGCGTGGATGGTAGAGAAAGCTTTATAAAGGTTTCCCCTCTCCCATCCAACTTTTCTTTGGCCCCTCTTAGCACCTTGGTAAAGGAACATTGGTAGCACAAAGGTTGTGGTGGGCTAATAACCCAAAGTTGGCAGTTTGAACCCACCAGCCACCCTGCTGTAAAAAAGACTTGGCAGTCTGCTCCCTTAAAGAGTATAGCCTAAGAAACTCTGTGGGGCAGTTCTACTCCGTCCTGTAGTATTGCTTTGAGTCAAAATGGACATAATGGCATACTGACAGTGTCTGAGTAAGCATTCTGTTGAATTGCAGACAGGACGGTGGCTGGTGCAACTTGCAGGTGGTGCTAGGATTAGTAAGAACATTCGGTAGCACATAGAAAAGTGAACTGTGTGGCTCAGTTGATTAACTATTGTTCACGTATTTGTAAGTGCTGTGGAGTGTGTTCGTACTAGTTTGAGGGCTTACTGTCTTAAGTAGCTTTAAATATCAGTATATTGCAATACTTCATAGGTCTTTCATATAATAAGTTGACATCTGTGGTTTGTTCTGAAACAAAAGCAAGATTTAAAGACCTACAAAAAACCATTACTATCAAGTCAGCCACAAGCCAGTTTTTATAGTATTATCACTTTGTTAAAGTGTATGATTATTTTTAGTATTTACACTGTATATTTTTCAGTTGAGTGTATAAAATAGAAAAATGAAGTTTTTAATGTAGATTTTCATTTTTAATCATTTTAAAATATATTACTGATTATAATGGATTTTTTGAAATGTAAAAATTACAATTTTCTATTCAGTTTTCCATGTAAGGTTTAAAAATAATTTATTTGTTGCATAGGATAAAAACAATATGTTACAGTTACTCAAACTTCCAGAAATATGCATATAACCAAAGTTTTGACTGCTATTTTAAAATAAAAGTATCTGCCATTTTAAGAAATTTATTATCATCAGTTACAGCTTTTGACTTTCCTAGTGTCATGGAAAAACTGTACACTTCAAACTGTCAAGATTTCTTCTAAATAATGTTTTTTTTAATAAGACACTTCCTATCCCCAGTTTGTAGTTGTGTAGGTGATACCTGTCTTTCTACTATGTGTTTTCATCTTTCTGGCTTAAAAATGTACTAATGGACTTTTGATTGCAGCCAAGATGGAGTAACAGAGACCTAATTTACCCTTCTGGCTATAACAACAAAAACTAGACAAAATACATGAAGCAGCAGTTTCAAACGTGGAACAACAGTCAGCAAGGATGTTGATTTCTGAGAGTGGAAACAAACAAAGCGAGCCCTACAATTATACAAGCTTACTGTGTAGACAGAGTTTCTAGGCTACAGTGTAGGGAGGGAGAACTCAGGCAGATCAGAGCTGTCTCTTTGAATTGAAAAGACAGAGCTGGGGTCCAGGGACACTAAGACAACTGCAGTTTGGAGAGGAGAGAGCTGCACAAGGTGTGCAGACACTGCAGACAGTGTCCCTTAAGTCTTCACATGAGTACTGATCAGTGCATGTGCTGTTGTATGGCACTACCTAAAGCTAGAGAAAAGAAGCACCCGAAAGGATTAGGAGCAACAATCCTGTTGCTTACTCAGGGTTGGGAATAGTTTGTATCTCCATCAGCCAGAATGGAAAAATTTCATAAGTCACAGAACATCGGATAAAATACTAAGCAACATTTTTAAGCTAACTGTTAAAAGGAAAGAATTGTCAACCTACAGTTCTGTACCCAGCAAAGATATCTTTTAAAAGTTAAGATGAAATAGAAGACTTTTCTAGACACATGAAAACTGAAATAATTCATTGTTAGCAGACTTGTACTGTAAGAAATATTTGAAGATGTCCTTCATGCAGAAGGAAAATGATACCAGTTGGAAATCTGGATCTATACAATGAAATGAAAATCACAGGAAATGACAGATATGTCTATCAGTATAAAAGACTTCAAAGTTTTTAATCTTTTAAAGAGATAATAATTGTTTAAAGGAAAATGATAATGTACTGTGCAGTTCATACCATGTAAGCAAGCCCGGTGGTGCGGTTATTAAAGCAATTGGCTGCTAATCTGAAGGTTGGCAGTTTGAATCCAGCCGCTCTGTGAGAGAAAGATGTGGCAGTTTGCTTCTGTAAAGATTTACATCCTTGGAAACCCTATGGGACGTTTCTGTAGGGTTGCTGAGTCAGAATCAGCTTAGTGGCAGTGGTTTTTGGGGTTAATTGGTATGAAATGCATGACAGCAAAAGCTCAAAGATTAAGGGGTGGTACATGGAAGTATATTTTTGTAAGGTTTTTATATAATATGCAAATTGGTGTAATATTTAAAAGGTAAACTGGGATGAGTTAAAGACATGTACTTCACTAAAAGGTTACTTTTAATAAGTTAACAAAGGAGATAAAATGCAACTTAAATAGTACTCAATATAAATAAAGTCAAAAAAAGAACAAAGAAGAGTTAGAACAAATAGAAAGCAAACAACAACATAGTATATTGACATCAGTCACTCCCAGTTGCTACTGAGTTGATACCAATACCTCATGATAACACCGTGTGTGTGAAAGTAGAAAGGTACCTGGCCAATGTTTCAGAAGTGGATTGCCAAGCCTTTCTTCCAGGGTGCCAGTGAATGGGCTTGAACCCTCAACCTTTCAGTTAGCTAACAAACATACTAGCTATTTACACCACCCAGAGACTCATATTTTCACTAAACCATTTCAGTAATTGTATTAAACATAAACTATTTCAATGCCCCAATTAAAAGACAATGATTAGTAGATTGGTTTAAAAAAGGTAACCTGACTAGTTATCTACAAGACATACAAAGATACAAATAGACTAAAAGTAAAAAGTTAAAAAAGACTTGCATGCTAACACTGATCAACAAAGGTGAAATGAATGAGTTAATTTCAGATAAAATGTATACTAAAGCAGAGATTATTATTACAAGGACTAGAGGGGGTCATTTCATACAGGGTCAGTTCAAGTGGAATTAATAGTCCTAAATGTTTGTGCTTCTAATAACAGAGCTTCAAAATATACAAAGGAGAAACTGATAGAACTGAAAAGAGAAGTAGTCAGATTGACTATTACGGTTGGAGATTTTATCATCTCTTTCTCAGTAATTGATAGAAGACAGAATATTAGTAAAGATTTAATAAGGCTTGAACAACCTATAAACCATTGAAAGTAATTGGCGTTTACACAGCATTCTACACATCACAAGCTGGATACACATTTTCTTTTCAGTTGCACCTAGAATACTTACTAAGATCACATTTTGGGCCATGAAACAATATTAATAAACTTAAAATGATTTAAATAATATAAAGTATATCCTCTGACCAAAATGGAGTTAAATTAAAAGCCAGTAATAGGAAGATACCTGGAAAATCTCTATTTGGAAACACACACATTTCTAAGAAACCCTCAGGTCAAAGGAAAAATAGTGGATTTAGAGAGTATTTTTTTTCCTGAATAAAACGACAACAGCATATTAAAATCTGAAGTAGCTCAAGCAGTGATCAGATTAAAATTTATAACAATGTTTATATTTGAGAAAAAATAAAGTCACAAATCAGTGTCTAACTTTCACTTTAAGAAGCTAGAAAAAGAGCAGTTTAAACCAAAGGTTAGCAGAATAAATGAATTAAGTATAAAAGCAAAAATCAGTGAAATAGGAAACAAAAAGTAGAGAAAAGTCAATGAAATAAAAAGCTAGTTATTTGAGAATACCAATAAAAATAGATAAACCTGTAGCCTGACTGATCAGGAAAAAGTGAAGATAATAAATTACCAGTATCAGGACTAAGAGAGATGACACAGCTACAGATCCTTTAGTTACTAAAAAGGTTAATAAGGGAATAGTATGAATTAGTTTGTCAATGTATTAAATGAAACAGGAAAATTCCTCAAAAGGCACAAGTTACCAAAGTTCACTCAAGAAAAAATTGATAACCTGAATAGTTGTCTATCTGCTGAAGAAGTTTAATTTGTAGTTAAAAACAGTCCCACAAAGACCCCAGGTCCAAATGGCTCCTCTGGTGAGTTCTTCTGAACATTTGAGGAAGGCGTCATACTAATTCTACACGAACTCCTCTATCAAGCTGGTGCAGAGGGAATACTGCTTAACTCATTCTGTGAGACCGGCAGTACATTGATACCAAAAGCAGATAAAGACATTACAAGAAAAGAAAATGACATATTAGTATCCCTCCAGGAACATAGTTGTAAAATGCTAAACAAAAATTTATCAAATTCAAGAATTTGTAGAAAGGATAAAGTACATCATGACCAAGTAGGGTGTGTCCCAGGATTGCAGTGGTGGTTTAGCATTTGAAAAGCAGTCAGTGTAATTTACCACATTAGTAGAATAAGAAAAAGAAGAACCATATGATAATTCAGTAGATACAGAGAAAACATTTGTCAGAATTGGACACCACTGTTGATAAAAACCCTGAACAAACCTGGAATAGTAGAGAACCTTCTCAGCCTAATAAAGGGCATTTATGAAAAACCTATAGCTGACATCATACTTAATGGTGAAATACTGAATGTTTTCCTTTTAAGATCAGGAACAAGTCAGAGATGTCCATTGTTACCATTTCTCTTTGACGTTGTACTACCAGAGGTTCCAACCAGTGCAGTCAGGCAAGAAAAGCAAACAAAAAGCATCCAGATTAGAAAAGAAAAAGTCTAACACTATCTTTATTCATAGATAGTATTGCCTGTGATTTCTGTGAATAATTAAGTGAGCTTGGGGAAGTTGTAGGGTATAGATCATTATGGAAATTCATTTGTGTGAACAATCAGAAACTGAAATTTTAAAAGAATACAATTTATAGTAACATCAAAAATATGAAGTATGTAAGGATAAATTTCATGAATGGTGAACAAAACCTGAATACTGAAAACTATAAAATTGCTAAGGGAAATTTAAAAAGACCTAAGTAAATGGGAAGGTATTGTGTTCAGAATTTCAAAGACCCAATAGTGTTAAGATGTCAGTTTTCTACAAAAATACAGTGAATCCGAGTCCAAATCCCAGGAAGCATTTTTGTAGAAATTGAGAAGCTGGTTTTTCAGTGTTTATGGCAATACAAAAGGTCTAGCATGGCCCAAACCTACCAAATTATATAATTTACTTAAATACATGTAATATAGTGCATGTTAACTCTACCTCACTAATTTTTTTTTTTAAGGTATTATGTTCTTCAGCATTTATGTAATGCTGCTCAAATCTCAGAACCACTAAGAGACTCAGAAAACTTAAACATTTCAGTGAATGAGTTTCATTAGGGTAGGAAAATACAAAAATTGTCTATATCAAGTTTACTTACAACTTTAAAAAATATTTTTATTGTGGTAAAATGCACACAAAATCAGTCATTTGGGTTTAGCCATTTTGAAGTGTTCAATTCAGTGGTATTAATGAAACTCACACTTTTGTGAAACCATCAGTACTGTTTGTTTCCAGAACTTTTTTATCACTCCAACAGAAATTCTGTACCCATTAAGAAATAACTTCTCATTCCTCCTTGCCCTTCACCTTATGGTAACCACTCATTCACACCTTTATGTCTAGGTACTCCTGTAGGTGGGATAATACAATATTTGCCTTTTTGTTTCTGGTTATTTCACTTAACGTGTTTTCAAGGTTCATCCATTCGATAGTGTGCATTAGAACTTTGTTTCTTTCAATGATGGGGTAATATTCCCTTGTATGCATATACTATGTTTTGTTAATCCATTCATCAGTTAATGGACACCTAAGTTGTTCCACCTTTTGGCTATTTTATTTTCTTATTGTACTTTAGGTGAAGGTTTACAGAGCAAACTAGTTCTCATTAAACAGTTAACATACATATTGTTTTGTGACACTAGTTACCAACCTCATGACATGTCAGCTTTCCCCTTCTGCACCTTAAAAAAAAATAAAAGAATACCAAACCTGTTGTTGTGGAGTTGATTACAGCCCTAGCGAACCTACAAGACAAAGTAGAAGTACCCCATAGGGTTTCCAGGGAGTGGCTGGTGTATTCAAACTACTGACCTTCTGGTTCACTGCTATAACTCTTAACCATTACACCACCAGGTTTAGACCTTGAGTTCTGCATTACCAGCTTTCCTGTCAGCTCCTGCCTTCATGTCCTTGACCTTGTCCTGGTGTGCCCATTTAGTCTCATTTTGTTTTATGGGCTTGTCTACTCTGGCTGAAGGGTGAACCTCAGGAGTGACTTCGACAGTGACTGAAAAGGATGTTTGGGAGCATACTTTTAGAGTTTCTCCAGTAAGTCTGGTCTTTTTGTATGTGTGAATTAGAATTCTTGTATGCATTTTCCCTAGCTCTGTCCAAGACCCTCTTGGAATCCCTGACAGACCAGTCAGTGGCAGTAGCTGGTTACCATCTGACTGTGCTGGACTCAGTCTGATGGAGATTGTAGTGGTTTGGGCTCATTATACCTTTAGACTCCTCTTTCCCTTGTGTCTTTGGTTTTTCTCATTCTTCCTTGCTGCAGACATGGTGGGACCAGTCAAGTATCTTAGATGGCTCCATGAAAGCTTTTAAAACCCTAGATCCTAGCACCAAAATCAAATGTAGAACATTTTCTTTATACACTGTGTTTTGGAAGTAAAGCTAGATGTTCCCTGAGACCATGGTCCTCACAACTTTCACCCCAGTAATTTGGACCCTCATGGAGTTTAGATGTGTCTGTGGAGCTTTCATGACCTTGTCTTGAACAACTTATGCTGACATCCCCAGTGTTGTGTACTGTCTTACCATTCACCATGGTTACCACTTATCTGTTGTCTGTTTAGTGTTTTTCCCTCCCCACCCCTCCACTCCCTCATAACCATCAAAGATTGTTTCTTTATGGTGTAAATCTTTCATGAATTTTTATAGTAGTGGTTTCATAGAATAATTGTCCTTTTGTAACTGACATATTTCACTTAGTATAAATGCTCTGTAGGTTCATCCATGTTGTGCAATGCTTTGTGAATTCTTTATCATTGTGTAATATTTCATTGCGTGTACCAGTTTCTTTATTCACTCATCTGTTGATGGGCGTCTAGGTTGTCTCCATCTTTTTGCTGTTGTGAACAGTGCTGCAGTGAACATAGGTGTGCATTTGTCTGTTGGTGTGATGGCTCTTATTTTTCCTGGGTATATTCCTAGAAGTGGGATTTCTGGATCATGTAGTATTTCCATTTCTGGCTTTTTTCGTTATGATTGAATGAGAATATACAATCCCATATAAATTTGCATACCCACCAACGAGCAGCTCCCTCCGCATTCCCTGCCTGGTGACAGCACACTCCTCTTCTCCATTCTGTACATGTCATATCCTCCTAATAATCTCTCCTGTCCCCTCCTCTTCACCCTCTCCCCCATGTCCAGTAAGAGATTAGCTGGATGACATCCTGTAGATGCATAGAACCAGAAAGTGCACACAGGATATGGTCGCTGTGTGTCACCAAGTCCGACCATTTCTGTCCGAAGAGTTGACCTCCATTATGATTTATGGACAGGGGCAACATCAGGGCCAGGGGCCATGCTCCCAGGGAAACCCTGAAGCCCCTGGACCATCAGTTGCGGTCTTTTAGTAGAGATCTCAGTATGCACCCCTTTTGATTTTTGTGTTGCCTGTGAGACTCAACTTTGTGAACCCCATCACCATTTCTGGCTTTTTTAAGGAAGCACCATGTTATTTTCCAAAATAGTTCTACCATTTTTCATCCCCGCCAGCAGTGCATAGACTTCCAATCTGTCAGCAACCTGTCAAACGTATTTTCTGTTCTTAGAATTCGTGCCAGTAATGTGGTGAGATGGTATCTCATTTTGGTTTTGATTTGTGCTTCTCTGATTACTAGTATCATGAGCATTGCTTTGTGTGTCTATTAACCACTTGAATGTCTTTGGTGAAGTGTCCGTATCGTTTGCCCATTTTTTAGTTGGATTATTTGTCTTTTTGTTGTAAAGGCATTGGATTTTCCTGTAGATTTTAGACATTAAACGTTTGTTGCATGTATCATGGCTAATTTTTTTTCGCTAGTCTGCAGGTTATTTTTTTATTGTTCTGATGAAGTCTTTTGATTAGCGTAACTGTTAAATTTTTAGAAGATGAAATTTTTAGAACGTTATCTTCTGGTATTTGTGTGTTGTTAGGTAAGGTTTGCATCCTGTTCAAGCCATGTGCTGCAGCCTCTAGCATTGACCTTACTTTTTCTTCTCTGATCTATATAGTTTCTGGTTTTATATTAGGTCTTTGATTCCATTTTGAATTAGTTTTTGTGTATGCTATAAGGTATGAGTCCTGTTTCCTTTTTTTTTTTGTAGATGAACATCCAGTTTTGCCAGCACCATTTCTCCATTTAATGAACTTCGGGTCTTTTTCAGAAGACCCCGCGACTGTAGGTGGATAGATTTACATCTGGATTCTCAGCTCTGTTCTGTTAGTCCATGTGTTTGCTGTTACACCAGTACCAGACTTCTTTGACTACTGTAGTTATATAGTAGGTTCTGAGGTCAGGTAGTGTGATTCCTCGTACTTGACTGTTCTTCTTTAGTGTGTTACTTATCTAGAGCCTCTTCCCTTGGCTTACGAAGTTAATGATTAGCTCTTTTTTCTCTTTAAAGAATGCTACTGATATTCATATCAGGATGGCAGTGTTTTTGTAGGTTGCTTTAGGTACTTATCCATAACCATGGTATGTTTTTACATTTATGTAGGCCTCTTTTTGGTTCCATCTTTTGGCTTTTGTGAATAATGATACAGTGAACATTGGTGTACAAATATATGTTTGAGTCCTTGCTTTAAACTGATTTAGTATACCGAAGAGTGGAATTGCTAGGTTGTAGGTGCCATTACATTTAACTCTGAGGAATCGCAAACTGTTTGCCACAGCAGCTGCACTATTTACAGCCTTACTACCAGTACACAAGCGTTCCTCTTTCTCTATATCTTTACCAGCACTTCTTGTTTTCCGTTCTTTTGATAACAGGGCAGCTAAGTAAAGTCTCACTGTGGCTTTTATTTATATTCCCTTAACGACTAGGGGTATTGGTCATTTTGAATCAGTCAGTCATATGGTCTGCTATGCCTGGAATGACAAACTGAGGAAGAATGACACTGCATTCAGTCCCGAAAGGAACATTTCAAGACCTGTCCTGATGTACAGCACTTGTCAGTGATAAGGTAATGTCTGTACAACTACAAGGAAGTCCAGTTAGTACTACTGTAATTCAGGTTTACACGCCAACCACTAAGGCCAAAAATGAAGAAGTTGAATGTTTTATTAACTTCTGCAGTCTGAAACTGATCAAACATAGCATCAGTATGCGTTGATAATTACTGGTAATCGGAATGTGAAAATTGGAAACAAAGAAGGATTGGTAGTTGGAAAATATGGCTTATGTGATAGAAAGGATGCCAGAGATCTCTTGATAGAATTTTGCAAGACTGACAGCTTCTTCACTGCAAGTGTCTTTTGTTCACCTACAGAAAGAGCAGCTATACATGCAGACCTCATCAGATTGAATACTCAGGAATCAAATCAGCTACACCTGTGGAAAGAGATGGTGGAAAAGCTTGATATCATCAGTTAAGAACAAGGCCAGGGGCCGACTGGAACAGACCATCAACTGCTCATGTGCAAGTTCAGGTTGAAACTGAAGAAAATTAGAACAAGTCCGCTAGAGCTAAGGTACAACTTTGAGTATACCAAACCCAAACCCACTGCCTTTGACTCATACTGACCCTATATACCACCTGAATTTAGAGACCATTTCAGGAATACACTTGATGGATTCAATGCTGATGATCGAAGACCAGATGAGTTGTGGAACAGCATCAAGGATATCATATATGAAGAAATCAAAACGTCATTAAAAAGCAGAGAACAAAGAAAAGACCAAGGATGTCAGAAGAGACTCCAGAACTTGCTGTAGAGTGTTAAATGGCTAAAGCGAGAGGAATAATGAAGTAATACAAGCTGAATAGAAGATTTCAAAGGGTGTCTCGAGAAGACAAAGTACTATAATGACATGTACAGAGCCTTGGAGATAGAACTACAGAAAAAAATTCAGCCTTTGAATTGCTTGATTGAAGGATTCTACCAAGAAAGTATTAAATGACACAGGAAGCTTTGAAGGAATACACAGAGTCACTATACCAGAAAAAATTGGTCTTTGTGCAACCATTTCATGAGGTAGGATATGATTAGGAACTGATAGTAGTGAAGGAAGAAGTCCAAGCTGCACTGAAGGCATTGGCAAAAAAAGAGAAAAAAGGCTTCAGGAATTGACAGAAAACCAACTGAGATGTTTCAACAAACCAGTGCAGCATTGGAAGTGCTCATTTGTCTATTTCAAGAAATTTGGAAGACAGTTACCTAGTTTTTGCCTATTCCAAGAAAGGTGATCAACCAAATGTGGGAATTACAGAACAGTATCAATGATATCACACTGAAGTAAAATTTTGCTTAAAATCATTCAAAAGCAGCTGCAGCAGTATACCAACAGAGAACTGCCAGAAATTCAAACTGGATTCAGAACCAGGGATATCATTGCTGATGTCCATTTGATCATGACCAAAAGCAGAAAATTCCGAAAGATGTTTAACTGTGCTTTGTTGACTATGCAAAGGCATTCAACTGTGTAGATCATAGCAAATTATGGATAACGCTGCAGAGAATGGGAATTCTAGAATACTTAATTGTGCTAGTAAGAAGCCTGTACATAGGTCATGAAGCAGTGATTCTAACAGAATGAAGGGTACTCTGTACTTTAAAGTCAGGAAAGATGTGTGTTAGGGTTATATTATTTCACCATACCTATTTAATTTGTATGCTGAGCAGGTAATCTGGGAAGCTGGACCCTGTGAAAAAAGATGAGGCATAAAGATTGGAAGAAGACTCAGTAACAGCTTGCATTATGCAGATGACACAATCCTGCTTGTAGAAAGTAAAGAGGACTTGAAGCATGTTTTGAGGAAGATCAAAGACCACAACCTTCGGTATGAATTACACGTCAACATAAAACAGAATTTAGCCTAGGGACATCCATTTTGGGTACTTGACCTCCAGAACTGTAAGATAATAAATTTTTAGTATTTAAACTGTTGGATTTTTGGTAATTTGTTGTGGTAGTTTTATAAAATGAATATAGTATTTAAGGAGGAAAGCTCAGATACAATAATATTTTGTGGAGGGTTGCAAAGGAAAGTGAACTGTGTAAAACCAAATAATTACCTCCTTTCCCCAGGAATTACTTTTCCTTGTGTTTTATTAAGCATCAGTCCCCTAGAAAAAAAATATTTATTTACTTATGTAAAATAATTTTAAATAGAAAATATTAAACTTTGAATAAATCCGTCTTTGTCATCTAACTGTCTGAAATTTACACATGGAGAAACTGAATGAAGGCCAAACATCTCTGCAGCTATGCCTCCTGGCATGGTTCATTGTACCCTTTAATTAGGTTCCAGGATCATAGAATATCTGAGTCACTCCTGAGGGTGTTTACTTATAGAGACAAATCTTCACCTAGTTGACAGGATTAATTAATGAAATTAAGTTGTCACCGTGGAAGGCTTTAAGACCCTGTCTTTGAGAAGATATAAGTTGTTATATTAACACCAGACTTTGCCAAGCCAAGTGCCGTCTACTGGCCAGTAATTAACAGCTGCATGCAAGAGAAGATACTCATCCTGGATGAAGGAGTTTAAGAGATGGTAGGGATACATCAAAAACACTTTCCGTATTTCCTCCTGCCATATAGTTTGCATTTTCCTTCCCAAACACTGAGTTTCCCCAGTGATGGAATATATCAACCTTTATCAAAACCTAAGACCTAGAGAGTCTGGTCTTGAGTTTGAGAGCTGTTCTTTCCCTTCTGTCTCCTCAGATGGGCATTTAAGGGCTTTTTTTTTCTATGTAAAGGTCTGTTCTCGGACCCAAGATACCATTCTTGTACAGTTTTTCTCTTGGAACATGTAATGGATCTTGGGAAAAATATAGTGAAGCCAGGTTCTAAATTTGTTTATATTATAGTGATTTTATCTTATTTTGGCTCATAATTTAGACTCTTGAAACATTTAATGAGAATACTGTATGTTTTAAAGGATACGGTATAACTGAAAGTAGATTATGTGCAGGAAACTTTCCTCCCAGGTTTCCTTCATCTGCAGTTCAGCTCTCTGAACCATCTTGTCTTCCACCTGTTAGTTGTATACCCAGTGATTGATTGCTGGATATAGACCCTTCTTCTTGGCTGCCAAACCAAAATAATTGTGATAAATCTGCTACATGTTTGCACATGCAAGGGCATACCCTTATAATGTATTTCAGAGATAGATTGATTATGGTTAGATTTTCTTAGAATAGAAAATTATTTTTTATATACATACTTGAAAGCTGAATTACCTAACCATTCTCCAGGTTAAAATTTTCCAAATAGATTTAGAAAGAAATATAGTCAATTTTGATGACATTTCCACACTGATTCCTTATATTGTCTGATATTTTACCATCTTTACATTGATTATTTTTGAAAAATGTGAATTCATGTCAACATTTATTGAATGCTGATTATATGCTAGTTGCTTGCACTAGGTGATGGGGGTACAAAAATGCATAGGATGGAGTCTCCTTTGGAGGTGATAAAAATGTTTTGGAACCAAGAAGAGATCCAGGCAGCCAAAAACCACATGCGGACATGTTCACGATCTTTAGTTATTAAAGAAATTCAAATCAAGATGACAGTGAGATACCATCTCAGCCCAACAAGGTTGGCCATGATCCAGAAAACACAAAACAACAAATGTTGCAGAGGCTGTGGAGAAAGTGGAACCCTCCTACACTGTTGCTGGGGTTGCAAAATGGTCCAGCCTCTTTGGAAAGCAATCTGGCGCTTCCTTAAAAAATGGATATTGATATACCATTTGACCCAGTAATTCCAGTACTTGGGATATATCCTACAGAATCAAGGCCTTAGATACCAACGGGCACATGCACCAGAATGTTTATCACAGCACAGTCCACGATAGCAAAAAAATGGAATCAACCCAGATGCCCAACAGCAGAAGAATGGATAGGTAAACTATGGTATATATACACAATGGAGCACTACGCAATGATAAAGAACAACGATGACTCCAGGAAACATCTCATGACCTGGTTTCAACTGGAAGACATTATGTTGAGTGAAAGTAGTCAATGACAAAAGGACAAATACTGTACGAGACCTCTACGATAAGATCTCAAAAACAGACTTGTGTATAGAAGAAAAGACTCTGACAGCTGCAAGGGAGGGAGGGAGGGAAGGGGTTTAGATTAGATAGTTGCTAGGTATCTGGTTGGGTGAAATCGGTGATAGCACACATTAGAAACAAGAACAATATTAAGTGGACTTAAACATAGCATGAGTACTCCTTCCATCTTAACCCAACATTGCAAGGATAGAGTAGCTGGGGCAGGGGGCGGGGGACCATGCTGTTAGGCGAAAGTGAGGCCAATTGGCACAACTAGCGTTTTGCTAAGAGGGCTCACTGCACCCCACGTTGGTGAGTGGGGTGAGTGGCATCTGGGGTCTTAAAAGCCGCCAAGCTGCCATCCGAGGGCACAGCAAATGGTCCCAACTCAGCAGGAATGGATGCTCACCGAGGACCAAAATCACATGGGGGAAGGACAACCCAGAAGACAAAGAGACCCACATGAGTGAGTGCCTACATCGACTTGGGACTGGAAGAACTGGATGGTGCCCAGCCACCCCCAGTGATAGCCGCAATGGAGCTCACTAAGTTGAGTCTCACTGGCAACACAAGAATAAAAAGGGATGCACCCTGAGATCCCCACTAAAAGACCTCAATTGATGGTCCAATGGTTTCGGGGTTCCCCTGGGAGCATGGCCCCTCGTCCTGATGTTGCCCTTGACCATAAATCATAACAAAGGTCCACGCTTCGGACAGGGATGGATTGGACTTGACGATGCAGTGACCATATATTGGATGCACTTTATGGTTCTATACATCTATAGGATGTCATCCTGCTGACCTCTGGCTGGAGGAAGGAGAATGGGTGGAGAGGAGGGGAAAAAGAGACTGTTGGGAGAATGAGACATGTATGGAGCAGAGAGGAATAGTGTGCTGTCACTGGGCAAGGAGAGCAGTGGAAGCTGCATATAGGTGGGTATGTAAATTTATATGGGAATGTATATTTTCACTCAGTTATATTAAATAAAAAATTAAAAAGAAAATGTTTTGGAACCAGAAATGTTGGCTGTACAACACAGTGAATTTGTATGGTACCACTTTAAAATGATTGATTTCATCTTATGTGAAAAGAATACAGTGTGTTCTCCACCTATTCAATGTTTGTAGTCTTTATGTCATATCTTACCTTGTTGGGCTATCTTTGAAATCGCTAGCAGATTTAGAACCAAACCAACTGTAATGAATCAACTCAAGTCAGTAGTCTACCAGTGAGTACCATCTGACCCAACAGTTCTACTCTCAGATATAGGAGGAATGCCAGTCAAGTTCGTGAACTCATCCTAGAAAAAGTGCTACATACCTTGTTGCTGAATATCATTATGGTCACCTTCAAAGTACTCCCTGTGGGAAGCTATGCACTGAGGCCAGTGCTTAGTCCACCCTTCAAAGCAATTTTTGAACTCTTTGTGGAATGGCCATCAGAGCTGTCATATTACCCCTGATGCCCTGATTGTCATCAAAAGGTCTTGTTTTATATTTTTCCTTTATCTTTGGGCAAAGACAAAAGTCTTTGGGGGCCGGATCCAGTGAGTAGGTAGGGTGTTTCAATACAGTTATCTGTTTACTGGTTAAAAATTCCCTCAGAGACAACTATACAGTGAAGTTTGTGAATTTGCCACCATGCTCAGTGGCCATTCCAGAAAGAGTTCTAGAGTTGCTTTGGAGGGTGGACTAGGTGCTGGCCTCAGTGCTTAGTTTCCTAAGGGAATACTTCAGATGTGAGCATAGTGATATTCAGCAGTGAGGTATGTAGTACTTAGAACAAATGAGTTCACAGACTTAATTGTTGGACCTCGTACATCCAAGAGAAATGAAAACACATGTCTACACAAAAACTTGTAGATGAGTATTTATAGTGCATTATGTGTAATAGCTGGAAGGTGAAAACAACCTAAATGTCCATCAGCTGAGGAATGGATAATATATCCATACAATAGAACATTATTTGGCCACAAAAAGGAATGAAGTACTGATACATGCTACTACATGTACGAATTTTGGGACTTGCTAATTAAAGGAAGCCAAAAAAGACCACATACTGTTTACTTCCATTTATATGAAATGTCTAGAACAGAGAAATTTGCAGAGACTGTAAGTAGATTTAGTGGTTACTTAGAGCTGGAGGATTTCTTTTTGAGGTAAGGAAATGCTGTGGTGATGGTTGCACATATTTGTGAATGCACTAAATACCATTATATTGAACATTGAGAAGTGTACAGTTTTATGACATGTTAGTTGTCTTAGTAACAATTTAAAAAACAAGGTAAAACTAGAGACTTGCAGATACATATGAATTCAGTTTATGTACCTTATGAAAAAAATTATTGCTAGATAGTTCAACAAAATGCAAAATGAATCCTAAATTGTTGGGCTTTTTAAAAAAGAAGCCAAGCTTCAGTAGACAAGGTGATGGATCACACTTTGTACCAGGGAGAGAAAGCAGTCTTCCTTGTCTAACTAATCCCAGCAATGCTCTGTTCTGCTCTGCTCTCAGACTGGGCTCTCCAGTTAACTTCCTGGGACTCATTCCTGCATTCTGTGATGCTCCTTTGGGAAGAGCTGTTCCTACAGTTGGTGTTTGGAAGGCAGTTTGCTCTTCTGTGTTCTCTCCTTCGGTCTGACCTCATCTGCTTCCTGATTTCCAGGAATTCCCCCAAATTTCTGGCTCACCACAGATGCACCTTATTTTCCATCTCAGAGGCTTATAAATTTAAAAATCTTTGTCATTTCAGTGTGTTCTTGGAGAGAGAGTTTGTAACTTGGTATTGTCTTTCAGCTTTCTTGAGGCCAAGTAGGGTAAAACCATGTTGGGGAAAAATAATGTATTTGGGTTCATTTTTTATTGTCTTATGCTAGTATTTGGATAGTGCTAATATTTTTTAGATTTTTTTGTTGTTGTAATACTTATGTAAGTCTTTGCCTCCTACTTATTTGAGAACAGTAACTCACCAAATACATGGGTTGCCATGAGTCAGAAATAACTGGATGGTAACTAACAGTGACAACCCATTCAAGTAAGCAGTGAGAGAAAGCTGAGTTTAATTTGGTCTGTGAACTTTGCTTTCTTCAATAATTACTTGTGCTGAGAAGAAAAGTGAGTTTACCCAAACACTGTGTATATCTAAGAGATAAAACAGAGAAGGACATAACTGGTAACTAAAAGGCAGTGGTTCTATTTAGGATTTCCTTGCCTCTCTTGTCTTCAAGTGGAGACATGTAAGTGCCTTGGGTTGGTGGTGATCTAACTATGTAAACAGCTATCACTGTTGGAGGCTTGACTCAGAATTTTGGGAATGTGTTGGAAATGTAAAGGTTAAGGGGAAGGTAGGAGGATTAAGGAGAAAAAAAGAGTTAAGACTGGCTGACGATTCTGTTCATTCTGTCTGCTCTTGCCATTGGTTTCTTTTTTAAAGGAGCAAAAAGAAGTGTGTGAGTGTCTATTAGAAGTATTTTTCTGTATCTCCTCATTCCTCACCCCACTACAGAGGAAGAAGTTACCTTGGGGGAAGTAGGTAAATAAATGTAATGCTATATAGTTCATATTAAGCTGTGTAGTTCATATTTAGGATCCTTAATGGTGCAGGATTAAATGCTGAGCTAGTAACCAAAAGGTTCAGGGTTTGAAGCCACCAGCTGCTCCTCAGGGAGGAAGATGTGGCAGTCTGCTTTGATCAAGGTTACAGCCTTGGAGACCCCGCAGGGGAACTCTACCCTGGCCTGCAGGGTTACTGTAAGTTGGAACTGACTTGACAGCAACAGTTAACTAGTCTGTATTTATCCTATTTCCTTGCACATGTATCTTTTTAAAAGTGTCTATCGTACCTAAGATTAGATAACTCTCCTGTGTAGTTATATCTGAAAGTTTGAGAAGGGCCTGGTGTTGAAAGTAAAGGAAGGCTTTCCAATCTATTACTGCATGGAGATTTTCAAAATTAAGCTCAGCTGGTACTGCATTCTGTTAGGAGCCTTGTGTTTTCTATCTTTTGCATAGGAACCTGAAAGCCTGTGTGGTCCGTACATCTGTGGTGCTTAGAAAGTGTGCTCCTGTAACTTTTTCTGCTTCAAACAAAGTAGCCAACTCCTGTATTCTTTTCTTTCTGAAAACTCTCCTGTTAGCCAAGCCCAGCGAGTGGGATCCGACTCATGGCGATTCTCCTGTTAGACAGTGAAATAATCTGATGCAAGATATCTGTGTTATTAGCAGAGAGAAGAAAAGCACAGTAGGGAATATACACAGGGAATTAGTGGGCAAGGCTTTAAAATGAGTTCTCATCTGACAATTTAGTTACGTTAACAGACGTTTTCAGTACACTGTTGGTGAAATGTTAGGCGTTTCTCATTTTTCTGTTATGTCTCAGGTGTTTACTGACTAGCATTTTGGAGAGTACATGCTTATCTGGCATGTCCGTAACAGAAGGAACTGTGTGTTCCCTTCCTGATGTACTGGGTAGCAGTTTCGTCCCTTTGGACAGTTCAACACAGCAAGCTTTATCGTAGATTAATATCCATAGCTACATAGTGATTTTAAATCCAGAATAAACCTAGGGTAGGGGAAAGAAGTCAAGGCTCTCTTATGAAAACAGTGAGACTTTCTCAGTGAGTCTTACAGGTTTTTTAGGAATTATCTATTCTTATGCTGTTTTTCATATAAAAGTAGATAGAGAAAAAACAGTTACTTGGTTATGTTTTGTTTACAAAAATCTGTATCCCCAAACCATACTGGAATTAAAAGGATAATGCTTGGAGAATTCAGTTTTAAATAAGAATTTAGATTTAAATAAGTCTGAAAGTTCAGAAAAATTTATATATTTTTTTATTTATGCTACGCCCTTCATATTGACTCAGTGCTCCTGATGAGAGCCACCCTCTGAGATGACTAAAATAACTTCATCCGTTGAAATGTCAGAACTTAAAATGAAGAGCAAGTTCCTATATCCTGTGGGACCTATAAATCTGCAATCAGTTTATACAGGTTCTCTATTTATTTGAGACTAAATAAGACATTTGTCTGCAAAGCAGCACAGTTAGGCCCAAAAGAAGTTGTTTGGGGTTTGTGTATGCGTGTTTTAATACTTTTTTTTTTATTGTAAAATGTGTGTAACAAAACATTTCACCCAGTTTTATGTGTACAATTCACTGACATTAGTTGCATTCACCATGTTATGCAACGATCACCACTATATCTGTTTCTAAAGTTTTTCATTACCCCTAGTAAAAACTCTGTACCACTCAGGCAGTATCCCCTCATCCCTGTTCTCCCTCCTTTCTGCCCCAGCAACCATTAGTGAACTTTGGTCTTTATGTGTTTGCCTGTTCTGGATATCTCATACTAGTGGAATCATTCAGTATTTGTCCTTTTATGTCTGACTTACTTGATGCAGCATTCATTAGAACTTTATTATCTGTTTATAACTGAATAATGTTTCATTGTACATATATATGTGTGTGTGTATATATATACACACACACAATACTGTGTTTATCCGTTGATGGACATTTGGGTTGTTTCTACCTCCTGGCCAGTGAACATTGGTGTGTAAGTACCTGTTCACATTTCTTCTTTCATTTGTTTTGAGTATGTATGCTGGGTCACAAGGATATTTCTGTTAACCTTTTGAGGTACGGACTGAGTATTTCCATAATGGCAACATCATTTTATGATGCCATCGGGAGTCAATAAGGAGTCCACTTGCTCGACATCCTTGTCAACACTTGTTATTTTCCATTTTTCTGATAATAGCTGCCTTGGTGGCATAAATGGCTAACACATTTTGCTGCTAACTGAAAAGCTGACAGTTTCAGTTTACCCAGAGCCTCCTAGGAGGAAAGATGACCTAGCTTCCAAAAAGTTAGCTATTGAAGGACACATGGAACACAGTTCTCTGACACACGTGGGGTTGCCGTGATTTGGAATCATCTCTGTGACAGCTGGTTTAGTAGGGGTGAGATGGTATTGCATTGTAGTTTTACTTGCATTTCCCTAATGACTAGTAACATTGAGCATTGTTTCATGTGCTTGTTGGCTATCTGTATATCTTCTTTGATGATATATTCAAGTCCTTTGCCAGTTTTGTAATTGGTTTGTTTTTCCTTTGTTGTAGAATTGTAATTCTTCATATATTCTGGATATTAAGCCTGTATCAGACATGTGATTCTCAGATATTTTCACCCAGTCTATACGATATGTTTTCATTTGCTCATGAAGTCCACTGATGCACTGATTTTATCCATTGATTTTTATGCAGTCCCATCTGTCTATTTTGTCTTTAATCCTTTGCTGTTGATGTCATAACCGTAAATCTGTTGTTGAAAACTTAGGTCTTTACACATTACTCTCATGCTTTGTTCTAAGAGTTGTATTTTTAGTTGTTACAATTCAGTCTTTGATCCATTTTGAGATAATTTTTATAGATGGTGTGAGGTATGGGTCCAACTTTATTTTTTTTGCATGCAGATATTCAGTAGTCTTGGCACCTTTTATTGAAGATTTTTATTTCTCTATTGCATGGACTCAGCACTCTTTTGAAAAATAATTGGCTGTAAATGTTTGGGTTTATTTCAGGGTTTTCAGTTCTATTCCATTGGTCTATGTGCCTGTTATAACAGTACCAGATTATTTTGAGTACTGTAGTTTTATTTTTTGAGATTGGGAGGTGTGAGTCCTCCTACTTTGCTCTTTTTCAAGATTGCTTTGGCTGTTTAGGGCTCCTTGCAGTTTTATATAAATTTTAAGATTTACTTTTCTATTTCTGCCAAATAGGCTGTTAGAGTTTTGATAGGGATTGCATTGAATATATGAATCACTTTGTGAAGTATTGGCATTGTAACAATATTAAGCCTCCCAGTCCATGAACATGAAATGTCTTTCCATTTATTTAGGTTTCGATTTTTTTTTCAGCAGCATTTATAGTTTTTTAGTATACAGTTTTTTCATATGTAGCTAAATATATTCCTAGGTATTTTATTCTCTTAGGTGGCTATTGTAAATAGGATTGTTTTCTTAATTTCTTTTTCAAATTACTCATTGTTGGCATACCGAAAGGAACCTAGCTGATTTTTGTATGTTGACATTGTATCCTGCCAGTTTGCTGAATTCATTTATTAGTTCTAGTAGCTTTCTTGTGAATTCTTTGAAATTTTCTATATATGTGATCATAGGGATAGTTTTACTTCTTCCTTCCCAGTTTGGATACCTTTTATGTTGTTTTCTTGCCTAGTTGCTCTGGCTATGATTTCTATTACAATACTGAATAGTAGTAGCAAAAGTAGGCTTGCTTGTTTTGTTCCTGATCCTCAGGGGAGAGCTTTCAGTCTTTCCCCATTGAATATCTAGCTGTATTTTTTTTTCAAGGCCATTCACCGTATTATGGAAGAAAAATGCTTTTTATTGAAAATATTTTCATAAAAAAAATTTAGCTGAAGCCCAAATGGTGAGCATTCAGAAGAAAAGTATTGTCTTTGGATGTGTTGTCACCCTTACTCAATGCTTTGTTTTTAGTTTTTTGAGACATTTGTGTGCACATTTTCTGTCCCTTTCTTAGGTGTTTAGAAGTAAGTAGCAGACATGATGACACTTCTTCCCTAAATACTCCAGCGTGTACCTCCTAAGAACAAAGATATTGATCTGTGTAAAACTACAACACCATATCACACCAGGAAAGCTAACATTATACAAAACAAAACTGAACAGGACGAAAAAACTCACTGCCATGAAGTCATTTCTGACTTTTAGCAACCCTGTAGAACAGAGAAGAACTGCACCATAGAGTTTCTGAGGAGTGTCTGGTAGATTTGCACTGCTGACTTTTTGGTTAGCCAACTTAGCACTCAGCTACTACACTGCCAGGGACTCCAACATAATACAGTAATATTCTCATATATAATGTACTTTTCCAAAATTTTGTAATTCTTAAAAATATATATATCCTATATAGTTAAATTTTTTTTGTTTTATTGGGCTTTAGGCGAAAGTTTACAGTGCAGATTTCTCATTCAAAAACATGTACACAGATTGTTTTCTGACATTGGTTGCAGTCCCTGCAATATGACAGATGACTCTCCACCTTTACACACCATGTTCCCCATGTCTGTCTGTCCAATTTTCCTGTCCCTTCTTGCTTTTGGTCTGCTATGTTAGACTGAAGTAAAAGAGCCCTTTATAACTCTGTGTTTCCCTAATCCAGCATCCAGCCAATGATCACATAGTGCATTTTGGTTGTAGCGTTTCTTCAGTCACTTCAATTGAAAATAGACCTCCTGTAATATTTTTTTTTTTTTTGTCTTTAATGATTTTAACATTTTTTGGCAGAGCTTGACCATTTGTTTTATAGACATGTTTCACAGTCTTATTTTGTCTTTTCTTCTTGATTAATTTCAAGTTACACATTTTTCATAGGAGTATCACATAGGCAATGTCTGCTTCCCATTAATGCACATCAGGAGGCACAATAATAATAGTTTGCCTCATTATTGGTTTTGCAGAAGTTAGTTATGATTGCATGTAAGTTGTTAAGGAAGTATCAGTCAGATCACTTCATTGGAAAGGCCTTTTGTCTTTTTAAATAACTGATACTCTGTAGAGTGATGTTTTGAATATGTGTGGCTGCCCTGTTTCCCTTAAACCTCTCACTTGGTGGTTTTAATTTGCTCAGTTGATTAAATCATGGTTTGCTTGGGAGTATATTGATGGGTATCAGTGTATCTGTGAAGGCTTTGGATTTTTTTTTTTTATGTGAGTGCATTCTTTCACTGATACAGCCTGTGACCCCAAAAGATTTAAAAGATCTTTCAAGAAACTTTTACATGTTCTTATGCATCAGAAAAGACTGTTATAACCTGAGAGTCAACCTTTTTCATGTAATTTTCCTAATTATCTTGCCCAATACCACATATAGCTAGGTACTCAGTTTTTGTTTTTGTTTGTTTGAGAACAGTTTGTTCTGGCCTTTGGCTTATTCTAAGCCAGGCATTTGGAGTTTTTGTTTATTTGTTATAAACTGTTTTAGAAATTAGAGCAAAGGGGTTTAGCCCTTGGTTTTGGGTGTTCTCTTTGAAGATTTTTGGGCACAGCCAAGTTTGATTTATGTCTTTGCTGACACTGAAATAAAATAAAGTAAGATCAACTGGAAGTTGGTTAAAATACTCATATAGTTTTAGTTAGCTAATGATTTGTATCAGTAAGACATTTTTCAGAAGTACAAAATAACATTTTTTAATTATGACTGAGAGAAAATGTACATTCCCATATAAATTTATATGCTCACCTATATACAGCTTCCACTGCTCTCCCTGCCCAGTGACAGCACACTATTCCTCTCTGCTCTATACATGTCCGTCCTCCTAACAGTCTCCTTTCCCCTCCTCTGCACACACTCCCCTTCCTCCAGCCAGAGATCAGCAGGATGATATCCTATAGATGCATAGAACCATAAAGTGCATCCAATATATGGTCACTCTGCATTGCCAAGTCCAATCTATTCGTGTCTGAAGAGTGGACCTTTGTTATGATTTATCAGCAAGGGCAGCATCAGGGCCAGGGGCCAAAATAACTCTTTTTTGACTATGTAGACAAAAGGGCTCAGCGGTTAACATTAGGGCACCAGAAATCTCTTAATGAACTAATGTGGAATAGCTTTAGAAGTGGTTAATTCTTGACTCCATGCTCAGCTAGGAGAGCAGTATAGAATTATCACTGGCAGCTTGCAGTGAAGTCATGTTTAGGTCATTGACTTAACATTGGTTTGCCCTTGACAAAGTGTTGGGTTGCTGACAATAGTGATAAGAAATAGCATTTGAATAGTACGCTTTTAAAATAGATGTTGTCCCAGTTAGTCAGATTTTCACCGTAGTTACACAGGTTAGAAGGTTAAAGTAGCCAGTATCAGACAGCTTGTTTTTCCAAATTTTTGCCCTTTCTGTTATACTAGCCTAAAAGATGGAGACATTGTAAGGACTCTAGGTAGAACAAAGCATGTCCCCTTGTGCTCAAAGATCTTATAAATCCAGCAGGGAATGGGAGATAAGCTATGTCTACTTAAAAGTGTGTTGTGGACAGCAAATTGAGAGAAGTGCTAAGGAAATACAAGAAAGGACAAGATGATGTCCATATATAGGGTCAACGTTGGTATCATGATGCAGGCAGCGTTTGAGGAGAAAGAACATTTTGAGAAGAAGGACAAGAATGACTGAAATGTGGAGATAAAAAAGCACAGGCTTATTAAGGAAGAGGAAATGGTCTGGTTTCGTTAGAACATAAGCGTCATGAGAGCAGATAGTGGAAGCTAGTACTGAAAGATAGGTTAGGATCAGATCATGAAAGGCTTTGAATGCCACTCGGAACGAGAACCTCATAGGTATTTAGAGCAGGAAGTGAAAAACTATCCTTGTAGGAGACCTGATAAAATGACAAATGCTTACATTTTTAAGTAATGACCCTTTGCTCATCTCTTAACATGTATGCCTCATGAATGCCTCACAGCAACTTTTTGAGCAATGTACTGTGTTCATTTTACAGATGAGAAACTGTATCCCTCAAAGGGATGAACTTTGCAAAGGTCAAACCGATATTGCTGGAGTTAGGTCTCAGACTCAGGTCTATCAGATTCTAAGGCCTGTTTTATTTACCACTGTGATCTCTTGCTATTTTTGTCAGATTACCTGATGAGCTCTTAATTCTTTGTTGAGGATTTGGCTGTAGGAAAGGGACATTTTTAGAGCACCAAGAGTTCTCCTTCTCAGTGTGTCATCATCTTCAGGCACATAATCAGTACCAGTCCTGGCTTTACCATTCTCCAACTGGACCAGAGCTGGAGGGGAAATTGAAGAGTTGGATGATGTTTTATTTACTTGACTGATGACATCAATACATACTCTTAGCAAGTGTTTTTGTTTTCATTTTCAAGACGTCTAACCTTAATTGGCCCTAAGTAAATCTTAGGTTGGGTCAGGTTCAGTTCCCAGGAGTATTTAAGATGCATATAAAAGTGATATTTTAGTCCTTACTAAAGTATATATTTTTTTTCTCCGCAGGTTTTATAAACAACAATGACTACTGACGAAGGTGCCAAGAACAATGCAGAAAGTGCAGCAACAGCTGTTGCTGAACGAGGAGAGGATATTACCCCCAAGAAGGACAGAGGAGTATTAAAGGTGAGGCTACAGGGATGAATGATATGTAGAGAAAATTGTTACTTGGAAAGATTGTTTATAAAAACATTTTTTGAGGGGTTATGAGTCAGAAAGGACTTGACAGAAACAGGTTTCTTTTTTTTTTTTTTTTAGGGAGGTAGTGGGTAATATTCATTGAGACCTATGGCACCAAATTCTAGATAGTTTCTCATTTCACCTTTATAGTGCCGAGATTTATTTTCAGTCCCAGATTATAGGTGGGAAAATGGAGGTCCAGCGAGGTAAAGAACCTTACTCAGTATCCTGTATCTTAGTGAATACAGATCTGGGATTCAGGTTCCAGGAATATCTAATGCAAGAGGCTGTGTCTCTTTATTCTCAGAGTATAAAAATGGGATCCTGTTTTAATATAACATTTCAGTAACTAAAGCTAGCTAATGACAGTTTAAAAGACTTTTTTTAAAGGAAAAAATCATTTTGCAAACTTCAAGAAAGATTTATTTTTACATAAAAATAGTGTTTCTTAGTCAAGGAAGATGTATTTTGAAGTTTGCTCAGAGAATATATCTTTTGAATTCTCTTTTCCTTATTAAAATACTATGTATATTTTTGCATTCTGTAGTTAATTATTTTCATGTATGTCCTCTTAGTTTTATCTGTAATGGTGTTGTGAGGTAATTAAAACAGACCTTGAGTCTTTCATTTATAAGGGAATAAACTGGATCTGAGAGAAGTTAAATAACTTGATTCATTATAAGGACCTGGCACTGTTTCCCTTATGCTGTTTTTATACATCTAAATTTTATATAGTTATTTTTTCTTTTGCTGAAAAAGGTTCTCTTATGCATTCTAAATATTACTACTGTGCTGAATTCTAATATCTTCTTTCATCAACAATAGCAAGTGAGAATTTGTTTTAGTTTGTTTTATCTAATCTTGCTCATGTGAAAGCCTTTTTTTGGTGCCTAAATCTCTTCTGAGTGTATAGCTTGCTGTGTGCTAAGCCAGACTATAGAATATACAACTACATAATTAGAGGCTTTATGCTGTAGAGCTGTATCATGGTGTCTCTCATAGAGCATCTCAATCTTTTAACTGTGTGAGTTGTGTCCTGTCGAGTCAATGCCAACTCATAGCAACTCATTCCTAATTTCCAGGATGCTTCTAGAGATGATGGAAATTCTGCAGATTGTACTCAGCATCTCCCTATCTCTACGTATGTCCTTCTCTTTCATCTTTTCTGAGTGCCCATACAAAGAACATGTTCCCCAACTTGCCTTAGATCTTGCTTTGTTCTAGGGAATAAGTCTAATAGCAAGGATTTTAGGCTTGTAATAAGCATTTTGAGGTTGGAAGCCTTTTAAATCATGCCTTTTGTTGCTGTCTAGAGCTTCAGGTTTTACTATGAGGCTTTTGGTTAACATTAAATGGGTTGACTAACCGTGTGACCTAGGGTAGTTTAGTTAACCTCTCTGTGATTTAGTGTCCTCGTTTTTAAAACTGGAAAAATAGCAATATCTATCTCATGGTTATCAGAATTATATAAAGCACTTAACACAGTGTGTGCCCTGTAGTAATCTCTCTTAGTAACTATTACATACTTTTAGAAAAGGAAAGAGCAAGGCGGTCTGGGAAGCCAGCAACTGCTTAGGGCAATAAAAATTAGAGCTTATACTTAATAAAATGAATTACAGCCGTATTATCAAGGCAGTTCCAAGTTTAGACACAAATTCTCTTGGCTGGGGAAACCCTGAAGTGATTCCACAGTATTACTTGCAGGTGCCTAACTGTCGGATAGCTCTTCATCCTATATGCCCAGTTCTTTGTTCATAATCCTAAAAATGCACATTCTCTCCCTGCAATACTGACAGTTGACCGTAGGCCCTTGAATACTTCATGCAGTTCTTGGCTGTGGTAAAATTACTTTAATGAAACTTCTTTTGTGTGTGTCCTTTTAAGTCCTGAAAAACCCATTGCCATCGAGCTGGTTCCCACTCAACAGTGACCCTATAGGACAGAATAGTGTTTTCAAAGAGCACCTGGTGGTTTTGAACTGCCAACCTTTTTAAGTCCTAGAAGGACAGTACAGATTCTCTTCCTTTAAAGAATGTTTGAACCCTCGAGGAAAAAAAGTTGTGGAATCTAAGTTTAGCTGTTTATATGGCAATATGGGAGTGAGGCAGGGGATACATCTCTAAGAATTTAGGAGCAAATAACTGATTTCTTTAGATAAAAATCCAGACCCCCTCAAAGGATGTTCATGGACATTAGCTACTGTCCTATGTATTCTACTAAAAATTATTAATTTGGCATAGGTGATTGACAGAATAAATTGCACCACCACATTCCTGGATTTGATTTTCTTTTCCCAGAACTGACCTACAGCATTAGCAGCTTGCCCTGCCAAGAACAAAATAAATATACTGGATTTAATGATAGCTAAATATTTTTCAAGTTGGAGCTTTTTTGGCATTTTTTTTTACTAGAAAACTTGCTACTCAGAATTGTATCAGACTGTGCAATAATGCTAATGTTTTTTACAGCTTGAATAGCCTTCAAATAATGGGAAATGTAACTTGTTATACCAGGAAATTGGGGTTTTTGAAATTAAACTATTACAAAGCAAAAGGAGGGAAATAAATAAAATCTTACCTTTGAAATTTTGTATTACACTTCTTTTTGGATGTCTTTTAAAAGCCCACCAGTCTTTTTAGTCTAATTCCATTTGTATATGGACTAGCTCTCAAGTCTTTGCTTGGAGAAATTTTAGTGTAAAAATATGGAGAATTAAACCACTTAAGCATAATCTGCTGATTAATTCTTTAAAGAGGATAAATAGTATCGTTGGTGATAACAGCTAAATAGAGCATAAAAGATTGAAATTCATAAAAGATAATTTTATAGAAGTGATAGTTATTGAGAGAAATGTGAAAGAAGCCTTTAGAAAGGACAGAAAAGAGTTTATTTATACATCTACCTGGGTGGTGTTCAGCAGACCGTGTGACATTTTTTATTGTCAGATTAAAAATTGTTGGATTAAAAAATTCTCTTTTTTCTTGATCTTGGTCTCTTCTAGATTGTCAAAAGAGTGGGGGCTAGTGAGGAGACACCAATGATTGGAGATAAGGTTTATGTCCACTACAAAGGAAAATTGTCAAATGGAAAGAAGTTTGATTCCAGTCATGATAGAAATGAGCCATTTGTCTTTAGTCTTGGCAAAGGTAAGAGGTTGTTTTTTGAGCTTTGTTTTGCTTAGATTTATTATGATTTGTATTATACAGGAGCAGTGCAACCTTCCTTTGCCAGAAACGAAGGTATCTTAGAACACCAGTTCTCAAAGTAGGGCCCATGGACCTCTCAAGGTCCAGGAGAGCCTTTTCGGGCTTCCATGGTATCAGAATTATTTTTATAATAATAGTAAGCTGTTACTTGCTTTTTTTATTGTGTTGATGTTTCAAATGATGATAAAAAGTTACAGTGGCCTTGCAGATTTCTCCAACAGACAAATTATAAAGAAAAAACTCAAGATAACATTAAAGAAAAAACAGGCGTGATTCACAAAAAGACATACAGGAACTGATGACTTCGAGAAGGAATGAGAGGGCTATATGATTGGGGTGGAGCATAAGTAGGGGTAAGGGAAGTCTGAGATGATGGGCAAAATTGCATTCTTTGACCAGGTAGTAGTTACACAAAGGATGTCTGCCTTATAAAAATTAATTAAGCTATACATTTTTGGGTGTGGTTTGTATATCTGTGATTTATTTTTCAATAAAAATATTTTAAAAGATCAGAAAAGTTATAGTGGCTAAAATTGCTGGTGCCTTGGTATAAATTAAGACAGTGGGACCAAACATACCTATTTTGTACCTAATTATGTTTTTTCCACTGCCGCTTACTTGCTGTCTAGAAAAGTTATATGGGTGCGTGCAGGTAGGATTTAGCTTCCCTTGATAATGTACTTGTGATAAAGCAGTAGAAGTTAATTTTATTAAATCCCATCTCTTATTTATACATTGTTTTGATATTCTGTGATAGATAGAAAGGGAAGCCCACATAAAACAGTATGTTGGTTGTCTCAAGGAGAAGCACCATGCACTTGTTTTAGTTACAAGCTAAAATAGCTGTGCTTTTTCCATGAAACACCATTTTTACTTGGAAGAACAACTGACAGACAAATTTAAGAGTATTCAGACTTTGGTGTTGGGCACATATTTTCTTGAAGATGATTCGAGTGAGCCTGTCACTTCAAGGCAAACAACTAACAGTATCTGTTGCCGTTGATAAAATTTGAACTTTCAAGTGAAAATTACAATATTGGAAAATTTGTGTATGAGTTTAAACTGTCAGCTTCTTCACACTTAAATGACTTCTGGCGAGATCAGTTGTAGAATTAATGAATGTGATTTTCCATACTGTACAATGAAATTACCAACATTTAGGATATCTGAATAACTCAGCAACCGGTATTTTCTGAGTAACCATGATAAGAAACTACAAAATCGGGGGTGGATAAATATTTGAGTCATTCAAAGTGCAAGATAGAATGATCAGTTTTTATTGTTGTTCTTAAAATATGTTGTTAGGTGCCGTCAGGTTGGTTCCAGCTCATAGCGACCCTGTGCACAGCAGAATGAAACGATGCAAGGTCATGTGCCATGCCCCAAATCGTTTTTATGCTGAAGTGCATTGTTGCAGCCTCAGTGTCAGTCCATCTTGTTGAGGGTCTTCCTCTTTTTCACTGACCCTCTACTTTGCCAAGCATAATGTCTTTCTCCAGGGATTGGTCCCTCCTGGCACCATGTCTAAAGTATGTAAGACCCAGTCTCATCATCTTTGCTTCCAAGGAGCCCTCTGTTGGTACTTTTTCCAGAGCAGATCTGTTTCTTCTTTAGGCAGACTGTGGTACACTCTATTCTTTTTCAGCATCACATCAGAGGCATCCGTTCTTCATATGTCTTCTTTATTCACTGTCCAGCTTTCTCATGCATATGATACAATTGAAAACACCATGGTTTGAGTCAGGTGCACCTTAGTCTTTTTAACACTTACAAAGAATTTTCTCAGTGTAATCCATCTTTTGATTTCTTGACTGCTGCTTCCTGGGCGTTGATTATGGAACCAAGTAAAATGAAATCCTTGACAACCTCAATCCTTACTCCATTTGTCAGGATGTTGCTTATTGGTCCAGTTGTGGGGATTTTTGTTTTGTTGATGTTGAGGTACAACCCATACTGAAGGCAGTGATTTTTGATCTTCGTCAGTAAGTGTTTCAAATTCTCTTCACTTCCAGCCAGCAAGATTGTGTCATCTGTATAACACAGGTTGTTAGTGAATCGTGCTCTAATCCTGATGCCTTGCTCTTCTTCATATAGTCTAGCTGCTCAGGTTATTTGCTTGGCATACAGTGAAAAGGTATGGTGAAAGGATACAACCCTGATGCAAACCTTTCCTGATGTTAAATCATACAGTGTCTCCTTGTTCTGTTCACACAACTGCCTTTTGATCCATATACACATTCTTCATGAGTGTAATTAAGTGTTCTGGAATTCTCATTCTCCTCAGTGTTATGCATAATGTTTATGATCCACACAGTTGAATGCCTTTGCATAGTCAGCGAAACACAGGTAAACATTTTTCTGGTACTCTCTGCTTTCAGCCAAGACCCATCTGACATCAGCGATGATATTCCTGGTTCCCCATCTTCTGAATCTGGTTTGAATTTCTGACAGTTCTTTGTCAATATACTGTTTCAGTCGCTTTTCAGTGATCTTTAGCAAAATATTACTTGTGTGTGATATTATTGATACTGGTCGATAACGTCCGCATTTGGTTGGATCATCTTTCTTAGGAATAAGCATAAACATGGATCTCTTCCAGTCGACTGGCTAGGTAACTGTCTTCCAAATTTCTTGGCATGGATGAGTGAGCACTTCCAGAATTACACCTGTTTGTTGAAATGTCTCAGTTGATATTCCATCAATTCTTGGAGCCTTGTTTTTTGCCAGTGCCTTCAGTGCAGCTTGAACTTTTTCCTGCAATATCATCAGTTCCTGATCATATGCAACTTCTTGAAATGATTGGATGTCCACCAATTCTTTCTGGTATGACTCTGTGTATTATTCCTTTCATCTTCTTTTGATGTTTCCTGAGTTGTTTAATATTTTCTCTGTAGAATCCTTGCATCTTGAGGCTTGAATTTTTTTTCACTTCTTCCAGCTTGAAAAATTCCAAGCAAGTTCTTCCCTTTTGGTTTTGTATCTCCAGCTCTTTTCACATGTCATTATAATACTTTACTTTATCTTTTTGAGCTGCTTTTTGAAATCTTTTGCGTTCTTTTACTTCATCATTTATTCCTTTCGCTTTAGCTGCTTAATATTCACGATCAAGTTTCAGAATGTCTTATGGTATCCAATTTGGTCTTTTCTTCCCTGTCTTTTTGATGACCTCTTGCTTTGTTCATGGGGGATGTCTTTGATGCCATTCTGCAGCTCATCATGTCTTCAGTCATTGATGCTCAGCACATCATATCTGTTCCTGAGAAGCTCTCTAAACTCAGGTGGGATATTCTCAAGGACCTATGTTGGGTCTTGTAGATTTGTTCTAATTTTCTTCCGTTTAAGTTTCAACTTGCATACAAACAATTGATGATCTGTGCTACAGTCAGCACCTGGTCTCACTGCTAATATTGAGCTTTTCCATTGTCTCTTTCCACAGATGTAGTTGATTTCATTCCTTGGTATCCCATTTGGTGAGGTTCATGTGTATAATCACCTTTTATGTTGGTGAAAAAGGGTATTTGCACTGAAAAAGTCATTGATCTTGGAAAATTCTGTTATGCAATCTCTAGCATCGTTTGTATTACCAAGATCATATTTTCCAACTACCAATCCTTCTTTGTTTCCAACTTTTGCATTCCAATCACCCAGTAATTATCAGTGCATCTTAACTGCATACTCATGCAATTTTGGACTGCAAAAGCTGGTAAAAACTGCAGTTTCTTCATCTTTGGCCTTAGTAATTGATGTGTAATTTTGAATAATAGTCATATTAACTGGTCTTCTTTGTAGGCATGTGGATATTGTATCAGTGGCAGCATTGTACTTCAGGAAAGATCTTGAAATGTTCTTTTTGACAATGAATGTAATACCATTCCTCTTGAAGTTTTTATTCCTGGCGTAGTAGACCATATGATTGTCTTGATTCCAAACGGGCAAAATCAATCCATTTCAGTCCACCAGTGTCTAGGACATTGATGTGTATGCGTTCATTTAATTTTTAATGATTTCTAGTTTTCCTACTTTGTACATTCCACATTCTGATTATTAGTAGATGTTTGTGGTTGTTTCTTTCAGTTTTGAGTCATGTCACGTCAGCTTGGCTTCATGTACGTCATTAAGGTCTACTCTACTTTGAGGAGGCAGCTCTTCCCCAGTCATCTTTAGAGTGCCTTCCAATTTAGGGGCTCATTTTCTGGCACTATATCTGAGTGTTCCACTGCTGTTCATAAGGTTTTCCCTGGATATTTCTTTTCAGAAGTTGACTGCTGGGTCCTTCTTCCTAGTCTTTCCTAATATGGAAGCTCAGCTGAAATTTGTCAACCATGGGTGACTGCTGGTATCTAAATACCAGTAGCATAGCTTCCAGAATCACAGCAACACACAAGCCCCCAATAGTGTAACAGACTGACAGACAATTAGGGGTGTTAAAGGACATATTTTTTAAAAAATTATCTTTCGTTGTTCAGAATGTGTATAACAGAATATGCACAACTTCAACATAGATCAATGGCTTTTAATATAAAAGAGTATATGAAAAGTTCATTGATGTGGTTTCAGATTTTTTGACGGAATTACCACTTGTCCAGTTTCAGTGTGGCATCAGATGATTTTTTTCATGATTAACTGAAAAGGCTACTTTTTCCAACCACGGTAAAACCTGTGAGAACTGAAACTGCCTTGTTTTTTCAGATCTCACAAATTTTCTGCCTTTGAAAGGGTGCAGTCTTACCACTTTTCTTGTCACTCAAGGGAAAATATTGGAGTTTTATTTCTCTGCTTACAGTTTCTTGCCTTCCCAGGTTTTAATGTATGTATCTTTATAGGGCTTTGTTTTTTCCAGTACTTCAACCCAAACTGCAGCAGATTGAATACAAAAGTAGATTTGAAAGTCCAGTTATCTTCTAATGTTAAAAAGATTTGTAAAAAATATTAAACAAAGACGCTTTTATCACATTTTTTTGGAAACTTTATCATCAAAATTAATTACTTAATGTAACATGATGAGGTTACAGTTATTTTTAAATGAGTTAGTATTTTTTATTTCTAGTATAGATCAAAAGCTGTAAGTCATATAAGCAAAAAACTTGTCGGGTCTTCAGTTTTCAAGTTGTAAAGAAATCTGGAGAAATAAGGGTGAAGTAAGTACTGTTTATGAGTATTTAACTGTTTACTAATTTCTTTTCAAATACTTTTAAATGTTTTCAGTTAGTTTAGTGTCCTTATACTTTACTCTTGTAAGGGAATAGTTGGAGTAAATTAAAGTGAACTTTTTGGACCATGCGGCTTATTGGAAGTTAGTGAGTGAATCACTGTAGTTGTCAGGTGCCGTTAAGTTCCAACTCGTAGTGACCCTGTGTACAACAGAATGAAATGATGAATGCGTGAGTACCTTGTTGCAGCCACTGTGTCAGTCAGTCTCATCGAGGCTCTTCCTCTTTTTTGCTGACCCTGTAACTTTATCCAGCGAGATGTTCTTGTCCGGGGACTGATGCCTCCTGATAACATGTCCAAAGTATGTCCAAAGTATGTGAGGCAAAGTCTTGCCATTCTTGCTTCTAAGGAGCATTTTATGTGTACTGCTTCCCAGACAGATTTGTTCGTTCTTTTGGCAGTCCATGGTATAGTCGGTATTAGTTCAGAGGTGTCAGTTCCCAGGCTCTGTATAAGAGGAAAGCGATAATCGCTTTCTCAACCACCATAGCTCAGTCTTGACTGTAAATCTTACTCTTCCTAACTCAGCACCTAGTAACTAAGCTTGGATCTTGGAAAGGATATAGCAAGTGAGGAAGTAAGAAGTTAAATTCTGCCTCTCTGCCTTCCCTGGGACCTCTAGTCATTTGTATGTCATGGTGGCTTCTGCTTCCTGTCCACTGCACTCTTGCCAGCCTTAATGCTGGCTTTGTGCTGCTTCCTTCTCTTTTGGGGCCTCAATGAATTTACAGCTCATGTGAAATTAATCTTGTGTGGAGTGAGATGACAGTCACAATCAAATGCAGATTCTTTTTCTTGACACAGCAGCTAATTATGATTGTTAAATTATAATTTGTTTTTGTTGTTTAAGAATATTTCTCTTCAGGGCTACCGGCACAACTATGGTGTGATCATTTCATTTAGATGACCTCAGAGTGACAGGCCTTGTGACATGCCTTTGTTCTTGCTGCCCACAGACCCTCAGTGTATCTTTAAAAATTTTCTCTGAAAGGAATTGGTAAATTTGAGATAACAGGTCTTCTCTCAGCAGTTTTCTTGGCAAGTGGAATTGGGAATTTATATTGCCACCTTTTCCACCCAGATTTTCACAGTAAAAACTTGATGATGAATGAGTCTTTCATATTTCCTAGAATCTTGAAAAGAGTGAGAAGTTTTTCTGAATTCTTTTTTTTAAAAAATACAAGTTGACAGAGAAAAGAAGCAATTTTTCAGTGGCTCAGTACCTTTGGCACCTTTCTAGAGACTGGGAAGGGCACCCAGCTGGGTGATAGAAAGCCGGGGATCATGTCTTCGGTGCTCCCTGTGGCGTGTGTTAAACGTGAGTAAGCCATTTAACCTTTTCTGCTCCTGTGTCTTCCTTAGTAAGGGGAAGAAGTCTGCAGGAGAGCTTTAAGATTAATCCCAAGGCTGTGATTCTGTTCTTGTACCTCTGTAAAGAGTACAGGAACAAAAAGACCTTTTATATGTGCCATTAAGATGATACTTAGAAACATTAGGATAGATGTGTATACTTTTGGCAGAACTTTTATAATGATGTGTTCAGTTGCCTATAAAATAGGAAACATTGGTTAAGGAGTTTAATAGTTAAATTTTATAGTAGTAGCTACATCATCAAAATGCAGAAAAATAATATAAATGGGCTGTAGTGTAAATATTGTCCTTTGAATTTTCTTTTTTATATTTTGCTTCTCCCAAGGGAATAAATACATTTCAGTGGGAAGCCATGCTGATTTGGAAATTTTATTGTGACTTCTGTCTGATGGTTGGTGGTGTAGTGGGTTAAGTGCTGCGTCTGCTAACCAAAAGGTCGGCCGTTCAGATCCGCCAGATGCTCCTTGGAAACTCAATGGGGCATTTTTACTCTGACTTGTAGCATCTCTGTGAGTTGAACCTGACTTGACGATAGTGGAGTTTTTTTTAAGTCTATCTGATAGGGTTGCTGTGAGTCGGAAATGATTCAGTGACATTGTGTGTTTTTGTTTATTGTGACTTCAATATTTAAAATAGAATTTTAAGAGCAATTATTTACAAAAATCATTTAAAAATATGTATATTGTAAATTTTACGTATAATTTGGAAATTCATCATCTTTTCTAAGGTTCCTCATCTGTAAAATGGGAATATTATTAAGTTGAGGATTAAATAAGATATTGCGTGCTATTGCTTAGCACTCGGCGTAACTCATGGTAAACACCCAAATGGTTATTGCTGTTATTACAGTTATGAGAATTCTTTGCTAGCCTTGTCATGTAAAGACAAGAGCTGTGTTATAGTGGTTTGATTCCTAACTGCCTGTCTTTACTATGCCTGCATACAAACCTTTTGAAGCAATGCAGAGTCATCTTTTTTAACCCCAGGAAGTCGTGAAAGACAAAAACTGAATCTAAGATAGCTGGTTGTTAACACTGTGAAGTCTGTTTCATAAATTTGAATGAAGAGTTAGATGTCCCCTTGTAGGGTTTTCTTGACTACATCTTCATTGCATCTTCTGAATCCTTAGGATTGTGTCTATACCCTGCTTAAAAATAAACTGAAGTAAGGCTGGTTTAGGTTTTTCATGTGTTTACATAATACAGATTCTGTTGTCTTTTTCTCCCTTTCCTCAGCAAATATGCTACCATTAAAATGGGGAAGGGAAATAGAGTTTTAGGATGAAAGAATTATTCGTACCCTTGTTCTTACAAGCATATCCAAGAGCCCTAGAGTTATGTATAATGTTACACACATACCTTCATCAACCCCATGAAGGTCTGATGATACCTGATAAAAACCTGCTTTGCTGAAGTTGTTTTTGGTGCTTTGGTATGTGACTAACATGACTAGGGATTATGAAGATAAAAATATTGCTTATTACATTACTTCCCCAAATTTGAGGAGAAAAGAAACAAGCCAATCATTTTCGTTTGACATTGCTTAACACCCAACCTGAATCATACTAAGCACTCAAATTATTATTATTGCTGTTGTTACAGTGTTAGGATTACTACTGGCTTTGTCATAGAAAGATAAGAACTGTGTTATAGTAGTTTGGGGCCTAACTACCTCTGTTTACTATGCTTGCATACAAACCTTTTGAAGCAATTCTTCACATTACTTCCCTCTTATTATTAAGAGTAATGTGTAGTGAAGCAAAATTTAGTGATCTGCCTTAACATTACTGTAACTTTGTTGTTGCATAATCTGTGATCATTAGTCAGAATACCTGTTGATTTAGTCACTGTTAGCTTTTGGATCACTGTGACTCAGAATTGACTCGATGGCAGTGGGTTTGGTTTGATTTGGTTTAGCATATTGGGGTAAGAAGAGGGATATGTGTGTTGAAAGACTAATATCCAATAGTAGTTAAGGGTGCCAAGCATGGGGCTTTGAAGTGGTGTTGGTTGGAACCCTTGCTGAGAATTTTCATTTCTAGTGAGGCTCCTGGTTAGGGACCAGTTCTTAGAACCACAAATAGAGCAGTGATTTCCAAAATTGGTTATACAGAAGAATAACCTGAGAGTTTGTTAAAAATATAGATTCTGATTCAGTATGTCTGTAATCACCTAAACTAAATGTCACCTAACCCTAAATAAATTGCCACGCCAGGGACAGTCACATGCAGTATCTCATTCAATGCTTAACATCCTGTGAGAGACTACTGTTACTGTGTTGTGTTTTAAAGGTAGGTAGCATTTAGTTGTATTACCATTTGTGTCTAAGCTTCTTTGGATTTTTATGGAAGTATTACTTACATATAATAAAATTTACCCATTTTGAGTGTGCAGTTTCCACCACATGAAGACAAAGTCCAGAATGGTTCCCTAACCCTGAAAAGTTTTTTTATGCCCTTTTGTTGTCTCTTCCATGGACTCTGGGCCCCAGACCATCACTAATCTGGTGTCGGTCAGCTATAGTTTTGCCTTCTCTAGAATTTTACAAAATGAAACCATATGTTGTCTTTGGTGTTCAACTTCTTTCACTTTAATATAATGAGTTTGAGATTCATGCACACTGAAGAGCTGAGTAGTGTTCTGCAGTGTAGAATGCTACAGTGTTTTCATACCTTTAGAAGTTAAACTCAGGGATTGTTTCCAGTTTGGGACTATTATGAATAATATTACTCTGAATATTTACATACATGTCTGTGTGAATATATTTTGTCATTTATTTTGAGTGTATACTTAGAAATGGATTTGCTGGTATTATAGTTAAATATATGTGTAACTTTACGAAATATTACCTTACTAGTTTTCAGGTGACTGTACTGTTTTCCATTCCCCCTAGCAGTGCATGAGAGTTTTAGTTGATCATGTACTTGTCAAGACGTTATAATGTCTTTTGTTTTGTGCATTAGATGAAAATTACAGAGCAAGTTGTTTTCTCATCTAGATAATGAGAACAACACATATTTTTTGTGACATTGGTTGCCAGCCTTGCAACATGTCAGTACTCTCCCTTTCTTGACCTTGGATTTCCCATACCATGTCCCCCCCCAGCCTTCCTGTCCTTGCGCCTGGGCTGGCATGCCCTTTTAGTTTTGTGTATATGGTTGAGCAGCTACATATATTATTGTTTGTTTTATGAGCTTGCGTAATCTTTGGCTAAAGGGTGAACCTCAGGAATGACTTTAGTGCTGAGTTAAAAGGGTTTCTTAGGCCTGTACTCCTGGGGTTTCTCTGTCTCTGTCAACCAGTCAGTTTGGTCTTTTTTTGTGAGTTTGAATTTTCTTCTATATTTTTTTCCAGCTCTGTTGAGGATGCTCTTTTTTGATCTCTGTTTGAACAGTTAAGTATTGTCAGTCTTATTTAACTTTAGCCATTCCAGTGGGTATGAAATGGTATCTCAATGTGGTTTTAGTTTCTTTTGGCCATTAAAAAAAAAAGATCGAGGGGGCAGAGTCAAGTGGCAGAGTAAGCACACGTCTCCTTATATCCCTCTGGAAACCAAGACCTGAACTGATAATCAAATGGAGCCTTCTGGTCACGTAGTGAGCCCCAGGACACAACGTACGGCTCTTAATTTGGACTTCATACCACTGAATGAAAAACCTCCTCTCCTTTCACTGAGTCCAGCTCCTGGCTAGTCCTGAGTCTCACAGACTGAAGGTGACACACCATTTTTCCTTTTTTTTTTTTACTTTTGGCCAGGGGGCGGAGCTGGGTCGTGCCTAGCAGCTAGTCTCAGACGCACTGCTAGTGGGATAGGCAGGCGAAATTGCCATATTTTGAGAGTCAGACTTAGGACTTTGTTCATCTAGCCACTTTGGACCTGTCTTTTTATCTCTGCCACAGCGTGGTTCATATGGAACCACATTGCCTATGTGTGGGACGCCATGTTGGATTTGGAGATTTTAGCAGCATGTGATTCTTAGCCTGGGAGCCAGCACCTGCAAACAGGACAGCACTTCTCTGACAGAAAAGCAGTAGTTTACACAGTGTTGCCTACATTGGGGCCCAGCAACAGAAGTTGAGGGCTCACTACGTCTCGGCACCTTTAGCCCCTCTATCTGCCGACCGTGTGGAATGCGCAATCTTAGATACGGTGGCGGCAGCTGGACCTAATTCTTACCTTGGGACCCAGAGCCTGCCCACAGGAGAGCACTTTTCTATCAAAAGAGCAGTAGTTTACACAGTATCACCTAAGGCTGAGCCTCGTCAGCAGAGACCAACAGGGCAGTAGCATTGCTGTATTTTGAACTAGTTCATATCATCTGGGGTTGGATATAGAGGTGCTTACTTTGCAGGTTGGGAAGAGAGACCTCTACACCTGAAAACCTGACTGACTTGGGAAGCGGTCAGATATCTTTTGTTTTACATTTTAAGACAGCCTAGAGAAACATCTGCAGTCCGACCTCGTAGTATCTCTCCAAGCCTCTACTTACGCACATCAGATTTAAAAAGCAACAGACACTTGTGGCAGACAAGAAATCACCCATGGCTTCAGAAGGCTCTCAAACAAAACAGCCAAGGAGTTTTCCAAATGAAGAAACTTTGCTGAAATCATCGGAACATGAATACAAAAGGATTATATACAGAGCCCTTCTAGACCTTATACAAAATGCAGCAGAACAAAATGAAAAATTAAGCAAGCTGTTTGATCTGATGGAACACCAGTACTCTGAAATCCAACAGATCAAGAACAAAATCAAAGACATAGAAACTTCCATTCAAAGCCAAGAAAACAGGATGCAAAAAATGGAAAAAAGAATTTCTGTCTTGGAAGACAGAGCTACTGACACCAGCGTCTATGAGGACAAATCAGCAAAAAAGAAACAAGAAAAATGAAGAAATATTAAGAAGCATGTGGGACTCTATTAAGAGGAACAACTTTCGATTAATTGGAGTCCCTGAACAGGATGAGACACCTGAGAACACACAGAGTATCATTGCTGAGCTGCTGACAGAAAACTTCCCAGAAATCATGAAGGAAGAGAACATAGACATCCCAGATGCATATCGTACACCACCCAACAGAGATCTCAAAAGAAAGACTCCAAGACATATTATAATCAAGCTTAACATAATGAAACAGAAGCAGCAACTCTTAAAGGCAGCAAGACTCAAAGCAAAGCTAACATTCAGAGGGAAACCCTGTAGGCTTTTGTCACATTTCTCAGCAGAAACCATGCTGGGATGAAGACAGTGGCATGACACATTCAAAGCCTTGAAGGAGAGAACTTCCAACCAAGAATTATATATCCTGCAAAACTATCTTTCAAATATAAACATGAAATTAAGACATTCGCAGATACAGAAACTCAAGAGACTTCGTAAAAACCAAACCAAAGCTACAAGAAATACTGAAAGACTTTCTTGGCTCTGGCTTAGGAGAACAAAACCACTAGCTTTATATTTTAGAATGACACGTCATCCAGAATTCTGTTAACTTAGGGACAGCTCCAAACTTAATCAAAGCTTTAATACTGAAAGAAACAATCCAGTGATTGTTACGAAAACTAGGTGCCATCATATTAAAAAGAGGGATGTACTACAGTCGTTATAGTCCTTCCAGATGGAGAGGAAGTCGACAAGACTGGTAGTAATTAAAATGGGGTTTGTATATAGTTTATTAAGGGGGGATCATATGGACAGCCATAAAGCACAACAAAGATGTAACATACCATTTCAAGAAATGTAACACAGGAGTCTCCACAACTACAAAACCAGCTCTGAAAAACGTGAAAAATCAACTCACAATAAAGAATGTCCCAGAACAGACTAATAAGAACCACAGAGAAAACATCAACACAAAAATAAACATATCACAATGGCAGCAGTGAACACGTACCTACCAGTAATTACATTGAATGTGAATCGACTGAATGCTGCAGTAAAGAGACATCGAGTGACATCTTGGCTTAAAAGACATGATCCATCCATATGTTGTCTACAAGAAACTCACTTGAGACTTAAAGATAGGAAAAAGCTGAAAATTAAAGGATGGAAGAATATATATCAAGCTAACAATGAACAAAGAAGAGCAAGTATCGCAATTGTAACCTCAGACAAAATCAATTTTAATGTAAAATCCACCATCGTGGACAAAGATGGACACTACTTATTGCTGAAAGGTTCAGTACACAGGCAAGACTTAACTATATTAAATATTTATGCAGCTAATATCAGAGCACCTAAATACGTCAAAGAAACACTGACTACTCTCAAAAAAGAGCTAGGTTATTCTACAGTAATAGTGGGAGACTTGAACACTCCACTCTCAATACTGGACAGATCATCTAGAAAAAAGCTCAATAAAGATACAGAAGACCTTATTGCCACAATTAACCAACTAAACCTCATCGATATGTAAAGAACTTTCTCCCCATCAGCACACAACTACACCTTCTCCAGTGCACATGGAACATTCTCCAGAATTGACCACATGATAGGCCATAATGCAATGCTCAACAAAATCCATACTGTTGAATTACTGCAAAGCATCTTCTCAGATCATAAAGCCATAAAAGTTGAAATCAGTAGCAGAAAAAACATAGGTAGAAAGTGGAACTCTTGGAAACTGAACAACATCTTGCTCAAGAAACCATGGGTTATAGAAGAAATCAAGGAGGAAGTAAAGAAATTCATGGATTCCAATGAGAATGAAAACACTTCCTACCAGAACCTATGGGATACAGCCAAAGCAGTGCTCAGAGTTCAATTTATCTCCATAAAGGCACACATCTGGAAGGGAGAAAGAAAACAAATCAAGGAACTAACCCTACAGTTTGAATAAGTAGAAAGAGAACAACAGAGGAACCCCTCTGGCACTGAAAGAAAACAGATCATAAAGATTAGAGCAGAACTAAATGAATTAGAGAATAGAAAAACAATTGAAAAAATTGAGAAGACCAAAAGCTGGTTTTTTGAAAAGATCAACAAAATTGGCAAAAAATTTGTAAACTTAAGAAAAACAGGAAAGGAAACAAACAACCCAAATTAGAAATGAGAGGGGAGTGGTCACAACAGATCCAACAGAAATCAAAAATATCATAACAGAATACTATGAAAGACTGTACTCTCACAAATTTGAAAACCTTGAAGAAATGGACAAATTCCTTGATTCGTATCACCTACCCAAATTATCACAACATGAAGCAGAACAACTTAATAAACCCATCACAAAGGAAGAGATTGAAAATGTCATCAAAACACTGCCAACCAAAAAAAGTCCGGGCCCAGATGGTTTCACTGCAGAATTCTACCAAGCTTTTAGAGAAGAGTTATCTCCAATAGTACTGAGACTATGTCACATTATAGAAACGGGTGGAGTACTCCCAAACTGATTTTATGAAGCCAGCATAACCCTGATACCAAAACCAGGGAAAGACCCAACAAAAAAGGAGAACTACAGACCGATATCACTCGTGAATCTAGACGCAAAAATCTTCAACAAAATTGTTGCCAGTAGAATACAGCAACATATCAAGAAAATAATCCATCATGACCAAGTGGGATTCATACCAGGGATGCAAGGCTGGTTCAGCATCAGAAAAACAATTAATGTGGTTAACCACATAAGTAGCACAAAAGACAAGAATCACATGATTTTGTTTATTGATGCAGAAAAGGCATTTGATAAAGTCCAACATGCATTCATGCTAAAAACTCTTCGCAAAATAGGCATAGACAGAAAATTCCTCAATGCAATAAGGACCATTTATACAAAACCAACTGCCTACGTCATCCTGAATGGAGAGAGACTGAAGGATTTTTCCTTGGGAACAGGAACTAGACAAGGAGGCTCACTCTCACCTCTCCTATTCCACACTGTACTAGAAGTTCTAGCCAGAGCAATTAGACAAGACCAGGAAATAAAGAGCATCTGCATCAGCAAAGAAGAAGTCAAAAGCTCCCTGTTTGCTGATGATATGATTATATATGCAGAGAATCCCAAACTACTCAAACTGATAGAAGACTTCAGCAAAGTCTCAGGATACAAGATAAACATAAGTAAATCAGTAGGATTCCTTTATCCCAACAGTGAGACTGCTAATGAAGAAATCATGAAATCAATACCATTTACTATAGCCCCCAAGAAGATAAAGTACCTGGGAATTAATCAAACCAGAGAAATAACGGACCTTTACAAAGAGAACTACAAGCCTTTACTACAAGAAACTAAGAGAGACTTAGATAAATGGAGAAACCTACTCTGCTCATGGATAGGAAGACTTAACATTGTGAAAATGTCTATTTCACCCAAAGAAATCTACTTATATAATGCAATACCAATACAAGTTCCAGTGTCATTTTTTAATGAGATGGAGTAACAAATCACCAATTTTGTTTGGAAAGGGAAGAAACCTCGGATCAGTAAAGTACTACTCAAGAAGAAGAACACACTGAGAAGCCTTTCATTACCCAACTTCAAAACCTATTACAGTGCCACAGTGATCAAAACAGCCTGGTACTGGTACAAGAACAGACAGATCGATCAATGGAACAGAATTGAGACCCCAGAGATGATACCATCTGCCTATGAACAGTTGATATTCGACAGAGGCCCTAAGATATTAAAGTTCGGTTAAAAACAATCTCTTCAACAAATGGTGCTGGCAGAATTTGATATCCATCTGCAGTAAATTCAAACAAGATCTGTATCTTAACACCTTATACAAAACCCAACTCAAATTGGATAAAAGACCTAAATATATCAAATCTAAAACAATAAAGCTTATCCGTCAAAAAGTAGGAACAACAGTGGAAGTTTTAATACACAATTTAGACAGACTTCAAAATCTGTCAAACAAACTACAGTCAACAGAAGAGAAAATACATAAATCGGAACTATTAAAAATCAAACACTTTTGCTCATCCAAAGACTTTATCACAAGAGTTAAAAGGCCACCTACAGAATGGGAAAAAATATTTGGCAACTGTATATCAGACTGATGCCTCGGCTCCATAATCTATAAGGTACTACAAAATATCAATAAGAAGAAGATAAATCATCCAGTTAAGTGATGGACAAAGGAGCTGGACAGACATTTCTCTAAAGAGGAGACCCAGACAGCCAAAAAACACGTGCGGACATGTTCACGATCTTTAGTTATTAAAGAGATTCAAATGAAAACTACAGTGAGATACCATCTTACCCCAACAAGGTTGGCAATGATCCAAAAAACACAAAACAACAAATGCTGGAGAGGCTGTGGAGAAAGTGGAACTCTCCTACACTTTTGATGGGATTGTAAAATGGTTCAGCCTCTTTGGAAAGCAATCTGGTGCTTCCTTAAAAAATGGATATAGATATACCATTTGACCTAGTAATTCCACTACTTGGAATATATCCTACAGAATCAAGGCCATTCACACCAACAGACACATGCACAAGAATGTTTATTGCAGCACAGTCCATAATAGCAAAAAGATGGAATCAACCCAGATACCCAACAACATTGGAATGGATAGGTAAACAATGGTATATATACTCAATGGAGCACTATGCAATGATAAAGAACAATGATGATTCCAGGAAACATTTCATAATGTGGTTTCAACTGGAAGACATTATGTTGAGTGAAAGTAGTCAGTGACAAAAGGACAAATATTGTATGAGACACCTATGATAAGAACTCAAAAACAGACTTATGCATAGAAGAAAAGAATCTTTGATGGGTGCAAGGGAGGGGATCGATGGGGGGGAGGTTTAGATTAAATAGTTGGTAGAAATTTGGTTGGGTGAAATCGGTGACAGCACCCATTAGAAACAAGAACAATATTAAGTGGACTTCAACATAACTTGAATACTCCTATCATAAGCCAGTATTGCAAGGACGGAGTAGCTGGGGAGGGGGCAGGGGACCATGCTCTTAGGCGAAATCAAGACTAATTGGCACAGGTAGCATTTTCCTTAGAGGGCTCTCTTCACCCCACATTGGTGAGTAGCATCTGGAGTCTTAACACCTGCCAAACTGCCATCTGAGGGCACAGCAAATGGTCCCAACCTAGCAGGAATGGGTACTCACTGAGGACCAAAACGACATGGGGGAAAAGACAACCCACAAGACAGAGAGACCCACATGGGTGGGTGCCTACATCAACTTGGGACTGAAAGAACCGGATCGTGCTTGGCCACCACCTGTGACAGCCACAAGGGAGCTCACAAAGTTGAGTCTCACTGACAACACAAAAACAAAAAGGGGTGCACCTGAAATCTCCACTAAAATACCACAATTGGTGGTCCGGGGGCTTCGGAGTTCTCCTTGGAGCATGGCCCTGATGCTGCCGTTGCCCATAAATCATAATGAAGATCCACTCTTTGGACACGAATGGATTGGACTTGGCAATGCAGAGTCACCATATATTGGATGCCTGTTATGGTTCTATGCATCTATAGGATATCATCCTGCGGACCTCTGGCTGGAGGAAGGGGAGTGGGTAGAGAGGACGGGAAAGGAAACTGTTCAGAAGATGAGACATGTATGGAGCAGAGAGGAATAGTGTACTGTCATCGGGTAAGGAGAGCAGTGGAAGCAGCATATAGGTGGGCATGTAAATTTATATGGCAATGTACATTTTCACTCAGTCATTAAAAAAAAAAAATTCTGTATTCTTATCGAGTGGTATTCAGTAAGTCAAGCACTTTTTAGATATGTTTTGGATGTGTATTCTCCCAGTCTGTGGCTTGCCGTTTCATTCTCTTAGTTCATCTTTCAAGGAACAAAAGTTGTAATTTTCGTTTTTTCCCTTATACTTTAAGTAGTTATTATAATTAACTTTTTTCTATTTTTTCATCTACATATTAGGAAACTAAGATACAGAGAGATTAAGTAATTTACCCAAAGTTAACAGTAAGTGGCAGGGTTAGGACTCAAATCCAGGTAGTCCCATGTTACAGTAGACCTGAAGCTTTAAGATAGCCTAAACAAGTTATAAAAAACATAGGAGATCCTTGTCTAGCAGTGTTTACTGAGAACATGCTCTGTACCAGACATTTTTTGTACAGGAATGATGTATGAGGTTTATCAACAGTGAAATGATTGCTATTACATGCTTGATATTGTGGGCCTAATTCCTGTTTTTAGTATTTTGTTAGGTTTTTCTTTTCTTTTGATTTTTTTAAAATGGAGATTATTTTTGTTGCATACCTTTAAGCTTTGTGAGTATTTTTTAATTGGTAAAATACACTGGAGGCATGAGCTGAAGCACAGCTGACCCTGAGAATGGCTCAGGACCCAACATTGTTTCATTCTGCTGTACGTGGGGTCTAGTGAGTTGACTGGACAGCGTTTAACAACAACCAACAGTAGTAATGTGTAACCATGTAGCCACCTTCATATGGATTGTTTGTAGTTTAGCTGTGTGCTCTCTTTCAGTTTTTATTGATACTTTCAACTCTGTGTTCTTGTTAGGTGCTGTCCGGTGGGTTCTGACTCGTAGCTACTGTGTGTACAACAGAATGAAACACTACCACCAGGTCCTGCACCATCCTTACAATAGTTCTGTGCTTTAGCTCATTGTTGCAGCTGCTGTGTCAGTCCCTCGCTGAGAGGACTCTCTCATTTTTTAACTGACCCTTAATAAAGTGTAGTAGTGTTCTCCTGATAATGTACATGAGGCAAAGTCTGTCCAGTCCTTGCTTCTGAGGAGCATTGGTTGATCTTCCAAGACAGATTTGTTCCTTCTCTTAAAAATCTGTGGTATATTCAGTATTCTTTGCCAGCACCGTAATTCATATGGATCAGTTCTTCTTCCATCTATGTTACTCATTGTACAGCTTTTGCATGCATATGAAATAATTGAAAATACCATGTGTTGGGTCAGGTGCACCTTAGTCTCAAGTGACGTCTTTGTTTTTTACCTACACTTCCACCTAAATATATTCTTAAGGTCCTTTCGCTTTTACTTACCATGCAGGATTTGGGAAGGTGACTTATAAAACAAAAATACTCAGTTTTTCTAGTTCTACCAAAAGTATGAGCCAGACGGGAAGCATTCATCCCCTATTACAAAGGACCTGCAAAAGCCAAAGCAAAGTCTTTGCAATAGAGGATGAATGCTGGGGGTGGAGCCAAGATGGTGGACTAGACACACTTCTCCTCAATTCCCTCTGAAAACTAAGGCCTGAATTGATAATTGAACAGAATACCCTGGATATCCAGGGAGCCCTAGTATACTCCATAGGGTTGTCATATTGGACTGCCAAAGCCAAGTGGACTACACACTACTAAATGGGAAACTACTTCTCTCTCATAAAGCAGAGTGCAGTGAGCCCTGCTCCTGCTGACTGGCTGCTTGGGTGGACTGCAGGTACTGACGCTTTTTCCCTTTTCTTTTTTCTTTTCCTTATCTGGGAGGCGGGGGATGACATGAGCCAGCAAATATGCTGAACTGCAGTACTAAAATAAACAGCATATAGCACAGCAGTGACACAGTGCATGGGATAGCCACATTTTGAGAGCCTGGCTCCTGACTGAGGGCACCACTGCCCTACCCCCTTTTCTGAGATCCACCATAGATTCTGCTGTTTTGCAGTGAGAAGGGCAGCTTGGCTGGGATGCCATCTTGGTTGGCTGGGAGTTGGAGTTACCCAGTCGAAACAGTGCCAGTCTGGAAAGTGCCCTTCCATCAGAAAGACTGTGTTTAGCACAGTGTTACCTTATGGGTAGGGGCTGCCTGAGGATGGCAGCAAGGCTATAAACCCTCCCTATTTTCAGCTACGTCATAGCATCTGGAAATAGCTGAAGAGGTGCTTCTGTTGTCAGCTGGAAGACATGGCCTACTACACCTGAGGTAGAGCCTGTCACCTGAGAGAGTCCACTGGGGCCAGTCACTTGAGTTCACAGAGGCAGCTGGTGACCAACTCCCCTCTGAGAACTACGCTTCAGCTTCTGTTGAGGTAACACCAGAGAAACTAAACAGCCTCTAGATGGCCTAAAGGCAAAAGTCTGTCTCTAACCATTTAAAGAAAAAGCCTACTATGGCTCTGGAAAACTCTCAAAATAAAGAATTGAAAAACTTCCCAGATGAAGAAGCCTTTCTGAAACTATTGGTGGTTGACTACCAAAGAATTATATATAGAACTCTCCCGGGCTGGCCTAGAAATTAAACATAATGCAGCAGAGCAAAATGAAAAATGAGACAAGCTATCTGAACTGATGGAACATCAATGATCTGAAATCTAGCAGATCAGTAACAAAATTAGAGAATTGACAGTTCAGTCCAAAGACAAAAGAACAGAACTGAGATGAAAGTTAGACTTAGTGACCTTGAAGGTAGAGCAACTGACACCAGCATTTATGAGGAGAAATCAGAGAAAAGAAATAAAAAAATGAAAAGCATTAAGAAACATATGGGGCTTTATTAAGAGGAATAATCAACAATTAATTGGAGTTCCTGAACAGGGAAGGGTAGCGGAAAACCCAGATAGTGGTGGTATTGAGTTGCTGACAGAAAACTTCCCTGAAATTATTGAAAGAAGAGAATATAGATATCCAAGACTTGTATCGAGTGCCTCAAAAACTAGACACCAAGACACAATCAAGGCTAATAAAGTGAAATATAAACAGATTCTCTTAAAGGCAGTGAGCCTCAAAGGAAAGCTAAGATACAGAAGGAAACCTTGTAGGCTGTTTCTGACTTCTTGGCAGAAATGATGTTGGCAAGGAGGCAGTGGGATGACATAGTGAAAGCCTTGAAAGAGAAAAACTTCCAACCAAGAATTATATATCCTTCAAAACTCTCTCAAATATGAAGGTGAAATTAAGACATTCGCAGATAAACAGAAACTCAGAGACTTTGTAAAAACCAACCTAAAGCTACAAGAAATAATAAAAGAAGCTCTTTGCTTAGAAAAACAAAACCATTAAGTGTATATTTAAGGAGGCAGTGGAGGGCCCAGCATCCAGAAATCTACTCAGGAAGGTCACAAAAGTCAGTCAAAGCTACAGTATTAAAAAGGAACCAGTAATCATATCATGAAAACTATGACACCATCCCCCTAAAAAGAGGGATATACTGTAGTAGTTACAGTCCTTTCAGATGGAGAGGAAGTTAAAAAGATATGTAGAAGTTAAAGTTGGATTTAAACTTAAAATAGTAAGGGGAACCATAAAGGTAGCCGCAAAACACAATAACAGTGCAGTATATCAAAACAAGAGACATAATACAGGAGTCTCAACAACCACAAAACCAACACTGAAAAAGATGAAAAGTCAACCCATCAAGAAGAATGATCTAGAACAGAATATTAAGAACAACAAAGAAAACACCAACACAGGAATAAATACATCAGAATGACAGCACTGAACAGATACCTGTCAATAATTACACTGAATGTAAACAGACTGAACACTCCAGTAAAGAGACAATGAATGATACCAGGGATAAAAAGATATGACCCATCTATATGTTACTTACAGGAAATGCACCTTAGACCTAAAGATGAACAAACTGAAAATGAAAGGATGGAATAATACATACCAAGCTAACAATATACAAAGAAGAGCAGCTGTGGCAATACTAATTTTACATATTTTAATGTAAAATCCACCATTTTGGACAAGGATGATGACTATTTAATGCTGAAAGGTTCAATACACACGCAGTACTTAACAGTATTAAGTATTTATGCATCCAGTACCAGAGCATCTAAATACATTGAACAAAAACTGACAACATTGAAAAATGAGATAAGATCATTCCACAATAGTAGTTGGAGACTTCAACACTCCACTTTCAGTAATGGACAGATCATCCTGAAAAAAGCTCAGTAAAGACACACGAGATCTTACTGCGACAATTAACCAACTAGATCTCTTTGTTACATACAGGACTTTTTATCCATCAACAAATAAGAACACCTTCTTCTCCAGTGCACATGGTGGAACATTTTTCAGAAAAGACCATGTGTTAGGACATAAAGCAAAACTCAACAAAATCCAAACCATTGAATTATTGCAAAGTATCTTGGACTGTAAAGCTGTAAAAGTCAGAATCAATAGCATAAAAAACATACAGAGAAATTTGAACTCATGGAAACTGAACAACACCTTGCTCAAAAAGCTATGGGTTATATAAGAAATCAAGGATGAAATAAAGAAATTTTGCTACCAGAACCTATGGGATACAGCCAAAGGAGTGCTCAGAGGTCCTTTTATAAATGCACACATCTGGAAGGGAGAGAGAGGATGAATGCTTCTTATCTCTATTGTTGAGTGGGGATCAGGGAGAAGCTACTTTAGGCAGAGGCTAAGAGCAGAATGAGGGGAGTTAAGCAAATTCTCTCCGTTTCTTCCTTCCCCCTCCCACCCTCCCCTTTTCATTTTATTGTATTTTAAGTGAAAGTTTACAGTCCAAGTCAATGTGTCATACAAAAACTCAAACACACTGCTGTGTAATTCAAGCTGCTCTCCCCGCTGTGACAGCACATTTCTCCTTTCCACCATGTATTTTCCATGTGTGTTCAGCTAGCTGTGGTACCCCTCTGCCCTCTCACCTCATTTCTGGACAGATACTGCTTGCTTAGCCTCATGTGTATACTTAAGCTAAGAAGCACACTCTTCACAAGTGTAGTTTTATGTCTTATAGTGTAATTCAGTCTTTGTGAAGAGCTGGCTTAGGAAATGGTTGCAGCTCTAGTCTAACACAGAGTCCAGGGGCTGTGTCTTCTGGGGACCTTGCAGTCTTTCAGACCACCAAGTTTGGTCTTTTTAATAGAATTCTAGTTCTGTGAACATATTTTTGTCTCACCGCATCAGGGACACTATGTTGTCTTCCTCGTTAGGGCAGTCGTTGGTGGCTGGGTACCATCTAGTTTTTCTGGTCTCATGCTGATACAGTCTCTGTATTATGTGACCCTTTCAGTCTCTTGGGCTTGTAGTTTTCTTATGTCTTTGGTGTCTTCTGTTCACTTCTGTTACAGGCTGTTGGTACCAACTGATGCTACTTAGATGGCTGCCTGCTAGCTTTGAAGATCTCGAATACCACTCACAAAAGAGGGATGTAGAACATTTTCTTAAAAAGAAAAAAAACTTTGTTATACCAGTTGACCTAGATGTCTCCTGAAAACATGGTCCTCAGATCCCTGTCCCAGCTCCTCTGTCCTTCAAAGTGTTAGACTATGTTTAGGAAACCTCTTAGCTTTTGTTTTAGTCCAGCTGGCTAAGGAAATTTCTAACTTCATTTGAATTTGATATTACAGCATAACTGTGCTCCTTTACCGAGTACAGTACTGTTGTGTTACAGGTTTTTGGGAAACAGAAAATAATGAAGACATGATCGCTGCCTTCAAGTATCTAATGGTTCAGCAAGGCTCAGCCTTGAAAACCCTGTGGAGTACATTTCTACTCTACACGAATGGGGTCACCGTGAGTTGGACTCAACTCTGTGGCAGTTGGTTGGACAAATGGTATAGGACTTGCTAAATTGATAAAATTGTGTTAGAGCTAATAAAGTTTGAATTAGCTGTAAGAATAAGTTGAGTTTGCATATTCTGGTGTATTAGACCTACTACTTTTGATCCTAAATATCAAGTATCTTAAAAATGTTTATATTCTTTGATCCCCAAATTCTGCTTCTAGTAATTTAACCTAAGGAAATATGTTAGAAGCTTATCTAACCAACTCCAGACTAACCAATACTACTTGTTCTGTTTATAAACATACTGAGTAATACGCTTGTTCTGTATTTTGTGGTATGGTCCCACACAGCTCCCATCATTTAGTGGCCTTACTGAAGCCACCTAGCCAAAGACTACTGGGAATACACCTGTAGTTAAACAAGTTGGATTTATCACTTTCTGAAGATAGGGAGAATGTTCACTTTGGGGACCCATTGGATATCACAGGAAGAAAATGTTAGAAAGGAGTTATTGTAGGGTTTAGGCTTGTGTTAGGCAATTATGGGAGAGCCAAACAAGTAGGGTTTTGTTCAGGATTGGGTGCTGTCAGAATGTGGGGTGATTCTGTACTGGGTAACTTAAATCTTTAAGAAGGAGACAGACTAGACTGATACTCAAGTATAGCAGCTAGAAAAACAGCAGTGACACATTAGCAAGGAGAGGGAAGTATTTGGTGTTTTGTAGGTTGCACAGTGACCGTGTTTTTGTCTGTGCTTAGACAACATTTAGTAGTGGTTTTGTTTTGTTTCACATTTACATGGGCTCATGTGACCTTGTCTGAGACTGATGTTTTGTGAGATTGTTCTAAGAGGAGTGTGACATGGTTTTACTTGAACCCTAGACAACAACACTGAGGACTTGCTGTTGTGTCCAGCCATTTTCCAGATGCCAGGGTCTGTTTTTTCTTTCTCCAGTTCTTACTGAGAGTTGTTTGAAACTGTTTTTTGTGTCTGTTCTATTTTTTGTAATTATGTGATTTCATCAGATGTTATTAAAAAACTGAATGAATGTAAAAAGAAAGAGAAATTCTATGAAAACTAAATTGAATGTTTTGGAAAGATTTATTAAGGTGAATTGCTGAAAGCATTTTTAAAAATGGCTGTTGAATTAGGGGTAGGTAAAAGATAGGGTTGCTATGAGTCAGAAACCACAAGACAAAAGATTGGTGAAATATCTAGGCCACTCAAAACATACTTTTACCAGAAGAATTCTGAATGTTAATTGCTTTACAAGTGTCTTCTGGTTCTGGCTCCATTTAGAAGAAATTTATTGTAAATCACAGATAGTACACATTGCAAATTAAGTGTGATTTAAGTAGTAAAGATGAAGCCATGCTTAAAGATAAGGCCTTTGCCCTGTAACACAAGGCTAGTGAAATAGTATATAATTTTATGTATATTAGGTTAAAAAAAGTTTGAGATGTGTATGTATTTTTTGTAGTTCCTTCCTTAGTGTTTTTGATTAGCCTACCAACCACAGTTCTGGTTGTGTCAGGTAAGAGGGTTTTAAAGTACAAAGAAATTGATGTAAAAGTTCAGGTAAAACTTTATGATAATTAAAAAAAAAGGAGCTTTAAGTGTGTGTCAATGGGGAGTGATGAAATTATGGTATATTTGTATGACAGAATAGTATCTAGTTATTGACAGTCATGCTTTCAGACATTATTTATCAACAAGAGAAATTCCCATATAATGTGAAATACAAAGAGCAGGCTACAAAACCAAATAAAGTGTGACCCCTTTTTAAGATTGTATATGTAAACATTTAATACACATACAAACAATATATACGTATATAATTGGAAGGAAATGAAGAAAAAGTAAATAGTTGTCTCTAGATGCTGGAATTTTGGAGGTTTTTAATTGTATTCCATATGCTTTTCTATATTTCCAGGTGTTTTATAATGAATATGTGTTACTTTTTTAAAATCAAGGGAAATGCTTAGAGAGTCCCAGCGTTGGTGGTTTTAGAAACATGTCTGTGTTCGTATCATTTGGGCTTTTTGTTCAATGTAAACGAACCTTTAATGTTCCCAATTGAGAAGAAAAGCAAAGGCACAGGCAGGATTTTTAGCCAGGGTCTCCTGTGGATTTAATGGACAGGCTGATGTTTCTAGCTTCTGAGGCCTAGCATAGATATCATATGTAATTAAGCTTTTACTAACTGCACCTCTCCCCACCCCAAGACAGAATTATTTACTCCTTCTTCTGTGGAAACCCTGATGACATAGTAGTTAAGTGTTATGGCTGCTAACCAAAAGATTGGCAGTTGGAATCCACTACATGCTCCTTGGAAACTATGGGGCAGTTCTCCTCTGTCCTCCTCATGACTGTGAGTCAGAATTGACTCAGTGGCAGTGGTTTTGTTTTTAGTTTGTGTGTCTGTCTTGTTTGTATTCTGTTTCACTGCTTACAGGCAAAAGACCTGACAATCTGCTTCTGTCAAGATTACAGCCAGGAAAACACTGTGGTGCCATTCTACTCTGTCGCATGAGGTCACTGAGTCGGAATCAGTTTAAAGGCACCTAGCACCATTAGTCATACTATATCACATGTTCTTTGGAAGAAAACCTGGAATGGTTACCTTTATAGTCTTAGTAAGTTGCCCAAAGCATTGTGCCTCAGTAAATGGCTAAGTGTCGCAAACAAATGTACAGTAGTATCCCCACAATGAAAAAAAGTTTTTTGAAGAAATTCGTAAGGTATTTGCCTTAAAGTAATCAAAATTGATAGTAAATATTATACATACACACACACAAAAGCTGAATGGCCAACATTAAGACACAGCACAGTCTTTTACTTTGAATTTCTTCTGATGATTTTGGACTGTTTTCACAGTATGATCATGTGTGGTGGGAGTGTAAATTCTTACAGGCATTTTGGAAGGGTAGTGGGTTATAGCTGTGGCATTTAAAATGTGTGTTATCTTTATAGTTCTAGAAATTTACTCTCTAGATAATACTTACCTGTCCAAACCAAACTAAACTCAGTGCTGTTAGTTGTCTCTTACTCTTACCATCTCTATAGGACAGGGTAGAACTGACCCGTAAGAGTTTCTGAGGAGTGGGTTTGTACTGCCGTTCATCAGTTTGCAGCCCACTGTGCCGCCAGGGCTGCAGAGAAACCTTTTGGTTTGCGGCCATGACTCTTAACTACTAGGCAACCAGCCTCCAAATATATTCACAGAAGTAGGCCAACATGTGAATATGTATTCTCTTAAGAGCACTGTCGGTAATGTTTCTTAATAGTGAATTGATTAGAATATTATGTAGCCATTAAGAATGAGGAAGATCTATTGTACTGATGGTGACAACCATGGTGATGATGATGATGGTGGTGGGTGAGGTTTTTGAATACATATTGTATGCCAGGCACTATGCTGTGGGTTTGACGTAACTTATCAAGTAATTCTTGTAACTGTGTATGGCAGAGACTGTTATCATCTACATTTTATAGACAAGAAAACTGAGGCACAGAAATTAAGTAACTTCTTTTCCTCAGTTCATACCAATAAGGGGCAGAGCAGATAGTCAAGTCCAGGCAGTCTGAGTTTAGAGCGGACTGCACTTTTTTTTTTAAAATAACACTTTAAGTGAAAGCTTGTAATTCAAGTTAGTTTATCATACAAAAAATTTTGTTATGTAAAAAAATTGTTATGTAACCTTAGTTGCTCTTCCTACAATGTTACAGCACAACTTTCCTCTCCCCGATACATTTCGTGTGTCCTTTTAGCCAGTGTCTGTACCATTCTGCCCTTTTATCTCACCTCTGGACAGACCTGCCCATTTAGTCTCATGTATCTACTTAAGCTAAGAAGTACGCTCTTCACCCATCTGATTTTATGTTTTACAGTCCGTTCTATTCTGTCTGAAGAATTGGCTTTGGGAATGGTTTTACTTCTGGTCTAACAAATTATCTGGGTACCATGTTTTCCAGGGTCCCTCTGGTCTCAGTCAAAATGTCAAGTCTGGTCTTTTTATGTAAATTTGAGTTTTGCACCCTGCTTTTAACCTTCATTAGGGCATGTTTATTGTGTTCCTGTCAGGGTGGTCATTGGTGGTAGCCAGGCACCATTTAGTTCTTCTGGTCTCATGCTGATGCAGTCTCTGATTTATGTGGCCCTTTATGTGTGTTGGGCGTATAGTTTCCTTGTATCTTTGGTATTCTTCATTCTCCTTTGCTGCAGGTGGGTTCGGACCAGTTCATGCATCTTAGGTGGCTACTTAATACTTCTTAAGTCCCCAGATGCCACTCACCAAAGTGGGATACAGAACATTTTCTTAATACACTTTCGGATTAATTGACCTAGATGTCACCTGAAACCATGGCCCCCAGAATACTGCCACTGCTACTCTGTCACTAGAAATGTTTGGTTATATTAAGCAAAATTCTTAGATTTTGGTTTAATCCAGTTGTGCTGACTTCCCCTGTATTGTGTGTTGTCTTTCTCTTCACCTAAAATAATTCCTGTCTGCTGTCTATTTAGTGAACAGTAGACCCTCATAACCATCAAAGAATGTTTTCTTCTGCTTAAACTTTTTCTTCAGTTCATATAATAATGATCTTGTACAATATTTGGGCAGACTATGTTTTTAACCACTAAACTGCACATCATCTTTTTTACTAATAAATATAACCAAGATATACATTAAGTGAAAGTGTGGCTCAGAAAAGAATGCATAATATAGTGTCATATATGTTTAATTTATTATTATTATTTTTTAATGATAGCTCACACTGGAAGGATACAAAAGAATCTAGCAATGGTTTTATCTCAGAAGGAGTGGCTAGACAACCTTAACCTTTCACTTTATAGCTTCTCTTTCATGTTTTTAAATAATTGGCATGTATTATATAAATTTTTAATGAAGTGTTGCTATTCTTCTGCAAGGTTGTAATACTTATTGAAGACTAAACTAAAGTCATTGGCTACAAATGCCTTATTCACCCGTACTTAAATCCCTTTACATGGGCGTTCTCTTAGTGCTAGTGTTCTTATAGCAGCTTTTTCCCAACCCAAGACAGAAGCTCTTTGCAAAATTCACTTTGTCTGGCTTCCTCGATTACTTGATCCCACTTTGAATACTTAAGCTTTTGACTGATCTAGCACTTGATGTTTGTACTTTATCCCTTTAAACTGTCTAGACTTTCTGTTCTGTTTCCCAAAGGACTTAAAGCTACTTACAGTAAGGTAAACTCAAGGATACATATGGAAACCTGGTGGCGCAGTGGTTAAGTGTTAGGTCTGCTATCCAGAAAGTTAGCACTTCAAATCCAGCAGATGCTTTTTGGAAACTCTAGGGGGCAGTTCTGTTCTGACCTGTAGAATCACTATGAGTCAGAATCGACCAGTGGCTTTGGCTTTGGCAAGGATACATATAAGTTGTTGTTAGGTGCCACTGAATCAGTTCCAACTCGTAACAGCTCTATGCACAACAGAAACACTGCCCAGTCTGTGCCATCCTCACAATTATTGCTGTGCTTGTGCTTGAGCCCACTGTTACAGCCACTGTGTCGTTCCATCGTACTGAGGGTCTTCTTTTTTGCTAACCCTCTGCTTGACTAAGCGTAATGTCTTCCTCTCCAGGAACTGCTCCTTCCTGAAAGATGCCCAAAGTACATGAGAAGCAGTCTTGCCATCCTTGCTTCTAAGGAGTGTTCTGGCTGTACTTCTTCTAAGACAGATTTTTCTTTTCTTTGGCAGTCCATGGTATATTCGTTATTTGCTTTTACTACCACAGTTAAAAATTCTTCAGTCTTCCTTATTCATTGTCCAGCTTTTGCATGCATATGAAGAGATTGAAAACACCATATCTTGGGCCAGGCACACCTTAGTCCCCAAAGTGACAAGTTTGTTTTTCAAAAATTTAAGAGGTCTTTTGTAGCCAATTTGCCGAATGCAGTGTGCTTTTTGATTTCTTAACTGCTGCTTCCACTGGTATTGATTGTGGATCAAGCAAAATGAAATCCTGAACAACCTCTGTCTTTTCTCTGTTTATTGTTATGTTGCTTATTGATCCAGCTGTAAATATTTTTAGTTTCTTTAGGTTGAAGTATAATCCATACTGAAGGCTATGGTCTTTGATCTTCCATCAGTAAGTGCTTCAAGCCCTTTTCATGCAGGTTATTAATGAGTCTTCCTCTAATCCTGATGCTCTGTTCTTCTTCATGTTGTCCAGCTTGTCGGATTATTTGCTTGGCATACAGATTGAAAAGGTGTGGTGAAAGGATACAACCCTGACACACACTTGCTTGACTTTAAACCATGCAGTGTTCCCATGTTCTGTTTACAGGATGGCCTCTCGATTCATGTAAAGATTCTTCATGAGCGCAGTCAGCTGTTCTGAAATTCCCTTTCTCTGCAATGTTACCCATAATTTGTTGTGATCCACACAGTCGAATGCTGTAGCTTAGTTAATAAAACACAAGTAAAAGAGGAGCTGCAATTGTATAGGCTAATATAATAGCTGTAATTGGGCAGTAACCTTAACTTTTAGTTTCCTGGAAGTGCAGCAAAAAGTAAAATAGTCTGAGCTCTGAAATTTTGTGATTTAACAAAAGCATACATACCGTTTTGTTTGGAAAAATTTGTTTTCAGACTAAATTTTGTGAAGAAATTTGTTTTATGGACTCTTTAGTCCAGTTTTTATTTTTCTAGTGTTTCTTGTTGGTTGGTTTTGTCTATCCAAATACATTATTAGCTTCCTTGTGACAAATTTCATTTTCTGTGCTACTTTTCATTCTATCTCTGCATAGAAAACATGCGCTTCTTAATATGGATAAAATTATGAATTAAGCAACGACTACAGCCTAGCCACATTTAAAGAGTTATGTTACTGACACTTTTCAAAGGTTGTTGATCTTTGAGAAACCGATTTAAATACATTTTGAAGATTGATGCTACTTCATCTTTCTCAGAAGAGAACCTTCTCCGATGTCCCTCAAAAATACCATAATTTATTTCTCAATGTATGGCTTTTACTCAATTGTCTTGTTTTGTAGTCCGTACTTCCTAGCTGAGTATAAAAAACCCAAACCAAATCCTCTGCCGTTGAGTCAGTTTCGACTCATAGTGACCCTATAGGACAGAGAACTGCCCTACAGAGTTGCCTAAGAAGAGTACTTGGCAGATGAGAACTGCTGGCTTTTTGATTAACAGATGTAACATTTAACTACTGTCTTACTGGTTGAATATGTTGTGTGGGAGATTAGAAATTAGTTTGAGATTTTTTTTCATGAAAATTAAATTTTTTAAAATGTGGTTTAGAACTTTCAGCTACTTTTTCCTTTCTTTTAGGCCAAGTTATCAAGGCCTGGGACATTGGAGTGGCTACCATGAAGAAAGGAGAGATCTGTCACTTACTGTGTAAACCAGAATATGCATATGGCTCAGCTGGCAGTGTTCCCAAAATTCCTGCTAATGCAACTCTCTTTTTTGAGGTAAGTATGTGCTGTGGTGCTGCCTTTCAGCATCTGCCTTAGTATAGTGCTGGCTTTGAAACAACAGTCAGTGAAACAAGAAACTAAACTTGGCTTTTAAGAATCATTTCCAGCTTTTACCGTATCTCACTTAGGAGCTTGGGTTCTTGAATTATTTCCCACAAATTCAAAGGAGGTCTGCTACTGCTTTCTTGGATATGTGTCCCTGGCGTAGAAAGACCATATCTAAATAAACAAATGATAACAGACTTAGAAATAAAGGTTTTAGTGAGTAATATGAGCGTGACATGCTCAAAACTGACCAGAAGACAAGGCAGAAAGGTTAGAGATAATATTGAAAAAAGTGCAAACCGACTTAAAAGGTGTTTTCATGTTATAAAGATTTATAAATGTCACAGATCTCATGTCTTCATTAGAAGTAGTAGATGGTGATAATATGTTATTTATCCTGTGCTGAATTACACATACTTGGCAAAACATGATTTAAAATATAAGGGAGAATATGCTTCGAACATTCTAACTAGATACAATAATCCTTTAGTAGGCCTGATTTACAGGATTTATTGTTACATTGTAAGAAGAGAACTCGGAGAACCTGGGGTGGAAAAGTGGTAGCCTCAGAGTCAGACAAAGCAGTTCTGTGCCAGCACCTTGTAGCTCTGGCTTTTTGCCCACAGAGCAGTTTTCCTAGTATTTCCTGTCTGTCTTTGCACTGCAGTCCCACAGGATGTAGTCCTAGACGTTATCATTCCATGAAGGTTCTTTCCAGGTATTGAAAAATGCAGTGTTCTTTTTTTCCTACTTTTTCAATAACTAAGATGCATAGATAAATATTTTAATAGCCTTTTTTTATTTTGCAACTTGAAAGGAGAATAGGAATTGCCCTTCCTTTTACTTATGTTAAGTTGGCTTCGTTTGATCTTTTGTTGATCAAATCCCTTTTTCCTTTCTAGGTTGAGCTCCTTGATTTCAAAGGAGAGGATTTATTTGAAGATGGAGGCATTATCCGGAGAATCAAACGGAAAGGAGAGGGATATTCAAACCCAAATGAAGGAGCAACAGTAGAAAGTAAGTACTGCTTTGAGAGAGAACAAGTCCTTTAAAGCTGGATTCCATTTATGTGGATGAAATAGAGATTTTAAAAATATATATCTTTTTATAGAGATAAGCATACTGAGTATATCTCAAAAAGAGTTTTAGGTTAAACATTTATTCAGTAATTACTTCATTTAGTAATGGAAGCCCTGGTGGTATAGTGGTTAAGAGCTACAGCTGCTAACCAGAAGGTTGGTAGTCCAAATCTACCAGGTGCTCCTTGGAAACTCTATGGGATAGTTCTGCTCTGTCCTGTAGGGTCATTATGAGTTGTAATTGACTTGACAGCAATGGGTTAATTTAGTAATATTAACATATATGTGCCAGACACTGTAACAGGCTCAGTAGACTCAAAGAAAAGATAATTCCATACCTCAAGGGATTCTCAGTTCATTGACTCCTCTAATGTGCCAACAACTGTTAGTCACTTTACATACTAATTTTTTTTCAAACTAGCCTATGAGGTAAGGTTTATTATCCCCAGGTAGGAAGGTTCAGGGACATTATATAAATTGTCCTGGGTTATAGAATTACTTAACAGAACAACATATTGTAATTGCCTTGAAGACTCTCTAGCCTATCTCATTGCTGTCACCGAGATATAAAACAGTTTATCACATAGGTCTGTTGAAAATCAGATAATAGTGTTCATTCTGTTCTACATCAGGAGCTAGGTTCAAGTCCTGCCTTGCCCTTTACTGCATGATCTGAAGCTGTTGCATTTCTTCTCATTTGCAAAGTGGGACAAAGGGCACCCTGTGAAGGACTGGCACTCCCTCCCAGAGCTCTTTGCATATACCACTACTGTTCTTTTATATTGTAATCAGAGTTTGCCCATCTCCCCCCATTATAGAGTGAGAGCTTGAGGAACAGAACCTTCCCTCACCTTTATGTTTCCAGCATCACCTGCAGTATCTGACACACATTTGATATTTAGTTAGAGTCTCTGCATGGGTAAATGTTTGGAAGGTGACATTATTGAGTGGCAAGCCTTCTACAAAGAGAGTTTTGAGAAAAAAGGAAGAGAGAAAAACTTTCACTAAGAAAAAAGTGAAGTGACTACACAGGGATGGAAACATGAACTTCTAGATAAAAGACCTACTTGAAATAAAAGGAGATCATTTGAAACAGTAAACTAGAATAGTTTCTTATTTTAATGTTGTGTGTGTATGTGTATATGTATATATACATATATATATAAACCACATAACCAAACCCAGTGCCACTGAGTTGGATTTGACTCACAGCGACCTTATAGGACAAAGTAGAAATGCCCCGTAAAATTTCTGAAGAGCATCTGGTGGATTTGAATGGCCAACCCTTTGGTTAGCAGCCATAGCACTTAACCCACTATGCAACCAGGGTTTGCATGCACGCACGCACACGTGTGTATATATGTTTGCTGTGAGTCAGAATTGATGGCAGTGGGTTTGGTTTTCTTTGGTATTGTTACTAGACCCATATTTCATTTTCATGAATTCAGCAAATTAATTTGACTTTGGCTGGAAGTATCTATAAATACTGTTACTATACTATTACAGTTGAAATGTTTAGATAATTGTTCATGCTAAACTTTCGGATACATCTGATTAGATATCTAAGGTGGTCTGAGAAACAGCTACAGACCAGGAGTCAGGAGATAGGGGGTTGGAGGTCAGCCCTGGCCTCTGTTGCCTCTAGACTTCCCCCTCTCTGGCATTCGTCGGGTAACACAAACCTGGTGATGAAGTGCTTGGCTGCTAATGAAAAGGTTGGGGGTTCAGACCCACCTAGAGGCAGCTGGTAATCAGTTTCTGAATGGTCAGAGCTGTGAAAATCCTGTAGAGTGCAGTTCTACTCTGCAACACATAGGTTGCCATGAGTCAGAATCAACTCAACAGCATCTGGTTGGGTTTTCTGGGTTTTAGTTTTCTTCCTCTCCAGTGAAGATTAGACCTCTAGATTTCTGAATTATTATTAGCCTTAAAGATTCTATGATGTAATTCTAAATGTTTGTGAAAGCTATAGAGATGATAGAAAATTATCTCTTAGTATATTAGTAAACACTTAAGATTTGCCTACAGGTATTTTGTCTTTTACTGCAACAGGTATTTTCAGTTTTTATTATGAAAATGTTCAAATGTATACAAAAGTAGACTTTTTTCCTATGATAGAGTGATACCCCCCAGATTAGTTTATAATACGTATTTTTAAACTAGGCATTTTTTTTTTTATTCAAGTTACAAGGAGAAACTTTTTCCCAATTCTAGATACTGCTGTAAAACAACCACCGTGGAAGTGAGTGACTTTGAAGGGAAGCAAATTAAGATTTTTGTTGGGGATCATTTTTTAACTTTCTGTTTTGAAATAATTTTAGACTTACAGAAAAGTTGCACAACTAGTACAGAGACTTCACTTACCCCTTCAGTCAGCTTCCCCTAATGTTAGCATTTTTCCCATCCACTGTACATTTATCAAAATCAGAAATTAACATAGGTGTAATACTGTTAACAAATCTGCACATCTTATTTAAATTTCACTAATTGTCACATTAATTTCCTTTTTCTGGTCCAGGATCCAACATTGTGTTGACTTGGCATGTCTCCTTAGTCCTCTGCAATCTATGACAGCTCCTCAGTCTTTGGTTTTCATGACCCTGACACGTTTGAAGACAACTAGCCAGTTATTTTCTAAAATGTTCCTCAATGTGGATTTGTGTGATGTTTCCCCATTTTTAGATTGAGATTGTGCAGGTTTTGAAAAATATCATGTGTTATGCCTTTCTCAGGTAATCATTGTTAGGTGTTACATAATATTGATGTCTCATTGTTAACTTAGTTAATTGATGTTAACTTGGATCCGTTGGTTAAGCAGGGAGTCTGTTTTTCTCTGTAATTACTGAATGTCTAGTTGGGAGATACTAGGAGACTATGCAGATACCTTGTTTTCAATTACACATTAACATACTAAGTTTAACACCCATTAATGATTTTTGCATGCAGCATTTATTACTGTTGGTATTTGTCTAGTGGTAGCTTTTCTATTTCCATCATTCCTTTTGCATTTATTAATTGGAATTCTACTGTAAGGAAAATCTGTCCCTTCTCCCCTGCTTATTTATCCAGTTGTTTGTATTAGTATGAACCCATGGATATTTATTTGACTTTGTAGATTTATTAATCATTACTATTCTCTTTATTGTGTTGCTCAAGTTGTCTGTCCTAGATTTGGCTATTGGAAGCACCTTCAAGCTGCTTCTTGTGTCCTTTCTACCTGTACTTATTGTTTTTAAGCACTTTTGTACCTTCTGGCACCAAAGATGTTCCAGGATCAGCTTGTAACCTCCTTGTCCTAACTCGGGAATCAACCATTTATTCAAGGAGTCCTGATTCCTTTTGTTGGGGAACACTATTTAGAAGCCCACATCTGGATGTTAGGTATGCTCATGTCATGGAATGTCGTTGTTTCTAAACCTTGTTAATTGACAGCTAGGAAATAAATGTAACCCAATGTGTATACACATGCATCGGTGTCATTTTTATATTAGTCTTTACGTACTAAAGACTGTTAAGTTTATACTGACATTTCCAGGTCTAGTCCAACAAACAACTTTGTTCTAGATTTCTGTCTTGCTCATCTGAAACTCTTTTTTTTCTGGTAATGAGAAAGACGACTCCAGTTACCTACAATTATTCATTTATTTGCTCAATCTTAGGAAACACTGGCAGTGTAGTAAAGTGCTGTGGCTGCTAACCAAAAAGTGGGCAGTTGAATCCACTAGGTGCTCCTTGGAAACTCTTTGGGAGAGTTCTACTCTGTCCTGTAGGGTTAATGTGAGTTAGAATTGACTCAACAGCAATGGGTTTAGGGTTTTAGTTTGTTTGTTTTTTTTTTAAAGTATATACGTAAGGAGCCCTGGTGGTGCAGTGGAACCACTCAGCTGCCAACTGAAAGGTCAGTGGTTTGAACCCACCAGATGAGGCTGTTTGTGTCCATAAAGAGTACAACCCTAGAAACCTTATTTAGCAATTCTCTTCTGTTCTATAGAGTCACCATGAATTGGAGTAGACTTGATGCTAATGGGTTTAATACATACATATGGAGTCCTGGTGGCACAGTGGTTAAGCACTTGGCTGCAAACTGAAAGGTCAGCAGTTTGAACCCAGAGCTGCTCTTGTGGGAGAAAGACCTGGTGATCTGTGCCAGTAAAGACACTGCCTAGGTAACTGTGTGGGGCAGTTCTCTTCTTTACACAGACTCACTGTGGATTTGAAAAGGAGCCTGGGTGGAGCACTGGTTCAAGTTTGTGGCTGCTAACTGAAAGGTTATTAGCTGAGGCCACCAGCTGCTCCATAGGAGAAGGATGCAGCAGTCTGCTTCTGTAAAGATGACAGCCTTGGAAACCTCAGGAGACAGTTTTACTCTGTCCTCTAAGGGTCACTGTGAGTCAGAATCAGCTCTATGGTAATGGGTTTGATGTGAGTTTATGAGATGGAGTCTATTTAACAGCAAACAACAACATATACATAAAATATTTTTAGGATTACTAACCCATAAGCCTATGAAAAACACATTTCTGGAGCAAGAAGTATTTTTTGTGAAGTTATTTCTGTCATTAGCCTTCTAGTGTACAGTTAAAACATTGTTTCCAGCTTAGGATAGTTTTTCCTCCTCACTGCCTTCAGTGTGGTTATATGATTCCTTTGTAGTACAGTTAGGATCATTTGTTACCCTCTGCATTCCATTTTGGGTTCCCCTCATACTCTAGTTGATTTTCATTATTTGTTTTTGAGGTGTGAGAAAGGTATACCCAGACAGGTTTACTGAGAAATGTTACTGTCCTCTCCTCCCTACTGCCCCATTTTCGTTGCCCTGTTTCTCACCTTGTTCTTACCTACCCCCTGTAGCTAGCCAGTCTCATTCATTTCTGATTGATTCTACCTGTGTTTCATTCACAGAGTTGAGCTGATGCCTGTTTTCTTTTTTCCTTATGTCCCCTTTTGTTTTACATGAAGAGTAGCATACTGTGGATAGAACTTTTAATATGTGTTTGAATAATTTTGTCTGCAACTGTATTTTTTTTTTCCTTTTGGTTTCCATACGTAATAAAGGGCAGTCACTGATTTTTTGTTTCTTATTTTGTTAGAATGTTGTTTTCTGGGAAATTTTAGAGTAAATGCTTAATTCTGTTTTTTTCTCCCCAAAGCCCTTTTTGGTTTTCTGGAACAAATCAATTTTATGAAAATGGCAATATATTGTGTATTATTTTCCTTTATCAAGGTTTAAGGGACCTGCTTTCACTCTCTGGAACAGGTTAGCTATGTGGGAGAGGAGGGACACAGGGTACTTAAAGGTGGTCCCTGTCAGAAAGTAAGTGTACCTTGTTCTCTTGAAGATCTCCAGCTTTACCAGTTTGCCTTTCTTCACAGCATCACCCATGCTAGATTCAAAACCAAGCGTTAAGTGCTAGAACTATAGTGAAAGAGAACAACAGACACAGATCACTTATTGTATCAGTATAGATATCTAAGAGTTATTAAATTTTTGTCACTCTCTGTAAGGGTACTGTGATGTAGTGGTCAAGGGGTAACAAACTTTGGAAATGGTCGACTTAAATTGTGAATCTTGGAATCGCTTCTTAATATTTTTATGACTTCAGACAAGTTACTTGACCACGTTGAGCATTCAGTTTTCCTGTCTATAAAATAAGAGTAGAAGTCTTTTATTCCCAGCTTGTGGTGAGACTTCAGTGGAGAAGAGTGCCTAGCACAAGGTGGACACTTAATTTCATTGTTTCTACCCTCTGTTTACCCTGGGTGCACTGACAGGTGACCATTGATGGTTTGAATTGCCCAGGGGCACACTGGATGAAAGGCCTAGACATTTGCTTCCACAGGCTACAGTTTTGACAACAGTTTTGAGACAGTTCTGTTCTGCTACACACAGGACCATCAGGAGTCTGCATCAACGTGATGGCAGCTGGTTCTGCTTTTGTCCTCTTAAATTCATTTGAGGGGAGAAATACTTGACACCTTTCTTTCTCTTCTATTCAGTGTCTAATGTATCAGCAGATAATTTTGGTTTTACCAGGATTGACATAGAACTCATTGTTAGTTTGTCTTGAATAACAGTCCTCAAGTTAATTATATATTTTCTCAATAGTAATCTTATCTAAATCATATTTCTCCAGTTTGTTTGAAAGGGAATGGGGATTAACATTATGGGTTGAATCAAAAGATTTACTGTGTTGTGATGTTTTGCCTTTTCCCCTATTTTTCTTTGCTTTTATTTGGAGAAGAGAGCTTAGGTAAGTTTGCCAGAATTGATTTTTTTCAAAGATGCATTGATTTTTACATTTTAATGTCAGCATCCTAACACTTGCAAGTCAATTTTTAGATCTGTTCCAGTATACTTTTCACTTGTGTTAATTAAGATGACCATCTTTTAATTTTTATTCAGTGTTGTCCTTTTCCCATTCTAAAAAAGTAAAATCACTGTGTTCTAAGGTATTCTAAATGACATTATCGTGACGACTGATACTGTAGTCATCATGCTTTAGTTTAGTAGTTGCTACATCATTACTTTTAAGCTTTGCTTTCTTAGAAAATGCAGTCTGACTTAAGGCTCTAAATAGCTACCAGTTCCTCTTCTGTCTGCCATGTCTAGTTTCTTATCGTTAAGGTAAGTACATCAGAAGGCTGGCTGTTCGTGGCTCTTGTACCGCAATGCTTTCAGCCATTTTTGAATACAGACAATCAGCAGTATAGTCATGTGTCCTTTGAGCAGTACTCTATCCATGTATGTACATGGTCCTATAAAGGAGACCCAAAACGCACTGCAATGAGTTGATTCTGACTCAGTAATCCTTCAGGACAAAGTAGAACTGCCCTGTAGAGTTTCTAAAGCTGTGATCTTTACAGGAGTAGATTGTCACATCTTTTTCCTGTTGAGCAGCTGGTGGGTCAAACTGCCAACCTTTTGTTTAGTAGCTTAGAGCGTAATCACTGTTCTATAATAGAGTTTAGAAATCCTGATTGGAGAATGGGACGTAATCTGATGTAGCAAACACAGCAGCTTCCTGCATGCAGCACATATATCTCATGTCTCTCTTGTGTATTGAGCAGTTGTGCTGGCAGGCATATAATGGTATCAAAAGAAGCCCATTGATGACTTCTGACTTACGTTGTTGTTAGGTACCCTCAAGTCAGTTGTGACTCTTAGCGACACAGTGTACAACAAAATGAAACAGTGCCTGGTCCTGTACCATCCTCACAATCATTATGCTTGAGCATATTGTTGCAGTCCTTGTGTCAGTGCATCTCATCGAGGGTCTTCCTCTCTTTCACTGACCCTCGACTTGACCAACTATAAGATTGACATTTTGAATCCACCAGCTACTGGGGTATTCACAATACAGTAAATCTTTTGATTCAGTGTGTAATTTTAATCCCCATTCTCTCTCAAAAAAAAAAAAAAGGGAGAAATACGATTTAGATAAGATTACAATTGAGAAGATATATAATTAGTTTGAGGACTGTTATTCAAGACAAACTAACAGTGGGTTCTAGGTCAATCCTGGTAAAACCAAAATTATCTGCTGATAGATTGGAAACCCTTTGGGGCAGTTCTACTCTGTCATATAGGTTCAGTGAGGGTTGGAATCAAATTAATGGCAGTGGGTCTGCTTTGCCAAGAACACTATCCTTCTCTAGGTACTGATCCCTCCTGATAAAATGTCCTAAGTATATGAGACATAATCTTGCCATCCTTGCTTCTAAGGAACAGTCTGACTGTACTTCTTCCAAGACAGATTTATTGGTTCCTTTGTAGTTCTTGCTATGTCCAGTATTCTTTGCCTACACCGTAATTCAAAGGTGTTAATTCTTTTGGTCTTCCTTATTCATTGTTCAGCTTTTTCAAGCATATATAAAATGATTGCAAATACCATAGCTTGGGTCAAGTATACCTTAGTCTTCAAGTATACCTTAGTCTTCTTTGCTTTGTAACACTATAAAGAGGTCTTTTGCAGCAGATTTGCCCAAAGTAATACTGTACATATTATTTGATTTTTTTGACTGCTGCTTCCATGGGTGCTGATTATGGATCCAAATAAAGTTAAATCCTTGACAAGTTCAGTCTTCTCCGTTTATCATGATGCTGCTTATTGGTCCAGTTGTGAGGATTTTTGTTTTCTTTATGCTGAGATGTAAATGCTTCAAATCCACTTCACTTTCAGCAAGCAGGGTTGCTGAAGGATTGATTCCGACTCATTGTGACCCTATAGGTCAGGATAGAGCTGCTTCATAAGATTTCAAGAAGCAGCTGGTAGATTCAAACTGCTGACCTTTTAGATAGCAGCCATATACTTAATCACAGTGCTACCAGGGCTCTTTACAGTGGTATAATATGTATCTAACCTATAATGCATATGTGTTTGTAATCATAACCAATGCCTTTGTTCCTGGGGTATGTATCTACTGTACTTCCCATCATTATTTTAATGTGAACTTCCCCTACTTCCAAATAAAAACTTTACCACATAACAGCATATGCTTCAATTGGTGGGCTAGGCCACAGCATCCAACCTTACGTATCACACGGCTCTTGAATGTTGTGACATTAGCCCTCTGTTTAATTTTTTTCATAAGTATCACTCTGGAGTGCATCCAGGCTGCCAGATGTAGCAAAACCAGTGCTAATGATAGCAGCAGTAAAAGGTAAAGGAGAAGTACTGATTTGAAAGTGAAACAAAAGGTTATTAAAGCAACATGAAGGTAGATAACCAGTGAATGCTGCTGTTTGCAACTTAGGCACATTCATACAACATCCAAATCAGAAGTGGCCTGTGTCACAGAACATGGATGTTAAGTGACATCAGATTGTATTTTCAAATGTGAAAATTTCAACAGAGTGATGATCTGCATCAAGTTGTTGAAGCATTTCCCTTTCCCTCTCACATAGAGAATAATTTTAAAAAGAAATATTTCCATAACAGTACTGCAAAGTAGCCACAGCCAGGTGCTGTCGAGTCAGAAGAGGGAATACAAAAAGTAGATCAGAAATTGTGAAAACTTTCTGGAATATATAAAGTATATGAAACTGGGCTGATGGGAAGTATAGTGAGGTGTGGAGGAGACCTCTGCAGATGTACATGCTGTTCTCAGCAAGCTCGGGCAGAACGCCAGGCTCCCAGTCGGCTGGTGCAGGGAGCTAAAGCCGTCGGTGGGGCCGTCATCCTAGTTGTTAGGAAACAGCATGGAGGAGCTGGGCCAGTAAACATCTAGCGTGGTAGTTCTCAACTTTGAAAGTATTTAGAATCACCTGGGGAGCTTTAAAAAATCCTGATGCCCTGGCCTCCAGCCGTAGGCTAAAGAAGACTAAAGGATGGAACTCTTAGGAGTATTTTTAAAATCTCTGTACATGATCCTAGTTTGCAGCCAAGAGTTGAAAATTACTTCTCTAAAGTCCTGGCTGTTGACTTTTGCCTCCAAGCTAAAGACAGTAAGGCAGGTTTCTAAACAAAATAGGGAGGGGTCTTCTTCAGAAGCTGTAAGTGCTGATGAGGCCTGCCGTCCAGTGGATCCCAACTCACAGTGACCCTGTAAGACAGTAGAACTGCCCAGTAGGCTGTCATCTTTATGCAGGTAGATTGCCAGGTATTTTCTCCCATGGAGAGTTGGAAGCTTAAGTATCTAAGAACTTTTAAAATGGATTGGGAAAAGGAATTAAAAAATAAAGTGGAAGACAGCTCTGTGCATCAGTAAATATTCTCAAGTACTCTGCTCCTGAAGTAGAACTTCTGTGTGAGCAATGTGGAAGGGTACCCATGTCCTTCCTGTGCACATCATGTTCAGTATACTAAGCACTCAGTAAATGTTTGTGGGACCTTCACCCTTGGACCCCCATCCTCAGCACACCTTTTTGGGAAAAGGTCTGCTATGTAAACACATCCAGCTATGTAGAAAATCTGTGCCGTGTAACTGGGATCATTTGGTCATTCTCAATCTAATTTTAGAATATTACCGGACAACAAAGAATGATCAGACAGATACCGTGAAAAAGAAACACCAAGGTGGGTTAAGAGAAGAAATGGGAGAGGACTTTAAGATTGCTAATTACTGTCTTCAGAAATAGTTAACAGGATATTAAATTCATAGGTCAAAATATCAGTTTTAGTTATCTAGTGCTGCTATAACAGAAATGCCACAAGTAGGTGGCTTTAACAAAAAGAAATTTATTCTGTGGTAGTCTAGGAGAATAGAAGTCTGAATTCAAGGCTTTCTCTCTGTTAGTTCTAGGGGCAAGTCCTTGTTATCAATCTTTCCTTGGTCTAAGAGCATCTCACTGTAGGCACAGTGGCTCCAGAAGGACATACTCTGTTCCTCGCTCTTTCTTGGTGGTATGAAGTCCCATATATCTGCCTGCTTCTCCTTTTATCTTTTGTAAGATAAAAGGTGATGCAGGCTACACCCCAGGGAAACTGACATTGGATCAAGGCTGTGATCTGAGTGAGGATTTTTCATCCCATCTTAATCCTCTTTAACATAATCTAATGGTGCCTCATGAATCATAGGCAGAGATTAGGGTTTATAGCACATAGGAAAATTGGGGCACAGAATGGAGGACAACCACATAATACTTGGAATCATGACCTAGCCAAGTTCACACACATTTTGGGGGGGTACTGTTCAGTCCATAACAAGTTTTCTGAAAAAACAAAGGAAATACCGGAAAGTTTCTAGACGTTAAGAATTTACCAAAACTGAAATTAAATGGAATGGTTCAGCACAAAACGGATAGTCCCTGAAATCTGAACTGGTGATCTGAATGATAGTCCAGGATATTTCAGAAGAGAGGGCAAAAAGCAGATACGAAAGGTGAAAGGAAAAACTAGAAGACATAAATGATAAGTCCAAGAGAGGCAATAAGTATCTAAGCAAACACGTAGCAGATGAAAATTTCCTAGTGAAGATCAAAAGATTGCAAGGGCCAACTAGTGCTGGCAGAGAGGGGGAAAAAAAAGGCCACAGCTGTTGAGTTGATCCTAATTCGTAGTGACTCTATAGACAGAGCAGAACTGCTCCATAGAGTTTCCAAGGAGCACCTGGCAGATTTGAACTGCCGACCTTTTGATTAGCAGCCGTAGCACTTAACCACTACGCCACCAGAGTTTCCCTAGGCGGATAGAAATGAGAATGCTTTTTCATCATGATGCATCCAGTGAAATTTCTGAATTCCAAACCTAAAAAGAAAATTCCGGGGTCTTCCACAGAGAAACAAGCTATGTGCAAAATAATGAGATTTAGACTGACATTAGATTTCTCTTCCGTGGTGCTGAATACTAAAAGATAGTGTACTCTGAGCAGTGTCTATAGCTATGTGTATTTAAAATGTAGAATTCTTTACTTAGTGAAGCAGTCTTTTAGAAACTATGGGTTCATACCAATTTTGAATAAAATACTGGAAGATGTATCTAAAGCACCACAGAAAATAAAGTTAAAGAAAAGCTGCATAAGTAATAGGAAAAATGATAATTTCCATAACAACAGTGAAGTTGACTGCATTTATTCTGAAGGATCCGTCGAGTGGTAGAGCTGCAATGTTAAAAGTAATAATTTAACAGGTTGGGCCCACAGTTCTGGTTATTTTAATGAAATATGATGGATGTGTGAAGTAAAAAGGGGAGGTAAAATTGTCAAATAATTTTCTTATTTCAGGGAAGATTAATTCTTGACACCAGTGGAAGTATATCTACCTTTAGATATTTTGTTAAAAATTTATTGCCAAGCCAAGTGCTGTCGAGTTGGATCCGATGGAAGGAAGATACTAATAAGAATAGCATCTAGAACTTGGAAATCACCTGGCAGGGGTTAGAGAAGTAGAGGAACAAGGAGAACTCGATCAGTCTAACAAAAGCTATAGAAGAAAAAGAACAAGAAGATACGCTGTAGACCAAACTAAAGGTAGAAGAACAAAACCAATCATATCAAGTGATTTAAAAAATACATATATAAGTATACTCGTGCATGGATGGGATAAAGTCATCTGTTGAAGGCAGAAGTTCTCATAAGGTTAAAACGACAGTGATAACAAAATCTAGCTTAATGTTCTTTACAAATGAAACCCCCAAAACAAAATGGTACCAGCATTTGAAAACAGGAAAGATTTCATGTACGCCCTTGTTAAGGTCTGGTAAGGCTATGAGGGTTTGTTTTTCACATGCTTTAAAGGGAACCCTGGTTGCATAGTGGGTTAAGTGCTACAGCTGCTAAACAAAAGGTTGGCAATTTCAATCTACCAGGGACTCCTTAGATACTTTATTGGGCAGTTCTGCTCTGTTTGTAGGGTTGCTATGAGTCAGAAACCACTTGCCAGCAATGGTTTTTTTGGTTTTGAAGACTATCTGAATGTCTGGCAAATCAGTTGAGGAAGAGAGCAAATTCTTGAGATAATCTTATGGTATGTTTTCCACATGGTAATGTAGTGTGGTTCTTGGTCTAAAACAGACATACAGTCTTTATTCTTTCATATATTTTGGATTTGATACTAAGCAAGTATCTTCAGGTCCCTAAGTGGTAGAGAATAGTTTTTTCTGTTGCACAAAACCTAGCTAGGGGGTCACTTATTTCAGAACAGTATGTTATAAAAGGAAAAAGAGAAAAAAAAAACAAAGTTCCATATCAGAAGAGAATTTGAATAGCCTTCTGGAGTTTATTACAATAAGAAAATTAATAGATTCAAAAAGGAAAATTTCTATAAATTAGTGAAAATTACTACCCTTTCCCTTAATGCCCTGTTTTTGGATTAGCCATGAAATATTTATTTTCTAGCCTTGAACTGTGATGGGCACTGTGAAGTACAAAAGAAGTGTAACATACTGTCTTTATCTACTGGGGATTTCATACTTTGATAACTCTCTCTGTGGAGCCATTATTTTTTTATCCAGGGTTCTAGAGCATGTTTAATCTGGTGTAATTTACCACTGATTCTAGGAAAACAGTCATAGCTAACATCCATTGAGCTTACCCCCCGTATGTCCACATGTGACATGATGTTTTCATGTGGTAGATGCCCTAACTTATAAATGCACGAATTCTAGGTACTGGGCTAAAATCCTTAATTTAGTACCTAATTTAATCCTCTCAACAGTTATGACTTAGGCAGAGTTATTATCTCTGTTTTATAATGAATAAATTGAACTTCAAATGATGTAAATTACCATGCCTAAAGCCACAATTGTTAGTGGCAGAAAGGGACTAGAATCTAGGTTTATACTCTTAGTGCTATACTGATGTAAGCAGAAGAGTGTGAGGATTTTTGTTAGTATAGAATTTATTTGCTGGGTGCATTTTTCCTATTTAGGCTAAAGAATGTAAGTCATTTGCATAAGTGTTAGTCTCTTCGGGAAGCCAGGTTCTTTTGTGTGCCCTCAGTTAGCATCTGACCCCGAGTTGCAGAAACATTCTGACAGCAGTGTTTGTTCATCTTGAATTGTGTGACATGGGTACAGTGGAGGGAAGGAGGTGGTTTCAGAGGAGGGGAGGATTTGTATACCTTGCCTGCTGGAAACTATCTTTTGCCCTTTGATTACAGTGTGCCTCTGCTGCTTTTTCAGGGGGTTATTGAGGTTCCACTATCTCCTGGATACTCTATTAGGCAGGAAATACAGGCAAGAGAAAGTCATTGGAGCTGAATTAGGCAGCAGAAAGAAAAGCCTTGCCAAGTGGCAGTAACCTGTCACAACCTGGTTTTCTCCCACCAAAGGACCAGTCTTGTCTGGTAGTAACACTGTTATAGCATTCCCATTCAAATCTCCATGACCCAGTAATTGTTTTGGAAATGAGTGCAAAGCTATCAGACACCAACTGCTATAATTAGAAAAGGGAAAAACAGACACTTACTAGAGCTAACGTCTTTAGGCTGGAGCTCGTACAGCACTTTTTTTTTTTTTTTTTTTAAGTTAGGGAGCTTCTTTCTCAGTTTTGCTTCCAAAAACACAAGTTGTACAGTTTTGGGGTTCTTGCATTCCAGTTTTTGTTAACTGCTGTACATTCTCTTTCCTTTTCCCCCCTATTTTAATCAGAGTACAAATTGCTGTCAGCACATCGAGTTCATGTGCCAGCCACATTCAGAACAGGGTGTTCTGTGCTCTTCAAAACAAAATTGCTCTAGGGCAGTAAGAGAACAATAAGTCAGAGCTCCAGTTTAAGTGATGTTTTGCCGGCAGTCAGGGCTCACTTGATGTGGTTGCACTCGGACTGTGCAGCTAAACTAGGATAATTTGGTTTGGTTTGACTTTGTGGGGTTTGGAGGACCCCCTCCCTTTAAGTTATGTAGTCTTTAGGAAGAGAAAATATTGTGTCCTTTTAACTTGTTTATTTCTTTCTTTACCAAAAAAAGAGCCCTAAGTAGAAGCATCCTGTATGTACTTTTATTCTCCTTGAGCACGTCATAGATCATTTATTTCCCGTAAATCATGTTGGTTGGGATTAGCAACAGACCTCCAGAGCCCTAGAGGCTGAGCTCCCCATGAGTCATGATGGTTATTATTAAATATTTATTAAGTGAGTATTTGCACTGAGAGATGTAAGGTCAAAAGCAACCACAGGTCTTCTACAGGCAGTGCTGCCACAATTCTCTTTGGTAGCAGTTTTTGAGACAACATAAGAAAAAATAACCTGGAGGAGCTAAGCCTGTCTGCATCTATCACTCGGGGCAGGGGCCTCTGGTGGTGACTGCAGGGGTTTCTATGGCTCCAAGGTGGTGTGTGAGTTCTTGTCAACAGTCTTGTAGAACTTGTCACACCAGTGTTCCAAGTTTAGAAATGGTTTAACAGAGTGATAGTCTTTGCTACTTGTAAATGTAGAGAATCAGTGAGCTGTATTCACCCTGAGGCTGTAACACCTCCTCTTGCTTTGACATGCCAGATATGGCAGGATTGAAAGGAGAGTTTATAAATGCATATGAACGTATATACATACATATCAGTATGTATATCTGTTTTAAGATTTTATGTTACTGTAGGTAGTACTTGTTGAGGCCTAATTTGGAAGAGTTCAATTTATCAGGGGGGAAAAAGTCCACATATAAGGTAGCACGTATTTATATCAGAGCTATTGCAAAATTTTACCCTTTTACCAAAACCAAACCAAACCCGCTGTCATCAAGTCAGTTCCAGCTCATAGCAACCCTATGGAACACAGTAGGGCTGCCCCATAGTGTCCAGTAAGTGTCTGGTGGATTTGAACTGCTGACCTTTTGGTTAGCAGCTGTAGCACTTAACCATTATGCCACCAGGGTTTCAACCTTCTTACCAGGTGGCCACAGACACTGGCTCTATCATTTATTGTCTCTCCAAGAGAGACAGAGCTGCAATGAATGTTTTGTTCTGCTGTCTTAATTACATCTTCATTGTAGTTTGACTTGAAGTTTTTTTTGCCAGCATGTTTATTAGTAGCCAATTTTCTAATATAGTGAGTGCCTCTGAAATTATTCATATATAATTTTAATATCAAACACATGCATAAAGTGTGAAACCAGTCTAGGAAACTGACACACAAGCAGGAATCCTTTTCCTAGTCTCTGGATTTCCTGTTTTGAAAACATATTCAAAGTTGATCAACCGAAAGCCACAGCGAATGTACTGATAGTTTCCTCTCCCACGAAATGTACTCTCCTCTAGGGAGGAAGATGATACTTCTAACAATAAACCTCAGACAAAAAGACATGTTAACTAGCTGTGAGCTGTTACGACAGTAAAGATCACTACTTGAGATAGCCCTCATAACTGTGGGCTGAAATTCACTCAGCTCAGCATGTTATTTTCATTAAAAGGTGTCATCTGTTAGTCTAAATTAAACTTCTTGGGTGGCTTTTAAAATATTTAAAAACACAGACTTTCTTGAGACCTCTCAATCCCTTTAGAAATAAAGATCAGCTTTGACTATAGTAAAAATATCTTAAGCCCTAGACTCCCTGGAGTACCTCTATACTGTGCATGTATTTGAAAATAATAAAGTTAAATTTATTTTTTAAGTATTTTCCAATTCACAAGAACTTTCAGTTTTCTGCAAGTTAAGTTTCATTTAGAGCTTTCTAGAAGTGAGTGTAACAGAGGGAATCATCTGTGCTAGTAAATATGGGATTTAGAACAAAATGCCTGTAAGCCCAGCTTCACCTGCCCTAGCTGTTGTTTGGAGGGGCCGACTCCAGAATCATCTGTACTCTAGTTTGGCCGAGGCTTCCTAGGCTCCATGCTGTATGCCTGTGATGGGCACCAACCAGGATGGTATTCATCCTAGTGAATTAGAAAAGGGTAGAGAGCTTCAAAGTGTAAATGTACAGGTGATGTTTTGGTCCCTGGTGTCTGCACTACTGCTCTTCACTCTTTCAGGTTTCTCTCATTCCCCAGGCCTGGGGTAAAAATAATCTGATCACTTATTAACTATAGTAATTAGCTTTGAAGCTGTTTTCTGGCATATGTCTAAAGTTATGTTATTGGGTCACAGAATCAGAATTTTAGAGCTCCAAGGGACCTTTGAAATCATGTAGTTCAAAAATAAATTGGAATTGAACTTGTATTTGAACAACAGTAACTGTCTTATCAGACACGAAATGAATATACCAAAATAGTGAGTTTTTCGTTTCTTTAAAGCAAGTTATTGATCTAAGGTAGATCATCGATCAGTCGAGGAAAGAAGCATTTTAGGAAATCAGGGTATTACATTATAGAAGTAGAAATAAATTTTTTTCTGTGAAAAACAAATCATTTTACTACTTGGTGAGTATTGTGCTAGCATGCAAGCCATGTATTTTTCTTACTGAGTCAAAGGCCTAACGTGAAAAGGAATAAATATTCCTAATATTGAAAGTATTTGGACAGTTTCGTAGAACTATTTAGCTTTAAAGAAGAAAGAGCCTAACTGATCAAGAAAAGAATTTATCTGTATGCATTTTTCCTATTTTTGTCTTCAAATAAGATTCACAGCCCTTATGTAACATACAAGTCACTGAGAATGAGCTGAAGAGTTTGAGTGGAGTGGGGAATTAGGATCCAAGAAGTTGACTGCCTCGCTTAACATTTGAGAAATTACTGAGAAATTAGATTTGTGAAAGTTTAAGAAACTTTTAATTCCTCATTCTTAGTGTTTATTACTTCTACTAATAGATACAGCTAAGTTGCTCATTGATGATGTTACCTGTGGACTTTCTGTTTTTATTCTAATAGTCTTTTGAATAGGATTAGGACTCAAAGAAAAAAGAGCTTCAGTATTCAGTTAAACGTTATTTATTATTAGGGAAATAGCCACTCAGTTGTTTTTTCACTCAAGCATCTGAAGCCACCATGCACATATAGATAGATCTTCAAACCATTGTATACGTGATGTAAAATTGTGACATTTTGATAATTACTAAATAATGTAGCATTTTTTGACTCTTTTAGGTGAGGAAACCTATGCCATATAATGTCATTGTTTTGTTAGGTGCCACTGAGTCGGTTCCAATTCATAGCAACCCTATGAGACAGAGTAGAACTGTTGCATAGGGTTTCCAAAGAGCTGCTGGTGGATTTACCTGCCAAACTTTTGGTTAGTAGCCAATCTTTTAACCACTGTGCCACCGGGTCATACAAAAACCAAACCCACTGCCATGAAGTCAATCCAGACTCATAGCGGTGCTATATGATAGAATAGAACTACTCCACAGAGTGTCCAAAGAGCACCTGGCAGATTTGAACTGCTGACCTTTGGGTTAGCAGACATAGCGCTTAACCACTATGCCACCAAGGTTTCTACCAGGCCACATAGTAGGCCTGTATTAAACCTGTTTCATTAGCCACTAAGCTATCTTATTGATACAGTTGTCAGTAATTATAAGTCTAAAAACAGAAAGAAACATGGTTCTTCATAAGTTTTAGAATTGAGCATGCTGAGCGTCAGTAAGACATATCAGGCATGTATCTTAATGAAATGGAAAAGGGGGAATGCTGTTTGCTGTATTGTCGGCCACTTGTTTCATCACTTCACTGACTTAGCCAGTCCTAAGGAGCAGCTTTGTTGACTCCCCTGTCTCCTTTCCTTCAGTCCACCTGATAGGCCACTGTGGTGGACGGCTGTTTGACTGCAGAGATGTGGTCTTCATTGTTGGTGAAGGAGAAGATCACGACATTCCAATTGGAATTGACAAAGCCCTGGAGAAAATGCAGCGAGAGGAACAGTGTATTTTACATCTTGGACGACGGTAAGCAGCATACCAGTTCAGTGCACAGTGAAGTCATCTATGGAACTCGTGTTTTCAGCATTCAGTATTTTCAGTGAAACTGAGGCTAATGGTGGAAACAAATCAGGCTACAGTTAGTCATCAAGTGAAGTAATAGGTCTCAACAATCACAGAGGTTGCAAATTGTGAGCATGTGTACTTTATTGATTTGTGTTAAGAGTAGGAATCACAGGCAAATTTTGCTTTTTTGTTTGTTTTGCCTCCCATATTGCCAGACAGGCAGCTGTGGGCCCTTCTCACGTGGTTCTCTGGCCCTCTGTTTCTTTTTCTGTAAATTAGGCAGGAGGCAATAGAACTTGCGGGGGTTGGAACTGGAAGACACATTTGGATGATTTACTGCCACTTAAATTTGTGCCATCTGTTCTTATACAGAGTCTTTAAAAGAAGTGTGTTCTTCCTGGATCTAAAGATGGCCAGAATGATTCATTTGTGCCTAGGTTTTCTCCTCAGAAGAATATCTGTTAGCACGTCCAAGCTTAGTACTATCAGACCCTAACAGTCTCCCTCTGTGAAAACATGTTTGGCATTATTTTTAGATCTAAAATTATACCATGAATCCAGTGATTGTATCTTGAGAAATGGACCCTGGAGAGGAAGCAGGGTGTTTTGGCTTTGTTTGCATGAGAGTTCATCATCTTACCTAGTGTGTTCTCCCATTGAGTCTGTGATGGGTTTAGTCAGGATTTTGACTTCCGGAAAGCTTAGTGACCTGTACTTGCCAATAGGTACTGTTATGCCCTTTGTACAGTCTTTTGCCTTTGTGTAGTCTTTGCAGTAATCTGGTACCTTGCATTTGGTTCATAATCATATTTCTCGGATGATATTTTATCCATGTTGAAAATCTTCCAAATTGCTCTGCCTTGAACTCTCTAAAACCATCACTGAGTCACCTTTCATGTATCTTCTTTTTCTCCTTTGTATTCCATTTTCTGTCCTTACACTCTTCACTTCAGTATGTTTTATTTATATGTACTCTGTATTTGAAGTTCATCTTTATGTGAACCTCTTTCTGTTTTTCTATAAAGAACTTTTTTTCCAAGTAGAGCATCAAGAAAGCATATTCTTATCCAGATAATCTCTAATTATTCTTGATATGGCATTCCAAAATTACAGTAGTACTAAACTCATATGAAGAGAGTGGTGTTTGTATGTTTAATGTATGTTTTCCCATTTAAGTTCCTTGAAGATAAGTCCTGTATACACTGTTATTATATGATGTTATATGGATAGAGTTGTTACCTTTTAACCAAGCTGACGAGACAGCCATGGGAGCTGATGCCTCAAGCTTAACAGAAAGAAAATCACAAATTGTCCTGCAGCTTCCCCTCATTTGTCCTTACATTTATGGATACAGATAGTTCATTGCAAGTTTCAATTGTTGTCTCATTAGTGATTAAAGGAGACTGTAAGAGTGTAAAATGGAATAAGGGAGAGAAAAAGAAGATACTATATGAAGATGGCACAGTGAAGGCTTTAGGGAGTTCAAGGTAGAACAGTTAGGAAGGATTTTAAAGAGGGCAATCGCATGGCTAACCCTGCACCAGCTGCGTGTGCTTAGGCACTTGCCCACCTCTCGTAAGTCTCCCTCTTTCCTTCTGTAAACGAGGAGTGGCAGTATCTGCTTCCTAAAATTGTGGGGGCTTAAATAAGACCATGCCTGTGAAGCATTTAGCAGAGTATCTGACACAGGGAGGCCCTCAGTGTGTTAGTTGTCACTGTGATGACATTATCCTTCTCTTCCATGTTACCCTTAGACCACAAGAAAAAACAAAATTGTTACGCAGTAGATTTTTCAGATCTTTCTTACGAAATTTTCAGTCATAAAAGTACTCAACAGAATTTCCCAAGTTTCTAGGTATAAACATTTTTCATCTGTTTTGTGGAAATAATTTTGCACAGTAAGAAAGGACGACCACGTTGCTTTGTGTTTATGATGCTGGTTAGTATGTTGAGGAGTTCTGTAAAGTACTGTGTGGTCTGTGCCTGTCCACACAGGTGCTGCGTCACATGATGCACAGACGGAGAAAATCCCTACACACTGAGCATGTTTGGAGTATGTGCAATGAACATGCCCATCTCCTTCACACTCTCACTTTCTGCAGAATGTGGGATCTGAGAGTGGTGCAAATATGGCTTCTGCAAACACAGGCTCTGTGTTACTCTTGCGGTCATCTTTCTTTTCTTCACTGAAAGATTCACAAGGCACACCTTCTATTTGTCTAACACTGACGAGTCTCTCAGACTCATTCCTTTTGGCAGCATGTTTTCACTGTAAGAAATTAGTAAATGTATCCAAAAGCAGTAGAAATCATCAAGAACCCATTTTCACTCCCTCAGCAGAACAATATTTTCTCTTTTTGGATAGTTTTAAATATTGTGACTGATTAATCTTTTTTCCATTTAGGTATAGATAGTTTTAACTTTTTTTCCTTTTCTTATATTTCTGTCCTGCGCTAACCCCAAACAAAACAGTACAGGCTGCCAAGAGCCATAGCATCTAATTATGAGACAGCATGACTCAAAAAACAGCAGTTTTTCTTGGAACATACAGGGTCTGGGTTTAAATCCTTCCCTTGTCCCACTGCCTTTTTGTGTGACTCTTGGGAATGGTCTCCTAGCCTCAGTTTCTTCATCTCTAGAAAGGAAGTAATTGGGGTAGACTTATGATACAGGTGCTCCTTATATGTGGCCCAATATGCCAATGAACCCACCAATGGCAACTGGCTTGGTTCTTTTAATACGTCAGTAGAACCAAAGACGAGACATTCCACTTGAGTGGAACAGTCATAGGGTGGTAGCAGTGGTGGTGGTGGTGGCAGTGTGGGGGTTGGGTCAAGAGTGATGCCAAAGCATCCTGGTTATCAGTGAGGTTACAGAAGACTCTCCTAGAAGACACGCTGTCCAGATGTTTGCTAATGGTCATTGAGAGTCATTACTGTTTGTACCCCTGCTGTCTGAAGGTAACTACTCACACTATAGCTCAGCTTGTCTTTTGGTTAAGTCCCAGAATTCCATTTGGGGTGTTGTATTTTTTGGTCAGATGAATTTGTGTGCCATGATTCTTGGCCCAGGCTGACCTAACATAAGTCATATAACTTCCATGAATAACATGAAAATTGAGTTAGATGTTCCCAGTACAGTTTGGGCAGGCTCATGCGTGCCCTAGGGTGATATGCTGTGCAAACATCTGGACAGCGTGTCTTCTAGGAGAGTCTTCTGTAACCTCACTGATAACCAGGATGCTTTGGTATCACCCTTGACCCAACCCCCACACTGCCACCACCACCACCACTGCTACCACCCTACCACTGTACCACTCAAGTGGAATGTCTCGTCTTTGGTTCTATTGATGTATTAAAAGAACCAAGCCAGTTGCCATTGGTGGGTTCATTGGCATATCAGGCCACATAATTATTTGTTGTGGAGCTGTTCTATGCATTGTTGGATGTTTAGTGGCCTTCCTGGCCTCTACTCACTAGATGCCTACCATGATAATCAAAAGTGTCTCTAGACATTGCTGGATGTCCCCAGATGAATGGGGGGTGAAATACTCTAGTTAAGGACCACTAGTGTAAAAGCACATGCCTAATCAGCTGTTGCATTTCTGTTTAGCGCAGGGCTCCAAATACAGCTTGCACTCGATAATGACTTATCTACCTATCTTGGTTCCCAACAGCTAAGGAATAGTCTTTATTTACCAGGTGGGCATAAACAAAATATGCAGACTTAGGAACTCAAAGTAGAAAACTAGTTACCACTTCCTAAAATGGGTCACTGGTAATTATGTCCTCTTTGTTTTCTTGCTGGAGATACCCTTTGCCCTGCTGTTAAAACCACCACACTCCGTTCCTACCAGCTGTCTTTGTGTCTCTGTGGCTCCAGCTTACATTTTCTTGTTGAACAGTGGAGGTGTGTGAGTAAGCAAGTCTTTTATTCCTGGAAAATACAGGCAAGGAGTAAAGAAAGTGGTGCAAACAATAAGATATGCTTGTTAGTGTTCCCAGTGTGCTCTTTTTGCCCCAGAGAAGACTGGAAGTATTGACATCCACCTGGTTTTGACATCTTTTCAACTTATACTCTGAACGTTTATAAAAGAGAAAAAGGAAGACATGAATGTCCCAAGTTCTTTGTAATACCATTTCCTGTATTAAAGAATAGTTTGGATCAAAATGAAGGGGAACATAATGTATTCCAGTGAACACTGCTCTCTGCTGGTCATTGTGCTGGATGCTGGGCAACCACCGAACAAGACAGAGCTCTGCAAGAGCATCATTCTAGCACATACATGCTTCCTGAATGCCTGCAATTTGTTAATTATCGCAAATATTGTAAACAGGTTTATATAATACTAGTTATTTTATTCTATAAGTTTTGGCTAAAAGATGTAGTGTTTCAGTGTGATGGCTACAGAGCAGTAAGAGCATTATTTCTCTTGATGAGTTGCTGAAGTTTGCTAAGACTGTTATTTTTTAATTATGTATTTGTTGTTTATGTTTCATAATGTGCTTTTTAAAAATCTTGGAAAAGTAACCATGAGAACATATATTTTTCTGTGATGTGTAAGCCTTTTATGTGTTTGTCTGACTGGATGTGGTACCACTGGAAAATAACAGCACTTTAAAATTAAAACATACCTGTAATGAACATTGTTATAACAGTTACAATGGCTGTGTATTTCTGTCTTCTGTGCTGCTAAAACATAGGGGAAAAGTCCAAATAGCTAAATAGTGTGTGTGTGTATAATGATTATTACATATGTTACATATATCAAAATAAGTAGCTATAAAATCAAGCCAAAAACAAGGCAGTGACATTTAAAATCTCATTAAGCAAGCTGTCTCATGGAGAATGGGTGCTGTGTTGCATATGAATGTGGAGGAGAAAGGGAAACTAACAGGAGTCCAGTGTCAAAAAGAAAAAATAAATTTCAGCAGTGATACTTGACACTTCTGATCAACATCTGGTTTGTTTTTAGGGTCTCTGATGTGTGATAGATGGAAGTGATAGCTCTGTGCTGAATGTGTTGCCACAGAATACGAAAGGAAGTGCCTGAAAACACACCAAACCCAGACAAAACAAAACTCCAAACACATTGCTGCTGAGTCAATTTCACAGTGACCCTAAAGCACAGACTAGAACTGCCCCATATGGTTTCCAGGGAGCACTTGGTGGATTCAGACTGCCCACCTTTTGGTTAGCAGCCTTAGCTCATAACCACTATGCTGCTAGGATTTCCAAAAACATACCAGTTCTTTTAAAGTTTTATGTTTTACTCTCCATTTTAGATATGGATTTGGAGAGGCTGGGAAGCCTAAATTTGGCATTGAACCCAATGCTGAGCTTATGTATGAAGTTACTCTTAAGAGCTTCGAAAAGGTGAGAAAATACCAACTTCTCTGAAATCGTGGTAGATTTCTCCTCCACCCACTTCCTGTAAATTGATGTCCTACATTACTAGGTGTTGTAGACAGTGTTTACTTGTACGTTGTTTGTCATCATGTTTGTCTATTGTCTCTTACACTGCTGAAGGATGGGACACTGGTGCAGTACAGCTAAATACACGACCGAAGAGCTCTGTGTTCTTGTTTTGTTCCTATGTGTCAGCCTTTTTTTAAAAAAAAAAAACCTTTTGGGTAGGATCCAAGACTTGTTCCCTTATTTGTTCCTAGACTTGTTCTTTTTTGTACTTTTTTTTTCCTGAGTTGAGGACAAAAAGGTTTGTGATCTGCCAAGCAGCTCCTTGTGGGGGTAGGGTTCAGTTTTTCAATGCTGAATAGATTGTATGCTCTGTAGAAGTTATGAAGTAGCCTTTACTGTGGCTGCAGTATGCAAGACCTCGTGGGTCACCAGGCTGTGTGTAAAGGACCCAAGAGACAAACCTGCTAGCTTCAGGCCTTTTCTTGACATACTTATCCAAATGGAGAAGAGAAATTAGTTTGCCAGTTTCCTGGGGTTCCAGGAACATTGTGCCTGATTAAGCATATCACTGTCTCAGTCTTGCCTCTGGAGGCTCCTAGCGGTGATTTAACTGGAGAAGCACAAAAGCATATGCCTCAGCTAGATACGCGGTTGACTTTAGCTAAATCTCTCCTTACATCACTAACCGCATCTCACTGGAGCCCCTCGGGGACTGAATTTTATATTCCTTTTTTTATTCCCCCACAGTGCTTGTTATCCATTTTCTGTACATTAAACTTCTGACTAGAAATATACTGTATTAGACTCATTTATACTGTATTAGACTCAGAAATTCAGTCATTTCCTGTGGACCTAAAAAAGTGAAGGAAGGAAGGACTGCTTTGGGATTACTCTGAACAGCGATGTTGCTAATCATACAGCTTGTGCTCCCAGATACATGCTTTTTACATGGTGTTGTTAAAGGCCGCCTGGCTCAGCACTGGTCCTCTGTGCTGTCATCACAGCTTGTGGTGGTTTGTTTTTTTTAATTGTCGTGGAGTGAGAAAATAACCATTGACATACGGTTATTTAGACCTTTGGCTTTCCTGTTTCCATTGTTGTGAAGTAGCTCTCTCTGCCCCTTGCCAGCTGCGGCCAGTGGGCACTGCTTCCCTCTGAGCATTCTCACTGTGGTGTGCACAAGCCTGCCCTGTCGTCATGTGGAGAGCGTGTTCCAGTCCTGTTGTGGAGTACTTGAAACCATCGGAGGGGATGTGCTGTTGCTGGGGACAATGAGTTTTAATTTGCTGCCTTGTTAGTATTTATACTCCATGAAAATTGAAGCCCATATGAAAAATGCAAAGGGGCAGTGTTACTCAGATTTTTAAATAATTAAGCTAAATCGTTAGCAACATGGGGTTGACAGAAAGGCTAGTAACGCTCTCTTTATTCCTTTGGAAAAGAAAGGAAGGAAAGAAGGATGGAAAGATGGAGAAAAAGGCTGTGACATAGAAATACAGTACTAATTATCTTCTGAATAGAATTTTATTAGCCACTTAAACATCATAGTCCATATACAGTAAATAGCACTGGCCACACCCATTGTCACTTTGTAAAGGATCCCAGATTGTTGTGATGACTCTTTCTGATCCTTCTAACTCCAGCTGATCATATGGAAGTGCAGTTGACTCTGGATTTATGTCTGTAATGATAGAGAGTAATGATAACCAAAATAGAAATTAGCAGGTGATAATGGAAACATTTATTAATGGCCCTACAGTGATGTTTCTGCATCAGCTTTACCCTTCTAATTACATTTTAGATTACAATTTACTTGAAATTCCACACGTAGACACCTGCAAGTTAGTACAGGTAAGAGGCCTTATTCTAGTTTGTTTTGGGGTGGAAGGACAACTTCATGACCTGGAATTTTGAAAATTCTGTAGGAATATACAGCTGTGACTGGATTAAAATAATGTCACCACTTTAGAGTTGAAAAACTGAGGCTTGAGAGAAACAGCTTGCTAAAACTATAATAGCAATTTACCAGAGAGATTTGAAAGAGGAAAAGGGGCCCTAGCTGTCATTATATGGCCTTACGTTGCATTCTAACGACGTCATCTGTAACAGTGCTCGACAGTTTGGTTTTGTCCGCTCCTCTCACTTGGGCAAGAGCTTTGTTATCACAGAAGTTTGTTCTTCAAACAACGTAAAGACACTAGTCTATCAGTGAGTTAGCAGTGCCACATAATCTTAAAAACCAGCATGTTTTGAGGGGGGCTATGTTCTAAAAGTAGCTGCCGTTTGTCCTTAAGGACGTTAGCTGATGCTTTTCCTTCTCTCTTCATCTAACCATTGTCACAAATTTACACACAGGCCAAAGAATCCTGGGAGATGGATACCAAAGAAAAATTGGAGCAGGCTGCCATTGTCAAAGAGAAAGGAACTGTATACTTCAAGGTGTGTTAGTCCCTGCACAAATCATTGTCATCTCAGAGAATTCATTCAGGTGTCAGTGAGTGGTGCTTATATTCCCTACTCTGAATTCTATCAGTTCTCTTCTTGGTAAGAGTAAACTTGAATGTTTACAGGTCTGTCGTCTCACTATAAGAAGTGATGGGAAATAATGAATTAGTGTGACTAAAAACAACACAGATACCTCTTTGACATATTCTACTCTAGATTGTAACCTTCTGTTAAAGGGAGACCACCCACCACTGTATCCCTCTAGGCCTGTAGCATCTTGCTTGGTACATAGTTGGCATTCAGCAAATGTTTGTGAAGTGCAAGAATGAATAGAGTAATTGGTACAAGTAATAGACTTCACAGAAATCGTGGTGGTGTAGTGGTTAAATGCTATGGCTGCTAACCAGAAGGTCAGGAATGCACGTCCACCAGGTACTCTTTGGAAACTACAGAGCAGTTGTACTCTGTCCTCTAGGGTTGCTGTGAGTTGGAATTGACTTGATAGCAGAGAGTTTTAATGGAATTCTCTGGGCTAAGTTTCATGTTGTTTTCCTTTCCATGCTGTGTCAGTGAAATCACTGAGACACATGACAACAGGAAAAAGAAACTGCTCAGTTTTGAGAGAACCTGGCAAGAGGAGAGCATTGACTTTTTCTGATGGAGATGATCCCTGCTATACATGCTTTTGTGAAGAATTCTCAGAAAACCCTCACGAATATTCATCATAGGTTGCTTTTTTGAAACCCTAATATATTTTCTCGCTTTGATCTTAGACCCTCATGTGTAAGGAAAAGAGAAATAGCATTCTCTTCAGTTCTTATTAGTGCTCTACCCTTCACCTCTCCCTTCCAAATTGTTCTCCTTTTTTCATCCTGTCAAGCAGGAAGGGTTAGTGAGGAGGAAGAAGGTTAGGAAGAGGAGGAGAATTTCGTCAGGGTTGCCTGCCTTCTTTCTCTTCCTTCTGTTGTTCATGATCAGAAATGAGGTGATGTTTTTCAACAGTATAAAGCAGTGATGTACAAATGTCCTTCAGATCTTCATGGCACATCAGCTACAAGATATGCTGTTGCCTTTGCATCCTTATCTGAAGGCAGGGGAGGCAATGTTAACCTTGATGAAACAGCTAGACAGGAAGGAGGAAATAATCAGAACAAAATTAACACAGCCTGAGAGTAGCATGTATGGCAGTTGTTTCTGAAACTTTAAGACACATTATTGGGTCTTGAATTCTTTTTAGTGGAAGTATATTGTGTTATATAATAAGTTTTGTTTCATAAAATTTTTGTTCAGTTGTGTGTGAATGGGTAGTGGATCATGATTTAAATTTAGTATTGCTTACTGTGGGTATGGTCAAACAAGTTAGAAATCCATTGACAGAGATAGTATAAAACCAAAAAAGCCAAATCCACTGCCACCAAGACTTATTCCAACTCATAGCAACCCTATAGACAAAGTATAACTGCCCCGTAGAGTTTCCAAGGAGTACCTGGTGGATTTGAACTACCAGCCTTCTGGTTAGCACTTAACCACTATGACACCAGAGTTTCCATCGGTAATATATACTTATATATTTTTATTTCTTTATAATTTTACTCTAAGGCACTTGGCTTTTGGCTTATAGTTTATTTTAGGGTTGCTATGAGTCACAATATACTTGATGGCAACAGATTTTTTGGTTTTTCTTATCGCTAATAAAATAATGCATGGCTCACCAGGAGGCACTGGGTGTGGTGGAATGAGCTCTGCATTGAGAAACTGTGCTCTGTGGCTTTCCAAATGATTTAAAGTCGTTTAAGGTCCAGAGGTTATTTTTTAATGTGAAAAGTGAGGAAGTTAGTCTAGATAGATGATCCCCAAGTTTCCTTCCAGCCGTAAAATTCTGTTGGCTTCTAAACTCTTAAAGTAACTTAAGTTTTATTTATTTATTTATTTATTTAAATTCTAGTGGCAACTGAGTCGGATCCGATTCGATGGCACTTGGCTTTGGCTAAATTCTAGTGGAGGTATACTGGATACTTCTAAACTATTCAGCTAAGATTCCAAGTGAAGTGTTTGTATACCTAAACAGACCATATGCACACTACAATAAAATGAAAATGTTCTGTAAAGCCGTTTAACACCAGAAGTCTGGAATTGAATTTCCTGTATTTGTCTTTTAACTGTATATATTTCCCTAAACTGCTAAATATTAACAGTTTGAAGAGTTTGAAGCTTTGGGCATTTGACTGGAAACCCTGATGGTTTAGTGGTTAAGTGGCAACAGCTACTTAACCAGAAGGTCGGTAGCTCAAATCCGCCAGGTGCTCCTTGGAAACTCTCTAGGGGCAGCTGTACTCTGTCCTACAGGGTCGCAATGAGTTTATTCTGCAGCAGTGGTTTTTTTTGTATTAACTCAAGTGTATAGGACAGCTCAGCTATTCAGAAGCTCTAATTGGTTGCTGAAGACACAGACCTTTGTAGAACATTATTGGAAATAAAATAATTTCATGAAGCTGTGTGTTATGGTATTGTATCCCCTGGATGTGCACAGAGAGATAGCCAGAATTTGGTGAAAGTCCTCAAAGGCTTTGCCTAAGTGTCTTATGATTACTTCATTGCTTGTTAGGCTCAGAACTGCAGCAGCGATTTGTGTTTCATAATATTAGGAGTCTTCTTAAAATGACTGATCTTTAGATAAAATCTAGGTTAGCAATCGCACATATGAAGCAAATTATTTTTAACATGTAATTTGATAGACAAAATCTGTCAAAATTTTAGTCCATGGAGGAAAAATTAATGAAAGGTTCACAACCACTGATCGGAAACTTTTCTCCTAGAATGTCTCTGAACATTTTGTACTATTAAAAACTTCCCTGGAGACACCTTCACGATTATAGGTAAAAGATCTCAGCCCTGATCTCAGTTTTCACTGTCAGACATTTCAAAATGGCTGGTTGGTTTTTCTGAACACATTCCCTTTTCAGATTTCAGGGCGGATTTCAGTCGGGCCTCATCTTCCCAGGGTGTTTGACTTGGCACCTTGAACACAAGCTCAGAGTCCAGATGGGAGGGGGAGCGGGAGGGGGACATACAGATCTGTGTTTCAGGCCACTTGCATGGTGGAGCTCTGTTTGCTTTGACACGACAGTGCAGTCTACACCTCAGTGGGTAAATCTCTACTCTTGTGGTTGGTATTTGCCACCAAGTAGATTCTGACTCATAGCAGCCCTACAGGACAGAGTAGACCTGCCCAGAGAGTTTCCTAGGAGCAGATCACCAGGTCTGCTCTCCTGCCGCTGCTGGATTTGAACCTCCAAACTTTTGGTTAGCAGCCAAGCACTTTAACCATTGTGCCACCAGGACTCTTTATTTCACCTCTCAGTGACATTGAATTATACTCAGTTTTTGGATGGAAATGAGTCTGTTCTTTAGACTGTAAAATCCCCTTTTCAACATCTGAACACCATCAAGAAGAGAGGAAGAGGCTATCTTCATTTGGCTGTGAAAATAATTACGTATAGAGCAGAACATGACATTAAGGCAGACACTGCAAGCCAATTAAGCAAATGAGAGGTTTGTCCTGATAGCTGACTGTGCTCTGCAGGACAAGAACGTTTGTTGTCACATCTGGTTGGTGTTGGCTCCTTTCTGACTTGGACAAAGGCTGCGCTTTCCTTCATAATGTGGAGCTTTTGCGCCCCCTTGTGGTGCCATTGGGAAGAAGGCATTCCATACCCTTAACCTGTTGACACCAACTCCTAGCAACCCTGTAGGACAGAGTACTGCTCTGTAGGGTTACCAAGGCTGTGAATCTTTACAGGAGCAAACTGCCATATTTTCACCTGTGGAGCACTTGCCTTTTAGTTAGCAGCTCAGCACTTAACCGCTGTACCACTGGAGCCTCCTGTGTCTACTGTGAAGACCCCTCAAGTAACCATTCCACCATTTTCAGATAAACCAGGCTTTGCTATGTTTGGACCACCTTTGCTGAACCAAGATACCAGTAATGAGATTTAGAAACAAGTGATGTGACCTTAGTATAGGTTTAAAAAGCCCTTATGAGAACAGAGTCCAGCATGCCTTCCTTCTCTCTCCTTCATTCTTTTGGTATAGGGTTTCTCAGCCCTTACAACTCTGACATTTGGGGCTAGATAATTCTGTTTTGTAAGCTGTCTCATAAATTTTAGGATGTTTAGTGGCATCCCTAACTTCTACCCACTTGATACCAGTAGCACAGCAATGTCCTCCCCGAATTGTGACAACCAGAAATCTCTGCAAACATTGCCACATGTCTCCTGGGGAGCAAAATCAACCTCTATTTGAAAATTACTATTTTAATACCTCAGAAGCAGGAATCTTGCAAAGCAAGGGCTTTTGCTTATTGCAAGTTGATAGCTGAATAAACTGATGTCAGATGGATGGATGGATGGATGAGCTTTCAAAAGTTAAAATACTGTACCATGTAACGAAAGTACTATGACGCCTTTTTTTTTTCAAGGAAACTGTAGCCTTTTCATTCTGATTACTCAGAACCTACCAAAGTGATAAGTTGCTAAGGTTTGGGTCCTTGTCCTTCCTGGTTCTTTTGTTTTTCTTTTCCTAGAAAAATACATTAGAAAATAATCAGAATATGTAATAGGTATATTAAATGTGAAAGAGGAAGGAACAAGAACAGACTAGATGAGAGGAAAAGTGTGTGTCTTTCCCACCTAATCTAAATGAAATGACTTTCCATTTCTACCCACACTACCATAGCTACTCTCAATGATAGAAAAAGTACACCTTGTTTGCTTTGATTCTGTAATTATATTCCTTTGACCTTGCTATTTATCCAGCAGACTATTAGGGGACTTTGTGTGCTAAACTCTGGATATTCCAAAAAGGACGTGTTTTCTGTCCTCAGAGAACTCAAAAGTCCAGCAGGAGAAAAGGCAGTAACACAGAGAAAATGCCAGCCCTGACACTGGTGAGGTCTGTGTTCGTGTTCTTTGGTAGTGTCTGCAGAAGGAGTGGTAGGCCTGAGGCTGTGACCAAAGTATTACATAATTTACGCAAGAGTCTCAGCATTTATTATGAAAAAGCCTGGTTTCTATTCCTAAATCCCTGTGGCAGGAAGGGTTGCACACTCATTTTTGGTGCCCTTTTCCTATATAGCCTCTCAGAATCCTTTTCCACTGCCTTCCTACAGCAGGTCTGGTAAGCCTTGTAAGTCTTCCCTTTCATAGACACCTGACTGAAGAAAGGGGAACAGAGGGGAAGAGGTGTGTGGTATTGTCTTGGTTCAGACCCAGATCCCCAGTCGGAGCAAGTCTCCCTCAGCCTCATCAGCAGAAAGCTGACATCCGAGCGTCTTTTTTCCAGGCCGATATCATTTCTTATGGCAGCTACTAGAAGTCTTTTACAACAGGAGTGTTCTCTCAGATCTCTGATTTTTTTCTCTTTTTACTCAAAAGTCATTGGCTGGGGGGTATATACATGGGGAGATATAACTCTACCCTGAGATGTCTTTGCAGTTTTGACTGTGATAAATCCTGGTGTCATTAGTCAAACATTGAGCTTTCTGTCTTAATGGTCTGGCTGCTCTACTGCCATCTGGTAAGATGTGTGGTCTATGTTGTCCGGCCTGCAGTTATCTCCTGCAGAGGAGAGTCATCAACCTGTGCTCCCATTTTGTTGTTTTTACCAACTATCTCTCTCATGCTGAAGTGGTAATAGACATTTTCCATGTCCCAAAATATCCTAAATAGAGCATATATGTAATTCATGTGACTGTTCACAGTTGTTAGAATTTTATTAACCATGTAAAAGAGCAAAAGTCTGATTAGGAGAAGGATTTTTCTTACATAGTTAGCTGACTGATACCTGTGTCGTTTGTAATGTTTTATAATTACTATTTATGGCAGATGATGTTGCTCAACTGTTTATATTCCCAGTGCCTATAGTGTAGATCAGGGTTGGCATACTGCAGCCGGTGGGCCAAATCTGGGCCTGCTGCCTATTTTTGTAAATAAAGTTTCACTGGAACACAGGCACACCCATTCATCTGTGTATTGACTGTAGTTTCTTTGTGCGACAAATGACAAAATTGAGTACTTATAACACAGACTGGCCATCAAAGTCCAAAATACGTGTATGTGCCCCTGTAAAGAAAAGGTTTGCCAACTTCTGTCTTAGATAACTATGGTTATTCTGTGTTTCAAACAGGCACTTGCCAGAAAGGAGCCTCTTCTGGTGTGCTGATTAGCAGGAGAAAAGAGAATTATCTACTAGTTACCATTTAAAGAAAAGTGACTTCCCCGTCAAGTAAACTAGTAAAAGGATGATAAAAGTTAGCACCAAAAATGTAGCATAAAAGTTAGCACCAAAAATGTAGCATAAAAACCTTGGTGCTCTCCTGCTGGAAGAACTGCCCCATCTGGAAGGAATGAAGTGATAAAAAGGCTGGCAAACAGCATTATATGGTGTGTCGTGATCCTGCTTTCGGGACACTGGGACTTCAAAAGGTGCTTGCGTGTCCACCTTCTGGGAAAGAAAGAAATGATCAGGCACCGTGGTAATAGGAAGGGATTGTTATGTTTTCAGGACTTAGTTTTCTGAGAGAGAGCTGTGACTTAGGCTTCTTTTGTCCTGTTACAGAGCCTGGTACAACAAATAATTGTTTGTGTTTTTATCCTAGGGAGGCAAGTACATGCAGGCGGTGATTCAATATGGAAAGATAGTGTCCTGGCTAGAGATGGAGTATGGTTTATCAGAAAAAGAATCCAAAGCTTCTGAATCGTTTCTGCTTGCTGCCTTTCTAAACCTGGCCATGTGCTACCTGAAGCTTAGAGAATACGCCAAAGCTGTTGAATGCTGTGATAAGGTAAAAAGTGTCTCATAGGTGGTGGACTCTAGCTATTCCAGAACTTTCTGTCCATTCCAGAACTTTCCCACCCTAGAGTTGGACAGCTTTTCCTTTTGCTCTGTTTTATCGATATTTTTAAGGATTATTTGTTTCTCAGTATATTTGAAAAGATTTTGCTTGTAGTGAAACTTCCCAGATGCCTGCATTATTTGTATTAATCCATTATGAATGGAAAATTTGGTAAAATTAAACTCCTTTTATCCTTGGCCTTCCTTCAACCTCTACCATTTGGTATCAGATTAGAGTTAAACTCAGTTTCATAAGAACAGATTTAACTTAACCTTTTCAGGACTTTAATAGACTGCAACTGTTCACACAAATGATGTATACTGTTCATTTTTTATTATAGTTATATTTATTCACTGATTAAAAATACATGTAAATAAAGACCCATGAGCATCAGCAGCCCTCACCCTATTCACAGATGTATCATTTTAGTACTGTTACTAGTCTTCTAGGACTAATGTAGGTCTTCAGGACGATGGTGTATTATATTTATTACTTGTATATTTCTATGTACAAGCTGATGCTATTATTGTATGTATTTGGTCTTTGGATGAGTGGTGTACATTACATTATGAGTAAAACCTAGTAATTGGATTTATCTTAAAGACAGACAAAGGGGTGAGAAAAATAAGCAATTTGGTTTCTTACATTCTTTGTAAGATTATTTTTGAGTTTTTAGGAATTTTACCTGAGAAAAAGATGTTACTGTTTACTGTTGTTGTTTAAATTTTATGCTTCTTTATATCATCATTTTGAAACTTGTTTTTAAGTGTAGAGTAGCTAAAGCCAAAGGGAGAAATGATGAAGTAAAAGAGCTGAATGGAAGACTTCAAAGAGCCACTCAAAAAGTAAAGTATTACAATGAAATGTACAAAGACTTGAGTTATAACAGCAAAACAGAAGAACACACTTAGCATTTCTGAAGCTGAAAGGAACTGAAAAAAAATTCAAGCCTTGAGTTGAGATATTGAAGAATTCTATGGGCAAAAAACTGAACGATACAGTGTGCATCAACAGAAGATGGGAGGAATACAGTCTACCAAAAAGAATTGAGTAACATTGACATTTCACCCATTTTGAACCAAAAACCCACTGCCATTGAGTTGATTCTGGCTCATAGTGACACTGTAGGACAGAATAGAACCGCCCCATAGGGTTTCCAACCCTATGAATCTTTACAAAAGCATACGGTCAAATCTTTCTCCTGCACGGTGATAGGTGGGTTCTAACTATTGTCCCTTTGATTAGTAGCTGAGTGCTTTAACCATTTTATCATTGGGGCTCCTGATTTTACCACTTCAGAAAGTAGCTGTGATCAAGAACCAGTGAACTGAAGACATCTGTGAAAAGCAAGGCTAGTTGAAATATTTCAGCCAGCAAACTCTACTTTGGAAGCCTTCATTCTTTATGCCAAGAAATTTGAATATATCTGGCAACCAATTGGAAGGGATCTGTATTTGTGTCCATAATGTGCTTATGAACCAGGAAGATGTTTACCTGTGTTTTAGTGACTATGAAAAGGCAGTCAGCTGAGCTGTCCAAAATTATTGATACCATTGCAAAGAATGAGAGTTCCAGAACACTTCACTGGACACATGTGGAACCTGTACATAGACCAAGGTGTAGTTGTTCAGCAGAATAAGGGGATACTGCCTGGTTTAAGATCAGGAAAAAATGGACGTCAGAGTTCTGTCCTTTCACCATACTTACTGAGTCTATATGCTGAACAGATAATCTGAGAAGCTGGACTGTATGAAAAAGAACATGACATCAAGATTGAGGGTAGACTCATTAGCTACCTATGATATGTAGATAACACAGCTTTGCTTATTGAAATCGAAGAATTGCAGCAGTTACTGATGAAGCTCAAAGACTGCAGCCTTTAGTATGGATTACACCTCAGCAAAAAACAAATATCTTCACAACTGGATCAATAAGCAACATTGTGATAAATGGAGAAAAGCCACAGGCAATCAAACACATAGGCAGTATTGCATTGAGCAAATCTGCTATAAAAGACTGTCTAAAGGGTTAAAAAGTGAAAATGCCATTTAGAAAACTAAGGTGTGCCTGACCCAACCTATGGTATTTTCAGTTACCTCATACGTGTGTGAAAGCTGGACAATGTGTAAGGAAGAAAAAGAAGAAGAAGAACTGATGCCTTTAAATTATAATGTAGGTGAAGAACACTGAGTATATCACAGAGAGGTCCAAGAATGAACAGATCTGTCTTGGAAGAAGTACGTCCTGAGTGCTCCTCAGAATTGCGAATAACAAGACCTTGGCTAGCTTACTTTGGACATGTTATCAGGAAGAATTAGTCTCTGGAGAAGGACATCATGCTTGGTTAAGCAGACGGTCAGTGCAAAAGAGGAGTACCCTTGATGAGATGGATTGACACAGTGGCTGCAGCAGTGGGCTCGCACTAGCAGTGGTGGTGACAGTGGCCCAGAACCAGGGAGGGTTTTGTTCTGCTGTGCCTAGAGTCACTCCCTGGGAGGTGGAACCAACTTGATCATGCCTGATAACAGCATTATTGTAAAAGTCATATATTCACATGTTACAGAAATAGAAGCAAAAGTCTACTCGTCATTTTGTTAGCCCCTTCGCCCAAGACCACAGTCATTGACTTTGTACACTTTCCTGTTCCTTCTCCTTTTTCCATACGTAGAGTAGCATATATGTGAATGTCTTTTTTTAGATAACAATATGTAGATTTAAATTGAGATACATAGTTTTATAAAAACAGATTATCTTTCTGCATCTATTCAGTCCATAGAGAGCTCCCTCATTCTTTTTAGCTGCTATGTAGCACCCCTTGTATGTAGCTTTGGTGCATTTTCAATTTTTTGATATTCGGAATTTTACAGCATCTCTTGAAAACTCATGAGTCTGTTTCTCTAAGATAAATTCCTAGAAGTAGAAATACTGGGTCAAAAGCCATGAGCATTTTCAGTTTAACTACATAGAAGTTATACTTGAATATCATCAGTGCTTTCTTGTTTTTGGTCATTGTTAATTGGCAAAAAAAAAAAAAAAAATCTTTCCATTGTTACTTCATAGTCACATTTTCAGTTTAAATACATAAAATATTATCCTTGAATACCATCAGTGCTTTTTTTTTGGACATTGTTAATTGGCAAAAAAAAATCTTTCCATTTTTACTTCCTAGCCACTAATGAAACTGCCTGCCTTTTTGTTACTTAGTAGTCTTTATATTTCTCCTCTGAATTTTCCCTTCAGGCTTTTGTATAGACTATTTGTGTCTTTCCGTTGATTGACACAGTCCTTATTAATCCTTTGTCTGACAAATAGGGAACCTGTTCTCATTTGTCTTTTAACTTTATTGATGGCATCTTTTTTGGTTAAAGTTTTAATATAGTAAATATTAAATGCTATTTAATATTTAATATAAATTAATATTGACACTAATAGTTAATGTTAATTAAATATTAAACTATTTAAAATAGTCTAACTAAATATAAACTATATTAAATAGTCTATATTTAATATATTAAAACTTTAGATAGATAATTAGATCTGTCTTTTCCTTTCTAGTTAGAAGTCTTCCCTACTGTGGTGTTATGTTTTTGCTCCATGAAGTTGATTCTGATTTGTAATGACCATAAGATTGTAAAAATAATCCTGTTGTATTTTATGAGATTTTTTACGTATAAAGGGTTGTGAATTTGTTTCTAGAATATAAAGTAGGAGTTTAACTCTCGTTTTCTGTGTGGCTAGCCACCATCTCAGCTCCATTTATTGCAGTCAGTCTGTACCCACTGATTTATATTACCACCTTTGACATTATTATACCTGTTTTTACAAGGACTGCCAATTAAGTTCTCAAACTCATCCTAGACAAAAGTACTACATACCTCATTTCTAAATATCACTATGGTCACCTTTGAAGTACTCCCCTTGGGAAGGCACACACTGAAGTCAGCACCTAGTCCGCCCTTCAAAGCAGTTTTGAAACTCTTTTTTTGGAGAGGCTGTCAGAGCTGTTGTCAGACTGCCATTGACTTCCTGAGTGTCATCAAAATATCTTCCTTTCAAGATTTCCTTTATCTTCAAGTAAAGAAAAAAGTCACTGAGTAGGGAGGGTGTTCCATTGCCATTATTAATTTACTGACTAAAAACTCCCTCACAGACAAGATACTGTTAAGTTCATGAGCTTGCCACCATGCCACCATGTGCAATGGCCATTCCAGAAAGAGTTCCAAAATCGCTTTAAAGGGTGGACTAGGTGCTGGCATTGATAATAGCTTCACAAGGGGAGTATTTCAGAGGTGACCACAGTGATATTGAGTGATGAGGTGTCAAGCCCTGAAAACAATTAAGTTCGCGGACTTCCTTGTTGGACCTAGTAGACATCCATGTGACTCTATTTCTGAAATCTTTACTCTGTTCCAATGACCTATTTGTCCATGTGCCAGCAGTCAAACTGTTTTCATTTCAGTAGTCTTATAGGGTATTTTCCTTCTGCTAGAACTGTCTTCATTTCAGTAGTTTTAGAGTATATTTTTAGCTCGGCTAGAACGAGTTTCTTCTCATTATTTTCCTTTTTATTTTTTCCCTCCAAAATTTTATCATCCATCCTTGAGCATTTACTGTTTCTAATAAACTTTAAAATGAGCTTCTTAAAAGCCTCCTTCCCAAGTCCTCTTGCGAGTTTTAATAAGAATTGCATTAAATATAGAAATTAATTTGGGAGTTTTTTTGTATCTTGCTAAGTAGTACGTAATTATTTTGTGTGCCAGCGTTTCAGTATGCCTTATCCAACTCTCTTGGCCAGAAAGCTATGATAAGTTATTTGGAAAGACATGAAGAGTTACATTTGTCCTTTCTAAGAAATAAACCATCTCTTCATAGGCCCTTGGACTGGACAGTGCCAATGAGAAGGGCTTGTATAGGAGGGGAGAAGCCCAGCTGCTGATGAATGAGTTTGAGTCAGCCAAGGGTGACTTTGAGAAGGTGCTGGAAGTGAATCCTCAGAATAAGGCTGCCAGACTGCAGATCTCCATGTGCCAGAAGAAGGCCAAGGAGCACAATGAGCGGGACCGCAGGATATATGCCAACATGTTCAAGAAGTTTGCGGAGCAAGATGCAAAGGTATGTGCAGGGCCCACCTGCCGTCAGGTAGATCAGTAGCTTACCTTGCTCCTTTGTTTGTTCTAAGAAGGTTAAGGGTAGGTCAGAGAGACTGGTAGACAACTCTAGAGGCACAGGAACAGAGAAGGTGACTGCTGATCTGAAGCTGGTTTGATTCAGAGATTGAATACAGTGCAGAGACCCCTGTCCTTTCCAAAGGACACACTCAGCTCCCAGCACTGCTTTTGATGGTACAAAGTCCCCAGATTTCTCTGCCAGCTTCTTTCCTTTTTATCTCCAGACACTGCCTCAAGGCACAGAACAATCTTCCGCTTGTCAGGGTCACCTACTTGTGGGACCTTGGTGTGTCCGTGCAAGAGATGAAGAAAACAAAGTTTTTAAAGAAGTGCTAAATCTCTTGTTATTTTAAAAAATCATAAAGGCATTTCATTTCTCCAGTCCCCCCAGCTAATACCCCCTTGTTGAAACTTCTGGTTTTCCCAGACAGTGGGCTTTTATGGGGAAAGCCTCATCATCATGTCCTCTGCCTTGAGGTTCAGGGGCCAACCTGGCAAATGTGACAGGAGAGAGGTCAGCCTCCCTCCTAGGGTAGTTGTTGCCTGGTCCTGAGTGCTTCCTCCACTCCGCAGCCTCCCTTGTCGCATGGATGTGATTGTTGAACACCAGCTAGTCAGTCATTTTAACCAGGGAAAAGTGAAAGCTCCCACTTGGCCACTGGGAGCACAGCCCTGACTTACTGAAATGGGCAAACCTAAATAAAATCACTGTCATGGACTCTCATACTTGATAAACAGCCTGGAGGAGCCAGGCATTAAATGAACACTTCTTTTGTCTTTAACCCTTTCGATTTCTTATTCCTTCCGTAGGAAGAAGCCAGTAAAGCAATGGGCAAGAAAACTTTAGAAGGGGTCGCCGATGAAAAACAAACAGAAGGTCAAGTGATGGAAGAAGAGAAAGCTGAAGGCCGCGTATGATGGCACGCTAAGGAGGGAAGAGAGGCCTCATAACTCAGCCCCCTCCTCAGTGGGCTTTCACCCAACTCAGGACTAAGCAGTGTTTAATGTAAAGTTTGTTATAGTCTATGTCATTCTGGAAGCAAATGGCAAAACCAGTAGCTTCCCCCAAACAACCACCCTGCTGCTGCCCAGTGCACTCATCCAGGGGTGGCGTGGGACCACTCCAGGTGGAACAAAACCTAGAAGTGACTGTTGGTGTGGAGAGACGGAACCAGCAGGCTCAGTCTGGCTCATTTCAGTTCATGTCACCATTCAGGGCCCAGTTCAGGGTCCTTTGAGATGACCCTGAATTGGGTCTCTGTTATGTTTTCTATTTGACTGCATCTAATTGGACGTTAATAGCACTGCGGAAATCTGGAAACAATGCTCAGTGAATTTCTCCTGTCCTACAGTTGGGTGGGTGGGGGCAGGGGGGTGGAGATTTGTTTTTTAAATGAATGAAGTGCTGCAAATGCAACGTGTTGCGTTTTTAACCAACAGAATCCCCCAGTAGAGGAGTGTGATCTCCCCTCAGGTACACAGTAGTATCACAGACTTGAAAGCCAGAACTGCAGAGGCCACTTACTCGCTGACTTCACTTCCTCACAAACACCGTCACTCGCACAGCCCCCTTGTGAAGTGGGTTTCTGCCAGGCCCAGCTGGGTCCTCGGGGAGGAATTCTGTCATTCCTGAAGCACTTGTGCAATGGTAATGGGCAGATGGGAGTCTCTGGATTGGCTTTCCCTGCTTTGGATGAGGTTCTGAGTTGCTGCCGTGTGAAAATAGCAATCAAAATTGAGTGTTTTTTTAATCCCCTTTCTCTGTTCCTTTGAAATGCTGTTGAGTACAGTCCTGCCTGCTAGCATTGCTACTGTGCAAGTTCATATTTCCATTCTAATCTTTGTTATTAAGAACTTAAGACTTGTTCTTATAATATCTCAGACCTGGAGTGGATTTATTTACATATCCCTTTAGGATTGATGCCGCTTTTTTTTGTCTTTTAAAATTTCCGGCTCATAGACATATCTATATACTGGTTTATGAAACTTTTTTACACTTCTGTATCATGAAAAAATTGACTTTTTACTAAGTAGTTTAATTTTCAAAAACCAAATTTTGTGGGGCTGGGGAAAGGAGTAATTCCTCTTCTACATTTAAGTGTTTTAGTTGCAGGTTTGACATGCAGTCAGTTTTGCCCTGCACTGATAGCTGCTTTTTTCTGGTGTGAGTTGTGAAGGAAAGGATTGTGAACAGTTTCCCATGCAGGTACAGCTAATCCCGCTCTCCAGTACTTGGGCATTGCATTAGGGCAAGTCTTAAGACGAACATGTGTGTGTAGTTGAACTTTAGTCCTTACGGGTAAATGGGGTTGAGTATGACTTTATATCTTCAAGCCTAAGAAATGCCTTATGGAACTGCACTGGGCAGCCCATGGAACATTCACTGAAGCCTGGGACAGCAACTTCTCTAAACCTCAAAGGAACACTGGCAGTTATATTTTAGATTAGTTTTTATTTTTATGGTGGTTTTAACCAAACACTTCCATTATTGGGTTAGGACTGCCTTAAAAGCTAAAGATGAAGTGGTTGCCTTTTATACCAGTTTCATTCTTCATGGAACAAACAGAATTGTGAGTTTTTTTCTCTCATTGTAACTAAGCCCCTCTAGTTTCCAATTTATGACTTTGTCTCTTTTTGTGAAGTATTTCTTTATAAAGTCCCCATCTCACCTAGGAAATTATGAAAAGCAAAAACTCAATTTATTTTCTTCACTGAACCTTTTGATTCCAGTGAGGCCAGCAGTGAGATTTCATCCCCAGAAGGCCAGTTAGCTTATAGCAAGTAACAAATCAAAATACTATTCCAGAAATCAGATTACCCAAGCCAGCCAACCCCCAAGTATGTGTTAAGGGATCACACGAGGGCTGGGCAAGACTGCGTGTGGGGGAGAGAGGAAGGGGAAACGTGGGGGTGAGTCGTTGCAGCAGGTGAGTGAGAAGTACCCACTGCCGCTCGACAAACAGCAGGGTCACACATTCTTCTGTCATATTCAGTAGTCTTAAACAATCTGTGGGGAAATGGCTGATACCTTTGGTCCACTTTTTTGGACTGCAAATAAAGTGAGGAGCCAGCATATGATGAATTCAAAACAAATTTTTTTAAAACCATCATCTAGATGTACTTTTTTGTGTCCCCTGAATAAATTGACCAAAAAAAAAAGAAAGTGATTTCCCATTGTTCTTTGTTTTGCTTAAATAGTCTTCAGGGTGTGTTGTTTTGTTTGGAAAGCTATGGTGAGGCCAAGATGAAGAAATGAGATGTCAGAAAATTGGCAAGAGATGGTATTTTCATGCTTTTTGCTCTAATGTACAACCTGAAATCAGCATTGGAGTAAAGGCAGGGGAATAATGCATATTTATAAAAATAAACCAAGTAATTGGGAAAATAAGAGACCTGTTTTTTTCATTAGCTTTTGCCACCTTTTAAACTGATTTTAAGTAGGTTCAGTTTAGGAAAAGAAGGCATTTCATTGTGCCCCTTGATAAATATATAAATTAGCATATAAACATGAGTAGTAAAGGCAGTGTTCTGTATTAAGTGTCCCTTCTTTCGTAAGTACCATATTTCATCAGATACACACTGGTATAGACACTGAAGTCCTAAGGACATGATGCCTCATACACCTCAATCCTAATTGACACTGCAAAGGCAAGGTGTGAGATGCTGGGAGGGTGCAGGCCTTTCACCCTAGTGGGTCAGTGGTTAAGAGCTCAGCTGCTAACGAAAAGGTTCACAGTTCAAATCTACCAGCCTCTCTTCAGAAACCTTAGGAGGTAGCTCTACACTGTTCTGTCAAGTCAGCATCGACTTGACATTGATGGATTATGGTTTTCGTTATTTTACCACTGATGCCTTACAGACAGGTTGACACTGGCTCAAGACTCCCTTTGGTCTTGGAGTTCTTCCCTATCTCTGCATTTGAATTAAACTCTTTCCTCTTTAAAAAATGAAATTTCCCTTGTTTGCCTCCCTCCCTCCCCCCCCCCCGCCCCCCAAAGCACATGGTAGTTATTCAAGAGATCTAGAGGGTAAGCCAGAGACAGTTCCCTGGCTGGCTGTGATCTCAGTAATTCAGAAGCAGTTTGCACCTCCTGCAAGCATGGGAAGCACCACTGAGAGCTTTGTGCTTATTTAGCTTGTTTTGGGGTTTTTGTTTGTTTTTCTGGCAGCACTTTGAACTCTCCTCTTCAGTGTGGTGCTTTGAAACCCTAACCCATCTCTGGGAAACTCACCAACATGATGACAAAATGCATTGAACTTGATCTGGTTTGTCAAAATTCCCAAACTCTCAACTTGTCAACCTACGTGGATGTTTTTTCTGTTTCCAGGCTGATTAGACATTTAAATAGTAGTGACCGACAAGACTGTGCATAGAAAGACATTCCACAGTGGTATGCAAAAGTTTGGGGGACCCCCCCAGTTTACCTTTTGGATTTCCCTCTTCTGTGTCTGACATAGAGGATTTTGTGGAATGTAGGAGAAGCATTTGAAAAGAAAGCACAATGATCTTGATACTGCTGGTGGCATCATTTTTATGTTGCCCTGTAGTTGCACATAGGCCACATATGTGACCCTGATAATGCATTACAAGAAAGCGTCACTGAATGGAACTCCAAAGAAGGCCTTTGGCTGCCTCCACGGGATGGGACAACTCCAGCACAGCTAGAATGCAGGGACTCTGTAGCTGCCAGAGGTGCGGGGACACAGGAAGGGGAAGAGGCCAGCTCACAATCCTCCAGTGTCCTTAGACCATGTACAATTGTAACATAAGTTTACTTTTTGCACCAGTAAGACATGATTCTCTTGGCGTATGGAAAAATGTGAGTAGCTCCTTAACATCTCAAAGCAGCTGGTGAAATTGAAACATCAGCAGAGCCTTGGGCCTCTTGTTCTACTTGGGAATTGAACTAATGTGGGAAATTATCCCAAGTGCAGTGAGGACAGGTAGTGGATTTGTTTCAAAGTATAGTCCGGGTTAAGGAGCTTCTGTCTGGAATCCTTTTCTCTATGTTTTATATTGTTTCCCACTGTCACCTTGGAATCCTGATTGGAGCAAGAAGAAGGGAAAGGTTTCCCTCTGCTAGTTTTGATCAGGCACTTGAATACCCATACTTAAAGAGATGCCGTTTGTTTTTTCCTTAACAAGCTCGAGGGCGAGTGGTGAAATATTGAGTGATCTATGCTGATCAGCCAGGCATCAGCAAGGGTAGGGCGGACATTGACTGTGAAGGACAGTGCAGAGAAAATGTCCTGTAGCCACAGATTAAAAGTGGTCGTAACTGCCATTTTACTTAGTGCTTGCTAGGTGCCAGGCACTTAAATCCACTTCCAGTCCCCTCCAAATACCAAAAAAAAAGGTTGCTGCATCATTACTGCGTTCTGAAGGAATTGTGGGGCACATGCTTCTAACTGGGCTTAGGTGACAACATACACTGTAGCCACTGAGCCTTTCTTGACATGTTACATACTTTAAGCTTGTGTCTTCTTGGGGATGAGTGTTCATAAGATAAGCCCTTGCTGTGCTGTACTGTCGAGTCAATTCAGGCTCATAACAACCCTGTAGGAGAGAATATTTCTTCCCCTTGTTGCTGGTATTCTGATTTGGCCTCTGGTTACCTCCTTAAAGTTTCTGACCAAAGAGAGAAAATGGCTTTTATAAAGAGAAAGTTACTCTGTTGCCGTCTAGTAGGCTAGATGTCTGAATTTAGAGTATCAGTTCCAGGTGAAGCCTTTCTCTGTGGGCTCTGGACAGATGTCCTTGTCATCAGTCTTCTGGTCTAGAAACATCACAGGAACCCAAGTTCAAAGCATGCTGTCTGCTCTGGTCATTGCTTTGTTTGATGGTATGATGTCCCCTGTGTCTCCCTGTGATTCTTTTGTATCTCAGAGATTGATTTAAAACACAGCCTAATCTTGCAGATTGAATCCTGCCTCATTACCATAACTACCTCTAATCCTGCCGTGTTAGCATCATAGAGGTAGGATTTACAGTACAGGGAAAGCACATCAGGTGACAGACGATGGACAGTCACACAATCCTAAGAATCATGTGACACACATTCCTGGGGGACACAAGTCAATCCTTGAAAGTATTTGAGGGTGCGATGACTAATTCTAGTCACCCTAATCATAGCTAATCATATCAAATCTGCACAACCATGTTTCCACACTGAAGACTCCTGATGTTTTTTCACAATCCCCAAACTGAAGCCCAGGTGTGTACTATAGATCTCTGTAGGTAACAACCTTTTACAGCCTGAACACAGTGGTTTGTAAAATCGTATGATCCCCTTTCGTACCAAAGGGTCCAGGAACTCCATTCTTTTCTTCATTCTCATCCCAGCATGTTGGACATAGTAGATGCTCACTAAATGTGGGTTTCTGACCTTTCTCATAATGTAGCGTGTCTCAGTGGTCCACCTCCATCCCTGTGACTTCTCTTGAGATATGAAGGCCAGAATCACACAGTACTATGGCCATCCCTACAACCTGCTTCTGTGTCTTCAGTTTCTTTCCAAGTGATAAACCAGTAGCAACTTGAATGTTGGGGAGACCATAACAGCAAAATTCATAATCTCAGGGCCACAGTGATCCTAAACCTATTTCTAGGTCACAAAACTCAAAGAGTTTACCAGCCTAAGCAGATCAAATGTGAAATGGGAGCTTTTTCCTTACCAGTGTTTCTAGAAGCACCCTGGTAACTTTTTGTGTACCTTGGTCGGCCAGCCAGCCAGGCAGCCTCCAAACCTTTAGGGCCATGTGTAGCAAAGCAGCCACTGTTACACATGCTGAGGACACAGAGGTGAAGGACATGGTCCCTTGCACTTGCGTGGCGCATGGACAAGTGAGAAATGAGGCAGGCAGATGGCTGTGTTCCTGCAGAGCGTCTGTTGCTGATGCCCGCAAAACCCGGGGAACAGAGCAGCCAGCTTCATGCTGCCCCTTCTGCTTTCCTGTTCACTCAGATTTGGTGGGGCTGGTCAAGGTAGAGCTGCAGCTGTTATCAGATCCCTGTTCTGCATGTGACCTTCCTCAGTCCCCTCTCCAAGGCAGCCACCACTCCCCGTGTCATGGAGCTCTCTGGAACTTGGGCTGCAAAAACTGCGCTGATGCGGAATACCCCCGAGGTCCACCCTGGGCTCCACCACGCCCTGTGTTCCTGGACTTAGCCTGGGTGGCTTCTCCTGTGGCTGGATCTTAGTCTCCTCCTCAGAGCAGGCCTTCACTTTCACGTGTTGCTCCAGGCAGAAATCTGGGGAACATGGAGCAACTAAGCCCCTGGGTCTGTTTTTTCAGTTATCCACCCACTGGACTGCAGCTGCAAAAGACCCAGAAACTTCTTTTATTTACCAAGCAACAGGACAGAGACACCATGGCTAAAGTTGACTGCACAGCACTGAGTTTCAGGAAAACATGTTTTTCATATGTCTTAATTAGAACTAGAACCAAGCCCTTCAGAGGGTGTCATTTCCTGACTGTCCCTGGGAAGTGCCCCACCCCGGCTGCCAACACGCTCTGCACAGAGAGCTGCTGTGTTTGAGGAGGTGGTTAAATATTTCTTCATTCTGTCTGTCTCAGACTTCTCCCTCTTCCCTTTCCCCTTCTCTCTCACATACACACATGCAGTCAGTGTATGGGTTTTCTGAGATTTCTTTGAACCCAGCTATGTCTTGTTGACAAAGAGTGGGATACAAAGATGACAACAGTGAGGCTGTGCACCCTTTAGTGGTTCTAAACAAACAAACAAACAAACCATGCCACTTTGGGCTGGGAGTCTTGACTTGGGCACCCTGAGTCAGCTAGATGATGGCTAAGACCAGACTTCTTACAGACAGTGCTACTCACCTCTGCGGTGTGATCTTACAGGCCCAGCTCCCAGACAGCTGTCTTGCAGGGGGTCTTCCATTTGGGGAACCCAGAAATACTGCTTACAGGCCTCTGATGTGGACAAGAGCTCTGGGTGAAGTTCCAGTTCTGTGTTGACAGGAAGTGATTTTGACCAAGCCACTTCCTCCTCCTTAGTACCTCAGTTTCCTCACCTGTAAAACAATAATAGTATTTTTCAAGCTAATGCCATGTGCCAGGAACCATGCTCAGGACCAAAGAGAAACATGGTGACCCTGGAAGGCTGCAGTGTGTGACTTTTCAAAACCACAGTCTTTAAATATTTGTTAAGTGTTTGATAGAGGGAGCAGGGAGAAACTGCTTTCCTGTTACTAAACACTGTAGAAAGAAAGATGCACTAAATCACTTTTTCTGGTCACAGTACAGACAACGTTCCGAACCAAAGTGAATCTATTGTCTTTTATTTTGCTTTATTTAAAAAGAATTCTTGTTGCTTTGTCAGCTTTTGGTTCTGCTTTTTCAAACCAGGTAACTTGGGAGACATATTAAAGGACTGAACGTTTCAGTAGTGAAACAAATCACTCCTTCCTGACAAATAGCATCAGCAAACCATTACTCAGTCTCACAATTTCAGCCGAGCACCCCTGCCAGCTTTCATCAGACAGAGACAGAACCAGCGAGCAGAAAACACTCTGAAGACAGGTGGGTACTAGCAAGCAAAGCTTTCAAACATCTCTTGTGAGCACAGGATCGGTTTACAGTCCAACAGTTGCATAAGGAGACACCTGCCGGGACCTGGATTAACTGACACACATTTTTGGTTTATTGAAGTGGTTTGGGGAAAAAAAATTAGGAAATAATTTTAATATACAGATAACTATAGAAAATAATGATGCTTATGTACCCACCACCAAGAGTCAACATTCATGCTTTTGCTGTCTTTGCTTCAGAGTGTTTATTTTTAAGAAGAAGAAAAAAAATGATACAGCTACAACTGAAGGAAGTCTCCCATTTTTCCCCCACCCTTTCCTCATTGGAGGAGATACTGGGTGCCATTCCCATGAATGATTTTGGTTTTACTGCATGTGTGTATATCTGCAAGCAATCTGGTCTATTGCTTTGGGTGTTGGCATGATAGTTACTCAGCCATTTGTCATTCTTTTGGCAGCTGAGCATCTGCAGCCTCCTCATATATAGGGGGCAGAGCCCACCGGAGAAGCTAAAAGACCAACTCCAATCTTGCAGCCAAGGAAGGACATGTGACCTAGGCTCTGCCAGTTGGACTCGCTATCCCTAGCATAAGGAACCCTGGTGGAGCAAACTATCAAGTGCTCAGCTGCCAACCAAAAGACTGTTTTGAGCCCACCCAGGGGTTCCACTGGAGAAAGGATCCAGTAATCTGCTCACATAAAGATTACAGTCTAGAAAATCCTATAGGGCAGTTATACTCAGTCACATGGGATCCTGAGTTGGAAACTGACTCACTGGCACCTCATAAAAGCCTCGAAGGTGGAATCCTGTATGAGGGTTGCAGAGAAGCAGGAGTTATCCAGAGGCAGAGCAATTATGGAAAAGATCATTTCCAGGTAGCATGAGAAATAGTTCCAGAGGCAACATTTGCTGTCTGGATCCTACAGTGATGGCAGTGAAGGACCTGGGGTTTGACTGCAGTCGCAGGGTTTAGTCTCAGGGCTTCACTCTTTGGAGTTCCTGGGTGGTGCAAATGGTTAATGTGCTTAGATGCTAACTGAGAGGTTGGTGGTTCAAGGCCACTCAGAGGTAGCTCAGAAGAAAGGTCTGGTGGTTTATTTCCAAAAGATCGGCCTCTGGAAGCCGTATGCAGCATAGTTCCCCTTTGACATATATGGGGGTCACCATAAATCGGAACTGACTCAGCAGCAATTGGTTTCTTAATCCTTCAGCTCTCCTAGTGATTCTATGAACTACCCAGTATCCTTCTGTCTTAGGCTGAGTTCTCTAGAGAAGCAAAGCCAATAAATCATATAAATAGATGTACAGAGAGATTTATATCAAGGAAACAGCTCATACAGTTGTAGAGGCTGGACATCCCAAATGTGTGCATCAGGATAGAGGCTTCTCCTGATTTACTTGGTGGAAGATAGAATAAGTATGGTGAATGTAGAATGAACCAAAGATTGGCAGGTTAGAAAGCAGAGCTCTTGCTCACAGGCTGTGAAGATGGACAAATCCCACCATTGGCAGGTAAGCTGCTAGCTCAAGTACCAACAACTACAGGTCAGATGAACAGGAGTCTGCTGCAGGATCCAGAGTAGGCAAAATTCAGAATGTTCACCTATATTCAATTGCAGGCCACATATCCAAGGAAACTCCCTTTCAACTAATCAACTACTCACAGCAGATTCCATCATAGGCATGATCAAGTGAGAATCATGACCCAAGCAAGCTGACACACAATCTTAACCTAGTCTTCCCTTCAAAGCAAGTTTGGGACTGTTTTTGGAATGGCCATAGCACACAGTGGCAAGGTGACAAATCTGCAAACTTAATTGCATAGTTGTGTGTGAGGGAGTTTTTAGCCAGTAAACAAATGGCTGTATTGGAAAACCCTCCATACTCACCCGATCTGGCTCCCAATGATTTTTTTCTTTGCTCAAAGATAAAGGAAATATTGAAAGGAAGACGTGTTGATAACATTCAGGATATCGAGGGTAATACAACAGCAGCTCTGATGATCATCCTAGAAACAGAGTTCCAGAATTGCTTTGAAGTGTGGCCTAGGTAGCGGCATCAGTGCATAGCTTCCCAAGGGGAGTACTTCGAAGGTGACCGTAGTGATATTGAGCATCAAGGTATGCAGCACATTTCTAGGATGAGTTCATGAACTTAATTGGCTGTTCTTGTAGTCCTTTTAATTGCTCATACTATTTCATGTTTTTGCTGTTGCTTGGTGCTGTCAAATCAGTTCTAATTCATAGCAGCTCAGTGTACAGCAGAACACTGCCTACACTTGCACCATTCTCATAATCATTGCTGTATTTGAGCCCATCGTTGCAATACCTGTGTCTATCTTATGAAGGGTCTTCCTCTTTTTCGATAACCATTTACCAAGCATGATGTCCTTCTCCAGGGACTGGTCTCTCCTGATGACGTATCCAAGTATATGAGACAAGGCATCTCTACTTTCATTTCTGAGGAGCATTCTGGCTGTACTTCTTTCAAGATGTATTTGTTTTTTACACCATTCTGTGATATATTCAATATTCCTTGTCATCACCATACTCAAAGACAGTTCTTCTGTCTTCCTTATCCATTGTCCTACTTTCACATGCATATGATTGAAAACTCCGTGGCTTGGGTCAGACACACTTTAATCCTCAAAATGACATCTTTCCATTTTAATGTTCTAAAGAGGCCTTTTGCAACAGATTTGCCTAATACACTAGGCAAATGTGATCTCTTCACTGTTGCTTCCATGGATGGTTAATTGTGGACCCAAGCAAATGAAATCCTTGGCAACTTCAGTCTTTCCTCCGTTTATGATGAGGTTGCTTATTGCTCCAATTGTGAGGATTTTCATTTTCTTTACAGTGAGGTGTAATCTTACTAAAGGCTCTAGTCTTTGATCATCAGTAAGTGCTACAAGTCCTCTTCAATTTCAACAAGCAAGCTTGTGTCGTCTGCACACCCCAAGTTGCTAATGAGTTGTCTTCCAGTCTTGATGCCCTGTTCTTCTTCATACGGTCCAGCTTCTCTAGTCATTTTCTCAGCATATAGATTGAATAAGTGTGGCAAAAAGATGAAACCCTGACACACACTTCTTTTGATTTTAAATTACACAGTGTCCTCTTGCTCTGCAAGTGATTTCCTTTTGGTTTACCTACAGCTTTCACATGTGCACAATTAAGTGGTCTGGGATCCCCACTATTTGCAATGTTATCCACAATTTGTTACAGTCCACACAGTTCAATGCCTTTTCATAGTCAATAAAACATAAGTAAACATCTTTCTGGTATTCTCTGTTTTCAGCCAAGATCCATCTGACATCAGCAGTGGTCCTCCTCATTCCATGTCCTTGTCTGAATCTGGCCTGAATCTTGTTAATGTACTGTTACAACCACTTATGTATTATCTTCAGAAAAACTTTGTGTGATGTTAATAATGTCATTTGATAATTTCTTCATTCTTTTGGAATGGGTGCAAATATGAATCTCTTCCAGTTAGGTGACCAGGTAGCTGTCTTTCAAATTTCTTGACATAGATTAGTGAGCATTTCCAGCACTGTATCCATTTGTTGAAACATCTTGATTGATATACTGTCATTTCCTAGAGCCTTGATTTTGACTGTGCCTTCAGTGCAGCTTGGACTGCTTTCTTCTGTACCATTGGTTTTTGATCATATGCTACCTTCTGAGGTGGCTGAACATCCACCAATTCTTTTTGATATAGTGACTGTGTGTGTTCTTTCCATCTTCTTTTTGGTGCTTCCTGTGTCATTCAATTTTTTGCCCATAGAATCCTCCAGTATTGTACTCAAGACTTGAATTTTTCCTTCGGATCTTTCAGCTTGAGAAATGCTGAACATATTCTCTCCTGGTTTTCCAACTCCAGGTCCTTGTGTGTTTTATCATAATACTTTGTCATCTCAAGCTGTCCTTTAAAATCTTCTATTTAGCTTTTTTACTTCACTATTTCTTCCATTTGCTTTAGGTACTCTGTGTTCAAGAACGCATTTCAGAGTCTCTTTTGACATCCAACACTTATTGCTGTACTACAGTTTACTTGTTTATGTCTGTCCTTCCACTTGAACATAATAATTTGAGGATCCTGGTTATATTTTTACATATTGATGAATTTCAATTCCTTTGTATAATATCTTCTCAAAATATGATTCTTGAATGAATAGAGGCAAACTCCAAATAATGAATGTGGCATTTGGAGAAGTTGGTACTAAATCTGAATAAGGAACGCAGAATGCAACCATCAAATTCATGAGGTATATATCTTCAAGACCCATCCATGGTGAGATTTTAAGAATTAATGTGTTCTGATAATTTTTATTTTATTTTTTATTGTGTTTTAAGTGAACGTTTATAATTCAAGTCAGTTTCTCATACAAAAACTTACACACACATTGTTATGTGACCTTAGCCAGTCTCCCCACACTGTAACAGCACATTCCTCCTCTCCACCCTGTATTTCCTGCATCCATTCAACCAGCTCCTGTCCCTTCTACTCTCTCATCTCACCTCTGGACAGGAGCTGCCCAGTTAGTCTCCTGTGTCTACTTAAGCCAAGAAGAATACTTTTCATCAGTATCATTTTTTGTCTTATAGACTGGCTCAATCTTTATCTGAGGAGTTGGCTTCTGGGATGGTTTCAGTTCTGGGCTAACAGAGAGTCCAGGGGCCATGTTTTCCAGGAACCTTGCAGCCTATTAGATCATCAAGTCTGGTCTTTTTACTTGATTTCAAGTTCTGTACACCATAATTCCTGCTCCATCAGGAACTCTTAGTTGAGTTCCGTGTCAGGGCAATCATTGGTAGTAGCTGGGTATCATCTAGTTCTTCTGGTCTAACGCTGATACAGCCCCTGGTTTATGTGGCACTTTCTGTCTCTTGTGCTTATATTTCCCTTATGTCTTCTTTGATGTTCTTCATTCTTCTTTGCTCCAGGTGGATTGGGACCAGCTGATACTTCTCAGATTGTCATTTGCTAGCTTTTAGGACTCCAGATGCCATTCACCAAAGTGGGATGCAGAACTTTTTCTTAACAAACTGTTATGCCAATTGACCTACGTGTCTCCTGAAACCAGAAAAAACAGAAGATATTTTGACCACCATGATGGTATAATAGGGTCTAAGGTCAAGTAGTGTGAAGAAACTCACTTTGTTCTTCTTCTTCAGTAATGCTTTATTTATCTGGGGCCTCTTCCCTTTCCATATGAAGTTGGTGATTTATTTCTCCATCTCCTTATAAAATACCATTGGAATTTGGATTGGGATTGCGTTGTATCTACAGATGGCTTTGAGTAGAATGGACATTTTCACAATGCTGAGTTTACCTATCCATGACCAAGGTAGATTTCTCCAGTTATATGGGTCTCTTGGTTTCTTGCAGTAGTGTTTTGTAGTTTTCTTTGTATAGGCCTTTTACATCTCTGGTTAGATTTATCTCTAAGTATTTTACCATCTTGGGAGCTAACATAAATGGTATTGATTTGCTGATTTCCTCTTTGACATTCTCTTTATTAGTGTAGAGGAACCCACCTGATTTTTCTATGTTTATCTTATATCCTGATCCTCTGGTGAATTCTTCCATTAGTTCTGGTAGTTTGGGGGGAGTGCTTCTTTAGAGTTTTCTATGTATAAGATTATATCATCTGCAAATAAAGATACTTTTACTTCTTCCTTACCACTCTGGATGCCCTTTATTTCCTTATCTTGCCTGATTGCTGTAGCTAGAACCTCCAGCACAATGTTGAATAAAACTAGTAGCAAAGGCATCTTTGTCTGGTTCCTGTTCTCAAAGGGAGTGTTTTCAGACTGTCTCTATTTAGGATGATGCAGTCTGTTGGCTTTGCATAAATTTTTTATTATTTTGAGGAATTCTGTTCCCATTTTCCTGAGGTTGCTAATTATGACTGTGTGTTAGACTTTGTCAAATGCCTTTTCTGCATCATAAAATCATGTGCTTCTTGTCTTTTTTTTTTTTATTTATGTGGTCGATGAATTCCACTTGGTCATGGTGAATTATTTTTTAATATGTTGTTGAATTCTAGTGGGTAGAATTTTATTCAGGATTTTTGCAACCGAGTTCATGAGAGCTACTGGTCTGTAATTTTCCTTTTTTGTTTGTCTTTACCTGATTTTTGTATTAGAGTTATACTGGTTTCATAGAAGCTTTGAGAGTATTCCATCCTTTTCTATGCTCTAAAATACCTTTAATAACAGCAGTGTTAACTCCTCTGAAATCGCAGTGAAGACACTGGAGTGAAGACACTGGAGACAGTGCTTTTTTGTTTGTTTTGCTTTTTCTCGTTGTGAGTTTTTAAATAACCATTTTAGTTTCTTCTTTTGTTATGGGGGAAAAAACCCTAACTAAACCTGTAGTTATCTAGTCAATCCTGACTCATAGCAACCCTGTAGGACAGAGTAGAGCTGCCTCACAGAATTTCTGAGGAGCTTGTGGCAGATTCAAACTGTCAATCTTTTGGTTAGCAATCATAGCACTTAACTACTACATTTTTGTTATCCAGAAACCAAACCCACTGCCATCGAGTAAATGTTGACACATAGCAACTCTATAGGGCAGGGTAGAACTGCCCCATAGAGTTTCTAGGGAGCGCCTGGTGGCTTTTAACTCCCAACCTTTTGGTTAGTAGATGTAGCACTTAAACACTATGCCACCAGGGTTTCCACACTTTTGTTACAGGTTTATTTAATTGCTCTGCCTATGTTTGTGTTGGTTATGTAGGTAGTATGTACCTAGAAGTTTGCCCGTTTCCTCTAAGTTTTCATATTTATTACAGTCCAATGTTACATAGTGTTCTGTTATGAGTTTTTACATTTCTGTTGTATCCACTGTAATGTTTACCCACTTTGTTTCTTATTTGGGTTATTTGCTTCATCTTCTGTTTTTTCTTTTGTCAGTTTGATCAATGACTTATCTATTTTTGTTGACCTCTTCAGAGAAGCAGCTTTTGTTCTTGTTAACTCTTTCAATTGCTTTTCTATTCTCCAATTAATTTAGCTCTGCTCTAATTTTTATTATTTGTTTTCTTCGGGTGCTCAAGGGCTTCTTTTGTTGCCCTCTTTCTACTTGCTGTGGTTGCAGGGTTAATGCTTTGAGTCCTTTCTTCTTTCTGGATTTGTGCATTTATTGCTATAAATTGACCTCTGAGCACTGTTTATGCTTTGTTCCAATGGTTCTGGTAGGATGTTTTTTCATTCTTCTGATTCTATGATTTTTTTTTCCATTTTATTTTGTCCTTAATTTCTTCTATAGCCTAGTAGTTCTTGAGCAAGGCATTTTTCGGTTTCCATGTGTTTTATTTTTTTCCCTTGCTTTTTCTGTTATTGATTTTTGCTTTTATGTTTTTATGATCAGAAAAGATGCTTTGCAAAATTTTGATGCTTTGAATTTTGTTAAGGCTTGCTCTGTGGTCTAATACATGATTTATCCTGGGGAGTGTTCCATGTGCATTGGAAAAGAAATTATACTTGGCTGCTGGTGGGTGGAGTGTTCTGCATATGCCTATGAGGTCAAGTTGGTTGATTGCAGCATTTAAATCTTCTGCATCCTTATCGAACTTTTTTCTGGGTGCTCTGTTCTTCATTGAAAATTGTGTATTGCAGCCTCCAATTAATATTGTGGAGTTGCCTATTTTTCCTTTCAACACTGTTGCCAAGCCAGCCAAGTGCCATTGAGTCGGATCCGACTCATAGAATTTGTTTTATATATTTAGGAGCCATGCAGGGTATGTAAATATTTAATATGGTTATGTCCTCCTGAATATTGACCCTTTAATCATTGTATAATGTTCTTCTTTATCCATTGTAGTAGATTTTACTTCAAAGTCTATTTTGTCAGAAATTAATATTGTCACTCCTTGGAAGAAATGTGGCTTGCAGAACTCAAACACTATTAAAAAATACCAGCCTTGATGTTCCAGTAGGCTGGAGGGTCATGGAAAGACAGGGCCTCCAGACTCTGTTAGCCCAGAACTAAAATCATTTTTGAAGCCAACTGCTCAAGGAAAAATTGAACTGGTATATAAGACATAAAAGTACACCAGTGAAGAGGGTTCTTCTTGTTTTAAGTAGATACAGCAGTCTAACGGGGTAGCTCCTGTCCAGAGGTGAGACAAGAAGGCAGAGGCAACAAGAGCTGGTTGAATGGACATGGAAAATGCAGGATGGAAAGGAGTGTTCTGTCACAGTGTAGAGAGAGCAGCGAGGAACACATAAGAAAATGCGTGTAAGTTTTTGTATGAGAAGCTGACTTGATTTGTAAACTTTCACTTAAAACACAGTTAAGAATAAATTACTTTTAAAAAATAGTCTTGGTGTTTAAAAAAAAAAAAAAGAAATATTGCCCACCCTGCTCTTTTTTGAATATTGTTTGTTTGGTATATTTGTTTTCATCCTTTGAGTTTTTGTTGGTTTGTATCTGCAAGACTAAGGTGTTTCTCCTGTAGGCAACATATAGACAAATCATGTTTGTTTTTTTTTTTAATTTAATATGACTGAGTGAAAATGTACATTCCCGTATAAATTTACATGCCCACCTACATGCAGCTTCCACTGCTCTCCCTGTCTGGTGACTGCACACTATTCCTCTCTGTTCCATATGTGTCTCATTCTCCCAACAGTCTCCTTTCCCCTCCTCTCCATCCACTCTCCTTCCTCCAGCCAGAGGTCAGCAGGATGATATCCTATAAAACCATAGATATAGATATCCTATAGAACCATAAAGTGCATCCAATGTATGGTCACCCTGCATCACCAAGTCCAATCCGTTCGTGTCCAAAGAGTGGACCTTCGTTATGACTTATGGGCAAGGGCAGCATGTTTTTTTAATCCATTCTGCCACTCTCTGTCTCTTGACTGGTGAGTTTAATTGACTTACATTTAAGTATTGATAGATAAGAGTTTAGTGCTTTCATTTTGATGACTATTTGTTTCTTTGTTCCACTTAACTTTCTGTGCTGAGTCATTTTTCTTTATATGTTTTCCTTTTCATCATTTGGAAATGATGAAATTGTTGGTTTTGTATTTGCTGAGTCTTCATGTTTTTCTTGTTTTTTGCTTCAGTGTGTAGGGTTGTTAATTTCCTTTGTAGTTACCTTAATAGTTAGCTCTATGTTTCTAAATTTAAACCAGTCTTTTATTTCTTTGTATCACCTGGACTTCTTCATATGAAAGATCTATGAGTACATTTTTTAGTTCCTCTTTCTTGTTATAATGTTGACATCTTTTACATAACGACATCTCTTTCCCTTTATTCAGTGTTTTAACTTTGAATTGTTTTTGTGATTTTTTTCCTATCATGGTTGATATGTGGCTGCTGTGTTCTGTGTTCCAGTTTTGGGTTGTTATGTGATAGTATTTGTTTTCTAACTGAAGAACTCCCTTTACTATTTCTTGTAATTTTGGTAGTTTTTTTTTTTTTTTTTTTTTTTTTTGCAAATTCCCTAAACTTCTCTTTATCTGGAAGTGTTCTAATTTTGCCATAATATTAGAGAAACAATTTTGCTGAATATATAATTGTTAGTTGGCAAGTTTTTTCCTTCAAGGATTTGTAGATGGTATCCCATTGCTTTCTTGTCAGTGCGGTTTGTGCTGAGTAGTTCCATCTTAGTCTATTGATTCTCCTTTGTAGATTATTTTTCATTTATCCCTAGCCACTCTTAAAATAACTTCTTCATCTTTGGATTTGGCAAATTAGATTATATATTATGTCTTGTGTCTTTCTTTTGGCATCTATCTTGTGTGTAGTTCAATAAACATCTTGGATAGATATCTTCTCATTTTTCATGATGTCAGGGAAGTTTCTGTGAACAATTCTCTCTGTGTTTTCTGTTATCCTCCCTCCCTCTTTCTGGTACTCTAATCACTCACAGGTTATTCCTCTTGATAGAGTCCCACATAATTCTTAGTGTTTCTTCATTTTTTTAAATTATTTTTTTCTGATTTTCTTCAAATATGTTGTTGTCAAGTATTTTATCTTCAGTCTTACCAATTCTGACTCTGTTGTCTCACGTCTGCTCCTTTGACTTTCTATTTCATTTTCTAATTTTGAAATTTTATTGTTAATTTTCTGAATTTGTGATTGCTGTCTTTCTATTGTTTTCTTTTTGCAGCCTGTTCAGTTTGTTATTACATGGTGCCGCATTTTTCCTAATTTCCTTCCGGATGTCTTGAAATCTTTTGTACTCTACTTCCAGGAAGTTCTTTTCATCTGGAAGATTTCTTAATTCTTTGTTTTAGGAGCTTTCTGAAGCCACTGTGGTCAGCCTCTGTATGTCATTTGATATTGGCTGTTGTCTTGGAGCCATCAGTAAGCTGTATTCATTTATTTTTTGTTGGCTCACTCTGTTCTACCTTCCTGTTTTATTTTGTTTTGAAATGCTTGAATAGGCTGGTCATATGAGCTGGTCTCATTATTGGCAACTTTGCAGTTCTAACCTCCTGTCACCAGGTGTTTAGAGCTGTTATTATGTTTGTGATCCCAGGAGTCCTTTTACTTTTCTTGTATGAGTTCAGCTCAGGTACACAGGTAGTCAGTCAACAAGTGTGTGATGTAGGCTCTCTCCTACAGTCCTAGATGGGCAGCCGTGGTTGGCACAGACACAGATATCTGGCTGCGTGTGCTGAGCAAGGCAGGGTGCTGACAGCTGCCCCTGAATATCTGTGAGGAAAGCATGTTCCTGTTCCTTAAAGCACACAGGTGGATAGATTTTGCAGCCAGGCTACAGGTACCCAATGCTGTTGGCTGTAAGGGCTGGGAGGCACCAGTTATTCTTGGACCCTTGTTGCTATTGGTTAGGTGGTATTTGTGAAGTCACCAGTCCTCAGACCTTTTCTGTGGGTAGATGATGACCCTGCTTAATAGGCAGAGCTATGTCAGATGTCAGGAATTGGCTTTTCTAACATATAGCTGATACAGTGAAAGTTGTTCTAAGTCCAAGGAGTTGTCATGGCTGCATCTAGGCAAAGAACTGTTTCTTCCCTGAGTTTCCAGCTTAGGTGAGCCAGCAGATTTTTTTTCCCCCTGTTTGTTCATTTGTTCCCTCTCCAAGGTTGGGAGAATGGTTCAGGTCAAGTAAGGAATCCTCATCTGGCCCAGGGAATGCATCAGTCTCTGGAGCTGGCTCTGGTGCAGTGCACACTGGTGATGAGAGGAAGGTCAGGTAAAAGGGAGACAGATTTATCATGAAGGAGTTTTATGTCCACATTTTGTAAGTTAGACACCACTTACTTAACTTTTGATGATCAAATGCCATTTTTCACTGATTCTGGTGGCTTGGGTGGATTCTTCACCGCTTGGTCTGTCCCAGTGGGGAAAACTCAATCTGAATCCTAGTGCTTCCCTCGCTGTTGGAGCTCCAGCCATCCACCTGCTGAGTACCAGTTCCTGCCTTGTCAAGTCTGGCTGCACCTCAGTATTTCTGCATTTTCTCTCCCTTCCTTGTCCTCAGTATGATTTCTCAACCTTGTCTTTGATGGTAAGGGCTCCTAGAATGTCATATGCAATAGATTCATTTGTTTTTCTGGGTCCTTGTTGTAAGAGGGATCATAGGAAGCATCTGACCACTCTACCATCTTATACTTGCCTCTGTGCTGATGATTTTTAAAGCAGCACAATACTAGCATTGGTGTGATTTCAAATTCCCTCATAGAATTCACATTAAAAATTATATGTGTAGTACTTATTTTCTCAAGAAAAAAAATGAAATATATAAAAAACAAAAAGGAGGAAAAATCACCCATAATCCAATAGTGGGCATCTCTCCCATTAGTCTAAAAGTAATTGATCTCGGCTGTATCTGAGCATCACATGCGGACTTCTTTGGGTTCCAAGGTGCTCTTATATTTTAATTTTCTTGAGAGGAGATCTATGGTGGGATATGCTAGTGGTGGATTGTAGGAGGCCTGATGATATCTCTGGGTTGTATAATGATATTTGGTATTTAAGGCATATTACACTTCCTTCATCTAATGATTCTCCACTTCAAAGTGGTGCTTCTCTACCTCAGGCTAACCCTCATAATAAGTAACATATATTATTTGATGTCAAATAATGGAGAAGTAAGAGCAGGATAATATATCTCTCACCCATAATTTCCATAAGTCCAGGTTGCATTGATATTAGAAGCATCAATCTGTAGTATGAACAAATGTGTCGGATCAGGCTCTATTAAGAATGCCATTTCACAACACTCAGAGTGTGGCTGAGTTTAGGTGAATTCTGACCTTTCATCAAGAGACTGATGGCAGCTAGATAATCAAAGGTTGAGGTTCAAAGTAAAATGACATTGGTAATCCATGAAATGAGTACCTACGATATTTATGAGAGGCTCTACTGAGCTACAGTAAATTTTGTGGATTATCCAGGTATCTCAACACAGATGCTTTGTTTTAGTACCTCTAGATGGCAGCAAACCCAAACCCAAATGCGTTGCCATCAAGTTGATTCGAACTCATAGTGACTCTATGGGTTAGAGTAGAATTGCTTTGTAGTTTCCAAAGAGCACCTGGTGGATTCAACCAGCCAGCTTGTTTTAGTCAGCAGCTGGAACTCTTAACTACTATGTCACCAAAATGCAGTGGTGGGTTTTTGTTAACTGGGCAAAGTCTGGACAAGAGACTTAAGCCAAAGCCAAGTGCCGTCGAGTCGGATCCGACTCATGGCACAAATCAAATCTGTAACTCAGATTCAAATACCCATGTTTGTTAAGTACATCACACTCTTCCCTTAGCTTTGCTCAACTCAATCCTCTCCTCTCTGAGTCTGGGAGATCATTCAAGTCGTAAATCATGAGATTTTGGAATATGGTAAGGTGGTAAACAGCCTCACTAGCCTGAATCCCATTAAAAAGAAAATCATGCAATTACTACTTATGTAATAAAAAAACTTGTTGTTCTCTAGTTTAGTAAAATGTTACTATTTAGGAAAACAAGTTATCATGGGTTGAATTGTGTACCCCTGAAAACATCTGTAGCCATCTGGCGGGGCCATGATTCCTGGTATTGTGTGATGTTCCTCCATGCTGTAAACTCTGCCAATATGATACTAATAAGAGAGGATAGGCAGCAGTCGTGTTGGTGGGGCAGGAATCCATGTGCAAGATTGTGTTGTGCCTTGAGGTCATCTCTTGAGATACAAGGAAAGGCAAGTGAGCAGAGAGTTTGAGACCTCATACAACCAACAAGCAGTGCTAACAGCTCAGCTCATCCTTTGGAAAGGACTCAGGGTCCCTGTGCCTCAGAAGTTCCCAGTCCAGGGGAAGACTGATGATAAGGACCTTCCTCCAGATCCAGCAGAGAAAACCTTCTACTGAAGCTGCCTACTGGACTGTAACATGAGTTGCAACTGGACTGTGTCAAAATAAAACGTCTCTTTTTAAAGCCATCCACTTATGGTGTTTCTGGGAAAGCAGCATTAGATGACTAAGACACAAGGTAAAGGAAACAAGGATTTTTGCAAGTGAATTTGCAATTATCTCAAAATACTGAGTTTAATTTAAAAAGTAATCGTCACTATAGCAACAAATTTTGGCAGACAACATGGTGCTCTTACTTTCATAGATAATTATTCAGCCACTCAAGATATCATTTATGGAAGTACAATAAAGACATGGGTAATTACTTGACACATATACTGTTATGCAACCTATGCAAGATAAAGAAAAAATTCCTATATGATAAACTTGTTCTATAAAACCAAATGTATATGTTTTAGAAAAAACAGACTTTAAAAAATACACTGAAATCATTAGTCATTTTTTAAAGTAGAGCAAGAAGAGATTACTTTGTTTATTTACTAAATTTATAAACTGCTTTTCACTGAGCCAGTTTTACTAATATACTAAGAATATACATCTTAATTTTTCACTTTTGAAAATAATTAAGAGTGTAATCCTTTGTGTTTTTTCTTAACTTTGATGTTGAAAGTATTGCAATTCCTCCAGCATCCAGTGGACACAACAGTGAGACAGTGCTGCAGTCAAAATACTCTGTTGTTTATGATAGATCATCTAAGAGGGTGTTGGCCAAATCTTTACTTACAGTTTCATTCTGTGCCAAGTCTTAAGTCACAAAACAGAACTCATTTCAAGACAACTGATATTTTCTATCCGGCACTGAAAGATGGTAGATCACCTTGTCATCTCCCTTCTCCAAAGCCAAAACCCACTGCCACTGGGTTGATTCCCACTCACGATGACCCTATAAGACAGGGTAAAGCTGCTTCGTAGGGTTTCTAAGGAGATTTCTGTATTCTAGGGAGATCTGCAATAACGCTTCAATAACCCTACTGTACAACCTCTAGTTCTGTGTGTGGTATGATCCATATTTCCAACCCCTATTGCATGTACCAGAGCAGGATTTTCCAGTGTTTCCCCTTTGCCAAAGACCTGAGAATATAGAACATTATTAAGTTATCCATCTGCATTAGAAACACAAGCAACTGTGCCAGATATTCAGAGAAGTGTTTACATGGAGTTACCAAGAGGATGACCAACAATTCTATTAACCAAAAATTGAGTTAACCAGAGAGTAGATTAGAATGTTGGTTGAATACATAATGATGAAACCTAAGCTACAAAGCTTCTTTACCTTATTTGTGAAACTTCCATTTCACACCCACAATTTTATGTCACATGAAAAAGAGTACTAGCAGCGTGCTGATTAACTCCTGAATTTCAGGGAGTGCAGTTACTTTAAGAATAACTTCAACAAATAATGTCTTTGTTTTGCCTCTAAGGGATGATTAAATGAGACTTCAAAAAGGACTACTATTTCATTAGTTAATATTATTTAAGCTATTGTGGGGAATAAATTTTCTCTGGTATGATGCAAAAATACATCTTTATTTTTTTGATGAAGTTAGTTTTCAGATCACTCTCTTTCCATTTCTAGAATTATTCCCAGCTACTGAAATAGCCATGACACTGAAATGAAAATTAAATACGTAATAGTATTTATCATGTTTAGACACTCAACTAGGTGGCAACATGAGTATTTATGTAACATATCCCTTAATTCTAGTGATGAGGGAAGAGAAACACAAAAGAATAATCATGTGACCAAGCTATGAAGCCAAGTGTTTCATGACTCTCAACACAATGCTGCTTCCACTTTACTATGTACTATAATTAAGATCCAGAATATATTTGATTAAGTGAAATACTGTTTTGTATTAGGGGGTTGTCACAAGGGAAAATATTAGCTGAAGTGCATAGAATTCATAGAATTAAGGTTCACTCAACATTTATTCTATATACACTGCTGATCTCAGATAACCTAATAGTTTTAATTCCTGGACTTTGGTTGTAGGCAAACTGGACTTTGAGGCTAACATGTTAATAAATGCTACCTCGGGCCTCTTGAAAGCAGTACTTCTTAGTCTCCTACCTAATTAATTTGGCAAATATTTACTGAGTGCCTAAAAGTGTTCTAGGTGCTAAAGATTTAGTAGTTAAGAAAAATTCAAGTCCATCATAACGATTAAACGAGATACTATATCTGGAAGTGCTATTTGTCGGATGATGCCGTTTTTCCTGAAGTTGTCCTGTGATGATCAGCAGGTAAGATCATGAACGTCTCCTCAATTTGTGTCTTCCCACCACAGATGCTCATGTATCACTAGCAGGAAGAGTACAGCATTAAAACCATTTCTTGCTCTTTGAAAACTGGCCAGGGACTTCCCACAGATGCCCGAAAAATTTCAGGCACTACCACCCTAAACACTGAATACTTAGATTCTCACTCCTTAATGTGCCTCACAATTGCAAAATGTGGTCTCCTAGCTTTCCATACAACCACATCTTGTCTCATTCTGTGAAACGGGGCTGTCAGATGTTCCTCTTAAACACATCATCAATCGTCCTGCACTTCCTCCAGAGGCCTGGGACCAGACCGGCTCAGCAGGTGTATCTGCTGAAGACAACCGATGTTGCTTCACTCTCCATCCCCACTGGCTGAAGAAAATGGCTATGGGAACAGACCTCCTCGTACAGACATCTGCGGGAGACAAGTGATGCTGCTTCACTCTCCATCCCCATTGGCTGAAGAAAATGCCTATGGGAACAGACCTCCTCAGTACAGACATCTGCTGGAGACAAGTGATGCTGCTTTACTCTCTGTCCCCGTGGGCTCAAGAAAATACTTGTCACGGCATGGGGATTTCCAGTAACGCTTTTGTTCCTTAAAATGCCTCAGTGCAAAAAGCTGGAATGTCTTTCCAAAATGAAATTAAGTTGAACAGAAACTGATGAGAAAGACTTTGAGGGCTGAACTTTTTTGGGCGCTGCTGAAAAAAGAGTCACTCCCTTTGCTACTAAATGGCATTTCCCTGGTTTAATTATGAGAATAGTGGAATTGCTCCATAAATCTAGATTCTCCTTTCTGTTACTTCCTAGCTTGTAGCTGTGCTCAGGTTACCGAAAAAAAAAAAAAAGCAAAACACTTTCCTGGCTGATTTCCTTTTCTGCTGCAGCACAACACTTTTGTCTTTGTCAGTGTGGTTTGACTCTGTCTGTTCCCTCTCATTTCTTAAGAACTTTTCACTGACGTCAGACAGGGCTCGTCTCTCATCACTTTCCCTCATCCTCCATGTGTCGTTCCTGCTTGTGATTTCATCACTGTTCTTTGCTCCCTCTGTTGTCCCAATCAACCTGAGGCACACTCCCTTTCTTGTTTTGAGAAATCTTATGTTGGTAGAATGTTTTAAAAATGTGTCTGTTTTTGAAAACTTATGGGGCCACCTATTCATGTTTCCATTGTACTTTATCAACCAAGCTATTGCAGCTCCGGTTGCCCTGATTACAGCAAATTCATGTGAGCACTGAACTCTTTGGACACAAGATCTGGGATCCAGTTAATCTGTGTAATGCCGTCTCTTTAAAAACTATTTTGCACAACAGAAGCACTAATACATTTAAATTAATTTATATTAAAAGAGAACAAATACGTTTCTTTTTTAAGTTAGGCTGTATTTCCCACATCTCCTACTACCTCCCAGAGTCATCTGAAATGTTATTTGCAGAGTTGTTACGAAGATTAAAGAGATCATTGGAAAATGTCTAAGAGAGACCTGTAGTGACTGATTTCATTTCTAAACATCGTCCCCACACTGTCCCGTGATAATCAGCAGATAGAGAGAAGACCCTCAGCCAGTCTGTCTCTGTCTCTGTCTCTGTTTTTCTGTCTCTTTCTTCAGCCTTCCTCATCTGCATCAAAGAGATTAATTTTCTGCCAGCAATGGAATACTAACATCACAGCAATTTTCTTTCCATTTAATTCTGGTCAGAGGCTTTCCAGCGACACTTGAAAAGAAACAAATATCCTTATTCTTGCCCTCAACAAACATGCAAGCCATGCTTCAATACTGAAAAGGGGAGAGTTCCTGAGAATCCATATAGCCATACACTGTTTCTTTCCACAAACTCCACGTATTTGACGGTTCATTCACCCCACAACTCATAATGTGCCCCTCCCCGACTTGCACACAGAGATTTGGAGCCAGGCTAATTCTGTTACCACTGCTTTAGAATTGCTTGCTGGAGACAAATGATGTTACCTTGCTTCTCGGCTGTATACAAAGGAAGCTGATAAGTAATGAGGATTTCCATAAAGGCTCCCTAGCCTTACTGTCACCTCTCTAATCTTTAGTTCCTTAACTATGCGACTTGGGTTACTAGCAGTTGCTATTGCTGCTTTGCTTGAGCATGTTTCAATTCAATGAAGAAGCAGCCACTCTGCACAGCACCCAAGACCTTTCACACAGTAGGCCCTCTCTGCTCTGTCATCGGGATGTCCACTCCATCAATAGATCTCTCTAATCTATTCCAGCTCCACCCAGCACTGCTGTTACTCAAGTGGTTCTTTTCCCCTCTTGTTCCTTTGAATCAGATCCTCTTTCCTGCCTGCTTCAGGTTTCACTTTTGAAAATGAACTACACTTTCAGGCTTCGTCTAGATACTCAAACCTATATGCACACTCTATGCTCTGCTATTCTTAAATTTTGTTACATTTAAATTATACCCATTGTATTTGCATTGTAGTTTAACCAACCCAAATCCACTGTTATTGAGTTGATTTCAACTCATAGCCACCCTATAGACAGAGTGGAACTACCCCTTAGAATTTCCAAGGAGCACCTGGTGGATTTGAACTGCTGATCTTCTGGTTAGCAGCCATAGCACTTAACCACCACAACACCAGAGCTTCCACTGTAGTTTAGACATGTCTATATTTATTCGACTCGACGGCACTTGGCTATATTTATTCTCAGTATAACTCGACGGCACTTGGCTATACTGTATATTAAGTCAACAGCTATTAACAACTGATCTGAACCAGGTATTATTCTAAGAAATGAGACAAGAAGACAGCACAAAGAGTATAACGACTCTTGATATGTGGAGTTTGTGCTGTATGCAAATTTTCTGGATATTGATCTTCATGAGATTTTCATTAAGATCATGCTGGTATTTCCAGCTCCTAGCACATTCTTCTCCACATAGGATGTGTTCTTTGCTCTTTAAATTTTACCAGTTATATCAGTTATATGCTGTGATTCTGTAGTCCACATAGCACTTACAGTGTTGGACATTTGGAGATGATCAGTTAAAATGCACTGTTTAATTGATATCTTTGCATCAAGAAGAAAGTAAGATGACCTTAAGGAGTATTTTCCTTTTCTGACTTTGAAAGTGATAATTAGGAAGATAACCTCTGCCGTGCCACTCTCCCCTTTCCGCTTTGCATCTGCACATTTTGGTATGTCAGCTTCCTAAAGAAGCACTCTACCAACTGATTTAAAAAAAAAAAAATGATAAAACCAGCCTAATTTGTGGAAAGGAATAATTTAGTGACTAAAAATTTTGACTGGAACTGTATACTAGAAAATATTGAACTATTTCATTGTCTATCACAGTTACATTCCTTTTCTTCAACTTTAATATAATAAATAAATAAACAAACAAACCCAGTGCGATCAAGTCAATTCTGACTCATACTGACCCTACAGGACAGAGTAGAACTGCCCCCACAGCATTTCCAAGGAGGGCCTGGAAGATTTGAACTGCTGACTTTTGTTTAGCAGCCATAACACTTAACCTCTGCTCCACCAGGGTTTCCATAATATAAAAACAATAATTTTTTAAAAATCACCAGTTCTGTGTTGATGTCTCTCGGATTTACCTGCCTATTTCCCTTTTGCGACTTCCGGAGTATCTAACGGGGGACAACGCTTTGTTATTTCTCATTTCCTAACCACAGACATTGGAGCTTAGGCAGGTGAGAAGCTGCTGTCAACAGCATTACACATGTCTGTTTTAGAGTTTTCATCAGGAGCTCCTGCTATATCCCAGGGCACCCACTGGGCTTTCCAGGTCATTTCTCAGGGTCCCTAATTAAGTGTTTCTACTCGTGTCTACTGGATAATCATTAACAATTTTATGAATAGTTATTTTTGGATCCTATTTTAAATTTTTTTCTACTTTTAGGTCATGAAGATATTCTCTAATGTAATCTTTTAGAGGTGGTATTATATTTTTTAATATAGAGATACATACATGGAAATATTTTTTGTATATTATGTCAGTTGTCAAGATTCCTTTTTTTCCCAGGAAAGATATCCCGTTAATCCAGCAGCACTTAGACAAGACCACCCTTTCCTGGCAGCTCAATTAAAATTAATTAGATCCTAAAATAAGCACAATGTGAACATACTGTGTGATTCATTTCATATAATGTTGTTAATCACATTTAGGGATGAAAATCAGGTTGTAAAGGTACACAGAAAAGCAAGGAAGTAATTGCTATACAAGTCTGACTGATGGGGTATCTTGAGGTGGGCAGGGGAGGCAGAAGAGTGTGAATAAAAATGAGCACGTGAAGGGCTTTTGGGGTGTCCAAGCTCTGCTTCTTGATCTGGATTCTGGTTCCATGGATGTTGACACGATAATAATCTATTAAGTAGTACTTTTACGCTTTATATTTTTCTATTGGAAACCCTAGACGTGTAGTGGCTAACCACCACAGCTGCTAACCAAAAGGTTGGCAGTGCAAATCCTCCAGGCTGTCCTTGGAAACTCTATGTGGCAGTTCTACTCTGTCTATAGGGTCATATGAGTTGGAATTGACTCAGTGGCTGTGGGTTTGGGTTTTATATGTGTGCTATGCTTTACCACAACATGCTAAAAATGTAAAATATTTAATTTTCTGATTAGTCTCGAGTCATAAGCATGTATTGACTACTACAAAGCTATTGGCATATTTTAAGGTGCTGGAGATGTAGCAGTTAACTGAAAACACAGCGGTAGAGTATGCTCATTGCAAGGCTATGGTGAGAATTTAATGAAATAAAATATCTGAAAGTGCCTGGCAAAGAATAGGAATAACTCATTACTTGATTTCCCCTTAGTTTGTTATATGACAACCAGATTTGGGATAATAGATCCTTTTCACAGTCCCTGTCTCTCCTATTATAGGACTAACAGGGAGACACCAGCATCATAGCTTTTTGTTTGTACCCCTAATCATAGCCAGGGACCTTGCTAGGCAAGCAAAGTCAGACATCGTGCTTCATTGGTCTAGATGCTTAACTCCTCCAACCTTCCCTCCACATGTTGCTTCGTTGTGCGAAGTGTGGTTTACAAGCTAACCACCTAACCAAGTCCAAATTTAGTCCTTTTTTCCCCTTCTGACTTAGGCCTCATGCCCTCCCCTGTCTTCTCCCCAAGCCTTTAAGACCTTCTGAGCATATGTATCTGCTGGAAACAAGTGATGCTGCCTCACTCTTTATCCTCATTGGTTATAGGGGAAAGGAAAAAAGTTACCTGAAAAGGAATGGAGATCTCCTGTAAAGCCCTCTCTTTTTCCTCCATGGTGACTCATGTATAAAGACAGAAAATCTCCCAGACTGGTATGAGGGCTGATCTTCTGGTTGCTACCTTCAAAAGCAAAGAAAATATCTTTCTTCTGATTACCATATGTCCCCCCCTTATTTATCAACTACCAGTTTCAAATGCACACCTGGGAACCCAAATGGTACATGGTAAAAATCTGTCTTCCACTCCTATTATTATCACCACACTAATCTCTATGCACAGTCCCTCATAATTGTCCTTGGATTGATAGAAATTTCCCTAGTTAAAAGTTTTCACTTGCCATTCTTGTATTTCTAGATGTATACTTTTTGCCAATTTTTCAATGACTTTACTGGCATAGCTCAACTCTGCGCACTCATTCTGATCCCCCACCACTATTTAAGAGGAAATTCCAAACAGGACTCCACTCTATCCACCGCCTCCTGACGTGTCCCCTCCCCGACCTTCACGTGACTCTCATTATGTTCTTTCCCCAGCTGTTTTTCACCAGCGTGATACATCACCCTTCCTCTAAGTTTTAACTCTCACTTCCTCTGACAACCCACAGCTATACAAATGTTTCCTTTTTGTTACAATTATAGTTTTGTTACTAAGCTTAATGGTTTTATTCTATCTTTAAAATTAATGACATTGACTTGTGATTTTATTTTAGTATTAGACGTATCTATTCTAGATCTTGCCACACTGTTTTGTATTAATTTAGACACATCTGTGTTTACTGTGGACACTAGTTTCCTGCACAGCAGGATTGAAATCCTATGTATGTTTCCATCCTCATCTTTAGTAGAGTTCTCAGCACACAGAAACTTAATAAACTTCTTGTGAATTAAATGTCTCTAGCTAGGTTGCATGTATATAGCTATACTTAACCTGGGTTCTCATTTAAAATGGTGATTAAAAACATTGTAGTAAGATATGTGAGAGATACCAAGAATACTTTTCTCTGTGAGGTTATTAGAGTCAGTAATGTGCAAAAGAGACATAACTCCTTCTACAGAACTCTGTTTTCAAAAAAATTCTGTTCACTGCTGGCATCCAGGGTGGCTTCAACAACCGCTCTATGGAAATGAATAAGTATTTCTTCTTAGAGGTAACTAGTGGCTAGGGATTTACCAGCCCCAGAATCACATCCTGAATGAAACCTCATTTTATCATTCAAGCATCAGTCACAAAAAATCTTGTGGCTGCCGCGTGTTTGGATCTTCTAAACGACCCGGTTGCTGCTGAGCTGACTCCTCGTGTGTCAGACTCCGAAAGGCTTTCCAGTGGCTGATTTTTCGGAAGCTGATCCTCAGATCTGTCTTCTAAGGGGCCCCTGGGTAGACTTAAACCTCCAACCATTGATTAGTAGCCAAGGTGGGTAACCATTGCACTACCCAAGTTATTTCCACACTCCACTACTCCCCGATATATCCATAGTCTTGTCAGCAGTTCAAAACCACCAGGCACTCCGTGAATACTCTAGGGGCCAGTTTTACTCTGACCTCTAGGATCGCCATGAGTCAGATCCGACTCGACGGCACTGGGTTGTTTTTGTTTTTGTTTTGACAAAACAGAATCCTGATGTTTCACAGAACCAGATGCTTCAGTCTCTCTCCGAAGTCGTCTCTCATCTCCCTGCACCAAATGCTGGAGCCTAGCCAGGGAGAAGTTAGCATGTGCCTTGTACTGACGTCAGGGCTTTGTTCAAGAGTTTTGCTAGAGTAGCCTGTAGGCTTTGGTAACCTTGTTCTGACATTGTCTCACCATTTTTCACCTTAGTTATTGTCCCGGTTCAACGCTGCTGATCAGCTGTTACTTTGTTCTTTAGTAATCCTGGCCCAGAATGCTATCCTGATTCACTCCCCATGTCTGATTTTCCTTTTATGACCCAGATATGCTTACTTTCTGTGAACCATGCTCTTTATCAGAGTCCACAGGTGCCACTCCTATTCCCCAGGAAACTTAGAGTCAAACCAATATTTCCTTCCCATCTCCCTTTTCTGGTCCCACGTTCTCTTACCAGCCCCAATATCCATAAAAATATCTTGTCTTCTTCAGATCTTTCATTTTAAATAATGCTTGTTTTATTATCTATTGGTTGAAATGAACGTCAGGTTGTCTCTGTTCTTTCATCCTCACCTCTCTGGTGACCAGCTGCATGTGAGTAGGGGCCAGGAGAAGAGGGTGGATGGGCTCAGCTGTGGAGCAGACACCCATTCAGCAGACATCCAATGTCTGTTCCCAGCCTTCGTTACCGCCTTTAGCACCTGCCTCAGCTACACTTGCAGGATTAATATGAAGGCTTATTCCAATTCTCTCATACCTTTGTGAGCTTCCTTCCACCCTAAAATTTTTAGTAGTTTTTGAAATTTTTGCTGATAACCAACTCTCTGCACCCACCTTTCCTTCTTTAATATTGCTATAGAAACTATTGTACTATAGTACTATTGCTATAGTACTCTTTCTTTATGTGGCTTTGTTAAATCTCATTTTAAATGAATTCTTGGAATGAAAATGAAATCTTAGAGGAGAACTCAATGTGTGACTCCAGAACATCATCTTGAGCAAGAATATTTACAAGCTTTTTAAATACGTGTTGATGGAATGATTTCCAGAAGGACTAGCTAGAAGTTCTTGTTTTGATTTCCTGGTGCGAAATTATTACATGTTTTTGTTTCAGTTGTTGCAGGAAAAAGATAAATTCGGCCCGCAGAGCAGAAAACACCTCAAACAGCACTTTGTTTGAAGAGGAAGAGGCTTTATTGCCAGCAGTGCAGTGGAGGGTCTCAGGTCCAAAACGGCCACGCATGCCAGCGGGCCTGTTACCAAAGCCTCCCTTTTATACATTTTCTCAGGAAGGCAGACAAAGAAATTTCCATACAGTTTTCTAACTGGCAGTAGCAGGTTTACAGATTTTCATACTGCTTTTCTATTGGCACCAACAAACTTACAGAGGCAAGGATAAGCCATCGGTGTTAAGTTACAAGGAAGAAATTCCTCTTCCCTTAGAAGCAGGTCTTGTCTCAAGAAGTGCTGTGAGGGCAGGGGGAAGTGTCCTTGAGCTGGCACAGGGAGAGACGCCTCTGGGCTTCTGTGAATTTTAAAAGTAGAATCTTCTTAAAAGTTTTCTCCTCTCCCATGATAACAGAATTTCTTTATATGTTTTCTGTTATAGCATTACTTGGTTTTTCTTTAGTTTTGTTAAAGTTGTGTTGAATTTTTATTATATACTTATCCAGTTATTCTGTCATGAAAGAAAGCATATGAGCTGTTGACATTTGCTTATTTGTCTGTTTCAAGAATTTCTCCTTGGCTGGAATCACCAGTACAATGCCGTGTTAATTTCATAGGACTGCTGTAATAAATTATCACAGACGAGGTGGCTTAAAACAATAGAAATTTATTCTGTCACACATCTGGAGGCTTGAAGCCTGAAATTCAGGTGTCAGCAGGATCATTATAATTTTTATTCACTGTCATTGAATAGATTCTGACTCATGGAGCCCCCATATGTAGAGTAGAACAGACCCATAGGGCTTTCAAGGCTATAATCTTTGTGAAGCACATAGCCAGGCCTGTCTTCTGAAGCACCTCTGATTGTGTTCCAGCCACCAAACTTTTGCTAGTAATCAAGGGCTTAACCATTTGTACCATGGGACGAGGCACAGAGACAAGGCACTCCCTCCGAAGGCACTAGGCAAAGTACTGTTCTGTGCCTCTGCTCTGCCTTCTGATGGTTGCTGGCAGTCTTGAGCATTCCCTGGCTTGTAGAAGCATGGCTCCTGTATCTGCCTGCCTTCACATAGCATTCTCAGTGTCTGTATGTCTCTGTGTCTTCTTTTCTTGTAAGGTTGCTAGTGATGATGGATTTAGGGCTCATCCTCATCCAGCACAATCTCGTCTTAACTAATCTCATCTATAAATACCCTAGTTCCAAATAAGCTTACAATCTGAAGTTCTAAGTGGACATGAATTTTGGAAAGACACTATCCAATCCAGTACAAATACTTAACACTGTTGGTGTTGTTGTTATAAGGTGCCAAGGAGTCAGTTGCAATTCACAGCAACGCTACGTACAACAGAACAAAACACTGGCCAGTCCTGCACCATGCCCACAGTCGTTTTTCTGCTAAGGCCCATTGTTGCAGCCACTGTGTCAATCCATCTTGTTACTTACTGTCTTTTTCATTGACTATATTTTACCAAGCATGAGGTCCTTCTCCAGGGATTGATCCCACCCAACATATCCAAAGCATGTGAGATGCAGTCTTGCTGTTTTTGCTTCCAAGGAGCACTCTGGCTGTGCTTCTTCCAGAACAGATCTTTTCATTCTTTCGGCAGTCCGTGGTGCATTCAGTATTCTCTCACACTGTAATTTAAAGGCATCAGTTCTTCTTCCCTCTTCCTTACTCACTGATAGCAGCTTACAGTAACTCTTACTTCATTGTTTTAATGACATTTACTCTATGAATCCCCATAATATATACGTTAGTTGTACATTAGAAAGAAAGAGAACAAGAAGGATAGCAAGAGAGAACATACATTGTTAAACGTGATTGGCTTGTGCTTTTATTTTCTTTTTCTGGATTGGGAGTCAGTATTTCTCTAGTTCTGTAAAATAAAATCAATTTGTTCTATGCATTTGGAAAACCTGATAGCTGATGTAGTATGAAAGTTATTTCTACTTTGAAAAAAACTTAAGAAAATTACATGAAATAGGCTGTGAGTTAATGACAGGTAAATTAAATTTGTTTAAATACAGTTGATGAATATTATTCTCTTTCTCTTATTTTCTTCTACTAATTTAGGGAATTTTTATTTCATCCAAAATGACTTACATTATTTAAACTTTTGTGTCTGATATTTTGTGCTATTTAAAAATCTCTGTGATACAACTTCTTAATCAAAAAGTCATGTATTATATTTTAATGTCCTTAATTTCTGCTGTCATTTTATCTTTAGCATTCAAATCTCCCTAATTTCATTAAGTTAATAAATTTTTAACTTTAAGAAATAAATGATTAGTTCCATCATTTTCAATGTAATTTTTCAAAATAATAAATTAAATTTAGAGTTACAATTTTGTACTTTATTAGACCTTTTGTAGAATTAAAAAAAGCATCTAAAATGTAATTGTTAATTACTAGCTAACCATCTAACTAATCCAGTTAAACTGTGGAACTCAGAGTTGACTCAATGACAACTAGTTGAACTAGTTCACTGCTTGTCTAGTGTTGTATTTTATAGAAACCTGGAGGAAAATTTCTCTTTCTGCTTCTAAATAACAATATGTCATAGACATCACATTATTCTTCATTTTAGTTTATATTCAGATTATTTATAACCATTTTTTCCTTTTTATTTCTTATCCTCTTGATCTATCATGGCAATACGGTGATGCCATCAAGTTTCTGACTGCAGTTTGGTGTGTCTAGTTGTGTGTATTTATTTTAAGTTTTTTAAAAAGAAAATGTTAATATTTTTCTATTAATCTTTTTATAGCAGAATACAGTGACTATACAGAAAACTTTAAAGAATTAAAACTGTCACAATTCTATCAACCAGATATTTCCAAATATACAACTTTTAAAAATATATTTTGACACTGTTTTGTTTTACTTTTCAACTTTCATGAAAACTATAAGAACATAATTGATTGTAGATGTTTAACGTACATTGTCATTTTTGCATACTTACTGATTTGAATAAATGTGACTTTTTTTACTGCTTCTTTATTCATGTACTTCCTGCTTATATTTTGCTTATTCTCTTATTTCTTAAAATCAGGAAATTTCACTTTATTGTACTTTAATAGGGTATATGGTTAAAAATTTTAACCACTGAGGCAAAGGAGATGGACAGACATATCTCTAAAGAGGAGATCCAGATAGCCAAAAAACACATGAGGACATGTTCACAATCTTTAGTTATTAATGAAATTCAAAGCAAAACTACAATGAGATACCATCTCACCCCAACAAGATTGGCCGTGATCCAGAAAACACAAAACAACAAATGCTGGAGAGGCTGTGGAGAAAGTGGAACTCTCCTACACTGTTGGTGGGATTGCAAAATGGTCTAGCGTCTTTGGAAAGCAATCTGGCGCTTTCTTAAAAAAAAATGGATATAGATATATCATTTGACCCAGTAATTCCGCTACTTGGGAATATATCCTACAGAATCAAGGCCTTTCACACCAACGGACACATGCACAAGACTGTTTATTGCAGCACAGTCCACGATAGCAAAAAGATGAAATCAACCCAGATGCCCAACGACAGAGGAATGCATAGGTAAACTATGGTATATATACTCAATGGAGCACTATGCAATGATAAAGAACAATGATGATTCCAGGAAACATCTCATAACCCGGTTTCAACTGGAAGACATTATGTTGAGTGAAAGTACTCAGAGACAAAAGGACAAATATTGTATGAGACCCCTACAATAAAAACTCAAAAACAGACTTATGCATAGAAGAAAAGACTCTTTGATGGCTGCAAGGGAGGGGAGGGAGGGAGGGGAAGGGGGAAGGGTTTAGATTAGACAGTTGGTATAAATTTGGTTGGGTGAAATCGGTGACAGCACACATTAGAAACAAGAACAATATTAAATGGACTTCAGCATAACTTGAATACTCCTTCCATCTTAACCCAATATTGCAAGGTCAAAGTAGCTGGGGCAGGGGGCGGGGGACCATGCTCTTAGGTGAAATCGAGGCCAATTGGCACAACTGGAGTCTTGCTAAGAGGGCTGTCTGCACCCCACATTGGTGAGTGGCGTCTGGGGTCTTGGCTGCCTAGCTGCCATCCGAGGGCACAGCAGATGGTCCCAACTCAGCAGGAACAGATGCTCACTGAGGACCAAAATCACATGGGGGAAAGACAACCCAGAAGACAAAGAGACCCACTCAGTGGGTGCCTACATCGACTTGGGACCGGAAGAACTGGATGGTGCCCGGCCACCACCTGTGACAGCCGCGATGGAGCTCACATAGTTGAGTCTCACTGGTATCACAAGAATAAAAAGGGGTGCACCTGAGATCTCCACTAAAAGACCACAATTGATGGTCCAACGGCTTCGGGGTTCCCCTGAGAGCATGGCCCCTGGCCCTGATGCTGCCCTTGCCCATAAATCATAACGAAGGTCCACTCTTCAGTCACAAATGGATTGGACTTGGCGATACAGAGTGACCATATATTGGATGCACTTTATGGTCCTGTGCATCTATAGGATATCATCCTGCTGACCTCTGGCTGAAGGAAGGGGAATGGGTGGAGAGGAGGGGGAAGGAGACTGTTGGAAGGATGAGACATGTATGGAGCAGAGAGGAATAATGTGCTGTCACCGTGCAGGCAGAGCAGTGGAAGCTGCATATAGGTGGACATGTAAATTTATACAGGAATGTACATTTTCACTCAGTCATAAAAAAAAATGAACCATTGTGATAGCTTTTTAATGGTATGTATGAATGCTTATTTTATTTATTTTTCACAATGTTTACTTTAAGGGTTTGTTTTCTTATTGAATTACTGACCTTTTAACCTGGAACAAAATTTAACAAATCTATCCAATGTGATAAAAGACTGTTGTATGCTGTTTATTTTTAAGGTTATAAAGTACAGTCTCAAACGCAAGTGTTTTTAATGGAAAGAAATGTAATTTCCAACGCAGAAAAATGAACTACAAGATTATTGTTTATGATTTCTTCTTGCCACCCACTTCTAGATATTTAAAAATATAATAAGTGTTCATATACAGTATCAGTTAGGGATTTAATTCACCTAACAATAAAGTAATCACACATATGGAAACAAATAATTATGTTTCCAAAATTACATACTTTATTGACTAATTTTGCTTTATATCATGTTAGCTTTGTAACAAAATACATGTAACATATTGCCTAAATTTATTTAATACATTTCATTATTATAGGATAAAATGATCATAAGCCCCATGGACTTAACCTCAGTAAATAGAGTACAACATCAAATGTCTCCCTGAATTATGTTTTAATTTTATATTATAATTTTTCATTCAGGGCTAGTAGCAGATATGGCCATTTTGAAAGGTTTCTATTACTCCTGGCTAACAGTTGTATATTTAATATGTATATTATTCATTGCAACTGTACTGCCTGTAGCCTCATACATTTTTGTAGGGGGGAAACATGAGAAGTAAGCATCTCTTGAAGAGTTACTATGCTTCCTTTGATAAGAGAAATTTCATCGTCTCCGATATCCATTATTAGTTTCCATAAATCTTAGAGCCAACAGTGATGCACAAACACAGTAATTTTATTATATTGAGTTTTAGTGTATTAATCAACATTCACTGTCTAATCCTTTCTATATACTTTTGTTATTGATCGATCAGTCATTAACACAGTCCATGTTCATTGAAATAATTTACAAAGTACAAGAAGGTATGATTTAGACTTAAATATCCCATCCTGCTGCATCTAATCCACTTTCTCAGTGTTGTTAGGCATTGTCAAGTCCATTGTCACTCATAATGACTTCATGTAAAACAGAACAAAACACTGTGAGTCCTTTGTCACCCCCACGTCTGTCATTAAGTTTCAGTGCATTGTTGCAGCCATCTGTTTCAGCTCATCTCACTGACGATTTCCCTCTTTTTCACTGACTCCCAAACATGATGTCCTTTTCTAGGGACTGGTCCCTCCTGATAACATGTCTGCAGTACCCGAGACAAAGTCTCACCATCCTGGCTTCTAAGGAAACTTCTGGCTACTCTTCTTCCAAGACAGACTTGTTTGTTCTTCTAGTAGTCCACAGTATACTCAATATTCTTTACCACCAAAGTTAAACATGGCTAATAGCTACGGCACTAGAAGAATCATTTACAGACTGAATCTGGGATCAAGACCCTGCATTTGATCTGTGAAATTCACAGTGCCATACAGTTAGGCATGCAACTTGACATTTCTACAATGCTACATGCCCTGCTAATGAATATTACAAGGATTCTGAAACACAGACCTGTTTTGCTATTTACATAAATAAAGAGGATTAATCTAAGTTCTCTGTTAGCTGCAATTCTTAAAGCATAATTTGCAAACAAGGAGAAAAAATATTTGTCACTTGCCTTTTAAATAGTTCAGCAAATCAGATTATTTTAGAAAGTAGTTAGGAACATGAAAGAAAAGTTATTTCTTCAAAGAGACTTTATTTTTCTATATTGGTGTTGTTGTTAGGTGTCTTTGAGTCAGTTCTGACTCCCAGTGAACCTAGACACAACAGAACAAAAAACTGCCTGGCCCTGCCCTATGCCAACAATTGTTTTTATGCTTAAACCCATCGTTGCAGCCACTGTGTCAGTCCATCTTCTTGAGGGCCTTCCTCTCTTTTGCTGACCTTCTACTTCACCAAACATGATATCCTTCTCCAGGGATTGATGTCTCCTGTCAACATTGCCAAAGTATGTAAGAGACAGTCTTGTCATCTTTGCTTCCAAAAAAGAATCCTACGTACAACAGAACAGAGCACTGCTCAGTTCCGTGCCTTTATCACAACCATTATGCTTGAACCCATTGTTGAAGACTGTGTCAGTTTATTTCATTAAGGGCCTTCCTCTTTTTTGCTAACTGTCAGTCATGGTGCTCTTCTCCAGGGACTGATTCCTTCTGTTAACATGCCCAGAGTATATGGTAGGTAATCTTGCTGTCCTTGCTTCTTCGAAGGAGCTTTCTGGCTGTTTCTTCTGAGAGAGATTTGTTTACCTTTTTGGATGTCCATGATATGGTCAACATTCTTCGCTAACTCCACAATTCAAAGATGTCAATTCTTTGTGGTCTTCTTTGTTCATCATTCATAGTTTATATGCATATGACGCAACTGAATACCATCTTTTGTCAGGCTCATCTTAGTCTTCAAATTGACATCTTTGCTTTTTACCACTCTAAAGAGGGCTTTTGCAGGAGCTTTGCTCAGTGCAATGTGTCATTTAGTTTCTTGAGTGCTACGTCCACAAGCATTGACTGTAGATCCAAGCAAGAAAAAATCCATGACAGCTTGAGTATTTTATCCATTCATCATGATGCAGCTTATTGGTCCAGCTGTGATATTTCTGTTTTCTTTATGTTGAGGTATAATCCATACTTAAGGTAGCGGTTTTTGATATTCACCAATAAGTTCTTCAAGTCTTCATCACTTTCAGCAAGCAAGAGTGTGTTATCTGCATACTGTAGATAGCTAAGGAGTCTTTCTTCAGCCCTAATGCCTCATTCTATGTCACATACACATTTCCTGGCTTTAAACCACACAGCATCCATTTCCAGTATTTACTGCAACCCCTCAGGCTTACTAAAAGTGAGTCTCGTTCTGTGATAACTGAGTGGATTCAGAAATTCTAATGCTACAGAAATCAACCTGCCTGTTTTAAATAGCAACTTTATGCTTCTGATTTTACTTGATGCTCCCAAAGTGCTGGCATTTGTTTCCCTTAAATTCCCCATCAGTAGACAAACCAGCAGTCTCATGAATCATTTTCAAAGTAAATATAAATGGTTAGTGAAACATATGTTAAATTATATGAACAAATTTTGATCAAGTTCTCTTTAACCACATTTCAGTATACTCATGATACAAAATTACTCTTGCTTTCCACTTCATTTTTTCTGTGATACTAAAGTGAAATTTACTTCAGATTTCTCAGATTATCACATTTGACAATTACTACAGATTATGGTTTTCTGGTTGTGAAATGAAATATGATAACCTTCTGGTTACAATCACACCCTTGCCCAACAATCCTGAATTTTATCACTGGGGTCTAGAGATAGTTTCTTCTAAAACACAGGAATAATAGTGACTTCTATGGAATCTCTTCAAGAAATTTCAAAACTTCCACATTAATAAAATATACTTTTCAAAAGTCAGACACTATTTCTATTCTATTCTGACATGGTGAAACTGTACTTGAAGTGTTGCACTGCATTATTCTGTGGAATCTGAAATAATGATTGAGAACAATAGGTTGGATTTAACAATTTTGAGATCACTGTTACTTTTTTATTATGATGATTAAAGTATACAGTCCAAGTCAGTTTTGCAGGTCCCCCCCATACACCTCTATCTGCTCTCCCCACCCTCCGACAGCACACTCTTTTCTCTCTTTACTTCTAGTATCCTCCCAAGGAACACCTGTCCCCTCCTCTCCACCCTCACCTCTTGCCTCTAGAAAGAAACCAGTACGACAGCCTTCTATAAATGTATAATGAGGTCAATGTTAATTTTTAACAAGAAAGATACTAAGGGTATCGTTACATAAGTACAAATTTTGTTGCTTCTAATCGACGGTACTGGGTTTGGTATTTTTGTGTGATGAGAAAAACGATGACAAAAAGAGTCTTTTTAAAAAAATAGAATAAAATGCTGCCCATTCATTAAAAGGAAGCCTCAGTGACTACTCAAGCCAATGAATGAAAGAGATAAAAATATTTTTAATATAAGGGACACTACTGTCTTCAGACATCGAATGTGAGGTAGTATGATATAAGGACTGAGCTCATAGGGTTTGGAATCATGTATAACTTGATTCAACTTGAAATGTACCTTTTATTAGCCATGAATTATTGTAAAAATTATTTAATGTCTGTTACTTTATTCTTTTCACTTGTAGGAATGACAAGATTATTCATCCCACTGGGGAAACCCTGGGGCATAGTGGTTAAGAGTTACAGCTGCTAACTAAAAGCTTGGCAGTTCGAATCCACCATATGCTCTTTGGAAACCCTATGGATGCAGTTCTATTGTGTCCTATAGCGTCACTATGCATAGGAATCAATTCAACGGCAGTGGGTTTGGTTGTTTTTTTAGACTATTAAGGCACACAAAGGAAGACTGCTTACCAGAACCGTAGTAGATGTAAATTAATGAAGAACTTCATTTTATTTATGTGCTTACATTGTGCTTCAGGTGTAGGTTTACAGAGTAAATTAATTTCTTATTAAATAATTAATACACAAATTGTTTTGTGACATAGGTTGTCAATCGCATGATATGTCAACACTTTCCTGTGCTCCACCTCAGGTTCCCCATTTCCAGTCATCCGGTTTTGCTGTACAAAGACGTCTTCAAGATCGATAGATTGCCTTGAATATGTTCTACAGGTGTCACTAAACTCAGCGACAGTTTCGGAAGCCAGGCTTAAAACACCTTTTCTCTCCGGTTCAATAATTGACTTTCAACTTCCTTTTATCAGAGTTTTTCTCCCTCTAAGGAGATTAAAGTCTATAGTCTCCAATCAAAAACTATAATTCTGTTACATCATCAGTTACCAGGGAATGCTGCATCTTGAGGAGCCTCCTAACTTGCCAACGAATCACAGCATTTTCAAGTATCGAGATTCTTGCAAGAAAAAAAACATATCTTCAGCTGTGTAAACTTAATTTTCCCAAATGTACAGCACTAACGTACACTGATTCAGATTAAAAATCTCTTGATTTACAGTCCTTTCCTCCACTACCTCTGCTCCTAAACACCCTACTGTATTCAAACAGCTCGATCTCCAACAACGCGGGAGATAAAGACCGCTAAGGGGCTTTAACTTGTGTGTACGCATCACTGGCCAGCACAGACTGGCTCACAACAGGGACAAACTGAAACGTTTTAGATGTAGTTGGATTAAATCTTTTAAGTATCAAACTGAAATAATCCTCTTAACGAGGGAAAAATCTGAGTTTCAAAAGAGGACCTTCACACCAAGTCCCTGACTAGCAACTGATGATGCTATTGGAGGCGAATGCGGATTGGTCCTCCATGTCGAGGTTACCCAATCCAGAGGCAAAGCAATGAGTGCCTTGGTTCCTATTATTTGGGATGTGGGTAGAAAAGGGTCATAGGTCTTACCGAGGGAGACTTCCTTGCTCCTTTCTTACCCTGAGCTCTCCTGTTCTCCAGCATGGTGTGCTTGTGGTTCCGCGGGGCCACCTGGATAGCAGCTCTGACACTGATACTGATGATACTGAGCCCTCCCCTGGCACTGTGCAGGGACACCCGACGTAAGTGCGCACCTTGGGTGAAAGCTGTCTTGGAGTGGGATGAGGTAGGGAAAGACTTAACTTTGTCACTGTGTCCAGGCCATGTGAAGTCATGGTCTTCAGAAAATTTTTTTGACAATTTCTTCAGTGATTATCGACCTTGATTGTATAAATCGCAGATCCTTTCCACAAGAAGTGACCTGGGACCTCTTCCTGAGAAAGGGTCATTTAGCTGAGACATGAATGATGAGGGGAAGGGGCAAGTGTTCCAAGGAGAGGACACTACCGAGGGAAGTTCTAAATGTGGTAGGATGTTTGCTGTGTTTAAGGATAAGAAAGCAGGCAGAGTGACTGGAGCTTAGTGAGCAAGGGGGAGAGTCATACGATGGGGTTGGAGAAGGAATCATGAGAGTCATGGTAAGAAATTTGAATCTTATTTGTAAACAGATTGGTGAAGTCACTAGGGCATTATGTGGACAGGTAATGTGTATTTACTTTATAAAATAATTCCAGCTACTATGTATAGAACTGATTGTACAGTTCACTAATGAAGGCAAGTAGACAGTTTAGGAACATTGTAAAATTCTCCAGAGAAGACATGCTTGTAGCTGCATTTAGTGTCTAGCGATAAAGACAGAGAGGACAGTTTAGGTGTATACTTGGGGCGACTTACTGATGGATAAAATGTGAGTGGTGAGTAAGAGAAGAAAGTGAAATTTACCTCTAAGGATTTTGTCTTGAATAACAAAGTGGATGTTGTTGGCCCTATAGAGTTAGGGAGGATCATGGGAGAAAACGGCTTGAAGTGGGAGACTTTAAATAAGTTTTGTTTAAGTGAGGTTTGCTATGTCATTTTCACATTCATGAGAAGTTGTCAAGAGGTCATTTAAATATGTAAGACTTGAAGTTAGGGAGAGTCTAGAGCTGGAGACAGGCAAGCTGGCGTCACCATCACATGGATTGTGCTAAATACTAGAAAGTAGAGGAGGTCACATAGGGAGAGACAGTAAGGATAGAAATCAAGAAGATCAAAGGCCAAACACAGAGGCACCTTCACAATAAAAGTTGATCTAAGAAGAATAAATCGGCCAGGGAGAGAGAGAAGCAGTACCAGTGATGATGGAAGGAAACCAAGGGACGGTGAAGACGCATAGAAGCCAAGGAAAGGAAACTGGTTGCAAGAACGAAGGAGCGGCCAGGTGTGGTGAACACCACTAAGAAGTGGCTTAGGTGACAACATGACAGAGAAGTGAGCACTGGGCTTAGTGGATTTGACACTGGCAGATTTGGTCCAGTTTGTGGACTGACCAGTTTGAACATGGAGTGGGAGATTAAGACGTGAATTTAGAATTAGAGATCACTCTTTTGAGTAGGTGGCCCAGCAAGTACTGAGCTCTAGGATCAGAGAGTCAGCTGGACGTAAAATAGAAGAATAAAAAGGGCCCGGAGAGAAGCTGGGAGGAACTGAGAACCAGAGATGTATAGATAATAGCAAGGAAGCACTACAGTCTCTTTATACGTGATGTTGACCGTGTGGGTGCAAAATCATTAACTTGTACAACAAACATTTATTATTCGCTTTAAATATACCAATAGCTACCCTGGGTGAAGAGGACAGTGTGATGAGCAAAACAAATCTGGCCTCTGTCAGCATAAAGCAGTAACATTTTATAGTTACTGTGCATAAGGGCTGTAAATGGAAGGGTTGCAAGTTCAGATACAGGTATGCAGAGTGACATGAGCAGAGCTCCTCTGTGACACTTGACTACACTATGGTTTGGGAGAACATGACATGAAAAAGGGGAAGTGAAAAAGTCTCAGTGTTTCAGAAGTTTGATAAGTTTAGAAGATGTGGCAGTCAGTACTGTTCAAAGCTGCTGAGAAGCTGAAACGCTGACTGAGAACAACCTATTGAATTAAGGAATTGTGAGGTCTGTCAATGTTCACTAAGAAGGACACTGGCGCCAGACCTGTGTACAAGGCAAAGAGCAGGTAATTTATCACTTGCAGGGAGTAAATAGAGTGTCCTGGGGAAGTGCTGGGGTGCTGGAGACAGATTCCTTGCTCACCTGCCGTGAAATATTTGACTCTGGGCAAGTCATATGGCCTCTCTGTGCTTTAGTTAGGAAACCGTGCCATGGTGGCCCAGTGTTTGAGTGCACCAGCTGATAACCCAAAGGTCGGCAGTTCCAACCCACCAGGCATAACTTGGAGAGGCTCTTGGCAGATCTACCGTGTCTTTAGTTGCTTTAATTGCAAAAGAGGAAAATAAAATCTCCTTCATTAAGATGTTTTGAGGATTAAGAGAGATGATATATGTAAAGCATTAGGAATAGTTACTGCTACACTGTACTCTTGCTTCAGTACAAGCTGTTATTTTTCTATTCATTAACATATCAATGGATACCCTGTCCAAAGTAGCTGTCACATCAGCCCAGTCCACGGCCATTGTTGAAGCTACCATCTCCTTGTGCCTGATTATTCTAGCAGCCCCCAAACTCGTCCTTTTTCTTCCACTCTTGCCTTTTTCCATTTCCATTTCATTTTTTACTCTGTTGTGAGTGATATCTGAAAACATACACAGACCTAGAATTCTATTTCTGAAATTCTTAGAGCCAAATGTGTTTGAAAATCAGAATTTTGGAGCTTCAAAATTAGTTTTCCCAATTATTTACAAACACCTTCAATGGAATAAAGAGACGTAAGCTATCATGAAACACATCAATATTTCTACTCTCAAACCTATGAATAGTCACACTTATGGAATTATAGCAATGTCTAGCATTGTAGATGATTTTATAATAAGAAATAGCACATGAAGCAGTGGGATAAGTACAGAATAAATATTTCATGACATTCTTCTTAGAGGAAGTGTTCAGTAATACTTCCAACTTAACACATGCTTCACATTAAGCTAAATACAGATCCATACTTACTACATCCTCATCCTTTAGGATCTCAGAGTAGGAGATAAATCAAGGTCATTACTAACTTCATTGTCAAGTTGGGTTGGGCAATGCATTTTCAGGAGTGAAATGCACACAGGGTGAAGCAGCACTCACAAGCCTGTCATTATAAAGCCTCCTTGCAGCACCACTGCAGCTCTGGGCCAGCAGCGTCTCCCTAAACGAGGAAGCTGCGATGCTCTCCAGCTCCACGGTGAATGCGCTGTGTTCAAGGCTGTTGGTTAACTGATCCCCTATTCGTGCCGTATCATCTTTGGGGATCTTTCCCCCTGTGCTCTCAGTGTCCCCACTGCCACACTCCCATCAGTTCAGGAATGCCCGACAGGGGTCTGACGTTTGGTACTCAGAGTGGTGCTGATGTCAGCTTCTTCCGACTTCTTTAAACCTTTACTTGATAATCTCCCAACATATATTGAAGATTGATATAAAATTTCTTCTCCTTAGTGACATGGCAGTTTTAAACTCTTCATCTGCTAGATTATTTGTAAAGTCAGCATAGCCTAAGGTCTATACCTAACATTTGTTAAGATTGATTTATTAATTTTAGCATCTTTTAAATTTTTAAAAAATACCTTATTGCGATTTAGGTGAGAGTTTGCAATCCAAGTCAATGTACCATATAGAATTCCACACACACACCTCTGTGCAAGTCTAGCTGCTCTCCCAGCACTGTGGCAGCACACTCCTCCTTTCCATCCTGTACTTCCGATATTCATTCAGCTGACTCCTGTCCCCTCCTCTCCACGCTCCCATCTCCCTTCTAGAGAGGGGCTGCTCTGACTGCCTGATGGATGTATTTAAGCCAGGAGGCACCTGCTTCACCAGCATCACTCTCTGTCTTACTGTCTAGCCCAACCTTTGGAGAGCTGACTTCAGTACTGGTTTCACCTCTGGGCTGGCAGCAAGACTAGTAACCATGTTCTCAGGGGACCCTCCAGGATTTCAGACCATCAAGTCTGATCTTTTAATAGAGTTGTAGATCCATCCTTGTTTTCCTTCTGTTACATCAGGGACTGACTCTACATTGTGTTCTCTGTCAGGGCAGTCATTGGTGGTGGCCAGGCACCATCTAGTGCTTCTGGTAATTTTAGCATGTTAAGAATCACTATTAATTGATTTTTGGATTTCTCAACATCTGTAACTGCAGGAAGCATGGAAGTTGAAAACTTTTTATAGCACTGGGCTGCTGACCTCAAGCTCAGTGGTTCAAACCCAAGAACTGCTCCCTGGGAGATAGGTACAGCAGACTACTTCCTTATTTATTTATTGTTGTTGTGTGCTGTTGAGTCAATTTAGATTCACAGCTACCCTCTATGACATTGTAGAACTGCCCCAAAGGGTTACCTAGGATGAAATCTTCATGGGATAAGATCACCACGTATTTTCTCCCATGGAGCAGCAGGAGGGTTTGAACTACAGTCTTTTGATTAGCAGCCTAGAACGTAACCATTGTGTGACCAGGGCTCCTTCCATAAAGATTACAACCTTGGAAACCATATAGAGCAGTTCCCCTCTGTTCTGTAGCACTGCTGTGAGCTGTGATTGACTCAACGGTTCTGCCACTGGATAAACGAGGCCTTGGACACACGGCTTCAGTACAGATGTATCACTGGTAGAAAGTACGTGCCACCAACTTTACTTTTTACACGAAGTTCCAGAGGAGTGTGTGGAGCAGATGTACAGAGGTGATACAGTTTTACAGTTTTCTCCTTTTTCAGTCAACTTGATGGCAGTGGGTTTGGTGTTTTTGATATAATGAACTTAAGCCACTAATAGAAAGTGATCAATGAACCAGTCAGAAATCCTATCCTTTGGTTATCATGCTTTCCTTCTTGAAAATTAGTGTACAAGTAGAACGCTCAGACATTTGGATTTTTTACTTTTGCCATTGATTGAGTCCTTTTTTGTTTTCATTGTGGTTTAAATATGTGCAACAATTTGCACACAATGTGCACAACAATGTGCACACAATGCAACAATTTCTGCATGTGGAATTCAGTGATGCTGAGAACTGCTCAGTTAGTTTTGGGAGAACTTGCTGTCAGCACACCTGTTGTTAGAATCCATAATCACTTTGCACAGTCTCTCCTTAGACACTGTGAGTTCTTTGTTACTTTGTTTTTAAGAATTCAGTCCCAGTACAGACTTTTTTTTTCCCAGCAAAGTAACTTTGTACTCAAAGTTTATATGTCATGTAATTTGGCACACTTTTTTCATGCAATTTTAATGTATTTGACAATGAACACTGACTTTCTCATCACTGATTTTTTTTTTAGCTAGTTTTCACCAGCGGCTCTCACCCCTGGACAACTTTGTGCTTCACAAGGTACTTGGCACTGTGGAGAGACTTTTTTCTTTGTCACATCAAGGGAGTTACTATTGGTATCTAATGGGTCGCGACCAAGGATGCTGTTAAACATCCCACAGTGCCTAGGAGAGCCCCCGTAAGGAAGAAGCATTCAGTCCAAAATGTCAAAGGGCCCAACCTGCAAACACTGGCTTACACGGAGCTGCTTCTAAAAGTTCTAGACTTGCATGTCATACATGTACATGTTTTGCAATTCACTTCTTCATGGTTTGTTTTAGCTTCTTTCCATGCTAAAATGCTAGCAAGTTTAGCACCTTGTTGTTGCATTTATTCAGACAATGTGAAGTCAAGATCTCAACTATTTTCTTTTACACTGTTTTCCAGTATTTGATGAGTACCTGATCATCACCATCTCTGCTAACATGCAAGGTCCTGACTGCCACAGTATTTTTCAGTGCAATGCCTGATATGACAGCAGTAATTCTACATTCTATACTCATCTTTTTTATCATTGTAAACTAAAAGATTATTCTTTAACTTTGTTCTTGTTGTTGTTATTTTGACAGATCATAGCTTAATTAGACTTAAAAGAAAATCCACAGGAATATACAGAAGCATGTAGGTGTGTCAGCGCTCACAAATACATCTGATCCCTTACCTCAACAGGCCAGGTTTGCCAAATGTGTTTTGGCATGGACTTCATTCCCACCCCCACCCCCCACACAAGATCTTTTGATTTTGAAATATAGTGAAGGGATAGGGGACCTGTATTAGATCATGGTTAAATCTGCTTAAAGCAGTAACTTCTCATTTCCTATTATACTTTGTACGAATCCAGAATCACCTACAAGAATTTCAAGTACCAGGCCCCATGTGATTTCCTCCCATGACATTTTCTGCCCTTTCTCCTCACTCTCTGTGCTTCAGTGAAGCCTTGTCTTCTGGTTTTTTGTTTGAAGTTCATCAGTTCTTTTGAACCTTTACACACAGTATTAGCGTTACCTGAAATGTGCCTCTCTGTTAGCCCAGACTCACACATACCCCAGCCTTCCCCTTGCTCACATCAACTTAATGTTTTATGTCATCTGTCTTAGCTATATAGTACTGCCACAACCAAAATAATACAAGTAGGTGGCTTTAAAACAAATTTATTTTCTTACAGTTTAGGAGACTGGAAGTCTGAAATCGGGTGCTAGCAATAGGGACTGTTTTTCTTTCTCTGTTGGGTCTGGAGGAAGGTTTTGTGTCTTTCAGTTCTCTTCCTCAGAGAGCTTCCTAGGACTTGGCAGCTGTTTTTCCCCATGTCTGCCTACTTGCTCAATCTACTGTTTGTCCATTTCCCCTAGGTTTTCTAATTTGTTAGAGTACAGACTTTCATAGTATTCTGTTATGATATTTTTGATTTCTGTTGCATCCGTGGTGACAACTCCCCTCTCATTTCTAATTTGGGTTATTTGTTTCCTTTCCTGCTTTTCTTTAGTAAGTTTAGCCAGTGGTTTGTCAATTTTGTTGATCTTTTCAAAAAACCAGCTTTTGGTCTTTCAATTTTTTCAATGGTTTTTCTATTCTCTAATTCATTTAGCTCTGCTCTAATCTTTATGATCTCATTTCTTCTGGTGACTGAGGGGTTCCTCTGTTGTTCTCTTTCTACTTGTTCAAGCTGTAGGGTTAGTTCCTTGATTTGGTTTCTTTCTTCCTTCCAGATGTGTGCATTTATGGAGATAAACAGACCTCTGAGCACTGCTTTGGCTGTATCCCACAGGTTCTGGTAGGAAGTGTTTTCGTCCTCATTGGAATCCATGAATTTCTTTATTTCATCCTTGATTTCCTCTGTAACCCATGTTTTTTTGAGCAAGATGTTGTTCAGTTTCCAACAGTTCCACTTTCTATCTATGTTTTTTTTTCTGCTATTGATTCCACTTTTATGGCTTTATGATCTGAGACGATGCTTTGCAGTAATTCAATGGCATGGATTTTGTTGAGCATTGCATTATGGCCCATCACATGGTCAATTCTGGAGAATGTTCCATGTGCACTGGAGAAGAAGGTGTAGTTGTCTGCTGATGGGTGGAAAGTTCTGTATATATCAATGAGATTTAGTTGGTTAATGTGTCAATGAGGTCTCCTGTATCTTTGCTGAGCTTTTTTCTATATGATCTGTCTAGTATTGAGAGTGGAGTGTTGAAGTCTCCCACTATTATTGTGGAGTCATCTAACTCTCTTTTGAGTGTAGTCAGTGTTTCTTCAACGTATTTAGGTGCTCTGATATTAGGTGCATAAATATTTAATATAGTTAAGTCTTGCTTGTGTACTGAACCTTTCAGCAATAAATAGTGTCCATCTTTGTCCATGATGGTGGATTTGACATTAAAATTGATTTTGTCTGAGATTAGAATTGCCACCCCTGCTCTTCTTTGTTCATTGTTAGCTTGATATGTGTTCTTCCATCCTTTAATTTTCAGTTTGTTCCTATCTTTAGGTCTCAAGTGAGTTTCTTGTAGACAACATATGGATGGGTCATGTCTTTTGATCCAAGATGACACTCGGTGTGTCTTTACTGGAGCATTCAGTCCATTCACATTCAATGTAATTATTGATAGGTATGTGTTCACTGCTGCCATTGTGATATGTTTATTTTTATGTAGATGTTTTCTCTGTTGTTCTTATATATAAAGTTAGTGGTTTCATTCTTCTAAGCCAGAGCCAAGAACTTCTTTCAGTCTTTCTTATAGTTTTGGTTTGGTTTTTACAAGTCTCTGAGTTTCTGTTTATCTGGGAATGTCTTAATTTCATTTCCATATTTGAAAGATAGTTTTGCAGGATATATAATTCTTGGTTGAAAGTTCTTCTCCTTCAAGGCTTTGAATGTGTCATGGCACTGTCCCATGCCAGCATGGTTTCTGCTGAGAAATCTGAAGAAAGCCTACAGGGCTTCCCTCTGAATATTAGCTTTGCTTTGAGTCTTGCTGCCTTTAAGAGTTGCTACTTACGTTTCATTTTGTTAAGCTTGATTATAATATGTCTTGGAGTCTTTCTTTTGAGATCTATATTGGGTGGTGTATGATATGCACCTGAGATGTTTATATTCTCTTCCTTCATGATTTCTGGGAATTTTTCTGTCAGCAGCTCAGCAATGATAGTCTTTGTGTTCTCAGATGTCTCACCCTGTTCAGAGACTCCAATTAATCGAAGGTTGTTCCTCTTAATAGAGTCCCACATGCTTCTTAATGCCTCTTTGTATTTCTTGTTTCTTTTTTCTGATTTCTGCTCATAGATGCTGGCATCAGTAGCTCTGTCTTCCAAGTCAGAAATTCTTTTTTCTATTTGTTCCATTCTGGTTTTTTGGCTTAGCATTGAAGTTTTTATGTCTTTGATTTTGTTCTTGATCTGTTGGATTTCAGAGTACTGGTGTTCCATCAGATCGAACAGCTTGCTTAATTTTTCATTTTGTTCTGCTGCATTTTGTATAAGGTCTAGAAGGGCTCTGTATATAATCATTTTGTATTCACTTTCTGATGCTTTCATAAAAGTGTCTTCATCTGGAAAACTCCTTGGTTGCTTTGTTTGGGAGCCTTCTGAAGCCATGGGTGATTTTTTTGTATGCCACAAGTGTCTGTTGCTTTTTGGGACCCATGTGAGTATGTAGAGGCTGGAAGAGGTACTGTGAGGATGGACTGCAGATGCTTCTCTAGGCTGTCTTAAAATGTAAAGCAAAAGATATCTGACCACTTCCCAAGTCAGTCAGGTTTCCCGGTCTAGAGGTCCCTCTTCTCAGCTGGCAAAGTAAGCACCACTATATCCAACCCCAGATGATACAAACTAGTTCAGAATACAGCAATGCTACTGCCCTGTTGGCCTCTGCTGACAGGGCCTAGCCTTAGGCGACACTGCGCAGAGTACCGCTATTGTGATAGAAAAGCACTGTCCTGTGGGCAGGCTCTGGCTACCCAGCTAAGAATTAGGTCCAGCTGTGGCCACCGTGTCCAAGATGGCGTCCTCCACACAGGCAGAGATAGAGGGGCTACAGGTGCCGAGAGGTAGTGATTCCTGTGCTTCTGTTGCAGGGCCCCTAACGTAGGTGGCACTGTGTAATTTACAGTTTTTCTATCAGAGAAGCACTGTCCTGTTTGCAGGCGCTGGCTCCCAGGCGAAGAATGAGGTCCCGCTAGAATCTCTGTACCAACATGGCGTCCAGCACCCTGACTGCGAAATTCCATACAGACCTCGCTGTGGCAGATGTAAAACGACAGGCTTGAAGTGGCTGGATTGACAGAGTCCTAAGCCTGACTCTCAAAATACGGGAATTTTGCCTGCCTATCCCCCCAGCAGTGTGTCTGAGTCTAGCTGCTAGGCAAGACCCAGTTCTGCCCGTGGCCAAGGCAGAGGAAAAAAAATCAAAATGGTGCGTTTACCTTCAGTCTGGGAGAGCCAGGGCTAGCCAGGAGCCGGAGTTGGAGAAAGAGAGGAGGTTTTTCCCTCAGTGGTGTGAAGTCTACAGTAACAGCCCTGTACCGTGTCCTGGCGCTGATTAGGTGATCAGAAGGCTCCGTTAGATTATCAGTAGAGGACTTGGTTTCCAGAGGGATAGAAGGAGACGTGGGCTTAGTCCGCCAGCTTGACTCCGAACCCCTGAATGTACTCTTAGTATATCTCAAAGGGGCAGACTTCAGACACAACCTACACAAGTACTGTTTCCTTAACGTTGCACAGAAAATTCATTAGGATTTACACCGCGTTTTGGGGGAGGGAGGACACAGTTCAATCCACAGCGTCATCATAAAGTCACTTTTCAGAGTCCTTCCTGAGGAAGCATCTACAGAACGGAGGAGGTGGGAGTGTCAGAGGAACAGGTGAAGCACTAGAGGCTTCAGGAAAAGGTGGCGTAGACGGCAGCGACGGGGACAAATCCTCCTCGGGCTCCCACTCGGAGACCCCCAGCCAAGCAGCTGAGCAGAGTGGGTCACAGGACCTGGGGACAGGGGCGCCCTGTCCCTGCGCGGGCTCAGTCAGGACCCGGAGGCTGCAGACGAAGCCGCCCAGCCGGGTGGTCGTGCCGCGGGGGGCCGCTCGGGAGCCTCAGTGTCGCCCCCCGGCGCCTGGGGCCCGGCTGGGGGGCTTCGCAGGCAGTTCCCTCCTGAGAAGCTGCAGGTGACGGGATCCTCCTGTCCCTACAGCACACTTCCTGCAGCAGTTTAAGGGTGAATGTTATTTCGTCAACGGGACGGAGCACGTGCGGTTTGTGGTGAGATTCATCTATAACCGGGAGGAGTTCGTGCGCTTCGACAGCGACGTGGGCGAGTACAGGGCGGTGACGGAGCTGGGGCGGCCGGACGCGGAGGCCTTGAACCGCCGGGAGGGGGAGCTGGAGCGGAGACGGGCCGAGGTGGACACGTTCTGCAGACACAACTACGGGGCTATCGAGGGCTTCCTACTGCAGCGGCGAGGTGAGCGCGGCGCACTGTGAGCGTGTGTGTGTGTGTGTGTGTGTGTGTGTGTGTGGGTGTGTGTGTGTGCGCGCTGCGGGGGCGCAGGACAGAGGAGGGTGGGTGTCAGGGCGGGGGGCGGCTGCAGGAGGGGCCCTTCGGGGTGTCCTCGCGGTCGCTGTGCGGAGAGCTGAAGGGGGACAGGAGACGAGAGCGCCCACCTCTGGAGGGATAACGGGGGACTAACCCCGGGCTGTCCTTGACACGGGACCTGCTCAGCCCTGAAACCCTAAAGTAACAAGCTGTCCGCTGTTTATTTGTCAAGGTATTTCGTTGAGCAAAAAGTACCAGAGCAATGTATTTATTATGCTTTCGGGAGATGGGGGTGAAGGAAATTCTGAGACACCTCTGACATTTCTGAGGCCTCTTTTAGATCTAAATTTCCGGCTGTTATTGTCTTTTTTTTTTTTTAATGTATGTATTTTTACGTAGCTGAAATAATTATAAAAATAGCTTTTTTGAAATATGATTTTTTTAGTATCATATCAAATGTCTCCAATTTTATAACACTAGTATTATTTAACAAGTTACGTATCATTGCTTTGTACGGTAATAACATGCTTTAGCCCATAGTCTGCTTTGTTAGTTGTTGTTTTTATATATATATATATTGTTGAATAGTCACTTGAAATTTGGTCTCTATTTTTGTTTGGTAGTTCTTAATTTCTGAAGCTCTTAAATGTTTTTCATGTATTTACTGGCCAGTTGTAGTTACTACTCTAAGAATTATTACTGACTATTGTTTCTAGGGTTTTAGTGTTTTTCAGAGAAATAGATTCTCTACAAACTTATATTACTAATGTACTGCTGTTTGATTTAGCATTTTCCTCAGTTTGTGGTTTATAGTTCAACTATTATTTTCAACACTGAGAATTTAAACATTTTGATTAAATGAAATATATTGCAAAATTGTTAGTAGTGGTTTTATATCAATATTAAATTAATCATTTTGTGATTGTAGAAAAGTCTGAAGTTTTTCCTGCCTTTTAGATAATAATTGTATTTACAGAAGGCCTGCTAGTGTCAGAAAGTGTGAAAAGCATTCAGCACATGTGTGAATGAACCCTAGACACTGTGGACATCAAATGTGACTTTTGAATGAGAGACAATTGTAAAAGGGTAACAATCCTAACACTAGGTATTGTTTGTATGAAAAGCTGAGAGGCATTGATCAGATGAGAGAAAATATTGTCAGTCTCTTGAAAGAATGAGTTTATCCCTCCTTCAGACCTCGCACATTCCTGGGACTCAGCTCACAGAGTCAGCGGACCACGTCTGTCTGTCCCTGCTTCCCAGTGGTAGGACCATCTCTGTGGCTCTGAAGACATGAGCACATCAAGACAGCCTTCTAGGACTCCATGCTCTTATCTCCCCTCCTCTCCCACTGCTGCTCCTCAACCTCTTCACACTACTTTCAATTGCATTTTTTGTCAGGATAAAAAATGATAATAACTAGCTAACTGTTGTACATGTTCTAATAGCATCAATTCTCCCATAACCATACTAGGTAAGTTACTATCATTATCCTTCCTTATAGGTGAGAAAGCTGAGGCATCAAGGAATTTAATGAAACTGTCCCAGGACCATCCAGTAAGAGGCAGAGCCTGGATCTGAACCCAGGCACTGTGGCACTAAAAATCGTGCTTAGCATTAAACACTACAGGCCTTGCAAAGGTTACAATAGTGAACAGCTGTTTCTGTTATGAAAAAAACTACAGTGTTACCAGTGTCTCTAAAAGCTAATAGGTCCATGTTGTAAGAATTAAATTCAAGGCCCTTGACATACTGACCCATGTGGCCACATGATGAGCTTGAGGGAGGCCTGGCCAAGACCGAGGAGCCTTCATGGCATAGTGGTTAACAAACCATGTAGGTTTCCTATGAGTGGAAATCCGCAGACAAGAATGCATTTGTTGCCTTTTTTTTTCTTCCCCCAAGACTTGAGTCTGGGTTTGAAGAGAGACAAAAAGGCAGCCCAGCAGGAGGTCCTCTGACTTCCTCACTTGTCCCCTCTGCCTTTTCTCTCCTAGATGAGCCCATGGTGACTGTGTATCCCGCAAAGACTCAGCCCCTGCAGCACCACAACCTCCTGGTCTGCTCTGTGAACAGTTTCTATCCAGGCCGCATCGAAGTCAAATGGTTCCGGAACGGCCAGGAGGAGGAGGCTGGGGTCGTCTCCACAGGCCTCATCCAGAATGGAGACTGGACCTTCCAGATCCTGGTGATGCTGGAAACCATTCCACGGAGGGGAGAGGTTTACTCCTGCCAAGTGGAGCATCCAAGCCTGACCAGCCCTGTCACAGTGGAATGGAGTGAGACACTCTCTGACCACATTACTTCCTCACTCACCAAGAAGGGGGGCTTTGCTTATCCCTGAGTGTTAGGTTTCTCCTCCCCTGACACCATGTTTTCATCTGTTTCATGTTCTCCTTTCCATCAGCACAGGTCACTGAGCATAGTAGCCCTGTGATCCTTTCCACAAATACTTATGCCACTGGGGAGGCAGTTATGCCTGGTTAGCAGAAGAGAGGTTGTCCTGATTTTGAAACTTTTGATATCACAGGCCAGGGTCACCCTCTTGGCCCTGGGTACCAGTCCCCTACCCACGAGGCTGGGCTTCTGCTTGCAGTGCTGTTGCTCTGAGCTGTAGAGATGTTCCCTGTGATCTTAGGAGAGAAACATCCTCTGCAGGGCAGGGCCCTTCCTGACCTGCGGTGAACGCAGTCTCAGCTCTACCTGTTATTAGTTCTGTCACTGTAGACAAGCTACTTAACCTCACTGAGGCCCAGGCCCCTCACTCAACAGGTGGGTGCTGAGACCTTTTGTCAGGGCTCTGATATTTAACGAGCTCCATGCCTGAACATTGTATTTCCTCCATGAGATTTTTAAACTTTGTCTCCCAGAAGTGACTAGCTATTCTATTTTTCATTCTCAAAGCTCTAAATCTCAGAGTCTCAATTAGAGAATTTGGATTTGTGGTAAAAGTCACTAAATCTGAGTTCTTCTCTTAGGGGCACAGTCTGACTCTGCACAGAGCAAGATGCTGAGTGGAATTGGGGGCTTGGTTCTGGGTCTACTCTTCCTTGGAGTGGGACTGTTCCTCCACTTCAGGAATCAGAAAGGTGAGGAACTTCCTGGTTGGTAGGTGAAATTCCCCTCAGACTTTTCTGAGGGCAGAAATGTGGCTTTGTTACAATTAGATTTTTGTATAGTGGTAACCTTGGATAAAGCTTTTGTTTTCCAGTCAATCTCAAATTTTAGGGCATTTGGAAATAGAAAAAAACAATTTTTTTGTGCAAGTATAATGGCCATAACCTGTGACAGATAAAAGAAAGGCTACTATATCTGGACATCCTCGGTCAGCATCCTGGGGCGAGTGAAAGAGGAGTCCCTGAGGCTGATACAATTCTGCTGGGTTTGTGTGGCAGAAGCTTGATAGACTGAAAGCTGTGGGACCCTGGTCTTCACTCGATCACTGTGTGAGCTGGGTTGCAGTATAGAGACATCTCAGGTGGCAGATCTCATATTGAGGACAATGTGTGTGGGGACAGATGTGCCTCTGTGTCTTGCAACTTGTGTCTTCTTTCTTCCCCAGCACACTCTGGACTTCAACCAACAGGTAATGCACTCTGGCTCTCTTGTAATTGGTAGTAGAGAAGACAGTACAGGAGACAGAAGTATCAGGAAAGACTTTGAATTCAGATTTCTGATCAGGCAGTTTGTGCGAAGATCCTTATCTCTGATGTCCTGTGCTCCAGAGCAGCAATGGGTCATGGAGACTTAGAGCACTGTTTTTTTTTTGGTTCTTCTCCCTGGATTGCTGTAACATGAGGGCCTGAGAGATGGGGAAGGAAGTGTCTTCTGTAGTTAGGTTTGGAAACAACACTTTTCTGTCCTCTTCAGGCCTCCTGAGCTGAAATGAAGGCGGTGACTCTCGAGGAAGAAACTTCTTCCCCAGCTTCTTCACAGCATGAGAAGATTTTAAGCTTCAGTCTTGCTCTTCCACACAGAGAAGGGTTCTTCAGGATCTGGCTCACTTCTGGATCAGTGGCCGTGTAGAAAATGCGCTCCTTGTTTGGTTTCCTCACCCCGGCCCTGGCCTGGAGGTCCCTAAGATTGCTTACAGTATTCTGTGTTCCTTTTTCCCAGTTTCCTTTGTTTTCAGTCCTTACTCATCTCCCTGTGTCGGAACTCACCATCTGCTCACATTCCTTCCCAAGAGTTTTCTCAAATAAACATGGAGTGAAAAATCTTCTCTTTTCTGCAACTTCAAGAAAAAGAAATAGTAATAAAAGAGAAAATGAGGAGTGCATTGCAATAAAATAAAAAATAATTGGTTTCACTTGTATTTCTGAATTTGGGTCATATGTAGATCTGGAAGATTCCCTTGCTTTCTTTTTCTTAGGCTTTCTGTGTCTTATAAGGAATATTTCACTGTGCTAGGAGAAAGCCCTCTAGTGAGCTCAAGTCATAGCGGTCTCGTATACCTTAGCATTATTGTTACATATGTCCCCTTCTGCCATGGACTGCAGATGGGAGACAACAAATAGGAGAAACCATGGTGTCTGAAACTGCGAGTGTGTCAGTAGTTTTAGTTAATTTTTTCGTGAAGGCCTCTATTTTCTTTCCAGGTTGAATCAATTCATGCTTTGAATCTATGTGTGTGCATGAGCATATTGAGTGTGAAATTCCAGACATAAACCCAATTACAATCTGAAAAAAGTAAGCAAAAGTGTTGCTTGGTTGTTTTGATTTTACAACTTAATGTGTTGATAATTTTATGAAGAAAATAAAATTTTCCAAGGAGATTTTATTAAAAAGAAACATAATGAGGAATGACTAGCTCTATAGCATGCTAAAACATAACATCTATTTTTTTTATTTTTATTTTTTTATTTAACATAACTGAGTGAAAATGTACATTCACATATAAATTTACATGCCCCCCTATATGCAGCTTCCACTGCTCTCCCTGTCCGGTGACAGCACAAACATCTATTTTAATAAGCATGTTTTGGGTATGACTCATTATTGCTCAAATGCACCAATGAAACAGTCTAGACTTAGATGTGAAAATAGTTGAGGTTTACTTTAAGAGGAACGTCAAGTTTCTAGGAATGTCTCTTCTATACTCATTTCTTAAAGAAAACATACAATTAATAAGCAGAAGTAACATTGTCTGTATTACTATTATCATCAGTTTGTACATCTACACCTTTCTAAACCCTGATGATGCCTTGTCAGTGGAAATGTATGATGTTACGACCACTTCAGAAAACAATTTGGCATTATCTTAAAAACTTACACATCTGTCATGTTGTTTTGTTAGGTATCGTTGAGACAGTTATGGCTCACAGTGACAGTCATTGATTGAATTTTGCCCCCCCAATATGTGTCAAAATGCTATCACTTGGTTCAGTCTCACCTTAATATTCAAAGTGACATTTTTCTATTTTTAACAATTTACAGAGGCATTCGCAGTAGATTTTCCAAATGTAGTATGCTAATTGTTTTCTTGACTGCTGCTTCCATGGGTGTTGATTATGGATACAAGCAAAGGAAATCTTTAATAACATCAATATTTTCTCCACTTAGGATGTTGTCACATGACCCAGTCATTTCACTGCTTGGAACTTACACAAGGGAAATGAAGATGTATCTCTTGACAAAGATAGATATACAAATGTTGATAGACATCTGTAGTCATGATAGCCCCAAACTGGAAATAAACACGCATCAGCCAGGGAAGGCATAAATAGAATGTGCGATATCCATGCAATGGAAGACTGTTCAACAATATAAAGAAAAAAATACTGATATATGCTGCAAAATGGATGTACTTAAAAACATGTTACTAAATGAAACAAACCAGACACAAGACTATTTGTCATATGATTCTGTTTATATGAAATGTTCAGAAAAGATGAAATTATAGACAGAAAGTAAATCAGTGGTTGCCTGAGGCTTAGAGTGAGGATGCAATTTATCTGTAAACAAGCAACTCTTTGGGGTGATGAAATCATCCCCAAATTGGATTGTGGTGATAGTGGCATAGATCCATAATTTCACTAAGCCAAGCCAAGCCAAGTGCAGTCGAGAAATCATTGAAATTTTCAGGTACCATGAGTATGTTTTATGGTTCATAAATTTTATCTCAAGAAAACTGTCGAGGTCATCTTGAAATAAAAAGCCTTTCTGCTGAAAACAAACAAAAAAATCCGGAAGGCATAATGGAAAAATATATATTTGAATAAAAACATAAAATTTCTTTGTATGGAGAAGAACTACAAAATGAAAAAACTAAATAAACTTCACAGAAAAAATTTCAACAGGCAAGGCTTGTAAAATTGTCCATATACCGTATAAAATTGTCAATGAATTAATAAGTGAACAAGAATTCAAGAGAGAACTAGGCAAAGGATATAAAGTATTTACAGAAGAGATTTGCCAGTGGGCAATAAAACATATGCTTAAGCTCACTAAGAATAAAAAAAACACAGTTCAAATAGCAGTGTGATGAAATAGTTCTCCCCCTAAATTTGCAAGTGTAATTTCTTTTTTTTTTTTTTAATCGAGAAGCCCTAAGACTCGATGGGAATAGAGTGTCTCATATACTGTTAATAAATTGTGGATGGTTGGCAGCTTGGAAGTATCTATTTGGATTCAAAGCTCAAATGTAATAAGATTGGCAAAAACAACAATATCCACTCTTTATACCTATCTAAACATCAGCCCCACAAGAGCCCAAGGAGACTAGAATTGAATGTTTGTTTTACTCAGCTTTGGGATATAGAAGTTATTTTCAAATTTGAAAGGAAAAAATTGATAAGTTTTTATTGCTTATAAAAATTCTGTACCACAAAAAACTATAAAATACATGAGATAACAATGTATTGCAGTGTGATACCTGGGTATTTGTATGGTGATGTAAGTGTAAACTGGTGTACTCCTTTGGGTGTTGTGGATATTCCAATGTTTCCATCCTAGATGTTTACACTCCAGATAAACTCTCACATGCCTGCCCAAAATGACATAAACAAATAGTTCATTGTCAAAAGGACAAATATGGTATGAGACCCCTAGGATAAGAACTTAAAAAGAGACTCATGCATAGATAAAAAGACCCTTTGATGGCTGCAAGTGTTGGGAGGGAGGGAGGATGAGGCGGGGAGAGTTTAGATTAGATAATTGACAGAAATTTGGTTGGGTGAAATCGGTGACAGCACACCTTAGAAAGAAGAACAATGTTAACTGGACTTCAACATAACTTGAGTACTCTTCCCATCTGAACCCAATATTGCAAGGACAGAGTAGCTGGGGCAGGGAGTCAGAGACCATGCTCTCAGGCAAAATCGAGGCCAATTGGCACAATCAGCATTTTGCTAATGAGAGCTCACTACACCCCATATTGGTGAGTGGTATCAGGGATATTAAAAGCTGTCAAGCTGCCATCTGAGGGTACAGCAAATGGTTCCAACTCCATGGGATCAGATGATTTCTGAGGACCAGAACAACAAGGGGAAAAGAGAACTCAGAAGACAGAGAGACACATGTGAGTGGATCTCTACACTGAATTGGGACTGGAAGAACCAAATGGTGCCCCGCTACCAGCAATGCTAGCCATGATAGAGCTCAGAAAGTTGAGTCTCACTGGCAACACAAGAATAGACAGATCAATAAGATACCATCTCACCCTAACAAGGTTGGCCATGATCCAAAACAACACAAAACAACAAATGCTGGAGAGGCTGTGGAGATATTGGAACTCTCCTACACTGTTGGTGGGATTGCAAAATGGTGCAACCACTTTGGAAAGCAATCTGGCACTCCCTTAAAAAAAATGAATATAGATATACCATTTGACCCAGTAATTCCACTGCTTGGAATATATCCTACAGAATCAAAGCCATTCACACCAACTGACACATGCACACAAATGTTTATCGCAGCACAGTACACAATAACACAAAGATGTAATCAACCCAGACATGCAACAATAGAGGAATGGATAGGTAAACTATGACATATAAACTCAATGAGACACTATGTAATGATAAAGAACAACGATGATTTCAGGAAACATCTCATAACCTGGTTTCAACTAGAGGTCATTATGTTGAGTGAAAGTAGTCAGCGACAGAAAGACAAATATTATATGAGACTCCTATGGTAAGAACTTAAAATCAGACTCACGCATAGAAGAAGACTCTTTGATGAGTGCGAGGGTGGGGAGGGTGGGGGGAGGGGGAGAGGGTTTAGATTAGGTAGTTGTTAGAAGTTTGGTTGGGTGAAATTGGTGACAGCACACTTTAGTTAAGAAGATTAATATTAACTGGACTTCAATACATCTTGAGGACTCCTCCCATCTCAACCCAAGGACAGAGTAGCTGGGGCAGGGATCCGGGGACTGTGCTTTCAGGGGAAATTGAGGCCAATTGGCATGTCTAGCATTTTGCTAAGAGAGCCTTCTGCACCACACATCGGTCAGTGAGATCTGGGGTCTTAAAAGCTGCCAAGATGCCATCTAAGGGTACAGCAAAATGTCCCAACTCAGCAGGAGTGGTTGATCACCAAAATCCATAACAACATGGGGGAAAGAGAACCCAGAAGTCAGAGACACCCACGTGAGTGGGTGACTACATCTACTTGTGACCGGAAGAACCAGATGGTGCCTGGCCACCACTAGTGATAGCCGCGATGAAGTTCACAAAGTTGAGTCTCACTGGTAACACAAAAATAGGGGTGCACCCGGAGATCTCTACTAAAAGACCACAATTGATGGTCCTGGGGCTTCGGGGTTCCCCTGGGAGCACGGCCTCTTGCCCTGATGCTGCCCCTGTCCATGAATCATAATGAAGGTCAACTCTTCAGACAGCAATGGATTGGACTTGGCAATGCAGCGTGACCATATTTTGTGGGCACTTTATGGTTCTATGCATCTATAGGATGTTGTCCTGCTGACCTCATACCAGAGGAAGGGGAGTGGGTGGAGAGGAGGAGACAGGAGACTGTTGGGAGGACAGGACATGTGCGGAGCAGAGAGGAAGAGCACACTGTCACCACGTAGGGAGAGCTGTGGAAGCTGCATACAGGTGAGCATGGAAATTTATATGGGGATGTACATTTTCATTCAATCATAAAAATAAGAAAAAGAGTTCATTGTACCACAGTAATAGAAGGAGAAAAACAATCTGAATTTTCAGACAGAAAATGGATAAACTGTGATACACTCATACAAAGAAATAGTATTCAGAGCTTTAAATAAATGGATTAAGACTCTTCACAGGGATAAGAAAAAAAATCGTAAGTTGTAGATGCAAACAAATCTAAAAACCCTGTGTCATCTACTGAATTGTGTTCTTCAAAAACGTGTGCAGCCTTTTGGCTAGGCGATGATTCCTTGTATTGTGTGATAATCCTGTATGCTGTAAAACCTGCTTCAATGATGTTAAAGAGGGAGGATGGATGGCAGTTGTGTTGGTGGGACGGGACTCAATGTGCAAGACCGCATTGTCCCATGAGGCAGTCTCTTGACAGACAAGAAAAGGGAAACAAGCAGAGAGCTGGGGACCTCATACCACCAAGAAGCAATGCTGGGTGCAGATCTCATCCTTTGAAAAGGACCCAGGGGCTCTGCATGTGATAATCTCCTCGTTAAGGGGAAGCCTGGCGACAAGGACCTCCCTAAACAGCCAATAGCGAACGCCTTCCCCTGGAGCTGGTGTCCTCAGTTTGGGCTTTCGGCCTACTGGGTTGTGACAGAATGAAATTTCTCTTCTTAAAGCCAGCCACTTGTGGAATTTATGTTAGAGCAGTACCAGATGAGGAAGACACCCCACATTCCAAAAATGAAAAAAAAAATGTTCTTCTTAGTTGAGCAGCAACAGATTTCCACTGTCCTCCCCTGGGCCATCTGCTGAATCTCAGCATCAGTGAGATTAAACTGACCACAGAAAGGGAGATTTTGGTGGGGCAATGAGATGCCAGCAGAGTTTTAAAAGGCCTGTGGGCTTGTATGATGGATCAGAACCTACAGAGTCTCCAGATACAATACTCGTTTTCCCTGCTGGCTGCTTCGCCTTCAGAACTTTGGCTCAGCTCCTGAGGGTGGTGTGGGAACTTGGAAGGTGGGTAGAAAGCAGAAAAACCCCTGTCAGTTTTTATGAAAACAGACCTCAGTAAGGAAATCAAAACTACAAATGTTTTCAACCATCTTGACTAATTAACATTTGCCAAGTGCCGTCGAGTCTCGACATATGTTGAGTATGTCAATAATTACAGAATATGTCTATTTCTGCCAATGGCACAAAGAATAACCACAAAATGGACCTTACATTAAGCCATGAAACAAGTCTCAATAAACTTCACACGATTAAAATCATACAGAATATATTCTCTGGTCACATACTTATTAAATTACAAATCAATAAGTGAACAAATACTCAAAATTTGAAGTTATATAATCCTGTTATATAATCCTCGGCCATAGGGTCCCTGTGAGTCAGAATTGACTCGAGAGTGTGGGTTTGATTTTGATTTGGGGTACTTGAAGAAGAAATCAAAAGAGAAATTATACAATATTTAAAAAGCAGAAAACCTAAATGCACTGTCCTCAAGTTGATTCAGAATCACAGCAACTCTACAGGACAAAGCAGAACTGCCCCCGTAGAGTTTCCAAACAAAACTCAAATCTACCTGGTAGATTTGAACTGCCAATCTTTTTGCTAGCAGCTGAAGCTCTTAACTACAATGCCACCAGGGTTTCTTTTTAAAATAAAGGACTATTGAAGAAGATTTCCAAATCTATTAGCTATAACTAAAGCAGTTCTTATACAGAAATTTATGGTTTCAATGTTATATTACAAAAAAGAAATACTAAAAATCAGAGATAAGCTTAATCTAGCAAATGCAGACTTAGCTAAAAGCAGTATAAGAAAGGAATAGAAAAGCGGACATCGATAAAATTGAAAAAAGAGGTATAATAAAGAAAATCAACAGAATCAGAAAGTTTTTCTTTGAGTTAGCTTGTTTCTTTGTTTATTTGATAAACCACCTGCAAGACATCTAAGGAAAAAGGAAGAAAAAAACCCTCCAAATTACAAATTTATCAACATCTGGAATAAAAAAAAAAAAAGATGATGTTACAGACATTAAAGATACTAAGACAATATTACAAAGAGTTTCCTACCAGTAGATTTGACATCTTAATGAAATTCCTTGACTAATACAATGTTTAATTTTGTATTTCTTTGTAACAAATCACCCAAAAGCTTACTGGTTTAAAACTACAGCCATCGCAGTTCTCTTACAGCTGTAGGAGTTGATAAGCTGAGCTGGCTGGTTCTCACTGGGTTCTCCCCTCCGGTTCCAGAGAGACAGCAGCTGGGGCTGAGACCCTGGGAGGCTCAGCTGGGACACTGAACCACTCTCCCTCTGCATTGCAGTTCCAGGGCCTCTAAAGCCTGTGTGGCCTCATCAGCAGGGAGGACAGACTTCTCACTCGATGGCTCAGGACTTACAGGAACATATTTCCCAAGAAGGAAGTAAAGCTGCTACGGCAGAGCTTCAGAAACTGTGTGGTATGATTTCCACAACATCGCTTAGGAGCCCTGGTGGCACCATGGTCAGACACTTGGCTGCTGACTGGATGTTGGCATTAGAATCTGCTCAGAGAATCTGCTTCCTACAGATTACAGCAAAGAAAACAACTCTACGGGGCAGTTCTACTGCACAGTACATGCGGTTGCCATCGACTGCACAGTAATTTGCATGGTGGGCTTTTTGTTTATCTATGTATTCTTTTTTTGTCTCCGAGGTAAATAACAAACACTTTGTAACATATTTTAATCTATTCTACACAATGCATCAAAACTGAAATAGACACACATGATAGACAATCCACACAGTCCTGTATCTGATGAGGAAAGTGTGACTTAATAAATGCATCCCTCAAAATAAATTCAAGGCTTAGTTTGCCTTAATATTAAATAGTCATAAATACATTCAATCCACGTGGAACTGATTTAATTGCTGATTTGAATAGGTGTCATGGTAAATTTTTTTGAAATGGATATTCAAATGACTAAGCAACATTTATTGAAAAGACTATCTCTTCCCACAATACTCTGCAGTGCCACCACAGACGAGGGCATTGTGTTTGAAAGGGTGTCTGTTTACAGAATTTCTATTCATTTCACTTGTCTAGTTTACTGCACTTGAGTCAATATCACACCATGCTAACCAATACAGCTTTATAGTAGATCTTATTATCTTGGGCTGAATTTCCTTATTTTTCAATATGTGCTTGGCTAATCTATGAGTGGGAATCATCTCAATGACAGTGAATATGGGTAATCTAAAACATTAGTGTTTACCTATGAATTTTAAATTCAACTTGACAATTGCCCCTGCCACCCAAAACAGAAAACAGAAATAACACAAATAAAGTATGTATGTAAGAAAATGAAAACCTTGCCAAGATTTTCAGTGTAATCTCCCACCCCCCCAAAATACGGATATGGAGATAAGGAAGATCTTTAAAATATTTAGTCTTAAAATGCTCATTTTGGTTGTTCTCTTTATTTATTCAGTTCTAGTAATGTCTCCCAACGGTCATTCACAAAGTATTTAAGAGTGATTGCAAATTTTCCATCCCTTGCAATTCATATGATATTTATTTTCTTACCATTTTTAATTGTCTACAATGTCTATTATTCCAAACACCAAGTGAAAGGTTTCAAATATTTAATCATTGAATCTTATAGGTACAGTACAGTAGCTGTCTTTTCTCAGACTGATGAAATTCCTTTTACGTATTATTTTGCTTATGTATATACTTTAATTCAGGAACACATGCTGACTTCTATCCAAATGGTCTTATGAGTTTCTCCTTCCTTCAGTTAATGTGAAAGATTGTATTAATTGATTCTCAAATTCTTAAACAAAAACTATGACATTAGCATACTAAAAAGAGGGATATATTACCCTTGCAGATGGAGAGGAATTTAAAAAGACAGGCAGATGTTAAAGTCCGGTTTAAACTTAGAGTAGTAAAGTGGATCATACGGGTAGCTGCAAAGCAAAATAACAATGTGACATATCAAAAAAACAAACATGATACAGGAGTCTATACAAACACAAAACCAACACTGAAAAAGATGGAAAGTCAACCCACAAAGAAGAACGACCCAGAACACAATATTAAGAGTAACACAAAAAAAATCAACAACACAAAACTAAATGCATCAAAATGATAGCACTAAATACATACCTATCAACAAGTACAGTGAATGTAAACAGACTGAATGCTCCGATACAGGGACAGTGAGTGACATCCTGGATCAAAAGACACAACTCATCCATATGTTGCTTGTAAGAAACATGTCTTAGACTCAAAGATACGAAAAAACTAAAATTAAAGGATGGAAAAATGTATACCAAGCCAACAACGTACAAAAAAGAGCAAGAGTGGCAATACTAATCTCAGATAAAATAGGCTTTAATATAAAATCCACTGTAGTGGACAAGGATGGTCACTATTGCTGAAAGGTTTGATACATAAGCAGGATATAACAATATTAAATATTTATGTACCCAGTATCAGAGCATCTAAATACATCGAACAAACACTGAAAACATTGAAAAATGAGATAGATTGCTTCACAGTAATAATTGGAGACTTCAACTTTTTACTTTCAGTAATAGACAGGAAAAAAACTCGGAAAAGATTCAGAATATCTTACTGCGATAATTAACCAACTGGACCTCATCAACACAGAACGTTTTACCCATCAACAGATAAGTACATCTTCTTTTCCAGTACACATGGAACAGTTTCTGGAATAGACCATGTGTTAGACGTAAAGCAAGTCTCAACAAAATCTAAGCCATTGAATTATTGCAAAGCGTCTTCTCAGAACACAAAGCTATAAAAGTTGAAATCAATAGCAGAGAAAACATAGGTAGAAATTCTAACTCTTGGAAACGGAACAACACCTTGCTCAAGAAGCCATGGGTTATGGAACAAATCAAACACAAAATAAAGGAATTTATAGAATCAAATGAGAATGAAAACACATCCTACCAGAACCTATGGGATACAGCAAAAGCAGTGCTCAGAGGTCAGTTTATCTCTATAAATGTACACATCTGGAAGGAAGAAAGGACCCAAATCTAAGAATTAACACTACAGCTTGAACAACTAGAAAGAGAGCAGCAGTGGAACCACTCAGACATCTGAAGAAAATGGATAATAAAGGTTAAAGCAGAACTAAACCAATTAGAGAATAGAAGATAAATTGAAAAAATTAACAAAACTAAAAGCTAGTTCTTTGAAAAGATCAACAAAACAGATAAGTCACTGGCTAAACTTACAAAAGAAAAACAGCAGAGAAAACAAATAACCCGAATAAGCAATGAGATGGGAGATATCACAACAGGCCCAACTGAAATCAAAAGTATCAAAATAGAACATTACAAAATAGAATACTACAAATACTCTAACAGATTTGAAAACCTAGAGAAAATGGACAAATTTCTTGATTCTTATCACCTATCAAAATTATCACAAGGAGAAGTAGAACAACTTCATAAATCTACCAAAAAGGAAAAGATTGAAAAAATCATCAAAAAAAACTATCAAACAAAATAAGTTCTGGCCCAGATAACTTCACTGGAGAATTCTACCAAACTTTTAAAGATGAGTTAACCTCAATATTACTGAGGCTATTTCACGGCATAGAAAGGGATGGAATGCTCTCAAATTCATTCTGTGGAGCCAGCATAACCCTGATACCAAAGCCAGGGAAAGATCCCACAAAAAAAGAAAATTACAGATCAATATCACTTACGAACCTAGATGCAAAAATCTTCAACAAAACCTCAGCCAATAGAATTCAACAACATATCAAAAAAATAAATAAATTCATCATGTCCAAGTTGGATTCATACCTGGGGTGCAAGGCTAGTTCCGTATCACATTAATATGATCAACCCCACAAATAAGACAAAGTTTAAGAATCACTTGATTTTGTCAATTGATGCAGAAAAGGCATTTGACAAAGTCCAACACACATTCGTGCTAAAAACTCTCAGCAGAATAGGAACAGAGGGGAAATTCCTGAATGCAATAAGGGGAATCTATACAATGCCAACCTCTTACAACATCCTGAATGGAAAGAGACTGAAGGAATTCCCCTTGAGAACAGGAACTGGACAAGGATTCCCACTCTCACCACTTTTATTCAGCATTGTACTAGGCGTTTTAGTCAGAACAACTAGACAAGACAAAGAAATAAAGGACATTCACATCAGTAAAGAAGTCAAAATCTCCCTATTTGCAGATGATTTGATTGTATATGCACAGAATGCTAAAGGATCTGGAAGTAAACAACTGGAATAATAGAAGAATTCAGCAAAGTATCAGCATATAAGATAAACATAAGTAAATCAGTAAGATTCCTTTATACCAACAGAGAGATTATCAAAGAAGAAACCACCAAATCAATACCATTTATTATAACCCCGAGAAGATAAAATACCTAGGAATAAATCTAACTAGAGAAATAAGAGACCTATACAGAGAGAACTGCAAGATATTACTGCACAAAATGAAGAGACTTACTTAAATGGAGAAACCTATCCTGCTCATGGATATGAAGACTCAACATTGTAAAAACATTTATTTTACCCAAAAAAATCTGTGTATACAATGCAACCCCGATACAATCTCTGGTGTCTTTTTTTTAATGAGACGGAGAAACAAATTGCCAACTGTGTTTGGAAAGGAAAGAAACTCAAGACAAGAAATGCACTACTGAAAAAGAGGAACACACTGGGAGGCCTCAAAATACCTGGCCTTAGAACCTGTTACACTGACACAGTAGTCAGAACAGCCTGGTACTGGTACAAAAACAGACATACAGACCAAGAAAACAGAGTTGAGAACCCAAAGAGGAAACCATCTTCTTATGAATAACTGATATTCAACAAAGGCTGTAAGATTGGAAACAGGGGTAAAAATAGTCTCTTTAACAAATGGTGCTGGCAGTGTTGGATATCTATCTGCAAAAACTGAAACAAGATCCATGTCTCACACTTTACACAAAAACTAACTCAAAATAGATCAAAAACCTAGATATCAAATGATAAAGATCACACTAGAAAAAATAGTGTCAATAACAGAAGTTCTAATACACAGCTTAGACGAAATTCAAAAACTGATAAAGAAAGTATGATCAACAGAAAATAGGTACATGGGAACTATTAAGAGTCAAACACTTCTGCTCATGCAAAGACTTTGTCAAAAGAGACACAAGACCACCGACAGAACACAAGAAAATATTTGGTAACAACGTGTCAGACTGACGTCTGATCTTCATAATCTACAAGGTCCTACAAAATATCAACAAGAAAAAGGCAAATAACCCAATTAAGTGATGGTCAAAGGAGATGGACAGACACTTCACCAAAGAGGATATCTAGACAGCCAAGAGACACACAAGGAAATGCTCATGATCTTTAGCTATCAGAGAAATCCAAATCAAAACTACAAGGAGATACCATCTCACACCAACAAAGTTGGCCATGAGCCCAAAAAACACAAACCAGTAAATGCTGGAGAGGCTGTGGAGAGACGTAAGCTCTCCTCAACTGCTGGTGGGAATGCAAAACAGTACAGCCTCTTTGGAAAGCAATTTAGTGCTTCTTTAAAAAGTTGGAAACAGATATACAATTTGACTCAGTAACCCTGCTGCTCGGAATATGTCCTACAGAAACAAAGGCTGTCACATGAACAGATACATGCGCACACATGTTTATTGGCAGCACAGTCCAAAATAGCACAAAGATGGAATCAACCCAGATGACCATCAGTAGATGAATGGATAAACAAATTGTGGTACATATACCCGATGGAACATCACATAACAATAAAGCACAATGATGATTTTAAGAAGCATCTCATAACCTGGTTTCAATTGGAAGACACTGTGCTGAATGAAATCAGTCAGTGGCAAAAAGACAAATATTGTATGAGACACTGCTAGGAGGACTTAAAAACAGACTCATGTACTGAAGACTCTTTGATGGCTTAAAAGGTGGGGAGGGAGAGAGAGGGTTGGTCACGGACTAGATATTTGAGAGTAATTTGATTAGGTGAAAGCAATGACAGCACACAATAGAAAGTGGATCAACTTAACTGGACTTCAGCATAAACTGAAAACTCTTCTAATCTCAACCTACTACTGCAAGAATGGAGTAGCAGGAGTGGAGTGTGGGGTCCATGCTCTCGGAAGACATCTAGGCCAGATGGCATAACCAGCTTATTGTTAAAAGTTTTCTGCACCCCATACTGGTGAGTGGCATTTGGGTTCTTAAAAGCTAGCAAGCTGCCATTTTAGGGACAGCAATTGGTCCTAACTCATCTGTAACAGATGGTCACCAAGAACACCAATGACATGAGGTAAAAAGAGCCCAGGAGACAGATGGGCCCGTGTGAATGGGAGATTGTATCAAAGTGTGACCAAAAGAACCAGATGGTGCCTGGCCATCACCAAAGACAGCCAAGATGGGGCACATAGTGTTGAGTCCCTGTAGCAACATGAGAAAAAGAGTAGTGCAGTTCAAGAACTCTACTAAAATGCCATAACTGATGGTCCAATAGCCTGGAGGATCCTCTGGGAGGATGGTCCCTAGACACGCTGCTGCCCCTGACCAGAAAACACTACTGAGGTCAACACTTTCGACAAAAATGGACCAGACTCAGGGACACAATGTGACCATATGGTTGGTGTACTTCATAGTTCTCTCCATTTATAGGATGCTGTCCTACTGGTCTCTTTCTAGATGGGAGAGAAGAGGATGGAGAGGAGGGGACAGGAGATTGTCAGGAGGATATAACAAGTGTAGAACGAAAAGGAGGAGTGTGCTTCACCAGGTAAGGAGAGCAGAAGGAGCTGCAAGTAAGCAGACATGCAAAATCGATTTGGATTGTATACTGTCACTTAATCATAATTATAAAAAAAAAAAGAATGTCGGATGGTGATCTATAACAGAATTATGTATTGATGAACACTGTCTGAAACTCTGGTGGTGTAGTACTTAAATGCTACAGCTGCTAACCAAAAGCCTGGCAGTTCAAATTTGCCAGGAGCTCTGTCGATCTGTATGGGGTAGTTCTATTCAAAGGCACTGGGTTTGGTTTTTGGGGGGTTGGTTTAAACATTGCCAGTTAAAAGACACATAGCTTAGTACACGTGTATTAATAGGTACTTTTCATACGCACTTTATAGAGTTATGAAAATCTGTTTCTTAACATAAATAAAACATGAATTAAAAATTCATTGCTGTTGAGTCAATTCCAACTCATAGTGACCCTATAGGACAGAGGAGAAGTGCCCCACAGGGTTTCCAAGGAGTGCCTGGAGGATTGAAACGGCTGACCTTTTGGTGAGCAGCTGTAGTCCTTAAGCTCTATGCAACCAGAGTTTGCAAACATGTACTGGTTCCAAACAAAAACTGATGATATCAAAATACAGTTCAAACATGGGGAAAACACAAAATGACATTTCATCAAAGAAGAAAAGATATTCTGTGTCACCAACCATTAGAGAAATGTAAATTGAAAACATGATCCGAGACCACTAAACAGTCAGAATTAAACCAAAAGTCCTGACAATAGCAATGCTGATGAGGTGAGGATGTGGAGAGATTGGTGAGAATATAAACCAGCAAAAATACTCAGGAAAACAGTTTTGTGTAAAACAAAAAGTACATTTACCACCCAACCCAGTAATCACACTCCTGGCATCTCTCCTTGAGAACTGCAAACTTGACACAGTACCTGACTTGAAAGTTGAGAGTAGTTTTAACTGTGGTTGTTGCTGTTATGTTCTGATCTTAACCACTCTGTGTACAACAGGAGGAAACACCGGCTGGTCCAATACGGTTCTCACAATCTTTGTTATACTTGAGTCCCTTGTTACAGTCATAGTGTCAATCCATCTTATTGATTCTTTTTTCTTTTTTTGGCTGACCCTCTATTTAACAAAGCACGGTGTCTACCTTGAGAGTCTTATCTCTGCTGATAGCAGGTCCAAAGTTTATGAGACAAAGTCTCACTATCCTTACTTCTAAGGAACATTCTGCTTGTACTTTTTCTAAAACCAATTTGTTTATTAATTTGAAGTCCACGGTTTTTCACTCATGTTTCCATTCAGGGAAACATCTTCAAATACAAGATGATTCCAAGGATAAGTTGGAATATTCTCCAGGTAATGATAGGCAACAGAGACTATGTCTAATGGAATAGGCAATTCCAATTTTAGAGTCCAATCTTTAAGTCTGAAATGGGTGATGTCTGTATGTGTCAATCCTGGAATGTACATAGATCCTTCTCTCATTTCTCTCCCCACTTGAAGTCCATCGTATCCACATCACCTGCGGTTTGAGATTCCCTCTGCTGAAGATCCAGATGTCTCGCTGTATTGGAGGCTCAAGAAACAAAACCCAGTTCTGACCCCATTGCTCAATACAGATTTCCCAAGAAACAAACCATACTCTAGGGTTTTCCACGGTACTGGACCACAGCAAGTGTTTGTCATAGACACTCCAACTAATACCAAACTCTAATGAAAATGGATATGTATAATTAATTCCAAATCTTATAATATACATTCAACATTCAGACATTTCAGGGTGGAAAAATAATATATCTACCCATTTTCTTGAAACAACTGGATCACATATTGACAACTCTACCTAAGACTCATCCAATAGTTCATTACACTCACAAAATAATCAATGTGGAGAAATCTCTAGAACATCAAGTGATAGCTATACAAGAGGTGATCTTATGAAATGTCCAGAAGATTCCAGGGCAAAGAAAGGATTCTATGGGGTCTATTCCAGACACACTGCATGGTGGTAAAATGATGGTAGGAAATGGAGGGAAAATAGATACAGAAAGGAGTAATGAATAAGTTCAATAAGTGTTAGGGCATGGACATTACCACACTTGAGGGGAGGGACATTAGGGCGGGAAAGTGCTGAAGAACGGCTATCTTCAGTGAAGTCAACAACTAGAGTACTGCTAACATTGCAAAACTGTTAAGGCAGAAATTGCCTCATTGATCTCCTGTCTAAGAAAGGCACACAGAGTTACTGAAGAGCTGAGGATGAATATTTTGGGCTCTTCAGATCACATCCTCTTCTCCTTTAATTTTTTTGATTTTGGAAAAGTCTCTTAATATCATCTGACCTCTAGTAAATACAACTCTTCCATCATGAACAGCTACTCCCTGCCCTCCAAGGAGCATAGCTGAATGCACTGCACATTCCGTTCTTTCAGAGCGTCCAACACCACTTCTCAGACTCCAGTAGCTAAAACGAGTACAGGACACCATCAGATTTCTGTTCCCTGAAGTGAGTCTGTGCTAATGCCAAGGGAACCACCTCAGGAAAGGCTACCAAACTGGCAGCCTGCTTTAGCAAATAAGCCAGCGTGTGCCCACATCTTGCAGCTGACTTTCCCTACATCACTGGACTTGGTATTTTACTGTGAAACAATGTTATTAGGCACTTGAGATAATTTTCCAGACTTAAGTTGTTATCTGGGTTTACATCTGTGGAAAAAGATGTGGCATCCTGAAGTTTGGGGGTGCCAGCCTGTACCCAAGTGTGCCACTGTCTTAGGAGAGTAAATCAAGAACCACAGTTTGGCCCATTCACTTCCCTTAAAGGCAATCCATATCCTTTTGCCCAGTCTGAGTCACCACACTCAGAAAACTCCATATGTGTCTTCCTATGAACATACCAAACCCACCTTCATGTGTCTCACAGAAGCCCATGACATTCAGTGGAATTGCCTTGGCATAAGCCTTGATGATGAAGGTGGTACCAGCAGAGATTCAGATCAGAACCAGGGCCAGGATGCACATCAGATTGTTCATTGTCTCTGGGAGAAGGATTAGCACTGCAAACTCTTAGGAATAAATAAAAAACACAGAATAATGAATAACGGTAGGCAGAAACAATAGCAAATGTTGTTACTTAGTACACTTGATTCAAGTCACGGTGTTTTCAATCATTTCATGTGCTTGCAAAAACTGGATGATGTATAAGGAAGACTGAAGAAGAATTGATGCCTTTGAATTATGGTGTTGGCAAACAATATTGGATATATCACAGACTGCTAGAAGAATAAAGAAATCTCTTTCAGAGAAAATACATCCAGACGGCTCCTTAGAAGAGAAAGAACGCAAGACTGTGTCTCATTTATTACGGACATGTTATCAGAAGGGACCTGAAGAAAGGCATCATGTTTAGTAAAGCAGTTGTTAGGTGCCATCGAGTCAATTCTGACTCAGTGACTCTGTGTACAACAGAACAAAACACCGTCCAGCCTGAGCCGTGCTCACAATCATTGTTGTGTTTGAATCCATTATGGCAGCCACTGTGACAATCTATCTTGGGGGAGGTTCCTCTTTTTTGCTGACCCTCTAATTTTCCTGTATGACATCCTTCTCCAGGGACTGGCCCCCCTGACAACATCTCCAAAGTATGTGAGACCAAGTCTTGCCATCCTTGCCTGTAAGGAGCGTTCGGGCTATACTTCTTCCAGAACAGATTTATTCAGTCTTCTAGCAGTCTATGGTATATTCACCTTTTTTTTGCCAACACCGTGATTCAAATGCATCAGTTCTTCTGTCTTCCTTATGTATTTTCCAGCTTTAACATGCACATGAGTTACTGAAACTAACCATGGCTTAAGTCAGTTGCACTTTAGTCTTTTAAGTGACATCATTACTTTTAACACTTTAAAGAGGTCTTGCTGATTTGCCCAACACAAGATGTCATTTGATTTTGTGCCTCCTGCTTCCATGGGTGTTGACTGTGGATCAAAGTAAACAAAATGCTTGACAACTTCGATATTTCCTCTGTTTATCATGATATTGCTTGTTGGTCTGCGTATAACGGTTTTTGTTTTCTTTCTGCTGAGGTATAATCTGTACTGCACGCTGCAGTCTTTGATCTTCATCACTAAGTGCTTCAAGTCCCCTTCACTTTCAGCAAGCAAGGTTGTATTGTCTACATGTCACAGGTTGTTAAAAAGTCATCTTCCAATCCCTGCGCCTTGTTCTTCATACAGTCCAATTTACTGAATTATTTGTGCAGCAAACAGATTGAAAAAGAATGGTGAATGGATACAACCCTGACACACACCTTTCCTGACTTGAAACCAGGCTGTACCCCCTTGTTCTGTTTGAACAACTACCTATTTTTGTCTGTACAGATTCCTCAAGAGTCACTTTAAGAGTTCTGAAATTCCCATTTTTTGCAGTATTATCCACAGTTTCTTAAGATCCACACAGTCGAATGCCTTTGCATGGTCAATAAAACACACGTAAACATTTTCTAGTATTCTCCGCTTTGGGCTGAGATTCATTTAGCATCAGCTTTGGCATCTCGTCTTCCCGACTTCCTCAGCAAATCAGAAACCATCCACTAGACGGACTGACGCAGTGGCTGTGACAATGAACTCAAGTGTGATAATGATTGTGAGGATGGCACAGATCTGGGTAGCATTTCATCCCGTTGTATACAGGGTTGCTGCTAGGCAGAATGGACTCAATGACACCTCAAAACAACAGTGAGCATTTGGGGAGAAACCATTCTAAGACCATTTGTCAATGACATTAGTAAACTCTGGACCTTTGGATTTAAGTCACTTTTTGAAAAGAATTATTATTTTTTCTTGGTGAATATGCATATAAATAAAAATTTTACCATTCATACATTTTTCTACATGTTCAATCCAGTGATCAACTTTGAATCTAATAAATTTTAAAGAAAACTTAAATAATTATGAAGCAGAAAAAATGCTAATAGGAAAAGTTAAGTAAAAATATGAATGTCAAAGTTGGTATAGTTATTGGGAAAAATTGTATTCATAAATTACTATTATAATTCTGTTGCAGGGAATTGGCTCTGTCAATCAAATTCCACACATTATTTATTCATAAAATCACTCCACAGAGGGGAAAAGACACTTACTCCTCCCTCTTTCACCCACCACTCTCCAGGGCTGGGTGGATTGCCTCATATGTTTTCTCCCATGACCTGGCTTCTAGATCAAAGGGAGTTAAAGGTTGGCAGTGTCAGCTCCAAAACCCTGGTGGCCTAGTGGTTAAGAGCTATTGTCTGCTAACAAAAAGGTCCGCAGTTTGAATCCACCAGATACTTCCTGGAAACCATATAGAGCAGTTCTACTCCTATAGGGCCTTGTCTCTTATAGGGCCGCTATAAATCAGAATCAACTTGACAGAGTGAATTTTTGGGGGGAGGCCTGGGGGAAGTGTGGCAAGACAGAAATTAGCTCTGGGACCTCAGCAAGTCTTCTTTTCACTCTGGGAGTAGATCCATGATTCCAAAATAGGGACTCTTGTTAACCATGTACATTTCCAGGTCTCTCTTCTCGGGAGGTTCTAATTGAGTGTCTGACCCAGGCATTTGTAATTTTTTAAGAAGAGCCTCAGGTGATCTTTAGAAACAGGATTAGGAGCCACAGCAGTAGATTTCCACGGGACCCTGCAATTTTGACCTTCTCTGACCTCAAGGGAAACCCTGGTAGCTAGTCACTAAATGCTACAGCTGCTGACTCAAAACTGGAAGTTCAAATCCACCAGATGCTCCTTGGAAACTCTGTGGGGTAGGGCAGTTCTAATCTGACCTTTAGGGTGGCTGTGAGTTGCAATCGACTTGATTGATGGCACTAGGTTTTTTGGGTTTTGGTGACCTCAGAGATTAAGAGTCAGACCAAAAAGAAACCTAACTAAACCCACTGCCATGGCTCCATTCCAACTCATAGCCACCCTGCAGGCCACAGTAGAAATGCTTGCTGAGGGTTCCCAATGCTTTAATCTTGATGAAATCCAGCTCCCCATCCTGCCAAGTCTTTGTCTCGCTTAGCGAAGAGCAATCGGTGGTTCCAAACGGGAGAAGACAGGCCTTTAGGTTAGCAAACGAGTGCTTTAACCACTGCGCACCAGGGCTCTGGAGTCAGGCTGACTGGGTTCCAGTTCTAGTGCTGCCGGGGACTAGCTGTACCACCTACTTCCTTCACCTCCTGAAGGAGGGTGTGGCGTCTACTACGGTGCTGTAGCAAGAAGTCAGATACATGGGGGTCATCCTGCACTGAGTACTGAGTGGGAAAAGCAAAACCAAACAAAGCAAACCCACAGCCCTTGAGTCGATTCCGACTGACAGTGACCATGCTGCATAGAGTAGAACTGCCCTGCAGAGTTTCCAAGCAGTGCCTCATGGATTTGAATGGCCAGCCTTTGGGTCAGCAGCCGCAGCACTTAACCACTACACCACCAGGGTTTCAAGGGGGCAAAATCCTTATTCAATCATCATGTCATTTCCAAGTAACTTGTTCTCGTTTCAGGCCCAATTGGGCAGTTTAATGAAGTGGGCAGTTTGTATCGCCACCTGGTGGTACATCTACGTCTTTGAGCTAGTAACTGCACACAGCCCTTCGCACAATCCCTTGGTTTCAAACAATCGCTCACCCTTTACACAGTCCCTCAGCCGTTGCACAATCCCTCCAGCTCACACCAAGTCTGGATTGACCCCGTGCAGAAATGTCCAGGCCTTGACAGAGGTACAGAGAGAAAGGACCTGGAATGCGGTTCAGTTAGCCTCACCTGCGCAGGACTCCCCAAACCTTACCGTTGCTGTGGAGTTGGGCCCGTCGTAGGGTTTCCAAGGCTTTAGTCTTTATGGGAGCAGACTGCCATGTCTTCCCCTTATGGAACAGCTCGTGGGTTCAAATTACAGGTATTTTGGTTAGCAGGGGAGTGCTTTAACTACTGCTCCACCGGGGATCCTCCAGAACTCTCAGCAAGTGCATTCCAGCGGCTGGAAGTCGTCCACACCCCCATTCCTCCGCGGTCCTGCTCAGACCGGACCCTGCTACCAGGGCCTAGCGTGCTCCACCTCCTCTTTCATAGCCAGGATGTGGGCCAGCTCCCTGCCAAGGGCCTTACAGACACCATCTCATGGGGCCCTCACAACTCCTCTATAAGGTAGGGAACTAACTATACCTTTTCCACAGATGGAGATATTGAGGCTGAGAGAAGTTAAATGACTGGTACAAAGTGTCACAGCTGAAACCGGGGTGGATCTGAAACCACAGCTCTTTCCGCTATACCATAATCCCCTAAACAACTGGCCCCTCACCTTGGCTGGATGAAGAATTCACCTGGGGAGCTTAAAGAATACTGACACCTCGGCTTCACCTCAGAGACTCTGATTTAACTGGGCTGAGGCATGGCCTCGGCTTCAAGATTTTGTGATGCTTCAGAGGGATTCAGTGTGCAGCCAGGCTGAGAGCCACCACTCCAAACTCATGCATCCTGTGTCCATTCCTGGGGCTCTGCCCTCGCTGTGGGCTGATGTTCCGCTGCTGAGACTCAGGCTGCAGTAGGAGGCCTGGGTTTCCTGCATGGAGTGTGGTGGGATGGGATGTGCTCCACAGTGCACCAGCACCACCTCTGAATGAGGCCGTGGATGTGGAGGCCTGGGGTCCTGCTGTGTATTGGCTGTGTGGTCCTGGGCAAGTGACTGCACCTCTCTGTGAAATGTCCTCATGTATAAAACAGGGATGAAAGCAGAATCTGTCCCAGAAGATCGTTGTCTTAAACATGCATATATGAACCCATATAAAACCTTTAGAACAGTGTTTAGAACACAGCAAGCGATCAATAAATGTCACAACTGCTGCTGCTGTGATTTTTATTATCACTCCTGCTCTGTCAATAACTCCCTGTGTGGACTACTGTCAATCGACCTGGAATAGAGAATCCCTCCTTTTTAGAACTATCCTTCTCCCAGGCTGGGGCTATTGATTAAAGAAAACCACACCCAGGACAGGCATATGGCTCAAACTGACCCATCCGGGTGACTCTTCTAATAGGGAGAAAACAATTAAGCCATAGGTGAGCAAGTGGCCCCTGCTGGGAGAACCGAGAGAGACAGAGAGAGAGAGAGAGAGAGAGACACAGAAACAGAGAGATGGTCCCAACTCAGCAGGAACGGATGCTCACCGAGGACCAAAATCACATGGGGGAAAGACAACCCAGAAGACAGAGAGACCCACAAGAGTGGGTGCCTACATCGACTTGGGGACCAGAAGAACCAGATGGTGCCCGGCCACCACCAGTGACAGCCACAATGCAGCTCACTAGGTTGAGTCTCACGGGCAACACAAGAATAAAAAGGGGTGCATCCTGAGATCTCCACTAAAAGACCTCAGTTGATGGTCCAGCGGTTTTGGGGTTCCCCTGAGAGCATGGACCCTGGCCCTGATGCTGCCCTTACCCATAAATTATAATAAAGTTCCACTCTTTGGACAAGAATGGATTGGACTTGGCAATGCAGAGTGACCATATATTGGTTGCACTTTATGGTTCTATACATCTATAGGATATCATCTGCTGACCTCTGGCTGGAGGAAGGAGAGTGGGTGGAGAGGAGTGGAAAGGAGGCTGTTGGGAGGATCAGACATGTATGGAGCAGAGAGGAATAGTGTGCTGTCACCGGATAGGGAAAGCAGTGGAAGCTGCATATAGGTGGGCATGTAAATTTATATGGGAATGTACATTTTCACTCAGTCATGTTAAATAAAAAAGAAAAAGAAAAAAGAAACAGAGAGACCAAGGAACATCTGTTGAGTCCCTGGGGATAGCCGTTCCTGAAGCTGATAGTGCAACCAGATGTCCCAGTAGCGGGCCTATAATTACACTCCCCCCATTTTTTGTGGTAAAAATATACTGCAACATTACCCAATACAAAAATTTCACCGTTTTTACAATTCACTGATTTTCATTGTCTTTTTCATGCTGTGTCACTATTATCTATATCCTCTTCCCAGACACTGAACCACTATTCACATGAATTCAATGCCCCCCTCTGCAACAAAAATTCTCCTTTTCCACTCTCTCACATCTCTAGTAACTATTAGTAATCCTTGGTTCCCATATATTTCCTTCTTTTATAAAAGTAAAATCATGCAGCATTTGTCACTTACAGAGGGACCTATTTCTCTCAGCATAATGTTTTTAAGTTTCGCTGACACTGCGGCATGCAGGAGAACTTCATTCCTCTTCATGGCTACAGTTATTCCATTGTATATATGCATCACATTTTGATTACCCATTTGATTGACATCTTAGGTGTTTCCAGCTTTTGGCTATTGTAAAAATTGCTGCAGTGAACACCCGTGTACAGGTGTCTGTTTGCACTCCTGCCTTCACTTCCTCTGGGTATATTCCTAGGAAAGGAATTACCGAGTCATGGTAATTTGGTGTTCAAGTTTTTCAGGAACCACCTGAAACCCACAGGGGCTGCATCATTTTGCAAACCCCCCAGCAAAGGATGAGGATTCCAGTTTCTCTACAACCTCACCACCATTTCTGGTTTCTGTTTCTGTGATCACTGCCCTTCTAATAGAGGTAAGGTGATACTTCATTGAGGTTTTGATTTGCATCTCCCTGAGCAGTCCTAGTGGAGCCCTGCTGCCATATAGTGAAGCATTTAGCTGCTGACCAAAAGGTCTGCAGTTCTAACCCACCAGCCACTAGTCAGAAACCCTATGGGGCAGTTTCACTCTCTCCTGTAAGTTCACCATGACTCAGAATTGACTCAACGGTAGTTGGTATTTAAGGAGGTCAGGCGGCACAGCAGATAAGAGCTTAGCTATTAATCAAAAGGTGAGTGCTTCAAATCCATAGAAGAAAAGACTGGACAGCCAGCTCCTGCAAAGATTTCCACTTAGGAAACCTTATAGTTCTACACTTCTACACTGTCATGTAAGGTCACTGTGAGTCAGAATCAACTCAGTGACACACAACAACAAAGTCTAATTATGCTAAGCATCTTTTCGTGTGCTTGTCGGCCATCTGAATATTCCTTCGGTTAACTATCTATCCAAGGTCTGCACTTGTGTTTTGAATGGGCTGTTTTTTGTTATCAATTCCCTTTTGAGCTGATACGATATTTGCATTAAACTTCTGTCAGCTGCCATCAACAGAGTATTGCTTGACCTAACATGGGGTACACAGCTCCTGCTTGTTGCCAGGACCCCTGGGATTCAGCACAGATGATGTCCAGGGAGTGGACTTATGCGGAAGCTAGACTCTGAAGGCAGCTCACAGACTGCTTTAATTGACCATGCATGAAAATCATGTTTAGCAAAATGACCCCTGATGGTCTCTCATGGACTGAAGAGGACTGAAGCAACATGGAGCCCTGGTGGACCAGTGATTAGGAGCTCAGCTGCTAACCAAAAGGTGGGCACTCTGAATCCACCATCTGCTCCTTGGAAACCCTTTGGGGCAGCTCTACTCTATCCTGTAGGGTGTCTAGAAGTCAGAATCAACTCAGTGACAATGGAGCCTTTCTTTTCTGAACTGAAGGGTTGTGAGTGCTCAAGCGCAAAGACAAGCAGAGGCCTTAAGCCTCTTTGGGGACTGGAAGAAGGATGAGTGGGTTGGAAGGAAGCCTTCAGCTCCAGTAGGTCCCTTCTGTCTAACACCCACCACCCTCTTTCAGGGGACCCAGGAAGTTCCCCCATCAAAATCTGTTCAAATTAAGAAGGAGACCCCAGAAGGAGAAGGAACCACAATGAGAAATACAAAGAAGAAAGGTGGGCACGGTCTGTGGTACAGGGGGCTCAGGGTGTGGAGGGTGTGACCTTTTCCGTCCACACATGCAAGCCTGGCAAGGCTGACAGGGACATCACGGTGAGTCCAAAAAGAGTGAAGAATATCCCAGAAGCTGTGTTTGTGTTTGGAAAAAGGTGACTCAGCCATGAGGGCTTGGCAGAAGTAGGGTGGGTGGTGGTGATCTCTGATGCTCTGAAACTGTCAGAGAGCATTGTGGGTGGGTGTCTGAGGGACACAAATATCACATGGTACAGTGCAGGGTTAAGAGTGTGGATTCTAAAGTCAGAAGATTTGGGGGGCACCTCAAACCTCACATTAAAAGCTGTGTGACTGTGGGCAGATGTCTTAGCCTTTCTGAGGATCTGATTATAATAACAAAGTCTTGACCCCCTCAGGGTTGTTGGAGAGGTTCAAGTGATACACAGGTGTTAAAACTTCTTTCTAAAACATGAATTGCTGCACCAAGGTAAGGGGTCGATAGGCTTCTCTCCACACCCCACCGTCCTGGTCCAGGTCCTTCCAAGGTCCAGAAGAAGACTTAAAAGAGAAAGAAGACAAGGGGGAGGAGGTGGCAGCCGTGGTGACCAAGAACAGCGATCAGAAGGGCAAAGCAAAGGGACACGGCAAAAACGCTGCAACTCAGAAGAAAAGGACCTGTGCCCGCGGGGTTGCCATGAGGTGGAATCAACTCGAGAACAACTAACACAGCCTCAACAACAGTGGTAAGTAACCCTCTAGTGAGCTTACCATGCCCTCAGCTTCAGTCCTGTTGGGGAGCAGTAACAAAGGCCTGGATCTGGGGGATTAGATTCTGGAATCTTCTGGGGTAGATTTTGGAGTTCCTTGTCTTAGAATCTTGGCTCCATGTGACATGATGGATGGAACCAAGGTCACCAAGACCTGCCAGACCTTCTCACAATCCAGCAGCTAAGGGGCTGACTCTGAGGGCCATTACCACTCTCCGACAGGAGGTTGTCAGGGGCTCCCAGCATCCTCCTCCAGGTCACCCCGTGTCTATTTGGACCAGGCACACCAGTGGGCTCCAAACAGAGTGTTAAATCTCGTTGAATATTGACCCTGCCCACAAGAAGGGCTTAGGCACCAAAGTGCACAAGTTGAAGTGACGAGGAAAAAAAGTTCACCTGGGGAGAGAAGACTGTCTTTAAGAAAGAATTGTTCATCAGTGTTGATGTCACCATACAGGCAGGGCTCAAGTCTTAGCTTTGTAGGTTTCTTAATTTGTGCGGGAGTGTCAGGCCTCAGTGTGCTGATACGCATAATCAAGGTCACTGTATGCTGATGTACAAACCAAAAGGCCAGTTTATTTTTTCCAGAAGGAATATAACTGCAGAGCAGCTTTTGTACAGCAGATCCCTGAGGTTCACAGTCATGGAAGTGTTTGAGTAAACTCTGCTTTCTACAAGTCACAGTTCAAACACGGTCTAATGTTTCCCATGTTTCTTCTGGAGCAGGTTAGAGTGGAGAATGGACATGCTGGGCCCCACGGCTCAGGGCCTGCACCCCCACACCATGCTCTCCTCACACACAGTGCTCACCTACTCTCAGCAAAAAGGACCAATCATAACACATCAGAGCTTCCTGATGACTTGCAAATAGCATTTGATTCTCCAGTGCACATAGGCGGGCTGGCAGTCCATCTCTCCCCTGTGGGAAAGTTGGTGCTAAAATTCTGGTTCTCTTTCTTGTAAGGGATAAGATGTGAAGGCAGAGGGCACAGGTTTGTCAGGACAGAAGGGGAATTCTGAAGTCCTCAGACCAGGACCGGTAACCCCACAGCCTTAGGCAATAAAATTATTACTAGAGGTGTCTCAGCAAGCGAACCAACACCACAGCCATTGCCATCAAGTTGGTTCTCACTCACGGAGATCCCACATGTTACAAACTGCTCCAGCAAGTGTTCTTGGCTGTAATCTCCTCCTCCTTCCCCATTTTATAGCCAGAATACTCCAAAGAAGGGGGGATGGCCAGACATTGTCTTACACACAAGAACTGACAATTACAATTGCAAACTCATCCTAGGACAAGTGCTACGTTCCTCATTGCTGGCTATCACTACAGTCACCTTCTAAGTACTCCCCTTTGGAAGCTGTGCACCAAGGCCAGCTCCTAGTCCACCCTTCAAAGCAATTTTGGAACTCTTTTTGGACTTGCTATCAGAGCTGTTCTCATATTACCATTGATGTCCTGAATGTCATCTAAATGCCTTCCTTTCAATATTTCCTTTATCTTTAGGTAAAGGGGGTGAGTAGGGAAGGTGTTTTGATACACTTACTTGTTTACTGGCTAAAAAACTCCCTCACAGAAAACTATACAATTAATTTCATGAACTTGCCCCCAGGCTGCTGTGTGCAATGACCATTCCAGAACGAGTTTCAAAATTGCTTTGAAAGGTGAACTTGGTGCTGGCTTTGGCACATAGGTTTCCAAGGGGAGTACTTTGGAGGTGACTGTAGTGATATTCAGCAATGAAGCATGTAGCACTTAGAGCAATTAACTTTATAGACTTAATTGTAGACCCTCAAACTTAGGACCTGTTATCAAGGAGGACTGGTCCCTGGAGGAGGACATTATGTTTGGTAATATAGAAGGTCAGCAAAAAAGAGGAAATCCCTCACTGTGATGGATTGATCCAGGGACTACAAAAATGCCCTCAAGCATAACAAAGATTCTGATGACTGTGCAGGACTGGGCAATGTTTCTCCGAGTTGGAATCTACTCAATTGCAATGGATTTGGTGTTTTTGCTCTTAGGCAGTGTTTTGTTCTGTTGTATGTAGAGATGCTATGAATTGGAACCAACTTGATGGTACCTAACAACAACAACTAGACATGAGAACATGCAAAGTTAAGTCCAAATTTGAATCAATATCTTTCCCAAATATTAGATAATATCAGGATCTTAAAATCCTGATATTCTCTCTCTGTTTCTCATCTAACAACTTATTCTTTACAGTAACTTCATATATTATTGCTGTTGATGATATGCATTACTTTTAAACTTTGTCAGTTTCTATAATTTGGAATGACCCGCATATTTGCCACCCTCTTCATTCTTCATTCCCATTATATCTCAGACTTTCTATCTGGGTTATTTTCCTTCTGCCTAAAGTACATCCTTAGAGTTTTCTCCAGTAAGAGTTTGTTGGTGGCAAATTATCTGGATTTTTATTCATCTGAAAATGTTTTTCTCAGTATTGAAGGGACTCTAGACGGGCAGTTATTTTCATTCAGTACACTGAACACATCAGTGAGCTATTTCTAGTTCAGCAATTGGAAAGCATTCTGTCTTCCCAATTCTGGCTTACTCATCTTCGTCTTAGCTTTTCTGTGGTTACTCTTTTTCTTTTTCTTTTTTTTTTTTTGCTGTGTTTGTTTTTCTTTTTATCTATACTGATTTGAGTATTTTTTAGCTTCTTTGCTATGTAAGTTGTTTCATCAGGTCTGGAAACCATTCTCTGAAGAAGTAGACAGCATCATTAGTTCTCATGAAGTATTCTTCAACCACTACCGGTACCTTTCACTAACATCTGACCAGCTGGTTCACTGTAGTTCAGATTCAGCTTTTACTAGACGGTCAATTGACTTACTACTACCTTATGGCTACCTCAGTCATCACCAGGAAATGTTACGTCCTCAATCCAATGGCTGCCGTATATTCCTGGGGATATCTGTACAGGAGACTTTTCATGGCCCTGAGATAGATGAAGGACCCTGCTTGAGGGGTGGTGTCGTAACAATTGTTGTTGTGCCTTCAAGTTGCCTCTGACTCATAGCAGCTCTATACACAACAGAACAAGAAATGGTCTCATCCTGTACCATGCTACAGTCACTGCTATGTTTGAGCTCATTGTTGCAGCCCTCTGTCAATCGTCTCATTAGGGAACCTCTTTTTTTGCTGACCCTCTACTTTACCAAGCATGATGTCCTTCTCCAGGGACTGGTTCTTCCAGGCAACAGAACCAAAGTCCATGAGACGAAGCCTTGCCCTCCTACCTTCTTAGGAGCGTTCCAGCTGTTCTTCCAAGATAAATTTGCTCTTTCTCTGGCAGTCAATGGTATATTCAATATCCTTTGAAAGCACCATAATTCAAATGCATCAACTAGTCTTCAGTCTTTCTTATTCGTTAGCCAGTTTTCTCATGCTTAAGAGGCTACTAAAAATAGCATGGCTTGAATCAAATACATTCTAGTCCTCTAAGCATTACTTTTTAACACTTTAATAACATCTTTTGCAGCAGATTGCCTGGTGCAACACCTGGTTTCTTTATCTTGACTGCCACTTCCGTGGGTGTTGATTGTGGATCCTAGTAAAATGAAATCCTTGATGACTTCAATCTTTTCTCCATTTATTATGATGTTGCTTATTGATTAATCTGGGAATATTTTTCTTTTGTTTATTTGCGGTGTGATCCATACGGAATGTTGTAGTCTTTCGTCTTCATCATAAGTACTTCAAGTCCTCTTCACTTGCAGCAGGCAAAGTTGTATCACACATGACAGACTGTTAATGAGTCTCCCTACAATCTTGATGGTAAGTTCATCTTTAAATAGTCCAGCTTCCTGGATTATTTGTTGAGCATACAGAATTAATAAGTATGATGAGAGGACACTACCCTTACTCACACATTTCCTAATTTTGAACCATGTAGTATTTCCCAGTTCAGCACAAACCACTGTTTCCTGGTCTATGCACACGAGCATAATAAAGCATTCTACAATTCCAGTTCTTCATGATGTTATGCATAGTTTCATGATCCACACAGTTGAATACCTATGCACAGTCAATAAAACACAAGTAAACATCTTCATAATGATTTAAAAAAAAAAAAACTCCACTGCCATTGAGTCCGACTCACAGTGACCTTAGAGTTCAGAGTAGAATTGCCCCATAGAGTTTCCAAGGAGCACCTGGAGGATTTGAGCTGCCAACCTTTTGGTTAACAGACGTAGCACATAACCCAGCATGCCACCAGGGTTTCCCTGATAATTATTAATGTTACAATATTGCTGTGGGATAAAATAGCTCTTCTGTTAGAGTTTTTCACATCCGCTAAGGTTAAAACACCTGAACATTGTGAACCGGTCACATTTAGCCAGCTTTAGGCTATAAAAAATCAAACCCACTACCAGTGAGTCGATTCTGATTCCTAGCAAGCCACAGAGTAAAACTACTCCATAGAATTTCAAAGGAGCACCTGGAGAATTTGAACTGCCAATCTTCTGGTTGGCAGCTGTAAACATAACCTTAAACTTAAACTTGACACCACTAGAGTTTCCTTATGCTGTGTTACCAAAATATATAATTTTCAGAAACCCACATTTGAAATACAGATTTTCTGCCAAAATGAATTGATGTTAAAGGATGACTATTCTTTTCACAATTTTCCATAGGAGCTAGGAACAAGCAATGACTAATTAGACACTTACACAAAGCTTTCCAGTTGCAAAATCCTTCTTAATCTAGTGAACTCTTCATCAGTACTCCACTGCCAAGCTTAGGGAGTCCTGGTGTTGTAGAGGTTAACAGCCTGGCTGCTGACCAAAAAGTCAACAATTTGAATCCACAGCTACTCTTTGGAAACCCTATGAGCACATTTTATTCTGTCCTATAAGGCTGCTATGAGTCAATGACAATGAATTTGGTGTTTTTACGGGAAAAGGTCAGACTTAGAGGTTTTTATTATTTATTTATTTGGTGGGTTTGAAGACAATGCAAAGACTGAGTTAAGAGTCACTGTGTACCTACCAAGGATACTTTTCCTCTTTTTGATCAGCGTATGGGGCATGATAGTGTTCACTTGCCGTTGAACCTGTGTAGACACCACTAACAGGCACCGATGGCCACACTGACAGCAACCTGCTTTCTAGTGAACTCAGAGCATCTCTGCATAAAGATCACAGTGCTGCTGAAATGCAGGATGTTTATCAACGTTAAGAACATTGTGAAAGTTGAATCCCAGTGGTAACATGAGAATAAAAAGGGGTGCAACCTGACAACTTTACTAAAAGACCATAATTGATGGTCTGAAGGCCTGCGGGTTCCCCTTGGAGCGTGGCCCCTAAACCTCATGCTGTACCTGATCATAGATCATTCCTGAGGTCACCTCCTTGCACAGGAATGGATTGGACTCAGTAACACAGAGTGACTATACCGTGTGTGCCCTTTATGGTTCTATGCATCTATAGGATGTCATCCTACTGGCCTCTTACTAGAGGGGAGTGGAGAGGGTGGAGAAGAGGAGACAAAAGATTGTCAAGAGGGTATGACATATATAGAACAGAAAGGAGTGTGCTGTTGCCAGGCAAAGAGAACAGTAGGAGCTTGACATAGGCGGGTACGCAAATTTAAACTGGATTGTGAACTTTCACTCAGTCACAATAAATAAATAGATAGATAAATACAAGAATATTGTTCCTGCATGCTATTGAAGACTATGTAGACAAGAAACTACTGCCTCTTGGTCTACTGCCCACGTGGGCATAATCAAGCATTTCATTTTTCAGCTCTAGAATTCTTACCTATTTCCAGCTATATTTAATCTCAAATCCGAATGTCCCAATACAAAGAAGACTCTCAGCTTCGTCCCCATCATCTCAGCCTGAATCATGATATGTTTCCTGATATTTCTGAGGGGCAATTTCACAACTGAGGAAAGTTATACGGATTTACAACTGTCCTAACATTCCTGGTTTAGGAAACCTGTGGCAAGGTTTGGTGTGTCTCTTCACCTCACCAAGAAGTTTATGCTTAGACCTCATACAAAAAGAGAGAGAGAGAGAGAGAGAGAGAGAGAGAACAAACCTGGTACCGTCAAGTTGCTTCTGACTCATAGTGAACTGTAGGACAGAATAGAATTGCTCCATACAATTTTCAAAGAGCACCTGGCAGATCTGAACTACCTATCTCTTGGTTAGCAGGCATGGATAGCACTTAAGCACTTCAGCACTTTACCACCAGGATTTCTAATAGGTGATAATAAAGCAGGGATTTGTCAAGAGCCAGTAAAGATTCCTGAGTGTCACAAATTTCTCCTAACATCTTGATTTGCATGGCCTGTCTGACCATTCTTCAGCTCATTTGGAATTTTACAACTAACTTGACCGTTAAATTCTTGAACGGGATAGTGACTTACTTTTAAAATTAAAAAAAGTTACTATATACAACCCTATAGGACAGAGTAGAATTGCCCTATACGGTTTCTAAGGTGCAGCTGGTAGATTCAAGTGGCCAAACTTTTGATTAGCAGCCAAGGTTTTAACCACTGAGACACCTTTAGAAGCCTATTTTTTTCTATTTAATCTATTGCCAAGAAAGAATCACTCAACTACGAATCAAAACTATCCCACGAAGTCACTTTCAAACTAAAAAAAATTCACAAACATTAATAAAAGGTATCTGCATGATCATTCATATATTTTAAAGAATTTTCTATATGAGATCAAACTGACAACGGAAACCCTAAAGAACAGACGAGAACCCTAAGGGGCAGATAGCATAAGCTAATGGTGGTAAACCAGTATGGGCAGGCATCATGACAACAGTGCCAGAATGTAAGGAATGTAACCCATATTCTTCACGCTGCACATATAGAAGTTGTTGAATGAGTGTATGCTTTGTTGCATTTATCTTCATCAAAAATTAAAAAAATAAAAATTTATTTAGATGAACACATCAGTGAACGGCCCATATGAGAGCACAATGGAGAACTTTGTTTCTGATGGTCTAAAGTTACACGGCAATCAGTGGGAAGACCATGGGTAAGATTAAAGAGATCACAATATTGGTAATAACACCAAGGGACATGTTGGCAGTGAAAACACTTTAGTGCATTTAGCCTAGAAGACAAAATTTTTGTGTTACCCTAAAGTCTTTTAATTCTTGCATAGACTCTTGTTATCCTTCTGTATTTTTCAGACTTTCAGCACTGAGAAAACAATCAGGATTCCTCACTTCTTCAAAAACTTAAAATTTCCAACAGATATCCTTCTGTGGTTGTTATAGAATATATTTCCTTTGCTTAATAATGGAGCCATCGTTTGGGTTATTAAAATTATCTTTAGTTAATGAAAATGTTTGTTTTTATTTTTAACACCAGCCAGACTCCTCTATAGTTTTTTCTTTAAGGTTAGGTCCCCTCATAGTGGTGAGTGACATCTGGTGTCTTAAAAGCCAGCAAGCTACCATCTGAGATACACCAAATGGTCCCAACTCAGCTGGAACAGACGATCACCAAGGACACCAATGACATGAGAGAAAAAGAGCCCAGAAGACAGAAAGACCCACATGAATGGATGACTATATCAACACATGACCAGAAGAACCAGATGATGCCCACCACCACCAATGACAGCTGTGATGGGGCTCAGAATGTTGAGTCTCAGGGGCAACAAGAAAAAAAAGGTGTCCACCCTAAGAACTCCAGTGAAAGACCGCATCGATGGTCCAAAGGACTGGGAGTTGCCCTGGGAGCATGACGCCTAGACCTCATGTTGCCCCTGATCATAGACCATTAGTGAGGTTAACTCTTCAGGTAGGAACTGTTTGGACTTGGGGACAGAGAATGACCATATTGTGTATACAGTTTATGGTTCTATGCATCTATGGGATCTCATCCTACTGGCCTCTTACTAGAGGGAAGTGGAGAGGGTACAGTGGAGGAGACGGTAGATTGTTAAGAGGATAGACATGTACAGAATGGAAAGGAGGAGTGTGCTGTCACCAGGCAAGGAGAGCAGAGGGAGCTGCAGATAGGCGGCCATACAAATTTTAACTGTATTGTAAACTTTCACTCAATCACAAGAAAGAAAAGATTGGGTTCTGAATTTTGAACGATAGAGACTACAAATGATTTTGTTTTGCAACCAGACCACCTGTAGCATCTCTACAAGGCTGTGTAGTACCATCAAGTTTTGTGCCTTCTCTTGTTTATGTAAGTTAAGAAATAGCAGATATTAATTTTTTTTAAAAAAGAATACTAACAGTAATGAATGAGAGTGATAATACCTTAAGTTTCTCAATATGGCACTACAATATTGAAAGAGTTGCTTTGTGTGATGGGCATACCACGCAGAAGACATTCTCCAGACAAGTCTGTTCCATTTGGACAACCTTTTATACACATTCAAATTGATTTAATTTACTTGAAGTTTTACTGCAGTGAACAAGTCCTGTTGCTATTGCCAAGTTAGCATTTCTGGATGGATGGACGTGTGCATGGATGGATGGATGCATGGATGCACAGATGGATGGATGGATGCATGGATGCATGGATGGATGCGTGGATGGAAAGGTAGATGGAGAAACTTTCTCCAATGCCACAAGGAAAATCACAACATAAATCCTAAGGGTGTATCGCAGCAGCAGTGGTACCACTGGGTGTAAGAACAACTGCCCATCCCTGGTCCCCCAGACTTGGCTATGATGATGGGCACACCGTGTAGCAGGAGTCATCCAGACAAGTTTCCTTTCCCTTGGGGAACTTTTCGTAAATGTTCAAGTCGATTTCATCTAGGTAGAATTTTGTTGACGTGAATAATTCCTAATAACGTTTAATATTTGACTTTTCAGGATGGATAGAAGGTTTTTCATCTACAAGTATGGACTCTGAGCAAAACAGGTGCTAGATGATTTTATTATCTATTTTGGAAAAAATGAATAGTGTTTCAGGCACACACTTTACAAAGAAACTTACAAAACAGATGATGAAAAAAGTTGGTACAGCTCCAAAAACGCATCAATTTCTTCATTGCACCACACACTTGGAATTATTAGTCAGTGGCCTAGAGGAATACCAAGGTGGATTTTGAAAAATAACATGGTCAATTTTGTACTGGACAAAAAGACAGACACTTTGTCATGGCACAGTGAACACAAGTTGTAGAGCAAAGAGAAAAAGCTAACTCGTCCAACACACAGTATGGACGGGCAGAACTGAGAGTTTTAGTTGTTCTCTGGCTACCTTAGACCAACGTTTCAGAGCAAAAGAAAAATACTGTGGTAAATTATTACAAAACAATGATAAATTGAGTGAAGAATGACATTCTGAGTGGCAGGAGCTGTGTCATTTGGCTTAGACAGTGATGGAACAGATGACAAAGCTATCACTGGAAAGGGCCTTACCAAGCCTGTTACATGGCAGAGTGTTCTGTCAGAAAAGACGATCTTTCTATGGAAAGAAAGATTGGCCTATTTATCCATTTCTAATGATGCATAGTTATTTTTTCCTTGGATATAGGGACTAGCAACCTGCTTGTACAACTTGATCTGAAATCTTCCAAGAATACTCTACCTGGACAAGTGACTGACTTTTAATGGAAAGTATACCTTACTGATATCTGAAACAGCCCACCTTCCAGTATTTAATTTACCTTCTCTGACTCATTACAGTGAGTCCCATTCTATGACTATTGGTTGGACTCAGCGATTCAAATTCTACAAAATTCAACCTGCCTGTTTTCAATAGAAAGTTTATGCTTGTAATTTCACTTATTTGACCCCAAAGTTTGGGGACTTATGTCCCATAAATACAAACCTACAGTCTCATATATAGAAATCAGAGACTGCTGAACTTCTGTGTTGAAAACCACTTTCCTCCAAGACTGAATTTAACTTTCTTCTCTTCTAAAATAAACCCTTAACTGACCCTCTCATCCACAGCAGCCATAAAGCAGAAAAACTTCTGCTTTCACTCACACTGAAAAACTTCAGCCCAGAGATCACTGCTAGGATTGATAGTTTGCTGATGGTTGCTATGATTTGCTGTACTATGTTTAGTTTGAATTTATGTTTGAAAAATATGAGATGTAATTTTTAAAGCAGTACATTTTATTTCTCATGAAAGTATGCAACATACAGGACTTAAGTTATAGTTGTTGGCCCTTTTTCGAATTAAATACAAATGGTTTGTGAGTTGTATGTCAAATTTGTATGAACAAATTCGTATCAGCAAGTTGTTCATATGGAATATTTTTTCCCATCCCAGTTCGTGCCATAACGCTAACATGAACTTTAACTTGATTTTCCCAGATTATCACACATCACAGTTAGTACAAATTATGGTTTTTCTGCTTGCAAAAAGGAATGTGATATCCCCCTGGTTACTTCTATGCTAAGAATCCGAAATCAGCATTAGGATCTAGAGACACAGTTTTTTTCTCTTATAAAAACATTGTCTTCCACTTACTCTCTGCAGGATATTTTGAAACTTCCAAGCTAACAGTAATACATTTTTCCAGAACAAGACACTGTTGTTGTTCTATTCTGAGATGGTGAGATTGCCTCTAAAGTTCACACTACGTTATGGGAAGAAACCTGAAATAACAATTGAGAACAACAGGTTGGATTTTAAAATTTTGAAGTAGCTGTTTATCTTTTTAATGAAGAGACTATAAATGTCATTATATATGCTATTTTCAAATTTTGTCATTTTCAGAGGAAACTAATTGTGCTGATGAAGGGACTCTTTAAGAAATTAGAATTGCTATAAAGAAGCCCCCTAACTGTAGAAAGGTCTGCTGTTCATTAAAAGAAATAGTCTTACTGACTAATCAAATCGATGAATTAAAATGATAAAAATACTTTTAACATAAAGGACAATCTGGCTCTCAGAAACTGAAAGTGAGGTAGTATAACAACTGAGCTCATGAGGTTTGAAATCACCTATGACTTCACTCGATCTGGAAGGTACAATTTACCAGCCTTGTATCTCTGCAAAAATGCTTTCATCTTTATCATTTTATTCTTTTCATCTGTTGAGATGAAAAGGTTACTAAGCTCACTGGGCCAGTGTGAGAATTAAAAAAATGTATGAGGCATAAAAAGTTCTCAGTACAATTATTATTAGAAAATATAATACTCATGAATGAGTCAATAAATTTAATCACTTTTTATTGCAGAGCATTGAGTACTCAGTCACTAAAAATCAACTAAGGCACATAAAGACTGCTTCTCAAAAGTGCAGTAGCTTTGAATTAATGCAGAACTTTAAAAACAATAGTTGTTAAATAAGTTTACCATGAATCAGAGAATTTACATTTATTTTTAATATCTTCAATAATTTTCTGAAAGTAGAATATGTTCAACATTATGCGATTACATCAAATGATGCAATTCATCATTTTTCCATAGTTTTGTATTTTCTGAATGTTCTACAATGTACTAAATAGCAAAATTTCCTTCTGTTATTCCCGAGGATGAAGCAAAGGAGGAAGGATCAAGTAAGAAAAATATCCTTGGTTAGGTGAGGAAATCATGACAGGAACTGAGAACAAGGAACTGAATACACTCCCATAGAAATATTGATTACCACCAGACTTTTTTGCGCCAAAGGCTGACTTTGAGCCCTTCACTGATCTCTCAGTCCTTGCATCCTTAGAATTGAGTCACTTACCTTACCATAATGTTAGGTTAAGTGCTGTACAAAGATACCTTCAAAACCCTCCATTCCACATAGAGTGCCTTTCATGCATTATGGACAGTACTGGGAGACAAACCTGAAAAATCTTTTCACCCAGGTTCAATTATTGGTCAACTTTCAGTTTCCTTTAGTTTATCAAGGATATCCCTGTGTCTAAGTAGGTACAGACCACGCTGTCTGATCAAAACCCACAATTCTGTCAGATCCTCAGTTGGCAGAGATGCTGCTTCACAAGGAAGATCCTAAGTGTTCAAAGAATCACAGCATTTTCCAGTATCAGCGTTCCTAAAAAAAAATCACTGTGTCTTCACTTCACCTGTGTGAAGTAATCTTCCCAAATCCACAGCACTAAATTATGCTGTTTAGGATTAAAGATCTCCCGACTGGCAGTCATCTTTCAGCCACCACCTCTACTGCTAAACACACTCACCTACACATGTCCTAACAGCCCTGTCTCCAGCCATAGGAAAGACAAAGGCCCCGGAAGGGCTAAACCTGTGTGTTCTCATTGCTGACCAGCACAGGCTGGCTCACAACATGGACTAATCAAAAGGCTCTTGAGGCAGTTGAATCACATCATTAAAGTACTAAACTTAAATAATCTTCTTCTCTTAATGAAGAAAGTCTAAGTTTCTGAAGAACACCTTCATGCAAAGTAGGTGACTAGTAACTGATGATGCTGTTACTACCGGACGATGATTGGTTCTCACTGTAGAGGTTACCCAATCCAGAGCCAATGCAATGGGGGCCTTGATTCCCATTATTAGAGATGTAGTTAGAGGAGGGTCATAGGCCTCCCTGAGGGAGACTTACCAGCTCCTCTGGCACCCTGTGCTGTCCTGCCCTCCAGCACACTGTGCTTGCAGTTCACTGGGAGCCCCTGGATGGCAGCTCTGACACTGATACTGATGGTGCTGAGCCCTGCCCTGGCTCTGTGCAGGGACCCCCGAAGTAAGTGCACACCTTGGGTGGTGGCTATTATGGAGTGAGGTGAGGAAAGCAAACAGTTTTAACCTTGTAGTTGAGTACAGGCCTCCTGAAGTCATGTTCTTTAAACAAAAAAAAAAGTTGTGAAATTTTCACCATCTCATGCCTGGATTATTCTAGTAGCCCTCAAGCTCATCTCTTGCCTTTTTCCTTATCCAATCCACATTTTATTTTGTTATCAGTGACATCTCACAGATCTAAACTTTCATTTCTGAAGTTCTGAGAACCAAACATTCTTCAGAAACTACAATTTCTGATTTTAAAAATTAATTTTCCCAGTTAATTACAAACACCGTCAACAGAATCAACAGAAGTAACCTGTGACCAAACGCATCGATATTCCTACACCCAAAGCTATGCATACTTACAGTTATGGAATAATAGCAATATATAGTGCTGTATCTGGTTTGTGTCTAGTTTGTGGATCCCAAATCTTTTCTATAACAAGTGACTGGAGAACTCTTCTTAGGAAGGGACATTCAGCTGAGACAGGAATGATGAGAGGAAGTCAGCTATGTGAAGGTCTAAGGTGCAAGGGCTCCAGGTAGAGAAGACTACAGAGGAAAGGTCCAATTGTGGTAAGATGTTTGCTGTGTTTAAGGGTGAGGCAGAAGGCTAGAGTGACTGGTGCTTAGCAAGCAAGGAGGAGAGTGTCATACGATGAGGCTGGAGAAGGAGTCACAAGCAAACCATTTACTCCCTGACAGCTATGATAAGGAATTTGGATTTTATTTCAGGAGACAGGTGAGGTCCCTGGCAGGTCATATAGAAAGGTAATTCTTATTGTTTTTTAAAATAAATCTGACTGCTACGTGTAGAATCAGATGGAGGAAGCCCAAGTGCAGACAAGGAGACCAGGTAGAACATAGAATTCTCCAGGGAAGAGACACCTGTGGCTTCATTTAATGCTCTAGTGATAAAGAAAAGTGAAGAATTTGGGGATATACCTGGGAGGACTCATTGATGAGTAAAATGGGAATGTTGAGGAAAAGCAGAAAATCAAATTTATCTCTCAGAATTTTGTCTTGAATAAACAGTTGGACACTAGTGCTCTTTACTGAACCAGGGAAGATCATGGGAGGAAATGATCTGCAGCAGAAGACTATAAATACAAGTTTTCTGTAACTCAGGTTTCATATGTCATTTCAACATAAATGAGAAGTTGTCAGGAGGTCAATGAAATATAGGAGACTTGGACTTAGGGAGAGTCTAGGGCTGGAGATATACAAGTCGGTGTCATCCATGCTTGGATTAAATTAAATGCTAGAAAGTAGAGGAGGTCACACAGGGAGAGACAATAAAGATAGAAAAGAAGAAGAGGGTCCAAAGCCAAACAGAGAAGCATCTTCATATTAAAAGTTGACCTAAGAAGAATGAGTCAGCCAAGGAGACAGAGAAGGAGGACCAGTGATGATGGAGGAAGACCAAGAGAAGGCCGTAAAGCCAAGGAAAATAAACTGGTTACAAGAGGGAGGGAGCGGCCAGGTGTGGGGGAGCCCACTGGGAAGTGGCTGAGGTGAGAACGTGACAGAGAAGTGAGCACTGGGTTTGATGGACTTGACACAGGCAGGTTCAGTGGTACTTCCAGGTTGAGGACTGAACTGTTGGAAGATGGAGTGGGAGGCTGAGAATTGAAGTCAGGATGCTAGATGACTCTTGAGTAGGCAGCTTCAAGAAAGGACTGAGCTCTAGGATCAAGTGTCAGATGAACTAAAAGTAGAAGCATAAAACTGCCTCAAGACAAGCTGGGAGAAATGGAGAACCAAAGATCTTTGAACAATAAAAAGGAAGCACTAGAGTGTCTTTCTATGTGATTTAGAATGTTAGGTGCAAATCATTAACCCACACAACATACAATTATTAGTGACCTAAAATACATCACTTGTCACCCTCAGTGAAGAGCACAGAGGGATGAGCAAAACTAACATGGTCTCCATCAGCATAAAGCAGACTAACGTTTCATAGTTACTGACTACAAAGCCTATAAACTGAAGGACTGAAAATTCAGATACAAGTGTGTAGAGTGAAATTAGCAGAGTTTCTGTGTGACACCTGTTCCTGACCACATTATGGTTTGGGAGAACGTACAATGTAAGAAGAAGTGAAAAAGCCTAAGTATTTCAAAAGTTCGATAAGGTTATAAATATTGATGAAATCTGCTGCGAAATTGAAATGATGATGGAGAACACTCTGTTGAAATTAGGAATTGGGAGGTCACTGCGGTAAAAGGTACAGAATGTACCTAATCTTGCTGAAAGTTAGAATAGTGTCCTGGCGAAGTGCTGGAAACAGTGGAGCCAGATTTTCTGAGTTCTAGTCCTTGCTTCACCTTCTGTGAATCATTTGACTACAAGCAAGTAATGTAGACCCTCTGTGCTTTAGTTGTTTGTGTTGTGGAATGAGGAAAATAGTATCTCCTTCATGGAGTTGTTTTGGGGATTAAAGGATGTGATATACACAAAGCATTATGGATCATGCCTGCTTCACTATACTCTTCCTTCAAGGCAAGCTACTGTTTTTCTCTCCATCCACATATCTGTGGGAGTTATGCCCAGATTAGCTCTCACATCTGCCTACCACCTTCTAGGTACCAATCTACTGCCACTGTTCAGTCCATCACCATCTCATGCCTGGATTATTCTAGTAGCCCTCAAGCTCATCTCTTGCCTTTTTCCTTATCCAATCCACATTTTATTTTGTTATCAGTGACATCTCACAGATCTAAACTTTCATTTCTGAAGTTCTGAGAACCAAACATTCTTCAGAAACTACAATTTCTGATTTTAAAAATTAATTTTCCCAGTTAATTACAAACACCGTCAACAGAATCAACAGAAGTAACCTGTGACCGAACGCGTCAATATTCCTACACCCAAAGCTATGCATACTTAGTTATGGAATAATAGCAATATATAGTGCTGTATTTGGTTTGCACAAAAAGAAAATACCAAATGAAATAGTGGGATATGCATAGAATAAATAGTCCAAAATATTTTTCTCAGGAAAAATATTCCATAGTGCTTCAAACCCATGATTCACATTAAGCTGAATATGAAGGTAATACAGACCCATACTTATCACATGCTATTGCTGGAGGACCTCAGAGTAGTAGGTAAGTCAGGGACATTATCATCATCGTCATCAATTTGGGTTGGGCAATTCATTTTTTTCAAGGAAAGAAATTCACAAAGGATGAGGCACCACTCATGAGCCTGTCATTTTAAAGACTCCTTGCAGCACCATTGCAGTTCTGGCTTGGCAGTGTCTGCAATATTTCCTGACTCTGTGGTAAATGCAGGGAACCCTGATGGTGCAGTGGTTAAGTGCTACAGCTGCTAACCAAGGGGTCGGCAGTTTAAGTCTGCCAAGTGCTCCTAGGACATTCTATGGGGCAGTTCTATCCTGACTATAGAGTCACTATGAGTCATAATCGACTTGATGGCTTTTTAAAAAAAATTTTTTATGGTAAATGCACTTTCCTCAAGCCTATCAATTAACTGTTCCCCTATTCTTGCCATGTCATCCTTGGGGACCTCAGTGTCATCTCTGCCAGTATCACCACTGCCATGTTCTCATCATTCCAAGAATGCCTACCAGGGGCCTCACTGTCAGTGCTCGTGATGTTTTGATGTCAGCTTCCTCCAACTTAGTCAAACACTTATCTGATAAACTTGTATCACGTATTGAGTTTTTACATAATGTTCTTCTTCTTAGTGGCATGACAGTGTTGAAAACTTTCATCTGCTAATTCATTGCAAAGTCAGTATACTTCAAAGTCTGAGTGAAACATTTGTTAAGGTTAATTAATTTTAGCATCTTAACGAGCACTAGCAGTTGACTTTTACCAGAAAGTTTTGGATTCCTCAACATCTGCAAATTGCAGCAGGCATAGAGTGTAAAAATTCTACGTAGGAGATAGTTGTAGCAATCTACTTCCGTTATTATTTGTGTTATGTGTCACTGAGTCAATTCAGATTCATAGCAACTCTATAGGACATTGTAGAACTGCTCCCAAGGGTTCCCTAGGTATTTCCAGATATTTCCTCCCAAGGAGTGGCTCCAGTATTCAAACTGCCAAACTTTGAATTACCAGCCTAGTGCTTAACCATTGTGCCACCCAGGCTCCACTCATGAAGACTTCAGCCTTGAAAACCCTACAGGGCCATTCCACTCTGTTCTATAGAGCTGCTATAAGTTGTAATTAACTCAGTGGTGAGAAGTTTCTCCATGGGACAACAGACTTTGAATGCAGGATTTGATACAGTTGTATTACTAGGAGAAGTTAAAAGTTAGAAACTTCACTTTGTACGCAAAGTTCACGAGGAGCGTATGTGGAGTAGTTGTACAGAGACAACAAGGGGTTACAGTGTAGTCCCATTTCAATCAAATTGATAACAGGAGGTTTGGCTTTTTCTTTTTTTTGTATAATGAATTTAAGCCGCTATACAAAGTGATTACTAAACCAGTTGAAAATGTTAGCCATTATTTCCCTTCGAAAACTAAACAACCAGTGAAGTACTGGTTTTAGACAACCTGGATTTTGGCTTTTTCCATTGATTGTTCCCTGTTTGTTGTCACTGTCATAAAACAAAACATAAACCAATTAAACAATTCGCTCGTGTGTAACACAGTGGCATTGATTTCCACTCGCTTTGTTGTGGGAGAGCTTGCAGCATTAGCACACTTGTTAGAATCCTTAATAGCGTTGCAGACTTTCTCCTGAGACAGTACTGATTTTTTTGTTTCTTTGTTCTTAGGAATCGAGTCCTGGTGCAGATTTGTTTTTTTCCAGCAGAAGACATCAGTACTTGATTATGGTTTTCAGCGAATGTAATTTGGCACTATTTTCCATATAATTTTCATCTACTTCTTAATTAATATTGACCTTTTTCACCATATATTTTTTTACATGGTTTCCACGAGGAGTTCTCACCCAGTTACAATTTTTGTCTCTCAGGAGGTACTTGACACTGTCTGGAGACATTTGTTTTGTTCTGTCACAACAGGGAAAATGCTACTGTTATCTAGTGGGTAGAGACTAGGGACACCACCATAAACACTCCACGATGCAAAGAAGAGCCCACCAAATCAAAGACTTGTTTAGTCTAAAATGTCAAACACTGCAACCGCTGGCTTGCATGCTGCTGCTTCTAAAACTTCTTAGACTCATCTGTTATACATGCATACACCTTACATTTCACGTTTTTGACATTTATTTTAGTTTGTTTTCCTGCTAAAACATTAGAAAGCTTAATGCTTTCTAGCTGCATTTATTCAATTGATGCAAAGTCATGATCCTAACTTGCTTTTTTCTGCATTTATGCAATGTTTTCCAGTATTTCATGAGTTTCTAGTCATCGCCATCTCGGCTAACTTCTGAAAACTTACCCATAGTTGTTAAGTCACACATAGCAGGGACTGCCACAGATGCTTTTCAGCTTAATGTCTAAAATGTCTGGAATAATTCTACATTCCATACCTTAATGTTTCATAAATCCTTTTATTTTTATCATTTCAACGTACAGATTATTCTTCATCTCTTTTTTTTCTTTCACATTTTCAGGGCTCATAGTTCATTGAAACTTAAAAACAAAACCTAGAAGAACATATAGAGATGTATACGGTACATCAGAGCTCTGAAAGACATCTGACCCTTTGCCTTATCAAGTCTGATTTACCAAATGAGTTTTGGTACTGACTTAATGTTTTTGTTTTTGCTTTTTCTGAGACCTTTGGATTTTGAAATATAGGTAAAGGCTAGGGGTCCTGTATTGGATCATGGTTTAAGTCTGCTGAAAATCATAGTTTCCCAGTTCCTATTACAACTGATACAAAATCCAAAATCCTAGTATCACCTACAAGGCTTTGAGGTACCTGACCCGGCTTCATGTGATTTCTCCGAATGGAGCTTTTCTACTCCTTTCACCTCACTCTTTGTGTTTCAGTGACGTATTCTGGTTCCTTGAAGGATTCCATCACACCTTTCAAGTTCTTGCTCATGGTATTACCATTATCTGAAATGTGCCTCCCTTTTAGCTCAAACCCACACACATCCACTCTTCCCCTAGCTCACATCAACCCCATGTTTCCTGTCATCCGTCTCAGTTATCTAGCACTCCTGTAACAGAAATACCACAAGCAGCTAGCTTTAACAACGAAATGTATTTTCTCAGAGTTTAGGAGACCAGAAGTCTGAAATCAGGGTGCTGTCTCTGAGAGAGATTTTGTGTCTGTCAGGTCTGGAGGGAAGACTTCTCTCTAGTGGGTTTCTCTTCCTGGGAGATCTCCAGGTGGCTTGGCCTCTCCCTTCTCCCCAAGTCTGCTCACTTGCTCAGTCTGCTGTTTTTGGATCTCAGAAGGTATGGACTTAAGATACAACCGACGCAAGTACTATGCCACCAACATAAAAAAAAAAAAAAAAAAAAACCGTTAGGATTTACAACACTTTGAGGGGGACACAATTCAATCCATATCTTCGTCTTAAAAGTCACTTTTCGGAGAGTTCTTCCTACTCTGGCACCCTAAGATAACCTAGATGGCGCCATTGTCCTCCCTATGTAGGACTCCCCACTTCCTCTTTTGGACAGTTCCCACGCCTCCGTAAAGTTCTTGTGTGGTTGGCCTTTGTCTGTCACTTTCACTACAATTTAAACTCCAAAAATGGAAGGGAGAAATCTGATTTTTCCCTTCTTTGGATTCCCGGGGGCAGCACAGGCTGGCTCAGATCAGGATCAAAAAGACGTCTCCAGAAGGAAGAGGTGAGAGCATTAGATGAACAGGCGAAGAACTGTGTGCAGTGAGAGGACGGGAGCCTTCAAGAAAGGGTGGCTTAGACCACAGGGATGGGGACCAGTCCTCCTCGGCCTCCAGCTCAGAGACCTCCAGCCAAGCATCTCACAGAGCGGATCACAGGACCTGGGGACCGGGGGCGCCCTGGCCCTGCGCGCCTCAGTCAGGATCCGGCGGCTGAAGACGAAGCCGCACGAGCTGGTGGCTGGTGCCGAGCGGGGAGCCGCTCAGGAGCCTCAGTGTCGCCCCCTGGAGCCGCGGGTCCTGGCCGGTGGGCTTCGCGGTCGGTTTCTTCCTGAGAGCCCGCGGGTGACTGCATCTTCCTCTCCCCGCAGCACGTTTCCTGGCCCAGGGTAAGTGTGAGTGCCACTTCCCCGATGACACGGAGCGGGTGCGGTTTCTGCAGAGACACGTGTATAGCCGGGAGGAGATCGTGCGCTACGACAGCGACGTCGGGGAGCCCAGGGCGGTGACCGAGCTGGGGCGGCCGGCCGCCGAGAAGTAGAACAGCCAGAAGGAGGTCCTGGACGTCGTGCGGGCCGCGGTGGACAAGTTCTGCAGATTCAACTACCGCGTGATGGAGAGCTTCCCTGTGCAGCAGCGAGGTGAGTGCGGGATGGGGGGTCCGTGTCGCGGGGGGTCGGGGAGGGAGGCTGTGGGCGTTTGAGTGTGTGCTGTGTGAATGTGTGGGTGTGTGCGTGTGTGAGTGTGCGGGTGTGCGTAATGAGGGCCTGAGTGTGAGAGGGCAGAGGAAGGGGAGAGTGTGGGTAACTGTGGGGTGTGTGGATGCAGGAGGTGGGACCTCAGGTTGTCCTTGGGGTCACGGTAGAGCCTGCTTAGGCGGGAGGGGAGACTGGAAAGGAGCCATTTGAGAGGTGAGGCTAGTCCCAGGCTGTCTTTAAACAGGGCCTTCAAAGCATGAAATCCCTGAAATGAAACATGAGTGTTTGTTTATTTGCATAAGTATTTCATTGAGAAAAAAGGACCGGAGTAATTTATTTTGAGTGGGGGAAAGGTAGGTAGGTGAAGGCAGTTCTGAAGCCTCTGTGACCTTTCTGAGGCTTCTTTTAGCTGTAAATCTCTGGCTATTCCCCTTGGAAACTCTACAGGGTTAAAATGAGTCAAATCCACTAGAAAGCAATGGGTTTTTTGTTTGTTTTCCAAGACTTGAACATGGGTTTGAAAAGAAACAGAAAGGCAGCCAAGCAGGAGCTCCTCTGACTTCCTCACTTGTCCTCTCTGCCTTTTCTCTCCTAGCTGAGCCTTTGGTGACTGTGTATCCTATAAAGACTCAGCCCCTGCAGCCCCACAACCTCCTGGTCTGCTCTGTGAATGGTTTCTACCCAGGCCACACTGAAGTCAGATGGTTCCAGAATGGCCAGGAGAAGGAGGCCTGGGTCGTCTCCACAGGCGTGATCCAGAATGGAGACTGGACCTTCCAGATCCTGGTGATGCTGGAAATTATACCTCAAAGTGGAGAGGTTTATGCCTGCCAACTGGAGCACCCAAGCCTGATGAACTCCCGCACAGTGAAATGGAGTGAGAAGCTGTGTGACTTCATTACTCATTACTTCCTCACTCACTGAGAAGGGGGGCTTTCTTCCTGTTCGATTTTTCTTCCTTCCACACCGTGTTTTCATCTGTTCCGTATTCTCCTCTCCTGCAGCACAGGCCACTGAGGGTAACTCTGTGATCCTTTCCACAAATACCTGGAGCACTGGGGAGGCAGTTCTGCCTGGTAGGCAGAAATGAGGTTGTCCTTGTTTTAAAACTTCTCGTGCTATCACAGGACGAGGTAGCCCCTTGGCTCTGAATTCCAGTCCCCTATGCATGAGGCTGGACTTCTGCTTCCGGCATTGTGGCTGTGAGTTGTATAGATGTTCACTGTGATCTGAGGAGAGAAGCATTCTTTGCCATGCAGGACCCTTCCACCTGGAGGAACTGCAATCTCAGTTCTGCCTTTAATGAGCTCTGTCACTCTAGAAAAGCTGCTTAACATTCAGAGTCCAGGTGTGTGGTCAGAGCTGTGAAATTTCATGAGTTCAGTGACTGAACCTGGTATCTCTTCAGCGAGATTTTCAAACCTTTGTTTTCCAGAGGGGACCAGCTCTTCTGTTTGACAGAGCAGACTTCTTTTCCTGTTCTCAAAGCTTTGAGTCTCAGGATTTCCATTTGAGAAGCTGGATTACAGGTAAAACACACTAATTGTGGCTTCTTCTCTTAGGCACAATCTGAGTCTGCACAGAGCAAGATGCTGAGTGGAATCACGGGCTTGGTTCTGGGTCTGTTCTTCCTTGGGGTAGGGCTGTTCATCCACTTCCAGAATCAGAAACGTGAGGAACCTGCTTGTTGGTAGCTGAAATTCCCCATGGACTTCTCTGAGGGAAGAAGTATGGCTCTGTTCATGCTATTTTTCTGTATAGCAGTGACTGTACATAAAGCTTTTGTTTTGCAGTTAGTCCCCAGTTTTGAGGCATTTAGCAATAAAGAGTCCACGGTTCTTTTGTCAAACCGTATGGTTTGTAACCTGTGGCAGATAAAAGAAAGGCCACTGTCATGGAGACTTTGGGTCAGGATCCTGGGGCAGATGAGAGGAGGCCCTGAGGCTGATAAAATTATGCTGGATTTGTGCGGCAGAAGTGTCGTAAACTAAAGGCGATCACACTCTGCTCTCTTCTCTGCCATCGTATGATACAGGTTATGATATCAGAGCAATCTCAAATGGGAGATTTAGAACTGAAAGTGCCTCTATTTCTTAAAAACATACACCTTCCTCTCTCTTCCCCAGCATATGCTGAATATCAACCAATAGGTAATGCACTTTAATCCTCTTTTAAAATGAGATTTGTTCTCCTAGAGTTGCAGGAGAAGAGACCAGACCAAATAAAACAAAATCCATTGCTGCTGAGGCAATTCTGACTCATTGTGACCCTGCAGGACAGGACAGAACTGCCAGTAGGGTTTCCAAGGAACACCTGGGGGATTGGAACTGCTGAAATTTTGGTTAGCAGCCATAGCTCTTACAGGAGAGAGAAACATTAGGAAAGACTTTGAATTCAGACTTCTGATCAGGCAGTTTGTACTAAGATTCTCCCCTCTGATTAAAAGCCCTGTGCTCCAGAGCAGCACTCGGTCATGGAGACTTAGGGATTTCTTTCCTTTCTTTTGGTTGTGTGGCTTTAACATTAGGACCCAAGAAAGGGGGAAAACAAGCGGCTGATAGAGTTGGGTTTGGAAACAACACTTTTCTGTCTCTTTCAGGACTCCTGACCTAAAAGGAAGGTGGTGATGCTCAAGAAAGGACTGTCTGTTCCAGCTTCTTCACAGCATGAGAGGACTTTGCTCTTACTCTTCCACAAAGAGGAGGGTTCTTCAGGATCTGGCTCCCTCCTGGATCACTGATCCTACAGAACGTGTCCTCCTTGGTGGGTTTCCTCAGCCCCTAGCCTTGGCCTGGAGGCCCCCAATGTTGCTTACACTGCTCTTTTCCCCAGTTGCCTTTGTTTTCAGTCCTCACTCATCTCTGTGCACCTGAACTCACTGTCTGCTCACATTACTTCATAAATGTTTTCTCAAATAAGCATGGAGTGAAATTCACCCCTTTCTTACAGCTTCAAGAAAAAGAGGTAGAAGTATAAGAGAAGATGAAGACTGTACTGCAGTTTAAATAATTGGTTTCACTTATATTCCTGGATTCTGGTCATATGTAGACCTGAAAAGTTACTTTGCCTACTTTTTATCTGGTTTTCTGTGTCCTGTAAGGACTATTTCCCTGTGCCAGGAGACAGCCCGTCAATGACCCCAGATTGTGATGGTCTTTTACATCTTTCCATCATCAAAAACAAATAGACAGGTCTCCTTCCACTATAGGGAACAGATAAGACACAAAAATCATGAGAAATATTTTCAATATTTCCAATAAATTTTTATGATAGCCTATATATTTTTGCCAGGCAGCATCAACTCATGTTTTCAATCTTTCTTTTCTTTTTTTGTTTTGGAAACACACTGAGTATTAAATGGCTAACAACAAACCCAATTACAACTTTATTAATAGGTATGTGTTTGGTGCTGTCCTTTGATACATTTATTCTTGTGTTGTTGATATTTTATATGTTGTTCTTAATATTCTGTTCTGGGTCATCCAATTACAATTTTAAAACAAACGAGAGTATCACTTATTTTTAGAACCCAGCATGCTGATACTTCGTTTTATGAGAAAAAATATATTTTCTCAGAAAATTTTATTAAAGATAATCATAATGAAGAGTGACCAACTCTACAGCATGCTAATACATATTATACATGATTTTAGTAAACACAGTTTTGGTACTGACTCATTGTTGGTTAAGTGCACCAATGAAACAGAGTCCAGATTTTGGTGCCTAAACACTTGAAGTTTGCTTTAGGATAATTGGAGAGTTTCTGGTAAAGTCTATTCTCAAGTCATTCCTCTCAACAAGATATAAACAGACTGCATCATTAATAAACAGATATTATTTTTTATTATTAGCCCTTCTTAAACCCTAATGCATTGCTGGTGGAAATGTAACATGTTTCAATCATACAGGAAAACAGTTTGTCAGTTTCTTAGAATGAAGTCTGTCGTGCTGCTTTGTTAGGTCACTCTGAGTTGATTTTGATTCACAGTGAACTTATTTACAGCAGATCAAAACATTGCTAGTCTTACACCACCCCAACAATCAGTGCTATGTTTGAGCCCATTGTTGCAGGCACTGTCAATGTGAGTCCATCTTGTTGGGGTCTTCTTCTCTTTCAGTAACCCTCTACCAAGTATAACTTCCTTCTCCTGAGATCAGTGTCTTTGGATAACATGTCCAGTACGTAAGATGAACTCTCACCATCATAGCTTCTCAGGAGCATTCTGGCTCTATTTCTTCAGAGATGGATTTGTTGGTCTCCTGGTATATTCAGTATTCTTTTCCAGCACCATAATTTAAAAGTGTGAATTCTTCATCAATCATCTTTATTCATGGCCCAGCTTTTGCAGTCATATGAAGCAATCATAAATACCATGGCTTGGATCAGGAGCACCCTAATAGTCAAAGCCATCTTTGCTTTTTAACTTTTTAAAGAAGTCTTTTGCTGTAGATTTCCCAAATGCAACACACTATTTGTTCCTTGACTATTGCTTCCACAGGTGTTCATTGTGGGTCCAAGAAAAGGAAATCTATGATAACTTCAATATTTTGTTCCTTCATCATGATTCAGCAATTCCACTACTTGGAATTTACACAAGGGTAATGAAAACATACGTCTTTCCAAAGACAGATGTGCACATGTTCATAGATGTCCACAGCCTTAATAGCCCCAAACTGGAAACAAATATCCGTCAACTAGTGAATGCATGAACAAAGTATGCTGTCTCCTTGCAGTGGAATACTGATCAACAATGAAAAGGAAAAATTGCAGTGGGGGGCCAAGGTGGTGGAGTAGAAAGATGCTTCTTGTGATCCTTCTAACAACAAAGACCCAAAAGAACAAATGAATCAAATGCATATGACATTCTAGGAGCCTTGAACATCAAAAGGCAAATTGAGACATCAGACTGAGTGATGGGGAAGGTAGACTAGGTCCAGAAGTAGCTAGGACTGGCCAGACCAGACCTTCCAGAAGCTGGCTGCAGCCAGTGCTGTGGCTCATGCTTCTACAACAAGTGAAAACTGGCACTGCATCATCAGAAGTTAAGTGGCTTGCATCTAACTTACCACTTGCTTGAATCTAAATCTTTCCTTCAAATAAGCTTGTCTCCCTTTTCCCAGTGCTACCCCCTCCCTTCCCTGCATTGCCCACCCCCTCTAGAATCTGACCCCATTACCTGAGCTGGAAGTAGGATGCTTTACCCCTGCAAGCTGAGCCTGTCTTCTAGACTCAGAAGGAACAATTTAACAAACTATGGAAAGGGGGAAAGAAATTTACCAACTCCCCTGAGTCAGAAATTCAGGACAGAAACAGAGTTTTTTCAGCTGGAATGGATATAGTGACATGCCTTCCTCACAGACACTCAGGGACAACAGTTCCTGCTTTTCTCAGCACTTACAATGAAACACCTGTGCCTACCTCAATCACCCCTGCCAATCTAGTACAGTAGGAGAGACCCTCCATCACATGTTTGGTGACTGACTACCTGGATACCTGAGCTGAATCCATGTAAGAAAAGAAAACAGACTCCTGAGCTCATACATCTAGTAATATTTCTAACCATCTAACAAGACTATAGAATTTCAAAGTCACCAATAACCAGACAAGCACATACAGTCAGATTATATGGACATTTTAAAACATAAAGCTAGAGTACAGTAAGCAAACATCAATAAGTGCAACAACTTATTGATGGCTCAGAGACAACATTTAACATCAAATGACATGAACAGGGAGACCACAATGGCTTCAGAGAGCTCCCAAAACAGAAATTCAAGAGATTTGCCAGATGAAGAGAACTTTCTGGAATTATTGGAGACAAAATGCAAGAGGTTAATGTTTAGAACTAACTCTTCAACACATCAGGCAAAATACAGCACAGCGTAACAGCAAATTGTGCAGGATGCAAAAAGGCTGCAAAAACACATACAGACAGAAAGTAAAAATACAGAAAATTGATAATAAAATTACAGAACTAGACAACTTGATAGAAAGTCAAAGAAGCAGAGCTGATGCAATGGAAGGCTAAATTAGTAAGACTGAAAATAAAGCACATGTTCCCCAACACATTTGAAGAAAAATCAGACAAAAGAATTTTTAAAAATCAAGAAACACTAAGATTTATGTGGGACTGTGAGACTCTACCAAGGAGAATAATCTATGAGTGATTGGAATATCAGAACAGGGAGAGAGAACAGAACTAGAATTGTCAGATATTTGTTGACAGAAAAGTTCCCTAATGTCATGAAAGATGAGAAGATATCTATCCAAATTGCTCATCTAACTCCATAACATAGATCTCAAAAGAGACCTACCAACCCATATTATAATCAAACTTGCCAGAACTAAAAATAACCAGACAATTTTAAAACTAGCTAGGGATAAACAAAACAGCCTACAAAGGAGAATCAATAAGACTAAGCTCAGTCTACTCAGCAGTCAAGAAAGCACTGGGATGCCACCTACAAGGCCTGGAAAGAAAATAATTACCATCCAGGAATTATATATCCAGCAAAACTGTCTCTCAAATATAAAAGCAAATATGATAGGACATTTGCAGATAAACAGGTATTTAGAGAATATTGCAAAAGCCAAACCAAAATTACAAGAAGTACTAAAGGGAGTCCTTTGGTTCGAAAATCAGTAACATCTGAAAACAACCTAAGAACACAGAACAAAATAACGGGGTAGCAACTTAAATAGAGAAATCACAAAAACAACGCATAAGGAAGACAGGAGAAGAACTGACACCTTTGAATTACCACATTGGAGAAGACGGTTAAAAATACTATGGAGTGCCAAAAGAACAAACAGTTCCATCTTCAAAGAGTTCAACCAGAATGCTCCTTAGAAGCAATGATGGCAAGACTCATCTTATATGCTTCGGATACGCTGTCGGGAGAAATGGGTCCCTGGAGAAGGAAATCATACTTGGTAGACACTCAGCAAGGTGGGCTGATGCAGTGGCTGCAACAATGGGTTTAAGCACATCTATTGTGGGCAAAGGCAGAACTGGGAAATATTTCGTTCTGTTGGCAGTTGGGTCATTTTGAGTTGAAACTGACTCAATAGCCTCTAACAACAGCAACAGACAAATATTAAATATATATGCAAAAGCAAAGAAACTAGAATAGCTAAAACAACTTTGATAATGTAACACTGGGAGAATTGCCCCAACCATACTTAGGCTACAATAATCAAGTTTATTAGCATTTGCAGAGGAACAGACACACAGATTCACGGAACAGCACAGACAACCTGGAAATAAAGCCACACAAGTAGCCTAGCTCATAACACAAAGGTGTTATGTTTGTTAACCAAAAGGTTGGCCATTCAAATCTGCCAGGTGCTCCTTAGAAACTCCACTGTGAGTTGGACTCTACTTGATGACAGTCGTTTTTAGCGGGTATATATATTGCAATAGAATTGTTGAGTCATATGGTTTACACAGCATGTAGGCCGTTATTGAGTCTAAGTTTTAGTCACTCAATCAAGTAAACTACTAACTCCTTTATAAGCTGCACAGGCTAACACGTTGCATGCAACAGATTTCAAGGAAGAAGTACACAAATTCCTGAATGCACACCCATTTGCAATGTGGCCAGTGCTTCTCCCATCAACAGGTGGAATCTATTTCCTAACCCCTTAAAGCTGAGTTGGTCGTGTGATTTGCCGTGACTGACAGAACGTGCCAGCAGTGACTTTATAGAATTCTGAGCCCAAATCTCCAGAGATCTGCCGATTTCACTTGCTCCCTTGCTGTCCTGAGATTCTCTGAGCTAACGATCTCCTTCAGGATTAGAGTGAACATAGACAGCCAGATTCAACTGACGGCTAGCACTAGCTGTTGTGCGGTCATGGTAAGAGGCAGGAGCCCTGAGGGATCACTAGTTGAGGAGCTTGGCTGCTACTCAAGCGATCAGTAGTACAAATCTACCAATTGCTCCTTGGAAATGCTATGGGGCAATTCTCTTCCCTCCTATAGGGTAGCTATGAATTGGAATCTACTCATGACAATGAATTTGTTTGAGGTTTTTTTGTTAAGAGGTAAGTGTTCTCACTAAATTGAATCATGTCCCTCCAAAAATGTGTGTATCAGCTTGGTTAGGCCATGATTCCCATGAGTGTGTGATTGTCCCATATTTGATGACATTTTCCTGTCTATTGTAAATTATATCATTATGACTGAATAAAATGGATTAGCAGCAGCTATATTGAGGACATCAATAGGATTTAATGAAAGGAATACACAGAGCCTTTATACTGAAAAGGGCTGGTCTATGTTCATCCATTTGAAGACGTAGTGTGTTATCAGGAATCGATGGTACTGAAGGAAAGCTCACTGGCCTGTGCCAAGAAATTTGGATGACAGCTACCAGGCCAACTGACTGGAGGAGATTCGTATTTATGCCCATTGCAAAGAAAGGTGATCCAAGTGAATGTGGAAATTACCAAACAATATCATTAATATCGCATGAAAGTAAAATTTTGCTCAAGATCATTCAAAAGTGACTACAACAATGTATTGACAGGGAACTGCCAGAAATTCAAGCCCAATTCAAAAGTGGGGATGGAACCAGGGATATCACTGCTGATGTCAGATGGATCTTACCTGAAAGCAGAGAATACCAGAAAGGTGTATACTTGTGTTTCATTGACTATGTAAAGGTATTTGACTGTGTGGATCATAACAAATCATGGCTAACATTGTGGAGAATGGGAATTCTGGAACATTTAACTGCATTGCTAATGAATGTGTACATGGATCAAGAGGCAGGCGTGCAAACAGAACAAGGGGACACTGCATTTTTTGAAGTCAAGAAAGGTGTTGCATCAGGGTTGTATCCTTTCACCATATCTTTTCAATCTGCATAGCAAAGAAATAATCTGAAAAGTTGGATTATAAGAAGAAGAAGAACAAGGTATCAGGAGTGGAGGATGACTCATTAACAGCCTATGTTTTGCAGATGATACCACCTTACTTGCTGGAAGTGGAGAAGATTTCAACCACTTACTGATGAAGATCAAATACCACAGCCTTCAGTATTGATTGCACTTCAACATCAAGAAAACAAACATCCTCACAACTGGGCCAATAAACAGCATCATGAAAAATGGAGAAAAGATTGAGGTTGTCAGGGATTTCATTTTACTTGGCTCCACAATCAACGACCATGGAAGCAGCAGTCAAAAAATTAAAAGACATCTTACACTGGGAAAATCTACAGCAAACGAACTTTCTAAAGTATTGAAAAGTGAAGATGTCACCTTGAAGACTAAGGTGCCCTTGACCCAAGACATGGTAGTTTCAACTTCATCATACGTATGTGAAAGCTGGACAATGAATATGAAAGACAGAAGAAGAACTGATGCTTTCGAATTGTGGTATTAAAGAAGAATATTGAATGTACCATGGATAGCCAAAAGAACAAAGAGATCTGTTTTAGAAGAAGTACAGCCAGAGTGCTCCCTGGAAGCAAAGGTGGCAAGATTATGTTGTACGTACTTTGGACATGTTGTCAGGGAGGATCAGTCCCTGGAGAAAGACATCATGCTTGGTAGAGTGGAGAGTTGTGCACAGGGTTGCTATGAGTCGGAACCAACTCAATGGCACCTAACAACAACATCATAGGATTTGAGAGTGTCTTAAGACCATCTCTTTTGAGCAAAGAGGCAAACAGAGAGACACTGGCAGGTCATGCCACTCCCTCAAAAAGCTGGGAGCTGGGCTCAGCTTTTGGATCTGTGGTTCCTGCCTTTAGATGCTCCCACACCAAGGGAAGCATGATGTGTCACAAGGACCTTCTTCCAGAGTGACAGAGAAGCTAATATTTTGAATCTGAAGGTTTAGCCTACTGGACTGTGCAGAAATAAATTTCTCTTTGTTGAAGCTATCCACTTACACTATTTCTGTTATGGCCGTACTTGATGACTAAGGCAACTGGCTTCATAGACCATGTTTGGGAGTATTTCATCCTTTCCTATGCACTGAAATGTCTTTAGTAGTAGTGGTGATCACTGTCCTGTGAAAGCTTGGTAGAATCCTCCAGTGAAATTGTCAGGGTCAGGGTTTTTTGTTTTTGCTGGAAGTTTTTTAACTACTTTTTCAATCTCTTCTTTCATTATTATTTTGTTTAGTTGTTCTACCTCTGTTTGTATTAGTTTAGGTAGGTGATGTGTTTCTAGACATTTGTTCATTTCCCCCAGGTTTTCAAATTTGTCAGAGTACAATTTTTTTTTATGGTATTCTGTTATTATTTTTTAAATTCCAATTGGAGTGTTGTAACATCACCGTCTCATTTCTTATTTGAGTTATTTGTTTCCTGTCCTGTTTTCCTTTTGTCAGGTTGGCCAGCGGGTTATCAGTTTTGTTGACCTTTTCAGAGAACTTTGGTCTTCCTAACTCTTTCAACCATTTTTTTATTCTCTAATTCATTTATTTCTGCCCTAATTTTCATTATTTGCTTTCTTCTGGTGCCCATGGGCTTATTTTGCTCCTCTCTTTCTATTTGTTTGAGTTGTAGGGTTAATGTCTTGATTTGAGCCCTTTCTTCTTTTTGGATGTGTGCCTTTATCACTGTAAAGTGACTTTCGAGGGCTGATTTTGCTGTGTCCAGAAAATTCTTGTAGAATGTGTCTTCATTCTCATTTGATTCTGTGAATGTTTTTACTCTGTCCTTAATTTCTTCTATAATACAGTAGTTTTTCAGCAACGTGTTGTTTGGTTTACATGTGTTTGATGTTTTTCCCCTTGCTTTTTCTATTGATTTCTATTTTTATTGCATTATGGTCAGAAAAGATGCTTTGTAATATTTCAATAATTTGTGTTTTGTTAAGGCTTGAATTACAACCAGACATGTGGTTTATTCTGGAGAGTATTCCGTGTTCATTGGAAAACAGAACGTACTTGCTTTTTGTTGAGTGGAGTGTTCTGTACATGTCTAGGAGGACAAGTTGGCTGATTGTGGCTTTTAGATCTCCTGAGTCTTTATTGAGCTTCTTTCTGGATGGTCTGTCCTTCACCAAAAGTGGTGTGTTGAAGTCTCCAGATATTTTGGGGGAGCTCTTTCTTCCTCTTTTCAATACCATTGGAATATGTGCTGTACATTTAGGAGCACTGTTGCTGGCCTCATAAACAGTTAACGTGGTTATGCTCTCTTGGTATATTAGTCCTTTTATTATTACATAGTGACCTTCCTTATTGAATGTGGTGGATTTTTCTTTAGAGTCTGTTTTGTCAGAAATTAATATTACCACTCCTGCTCCTTTTAGAATGTTGTTTTCTTGATATACGTGTCTTTTTTCAGTCCTCAGAAATTTACTTTGGTTGAATCTTTAAGTATACGGTGTATCTCTTGTAGGCAGCATACAGATGAATCTTTCATTTTTAATCCATTCTGCTGCTCTCTGTCTCTTTATTGGTGCATTTAAATCGTTACCTTCAGCATTATTGTTGATATGAGCTGAATGTTGTCATTTTGGTGGCTTTTTTGTGTGTTGTTGACAGTTTCTTTGTTTCACTTCATTTTCTGTGCTGAATCATTTTTTCTAGAGTAACATAACAAAGTGCGTAAGTTTTTGTATGACAGACTGACTCAGATTGTAAACTTTCACTTAAAACACAATAAAAATAAATAATTTTGAAAAAAATATTGGTCATGATCACTGACCTCTTTTAAGGAAATAGGTATATGAGCTCAAATTCACATCAGGAACTCTAAAGCACAGACGGGAAAGTTAAAGGGCAGTTTTTTAAAAAGCAAAAACAAAAATCTGCTTCCATCGAGTTGATTCCGACTGACACTGACCCTATAGGTCAGTGTAGAACTACTCCGCAGAGTTTCCAAGGAACACTTGGCAGATTTGAACTGCTAATCTTTTGGTTAGCTCACATAGCACTTGATCACTATGCCACCAGGTTGTAAGTTAATAGTGCAACAACATGGATAAGGGTGACGGGAACAGTGACAGAATGTGAAGCATGTAACCAATGTTCATTGAACTACACATGTAGAAGTTGTTGAATGGGTATATGTCTTGCTGTGTATATTTTCATAAAAAAAGAAAAAAACCCACATAGATCAACATACCAGTGAGCGGCCGATACAGGAGAACAACAGGGAGTTTGCTTCTGATGGTCCGAAGTCACACGGCCATAAATGGGAAGGCTATGGACAAGACTAAGATCACCATGTTAGTAATAACACAAAGGGAAATGTTGGCAGTGAAATCATTCTGCTGTTTAACTTTTCTTCTGGAGGGAAAATAAACCAACTACTAACCATTTTGCCTATGTGGCAGAACTTACTACCTCACCCTGAAGTCTTAATTCTTGCACTGACTCTTGTTACACGTTAATAGTTTTCATAGATTTAAAAATTACATAAACGATAAAGATTTCTCACTTCTACAGAAACATAACATTCCTAATAGGTACTCTGCAATGGTTATTAAAAAGTGTTTCGCCTTTGGTTAATGATGGAACTATAGTATGGGTCTTTTTTTTTTTTTTTTTTGGTTACCTAAAACTTTTATTTTTGTCTTTAACATCTGACCAGACTCCTCTAACAGTTCTTTCTTTGATGTGAAACACCAAATTTAGAACTTTGGTTTTTTTTTTTTTTTGCACCCAGACCATCTTTACCATCTCTAGAAGACTGTCTAGCCCAATCAAGTTTCATTCCTTTATCTTGCTTGTGTAACTTATGAAATTGCTCATATAAAAAACAGAAATGTTAGCAATAATTAATGAGAATGATGTGCTTCAGCTTTCTTGAAACAGCTCTACAATATGAAAGAGCTGTTTTTTGTGACAGGCACACCATGGGGAAGGAGTTGTCCAGACAAATTTCATCCACTTGGGAACTTTTTATAAATGTTCAAGTTGATTTCATTTAGGTAAAGTTTTGCTGCTATGAAGAAGTCCTAATAACATATACTTTAATACTCGACTTTTCAGAACTGTTGGAAGGTTTTTCATCTACAAGCGTGGACTCTGAGCAAAATAACTGCTTAATGATTTTAACATTTGTTTTGGAGAAAACAAATAGCATTCCAGGCACTCACTTTACGAGGAGCCCTACAAAATAGATGCTAAAGAAGTTGGTACAGCTCAACAGATTCATCAATTTCTTCATTGTCCCAACCCCCCAGAACTATTAGATAGTGGCCTAGAGGAATACCGGGGTGAATTTGGAAAAATAACATAGTCAATTTTGTGTCAGATAAAGTGCCAGAGACTTGATCATAACATAACGAACACAAGCTCTAGAGCAAAGAGAAAAAAAAGCTAACTGCTTGTACATGCAGTGTGGATGGGCAGGCGTATGAAATTTTTAATTGTTCTCTGTATGACTACGGTATGGGAAATATTCCAGTGAAAAACAAAAGCTGTGCTGAATTATTATAGAACAATTCTTAGTTGGGTCAAAGAATGACACTGACAAGTTAAAGAAGTCCCATCTCCTGACTTAGGCAACGATGGAAGACAGCTGAGCTATCCCTGGAATGGATGTTAACAAGCCTGTCACATGACACAGTTTTAGTAATCTTTATATGGAGAGAAAAAAATGACTTCATTATAGATTCCTTATTCTTTGTATTTTTTTTTCTTAGATATAGGACCTGGTGACCTGCTCCTCACACCAAATTGACCTGAGAACTCCTAAGAATATTCTACTTGGGCAAGTGACAGATGTTCTATGCTAATTGTATCCTACTGGTATCTAAAACAGTCCGCTTTCCAATATCTAGTGCAACCCCTCAGGCTTACTAAAAGTTAATCCCATTCTATGAAATTCTTACTCTACAGAATTCAAGAGAAAGTTTATGCTTCTGCTTTAACCTGTGTGGTGGATTGAATTGTGTTCCCCACCCCCCAAAAAATGTGTGTGCTGATTTGGCTGGGCGTGATTCCAGCTATTGCCCTGTTCCTCCATGGTGTAAATGCTCCCTCTAGGATGTTAATCAGGGTGGATGGGCAGCAGTTGTGTTGGTGGGACAGCACTCACTGTGTGGGATTGTACTGTGCCTTGGAGCAGCCTAAGGGGATACAAGGAAGGGGAGGTAGGCAGAGAGTTGGGGACCTCGTACCACCAAGACAGCAGTGCTGGGAGCAGATTTGTAAAAGATTCGGAGTTCCTGCCCATCAGAAGCTCCCAGTCCAGGGGATGATTGATGACTAGGACTTTCCTGCAGGCCCAGGAGAGAAAGCCTTTGCCTGGAACTGACACCATTGATTTGGACTTTTCACCTAGTCTTTCCTAAAGCCCCCCACTTGTGGTCTTTCTCATAAAGCACCACCAGGTGACTGAGACAACTTGTTTGTCTCCCAGAGTATCGGGACTCATATGCCATAAATACAAACTCCCCAGTCTCAGGTCAGAAGACAGACTGTGTATCATCTGTGCTGCTAACTACTTCCCTCCAGGATAGAAAGTACCTTTCTTCTCCTCAGAAACAAACCCTTCAGTGACACGTCTCACCCACAGCAGAAGAGGCGCAAAATACCTTCTCCTCTCATTCACACTGAAAAACTGCAGCCTGGAGATCCCTGCTAACATTGATGGTTTGTTAATAGTTACTATCGTGTTTTCCAGAGCTATGTTTAGTTTGAATTTATGCTGAGAAAAATACGAAAGCTAGTTTTTAAAGGAGCATATTGTTATTTTTCATGAAAGTGTACAACATACAAAAATTAGGTGACAGTTTTTGGTCCTTTATTTTTCAAAATAAATTTGTATGATTTGTCAATTTTACACCCTAATTACATGAACAAGTTTTAAAGGATTATCTTTAACTACATTTCAGCGTGTTCTTCATATGGAAGGATTTTTCTTTTTCATCCCATTGTGTTCTATAATACACTGATGAACTTCATCTTGGTTCTCCCAGATTATCACGTATTTTAATTAGTACAAGTTACAGTTTTCTGCTTGTGAGGTGAAATGAGATATCCCCTGGTTGCAGCTTCACCCTTGACAACAATCCTGAATCATCACTGGGGCCTGGGAGCAGTTTCTTCTCTGAGACAGGGATAATTGTGCCTTCTATGCAATCTCCACAGGACATTTTCCACCATCCGTGCTAATAGCAATATAGTTTCCCAAAATGAGACACTACTGCTATTGTCTCTGAGATGGTCAAACTGCCCTGGAAGTGTTACACTGCTCAATGGCTAGAAATATGAAATAATGATTGAGAATTATAGGTTGTTTTTAAGAATTTTGAGGTCACTGTTAGTCTTTAATAGCAAAAAGATTATGAATATCATTAAATAAGTTCAAATTTTGTCATTTCAGAAAAAAGCAATCATGGTGATAAAGGAAATATTTTGAAGAAACTGGAATTTCTATAAAGAAGCTCCACTAAATTATGGAAAATGCTACCATTTGTGAACTCAAATCAACGAATTAAAGTGATAAAAATGATTTTAATGCGAAGGACTTTATAGCCTTCAGAAGTAGAATAAGAGCATAATAATTGAGCTCATGGGGTTTGGAGTCAGTTATAACTTGATGCATCCTGGAATGTACCATTTATTAGCCTCGTGTCTTAGCAAAAGTTGTTTACTCTCTATCACGTTTTTCAGTGTTTCATGAGTTCCTGGTCATCACCACCTCCGCCAACTTTCAGCCACTTCCCTTTAGTTGTTAAGTCGCATGTGGTCCTGACTGCCATGGTGTTTTTCAGTACAATGCTTCACATACCTACAGGAATTCGCCATTCTGTACTTTAGTCCCTTTATCATTCTAAACTACAAGATTAGTTTTTAACTTTTGGTTGTGGACCTTTTGACAGTTCATAATTCGATTAAACGTAAAAAGAAAACCAAGAGAAACATTCAGAAGCATGTGGGTATGTCAGCGCTCTGGGACTCATCTGATTCCTTATCTCATCAAGTCAGATTCACCAACGAGTTTTGCATAGATTTAATTTTTATTTCTTTCTGATATATTCGGATTCTGAAATATATTTAAGGGATAACAAAAACCAAACCCACTGCCGTTAAGTAGATTTAGACTCATAGTGATCCTATAGGACGTAGTAGAACTGTTCCATAGTTTCCAAGGAGTGCCTGGGAGATTTGAACTGCTGACCATTTGGTCGTAGGCAGCTGTAACGCTTAACCGCTACATCACCAGAGTTTCCAGTTAAGGAATAGCAGCCCTGTATTAGATCGTAGTTCAGTCTACTTAAAGAAATAGTTTCTCATTTCCTGTTATACTTAGTATGAATCCAGAATCACCTACAGTATTTATAGTACCAGGTTCCACGTGATTTCCCCACGTGACCTTTCTGCTGCTTTCTCTCACTCCTCTTCAATGAAGTCTTTTCTTCAATTTCTTGTTTGAAGTTCATCAGTTGTTTTGAACTTTTACAGACGGTGTTACTTTTACCTGAGATGTGCCTCCCTTTTAGCCCAAACTCACACACATGCCCCAGTCTTCCCCTAGCTCACATCAACTTAGTATTTCATGTCCTCTCTCTTAGTTGTCTAGTTCTGCTATAACAGGAGTACCCCAAGTGAGTGGATTTAGCGGAAATTTATTTTCTTACAGTTTAGGTGACTAAAAGTCTGAAAGTGGGGTGCCAGCTCTAAGGGGAAGATTTTCTCTGTCGGTTTGGTCTGGAGGAAGACTGTTGTCTTGTTGGAATTTCTCTTCCTAGAGCGTCATATGGCTTGGCATCTCTCTCTCCGCATGTCAGCTTGCTTGCTCAATCTGCTCTTTGTATCTCAAGAGGGACAGACTTCAGACACATCCTACATTAATACTGTGTCATTAACATAAAGAAAACTCAGAATTTACAACGAAGTTGGGGTGGGGGAAGAACGTAATTCAGTCCACAGCATCGTCTTAAAAGTCACTTTCCAGAGAGTTCTTCCTTAAGAAGCGTCTACACTGTGGAGGAGGTGGGAGTGATAGAGGAACAGGTGAAGATCTGTGGGCGGTGACAGGACAGGCGTCTTCAGGGAAAGCTGGTGCAGACGTCAAGAATGGGCACCAATCCTCCTCTGGCTCCAACTCGGTGGCCTCCAGCCAAGCACCTAAACAAGAGTAGGTCACAGGACGTGGGGACAGGGGGTGCCCTGTCGCTTGCAGCCTCAGTCAGGACCCGGTGGCCGATGCCGGAGCCGCACAGGCGGGTGGTTGGTGCCTTGGGGGGAACCGCTCAGGAGTTAGCGCCGCCCTCTGGGGGCAGGGGCCTGGCGGGTGGGCTTCTTCTGGGGGCTCGTCTTGAGAGGCTGCTGGTACCTAAGTCTTCCTGTCCCCATAGAGCACCTCCTGTGGCCAGCTAAGGCTGAGTGTCATTTCACCAGCGGGACAGAGCGAGCGCGGTGTGCGCTGAGATCCGTCTGTAACCGGGAGGAGTTCGCGCACTTCCACGGCCACGTGGGCGAGCGCAGGGCGGTGTCGGGGCCGGGACGGCAGGGCGCGGGGTGCTGGGACGGCCGGCAGCAGAGGCTGGGTGACAGGAGGGGCTGGGTGGGCGCGCACTGCAGACGGGGCTGTGCGGCTGGGGGGAGCTTCCCGGTGCAGGGAGGAGGTGAGCTCGGGGAGACTGGGCGTGCGTCGGGGGGCGGGGGTCCTGCGCGAGAGGACAGGGGGAGGGAGACGGTGACTGCGAGGGTGCAGGCTGCGGATGCGGGAGGGGACCTCCGGGCTGTCCTTGGGGCCACCGTGGGGAGAGCTGGTAGGGAATGGGAGACCGGAGTGCTCACATTCGGGATAACGCAGGCTAGTCCCAGGCTGTCCTTAACACAGGATCTTCTCAGCTAGGAAATCCATGGGTGCTGCTTGTTTGCCTGTTTGTTTGCAGAAGTATTTCACTGAGGAAAAACTACCAGATGAATTTATTTTCTAAGTTTTTGAGAAGTAGAAGTGGAAATTCCGAGACACCTCTGATCTCTCTGAGACTTCTTTTAGAGCTACAGTTTCTGCTATGATTGTTGTTTTTTAAATATATATATTTTAGCATAGTTGAAATAATTATGGAAATAGTTTTTCTGAAGTGAGTTTTTCATAACCTACTAATTTCTCAATTTTCATAATACTAGTAGTATTTAACTAGTTACATATTATTACTTTGTGCAGTTGTAACATAATTTACCCCCTAGTCTCTTTGTTAGTTTTTATCTTAGTATCTGGATATTCGGGTGAAGTTTCCTCTTTCTGTTTCATGTTTTTGATTTGTGAGGCCCTTAAACGTTTTTCACCTGTTTTCGTTTTATTTTATTTCTTTATTACAGTAATGAATAAAATGTCTAATGTCTGTCAACTGTCTCATCTATGATAAACCCTCACCCCCTCCCTCCCTGCCCTAATAGCCATCAAAATTTTATTCTTCTGTAGATAATTCTATTTTAAGTCTTTCTAACAGGGGTCTCATACAATATTTTTCCTTTTGACACTGACTGATTTCACTCAGCATGTCTTCCAATTGAAACTATGAGATGTTTTCTAAAATCGTCATCATTTGTTATCACAGCATAGCGTCCCACTGAGTATATGTACCATAGCTTGTTTATCCATTCCTCTGTTGCTGGGCACTGTTTCTAGTGTTCTGGTGTTTCTTCAGAGAAATGAGTTCTCTACAAGTAAGATGACTAACATGCTGATATTTGATTCAGCGTTTTCCTCATCTTGTGGTTTATAATTTGACTATTATTTTCAAGACTAAGAATTTCAACATTTTGTTTAAATGAAATGTATTGCGAAATTTTTGGTAATGATTTACTATAAATCTTACATCTACCATTTGGTGATATTCTGAAAAAGTCTCTGAAGTTTGTTCTTTTTCACAAATAATTGTATTTACTGTGGGTCTGCTGGTGTCAGCGGCTGCGCGAAGCTTCATCAGTGTACTGATGAGCTCCAAACACTTGTGATCTCAAATGCCAGCTTTGAAAGAGAGTCAGTTGTGAAAGGGTGACAATTCCAATACTGGATATGTTTGTGTTATAAAAGGAGAGGCCTTGACCAGATGAGAGTAAATATTAGAACTGTTTTGAATGAATAACTTTCCCTGTGACTTTATCCCTCATTCAGACCTCATGCTTTCCTGGGACTCAGCTCCCAGAGTCAGAGAACCACCTCTGCCTGTTCCTGCTTCCCAGTGGTAGGATCGTCTCTGTGGCTCTGAAGATGAGAGCGCATCAAGACAGCCTTCTGGGGCTCCATGCTCTTATCTCCCCTCCTCTCCTGCCCAATCTCTCCATACTATGTTGAATCGTGTTTTCTCTCAGGACAAACAATGACAATAACTAGCTAACTATTTTACATATTTTAACTGCACCAATTCTCCCATAACCCTAATAGTAAGTCACTGTCATTACCCTTCTTTATAGGTGAGAATGCTCAGGAACTGAGGAATTTAATTAAACTGTCCTAGGACCATCCAGTAAGTAGTGGAGCCTGGATTTGAACCCAGCCACTGAGCACTAAAAATCATGCTTTTTGTTAAACACTGCATTCACTGAAAGGGCTGTAACAGTGAACAGCTGTTTCAATGATTAAAAAAAAAAAAAAAACCCACAACGTTACCAGTCTCTCTCAAATCTACAGCATGTATTCATGTTATAAGAATCAAATCCAAGGCCCCTGACATACGACTTACATGTCTGCATGAGCAGCCTGAGGGAGGCCGGGCCAATACTTAGGAGCCTGTGCGCCTAGTGGTTAAGAACTCTGCTGCAAACCAGAAGACTGACAGCCTGAGTCTACCAAGCACTCCTTACAATCCCTGTAGGGTTCCTATGGTTAAAAGCCACCAGACAGCAATGTTTTTGTTCTCTCTTTTTTTTTTTAAAGACTGTAGCCTGGGTTTGAAGAGAGACAGAAAGGCAGCCAAGCAAGAGCTCCTATGACTTCCTCTCTTGTTCTCTCTGCCTTTGCTCTCCTAGTGGAGTCTCTGGTGACTGTGTATCCTTCAAAGACTCGGCCCCTGCAGCCCCACAACCTCCTGGTCTGCTCTGTGAATGGTTTCTATCCAGGCCACACTGAAGTTGGATGGTTCCAGAACGGCCAGGAGGAGGAGGCTGGGGTTGTCTCCACAGGCCTGATCCGGAATGGAGACTGGACCTTCCAGATCCTGGTGATGCTGGAAACTATTCCTCAGAGGGGAGAGGTTTACTCCTGCCAAGTGGAGCACCCAAGCCTGATCAGCCCTATGACGGTGGAAGGGAGTGGGATGCTCTCTGACCTCATTACTTTCTCACTCACCAAAAAGAGGGGCTCTGTTTATCTCTGAGTTTTGGGTTTCTCCTCTTGCAACACAATGTTTTCATTTGCTCCATGGTGTCCATCCCTTCAGCAGGGCAGTTATACCTGGCAGGCAGAAATAAGGTGATCTTTGTTTTGAAACTTCTCATGGTATCACAGGACATGGTCACGCTTTTGGCCCTGGGTACCAGACCCCTCCCCCATGAGGCTGGGCGTCTACTTCCTGTGCTCTTGCTCTGAGATGTGTAGGTGTTCCTAGTGGTCTGAGGAGAGGAGCATCCTCTGCAGTGCATGACCCTTCCTGACCTGAGGGGAATGCAATCTCAGTTCTGCTGTGTATCAGCTCTGCCACTCTAGACAAGCTACTTAACCTCCAGAGTCCCAAGCTCCCCCCTCAGCAGACATGTGGTCAAACCTTATATCAGGGCTGTGATATTTCATGAGTTCAGTGACTGAACCTTATAACTCCTCAATGAGATTTTTAACCTTTGTTTCCCAGAAGTCACTCTCTGTTCTGTTTTGCAGAGCAGACTTCTGCCATTCTCAAAACTTGGAATCTCAGAGTCTCAATTAGAGATTTTGGATTTGGAGTAAAAATCACTAAATCTGGCTGCTTCTTTCAGGGACACAGTCTGAATCTGGACAGAAAAAGATGCTAAGTGGAATTGGGGGCTTGGTTCTGGGCCTGCTCTTTCTTGCGGTGGAGCTGTTCATCCATGTCAGAAACCAGAAAGGTGAGGAACCTGCTGGCTGGTTCCTGAAATTCCCTATGGACTTCTCTGAGGGAAGAATTGTAGCTGTTCCACTTAGATTTCTTTATAGTGGTAACCTTAAGTAAAGCTTTGGCTTTCTCTCAAATTTGGAGGCATTCAGAAATAAAAACTCCTATTTTTTTGGTGAAAGCATAGTGGTCATAACTTGTGACCATGCCTGTAGACCTTGGGTCAGAATCCTGGGGCAGATGAGAGAGGAGCCCCTGAGGCTAATACAAGTCTGCTGGATTTGGGTGGCGGAAGCTTCATAGACTGAAGACTTTGGGATGGTACTCTCCCCACAACCACTGTGTAAGGAGGGTTGCAGAACAGGGAAATCTCACATGGGAGATTTTATGCTGGGGCCATGATGTGTGGGGACAGATATGTCTCTGTATCTTATAAATAAATTACAGTTAGCGAGGAGAAAACTTTTAAGAAAAATTCACTTAAAGATTCACAGAAGCCCAACAGCCTCTCACTGAGTCAGCTCCTCTCAGGGTCAGTCCATCTCTCTGGATCAGCCCAAGGATGCTCTCCCCTCCCCTCATGGGATTCCTTGGGATGGGCCTAACTTCTGGGAAGAGGGTGATTCCTTCCCATGTAACCTAATGCCAATTGTTTATCTAGCACCCCTTTAAGCACGCTGTGCCAATGAAATTGCCATATAGAAATCTGTAAACCTGTAGTTGCCAATTGGGAGGATGTGTGAAGATTTCTTTGTCTGCTTTTTTGAGAAAATGTATAAAACGGATATTCTGATAACAGGACAATGTGTGAATGTGTGCAGCTGTTTCTCGGACTTGAGTCCGACCGTGGCACCACCGGCAGTAAAGCCCTTTCCTCTTAAAGATGAAATGGTGTTTGAGGTGTTTTCTGCTCTCTGGCCCAAACTTATCTCTTTCCCGCAACAAAAGAAATATGTAAACTTTGGGAGGGGATTGCAGCAGACAAGGTAAACATTAGGCTAAATTGTTTATTATGTAAGATTGTCAGCAAGTCAATAAATAAATGAACAACAATCCAAGAGAAAGTTTAGCAAATAGTATAAACTAATTACAGAAGAAAATATGCTGATGAACAATGAACTATCTTCTCAGACTCACTGGTAATTTGAAATATGCAACTCTAAATAGCAATGTGATAAAGTATTTCTTCCCTCAAATTTGCAAATGTAATTGTTTTTTCTTTTTTTTTTTAATCAAGGAATTACAAGACTGTGAGAATGGGGTGTCTCATATACTATTATTAGAATTGTGAATGGGTTATAGCTTGGACGTGTCTATTCAGGTTCCAAATGGAAATGTAGTATGACTGAGAAAAACAACAAAATCCACTCTTGAGATTTATCTTACGATATCAGCCTCATATCAGCTCAAGGAGACTAGAACTGAAGTTTCTTTTACCAACATTTGGAATATTAAAGAAATTTCCAAATTTTAAAGGAAAAAATGGATAAATTTGTCTTGCTTATTAAAATTTTGTACCTCAAAAACTACAAAATATATGAGATAACAATGTATTACAGGATGGCATTTGGGTACTGTGCTTGGGGGTGTGAGTATAAATTGGTAGATCACTTCAGGTGTTTTGGATAATCCAATATTTACATTCTGGCTGTTTCCACTCTAGATAAATTCTTGCAAGCATGTCTAAGATTGCATATGAAAATCAGTTTATAGGACTACAGTAGTATAAGAGTAAAGAAACATTCTGAAGTTCCAGACAGAGAATAAGTTGTACCATATCAATTCAAAGGACTAATACAGAGAGTTTTAAATAAATGAGTTAAGACTCTCAACAGGGCTAGAGAAGAAAATGTGTAGCTGTAGATTCAACACACTTAAAAACTCCACAATCCAGAAACAGATAAGTTCTGCTTAGTAGAAAAGATTTACCTTCTCCTCCTGTGGGTCATCTGCTGAATCTCAACATAGGTGGATGGAAGACTGGGCCTAATCACAGAAAGGGAGACTTTGATGGACTGTTGAGATACCTATAGGGTTGCTATGAGTCGGAATTAACTTGAGGGCACCAGAGTTTTTTCAGTTTATTGACATACCAGCACAGTTTTGCACAGCCTTTGGGCTTGAGAGATGGATCCAAATCTCTACAAGCTCCAAAGAGAACACTAGTTTTCCCTGCCAGCAGTTTGTCCTCCCAGAACTTCTGCTGAGCTCATGGTGGTGGTTTGAGAACTTGAGAGGTGAACAGAAAAAAGGCAGAAAAGTGTCTATAACTTCATGAAACTAAACATCAGTAAGGAAATGAAAGCTGTAAACAGTTTCAACTGTCTCGACCTGAATGATGTTTATAGCTGACATACATGTTGATAAAAGACAATAGCTACAGAATTTATTGATTCTTGCCAATTATACAAATAATATCTATGAAACAGGCCATATGTTACTACATAAAACAAACCTCAACTAATTTCACAGGACTGAAATAATACAGGGTATATTCTCTGGCCACCAATTTATTACATCACAAATTGTTAAGACTGAGAAACTACTCAAACTTTTGGAAGTGAATTAGCACACTTCTAAATAATCCACAGTGTGTCAAAGAAGAAATCAAAAGGGAAATTAGAAATCATTTTAAAATAAAAGATATTTTTAAAAGTTTTCAAAATTTGTGAGATATAACTAAAGTGGACCCCCCTGCTGGCATGGTGGTTAAGAACTACAGCTGCTTACCAAAAGGCTGGCAGTTCAACATCACCAGAAACTCCTTGGACACTCTACGGGGCAGTTCTACTCTGTCCTATAGGGTGGCTATGAGTTGGAATCAACTTGATGGCAACAGGTTTCGTTTCTTTCTTTTCTTTTTTAATTACCAAAGCAGTTCTTACAGAGAAATTTATGGCTTAAGTGATTACATTATAAAAAAAAGATGAAATCTGTAGAAATCAGAGGGCTAAACTTAATCTAGGAAATATGAATTTAACTAAAAACAGTAGCCAAGCCAGGTGCCATTGAAGAAATAACAAAAGTGAGGAAATTCATAAAATTGAAAAAGGAGACATTAAAAAATCAACAGATTCAGTAGGTATTACTTTTGGTTTCCTTGTTTACTTGGTAAATCACTTGCTAAATTTATAAGGAAAAAGGAAGAAAAAAGTCTAAATTACAAGTTTATTGAAATCTGGAATGTAAAAAAGAACATTCCTATGGATCGTACAGACATTAAACTACACTAAGATGATAAAGAATGTTGCCCCGGTAGATTACACATCTTAGATGAAATTCCTTGAATAACACAAAATTTTATTTGGTATTTCTTTGTAACGAGTCACCCAAAAGCTTAGTGGTTTAAAACTGCAACCATTTATGAGCTGTCACAGCTCTGGGAGCTGATTAAGCTCAACTGGGGGATTCTCAGTGGATGTCTCTCACGTGGTTGCAGAAAGATGGCAGCTGGAGCTGGGATCTTTGGAGGCTGAACTAGGACAGTGAAACACCCTCTGTCTGCATTGCAGTTCTAGGGCCACTAATGTGGCCTGTGTGGCCTCACCAGCAGGGAAGACAGACTTCTTAAGTAATGATACAGGCCTTACTAAGAGGAAAGCAAAAGCTGCAAAGACCTAGCTCAAAAATAGTGTGGCATCATTTCTATCACATTCCATAGGTGCCCTGGTGGCACAATGGTCAAGCGTTTGCCTGATAACTGAAAGGTTGGCATTTGACCCCACTCAGCCAATCTTCTTCCCTAAAGATTACAGTAAATAATAAAGAGTAAATAATGTCAACCCTATGGGCAAGTTCTCTGCAATAAATGGGGTCACCATGAGCTGGAATTTACTTTATGGCAACTTGTTCCATTTTTTTTTTTTTTTTTGTCCCTTTTTTGGACCATGAGAGGAATGGCAAATACTTCACACCGTTTTAAATCTACTCCAGAATATTTACCAAAACCTGAATAGGGAGTAGTTTGGGGAGGTGAGGCTAAGATGGTAACTAGCCACATTCTTCTCTGATCCCTCTAACAACCAAAGCCTTTAAAAAACAGCTGAGTAGAACAGAAAGGACATTCTAGGGCCCCCAAGATTAGGCACAAAGTTGTGAAATCAGACTAAGTGGCTAGAAGGGGAACACCTGCCTTTGTCAGAAGTGAACTGACAGTGCAAAGGGTCCCGCTTCTGCTGACACAGCAATGGAGAGGCAGCCCAGGTGTGCAGACCACCTTGGTTGGCTGGGAAGTCAGCTCTGGGGCTGCTGTAACTGAGGACGGCTAGAGCTGGCTGCTATGCTGAGCAGCAGGACCTGAGTAGACAGCATCTCAGCTGAGAAGCTGTGCTTAAGACTGACATACCTAGAGAACATGGTAGTGGTTAGCACCCAAATGTAGCAGTGCCCCGCCCCATCCCTGCTTTGAGCTATGTTGGAGGATAAATTCTAGTGCACTACCTGGGCTCGAAGTGGATTGTACACGTGTGCCCTAAACTTTTCTCCCAGACTCAGGGAAGGCAACAAAGAGAAAGGTAGAAGAAAACCTCCACTGGCTACCCTGAACTGTGGATCCCTGTATCTAGAAAGCCCCACACTAATTCCACATGACATCATCTCAAGAGAAGTGCTCACAATGCTTCAGAGCTCAATCCTTTCCTATGTGATGATTTCCCTTCCTATCTCCAGCCTTTCCCACCTACCTTCTCTGCTTCACACCTTAGGCTAAATTCTGGTGCCCTACCTGGGTAGAAGTGGACCATCTTACTTGGGTGCCCTGAGCTTTTCTCCTGTACTTGGAGACGAAAACAAATGGAGGGGTAGAAGACAAGTTCCACTTGCTCCACTGAGCTACAGATTGCTGCACTTACTGGGGCACCAGAAGCCGAGTGCTTGTCAACTTTCAGGTCTCAAGCCTTCCCCATGCACCAGTTTCACTCCTTGTAACCAGCTTTTCCCTGCCTTCCATCTCTGCTGTACACTGAACTCTAAATTCTAGAGCACTACCTGGGCTGGAAGTGAGAAATTTTATGTGTGTGCTCTGAGCTCTTCTCCCGCACTTGGGGAGGGAAACGAAGAGAGGGTTGGAAGAAGAGTTCCGTTGGCTCCCCTGAGCCGGCAATCCCTGCCACATTACTCAGTGCCGTCATCACCGCAACCATTGGGTGACAGGGCACCAGAATTATTGAGGTTCCCCAAACCACTCTAGATCAAGTGATGAGACTACTTGGACAATCAAAATCAAATTAAAATACGAAGTCTGACTACTAAGTCCATGAACTTAATTGTCCTAAGTAATACATAACTCATTAATGAATACCACTATGGTCACCTTCGAAATACTCCCCTGGGAAGTTATGTACCAATGCCAGCACATAGTCCACCCTTCAAAGAAATTTTGGAACTCTTTTTGGAATGGCCATTGAGCACTGTGGTGTGGGAACAAGCTTGTGAACTTAAATGTATTGTTGTCTGTGAGTTTTTAGACAGTAAACAAATCACTGTGTTGGAATACTTCCCTACTCACTTGACCTGGCCCCTGGTGACTTTTTTCATTATCCAAAGATAAAGGAAATATTGAATGAAAGACATTTGGATGACATTCAGGACATCAAGGGCAATACGATGACAGCTTTTCATGGCCATTCCAGAAAAAGAGTTTCAAAATTGCTTTGAAGGATGGACCAGTCACTGGCATTGGTCCATAGCTTCCCAAAGGGAGTACTTCAAAGGTGACTGTAGTGATAGTCAGCAATGAGATCTGTAGCATTTTTTCTAGGGTGAGTTCACAAACTTTATTGGCAGTCCTGATACACGTGTGTTTGTATATATGTGTTCTAGATTGCAATAACCTACCAAATAATTTACAACAGCTTTCTGATGGCTAAATGTTTAAAGAAGCAGATCCCTGTGGCTCCACAAAAATCCTGAAATAAAGAATCAAAAAAATTTACCAGATGAAGAAACTTTTCTGCATTTACTGGAAGTAGAATACAGAAGAGTTGGGTACAGAACCCTTTAAGAAATTAGGTGGAGATTAGACAAAAAGAAACAGGACAAAATGAAAAATTAAACAAGTTCCAAGAATTGCTACAGTAACAATTATATATTATATTTTAATGTCCTTAATGTCTGCTCTCATTTTATCTTTAGCATTCAAATCTCCCTAATTTCATTAAGTTAATTAATTATTTTTTAACTTTAAGAAATAAATTAGTTTTGTCATTTTCAATGTAATTTTTCAAAATAATAAATTTAGAGTTACAATTTTGTACTTTATTAAAGCTTTTGTGGAATTAAAAAAAGCATCTAAAATGTAATTATTAATTATTAGCTAACCATCTAACTAATCCAGTTAAACCGTGGAACTCAGAGTTGACTCAATGACAACTAGTTCACTGCTTGTCTAGTGTTGTATTTTGTAGAAACCTGGAGGAAAATTTCTCTTTCTGCTTCTGAATAACAATATGTCATAGACATCACATTATTCTGCGTTTTAGTTTACATTCCGATTGTGTATAACTTTTTTTTCCTTTTTATTTCCTTTCCTCTTGATCTATCATGGCAATATGGTGATGCCATCAAGCTCCTGACTGCAGTTTGGTGTGTCTAGTTGTGTGTATTTATTTTAACTTTTTAAAAAAGAAAACGTTAATATTTTTTGTATTAATCTTTTTATAGCAGAATACAGTGAATAGACAGAACACTTTGGATCCGATTCGATGGCACTTGGCTTGGCTTAGCTCAAAGAATTAAAACTGTCACCATTCCATCAACCAGATATTTCCAAATATACAACTTTTAAAACTATATTGTGACACTATTTTGTTTTACTTTTTAACTTTCATGAAAACTATATGAACATAATTGATTGAAGATGTTTAACATACAGTTGTCATTTTCACATACTTACTGTTTTGAATAAATGTGACTTTTTTTACTGCTTCCTTATTCATGTATTTCATACTTCCTGCTTATACTTTGCTTATTCTCTTATGTCTTAAAATTAGAAAATTTCACTTTATTGTACTTTAATAGGGTATATGGTTAAAAATTTTAACCATTATGATAGCTTTTCATTTAGCAGTTCTACTGTCTTTTTAATGGTATGTATGAATGCTTATTTCATTTATTTTTCACAACGTTTACTTTAACGGTTTGCTTTCTTATTGAATTACTAACCTTTCAACCTAGAGCAAAATTTAATGAGTCTATCCAATGTGATAAAAGACTGTTGTATGGCTGTTTGTTTTTAAGGTTATAAAGTACAGTCTCAAACACAAGTGTTTTCAATGGAAAGAAACATAATTTCCGACACAGAAAAATGAACTAGAAGATTATTGTTTCTGATTTCTTCTTGTCACCCACTTCTAGATATTTAAAACTATAATCAGTGTTCATATACAGTATCAGTTAGGGATTTAATTCACCTAACAATAAAGTAATCACACATATGGAAACAAATAATTATGTTTCCAAAGTCACATACTTTATTGACTAGTTTTGCTTTATATCGTGTTAGTTTGTAACAATATGCATGTAACATATAGCCTAAATTTATTTAATATATTTCATTATCACAGGATAAAATGATCATAAGCCCCACGCACTTAACCTCAGTAAATAGAGTACAACATCAAATGTCTCCCTGAACTATGCTTTAATTTTATATTATAATTTTTCATTCAGGGTTAGTAGCAGATATGGCCATTTTGAAAGGTTTCTATTACTCCTGGAAAACAGTTGTATATTTAATATGTATATTATTCGTTGCAGCTATACTGCCTGTAGCCTCATGCATTTTTATGGGGGGGAAGCACGAGAAGTAAGCATCACTTGAAGAGTTACTATGCTTCCTTTGATAAATTTCATCATCTACAATATCCATTATTAGTTTCCAGAAATCTTAGAGCCAAGAGTGATGCACAAACACAATAATTGTATTATCTTGGGTTTTAGTGTATTAATCAACATTCACTGCCTAATTCTTTCTATACACTTTTGTTATTGATGGGTCAGTCATAAACACAGTTCATGTTCACTGAAATAATTGACAAAGTACAAGAAGGTATGATTTAGACGTAAATATCCCATCCTGCTGGATCTAATCCGCTTTCTCAGACTTGTCAGGCACTGTCAAGTCCATTGTCACTCATAATGACTCCATGTAAAACAGAACAAAACACTGATGAGTCCTTTGTCACCCCCACAGCTGCCATTAAGTCTCAGTGCGTTGTTGCAGCCATCTGTTTCAGCTCATCTCACTGATGGTTTCCCCCTTTTTCACTGACTCCCAAACATGATGTCCTTCTCTAGGGACTGGTTCCTCCTGATAACATGTCTGCAGTGCCCGAGACAAAGTCTCACCATCCTGGCTTCTAAGGAGACTTCTGGCTATACTTCTTCCAGACAGACTTGTTTGTTCTTCTAGTAGTCCACAGTATAGTTAATATCCTTTATCACCAAAGTTAAAGTGGCTAATAGCTACAGCAGTAGAAGAATTATTTACAGCTATTTGATCTGTGAAATACACAGTGCCATACAGTTAGGAAAGCAACTTGACATTTCTACAGCGCTACATGCCCTGCTAATGAATATTACAAGGATTCTGAAGCACAGACCTGTTTTGTTATTTACCTAAATAAAAAGGATTAATCTACGTTCTTTGTTAGCTGCAATTCTTAAAGTATAATTTGCAAACAAAGATAAAAAATATTTGTCACTTGCCTCTTAAATAGTTCTGCAAGTCAGATTATTTTAGAAAGTAGTTAGAAACATGAAAGAAAAGTTATTTTATTTCTTCAAAGAGAGTTTATTTTTCCATATTGATGTTGTTAGGTGTCTTTGAGTCAGTTCTGACTAATAAGAACCCTGCATGATGGTGGTGGTGTAAGATGCCATTGAGTCTGGTCAGAATCCCAGTGAACCTAGACACAACAGGACAAAAAACTGCCTGGCCGTGCCCTGTGCCACGATTGTTTTTATGCTTAAAGCCCGTTGTAGCCACTGTGTCAGTCCATCCTGTTGAAGGTCTTCCTCTTTTATGCTGACCTTCTACTTCACCAAGCATGATGTCTTTCTCCAGGGACTGATCTCTCCTGTCAACATGTCCAAAGTGTGTAAGACATAGTCTTGTCATCTTTGTTTCCAAAAAGGAATCCTATGTACAACAGAACAGAACACCGCTCACTTCTGTGCCTTCATCACAATCGTTGTTATGCCTGAACCCATTGTTGAAGACTGCGTCAGTTCATTTCATTGAGGGTCTTCCTCTTTTTTGGTGACTATCAGTCACAGTGCTCTTCTCCAGGGACTGATTCCTCTTGTTAACATGTCCAGAGTACGTGGGAGGTAGTCTTGCTGTCCTTGCTTCTTCAAAGGAGCATTCTGGTTGTTTCTTCCGAGAGAGAGATTTGTTTACCTTTTTGGATGTCCATGATGTAGTCAATATTCTTCTCCAACTCCACAATTCAAAGATGTCAATTCTTCCTTGTCTTCTTTAATCATCATTCAGAGTTTATGTACACACCAGGAGATTGAATACCGTGTTTTGTCAGGCTCACCTTAGTCTTCAAATTGACATCTTTGCTTTTTACCACGCTAAAGAGGGCTTTTGCAGGAGCTTTGCCCAGTGCAATATGTCATTTAATTTCTTGAGTGTTGCATCCATGGGCATTGATTGTGGATTAAGCAAGAAGAAATCCATGGCAGCTTCAGTATTTTATCCATTCATCATGATGCAGCTTATTGGTCCAGCCGTGATATTTCTGTTTTCTTTATGTTGAAGTATAATCCATACTTAAGGTCGTCGTTTTTGATCTTCACCAATAAGTTCTCCAAGTCTTCATCACTTTCAGCAAGCAAGACTGTGTTATCTTCATAGTGTAGATAGTTAATGAGTCTTTCTTCAGCCCTAATGCCCCATTTTATGTCATATAGTCCAGTTTATTGGACTATTTGTTCAGCATACAGATGTGATAAGCATAGTGAAAAGATACAACCGCAAAACACACGTTTCCTGACTTTAAACTGCACGGTATCCATTTCCAATATTTACTGCAATCCCTCAGGCTTACTAAAAGTGAGTCTCATTCTATGATAACTGAGTGGACTCAGGAATTCTAATGCTACAGAAATCAACCTGCCTGTTTTAAATAGCAAGTTTCTGCTTAGGATTTTACTTGATGCTCCCCAAATTGCTGGCACTTATTTCCCATCAATTCCCCATCAATACACAAACCAACAGTCTCATGCATCATTTTCAAAGTAAATGTAAACGGTTTGTGAAACATATGTTAAGTTATACGAACAAATTTTGATCAAGTTCTCTTTAACCACATTTCAGCATATTCATGATACAAAATTACTCTTGTTTTCCATTTCATTTTTTCTATGATACTAAGGTGAATTTTATTTTGGATTTCTCAGATTATCCCACATGACAATTATGACAAATTGTGGTTTTCCGATTGTGAAATGAAATATGATAACCTCCTGGTTGCAATCACACCCTTACCCAACAATCCTGAATTTTATCACTTGGGTCTAGAAATATTGTTTCTTCTAAAATACAGGAATAATAGTGACTTCTATGGAATCTCTTCAAGAAATTTCAAAACTTCCACATTAATAAAATATACTTTTCAAAAGTCAGGCACTATTTCTATTCTGTTCTGACATGGTGAAACTGTACTTGAAGTGTTGCACGACATTATGCTGTGGAATCTGAAATAATGGTTGAGAACAACAGGTTGGATTTAACAATTTTGAGGTCACTGTTACTTTTTTATTATGATGATTAAAGTATACAGTCTAAGTCAGGTTTGCAGGTCCCCCCGTACACCTCTACCTGCTCTCCCCACCCTCCGACAGCACACTCTTTTTCACTCTTTACTTCTAGTATCCTCCCAAGGAATACCTACCCCCTCCTCTCCACCCTCTCCTCTCCCTTCTAGAAAGAAAACAGTAGGACAGCCTTCTATAAGTGTATAATGAGGTCACTGTTACTTTGTAACAAGAAAGAGACTAAGAGTATCATTACATAAGTACAAATTTTGTTACTTCTAATCGATGGTACTGGGTTTGGTATTTTTGTGTGATGAGAAAAGTGATGACAAAAAGAGAGTCTTTTGAAGAAAATAGAATTGTTATAAAGAAGCTCCCCTAAATTATATAATATGCTGCCCATTCACTAAAAGGAAGCCTCAATGACTGCTCAAATCAGTGAATGAAAGAGATAAAAATAATTTTAATATAAGGGACACTACTGTCTTCAGACATTGAATATGAGGTAGTATGATATAAGGACTGAGCTCATAGGGTTTGGAATTATGTATAACTTGATTCAGTTTGAAACGTATCTTTTACTAGCCATGAATTATTGTAAAAATTATTTAGTATCTGTTACTTTATTCTTTTCACTTGTAAGAATGACAAGATTACTCATCCCACTGGGGAAACCCTGGGGCATAGTGGTTAAGAGCTACAGATGCTAACCAAAAGCTTGGCTGTTCGAATCCACCATCTGCTCCTTGGAAACCCTGTGGGGGCAGTTCTGCTGTGTTCTATAAGGTCACTATGCATAGGAATCAGTTCGATGGCAGCGGGTTTGGTTGTTTTTTTAGACTACTAAGGCATACAAAGAAAGACTGCTTACCAGAACTGTGGTAGATGTGAATTAATGAGGAACTTTATTTTATTTATGTACTTATATCGTACTCCAGGTGTAGGCTTACAGAGTAAATTAATTTCTCATTAAATAATTAATACAGAAATTGTTTTGTGACATGAGTTGCCAATCCCATGATGTGTCAACACTTTCCTGTTCTCGACCTCAGGTTCCCCATCTCCAGTCATCTAGTTTTGCTGTACAAAGAGGCCTTCGAGACCCTCCATTCCACATAGATTGCCTTGCATGTGTTCTACAGGTGTCACTAAACTCAGCGACAGTTTCAGAAGACAAACTTAAAACACGTTTTCTCTCCAGTTCAATTATTGGCTTTCAATTTCCTTTTGTTTATCACAGCACTTCTCCCTCTAAGGGGATAAAGTCTAGAGTCTCCTATCAAAAGCTATAGTTCTGTTACATCATCAGCTACCAGAGAATGCTGCACCTTGAGGAGCCTCCTAATTTGCCAGCGAATCACGGCATTTTCAAGTATCGAGATTCCTGCAAATACAAACAGACAAAAACACCGTATCTTCATTTCACCTGTGTAAAGTTAATTTTCCCAAATCTACAGCACTAACATACACTGATTCAGATTAAAAATCTCTTGATTTACAGTCCTTTCCTCCACTATCTCTACTCCTAAACATCCTACTGTATTCAAACAGCTCGATGTCCAACCAGAGGGGAGATGAAGACCCCTAAGGAGCTTTAACTTCTATGGAGGCATTACTGGCCAGCACAGGCTGGCTCACAATAGGGACAAACTGAAACGTTTTAGATGTAGTTGGGTCAAATCTTTTAAGTATCAAATTGAAAATATCGCCTTAATGAGGAAAAATCTGAGTTTTCAAAAGAGGACCCTCATACCAAGTCCCTGACCAGCAACTGATGATGCTGTTGGAGGCGAATGCGGATTGGTCCTCCACGTCGAGGTTATCCAATCCAGAGGCAAAGTAGTGAGTACCTTGGTTCCTATTATTTGGGATATGGGTGGAGGAGGGTCATAGCTCTCACTGAGGGAGACCTCTTTGCTCCTTTCTTACCCTGAGCTCTCCTGTTCTCCAGCATGGTGTGCTTGTGGATCCCTGGGGCCACCTGGATGGCAGCTCTGACACTGATAGTGATGGTGCTGAGCCCTCCACTGGCACTGTGCAGGGACACCCGACGTAAGTGCGCACCTTGGGTGGAAGCTGTCTTGGAGTGGGATGAGGCAGGAAAAGACTTAACTATGTCACTGTGTCCAGGCCATGTAAACTCATGGTCTTCAGAAAAAAATTTTGACAATTTCTTCAGTGATTATCAACCTTTATTGTATGAATCTAAGATCCTTTCCACAAGAAGTGACCTGAGAACTCTTTCTGAGAAAGGGTCATTTAGCTGAGGCATGAATGATGAGAGGAAGCCAACCATATGAAGAGCTAAGGGCAAGTGTTCCAAGGACAGGAAACTACCGAGGGAAGTTCTAAATGTGGTAGGATGTTTGCTGTGTTTAAGGATAAGAAGGAAGGCAAAGTGACTGGAGCTTAGTGAGCAAGGGGCAGAGTCATGGGATGGGGTTGGAGAAGGAACCATGAGAGTCATGGTAGGAAATTTGAATCTTATTTGTAAACAGATTGGTGAAGTCACTAGGGCATTATGTGGACAGGTAATGTGTATTTACTTTATAAAATAATTCCAGCTACTATGTATAGAACTGATTGTATGGTTCACTAATGGAGGCAAGTAGACAGTTTAGGAACATTGTAGAATTCTCCAGAGAAGACATTGCTTGTAGCTGCATTTAGTGTCTAGCGATAAAGACAGAGAGAACAGTTTAGATATGTATTTGGAGCGATTTACTGATGGATAAAATGTGAGTGGTGAGTAAGAGAAGAAAGTGAAATTTACCTCTAAGGATTTTGTCTTGAATAACAAAGTGGATGTTGTTGGCCCTGTAGAGTTAGGGAGGATCATGGGAGAAAAGGGCTTGAAGTGGGAGACTTTATATAAGTTTCGTTTAAGTGAGGTTTGCTATGTCATTTTCGCATTCATGATAAGTTGTCAAGAGGTCATTTAAATATGTAAGACTTGAAGTTAGGGAGAGTCTAGAGCGGGAGACAGGCAAGTTGGTGTCACCATCACACAGATTGTGCTAAATACTAGAAAGCAGAGGAGGTCACATAGGGAGAGACAGTAAGGATAGAAATCAAGAAGATCAAAGGCCAAACACAGAGGCACCTTCATAATAAAAGTTGATCTAAGAAGAATTAATCGGCCAGGGAGAGAGAGAAACAGTACAGTGACGATGGAGGGAAACCAAGGGACGGTGATGATGCATAGAAGCCAAGGAAAGCAAATTGGTTGCAAGAACGAAGGAGCGGCCAGGTGTGGTGAACACCACTAAGAAGTGGCTTAGATGACAACATGACAGAGAAGTGAGCACTGGGCTTAGTGGATTTGACACTGGCAGATTTGGCCCAGTTTGTGGACTGACCAGTTTGAACATGGAGTGGGAGATTAAGACGTGAATTTAGAATTAGAGATCACTCTTCTGAGTAGGTGGCCCAGCAAGTACTGAGCTCTAGGGTCAGAGAGTCAGCTGGACGTAAAATAGAAGAATAAAAAGGGCCCAGAGAGAAGCTGGGAGGAACTGAGAACCAGAGATGTGTAGATAATAGCAAGGAAGCACTGCAGTCTCTTTATACGTGATGTTGACTGTGTGGGTGCAAAATCATTAACTTGTACAACAAACATTTCTTATTCACTTTAAATATACCAATAGCTACCCTGGGTGAAGAGGACAGTGTGATGAGCAAAACAAATCTGGTCTCTGTCAGCATAAAGCACAGTAACGCTTATAGTTACTGTGCATAAGGGCTGTAAATGGAAGGGTTGCAAGTTCACATATAGGTATGCAGAGTGACATGAGCAGAGCTCCTCTGTGACACTTGACTACACTATGGTTTGGGAGAACATGACATGAAAAAGGGGAAGTGAAAAATTCTCAGTGTTTCAGAAGTTTGATAAGTTTAGAACATGTGGCAGTCAATACTGTTCAAAGCTGCTGAGAAGCTGAAACGATGACTGAAAACAATCTATTGAATTAAGAAATTGTGAGATCTGTCAATCTTCACTAAGAAGGACACTGGCGCCAGACCTGTGTACAAGGCAAAGAGCATGTAATTAATCACTTGCAGGGAGTAAATAGAGTGTCCTGGGGAGGTGCTGGAATGCTGGAGGCAGATTCCTGAGTTCTGATCCTTGCTCACCTGCCGTGAAATATTTGACTCTGGGCAAGCCATGTGGCCTCTCTGTGCTTTAGTTAGGAAACCGTGCCATGGTGGCCCAGTGTTTGAGTGCCACAGCTGATAACCCAAAGGTTGGCAGCTCCATCCCACCAGGTGTACCTTGGATAGGCTCTGGGGCAGATCTACTGTGTGCTTTAGTTGCTTTAATTGCAAAAGAGGAAAATAAAATCTCCTTCATTAAGTTGTTTTGACGATTAAGAGAGATGATATATGTGAAGCATGAAGAATAGTTATTGCTACATTGTACTCTTGCTTCAGTACAAGCTGTTATTTTTCTATTCATTAACATATCAATGGATACTATGTCCAAAGTAGCTGTCACATCAGCCCAGTCCATGGCCATTGTTGAAGCCACCATCTCCTTGTGCCTGATTATTCTAGCAGCCCCCAAACTCGTCTTTTTTCTTCCACTCTTCCCTTTTTCCATTTCCATTTCATTTTTTACTCTGTTGTGAGTGATATCTGAAAACATACATAGACATAGAATTCTATTTCTGAAATTCTTAGAGCCAAATGTGTTTGAAAATCAGAATTTTGGAGCTTCAAAATTAGTTTTCCCAATTATTTACAAACACCTTCAATGGAATAAAGAGAAGTAAGCTATCATGAAACACATCAATATTTCTACTCTCAAACCTATGAATAGTCACACTTATGGAATTATAGCAATGTCTAGCATTGTAGATGATTTTCTAATAAGAAATAGCACACGAAGCAGTGGGATAAGTACAGAATAAATATTCCATGACATTCTTCTTAGAGGAAGTGTTCAGTAATATTTCCAACTTAACACATGCCTCACATTAAGCTAAATATTAAGCTACTAGAGATCCATACTTACTACATCCTCCTCCTTTAGGATCTCAGAGTAGTAGGTAAATCAAGGTCATTACTAACTTTTTTGTCAAGTTGGGCTGGGCAATGCATTTTCAGGAGTGAAATGCACACAGGGTGAAGCAGCACTCACAAGCCTGTCATTATAAAGCCTCCTTGCAGCACCACTGCAGCTCTGGGCCAGCAGCGTCTCCCTAAACGAGGAAGCTGCGATGCTCTCCAGTTCCACGTCCACGATGAACGCGCTGTGTTCAAGGCTGTTGGTTAACTGATCCCCTATTCGTGCTGTATCATCTTTGGGGATCTTTCCCCCTGTGCTCTCAGTGTCCCCACTGCCACACTCCCATCAGTTCAGGAATGCCCGACAGGGGTCTCACGTTTGGTACTCAGAGTGGTGCTGATGTCAGCTTCTTCTGACTTCTTTAAACCTTTACTTGATAATCTCCCAACATGTAGTGAAGATTGATATAAAATTTCTTCTCCTTAGTGACATGGCAGTTTTAAACTCTTCATCTGCTAGATTATTTGTAAAGTCAGTATAGCCTAAGGTCTATACCTAACATTTGTTAAGATTGATTTATTAATTTTAGCATCTTTTAATTTTTTAAAAAATACCTTACTGTGGTTTAGGTGAGGGTTTGCAATCCAAGTCAATGTGCCATATAAAATTCCACACACACCCCTCTGTGCAACTCTAGCTGCTCTCCCAGCACTGTGGCAGCACTCTCCTCTTTTCCACCGTGTACTTCCGGTATTCATTTAGCTGACTCCTGTCCCCTCCTTTCCACGCTCCCATCTCCCTTCTAGAGAGGGGCTGCTCTGACTGCCTGATGGATGTATTTAAGCCAGGAGGCACCTGCTTCACCAGCATCACTCTCTGTCTTATAGTCTAGCCCAACCTTTGGAGAGCTGACTTCAGTACTGGTTTCACCTCTGGGCTGGCAGCAAAGCTAGTCACCATGTTCTCAGGGGACCCTCCAGGATTTCAGACCATCAAGTCTGATCTTTTAATAGAGTTGTAGATCTGCACCCTTGCTTTCCTTCTGTTACATCAGGGACTCTACATTGTGTTCTCTGTCAGGGCAGTCGTTGGCGGTGGCCGGGCACCATCTAGTTCTGGTAATTTTAGCATGTTAAGAATCATTATTGATTTTTGGATTTCTCAACATCTGTAACTGCAGGAAGCATGGAAGTTGAAAACTTTTTATAGCACTGGGCTGCTAACCTCAAGCTTGTGGTTCAAACCCAAGAACTGCTCCCTGGGAGATAGGTACAGCAGTCTACTTCCTTATTTATTGTTGTTGTGTGCTGTTGAGTCAATTCAGATTCACAGCTACCCTCTATGACATTGTGTAACTGCCCCAAAGGGTTGCCTAGGATGAAATCTTCATGGGATAAGATCACCACGTATTTTCTCCCATGGAGCAGCAGGAGGGTTTGAACTACAGTCTTTTGATTAGCAGCCTAGGACTTAACCATTGTGTGACCAGGGCTCCTTCTGTAAAGATTACAGCCTTGAGAACCACATAGGGCAGTTCCCTTCTGTTCTATAGTGCTGCTGTGAGCTGTGATTGACTCGACCTTTCTGCCACTGGATAAACGAGGCCTTGGACACAGGCTTCAGTACAGGTGTATCACTGGCAGAAATTAAGTGCCACCAACTTTACTTTTTACACAAAGTTCCAGAGGAATGTGTGGAGCAGATGTACAGAGGTGATTGAGTTTTACAGCTTTCTCCTTTTTTCAGTCAACTTGATGGCAGTGGGTTTGGTGTTTTTGATATAATGAACTTAAGCCACTGATAGAAAGTGATCAATGAACCTGATTGCGTCCTTTTTTGTTTTCATTGTGGTTTAAACATGCACAACAGAACATGCTCCACTTTAACAATTTCTGCATGTGGATTTCAGTGACACTGAGAACTGCTCACTTTGTTTTGGGAGAACTTGCTATCAGCACACCTGTTGTTAGAATCCGTAATCACTTTGCACAGTCTCTCCTTAGACATTGTGAGTTCTTTGTTACTTTGTTTTTAAGAATTCAGTCACAGTACAGACTTTTCTTTTCCCAGCAAAGTAACTTTGTACTTAACTGAAGTTTATATGTCATGTAATTTGACACACTTTTTTCATGCAATTTTAATGTATTTGACAATGAACACTGACTTTCTCATCATGGATTTTTTTTTTAGCTAGTTTTCACCAGCATTTCTCACCCCCGGGCAACTTCGTGCTTCACGAGGTACTTGGTAATGTTGAGAGACGTTTTTCTTGGTCGCATCAAGGGAGATACTATTGGTAAATAATGGGTCGAGACCAAGGATGCTGTTAAACATCCCACAGTGCCAGGGAGATCTCACCCCGTAAGGAAGAAGCATTCAGTCCAAAATGTCAAAGGGCCCAACCTGCAAACACTGGCTTACATGGAGCTGCTTCTAAAATTTCTAGACTTGCATGTCATACATGTACATGTTTTGCAATTCACTTCTTCATGGTTTGTTTTAGCTTCTTTCTACGCTAGAATGCTAGCAAGTTTAGCACCTTGTTGTTGCGTTTATTCAGACAATGTGAAGTCAAGATCTCAACTATTTTCTTTTACACTGTTTTCCAGTATTTGATGAGACCTGATCATCACCATCTCTGCTAACATGCAGGGTCCTGACGGCCACAGTATTTTTCAGTGCAATGCCTGATATGACAGCAGTAATTCTACATTCTATACTCATCTTTTTTATCATTGTAAACTAAAAGATTATTCTTTAACTTTGTTCTTGTTGTTATTTTGACAGATCATAGTTTCATTAGACTTAAAACAAAATCCACACGAATATACAGAAGCACGTAGGTGTGTCAGCGCTCACAGATACATCTGATCTCTTACCTCAACAGGCCAGGTTTGCCAAATGTGTTTTGGCATGGACTTCATTCCCACACCCACCCCTCACACAAGATCTTTGGATTTTGAAATATAGTGAAGGGATAGGGGACCTGTATTAGATCATGGTTAAATCTGCTTAAAGCAGTAACTACTCATTTCCTATTATATTTTGTATGAATCCAGAATCACCTACAAGAATTTCAAGCACCAGGCCCCATGTGATCTCCTCCGATGACCTTTTCTGCCCTTTCTCCTCACTCTGTGTGCTTCAGTGAAGCCTTGTCTTCTGGTTTTTTGTTTGAAGTTCATCAGTTCTTTTGAACCTTTACACACAGTATTAGCGTTACCTGAAATGTGCCTCTCTTTTAGCTCAGACTCACACATACCCCAGCCTTCCCCTTGCTCACATCAACTCAATGTTTCATGTCATCTGTCTTAGCTATATAGTACTGCCACAACCAAAATAATACAAGTAGGTGGCTTTAAAACAAATTTATTTTCTTACAGTTTAGGAGACTGGAAGTCTGAAATTGGGTGCTAGCCATAGGGACTGTTTTCCTTTCTCTGTGGGTCTGGGGGAAGGTTTTGTGTCTTTCAGTTCTCTTCCTCAGAGAGCGTCCTAGAACTTGGCAGCTGTTTTCCCCCATGCCTGCTTGCTTGCTCAATCTACTGTTTGTCCATTTCCCCTAGGTTTTCTAATTTGTTAAAGTACAGACTTTCATAGTATTCTGTTATGATATTTTTGATTTCTGTTGCATCCGTGGTGACAACTCCCCTCTCATTTCTAATTTGGGTTATTTGTTTCCTTTCCTGCTTTTCTTTAGTAAGTTTAGCCAGTGGTTTGTCAATTTTGTTGATCTTTTCAAAAAACCAGCTTTTGGTCTTTCAATTTTTTCAGTGGTTTTTCTATTCTCTAATTCATTTAGCTCTGCTCTAATCTTTATGATCTCCTTTCTTCTGGTGACTGAGGGGTTCCTCTGTTGTTCTCTTTCTACTTGTTCAAGCTGTAGGGTTAGTTCTTTGATTTGGTTTCTTTCTTCCTTCCAGATGTGTGCGTTTATGGAGATAAACAGACCTCTGAGCACTGCTTTGGCTGTATCCCACAGGTTCTGGTAGGAAGTGTTTTCGTCCTCATTGGAATCCATGAATTTCTTTATTTCATCCTTGATTTCCTCTATAACCCATGTTTTTTTGAGCAAGATGTTGTTCAGTTTCCAACAGTTCCACTTTCTATCTATGTTTTTTTCTGCTACTGATTTCCACTTTTATGGCTTTATGATCTGAGACAATCCTTTGCAGTAATTCAATGGTATGAATTTTGTTGAGCATTGCATTATGGCCTATCACATGGTCAATTCTGGAGAATGTTCCATGTGCACTGGAGAAGAAGGTGTAGTTGTCTGCTGATGGGTAGAAAGTTCTGTATATATCAATGAGATTTAGTTGGTTAATGTGTCAATGAGGTCTCCTGTATCTTTGCTGAGCTTTTTTCTAGATGATCTGTCTAGTATTGAGAGTGGAGTGTTGAAGTCTCCCACTATTATTGTGGAGTCATCTAACTCTCTTTTGAGTGTAGTCAGTGTTTCTTCGACGTATTTAGGTGCTCTGATATTAGGTGCATAAATATTTAATATAGTTAAGTCTTGCTTGTGTACTGAACCTTTCAGCAATAAATAGTGTCCATCTTTGTCCATGATGGTGGATTTGACATTAAAATTGATTTTGTCTGAGATTAGAATTGCCACCCCTGCTCTTCTTTGTTCATTGTTAGCTTGATATGTGTTCTTCCATCCTTTAATTTTCAGTTTGTTCCTATCTTTAGGTCTCAAGTGAGTTTCTTGTAGACAACATATGGATGGGTCATGTCTTTTGATCCAAGATGACACTCGGTGTATCTTTACTGGAGCATTCAGTCCATTCACATTCAATGTAATTATTGATAGGTATGTGTTCACTGCTGCCATTGTGATATGTTTATTTTTATGTAGATGTTTTCTCTGTTGTTCTTATATATAAAGTTAGTGGTTTCATTCTTCTAAGCCAGAGCCAAGAACTTCTTTCAGTCTTTCTTATAGTTTTGGTTTGGTTTTTACAAAATCTCTGAGTTTCTGTTTATCTGGGAATGTCTTAATTTCATTTCCATATTTGAATGATAGTTTTGCAGGATATATAATTCATGGTTGAAAGTTCTTCTCCTTCAAGGCTTTGAATGTGTCATGCCACTGTCCCATGCCAGCATGGTTTCTGCTGAGAAATCTGAAGAAAGCCTACAGGGTTTCCCTCTGAATATTAGCTTTGCTTTGAGTCTTGCTGCCTTTAAGAGTTGCTACTTATGTTTCATTTTGTTAAGCTTGATTATAATATGTCTTGGAGTCTTTCTTTTGAGATCCATATTGGGTGGTGTATGACATGCACCTGAGATGTTTATATTCTCTTCCTTCATGATTTCTGGGAATTTTTCTGTCAGCAGCTCAGCAATGATACTCTTTGTGTTCTCAGATATCTCACCCTGTTCAGAGACTTCAATTAATCGAAGGTTGTTCCTCTTAATAGAGTCCCACATGCTTCTTAATGCCTCTTTGTATTTCTTGTTTCTTTTTTCTGATTTCTGCTCATAGATGCTGGCGTCAGTAGCTCTGTCTTCCAAGTCAGAAATTCTTTTTTCTATTTGTTCCATTCTGGTTTTTTGGATTTGCATTGAAGTTTTTATGTCTTTGATTTTGTTCTTGATCTGTTGGATTTCAGAGTACTGGTGTTCCATCAGATCGAACAGCTTGCTTAATTTTTCATTTTGTTCTGCTGCATTTTGTATAAGGTCTAGAAGGGCTCTGTATATAATCATTTTGTATTCACTTTCTGATGCTTTCATAAAAGTGTCTTCATCTGGAAAATTCCTTGGTTGCTTTGTTTGGGAGCCTTCTGAAGCCATGGGTGATTTCTTGTATGCCACAAGTGTCTGTTGCTTTTTGGGTCCCATGTGAGTATGTAGAGGCTGGGAGAGGTACTGTGAGGATGGACTGCAGATGTTTCTCTAGGCTGCCTTAAAATGTAAAGCAAAAGGTATCTGACCACTTCCCAAGTCAGTCAGGTTTCCCGGTCTAGAGGTCCCTCTTCTCAGCTGGCAAAGTAAGCACCACTATATCCAACCCCAGATGATACAAACTAGTTCAGAATACAGCAATGGTACTGCCCTGTTGGCCTCTGCTGACAGGGCCTAGCCTTAGGCAACACTGCATAGAGTACTGCTTTTCTGGTAGAAAAGTGCTCTCCTGTGGGCAGGCTCTGTCTCCCCAGCTAAGAGTTAGGTCCAGCTGTGGCCACCGTGTCCAGGATGGCACCCTCCACACAGGCAGCAGACAGAAGGGCTAAAGGTGCCAAGAGGCAGTGATTCCTCTGCTTCTGTTGCAGGGCCCGTAACGTAGGTGGCACTGTGTAATTTACAGTTTTTATGTCAGAGAAGCACTGTCCTGTTTGCAGGCGCTGGCTCCCAGGCTAAGAATGAGGTCCCGCTAAAATCTCCATACCAACACGGTGTCCCGCACACTGACTGTGAAATTCCATACAGACCTCGCTGTGGCAGACGTAAAACGACAGGCTTGAAGTGGCTGGATTAACAGAGTCCTAAGCCTGGCTCTCAAAATACGGGAATTTTGTCTGCCTATCCCCCCAGCAGTGTGTCTGAGTCTAGCTGCTAGGCAAGACCCAGTTCTGCCCGCCGGCCAAGACAGAGGAAAAAAAAATCAAAATGGTGCATTTAACTTCCCTCCATGAGAGCCAGGGCTAGCCAGGAGCCGGAGTCGGAGAAAGAGAGGAGGTTTTTCCCTCAGTGGTAGGAAGTCCACAGTAACAGCCCTGTGCCGTGTCCTGGGACTGATTAGGTGATCAGAAGGCTCCGTTTGATTATCAGTTGAGGACTTGGTTTCCAGAGGGATAGAAGGAGACGTGTGCCTAGTCTGCCCTCTTGACTCGGAATCCCTGAATCTACTCTTAGTATATCTCGAAAAGGGCAGACTTCAGACACAACCTACACAGGTACTGTTTCCTTAACGTTGCAAAGAAAATTCATTAGGATTTACACCGCATTTTGGGGGAGGGAGGACACAGTTCAATCCACAGCGTCATCATAAAGTCACTTTTCAGAGAGTCCTTCCTGAGAAAGTGTCTACAGAACGGAGGAGGTGGGAGTGTTAGAGGACAGGTGAAGAACCGTGGGAGGTGAGAGGGCCGGAGGCTTCAGGAAAAGGTGGCGTAGACGGCAGCGACGGGGACAAATCCTCCTCGGGCTCCCACTCGGGGACCCCCCAGCCGAGCAGCTGAGCAGCGTGGGTCACAGGACCTGGGGACAGGGGCGCCCTGTCCCTGCGCGGGCTCAATCAGGATCCGGCGGCGGCAGATGAAGCCGCCCAGGTGGGTGGTCGGTGCCGCGGGGGGCCGCTCGGGAGCCTCAGTGTCGCCCCCGCCTGGCTGGTGGGCTTCGCAGGCGGTTTCCTCCCGAGAAGCTGCAGGTGACGGGATCCTCCTGTCCCCACAGTACATTTCCTGGAGCAGGTTAGCCATGAATGTCATTTCATCAACGGGACGGAGCGCGTGCGGTTTCTGGACAGATACTTCTATAACCGGGAGGAGTACGCGTGCTTCGACAGCGACGTGGGCGAGTACAGGGCGGTGACGGAGCTGGGGCGGCCGGACGCCGAGTACTGGAACGGCCAGCAGGCGATCCTGGAGCAGAAACGGGCCGAGTTGGACACGTTCTGCAGACACAACTACGGGGTTATCGAGGGCTTCACACTGCAGCGGCGAGGTGAGCGCGGCGGACTGTGTGTGTGTGTGTGTGTGTGTGGGTGTGGGTGTGTGTGTGTGTGTGTGTGTGTGCTGTGGGGGCGCAGGACGGAGGAGGGTGGGTGTCAGGGCGGGGGGCGGCTGCAGGAGGGGCCCTTCGGGGTGTCCTTGGGTCACTGTGCGGAGAGCTGAAGGGGGACAGGAGACGAGAGCGCCCACCTCTGGGGGGATAACGGGGGACTAACCCAGGCTATCCTTGACATGGGACCTGCTCAGCCCCGAAACCCTAAAGTAACAAGCTGTCTGTTGTTTGTTTGTCAAGGTATTTCGTTGAGCAAAAAGTACCAGAGCAATGTATTTATTATGCTTTCGGGAGATGGGGGTGAAGGAAATTCTGAGACACCTCTGACATTTCTGAGGCCTCTTTTAGATCTAAATTTCCGGCTGTTATTGTCTTTTTTTTTCAGTATATGTATTTTTACATAGCTGACATAATTATAAAAATACCTTTTTTGAAGTATGATTTTTTTTAGTATCATATCAAATGTCTCCATTTTTATAACACTACTATTATTTAACAAGTTACAAATCATTGCTTCATGTAGTGATGACATGCTTTAGCCTGTAGTCACCTTTCTTAGTTTATTTATTTTTCTTAATATTCTTGACTACTCAGCTGAAAGTTTGTCTTAATTTTTGTTTGGTGGTCCTTAATTTCCGAAGCTCTTAAAGGTTTTTCATGTATTCACTGGCCAGTGATAATTACTACTCTAAGAATGATTTATTGACTATTGTTTCAAGGATTTTACTGTTTTTCACAGAAGTGGATTCTCTACAAACTTATATTACTAATGTGCTATTGTTTGATTTAGCATTTTCCTCAGTTTGTGGTTTATAGTTGGACTATTATTTTCAATACTGACAATATAAACATTTTGATAGTCGGATCCGACTCGACGGCACTTGGCTGGCTTATTAGAAAATTGTTAGTAATGATTTAATATCAATCTTAAATTAATCATTTTGTGATTGTGGAGAAGTCTGAAGTTTTTCCTGCCTTTTAGATAAGAACTGTATTTACAGAAGGCCTGCTAGTGTCAGAGACTGTGAAAGGTATTGGGCACATGTGTGAATGACCCCCAGACACTCTGGACATCAAATTTCACTTTTGAATGAAAGACAATTGTAAAAGGGTAACAATCCTAACACTACGTATTGTTTGTATGAAAAGCTGAGAGGCATCGATCAGATGAGAGCAAATATTGTAAGTTTCTTGGAAGAATGAATTTATCCCTCCTTGAGATCTCGCACATTCCTGGGACTCAGCTCACAGAGTCAGCGGACCACCTGTCTGTCCCTGCTTCCCAGTGGGAGGACCATCTCTGTGGCTCTGAAGATGTGAACACATCCAGACAGCCTTCTAGGACTCCATGCTCTTATCTCCCCTCCTCTCCCACTGCTGCTCCTCAACCTCTCCATACTACTTTGAACTGCATTTTCTGTCACGATTAACAATGACAATAACTAGCTAACTGTTGTACATGTTCTAATAGCATCGATTCTCCCATAACCGTAATAGTTAAGTTACTATCATTATTCCTCTTTATAGGTGAGAAAGCTGAGACATCGAGGAATTTAATGAAACTGTCCCAAGACCATCTAGTAAGAGGCAGAAACTGGATTGGAACCCAGCCCCTCTGACACTAAAAATCATGCTTTGCTTTAAACACTACAGGCCTTGCAAAGGTTACAATAGTGGACAGCTGCTTCAATTATGAGAAAACCCAGTGTTATCAGTGTCTCTAAAGGCTAATAAGTCCATGTGCAAGGATTAAATTCAAGGCCCTTGACATACTGACCCATGTGGCCACATGACCAGCTTGAGGGAGGCCTGGCCAAGACTGAGGAGCCTTCGTGGCATAGTGGTTAACAAACCATATAGGTTTCCTATGAGTGGAAATCCACAGACAGCAATGTATTTGTTGTCTTTTTTTTCCCCCCTCAAGATTTGAATCTGGGTTTGAAGAGAGACAGAAAGGCAGCCAAGCAGGAGCTCCTCTGACTTCCTCACTTCTCTCTGCTTTTTCTGTCCTAGTGGAGCCTGTGGTGACCGTGTATCCTGCAAAGACTCAGCCCCTGCAGCACCACAACCTCCTGGTCTGCTCTGTCAATGGTTTCTATCCAGGCCGCATTGAAGTCAGATGGTTCCGGAATGGCCAGGAGGAGAAGGCTGGGGTCGTCTCCACAGGCCTGATCCAGAATGGAGACTGGACCTTCCAGATCCTGGTGATGCTGGAAACCATTCCTCGGAGGGGAGAGGTTTACTCCTGCCAAGTGGAGCACCCAAGCCTGACCGCCCCTGTCACAGTGGAGTGGAGTGAGATGCTCTCTGACCTCATTACTTCCTCACTAACCAAGAAGGGGCGCTTTGCTTATCCCTGAGTGTTAGGTTTCTCCTCCCCTCACACTATGTTTTCATCTGTTCCATGTTCTCCTTTCCGTCAGCACAGGTCACTGAGCATAATAGCCCTGTGATCCTTTCTACAGGCACCTATACCATCAGAGAGGCAGGTATGCCTGGTTGGCAGAAGAGAGGTTGTCCTGGTTTTGAAACTTTTTATATCACAGGACAGGGTCACCCTCTTGGCCCTGGGTACCAGTCCCCTACCCATGAGGCTGGGCTTCTGCTTGCAGTGCTGTTGCTCTAAGCTGCAGAGATGTTCCCTGTGATCTTAGGAGAGAAACATCCTGACCTGAGGGGAACGCAGTCTCAGCTCTGCTTGTTATTAGTTCTGTCACTGTGGACAAGCTACTTAACCTCACTGAGGCCCAGGCCCCTCACTCAGAAGGTGGGTGCTGAGACCTTCTGTCAAGGCTCTGATATTTAATAAGCTCCATGCCTGAACATTGTATTTCCTCAATGAGATTTTTAAACTTTGTCTCCCAGAAGTGACCAGCTATTCTATTTTTCATTCTCAAAGCTCTAAATCTCAGAGTCTCAATTAGAGAATTTGGATTTCTGGTAAAAGTCACTAAATCTGACTTCTTCTCTTAGGAGCACAGTCTGACTCTGCACAGAGCAAGATGCTGAGTGGAATTGGGGGCTTGGTTCTGGGTCTGCTTTTCCTCGGGGTGGGACTGTTCTTCCACTTCAGGAATCAGAAAGGTGAGGAACCTGCTGGTTGGTATGTAAAATTCCCTATAGACTTTTCTGAGGGAAGAAATGTGGCTTTGTTACAATTAGATTTTTGTACAGTGGTGACCTTGTTTAAAGCTTTGTTTTCCAGTTAATCCCAAATTTTAGGGCATTTGGAAACAGAAAAAAACAATTTTTTTTTTGTGCAAGTATAATGGCCATAACCAGTGGCAGATAAAAGAAAGGCTCTATGCCTGGGGCATCCTGGGGCAAGTGAGAGACGAGTCCTTGAAGCTGATACAATTCTGCTGGGTTTGTGTGGCAGAAGCTTGATAGACTGGAGGCTGTGAGACCCTGGTGTCCACTCTGTCACTGTGTGAGCTGGGTTGTAGCATAGAGACATCTCAGGTGGCAGATCTCAATGTGTGTGAGGACAGATGTGCCTCTGTGTCTTGTAACTTGTGTCTTCTTTCTTCCCCAGCACACTCTGGACTTCAACCAACAGGTAATGCACTCTGGCTCTCTTAAAATTGATAGTAGAGGACATAAGACAGGAGATAGAAATATCAGGAAAGACTTTGAATTCAGATTTCTGATCAGGCAGTTTGTGCTAAGATTCTTATCTCTGATGCCCTGTGCTCCAGAGCAGCAATGGGTCATGGAGACGTAGGGCACTGTTTTTGGTTTCTTCTGCCTGGATTGCTGTAACATGAAGGCCTGGGAGATGGGGAAGGAAGTGTCTTCTGTAGTTAGGTTTGGAAACCACGCTTCTCTGTCCTCTTCAGGTCTCCTGAGCTGAAATGAAGGCGGTGACTCTCGAGGAAGAAACTTCTTCCCCAGCTTCTTCACAGCATAAGAAGATTTTAAGCTTCAGTCTTGCTCTTCCACACAGAGAAGGGTTCTTCAGGATCTGGCTCACTTCTGGATCAGTGGCCATATAGAAAATGCCCTCCTTGATTGGTTTCCTCACCCCGGCCCTGGCCTGGAGGTCCCTAAGATTGCTTACAGTACTTGTGTTCCTTTTTCCCGGTTTCCTTTGTTTTCAGTCCTTACCCATCTCCCTGTGTCTGAACTCACCATCTGCTCACATCACTTCCCAAGAGTTTTCTCAAATAAACATGGAGTGAAAAATCATCTTTTTTCTGCAGCTTCAGGAAAAAGAAATAGTAATACAAGAGAAAATAAGGAGTGCATTGCAATAAAATAAAAAATAATTCGTTTCACTTATATTTCTGTATTTGGGTCTTATATAGATCCAGAAGATTGCCTTGCTTTCTTTTTCTTAGGTTTTCTGTTTCTTATAAGGAATATTTCACTGTGCTGGGAGAAAGCCCTCTAGTGAGCTCAAATCATAACGGTCTCGTATACCTTAGCATTATCTAAGGCAATTACGTATGTCCCCTTCTACCATGGGCTACAGGTGTGAGACAACAGATAGGAGAAACCGTGCTGTCTGAAACTACTAGTGTGTCAGTAGTTCTAGTTAACTTTTTCATGAAGGCCTCTATTTTCTTTCCAGGTTGCATCAATTCGTGTTTTGAATCTGTGTGTGTGCATGAGCACATCGAGTATGAAATTCCAGACACAAACCCAATTACAATTTTAAAACAAGTACGCAAAGTTGCTGCTCACTTGTTTTGTTCTTAGAACTTAATGTGTTGATAATTTTATGAAGAAAATGAAATTTTCCAAGGAAATTTTATTAAAAAGAAGCATAATGAGGAATGACCGGTTCTATAACATGCTGAAACATAACATGTATTTTAATAAGCATGTTTTGGGTATTGACTCATTGTTGCTCAAATGCACCAGTAAAACAGTCTAGAATTAGATGCTAAAATATTTGAGGTTTACTTTAAGATTAATGCTGAGTTTCAAGGAAGGTCTGCCTATACTCATTCCTTAAAGAAAACATACAGTTAATAAGCAGAAGTAACATTGTATGTACTACTATTATCATCAGTTTGTACATCTACAACTTTCTAAACCCTGATGCCTTGTAGGTGGAAATGTATGATGTTACACTCACTTTGGAAAACAATTTGGCAATATCTCAAAAGCTTATACATCTGTCATGTTGTTTTATTAGTATCATTGAGACAGCTATGGCTCACAGTGACAGTCATTAATTGAATTTTGCCCCCTCAAATATTTGTCAACATGCTATGATTTGGTTCAGTCCCACCTTAATATTAAAAGTGACATCTTTGTATTTTTAACACTTCACAGAAGTGTTTGCAGTAGATTTTCCAAATGCAGTATGTTAATTGTTTTCTTGACTGCTGCTTCCATGGGTGTTGATTATGGATACAAGCAAAGGAAATCCTTGATAATGTCGACATTTTCTTCATTTAGGATGTTGTCACATGAGCCAGTCATTTCACTACTTGGAACTTACACAAGGAAAATGAAGATGTATGTCTTGAGAAAGACAGATACACAAATGTTGATAGACATCTGTAGTCATGATAGCCCCAAACTGGAAATAAACATCCATCAGCTAAGGAAAGCATAAACAGAATGTACTATATCCATGCAATGGAATACTGTTCAACAATAAAAAGAAGAAAATGCTGATATATGCTGCAAAATGGGTATACTTAAAAACAAGGTACTAAGTGAAGCAAACCAGACACAAAACTATTTGTCATATGATTCTGTTTACATGAAATGTTCAGAAAAGGCAAAAATATAGACACAGAAAGTACATCAGTGGTTGTCTCAGGCTTGGAGTGGGGATGCAGTTTATCTGTAAACAGGCACCTCTTTGGGGTGATGACATCATCCCCAAATTGGATTGTGGTGATAGTGGCACAAATCCATAATTTCACTAAAATCATTGAAATTTGCATGTACAATGAGTGTGTTTTGTGGTTCATAAATTTTATCTCAAGAAACCTATCGAGAATGGAATGGACTTGGCAATGCAGAGTAACCATATGTTGGAAGCACTTTATGGTTCTATACATCTATAGGATATCATCTTGCTGACCTCTGGCTGGAGGAAGGGGAGTGGACGGAGAGGAGGGGAAAGGAGACTGCTGGGAGGATGAGACACGTATGGAGCAGAGAGGAATAGTGCAGTCACCAGACAGGGAAAGCAGTGGAAGCTGCATATGGGGGGCATGTAAATTTACATGTGAATGTACATTTTTACTCAGTTATGTTAAATAAAAAAAAATGAAAATAAAGAGTAAACAACAAAAAAAAAAAAAAAAAAGAAACCTGTCGAGGTAATCTTGAAATAAAAAGTCTTTCTACTGAAAACAAACAAAAAAATCTGGAAGGCATAATGGAAAAATACATATTTGAATAAAAACTTAAAATTTCTTTGTATGGAAAAAATGACAAAATGAAAGAACTAAATAAACTTCAGAGAAAAAATTTCTACAGGTAAGGCTTGTAAAATTGTCCATGTACCCTATAAAATTGTCAATGAATTAATAAGTGAACAAGAATTCAGGAGAAAAATAGACAAAGAATATAAAGTATTTACAGAAGAGATATGCCAATGGACAATACAATATATGCCTAAGCTCACTAAGAATCAAAAAATTACAATTCAAATAACAATGTGATGAATTATTTCTCCCCTTAAATTTGTAAGTGTAATTCTTTTATTAAAATCCAGAAACCCTAAGACTCTATGGGAATGGAATGTCTCATATACCGTTATTAGAATTGTGAATGGCTGGCAGTTTGGGAGTATCTATTTGGATTCAAAACTGAAGTGTAATATGATTGACAAAAACGACAATATTCACTCTCGATGCCTATCTAAAATTTCAGCCCTGTAAGAGCCCAAGGAGACTAGAATTGAACGTTTGTTTTACGCAGGTTTGCAATATATAGAGTATTTTCAAATTTGAAAGGAAAAATTGATAAATTATTATTGCTTATAAAAATTCTGTACCACAAAAAACTACAAAATACACAAGATGACAACATACTGCAGTGTGATATTTGGGTATTTGTATGGTGATGTGAATGTAAACTGGTATATTCCTTTTGGTGTCTTGAATATTCCAGTATTTCCATCCTAGATGTTTACACTCTAGATAAACTCTCACATGCATGCCCAAGATAACATAATAAAATAGTTCATTGTCAAAGGGACAAATATTGTATGAGACCCTTATGATAAGAGCTTAAAAACAGATTCATGCGTAGAAAAAAAAAAGATCCTTTGATGGCTGCAGGGGTGGGGAGGGAGGAAGGACGAGGCGTGGAGGATGTAGATTAGATAGCTGACAGAAATTTGGTTGGGTGAAATCGGTGACAGCACACATTAGAAAGAAAATCAATATTAACTGGACTTCAGCATAACTTGAGTACATCTCCCATTCCAACCCAATATTGCAAGGACAGAGTAGCTCAGACAGGGGTTGCAGACTATGCTATTGGGTGAAATCAAGGCCAATTGGCACAATCAGCATTTTGCTAATGAGGGCTCACTGCATCCGATATTGGTGAGTGGTGTCAGGGATCTTAAAAGCTGCCAAGACGCTATTTGAGGGTACAGCCAATGGTCCCAACTCAACAGGATTGGACAATCTCCGACGACCAGAACCACATGGGGGAAAGAGAACCCAGAAGACAGAGAGACCCATGTAAGTGGATCTCTACATTGAATTGGGACTGGAAGAATAGGATGGTGCCCAGCCACCACCAATGATAGCCGCGATAGAGCTTAGAAAATTGAGTCTCACTGGCAACACAAAAATAAATAGAATAATGAGATACCATCTCACCCTAAAAAGGTTGGCCATGATCCAAAAAAAGAAAGGCAAAACAATAAATGCTGGAGAGGCTGTGGAGATACTAGAACTCTCCTACACTGTTGGTGTGATTGCAAAATGCTGCAACCTCTTTGGAAAGCAATTTGGTGCTCCCTTAAAAAATTGGATATAAATATATCACTGGACCCAGTAATTCCACTGGTTGGAATAAATCCTACAGAATCAAGGCCATTCACACCAACGGATACATGCACACGAATGTTTATTGCAGCACAGTCCACAATAGCACAAAGATGGAACCAACCCAAATGCCCAACAATAGAGGAATGGATAGTTAAACTATGGTATATATACTCAATGGAACACTACACAATGATAAAGAACAACGATGATTTCAGGAAACATCTCATAACCTGGTTTCAACTGGCGCACACTATGTTGAGTGAAAGTAGTCAGCAACAGAAGGACAAATATTGTATGAGACCCCTATGATAAGAACTTAAAATCAGACTCATGCATAGAAGATTCTTTGATGGCTGCAAGGGTGGGGAGGTTGGGAGGGTAGTGGGGGAAGAGTTTAGATTAGATAGTTGTTACAAGTTTGGTTGGGTTAAATCGGTGACAGCACACATTAGTAAGAAGATTAATATTAACTGAACTTCAACACAACTTGAGTACTTCTCCCATCTCAACCCAACTACTCTACCCAGTGTAGTTGATGTAGGGGACCGGGGGCTGTGCTCTCAGGAGAAATCGAGGCCAATGGGCACGTTTAGCATTTTACTAAGAGAGTCTACTGCACCACACATTGGTGAGCGGTGTCTGGGGCCTTAAAAGCTGCCAAAATGCCATCTGAGGGTACAGTAAATGGTCCCAACTCATTAGGAATGGTTGATCACCAAGGTCCATAACATGGGGGAAAGAGAACCCAGAAGACAGAGAGACCCACGTGAGTGGGTGACTACATCGACTTGTGACCGGAAGAACCAGATGGTGCCCTGCCACCACCAGTGATAGCCACAATGGAGCTCACAAAGTTGTCTTACTGACAACACAAGAATAAATAGGGGTGCACCCTGAGGTCTCTACTAAAAGACCACAATTGATGGTCCAGGGCCTTCGGGGTTCCCCTGGGAGCACAGCCTTTTGCCCTGATGCTGCCCCTGTCCATGAATCATAATGAAGGTCAACTCTTCAGACAGCAATGGATTGGACTTGGTGATGCTGAGTGACAATATTTTGTGGGTACTTCACGGTTCTATGCATCTATAGGATGTCATCCTGCCGACCTCATACTGGAGGAAGGGAAGTGGGTGAAGAGGAGGAGATAGGAGACTGTTGGGAGGACAGGACATGTACGGAGCAGAGAGGAAGAGCGCACTGTCACCACGTAGGGAGAGCTGTGGAAGCTGCATACAGGTGAGCACGGAAATTTATATGGGAATGTACATTTTCATTCAATCATAAAAATAAGAAAAAGAGTTCGTTGTACCACAGTAATAGAAGGAGAAAAACAATCTGAAATTTCAGACAGAAAATGGATAAACTGTGATACACTCATACAAAGAAATAGTATTCAGAGCTTTAAATAAATGGATTAAGACTCTTCACAGGGATAAGAAAAAAAATCATAAGTTGTAGATGCAGACAAATCTAAAAATCCTAAGTCATCTACTGAATTGTGTTCTTCAAAAATGTGTGCAGCCTTCTGGCTAGGCCATGATTCCTTGTATGTGTGATAATCCTATATGCTGTAAACCCTGCCTCAGTGATGTTAAAGAAGGAGGATGGATGGCAGTTTTGTTTGTGGGCAGGACTCAATGTGCAAGATTGCATTGTCCCATGAGGCAGTCTCTTGAGAGATAAGAAAAGGGAAGTAAGCAGAGAGCTGGGGACCTCATACCACCAAGAAGCAATGCTGGGTGCAGATCTCAACCTTTGAAAGGGACCCAGGGGCCCTGCATGTGATAATCTCCTCGTTCAGGGGAAGCCTGGCGACAAGGACCTCCCTAAACAGCCAACAGAGAATGCCTTTCCCCGGAGCTGGTGTCCTCAGTTTGGGCTTTCAGCCTACTGGGCTGTGACAGAATGAAATTTCTCTTCTTAAAGCCAGCCACTTGTGGAATCTATGTTAGAGCAGTACCAGATGAGTAAGACACTCCACATTCCAAAAATGAAAAAAAAAAGTTCTTCTTAGTTGAGCATCGACAGACTTCCACTCTCCTCCCCTGGGCCATCTGCTGAATCTCAGCATCAGTGAGATTAAACTCACCACAGAAAGGAGATTTTGATGGGGCAATGAGATGCCAGCAGAGTTTTAAATGGCCTGTGGGCTTGTATGATGGGTTAGAAACTACAGAGTCTCCAGATGTAAAACTCATTTTCCCTGCTGGCTGCTTCTTCTTCAGAACTTTGGCTGAGCTCCTGAGGGTGGTGTGGGAACTTGGAAGGTGGGTAGAAAGCAGGGAAACACCTGTCAGTTATTATGAAAACAGACCTCAGTAAGGAAATCAAAACTACAAATGTTTTCAACCATCTTGAATAATTAACATTTATACCCGACACATATGTTGAATACATCAATAACTACAGAATATGTTTATTCCTGCCAGTGGCACAAAGAATAACCACGAAATGGACCTTACATTAGGCCATGAAACAAGTCTCAATAAACTTCACATGATTAAAATCATACAGAATATATTCTCTGGTCATATACTTATTAAATTACAAATCAATAAGTGAACAAATACTCAAAATCTGAAGTTATATAATCCTGTTATATAATCCTCGGCCATAGGGTCCCTGTGAGTCAGAATTGACTCGAGATTGTGGGTTTGATTTTGATTTGGGGTACTTTGAAGAAGAAATCAAAAGAGAAATTAGAAAATATTTAAAAAACAGAAAACTTAAATGCACTGTCCTCAAGTTGATTTAGAATCACAGCAACTCTACAGGACAAAGCAGAACTGCCCCCGTAGAGTTTCCAAACAAAACTCAAATCTACCTGGTAGATTTGAACTGTCAATCTTTTTACTAGCAGCTGTAGCTCTTAACTACAATGCCACCAGGGTTTCTTTTTAAAATAAAGGAATATTGAAGAAGATTTCCAAATTTGCGAGCTATAACTAAAGCAGTTCTTACATGGAAATTTGTGGTTTCAATGTTTATATTACAAAAAAGAAATACTAAAAATCAGAGATAAGCTTAATCTAGCAAATGCAGACTTAGCTAAAAGCAGTATAAGAAAGGAATAGAAAAGCGGGTATTGATAAAATTGAAAAAAGAGGTACGATAAAGAAAATCAACAGAATCAGAAAGTTTTTCTTTGAGTTAGCTTGTGTCTTTGTTTATTTGATAAACCACCTGCAAGACATCTAAGGAAAAAGGAAGAAAGAAACCCTCCAAATTACAAATTTATCAACATCTGGAATAAAAAAAATGATGTTACAGACATTAAAGATACTAAGACAATATTACAAAGAATTCCTGCCAGTAGATCTGACATCTTAGATGAAATTCCTTGACTAATACAATGTTTAATTTTGTATTTCTTTGTAACAAATCACCCAAAGGCTTACTGGTTTAAAACTACAGCCATGCAGGTCTTTTACAGCTGTAGGAGTTAATAAGCTGAGCTGGCTGGTTCTCACTGGATTCTCCCGTTTGGTTCCAGAGAGACAGCAGCTGGGGCTGAGACCCTGGGAGGCTCAGCTGGGACACTGAACCGCTCTCCCTCTGCATTGCAGTTCCAGGGCCTCTAAAGCCTGTGTGGCCTCATCAGCAGGGAGGACAGACTTCTCACCCGATGGCTCAGTACTTACAGGAACATATTTACCAAGAGGAAAGTAAAAGCTGCTAAGGCAGAGCTTCAGAAACTGTGTGGTATAATTTCCACAACATCGCATAGGAGCCCTGGTGGTACAACGGTCAGACACTTGGCTGCTGATTGGATGCTGGCATTAGAATCTGCTCAGAGGATCTGCTTCCTACAGATTACAGCAAAGAAAACAACTCTACGGGGCAGTTCTACTGCACAGTACATGCGGTTGCCATCGACTGCACAGTAATTTGCATGGTGGGCTTTTTGTTTATCTATGTATTCTTTTTTTTGTCTCTGAGGTAAATAACAAACACTTTTTAACATATTTTAATCTATTTTACACAATACATCAAAACTGAAATAGACACACATGATAGACAATCCACATAGTCCTATATCTGATGAGGAAAGTGTGACTTAATAAATGCATCCCTCAAAATAAATTCAAGGCTTAGTTTGCCTTAATATTAAATAGTCATAAATATATTCAATCCACGTGGAACTGATTTAATTGCTGATTTGAATAGGTGTCATGGTAAATTTTTTTGAAATGGATATTCAAATGACTAAGCAACATTTATTGAAAAGACCATCTCTTCCCACAATACTCTGCAGAGCCACCACAGACGAGGGCATTGTGTTTGAAAGGGTGTCTGTTTACAGAATTTCTATTCATTTCACTTGTCTAGTTCACTGCACTTGAGTCAATATCACACCATGCTAACCAATACAGCTTTATAGTAGATCTTATTATCGTGGGCTGAATTTCCTTATTTTTCAATATGTGCTTGGCTAATCTATGAGTGGGAATCATCTCAACGACAGTGAATATGGGTAATCTAAAACATTAGCGTTTACCTATGAATTTTAAATTCAACTTGACAATTGCCCCTGCCACCCAAAACAGAAAACAGAAATAACATAAATAAAGTATGTATGTAAGAAAATGAAAACCTTGCCAAGATTTTCAGTGTAATCTCCCACCCCCCCATACAGATATGGAGATGAGGAAGATTTTTAAAATATTTAGCCTTAAAATGCTAATTTTGGGTGTTCTCTTTATTTATTCAATTCTAGTAATGTCTCCCAATGGTCATTCACAAAGTATTTAAGAGTGATTGCAAATTTTCCATCCCTTGCAATTCATGATATTTATTTTCTTACCATTTTTAATTGTCTACAATGTCTATTATTCCAAACACCAAGTGAAAAGTTTCAAATATTTAATCATTGAGTCTGATAGGTACAGTACAGTAGCTGTCTTTTCTTAGACTGATGAAATTCCTTTTACATATTATTTTGCTTATGTATATACTTTAATTCAGGAACACATGCTGACTTCTATCCAAATGGTCTTATAAGTTTCTCCTTCCTTCAATTAATGTGAAAGATTGTATTAATTAATTCTCAAATTCTTACACAAAAACTATGATGTTATCATACTAAAAAGAGGGATATATTACCCTTGCAGATGGAGAGGAATTTAAAAAGATATGCAGATGTCAACATCTGGTTTAAACTTAGAGTAGTAAAGTGGATAATATGGGTAGCCACAAAGCAAAATAACATGTGACATATCAAATAAACAGACATGATACAGGAGTCTCTACAAACACAAAACCAACACTGAAAAAGATGGAAAGTCAACCCACAAAGAAGAATGACCCAGAACACAATATTAAGAGCAACACACAAAAAAATCAACAACACAAAAATAAATGCATCAAAATGATAGCACTAAATACATACCTATCAACAAGTACAGTGAATGTAAACAGACTGAATGCTCCAATACAGGGACAGTGAGTGACATCCTGGATCAAAAGACACAACTCATCCATATGTTGCTTGTAAGAAACATGTCTTAGACTCAAATATACGAAAAACCTAAAATTAAAGGATGGAAAAATGTATACCAAGCCAACAACGTACAAAAAAGAGCAAGAGTGGCAATACTAATCTCAGATAAAATAGGCTTTAATATAAAATCCACTGTAGTGGACAAGGATGGCCACTATTGCTGAAAGGTTTGATACATAAGCGGGATATAACAATATTAAATATTTATGTACCCAGTATCAGAGCATTTAAATACATCGAACAAACACTAAAAACATTGAAAAATGAGATTGATTGCTCCACAGTAATAACTGGAGAATTCAACTTTTTACTTTCAGTAATGGACAGGTCATCTAGAAAAGAAACTCAGAAAAGATTCAGAATATCTTACTGCGATAATTAACCAACTGGACCTCATCAACACTGAACGTTTTACCCATCAACACATAAGTACACCTTCTTTTCCAGTACACATGGAACAGTTTCCAGAATAGACCATGTGTTAGGACGTAAAGCAAGTCTCAACAAAATCTAAGCCATTGAATTATTGCAAAGCGTCTTCTCAGAACACAAAGCTATAAAAGTTTAAATCAATAGCAGAGAAAACATAGGTAGAAATTCTAACTCTTGGAAACAGAACAACACCTTGCTCAAAAAGCCATGGGTTATGGAACAAATCAAAGACAAAATAAAGGAATTTATAGAATCAAATGAGAATGAAAACACATCCTACCAGAACCTGTGGGATACAGCAAAAGCAGTGCTCAGAGGTCAGTTTATCTCTGTAAATGTACACATCTGGAAGGAAAAAAGGACCCAAATCTAAGAATTAACACTACAGCTTGAACAACTAGAAAGAGAGCAGCAGAAGAACCACTCAGACATCAGAAGAAAATGGCTAATAAAGATTAAAGCAGAACTAAATCAATTAGAGAATAGAAGACAAATTGAAAAAATTAACAAAACTAAAAACTAGTTCTTTGAAAAGATCAACAAAACAGATAAGTCACTGGCTAAACTTACAAAAGAAAAACAGCAGAGAAAACAAATAACCCGAATAAGCAATGAGATAGGAGATATCACCACAGGTCCAACTGAAATCAAAAGTATCAAAATAGAATACTACAAATAAAATACTACAAATACTCTAACAGATTTGAAAACCTAGAGAAAATGGACAAATTTCTTGATTCTTATCACCTATCAAAATTATCACAAGGAGAAGTAGAACAACTTCATAAATCTACCAAAAAGGAAAAGATCGAAAATGTCATCAAAAAAACTATCAACCAAAAAAAGTTCTGGCCCAGATAGCTTCACTGGAGAATTCTACCAAACTTTTAGAGGTGAGTTAATCTCAGTACTACTGAGGCTATTTCACAGCATAGAAAGGGATGGAATACTCTCAAATTCATTCTGTGGAGCCAGCATAACCCTGATACCAAAGCCAGGGAAAGATCCCACAAAAAAAGAAAATTACAGATCAATATCACTCACGAACCTAGATGCAAAAATCTTCAACAAAACCTCAGCCAATAGAATTCAACAACATATCAAAAAAAAAAAAAAATCATCACGTCCAAGTTGGATTCATACCTGGGGTGCAAGGCTGGTTCCACATCACATTAATATGATCAACCCACAAATAAGACAAAGTTTAAGAATCACTTGATTTTGTCAATTGATGCAGAAAAGGCATTTGACAAAGTCCAACACACATTCGTGCTAAAAACTCTCAGCAGAATAGGAACAGAGGGGAAATTCTTCAATGCAATAAGGGGCATCTATACAATGCCAACCTCTTACAACATCCTGAATGGAAAGAGACTGAAAGAATTCCCCTTGAGAACAGGAACTGGACAAGGATACCCACTCTCACCACTTTTATTCAGCATTGTACTAGAGGTTTTAGTCAGAACAACTAGATAAGACAAAGAAATAAAGGACATTCACATCAGTAAAGAAGTAAAAATCTCCCTATTTGCAGATGATTTGATTGTATATGCAGAGAATCCTAAAGGATCTGTAAGTAAACAACTGGAATAATGGAAGAATTCAGCAAAGTATCAGCATGTAAGATAAACATAAGTAAATCAGTAAGATTCCTTTATACCAACAGATTATCAAAAAAGAAACCATCAAATCAATACCATTTATTATAACCCCGAGAAGATAAAATACCTAGGAATAAATCTAACTAGAGAAATAAGAGACCTATACAGAGAGAACTATAAGACGTTACTGCACAAAACGAAGAGACTTACTTAAATGGAGAAATCTATCCTGCTCATGGATATGAAGACTTAACATTGTAAAAACATTAATTTTACCCAAAGAAATCTATGTATACAATGCAACCCCGATACAATTTCTGGTGTCTTTTTTTTAACGAGACGGAGAAACAAATTACCAACTGTGTTTGGAAAGGAAAGAAACCCAAGACAAGAAATGCACTACTAAAAAAGAGGAACACACTGGGAGGCCTCACAATACCTGACCTTAGAACCTATTACACTGCCACAGTAGTCAAAACAGCCTGGTACTGGTACAAAAAGAGACATACAGACCAAGGAAACAGAGTTGAGAACCCAAAGAGGAAACCATCTTCTTATGAATAACTGATATTCAACAAAGGCTGTAAGATTGGAAACAGGGGTAAAAATAGTCTCTTTAACAAATGGTGCTGGCAGTGTTGGATATCTATCTGCAAAAACTGAAACAAGATCCATGTCTCACACCTTACACAAAAACTAACTCAAAATAGATCAAAAACCTAGATATCAAATGATAAAGATAACACTAGAAAAAATAGGGTCAATAACAGAAGTTCTAATACACAGCTTAGACCAAATTCAAAAACTGATAAAGAAAGTATGATCACAGAAAATAGGTACATGGGAACTACTAAGAGTCAAACACTCTGCTCATGCAAAGACTTTGTCAAAAGAGACACAAGACCACCTACAGAACACAAGAAAATATTTGATAACAACATGTCAGACTGATGTCTGATCTTCATAATCTACAAGGTCCTACAAAATGTCAACAAGAAAAAGGCAAATAACCCAATTAAGTGATGGTCAAAGGAGATGGACAGACATTTCACCAAAGAGGATACTAGACAGCCAAGAGACACACAAGGAAATGCTCATGATCTTTAGCTATCAGAGAAATCCAAATCAAAACTACAAGGAGATACCATCTCACACCAACAAAGTTGGCCATGAGCCCAAAAAACACAAACCAGTAAATGCTGGAGAGGCTGTGGAGAGACATAAACTCTCCTCAACTGCTGCAAAACTCCTCCTCAACTGCTGCAAAACAGTACAGCCTCTTTGGAAAGCAATTTAGTGCTTTCAGTACAGCAGTACAGCAGTACAGCAGTACAGCAGTACAGCCAACTGCTGCAAAACTCCTCCTCAACTGCTGCAAAACAGTACAGCCTCTTTGGAAAGCAATTTAGTGCTTCCTTAAAAAGTTGGAGACAGATATACCATTTGACTCAGTAACCCCGCTGCTTGGAATATGTCCTACAGAAACAAAGGCTGTCACATGAACAGATACATGCACACACATGTTTATTGGCAGCACAGTACAAAAGATGGAATCAACCCAGATGACCATGAGTAGATGAATGGATAAACAAATTGTGGTACATATACCCGATGGAACATCACATAACAATAAAGCACAATGATGATTTTAAGAAGCATCTCATAACCTGGTTTCAATTGGAAGACACTGTGCTAAATGAAATCAATCAGTGACAAAAGGACAAATATTGTATGAGACACTGCTAGGAGGACTTAAAAACAGACTCATGTACTGAAGAAAAGACTCTTTGACAGCTTAAAAGGTAGGAAGAGAGGGAGAGGGTTGGTCACAGATTAGATATTTGAGAGAAATTTGGTTAGGTGAAAGCAGTGACAGCACACAACAGAAAGTGGATCAACTTAACTGGACTTCAGCATAAACTGAAAACTCTTCTAACCTCAACCTACTACTGCAAGAATGGAGTAGCAGGAGTGGAGTGTGGGGTCTATGCTCTCAGAAGACATCTAGGCCAGATGGCATAACCAGCTTATTGTTAAAAATTTTCTGCACCCCATACTGGTGAGTGGCATTTGGGTTCTTAAAAGCTAGCAAGCTGCCATTTTAGGGACAGCAATTGGTCCTAACTCATCTATAACAGATGGTCACCAAGAACACCAATGACATGAGGTAAAAAGAGCCCAGGAGACAGATGGGCCCGTGTGAATGGGAGATTGTATCAAAATGTGACCAAAAGAACCAGACGGTGCCTGGCCATCACCAAAGACAGCCAAGATGGGGCACATAGTGTTGAGTCCCTGTAGCAACAAGAGAAAAAGAGTAGTGCAGTTCAAGAACTCTACTAAAATGCCATAACTGATGGTCCAATAGCCTGGAGGATCCTCTGGGAGGATGGTCCCTAGACACGCTGCTGCCCCTGACCAGAAAACACTACTGAGGTCAACACTTTCGACAAAAATGGACCAGACTCAGGGACACAATGTGACCATATGGTTGGTGTACTTCATAGTTCTCTCCATTTATAGGATGCTGTCCTACTGGTCTCTTTCTAGATGGGAGAGAAGAGGATGGAGAGGAGGGGACAGGAGATTGTCAGGAGGATATAACAAGTGTAGAACGAAAAGGAGGAGTGTGCTTCACCAGGTAAGGAGAGCAGAAGGAGCTGCAAGTAAGCAGACATGCAAAATCGATTTGGATTGTATACTGTCACTTAATCATAATTATAAAAAAAAAAGAATGTCGGATGGTGATCTATAACAGAATTATGTATTGATGAACACTGTCTGAAACTCTGGTGGTGTAGTACTTAAATGCTACGGCTGCTAACCAAAAGCCTGGCAGTTCAAATTTGCCAGGAGCTCTGTCGATCTGTATGGGGTAGTTCTATTCAAAGGCACTGGGTTTGGTTTTTTGGGGGTTGGTTTAAACATTGCCAGTTAAAAGATACATAGCTTAGTACACATGTATTAATAGGTACTTTTCATACGCACTTTATAGAGAGTTATGAAAATCTGTTTCTTAACATAAATAAAACATGAATTAAAAATTCATTGCTGTTGAGTCAATTCCAACTCATAGTGACCCTATAGGACAGAGGAGAAGTGCCCCACAGGGTTTCCAAGGAGTGCCTGGAGGATTGAAATGGCTGACCTTTTGGTGAGCAGCTGTAGTCCTTAAGCTCTATGCAACCAGAGTTCGCAAACATGTACTGGTTCCAAACAAAAACTGATGATATCAAAATACAGTTCAAACATGGGGAAAAGACAAAATGACATTTCATCAAAGAAGAAAAGATATTCTGTGTCACCAACCATTAGAGAAATGTAAATTGAAAACATGATCAGAGACCACTAAACAGTCAGAATTAAACCAAAAGTCCTGACAATAGCAATGCTGATGAGGTGAGGATGTGGAGAGATTGGTGAGAATATAAACCAGCAAAAATACTCAGGAAAACAGTTTTGTGTAAAACAAAAAGTGCATTTACCACCCAACCCAGTAATCACACTCCTGGCATCTCTCCTTGAGAACTGCAAACTTGACACAGTACCTGACTTGAAAGTTGAGAGCAGTTTTAACTCTGGTTATGTTCTGATCTTAACCACTCTGTGTACAACAGGAGGAAACACCAGCTGGTCCAATACAGTTCTCACAGTGGTCGTTGTACTTGAGCCTCTTGTTACAGTCATAGTGTCAATCCATCTTATTGATTCTTTTTTCTTTTTTCTTTTTGGCTGACCCTCTATTTAACAAAGCACGGTGTCTACCTTGAGAGTCTTATCTCTGCTGATAGCAGGTCCAAAGTTTATGAGACAAAGTCTCACTATCCTCACTTCTAAGGAGCATTCTGCTTGTACTTTTTCTAAAACCAATTTGTTTATTAATTTAAAGTCCATGGTTTTTCACTCATGTTTCCATTCAGGGAAACATCTTCAAACACAAGATGATTCCAAGGATAAGTTGGAATATTCTCCAGGTAATGATAGGCAGCAGAGACTATGTCTAATGGAATAGGCAATTCCAATTTTAGAGTCCAATCTTTAAGTCTGAAATGGGTGGTGTCTGTATGTGTCAATCCTGGAATGTACATAGATCCTTCTCTCATTTCACCCCCCGCTTGAACTCCATCTTATTCACATCACCTGCAGTTTGAGATTCCCTCTGCTGAAGATCCAGATGTCTCGCTGTATTGGAGGCTCAAGAAACAAAACCCAATTCTGACCCCATTGCTCAGTAGAGATTTCCCAAGAAACAAACCATACTCTAGGGTTTTCCAGGGGACTGGACCACAGCAAGTGTTTGTCATAGACACTCCAACTAATACCAAACTCTAATGAAAATGGATATGTAAAATTAATTCCAAATCTTATAATATACATTCAACATTCAGACATTTCAGGGTGGAAAAATAATACATCTACCCATTTTCTTGAAACAACTGGATCACATATTGACAACTCCACCTAAGACTCATCCAATAGTTCATTACACTCACAAAATAATCAGTGTGGAGAAATCTCTAGAACATCAAGTGATAGCTATACAAGAGGTGATCTTATGAAATGTCCAGAAGATTCCAGGGCAAAGAAAGGATTCTATGGGGTCTATTCCAGACACACTGCATGGTGGTAAAATGATGGCAGGAAATGGAGGGAAAATAGATACAGAAAGGAGTAATGAATAAGTTCAATAAGTGTTAGGGCATAGACATTACCACACTTGAGGGGAGGGACATTAGGGCGGGAAAGTGCTGAAGAACGGCTATCTTCAATGAAGTCAACAACTAGAGTACTGCTAACATTGCAAAACTGTTAAGGCAGAAATTGCTTCCTTGATCTCCTGTCTAAGAAAGGCACACAGAGTTACTGAAGAGCTGAGGATGAATATTTTGGGCTCTTCAGATCACATCCTCTTCTCCTTTAATTTTTTTGACTTTGGAAAAGTCTCTTAATATCATCTGACCTCTAGTAAATACAACTCTTCCATCATGAACAGCTACTCCCTGCCCTCCAAGGAGCATAGCTGAACGCACCGCACATTCCGTTCTTTCAGAGCGTCCAACACCACTTCTCAGACTCCAGTAGCTAAAACGAGTACAGGACACCATCAGATTTCTGTTCCCTGAAGTGAGTCTGTGCTAATGCCAAGGGAACCACCTCAGGAAAGGCTACCAAACTGGCAGCCTGCTTTAGCAAATAAGCCAGCGTGTGCCCACATCTTGCAGCTGACTTTCCTAGATCACTGGACTTGGTATTTTACTGTGAAACAATGTTATTGGGCACTTGAGATAATTTTCCAGACTTAAGTTGTTATCTGGGTTTACATCTGTGGAAAAAGATGTGGCATCCTGAGGTTTGGGGGTGCCAGATGGTACCCAAGTGTGCCACTGTCTTAGGAGAGTAAATCAAGAACCACAGTTTGGCCCACTCACTTCCCTTACAGGCAATCCATATCCTTTTGCCCAGTCTGAGTCACCACACTCAGAAAACTCCATATGTGTCTTCCTATGAACATACCAAACCCACCTTCATGTGTCTCACAGAAGCCCATGGCATTCAGTGGAATTGCCTTGGCATAAGCCTTGATGATGAAGGTGGTACCAGCAGAGATTCAGATCAGAACCAGGGCCAGGATGCACATCAGATTGTTCATTGTCTCTGGGAGAAGGATTAGCACTGCAAACTCTTAGGAATAAATAAAAAACACAGAATAATGAATAACGGTAGGCAGAAACAATAGCAAATGTTAAGTTACTTAGTACACTTGATTCAAGTCACGGTGTTTTCAATCATTTCATGTGCTTGCAAAAACTGGATGATGTATAAGGAAGACTGAAGAAGAATTGATGCCTTTGAATTATAGTGTTGGCAAACAATATTGGATATATCACAGACTGCTAGAAGAACAAAGAAATCTCTTTCAGAGAAAATATATCCTGACGGCTCCTTATAAGAGAAAGAAGGCAAGACTGTGTCTCATTTATTACAGACATGTTATCAGAAGAGACCTGAAGAAGGGCATCATGTTTAGTAAAGTAGTTGTTGTTAGGTGCCACAGAGTCAATTCTGACTCAGCGACTCTGTGTACAACAGAACAAAACACCGTCCAGCCTGAGCTTTGCTCACAATCATTGTTGTGTTTGAATCCATTATGGCAGCCACTGTGACAATCTATCTCGGGGGGGGTTCCTCTTTTTTGCTGACCCTCTAATTTTCCTGTATGACATCCTTCTCCAGGGACTGGTTCCCCTGATAACATCTCCAAAGTATGTGAGACCAAGTCTTGCCATCCTTGCTTGTAAGGAGCGTTCGGGCTATACTTCTTCCAGAACAGATTTACTCAGTCTTCTAGCAGTCTATGGTACATTCACCTTTTTTTGCCAACACCATGATTCAAATGCTTTGATTCTTCTGTCTTCTTTATGTATTTTCCAGCTTTAACATGCACACGAGTTACTGAAAATAACCATGGCTTGCCGACTCGACGGCACTTGGCTTGGCTGAGTCAGTTGCACCTGAGTCTTTTAAGTGACGTCTTTGCTTTTAACACTTTAAAGAGGTCTTGCCGATTTCCTCAACACAAGATGTCATTTGATTTTGTGCCTCCTGCTTCCATGGGTGTTGACTGTGGATCAAAGTAAGTGAAATGCTTGACAACTTCAATATTTCCCCAGTTTATCATGATATTGCTTGTTGGTCTATTTATAAGGGTTTTTGTTTTTTTTCTGCTGAGGTATAATCTGTACTTGCAGGCTGTAGTCTCTGATCTTCATCACTAAGTGCTTCAAGTCTCCTTCACTTTCAGCAAGCAAGGTTATATTGTCTACATGTCACAGGTTGTTAATGAGTCTTCCTCCAATCCTGCTGCCTTGTTCTTCTTCATATAGTCCAATTTATTGAATTATTTGTGCAGCAAACAGATTGAAAAAGAATAGTAAATGGATACAACCCTGATACATACCTTTCCTGACTTGAAACCATGCCGTGCCCCCTTGTTCTGTTTGAACAACTACCTACTTTTCTCTGTACAGATTCCTCAAGAGCCACTTTAAGAGTTCTGAAATTCCCATTTTTCTCAGTATTATCCATAGCTTGTTAGATCCTCACAGTCGAATGCCTTTGCATAGTCAATAAAACACACGTAAACATTTTCTAGTATTCTCCGCTTTCGGCTGAGATTCATTTAGCATCGGCTTTGGCATCTTGTCTTCCCAACTCCCTCAGCAAATCAAAGACCATCCACTAGATGGACTGATGCAGTGGCTGTGACAATGAACTCAAGGGTGATAATGATTGTGAGGATGGCACAGACCCGGGTAGCATTTCATCCTGTTGTATGCAAGGTTGCTCTTAGTCAGAATGGACTGAATGACACCTCAAAACAATGGTGAGCATTTGGGGAGAAATTATTCTAAGAAGACTTGTCAATGACATTAGTAAACTCTGGACCTTTGGATTTAAGTCACTTTTTGAAAACAATTATTTTTTTCATGGGGAATATGCATATCAATAACAAAAATTTTACCATTCATACATTTTCTACATGTACAATCCAGTGATCAACTTTGAATCTAATAAATTTTAAATAAAACTTAAATACCTATTAGCCAGCCAGCCAAGTGATGTCACGTCAGAGCCGACTCATGGCGACCCTAGGGGCCAGGTAGAACTCAAAATAGCTATTAAGCAGAAAAAAATACTAATTGGAAAAATTAAGTAAAAACATGAACGTCAAAGTTGGTATTGTTATTGGGAAAAAATTGTATTGATGAATTACTGTTATAATTCTATTGAGGGGAATTGGCTCTATCAATCAAATTCCACACATTATTTATTGATAAAATCACTCCACAGAGGGAAAAAGACAGTTACTCTTCCATCTTGCACCAACCAGTCTCCAGGGCTGGGCAGACATTGTGTCATATTTTTTCTCCTGTTACCTGGCTTCTATATCAAAGGGAGTTAAAGGCTGGCAGGGTCAGCTCAAAAACCCTGGTGGCCTAGTGGTTAAGAGCTATTGTCTGCTAATGAAAAGGTCAGCAGTTTGAATCCACCAGATACTTCTTGGAAACTACATAAAGCAGTTCTACTCTCTCCTGTAGGGCCGTGTCTTTTACAGAATCAACTTGACAGAGTGACTCTTTCGGGGAGGCCTGGGGGCAGTTGTGGCAAGACAGGACTTTGCTTTGGGACCTCAGCAAGTCTTCTTTCCACTCTGGGAGTAAATCCATGATTCCAAAATAAGGGCTCTTGTTAACCACATACATTTCCAATTCTCTCTTCTTGGGAGGTTCTAATTGAGTGTCCGACCTGGACATTTGGAATTTTTTAAGAAGAGCCTCAGGTGATCTTTATAAACAGGATTAGGAATCACAGCAGTAGATTTCCACAGGACCCAACAATTGTGACCTTCTCTGACCTCAAGGGAAAGCCTGGTAGCTAGTCATTAAATGCTATGGCTGCTGACCCCAAATTGGAAGTTCAAATCCACCAGGTGCTCCTTGGAAACTCTGCGGGGTAGGGAAGTTCTAATCTGACCTTTAGGGTGGCTATGAGTTGCAATCGACTTGATGGCACTTGGTTTTTTGGGTTTTGGTGACCTCAGAGGTTAAGAGTCAGACCAAAAGGAAACCTAACCAAACCCACTGCCATGGTTCATTCCGACTCATAGCACCCTGCAGGCCACAGTAGACCTGCCCGCTGAGGGTTCCCAATGCTGTAAATTCTTATCGAATCCAGCTCCGCATCCTGCCGCGTCTTTGTTTCGCTTAGCTAAGAGCAATCGGTGGTTCCAAAGGGAAGAAGACAGGCCTTTAGGTTAGCAAACGAGTGCTTTAACCACGACGCACCAGGGCTCTGGAGTGAGTCTGACTGGGTTCCAATCCTAGCGCTGCCGGGGACTAGCTGTACCACCTACTTGCTTCACCTTCTGAAGGAGGGTGTGGCATCTACCACCGGCGCTGTAGCAAGAAGTCAGATACATGGAGGTCATCCTACACTGAGTACCGAGTGGGAAAAGCAAAACCAAACAAAGCAAACCCACAGCCCGAGTCGATTCCGACTGACAGTGACCCTGTTGCATAGAGTGGAACTGCCCTGCAGAGTTTCCAAGTAGCGCCTCGTGGATTTGAACTGCCAGCCTTTGGCTTAGCAGCCACAGCGCTTAACCACTACACCACCAGGGTTTCGAAGTGGGCAAAATCCTTGTTAAATCGCCATGTCATTGCCAAATAACTAGTTCTCGTCTCAGACCTGATTGGGCAGTTTAGGACAGTGGGCAGTTTCTGTCGCCACCTGGTGGTACATCTCTGTCTTTGAGCTAGTTACTTCACACAGCTACTTGCCCTTCCCACAGTCCCTAGGTTTCAAACAATCAATCGCTCACCCTTTACAGAATCCCTCACTCGCTGCACAATCCCTCCAGCTCACACTGAGCCTGGATTGCCCCGTGCAGAAATGTTCAGGCCTTAACAAAGGTGCAGAGTGAAAGGACCTGGAATGCGGTTCGGTAAGCCTCACCTGCGCAGGACTCCCCAAACCTTACCGCTGCCGTGGAGTTGATTCTGACTCCTAGAGCAGAGTAAGGACGGCCGTCGCAGGGTTTCCAAGGCCGTAGTCTTTATGGGAGCAGACTGCCATGTCTTCCCCCTATGGAACAGCTCGTGGGTTCAAATTACAGATTTTTTGGTTAGCAGGGGAGTGCTTTAACCACTGCTCCACCGGGGATCCTGCAGAACTCTCAGCAAGTGCATTCCAGCGGCTGGAAGCCGTCCACACCCCCTGCCTCCGTAGCAGTCCTGCTCAGACCCGACCCTGCTACCAGGGCCGAGCGTGCTCCACCTCCTCTTTCATAGCCAGGATGTGGGCCAGCAACCTGCCAAGGGCCTTACAGACACCATCTCATGGGGCCCTCGCAACTCCTCTATAAGGTAGGGAACTAACTATATCTTTTCCACAGATGAAAATATTGAGGCTGAGAGAAGCTAAGTGACTGGTCCAAAGTCACACATCTGAAACTCGGGTGGATCTTAAACCACAGCTCTTTCCACCATGCCCTCTTCCTCTAAACAACTGGCCCCTCACCTTGGCTGGATGAAGAATTCACCTGGGGAGCTTGGAGAATACTGACACCTGGGCTCCACCTCAGAGACTCTGATTTAACTGGGCTGAGGCATGGCCTCGGCATCAGGGTTTTGTGATGCTTCGGAGGGATTCAGTGTGCAGCCAGGCTGAGAGCCACACTCCAAACTCATGCATCCTGTGTCCATTCCTGGGGCTCTGCCCTCGCTGTGGGCTGATGTTCCGCTGCTGAGACTCAGGCTGCAGTAGGAGGCCTGGGTTTCCTGCACGGAGTGTGCTGGGATGGGATGCGCTCCACAGTGCACCAGCACCACCTCTGAATGAGTCCGTGGATGTGACGGCCTGGGGTCCTGCAGTGTATTGGCTATGTGGTTCTAGGAAAGTGAATGCACCTCTCAGTGAAATGTCCTCTTGTATAAAACAGGGATGAAAGCAGAATCTGTCCCAGAAGATCGTTGTCTTAAACATGAATATATGAACCCATGTAAAACCTTTACAATAGTGCTCAGAACATAGCAAGCGATCACTAAATGTCACAACTGCAGCTGCTGTGATTATTATTATCACTTCTGCTCTGTCAATAATTCCCTGTGTGAACTACTGTCAAATGACCTGGAATAGGGAATCCCTCCTTTCCTTTTTAGAACTATCCTTCTCCCAGGCTGGCGCTATAGATTAAAGAAAACCACACCCAGCACAGGCTTATGGCTCAAACTGACCCATCCAGGTGCCCCTTCTAATAGGGAGAAAACAGTTAAGCCATGGGTGGGCAAGTGGCCCCTGGTGGGAGACCTGAGAGAGAGAAAGGGAGAGAGAGACAGAGAAATACACAGAGAAAGAGACACCAGGGAACATCTGTTGAGTCCCTGGAGCTGACAGTGCAACCAGATGTCCCAGTAGGGGGCCAATAATTACACTCCCCCCATTTTTTGTGGTAAAAATATACTGCAACATTGCCAGCCAAGTAAATTACCCAACACAAAAATTTCACCACTTTTACAATTCAATGATTTTCATTGTATTTTTCATGCTGTGTCGCTATTATCTATATCCTCTTCCCAGACACTGAACCACTATTCACATGAATTCAATACCCCCTCTGCAACAAAAATTCCCCTTTTCCACTCTCTCACATCTCTGGTAGCGATTAATAATCCTTGGCTCCTATATATTTCCTTCTTTTATGTAAGTAAAATCATGCAGCATTTGTGTCTTACAGAGGGACTTATTTCACTCAGCGTAATGTTTCTAAGTTTCTCTGACATTGCGGCACACGTGAGAACTCCATTCCTCTTCACGGCTACAATTATTCCATTGTATGTATACATCACATTTTGATTACCCTCTTGTCTGTTGATGGACATCTTAGGTGTTTCCAGCTTTTAGCTATTGTAAAAAATGCTGCAATGAACACCCGTGTTCAGGCATCTGTTTGCACTCCTGCCTTCACTTCTTCTGGGCATATTCCTAGGAAAGGAATTACTGAGTCATGGTAATTTGTTGTTCAAGTTTTTCAGGAACCCCCTGAAAACTACCTGAAACACAGAGGGGCTGCATCATTTTGCAAACCCCCCAGCAAAAGATGAGGATTCCAGTTTCTCTACAACCTCACTACCATTTCTGGTTTCTGTTTCTGTGATCACTGCCCTTCTAATGGAGTTAAGGTGATACTTCATTGAGGTTTTGATTTGCATCTCCCTGAGGAGTCCTAGTGGAGCCCTGGTGCCATATGGTCAAGCATTTAACTGCTGACCAAAAGGTCAGCAGTTCTAACCCACTAGCCACTAGTCAGAAACCCTATGGGGCAGTTCCACTCTGTCCTGTAAGTTCACCATGACTCAGAATTGACTCAATGGTAGTCGGTATTTAAGGAGGTCAGGTAGCACAGCAGATACGAGCTTAGCTATTAATCAAATCAACCAGCCTTTCCATAGAAGAAAATACTTGACAGCCAGCTCCTGCAAAGATTTCCAGCTAGGAAACCTTACAGTTCTCCAGTTCTACCCTGTCATGTAAGGTCACTGTGGGTCAGAATCAACTCAGTGACACACAACAACAAAGACTAATTATGCTAAGCATCTTTTCATGTGCTTGTTGACCATCTGAATATTCCTTTGGTTAACTATCTATCCAAGTTCTGCACTTGTGTTTTGAATGGGCTGTTTGTTTTTTGTTACCAATTCCCTTTTGAGTTGATACCAAATTTGCATTGAACTTCTGCCAGCTGCCATCAACAGAGTATTGCCGGACCTAACATGGGGTACACAGCCCCTGCTTGTTGCCAGGGCCACTGGGATTCAGCTGAGATGATGTCCAGTCAGTGGACTTATGCGGAAGCTAGATTCTGAAAGCAGCTCATAGACTGCTTTAATTGTCCATGCATGGAAATCACGTGTAGCAAAATCACCCCTGATGGTCTCTCATGGACTGAAGAGGACTGAAGCAACATGGAGCTCTGGTGGCCCAGTGATTAGGAGCTCAGCTGCTAACCAAAAGGTGGGCACTCTGAATCCACCATCTGCTCCTTGGAAACACTTTGGGGCAGTTCTACTCCATCCTGTAGGGTGTCCAGAAGTCAGAATCAACTCAGTGACAATGGAGCCTTTCTTTTCTGAACTGAAGGGTTGGGAGTGGTCAGGCGCAAAGATAAGCAGAGGCCTTCAGCCTCTCTGGGGACTGGAAGAAGGATGAGTGGGTTGGAAGGAAGCCTTCGGCTCCAATAGGTCCCTTCTCTGTCTTACACCCACCACCCTCTTCCAGGGGACCCAGGAAGTTCCCCCATCAAAATCTCTTCAAATTAAGAAGGAGACCCCAGAAGGAGAAGGAACCACAATGAGAAATACAACGAAGAAAGGTGGGCATGGTCTGTAGTACAGGGGGCTCAGGGTGTGGAGGGTGTGACCTTTTCCATCCACAAATGCAAGCCTGGCAAGGCTGACAGGGACATCACGGTGAGTCCAAAAAGAGTGAAGAATATCCCAGAAGCTGTGTTTGTGTTTGGAAAAAGGTGACTCAGCCATGAGGGCTTGGCAGAAGTAAAGTGGGTGGTGGTGACCTCTGATGCTCTGAAACTGTCAGAGAGCATTGTGGGTAGGTATCTGAGGGACACAAGTATCACATGGTACAGTGCAGGGTTAACAGTGTGGATTCTAAAGTCAGAAGATTTGGGGGCACCTCAAACCTCACATTAAAAGCTGTGTGACTGTGGGCAGGTGTCTTAGCCTTTCTGAGGATCTGATTATAATAATAAAGCCTTGACCCCCTCAGGGTTGTTGGAGAGGTTCAAGTGATACACAGGTGTTAAAACTTCTTTCTAAAACATGAATTGCTGCACCAAGGTAAGGGGTCGATAGGCTTCTCCCCACACCCCACCGTCCTGGTCCAGGTCCTTCCAAGGTCCAGAAGAAGACTTGAAAGAGAAAGAAGACAAGGAGGAGGAGGTGGCAGCCGTGGTGACCGAGAACAGCGATCAGAAGGGCAAAGCAAAAGGACATGGCAAAAACGCTGCTACTCGGAAGAAAAGGATCTGTGCCCGCGGGGTTGCCATGAGTTGGAATCAACTCGAGAACAACTAACACAGCCTCAACAACAGTGGTAAGTAACCATCTAGTGAGCTTACCAGGCCCTCAGCTTCAGTCCCGTTGGGGAGCAGTGACAAAGGCCTGGATCTGGGGGATTAGATTCTGGAATCTTCGGGGGTAGATTTTGGAGTTCCTTGTCTTAGAATCTTGGCTCCATGTGACATGATGGATGGAACCAAGGTCACCAAGACCTGCCAGACCTTCTCACAATCCAGCAGCTAAGGGGCTGACTCTGAGGGCCATTACCACTCTCCAACAGGAGGTTGTCAGGAGCTCCCAGCATCCTCCTCCAGGTCACCCCGTGTCTATTTGGACCAGGCACACCAGTGGGCTCCAAACAGAGTGTTAAATCTCGTTGAATATTGACCCTGCCCACAAGAAGGGCTTAGGCACCAAAGTGCACAAGTTGAAGTGACGAGGAAAAAAAGTTCACCTGGGGAGAGAAGACTGTCTTTAAGAAAGAATTGTTCATCAGTGTTGATGTCACCATACAGGCAGGGCTCAAGTCTTAGCTTTGTAGGTTTCTTAATTTGTGCAGGAGTGTCAGGCCTCAGTGTGCTGATACGCATAATCAAGGTCACTGTATGCTGATGTACAAACCAAAAGGCCAGTTTATTTTTTCCAGAAGGAATATAACTGCAGAGCAGCTTTTGTACAGCAGATCCCTGAGGTTCACAGTCATGGAAGTGTTTGAGTAAACTCTGCTTTCTACAAGTCACAGTTCAAACACGGTCTAATGTTTCCAATGTTTCTTCTGGAGCAGGTTAGAGTGGAGAATGGACATGCTGGGCCCCACGGCTCAGGGCCTGCACCCCCACACCATGCTCTCCTCACACACAGTGCTCACCTACTCTCAGCAAAAAGGACCAATCATAACACATCAGAGCTTCCTGATGACTTGCAAATAGCATTTGATTCTCCAGTGCACATAGGCGGGCTGGCAGTCCATCTCTCCCCTGTGGGAAAGTTGGTGCTAAAATTCTGGTTCTCTTTCTTGTAAGGGATAAGATGTGAAGGCAGAGGGCACAGGTTTGTCAGGACAGAAGGGGAATTCTGAAGTCCTCAGACCAGGACCGGTAACCCCACAGCCTTAGGCAATAAAATTATTACTAGAGGTGTCTCAGCAAGCGAACCAACACCACAGCCATTGCCATCAAGTTGGTTCTCACTCACGGAGATCCCACATGTTACAGACTGCTCCAGCAAGTGTTCTTGGCTGTAATCTCCTCCTCCTTCCCCATTTTATAGCCAGAATACTCCAAAGAAGGGGGGATGGCCAGACATTGTCTTACACACAAGAACTGACAATTACAATTGCAAACTCATCCTAGGACAAGTGCTACGTTCCTCATTGCTGACTATCACTACAGTCACCTTCTAAGTACTCCCCTTTGGAAGCTGTGCACCAAGGCCAGCTCCTAGTCCACCCTTCAAAGCAATTTTGGAACTCTTTTTGGACTTGCTATCAGAGCTGTTCTCATATTACCATTGATGTCCTGAATGTCATCTAAATGCCTTCCTTTCAATATTTCCTTTATCTTTAGGTAAAGGAGGTGAGTAGGGAAGGTGTTTCGATACACTTACTTGTTTACTGGCTAAAAAACTCCCTCACAGAAAACTATACAATTAATTTCATGAACTTGCCCCCAGGCTGCTGTGTGCAATGACCATTCCAGAACGAGTTTCAAAATTGCTTTGAAAGGTGAACTTGGTGCTGGCTTTGGCACATAGGTTTCCAAGGGGAGTACTTTGGAGGTGACTGTAGTGATATTCAGCAATGAAGCATGTAGCACTTAGAGCAATTAACTTTATAGACTTAATTGTAGACCCTCAAACTTAGGACCTGTTATCAAGGAGGACTGGTCCCTGGAGGAGGACATTATGTTTGGTAACATAGAAGATCAGCAAAAAAGAGGAAGTCCCTCACTCTGATGGATTGATCCAGGGACTACAAAAATGCCCTCAAGCATAACAAAGATTCTGATGACTGTGCAGGACTGGGCAATGTTTCTCCGAGTTGGAATCTACTCAATTGCAATGGATTTGGTGTTTTTGCTCTTAGGCAGTGTTTTGTTCTGTTGTATGTAGAGATGCTATGAATTGGAACCAACTTGATGATACCTAACAACAACAACTAGACATGAGAACATGCAAAGTTAAGTCCAAATTTGAATCAATATCTTTCCCAAATATTAGATAATATCAGGATCTTAAAATCCTGATATTCTCTCTCTGTTTCTCATCTAACAACTTATTCTTTACAGTAACTTCATATATTATTGCTGTTGATGATATGCATTACTTTTAAACTTTGTCAGTTTCTATAATTTGGAATGACCCGCATATTTGCCACCCTCTTCATTCTTCATTCCCATTATATCTCAGACTTTCTATCTGGGTTATTTTCCTTCTGCCTAAAGTACATCCTTAGAGTTTTCTCCAGTAAGAGTTTGTTGGTGGCAAATTATCTGGATTTTTATTCATCTGAAAATGTTTTTCTCAGTATTGAAGGGACTCTAGACGGACAGTTATTTTCATTCAGTACACTGAACACATCAGTGAGCTATTTCTAGTTCAGCAATTGGAAAGCATTCTGTCTTCCCAATTCTGGCTTACTCATCTTCGTCTTAACTTTTCTGTGGTTACTCTTTTTCTTTTTCTTTTTTTTTTTTTTGCTGTGTTTGTTTTTCTTTTTATCTATACTGATTTGAGTATTTTTTAGCTTCTTTGCTATGTAAGTTGTTTCATCAGGTCTGGAAACCATTCTCTGAAGAAGTAGACAGCATCATTAGTTCTCATGAAGTATTCTTCAACCTCTACCGGTACCTTTCACTAACATCTGACCAGCTGGTTCACTGTAGTTCAGATTCAGCTTTTACTAGACGGTCAATTGACTTACTACTACCTTATGGCTACCTCAGTCATCACCAGGAAATGTTACGTCCTCAATCCAATGGCTGCCGTATATTCCTGGGGATATCTGTACAGGAGACTTTTCATGGCCCTGAGATAGATGAAGGACCCTGCTTGAGGGGTGGTGTCGTAACAATTGTTGTTGTGCCTTCAAGTTGCCTCTGACTCATAGCAGCTCTATACACAACAGAACAAGAAATGGTCTCATCCTGTACCATGCTACAGTCACTGCTATGTTTGAGCTCATTGTTGCAGCCCTCTGTCAATCGTCTCATTAGGGAACCTCTTTTTTTGCTGACCCTCTACTTTACCAAGCATGATGTCCTTCTCCAGGGACTGGTTCTTCCAGGCAACAGAACCAAAGTCCATGAGACGAAGCCTTGCCCTCCTACCTTCTTAGGAGCGTTCCAGCTGTTCTTCCAAGATAAATTTGCTCTTTCTCTGGCAGTCAATGGTATATTCAATATCCTTTGAAAGCACCATAATTCAAATGCATCAACTAGTCTTCAGTCTTTCTTATTCGTTAGCCAGTTTTCTCATGCTTAAGAGGCTACTAAAAATAGCATGGCTTGAATCAAATACATTCTAGTCCTCTAAGCATTACTTTTTAACACTTTAATAACATCTTTTGCAGCAGATTGCCTGGTGCAACACCTGGTTTCTTTATCTTGACTGCCACTTCCGTGGGTGTTGATTGTGGATCCTAGTAAAATGAAATCCTTGATGACTTCAATCTTTTCTCCATTTATTATGATGTTGCTTATTGATTAATCTGGGAATATTTTTCTTTTGTTTATTTGCGGTGTGATCCATACGGAATGTTGTAGTCTTTCATCTTCATCATAAGTACTTCAAGTCCTCTTCACTTGCAGCAGGCAAAGTTGTATCACACATGACAGACTGTTAATGAGTCTCCCTACAATCTTCATGGTAAGTTCATCTTTAAATAGTCCAGCTTCCTGGATTATTTGTTGAGCATACAGAATTAATAAGTATGATGAGAGGACACTACCCTTACTCACACATTTCCTAATTTTGAACCATGTAGTATTTCCCAGTTCAGCACAAACCACTGTTTCCTGGTCTATGCACACGAGCATAATAAAGCATTCTACAATTCCAGTTCTTCCTGATGTTATGCATAGTTTCATGATCCACACAGTTGAATACCTATGCACAGTCAATAAAACACAAGTAAACATCTTCATAATGATTTAAAAAAAAAAAACTCCACTGCCATTGAGTCCGACTCACAGTGACCTTAGAGTTCAGAGTAGAATTGCCCCATAGAGTTTCCAAGGAGCACCTGGAGGATTTGAGCTGCCAACCTTTTGGTTAACAGACGTAGCACATAACCCAGCATGCCACCAGGGTTTCCCTGATAATTATTAATGTTACAATATTGCTGTGGGATAAAATAGCTCTTCTGTTAGAGTTTTTCACATCCACTAAGGTTAAAACACCTGAACATTGTGAACCGGTCACATTTAGCCAGCTTTAGGCTATAAAAAATCAAACCCACTACCAGTGAGTCGATTCTGATTCCTAGCAAGCCACAGGGTAAAACTACTCCATAGAATTTCAAAGGAGCACCTGGAGAATTTGAACTGCCAATCTTCTGGTTGGCAGCTGTAAACATAACCTTAAACTTAAACTTGACACCACTAGAGTTTCCTTATGCTGTGTTACCAAAATATATAATTTTCAGAAACCCACATTTGAAATACAGATTTTCTGCCAAAATGAATTGATGTTAAAGGATGACTATTCTTTTCACAATTTTCCATAGGAGCTAGGAACAAGCAATGACTAATTAGACACTTACACAAAGCTTTCCAGTTGCAAAATCCTTCTTAATCTAGTGAACTCTTCATCAGTACTCCACTGCCAAGCTTAGGGAGTCCTGGTGTTGTAGAGGTTAACAGCCTGGCTGCTGACCAAAAAGTCAACAATTTGAATCCACAGCTACTCTTTGGAAACCCTATGAGCACATTTTATTCTGTCCTATAAGGCTGCTATGAGTCAATGACAATGAATTTGGTGTTTTTACGGGAAAAGGTCAGACTTAGAGGTTTTTATTATTTATTTATTTGGTGGGTTTGAAGACAATGCAAAAACAGAGTTAAGAGTCACTGTGTACCTACCAAGGATACTTTTCCTCTTTTTGATCAGCGTATGGGGCATGATAGTGTTCACTTGTCGTTGAACCTGTGTAGACACCACTAACAGGCACCGATGGCCACACTGACAGCAACCTGCTTTCTAGTGAACTCAGAGCATCTCTGCATAAAGATCACAGTGCTGCTGAAATGCAGGATGTTTATCAACGTTAAGAACATTGTGAAAGTTGAATCCCAGTGGTAACATGAGAATAAAAAGGGGTGCAACCTGACAACTTTACTAAAAGACCATAATTGATGGTCTGAAGGCCTGCGGGTTCCCCTTGGAGCGTGGCCCCTAAACCTCATGCTGTACCTGATCATAGATCATTCCTGAGGTCACCTCTTTGCACAGGAATGGATTGGACTCAGTAACACAGAGTGACTATACCGTGTGTGCCCTTTATGGTTCTATGCATCTATAGGATGTCATCCTACTGGCCTCTTACTAGAGGGGAGTGGAGAGGGTGGAGAAGAGGAGACAAAAGATTGTCAAGAGGGTATGACGTATATAGAACAGAAAGGAGTGTGCTGTTGCCAGGCAAAGAGAACAGTAGGAGCTTGACATAGGCGGGTACGCAAATTTAAACTGGATTGTGAACTTTCACTCAGTCACAATAAATAAATAGATAGATAAATACAAGAATATTGTTCCTGCATGCTATTGAAGACTATGTAGACAAGAAACTACTGCCTCTTGGTCTACTGCCCACGTGGGCATAATCAAGCATTTCATTTTTCAGCTCTAGAATTCTTACCTATTTCCAGCTATATTTAATCTCAAATCCGAATGTCCCAATACAAAGAAGACTCTCAGCTTCGTCCCCATCATCTCAGCCTGAATCATGATATGTTTCCTGATATTTCTGAGGGGCAATTTCACAACTGAGGAAAGTTATACGGATTTACAACTGTCCTAACATTCCTGGTTTAGGAAACCTGTAGCAAGGTTTGGTGTGTCTCTTCACCTCACCAAGAAGTTTATGCTTAGAACTCATACAAAAAGAGAGAGAGAGAGAGAGAGAACAAACCTGGTACCGTCAAGTTGCTTCTGACTCATAGTGAACTGTAGGACAGAATAGAATTGCTCCATACAATTTTCAAAGAGCACCTGGCAGATCTGAACTACCTATCTCTTGGTTAGCAGGCATGGATAGCACTTAAGCACTTCAGCACTTTACCACCAGGATTTCTAATAGGTGATAATAAAGCAGGGATTTGTCAAGAGCCAGTAAAGATTCCTGAGTGTCACAAATTTCTCCTAACATCTTGATTTGCATGGCCTGTCTGACCATTCTTCAGCTCATTTGGAATTTTACAACTAACTTGACCGTTAAATTCTTGAACGGGATAGTGACTTACTTTTAAAATTAAAAAAAGTTACTATATACAACCCTATAGGACAGAGTAGAATTGCCCTATACGGTTTCTAAGGTGCAGCTGGTAGATTCAAGTGGCCAAACTTTTGATTAGCAGCCAAGGTTTTAACCACTGAGACACCTTTAGAAGCCTATTTTTTTCTATTTAATCTATTGCCAAGAAAGAATCACTCAACTACGAATCAAAACTATCCCACGAAGTCACTTTCAAACTAAAAAAAATTCACAAACATTAATAAAAGGTATCTGCATGATCATTCATATATTTTAAAGAATTTTCTATATGAGATCAAACTGACAACGGAAACCCTAAAGAACAGACGAGAACCCTAAGGGGCAGATAGCATAAGCTAATGGTGGTAAACCAGTATGGGCAGGCATCATGACAACAGTGCCAGAATGTAAGGAATGTAACCCATATTCTTCACGCTGCACATATAGAAGTTGTTGAATGAGTGTATGCTTTGTTGCATTTATCTTCATCAAAAATTAAAAAAATAAAAATTTATTTAGATGAACACATCAGTGAACGGCCCGTATGAGAGCACAATGGAGAACTTTGTTTCTGATGGTCTAAAGTTACACGGCAATCAGTGGGAAGACCATGGGTAAGATTAAAGAGATCACAATATTGGTAATAACACCAAGGGACATGTTGGCAGTGAAAACACTTTAGTGCATTTAGCCTAGAAGACAAAATTTTTGTGTTACCCTAAAGTCTTTTAATTCTTGCATAGACTCTTGTTATCCTTCTGTATTTTTCAGGCTTTCAGCACTGAGAAAACAATCAGGATTCCTCACTTCTTCAAAAACTTAAAATTTCCAACAGATATCCTTCTGTGGTTGTTATAGAATATATTTCCTTTGCTTAATAATGGAGCCATCGTTTGGGTTATTAAAATTATCTTTAGTTAATGAAAATGTTTGTTTTTATTTTTAACACCAGCCAGACTCCTCTATAGTTTTTTCTTTAAGGTTAGGTCCCCTCATAGTGGTGAGTGACATCTGGTGTCTTAAAAGCCAGCAAGCTACCATCTGAGATACACCAAATGGTCCCAACTCAGCTGGAACAGACGATCACCAAGGACACCAATGACATGAGAGAAAAAGAGCCCAGAAGACAGAAAGACCCACATGAATGGATGACTATATCAACACATGACCAGAAGAACCAGATGATGCCCACCACCACCAATGACAGCTGTGATGGGGCTCAGAATGTTGAGTCTCAGGGGCAACAAGAAAAAAAAGGTGTCCACCCTAAGAACTCCAGTGAAAGACCGCATCGATGGTCCAAAGGACTGGGAGTTGCCCTGGGAGCATGACCCCTAGACCTCATGTTGCCCCTGATCATAGACCATTAGTGAGGTTAACTCTTCAGGTAGGAACTGTTTGGACTTGGGGACAGAGAATGACCATATTGTGTATACAGTTTATGGTTCTATGCATCTATGGGATCTCATCCTACTGGCCTCTTACTAGAGGGAAGTGGAGAGGGTACAGTGGAGGAGACGGTAGATTGTTAAGAGGATAGACATGTACAGAATGGAAAGGAGGAGTGTGCTGTCACCAGGCAAGGAGAGCAGAGGGAGCTGCAGATAGGCGGCCATACAAATTTTAACTGTATTGTAAACTTTCACTCAATCACAAGAAAGAAAAGATTGGGTTCTGAATTTTGAACGATAGAGACTACAAATGATTTTGTTTTGCAACCAGACCACCTGTAGCATCTCTACAAGGCTGTGTAGTACCATCAAGTTTTGTGCCTTCTCTTGTTTATGTAAGTTAAGAAATAGCAGATATTAATTTTTTTAAAAAAAGAATACTAACAGTAATGAATGAGAGTGATAATACCTTAAGTTTCTCAATATGGCACTACAATATTGAAAGAGTTGCTTTGTGTGATGGGCATACCACGCAGAAGACATTCTCCAGACAAGTCTGTTCCATTTGGACAACCTTTTATACACATTCAAATTGATTTAATTTACTTGAAGTTTTACTGCAGTGAACAAGTCCTGTTGCTATTGCCAAGTTAGCATTTCTGGATGGATGGACGTGTGCATGGATGGATGGATGCATGGATGCACGGATGGATGGATGGATGCATGGATGCATGGATGGATGCGTGGATGGAAAGGTAGATGGAGAAACTTTCTCCAATGCCACAAGGAAAATCACAACATAAATCCTAAGGGTGTATCGCAGCAGCAGTGGTACCACTGGGTGTAAGAACAACTGCCCATCCCTGGTCCCCCAGACTTGGCTATGATGATGGGCACACCGTGTAGCAGGAGTCATCCAGACAAGTTTCCTTTCCCTTGGGGAACTTTTCGTAAATGTTCAAGTCGATTTCATCTAGGTAGAATTTTGTTGACGTGAATAATTCCTAATAACGTTTAATATTTGACTTTTCAGGATGGATAGAAGGTTTTTCATCTACAAGTATGGACTCTGAGCAAAACAGGTGCTAGATGATTTTATTATCTATTTTGGAAAAAATGAATAGTGTTTCAGGCACACACTTTACAAAGAAACTTACAAAACAGATGATGAAAAAAGTTGGTACAGCTCCAAAAACGCATCAATTTCTTCATTGCACCACACACTTGGAATTATTAGTCAGTGGCCTAGAGGAATACCAAGGTGGATTTTGAAAAATAACATGGTCAATTTTGTACTGGACAAAAAGACAGACACTTTGTCATGGCACAGTGAACACAAGTTGTAGAGCAAAGAGAAAAAGCTAACTCGTCCAACACACAGTATGGACGGGCAGAACTGAGAGTTTTAGTTGTTCTCTGGCTACCTTAGACCAACGTTTCAGAGCAAAAGAAAAATACTGTGGTAAATTATTACAAAACAATGATAAATTGAGTGAAGAATGACATTCTGAGTGGCAGGAGCTGTGTCATTTGGCTTAGACAGTGATGGAACAGATGACAAAGCTATCACTGGAAAGGGCCTTACCAAGCCTGTTACATGGCAGAGTGTTCTGTCAGAAAAGACGATCTTTCTATGGAAAGAAAGATTGGCCTATTTATCCATTTCTAATGATGCATAGTTATTTTTTCCTTGGATATAGGGACTAGCAACCTGCTTGTACAACTTGATCTGAAATCTTCCAAGAATACTCTACCTGGACAAGTGACTGACTTTTAATGGAAAGTATACCTTACTGATATCTGAAACAGCTCACCTTCCAGTATTTAATTTACCTTCTCTGACTCATTACAGTGAGTCCCATTCTATGACTATTGGTTGGACTCAGCGATTCAAATTCTACAAAATTCAACCTGCCTGTTTTCAATAGAAAGTTTATGCTTGTAATTTCACTTATTTGACCCCAAAGTTTGGGGACTTATGTCCCATAAATACAAACCTACAGTCTCATATATAGAAATCAGAGACTGCTGAACTTCTGTGTTGAAAACCACTTTCCTCCAAGACTGAATTTAACTTTCTTCTCTTCTAAAATAAACCCTTAACTGACCCTCTCATCCACAGCAGCCATAAAGCAGAAAAACTTCTGCTTTCACTCACACTGAAAAACTTCAGCCCAGAGATCACTGCTAGGATTGATAGTTTGCTGATGGTTGCTATGATTTGCTGTACTATGTTTAGTTTGAATTTATGTTTGAAAAATATGAGATGTAATTTTTAAAGCAGCACATTTTATTTCTCATGAAAGTATGCAACATACAGGACTTAAGTTATAGTTGTTGGCCCTTTTTCGAATTAAATACAAATGGTTTGTGAGTTGTATGTCAAATTTGTATGAACAAATTCGTATCAGCAAGTTGTTCATATGGAATATTTTTTCCCATCCCAGTTCGTGCCATAACGCTAACATGAACTTTAACTTGATTTTCCCAGATTATCACACATCACAGTTAGTACAAATTATGGTTTTTCTGCTTGCAAAAAGGAATGTGATATCCCCCTGGTTACTTCTATGCTAAGAATCCGAAATCAGCATTAGGATCTAGAGACACAGTTTTTTTCTCTTATAAAAACATTGTCTTCCACTTACTCTCTGCAGGATATTTTGAAACTTCCAAGCTAACAGTAATACATTTTTCCAGAACAAGACACTGTTGTTGTTCTATTCTGAGATGGTGAGATTGCCTCTAAAGTTCACACTACGTTATGGGAAGAAACCTGAAATAACAATTGAGAACAACAGGTTGGATTTTAAAATTTTGAAGTAGCTGTTTATCTTTTTAATGAAGAGACTATAAATGTCATTATATATGCTATTTTCAAATTTTGTCATTTTCAGAGGAAACTAATTGTGCTGATGAAGGGACTCTTTAAGAAATTAGAATTGCTATAAAGAAGCCCCCTAACTGTAGAAAGGTCTGCTGTTCATTAAAAGAAATAGTCTTACTGACTAATCAAATCGATGAATTAAAATGATAAAAATACTTTTAACATAAAGGACAATCTGGCTCTCAGAAACTGAAAGTGAGGTAGTATAACAACTGAGCTCATGAGGTTTGAAATCACCTATGACTTCACTCGATCTGGAAGGTACAATTTACCAGCCTTGTATCTCTGCAAAAATGCTTTCATCTTTATCATTTTATTCTTTTCATCTGTTGAGATGAAAAGGTTACTAAGCTCACTGGGCCGGTGTGAGAATTAAAAAAATGTATGAGGCATAAAAAGTTCTCAGTACAATTATTATTAGAAAATATAATACTCATGAATGAGTCAATAAATTTAATCACTTTTTATTGCAGAGCATTGAGTACTCAGTCACTAAAAATCAACTAAGGCACATAAAGACTGCTTCTCAAAAGTGCAGTAGCTTTGAATTAATGCAGAACTTTAAAAACAATAGTTGTTAAATAAGTTTACCATGAATCAGAGAATTTACATTTATTTTTAATATCTTCAATAATTTTCTGAAAGTAGAATATGTTCAACATTATGCGATTACATCAAATGATGCAATTCATCATTTTTCCATAGTTTTGTATTTTCTGAATGTTCTACAATGTACTAAATAGCAAAATTTCCTTCTGTTATTCCCGAGGATGAAGCAAAGGAGGAAGGATCAAGTAAGAAAAATATCCTTGGTTAGGTGAGGAAATCATGACAGGAACTGAGAACAAGGAACTGAATACACTCCCATAGAAATATTGATTACCACCAGACTTTTTTGCGCCAAAGGCTGACTTTGAGCCCTTCACTGATCTCTCAGTCCTTGCATCCTTAGATTTGAGTCACTTACCTTACCATAATGTTAGGTTAAGTGCTGTACAAAGATACCTTCAAAACCCTCCATTCCACATAGAGTGCCTTTCATGCATTATGGACAGTACTGGGAGACAAACCTGAAAAATCTTTTCACCCAGGTTCAATTATTGGTCAACTTTCAGTTTCCTTTAGTTTATCAAGGATATCCCTGTGTCTAAGTAGGTACAGACCACGCTGTCTGATCAAAACCCACAATTCTGTCAGATCCTCAGTTGGCAGAGATGCTGCTTCACAAGGAAGATCCTAAGTGTTCAAAGAATCACAGCATTTTCCAGTATCAGCGTTCCTAAAAAAAAATCACTGTGTCTTCACTTCACCTGTGTGAAGTAATCTTCCCAAATCCACAGCACTAAATTATGCTGTTTAGGATTAAAGATCTCCCGACTGGCAGTCATCTTTCAGCCACCACCTCTACTGCTAAACACACTCACCTACACATGTCCTAACAGCCCTGTCTCCAGCCATAGGAAAGACAAAGGCCCCGGAAGGGCTAAACCTGTGTGTTCTCATTGCTGACCAGCACAGGCTGGCTCACAACATGGACTAATCAAAAGGCTCTTGAGGCAGTTGAATCACATCATTAAAGTACTAAACTTAAATAATCCTCTTCTCTTAATGAAGAAAGTCTAAGTTTCTGAAGAACACCTTCATGCAAAGTAGGTGACTAGTAACTGATGATGCTGTTACTACCAGACGATGATTGGTTCTCACTGTAGAGGTTACCCAATCCAGAGCCAATGCAATGGGGGCCTTGATTCCCATTATTAGAGATGTAGTTAGAGGAGGGTCATAGGCCTCCCTGAGGGAGACTTACCAGCTCCTCTGGCACCCTGTGCTGTCCTGCCCTCCAGCACACTGTGCTTGCAGTTCACTGGGAGCCCCTGGATGGCAGCTCTGACACTGATACTGATGGTGCTGAGCCCTGCCCTGGCTCTGTGCAGGGACCCCCGAAGTAAGTGCATACCTTGGGTGGTGGCTATTATGGAGTGAGGTGAGGAAAGCAAACAGTTTTAACCTTGTAGTTGAGTACAGGCCTCCTGAAGTCATGTTCTTTAAACAAAAAAAAAGTTGTGAAATTTTCACCATCTCATGCCTGGATTATTCTAGTAGCCCTCAAGCTCATCTCTTGCCTTTTTCCTTATCCAATCCACATTTTATTTTGTTATCAGTGACATCTCACAGATCTAAACTTTCATTTCTGAAGTTCTGAGAACCAAACATTCTTCAGAAACTACAATTTCTGATTTTAAAAATTAATTTTCCCAGTTAATTACAAACACTGTCAACAGAATAAACAGAAGTAACCTGTGACCGAACGCATCAATATTCCTACACCCAAAGCTATGCATACTTACAGTTATGGAATAATAGCAATATATAGTGCTGTATCTGGTTTGTGTCTAGTTTGTGGATCCCAAATCTTTTCTATAACAAGTGACTGGAGAACTCTTCTTAGGAAGGGACATTCAGCTGAGACAGGAATGATGAGAGGAAGTCAGCTATGTGAAGGTCTAAGGTACAAGGGCTCCAGGTAGAGAAGACTACAGAGGAAAGGTCCAATTGTGGTAAGATGTTTGCTGTGTTTAAGGGTGAGGCAGAAGGCTAGAGTGACTAGCGCTTAGCAAGCAAGGAGGAGAGTGTCATACGATGAGGCTGGAGAAGGAGTCACAAGCAAACCATTTACTCCCTGACAGCTATGATAAGGAATTTGGATTTTATTTCAAGAGACAGGTGAGGCCCCTGGAAGGTCATATAGAAAGGTAATTCTTATTGTTTTTTAAAATAAATCTGACTGCTACATGTAGAATCAGATGGAGGAAGCACAAGTGCAGACAAGGAGACCAGGTAGAACATAGAATTCTCCAGGGAAGAGACACCTGTGGCTTCATTTAATGATCTAGTGATAAAGAAAAGTGAAGAATTTGGGGATATACCTGGGAGGACTCATTGATGAGTAAAATGGGAATGGTGAGGAAAAGCAGAAAATCAAATTTATCTCTCAGAATTTTGTCTTGAATAAACAGCTGGACACTAGTGCTCTTTACTGAACCAGGGAAGATCATGGGAGGAAATGATCTGCAGCAGAAGACTATACATAAAAGTTTTCTGTAACTCAGGTTTCATATGTCATTTCAACATAAATGAGAAGTTGTCAGGAGGTCAATGAAATATAGGAGACTTGGACTTAGGGAGAGTCTAGGGCTGGAGATATACAAGTCGGTGTCATCCATGCTTGGATTAAATTAAATGCTAGAAAGTAGAGGAGGTCACACAGGGAGAGACAATAAAGATAGAAAAGAAGAAGAGGGTCCAAAGCCAAACAGAGAAGCATCTTCATATTAAAAGTTGACCTAAGAAGAATGAGTCAGCCAAGGAGACAGAGAAGGAGGACCAGTGATGATGGAGGAAGACCAACAGAAGGCAGTGATGCACAGAAGCCAAGGAAAATAAACTGGTTACAAGAGGGAGGGAGCGGCCAGGTGTCGGGGAGCCCACTGGGAAGTGGCTGAGGTGAGAACGTGACTGGGAAGTGAGCACTGGGTTTGATGGACTTGACACAGGCAGGTTCAGTCGTACTTCCAGGTTGAGGACTGAACTGTTGGAAGATGGAGTGGGAGGCTGAGAATTGAAGTCAGGATGCTAGATGACTCTTGAGTAGGCAGCCTCAAGAAAGGACTGAGCTCTAGGGTCCAGTGTCAGATGAACTAAAAGTAGAAGAATAAAAGTGCCTCAAGACAAACTTGGAGAAACAAAGAACCAAAGCTCTTTAAACACTATCAAGGAAGCACTAGAGTGTCTTTGTATGTGATCTAGAATGGTTAGGTGCAAAATTTTTAACCCACACAACATACAATTATTAGTGACCTAAAATATATCACTTGTCGCCCTAAGTGAAGAGGATGCAGTGCTGAGTAGAACTAATGTGGTCTCTGTCAGCATAAAGCAGACTAACATTTCATAGTTACTGACCACCAGGCCTATAAACTGAAGGACTGAAAATTCAGATACAAGTGTGTAGAGTGAAATTAGCAGAGTTCTTGTGTGACACCTGTTCCTGACCACGTTATGGTTTGGGATAACACACAATGAAAGAAGAAGTGAAAAGGCCTAAGTATTTAAAAAGTTTGATAAGTTTATAAATATTGATGAAATCTGCTGAGAAATTGAAATGATGATGGAGAACAATCTGTTGAAATTAGGAATTGGGGGTCACTGCAGTAAAAGGCACAGAATGTACCTAATCTTAGAATAGTGTCCTGGCGAAGTGCTGGAAACAGTGGAGCCAGATTTCCTGAGTTCTAGTCCTTGCTTCACCTTCTATGCATCATTTGACTATGGGCAAGTAACTTAGGCCCTCTGTGCTTTAGTGGCTTGTGTTGTGGAATGCGGAAGATGGTATCTCCTTCACGGAGTTGTTTTGAGGATTAAAGGATGTGTTATACACAAAGCATTATGGATCATACCTCCTTCACTATACTCTTCCTTCAAGGCAAGCTACTGTTTTTCTCTCCATCCACATATCTGTGGGAGCTATGCCCAGATTAGCTCTCACATCTGCCTACCACCTTCTAGGTACCAGTCTACTGCCACTGTTCAGTCCATCACCATCTCACGCCTGGATTATTCTAGTAGCTCTCAAGCTCATCTCTTGCCTTTTTCCTTATCCAAGCCACATTTTATTTTGTTATCAGTGACATCTCACAGATCTAAACTTTCATTTCCGAAGTTCTGAGAACCAGACATTTTCAGAAATTAAAATTTCAGATTTTAAAAATTAATTTTCCCAGTTAATTACAAACACCATCCACAGAATAAACAGAAGTAACCTGTGACCAAACGTGTCAATATTCCTACACCCAAAGTTATGCATACTCACACTTATGGAATAATAGCAATATATAGTGCTTATCTGGTTTGCACAAAAAGAAAATTACTAAATGAAATAGTGGGATATGCATTGAATAAATATTCCAAAACATTTTTCTCGGGAAAAATATTTCATAGTGCTTCAAACCCATGATTCATATTAAGCTAAATATGAAGCTAATACAGACCCATACTTACCACATGCTATTGCTGGAGGATCTCAGAGTGGTAGGTAAGTCAAGGACATTATTATCATCGTCATCGATTTGGGTTGGGCAATTCGGTTTTTTCAAGGAAAGAAATTCACAAAGGATGAGGTAGCACTCACGAGTCTGTCATTTTAAAGACTCCTTGCAGTACCATTGCAGTTCTGGCTTGGCAGGGTCTCCCTAACTGAGGAAACTTCAATGTTCCCTGACTCTGTGATAAATGCAGGAAACCCTGATGGTGCAGTGGTTAAGTGCTACAGCTGCTAACCAAGAGGTCGGCAGTTCAGATCTGCCAAGTGCTCCTAGGAAATTTCATGGGGCAGTTCTATCCTGATTACAGAGTTGCTATGAGTCAGAATCGACTTGATGGCTCTTTTTTTTTTTTAATGGTAAATACACTTTCCCCAAGTCTATCAATTAACTGTTCCCCTATTCTTGCCATGTCATCCTTGGGGACCTCAGTGTAACCTCTGCCAGTGTCACCACTGCCATGTTCCCATCATTCCAAGAATGCTTACTGTCAGTGATCATGTTTTGATGACGGCTTCCTTCAACTTAGTCAAACACTTATCTGATAAACTTGTATCATGTATTGAGCTTTCACGTAATGTTCTTCTTAGTGACATGACAGTGTTGAAAACTTTCATCTCCTAATTCATTGCAAAGTCAGCATAGTTCAAAGTCTGCGCAAAACATTTGTTAAGGTTGATTAATTTTAGCATCTTAACAAGCACTGGCAGTTGACTTTTACCAGAAAGTCTTGGATTTCTCAACATCTGTAAATTGCAGCAAGCATAAAGTTTAAAAATTCTATGTAGAAGGAGATAGTTGTAGCAATCTACTTCCATAATTATTTGTGTTATGTGTCACTGAATCAATTCAGATTCATAGCAACCCTATATGACATTGTAGAACTGCTTCCAAGGGTTTCCTAGGTATTTCCAGATACTTCCTCCCAAGGAGTGGCTCCAGTGTTCAAACTGCCAAACTTTGAATCATCAGTCTGGTGCTTAACCATTGGGTCCACTCATGAAGACTTCAGCCTTGGAACCCCTACAGGGCCATTCCACTCTGTTCAATAGAGCTGCTATAAGTTGTAATTAACTCAGTGGTGAGAAGTTTCTCCATGGGACAACAGACTTTGAATGCAGGATTCAATACAGACGTATCACTAGGAGAAGTTAAAAGCTATAAACTTCACTTTGTACGCAAAGTTCACGAGGAGTGTATGTGGAGTAGTTGTACACAGACAAGGGATTACAGTTTAGTTCTATTTCAATCAAATTGACAACAGGAGGTTCAGTTTTTTCTTTTACATGTAATGAACTTAAGCCACTGTACAAAGTGATTAATAAACCACTTGAAAATGTTATTCCTGTTTTCCCTTTTGAAAACTAAAGAATGAGTGAAGTACTCATTTTAGACATCCTGGATTTGGACTTTTTCCGTTGATTGTTCCCTGTTTGTTTTCACTGTCATGAAACAAAACATAAACCAATTAAACAATTCCCTCATGTGTAATGCAGTGGCATTGATTTTCGCTCCCTTTGTTGTGGGAGAACTTGCAGCGCTAGCACATTTGTTAGGATCCTTAATAGCTTTGCAGATTCTCTCCTGAGACATGACTGATTTTTTTGCTTCTTTGTTCTTAAGAATCTAGTCCTGGTACAGATTTGCTTTTTCCAGGAAAATAAATCAGTACTTGATTATGGTTTTCAGCGGATGTAATTTGGCATAAGTTTCCATGTAATTTTCATCTACTTCTTAATTAATATTGACCCTTTTCACCACAGATTTTTTACCTAGTTTCCACCGGGAGTTCTCACCCAGTTACAATTTTTGTCCTTCAGGAGGCACTAGACACTATCTGGAGACATTTGTTTTGTTTTGTCACAACAAGGAAAATGCTCCTGGTATCTAGTAGGTGGAGACTAGGGACACCACCATAAACACTCCACGATGCAAAGAAGAGCCTGCCAAATCAAAGACTTGCTTAGTCTGAAACATCAAACACTGCAAACACTGGCTTGCATGCCGCTGCTTCTAAAACTTCTTAGACTCACCTTTATACACGCACACACCTTACATTTCACATTTTCGACATTTATTTTAGTTTGTTTCCCTGCTAAAACATTAGAAAGCTTAATGCTTTGCAGTTGCGTTTATTCAATTGATGCAAAATTAAGATCCTAGCTTGCTTTTTTCTGCCTTTATGCAATGTTTTCCAGTATTTCATGAGTTTCTAGTCATCGCCATCTGGGCTAACTTCTAAAAACTTACCCGTAGTTGTTAAGTCATATATAGTAGTGACTGCCACAAATGCTTTTCAACAGTGTCTCAAATGTCTGGAATAACTCTAATTTCTATAGTTTAATGTCTGATGAATCCTTTTATTTTTATCATTTTAAAGTACAAGATTATTCTTCATCCTTTTTTTTCTTTTACATTTTCAGAGCTCACAGTTACTGAAACTTAAAAACAAAACTTAGAAGAACATGCAGAAACATATACGGCACATCAGAGCTCTGAAACACATCTGACCCTTTGCCTTATCAAGTCTGATTTGCCAAATGAGTTTTGGTACTGACTCAATGTTTTTTTTTGCTTTTTGTGAGACCTTTGGATTTTGAAATATAGGTAAAGGCTAGGGGTCCTGTATTGAATCATGGTTTAAGTCTGCTGAAAAATCATGGTTTCCCAGTTCCTATTACATCTGATACAAAATCTGAAATCCTAGTATCACCTACAAGGCTTTTAGGTACCTGGTCCGGCTCCACGTGATTTCTCCAAGTGGAACTTTTCTACTCCTTTGACTTCACTCTCTGTGTTTCAGCGACATATTTTCTTCTGGCTCCTTGAAGGATTCCATCACACCTTTCAAGCTTTTGCTCATGGTATTACCGTTACCTGAAATGTGCCTCCCTTTTAGCCCCAAAGTCCACTCTTTCCCTAGCTCACATCAACCCCGTGTTTCATGTCATCCGTCTCAGTTATCTAGCACTCCTGTAACAGAAATACCACAAGCACTTGGGCTTTAACAACCAAATGTGTTTTCTCAGAGTTTAGGAGACCAGAAGTCTGAAATCAGGATGCTGGCTCTGAGAGAGATTTTGTGTCTGTCAGGTCTGGAGGGAAGACTTCTCTCTAGTGGGTTTCTCTTCCTGGGAGATCTCCAGGTGGCTTGGCCTCTCCCTTCTCCCCAAGTCTGCTCACTTGCTCAGTCTGCTGTTTTTGGATCTCAGAAGGTATGGACTTAAGATACAAGCGACGCTAGTACTATGCCACCAACACAAAACAAAGAAAAAAAACCGTTAGGATTTACAACACTTTGAGGAGGACACAATTCAATCCGTATCTTCGTCTTAAAAGTCACTTTTCGGAGAGTACTTCCTACTCTGGCACCCTAAGATAACCTAGATGGCACCATTGTCCTCCCTATGTGGGACTCCCCACTTCCTCTTTTGGACAGTTCCCACACCTCCGCAAGTTCTTGTGTGGTTGGCCTTTGTCTATAACTTACGCTACAATTTAAACTCCTAAAATGGAAGGGAGAAATCTGATTTTTCCCTTCTTTGGATTCCCGGGGGCAGCACAGACTGGCTCAGATCAGGATCAAAAAGATGTCTCCAGAAGGAATAGGTGAGAGGGTTAGATGAACAGGCGAAGAACTGTGTGCAGTGAGAGGACGGGAGCCTTCAAGAAAGGGTGGCTTAGACCACAGGGATGGGGACCAGTCCTCCTCGGCCTCCAGCTCAGAGACCTCCAGCCAAGCATCTCACAGAGCGGATCACAGGACCTGGGGACCGGGGGCGCCCTGGCCCTGAGCGCTCAGTCAGGATCCGGCGGCTGGAGACGAAGCCGCACGAGCTGGTGGCTGGTGCCGAGCGGGGAGCCGCTCAGGAGCCTTAGTGTCGCCCTCTGGAGCCGCGGGTCCTGGCCGGTGGGCTTCGCGGTCGGTTTCTTCCTGAGAGCCCGCGGGTAACTGCATCTTCCTCTCCCCGCAGCACGTTTCCTGGCCCAGGGTAAGTGTGAGTGCCACTTCCCCGACGGCACGGAGCGGGTGCGGTTTCTGCAGAGACACGTGTATAGCCGGGAGGAGATCGTGCCCTACGACAGCGACCTCGGGGAGCCCAGGGAGGTGACCGAGCTGGGGTGGCCGGCCGCCGAGATATGGAACAGCCAGAAGGAGGTCCTGGACGTCGTGCGGGCCACGGTGGACAAGTTCTGCAGATTCAGCTACCGCGTTATGGAGAGCTTCCCTGTGCAGCAGCGAGGTGAGCGCGGGGTGCGGGTCCGTGTCGCGGGGGGTCGGGGAGGGAGACTGTGGGCGTGTGAGTGTGTGCTTTGTGAACAGTGTGCGTGTGTGAGTGTGCGGGTATGTGTAATGCGGGCCTGGATGTGAGAGGGCAGAGGAAGGGGAGAGTGTGGGTAACTGTGGGTGTGTGGATGCAGAAGGTGGGACCTCAGGTTGTCCTTGGAGTCAGGTAGGGCCTGCTTAGGTGGGAGGGGAGACTGGAAAGGAACCATCTGAGAGGTGAGGCTAGTCCCAGGCTGTCTTTAAACAGGGACTCTTAAGCATGAAATCCCTGAAATAAAATGTGAGTGTTTGTTTGTTTGTATAAGTATTTCATTGAGAAAAAGGACCAGAGTAATTTGTTTCTTTTGAGTGGGAGAAGGGTAGGTAGGTGAAGGCAGTTCTGAGGCCTCTCTGACCTTTCTGAGGCTTCTTTTAGGTGTAAATCTCTGGCTATTCTCCTTGGAAACTCTACAGGGTTAAAATGAGTCAAATCCACTAGAAAGCAATGGGTTTTTTGCTTGTTTTCCAAGACTTGAACCTGAGTTTGAAAAGAGAGAGAAAGATAGCCAAGCAAGAGCTCCTCTGACTTCCTCACTTGTTCTCTCTGCCTTTTGTCTCCTAGTGGAGCCTCTGGTGACCGTGTACCCTGCAAAGACTCGGCCCCTGCAGCCCCACAACCTCCTGGTCTGCTCTGTAAGTGGTTTCTTCTATCCAGGTCACATTGAAGTCAGATGGTTCCAGAATGGCCAGGAGGAGGAGGCTGGGGTCATCTCCACGGGCCTGATCCGGAATGGAGACTGGACCTTCCAGATCTTGGTGATGCTGGAAATTATTCCTCAAAGGGGAGAGGTTTACGCCTGCCAAGTGGAGCACCCAAGCCTGACTGCCCCTGTCACAGTGGAATGGAGTGAGAAGCTCTCTGACCTCATTACTCATTACTTCCTCACTCACTGAGAAGGGGGGCTTTCTTCCTGTCTGATTTTTCTTCCTTCCACACCGTGTTTTCATCTGTTCTGTATTCTCCTCTCCTGCAGCAGAGGCCACTGAGGGTAACTCTGTGATCCTCTCCACAAATACCTAGACCACTGGAGAGACTTTCTGCCTGGTAGGCAGAAACAAGGTTCTCCTTGTTTTAAAACTTTTCGTGCTGTCACAGGACGGGGTCACCCCTTGACTCTGAATTCCAGTCCCCTATGCATGAGGCTGGACTTCTGCTTCCGGCATTGTGGTTGTGAGTTGTGTAGATGTTCACTGTGATCTGAGGAGAGAAGCATTCTTTGCGATGCAGGGCCCTTCCTGACCTGGGGGAACTGCAATCTCAGTTCTGCCTTTAATGAGCTCTGTCACTCTAGAAAAGCTGCTTAACATTCAGAGTCCAGGTGTGTGGTCAGAGTTGTGAAATTTCATGAGTTCAGTGACTGAACCCGGTATCTCTTCAGTGACATTTTCAAACCTTCATTTTCCAGAGGGGACCAGCTCTTCTGTTTGACAGAGCAGACTTCTTTTCCTGTTCTCAAAGCTTTGAGTCTCAGGATCTCCATTCGAGAAGCTGGATTAGGGGTAAAACACACTAAATGTGGCTTCTTCTCTTAGGGGCACAATCTGAGTCTGCACAGAGCAAGATGCTGAGTGGAATCACGGGCTTGGTTCTGGGTCTGTTCTTCCTTGGGGTAGGGCTGTTCATCCACTTCCAGAATCAGAAACGTGAGGAACCTGCTTGTTGGTAGCTGAAATTCCCCATGGACTTCTCTGAGGGAAGAAATATGGCTCTGTTCATGCTATTTTTCTGTATAGCAGTGACCATACAGAAAGCTTTTGTTTTGCAGTTAGTCCCCAGTTTTGAGGCATTTAGCAATAAAGAGTCCACGGTTCTTTTGTCAAACCATATGGTTTGTAACCTGTGGCAGATAAAAGAAAGGCCACTGTCATGGAGACTTTGGGTCAGGATCCTGGGGCAGATGAGAGGAGGCCCTGAGGCTGATAAAATTATGCTGGATTTGTGTGGCAGAATCCCACTAAAGGCGATCACACTCTGCTCTCTTCTCTGTCATCGTGTGATATAGGTTATGATATCAGAGCAATCTCAAATGGGAGATTTAGAACTGAAAACATCATGTATGGAGGCAAATGTGCCTCCGTTTCTTAAAAACATACACCTTCCTCTCTCTTCCCCAGCATACTCTGAATATCAACCAATAGGTAATGCACTTTAATCCTCTTTTAAAATGATATTTGTTCTCCTAGAGTTGCAGAAGAAGAGACCAGACCAAATAAAACCAAATCCATTGCTGTTGAGGCAATTCTGACTCATTGTGATCCTACAGCACAGGACAGAACTGCCAGCAGGGTTTCCAAGGAGCACCTGGGGGATTGGAACTGCTGAAATTTTGGTTAGCAGCCATAGCTCTTACAGGAGAGAGAAACATCAGGAAAGACTTTGAATTGAGACTTCTCATCAGGCAGTTTGTACTAAGATTCTCCCCTCTGATTAAAAGCCCTGTACTCCAGAGCAGCACTGGATCATGGAGACTTAGGGGTTTCTTTCCTTTCTTTTGGCTGTGTGGCTATAACATTAGAACCCAAGAAAGGGGGAAAACAACGGCTGATAGAGTTGGGTTTGGAAACAACACTTTTCTGTCTCCTTCAGGACTCCTGAGCTAAAAGGAAGGTGGTGATGCTCAAGAAAGGACTGTCTGTTCCAGCTTCCTCACAGCACGAGAGGACTTTGCTCTTACTCTTCCACAAAGAGGAGGGTTCTTCAGGATCTGGCTCCCTCCTGGATCACTGATCCTACAGAACGTGTCCTCCTTGGTGGGTTTCCTCAGCCCCTAGCCTTGGCCTGGAGGCCCCCAATGTTGCTTACACTGCTCTTTTCCCCAGTTTCCTTTGTTTTCAGTCCTTACTCATCTCTGTGCACCAGAACTCACTGTCTGCTCACATTACTTCATAAATGTTTTCTCAAATAAGCATGGAGTGAAATTCATCTCTTTCTTACAGCTTCAGGAAAAAGAAGTAGAAGTATAAGAGAAGATGAAGACTGTACTGCAGTTTAAATAATTGGTTTCATTTATATTCCTGGATTCTGGTCATATGTAGACCTGAAAAGTTACTTTGCCTACTTTTTATCTGGTTTTCTGTGTCCTGTAAGGACTATTTCCCTGTGCCAGGAGACAGCCCATTAATGCCTCCAGATTGTGATGGTCTTTTACATCTTTCCATCATCAAAAACAAATAGACAGGTCTCCTTCCACTATAGGGAACAGATAAGACACAAAAAACACGAGAAATATTTTCAATATTTCCAATAAATTTTTATGATAGCCTATATATTTTTGCCAGGCAGCATCAACTCATGTTTTCAATCTTTCTTTTCTTTTTTTGTTTTGGAAACACACTGAGTATTAAATGGCTAACCACAAACCCAATTACAACTTTATTAATAGGTATGTGTTTGGTGCTGTCCTTTTGATACATTTATTCTTGTGTTGTTGATATTTTATATGTTGTTCTTAATATTCTGTTCTGGGTAATCCAATTACAATTTTAAAACAAAAAAGAGTATCACTTATTTTTAGAACCCAACATGCTGATACTTCATTTTATGAGAAAAAATATATTTTCTCAGAAAATTTTATTAAAGATAATCATAATGAAGAGTGACCAACTCTACAGCATGCTAATACATATTATACATGATTTTCGTAAACACAGTTTTGGTACTGACTCATAGTTGGTTAAGTGCACCAATGAAACGGAGTCCAGATTTTGGTGCCTAAACACTTGAAGTTTGCTTTAGGATAATTGGAGAGTTTCTAGTAAAGTCTATTCTCAAGTCATTCCTCTCAACAAGATATAAACAGACTGCATCATTAATAAACAGATATTATTTTTGATTATTAGCCCTTCTTAAACCCTGATGCATTGCTGGTGGAAATGTAACATGTTTCAATCATACAGGAAAACAGTTTGTCAGTTTCTTAGAATGAAGTCTGTCATGTTGCTTTGTTAGGTCACACTGAGTTGATTTTGATTCACAGTGAACTTATTTACAGCAGATCAAAGCATTGTTAGTCTTACACCACCCCAACAATCAGTGCTATGTTTGAGCCCATTGTTGCAGACACTGTCAATGTGAGTCCATCTTGTTGGGGTCTTCTTCTCTTTCAGTAACCCTCTACCAAGTATAATTTCCTTCTCCTGAGATCAGTGTCTTCAGATAACATGTCCAGTAAGTAAGAGGAACTCTCACCATCATAGCTTCTCAGGAGCATTCTGGCTCTATTTCTTCAGAGACAGATTTGTTGGTCTCCTGGTATATTCAGTATTCTTTTCCAGCACCATAATTTAAAAGTGTGAATTCTTCATCAATCATCTTTATTCATGGCCCAGCTTTTGCGGTCATATGAAGCAATCATAAATACCATGGCTTGGATCAGGAGCACCCTAATAGTCAAAGCAATCTTTGCTTTTTAACTTTTTAAAGAAATCTTTTGCTGTAGATTGTGTTCATTGTGGGTCCAAGCAAAGGAAATCTATGATAACTTCAATATTTTCTTCCTTCATCATGATCCGGATCCAACTCGACGGCACTTGGCTTGGCATCATGATCCAGCAATTCCACTACTTGGAACTTACACAAGGGTAATGAAAACATATGTCTTTCCAAAGACAGATGTGCACATGTTCATAGATGTCCACAGCCTTAATAGCCCCAAACTGGAAACAAATATCCATCAACTAGTGAATGCATGAACAAAGTATGCTGTCTCCTTGCAGTGGAATACTGATCAACAATGAAAAGGAAAAATTGCAGTGGGGGGCCAAGGTGGTGGAGTAGAAAGATGCTTCTTGTGATCCTTCTAACAACAAAGACCCAAAAGAACAAATGAATCAAATGCATATGACATTCTAGGAGCCTTGAACATCAAAAGGCAAATTGAGACATCAGACTGAGTGATGGGGAAGGTAGACTAGGTCCAGAAGTAGCTAGGACTGGCCAGACCAGACCTTCCAGAAGCTGGCTGCAGCCAGTGCTGTGGCTCATGCTTCTACAACAAGTGAAAACTGGCACTGCATCATCAGAAGTTAAGTGGCTTGCATCTAACCTACCACTTGCTTGAATCTAAATCTTTCCTTCAAATAAGCTTGTCTCCCTTTTCCCAGTGCTACCCCCTCCCTTCCCTGCATTGCCCACCCCCTCTAGAATCTGACCCCATTACCTGAGCTGGAAGTAGGATGCTTTACCCCTGCAAGCTGAGCCTGTCTTCTAGACTCAGAAGGAACAATTTAACAAACTATGGAAAGGGGGAAAGAAATTTACCAACTCCTCTGAGTCAGAAATTCAGGACAGAAACAGAGTTTTTTCAGCTGGAATGGATATAGTGACATGCCTTCCTCACAGACACTCAGGGACAACAGTTCCTGCTTTTCTCAGCACTTACAATGAAACACCTGTGCCTACCTCAATCACCCCTGCCAATCTAGTACAGTAGGAGAGACCCTCCATCACATGTTTGGTGACTGACTACCTGGATACCTGAGCTGAATCCATGTAAGAAAAGAAAACAGACTCCTGAGCTCATACATCTAGTAATATTTCTAACCATCTAACAAGACTATAGAATTTCAAAGTCACCAATAACCAAACAAGCACATACAGTCAGATTATATGGACATTTTAAAACATAAAGCTAGAGTACAGTAAGCAAACATCAGTAAGTGCAACAACTTATTGATGGCTCAGAGACAACATTTAACATCAAATGACATGAACAGGGAGACCACAATGGCTTCAGAGAGCTCCCAAAACAGAAATTCAAGAGATTTGCCAGATGAAGAGAACTTTCTGGAATTATTGGAGACAAAATGCAAGAGGTTAATGTTTAGAACTAACTCTTCAACACATCAGGCAAAATACAGCACAGCGTAACAGCAAATTGTGCAGGATGCAAAAAGGCTGCAAAAACACATACAGACAGAAAGTAAAAATACAGAAAATTGATAATAAAATTACAGAACTAGACAACTCGATAGAAAGTCAAAGAAGCAGAGCTGATGCAATGGAAGGCTAAATTAGTAAGACTGAAAATAAAGCACATGATCCCCAACACATTTGAAGAAAAATCAGACAAAAGAATTTTTAAAAATCAAGAAACACTAAGATTTATGTGGGATTGTGAGACTCTACCAAGGAGAATAATCTATGAGTGATTGGAGTATCAGAACAGGGAGAGAGAACAGAACTAGAATTGTCAGATATTTGTTGACAGAAAAGTTCCCTAACGTCATGAAAGATGAGAAGATATCTATCCAAATTGCTCATCTAACTCCACATAACATAGATCTCAAAAGAGACCTACCAACCCATATTATAATCAAACTTGCCAGAACTAAAAATAACCAGACAATTTTAAAACTAGCTAGGGATAAACAAAACAGCCTACAAAGGAGAATCAATAAGACTAAGCTCAGTCTACTCAGCAGTCAAGAAAGCACTGGGATGCCATCTACAAGGCCTGGAAAGAAAATAATTACCATCCAGGAATTATATATCCAGCAAAACTGTCTCTCAAATATAAAAGCAAATATGATAGGACATTTGCAGATAAACAGGTATTTAGAGAATATTGCAAAAGCCAAACCAAAATTACAAGAAGTACTAAAGGGAGTCCTTTGGTTCGAAAATCAGTAACATCTGAAAACAACCTAAGAACACAGAACAAAATAACGGGGTAGCAACTTAAATAGAGAAATCACAAAAACAACGCATAAGGAAGACAGGAGAAGAACTGACACCTTTGAATTACCACATTGGAGAAGACGGTTAAAAATACTATGGAGTGCCAAAAGAACAAACAGTTCCATCTTCAAAGAGTTCAACCAGAATGCTCCTTAGAAGCAATGATGGCAAGACTCATCTTATATGCTTCGGATACGCTGTCGGGAGAAATGGGTCCCTGGAGAAGGAAATCATACTTGGTAGACACTCAGCAAGGTGGGCTGATGCAGTGGCTGCAACAATGGGTTTAAGCACATCTATTGTGGGCAAAGGCAGGACTGGGAAATATTTCGTTCTGTTGGCAGTTGGGTCATTTTGAGTTGAAACTGACTCAATAGCCTCTAACAACAGCAACAGACAAATATTAAATATATATGCAAAAGCAAAGAAACTAGAATAGCTAAAACAAATTTGATAATGTAACACTGGGAGAATTGCCCCAACCATACTTAGGCTACAATAATCAAGTTTATTAGCATTTGCAGAGGAACAGACACACAGATTCACGGAACAGCACAGACAACCTGGAAATAAAGCCACACAAGTAGCCTAGCTCATAACACAAAGGTGTTATGTTTGTTAACCAAAAGGTTGGCCATTCAAATCTGCCAGGTGCTCCTTGGAAACTCCACTGTGAGTTGGACTCTACTTGATGACAGTCGTTTTTAGCGGGTATATATATTGCAATAGAATTGTTGAGTCATATGGTTTACACAGCATGTAGGCCGTTATTGAGTCTAAGTTTTAGTCACTCAATCAAGTAAACTACTAACTCCTTTATAAGCTGCACAGGCTAACATGTTGCATGCAACAGATTTCAAGGAAGAAGTACACAAATTCCTGAATGCACACCCATTTGCAATGTGGCCAGTGCTTCTCCCATCAACAGGTGGAATCTATTTCCTAACCCCTTAAAGCTGAGTTGGTCGTGTGATTTGCCGTGACTGACAGAACGTGCCAGCAGTGACTTTATAGAATTCTGAGCCCAAATCTCCAGAGATCTGCCGATTTCACTTGCTCCCTTGCTGTCCTGAGATTCTCTGAGCTAACGATCTCCTTCAGGATTAGAGTGAACATAGACAGCCAGATTCAACTGACGGCTAGCACTAGCTGTTGTGCGGTCATGGTAAGAGGCAGGAGCCCTGAGGGATCACTAGTTGAGGAGCTTGGCTGCTACTCAAGCGATCAGTAGTACAAATCTACCAATTGCTCCTTGGAAATGCTATGGGGCAATTCTCTTCCCTCCTATAGGGTAGCTATGAATTGGAATCTACTCATGACAATGAATTTGTTTGAGGTTTTTTTGTTAAGAGGTAAGTGTTCTCACTAAATTGAATCATGTCCCTCCAAAAATGTGTGTATCAGCTTGGTTAGGCCATGATTCCCATGAGTGTGTGATTGTCCCATATTTGATGACATTTTCCTGTCTATTGTAAATTATATCATTATGACTGAATAAAATGGATTAGCAGCAGCTATATTGAGGACATCAATAGGATTTAATGAAAGGAATACACAGAGCCTTTATACTGAAAAGGGCTGGTCTATGTTCATCCATTTGAAGACGTAGTGTGTTATCAGGAATCGATGGTACTGAAGGAAAGCTCACTGGCCTGTGCCAAGAAATTTGGATGACAGCTACCAGGCCAACTGACTGGAGGAGATTCGTATTTATGCCCATTGCAAAGAAAGGTGATCCAAGTGAATGTGGAAATTACCAAACAATATCATTAATATCGCATGAAAGTAAAATTTTGCTCAAGATCATTCAAAAGTGACTACAACAGTGTATTGACAGGGAACTGCCAGAAATTCAAGCCCAATTCAAAAGAGGGGATGGAACCAGGGATATCACTGCTGATGTCAGATGGATCTTACCTGAAAGCAGAGAATACCAGAAAGGTGTATACTTGTGTTTCATTGACTATGTAAAGGTATTTGACTGTGTGGATCATAACAAATCATGGCTAACATTGTGGAGAATGGGAATTCTGGAACATTTAACTGCATTGCTAATGAATGTGTACATGGATCAAGAGGCAGGCGTGCAAACAGAACAAGGGGACACTGCATTTTTTGAAGTCAAGAAAGGTGTTGCATCAGGGTTGTATCCTTTCACCATATCTTTTCAATCTGCATAGCAAAGAAATAATCTGAAAAGCTGGATTATAAGAAGAAGAAGAACAAGGTATCAGGAGTGGAGGATGACTCATTAACAGCCTATGTTTTGCAGATGATACCACCTTACTTGCTGGAAGTGGAGAAGATTTCAACCACTTACTGATGAAGATCAAATACCACAGCCTTCAGTATTGATTGCACTTCAACATCAAGAAAACAAACATCCTCACAACTGGGCCAATAAACAGCATCATGAAAAATGGAGAAAAGATTGAGGTTGTCAGGGATTTCATTTTACTTGGCTCCACAATCAACGACCATGGAAGCAGCAGTCAAAAAATTAAAAGACATCTTACACTGGGAAAATCTACAGCAAACGAACTTTCTAAAGTATTGAAAAGTGAAGATGTCACCTTGAAGACTAAGGTGCCCTTGACCCAAGACATGGTAGTTTCAACTTCATCATACGTATGTGAAAGCTGGACAATGAATATGAAAGACAGAAGAAGAACTGATGCTTTCGAATTGTGGTATTAAAGAAGAATATTGAATGTACCATGGATAGCCAAAAGAACAAAGAGATCTGTTTTAGAAGAAGTACAGCCAGAGTGCTCCCTGGAAGCAAAGGTGGCAAGATTATGTTGTACGTACTTTGGACATGTTGTCAGGGAGGATCAGTCCCTGGAGAAAGACATCATGCTTGGTAGAGTGGAGAGTTGTGCACAGGGTTGCTATGAGTCGGAACCAACTCAATGGCACCTAACAACAACATCATAGGATTTGAGAGTGTCTTAAGACCATCTCTTTTGAGCAAAGAGGCAAACAGAGAGACACTGGCAGGTCATGCCACTCCCTCAAAAAGCTGGGAGCTGGGCTCAGCTTTTGGATCTGTGGTTCCTGCCTTTAGATGCTCCCACACCAAGGGAAGCATGATGTGTCACAAGGACCTTCTTCCAGAGTGACAGAGAAGCTAATATTTTGAATCTGAAGGTTTAGCCTACTGGACTGTGCAGAAATAAATTTCTCTTTGTTGAAGCTATCCACTTACACTATTTCTGTTATGGCCGTACTTGATGACTAAGGCAACTGGCTTCATAGACCATGTTTGGGAGTATTTCATCCTTTCCTATGCACTGAAATGTCTTTAGTAGTAGTGGTGATCACTGTCCTGTGAAAGCTTGGTAGAATCCTCCAGTGAAATTGTCAGGGTCAGGGTTTTTTGTTTTTGCTGGAAGTTTTTTAACTACTTTTTCAATCTCTTCTTTCATTATTATTTTGTTTAGTTGTTCTACCTCTGTTTGTATTAGTTTAGGTAGGTGATGTGTTTCTAGACATTTGTTCATTTCCCCCAGGTTTTCAAATTTGTCAGAGTACAATTTTTTTTTATGGTATTCTGTTATTATTTTTTAAATTCCAATTGGAGTGTTGTAACATCACCGTCTCATTTCTTATTTGAGTTATTTGTTTCCTGTCCTGTTTTCCTTTTGTCAGGTTGGCCAGCGGGTTATCAGTTTTGTTGACCTTTTCAGAGAACTTTGGTCTTCCTAACTCTTTCAACCATTTTTTTATTCTCTAATTCATTTATTTCTGCCCTAATTTTCATTATTTGCTTTCGTCTGGTGCCCATGGGCTTATTTTGCTCCTCTCTTTCTATTTGTTTGAGTTGTAGGGTTAATGTCTTGATTTGAGCCCTTTCTTCTTTTTGGATGTGTGCCTTTATCACTGTAAAGTGACTTTCGAGGGCTGATTTTGCTGTGTCCAGAAAGTTCTTGTAGAATGTGTCTTCATTCTCATTTGATTCTGTGAATGTTTTTACTCTGTCCTTAATTTCTTCTATAATACAGTAGTTTTTCAGCAACGTGTTGTTTGGTTTACATGTGTTTGATGTTTTTCCCCTTGCTTTTTCTATTGATTTCTATTTTTATTGCATTATGGTCAGAAAAGATGCTTTGTAATATTTCAATAATTCGTGTTTTGTTAAGGCTTGAATTATGACCAGACATGTGGTTTATTCTGGAGAGTATTCCGTGTTCATTGGAAAACAGAACGTACTTGCTTTTTGTTGAGTGGAGTGTTCTGTACATGTCTAGGAGGACAAGTTGGCTGATTGTGGCTTTTAGATCTCCTGAGTCTTTATTGAGCTTCTTTCTGGATGGTCTGTCCTTCACCAAAAGTGGTGTGTTGAAGTCTCCAGATATTTTTGGGGAGCTCTTTCTTCCTCTTTTCAATACCATTGGAATATGTGCTGTACATTTAGGAGCACTGTTGCTGGCCTCATAAACAGTTAACGTGGTTATGCTCTCTTGGTATATTAGTCCTTTTATTATTACATAGTGACCTTCCTTATTGAATGTGGTGGATTTTTCTTTAGAGTCTGTTTTGTCAGAAATTAATATTACCACTCCTGCTCTTTTTAGAATGTTGTTTTCTTGATATACGTGTCTTTTTTCAGTCCTCGGAAATTTACTTTGGTTGAATCTTTAAGTATAAGGTGTATCTCTTGTAGGCAGCATACAGATGAATCTTTCATTTTTAATCCATTCTGCTGCTCTCTGTCTCTTTATTGGTGCATTTAAATCGTTACCTTCAGCATTATTGTTGATATGAGCTGAATGTTGTCATTTTGGTGGCTTTTTTGTGTGTTGTTGACAGTTTCTTTGTTTCACTTCATTTTCTGTGCTGAATCATTTTTTCTAGAGTAACATAACAAAGTGGGTAAGTTTTTGTATGACAGACTGACTCAGATTGTAAACTTTCACTTAAAACACAATAAAAATAAATAATTTTGAAAAAAATATTGGTCATGATCACTGACCTCTTTTAAGGAAATAGGTATATGAGCTCAAATTCACATCAGGAACTCTAAAGCACAGACGGGAAAGTTAAAGGGCAGTTTTTTAAAAAGCAAAAACAAAAATCTGCTTCCATCGAGTTGATTCCGACTGACACTGACCCTATAGGTCAGTGTAGAACTACTCCGCAGAGTTTCCAAGGAACACTTGGCAGATTTGAACTGCTAATCTTTTGGTTAGCTCACATAGCACTTGATCACTATGCCACCAGGTTGTAAGTTAATAGTGCAACAACATGGATAAGGGTGACGGGAACAGTGACAGAATGTGAAGCATGTAACCAATGTTCATTGAACTACACATGTAGAAGTTGTTGAATGGGTATATGTCTTGCTGTGTATATTTTCATAAAAAAAGAAAAAAACCCACATAGATCAACATACCAGTGAGCGGCCGATACAGGAGAACAACAGGGAGTTTGCTTCTGATGGTCCGAAGTCACACGGCCATAAATGGGAAGGCTATGGACAAGACTAAGATCACCATGTTAGTAATAACACAAAGGGAAATGTTGGCAGTGAAATCATTCTGCTGTTTAACTTTTCTTCTGGAGGGAAAATAAACCAACTACTAACCATTTTGCCTATGTGGCAGAACTTACTACCTCACCCTGAAGTCTTAATTCTTGCACTGACTCTTGTTACACGTTAATAGTTTTCATAGATTTAAAAATTACATAAACGATAAAGATTTCTCACTTCTACAGAAACATAACATTCCTAATAGGTACTCTGCAATGGTTATTAAAAAGTGTTTCGCCTTTGGTTAATGATGGAACTATAGTATGGGTCTTTTTTTTTTTTTTTTTGGTTACCTAAAACTTTTATTTTTGTCTTTAACATCTGACCAGACTCCTCTAACAGTTCTTTCTTTGATGTGAAACACCAAATTTAGAACTTTGGTTTTTTTTTTTTTTTGCACCCAGACCATCTTTACCATCTCTAGAAGACTGTCTAGCCCAATCAAGTTTCATTCCTTTATCTTGCTTGTGTAACTTATGAAATTGCTCATATAAAAAACAGAAATGTTAGCAATAATTAATGAGAATGATGTGCTTCAGCTTTCTTGAAACAGCTCTACAATATGAAAGAGCTGTTTTTTGTGACAGGCACACCATGGGGAAGGAGTTGTCCAGACAAATTTCATCCACTTGGGAACTTTTTATAAATGTTCAAGTTGATTTCATTTAGGTAAAGTTTTGCTGCTATGAAGAAGTCCTAATAACATATACTTTAATACTCGACTTTTCAGAACTGTTGGAAGGTTTTTCATCTACAAGCGTGGACTCTGAGCAAAATAACTGCTTAATGATTTTAACATTTGTTTTGGAGAAAACAAATAGCATTCCAGGCACTCACTTTACGAGGAGCCCTACAAAATAGATGCTAAAGAAGTTGGTACAGCTCAACAGATTCATCAATTTCTTCATTGTCCCAACCCCCCAGAACTATTAGATAGTGGCCTAGAGGAATACCGGGGTGAATTTGGAAAAATAACATAGTCAATTTTGTGTCAGATAAAGTGCCAGAGACTTGATCATAACATAACGAACACAAGCTCTAGAGCAAAGAGAAAAAAAAGCTAACTGCTTGTACATGCAGTGTGGATGGGCAGGCGTATGAAATTTTTAATTGTTCTCTGTATGACTACGGTATGGGAAATATTCCAGTGAAAAACAAAAGCTGTGCTGAATTATTATAGAACAATTCTTAGTTGGGTCAAAGAATGACACTGACAAGTTAAAGAAGTCCCATCTCCTGACTTAGGCAACGATGGAAGACAGCTGAGCTATCCCTGGAATGGATGTTAACAAGCCTGTCACATGACACAGTTTTAGTAATCTTTATATGGAGAGAAAAAATTGACTTCATTATAGATTCCTTATTCTTTGTATTTTTTTTCTTAGATATAGGACCTAGTGACCTGCTCCTCACACCAAATTGACCTGAGAACTCCTAAGAATATTCTACTTGGGCAAGTGACAGATGTTCTATGCTAATTGTATCCTACTGGTATCTAAAACAGTCCGCTTTCCAATATCTAGTGCAACCCCTCAGGCTTACTAAAAGTTAATCCCATTCTATGAAATTCTTACTCTACAGAATTCAAGAGAAAGTTTATGCTTCTGCTTTAACCTGTGTGGTGGATTGAATTGTGTTCCCCACCCCCCAAAAAATGTGTGTGCTGATTTGGCTGGGCGTGATTCCAGCTATTGCCCTGTTCCTCCATGGTGTAAATGCTCCCTCTAGGATGTTAATCAGGGTGGATGGGCAGCAGTTGTGTTGGTGGGACAGCACTCACTGTGTGGGATTGTACTGTGCCTTGGAGCAGCCTCTTGGGATACAAGGAAGGGGAGGTAGGCAGAGAGTTGGGGACCTCGTACCACCAAGACAGCAGTGCTGGGAGCAGATTTGTAAAAGATTCGGAGTTCCTGCCCATCAGAAGCTCCCAGTCCAGGGGATGATTGATGACTAGGACTTTCCTGCAGGCCCAGGAGAGAAAGCCTTTGCCTGGAACTGACACCATTGATTTGGACTTTTCACCTAGTCTTTCCTAAAGCCCCCCACTTGTGGTCTTTCTCATAAAGCACCACCAGGTGACTGAGACAACTTGTTTGTCTCCCAGAGTATCGGGACTCATATGCCATAAATACAAACTCCCCAGTTTCAGGTCAGAAGACAGACTGTGTATCATCTGTGCTGCTAACTACTTCCCTCCAGGATAGAAAGTACCTTTCTTCTCCTCAGAAACAAACCCTTCAGTGACACGTCTCACCCACAGCAGAAGAGGCGCAAAATACCTTCTCCTCTCATTCACACTGAAAAACTGCAGCCTGGAGATCCCTGCTAACATTGATGGTTTGTTAATAGTTACTATCGTGTTTTCCAGAGCTATGTTTAGTTTGAATTTATGCTGAGAAAAATACGAAAGCTAGTTTTTAAAGGAGCATATTGTTATTTTTCATGAAAGTGTACAACATACAAAAATTAGGTGACAGTTTTTGGTCCTTTATTTTTCAAAATAAATTTGTATGATTTGTCAATTTTACACCCTAATTACATGAACAAGTTTTAAAGGATTATCTTTAACTACATTTCAGCGTGTTCTTCATATGGAAGGATTTTTCTTTTTCATCCCATTGTGTTCTATAATACACTGATGAACTTCATCTTGGTTCTCCCAGATTATCACGTATTTTAATTAGTACAAGTTACAGTTTTCTGCTTGTGAGGTGAAATGAGATATCCCCTGGTTGCAGCTTCACCCTTGACAACAATCCTGAATCATCACTGGGGCCTGGGAGCAGTTTCTTCTCTGAGACAGGGATAATTGTGCCTTCTATGCAATCTCCACAGGACATTTTCCACCATCCGTGCTAATAGCAATATAGTTTCCCAAAATGAGACACTACTGCTATTGTCTCTGAGATGGTCAAACTGCCCTGGAAGTGTTACACTGCTCAGTGGCTAGAAATATGAAATAATGATTGAGAATTATAGGTTGTTTTTAAGAATTTTGAGGTCACTGTTAGTCTTTAATAGCAAAAAGATTATGAATATCATTAAATAAGTTCAAATTTTGTCATTTCAGAAAAAAGCAATCATGGTGATAAAGGAAATATTTTGAAGAAACTGGAATTTCTATAAAGAAGCTCCACTAAATTATGGAAAATGCTACCATTTGTGAACTCAAATCAACGAATTAAAGTGATAAAAATGATTTTAATGCGAAGGACTTTATAGCCTTCAGAAGTAGAATAAGAGCATAATAATTGAGCTCATGGGGTTTGGAGTCAGTTATAACTTGATGCATCCTGGAATGTACCATTTATTAGCCTCGTGTCTTAGCAAAAGTTGTTTACTCTCTATCACGTTTTTCAGTGTTTCATGAGTTCCTGGTCATCACCACCTCCGCCAACTTTCAGCCACTTCCCTTTAGTTGTTAAGTCGCATGTGGTCCTGACTGCCATGGTGTTTTTCAGTACAATGCTTCACATACCTACAGGAATTCGCCATTCTGTACTTTAGTCCCTTTATCATTCTAAACTACAAGATTAGTTTTTAACTTTTGGTTGTGGACCTTTTGACAGTTCATAATTCGATTAAACGTAAAAAGAAAACCAAGAGAAACATTCAGAAGCATGTGGGTATGTCAGCGCTCTGGGACTCATCTGATTCCTTATCTCATCAAGTCAGATTCACCAACGAGTTTTGCATAGATTTAATTTTTATTTCTTTCTGATATATTCGGATTCTGAAATATATTTAAGGGATAACAAAAACCAAACCCACTGCCGTTAAGTAGATTTAGACTCATAGTGATCCTATAGGACGTAGTAGAACTGTTCCATAGTTTCCAAGGAGTGCCTGGGAGATTTGAACTGCTGACCATTTGGTCGTAGGCAGCTGTAACGCTTAACCGCTACATCACCAGAGTTTCCAGTTAAGGAATAGCAGCCCTGTATTAGATCGTAGTTCAGTCTACTTAAAGAAATAGTTTCTCATTTCCTGTTATACTTAGTATGAATCCAGAATCACCTACAGTATTTATAGTACCAGGTTCCACGTGATTTCCCCACGTGACCTTTCTGCTGCTTTCTCTCACTCCTCTTCAATGAAGTCTTTTCTTCAATTTCTTGTTTGAAGTTCATCAGTTGTTTTGAACTTTTACAGACGGTGTTACTTTTACCTGAGATGTGCCTCCCTTTTAGCCCAAACTCACACACATGCCCCAGTCTTCCCCTAGCTCACATCAACTTAGTATTTCATGTCCTCTCTCTTAGTTGTCTAGTTCTGCTATAACAGGAGTACCCCAAGTGAGTGGATTTAGCGGAAATTTATTTTCTTACAGTTTAGGTGACTAAAAGTCTGAAAGTGGGGTGCCAGCTCTAAGGGGAAGATTTTCTCTGTCGGTTTGGTCTGGAGGAAGACTGTTGTCTTGTTGGAATTTCTCTTCCTAGAGCGTCATATGGCTTGGCATCTCTCTCTCCGCATGTCAGCTTGCTTGCTCAATCTGCTCTTTGTATCTCAAGAGGGACAGACTTCAGACACATCCTACATTAATACTGTGTCATTAACATAAAGAAAACTCAGAATTTACAACGAAGTTGGGGTGGGGGAAGAACGTAATTCAGTCCACAGCATCGTCTTAAAAGTCACTTTCCAGAGAGTTCTTCCTTAAGAAGCGTCTACACTGTGGAGGAGGTGGGAGTGATAGAGGAACAGGTGAAGATCTGTGGGCGGTGACAGGACAGGCGTCTTCAGGGAAAGCTGGTGCAGACGTCAAGAATGGGCACCAATCCTCCTCTGGCTCCAACTCGGTGGCCTCCAGCCAAGCACCTAAACAAGAGTAGGTCACAGGACGTGGGGACGGGGGGTGCCCTGTCGCTTGCAGCCTCAGTCAGGACCCGGTGGCCGATGACGGAGCCGCACAGGCAGGTGGTTGGTGCCTTGGGGGGAGCCGCTCAGGAGTTAGCGCCGCCCTCTGGGGGCAGGGGCCTGGCGGGTGGGCTTCTTCTGGGGGCTCGTCTTGAGAGGCTGCTGGTACCTAAGTCTTCCTGTCCCCATAGAGCACCTCCTGTGGCCAGCTAAGGCTGAGTGTCATTTCACCAGCGGGACAGAGCGAGCGCGGTGTGCGCTGAGATCCGTCTGTAACCGGGAGGAGTTCGCGCACTTCCACGGCCACGTGGGCGAGCGCAGGGCGGTGTCGGGGCCGGGACGGCAGGGCGCGGGGTGCTGGGACGGCCGGCAGCAGAGGCTGGGTGACAGGAGGGGCCGGGTGGGCGCGCACTGCAGACGGGGCTGTGCGGCTGGGGGGAGCTTCCCGGTGCAGGGAGGAGGTGAGCTCGGGGAGACTGAGCGTGCGTCGGGGGGCGGGGGTCCTGCGCGAGAGGACAGGGGGAGGGAGACGGTGACTGCGAGGGTGCAGGCTGCGGCTGCGGGAGGGGACCTCCGGGCTGTCCTTGGGGCCACCGTGGGAAGAGCTGGTAGGGAATGGGAGACCGGAGTGCTCACATTCGGGATAACGCAGGCTAGTCCCAGGCTGTCCTTAACACAGGATCTTCTCAGCTAGGAAATCCATGGGTGCTGCTTGTTTGCCTGTTTGTTTGCAGAAGTATTTCACTGAGGAAAAACTACCAGATGAATTTATTTTCTAAGTTTTTGAGAAGTAGAAGTGGAAATTCCGAGACACCTCTGATCTCTCTGAGACTTCTTTTAGAGCTACAGTTTCTGCTATGATTGTTGTTTTTTAAATATATATATTTTAGCATAGTTGAAATAATTATGGAAATAGTTTTTCTGAAGTGAGTTTTTCATAACCTACTAATTTCTCAATTTTCATAATACTAGTAGTATTTAACTAGTTACATATTATTACTTTGTGCAGTTGTAACATAATTTACCCCCTAGTCTCTTTGTTAGTTTTTATCTTAGTATCTGGATATTCGGGTGAAGTTTCCTCTTTCTGTTTCATGTTTTTGATTTGTGAGGCCCTTAAACGTTTTTCACCTGTTTTCGTTTTATTTCTTTATTACAGTAAATGAATAAAATTTCTAATGTCTGTCAACTGTCTCATCTATGATAAACCCTCACCCCCTCCCTCCCTGCCCTAGTAGCCATCAAAATTTTATTCTTCTGTAGATAATTCTATTTTAAGTCTTTCTAACAGGGGTCTCATACAATATTTTTCCTTTTGACACTGACTGATTTCACTCAGCATGTCTTCCAATTGAAACTATGAGATGTTTTCTAAAATCGTCATCGTTTGTTATCACAGCATAGCGTCCCACTGAGTATATGTACCATAGCTTGTTTATCCATTCCTCTGTTGCTGGGCACTGTTTCTAGTGTTCTGGTGTTTCTTCAGAGAAATGAGTTCTCTACAAGTAAGATGACTAACATGCTGTTATTTGATTCAGCGTTTTCCTCATCTTGTGGTTTATAATTTGACTATTATTTTCAAGACTAAGAATTTCAACATTTTGTTTAAATGAAACGTATTGCAAAATTGTTGGTAATGATTTACTATAAATCTTACATCTACCATTTGGTGATATTCTGAAAAAGTCTCTGAAGTTTGTTCTTTTTCACAAATAATTGTATTTACTGTGGGTCTGCTGGTGTCAGCGGCTGCGCGAAGCTTAATCAGTGTACTGATGAGCTCCAAACACTTGTGATCTCAAATGCCAGCTTTGAAAGAGAGTCAGTTGTGAAAGGGTGACAATTCCAATACTGGATATGTTTGTGTTATAAAAGGAGAGGCCTTGACCAGATGAGAGTAAATATTAGAACTGTTTTGAATGAATAACTTTCCCTGTGACTTTATCCCTCATTCAGACCTCATGCTTTCCTGGGACTCAGCTCCCAGAGTCAGAGAACCACCTCTGCCTGTTCCTGCTTCCCAGTGGTAGGACCGTCTCTGTGGCTCTGAAGATGTGAGCGCATCAAGACAGCCTTCTGGGGCTCCATGCTCTTATCTCCCCTCCTCTCCTGCCCAATCTCTCCATACTATGTTGAATCGTGTTTTCTCTCAGGACAAACAATGACAATAACTAGCTAACTATTTTACATATTTTAATTGCACCAATTCTCCCATAACCCTAATAGTAAGTCACTGTCATTACCCTTCTTTATAGGTGAGAATGCTCAGGAACTGAGGAATTTAATAAAACTGTCCTAGGACCATCCAGTAAGTAGTGGAGTCTGGATTTGAACCCAGCCACTGGGCACTAAAAATCATGCTTTTTGTTAAACACTGCATTCACTGAAAGGGCTGTAACAGTGAACAGCTGTTTCAATGATTAAAAAAAAAAAAACCCACAACGTTACCAGTCTCTCTCAAATCTACAGCATGTGTTCATGTTATAAGAATCAAATCCAAGGCCCCTGACATACGACTTACATGGCTGCATGAGCAGCCTGAGGGAAGCCGGGCCAATACTTAGGAGCCTGTGTGCCTAGTGGTTAAGAACTCTGCTGCAAACCAGAAGACTGACAGCCTGAGTCTACCAAGCACTCCTTACAATCCCTGTAGGGTTTGTATGGTTAAAAGCTACCAGACAGCAATGTTTTTGTTCTCTCTTTTTTTTTTTTTAAAGACTGTAGCCTGGGTTTGAAGAGAGACAGAAAGGCAGCCAAGCAAGAGCTCCTATGACTTCCTCTCTTGTTCTCTCTGCCTTTGCTCTCCTAGTGGAGTCTCTGGTGACTGTGTATCCTTCAAAGACTCGGCCCCTGCAGCCCCACAACCTCCTGGTCTGCTCTGTGAATGGTTTCTGTCAAGGCCACACTGAAGTTGGATGGTTCTAGAACGGCCAGGAGGAGGAGGCTGGGGTTGTCTCCACAGGCCTGATCCGGAATGGAGACTGGACCTTCCAGATCCTGGTGATGCTGGAAACTATTCCTCAGAGGGGAGAGGTTTACTCCTGCCAAGTGGAGCACCCAAGCCTGATCAGCCCTATGACGGTGGAATGGAGTGGGATGCTCTCTGACCTCATTATTTTCTCACTCACCAAAAAGAGGGGCTCTGTTTATCTCTGAGTTTTGGGTTTCTCCTCTTGCAACACCATGTTTTCATTTGCTCCATGGTGTCCATCCCTTCAGCAGGGCAGTTATACCTGGCAGGCAGAAATAAGGTGATCTTTGTTTTGAAACTTCTCATGGTATCACAGGACATGGTCACGCTTTTGGCCCTGGGTACCAGACCCCTCCCCATGAGGCTGGACGTCTACTTCCTGCATTGTTGCTCTGAGATGTGTAGATGTTCCTAGTGGTCTGAGGAGAGGAGCATCCTCTGCAGTGCATGACCCTTCCTGACCTGAGGGGAATGCAATCTCAGTTCTGCTGTGTATCAGCTCTGTCACTCTAGACAAGCTACTTAACCTCCAGAGTCCCAAGCTCCCCCCTCAGCAGACATGTGGTCAAACCTTATATCAGGGCTGTGATATTTCATGAGTTCAGTGACTGAACCTTATAACTCCTCAATGAGACTTTTAACCTTTGTTTCCCAGAAGTCACTGTCTGTTCTGTTTTGCAGAGCAGACTTCTGCCATTCTCAAAACTTGGAATCTCAGAGTCTCAATTAGAGATTTTGGATTTGGAGTAAAAATCACTAAATCTGGCTGCTTCTTTCAGGGACACAATCTGAATCTGGACAGAAAAAGATGCTAAGTGGAACTCGGGGCTTGGTTCTGGGCCTGCTCTTTCTTGGGGTGGGGCTGTTCATCCACGTCAGGAACCAGAAAGATGAGGAACTTGCTGGCTGATTCCTGAAATTCCCTATGGACTTCTCTGAGGGAAGAATTGTAGCTGTTCCACTTAGATTTCTTTATAGTGGTAACCTTAAGTAAAGCTTTGGCTTTCTCTCAGATTTGGAGGCATTCAGAAATAAAAACTCCTATTTTTTTGGTGAAAGCATAGTGGTCACAACTTGTGACAGATAAAAGAAAGGCAACCATGCCTGTAGATCTTGGGTCAGAATCCTGGGGCAGATGAGAGGGGAGCCCCTGAGGCTAATACAAGTCTGCTGGATTTGGGTGGCGGAAGCTTCATAGACTGAAGACTGGGATGGTGCCCTCCCCACAGCCACTGTGTAAGGAGGGTTGCAGAACAGGGAAATCTCAGATGGGAGATTTTATGCTGGGGCCATGATGTGTGGGGACAGATACGTCTCTGTATCTTATAAATAAATTACAGTTAGCGAGGAGAAAACTTTTAAGAAAAATTCACTTAAAGATTCACAGAAGCCCAACAGCCTCTCACTGAGTCAGCTCCTCTCAGGGTCAGTCCATCTCTCTGGATCAGCCCAAGGACGCTCTCCCCTCCCCTCATGGGATTCCTTGGGATGGGCCTAACTTCTGGGAAGAGGGTGATTCCTTCCCATGTAACCTAATGCCAATTGTTTATCTAGCACCCCTTTAAGCACGCTGTGCCAATGAAATTGCCATATAGAAATCTGTAAACCTGTAGTTGCCAATTGGGAGGATGTGTGAAGATTTCTTTGTCTGCTTTTTTGAGAAAATGTATAAAACGGATATTCTGATAACAGGACAATGTGTGAATGTGTGCAGCTGTTTCTCGGACTTGAGTCTGACCATCGCACCACCGGCAATAAAGCCCTTTCCTCTTAAAGACGAAATGGTGTTTGAGGTGTTTTCTGCTCTCTGGCCCAAACTTATCTCTTTCCCGCAACAAAAGAAATATGTAAACTTTGGGAGGGGATTGCAGCAGACAAGTAAACATTAGGCTAAATTGTTTATTATGTAAGATTGTCAGCAAGTCAATAAATAAATGAACAACAATCCAAGAGAAAGTTTAGCAAATAGTATAAACTAATTACAGAAGAAAATATGCTGATGAACAATGAACTATCTTCTCAGACTCACTGGTAATTTGAAATATGCAACTCTAAATAGCAATGTGATAAAGTATTTCTTCCCTCAAATTTGCAAATGTAATTGTTTTTTCTTTTTTTTTTTTTAATCAAGGAATTACAAGACTGTGAGAATGGGGTGTCTCATATACTATTATTAGAATTGTGAATGGGTTATAGCTTGGACGTGTCTATTCAGGTTCCAAATGGAAATGTAGTATGACTGAGAAAAACAACAAAATCCACTCTTGAGATTTATCTTACGATATCAGCCTCATATCAGCTCAAGGAGACTAGAACTGAAGTTTCTTTTACCAACATTTGGAATATTAAAGAAATTTCCAAATTTTAAAGGAAAAAATGGATAAATTTGTCTTGCTTATTAAAATTTTGTACCTCAAAAACTACAAAATATATGAGATAACAATGTATTACAGGATGGCATTTGGGTACTGTGCTTGGGGGTGTGAGTATAAATTGGTAGATCACTTCAGGTGTTTTGGATAATCCAATATTTACATTCTGGCTGTTTCCACTCTAGATAAATTCTTGCAAGCATGTCTAAGATTGCATATGAAAATCAGTTTATAGTACTACAGTAGTATAAGAGTAAAGAAACATTCTGAAGTTCCAGACAGAGAATAAGTTGTACCATATCAATTCAAAGGACTAATACAGAGAGTTTTAAATAAATGAGTTAAGACTCTCAACAGGGCTAGAGAAGAAAATGTGTAGCTGTAGATTCAACACACTTAAAAACTCCACAATCCAGAAACAGATAAGTTCTGCTTAGTAGAAAAGATTTACCTTCTCCTCCTGTGGGTCATCTGCTGAATCTCAACATAGGTGGATGGAAGACTGGGCCTAATCACAGAAAGGGAGACTATGATGGACTGTTGAGATACCTATAGGGTCGCTATGAGTCGGAATTAACTTGAGGGCACCAGGGTTTTTTCAGTTTATTGACATACCAGCACAGTTTTGCACAGCCTTTGGGCTTGAGAGATGGATCCAAATCTCTACAAGCTCCAAAGAGAACACTAGTTTTCCCTGCCAGCAGTTTGTCCTCCCAGAACTTCTGCTGAGCTCATGATGGTGGTTTGAGAACTTGAGAGGTGAACAGAAAAAAGGCAGAAAAGTGTCTATAACTTCATGAAACTAAACATCAGTAAGGAAATGAAAGCTGTAAACAGTTTCAACTGTCTTGACCTGAATGATGTTTATAGCTGACATACATGTTGATAAAAGACAATAGCTACAGAATTTATTGATTCTTGCCAATTATACAAATAATATCTATGAAACAGGCCATATGTTACTACATAAAACAAACCTCAACTAATTTCACAGGACTGAAATAATACGGGGTATATTCTCTGGCCACCAATTTATTACATCACAAATTGTTAAGACTGAGAAACTACTCAAACTTTTGGAAGTGAATTAGCACACTTCTAAATAATCCACAGTGTGTCAAAGAAGAAATCAAAAGGGAAATTAGAAATCATTTTAAAATAAAAGATATTTTAAAAAGTTTTCAAAATTTGTGAGATATAACTAAAGTGGACCCCCCTGCTGGCATGGTGGTTAAGAACTACAGCTGCTTACCAAAAGGCTGGCAGTTCAACATCACCAGAAACTCCTTGGAAACTCTACGGGACAGTTCTACTCTGTCCTATAGGGTGGCTATGAGTTGGAATCAACTTGATGGCAACAGGTTTCATTTCTTTCTTTTCTTTTTTAATTACCAAAGCAGTTCTTACAGAGAAATTTATGGCTTAAGTGTTTACATTATAAAAAAAAAGATGAAATCTGTAGAAATCAGAGGGCTAAACTTAATCTAGGAAATATGAATTTAACTAAAAACAGTAGCCAAGCCAGGTGCCATTGAAGAAATAACAAAAGTGAGGAAATTCATAAAATTGAAAAAGGAGACATTAAAAAATCAACAGATTCAGTAGGTATTACTTTTGGTTTCCTTGTTTACTTGGTAAATCACTTGCTAAATTCATAAGGAAAAAGGAAGAAAAAAGTCTAAATTACAAGTTTATTGAAATCTGGAATGTAAAAAAGAACATTCCTATGGATCGGACAGACATTAAACTACACTAAGATGATAAAGAATGTTGCCCCGGTAGATTACACATCTTAGATGAAATTCCTTGAATAACACAAAATTTTATTTGGTATTTCTTTGTAACGAGTCACCCAAAAGCTTAGTGGTTTAAAACTGCAACCATTTATGAGCTGTCACAGCTCTGGGAGCTGATTAAGCTCAACTGGGGGATTCTCAGTGGATGTCTCTCACGTGGTTGCAGAAAGATGGCAGCTGGAGCTGGGATCTTTGGAGGCTGAACTAGGACAGTGAAACACCCTCCGTCTGCATTGCAGTTCTAGGGCCACTAATGTGGCCTGTGTGGCCTCACCAGCAGGGAAGACAGGCTTCTTAAGTAACGATACAGGCCTTACTAAAAGGAAAGCAAAAGCTGCAAAGACCTAGCTCAAAAATAGTGTGGCATCATTTCTATCACATTCCATAGGTGCCCTGGTGGCACAATGGTCAAGCGTTTGCCTGATAACTGAAAGGTTGGCATTTGACCCCACTCAGCCAATCTTCTTCCCTAAAGATTACAGTAAATAATAAAGAGTAAATAATGTCAACTCTATGGGGAAGTTCTCTGCAATAAATGGGGTCACCATGAGCTGGAATTTACTTTATGGCAACTTGTTCCATTTTTTTTTTTTTTGTCCCTTTTTTGGACCATGAGAGGAATGGCAAATACTTCACACTGTTTTAAATCTACTCCAGAATATTTACCAAAACTTGATTAGGGAGTAGTTTGGGGAGGTGAGGCTAAGATGGTAACTAGCCACGTTCTTCTCTGATCCCTCTAACAACTAAAGCCTTTAAAAAACAGCTGAGTAGAACAGAAAGGACTTTCTAGGGCCCCCAAGATTAGGCACAAAGTTGTGAAATCAGACTAAGTGACTAGAAGGGGAACACCTGCCTTTGTCAGAAGTGAACTGACAGTGCAAAGGGTCCCGCTTCTGCTGACACAGCAATGGAGAGGCAGCCCAGGTGTGCAGACCACCTTGGTTGGCTGGGAAGTCAGCTCTGGGGCTGCTGTAACTGAGAAGACAGCTAGAGCTGGCTGCTATGTTGAGCAGCAGGACCTGAGTAGACAGCATCTCAGCTGAGAAGCTGTGCTTAAGACTGACATGCCTAGAGAACATGGTAGTGGTTAGCACCCAAATGTAGCAGTTTCCCGCCCCATCCCTGCTTTGAGCTATGTTGGAGGATAAATTCTAGTGCACTACCTGGGCTCGAAGTGGATTGTACACGTGTGCCCTCAACTTTTCTCCCAGACTCAGGGAAGGCAACAAAGAGAAAGGTAGAAGAAAACCTCCACTGGCTACCCTGAACTGTGGATCCCTGTATCTAGAAAGCCCCACACTAATTCCACATGACATCATCTCAAGAGAAGTGCTCACAATGCTTGAGGGCTCAATCCTTTCCTATGCGATGATTTCCCTTCCGATCTCCAGCCTTTCCCACCTATCTTCTCTGCTTCACACCTTAGGCTAAATTCTGGTGCCCTACCTGGGTAGAAGTGGACCATCTTACTTGGGTGCCCTGAGCTTTTCTCCTGTACTTGGAGAGGAAAACAAATGGAGGGGTAGAAGACAAGTTCCACTTGCTCCACTGAGCTGCAGATTGCTGCACTTCCTGGGGCACCAGAAGCTGAGTGCTTGTCAACTTTCATGTCTCAAGCCTTCCCCATGCACCAGTTTCACTCCTTGTAACCAGCTTTTCCCTGCCTTCCATCTCTGCTGTACACTGAACTCTAAATTCTAGAGCACTACCTGGGCTGGAAGTGAGAAATTTTATGTGTGTGCTCTGAGCTCTTCTCCCGCACTTGGGGAGGGAAACAAAGAGAGGGTTGGAAGAAGAGTTCCGTTGGCTCCCCTGAGCCGGCAATCCCTGCCACACTACTCAGTGCCTTCATCACCGCAACCATTGGGTGACAGGGCACCAGAATTATTGAGGTTCCCAAAACCACTCTAGATCAAATGATGAGACTACTTGGACAATCAAAATCAAATTAAAATACGAAGTCTGACTACTAAGTCCATGAACTTAATTGTCCTAAGTAATACATAACTCATTAATGAATACCACCACGGTCACCTTCGAAATACTCCCCTGGGAAGTTACGTACCAATGCCAGCACATAGTCCACCCTTCAAAGAAATTTTGGAACTCTTTTTGGAATGGCCATTGAGCACTGTGGTGTGGGAACAAGTTTGTGAACTTAAATGTATTGTTGTCTGTGAGTTTTTAGACAGTAAACAAATCACTGTGTTGGAATACTTCCCTACTCACTTGACCTGGCCCCTGGTGACTTTTTTCATTATCCAAAGATAAAGGAAATATTGAATGAAAGACATTTGGATGACATTCAGGACATCAAGGGCAATACGATGACAGCTTTTCATGGCCATTCCAGAAAAAGAGTTCCAAAATTGCTTTGAAGGATGGACCAGTCACTGGCATTGGTCCATAGCTTCCCAAAGGGAGTACTTCAAAGGTGACTGTAGTGATAGTCAGCAATGAGGTCTGTAGCATTTTTTCTAGGGTGAGTTCACAAACTTTATTGGCAGTCCTGATACACGTGTGTTTGTATATATGTGTTCTAGATTGCAATAACCTACCAAATAATTTACAACAGCTTTCTGATGGCTAAATGTTTAAAGAAGCAGATCCCTGTGGCTCCACAAAAATCCTGAAATAAAGAATCAAAAAAATTTACCAGATGAAGAAACTTTTCTGCATTTACTGGAAGTAGAATACAGAAGAGTTGTGTACAGAACCCTTCAAGAAATTAGGTGGAGATTAGACAAAAAGAAACAGAACAAAATGAAAAATTAAACAAGTTCCAAGAATTGCTACAGTAACAATTATATATTATATTTTAATGTCCTTAATGTCAGCTCTCATTCTATCTTTAGCATTCAAATCTCCCTAATTTCATTAAGTTAATTAATTATTTTTTAACTTTAAGAAATAAATTAGTTCCGTCATTTTCAATGTAATTTTTCAAAATAATAAATTTAGAGTTACAATTTTGTACTTTATTAAACCTTTTGTGGAATTAAAAAAAGCATCTAAAATGTAGTTATTAATTATTAGCTAACCATCTAACTAATCCAGTTAAACTGTGGAACTCAGAGTTGACTCAATGACAACTAGTTCACTGGTTGTCTAGTGTTGTATTTTGTAGAAACCTGGAGGAAAATTTCTCTTTCTGCTTCTAAATAACAATATGTCATAGACATCACATTATTCTGCGTTTAGTTTACATTCCGATTGTGTATAACTTTTTTTTCCTTTTTATTTCCTTTCCTCTTGATCTATCATGGCAATATGGTGATGCCATCAAGCTCCTGACTGCAGTTTGGTGTGTCTAGTTGTGTGTATTTATTTTAACTTTTTAAAAAAGAAAACGTTAATATTTTTTGTATTAATCTTTTTATAGCAGAATACAGTGAATATACAGAACACTTCGGATCCGATTTGACGGCACTTGGCTTGGCTTGGCTCAAAGGATTAAAACTGTCACCATTTCATCAACCAGATATTTCCAAATATACAACTTTTAAAACTATATTGTGACACTATTTTGTTTTACTTTTTAACTTTCATGAAAACTATATGAACATAATTGATTGAAGATGTTTAACATACAGTTGTCATTTTCACATACTTACTGTTTTGAATAAATGTGACTTTTTTTACTGCTTCCTTATTCATGTATTTCATACTTCCTGCTTATACCTTGCTTATTCTCTTATTTCTTAAAATTAGAAAATTTCACTTTATTGTACTTTAATAGGGTATATGGTTAAAAATTTTAACCATTATGATAGCTTTTCATTTAGCAGTTCTGTCTTTTTAATGGTATGTATGAATGCTTATTTCATTTATTTTTCACAACTTTTACTTTGACGGTTTGCTTTCTTATTGAATTACTAACCTTTCAACCTAGAGCAAAATTTAAAGAGTCTATCCAATGTGACAAAAGACTGTTGTATGGCTGTTTGTTTTTAAGGTTACAAAGTACAGTCTCAAACACAAGTGTTTTCAGTGGAAAGAAACATAATTTCCGACACAGAAAAATGAACTAGAAGATTATTGTTTCTGATTTCTTCTTGTCACCCACTTCTAGATATTTAAAACTATAATCAGTGTTCATATACAGTATCAGTTAGGGATTTAATTCACCTAACAATAAAGTAATCACACATATGGAAACAAATAATTATGTTTCCAAAGTCACATACTTTATTGACTAGTTTTGCTTTATATCGTGTTAGTTTGTAACAATATGCATGTAACATATAGCCTAAATTTATTTAATATATTTCATTATCACAGGATAAAATGATCATAAGCCCCACGCACTTAACCTCAGTAAATAGAGTACAACATCAAATGTCTCCCTGAAGTATGTTTTAATTTTATATTATAATTTTTCATTCAGGGTTAGTAGCAGATATGGCCATTTTGAAAGGTTTCTATTACTCCTGGAAAACAGTTGTATATTTAATATGTATATTATTCGTTGCAACTATACTGCTTGTAGCCTCATGCATTTTGGGGGGGGGAAGCACGAGAAATAAGCATCTCTTGAAGAGTTACTATGCTTCCTTTGATAAGAGAAATTTCATCATCTACAATATCCATTATTAGTTTCCAGAAATCTTAGAGCCAAGAGTGATGCACAAACACAATAATTGTATTATCTTGGGTTTTAGTGTATTAATCAACATTCACTGCCTAATTCTTTCTATACACTTTTGTTATTGATGGGTCAGTCATAAACACAGTTCATGTTCACTGAAATAATTGACAAAGTACAAGAAGGTATGATTTAGACATAAATATCCCATCCTGCTGGATCTAATCCGCTTTCTCAGACTTGTCAGGCACTGTCAAGTCCATTGTCACTCATAATGACTCCATGTAAAACAGAACAAAACACTGATGAGTCCTTTGTCACCCCCACAGCTGTCATTAAGTCTCAGTGCGTTGTTGCAGCCATCTGTTTCAGCTCATCTCACTGATGGTTTCCCCCTTTTTCACTGACTCCCAAACATGATGTCCTTCTCTAGGGACTGGTCCCTCCTGATAACATGTCTGCAGTGCCCAAGACAAAGTCTCACCATCCTGGCTTCTAAGGAGACTTCTGGCTATACTTCTTCCAGACAGACTTGTTTGTTCTTCTAGTAGTCCACAGTATAGTTAATATTCTTTATCACCAAAGTTAAAGTGGCTAATAGCTACAGCAGTAGAAGAATTATTTACAGCTATTTGATCTGTGAAATACACAGTGCCATACAGTTAGGAAAGCAACTTGACATTTCTACAGCGCTACATGCCCTGCTAATGAATATTACAAGGATTCTGAAGCACAGACCTGTTTTGTTATTTACCTAAATAAAAAGGATTAATCTACGTTCTTTGTTAGCTGCAATTCTTAAAGTATAATTTGCAAACAAAGATAAAAAATATTTGTCACTTGCCTCTTAAATAGTTCTGCAAGTCAGATTATTTTAGAAAGTAGTTAGAAACATGAAAGAAAAGTTATTTTATTTCTTCAAAGAGAGTTTATTTTTCCATATTGATGTTGTTGTTAGGTGTCTTTGAGTCAGTTCTGACTAATAAGAACCCTGCATGATGGTGGTGGTGTAAGATGCCATTGAGTCTGGTCAGAATCCCAGTGAACCTAGACACAACAGGACAAAAAACTGCCTGGCCGTGCCCTGTGCCACGATTGTTTTTATGCTTAAAGCCCGTTGTAGCCACTGTGTCAGTCCATCCTGTTGAAGGTCTTCCTCTTTTATGCTGACCTTTTACTTCACCAAGCATGATGTCTTTCTCCAGGGACTGATCTCTCCTGTCAACATGTCCAAAGTGTGTAAGACATAGTCTTGTCATCTTTGTTTCCAAAAAGGAATCCTATGTACAACAGAACAGAACACCGCTCACTTCTGTGCCTTCATCACAATCGTTGTTATGCCTGAACCCATTGTTGAAGACTGCGTCAGTTCATTTCATTGAGGGTCTTCCTCTTTTTTGGTGACTATCAGTCACAGTGCTCTTCTCCAGGGACTGATTCCTCTTGTTAACATGTCCAGAGTACGTGGGAGGTAGTCTTGCTGTCCTTGCTTCTTCAAAGGAGCATTCTGGTTGTTTCTTCCGAGAGAGAGATTTGTTTACCTTTTTGGATGTCCATGATGTAGTCAATATTCTTCTCCAACTCCACAATTCAAAGATGTCAATTCTTCCTTGTCTTCTTTAATCATCATTCAGAGTTTATGTACACACCAGGAGATTGAATACCGTGTTTTGTCAGGCTCACCTTAGTCTTCAAATTGACATCTTTGCTTTTTACCACGCTAAAGAGGGCTTTTGCAGGAGCTTTGCCCAGTGCAATATGTCATTTAATTTCTTGAGTGTTGCATCCATGGGCATTGATTGTGGATTAAGCAAGAAGAAATCCATGGCAGCTTCAGTATTTTATCCATTCATCATGATGCAGCTTATTGGTCCAGCTGTGATATTTCTGTTTTCTTTATGTTGAAGTATAATCCATACTTAAGGTCGTCGTTTTTGATCTTCACCAATAAGTTCTCCAAGTCTTCATCACTTTCAGCAAGCAAGACTGTGTTATCTTCATAGTGTAGATAGTTAATGAGTCTTTCTTCAGCCCTAATGCCCCATTTTATGTCATATAGTCCAGTTTATTGGACTATTTGTTCAGCATACAGATGTGATAAGCATAGTGAAAAGATACAACCGCAAAACACACGTTTCCTGACTTTAAACTGCACGGTATCCATTTCCAATATTTACTGCAATCCCTCAGGCTTACTAAAAGTGAGTCTCATTCTATGATAACTGAGTGGACTCAGGAATTCTAATTCTACAGAAATCAACCTGCCTGTTTTAAATAGCAAGTTTCTGCTTAGGATTTTACTTGATGCTCCCCAAATTGCTGGCACTTATTTCCCATCAATTCCCCATCAATACACAAACCAACAATCTCATGCATCATTTTCAAAGTAAATGTAAATGGTTTGTGAAACATATGTTAAGTTATACGAACAAATTTTGATCAAGTTCTCTTTAACCACATTTCAGCATATTCATGATACAAAATTACTCTTCTTTTCCATTTTATTTTTTCTATGATACTAAGGTGAATTTTATTTTGGATTTCTCAGATTATCCCACATGACAATTATGACAAATTGTGGTTTTCCGATTGTGAAATGAAATATGATAACCTCCTGGTTGCAATCACACCCTTACCCAACAATCCTGAATTTTATCACTTGGGTCTAGAAATATTGTTTCTTCTAAAATACAGGAATAATAGTGACTTCTATGGAATCTCTTCAAGACATTTCAAAACTTCCACATTAATAAAATATACTTTTCAAAAGTCAGGCACTATTTCTATTCTGTTCTGACATGGTGAAACTGTACTTGAAGTGTTGCACGACATTATGCTGTGGAATCTGAAATAATGGTTGAGAACAACAGGTTGGATTTAACAATTTTGAGGTCACTGTTACTTTTTTATTATGATGATTAAAGTATACAGTCTAAGTCAGGTTTGCAGGTCCCCCCGTACACCTCTACCTGCTCTCCCCACCCTCCGACAGCACACTCTTTTTCACTCTTTACTTCTAGTATCCTCCCAAGGAATACCTACCCCCTCCTCTCCACCCTCTCCTCTCCCTTCTAGAAAGAAAACAGTAGGACAGCCTTCTATAAGTGTATAATGAGGTCACTGTTACTTTGTAACAAGAAAGAGACTAAGAGTATCATTACATAAGTACAAATTTTGTTACTTCTAATCGATGGTACTGGGTTTGGTATTTTTGTGTGATGAGAAAAGTGATGACAAAAAGAGAGTCTTTTGAAGAAAATAGAATTGTTATAAAGAAGCTCCCCTAAATTATATAATATGCTGCCCATTCACTAAAAGGAAGCCTCAATGACTGCTCAAATCAGTGAATGAAAGAGATAAAAATAATTTTAATATAAGGGACACTACTGTCTTCAGACATTGAATATGAGGTAGTATGATATAAGGACTGAGCTCATAGGGTTTGGAATTATGTATAACTTGATTCAGTTTGAAACGTATCTTTTACTAGCCATGAATTATTGTAAAAATTATTTAGTATCTGTTACTTTATTCTTTTCACTTGTAAGAATGACAAGATTACTCATCCCACTGGGGAAACCCTGGGGCATAGTGGTTAAGAGCTACAGATGCTAACCAAAAGCTTGGCTGTTCGAATCCACCATCTGCTCCTTGGAAACCCTGTGGGGGCAGTTCTGCTGTGTTCTATAAGGTCACTATGCATAGGAATCAGTTCGATGGCAGCGGGTTTGGTTGTTTTTTTAGACTACTAAGGCATACAAAGAAAGACTGCTTACCAGAACTGTGGTAGATGTGAATTAATGAGGAACTTTATTTTATTTATGTACTTATATCGTACTCCAGGTGTAGGCTTACAGAGTAAATTAATTTCTCATTAAATAATTAATACAGAAATTGTTTTGTGACATGAGTTGCCAATCCCATGATGTGTCAACACTTTCCTGTTCTCGACCTCAGGTTCCCCATCTCCAGTCATCTAGTTTTGCTGTACAAAGAGGCCTTCGAGACCCTCCATTCCACATAGATTGCCTTGCATGTGTTCTACAGGTGTCACTAAACTCAGCGACAGTTTCAGAAGACAAACTTAAAACACGTTTTCTCTCCAGTTCAATTATTGGCTTTCAATTTCCTTTTGTTTATCACAGCACTTCTCCCTCTAAGGGGATAAAGTCTAGAGTCTCCTATCAAAAGCTGTAGTTCTGTTACATCATCAGCTACCAGAGAATGCTGCACCTTGAGGAGCCTCCTAATTTGCCAGCGAATCACGGCATTTTCAAGTATCGAGATTCCTGCAAATACAAACAGACAAAAACACCGTATCTTCATTTCACCTTTGTAAAGTTAATTTTCCCAAATCTACAGCACTAACATACACTGATTCAGATTAAAAATCTCTTGATTTACAGTCCTTTCCTCCACTATCTCTACTCCTAAACATCCTACTGTATTCAAACAGCTCGATGTCCAACCAGAGGGGAGATGAAGACCCCTAAGGAGCTTTAACTTCTATGGAGGCATTACTGGCCAGCACAGGCTGGCTCACAATAGGGACAAACTGAAACGTTTTAGATGTAGTTGGGTCAAATCTTTTAAGTATCAAATTGAAAATATCGCCTTAATGAGGAAAAATCTGAGTTTTCAAAAGAGGACCCTCATACCAAGTCCCTGACCAGCAACTGATGATGCTGTTGGAAGCGAATGCGGATTGGTCCTCCACGTCGAGGTTATCCAATCCAGAGGCAAAGTAGTGAGTACCTTGGTTCCTATTATTTGGGATATGGGTGGAGGAGGGTCATAGCTCTCACTGAGGGAGACCTCTTTGCTCCTTTCTTACCCTGAGCTCTCCTGTTCTCCAGCATGGTGTGCTTGTGGATCCCTGGGGCCACCTGGATGGCAGCTCTGACACTGATAGTGATGGTGCTGAGCCCTCCACTGGCACTGTGCAGGGACACCCGACGTAAGTGCGCACCTTGGGTGGAAGCTGTCTTGGAGTGGGATGAGGCAGGGAAAGACTTAACTATGTCACTGTGTCCAGGCCATGTAAACTCATGGTCTTCAGAAAAAAATTTTGACAATTTCTTCAGTGATTATCAACCTTTATTGTATGAATCTAAGATCCTTTCCACAAGAAGTGACCTGAGAACTCTTTCTGAGAAAGGGTCATTTAGCTGAGGCATGAATGATGAGAGGAAGCCAACCATATGAAGAGCTAAGGGCAAGTGTTCCAAGGACAGGAAACTACCGAGGGAAGTTCTAAATGTGGTAGGATGTTTGCTGTGTTTAAGGATAAGAAGGAAGGCAAAGTGACTGGAGCTTAGTGAGCAAGGGGCAGAGTCATGGGATGGGGTTGGAGAAGGAACCATGAGAGTCATGGTAGGAAATTTGAATCTTATTTGTAAACAGATTGGTGAAGTCACTAGGGCATTATGTGGACAGGTAATGTGTATTTACTTTATAAAATAATTCCAGCTACTATGTATAGAACTGATTGTATGGTTCACTAATGGAGGCAAGTAGACAGTTTAGGAACATTGTAGAATTCTCCAGAGAAGACATTGCTTGTAGCTGCATTTAGTGTCTAGCGATAAAGACAGAGAGAACAGTTTAGATATGTATTTGGAGCGATTTACTGATGGATAAAATGTGAGTGGTGAGTAAGAGAAGAAAGTGAAATTTACCTCTAAGGATTTTGTCTTGAATAACAAAGTGGATGTTGTTGGCCCTGTAGAGTTAGGGAGGATCATGGGAGAAAAGGGCTTGAAGTGGGAGACTTTATATAAGTTTCGTTTAAGTGAGGTTTGCTATGTCATTTTCGCATTCATGATAAGTTGTCAAGAGGTCATTTAAATATGTAAGACTTGAAGTTAGGGAGAGTCTAGAGCGGGAGACAGGCAAGTTGGTGTCACCATCACACAGATTGTGCTAAATACTAGAAAGCAGAGGAGGTCACATAGGGAGAGACAGTAAGGATAGAAATCAAGAAGATCAAAGGCCAAACACAGAGGCACCTTCATAATAAAAGTTGATCTAAGAAGAATTAATCGGACAGGGAGAGAGAGAAACAGTACAGTGACGATGGAGGGAAACCAAGGGACGGTGATGATGCATAGAAGCCAAGGAAAGCAAATTGGTTGCAAGAACGAAGGAGCGGCCAGGTGTGGTGAACACCACTAAGAAGTGGCTTAGATGACAACATGACAGAGAAGTGAGCACTGGGCTTAGTGGATTTGACACTGGCAGATTTGGCCCAGTTTGTGGACTGACCAGTTTGAACATGGAGTGGGAGATTAAGACGTGAATTTAGAATTAGAGATCACTCTTCTGAGTAGGTGGCCCAGCAAGTACTGAGCTCTAGGGTCAGAGAGTCAGCTGGACGTAAAATAGAAGAATAAAAAGGGCCCAGAGAGAAGCTGGGAGGAACTGAGAACCAGAGATGTGTAGATAATAGCAAGGAAGCACTGCAGTCTCTTTATACGTGATGTTGACTGTGTGGGTGCAAAATCATTAACTTGTACAACAAACATTTCTTATTCACTTTAAATATACCAATAGCTACCCTGGGTGAAGAGGACAGTGTGATGAGCAAACCAAATCTGGTCTCTGTCAGCATAAAGCACAGTAACGTTTATAGTTACTGTGCATAAGGGCTGTAAATGGAAGGGTTGCAAGTTCACATATAGGTATGCAGAGTGACATGAGCAGAGCTCCTCTGTGACACTTGACTACACTATGGTTTGGGAGAACATGACATGAAAAAGGGGAAGTGAAAAATTCTCAGTGTTTCAGAAGTTTGATAAGTTTAGAACATGTGGCAGTCAATACTGTTCAAAGCTGCTGAGAAGCTGAAACGATGACTGAAAACAATCTACTGAATTAAGAAATTGTGAGATCTGTCAATCTTCACTAAGAAGGACACTGGCGCCAGACCTGTGTACAAGGCAAAGAGCATGTAATTAATCACTTGCAGGGAGTAAATAGAGTGTCCTGGGGAGGTGCTGGAATGCTGGAGGCAGATTCCTGAGTTCTGATCCTTGCTCACCTGCCGTGAAATATTTGACTCTGGGCAAGCCGTGTGGCCTCTCTGTGCTTTAGTTAGGAAACCGTGCCATGGTGGCCCAGTGTTTGAGTGCCACAGCTGATAACCCAAAGGTTGGCAGCTCCATCCCACCAGGTGTACCTTGGATAGGCTCTGGGGCAGATCTACTGTGTGCTTTAGTTGCTTTAATTGCAAAAGAGGAAAATAAAATCTCCTTCATTAAGTTGTTTTGACGATTAAGAGAGATGATATATGTGAAGCATGAAGAATAGTTATTGCTACATTGTACTCTTGCTTCAGTACAAGCTGTTATTTTTCTATTCATTAACATATCAATGGATACTATGTCCAAAGTAGCTGTCACATCAGCCCAGTCCATGGCCATTGTTGAAGCCACCATCTCCTTGTGCCTGATTATTCTAGCAGCCCCCAAACTCGTCTTTTTTCTTCCACTCTTCCCTTTTTCCATTTCCATTTCATTTTTTACTCTGTTGTGAGTGATATCTGAAAACATACATAGACATACAATTCTATTTCTGAAATTCTTAGAGCCAAATGTGTTTGAAAATCAGAATTTTGGAGCTTAAAAATTAGTTTTCCCAATTATTTACAAACACCTTCAATGGAATAAAGAGAAGTAAGCTATCATGAAACACATCAATATTTCTACTCTCAAACCTATGAATAGTCACACTTATGGAATTATAGCAATGTCTAGCACTGTAGATGATTTTCTAATAAGAAATAGCACACGAAGCAGTGGGATAAGTACAGAATAAATATTCCATGACATTCTTCTTAGAGGAAGTGTTCAGTAATATTTCCAACTTAACACATGCCTCACATTAAGCTAAATATTAAGCTACTAGAGATCCATACTTACTACATCCTCCTCCTTTAGGATCTCAGAGTAGTAGGTAAATCAAGGTCATTACTAACTTTTTTGTCAAGTTGGGCTGGGCAATGCATTTTCAGGAGTGAAATGCACACAGGGTGAAGCAGCACTCACAAGCCTGTCATTATAAAGCCTCCTTGCAGCACCACTGCAGCTCTGGGCCAGCAGCGTCTCCCTAAACGAGGAAGCTGCGATGCTCTCCAGTTCCACGTCCACGATGAACGCGCTGTGTTCAAGGCTGTTGGTTAACTGATCCCCTATTCGTGCCGTATCATCTTTGGGGATCTTTCCCCCTGTGCTCTCAGTGTCCCCACTGCCACACTCCCATCAGTTCAGGAATGCCCGACAGGGGTCTCACGTTTGGTACTCAGAGTGGTGCTGATGTCAGCTTCTTCTGACTTCTTTAAACCTTTACTTGATAATCTCCCAACATGTAGTGAAGATTGATATAAAATTTCTTCTCCTTAGTGACATGGCAGTTTTAAACTCTCCATCTGCTAGATTATTTGTAAAGTCAGTACAGCCTAAGGTCTATACCTAACATTTTTTAAGATTGATTTATTAATTTTAGCATCTTTTAATTTTTTAAAAAATACCTTACTGTGGTTTAGGTGAGGGTTTGCAATCCAAGTCAATGTGCCATATAAAATTCCACACACACCCCTCTGTGCAACTCTAGCTGCTCTCCCAGCACTGTGGCAGCACTCTCCTCTTTTCCACCGTGTACTTCCGGTATTCATTTAGCTGACTCCTGTCCCCTCCTTTCCACGCTCCCATCTCCCTTCTAGAGAGGGGCTGCTCTGACTGCCTGATGGATGTATTTAAGCCAGGAGGCACCTGCTTCACCAGCATCACTCTCTGTCTTATAGTCTAGCCCAACCTTTGGAGAGCTGACTTCAGTACTGGTTTCACCTCTGGGCTGGCAGCAAAGCTAGTCACCATGTTCTCAGGGGACCCTCCAGGATTTCAGACCATCAAGTCTGATCTTTTAATAGAGTTGTAGATCTGCACCCTTGCTTTCCTTCTGTTACATCAGGGACTCTACATTGTGTTCTCTGTCAGGGCAGTCGTTGGCGGTGGCCGGGCACCATCTAGTTCTGGTAATTTTAGCATGTTAAGAATCATTATTGATTTTTGGATTTCTCAACATCTGTAACTGCAGGAAGCATGGAAGTTGAAAACTTTTTATAGCACTGGGCTGCTAACCTCAAGCTCGTGGTTCAAACCCAAGAACTGCTCCCTGGGAGATAGGTACAGCAGTCTACTTCCTTATTTATTGTTGTTGTGTGCTGTTGAGTCAATTCAGATTCACAGCTACCCGCTATGACATTGTGTAACTGCCCCAAAGGGTTGCCTAGGATGAAATCTTCATGGGATAAGATCACCACGTATTTTCTCCCATGGAGCAGCAGGAGGGTTTGAACTACAGTCTTTTGATTAGCAGCCTAGGACTTAACCATTGTGTGACCAGGGCTCCTTCTGTAAAGATTACAGCCTTGAGAACCACATAGGGCAGTTCCCCTCTGTTCTATAGTGCTGCTGTGAGCTGTGATTGACTCGACGGTTCTGCCACTGGATAAACAAGGCCTTGGACACAGGCTTCAGTACAGGTGTATCACTGGCAGAAATTAAGTGCCACCAACTTTACTTTTTACACAAAGTTCCAGAGGAATGTGTGGAGCAGATGTACAGAGGTGATTGAGTTTTACAGCTTTCTCCTTTTTTCAGTCAACTTGATGGCAGTGGGTTTGGTGCTTTTGATATAATGAACTTAAGCCACTGATAGAAAGTGATCAATGAACCTGATTGCGTCCTTTTTTGTTTTCATTGTGGTTTAAACATGCACAACAGAACATGCTCCACTTTAACAATTTCTGCATGTGGATTTCAGTGACACTGAGAACTGCTCACTTTGTTTTGGGAGAACTTGCTATCAGCACACCTGTTGTTAGAATCCATAATCACTTTGCACAGTCTCTCCTTAGACATTGTGAGTTCTTTGTTACTTTGTTTTTAAGAATTCAGTCACAGTACAGACTTTTCTTTTCCCAGCAAAGTAACTTTGTACTTAACTGAAGTTTATATGTCATGTAATTTGACACACTTTTTTCATGCAATTTTAATGTATTTGACAATGAACACTGACTTTCTCATCATGGATTTTTTTTTTAGCTAGTTTTCACCAGCATTTCTCACCCCCGGGCAACTTCGTGCTTCACGAGGTACTTGGTAATGTTGAGAGACGTTTTTCTTGGTCGCATCAAGGGAGATACTATTGGTAAATAATGGGTCGAGACCAAGGATGCTGTTAAACATCCCACAGTGCCAGGGAGATCTCACCCCGTAAGGAAGAAGCATTCAGTCCAAAATGTCAAAGGGCCCAACCTGCAAACACTGGCTTACATGGAGCTGCTTCTAAAATTTCTAGACTTGCATGTCATACATGTACATGTTTTGCAATTCACTTCTTCATGGTTTGTTTTAGCTTCTTTCTAAGCTAGAATGCTAGCAAGTTTAGCACCTTGTTGTTGCATTTATTCAGACAATGTGAAGTCAAGATCTCAACTATTTTCTTTTACACTGTTTTCCAGTATTTGATGAGACCTGATCATCACCATCTCTGCTAACATGCAGGGTCCTGACGGCCACAGTATTTTTCAGTGCAATGCCTGATATGACAGCAGTAATTCTACATTCTATACTCATCTTTTTTATCATTGTAAACTAAAAGATTATTCTTTAACTTTGTTCTTGTTGTTGTTATTTTGACAGATCATAGTTTCATTAGACTTAAAACAAAATCCACACGAATATACAGAAGCACGTAGGTGTGTCAGCGCTCACAGATACATCTGATCTCTTACCTCAACAGGCCAGGTTTGCCAAATGTGTTTTGGCATGGACTTCATTCCCACACCCACCCCTCACACAAGATCTTTGGATTTTGAAATATAGTGAAGGGATAGGGGACCTGTATTAGATCATGGTTAAATCTGCTTAAAGCAGTAACTACTCATTTCCTGTTATATTTTGTATGAATCCAGAATCACCTACAAGAATTTCAAGCACCAGGCCCCATGTGATCTCCTCCGATGACCTTTTCTGCCCTTTCTCCTCACTCTGTGTGCTTCAGTGAAGCCTTGTCTTCTGGTTTTTTGTTTGAAGTTCATCAGTTCTTTTGAACCTTTACACACAGTATTAGCGTTACCTGAAATGTGCCTCTCTTTTAGCCCAGACTCACACATACCCCAGCCTTCCCCTTGCTCACATCAACTCAATGTTTCATGTCATCTGTCTTAGCTATATAGTACTGCCACAACCAAAATAATACAAGTAGGTGGCTTTAAAACAAATTTATTTTCTTACAGTTTAGGAGACTGGAAGTCTGAAATTGGGTGCTAGCCATAGGGACTGTTTTCCTTTCTCTGTGGGTCTGGGGGAAGGTTTTGTGTCTTTCAGTTCTCTTCCTCAGAGAGCGTCCTAGAACTTGGCAGCTGTTTTCCCCCATGCCTGCTTGCTTGCTCAATCTACTGTTTGTCCATTTCCCCTAGGTTTTCTAATTTGTTAAAGTACAGACTTTCATAGTATTCTGTTATGATATTTTTGATTTCTGTTGCATCCGTGGTGACAACTCCCCTCTCATTTCTAATTTGGGTTATTTGTTTCCTTTCCTGCTTTTCTTTAGTAAGTTTAGCCAGTGGTTTGTCAATTTTGTTGATCTTTTCAAAAAACCAGCTTTTGGTCTTTCAATTTTTTCAGTGGTTTTTCTATTCTCTAATTCATTTAGCTCTGCTCTAATCTTTATGATCTCCTTTCTTCTGGTGACTGAGGGGTTCCTCTGTTGTTCTCTTTCTACTTGTTCAAGCTGTAGGGTTAGTTCTTTGATTTGGTTTCTTTCTTCCTTCCAGATGTGTGCGTTTATGGAGATAAACAGACCTCTGAGCACTGCTTTGGCTGTATCCCACAGGTTCTGGTAGGAAGTGTTTTCGTCCTCATTGGAATCCATGAATTTCTTTATTTCATCCTTGATTTCCTCTATAACCCACGTTTTTTTGAGCAAGATGTTGTTCAGTTTCCAACAGTTCCACTTTCTATCTATGTTTTTTTCTGCTACTGATTTCCACTTTTATGGCTTTATGATCTGAGACGATCCTTTGCAGTAATTCAATGGTATGAATTTTGTTGAGCATTGCATTATGGCCTATCACATGGTCAATTCTGGAGAATGTTCCATGTGCACTGGAGAAGAAGGTGTAGTTGTCTGCTGATGGGTAGAAAGTTCTGTATATATCAATGAGATTTAGTTGGTTAATGTGTCAATGAGGTCTCCTGTATCTTTGCTGAGCTTTTTTCTAGATGATCTGTCTAGTATTGAGAGTGGAGTGTTGAAGTCTCCCACTATTATTGTGGAGTCATCTAACTCTCTTTTGAGTGTAGTCAGTGTTTCTTCGACGTATTTAGGTGCTCTGATATTAGGTGCATAAATATTTAATATAGTTAAGTCTTGCTTGTGTACTGAACCTTTCAGCAATAAATAGTGTCCATCTTTGTCCATGATGGTGGATTTGACATTAAAATTGATTTTGTCTGAGATTAGAATTGCCACCCCTGCTCTTCTTTGTTCATTGTTAGCTTGATATGTGTTCTTCCATCCTTTAATTTTCAGTTTGTTCCTATCTTTAGGTCTCAAGTGAGTTTCTTGTAGACAACATATGGATGGGTCATGTCTTTTGATCCAAGATGACACTCGGTGTATCTTTACTGGAGCATTCAGTCCATTCACATTCAATGTAATTATTGATAGGTATGTGTTCACTGCTGCCATTGTGATATGTTTATTTTTATGTAGATGTTTTCTCTGTTGTTCTTATATATAAAGTTAGTGGTTTCATTCTTCTAAGCCAGAGCCAAGAACTTCTTTCAGTCTTTCTTATAGTTTTGGTTTGGTTTTTACAAAATCTCTGAGTTTCTGTTTATCTGGGAATGTCTTAATTTCATTTCCATATTTGAATGATAGTTTTGCAGGATATATAATTCTTGGTTGAAAGTTCTTCTCCTTCAAGGCTTTGAATGTGTCATGCCACTGTCCCATGCCAGCATGGTTTCTGCTGAGAAATCTGAAGAAAGCCTACAGGGTTTCCCTCTGAATATTAGCTTTGCTTTGAGTCTTGCTGCCTTTAAGAGTTGCTACTTATGTTTCATTTTGTTAAGCTTGATTATAATATGTCTTGGAGTCTTTCTTTTGAGATCCATATTGGGTGGTGTATGACATGCACCTGAGATGTTTATATTCTCTTCCTTCATGATTTCTGGGAATTTTTCTGTCAGCAGCTCAGCAATGATACTCTTTGTGTTCTCAGATATCTCACCCTGTTCAGAGACTTCAATTAATCGAAGGTTGTTCCTCTTAATAGAGTCCCACATGCTTCTTAATGCCTCTTTGTATTTCTTGTTTCTTTTTTCTGATTTCTGCTCATAGATGCTGGCGTCAGTAGCTCTGTCGTCCAAGTCAGAAATTCTTTTTTCTATTTGTTCCATTCTGGTTTTTTGGATTTGCATTGAAGTTTTTATGTCTTTGATTTTGTTCTTGATCTGTTGGATTTCAGAGTACTGGTGTTCCATCAGATCGAACAGCTTGCTTAATTTTTCATTTTGTTCTGCTGCATTTTGTATAAGGTCTAGAAGGGCTCTGTATATAATCATTTTGTATTCACTTTCTGATGCTTTCATAAAAGTGTCTTCATCTGGAAAATTCCTTGGTTGCTTTGTTTGGGAGCCTTCTGAAGCCATGGGTGATTTCTTGTATGCCACAAGTGTCTGTTGCTTTTTGGGTCCCATGTGAGTATGTAGAGGCTGGGAGAGGTACTGTGAGGATGGACTGCAGATGTTTCTCTAGGCTGCCTTAAAATGTAAAGCAAAAGGTATCTGACCACTTCCCAAGTCAGTCAGGTTTCCCGCTCTAGAGGTCCCTCTTCTCAGCTGGCAAAGTAAGCACCACTATATCCAACCCCAGATGATACAAACTAGTTCAGAATACAGCAATGGTACTGCCCTGTTGGCCTCTGCTGACAGGGCCTAGCCTTAGGCAACACTGCATAGAGTACTGCTTTTCTGGTAGAAAAGTGCTCTCCTGTGGGCAGGCTCTGTCTCCCCAGCTAAGAGTTAGGTCCAGCTGTGGCCACCGTGTCCAGGATGGCACCCTCCACACAGGCAGCAGACAGAAGGGCTAAAGGTGCCAAGAGGCAGTGATTCCTCTGCTTCTGTTGCAGGGCCCGTAACGTAGGTGGCACTGTGTAATTTACAGTTTTTATGTCAGAGAAGCACTGTCCTGTTTGCAGGTGCTGGCTCCCAGGCTAAGAATGAGGTCCCGCTAAAATCTCCATACCAACACGGTGTCCCGCACACTGACTGTGAAATTCCATACAGACCTCGCTGTGGCAGATGTAAAACGACAGGCTTGAAGTGGCTGGATTAACAGAGTCCTAAGCCTGGCTCTCAAAATATGGGAATTTTGTCTGCCTATCCCCCCAGCAGTGTGTCTGAGTCTAGCTGCTAGGCAAGACCCAGTTCTGCCCGCCGGCCAAGACAGAGGAAAAAAAAATCAAAATGGTGCATTTAACTTCCCTCCATGAGAGCCAGGGCTAGCCAGGAGCCGGAGTCGGAGAAAGAGAGGAGGTTTTTCCCTCAGTGGTAGGAAGTCCACAGTAACAGCCCTGTGCCGTGTCCTGGGACTGATTAGGTGATCAGAAGGCTCCGTTTGATTATCAGTTGAGGACTTGGTTTCCAGAGGGATAGAAGGAGACGTGTGCCTAGTCTGCCCTCTTGACTCGGAATCCCTGAATCTACTCTTAGTATATCTCGAAAAGGGCAGACTTCAGACACAACCTACACAGGTACTGTTTCCTTAACGTTGCAAAGAAAATTCATTAGGATTTACACCGCATTTTGGGGGAGGGAGGACACAGTTCAATCCACAGCGTCATCATAAAGTCACTTTTCAGAGAGTCCTTCCTGAGAAAGTGTCTACAGAACGGAGGAGGTGGGAGTGTTAGAGGAGAGGTGAAGAACCGTGGGAGGTGAGAGGGCCGGAGGCTTCAGGAAAAGGTGGCGTAGACGGCAGCGACGGGGACAAATCCTCCTCGGGCTCCCACTCGGGGACCCCCCAGCCGAGCAGCTGAGCAGCGTGGGTCACAGGACCTGGGGACAGGGGCGCCCTGTCCCTGCGCGGGCTCAGTCAGGACCCGGAGGCTGCAGACGAAGCTGCCCAGGCGGGTGGTCGGTGCCGCGGGGCGCCGCTCGGGAGCCTTAGTGTCGCCCCCGCCTGGCTGGTGGGCTTCGCAGGCGGTTTCCTCCCGAGAAGCTGCCGGTGACGGGATCCTCCTGTCCCCACAGTACATTTCCTGGAGCAGGTTAGCCATGAATGTCATTTCGTGAACGGGACGGAGCGCGTGCGGTTTCTGGACAGATACTTCTATAACCGGGAGGAGTACGCGCGCTTCGACAGCGACGTGGGCGAGTACAGGGCGGTGACGGAGCTGGGGCGGCCGGACGCCGAGTACTGGAACGGCCAGCAGGCGATCCTGGAGCAGAAACGGGCCGAGTTGGACACGTTCTGCAGACACAACTACGGGGTTATCGAGGGCTTCACACTGCAGCGGCGAGGTGAGCGCGGCGGACTGTGCGTGTGTGTGTGTGTCTGTGTGTGTGGGTGTGTGTGTGTGTGTGTGTGTGTGTGTGCTGTGGGGGCGCAGGACGGAGGAGGGTGGGTGTCAGGGCGGGGGGCGGCTGCAGGAGGGGCCCTTCGGGGTGTCCTTGGGTCACTGTGCGGCTAGCTGAAGGGGGACAGCAGACGAGAGCGCCCACCTCTGGGGGGATAACGGGGGACTAACCCAGGCTATCCTTGACATGGGACCTGCTCAGCCCCGAAACCCTAAAGTAACAAGCTGTCTGTTGTTTGTTTGTCAAGGTATTTCGTTGAGCAAAAAGTACCAGAGCAATGTATTTATTATGCTTTCGGGAGATGGGGGTGAAGGAAATTCTGAGACACCTCTGACATTTCTGAGGCCTCTTTTAGATCTAAATTTCCGGCTGTTATTGTCTTTTTTTTTCAGTGTATGTATTTTTACATAGCTGACATAATTATAAAAATACCTTTTTTGAAGTATGATTTTTTTAGTATCATATCAAATGTCTCCATTTTTATAACACTACTATTATTTAACAAGTTACAAATCATTGCTTCATGTAGTGATGACATGCTTTAGCCTGTAGTCACCTTTCTTAGTTTATTTATTTTTCTTAATATTCTTGACTACTCAGCTGAAAGTTTGTCTTAATTTTTGTTTGGTGGTCCTTAATTTCCGAAGCTCTTAAAGGTTTTTCATGTATTCACTGGCCAGTGATAATTACTACTCTAAGAATGATTTATTGACTATTGTTTCAAGGATTTTACTGTTTTTCACAGAAGTGGATTCTCTACAAACTTATATTACTAATGTGCTATTGTTTGATTTAGCATTTTCCTCAGTTTGTGGTTTATAGTTGGACTATTATTTTCAATACTGACAATATAAACATTTTGATAGTCGGATCCGACTCGACGGCACTTGGCTGGCTTATTAGAAAATTGTTAGTAATGATTTAATATCAATCTTAAATTAATCATTTTGTGATTGTGGAGAAGTCTGAAGTTTTTCCTGCCTTTTAGATAAGAACTGTATTTACAGAAGGCCTGCTAGTGTCAGAGACTGTGAAAGGTATTGGGCACATGTGTGAATGACCCCCAGACACTCTGGACATCAAATTTCACTTTTGAATGAAAGACAATTGTAAAAGGGTAACAATCCTAACACTACGTATTGTTTGTATGAAAAGCTGAGAGGCATCGATCAGATGAGAGCAAATATTGTAAGTTTCTTGGAAGAATGAATTTATCCCTCCTTGAGATCTCGCACATTCCTGGGACTCAGCTCACAGAGTCAGCGGACCACCTGTCTGTCCCTGCTTCCCAGTGGGAGGACCATCTCTGTGGCTCTGAAGATGTGAACACATCCAGACAGCCTTCTAGGACTCCATGCTCTTATCTCCCCTCCTCTCCCACTGCTGCTCCTCAACCTCTCCATACTACTTTGAACTGCATTTTCTGTCACGATTAACAATGACAATAACTAGCTAACTGTTGTACATGTTCTAATAGCATCAATTCTCCCATAACCGTAATAGTTAAGTTACTATCATTATTCCTCTTTATAGGTGAGAAAGCTGAGACATCGAGGAATTTAATGAAACTGTCCCAAGACCATCTAGTAAGAGGCAGAAACTGGATTGGAACCCAGCCCCTCTGACACTAAAAATCATGCTTTGCTTTAAACACTACAGGCCTTGCAAAGGTTACAATAGTGGACAGCTGCTTCAATTATGAGAAAACCCAGTGTTATCAGTGTCTCTAAAGGCTAATAAGTCCATGTGCAAGGATTAAATTCAAGGCCCTTGACATACTGACCCATGTGGCCACATGACCAGCTTGAGGGAGGCCTGGCCAAGACTGAGGAGCCTTCGTGGCATAGTGGTTAACAAACCATATAGGTTTCCTATGAGTGGAAATCCACAGACAGCAATGTATTTGTTGTCTTTTTTTTCCCCCCTCAAGATTTGAATCTGGGTTTGAAGAGAGACAGAAAGGCAGCCAAGCAGGAGCTCCTCTGACTTCCTCACTTCTCTCTGCTTTTTCTGTCCTAGTGGAGCCTGTGGTGACCGTGTATCCTGCAAAGACTCAGCCCCTGCAGCACCACAACCTCCTGGTCTGCTCTGTCAATGGTTTCTATCCAGGCCGCATTGAAGTCAGATGGTTCCGGAATGGCCAGGAGGAGAAGGCTGGGGTCGTCTCCACAGGCCTGATCCAGAATGGAGACTGGATCTTCCAGATCCTGGTGATGCTGGAAACCATTCCTCGGAGGGGAGAGGTTTACTCCTGCCAAGTGGAGCACCCAAGCCTGACCGCCCCTGTCACAGTGGAGTGGAGTGAGATGCTCTCTGACCTCATTACTTCCTCACTAACCAAGAAGGGGCGCTTTGCTTATCCCTGAGTGTTAGGTTTCTCCTCCCCTCACACTATGTTTTCATCTGTTCCATGTTCTCCTTTCCGTCAGCACAGGTCACTGAGCATAATAGCCCTGTGATCCTTTCTACAGGCACCTATACCATCAGAGAGGCAGGTATGCCTGGTTGGCAGAAGAGAGGTTGTCCTGGTTTTGAAACTTTTTATATCACAGGACAGGGTCACCCTCTTGGCCCTGGGTACCAGTCCCCTACCCATGAGGCTGGGCTTCTGCTTGCAGTGCTGTTGCTCTAAGCTGCAGAGATGTTCCCTGTGATCTTAGGAGAGAAACATCCTGACCTGAGGGGAACGCAGTCTCAGCTCTGCTTGTTATTAGTTCTGTCACTGTGGACAAGCTACTTAACCTCACTGAGGCCCAGGCCCCTCACTCAGAAGGTGGGTGCTGAGACCTTCTGTCAAGGCTCTGATATTTAATAAGCTCCATGCCTGAACATTGTATTTCCTCAATGAGATTTTTAAACTTTGTCTCCCAGAAGTGACCAGCTATTCTATTTTTCATTCTCAAAGCTCTAAATCTCAGAGTCTCAATTATAGAATTTGGATTTCTGGTAAAAGTCACTAAATCTGACTTCTTCTCTTAGGAGCACAGTCTGACTCTGCACAGAGCAAGATGCTGAGTGGAATTGGGGGCTTGGTTCTGGGTCTGCTTTTCCTCGGGGTGGGACTGTTCTTCCACTTCAGGAATCAGAAAGGTGAGGAACCTGCTGGTTGGTATGTAAAATTCCCTATAGACTTTTCTGAGGGAAGAAATGTGGCTTTGTTACAATTAGATTTTTGTACAGTGGTGACCTTGTTTAAAGCTTTGTTTTCCAGTTAATCCCAAATTTTAGGGCATTTGGAAACAGAAAAAAACAATTTTTTTTTTGTGCAAGTATAATGGCCATAACCAGTGGCAGATAAAAGAAAGGCTCTATGCCTGGGGCATCCTGGGGCAAGTGAGAGACGAGTCCTTGAAGCTGATACAATTCTGCTGGGTTTGTGTGGCAGAAGATTGATAGACTGGAGGCTGTGAGACCCTGGTGTCCACTCTGTCACTGTGTGAGCTGGGTTGTAGCATAGAGACATCTCAGGTGGCAGATCTCAATGTGTGTGAGGACAGATGTGCCTCTGTGTCTTGTAACTTGTGTCTTCTTTCTTCCCCAGCACACTCTGGACTTCAACCAACAGGTAATGCACTCTGGCTCTCTTAAAATTGATAGTAGAGGACATAAGACAGGAGATAGAAATATCAGGAAAGACTTTGAATTCAGATTTCTGATCAGGCAGTTTGTGCTAAGATTCTTATCTCTGATGCCCTGTGCTCCAGAGCAGCAATGGGTCATGGAGACGTAGGGCACTGTTTTTGGTTTCTTCTGCCTGGATTGCTGTAACATGAAGGCCTGGGAGATGGGGAAGGAAGTGTCTTCTGTAGTTAGGTTTGGAAACAACACTTCTCTGTCCTCTTCAGGTCTCCTGAGCTGAAATGAAGGCGGTGACTCTCGAGGAAGAAACTTCTTCCCCAGCTTCTTCACAGCATAAGAAGATTTTAAGCTTCAGTCTTGCTCTTCCACACAGAGAAGGGTTCTTCAGGATCTGGCTCACTTCTGGATCAGTGGCCATATAGAAAATGCCCTCCTTGATTGGTTTCCTCACCCCGGCCCTGGCCTGGAGGTCCCTAAGATTGCTTACAGTACTTGTGTTCCTTTTTCCCGGTTTCCTTTGTTTTCAGTCCTTACCCATCTCCCTGTGTCTGAACTCACCATCTGCTCACATCACTTCCCAAGAGTTTTCTCAAATAAACATGGAGTGAAAAATCATCTTTTTTCTGCAGCTTCAGGAAAAAGAAACAGTAATACAAGAGAAAATAAGGAGTGCATTGCAATAAAATAAAAAATAATTCGTTTCACTTATATTTCTGTATTTGGGTCTTATATAGATCCAGAAGATTGCCTTGCTTTCTTTTTCTTAGGTTTTCTGTTTCTTATAAGGAATATTTCACTGTGCTGGGAGAAAGCCCTCTAGTGAGCTCAAATCATAACGGTCTCGTATACCTTAGCATTATCTAAGGCAATTACGTATGTCCCCTTCTACCATGGGCTACAGGTGTGAGACAACAGATAGGAGAAACCGTGCTGTCTGAAACTACTAGTGTGTCAGTAGTTCTAGTTAACTTTTTCATGAAGGCCTCTATTTTCTTTCCAGGTTGCATCAATTCGTGTTTTGAATCTGTGTGTGTGCATGAGCACATCGAGTATGAAATTCCAGACACAAACCCAATTACAATTTTAAAACAAGTACGCAAAGTTGCTGCTCACTTGTTTTGTTCTTAGAACTTAATGTGTTGATAATTTTATGAAGAAAATGAAATTTTCAAAGGAAATTTTATTAAAAAGAAGCATAATGAGGAATGACCGGTTCTATAACATGCTGAAACATAACATGTATTTTAATAAGCATGTTTTGGGTATTGACTCATTGTTGCTCAAATGCACCAGTAAAACAGTCTAGAATTAGATGCTAAAATATTTGAGGTTTACTTTAAGATTAATGCTGAGTTTCAAGGAAGGTCTGCCTATACTCATTCCTTAAAGAAAACATACAGTTAATAAGCAGAAGTAACATTGTATGTACTACTATTATCATCAGTTTGTACATCTACAACTTTCTAAACCCTGATGCCTTGTAGGTGGAAATGTATGATGTTACACTCACTTTGGAAAACAATTTGGCAATATCTCAAAAGCTTATACATCTGTCATGTTGTTTTATTAGTATCATTGAGACAGCTATGGCTCACAGTGACAGTCATTAATTGAATTTTGCCCCCTCAAATATTTGTCAACATGCTATGATTTGGTTCAGTCCCACCTTAATATTAAAAGTGACATCTTTGTATTTTTAACACTTCACAGAAGTGTTTGCAGTAGATTTTCCAAATGCAGTATGTTAATTGTTTTCTTGACTGCTGCTTCCATGGGTGTTGATTATGGATACAAGCAAAGGAAATCCTTGATAATGTCGACATTTTCTTCATTTAGGATGTTGTCACATGAGCCAGTCATTTCACTACTTGGAACTTACACAAGGAAAATGAAGATGTATGTCTTGAGAAAGACAGATACACAAATGTTGATAGACATCTGTAGTCATGATAGCCCCAAACTGGAAATAAACATCCATCAGCTAAGGAAAGCATAAACAGAATGTACTATATCCATGCAATGGAATACTGTTCAACAATAAAAAGAAGAAAATGCTGATATATGCTGCAAAATGGGTATACTTAAAAACAAGGTACTAAGTGAAGCAAACCAGACACAAAACTATTTGTCATATGATTCTGTTTACATGAAATGTTCAGAAAAGGCAAAAATATAGACACAGAAAGTACATCAGTGGTTGTCTCAGGCTTGGAGTGGGGATGCAGTTTATCTGTAAACAGGCACCTCTTTGGGGTGATGACATCATCCCCAAATTGGATTGTGGTGATAGTGGCACAAATCCATAATTTCACTAAAATCATTGAAATTTGCATGTACAATGAGTGTGTTTTGTGGTTCATAAATTTTATCTCAAGAAACCTATCGAGAATGGAATGGACTTGGCAATGCAGAGTAACCATATGTTGGAAGCACTTTATGGTTCTATACATCTATAGGATATCATCTTGCTGACCTCTGGCTGGAGGAAGGGGAGTGGACGGAGAGGAGGGGAAAGGAGACTGCTGGGAGGATGAGACACGTATGGAGCAGAGAGGAATAGTGCAGTCACCGGACAGGGAAAGCAGTGGAAGCTGCATATGGGGGGCATGTAAATTTACATGTGAATGTACATTTTTACTCAGTTATGTTAAATAAAAAAAAAATGAAAATAAAGAGTAAACAACAACAACAACAAAAAAAAAGAAACTTGTCGAGGTAATCTTGAAATAAAAAGTCTTTCTACTGAAAACAAACAAAAAAATCTGGAAGGCATAATGGAAAAATACATATTTGAATAAAAACTTAAAATTTCTTTGTATGGAAAAAATGACAAAATGAAAGAACTAAATAAACTTCAGAGAAAAAATTTCTACAGGTAAGGCTTGTAAAATTGTCCATGTACCCTATAAAATTGTCAATGAATTAATAAGTGAACAAGAATTCAGGAGAAAAATAGACAAAGAATATAAAGTATTTACAGAAGAGATATGCCAATGGACAATACAATATATGCCTAAGCTCACTAAGAATCAAAAAATTACAATTCAAATAACAATGTGATGAATTATTTCTCCCCTTAAATTTGTAAGTGTAATTCTTTTATTAAAATCCAGAAACCCTAAGACTCTATGGGAATGGAATGTCTCATATACCGTTATTAGAATTGTGAATGGCTGGCAGTTTGGGAGTATCTATTTGGATTCAAAACTGATAATGATGATTGACAAATAATATGATTGACAAAAACGACAATATCCACTCTCGATGCCTATCTAAAATTTCAGCCCTGTAAGAGCCCAAGGAGACTAGAATTGAACGTTTGTTTTACGCAGGTTTGCAATATATAGAGTATTTTCAAATTTGAAAGGAAAAATTGATAAATTATTATTGCTTATAAAAATTCTGTACCACAAAAAACTACAAAATACACAAGATGACAACATACTGCAGTGTGATATTTGGGTATTTGTATGGTGATGTGAATGTAAACTGGTATATTCCTTTTGGTGTCTTGAATATTCCAGTATTTCCATCCTAGATGTTTACACTCTAGATAAACTCTCACATGCATGCCCAAGATAACATAATAAAATAGTTCATTGTCAAAGGGACAAATATTGTATGAGACCCTTATGATAAGAGCTTAAAAACAGATTCATGCGTAGAAAAAAAAAGATCCTTTGATGGCTGCAGGGGTGGGGAGGGAGGAAGGACGAGGCGTGGAGGATGTAGATTAGATAGCTGACAGAAATTTGGTTGGGTGAAATCGGTGACAGCACACATTAGAAAGAAAATCAATATTAACTGGACTTCAGCATAACTTGAGTACATCTCCCATTCCAACCCAATATTGCAAGGACAGAGTAGCTCAGACAGGGGTTGCAGACTATGCTATTGGGTGAAATCAAGGCCAATTGGCACAATCAGCATTTTGCTAATGAGGGCTCACTGCATCCGATATTGGTGAGTGGTGTCAGGGATCTTAAAAGCTGCCAAGACGCTATTTGAGGGTACAGCCAATGGTCCCAACTCAACAGGATTGGACAATCTCCGACGACCAGAACCACATGGGGGAAAGAGAACCCAGAAGACAGAGAGACCCATGTAAGTGGATCTCTACATTGAATTGGGACTGGAAGAATAGGATGGTGCCCAGCCACCACCAATGATAGCCGCGATAGAGCTTAGAAAATTGAGTCTCACTGGCAACACAAAAATAAATAGAATAATGAGATACCATCTCACCCTAAAAAGGTTGGCCATGATCCAAAAAAAGAAAGGCAAAACAATAAATGCTGGAGAGGCTGTGGAGATACTAGAACTCTCCTACACTGTTGGTGTGATTGCAAAATGCTGCAACCTCTTTGGAAAGCAATTTGGTGCTCCCTTAAAAAATTGGATATAAATATATCACTGGACCCAGTAATTCCACTGGTTGGAATAAATCCTACAGAATCAAGGCCATTCACACCAACGGATACATGCACACGAATGTTTATTGCAGCACAGTCCACAATAGCACAAAGATGGAACCAACCCAAATGCCCAACAATAGAGGAATGGATAGTTAAACTATGGTATATATACTCAATGGAACACTACACAATGATAAAGAACAACGATGATTTCAGGAAACATCTCATAACCTGGTTTCAACTGGCGCACACTATGTTGAGTGAAAGTAGTCAGCAACAGAAGGACAAATATTGTATGAGACCCCTATGATAAGAACTTAAAATCAGACTCATGCATAGAAGATTCTTTGATGGCTGCAAGGGTGGGGAGGTTGGGAGGGTAGTGGGGGAAGAGTTTAGATTAGATAGTTGTTACAAGTTTGGTTGGGTTAAATCGGTGACAGCACACATTAGTAAGAAGATTAATATTAACTGAACTTCAACACAACTTGAGTACTTCTCCCATCTCAACCCAACTACTCTACCCAGTGTAGTTGACGTAGGGGACCGGGGGCTGTGCTCTCAGGAGAAATCGAGGCCAATGGGCACGTTTAGCATTTTACTAAGAGAGTCTACTGCACCACACATTGGTGAGCGGTGTCTGGGGCCTTAAAAGCTGCCAAAATGCCATCTGAGGGTACAGTAAATGGTCCCAACTCATTAGGAATGGTTGATCACCAAGGTCCATAACATGGGGGAAAGAGAACCCAGAAGACAGAGAGACCCACGTGAGTGGGTGACTACATCGACTTGTGACCGGAAGAACCAGATGGTGCCCTGCCACCACCAGTGATAGCCACAATGGAGCTCACAAAGTTGTCTTACTGACAACACAAGAATAAATAGGGGTGCACCCTGAGGTCTCTACTAAAAGACCACAATTGATGGTCCAGGGCCTTCGGGGTTCCCCTGGGAGCACAGCCTTTTGCCCTGATGCTGCCCCTGTCCATGAATCATAATGAAGGTCAACTCTTCAGACAGCAATGGATTGGACTTGGTGATGCTGAGTGACAATATTTTGTGGGTACTTCACGGTTCTATGCATCTATAGGATGTCATCCTGCCGACCTCATACTGGAGGAAGGGAAGTGGGTGAAGAGGAGGAGATAGGAGACTGTTGGGAGGACAGGACATGTACGGAGCAGAGAGGAAGAGCGCACTGTCACCACGTAGGGAGAGCTGTGGAAGCTGCATACAGGTGAGCACGGAAATTTATATGGGAATGTACATTTTCATTCAATCATAAAAATAAGAAAAAGAGTTCGTTGTACCACAGTAATAGAAGGAGAAAAACAATCTGAAATTTCAGACAGAAAATGGATAAACTGTGATACACTCATACAAAGAAATAGTATTCAGAGCTTTAAATAAATGGATTAAGACTCTTCACAGGGATAAGAAAAAAAATCATAAGTTGTAGATGCAGACAAATCTAAAAATCCTAAGTCATCTACTGAATTGTGTTCTTCAAAAATGTGTGCAGCCTTCTGGCTAGGCCATGATTCCTTGTATGTGTGATAATCCTATATGCTGTAAACCCTGCCTCAGTGATGTTAAAGAAGGAGGATGGATGGCAGTTTTGTTTGTGGGCAGGACTCAATGTGCAAGATTGCATTGTCCCATGAGGCAGTCTCTTGAGAGATAAGAAAAGGGAAGTAAGCAGAGAGCTGGGGACCTCATACCACCAAGAAGCAATGCTGGGTGCAGATCTCAACCTTTGAAAGGGACCCAGGGGCCCTGCATGTGATAATCTCCTCGTTCAGGGGAAGCCTGGCGACAAGGACCTCCCTAAACAGCCAACAGAGAATGCCTTTCCCCGGAGCTGGTGTCCTCAGTTTGGGCTTTCAGCCTACTGGGCTGTGACAGAATGAAATTTCTCTTCTTAAAGCCAGCCACTTGTGGAATCTATGTTAGAGCAGTACCAGATGAGTAAGACACTCCACATTCCAAAAATGAAAAAAAAAAGTTCTTCTTAGTTGAGCATCGACAGACTTCCACTCTCCTCCCCTGGGCCATCTGCTGAATCTCAGCATCAGTGAGATTAAACTCACCACAGAAAGGAGATTTTGATGGGGCAATGAGATGCCAGCAGAGTTTTAAATGGCCTGTGGGCTTGTATGATGGGTTAGAAACTACAGAGTCTCCAGATGTAAAACTCATTTTCCCTGCTGGCTGCTTCTTCTTCAGAACTTTGGCTGAGCTCCTGAGGGTGGTGTGGGAACTTGGAAGGTGGGTAGAAAGCAGGGAAACACCTGTCAGTTATTATGAAAACAGACCTCAGTAAGGAAATCAAAACTACAAATGTTTTCAACCATCTTGAATAATTAACATTTATACCCGACACATATGTTGAATACATCAATAACTACAGAATATGTTTATTCCTGCCAGTGGCACAAAGAATAACCACGAAATGGACCTTACATTAGGCCATGAAACAAGTCTCAATAAACTTCACATGATTAAAATCATACAGAATATATTCTCTGGTCATATACTTATTAAATTACAAATCAATAAGTGAACAAATACTCAAAATCTGAAGTTATATAATCCTGTTATATAATCCTCGGCCATAGGGTCCCTGTGAGTCAGAATTGACTCGAGATTGTGGGTTTGATTTTGATTTGCGGTACTTTGAAGAAGAAATCAAAAGAGAAATTAGAAAATATTTAAAAAACAGAAAACTTAAATGCACTGTCCTCAAGTTGATTTAGAATCACAGCAACTCTACAGGACAAAGCAGAACTGCCCCCGTAGAGTTTCCAAACAAAACTCAAATCTACCTGGTAGATTTGAACTGTCAATCTTTTTACTAGCAGCTGTAGCTCTTAACTACAATGCCACCAGGGTTTCTTTTTAAAATAAAGGAATATTGAAGAAGATTTCCAAATTTGCGAGCTATAACTAAAGCAGTTCTTACATGGAAATTTGTGGTTTCAATGTTTATATTACAAAAAAGAAATACTAAAAATCAGAGATAAGCTTAATCTAGCAAATGCAGACTTAGCTAAAAGCAGTATAAGAAAGGAATAGAAAAGCGGGTATTGATAAAATTGAAAAAAGAGGTACGATAAAGAAAATCAACAGAATCAGAAAGTTTTTCTTTGAGTTAGCTTGTGTCTTTGTTTATTTGATAAACCACCTGCAAGACATCTAAGGAAAAAGGAAGAAAGAAACCCTCCAAATTACAAATTTATCAACATCTGGAATAAAAAAAAATGATGTTACAGACATTAAAGATACTAAGACAATATTACAAAGAATTCCTGCCAGTAGATCTGACATCTTAGATGAAATTCCTTGACTAATACAATGTTTAATTTTGTATTTCTTTGTAACAAATCACCCAAAGGCTTACTGGTTTAAAACTACAGCCATCGCAGGTCTTTTACAGCTGTAGGAGTTAATAAGCTGAGCTGGCTGGTTCTCACTGGATTCTCCCGTTTGGTTCCAGAGAGACAGCAGCTGGGGCTGAGACCCTGGGAGGCTCAGCTGGGACACTGAACCGCTCTCCCTCTGCATTGCAGTTCCAGGGCCTCTAAAGCCTGTGTGGCCTCATCAGCAGGGAGGACAGACTTCTCACCCGATGGCTCAGTACTTACAGGAACATATTTACCAAGAGGAAAGTAAAAGCTGCTAAGGCAGAGCTTCAGAAACTGTGTGGTATAATTTCCACAACATCGCATAGGAGCCCTGGTGGTACAACGGTCAGACACTTGGCTGCTGATTGGATGCTGGCATTAGAATCTGCTCAGAGGATCTGCTTCCTACAGATTACAGCAAAGAAAACAACTCTACGGGGCAGTTCTACTGCACAGTACATGCGGTTGCCATCGACTGCACAGTAATTTGCATGGTGGGCTTTTTGTTTATCTATGTATTCTTTTTTTTGTCTCTGAGGTAAATAACAAACACTTTTTAACATATTTTAATCTATTTTACACAATACATCAAAACTGAAATAGACACACATGATAGACAATCCACATAGTCCTATATCTGATGAGGAAAGTGTGACTTAATAAATGCATCCCTCAAAATAAATTCAAGGCTTAGTTTGCCTTAATATTAAATAGTCATAAATATATTCAATCCACGTGGAACTGATTTAATTGCTGATTTGAATAGGTGTCATGGTAAATTTTTTTGAAATGGATATTCAAATGACTAAGCAACATTTATTGAAAAGACCATCTCTTCCCACAATACTCTGCAGAGCCACCACAGACGAGGGCATTGTGTTTGAAAGGGTGTCTGTTTACAGAATTTCTATTCATTTCACTTGTCTAGTTCACTGCACTTGAGTCAATATCACACCATGCTAACCAATACAGCTTTATAGTAGATCTTATTATCGTGGGCTGAATTTCCTTATTTTTCAATATGTGCTTGGCTAATCTATGAGTGGGAATCATCTCAACGACAGTGAATATGGGTAATCTAAAACATTAGCGTTTACCTATGAATTTTAAATTCAACTTGACAATTGCCCCTGCCACCCAAAACAGAAAACAGAAATAACATAAATAAAGTATGTATGTAAGAAAATGAAAACCTTGCCAAGATTTTCAGTGTAATCTCCCACCCCCCCATACAGATATGGAGATGAGGAAGATTTTTAAAATATTTAGCCTTAAAATGCTAATTTTGGGTGTTCTCTTTATTTATTCAATTCTAGTAATGTCTCCCAATGGTCATTCACAAAGTATTTAAGAGTGATTGCAAATTTTCCATCCCTTGCAATTCATGATATTTATTTTCTTACCATTTTTAATTGTCTACAATGTCTATTATTCCAAACACCAAGTGAAAAGTTTCAAATATTTAATCATTGAGTCTGATAGGTACAGTACAGTAGCTGTCTTTTCTTAGACTGATGAAATTCCTTTTACATATTATTTTGCTTATGTATATACTTTAATTCAGGAACACATGCTGACTTCTATCCAAATGGTCTTATAAGTTTCTCCTTCCTTCAATTAATGTGAAAGATTGTATTAATTAATTCTCAAATTCTTACACAAAAACTATGATGTTATCATACTAAAAAGAGGGATATATTACCCTTGCAGATGGAGAGGAATTTAAAAAGATATGCAGATGTCAACATCTGGTTTAAACTTAGAGTAGTAAAGTGGATAATATGGGTAGCCACAAAGCAAAATAACAATGTGACATATCAAATAAACAGACATGATACAGGAGTCTCTACAAACACAAAACCAACACTGAAAAAGATGGAAAGTCAACCCACAAAGAAGAATGACCCAGAACACAATATTAAGAGCAACACACAAAAAAATCAACAACACAAAAATAAATGCATCAAAATGATAGCACTAAATACATACCTATCAACAAGTACAGTGAATGTAAACAGACTGAATGCTCCAATACAGGGACAGTGAGTGACATCCTGGATCAAAAGACACAACTCATCCATATGTTGCTTGTAAGAAACATGTCTTAGACTCAAATATACGAAAAACCTAAAATTAAAGGATGGAAAAATGTATACCAAGCCAACAACGTACAAAAAAGAGCAAGAGTGGCAATACTAATCTCAGATAAAATAGGCTTTAATATAAAATCCACTGTAGTGGACAAGGATGGCCACTATTGCTGAAAGGTTTGATACATAAGCGGGATATAACAATATTAAATATTTATGTACCCAGTATCAGAGCATTTAAATACATCGAACAAACACTGAAAACATTGAAAAATGAGATAGATTGCTCCACAGTAATAACTGGAGAATTCAACTTTTTACTTTCAGTAATGAACAGGTCATCTAGAAAAGAAACTCAGAAAAGATTCAGAATATCTTACTGCGATAATTAACCAACTGGACCTCATCAACACTGAACGTTTTACCCATCAACACATAAGTACACCTTCTTTTCCAGTACACATGGAACAGTTTCCAGAATAGACCATGTGTTAGGATGTAAAGCAAGTCTCAACAAAATCTAAGCCATTGAATTATTGCAAAGCGTCTTCTCAGAACACAAAGCTATAAAAGTTTAAATCAATAGCAGAGAAAACATAGGTAGAAATTCTAACTCTTGGAAACGGAACAACACCTTGCTCAAAAAGCCATGGGTTATGGAACAAATCAAAGACAAAATAAAGGAATTTATAGAATCAAATGAGAATGAAAACACATCCTACCAGAACCTGTGGGATACAGCAAAAGCAGTGCTCAGAGGTCAGTTTATCTCTGTAAATGTACACATCTGGAAGGAAAAAAGGACCCAAATCTAAGAATTAACACTACAGCTTGAACAACTAGAAAGAGAGCAGCAGAAGAACCACTCAGACATCAGAAGAAAATGGCTAATAAAGATTAAAGCAGAACTAAATCAATTAGAGAATAGAAGACAAATTGAAAAAATTAACAAAACTAAAAACTAGTTCTTTGAAAAGATCAACAAAACAGATAAGTCACTGGCTAAACTTACAAAAGAAAAACAGCAGAGAAAACAAATAACCCGAATAAGCAATGAGATAGGAGATATCACCACAGGTCCAACTGAAATCAAAAGTATCAAAATAGAATACTACAAATAAAATACTACAAATACTCTAACAGATTTGAAAACCTAGAGAAAATGGACAAATTTCTTGATTCTTATCACCTATCAAAATTATCACAAGGAGAAGTAGAACAACTTCATAAATCTACCAAAAAGGAAAAGATCGAAAATGTCATCAAAAAAACTATCAACCAAAAAAAGTTCTGGCCCAGATAGCTTCACTGGAGAATTCTACCAAACTTTTAGAGGTGAGTTAATCTCAGTACTACTGAGGCTATTTCACAGCATAGAAAGGGATGGAATACTCTCAAATTCATTCTGTGGAGCCAGCATAACCCTGATACCAAAGCCAGGGAAAGATCCCACAAAAAAAGAAAATTACAGATCAATATCACTCACGAACCTAGATGCAAAAATCTTCAACAAAACCTCAGCCAATAGAATTCAACAACATATCAAAAAAAAAAAAAAAAAATTCATCATGTCCAAGTTGGATTCATACCTGGGGTGCAAGGCTGGTTCCACATCACATTAATATGATCAACCCACAAATAAGACAAAGTTTAAGAATCACTTGATTTTGTCAATTGATGCAGAAAAGGCATTTGACAAAGTCCAACACACATTCGTGCTAAAAACTCTCAGCAGAATAGGAACAGAGGGGAAATTCTTCAATGCAATAAGGGGCATCTATACAATGCCAACCTCTTACAACATCCTGAATGGAAAGAGACTGAAAGAATTCCCCTTGAGAACAGGAACTGGACAAGGATACCCACTCTCACCACTTTTATTCAGCATTGTACTAGAGGTTTTAGTCAGAACAACTAGATAAGACAAAGAAATAAAGGACATTCACATCAGTAAAGAAGTAAAAATCTCCCTATTTGCAGATGATTTGATTGTATATGCAGAGAATCCTAAAGGATCTGCAAGTAAACAACTGGAATAATGGAAGAATTCAGCAAAGTATCAGCATGTAAGATAAACATAAGTAAATCAGTAAGATTCCTTTATACCAACAGATTATCAAAAAAGAAACCATCAAATCAATACCATTTATTATAACCCCGAGAAGATAAAATACCTAGGAATAAATCTAACTAGAGAAATAAGAGACCTATACAGAGAGAACTATAAGACGTTACTGCACAAAACGAAGAGACTTACTTAAATGGAGAAACCTATCCTGCTCATGGATATGAAGACTTAACATTGTAAAAACGTTAATTTTACCCAAAGAAATCTATGTATACAATGCAACCCCGATACAATTTCTGGTGTCTTTTTTTTAACGAGACGGAGAAACAAATTACCAACTGTGTTTGGAAAGGAAAGAAACCCAAGACAAGAAATGCACTACTAAAAAAGAGGAACACACTGGGAGGCCTCACAATACCTGACCTTAGAACCTATTACACTGCCACAGTAGTCAAAACAGCCTGGTACTGGTACAAAAAGAGACATACAGACCAAGGAAACAGAGTTGAGAACCCAAAGAGGAAACCATCTTCTTATGAATAACTGATATTCAACAAAGGCTGTAAGATTGGAAACAGGGGTAAAAATAGTCTCTTTAACAAATGGTGCTGGCAGTGTTGGATATCTATCTGCAAAAACTGAAACAAGATCCATGTCTCACACCTTACACAAAAACTAACTCAAAATAGATCAAAAACCTAGATATCAAATGATAAAGATCACACTAGAAAAAATAGGGTCAATAACAGAAGTTCTAATACACAGCTTAGACCAAATTCAAAAACTGATAAAGAAAGTATGATCACAGAAAATAGGTACATGGGAACTACTAAGAGTCAAACACTCTGCTCATGCAAAGACTTTGTCAAAAGAGACACAAGACCACCTACAGAACACAAGAAAATATTTGATAACAACATGTCAGACTGATGTCTGATCTTCATAATCTACAAGGTCCTACAAAATGTCAACAAGAAAAAGGCAAATAACCCAATTAAGTGATGGTCAAAGGAGATGGACAGACATTTCACCAAAGAGGATACTAGACAGCCAAGAGACACACAAGGAAATGCTCATGATCTTTAGCTATCAGAGAAATCCAAATCAAAACTACAAGGAGATACCATCTCACACCAACAAAGTTAGCCATGAGCCCAAAAAACACAAACCAGTAAATGCTGGAGAGGCTGTGGAGAGACATAAACTCTCCTCAACTGCTGCAAAACTCCTCCTCAACTGCTGCAAAACAGTACAGCCTCTTTGGAAAGCAATTTAGTGCTTTCAGTACAGCAGTACAGCAGTACAGCAGTACAGCCAACTGCTGCAAAACTCCTCCTCAACTGCTGCAAAACAGTACAGCCTCTTTGGAAAGCAATTTAGTGCTTCCTTAAAAAGTTGGAGACAGATATACCATTTGACTCAGTAACCCCGCTGCTTGGAATATGTCCTACAGAAACAAAGGCTGTCACATGAACAGATACATGCACACACATGTTTATTGGCAGCACAGTACAAAAGATGGAATCAACCCAGATGACCATGAGTAGATGAATGGATAAACAAATTGTGGTACATATACCCGATGGAACATCACATAACAATAAAGCACAATGATGATTTTAAGAAGCATCTCATAACCTGGTTTCAATTGGAAGACACCGTGCTAAATGAAATCAATCAGTGACAAAAGGACAAATATTGTATGAGACACTGCTAGGAGGACTTAAAAACAGACTCATGTACTGAAGAAAAGACTCTTTGACAGCTTAAAAGGTAGGAAGAGAGGGAGAGGGTTGGTCACAGATTAGATATTTGAGAGAAATTTGGTTAGGTGAAAGCAGTGACAGCACACAACAGAAAGTGGATCAACTTAACTGGACTTCAGCATAAACTGAAAACTCTTCTAACCTCAACCTACTACTGCAAGAATGGAGTAGCAGGAGTGGAGTGTGGGGTCTATGCTCTCAGAAGACATCTAGGCCAGATGGCATAACCAGCTTATTGTTAAAAATTTTCTGCACCCCATACTGGTGAGTGGCATTTGGGTTCTTAAAAGCTAGCAAGCTGCCATTTTAGGGACAGCAATTGGTCCTAACTCATCTATAACAGATGGTCACCAAGAACACCAATGACATGAGGTAAAAAGAGCCCAGGAGACAGATGGGCCCGTGTGAATGGGAGATTGTATCAAAATGTGACCAAAAGAACCAGACGGTGCCTGGCCATCACCAAAGACAGCCAAGATGGGGCACATAGTGTTGAGTCCCTGTAGCAACAAGAGAAAAAGAGTAGTGCAGTTCAAGAACTCTACTAAAATGCCATAACTGATGGTCCAATAGCCTGGAGGATCCTCTGGGAGGATGGTCCCTAGACACGCTGCTGCCCCTGACCAGAAAACACTACTGAGGTCAACACTTTCGACAAAAATGGACCAGACTCAGGGACACAATGTGACCATATGGTTGGTGTACTTCATAGTTCTCTCCATTTATAGGATGCTGTCCTACTGGTCTCTTTCTAGATGGGAGAGAAGAGGATGGAGAGGAGGGGACAGGAGATTGTCAGGAGGATATAACAAGTGTAGAACGAAAAGGAGGAGTGTGCTTCACCAGGTAAGGAGAGCAGAAGGAGCTGCAAGTAAGCAGACATGCAAAATCGATTTGGATTGTATACTGTCACTTAATCATAATTATAAAAAAAAAAAGAATGTCGGATGGTGATCTATAACAGAATTATGTATTGATGAACACTGTCTGAAACTCTGGTGGTGTAGTACTTAAATGCTACGGCTGCTAACCAAAAGCCTGGCAGTTCAAATTTGCCAGGAGCTCTGTCGATCTGTATGGGGTAGTTCTATTCAAAGGCACTGGGTTTGGTTTTTTGGGGGTTGGTTTAAACATTGCCAGTTAAAAGATACATAGCTTAGTACACATGTATTAATAGGTACTTTTCATACGCACTTTATAGAGAGTTATGAAAATCTGTTTCTTAACATAAATAAAACATGAATTAAAAATTCATTGCTGTTGAGTCAATTCCAACTCATAGTGACCCTATAGGACAGAGGAGAAGTGCCCCACAGGGTTTCCAAGGAGTGCCTGGAGGATTGAAATGGCTGACCTTTTGGTGAGCAGCTGTAGTCCTTAAGCTCTATGCAACCAGAGTTCGCAAACATGTACTGGTTCCAAACAAAAACTGATGATATCAAAATACAGTTCAAACATGGGGAAAAGACAAAATGACATTTCATCAAAGAAGAAAAGATATTCTGTGTCACCAACCATTAGAGAAATGTAAATTGAAAACATGATCAGAGACCACTAAACAGTCAGAATTAAACCAAAAGTCCTGACAATAGCAATGCTGATGAGGTGAGGATGTGGAGAGATTGGTGAGAATATAAACCAGCAAAAATACTCAGGAAAACAGTTTTGTGTAAAACAAAAAGTGCATTTACCACCCAACCCAGTAATCACACTCCTGGCATCTCTCCTTGAGAACTGCAAACTTGACACAGTACCTGACTTGAAAGTTGAGAGCAGTTTTAACTCTGGTTATGTTCTGATCTTAACCACTCTGTGTACAACAGGAGGAAACACCAGCTGGTCCAATACAGTTCTCACAGTGGTCGTTGTACTTGAGCCTCTTGTTACAGTCATAGTGTCAATCCATCTTATTGATTCTTTTTTCTTTTTTCTTTTTGGCTGACCCTCTATTTAACAAAGCACGGTGTCTACCTTGAGAGTCTTATCTCTGCTGATAGCAGGTCCAAAGTTTATGAGACAAAGTCTCACTATCCTCACTTCTAAGGAGCATTCTGCTTGTACTTTTTCTAAAACCAATTTGTTTATTAATTTAAAGTCCATGGTTTTTCACTCATGTTTCCATTCAGGGAAACATCTTCAAACACAAGATGATTCCAAGGATAAGTTGGAATATTCTCCAGGTAATGATAGGCAGCAGAGACTATGTCTAATGGAATAGGCAATTCCAATTTTAGAGTCCAATCTTTAAGTCTGAAATGGGTGGTGTCTGTATGTGTCAATCCTGGAATGTACATAGATCCTTCTCTCATTTCACCCCCCGCTTGAACTCCATCTTATTCACATCACCTGCAGTTTGAGATTCCCTCTGCTGAAGATCCAGATGTCTCGCTGTATTGGAGGCTCAAGAAACAAAACCCAATTCTGACCCCATTGCTCAGTAGAGATTTCCCAAGAAACAAACCATACTCTAGGGTTTTCCAGGGGACTGGACCACAGCAAGTGTTTGTCATAGACACTCCAACTAATACCAAACTCTAATGAAAATGGATATGTAAAATTAATTCCAAATCTTATAATATACATTCAACATTCAGACATTTCAGGGTGGAAAAATAATACATCTACCCATTTTCTTGAAACAACTGGATCACATATTGACAACTCCACCTAAGACTCATCCAATAGTTCATTACACTCACAAAATAATCAGTGTGGAGAAATCTCTAGAACATCAAGTGATAGCTATACAAGAGGTGATCTTATGAAATGTCCAGAAGATTCCAGGGCAAAGAAAGGATTCTATGGGGTCTATTCCAGACACACTGCATGGTGGTAAAATGATGGCAGGAAATGGAGGGAAAATAGATACAGAAAGGAGTAATGAATAAGTTCAATAAGTGTTAGGGCATAGACATTACCACACTTGAGGGGAGGGACATTAGGGCGGGAAAGTGCTGAAGAACGGCTATCTTCAATGAAGTCAACAACTAGAGTACTGCTAACATTGCAAAACTGTTAAGGCAGAAATTGCTTCCTTGATCTCCTGTCTAAGAAAGGCACACAGAGTTACTGAAGAGCTGAGGATGAATATTTTGGGCTCTTCAGATCACATCCTCTTCTCCTTTAATTTTTTTGACTTTGGAAAAGTCTCTTAATATCATCTGACCTCTAGTAAATACAACTCTTCCATCATGAACAGCTACTCCCTGCCCTCCAAGGAGCATAGCTGAACGCACCGCACATTCCGTTCTTTCAGAGCGTCCAACACCACTTCTCAGACTCCAGTAGCTAAAACGAGTACAGGACACCATCAGATTTCTGTTCCCTGAAGTGAGTCTGTGCTGATGCCAAGGGAACCACCTCAGGAAAGGCTACCAAACTGGCAGCCTGCTTTAGCAAATAAGCCAGCGTGTGCCCACATCTTGCAGCTGACTTTCCTAGATCACTGGACTTGGTATTTTACTGTGAAACAATGTTATTGGGCACTTGAGATAATTTTCCAGACTTAAGTTGTTATCTGGGTTTACATCTGTGGAAAAAGATGTGGCATCCTGAGGTTTGGGGGTGCCAGATGGTACCCAAGTGTGCCACTGTCTTAGGAGAGTAAATCAAGAACCACAGTTTGGCCCACTCACTTCCCTTACAGGCAATCCATATCCTTTTGCCCAGTCTGAGTCACCACACTCAGAAAACTCCATATGTGTCTTCCTATGAACATACCAAACCCACCTTCATGTGTCTCACAGAAGCCCATGGCATTCAGTGGAATTGCCTTGGCATAAGCCTTGATGATGAAGGTGGTACCAGCAGAGATTCAGATCAGAACCAGGGCCAGGATGCACATCAGATTGTTCATTGTCTCTGGGAGAAGGATTAGCACTGCAAACTCTTAGGAATAAATAAAAAACACAGAATAATGAATAACGGTAGGCAGAAACAATAGCAAATGTTAAGTTACTTAGTACACTTGATTCAAGTCACGGTGTTTTCAATCATTTCATGTGCTTGCAAAAACTGGATGATGTATAAGGAAGACTGAAGAAGAATTGATGCCTTTGAATTATAGTGTTGGCAAACAATATTGGATATATCACAGACTGCTAGAAGAACAAAGAAATCTCTTTCAGAGAAAATATATCCTGACGGCTCCTTATAAGAGAAAGAAGGCAAGACTGTGTCTCATTTATTACAGACGTTATCAGAAGAGACCTGAAGAAGGGCATCATGTTTAGTAAAGTAGTTGTTGTTAGGTGCCACAGAGTCAATTCTGACTCAGCGACTCTGTGTACAACAGAACAAAACACCGTCCAGCCTGAGCTGTGCTCACAATCATTGTTGTGTTTGAATCCATTATGGCAGCCACTGTGACAATCTATCTCGGGGGGGGTTCCTCTTTTTTGCTGACCCTCTAATTTTCCTGTATGACATCCTTCTCCAGGGACTGGTTCCCCTGATAACATCTCCAAAGTATGTGAGACCAAGTCTTGCCATCCTTGCTTGTAAGGAGCGTTCGGGCTATACTTCTTCCAGAACAGATTTACTCAGTCTTCTAGCAGTCTATGGTACATTCACCTTTTTTTGCCAACACCATGATTCAAATGCTTTGATTCTTCTGTCTTCTTTATGTATTTTCCAGCTTTAACATGCACACGAGTTACTGAAAATAACCATGGCTTGCCGACTCGACGGCACTTGGCTTGGCTGAGTCAGTTGCACCTGAGTCTTTTAAGTGACGTCTTTGCTTTTAACACTTTAAAGAGGTCTTGCCGATTTCCTCAACACAAGATGTCATTTGATTTTGTGCCTCCTGCTTCCATGGGTGTTGACTGTGGATCAAAGTAAGTGAAATGCTTGACAACTTCAATATTTCCCCAGTTTATCATGATATTGCTTGTTGGTCTATTTATAAGGGTTTTTGTTTTTTTTCTGCTGAGGTATAATCTGTACTTGCAGGCTGTAGTCTCTGATCTTCATCACTAAGTGCTTCAAGTCTCCTTCACTTTCAGCAAGCAAGGTTATATTGTCTACATGTCACAGGTTGTTAATGAGTCTTCCTCCAATCCTGCTGCCTTGTTCTTCTTCATATAGTCCAATTTATTGAATTATTTGTGCAGCAAACAGATTGAAAAAGAATAGTAAATGGATACAACCCTGATACATACCTTTCCTGACTTGAAACCATGCCGTGCCCCCTTGTTCTGTTTGAACAACTACCTACTTTTCTCTGTACAGATTCCTCAAGAGCCACTTTAACAGTTCTGAAATTCCCATTTTTCTCAGTATTATCCATAGCTTGTTAGATCCTCACAGTCGAATGCCTTTGCATAGTCAATAAAACACACGTAAACATTTTCTAGTATTCTCCGCTTTCGGCTGAGATTCATTTAGCATCGGCTTTGGCATCTTGTCTTCCCAACTCCCTCAGCAAATCAAAGACCATCCACTAGATGGACTGATGCAGTGGCTGTGACAATGAACTCAAGGGTGATAATGATTGTGAGGATGGCACAGACCCGGGTAGCATTTCATCCTGTTGTATGCAAGGTTGCTCTTAGTCAGAATGGACTGAATGACACCTCAAAACAATGGTGAGCATTTGGGGAGAAATTATTCTAAGAAGACTTGTCAATGACATTAGTAAACTCTGGACCTTTGGATTTAAGTCACTTTTTGAAAACAATTATTTTTTTCATGGGGAATATGCATATCAATAACAAAAATTTTACCATTCATACATTTTCTACATGTACAATCCAGTGATCAACTTTGAATCTAATAAATTTTAAATAAAACTTAAATACCTATTAGCCAGCCAGCCAAGTGATGTCACGTCAGAGCCGACTCATGGCGACCCTAGGGGCCAGGTAGAACTCAAAATAGCTATTAAGCAGAAAAAAATACTAATTGGAAAAATTAAGTAAAAACATGAACGTCAAAGTTGGTATTGTTATTGGGAAAAAATTGTATTGATGAATTACTGTTATAATTCTATTGAGGGGAATTGGCTCTATCAATCAAATTCCACACATTATTTATTGATAAAATCACTCCACAGAGGGAAAAAGACAGTTACTCTTCCATCTTGCACCAACCAGTCTCCAGGGCTGGGCAGACATTGTGTCATATTTTTTCTCCTGTTACCTGGCTTCTATATCAAAGGGAGTTAAAGGCTGGCAGGGTCAGCTCAAAAACCCTGGTGGCCTAGTGGTTAAGAGCTATTGTCTGCTAATGAAAAGGTCAGCAGTTTGAATCCACCAGATACTTCTTGGAAACTACATAAAGCAGTTCTACTCTCTCCTGTAGGGCCGTGTCTTTTACAGAATCAACTTGACAGAGTGACTCTTTCGGGGAGGCCTGGGGGCAGTTGTGGCAAGACAGGACTTTGCTTTGGGACCTCAGCAAGTCTTCTTTCCACTCTGGGAGTAAATCCATGATTCCAAAATAAGGGCTCTTGTTAACCACATACATTTCCAATTCTCTCTTCTTGGGAGGTTCTAATTGAGTGTCCGACCTGGACATTTGGAATTTTTTAAGAAGAGCCTCAGGTGATCTTTATAAACAGGATTAGGAATCACAGCAGTAGATTTCCACAGGACCCAACAATTGTGACCTTCTCTGACCTCAAGGGAAAGCCTGGTAGCTAGTCATTAAATGCTATGGCTGCTGACCCCAAATTGGAAGTTCAAATCCACCAGGTGCTCCTTGGAAACTCTGCGGGGTAGGGAAGTTCTAATCTGACCTTTAGGGTGGCTATGAGTTGCAATCGACTTGATGGCACTTGGTTTTTTGGGTTTTGGTGACCTCAGAGGTTAAGAGTCAGACCAAAAGGAAACCTAACCAAACCCACTGCCATGGTTCATTCCGACTCATAGCACCCTGCAGGCCACAGTAGACCTGCCCGCTGAGGGTTCCCAATGCTGTAAATTCTTATCGAATCCAGCTCCGCATCCTGCCGCGTCTTTGTTTCGCTTAGCTAAGAGCAATCGGTGGTTCCAAAGGGAAGAAGACAGGCCTTTAGGTTAGCAAACGAGTGCTTTAACCACGACGCACCAGGGCTCTGGAGTGAGTCTGACTGGGTTCCAATCCTAGCGCTGCCGGGGACTAGCTGTACCACCTACTTGCTTCACCTTCTGAAGGAGGGTGTGGCATCTACCACCGGCGCTGTAGCAAGAAGTCAGATACATGGAGGTCATCCTACACTGAGTACCGAGTGGGAAAAGCAAAACCAAACAAAGCAAACCCACAGCCCGAGTCGATTCCGACTGACAGTGACCCTGTTGCATAGAGTGGAACTGCCCTGCAGAGTTTCCAAGTAGCGCCTCGTGGATTTGAACTGCCAGCCTTTGGCTTAGCAGCCACAGCGCTTAACCACTACACCACCAGGGTTTCGAAGTGGGCAAAATCCTTGTTAAATCGCCATGTCATTGCCAAATAACTAGTTCTCGTCTCAGACCTGATTGGGCAGTTTAGGACAGTGGGCAGTTTCTGTCGCCACCTGGTGGTACATCTCTGTCTTTGAGCTAGTTACTTCACACAGCTACTTGCCCTTCCCACAGTCCCTAGGTTTCAAACAATCAATCGCTCACCCTTTACAGAATCCCTCACTCGCTGCACAATCCCTCCAGCTCACACTGAGCCTGGATTGCCCCGTGCAGAAATGTTCAGGCCTTAACAAAGGTGCAGAGTGAAAGGACCTGGAATGCGGTTCGGTAAGCCTCACCTGCGCAGGACTCCCCAAACCTTACCGCTGCCGTGGAGTTGATTCTGACTCCTAGAGCAGAGTAAGGACGGCCGTCGCAGGGTTTCCAAGGCCGTAGTCTTTATGGGAGCAGACTGCCATGTCTTCCCCCTATGGAACAGCTCGTGGGTTCAAATTACAGATTTTTTGGTTAGCAGGGGAGTCCTTTAACCACTGCTCCACCGGGGATCCTGCAGAACTCTCAGCAAGTGCATTCCAGCGGCTGGAAGCCGTCCACACCCCCTGCCTCCGTAGCAGTCCTGCTCAGACCCGACCCTGCTACCAGGGCCGAGCGTGCTCCACCTCCTCTTTCATAGCCAGGATGTGGGCCAGCAACCTGCCAAGGGCCTTACAGACACCATCTCATGGGGCCCTCGCAACTCCTCTATAAGGTAGGGAACTAACTATATCTTTTCCACAGATGAAAATATTGAGGCTGAGAGAAGCTAAGTGACTGGTCCAAAGTCACACATCTGAAACTCGGGTGGATCTTAAACCACAGCTCTTTCCACCATGCCCTCTTCCTCTAAACAACTGGCCCCTCACCTTGGCTGGATGAAGAATTCACCTGGGGAGCTTGGAGAATACTGACACCTGGGCTCCACCTCAGAGACTCTGATTTAACTGGGCTGAGGCATGGCCTCGGCATCAGGGTTTTGTGATGCTTCGGAGGGATTCAGTGTGCAGCCAGGCTGAGAGCCACACTCCAAACTCATGCATCCTGTGTCCATTCCTGGGGCTCTGCCCTCGCTGTGGGCTGATGTTCCGCTGCTGAGACTCAGGCTGCAGTAGGAGGCCTGGGTTTCCTGCACGGAGTGTGCTGGGATGGGATGCGCTCCACAGTGCACCAGCACCACCTCTGAATGAGTCCGTGGATGTGACGGCCTGGGGTCCTGCAGTGTATTGGCTATGTGGTTCTAGGAAAGTGAATGCACCTCTCAGTGAAATGTCCTCTTGTATAAAACAGGGATGAAAGCAGAATCTGTCCCAGAAGATCGTTGTCTTAAACATGAATATATGAACCCATGTAAAACCTTTACAATAGTGCTCAGAACATAGCAAGCGATCACTAAATGTCACAACTGCAGCTGCTGTGATTATTATTATCACTTCTGCTCTGTCAATAATTCCCTGTGTGAACTACTGTCAAATGACCTGGAATAGGGAATCCCTCCTTTCCTTTTTAGAACTATCCTTCTCCCAGGCTGGCGCTATAGATTAAAGAAAACCACACCCAGCACAGGCTTATGGCTCAAACTGACCCATCCAGGTGCCCCTTCTAATAGGGAGAAAACAGTTAAGCCATGGGTGGGCAAGTGGCCCCTGGTGGGAGACCTGAGAGAGAGAAAGGGAGAGAGAGACAGAGAAATACACAGAGAAAGAGACACCAGGGAACATCTGTTGAGTCCCTGGAGCTGACAGTGCAACCAGATGTCCCAGTAGGGGGCCAATAATTACACTCCCCCCATTTTTTGTGGTAAAAATATACTGCAACATTGCCAGCCAAGTAAATTACCCAACACAAAAATTTCACCACTTTTACAATTCAATGATTTTCATTGTATTTTTCATGCTGTGTTGCTATTATCTATATCCTCTTCCCAGACACTGAACCACTATTCACATGAATTCAATACCCCCTCTGCAACAAAAATTCCCCTTTTCCACTCTCTCACATCTCTGGTAGCGATTAATAATCCTTGGCTCCTATATATTTCCTTCTTTTATGTAAGTAAAATCATGCAGCATTTGTGTCTTACAGAGGGACTTATTTCACTCAGCATAATGTTTCTAAGTTTCTCTGACATTGCGGCACACGTGAGAACTCCATTCCTCTTCACGGCTACAATTATTCCATTGTATGTATACATCACATTTTGATTACCCTCTTGTCTGTTGATGGACATCTTAGGTGTTTCCAGCTTTTAGCTATTGTAAAAAATGCTGCAATGAACACCCGTGTTCAGGCATCTGTTTGCACTCCTGCCTTCACTTCTTCTGGGCATATTCCTAGGAAAGGAATTACTGAGTCATGGTAATTTGTTGTTCAAGTTTTTCAGGAACCCCCTGAAAACTACCTGAAACACAGAGGGGCTGCATCATTTTGCAAACCCCCCAGCAAAAGATGAGGATTCCAGTTTCTCTACAACCTCACTACCATTTCTGGTTTCTGTTTCTGTGATCACTGCCCTTCTAATGGAGGTAAGGTGATACTTCATTGAGGTTTTGATTTGCATCTCCCTGAGGAGTCCTAGTGGAGCCCTGGTGCCATATGGTCAAGCATTTAACTGCTGACCAAAAGGTCAGCAGTTCTAACCCACTAGCCACTAGTCAGAAACCCTATGGGGCAGTTCCACTCTGTCCTGTAAGTTCACCATGACTCAGAATTGACTCAATGGTAGTCGGTATTTAAGGAGGTCAGGTAGCACAGCAGATACGAGCTTAGCTATTAATCAAATCAACCAGCCTTTCCATAGAAGAAAATACTTGACAGCCAGCTCCTGCAAAGATTTCCAGCTAGGAAACCTTACAGTTCTCCAGTTCTACCCTGTCATGTAAGGTCACTGTGGGTCAGAATCAACTGAGTGAGACACAACAACAAAGACTAATTATGCTAAGCATCTTCTCATGTGCTTGTTGACCATCTGAATATTCCTTTGGTTAACTATCTATCCAAGTTCTGCACTTGTGTTTTGAATGGGCTGTTTGTTTTTTGTTACCAATTCCCTTTTGAGTTGATACCAAATTTGCATTGAACTTCTGCCAGCTGCCATCAACAGAGTATTGCCGGACCTAACATGGGGTACACAGCCCCTGCTTGTTGCCAGGGCCACTGGGATTCAGCTGAGATGATGTCCAGTCAGTGGACTTATGCGGAAGCTAGATTCTGAAAGCAGCTCATAGACTGCTTTAATTGTCCATGCATGGAAATCACGTGTAGCAAAATCACCCCTGATGGTCTCTCATGGACTGAAGAGGACTGAAGCAACATGGAGCTCTGGTGGCCCAGTGATTAGGAGCTCAGCTGCTAACCAAAAGGTGGGCACTCTGAATCCACCATCTGCTCCTTGGAAACACTTTGGGGCAGTTCTACTCCATCCTGTAGGGTGTCCAGAAGTCAGAATCAACTCAGTGACAATGGAGCCTTTCTTTTCTGAACTGAAGGGTTGGGAGTGGTCAGGCGCAAAGATAAGCAGAGGCCTTCAGCCTCTCTGGGGACTGGAAGAAGGATGAGTGGGTTGGAAGGAAGCCTTCGGCTCCAATAGGTCCCTTCTCTGTCTTACACCCACCACCCTCTTCCAGGGGACCCAGGAAGTTCCCCCATCAAAATCTCTTCAAATTAAGAAGGAGACCCCAGAAGGAGAAGGAACCACAATGAGAAATACAACGAAGAAAGGTGGGCATGGTCTGTAGTACAGGGGGCTCAGGGTGTGGAGGGTGTGACCTTTTCCATCCACAAATGCAAGCCTGGCAAGGCTGACAGGGACATCACGGTGAGTCCAAAAAGAGTGAAGAATATCCCAGAAGCTGTGTTTGTGTTTGGAAAAAGGTGACTCAGCCATGAGGGCTTGGCAGAAGTAAAGTGGGTGGTGGTGACCTCTGATGCTCTGAAACTGTCAGAGAGCATTGTGGGTAGGTATCTGAGGGACACAAGTATCACATGGTACAGTGCAGGGTTAACAGTGTGGATTCTAAAGTCAGAAGATTTGGGGGCACCTCAAACCTCACATTAAAAGCTGTGTGACTGTGGGCAGGTGTCTTAGCCTTTCTGAGGATCTGATTATAATAATAAAGCCTTGACCCCCTCAGGGTTGTTGGAGAGGTTCAAGTGATACACAGGTGTTAAAACTTCTTTCTAAAACATGAATTGCTGCACCAAGGTAAGGGGTCGATAGGCTTCTCCCCACACCCCACCGTCCTGGTCCAGGTCCTTCCAAGGTCCAGAAGAAGACTTGAAAGAGAAAGAAGACAAGGAGGAGGAGGTGGCAGCCGTGGTGACCGAGAACAGCGATCAGAAGGGCAAAGCAAAAGGACATGGCAAAAACGCTGCTACTCGGAAGAAAAGGATCTGTGCCCGCGGGGTTGCCATGAGTTGGAATCAACTCGAGAACAACTAACACAGCCTCAACAACAGTGGTAAGTAACCATCTAGTGAGCTTACCAGGCCCTCAGCTTCAGTCCCGTTGGGGAGCAGTGACAAAGGCCTGGATCTGGGGGATTAGATTCTGGAATCTTCGGGGGTAGATTTTGGAGTTCCTTGTCTTAGAATCTTGGCTCCATGTGACATGATGGATGGAACCAAGGTCACCAAGACCTGCCAGACCTTCTCACAATCCAGCAGCTAAGGGGCTGACTCTGAGGGCCATTACCACTCTCCAACAGGAGGTTGTCAGGAGCTCCCAGCATCCTCCTCCAGGTCACCCCGTGTCTATTTGGACCAGGCACACCAGTGGGCTCCAAACAGAGTGTTAAATCTCTTTGAATATTGACCCTGCCCACAAGAAGGGCTTAGGCACCAAAGTGCACAAGTTGAAGTGACGAGGAAAAAAAGTTCACCTGGGGAGAGAAGACTGTCTTTAAGAAAGAATTGTTCATCAGTGTTGATGTCACCATACAGGCAGGGCTCAAGTCTTAGCTTTGTAGGTTTCTTAATTTGTGCAGGAGTGTCAGGCCTCAGTGTGCTGATACGCATAATCAAGGTCACTGTATGCTGATGTACAAACCAAAAGGCCAGTTTATTTTTTCCAGAAGGAATATAACTGCAGAGCAGCTTTTGTACAGCAGATCCCTGAGGTTCACAGTCATGGAAGTGTTTGAGTAAACTCTGCTTTCTACAAGTCACAGTTCAAACACGGTCTAATGTTTCCCATGTTTCTTCTGGAGCAGGTTAGAGTGGAGAATGGACATGCTGGGCCCCACGGCTCAGGGCCTGCACCCCCACACCATGCTCTCCTCACACACAGTGCTCACCTACTCTCAGCAAAAAGGACCAATCATAACACATCAGAGCTTCCTGATGACTTGCAAATAGCATTTGATTCTCCAGTGCACATAGGCGGGCTGGCAGTCCATCTCTCCCCTGTGGGAAAGTTGGTGCTAAAATTCTGGTTCTCTTTCTTGTAAGGGATAAGATGTGAAGGCAGAGGGCACAGGTTTGTCAGGACAGAAGGGGAATTCTGAAGTCCTCAGACCAGGACCGGTAACCCCACAGCCTTAGGCAATAAAATTATTACTAGAGGTGTCTCAGCAAGCGAACCAACACCACAGCCATTGCCATCAAGTTGGTTCTCACTCACGGAGATCCCACATGTTACAGACTGCTCCAGCAAGTGTTCTTGGCTGTAATCTCCTCCTCCTTCCCCATTTTATAGCCAGAATACTCCAAAGAAGGGGGGATGGCCAGACATTGTCTTACACACAAGAACTGACAATTACAATTGCAAACTCATCCTAGGACAAGTGCTACGTTCCTCATTGCTGACTATCACTACAGTCACCTTCTAAGTACTCCCCTTTGGAAGCTGTGCACCAAGGCCAGCTCCTAGTCCACCCTTCAAAGCAATTTTGGAACTCTTTTTGGACTTGCTATCAGAGCTGTTCTCATATTACCATTGATGTCCTGAATGTCATCTAAATGCCTTCCTTTCAATATTTCCTTTATCTTTAGGTAAAGGAGGTGAGTAGGGAAGGTGTTTCGATACACTTACTTGTTTACTGGCTAAAAAACTCCCTCACAGAAAACTATACAATTAATTTCATGAACTTGCCCCCAGGCTGCTGTGTGCAATGACCATTCCAGAACGAGTTTCAAAATTGCTTTGAAAGGTGAACTTGGTGCTGGCTTTGGCACATAGGTTTCCAAGGGGAGTACTTTGGAGGTGACTGTAGTGATATTCAGCAATGAAGCATGTAGCACTTAGAGCAATTAACTTTATAGACTTAATTGTAGACCCTCAAACTTAGGACCTGTTATCAAGGAGGACTGGTCCCTGGAGGAGGACATTATGTTTGGTAACATAGAAGATCAGCAAAAAAGAGGAAGTCCCTCACTCTGATGGATTGATCCAGGGACTACAAAAATGCCCTCAAGCATAACAAAGATTCTGATGACTGTGCAGGACTGGGCAATGTTTCTCCGAGTTGGAATCTACTCAATTGCAATGGATTTGGTGTTTTTGCTCTTAGGCAGTGTTTTGTTCTGTTGTATGTAGAGATGCTATGAATTGGAACCAACTTGATGATACCTAACAACAACAACTAGACATGAGAACATGCAAAGTTAAGTCCAAATTTGAATCAATATCTTTCCCAAATATTAGATAATATCAGGATCTTAAAATCCTGATATTCTCTCTCTGTTTCTCATCTAACAACTTATTCTTTACAGTAACTTCATATATTATTGCTGTTGATGATATGCATTACTTTTAAACTTTGTCAGTTTCTATAATTTGGAATGACCCGCATATTTGCCACCCTCTTCATTCTTCATTCCCATTATATCTCAGACTTTCTATCTGGGTTATTTTCCTTCTGCCTAAAGTACATCCTTAGAGTTTTCTCCAGTAAGAGTTTGTTGGTGGCAAATTATCTGGATTTTTATTCATCTGAAAATGTTTTTCTCAGTATTGAAGGGACTCTAGACGGACAGTTATTTTCATTCAGTACACTGAACACATCAGTGAGCTATTTCTAGTTCAGCAATTGGAAAGCATTCTGTCTTCCCAATTCTGGCTTACTCATCTTCGTCTTAACTTTTCTGTGGTTACTCTTTTTCTTTTTCTTTTTCTTTTTTTTGCTGTGTTTGTTTTTCTTTTTATCTATACTGATTTGAGTATTTTTTAGCTTCTTTGCTATGTAAGTTGTTTCATCAGGTCTGGAAACCATTCTCTGAAGAAGTAGACAGCATCATTAGTTCTCATGAAGTATTCTTCAACCTCTACCGGTACCTTTCACTAACATCTGACCAGCTGGTTCACTGTAGTTCAGATTCAGCTTTTACTAGACGGTCAATTGACTTACTACTACCTTATGGCTACCTCAGTCATCACCAGGAAATGTTACGTCCTCAATCCAATGGCTGCCGTATATTCCTGGGGATATCTGTACAGGAGACTTTTCATGGCCCTGAGATAGATGAAGGACCCTGCTTGAGGGGTGGTGTCGTAACAATTGTTGTTGTGCCTTCAAGTTGCCTCTGACTCATAGCAGCTCTATACACAACAGAACAAGAAATGGTCTCATCCTGTACCATGCTACAGTCACTGCTATGTTTGAGCTCATTGTTGCAGCCCTCTGTCAATCGTCTCATTAGGGAACCTCTTTTTTTGCTGACCCTCTACTTTACCAAGCATGATGTCCTTCTCCAGGGACTGGTTCTTCCAGGCAACAGAACCAAAGTCCATGAGACGAAGCCTTGCCCTCCTACCTTCTTAGGAGCGTTCCAGCTGTTCTTCCAAGATAAATTTGCTCTTTCTCTGGCAGTCAATGGTATATTCAATATCCTTTGAAAGCACCGTAATTCAAATGCATCAACTAGTCTTCAGTCTTTCTTATTCGTTAGCCAGTTTTCTCATGCTTAAGAGGCTACTAAAAATAGCATGGCTTGAATCAAATACATTCTAGTCCTCTAAGCATTACTTTTTAACACTTTAATAACATCTTTTGCAGCAGATTGCCTGGTGCAACACCTGGTTTCTTTATCTTGACTGCCACTTCCGTGGGTGTTGATTGTGGATCCTAGTAAAATGAAATCCTTGATGACTTCAATCTTTTCTCCATTTATTATGATGTTGCTTATTGATTAATCTGGGAATATTTTTCTTTTGTTTATTTGCGGTGTGATCCATACGGAATGTTGTAGTCTTTCATCTTCATCATAAGTACTTCAAGTCCTCTTCACTTGCAGCAGGCAAAGTTGTATCACACATGACAGACTGTTAATGAGTCTCCCTACAATCTTCATGGTAAGTTCATCTTTAAATAGTCCAGCTTCCTGGATTATTTGTTGAGCATACAGAATTAATAAGTATGATGAGAGGACACTACCCTTACTCACACATTTCCTAATTTTGAACCATGTAGTATTTCCCAGTTCAGCACAAACCACTGTTTCCTGGTCTATGCACACGAGCATAATAAAGCATTCTACAATTCCAGTTCTTCCTGATGTTATGCATAGTTTCATGATCCACACAGTTGAATACCTATGCACAGTCAATAAAACACAAGTAAACATCTTCATAATGATTTAAAAAAAAAAAACTCCACTGCCATTGAGTCCGACTCACAGTGACCTTAGAGTTCAGAGTAGAATTGCCCCATAGAGTTTCCAAGGAGCACCTGGAGGATTTGAGCTGCCAACCTTTTGGTTAACAGACGTAGCACATAACCCAGCATGCCACCAGGGTTTCCCTGATAATTATTAATGTTACAATATTGCTGTGGGATAAAATAGCTCTTCTGTTAGAGTTTTTCACATCCACTAAGGTTAAAACACCTGAACATTGTGAACCGGTCACATTTAGCCAGCTTTAGGCTATAAAAAATCAAACCCACTACCAGTGAGTCGATTCTGATTCCTAGCAAGCCACAGGGTAAAACTACTCCATAGAATTTCAAAGGAGCACCTGGAGAATTTGAACTGCCAATCTTCTGGTTGGCAGCTGTAAACATAACCTTAAACTTAAACTTGACACCACTAGAGTTTCCTTATGCTGTGTTACCAAAATATATAATTTTCAGAAACCCACATTTGAAATACAGATTTTCTGCCAAAATGAATTGATGTTAAAGGATGACTATTCTTTTCACAATTTTCCATAGGAGCTAGGAACAAGCAATGACTAATTAGACACTTACACAAAGCTTTCCAGTTGCAAAATCCTTCTTAATCTAGTGAACTCTTCATCAGTACTCCACTGCCAAGCTTAGGGAGTCCTGGTGTTGTAGAGGTTAACAGCCTGGCTGCTGACCAAAAAGTCAACAATTTGAATCCACAGCTACTCTTTGGAAACCCTATGAGCACATTTTATTCTGTCCTATAAGGCTGCTATGAGTCAATGACAATGAATTTGGTGTTTTTACGGGAAAAGGTCAGACTTAGAGGTTTTTATTATTTATTTATTTGGTGGGTTTGAAGACAATGCAAAAACAGAGTTAAGAGTCACTGTGTACCTACCAAGGATACTTTTCCTCTTTTTGATCAGCGTATGGGGCATGATAGTGTTCACTTGTCGTTGAACCTGTGTAGACACCACTAACAGGCACCGATGGCCACACTGACAGCAACCTGCTTTCTAGTGAACTCAGAGCATCTCTGCATAAAGATCACAGTGCTGCTGAAATGCAGGATGTTTATCAACGTTAAGAACATTGTGAAAGTTGAATCCCAGTGGTAACATGAGAATAAAAAGGGGTGCAACCTGACAACTTTACTAAAAGACCATAATTGATGGTCTGAAGGCCTGCGGGTTCCCCTTGGAGCGTGGCCCCTAAACCTCATGCTGTACCTGATCATAGATCATTCCTGAGGTCACCTCCTTGCACAGGAATGGATTGGACTCAGTAACACAGAGTGACTATACCGTGTGTGCCCTTTATGGTTCTATGCATCTATAGGATGTCATCCTACTGGCCTCTTACTAGAGGGGAGTGGAGAGGGTGGAGAAGAGGAGACAAAAGATTGTCAAGAGGGTATGACGTATATAGAACAGAAAGGAGTGTGCTGTTGCCAGGCAAAGAGAACAGTAGGAGCTTGACATAGGCGGGTACGCAAATTTAAACTGGATTGTGAACTTTCACTCAGTCACAATAAATAAATAGATAGATAAATACAAGAATATTGTTCCTGCATGCTATTGAAGACTATGTAGACAAGAAACTACTGCCTCTTGGTCTACTGCCCACGTGGGCATAATCAAGCATTTCATTTTTCAGCTCTAGAATTCTTACCTATTTCCAGCTATATTTAATCTCAAATCCGAATGTCCCAATACAAAGAAGACTCTCAGCTTCGTCCCCATCATCTCAGCCTGAATCATGATATGTTTCCTGATATTTCTGAGGGGCAATTTCACAACTGAGGAAAGTTATACGGATTTACAACTGTCCTAACATTCCTGGTTTAGGAAACCTGTGGCAAGGTTTGGTGTGTCTCTTCACCTCACCAAGAAGTTTATGCTTAGAACTCATACAAAAAGAGAGAGAGAGAGAGAGAGAGAGAGAGAGAGAACAAACCTGGTACCGTCAAGTTGCTTCTGACTCATAGTGAACTGTAGGACAGAATAGAATTGCTCCATACAATTTTCAAAGAGCACCTGGCAGATCTGAACTACCTATCTCTTGGTTAGCAGGCATGGATAGCACTTAAGCACTTCAGCACTTTACCACCAGGATTTCTAATAGGTGATAATAAAGCAGGGATTTGTCAAGAGCCAGTAAAGATTCCTGAGTGTCACAAATTTCTCCTAACATCTTGATTTGCATGGCCTGTCTGACCATTCTTCAGCTCATTTGGAATTTTACAACTAACTTGACCGTTAAATTCTTGAACGGGATAGTGACTTACTTTTAAAATTAAAAAAAGTTACTATATACAACCCTATAGGACAGAGTAGAATTGCCCTATACGGTTTCTAAGGTGCAGCTGGTAGATTCAAGTGGCCAAACTTTTGATTAGCAGCCAAGGTTTTAACCACTGAGACACCTTTAGAAGCCTATTTTTTTCTATTTAATCTATTGCCAAGAAAGAATCACTCAACTACGAATCAAAACTATCCCACGAAGTCACTTTCAAACTAAAAAAAATTCACAAACATTAATAAAAGGTATCTGCATGATCATTCATATATTTTAAAGAATTTTCTATATGAGATCAAACTGACAACGGAAACCCTAAAGAACAGACGAGAACCCTAAGGGGCAGATAGCATAAGCTAATGGTGGTAAACCAGTATGGGCAGGCATCATGACAACAGTGCCAGAATGTAAGGAATGTAACCCATATTCTTCACGCTGCACATATAGAAGTTGTTGAATGAGTGTATGCTTTGTTGCATTTATCTTCATCAAAAATTAAAAAAATAAAAATTTATTTAGATGAACACATCAGTGAACGGCCCGTATGAGAGCACAATGGAGAACTTTGTTTCTGATGGTCTAAAGTTACACGGCAATCAGTGGGAAGACCATGGGTAAGATTAAAGAGATCACAATATTGGTAATAACACCAAGGGACATGTTGGCAGTGAAAACACTTTAGTGCATTTAGCCTAGAAGACAAAATTTTTGTGTTACCCTAAAGTCTTTTAATTCTTGCATAGACTCTTGTTATCCTTCTGTATTTTTCAGGCTTTCAGCACTGAGAAAACAATCAGGATTCCTCACTTCTTCAAAAACTTAAAATTTCCAACAGATATCCTTCTGTGGTTGTTATAGAATATATTTCCTTTGCTTAATAATGGAGCCATCGTTTGGGTTATTAAAATTATCTTTAGTTAATGAAAATGTTTGTTTTTATTTTTAACACCAGCCAGACTCCTCTATAGTTTTTTCTTTAAGGTTAGGTCCCCTCATAGTGGTGAGTGACATCTGGTGTCTTAAAAGCCAGCAAGCTACCATCTGAGATACACCAAATGGTCCCAACTCAGCTGGAACAGACGATCACCAAGGACACCAATGACATGAGAGAAAAAGAGCCCAGAAGACAGAAAGACCCACATGAATGGATGACTATATCAACACATGACCAGAAGAACCAGATGATGCCCACCACCACCAATGACAGCTGTGATGGGGCTCAGAATGTTGAGTCTCAGGGGCAACAAGAAAAAAAAGGTGTCCACCCTAAGAACTCCAGTGAAAGACCGCATCGATGGTCCAAAGGACTGGGAGTTGCCCTGGGAGCATGACCCCTAGACCTCATGTTGCCCCTGATCATAGACCATTAGTGAGGTTAACTCTTCAGGTAGGAACTGTTTGGACTTGGGGACAGAGAATGACCATATTGTGTATACAGTTTATGGTTCTATGCATCTATGGGATCTCATCCTACTGGCCTCTTACTAGAGGGAAGTGGAGAGGGTACAGTGGAGGAGACGGTAGATTGTTAAGAGGATAGACATGTACAGAATGGAAAGGAGGAGTGTGCTGTCACCAGGCAAGGAGAGCAGAGGGAGCTGCAGATAGGCGGCCATACAAATTTTAACTGTATTGTAAACTTTCACTCAATCACAAGAAAGAAAAGATTGGGTTCTGAATTTTGAACGATAGAGACTACAAATGATTTTGTTTTGCAACCAGACCACCTGTAGCATCTCTACAAGGCTGTGTAGTACCATCAAGTTTTGTGCCTTCTCTTGTTTATGTAAGTTAAGAAATAGCAGATATTAATTTTTTTAAAAAAAGAATACTAACAGTAATGAATGAGAGTGATAATACCTTAAGTTTCTCAATATGGCACTACAATATTGAAAGAGTTGCTTTGTGTGATGGGCATACCACGCAGAAGACATTCTCCAGACAAGTCTGTTCCATTTGGACAACCTTTTATACACATTCAAATTGATTTAATTTACTTGAAGTTTTACTGCAGTGAACAAGTCCTGTTGCTATTGCCAAGTTAGCATTTCTGGATGGATGGACGTGTGCATGGATGGATGGATGCATGGATGCACGGATGGATGGATGGATGCATGGATGCATGGATGGATGCGTGGATGGAAAGGTAGATGGAGAAACTTTCTCCAATGCCACAAGGAAAATCACAACATAAATCCTAAGGGTGTATCGCAGCAGCAGTGGTACCACTGGGTGTAAGAACAACTGCCCATCCCTGGTCCCCCAGACTTGGCTATGATGATGGGCACACCGTGTAGCAGGAGTCATCCAGACAAGTTTCCTTTCCCTTGGGGAACTTTTCGTAAATGTTCAAGTCGATTTCATCTAGGTAGAATTTTGTTGACGTGAATAATTCCTAATAACGTTTAATATTTGACTTTTCAGGATGGATAGAAGGTTTTTCATCTACAAGTATGGACTCTGAGCAAAACAGGTGCTAGATGATTTTATTATCTATTTTGGAAAAAATGAATAGTGTTTCAGGCACACACTTTACAAAGAAACTTACAAAACAGATGATGAAAAAAGTTGGTACAGCTCCAAAAACGCATCAATTTCTTCATTGCACCACACACTTGGAATTATTAGTCAGTGGCCTAGAGGAATACCAAGGTGGATTTTGAAAAATAACATGGTCAATTTTGTACTGGACAAAAAGACAGACACTTTGTCATGGCACAGTGAACACAAGTTGTAGAGCAAAGAGAAAAAGCTAACTCGTCCAACACACAGTATGGACGGGCAGAACTGAGAGTTTTAGTTGTTCTCTGGCTACCTTAGACCAACGTTTCAGAGCAAAAGAAAAATACTGTGGTAAATTATTACAAAACAATGATAAATTGAGTGAAGAATGACATTCTGAGTGGCAGGAGCTGTGTCATTTGGCTTAGACAGTGATGGAACAGATGACAAAGCTATCACTGGAAAGGGCCTTACCAAGCCTGTTACATGGCAGAGTGTTCTGTCAGAAAAGACGATCTTTCTATGGAAAGAAAGATTGGCCTATTTATCCATTTCTAATGATGCATAGTTATTTTTTCCTTGGATATAGGGACTAGCAACCTGCTTGTACAACTTGATCTGAAATCTTCCAAGAATACTCTACCTGGACAAGTGACTGACTTTTAATGGAAAGTATACCTTACTGATATCTGAAACAGCCCACCTTCCAGTATTTAATTTACCTTCTCTGACTCATTACAGTGAGTCCCATTCTATGACTATTGGTTGGACTCAGCGATTCAAATTCTACAAAATTCAACCTGCCTGTTTTCAATAGAAAGTTTATGCTTGTAATTTCACTTATTTGACCCCAAAGTTTGGGGACTTATGTCCCATAAATACAAACCTACAGTCTCATATATAGAAATCAGAGACTGCTGAACTTCTGTGTTGAAAACCACTTTCCTCCAAGACTGAATTTAACTTTCTTCTCTTCTAAAATAAACCCTTAACTGACCCTCTCATCCACAGCAGCCATAAAGCAGAAAAACTTCTGCTTTCACTCACACTGAAAAACTTCAGCCCAGAGATCACTGCTAGGATTGATAGTTTGCTGATGGTTGCTATGATTTGCTGTACTATGTTTAGTTTGAATTTATGTTTGAAAAATATGAGATGTAATTTTTAAAGCAGTACATTTTATTTCTCATGAAAGTATGCAACATACAGGACTTAAGTTATAGTTGTTGGCCCTTTTTCGAATTAAATACAAATGGTTTGTGAGTTGTATGTCAAATTTGTATGAACAAATTCGTATCAGCAAGTTGTTCATATGGAATATTTTTTCCCATCCCAGTTCGTGCCATAACGCTAACATGAACTTTAACTTGATTTTCCCAGATTATCACACATCACAGTTAGTACAAATTATGGTTTTTCTGCTTGCAAAAAGGAATGTGATATCCCCCTGGTTACTTCTATGCTAAGAATCCGAAATCAGCATTAGGATCTAGAGACACAGTTTTTTTCTCTTATAAAAACATTGTCTTCCACTTACTCTCTGCAGGATATTTTGAAACTTCCAAGCTAACAGTAATACATTTTTCCAGAACAAGACACTGTTGTTGTTCTATTCTGAGATGGTGAGATTGCCTCTAAAGTTCACACTACGTTATGGGAAGAAACCTGAAATAACAATTGAGAACAACAGGTTGGATTTTAAAATTTTGAAGTAGCTGTTTATCTTTTTAATGAAGAGACTATAAATGTCATTATATATGCTATTTTCAAATTTTGTCATTTTCAGAGGAAACTAATTGTGCTGATGAAGGGACTCTTTAAGAAATTAGAATTGCTATAAAGAAGCCCCCTAACTGTAGAAAGGTCTGCTGTTCATTAAAAGAAATAGTCTTACTGACTAATCAAATCGATGAATTAAAATGATAAAAATACTTTTAACATAAAGGACAATCTGGCTCTCAGAAACTGAAAGTGAGGTAGTATAACAACTGAGCTCATGAGGTTTGAAATCACCTATGACTTCACTCGATCTGGAAGGTACAATTTACCAGCCTTGTATCTCTGCAAAAATGCTTTCATCTTTATCATTTTATTCTTTTCATCTGTTGAGATGAAAAGGTTACTAAGCTCACTGGGCCGGTGTGAGAATTAAAAAAATGTATGAGGCATAAAAAGTTCTCAGTACAATTATTATTAGAAAATATAATACTCATGAATGAGTCAATAAATTTAATCACTTTTTATTGCAGAGCATTGAGTACTCAGTCACTAAAAATCAACTAAGGCACATAAAGACTGCTTCTCAAAAGTGCAGTAGCTTTGAATTAATGCAGAACTTTAAAAACAATAGTTGTTAAATAAGTTTACCATGAATCAGAGAATTTACATTTATTTTTAATATCTTCAATAATTTTCTGAAAGTAGAATATGTTCAACATTATGCGATTACATCAAATGATGCAATTCATCATTTTTCCATAGTTTTGTATTTTCTGAATGTTCTACAATGTACTAAATAGCAAAATTTCCTTCTGTTATTCCCGAGGATGAAGCAAAGGAGGAAGGATCAAGTAAGAAAAATATCCTTGGTTAGGTGAGGAAATCATGACAGGAACTGAGAACAAGGAACTGAATACACTCCCATAGAAATATTGATTACCACCAGACTTTTTTGCGCCAAAGGCTGACTTTGAGCCCTTCACTGATCTCTCAGTCCTTGCATCCTTAGATTTGAGTCACTTACCTTACCATAATGTTAGGTTAAGTGCTGTACAAAGATACCTTCAAAACCCTCCATTCCACATAGAGTGCCTTTCATGCATTATGGACAGTACTGGGAGACAAACCTGAAAAATCTTTTCACCCAGGTTCAATTATTGGTCAACTTTCAGTTTCCTTTAGTTTATCAAGGATATCCCTGTGTCTAAGTAGGTACAGACCACGCTGTCTGATCAAAACCCACAATTCTGTCAGATCCTCAGTTGGCAGAGATGCTGCTTCACAAGGAAGATCCTAAGTGTTCAAAGAATCACAGCATTTTCCAGTATCAGCGTTCCTAAAAAAAAATTACTGTGTCTTCACTTCACCTGTGTGAAGTAATCTTCCCAAATCCACAGCACTAAATTATGCTGTTTAGGATTAAAGATCTCCCGACTGGCAGTCATCTTTCAGCCACCACCTCTACTGCTAAACACACTCACCTACACATGTCCTAACAGCCCTGTCTCCAGCCATAGGAAAGACAAAGGCCCCGGAAGGGCTAAACCTGTGTGTTCTCATTGCTGACCAGCACAGGCTGGCTCACAACATGGACTAATCAAAAGGCTCTTGAGGCAGTTGAATCACATCATTAAAGTACTAAACTTAAATAATCCTCTTCTCTTAATGAAGAAAGTCTAAGTTTCTGAAGAACACCTTCATGCAAAGTAGGTGACTAGTAACTGATGATGCTGTTACTACCAGACGATGATTGGTTCTCACTGTAGAGGTTACCCAATCCAGAGCCAATGCAATGGGGGCCTTGATTCCCATTATTAGAGATGTAGTTAGAGGAGGGTCATAGGCCTCCCTGAGGGAGACTTACCAGCTCCTCTGGCACCCTGTGCTGTCCTGCCCTCCAGCACACTGTGCTTGCAGTTCACTGGGAGCCCCTGGATGGCAGCTCTGACACTGATACTGATGGTGCTGAGCCCTGCCCTGGCTCTGTGCAGGGACCCCCGAAGTAAGTGCATACCTTGGGTGGTGGCTATTATGGAGTGAGGTGAGGAAAGCAAACAGTTTTAACCTTGTAGTTGAGTACAGGCCTCCTGAAGTCATGTTCTTTAAACAAAAAAAAAGTTGTGAAATTTTCACCATCTCATGCCTGGATTATTCTAGTAGCCCTCAAGCTCATCTCTTGCCTTTTTCCTTATCCAATCCACATTTTATTTTGTTATCAGTGACATCTCACAGATCTAAACTTTCATTTCTGAAGTTCTGAGAACCAAACATTCTTCAGAAACTACAATTTCTGATTTTAAAAATTAATTTTCCCAGTTAATTACAAACACTGTCAACAGAATAAACAGAAGTAACCTGTGACCGAACGCATCAATATTCCTACACCCAAAGCTATGCATACTTACAGTTATGGAATAATAGCAATATATAGTGCTGTATCTGGTTTGTGTCTAGTTTGTGGATCCCAAATCTTTTCTATAACAAGTGACTGGAGAACTCTTCTTAGGAAGGGACATTCAGCTGAGACAGGAATGATGAGAGGAAGTCAGCTATGTGAAGGTCTAAGGTACAAGGGCTCCAGGTAGAGAAGACTACAGAGGAAAGGTCCAATTGTGGTAAGATGTTTGCTGTGTTTAAGGGTGAGGCAGAAGGCTAGAGTGACTAGCGCTTAGCAAGCAAGGAGGAGAGTGTCATACGATGAGGCTGGAGAAGGAGTCACAAGCAAACCATTTACTCCCTGACAGCTATGATAAGGAATTTGGATTTTATTTCAAGAGACAGGTGAGGCCCCTGGAAGGTCATATAGAAAGGTAATTCTTATTGTTTTTTAAAATAAATCTGACTGCTACATGTAGAATCAGATGGAGGAAGCACAAGTGCAGACAAGGAGACCAGGTAGAACATAGAATTCTCCAGGGAAGAGACACCTGTGGCTTCATTTAATGATCTAGTGATAAAGAAAAGTGAAGAATTTGGGGATATACCTGGGAGGACTCATTGATGAGTAAAATGGGAATGGTGAGGAAAAGCAGAAAATCAAATTTATCTCTCAGAATTTTGTCTTGAATAAACAGCTGGACACTAGTGCTCTTTACTGAACCAGGGAAGATCATGGGAGGAAATGATCTGCAGCAGAAGACTATACATAAAAGTTTTCTGTAACTCAGGTTTCATATGTCATTTCAACATAAATGAGAAGTTGTCAGGAGGTCAATGAAATATAGGAGACTTGGACTTAGGGAGAGTCTAGGGCTGGAGATATACAAGTCGGTGTCATCCATGCTTGGATTAAATTAAATGCTAGAAAGTAGAGGAGGTCACACAGGGAGAGACAATAAAGATAGAAAAGAAGAAGAGGGTCCAAAGCCAAACAGAGAAGCATCTTCATATTAAAAGTTGACCTAAGAAGAATGAGTCAGCCAAGGAGACAGAGAAGGAGGACCAGTGATGATGGAGGAAGACCAACAGAAGGCAGTGATGCACAGAAGCCAAGGAAAATAAACTGGTTACAAGAGGGAGGGAGCGGCCAGGTGTCGGGGAGCCCACTGGGAAGTGGCTGAGGTGAGAACGTGACTGGGAAGTGAGCACTGGGTTTGATGGACTTGACATAGGCAGGTTCAGTCGTACTTCCAGGTTGAGGACTGAACTGTTGGAAGATGGAGTGGGAGGCTGAGAATTGAAGTCAGGATGCTAGATGACTCTTGAGTAGGCAGCCTCAAGAAAGGACTGAGCTCTAGGGTCCAGTGTCAGATGAACTAAAAGTAGAAGAATAAAAGTGCCTCAAGACAAACTTGGAGAAACAAAGAACCAAAGCTCTTTAAACACTATCAAGGAAGCACTAGAGTGTCTTTGTATGTGATCTAGAATGGTTAGGTGCAAAATTTTTAACCCACACAACATACAATTATTAGTGACCTAAAATATATCACTTGTCGCCCTAAGTGAAGAGGATGCAGTGCTGAGTAGAACTAACGTGGTCTCTGTCAGCATAAAGCAGACTAACATTTCATAGTTACTGACCACCAGGCCTATAAACTGAAGGACTGAAAATTCAGATACAAGTGTGTAGAGTGAAATTAGCAGAGTTCTTGTGTGACACCTGTTCCTGACCACGTTATGGTTTGGGATAACACACAATGAAAGAAGAAGTGAAAAGGCCTAAGTATTTAAAAAGTTTGATAAGTTTATAAATATTGATGAAATCTGCTGAGAAATTGAAATGATGATGGAGAACAATCTGTTGAAATTAGGAATTGGGGGTCACTGCAGTAAAAGGCACAGAATGTACCTAATCTTAGAATAGTGTCCTGGCGAAGTGCTGGAAACAGTGGAGCCAGATTTCCTGAGTTCTAGTCCTTGCTTCATCTTCTATGCATCATTTGACTATGGGCAAGTAACTTAGGCCCTCTGTGCTTTAGTGGCTTGTGTTGTGGAATGCGGAAGATGGTATCTCCTTCACGGAGTTGTTTTGAGGATTAAAGGATGTGTTATACACAAAGCATTATGGATCATACCTCCTTCACTATACTCTTCCTTCAAGGCAAGCTACTGTTTTTCTCTCCATCCACATATCTGTGGGAGCTATGCCCAGATTAGCTCTCACATCTGCCTACCACCTTCTAGGTACCAGTCTACTGCCACTGTTCAGTCCATCACCATCTCACGCCTGGATTATTCTAGTAGCTCTCAAGCTCATCTCTTGCCTTTTTCCTTATCCAAGCCACATTTTATTTTGTTATCAGTGACATCTCACAGATCTAAACTTTCATTTCCGAAGTTCTGAGAACCAGACATTTTCAGAAATTAAAATTTCAGATTTTAAAAATTAATTTTCCCAGTTAATTACAAACACCATCCACAGAATAAACAGAAGTAACCTGTGACCAAACGTGTCAATATTCCTACACCCAAAGTTATGCATACTCACACTTATGGAATAATAGCAATATATAGTGCTTATCTGGTTTGCACAAAAAGAAAATTACTAAATGAAATAGTGGGATATGCATTGAATAAATATTCCAAAACATTTTTCTCGGGAAAAATATTTCATAGTGCTTCAAACCCATGATTCATATTAAGCTAAATATGAAGCTAATACAGACCCATACTTACCACATGCTATTGCTGGAGGATCTCAGAGTGGTAGGTAAGTCAAGGACATTATTATCATCGTCATCGATTTGGGTTGGGCAATTCGGTTTTTTCAAGGAAAGAAATTCACAAAGGATGAGGTAGCACTCACGAGTCTGTCATTTTAAAGACTCCTTGCAGTACCATTGCAGTTCTGGCTTGGCAGGGTCTCCCTAACTGAGGAAACTTCAATGTTCCCTGACTCTGTGATAAATGCAGGAAACCCTGATGGTGCAGTGGTTAAGTGCTACAGCTGCTAACCAAGAGGTCGGCAGTTCAGATCTGCCAAGTGCTCCTAGGAAATTTCATGGGGCAGTTCTATCCTGATTACAGAGTTGCTATGAGTCAGAATCGACTTGATGGCTCTTTTTTTTTTTTAATGGTAAATACACTTTCCCCAAGTCTATCAATTAACTGTTCCCCTATTCTTGCCATGTCATCCTTGGGGACCTCAGTGTAACCTCTGCCAGTGTCACCACTGCCATGTTCCCATCATTCCAAGAATGCTTACTGTCAGTGATCATGTTTTGATGACGGCTTCCTTCAACTTAGTCAAACACTTATCTGATAAACTTGTATCATGTATTGAGCTTTCACGCAATGTTCTTCTTAGTGACATGACAGTGTTGAAAACTTTCATCTCCTAATTCATTGCAAAGTCAGCATAGTTCAAAGTCTGCGCAAAACATTTGTTAAGGTTGATTAATTTTAGCATCTTAACAAGCACTGGCAGTTGACTTTTACCAGAAAGTCTTGGATTTCTCAACATCTGTAAATTGCAGCAAGCATAAAGTTTAAAAATTCTATGTAGAAGGAGATAGTTGTAGCAATCTACTTCCATAATTATTTGTGTTATGTGTCACTGAATCAATTCAGATTCATAGCAACCCTATATGACATTGTAGAACTGCTTCCAAGGGTTTCCTAGGTATTTCCAGATACTTCCTCCCAAGGAGTGGCTCCAGTGTTCAAACTGCCAAACTTTGAATCATCAGTCTGGTGCTTAACCATTGGGTCCACTCATGAAGACTTCAGCCTTGGAACCCCTACAGGGCCATTCCACTCTGTTCAATAGAGCTGCTATAAGTTGTAATTAACTCAGTGGTGAGAAGTTTCTCCATGGGACAACAGACTTTGAATGCAGGATTCAATACAGACGTATCACTAGGAGAAGTTAAAAGCTATAAACTTCACTTTGTACGCAAAGTTCACGAGGAGTGTATGTGGAGTAGTTGTACACAGACAAGGGATTACAGTTTAGTTCTATTTCAATCAAATTGACAACAGGAGGTTCAGTTTTTTCTTTTACATGTAATGAACTTAAGCCACTGTACAAAGTGATTAATAAACCACTTGAAAATGTTATTCCTGTTTTCCCTTTTGAAAACTAAAGAATGAGTGAAGTACTCATTTTAGACATCCTGGATTTGGACTTTTTCCGTTGATTGTTCCCTGTTTGTTTTCACTGTCATGAAACAAAACATAAACCAATTAAACAATTCCCTCATGTGTAATGCAGTGGCATTGATTTTCGCTCCCTTTGTTGTGGGAGAACTTGCAGCGCTAGCACATTTGTTAGGATCCTTAATAGCTTTGCAGATTCTCTCCTGAGACATGACTGATTTTTTTGCTTCTTTGTTCTTAAGAATCTAGTCCTGGTACAGATTTGCTTTTTCCAGGAAAATAAATCAGTACTTGATTATGGTTTTCAGCGGATGTAATTTGGCATAAGTTTCCATGTAATTTTCATCTACTTCTTAATTAATATTGACCCTTTTCACCACAGATTTTTTACCTAGTTTCCACCGGGAGTTCTCACCCAGTTACAATTTTTGTCCTTCAGGAGGCACTAGACACTATCTGGAGACATTTGTTTTGTTTTGTCACAACAAGGAAAATGCTCCTGGTATCTAGTAGGTGGAGACTAGGGACACCACCATAAACACTCCACGATGCAAAGAAGAGCCTGCCAAATCAAAGACTTGCTTAGTCTGAAACATCAAACACTGCAAACACTGGCTTGCATGCCGCTGCTTCTAAAACTTCTTAGACTCACCTTTATACACGCACACACCTTACATTTCACATTTTCGACATTTATTTTAGTTTGTTTCCCTGCTAAAACATTAGAAAGCTTAATGCTTTGCAGTTGCGTTTATTCAATTGATGCAAAATTAAGATCCTAGCTTGCTTTTTTCTGCCTTTATGCAATGTTTTCCAGTATTTCATGAGTTTCTAGTCATCGCCATCTGGGCTAACTTCTAAAAACTTACCCGTAGTTGTTAAGTCATATATAGTAGTGACTGCCACAAATGCTTTTCAACAGTGTCTCAAATGTCTGGAATAACTCTAATTTCTATAGTTTAATGTCTGATGAATCCTTTTATTTTTATCATTTTAAAGTACAAGATTATTCTTCATCCTTTTTTTTCTTTTACATTTTCAGAGCTCACAGTTACTGAAACTTAAAAACAAAACTTAGAAGAACATGCAGAAACATATACGGCACATCAGAGCTCTGAAACACATCTGACCCTTTGCCTTATCAAGTCTGATTTGCCAAATGAGTTTTGGTACTGACTCAATGTTTTTTTTTGCTTTTTGTGAGACCTTTGGATTTTGAAATATAGGTAAAGGCTAGGGGTCCTGTATTGAATCATGGTTTAAGTCTGCTGAAAAATCATGGTTTCCCAGTTCCTATTACATCTGATACAAAATCTGAAATCCTAGTATCACCTACAAGGCTTTTAGGTACCTGGTCCGGCTCCACGTGATTTCTCCAAGTGGAACTTTTCTACTCCTTTGACTTCACTCTCTGTGTTTCAGCGACATATTTTCTTCTGGCTCCTTGAAGGATTCCATCACACCTTTCAAGCTTTTGCTCATGGTATTACCGTTACCTGAAATGTGCCTCCCTTTTAGCCCCAAAGTCCACTCTTTCCCTAGCTCACATCAACCCCGTGTTTCATGTCATCCGTCTCAGTTATCTAGCACTCCTGTAACAGAAATACCACAAGCACTTGGGCTTTAACAACCAAATGTGTTTTCTCAGAGTTTAGGAGACCAGAAGTCTGAAATCAGGATGCTGGCTCTGAGAGAGATTTTGTGTCTGTCAGGTCTGGAGGGAAGACTTCTCTCTAGTGGGTTTCTCTTCCTGGGAGATCTCCAGGTGGCTTGGCCTCTCCCTTCTCCCCAAGTCTGCTCACTTGCTCAGTCTGCTGTTTTTGGATCTCAGAAGGTATGGACTTAAGATACAAGCGACGCTAGTACTATGCCACCAACACAAAACAAAGAAAAAAAACCGTTAGGATTTACAACACTTTGAGGAGGACACAATTCAATCCGTATCTTCGTCTTAAAAGTCACTTTTCGGAGAGTACTTCCTACTCTGGCACCCTAAGATAACCTAGATGGCACCATTGTCCTCCCTATGTAGGACTCCCCACTTCCTCTTTTGGACAGTTCCCACACCTCCGCAAGTTCTTGTGTGGTTGGCCTTTGTCTATAACTTACGCTACAATTTAAACTCCTAAAATGGAAGGGAGAAATCTGATTTTTCCCTTCTTTGGATTCCCGGGGGCAGCACAGACTGGCTCAGATCAGGATCAAAAAGATGTCTCCAGAAGGAATAGGTGAGAGCGTTAGATGAACAGGCGAAAAACTGTGTGCAGTGAGAGGACGGGAGCCTTCAGGAAACGGTGGCTTAGACCACAGGGATGGGGACCAGTCCTCCTCGGCCTCCAGCTCAGAGACCTCCAGCCAAGCATCTCACAGAGCGGATCACAGGACCTGGGGACCGGGGGCGCCCTGGCCCTGAGCGCTCAGTCAGGATCCGGCGGCTGGAGACGAAGCCGCACGAGCTGGTGGCTGGTGCCGAGCGGGGAGCCGCTCAGGAGCCTTAGTGTCGCCCCCTGGAGCCGCGGGTCCTGGCCGGTGGGCTTCGCGGTCGGTTTCTTCCTGAGAGCCCGCGGGTAACTGCATCTTCCTCTCCCCGCAGCACGTTTCCTGGCCCAGGGTAAGTGTGAGTGCCACTTCCCCGACGGCACGGAGCGGGTGCGGTTTCTGCAGAGACACGTGTATAGCCGGGAGGAGATCGTGCCCTACGACAGCGACCTCGGGGAGCCCAGGGAGGTGACCGAGCTGGGGTGGCCGGCCGCCGAGATATGGAACAGCCAGAAGGAGGTCCTGGACGTCGTGCGGCCCACGGTGGACAAGTTCTGCAGATTCAACTACCGCGTTATGGAGAGCTTCCCTGTGCAGCAGCGAGGTGAGCGCGGGGTGCGGGTCCGTGTCGCGGGGGGTCGGGGAGGGAGACTGTGGGCGTGTGAGTGTGTGCTTTGTGAACAGTGTGCGTGTGTGAGTGTGCGGGTATGTGTAATGCGGGCCTGGATGTGAGAGGGCAGAGGAAGGGGAGAGTGTGGGTAACTGTGGGTGTGTGGATGCAGAAGGTGGGACCTCAGGTTGTCCTTGGAGTCAGGTAGGGCCTGCTTAGGTGGGAGGGGAGACTGGAAAGGAACCATCTGAGAGGTGAGGCTAGTCCCAGGCTGTCTTTAAACAGGGACTCTTAAGCATGAAATCCCTGAAATAAAATGTGAGTGTTTGTTTGTTTGTATAAGTATTTCATTGAGAAAAAGGACCAGAGTAATTTGTTTCTTTTGAGTGGGAGAAGGGTAGGTAGGTGAAGGCAGTTCTGAGGCCTCTCTGACCTTTCTGAGGCTTCTTTTAGGTGTAAATCTCTGGCTATTCTCCTTGGAAACTCTACAGGGTTAAAATGAGTCAAATCCACTAGAAAGCAATGGGTTTTTTGCTTGTTTTCCAAGACTTGAACCTGAGTTTGAAAAGAGAGAGAAAGATAGCCAAGCAAGAGCTCCTCTGACTTCCTCACTTGTTCTCTCTGCCTTTTGTCTCCTAGTGGAGCCTCTGGTGACCGTGTACCCTGCAAAGACTCGGCCCCTGCAGCCCCACAACCTCCTGGTCTGCTCTGTAAGTGGTTTCTTCTATCCAGGTCACATTGAAGTCAGATGGTTCCAGAATGGCCAGGAGGAGGAGGCTGGGGTCATCTCCACGGGCCTGATCCGGAATGGAGACTGGACCTTCCAGATCTTGGTGATGCTGGAAATTATTCCTCAAAGGGGAGAGGTTTACGCCTGCCAAGTGGAGCACCCAAGCCTGACTGCCCCTGTCACAGTGGAATGGAGTGAGAAGCTCTCTGACCTCATTACTCATTACTTCCTCACTCACTGAGAAGGGGGGCTTTCTTCCTGTCTGATTTTTCTTCCTTCCACACCGTGTTTTCATCTGTTCTGTATTCTCCTCTCCTGCAGCAGAGGCCACTGAGGGTAACTCTGTGATCCTCTCCACAAATACCTAGACCACTGGAGAGACTTTCTGCCTGGTAGGCAGAAACAAGGTTCTCCTTGTTTTAAAACTTCTCGTGCTGTCACAGGACGGGGTCACCCCTTGACTCTGAATTCCAGTCCCCTATGCATGAGGCTGGACTTCTGCTTCCGGCATTGTGGTTGTGAGTTGTGTAGATGTTCACTGTGATCTGAGGAGAGAAGCATTCTTTGCGATGCAGGGCCCTTCCTGACCTGGGGGAACTGCAATCTCAGTTCTGCCTTTAATGAGCTCTGTCACTCTAGAAAAGCTGCTTAACATTCAGAGTCCAGGTGTGTGGTCAGAGTTGTGAAATTTCATGAGTTCAGTGACTGAACCCGGTATCTCTTCAGTGACATTTTCAAACCTTCATTTTCCAGAGGGGACCAGCTCTTCTGTTTGACAGAGCAGACTTCTTTTCCTGTTCTCAAAGCTTTGAGTCTCAGGATCTCCATTCGAGAAGCTGGATTAGGGGTAAAACACACTAAATGTGGCTTCTTCTCTTAGGGGCACAATCTGAGTCTGCACAGAGCAAGATGCTGAGTGGAATCACGGGCTTGGTTCTGGGTCTGTTCTTCCTTGGGGTAGGGCTGTTCATCCACTTCCAGAATCAGAAACGTGAGGAACCTGCTTGTTGGTAGCTGAAATTCCCCATGGACTTCTCTGAGGGAAGAAATATGGCTCTGTTCATGCTATTTTTCTGTATAGCAGTGACCATACAGAAAGCTTTTGTTTTGCAGTTAGTCCCCAGTTTTGAGGCATTTAGCAATAAAGAGTCCACGGTTCTTTTGTCAAACCATATGGTTTGTAACCTGTGGCAGATAAAAGAAAGGCCACTGTCATGGAGACTTTGGGTCAGGATCCTGGGGCAGATGAGAGGAGGCCCTGAGGCTGATAAAATTATGCTGGATTTGTGTGGCAGAATCCCACTAAAGGCGATCACACTCTGCTCTCTTCTCTGTCATCGTGTGATATAGGTTATGATATCAGAGCAATCTCAAATGGGAGATTTAGAACTGAAAACATCATGTATGGAGGCAAATGTGCCTCCGTTTCTTAAAAACATACACCTTCCTCTCTCTTCCCCAGCATACTCTGAATATCAACCAATAGGTAATGCACTTTAATCCTCTTTTAAAATGATATTTGTTCTCCTAGAGTTGCAGAAGAAGAGACCAGACCAAATAAAACCAAATCCATTGCTGTTGAGGCAATTCTGACTCATTGTGATCCTACAGCACAGGACAGAACTGCCAGCAGGGTTTCCAAGGAGCACCTGGGGGATTGGAACTGCTGAAATTTTGGTTAGCAGCCATAGCTCTTACAGGAGAGAGAAACATCAGGAAAGACTTTGAATTGAGACTTCTCATCAGGCAGTTTGTACTAAGATTCTCCCCTCTGATTAAAAGCCCTGTACTCCAGAGCAGCACTGGGTCATGGAGACTTAGGGGTTTCTTTCCTTTCTTTTGGCTGTGTGGCTATAACATTAGAACCCAAGAAAGGGGGAAAACAACGGCTGATAGAGTTGGGTTTGGAAACAACACTTTTCTGTCTCCTTCAGGACTCCTGAGCTAAAAGGAAGGTGGTGATGCTCAAGAAAGGACTGTCTGTTCCAGCTTCCTCACAGCACGAGAGGACTTTGCTCTTACTCTTCCACAAAGAGGAGGGTTCTTCAGGATCTGGCTCCCTCCTGGATCACTGATCCTACAGAACGTGTCCTCCTTGGTGGGTTTCCTCAGCCCCTAGCCTTGGCCTGGAGGCCCCCAATGTTGCTTACACTGCTCTTTTCCCCAGTTTCCTTTGTTTTCAGTCCTTACTCATCTCTGTGCACCAGAACTCACTGTCTGCTCACATTACTTCATAAATGTTTTCTCAAATAAGCATGGAGTGAAATTCATCTCTTTCTTACAGCTTCAGGAAAAAGAAGTAGAAGTATAAGAGAAGATGAAGACTGTACTGCAGTTTAAATAATTGGTTTCATTTATATTCCTGGATTCTGGTCATATGTAGACCTGAAAAGTTACTTTGCCTACTTTTTATCTGGTTTTCTGTGTCCTGTAAGGACTATTTCCCTGTGCCAGGAGACAGCCCATTAATGCCTCCAGATTGTGATGGTCTTTTACATCTTTCCATCATCAAAAACAAATAGACAGGTCTCCTTCCACTATAGGGAACAGATAAGACACAAAAAACACGAGAAATATTTTCAATATTTCCAATAAATTTTTATGATAGCCTATATATTTTTGCCAGGCAGCATCAACTCATGTTTTCAATCTTTCTTTTCTTTTTTTGTTTTGGAAACACACTGAGTATTAAATGGCTAACCACAAACCCAATTACAACTTTATTAATAGGTATGTGTTTGGTGCTGTCCTTTTGATACATTTATTCTTGTGTTGTTGATATTTTATATGTTGTTCTTAATATTCTGTTCTGGGTAATCCAATTACAATTTTAAAACAAAAAAGAGTATCACTTATTTTTAGAACCCAACATGCTGATACTTCATTTTATGAGAAAAAATATATTTTCTCAGAAAATTTTATTAAAGATAATCATAATGAAGAGTGACCAACTCTACAGCATGCTAATACATATTATACATGATTTTCGTAAACACAGTTTTGGTACTGACTCATAGTTGGTTAAGTGCACCAATGAAACGGAGTCCAGATTTTGGTGCCTAAACACTTGAAGTTTGCTTTAGGATAATTGGAGAGTTTCTAGTAAAGTCTATTCTCAAGTCATTCCTCTCAACAAGATATAAACAGACTGCATCATTAATAAACAGATATTATTTTTGATTATTAGCCCTTCTTAAACCCTGATGCATTGCTGGTGGAAATGTAACATGTTTCAATCATACAGGAAAACAGTTTGTCAGTTTCTTAGAATGAAGTCTGTCATGTTGCTTTGTTAGGTCACACTGAGTTGATTTTGATTCACAGTGAACTTATTTACAGCAGATCAAAGCATTGTTAGTCTTACACCACCCCAACAATCAGTGCTATGTTTGAGCCCATTGTTGCAGACACTGTCAATGTGAGTCCATCTTGTTGGGGTCTTCTTCTCTTTCAGTAACCCTCTACCAAGTATAATTTCCTTCTCCTGAGATCAGTGTCTTCAGATAACATGTCCAGTAAGTAAGAGGAACTCTCACCATCATAGCTTCTCAGGAGCATTCTGGCTCTATTTCTTCAGAGACAGATTTGTTGGTCTCCTGGTATATTCAGTATTCTTTTCCAGCACCATAATTTAAAAGTGTGAATTCTTCATCAATCATCTTTATTCATGGCCCAGCTTTTGCGGTCATATGAAGCAATCATAAATACCATGGCTTGGATCAGGAGCACCCTAATAGTCAAAGCAATCTTTGCTTTTTAACTTTTTAAAGAAATCTTTTGCTGTAGATTGTGTTCATTGTGGGTCCAAGCAAAGGAAATCTATGATAACTTCAATATTTTCTTCCTTCATCATGATCCGGATCCAACTCGACGGCACTTGGCTTGGCATCATGATCCAGCAATTCCACTACTTGGAACTTACACAAGGGTAATGAAAACATATGTCTTTCCAAAGACAGATGTGCACATGTTCATAGATGTCCACAGCCTTAATAGCCCCAAACTGGAAACAAATATCCATCAACTAGTGAATGCATGAACAAAGTATGCTGTCTCCTTGCAGTGGAATACTGATCAACAATGAAAAGGAAAAATTGCAGTGGGGGGCCAAGGTGGTGGAGTAGAAAGATGCTTCTTGTGATCCTTCTAACAACAAAGACCCAAAAGAACAAATGAATCAAATGCATATGACATTCTAGGAGCCTTGAACATCAAAAGGCAAATTGAGACATCAGACTGAGTGATGGGGAAGGTAGACTAGGTCCAGAAGTAGCTAGGACTGGCCAGACCAGACCTTCCAGAAGCTGGCTGCAGCCAGTGCTGTGGCTCATGCTTCTACAACAAGTGAAAACTGGCACTGCATCATCAGAAGTTAAGTGGCTTGCATCTAACCTACCACTTGCTTGAATCTAAATCTTTCCTTCAAATAAGCTTGTCTCCCTTTTCCCAGTGCTACCCCCTCCCTTCCCTGCATTGCCCACCCCCTCTAGAATCTGACCCCATTACCTGAGCTGGAAGTAGGATGCTTTACCCCTGCAAGCTGAGCTTGTCTTCTAGACTCAGAAGGAACAATTTAACAAACTATGGAAAGGGGGAAAGAAATTTACCAACTCCTCTGAGTCAGAAATTCAGGACAGAAACAGAGTTTTTTCAGCTGGAATGGATATAGTGACATGCCTTCCTCACAGACACTCAGGGACAACAGTTCCTGCTTTTCTCAGCACTTACAATGAAACACCTGTGCCTACCTCAATCACCCCTGCCAATCTAGTACAGTAGGAGAGACCCTCCATCACATGTTTGGTGACTGACTACCTGGATACCTGAGCTGAATCCATGTAAGAAAAGAAAACAGACTCCTGAGCTCATACATCTAGTAATATTTCTAACCATCTAACAAGACTATAGAATTTCAAAGTCACCAATAACCAAACAAGCACATACAGTCAGATTATATGGACATTTTAAAACATAAAGCTAGAGTACAGTAAGCAAACATCAGTAAGTGCAACAACTTATTGATGGCTCAGAGACAACATTTAACATCAAATGACATGAACAGGGAGACCACAATGGCTTCAGAGAGCTCCCAAAACAGAAATTCAAGAGATTTGCCAGATGAAGAGAACTTTCTGGAATTATTGGAGACAAAATGCAAGAGGTTAATGTTTAGAACTAACTCTTCAACACATCAGGCAAAATACAGCACAGCGTAACAGCAAATTGTGCAGGCTGCAAAAAGGCTGCAAAAACACATACAGACAGAAAGTAAAAATACAGAAAATTGATAATAAAATTACAGAACTAGACAACTCGATAGAAAGTCAAAGAAGCAGAGCTGATGCAATGGAAGGCTAAATTAGTAAGACTGAAAATAAAGCACATGATCCCCAACACATTTGAAGAAAAATCAGACAAAAGAATTTTTAAAAATCAAGAAACACTAAGATTTATGTGGGATTGTGAGACTCTACCAAGGAGAATAATCTATGAGTGATTGGAGTATCAGAACAGGGAGAGAGAACAGAACTAGAATTGTCAGATATTTGTTGACAGAAAAGTTCCCTAACGTCATGAAAGATGAGAAGATATCTATCCAAATTGCTCATCTAACTCCACATAACATAGATCTCAAAAGAGACCTACCAACCCATATTATAATCAAACTTGCCAGAACTAAAAATAACCAGACAATTTTAAAACTAGCTAGGGATAAACAAAACAGCCTACAAAGGAGAATCAATAAGACTAAGCTCAGTCTACTCAGCAGTCAAGAAAGCACTGGGATGCCATCTACAAGGCCTGGAAAGAAAATAATTACCATCCAGGAATTATATATCCAGCAAAACTGTCTCTCAAATATAAAAGCAAATATGATAGGACATTTGCAGATAAACAGGTATTTAGAGAATATTGCAAAAGCCAAACCAAAATTACAAGAAGTACTAAAGGGAGTCCTTTGGTTCGAAAATCAGTAACATCTGAAAACAACCTAAGAACACAGAACAAAATAACGGGGTAGCAACTTAAATAGAGAAATCACAAAAACAACGCATAAGGAAGACAGGAGAAGAACTGACACCTTTGAATTACCACATTGGAGAAGACGGTTAAAAATACTATGGAGTGCCAAAAGAACAAACAGTTCCATCTTCAAAGAGTTCAACCAGAATGCTCCTTAGAAGCAATGATGGCAAGACTCATCTTATATGCTTCGGATACGCTGTCGGGAGAAATGGGTCCCTGGAGAAGGAAATCATACTTGGTAGACACTCAGCAAGGTGGGCTGATGCAGTGGCTGCAACAATGGGTTTAAGCACATCTATTGTGGGCAAAGGCAGGACTGGGAAATATTTCGTTCTGTTGGCAGTTGGGTCATTTTGAGTTGAAACTGACTCAATAGCCTCTAACAACAGCAACAGACAAATATTAAATATATATGCAAAAGCAAAGAAACTAGAATAGCTAAAACAAATTTGATAATGTAACACTGGGAGAATTGCCCCAACCATACTTAGGCTACAATAATCAAGTTTATTAGCATTTGCAGAGGAACAGACACACAGATTCACGGAACAGCACAGACAACCTGGAAATAAAGCCACACAAGTAGCCTAGCTCGTAACACAAAGGTGTTATGTTTGTTAACCAAAAGGTTGGCCATTCAAATCTGCCAGGTGCTCCTTGGAAACTCCACTGTGAGTTGGACTCTACTTGATGACAGTCGTTTTTAGCGGGTATATATATTGCAATAGAATTGTTGAGTCATATGGTTTACACAGCATGTAGGCCGTTATTGAGTCTAAGTTTTAGTCACTCAATCAAGTAAACTACTAACTCCTTTATAAGCTGCACAGGCTAACATGTTGCATGCAACAGATTTCAAGGAAGAAGTACACAAATTCCTGAATGCACACCCATTTGCAATGTGGCCAGTGCTTCTCCCATCAACAGGTGGAATCTATTTCCTAACCCCTTAAAGCTGAGTTGGTCGTGTGATTTGCCGTGACTGACAGAACGTGCCAGCAGTGACTTTATAGAATTCTGAGCCCAAATCTCCAGAGATCTGCCGATTTCACTTGCTCCCTTGCTGTCCTGAGATTCTCTGAGCTAACGATCTCCTTCAGGATTAGAGTGAACATAGACAGCCAGATTCAACTGACGGCTAGCACTAGCTGTTGTGCGGTCATGGTAAGAGGCAGGAGCCCTGAGGGATCACTAGTTGAGGAGCTTGGCTGCTACTCAAGCGATCAGTAGTACAAATCTACCAATTGCTCCTTGGAAATGCTATGGGGCAATTCTCTTCCCTCCTATAGGGTAGCTATGAATTGGAATCTACTCATGACAATGAATTTGTTTGAGGTTTTTTTGTTAAGAGGTAAGTGTTCTCACTAAATTGAATCATGTCCCTCCAAAAATGTGTGTATCAGCTTGGTTAGGCCATGATTCCCATGAGTGTGTGATTGTCCCATATTTGATGACATTTTCCTGTCTATTGTAAATTATATCATTATGACTGAATAAAATGGATTAGCAGCAGCTATATTGAGGACATCAATAGGATTTAATGAAAGGAATACATAGAGCCTTTATACTGAAAAGGGCTGGTCTATGTTCATCCATTTGAAGACGTAGTGTGTTATCAGGAATCGATGGTACTGAAGGAAAGCTCACTGGCCTGTGCCAAGAAATTTGGATGACAGCTACCAGGCCAACTGACTGGAGGAGATTCGTATTTATGCCCATTGCAAAGAAAGGTGATCCAAGTGAATGTGGAAATTACCAAACAATATCATTAATATCGCATGAAAGTAAAATTTTGCTCAAGATCATTCAAAAGTGACTACAACAGTGTATTGACAGGGAACTGCCAGAAATTCAAGCCCAATTCAAAAGAGGGGATGGAACCAGGGATATCACTGCTGATGTCAGATGGATCTTACCTGAAAGCAGAGAATACCAGAAAGGTGTATACTTGTGTTTCATTGACTATGTAAAGGTATTTGACTGTGTGGATCATAACAAATCATGGCTAACATTGTGGAGAATGGGAATTCTGGAACATTTAACTGCATTGCTAATGAATGTGTACATGGATCAAGAGGCAGGCGTGCAAACAGAACAAGGGGACACTGCATTTTTTGAAGTCAAGAAAGGTGTTGCATCAGGGTTGTATCCTTTCACCATATCTTTTCAATCTGCATAGCAAAGAAATAATCTGAAAAGCTGGATTATAAGAAGAAGAAGAACAAGGTATCAGGAGTGGAGGATGACTCATTAACAGCCTATGTTTTGCAGATGATACCACCTTACTTGCTGGAAGTGGAGAAGATTTCAACCACTTACTGATGAAGATCAAATACCACAGCCTTCAGTATTGATTGCACTTCAACATCAAGAAAACAAACATCCTCACAACTGGGCCAATAAACAGCATCATGAAAAATGGAGAAAAGATTGAGGTTGTCAGGGATTTCATTTTACTTGGCTCCACAATCAACGACCATGGAAGCAGCAGTCAAAAAATTAAAAGACATCTTACACTGGGAAAATCTACAGCAAACGAACTTTCTAAAGTATTGAAAAGTGAAGATGTCACCTTGAAGACTAAGGTGCCCTTGACCCAAGACATGGTAGTTTCAACTTCATCATACGTATGTGAAAGCTGGACAATGAATATGAAAGACAGAAGAAGAACTGATGCTTTCGAATTGTGGTATTAAAGAAGAATATTGAATGTACCATGGATAGCCAAAAGAACAAAGAGATCTGTTTTAGAAGAAGTACAGCCAGAGTGCTCCCTGGAAGCAAAGGTGGCAAGATTATGTTGTACGTACTTTGGACATGTTGTCAGGGAGGATCAGTCCCTGGAGAAAGACATCATGCTTGGTAGAGTGGAGAGTTGTGCACAGGGTTGCTATGAGTCGGAACCAACTCAATGGCACCTAACAACAACATCATAGGATTTGAGAGTGTCTTAAGACCATCTCTTTTGAGCAAAGAGGCAAACAGAGAGACACTGGCAGGTCATGCCACTCCCTCAAAAAGCTGGGAGCTGGGCTCAGCTTTTGGATCTGTGGTTCCTGCCTTTAGATGCTCCCACACCAAGGGAAGCATGATGTGTCACAAGGACCTTCTTCCAGAGTGACAGAGAAGCTAATATTTTGAATCTGAAGGTTTAGCCTACTGGACTGTGCAGAAATAAATTTCTCTTTGTTGAAGCTATCCACTTACACTATTTCTGTTATGGCCGTACTTGATGACTAAGGCAACTGGCTTCATAGACCATGTTTGGGAGTATTTCATCCTTTCCTATGCACTGAAATGTCTTTAGTAGTAGTGGTGATCACTGTCCTGTGAAAGCTTGGTAGAATCCTCCAGTGAAATTGTCAGGGTCAGGGTTTTTTGTTTTTGCTGGAAGTTTTTTAACTACTTTTTCAATCTCTTCTTTCATTATTATTTTGTTTAGTTGTTCTACCTCTGTTTGTATTAGTTTAGGTAGGTGATGTGTTTCTAGACATTTGTTCATTTCCCCCAGGTTTTCAAATTTGTCAGAGTACAATTTTTTTTTATGGTATTCTGTTATTATTTTTTAAATTCCAATTGGAGTGTTGTAACATCACCGTCTCATTTCTTATTTGAGTTATTTGTTTCCTGTCCTGTTTTCCTTTTGTCAGGTTGGCCAGCGGGTTATCAGTTTTGTTGACCTTTTCAGAGAACTTTGGTCTTCCTAACTCTTTCAACCATTTTTTTATTCTCTAATTCATTTATTTCTGCCCTAATTTTCATTATTTGCTTTCGTCTGGTGCCCATGGGCTTATTTTGCTCCTCTCTTTCTATTTGTTTGAGTTGTAGGGTTAATGTCTTGATTTGAGCCCTTTCTTCTTTTTGGATGTGTGCCTTTATCACTGTAAAGTGACTTTCGAGGGCTGATTTTGCTGTGTCCAGAAAGTTCTTGTAGAATGTGTCTTCATTCTCATTTGATTCTGTGAATGTTTTTACTCTGTCCTTAATTTCTTCTATAATACAGTAGTTTTTCAGCAACGTGTTGTTTGGTTTACATGTGTTTGATGTTTTTCCCCTTGCTTTTTCTATTGATTTCTATTTTTATTGCATTATGGTCAGAAAAGATGCTTTGTAATATTTCAATAATTCGTGTTTTGTTAAGGCTTGAATTATGACCAGACATGTGGTTTATTCTGGAGAGTATTCCGTGTTCATTGGAAAACAGAACGTACTTGCTTTTTGTTGAGTGGAGTGTTCTGTACATGTCTAGGAGGACAAGTTGGCTGATTGTGGCTTTTAGATCTCCTGAGTCTTTATTGAGCTTCTTTCTGGATGGTCTGTCCTTCACCAAAAGTGGTGTGTTGAAGTCTCCAGATATTTTTGGGGAGCTCTTTCTTCCTCTTTTCAATACCATTGGAATATGTGCTGTACATTTAGGAGCACTGTTGCTGGCCTCATAAACAGTTAACGTGGTTATGCTCTCTTGGTATATTAGTCCTTTTATTATTACATAGTGACCTTCCTTATTGAATGTGGTGGATTTTTCTTTAGAGTCTGTTTTGTCAGAAATTAATATTACCACTCCTGCTCTTTTTAGAATGTTGTTTTCTTGATATACGTGTCTTTTTTCAGTCCTCGGAAATTTACTTTGGTTGAATCTTTAAGTATAAGGTGTATCTCTTGTAGGCAGCATACAGATGAATCTTTCATTTTTAATCCATTCTGCTGCTCTCTGTCTCTTTATTGGTGCATTTAAATCGTTACCTTCAGCATTATTGTTGATATGAGCTGAATGTTGTCATTTTGGTGGCTTTTTTGTGTGTTGTTGACAGTTTCTTTGTTTCACTTCATTTTCTGTGCTGAATCATTTTTTCTAGAGTAACATAACAAAGTGGGTAAGTTTTTGTATGACAGACTGACTCAGATTGTAAACTTTCACTTAAAACACAATAAAAATAAATAATTTTGAAAAAAATATTGGTCATGATCACTGACCTCTTTTAAGGAAATAGGTATATGAGCTCAAATTCACATCAGGAACTCTAAAGCACAGACGGGAAAGTTAAAGGGCAGTTTTTTAAAAAGCAAAAACAAAAATCTGCTTCCATCGAGTTGATTCCGACTGACACTGACCCTATAGGTCAGTGTAGAACTACTCCGCAGAGTTTCCAAGGAACACTTGGCAGATTTGAACTGCTAATCTTTTGGTTAGCTCACATAGCACTTGATCACTATGCCACCAGGTTGTAAGTTAATAGTGCAACAACATGGATAAGGGTGACGGGAACAGTGACAGAATGTGAAGCATGTAACCAATGTTCATTGAACTACACATGTAGAAGTTGTTGAATGGGTATATGTCTTGCTGTGTATATTTTCATAAAAAAAGAAAAAAACCCACATAGATCAACATACCAGTGAGCGGCCGATACAGGAGAACAACAGGGAGTTTGCTTCTGATGGTCCGAAGTCACACGGCCATAAATGGGAAGGCTATGGACAAGACTAAGATCACCATGTTAGTAATAACACAAAGGGAAATGTTGGCAGTGAAATCATTCTGCTGTTTAACTTTTCTTCTGGAGGGAAAATAAACCAACTACTAACCATTTTGCCTATGTGGCAGAACTTACTACCTCACCCTGAAGTCTTAATTCTTGCACTGACTCTTGTTACACGTTAATAGTTTTCATAGATTTAAAAATTACATAAACGATAAAGATTTCTCACTTCTACAGAAACATAACATTCCTAATAGGTACTCTGCAATGGTTATTAAAAAGTGTTTCGCCTTTGGTTAATGATGGAACTATAGTATGGGTCTTTTTTTTTTTTTTTTTGGTTACCTAAAACTTTTATTTTTGTCTTTAACATCTGACCAGACTCCTCTAACAGTTCTTTCTTTGATGTGAAACACCAAATTTAGAACTTTGGTTTTTTTTTTTTTTGCACCCAGACCATCTTTACCATCTCTAGAAGACTGTCTAGCCCAATCAAGTTTCATTCCTTTATCTTGCTTGTGTAACTTATGAAATTGCTCATATAAAAAACAGAAATGTTAGCAATAATTAATGAGAATGATGTGCTTCAGCTTTCTTGAAACAGCTCTACAATATGAAAGAGCTGTTTTTTGTGACAGGCACACCATGGGGAAGGAGTTGTCCAGACAAATTTCATCCACTTGGGAACTTTTTATAAATGTTCAAGTTGATTTCATTTAGGTAAAGTTTTGCTGCTATGAAGAAGTCCTAATAACATATACTTTAATACTCGACTTTTCAGAACTGTTGGAAGGTTTTTCATCTACAAGCGTGGACTCTGAGCAAAATAACTGCTTAATGATTTTAACATTTGTTTTGGAGAAAACAAATAGCATTCCAGGCACTCACTTTACGAGGAGCCCTACAAAATAGATGCTAAAGAAGTTGGTACAGCTCAACAGATTCATCAATTTCTTCATTGTCCCAACCCCCCAGAACTATTAGATAGTGGCCTAGAGGAATACCGGGGTGAATTTGGAAAAATAACATAGTCAATTTTGTGTCAGATAAAGTGCCAGAGACTTGATCATAACATAACGAACACAAGCTCTAGAGCAAAGAGAAAAAAAAGCTAACTGCTTGTACATGCAGTGTGGATGGGCAGGCGTATGAAATTTTTAATTGTTCTCTGTATGACTACGGTATGGGAAATATTCCAGTGAAAAACAAAAGCTGTGCTGAATTATTATAGAACAATTCTTAGTTGGGTCAAAGAATGACACTGACAAGTTAAAGAAGTCCCATCTCCTGACTTAGGCAACGATGGAAGACAGCTGAGCTATCCCTGGAATGGATGTTAACAAGCCTGTCACATGACACAGTTTTAGTAATCTTTATATGGAGAGAAAAAATTGACTTCATTATAGATTCCTTATTCTTTGTATTTTTTTTCTTAGATATAGGACCTGGTGACCTGCTCCTCACACCAAATTGACCTGAGAACTCCTAAGAATATTCTACTTGGGCAAGTGACAGATGTTCTATGCTAATTGTATCCTACTGGTATCTAAAACAGTCCGCTTTCCAATATCTAGTGCAACCCCTCAGGCTTACTAAAAGTTAATCCCATTCTATGAAATTCTTACTCTACAGAATTCAAGAGAAAGTTTATGCTTCTGCTTTAACCTGTGTGGTGGATTGAATTGTGTTCCCCACCCCCCAAAAAATGTGTGTGCTGATTTGGCTGGGCGTGATTCCAGCTATTGCCCTGTTCCTCCATGGTGTAAATGCTCCCTCTAGGATGTTAATCAGGGTGGATGGGCAGCAGTTGTGTTGGTGGGACAGCACTCACTGTGTGGGATTGTACTGTGCCTTGGAGCAGCCTCTTGGGATACAAGGAAGGGGAGGTAGGCAGAGAGTTGGGGACCTCGTACCACCAAGACAGCAGTGCTGGGAGCAGATTTGTAAAAGATTTGGAGTTCCTGCCCATCAGAAGCTCCCAGTCCAGGGGATGATTGATGACTAGGACTTTCCTGCAGGCCCAGGAGAGAAAGCCTTTGCCTGGAACTGACACCATTGATTTGGACTTTTCACCTAGTCTTTCCTAAAGCCCCCCACTTGTGGTCTTTCTCATAAAGCACCACCAGGTGACTGAGACAACTTGTTTGTCTCCCAGAGTATCGGGACTCATATGCCATAAATACAAACTCCCCAGTCTCAGGTCAGAAGACAGACTGTGTATCATCTGTGCTGCTAACTACTTCCCTCCAGGATAGAAAGTACCTTTCTTCTCCTCAGAAACAAACCCTTCAGTGACACGTCTCACCCACAGCAGAAGAGGCGCAAAATACCTTCTCCTCTCATTCACACTGAAAAACTGCAGCCTGGAGATCCCTGCTAACATTGATGGTTTGTTAATAGTTACTATCGTGTTTTCCAGAGCTATGTTTAGTTTGAATTTATGCTGAGAAAAATACGAAAGCTAGTTTTTAAAGGAGCATATTGTTATTTTTCATGAAAGTGTACAACATACAAAAATTAGGTGACAGTTTTTGGTCCTTTATTTTTCAAAATAAATTTGTATGATTTGTCAATTTTACACCCTAATTACATGAACAAGTTTTAAAGGATTATCTTTAACTACATTTCAGCGTGTTCTTCATATGGAAGGATTTTTCTTTTTCATCCCATTGTGTTCTATAATACACTGATGAACTTCATCTTGGTTCTCCCAGATTATCACGTATTTTAATTAGTACAAGTTACAGTTTTCTGCTTGTGAGGTGAAATGAGATATCCCCTGGTTGCAGCTTCACCCTTGACAACAATCCTGAATCATCACTGGGGCCTGGGAGCAGTTTCTTCTCTGAGACAGGGATAATTGTGCCTTCTATGCAATCTCCACAGGACATTTTCCACCATCCGTGCTAATAGCAATATAGTTTCCCAAAATGAGACACTACTGCTATTGTCTCTGAGATGGTCAAACTGCCCTGGAAGTGTTACACTGCTCAATGGCTAGAAATATGAAATAATGATTGAGAATTATAGGTTGTTTTTAAGAATTTTGAGGTCACTGTTAGTCTTTAATAGCAAAAAGATTATGAATATCATTAAATAAGTTCAAATTTTGTCATTTCAGAAAAAAGCAATCATGGTGATAAAGGAAATATTTTGAAGAAACTGGAATTTCTATAAAGAAGCTCCACTAAATTATGGAAAATGCTACCATTTGTGAACTCAAATCAACGAATTAAAGTGATAAAAATGATTTTAATGCGAAGGACTTTATAGCCTTCAGAAGTAGAATAAGAGCATAATAATTGAGCTCATGGGGTTTGGAGTCAGTTATAACTTGATGCATCCTGGAATGTACCATTTATTAGCCTCGTGTCTTAGCAAAAGTTGTTTACTCTCTATCACGTTTTTCAGTGTTTCATGAGTTCCTGGTCATCACCACCTCCGCCAACTTTCAGCCACTTCCCTTTAGTTGTTAAGTCGCATGTGGTCCTGACTGCCATGGTGTTTTTCAGTACAATGCTTCACATACCTACAGGAATTCGCCATTCTGTACTTTAGTCCCTTTATCATTCTAAACTACAAGATTAGTTTTTAACTTTTGGTTGTGGACCTTTTGACAGTTCATAATTCGATTAAACGTAAAAAGAAAACCAAGAGAAACATTCAGAAGCATGTGGGTATGTCAGCGCTCTGGGACTCATCTGATTCCTTATCTCATCAAGTCAGATTCACCAACGAGTTTTGCATAGATTTAATTTTTATTTCTTTCTGATATATTCGGATTCTGAAATATATTTAAGGGATAACAAAAACCAAACCCACTGCCGTTAAGTAGATTTAGACTCATAGTGATCCTATAGGACGTAGTAGAACTGTTCCATAGTTTCCAAGGAGTGCCTGGGAGATTTGAACTGCTGACCATTTGGTCGTAGGCAGCTGTAACGCTTAACCGCTACATCACCAGAGTTTCCATTTAAGGAATAGCAGCCCTGTATTAGATCGTAGTTCAGTCTACTTAAAGAAATAGTTTCTCATTTCCTGTTATACTTAGTATGAATCCAGAATCACCTACAGTATTTATAGTACCAGGTTCCACGTGATTTCCCCACGTGACCTTTCTGCTGCTTTCTCTCACTCCTCTTCAATGAAGTCTTTTCTTCAATTTCTTGTTTGAAGTTCATCAGTTGTTTTGAACTTTTACAGACGGTGTTACTTTTACCTGAGATGTGCCTCCCTTTTAGCCCAAACTCACACACATGCCCCAGTCTTCCCCTAGCTCACATCAACTTAGTATTTCATGTCCTCTCTCTTAGTTGTCTAGTTCTGCTATAACAGGAGTACCCCAAGTGAGTGGATTTAGCGGAAATTTATTTTCTTACAGTTTAGGTGACTAAAAGTCTGAAAGTGGGGTGCCAGCTCTAAGGGGAAGATTTTCTCTGTCGGTTTGGTCTGGAGGAAGACTGTTGTCTTGTTGGAATTTCTCTTCCTAGAGCGTCATATGGCTTGGCATCTCTCTCTCCGCATGTCAGCTTGCTTGCTCAATCTGCTCTTTGTATCTCAAGAGGGACAGACTTCAGACACATCCTACATTAATACTGTGTCATTAACATAAAGAAAACTCAGAATTTACAACGAAGTTGGGGTGGGGGAAGAACGTAATTCAGTCCACAGCATCGTCTTAAAAGTCACTTTCCAGAGAGTTCTTCCTTAAGAAGCGTCTACACTGTGGAGGAGGTGGGAGTGATAGAGGAACAGGTGAAGATCTGTGGGCGGTGACAGGACAGGCGTCTTCAGGGAAAGCTGGTGCAGACGTCAAGAATGGGCACCAATCCTCCTCTGGCTCCAACTCGGTGGCCTCCAGCCAAGCACCTAAACAGGAGTAGGTCACAGGACGTGGGGACAGGGGGTGCCCTGTCGCTTGCAGCCTCAGTCAGGACCCGGTGGCCGATGACGGAGCCGCACAGGCGGGTGGTTGGTGCCTTGGGGGGAGCCGCTCAGGAGTTAGCGCCGCCCTCTGGGGGCAGGGGCCTGGCGGGTGGGCTTCTTCTGGGGGCTCGTCTTGAGAGGCTGCTGGTACCTAAGTCTTCCTGTCCCCATAGAGCACCTCCTGTGGCCAGCTAAGGCTGAGTGTCATTTCACCAGCGGGACAGAGCGAGCGCGGTGTGCGCTGAGATCCGTCTGTAACCGGGAGGAGTTCGCGCACTTCCACGGCCACGTGGGCGAGCGCAGGGCGGTGTCGGGGCCGGGACGGCAGGGCGCGGGGTGCTGGGACGGCCGGCAGCAGAGGCTGGGTGACAGGAGGGGCCGGGTGGGCGCGCACTGCAGACGGGGCTGTGCGGCTGGGGGGAGCTTCCCGGTGCAAGGAGGAGGTGAGCTCGGGGAGACTGGGCGTGCGTCGGGGGGCGGGGGTCCTGCGCGAGAGGACAGGGGGAGGGAGACGGTGACTGCGAGGGTGCAGGCTGCGGCTGCGGGAGGGGACCTCCGGGCTGTCCTTGGGGCCACCGTGGGGAGAGCTGGTAGGGAATGGGAGACCGGAGTGCTCACATTCGGGATAACGCAGGCTAGTCCCAGGCTGTCCTTAACACAGGATCTTCTCAGCTAGGAAATCCATGGGTGCTGCTTGTTTGCCTGTTTGTTTGCAGAAGTATTTCACTGAGGAAAAACTACCAGATGAATTTATTTTCTAAGTTTTTGAGAAGTAGAAGTGGAAATTCCGAGACACCTCTGATCTCTCTGAGACTTCTTTTAGAGCTACAGTTTCTGCTATGATTGTTGTTTTTTAAATGTATATATTTTAGCATAGTTGAAATAATTATGGAAATAGATTTTCTGAAGTGAGTTTTTCATAACCTACTAATTTCTCAATTTTCATAATACTAGTAGTATTTAACTAGTTACATATTATTACTCTGTGCAGTTGTAACATAATTTACCCCCTAGTCTCTTTGTTAGTTTTTATCTTAGTATCTGGATATTCGGGTGAAGTTTCCTCTTTCTGTTTCATGTTTTTGATTTGTGAGGCCCTTAAACGTTTTTCACCTGTTTTCGTTTTATTTCTTTATTACAGTAAATGAATAAAATTTCTAATGTCTGTCAACTGTCTCATCTATGATAAACCCTCACCCCCTCCCTCCCTGCCCTAATAGCCATCAAAATTTTATTCTTCTGTAGATAATTCTATTTTAAGTCTTTCTAACAGGGGTCTCATACAATATTTTTCCTTTTGACACTGACTGATTTCACTCAGCATGTCTTCCAATTGAAACTATGAGATGTTTTCTAAAATCGTCATCGTTTGTTATCACAGCATAGCGTCCCACTGAGTATATGTACCATAGCTTGTTTATCCATTCCTCTGTTGCTGGGCACTGTTCCTAGTGTTCTGGTGTTTCTTCAGAGAAATGAGTTCTCTACAAGTAAGATGACTAACATGCTGTTATTTGATTCAGCGTTTTCCTCATCTTGTGGTTTATAATTTGACTATTATTTTCAAGACTAAGAATTTCAACATTTTGTTTAAATGAAATGTATTGCGAAATTGTTGGTAATGATTTACTATAAATCTTAAATCTACCATTTGGTGATATTCTGAAAAAGTCTCTGAAGTTTGTTCTTTTTCACAAATAATTGTATTTACTGTGGGTCTGCTGGTGTCAGCGGCTGCGCAAAGCTTCATCAGTGTACTGATGAGCTCCAAACACTTGTGATCTCAAATGCCAGCTTTGAAAGAGAGTCAGTTGTGAAAGGGTGACAATTCCAATACTGGATATGTTTGTGTTATAAAAGGAGAGACCTTGACCAGATGAGAGTAAATATTAGAACTATTTCGAATGAATAACTTTCCCTGTGACTTTATCCCTCATTCAGACCTCATGCTTTCCTGGGACTCAGCTCCCAGAGTCAGAGAACCACCTCTGCCTGTTCCTACTTCCCAGTGGTAGGACCGTCTCTGTGGCTCTGAAGATGTGAGCGCATCAAGACAGCCTTCTGGGGCTCCATGCTCTTATCTCCCCTCCTCTCCTGCCCAATCTCTCCATACTATGTTGAATCGTGTTTTCTCTCAGGACAAACAATGACAATAACTAGCTAACTATTTTACATATTTTAATTGCACCAATTCTCCCATAACCCTAATAGTAAGTTACTGTCATTACCCTTCTTTATAGGTGAGAATGCTCAGGAACTGAGGAATTTAATAAAACTGTCCTAGGACCATCCAGTAAGTAGTGGAGCCTGGATTTGAACCCAGCCACTGGGCACTAAAAATCATGCTTTTTGTTAAACACTGCATTCACTGAAAGGGCTGTAACAGTGAACAGCTGTTTCAATGATTTTAAAAAAAAAAAAAAAAAACCCACAACGTTACCAGTCTCTCTCAAATCTACAGCATGTATTCATGTTATAAGAATCAAATCCAAGGCCCCTGACATACGACTTACACGGCTGCATGACCAGCCTGAGGGAGGCCGGGCCAATACTTAGGAGCCTGTGTGCCTAGTGGTTAAGAACTCTGCTGCAAACCAGAAGACTGACAGTCTGAGTCTACCAAGCACTCCTTACAATCCCTGTAGGGTTCCTATGGTTAAAAGCCACCAGACAGCAATGTTTTTGTTCTTTTTTTTTTTTAAAGACTGTAGCCTGGGTTTGAAGAGAGACAGAAAGGCAGCCAAGCAAGAGCTCCTATGACTTCCTCTCTTGTTCTCTCTGCCTTTCTCTCCTAGTGGAGTCTCTGGTGACTGTGTATCCTTCAAAGACTCGGCCCCTGCAGCCCCACAACCTCCTGGTCTGCTCTGTGAATGGTTTCTATCCAGGCCACACTGAAGTCACATGGTTCCGGAACGGCCAGGAGGAGGATGCTGGGGTTGTCTCCACAGGCCTGATCCGGAATGGAGACTGGACCTTCCAGATCCTGGTGATGCTGGAAACTATTCCTCAGAGGGAAGAGGTTTACTCCTGCCAAGTGGAGCACCCAAGCCTGATCAGCCCTATGACGGTGGAATGGAGTGGGACGCTCTCTGACCTCATTATTTTCTCACTCACCAAAAAGAGGGGCTCTGTTTATCTCTGAGTTTTGGGTTTCTCCTCTTGCAACACAATGTTTTCATTTGCTCCATGATGTCCATCCCTTCAGCAGGGCAGTTATACCTGGCAGGCAGAAATAAGGTGGTCTTTGTTTTGAAACTTCTCATGGTATCACAGGACATGGTCACGCTTTTGGCCCTGGGTACCAGACCCCTCCCCATGAGGCTGGGCATCTACTTCCTGCATTGTTGCTCTGAGATGTGTAGATGTTCCTAGTGGTCTGAGGAGAGGAGCATCCTCTGCAGTGCAGGACACTTCCTGACCTGAGGGGAATGCAATCTCAGTTCTGCTGTGTATCAGCTCTGTCACTCTAGACAAGCTACTTAACCTCCAGAGTCCCAAGCTCCCCCCTCAGCAGACGTGTGGTCAAACCTTATATCAGGGCTGTGATATTTCATGAGTTCAGTGACTGAACCTTATAACTCCTCAATGAGATTTTTAACCTTTGTTTCCCAGAAGTCACTCTCTGTTCTGTTTTGCAGAGCAGACTTCTGCCATTCTCAAAACTTGGAATCTCAGAGTCTCAATTAGAGATTTTGGATTTGGAGTAAAAATCACTAAATCTGGCTGCTTCTTTCAGGGACACAATCTGAATCTGGACAGGAAAAGATGCTAAGTGGAACTCGGGGCTCTTTCTTGGGGTGGGGCTCTTCATCCACGTCAGGAACCAGAAAGATGAGAAACTTGCTGGCTGGTTCCTGAAATTCCCTATGGACTTCTCTGAGGGAAGAATTGTAGCTGTTCCACTTAGATTTCTTTATAGTGGTAACCTTAAGTAAAGCTTTGGCTTTCTCTCAAATTTGGAGGCATTCAGAAATAAAAACTCCTATTTTTTTGGTGAAAGCATAGTGGTCACAACTTGTGACAGATAAAAGAAAGGCAACCATGCCTGTAGATCTTGGGTCAGAATCCTGGGGCAGATGAGAGAGGAGCCCCTGAGGCTAATACAAGTCTGCTGGATTTGGGTGGCGGAAGCTTCATAGACTGAAGACTTTGGGATGGTGCCATCCCCACAGCCACTGTGTAAGGAGGGTTGCAGAACAGGGAAATCTCAGATGGGAAATTTTATGCTGGGGCCATGATGTGTGGGGACAGATATGTCTCTGTATCTTATAAATAAATTAAAGTTAGCGAGGAGAAAACTTTTAAGAAAAATTCACTTGAAGATTCACAGAAGCCCAACAGCCTCTCACTGAGTCAGCTCCTCTCAGGGTCAGTCCATCTCTCTGGATCAGCCCAAGGACGCTCTCCCCTCCCCTCATGGGATTCCTTGGGATGGGCCTAACTTCTGGGAAGAGGGTGATTCCTTCCCATGTAACCTAATGCCAATTGTTTATCTAGCACCCCTTTAAGCACGCTGTGCCAATGAAATTGCAATATAGAAATCTGTAAACCTGTAGTTGCCAATTGGGAGGATGTGTGAAGATTTCTTTGTCTGCTTTTTTGAGAAAATGTATAAAACGGATATTCTGATAACAGGACAATGTTTGAATGTGTGTAGCTGTTTCTCGGACTTGAGTCCGACCCTGGCACCACCGGCAATAAAGCCCTTTCCTCTTAAAGACGAAATGGTGTTTGAGGTGTTTTCTGCTCTCTGGCCCAAACTTATCTCTTTCCCGCAACAAAAGAAATATGTAAACTTTGGGAGGGGATTGCAGCAGACAAGGTAAACATTAGGCTAAATTGTTTATTATGTAAGATTGTCAGCAAGTCAATAAATAAATGAACAACAATCCAAGAGAAAGTTTAGCAAATAGTATAAACTAATTACAGAAGAAAATATGCTGATGAACAATGAACTATCTTCTCAGACTCACTGGTAATTTGAAATATGCAACTCTAAATAGCAATGTGATAAAGTATTTCTTCCCTCAAATTTGCAAATGTAATTGTTTTTTCTTTTTTTTTTTTTTAATCAAGGAATTACAAGACTGTGAGAATGGGGTGTCTCATATACTATTATTAGAATTGTGAATGGGTTATAGCTTGGACGTGTCTATTCAGGTTCCAAATGGAAATGTAGTATGACTGAGAAAAACAACAAAATCCACTCTTGAGATTTATCTTACGATATCAGCCTCATATCAGCTCAAGGACACTAGAACTGAAGTTTCTTTTACCAACATTTGGAATATTAAAGAAATTTCCAAATTTTAAAGGAAAAAATGGATAAATTTATCTTGCTTATTAAAATTTTGTACCTCAAAAACTACAAAATATATGAGATAACAATGTATTACAGGATGGCATTTGGGTACTGTGCTTGGGGGTGTGAGTATAAATTGGTAGATCACTTCAGGTGTTCTGGATAATCCAATATTTACATTCTGGCTGTTTCCACTCTAGATAAATTCTTGCAAGCATGTCTAAGATTGCATATGAAAATCAGTTTATAGTACTACAGTAGTATAAGAGTAAAGAAACATTCTGAAGTTCCAGACAGAGAATAAGTTGTACCATATCAATTCAAAGGACTAATACAGAGAGTTTTAAATAAATGAGTTAAGACTCTCAACAGGGCTAGAGAAGAAAATGTGTAGCTGTAGATTCAACACACTTAAAAACTCCACAATCCAGAAACAGATAAGTTCTGCTTAGTAGAAAAGATTTACCTTCTCCTCCTGTGGGTCATCTGCTGAATCTCAACATAGGTGGATGGAAGACTGGGCCTAATCACAGAAAGGGAGACTATGATGGACTGTTGAGATACCTATAGGGTCGCTATGAGTCGGAATTAACTTGAGGGCACCAGAGTTTTTTCAGTTTATTGACATACCAGCACAGTTTTGCACAGCCTTTGGGCTTGAGAGATGGATCCAAATCTCTACAAGCTCCAAAGAGAACACTAGTTTTCCCTGCCAGCAGTTTGTCCTCCCAGAACTTCTGCTGAGCTCATGGTGGTGGTTTGAGAACTTGAGAGGTGAACAGAAAAAAGGCAGAAAAGTGTCTATAACTTCATGAAACTAAACATCAGTAAGGAAATGAAAGCTGTAAACAGTTTCAACTGTCTTGACCTGAATGATGTTTATAGCTGACATACATGTTGATAAAAGACAATAGCTACAGAATTTATTGATTCTTGCCAATTATACAAATAATATCTATGAAACAGGCCATATGTTACTACATAAAACAAACCTCAACTAATTTCACAGGACTGAAATAATACAGGGTATATTCTCTGGCCACCAATTTATTACATCACAAATTGTTAAGACTGAGAAACTACTCAAACTTTTGGAAGTGAATTAGCACACTTCTAAATAATCCACAGTGTGTCAAAGAAGAAATCAAAAGGGAAATTAGAAATCATTTTAAAATAAAAGATATTTTAAAAAGTTTTCAAAATTTGTGAGATATAACTAAAGTGGACCCCCCTGCTGGCATGGTGGTTAAGAACTACAGCTGCTTACCAAAAGGCTGGCAGTTCAACATCACCAGAAACTCCTTGGAAACTCTACAGGACAGTTCTACTCTGTCCTATAGGGTGGCTATGAGTTGGAATCAACTTGATGGCAACAGGTTTCGTTTCTTTCTTTTCTTTTTTAATTACCAAAGCAGTTCTTACAGAGAAATTTATGGCTTAAGTGCTTACATTATAAAAAAAAAAGATGAAATCTGTAGAAATCAGAGGGCTAAACTTAATCTAGGAAATATGAATTTAACTAAAAACAGTAGCCAAGCCAGGTGCCATTGAAGAAATAACAAAAGTGAGGAAATTCATAAAATTGAAAAAGGAGACATTAAAAAATCAACAGATTCAGTAGGTATTACTTTTGGTTTCCTTGTTTACTTGGTAAATCACTTGCTAAATTTATAAGGAAAAAGGAAGAAAAAAGTCTAAATTACAAGTTTATTGAAATCTGGAATGTAAAAAAGAACATTCCTATGGATCGTACAGACATTAAACTACACTAAGATGATAAAGAATGTTGCCCCGGTAGATTACACATCTTAGATGAAATTCCTTGAATAACACAAAATTTTATTTGGTATTTCTTTGTAACGAGTCACCCAAAAGCTTAGTGGTTTAAAACTGCAACCATTTATGAGCTGTCACAGCTCTGGGAGCTGATTAAGCTCAACTGGGGGATTCTCAGTGGATGTCTCTCACGTGGTTGCAGAAAGATGGCAGCTGGAGCTGGGATCTTTGGAGGCTGAACTAGGACAGTGAAACACCCTCCGTCTGCATTGCAGTTCTAGGGCCACTAATGTGGCCTGTGTGGCCTCACCAGCAGGGAAGACAGGCTTCTTAAGTAACGATACAGGCCTTACTAAGAGGAAAGCAAAAGCTGCAAAGACCTAGCTCAAAAATAGTGTGGCATCATTTCTATCACATTCCATAGGTGCCCTGGTGGCACAATGGTCAAGCGTTTGCCTGATAACTGAAAGGTTGGCATTTGACCCCACTCAGCCAATCTTCTTCCCTAAAGATTACAGTAAATAATAAAGAGTAAATAATGTCAACTCTATGGGGAAGTTCTCTGCAATAAATGGGGTCACCATGAGCTGGAATTTACTTTATGGCAACTTGTTCCATTTTTTTTTTTTTTTGTCCCTTTTTTGGACCATGAGAGGAATGGCAAATACTTCACACTGTTTTAAATCTACTCCAGAATATTTACCAAAACTTGATTAGGGAGTAGTTTGGGGAGGTGAGGCTAAGATGGTAACTAGCCACGTTCTTCTCTGATCCCTCTAACAACTAAAGCCTTTAAAAAACAGCTGAGTAGAACAGAAAGGACTTTCTAGGGCCCCCAAGATTAGGCACAAAGTTGTGAAATCAGACTAAGTGACTAGAAGGGGAACACCTGCCTTTGTCAGAAGTGAACTGACAGTGCAAAGGGTCCCGCTTCTGCTGACACAGCAATGGAGAGGCAGCCCAGGTGTGCAGACCACCTTGGTTGGCTGGGAAGTCAGCTCTGGGGCTGCTGTAACTGAGAGGACAGCTAGAGCTGGCTGCTATGTTGAGCAGCAGGACCTGAGTAGACAGCATCTCAGCTGAGAAGCTGTGCTTAAGACTGACATGCCTAGAGAACATGGTAGTGGTTAGCACCCAAATGTAGCAGTTTCCCGCCCCATCCCTGCTTTGAGCTATGTTGGAGGATAAATTCTAGTGCACTACCTGGGCTCGAAGTGGATTGTACACGTGTGCCCTCAACTTTTCTCCCAGACTCAGGGAAGGCAACAAAGAGAAAGGTAGAAGAAAACCTCCACTGGCTACCCTGAACTGTGGATCCCTGTATCTAGAAAGCCCCACACTAATTCCACATGACATCATCTCAAGAGAAGTGCTCACAATGCTTGAGGGCTCAATCCTTTCCTATGCGATGATTTCCCTTCCGATCTCCAGCCTTTCCCACCTATCTTCTCTGCTTCACACCTTAGGCTAAATTCTGGTGCCCTACCTGGGTAGAAGTGGACCATCTTACTTGGGTGCCCTGAGCTTTTCTCCTGTACTTGGAGAGGAAAACAAATGGAGGGGTAGAAGACAAGTTCCACTTGCTCCACTGAGCTGCAGATTGCTGCACTTACTGGGGCACCAGAAGCCGAGTGCTTGTCAACTTTCAGGTCTCAAGCCTTCCCCATGCACCAGTTTCACTCCTTGTAACCAGCTTTTCCCTGCCTTCCATCTCTGCTGTACACTGAACTCTAAATTCTAGAGCACTACCTGGGCTGGAAGTGAGAAATTTTATGTGTGTGCTCTGAGCTCTTCTCCCGCACTTGGGGAGGGAAACAAAGAGAGGGTTGGAAGAAGAGTTCCGTTGGCTCCCCTGAGCCGGCAATCCCTGCCACACTACTCAGTGCCTTCATCACCGCAACCATTGGGTGACAGGGCACCAGAATTATTGAGGTTCCCAAAACCACTCTAGATCAAATGATGAGACTACTTGGACAATCAAAATCAAATTAAAATACGAAGTCTGACTACTAAGTCCATGAACTTAATTGTCCTAAGTAATACATAACTCATTAATGAATACCACCACGGTCACCTTCGAAATACTCCCCTGGGAAGTTACGTACCAATGCCAGCACATAGTCCACCCTTCAAAGAAATTTTGGAACTCTTTTTGGAATGGCCATTGAGCACTGCGGTGTGGGAACAAGTTTGTGAACTTAAATGTATTGTTGTCTGTGAGTTTTTAGACAGAAAACAAATCACTGTGTTGGAATACTTCCCTACTCACTTGACCTGGCCCCTGGTGACTTTTTTCATTATCCAAAGATAAAGGAAATATTGAATGAAAGACATTTGGATGACATTCAGGACATCAAGGGCAATACGATGACAGCTTTTCATGGCCATTCCAGAAAAAGAGTTCCAAAATTGCTTTGAAGGATGGACCAGTCACTGGCATTGGTCCATAGCTTCCCAAAGGGAGTACTTCAAAGGTGACTGTAGTGATAGTCAGCAATGAGATCTGTAGCATTTTTTCTAGGGTGAGTTCACAAACTTTATTGGCAGTCCTGATACACGTGTGTTTGTATATATTTGTTCTAGATTGCAATAACCTACCAAATAATTTACAACAGCTTTCTGATGGCTAAATGTTTAAAGAAGCAGATCCCTGTGGCTCCACAAAAATCCTGAAATAAAGAATCAAAAAAATTTACCAGATGAAGAAACTTTTCTGCATTTACTGGAAGTAGAATACAGAAGAGTTGTGTACAGAACCCTTCAAGAAATTAGGTGGAGATTAGACAAAAAGAAACAGAACAAAATGAAAAATTAAACAAGTTCCAAGAATTGCTACAGTAACAATTATATATTATATTTTAATGTCCTTAATGTCAGCTCTCATTCTATCTTTAGCATTCAAATCTCCCTAATTTCATTAAGTTAATTAATTATTTTTTAACTTTAAGAAATAAATTAGTTCCGTCATTTTCAATGTAATTTTTCAAAATAATAAATTTAGAGTTACAATTTTGTACTTTATTAAACCTTTTGTGGAATTAAAAAAAGCATCTAAAATGTAATTATTAATTATTAGCTAACCATCTAACTAATCCAGTTAAACTGTGGAACTCAGAGTTGACTCAATGACAACTAGTTCACTGGTTGTCTAGTGTTGTATTTTGTAGAAACCTGGAGGAAAATTTCTCTTTCTGCTTCTAAATAACAATATGTCATAGACATCACATTATTCTGCGTTTAGTTTACATTCCGATTGTGTATAACTTTTTTTTCCTTTTTATTTCCTTTCCTCTTGATCTATCATGGCAATATGGTGATGCCATCAAGCTCCTGACTGCAGTTTGGTGTGTCTAGTTGTGTGTATTTATTTTAACTTTTTAAAAAAGAAAACGTTAATATTTTTTGTATTAATCTTTTTATAGCAGAATACAGTGAATATACAGAACACTTCGGATCCGATTTGACGGCACTTGGCTTGGCTTGGCTCAAAGGATTAAAACTGTCACCATTCCATCAACCAGATATTTCCAAATATACAACTTTTAAAACTATATTGTGACACTATTTTGTTTTACTTTTTAACTTTCATGAAAACTATATGAACATAATTGATTGAAGATGTTTAACATACAGTTGTCATTTTCACATACTTACTGTTTTGAATAAATGTGACTTTTTTTACTGCTTCCTTATTCATGTATTTCATACTTCCTGCTTATACCTTGCTTATTCTCTTATTTCTTAAAATTAGAAAATTTCACTTTATTGTACTTTAATAGGGTATATGGTTAAAAATTTTAACCATTATGATAGCTTTTCATTTAGCAGTTCTGTCTTTTTAATGGTATGTATGAATGCTTATTTCATTTATTTTTCACAACTTTTACTTTGACGGTTTGCTTTCTTATTGAATTACTAACCTTTCAACCTAGAGCAAAATTTAAAGAGTCTATCCAATGTGACAAAAGACTGTTGTATGGCTGTTTGTTTTTAAGGTTACAAAGTACAGTCTCAAACACAAGTGTTTTCAGTGGAAAGAAACATAATTTCCGACACAGAAAAATGAACTAGAAGATTATTGTTTCTGATTTCTTCTTGTCACCCACTTCTAGATATTTAAAACTATAATCAGTGTTCATATACAGTATCAGTTAGGGATTTAATTCACCTAACAATAAAGTAATCACACATATGGAAACAAATAATTATGTTTCCAAAGTCACATACTTTATTGACTAGTTTTGCTTTATATCGTGTTAGTTTGTAACAATATGCATGTAACATATAGCCTAAATTTATTTAATATATTTCATTATCACAGGATAAAATGATCATAAGCCCCACGCACTTAACCTCAGTAAATAGAGTACAACATCAAATGTCTCCCTGAACTATGCTTTAATTTTATATTATAATTTTTCATTCAGGGTTAGTAGCAGATATGGCCATTTTGAAAGGTTTCTATTACTCCTGGAAAACAGTTGTATATTTAATATGTATATTATTCGTTGCAACTATACTGCTTGTAGCCTCATGCATTTTGGGGGGGGAAGCACGAGAAATAAGCATCTCTTGAAGAGTTACTATGCTTCCTTTGATAAGAGAAATTTCATCATCTACAATATCCATTATTAGTTTCCAGAAATCTTAGAGCCAAGAGTGATGCACAAACACAATAATTGTATTATCTTGGGTTTTAGTGTATTAATCAACATTCACTGCCTAATTCTTTCTATACACTTTTGTTATTGATGGGTCAGTCATAAACACAGTTCATGTTCACTGAAATAATTGACAAAGTACAAGAAGGTATGATTTAGACGTAAATATCCCATCCTGCTGGATCTAATCCGCTTTCTCAGACTTGTCAGGCACTGTCAAGTCCATTGTCACTCATAATGACTCCATGTAAAACAGAACAAAACACTGATGAGTCCTTTGTCACCCCCACAGCTGTCATTAAGTCTCAGTGCGTTGTTGCAGCCATCTGTTTCAGCTCATCTCACTGATGGTTTCCCCCTTTTTCACTGACTCCCAAACATGATGTCCTTCTCTAGGGACTGGTCCCTCCTGATAACATGTCTGCAGTACCCAAGACAAAGTCTCACCATCCTGGCTTCTAAGGAGACTTCTGGCTATACTTCTTCCAGACAGACTTGTTTGTTCTTCTAGTAGTCCACAGTATAGTTAATATTCTTTATCACCAAAGTTAAAATGGCTAATAGCTACAGCAGTAGAAGAATTATTTACAGCTATTTGATCTGTGAAATACACAGTGCCATACAGTTAGGAAAGCAACTTGACATTTCTACAGCGCTACATGCCCTGCTAATGAATATTACAAGGATTCTGAAGCACAGACCTGTTTTGTTATTTACATAAATAAAAAGGATTAATCTAAGTTCTTTGTTAGCTGCAATTCTTAAAGTATAATTTGCAAACAAAGATAAAAAATATTTGTCACTTGCCTCTTAAATAGTTCTGCAAGTCAGATTATTTTAGAAAGTAGTTAGAAACACGAAAGCAAAGTTATTTTATTTCTTCAAAGAGAGTTTATTTTTCCATATTGATGTTGTTGTTAGGTGTCTTTGAGTCAGTTCTGACTAATAAGAACCCTGCATGATCGTGGTGGTGTAAGATGCCATTGAGTCTGGTCAGAATCCCAGTGAACCTAGACACAACAGGACAAAAAACTGCCTGGCCGTGCCCTGTGCCACGATTGTTTTTATGCTTAAAGCCCGTTGTAGCCACTGTGTCAGTCCATCCTGTTGAAGGTCTTCCTCTTTTATGCTGACCTTCTACTTCACCAAGCATGATGTCTTTCTCCAGGGACTGATCTCTCCTGTCAACATGTCCAAAGTGTGTAAGACACAGTCTTGTCATCTTTGTTTCCAAAAAGGAATCCTATGTACAACAGAACAGAACACCGCTCACTTCTGTGCCTTCATCACAATCGTTGTTGTGCCTGAACCCATTGTTGAAGACTGCGTCAGTTCATTTCATTGAGGGTCTTCCTCTTTTTTGGTGACTATCAGTCACAGTGCTCTTCTCCAGGGACTGATTCCTCTTGTTAACATGTCCAGAGTACGTGGGAGGTAGTCTTGCTGTCCTTGCTTCTTCAAAGGAGCATTCTGGTTGTTTCTTCCGAGAGAGATTTGTTTACCTTTTTGGATGTCCATGATGTAGTCAATATTCTTCTCCAACTCCACAATTCAAAGATGTCAATTCTTCCTTGTCTTCTTTAATCATCATTCAGAGTTTATGTACACACAAGGCGATTGAATACCGTGTTTTGTCAGGCTCACCTTAGTCTTCAAATTGACATCTTTGCTTTTTACCACGCTAAAGAGGGCTTTTGCAGGAGCTTTGCCCAGTGCAATGTGTCATTTAATTTCTTGAGTGTTGCATCCATGGGCATTGATTGTGGATTAAGCAAGAAGAAATCCATGGCAGCTTCAGTATTTTATCCATTCATCATGATGCAGCTTATTGGTCCAGCCGTGATATTTCTGTTTTCTTTATGTTGAAGTATAATCCATACTTAAGGTCGTCGTTTTTGATCTTCACCAATAAGTTCTCCAAGTCTTCATTACTTTCAGCAAGCAAGACTGTGTTATCTTCATAGTGTAGATAGTTAATGAGTCTTTCTTCAGTCCTAATGCCCCATTTTATGTCATATAGTCCAGTTTATTGGACTATTTGTTCAGCATACAGATGTGATAAGCATAGTGAAAAGATACAACCGCAAAACACACGTTTCCTGACTTTAAACTGCACGGTATCCATTTCCAATATTTACTGCAATCCCTCAGGCTTACTAAAAGTGAGTCTCATTCTATGATAACTGAGTGGACTCAGGAATTCTAATGCTACAGAAATCAACCTGCCTGTTTTAAAAAGCAAGTTTCTGCTTAGTATTTTACTTGATGCTCCCCAAATTGCTGGCACTTATTTCCCATCAATTCCCCATCAATACACAAACCAACAGTCTCATGCATCATTTTCAAAGTAAATGTAAATGGTTTGTGAAACATATGTTAAGTTATACGAACAAATTTTGATCAAGTTCTCTTTAACCACATTTCAGCATATTCATGATACAAAATTACTCTTGTTTTCCATTTCATTTTTTCTGTGATACTAAGGTGAATTTTATTTTGGATTTCTCAGATTATCCCACATGACAATTATGACAAATTGTGGTTTTCCAGTTGTGAAATGAAATATGATAACCTCCTGGTTGCAATCACACCCTTACCCAACAATCCTGAATTTTATCACTTGGGTCTAGAAATATTGTTTCTTCTAAAATACAGGAATAATAGTGACTTCTATGGAATCTCTTCAAGAAATTTCAAAACTTCCACATTAATAAAATATACTTTTCAAAAGTCAGGCACTATTTCTATTCTGTTCTGACATGGTGAAACTGTACTTGAAGTGTTGCACGACATTATGCTGTGGAATCTGAAATAATGGTTGAGAACAACAGGTTGGATTTAACAATTTTGAGGTCACTGCTACTTTTTTATTATGATGATTAAAGTATACAGTCTAAGTCAGGTTTGCAGGTCCCCCCCCCCGGTACACCTCTACCTGCTCTCCCCACCCTCTGACAGCACACTGTTTTTCACTCTTTACTTCTAGTATTCTCCCAAGGAATACCTGTCCCCTCCTCTCCACCCTCTCCTCTCCCTTCTAGAAAGAAAACAGTAGGACAGCCTTCTGTAAGTGTATAATGAGGTCACTGTTACTTTGTAACAAGAAAGAGACTAAGAGTATCATTACGTAAGTACAAATTTTGTTACTTCTGATCGATGGTACTGGGTTTGGTATTTTTGTGTGATGAGAAAAGTGATGACAAAAAGAGAGTCTTTTGAAGAAAATAGAATTGTTATAAAGAGCCAAGCCAAGTGCCGTCGAGTCGGGAAGCTCCCCTAAATTATATAATATGCTGCCCATTCACTAAAAGGAAGCCTCAATGACTGCTCAAATCAGTGAATGAAAGAGATAAAAATAATTTTAATATAAGGGACACTACTGTCTTCAGACATTGAATATGAGGTAGTATGATATAAGGACTGAGCTCACAGGGTTTGGAATTATGTATAACTTGATACAGTTTGAAACTTATCTTTTCCTAGCCATGAATTATTGTAAAAATTATTTGATATCTGTTACTTTATTCTTTTCACTTGTAAGAATGACAAGATTACTCATCCCACTGGGAAACCCTGGGGCATAGTGGTTAAGAGCTACAGCTGCTAACCAAAAGCTTGGCTGTTCGAATCCACCATCTGCTCCTTGGAAACCCTGTGGGGGCAGTTCTACTGTGTTCTACAAGGTCACTATGCATAGGAATCAGTTCGATGGCAGTGGGTTTGGTTGTTTTTTTAGACTACTAAGGCATACAAAGAAAGACTGCTTACCAGAACTGTGGTAGATGTGAATTAATGAGGAACTTTATTTTATTTATGTACTTATATTGTACTCCAGGTGTAGGTTTACAGAGTAAATTAATTTCTCATTAAATAATTAATACAGAAATTGTTTTGTGACATGAGTTGCCAATCCCATGATGTGTCAACACTTTCCTGTTCTCGACCTCAGGTTCCCCATCTCCAGTCATCTAGTTTTGCTGTACAAAGATGCCTTCAAGACCCTCCATTCCACATAGATTGCCTTGCATGTGTTCTACAGGTGTCACTAAACTCAGCGACAGTTTCAGAAGACAAACTTAAAACACGTTTTCTCTCCAGTTCAATTATTGGCTTTCAATTTCCTTTTGTTTATCACAGCACTTCTCCCTCTAAGGGGATAAAGTCTATAGTCTCCAAACAAAAGCTATAGTTCTGTTACATCATCAGTTACCAGAGAATGCTGCACCTTGAGGAGCCTCCTAATTTGCCAGCGAATCACGGCATTTTCAAGTATCGAGATTCCTGCAAATACAAACAGACAAAAACACCGTATCTTCATTTCACCTGTGTAAAGTTAATTTTCCCAAATCTACAGCACTAACATACTCTGATTCAGATTAAAAATCTTTTGATTTACAGTCCTTTCCTCCACTATCTCTACTCCTAAACATCCTACTGTATTCAAACAGCTCGATGTCCAACCAGAGGGGAGATGAAGACCCCTAAGGAGCTTTAACTTCTATGTAGGCATTACTGGCCAGCACAGGCTGGCTCACAATAGGGACAAACTGAAACGTTTTAGATGTAATTGGGTCAAATCTTTTAAGTATCAAATTGAAAATATCGTCTTAATGAGGGAAAAATCTGAGTTTTCAAAAGAGGACCCTCATACCAAGTCCCTGACCAGCAATTGATGATGCTGTTGGAGGCGAATGCGGATTGGTCCTCCACGTCGAGGTTACCCAATCCAGAGGCAAAGTAGTGAGTGCCTTGGTTCCTATTATTTGGGATATGGGTGGAGGAGGGTCATAGCTCTCACTGAGGGAGACCTCTTTGCTCCTTTCTTACCCTGAGCTCTCCTGTTCTCCAGCATGGTGTGCTTGTGGATCCCTGGGGCCACCTTGATGGCAGCTCTGACACTGATACTGATGGTGCTGAGCCCTCCCCTGGCATTGTGCAGGGACACGCGACGTAAGTGCGCACCTTGGGTGGAAGCTGTCTTGGAGTGGGATGAGGTAGGGAAAGACTTAACTATGTCACTGTGTCCAGGCCATGTAAACTCATGGTCTTCAGAAAAAAATTTTGACAATTTCTTCAGTTATTATCAACCTTTATTGTATGAATCTAAGATCCTTTCCACAAGAAGTGACCTGAGAACTCTTTCTGAGAAAGGGTCATTTAGCCGAGGCATGAATGATGAGAGGAAGCCAACCATACGAAGAGCTAAGGGCAAGTGTTCCAAGGACAGGAAACTACCGAGGGAAGTTCTAAATGTGGTAGGATGTTTGCTGTGTTTAAGGATAAGAAGGAAGGCAAAGTGACTGGAGCTTAGTGAGCAAGGGGGAGAGTCATACGATGGGGTTGGAGAAGGAATCATGAGAGTCCTGGTAGGAAATTTGAATTTTATTTGTAAACAGATTGGTGAAGTCACTAGGGCATTATGTGGACAGGTAATGTGTATTTACTTTATAAAATAATTCCAGCTACTATGTATACAACTGATTGTATGGTTCACTAATGGAGGCAAGTAGACAGTTTAGGAACATTGTAGAATTCTCCAGAGAAGACATTGCTTGTAGCCGCATTTAGTGTCTAGCGATAAAGACAGAGAGAACAGTTTAGATATGTATTTGGAGCGATTTACTGATGGATAAAATGTGAGTGGTGAGTAAGAGAAGAAAGTGAAATTTACCTCTAAGGATTTTGTCTTGAATAACAAAGTGGATGTTGTTGGCCCTGTAGAGTTAGGGAAGATCATGGGAGAAAACGGCTTGAAGTGGGAGACTTTAAATAAGTTTTGTTTAAGTGAGGTTTGCTATGTCATTTTCGCATTCATGATAAGTTGTCAAGAGGTCATTTAAATATGTAAGACTTGAGGTTAGGGAGAGTCTAGAGCGGGAGACAGGCAAGTTGGTATCACCATCACATGGATTGTGCTAAATACTAGAAAGCAGAGGAGGTCACATAGGGAGAGACAGTAAGGATAGAAATCAAGAAGATCAAAGGCCAAACACAGAGGCACCTTCATAATAAAAGTTGATCTAAGAAGAATTAATCGGCCAGGGAGAGAGAGAAACAGTACAGTGACGATGGAGGGAAACCAAGGGACGGTGATGATGCATAGAAGCCAAGGAAAGCAAATTGGTTGCAAGAACGAAGGAGCGGCCAGGTGTGGTGAACACCACTAAGAAGTGGCTTAGATGACAACATGACAGAGAAGTGAGCACTGGGCTTAGTGGATTTGACACTGGCAGATTTGGCCCAGTTTGTGGACTGACCAGTTTGAACATGGAGTGGGAGGTTAAGACGTGAATTTAGAATTAGAGATCACTCTTCTGAGTAGGTGGCCCAGCAAGTACTGAGCTCTAGGGTCAGAGAGTCAGCTGGACGTAAAATAGAAGAATAAAAAGGGCCCAGAGAGAAGCTGGGAGGAACTGAGAACCAGAGATGTGTAGATAATAGCAAGGAAGCACTGCAGTCTCTTTATACGTGATGTTGACTGTGTGGGTGCAAAATCATTAACTTGTACAACAAACATTTCTTATTCACTTTAAATATACCAATAGCTACCCTGGGTGAAGAGGACAGTGTGATGAGCAAAACAAATCTGGTCTCTGTCAGCATAAAGCACAGTAACGTTTATAGTTACTGTGCATAAGGGCTGTAAATGGAAGGGTTGCAAGTTCACATATAGGTATGCAGAGTGACATGAGCAGAGCTCCTCTGTGACACTTGACTACACTATGGTTTGGGAGAACATGACATGAAAAAGGGGAAGTGAAAAATTCTCAGTGTTTCAGAAGTTTGATAAGTTTAGAACATGTGGCAGTCAATACTGTTCAAAGCTGCTGAGAAGCTGAAACGATGACTGAGAACAATCTATTGAATTAAGAAATTGTGAGATCTGTCAATCTTCACTAAGAAGGACACTGGCGCCAGACCTGTGTACAAGGCAAAGAGCATGTAATTAATCACTTGCAGGGAGTAAATAGAGTGTCCTGGGGAGGTGCTGGGATGCTGGAGGCAGATTCCTGAGTTCTGATCCTTGCTCACCTGCCGTGAAATATTGGACTCTGGGCAAGCCGTGTGGCCTCTCTGTGCTTTAGTTAGGAAACCGTGCCATGGTGGCCCAGTGTTTGAGTGCCACAGCTGATAACCCAAAGGTTGGCAGCTCCATCCCACCAGGTGTACCTTGGATAGGCTCTGGGGCAGATCTACTGTGTGCTTTAGTTGCTTTAATTGCAAAAGAGGAAAATAAAATCTCCTTCATTAAGTTGTTTTGACGATTAAGAGAGATGATATATGTGAAGCATGAAGAATAGTTATTGCTACATTGTACTCTTGCTTCAGTACAAGCTGTTATTTTTCTATTCATTAACATATCAATGGATACTATGTCCAAAGTAGCTGTCACATCAGCCCAGTCCATGGCCATTGTTGAAGCCACCATCTCCTTGTGCCTGATTATTCTAGCAGCCCCCAAACTCGTCTTTTTTCTTCCACTCTTCCCTTTTTCCATTTCCATTTCATTTTTTACTCTGTTGTGAGTGATATCTGAAAACATACATAGACATAGAATTCTATTTCTGAAATTCTTAGAGCCAAATGTGTTTGAAAATCAGAATTTTGGAGCTTAAAAATTAGTTTTCCCAATTATTTACAAACACCTTCAATGGAATAAAGAGAAGTAAGCTATCATGAAACACATCAATATTTCTACTCTCAAACCTATGAATAGTCACACTTATGGAATTGTAGCAATGTCTAGCACTGTAGATGATTTTCTAATAAGAAATAGCACACGAAGCAGTGGGATAAGTACAGAATAAATATTCCATGACATTCTTCTTAGAGGAAGTGTTCAGTAATATTTCCAACTTAACACATGCCTCACATTAAGCTAAATATTAAGCTACTAGAGATCCATACTTACTACATCCTCCTCCTTTAGGATCTCAGAGTAGTAGGTAAATCAAGGTCATTACTAACTTCATTGTCAAGTTGGGTTGGGCAATGCATTTTCAGGAGTGAAATGCACACAGGGTGAAGCAGCACTCACAAGCCTGTAATTATAAAGCCTCCTTGCAGCACCACTGCAGCTCTGGGCCAGCAGCGTCTCCCTAAACGAGGAAGCTGCGATGCTCTCCAGTTCCACGTCCACGATGAACGCGCTGTGTTCAAGGCTGTTGGTTAACTGATCCCCTATTCGTGCCGTATCATCTTTGGGGATCTTTCCCCCTGTGCTCTCAGTGTCCCCACTGCCACACTCCCATCAGTTCAGGAATGCCCGACAGGGGTCTCACGTTTGGTACTCAGAGTGGTGCTGATGTCAGCTTCTTCTGACTTCTTTAAACCTTTACTTGATAATCTCCCAACATGTAGTGAAGATTGATATAAAATTTCTTCTCCTTAGTGACATGGCAGTTTTAAACTCTTCATCTGCTAGATTATTTGTAAAGTCAGTACAGCCTAAGGTCTATACCTAACATTTTTTAAGATTGATTTATTAATTTTAGCATCTTTTAATTTTTTAAAAAATACCTTATTGTGGTTTAGGTGAGGGTTTGCAATCCAAGTCAATGTGCCATATAAAATTCCACACACACCCCTCTGTGCAACTCTAGCTGCTCCCCCAGCACTGTGGCAGCACTCTCCTCTTTTCCACCGTGTACTTCCGGTATTCATTTAGCTGACTCCTGTCCCCTCCTTTCCACGCTCCCATCTCCCTTCTAGAGAGGGGCTGCTCTGACTGCCTGATGGATGTATTTAAGCCAGGAGGCACCTGCTTCACCAGCATCACTCTCTGTCTTATAGTCTAGCCCAACCTTTGGAGAGCTGACTTCGGTACTGGTTTCACCTCTGGGCTGGCAGCAAAACTAGTCACCATGTTCTCAGGGGACCCTCCAGGATTTCAGACCATCAAGTCTGATCTTTTAATAGAGTTGTAGATCTGCACCCTTGCTTTCCTTCTGTTACATCAGGGACTCTATATTGTGTTCTCTATCAGGGCAGTCGTTGGTGGTGGCCGGGCACCATCTAGTTCTGGTAATTTTAGCATGTTAAGAATCATTATTAATTGATTTTTGGATTTCTCAACATCTGTAACTGCAGGAAGCATGGAAGTTGAAAACTTTTTATAGCACTGGGCTGCTAACCTCAAGCTCGTGGTTGAAACCCAAGAACTGCTCCCTGGGAGATAGGTACAGCAGTCTACTTCCTTATTTATTTATTGTTGTTGTGTGCTGTTGAGTCAATTCAGATTCACAGCTACCCGCTATGACATTGTGTAACTGCCCCAAAGGGTTGCCTAGGATGAAATCTTCATGGGATAAGATCACCACGTATTTTCTCCCATGGAGCAGCAGGAGGGTTTGAACTACAGCCTTTTGATTAGCAGCCTAGGACTTAACCATTGTGTGACCAGGGCTCCTTCTGTAAAGATTACAGCCTTGGGAACCACATAGGGCAGTTCCCCTCTGTTCTGTAGCACTGCTGTGAGCTGTGATTGACTCGACGGTTCTGCCACTGGATAAACGAGGCCTTGGACATAGACTTTAGTACAGGTGTATCACTGGCAGAAATTAAGTGCCACCAACTTTACTTTTTACACAAAGTTCCAGAGGAATGTGTGGAGCAGATGTACAGAGGTGATTGAGTTTTACAGCTTTCTCCTTTTTTCAGTCAACTTGATGGCAGTGGGTTTGGTGTTTTTGATATAATGAACTTAAGCCACTGATAGAAAGTGATCAATGAACCTGATTGCGTCCTTTTTTGTTTTCATTGTGGTTTAAACATGCGCAACAGAACATGCTCCACTTTAACAATTTCTGCATGTGGATTTCAGTGACACTGAGAACTGCTCACTTTGTTTTGGGAGAACTTGCTATCAGCACACCTGTTGTTAGAATCCATAATCACTTTGCACAGTCTCTCCTTAGACATTGTGAGTTCTTTGTTACTTTGTTTTTAAGAATTCAGTCACAGTACAGACTTTTCTTTTCCCAGCAAAGTAACTTTGTACTTAACTGAAGTTTATATGTCATGTAATTTGACACACTTTTTTCATGCAATTTTAATGTATTTGACAATGAACACTGACTTTCTCATCATGGATTTTTTTTTTAGCTAGTTTTCACCAGCATTTCTCACCGCCGGGCAACTTCGTGCTTCACGACGTACTTGGTAATGTTAAGAGACGTTTTTCTTGGTCGCATCAAGGGAGATACTATTGGTAAATAATGGGTCGAGACCAAGGATGCTGTTAAACATCCCACAGTGCCAGGGAGATCTCACCCCGTAAGGAAGAAGCATTCAGTCCAAAATGTCAAAGGGCCCAACCTGCAAACACTGGCTTACATGGAGCTGCTTCTAAAATTTCTAGACTTGCATGTCATACATGTACATGTTTTGCAATTCACTTCTTCATGGTTTGTTTTAGCTTCTTTCTACGCTAGAATGCTAGCAAGTTTAGCACCTTGTTGTTGCATTTATTCAGACAACGTGAAGTCAAGATCTCAACTATTTTCTTTTACACTGTTTTCCAGTATTTGATGAGACCTGATCATCACCATCTCTGCTAACATGCAGGGTCCTGACGGCCACAGTATTTTTCAGTGCAATGCCTGATATGACAGCAGTAATTCTACATTCTATACTCATCTTTTTTATCATTGTAAACTAAAAGATTATTCTTTAACTTTGTTCTTGTTGTTGTTATTTTGACAGATCATAGTTTCATTAGACTTAAAACAAAATCCACACGAATATACAGAAGCACGTAGGTGTGTCAGCGCTCACAGATACATCTGATCTCTTACCTCAACAGGCCAGGTTTGCCAAATGTGTTTTGGCATGGACTTCATTCCCACACCCACCCCTCACACAAGATCTTTGGATTTTGAAATATAGTGAAGGGATAGGGGACCTGTATTAGATCATGGTTAAATCTGCTTAAAGCAATAACTACTCATTTCCTATTATATTTTGTATGAATCCAGAATCACCTACAAGAATTTCAAGCACCAGGCCCCATGTGATCTCCTCCGATGACCTTTTCTGCCCTTTCTCCTCACTCTGTGTGCTTCAGTGAAGCCTTGTCTTCTGGTTTTTTGTTTGAAGTTCATCAGTTCTTTTGAACCTTTACACACAGTATTAGCGTTACCTGAAATGTGCCTCTCTTTTAGCCCAGACTCACACATACCCCAGCCTTCCCCTTGCTCACATCAACTCAATGTTTCATGTCATCTGTCTTAGCTATATAGTACTGCCACAACCAAAATAATACAAGTAGGTGGCTTTAAAACAAATTTATTTTCTTACAGTTTAGGAGACTGGAAGTCTGAAATTGGGTGCTAGCCATAGGGACTGTTTTCCTTTCTCTGTGGGTCTGGGGGAAGGTTTTGTGTCTTTCAGTTCTCTTCCTCAGAGAGCGTCCTAGAACTTGGCAGCTGTTTTCCCCCATGCCTGCTTGCTTGCTCAATCTACTGTTTGTCCATTTCCCCTAGGTTTTCTAATTTGTTAAAGTACAGACTTTCATAGTATTCTGTTATGATATTTTTGATTTCTGTTGCATCCGTGGTGACAACTCCCCTCTCATTTCTAATTTGGGTTATTTGTTTCCTTTCCTGCTTTTCTTTAGTAAGTTTAGCCAGTGGTTTGTCAATTTTGTTGATCTTTTCAAAAAACCAGCTTTTGGTCTTTCAATTTTTTCAGTGGTTTTTCTATTCTCTAATTCATTTAGCTCTGCTCTAATCTTTATGATCTCCTTTCTTCTGGTGACTGAGGGGTTCCTCTGTTGTTCTCTTTCTACTTGTTCAAGCTGTAGGGTTAGTTCTTTGATTTGGTTTCTTTCTTCCTTCCAGATGTGTGCGTTTATGGAGATAAACAGACCTCTGAGCACTGCTTTGGCTGTATCCCACAGGTTCTGGTAGGAAGTGTTTTCGTCCTCATTGGAATCCATGAATTTCTTTATTTCATCCTTGATTTCCTCTATAACCCACGTTTTTTTGAGCAAGATGTTGTTCAGTTTCCAACAGTTCCACTTTCTATCTATGTTTTTTTCTGCTACTGATTTCCACTTTTATGGCTTTATGATCTGAGACGATCCTTTGCAGTAATTCAATGGTATGAATTTTGTTGAGCATTGCATTATGGCCTATCACATGGTCAATTCTGGAGAATGTTCCATGTGCACTGGAGAAGAAGGTGTAGTTGTCTGCTGATGGGTAGAAAGTTCTGTATATATCAATGAGATTTAGTTGGTTAATGTGTCAATGAGGTCTCCTGTATCTTTGCTGAGCTTTTTTCTAGATGATCTGTCTAGTATTGAGAGTGGAGTGTTGAAGTCTCCCACTATTATTGTGGAGTCATCTAACTCTCTTTTGAGTGTAGTCAGTGTTTCTTCGACGTATTTAGGTGCTCTGATATTAGGTGCATAAATATTTAATATAGTTAAGTCTTGCTTGTGTACTGAACCTTTCAGCAATAAATAGTGTCCATCTTTGTCCATGATGGTGGATTTGACATTAAAATTGATTTTGTCTGAGATTAGAATTGCCACCCCTGCTCTTCTTTGTTCATTGTTAGCTTGATATATGTTCTTCCATCCTTTAATTTTCAGTTTGTTCCTATCTTTAGGTCTCAAGTGAGTTTCTTGTAGACAACATATGGATGGGTCATGTCTTTTGATCCAAGATGACACTCGGTGTATCTTTACTGGAGCATTCAGTCCATTCACATTCAATGTAATTATTGATAGGTATGTGTTCACTGCTGCCATTGTGATATGTTTGTTTTTATGTAGATGTTTTCTCTGTTGTTCTTATATATAAAGTTAGTGGTTTCATTCTTCTAAGCCAGAGCCAAGAACTTCTTTCAGTCTTTCTTATAGTTTTGGTTTGGTTTTTACAAAATCTCTGAGTTTCTGTTTATCTGGGAATGTCTTAATTTCATTTCCATATTTGAATGATAGTTTTGCAGGATATATAATTCTTGGTTGAAAGTTCTTCTCCTTCAAGGCTTTGAATGTGTCATGCCACTGTCCCATGCCAGCATGGTTTCTGCTGAGAAATCTGAAGAAAGCCTACAGGGTTTCCCTCTGAATATTAGCTTTGCTTTGAGTCTTGCTGCCTTTAAGAGTTGCTACTTATGTTTCATTTTGTTAAGCTTGATTATAATATGTCTTGGAGTCTTTCTTTTGAGATCCATATTGGGTGGTGTATGACATGCACCTGAGATGTTTATATTCTCTTCCTTCATGATTTCTGGGAATTTTTCTGTCAGCAGCTCAGCAATGATACTCTTTGTGTTCTCAGATATCTCACCCTGTTCAGAGACTTCAATTAATCGAAGGTTGTTCCTCTTAATAGAGTCCCACATGCTTCTTAATGCCTCTTTGTATTTCTTGTTTCTTTTTTCTGATTTCTGCTCATAGATGCTGGCGTCAGTAGCTCTGTCTTCCAAGTCAGAAATTCTTTTTTCTATTTGTTCCATTCTGGTTTTTTGGATTTGCATTGAAGTTTTTATGTCTTTGATTTTGTTCTTGATCTGTTGGATTTCAGAGTACTGGTGTTCCATCAGATCGAACAGCTTGCTTAATTTTTCATTTTGTTCTGCTGCATTTTGTATAAGGTCTAGAAGGGCTCTGTATATAATCATTTTGTATTCACTTTCTGATGCTTTCATAAAAGTGTCTTCATCTGGAAAATTCCTTGGTTGCTTTGTTTGGGAGCCTTCTGAAGCCATGGGTGATTTCTTGTATGCCACAAGTGTCTGTTGCTTTTTGGGTCCCATGTGAGTATGTAGAGGCTGGGAGAGGTACTGTGAGGATGGACTGCAGATGTTTCTCTAGGCTGCCTTAAAATGTAAAGCAAAAGGTATCTGACCACTTCCCAAGTCAGTCAGGTTTCCCGGTCTAGAGGTCCCTCTTCTCAGCTGGCAAAGTAAGCACCACTATATCCAACCCCAGATGATACAAACTAGTTCAGAATACAGCAATGGTACTGCCCTGTTGGCCTCTGCTGACAGGGCCTAGCCTTAGGCAACACTGCATAGAGTACTGCTTTTCTGGTAGAAAAGTGCTCTCCTGTGGGCAGGCTCTGTCTCCCCAGCTAAGAGTTAGGTCCAGCTGTGGCCACCGTGTCCAGGATGGCACCCTCCACACAGGCAGCAGACAGAAGGGCTAAAGGTGCCAAGAGGCAGTGATTCCTCTGCTTCTGTTGCAGGGCCCGTAACGTAGGTGGCACTGTGTAATTTACAGTTTTTATGTCAGAGAAGCACTGTCCTGTTTGCAGGCGCTGGCTCCCAGGCTAAGAATGAGGTCCCGCTAAAATCTCCATACCAACACGGTGTCCCGCACACTGACTGTGAAATTCCATACAGACCTCGCTGTGGCAGATGTAAAACGACAGGCTTGAAGTGGCTGGATTAACAGAGTCCTAAGCCTGGCTCTCAAAATACGGAATTTTGTCTGCCTATCTCCCCAGCAGTGTGTCTGAGTCTAGCTGCTAGGCAAGACCCAGTTCTGCCCCCCGGCCAAGACAGAGGAAAAAAAAATCAAAATGGTGCATTTAACTTCCCTCCATGAGAGCCAGGGCTAGCCAGGAGCCGGAGTCGGAGAAAGAGAGGAGGTTTTTCCCTCAGTGGTAGGAAGTCCACAGTAACAGCCCTGTGCCGTGTCCTGGGACTGATTAGGTGATCAGAAGGCTCCGTTTGATTATCAGTTGAGGACTTGGTTTCCAGAAGGATAGAAGGAGACGTGTGCCTAGTCTGCCCTCTTGACTCCGAACCCCTGAATCTACTCTTAGTATATCTCGAAAAGGGCAGACTTCAGACACAACTTACACAGGTACTGTTTCCTTAACGTTGCAAAGAAAATTCATTAGGATTTACACCTCATTTTGGGGGAGGGAGGACACAGTGCAATCCACAGCGTCATCATAAAGTCACTTTTCAGAGAGTCCTTCCTGAGAAAGTGTCTACAGAACGGAGGAGGTGGGAGTGTTAGAGGACAGGTGAAGAACCGTGGGAGGTGAGAGGACCGGAGGCTTCAGGAAAAGGTGGCGTAGACGGCAGCGACGGGGACAAGTCCTCCTCGGGCTCCCACTTGGGGACCCCCAGCCGAGCAGCTGAGCAGCGTGGGTCACAGGACCTGTCCCCGCGCGGGCTCAGTCAGGACCCGGAGGCTGCAGACGAAGCTGCCCAGGCGGGTGGTCGGTGCCGCGGGGCGCCGCTCGGGAGCCTCAGTGCCGCCCCCGCCTGGCTGGTGGGCTTCGCAGGCGGTTTCCTCCCGAGAAGCTGCAGGTGACGGGATCCTCCTGTCCCCACAGCACATTTCCTGGAGCAGGTTAGCCATGAATGTCATTTCATCAACGGGACGGAGCGCGTGCGGTTTCTGGACAGATACTTCTATAACCGGGAGGAGTACGTGCGCTTCGACAGCGACGTGGGCGAGTACAGGGCGGTGACGGAGCTGGGGCAGCCGGACGCCGAGTACTGGAACGGCCAGCAGGCGATCCTGGAGCAGAAACGGGCCGAGGTGGACACGTTCTGCAGACACAACTACGGGGTTATCGAGGGCTTCACACTGCAGCGGCGAGGTGAGCGCGGCGGACTGTGTGTGTGTGTGTGTGTGTGTGTCTGTGTGTGTGTGTGTGTGTGTGTGTGTGTGTGTGTGTGCTGTGGGGGCGCAGGACGCAGGAGAGTGGGTGTCAGGGCGGGGGGCGGCTGCAGGAGGGGCCCTTCGGGGTGTCCTTGGGTCACTGTGCGGAGAGCTGAAGGGGGACAGGAGACGAGAGCGCCCGCCTCTGGAGGGATAACGGGGGACTAACCCCGGGCTGTCCTTGACACGGGACCTGCTCAGCCCCGAAACCCTAAAGTAACAAGCTGTCTGTTGTTTATTTGTCAAGGTATTTCGTTGAGCAAAAAGTACCAGAGCAATGTATTTATTATGCTTTTGGGAGATGGGGGTGAAGGAAATTCTGAGACACCTCTGACATTTCTGAGGCCTCTTTTAGATCTAAATTTCCTGCTGTTATTGTCTTTTTTTTTCAATGTATGTATTTTTACATAGCTGACATAATTATAAAAATACCTTTTTTGAAGTATGATTTTTTTTAGTATCATATCAAATGTCTCCATTTTTATAACACTACTATTATTTAACAAGTTACAAATCATTGCTTCATGTAGTGATGACATGCTTTAGCCTGTAGTCACCTTTCTTAGTTTATTTATTTTTTTTAATATTCTTGAATACTCAGCTGAAAGTTTGTCTTAATTTTTGTTTGGTGGTCCTTAATTTCCGAAGCTCTTAAAGGTTTTTCATGTATTCACTGGCCAGTGATAATTACTACTCTAAGAATGATTTATTGACTATTGTTTCAAGGATTTTACTGTTTTTCACAGAAGTGGATTCTCTACAAACTTATATTACTAATGTGCTATTGTTTGATTTAGCATTTTCCTCAGTTTGTGGTTTATAGTTGGACTATTATTTTCAATACTGACAATATAAACATTTTGATTAAATGAAATGTATTAGAAAATTGTTAGTAATGATTTAATATCAATCTTAAATTAATCATTTTGTGATTGTGGAGAAGTCTGAAGTTTTTCCTGCCTTTTAGATAAGAACTGTATTTACAGAAGGCCTGCTAGTGTCAGAGACTGTGAAAGGTATTGGGCACATGTGTGAATGACCCCCAGACACTCTGGACATCAAATTTCACTTTTGAATGAAAGACAATTGTAAAAGGGTAACAATCCTAACACTACGTATTGTTTGTATGAAAAGCTGAGAGGCATCGATCAGATGAGAGCAAATATTGTAAGTTTCTTGGAAGAATGAATTTATCCCTCCTTGAGATCTCGCACATTCCTGGGACTCAGCTCACAGAGTCAGCGGACCACCTGTCTGTCCCTGCTTCCCAGTGGGAGGACCATCTCTGTGGCTCTGAAGATGTGAACACATCCAGACAGCCTTCTAGGACTCCATGCTCTTATCTCCCCTCCTCTCCCACTGCTGCTCCTCAACCTCTCCATACTACTTTGAACTGCATTTTCTGTCACGATTAACAATGACAATAACTAGCTAACTGTTGTACATGTTCTAATAGCATCAATTCTCCCATAACCGTAATAGTTAAGTTACTATCATTATTCCTCTTTATAGGTGAGAAAGCTGAGACATCGAGGAATTTAATGAAACTGTCCCAAGACCATCTAGTAAGAGGCAGAAACTGGATTGGAACCCAGCCCCTCTGACACTAAAAATCATGCTTTGCTTTAAACACTACAGGCCTTGCAAAGGTTACAATAGTGGACAGCTGCTTCAATTATGAGAAAACCCAGTGTTATCAGTGTCTCTAAAGGCTAATAAGTCCATGTGCAAGGATTAAATTCAAGGCCCTTGACATACTGACCCATGTGGCCACATGACCAGCTTGAGGGAGGCCTGGCCAAGACTGAGGAGCCTTCATGGCATAGTGGTTAACAAACCATATAGGTTTCCTATGAGTGGAAATCCACAGACAGCAATGTATTTGTTGTCTTTTTTTTCCCCCCTCAAGATTTGAATCTGGGTTTGAAGAGAGACAGAAAGGCAGCCAAGCAGGAGCTCCTCTGACTTCCTCACTTCTCTCTGCTTTTTCTGTCCTAGTGGAGCCTGTGGTGACCGTGTATCCTGCAAAGACTCAGCCCCTGCAGCACCACAACCTCCTGGTCTGCTCTGTCAATGGTTTCTATCCAGGCCGCATTGAAGTCAGATGGTTCCGGAATGGCCAGGAGGAGAAGGCTGGGGTCGTCTCCACAGGCCTGATCCAGAATGGAGACTGGACCTTCCAGATCCTGGTGATGCTGGAAACCATTCCTCGGAGGGGAGAGGTTTACTCCTGCCAAGTGGAGCACCCAAGCCTGACCGCCCCTGTCACAGTGGAGTGGAGTGAGATGCTCTCTGACCTCATTACTTCCTCACTAACCAAGAAGGGGCGCTTTGCTTATCCCTGAGTGTTAGGTTTCTCCTCCCCTCACACTATGTTTTCATCTGTTCCATGTTCTCCTTTCCGTCAGCACAGGTCACTGAGCATAATAGCCCTGTGATCCTTTCTACAGGCACCTATACCATCAGAGAGGCAGGTATGCCTGGTTGGCAGAAGAGAGGTTGTCCTGGTTTTGAAACTTTTTATATCACAGGACAGGGTCACCCTCTTGGCCCTGGGTACCAGTCCCCTACCCATGAGGCTGGGGTTCTGCTTGCAGTGCTGTTGCTCTAAGCTGCAGAGATGTTCCCTGTGATCTTAGGAGAGAAACATCCTGACCTGAGGGGAACGCAGTCTCAGCTCTGCTTGTTATTAGTTCTGTCACTGTGGACAAGCTACTTAACCTCACTGAGGCCCAGGCCCCTCACTCAGAAGGTGGGTGCTGAGACCTTCTGTCAAGGCTCTGATATTTAATAAGCTCCATGCCTGAACATTGTATTTCCTCAATGAGATTTTTAAACTTTGTCTCCCAGAAGTGACCAGCTATTCTATTTTTCATTCTCAAAGCTCTAAATCTCAGAGTCTCAATTATAGAATTTGGATTTCTGGTAAAAGTCACTAAATCTGACTTCTTCTCTTAGGAGCACAGTCTGACTCTGCACAGAGCAAGATGCTGAGTGGAATTGGGGGCTTGGTTCTGGGTCTGCTTTTCCTCGGGGTGGGACTGTTCTTCCACTTCAGGAATCAGAAAGGTGAGGAACCTGCTGGTTGGTATGTAAAATTCCCTATAGACTTTTCTGAGGGAAGAAATGTGGCTTTGTTACAATTAGATTTTTGTACAGTGGTGACCTTGTTTAAAGCTTTGTTTTCCAGTTAATCCCAAATTTTAGGGCATTTGGAAACAGAAAAAAACAATTTTTTTTTTGTGCAAGTATAATGGCCATAACCAGTGGCAGATAAAAGAAAGGCTCTATGCCTGGGGCATCCTGGGGCAAGTGAGAGACGAGTCCTTGAAGCTGATACAATTCTGCTGGGTTTGTGTGGCAGAAGATTGATAGACTGGAGGCTGTGAGACCCTGGTGTCCACTCTGTCACTGTGTGAGCTGGGTTGTAGCATAGAGACATCTCAGGTGGCAGATCTCAATGTGTGTGAGGACAGATGTGCCTCTGTGTCTTGTAACTTGTGTCTTCTTTCTTCCCCAGCACACTCTGGACTTCAACCAACAGGTAATGCACTCTGGCTCTCTTAAAATTGATAGTAGAGGACATAAGACAGGAGATAGAAATATCAGGAAAGACTTTGAATTCAGATTTCTGATCAGGCAGTTTGTGCTAAGATTCTTATCTCTGATGCCCTGTGCTCCAGAGCAGCAATGGGTCATGGAGACGTAGGGCACTGTTTTTGGTTTCTTCTGCCTGGATTGCTGTAACATGAAGGCCTGGGAGATGGGGAAGGAAGTGTCTTCTGTAGTTAGGTTTGGAAACAACACTTTTCTGTCCTCTTCAGGCCTCCTGAGCTGAAATGAAGGCGGTGACTCTCGAGGAAGAAACTTCTTCCCCAGCTTCTTCACAGCATAAGAAGATTTTAAGCTTCAGTCTTGCTCTTCCACACAGAGAAGGGTTCTTCAGGATCTGGCTCACTTCTGGATCAGTAGCCATATAGAAAATGCCCTCCTTGATTGGTTTCCTCACCCCGGCCCTGGCCTGGAGGTCCCTAAGATTGCTTACAGTACTTGTGTTCCTTTTTCCCGGTTTCCTTTGTTTTCAGTCCTTACCCATCTCCCTGTGTCTGAACTCACCATCTGCTCACATCACTTCCCAAGAGTTTTCTCAAATAAACATGGAGTGAAAAATCATCTTTTTTCTGCAGCTTCAGGAAAAAGAAATAGTAATACAAGAGAAAATAAGGAGTGCATTGCAATAAAATAAAAAATAATTCGTTTCACTTATATTTCTGTATTTGGGTCTTATATAGATCCAGAAGATTGCCTTGCTTTCTTTTTCTTAGGTTTTCTGTTTCTTATAAGGAATATTTCACTGTGCTGGGAGAAAGCCCTCTAGTGAGCTCAAATCATAACGGTCTTGTATACCTTAGCATTATCTAAGGCAATTACGTATGTCCCCTTCTACCCTGGGCTACAGGTGTGAGACAACAGATAGGAGAAACCGTGCTGTCTGAAACTACTAGTGTGTCAGTAGTTCTAGTTAACTTTTTCATGAAGGCCTCTATTTTCTTTCCAGGTTGCATCAATTCGTGTTTTGAATCTGTGTGTGTGCATGAGCACATCGAGTATGAAATTCCAGACACAAACCCAATTACAATTTCAAAACAAGTACGCAAAGTTGCTGCTCACTTGTTTTGTTTTTAGAACTTAATGTGTTGATAATTTTATGAAGAAAATGAAATTTTCCAAAGAAATTTTATTAAAAAGAAGCATAATGAGGAGTGACCGGTTCTATAACATGCTGAAACATAACGTGTATTTTAATAAGCATGTTTTGGGTATTGACTCATTGTTGCTCAAATGCACCAGTAAAACAGTCTAGAATTAAATGCCAAAATATTTGAGGTCTACTTTAAGATTAATGCCGAGTTTCTAGGAAAGTCTGCCTATACTCATTCCTTAAAGAAAACATACAATTAATAAGCAGAAGTAACACTGTCTGTATTACTATTATCATCAGTTTGTACATCTACACCTTTCTAAACCCCGATGCCTTGTAGGTGGAAATGTATGATGTTACAGTCACTTTGGAAAACAATTTGGCAATATCTCAAAAGCTTATACATCTGTCATGTTGTTTTGTTAGGTATCATTGAGACAGCTATGGCTCACAGTGACAGTCATTGATCGAATTTTGCCCCCCCAAATATGTGTCAACATGCTATGATTTGGTTGAGTCCCACCTTAATATTAAAAGTGACATCTTTGTATTTTTAACACTTTACAGAAGTGTTTGCAGTAGATTTTCCAAATACAGTATGTTAATTTTTTCTTGACTGCTGCTTCCATGGGTGTTGATGATGGATACAAGTGAAGGAAATCCTTGGTAATGTCGATATTTTCTCCACTTAGTATGTTGTCACATGACCCAGTCATTTCACTACTTGGAACTTACACAAGGGAAATGAATATGTATGTCTTGAGAAAGGTAGATACACAAATGTTGATAGACATCTGTAGTCATAATAACCCCAAACTGGAAATAAACATCCATCAGCTAGGGAAGACACAAACAGAATGTACTATATCCATGCAATGGAATACTGTTCAACAATAAAAAGAAGAAAATGCTGATACATACTGCAAAATGGGTGTACTTAAAAACATGTTACTAAGTGAAGCAAACCAGACACAAAACTATTTGTCATATGATTCTGTTTACATTAAATGTTCAGAAAAGGCAAAAATACAGACACAGAAAGTAGATCAGTGGTTGTCTGAGGCTTGGAGTGGTGATGCAATTTATCTGTAAACAGGCACCTCTTTGGGGTGATGAAATCATCCCCAAATTGGATTGTGGTGATAGTGGCACAAATCCATAATTTCACTAAAATCATTGAAATTTGCATGTACAATGAGTGTGTTTTGTGGTTCATAAATTTTATCTCAAGAAATCTGTCAAGGTAATCTTGAAATAAAAAAGTCTTCCTACTGAAAACAAACAAAAAAATCTGGAAGGCATAGTGGATAAATATATATTTGAATAAAAACATAAAATTTCTTTGTATGGAAAAAAATGACAAAATGAAAGAACCAAATAAACTTAGGAGAAAAAATTTCTACAGGCAAGGGTTGTAAACTTGCCCATGTACCCTATAAAATTGTCAATGAATGAATAAATAAGTGAACAAGAATTCAGGAGAAAAATAGGCAATGGATATAAAGTATTTACAGAAGACATATGCCAATGGGCAATACAATATATGCCTAAGTTCACTAAGAATCAAAAAATTACAATTCAAATAACAATGTGATGAATTATTTCTCCCCTCAAATTTGCAAGTGTAATTTTTTTTTTAAATCCAGAAACCCTGAAACTCTATGGGAATGGAGTGTCTCATATACCGTTATTAGAATTGTGAATGGTTGGTAGCTTGGAAGTATCTATTTGGATTCAAAACTCAAATGTAATATGATTGACAAAAACAACAATATCCACTCTTGATGCCTATCTAAAATGTCAGCCTTGTACCAGCCCAAGGAGACTAGAATTGAACGTTTGTTTTACCCGGGTTTGGGATATATAAGGTATTTTCAAATTTGAAAGGAAAAAATTGACAAATTTTTATTGCTTATAAAAATTCTGTACCACAAAAAACTACGAAATACACGAGATAACAACATATTGCAGTGTGATATTTGGGTATTTGTATGGTGATGTGAGTGTAAACTGGTATACTCCTTTGGGTGTCTTGGATATTCCAGTATTTCCATCCTAGATGTTTACACTCTAGATAAACTCTCACATGCATGCCCAAGATGACTTAAAAAATAGTTCGTTGTCAAAAGGACAAATATTGTATGAGACCCCTGCTATGAGGACTTAAAAACAGACTCATGTACTGAAGAAAAGACTCTTAGATGGCTTAAAAGGTAGGGAGGGAGAGAGGGTTGGTCACAGATTAGACATTCGCTAGAAATTTGGTTAGGTCAAAGCAGTGAAAGCACGCAATAGAAAGTGGATCAACTTAATTGGACTTCACTATAAACTGAAAACTCTTCTAATCTCAACCTACTACTGCAAGTATATAGTAGCAGGAGTGAAGTCTGGAGACTATGCTCTCAGGAGACATCTAGGCCAGTTGACATAACCAGCTAATTGCTAAGAGTCTTCTGCACCCCGTACTGGTGAGTGGCATTTGGGTTCTTAAAAGCTAGCAAGCTGCCATTTTAGGGACAGCAATTGGTCCTAACTCATCTGTGACAGATGGTCACCGAGAACACCAATGACATGAGGTAAGAAGAGCCCAGGAGACAGATGGGCCCGTGTGAATGGGAGATTGTATCAACATGCGACCAAAACAACCAGATGGTGCCTGGCCACCACCAAAGGCAGCCATGATGGGGCACATAGTGTTGAGTCCTCATAGCAACATGAGAAAAAGAGTAGTGCAGTTCAAGAACTCTACTAAAATGCCACCACTGATGGTCCAATAGCCTGGAGGATCCTCTGGTAGCATGGTCCCTAGACATGCTGCTGCTCCTGACCAGAAAACACTCTGAAGTCAACACTTTGGACAAAAATGGACTGGACTCAGGGACACAATAAGACCATATGGTTTGTGTACTTCATGGTTCTATCCATTTATAGCATGCTGTCCCACTGGTCTCTTTCTAGATGAGAAAGAAGAGGATGGAAAAGAGGGGACAGGAGATTGTCGGGAGGATATGACAAGGGTGGAATGAAAAGGAGGAGTGTGCTTCACCGGGCAAGGAGAACAGAAGGAGCTGCAAGTAAGCAGACACATAGAATCAATTTGGATTGTATACTTTCACTAAATCACAATTAAGAAAAAAAAGAGTATTGGATCGTGATCCTATAACAGGATTATGTATTGATGAACACTGTCTGAAACTCTGGTGGTGTAGTACTTAAATGCTACGGCTGCTAACCAAAAGCCTGGCAGTTCAAATTTGCCAGGAGCTCTGTGGAACTGTATGGGGTAGTTCTATTCAAAGGCACTGGGTTTGGTTTTTGGAGATTTGGTTTAAACATTGCCAGTTAAAAGATATGTAGCTTAGTACACACTGCATTAATCTGTACTTTTCATGCCCATGTTATAGAGAATTATGAAAATCTGTTTCTTAACATAAATAAACATGAATTAAAAACTCATTGTTGTTGAGTCAATTCCAACTTGTAGTGACCCTATAGGACAGAGTAGAAGTGCCCTGCAGGGTTTCCAAGGAGTGCCTGGAGGATTCTAACTGCTGACCTTTTGGTGAGCAGCTGTAGACCTTAAGCTCTACGCAAGCGGAGTTTCCAGACATACATTGGTTCCAAAAAAAATTCATGATATCAAAATACAATTCAAACATGGGGAAAAGACAAAATGACATTTCATCAAAGAAGAAAAGATATTCTGTGTCACTAACCATTAGAGAAATGCAAACTGAAAACATGATCAGAGACCACCAAACAGTCAGAATTAAACCAAAAGTCCCGACAATGGCAACTGCTGATGAGATGAGGATGTGGGGAGATTGGTGAGAATACAAAATGGTGAAAACACTCAGGAAAATAGTTTTGTGTAAAAAAGAAAGTATATTCACCACCCAACCCAGTAGTCATGCTCCTGGCATCTATCCTTGAGAACTGCAGACTTGACCCAGTACCTAACTTGAAAGTTGAGAGCAGTTTTAACTCTGGTTGTCGCTGTTATGTTCTGATCTTAACCACTCCGTGTACAACAGAAGGAAACACCAGCTGGTCCAATACAGTTCTCACAGTCGTTGTTGTACTTGAGCCTCTTGTTACAGTCATAGTGTCAATCCATCTTATTGATTCTTTTTTTCTTTTTTTCTTTTTGGCTGACCCTCTATTTAACAAAGCATAGTGTCTGCCTTCAGAGTCTTATCTCTGGTCCAAAGTTTATGAGACAAAGTCTCACTATCCTCACTTCTAAGGAGCATTCTGCTTGTACTTTTTCTAAAACCAATTTGTTCGTTAATTTGAAGTCCATGGAAATTCAATATTTTTCTCCAGCACCACAAATCAAAAGAGTCAGTTGTTCTTCAACCCTCCTTCATCAGCATCATAGTTTTTCCATTCTGAACTATTTTCCATAGTTTTTCATTCATGTTTCCATTCAGGGAAACATCTTCAAGTACAAGATGGTTCCAAGAATAAGTTGGAATATTTTCCAGGTAATGATTGGCAACAGAGACTATGTCTAATGGAACAGGCACTTCCAATTTTAGAGTGTGTAAATTTTAGTATGTGTAATTCCTGGAATGTACATAGATCCTTCTCTCATTTCACTCCCCACTTAAACCCCATCTTATCCGCATCACCTGCAGTTTGAGATTCACTCTGCTGAAGATCCAGATGTCTTACTGAATTGGAGACTCAAGAACAAAACCCAGTTCTGACCCCATTGCTCAGTAGAGATTTCCCAAGAAACAAATCATACTCTAGGGTTTTCCAAGGGACTGGACCACAGCCAGTCTCTAATGAAACTCTAATGAAAATGGATACGTATAACTAATTCCTAATCTTATAATATACAGTCAACATTCAGACCTTTCAGGACGGAAAAATAATATATCTACCCATTTTTTTTGGAACAACTGGATCACATATTGACAACTGCACCTAAGACTCATGCAATAGTTGATTATATTCACAAAATAATCAATGTGGAGAAATCTCAAGAACATCAAGCGATAGATATACAAGAAGTGATCTTATGAAATGTCCAGAAGATTCCAGGGCAAAGAAAGGATTCTATGGGGTCTATTCCAGAAACACTGCATGGTGGTAAAATGATGGCAGGAAATGGAGGGAAAATAGATACAGAAACGAGTAACAGATGAGTTCAGTAAGTGTTAGGACACGGAGACATCAAGGATCAATGTCACCACTCTTAAGGGGAGGGACGTTACGGCGGGAAAGTGCTGAAGAACGGCTATCTTCAATGAAATGAACAACTAGAGTACTGCTAACATTGTAAAATTGTTAAGGCAGAAATTTCTTCATTGATCTCCTGTCTAAGAAAGGCACACAGAGTTACTGATGAGCTGAGGATGAATATTTTGGGCTCTTCAGATCACATCCTCTTCTCCTTTAATTTTTTTGACTTTGGAAAAGTCTCTTAATATCATCTGACCTCTAGTAAATACAACTCTTCCATCATGAACAGCTACTCCCTGCCCTCCAGAGAGCATGACTGAACAGGCCACACATTCCCTTCTTTCAAAGCATCCAACACCAATTCTCAGACTCCAGTAGCTAAAATGAATACAGGACACCATCAGATTTCTGTTCCCTGAAGGGAGTCTGTGCTAATGCCAAGGGAACTACCTCAGGAAAGGCTACCAAACTAGCAGCCTGCTTTAGGAAATAAGCCAGCATGGGCCCACATCTTGCAGCTGACTTTCCTAGATCACTGGACTTGGTGTTTTAATGTGAAACAATGTTATTAAGCACTTGAGATAATTTTCCAGACTTAAATTGTTATCTGGGTTTATATCTGTGGAAAGAGATGAGGCATCCTGAATTTTTAGGGTGCCAGATGGTACCCAAGTGTGACACTGTCCTAGGAGAGTAAATCAAGAACCACAGTTTGGCCCACTCATTTCCCTTAAAGGCAATCCATATCCTTTTGCCCAGTCTGATTCACCACACTCAGAAAACTCCGTATGTGTCTTCCTATGACCATACCAAACCCACTTTCATGTGTCTCACAGAAGCCCATGGCATTCACTGGAATTGCCTTGGCATAAGCCTTGATGATGAAGATGGTACCAACAGAGTTTCAGATCAGAACCAGGGCCAGGATGCACATCAGATTGTTTGTGGTCTGTGGGAGAAGGATTAGCACTGCAAACTCTTAGGAATAAATAAAGGAGAACATACAATAATGAATAATGGTAGGCAGAAACAATAGCAAATGTAAGTTACTTAGTACATTTGATTCAAGTCACGGTGTTTTCAGTCATTTCACATGCATGCGAAAGCTGGATGATGTATAAGGAAGACTGAAGAAGAACTGATACCTTTCATTTATGGTGTTAGCAAACAATGTTGGATACATCACAGACTGCTAGAAGAATAAAGAAATCTCTTTCAGAGAAAGTACATCCAGACGGCTCCTTAGAAGACAAAGAAGGCAAAACTGTGTCTCATTTATTACAGACATATTGTCAGAAGGGACCTGAAGAAGGACATCATGTTTAGTAAAGGTGTTGTTGTTAGGTGCCATCAAGTCAATTCTGACTCAGCGACTCTGTGTTCAACAGCATTGTGCTGGAATCCATTATGGCAGCCACGGTGTCAATCTATCTTGCGGGGAGGGGGACTTCCTCTTTTTTGCTGACCCTCTAATTTTCCTGTATGACGTCCTTCTCCAGGGACTGGTCCCCCTGATAACATCTCCAAAGTATGTGAGACCAAGTCTTGCCATCCTTGCTTGTAAGGAGGGTTTGGGCTATACTTCTTCCAGAACAGACTTATTCGGTCTTTTAGCAGTCTATGGTGTATTCAACTTTTTTGGCAACACCATGACTCAAATGCATCAGTTCTTCTGCCTTCCTTATGCATTTTCCAGCTTTAACGTGCACATGAGTTACTGAAAATAACCATGGCTTAAGTCAGTTGCACCTTAGTCTTTTAAGTGACATCTTTGCTTTTAACACTTTACAGAGGTCTTGCCGATTTCCCCAACACAAGACGTCATTTAATTTTGTGACTTCTGCTTCCATGGGTGTTGACTGTGAATCAAAGTAAACGAAATGCTTGACAACTTCAATATTTCCTCTGTTTATCATGATATTGCTTGTTGGTCTGTTTATAAGGGTTTTTGTTTTCTTCCTGCTGAGGTGCAATCCATACTGAACGTTGCAGTCTTTGATCTTCATCACTAAGTGCTTCAAGTCCCCTTCACTTTCAGCAAGCATGGTTGTGTTGTCTACACATCACAGGATGTTAATGAATCTTCCTTCAATCCTGCTGCCTTGTTCTTCTTCATATAGTCCAATTTATTGAATTTTTTGTGCAGCAAACAGATTGAAAAAGAATGGTGAATGGATACAACCCTGATACATACCTTTCCTGACTTGAAACCCTGCTGTACCCCCTTGTTCTGTTTGAACAACTACCTACTTTTCTCTGTACAGATTCCTCAAGAGCCACTTTAACAGTTCTGAAATTCCCATTTTTCTCAGTATTATCCACAGTTTGTTAAGATCCACACAGTCGAATGCTTTTGCATAGTCTATAAAACACACGTAAACATTTTCTAGTATTCTCCACTTTCGAACGAGATTCATTTAGCATCGGCATTGGCATCTCGTCTTCCCGACTCCCTTAGCAAATCAAAGACCATCCACTAGAGGGACTGACACAGGGGCTGTGACAATGAACTCAAGTGTGATAATGATTGTGAGGATGGCGCAGATCTGGGTAGCGTTTCATCCCGTTGTATGCAGGGTTGCTGTCAGTCAGAATGGACTGACTGACACCTCAAAACGACAGTGAGCATTTCGGGAGAAATCATTCTGAGACCCTTTGTCTATGACATTAGTAAACTCTGGACTTTTGGATTTAAGTCACTTTTTGAAAAAAATGATGTTTTTATGGTGAATATACATATAAATAACAAAAATTGTACCATTCATACATTTTCTACATATGCAATCCCGTGATCAACTTTGAATCTAATACATTTTAAAGAAAACTTAAGTACCTATTAAGCAGAAAAAAATGCTAATAGGAAAAATTAAGAAAAAACATGAATGTCAAAGTTGGTATAGTTATTGGGAAAAATTGTATTCACAAATTACTATTATAATTCTGTTGTGAGGAATTGTCTCTATCAGTCAAATTCCACACATTATTTATTCATAAAATCACTCCACATAGGGAAAAAGACACTTACTTCTCCCTCTTTCACCCACCACTCTCCAGGGCTGGGCAGAGATTGCCTCATATGTTTTCTCCCATGACCTGGCTTCTAGATCAAAGGGAGTTAAAGGTTGGCAGGGTCAGCTCCAAAACCCTGGTGGCCTAGTGGTTAAGAGCTATTGTCTGCTAATGAAAAGGTCAGCAGTTTGAATCCACCAGATACTTCTTGGAAACTATATAGAGCAGTTCTACTCTCTCCTGTAGGGCCATGTGTTTTATAGGGTCTCTATAAGACAGAATCAACTTGACAGAGTGATTTTTGGGGGGAGTCCGGGGGGGGGATTGTGACGAGACAGGAATTAGCTTTGGGACGTCAGCAAGTCTTCTTTCCACTCTGGGAGTAGATCCATGATTCCAAAATAGGGGTTCTTGTTAACCACGTACATTTCCAGGTCTCTCTTCTTGGGAGGTTCTAACTGAGGGTCTGACCAGACCATTTGGAATTTTTTAAGAGCCTCAGGTGAACTTTAGAAACAGGATTAGGAACCACAGCAGTAAATTTCCACAGAACCCTGCAATTTTGACCTTCTCTGACCTCAAGGAAAACCCTAGTAGTTAGTCATTAAATGCTATGGCTACTGACCCAGAATTGGACGTTCAAATCCACCAGGTGCTCCTTGGAAACTCTATGGGGTAGGGCAGTTCTAATCTGACCTTTAGGGTGGCTGTGAGTTGCAATCGACTTGATTGATGGCACTAGGTTTTTTGGGTTTTGGTGACCTCAGGGATTAAGAGTTAGACCAAAAAGAAACCTAACCAAACCCACTGCCATGGCTCCATTCCAACTCATAGCCACCCTGCAGGCCACGGTAGAACTGCCCGCTGAGGGTTCCCAATGCTGTAAATCCTTATGAAATCCAGCTCCCCATCCTGCCAAGTCTTTGTTTCGCTTAGGGAAGAGCAATCGGTGGTTCCAAACGGGAGAAGACAGGCCTTTAGGTTAGCAAACGAGTGCTTTAACCACTGCGCACCAGGGCTCTGGAGTCAGGCTGACTGGGTTCCAACCCTAGTGCTGCCAGGAACTAGCTGTACCACCTACTTCCTTCACCTCCTGAAGGAGGGTGTGGCGTCTACTACAGCGCTGTAGCAAGAAGTCAGATACATGGAGGCCATCCTACACTGAGTACTGAGCGGGAAAAGCAAAACCAAACAAAGCAAACCCACAGCCCTTGAGTCGATTCCGACTGAGAGTGACCCTACTGCATAGAGTAGAACTGCCCTGCAGGGTTTCCAAGCAGCACCTCGTGGATTTGAACGGCCAGCCTTTGGGTCAACAGCCACAGCGCTTAACCACTACACCACTAGAGTTTCCAAAGGGGCAAAATCCTTGTTAAATCGCCATGTCATTCCCAAATAACTTGTTCTCGTCTCAGGCCTGGTTGGGCAATTTAACCCAGTGGGCAGTTTAACCAGCGGGCAGTTTGTGTCGCCACCTGGTGGTACATCTATGTCTTTGAGCCAGTAACTGCACACAGCTGCTTGCCCTTCCCACAGTCCCTGGGCTTCAAACAATTGCTCACCGTTTGCACAATCCCTCAGCCGTTGCACAATCCCTCCAGCTCACACCGAGCCTGGATTGGCCCCATGCAGAAATGTCCAGGCCTCGACAAAGGTACAGAGTGAAAGGACCTGGAATGCGGTTCAGTTAGCCTCACCTGCGAAGGACTCCCCAAACCTTACCGCTGCCTGGAGTTGATTCTAACTCCTAGAACAGAGTAAGGACGGCCGTCGTAGGGTTTCCAAGGCCGTAGTCTTTATGGGAGCAGACTGCCATGTCTTCCCCCTATGGAACAGCTCGTGGGTTCAAATTACAGATTTTTTGGTTAGCAGGGGAGTCCTTTAACCACTGCTCCCCCAGGGATCCTGCAGAAGGCTCAGCAAGTGCATTCCAGCGGCTGGAAGCCGTCCACACCCCCTGCCTCCATAGCGGTCCTGCTCAGACCCGACCCTGCTACCAGGGCCGAGCGTGCTCCACCTCCTCTTTCATAGCCAGGATGTGGGCCGGCAACCTGCCAAGGGCCTTGCAGACACCATCTCATGGGGCCCTCGCAACTCCTCTATAAGGTAGGGAACTAACTATACCTTTTCCACAGATGGAGATATTGAGGCTAAGAGAAGTTAAGTGACTGATTACAAAGTCACTCATCTGAAACCTGGGTGGATCTTAAACTACAGCTCTTTCCACTATGTCATAGTCCGCTAAGCAACTGGCCCCTCACCTTGGGTGGATGGAGAATTCACCTGGGGAGCTTAGAGAATACTGACACCTGGGCTTCACCTCAGAGACTCATAAACCCTGAATCCCCTCCCTGCCTAGTAGCCGTCAAGGTTTTATTCTTCTGTAGATAATTCTATTTTTAAGTCTTTCTAATAGAGGTCTCATGCAATATTTTTCCTTTTGACACTGACTGATTTCACTGAGCGTATCTTCCAACTGAAACTATGAGATGTTTTCTAAAATCGTCATTGTTTTTTATCATAGCATAGCATTCCGTTGAGTATATGTACCCTAGCTTGTTTATCCATTCCTCTGTTGTTGGGCACTGTTTCTAGTGTTCTGGTGTTTCTTCAGAGAAATGATTTCTCTACAAGTAAGGTGACTAATATGCTGTTATTTGATTCAGCATTTCCCTCACTTTGTGATTTATAATTTGACTATTATTTTCAAGACTAAGAATTTCAACATTTTGTTTAAATGAAATGTATTGCAAAATTGTTGGTAATGATTTACTAGAAATGTTAAATCTACCATGTGGTGATATTCTGGAAAAGTCTCTGAAGTTTGTTCTTTTTTGTAAATAATTGTATTTACTGTGGGTCTGCTGGTGTCAGGGGCTGTGCGAAGCTTAATCACATGTATTGATGAGCTCTAAACGCTTGTGATCTCAAATGCCGGCTTTGAAAGAGAGTCAGTTGTCAAAGGGTGACAATTCCAATACTGGATATGTTTGTGTTATAAAAGGAGAGACACTGACCAGATAAGAGTAAATATTAGAACTCTTCTGAATGAATAACTTTCCCTGTGACTTTATTCAGACCTCATGCTTTCCTGGGGACTCAGCTCCTGGAGTCAGAGAACCACCTCTGCCTGTTCCTGCTTCCCAGTGGTGGGACCGTCTCTGTGGCTCTGAAGATGTGAGCACATCAAGACAGCCCTCTGGAACTTCATGCTCTTATCTCCTCTCCTCTCCCGCTGCTGCTCCCCAATCTCTCCATACTATATTGAATCGTATTTTCTCTCAGGACAAACAACAACAATAACTAGCTAACTATTTTGCAATTATTACATTATTTTACAACTATTTTGCAATTGCACCAATTCTCCCATAACCCTAATAGTAAGTTACTGTCATTATCCTTCTTTATAGATGAGAATGCTTGGGAATTGAGGAATTTAATAAAACTGTCCTAGGACCATCCAGTAAGCAATGGAGCCTGGATCTGAACCCAGCCACTGGGCACTAAAAATCATGCTTTTCATTAAACACTGCATGCACTGAATGGGCTGTAACAGTGAGCAGCTGTTTCAATGCTAAAAAAACAAACAAACAAACAAACAAACACAACGTTACCAGTCTCTCTCAAATCTACAGCATGTGTTCATGTTACAAGAATTCAATCCAAGGTCCCTGACATACGACTTACTTGGCTGCATGACCAGCTTGAGGGAGGCCTGGCCAATCAATACTTAGGAGTCTGTGCGCCTAGTGGTTAAGAACTCTGCTGCAAACCAGAAGACTGACAGTCTGAGTCTACGAAGCACTCCTTACAATCCCTGTAGGGTTCCTATGGCTAAAAGCCACCAGACAGCAACGCTTTTTTTTTCTTTTTTTTTCTAAGACTGTAGCCTGGGTTTGAAGAGAGACAGAAAGGCAGCCAAGCAGGAGCTCCTCTGACTTCCTCACTTGTCCTCTCTGCCTTTTCTCTCTAGTGGATCCTCTGGTGACTGTGTATTCTGCAAAGACTCAGCCCCCGCAGCCCCACAACCTCCTGGTCTGCTCTGTGAGTGATTTCTACCCAGGCCACATTGAAGTCACATGGTTCCAGAATGATCAGGAGAAGGAGGCTGGGGTCGTCTCCACAGGCCTGGTCCGGAATGGAGACTGGACCTTCCAGATCCTGGAGATGCTGGAAACTATTCTTCAGAGGGGAGAGGTTTACTCCCGCCAAGTGGAGCACCCAAGCCTGACCATCCCTGTCACAGTGGAACGGAGTGAGACGCTCTCTGACCTCATTACTTTCTCACTCACCGAAAGCGGGAGAACTTTGCTTATTCCTGAGTGTCAGGTTTCTGCTCTTCCCACACCATGTTTTCATCTGCTCCGTGTTCTCCTGTCTTTCAGCACAGGTCACTGAGGGCAGCTCTGTGATCCTTTCCACAAACACCTATACTGTGGGGGAGGAGGCAGTTTTACCCGATAGGCAGAAATGAGGATGTCCTTGTTCTAAAACTTCTCATCATGTCACAGGACATGGCACCATTGTGTGCCTGGGTGCTGTTCCCTGACTCATGAGGCTGGGCCTCTGCTCCACTGCTGTTGCTCTCGTTGTGTAGACGTCCATTGTGATCTGAGGAGAGGAGCATCCTCTGCAAAGCAAGGCTTTTCCTGACCTGAGGGGAATGCACTCTCAGCCCTGTCTTTTACTAGCTCTGTCACTCTAGACAAGCTGCTTAACCTCCAGAGTCTCAGACATCTCACTTATCAGATATGTAGTCAGGGCTGTGATAGTCAATGAGTTCAATGCCTGCACTTGGGACCTCCTTGATGAGAGTTTTCAACTTTGTTTTTCAGAAGTGACCAGATACTCTGTTTTACAGAATAGACTGCCTCCCTCATTCTCAAAGCTCTGAATCTCAAAGTTTCAATTTGAGACTTTGGGTTTGGGGTAAAAAAATCACTACAACTGGCTTCTTTTAGGGGCACAATCTGAATCTGCACAGAGCAAGATGCTGAGTGGAATCGGAGGCTTGGTTCTGGGTCTGCTCTTCCCTGAGGTGGGGCTGCTCATCCACTTCCAGAATCAGAAAGGTAAGGAACCTGTTAGTTGGTAGGTGAGATGGCCTATTGACTTCTCTGAGGGAAAAAATATGGCATTGTTCCAGTGAGATTTCTGTATAGTGGTAGCCTTGTAGAAAGCTTTTGTTTTCCAGTCAATCCCAAATTTTAGGACATTTGGAAATGACCCATATCTATTTTGTCAAAGCATAGTGGTTATAACTTGTGGCAGATTAAAGGAAGGCTGCCATGCATGGAGATCTTAGGTCAGGACCATGGGGCAGATGAGAGAGGAGCCCCTGACGCTAATAACATTACACTGGATTTGGGTGGCAGAAGCTTCATAGACTGAAGGCTATGAGACCCTGCTGTCTACTCTGCCACTGGGTGAGGTGTGTTGCAGTGCAGAGAAATCTCATTTGGGAGATCCCACAGGTGGGGACCTGAGGAGTGGAGATAGATGTATCTCTGTTGTACATGTGTATTTTCCTCTTTCATCCCCAGTACACTCTGGACTTCTACCAACAGGTAATGAACTCTGATTCTCTTAGAATTGATAGTAGAGAAGACAAGAAAAGAGACAAAAACAACAGGAAAGACTCTGAATTCAGACTTCAGATCAGCAAGTTTGCAGTAAGATTCTTGTCTTGGATTCAATGCCCTGTGCTCCACAGCAGCATGAGGTCATGGAGATTTAGGGCATCTGTGCTTCTTCTGGCTGGATTGCTGTAACACGAGGGCCTAAGAGAAAGGGAAAGAAGTTGCTTGTAGAGTTAGGTTTGGAAACAACACTTTTCTGCCTCCTTCAGGCCTCTGAGCTGAATGAAGATGGTGACTCTCAAGAAACAACCTTCTGTCCCAGCTTTTCCAAAACATCAGAAGATTTTCAACTTCTGTCTTGTTCTTGGATCCGCTCGACGGCACTTGGCTTTATCTTGTTCTTCCAAAACAGAAGACTACTCAGGCTCTGGCTCACTCCTGTTTTACTGGCCCTAACCAAAAGTCCTCCTTCATGGGTTTCCACAGCCCCTGGCCTTGGCCTGAAGGTCCCCAATATTGCTTACAGTGCATTATATTGATTTTTTCCATTTTCTTTTTATTCAGTCCCTATACCTCTCCATGCATCTGAACTCACTGTCTGCTCACAGTACTTCATAAAAATTTTCTCAAATATCACAGAGTGAAAACCTCTGTTTTACAGCTTCAAGAAAAAGAAGTAAAAATTAAAGTGAAAATCAGCGTTGCATTGCAATAAATCAATTGGTATCACTTATATTCCTGAATTTTGGTCACTCATAGATCTGAAAGATTTCCTTGCTTGCTTAGGTTTTCTGTGTCCCATAAGGAATATTTCACTGTACCAGGGAAAGCCCTTCACTGAACCTAAACCATGGTAGTCTCCTACACCTCTGCATTATCAAAGACAGCTACATCATTCCCTTTCTACCATGGGCTACAGACGGGAGACAACAAATATGAGAAACAATGGTGTTTGAAACTGCTAGTTTGTCAGTGTTTCTAGTTAACTTTTTCATGAAGGCCTAGATATTTTTTCCAGGTTGCATCCATTCATGTTTTGAATCTTTCTGTGTGTGTATGTATCTGAACACATTAAGTGTGAAATGCTAGACTTAAACCCGAACATACGTGAAACTTATATTTTCCAAGGAAATTTTATTAAAAAGAAGGATAAATGAGGAGTGAGAAACTCTTTAATATGCTAAAATACGTACTGATTTTAGTAAATACGTTTTTTACAATGATGCCTCTTTTTTTAAATGCTCCAAGGAAACAGTCTAGAATTAAATGTCAAAAGAAATGAAGTTTAAGACGAACGGAGAGTTTCTAGGAAGATCTGTCCTACACTCAGTCCTTAAATAAAGTATAAAATTAATAATCAGAGATATTATTTATTATTTTTATTACCATTATCATCATTTGTGCATCTAAATCTGTCCAAACCCTGATGCCTTGCCAGTGGTAATGTATGATGTTGCAAACACTTTGGAAAAAATTTTGTCAGTATCTAAAAACTTACACATTTGTCATGTTGTTTTGTTAGGTATCTTCGAGACGGTTATGACTACAGTAACTGTCACTGAATTTTATCCCCAAAACACATGTCGACTTGGTGAGGCTGTGATTCCCACTCTGGGCGGTTGTCTTCCATCCTTACCTTGTGTTACAAATCCTGACATCTGCCTGTGGTTCAAGAGGATTACAGTGGGCTGGAACACCTTTGCTCAGTTGCATCCCTGATCCAATGTAAACAGAGTTTCCCCGCGGTGTGACACTCATCACCTTTTATTTTACAGAAAACAAAAGGCAAAGAAGATAGCAGAGAGCTGGGGACCTCTCACCACTAAGAAAGTAGTACCAGGAGCAGAGTGAGTCCTTTGGACCTGGGGTTCCTGTAGCGAGAAGCTCTTCGTCCAAGGAAAGGTTAGTAATAAGTACATTCCTCCAGAGAGACAGAAAGTATTTCCCTGGAGCTAATGCTCTAAATATGAACTTCTACTTTACTGTGATGAATCAATTTATCTGCTAAAGCCATTCATTTGTGATTGTGTTATGTCAGCACTAGATGATTATGTGGTGTGACCTTATGTACAGCAGAGCAAAACGTTGATCCTGCAGCATCCTCACAACTGGTGCTATGCTTGAGCCCATTATTGCAGACACTATGTCAATGTCAATCCATCTTGTTGAGGTTCTTCTCTTTCATTGACCCTCGACTTTACCAAGTGTGACGTCCTTTTGTTCCCTCCTGATAACATGTCCAAAGCAAGTGGGATGAAGTCTCACCATTGCCACTTCTGATGAGCATTACGACTCTACTTCTTCCAAGACAGACTTGTTGGTTCTTCCAGGACTCCATTGTACACGAGGCCTGACAGTTAAGCTTGGGAACTTGCCACCATGTGCTTACATTGACAGCACTGTACGCACAGCTCAGCAAGATTTCATAACTGTGGTATATCACTGTGTCACAATTGTGTTCATGTCAACATTGGCAGTGACTAGCTGAGTGCCATACATTATTATATGTGTTTGTGTGTCACCACAAGAACATGGCAGCTTGAATTGCAGCAATGAACAAACATTAAATTTGTTGTTCAACTTGGCAAGAGTGGAAGTGAAATCAGGGACATGTTTACTCCAAGTTTATGGGGATAGTGCCAAGAAGAAAACAGCAATGTACAAAGGAATTAAACATTTTTTCTGAGGGGAGTGAAAGAGTCACTGATGAAGAGAGGTTAATGAGGCCAGTAACGAGCAGAACAGAGAAAAACATTGCAAAAACTCATTAAATTTTGTGTCAAAATCATTGGCTGACTGTGAGAAGCATAGCAGACCAAATAAACATCGATTAAAAAAACAGGAAAATCTTAACTGAAAATCTTGCCATGAAAAAGGTGTATGCAATAATGGTCCCAAAGAAGCTCACCAATAAACAAAAGCAAAGGAGAGTCGAAGTTGGCCAAGACCTTTTGGAAAGGCAAGACAGTGTTTTGGGCCGCGTTATCCCTGATAATGAAACATTGGTGTGCCAAGATGACTCTGAAACAAAGCATCAAACTGCACAATGGAAGTCAGCCAATTCTCCAGGACTGAAAAAGTTTAGTTAGTCCAAATCAAGAGTTGCAATGATGTTGCTAAACTTTTTTGATATTAGAGGCATTGTTCATCATGTATTTGTACAAACTGGACAACCATTTAGCCAAGTTAATTATCTGGAAGTGCAGTAAAGAATAGGTGACAAAGTTAGACAAAAGCAACCTGAATTTTTCCCAAGTCATGGCTCTTGCGTCACAACAATGCACCAGCTCACACAGCACTGTCAGTGAGGGAGTTTTTAACCAGTAAACAAATAACCATATTGAAACACCCTATCTGCTCTCCTGATCTGGCCCCCAATGGCCAGATAAGGCAAATATTGAAAGAAAGACATTTTTGTGACATTAAAGACATCAAGGGTAATATGATAACAGCTGTGATGGCCATTCCACATAAAGAGTTCCAAAATTGCTTTGAAGGGTGGACTAGGCACTGTCATCAGTGCATTGCTTCCCAAGGGGAGTACTTCAAAGATAACTGCAGTAATATTCAGCAGTAGGGTATGTAGCACTTTTTGTAGTATGAGTTTGCGAACTTAATTGGCAGATCTCGTGTGTGTGTGTGTCTATGTGTGTGTTTAAATTCAGAAACATGCTGACTTTGGTCAAGATGGTCTTATGCTATCCTCCTTCCTTCAGTTAATATGGAGGATTGTATTACTTGATTCTCACATTCTATAACAATCTTACATTTCAGGAATCAAGCCAACATGGTCATGAAGATTTATCTTTTTATATATGGTAGAGAGTGTCCCTCCTGACCTGGGCTTTGAATATATGAGACTAACAAACTGTCAGTCTCGTCTGTCAATGTCAGATGTTGTGTGTTGGGCTATCTTGTACTATTTACATTTACAATGTGCTTATTCATCAGTGGGTAAATAGGAGGTGATCAGAAGATCTTCAGACCGGAAAGCAAGAAATAAGCTATGTCTGCTAACCAAAAGGTTGGCAGTTGAAATCCACCAGGCGCGCCTTGGGAACTCTATGGGGCAGTTTGACCCTATCATTTAGGGTTGCTGTGAGTTGGAATCGACTTGACAGCAGTGGATTTGGCTTTTTGATTTATTCTAGGTTGGCATGGGGATCTAATAAAAATGTCCAAAGAATCTGCAAAACAGAAACTTCCTAGAATAAGAGAACTCAGAACGTTGCAGGACTCAAGAGGAACAAAAACATGAATTGCATTTCGATATAGAGCAATGAAGACAAAAATTGGAAAGTATTATATCATTTACAATCACTCAAAGGAAAAAAGAAGCTTAAGTATACCTCTAACAAAAGATGTACAGAACTTATGCTGAAGTGTTGATGAAAGAAAGCATACAAAATCTAAAAAACTGGGAAGACAAAGTGTGTTCATTGACTAGAAAACCCAGTACAGTAAAGATGCCAATTCTCCCCAAAGTGGTATCCAGATTTAATGCAATTTCTATCTATATCTTAGAAAGAGTTACTGTAGATGTAGACAAATAAATTCTAAAATGTATATAGAAAAGCCAAGAATATAGAACACCTACAACAAATTTGATAATATAAAACATACTTGGAAGAATGTTGATAGATAATCAATACTTATTGATGTTTGCAGAGGAACATACTCACAGATCCATGGAACAGTGTAAACCAAACTCACTGCCATCAAGTTGACTTCAACTCCTAGTGACCCTGTAGGATAAGGTAGAACTGTCTTACAGCATTTTCAAGTACCACTTAGTGGGTTCAAATAGCCAGTCTTTTAACTAGCAGTCATGGCACTTAACCACTACACCACCAGAGTTACCATGGAACAGTATGAAAAACCCAGAAATGGACCTACACTGGCACAGCTAACTTATTTTGGACAAAGGTGCAACATAACTCAATGTAGGACAGCCTTTTCAGATGAAGGTGCTGGAGCAAGTGAGTATACGCAGGCAAAGAAAGAGAAAGGAAAAGAAATGCAACCTAATTCTCACAATTTATACAAGAATTCAGAAAGCCTGGGAACATAGTGGTTTCACGCTACAGCTGCTAACCAAGAGGTCGGCGGTTCAAATCCACCAGGCGCTCTTTGGAAACGCTATGGAGCAGTTCTACTTTGGTCTATATGGTTGCTATGAGTCGGAATCAACTCAGGGGCAGTGAGTTTGGTTTGGTATACAAGAATTCACTTAAAAGAGATCCTAAGCTTAAAAGTAAAATTGAAAACTTTAGAAAAGAACACAACAAGAAATCTTCAGGGCCTAGTGCTTGGTGAAGAGTTCTTAGACATGACATCTAAAGCACAATGCATAAAAGAAAAACATCAATAAATTGGACTTTGTCAAAACTGAAAACCTTTGTTCTGAGAAAGAGTTTACTGGAAGGTTGAAAGGAGAAGTTACAGATAGGGAGAAAATATCTGCAAAGCGCATAACGCACAGAAGACATTTATCTAGAAAATATAAAGAACTCTCACAGCTGTACATGTGAAGTTTCTAGAAATCATGAATGTTTTCCCACCTGTATGTTTACCACAATACAAATCAAGAATGTAGGATGGTGCTCCCGTAAATAGAATTATATGCTAATGAAGATTGTTAGTTAAAAGGTATGTAGCTGAGAACACATTGCATTAATAAATACTTCTCATGTAAACTGTATAGAGGCTTATGAAAAATCTCCTTATTTGTTGCAATAATTTAAAAAAAATGAGAAAACTTGATTTAAGGCATAAATATCCTATCCTGTTGCATCCAATCTGCTTTCTCACGGTTGTTGTTAAGCACTGTCAAGTTAGTCCCCACTCGTAGCTACCCTATGTAAAACAGAACAAAACACTGCCCAGTCCTGTGCCATTCTCACAATTGTTGTTTGTTTGAGCCCATTGTTGCAGCCACTGAGTAAATCTATCTCATTCTTCTTCTTTTTCACCGACCCCCTACCAAGTCTGATGTTCTTCTCCAGAAACAAGTCCTTTCTGACAACATGTCCACCGTACCTGAGACAAAGACTCACCATCCTCACTTCTGAGGAGCATTCTGGCTGTTCTTCTTGCAAGACAAGAAAAAAGTGTTTATCAGCTGCCTTCTAAACACTTCAGAAACTCAGATTGTTCTGGAAAGTAGATAGAAACATGAAGGAAAGGTTATTTCTCCGGAAACAGTTAGCCTCTTTTTTCATTGAAGTTGTTGTTGTTAGGTGTCTTTGAGTTAGTTCCCACTCATAGCAACCCTGTGTACAACATAAAAAAATTTTGCCAAGTCCTAGGCCATCATCACAATCATTGTTATGCTTGAACCTATTGTTGCACACTCTGTGTCAATTCATCTCGTTAAGGCTCTTCCTCTTTTTCACTATCAGTCATGATGTCCTTCTCCAGTACTGATTCCTCCTGTTAACATGTCCAGAGTATGTGGGAGGTAGTCCTTGCTTCTAATGAGAATTCTGGCCATTTCTTCCAAGAGAGATCAGTTTGTTCTTTCGGAATTCCATGGCATATTCAATATTCTTTGCCGATACTACAGTTCAAATGTATCAATTACTCTTCATCTTCTTTATTCATCATCTATCTTTCACGTGCATATGAAGCAATTCGAAATACCTTATTTGGGATTAGCGCACTTAGTCCTCAAATGACAGCTTTACTTTTTAACACTCTAAAAGAGGACTTTTGCAGGAGATTTCCCAATGCAGTGTGTCACTTGATTTCTTTATTGCTGTTTCTACAGGCATTGATTGTGGATCCAGGTAAAACAAAATCCATGATAGTTTCAGTATTTTCTCTATTTATCATCATGCTGCTTTTGTTCCATTTGTGATGTTTTTCTTTCTTTTTTTATGTGGAGATGTAATCTGTACTGAAGCTTGTGGTTTTTGGTCTTCATCCATAAGTGCTTCAAGTCTTCATCCCTTTCAGTAAGCAAGATTGTAATCTTCATCATGTAAGTAGTTAAATGAGCCTTCCTTCAGTTTTGAAGTCCTGTGCTTCATACAGTTCAGGTTCTTGAGGTTATTTGTTGAGATCAAATAAGTATAGTGAAAGATACAAGTCTGGCACACATCTTGCCTGTCTTTAGACCATGTAGTATCCCCCTGTTCTGGTTGAACAACTACCTCTTGGTCTATGTAGTTTCCTCATGAGCACAAGTGTTCTATAATTCCTGCTCTTCATAATGTTATCCACAATTTCTTATGATCCACACCGTCCACTGTCTTTGTATAGTCAATACAACACAAATTAACTTTTTTCTTGTATTATCTGCTGTCAGCCAGGGTCCATCTGACAAGCAATGAAATCCCTAGTTTCAAGTCTTCTTCCAAATTCATCTTGATATCTGCTGAAAGTGATTTTGAGTGATCTTTAGCTAAATTTTGTTGCACGTGATATTAATGATATTAGTCCAACATTTGGTTGCATCACCTTTCTTGGGAATGGCTATAAATATGGATCCTTCCTAGTCGATTGGTCAGGTAGGGGTCTTCAAATTTTCTTGGCGTAGATGAAGTGAGTACTTCCGGTGCTGCATTCTTTTGTTGAAAGATCTCAGTTGGTATTGCTTCGATTCCTGGAACTTTGTTTTTTGTCAAAGCCTTAAGTACACCTTGGACCTCTTCTTTCAGTACCATCAGTTCCTAATCATACGCTACATCCTGAAATGGAACGTCGACCAACTCTTTCTGGTATAGCAAGTGTGAATTCCTTTCATCCTTTTTTGTGTTTCCTGTGCCACTTTTTCCCCCTGTAGAATTGATCAATATTGCAATTCAAGGCTTGAAATTTTTCTTCAGTTCTTTCAGCTTGAGAAATGTCTACTGTGTTCCTCCCTCTTGGTTTCTATCTCCGGCACTCTGCACCTGTCATTGCAATGCTTTCCTTTGTCTTCTCAGGCCATGTTTGCAATCTTCTGTTCAGCTGTTTTACATCATCATTTCTCCCATTTGCTTTAGCTACTCAACTTTTAAAAGCAAGTTTCAGAGTCTATTTTGACATTCATTTGGGTCTTTTCTTGACCTCTTGTTTTCTGCATATATGATGGCTTTGATATCATTCCACAATGCATCTGGTCTTCAGTCATTAGTGCTCAACACATCAAATCTATTCTTGAGATTGACTCTAAATTCAGGTGAGATATACTCAAGGTCCTACTTTGGATTTCATGAACTCATTCTAATTGTCTTCAGTTTCAACTTCAGCTTTAATATGAGTAGTTGATGATCTGTCCCACAATAGGCCCCTGGCCTTGCTCTGACTCATAATATTGAACTTTTCCATTATCTGTTTCCACCTACATAGTTTATTTGATTTCTGTGTATTTATTCCTCCTGTGAGGTTCGTATGTATAGTTGCCATTTATGTTGTTGAAAAAGGTATTTGTGATAAAGAAGTTGTTGTCTTGCAAAATGCTGTCACACAATCTCTGGCATTGATTCTAATACCGAAGGTCATATTTTCCAACTACCAATCCCTCTTCTGTGCTTCCAGCTTTTGCCTTCCAATCATTAGTAATTATCAGCATACTCCTATTATATTCTCATCCATTTCTGACTGCAGAAGTAGATAAAAACTTTTCTATGTCTTCATCTTCGGCTTTAGTGGCTGGTGCATACATTTGAATAACCTTTGTATTAACTGATCTTCCTTGTAGGTGCATAGACATTATCCTATCACTGACAGCATTGTGCTTCTGGGTAGATTTTGAAATTTTCTTTTCCACAGTAAATGCAACATCATTCCTCTTCAACTTGACATTCCCAGCATAGTAGGCCATATGAATATTTGATTCAGAATGGCCAATATTGGTCGACTTCAGCTCACTGAAGCCTAGTATATGAATGCTTGTGTATTCCATTTCATTTTTGACAATTTCCAATTTTCCCGGATTTGTGCTTCACACGTTCCACATTATGACTATCAAGGGGTGCTTGCAGCTGTTTCTTCTCATTTTGAGTCATACCACATCAGTAAATAAAGGTCCTGAAAGCTTGACTTCATTTATGTCATTAAAGTCGACTCTACTTCGAGGAGGCAGAGCTCTTTAGCAGTTGTATTTTGAGGTCCTTCCAACCCGAGATGCTCATCTTCCAGCACTCTATTAGACAATGTTCTGCTGCTGATCATAAGGTTTTCACTGACTAATTTTTTTCAGAAGTAGACTACTGGGTCTTTCCTCCTAGTCTGTCTTAGTCTGGAAGCCCAGGTGAAACCTGCCTGTCACAAGTAACCCTGCTAGTATTTGAATACTGGTGGCATCTTTTCCAGCATCGCAGCAATGTGCAAGCTCCCATAGTATGACACACTGACAGAAACATGGAGGGGTATTGAAGTGGTCAGATACAATTACAAATTTTTTTGATATTCTTTTGTGTTTTTCTAACATAATAATCTATAATTTTTGTAAATTATAATCAGGCATTAAGGAGTTTCAGGGTAGTACAAACAGTTAAAGGCATCAGCTACTAGGCAAAAAGGTTAGTGGTTCAAACATACCCAGAAGCACTACAAAGTCAAGCCTGGAAACCTACTTCATAAAGGACATGGCTTGGAAACCCCGTGGAGCAATTCTACTGCACACGTGTGTAGTCTGCATGGGTTGCAACTGACTGTATGTCAACGAAAGCAGCTGTAACAACAGGGCAGTAAGTCTGTGGTATGCGCATGTGTTCATCACTGGCCAGCACAGGCTGGCTCACAGGGACAAACTGAAAGCTTTTAGAGGTAGTTGGATCAAATATTGTAAGGATCTGATAGAAATAATCCTGTTAATGAAGGGAAGTCTAAGTTTCAGAAGAAGACATTCTTCTGAAAGTCCCTGACCATCAACTGATGATGTCATTGGAGTCGAATGCTGATTGGTTCCCTGTGTCCAGGTTGCCCAATCCAGAGGTAAGGCAGTCAGGGCCTTGGTTTCTATTATTTGGGATGTGATGGAGGAGAATCATAGGTGTCCCTTAGGGTGACTTTCCTGCTTCCCTCTTATCCTGTGCTCTTCTGTTCTCCAGCATGGTGTGCTCCCCCCAGGACGCCTGCATGGTAACTCTGATGCTGCTATTGATGGTGCTGAGCCCGCCACTGGTTCTGTCCAGGGACACTCCACGTAAGTGTACGATGTGGATGGTAGCTATTATGGGGTGGAGTGGGGTGGGGTCAGATAGGGAAAGAGTTAATTTTGTCACTGTGTCCAGGCCACGTCATCATGGTCTTTAAAAAAAATTTTTTTTTTTCTTCAGTAATTATCTACTTTGATTGTATGAATCTGAAATTCTTCTCACCACAAGTGAACAGGGAACTGTTCATGAGAAAGTCGCTTTTAGGAGAGACACGAGTGGTGAGAAGAAGACAACCATGTGAAGATCTAAAGGACAAGTGTCCAAGGAGAGGAAACTACAGGAGAGAGGTTTAAATGGGATAGGATGTTTGCTGTGTTTGTGGGTGAGAAAGAAGGTTTGAGTGACTGGAGCTTAGCAAACAGGGGGGAGAGCGGCTAAGATGAGGATGGAGAGAGACTCAGGGACCAAATCATTTAAGATTGTGACAGTCATGGTAAGAAATTTGAATTTTATTTGTACATAGATTGGTGAAACCACTGGAGTGTTATATGGACAGGTGATTTATACTTACTTTTTAAAATACACATACACGTAGTAGATGTAGAATGGATTGTAGAGTTCATAGATAAAGGTGAGTGGACAGTTTATAAACACTGTAGAATTCTCCAGGGAAGACATGTTTGGGGCTTCATTCAGCATCTAGTGATATTCACAAAGACAAGTGGACAATTTAGGTTAGATTTGGGGTAACTTACTGATAGATAAAATGTGAGTGATGAGGAAAAGAAGGAATTCGAGTTTATCTCTAAAGATTTATCTTGATTACCTAAGTTGATATCACTGTCTTCATAAAGTCAGGGAAGATTAAGGGAGAAAATGACTTGAAGTGGAAGACTGTAAATAAAAGTTTTGTTTAATCCAGGTTTGCTATGTCACTTTGACATTCATGAGAAGCTGTCGAGAGATAAATTAAATATATAAGACTTGAACTTAGGTAGTGTCTAAGGCTTGAGATAAACAAGTTGGTGTCATCAATACATGGATTGTACAAAATGCTGGAAAGTAGAGGAGGTCACACAGGGACAGACAGTAAGAATAGAAGGGGAGGGTCAAAAGCCAAGCACAGAGGCATCTTCATATTGAAAGTTGATCTAACTCCACTAAAAGACCACAACTGATGGCCCGGGTGCTTTGGGGTTCCCCTGGGAGCACGGCCCCAGGCTCTGATGCTGCCCCTGTCCATGAATCATGGTGAAGATCAGCTCTTCAGACAGCAATGGATTGGACTTGGCAACGTCCACATTTTGTGGGCACTTCGTGGTTCTAGGATGTCGTCCTGCTGACCTCATGCTGGAGGAAGGGGAGTGGGTGGAGAAAAGGAGATAGGAGACTGTTGGGAGGATAGGACACGTATGGAACAGAGAGGAAGAGTGTGCTGTCACCGTGTAGGGAGAGCAGTGGAAGCTGCACATAGGTGAGCATGGAAATTTACATGAGAATGTACATTTTCATTCAGTCATAATAAGAAAAAATTATGCAAAAAATAAAGCAAAAACAAAGTTGATCCAAGAAGATTGAATCAGCCAAGGAGACAGAAAAGGAGCACCAGTGATGAGGGAAGAAAACCAAGAGAATGGGCTGATGCACAGAAGCCAAGGAGAGTAACTCGGTTACAGGAGGGAGGGAGCAGCCAGGTGTGGTGAACACCACTAAGTAGTGGCTGAGGTGAGAACATGACAGAGAAGTGAGCACTGGGTTTGGTGAACCTGACATTGGCAGATTCAGTGGTACATCCAGGTTGGGGACTAAACAGCATGAAGAGAAACGAGGGCATTAAGAAGTGAACTCAGGATTAGAGACAACTCTTTTGAGTAGGTGCCCTCAGGGACATCCTGAGCTCTGGAACCACAGAGCTCTCTGGACTTAAAAATATAAGACTAAAGGGGCCTGAAGAGAAGCTGGGAGGAACTGGGAACCAAGATGGGTAGACAATGGCAAGGAAGCGCTAGGGTGTCTTTATATGTGATGTTGACTGGTCAGGGGCAAAATCATTGACTTGCACAACAGGGATTTATTATTCACTTAAAATACACCAGCAGCTGCCCTAGATAAAGAGGACAGTGTGATGAGCAAAACAAATCATCTCTGTCAGCATAAATCATAATAACATTTTATAGTAACTGTGCGCAAGGCCTGTGAATGGAATGGTTGCAAGTTCAGATTTAGGTGTGTAGAGTGACATGAGCAGAGCTCCTTTGTGACACTTGACTACACTACAGTTTGGGAGAACATGACATGCAAAAGGGGAAGTGATAAAGTCTCAGTATTTCAAAAGTTCAGTAAGTTTAGAAGATGTGGTACCCAGTATTGTTGAAGGCTGCTGAGAAACTGAAATGATTAAGAACAATCTACTGAATTAGGGCATTGAGAGGTCTGCCAGTCTTCACTAAGAAGGACACTGGCACTTGACCAGTGTACAAGTCTAAGAGCATGTAATTAATCACTTGCAGAGCATAAATAGAGTGTCCTTTGGCTGGTGAAGTGCTGGGACGCTGGAGGCAGATTCCTGAGTTCTGATCCTTGCTTCACCTGCCATGAAATATTTGACTCTGGATGAATCATATGGCCCCTCTGTGCATTAGTTAGTAAACCCTGGTGGCATAGTGGTTGAGTGCCATAGATGATAACCAAAAGGTTGGTAGTTACAGTCTACCACACATTCCTTTGAAACACTACTGGACAGTTCCAATAGGCACTTTAGTTGCTTCAATTGTCAAATAAGTAAAATAATATCTCCTTCATTCAGTAGCATTGGGCTTCATTAAATTGTTTTGAGGATTATAACAGATGATATATTCAAAGCTTTAGGAATTTTTTCCTGCTGCATTGTACTCTTCCTTCAGTGCAAGCTATTATTTTTCTATTCATTCACATATCTATGGATGTTATGTCCAAAGTAGCTGTCAAATCAGCCCACCATCTTCCAGTCACCAATCTGTTGCCATTGTTCAAGACACTGGCATCTTGTGCCTGGATTATTCTAGCAGCCCCCAAACTTACTTCTTTTCTTCCACTTTTGCATTTTTCCAATTCCAATTCATTCTTTACTCTGTTGTCAGTGATGTCTGAAAAAATACACAGCTCTAGAATTCCATTTCTCAAATTCTTAGAGCCAGATGTCCTTTGTAAGTTAGAGTTTGGGAGCTAAAAATTAGCTTTCCCAATTATTTATAAACACCTTCAATGGAATAAAAACAGATAACCTATAACCAAACACATCAATATTTCTATACACAACCCTGTGAGTACTCATACTTGTACAATAATTACACTATATAGTATTTTGGATGATTTTTTAATAAGAAATAACACATGAATAGTGGGATAAATATAGGATAAAAAATCCACTATATTTTTCTTAGAGAAGATATTCAGTAATACTTCCAACTTACATATGACTCACATTAAGCCAAGTATTCTTTTACTACATATCTATACTTATTAGATTCTACTCTGTGAGGCTCTCAGGTAGTAAATACATCAGGGTCCCTGCTATCAATATCATCAAGTTGGGTTGTCCAGTGAATTTTTCCAGGAATGGAATTCACAAAGGATGAAGCAGCACTCATGAGCCTGTCATTACAAAGCCTCCTTGCAGCCCCACTGCAGCTCTGGGTCAGCAACGTCTCCATACCTGAGGAAGCTGCCATGCTCTCCAGTTCCATGGTGAATGTGCTGGGTTCAAGGCTATTGGCTGTAGGTTAACTGATCGCCTATTCCTGACGTGTCATCTTTGGGAACTTTCCACCTGTGCTCTCAGTGTCACCACTGCCATGCTCCTATCATCCCAGGAATGCCCAATAGGGGCCTTATTTTCAGTGCTCAGTATGATTTGATGTCAGCTTCCTCTGATTTATTTAAGCTTTTATGTGACAGACTCCCAGCATATACTGAAGTTTGATAATTCTTTCTCCTTAGTGACATGACAGTTTTTAAAATCCTATCTGCTAGCTTATTTGCAAAGTCAGCATAGCCCCAAATCTGTGCCTAACATTTGTTAAGGTTGATTTATTAATTTTAGCACCTTTAAAACATTTTTACCATATTTTATTGTGTTTTAAGGAGCAGTTTAAAATCCAAGTCAATTTGCCATAGAAACCCCTGCACACACACCCCTCTGTGCACCTCTAGCTGCTCTCCTAACCCTGTGACAGCATAGTCCCCCTTTCAATCCTGTACTTCCACTATTTCTTCAACCAACTCTTGTCCCCTCCTCTCCACCCTCCAATCTTGCTTCTAGAGAGGAGCTGCTCCTACAGCCTCATATATGTATTTATGCCAAGAAGCACACATTTCACCAGCATCTCTCCATGTCTTATAGTCTAGTCCATTCTTTGTCTGGAGCATTGGCTTCGGTACTGGTTTCAGCTCTGGGCTGGCAACAAGACCAAGGCCCATGTTCTCCAGGGACCCTCCAGGATGTCAGACCATTCAGTCTGGTCTTTTAATAGAGTTCTAGATCCGCATCTCTGTTTTTCTCCCGCTACATCAGGGACTCTATGCTGTTCCCTGTCAGGGCAGTCATTATTGGTGGCCAGGGACTATCTAGTTCTTCTGGCAATTGTGGCATCTTAAAAAGTCACTAGTAATTGGCTTTTTCCAGAAATTTTTAGATTTCTCAACCTCTGTAAATTGCAACAAACATGGAATTTAAAAACTGTTTATAGCACTGGGCTACTAACCTCAAGTTCAATGGTTCAAACCCAAGAACTGCTCCCCAGGAGACAGATGTGAAAATTTACTTCTTTATTTATTGTTGTTGTATACCATCAAGTCAAATCAGATTCATAGCCACCCTTATAGGACATTGCATAACTGCCCCAAAAGGTTGCCTAGGATGAAATCTTTATGGGATAAGATCACCATGTATTTTCTCCCATGGAGCAGCTGGAGGGTTTGAACTGCTAGCCTTTCAATTAGCAGCCTAGGGCTTAACCAAGTGTGACCAAGTCTCCTTCCATAAGGATTACAGCCTTGGAAACCAAATAGGGCAGTTCCCGGCTGTTCGATAGAGACCTGCCGTAAGTTGTGATTGACTCAATCGTTAGTTAGGAGTTTCGGCATTGGATAAAAAAGGCCTTGGACACATGCTTCAATATAGCTGTATCACTGGCAGAAATTAAAAGCTATAAACTTTACTGTTTACACAAAGTTCAGGAGAAGCGTATGTGGAGCAGTTGTACAGAGACAATACAACTTCACAGTTTTCTCCTATTTCACTCAACTCAGTGGTAGTGGGTTTGATTTCTTTGGTACAATGAACTTAAGCCACTGATAGAAAGTCTTCAGTAAACCAGTCAGAAATCAGACCTCTGGTTATCATGTTTTCCTTTTTGAAAATTAATGCACAAGTAAAACACTCTTTTCAGACATCCGGATTTCTTACTTTTTCCATTGATTACCTCCTTTTCTGTTTCCATTGTGGCTTAAATATGTGGAACAGAACATGCTCCACTTTAACAAATTCTGCATGTGGAATTCAGTCATGCTGAGAACTGTTCACTCTGTTTTGGAAGAACTTGGTATTAGCACACCTGCTGTTAGAATGCATAATCGCTTTGGACAGTCTCTCCTTAGACACTGTGAATTCTTTGTTCCTTTGTTTTTAAGAATTCAGTCCCAGTATAGATCTTTTTGACCCAGCAAAGTAAATTTGTTCTCAACTAAGATGTATATCTGATGTAATTAGGAACACTTTTTCATGCAATTTTAATGTATTTCATAATTAACACTTACTTTCTTACCAAAGATTTTTTTTTTTTAGATGGTTTTCACCAGTGGTTCTCATCCGGGAACAACTTTGTCCTTCATGAGGTACCTGGCAATGTCTAGAGACATTTTTCTTTGTCACATTAAGGGAGACACTGTTGGTATCTGATGGGTAGAGACCAAAGGTGCTGCTAAACATCCCACAATGCCTAGGAGAGCCCACACAAGGAAGAAGTGTTCAGTCCAAAATGTCACAGGGCCAAGCCTGCAAACACTAGCTTACGTGGTGCTGCTTCTAGAAGTTCTAGACTTGCATGTCATACATGCACATGCTTTGCTCATTTTTTCATGGTTTGTTTTAGCTTGTTTCTGTGCTTAAACTGCTAGCAAGTTTAGTACCTTGTTGTTGCATTTATTCAGTCAGTGTGAGGTCAAGATATCAAGTATTTTTTTTTTCTTTTATGCAGTGTCTTTCAGTATTTCATCAGTACCTGGTCATCACCATCTCTGCTAACATACACGGTCATGACTGCCACAGTATTTTTCAGTGTAATGCCTAATGTGACAGCAGTAATTCTACATCCTATGCTTTAGCCTTTTTTTTATCATTTTAAACTACAAGATTATTCTTTAACTTTTTGTTGTTGTTGTTGTTGACATTTTGACAGTTCATAGTTCAATTAAACTTAAAAGAAAACCCAGAGGAATATACAGACGCGTGTAGGCGTGTCGGCGCTCACACACCCGGCCAGATTTACCAAATGAGTTTTGGCATGCACTTGATTTTTTTTTCCCACTGAGATCCTTGGATTTTGAAATACAGTTAAGGGACAGGGGGCCTGTATTAGATCATGGTTAAATCTGTTCGAAGCAGTAACTTCCCATTTCCTGTTACATTTAGTATGAATCCAGAGTCACCTGCAAGTTTTTTGAATTACCAGGCTCCATGTCATTTCTCCACTTGGCCTTTTCTGCCCTTTCTCCTCACTCTCTGCACTTCAGTGAAGCCTTTTCTTCTGATTTTTTGTTTGAAGTTCATCAGTTCTTTTGAATCTTTACACACGGTATTAGCTTTACCTGAAATGTGCCTCCCTTTCAGCCCACACTCACATACGCTACAGTTTTCCCCTCGCTCAGTCGACTTAATGTTTCACGTCATCGGTCTTCACTATCTAGTGCTGCCATAACAGAAATACCACAAGTGGGTGGCTTTAACAGAAATTCATTTTCTCACAGTTGAGGAGACTGGAAGTCTGAAATTGGATGCTGGCAACAGGGACAGATTTTCTTGCTCGGATGGGTCTGGAGGAAAGCTGTGTCTCTAATTTCTCTTCCGCAGAGAGCTTCGTGTGACTTGACATCTCTCTTCCCCATGTCTGCTTACTTGCTCAATCTACTCTTCGTATATCTCATGAGGGACAAACTTCAGACCCAACCTACACTAGTACTGTTTCCTTACCAATGCAAGGAAAACTTATTAGGATTTACACCGCCTTTTGGGGGTGGGAGGACACAACTGAATCCACAGCATCGTCATAAAGTCACTTTTCAGAGGGTCCTTCCTGAAGAAGCTCTGCAGAATGCAGGAGGTGGGAGTGTTAGAGGAACAGGCGAAAAACTGAGGGCGGTGACAGGACAGGAAGCTGCAGGAAAGGCAGGGATGGGGACAAATCCCCCTATGGCTCCAACTAGGAGACCTCCAGCCAAGCATCTAAGCAGTAGGGGATCACAGGACCGGGGGACAAGGGGCGCCCTGGCCCTGCGAGGCCTCATCCAGGATCCCCCAGGGGCCTGACTGGTGGGCTTCGCTGCCAGTTTCTTCCTCAGAGGCCTCAGGTGACGGGATCTTCCTGTCTTCACAGCACATTTCCTGGAGCAGGCTAAGCATGAATGTCATTTCACCAACGGGACAGAGCGAGTGCGGTTTCTGGACAGGTATTTCCATAACCGGGAGGAATTTGTGCGCTTCGACAGCGACGTGGGCGAGTACAGGGCGGTGTCGGAGCTGGGGCGGCCGGAGGCGGAGGCCTGGAACAGCCGCAGGGCCTTCCTGGAGCAGCGGCGGGCCGCGGTGGACGCCTTCTGCAGACACAACTACGGCGTGGTGCAGAGCTTCTCCTTGCAGCGGCGAGGTGAGCGCCGGGAGACTGTGTGTGTGTGCGCGCGCGTGTGTGTATGTGCGTGTGTGTGCGTGCTTGAGCGTGTGCGTGAGCGTGTGCTTGGTGTGGGCTTGAGCATCAGCGGGAGGAGGAAGGAAGAGAGTGAGTGTGAGTGTGTGGGGTGTGGTTGCAGCAGGGGCCTTACAGGTTGTCCTGGGGGTCAGCGTGGGGAGACATAAGGGGGGACAGGAGACGAGACTGTCCCCATCTGGGGGGCTAGGGTGAGACGAGTCCCAGGCTGTCCTTAACACAGGACCTGCTCAGCCATGCGATCTCTGAAATAAACCATGCTTGTTGTTTCTTTATTTGCTAGAGTATTTCCTTGAGCAAAAAGTACCAGAGTGATTTATTTATTATGCTTTTGGGAGGTGAAGGTGAAGGAAATTCTGAGACTTCTCTGATCTTTCTGGGGCCTGTTTTATATCTAAATTTCTGGCTATTATTGTTGGTTTTTTTAATGTACATATTTTTGCGTAGCTGAAATAATTATAAAAGTAGCTTTTTTGAAGTGTTTTTTTTTTTTTTTTACTAACATACCAATGTCTCAATTTTTATAACACTAGGGACTATTTAACAAGTTGCCTATCATTGCTTTGTATGGTCATAACACCCTTTAGCCCATAGTCTCCTTTGTTAGTTGTTTCTTTTTTAATATTGTTGACTATTCAGCTGAAATTTTGTCTTTATTTTTCTTTTATATTTCTTGATTTCTGACGCTTTGAAATGTTATTCATGTATTTAATGGCCAATTTTAATTGCTACTCTAAGAATTATTTATTGACTAGTATTTCCAGGGTTCCAGTGTTTTTTCAGAGAAATGGGTTCTCTACAAACTTAGATTACTAACATGCAGCTATTTGATTTAGCAGTTTCCTCAGTTTGTGGTTTATAGTTTGACTATTATTTCCAATACTGAGAATTTAAACGTTTTGATTAAAAGAAATGTATTGTAAAATTTTTAGTAATGGTTTAATATCAATCTTAAATCTACCATTTTGTGATTGGGAAAAAGTCACAAGTTTTTCCTGCTTTTAAAAAAGTAAGTGCATTAATTGAGGGTCTGCTGGTGTCAGGGGTTGTTCAAAGCCTTACGCACATGTGTTAATGAGCCCCAGATACTTCTGATCTCAAATGTCAGCTTTGAAAGAGAGATAAGTGTAAAAGGGTGACAATTCCAACACTAGATATGTTTGTATTAAAAAAGGAGAGGCATTGATCACATGAGAGTAAATCTTAGAACTCCTTTGAGTGAATGAGTTTCCTTGTGACTTTCTCCCTCCTTCAGACCTCATGTTTTCTGGGGACACAGCTCACAGAGCCAGAGAAGCACCTCTGCCTGTTCCTACTTCCCAGTGCTAGGACCGTCTCGGTGGCTCTGAAGGTGTGAGCACATCAAGACAGCCTTCTAGATCTCCATGGTCTTATCTCTCCTCCTCTCATGCTGCTGTTCCTCAGTCTCCCCATACTACTTCGAATCGCATTTTCTCTCAGGATAAAAAAGAATAATAGCTAGCTAACTATTTTATATGTTCTAGTTGCACCGATTCTTGCATAACACTAATAGGTAAGTTACTATCATTATCCCTCTTTACAAGTGAGAAAGCTGAGGTACTGAGGAATCTAATAAAGCTGTCCCAGGACCATCCAGTAAGACTCAGAGCTTGGATTTGAACCCAGCCACCCTGTGAGTAAACATCATGCTTTGCATTAAACACTACAGGCCTTGCAGAGGTTATATAATAGTGGACAGCTGTTTCAATTATTAAAAAACCCACAATGTTACCAGTGTCTCTCAAATCTATGGGTCCATGCTGTAAGGATTAAATTCACGGCCCCTGACATGCTAACCCATTTGGCCACAAACCAGCCTGAGGAAGGCCTGGCCAAGACTGAGGAGCCTAGGTGGCATAGTGATTAACAGCTCACCTGCTAACCAAACTACTGACAGTGCAAGTCTACCAGGCACCTCTTGGAAACCCTGCAGGTTTCCTCTGAGTGGAAATCCACCAGACAGTAATGTATTTGTTCTTGTATTTTTTCCCCCAAGACTGTAGCCTGGGTTTGAAGAGAGACAGAAAGGCAGCCAAGCAGGAGCTCCTCTGACTTCCCCACTTGTCCTCTCTGCCTTTTCTCTCCTAGTTGAGCCTCTGGTGACCGTGTACCCTGCAAAGACTCGGCCCCTCCAGCAGCACAACCTCCTGGTCTGCTCTGTGAATGGTTTCTATCCAGGCCACATTGAAGTCAGATGGTTCCGGAATGGCCAGGAGGAGGAGGCTGGGGTCATCTCCACAGGCCTGATCCGAAATGGAGACTGGACCTTCCAGATCCTGGTGATGCTGGAAACCATCCCTCAGAGGGGAGAAGTGTACTCCTGCCAAGTGGAGCACGCAAGCCTGACCGCCCCTGTCACAGTGGAATGGAGTGAGACGCTCTCTGACCTCATTACTTCCTCACTCACCAGGAAGAGGGGCTCTGTTTATCCTTGAGTGTCAGGTTTCTCCTCTTCCCACTCCATCTTTTCATCTGCTCCATGTTCTCCTGTCCATCAGAACAGGTCACTGAGGATAGTAGCCCTGTGATCCTTTCCACAAATACCTGTAACCCTGGGGAGACAATTACGCCTCGCAGGCAGAAATGAGGTGGTCCTTGTTTTGAAACTTCTCATGATATCGCAGGATATGGTCACTCTCCTGGCCCTGGGTACCCAGTCTCCTCCCCATGAGGCTCGGTGTCTACTTCCTGCACTGTTGCTCTGAGTTGTATAGATGTTCACTGTGGTCTGAGGAGAGGAGCATCCTCTGCCATGCAGGGCCCTTCCTGACCTGAGGGGAATGCAGTCTCAGTTCTGCTGTGTGTCAGCTCTGTCACTCTAGACAAGCTACTTAACCTCTAGAGTCCCAAGCTCCTCATCCAGCAGATGTGTGGTCAAACCTTATATAAGGGCTGTGATATTTAATGAGTTCACTGACTGAAACTTGTATCTCCTCAGTGAGATTTTTAATTGTTGTTTCCCAGAAGTCACCCACTGTTCTATTTTGCAAAGCGGACTTCTGCCATTCTCAAAACTTTGAGTCTCAGAGTCTCAACTGGAGAATTTGGGCTTGGAGTAAAAATCACTAAATCTGGCTTCTTCTTTCAGGGGCACAGTCTGAATCGGCACAGAAAAAGATGCTAAGTGGAATCGGGGGCTTGGTTCTGGGCCTGCTCTTTGTTGGGGTAGGGCTGTTCATCCACGTCAGGAACCAGAAAGGTGAGGAACCTGCTGGCTGGTTCCCGAAATTCCCCATGGACTTCTCTGAGGGAAGAATTAGAGCTTTGTTCCACTTAGATTTCTTTATAGTTGTAACCTTGAGTAAAGCTTTTGCTTTCCAGTCAGTCTCAAATTCAGGAGCATTCAGAAATAAAAAACCCCTATTTTTTTGTGGTGAAAGCATACTGATCATAACCTGTGGTAGGTAAAAGAAAGGCTACCATGCCTGGAGATCTTGGGTCAGAATCCTAGGGCAGATGAGAGAGGAGCCCCTGGGGCTAATACAATTCTGCTGGATTTGGGTGGCAGAAGCTTTGTAGACTGAAGGCTTTGGGACTGTACTCTCCACTCGGCAACTGTGTGAAGGGGGTTACAGTACAGGGAAATTTCAGGTGGGAAATTTCATTCTAGGGACGTGGTGTGGGAGGACAGATGTGTCTCTGTATCTTATACACATGTATCTTCCTCTCTCTTCCCCAGCACACTCTGGACTTCAACCAACAGGTAATGCACTCTGATTCTCTCAGAATTGATAGTAAAGGAGACAAGACAAGAGACAGAAATATCAGGAAAGACCTTGAATTGAGACTTCTGATCAGGCAGTTTGTGCTAAGATTCTTCACTCTGATTAAAAGCCCTGTGCTCCGGAGCAGCATTGGGTCTCCATGAAGACTTAAGCCTTTGTTTGTGTCTCCTGGCTGGATTGCTGTAACATGAGGGCCTGGGAGAAGGGGAAAGAAGTTGCTTGTAGATTAGGTTTGGAAAAATCTCTTTTCTATCTCCTTCAGGACTTCTAAGCTGAAATGAAGATATTGACTCTCTAAGAACTTTGTGTCCCAGCTTCTCCACAGCAGGACAAGATTTTACTTTTCATTTTTATTCTTCCAGAAAGACACAGCTTCTTCAGGATCTGGCTCACTCCTTGTTCACTAGCCCTATAGAAAATGTCCTCCTAGCGGGTTTCCTCAGCCCCTGGCCTTGGCCTGGAGGTCTCCAATATTGCTTACAGTGCCTTGTGTTCCTTTTTCCCAATTTTATTAGTTGTCAGTCTTATCCCCATTCATCGGAACTCACCATCTGTTCACATTGCTTCGTAAAACTTTTCTTGAATAAATGTGGAGTTAAAAATCCTCTCTTTCCTATAGAAAGAAAGAAAGAAATACAAGTGAAAAAGAAAATGGGGATTGCTTTGCAATACAATTATCAACCAAAAACCAAACCTACTGTCGTTGAGTCGACTCCAACTCATAGTGACCCTATAGGACAGGGTAGAACTGCCCCCTAGAGTTTCCAAGGAGTGTCTGGAGGATTTGAACTGCTTACTTTTGGTTAGCAGATGTAGCACTTAACCAGTATGTGACCAAGGTTTACAATTAGTTTCACTTATATTCCTGAGTCTGTCACATGTACATCTGAAAGATCTCCTTGCCTGCTTTTTCGTGGTTTTTCTCTGTCCTGTAAGGAGTATTTCCCTGTGCTAGGAGAAAACCCTTTAACCTATCCAAACCATAATGGTCTCTTACACTTTTGTATCATCAGTGACAAATACACAGGTCCTTTTCCACCATGAACTACAGATGGGAGACAAGAAACATGAGAAACCATAATGTTTAAAACTAAGGTTTTCAGTGTTTTTTATTTACTTACTTTTGAAGGCCTATATATTTTTGCCAGACAGCATGAATTCATGTTTTTAATCTTTTTTTTTGTAAACATGTTTGAGTATGAAATATAGGCGTAAACCAGTTACAATTTCAAAACAAGCAGGCATGAGTACTGCTTGCTTGTTATATTTTTAGAACTTAACATGCTGACAATTTTATAAGGAAAATGGTATTTTCTAATGGAAATGTATTAAAAAGAATCATAATGAAGAGTGACTAACTCTTAATATGCTAAAACATACGTCAATTTTAGCAAACACATTTTTAGTATTGACTCATTGTTGGTTAAATGCAGCAATGAAACAGACTCTAGAGTTACATGTCAAAACACTTTTTGTTTAGTGTAAGAGACTTTCTATAAAGTCTATCCTAAATTGATTCCTTTCAACAAAACATGAAGTATAAAATTAATAGCCAGAAATATTATTTTTTGTTACTTTTGTCATCATTTTCATATCTAAACCCTGATACCTTGCCAGTAGAAATGTATGAGGTCCAACAATTCAGTCCACAAACTTGATTATTCTACGTGCTACATACCTCCCTTCTGAAGATCACTATGGTCACCTACAAACTACTCTCCTTGGGAAGATATGCCCCAACACCAACACCTAGTTCACCCTTCAAAGCAATTTCTGAATTCTTTCTAGAATGGCCATTGCACATTCCACAGTGGCAAGTTCATGAACTTAATTGTCCAATTGTCTGTGAAAGAATTTTTAGCCAGTAAACAAATAACTGTATTGGAACACCTGATATGGCACCTAAAGAGTTTTTCCTTTACCTGAAGATAAAGGAAATATTGAAAGGAAGACATTTGGATGACATTCAGGACATCCAGGGTAATATAATGACAGCTCTGATGGCTAGTCCCAGAGTGCCAAAGTTGCTTTGAAGGGTGGACAAGGCACTGGCATCAGTGCATAGCTTCCCAAGGAGTAGGAATATTCAGCAGTGAGCTGTGTAGCACTTTTCCTAGGATGAGTTTGTGAACTTAATTGGCAGTCCTTGTATTAAGTTACAAACACTTTGGAAAATAGTTTGGCAATTTCTTAAAAACTTCCACATCTGTGTATGTTAGTTTTTTAGATAACATTGAGTTCATTCTAACTTATTTTTAGATAACACTGAGTTCATTCTAACTTATAGTGACCTTATCTGTAAAAGATAGAAACTTAGTCTGATCCTGCACCATCCTCACAGCTGGTGTTGTATTTGAGCCGATAGTTGCAGACAGTGTGTCAATGTCTTTCTTGTAGTGAAGTGTGTCCCACAAAATAAGTGTCAACTTGGTTAAGCCATGATTTCCGGTATTGTGCAATTATAATTTTCCTATATGTTGCAATCCTAATTTCTGCATGTGGTTAATGAGGTGAGATTAGATTATGTTAAAGAGGTTTAGGGTGGGATTTTAACATCCTTTCTAAAGTCACATCCATGATCCAGTGTAAAGGGAATCTCACTAGAGATAAAGGGAAAGGAAGTTAGCAGAGAAGGGGACCTCATACCATCAAGAAAGCAGCGCCAGGAGTAGAGTGCATCATTTGGACCTGAGATTCCTGTGCTTAGATGCTCCCAAACCAAAGGAAAATTGATGACAGGGATGTTCCTCCAGAGCTGACAGAGACACAGGGCTTTTCCCTGGAGCTGAAGCTGTGAATTTAGACATCTAGTTGGAACTGTGAGAGAATAACTTTCTCTTTGTTGAAGCGACCCACTTGTGTTTCTATTATAGCAGTACTAGATGACTACAGCAATGTCAATTCATCTTGTTAAGGGTCTTCTCCTCTACTTTACCAAGTATTATGTTCTTCTCCAGGGATTGGTCCCTTCTGGTAACATGTCCATAGTAAGTGAGATGAAGTCTCACTATACTAATTTCTAAAGACCATTCTGGCTGTACTTCTTGCAAGACAGATTTGTTGGTTCTTCAATTTGTTGGTATATTCAATATTCAATATTCTTTGCTAACGCTGTAATTAAATGTGTCAATTCTTCTTTGGTCTTCCTTATTCATTGTCCAGTTTTGCATGTACATGAAGCAATTGAAAATGTCATGGCTTAAGTCAGGCACACCTTCATATCCAAAGTAACATCTTTGCTTTTTAACACTTTAAAGATAACTCTTGCAGTAATTTTCTAAGTACATTATTTGCTTTGCTGACTGCTGTTTCCACAGGTGTTGATTGTAGATCCAAGCAAAGAAAATACTTGACAACCTCAGTGTTTTTTCAGTTCATCATGGTGTTGTCATATGACCCAGCATTTCCACTACTGGAAACTTACACAAAGGAAAGGAAAACATGTTTTTGTAAAGATAGATATGTTAATGTTGATAGCTGCCCCAGTCATGGTAGCTCACAACCAGAAACAAATAATCCATCAGCTAGTGAATGCATAAACAAAATGTGCCATATCCATGCAACAGAATATGGCTCAACTGTTAAAAGGAAGAAATGCTGATCTATAATACAAAATCCATGAACTTCAAAACCATTTTACAGAGTAAAACAAGCCAGACAAAAAATACTGTTTGTCACATGAAACCATTTACATGAAATGTTCAGGAAAGGCAAAATTATAGACAGAGAAAGCAGGTCACTGGGTGCCTAGAACTTGGGGATGTGATTTATCTGTAACCAAGAATCTCTCAGGGGTAATGAAAATATTCTAAAACTGGATTATGGTGATGGTGGCACAAATCTGTAACCTTACTAAAATCACTAAAGTTTACATGTACAATGACTGTATTGTATGATACATAAATTGTATCTCAGTATACCTGTTAAAGTAATCTTTAAACAAAATAGTCTAATCAAGACAAAGAAGTCAAGAATACATAATGGAAAAATATATATTTGAATGAAAATTTAAAATTTCTTTGCATGCAGAATATGTCAAAATTAAAGAAGTATGTAAACTTGGGGGAAAAATTGCAACAGACAAGGTAAACATTAGGCTAAGTGGCTTATTATGTAAAATTGTCAGCAAGTCAATAAATAGTGAACAAGAATCCAAAAGAAAGTTTAGCAAAGAGTATAAACTAGTTACAGAAGAAAATATGCTGATGGGCAATGAACTGTCTGCTCAGAGTCGCTGATAATCTGAAAAATGGAAATCTAAATAGCAATGTGATGACATATTTCTTTCCCCAAATTTGCAAACATATTTTTTTTTAATCAAGGAATAATAAGACTGTGGGAATGGAGTGTGTCCTATACTATTATTAAAATTGTGAATGGGTCATAGCTTGGACGTGTCTGTTCCAGTTGAAAATGGAAATATGACTGACAGAAACAACAAAATCCCCATATTAGCCCAAGGAGACTAGAATTGAATGTTTGTTTTACCAACATTTGGAATATTAAAGATATTTCCAAATTTTAAAGGGAAAAATTGATAAATCTGTCATGCTTATAAAAATTTTGTGCCTCAAAAAATACAAAATACATGATATAACAATGTATCATAGGAAAGCATTTGGGTATTGTGCTTGAGGGTGTGAGTATAAATTGGTAGATCACCTTAGGTGTTTTGGATAATCCAATATTTACATCCTACGTGTTTACACTCTAGATAAATTCTCACATGCGTATCCAAGATTCCTTATAAAAATCAGTTTATTGTACCACAGTAATAGAATAGTAAAGAAATATTCTGAATTTTCAGACAGAGAACAAGTTGTGGCATATCTATTCAAAGGACTAATACACAGAGCTTTAAATACATGAGTTAAGACTCTCAACAGGACTAGGGAAGAAAATCATAAGCTGTAGAAGCAAACACATTTAAAAACTCCACATTCCAGAAGTGGGTAAATTCTGCCTAATGGAAAAGGTTTCCGTTCTCCTGTGGGTCATCCACTAAATCTCAACATAGGTGGATGGAAGACTGGGCCTAATCACAGAAAGAGATGCTGAGGACTATTGAGGTACCTATAGGGTCGCTATGAGTCAGAATCGACTCGAGGGCATTGGGGCTTTTTTAGTTTATTGAGATACCAGCAAAGTTTTGAATAGCTTGCGAGCTTGTGAGATGGGTCAGAATCTATACAGGCTCCAAAGAGAAAACTAGTTTTCCCTGCCAGCAGCTTGTACTCCCAGAGCTTTTGCTGAGCTTGTGATGGTGGTTTCGGAACTTGGGAGGTGAGCAGCAAAAAAGGCAGAAAAGCATCTACAGCTTTGTGAAACTAAAGAAAAGAAGTAAAGAAATCAAAGCTATAAATACTTTCAACCGTCTTGTCCTGACTCACCTTTGTAACTAACATACGCATTGGTAACAGATAGTGAGTATAGAATTTATTGATTCTTGCCAATTACACAAATCATATCCATGAAATAAGCCATACATTACTCCACAGAGCAAATCTCAATAAAGTCTGCAGGACTGAAATAATACAGAGTATATTATCTGGCCACAAATTTATTACATCACAAATTGTTAAGACTGAGAAACTACTCAAACTTTCAGAAGTGAAATAACGCACTTCTAAATAAACCGTGGTGTGCCAAGGAAGAACTCAAAAAGAAAATTAGAAAGTATTTTACAAGAAAAGAGTATTTTGAAAGGTTTTCAAAATTTGTGTGATATAACTAAAGTGGAACCCCTGCTGGCATAGTGATTAAGAACTACTGCTGCTATCCAAAAGGCTGGCAGTTCAGCATCACCAGAAACTCCTTGGAAACTCTATAGGGCTGTTCTACTCTGTCCTATAGGGTGCCTATGTGTTGGAACCAACTCGAAGGCAACAGCTTCATTTTTTTTTAATGACCAAAGCAGTTCTTGCAGGAAAATTTATGGCTTAAATGCTCACATTATAAAAGAAGAAATCTGTAAAACTCAGGGGCTAATCTTCATCTAGGAAGAGTGAATTTAAACAAAAACAGTAGAAGAAAGGAAATAATCAAAGTGAGGAAATGAATAAAATTGAAAAGGGAGACATAAAACAGAAAATCGACAGAATCAGCAGCTATTTCTTTCAGTTTCTTTGTTTCCTTGGTAAACCACTTGCAAGATTTATAAGAAAAAGGAAGGAAAAGAAAGTCTAAATTACAAATTTATTGGCGTCTGGAGTGAAAAACAATGACATTCCTACAGATCCTGCAGACATTAAAATATGCTAAGATGATAAAGAATGTTGCAACACTACATTTCACATCTTAGATCAAAGTCCTTGAATAACACTAAATTTCATTGGGTATTTCTTTGTAAGAAATCACCCCAAAGCTTAGTGGTTTAAAACTGCAGCCATTTTACGAGCTGTCACAGCTCTAGGAGCTGATTCAGCTCAACTGGGGGATTCTCACTGGATGTCTCACGTGGTTGCAGAAAGACGGCAGCTGGGGCTGGGATCCTTGGAGGCTGAACTAGGACAGTGAAACACCCTCTATCTGCATTGCAGTTCTAAGGCCACTAAAGTGGCCTGTGTGGCCTCGTCAGCCAGGAAGACCGACTTCTTAACTAATGGCACAGGAATTATTAAGAGGAAAGTAAAAGCTGCAAAGACCTAGCTCAAAAATAATGTGGCATCATTTCTATTACATTCTACAGGAGCCCTGGTAGCACAGTGGTCAAGTGCTTGGCTGATAACTGAAAGACTGGCATTTGATCCCACTCAGCTGATCCTCTTCCCTAAAGATTATGGTAAATAATAAAGAGTAAATAATACCAACTCTATGGGGAAGTTCTCTGCAGTAAACGGGATCACCATGAGCTGGAAGTGGCTTCATCACAACTTGTTCAGCTTCTCCCTCACTTTCAGTCCATGAGAGAAACGGCAAATTCTTTACACCTTTTTAAATCTACTCCAGAATATTTATCAAAACTTCAATAGGGAGTAGTTTTGGAAAGTGAGGCTAAGATGATAGACTAGCCACGTTCTTCTCTGATCCCTCTAACAATGAAAGCCTTTAAAAACAGCTGAGTAGAACAGAAAGGAGATTTCTAGGACCTCCAAGATCAGGCGGAAAGTTGTGAAATCAGACTGGATGACTAGAAGGGGACCACCTACTTTTGTCAGAAGTGAATTGACAGTGCAAAAAGTCCCGCTTCTGCTGGCACAGCAACAGAGAGGCAGCGCAGGTGCGGAGACCACCTTGGTTGGCTGGGACATTAGCACTGGAACTGCTCAGACTGAGAGGATGGCTGGGCCTGGCTGCCATACTGAGCAGGAGGACCTGAGTAGAGAACATCTCAACTGAGAAGCTGTGCTTAAGACTGACAGACCTAGAGAACACAGTGATGTTTAGCAGCCAAATGCAGCAGTACCCTGACCCCTCCTTTCTCTGAGGTATGCTGGAGGATAAATTCTAGTGCACTTTCTGGGCTGGAAGTGGGTTTGTATGTGTGTGCCCTGAACTTTTCTCCCAGACATTGAGAAGGAAACAAAAGGAAAGGTAGAAGAAAACCTCCACTGGCTACCCTGAACTGTGGATCCCTGCATATAGAGAGCCCCAAGTGAATTCCACATGACATCATCTCAAAAGAAGTGCTCATGATGCTTCAGGGCTCAAACCTTTCCTATGTGATGATTTCCCTTCCCACCTCCAGCCTTTCCCACCTACCTTCTCTGCTTTACACCTTAGACTAAATTCTGGTGCACTACTTGTGTAGAAGTTGGCCATTTTACTTGGGTGCCCTGAGCTTTTCTCCTGTACTTGGAGAGGGAAACACATAGAGGGGTAAAGACAAGTTCAACTTGCTCCACTGAGCTACAGATTGCTGCACTAATGGGGGCACCAGAAGCTAAGTGCTTGTCGACTTTCATGATTCAAGCCTTTTCCACGCACTGGTTTCACTCCTTATACCCAGCTTTTCCATGCCTTCCATCTCTGCTGTACACTGAACTCTAAATTCTAGAGCACCACTTGGGCTGGAAATGAGATATTTTATGTGTGTGCCCTGAGCTTTTCTCCCAAACTTGGGGAGGGAAACAGAGAGAGGGCTGGAAGAAGAGTTCCATTGGCTCCCCTGAGCCAGCAATTCCTGCCACATTACTCAGTGCCATCGTCACTGCAACCATTGGGTGACAGGGCATCAGAATTATTGAGATTCCAAAAACTACTCTAGATCAAATGATGAGACTACTTGGATGGTCAAAATCCAACTAAAATATGAAGCCTGACAATTAAGTCCTTGAACATAATTGTTCAAAGTGCTACATAACTCACTGGTGAATATCACTATGGTCACCTTCAAAGTACTCCCCTGGGAAGTTATGTACCAATGCCAGCATGTAGTCAACCCTTCAGAGAAATTTTGGAACTCTTTCTGGAATGGAATGGCCATTGGACATGGTGGCATGGTGGCAAGTTCGTGAACTTAAATGTGTTGTTGTCTATGAGTTTTTAAACAGTAAATAAATAACTGTATTGGACTATTTCCCTACTCACTTGATGTGGTCCTCAGTGACTTTTTTCTTTACCCCCAAATAAAGGAAGTATTGAAAGGAAGACATTTGGATGACATTCAGGACATCAAGGGCAATACAATGACAGCTTTCATGACCATTCCAGAAAAAGAGTTCCAAAATTGTTTTGAAGGATGGAACAGTCAACGGCATTGATCCATAGCTCCTCACGGGGAGTACTTCAAAGGTGACTGTAGTGATATTCAGCAATGAGGTATGTAGCACTTTTTCTAGGATGAGTTTGCAATCTTAATTGGCAGTCCTCATGTCTCTGTATGTGTGTGGGGGTGTATGTTAGATTGCAATAACCTAACAAATAAATTACAACAGCTTTCTGATGGCTAGAGAAAACAATCATTCCTAAATGTTTAAAGAAGCAGATCCCTGTGACTCCACAAAAATCCCAAAATAAAGAATCAAAATAATTTCCAAGATGAAGAAATCTTCCTGCAATTATTGGAAGTAGGATACAAAAGAGTTGTGTATAGAACCCTTCAAGAAATTAGGTAGAGATTAGACAAAGAGAAACAGGAGAAAATGAAAAATTAAACAAGTTCCAAGAATTGCTACAGTAACAATGATCTGAAATTAACAGATTAAAAACAAAATCACAGAGTCAGACAATTCAATAGAAAGTCAAGAGAGCAGGATCAAGGCAATGGAATGCAGAATTAGCAAGACTGAAGATAAAGAAACCAGCACTGGCATTTATGAGGAAAAATTAGATAAAAGAATTTTTTTAAACAAAGAATCATTAAGAGTTATGAGGGATTCTACCAAGAGGAACAATCTAAGAAAGAGTGATTGGAGTACCAGGACAGGGAGGGGTGGCACAAAATACAGAGAGAATTGTTGAAGGGTTACTGACAGAAAACTTCCCTGACATCATGAAAGATGAGAAGATATCTATCCAAGATGCTCATTGAACTCCATGAAAGTAGATCCCCAAAGAAAGACAACAAGACACATTATAATCAAATGTAACAACACAAAATATAAGAAGAGACCCTTAAAGGCAGCTAGCCTCAAACCGAAACTAACTTACAAAGGAAAGTCCTTTAGACTGAACTCCCATTATTCAATGTAAACCATGTTGGCAAGAAGGCAACAGAATAACATGCAGAAAGCCTTGAAGGAAAAAACTTCCAACCAAGAACTCTATACACTGCAAAATTGTCTCTCAAATATAGTAGGACCAGAGAAACAGAAGTTTAGAGAATTTGCAAAAAAAAACAAAAAACAAAATTACAAGGAACACTCAAAGAAGTTCTCTGATTAGAAAATAAATAACAAAAGACATATAGTCAAGGATACAACACAGGACACAGCACTCAGAGTCCAACTTGGTTAGGAAACTCAATCAAAGCTAAAATATGAAAGCTAGGGAAATAGAGATCTCAGTACATAAATTATGAAAACATTCTACTAAAAAGAGGGACAAATTAAGACATTTAAAGACTTTTCAGATGGAGAGGAGGTCAAGGAAATACAAAGAAATAAAAGACTGGCTTAAACTTAGAACATGAGAGGGAAATAGTGGGGTAGGCACAAAGCAAACTAACAATACTACACATCACAACAAGAAACACAATCTAAGTCTCAGCAGATATAAAAACAGCATTTAAAAGGATGAAAAGAAAATCTGTAAAGAAAAACAAGTCAGAACAGAATATTAAGTAGAACAAACTTCAACTGCACATCAAAAACATACCAAAATGACAATACTAAACTCTTAACTATCAATAATTACATTGAATCTCAATGGATTAAGTACACCAATAGACAGAGAGTGACAGGTTGAATCAAAAAACACAATCCACCTATACGCTGCTTACAAGAAACACACTTCAGATTCAAAGGATGGAAATACATATACAAAGCTAACAACATGCAAAGAAGAGCAGGAGTGCCAATATGTCGAACAAATGTTGACAACATTGAAAAGTGAGATAGATCAGTCCACAATCATAGTAGGAGACTTTAACACTCCCTGTGCTGTAACAGCGCTGGGGTGGCAGATGGAGGTGCATCGAGGTCTATGTACAAGATTTGTTTGATATGGCAAATGGACTTCATTTGTAAATTTTCACAGCCAAGCCAAGCCAAGTGTCGTCGAGTCGGACGACTCATGGCGAAATTTTCACTAAACCATAATAAAATCTTATTAAGAAAGAAACAGAGACAGACAAAGGGAAGGAAGGAAGAGAGAGAGAAAAAGAAAGAAAATCCTCTGCTTTTGCTGGTACCAAAATAAAAGAACCTCGGCTACATTACAGAAAATACAGCTATTGGTGAAAAGGAAGAATGTTACTGACTCCAGCGAATTAAAGTGATAAAAATAATTGTAATGAAAGGATCTCTATTGCCTTCAGACACTGAAAGAGAGATATAATAAATGAGCTCATGTGAGTCAGAATCAGGTAGAATCTGATTCAACCTGGGATGTACAACTTGTTAGCCATGTGTCTTTCCAAAAGTTGTTTAATGTCTACCATATTATTTTCATCTGTAGGAATAAAAACAGTACTCAATTCACAAGGCTGAAGTGAGAATAAAAAACATGATGCATTTCAGTATAAAATGTTAGTACAAAAATAAAGTGCTCAGGAATCACTCAGAAATGTTTAATCACTTTTGTTATAGAATGTTGAGCATCCTGTCACAAGAACACTAGTTAAGGCACATAAAGAAAGACTGCTTGTCACAAATACTGTACGAGACCTCTACGATAAGATCTCAAAAACAGACTTGTGTATAGAAGAAAAGACTCTTTGACAGCTGCAAGGGAGGGGAGGGAGGGAGGGGGAAGGGGGAGGGTTTAGTTTAGATAGTTACTAGAAATCTAGTTGGGAGAAAGCGGTGATAGCACACATTAGAAACAAGAACAACACTAAGTGGACTTCAGCATAACTTGAGTACTCCTTCCATCTTAACTCAATACCGCAAGGATAGAGTAGCTGGGGTGGGGGACGGGGGACCATGCTCTTAGGCGAATTCCAGGCCGATTGGCACAACTAGCGTTTTGCTAAGACAGCTTTCTGCACCCCACATTGGTGAGTGGCGTCTGGGGTCTTAAAAGCTGCCAAGCTGCCATCTGAGGACACAGCAAATGGTCCCAACTCAGCGGGAACGGATGCTCACCGAGGACCAAAATGACATGCGGCAAAGACAACTGAGAAGACAGAGAGACCCACAAGAGTGGGTGCCTACATCGACTTGGGACCGGAAGAACCAGATGGTGCCTGGCCACCACCAGTGATAGCCACGATGGAGCTCACAGAGAGGAGTCTTACTGGCAACACAAGAATAAAAAGGGGTGCATCATGAGATCTTCAGTAAAGACCTCAATTGATGGTCCAGCGGTTTTGGGGTTCCTCTGAGAGCATGGCCCCCGGCCGTGATGCTGCCCTTTCCCATAAATTATAACAAAGGTCCACTCTTTGGACAGGAATGGATTGGACTTGGCAATGCAGAGTGACCACATATTGGAAGCACTTTATGGTTCTATACATCTATAGGATATCATCTTGCTGACCTCTGGCTGGAGGAAGGGGAGTGGATGGAGAGGAGCGGGGAGAGGCTGTTGGGAGGATGAGACATGTATTGAGCAGAGAGGAATAGTGTGCAGTCACCGGACAGGGAGAGCAGTGGAAGCTGCATATAGGTGGGCATGTAAATTTATACGTGAATGTACATTTTCACTCAGTTATGTTAAATAAAAATTTTAAAAAAATAAAATAAAATAAAAACATGAGTTACATAAAATAAACTATGGCTTTGAAGAAGTGAAAAAAAAAGACTGCTTGTCAAAGTGCAGTAGTTTTAAATTAATGCAGAAGTTTAGATACAGCAGTTGCTATCTACAGTTTATTCTGAATCAGAGAGGTTACATTTATTTTAATATCTTTAATAATTACCCAAAGTAGAGTGATGTGTTTAAAATTATGTGGTTACATGAAAGGGTGCCATTCATAGTTTTTCCATAATTTTCTATTTCTGAATTTTGTATGATATATTAATAATTAAAATCTTCTTATATCGTTCCCTCTAGTAAAACAACGGAACAGGATCACTTAAAAGAAATATCCACCATTACGTAAGAAGATCATAACGAGAACTAAAATCAAAGAACTGAACACTTTCCCACAGACATAATGATTATTCCAAAGCAGATTTGTTGTACTAAAGGCTGACTTTGAGTCCATTATTGATCTCTCAGCCTCTTGCTTCCTTTGATTTGAACCATTTACTTGATTACATTTTTAAGTTCAGTGCTGTACAAAGCTGCCTTGAAGACCCTCCATTCCACATCAGTCCTTCCATGTATTTTGGAGGTGCCACTAACTTCAGTAACAGTATCCAGAGCCAAACCTGAAAAATTTTTCCCTCAGGTTAAATTATTGACTTTCAGTTTCCTCTGGTTTATCAGAGATAACCCTACTTCTAAGGAGATATGGACTATACTCTCAAATCAAAAGTTATAATTCTGTTGCATCCTCCTTTATCAACGAATGCCACTTATTCAGGAAGCTCCCAAAAGTCCAAATAATCACAGCATTTTCCAGGATCGAGATTCCTAAACAAACAGGCAAAAAAAAAAAAACCAAACAAACAAACAAAAAAAAACAAAAAAACAATGTCTTCATTTCTCCTGTGAAAAGTTATTTTCCAATGTCTACAGCACTGGATTACACTGATTCAGATTAAAGACCTCCTGACTTGCAGTTGTCTTTCGTCTACACCCTCAGCTACTCAGTAAATTCCCGACACTTGTCTGAGCAGCTGTCTCCAACTACAGGAGACATGAAGGCTCCAAAAGTGTTCACCTTGTGTGTACACACTACTGACCCACACAGCTTAGCTTGGAACGGACTTTAGATACAATTGGAAGAAATCCTTAAAGTGCCAGATTGAAATACTGCTCTTCATAGAGGAAAGTCTAAGCTTCAGAAAAGGAACTTCATACAAAACCACTGATGGGCAACTGATGATACTATTCCTCCCAGTTACTGATTGGTTCTCAATGCTGAGCTTATCCAATCCAGAGGCAAAGGAATGAGAGCTTTGTTTCCTATTATTTGCAATGTGGTTGGAAGAGGCTCAAAGTTATCATTAAGGGAGACCTGCCTGCTCCTCCCTTACCCTCTGCTCTCCCGTTCTGCAGCATAGTGGGCCTGTGGATCCCCAGAGGCACCTAGATGGAAGCTCTGACACTGACATTGATGGTACTGAGCCCTCTTCTGGCTATCTCTGGAGACAACGGAGGTAAGTGCCTATCTTGGGTGGTAGTTAACTGGGGTGGAGTGAAGTAGGGAAAGAGTTGACTTTATCACTGAGTCCAGGCTATGTGAACTCAGGTATTTTTTTAATTGTGACATTTTCATCAGCGATAATCTGTCTCTATTGTATGGATCCCAAATGCCTTCCACAACAAGTGACTTGGGAATTCTCCTCAGAAAGTGACTTACGGCTGAGACATGAACAATGAAAAGTCAGCCCTGTGACAATACAAGGGACAATTGATCCAGGAAGAGAGGACTACAGAGGAGAGGTCTAAACGTGGTAGAATGTTTGCCATGTTTGCAGGCAAGGAAGAATACTGGAGTGACTGGAGCTTAGCAAGCAAGAAGATCGATATAAGATGGGCTTGGAAAGGGAGTGAGGGTACAAATCAGTTAAGGGCCTGAGAGTCATGGTAAGAAATCTGAATTTCATTACTAATTAGGTTGGTGAAGTCAATGGAATGTCATGTGGAGAGATAATTTATCCTCACCAGCCCATTTTTGTGCCAACAGTTGACCTCAGTGGTGTTTTCTGGATAGGGGCAGCAGCAGGTCTACGGGCCATGCTCCCAGAGGATCCCCCAGGCCATTGGATCATTATTTGTAGTCCTTTAGTAGAGCTCTTGAGCTGCATCCCTCTTTTTTTCATGCTGTCACAGGGACTCCACATTGTGCCTCATCAGAGCTGTTTTTGGTGGTGGTTGCTGGGCATCATCTGTTTCTTCTGGTCACATATTGACGATCTGTCTGCTTTTTTGATATCTGGAAAGGGATTGACTTAAGACACAACCTACACTAACAGTGTAGCATTAACCACAAAGAAAACTCCTTAGGATTTACAACGTATTTTGCAGGGTGAGGGAGGTGGGGGTCCATAATTCAATCCATATCATCACCTTTAAAGTCCCTTTTCAGAGTCCCTCCTAAAGAGGCGGCCACAGAATGGGGGAAGCGGGAATGTTCAGAGAAACAGGTGAAGAACTGTGGGTGGTGAAAGGACTGGAGGCTGCAGGAGAAGGTGGCATAGACGGCAGGGATGAGGACAAATCCTCATCAGGCTCCAGCTTGGAGCTCTCCAGCCAAGTATCTAAGCAAGAGTGACTCAAAGGACCTGGGGACAGGGGGGTGTCCTCTGGCCTGCGCGGCCTCAGTCAGGTTGAGGCGGCTGAAGATGAAGCTGCCCGGGCGGGTGGTTGGTGGATGCTGAGGTGCAGCCCGTCGGGAGCTTCCGTGCCGCCCCCTGGCGGGTGGTTGGTGGGTGCTGAGGTGCAGCCTGTCGGGAGCTTCCGTGCCGCCCCCTGGCGGGTGGTTGGTGGGTGCTGAGGTGCAGCCCGTCGGGAGCTTCCGTGCCGCCCCCTGGCGGCGGGGCCCTGGCTGGCGGGCTCGCCGTCTGCTCCTCAGCGGCCGCCGGTGACTGGGTGTTCCTGTCTCCACAGCACATTTCCTCCAGCAGGCTAAGTCTGAGTGTCACTTCACCAACGGGACAGAGCGGGTGCGGTTTCTGGAGAGACACGTGTATAACCGGGAGGAGATCGTGCGCTACGACAGCGAGGTGGGGGAGTACAGGGCGGTGACTGAGCTAGGGCGGCGGGACGCGGAGCACTGGAACAAACAGAAGGAGCACCTGGATTATCTGCGGGGAGAGGTGGGCAGGTTCTGCAGACACAACTACGGGACTGCGGAGAGCTTCTCGGGGCAGCGGCGAGGTGAGCGCGGGGTGGAGGGGGGCGGTGTTCTAGTCGGAGAGACCGTGTGTGTGAGTGTCTGTGCATGTGAGCGTCTGCGTGTGAGCGTCTGTGCGTGTGAGCGTCTGTGAGTGTGAGCGTCTGTGAGTGTGAGCGTCTGCGTGTGAGCGTCTGGGTGTGAGCGTCTGTGCGTGTGAGCGTCTGTGCGTGTGTGAGCGTCTGTGCGTTTGAGCGTCTGCGTGTGAGCGTCTGCGTGTGAGCATCTGTGCGTGTGAGCGTCTGGGTGTGAGCGTCTGGGTGTGAGCGTCTGTGCATGTGAGCGTCTCTGTGTGTGAGCATCTGAGTGTGAGCATCTGTGCGTGTGAGCGTCTCTGTGTGTGAGCGTCTGTGCGTGTGAGCGTCTGCGTGTGAGCGTCTGTGCGTGTGAGCGTCTGTGCATGTGAGCGTCTCTGTGTGTGAGCATCTGAGTGCGAGCATCTGTGCGTGTGAGCGTCTCTGTGTGTGAGCGTCTGTGCGTGTGAGCGTCTGTGCGTGTGAGCGTCTGCATGTGAGCGTCTGTGCGTGTGAGTGTCTGTGCGTGTCTGGGTCTGTGGCCTGGGAGTGCGAGGGCAGAGGAAGTCAGAGGATGACTGTGGGTGTGTGGGATGAGGCAGGAGGGAGACCTTCAGTTCGTCCTTGGGGGTCACCATGGGGAGAGCTGACAGGGAACAGGAGACAGGAGTGTCCACACTGGGGACAATGTGAGGCTAGTCCCAGGCTGTCCTTAACACAGGACCTTCTCAGTTTGAAATCCTTGAAGTAAAAGGTGTGTGTTTGTACGGGTTTCACTGAGAAAAATTACCACGGTAATTTATTTACTTTCGGAGGAAGTGGAGGTGAAGGAAATTCTGAGATTCCACTGACAGTTCTGGGACTTCCTTTAGATCTAAATTTCCTACAAATATTGTTGAGTTTTTAATGTACATATTTCTCTGCAGTTGAAATAATTCCGAAAACAGCTTTTTTGAAGGGTGATTTATTATTTTTCTACAAACATCACAATATTTGAATTTGTATCATGCTAGTAGTATTTAACTGGTCACATGTTAATTTCTATGGTTGTAACACAATTCACCCCATACTCTCTTTTATTAGGTCTTTTTTTTTTTAAAGTATTGTTGACTAGTTGAAATTTTCTTGTTTATTTTATATTTCTTGATTTCCGAGGCTCTTAAAAGTTTCGGTATTTATCGGCCAATTGTATTTACTACTTTAACAGTTATTTACAGACTCTTGTTTCCAGAGAAATGGGTTCTCTGTGAAGTAAGATTACTAATATTCTGCTACTATTTCATTCAACATTTTCTCCAGTTTGTGGTTTATAGTCAGATTCTAAGAATTTAAATGTCTTGATTACATGAAATGTATTGCAAAACTTTTAATAATGATTTACTATCAATCTTAAATCTATCATTTATATTTATATTGTGAAAAAATTGTCTCCCAAGTTTCTCCTTCTTTTTAAGAAATAATTGTTTCTACAGAGGGTCTGCTGGTGTCAGGGATTGTCCAGAGCATTCAGCATCATGTATTGATGAACCCTGAATGCCTCTGATCTCAAAAGTCAGTTTTGAAAGAGAAATAGTTGTGAAAGGGTGACAGTTCCAATACTAGATATGTTTGGATTAAAAAAGGAGAGGCATTGATCAGATGAGAGTGAATATTGAACTTTTTGGCATGAATGAGTCGGATCCGACTCGACTGCATTTGGCTGGAGTTTATGCCTCCTTCAGACGTCGCGCTTTCCTGGGGACTCAGCTCCCAGAGTCAGAGGGCCACCTCTGTCTGTTCCCGCTTCCCGGTGGTGGAACCATCTCTGTGGCTCTGAAGATATGAATGCATGGAGACAGCCTTCTAGGACTTCATGTTCTTATCTCCCCATCTATCCCACTGCCGTGCGCCAGTCTCTCCATGCTACTTTGAATAACACTTTGTCTGAAGATACACAAGGATAATAACTAGCTAACACATATTGAAAGCCAAGTTTCAGTCACTATTTATGTGTATTAACTATCAATTCTCCCATAACTGTAATAGGTAAGTTACTATCACTATGTCTTTTTATAGGTGAGAAAGCTGAGGCACAGTGAAATTTAATAAAGCTGTCCCAGGACCATCCAGTAAGAGGCAGAGCCTGGAGTTGAACCCAGCCACCCTGGCACTAAAAATCATGCTTTTCATTAAACACTACAGGTCTTGCAGAAGTTATAACAAGAGCTATTTCAATGGTCAAAAAACTCAGTGTTACCAGTGTCTCTCAAACCTACTGAGTGGGTCCGTGTTATAAGGATTAAATTAAAGGCCCCTGACATACTGACCCGTGTGGCCACATGACCAGCTTGAGGCAGGCCTGGCCAAGACTTCAGAGCCTCGATGGCCTAGTGGCGAAGAGTTCACCCACAAACCAAAAGACTGACAGTCTGAGTCTACCAAGCACTCCTTGGAAAACCTGTAGGATTCATATGAGTTGAAATCTACCAGATAGCTATGTTTTGCTTCCTGTCTTTTTTCTAAGATTGAGCCTGGTTTTGAGGAGTGACAGAAAGGCACCAAGCCGGAATTCCTCTGATGTCCTCCCTTGTTCTTTCTGCCTTTTCTCTCCTAGTTGAGCCTCTGGTGACCGTGTATCCTGCAAAGACTCAGCCCCTGCAGCACCACAACCTCCTGGTCTGCTCTGTGAATGGTTTCTATCCAGGCCACATTAAAGTCAGATGGTTCCAGAATGGCCAGGAGGAGGAGGCTGGGGTCATCTCCACAGGCCTGATCCAGAATGGAGACTGGACCTTCCAGATCTTGGTGATGCTGGAAACCATCCCTCAGAAGGGAGAGGTTTACTCCTGCCAAGTGGAGCATCCAAGCCTGACCAGCCCTGTCACAGTGGAATGGAGTGAGAAGCTCTCTGACCTTTGTTAATTCCTCACTCACCAAGGGGGTGGGGGGGACTTTGCTTATCCCTGAGTGTCAAGGTCAGCAGTTCAAATCCACCAGGTGCTCCTTGAATACTCTGGGGGTCAGTTCTACCCTGTCCCCTACGGTCGCCATGAGTCGGATCCGACTCGATGGCACTTGGCTTGGCTTGAGTGTCGGGTTCCTCCTCTTCCCACACCATGTTTTCATATGCTCCATGTTCTCCTGTCCTTCAGCACAGGTGGCTGAGGGTAGCTTTGTGATCCTTTCCACAAATACCTGTACATGGGGGAGGAGGCAATTCTGCCTGGTAGGCAGAAATGAAGTTGTCCTTATTTGAAACTTCTCATGATGTCACAGGACATGGACACCATTGTGTGTCTGGGTACTAGTCCATTACTTATAAGGCTGGTCTTCTGTCTTCAGTGCTATTGCTCTGAGTTGTATCGATGTTCCTCGTGATCTGAGGAAAGGAGCGTCTTCTGCAGTGCAGACCCCTTCCTGACGTGAGGGGAATGCAATCTCAGCTCTGCCTTTTATTAGCTCTGCCGCTCTAGACAAGCTGCTTTACCTGCACAGTCCCAGGCATCTCATGTATCAGATATGTGGTCAGGGTTGTGATATTCAGTGAGTTCAATGCCTGAACTTTGTACCTCCTCGATGACATTTTACAGAGCAGACCTCTCCCCTTCGCAGAGCTCTGAATCTCAGAGTCTCAATTTGAGAATTTGGATTTGGAGTAAAAAATCACATCTGACTTCTTTTAGGGGCACAGTCTGCATCTGCACAGAGCAAGATGTTAAGTGGAATCGGTGGCTTGATTCTGGGTCTGCTCTTCTCTGGGGTGGGGCTGTTCATCTACTTCAGGAATCAGAAAGGTAAGGAACCTGCTTGTTGGTAGCTAAGATTCCCTACTGACTTCTCTGAGGGAAGAAATACGACATTGTTCCAGTTAGATTTCTGTATAGTGGTAACCTTGTAGAAAGCTTTTGTTTTCCAGTCAATCCCAAATTTTAGGGCATTTGGAAATAACCCATGTATCTTTTGTCAAAGCATAATGGTTATAACCTGTGGCAGATTAAAGAAACACTACCATTCATGGAGATCTTAGATCAGGACCATGGGGCAGATAAGAGAGGAGCACCTGAGGCTAATAAAATTACACTGGATTTGGGTGACAGAAGCTTCATAGACAGAAGGCTATGAGACCCTGCTGTCCACTCTGCCACTGTGTAAGTTGGGTTGCAGTGTAGAGAAATCTCATTTGGGAGATCTCACAGCTGGGGACATGGGGAATGGAGACAGATCTGTCTCTGTTATACATATGTATCTTCCTCTCTCTTCCCCAGCACACTCTGGACTTCAACCAACAGGTAATGTACTCTGATGCTCTTAGATTTGATAGTAGAGAAGACAAGAGACAGAAATATCACAAAAGACTTCGAATTCAGACTTCTGATCAGGAAGCCTGTGCTGAAATTCTTATCTCTGCTTAAACTCCCCGGCTCCAGAGCAGCATCAGGTCACGGAGACTTAGGGTTTTGCTTCTTCTGGCTGGATTGTTATAACATGAGGTCCCAATACAAGGGGAAAGAAGTTTCTCGTAGAGTTAGGTTTGGAAACAATACTTTGTTATCTCCTTCAGGACTCCTGAGCTGAATGAAGAAGGTTACTCTCAGGAAAGAATGTTATGTTTCAGCTTCTTCACAGCATGAGAAGATTGCGAGCTTCATTCTTGTTCTTCTGCAAAGAGAAGGCTACTCAGGCTCTGGCTCACTACTGGCCCTGCCTAAAAGGTTCTCCTTGATAGGTTTCCTCAGCCCCTGGCCTTGACTTGAAGGTCCCCAATACTGCTTACACTGCATTGTATTCCTTTTTTCCATTTCTGGTTTATTCAGTCCTTACTCCTTTCCATGCATCTGAACTCACCATCTGCTTACATTATTTCATAAAAGTTTCCTGAAATATGCATGGACTGAAAATCTTCTCTTTTTTACAGCTTCAAGAAAAGAAGTAGAAATAATGGAGCAAAAATGAGGGTTGCATTGCCAAAAACAATTGGTTTCATTTATATTCCTAAATTTGGGTCATACATAGATCTGGAAGATTTCCTTGCTTGCTTTTTCTTAGGTTTTCTGTATCCTATAAGGAATATTTCACTGTGCTGGTGAAAGCTCTTTAGTCAACCTAAATCACGGCAGTCTCCTACGCCTCTGCATTATGAAAGACAAACACATCATTCCCTTTCTACCATGGGCTACAGATGAGGGACAACAAATATGAGAAACAATAGTCTCTGAAACTACTAGTTTGTCAGCATTTTTAGCTAACTTTTTGATGACGTCCTCGATACTTTTGTCAGCTTGTGTCAATTCACGTTTTGAATCTTTTTTTGTGTGTGTGCCTAAACATATTGAATGTGAAATGCCAGACATAAACCCAAACACAGTTTTAAAAGTAGTCAAGAGTATTCTTTGCTTGTATTATTTTTAATGTACTGATAATTTTATGAGGAAAATTATATTTTCCAAGGAAATTTTTATTAAAAAGAAGCATAAGTGAGGAGTGAGCAACTCTTTAATATGCTGAAATATATATTGATTTTAGTAAACACAATTTTTATATTGATTCTTCTTTTTTTAAATGCTCCAAGAAAACAGTCTAGCATTAAATACCAAAAGAATTGAAGTTTAAGATGAATGGAGAGTTTCTAGGAAGGTATGTTCTATACTCAGCCGTTAAAGAAAGTATAAACTTAATAATCAGAGATATTATTTATTACTTTTATTACAATTATGACTCAACGGCACTTGGCTTGGCTTTATTACAATTATCATCATTTGTACATCTAAACCTTTCTAAACTCGGATGCCTTGTCAGTGGAAATGTATGATGTTACAACCACTTTGTAAAAAATGTTGTCAATATCTTAAAATCTTACACTTTTGTCACGTTGTTTTGTTAAGTATCTTTGAGACAGTTACAACTACAGTGACTGTCATTGAGTTTTATCCCCCAAACACGTGTCAACTTGCTGAGGCTGTGATTCCAACTTTTGGGTGGTTTTCTTCTATCTTGTGATTTTATCTTCTGTTACAAATCATGGCATCTGCCTGTGGTTCAAGAGGATTAGGGTGGGCTGCAACACCCTTGCTCAGTTGCATCTCTGATCCAATGTAAAGGGAGTTTCCCTTGGGTGTGATATGCATCACCTTTTAATTTACATGAAATAAAAGGGAAAAGAAGATAGCAGAGAGCTGGGGACCTCTCACCACCAAAAAAGCAGTACCAGGAGCAAAGTGAGTCCTTTGGACCTGGGATTCCTGTGAGGAGAAGCTCCTAGTCCACAGAAAGATTAATGACAAGGACGTTTCCTACAGACCGACAGAAACTTTTCCCCTGGAGCTAATGCCCTAAATTTAGACTTCCAGTTTACTGTGAGGAATCAATTTATCTGTTAAAGCCATCCACTTGTGGTGATTGTGTTATGGCAGCACTAGATGACTAAGTGGTGTGACCGTATGCATAATAGATTAAAACACTGATCCTGCAGCATCCACACAATTGGTGCTACGCTTGAGCCCATCATTTCAGAGACCGTATCAATGTCAATCCATCTTGTTGAGGTTCTTCTCTTTCGTTGACCCTCGCTTTACTAAGTGTGACGTCCTTTTCCAGGGATTGCTCCCTCCTGATAACATGTTCAAAGCAAGTGAGAAGAAATCTCACCATTGTCATTTTTGAGGAGTATTCTGACTGTACTTTCTCCAAGAGGGATTTGTTGGTTCTTCCAGTATTCCATTGTATACAAGGTCTGACAGCTCGAGGACTTGCCACCGTGTGCTTACATTGACAGGACTGTACACACTACTCAGTAAGGTTTCATAATCTTGGTATATCTCTTACAACTGTGTTCTTGTCGACTTGTGGCAGTGTCTAGCTGAGTGGCATCCATTATTGTTGTGTGTATTTGTGTGTTATCACAAGAATGTCACAGCTTGAATTAGAGCAATGAACAAACAATAAATTTGTTATCCAACTTGGCAAGAGTGGAAGTGAAATCAGGGACATGTTTAGTCCAAGTTTATGGGGATAGTGCCAAGAAGAAAACAGCAAGGTACAAAGGAATTAAACATTTTTTCTGAGGGGAGTGAAAGAGTTACTGATGAAGAGAGGTTAATGAGGCCAGTAATGAACAGAACAGACAAAAACATTGCAAAAACTCATCAAATTGTATGTCAAAATCATTGGCTGACTGGGAGAAGCATAGCAGACCAAATAAACGTCAATAAAAGACAGGAAAATCTTGACATGAGAAAGATGTGTGCAAAAATGATACCAAAGGAGCTCACCGATCAACAAAAGCAAAGGAGAGTCGAAGTTTGCCAAGACCTTTTGGAGCAGCAAGACAGTATTTTGGACCATGCTACCCATGATGATGAAACATGGGTGTGCCAAGATGACCCTGAAACAAAGCATCAAAGTGCACAGTGGAAGTCAGCCAATTCTCCAGGACTGAAAAAGTTTAGTCAGTCCAAATCAAGAGTTGCAGTGGTGTTACTAAACTTTTTTGATATTAGAGGCATTGTTCATCATGTATTTGTGCAAATTGGACAACCATTTAATCAAGATTATTATCTGAAAGTGCTGTAAGGAATGTGTGACAAAGTTAGATGAAAACAACCTGAACTTTTTCCCAACAAGTCATGGTTCTTGTGTCACAACAATGCACCTACTCACATGGCACTGTCTGTGAGGGAGTTTTTAGCCAGTAAACAAATAACTGCATTGAAACACCCTGTCTACTCACCTGATGTGGACCCCAGTGAAATTTTTCTTTACCTGAAGATAAAGGAAATGTTGAAAGGAAGATATTTTGATGAAGTTAAGGACATCAAGGGTAACGTGATAACAGCTGTGATGGCCATTCCAGAAAAAGAATTTCAAAATTGCTTTGAAGAGTGGACTCAGCACTGTCATCAGTGCATAGCTTCCCAAGGGGAGTACTTCAAAGGTAACTGTAGTAATATACAGCAGTGAGGTATGTCACACTTTTTCTAGAATGCGTTTCAGAACTTAATTGGCAGACCTCGTGTGTGTGTTTGTGTCTATGTTTTTGTGTATGTGTTTAAATTCAGGAACTGGTGCTGACTTCAGTCAAGATGGTCTGATGCTATTCTCCTTCCTTCAGTTAATGTGGAGGATTGTATTAATTGATTCTTGCATTCTAAAACAATCTTACATTTTAGGAGTAAAGCCAACTTGGCCATGAAGTTTTATCTTTTTAATATATGGTAGGGAGTGTCCCTCCTCACCTGGGCTTTGAATATATGTGACTAATAAACTGTCAGTCTCATCTGTCAAAATCAAATATTGTGTGTTGGGCTATCTTGTACTATTTACAATGTGCTTATTCACCAGTGGGTAAATAGGAGGTGGTCAGAAGATCTTCATATCAGAAAGAAAGACATCTGCTAACCAAAAGTTTGGCACTTGAAATCCACCAGGGACTCCTTGGGAATTCTATGGAGTGGTTCGACCTCATCATTCAGGGTTGCTTGAGTTGAAACTCACAGCAGTGGATTTGGCTTTTTGGTTTATTCTAGGTTGACATGAGGATCTAATAAAAATGCCCAAAGAATCTGCAAAACAAACATCCCAGAATAAGGGAATTCAGAATGTTGCAGGACTCAAGAAAAAACATGAATTTCATTTCTATACAAAGCAATGAAGACACAAAAATTAGAAAATATTACACCATTTACAATCACTCAAAGGAAAAAAGAAACTTAAGTATAACTCTAACAAAAGATGTACAGGACTCATGCTGAAGTCTTGATGAAAGAAAGCATACAAGATCTAAATAACCGGAAAGACATGTTGTGCTCATTGACTAGAAAACCCAACACAGTAACGATGCCAATTCTTCCCAAACTGATATCCAGATTTAATGCAATTTCTATCTATATCTTAGAAAAAGTTACAGTAGATGTAGACAAATAAATTCCAAAATGTATGTAGAAAAGCCAAGAAGCTAGAATAGCTACAACAAATTTGATAATATAAACCAAACTTGGAACAATATTTGTAGATAATCAAGGCTTATTGGCATTTCCAGAGGACAGCATTCACAGATCCATGGAACAGTATAAACCAAACCCACTGCCATCAAGTTGACTTCAATTCCTAGTGACTCTATAGGATAGAGTAGAACTGCCTTACAGAGTTTTCAAGTAGCACCTAGAGGATTCAAACAGCCAGTCTTTTAATTAGCAGTCATAGCACTTAGCCACTACACCACCAGAGTTTCCATGGAACAGTATGAAGAATCCAGAAATGGACCTACACTGGCACAACTAACTCATTTTGGACAAAGGTGCAACATAACTGAATGGAGGACATCCTTTTCAAATGAAGGTGCTGGAGCAAGTGAGTATCCCTAGGCAAAGAAAGAGAAAGAAAAAGAGACTCAACCTAATTCTTCTAATTTATACAAGAATTCAGAAACCCTGGGGGCATAGTGGTTTCCTGCTACAGCTGCTAACCAAAAGGTCAGCAGTTCGAATCCACCAGGCAATCTTTGGAAACGCCATGGAGCAGTTCTACTTTGGTCTATACGGTTGCTATGAGTCGGAATCACCTCAGGGGCAGTGAGTTTGGTTTGGCATATAAGAATTCACTTAAAAGAGATCCTAAGCTTAAAAGTAAAATTGAAAACTTTTAGAAAAAAACACAAGAAGAAATCTTCAGGACCTAGGGCTTGGTGAAGAGTTCTTAGACATGGCATCAAAAGCATAATACATAAAAGAAAAACATCAATAAATTCGACTTTGTCAAAATTGAAAACTTTGTTCTGAAAGAGAGTTTACTGAGAGGATGAAAGGAGAAGTTACAGACAGAGAGAAAATATTTGCAAATCACATAACACACAGAGGACATTTATCTAGAGAATATAAAGAACTCTCACAGCTGTACATGTGAGGAGTGTAGAAATCACAAATGCTTTCCCGCCTATATGTTTACCACAATACAAATCAAGAATGTAGGATGGTGACCCTGTAATAGAATTATATAATTCAGTATATAATTATAGAATTATATATAGAGAATTATATAATATAGAATTATATAATTCAGTATATAATTCTATTACATTGTTAGTTAAAAGGTTTGTAGCTGAGAACACATTGCCATGATATGTACTTCTCATGCCTACTGTATACAGGCTAATGAAAATCTCCTTATTTGTTGCAATAATTTTAAAAATATGAGAAAGCATGATTTAGGACAAAAATTTCCTATCCTGCTACATCCAATCTGCTTTCTCACAGTTGTTGTTAGGCACTGCCGAGTCAGTCCCCACTCATAGCGACCCTATGTAAAACAGAACAAAACACTGGCCAGTCCTGGGTCATTCCCACAGTTGTTTGAGTCTATTGTTACAGCCACTGAGTCAATCTATTTCATTGTTCTTTTTCACCGACCCTCTACCAAGTCTGATGTCCTTCTTCAGGAGCAAGTCCTTTCTGATAACATGTCCACAGTACCTGAGCCAAAGACTCCCTCTCCTGGCTTCTAAGGAGCATTCTGGCTGTTCTTCTTCCAAGACGAAAAAAGTGTTTATGAACTGCCTTCTAAGTACTTCAGAAAGTCAGATTATTCTGGAAAGTAGATAGAAACATGAAGGAAAAGTTATTTCTCCAAAAATACCCTGTTTTTGCATTGAAGTTGTTGCTGTTAGGTGTCTTTGAGTTGGTTCTGACTCATAGCAACCCTGTGTACAACAGAACAAAACACTACTCAGTCCTGGGCCATCATGACAATCGTTGTTATGCTTGAACCTATTGTTGCACACTCTGTGTCAATTCATCTCATTAAGGCTCTTCCTCTTTTTCACCATCAATCATAATGTTCTACTCCTGGTATTGATTCGTCCTGTTAACATGTCCAGAATATGTGGGAGGTAGTCCTTGCTTCTAATGAGAATTCTGGCCATTTCTTCCAAGAGTGGTCAGTTCATTCTTTTGGAAGTCCATGGTATATTCAATATTCTTTGATGATACTGCAGTTCAAACGTATCAACTCCTCTTCATCTTCTGTATTCATCATCCACCTTTCATGTGTATATGAAGCAATTCAAAATATCACATTTAGGATCAGAACATCTTAGTCCTCAGATGACAGCTTTACTTTTTAACACTCTAAAGAGGACTTTTGCAGGAGATTTGCCCATTGCAATGTGTCATCTAATTTCTTGATTGGTGCTTCCACAGGCATTGATTATGGATCCAGGTAAAACAAAATCCATGACAGTTTCAGTATTTTCTCTATTTATCATGATACTGCTTTAGTTCCATATGGGATGTTTTTCTTTTCTTTATGTGGAGGTGTAATCCATACTGAAGGTTGTGGTTTTTGATCTTCATCCATAAGTACTTCAAGTCTTCATCACTTTCAGTAAGCAGGATTGTGTCATCTTCATCATGTAGACAGTTAATGAGCCTTCCTTCAATTTTGAAGTTCTATTCTTCATAAAGTCCAGGTTCTTGCATTATTTGTTGAGATCAAAGAAGTATGGTGAAAGATACAAGTCTGGCACACATCTTGCCTGACTTTAGACCATATAGTATCCCCCTATTTTGGTTGAACAACTACCTCTTGGTCTATGTACAGCTTCCTCATGAGCACAAGTTTTCTATAATTCCTTCTTTTCATAATTTGTTATGATCCACACCACCCAGTGTCTTTGTATAGTCAATAGAACTCAAACTAATGTCTTTCTTGTATTCTCTGCTTTCAGCTAGCATCCGTCTGACAAGCAATGAAATCCCTAGTTTCAAGTCTTCTTCCAAATTCATCTTGATATCTGCTGAAAGTGATTTTGAGTGATCTTTAGCTAAATTTTGTTGCATGTGATATTAATGATATTAGTCCAACATTTGGTTGCATCACCTTTCTTGGGAATAGCTATGAATATGGATCTTTTCCAGTCACTTGATCAGGCAGGGGTCTTCCAGTTTTCTTGGCATAGATAAAGTGAGTGCTTTCATGGCTGCATCCTCTTGTTGAGGGATCTCTGTTGGTATTCCTTTGATTCCTGGAACCTTGTTTTTTACCAAAGCCTTCAGTGCACCTTGGACCTCTTCCTTCAGTACCATCAGTTCCTGATCATATGCTACGTCCTGAAATGGTGGAACATCAACCAATTCTTTTTGACATAGATGTGAATTCCTTTCATCTTTTTTTGTGTTTCCTGTGTCATCTGTTTTTTTTCCCCTGTAGAATTCGTCAGTATTGCAACTCAAGGCTTGAATTTTTTTCTTCAGTTCTTTCAGCTTGAGTAATGTCTAGTGTGTTCCTCCCTTTTGGTTTCTATCTCCAGCTCTTTGCACATGTCATTGCAATGCTTTCCTTTGTCTTCTCAAGCCACATTTGCAATCTTCTGTTCTGCTCTTTTACATCACCATTTCTCCATTTGCTTTAGCTACTCAACTTTCAAGAGCAAGTTTCAGAGTCTATTCTGACATCCATTTGGGTCTTTTCTTGACCTCTTGCTTTCTGCATGTATGATGGCTTTGATATCATTCCACAAGGCATCTGGTCTTCAGTCATTAGTGCTCAACACATCAAATCTATTATTGAGATTGACTCTAAATTCAGGTAAGATATACTGAAGGTCCTCCTTTGGATTTCATGAACTCATTCTAATTGTCTTCAGCTTCAATTTCAACTTGAATATGAGCAGTTGATGGTCTGTTCCACAGTAGCCCCCTGGCCTTGTTCTGACTCATGATATTGAGCTTTTCCATTGTATGTTTCAACCTAGATAGTTGATTTGATTCCTGTGTATTTATTCCTCTGGTGAGGTTCATTTGTATGCCAGCCAGCCATGGTTGTCATTTATGTTGTTGAAAAAGATATTTGTAATGAAGAAGTTGTTGGTCTTGCAAAATTCTGCCACGCATTCTCTGGCATTGATTCTATCATATTTTCCAGCCACCAATCCTTCTTCTGTGTTTCCAACTTTTGCCTTCCAATCATTAGTAATTATCAGTGCACTCTTATTGTATTCTCTTCCACTTGAGACCGCAGAAGTTGATAAACCTTTTCTATTTCTTCATCTTTGGCTTTAGTGGCTTATGCATAAATGTGAATAACCTTTGTATTAACTGATCTTCCTTGTAGGTGCATAGACATTATCCTATCACTGACAGCATTGTGCTTGGATAGATCTTGAAATGTTCTTTTCCACAGTAAATGCACATCATTTCTCTTCAACTTGTCATTTCCAGCATAGTAGACCATATGAATATTTTATTGAGAATGGGCAATACGGGTCTGTTTCAGCTCACTGAAGCCTAGTATACAAATGCGTATGTGTTCCATTTCATTGTTGACAATTTCCAGTTTTCCTAGGTTCATACTTCATACATTCCATGTTACAATTGTCAAAAGATGTTTGCAGCTGTTTCTTCTCATTTTGAGTCACACCACATCACAAATGAAGGTCCTGAAGGCTTGACTTCACTCATGTCATTAAAGTTGACTCCACTTTGAGGGGGCAGAGCTCTTTGGCAGTTGTATTTCGAGGTCCTTCCAACCGTGGTGCTCATCTTCCAGCACTCTATTAGACAATGTTCTGCTGATATTCATAAGGTTTTCACTGACTAATTCTTTTCAGAAGCTGGCTGCCAGATCTCTCCTTCTAGTCTGTCTTAGTCTGGAAGCTCAGCTGAAACCTGTCTGTCATAAGTAACCCTGCTGGTATTTGAATACTGGTGGCATCTCTTCCAGCATTGCAGCAATGTGCAAGCCCCCACAGTATGACACACTGACAGAAACATGGAGGTGTAATGAAGTGGTCAGGTACAATTACAGATTTTTTTGTATTCTTTTTTGTTTTTCTAACACAGTAATCTATAATTTTATCCTTGGAAGAGTAAATTGTAAATTATAATCAGGCATTAAGGCGTTTCCGGGTGGTACAAACAGTTAAAGGCATCAGCTACTAGTCAAAAGGTTAGTAGTTCAAACACATCCAAAAGCACTACAAAGTCAGGCCTGGCAACCTACTTCATAAAGGACATGGCTTGGAAACCCCGTGGAGCAATTCTGCTGCGCACATATGGAGTCTGCATGAGTTGCAGCTGACCGTACGTCAACAAAAGACAGGTATAACAACAGGGCATTAAGTTTGTAGTATGCACATGTGTTCATCACTGGCCAGCACAGGCTGGCTCACAGGGACAAACTGAAAGCTTTTAGAGGTCGTTGAATCAAATCTTTTAAGTATCTAATAGAAATAATCCTCTTAATGAAGGAAAGCCTGAGTTTCAGAAGAAGACATTCTTCTGAAAGTCCCTGACCATCAACTGATGATGCTGTTGGAGTCGAATGCTGATTGGTTCCCTGTGTCCAGATTGCCCAATCCAGAGGTAAGGCAGTGAGGGCCTTGGTTCCTATTACTTGAGATGTGATGGAGGAGAATCATAGGTGTCCCTTAGCATGAGTTTCCTACTTCCCTCTTACCACGTGCTCTTCTGCTCTCCATCATGCTTCCCCGGGGACACCTGGATAATAACTCTGACACTGATATTGGTGGCGCTGAGCCCTCCACTGGTTCTGTCCAGGGACACCCCACGTAAGTGCACACCGTGGGTGGTAGCTATTATGGGGTGGGTGGGGTGAGATTAGGTAGGGAAAGAGTTAAACTTTCTCACTTTGTCCAGGCCTTGTGAAGTCGTGATCTTTAAAAAAAAAAATTTCTTCAGCAATTATCTACTTTGGTTGTATGAATCTCAAATTCTTTTCACAACGAGTGAACAGGGAACTATTTGTGGGAAAGTCACTTTTAGCAGAGACACAAATGGTGAGAAGAAGACAACCATGTGAAGATCTAAGGGACAAGTGTTCCAAGGAGCGGAAACTATAGAAGAGAAGTCTAAACGTGGTAGGATGTTTTCTGTGTTTATGGGTGAGAAAGAAGATTTGAGTGACTGGAGCTTAGCAAACAAGAAGGAGAGCGGCTAAGATGAGGTTGGAGAGTCAGGCACCAAAGCGTTTAAGACCATGGCAGTCATGGTAATAAATTTGCATTTTATTTATACATAGATTGGTGAAACCACTGGAGTGTTATATGGACAGGTCATTTATACTTACTTTTTAAAATAATTCCACGTACACATAGTATGTATAGAATGGATTGCAGAGTTCACCAATGAAGGTGAGTGGACAGTTTAAGAACACTGTAGAATACTCCAGGGAGGACATGCTTGTGGCTTCATTCAGTGTCTAGTGATATTCACAGACAGAAGTGGACAATTTGGGTTAGATTTCGGGTAACTTACTGATAGGTGAGGGGTGAGGAAAAGAAGAAATTCTAGTTTATCTCTAAATATTTTGTCTTGATTACCTAAGTCAATATTGCTGTCTTTATAAAGTCAGGGAAGATTAAGGGAGGAAATGACTTGAAGTGGGAGACTGTAAATAAAAGTTTTGTTTGAACCAGGTTTGATATGTCACTTTGACATTCATGAGAAGCTGTCGAGAGGTCAATTAAATATATGAGACTTGAGCTTAGATAGTGTCTAAGGCTTGAGATAAACAAGCTGATGCCATCAATACATGGATTGTACTAAATGCTAGAAAGTATAGGATGCCACACAGGGACAGATAGTAAGGATAAAAAAGAAGAAGAGGGTCACAGGCCAAGCACAGAGGCATCTTCATATTAAAAGTTGATCTAAGAAGCATGAATCAACCAAGGAGGTAGAGAAGGAGCACCAGCAATAAGGGAGGAAAACCAAGAGAGTGTGGTGATGCACGGAATCCAAGAAGGGTAAATAGGTTACAAGAGGGAGGGAGTGGCCAGGTGTGGTGAACACCTCTAAGAAGTGGCTGAGGTGACAACATGGCAGAGAAGTGATCACCGGGCTTGGTAGACTTGACATTGGCAGATTCAGTGATACATCCAGGTTGGGGACTAAACAGTTTGAAGAGAAAATAGGGTGTTAAGAAGTGAACTCAGGATTAGAGACTACTCTTTTGAGTAGGTGCCCTCAGGGACACACTGAGCTCTGGAAATAGACAGTCAACTAGACTTAAAATATAAGAATAAAGGGGCCTGAAGAGAAGCTGGGAGGAACTGAGAACCAAGATGGGTAGACAATGGCAAGGAAGCGCTAGAGTATCTTTATATGTGGTATTGACTGGTCAGGGGCAAAATCATTAACTTGCACAACAGGGATTTAGCATTCACTTAAAATACACCAATAGCTGCCTTCGAAGAAGAGGACAGAGTGATGAGCAAAACAAATCTGGTCTCTGTCAGCATAAAGCATAGTAACATTTTACAGTAACTGTATGCAAAATCTATAAATGGAAGGGTTACAAGTTCAGATACAGATCTGTAGAGTAACATGAGCAGAGTTCCCCTGTGGCACTATGGTTTGGAAGAACATGACGTGAAAAAGGAGAAGTGATAAAGTTTCAGTATTTCAAAATCTTGGTAAGTTTAGAAGATGTGGTAGTCAGTACTGTTGAAAGCCGCTGAGAAACAAATGATGACTGGAAACAATTTATTGAATTTAAGAATCGTGAGGTCTGTTAATCTTTACAAAGAAGGATACTGGCACGAAAGCTGTGCACAAGACAAAGAACCTGTAATTGATCACTTGCAGGGAGTAGACAGAGTGTCCTCGTGAAGTGCTAGGATGCTGGAGTCAGATTCCTTAGTTCTAATCCTTGCTTCACCTGCCGTGAAATACTTGACTCTGGGTGAGTCATATGGCCCTTCTGCTTTAGTTAGGAAACCCTGGTGGTGCGGTGGCTGACTCGCATGGCTGATAACCAAAAGGTCAGCACTTCCTATGCAACAGGTACACCTTGGGAAGGCCATGGGGCAGTTCTACTGTGTGCTTCAGTTGCTTTAATTGCAAACGAGGAAAATAGCATCTCCTTCATTAAGTTGTCTTGAGGATTAAAAGAAATTATATACGTAAAGCATTAGGAATAGTTACACCACTTTGTACTCTTCAGTGCAAACTGTTATTTTTATATTCATTAACATATCTATGGATACTACTGTCCAAAGTAGCTGTCAGGTCAGTCCAGTCCACTGCCATGGTTCAAGCCACCATCTCTTTGTGCCTGATTATTCTAGCAGCCTCCAAACTTGTCTCTCTTCTTCCACTCTTGCAGTTTTCCATTACCATTCCATTTTTTACTCCGTTGTCAGTGATATCTGAAAACATACACAGACAGAGAATTCCATTTCTGAAATTCTTAGAGCCAGATGTGTTTGGAAATCAGAATTTGGGGGCTTGAAAATTAATTTCCCCAATTATTTACAAACACCTTCAATGGAATAAAGAGAAATAAGCTATCATGAAACCCATCAATATTTCTACACTCAAATCCATGAATACTCAACATACATGGAATACTAGTAATATCTAGCATTGCAGATGATTTTCTAACAAGACATAGCACATGAAACAGTGGGATAAATACAGAATAAGTTATTACATGGCATTCTTCTTAGAGAAAATATTCAGTAACACTTCCAATTTAACATATGTCTCACATTAAGCTAATACAGATCCGTACTTACTACATCCTCCTCCTTGAGGATCTCAGAGTAGTAGGTAAATCAAGACCATTACTAACTTCGTTATCAAGCTGGGTTGGGCAATGCATTTTTTTAGGAGTGAAATGCACACAGGGTGAAGCAGCACTCACAAGCCTGTCGTTATAAATCCTCCTTGCAGCACCTCTGCAGCTCTGGGCCAGCAGTGTCTCCCTAAACGAGGAAGCTGCGATGCTCTCCAGCTCCATGGTGAATGTGCTGTGTTCAAGGCTGTTGGTTAACTGATCCCCTATTTATGCAGTATCATCTTGAGGGGTCTTTCCCCCTGTGCTCTCAGTGTCGCCACTGTCATCAGTTCAGGAATGCCCGACAGGGGCCTCATATTCGGTACTCAGAATGGCGCTGGTGGCAGCTTCTTCTGACTTATTTAAACATTTCCTTGGTAATCTTCCAACATATAGTGAAGATTGATATAAAATTTCTTCTCTCTAGTGACATGGCAGTTTTAAACTCTTCATCTGCCGGATTATTTGTAAAGCCAGTGTAGCCCAAGGTCTGTACCTAACATTTGTTAAGATTGATTTATTAGTTTTAGCATCTTTTAAATGTTTTTAAAATACCTTATTGGGGTCTAAGTGTCAGTTTGCAGTCCAAGTCAATGTGCCGTATAAAATTCCACACACACACCTCTGTGCAATTCTAGCTACTCTCCCAGCACTGTGGCAGCACACTCCTCCTTTCCACCGTGTACTTCCGGTATTCATTCAGCTAACTCTGTCCCCTCCTCTCCACGCTCCCATCTCCCTTCTAGAGAGGGGCTGCTCTGACTGCCTGATTTACGTATTTAAGCCAGGAGGCACATGCTTCACCAGTATCACTCTCTGTTTACAGTCTAGCCCAAACTTTGGAGAGTTGGCTTCAGTACTGGTTTCATCTCTGGGCTGGCAGCAAGACTAGACAGCATGTTCTCAGGGGACCCTTCAGGATTTCAGACCATCAAGTCTGATCTTTTAACAGAGTTGTAGACTGAGCTACATCAGGGACTTTACATTGTGTTCCCTGTCAGGACAGTCATTGGTGGTGGCCAGGCACCATCTAGTTCTTCTAGTAATTTTAGCATGTTAAGAATCAGTACTAATTAACTGATTTTTTTCCAGAAAGTTTTGGATTTCTCAACGTCTGTAACTGCAGGAAGCATGGAAGTTAAAAACTGTTTATAGCACTGGGCTGCTAACCTCAACCTCCATGGTTGAAACCCAAGAACTGCTCCCTGGGAGATAGGTATAGCAGTCTACTTCCTTATTCATTGTTGTTGCATGTTGTTGGGTCAACTGAGATTCACAGCTAACCTCTATGACGTTGTAGAACTGCCCCAAAGGGTTGCCTAGGATGAAATCCTTATGGGATAAGATCACCAGGTATTTTCTCCCATGGAGTGGCAGGAGGGTTTGAACTATCAGCCTTTTGATTAGCAGCCTACGGCTTAACCATTGTGTGACCAGAGCTCCTTCCATAAAGATTACAACCTTGGAAATCAGATAGGGCAGTTCCCCTCTGTTCTATAGCATGGCTGTGAGTTGTGATTGACTCAGTAGTTTTGTCATTGGATAAAAGACTCCTTGGACACAGACTTCAGTGCAGATGTATCACTAGCAGAAATTAAAAGCCATAACTTTACTTTTTACACAACTTTCGGAGGAGTGTGTTATAGCGGTAATATACTCAGAGTGGGTACTACAGAGGTGATACAGTTTTATAGTTTTCTCCTGTTCCAGTCAGCTTGATGGTAGTGGGTTTGGTGTTTTTGATGTAATGAGCTTAAGCCACTGATAGAAAGTCACTAATAAACCAGTCATAAATCAAACCTCTGGTTATCATGTTTTGCTTTGTGAAAATTAATGCACAAGTAAAACACTCCTTTCAGACATTCGGATTTTTTACTTTTTCCATTGATTGCCTCCTTTCTTGTTTTCATTGTGGTTTAAATATGCGCAACAGAATATGCTCCACTTTAACAATTTCTGCATGTGGAATTCAGTGACACTGAGAACTGCTCGCTCTGTTTCGGGACAACTTGGTAGAAGCACACTTGTTATTAGAATCCATAATCACTTTGCACAGTCTCTCCTTACACATTGTGAGTTCTTTGTTACTTTGTTTTTAAGAATTCAGTCCCAGCACAGATTTTTTTTTCCAGCAAAGTAACTTTGTTCTTAACTAAGGTTTATATCTCAAGTAATTTGGCACACTTTTTTCACACAATTTTAATGTATTTTATAATGAACACTGACTTTCTCATCACAGATTTTTTTTTTTAGATAGTTTTCACCAGCAGTTCTCACCTGTGGACAACTTTGTGCTTCACAAGGTACTTGGCAATGTCGAGAGACATTTTTCTTTGTCACATAAGGAAAATACTTTTGGTATCTAATGGGTCGAGATCAAGGATGCCGTTAAACATCCCACAGTGCCTAGGAGATCTCCTGCCTGGAAGAAGCATTCAGTCCAGAATGTCAAAGGACCTAGGCTGCAAACACTGGCTTACACTGTGTCGCTTCTGAAAGTTCTAGACTTGCGTGTCATACATGTACATGCTTTGCAATTCACTTTTTCTTGGTTTGTTTTAGCTTCTTTCCATGCTAAAATGCTAGCAAGTTTAACACCTTGTTGTTGCATTTATTCAGATAATGTGAGATCAAGCTCTCAACTATTTTTTTCTGCCTATGCAGTGTTTTTCAGTATTTCATGCGTACCTGATCATCACCATCTGTGCTAAGATGCAGGGTCCTGACTGCCACAGTGTTTTTCAGTGTAATGCCTGATATGACCGCAGTGATTCTACATTCTATAGTCTTTTTTATCATTTTAAACCACAAGATTATTCTTTAACTTTGTTCTTGTTGGTGTTTTGACAGATCATAGTTTGATTAGACTTAAAAGAAAACCCACAGGAATATACAGAAGCACGTAGGTGTGTCAGCGCTCACAGATACATCTGGTCCCTTACCTCAGCAGGCCAGGTTTGCCAAATGAGTTTTGGCACGGACTTGGTTTTTTTTTTCCTGAGATCTTTGGATTTTGAAATACAGTTAAGGGATAGGGGACCTGTATTAGATCATAGTTAAACCTGTTTGAAGCAGTAACTTCTCATTTCCTATTATACTTCATATGAATCCAGAAACACCTTCAAGAATTTCAAGTACCAGGCCCCATGCGATTTCCTCCCATGACCTTTTCTGCAACTTTCACCTCATTCTCTGTGCTTCAGTGAAGCCTTGTCTTCTGATGTTTTGTTTGAAGTTCATGAATTCTTTTGAACCTTTACACAGGGTATTAGCTTTACCTGAAATGTGCCTCTCTTTTAGCCCAGACTCACACATACCCCAGTCTTCACCTTGCTCACGTCAGCTTAATGTTTCGTGTCATCTGTCTTAGCTATATAGCGCTGCCACAACCGAAATGATACAAGTGGCTGGCTTTAACACAAATTTATTTTCTCACAGTTTTTAAGAGACTGGAAGTCTGAAATTGGGTGCTAGCAATAGGGACTGTTTTCCTTTCTCTGTGGGTCTGGAGGAAGGTTTTGTGTCTTTCAATTCTCTTCCTCAGAGAGCTTCCTAGGACTTGGCAGCTGTTTTCCCCCATGCCTGCTTACTTGCTCAGTCTACTCTTAGTATATCTCGAAAGGGGCAGACTTCAGACACAACCTACACAGGTACTGTTTCCTTAACGTTGCAAAGAAAATTCGTTAGGATTTACACCGAATTTGGGGGAGGGAGGACACAGTACAATCCACAGCGTCATCATAAAGTCACTTTTCAACGAGTCCTTCCTGAAAAGCGTCTACAGAACGGAGGAGGTGGGAGTGTCAGAGGACAGGTGAAGAACCGTGGGCCGTGACAGGACCAGAGGCTTCAGGAAAAGGTGGCGTAGACGGCGGCGATGGGGACAAGTCCTCCTTGGGCTCCCACTCAGAGACTCCCAGCCAAGCAGCTGAGCAGCGTGGGTCACAGGACCTGGGGACAGGGGCGCCCTGTCCCCGAGCGGGCTCAGTCAGGATCCGGCGGCGGCAGATGAAGCTGCCCAGGCGGGTGGTCGGTGCCGCGGGGCGCCGCTCGGGAGCCTTAGTGTCGCCCCCTCCTGGCTGGTGGGCTTCGCAAGCGGTTTCCTCCCGAGAAGCTGCAGGTGACGGGATCCTCCTGTCCCCACAGTACATTTCCTGGAGCAGGCTAAGAGTGAATGTCATTTCGTGAACGGGACGGAGCGCGTGCGGTTTGTGGAGAGATACATCCATAACCGGGAGGAGATCGTGCGCTTCGACAGCGACGTGGGCGAGTTCAGGGCGGTGACGGAGCTGGGGCGGCCGGACGCCGAGTACTGGAACCGCCGGAAGGGGGAGCTGGATTACAGGAGGCGCCAGGTGGACACGCTCTGCAGACACAACTACGGGGCTATCGAGGGCTTCACACTGCAGCGACGAGGTGAGCGCGGCGGACTGTGAGCGTATGTGTGTGGGTGTGTCTGTGTGTGTCTGTGTGTGTGGGTGTGTGTGTCTGTGTGTGTCTGTGTGTGTCTGTGTGTGTCTCTGTGTGTGTGTGTCTGTGTCTGTGTGTCTGTGTGTGTGTGTCTGTGTGTGTCGGTGTGTGTCTGTGTGTGTGTGTGTGTGTGTGTGTGTGTGTGTGTGTGTGTGTGTGCTGCGGGGGCGCAGGACGCAGGAGAGTGGGTGTCAGGGCAGGGGGCGGCTGCAGGAGGGGCCCTTCGGGGTGTCCTCGCGGTCGCTGTGCGGAGAGCTGAAGGGGGACAGGAGACGAGAGCGCCCGCCTCTGGAGGGATAACGGGGGACTAACCCCGGGCTGTCCTTGACACGGGACCTGCTCAGCCCTGAAACCCTAAAGTAACAAGCTGTCTGTTGTTTGTTTGTCAAGGTATTTCGTTGAGCAAAAAGTACCAGAGCAATGTATTTATTATGCTTTCGGGAGATGGGGGTGAAGGAAATTCTGAGACACCTCTGACATTTCTGAGGCCTCTTTTAGATCTAAATTACCGGCTGTTATTGTCTTTTTTTTTTTTAATGTATGTATTTTTACATAGCTGAAATAATTATAAAAATACCTTTTTTGAAGTATGATTTTTTTTTTAGTATCATATCAAATGTCTCCAATTTTATAACACTAGTATTATTTAACAAGTTACCTATCATTGCTTTGTACGGTAATAACATGCTTTAGCCCATAGTCTCCTTTGTTTATTTATTTGTTTAGTATTGTTGAATAGTCAGTTGAAATTTTGTCTTTATTCTTGTTTGGTAGTTCTTAATTTCTGAAGCTCTTAAATGTTTTTCATGTATTTACTGGCCAGCTGTAGTTACTACTCTAAGAATTATTTACTGACTATTGTTTCTAGGGTTTTAGTGTTTTTTAGAGAAATGGATTCTCTACAAACATATTACTAATGTGCTGCTGTTTGATTTAGCATTCTCCTCAGTTTGTGGTTTATAGCTTGACTATTATTTCAATACTGAGAATTTAAACGTTTTGATTAAATGAAATGTATCACAAAATTGTTAGTAATGATTTAATATCAATCTTAAATTAATCATTTTGTGATTGTGGAGAAGTCTGAAGTTTTTCCTGCCTTTTAGATAATAACTGTATTTACAGAATGCCTGCTAGTGTCAGAGACTGTGAAAGGCATTGGGCACGTGTATGAATGACCCCCAGACACTCTAGACATCAAATGTCACTTTTGAATGAGACAATTGTAAAAGGGTAACAATTCTAAAACTAGGTATTGCTTGTATGAAAAGCTGAGAGGTATCCATCAGATGAGAGCAAATATTGTAAGTTTCTTGAAAGAATGAGTTTATCCCTCCTTGAGACCTCGTACATTCCTGGGACTCAGCTCACAGAGTCGGCAGACCACCTCTGTCTGTCCCTGCTTCCCAGTGGGAGGACCATCTCTGTGGCTCTGAAGATGTGAACACATCCAGACAGCCTGCTAGGACTCCCTGCTCTTATCTCCCCTCCTCTCCAACTGCTGCTCCTCAACCTCTCCATACTACTTTGAACTGCATTTTCTGTCACGATAAACAATGATAATAACTGGCTAACTGTTGTACATGTTCTAATTGCATCAATTCTCCTATAACCATAATAGGTAAGTTACTGTCATTATTCCTCTTTATAGGTGAGAAAGCTGGGGCATCGAGGAATTTAATGAAACTGTCCCAAGACCATCCAGTAAGAGGCAGAGACTGGATTTGAACCCAGCCACTCTGGCACTAAAAATCATGCTTTGCTTTAAACACTACAGGCCTTGCAAAGGTTACAATAGTGAACAGCTGCTTCAGTTATGAGAAAACCCAGTGTTATCAGTGTCTCTAAAAACTAATAGGTCCGTGTGTAAGGATTAAATTCAAGGCCCTTGACATACTGACCCATGTGGCCACATGATGAGCTTGAGGGAGGCCTGGCCAAGACTGAGGAGCCTTCGTGACATAGTGGTTAACAAACCATATAGGTTTCCTATGAGTGGAAATCCACAGACAGCAATGTATTTGTTGTATTTTCTTTTTTTTCCCAAGACTTGAGTCTGGGTTTGAAGAGAGACAGAAAGACAGCCAAGCAGGAGCTCCTCTGACTTCCTCCCTTCTTCTCTCTGCCTTTTCTCTCCTAGTTGAGCCTCTGGTGACCGTGTATCCTGCAAAGACTCAGCCCCTGCAGCACCGCAACCTCCTGGTCTGCTCTGTCAGTGGTTTCTTTCCAGGCCACATTGAAGTTAAATGGTTCCGGAATGGCCAGGAGGAGGAGGCTGGGATCGTCTCCACAGGCCTGGTCCGGAATGGAGACTGGACCTTCCAGATCCTGGTGATGCTGGAAACCATCCCTCAGAGGGGAGAGGTTTACTCCTGCCAAGTGGAGCACCCAAGCCTGACCAGCCCTGTCACAGTGGAATGGAGTGAGATGCTCTCTGACCTCACTACTTCCTCACTAACCAAGAAGGGGGGCTTTGCTTATCCTTGAGTACTTGTCCCTCATACCATGTTTTCATCTGTTTCATGTTCTCCTTTCTGTCAGAACAGGTCACTGAGGATAGTAGCCCTGTGATCCTTTCTGCAAATACTTACACCATTGGGGAGGCAGTTATGTCTGGTTGGCAGAAGAGAGGTTGTCCTGGTTTTGAAACTTTTTATGTCACAGGACAGGGTCACCCTCTTGGCCCTGGGTACCAGTACCCTACCCATGAGGCTGGGGTTCTGCTTGCAGTGCTGTTGCTCTGAGTTGTGTAGATGTTCCCTGTGATCTTAGGAAAGAAACATCCTGACCTGAGGTGAACGCAGTCTCAGCTCTGCCTGTTATTAGTTCTGTCACTGTAGACAAGCTACTTAACCTCACTGAGGCCCAGGCCCCTCACTCAGCAGGTAGGTGCTGAGACCTTCTGTCAGGGCTCCGATATTTAATGAGCTCCATGCCTGAACACTGTATTTCCTCAACGAGATTTTTAAACTTTGTTTTCCAGAAGTGACCAGCCATTCTACTTTCATTTTCAAAGCTCTAAATCTCAGAGTCTCAATTATAGAATTAGGATTTGTGGTAAAAGTCACTAAATCTGGCTTCCTCTCTTAGGGGCACAATCTGACTCTGCACAGAGCAAAATGCTGAGTGGAATTGGGGGCTTGGTTCTGGGTCTGCTCTTCCTAGGGATGGGACTGTTCCTCCACTTCAGGAATCAGAAAGGTGAGGAATCTGCTGGATGGTAGGTGAAATTCCTCCAGACTTCTCCATGGGAAGAAATGTGGCTTTGTTACAATTAGATTTCTGTAGAGTGGTAACCTTTGTAAAGCTTTTGTTTTCCAGTCAATCTCAAATTTTAGGGCATTCATAAATTTTAAAAAACTTTTTTTTTTTTTTTTTCGGTGATGGTATAATGGTCATAACCTGTGGCAGATAAAAGAAAGGCTACTAAGCCTGGAGATCCTAGGTCAGCATCTTGGGACAAGTGAGAGAGGAGTCCCTGAGGCTGATACAATTCTCCTGGGTTTGTGTTTCAGAAGCTTGATAGACTGAAGGCTGTGGGATCCTGGTCTCCACTCAATCACTGTGTGAGCTAGATTGCAGTATAGAGACATTTCAGGTGGCAGGTCTCACATTAAGGACAATGTGTGTGAGGACAGATGTGCTTCTGCATCTTGTAACCTGTGTCTTCTTCTTTCTTCCCCAGTGCATTCTGGTCTTCAACTGACAGGTAAGGCACTCTGGCTCTCTTAAAATTAATAGTAGAGGAGACAAGAGAGGAAACAGAGATATCAGGAAAAACTTGGAATTCAGACTTCTGATCAGGAAGCTTGTGCTAAGATTCCTATCGCTGATTAAATACCCTGTGCTTCAGAGCAGCACTGGGTCGTGGAGACTTGAGGCATTTTTTTGTTTCTTCTGGCTGGATTATTGTAACATGAGGGCCTGGGAGAAGAGGAAAGAAGTTGCTTCTGTCGTTAAGTTTGGAAACAACACTTTTCTGTCCTCTTCAGGCCTCCTGAGCTGAAATGAAGGCGGTGGCTCGCAAGAAAGAAACTTGTGTCCCAGCTTCCTCACAGCAGGAGAAGATTCTGAGATCAGTCTTGCCCCTCCACACAGAGAAGGGTTTTTCAGGATCTGGCTCACTTCTGGATCAGTGGCCATATAGAAAATGTCCTCCTTGATTGGTTTCCTCACACTGGCCCTGGCCTGGAGGTCCCTAAGATTGCTTACAGTACTTGTGTTCCTTTTTCCCAGTTTCCTTTGTTTTCAGTCCTTACCCATCTCCATGTGTCTGACTGAACTCACCATCTGCTCACATTACTTCCTAAAAGTTTTCTCAAATAAACATGGAGTGAAAATCTTCTCTTTTCCACAGCTTCAAGAAAAAGAAATAGTAATAAAAGAGAAAATGCGGAGTGCATTGCAATAAAATAAACATAATTAGCTTCACTTACATTCCTGAATTTTGATCATATGTAGATCTGGAAGATTCCCTTGCTTTCTTTTTCTTGGGTTTTCTGTGTCTTATAAGGAACATTTCACTGTACTGGGAGAAAGCCTTCTAGTGAGCTCATATCACAGTGGTCTCCTACACCTTAGCATTATCAAAGACAGTTACATACGACTCTTTCTACCATGGGCTACAGATGGAAGACAACAAGTAGGAGAAACCATGGTGTCTGAAACTACTAGTGTTTCAGTAGTTTTAGTTGATTTTTTCTTGAAGGTCTCTATTTTCTTTCCACGTTGCATCATTTCATGTTTTGAATCTGTGTGTGTGTGTGCATAAGCATATCGAGTATGAAATTCCAGATATAAACCCAATTGCAACTTCAAAACAAGTAAGCCGAAGTATTGCTTGCTTGTTTTATTTTTAGAACTTAATGTGTTTATAATTTTATGAGGAAAATGAAATTTTCCAAGGAAATTTTATTTAAAAGAAGCATCATGAGAAATGACCAGCTCTATAATATGCTAAAACAAAACATCTATTTTAATAAACACATTTTGGGTATTGATTCATTGTTGCTCAAATGCACCAATAAAACAGAGTCTAGAATTAGATGCCAAAATATTTGTGGTTTACTTTAAGACAAATGTCAAATGTCTAGGAAGGTCTGTTCTATACTCATTCCTTAAAGAAAACATACAATTAATGAGCAGAAGTAACATTGTCTGTATTACTATTGTCGTCATTTGTACATCTACACCTTTCTAAACCCTGATGCCTTGTAGGTAGAAATGTATGATGTTGCAATCACATTGGAAAACAATTTGGCAATATCTCAAAAGCTTATACATTTGTCATGTTGTTTTGTTAGGTATCGTTGAGATGGTTATGGCTCACAGTGACTGTAACTGATCGAATTTTGTCCCCCCAAATATGAGTCAACTTGCATAGGCCGTGATTTCCAGTATTGCGGTTGTACTCCATCTTATGCTTTTACTATGTTTTTTAAATTGTAAGCTCTGCCTGTGATGAGGATTAGGGTGGGATGTGACACCCTTGCTCACATCTCGTCCTTGATCCAATATAAAGGAAGATTCCCTGGGCTGTGGCATGCATTACCTTTTGTTTTACAAGTGATGAAAGGAAACAGAACATAGCAGAGAGTTGGAGATCTCATACCACTAAGAAAGCAGTACCAGGAGCAAAGTGAATCCTTTGTACCTGGGGTTCCTGTGGGGAGAAGTTCCTAGCTCAGGGAAAGATTAATAAGGAGAGCTTTGCTCCAGAGACAGAGGAAGTCTTCCCCTGGAGCCAATGCCCTGAATTTGGACTTCTACCCTGCTTTATTGTGAGGAAATAAATATGTCTGTCAAAGCCATTCACTTGTGGTGTCTGTGCTGCGGCAGCACTAGATGACTAAGACAGTGACCTGATGTCTAACAGATGAAAACGCTGTCTGGTCCTGCACCATCCTCACAACTGGTGCTGTGTTTGAGCCCATTGCTGCAGACTCTGCATCAGTGTCAGTCCATCTTGTTGTGGGTCTTCTTTTTCATTAACCCTCTACCAAGTGTGATGTCCTTCTCCAGGGATTGCATCCTCTTGATAAGAGGTCCAAAGTAGGTGAGATGAGGTGTACCATTGTCCCTTCTAAGAAGCGTTCTGCCTTTACTTCTTCCAAAACAGATTTGTGGTTCTTGTGGTATTTCAACATATATTCAATATTTTTTACCAACACCACACTTTAATCACCCTTATTCCTGATCCAGCTTCTCCACATACATGCAGTAATTGAAAATACTGTGATTTGGTTCAGTACCACCTTAATATTCAAAGTGATATCTTAGTTTTTTTAATGCTTTAAAGAGTCATTTGCAGTAGATTTTCCAAATGTAGTGTGCTAATTGTTTTCCTGACTGCTGCTTCCATGAGTGTTGATTATAGATCCAAGCAAAGGATATCTTCGATAACTTCAATGTTTTCTCCACTTATCATAATGTTGTCATATGAAAGTTTTTTTAATGCCTTAAAGAGTCATTTGCAGTAGATTTTCCGAATGTAGTGTGCTAATTGTTTTCCTGACTGCTGCTTCCATGAGTGTTGATTATAGATCCAAGCAAAGGATATCTTCGATAACTTCAATGTTTTCTCCACTTATCATAATGTTGTCATATGAACCAGCAATTCTACTACTTGACACTTACACAAAGGAAGTGAAGACATATGTCTTCACAAAGAAAGATATCTAAATGTTGATAGACATCTGTAGTCATTAAAGCCCCAAACTGGAAACAAACATCCATCAACCAGGGACTGCATAAAAAGGATGTTCTGTATCCATGCAAAGGAATACTGTTCAACAAGACAAAGGAAAAAATGCTGACATATGCTGCAAAAACGGATGTACTTCAAAAACATTTTACTAAGTGAAACGAGCCAGACACAAAGACTATTTGTCATATGATTCTGTTTATATGAATATTCGGAAAAGGCAAAATTTTAGAGACAGAAAGTAGATCAGCAGACGCCTATGGCTTGCAGTGGGGATGTGATTTATCTGTAAACATGCACCTCCTGGGGTGATGAAAATATCGGAAAACGGGGTTGTGGTGATAGTGGTGCACATCTATAATTTTACTAAAATCAATGAAATTTAGACGTAGAGTGTATTTTGTGGTTCATTAATTTTATCGCAATAAACCTGTTGAAATAATCTTGAAAGAAAAAGCCTTTCCAGTCAAGACCAAAAAAGAAAAATTCAGAAGACACAATGGGAAAAATATATGTATTGAATAAAAACATAAAATTTCATTGTATGGAAAAAATGTCAAAATGAAAGAACTAAATAAACTTCAGAGAAGAAAATGAAATAAACTAGGCAGATACTATACCTGCAAAATTGTCAGTGTGTCATATAAAATTGCCAATGAGTTAATAAATAGATAAACAAGAATCCAAGAGAAAGCTGTACAAAGGCTATAAACTATTTACAGAAGAAACATGACAATGTGTAATAATGGATATGCTCAACCTCCCTAATACTCAGAAAAATGTATATCTAAATATCAGTGTGATGAAATATTTCTCCTCCCAAATTCACAAACAAAACAGTATTTTATTAATCAAGGAATTTTAAGACTATGGGAATGAAGTGTCTCATGTACTGTTATCAGAATTGTGAATGAGTGGCAGCTTAGAGGCATCTACTTAGGTGCAAAATGTAAATATAATATGATCAATAAAAATAATAAAGTCCACTCTTGATATCTGTCTTAAACACCAGCCCCTTGTGGGCCCAAGGAGACTAGAACTCAACTTTCATTTTACCAGGGTTTGGAATATATAAGATTTCCAAATTCTAAAGGAAAAAATTGATAGATTTATATTGCTTACAAAAATTCTTTACCTCAAAAAACTGAAAAATACACTAGATAATACCATATTGCAGGATGGTATTTGGCTATTGGCATGGTGATGTGACTGTAACCTGGTATACTCCTTCGGGTATTTTGAATAGTCTCATATTTCCACCCTAGGCATTTACATACTAGATAAATTCTCATATGCATGCCTAAAATAACACTAAAAATGAACAAGTTTTATTGTACAGCAGTAGTAGAAGAGGAAGAAAATATTCTAAATTTTCAGATAGAGAATGGATAAATCATGGTATATTCCTTCAAAGAAGTATATACAGAGCTTTAAGTAAATGGGTTTCACAGGGATAGCAAAAACAATCACAAACTGTAGATGGAAACAAAAACCACGTATCATGGATTGCATTGTGTTCCCCAAAAAATATGTGTAGTAGTTCCTTGTATTGTGTGACATTTCTGTATGCTGTAAACCCTGCCTTTATGTTAATGAGGAAGGATGGATGACAGTTGTGTTGGTCAGGCAGAACTCAGTGTGTAGGAGTGTATTCTGCCTTGAGGCAATCTCTTGAGCTATAAAGGAAAGGGAAGCAAGCAGAGAACTGGGGACTTCATAGCAGGAAGCACTGCTAGGAGCAGACTGCATCCTTTGAAAAGGACCTGGAGTACTGTATCTCAGGAGCTCCCTGTCCAGGGGAAGATTGATGACAAGGACATTCCTCCAGAGCCAACAGAGACTGCCTTCTCTAGGAGCTGATGCCCTGAATTTGGAATTTTCGCCTACTGGACTGTGACTGAATAAAATTTTCTCTTCTTAAAGCCATCCACTGGTGGAATTTATCTTAGAGCAAGTACCTGATAACTAAGACAATCCACACTCCAGAAATGAAAAAACAAGTTCTTGCTTGAGCAGGGTCAGACTTCCACTCTCCTCCCTTGGATCATCTGCTCACTATTAGCATCAGTGAGGTTAGACCTACCACAGAAGGGGAGATTTTGATGGGGCAATGAGAAGCCAGCAAAGTAGCAAATGGCCTGTGGGCTTGTGTGATGGATTTGAATCTATAGAGGCTCCATATATAAAACTAGTTTTCCCTGCTGGCTGATTCTCCTCCAGAACACTTGCTGCCCTCATGATGGTGGGGTGGGAACTTAAGAGGTAGGTAGAAAACAGAAAAACAAAAGTCTAAGCTTTCGTGAAAACAAACATCAGTAAGGAAATCAAAGCTATGAATATTTTCAACCATCTTGATCTAATTGACATTTATACCTGATGTGTATGTTGACTATATCAGTAACTATGGAATATATTTATTGCTGCCAATTGCACAAAAAAATAACCATGAAACAGATCTTATGTTAGGCCACTAAACAAGATTGGATAAATTTCACATGATTGAAATCATACAGAATATATTCTCTGGTCACAAACTTATTAAATTACAAATGAGTAAGACTGAGAAAATACTCAAGCTTTCGAAGTGAAGCTTCTGTATAACCGTTGGCTATAGGGTCACAATGGTAAAGAATCATACCTAATTTATATAGACTCATGAAAATCTGCTTTTAACATAAATAAAATGTAAGTTATAAATCTATTGTCACCGAGTCAATTCCAATGTACAGTGACTCTATATGACAGAGTAGAACTGCCCCATAAGGTTTCTAAAAAGTGTCAGATGGATTTGAACTGTTGGCCTTTTGGTTCTTACCCACTGTGCAGTCAAGGATTTTAAACTTAAATTTGTTCCAAAAAAATTCAATGACAAAAAAATGCAATTTAAACATGGACAAAGGACATAGAGAGGCATTTCATTAAAGAAGTAGAAAAGACATTTAATGTCACCAGCCATTAGAGAAATGAAAATTGAAAATATGATATCACCAAACAGCCCGAATTAAAAAATCCTGACAGTATCAAATGCTGATGAGGTGAGAACATGGAGAAATTGACTTATCACACACTGATGTTGAGAATGTAAAATAGTGAAAATATTCTGGAAAATAGTGTCATGTAAAACAAAAAAAAATGCATTTACTGTACAACCCAGCAATCACACTGCAGCGTCTATCCTTGAGAAATGCAAACGTGTATTCACATAGCACCGGACATGAATGTTCAAAGCAGTATTAATTGCGGTTGTTGCTGTAAGGTTCTGAATCTTGGCCACCCCGTGGACAACAGAAGGAAATGCTGCCTGGTCCAACATTATTGTTATAATCGTTCTTATGCTTGAGCCTATTGTTACAGCCATGGTGCCAACCCATCTCACTGTGGGTCCTCCTCGTTTTGCTGAGCGTCTGTTTAACGAAGCATGATGTCTATCTCCAGGGTTTTATCCCACCTGGTAGCATGCCCAAAGTATATGAGCAAAGTATCACCATCCTTACTTGTAAGGAGCATCCTGAATGGACTTTTTCCAAGACCAATTTGTTCATTCTTTTGGCAGTCCATGGTATATTCAATATTTTTCCCAAACACCGTAATTCAAAGGTGTCTGTTCTCCTACGGTCTTCCTTAGTATCAGTTTTCTCACTCGGGGTAACATCTTCAAATATAAGACAGTTCCTGGTAATGACAGACAATAGTGACTGCATCTAACGAAATAGGTAAATCCAATTTCAGAGTCCAATCTTTAAGTTTGAAATGAGTGATGTTGATATATTTAAATCCTGGAAGACACACAGATCCTTCTTTCATTTCACTCCCCACTTGAACTCCATCTTATCCACATCACCTGCAGTTTGAGATTCACTCTACTGAAGATCCACGTGTCTCATGGAATTGGAGGTTCAAGAAAGCAAAACCAATTCTGAACCTGTTATTCAGCAGAGATTTCCCAACAAACAAGCCATACTCCAGGGTTTTCCATGGGGCTGGACTGCAGCAAGTATTTACCTGTAGATACACAGACTAATAGCAAACTCTAATGAAAATAGATATTTATAACTAACGCCAAATCTTGCAATATACAACTTTCAACGACTCTTGTAACACATAACAATATACAATGTAATGATATATGATAATCTTATAATGCCAAATCTTATATAGTACACGATATTCGCCACTCAGTCATTTCAGGGTGGAAGAACAACCTATCCTCCCAGTCTTTGACAGGAACTTGATCACACACTGACAATTCCACCTAAGACCCAGCCAGTAGTTTATTGTCCTCAGAAAACAATCAATCCAATCTGGAGAAATCTCAAGGACCTCAAACAATAACTACAGAAGAGATGATTTTGTGAAATCATCAGAAGATTCCATTGCAGAGAAAGGATTCTATGCGGTCTACGCTATATACACTGCATAGTAGTGAGATGACAGTAGGAAAAGGAGATACAGAAAGAAGTAATGGATGAGTCCAGTAAATGTTAGAGCATGGAGATGTCAGGGATCGACATTATCACTCTTGAGGGGAGGGATGTTAGGGCTGGAAAGTGTTGAAGAACAGTTGTCTTCACTGAGGTGAACAGTTGGAGTACTGCTGACACAGTATAACTGTTAAAGCAGAAATTTCTTCATTGATCTTCTCTCTAAGAAAGGCACACAGAGTTACTGAAGAGTTGAAGATGAATATTTTGGGATCTTCCCTTCAAATTACCACCTCTGCTCCCTTACTTTTTTGACTTTGGAAAGATCTTTTAATGTCAGCTGACGTCTAGTAAATATAACTCTTCCAACATGAAGGTCTACACCCTACACTTCAGTTGAGTATGACAAAACAGGCCACGTGTCACCTTCTTTCAGAGCATCCAATACCACTTCTCAGACTGCAGAAGCTAAAGGAGGCACAAGACTCCATGACATTTCTGTTTCCTGAAGTGAGTCTGTGTTAATGTCAAGGGAGCCAGCTCTGGAAAGGCTGACAAACTGACAGCTTGCTTTAGGTAACAAGCCCACATCTTGCAGCTGACTTTCATAGGTAACTAGCTTGGTATTCTAATATGAAAGAACTGTATTGGGCAGTGGGGATAATTTCCCAGACTTAAGTAGTTGTCTAGGTGCACATCTGTGGACAGAGATGAAGCATCTTGAACTTTTGGGATGCTAGATGGTATCCATGTGTTTTAGTCAGCTAGGGCTGCTCTAACAGAAATACCACAGAGTGGATAGCTTTAACAAGGGAAGGTTTATTCTTACATAGTCCAGTAGGCTGCAAGTCTATATTCAGGGTGTCCTCTCCAGGGGAAGGCTGTCCCCTTGTCAGCTCTGGAGGAAAGTCCAATATTGCATCAGTCTTTGTCCAGAGAGCATCTTGGTGCAGGAACCTCAGGTAGGAAGGACGCACTCTTCTCCTGGTGCTGCTTTCTTGATGGTATGAGATTCCCAACTTCCTCAGCTCACTTCTCTCCCTTATATTCAACCAGCTTGAGTCCTGCCTCAGTAACACAACTGCAAACCATTCTCCATCATCAATATGACAGAGGCAGAATTCACAACACATGGGAGGAAGGGCACCATATTGGAACTCCAAACCAAGTCAAATCAACACATACATTTTTGAGGGGACACAATTCAGTCTATGACACCAATAGTAAATCAAGAAACAGCTTTGCTTACCCATTTCCCATAAAGGTGTCACATATCATTTTGCCCACTCTGATTCCCCACGCTCAGAAAATTCCATATATGTCTTCCTATGACCACACCAAGCCCACCTTCATGTGTCCCACAGAAGCCCAGGACATTCAGTGGAATTGCCTTGGCATAAGCCTTGATGATGAAGGTGGTACTAACGGACATTCAGATCAGAACCAGGTCCGGGATGCACCTCATAATTTCTGCTGTCTTTGGAAGGAGGATTGGTACTCCAGACTGTTGGGAAAAAGTAAAAGAAGACACAGGATAATAAATAATGATAGGCAGAAGCACTTAATAGCAGATGTAAGTTGCTTTGTACGTCTAATTCAAGTCACGGTGTTTTCAATCACTTCAGGTGCATACAAAAGCTAGACTATGAATAAGGAAGACTGAAGAACTGATGCCTTTGAATTATGGTGTTGGCAAAGAATATTGGATATACATCATGGACTGCCAGAAGAACAAATAAATCTGTCTTTCAGGAAATACATCCTAAATGCTCCTTAGAAGAGTAGCTGCAAGACTGTCTCATTTATTATGGACACATTATCAGAAAGGCACCCTGTTTGGTAAAGTAATTATTGTTAGGTATCGTCAAGTCAATTCTGACTCATAGTGACTCTGTGTACAACAGAGCAAAACACTGTCTTGCCCCGAGTCATCCACATAATCATTATTATGCTTGAGTCCATTACTGCAACCAGTGTGTCAGTCTGTCTTGTGGAGGGTCTTCCTCTTTTTTGCTGACCCTTTAGTTTTCCTGGCATGAAGTCCTTCTCCAGAGACCCTTGTTTACTGCCTATACCCGTTGCCTTTAAGTTGATTCTGACACACAGCAGCCCTCCAGGACAAAGTAGAGCTACACCATGGAGTTGCTAAGGAGCAGCTAGTGGATTCAAGCTACCAGTGTCTTGGTTAGCAGCTGAGCTTTTAACCACGGCACCACCAGCAGTCCATTATCTAGTTGGTATTTTTCCCCTTGCCCCTACATGTAACCACCAAAAATTGTTCTATGTGTATATACACCTTTTCATGAATTCTTGTAATAAGGGTATTGTATAGTATTTGCCCTTTTGTGACTTTTTTCACTCAGCAGCATGCCCTCCAGGTTCATCCATGTTGTAAGATGTTCCAAATATTTGTCATGGTTCTTTATTGTTGTGTAGTATTCCATTGTATGTATGTACCACTGTTTTTTATTCGTTCAGCTGTTGATGGACACTTAGATTGTTTCCACTTATTTGCTGTTGTGAATAATGCGTAATGAACATGGATGTGCATTTCTCTGTTTGAGAGGGGGCTCTTAGCTCTCTAGGACATATTTCTAGGAGTGGGATTGCTGAATCCTGTGGTATTTCTGTTTCCAGCTTTTAAAGGAACAGCATATCATTTTCCAAAATAGATGTATCATTTCACATTTCTACCAGCAATACTTATGAGTTCCAATCTCCCTGGGACCTCCCCAAAATTTGTTAGTTTCTCTCTTCTTTTTTTTTCTTTCTCATTTGTGCCATGAATGTTTGGGTGTGGTGGTATCTCCCTGTAATTTTGATTTGTATTTCTCTAATGGCATAACCTTGTGTGTCTACTAGTCACCTCAATGTCTTCTTTGGTGAAGCGACTGCTCATATCTTTTGCCTGTTTTTTAATTGCATCATTCAACTTTTTGTTGTAGAGGTGTTGGATTTCAAATAGAGTTTAGAGATTGGACTGTTGTCAGATTTGTCATAGCCGGAAAAATTTTCTCAGTTCGTGATTTTATTTTTTTGGTAGTGTCTTTTGATGTGCTTAAGTATTTAATTTTTAGAAAATCTCATTTATCTGGCTTATCTTCTGATGTTTGTGGATAATAATTATGGTTCATATACTATTTATGCTATATGTTAGGAACACTAGCATTGACTTTACTTTTTCTTCCATGATCTTTATAGTTTTTTATATATTATTTTATTTTATTTATTTTATTTTTTTATTTTTTATTTAACATAACTGAGTGAAAATGTACATTCACGTATAAATTTACATGCCCACCTATATGCAGCTTCCACTGCTCTCCCTGTCCGGTGACTGCACACTATTCCTCTCTGCTCCATACATGTCTCATCCTCCCAACAACCTCCTTTCCCCTCCTCTCCGTCAGTTTTTTTATTTTTTTATGTCAGTCTGTGATCCATTTTGAATTAGTGTTTGTGTGTAGTGTGTGTGATATGGGTCTTGTTTAACTTTTTTCACTGGTGGACATCAGATTTGACAGTATTATTTGGTTCAAAAAAAAGGATTGTCTTTTCATCCATTTAATGGACTTCAGGCCTTTGTCAGTGATCAGGTGACAGTAGATGAATGGATATACATCTGATTTCTGAATTCCGCTCCTTTTTCACTCTGTCTGTCATTGTACTACTAGCAAGCTGTTTTGACTACCATAGCTGTATAGTGGGTTCTGATGTTAGGTAGTGTGAGGCCTCCAGTTTTGTTCTTCTTCAGCAATTCTTTACTTATCCAGGAGGTTTTTCTTTTGGCTGTAATCATTACTGAATCAAGTCACCTGGCCTTTTTCTGACTGAGCCACTGGGTGGGTTTGAACTGCCTACTGTTAGGTTGGCAGCCAATTGCAAACCATTTGTGCCACTCAGCCTCCAAGCTACATCATTTATCATGTAGTTATCTCTCACTGTGTAAGAAGTCACTGCAAAACTTAACATTTTTAAAAAACACACATTTATGACAGCATTCAATTTCTCTAGGTCAAGAATCTAGGAGAAGCTCAGCAGGATAACTCAGCTCAGGGTATTCCAAGCCTTTGCGGGAAAGATATCAGCTGGGACTGGGAGCACTCCGAAGGCTTAACCGGGAGGATCCACATTCCAAATGGTTCACTTGCGTGGTTGTTGGCTAGAGATCTCAGCTTCAGGCCACAGGGACTTATGGTTGCTCGGGTGTGTTCTTACACCACAGTTGCTAACTTCCCCAGAGAAAGGGATCAGGCGGAAGCCAGCTGTCTTAGTCATCTAGTACTACTATAATAGAACTACTGCAAGTGAATGACTTTAAAAAGAGAAATTTTACTTTGTCACAGTCCAGTAGGCTAAAAGTCCAAATTCAGGGTGGTAAATCTGGAAGAAGATTTTTTTCTGCTGGCTCTGGAGGAAGGACCTTGTTGTCAATCTTCCTCTGGACTGCGAGCTTATGGAGCCCCAGAGACCCTAGGTCCTTTCCAAAGGAGGTACTCTGCTCTCAACACTGCTTCTTGGTGATATGAGGTCCCCAACTCTCTGCTAGCTTCCCTTCATTTTAGAATCCAATAGGTTACCTCAAGGCACACTACAATCTTACACATTGAGTCCTGCCCCACAAACACAACTGTTGTCCATCCTCCCTCATTAACTTCATAGAGGCAGTGTTTACAGCATATAGGAATACCACACAATACCAGGAATCATCACAGCCAAATGGCTGCACACATTTTTGTGTTGTTGTTGTGTTGTTAGGTGCCATTGAGTCATTTCCGACTCATGGTGACCCCATGAATAACAGAACGAAACACTGCCCGGTCTTATGCCATGTCTGCAATCATTTTAACACTTAAGCCCATTGTTGCAGCCACTGTGTCAATCTATCTCATCAATGGTCTTGCTCTTTTTCACTGACTCTCAACTATACCAAGCATGATGTCCTTTTCCAGGGACCGATCCTTCCTGACGACATGTCCAAAGTACGTAAGACACAATCTTGCCATCTTTGCTTCCAAGGAGCACTCTGGTTGCACTTCTTCCAGAACAGTTCTGTTTGTTCTTTTGGCAGTCCGTGATACATTCAATGTTCTTCTCCAACACCACAATTCAAAGGCATCAATTCTTCTTCTGTCTTCTTTATTCATTGTCCAGCTTTTGCATGCCTATGATGCGATTGAAAATATCACGGCTTGAGTCAAACACACTTTAGTCTTTAAGATAACATCTTTACTTTTGAATATTTTAAAGAGGTCTTTTGCAGCAGATTTTCCCAACATATAATGTGTCTTTTGATTTCTTGACTGCTGCTTCCATGGGCATTGATTGTGGACCTAAGCAAAATGAAATCCTTGACAAATTCAATCCTTTCTCCATCTATGACAATGTTGCTTACTGGTCCATTTGCAAGGATTTTTGTTTTCCTAATGTTGAGGTGCAATTCATACTGTGGTCTTTGATCCTCCTAAGTGTCTCAGATCTTCTTCGTTTCCAGCAGGTAATGTGGTGTCGCCAACATAATGCAGGTTGTTAATGAGTCATCCTCCAATCCTGATGCCTCGTTCTTCATAGAATCCAGTTTCTCAGATTATTCGTTTGGCATACAGATTAAAAAGGTATAGTGAAAGGATACAACACTGGCACACACCTTTCTTGACTTTAAACCATGCAGTGTCCCCTTGTTCTGTTCACATGACTGCCTCTTGTTCCATATACAGATTCCTTAAGAACACAGTTAGGTGCTCTGGAATTCCCAACCTCTGCAACATTAGCCATAATTTAGTATGATCCACACAGTCTAATGCTTTTACATAGTCAGTGAAACACAAGTAAACGTCTTTCTGCTATTCTTTGCTTTCAGCCAAGATCCATCTGATATCAGCAATGATGTCCCTGGTTCCCCATTCTCTTCTAAACCCTGCTTGAGTTTCTGGCAGTTCCTTGTCAATACAGTGTTGCAGTCCCTTTTGAATGATCTTCAGCAAAATTTTACTTGCATGTGCTATCAACAATATTGTTCAGCAATTTCCATATTCAGCAGGGTCATCTTTTTTTGGAATGGGCATGAATATGGATCTATTCTAGTCAGCTGGCCAGGTTGCTCTCCTCCAAATTCCTTGGCATAGATGAGTGACCACTCTGAGCACTGCATCTGTTTGTTGAAATATTTCAGTTGATATTTCATCAATGCCTGGAGCCTTGTTTTTTGTCAGAGTCTTCAATACAACTTTGACTTTCTCCTCCAGTACCATTGGTTCCTGATCTTATGTTACCTCTTCAAATGGCTGAACATCAACCAGATCTTTCTGGCATAATGACTCTTGTATTCTTTACATCTTCTTTTGATGCTCCATGTATAATTTAACAGTTTCTCAGTACAATTCTTCACTATTGCAACTCAAAGTTTGAATTTTTTCTTCAGTTCTTTCAGCTTAAGAAATGCAAAGCGTGTTCTTCTCTTCTGGTTCTGCATTTCCATCTCTTTGCACTTGTCATTATAATACTTTCTTTTGTCTTCTCAAGCTGCTCTTTGAAATCTTCTGTTTAGATCTTTTACTTCACCATTCCTTCCTTTTGCTTTAGCTGCTCGATGTTCAAGAGCAAATTTCAGAGTCTATTCTGACATCTATTTGGGTCCTGTCTTGACACCCTGCTCTCTTGTGGATGATGTTTTTGATGTCATTGCACAATCTGTCTCATCTTCAGTCATTGGTGGTTAACACATCATGTCTGTTCTTGAGATGGTCTTTAAACTCAGGAGGGATATATTCAAGGTCATACTTGGACTCTCATGGACTTGTTCTAATTTTCTTCAGTTTCAGTTTGAATTTGCACAGGAGCAATTGATGATCTGTGCCACAGTCTTATTCTGACTGCTGATACTGAACTTTTCCATCATCTTTTTTCACAGATGTAGTCGGTTTGGTTCCTGTGTATTCCATCTGGTTAGGTCCATGTGTACAGTCACTGTATGTGTTGGTTAAAAAAAAAAGGATTTGCAATGAAAAAATCGTTAGTCTTGCAAAATTCTATCATGTGATCTCCAGGATTATTTCTATCACCAAGGCCATATTTTCCAACTACTAATCCTTCTTCTTTGTTTCCAACTTTGTCATTCCAGTCACCAGTAATTATCAATGCATCCTGATGGCATGTTCGATCAATTTCAGACTGCAGAAACTGGTAAAAACCTTTAACCTCTTCATCTTTGGCCTTAGTGGTTGATGTGTAAATTTGAATAATAGTCATATTAAGTGGCCTTCCATGTAGGTATATGGATATTATCCTATTATTGACAGTATTGTACTTCAGGACAGATCTTGAAGTCTTCTTTTTGATGAGGAACACAACCCTGTTCCTCTTCCAGTTTTCATTCCCAGGATAGTAGACTATGTGATTGTCAGATTCAAAATGACCAAACCGGTCCCTTTCAGCTCACTAATGCCTCGGGTGTCAATGTTTGTGTGTTCCATTTCATTTTTCACAATTTCAAATTTTCCTAGATTCATGCTTTGTACATTCCATGTCCCAATTAGTAATGGATGTTTGCAGCTGTTTCTTCTCATTTTGAATCATGCCACATCAGTGAACGAAAATCCAGAGGCTTTATTCCATCCACATCGTTAAGGCTGACTCTACCTTGAGGAGGCAGCTCTTCCTCGGTCATCTTCTGAGTACCTTCCAATCTGGGGGTTCACTTTCCAGCACCCTATCTGACAATGTTGGGCTGCTATTTATAAGATTTTCCCCAGTTTATTTCTTTCAGAAGTAAACTGCCGGGTCCTTCTTCCTAGTCTCTCTTAGCTCAACCGAAATTTGTCTGCTGTGGTTGAGCCTGCAGTTACCTAGATAGCAATGGCATAGCTTCCTACATCACAGCAACATGCAAGCCTCCACTGACAGACAAGTGGGAGCTGTTCACTCTATCTTTACCCCCTTACTTGATGCTGTTACCCTGCTTACCTGATGGTATGAGAATCTTAGAATCCCCGTATTCTCTCTTCTTCTTCTCATTTATTTTCTAGTCTAAATTTATGTAATATGGTTGTTGATGATGTAATTATACATTACTTTTAAACTTTATCGGGCAATATTATGATCATCTTATAGATATGAAATAATTTGGAATAAATATATATTTATTCCAAATTATATCAACTATACAAAACATTCCTTGTAATGTATTCCTCATTTCATCTCAGACTTTCTATCTGGGGTCATTTTCCTTCTCCCTGAAGTAAATCCTTTAGAATTTGCTTCCATAAAAGTTTGTTGGTGGCAAATGATCTGGATTTTAGTTCATCTGGAAATGTTTTCTCAGTATTAAAAGGATTCCAAATGGGCAGTTATTTTTATTCAGCACACTGAACATATCACTGAACTATTTCTGGCTCCCATCACTGCATCTGAAAAGTCACCTACTGTTATAACTTTCATCTTTGAAGGTATTCCTCCTTTCCCACCTTTACTTTTATTCTCTTTATCCTAGCTATTCTGTGGTTATACTTTGGCATTTCTAGGGTGTTTGGGTTTTTATTTAGATTGATTGGAGTGTTTTTAGCTTGCAGAATATGTGAATTGGTGTTTCATCAGCCCTGAAAACTATTTGCAGAAGAGGTGGGCAGCATCATCAGTGCTCGTGAAGCATTCTTTAACCTCTTTTGGTCCCTTACACTAACATCTAGCTGGCTAGCAGTTTGTGGTACAGGTTCAGCTGCATGAATAAGTCTTAAAAATGTTTGGTTTAATGTGGCTTTAAGAATGGATAGAAAGTTTTTCTACAAGGGTGTAGTGTGAACAAAATAGCTGCTAAATGATTTTGTTATCTGTTTTGAAGAAAGTAAATGCATTCCAAGGACATATTTCACAAGGAACACTACAAAATAGATGGTAAAGAAGTAAGTACAGTTCAACAGATTCATCAATTTCTTCATTGCCTGAAACTCCTGAAATTATTAGATAGTGGGCTAGAGGAATATCAAGGCACTGAAAAATAATACAATCAATTTTGTGCTGGATAAAGAGACAGACACTTTGTCATAGTATAATGAATACAAGCTCTGCAGCAAAGAGAAAAAAAACTCTTTCTACATACAGTGTGAATGGGCAAGTCTATGAGAATTCTAGTTGTTCTCTGGATGACTATGGCACAAAAGAAAAACACTATGTTTAATTAGTATAAAACCGTGATAAGTTGAGTCAGCAAAGGACATTCACAAGTTGAAGAAGCCCTGTCACCTGACTTACACAAACAATGATGAGTGACATCACTGAACTTCCACTAGACAAGGCCTTATGAGCCTGTCACATGGAACAATCTTCTGCTGAAGATGTTATTTTCTCAGTGAGAATTGGCCTGTTTATCTATTTTATAGTATGAATATTTGTTTTTTCTTTCTTAGAAAGAAGAACAAATGGCCTACTTATCACTCCAAGTTGACCTGAAAACTCCTGAGAATATTTTACTTGAACAAGTGACAGACTTGCTATGCTAATTGTGCCTTACTGATATCAAAACCGCCCATTTTCCAATACATACATCAGTGCCTCCAACTTACTAAAAGTGAGTCCCATTCTGTGACAACTGGTTGGACTCAGAAGTTCTAGTGGTACAAAATTTAACCTGTCTGTTTTCAATAGTAAATTTGCACTTCTGATTTCACTTGCTTGTTTCCAAGTGTTTGTAAATACAAATCTACAGCACAGTCTCAGGTCAGAAGATCAGAGACTGTAGAACTTTTATGCTGCTAACTACTTTCTTCCAGGATGGAAAGTACCTTTCTTCTCCTCAGAAACAAACCCTTCAATGACCCCTCTCATCCAAAGCAGAGGAGAAGTAAGTAAAAGAGCTTCTCCTCTTGCTTGCATGGAAAAACTTCAGCCCAAAGATTACCGATAAGATTGCTAATTTGGTGACAGTTGCTACCGTGTTTTACTAAACTGTGCTTAGTTGGAATTTATATTAAAAAATATGACACATAAGTTTTAAAGGATCACATTTTTGTTACTCATAAATGTATACAACTTACAGAATTTAGGTCACAGTTGTTGGCCCTTTTTTCAAAATGAACTTAAACAGTTTGCAAATCCTATATCAAACTTATATGAACAAATTTTGATAGGATTCTCTTCAATTATATTTCAGCATGTTCTTGATAGGAATTACTGTTCCATCCCATTGTGTTCTATAATGTAAAGTGAACTTTTCTTGCCTCTTGCAGAGAATTACATGTTACAGCTATGACAGATTATGATTTTCTGATAGTGAAGTGAAATGTGATATCCCCCTGGTTGTATTTGTAATTTGTAATTTGCCAACAATTCTGAATTGTCCCTGGGATCTAGGGACATAGTTTCTTCCTGTTCACAGGGACAATACTGACTTCTGAATAACGTCCCCAAGAAATCTTGAAACTTCCACATTAATACAATACATTTTTCCAAAATGAGACACTATTTCTGTTCTGTCTTGAGATGGTCAAACTGCACTTGGAGCGTTGCTCTATCTTATGGTGAGGAATCTGAAATAATGATTGAGAGTAATAGGCTGAATTTGAGAAAAGTGAGGTGACTGTTACTCTTTAATGAAGAGAGACTATGGGTATCATTACACAAGTTCACATGTGACACTCCTGAGGAGAGTAATGATGGCAATAAGGGGAGTCTATTGAAGAGACTAGAGTTGCTGTAAATTATAGAGAATACTGCCATTTCTGAAAAAGAATAGTCTTATTGACTGCTCAAATCCATGTACTAAAAAGATAAAAGTATTTTTAACATAAGGGCCATTAAAACGCTGGTTGCATAGTGGTTAAGTGCTGTGTCTGCTAATCAAAAGGTTGCTAGGCACTCCTTGGGAAGTCTATGAAGCAGTTCTCCTCTGTCCTATAGGGTCACTATAAGTCAGAATCCACTCCATGGCAGTGGGTTTTTTATTGTCTTCAGACATTGAACATCAGGTAATACAATGACTGAGCGCATGGGCTTTGGAATCATGTCTAACTTGATTCATCCTGGAATACAGCATTTATTAACCTTGTATTCTTGCAAAACTTGATTAATCTCTATCATTTTATCAGTGTCAGAATAAAAAGGTACTCATTTCAGTGGATTGATGTGAAAATTAAATAAAAATACAATGCCTGCAAAGGTCTTAGTGTAATTCTCAGCACAAAATAAAATGCTGTGGTATCACTCAATAAAATTTAGTCAGTTTTTGTCGCACCATATTAACTACACTGTTCCTAGAATATTAAAGACACATATAGGAAAACTGCTTGTAAGAAACATGATAGATGTGAATGAGTGCAGAATTTTGGATATAGTAGTTGTTATCTAAAGTTCATTCTGAATCTGAGAAGTCACGTTTATTTTCATATCTTTGTTAATTATCTAAAAGTAGAATTCTGTGTTTTAAATTATATGATTACATCAAATGATGCAATTCATAGTTTTTACGTAGTTTTCTGTTTGCTGAATGTTCTATAATGTGTTGATTAGCAAAGATTTCTTACATCATTCTTTAGGATAAAAGAGGGGAAGAGGATCAGTTCACATAAGTATCCTCAGTTAAGTGAGGAAATCATAATGGGGATGGAGAGCAAGGGACTGAACACTTTTCCACACAAATATTAATTATTCTAAGCAGACTTGTTGTGTCAAAGGCTGACTTTGTGTCCCTTATTGATTTCTCGGCCCTCTATGTCCTTGTATTTGAACTGTGTGCCGTATCACATAGTCAGGTTAAGTGTTATACAAAAGTACCCCCAGGACCATCTGGTCCACATAGATTGCCTCCCGTGTATTCTGGAGCTGCCACTAAACTCAGGGACAGTATCACAAGACAGACCTGAAAAACCTCTTCAGTCGGGTTCAATTCTTGACCTACTTTCAATTTCCGTTTGTATATCAGAGACAACCCTACCTCTAAAGAGGCACAGATTGTACTCTCCAAACAAAACCTGTAATTCTGTCAGATCCTCAGTGACCAGTGATGCTGCTTGTTAAGCAGGTTCTTAAGAATTCAAAGAATCACAGCTGTCGTCGAGTGCTGGGTTCCTGAGAAAAATCACAATGTCTCCATCTGCCTATGAAAAGTTAGTTTTCCCAAATCTACAGCAATAAGTGATGCTGATTAGCATTAAAGATCTCCTGACTTGCAGTCATCTTTCCTTCATCGCCTCTACTCCTAAACACTCTCACATATAGTTGTCCAAACAGTTACCTTCAACCACAGGAGAGATCTACGTTCCTAAAGGGCTTATACTTCTGCGTACACACCACTGACCAGCAAACTCTGGCTTACAATAAAGGCCAATAAAGCAGTTGTAGATGCAGTGGGATCAAATCTTTAAAGTACTAACTTAAAATAATTTCCTTAATGAAGGTTAGTCTGACTTTTAGAAGACCTACATATTAAATCATTGCCTAGCAACTGATGATGTGATTCCTCTCAAGTGCTGATTGGTTCTTAAAGCTGAAGTTACCCAATCTAAATACATAGCAATGAGTTTCTTGGTTATTATTTGAGATGTAGGTGGAGGAGGGCCATAGGCCTCTTTGAGGGAGACTTGCCTGCACCTCTCTTGCCCTGTGCTCTCCTGTGCTCCAGCATGGTGTGCTTGTGGTTCCCCAGGGGCACCTGGGTGGCAACTCTTACACTGATGCTGATGGTGCTGAGCCCCACTTCAGCTTTGTCTAGGGACACCAGACGTAAGTGCACACCTTGAGTGATAGTTATCATGGGGTGGGGTGAGGTAGACAACAAGTTAACTTTATCACTGTGTTCAGGCTATGTGAAGGCATGCTTTTTTTGTTTTTATTTTTGTTTTCTTAATTGTGACATCTTCTCCAGTGGTAATCTCTCTGTTGTATAGATTCCAAATTCTTTCCCCAATAAGTGACTAGGGAATTCTTCCCGAGAAAGTGACATTTAGCAAAGGCAAGAATGATGAGAAGAAGTCATCTATGCAAGCATCTAAGGAACAGGTGATCCAGGAAGAGAAGACTACAGAGAAGAGATCTAAATGTGGTAGGATGTTTGCTGTGTTTATGGGTGAAGAAGAAAGCTAGAGTGACTGGAGCTCAGCAAGCAAGGGGGAGAATGGCAAAGGATGAGGGTCCAGAGGGAGTCAAGAGGCACATGATTTAAGGTCCTGAGAGTCATGGTAAGAAATCTGAGTTTTATTTATAAATAGACTGGTGAAATCAATGGAGTGTTATGTGGAGAAATAAGTTATCTTTATGTTTAAAAATAATTCTAGCTACTATGTGTAGATTGGTTTGTAGAGTTCACCAATAGAGGCAAGTAACAGTTTATGAACAACTGTAGAATTCTCCATGAAAGACATGCTGTGGCTTCATTTAGTGCTCTCATGATAAAGACAGAGAAAAGTGGACAATTTGGGGATACATTTGGGGTAACTCACTGATGGATAAAATACGAGTAGTGACGAAAATAAGAAATTCAAATTTATCTCTAGTGATTTTCGTCTTGAATAACTAAGTGGATGTTGTTTTTGTAGAATCGGGGAAGATCAAGGGAAGAAATGATTTGACGTGTGAGACTATACATAAATGTTTTGTTTAAGTGAGGTTTAATATTTCCTTTTGACTTTCATGAGAAGTTGTCAAGAGGTCTTGACCTGAAGTTAAGGAGAGTCTAGGGCTGGAGATACGTAAGTTGGTGTCATCATTACATGAATTGTACTAAATGCTAGAAAGTAGAGAAGTCATACAGGGAGACACAATAAGGACAGAAAACAAGAAAAGGGTGAAAGGCCAAACACAGAGCCATCTTTGTATTAAAAGTTGATCTAGGAATGAATCATCCAGGAAGACAAAGAAGCAGTACCATTGATGTTAGAGGAAAACCAAGAGATGTGATGATGCTTAAAAGCCAAGGGAAGTAAATTAATTGCAAGCGGGAGACAGTGAGTGGCCAGGTACAGTTAACACCACTAAGAAGGGGCTGAGATGAGAACATGACAGAGAAGTGAGCACTGGGTTTGGTGGACTTGACATTGGAAGATTCAGTGGTACATCCAGCTTGAAGACTGAACTGTTGGAAGACAGAGTGGAAGGTTAAGAAGTCAGGATTTTAGATGACTCTTTTGAGTAAGTGGCTTAAGGAAAGGCCTGAGCTCTGGGATCAGAAAGTCAGCTGGACTTAATCTATAAGAATAAAAGGGCCTGAAGAGAAGCTGGGAGAAACTAAGCAACAAAGATACTAAGATAATAACAAAGAAGCACTACAGTGTCTGTATGTGATGCTGACCAGTTAGGTGCAAAATAATAAACTCACAAAATCATTTAACAGTGACTTAAAATACACTAACAGCTGTGCTAGGTGAAAAGGATAGAATGCTAAGCAAAATACATCTGGACTCTGTCAGTATAAAGCATAATAGCATCGTACAGTTACTTTACACAAGGCCTATAAATGGAAACGTTTCAAGTTCAGATATAGGTGTGTAGAGTGAAATGAGCAGAGCTCCTGTGCAGCACTTGTGTACTGACTACACTGTAGTTTGGGAGAACATGGGATGAAAAAGAGAAAGTGAGAAAGTCTCAGTATTTCAAAAAATTTGATAAGTTTAGAAGATGTGATAGTTTTGCTCAAAGCTGTTGAGAAACTGAAATGATTGAGAATTATCTATTGAATTTAGGAATTGTGAGGTCTGTTAATCTTCATTAAGAAGGACAGTGGCATGAGAGCTGTTCACAAGGCAAAGACCACGTAATTAATCACTTGCAGGAAGTAAACAGAGTGTCCTGGGGAAGTGCTGGGATGCTGGAGTCAGATTCCTGAGTTCTGATCCTTGCTTCACCTGCCATGAAATATTTGACTCTGGGTGAATCATATGGCTCCTCTGTGCTTTAGCTGGGAAACCCTGGTGGCGTAGTTTTTGAGTGCCATAGCTGACCATCCAAAGGTCAGCGGTTCCAGCCCACCAAGCATTCCATGGAAACACTATGGGCAGTTCTACTGTATTCTGTGTTCTTTAGCTGCTTCAGGTGTCAAATGAGCAAAATAATACTTCCTGCATTAAGTTGCTTTGAAAACTATAAAAACTGATACATGTAAAGCATTAGGAATTATTCCTACTGCACTGTACTTGTACTTCAGTGCAAGTTATTATTTTTCTATTCATCCACACATCTATAAATGCTATGTCCAAAGTAGTTGTCAAATCAGCCTACCTCCTTCTAGTCACCAGTCTATTGCCATTGTTTCAGACACTGGCATCTTGTGCCTGGGTTATTCTAACAGCCTCCAAACTCATCTCTTTTCTTCCACTCTTGTATTTTTCCATTTCCAATTCATTTTTTACTCTGTTGTCAGTGATATCTGCAAACACACACAGCTCTAAAATTCCATTTCTGGAATTCTTAGAGCCAGGTGTCTATTTGAGTTTGGGAGCTTAAAATTTAATTTTCCCAAGTAATTACAAACACCTATAGTAGGATAAAGAGAAGTAACCTATAACCAAAGACATTAATATTTCCCACTCAAACCTGTGAACATTCATACTTATGGAATAATAGCAATATATAGTATTGTAGATAATTTTCATAGCAAGAAATAGCACACGAAACAGTGGGATAAATAAAGAATAAATATTCCACTACATTTTTTAGATAAAATATGCAGTAATACTTTCATCTTATGTATAACTCGCATGAAGCTAAACATTAAGCTAATACATATACTTATTATATCCTGCTCCTTGAAGAGTAGTAGGTAAGTCAGAGTCACTATTATCTTGATCATCAAGTTAAGCTGGGCAATGCACTTTTTTTCAGGAATGAAATTCACAAAGGATAAAGCAGCACTTAATAAACTGTCGTCTTAAAGACTCCTTGCAGTACCATTGCAGTCCTGGTCAGCATTGTCTCCCTAACTGAGGAAGCTGTGGTGCTCTCCAAGAACATGGTTAATGCACTTTGTTCATGGCTATCAATTAACTGATCCCCTATTGTTGCCATATGGTCCTTGGAGACCACTCCCCCTGTGCTGACAGTGTGACCACTGCCAGGCTCCCATCACTCCAGGAGTACCCAACAGGGCCTCATTGTCAGTGCTCACTGTGCTTTTGATGTCAACTTCCTCTGACTTGTTTAAACTTAGACTTGATGAACTTTCATTTGTATTGAAGTTTGATATTGCTTCTCCTTAGTGACATAACAATTTCTAAAATCTTCATCTGCTAGCTTATTTGGGCTGTGCCTAACATTTGTTAAGGTTGATTTATTAATACCAGACTCTTAAAATGCATTAGCAATTGACTGTTTCTGGAAAGTTTTTGATTTTTTGACATCTGTAAACCACAGCAAGCATGGAGTTTAAAAACTGTTTATAGCACTCGTCTGCTAACCTCAAGTTCAGTAGTTCAAACCTAAGAACTGCTCCCCAGGAAATAGATGTGACAATTTACTTCCATAATCGTTGTTGTGTGCCACTGAGTCAATTCAGATTCACAGCGACCCTATATGACATTGTAGAATGTCATAGAACCAAAGGGAGACAATGCTGAACCAGGACTGCAATGGTACTGCAAGGAGCCCTTAAGATGACAGTTTAGTGAGTGTTGCTTCATAGAACCCTCCATAGAATGTCAGCCTAGGACAAAACCCTTATGGGATAAGATCACCAGGTGTTTCGTCCCATGGAGCGGCTGGAGGGTTTGAACTGCCAGCCTTTCGATTAGCAGTCTAGGGCTTAACTGTTGTGTGACCGGGGTTCCTTCCATAAAGATTACAGCCTTGGAAACACATAGGGCAGTTCCACTCTGTTCTATAGCACAGTTGTAAATTGTGACTGACTCTATGGATAGGAGTTTCTCCATTGAACAAAAGAGCACTTGGACATAGGCTTCAATATGGATGTATCACTGGGGGAAGTTAAAAGCCATAAACTTTACTTTTTATACAAAGTTCAGGAGGAGCATAGGTGGAGCAGTTGAACAGATACAATACAGTTTTATAGTTTTCTTCTATTTCAGCCAACTCAGTGGCAGAGGATTTGGCTTTTTGGTAAAAGGAACTGAAGCCACTGATAGAAAGTGTTCTGTAAACGAGTCAGAAATCCTATCTCTGGTTATCACATTTTCCTTTTTGAAAATTAAAGTAAAAGTCTTGTTTCAGACATCCTGGTTTTTACTTTTTTCACTGATTGCCTCTTCTTCTGGTTTCATTATGGTGAAAACATACGGAATAGAATATGAACCAATCTAGCAGTTTCTGCATGTGTTCTTCAGTGGCACTGAGGACAGCTCACTTTGTTTTGGGAGAACTTGTACCATGAGCACACCTTTTGTTAGAGTTCATAGTAGCTTTGCACACTCTCTCCTTAGCCGTTGTGAATTCTTTGTTACTTTGTTCTTAAGAATTCAGTCCCAGTACAGATCTTTTTTCCCAGCAAAATAAATTGTGTTGGCTATGGTTTTCATCCGATGTAGTTTGGCACAATTTTTAATGCAATTTTATTCTATTTCCTCATTAACATTGACTTTCTCACCACAGTTTTTTTTTTTTTTTTTCTTTTTTTAAATGATTTTCACCAGTGATTCTCATCCAGGGACATTTTTTTCCTTCAGGAGGCACTTTGCAAAAACTGGAGACATTTTCTTTGTCACAGCAAGGGAGATGCTGTTGTTATCTAGTGGGTAGAGGCCAGGGATGGTGCTAAACATCTTACAATGCCTAGGAGAGCCCCCACAATGAAGAAATATTCAGTTCAAAATGTTAGTACAGCCAAGGTTGCAAACATTGCTGCTCTTAAAAGTTCTAAACTCTCATGTTATACACACATCTTATATACACACATCTTCCAATTCACTGTTTTACGGTTTGTTTTAACTTGTTTCCCTGCAAAAAAGCTAAGAAGCTTATGATCCTTTTGTTGCATTTACTCCATCAATGCAAAGTCAAGATCTTAACTATTTTTTTCACATCTTGTGCCATGTTTTCCAGTTTTTCTGAGTTCCTGGTAATCATCGTTTCTGCTAACTTTGAACAACTTGCTTTTAGCGGTTAAGTCACACATGGTCATGACTCCCACAGTGTTTTCATATGCCTGCATTAATTCCACATTCTATACTTTAGTCATTTTATCATTTAAACTACAAGATTATTGTTTCATTTTTTTGTTGTTGTTGATACTTTGACAGTTCATAGTTCAATGAAACTTAAAAAGAAAACCCAGAGAAATATACAGAAGCATGTAGGTACATCAGCACTCTGAGACCTACCTGACCCATTACCTGGTCAGGTCAGATTTGCCAAATGAGTCTTGGCACCCACTCAATTTTTTTTTTTTTCCTGAGATCCTTGAATTTGCAAATATAGTTAAGTGATAAGTAGCCTGTACTAGATTATGGTTAAATCTGCTTAAAGCAATAGTTTCTCATTTCCTATTAGTAGATGTATTTCCAGTATCGGGCTCCATGTAAGTTCCTACATTACCTTTTCTGCTCCTTTGACCTGATCCACTGTGCTTCAGTCAAGTCTTTTCTTCTGACTTCTTGCTTGAAGGTCATCAGTTCCTTTGAATTTTTACACAAGGTATTACCTTTACCTGAAACGTGCCTCCCTTTTGGTCCAAACACACCCATGCCTCAGTCTTCCTCTAGCTCACAACTTGATATTTCCTGTCATCTGTCTTAGTTATCTAGGGCTGCCTGCTACAAGATAAGTACCATAAGTGAGTGGATTTAGCAAAAATTTCTTTTCTCACAGTTTAGGAAACTAGAAATCTGAACTCGGGGTGCCAGCACTTGGGAAAAGTTTTCTCTCTCTGTTGCGTCTGAGGAAGATTTTTGTCTGTTTTGAAATTCCCTTCCTAGGAGAGCTTCATCTCCTCCCCCACGTCAGCTTGCTTGCTCAGTCTGCTCTTTTCATATCTCAAAAGGGAAAAACTTTAGACATAACCTATACTAATACTGTATCATTAACGTAGGAAAGAAAACGTAGGATTTTTCAAGCAGTTCAGAGGGGACACAGTTCATCCACAGCAACATTTTAAAAGTCACTTCTCAGAGAGTCCCTCCTAAAGAAGCGTCTACGGAACGGAGGAGGTGGGAGCGTTAGAGGAACTGGTGGAGCACTGTGAGCGGTGACAGGACAGGAGGCTTCAGGAAAAGGTGGTGCAGATGGCAGGAAGGAGGAAAAATCCTCCTCTAGCTCCAACTCAGAGACCTCCAGCCAAGGACCCGCGCAGGAGTGGGTCACAGGACCTGCGGACAGGGGGCGCCCTGGCCCTGCGCAGCCGCAGTCGGGATCCGGCGGCTGCAGAGGAAGCCGCGCGGGCGGGTGGGCGGGGCCGCGGGGCGGGGCCGCGGGGCGGGGCCGCGGGGCGGGGCCGCGGGGCGGGGCCGCTCGGGAGCCTTCGTGCCGCCCCCGGGGGCCTGGCCGGGGGGCTTAGCAGGCGGTTTCTTCTCAAGAGACCACCGGCGACCAGATAGATCTTGCTGTCCCTACAGCACATTTCCTGGCTCAGGCTAAGTCCGAGTGTCATTACATCAACGGGAGAGAGCACGTGCGGTTTGTGGACCGATACATCCACAACCGGCAGGAAAACGTGCGCTTCGACAGCGACGAGGGGCGCTTCGTGGCGCTGACCGAGCTCGGGCGGCCGGACGCGGAGCACTGGAACGGCCAGAAGGAGATCCTGGAGGAGGCGCGGGCCGAGGTGGACACCGTCTGCAGGCACAACTACGGGGTTTTTGAGAGCCTGATGCGGCGGCGAGGTGAGCGCGGGCAGTGTAGTGTGTGGGTGTGCCCTGCGTGGTGTGTGTGTGTGTTAGAGAGAGAGAGAGAGAGAGAGAGATGAGTGAGGGTGCGATTGCGAGGAGTCGTGAAGTTACGAGGACATATGGGAGAATGCCTGTTGGAGAGGTGCATACTGTGTCTCTGATTGTGAAAGAGGAGGAAGTGTGTAAGGTTGTGTTAGAGGGTGGACCGGTGAGGTGACGTGTGCCAGAGAGACAGAGAGTGTGTGTGTGGTGTGGGCCTGGGCGTGAGAGGACAGAGGAAAGTAAAAGTGTGGCTGTGAGTGTGTGGAGTGTGGATGTAGGAAGGGGGTCCTCCAGTTTGTCCTTGGGGACACTGTGGGGACAGCTGAGGGGAGAGGAGAGACAAAAGTGTCCACATTTGAGGTAATGGGACACTAGTCCCAGGCTGTCCTTTAACAAAGGACTTTCTCAGCCTTGAAATTCCTGCAATAAAAGATGTGTGTTGTTTGTTTGCAGAAGTGTTTCGTTGAAGAAAGAGCACCAGAGTAGCTAATTCTTGGGGAGCTAGAGGTGAAGGAATGTGTGAGACACCACTCACCTTGCTGAGACTTCCTTTAGATCTAAATTTCCTGCTACTATTTTTGGGTTTTTAATGTATATTTTTTCACATAGTTGAAATAATTATGGAAATAGTATTTTTGAAGTGTGCCTTTTTACTAACATACCAAATTACCAATGTCTCCATTTTTATGGCACTAGTAGTATTTAACTAATTATATATTATTGCTTTGTATGGTCATAATACAATTTATCCTATAGTCTCTTTCATTAGTTTTTTTTTATGCTGTTGAGTATTCTCTTGAAATTTTGTCTTCTTACTTTTGTTTCATGTTCCTTGATGTCTGAGGCTCTTAAACATTTTCCGTGTATTTCTTGGCCAGTTGTAGTTACTACTCTAAGAATTATTTATTGACAATTGTTGCTAGTGTTATTTCAGAGAAATCAGTCATCTACAAAGTAAGATTGCTAGCACACTGCTATTTCATTCACGTTTTCCTCAGTTTGTGATTTATAGTTTGACTATGATTTTCAATACTAAGAATTTAAATGTTTTGACTGAATAAAATGTATTGCAAACTTGTTAGTAATAATTTACTATCAATCTTAAATCTACTATTTTGTGGGCATTGTGAAGAAGTCTCTGAAGTTTTCCCTTCATTTTAGAAAAATAATTGTGTTCACTGAGGACCTGCTAGTGTCAGAGACTGTACAAAGCATTAAGCACGTGTTTTAATGACCCCCAGACACTCCTGACATCAAATGTTACTCTTGAAAGAGAGACAGTTGTAAAAGGGTAACAATTCCAGTGCTAGGTATGACTGTATGAAAAACTGAGAGGCATAGATCAGAAGAGAATAAATATTAAAACTTTTTTTGAAAGAGTGACTGTATCCCTCCTTCAGACCTCATGCATTCCTGGGACTCAGCTCACAGAATCAGAGAACCATCTCTGTGTGTTCCTGGTCCCCAGCAGTAGGATCATCTCTGTGTCTCTGAAGGTGTGAGCACATCAAGGCAGCCTTCTGGACTCCCTGCTCTTATCTCCCCACCTCTCCCACTGCTGCTCCCTGTGTCTGCATACTACTTTGAATCAGATTTTTTTCTCAGGTTAAATAGGGTTAAGTGAACTGTTTTGCGTATTTTAATAGCATCAATTCTCCTGTAACTCTAGTAGGTAAGTTACTATCATTATCCTTCCTTATAGGAGAGAAAGCTGAGGCATCAAGGAGTTTAATAAAACTGTTCCAGGACCATCCAGTAAGAGGTAGAGCCTGGATTTGAACCCATTCACCTTGGCACTAAAAATCATACTTTTCATTAAACATTACATGCTTTGCAAAAGTTATAATAGTGAAAAGCTGTTTCAATTACTTAAAAAAAAAAACCCACAGTGTCACCAGTGTCTTTCAAATCTAATGGGTCCATACTAACCCATATGAGTCCATACTGACCAATATGGCCACATAGCTGGCTTCAGGGAGGCCCGGCCAAAACTTAGGAGTCTTGGTGGCATAGAAGTTAAGAGCTCAGCTGCTAACCAAAAGATTGACAGATTGAGTCTACCCAGTGCTCCTTGGAAATCCAACAGGGTACGTATAAGTTGCAATCTACCAGACGGTAATGTTTTTGTTCTTGTGTTTTTTTTCCTAAGACCTGAGCCTTGATTTGAAGAGCGACAGAAAGGCAACTAAGCAAGAGCTCATCTGACGTTCTCACTTGTTCTCTCTGCTTTTTCTCTCCTAGTTGAACCCATGGTGACTGTGTATCCTACAAAGACTGAGCCCCTGCAGCACCACAACCTCTTGGTCTGCTCTGTGAACGGTTTCTATCCAGGCCACATTGAAGTCAGATGGTTCCGGAACGGCCAGGAGGAGGAGGCTGGGGTCGTCTCCACAGGCCTGGTCCAGAATGGAGACTGGACCTTCCAGATCCTGGTGATGCTGGAAACCATCCCTCAGAAGGGAGAGGTTTACACCTGCCAAGTGGAGCATCCAAGCCTGACCAGCCCTGTCACTGTGGAATGGAGTGAGAAGCTCTCTGACCTTTGTTAATTCCTCACTCACCCAGGGGGGGCGGGAGGACTTTGCTTATCCCTGAGTGTCACGTTCCTCCTCTTCCCACACCATGTTTTCATCTGCTCCATGTACTCCTGTCCTTCAGCACAGGTCGCTGAGGGTAGCTTTGTAATCCTTTCCACAAATATCTATACTCCTGGGGAGGCAATTATTCCTGGCAGGAGGAAATGAGGTGGTCCTTGTTTTGAAACTTCTCATGATATCACAGGACACAGTCACCCTCTTGGCCCTGGGTACCAGTCCCCTACACGTGAGGCTGGACTTCTGCTCCCTTTGCTGTTCCCCTGAGTTGTGTAGATGTTTACTGTCATCCGAGGAAAGGAGCATCCTGTGCTGTGCAGGGCTTTGCCTTTTATTAGCTCTATCACTCTAGACAAACTACTTAACCTTCAGAGTCCTGTCAGATATATGATCAAACCTTATGTCGGGGCTGTGATACTTACTGAGTTCAATGCCTGAACACTGAATCTTGTCAGTGAGATTTTTAAATTCTCGGGGGAAGTGGCCAGTTACTGTGTTTCACAGTGCAGACTGTTGATCCATTCTCAAAGCTCTGAATCTCAGGATCTCAATTAGAAAAGTTGAATGTGGGGTAAAAATCACTACATCTGGCTTCTTCTTTCAGGGGCACAGTCTGACTCTGCACAGAGCAAAATGCTGAGTGGAATCGGGGGCTTGGTTCTGGGTCTGCTCTTCCTTGGGGTGGGGCTGTTCATCCATGTCAGGAATCAAAAAAGGTGAGGAACCTGCTACCTGATAGCTGAAATTCCCCTATGGACTTCTCTTAGGGAAGAAAATATGGCTTTATTCCTGTTAGGTTTCTGTATAGTGGTGACCTTGTAGAAAGCTTTTGTTCCAATCAGTCCCCAGTTTTAGGGCATTTGAAAGAAAAAGCCCTTATATGTTTTTTGAAATTACATGGTCATAACCTCTGGCAGATAAAAGAAACACTACCATGCATGGAGATCTTAGGTTAGGACCCTGGGGCAGACGAGAGGAGTCCCTGAGGCTAATAAAATTATGCTGGATTTGGGTGGTAGAAGCTTCGTAGATTGGAGGCTATGAGACCTTGCTTTCTACTCTGCCACTGTGTCAAGTGGGTTGCAGTGTAAAGAAATCTCTGGTGGGAGATTTCACACTGAGGACAGTATGTAGGGGGACAGATGTGTGTCTGTCTTGTATACACGTGTTGTCCTTTCTCTTCCCCAGCACAGTCTGGACTTCAACCGACAGGTAATGCACTCTGATTCTCTTAGAATCGATGGTAGAGGAGACAAGACAGGAGACAGGAATGGCAGGAAAGACTTTGAATTCAGACTTCTGATCAGGAAGTTTGTGCTAAGATTCTTCTCTCTGATTAGAAGCCCTGTGCTCCAGAGCAGTACTGGGTCGTGGAGACATAATGCATTTTGTTGTTGTTTCTTCTGGCTGGATTGCTGTAACAGGAGAGCCATAGAGAGGGGGGGAAAGAAGTTGTTTGGAGCGTTAGGCTTGGAAACAACACTTTTCTATGCCTTTCAGGACTCCTGAGCTGAAATGAAGATGGTGACTCTAAGGGAAGAACTTTCTGTCCCAGCTTCTTCACATCGTGACAAGCTTTTGCATTTCAGTCTTACTCTTCCACAAAGAGAAAGCTCCTGCAGGATCTGGCTCACTCCTGGATCACTGGCCCTACAGCAAATGTCCTCCTTGTTGGGTTTCCTCAGCACCTGGCCTTGGCCTGGAGATCCCCAGTATTGCTTACAGTGACTTGTGTTCCTTTTTCATGCTTCCCTTTTTTTCAAACCTTACTCTTCCCCATGCATCTGAACTTTCATTACATCCTAAAGTTTTTCTCAAATAAATGTGACGTGAAAAGTCTTCTCCTTCTAGAGCTTCAAGATAAAGAAGCAGAGATGGAAACGATAAAGAGGACCGCATTGCAACACAGTAATTGGTTTTATTTATATTCCTCAATTTTGGTCATATGTAAATCTGGAAGATTTCCTTGCCTACTTTTTCTTGGATTTTCTGTGTCCTATAAGGAATATTTCACTGTACTGGGAGAAAACCCTTTAGTGAACCCAAATCATGGTGGTCTCCTACACCTTTGCATTATCAATTACATATGCCAGGCAATTACATACATCTGTTTCTACCATGGGCTACAGCTGGGGGACAAGAATCATGAGAACTATGCTATCTGAAAGTATTAGATTCTCGGGATTTTTAATTAACTTCTTTATGAAAGCCTATATACTTTTGCCAGACAGCATCAATTCATGTTTTTAATCTTTTTTGTATGTGAATGAACATACTGAGTATGAAGTGCCAGAGATAAACCAATTACAGTTTAAAACAAGTAGGCAGGAGTATTGCTCACTTGAAGCATAACAAGGAGTGATTATAAGGTGATAAAACTTACATCAGTTTCAGTAAACACATTTTTGATATCGAAGCATTGTTGATCAAATGTGCCATCAAACAGAATCTAGAGTTTAGGTGCCAAAACCTTTGAGATTTAGTGTAAGATAGTCTCTAGTAAGTTCTATCCTAAACTCATTCCTTTCAACAAAATCTAAAGACAGTATAAAATTAATAAGCAGAAAAATTAGTTATTATTATTTTGTTATTGTTATCTTCATTTGACAGTCCATGGTGTATTTAATATTCTTTGCTAACACTGTAATTCAGAAGTGTCCATTCTTCTTTGGTCTTCCATATTCATTGTCCAGCTTTTGCGTGCACACGAAGTGATTGAAAATATCATGGCCTGGGTCAGGCGCACCTTAATATCCAAAGTGACATTTTTGCTTTTTAATACTTTAAATCTACTTTTGCAGTAGATTTTCCAAATACAGTAAATTATTGTTTTCTTGACTACTCCTTCCATGGTTATTGACTGTTAATCCAAGCAAAAACAAATCCTTGACATCTTCAATATTCATTTACCATGGTGTTGTCATATGACCTGCAATTCCACTACTTGGAATTTACTCAAGCGAAATAAAGACAGACATGCAACATTGATGAGTGGTGTCTGGGGTCTTAAAAAGCTGCCAAGCTGCCATCCGAGGACACAGCAAATGGTCCCAACTCAGCAGGAATGGATGCTCACCGAGGACCAAAATGACATGCAACAAAGACAACCTAGAAGACAGAGAGACCCACAAGAGTGGGTGCCTTTATCGACTTGGGACCGGAAGAACCAGATGGTGCCCGGCTACCACCAGTGATAGCCACGATGGAGCTCACTAGGTTGAGTCTCACTGACAACACAAGAATAAAAAGGGGTGCATCCTGAGATCTCCACTAAAACACCTCAATTGATGGTCCAGTGGTTTTGGGGTTCCCCTGAGAGCATGGCCCCCAGCCCTGATGCTGCCCTTACCCATAAATTATAACAAAGGTCCACTCTTTGGACAGGAATGGATTGGACTTGGCAATGCAGAGTGACCATATATTGGTTGCACTTTATGGTTCTATACATCTATAGGATATCATCCTGCTGACCTCTGGCTGGAGGAAGGAGAATGGGTGGAGAGGAGCAGAAAGGAGGCTGTTGGGAGGCTGAGACATGTATGGAGCAGAGAGGAATAGTGTGCTGTCACCGGACAGGGAGAGCAGTGGAAGCTGCATATAGGTGGGCATGTAAATTTATACGTGAATGTACATTTTCACTCAGTCATGTTAAATAAAAAAGAGAAAAAAAAAAAGACATGCAAATTTTGATAGATGTCCACAGTCACAATAGCCCACAACTGGAAAGAAATATCCAGCAACTGGTGAATGCATAAGCAAAATGTGCCATGCAATAGAATACTTTTCAGTAATAAAAAAAGGGAAAAAATGCTGATATATGCTGCAAATGAATGTACTTCAAAAACATTTGACTCGGTGAAACAAGCCAGACAAAAAGACTATTCGTCATATGATTCCATTTGTATGAAATGTTCAGAAAGGCAAAACTACAGGTACAGAAAGCAGATCACTGGGTGCCTAGGACTTGGGGGTGTGATTTATCTGTAAACAAGAACTTCTTTGAGGTGATGAAAATGTTCTAAAACTGGATTGTGGTATGATAGTGGCACAAATCTATAACTTTATGAAAATCACTGAAGTTTACATGTACAATGAGTATACTGTGTGATACATAGATTATAGCTCAATAAATCCACTAAAATAATCTTTAGAGAAAGAAGTCTAATGAAGACGAAAAATATCCAGAAGACAAAGGAAAAATACATATTTGAGGAAAAAATTAAAATGTCTTTGTATACAGAATATGTCAAAATTAAGGAAATATGTAAACACCCTGGCCCCTAGGGTCGCCATGAGTCGGATCCAACTCCACGGCACCTGGCTGGCTGGCTTGGGGAAAAAATTGCAACAGGCAAGGCAGATACTGTGCTAAATTGCTTATTATGTACAGCTGTCAACAAGTCAATAAATAAGTGAACAAGAATTCAAGAGAATATTGGGCAATGAGCATAAATTATTCACATAAGGAAATATGCTAATGGGCAATGGACTGCATGCTCAAATTCACTAATAACCTGAAAAATGCAAATCTAAGTAGCAATGTGATGAAACATTTCTTTCCCAAGTTTGAAAATGTATTTTTTTAAATCAAGGAATTAGAGCACTCTATCGGAATGAGATGTCTCATAAACTGTTATAAGAATTGTGAGTGGGTCACAGCTTGGAAGTATCTATTCATATTCAAAACGGAAATGTAATATTGTTGGCAAGATTCACACAGGACACCAGCCGTTGGTGTGATTAACACCGGACACCACTTACAGGTGTGAGACGGAACACCACTTACAGGTGTGAAAGGGGACACCACAGACTGGCATGAAATGGGACACTACTTACGAGTGTGATGTGCATGAGAGGCCGAGGCTGAAAAATCACACTGACAACAAATTTTTAGTTTGCTGTGGGCAGAAAAGGGACAGTTTCCTGCGAATAGAGACTGACACCAGTTTGTTTAACCCATCAGCTTTTATTGAGCAAAGTAAACAAGTTTTCTGCTGGGAAAGTGAGAAGAGGCATCTTATCAGTGTTTCTTACTTCAAAAGAAGAAGAGGCGTTCCCAGGGAAGGGGTAAGGAAAAGTCCTTGAACTAGTCTCAGTAAATGCTGTTTTCAGCACTTCCTGGTTTTCCAGTCCACCAAGACAAAACTCGTCTCAAGGGCTTTTGCCAGGCTTTTGCCGTCCTCAGGACAAGTCCCTATCTAAATACATACAAGGTTAGGGTAAACAGGATTTCACATTCTTTCCAAACATATGCATCCCTACATGATACGATTGACAAAAACAACAAAATCCATTCTTGATCTTAAAATACCAGCCCCATATGAGCTCAAGGAGACTAGAATTGAATGTTTCACCAGACTTTGGAATGTTAAAGATATTTCCAAATTCTGAAAGAAATGATGGATAAATTTGTCTTGCTTATAAAAATCCTGTACCTTAAAAAACTACAAAATGTACAAGATGACAACATATTGCAGGATGATATTTGGGTTTTGTGCATGGGGGGTATGAGTGTAAATTGATAAATCCCTGTGGGTGTTTTGGGTAATTTAATATTTCCATCCTAGGTATTTATACTTTAGACAAATTATCACATTACATACCCGAGATTACATATTTAAAAAATGGTTTATTGTACCACAGTAATGGAAGAGAAAAGAAACATCGTGAATTTTCAGATAGAGAATGAATAAATTGTGGCATACTTATTCAAAGGATAATATACAGAGCTTTAAATAAATGAGTCAAGACTCTCAGCAGGATTAGGGGAAAAAATCGTTAGTTGTAGATGCAACAAACAAGTTTTAGAACTCCACATTCCAGAAATGAACATGTTTTACTTAGTTGAGAAGGACAGATTTCCACTCTCCTCTGGTGGGTCATCTGCTGAATTCCAGGATAGGTGCATGAGGATTGGTCCTATCAAAGAAAGGGTTAGTGAGATCGATCAGAATCTACACAGGCTCCAAATAGAAAACCGGTTTTCCCTGCCAGCAGTTTGTCCTCCCAGAACTTTTGCTGAGTTCACGATGGTTTGAGAACTTGGCAGGTGGGTTGAAGGCAGCAAAGCATCTCTGAGGTATCATGAAAAGAAACATCAGTGAGGAAATCAAAGCTATAAATACTTCCAACCATCTTGACCTAATTGAACATTTATAACTAACATACATGTTGATTACAGGCAACGATAACTACAGAGTATATTTATTCCTACCACAGGACTGTTTCATGAAATGAAATATGTAAAGAGCTTCGCAAGTACTGAGGATTAAGGGGAGGAGTACTTGTTCAATTTTTTTATTATTCCTGAATAACTCGTATTGGCCTTAGGCCTGGCTGAATTTGTGTCACTCTCTTTGGTCATTCTAGACATTGCACTTTTGCTTTCACAGACACGTACCTCGTCTTTCGTAGTAAGGATGGGGGCCAGCTCTGGGTCAAGGGCCTTACAGACACCATCACACCGGGCCCTCACAACTTCTTTGTAAGGTAGGGGACTAATGATACTTTTTTCCATATATGGGGCTATCAAGGCTCAGAGAAGTTAGGTGACTGATACAGAGTCACATCTCAAACCAAAATGCCTCTCAAACTGCAGTTCTTTCCACTAAGCCACAGGCCTCAAAACTAGTGGCCCTTCGCCTTGACTGGATGCTGAATTCACCCAGGGAGTTTTAAACGATACTGATACCTGGGCCCCACCACAGAGATTCCAATTTAACTGATCTGGAACACGGCCTGGGCTTCTGGATTTTGTGAAACTTAGAAGGGTTCTAATGAGCAGCCACTGAAGGTTGTAGTTTTTAATCTTCAGCAACAAGAGCTTCAAGTCCTCTTCACTTTCAGCAAACTATGCTGTGTCATCTGCTTATCATAGGTCTTATGAGTCTTCCTCCTATCTTGACGCCCAGTTCATTTTCATACGGCCCAGCTTCTAAGATTATTCATCTAGCAGAAAAAATTGAATAAGTATGGTCAAAGGATACAATCTTTCCTGATTCTAAATCGTGCAGTACACTCTCGTTCTCTTTAGTTCTCACTAAGAGCAGTAAAGAATTCTGGATTTCCAGTTATTCATAGTGTTATCCATAATTTTTTATGGTCCACACTGTTGGACACCTTTGCATAGTCAAGAAAACACAGATAAACATCTTCCTTCTATTGCGCATAATGATTAATGGTGACAAAATTACTGTGAAGTCTAATAGCTCTTATTTTCAAGTTTTCTACATCTGCTAGGGTGAAATGACCAGACAGTGTGACCCTGTTACCATTGGTCAGCTTTATACTATAAATATTGTCAAGGTACATGATCTCTAGAAATCCATGTTTGAGATACAGGTTTTGTGGCAAAAAAAAAAAAAAAACAAAACCTGAAGATGATACTAAATGACAACTTCCCTCTTCATAATTTTTCATAGGAGCTAGGAACCAGTGGTGTCTCTTTAAGCACTTATACAAAGTTTTCCCATTGCAAAAATGCATCATTACCTAGAGAACTCCTCATTACTACAAACTTAGAAATGTGTGTGTGTGTTTGTGGGTAGGTGTGTGATATCTGAGGACAACACAAAGACAGAGCTAAGAGCAATTGTGTGTACACAGGGTATGTTTCATGTGTTTGAACAGGTTGTATGGCACAATGGTGTTTACTTGTTGTTGAATCTACGCAAGAGGCCACTAAGAGGCACCTTATGGCCACAAAGACAGAAACCTGCTTTCTAGTGAACTCAGTGCATATTTGCACAGAAAACACAAGGCGACCGAGATTTTGGATGGTTAATATTTTAAGAACAGTGCAACTGCACACCTTGGAGACAATTTAGACATCAATCATAGAATTCTTCCAAGTTTCCAGGTGAGTTTAATTTCAAATCTGTACATCCAGTATACAGAGAAGACACTCATCTTGGGTCCCATGTTATCAGCTGATTTCTCTTTGAAACAATTATATAACTTATGAAAACTGTAAAGATTCACAGCATTCCTAATGCTCTTGGTTTCTGATACCTGTTTAAGATACTCTTTTCAGCTTCCCCAGAAGCTTACCCATATAACAAAATAACTGCTAAATGATTTTATTATTTGTTTTGGAGAAACAAACAGCATTCCAGGCATATACTTCACAAAGACCCCCACAAATCAGATGGTAAAGAATTTGGTATAGCTCAACAGATTAATCAATTTTTTCATTGCTCAAAACAACTGCAATTATTGGATAGTGGGAGAGAGTAATTCCAAAGTGGATTTTGAATAACAATCTTGTGCTGGATGAAGAGGAAGATATTTTGTCACAACACAATGAACACAAGCTTTAGAGAAAACAGAAAAAAGCTAACACATCCTACGTACAACATAAATGGAGAAGCCTATGAGAATTCTGGCTGTTCTCTGTATAATTGCTGTATTAGTCATTTAGTGCTAAATACCACAAGCAGGTGGCTTTAAAAAGAAAAAATTTATTTTTTCATAGCCTGGTAAGCTGAAAGTCCAAATTCAGGGCACCAGTTCCAGGGAAAGCCTTTCTCTGTCAGCTCTAGAGAAACATTCTCGTTGTCAGTCTTCCCTTGGACTGGGAGCTTCTGAGGTATAGAGCCCCTGAGTCCTTTCCGGAGGACACACTCTGCTTCCGGCACTGCTTCTTGGAGGTATGAGGTCCCCAAATCTCTCTGCTAGCTTCTTCTATAGTTCAGGAGATTGCCTCAAGACACAATACAATCTTACACACTGAGTCCTGCCCCACCAACACAACTGCAGCCCATCCTCCTTCACTAACATCATAGAGGCAGGGTTTACAGCGTATAGGAACATCACACAATAAAAGGAGTCATGGCCCAGTCACATTGCTACATGCAGTTTTTAGGGCAACACAACTCAATCCATGACCTCCCACCCACTACCCCCCATCACATCCTTGCAAGATGTAGAAAGAAGGCATGAGAGGCACCAAGCAAATTAGCAAAATACATTACATTAGCACTCAAGTGTTCGAAAACAGTCTCCAATTCTCTGAGACATTCTACACAATGGCCCTGCCCCCCAAGCATCAGGTATTGGTCACACCCTCCAAATTCTGAGTGGAGGCCCCTTGGCCCTGTGCTATCACTACACCTTCCAGGCCCACCTGGACATCACCTCTGCTTCCTTGACTACAGTTGCACCATTTTCCTGTCCATCTGAGTGACAACTCCACCCTCAGAAACACCAGGGGTCATGGCTCCACCGTTTGAAACCCCTGAGGTCAAGCCCATGCCTTTTGAGAATGAAGCAGTTCAGCTTCTCATGCTCTTTGTCTGTTCAGCTTCTGCTTCCTGTAGCCCCATGGCCCAAGCCTCATGCCTGCATCTGCCCTGCTGGAACAAGAATTCCAGAGTTCTGTAGCTCCACAAATTTAAGTGGCTGGAGGCACCTCACTCCACCAGGAAGTCTCCTGCACGTAAGCACTCAACTCTTTCATTCTGTGAGTCAGCAAGCCTAGCTCCACCAATTTACATGCCTGGGGGCATCCCACTCCACCAGGAAGCCTCTTGCAGACAAGGCACTCAGCTCTCTTGCACTATGGATTGGCTACTGGTTCTGCTGCTGCCCATCAGCTGCAGCTTCTCACCATCTGCACCTTCTTTGGTATTGACAGTTAGCCTCAGTTCCTTTTGAGTCTTCTGTCCACTCAGTTTCAAAACTACTTCCACATTTTAGGTATCTATCAGAGAAGCACCTCACTCTCTTGGAACCAAATTCTGTCTTAGTTATGAAGCTCTGCTACAACAAAAATACCACAAGTATTTGAAAAGAGAGATTTTACTTTGTCACAGTCCAGTAAGCTAAAAGTCCAAATTCAGAGTGTCAGTTCCAGGGTAAATCTTTCTCTGTTGGCAGTGGAGAAAGATCCTTGTTAATCTTCCCCTAGGCTGGAAGCTTCTGGGGCACAGGGACCCTGAGTCCTTTCCAAAGGACACACTCTGCTCCCAGCACTGCTTTTTGATGGTATGAGGTCCCCAGATCTCTCTGTTAGTTTCTTTCTTTTATATCTCAAGAGGTTGTCTGAAGGCACAAAGCAATCTTACACATTCAGTCTTGCCCATCCACACAACTACCACCCACCCTCCCTCATTAACATCATACAGGCAAGGTTTACAACAGGTAGGAACACTACACAACACCAGAAATAATGGCCCGGCCAAATTGCTGCACACAGTTTTGGGAGGACACAATTCAACTCGTGACAACCACTTTGTGGCAAACATTCTGGTACCAAAAAAAAAAAGTGATGTGTTAAATTATAAAATAATGATGAGACAAAAAATGTCATTGAAGAAACCCTGTCACCTGACATTGACAGTGATGGAAGACATCACTGAGCTACCCCTGGAGTAGGCCTTACCAAGTCTATCACATAGGCACAGTCTTTGGTCAAAGAATGTGATCTTTTCATGGAAAAAAGAAGTTGTCCTGTTTATCCATTTCTTAAAATTAATATTTAATTTTTTCTTAGACATAAGGACTAGTGACAGGCTTCTCACTTCAATTTACCAGCAGTGACAGCTGACTGGAAAACTCCTGAGAATATTCTATTAGGACAAGTGACAGACTTGCTATGCTAATTGTGCCTTACTGATATCTGAAACAGCCCACTTTCCAATATTTGTTGCAAACCTTAGGCTTACCAAAAGTGAGTCCCATTCTATGACAACTGGTTGAACTCAAAATTCTAGTGCTCACTAAATTTGACCTGCCTATTTTCAATAGAAAGTTTATGCTTCTAATTTCACTTGTTTGTTCTCCAAAGTGTTGGTGTTTATTTCCCATAAATACAAACCTACAGTCTCATATATTGAGATCGGAGACTGTATAACTTCTGTGCTGAAGTTTCCTTCAGGATGTAATATAACTGCCATCTTTCCAGGAAACAAATCCTTAAACAACAGCTCCCATGAACGGCAAAAGTTCAACAGGGGAGCTTCTCTCACCTGCATTGAAAAACTTTAGCCTGGAGATCACAAATTGAATTGATAGTTTGGTGACAGTTGCTACAATGTTTTACTAAACTATGCTTCATTTGAATTTATATTGAAAAAGTATGAGATATAAAGGAATACATTTTTAGTACTCATAAAGTTATACAACATACAGAACTTAGGTCATAGTCATTGGTCTTTTTCAAAATAAATTTAAATGGTTTGTTAATTGTATCAACTTTATGTGAACATTTTTTTATTGTGATTAAATGAAAGTTTATAATCCAAGTCAATTTGTCATATAAAAATCTGAACACACATCTGTATGCAACTCTATCTGCTCTCCTCACCCTGTGAAATAACAATCGTGCTTTCCACCCTGTACTTCTAATATCCACTCAACCAACATTTGTCCCCTTCTCTCAGCCCTCTCTAAAGATGAACCAGTTTGACAGCCTGATATATATATATATATATACATACATATTGAGCAAAGACATATATACACCACTTGCTTAAGTCTATGTCCCATAGCACAGTCTAATCTTTATCTGAAGATTTGGCTTCAGTACTGGTTTCAGCTCTGGGCTAACAGCAAGTTCAGAGGCCATGTTCTCAGGGGACCCTTCAGGATGTCAGACTATCAAGTCTGGTCTTTTAATAGTGTCCTAGGCCTGCACTTCCCTTTTTCTTGTGCTTCTTTAGGATGCTACATTGTGTTCCTTGTCAGGGTGGTCTTTGGTGGTGGCCAGGCACCATTTAGTTCTACTGGTCTCATTCTGATGTAGTCTACCAAGCATATGAACCCTTCTGTCTCCTGGGCTCATATTTTCCTCATGTCTTTGATGTTCTTGGTTTTCCTCTGCTCCAGGTGGGTTGGGAACAGTTATGTCCCTGAGATGGCAGCTTCCAGGCCTTTCAGATCTCAGGCATCAGTCATCTACATGAGATGCAAAACAATTTCTTAGAAAAAAACTGGTTATATTAATTTACCTCAAAGTCCCCTCAAACTGCACTTCCCAGACCCTTGTCTCTGCTACGCTGTCCTTTAAAATGTTGGATTGTATTTCAAAAACCTTGGGAGGGTTTTAGCTTACGGCATAGTCCCTTCTACTGTCACTCCCTTCACCTAACCAAATTCCTATCAACTTTCTAATTTATGAATAACCCTCTCCCTCTTTCTCTACCCTTGTAGCCACCAAAGATTATTATCTTCTATGCATAGCCTTTTCTTAAGTAACAGTAGTCTCATACAATATTTGTCCTTTTGTGGCTGACTGATTTGACTCAACATAATGTCTTCCAGAAGAGTATGAACAAGCTTTGATGAGTTCTCTTTAACTACATTGCAGCCTGTTCTTGATATGGAATTATTCTTTTCCACCTCATTTTGTTCTATAACACTGAGCTCTTGGGGTTTGGAATCACATGCAACTTAACTGAGCCTGAAATATATCGTTTATTATCCTTGTTTCCTTGCTGAAGTTGTTTAATCTCATTTTACGATTTTTATCTGTAGAGAGAAAAAAGGTACTCACCTCACTTGGCTGATGTGAAAATTAAAAAAAAAAATTATGATGTACAAAAACCTCTTAGTACAATTCTTAGTACAAAATAAAATGTCCAAAAATTATTTAATATGGTCTAGTCAGTTTTTGTTGTGACATAGTGAAGAACATGTCACTAGAACACTAAAGCAGATAAAGAAGGAATGTTTGTCAAAACTGCAGTAGCCAAAAAGCCACCGCTCTCAAGTTGATTCCAACTCATAGTGACCCTATAGGTCAGAGTAGAACTGCCCCCTAGAGTTTCCAAAGGCACCTGGTGGATTTGAATTGCCATGCTTTTAGTTAGCAGACATAGCACTTAACCACTGCATCACCAGTGGTTCCAGAACAGCACTACATTTGAGTTAATGCAGAACTTTAGATGTGGTCATGGTTATTTAAGATTTATCCTCAATCTAAGATGTTACATCTACTTTAACATCTTTAAAAATGATCTTAAAGTAAAATTATGTATTTAAAATTATACTACTATATCAAATGCTACAATTCATAGTTTTTCAATAGTTTTCTATTTTCTAAATACTCTCTAATGTATTGATTAGCAAAATTGTATATCATTCCCTAGGATAAAGCAAGAGAAGAGAATCAGTTCAGAAAAATGTCCCCAGTTATGTAAGAAAATCATAACGGAATTGAGAGCAAGGGACTGAATACCTTTCCACACAAATGTTAATTATTCTAAAGCAGACTTGTTGTGCCAAAGGCTGACTTTGAGACCCTTGTTGATCTCTCAGCAGGTTTCATCCTTTGATTTGAACCACTGACCTCATTACATTGTTAGGGTCATTAGTGTACAAAGGTTACTTCAGGACACTCCATTCCTCATACATTGCCTCCCGTGTATTCTGGAGGTCCCAGTAAATGCAGAGTCAGTGTCAGGAGACAAATCTGGGAGTGGGAAAAAAAACAACTTTTCACTCAGGCGAATTGCTGACTATCAAATTTCTCTTGTTTATCAGACACTTCTGTCTCTAAGAGGTTGTATAGAGTATACTCTCCAATCAAAATCTACAATTCTGTCAGATCACTTGCGACAGAATATTTTCATTTTGTTTGGGGGATGTTAATTTCCCCAAATCCACAACACTAAGTGGAACTGATTAATATTAAATTATTAAAGATCTTTAACTTGCAGTTGCCTTTTCTCTACCACCTCTAGGCTTAAACACACACACACTCCTGTCCAAATAGCTCTATTTCCAACCACAAGAGAGAGGAAGGTTCCTAAAGGGTACACATCACTGACCAGCATAGTCTGGCTAAAAATGGGAGCTATTTAAAACATTTGAGATGTAGCTGATGAAAATATTTAAAGTACTAAATTGAAATAATCCTCTTAATGAAGGAAATCTTAAGTTTTAGCAGAGTACCGACAGGCTAAATCATTGACCAGCAACTGATGACGATATTCATCACAGATGCTGATTGGTTCTAAACAATGAGGTTAGCCAATCCAAAGAAAAAACAACCAGTTCATGGTTAGATTACTTACGCTGTGAGAGCAGGGTGGTCGTAGGCTTCTCTGAGGGACACCTGTTTGCTCCTCTCTTACTCTGTGCTCTCCTGCTCTCCAGCATGGTGTGCTTGTGGTTCCTCAGGGACACCGCGATGGCAGCTCTGACACTGATACTGATGGTGCTGAGCCACGCCCTGGCTTTGTCAAGGGACACCCGATGTAAGTGCCCACCTTGGGTGGTAGCTTCTATGGTGTGGGGTGAGGTAGGGAAAGAGTTAATTTTGTCACTCTGGGCCATGTAAAATCACGATCTGTCAAAGCAATTGTCACATTTTCTTCAGTGATTATCTATCTTTATCACGTGGATCCCAAATGCTTTCTACTACAAACAACCTCAGGAACTCTCCCTGAAAAATCACATTTAGCTGAGACATGAATGATGACAAGAAGCCAACCACATGAAGATTTAAGGGACAAGGGCTCCAGGGAGAGAAAACTACAGGAGAAAGGTCTAGACATGGTGGGATGTATGCTGTATTTGAGGATGAAAAGAAAATCAGAGTGACTTGAGCCTAGCAAGCAGGGGGGAGAGTTGCATAAGATGAGTTTGGAGAAGGAGTCAGGAGCCAAATCATTGAAGGCCACAACAGATGTGGTAAGTGTTTCAGTCATCTAGTGCTGCTATAATAGAAATACCACATGTGGGTGGTTTGAACCAACAGAAATTTATTCTGTCACAACCTAGTGAACTACAAGTACAAATTCAGGGTGCCAGCTCCAAGGGAAGGCTTTCCTCTCTGTCTGCTCTGGAGGAACATCCTTGTGTTGCATCAGCCTTCCGTTGGTCTGGGAGCATCTCAGTGCAGCAACCTCGGGTCTGAAGAGCACGCTGTGCTCCTGGCACTGCTTTCTCCATAGTATGAGGTGTCCATCTCTCTGATCATTTCCCTTTCCTTTAATCTTTTGTACGATAAAAGGTGATACAAGCCACACCCCAGGGATACTCCCTTGACAATGGATCAGGATAATGACCCTAGTAAGGGTGTTACAAAGCCAAAAAAAAGCCACTGCTATTCAGTTGATTCTGACTCATTGTGACCCTAAAGGTCAGAGTACAACTGCCCCCATAGACTTTCCAAGGAGCGCCTCCTGGCAGATTTGAACTGCCAGCCTTTTGGTTAGCAGATGTAGCACTTAACCACTGCACCATCAGGGTTTCCATCCTAACTGTCTGACATAATCCAGTGCTGCCCTATTAACCACCTCAGAGATTAGGATTTACAGCATAGGAAAATCACAAAATGAAGGACAACTCCACAATACCGGGAATCATGTCCCAGCCAAACTGATACATGCATTTTTGAGGGACACAATTCAATTTATGACAGTGTGAAATATGAATTGTTGTTAAAGAGAGAGGAGAAATCCTAGGTTTTATATGAAATGGTAATTAATATTTATTTCTGAAAAGACTTCTAGCTTCCATGTGGAAAATGGATTGTTGCTTTCACAAATGGAGGCAAAGAGACCATTTAGAACATAGACAAATTCTCCGGGGAAGACATGCTATGGCCTCATGCAGTGTTGCAGTGATAAACACAAAGATTTTTTTTTTTTTCCTGAATAGCTAGGTCGATGTTGGTGCTTGCTGTTGACACAGGGAAGATTAAGGAAATTTCTAGTTGCTGTCTTGGCATGCTTTTTGATACTCTGTTTATTTTGTCATTTTGTCTTTGAATTCTTTTCCTGAATTCTTCTATTCCTTTGTCTATTTGTTCTTTGGTTTTGTCTGTGTTTTGCCTGATATCCACCCTTTTCTCTTGGAAAGCTCTGTGTATTAGTCTACTGAATTCAGTATCACGTAGTTCCTTTGCCTTATCTTCAACTGAAAGCTCTTCTCTTTCTTTATCTTGCTCACTTCCTGGAGCCGTCCTTTCCTCCTTTATGGCCTTTGATATTGGCTGTTGTCTCCAAGGCATCAGTAAGTTACAATATTTATTAATTTGTTGTATTGCTGTTTGCTGCAACCTGTATTTCTGTTTTGTTTTGATTTATATCCAGGTAAGCTTGGCATGTGTACTACTCTGACTGTTGGAGTCAGGGACTAAATTGTGTCCCCCCCCCCCCAAAATATGTGTCAACTTGGTTAGGCCATGGTTCCCAGTACTTTGTGGTTTTCCTCCATTTTGTAATTGTAATTTTATGTTAAATAAAATTGGACTAGGATTGTAACACCCTCATTTAGCTCACATCCTGGTCCAATATAAACAGTTTCCCTGGGTTGTGACCTGCGCCGTCTTCTATGTTACAAGAGATAAAAGAGAAGTAAAGCAAGGTGGTTGGGGCGGGGAACATCATACCACCAAGAAAGCAGTGCTGGAGCAGAGACATCGTTTGGACTTGTGGTTCCTTTTCAGAGAAGCTCTTAGACCAGAGAAAGGTTGATGGTAAGGACTTTTCTCCAGACCCAACAGAAAGTTTTTCCCTGGAGCTAATGCCCTGAATTTGGTCTTGTCCTCTACGTGATTGTGAGAGAATACATTTTCTTCTGTTGAAGACATTTACTTGTACTAGATGACTAGGAGAGTTGGCTTTCTCGAAACCCTTACCTTCTATCTGTAAGTGGTCAGAGAAATCACTAGGTGTGCATACACAGAAATCTTATACCATTTTTGTGATGTGACATTTTCAGCTCTCAGGTGTCTACATCAATGGTCACCAGGTTTGTGGTTTGTGGTGCAGAAACTCCTACCTCCAGTCCTGGGCAGGGCTGCATGAGGGTGTTCAGAGCAAGTATGGGTATCTGGTTGCAATGGGGGGATATGTGGAGGGAAATGCAGGGGGCTATTGGCTGCCCACAGGTGCTCAGAGGGAGGGTGTGCCCCTGACCACTAGAGTATGTTGTGGGGGGCTATAGTGTAGCTGGTCCTTGGGCTGTGCCCTTGACTGGAAGACTTGGCAGGCAGCATAAATTCTCAGGCCCCTGCCATGGGTGGCTACATGGAATGGATGGTATTGCTAGCCCTCCTCCATTATGGGTTGGTGAAGCCACTACTTAGGGTGTAGAGTGGTGTTCAGGGTCACAAATCTGCAGCTCTCACTTAACTGCCATAGGTGAAAATGAGCTACAAGTGGCTCACCTGCCCTAAAATGGAAGCATGATGTGTTTGGACACTACAAGTCCAGGGACACCATCCCCCAACCCATGTAAGCAGCTGATGAAGGAACTGGTGCCTCCAGACCCAACTATAAATTCCCAGATTAGAGGATATGACATTGTTGAATGCCATGGGACTGTTGTCCAAGTGGGCAATGGGGAAGGAAGTGTTCTTCTGCTGTGGGGCTGTAGTGGAGGATGGGCACACAAGTGAGCTGGGAGCTTGCACTTAAGTTTCTCAGGTCTGGAGTTGTTCCCATTTGTTTCTGGAGGTACATGCAGATTTACTGCTGCTTGGCTGCATCAGGTGGGGTGAGTTTCTGCTTGAGATGTTGCTTCTTGCCCCAGGCTGTGTGTACTGTGTAGATTCAGCTAACAGGACTCCAGTAATCTCACAATCCATAATTCCACATTCCTGCTGTTGTTGATTTGTGTCTCTTTCCAACTGCTGCCCAGTCTGATTCTTATCTTTGTCTTTCATGATTAGGTTCTTAGATCATTATGTATTTCTGATTCACTTGTTTTTTGTTTTGTTTTGCTTTTGTTTCTTTGGTCTCTGTTTTAAGAAGGACAACAGAAGCTTCTGACTATTCCACCATCTTGGCCTAACTACCCAATCTGCTCTCTTTATATCTCGAAAGAGATTGACTTAGAACACACAATAGTGCATCATCAACATAACAAAAGGCCCATTCCTAAGTGGGATTAAACCACAGGTATAAGGATTTGGATTTACAACATATTTGGGGGACAGACACAATTCAGTTCATGACATCATCTTATAAGCCATTTTTCAGAGTCCTCCCTTCTCTGGCACCCTAAGGCAACCTACCTCACACCGTTATCCTCTATAGTGAACTTTCCTTCTAGAATAGTTCTCACTCCTGAAATAATTCTTGTCTGTCCGGCTTTTACCTATCACTTTCACTACAATTTAAGCTCTAAGAGTAGACTAGAGAAATCCGATTTTCCCCGGGTTGGATTCCCAGAGGGCAGCACGGTGGCACAGGTCAGGACTAAAGAAGCCTCTGCAGAATGGAGGAGGTGGGAAGTGTTGAGAGGAACAGGTGACCGAACTGTGGGCGGTAAGAGAAGGGGAGGCTCCGGAAGAAAATGTAGTTTAGATGGCAGAAACCAAAACCCGTTGTCATCGAGTTGATTCGATGCGTAGCAACCCTATAGGACAGAGTAGAACTGCCCCCACAGAGTTTCCATAGAGCGCCTGGTGCATCCGAACTGGTGACCTTTCGGTTAGCAGCTGCAGCACTTAACCTTAGATGGCAAAGAAGGGTGCAAATCCCACTCCGGCTCCAACTTGGAGGCCTCCAGCCAAGTTCCTAAGCAGGAGAGGATTGCAGGAGCTGGGACAGGTGACGCCTTGGCCCTGCACAGCCTCAGTCAGGATCAGGCAGATGCAGATGAAGCCTCGCAGTGAGGTGGTTTGGTATAGCCAGCGAGGGCAGCCAATTACGAGCTTTAGTGCCACCCTCCTTCCCCGCCGCCCCGCGCCGCCCGGCCCGGCACTGGGGGCCCTGCTTCACAAGCAATTTCTTCCCGAGAAATTGCACTTAACTGGATCTTCCCTGTCTCCACAGCACATTTTTTGCAGCAAGCTAAGTGTGAGTGTCATTTCTCCAACGGGACAGAACAGGTGCGTTATCTGCAGAGATACATTTATAACCGTGAGGAGTTCGTGCACTTCGACAGCGATTTGGGGGAGTTCGTGGCAGTGACTGAGCTGGGAAGGCCAGTTGCCGAGGACTGGAACCACCAGAAGGACAAACTGGAGGAGAGAAGGGCTGTGGTGGATATCTTCTGCAGATACAACTATGTGGCTCTTCAGAGCTTCCTGATGCAAAGGCGAGGTGAGGGCAGAAATCAGTGTTCAATAAGTGTTCCTCGGGAGGGGGGAAGCAGATAGAGAGAGAGAAACAGAGACAGAGCCAGAGAGAGAGAGAGTGAGTGGGGGAGTTCTACTCTGTACTATCGGGGTCACTATGAGATGGAATTGACTCGATGTCAGTAAGTTTGGTGCTGGCTTTGTATTTAACACACATCTTTCTGTTTTCTGTGCTACTGGTGACTTGCATATTGCTGTGATGCTCAAAGCTATGCCATCAGTATCAAACATTAGCAAGGCACTCATGATGACAGGTTTCAGTAAATAAGAAGGAACTGGTGGCCTAGTTCTGAAAATAACTAGCCAATGAAAACCTTATGAATATCAGCAGAACCCTTTCTGATATAGTGCTGGACAGTGAACCTCTCAAGTTGGAAGGCACTCAAAATATGACTGGGATAGAGCTGCCTCCTCACAGTAGTGACAACCTTCATGACATGGATGGAGTAAAGCTTTTGTGATCTTCGTTTGCTGATGTGGCAGGACTCAAAATAAGAAGAAACAGTTGCAAACATCCACTAGTAGTAGGAATGTGGAATGTACGAAATAAGAATCTAGAAAATTCAAAATCATCACCAATGAAATGGAACTTATAAATATTCATATCCTAGGCAATCATAAGCTGAAACGGACCAATACTGGTCATTCTGAATCAGACAGTTGTGTGGTCTACTCTCCCAGGAATCACAAATTGAAGAGAAGTGACGTTGCATTCATTGTTTCAAGGAACATTTCTACATCTATCCTAAAGGACAGTAGTGTCAGTGATAGGGTAATATCCATAGGCCTACAGAGATGGCCAGTTAATATGATGATTATTCAAATTTGTTCACCAACCACTAAAGCCAACGATGAACAAACTGAAGATTTTTGCCAATTTCTGCAATCTGAAATTGCTCAAACATTCAATCAATATCTATTGATACTTACCAAGGGTTGGAACATGAATGTTGGAAACCAGGAATAAAGATGTTTAACAGGAAAACATGGTTTTAGTGATAAAAGCAATGCCACAGATCTCATGATTTGCAAGACCAGTGATGTGCTCATTGCAAATACCATTTTTCAACAACATAAACGGTGATATACAAGTAGAAATTGGCAGATGGAACACACACGAATCAAAATGACTACATCTGTGGAAACAAACTATGAAGAAGTTCAATCTCATCAGCCAGAACAAGGCCAAGGGCCAAGGAAGAAACAGACCATCAATTGCTTATATGCAGGTTGAAGCTGAAGAAAACTAGAACAAGTCCACAAGAGCCAAAGTATGACCTTGAGTATATCTCACCTGAATTTAGAGATCATCTGAAAAATAGATTTGGCACAGTAAGCACTAAAAACTGAAGACCAGACAAGTTGTGGAATGACATCAAGGACATCATACATGAAGAAAGCAAGAGGTCATTAAAAAGACAATAAAGACCAAAATGTATGTCAGAGTAGACTGAAATTTGTTCTTAAACATAAGGTAACTAAAGCAAATGGAAGAAATTATGAAATAAGACAGGTGAACAGAAAATTTCAAACAGCAGTACAAGAAGACAAAGTATTCTAATGACATGTGCAGAGAGCTGGAACTAGAAAATCAAAAGGAATGAATACACTAGGCATTTCTCAAGCTGAAAGAAGTAAAGAAGAAATTCAAGCCTCAAGATGGATTCTATGAGCATCAAAGGAAGATGGAAGGAATACACCGTCACAGTACCAAAAAGAGTTGGCCAACGTTTAATAATTTCAAGAGGTAGTGTATGCTCAAGAGTCAATGCTATGGAAGAAAAAAGTTCAAGCTGCAGAAGATCTTGATCAAAAGCAAGGGTCCAGGAACTTATGGAATACCAACTGAGAAGTTTTAACAAACTGAGACAGCACTGGAAGTGTTCATGTCTTATTCCAAGAAACCTGGAAGACAGCTAACTGGTCAAGCAACTGAAAGAGATCCATATTTGTACCCATTCCAGAGAAAGGTGAGACAGCAGAATGTGGAAATTATCAAGCAATATCATTAACATCACATGAGTAAAATTGTGTTGAAGATCACTCAAAAGTGGTAGCAACACTTCTTAGACAGGTGGGGGTGCCAGCAATTCAAGCCGGATTTGAAAGAGGACGTGAAACAAAGGATGTTATTGCTGATGTTAGATAGATCCGACTGAAGGTAGAGAATACTAGGCAGATATTTACTTGTGTTTTATTGCTCTTGCAGATATATTTGATTGAGTGGATCATAACAAATTATGGACAACATTGCCAAGAATGAGAATTCCAGAACACTTAATTATGTTCAAGAGACAGTCATTCAGACAAAACAAAGGGATAGTATGTGATTTAAAGTCAGGAAAGATGTGTGTTGGGGTTGCATCCTTTCAACTTGTACACTAAGCAAATAGTCCTAGAAGTTGGACTATATGAAGAATGTGGCATCAGGTTTGGAGAAAGACTCATCAGCAACCTGCATTAGGCAGATGGCAAAACCTTGCTTGCTCTAAGGGAAGAGAAAGCACTGACTGATGAAGATCAAAGACTACAGCCGCATATGGATCACACCTCAACATAAAGAAAAATCCTCACTGATTTGCAATATCCTGAAAAACAGAGAAAAGGTGAAGTTGTCAAGGATTTCAATTTGTTTCACCCGTACTGAAGACAACTCTTCCGACAGAAACTGGACCTGACTATAAGAGGTGGTCAAAACATCTTCTGTATAGAAATGAGATGGGAGAGTAGAGAGAAGGGTACATAAGTTGGTTGAAGGACTATGGTAAGTACAGGGTGAAAAGAAAGAGTGAGCTGTCACAGGGTTGCGAGAGAAGCTAGAGTTTCATAGAGGTATGTATGTAGGGTTTTAATGATAAATTGACTTAGATTGTAAACTATCTCTTAATTGCAATAAAGTTTTGTTTGTTTGTTTTTTAAGTATTTCAATTTATTTGCGTCCACAATTGACACCTATGGTAACAGCAGTCAAGAAATCCAAGGATGCATCACTTGAGCTGGAAAAGACTTTTAAACACTTGAAAGTATTAAATAGCAAAGATGTGACTGAGAAATACAGTACACCTGACCTGAGCTGTGGTCTTTTCAATTGCCTTACATGCATGGAAAATGAATAAGTACAAGCATACAAGAATGGACACCTTTAAATTGTAGTGTTGGTGAAGAATATTGAATGTACTGTGGACTGCCAAAAGAACAACAACAACAAAAAATCTGTCTTGGAAAAAGTACAGCCAGAAAGCTCTTTTAGTAGCAAGAATGGCAAGACTTCATCTCACATACTTTAGACACATTATTGGTGGAACCAGTCCCTGGAGGAGAATATTATGCCTGGTAAAGTAAAGGGTGAGTGAAAGAGAGGAAGATCCTCAGCAAAATGAATTGACTCAGTGTCTGTAACAATGGGCTCAGGCATAACAAGGATTATTAGGGTGGTCCAGGACTGAGCAGTGTTTTGGTCTGTTTTACATAGAGGTGCTGTAAGTCTTAATGGGACACCACAGCAACTAGCAACAACAGCATACTTAAATGTTATTGCTTTGTATATCTGTAACACAGTTTACCTCATAGTCTCCTTTGTTAGGTCTTTTTTCAATATTGTCAAATAATCAGTTGATGATTTCTCTTTTTAATTTGTGTTTCCTGATTTCTGAGGCTCTTAAAAATTCTTCATGTATTTCTTGGCCAAATGTAATTACTACTCAAAGAGTTATCTATTGGCTATTATCTCTAAAGTTCTAGTTGTTCTTTTTTTTTCCCAGATAAATGGGTTCTTTACAAAGTAAGATTTTTTTTCGAAGTAACATTATTAACAAGTTGCCAGTATTTGATTCAGTGTTTTCTTTAGCTTGTGGCTGATGATTTTGATGTTGCTTATTTTCAATGATAAGAATTTAAATACTTTTAAAGAATTGTGATATATATCAAAATTGTTCATGATTATTTACCATCAATCTTAAATTTCCCATTTGGTGGTGTTTTGAAAACATTGTCTCTCAAGATTCTCTTTTCATCCTTAAAAATTTGTGTTTACTGAGGGAATCGTCTAGCATCAGGGACCATCAGAAATAATAAGCAGTAAGGTGGGGCTGAGATAGCAGACTAACCACACATTTCCTTTGATCTCTCTAGCAACTAAGATCTTGAAAAACAACTAAATAGAATAAAAAGGACATTCTAGGAGCCCCAAGATCAGGCAGAAAGCTGCGAGATCAGACTTGGTGACGTGAAGGGGAACAACTACCTCTGTAGAAGTTGATAGGCAGCTGCAGAGGGCCAGCTTCTACTGGTGCAGGAACAGAACAGCAGCCCAGGAACAAAGACTGTCTATCAGCTTGTAACCTCAGCTTGGGATCACTACACTTGAGAGCACTGCTGGGGCCACCAGCCATTCTGGACAGTGGTGTGCATGTACAGCATGTCTTTTTTCAACCAGGAAGCTGAGCTGAGGACTGCTGCACCTATAAGTGTAGTAGCATGGGCAAATTATAGTTCCACATTGCCCTTCCACTTTCCCTTCCCTGAGCTACACCATAGGCTGAATTCTGGTGCACTACCTGGGCCAGAAATGGAATCTTGTACATGTGTACCCTGAGCACTTGTCCCAGACTCGCAGAGGGAAGCAAAGGAATAGGTAAAATCAAAGTTCCACTGGCTCCCCTGAGCTGCAAATTGCTGCAACTACAGAGCCCCAGAAGATTCCCATCAGACTGTCTCAAGATAAGTGAACCCTCATGGCTCAGTCCTTTCCTATGTGCTGATTTCTCTCTCTATCCCCAGTCTTTCTCCTCTATCTTCTCTCCTCTACCCTGAGTGTTAAATTCTAGTACATTACCCAGGTCAAAAATGGGACATTTTACATGTGCACCCTGAGCTTTTCTCCTGGACTCAGAGAAAGGAATAAAGGGAGAGATGGAGGACAAGTTCCACCAGCTCCTCTGAACTGTGGATCACTGTACTTACAGAGCCACAGAAGATGTTCACTGGAGAATCACAAGCTAAGTGCTTGCCAATCCTTGTGACCCAACCTTTTCCATGCACTGACACCATTCTCTATGCCCAGCCTTTTACCCATCCCTTCTCTGTTCTACACCTGACTGTAAATTCTGGCACACTACATGGGCTAAAAGTGAGACATTTTACATGTATGCCCTGAGCTGCTGTCCCAGAATTGGGGAGGGAAGCAGGGAAAGTTGGAAAAGGAGTTCTACTGGCTCCCCTGCTGACTATTTTCTCAGTGCAGTCACCTCTCCAACCCTTGGGTGACAGGACATCAGTATTAGTAAGGCTACAATAATCATTCTAGCTCAAATGTCTAGATTACTTGGACATTCAGAACCAAATTAAAATGTATCTACAGATATTTAAGTTAAATCACAGTAACCTGAAAAATAAATCACAACAGCTTTCTGATGCCTCAAAGAAAACAATCAATTTCTGATCGTATAAGGAAGCAGACCACTATGGCTTCAGAAAACTGCCAAAATAAGGAATCAAAAAACTTTCCAGTGAAGAACTCTTCCTGCAATTATCAAGATAGAATACAAAAGAATTGTTTGTGTACAGCGCTTTCCAAGAAATCAGGGTGGAGATTAGACAAAGTGTAACAGTACATAATGAAAAATTAAACAAGCTACAAGAATTGATAGAGCAACAACCTGAAATTTCAGCAAATTAACAATAAAACACACACCTAGACAACATTAGGTACACACTTAAACATCCAACACTCGACAGAGTATTTAGACACCATGAGCAAAGAAAATCCAAAAGTGATAACCAAGACCAAACCACAAAAAAAGAGAAATTCAGAGATCTCAAGATACAATCAACAACTGTATTATATGAAAAACAAGGTCAAAAAATGCACACAGATCTTCCAGATGTGGAAGAAGTCAAGGAAATACAAAGATGCTGAAGTTTGGATTACTTTAAGATTAATAAAAGGGGCAAAGGGAGTAACTGCAAATGAAGCTTATAATTCTACATGTCAAAAAGCAAAACACAAAATCACAATAATTTCAAGAAAACAAACACTGAAAGCCATGGAAAGAAAACCTATAAAGAAAAGACAGCACAGAAAATGGAATGCAACAAAGGAACTGTCTTCAACACCCAAAAAAAGGCATCAAAAGGACAACACTAACATCATATGTATCAATAATCACATTGATTGTAAATAGACTAAATGTACCAATAAAGAGGAGAGTAGCAAATTGGATTTTAAAAGCATGACCCTCTATCTGCTGCTTTCAGTGACACACCTTAGACTCATAGACACAAACTACAACTCAAAGGATGGAAAAAATATATATCAGGCTAATAACATTCAAAAAAGAGCAGGAGTGGCAATACTAATCTCTGACAAAATAGACTTTAAAGTTAAATCCACCATACATAGACAGACACAATGTAATGCTTAAAGACTCAGTACAGCAGGAGGACATAACCATACTAAATATCTACACATCCAATGACAATGCTCGAAAATACATAAAACAAACACTATTTGCACTGAAAATAGAAACAGACAGTTCCACAGTAAAAGCCTTTAGCACACGGCTCTCAGTAAAGGACAGAACATCCTGAAAAAACCTTAGTAAACACACTGAAGATCTAAATGCCATGATCAACAAACTTGACCTCACAGACATACTCAGAACACTTCATCCAACAGCAGGCAAGTATACTTTCTTTCCCAATACACATGGAATGCTCTCCAGATTTGACCACATCTTAGGCCACAAAGTAATCCTCAATAAAATTGGAAATATTGAAATAATACAAAGCTTCTTCTCAGATCATAAAGCCATAAAACTGGAAATCAATAACAGAAAAAAATACGCAAATAAAATCAAAACCATGGAAACTGAATGACATTTTCCTCAAGAAATGCTGCATAATAGAAGAAATCAAGGATATAATAAAGAATTTCATTGAATCAAGTGAGAATGAAGACACATCCTACCAAAATCTATGGGACACAGCAAAAGCAGTGTTGAGAGGTCAAGTCATTTCAATAAACATGCACATCCAAGAAGAAGAAAGGGCTGAAATCAAAGTATTAATTCTTCAACTTGAACAACTAGAAAAATCCCTCAAAACACCACACAAGACCCCAGAAGAAAGCAAGTTATTAACATTAGAGCAGAAATAAATGAAATAGAAAAAGAAAACTGATTGAAAGAGTGGACAAGTCCAAAAGCTGGTTTTTTGAAGAGATCAACAAAACTGGTAAGCCACTGGCCAAACTGACAAAAGAAAAACAGGAGAAGAAACAAATAATCTGAATAAGAAATTGGAGGGGAGATATCACAACAGACCCTATGGAAATTAAAAGAACCAGAGAAGAACACTATGAAAAATTATACCCTTATAAATTTGAAAACCTAGAGAGATGGACAATGTACTAGAAAAACAGTACCTACCTAAACTAGCAAAGTCAGAGATAGAATAACCAAACAAACACATTCCAAAGAAGAGACTAAAAAGATAATTAAAAATTTTTCATACAAAAAAGACCCTGGCCCAAATGGCTTCGCTGGAGAATTCTATCAAATGTTCAGAGAAGAGTTAACATGCTACCTCTAAGTGTATTCAGAGAATAGAAAAGGATGGAATAATCCCAAATTCATTCTATGAGGCTAGTATAACCCTGGTACAAAACCAGATGAAGACAGCACAAAAAGGAAAATTATAGACCAATATCTCTGAAGAACTTAGACACAAAAGTCCTTAACAAAATCCTAACTAACAGAATTTAACAACACATTGAAAAAATAGTTCATCAGGACTGAGTAGGATTCATACCAGGGATGCAGGGATGGTTCAACATTAAGAAAACATTTAATGTAATCAACCACATAAACAAAACAAAAGATAAGAACCACTTGATCCTATCCACTGATGCAGAAAAGGCATTTGATAAAGTCCAACATCCATTCATGTTAGAAATTCTCAGTGTCATGGTTGGAATTGTGTCCCCCCCAAAATGTGTGCAGTCACGTGGCTGGGATATGGTTCCCAGTATCTTGGGACTGTCCTCCATTGTGTGGTTTTGCTAACCTGTATGTTAAAGGATTAGGGTGGGGCTGTGAATTCCTGCTGTGGGGGAAGTTTCCCTGGAGTATGGCTTGCCCCACCCTTAATGCTTTTAGCTTGCAAGGAATAAAAGGAAAAAGAAACCAAGGACAATTTGAGAATCTCGCTACCATCAAGCAAGCAGCACCGGGAGCAGAGTGCGTCCTTCAGACCAAAGGTTCTTGCATGAGGACGCTCCCTGGACAAAGACTGATGCAATATCGGACTTTCCTCCAGAGCCGTCAAGGGGAAAGTCTTTCCCTGGAGCGGACACCCTGAATATGGACTTGCAACCTACCGGACTGTGTAAGAATAAATCTTTCTTTGTTAAAGCCATCCACTCTGTGGTATTTCTGTTAGAGCAGCCTAGATGACTAAAACAGAACTGGTACCAGGAGTAGGGTGCTGCTCTAGCAAATACCTAAAATGTGGAAGCCACTTTGAAACTGCAAATGGATAGAAGATTCAGAAGGAAAAAAGAAGGCGCAGATGGTGAGAAACAACAGAGGACCAGCAGCAGCGGCACCGGCAGCAGCAGAACCAGAGGCAGCGCTGCAGCCAACCCATGGAACGAGAGAGGTCAGTGCCTGTGCAGAGTTTTCCTCGTGGAACGGGGTGCCTCCGGGCACTTGAATCGGTGGAGCTGGCCTTGCTGACCCACGGAGTGAGAGAGTTGAGTGCCTTTGGGCAGGACACTTTCCAGCAAGAGTGGGGTGCCTCCGGGCACTTAAACCAGTGGAGCTATAGAGCTTTGGAACACTTGCCCGGCAGTGCAGATGTGGGCCTGAGGCCCGGGCCATGCGGCCATAGGAAGCTGAAGCTGAAGAGACAAATAGCATGAGAAGCTGAGCTGCCTCAGTCTCAAGAGGTATGGCCATGACCTCAGGGGTTTGAAAGAGTGGAACCATGGCGTGCTGTGTTCCTAAGGGTGGAATTGCCACTCAGTTGGGCTTAGGGTGCTCCTAAAGCCAATGGGACAGAGTTTCTGTCCAAGTGGGCCTTGAAGGCAGACTTGTAGCACGGGGCTGGAGGTCTCCACTCAGAAACCAGAGAGTGTGGCTGATACCTAGAGTCTGGAGAGCATTGCTGTTGTGTAGAATGTCTCAGAAAATGTAAGAGTGTTTCGAAAGCTTTGAGGGCTAATGTAATGTGTTCTGTTGACTTGCGTGTTGCCTGTTAATGCCTTCTAAGTTTCACAGATGTAGAAGAGTTTTTGTATTTTGGACTTGGAACTGATTTAAGACTTCTGTTATATGGATGGACATAATTTTGCTATGGTGAGATGAATGTGTTAAATGTTTTGTGATGTGATTTTGGGGTTGTCAAAGGGTGGGATGTCATGGTTGGAATTGTGTCCCCCCCAAAATGTGTGCAGCCACGTGGCTGGGATATGGTTCCCAGTATCTTGGGACTGTCCTCCATTGTGTGGTTTTGCTAACCTGTATGTTAAAGGATTAGGGTAGGGCTGTGAATTCCTGCTGTGGGGAAGTTTCCCTGGAGTATGGCTTGCCCCACCCTTAATGCTTTTAGCTTGCAAGGAATAAAAGGAAAAAGAAACAAAGGACAATTTGAGAACCTCGCTACCATCAAGCAAGCAGCACCGGGAGCAGAGTGCGTCCTTCAGACCAAAGGTTCTTGCATGAGGACGCTCCCTGGACAAAGACTGATGCAATATCGGACTTTCCTCGAGAGCCGACAAGGGGAAAGTCTTTCCCTGGAGCGGACACCCTGAATATGGACTTGCAACCTACCGGACTGTGTAAGAATAAATCTTTCTTTGTTAAAGCCATCCACTCTGTGGTATTTCTGTTAGAGCAGCCTAGCTGACTAAACCACTCAGCAAAATAGGAATAGAAGAGAAATTCCTCAGCATAATAAAGGCCATCTACACTAAACTAATAGTTAACATTATACTTTATGGAGAGAAGTTGAAAACATTCTCCTTAAGAACAGGTACTAGACAAGAATGCCCACTGCCACCAATTCTATTCAACATTGTTCTGGAGGTCCTAGCCAGAGCAATTAGGCATGATAAAGAAATAAGGGGCACCCAAATTGGTAAAGAAGAAGTTAAAGTATTACTATTTGTGGATGACATGATCTTATACACAGAAAACCCTAAAGAATCCACCAAAAAATTACTGGATCTAACCAAAGACTTAAGCAAAGTATCAGGATTCAAGATAAACATACATAAATCAGTGGGATTCCTTTACACCAACAGAGACAACCAAAGAGAAATCATGAAATCATTACCATCTACTATAGCCCTCAAGATGATAAAATACCTAGGAATAAATCTAACCAGAGATGTGAAAGGCCATACAAAGAGAATTACAAGACCCTACTGCAAGAAACGAAAAGTGACGTACCAGGTGGAGAAACCTACCTTGCTCTTGGACAGGAAGACTTAACATTGTGAAAATGTCTATGCTTAGCAAAGTGAACTATACATACAAGGCAACTCCAATTCAAATTCCAGTGTCATTTTTTAATGAGATGGAGAAACAAATCAACTTTGTTTGGAAAGGGAAGAAGCTCTGGATAAGTAAAGCACTACTTAAGAAGCGGAACACAGTAGCAGGCCTCACACTACCCAACCTTGGAACCTGTTACACTGCCACGATAGTCAAAACAGCCTGGTACTGGTACAAAAATAGAGAGACCAATGGAACAGAATAGAAAACCCAGAAAAAAACACCATCCACCTATGAGCAGCTCATATTCAACAAAGGTCAAAGTCCAGGAACTGGGGGAAAAAAGAGTCTCATTAGCAAACAGTGTTGGTAAAACAGGTTATCTGTCAGCAAAAAACTGAAACAAAACCCGTATCTTACGCCTTACACAAAAGCTAACTCAAAATGGATCAAAGATTTAAATATCATATTTAAAACGATAAAGATTATGGAAGAAAAAAACCACATTGAGAGGTCTAACAGAATAAATAGACTACAAAATATTACTAACAGTGCACAAACAGCACAAGCACACTTATGCTCATCCAAAGACTTTACCAAAAGATTAAAGAGACTGTCTACAGACTGGGAAAAATATTTGGCAATTGCAAATCTGATGGACATCTGATCTCCATAATCTACAAGGTATTGCAAAATACCAACAAGAAAAAGTCAAATAACCTAATTAAACAACAGGTAAAGGATAAGGAGAGATACTTCTCCAAAGAAGACATTTAGGAGCCAAAAGACACATAAGGAAATGCTTCCATCATTAGCTATTAGAGAAATCTAAATCAAAACTACAACGAGACACCATTTTACCCTGACAAGTCATTAACCCAAAAAACACAAAATAACAATTATTAGAGAGGCTGTGAAGAAATTGGAGCTCTTCTACACTGCTGGTGGGAATGCAAAATGATACAAACTCTTTGGAAAGCAATTTGACACTTTTTTAAAAGGCTGCAAATATAAATACCATATAATTCAGCAATCCAACAGCTTGGAATTTATCCTACAGAAATAAAAGTGGTCACACAGATACATACACATGAATGTTTATTGTAGCACTGTCGACAATAGCATAAAAGACAGAATCAACCTAGGTGCCCATCGACTGATGAATGGCTAAACAAACTATGGTATAGTTACACAATGCAATGGTGTTACACTATAGAACACTATGCAATGATAAAGAACAATGATGATTTTATGAAACATCTCGTAAAATGGAATCATCTGGAAGACATTATGCTGAGAGAAATCAGTCAGCTGCAAAAGGACAAATATTATATGGCCAAGCCAAGTGCCGTCGAGTCGGATCCGACTCATGGCGACCCAGAGACCACTATTATAAGGACTTGAAAAAAGGCATACGCACAGAAGGAAATAATCTTTGACAGCTACAAGTAAAGGGAGGGATGGAGAGGGTTATTCACATACTAGGTAGTCAATAGGAATCTGGTTTGGCGAAGGGAGGGATAGCATGCAGTAGAAGGAAAGTCAGCACAACCGGACTACACCATAAGCTGAAAGGTTTTATAAATACAACACAACATTTTAAAGTACAGAGCAGCAGGGACAGGGGCCTGGAAACCATGATTTCAGTGGACATAGAGGTCAATTGGCATAACTAATTTTTTTCTAAGAGATTGTTCTACACCCACGTTTGTTAGTGGTGCCTGGGGTCTTAAAAGCTACCATCTAAGGAATATCAACCCACCCACCTAAAGCTGATAAAAGCCAACAGTATCAAAGACATGAGGAAAATATGAGCCCAGAAGACAGAAGGGTTCATCCATATGGTTCAGAGAATGCATTAACATAAGACTGGAAAAACTAGTGGTGCCCAGCACCACAAAAGACTGCCCTGACAGGGAACACAATGTAGAGGCCCTGACAAAGCATGAGAAAAAAGGGAGTGCAGTTCTAGAACTCTATTAAAAGACCAGACTTGAAGGTCCAACATCCTGGAGGGTCCCAAACTTGCAGCTAACCCAGAGCTGAAACAGTACTGAAGCAAACTTTCAGACAAAGATTGGACTATGGGACACAGAGTGAGGCAGATCATGTGTGTACTTCTTGGCTTAACATATATATAAGGCTGTCCAGTTGGTTCCTCTTTAGAGAGGAGAGGGGAGGGTGAAGATGAGGGGACAAGTGTTGGTTGAGTGGATACCAGAAGTACAAGGTGAAAGGAAGAGATGTGTTGTCATAGGCTGATGAGAACACCTAGAGTTGCATAGAGGCATGCATTCTGGTTTTGTGTCAAACTGACTTGGAGTGTAAACTTTGCACAATAAAAATAAAATAAAAAGCATATACATTAGGGGAATATATTATCAAGTCCCAGACTTTACCTTGACCTCTAATGTCAGTTGTGAAAGACAATTCCAATGCTAGATATGTTTATGATAAGACAGGAAAGATAATGATCAGATAAGAGTAAATGCTAGACCTTTTATCAGTGAATTACTTTCTTGTTACTTTATCTGTCCTTCAAACCTCATGCTTTCCTGAGGACTCCGCTCACAGAGCTGGAGAATCGCCTGTGTCAGTTTCGGCCTCCCGGTAGTACAATTGTTTCTATGGCCCTAACAGTCTAAGTGCATCAAGATAGCATTCTAGGATTTCATATGCTTTTCTCCCCGCTTATTCTACTACTCTTTCTTCCTCAATCTCTCCATACCACTTTGAATCTCATTTTCTACCAGGGTAAACAAGGATAATAACTACATATTAACTATGAAGGGCTAAGTTCCAATCATTGTTTTATGTATTCTAATTGCATCAATTCTCCCAAAACCTTAGGAGGTAAGTTAAAGTAATTCTCCTGCTTTATAGGGGAGAAAACAGAGGCACAGAGGAATTTAAAAGAAAACTGTCCTGGGACTATGCAGTACAAGACAGAGCCAAGATCTGAACCCAGTCATTGGTACTAAAAATCATACTTTTCACGAAACACTACATGCCTTAAAAAGATTTGTAAACACTTCAAAAAATCCACAATTTTACTCACATCTGTGAAATCTTAAAGGTCTATGTTGTAAGTATTAAATTTAAAGTCCGTGGCATACTGACTGCTGTGACATGGGTAGCCCCTGAAGAAGGCCTACCTAAGGCTTGAGCCTGGGTTTGAACAGACAAAGGCAGCCAAGCAAGGGCTCCTCTGACTTCCTCACTTTTTCTTTCTGCCTTTTCTCTCCTAGTGGAGCCTGTGGTGACCGTGTATCCTGCAAAGACTGAGCCCCTGCAGCAGCACAACCTCCTGGTCTGCTCTGTGACTGGTTTCTATCCAGGCCTCATTGAAGTCACATGGTTCCGGAATGGCCAGGAGGAGAAGGCTGGGATCGTCTCCACAGGCCTGATCCCGAATGGAGACTGGACCTTCCAGATCCTGGTGATGCTGGAAATCGTTCCTCACAGTGGAGAGGTTTACACCTGCCGAGTGGAGCACCCAAGCCTGATGAACCCTTGCACAGTGGAATGGAGTGAGAAGCTCTCTGACTTCGTACTCATTACCCCCTCACTCAGCAAGAAGGGGGGCTTTGCTCCTCCCTGAGTGCTGCTTTTCTCCTCTTCCCACCCCATGTTTTCTTCTCCTTCAGCACAGGTCACTGAGGGCATCTCTGTGATCCTTTCCACGAATACCTATACCACTGGGGAGGCAACTACACCTGGCAGGAAGAAATGTGGTGGTCCTTGTTTTGAAACTTCTCATGGTATTACAAGACATGGTCACCCTCCTGGCCCTGGGTACCAGTCCCCTACCCATGAGGCTGAGCTTCTACTTCTGGCCTTGTTGCCCTGAGTTGTGTAGATGTTCACTGTGATCAGAGGAGAGGTGCATCCTCTGCAGGGCAGGGCCCTTCCTGACCCGAGGGGAATGCAATCCCAGCTCTGCCTTTTATTAGCTCTGTCACTCTAGACCAGCTACTTAACCTTCAGAGTTCCAAGCTCCTCACCCATTAGATGTATGGTCAAACCTTATGTCAGAGCTGCGATACTTAGTGAGTTCAGTGCTTGAACTTTGGATCTTCACAATGAGATTTTGAAATTTCTTTCAGAAGTGACCACTTTTTCTTTTTCCACAGCATACTCTAGCTCCATTGTGAAAGCTCTGAATCTCAGGTTCTCAACTAGAGAAGTTGAATTTGGGGTAAGAATATCACTAAATGTGGTTTCTTCTTTTAGGGGCACAATCTGGATCTGCACAGAGCAAGATGCTGAGTGGAATCGGAGGCTTGGTTCTGGGTCTGCTCTTCCTTGGGGTGGGGCTGTTCATCCACATCAGGAATCAGAAAGGTAAGAAGCCTGTTGGCAGCTGAGATTCCCCATAAACTTCTCTGAGAGAAGAAATACGGCTTTGTTAGTTTTCTGCATAGTGATGACCTTATATAAAGGTTTTGCTTTCCATTTGGGAAGAAAGAGTCAATGGCACTTTCGTCAAAGCACTGAGGCAGATAAAAGATAAACCACTATGCATGGACATCTTGGGTCATGATCCTGGGGCTGATGAAAGAGAAGTCACTGAGGCTAACAAAATTACGCTGGATTTGGGTGGCAGAAACTTCATAATTTGAAGGCTCTCAGACTGTGCTGTCTTCTCTGCCCTTGTGTGACATGGGTTGTGGAGTTAGAAGAACTTCCAGTAAGAGGTCTAGAACTCAGGACATGGAGTGTGGGGACAGCTGTGCTTCCCTATCTTATAAACATACTTCTTCCTGTCTCTTCCCCAGCACACTCTGGACTTCAGCCAACAGGTAATGCACTTTAATCCTTTTTGAGAATAAGATTTGGTTTTCATAAACTTGACAGTTCCGGAGACAAACATCAGAAACACTTTGGGTTCAGACTTCTGATCAGGCTGTTTGTACTAAAGATACTTCTCTCTGTTTAAAAGCCCTTTGTTCCAGAGCAGCACTGGGTCACATAGACTTAGGCAGTTTTGTTTTGTTCTTTCTTTCTTTCTTGTGACTGTGTTGCTGATCCAAGATCTTGAGAGAGGTGGAAAAGAGGTTTTTCTCTGTCTCCTTCAGGAGTCCCTAACTGAAGACGGTGACTCTCGAGAAAGAACCTACTGTCCCAGCTTCCTCACAGCATGAACAGAACTTGTGCTTCATTCCTATTCTTCCACAAAGAGAGTGCTTCTTCAGGATCTGGCTCATTCCTGGTTCAGTCACCCTACAGAATGTGCCCTCCTTGATGGATTTCCTCAGCCCCTGGCCTTGACGCGGAGGTCTGCAATATCGCTCTCAGTGCCTTGTGTTCCTTTCTCCCGGTGTTCTTCTTATTCAATCCTTAATCTTCCCCCACGCATCGGCAGTCACCCTCTGCTCACGTTAGTGTATGTTTTCTCTAATAAAAAAAGGAGTGAAAATCATTTCTTTCCTAAAGCTTCAAGAAAAATAAGAAGAAATGAAAGCATACAGTCTTAGCATCTCTGCTTAGAAACAGTACCCTGATCATACTTCTTCCAGAACACGTCTGAAAAAAAGGTAAAAGAAAGGAAATAATAAACGTGAGTGATGAAATCAATAATACTGGAAAGAAATGTATGATAAAGACAGTCAACAGTGCCAGAAGTTTTTTCTGCTAACTAGTAGTTTTTTATTTAGTTTGATTGATACAACATTTGCAAGACTTTCAAAGAAAAAGACAGAAAAAAAAATCCCAACTATAAATTTATCAACAGCTGTAATGGATAAATAAATGACATTCTATAGATCCTACAGATGTTAAGATGATATTACAAAGAATTTGGGGCCAGCAGGTTAGAATATAGGATGAAGTTCCTATACCATAATATTTCACTTGGTCTTTCTTCGTAACAAATCACCCCAAAACTTGGTGGTTTAAAACTACAGACATTTCATGAGTTCTCACAGCTCTGGCAGTTGACTGACCTCAGAGTGGTTCTCACTGTCTCTCAGGTGGTTACAGAAAGGCCCCAACTAGGGCTGGAATTCTTGGAGGTTCAGCTGGGATACTGAAACACCGTCCCTCTGTATTACTGTTCCAGGGCCTCTAACGTGGCCTGTGTGGTCTCATCAGCAGAGAGGACAGACTTCTCTTCTGATGGCTCAGGGCTTCCAAGAGCACATTTTGCAAGATGAAAGTAACAGCTGCAAACATCTAGCCTCAGACATTGTGTGTCATCCACCATATCACCGTGTTCCATAGGAGCCCTGGTGGCACGACAGTCAAGTACTTGGCTCCTAAGTGAAAGGTGGACACTTGAGCACACCCCACCATTGGCTTCCTAAAGATCACAGCCAGGAAAACTATGGGACAATTCTACTCTGCAACACCTGGGGTCACCATGAGTCAGAATTGATTTCATGGCAACTGGCTTGGTGGTTTTTTGGGTGGGAGAACTCCATGACATCAATGGTATATACTTTGTACCCTTTTTTGATTTACCCAATATAATTTATCACAACTGGTAAAGACACAAAAAACTAGGCAATCTGAATAGTTCTACATCTGAAAAAGAAATTGCTGCTATTAATGAAATCATTCCTCAAAGGAAATTCAAGGCTTAGTTTTCTTTAACATTAAATATTTTCAATCCTTGTGGAATTGATTTTTATAGTTGTTTTGGGTAGATGTGGTGGTAAATTTTCTCAAATAGCTATCTAAATGACCTAGAAACATTTATTGAAAAGACTACTTTTTCCACAACACTCTATACTGTCACCAGAGACCAGAGCATTGTATTTCAGAGTTGTCTGTTTCTAGAATTTCTGCTCTGTTTCCTTTCTAGCTTGCAATACTTGAGACAATATCATGCCATATTAGCTAATATAACTTTACAGTAGGTCTTCTTTGCTTGTAATGAAGTTCATCCAATTTTGTTCTTAGTTTTCAAATTTTCTTTGGCTAATCTAACACATTAGCACTTACATATTTCTTTTAAATTCGACTTGGCAATTCCTCTGCCACCTAAAAAGACAAGAAACAAAACAAGCATGGATGCAACCAAATAAAACACCCTGCAATGATCTTCGTTGGAATTTTACCAAATACAGATTTGGAGCAAATAAACTTCATTAAACATCATTAAAATATTTAGTCCTACAATTCTCAAATTGGGAATTCTCTTCATTTAGTCAGTTTTACTCATTTCTCCCAATAATGTTTTATAGGTATTAGTATAGAAATCTCATTCATTTTTGTTAGATTTAGTCCTAAATATTTTATATAATTGAATACTATTGTGAATGGTATCATTTTCTTAGCTTTGTTTTCTATTTGTTTCTGGTAGAGCAGAACATCATCGTTTTATGCATATTAGCTTGCATCCAGCAACATTGCTAAATTTACTTGTCAAATCTATCACTGTGTCTATAATTTTAATTTTCTAAGTGTATAAGCATTTACAAGATTAGGCAGTGCCTGGGTTAAGGAGTCAGACTTAACTCTAACACCTAGTTGTTATCTAAAGTTTATTCCAAATCTCAGATGTTACATTCATTTCAGTATCTTTAATAATTATCTAAAAGTAGAATTACATCTTTAAAATTAAATTATGGCATCAAAGGATGCAATTCATAGTTTTTCCAAAGTTTTCTAATCTTTTAGTACTCTATAATGCATTAACTGGCAAAATCTTCTTAGATCATTTCTGGGATAAAACAAGGGAAGAGGATCAATTCAGAAAAATATCCCCAGTTAAGTGAGGAAATCGTAACGGGAATGGAGAGCTAACATCTGAACACTTTCCTACATAAATATTAATTATTCTATGGCTGACTTGTGCCAAAGGCTGATACTGAGTCCTTTCTAGATCTGCAAGTCCCTTACCTCCTTTAATCTGAACTATGTACACCTTATTACATCACTAGGGTAAGTCATATACAAAAGTAACTTCAAGACCCTTTTTTCCACACAAACTGTCTCTCATATGTTCTGGAGGGGCCAGTGAACTCAGTGTCAGTCTCGAGACAAAAGCTGAAAAACCTTTTCACTTAGATTAAATTATAGACTAACTTTCAAATATACCCTCCAGTCAAACATTTACCATTCTGTCAGACTCTCAGTTACCACAGAACGGTGCTTTATGAGGCAGCTCCAAAGTGTCCAAAGAATCACAGTGTTTTACTACGTTGAGATTCCTGAAAAAATCACCATGTCTTGACTTCACTTGTCAAAACTTAATTTTCCCAAATCTGTAGCACTACGTGATGCTGGTTAAGATTAAAGATCTTCTTACAGTCGTCTTTCCCCTTCCACAGCTACTCCTTAAGACACCTGTATGCTTGTCCAAACAGCTATCTTCAGCCAGTGGAGAGATAAAGACTGCTAAAAGGTGTAACCTTGTGAATACGCATCACTGACCAGCGCAAGGTGGCTCATAACAGGGACCAACTGAAAGATTTGGATGCATTGGGATCAAATCTTTAAACTACTAGCTTGAAATAATCCCCTGAAAGAACGAAAGCTTCAGTTTTTTACAAGAGTACCTACAGGCTAAATCACTGACCAGCAACTGATGATGATGGTCACCTCGGATACTGATTGGTTCTAAATGCTGCGGTTAGCCAATCCAAAGACAAAGCAATGAGTTCCACAGTTTGATTACTTGGGATGTGAGGGGAGGACCGTCACAGCCCTCTTTGAGGGAGACCTACCTGCTCCTCTCTTATTGTGTGCTCCAGCATGGTGCGCTTGTGGTTCCCAAGGGGCACCTGGATGGCAGCTCTGACACTGATACTGATGGTGCTGAGCCCTGCCCTGGCTTTGTCAAGGGACAATCGACGTAAGTTCCCACCCTGGGTGGTAGCTATTATAGCATGGGTGAGGTAGGGAAGGAGATAATTTTGCCACTCTATCTAGGCCATGTGAAATCATGATCTGTAAAAGTAATTGTGACATTTTCTTAGGTGATTATCTCTCTTTGTCATGTGGATCCCAAACGCCTTCTGCAACAAACGACCTGGGGAACTCTCCCTGAAAAATCACATTTAGCTGAGACATGAACGATGACAGGAAGCCAATCATGTGAAGATTTAAGGGACAAAGGCTCCAGGGAGAGGAAACTGCAGGAGAAAGGTCTAGATGTGGTGGGATGTTTGTTGTGTTTAAGGGTGAAAAGAAAATTAGAGTGACTGGAGCATAGCAAGCAGGGGGGAAAGTTGCATAAAATGAGGCTGGAGAAGGAGTCAGGAGCCAAATCATTCAAGGCCACAACAGACATGGTAAGTGTTTCAGTCATCTAGTGCTGCTATAACAGAAATACCACATGTGTATGGTCTGAACAAGCAGAAATTTATTCTCTCACAATCTAGTGAGCTACAAGTACAAATTCAGGGTGCCAGCTCCAGGGGAAGGCTTTCCTCTCTGTCTGCTCTGGAGGAACATCCTTGTGTTGCATCAGTCTTCCCTTGGTCTGGGAGCATCTCGGTGCAGAAACCTCGGGTTTGAAGGGCACGCTGTGCTCCTGGCACTGCTTTCATGATGGTATGAGGTCCCCATCTCTCCGTTCACTTCTCTTTCCTTTAATCTCTTGTAGGATAAAAGGTGGTGCAAGCCACACCCCAGGGAAACTCCTTTGACAATGGATCAGGATGATGACCTTAGTAAGGGTGTCTCCCAGGCCAAAAAAGCCACTGCTGTTCAGTTGATTCTGACTCACTGCGACCCCAAAAGTCAGAGTAGAACTGCCCCCATACAGTTTCCAAGGAGGGCCTCCCAGATTTGAACTCCCAGCCTTTTGGTTAGCAGACAAAGCACTTAACCACTACACCACAGGGTTTCCGAGGATATTACAGTCCCACCTTAATTGCCTTTGACAGAATCCCATCTTGCCCTATGAATCAGAGGCAATAATTAGGATTTACAGCATAGGAAACTCACAAAACAAAGGACAACCCCACAGTACTGGGAATCATGTCCCAGCCAGATTGCTACATGCATTTGGGGGGGACGCAATCAATTAATGAGAGTATGAAATATGAATTCTTGTTAAAGAGACAGGTGAAATTGCGGGAAGGTGTATATGGAATGGTTAACATTTGTTTCTGAAAATGGTTCTAGCTGCTATGTGAAGAATGGATTGTTGTTTTCTCCAATGGAGGCCAAGAGACCATTCAGAACATAGAATTCTCCACGGAAGACATGCCATGGCCTCATTTAGGGTTGCAGCGTTAAAGACAGAGGAATGCGAACAAGTTTGACATAACTTATCAGTGTGTAAAATGTGAGCGGGGAAGAAAGACAGAATATCATGCTTACCTCTAAGGATTTTCTTCTTGAATAGCTAGGTGGATGTTGGTGCTGGCTGTTGACACAAGGAAGATTAAGGGAATTTCTAGTTGCTGCCTGTGTATGCTTTTTAGTAGGCTGCTTATTCTGTCATTTGTTCTTGCGTTGTTTTCCTGAATTTTTCTATTGCTTTGTCTGTTTGTTCTTTGGTTTTGTCTGTGCTTTGCGTGATATCCATCATTATTTCCTGGAGAGTTCTGTATATCAGTCTACTGAATTTGGTATCATGTGATTCCATTGCATTATCTACAACTGAAAGCTCTTCTCTTTCTTTATTTTGGTCACGTGCTGGAGCCTTCTTGTCCTGCTTTTTGTGTGATTTGATGTTAACTATTGTCTCCAAGGCATCAGCACATTAAAATATTTATTAATGTGTTGTTGTGGCAGCATCCTGTATTTTTGTTTTGTTCTGTTTTTACGTGTCCAGGTAGGCTTGGTGTGTGTACTACTCTGACTGTTGGTGTCATGGGTTGAATTGTATCTCCCCAAAATACATGTCAACATAGTTAGCTCATGATTCCCAGTATTGTCTGGTTTTCTTCCATTTTGTAATTGTAATTTTACTTGGAAGAGAATTAGAGTAGGACTGTAACACCGTTACTAAGGTCACATCCTGATCCAATATAAGTGGAGTTTCCCTGGGTTGTGCACCGTTTTTTATCTTACAAAAGGAAAGCAAGGTTGGGGGAGGGACCTCATACCACCAAGAAAGCAGTGCCAGGAGCAGAGACATGATTTGGACTTGTGGTTCCTTTACAGAGAAGCTCCGGCCAGGGGAAGACTGAGGACAAGGACCTTTCTCCAGAGCCAACAGAGAGATGATGTCTTCCCCTGGAGCTGATGCTCTGAATTTGGACTTGTTGTCTACCTGACTGTGAGGGAATAAATTTTTCTTTGCTGAAGGCATCCACTTGTAGTATTTCTGTTACAGCAGCACTAGAGGACTAACACAGTTGGCTTTTTTGAAACCTTCACCTCCTGTCTCCAGGTCATCAGAGCAACTTCTAAGTATGTACACAGCAATCTGTACACTATTCTTGTGATATGAGGTTTTTCAGCTCTCAGGCGCCTGGATCATAGGTGCCCAGATTTGTGGTGCAGAGGCTTGCCTAGGTGGGCTGGACTGCATGAAGGTGTTTGGAGGGAGTACAGGTGTGTGGTTGCAATGTCGGGGGTGGGGGGCGGGAATGTATGGCAAGCAAGGTGGGAGTCTGTTGGCTACAGCTAGGGGCCCAGATTTGGGGCATGCCCCTGTCCACTAGAGTATGCTGTGGGGGCTGTAGTTCAGCTGGTCCTTGGGCAGTGCCCTTGGGAAGGCTTAGGAGCTACCACTAATTCTCAGACCCCTGTTACAGGTAGCTAGATAAAATGAATAATATTGCTAGTCCTCTCTCAGTGTGGGCTGATGAAGTCCCGTCTAAGGGAGTAGGGTGGTACACTGAATGTCACAAATCTGCAGATCTCACTTGACTACTGGAGGTAAGAATGGACTTCAGGCGGTTTACCTGCCCTTATTGCCATAACGAAAGCATGATGTGGTTGAGCACTGCTAGTCCTTGGACACCACCCCCCAAAAGAGCTGAGGAAGGAACCGGTGCCTTTGGACCCAACTATAAATTCCCAGCTTAGAGGATTTGGCATTGCTGAATGCCATAGGACTGTTGTCCAAGTGGGCAATGGGGAAGGAAGTGTTCTTCTGCTGTGGAGCTGTAGTGGAGGATGGGAACACAAGTTAGTTGAGAGCTTGCACTTAAGTTTCTCAGGTCTGAAGTTGTTCCTGTTTGGTTCTGGAGGTACATGCAGGTTCACCACTTCTTGGCTGCAGCGGGTGGGGTGAATTTCTGCTTTGGATATTGCTGTTTGCCTCAGCCTATGCACACTGTGTAGATTCAGCTAACAGGACTCTAGCAATCCCACAATCTGTAATTCTTTTTCGTGCTATTTTTGATTTGTCTCTCCTTCCAGCTGCTGCTCAGTCTGATTCTTCATCTTTGTCTTTAATGACTAAATTCCTGGATTATCATATGTAACTTACCTTCCCCCCCACTGTCATAAGAAAAATGACAGAAGCCTCTGATTATTCCACTGTCTAGGCCTCGCTGTCCAGTCCACTCTTTATATATCTTCAAAAGGATTAACTTAAAACACACTAATTCTATATCATTAATGTAACCCCAAAAACCCATTCTTAAGTGAGGTAAGTGAGATTAGGAAAACTTGGTGGTGTAGTAGTTAAATGCTACAGCTGCTTTCCAGTAGATCAGTAGTTCAAATCCACCAGGTGGCCCTTGGAAACTCTATGAGGCAATTCTACTCTGCCTACAGTGTCGGTGTAAGTCAGAATCTACTTCATGGCAATTGAGGACTAAGTGAGATGAAACCACAGGCATAAAGATTTGGATTTACAACACATTTTAGGAGAAGAGACAATTCAATCGATGACATCATCTTAAAAGTCACTTTTAGGAGAGTCCTTTCTTCTCTGGCACCCTGAGACAATCTAGATCATACCATTATCCTCTCCACGGAACTCCACACTTTTCCTTTTTGGATAGTTGTCATTTCTGAATAAATTATTGTGTGTTTGGCTTTTGTTTACCACTTTGACTACAACTGAAGCTGCACGAATGAACAAGAGAAACCTGATTTTCCCTGGGTTGGCTTCTCAGGGGCAGCACAGCCAGCACAGTCCAGGACTAAAGAAGCCTCCGCAGAATGGAGGAGGTGGGAGGTGTTGAGAGGAACAGATACAAAAGAGCAGGTGGTGAGAGGAGGGGAGGCTTCTGGAGAAAAGGTAGTTTAGGGGGCAGAAACCAAAACCCGTTGCCATGGAGTCAATTCCGACTCATAGCGACCCTATAGGACAGAGTAGAACTACACCATACAGTTTCCAAGGGCTGTCTGGTGAATTTGAACTGGTAACCTTTTTGTTAGCAGCTGTAGCTCTTAACCCCTGTGCCACCAGAGTTTCCTTAGGTGGTAAAGAAGGAAACCTTCTTTACTTGGCCTCCAGCCAAGTATCTAAGCAGGAACGGATCAAAGGACCTGGAAGCAGACGGGTGTCCTCTGCTCTGCGCGCCTCAGTCAAGAGTCAGGCAGCTGAAGACAACTCTTCGCAGGCGGGTGGCTTGGCGCTGCGGGTGGAGCGGGTCAGGAAGGAGCTTTAGTGCCACCCGCTGGTGTCAGTGACCCTGACTGGTGGCCTTCCCCAGCAGTTTCTTCCTGAGAGGCCGCCGGTAACTGGATCTTCCCTGTCGCCACAGCACGTTTCTTGCATCAGGCTAAGTCTGAGTGTCGTTTCTACAACGGGACGGAACGGGTGCATTACCTGCAGAGATACATTTATAACCGGGAGGAGATCGTGCGCTTCGACAGCGACGTCGGAGAGTACGTGGCTGTGACTGAACTGGGACGGCCGGTAGCCAAGGGCTGGAACCACCTGAAGGACATGCTGGAGCACAGACGGGCTGTGGTGAATACTTTCTGCAGATACAACTACGTGGCTCTTGAGAGCTTCGTGATGCAATGGAGAGGTGAGGGGGGAGACGGTGTTCAGGCGAGTGACAGACACTGTGTGTGTGAGCGTGTGCGTGTCCACATGCATGCATGCATGCATGCGTGCATGTGTGTGCATGTGTGTGTGTGTGTGTGCATGCTGGTGTGTGAGAGATCAGAGGAAGGGACAGGGCTGGTGGGTAGACAGAGAGCTGTGGATGCAAGAGGATGGCCTTCAGACTGTCCTTCAGACCAAAGTGCAGAGAGCTGCGGTGAGAGGCGAGATGGGAAGGCAAACATTTGGGGTAATGTGAACACAGTGACAGACTCTCCTAACCATTGCTTCTTTGTCCTCAAATCCTTGAGATAAAAAGTGTGTGTTGTTTTTTTATTTGTATCAGCATTTCGTCGAGGAAAAAGTACCAGACTAATTTGTGGTTTGGGAGTGTAGGTGAAAGAAATTCTGAGACACCTTTGACCTGTCTGCGATTTCTTTTAGGGGCAAACATGCCACTACTTTTTGTGTTTCTTTCATGCATGTATTTTTACGTGGTGAAATAATTATGAGACTAGCTTTTTACATATGTTTTATTAATGTATCGATTCTGCTACGTTTATAATAAAGCTGGTATCATATAACCAGCTGGACCCCTGGTGGCACAGTGGTTAACATCTCAAGTGCTAGTAGTTCAAATTCACCAGCCACTCCATGAAAATTCTGTGGGGCAGTTTTACTTTGTCCTGTTGGGTCACCGTGAGTCAGAACTGACTTAATGCCAACAAGTCTAGTTCTGGCTTTGGGTTTAACAAGCATCTGTCAGTTTGCTGTACTATGATGACTTGTGCATTGCTGTCATGCTAGAAGCCATGCACCAGTGTTAAATATCAAGACACCCATGATGACAGGTTTCAGCAAAGCCTTTCTAAGACAAACTAGAAAGAAGGAACTGATGACCTACTTTTGAAAATAATTAGCCAGTAAAAATCTTTTGAATAGCAACAGAACACTTATAGTGTTGGACAATGAGCCTCTCAGGTTGGAAGGCACTCAGAGTATGACTGAGAAAGAGCTGCCTCCTCCAAGTAGTGTCAGCCTTAATGACATGGATGGAATAAAGCTTTTGGGATCTTTATCTGCTGATGTGACCAGATTCAAAATGAGAAGAAACAGTTGCAAACGTCCACTAATAATTGGAATGAGGAATGTACAAAGTATGAATCTAGAAAATTTGAGATCAGCACCAGTGAATGTATAAACATCCATATCCTAGGCATTCATGTGCTGAAATGGACTGGCAATGGTAATTTTGAATCAGACAATTGTGTGGTCTCCTTTGCTGGGAATCACAAACTGAAAAGAAATGGTGTTGCACTGATTGTTTAAAATAACATTTCCAGCTCTGTCCTAAAGTACAATATTGTCAGTAATAGGATAATATCCATAGGCCTAAGGGGATAGCCGGTTTAATATGACAATTATTAAAATTTACTCACTAACCACTAAGGCCAGATGAAGAAACAAAATTTTTACCAACTTCTGCAATCTGTAACTCATCAAATATGCAATCAAGATCCATTGATAATTACTGGGGATTGGAATGTGAATGTTAGAAACCAAGAAGAAAGACATACAATCGGAAAATATGGCATTGGTGACAGAAACAATGCCACAGATCTCATGATAGAATTTTGTAATACCAATGATGTCTTCACTGCAAGTGGAAATTGTGAGATGGAACACACAAGAATCAAATGGACTACATCTGTGGAAAAAGACTGTGAAGAAGTTCACTATCATCAGTCAGAATAAGGCCAAGGGCCAAGGAAGAAACAAACCATCAACTGCTCATAAGTAAGTTGAAGCTAAAGAAATTATAACAAGTCCACAAGAGCCAAAGTACAACCTTGATTGTATCCCACCTGAATTTAGAGATCATCTGAAAAACAGATTTGACACACTGAACATTAAAATCCAAAGACCAGACTGATTGTGGAATGGCATCATACATCAAGAAAGCAAGAAAGAAAAAGACGAAAATGGATGTCAGTGTGAGGACTGACAATTAAGTTTGCAAACTCATTCTGAAAAAGTGCTACATATCTTGTTGCTGAATATCACTACAATCAGCTTCAAAGTGCTCCCCTTGGGAAGTTATACACTAATGCCAACACCTAGTTCACTCTTCAAATCAATTTTGGAACTCTTTTTCTGGAATGGCCACCAGAGCTGTCATCATATTACCCTTGATGTCCTGAATGCCATCACAATCTCTTCAATTGTTTCCTTTATCTTTGTGTAAAAAAAAAAGTTATTGGGGGCCAGTTATTGGCTAAAAACTCCTTCACAGACAACTAAACAATTAAGTTCATGAACTGGCCACCGCCATGCCACCATTGGCAATGGTTATTCAAGAAAGACTTTCAAAATTGCTTTGAAGAGTGGAGTAGGCAATCACTGGCATCACTGCATAGCTTCCCAAGGGAGTACTTTCAAGGTGACCATAGCGATATTCAGCAATGAGGTATGTAGCACTTAGAACAATTAAGTTTGCAGACATAATTGTCAGGCCTCAAGTACTCTGAAACTTGCTCTTGAACATTAACTAAAGCAAATGAAAGAAATGATGGAAGAATACAGATGAACAGAAGATTTCAAATGGCAGCTATAGAAGACAAAGTGTTATAAAGACATGTGCAAAGACCCAGAATTGAAAAACCAAAAGCTGAAAGAAGTAAAGAAAAAGTTCAAGCCTCGAACTGGATTCTGTGAGCATCAAAGGAAGATGAAAGGAATACACAGAATCACTCTACTAAGAAGAATTAGTCAGTGTTCAATCATTTCATGAGGTAGCATATGCTCAAGAACTGATGCTATGGAAGGAAAGCATTCAAGCTGCCTGAAGACACTGGTTAAAAACAAAGGCCCAGGAATTGATGGAATACCAATTGAGATGTTTTAACAAATGGAAGTTGTGCTGAAGTGCTTGCTTCTTACTCCAAGAAATCTCAAAGGGAGCTAACTGGCCAACAGCTGGAAAAGATCCACATTTGTGCCCATTCTAAAGAAAGATGATCCCACAGAATGTGGAAATTGTCAAAAAATGTCATTAATATCACACACAAGTAAAATTATATTGAAGATCATTCAAAAGCAGTTGCAACAGCGCATGGACAGGTGGAGGTATCAAAAATTCAAGCTGGATTCAGAAGAGGACGTGAAACAAAGGATATGTTTGCTGATGTTAGATCCTGACCGAAAGCTGTCAATTCTGGACAGATATTTACCTGTTTTTTTATTGATTTTGCATTTGACTGTGCGGATTATAACAACTTATGGATAACATTGCCAAGAATGAGAATTCCAGGACACTTAATTGTGCTCATGAGGAATCTGACATGGATCAAGAGGCAGTCATTCAAACAGAACAAGGGGATGCTACATAGTTTAAAGTCAGGAAAGGTATGCATCAGAGTTGTATCCTTTCACTATTCTTATTTAACTTGTGTACTAAGCAAATATTCCTGCCAAGTGCCAAGTGCCGTCGAGTCGGATCCGACTCATGGCGATTCCTAGAATCTGGATTATATGAAGAATAGGGCATCAGGATTGGAGGAAGACTCATCAACAACCTGCATTAGGCAGACAACACAACCCGGCTTGCTCAAAGTGAAGAGGAAGTACTGAAAGTGATGAAGATCAAAGACTACAGCCTCCTATGGATCACACCTCATCATAAAGAAAATAAAAATCCTCACAAATGAACTAGTAAGCAACATCCTGAGAAATGGAGAAAAGACAAAGTTGTCAAGGATTTCAACTTATTTCACCAGTACTGAAGACAACTCTTTAGACAAAAATTGGACTGAACTACAAAACACAAGGCAGTTGAAACAGTTCCTCTATAAAAATGAGATGGAAGGGTGGAGAAGAGGGGACAGAAGTTGGTTGAATGAATATGGGAAGTACAGGGTGGAAAGGAGCAGTGTGCTGTCACAGGGTTGGGAGAGCAGCTAGAGATGCATAGAGGTGTGGGTATGGGTTTTATATGGCAACTTGACTTGGATTGTAAACTATCAGTTAATCACAATAGTTTTTTTTTTTTAAAAAAAGGGGATGTCAATTTATTTAGATTCACAATCAACACCCCATGGTAGCAGCAGTCAAGAAACCAAAGGATGTTTCAGCAAATCTGCTGCACAACATCTTTAAATACTTTAAAGTATTAAATAGCAAAGACGTGACTTTGAGGAATACAGTACACCTGGACCAAAGCCATAGTCTTTTCAATTGCCTCATCTGAATGGGAAAGCTTGCCAATGAACAAGGAGAAGCAAACAAGATTATACATCTTTAAATTGTGGTGTTAGTGAAGAATGTTGACTATATAATGGACTGCCAAAATACAAACAAACAAACAAAAAAATCCATCTTGGAAGAAGTACAGCCAGAATGCTCTTTAGAAGCAAGGGTGGAGAAAGTTCATCTCACCTACTTTAGACATGTTATCAGAAGGGGCCTTCCGTGGAGGAGGACATCATGCTTGGTAAAGTAGAGGGTCAGCAACAAACAGGAAGACCCCCAGCAAGATGGATTGACACAGTGACTGCAACAATGGGCTCAAGCATAACAAGGATTGTTAGGGTGGCCCAGGACTGAGCAGTGTTTTGCTCTATTGTACAGTTGCTATGAATTCAGACAGACTTCACAGCACCTAGCAATAACAGTACACTTACATATTATTGTTTTGTGTATCTATAACACAGTTTATGTCATAGTCTCTTTTGTTAGGTCTTTTTTTCAATATTGCCAAATATTCAGTTGATAATTTCTCTTCTTATTTTTAATTTACATTTCCTGATTTCTGAAGCTCTTAAATTTTTTTTTGTATATTTATCAGTCAATCGTAATTACTACTCAAAGAATCATCTATTGACTACTATCCCTGGAGTTATACTGTTTCTTCAGATAAATGTGTTCTCTACAAAGTAAGATTATTAACAACCTGCTGATGTTCAGTTCAGCCTTTAGTCTGTGGCTGATAGTTTCACTGTTTCTTATTTTCAATGTTAAGAATTTAAACACTTCCAGATACATATCAAAATTGTTCATAATTATTTACCATCAATCTTAAATCTACCGTTTTGTGATATTGTGAAAACACTCTCTACAGGTTCTCCTTTTTTTCCATAAATAATTGTGTTTACTGTGAGTCTGCTAGTGCCAGAGACTGTCAAAAACATTAAAGACATATACTAACAAGCCCCAGACTTTACCCTGTGTCATGGATTGAATTGTGTTCCCCCAAAAAAGTGTGTGTTGATTTGACTTGACTGTGAGTCCCAATATGGTACCATTCCTCCCATGTGTTGTGAATCTTACTTCCCTGGTGTTGATGAGGGAGAAGGGGCAGCAGTTGTGTTAGTGAGGCAGGACTCAAGCTACAAGCTTGTGGGATATGAGGGAGAGAAGGGAGCAGAAGTTGGGAACCTCATACCACCAAGAGAGCAGCACAGAGAGCAGAGCATGTCCTTTGGACTCTAGTAGGTTCCTGTGCTGAGATGCCTCAGTGAATTTGGACTCTTGGCCTACCCAGTTGTGATGATTTCTCATACTGAACGGATTTGTAACTGATGAAAGGATTTGTGGTTTACTGGACTGTGACAATAAGAGTTTCTCTTTAGCATACTCTAATTGCATCAATTCTCACATAACCTTTGAAGATAAGCTACTATTATTATTCCTCTTTATAGGTGAGAAAGTTGAGGTACAGAGAAATTTTAAGAAAATTTTAAGAATTCTCCCAGAACTATCTAGTAGGAGACAGAGCCTAGATTTGTACCCGGCCACTGATACTAAAAATCATGCTTTTCGTGAAACACTACGTGCCTTGCAAAGATTTCTAAACACTTTAACAGTGAGTAACTGTTTCAGTGATCAGAAAAACCCACAATTTTACTCATGTCCATAAAATCTAATGGGTTCATGTTGTAAGGATTAAATTCAAGGTCCGTGACGTATTGACTGCCATGACCACACGGGCAGCCTTGAAGAAGGCCTGCCCAAGACTTGAGCCTGGGTTTGAGGAGAGACAGAAAGGCTTAGCTAAGCAAGAGCTCCTCTGACTTCCTCACTTGTCCTCTCTGCCACTTCTCTCCTAGTTGAGCCTGTCGTAACTGTGTACCCTACAAAGACTCAGCCCCTGCAGCCCCACAACCTCCTGGTCTGCTCTGTGAATGGTTTCTATCCAGGACACATTGACGTCAGATGGTTCCAGAATGGCCAGGAGGAGAAGGCTGAGATCGTCTCCACAGGCCTGATCTGGAATGGAGACTGGACCTTCCAGATCCTGGTGATGCTGGAAACCATTCCGCGGAGGGGAGAGGTTTACACCTGCCAAGTGGAGCACCCAAGCCTGACCGACCCTGTCACAGTGGAATGGAGTGAGATGCTCTCTGATCTCCTTACTCTCTCACTAACCAAGACAGGGGCTTTCCTTGTCACAGAGTGTCGGGTTTCTCCTCTTCCCACACCATGTTTTCATCTGCTCCATGTTCTCCTGTCCTTCTGTACAGGTCACTGAAGGTAGTAGCTTTGTGATCTTTTACACAAATACCTATACCCCCATGGAAAGGGAATTATGCCTGGTAGTAATGAGGTTGTCCCTGTGCTGAATCTTCTCAGAGTATCACAGGACACAGTCACTTTCTCGGCCCTCCAAAAACAAAACAAAACAAGCCCAGTGCCATCAAATGATTCCAGCTGACAGCAACCATACAGGACACAGTAGAATTGTCACATGGGGTTTCCAAGGAGTGACTGGTGGATGTGAACTGCTGATCTTTTGGTTAGCAGCTGTAGCACTTAACCACTACTCTGCTAGGGTTTCCTTGTGGCCCTCAGTACCTGTCTTCCGCCTCTGGGTCTGGGTTTCTGCTTCTGACACTGTTGCCCTGAGTTGTGTAGCCGTTCCTTGTGATCTGAGGAGAGGAGCATCCTCTGTAGGGCAGAGCCCTTCCTGACCTGAGAGGAATGCAGTCTCAGCTCTGCCTTTTACGAGCTCTGCCACTCTAGACAAGCTACTTAACCTCCAGAGTCCCAGGCTTCTCACACATCATAACCAAGAAATGCCATTTTCCTCCGAAAAGAGAGAATTGGAGTGGGCAGCCAGAACTAACGTTGTATCTATTTTTCAGGACTGATCTTTCACTTGTGTTTTCTCTTTCTTAAAAATTCCTGGCTCTGGCAGGAAGTTGCATGTTAAACTGACAGGAACCACAGAAATAATGTCTTTGCAGTTTTTCACAGTTTTTTTGAGAAACATCAAAACAGATAAGGAGCCAATGAAAGATCCAGGCACTAGTTGGAAACTCCTGTTTCAGGCGGCAACCAAAAGCAGTCCAGATCCCTGCTCCTGATGCATATCTTCAAAGAACCCCAGAGCCCTCTGAACGGATCCCCTTTTTCACCTCTAATCAGTCACGTTATCTCCCTGGCGACAGCACCAATTCTTGTATTTACATTTTGTATGCAGCCCGGTCCCTTATTTACCCCGTCCCCATGTGATGATTTTTGAAGAGGTACTAGATGCAGAAATATCTGCCTGTTCCCTGCGTTTCACTAGCACACAGCAATAAACTTCCTTTTTATCACTAACCCTGAAACCTGCCTCAGAGATTGGCTTTTGGGGGCAGGTAAAAAGAACCTGGAGTTTTGTCTGGTAGCAACATCAGATGTGTGGTCAGTCCCTATGTGATGATTGTGGTATTTAACAAGCTCAATGCCTGAAACTTGAATCATTGCAGTGAGATTTTTTCACTTTTTCCAGAAGTGGTCAATTATTCTGTTTTGCAGAACAGGTTGTAGCTCCATTCCCAAAGCTCTGAATGTTAGAGTCTTTATTGGAGAAGTTGAATTTGGGTTAAAAATCACTAAACCTTTCTTTTCTCTTAGGGGCACAGTCTGAATCTGCACAGAACAAGATGCTGAGTGGCATCGGGGGCTTTGTTCTGGGTCTTCTCTTCCTTGGGGTGGGGCTGTTCTTCCACGTTAGGAATCAGAAAGGTAAGGAACATTTTGGGAGCTGAGACTCCCCCTAAACTTCTCTGAGGGAAAAATTATGGCTTTGCTCAAGTTAGTTTTCTGCGTGGTGGTGATCTTGTGCAAAGTTTTTGTTTTCCGGTCTGTCTCAGTTTCAGGGCATTTGGGAATAAAGCACCCCTGTTTTTTTTGTCCAAGGAAAGGAATTATAATCTGTGGCAGATGAAAGAACAGCTACCGTGCATGGAGATCTTGGGGCAGGATCCTGGGCCAGATGAGAGAGGAGACCCTGAGGCTAATAAAATTATGCTGGATTTGGGTAGCAGAAGCTTTATAAATAGAAGGCGTTCAGACTCTACTGTGTTCTCTGCTATTGTGTGCTATGGGATGCGGTATTAAAGGAGTATCGGGTGGGACATGTAGAACTGATGACATGGTGTGCGGGGACAGGTTCAGCTCTATGTATTATAAACGTACATCTTCCTCTGTCTTCCCCAGCACACTCTGGCTTCAGCCAACAGGTAATACACTTTAATCATCTTCGAGAATGAGACTTGGTTCTCACAGAGTTGACAGTTGAGGAGACACAAATATCAGGAAGCAGTTGAGGTTCAGACCTCCGATCAGATTCTTCGCTCTTTTTAAAAGCCCCTTGCTCCAGTGCAGTACTGGGACTTGGAGACTTAGGCATTTTTTTCTTTCTTGGGTTCCTGTAACGTGAGGCCCTAAGAGAGGGGGAAAAAGAGGTGTTTTTTGTCTTTTGTTTGTGGAGTTAGGTTTAGAAAGCATGCTCTTCTCTGCCTTCTCCAGGAGATCTGAGCTGAAGACAGCGACTCTCAAAGAACCTTTTGTCCCGGCTTCCCCAGAGCAAGAGCAGATTTTGTGCTTCTCTCCTATTCTCCCACAAAGAGAGTGCTTCGTCAGAGTCTGGCTGATTCCTGCTTCAGTGGCCCTATAGAAAGGTCTTCCCTGGAGGAATTCCTCAGACCCTGGCCTTGGCCTGAGGTCCCCGATACTGCTCACAGTGCCTTGGGTTCCTCTTTCGATTTTCTTCTTATTCAATCTTTAATCCTCCCCATGGAACCAAACTCGCCCTCGGCTCACATTACTTTGTTTTCTCTAATAACAATGGAGTGAAAGTTATTTCTTTCCTACAGCTTTAATAAAAAGAAGTCAAAATAAAAATAATACAATAATTCATTAATACTCCTGGATTTGGGTCAGATGTGGATGTGGGAGATTTCTATGTCTATTGTTTCTTGAGTTCTCTACATCCTGTAAGAAATATTTTGCTAAACTAGGGGAACACCTTTAATGCACCTGAATCATGGTGGTCTCCCTCATAAACTGGGAGAATGGGGGCAGAAACTGCAACAGACATGGCAGATATCAGGCTAAATTACTAATTATGCAAAATTGTCAACAAGTCAATAAATAAGCAAACAAGAATCCAAAAGAAAATTGGGCAAAGGATATAAACTATTTATGGAAAAGAATATTCCATTGGGAAATAAAATATATGCTTAAGCTCACTAATAATCAGAAAAATACGTCAAAGTAGCAATATGATAAAACATTTCTTTCCCTAAATTGGCAAACATAATCTTTTTTATTTTTATTTTAATCAAGGAATTACAAGACTCTATGGGAATGGTGTCTCATACACTATTATTTGAATTGTGAATGGGTCACAGTTTCAAGGTGTCTATCCAGATTCAGAACTCAAATGTTACGTGACTGACAAGAAAACAACAAAATCCACTCTTAATGTCTATCCTAAAGTATTGGCCTCATATGAGCACAAGGAGACTAGAATTAAATATTTTACCAGAGGTTAAGAATATTAAAGATACTTCCAAATCCTGAAAGAAAAGGTTGATAAATTTGTCTTTCTTACAAAAATTCTGTATCTCAAAAACCTATAAAATACATGAGATAATATATTATAAAGTGATAGCTGGGTATTTGCATGGTGATGTAAGTATAAAACAGTGTATTCCTTTCAGTGTTTTGAAAAATCCAGTATTTCCATCCTATGTGTTCATAATCTACATAAATTCTCACACACATAACCAAGATTACATGTTTAAAAAATGATTTATTCTACTACAGTAATAGAAGAGAAACATTCTGATTCTTCAAATAGAGAGTGGATAAGTTGTGGTATACCCATTCAAAGGAATAACATACAGAGCTTTAAATAAATAGGTTAAGACTTTCAGCAGGGTTAGGGAAAAACAAACATAAGCTATAGATGAAAACAAGTCTAAAAACCCCACATTTCAGAAATGAAAAAACAACTTCTTAGTGGAGCAGGAACAGACTTCCACTCTTCTCCCTTGGGTCATCTGCTGAATCTCAGCATCAGTGAGATTAGACCTACCACAGAAAGGGGGGTAATAAGATGCCTGTGAAGTTTTAAACAGCCTGTGTGCTTGAATGATGGATTAGAATCCACAGAGGCTCCAGATACAAAACCGGGTTTTTCCCTGCCCATTAATTCTCCACCCAGACCCTTTAACGAACTCGTGATGGTGATGTGGGAACTTGGGAGACAGGCGGATGACAGAAAAACATCTCTGTAGTTTCATAAAAACAAACATCTGTAAGGAAATCAAAGCTCGCAATACTTTAAACCATCTTGACTTAAGTACAATTTATAACTGACATACAAGGTCCGATATTTAGTTCTGTGAACTTAATTGTTGTAAGTGCAACATACCTCATTGCTGAATATTGCTACGGTCACGCTCAAAGTATTCTCCTTGGGAAGCTATGCAGCAACGCGAATGCCTAGTCCACCCTTCAGAGCAATTTTGGAACTCTTTCTGGAATGACCATAGCACACAGAGGCACAGTGACAAGTTCACAAACTTAACTGCAGAGTTGTCAGTGAGGGAGTTTTTAGCCAGTAAACAAATAACTGCATTGGAATACCTTTCCTACTCACCTGATCTGGCATCAGTGACTTCTTTCTTTATCCTAAGATAAAGGAAATATTAAAAGGGAGACATTTTGGTGACATTCAGGACAGCAAGGGGAATGCAACCACAACTCCAATGCTCATTCCAGAGAGAGTTCCAAAGTTGATTTGAAGGCTGGCACCACTGCATAGCTTCCTGAAGGGACTACTTCAAAGATGATCGTAGTGATATTCAGCAATGAGGTGTGTTGCACTTTTTCTAGGATGAGTTCGCGAACTTCATTGTCAGGCCTCCTATATGTTGACTGCAGCTGTAACTACAGAATGTGTTTGTGTTCACTGCACAAAGAATATCCATAAAATAGAACATATGTTAGACCACAAACAAGTCTCAGTGAATTTCACAGGACTGAAATCATACAGATATATTCTCTGGCCACAAACTATTTAAATTACAAGTCCTTAAGACTGAGAAAATACTCAGAATTCAGACTTTTAGAACCGAACTAACACACTTCTAAATAATCCAAGATGTGCTGAAGAAATCAAAAGGGAAATTAGAAAATATTTTTAAATAAAGAAACATTAAAACAGCTTTTCCAAAGTTTGTGAGATACAACCAAAGTAGCTATTACAGGAAAAATTATGGCTTAAGTACTTATACTATTAAAGAAGGAATGTATAAAAATTACACAGCTAAGCTTAGTTTAGGAAGACTGAATTTAACTGAAAAAGAAAAAAGAAAATGGTAAACATAGAAGAGTAAGTCAATAAAATTGAATAGACAATCAATAGCACCAGAAGCTTTTTCTATTAGTTAATAGTTTGTTTGATACAGTACTTGCAAAACTTTCAAGGAAAGAGATAGAAAAAAATCCAAATTTTAAATTTATCAACATCTGGAATTTTAGAAAATGAACTTCTATATACCCTACAGGTATTAAAAGGATACTAAGATGATATTACAGTTTTGCACTAACAGACTGGAATCTTGATGAAATTCCTTGAATAGCAATATTTCATTTGGTCTTTCTTTGTAACAGATCACCCAGAAACTTAATAGTCTAAACCTACAGACATTTTATGAGTTCTCACAGCTCTGGGAATTGACTGAGCTCAACTAGGGGTTCTCAATGAGTGTCCCTCACATGTTTGCAGAAATACAGCACCTGGGGCTGGGATCCGTGGAGGCTCAACTGGGACACTGAAACACTCTCCACCTGCATTGCAGTTCCAGGGTATCTACAGTGGCCTGTGTGGTCTCATCAGCAGAGAAGACACACCTCTCCCGCTGGCTCAGGAATTCCTAGAGCACGTTTTCCAAGAGGAAAGCCAGAACTGCAAACATCTATCCTGAGAAACTGTGTGGGATCCATCATTTCACCGCACTCCATAGAAGCCCTGGTGGCAAGACTCTCAAGTGCTTGGCTTCTCACTGAAATCTTTATATTGGAATATACTCTGCTATTTGGCTTCCTAAAGATCACAGCCAAGAAAACTGTGGGACAATTCTACTCTGCAACATGTGGGGTTGCTGTGAGTCAGAATTGATTCCATGGCAACTGATTCAGTGCTTTTTGTTGTGTTGTTTTAGGGGGTGGCCCTCCAAAAGATAAGTAGTACATACTTTACGTCCTTTTCTAATTTACCTAATATAAGTTATCAAAACTGGAATAGACAAAAAAAAATAGACAATCAGCAAAGTCCTACATCTGATAAAGAAATTGTTAGTACTAAGAAAATTATTCCTCAAAGGAAATTCAAGGCTTAGTTTTCTTCAATGTTAAATAATAAATATCTTCAATCCACGTGGAATTGATTTTTATAGATGTTTTGGATAGGGGTCGTGGTAAATTTTCTCAAATGGCTGTTTAAACAACCTAGCAACATTTATTGAAAAGATTACCTTTTCCACAACACTCTACAGTGTCACCACAGACCAGAGCATTGTATTCAGAGTTGTCTGTTTCTAGAATTTCTGTTCAGTTTCCTTTCTAGCTTGCAGCATTTGAGACAATATCATACCATATTAACTAATATAGCTTTGTAGTAAGTCTTCTTTCCTTGTACAGAAGTTCTTCCAGTTTTGTTCTGTTTTCAAAAATTCTTTGGCTAATCAAAGACCTTAGCATTTACATATTTGTTTTAAATAGAGCTTGGCAATTCCTCTGCCACCTAAAAAAAGAAAAGAGAAAACATAAAGCAGGCATGGATGCAAGCAACTAAAATACCTTGTCATGATTTTAAGTGGAAGTTTACCAAATATAGATTTGGAGAGAATGAATATCATTAAAATATTTAGTATTACAGTTCCCAAACTGGGAATTCTCTTCATTTAGTCAATTCTATTAATTTTTCCAAATAATGTGTTATAGTTGTTAATATAGGGATCTCACTCATTTTTGTTAGATTTGGTCCTAAATACTTGATATAATTGAATGCTATTGTGAATGGCATCATTTTCTCAACAGTGTTTTCTATTTGTTTCTGGTAGAGCAGAACGTCATTGCTTTATGCATATTAGCTTGTATCCAGCAACAATGCTAAATCTACTTGTTAAATTTATTACTGTGTCTATAATTTTCTAAATATATGAAAAGGCAGATATATTATATATCACAAGATATAGGCAGTCCCTGAGTTAAACCGTCAGTTATCTACAACACCCAGTTGTTAGCTAAAGTTTATTCTGAATTTGAGATGTTACATTCATTTTAATATCTTTACTAATTATCTAAAGCCAGCCAAATGCCGTCGAGTCCTAAAAGTAGCATTATATCTTTAAAATTAAATTATGGCACTAAAGGATGTGATTCATAGTTTTTCCACAGCTTTCTATTTTTTTAGTATTCTATCACATATTAATTAGCAAAGTCTTCTTACATTATTTCCAAGGATAAAACAAGAGGGTCAATTCAGAAAAATATCCACAGTTAAGTGAGGAAATCATAATGTGAATGGAGAGCTAACATCTGAACACTTTCCTACATAAATATTAATTATTCTATGGCTGACTTGTGACAAAGGCTGATTCTGAGTCCTTTCTAGAATTCTGAGCCCCTTGCATCCTTCGATTTGAACCTTATTACATAGCTAGTGTAAGTCATATACAAAAGTACCTTCAAGACCCTCCATGCCACACAGAGTACCTCTCATGAATTCTGGAGGTGCCAGTAAACTCAGTGTCACTCTCAAGAGACAAAGGTGGAAAAACTTATCACTCAGGTTAAATTATAGGCTAACTTTCAAGTATACTCTGTAATCAAAAGTCATAATTCGGTCAAATCCTATAATGCTTCTTTATGAGGAAGTTCCAAAGTGCCAAAGAATCACAGCATTTTACTATTTTGGGATTCCTGTCAAAGTCACCACGTTTTCATTTCACCAGTGAAATGTTAATTTTCCAAAATATACAGCATGAATTAATGTAGATTAAGATTAAGGATTAAAGATATCCTTACAGTTGTCTTTCCCTTGCCGTTGCTACTCCTAAACACACTCATACATTTGTGCCAACAGCCATCTCCAACCTCTGGTTGGAGACAAAGCCCCCTAATGGGCTTAAAGTTGGGTAAACACATCATTGACCAGCACAGGTTGGCTCAAAACAGAAGTGAACTGAAAGGTTTTAGACGCAGTTTAAAGTCCTAGATTGAAATAAGTTTCAGAATACCTACTTATTAAATCTCTGACCTGCAACTGATGATGCCATTACTCATGGAGGCTGATTGGTTCTCAACTTTGAGGTTGAGGCAAAGCAATTGTTACTAGAAAGGCCACTCTGCCTCAAAGGGTCCTTGTCTTTCCTAAGTACAAATACACAAGAAAAACCAAAATTAGCTGTGTAACTGAAACAGAGGAGAAGCTTTAGACACCTCAAATCAAAAAAAAAAAAAAAAAAAAAAAAAACACCCAAAATTTTAAAAAGGAAAAGCTTAAATACACAGCCAGGATTTATTTGACTTTGTAAAACTGACTTTTTTTACTTGTCTTTTCTCCTGTCTTAAAAATTCCTGGCTTCTTTCACCTGGGCTATGGCAGGAAGTCACAAAATAACTGACAGGAGCCACAGAGATAGTAATCTTTGCAGCTTTCTTTAGGTATGTCAAACAAGTAGAGATGCTGAATGAAGGTGTTAGTCAGCCAGAGGATGCTGGGCTCCTGAGCCCAGCTTTTGATATGCATATTCCACCAACCCACTCCTCCCAACTGTCCCCACTGTTCTCCCTAGGCCCTGTACTGGTCATACCTTCCCTATATAACCCCTGGTTATGCCTGCCCAGTGCGGGCAGGCCTGGAGATTCGAACATACAGCTGGTCCTCCATGTTTATTTGTCAGCAAACACAGTTAAGTGTTATTAGTAATAAAGCCTTTGATCACTCACCCAAATACCTGTCTCAGAGATTGGCTTTTGCAGGAGGCTAGTAATGAGAATTCGGAAGTTTTGTCAGGTAACATAACCAAACGCTGTTGGGTTCTTGTCCTGTCTTATTAGCCAATCAAAATGAGACAGACACTAATTGCAAGGGTAATAGAATATGGCAAGTTTGTTGTCTGAGTAGACAAGGAGCAACACAGGGCTTATAATGCCATATGTTCACTGTCCCCAGGGCATTGGGAAACCTTCTGTTTCCAAAGACATCGAGAGCTTGGGGTTGGGTTTGATACTGCAACTCTCAACCCCTAGCACTTCCATGTCCATATTTGGAGGTTCAAACATTACATCTCTTCCATTGTGAGACCCCTTGCTTCTTGGATGGTCTACAGCAGAACTGTGGGCTAGGAAGTCTCTTCCTTTCTGATGGTGAAGTTGGGTCCAGGGTTGGCTGAGGGACACCAGCTCCTCAATCTGGTCAGGTGTAGTGGATGGAGACACCACCTGCTGTGATTTCCTGAAACAGGTTGTTCAAAGCAAGTTTGTGGTTAGCAAGACAAAGAAAGGAAAGGGAAGGGTTGCTTAGGGGTTTCAGTTTCACTACAGCAAGATTGCTTTTACTTGTGACAAAAGGAATCAGAGGGGGTCTAAGCCTCTCCACAATCTAACTGACTTGCAGGCTTTGTAGTCTGAAGGCTAAGCTGGTAGCTGAGTATTCAAGAGTTTTCCACAAAGGGGCATAGTGTCTAGATAAGAGGGCAAGAACAGGCTATGAGGTTGTGTGTGTTGTGTACACAGCTGGGCACCAAGATAGATTCCGCAGCAAAGGTTAATGGAACCTGGAGCAAGATCTATAATGGGTTGTTGTGTTTGCACAGTTTCTTGCTCCCCCTGTTCAAATCTCCAGACTAGATCAGGGTTCCGAAGCACTCCCAGTGGAAGGTCATACGACAGCCAAGAGGTTTCTCTTTACATGTGCTCAGCAAACTGTTTCTAGCTGACCTGTTTCTGCAAAAACAACTCAAGGGCACTGGGGAGCTACTTTGAGTAACTTTTTTGCCCTTCAAGAATGTGACAAGGCTAAGGCAGGGTTGTTTTGTTCTAGGTGGTTATTATCTTAACTTGCACGCTTTGCATTATATTTGGTTTATGTCTTTCTCTCTGTCCCATTTCCCTGTCTCACAGTGAGTTCCTTAGTTGCTATTATCTGGGATGTAGATGGTGGAGGGTCATAGGTCTGACCCTTGCCTGCTCCTTTCTTAGCCTGCGGTCTCATGTTCTCCACCATGGTGTGCTGTGGCTCCTTGGGGGCACTGGGATGGCAGCTATGACTCTGATACTCATGGCACTCAGTCCCTCTCTGGCTTTATCCAGAGACACCCAACACAAGTGCACACTTTGGGTGGTAGCTATTCCGGAGTGTGTGTAGCTATTACAGGCTGTATGAAGTCAAGTTCTTAAAGAAAAAAATTGTGACATTTTCTTCAGTGATTATCTATCTTTATCTTATGGATCCCAAATTATTTCCCCCAACAAATGGCTAGGAAACTCTCCCTGAGAAAGTAACAGTTAGTTGAGTGCAGGGCTAGAGATATAGTAGTTGGTGTGGTAAATACATGAATCATGTTAAACTGCTAGGAAGTAGAGCATGTCACAAAGGGAGAGAAAATACAGACAGAAAAAAGACCACCAAAGGACAAACACAGAGCCATCTTCGTATTAAAAGTTGATCTAAGAACAATGAATCAACTGAGGAGACAGAGAAGGAGCACTAGTGACGATGAAGGAAAACCAAGAGAATGTGATGGTACACAGAAACAGAGGAAAGCAGACTGATTACAAGAGGGAGGGAGAGGCTAGCTGTAGAGGACACCATTAAGAAGTGACTGAACACGACAGAGAAGGGAACACTGGGTTTGGCTGACTTGACCTTGGCAGATTCAGTGTCACATTCAGGCTGGGCAATGAAGCGTTTGAAGAGACAGTGGGGTGGTTAGAAGTGAACTCAGGATTATAGATGACTCTTTTAAGTAGCTGACCTGAAGGAAGGACTGTGCTCGGGAATCAGAGAGTCAGCTGGACCTAAAGTCCAAAAGTAAAATGGCCTGAAGTGAAGCTGGAAGAAGGTGAAAACCAGAGACATTTGGACAACAGCAAGGAAGCACCAGAGTGTCTTTGTAAGCAATGTGGAGTAGACACAAAATAATTAATTCTCTCAGCAAGTATTTACTAGTGACCTAAAACAAACTAGTCACTTCCCTAGGTGAAAAAGAAAGAGTCATAAACAAAACAAATCTTGTCTCTCAGCATAAAGCATAGTAACATATTGCAGTCACTGTGTACGAGGCTGTTTGAAGGGAGACAGAAAGGCAGCCAAGCTAAAGCTCCTCCAACTTCCTCTTGTCCTCTCTGCCTCTTCTCTCTAGTGGAGCCTGTGGTGACTGTATATCCTGCAAAGACTGAGCCCCTGCAGCAGCACAACCTCCTGGTCTGCTCTGTGAACGGTTTCTACCCAGGCCACATGGAAGTCACATGGTTCTAGAATGGCCAGGAGGGGGAGGCTGGAGTCGTCTCCACAGGCCTGATCCAGGATGGAGACTGGAACTTCCAGATCCTGGTGATGCTGGAAACCGTTCCTCAGCGGGGAGAGGTTTACACCTGCCAAGTGGAGCACCCAAGCCTGACCAGCCGTGTCACAGCAGAATGGAGTGAGACACTCTCTGACCACATTACTTCCTCGTTCACTCAGAAGGGGGCTTTGCTTATCTCTGAGTGTCAGTTTTCTCCTTGCTCCACCCATGTTTTCATCTGTCAGCACAGGTCACCGAGGATAGCAGCCCTGTGATCCTTTCCACAAATACCTATACCACTGGGGAGGCAGTTATGCCTGGCAGGCAGAAGTGAGGTTGTCCTGGTTTTGAAACTTTTCATATCACAGGACATGGTCACCCTCTTGGTCCTGGGTACCAGTCCCCTACCCACGAGACTGGGCTTCTGCTTCCACTGCTGTTGCTCTCAGTTGTGTAGATATTCATTGTGATCAGACGAGAGGAGCATCCTCTGCAGGGCAGGGCCCTTCCTGAGGGGAATGCAGGCTCAGGTCTGCCTTTTATGAGCTCTGTCACTCTAGACAAGCTACTTCGCCTCACTGAGGCCCAGGCCCCCCACCCATGAGGTGTATGGCCAAACCGTATATGAGGACTGTGATATTTAATGAGTTCAGTGCCTGAAACTTGTATCTCATCAGTGAGACTTTTAAAATTTTGTTTTCCACAAGTGACCAGTTTTTCTTTTTTGTAGAACAGACTTCATCTATTCTTAAAACTCTGAATCTCACAGCCTCAGTTACAGAAGTTAGACTTGGGGTAAAAATCACTAAATCCAGGGTCTTTTCTTAGGGGCACATTCTGAATCTGTACAGAGCAAGATGTTGAGTGGAATTAGGGGCTTGGTTCTAGGTCTGCTCTTTCTTGGCGTGGGGCTGTTCGCCTGCTTCAGGAGTTAGAAAGATAAGGAACCTGTTGGCAGGTGAGATTCCCCATGGACTTCCCTGCAGGAAGAAATAGGCTTTTGTTTAAGTTCGTTTTCTGTACAGAGGTGACCCTGCATAAAGCTTTTGTTTTCCAGTCAATCCCAATTTGGGGACATCTAGAAATAAAGAATCCGTGGGGTTTTTTTTTTTTGCCATAGCATAGGAGCAGGTAAAAGAAATGCTATTATGAATGGAAACCTTGAGTCAGGATCCTGGGGCAAATGAAAGAGGAGCCACTGAGACTAGTAAACTATGCTGGATTTTAAGTGGCAGAAGCTTCATAGATTCCAGGCTCTCCTACTCTGCTCTCAGCCATTGTGTGACATGGGTTTTGGTATTAGGGGAATCTCAGGCGGGAGATCTAGACCTGACAACCTGGTGAATGGGGACAGATGTACCTCTATAATAAACATACATTTTTCCTCTTTCTTGCCCCAACACTCTCTGGACTTCAGCCAAAAGGTAACACATTTTAATTCTCTTTCAGAGTGATATTTGATTCCCCTAAACTGACAGTAGAGGTGATAAGACAGGAAACAGAAGCATCCAGAAAAGCATTGCATTCCAACTGCTGATGAAGCGAAGATTTTTCTCTCTGTTTGAAAGCCTTATGCTCTAGAGCAGCATTGGCTCTGAGAGAGTTAAGACTTTTTTCCTTCTTGCAACTGGGTTGCTATTTCACTAAATATGAAGTATAAAATTAATAAACAGAGATAATATTATTATTTTCATTACTATTATTACCAGTTTTACATCTAGGCTTAAGAATAAAAAGAGAAGGGGGAAAAAAAACACACTTTCTAAACCCTGCTGTATTGCGCTGAAAATGAACGATGTTGCAATTACTTCAGAAAACATTTTGGCAATTTCTTAAAAACTTAAATATACATCCATTGTATCACTGCTGTCAGGTGATGCTGAATCAATACTAATTCATAACGACCTGATGTGCTACATGTCAAAACATAACCTGGTCCAGCATCAGCCTCACAATTAGTGCTACGTTTGATCTCATTGTTGCAGACACTGTGTCAGTCTGTCTCAGTGACAGTCTGTCTCTTATTTGCTGACCCACTCCATTACCAGGCAGAAAAGCATCTCGATAGTTTGATCCAAACAAACATCAGTAAGGGAATCAAAGCTATAAATACTTTGACAAGCTGAAAGAACTGAAGAAAAAAATCAAGCCTCAAGTTGCAATGTTGAAGGATTCTAGAAGGAAAATACTAAGTGACACGGGGACAATCAAAAGAAAACGGAAAGAATACACAGACTCACTATACCGAAAATTACTGGTCAACCTTCAATCATTTCAGGTGGTCATATATGATTGGGAACTGATGGTGCAGAAGAAAGAAGTCCAAGTGGCACTGAAGGCATTGTCAAAAAACAAGGCTCTAGGAATTGACAGAATATCAATTGAGAGGTTTCAACAAGTGGACACAGAGCTGAAAGTGTTCACTCATCTATGCCAAGAAATTAGAAGACAGCTACCTGGCCAGCCAACAAAAAGAGTTCTATATATACGCCTATTCCCAAGAAGAGTGATTCAACCAAATGCAAAAATTATAGAACATAATCAATAATATCACATGCAAGCAAAATCTTACTAGAGATCATTCAAAAGGGGCTGCAGTAGTGCATCAACAGGAAACTGCCAGAAATTAAAGCCAGATCAGAAGAGAACCCCCAACAGGACCAATAAGCACCATTGTGATACACGGAGAAAAGATTGAAATTGTCAGAGTTTCATTGTACTTGGATCCATAATCAGTACCTATGAAAGCATCAATCAAGAAATCAAAAGGCAAGGCATGTTGCTTTGGGTAATCTCCTGTCAAAGACTTCTTCAAAGTGCTGAAAAGCAAAGATGTCACCTTGAAGATTAAAGTGCACCTGACACAGACGTGGTGTTTTCAGTCACCTCATATGGATTTGAAAACAGGATGATAAATAAGGAAGATCGAAGAAGAACTGATGCCTTTGAATTGTGGTGTTGGCAAAAAATATTGAATATACTATGGGCTGCCAAAAAAGCAAACAAATCTGTCTTGGAAGAAGTACAACCACAATGCTCCTTAGAAGCAAGAATGGCAAGACTAGGTCTCATATACTTGGACGTGTGTCAGGAAGGATCCGTCCCTGGAGAAGGACATTATGCACAGTCAAGTAGAGAGAAGGTCAGTGAGAAAGAGGAAAACTCTCAATGAGATGGATTGACACAGTGGCTGCAACAATGATTGTGAGATTGCCCCAGGACCTGGCAATGTTTTGTTCCTTTATGTGTGGGGTTGCTATGAGTCAGCACTAATTCAATAGAACCTAACAATAACAAATACTTTCAACTGTCTTGACCTAAACTGACATTTATAGTTGTGTTTACTACAACTGATACCTGTATAATGTACTTATTCCTGCTAATTGCACAAAGAAGATCCATGAAATAGGTCATATGTTAGGCCATAAAACAAGTCTCAATAAATTTTACAGATTGAAATAATACAGAACATATTCTCTAGCCACAAACTTACTAAATTACAGGTCAATAAGACAGAGAAAGTACTCTAACTTTGGAAGTGAACCAACATACTTTGAAATACTCCATGGTGTGTTGAAGAAAACAAAGGGGAAATTAAAAAATATTTTAAAATAAAGGAACATTAAAACAGCTTTTCAAAATTTGGGAGATATAACCAAAGCAGTTCTTGTAGAGAAATTTATAGCTTAAATACCTATGAAACAAAAAACAGACAAAAATCTGAGAGCTGAGAGTAATCCAAGAAAACAAGATTGAATTTAATTAGAAACAAGTAGAAGAAAGGAAATAACACAGGTGAAAAAAATTAATAAAATTTCGAAGTATAACATACGGGAACGTACATTTTCATTCAATCATAATAAAAACATTTCAAAGTATAATAAAATCAGCAGAAATCGATGGTCCAGAGTCCTGGGGGTTCCCCTGGGAGCATGGCTCCTAGACCAGATGTTGCCCCTGATCATAAATTATTACTGAGGTCACCTCTTTGGACAGGACTCAGGGATTGGAATCTTTGGATTGGACTCAGGGACACAGAGTGACCATATTGTGTGTGCACTTTATGATTCTACGCGCCTGTAGGGTGTCATCCTACTGGTATCTAACTAGAAGGGGGTGTAAAGGATGGAGAGGAGGGGACAAGAGACTGTTAAGAGGATATGACGTGTATAGAACAGAAAGGAAGAGTATGTTGTCACCAGGCAAGGAGAGCAGAAAGAGTTGCAAATAAGCAGGAATGCAAATTTAAACTGGATTGTACACTTTCACTCAATCACAATAACAAAAGAAAAAATAATAAATAAACAAAATCAGCAGAATCAGCAGCTTTTTCTTTTAGCTTCTTTTTCTGTTCATTTGATAACCACTTGCAAGACTTATAAGCAAAAAGAAAAAATATCCAAGCTACAAATTTATCAACATGTGGAATAAAAAAAAAGGACACTGCAAAAGATCCTACAGGCAGTAAGACACTAAGCAATATCATAAAGAATGGTGATGTCAGTAGATTTCACATAGATGAAATTCCTTGAATAACACAATGTTTCATTTTACTATTTCTTTTTAATGAATCGCCCAAAACCTTAAGGTTTAAAACTACAGCTGTTCAATGAGATCTCACAGCTCTAGGAGCTGACTAAGCTCAGCTGGTAGCTTTTCACTGACTATCCCTCACGTGATTGCAGAGATGACAGCATAAAAACAGCAGCTGGGGCTGGGATCCTCAGAGGCTCAGCTGGGACACTGAAACACTGTCCCTCTGCATTGCAGTTCCAGGTCCTCTAAAGTGGCCTGTGTAGTCTCATCAGTAGGAAAGTCTTCAACTAGTGGCTCAGGACTTACAAGAGTATATTTTCCAAGAGGGAACATAAAAGCTGCAAAGATCTGGCTCCGAAACTGTGTAGCATCATTCTGACAACATTTCATATGAGCCCTGGTAGCACAATGGTCAAGCACTTGACTGCTAACTGAAAGAATGATGTTTTGACTCCACAGAGCCGATCAGTTTCCTGAAAATTACAGCCAAGAAAACCAACTCTATAGGCAAGTTCTACCCTGCAACACATGAGGCTGCCATGAGTCAGAACTGACTTGATTGCAATTGGTTTGGTGTGGTTTTTTGCTTGGTCTTGTACGGTCTTTGTGAGATTAAAGGCAAATATGTTGCACCTTTTTAAAATCTACCCCACATTATTTATCAAAACTGAAGTAGACACAAAAGATAATCTGCATAACCCTACCTCTGATAAAGAAATTATAACTAGTAATAAAGTCAGCCCTCAAAGGAAATTCAGAGCTTAGTTTGCTTAAGTATTCAATAATAACAAATATTCTCAATCCATATGGCATTGATTTCATTGTTGACTTGAATAGATAACACAGTAAATTTTTTCAAATGGATATCTGACATAGCAACATTTATCGAAAAGACCATGTCTTCCCAAGATGCTCCTTAGTGCCTCCAGAGACCAGGGCATCATATTTCAGTAGGAACCTGTTTCTAGAATTTCTCTTTTGCTCTCTCGTCTAATTCACTACACTTGAGCCAGTATCACACCATATTAACTACATAGCTTTATAGTAGGTGTTATTATCTTGCTCTGAAAAGAGCTTTTTTTTCAAAATTTTATTGGTTAATCTGTGATCTTAGCATTTACATATGAATTTTAAATTCAGCTCAAAAATTCCCCCTGCCACCCAAAAGAAGAAAAAGAAGAAACAAAAAGAAATGAAAAAAAGCACACAAGTACGCAAACAAAACACCTTCCAAAACGCAAATTTGGAGAGAATGAACATCTTTAAAGTAGCTGATCTTAAAATTTTCATATCTGATATACTCTCCATTTATTCAGTTTTATTAATGTCTCCCAGTGATGTTTTATACTTTTCAGTATAGAAGTATTTATTCCTAGATATTTGATGTAGTTGGATGATATTGTAAATGTTATCATTTTATTGACTTTCTTTACTGCTTATTTCTGAGACAGCAGAATATTATGGTTTTATATATATAGTGTTGTATCTGGCAACATTGCTAAATTTACTTATTAAATCTGTAATTTTTATTTTCTAAGTTTGTGATCATTTAAAAAATAGTTAAAAGAGTGATTGCAAATTTCCATCCTTTGCAATCCATATAATTTTTTCCTTGCCATTTTTCATTGTCTACAATTTCCGCTACTCCAGACACCAAGGGAAAAGTTTTAAGTATTTGAACATTAAGTCTGATGTGTGCAGTAGGGTAGCTATATGCTCCGACTCGACGGCACTTGGCTTGGCTAGCTGCCCTAACGTAAGCTATCTTACAGTAGCTAATTTTCTTGATATTTCTTTTTAATATTAGTTTGTTAATATATATCCCCCGTATGACTGTCAATTTGTTGTACCTGGAGACTTGCCTGTTGCTGTGATGCTGGAAGCTGCACCACCACTAATCAGATACCCAACAGGGTCACTTACCCATGGCAGACAGATTTCAGCTAAGCTTCTTTCCAGACTGAGACAAACTAGGAAAAAGAACCCAGCAGGCTACTTCTGAAAAAAATTAGCCACAGAAAAACTTATTAATAGCAGCACAGCATTATCTGATATACTGCCAGAAGATGAGCCCCTAGCTTGGAAGGCACTCAAAAGACAACTGGGGAAGAGCTACCCCCTCGAAGTAGAGTCAACCTTAATGGTATGGATGGAGTCATGCTTTCAAGACCTTCATTTGTTGATGTGGCCTGTCTAAAACTGAAAAGAAACACCTGCAGACATCCATTAATAATCGTAATGTGGAATGTACGAAGTACAAATCTAAGAAAACTGGAAATCATCAAAAATGAAATGGAATGCATAAACATCAATATCCTAGGCATTAGTGAGCTAAAATGGACTGATACTGGCCATTCTGAATCAGGCAATCTATGGTCTACTATACCAGGAATGACAACTTGAAGAGGAATGGCATTGAATTCGTCATCAACAAGAACATTCTGAGACGTGTCTTGAAGTACAATGCTGTGATAGAATAATGCTGTGATAGAATAATATCCATATGCCTACAAGGAAGGCCAGTTAATACAACTATTATTCAAACTTACCAACCAACCACTAAGGCTACAGATGAAGAAATGGAGGGTTTTTACCAGTTTCTGCAGTCTGGAATTGACTGAATATGCAATAAGGATGCGTTGATAATTATTGGTGATTGGAACAAAAAAGCTAGAAACAAAGAAGAAGGATCCGTAGTTTGAAAATATGGCCTTGGTGATAGAAACAATGCCAGCAATCACAAGATAGAATTTTGCAACACCAAAGACTCCTTCATTGAAAATGCCTTTTCTTCAACAACAACCTCAGCAACTATACGCATGGACTTCACCAGACGGAATATGCAGGAATCAAATCAACTACATCTGCAGAAAGACACAATGGAAAAGCTACAGCACAGACTATCAACTGCACCTATGCAAGTTCAAGTTGAAACTGAAGAAAATTAGAACAAGGCCATGACAGCCACAGTATGACCTGGAGTATATCTCACCTGAGTTTAGAGACCATCTTGAGAATAAACTTGATGCACTGAACACTAATGACTGAAGACCAGATCAGTTGTGCAAGGACATCATATGTAAAGAAGGCAAGAGACCATTAAACAGAAAGAAAAAAAATGGATATCAGAAGAAACTCTGAAACTTGCTCTGGAATGTTAAGTAGCTAAAGAAAAAGGAAGAAATGATGAAGTGAAAGAACTGAAGATTTCAAGGAGCAGCTTGAGAAGACAAGAATTATAACAACATGTGCAAAGACCTGGAGATACAAAACCAAAAGAGAAGAATATACTCATTTTTTTCAAGCTGAAAGAACTGAAAAAAAAAATTCAAGTTTTAAGTCACAATAGTGAAGGACTCTACAGGAAAAATATTAAACAACTCAGGAAGCATAGCTTCCAAAGAGGAGTACTTAGAAGGTGACTACAGTGATATTCAGCAATGAGGTATGTAGCACTTTTTCTAGAATGAGTCGCAAACTTAATTAGCAGTCCTTGCATGAGGTTTATTCCAAACATGTTGTGTGGTGGTAAAATAATAGTAGGAAATGGGATGAAAATAGATATAGGAAGAGGTGATAGATAAGTCCAGTAGATGTCAGAGCATAGAGGTATCAAGATAAGACATCACTTGCTCTCGAGTTGGATGTCTGGGCTGGAAAGTGCTGAAGAATGCTTGTCTTCACTGAAGTGAACAACTGGAGTACTGCTTAACCAGAAATTTCTTCATTGATCTTTAAGACAAGCCATAACCAGTAGCAAGACACACACTGTCGCTGCCTAACTGTCCGCCCGCGGAAAGAAGACAGGACACACAGATATGAGCCACCTTGCAAGTTGCTTGCTTTATTCTTCTTTCTATTCTACTTTCTATTCTACTACCTATTCTACTTCCTATGTTCTTCTTTGTACCACTACTACAATGTCCCTCACCTATTATATAGTCCAATCCCACCAATCACAAGGCACAGCTGATTCATGTGTAGTGCATGAGCAGAACATAGCATTGCAAAGAGAAGCTGAGTGGCTACAGGCTCTAGAGGCCAGCAATCAGAAAGCTGATCACGAGCTGTTCACACGCCAGCAAGGAACTGCGTCAGCAGGCTAATCATCAGACCGGGAGTGTCTCGGGGAGGAGCTCCTGATAACAAACGCCATCTTTATGGCGCAGTTTCTTTTCATTCCCGACAACACACAGTTACTAAAGAGTTTAAGATGAATGTTTAGAGCTCTTTCCCTCAGATTACCTTCTTTTTCCTCCTAATATTTCGACTTTGGAAGTGTTTTAATGTCATCTCACCTTCTAGTAAATATAACTCTTCCAACATGAACTGCTATACCTTACTCTCCAAATGGGCATGAATGAGCATCCAACACTACTTTTCAGGCTGCAGAAGCTAAAACACATTGAACTCCGTGAGAATTCTATTTTATGACATGAGTTTCTGACAGCACTAAAGGACTCAGCTTGGGAAATGCTGCCAAAGTGAGTCTGCTTTAAGAAACATAAGCCAGGAAGGGCTCACAGCTCACAGCTGACTTTGCTAGAGCACTACATTAAGTATTCTGATATGAAACAATGGTATTAGGCACCAGAGATCACTCCCAGGACTTAAGTTGTAGTCTAGGTACACAGCTGTGGAAAGGGATGAAGAACTCTGAAGTTTTGGGATACCAGATGATAACTACCATGGATTGAATTGTGTCCCCCCAAAACTGTACACAGCAATTTGGCTAGGCTATTATTCCTGGTGTTGTGTGATGCTCTTACATGTTATAAACGCTGCCGCTAGGATGTTAGTGAGGATGGGCGGCAGTTGTGTTACTGGGGCAGGACTCAGTAAGACTGTATTGTGTCTTGGGGCAATCTCTTGGGATACAAAGGACAGGGCAGCAAGCAGAGAGCTGAGGACCTCGTACCATGAAGAAGCGGTGCCAGAAGCAGAGCATATCCTTTGAAAAGGACCTGGAGTCCTTATGCCCCGGAAGTTTCCAGTCCAGGAGAAGATTAACATCAAGGACCTTCCTCCAGAGCCACCAGAGAAAGACTTCCCCTGGAGCTGATGCCCTGAATTTGAACTTGTAGCCTACTGGACTGTGACAAAATAAACTTCTTATAAAACTATCCACTTGCGACATTTCTGCTACAGCTGCATTAGATGACTAAGTCAAAATTTGGTGCCAAGAGAGTGGGGTGCTGCTCTAACAGAAACTTAAAATGTAAAAGCACTTTTGAAGCTGTGAGTGGACTGAAGACTCAGAAGGAAATGAGGAGAACTGTTAATATCAAAGAAGATGCAGATGATGAGAAGCAACAGCAAACTGGCAATGCAGACCAGACCAGCACAAGACAGTGTTAGAGCTGACCCATGGAGTGAGAGAGCTGAAGCCCTGTGTGCAGGCAGCTTCCTAGTGGAGTGGGTTGCCTTTGAGCACTTTTTGGTGAAACTAAAGAGCTTTGGAACATTTGCCCCTGCTGGCCATATACAGGCCTGAGGCCCTGGCCAAGAGACTGCAGAAAGCAGAAGCTGAAGACACAAGGAGCACGATAAATTGAGCTGCTTCAGTCTCAAAAGGTATGATCATGACATCAGCCTCTCTAAGAGTGTAGCCATGGCCTCTAGGGCTTCAAAGAGTGGGGCCCTGGCCTCTTAGGTTTCAAAGTCAGATTTTCACCTACTCGGTTCTGGAGTGTAGGGCTGCTGTTCATGAGTGCGAGTGGGATGGGGTCAGACCCACCATACGAAGATGAGGAGACAGGGCTGACATCCTAAGGTGCAGAAGAAGGGGCCTATCTGGCCTAGATGGTAACATCTCCAGTCAGTTGTACTGGAGAAGGCTGAGGGAGCAAAGTCGCTGTCCCAGTGGACCTGGAAGGTGGAACTATAGACCAGGGCCAAGGGGCCTCCACTCAAATCTAAAGCGTATAGATAAACCTAGAGTCTAGAGGGCAGGGCCATTGTGAAAAATGTCTCAGACAGTAGATGATTGGTTAATGTAATGTGTTCTGTTGACTTGCTTGATGCCTATTGCTCCTTCTTACCCTGCAACTTCAGAAACTGGTGGTGTACTGGTTACGTACTACAGCTGTTAACCAGAAGACTGACAGCTCAAATCTACCAGACCCTCCTTGGGAAACTCTATGGGACAGTTCTACTCTTTCTATGGGCTCACTGTGAGTAGGAATTGACCCGGTCGCAGGCGGTTTGGTTTTTTGGTTTTACCCTGAAACTTCCTCCATTTGTAATGGAAATGTATTGTGCTATCTGTTCTACTATAGTATTCTGGAAACAGATAACTTGGCATGCTAGATTTCACAGCTGAAGAGGAATTTCTGGACTTTGGACTTGGATTTAAGACTTTTCCCATGACGGGGCAAATATGACTTACATGTTACAAGGATGCGATTTGGAGGGAGGCCAAAGGGTGAAATGTCGTGGATTGAATTGTGTGCCCCCTAAAAAAAATGTGTGGCAATCCAGCTAGACCATGATTCTTGGTATTGCATAATGTTCCTTTATGTCATAAACCCTGCCTCTAGGATATTAATTAGGGAGGATAGGCAGCAGTTATGTTGGTGGTGCAGAAATCAATGTGTAAAGTTTTATTGTGCCTTGAGACAACCTCTCGGGACGTATTTTAGTCATCTAGTACTGCTTTAACAGAAATATCATAAGTGGATGGCTTTAACAAGGAAAGTTTATTCTCACACAGTCTGCCAGACTGGAAGTCCAAATTCAGGGTGCTGGCTTCAGAGGAACACACTCTCTGCCAGCTCTGGAGAAAGGTCCTTATGCTGCCATCAGTCTTTCTTTGGTCTGAGTGTCTTGGTGCAGGAACCTCAGGTCCAAAGGACATGCTCTGCTCTCAGCTCTGCTTTCTTAATGATATGAGGTCCCCACCTCTCTGCTTGCTTCTTTTTCTTTTTATCTCTTGTAAGATAAAAAGTGATACAAGCCATACTCCAGGGAAACTCCCTTAGTACAAGCCATACTCCAGGGAAACTCCCTTAGTAATGATGTTACAGTTCCACCGTAATCGTCTTTGACATAATCTTATCTAATAACCACAGGCAAAGATTAAAATTTGCAGCACAGGAAAATCACAAAATGAAGGGCAATAACACAATCCTGGGAATCATGGCCCAGCCAAACTACTACCTGCATGGGGGGGTAGGGGCGGGGCACAATTTAATCTATGACAGGATATAAAGGAAATGGAAGCAAGCAGAAAGTTGGGGACCTCAGACCACCAAGGAGCAGTGCCAGGAGCAGTGCATCCTTTGGAAAGGACTCAGAGTCCCTGTGCCTCAACAGCTCCCCGTCCAGGAGAAAGAAGATGGACTATAAGGACCTTCCCTCAGAGTCAACAGAGAAAGACCTCCCCAGGAGCCGATACCTTGAATCTGGACTTGTAGCCTACTAGACTGTGACAAAATAAATTTCTCTTTTTAAAACCATCTGTTTGTGGTATTTCTGGTATAGCAGCATTAGATGACTAAAATAAAAACCATGTCTGACTCTATCCTAGGAAGATAAATCAAGAGCCACTACTTTGCCTGCTCGTTTCCGTTAAAGATACTACATGTCCTTTTCTCCACTCTGTTTCCCCCTCTTCAGAAAAAATCATATATATCTTCCAATGATCACACCAGACCCAGTTTAAGTGCCTCACAAAGGCCCGTGGCATTCAACAACGTTGCCTTTGTGCAGCTCTTCATGATGGAGATGGTATCTACAGCGATGCTCACTAGATCCACAACCAGCTTCTCCATTTTCTCTAGGACAAGGGTTACCATTTCAAATGCTAAAGAAAAATAAATGAGAGTACAGGGTAATGAATGGTGGTAGGGAATAACGCTTGGTAGCAAACGTAAGCTACATAGTCAAGAAACTAGTTGCTAGTAGATTAAAGAAGAGTAAAGTAAAATGACACCTTGAAGGAACTGCAGACTAGATAAATGAGGAAGCTGAGCAACGGCAGAAGACAAGGTATGTGGATTTTACCAGACGGTACAAAGCAGTTAGGACATGCTGGGTCCCAAGGGACCAGACATACGCATCATGTGAGAAAACCATGAAGGGATGTGTGTTAGCCATCCAGTACCGCTCTAACAGAAATACCATAAGTGGTTGGCTTTAGCAAAGAAAAGCTTATTCTTTCACAGTCCAGTAGGCTAGAAGTCCAAATTCAAGGTGCCAGATCCAGGGAACACACTCTCTCTTGGCTTTGGAGGGAAGTCCTTGTGTTGTATCAGTCTTTGTTTGATCTGAGAGCACTTCCACCCAAGAACCTCAAGTCCGAAGGACACACTCTGCTCCCAGTGCTGCTTTCTTGATGGCATGCGGTCTTGCAGGATAAAAGGTGATGCAAGCCATACTCCAGGTGTCCTAGTCATCTAGTGTTGTTTTAATAGAAATACCACAAGTTGATGGCTTTAAAAAGAGAAATTTTATTTTATCACAGTCCAGTAGGCTCAAAGTCCAAATTTAAGCTGTTAGCCCCAGGGGAAAGCTTTCTTTGCTGGATCTGGTAGAAGGTACTTGTCTTCAATCTTCCCCTGGACTAGAAGCTTCTGAGGTACAGGCAGTCCAGACCTTTCCAAAGGATGCACTTAGCTTCTGACACAGCTTCTTGGTGGCATGAGGTCACCAAATCTCTCTGCCAGTTTCTTTCCTTTCTATCTCAAGTGACCACTTTAAGACACAAAACAATCTTGAACACTGAGTTCTGCCCCATCCACACAGCTGCTGCCCATCCACCCTCACTAACATCACAAAGGCAGGATTTACAAAACGGAGCTACAAAACACAACATCAAAAATCATGGCCTAACTAAATTGCTACACAGATTTTATTGTGGAACACAATTTAACCCATGATAATAGGGAAACCCCTTTTACATTGGAGCAGGGTGAAGACCTTAGGAAGGGTGTTACAGTCCCACCCTAATCCTCTTTAATATAATCCCGTCTATTAACCATAGGCAGAGACTAGAATTTACAGCATCGGAAAATCACAAAATGGAAGAGAATCACAAAAGACTGGGAATCATGTCCCCGTCAAATTGTTACACACATTTTGGGGGTGACACAATTCAACCCGTGACAGACAGTTTGCGGTGCATGCCCCAGTGCTTTAAAGAAGCTTGTCATGGCCCCACTGATCTACCTGGCCATCACAGAAGTCGTTTTTTGAGGGCAGGAAGTACAGATAGTAGAATTTACGGAAAAGAGGGTCTTCCCTGGACAGAAAGATTGTCTCTGACACTCCTATAGGGAAGAGTTTTCCATTTTTAAACTCTGTGACATGGAGCACCAGTGGGGGGAATTTGTCGATGAAACAGATGAGGACGTTGGGCTGCCAGCTGCAGCAAGGCTGTTCAAAAGCAGCATCGCTTCCAGAGATTCCAGGGGAGCAGGTACATCATGGAAATTAGACTTCCAGGCCAAGGCTTATTGCTTCCCCTCCCCCACTGAAATGTGGTCCAAACCTATGCTACAAAAGCTGTTGAAACTGTGCCCTGAGGACTCTGCCTCACAGTCTCAGACAGTAATCTCTGACACTCTCACTATGGGACTTGAACAAATATGGAAGTGTAAGATATCTAAGGACCTTATTCCTGGGCCCTCCAGCATGGATCAAGGGTAGTGACTTTTTGTGAGAGGCTGTGGATGGCAGAGACAAAACATGTGTACATAAAGGAAGAAAGAAACCCCTAGGGTCTGCAGCACGCTAATAGGCTTGCTTATGATAATTGCTTATGGGCTGCTTATGACAAGCTTGTTGTGGGCTTGCTTCTGAGAAGTTTATTGTTGCTGCTGTTGTTCCCAATTTATGGCAACCCTGTGTGACCCCATGTAACTCCCTGAGCTGAAGCATTTATTTTAAAATTACACAACCCATGTCTAGGAAAGCAGCAGAGAGAGGTACTATTGATGTTCAGTGTATAGCTGCAGCATCTATCTCATGACATCCAGGTTGGCTTTGTCCATAGCTGTATTGGCCAGTGCACCCTGTCTAACAATGCCCAAACCAGTCTCAGGGCTTTAAAATACTGCCATGTCCTCTAAGCCAGGAATTCAGGGCAGACACTGTCCCATTTGCCTGGACACAGGTATAAGAGAAATAAGGGCTGTCACATGTACAGATACACGCACACGAACGTTTATTGCAGCACTGTCCACAATGGCAAAAAGATGGAATCAATGTAGGCGCCCATCAGCAGATGACTGGATAAACAAACAATGGTATATTTACGCAATGGAATACTAAGAAGTGATAAAGAACAACAATGATTATAGCCGAGGAAACACCTATAACCTGGAATCAACTGGAAGATATTATACAGAGTGAAATTAGTCAGTTGCAAACTTTCAAGTATTATATGAGATCACTATTATAAGGACTTAAGATTTAAGCACAGAAAAAAAATAAGTTTTGATGGTTACAGTAGAGAGGGAGGGAGGGGGTATTCATAGATTAGATACCAGATAGGAACTGGGTTAGGTGAAGGGAGTGATGACACATAGTAGAAGGGAGGCTAGCACAGCTAGACTATTAAAAAGCTAAAATCAAAACCAAACCCAGTGCCATCAATTTGATTCTGACTCATAGCAATCCTATAAGAGAGAATAGAACTGCCATATAAAATCTTTAAGGAGCTCCTGGCAGATTCGAACTTCCAGCCTTCTGATTATCAGACACAGTGCTTAAACACTATGCTATCAGGTTTCCTACAAGGCTAAAATGTTTCCTAAATACAACCCAACATTTTGAAGGACAGGTGTCTGGCAACCTTGGTGTCAGGGGATATCTGGGCTAATTGGCATAACTAAGTTTTTGTTTGTTTGTTTTTGTTGTTCTAAGAAAGTGTTCTAAATATCACTTTGGTGAGTAGCACCTGGAGTCTTAAAAGCTAGCAAGTGGCCATCTAAGTAGCATCAACTGATACCAACCCACCTGGAGCAGAGGAGAATGAAGGACATCAAAGACATGTAGAAAATATGAGACCAGCAGACAAAAGGTGACATAGAATCTGAGACTACATCAGCATGGGAGCAGAACAACTGAATGGTGTCTGACCACCAAAAATAACTGCCCTGAGAAGGAACCCAGTGGAAAGTCCCTAATGCAGTGGGAATAAAATGGGTGTACAGAACTAGAACTCTATTAAAAGACAACACCTGATGGTCCAACAGACCAGAAAGTCCCCTGAGAATGTGGCCTCCAGACTCTCTGTAAGCCCAGAGCATAAAACAGCACCAAAGCCAAATCTTCAGACAAAGACTGGAGTGGACTATAAGAGTGATGTTGGCAAAGAATGTGCTTCTTGGCTTAAATATGAAGCTGTCTGAGCAGCTCTTGTCTAGAAGTGAGATGCAAGGGTAGAGGTAGACAGGAATTGGCTGAATGGTTACAGAAAGTACAGGGTGGAGAGTAGGAATATGCTGTCACAGGGTAGGAAGAGCAGCTAGAGTTGCACAGAAGTATGGGTGTGGGGTCTTATATGGCAAATTGACTTGGATTGTAAACTGTTGCTTAAAGCACAACAAAATATTTGAAAAAAATGAAAGAGGAAAGTCATAGGAGCAGAACTGAGGCAGTAGAAGTCAGAATTAGTGAGACTGAAGACAAACTACTTAACACCAATTTATTTGAGGAAAAATCAGACAAAAGAATTTTTAAAAATGAAGAAATCCTAAGAATTATGTGGAACTCTATCAACAGGAATACCTATGAGTGGTTAGAATACCAAAACAAGAGGGACAACAGAAAATATGGAGAGAACTGTTGAAGATTCACTGGAAGAAAATGTCCCTGATATTGTGGAGGATGAAGATATCTGTCCAAGAAGCTCATCAAACCCCACAAAGAGTGGACCCCAAAAGAAAGTCAACAAGACATAACCAAAATCAAAGACAAATAGAGACATTTAAGGGCAGCTAAGGATAAATCACAAAAATAAGTCAAAGCTGAAACACTGAAAATAGGGAAACACAGATGTCAACATGTAAAAGATGACAATATTAAAATAAAAAAGAATGACTAATATAGCCACAGAATTTTCATATGGAGAAAAGTTAAGGTGATATCAAGAAATACATGTTTGACTTAAACTTACAAAAATAGAGGTAAGTTATAAAGTAACCACAAAGTAAGCTAACAAGTCTATACATCAAAATTTTAAAAATTAAAAAAAAAACAGGAAAAGCATAAAGACATAGCAATACAAAATTAATAGCAATGAAAAAGAGGAAAAGTGGATACATAAAGAAAAACGACCCAATACAGAAAATTAAGTTGAACAGAGAAACTGTTTCACAACACACACACACACACAAATACATCAAAATGACAGTGATAAACTCACACCTATTGTCTTAGTCATCTAGTGCCACTATAATAGAAATACCACCAGCAGATGGCTTTAAAAAAGGGAAATTTTATTTTGTCACAGTCCGGTAGGCTAAAAGTTCAAATTCAGGGCATCAGTTCCAGGACAAGGCTTTTTCTGTTGGCTCTGAACGAAGGTCGTTGTGGTCAATCATCCCCTGGGCTGGGAGCTTTTGAGGCCCAGGGATCCCAAGTCCTTTCAAAAAGACTGCTCTGCTTCTGGCACTGCTTCTTGGTGGTATGGGTCCCTAACTCTTTGGTTGCTTCCCTTTCCTTTGTATCCCAAGAGATTGCCTCTTATAGTAGAGCCCAGCCCTGCAGCACTAACACAACTGTCACCCATTCACTCTCATTAACATCATAGAGGCAGGGTTTACGCATATACCAGGAATCATGGCCTAGCCAAAATGCTACACACAGTTTTGGGGGGGACTCAGTTCAATCCATGGCACACAGCAATAATCATGTTAAATATAAATGGACTAAATACACCAATAAAGACAAAGGGAGTGGCAGAATAGATTAAAAAACCATGACCCATCTATATGCTGCCTATAAGAGACACAACTCAGACACAAAAACTCAAAAGATAGGAAAAAGTGTATCAAGCAAACAATACTCAAAAAAGAGTAGGAGTGGCAATACTAAACTCTGACAAGTAGACTTCAAAGTAAAAATCTACCACAAAGGAGAAGGAAGGACAATATATAATTATTAAAGGATCAATACACCAGGACATAACAATAATAAATATTTATGCACCCAAAATCAGGGCTCCAAAAACCATAAAACAAACTTTAACCACATTGAAAAGAGAAATAAACAGCTCCACAATAGTAGTAGACACTTCAACATACCACTCTCAGTGAAGAACAGAATATCCAGAAAGAAGTTCAGTAAAGACACAGAAGATCTAAAATCCACAATCAATCAACTTGACCTCATAGACATAAACAGAACACTTCATCCAGCAGCAGCCAAGCATACTTTTTTATCCAACACACATGGAACTTTCTCCAGAATGACCACATGTTAGGCCACGAAGCAAGCCTTAACAGAACCCAAAACATTGAAATATTACAAAGCATCTTTTTGGACCATATATTTGAATAAAACATACAGGTGTAAAACTTTAAGAAGAAAATGTAGGAGTTGGTGAAGAACTTTTGAGCATGATATCAAAAACATAAGCCATTAAAGAAAGATCAATAAATTGGACTTAATCAAAATTGAAATATTTTGTTCTACAAAATAGCATGTCAGTGAAATGACAAGACTAACTATAGACTGAGAAAATATTTTCAAACCACATATCTGAAAATAGTACCTAGAACAGAAAAGGAACTCTGTGTTCTCAATTCTTAAGCAAACAACACAGAAACAAACAACTCAAAAGCAACAATGCAATTATAGAATGGCCAAAGGATAAGAAGAAAACTTTACCAAAGAGAAGACACGTATTGCAAGTAAACCCATGAAAAGATGTTCAATATCACCAGTAATTAGGAAAATTCAAATTAAGAACAAGATGAGTTACCACTATACCTATTAAAACAGCTCAAATTTAAAAAATAGCGAAAATATTGAATGCTGGTAAAGAAGTGGTATTGGAAAAGAAACTATACTTGGTTACTGTTGAGTTGAGTGTTCTGTATATGTCTAAGATATAAAGTTGTTTGATTGTGGCATTTAGATCTTCCCTCTTTAATGATCTTCCTGGATGTTCTGTCCTTCAGCATAAACGGTGCATTGAAGTCTCCTACTGTTGTAGAGCTCTCTGCTTCTCTTTTCAATATTGCTAAAAGTTTGTTTTATATATTTTAGAGCTCTATGGTTGAATGTGTAAATATTTGTTACAGTTATGTCCTCTTAGTGTATTGATCCTTTAATCATTTTATAGTATACCTCCTTATCCTTTGTGGTGGATTTTACTTTAAAGTCTATTTTGTCAGAGACCAGTATTGTCGCTCCTGCTGTTTTTTTATCATTGTTTTCTTGATACGTGCTTTTCCATCCTTTGAGTTTTAGTTTGTTTGTGTCTTTAAGTCTAAGGTCTGTCTCTTACAGGCTGCGTATACATAGATTGTGTTTTTTATCCATTCTGTCACTCTCTTCCTCTTTATTGGTGTTTTTAATCCATTTACATTAAGCATAATTATTGATAGGTATGAATTTACTACTCTCATTGTGATGTCTTTGTGTACGTGTGTCTGTGTGTGTGTTGTTGACAGTTTCTTTATTCCATTTTATTTACTGTGCTGAGTCATTTTCTTTTTCTTTTCAGTCTTTTCAGTGTTATTGACTTTTTATTTGCCAAATCATTATGTTTTTCTTGTTTTTTATTTTGATTAGCCAGATTGGTAGTTTCCTTTGTGGTAACACTAATATTTACCTTTATTTTTTCTACTTAAACCAATCTTTTATTTCTTGACTTACTGTCTGTATGACAGATCAATGACTACATTGTTTAATTCCTCTTTTTTGTTTTAATGTTGTCATATTTCATATATTGATGTCTCTGGTTCCCTAGTTTCAGTGTTTTAGCTTTAATTTATTTGTGATTGCCCTATCTGGATTGATACTCACTTGTTCTGTTTTGTGCTCTAGTCTTGGGCTTTTATCTATGTTAACAATTTTCTAACCTGAAGACTCCCTTTAGTTATTTCTTGCAATTTTGCCTTGGTTTTCACAATTTCCCTAAACTTTTGTTTATCTAATAAAGTCCTAATTTTGACATTATATTTGAGAGACAGTTTTGCCAAATACATAATTTCTCACAGGCAATTTTTTTCCTTCAAGACTTTTTATATGTCATCCCACTGCCTTTTTGCCTGCACAGTTTTGTGCTGAGTAGTCAGAGCTTAGTCTTCATGACTGTTCTTTGTAGATAACTTTTCATTTACCTCTAACTGCTCTTAAAATTCACTCTTTATAGAGTTCCTGACAGAGCAGGAGAAAAGTTGGGTGCAGAACTGAAATTTTAGTGAAAGTACCAGACTTAATGGTCTGTCTGAGACTGAAGGAACCCCAGAAGACATGGCCCCTGGTCTCTCTGTCCATCACTAATGCCATCCCAGAAGCTAACTCTTTGGACAAAGATTAGACTGCACTATAAGACATAAAATGATGTTTGTGAAAACAGTGCTTCATAGCCCAAATAGATACATGAGACTAAATGGACAGCTCCAGTCCAGTCTAGAGGCAAAAAGGGACAGCAGCTGGTTGAACAAGCATGAAGAAATTTGGGATGGAAAAGAGGAGTGTGCTGTCACATTATAAAGAGAGTAACTAGGGTCACATAAAAATGTGTCTAAATTTTTGTATGAGAAACTAGCTTGAACAGTAAACTTTCATTTAAAGCACAATTTAAAACATACATGTGACAGCACTTGGGGAAAAACTCTTTTATTTTGGCAAGTTTGATTATAACATGTCTTGATGACTTTTTTTTGGAATCTACCAGGGTGGGTTTTAATGAGCTTCCTAGATAGATATTGTCTCACCTTCCACACTAGCAGGGAGGTTTCTGATGGTAAATCTTTAACTATTCTCTCTTTATTGTATATCACCCCTCCTCCCATTCTGCTACTCCAGTTATTTGTAGGTTATTTCTCTTGATAGAGCCCTACATAATTCTGAAGAGTTTATTCATTTTTTTAAGTTCTTTTATCTGATTTTTCCTCAGATATATTGGTGTCAAGTGCTTTATCATCAGTCTCCCTAATTTTGACTTTCATTGCCTCAATTCTGCTCCTGTTACTTTCCATCGAGTTGTCTAATTCTGAAATCTTGTTGTTAATCTTCAGAATTTCTGTCTGCTGTTTCTCTTAGGATTCTTGCAGCCCATTAAATTTGTCATTATGGTCTTGTATAGTCTTCTTAAGGTCCTCAGTTGTTTTGTCTGTGTGTTGCTTGTCTTGTCCTGAGTTTTGTCTAATCTCCCTCCTGATATCTTGAAAAGCTCTGAATATTAATCTTTTGAATTCTAACTCCAGTAATTCCATGAAGTTCTCTTCCTCTGGAAGATTCCTTGATTGTTTGTTTGGCGTACTCGCTGAAGCCATCGTGGTCTATCTCTTTATGTGGTTTGATATTGACTGTCATCGCCGAGCCATCAATAAGTTATTACGTTTATTTATTGAATGTTTACTCACTGAGTCCTAGTTATTTTGATAGGCCCAAATAGCTGCTCGTGTAAACTAGTTTGATTATTGAGGCCTTTGAAGCTCTGATTCGAGCTGCTGCTAGGTATGAGTCCAGAAACCCATTTACTTTTCTTGCATGGATTTAGCACAGGTGCCCAGGTAGTCTATCATCAAGTATGTGGCACAGGCTCTCACCTAGTCTTAGACGGGCAGAAGTAATTGCAGTAGACATAGCTATCTGGCTGGTATCAGGGATCATGAACTCAGAAAAACGGCACCAACAGCTGTCTCTGAGTGTCTGGGAGGAAAGCATGTTCCTGCTCCCTAGATCACGTAGGTGGGTAGGCTTTGTGGCTAGACGATGGTCACCCAGTGCTGTTGGCTGGAAGGACTGGCAGGCACCACCTACTCTTAGACCCTTATTGCAGGTGCCTAGGTGGCATGAGTAAAGCCACTAGTCAGCAGGCCCCTAATGTGGGTAGGTAAGGATCCTCCTTAACGGGTGGAGCGGTGTCAAATACCATGCACCTGCCACTCCACCATATAACTGATAGAGCTGAACTTAGGCTTCAGGTGTATACCTTGTTGCACCATCCTAATGAAGGCATATGTTGTTGAAAGTGGCCTACAGAGGTCTATGCAGGGGTGGAGGGCATTCAAAGTTTGTGGACCCTTTATGCCTGTGCCTATGCAAAAGGGCTGTGCCTGCCCTGAGTTTCCAGCTAGGGAAGCTGGCAGATTATTTTTTCCTGTTCATTAATTTGGTCTCTCTCCAAAGCTAGGAGAATGGGTTAGGGCATGTGAGGGGTCCTACTTCCAGCCCAGCCGATGTGGAAATCACTGAAGCCAGCCTGGATCTGGTGCAAAACAGGGAGTCAGCAGGTAAATGGGAGAGAGTTTCTTCCCAAAGAGGCTGCTTTTTCATCTGTGTGGTATGGTAGACACATGTACTTATCTTTTGCTGATTTAGTGCCACTTCTTGCTGGTTCTGGAGGGTTTGGCAGACTCTCCATCACTTGGTCCCTCCCAGTGTGGAATATGCATCCCAAGCGCCACTGCTTGCCTCACCGTGCATGCCAGTTGATGCAGCCTGCAAGTTGCCCATTCCCACCAGGTTAGGTCTTGCAACACCTTGCTGCTTCTGAACTATTCCTCCCTCCCACTACCACTCAGTCTGAGTCCTCGACTTTTGCTTTCAGCATTAAAGGCTCCTAGATTCTTATGTATAATCTACTCACTTTTTTTCAGATCTCTGGTGTAAGAGGGACAAGAGAAAGCATCTGACTACTCTACCATTGGCCTCATCTCTCAAGAGTCTTCCTCTTATTTTTCATGTCAGTATGGGATGCATTAGGCTACAGCAGGAAAATGCTCCCATTAGTAACAACTAGAAAACTCAGGATAAAATTTTAAAATCATTTTTCTTAATGATACCACTAAGCTAAGAAATCAAATAAGGCTAGATGAATTAAAATTTCAAAGCAGAACCATTGGAATATAGGCTTGTGTTTGACTACCACTTGTTTCCTTGGTGACATTTACTAATTATGAGTGTGGCCTATAAACTAGAGTGGCCTGTAGAGCAGAGGCTTACTGACGGAGGGATGAGACACCAGTTGTGAGTATTGTTCTGGAGTGTCATACTTAGAAAACTGGGCACCTCAGACACTCTGGTTTCATCATGAGACATTTGCTGAATTTGGATGCTGTACTTTGACTACTTTGGGAAAAAAAGAAAAACCATTGCCTTGTAATCTATTCTAACCATAGCAACCCTGTAGTATAGAGCAGAACTGCCCTCATAAGGTTTCCAAAGGACTTGCTGACCTTTTGATTGGCCACAAATTGCTTAGCCACTTAACCACAGTGCCACCAAGGCATAGCAGTGTAAAATTTCTCACTATTCAGTGGTGTTTAGAAAACAAAGATCTACCATTGCTAGGCATCCCAAAACAAATCAGATTAAAGTAAGTCTTTGTGAGGGAGTGAGTAATTGATAATTAGTATCTACAGCCACTTATCATCTGAGTGCTTTTACTGAGTGCTTGCTAAATGCATAAAACCAAACATACTGCCATTGGGTCAATTCCAAATGCTTGCTAACCAAAAAAAACAAACCATTGCCATCGAGTGGATTTCAACTCATAGTGACTCTATAGGACAGAGTGGAACTGCCCCACAGCGTCTCCAAGGAGCACCTGGTGGATTCAAACTGCTGGCCTTATGGTTAGGAGCTGTAGTTCTTAACCACTAAGCAACCAGGAATTGCTTGCCAGTAGCTGAAAATCCAGGCTTGACCTCTGGCAGATGGCTACTTCCATGGATTAAGACAAAAAACCAACGCACTGCCATCAAGTCTATTCCAACTCACAGTGACCCTGTAAGACAAAGTAGAACTACCTCCCACAGGGTTTCCCAGGCTGTAAATTTTTGTGGAAGCAAATAACACATCCTTCCCCCTCAGAGCAGAGTGGAGTCTGACTGCTGACCTCTGGTTAGCAGCTGAGGGCTTTCACCAGAAATTTTGGTATTTGATGTGGTGTCAAAATGACATTTGAAAGTTAAGTGTCTTGAGAACATTGCAGGTCTTCTCATTCGTTAAATATGGAAGATACGTGGAACAAGAAACTAAATAAGCTGAGGAAAAACTTTGAAAACATTATCCTTAGTCAATCAAGTCAATCACAAAAGAGCAACTTCGTGTGATCTCACTTACAATAACAAGAACAGGCAAATGTACAGAGACCAAAGCGTATTAGTGGCTACAAACAGCAAGAGGGAGGAAGAAAAGGGTACCCACTGTTTAGGAAGCAGTGAATTTTTGTTTATGGTGATGGAAAATTCGGCAATGATTATGGGTGATGGTTGTGTATCTTGATTATTGTAATTAATAATCTAAATTGTATATCTGAAAATACTTAATTGACTAATGTGTCATATATGTTCATATATACCCACAACTTTAAAAATTGTTTAGTGATTTAAGTTGAAACTTTGTGAAGTTCAGACTAAATCTCTGGTTTTTCAGGACTGGGAAGACAAAAAACACCAAGCTCTTGACAGAAAGTTATGAAAGGTCACACTTGAAGAATGGGGAAAGAACGTAAGTAGAATGAGTCATACCACAACCACACAGTGCTAACCAGTTGAATCACTGAATGAACAGGAGTAGCCTACAGCTCACCTTCCCACACTAACAGAGGAAAGGGGAGATTCTTTCTTGATGGAAGAAGACATCATTAACATCTCTATAATTCTTTTCCTAGAAATTTCCCACATGCAATAAAATCTATGATACTGGTGAATATACAGAAGTCACCTGACTGATAAAAGACAACAGAAACAGATCCATGCAAAATTCTCATATTGGAATTAGCAAAAAAATAAAAATAAAAATTATGATAATGCATTTGAATAAAAGAAATAGAAGTTATAAAAGTTTCAGAAGATACCTGTGTTTTTAGTTTAAAAAAATCAGATTGACACATTTGAAATTAAAAAAAAAATACATCTCAAGCAAAGATCTCAGCAGAAAGACTACAAAGAGTAGAAGACAGGGTTTTTGAGGTGGAAAATAGAATTTAAAAAAACAGACATTAGTTGCCAGTTTATTAAAATACTATTTATTGGTTGTTTGATTCCCTGTAGACTAAACGACACAGCACTGGAGAGTTGATACAGATCTGTGGTGGGACACTGCTAAGTATATTGTTAGCCTTGCCAGCTGACAACAAACAGCTTCTGGTGGTACTCTGAAACAAGTTTGGGGAAAAAAAGCAATAGCCAGACCAATAGCTGCAAACCATGTACCAAGAGTTGTCCTAATTTACTGCAGCAATGAAACTACATCTGGGACAACAACTGCAATCAGAGACACCACTTAAGTTTTCAATAATCCACTGTTATTCCTCAAGATCCATCTGTTTTTCGCACAGGACAAACAGGCAAGTTGAATGGGAGGTGGAGGAATCACCAGCCCTGCACTGCTCAAGTTCTTGATGACGGCAGTAATCTCTACAGTCACTCTAGGAATGCAGTTTTTCATTTGGTTTACTATTTTCTTAAAAAAAGGGCAGTTCTAAGAGTTTCCATTTGGCTATCACAGCAGTCCTTACTCCATTTATCAAGGATCCAGTGTGGGTGCTTGCCAGTTGCTGAGTATATCTGTTCCAATTATGCATTTGGAACTGGGGAAATCACTACAGGATGTGTTTGGTAACCCACTGGCCTTACTGCGAGACAGACATCAACCAACACTCCATTAATAACCAAATCTCCATACACCTCCACACTGACTTGTGGGCTACAGTGACATTTTGGATCTCCTGAATTTAGCATTTGTTCAGAGCCAGTATTCAGTAATCCCAAAAATTCTGATTATTTTCTTTCCCCTGATGAAGAGGCACTCCTGTAAAATGTCATAGATCCCTTAAAGGAAGGCTTATAGAAAGATTAAGAGTACAAAGCTTTGGCAGTATAGTAAGGACCTTTCTCAGAGACACCCAGCCACCCCTTCATTCAAAGGATTGTGAGTCTTTAAGCTTGCTCAAGTCTGGGAATTGATTGAGAGGCTGTGACTCCATTCTGGCAATTCAAGTAAGAATTCTGTTGACTGAGAGTTCTTCTGCTTGTACAGATCAAGTAAATATTTAGATTTCCTGTCTATTTCACTCTTGGGACACGATGACTAAGTAGCCAACGCCATAAATTCATACAAATCAGACTATTCTGGTTACTGCTTTGACCCCACCATCCATTAAGGTAACCATGCTCACTTTGTCTTTGTGGATTGAGTATTGCCACTTGGCCCCTCCCATCACAGGGTCTAATCCATTCCAGTTGTTGTTAGGTGTTGTTCTGAATCATGGTGACCCTACAAATCAAGGTAAAATTGACCCATAGTGTTTCCAAGGAGCAGATGGTGAATTTGAACAGCTGACCTTTGAGAGGGAAGCTGAGCTCATAACCACTGTGCAACCAGTGTTCCAGTATCCATTGCATTAAAGTGTCTTAACTCAGTTAGGGCAGCTCCCCCTGTCAACTATCACTTACATGAAACAGCAATCACAGCAGTGTTCAAGGACACTGGGGCTCCTTTCACAAATTTGTTCCTCACCATTGTGATAAAAAAAAAAATGTGGCCCTAGGCCAACCATATGTGGGACTGTAGGTCTAACCTGATAAATAAATCCACCCTAATATGCCAGTTTCCCTAAGGCTTTTGAAACCTTCTTCTACAGTCAAGTCTGTACTTCAGCTTGACTAAATGTAGCCCACTGCATAAACCATGCTTCAGTGACTCAGCCAGATAAACTAGTAGATCTTTTCCTAACATCTTGAGATGAAACACTGAATAAAAAATAGGTGCCTAGTAGGCCTGTATCAATAAACTCAGACTTTTCCATCTCAGTTGTTTTGCAATATCATCACACCCTTAATAGCATAGTCTCTGGGTTTCTTTTTGTACATATTAGAGAGGTGAAGCAGTCCTTTTGGAGTGTAGCATGCCTCCTCCTAGGTCACATCTCATACTTCATCTTTTTGGGTTTGCTGACACTGAAGTTCAGTCTAGAATCCAAAATGGGTGGTAGGGATACGTCTTGGGAACATTTAGCATTGTCATATAAGTAACCTGCATTGATTAACACCCCAGGCAATGACTCAGATAAAGACTCTTCAGACACAGAGGTGTTAATCTCATCATATGGGAACAGAGAGGCTAATGGTTTTACTGAGCAGGGTAGCTTAGCAGACAAACATGAAGCAATCTCTTCAGATGGGAGTGAGAGTGATTCAAAAGAATATAAGTGCTTGCCACCCCCAGCGTCTTGACTATCTGCCCATATGACCCCATCTCAAGTTTCAAGATCCCATTTGTTCCCATTCAATGCCCTCACTTTAACTTCAGACACCTCTCAAGGTTGGGGAATTGAGTTGATGTTGCAATTCAGCCACCCTCACAATAAGACTCTTTGATTTTCAGCAACATCAGCTCTGTTACTACAAGAAATGAGACTTTCTTTCAAGGCACAAGTGGAAACTGTCAGCTCATTTATGCGGGGCTTGGACTTGAACTCTGAAGCCCTGAGCTCATCTCTTTCGCCACTTTGTCTAGTAAAGCTAGGACTTATTAATTGGCTTTGTTATACTTCACACTGTGACAAAACTGAAGAAGGATTTCATACACTTCATCACTCAGAGCCTCACCTTTAACCAATACGTCATCTATTGGTGGTGATATTTTGCATATTTCTGTTGTCACCACACCATGGATTAACAGTGCCCTATTCGGTGGAAATAAAGTCATCAACATCTTTAAGACTAACTAGACTTGAGAACAAATTTAGAAAATTCATCTTTACAGTTTGTTTATCAAGAACCACTCTCAGTACCAAAATTCCGAGGCTCGGTTCTCTAGAGAAGCAAAATTGATAAAGCCTATAATTGATAAAAGTTGATAAAATTAATAAAGCCTACACGTAGAGAGAGATTTATATTAAGGAAATGGCTGACATTATTGTCAAGGCTGGAATATCCCAAGTCTGTGAACAGGCTGAAGACTTCTTTGAATCACATAGCTACAGGGGCAGGTAAACTCTAGATTGACAAGTCAGATACTTGTGTTCTGGCTCACAGGTTGTGAAAACCAACGGATCCCAAGATTAGCACGCAAGATGGTAGGTAAACTGCTAGCTCAAATCCCAAGAACTGGAGATCATACAAATGTAGCCAGCTGCAGGATCTGGTGCAATCAAAAGCCCAAGAGCTTTGCCAGAAATACTATCCATATTAGATAAATGTCACATCCTCTGGGAAACTCTCCTTCAACTTACCGGTCACTCACAACAGATCCCATAATGGAGGTGATCACTTTATATCAAACCTCATCATGGAGGTAATCACACTATTATACAACTGCCAAACCTCATGTCATAGATTGAATTATGCCCCCCCAAAAATACATGTAGCCATATGGCTGGACCATGATTCCCAATGTTTTATGAATGTCCTCCACTTTGTGACTTTTCCTATGCTGTATGTTAAAGGATTAGGGTGGAACCGTAAATCTCTTTCTAAGATCACCTTCCTGCTCAACTGTAAAGGGAGTTTCCCTGAAGTATGGCTTGCACCACCCTTAATCCTTTCATCCTACAAGAGACAAAAGGAAAGGGGAGCAAGCAGATAATTGGAAACCTCACATCTTCAAGCAAGAAGCACCAGGAGTACAGGACATCCTTCAAATCTAAGGTTCCTGTGCCAAGATGCTCCCTGGACAAAGACTGATGCCATACTGGACTTTCCTCCAGAGCCAACAAGGGGGAAAGCCTTCCCCTGGGGCGGGCATCCTGAATTTGGACTTGTAGTCTACTAGACTATATCAGAATAAACTTTCCTTTGTTAAAGCTATCCACCCTGTGGTATTTTTGTTAGAGCAGTACCAGCTGACTAAAATACATCATAACTTCCAAACCACTAAGAATCATGCCCAGTCAAGTTGACACACAACCTGAATGGTCGCAGGAACTTATCTGAGGCAGCCTTAGCTGGATTTATTTTAAGGTGGTGCAAATCTGCCATGGAAAACTATGGCCCGCACAAGCAGGAGGGGGTTAAGGAAGACCTTAGTGCTGCGTGAGCCAACAGCTGCTGTCAAGTCAATTCCAATTCATAGCAGCCCTACAGGACAGAGTAGAACTGTCCCATAGAGTTTCCAAGAAGTGACTGGTGGGTTTGAACTGCTGGCCTTTGGGTCAGCAGCATAGCACTTGATCACTACACCACCAGCACCACATGAGAGTCCTCTTAAACTTCACTGAGGCCCTGTCTTCACCATCTAGTATTGCTATAACAGAAACACCACACACGGATGGCTTTAACAAAGAAAAGTTTATTCTGTCACAGTGCAGCAGGCTAGAAGTCCAAATTCAAGGGAACACCGTCTCTATCTCTGTCGGCTCTGGAGGAAGATCCTTGTGTTACATTAGTTTTTCTTTGATCTGAGAGCATCTCAGCACAGATCTGAAGGATGTGCCTTGCTCCCAGTGCTGTTTTCTTAATGGTATGAGGTCAACTCCCAAATGGCTTCCTTTACCTTTTATGTCTTGTAGGATAAAAGATGGTGCAAGCTCAGTCTACAACAGTGAAAAGGTGGAATCAATCCAAATGCCCAACAACAGGTGAATGGATAAACTATATTGTATATATATATACTCAATGGAACACTACACAATGATAAAGAACAATGATGATTTTAGGAAGCATCTCATAACCTGGTTTCAACTGGAAGATGGTATGTTGAGTGAAATTAGTCAGTGACACAAGGTCAAATATTGTATGAGACCCCCACTATAAGGATTTAAAAACAGACTCATATACAGAAGAAAAGACTCTTTGACAGCTGCAAGGGAAGGAAGAGAGGGAGAAAGAGGTCTGGTTATAGATTAGATCGTTGATAGAAATTTGGTTGGGTGAAATCAGTGACAGCACACATTAGAAATAAGATCGATTTAACTGGACTTCAATATAACCTGAAAACTCTTCCTATCTTAATCCAATATTGCAAGGACAGAGTAGCAGAGGCAGGGTCTGGGGAGCGTGCTCTCAAGGGACATTGAGGCCAACTGACATAACTAGCCTATTGCTAAAAGAGCCTTCTCCACCCCATATTGGTGAGTGGCATCTGGGGTCTTAAAAGCTAGCAAGCTGCCATCTGAGCTACAACAAATTGTCCCAACTCAGCAGGAACAGATGATCATGGAGGACAAAAACAACATGGGGAAAAGAGAACCCAGAAGACAGAAAGACCCACGTGAATGGGTGACTACATCACCATGTGACCAGAAGAACCAGATGGTGCTCGGCCACCACCAGTGACAGCCATGATGAGGCTCACAAAGTTGAGTCCCAGTGGCAACCCAAGAGTATAAAAGGGTGCACCCTGAGAACTCCACTAAAAGACCACGACTGATGGTCTGAAGGCCTGGGAGTTCCCGTGGGAGCATGGCCCCTGTTCATAAATCATTACTGTGGTCAAATACTCAAACACAAATGGACTGAATGTAGCAACACAGAGTGATCATGTCATGTGTGCACTTTATGGTTCTATGCATCTCTAGGATGTCGTCCTGCTGACCTCTTGCTAGAGGGGAGTGGAGAGGGTTCAGAAAAGGGGACAGGAGATTGTCAAGAGGATTTGATGTGTATAGAACAGAAAGGTGAAGTGTGGTCTTAACCGGGCAAGGAGAGCAGTAGAGGCTGCACATAGGCTGGCACGCATAAACTGGATTGTACACTTTCACTGAATCACAATAAATAAATAAATAAGGTGGTGCGAGCTATCATACCCCAGGGAAGCTCCTTTTACACTGGATCAGGGAGGTGACCACCCTAATCCTCCTCAACAGAATCCAGTCACACCCTCTTGACCACAAGAAGAGATTAGGATTTTAGTAAAAAATCTAAAAATGGAGGACAGTCACACAATACCAGGAATGACAGCCCAGTCAAACTGCTACACACGTTTGGGGGAACAAGGAGGGAATGTAATTCAGTCTATGACAAGCCCAAAACCAATGGGCACTACGACTGAGACGACTTGCAAGAACAGAGAGACAGACAGGTCTAGACAGACCAGGAGGCAGCGCCAGCAAGACATCGCGAGTTTTTCGGTTGCCAGCGCAGGGATGCCAGTGAAGAACAGACTAAAAAAATAACCTCAACATCACCACAGTACAGTCAGTGCCCCTGGGCACACCGTGAACGCCCACGCTCCCAGGCAAGCTCCCTGAATACCAGTTACCAAGAATCCAGATCTCCTGAAATAACTCCAGGGCTAATGAGATGGGGGCAAGACCTTCGGATAAGAGTGCCATCTAGTGGTTCACAGAAGAAGATACCAGTCGTGCCACCACGGAGGCATTCTAACAGGAAACCTGAGGGGCTGAGGGGTGCTGCCTCCTGGCATTCTTAGACCTGTGACAATTGGAGGGAGCCATGGCTTTCTTCCATGGAGTGGCTGGGTGTGGGTCTCAGACTTTTCATTGGCGACCAGACAGTTGGATGTTCCTCTACCACGGCACCCTAGCAGAAACTTAAACCAAAATAAATAAATAAATAAATTTAAAGAAAAGATAACAAAATGGTTCAGTTCAACAAAAACTCATTTAACAAAAAACACAAAATCACAAGAGAAGAAGGAATACTCAAAAGCAAAACGCGAAAAAGAGGAAATCCCCCATACGGAGACCAGAATAATGCAACGAACTGATAATTTTCAGACTATGGTGCTAAAGACGTGTAAAGAAAGAAAAAAAAAATACAGAAAACAAACTAGCAGAGTTCGGGAAGTAAATGGAGGAGCAAGATGAGACATTTGACAAGAATTCAAAAGCGTTTTTAAAAAGCTGAAGAGAACTACTGGAAATGAGAAATAAAATATCTGAACTAGGAAAAGCAAGTGAAACACTCAACAACAGAGTCAAACAAGCAGAAGACAGGCTATCTGAATCAGAAGACAACATTATGGAACTTACCAAGTCTCAGCAGAAAAAAGCAATAAAAAGGTGAACACCCCCCCCAAAAAACATAGAATTCAATTAAGAAATCTGACATTAGATTTATTGGACTCTGAGAGCACTGCAATAATAATAAAGGCATAAAACAATCTTCCAAGTCATAAACAGAGAAAATTTCTTAGACATCAGCAAAGAACCAAACCTGCAAATCAAGAAGCTACACAAATGCCAATAACTTATTGAGGGACACAAAAATATCAACTCCATGACATATCCTAAAAATTCAAAATCAAACACAAGAAGAGAATTTTGAAAACAGCAAGAGAAAAATGCAGTTTAACATACCAAGGATCTTTGATGAGAATCAGGGAGAATATCTTCCCCAAAAATCTGGAGGTCAGAAGCAATGCAGTGACATTTATAAAATACTGAATTTAAACAACTGCCAATTGAGAATAATTTTCCCAGTAAAGTTGTCATTCAAAGTGTGGAATAATTAAGAAATTCCCAAATAAAAAGAAGCTCTGTGAATTTGTCACTACCAGACCAGCTTTGCAAATATTACTCAAGGGAGTGTTCCAAATGGAAAGGCAAAAACATTAAGAAATGCATACAATCTAATCCTATAAGGTATAACAGGTTGTAAATTGATGTTAATGAAAAAATTTCAACACAAACAGGACAGAAGTATATCAGAAACAGATTTATCATGTAAAGGTTATATGCTAATAGTTATTCATAGGCTAGATGCTGCAGTAATTGCAAGTCATGCAATGTAACAAATGTGGCAACCACTAAGAAATCACTGAAAAGAAACACTCAGGAGAAAAGAAGCAAGTTCACAAAAAGGCTCATCACAAGTAAACATCCAAATACAATCAAAAACAGAAAAGCCAATAAAATAAGTCAACAAGACATAAGACACTCAAAAAATAAATAACAAAATGAGGTAAGTGATCTGTTTTCAGTAACAATCTTAAATTTAAATGGCCTAAATGCACTTTGAAAAAGGCAGAGAGTGGCAGAGTGGACTAAATAAAGAAAAATAAAAAAACATGATCCATCCTTTTGCTGTCACAAGAAGCACAACTTAGACACAAGGACACAGACTGAAAATAGAAGATGGTTACTAAAATTCCAAGCAACCAATAATAAAAAACAGCAGGTGTGTCTATACTGATATTAGATAAAATAAACTTTACATCAAAATTTCTCACAAAGGAAAAGAACCACACAATCATGTCAGTTGACACACAAAAGGGGTAAAGGAGGATGTGACTTAATAATAAAAGGGTCAGTTCAAAAAGGATACATAACAATTATAAATATATATGAACCTAATACCAAAGCTCCAAAATACATGTAACAACTTTTGACTAATATGAAAGGAGAAATAGACAAATCCACAATGATAGTAGGGTACTTCAACACAACACTTTCAATTAGAACGTATAAAAAGAAAATTGCTAAAGACATTGAGAACTTAAATAGAAATTGCAAAACAATTGGGCCTTTCACTCAAAATCAGAACAATACACATTCTTCTCCAAAGCCCATGGATCAGTTTCCAAAATAGGCCGTATGTTAAGTCACAAAACAAGTCTCAACAAAATTAAAAAATTGAAATCATACAAAGCACCTTCTTGAACCATAACAGTATGAAACTAAAAAATCAACAACAGGTTAAATAAGAGGGAAAATTAAACTAAATAAGTAAAATAATTTTTTAAAAAGTTATTGGGTCATATGTGAAATCAAGAGTGAAATTTTAAAATTCCTAGAGTCAACTGAAAATGAAAACACAGCTTATCCAAACCTTTGGAACACAGCAAGAGCAGTGGTCAGAGAAGAATTTATAGCAATAAATACCTGCATTAAAAAAAGAAGCTCAAAAGCCACTAACTTAAACCCACAACTTAAACAAATAGAAAAAGAAAGAGAAGCCAAAAACAATTATAAAAATACAAATAATAAAAACCAGAGCAGAAATAAATGCATTAGAAAATAGAAAAACAATTGAAACAATAAACAAAACCAGAAGTTATTTCTTGAAATAATCGACAAAATACACTAACCTCTGGCTAGACTGACAAAAGAAAAAATCCAGAAGAGGCAAATAAACAAATTAAGAAATGAAAATGGTGATGTTACAGAGATCCATCAGAGATAAAGATCATAATTGATTACTATGAAGAATTATACTCCAACAAATTTGACAGTCTAGCTAACAAACTAAAGAAATACCTCAAAAAATTCATACACAGTGATCAAGTGAGATTCATACCAGGATTACAAGGATGGTTCAATATCAGAAAATCAATGTAACCCATCACATAAATAAAACAAAGGAAAAGAACCACACAATCATGTCAACTGACACACAAAAAGCATCTGATAAAATTCAACACATTTCCTGATAAAAACTCTCAGCAAAATAGGAATATGAAGAAAATTCCTCAACATACTTAAAGGCATATGTGAAATCAAGAGTGAAAAACTAACAGCAAACATCATACTGAATGGAGAAAGACTAAGAACCTTCTCTCTGAGAATAGGAACAAGACAAGGATGCCCATTATCACTGCTCTTATTCAACATTGTACTACAAGTACTAGCCAGTATAATAAGACAAGAAAAAGAAATAAAAAGTATCCAAACTGAAAAAAAAATTAAAATCATCACTATTTGTAGATGACATGATCCTATACATAGAAGACCCTAAAGATTCCACAAGGAAACTACTAGAACTGATAGAAAAATCTGGCAACACTACAGGATACCAGATCAACACACAAAAATCATTGAATTTTTCTACATTAACAAAGACTACCCTTGCCAAAAAAAAACCCTAACAAAATAACTCCATTTACAATAACCACTAAATCAACAAAATATCTAAGGAGTAACCTAACAAGGAACATAAAAGACTTATACAATGAGAATTATAAACACTGCTATAAGAGACTCAAAAGAGACATACAAAAACAGAAAGACACTCCATGCTCCTGGACAGGAAGGCTTTATATAGTGAAAAGACCAATACTACCTGAGTACTACTGGTTTGATGAGTAGTGTCTGGGGTCTTAAAAGCTTGTGAGCAGCCTTCTAAGATACAATTATTGGTCTCTACTCATCCAGAACTAAACAGGAAGAAGGAGATGAAAGACTCAAAGAAGAAACTAGTCTACAGAACCAATACTCTGTAAACAACTATGTCACCTACACTAAGACCAGAAGAACTAGATGACACACAGTTACCACTGCCATCCATTTCCAACCAGGGACTCAACAGATGGACCCCGAGATAAAGGAAGAAAAACGCAGAACGAAAGTCAAATTCATTAAAATAAAAAATAATGTTTATACTTACTGGGCTGGTAGAGACCGGATGAGCCCCTAAAGCTTTCACCCTGAGATACTCTTTGAATTTGGAAATCAAAACACTCCCAAGATCACCTTTCAGCCAAGTGACAGATTGGTCCATAAAATAAATATGATCATCCAGAGTACTGTGCTTCTTAAAAAGTCACCTAGATGAAACTGAAAGGTAGACATTTACCTCAGAACAAGGATGAGAAGGCAAGATGAGACAGGGAAGCTACATAAATGAAAACAGAAGACCAAAAATGAAACTAATAAGAATGATGATATATTTTCAAAAATGCAAACAAAGTCACTGAATAATACGTACAGAAATTGATGAGAATCTAATTTCCTGTATAAACTTTCACCAAAAACACAATTTTTTTAAAGGCAGGAACTCAAGCAAATACTTGTACATTATGTTTACTGCAGCACTATTCACAAAAGATAGAACAGCCTAAATGTCCATCAACAGATCAATGTGTCAACAAAATGCAGAGTATACATACAAGGGAATATTAATCATAGAGAGAAAGGAAGTCAATATACATCACAACATGTAAGAACCTTGAAATACTATAATTAATGAAGGAAGTCAGTCACAAAAGGACAGATACTCTACAGTCCCACCTGTAGGAAAGATCTAGAATAGGCAAATGTATAGAGACCAAAGTTTATTAGCAGCTGCCGGAGACAGGAGCAGGAAAGGAAGACATAACATTTAGAGGACACAGAGCTTCTGTTAAGGAAGGTGAAAAAACTAGGAAATGATGACGGTTCAACAACATGATGAATGTATGAACTGTCACTGAATTCTTCACCTGAAGATTGTTAAAATGGCACATGACTTCTTACCTTATATTTACCACAATAGTAAATTAATCAATGAATGAAGTTAAAAACCAGTATTTAGGAACCTCACAAAAGTTTGAAAATGCCCATATAGTTTCTAGTATGGGTTATAATTCAACTCAAAGAAAACAAAAGTCCTCACGACTGGACCAATAAGCAAAGTCATGATAAATGGAGAAAAGAGCACCCCGCAGAAACAATGTAGGCAAAGATAATGGTATGATATACATAAAACCTTAAAAGTCTTAAAAGTGCTTTTTTTTTTTCTTTTTATACATAAAGCCTTAAAAGTGCCAACCACAAATAACATATCCTGTAAAACTCTCTGGCAAATGTAATGGCGAAATTAGGACATTTCCAGATAAACAGAATTAAAGAGAAATCATAAAAACCAAACCAGACTTAAAAGAAATATTAAAGGTAGAGAACCAACAACATTAGACAACAGCCTGAGTCTAGGACGGCATCAACCAAATATCAATCTAGGTAAAGAACTCTCAATAATAAAACAAAGCTAAAACATTTTAACCAGAGATGCCAATTTGTAAATGATGACAGCATCAAAACAATAAAAGGTGGAAAAAATATTGTAGGTACATAACTTTCAAACGGAGAGGAAACCTAGGAGATACCAAATAATAAAACACTGGTTTAAACTTAGAACGTGATGATAAATCTCAAGGTAACCACGAAGAAAGTTAACAAATCTATTAATCAAAATGAAAAAGAAGAAAAATAAAGATACTTAGTAACAAAAGAAACAAAAATTCACAAACTCAGCACAGGAAAGTAAGAGGAACAAAGAAAATGTCAGCACCATACATACACCAAAAAAAAGCAGCAATATGACAGCAACAAACTCATACCTTCCAATAATAACACTGAATGTAAATGAATTAAATGCACCTGTAAATGGAAAGTGACAGAATGGATTTTTAAAAACATCGCTCATCAATATGCTATCTACAGGAGATATACTTCAGGTGCAAACAAATAAATATATTTAAAATACAAGGGTGGAAAAAATATGTCAAGCAAGCAGTAATGAAAAAAGAGCAGTAGTGGCAATAACAGAATTTAAGGTAAAATTCACCATAGAAGAAAGGAAGGGCATTATATAACTAAAGGGATAATCCACAAAGAATAAATAACCTTAATAAATATCTACACAACCAACAACAGGGCTCTAAATTACATAAAAACAAACTCTAATACTAGTGAAAAGAGAAATAGACAGTAGAACAATAACACAAGGAGTTTTCAACACACCATTCTTGGTAAAGGGCAGAACATCTAAAACTCAGCAAAGATACAGAAGACCTAAAGGCCACTATCAAGCAACTTGACCTCATAGACATACATAGAAAACTCCACCTGACAACAAGCTATACATCCCTTTCCAACACACATGGAACATTCTCCAGAATAGACCACATTTTAGACCATAAAGCAACCCTCAATAAAATCCAAAACATTAGAGTAACACAAAGTATCTCTCTGATCACAATGCCACAAAAGGAAAAATTAGTAACAAAAAGAGCAAGGGGAAAAAAATCAAACACATGGAAACTGAATAACATCTTGCTTAAAAACTGCTGGGTAGTAGAAGAAATCAAATATGGAATCAAAAATCGCTAGAATAAAATGAGAATGTAAATGCATCATACTAAAACCTTTGAGACACAGCAACTCAGTGCTCAGAGGTCAACTGATAGAATAACTGCACATATCAAAAAGAACAGTCCAAAATCTAAATGTTTGTACTATAACTTGAACAAATAGAAAGACAAGAACAAAAGAAGCCCACAATCACCAGAAGGAACAGATAATAAAGATTAGAGCTAAAATAAATGAGAGAACAGAAAAATAATAAAAAGAATCATCAAAACCAAAAGTTGGTTCTTTGAAAAGATCCACAATATCAACAAACCATTGGCCAAACTGAGAAAACAAAAAATAGAACAGGGAGAAAATAATCCAAATAAGAAATGAGATCAGGGACATCACAACAGACCCAACTGAAATATAAAAGAGCGTAACAGAATATTAAGAAAATGTGCACTCTAAAAAATTTGAGAATCTAGAAGAAATGGACAAATTTCTAGAAACACACTATCTACCCAAACTAAGAAAAAATGAGGTCAAAAACCTGAACAGACCCATTAACAAGAGAAGAGGCTGAAAACATAATTTAAAAAGAGATAATTTTTAAAAAATAAAAAAAGTCCTGGCTGGCCTGGATTACTTACCTGGAGAATTTTACCAAACATTCAGAAGAGAGCTTATGTCATGACTACTGAAACTATTTCAGAGCATAGAAAAAGAAAGAATATTCCTGAATTCATTCTAGCAAGTCAGTATAATCCTGGTACCAAAACCTGGCAAAGACACCACAAAAGAAGAAAATTACAAACCAGTCTCTCATGAATAGAGATGTAAAAATTCTTGACAAAATATTCAAGCTGATAATATTCAGGAACACACACAAAAAATAATAATATATCACAACCAAATGGGATTCATACCAGGTGTACAAGGATGGTTTAATATCAGAAAATAAATCAACATAATTCATGAATAAATAGAATAAAAGAATCATATGATCATTTCAATCAATGCATAAAAAGCATTTTTAAAGCCAACATTCAGTCCTGATTTAAACTCTTAATAAAAGAGGACTAGAAAGAAAATATGTCAACAAAATACAGGGAATCTACACAAAACCAAGAACTGGTATCAATCGCCACAGAGAGAGGCTGAAAGTATTCCCCTTCAGAACAGGAACAAGACAAAGTTGTGCTTTATCATCACTCCTGTTTAACATCTCACTGGAAGTTCTAGCTGGAACAGTAAGGCAAGAAAAAGAAATAAAGGGCATCCAAATTCGACGAAGTAAAATTATCTCTATTGGCAAATGATATAATACTATACCAACAGAACCTCAAATTTCTGCAAGAAAACTATTGGAATTAATAGAAGGATTCAGAAGAGCAGCAGAATACAACATTAACATACAAAAATCAGTTGAATTACTCTACAACAAAGGAGCTTTGAAAGAAAATCTGGTAAAAAAAAAAAAATGTATTATTATAGCCCCTAAAAAGATAAAACACTTAACGAATAAATCTAGCCAGAGATGTCAAAGACGTATAAAAGGAAAACTACAAAATACTCTTGCAAGAAACCAAAAGAGACCTACATAAGTGTATAAGCATAACATACTCATCTTATACAGGAAGACTCAACACTGTGAAAGTCTATAGACATAATGTAGTCCTGATTCAAATACCAACAGCATTCATTAACAAAAACGGAAAAAGCTAATCATCAATTTTATACAGAAAGGAAAAATGCCCCAGACAGGCAAAGCATTATTGAAGAAAAAGAACAAAGTAGGAAACCTCTCACTGTCTGATCTCAGAACCTACTACGTAACCACAGAAGTCAAAATAGCCTGATACTGGTACAATGACAGACACATAGACCAATGAAACAGAATTGAAAATCTAGATGTAAATCCATCCACCTATAGTAAGCTGATATTTGACCAAGGACCAAAGTCCATTAAATGGGGAAAAGATAATCTTTTTTTTTTTTTTTTTTAACAAATGGTGTTACCAAAACTGAATGTCCATCTGTGAAAAAAAATGAACAGTTTCCATACCTCACACCATATACAAAAACTAACTCAAAATGGATCAAAGACTTAAATATAAATTCTAAAATGATAAAGACTGTGGAAGAAACTATAGAGACAATACTATAGATCCTTATGCATGACCATAACTAACAAAGCACAAACACCAGAAGATAAACCAGATAACTGGAATGTCCTAAAGATTCAATGTTTGTGCTCTTCAAAAGACTTCACCAAAAGAGTGAAAAGAAAGCCTACAGACTAGGGGAAAATTTGGGACTACTACATATCCAACAAGGGTCTAATCTCTAAAATTTATACACTAGTTTAACACCTCAACAATAAAAAGACAAGAAAAATCCAATTAAAAAATTGGATTAAAAAATAGACAAAGGACAGGCATAGACACTTCCCCAAAGAGGACATTAAGGAAGCCAACAGGCACATGGAGAAATGGTCATGATCATTAGCTATTAGAGAACTGCAAATCAAAACAACAGTGAGGTACTCACTGTGACTTTACTGGCATTGACCAAAATAAAGCACAAAACGACCAATGTTAGAGTGGTGGTAGGGAAGCTGAAACTCTTATGAACTGCTGCTAAGAATGTAAAATGTACAACCACTATAGAAATTGACACAATATCTCCTTAAAAAGCTTGAAATGGAAAGACCATACTATCCAACAATCCCACTCCTACGAATGCATCCTAGAGAAACAAGGGCCATTGCACAAATAGACATACGCACACCTGTGCTTATGGCAGCATTATTCACAACAACACAAAGATGGAAGCAACCTAAATGCCCCCAAAGATGAAGGAATGAACAAATTATGGTACATACACACAATGGAACACTACAAAACAGTAAAGAACAACGATGGATCCATGAAACATCTCACAATGTGGCTGAATCTGAGGGCATTATGCTGAGTGAAACCAGTCAGTCACAAAAGGACAAATATTGTATGAGACTATAAGAGCTTAAGAAAAATTTTACATGTTAAAAAGAAAGAATCTTTCATGTTTACTGCAGGGTGAGGGAGACAAATTCACTAACTAGATAGCAGAAAAGTGTTAACTTTGGCGAAAGACGATACATGCTAAAGGGGAGGTTGGCACAATTTGTTCAAGGCAAAGCCATAAGAGTTTCCCAGATGCATCCAGACACCCTGAGGATCAACTGGTGGAACATCACACAAAGAAAATATTCTACATCCATTTTTGATGAGCAGTGTCTGGGATCCTAAAAGCTTATGAGTGGCTATCTAACACACATCCAGGTCCCATCCTCTCCAAAGCAAAGGAAAATAAAGACTAGCAACGGAAAATACTAGTCCAAAGAACTAACGGACCACACAAACCACAGCCTCCACCAGCCTGAGCACAGAACTAGATGGTGCCCAGCTATCACTACGGAAGGCTCTGACAGTGATCATAATAGAAGGTCCTGGACAGAGTAGATGAAAAATGTAGAATAACATTTAAATACACAGACACACCCAAACAAAAACAGACTAACTGGTATCATAGAGAGTCGAGGAACCCCTGAAAGGACAGTCCCTGGGCACCCTGCTAACTAAGAACCAAAGTCACTCCTGAAGTCCACCTTTCAGCCCTAGGTTAGATAGGCCTATGAAACAAACAGTAACACACAAGCGTTTCTTGGTTCAATTAAGTGCACAAGACCGAATGGTCAATACGTGCCCAAAAGCAAAGACAAGAAGTCAGGAAAAGACAGGAAATCTGGACAAACGGACACGAGGAACCCTGGGTGTTACAGGGTAACTGACACACATGTGGACTGCAAAAATGTCACTAAAGGGTTTATGTTAAAAAAATTTTTTGATTAGAAGCTAATTTGCTGTGTAAACTTTCACCTAGACAACAATAAAATCAAAAAAGAAAATACTCACTTCAGCCTTTTTATCTCCCTACACATTTGGATCCTTTCTTCTATGTTATTACAGTTCCAGCATCTTAACTTCCCTAACTGTAGGTCATTATTTAGTGCAAGTTTTAGTGAATCAACCAGGCAAACTGCTAATCCATCTAGCAGTTGCACAAACTAACGTACTGAGGTAGATCGGGGGGGAGGGAAAGGGAGGAGGACCCCAAAATTATTCCCATTCCTGTGTGTTCACCCCTTTGCAATGTGACTGTACTACTGTCACCATCAAGAGGTGGAGTTTTGTTCTTCTTTTTGATTACAGTAAAACGTGTAAAACAAAAAAATACCATGTCAACCATTTTTCACTATACTATTCAGTGATAGTTATAGTCAACCTGCTGGGCAACAGTCACCACTGTTTCCAAACATCCTTCATTATCCTAAACAGAATCTCAGTTTCCCTTAAACAATAAGTCCCCATTCTCCCTCCCCCATCTCCTGGTAATCCACTCATCAGTTATTGTCTCCATGCATTTGCCCATTCCAGATATTTCATATAAATTGTATCATACGCTATTTGTCTTTTTGTGGCTGACTAATTTCACTCAGCATAATGTTTTCAAAGTTCACCCAGATCATACCACGTACCAGAACTTCATTTTTATGACTGAATAATATTCCATGATGTATATGTACTACATTCTGTTTATCCATTCACCTGCTGATGGAGCTTGGCTGTTACAAGTAATGCTGCCGTGAACATAGGTGTACAATTATGCGTTTAAGTCCCTGCCTGCAATTCTTTTGGGTGTGTACATAGGAGTGGAATTGTTGAGTCATATGATAATTCTGTGTTTAACTTTTTGAGAAACCACCAAACTGCATTCAGGCCATTACTGAGTCCAAGTTTTAGTCACTTAATCAAGTAAACTTCTAGCTCCTTACCAGCTGCACAAGCTAACATGCTGTAGTAAATTGCAAGGGAAGGAAAAAAGGTCTACAAATTTCTTGCATTCCTAAATGCAACCCCTTTGCAATGTAACTAGCGCTCCTCCCATCAAGAGGTAAAGTCTATTTCTCAACCCCTTAAAGCTGAGCTAGTCACGTGACATTCTCCAACCAACAGTATGTGGTAGAACTGGTTTTGTGGGAGTTCTGAGCCCAAGTCTCCAGAGGTCTGCAGATTCCATTCTCTCTCTCGCTACCCTGAGACTGCTTGGGCCAACCTCACTGAGGACAAGAGAGTGTAAGCACAGCCGGGTCCAACCCAATGGCCCACACGAACTGGCCAACCGTCTTAGGTCATCCAGGAATAGTCAAGCCACCAGCTAAAGACGACTACTACTGCATAACTACAATTATGAGGTCATGAGGTCATACTTGACTATGAAGTCATTCTTGACCATGAGTCGTGCTTGACATCAGGTGAAGGGCAGGGTGGATGGAGGAGAAAAATCAGGAGCCTGAGAGGACAGTGGGTGGGAATAATCACCTATGTGGACACAGAGAACATCAAAAATTATGGCCAGAGAGGTGCCTGAGAAAAGGGCAGTGAGTCAGGTGCTACAATGCTCAAGGAATGAGGGGTGACCCAATCAAAAACTAAGCTCATCGCCATCAAGTTGATTCTGATTCATGGCCACTCTATGCGTTAAAGAGCAGAATTACTCCATAAGGTTTTCTCAGCTGCAACCTTTACAGAAGCAGATAGCCAGGTCTCTCTTCCATGATGTCACCGCATGGGTCAAACCACCAACCTTCAAGTCAGTAAATGAGTCCAAACAATTTGCAGCACTCAGGGACTTGAGGTCCTTAAATGTCTGCCACAGTACTCATGTCAAATAGCAGGAAACTCAGAGCTTGGAGATTTGGGTGAAGATGGAAAGATTATATTTTGGAAGGAATGATGAAGAGTAAAGTCACCAGTCCTACTTCCTGCCCAGTGGTGGGAGGAGGCAGGGAGTGAACATGGCCACCACTTACACTAGTGGTAGGAGCAACAGTGTCCTTGGAGAGAGCCAGGTTTCCAGAAGAGCTAGAAAGTGAACAAAATGTTCAAAGTCATCAAATTCTAGGGCCCCTCCCATGCCTGAGACTCTGGGTGCTGCAATGGTTAACATGCTCAGCTGCTAACTGAAAGGTTGCAGGTTCTAGTTCACTCAGAGGATCCTTAGAAGAAAGTCCTGGTGTTTGCATCCCCCAAAATATCAGCCACTGACACCCACCAGGGTCACCATGAGCTGGAATTGATTCCATAGCAACTATGTTTTTTTTCCCCCATGCATGAGTTCTAGGTGGCTCATGGAGTTCAGAGACAGGATCAGAGAAGGGAAACAGGGCCAGACGGGGATTAGAGCAGGGAGGAAAGCTGACCTGGGAGTCTGGAGCTTCTTAAGGCCACTGAACAAGCAGGATAAAGGATGTAATGGGATTTGGTCCTGCTGATCTGCAGCGGGGGTGCTGTGAGTGGCTGGCAAGGCTGTTAGGAAGAAAAACAACACTCCTACCTGTGCATTAGGGGGACTTTACAAGAAGATTACTGAAGTGTCGTCGGGGCCAACTGCCCCTCAAGACTGGCCAATGACAGCGGGAGGGGTGGATTTATCCAAGACTGTGGTTCCTACCAACGTTTTTCCAAGAATGTCCAAGAAAAATGATGAAAACGTCAGTGAAACAGAACAGAGTACAGAAAGAGATCTCAACACGTATTTAATAATACAACAATAGAGGAATTTCAATTCAGTGACAACTACTATGTTCTACCATGACCTTATAAAAAATTTCTGATCATTTAAACACATACATGCAAACAAGACTCAGAATATATAAAATATGTATTAAGAAAGACCTTTGATAACAAAGATTAGAAAACCAAAGTTGTAAGAAAAATGGGACTAAGATGAGTTGCTGTCGAATGGATTCTGGCTCATGGCAACCCCATGTGTGTAAGAGTAGAACTGTACCCACAGGGTTTTTGATGGCTGATTTTCTGGAAGCAGGTCATCAGGTCTTTATTTGAGGCACCTCTTGGAGGACTGCACCTTATTATCGTAGATTGTCCAGTAACTGTGCCACCCCAGAACTGGGTGACAGAAAAAATGTAAGGTGAAAACTTCTGGGTAGTGAAAGGTTTGTTTTCAGGACACAAAAGCACCAATCATGAATGAAAAAAATATGACAAATTTGGCTTTATTGAGATTGACAGCCCTCATACGTAGTGTGGTATCACACATGTTGTTGTGATGTTGGACACTATAGGACTGCTTGGAGCCTGCAGCGATCTAGGAATGTACAACAACAAAACGGTACAACCCTTTTTGAAATCAATTTGGCACTTCCTTTGAAAGCTAGAAAGAGAACTACCATAGGAACCAGCAATCTCACTCCTTAGAATGTGTGCTAGAGAAACAAGATCCCACACATGAATAGTTACGTGCACACCCATGTTCACTGGAACACCATTCACAATAGCCTGGCTACAACACACGACCGCCTGACCGGGAACACAACAGAGAGTCCCTGATGGAGCAGGAGAAAAGTGTGGTGTGGAACTCACATTCTAGTAAGAAAGACCAGACTTATGTCTAAGACTAGAGGCACCCCAGAAGACATGGTCCCCGGACTCCCTGTTAGCTCAAAATTAAAACCATTAGCGAAGTCAAACTCTTCAGACAAAGGTTAGCCTGGAATGTAAGACATGAAATGATACTTGTGAGGAGCGTGCTCCTTGGCTTAAGCAGATACATGAGGCTAACTGGTCAGCTCCTGTCTGGAGGAGAGACGAGACGAGAGGGTGGAGAGGGACAGGAGCTGGCTGAAGGGACACGGGAAGTACCGGATGGAAAGGAGGAGTGTGCTGTCACCGTTATCGGGAGAGTAACCAGGGTCACATAACAACACGTATATAAATTTTGCGTGAGAAAACTAACTTGAACCATGAACTTTATCTTAAAGCACAATTTAAAAATTTTTTATAAGATTGAAAAAATTGTTGCTGTTGTGTCAATTCCAACTCACAGTGACTCCATAGGATGAAGTAGAACTGTCCAATAGGATTTCCAGGGCTGTAATCTTTCAGCATGCAGACTGCTGCATCTTTCTCCTATAGAGAAGCTGGCGGATTCAACCCTCCAATATTTGGGTTAGCAGTTGAGTGCTTAACCACTGCACCACCAAGGCTCCTAATTGCCATAATGGGTGAAAATAAACCATAGTTTTTAGAGAGACATATTTGTGTTGAAAATTATCTAGAAAAAGCAAGGAAGTGACTATAACAAAAGTTAGGGTAGTGGTCCCCTTTAAAGGGGGTTGGGGGCTCACGCCTGGAAAGCAGCATGATGGGGGCTTTGGGAGCACAACAGTGTTCAATTTCTTGACCAAGATGGGGTAACAGGAGAGACTGCTTTATAATAATGCATTATCTTATACATTTATATTTTATGATTTTCTATATGTGTTGTACTTCACAAAAAGATTTTAAGGGAGAAAAATTTTTTTCATATGACTTTGGTGAACAACCTTGTTTAGGAACCCTGTTTGAGCCCTGTAGAAGGATGCTGTATGAGTCACGCAAGTTTCAAGCAACAGAAGCCAACCCAGATGAACATATCTCAGTGAGTCACATATCTAAAAATATCTAGGGAATAGTTTCAGGAACAGCTAGACCCAGGTGTTCCGACAAGATCATTAGGAATCAGCCTCTCTTTGTCTCTTTGCTCAGCTTTTCTCCTTCTGCCAGCTGTCCTCCCAGAGAAGTCAGTCTTTGTCCTTCTGGTGGAGCCACCTGATAGGGAAAAAGTCTATTTCTCTTGAGTCTCAGCAACAATCCTAGGGTTGACTCTCATTTGACTGACCGGGGTCACACCCGTTGCTGGTCCACTGCTGCGGCCAGAGTCCCAGAATATGATGATTGTGGGTAATGGGCCTTCCCCTAGAATCAGGGAAGGTGTTGTCAGCCTAAACTGAATCACATCAATTACCCATGTAGGGAAAAAAAAAAAAAAGAACTTTCCCTGAAGAAAAAAGTGGGTTCAACAACCACAACCAAGAGAGAAAGATGTTTGGGTACAAGAATTGGAGCCAAGAATCTGGAAGTCCTAACAAGGTCAAAGGAAAAGTGTAGGTGAGTGAGGAAGGCACAGAGGGAGGACACTGTCATCATAGAGTGGGATGTCTGAATTGTCATTGCAGGTGGAGCAGTTTCAGATGACGACAGTGTCCAGGGTGTAACCATGCCATTAAGTGTCGGGGATGTCAGGGAGCAAAGGTACCAGGGTATTAGAGGCTTAACAGCCACATGCCCAAGTCTTAATTAATAAGGGTGTAACCCTAATAAGGAGCCCTAGTGCTGCAGTGGTTAAGAGCTCAGCTGCTAACCAAAAGGTCAGCAACTGGAATCCACCAGCTGTTCCTTGGAAACCCTATGGTTTGTTCCTGTTCTGTCCTATAAAGACGCTGTAAGTCAGACTTGACAGCAAGAAGTTTTTGTTTTAACCCTGATAAAGCTCATTTCCACGTGATTCAATCTAAGAACAGTATCTGATTCAAGAAACCCACTACGGTCTAGTAGATTTCGACTCATAGCAACCCTAGAGGTCAGAGTCAAACTGCCCCATAGAGTTTCTAAGGAGTGCCTGGTGGATTTAAACTGCCAACCTTTTGGTTAGTAAACATAATACTTAACCACTACACCACCAGGGTTTACTCTGATTCAAGAAATACAGCTCAATAAGCTAACATAATTCACAGCAAATTTCATTCTTTACTCTTGTCACTTGAGGGACTTTACAGAGATTCTTACACTTGCATAATCAACTGGCAAACTAATTAAAATTCCATGTCCACTCCTGTCTCTTTCCCTCTTACCCTGAAGCTGCTCTGGGTCACTCATTTCAATCTCCATCACCCAGCAAGAAAACTCTCTTCCTCCTGCATGGAGACCCAGTCTTCTTTAGGAAGGGAAGATGGTGGAGGAAAATGTGGACTGATAATTACAGGGCTCTTTTGGGTGGGCCAGGGGAGGGGAACAGTCTGTGCCCAGCTTCTTACTGGTCAGTTTTGTCCCATCACAAGGGGAGCAACCTAGATGTTACTTGATAACAGCCACTGGGCATTTAATTGTGGATGCAGCAGAGCAGAATGATATGAGTCTCAAATGAGCAGCAATTTTCACATAAGACAAAAAAAAAAAAAAACTACCATTGAGAGTCAATTCCAACTTATAGCAATCCTATTGGACAGAGTAGAACTGCCCCATAGAGTTTCCAAGGAGCACCTGGTGGATTTGAACTGCTAACCTTTTTGTTAGCAGCCATAATACTTAACCACTATGCCATCCCTCCACCCTGAGAACAGGGAGCCTTGGTGGTACAGTGGTTAAGAATGATTGATCTTTTGGTTGCTAATTGAAAGGTCTGCAATTTAACCCATCAGTTGTTCCATGGAAGAAAAATATGGCAGTTTGCTTCTGTACAGCCTTGGCAACCCTATGTGGTAGTTCTATTCTGTCCTGTAGGATCACTAAGGGTTGTGAATCGACTTGACAGAAACGGGTTGTACCTTGACAGCTTCCATTAGAGGATATGGGACCTCTTCCTTCTTTTGTCTCTAAAGCAGGAGCACAAAGCTTATGATGAATAAACAGAAGCTCAAAGCACAGACATTTTCTATTCCACAAATTCAATCTAATAGTTTTATTAACTGTAACGATGAACATTAGTTTGTTTTTATTTGGTATAATAAATTGGAGACAAACGCACTCAATTCTGTGGGTCGTAACAAGTCGTGAATAACATTGGGAAGAACAGAAATTCTGGAACACTTTATTGATCATGCCGAACTTGCACATAGACCAAGAGGCAGTCGTTTAAACAAAACAAGAGGATACCGTGTGGCTTAAAATCAGGAAAGGTGTGCATCATGGTTGCATCCTTTCACCATACTTATTCTGTATGCTGAGCAAATAATCTGAGAAGCTGGACAATATGAAGAAGAACACGGCATCAGGATTGGAGGAAGGCTCATTAACAATCGGCAGTATGCAGATGCCACAGCCTTGCTTGCTGAAAGGGAAAAGAGCTTCAAGCATTGTCTCCGGGGCAACTCTCTCTCTCTCTGTCTCTCTGTCTCTCCCCCTCCATCTCTCTCTCCTCTCTCAGCTCTGGAGAGAGGTCCTTGTCCTCAGTCTTCCCTTGGTTAAGGACTCCCACCCCCTAGGTCCAAAGGAACTGCTTTCTCTGTTTCCCATTCCTTCCATCTCTTGAGAGAAAAAGGATGGTGCAAGCCATACCTGCACTGGATCAGAGAATTGATCTGGATAAGAGTATTGCAATTCTACCCTAATCTTCTTTAACATAAAACTGTAATCACGATTTGGGAATCCCCAAATTAGTACACATTTTGCAGGGAACACAATTCAATTCATGACGGTTGCTATGAGTTGGAACTGACTCAAGGCACTTAACAGCAACAGTTAACATTTCGGTGAAATCATTCCGAGACCATTTGTCAATGACACTGGTGAATTCTAGATCTTTAGATTTAAGTTAGTTTTGAAAATAATAGTTTATTATCTTTTGATGGTGAATATACATGCATATAACAAAAATTTTACCATTTAAACATTTTTTATGTGTACAGTTCAGTGATGCACTTCTGATCTAACACACTTTAGTGCAAACTTAAACAACTTTTAACAAGATAATAATAAAACCCAAAATTGATGAAACTATTGGGAACAAGTATATTCATAAATTGCTATGTTTATTCTGCTGTGGGAGGAAATTGGTAATATTAATCAAATTCCACACAGTATTTTATTCATAAAATCATTCAAAAGAGGAAGAAAGACACTTACTCCTCCCTCCTTGCTGCTATCACCCTCCAGAGCTGAGCGCAGACTGTCTCATCTTTTTTCTGGGGCAGTCTGGCTTCTAGATCAGAGAGTGTTAAGATGTTGGGGGGATTAGCTCTGTGACCTTGCACAAGTCGCCTTCCCACTCTGGGATCAGATCCCAGTTTTCAGACCAGGGGCTCTTGTTAACTGCATGCATTTCCAGGTCTCTTTTTCTGTGAGATTCTAACTTAGTGTCTGACATAAAAAAAAATAATAATAATCCAGTGCTGTTGGAGTCGATGCCAACTCATAGCAACCCTGTAGGACAGAGTGGAACTGCCCCATAGAGTTTCTGAGGAGTGCCTTGCAGATCTGACCTGCTGACCTTTTTGGCTAGCAGATGTAGCACTTAACCACTAGGTCACCAGGGTTTCCAGACCCAGGGCCCAGGAACGTTTTTTAAAAAGCCTCAGGTGATTTTTTATAATCAAACAAGTTTAGATTTCCATAGGGCCCTACTGCTCTGACATTTTGCAACCTCACAAATTAAGAGACTAATCTACACTCAAACTAAACAAAAACCAAACCAAACCCACTGCGGTAGATCGATTCCGGCTCATAATGACCATGTAGGGCAGAGTAAAACCATGCCAGGGGGTTTCCAAAGCTGTAAATCTTTCTGGAAGCCGAGTGAGACTTCTTTCGCCAGCTTAAGGCACAGCAGCTGGTGGATTCCAAAGACAGACCTTTTGGCTAACCTGTAACCGCTGCCACCAGGGCCCTAGAGTCAGAATGACTGGGTTTAAATCCTAGTGCTGCCAGTAGCTGCATCACTTCCATTTTTCACCTCCTAAAGGAGGGAATGCCGCCTACCCAGGACTGTATCATGAAATTAAATGAAATATATAAAGAGCTTAGCACATACAAGTACCAACAGGGGAAAAAGTAGTTGTCAAATTTGTGTTTATCCACAAATAAGCTTTTGACCTGGCTGGTGTCCTCTCCCAGTGGATGGGTTTTGTCGCCACCTTGTGGTAAGTCTGTATTATTGCGCCCATGCCTTCACAACCACTCACCTCCCCTACAACTCCTCCAGACACCCCTCACCAGCCTAGGTTGGCCGCATTCAGAAATGTCCATGCCTTGACAAAACTACAAAGTGGTAGCCGGGATGGGCTCCCAAGCAGCGTCACCCATGCAGGATTCCTCAAAGCAAACTCACTGCCAGGGGATCAATTCTGACTCCTAGCAATCCTACAGAACAGAGTAGAACTGCCCCAGAGGTTTGCACCGGTATAATCTTTAGGGGAGAGCAGATTGCCACATCTTCCACTCACAGAGTGGCTGGTGGGTTCCAACTGCCAACCTTTTCGTTGGCAGCTGAGCACTTTAACCGGTGCATCACCACAGCCTTTGCAAGGCTCTCAGCGACTGAAAAGTCCAGTCCGGTGACGGTGAGTTGTCAAGACCCCCTGGCTTCCTGGTAGTCCTGCTCAGACCTGACCCTGTGATGTGGGCCTAGCATGCTCCACCTTCTCTTTCCTAGTGAGGATGTGGGCCAGCTTTGTGCCAAGGGCCTTACACCATCTCACGGGGCTCTCACAATTCCTTTGTAAGGTAGGGGACTAACGATACCTTTCCCACAAACTGCGATATTGAGGTGAAGAGAAGGTAAGTGACTGGTACAAAGTCACACAGCTCAAAGCCAGGTGAGTCTTAACCCACAGCTCTTTCCACGAAGCCACAGGCCTCTGAACTAGTAGCTCCACTCTCAGCTGGATGCTGAATTCACCTGTGGAGCTTTAAACAATACTGATGCCTGGGCCCCACCTCAGAGATTCTGATTTAACTGGGTTGAGGTATGGCCTGGGCATCAAGACTTTGTCAAGCTTCAGAGGGATTCAATATACAGCCAGGCTGAGAATCACCACTCTGAACTCACCCATCCTGTGTCCATTCCTTGGGCTCAGCCCTCACTGGGGGCTGGTGCTGTGCTGTCCAGGCCCAGGCTGCAGTGGGAGGCCTGGGTTTCCTGCATAGGCTATGGTGGGATAGGAAGTGCCCCACAGTGGACCAGCACCACCTCTGAGCAAGGCCATGGAAGGGGAAGCCTGGGGTCCTGGGAATGTGACTGCACCTCTCTGTGAAACGTCCTCATACATAAAACAGGCATGAAAGTAGCATCTGCCCCATAACATTGTATTAAACATATATGTATGAACTACATACAAAATGATTAGAACAGTGGCCCTAACAGAATAAATGTTACAATTACTGCTGCTATTATTATTTTTATTGTTCCTGGCTCCGTCAATAGCTCCCTGTGCAGACTATGGTCAACTGATCAGAAGTAAGGGAATCCCTCCGTTGTTTTTTACAATTACCATTTTCCCAGGGTGCGGCTATCAGTCAAAGAAAGCCACGCCCAGGATAGGCACATGACAAGACCTAGCCAATCACAGTACTCCATCTTCTGGGCAGGAACCAATTAAATCAAGGGCAAGTAAGTCACTAATGTTGGGGGACTTGAGAGAAAGCCAGATCTGAGACCATCTTTTGAGCTCTTGGGTACAGCCATTCCTGAAAGTGATAGTGCCCTCAGACTTCCCAGCACTGGGGTGATCCCCCTGTTTTTTTTATTGTGGTGAAAACCTACAAAACATAGGCCAACACAACAACATGTGCATTTACAATTCAATGACACTGCATTTATCATACTGTGACTCCATTATCTCTATCCTCTTCCAAAACATTCCACCAACATTAACATAAATTCAATGACCCGCCTAACCTCTCAGTCTCCTCTCCCACGTCAAAGCAAAAACCAAATCCACTGCCATCAAGTCGATTTTGACTCATAGTGACCCTATAGGACAGAGGAGAACTGTCCCATAGAGTTTCCAAGGAACACCTGGTGGATTCGAAGTGCCAACTTGTTTGGATAGCAGACATAGCGCTTAACCACTATACCAGTAAGGTTTCCAACTCTCTCATTTCAGGTATCCATTAATAATCTTTGGTTTCTATAAATTTACTTACTTCATGTAAGTGGGATCATATACTATTTGTCCTTTTGAGACTGACTTATTTCACTCAGCATTATATTTCCAAGGTTTGTTCATGTTATGGCATGCATCAGAACATCATTTCTCTTTGTGGCAGCATAATATTCTACTGTATGCGTAAACCACATTTTGCTCATCCATTCTACCATTAATGGACATGTTGGCTATTTCCACCTGTTGACTATTGTGAAAAGTGCTGCAATGAACATTGGTGGACAGGTTTCTGTTTGTATTCCTGCCTTTATTTCTTCTGGATGTGTTTTAGTCATCTAGTGTTGCTTTAACAGAAATACCACAAGTGGATGGCTTTAAAAAGAGCAACTTTATTTGTCAGAGTTCAATAAGCTAAAAGTCCAAATTCAGAGTGTCAGCTCCGGGAGAAGGCTTTCTCTGCTGGTACTGAAGGAAGGTCCTTATCATCAATCTTCTCCTGGACTGGAAGGTTCTGAGGAACAGGGACCCATGTCCTTTCCAAGGGATGCGCTTAGCTCCAGGCACTGCTTCTTGGTGGTATGAGGTCCCCACATCTCTCTGCCAGATTCTTTCTTTTATATCTCAAGAGATTGCCTCAAGGCACAAAACCATCCCACGCATTAAATCTTACCCCACCGACACAACAGCACCCATCTACCCTCACTAACGTCATACAGGCAGGGATTCTAACATGACAGTCCAATGCAAAATTTAGCATAACTTGAAGGAACATCATACAGTACCAGGAATTATGGCCTAGCCAAATTGCTACAACTTTTGGGGGGCACACAGTTCTATCCATGACAGGGTGTATACCTAGGACTGCGATTGCTAGGTCATACGGCAGTTCTATAGTTAACTTTTTAAGGAACTGCAAAATTGTTTACAACAGAGGTTGCACCACTTGACATTCCCCTCAGCAATGAGTGAGGGTTCCAGTTTCTCCACCACCTCACCGACATTCTGTTTTCTGTTATTGTGATCACGGCCATTATAATGCAGTTGAGGGGCTATCTCATTGTGGTTTGAATTTGCATCTCCGTAAGGAAATCTGCTATGGCTGCTAACCAAAAGGTCAATAGTTTGGATTCACTAGGTGCTCCTTGGAAACCCTATGGGGCAGCTCTGTGCTGTCCTATAGGGTCACTATGGGTTGGAACTGACTCGATGGCAATGGATTTTAACAGCCCTAGTGGCACAGTGGTTAAAAACTCAGCTGCTGACCAAAAAGTTGGCAGTTTGAATCTACTAGTTGCTCCTTGGAAATCCTATGGAGCAGTTCTAGTCTATCTTATGGGGTCACTATGAGTCACAATCAGCTGTACAGCAATGCATTTGGTTCTGAGTTTTTATCTGCTAGCTACTCTGGAAAAAGGACCTGCCAATCTATTCCCATAAAGATTTCAGCCTAAGAAACACTATGGCTGTCTCTACTCTGTCATGTAGGGCCATAATATGAGTCAAAATTGACTCAAAGGCACACGACAGTGACAAATGATGCTAAGCGTCTTTTCATGTGCTTGTTGGCCTGCTGAATGGCCTCTTTGATGAACTATCTGTTCAAGCCCTTTGCGGATTTTTTGATGTAGCTGTTTTTTTGTTGTTGTCATCGTCATTGTCAATTCTTATTAGAAGTTATGCTAAATTTTGCATTGGACTGTCATCTTCCATCAGAAGACTGCTCCCTAAATTAATATTGGGTTCATAGTGTTGGTTCACCTCCACAGCTACTGGGATTCAGCTGAGATGATATCCAAAGAGTAGGTTTATGTGAACGCTAGGCTGAAGGCAAATCACAATTTGCATTAATTGCCCATAAGTGAAAACTACACGCAGACTGAAGAGGCCTAGATATGGAGGCTTGCTGTCACAGTGGTTAAGAGTTTGATGGCTAACCAAAGATCAGCAGTTCAAACCCACCTGCTGCTCTTTGGAAACCCTATGGGGCAGTTCTGATCCATCCACTAGGATCAATATGCGATGAAATTGACCTGACAGCCTTGGATTTGGTTTTGGCTTGGAAAGACATAAAAAGACCCAGTTCTGAGCCTGATCCTTTTGCTATATAAAAGGCAATTAGCAAAACTTGAATGTCAGGGTTTCTTGGCCAAGGATACTCTGGAGTTCTTCCTAGAATTCTTCCTAGAATTCTTGCAATTTATGTGTAAGTTTGGAATTGTGTCAAAATAAAACATAAAATCAGCACCATCATCTTCAAAATGGCCTGTCAAGTAGTGTTCTCACAGCCATATTTACATACCACACTAGAGACCCACTGACTTGGAGCAATTATCATGGGCTGGTGTCCCTAGTAAGGAGCCCTCGTGGCTCAGAAGTTAAGCAGCTTGGCTGCTAACCAAAAGGTGGTGGGTTGGAATCCACCAGCTGCTCCTGGGAAGAAAGAAGTAACACTTTGCTTCCATAAAGATTACAGCTTTGGAAACCCTATAAGCCAGTTCCTACAACGTCATTATGGGTCAAAATCAACTCAACATCAATGGATCTGTTGGATGTCCCCAGTGGTGGAATCAGTCTCTAATTCTCCCAAAGGCACTGAAGGGCCCATTTGTGCCAGAAATCTAGTTATTTTTAAATGCCAGCAATGCTAAGCTCATACTTGGCAAGCAGTAGTGTTCACGTTCTTGGGGCTTTTAGGGATAAGGCAGAGTAAGAGAGGAGCAGGAGATCCCTGTCCATCTCATGGCACTCCTGGCTTCCACTGAGAGTAATGGTGGAATTGGCTACATTCCTTAAGCAGTCCCCCCGTCAGCTACAGAAATCCTGGTAGCATAGTGGTTAAGTGCTACGTCGGTAGTTCAAATCCACCATGTACTCCTTGGAAACTCTATGGAGCAGTTCTACTCTGTCCTATAGGGTTGTCATGAGTCAGAATTGACTCGACAGCAGTGGGTTTGGTTTTTGTCAACCACAACTATCAAGAACAATAACAATTCTCTGTGTACTATTCAGTACAGACAAAATGGCATTTTACTGGACCACAAATACCACAGTGAACAAGTGGGACAAACTCCCTGCCCCATGCAGCTTCCAGCACATGGCTCATGGAAACTGCACAGAGGGAAGTGCTACCTGTCTTTTCTTGAAGGTCTCCTGGAGACACTTTACTGGGCTGGTTCTAGAACTGGAATGTCTATCAGAATGCCTCTGCAAAACCAATTGTTGGGTCCCACCTCCCAAGTTCCTCATTCAGTCAGTAGGGGTAGTGGGCAGAAGCCCTTATGGTACAATGGTTAATCAATCTGCTGTTAACCAGAAAATCAGTGGTTCGAAACCACTACACCTACATAGGAGAAAAGACCTCGTGATCTGCTCCCCAAAAGATTACAGTCCAGGAAACCCTACAGGCAGTTCTGCTCTGTCCTGTAGAGTCACTCTGAGTCTGAATCCCCTGGAGGGCACAGTGCTAGGAGATCTGAGACACTGCATCTCCAATACTTTCCCAAGTGATGCTGACGCTGTCCCTCTGATTTGGTGGCAGATCCTGCTGCTTTACTGGAAGAAGGAGTTTAGAAGTTGCGTGTTTCAGCTCCCTCCAAAAAAAACAAAAGAAAAATCCATTGCCATCCAGTCGATCCTGATTCATAGTGGTCCTACAGAACAGAGTAGAATTGCTTCATACAGTTTCTAAGGAGCACCTGGCAGATTCAAGCTGCTGACTTTTTGGTTAGCAGTAGCAGTTCTTAACAACTAGCCACCAGGATTTCCTCAGGCCCCTCAGAAGGCCCTAACTCAGCAGGAAACCTTAGTGGCGCAGTGTTTAAGTGCTACAGCTCCTAGCTAAAAGGTCGGCAGTTTGAATTCACCAGACATTTGTTGGAAACTCTAGGGGGCAGTTCTACTCTGCGCTATAGGTCACTATGAGTTGGAGTTGACTTGACTGTAGTATGGGTTTAGCTTAGTTGGTTTGGAATGCCCAAGCCCTGCTCCCAACCAACACTATCAGAAGAGGTGGGGTGAGGCACAAACCTTTTCAAAGCCCCTTGGGTGATTCCAGTGAACAGCAGGGTCGAACAAGCCCAAATCCAGAATGAACTTCAGTTTTACCGTATTCACCTTAAACCTGGCCCAGACATCTGAAGAGATTCTTGATTCCAACTTGTACCCCTTGGTCCAGCCCTGTGCTGGGCCATGTGCAAACTTCATTATCAGTGTTCTTACAGTCCTGCAAGACCTTTATAACCATCCCATTTTATAGGCAGATAGATTGAGGATTCAATCCAGGGAAGAGAGTAGCAGAGCAGGAATTCAAACCTAAGACCATCCAGCTTCTTTGTTCTCTGTCATGCTGCTTTTCCTCAGTGTTTCTCCAGAATGCTCTGGCATTTGGGACAGGACCACTACACTATCCTCAGTTTATAGCACATCTGGTGTCTCTAGCCCATGCCCCCAAACACTGTGAGTATCCCCCAGTCACTGCAGTGACCCAAAACATGCCACATATTTCCAAATGTTCTGCTTTCTGAGAGCTCCTGCACCAAACACCTGTCCTAGCCCAGGCACAGCCCAAACTAACCAAACCAAACCCACTGCCATCAAGTCGATTCCAACTCATAGTGACACTATAGGACAGAGTTAGGACTGCCCCATAGAGTTTCCAAGGAGCACCTGGCAAATATGAACTGCTGACCTTTATAGTTAGCAGGTGTAGCCCTTAACCACTACACCACTAGGGTTTCTAGGCTTAACCCAGAACCCTTAAATGTCCAACCCTAAGTCAATCTGACACCTCCCATAACACCTAACCCTATCTTTAAACTCATCCTGTTTCTGATTTTACATCCAACTCTAACCTAAACTTTAACCCGGAACTTCACACCCACCTGAGTCGGATGAAAATTAAGTTCCTGAATTCCTTGTTAAACCTCATATCAAAACCTCTTGCCATTGAGTCAGTTCTGACTCGGAGCAAGTCTGTAGCTCAGAATAGAAATGCCCCAAAGGGATTCAGAGACTGCAATCTTTATGGAAGCCAACTGGCACATGCTTCTCCCACAGAGCCCTTGATGGGCTCCAACCACCACACCAAACTTTCAGCATTCAAGCTGTTTGACCACTGCCCCACCAGGGCTTCTTGTTAAACCTAATACTGACCTCAAAACCATCCTAAAACCTAACCATTCAATTAGGGACCTTGCTGGTCCCTCCTCATCTCCCTGGAGCTGCCCACATGGCAGTGTCCCCAGGCTCAGTCCTTGGTCCTCTGCTGTAACTTCACTCATTCTCTCCATGATCTCAGGCTGGCACTGGGCTTCACTACTACTATTCATGTGCTCATGACTCCTAACTTTTTATCTTGAGCCCAGATCACAACATCCAGCTGCCTCCATGGTGTCACCACGTGGCTGCCCAACTGGAACATCAAACTAAAGGTGTCCCCCTCTAGACTCCTGATCCCCCCATGCCTGACTTTCCTGTAGTTCTCACTTCTGTCAATGGACTCTCCGGCCCTCCCATTGCTCAGACCAAATCCTAGGTGTCACCCCGACTCTTCTCATGCCCTCTCACATCCCATCCAATGGACAGTGTGGTCCATTAGCTCCACTACCTTCTCAGCCCTCCACTGTCTAGAGGACTGCAACACCTCCTCATGGCCTCCCTGCCTACACTCCCCACACCCCTACTCCCAGACTTCCACACAAAAGCCAGGGTAGTCTTGTTAAAACTTGTCATGTCCTGCCTCTGCTCAAAGCTCTCCAATGTTCCCTCAGCACCTCCCCCAAAAAAACATAGCTGTTGATTTGATTCTGACTCGTAGCTACCCTATAGGACAGAGTCAAACTGCCCCATATAGTTTCCAAGGAGCTACGGGTAGATTCTAACTGCTGACCTTTTGGTTAGCACCAGTTTCTTAACCACTGTGCCACCAAGTCCTCCCCAGTAAGAGCCAGTGTTAGTTTACCCCCTGCTCTCCAACACCCCCACTGCACCCCTAATACATCTCTGACCTTCTCTACTACTCTCTCCCTCACTCTAATCCAGCCATGCTGTCCCCTTTGCAATTCCTCTAATATCCCAAGCACAGTCCAACCTCAGGGCCTTTGAACTTGCTGTCCCTCTAGCTGAAATGCTTTTCCCCCAGATACTGACATGGTTCACCCCTTGTCTCTTCAACTGTTTACTCAAATACCACCTTAATGAGACCTTCCCTAATTGCTTCACCTGAAACTGCAAACCTCTCCTTCCTCACACTAGCATACCATCTCCCTTTTCCCATTTTTTTATTTCTTCTACAGCATGTATCTGGGAGAAAAAAAAAAAGGTGACCTGCTTCCATAAAGATTACAGACTAGAAAATGTTACGGGGCAATTCTACTCAGTCACATGGGATCAGCATGAGTCAGAATGGTGTCGAGGGCATACAACAACAGTGCATGCACCACGTTCTAACATACTGTATGACCGTTCACTCAGAACCTTAGTGATAAAAGGGCAGAGACTTTAGTCTGTTATTTTCCTGTTGTATGTCAAGTGCCTAGCACTGTGCCTGGCACATAGTAGCTCTCAATGACTAGTTAGTGAATGAACTCTCATTCTATGCCACAACAGCCTCACCTGCCCGCACCTTCTGTCCTTCAGTCACCAGCTCTCATCCATCTCTTGCGTCAGTCTCTCTCTTTCTCAGATGGGTCTCCTTGCCCAGGTGTTTGTGGCTGACCAGGCTGAAATGGATCTAGTCCCCATTCATTCCCCTGGTCTGGGAGCTGGGGCTCAGGAGGATGCTGCTGTTTCTGCTCTGGGTCTTTGGGAAGCTGGGAGGTAGACATTCCTCCCTGGGTAAACTGAGACTGTGAGTGCCCCACTGGGGAGGGCCCAGAGGACCCCAGGGGATGGTGATGCTGTACCCTGGCAGAGGTGAGCTCTGTAAGCAGAGCTGTCTAAGCAGCTGTCCCTGCATGGCAGGCTGGCTCCAGCAGACAACGAGCTTCCTGCGTCCAGAAGAGTATAAACAGAGGCTAGGGACTAAACGCGTAAGGCAGTTCCTGACTGCTGAAGGCCACACTGCTCACCTGAGCAGTCCTTCCAGCTCAGACTCACCCTGATTTTGCGGAAACTCATAAAGTCCCTCAATGGCATCATATGTCACATGCTCCTTTCTAAAGCAGGCATTATGTCCTTGTCTCACTCTCTGTCCCACTCCTCCCTCCAGCCCTCATCTCCCAAGTGGAAAGCTCTATGAGGGCGAAAGCTGAGCTCAAATCCCATTTTTAGCTCCTGCAGTCACAGCCCAGCAGCCACACAGGAATTCATTCAACAAAGAGAAAATCCTGTTATGAATCAAATTGTGTACCCTCAAATGTGTGCTGTAATCCTAACCCCTAGATTTGTCCAGGTCTTCGTATTTGGAAATAGAGTTTTCTTGGTTATGTTAATAGATCTTACGGGCAGGGGCTCTAAACCTAAGCAGTTCTGAGTTATAAAAAGAGCAGATTCGATGCAGAGACACAGAGACAGACACACATCTGACTGAAGACAGATACTATGTAAGGATCGTCTACAAGCCAGAGATCAAAGAGCCTCTGGGGCCAGCAACAAGGAAAGAATGGACATCGCTAAGACCCTGATTTGGACTTGTAGCCTCCAGACTATCGGAAAAATAAATTAAAGCCACTCATCTGTGGTACTTCTTTTACAACAGCACTTAGGAAACAAAGACAGAATCTCTAGGAGCCACACTCCACCACTTTGGGACTTCAAGGTGGGCCTGGGCTCTGGAAATCCTGGCCTGAATCCTGTCTGCTCACTGTCTACCATGAGAGCCTGGGTAGTCACTTAACCTTGCTGAGCCTCCATTTCCTCATCTGAGAAATGGGATGGTAAGAGCACCAGATCCGCCTCTGGAAGTCTAGGGCTAACCGAGAGAAACTTTTCTTTTAGAACAATCTGCTAGCAACTAAGTGAGGCAAACAAAAGCTTGGTAGCTAGAAAAAGCCTCAAATAACCTCAGTGACATAAAGCCCACAGAAACTAGCCATTTCAAAGCTCAGACCTGTTTTTTATTTTGCAAGAGCCTGGACACGCCTGAGGCAGCAGAAGTTCCCCGGTTTCTGATAAGCCTAGTGCAGGAATCTTTTCCAGATGCAAATGTGTTTTTTTTGCCAGATTGAGAAATTGCAGTTTGGGGCAAGAGGCTCCCAGCAAGGAGGAAGGCTGGCCCAAGGTCACCCAGCTGGGAAGTGGTGAAGCAGGAAGCCTGGGTCTGTTTGTGTCACAATCCGCAGCTATAGCCTTACGTGTTCTCCAGAGACCCTCCTTTCGCTCCTGCCTCACTTAAACTGAGTCAGGAAGAGGTGAGTTTCCGTGTATTCGGAAAGGACTTTGAGCCTCAGTTTTCTTGTTGGTGAGAGGAAGGTAAATGGATGCTTAGCTAGCCCTCATAGGACATCTGCCTAGCACCGCGGTAAACGCTGTGGGTGTGTCAGTCTGTTTCATTCTTACACGCTCCGTGAAGTTTGCCTTCATTATTTGTGCATTCCGTATTTGTGAACTCACCTACTCGCTCAGATCTGTGATCCCCGGGTCTGTCGTGGAGCCCTTGCTAGAGTCGAGAACAGACGCATGCGCAGAGCAGTGAAAATGTTCAGTGGTCTAAGGAGGCTGGTTCGGTATTAGCTAATTCTGTATCGTTGTTAGCTGGCACGCAGTGCTCGTTAATAGGGCTTTTATAGAACACATCTTTCTGTTGTTAGGTGCCAGGTGATTTCAACTCATCACTACCCTATTCAACAGAGTATAACCACCCGCAGGGTTGCGGAGACTGTCTTCTTGGTAGAACCTGATCGCCTGTAAACTTTATAGGATCTTTCTCCAGAGGAGCTGCAGGGTGGCTTCTAACCACCAACCGTTGTATTAGGTGCGCATCGCTCACTCCTCTACAGAGGGTAATCACTGCAAATAATCAAATCAATTAAACAATGACTGCCATAACTTTACCGGCTAGAAGCAACGACATACAGACGAAGTATTGTACCTATTTGCCTTTCAAAGTTTCTGGAGAGACTAGAGATAAAACATGTAAACAGCAGATACATACTAGGTGTTCACTCCATAACATGGTTCCACCAAACACCAGCTGTGTGACCTTGAGCAAGTTACTTGACGTCTCGGAGCCACAGGTGTCTAAATGTGCTGTGTGAGTGAGTTGAGATAGTCCAAGTGGAGCACTGGGCATGTGGGTAGGAACCATTATTTATCAGCATTATCACTGATGAGAGCAGCAAATCTTTGTCCTACGATAGTGGATTTAATTTTACAAAACAGCTAAAACTTGTACAGAATTAAGTCTGGTGACTAACGCTGGTGATCAAGCTGAGAAATGTCATTCTGGGACCCAAACAAGGTATAATTATAGAGCATGGAGCCTGTTTTTCTTTGGTGTCAGATCAGAAGGTACTAGGCATTATCTAGATTTCTTATCTGAATCTTACCCTGCAATATAACCCTGTTTTAATCAAAACCTTGACTGGCTCTCCTGATACCACCCCTGAGCCAACAGTGAGCATTTACACTGCCCTAAGTTCCCTGGGTGGCATAGTGGTTAAGTGCTGTGGCTCCTAACCAAAGGATTGGCAGTTTGAATCTACTAGGCACTCCTTGGAAATTCAATGAGGCAGTTCTACTCCGTCCTATGGGGTTTTTGTTAAGTCTGAATCAGCTGGACAGCAGTGAGTTTGGTCTGGGGTTTAAGTTCCCTACACACATTCACTACTCTGTTGCTGTTAGGTGCCATCAAGTCAATTCTGACTCTTAGGGACCCTATAGGACAGAGTAAAACTATCCCTATAGGGTTTTCTAGGCTGTAATCTGTTGGGGGGAACCCTGGTGGCCTAGTTGGTAAGTGCTATGTCTGCTAACCAAAAGGTCAGCAGTGCAAATCAGCTAGGCTCTCCTTGGAATCTTTTGGGGAGCAGATTACCAGATTTTTCTCCCCTGAGATTGCTGAAAGCGGGCAAACCACCGTCCTTCCAGCTGGCAGCCACAGGGGCCCCTTACTCACTACTAAAACCAAAAACCTAAACCTATCACTGTCAAGTCGATTCCAACTCCTAGCAACCCTGTATAACCTCACCAGAACCCTAAAGTTGTAGTGTCAGGAACCTCTCAACCCCCACCCCACCCACACCCCTGCCTACAACACCCCAGCTGGAGACCATGGCCTCTGCACTTTCTCCTCCAGCCTGGATAAGTTCCTTGAAAACAGTGATTGGGTCTTGTTTATCTCTGGGCCCTCAAGACCTAGGGCAGAGTCTAGTACATAGAAAGGGCTCCATGCAAGTTTGCTGAAAGAATAAATGAGTGAATATGTTTACAAATGAGGGTAAAGATAGGGAACGCTGTGAGGCATCTGTGTGTGGTGGAAAGAATACGGACTTTGGAGTGCTGTAGAGTTGCCTCTACCATTTATTATCTGCATGGCCCCAGGTGGTGCCAACTGCCAGGCTGGAGTAACCAGTTGGCTTGCTAACCCCCTCCCTGTCACCTCCCCCAATCCTGGCACTTCACCAATCCAGTCTCTACACAGCAGCCAGAGGAACTAATTAATAAAAAATGCATCCTGCCCCTGACACTGGGTGCAAATGGAGGCCTGCATGTCATGAGTCTAATATTTAGCGTTATAATCAAACCCTCCAACTATTAGTCAAAGCATGTTCCACTGCTCTACCCTGACAAATTGGCTTCATATTGATAAAACCTGCACGTATTTCTTCAGTTAACTTTTTTCCTTTGTGGTATTTTCTGCTTCTTTCATGATTTCAACCTACACTCTTTCTCAAAGGAATAAAAAAAAATTGTAATTGCACTCTTTGGGGCACCTGGATAGCTGAGAATATCCATGAACTGGAGATGGTGGTTCTTTCCTGGGGGGCAATGGAGTTATCATGTCAGAAACTCTTTCCAACCTCGTCTGATGTGTCTCTTCACCTATATCCTTTCTGGTGATGATAAAGCAATAACTTTTAAGGATATAAAAGAAAAATATGATTGTACTCAAGGTGTACAAAATTTGAATACATTTTTCTCAAAAAGTCAATTAGTCATAAATGCAAAAAGTATTCAAAACATTAAAATTATTTGTTATCTGTTTTCAAAAGTGACCTACTATATTCAAAATTTTAATTACACAGTAAAATTAAAGCAAAGTGCAATTTATAACTAATAAATACCAAAAGGAAACCCTGGTGGTATAGTGGGTTAAGTGCTACCACTGCTAACCACAAGGTCGGCAGTTCAAATCCACCAGGTGCTCCTTGAATACTCTGGGGGTGAATCCTACTCTGGCCTCTAGGGTCGCCGTAAGTCAGATCCAACTCAATGGAACTTGGCTTGCCTTGGCAAAGTCAAATGTTTTTTGAGAAATTTATTCTTCCATCTTAGTTTTAGAAAAATAGAACTATTTTACAAAATCTTTTTCCTTGTCTCACAAGTTACTTATATAAAGAACTGGCAACATGCTTCATACATGTTACAACCGGATCTACACATATATGCAAATTTAACAGTCATATGAATTATTTAATATTGTAAAATGTTCCTCAGCTGCCAACTTTTATGAACACTGTGCTAATTCACTAGAACCTTCAGAGCAAGAAAGAATGAACATTTTGCTTTGCATAAATCTGTCACTCCCATGCAACCTGAGAGGAGAAAGCTGAAAAATTAATCTTTCCTTTCTCCTCAGATGTTCAAACCCCTGTCACACCCCAAAGCAATGTCTACCTTGGACGTCAGCAGCAGCCCCCGCACTGCTCCTTCAGCCAGGTTGGGACACTTTTGGTTTTGAGGGCAGACGAGCAGAGATACGGAGAAGTGTTCCCTGAGGCCACAGCAGCATTAGAACAGGGACAGTCCTGCTGAGCCAGCTCTGAGTTCTGGGTCTGGAGTGAGACAGATAACAAACGGTTCTTTGCAATGGGTTTGTCTGGAGTTTGAGATGTTCAGCAGCCCTCTGAAGCACAGGTCTTGGGCAGTCCTTCCTTGCCCTAGCCTAGGGGCAGTACTTCTCGAATGGGCCAAGTTCTTTGCTGCCTAGAAATAGGCTGTGCTTTCTGCCTGGGAACACTCATTTTCCTATTTTCTGGAACCCTTCAAGTCTCACCGTAAAAAATGCCTCCTCAAACAGCATTGTCTGCCCTCTAAATCCACTCTGCAACCCACCTCTCTCATGGGATCCAGTTCTTTGCTGTGTTAGCATTCTCACAAGTCATAATAGTGAGATCAGTGTCACTAATTTGTGAGTTCATGTCCATGTCTGTCTTTCTCAAGAGAAGGTGAGTTCTGTGAGAGCAGGGACCACATTGTTATGTCTGTGGTTGTATAATCAGTGTTTGGCATTTAGTAGGTGCTCAGGAAAAAATTGTAGACTCTCTTGGAGCCTTGAGTTTCCTAACTCTTAGAATAAGGATGCTAACATGTGCCTCACTGTTACTGTTGAGAAGGTAGAGAGAATGGAATCAAGGAACCTGTCACAAGGTACCTGAAAAACCAAACCCAGTGCCACTGAGTTGATTCTGACTCATAGCAACCCTATAGGGCAGAGTAGAACAGCCTAATAGAGTTTCTAAGGAGTGCCTGTCAGATCTGAACTGCCAACCTTTTGGTTAGCAGACATAGCACTCACCTACTACACCACCAGGGTTTCCTGGCACAAGTTAGGTGCTCAATAAATGCTATCCATATCATATGTTCTGAAGCAGGAGAGAACTGGGGAATCTCAGTGTTGGGAACTTAAGGGCTGTTTAGATCTGGATAGATTTGTTGGAGTGGGCAGGGCATTCCAAGAGGGAACTTGAAGAAAGGCAGGAGAGAAAAGGTAAGGGCAGCAAGTACACCCATGGGGCCAGATAAAAAGGGTCTGGGGCAACCCTGTCGTTAGAAAGACCATGCAGGGCTACATCTGGGGAAGCCTTGAATGCCTAGCGAGTGCTTTTAAATTTAGTCCTCAGGTAGCCAGGAGCCAATTAATGTTTTTGAGCAGAAATGTCAACCAAAGAAGTAGTATTTTTGAAAGACCAATTACAGCAAATCTGTTATTAGATGGGCCAGTAAAATGAAGGAAGACAAAAACATGATCATTTCCTTCAAATTCATCTCTAATTGTTAAGACTGCATAATAAATGCAAGGGTTTGCAGCAAATCTCTGACAAGAGACAGAGTTCAGTTCAAGTCCTGATTCAGCATATTTTCCTACCTGGCTAACGCCAAGCAAGTCTGTTCACCTCATTGAGCCTCAGTTTCTTCAGCTGTAAGATAGAGATGATAACCTTAGCCTGCCTATCTTATTGGACTCCAGTGGGGGGAAAAATGCATTTATTCATTAATTCATTGAAAATTGAACCTAATCATGCGTCAAGCTGTGTTGTACAAGCTAGAGAAACAGAAATAGAATGGAAGCACTCTGGAAAAGGGTACATAATTCCAATTATTGAGCACTTGCTGTACGCGGTTGTCTACCATCATCTCAGTTAAGCTGTACAACGTCCCTACCAGGTTGATACGATCATCAAATATATTTTATAAACAAGGAAACTGGGAAACCCTGGTGGAGTAGTGGTTCAGTGCTACAACTGCTAACCAAAAGGTCAGCAGTTTGAATCTGCCAGGCACTCCTTGGAAACTCTGTGGGGCAGCTCTACTGTGTCCCATAAGGTTGCTATGAATCAGAATTGACTTGGCGGCAATGGGTTTGATTTTTTCTGTTTGGAGCTTCGAGAGGCTAAGTAACTTGTAAATGACAGAGCTCAGGGCTTGAACTCAGGACCGACACACACTGGAGTTGACTGCCATCTGGTCCTCATTCCAAGTCCTCTTCTGAATCTGGCTTAAATTTATGTGGGTACTCTGTCAATATACCACTGCAGCCATTTTTAAATGATCTTCAGCAAAATTTTGCTTCATGTGATGTTAATGATACTGCTCAATAATTTCCACATTCCATTGGATTACCTCCTTTTGGAATGGGCACTAATATGGATCTTTTCCAGCTGATTGGTCAGCTAGCTGTCTCCAAAATTTCTTGGCATGGATGAGTAAGCGAAAAAGAGGCAGACCTTCAACGAGACAGATTAACAGAGTGGCCGCTACAGTGGGCTCTAACATACCTTCTATTGTTCAGATGGTACAGGGCAGGGCAAGGTTTCATTCTGTTACCCAAGGGGTAGCTACAAGTTGGAACCAACTCAAAGGCCCCTAACAACAACTCCTGCTGTGAGATCTTTGAACACCCCAAGTCATCTCCTACCTTTGCTCTGTTGTTGTCTATGCGGGAACCCACTCTACCTTTTGCACCTGACAGCTCCCTCCTGTTCCTAAGCTTTGTTTGGGGCTTCAGCAAGCCTGCAAGACCCCTCCTCAGGATGGACTCCCGATCAGGCTTCTCAGCATTCAACCAACCCCCTCCCATGACATTAATTACACTGACACTATATCCCTGGTCTCCAAACTTAAAAAAATAAATCATATTCCTTACCAATAAGAAATGGTTGTATGCACACCCTCAATATAGGGATATCTCTTTACAAATTGTGTGCACATGCTGACTCCCCTGACTGTTGCCTGAGATGTTCTTCAAACTATGAACTGAAACCAACTTTGAAGTCACTTGGTAGCTAAATAACAAACTGCCTCTAAAAAAATAATACCACCTATTAAGTACTGTGCTTTAAAAAAAAAAATCACCTGTATGAGCTCAAATGGCCAACAATTACTCTAAAACAAAGATGAGAATGTAAAAGGCAGGGAAACTAGGTGAAGGAAAATGGAGCAACCAGAATGGAAATATTGACAACGCTCTTGCATTATAAAGAATGTAACCCATGTCACTGAACAACGTGTGTAGAAAGTTGAATGGGAACCTAAATTACTATGTAAACCTCCGTTGAAAACATAATTTATAAAAAAATATTTTTTGTTGTTGTTGTATATACATGCTTCTGTTAATTCATTTTTTTAAAAAAAATACAGGATTCCATGTAATATTCCCTCCAGTACCTCACTGACCACTGAGACTTTTGCGTGTTTGAGCAGCACTTGGGTGTCCATTCTTTCATCAGTGTCCTGGGCCTGGGAGGCCAGGTGGAGTGTGAGGCAGGAGCACCTCCATCAGGGCAGCCAGGCCAGGCAGGGTGGGGGAGAGCTGAGCCAGGATTAGCTGGGGTGGGGTGGGAGGCTCCTAGAAACCGACGGTGGCCAGAGAAGGGGTGCAGATCCGGAGAGTGTGTCATGCCGCTGCAGGATGAAACCCTCCGAGAGGTGTGGGCCTCAGACAGGTTCGGAAGTCCCCCGTGGCCCCCACCTTCTGAACCCTGAGAGGCAGAGACGCAGGGGCTAGGTGGGGAGAAACAAGGGAGGGAGAGACTGGCTCATTCTTTTGAATCCTCAGCGGGCATGAGGAGGAAGGCCGGAGCCCAGAGGTCCGCAGACGCCCCAAGCAGGTAGGTCACTCCTCCTTGCAAAGGAGGCAGAGTGATCCCACCCACCCACCCACTGTGCATAAACCCATCGGGGTTGGGGGATCCTTGGGCGGGGAGAGGTCCTCTCGGCAGCACCTGTGGGTAGGGCATCAGAACTTTTGGAGGCGTAAGGGGTGTTTGGAGACCTGGGATGTGGAGGGAGGAATTTGGCTTTGGGGCATGGGAGGGGTCGTCCTCTTTTACTCTGCAGAGGAGGGGGCTGCAGTTCCTGTCTAGATAATCTGTGGTTATTCCTGGCAGCTCAAAGGATTAGACGGTGCTGGGCAGCACTCTAAGCCCCCCCTTCCTTCTTCTCCGCCCTCCTGTATCCCCTCCTCCACAGCGACCTGCCCCGGGACAGAAGCTGAGAAAGAAGAGGGCAGATGCCCCTGAGTCCGCCTGTCCCACAGAATCCAAGCCCCGGAAACCTGGAGGCACGCAGAAGGCTGAGCGGGGGGGGGCGGGGGGGGACATCCCCAGGGTGACAGACGACAGACATGGGAGGTTGACCTCAAGGCAGGCAACGGGTGTTGCTAAGTTCACCCCAAGGAAAGAACAGAGGAGGCAGACTGGAAGTGTGGAAGTTGGGAACCGCTTAGAGAGGCTGGAGTTGAGTCAGCGGTACTCCTGGTGCTGTGGGGCAGGGTGGTGGCGGAGGAGTAACTGCGAGGGGGAGAGTGTCAAAGGCAGGAAGGGAACCCAGGGGAGCTCCCCAGGATGAGGCACCCCAGGCTTGGGAAGCCTCGGGGAGGGGAGAAAGCAGGGAGGGCCACTGCCTCCCGGGTCCCCACCGGGAGCTGCCTGACCCTCACTTCCCGGCTCAGCGGGGCGGAGGGGGAGGCCACGTGAGGAGCCCCACCCAGACCCCAACCCCGACCCAGCTGAGGCCCGGGCGCCTCCCACGGTCTACACCAAGTTCCTGCGGGACCCTGAAGCCAAGAAGCGCGACCCGCGGGAAACATTCCTGGTATCCCGTGCCCCTGGCACGAAGAAGGACGGTGAGAGAAGGCGGACAGCGGGCGGTAGAAAGGAGGAAGGAGGGGGCTGAACGGTAGACAGAAACTAGCACCAACAACCTCCTCTGCTCTGCCCTTGTCTTTCTGCCAGGCAAAAGCCATGTGACGATTCCTTCTTTCTCACCCCTCCCCCGCCCCCAATTTACAGATGGAGAAACTGAGGCCCAGAGAGGGTAGTTAAGGATTTTGCCTTAGACTACAGCCCGGAGCTAGAGGAACACTGGTGGTGCCCTGGTTAAGAACAGTTGCTAACGGAGGTCAACAGTTGAAATCCACCAGGTGTTCTTGGAAACCCTATAGGGCAGTTCTCTTCTGTCCCACAGGTCACAGTGAGGCAGAACCTACTGGATGGAAACTTTTTTTTTTTTTTTAACAGGCACCAGAGGTAGCCCAGGTGGGTTGTCAAAACAGAGAGACAGGATCAAGGAGGTGCAGGTGCAGTGAGAAGCTGGATGAGGAGAAAGTGGATAGCCCCAGGGAAGAGCCTGAGGAAGGGAGGGTCCCTGCAGAGGAGAGACTTGCAGAGAAGGTCCTCCAGAACAAGATTCCTAAGGCCCAGAAATCCCCCAGCTCCAGCTCACTCTCCTCCCTAGGAAAAACCTGAGGACTTTAGAGTCACCCCCATTCTTCAAGGAATGCTCCCTCTCCTATTCCAGAAATGTCGACTCCCACTCCTGGACCCATTGGCCACTTCCCAGCCATCTGCAGGGACTGGGTTCCTCAGGCAAGGGCATCCCACCCAGACCTTTTTATGAAGTGTTTCTCCCTACAGAGGTTGACAATGAGGAAGAGGACAATGAGGAAGAGGAGGAGGAGGAAAAGAAAGAGAAAAGCCCCCTGCCTCCCAAGAAGTCCCCTAAAGAGAAAACTTCGGCAGACACCAAGGAGAGAAGGGCCAAGGCCCAGGGCCCAAGGGGTGGGTGTTGAGGGTCAGAGGGAGCACACAGACTTAAAAAGAGGCTCTGTCCAAAGGGAGCTTGGAGTCTCACTGACACAGGAATTGAGACACCAGAAAGTCACCCCGTGCCTTGCCCGGGGGGGTTCTTCCTCCAACGATTTCTTAACTCTGGTGACTCAGTGGGGTCAAGCATTCGGCTGCTCACCAAGAGGTCAGAAGTTGGAATGCACCAGGTACTCCTTAGGAGCTCTATTTAGGATTGCTGTGGGTGGTTCAGAATCAACTCAAGAGTGAGGGGTTTGGCTTGGTTTTTTGGATGGTCCTTCAGGAGCCCTGGTGGTGCAGTGGTTAAAGGACTAAACTCATGGTTTAAGCCCACCATCCTCTCCTTGAAAGGAAGATATGGCAGTCCACTTCTGTAGTGATTTACAGCCTTGGGAACCTATGGGGTCTCTATGAGTTGGAATCGACTCAGTGGCCATGGGTTTGGTAGGTTTGAGATGGCCCTTGAGGACATAGATCAGTATACACTCCTTCACCCCTTACACTCCCTGTCCCGGGTGTTCTGTGAGCCAGGCAAAAGCAGGGTAGTTTAGTTTTCTTTGCAATTTTTGCTTAATTTTTTCTTTAAAAAAAAAATCATTGTAAATTTATGTAATTTCTATAAAAATATCAAAATGATTACAGAGCTAACCAACAGGTTGGCCATTAGAATCCACCCAGCAGCTTCATGGGAGAAAGACCTGTTGATCTGATCCCATGAAGGTTACAGCCTGAAAAACCCTATGGGGCAGTTCTACGCTGTCACTGTGAGTCAACAACTGACTCAGCAGCATCTAACAACAACAGCGACAGTAAAACTATGAATAAGACTGTGGTGGCCTGGCCTGGGTACCTGGCCCTGCAGGTAGCAGCAATCTGTCCTAAATGTGTATGGCTAACTAAAACCTTGGACTTCTGAGAAGATGGGGTGAGAGCCAGGATTCAGAGGCTCATTTAGAAGGCCTGACATTCATTAACCCATCCATTCATTCATCCCTTCATTCAGCAATTGCTTGCTCAGTTGCTTGTATTTGCCTTGCCCTTTCCCGAACTAGGAAGACCTGGTAGCATAGTGGTTAAGGGCTACATCTGCTAACCAAAAAGTCAACAGTTCAAATCTACCAGGCACTCCTTGGAAATTCTATGGAGCAATTCTACTCTGTCCTATGGGGTTGCTATGAGTCGGAATCGACTTGATGGCAGTGGGTTTGGCTTGGGGTTTTTTTTTTTTTTTTGGCTTCTGGACTGGAGGGGGTGGTGTTTGGGGTTTAAGAGAAGCAGAGGTCCTTCCTCTCTGCTTGGGAAATGGAAGAAGGATGACTGGGTTGGAAGGTGGTCTTCAGTTCCAATAGGTGTCTCCTTTGTCTAACACCAACCACCTGTTTCCAGGGGACCTGGGAAGTCCTGTTCCCCCACTGAAACCTCTTCGAATTAAGAAGAAGGAGGCCACAGCAGGGGAAGCGACCAAGATAAGGAAGATAAAGAAGAAAGGTGAGTTTGGTCTGTGGAGGAGTTGGGGACTCTGGGTGTGGGGTATGTGACCCTTTCCCAACCACACATTCAGGGCCTGGTGAGGCTGACAAGGACTCTTCGGGAAGCCCAGCCAGAGAGAAGAAGAAGATCCCAGCAGCCATGTTTCTGGTTGGGGAAGGTGGCCCAGCTGAGAAGGCTTTGAAGAAGAAAGGTGGGTGGTGGTAAGACAGTGGTACCTTTTGGTGCCCTGACATCCTGAGACAGCCTTGAGGGTGGGGAGCTGTCGGACCCACCCATTGCATGGTGCAGTGCAGGGTAAAGAGTATGGGTTCTAAAGTTAAAAGATTTCAGGGCATCTCGACTCCCTCTTTAATAGCTGTGTGGCCGTGGGCAGGTGTCTTACTTCCTGAGTATCTCATAATAATAATACAGGCTTGACCCCCTAGGGTTTGTGGGAAGGGTCTGAGGGACACACGGGGGTTCCAAGTTCTTAGTAAACCCTGAAGGGCTCCATCAGGGTAAGGAATCAACAGGCTTGTTCCCCCTCTCCACGCTCAGGTACTTCCAAAGGACCAGAGGAGGAGAAGGAGGAGGAAGAGGATGAGGAAGAGGAGGAGGCCGCAACCAAGAACAGCAATCCAAAGGGAAAAGCGAAAGGAAAAGGCAAAAAGGTTGGGACTCAGAGGTGAAGGACGTGCATACGTGGAGTCGCCATGAGTGGGAATCAACTCAAGAGCAACTCGCTCAGTATCAATAATACTGGCAGCTAACCCTTCTAGGGAGCTTACCATGCCCTCAGCTTCATTCCCCTCAGGGGAGCAGGGGTAGGGGCCTGGACTTGAGGCGACTATATTCTAGGACATTCTAGCATAGGATTTTGGAGGTACTCGGGATAGAATCTTGGCTCCTCGTCATGTGATGGATAGAATGTGAGGACCAAGGGTACCAGGACCTCCCAGACCCTCTCACAATCCAGCAGCTCTCAGGGCTGTTAATGGTCTCTCAGTGGAGGTAGTCAGAGGCCTCCAGCATCCTCTTCCAGGATGCCCAGTATCCCTTCTGACTGAGGACTCCCCATGGGCATAAAACAGGGTGTTAAATCTTTTTGACTACTGCACCTGCCCACAAGCAGGGCTCAGGCACAAGCAAGAAAGAAGGGTCTAAATGAAGAGATAAAATGACAGAAATCCTCAAGAAACTGTTTCCAGCAGTAGAGATGTCACCACACAAGCAAGGCTCAGTTCTTAACTTTGTATACTTATTAATTTGTGCAGGAGTATCAGGTCTTGGTGTGCTGATACACATAACTTGAGATCACCAGATGCTGATTTGTAAACCGAAAGGCCCGTTTATTATCTCCCTGAAGGAATATAACTGCAGAGCAGCCTTCATACATTAATCTCTTGAGAGTCACAGCTGTGGAAGTGTTTGAGTAAGCCCTGCTTTCTCCACTTCACAATCCAAACATAGTTTAGTGTTTCCCATGTTTCTCTGGAGGAGCCTGGAGTGGACAGCAGATATGCCAGGCCCCATGGCTAAAGGCTGGCTCTCCCACAACACCACACCACCCCCTCCTCACAGACAGTGCTGACCTACTCTCAGCAGAAAGGACCAACCACAATACACCAGGGTTTCCTGATGGCTCACAAACAGTCTTTGATTCTGCAAGGCACATGTACAGGCTGACAGTTCATTCTCTCTCCTGTGAGAAAGCTGGAGCTAGAATCTTGGTTCTCCTCCTTGAGAGGGATAGGATATGAAGGCAAAGAGCACATGTCTGTGAGGACAGAAGGGGAATTCTGAAGTCCTCAGATCAGGGCAGACAACCCAACAGCCGTAAGCAACCAAATTGTTACAAGGGGTTTCTCAATGAGCAAACCAAAACCAAACCCATTGCCTTCAAATTGATTCCGACTCATAGTGACCTCATGTGTTATGGAGTAGAACTGCTCCATAGGATTTTCTTGGCTGTAATCTTTCTCTTTTTTTTTTTTAATTGTGCTTTACAGAGCAAATTAGCTTCTCATTAAACAATTAATACACATACTGTTTTGTGACATTGGTTGCCAACCCTGCAATGTATTGCCACTCTCCTCTTCTCCACCTCAGTTTCTCCGTTTCCATTTGTCCAGCTTTCCAATCCCCCTCATCTTCTTGTCCTTACCCTCTGGGCTGGTGTGCCCATTTAGTCCCTATCCATGGTTGAGCTTACAAGTATTTGTTTTATGGGCCTATCTAATCTTTGGCTGGGTAAACTTCCGGAGTGATCTTAATACTGAGTTAAAAGGGTGTCTGGGGACCATACTCTCGGGTTTCTCCTGTCTCTGTTGAACCAGTAAGTCTGGTCTTTTTTGTGAGTTTCAGTTATGTTCTATGTTTTCCTCCTGTTCCGTCCAGGACCCTCTGTTATGATCCCCATCAGGACTGTCAGTGACGGCAGCTGAGCACTACCTCGTTGTGCAAGACTCAGTCTGGTGGAGGCTGCAGTACTCCTTCAGACTTATCTTTCCCCGTGTCCTTGGTTTTCTTCATTCTCCCTTGCTCCAGACAAGCTGTGACCAGTACATGTATCTTCAGTGGCTGTTCACAAGCTTTTAAGAACCTAGATGCCACTCACCAATGTGGGATATAGAATATTTTCTCTATAAACTATGTTATACCAATGGAGCTAGATGTTCCCCAAGAACACGGTCTCCACACTTCAGCCAAGTAGCTGAGTCCTTCAGGGAGCTTAGATGTGTCTAGGAACCTTCTAAGACTTTGCCTTGGTCCAGTTGTGCTGACTTCCCCAGCATTTTGCACCACCTTACCTTTCACCGGAGTTAGGCAAACCAAACCCACCACCTTTGAGTGGATTCCAATTCATAGTGACCCTATAGGGCCAAGTAGAACCACCCCACAGTTTCCAAGGAGCACCTGGCAGATTCGAACTGCCAACCCTTTGGTTAGCAGACACAGCACTTAACAACTATGCCACCAGGTTTTCCCCCACCAAATTTACCACTTATCAGTTGTCTAGTTAGTGTTTTTCCCTCCCCACTCTTCCCCTCCTTGTAACCATCAAAGATCATTTCTTTCTATGTGTAAACTTTTCCATGCATTTTATCGCAGAGGTCTCATGCAGTATTTGTGATTGATTTATTTCACTCAGCATAATGCCCTCCAGATTCATACACGTTGTGAGGTATTTCAAAGATTCATCATTGTTCTTTATAGTTGGGTAGTATTCCGTTGTGTGTGTGTGTGTACCATAATTTCTTTATCCATTCATTGATGGCCATTTAGGTTGCTTCCATCTTTTTGCTACTGAATGATGCAATGAACATGGGTGTACACATGTCTATTCATGTGACAGGTCTTATTTCTATAGGGCATGTTCCTAGGAGTAGGATTGGTGGATTATATGGTATTTCTATGTCTAGCTATTTAAGGAAGTACCATATCATTTTCTAAAATGGCTGTACCATTTTACATTCCTATCAGTGATACATGAGAGTTCCAGTTTCCTTCACAGCCCCTCTGACATTTGTTTTTTGTTTCGTTCTGTTTTGTTTTTAATTAGTGCCAGTTGTGTCAGGATGAGATGGTATCCCATCGCAGTTATTTGCATTTCTCTAATGGCTAGTGATCATAACCATTTCCTTATGTGTGTTAGCCACCAGAATGTGTTCAAGTGTCTATATCCTTTGCCCATTTTCAAATTGGATTATTTGTCCTTTTGTTGTAGAAGTGTTTGATTTTCCTATAGATTTTAGAAATTAGACCTTTGTCAGACATGTCATAACCAAAGATTTTTTTCCCAGTCTGTAGATTCTCTTCTCACTCTACTGGCAAAGTCTTTTGATGACCTTAAGTGTATAATTTTTAGAAGATCACAACTATCTAGCTTATTTCTGGTATTTGTGTATTGTTGGTAATTGTTTGTACCCTATTTATGCCATAAATTAGGACCCCTAGCACGGAATCAGTTTTCTTCCATGATCTTCACAGTTTTGGGTTTTATACTTAGCTTTTTGAACCATTTAGAATTGGTCATTGTGTACAGTGTGACATACGGGTCCTGTTACATTTTTTTTACAGATGAATATTCAGTTTTGTCAGCACCATTTGTTAAAAACACAGTTATTTCCTCGACTTAATGGACTTTGAGCCTTTGTCCCTTGACAGGTGACCATAGGTTGATGACTTTACAACTAGGTTCTCAATTCTGTTCCATTGGTGTCTGTCATTGTACCAGTACCAGGCTATTTTGATTATCACAGCTGCAGAATAGCTTCTGAGGTCAGGTAGCGCAAGGTCTCCTACTTTGTCTTCTTCAATAATGCTTTTACTTATCCACAGCAGCCTCTTTCCTGTGGTCGTAATCTTTGTGGAAGCAGGTCATCATGCTCGAACCATGGACTTTTAGGTTAGCAGCCAACTGCAAACTGCTCGTGCTATCCAGGCTCCAAGTTATAGCATTCACTGTGTCAGTTATCTATTGCTGTGTAACAAATCACTTCAAATTTTAACACCTTAAAACATAAACATTTATTATTTCATTCAATTTCTGTGGGTCAGGGATCTGGGAGAAGCTTAGCAGGGTAGTTCTGGCTCAGGATGTCTCCTGCTTTTGTAGTCATAATGTCACCCGGGGCTGCAGTCACTCTGAAGGCTTGACTGGGAATGAAGGGTCTATACCAGGACGGCTCAGCTAACACAGTTGTTGGCTGAAGGCCTCAGTGTCACATCACGTGGACTTAGGGTTACTGGAGTGCTCTTACAACACGGCAGGTAACTTCCCCTGGAGCAAGTTATCTGAGAGGAGTCAGGCAGAAACCACCATAGCTTTTATGACCTAGCCTTAGAAGTGACAGATCATCATTTCTGTCCTATTCTATTGGTCACACAGACCAACCCTAGCACCCAGGGCATGAATATTAGCAGACCGGGATCACTGGAAGCCACCTTAGAGGCTGGCTACTTTAGTCATTAAGTACTTACTAGATACTAATACTAGTGGAGCCCTGAGAAATGCAAACTGTTAAGAACTCAACCACTAGCTGAAAAGCTGGAGCTTCAAACCCATCCAGAGGCACCTGGAAGAAAGGCCTGGTGATCTGCTTTTGAAAGGTCACAGCCTTGAAAACCCTATGTAGTAGTTATACTCCACACACACGAGTTAACCTGTCAACCTGACAGCAACTAACAAACACACACAGCAACAAAAACAGTGGTAGCAAACCCTTCTGGAGCGCTTGCTCTGCCCTCAGCCTCAGTAAACCCCTTGAGATAGTATCTGTGTGTGGGAAGGTCTTTCTGAAGGCTCCAGATCTGACAGAGACTAGGCAAGATTCAAATCTCAGCTCCTCTTACTAGCTCTGTCAACTTGGGCAAGTTACCTAACTGCTCTGATCCTCAGTTTCTTCATCAGTGAAATGGGGACAACTACCACAGTAGGCTGATACGAGAACCGAGGTAATATTCACAAAGTGCTGAACTTTGCCTGCCCCCCCCCCAGTAAGCTTTATAGACGTATTTGTTAAACATACCAGTTAAGTCTGTCCCGGGTGTCCACCCTCACACTACCTACTTCTAAAAAGGTATAGTTAAAACTTAGCATGGCAGTCAGTGGTAGAATTAGGATTTGAAACCAGGCTGTCTGGCTCCAGAGCCTAGCCTCAGCCATAAGCTACACAAAATAGTAATAAAGCTCCCAGAGACTCCTAACATGGCCTTGCTGGGCTGGCTGTTGGGAAAATGTGAGGGGGTACAGTAGCCCAGCCTCAGGGGGCCTGGGCCACTGCTCTAGCCAGCCTCTGCTCTCTCCTGTAACAGAAAGCGGTGAGTTGTCCTACCGGCCCTGCCCATGCTTCAGCACCTCAGGACCAGCTAGGGTGGGGCTGATGCACCCTCTGCCCCCACCCAGAAAGAAGAGAGGGCCCCCTCCCCACCTGTGGAGGTGGGTGAACCTGGAGAGTTTGTGCTGCGGCCTGCCCCCCAGGGCCGGACAGTGCGCTGCCGGCTGACCCGGGACAAGAAGGGCATGGATCGAGGCCTGTATCCATCCTATTTTCTGCACCTGGACACTGAAAAGAAGGTGGGTAGGTGGTGAAGTGACAAGGGGAGGGAGAGGGAAGGTGTCATGACCTGGACTGAAGGACAGTCTAAGAGAGAGAAAGGTGCTATGGGGCAATCAGATTTTCTCTTTCCCTTCAGTCTCCCCCCCCAACCTCATTTTCTCTTCTTATCACTCACACGTCTCTTCCTCCCCAGGTGTTTCTCTTGGCTGGCAGGAAACGTAAACGGAGCAAAACAGCCAATTACCTCATCTCCAGTGACCCAACCAATCTGTCCCGAGGCGGGGAGAATTTCGTCGGGAAGCTGAGGTGGGGCAGGGAAGCTCGGGCCAGTGAGAAGGCCACAGGCAGGCACCTCTGCCCCCTGTGCCTGGCACTGTGCCCACCACGCTGAACACCGGGGGCTCCTCACACTCTGATGAGCACAGCTCACCTGGGGATCTGGTTAAAATGAGCTAGTGAATCTGGGATGGGCCTGAGGGTCTGCATTTCTACCAAGCACCCAAGTGGTATTGACCCTGCTGTGATCCAGGGACCTTGCTTGGAATAGAGCTTAAGCGCCATGACGGTGGGAACCATGGCTGTTTTGTTCATACTTGATCACCTGGCATGTAACACTTACTCAGTATTTACTGAATGAATGAACAAATATTCAGCACTTACTCTATGCTCAGGAGCCCTGATGGTGCAGTGGTTAAGCGCTCAGCTGGTAACTGAAAGGTCGGCAGTTCAAACCCACTAGCCAGGAGAAGGATTTGGCAGGCCTAGAGACTATAGTCTTGGAAACTCTATGGGCTGTTCTACTCTGCCCTATAGGGTCACTGTGAGTCGGAATCGATTCCAGGGCAGTGGGTTTGATTTGGTTTGGTTGCTCTCTGCTACATCTCTGTATCTGTGATCTCTCGTAGCCCTCATCACAATTATAAGAGGTGTGGGTGGGTGAATGCCTGAGTCAGGCCTTATTTATTTTTGTATTTAACTAGCCAGCCAGTCAAGTGCCACCAGGACAGATCCGACTCATGGACTAATACTTATATAACATCTGCCTATGTCTCAGGGATCCTTGGTGGTACAACAGTTAAGCACTTAGCTGCTAACCAAAAGGTTGGCGATTCTAACCCACCTAGCAATCTGCTCCTGTAAAGTTTTTTTAAAAAAAACTAATTGTTTCCTAGTCAACTGCAACTTATTGTGACCCTATAGGTCACAGCAGAACTGCCCCACAGGGTTTCCAAAACTGTAATTTTTACAGAAGCAGAGTTTGGGGTTAGCAGCCAATCTTTTAACCACTGTGTCACCAAGGCTTCCTCCATAAAGATTACAGCCTAGAGAACTCTCTGGGGCACTTCTGTTACATGTGGTCTGTATGAATCAAAAACTGACCCTAAAGCACCTAACAACCGCCACCTATGTATGATACAGTTCTAAGTACCTCCCAAATATTAATTCATGTAAACTTCTTATCAACCGAATGAGGCAGATACTGTTGTTATGCCCACTTTACAGGTGGGAAATCTGAGGCTCAGAGAGGCTAAGTAGCTTGCTGACAGTCGTCTAGCTAGTAAGAGATGCAATTGGGATTTGAATGCTGCCCAGTATCTTTCTAGATTCACAGCTTTTAAAGAACTTCCAAACATCAGGGGACACAGACTGCTCTGTCCCAAGACACCCCCACACCTAATTTACAAAGTTCTCAAAACTGCTTGACTGTGAGGAAGGGTCTTGGGACCCAAACCAAAAACAGACACATTGTGGTGAAATCAATTCCAACTCATAGTGACCTTATAGGACAGAGTAGAACTGCCCCATAGTTTCCAAGGAGAGTCTAGTGGATTTGAACTGCCAACCTTTGGGTTAGCGGCTGTAGTACTTAACCCCTACGCCACCAAGGTTTCCAGGTCTTGGGACAGGCATGTGGAATCCCCTCAGCCCATACCTGGTTACAGGTCTAACCTTCTGGGGAACCGCTTCACTGTCTTTGACAATGGACAGAACCCACACCGTGGAGGAGGGGGCACTAACGTGGAGAGCCTGCGTCAGGAGCTGGCAGCTGTGATCTATGTGAGAATTACCGGTGTCCCCCATGCCAGGCCCCTCCCCTTACAAGGGCTGGCCTAATGGGTATCTCCCTCCCAGGAAACCAACGTGCTCGGCTTCCGCGGACCCCGGCGCATGACGGTCATCATCCCAGGCATGAATTCAGACAACGAGAGGGTGCCCATCCGGCCCCGAAACGTGAGCCCCTTACCTCCCTGATCCCTGTCCCTGATGGTCCTGCTCCTGTGTGACCCAGCCCAGGAGGGCTGAGGGCTTGGCTTGCTCAATATCCAACCCCTTTGAAAACACTCATAATTTGCATCCACAGTTGATTTTCCCAGGGATCTTTACTGCAGCCTGTTGGAGGAATTCAGGGTTTTTGTAACTGAATTCACTAAGATAACCACAGTAGGTTTTTTCCATAGTTTACATCAAGTCATTCATTGATATATTCTTTCAGTACCCATTATGGTGTGTCAAGTACTAGTTTGGTACCTGGAAGCCATCAGTGGGCAAGACAAGGTCTCTGCCTCAAGGAGCTGACATCTAGTGGAGGGCAACAGGCAGCTGACAATAATCATGACCAATAAATAAATTAGGAAGTATATCAGAAGGTAGTAAATGCTATGGAAAAAAGAAGCAAGAGAGAGCGGAAGTGTGTGCTTTTCAATATTAAACATAGAAGTCAGTGCAGGCCTCACTGAGAAGCTGAGACTTGAGTCACGTCTTGAAGGAAGTGAGAGAGCGAGCCTGCAGATAGATATCTGGGGGGAAGAGCATCTAGGCAGAGGGACCGGCCAGTATGAAGGCCGTGAGGCAGGAGGCTAGCTGGAAGGCTCGGGGGACAATGAGGTGGCCAGCGTGCCTGGAACAAGAGGAAGTCAGAGAGGCAAGGGAAAGGGGGAGATCAGACCCTTATAACCATGGTTTTTACTTTGAGAGACATGGGAAGCCATGACGTTGATTTCAGTAGAGCTTCCAGGTTGAGACAAACTAGGAAGAGAGGCCTGGTCATCTACATTCAAAAACCAGCCAGTGAAAACCCTATGGATTAGGACAGTCTGATCCACCACCCATCATGGGTATGGTGCAGGACCTGCGGCATTTTGTTCCATCACGCGTGGAGTCACCATGAGCGGGGAGCTGACCCCATGGCAGCCGGCAACAACCACCAGGGTTCCGAGCAGAGGAGTGATTTGACTTAGGTTTTAAAAAGCAAATAGATGTTTGTATGCATGTGTGTATGTGAGAGAGCCGTGGTGGCACAATGGTTAACACACTTCACTGCTAACCGAAAAATCAGCAGTTCAAACTCAGCAGCTGCTCTGTGGGAGAAAGATGTGGCAGTCTGCTTCTGTCAAGATTACAGACTTGGAAACCCTATGAGACAGTTCCACTCTGTCCTACAAGGTTGCTGAGTTGGTGAATCGACTCAACAGTGGTGGGTCTGTTTGCCTGTGTGGGCATAAATAAGGCCATTGCCATCCAGTCGGTCCCAACTCATAATGACCCCACAGGACAGAGCGGAACTGCCCTGTGAGGTTTCCAAGGAGTATGTGGTAGATTCAAACTACTGACCTTTTGGTTAGCAGCTGAGCTCTTAACCACTGAACCACCAGGGCTCCATATGTGGAAAGCATAGGGTAAAATACAGAGATGTCCCAGAGACAAGTGGCTTCCCATAGCACATCAGCACTGCAGGTCAGGTGAGCCAGGATGTCAGAAACTGAGTAACTTGTATGTCCCATACTCACAGGAGACCAGTATCACTTTACTAATCTGTAATGAGAAATATCCTGCTAACAGATCACACATCCTTCCCTCCTGCAAATTCGTGCCATAATCAGAGGTCCCATTCACCCCTATGGCACCAGTGTAGGAGGTGCTAGTCTTAAGGGACAGTTCCCTCAGCCAGATGCCACTCACAAGGCAGAGTCAACTTTGCATTTCCTCGCAGTCCACTTTGGCACCCACAGACCACAAAGCCCTGTCTTCACAGATGTCCATCCCAGCCCTGTCAGGAGTAAACACCCAGAACCTCCAGAGGCAGTGTCTGCTATCCTTGCTTGGGCTCGATCAAAACTGCCCAGTGCTGCCCTGAGTCTCTCCTGTTCACCTCTTCACAGTTTATCTGTTCTAGACTCAGTGCATGAGTAGAATTCTCATCTTCTAGGTTTCAACCAGGGCTTAGAAGTGACTGAAGAGATTCAGATGGGGATCTTGTTAAAATGTAGATTCCGATTCAGTGTATCTGGTGTAGAAAGGTGAATTCTCAGCAGGGGTAGAACTGAAAAAAAAAAAAAAAAAAAAAAAACAGTTTAAAGCTATGGTTTCAGTGGAGGTTCCAGACTACAGCAGACTAGGAAGACAGGCCTGGTGGTCTGTTTCCCAAGACCAGCCACTGAAAACCCTATGGACACTGGATGAACCATTCCGGTGGGGGGGGGGGGTAGCCCCGAGTCGGGGGGAAGACAGCAGTTAACAACATAGTCATTTGTTAATCACGTCCTCTGTGCCAAGCTGGCAGATCCGCAAGCAACCCAACAGTCAACATCAAAATAGTATCAAACATTTACCAAGCCCCTTCCCTGTACCAGGAAGTGTTCTAAGTAACACTTCACGCACTATTATTTAATCCTCACAACAACCCGCTGTGAAGGAAACAGATACCCAAACTGCTGCTGAGTCGACTCCAACTCATAGCGGCCCTACAGGACAGAATAAAACTGCCCTATAGAGTTTCCAAGGAGCACCTGGTGGATGTGAACTGCTGATTTTCTGGTTAACAGCTGTAGCACTTAACCAATGTGCCACCAGGGTTTCCAGGGAAACATACAAAATGTATTAGTAAAATACTGTTCTGCCCTCATGGCAGAATAATTCATGACAGAATTCTGTCCATTACAATGCAGGGAGTAGGAGCAAGGTGTTATGGGAGCTCACAGCTGGGATGTCAAAATCTAGGGTCAGCAAGCCTTCTTGGAGGAATTGATCTTGGTGGACCCACTCCAAGTTATGAACATGAACAGGTGACAAGGAAACAGTGTTTCAAAAGTACCATCATACAGGCTCTACTCCTTCCTTTCAGAGGCTCCCGCAAGAATATTTTAATCACTGTTTTCCTGTCCACTTTCCCAGCTCGACTGTGTTCTCCTTGCAGTCCTAGAAGGTCTGCAATCAGGTACTGGCATTCAGCTGTTTCCTATGGTTCCTGAGTACCAACGGCACGAAGTACCTAGTGTGCACCCAGTGCCACTTACACGGCAGGGCAAAGCTTCTATTTCCTCACCCTCCACTTTGGACATCCCACAGACTTCCATCCTACCTACAAAGACACCCCAGAGAACAAGTGTGCTCTCACAGGCACCCTGAGCAGATGCAGAAGTCCAGCCAGCTGCATGCCCACACACTCACAAAGGCAGGCCCAGGGTCTGGGACCAGCAGGCAGATACTTTCTGCAGGCCCTTCCCCCAGTGGGTCCTAAGCTACCTTGCCACCTCCAACTGTCCTCTTCTCACCCACTTGTCTGGGCACCCCAGGCCAGCGATGGGCTGCTGGTGCGCTGGCAGAACAAGACACTGGAGAGCCTCATTGAGCTGCACAACAAACCACCTATCTGGAATGAGGACAGTGGCTCCTACACCCTCAACTTCCAAGGCCGAGTGACCCAGGCCTCAGTCAAAAACTTCCAGATTGTTCACGCTGATGACCGTGAGTATCTGTATCTGAAGGCCCAGGCTAAGCTCCTCACCCTGCCCCAGGACACTGACTTCACGCTGGCCTCCCCTGCCATCCCTATCTCATACACACACATACACAATCTAGTACAGTCTTTTATCCCTGAAGCTGGAACATCCAGCAAGGTCACCCTCTCCTCCAGGGGCACTAGTACTATGCTTCCAGGAGCCGCAGCTACTCCAGGCAGATCTTGGGGTTGAAAGTTCCAGGTCCTCATCCTAAGCATTCACCAGAACCTTGGAGTAGATACTGGAGTATTCTGAGTAAGGCTGTGTTGAAGGAAGCGTTGAGCTACTAGAGTTTGAAAATCACTAACACCCAACTCTTTGGTAGTCAACAACGGCTGAGGCTCAGAGAGGCAGCCCCTTGCCCAGTACATCTTAGCTCCTCCCCAATTCGTTTCACAAACACCAGGCACTGTTCTAAGGGTTTCACAGATGTTGAATCATTTAATCATGACAACAGCCGTGACTGAGGAAGGTACTATTATTCCTATTTGGAAGATAAGCCTATTGAGGCACAGAGAGGTAAACTGACTTGCTCCAGATCACACAGCTAGTTAAGAGGTACAGCTGGGCTAGAACCCAGGTACTTTGGCTCTAGTGCGCAAGCTCTGCATTTCTTCAAGATGGCTGCCTTTTGGAAAAAAACAAACCAAACCCACTGCCATTGAGTCAGGTCTGACTCATAGCAACCCTAGAGATCAGAGTAGAACTGCCCCATAGAGTTTCCAAGGAGCACCTGGCAGCCAGGATATACTGATCAAGTATTTCAGAGCCTCTATGCCTGCCTTCTAGGAGTTAAGGAAAATGAGATGTACCCAGAACACAATTAAAATTGACCTTGTTACAAGCCTTGGGTCTGGAGATAGAAGGATATATCCCAAGGGATTCCAGGTTCACGGGGTTGGGCTGACACTAAGTCCCCATCCCCCACTCTGTCCTAGAGCTGTCCCCCCTTGTCACCTGTCCTGTGGCCTTGGAAAACTGCTCTCCAGATCACGTTTCTGGTGGAGCCGCCCAGCCTGCGGAGGTTGGGGGTATTTTTAGCAGTTTCCTGTCCCTATAGATGCTGGGGGAGGTGTTGGGATAGGGCTGGGAACATGGACAGAGGTGACACGGAGGCTGAGTGGGGCCACTTGCTGAAGAAGCGAAGCTGGGGTATAGTCAAGGGATTGAGCTTCAAGGTTCTAAGGCAGCATATGGGGGCTGGGAATGGACAGAAGGAATAGGGTCAGAAGACAGCGTACAAGTTGGAATAGCACGGTTCTGGGCTTAGAGAAATTTGACAGGGTCCTGTAAGTCAGAATGAAATCAACAGCAGTGGGTCTGTTTTTTTGGTTTTTAACTTGATCAAGTACCTGTGTGGCTGAGATAAGGTAGTGTCCTTGCCCTCAGGGGCTTATAGTCTGACGAAGGTAAGCTGCAGGTGGGGTCACTATGGAGATAGGTGCAGGCAGAGTGGGTGAAAGTTAAATAACTGAACGGTTGCTGAAGGCTGAGAGTCTTCTTAATGCCTGCTAGAACGGGCATCCCAGGAAGTTTTGCTGTCCCCTGTCCGTGCCTACAGCTGACTACATTGTGCTGCAATTCGGCCGCGTGGCGGAAGACGCCTTCACCCTGGACTACCGGTATCCACTGTGCGCCCTCCAGGCCTTCGCCATTGCCCTCTCCAGCTTCGACGGGAAGCTGGCCTGCGAGTGACCTTAGTACCCTCTCGGCGCCCCCAAAGCTCACTGGCGGAAGGAAAGAATTCACTGGGGTCCCTTTTTATCAAAGCCCCCACAGAAGACTCCTCCCTTTGGGGGCTGACTCTCATTGCCTCCCGGTGACCTCTGTCCACTCCCCAGCCTGGCACAGGGCGAGGCAGAGGAGGAGCGCAGACCACGGGTCGGAGGGAGATGAAGAACATCTGGAGTTGGAGCTGCACATCTGGTCGCAGCGCCTGCCTGCCCCGCCCATTCTCCCCCTCCCCGCGCCCCAGTCACTTCCTGTCCGGGAGCAGTAGTCGGTGTTGTTTTAACCCCCTCCGGGACCGCGCTAGAGCTCCAAGGAGCTGGGGCGGGCTCGGAGGAGGGGGTAGGTAATGGGGCAACTAAGACCGGGTACTCGCATCCCCAATAAAGCCGCGTAGGCCAAGCAGAGCTGTGGTTCTTCAGGGCTTGCGGTGAGCAAGACAGCGGGAAGGTCCAGATGCGGGAGGGGTCTAGAGGGCGGGCTGCACGCCTTCTCCCCCCCAGCTCCCGCCCAGGCCCCGGGCGCTCCCGCGTCCCCTCCCCCGCGCCCTCCACGGGTCCTACCGAAACTCGGCGGGCGCGCAGTGTCGAGACGCCCCCCGCGGGGGCCCCGGGCTGAAAGGGAGGCCCTGGAGGTCCGGGAAGAAGGGGAAAAGGGGAAATTCGAGAAACAAGCCACTCGAGGAGAACCAGACAAACCGGGTCCGGGCGAGGCGGGTGCAGCCTCCAGGGCGGGGCCGGGTCTGGGGCCCCGGCAGTCCGGGCGGGCTGCGGGCGGGAGGGGGCGCTCCGCCCCGGCGGCTTGGGACTGGGGGAGGCAGAGCCCCGAGGCCCGTGCGCTCCGGCTCGGCCCGGCTTCTCGTGACGCGGCACCCAGAGCCCCAGCACCGACGGGAGCCCTGCCCCGGGGCAGTAGCCCCTCCCCCGGCCCCGCCTCAGGCCGGAGCCCCAAATTCCGGCGGGACACTGGGGAAGGGGTGCAAGGCCTAGCGTTCACGAGGAAGTTGGAAGCGTCACACTGCCAGGGAAAGAGGGGGTGCCGCCCGAGGTCTGGCGGTCGCAGGACAAGCTGCGGGTGCGCCAGTAGGGGGCGGCCCGCGGGGCCCCGCCCCCCGGCAGGTGCCCGCCCCTGGCGTGCCCCGCCCCCTCCTTCCCCGCAGCCCCCGCCCCCCGCCCCGGCTCCTCAACACAAACTTTCCGTCCCGCTCGCTCCCTCCTCCGCGCCGGGCGCCTCCAGCTCCAGTCCAGCTCATTCCCCACATTCCGGCTAGCCCCCTCCCCACGACCCCCCTCCCAGGACCCCCTCTTCGCTCCCTCCGGCCCGGCGGAGCGGCCCGGCCGGAGCGCCTCCCCGAGCTCGGACCAGGTAAGCCGGGAGAGCGCCGGCCGGGAGGAGGCCTTGCTGGGAGAGGAGGTCTGGTTGGTCGGTTCTGGATAGAGGGGGCCTGTCGGGGGGGCTGGATCCCCGAGCTATTGTCCAGCCTGAGCCCGAGCCCCGGATCTGGGTGCCGGGAAGTTTGGAGGGAAGGGGGTGATCTCTCCGGGAAGCCCCGCCCACTACCACCCTGCGATCCGGACTAGTTGGTCCGAGGAGGTAGGGGAACCGGGAGTGCGTCCTCGGTGCCATCAGCTGCCCTGCTGTCCACGCTTGGGTTGTCGGGGCTAGAGTCTGAGGGCCACAAGGTCTGGGGGACCTGCTACCGGCTATTACTCGGGGCATCCAATCCCGGGCCCCGCCGCCCTTTGGACTCCCGTCTCCCGGCGCCCGCCCGGCCCCAGCTCCACGCAGGCCTCGGGCCCGGCCTCTAGGCTCCCAGGCCGGCTCGGGCGCGCTGTGCCCGCGGCTGCCCTGGAGTGGATAGGGCGACTGGAAGCAAAGTTGCGAGTCCTGAATTGTGGGCCCAGGGAGAGACAGGGGTTCCAGTTTCCCTGCAGATCTGTAGTCTGCGTCGGGGTGGGAGTAAGGGGTGCCTCTAGCGCTGAGTTCGGTGAGTCGGGTCCCAGAGGGGCTGGATTTGGGGCCTTCTTTTCGCCAGTTTCTCAGAGCCCTTGATTAAACTTTAGAGGATTTGAGAGCGGCTGCCACTCCACCCCCCCACCTCCCAGCCCGGTCCCCACCATTGTCTGTCAAGTCCTTTACTCCTGCCTGAGGAGGGAGGGCCAGGAGGTGCCTTCCTGTGTCTTGTTTCCCAGCCCTGTCAGGCCCTAGGGCAGTGTCGCTGAGACCGTATCCTGTCACCTCTCTGGTAAAGGGTCCCTGATTCAAAGCTGAGAGATTGTTTGGGGGCAAGGGAGAAGAAGGCCTTGGTGAAGGATTCTCAGGGGCTGCCTCAGTCTGTCTCTTCCCTCTCTCCAGGTAAAGGCAGAAACAGATCAGGCCCAGACTTGTAGTCCAGAAGATCAGGGGATGTGGGTAGGGGCTGGACACAACCTCAAAGGCCTGGTGCCCATGGCGGCTCTGTGTATCTGGTCTCCCTCAGCCTATTTCTGTGTACTCATGCTCCACCTGAATGCAATGAGGGCAGTATTGGGGATGCTAGGGATGACCTGGGGACAGGAGGGAACGTGAAGCTCCCAAAAGGTTGGAAATCTGGAGAACTACATCCGCAGCCCTTCCAGACTCCTGAACCTCCCTTTCCAAGACCCCTTCTCTGGAACGTGCCCCCAGGACCTGGATCTGTGGTCTTCTGGTTCCCTGACCACCCTGTAGACAGAAGATGGATGAATGTAATATCCAGGGCTAGGCTCTCCGGTGAGAGTGAGTTTAGGTTTCTGGGTGCCCTCTCCTGAGGGAGAGCTAAGAGGTGATAGGAGTCTGAGCCTCTTGGGCCCTCCCTGACTCCCTGGGGAAGGAGCCGTAATTAATGCTCGTTATTGCCTTTGGATTGAGGACTGGCCGATGGATATGGTCAGTAGCTGCCAGGAGAGACTGGAGTCAGAGAGACTGGAGTGGGGGGTCCTTCTGGGCAGTGTGCATCAGGGGCCCCAGACCCTGCTGTCCACCCCCTCAAGTTTTCAGACCCTGGTACCTATACTCTGCCAGGTGGGAAAACATTCAGACCAGGAGACATCTCAACCAGAGCTTTGAATCTGTTTGGTTCGAATGCCTGCTGAGGATTTATTTGCATATCTAACAAGTTCCCAAGCAATGCTAATACTGCTGGTTAGGGACCAGTTCTGAGAACCACTAGTAGAGCAAAAACCCAAAGAAACAAACCCACTGTATCAATTCCATTCAGACTCGTAGCGACACTGTAGGACAGAGCAGAACTGCCCCATAGAGTTTCCAGGAAGCGCCTGGAAGATCTGAACTGCCAAGCTTTCGATTAGCAGCCATAGCGCTTAACCACTATGCCACCAAGGTTTCCACTAGTAGAGCAGTGGTTCTCAAAACGTGTGATACCTAGGAATCACCTGGGGATCTAGTTAAAACGTAGATTCTGAGTCACTATATCTGGGGTAGGAATACAGATTTTCAGCAGGGGTTCAAACTGAAAGATATCTTGACTGAGGAAGTGAAGAAGTCAGGGACCAGGTCCCAGCTGGGCTTTTGTCAGCTGTGTCATCTTGGACCTCAGTTTCCCTGCTTGGAATAGATGACTTTTCAGGTCCCTTTTCTGTGAGCTCCCCCGAAAGTCCTTGTATCTCCCGGTCTGCCTTTCTTCTCCTCCCGTTGTGGAGACTGTCCCTGGTAGGGTCTAGAGAAGACGGTGAGGTAATCGGAGGAAGATGGGGAAGACAAACCATAGGGGTGACTGAGGATTCACTAGACCAGCAGAATTGGCTGTAAAGTTTGCAGGCCTCAGGGACAGGGTGGCAGGCGGATGAAGGTGCGCAACTTGCCCTCTGAAGTGGCAGTAGGGTCTGGTCCTGGTGAGGTCTGGCAGGGTTATTGGCACAGATGGCGGTCAGAGGCCACTATGAGGGCCAGTCCCCCTGCCTTACTCCCAGACCCCTCTGGGGTCCTCCTGAGGGTGTGGGAAAGCTGACGGGGAGCAGAAGCCGTCAGTCCTATCCATCTCCTGCTCACTTATGAAGGGGCGGAAGGTTGACCCCCAGTGAGGAACGTGGAGGAGGTCTGTGGTGGTGCTAGGCCAAGGGGGGCTTCTAAATACTGCAGCTTTCTGTGGGGGTGACCGGGAGGTCACAGTCTCTGCTTCCCGTGGGGGTCTGCAGAAACTGTGGGGTCTAAGGGATGGCCCTGAGGAGCCAGGTCTTCTCAGACCTCTAGGGCAGCCCTGGGGCCATCATGGAAGCTTCTCTAGTCAGAGTTAGGGAGGTCAGCAGGTCACACTCAGCTTTGTCCCCATAGTGTTGCCCGTCCTTCCCCTCATAGTGGTGTGCCAGGCTAAAGGGTATCTGCGGGAGAGGCTGCTGCCCCTCTGGGGAGGAGGCTGAAAGGGTAAGGGTTCTGCTTATTCCCTCAGGGACCCCACAGGGAGCTAGATGCCAGGGCCAGGGAATGCCATACCTCTCTTGGTCCCCAAAGCCTCAGCCCTTGGGGTTTCCTAGAGTGCTGATTGTTTCCTGTACTCCCTGCCAGGCCTGAAAGGACAGGAAGTGATAGAGGGAAATGAGAGTGCAACTGTGTGTGACACTGGATGTGTGTGTGAGAGAAGCTGTGAGTGAACATTCTGTGTGTGGGAAACGGTGGTGCTGGAAGTGTGTGAGAAAAAAAAGGTAAAAATTTGGTGGGTGTACGTATTTGAAACTGGATAAATGAGAGACACTGTCACATTTTCTGTGAGTTTATGGCATTCCTGTGTATAAGAGAAACTGTCAGATTCTCTGTGCATGACTGAGATTGCATGTATGTGAGAAACGTATGAGAGATGCTTTTAGTTTGTGACTATGTCACACTTCATATATGTGAAAGAAACTGAACGTGCAATGTTCTCTGTGTGTGAATGGGTGTCACACTCTATATGTGTATGAAAGAAACTGTTTTACTTGACCATCTGTGTAGGTACCTGTGTCCAACCCTAGATGTGGTTATGATGACATCTGTGTGTGTGTGTGTGAAGCCATTTATGAGACACTGATTGTGTGATGCTGTGTATGGCTATATATAACACTGTATGCGTGTCAGAAGCAGAATGAGTGACATTTTGTGTGATGTAGGATGCTGTGGTGTAACCACTTAGGATATGTGTGTGACAGTATGTGAGGCAGGCGTAAGTGTGTGAGATAGTGATGATGGTCTGTGTGTGACGCTGAAAAACAGGATGATGGACTGTGATGTGATAATGTGTGTATATGCGAGAGAGAAACCATTGTGACACTGTGGACTGTGTGGCCTGGTATATGTGACAAGTTGAGTGTGACAAGTTAGGTGTGAAGTAAAGATGTGTAGGTGAAACAGCACAGAAAGAAACTGCAGCGCTGTGTGCAAGGGAAACTGTGGGGTGTGACTGAGACTGTGCCTCTGTGGGTGGCCACTATCTGAGATTGTTTGAGACTGTCAGACGGTGTGGGTGACATCCTCTGAGGCCGTACCAGAGGGTGTGGGACATGATGTGACACATATGGGGGCTTGTGACCCTGATGTGGTGGTTACATGGAGGACTGTGAAAAGGCCCTGTTGAAAAGAGAAGGAAGGCGAGAGATGTAGGTAACAGTGGGAGAGAGGAAGAGGAGGGAGGCATTGTGACAGTCATGGGGGGCTTGCTTGGCTAAGGGACTGACGGCAGCTTTCTGGGTGACCCCCTGAGTACAAGGAGGCTGAGGCATGGCCCAGTGATGTTTTAATTGGGAGACTGACACCCAAGAGCTACCTGTTAGCTATATCCCTGACCCCTTCCCCAACTTGTCCCTCCTGGATCCATGGCCCTGGCTGGTAGTGGACAAGATGAGGAGACAGGATGGAGTCCAGAATGGAGCCTGAGGGCTCTGAATTTACCCTACCCACCACCACCATACACACACACCCCACACCCCTTCACTGCTCTTAGGGGGATGTGGCGTGAGGTTGAGCTTTGGAGAAGAAAGGGGGCGCACCCCTGCTGCTCCCTGAGAAGCCCCTTCCCCAAGTGGTGGGGGGTGGGGGTGGCAGAGAGCCTTGATTCCCAAATTGGAAGCACATTAGTAGGCAGGGGAGCAGGGAGGAGGCCCCCCACCTCCCTCCTAGTGAGCTCTGCAAATTGCTTCCTCCTGTAGAAATCTAGACCCTGCTTCAGGGAGGAGGGTGCTCCCTCCCAGGCCTGGTGGGGTGTGACCATTTGGCAGGGTCCCTCAGGAGTCCTTGGGCTGGAGATGGGGGAGGCAGGCACTACCCCACCCTGTCCCCTGCCCCAGTCTGGTCCCAACCAGAGTGTGGCCACTTCTGGAGTGGGAGCTTCTGGCAGCTGGAGAACAGCTGGGCCTGCTGAGGGGATGGGAGGGAAATGGGAGGGAAAGGCAGAGGAGGTGGGAGGCTCCCCTAGCCAGCATAACTGCCCTCCCCATCTGCACTCTCCTGTCTGGTCAGCCCAGCCCAGTCCAGCTCAGGTTCAGGGGCAAGGGCTTCAGGAAGCAGCTGCTGATTTCACCCGTATTCCCCCATTGAGAGCACTTTGGGGACTGGGGTCCCTGCAAGAGGGGACAGCTGCTGGCTTCTGGACCCTGTAAGGTCACTGACTCAGCTTGTCCTCCAGTGGGGCTGGCGCAGAGGGAGGGGAAGGTTAGGGAGGTGCCCACCTGCCCCACTTGCCTGGCCTGTGCCCCCTCCAAGACAGTGGCTCTGGGGATACCCCAATTCAGGTCTGTCCTTCCCTCTGTGGAAGGGAGTAGTAGGGCTGGAAGGTCTGGAGCTTGTGGGACCCCTAGGAGTGGGAGCCCAGGGCCCCCAGCGGCAGCCCCAACTCTGGCCTTGCTCCTGGAGCTGTCCAGCCAGTTCTGCCGGCAGGTCTGGCCTGAGGGTGGGGAGTGGACAACCTAGTGCCCCGCACGTCCCCCAGGGCCTCAAAGCCTGCTCACCTAGCCTGCTAGCCCCCATCCCTGTCGCCACCTGGGGCGCCTTGTGACCCTGAGGGCTGAGGGCCCTGGAAAGAGGTAGCAGGTGTGGCAGGGTCAGGCTGAGGGTACAGGCAGAGTGAGCTCCCTCCAGGAGGGCTGCAGCCCTGTTGGTAGGTGTGCAGGTGGAACATGACACAATGAGCCCTCTGCAGGGTGAGATGGGAGCCAGTGCAACGGTAGTGAGAAGGTTCTGGACGTGGCCCTGTGGTCACTGACCCCGACCCCCAGCAATGGGCTCCCTGTCACTCACTCCCTATGAATATCTGGGTCTCCCTGTCCATTCCCTTCGTCTCTGTGTCTCTCTGTTCCTCTCTTTGCTGGGTCCCCTCAAGGATTGCTCCTTCCTCACTGTTCTGGATCTAAGCCTCGGCTTCTGCCCCTCTGTTGTGTGTCCAGTGTCTCTGGATCTTGGTCTGCGCCTCTGCCTTTCTGTGTTTCTGTTGGTTGACCACTCTCCTCTCTCTCCCTTTACCACAACCCCACTGACATTGTCTGTCTCTAGAGCTGATGTGTTCCTCAGCATGCTGTCTGCTCTAGCCTTCTCTCTCTGGATCTCCTGATCTGGGAATCTGTCCTTCCCAATGGATCTCCCTTCATGGTTCTCTGCCGGTCTCTTGTCACATATCTGCCTCTTGCTGGTTGATTGTTTTTTGTCCCTCACTCTCTAGGGCTGTCACCTTCTCTCCTGCTCTTCTGTAGTCTCGTCAGTCTGTCTGTCGCGGTCTGTCCGTTCATCCTTCTCTGTCTCTCTGAGTCTGTCTGTCCGCTCTTCACCCCCACCCCAGGCTCTCCTCATTTTGTATTCCCTTCCCTGTCTGTCTCAGGCTCCATCCTGCCTCGGTCTCCACCCCCTTCCCCCTCACTGTGTCCTCTTCTCCCTCTCCCCACCTAACCCAGCAAGGCAAAGGTTCCAGAAAGCCGGGCAAGCATCAACAAGCAGCCTGGGGACTGCCAGCCTCCCAACCCTTCTGCACAGGAAGGGGTGAGACCCTACCCTGGCTTGAGTCTGTCACCCTAGGGTGGCCTGCGCTCTTGCCCCAGCCTACCCCTCCCCCATGCCTGAGTCCCGCATTTCTCTCAGTACAGCCCTGTGGACGTCCTCCTGGCCCAGCAGCCTCCTCCCTCACTCCAGGCTGTGTCCCAGTGCTTTGAGATTGAGGAAGAGGAGGCTGGGTACACACGGTGGCCTGCAGCTTTGTCTCTGGGTAGACCAGAGCCTACAGCCCTCATCCCTCACACAGAACTCTTCCACCCACTCCTCCCCAGGGATGTGTTAGGAGCCAGGCCTCAGTTCAGCCCAGCCTGGCGCTGCTCCCATTGAGAGGGACCATGTGAATGCCTCCCCTTGGGGGACACAAATATTCTCTTTTGGGTGTCACCCTGGGAACCTACACAGTGTACTTGCACGTGTGCTCTTGTGCATGGCTCTGTACAGGGTCACCTGCAGGCCACCGTGCTGGTGCCACAGCCCACAGGCATATTCCTGGGAAGTGAGGCGTAGTCTGCCAGCCGGCGGAAGGGACAGTGGTCCCGTTTCTCTCCTTGACTCGTCCTGTAGCCGCCCCCTCAGCTCCCCTCCCCCTCACCAGCTGCCAGCGGTCCCAGCCAGGGGCCGCCTGCCCCGCCCCCCCAGTCTGTCCCAGCTCCCAAGCACTGCTGTGTTCGCCATATTTGGCCACAGTGCTCCCGCAGGGGGCGGGGCGGGGCTGACATCACCCTGAGAAGGGGGGGCCACAGCCTGGATGTGGGGAGGTGGGCAGAGACTTGGGGGAGGCAGGGAAGTTGCTTTTCAGAGTCGGGCTGCCAGGGCCCCCCATGTGACCAGGCTCCTGCTGCTCTGAGGGAGGCCTCAGGAAAGGATTTGGGGGGAGCTGGGTGGAAGACACCACTAGGAGGGATCTTAGCTCATCAGAGTTCCTCTCCCCACTCCTTTGTGACAGACCCACGGGACTGTCACCTGGAGAGGCCCTGTATCTTTACCTCTACACAGGAGTGCTTGGGCTACCCAGCACACCCCTGCTTCTTCATGTTTTTATCCCAGGAACTTTGCCCAAGGGGCTGATGAGAGTATTTGAAGTCTAGATGTAGGCACAGGCTTCCTGGAGTGAGGAACAGGCTAGGGATAAGGGAGCCCTGAGCTGACCAGTCAGGGACCCAGCTTACTTTCTCCCCAGCTGCCCGTTGTCCATAGGAGAAGGCCTTCCTGGGGGCCTTGAAGGCCTTACAGTAAGAGCGATACAGCAGTATGAGGGTCCTTGAAGCTGCTCCAGCCTCTTGGGCTAAAGGGACCCCTGGTCTGGACCCCACTCATCAGACTCAGGGTGGTCGTCCTGACAGCTGGACCTTCTTTATCTCTTTAAGAGTACTGTTTCTCAGCCCCAAACACTTGCCCCAGCTGTGTGTCCTTGGGTGTGTTACTTAACTTCTCTGTACTTTGGTTTCCTCATCTTTAAAATCAGAAGAAACCAAACCTATTGTCATCAAGTTGCTTCTGACTCATAGCGACCCAGTAGGATGGAGTAGAACTGCCCCATAGAGTTTCCAAAGAGCGTCTAGTGGATTCAAACTGCTGACCTTTGGGTTAGCAGCCATAGCACTTGACCACTATGCCACCAGAGTTGCCAGTGGGAATAATAATAGTGTCTTCCCTGTAGAGTGATTGTGAGGATTAAATGAGTCAATGTGTGTAAAATCCCAGAACAGTTCCTGGCAAACAGCAGGCATTATGATTAGTAGCTATGTTAACTCTGAACTCTACATGTCTCTGACAGCCAGGCCCTCAGACCCTCTCGTCCCACAAGTGACGTCCTCTCTAGCCTCCCTCAACAATTAGGAGAATTCTGTCCTGCAGACAGGACCTAGAATTTATGTCCAAGGGGAAAGAATTGCCATCTGTGGCTTCTGGGGCTTCCCTACCTCACCCTTGCCCTTGCTTTGTAGGGCTGCAGCTCAGAGTCTCAGGGTCTAGCCATCCTGGGCTGTAGGACACTCCAAGACCCTAAGTGTACTCTGAAGCTGAAAGGATTTGGGCTGGTCTTGTGTGTGTTGGGGGGACTGGCTGGGTGTGGTCTAAATTAATAATTCAGCCTCACGTGTGCCGGATGCTCTGCAGTTTAGGGCCCTGGCCCATCCTCAGTGTGGGACAGACAGGGCAGGGGCGGGTGTGTGGGTGGTTTATGGGCTGTGTGGGGCCGGGGAGGTGCGGGAACAGGAAGTGGGATGGAAGGAGCGGGTGGGGTTGAGCAAGGCTGTTGGCCCAGCACCTTCTCAGCTGCTCCCACATCAGCTCCCTTTTGGAAGTTCCTGGAGCAGTGCCTGCCCCAAGTGGAGGTTCCTTAGCTGGGGCCTCCTTAGTTATCCATTTGGGGAAGTCGAGACTGTGCCCTTCTAGGTGAGAGCTCCCCTTATCCCTCAGTAGGTCACGCTGATGTTGGGGGAGTGTTGAGACGGGCTGGTTGCTGGTTGGGAATTCAGTGGAGGAGGTGGCAAGCTGAGAGCCCAAGAACCCCTCTGAGCAATGACCCTGCCCTTCTATTCTTCTTCTCTTTGCTCATCATGCTGCCGTTGGCAGAGCTTCAGTTTTCCTCATCTGTGTAATGAGGCATCACTCTTTGCCCTCTATGCCTTACAGTTTTGTAAGGACTGCCTGAATACAAAAGCCCGTTTCCCCCGCAGAAGTTCTGTGTCAATATGAAGGATTGTTGTCGACAATGATTGTGGTCACTGCGAGTCCCTTCTAGAGTATTCTGTGCCAGGCACTGTGGTTAGCACTGTGTTGTGATCTTGTTTAAATTTTAATCACTAACAACCTCCAGGAGATCCTTTCCTCCTTGTACCGGACCAAAGCTCAGAGAGGTGAAGTTGCTCACCCAAGGTCACACAGCTCTGAATAGACAGGACTTCTGATGACCTCTACCCAACCCTGTAGCACCTACACTGGGGTTGGGGCTAGGGGTGGGGGCGTAGGAGGGTAGGCTGAGGTTCACAGCCAGCAGCTCACAACTGGGGGCCAGTTTGGACTGACTAACCCCTCCGTGTTTGTGCCCCAGGCTCAGGCTGCCCAGTGGGCTCAGGCCCAGAGCCCAGAGCAACCAGCACAATAGCGTCCAACAGTTGGAACACCAGCAGCAGCCCTGGGGAGGCCCGGGAGGATGGGCCCGAGGGCCTGGACAAGGGGCTGGACAATGATGCGGAGGGCGTGTGGAGCCCAGATATCGAGCAGAGCTTCCAGGAGGCCCTGGCCATCTACCCACCCTGTGGCCGGCGTAAGATCATCCTGTCGGACGAAGGCAAGATGTATGGTACGTGCGGGTAGGCAAAGGGACACTGGACAGGCCTAGGGGAGGTGGCCTGACCCTCCTTGCCCGTCCTCCAGGCCCTGCCCCTTTCTGCTCTCTGCCCCTCACCTAACCGGTTTGGTGAAGTCCTGCAGAGAACCTAGGGCTGCCAGCCCGCCACAGGCGAGTCTGGGCGTGCAAGCCTGTGTGTCTGGATCCTCCTCCACCTGCTGCCTCCTCATAAACAAGCCAGGCTTGCCACCCCTGCCAGAGCGTGGCCCACACCACTACACCCACGACTGCTCATCCTCTCCCCTCCCTCTCCCTACTGGCCTGGAGGTTTCAGGATGACTCAGTGGGCCCAGGAAACTGGGTCAGTCCAGCCTGCTGCAGCTAGGCCTAGGAGAGGGTCCCTCCTTTGGGACGAGGTAGGGAAGCCCAGGGGTAAGACCTGCATACAGAGCTATGGCTCCCACTGGGCAAGTTCCTGGTCACCCTCCCGTGTATGTTAGGGGACAGTGGGATACCAAGTGTGACAGGGCCTGTGGTAGGGAAACAACTGGAAAGAGAGGGGACTCTGTCTCTCCTTAGAACCTTGTCACTCTACTGCTCCCCTTGTCCCTCTCCTTGCCACCTTGCCCACCTCCTGCCTCCAGAGGGAGTGTCCCCACTTGTCCAGCACTGAGAGGGCTCTCCCAGAGCTGCATTTTTGGGATAACTTGACCCTTCTGGTCCTGGCCCCCTGCCACCTTCAGCCATCCCTAGCAGCCTATGACTGGGTGAGACAGGCACTTGGCCTTCCCTGCTGGTGTCCAGGACCATGGCAACCTAGAGAGAGGTAGCTGGGCAAGGTGGTCTGGCTCCCCCAGTTCTTTAGCCCCTACTCCCTTTGCCATGCTTGCTCTTAGAGCCCCACTCGTGGACAGGCAGATGTTCCTGGGTGCCTTCTGTAGGGCGGGGGCCTCCTGCCCCCACCACTACCTCCCAGATGGCTGGGGCAGCCCTACAGGGTATTTTTAGACAGGGTGGAGGGAGTAGAGTGGATAGGGGCCTGTGGGAAGGGAGGAGCAGTAGGGCTGGTTCTGTCACTGGAGAGGAATTTGGAGAATGTGGTCCTTTCTGGGGAGGCCATAGGGTTGGGGGACAGGGGACCTGGATTTGGTGAGTGAGAGGTATATGTACTGAAGATCCGTCATACTCTGAGCCACATGCCCCAGCACCTTCTTCAAGATGCTGAGCCCCTGAGCACTGGCCAACTTCTTCCTCTTCCACAAACACCCTCAGGAGTCCATGGTGTGGTGCAGGACCCTGATCCCAAGACTGACTGAGAGCTAAGCTGTCTGTCATAGGGCAGGAGATACTCTGGTCCAGTGACATGAGATGACAGGCACAAGGTCACTGAGACATGCTCAGTGACGTGTCTTGACAGGCTGTCAGAGCAGGAGGCATGTTCGAGGCTGGTCAGTCCTTCCTGCCTCTCCCTAGAAAGGGGAAGGGACTTGTCCAGGGTCTCCATCCATGACAGGGACAGAGTTGGGGCAGGGACCCAGTCCAGAACTCTTTCAGACACTCATGCGGACATGTGCTGAGATGTCGGCCACCCAGGGTAGAGCTCCTTCACACACATGTGTTCACAGGCACACACGTACACTTGTGCACACACACACAGAAGCTCAGAGTTGGCAACAGACACGGGGGGGGGGCAGTGCTGCTGGGTACTGGGTGTGAAGGGGTGCTGGGCCAGGAGGGGCCCCCTTGGCCCGCTCGTACAGCCAGCTGTCCTGCTGACCTGTGGCCACACCTGGCCCTGTCAGTCTGCGGGGGAGACCTGTCAGGGCCACTAGACCTTGTTCCACTCTTCCTTCTTCCTGCTGTTCTGAAGCTGTCCCTATGGTCCCCTACTTGCCCCCTCCTCTGTGAACAGCTTCCCAGGTCCTGGAGGGGGCTAGGGGTGGGAGTGACATGCTCTCTTTGCCTGCCCTGCTTGTGCTTCCTGGGGGAGCAGCTGGAGTGAAGAGGAGAGGAAGAGTGAATACACGGCAGTTTTGTGGAGGGTCCCGGTGTGGTTTGTCTGGGATAAGGGGGTCCACCCTCTTGGCCCATTCCTCATTTTGCTCTCACCCCAATCCAGGTCGGAATGAGTTGATTGCCCGCTATATTAAATTGAGGACAGGGAAGACTCGGACAAGAAAACAGGTAAAGAGACAATTTGTGCTGTGACCCCCTGCCCAAGTGCACCCTCTCAGGGCCTTGTTCAGCCCTGTGCCCCACACTCCCAGGGCCCTTCTGCCCAGAGCTGCCCTGTCTGTCTGTGCCTGCTCTCTGGCGCATCCCTCCCAGCTTCTCTCCTCCCTTGCCTCAGCTTGGCTCCCACCCTCACTCCTCCAAGCTGCTCCACCCCTCTTCCCACTGCTCTCAGAGAGATGGTCCCAACGTCCCAGAGAAAGGAGCATCCTCCTTTCTGAGCATCTCCTACCCCCCACCCATGTCTTTGCTTCTGGGATTCTAGAGAAACCCCATAGGCTTTGGAGGTAGCTACATGCAGGGTCCCTGCCCTGAGGAGCCCGCTGACCAGTCAGGGAGACAGATTGTTAGGTGGGTGAGGGCCGGGCAGGGTAGCACAGCCTACAGGCATGATGTATGCAGGACACTGGGCACTGCATACAGCTAACCCAGACCTAGAGCGAAGGCCAGGAAGACTTCCTAGAGGAGGTGACACATAATTAACAATTCTTTTTTGATTGTGGCAAAATATATTTAATAAAACATTTGCCATGTCAACCATTTTTACATGGACAGTGACATTGATTACTTTCACTGTTGTAAGTGACCATTGCCACTATCAGTTTCAAGATGCATTTTTGAGGACAAATTTTGAATATGCTGAAAATACACAACAAAACATTCACCAATTCATCAGTGCATTGTTAAGAAACGATGGTAGTTAGCCAGGCAGAGAAAAGGGGAGGGCTCCTCCCAGGCTGAGAAGTTGCATAGACCAATACTAATCCTGGTGAAGTTATACAAAGCTTACCGTATATTAATTGAATGAATCCTCACAGCAGCCTTACAAGACAGATACAGTAATGAGGTCCATTTTGCAGACAAGGAAACTGAAGCACAGGGAAGTTAAGTAACTTCCTCCCAGTCACACAGCTGGTAGTTGGTGGATCCAGGATTTAGTGTGCTCGGTAGGAAGGAGCCCTCCGTCAGCACTGCAGTATGGTTGAGGGAAGGAATGAAGTTGTGAGAGGACCCAAGAGATGCCCCTGGAGGCAGGTTTCCCCTGCGGGTAGCTGGGGGCCACAGAAGGGAATGGTGATATGAAGATGGCCCTGGGGCAGCTCAGGGAGTGGATGGGAGAAGGCCAGGTAGGAGACTGGCCTGGGGTGGAGACAGAGACTTGGATCAAAGGTGATGGTGACGGAAGTAGCAGCAGTGGAAGTGGGGCAAAATGGTGATAGGAGAGGTGATTTGTGGCCTCAGGTTTAGGGAGGTTGGCATGCATCAACAGGAACCCAAAGGAGGAGGGGTGTTGGGATGAGTTCCACTTGGGATGCCTGGGAGTCATCTAGGGAAGTGACTGAAAGGCCTGGAGCTGGGAGAAGGAGGGCTGGAGGCCAGCACCTAGAGCCCAAGGAGGACAGCCTGACCCCCCAACCTTTGGGCCTGGGTGAGATTTGGATCACACATCCACATTCCTCAGATCCTCATGTGTACATAGGACAAGCTTGACCTATCCAACCCCCTCGTCAAAGGAAGGTTCTGAGGCCCGACTCAGGGTAGGAGGAGAAATGATCCCTCATCTATTTAAGCATTTATTAATCACTCTCCCAGTTTGTGTTACACGGCACTTATTCATACAGCAATTTATTGAGCAACTACATGTTCTAGGCACTAGGGATGCAGCAGGGAACTGGACAAACCAGGACCCTGTTTCCTGGGAGCCTAAGGCTACAGGAGGAGTAGGACCTGATGGGTAAGTGCCTAGACTCAGAGGTCAGACCCCTGGGCTCAGTAGTGTCCCTAGGGGAGTGTGGGAGTAAGGACCACAGGTGGTGTCATTGTGTCACTGTGACATCAGTAAAAATATCCCTGCAGTGCCTCTCTGCCCTTAGCAACCGTCCCAAAGATGCCACAGTTCCCATCTCTGCTTTCTGTACTTCTGAACTTGGCAGTTCACTTCACCTGGAAAAGCCCCTGTCCCTCCTAAAAATTACTCTTAAGTGTCTCCAGCAGCATAGACACAGAAAGGAGCAGTGGTGGCACAACAGCTAAGCACTCAGCTGCTAACCCAAAGGTCAGCATTTCAAACCTACGCAGTGGCCCTGCAGGAAAAAGATCTGACAGTCTGCCGTCATGAAGAGCGCAGCCAAGTAAACCCTATAAAGCAGTTGTACTCTGTCCTAGAAGCTAAAACAAAAACTGACTGCTGTGGAGTTGATTCTGAATCATAGTGACCCTATAAGACTGAGTAGGAATGTCCCATAGAGTTTCCAAGGAGCACCTGCTGGATTTGAATTGCAGACCTTTCGGTTAGCAGTCAGAGCTTTTAACCATTATACCATCAGGGTTTCTACTGTGTCCTATAGGGTCCTCATTATGAGTTACAATTGACTTGGCTGCACCCATTAACAACATACCTGTGGATAGAATCCCACTTGGAATAAGGTTTTCCTTGTGGTGTTAATATGGCGATATCAGTGTAGGGTATATCTTCAGCCAGTTCCTTCTGAGATATGAAAGAGCAGATTACGCAGAGAAGTAAAGAAGCACAAATGAAGGAAGACAGGTGCCAAGGAACCAAGGAATGGAAGCTAAAAAGAGACCAGGGTCTTTTCTCCAGAACCAAGAGAGAATGTCCTCTAGAGCTAGTTTCCTGAATTTGGACTTCTAACCTGCTGTACTGTAAGAAAATAAATTTCTGTTAGTGAAGACAAAAAATCACTATAGTTACAACAATAAAAACATTTTTCATAAGGCCAAATTACATATGTCAGTATAGCTACGAGGCTAAGACTGCAAATTTATTTTTTCAACCTCCTAAGCACTCTGATCAGAGCTGTCATGACCCATGTAGTTTTGTCTGCTCTGCACTACAAGTCTGTGCTGTTGTTTTTCGTTGCTGATGTTCTCAAATTCTCTGGTGTTTTAGCTACAATATTGTGGTAATTAATATTTGTGAAGCTATATCGATAATTGTTTTGAGGAAAAAGTAGTTATTAAAAGAAAAGAAAGTGATACACAAGAATTACCATTTATGAATAACGTTAGTACAAACAACACTGCTAAGGATTCTGTATGTTTGCTACAAGAAGAGGTCCATGGGGTCTGGGGGAGTGACACCAATCCTGGTGTCACCACTGCCTGTGGGTTCCAATGCCAGCTGTACTACCTAGAGGGCCGGTGTTCTCTGGCCTCTGCTTGCTCAGCTATTAAATTAGTTAATATGTGAAGACACTGAAAGTGAGCACTATATAAGAACTTGCAGCAGGTGCTGCTGCCATTATCACTGTAATTGTTATAAACAAAGATCCCTGTGTGGCACAGTCTGCACTGAACTACTGACCTAAAGGTTGGCAGTTTGAATCCACCCAGTGGTAGCACCAAGGGAGAATGGCCTAGAACTCCTTCTCTAAAGACTACAGCCAGGAAAACTCTATGGAGCGGTTCTACTCTGTCACACGGGGGTTGCCATGAGTCAGAATGTACTCAGTACTAACTGTTTTTTATTTTGTTTCTGAATTAATATAGTAGCACAGGGAAACCCTGCTGGCATGATGGTTAAGTGCTATGTCTGCTAACCAGAAGGTTGGCAGTTCGAATCCACCAGGCACTCCTTGGAGCTTTACAGAGCACCTCTACTCTATCCTGTAGGGTTGCATTGAGTCAAAATCAACTTGATGGCAGTGGGATAGTAGGGTAGTGTGTAAGAGCTATGGCTGCTAACTGAAAGATCAGCAGTTTGAACCTACCAGGAACTCCTTGGAAACCTTATGAGGCAGTTCTGCCCTGTCCTTTAGGGTCACTATGAGTCTGAATTGATTCAACAGCAGTGGGTTTGGTTTGGTTTTTTTATAAGGGCATTGAAGTTCTTCCTGGGTGATGAAATTATTTTGGGTTGCTAACCTAAAGTTGGGTGATTCTAACCCATCAGCAGCACTGCGGAAGAAAGACCTGGCAGTCTGCTTCTGTAAAGATTACAGCCAAGAAAATGCTATGGGGCAGTTCCTGTATGACACTTGGGGTCACTGTGAGTCAGAATCGAGTCAGTGACAAAAGTTTTTGTGTGTTTCTAGTAATTCCAAGCCAGGATCAGGGCATGCTCAGCATACCCTACTTCTCCCACAAACCTGCTAGTCAGAGTGGGAGAGGGATCATGACGCCCAGTCACTTGGTTATGCAGGCAAAAGAACTCAAGCCCAGCGTTAGGACACAGCCGCAGCCTCTTCTCCATCCATCCAGCATCATTGCTGCTTCTGAGAGGGCTGCCTGCACCTCAGAGTTTTACAAGCCAGCTGTTGGCAAACTCAGAATTTTAAAAAAACATGGCCTTTAATCACTTTGCAAGGCCAAGCCTCTCTAGTGTTCATCATTTTTAGAACTGGATTTTTATATCTAATATCCTCTTTGAAGGGAATCCACCCTTTTGTTGTGAAGACAGGGTATGTCTTCATGTGTCGCAAAGATCAGCCAGCTAACAAGCGTGGTTTGTTTAGTTGTTCATTTTTATTTTATTTTTGTAAGGAAATGCAGTTTTAGGTTTTTTCAGATATATACAGATATAAGTCCCAGGTAACTTTCACCTGTCAGAGAGTTAACATTTGAGATGTCTACCAGCTGGAGGAGATTTCTGTGCTAGTGGCTGAAAGGAGAGGCCCAGTGGCATAGCTTGCTCGGAAGCTAGTGGACCCTCGAGTCAGATCACCAGGGTTCATATCCCAGCTCAAGCACTTGGCTGTGTGACCTTGGATTAAGTTGCTTAACCTCTCTGTGCTTCTGTTTCATCATCTGTAAATGGGGATAATGTTAGCACCTCCTTCTTGTTGTTGGTGGTAGGGATCAAGTGAACTGGCTCGTGTAAAAGTGCTGAGAACAGTAGGATCAGTGCTTAGTTAACGTCAGCTATTGTCATGAAATGATTAGTTTTGCAGGGTTGTGAATTTGATTCCTGTGTGTTGTGGACAGTGAGAAGGACTCAGGTCTAAATTGAGCATCAGAGGTTATTGGTGTTACGTACATAGGAACTTTCATTCAGTGATTTAGAAAGCAAAAGAAACTCTTTTCTTTGTGAATATAAAACCGATCTGCCAGGAAAGCTAACAGCAATCCTTGTAATAAAAACTGGGAAGCAGCCTAGAAGATCTTGTGTTTCCTGGGGAAAGCCATGCCATTTTGGTTCTCCCAGACAATGACATGGGTCTGCTGTGCAAGCCAGGCATGCAAGCCCATGGCACACACCAAGAGGATGAATAGGTCCAGTTTGCCAGGGAAAGCTTCTGTGAAGAGGTTGCTGGGGAAGAAATGCAGTTGAAAGCACCTACTGTATACATGTCAGGGCATCAGTGGTTTGGTGGTAGAATGTTTGCCTTTCGTGTGAGAGACCCAGGATCCCTGCCCAGCCAGTACACCTCATCGGTGGGCACCACCACCTGTTTGTGGAGGCAGGCATGTTGCCATGATGCAGAACAGGTTTCAGCAGTGTCTCTAGGCTAAGACAGGTTAGGGAAAAAGACCTTGAGATCTGTTTCTGGGGGTCAGCCAATGAAAGCCTTGTCGATCACGATGATCTGATCCCATTGTGCGTGGGGTCCCCATGAGTAAGGGGCCAACATCAACAAAACTGTATACATGCATGTGCTGACATTTGTTAGTCCGAGGAAGACATGCTGGAGAAGATGCTGTAGGAGCACAGCAGGGGGGGACCAGGGCTGGTGTGACAGGCCAGCAAGCTGTTGGGGTTGATGGAAGATGTAGGCAGGGGACACACTGGTAAAGGACGTGGCCTTGATGCACTAGTCCAACGTCCAGCAGGAGCACCGTGGCCACTTTTTACCTCTCAAGTGCCAGTTAGAAAAAGATGTCTCCTCCAAGGACGACAATGAGAAAACTTCCCTTTGTAAGGAACAAATGGAGAGGTCTTCTGGGGTAGATGTATCCCTGCACCAGGTCCTATGACTTGGCCAGAACTTGTGTCTGCTTGGCCGTTGAAAAGTACCTACATGAGTGTACATGGTGGCCCTGGAAGCCACCATAGGCTCCTGATGAAGTCTAAGTGGAGACCAGAATTGGCAGGGCCAATGAGTGTCTGCCCACATGGACCCCACAGTATGCTCTTCCCTTTAGTCTCCCAGGAATGAGGGCCAGGGTGCCACTTGCCTGTGGCCATGCTGCGGCTGTGCCTCCTCACTGTCTATGTTTTCCTCTCTGGCGGGGCGCGGGGCGGCCCCTAGGTGTCCAGCCACATACAGGTTCTAGCTCGGAAGAAGGTGCGGGAGTACCAGGTTGGCATCAAGGTACGTTGGGCACCTGGCTGGGGCCTCCAGCCCCTCGGCGGCCTCCACGCTCTGTCTGCACGGCTCAGGCTTCTGCCCTGGCCAGCTCTCCAGCTCCATGTGCCTCTTCTCTGGCTGAAGCTCTGTTCTTGCCTCTCTTGCTTTCTCTGCTTTCTCTCTCTCTTTCTCTCTCTCTCTACAGGTCTCTAGCCACTTGCAGGTTCTAGCCAGGCGGAAATCTCGGGAGATTCAGTCCAAGCTGAAGGTACGGGGCCCCCTGCCATGTGGCCAAGCCCTGCCATGCACCCTCCTAGGCCCAGGCCTGTTGCTGCTCTTGACTTCAGCCTGGAGCAGGGAGAGGACTGGGAAACTGTGAGAGGGCCTTGGAAAACACGGTGACAGCAAGAAGCCCAGAGGCCACCTCAGGCTACACCAGGCCACAGCTCCTGCGGTCTGAGCAGGAGCCCAAAGGGACAGTCGTCCCTACAGTGAGGGAGACCATCTGGAGGCCACTAAGGCCAATTTCTCCTTTTCTCCGTTTTCCTTTTCCTCCTTCCTCCTAATTGCTGCTTGCTAATTGCATGGGGACTTTGGTTGGGCAGGAAGGAGGCTCTGGGGGTACTGGCTGGCAGGGCTTCAGTGGTGGGCATGGTGACTCTCAGTCCCAGCTGCTCTGTGGCTGAGGATCTCAGAGCCTAGGGTTTATGGCCGGGGCCCATGCCCAGGGCCCCCAATAGGTGGCGTCCTCTGCTCCCTGCGCACAGCTGCCCAGGTAACTGGGTCTCCCAGCCCCAGCCCCCCATGCCTGTAGCATAGCTCCGGAGAACATGGCCAGACCCAGGGGAGCACCAGCCTGGACAACTGTCCAGGTCTTCAAGCTGTTCCTCCCTTACCCTGCTCTTTCCAGGGTACCCCTGGCTGGCAAGCACATCCTCTGGGTGGCATGTTCTAGGAGATGGGGTGGTCCACAGCTGCTTCTAAGCTTTTTTGGCCTCTTCGGGGACTGAGAGCCAGGTGGGCACTGGGTGGAGGGAGGAGAAAGCCATGCCCCTGCCCTCACCTGCACGACACTTCTCCATGTCTCCTCTAATCTCTTCTTTTCCCTTCCTTTGCAGGCCATGAACCTGGTAAGTAGCTCTGCCCCTCCCTGGACTTGGGGTGGTGGGTAGGGAGGAAGAGTCGGAGCACCTGGTATAGAATTTTCGAACTATGGATTGTGAGAGCAATGTAATAGATTACCAGCAGCATTTTGAAGGGGACAATATACACTGCAACACATTTCTACCATTCCAGATTTTCGGCCAGCGTCATTGGTTACATGCTTTACATCATGTAACATTCTTACTATTTTAGTTGTTCCATTTACTTAATTTCTCTGTTGACTCTTTGGTCGTATATATGTACATAATATATATATTTTTTAGGTAAGATAATATTCAAATGTATTTTGGGGCTGAACTGTTAGTTTAAAGGTGACACCATTTTCTAAAAAATAACTTGTTTCATTTTTTGTTGTTAAAAATATTCAAAGAGAAACCTACACCAACTCAATAATTTCTACCTGTAGAGTTCAGTGGTACTGATTACATTCTTCAAACTGTGCAGCTATTCTCACCTTCCTTTTGTGAACTTTTCCTTCCCAATTAGTGTGAACTCACTGACCCCTAATCTTCCCATCTAACCTTTCAAGTCGCAAGCAGCGTTTGAAAAAAAAAGGAAACACAGTGATTGTCAAGCTTTAGCATACATCACAATTACCTGGGCTTGTTAAAACAGATTGCTAGGTTTTGCTACTAGTGTCTCTGATCCAGTAAGTCCAGGGCCTGAGAAGTTGCATTTCTAACAATTTCTTAGGTGATGCTGATGTTGCTGGTCTAGAGGCCATTCTTTGAGAATCACTGATTAAACAGAATAGAAAATATGAGAAACGTTTTGGTGTTATTGGGTTATAGAACAAAATAATTTCTTACTGTGAGTTGTGGTCACAGGGATAACGTATGCCTGGGGACAGACTCAGAGAAGGGTAGAGACTCTCTTAAGAACCCATAGCAGAACCAAGCTAGAATCCAGACCTGGACTTCCAAAGCCCTGATGACCTGCTCAGACCTGCCCTCCCGGAGCAGAGCCTTGATCTCTGGACTGGCCCAGACCTCACCTGGCCCCTTCCCTCTCCAGGACCAGGTGTCCAAGGATAAAGCCCTCCAGAGCATGGCGTCCATGTCCTCTGCCCAGATCGTCTCTGCCAGTGTCCTGCAGAACAAGTTCAGCCCACCCTCCCCTCTGCCCCAGGCAGTCTTCACCAATTCCTCACGGGTACTGGGATCCTGGGAGGCAGGCTGGGGTGGGGTGTGTCTTAAGGGCTGGGTGCTGGTGGGGGTCATGGACGCTGAGGGACTGTTTGGCTTTGTCCTGTCTCTACAGTTTTGGAGCAGCCCTCCTCTCATGGGACAGCAGCCTGGACCCTCTCAGGAGTGAGTATTGTGGCTTATCCACAGATAGGAAAGCACAAGTAAAAAGAGCTAATCCATCTGTCTATTTATTCATGAGTTTGTTTGCTCATCAACCCACTCACTCACTTATCATCCATCCCTTTGTTTATTTTTCCCTTATTTAATCTCTGAGTCAGTCTCTCAGTTGAGTTAGGTAGTTAAGTCTATCCAGCCTCAGTTTCTTCAATCCTAAAACAACTTTCATCAAAGACATACCCTCTAAAAGTTGAACAAGCGGCTTTTCAGATGGGGCTGGGGTGGGTGTGGTTGAAATGCTACATTAAACATTCACATCAATTGTGAGATGCAGCAAGGATTTCATAAACGTTAAAATGTGAAGAATACAAAAAGCATGTGAGTTAAGTTCTCAGCCTGCATTGCTGAGCCTCAGCGGGAAGGCTCCATAGCTACCCATTGGGGCGTTAAGTGAGGCAATAGGCCAGGTGGAAGCCTCTCACCAGGCTCTGCTCTTGTTTGCAGCATCAAGCCTTTTGCACAGCCAGCCTACCCCATCCAGCCACCCCTGCCGGCGACACTCAGCAGTAAGTTCCCCACACAGGGCTGCCACCACCACCTACCTTGGCACCTGCACCTCTCTGCTCGTGAGAGCTGGGGATCAACTGTGTGTGTGTGTACATTTGCACTAGGAGGAAGGGAGGTTAGGGGTAGGCTAGGAATAGTCTTTTTACCTTTCACAATAGTGCTTCTAGAACTCTGGCTCGGAATTACATAGCCAACCCACACTTATAAGCACATCCACCCAAAAAAAAATTGTGTGTGTGTGCATGCGTGCACATTTACACACACACAGATAGAAAAAGTCCCTGTAAGGAAATACAACCAGAACTTACTTAACAAGGCTTTACTCTGTGTAGTTGCTGAGATTCTGGGTGTTTTTTTATTTTTTCCCTTGTTATTATCTCTGTTTTCTATTTGGACACGTATCAATAGTGAAATAAGGAGAAATAATTGAGGTATACCACCAGGGCCACCCCACGTGGTCGTGCAGACCTTGGAGGCTGGTGGAAGTCAACAGTGAACTGGTGTTGCTACTTAAAGGGGTGCCATTTTCTGTTTGCACAAAGGCTCTGTGCCACCTGGGGCAGATCCGTATGCGACCACACACTCACACACAGGTGGTCATTTCACCCTCCAGGTTACGACCCACTGGCCCCGCTGCCCTCAGCCGCTGCCTCTGTGCCCGTGTGGCAGGACCGCACCATTGCTTCCTCCCGGCTGCGGCTCCTTGAGTACTCGGCCTTCATGGAGGTGCAGCGAGATCCTGACACGGTAAAGTGTGGAGGGATTGGGGTGGGTGGGCAAGAGTTCACGCAGTCATAAGCTTGTTCTGGCATGGTGACCCATGACCACAGCTCCCAGCTGAAAATAGAGGCCCCTCAGTGCGATAGGGTCCTGGGGCAGGCACTCCAGCACTGTGCCCTCAAATGCTGCCCTGACCCTGTCCTGGCCCCTCCCCACAGTACAGCAAACACCTGTTTGTGCACATCGGCCAGACGAACCCTGCCTTCTCTGACCCACCCCTGGAGGCGGTGGACGTGCGCCAGATCTATGACAAGTTTCCTGAGAAGAAGGGCGGGCTGAAGGAGCTCTATGAGAAGGGGCCCCCTAATGCCTTCTTCCTGGTCAAGTTCTGGGTGAGTGCACCACTCCCACCCTTCTCTCAACACCAGCAGAGTGCAGCACTCTAGGCCTGCTCACTGACCCTAGAACTGTGCTGGGGCCTGTGGGCAGAGCGCCCACCAAGAAAGAGATCCTAGTGGGGGTGCTGAGGAGACATGGCAGAAGGCTTCTTGCAGCCTCCGTCAGCCCTGATGCCCTCCCCACCCCATCTCCAGGCCGACCTCAACAGCACTATCCAAGAGGGCCCAGGAGCCTTCTATGGGGTCAGTTCCCAGTATAGCTCAACTGATAGTATGACCATCAGCGTCTCCACCAAGGTGTGCTCCTTTGGCAAGCAGGTGGTGGAGAAGGTGGAGGTAAGTGGGGGTCTGAGTGGCCTGGTGGGGCTCAGAGCAGGCAGGCCTGGGTAACACCTTCCCTGTGGCTCTGTATAGACCGAGTATGCCCGGCTGGAGAATGGGCGCTTTGTGTACCGCATCCACCGCTCACCCATGTGCGAGTACATGATTAACTTCATCCACAAGCTGAAGCACCTGCCCGAGAAGTACATGATGAACAGTGTCCTGGAGAACTTCACCATCTTGCAAGTGAGCAGGGTGGCAGGGGAGTTACGGGACAGCCCAAAGGCCAGGAGTCTCCAAGGACAGGTAGCCAGACCCATGGCTTAGATTGGAGACTGAGACCCAGAAAGGAGAAGGGTCTGCTGAGTGCCCCCTCCTCTGTGGTCCTCTTCTGCCTGACCTCAGGAATCTTCCTGCCTGTGCCCTAGGTGGTAACGAGCCGGGAATCCCAGGAGACCCTGCTTGTCATTGCTTTCGTCTTTGAAGTCTCCACCAGCGAGCATGGGGCCCAGCATCACGTCTACAAGCTTGTCAAAGACTAGGGTGCCTTGTGCCCTCCGCCACCAGGATCCAGGACAAGCATCCTTTCCACACACCTGTCTGGCACCCCTGGGGGATCCAGGATTGAGGACACATCTGCCAGCCAGGACCCAGGCCCAGGACGCAGGAGCCTCCCCACCTACCCCCACCACACACACTCCCTGCCACTGTTCTGCGCTTTAATTGTGGGAGAAGCCAGGAGGGCTCAGCAGTGGGCCAGCCTGCCTGGGCCACTGACCACAGTCCCAGCTCTGCTCCACCTGGAATGACCTCAGAGAGGCTGAAGGGCAGGGTACCTTCTGGCCCCCAGGGGAACATGATGGGCAGGTGAGAGTAAATGGAGGCAGAGGGAATCAGGGTGAAAAGGCCTCAGGAAAGAGTGTCAAGTTGGGGAGGGGCTCAAACTCCCTGTGTACCTGCTAGGTGCCAGGCCCCATGCACAGCTGGTGCCCCACTGAGGTCCTGCAAGGCAAGCATGCAGTCTCCATATTTCAGAGGAGATACAGAGACTCAGAGAAGTTGCAGGACCCCTGGGAGGAGTGACAGGTAGTTGTTCTCATCCTGGTGTCTGTCCCCGGAGCCCAGGTTGACCTACCTCCCTAGAGCAGAGGCAGGCCATGGGGGCCAGGGAGATGCCTATACTGGGGGAGCCAGGATAGACAGGAGTGGGGCTAGGAGTCTCCAAGAGGGTGGCTTAGGGGTCAGAACAGAGCATCTCTTCCCAGAATCCACCAGTACAGAAAAGGTACTTGTGACCAGGTAGGAGACACCTGCGTATCAGCCCACAAGCCAGCCAGGACTACAGGAGCCCCTATTGAGCTCTTCAAGCCCTCCTGCCAGGATGAGGGGCCAAGGCCCCCAGCAGCCTTCTGAAGGAGTAAGGTTGGGTTCAAAAATAGGGTCCAGAGCCAGGTAGGGAGGCAGCATCCCTGCCTCTAGGCAGACCAGCCACCCTGGGACAAGAGATAGCAGAAGGTTTTGATATTCTGTCTTGCCCTAGATGTAGGTTTGGTAACTCCCTCCGTGGGGACCGCTCCCTCATTTCATACCCCACTCCGGGTCTCCCTGGCCTGCCTTAGCAGCTCCCCAGACCCAGTTCTGGGACTGAAGGTTTACCCTTCCCTGCTGCCTCTTCTAAACACCAAGGTCTCTCAGAATCAGCTTGGCCCACAGGCCAGCAACCTCTGGGTATTTATGAGTTTCATATGAAGTACTGTGCCCCATCCCTTCCTTATCCCCCCACCGCCGCACCTCTGAGCTTCCTGAAGGTCCTCACAGTTTGCATATTGCTCAGGCCACCTCCAAACCCAACCTAGGTTTTATAATGTATATTATATATATTTTTGTGTATTTTTTAAATCCAGCTGTGATGGGTTGTATCCTAAATGCGGCACATGGCTGGGGCAGGGGCCCTTCAGGCCCAGCTCCTGCTCAAAAAGAAAAAAAAAAGATTAAAGTTATTTGTGGGTCAGTTGTGGCCAGCTGTGTCCGAACCTCTGGGCTGGAACAGCTTTAGGTTCTCTTTGGGTGAAGCTCAGAACCTGGCTGCTCCTGCATCCTGGTTTGCCACCCCACCTTAGCCCGCCTCCATCACTGACAGGGGAAGGGGGCAAGCACTACCCACACTCAAGAGGTATGACTCAAGGGCCCCAACTCCAAAGCATTTTTATTTACTCATACAAAGCACAAGTATAAATTTATCAGCTCAGTTCAAAGAAGGGTCATTGGGGTTTGGGATTCACAGTTGTAATAACTTTATGACCTTAGGCAAGTCACCACTTCTCAGGTTCACTTCCACATCTGTTAGAGGTTTTTGTGGATTATTGAGAAAACTAAGAAAGAAAGACGATGCTTATAAAAATCCCCTGCTGTAAGTACATACACACAGCAAACTTAATTATCTCCCCTCAAGGAACTGAGAATCTAATCAAAATGCCAGCTGTAAGAAATTCTCCTAACTTTAAAAGGAAAAAATAAAAATGATTTGGTTACAGTGCTCAAAAAAGAAAGTTTTGCCAACTCCAAAGTTTTTCCCGCCCCACTGGTGAGCACCTACTGGGTGTCCAGCACTGGTCCAAGCTCTTAACATTGCATTAACTCACAGTAAGTGCTGTGACTTGCCCAAGGTCATGTGGCTACTGAGATGGAAGCTAAACTACACATACTTTGCAGACCCAGGCCTGGTGGCTTTTCCACTGGTCACTGTTCTCTTTGACACATGGAGCAAGAATCCAACCTGCTCATACCCAAAACAAGTTGCCATGGAGTTGATTCCAACTCAATGGCCCTATGGACAGAGCAGAGCTGCCCCACAGGGTTTCAACAGAGCAGCTAATAAATTTGAACTGCTGACCTTCAATTGAGCTCGTAGCCACTGCACCACCAGGGCTCCAACCAGTTCATATCCACACGGAAAGCTTGCTCTTCCCAAGCCACCTTGTTCTCACACAACCAAAGCTATAGTCTCCAGTAGGTTGTCTCCTGAAAATCTTCAATGGACAGTTTCCCAACGCAGGCTGTGGCTTGGGGTATGATCCCATCCAGCCTTTTCAGCGTGGTTAAGCATGGGTGAACTGGTCTTGCTAACTTGCCACTAAAATGAGGGACCACGTCTTTGGTATCACAACAGAATAAGCAAGAAATTCTGAGGTTTTAGAATAGCATTAAATGAAATGCCAGGATGCCTAGTTCAATTTCCATTTCTGATAAGCAACAAATTATCTTTTAGTGTATGTCCCAATCCTGCAATCCTAGACTCTACTAGATGATTGTGGTCCTGCCCCCAGTTTTACAACTGGGGAAACTGCAATGAAACACTTTCTCCCTCATTCAGTGGCGGCACGAGGATTTGAACTAAGTCTGCCTGACTCCAAGCCTGTGCAGCTGGTGATGATAAGCAAGTTGCCTGAGTCTCTTCTGACTTCCAGCAGAACTGTGCTCCGTGTTGGTGTTATGTGCTGTCGAGTTGGTTCCCACTCACAGAGACCTTATGTACTATAGAACGCAACACTGCGCAGTCCGGCTGCCATACCCACTATTGTTGCAGCTACTGTATCCATCTGTCTTGTTGAGTGTCTTTTCTCCAAGGGCCAATTTTCTGGAAGTAGATCACCATGGCTTTCTTCTTGGTGGACTTGAACTTCCAACTTTCTGGTTACTAGGCAAGTGTGTTAACTTTGTATGGACTCCCGTGCCTGGTGCCACTATACACCTAGTCTTGGCACCAGGCCTTGGGCTGGATGCAGTTCTTCCTGCTTCACCTTCACAACTGTCCCTGTGAGGCATAAATTAGTCTTAATTTAGAAAGAAATGGGTCCCTGACCTTGGAAAGTAAACCTCTACCCTATCTCTTGGGAGCCTGTTGAGTCCATAGGCAGCACAAATGGCTAAACTCTTATCTACTAACAAAAGGGCTGACAGTTTGAACCCATCCAGGGGTGCCATAGAACACCTGGTGATCTGCTTCAAGCACCCACACACGGAAAAGCTGCTGCGAGTCAATTCTGACTCATGGCAATCCCACGTGCTGCAGAGCAGCACCACACTCCATGGTGTTAATGGCTGTGACCTTTCAGAAGTAGGTCAGAACTGACTCAGTGGCAACTGTTCTGTATGTGTGGGTACTTGAAGCATCACGAGGATTTTGCCTTTACACCTCTCCTGAGTAAACAGTCTTCAGTAATTGCTTTGAAGAGTAACCTGGGTCTCCTGCAGGTAACTAAGTGAAACGGCCTGTGTGAGCACAAATGTTAACAGATCCAGAGGCTGGTGATGCCAAGTTCCAAGGTCCCAAAGCAGGGAAAGCAAAACCCACAACCAAGGCAGTTGCTATCCAGTTGTTTCCTACTCACAAGTTACAGAGGACTGTGCCCCACAAGGTTTCAGGGCACCTTTTGGAAGCAGATTGTCAAGCCCTTCTTTTAAGGCACCTACAGGTGGGTTTGAACCATCAATCTGCAGGTTAGGAGGTGAGCATATAAACATCTGTATCTGCAACACTCAGTGACAAAGTGGGGTTACCACCAAGTTAATCTACTCAACGGGACCCAACAACTCCAGTACATACAGCCACTGAGTCCATCCCAACTCAAGTTAACCCCAGTGTTACGGAGAACAGAGCCCCATAAGACTTTCAAGGGCTGATTCTTCAGAAGTAGTTCACCAGGTCTTTCTTCCAACACACCACTGGATGGCCCTTTCCAGCGAGAAGCTGAGTGCTAGCCTTTTGTGCCATCCAGGACTCCTACCCTATACACATCTTCATAGCTTTATGATGGATTTAAATTCAAGCACTTCAAATTAATAGCCTAGGAGAAATCAAGTTACCAAGTATTTGTAAGATACCCTTCACCTGGCCTTAGTGTCCAGAACTATTTAGGGAATTTACACCTCGGCTCATTTCAAATAGGAGTGCAGCTCATCTGAAAGGCACATTTGGCTCCAGCCCCTTGAGAGACATCATGCTTAGGGGACAATCAGCAAAACAGAAGACGACCCTCCAGGATGGACTGGCACAGCAGCTGCAACAATGTCTCAAGCATAGCACAGCAACAATTTCAGGGATGCAGCAGGACCAGGCAGCATTTGGTTCTGTTGTGCACAGGGCTGCTGTGCACCTAGCATTTCGCTGCTAACCAAAATGTTAGCAGTTCTAATCCACTCCTTGGAAACACTATGGGGCAGTTCTGCTCTGTCCTATGGGGTTGCTGAGTTGGAATTATATACATCTTGGTACACTTACCATTAAGAGCTAGGATGTTCTCAGGATTGCCTCCACTCAAATCTGTTCTAAGCTTAAATGAACTATTGGAGAGGATTGCTTAAATGGAATCATCTATTCCCCAAGATTCACTAAAAACTCCTAGATTGAGCCTGTCCAGCAGACATGTGCGCCATATCTAGTACTTATCTGTATGCACTATATGTAACTGTATTATCAGTTGCCATCAAGTAGATTGACGGATGGTGAACCTCAGCATGCAAACTGCTTAACAGGATTTCTAAGGCTGTGAGCCTTTCAAAGCACATCACCAGGCTTGTGCTCAAAGCAGCCTCCAGGTAGGTTCGAACTATCACCCTTTTGATCAGTCGTGAGCTGCTCTTAGTCTTTTGCACCACCCAACCTGTTGAAGTGGCTGACAGATTCAAACTGCTGACCACCAGGACACCCTGTACCACCAAGGGCTCCTTACATGTTCCCACTGTATAGCTGAGTGCTCTATGAGGTCTCACAATGATGTCCACAAACTTAATCATTCTGAAGTGCTACCTACTTCACTGCTGACCATTACGCCAGTCACCTTCAAAATACTCCTCCTGGGAAGCTACGCACAAAAATCAGTGCCTAGTCCACCCTTCAATTTTGGAATGGCCACTGTATGGTGGCATGGTGGCAAGTTTGTCAACTTAATTGTACAGTTGCCTATGAGGGAGTTTTTAGCCAGTAAACAACTACTGAAAACACCCTACACCTGGCCCCCAAAGACTTTTTCCTTTACCCAAAGGTACAGCGAACATCGAAAGGAAGACAGTTTGATGACATTCAGGACATCAAGGGTAACAAGACGACAGCTCTGAACGAATTCCAAAATTGCTCTGAAGGGCAGACCAGGCACTGGTATAGTGCATAGCTTCCGAGGGAAGTACTTTAAAGATGACCATGGTGATATTCAGCAAGGAGGTACGTAGCCCTTTCACTATGATGAGTTTGCAAACTTAACTGTCAGACCTCATACACCTGCTGGATGTTATGCAAAGCACTGAACACATCATGTCCTTTAGTGTTAGCTACTCAATAGGCTTGCACGACTGACACAGCACACATTCAGACCCATAGGTGTGGCTGATCTCACATGTACCCAATAGGTGTCTACTCAGGCAGGAGCTCAGGAGAAACCACTCCTGACATCCTTATTCCATAACGATGTTTCTCAAGGTGCAAACACAGTTCACTGGCTGTTTGTGCCATCAACATGCTCTTCAAGAAACATAAGAGATGACTTTTGGGTTTTAGACTGCACAGTGGTTTGCTTTTACCTCACAAACCTGTACACTATGCCCTCCAAGGGCCCCTTAAGAACTGGCCACCAAGACTTGATCAAGTGCTCTCACTTTGATACCTTCTATTTTATCTTGCTGTTCAAGTCTTGTAAGTAGCTCTGTGACAGACAAGGCATCAAATGTATTCACACTTGTAAATTCACTTGTCACGTTCCTCTAGATATAAGCATTATGGTTCCTTCAGAAAATACATTCAAGTCCCCGAAAACAGATTAACTTCTAAGTTAACTAATGTTAACATTTTCATAAATAAGCTCTCAATTCTTTTTACTTTGTATACGCTTCCCCCTCTTTCAATAAAACTGAGTCCTATCTGGATTTCCACCCCTTTCACTCCTTACCTCACTACAACATTGTCCAACAAGACTTGAGGCTTCGGATGTTTCCTAGCACTACACCAACAGACCAGACCAGAGAGCACACTGCAGCCATTGGCTGGAAATGCAAATCTGCTACTCCTCACCCAGGACTGTGGCCACTTTACAACTGGCAACTTAAAAGATTAAACAGTGCCAACAACTCCAAGTCTTTGGTGAAGACTTGGCATTCTTCAAGATTCAAGAAAAAGCAAGCCTGTTTTGAGAGCAGCATTTTAGAGCAACAATTATCTATGTTTTGGATTAACCTGTTAGCTCTTAAAATACCTAAAGATGAGGTGGTTCCTTTATTTACCCAAGTTAATGACCCAAGTTCAAGTGCAAGTTTAAACTGCAGGTTATTTCCTACACCAAAAGCCACCTTAACAGTACTGCAGGCACTAACTCCAGGAAGTTCCTCACAAAGCCAGAAAGAAGGCTGAGTCTGCAGGGGTCAAAGCCCTGAAAGTTTCCATCCCTGCTGACTACTCCTCAAGAACACCCACAGGTTCTAGGTTGTAACTTGCACTGGTCTGTCATCTTTGAACTCGACGTAAGCAGTCAGTGACCGACACCAAACACATTCAGGCTGGGATCAGGCCAACTCCACATACCAACTCACGTCCCTGGTCTTGAGGACCATTCACCAGCAGCATGCATGCAGGAAGCCCCATCGCAGACCCTTGGAGCCCAACCCCCACTTCACAACTATCTTCCTGCTCATTTCTGCAGACCAGGACCCCGACATGTACTTCACCATTACCTATTACTGTCCAGTGGATTCCAACTCATGATCACTCTACAGGACAGAGCAGAACTGTCCCACACCATCTGCAAGGAGCAGCTGGTCAATTCAAACTGTTGACCTTTTAGCTAGCAGCAAAGCTCTCAACCAGTTGCCACCAGGACTCAGATGCACACTTTCCAGAAAAAGCTTTGTGCAACAAGTGAAGAAAGCTGGCAAGAGCAACCTATGCTCTCTTTGTAAGAGTTTTGCCTTCCAGTGAGGGCTTATAAGAAAGCTTCTGGCAAACCTACTGTTAAGTATCCAAAGCTGGATGAAAAAAGATTTTTAACCTGTTTAAGATCCTGAAGGTGGAAACAGGAATTCTCTTCTGTCTGTAGTTAGACTATTGCATACTCACTACAACGTGCCAAAAACGTGTTCAGCTATTGACACAGTACTTGGCATAATTACTACATCACAAAGCACACCCTTCTCCTGACCTGAGTCACTCACAGATGACACAGTAACAATAGGGTTTATTGACACTGTGCCTTAGTACAGACGCTGGGGCTTGCCCATGGTGCTCTTGATGTACAAGGCCCGGACATTCTGCCAATTCTTCTTTAGCAGTGAAACCAGGAAGTTCACAGCCAAGTGGATGTTGTACACAAGTTCATCATCTGTCATCTTCACATGGCCAACAGCCACAGCCAGACACAGCACCTGGGAGAGGGAAAACCAGTGAGGATCCAGTCAGGTGCATGGATGAATTGCAGGGATTGGGCATATCCCTAAACCAGATGGCCAATCTCTCAGTTTCTCCGGTGATCTTAACAGCGATGCCTGGCCCCAAGGCCAACCCTGGAAAACCAGGATTATTACAACCACTTCAATCACTCACCAACTCTAATGTTTTAAGTACCCAAAGACATGCACATCAAGACAGACTGCAGAGCCCCTAGTACTCCCCTTTACAAGTAAATCTCAGGGCCCTGCCACTGCCAATCCCCTTTACCTTCTTCATCTGGAACTTTATGGTCGACTTCACTTCATCCACTTTCGCCACCATATTCTCATTGTGGGTAAGCAAAGAAGGGAATTTGCCAGCCTTATTCAGGCCTGGACCCAAGATTCGTGGGATCTGCTTGATCAGAGACTCAGAGGCCAAAAAGGCATCATACTTCTTGGCTGGTGAAGAAAGAGAACAATTCTTAACATATTTAAAAACTAGCCATGTGTCATCCCTGACCTTCCAAATACAGTACTCACAGCAGGGCCAAAAAAGCACTGTGACGGTACCACATCGTAAAAAGTGACCTCCTATCTGGACACTCCCCTCCACAAGTGTTTTGGTATTCCCTCCCCTCCCCCTCACTCCCAGCATGCTGTTGCTTTCTTCCAACACTCTCCATCCTCTGGATGCTGCATGGTCTACTTCTTACACAAAACCTAGTTTCTGATGATCAAGCTAACTCATAACCATATTGATCAAGGCTGCCAAAGTTCAAACTTTGCCTCCACATTTCAAAGCTTTAACACCTTGACTCTGTTGACAACTCAGGGCATCTAATGCCACTGCCTACACCAGAGGATACAAACAGTTAAAGCTGACACGAGAAGCACAAATGTCAGACACCTGGCAAGCCAACTCCACCTCAGCTGTTTACCTATAACCAACGCCTGCGCTCCCTTACTTATGAAACAATCTCCAAGGCAAACTACAGCAAACTAACGATCACTGCTTGGTTGTCCCAACCACAGCAGACCTCTTCCTCATGATTCTAACCACTCATGTGAAAAGTCAAACGGCAATGTAACTTTTCCACTTCCTCTCCCACGAAAACTGTCTGCCTCCCAACCCCTGCCCCAACAAAGAAAAAACCACCACCTGTACTCACCCAGCTTTTTAACCAGTTTCTTATTCTTGTTGAGTTTCTTCAGAGCCTCAATGTCCATGTGAGGGATATCCACAGCCTTGGCTTCATCACAGTGCTGCTGGTCCCCAAGAACACACACAGAGAACTTGGGGCGGGGGGTGGACTTAAGCCTGCGTTTTTGAGGAACAGAACTGGTCACAACCAGCCCTGGATCACAAGGACAGGTGAATGGGTCTGGGACCACAGCTGTAGAGCCTTACCCAGAGTGTCCACATCACCAGCAACTAGTCTGGCTTCTCAAACTAGCCGGCGGGCTCGGCCAAAGCCTCCCCACGCCTCCCCTCATGTTTTAAGACCCAGGGTGGGGGTCCGCTCAGCCACTCCTGCCCGGAGCAGAGTCTGAACTCCCCTGGCCACATCAGTACCGCAGAGCAGGCCGGTCTCAGGCTCAGGAAGAGCCTGACGGGGGGAGGCTGGGGGATGACTGACACAGGGGAACTGAGAACTGGGTGGATCAGAACGGTGCCAACCTGACGGTGCCCGAGAAGCGTTTGTCCTTCTGAGGATCATAGTTCTTCAAGCTGATCTGCAGCTCCACCGTTTCCAAAAACCTTAGGAACAAGACGATTAGCAACCCCAATCTTTCCCATACCTTGCCCTCCCCGGGAAGCCCGCACCTACTTCCGGCGCTTGCGCTGGTTCCCGTGCAGAACTTCCCGCACTGCCTCGTACAGGGTGTCGCGAGAGACTTTGCTGCTGCAAGAGAAGAGGCAAACGGGCACTCAGGACCTGTGCGCCGCCAGATTCAACAGCTTCTGCATGGTTAGCGCCGAACACCATAGTGTCTCCAGGCTTGAGACCGGGGGTCAGCCAAGGGTGGGCCCCAAAGATGATTCTGAACACCAAGTGGGGCGGTTTAGGCCCGAGAGCCAGACCCCGTAGCACGGGACATCCTTGGGGGCCAGATCTGCTAAGAAAGCAGACCGCAGGCAAGAAAACCTCCGCCGTGAAGCCAGGTAAAAGTCTCCAGATTCCACCTGCATCATCGGCATCTCCAGCTTAGTGCCTGGAAGTGAGGATGGTCACAGATGACATCTTGAAGCACCGCTTACCTCATGGCTCTTAACGCCGCAGTAACCGGAAAAGAGAGTAGCTCACTATGCGCATGCACTCAAATAGAAGGTCTATTCTCGCGAGATGTTGTTTTTTCTACGCCACCCTTATCACTGCGTGTTCCGGTCGCGGTCAGGCGGAGTGCCGCTGCCGGCGGCCACTGGAGGGCGCTGCCGCTCGTTACACCGCTGTTAAACCTTCAAGGCCAACAGACCAGGGATGCTGCAATCCTGGGTGCCCTCTGGCACCCTAGGAATATTCCCATTCGCGGCCGCTACTGCCAGGCTGTGGAACAGGCTTGTTACAGGACTTGAATATTTATAGTCACATGTACTGTACTACATCTTATGTGGTACATTGAGAGTACCACACCCCCCAATAATTGCTGAAAACGTGGAATTCTGGCATATTTGTCCCTTGAAACTCCTCAGCTGACTTCCTCCCACGCTCTGTACAAACTTCATTTTTTAAATGTTTTTTTATTGTTATTAAGTGAAAGTATACAGTCCCAATTGGTTTTGCATGCCCACCTATCTGCAGCTCCTTCTTTCCCCACCTGGTGACAGCACTCTCTTCCTTTCCATTCCATACTTCTAGTGTTCCCTCAACAAGCGTCTGTCCCCTCCGCTCTGCTCTCTTCTGGCCCATCAAGAAAGAGACCACTAGTAAGACCACCTCCTATAAATGTGAAGAACCATAAAGTATGCATACCATATGGTCATGTTGTGTCCCTGAGTCATTTCTTGTCTGAAAAGTTGAACTTATTACTAGTTTCCGATCAGGACAGCAGCAGGTCTAGGGGCCATGTTCCCAGGGGAGCATCCAGACTTGGACCACCAGTTTAGGTCTTTTAGAAGAGTTCTTGGGGTGCACCCATTTTTCTCATGTAAGCTCAGGGACTTTACATTGTGTACCCCTGCACAGCTGTCTTTGATGGTGGCCAGGAACCATCTGATTCTTCTAGTCTCATGTTGATACAGTCTTCCATTCATATGGGTTCTTCTCCTGGGCTCTTTTTTTCCTCATGTCGTTGCTGTTCTCAGTGATCATCTGTTCAGATGAGTTGGGACCATTTGGTGTACCTCAGGTGGCAGCTTGCTAGTTTTTAAGACCCCAGATGCCACTCACCAATGTGGGTGCAGAGGACTGTCTTAGCAGTAGACTAGCTATGCCACTTGGCCTTGGTGTCCTCTGAATACCTAGCCTCCAAACCCCCATCCCTTCTACTCTATCCTTTGAAACACTGAGTTTAGAAAACCTTTCAGTTTATGAATTGCAGTTAATTTGTTCTACTCTCTACTGTGTGCTGTCACTGCTTTCACCTATCCAAATTTCTGTCAACTATTAAACCCATCACGCAACCTCTCCCTCCTTCCCCACTCTTGTAGCCATCAGTCTTTTCTTCTGTGTGTAAGTCCTTATAGCAGTGGTCTCATACAATATCTGTCCTTTTGCTGCTGACTGATTTCACTCAGCATGTCTTCAGTTCTGTCCCAACTTCATTTAAAGGAAGCTTTATTCTTGGGCCTGATCAACCTCCCTGATCATCTTGCTGTAATAGGGACTTAGTGTTTCCAAAGAAGTTTTGGTAAGGCAAGTGTCAGGAAAATTCTGTTCCTGGCCCCAAATTGCATGCAGGTGTAAAGGGCTGAGAAGGTGCTGTAACTTTCACTCAGTAGTTGTTTCAGTGTCTGCCTATCAGGTGTTTGCAAACTCTGGTGGTGCAGTGGTTAAGTGCTACGTTTGCCAACCAAAAAGTCGGCAGTTTGTTTTTGCCAGGTGCTCTTGGGAACTCTATGGAGCAGTTCTACTGTCTTATAGGGTCACCATCAGTCGGAATTGACTCGATGACAGTGGGTTTGGCTTTTTGGTTATCAGGTGTTAGGAAACCCTGGTGGTGTAGTGGTCAAGTGCCACAACCGCTAACCAATAGATTGGCAGTTTGAATCCACCAGATGCTCCTTGGAAACTCTATGGGGCAGTTCTACTCTGTCCTGTAGGGGTGGTGTCAGTCAGAATTGACTGGACAGCAATGGGTTTTGTTTGGTTTCATCAGGTGCTTACTAAGAACAAGGAGCCTATCTCTAGGTGCTACGAGAATATAAAGATCTAAAACAGACATGCCCACAGTACTGCACACACACATATAGTTTTCTAACCTTTCTGGTCCCACAGGTCTCATCTTCTCCTCAGCTTGCAGTAACCTCCAGCGTCCTTCAGATCCCTTCCCCACTTTCAGCCTGAGTCACTCCTGCCTTGAAGCCTCCCATCCACACCCCTCAGCAGCAGAACCTGCCAACCAATAAGCAGCTCTGAGAGGGCTGGAGCAGGTTGTGTAGCACACTGGCTGGCCAAACTTGGATGTACTACTTGACCCCTATGTGCAGAAATCTCTACCACCTTCTTGCCACAGAACAGCTCATTCACCAGGAAATAAATGTCTCCTGTCACTGAACAGAGGTTGGCGTGGGGCCAACAGATGCCCAGAGTTTAATGGGAAGGCAGGCAATGCTGCTGCTTTTTCTTTAATAATTTTCATTGCGTTCTAAGTGAAAATTTACAATTACAGTTTCCCGTACAAAGTCTTAACACACTTTGCTGAGACCCTAGCTCCTCTCCCCACACTGTTGACAGCACACTGCTCCCCTCCCACCCCGTTACTTCTCATGTCCATTTAACCAGCTCCTATGCCCCTCTGCGGTTCCTTCTGGTCTCCGAACAGGATCTCAGGCATTGCTGCTATACATCACTGAACTTGCTGGTATTAACTACCTCTGGCAAATTATTATATGTAACACACATTTAAGCACATGAGCTTTGTGCTAAGCAGTTAGGTCTCCTGGAGCTCCTGAAGCACCCATTCTGGGTCTGCTGGGATTCCATGGGTGCTGTTACAGATTGGGTTGTGTTCCCTCAAAATGCGTATTAACTTCATTAGGCCATGATGCCCTGTATTCTGTGGCTGTCCACCCATTTTGGGATCTTATGTGTCATAAATCCTAACCTCTGTCATGTTCATAAGGCAAGAGTTGAGGCAGTTATGTTAATGAAGCAAGACTCAATCTCCAGGAGTAGGTTGTATCTTGAGTCAGTCTCTTCTGAGATATAAAACAGAATCAAGCAGAGAGGAGAAGGACCTCCTGTCAACAAGAATGAAGAGCTGTGAGCAGAGTACATCCTTTGGAACTGGGATCCCTCTGCTGAGGTAAGCTCTTAGACCAGGGAAGACTGATTACAAGGGCCTTCCCCTAGAGTCAACAGAGAGAGAAAGCCTTCCCCTGGAGCTGGTGCCCTGAATTTGGACTTCTAGCCTCCTACACTGTGAGAGAATAAACTTCTTTTTGTTCCAGCCATTCACTTGTGGTATTTCTGTTATAGCAGCACTAGGTAACTAAGACAGGTGCCTGGTGGGAAGTTTCTGTCCCTGGGCCTGAGGTAAGAGTGGTTACGACTGAGCCCAAGGTCATTCAGTCTGGCAGGGGCAGCCTTGCCAGTTGGAAAACCGCTCATCTTCTCTGGAGTCTGGGACAAGGAAACAGCTGGTTGCTGGGATGGCCAGCCTTTATTCTCAGGCAAGGGGTCAGAGTAAGCATTAGAAATGTCCTTCAGGAATCTGGTAAGGGAGCTCCACGAGTGGTCCCCTGGTGGATGGTCAGGAGGTAAGATGTCTCAGTGCTGCTTGCAGGGACTTCTTCAGGAAGGTGGTGTTGAGCTCTAGGGCCCTGGTCAGGCCCAGCTTCTGGGTCTCAGTGATCTGGGGAGAAGGAAAAATCAAGTCAGGACTCTGCACTTTTCTCTCTACCCTCTGCCTCACGGGCTCTGTTGAGGAATGAGAGGAAGCCAGGATGCAAGGATGATGAGAGAAGACTGCCCTTAAGTAACCTAATCTATCTCATTACTTCACATGCTTTTTGGACTCAGGTGGATCAGAGGTCAAATACTAGCTGTGCAAAGAACAAAGCCAGCAACAATCATAGTTGACAATTATTCAGTGCTTATAATGTGGCAGCACGTCTTATACATGACTTCATAAAAATCTTCACAACCCTCCCATTTTACAGACAAGGAAACTGAGGTTCTGCGATACTCTCCTGCAGCTGCCATCTTCCTTCTAGACCATACTTTTTCTTCCTTGACCTGTTGCTACAGCATCCTAACAGGCCTCTGGCCCTGAGTCTTCACTCTCCAACCCCCATTCCTCCCAGGGGCCAGAAGCCTCTTTCCGAAGTGCAAGTCTGACAAGTCACTCTCCAGCTGAGAGTCTTCAGATGGCTCCCATGCTTCACATGGAGGTCCTTCTGGGATCTAGAGATCTCTTGCTGATCTATGAGCTCTCTCAAATGGTGTATGAGATGTGTGCTCCTATTTCCATTTTTCTGCCAGGGGGTCTATAGCTTTTATCAAACCATCAGATGGGGTCTGCGACCCCCAAGAACTATGTAAAGAAACAATAACCCAGAACACCTGGCCTTCCAGATAGAGTCCAAGCTCCTACCATGACCTACAGGACCCTTCATAAAATGCTACCATGCTCCGACAATATGACTTTGGACAAGTTACTTTAACCTCTGAGTGTCAGCTTCCTCAGCTATAAGATGGAGATAGCAATACCTCTGAGAGCGCTGTCATGTGGACTAAACCAGCGAGTTAACATATGTAAAGGGCTTAGCTTAGAACAGCCTGAGACGAAGCAGGGCCTGTGTAAATACTCTCTATTTTTAGCACTCTAACTTTACCTCCTTATCACCATCCACTCTCACGGTTTTAGAGATTCCTAGACATTCACTGCTGACACCATCTCCTTCTCCTGGAATGCTGCTTCTTCCATCTCCAGTCCTCGATAACTACCACTCATACATTTAAAAGTCAGAAGTCTCTCCCAACTCTCAAACACTAACAAGGCTAAGGTGCCCTTCTCCCCTGCCATCCAATACTCTGTACACACCTCCCACCTGCTCCTAGCACATGTCACAATTATCTGTTTATTCTATCTTTCCCCCTTTTAGTTGCCCAGAGTTGGAGAACAGGGTCAACCCCAGGATAAGGACTACATTATGGTCACTGCTGACTCGCCAATGCCCCATACAGCATCTGTTCCACAGAGGTGCTGGCTGAATGAGTGGACTCCTGGGAGTTTCATTCTCCTGACCTGGGTGTGAACTTGTGGAGAGGCCAGCCACCATGGCCCTATTGACACTCACATTGTCCTGATATTTGGTCATCACTGTCAACATGAGCTTGGCATAAGCCATAGATGTTGCAGCTGCTGGTCCTTCTTCACAGAGCTTCTCCATCAGGATGCTAAACTTCTCAGGGGCCATCTCCACCTGCACACATTGGGGACATACAGCAGTATCACAGCAAAGACCTGGGCTCTTCATTTAGCCAGGCCTGCATTCAATTCCCAGCTCCACCACTTCCTAGCTCGGTGACCCTGGAAAGGCTGCTTAACGCGGCTGAGATTCAGTTTCCACATCTATAAAGTGAGGCTCACAATACCTGACCCTGAGGACTATGGAAAGGATGAAATGAGATAATGCACACAAAGCTAGGCACAGAGGTCTCAGAAAATTGTCACTGTGTTCCTAAGGTGCAGATTCAGGCTAAAGGGAGGCAAAGGATCCTAAGCCTAGCCCAGTGGTTGAAGACATACAGGAGTGAGAGGTCCAGAGAGTCAACGCCAGTATAACAATGATAAAAAACAAACCCCAGTGCTGTCAGGTCGATTACAATTCATAGTGACCCTACAGGACAGAGTAGAACTGCCCCATAGAGTCTGCAAGGAGTACCTGGTGAATCCACATCGTTGACCTTCTGGTTAGTAGACGTAGCACTTACCCACTATGCCACCAGGGTTTTCATAATAACGATAGCTCCTGAAAATATCAGCTACCATTTAATAAACACTATGCATCAAGCATCATTCTCTATACTTTTCATCAATCATTTCATTTAAATCACACCAGTCTTATGGGATAGGTACTAGCATTGTGCCCCTTTCACAAATAAGGACCCTTAGGCATAAAGAGATTAAGTCAACTACCTAAAGTATAAACAAACAAGGCAGAATCGTAGGCATTCATATGGAAAAATCACCAAAACACATTGTTCAGTTAAAAAAAGATAGTGAGACTGTTGTTACCATTCCTATGAAAAATAGAATAAATAAATTTGTTTCCTTGAATACATAAATCATTTTGGGAGGACTTCCCTGAAACTGGAACACCAGTCAGCCCTGGGGAAAGGGATCTGGATGGCTGGGGTACAGAAGTAAAGGGAGTCGTTTTCACTCTACCCATTGGAGCGTTTCAAATTGTGATCTACATGGATTACTTATTACCTATTCCAAAATAAAATTACACTTGAATATACACTTAAAAATACTCCTCCCCTAAGGCCACACACCTAGCAAGAGGTGGAGCAGGGACTTACAAAGCAGTTAACTCTCTAGCACACGCCTTTCAAGCTCAAAGCACTCCCACTGTCATGGGTGCCCTGCTGGAAGGCATTGTCCTGCTTGCCCCTTCTGGAAGGATCCAGAAGCCCAGGAGCCCCGTGCCCTCCACAGCACTGTGGCACCTTCTTGTCTGCTCTTTACCACCAAGGTAGCACATTCACCTGCTGCTCCAGGAGTGACTGTAGCACCAAGAAAGTCTCTTCCTTCCACGGCAGCTCCAAGATTTGTCTGCAAAGCACAGGCCTCAGTGAGAAAAGCCCATCCTCCGGCCAACAGAGCAATGGATCAGAGCCACCTGATGCTGGTGGCCACCCCAGTAGTCACTGCCGCAGGGCCCATACTCAGTACTGGGAAGGTCCCAAGACCTTCCCAAGATTCCCAGGAGCTGACACTGAAGGATTTGATTGTGAGATATACAAAGGTCCCCTACAAAACAGGCAGCAATTAAACACTGCATTTGAACTATAAAAGGTGAAACGACAGCCAGGAGAGGGGGCACCTGTGAAGTAAGACAACACATGATGCTACCCGGAGAAGGCAAGCTTCTCCATGAGCCCAGCTCGCACTAATGTCCACTCCATCTGTGCTTCCTGTTCCACGGCAGTCTTCACCTTGTATGAAAAGGCAGCATATCACAGTGGGAACAGTATGGTTTCTTTGAGTAGAGAGATTTGGGTTTGATTCCAGGCTTCATCACTTGCTGGCTGTGTGACTTTTGGTCAATTCCCTCACCCTCTGTGAGCTGCAGTTCTCCCGTCTGTAAGGCGGCAGCAGTACCTACCTCACAGGATTGCATGAAAACCAAGATAAATGTAAAACCGTAGTTGATGAGGACAGCTGATGTTATTTTGAGGATGTCCCCTCTCACATTATCCTTAGAATTTTATAGTTCACTGCTGTGTCCACTGGAGCATACAAAGGGCTTATTCATCATTTCATGTCTGTATCTCAATGTTCCAAATTTAATACCAATTTAATACTAACTTTCAAACACTTAAAAAGCCCTTCACTACTGAGCTGATTCCAATTCATAGCAACCCTGTGGTGGATTTGAACTGCCGACCTTTTGGTTAGCAGTCATAGCACTTAACCACTACACCATCAGGGGCTGAACACTTAGCAAGTATCAAATACTATGCTAAACTCTTCCCATGCATTATCATATTTAGTCTCCAGAAAAAATCCTACCAAGTGAGTATTATTCACCAATGGGAATATTATTCCATTTTTCATACAGGAAAACTGAGGCTGCCTCCCACAACAAAAACTCATTGTTATTAAGTTGATTCTGACTCATAGCAACCCTATAGGACAGAGTAGAACTGCCCCATAGAGTTTCCAACTAGCACCTGGTAGATTTGAAATGCTGACCAGTGATGAGATTTGAAGCCACGTAGAACTCCAGAGCCAGTGGTCTTAACCAGGTACCATATTTCAGCTACCCTGTGAAGTGCTTAAGAGCAGGGACCATCGGCCTCTTCTCTGCAGTCCCCAAGGTACCTGGTATGAAGCCAGCCCCCATATCTAGCAGGGCAGAATTGTGGAAGGCTACAAACCTGGGCTTGGAATGCACATGGGATAGTAACTTGTGTGAGCCTAGAGGTAAGAAGACACAAGCCAAGTTCAGGCAACAGAGAAACGGGGTTTGGCTGAGCCATTGCTATCTCTGAAGCACAGGACCCAAGGCATCCCTTGCTCCAATCCCAGTGTGCCACAAACAGGCCTGGCCTGGGGAAGAAGGCGGTGGGAGAGGAGGCAGCATGGAAGCCTACCACTCACCCTAACATCAGAATCTGTGTGTCTGGCTCCAGGGCTTTCATAAGGCAGCACAGCAGCTCTGTTTGAGCTCGACCTGGGCAGGGAAAAGAAGAGGGGAGACAGCTGGGGGAAAAGGGCAGAAGAGGATGGGGCTGCAGGGAGGAGAGGGAACGTCTAGCCCATTGCCAGGGGTACCATGAGGGAAACGACAGGTATATTTACCCACTGAATACTCTCCTCCTGACCAGGCCACCCTGCAGTGAAAGGCACTGGGAACAGAGTGGGCAAAGCAACCATTCCTAGGGGTAGCTCCTGAAATACCTGTGCCTGGAGCCTGGAGCATGGGGCCAAGGAGGGCTCCGCAGACGGGGTAGGTATACTTGGCACAGAAGGACGTCAGGGCTGTTGTAAGCAGGCGGGAAGCTGAGGAAGTCAGGGAGAGGACCTATAGCCAAAGGGAAGAAAGAAGGAATACATTGATTTCTTCTTTCCTTCAGTAAATGTTTTTTCAGATAGGCATTTCAGATGGCAATGTGTTAGAGGATAAAAAAACACTATTTTATCCGGAGCTCACACGGACTGCCCACAGCTCCCTCCCCAGCTTGGAAAGCCCCCGAATCAGCTTCTGGAAGAGTTCTCGGGCCCACTGGGGAGCAGTCAGACGCCATATGGGTAGACACACAAGGGTCCCTGACCTACCGGTTGAGCAGGCATCCTTTCCTTGCCTCAGATGGCACAAAATTAAAACCAAACTCACTGCCGTCATGTCAGTTCCAACTCACAGCAACCCTCTGGGCCACAGTAGAACTGCACAGCAGGGTTTCTTTCCAAGCAGCAGGTGGTAGACTCAAATTTCCAACCTTCTGGTTAGCAGGTGAATTCTTAAAACCACTGTGCCACCAGGGCTCCTCAGGCAGCCCAGGCAGCTTAAATGTCTACGAAGTCAGGACGCCCTTCTCCCAAGCACCCCCCTCCTAAGAGCTCAGGCTCGGCCCCCTTTCATCCCTGATGTTCCCAGTGTGTCGTAATGCACCTACCCGTCCAAGAAACAAGTTCCTGGTCAGCACAGTAGCATTGGTGAAGCTCAGGTCCGGTGACAGGGCCAACAGCCAGGAGCAGAGCTGCAGGAGACCTGCATCTGAGAGCTGGGAGAGCTGCAGCTGGGCACACAGGAGGTCCACCTGCCGGCAGAGGGGGGAGAAGGAGGGAGGATGCGGGGATGTTCCATCTTCAGTCTATCTCAAGCCAACTGGGCAGCAGTAAGAACAGGGCAAGGGCACCCATGTAAACGAAGGCTGCTCTAGAGGAGAGGAAGCAAGAGTCAAAGAATTCACTGAAGGTGACCCCTTCCAATGAGGGACAGAAAAAGGCCAACAAAATCTGCTCCCTAAATTCCCACATAGAGATAAGAACAAATAAGCTTATATGGAAAAGTGGAAGGGACTATAATCGCAGGCCCAGACATCTTTCCTAGACTCACCTGACCTGGACTGCACTCGTGGAGAAGCTGCAGCTCAGCAGGAGGGGTGCCCTCCAACCCCTGGGGAGGCAAATTCAATGTCAGGGCTGCCAGAGCCCTTTAAGTGGCAGAGCTATAGCTCAGGTCCCTGAAGGTACTGCCAGAAAAAGAACTTTGTCTGGTATTGGGTGGTCAAGAAGAGCCCCTGCGGTGACTGTCCTCAGACCTTCACTACACATCCCGTGCCTCGCCCCAACTTCTCCCACCAGTCTGGGCCTCACTACGATGGGGCTTCCCTGGGCATGGTTGAGGTCCCAGGGGAGGAATGGCTATGGTAAGCAGGGTAGAGGCCAGTCACCTCCCCAGAGGTCTTCAGCAGCTGCTGCAGTCTGGGAAGCTGGTCCTGTGGAGAAGAGTCCAGTCACTGCCAAGTCCCTAGTCCAGCAGCAAGTCCCCAAGCCCAGGCCCAATTCCCTCTCTGGAGAAGGCCTCAGCCCAGAAGAAAGATGATTCAACAGAGCCCAGAACATGAAGTCAATATACTAAAAAGTACTTAAGAATCCAAGCTGGACAAGGCATGTGCGTGTGAAACCCACCTGTCTGGACTAATCTTCTCTGCATCCAACCCTAATGAGACAGACCCAGGCCTTGGGCTGGGAGGAGAGGCTGGATGCTGACATGACCCCCACGGGTAGGACAGCATACCGGTGGTGTCACCAGAGCCTTTCCTCTTGCCTAGCATTCCTAACCCCACGTTACAGATCATCAGGACAAATGTTTCCCACTGGGACCAACTCCCTTCCCACCCCCTCCTCTGAGTCTATGGATGCTAGATTCTCTCAAGTCCTCCTGCTGTTCTTTGGACCACAATCATTTCAGCTGGGAAAGTGTTACAACCAGCTTTCATCACGGACAAACCCCACTCCAGAAGCTCACTCCAAACCTAGCCTTCTGACCACAGTACCTGGACAGCTTTGGGCAACTCCACATTCTCAACCAGGCCCTTAGCATGCCCCAGATTCTGCCCAGCCGCGGTGGTTTCAGCCCACACAACAGTCTTGCTTTTAATGGGTGATGCGCTTCCTCCTTCTGCTGGGGATTCCAGTGATGCATGTTCAGTCCTCTCCTCCTTGTGAGATTCCTCCTCCTCCCTTTCCAAACATCGGAACCTTTTGGGGGCCCTCTCTCCCTCAGGAGTGCCAGGCTCCTCCTCTGGATCCTTCATGCGTTTCCCAAGTTTCTGGGAAGGCTTCTCTTCCTCTTCCTTTTCTACTTGCTCCTCCTCAGGTTCTGGGACTGGAGGCGATTTCAACCTCCTGCCTCCCTGACTCAGATGAATACACAGGCCTCTGAGCTGTCTCTGGCATCTTGTAGACAGCGGAGATGATCCCTCAGTGGAGACCCCAATTCCCAGATCTCTTTGCAATAACTCCCCCAGGGCTCGAAGCCAGGGATCAGAGTCCCGTTGGGCAATCTGCAGCACAGGGAGGAGCCTCTTTTCAGGCAATGATGGCAGGACAGCCATCAGCAAGGACATCAGGTTCCTCTGGCATAACCGAGGCAAGTGTAGCAACAGTGGTTTCCTGGGTAGCAGAGGGGAAGCAAGCAGTTAGTGTCTTACTGAAGTGAGCCGTAGGGCACACTTGGTACAGCTGGGACATGAGTGGCAGAAGACACACAGGGGACTGGCAGGCAGTACTACAGTAGTCAGTGTGGACAGGCAGGGGCATGACATGGGAGTCACTCAACAGGTTTTCATTCAGCAACCAGCTCAAATGTTATTGACATCTGTTTCAGCTCAAAATCCATGTTGGAAACTAGGTTTATGCTTGTTTTATATAAAAGCATATAATAAAAAGCCAAGTGCCATCGAGTCGGATCCGACTCATGTAATATAGAAATTATGTTTTTGTATTTGTATATCTCCTTATGTACATACTTCAGCATCTTTGTACAATATACGAGGAATGACAAGTTTGCAAATTCATCCTAGAAAAAGTGCCGCACATCTCATGACTGAATATCACCACAGTCACCTTTGAAGTACACCCTAGGGAAGCTAGGCACCAATGTCAGCACCTAATCCACCCTTCGAAGCAATTCTGAAACTCTTATCCTGGAATGGACGTCAGAGCTGTTGTGACATTACCTTTGATGTCCTGAATGTCATCAAAATGTCTTCCTTTCTATATTTCCTTTATCTCTGGGTAAAGACGGAAGTCAATGGAGGCCAGGTCAGGTGAGTAACAGGGTATTCCAATACAGTTATCTGTTTACTGACTAAAAACTCCCTCACAGACAACAATTAAGTTTGCGTACTTGCCACCGTGCCAGCATGCACAATGATCAGTGCAGAAAAAATTCCAAAATTGGTTTGAAGGATGGAATGAGTAGGCGCTGGCATCAGGTGCATACCTTCCTAAGGGAAGTACTTTCAAGATGACCATGGTGATACTCAGCGATGAGGGATGTAACACAGAGAACAATTAAGTTCATGGACTTACATGTCCGACTTTGTATACATAAACATGTCTGTGTCTACGTTGGAGGTCCATGTTAAATTATTTTAATGATCAAAGGATGTGATCAAAACCATTTGATTCCACTAATATATTCACCCGCAAAACAAGCTGTGTCATGTCTTTGCACCCCTGGTATCTATCCTTCACTGCCTGGCATACAGCAAGTGCTCAATGGAAACTCTGTGGGACAATTCTACCCTGTCCTACAGGGGGGCTGTGAGTCGGACTCGAATCAGCGACTGCAGGTTTGCTTTTGGTTCACATTCCTCAGCTATAAAACGAACACACACACACACACACGCCTCACAGATCCATGAAACGAGGTGGCCGGTGTGTGGCAGCGGAGACTTACAGCTCCAGGCGGCAGTCCGGCCCTTTCACGACCGGCTCCTCCCAGCACAGCGCCTCGAGGAAGCGGTCCCAGTCGAAGGGCTCCCCGCCGCGGTCGCGCAGCGTGCGCAGCACCCCGAGGCCGCCCCGCGTGCCCTCGGGCCCCGCCTGCAGGGCCTGGAGCAAGAGGCGGGCAGGCGCCTCCAGCTGCGCCCAGGGAGCCGGAGCCAGAGCCGGACTCGCGCCCTGAGCCCGAGGGATCGCCATGCCCGGCGCACGGATGCCGCGCCGCCCTCTGGTTTTGCAGCACAGCACGGAAGCTGCAGAAAAGCGAGGACTCGAGCGCTTGATACGACGAGGCAACCGCTCCCGTCCAGCACCTGCAGCACTTCCTCCCCAGCGTTCAGAAACCTGGTAACAGTTGGGAAATTCAAGCGCGTTCGGATGTTCGGAAAGGGAGGGAAGAGGCGGGGTAGTGGGCGGGGCCTGGCGCACGAGGTAGACAGGAAAGGGCGGGCCTCGTAATTGACCTCCGCCTCTGATAGGAGAAAAGCTTGTGGGCTGGGCGAAGCCCGAACAACTTAGTCCCGGGATCCCAGAAGAGCCAGAGGGCGGAGCCATCCCTGAAGGAGGTTTGTTTGTGGGTGGGGCCAGACGTGGCAATCCAGGGGCCCCCAGGAGCGAGTGTACCCCGTTAAGAGCTCATCCTCTGCTGCTGACCCTCAGTTTCTTGTTTGTTTCATCTGTCACCGAAATAGCGGCCGAAAATGGATGTGTTAGACCTCTTTGCCTTTCAGTGTCCAAACGAAACCAAAAAACCAAACCCTTTGCCTTCAGGTCGACTTCTACTCACAGTCACCCTATAGGACAGAGTAGAACTACTCCATGGGGTTTCCAAGGAGTGCCTGGTGGATTTGAACTCCGACTTTTGAGTTAGTAGCTGTAGCAATTAACCACCACGTCGGCAAGGTTTCCATTTCATTTAATTTTAACTAATGTCCGTGTTGTTTGTAGATGGTAGGCTTCCTGATAGGATTTGACCACCATTTGCCACCCAACCCTAACGGCAGCATTTAGGTTTCAGTCCTCTCCAGAAAGGTGTATTTAATATGAAAAAATTCCTCTAGAATGCGGTCCCAATAAAACCTAATGCCATGGCTGTGACCATGGATTCACTGTAGGATAAAAGAATCCTCTGTTTATAGAGGGTCAGGAGGGTCTTCCCCTGTTTCAATTTAGGAAATCTGTGGAAGGTAGTAGGCTTCCAGGAAAACAAGAGATAACTGCAGAGCATAGGAAAAGAGGGTAAGGGGAGAGGAGCGTCAGATCACCATAAACCTTGCTTTAGGGACCTACTTGTATCTCCATCCTCCCTGCTTCTGCTACCGCACACATGTCCACTATTCAGTAATTACTTATGCGGGTCTGCAGTGTACCAGTTGGTGTTTATCAGAGATTGAATTATGTCCCCCCAAAAATAGGGGTAGCCATGTGGCCATGCTTCTGTATATTCTGTGATTGTCCTCCATTTTGTGATTTTGCTGTGCTGTATGTTAAATGATTAGGGTGGGACTGTAAATCCCTTCAGAAGATCAACTCCCTGCACCCCTGTAAAGAGAGTTTCCCTGGAGGGTGGCTTGCACCACCCTTAATCCTTTCATCCTACCAGTAATAAAAGAGAAACAAGCAATAAATTGGGAACCTCACACTGTCAAGGAAGCAGTACCAGGAGAAGAGCGCGTCCTTCAGACCTGAGGTTCCTGCGCCAAGATGCTCCCTGGACAAAGACTGATACAATACTGGACTTTCCTCCAGAGCTGACAAGGGGGAAAGCCTTCCCCTGGGGCGGACATCCTGAATTTGGACTTATAGCCTACCGGACTGTGTAAGACTAAACCTGTGAAAAGTCATCCATTCTGTGGTATTTCTGTTAGAACAGCCCTAGCTGACTAAAACAGTGTTCTAGGGACTGGGGACAAGGAGCAAAACAACCTTGCCCTCGTGTTGCTGGCAGTCGATTGGAGAGACAGACACCTAAATAAGTAAATATTTACTTGTTGTAAGTGCTTTCAAGAAAAATATAGCAGTGTATAGTCAATGTGGAAAACAATGTGGCTGGTCCTCAAAAAACTAAAAATAAAGCTACCATGCCACTGAATGGAGTTGATTCTGATTCATAGCAATCCTATAAGTCAGAGTAGAACTGCCTCATAGAGTTTCCAAGGAGCACCTGGGGGATTTGAACTGTCAACCTTGTGGTTAGCAGACATAATGTTTAACCACTACACCACCAGCGTTTCCAGACCTACTTTACAGACCTACCATGCAACCTGGCAATTCCACTCCTAGGTATATACCCAAAAGACTTGAAAAGAGAGACTCAGATACTTGTACACCAGTGTTCACTGCAGCATTATTTATAGGAGCTAAAAGGTGGAAGCCTAAATGCCCATCAACAGATGAATGGATAAATAAAATGTGGTACATATATACAATGAACTACTACTTAGCCAGTAGGAGAAATGAATTCATCATATATGCTACAATATGCAACTGGAAGACATTATGCTGAGTGAAATAATTACAAGAGGGCAAATATTGTATAACCTCACTTGTATAAAAAGACAAGAACAGTCAAATGCATAGAGATCAAAATTTGTTAGCTACCAGGTACTGGAGAGAAGGGAAAAGCAAGTGTCCTTGCTTATGAAATACTGAGTTTTAGTTTACAGTGATGAAAAAATTACAGTAAGGATTAAGTTTCAACAGCCAATCATTGTAATTGCTGTTAATAAGTCGTATACCTGTAAAAAGTTGAATTGTCAAAAATTATGAGATACATATTGTCACAGTCATCTAGCACTGCTATAACAGAAATACCACAATCAGATAGCTTTAACAAAGAGAAATTTATTCTGTCACAATGCAGAAGGCTGCAAGTTCAAATTCAGGGCGTCAGCTCCAGGGGAAGGCTTTCTCTGTTGGCTCTGGAGGAAGATACTTGACAGTCAATCTTCCCCTAGACTGGGAGCTTCTGAGGTACATGGACCCTGGGTCCTTTCCAAAGGACTCACTTCACTCCGAGCACTGCTTGGTGGTATAACGTCCCCAACTTTCTCTGATAGCTACTTCATATCTCAAAATATTGCTTCAAGGCCCAACCCAATCTTACACACTGAGTCCTGCTCCACCAACACACCTGCTGTCCATCCTCCCTCATTAACATCATAGAGGCAGGGTTTACAGCATGTAGGAACATCACACAACAGCAGGAATAAAGGCCTAGCCAAATGGCTACATATATTTTGGGGGACACAATTCAATCCATGACACATTTATTTACAACAGCAACAATAACAGCAAAGTAGCTGCTGAGGCTGCTTTCCCTTGCTGTTGAGTTTATTCTTACTCATAGACACAATAGAACTACCCCATGGGGTTTCTAAGGAGTGGCCGATGGATTCTAACTGCTAACTTTTAGGTTAGCAGCTGAGCTCTTTAACCACTCTGCCAACAGGGCAGAATTTAGTTCCTTGATTTGGAGGTTTAGGGTCACAGTTTCATGGAACATTCCAGTGAATCGCCTTATAATGTGCCTAGTGTCTTCTAGTGCTTGGGGTCTTAAAAACTTGCAAGCAGTCATCTAAGGCACAGTATTTGGTCTCTATTCACCTGGAGCAATAAAGGTAGAGTCAAGAATGGGAGAAAAAAATGGAATAGGTAGCTAACTATTTCCATGAACAACTGCCTCCTTTGCCATGAGACAAAAGAACTGGATTGGTGCCTGGCTACCATTACTGAACATTTTGATCATAGAGTCTATAGAAGAATCCTGATCAAAAGGGGGGAAATGCAGAACAGAATTATCATTGAATTCAGATTTTCTGGAGCCATGGAGGCTGGATGAACTCTCAAAACTACTGCTCTAAGATCATCTTTAAACCTTAAACTAAAAATATGCCCTAAAGTCTTCTTAAAACTAAACAGTAATTTAGCTTAACTAGTAAAGAATATGGAAACCCTGGTGGCTAGTGGTTAAGTACAATAGCTGCTAACCAAAAGGTCTACAGTTCAAATCCACTAGACACTCCTGGGGAGTTTTATGGGGGCAGTTCTGCTCTGTCCTATAGGGTTGCTATGAGTCAGAGTCAGCTCGATGGCAGTGGGTTTTGGTAGTAAAGAATATCTGCCTTGAGCATTATATATTTTTAAGACCTATCTATATGAGTTCAAACTGACAACAGCAGTTGACAACAGGAACCTTAGGGGGCAGTGAGTTTATGTTAATGGGGGAGGAATAACTCAGAAAAGGAGGTTAAGAATGGTTGCACAACTTGAAGAATGTAATCATCACCACTGAACTGTGCATGAAGAAACTTCAAATGGTATATATTTTTGTTATGTGTATTCTCAACAACAAAAATAAATTATTTAAGAAAGAAAGAAAGAACATAGCAGGGATGCATCATAGGGAGAGGCAACTTTAAATAGGTCAGGAAAGATGAACTTGAAGAAGATAAAGGAGTTAGCCTGGCAGGTTATCTGTGGGCAGGCCAATCCAGGGAAACAAAAAAGAAAAAAAAAAGAATGCACTGCCGTTGAGTCAATTCCAACTCATAGCAACCCTATAGGTCACAGTAGAACTGCCCTATAGAGTTTCCAAGGACTGCCTGGCAGATTTGAACTGACATAGCACTTAAGCACTACACCACCAAGATTTCCCTTCCAGGGAATCAGAATAGTACATGCAAAGGCCCTGGATCTGACGTATGGCCAAAGAGGAGAAAGCTTGATGGAGACTAATAGGAGATAAAGTCAGACAAGTAAAGGGGCCAGATTGTGTAGGGCTTTGAGGTCACCGAGGAGACTTAGACTTTCACTCTGAGTAGTATGTGAAACCACAGGAGTATTTTGAGTTCCACCTAGTATCCATTCAAGCAGAACTTTTTATTTTTTCCAAAATGACTTCAAGTTGTTAATACTACCTGGGAAGTGTCAGGAAAGACTTCAGGAATATTTCTTAAACACTGCTTGCTTTGCAAAGGTCAAAATAGCAGGAAAGAAGTTCCTTCCAGGCAATTTTTATCTCAGGTTAGCAGTTCTGACTTCCCAGAAGATGTTTTTGGTCTTCAAATGACTAGCTGTAGGAGGTATGAAGTCAGGGGTAGGGAATGAGAAGGAGTAGGGTGAGGAGAGGGTAAGTGGGGGGGATGAGGGGTTGGCCCCCACAGGCTAGTAGTGAGAGGGACCAAGAATGCTAAACAGCCTGCAAAGCCTTAGCCATCCTCAACCACCAGCTCTGACTGTGCTCTCTTATGAGTTTCTGCCCACCATGGTGCATTCCAGCCAGTGGGAAGGAGAATAGGAAGAGTTCCAAGACAACAGTTCTCAAAGTTGAGGTTCAGGGACTCTGGGGGATCCTGATGAGCCTTCCTCAGGATCCATGTGATCATTATTCTTTTCATAATCCTAAAGTGTCACTTGCCTTTTCTGCTCTCATTCTCTTATGAGTGCAGTGAATTTTCCCAGAGACATCGTGACAAGTGACATCCTGACAGACAGAACCCAGAAACTGCCTTATTCCCCTTGCATGGGGCAGGGGGAGGGTTTGCTGGGCTGACTGTGAACAGATCACTCTTCAGACTCCAGCAGTAATGGCTTAGATGCACTTTATTAGTTTCCTTTCAAAATCCTTCTACAAAAGAGCAGGGTTAAAAACCAAGGGCCCAAAGAATGCTGCACCCCCTCCCCAAGTTCCCCAGTTCTGTCACTGTTGCAATTCACAGAGGTGGAGAGCTCGCTACTGTCACATCTCACCATGCCTGCCAAGGGAAAGACCAACCACCTACCAAACTCTGCCCCTCACCCCTGCAAGCTGATCCTGGTTATAGGAGACCACGGTAGGAACTGTTGGGATCTAGGAGGAATTCTGAACCCGAGAAGGCCATGGCCAGGGCGTAATCTGTGAAGGCCACGTTGTCCTCTGGCTCGGAGGCCCCTAGGAATGCTGCTGGACTCAGTGCCTGGGAGTGGACAGAAAAGTCAAGGGAAAACCCATCAGCTTCAACTGTGACTGTCCCAGAAACAGGAAACTCAGGGTGATACGTAAGACTGGGCAGGTTGTACACAGAAGAGAGGTGCCCCATCTAAGCCTGCACCATTAACATCACACCAGTTTTGCATGTGTCATAAGCGCTGTAAGCCATGACCAGCAGCCTCCCCTGCCCCATATCCCTGCTGTTACCACCTCACTCCCAGAGGCCTGCTGCATGCTCTCAGGCCCAGAAGGATAAGCGATGGAGGGCTGGATCGGGAACTGGTGCAAGTAGATGCAGGCAGACTTGAAGGGGCAGCGGCCGTTCCTCCGCATGAAGAACCGGCATGGGATTTGGCTATGAAAAGGCAGAGGGAGAGAACACCATTGCTTTCAAGCCCCGTTATCCAGGAAGAAGGAGCACTGGAGACTGGCATGGAAGGCTGAATAATCTGTACCCTGCACAAAGGCAAACATATCAAAACAGGTTTCATAGACAGCATCCTATCTACTGCCACTGAGTCAATTCCAATTCATAGCAACCCTATAGGTTGGAGTGGAACTGCCCCACAGAGTCTCCAAGGAGTGCTTGGCAGATGTGAACTGCCAACCTTTTGGTTAGCAGAGGTAGCACTTTACCACTAAGCTACCAGGGTTTACTATCTACATTTATTACAACTATTTTCCAGCAGATGGCGGTACAGTGCCTTTTAAGGACTGCCAACCTTTTGGAGAGCGGCCAAGTCCTTAACCACTGCACCATCAGGGCTCCTTCCGTTCTCTAAGTCTCTCTGGGCAAGTAGTGGTCTTGGGAACCTGGTTTCTGTTTCATTCCTACCTTCCCCCCTCCTCCCTTTCTTTCCATCACCTAAATTTTAGTATTATCACTAATGTAGTGGCAGATAACCCCATAGTGTATCTCTGTGACTAAGTTACAACAGTGTGCTGCTGTGAGTGGCTTTAGGATTTGGTAGTTGCTGCCTAGTGAATCTGATAAAATTGTTTCCTGCTTCTGAGATTGAGTCTCATTCTGTGAAAGGTCAGAAACAGAAGGGCTTTGTGGGTAACTTGTGATCTGCTTTATACTGACCAGCTTATTTCCTGCAGAGAAAGACAGAGGAAAGGATAGAGCAAGTGTCTGTACGCTTTTTCCTGCATTATCCCCTTCTCCTTAGTTCCAGCACACAGACAGACCTTTCACACCACATCCTACAGTCCCAGTGTCGATGCAGAACCCCACTGCTCAAGTCAGGAGCTTGGGAATCCCCCTGGCTGGCTTCCCCATCATCTTTCATCCATCACCTTGCAGATCTAAGCACCAGAATTCCCTCCACCCAGACAGCCTACAAAGCCCCACACTCATCCCATCCAAACTTGCCACTGGCTTCCCTTCCCCAGATCTCTTCAGCACCAGCCCCACACTAACCTAGTATTTGCTGTCTTAAATTTCTTCTCAACAGGCATTGTACACCAACTCCCTGAGAATGGGGTTCTTACTGTCCTGCTTAAGAGGAAGAAGCTGAGGCACAGCCCATGTGACTTAAATACAGAGTGAGATTTGAACCCAGGCATCCTGACTCAAAACTTGCACTAAAAGGAATCCAGGGGAGAAAACAGACTTGAGAGGAAGAAGGTCCAGACCTGGGTTACTGATTGAGTTTTGAGGTGGTATACAATGCCTATCATCTCATAAAAAACCCTCCTCTATATTGCCTTTCTGAGTACCCTTGATGGTGCAGTGGTTAAGAGCTTGGCTGCTAACTGAAAGGTTGCTGGTTCAAACCTACCAGTCACTCAGAAGGAGAAAGATGTGGCAGTTGGCTGCGTAAAGGCTGCAGCCTTGGAAGCCCTATGGGGCACTTCTACGCTGTTGTACAGCGTCATTACAAATTAGAATGGCCTGGACAGCAATGAGTTTTATGTTAGCTCCTACCATCCCTCATCCGGGTGCTACTTTCTGGTCAAGACCAGGTGGGAGCCACCTAACTGGTATCCACAGTTGCCAGCAATTTCCCCACTTTGATATCTTTCTTAATCGAATGCCCTTATTTTTCTCATCCTGAGGAATGCCTGCTACTCATCTTGCAACAGCCAAGCACTTGCAACATCCAGCTCAAATACTGCCCCATTTGTGAGATTCGCCCATGTTAGTCTTTTTGTCAGTAACTGTTGAAGCAGCTCTTCCACCTCATAGGCAAGACACAGGTGTCCCCTGAACAACTCTGAATGTCTCACAGATAGAGACGAGATCTTCCTCTTTATCCCCACCCTTTACCAAGACATATTTTGCAAAGAGTAGTCCCAGTGGTGCCGTGGGTAAGCACTTGGCTGCCTCTGAAAGGTCAATGTTTCAAAACCACCAGCAGTCAGTGGGAGAAAAGATCTGCTGCCGTAAAAATCACAGCCTAGGAAACCCCTTTGGGGTGCTGTCCTATACGGCTGCTGTAAGTAGGAATGGACTCCACCACGCCTAACAACACTCTGCACGTATCAAATACAATAAACCCTTTGGGAAGATGAAATTAGGAAACTGGAATTAGAGTTAATTCCAGATTTTGGATAAATGCATACCATCCCAAGAGATGAAAAACCTACCCAACTTTCCACATCTCTAGGCATGACCTTTTATTTCCTCCTCTCACAGAGCCCATGTTTTGAAAGATCAGCTAAACAAATAACATGTGTTCATGTAATTTGGTTTTCCTGCTTTAAAAAACAAATTAGAGATAAAAGCCAATCAGAAAAAAAAAATCAGATTGGGGTCCCTGGGTGGCACAGTTTGTGCTCAGCTATTAAAGAACAGTTGGCAGTTCAAATCGACTTTGTGGTGCCATTACAGAGATGTATTTCTGTAAGATTGCAGCCACCAAAACCCCTATGGAGCAGTTTTACGCTGGCACGTATGGGGTTGCCATGAGTTAAAGTGACTCCACTACTCACCCCAGCTACTGAGTTGGTTGGTCAGTCTCTCTCTTTTAGAGAACCGTGCATTGCCCTGTATCTGTCCTGAGCTAGGCTAGAAGAGAAACGTGGCTCCAGTGTTTGTGTCACTGTCTCAGTCACTCGCCCTTATCTGCTGGGCTTTCTGATATAGTGAAAATAGTTCACACCCTCACCTGCCGTCTCAGCTACTCTGCCCCGCAAGGGTTTGGGGAGTCCCAGGCCGGGAACCTCGTCTGAGCCAGAGTGGATCAGCGATGCCCTCCCCACCTCCCTAAGCTCAGTCACGTTCCTCCACCAGCTCACCTGGTCCGAGCTTTGAAGTTCTGGATAAGTCGTTCTTTCTGGGGCCCCTTGCTCACCCAGAATTTGTGGGGGATGACATAGCTGGAATGGACACGGCACTGGGGGCAGCCCCTAGGGGCGGAAAGGAGAAGAGTCACGAGCCGCCGCCCAGCCCGGCCTTCGCTCCCGCTCTCCCGCGTGCTTTCCCTCCCTCCCTCCCCCGGTCCCCGACACTGACTTAATGATGTTCAGTGAGAAGTCCTGCCGGTTCATGCGCCAGGTGCGAAGACAGCCCAGGCAGTAAGCATGGGGACAGTTGGGCAGAATGCCAAAAATCCGCTCGGCCTCTGGCTTGCCCCACACCTTTTCCATGCAGATGCCACACACCACGTCCTGACTGTCCTGCTCCTCCTGCAGCCAGTCACAGGTAGGAACAGATCAGGCCCCTTCACACCGCCATTCATAAACAGAGGCCCGGGATGGGGGGCTGCAGAGCCCTCCCCGGGCTCCCTCCTCTTCCTCCAACTTGTCTAGGCATCCCAGAGGTCCAGGCACATCATCTTCCCACACCCCCACTAACTGCTGCACCTCAAGGTTCAGGCTCTGAAGGGGGGCAACGAGCTCCTCGGCAAGGTCAGACTTGGGCTGAGACTCCTGGGAGTAGTGGTGGTCCCTTCCAGCAGCTGTTGGGGAAAACTAGATCCATTAAGCCATTCACCCAAGCTTCTGTTGAACACCTGTTGTGTACAAGGCTTGTGGTAGCAGTAAGCGCTGCCCCCAAAGCAACTCAGTCCACTCAGAGTTATAAGCCTCCAATATAACTATTAAACCCATTGCCACTGAGTTGTTTCCAACTCAGAGCAACCCTACAAGACAGAATAGAACTGCTCCATAGATTTCCTAAGGAGTGGCTGGAAATAAAACTATCTGAGAGTTGCTGGATGGTGCAAATGGTTCATGTGCTTAGCTGCTAACTGAAAGACTGGAGGTTTGAGTTCACTCAGACATAGGTGCCTCATAAGAAAGGCCTGGCAGTCTACTTCCAAAAATCAGCCAGCAAAAACTCTATGGAGCATAATTCTGCTCTGACACACCTAGGGTCGCTGTAAGTCAGAATCGACTCCACAACAACTCTTCTGGTTTGGCTTCTATTATTTATTTCTATTGGAGAGCTCTGATTTAGAGCACCAAGTAACCACTAATCATTATTTGGTGTTCACTATGCGCCAAGTGGAAACTCTGGTGGGTAATGGTTAAGAGTGAGGGTGGCTAACCAAAAGGTTGGCAGTTCAGGTCCACCAGCCGCTCCTTGGAAATTCTATGGGGCAGTTCTACACTGTCCTATGGAGTCGCTATGAGCTGGAGTCGACTCAATGGCAGTAGATTTGGGTTTGAATGTGTCCGTTACTGTGCTCAGCACTTCATACATGTTTATACACCCTTGAAGCCAACCTGTGAGATAAGCCCTCACATCAGTCTCTTTTTTATAGATGCATAAACTGAGGCCCAGAGAGATTAAGTGATTTGTTCAAGATCACACAGCTACTGAGTGGTAGACTAGGAATTTGAAACTAGATATTCCCATTCCACAGCCACCAAGGCCTTCTGCTTCTAGAACACAGACAGCAATATATGGCCAGAGGAAAACCTCTCTCCAACTGGGATCTTGGGGTAGAGAGGCCGATTAATCAATAAACCAGATAAAACATGGCCTTACATGGGGTGACTTCATAATCTATAGTGAACAGTTGCACATGTTTTTCACATCTTCACAAACCCTGTAAAGTTGTTCACTACAGGTGAGTAAGTAAACCCAAGTGAGGCTGTGTATACTGTGTTTACTGGGTACTCTGTCAGGGATGGTAAATTTAAAAAGAGGCTTTAATTCCATAGAGGAAGGTGCTGTCGTGTTAGGAGAGAGACAGATGCCAGCCATACTTAGAAGCAGGTTCTTTGAGGAGGTGAAAGAATGCACAGTTGTTCATCACTGATTAGTAAGTAAGCACAAGTTAGTTGGTGCTTACCTTGCTTTCTGGGTAATCCACCCAGTAGGGAGGAAGGGGGATGGAGGGAAATGTACACCCTGCTCAGAGGCAGAGCAGGGGGACCCTGGTTCCAGTTCCCTGCTTTGGCCTACTCCAAGTGACACTGACCACTTACATGAAAGAAACAGGGGCCTCCAGGGACTGCCACTAACTGCCTCTGCCCTGCTGGCCAGACTCCCCGGGCTAGGCTCAGTGCCCCACCAAACTGGGGCCAGACTCCAGCCCACAGCTGCAGAGGGCAGGTAGGTGGGTTCAGAACTCCTGCGGGTCAGCCCCAGGCGGGGCCCCAGCAGGGCCAGGTGTGGCTCCGAATGGCAGCGGCTCCACTCCAGGGGACAGGGGCGCTGCTGGTGCAGATAGCTGTAAGGGAAGAGGAGGGAGGGGAGACATGGATAGCCCCCTCCAGGGGCCAGAGTTAGCCCAGCCTTGGACTTGGAGCTGAGTTGGGGAGGAAGGGCTCTGGGAGATGCATGGTCCATGAAGGGGTAATCCCAGAAGCATCCCTCCATGCCCCTCCAGTCAGGGAGCAGTGGTGCTTACCCACACTGATCTCCTTGGAAACAGAAGCCTCGCTGGAAGAACCTGCAGACCTGGGACACCATCCCATCGTGAGCAAATCGGCAGCTTGACCCCCAGCGACAGGTCCCGCGGGCAAAGTTCCTAGGAGATCACCTGAGTCATGCCCAGCCCTCAGTTTTAGGTCTTTTCTAAGTGATCCTTATGGAGAGAGGTGTGATATAACACTAAGACCACAGGTGCTGGTCTTGTGTTCCAATTCTAGCCCCATCCAGTAACTTTGTTTGAGTAACTCAATTTTTCTAAAACTTGATTTCTTCATCTTTAAAAGTGGGGCTAACAATACCTATCCCTTCATAATGTTGCTGCCAAAATTTTTAAATTTTTCTAAAATGCACATAGCAGTTGCTCAGCAAACCATAGTGATCACTACAGCATGGAGATATTGGGTGCTGGAGTCAGACTGTCTGGATTCAAATTCCAGTCCAGGGCCAGCTTCAGGATATGGGCCCACATAGTCACGCAGGACTCCACACCTGCTTTAATGCTTCACTGCTGTTGTCCTGAAATTCTTAATATATTTGGAACAAGGGGCTCTCATTGCATTTTGCACTGAGTCTTGCAAATTATACCACCCCTGCTTGGTTGTATGAGCTTGGATATGTTGCTTAACCTTTCTGTGCCTCAGTTTGACTGATTGTAAAATAGGGATAACAATATCTACCTTATGGAGTGATATCAAAAATTAAATGAAGCTATGTATGAGGACTGCCAATTAAGATCGCAAACTCATCCTAGAAAAAGTGCAACATACCTTACTGCTGAATATCACTATGGTCACCTTCAAAGTGCTCCCTTTTTGAAGATATGTACCAAGACCAGTGCCTACTCTACCCTTCAAATCAATTTTGGAATCAGAGCTGTCGTCGTATTACCCTTGATGTCCTGAAGGTCATAAAAATGTCTTCTTTCAATATTTCCTTTGTCTTTGGGTAAAGAAAAAAGTCACTGGGGGCCAGATCAGGTGAGTAGGGAGGGTGTCCAATACAGTTATTAGTTTACTGGCTAAAAACTCCCTCACAGACAATTATACAATAAGTTTGCGTACTTGCCACCATGCCACTGTGAGCAATGGCCATTTCATAGAGTTCCAAAATTGCTTTGAAGGGTGAAGTAGGCAATGGCATCAGTACATAGCTTCCCAAGGTGAGTACTTCAAAGGTGATCATAGTGATATTCAGCAATGAAGTATATAGCACTTAGAACAATTAAGTTCTTGGACTTAATTATCAGGCTGCATATACCAAGTACCTGGCACACAGCCAGCTCTCCATAGAAATTAGCTGTTATCATCACTCTAATCATCAACATTATTATCCAAGGACACTTTGAGGTCCTGGGTGTGACAAAGAGAACAGTAGGAGGCAAATGAATTCAACGAATGTTTATTAAGAATCTATTGCGTGTCTCGGGACATCTAGTTCAACTGGTTGTCATAATCCATATGGACAATGTTCTACATCCTACCTTGGGGAGTAGTGACTGGGGTTTTAAAAGCTTGCAAGTAGCCACCTAAGATCCAACAATCCAAAGCAGAGAAGAGTGAAGAATACCAAAGACTCAAAGATGCTATTAGTCCAAAGGACTAGTGGACCACCTGAACCACAGCCTCCACTAGCCTGAGACCAGAAGAACTAGATGGTACCTGGCTACCACTACTGACTGCTCTGACCAGGACAGTAGTAGGTCACAGACGGAGTGAGAGAGAAATGTACAGCAAAATTCAAACTCATAAGTCAAGCCAGACTTAGTGGTCCGATAGAGGAAACTCTGATGGGGCAGTGGTGAAGAGCTATGGCTGTTAACTAAAAGGTTGTCTGTTGGAATCCACCAGGCACTCCTCGGAAACTGTGGGCAGTTCTACTCTGTTCTGGAGGTCACCATGACTCAGAATCAACTCGACAGAACCAGTTTGGGGTCTGAAAGAAACTGGTAGAGTTCCCCAGCCTCAGCCCTTACACACCCTTCAAACTTGAAATTAAAATCACTCCTGGAGATCACATTATAGCCATAGAATAGACAGGCCTAGAAAATTAATGGAAACCCTGGTGGTGTAGTGGTTAAGTGCTATGTCTGCTAACTAAAAGGTTGGCAGTTTGTGTCTACCAGGTGCTCCTTGGCAACCCTATGGGGCACTTTTACTCTGTCCTATAGGGTCACTATGAGTTGGAATTAACTCAGCGACAGTGAGGTTTGGCTTTTGGTTTTTATACAAATGGAACAGAAACATGAGTGAGGAATATACACCCCGGAACGATGAGCTATACAAGACCTAATGGGCAGCATCTGCCCAAAAGCAAAGTTCCGCAGGACAGTAGAGGCAAGAAAGCTGGGTGAATGGACATGGGGAACCCAGGGAGGAACTAGGGAGAGTGCTGACACATTCAACCAATGTCACAAAAAAGTGTGTGTATAAATTGTTGAATAGGAAACTAATGTGCTCTATAAATCTATACCTAAACAACAATAATTTTTTTTTATACAATCTTGTGTGTGTATCCAGGCCTGGGGCAGAAGTCTAGGATAGGTACAAGGCAGGAAAAATTTCATACCTAGAGAGGGACAAATCCACTGGTGAAGTGGCCAAAGCAGCAGGAATGAGACCAAGGCCGAATTCTATTTCTGCGAGAACACAGATTGCTCCAGCCCAAGCCCTACAGTAGCTCCCACCCCTTCCTGGACTATGTCCATGGGCGAGGCCCTGGCAGAGAAGCAGGCGGAGGAAGGGGAAGGCAGGGATAGGGATGGTGTCTTGTTGGTGAAGGTGCCAAACTCTTCCTCATGAGGTTGCTTACATTTGGGGGCCCTGCACGTGAGGAACACCTGCTGTGGGGCTCATGCTGTGTGAGGGAGCAGAGGCCAACAAGCCAGGGGGACTAGGAGGAGATGAGTGAGGCACTCACCTTGGGCACAGAAATTTAAGGAGATGCAAAAATAAATAAAACAAAAAACTCAGAAATTAAGACAGATAATAGTTTAGTGTAATCGTTTTTTAAATCAAAATTTATGTTAAAAAAATCCTTGACAAGCAAAACAATCAAACTTTTTAAATGAAGACAGGATCTAAGTCTATATAAGGGTGTGAGCAATTCAGAGAATTTTATGTTCCTCTCTGTTTTTTTTTTTTAAAAACCAGTTTGCAAATTTTCAATGTGAGTATGAAAAGTGTTAAAATAGTCATTTTGTTTATAAGACAAAATAATTCACTCAATTTGCCCAATCCCCTTTGTATTTTTTACAGAAAATAAAATGTCAATGTTAAAAAAAAAGACAGCGTCCCACCCTGCACTTGCTCTGCTCTCTCACCTCAGCCAACCCTGCAACAAGGTCACCAATAACCATGACAGACTGACGACAGACAGACAGAGCGAAGGGCGCTGACAGCAACCAGCAGGTGCAGAGCAGTTGGTGGGGTGGGGACCCACTTTAGGCTGGATGAGTAGACAGGAGGAAGGTGGGTGTGGGCAGCAGAAACCACGATAGGTTGGGTAAGTGGGTGGGGGAGAGTGGAAGTGAAAAAGTCACCATGTAAGAGGTGGGTGAGGTCATGAGAGGAGAACCCTCAGGGACTGTCCTCCCAGCCCTTCATTTCACAGGGGAGGAGCCTGTAGCCCTCCAAGAAAAGGGGCTTGCCCAAGATCACAGGAGTGGGGTGACAACCTCCCGCCCAGGCCCACCACAGGAGGCCTCCAGGAGAGGGTGTGTGCTCCCAGAGCTTTGCCGGCCCCAGAAGACCACCAAGGAGGCCGACCTCCAGGAGGGCCTAGAGAGGCCGCCACGCCGGAACCTTCACAGGTGGGCAAAGTCCCGAGAGAGCACCTACCACAGTTCCAGCGCCCGTTAGATGACCCACCAAAAAGGGAGCGGGCTTTGTTGACAGGTGTTTGGGGGAAGGGCTTCTGTAATCTAAAAATAAATATACTTAAGCAATGATAGGTTTAAGCCTAACAATGACTGTGAGGATGTCTCAGGACCAGGCAGCGTTTCACTCTGTCGGAACTCTAAGTTGGAACTGACTAGAAAGCACCTGACAACAACAGGTTTACGCCAACCATACAGATTTCTTTGCAGGACTTATCAGAGCCTTTGCTATGTTCATGTACAACAAATGTTATACAATATGACTCTAAGGAAATATAGAAGGGTTTCTCAAATCTGTTTGATAACAAACATACCTGTTAACCTACAATAAAATATACCAATAAAAAAACATTGTTTGGGAAAATGTCACATTATTTCATTTGACCCCCAAAACAAGCCTTAAGAGTCAAACTATTTTTCTTGCTTTCAAAACGTGAGGTTCAGAGATGTCAAATAACTGGCCTTAGGCTCAGAACAAGAGCTAGGGCTTACACCCAGGTGTCCTTATTCATCTTAGTACTCCCCTAGTTATCCAAGATTGACCTGTCAGGATTAGGGCTGCTGGACTGGGGAATTTCTCCAGACAAAGTCAGAGGCCAAGAGGCAGGGACAGGACCAGAGGTCACAGGTTATCTGGCCTGGGGAGGCAGTAAACGGGGTTCTGTGGCTGAAGTCCAGGAAAGGGCTGGAGCCTTAGGTCCCTGAGCAGTGAGCCTGGGGAGGGGCAGATGGCAGATGGCAGATGATGGAGCATGCAGACTGATGAGGTTGGAGGTTGGAGGCAGAAGGGGTAGGGGGAGCCTGCCAAATGAGCCCCTACGTGGGTTTTTCCAACTTGAGGGCCCAAACTCAGCTTAAACTACCACCTGCCTGACCCTGGCCAGAGTGCAATCAAAAATCCCCTTTTAGTGAATCTCCTCTTTGCCTCTCTCTTGCTTACCTGTCCGCCTTCCTCCCCAGCCTGCCAAAGCCAGTTCATACCAAACCCCAAGGTCCATGAACCTTCCCTCCTTCACCAAAACTCCAGTTCCCTCTGGAGAGCTGACCTCTTCCACCTGTTGGCAAAATTCATTTGTGCTAAGGTGTGAACGTCTATTGAAAGGCTTAGTGAGCTAGCACTCCCAGCTACAGAGATAGCACACCCAAAAGAATGTATCTGTGATATTGAAATGTTCATTTCAAAGTGTTTCTATTCAAATATTTATGAATTTCTAGCACTGTGCTAAGTGCTGGGGACGCAAAGGTGACTAGGGGACTAGATACTACACTCAGGGAGCTGTATGGTATTTGGGGGCAGAGCAATCGTTACTGGGTGGAAGAGAAAGACAGCAAGTGGAAGATCCATGCCCTAAATGATAGGACCCTCAGTTAGCCCTGAATCAGCTGTGTGGCCTTGGTATCTCTTTTTTCCCTCTCTGGTTTCTGTCTCCTTCAATGGATTACAAGAGGATGAGAGATGATCTCCAGTCCCCATGACCCTTGAGGTAGGGGGCAAGCAGGTCCCTTCTCCCCTGCTGTACCCCAATATTTGAAAGACTAGGCTTTGAAAGGGCTAGGCTGAGCACCCCCTCACCCAGTTTTTATCCCACCTTCCCCATGTTGCCCTGAGATCTAGCTCCCTACCTGCATGGCCGCTGAGAGCGGGGGCTTCTCTCCCCACTGTGGCCAGTGCCATCTGGCTCTGCAAAGTCCATCCTGGCTGCAGCCATTAGCGAGAACCAGGTGGGCTACCCTTGGTCCTTCTTTATCCTGCCCTCTCTGAGCAGGGCCAAGGGGAGGAGGGCTCCACAGCCAGGCCCACCCCTACCCACAGCCCCAGACCCTCTGTGTGGAAGGATGGAGGGTAGAGGCAGGACGGCTGTGGGTTGCAGGTGCCCAGAGGCCTATCTACAGAAAACAGCAATTAGTGTTAAATTGCTAAATGATCTCTAACAGCTGACTACGGCCAACAGAAACTGCTCATTGGCACCGTGCCTCAAGCAGCACCCAGGGACATGCTGGTGTCCAGCGCATGCCCCTACCTTGGCCATCCCCACAACTCTGCACTCTCTCCCATCTAAGCCTTAGCAGGTGCCCAGCCCAGGCTACAGGGATGTAGGTAGGGTGTGACGTGCAGCCTCTGGGGACGCTTGGTGGGAATAAGGAGATAGTCTAAGGAATTGAAATGCCTGGAAAACCAAGCCAGTTGCTGCAGAGTCGATTCCGACTCATGGTGACTCCTTGTGTATTACAGTAGAATTGTGCTCCCTAGGGTTTCTGGTGATTTCTTGGAAAGTAGATTGTCAGGACTTTTCTTCAGAGCCACCTCTGAGTGGTCTGGACCTCTGACTTCTTAGTTAGCAGCTAAGGGTTTAACCTTCATGACTCAAGGGTCTGGAAAAAACCATTGCTGTCCAGTCGATTCCTACTCAAAGCAACTTGACAGGACAGAATAGGACTGCCCATAGGGTTTCCGAAGAGGGACCTAAATGGATTCTAACTGTGGATCTTTTTGTTAACAGCCATAGCTCTTAACTACTGGGCCACAAGGGTCTGGAAATGCAGGATGAATTGGGAGGGCGCCACGAGGACCTGGGGACCAGGACTGGGGACCTGGGAGGGTGGGAGGCTGGGGGTTGGAAAAGTAATTTGTGGTGTCTGTCAAGAATTTATAATTGAGAAGGCCAGATGTGAGCCTCTTTCCTATGCCAGAGCTGCACCAACCCTTGTGGAGCTGAGGTTTGGTGGAGAGATCAGGTGGGCTGGGAGCCCTCAGAATGTTCCAGAAGATGATGTGGGCCAGGCCTGGGCACAGTGGGGCCTAATCCAGACCTGGGAACTTTCAACATACAGGACAGAGTTCAGGGGGTCCTAGGGACCCAACTCAAAGCCCAACAGGTACTTTGCACAGAAAGTTGCTGTGGCCTGATCTGTTTGTCAGTGAAGCCAGCTTGCCATCTTGATCACAAGAACTTGGAATAGCATTGCTGCCCCAAAAAGGGCACCATGAAATGCGGCTAGGTGGGCGTGGCTCTATGATACACCAAATTGGATTGTGGCAATCAGCCAATCAGAGCCTCTCTCTCCGGCAGTATAATTGCCTTGTGTACACAAAGTGGGCAGGCCCCTTGGGATGGGTCTGAACCTCAAGTGACTCTGAGCCTGTGTTGGCCCTCCATGTGGCCTGTTATACTTGTCTTGGCAGCACTGGCATGAGAGTGACCCTAAGTCCTCCTCCCTGTGGGTCCTCAAATAGGGCACCCATCACATCTCGTCCTGGCAAACTGCTGGCTGTTGTTGGTGCTGGCAAGCAGCCCCGGAAGTCCACCAGCCCTAAGAAAAAGGCTGGACAGAGCAGAGGGGAGTAGTTATCCTCAGTAAATTATCCCTACCTCCAAGACAGTCAGCTTGGGCTGGAGGTATGAGTGTTGTGTTTTCTGTCTGTCTCAGCCAGTCTGTCTCTCACAACCAGTCCTGAGAGCAGCATAGCCCCCAGAATTTGGGGTCTAATGGGGCAGCAGCCTTGGGGTTTTCTCTCTTCTTTCTTGTAGGGAGATGCTAAGCAGTCTAGTGGGATCAAAGGGACATTACTCCTGGCTGATGAGCCTCCAAGTTTCACAACAGGGTTGCCTAAAGGTTCTATGAGCGAGTAATAGCCTTTAATGACCCCCTTTTTCCGGGTAAACAAGCTGATGTCTTCAGTTGTTTGCAACTAAGAGGCCCGGTTATCTGATGAAGTTGTGAGTGAAATGAGGTCATGGATGAGGACCGGTTAGGTCAGAGTAGCTCAATGAGAGCTTGCTGCAGGGGGAAGAATGACGGGCTGGGAGACCTGGTATAACCTTGGCCTCAGTTTCTTCTATATAGTATGTGTAGGAGGGAGTAGGAAGATATTATGGATTGAATTGTGTTTCCCAAAAGATCTCTGTAGCAATTTGGCTAGGCCGTGTTGGAATTCCTGCCTCTGTGATGGTAATAAGGATGGCTGGGCTGCAGTGGAGTTGGTGGGGCAGGACTCAATGTGTGGAATTGTATTGTCCCTTGGGGCAGCCTCTTGGGATATATAAGGGGAAGGAAGGTCAACTGGGCTGAGATTTGGGAACCTTGTACCACCAAGAAAGCAGTACTGAGAGCAGAGCGCGTCCATTGGACCTGAGGTTCCTGCACCATGATGCTCTCCTATTGAATTTGAACTCTTAGCCTACTGGACTGTGACAAAACAAAATCTTTCTTTTTAAAGCCATCCACTTGTGGTATTTCTGTTAAAACAGCACTGGATGACTAAAATAGGAGGCGAAGGAAGGAGGACCACGACCTCTAAGAACACTCCCAGCTCGTGACTATTTCTAAGATCCTCTCAATTCCTATCCTACTCCTTCAAAACCCTTGCTGTCTCCACTAGACTGCACTGCTCTGTGTGCAAGACAGGTGGAAACAAAAAAAGAAAGAAAGAAAAAAATACCAGACCTGTTGCTGTTGAGTAGATTCCAACTCATAGTGACCTTGGTGGATGGAGTAGAACTGCCTCATAGGGCTTCCAAGGAGCCTGGTGGATTTAAACGGCCACTCTTTTGGCTAGCAGCCTTGGGTCTTAATCACTATGCCACCAGGGTTTCCTAGACTACTTAGGAAGATTAAGAAAGAGCAAATAAGAGGAACTCATTTCAAAGTCAAAGGGTAAATTTTTAAATTGAATTTAAATATCTTCCTATACCTGTGCCTAGCAGTAAGTGGAAGGACTGGGCATCTTTTTTCCTTCGTTTCACTTTTGCTAGATCCAAATCATTTTTAAGATTTTGGTAGGTGCTTCCAATCTGCCCTCAGGAGTCCGTGCCAGTTGACACTGCCCGCAACAGTGGGTGAGAGTGCCTGTTTCAGTGACACCCTTGGCAACATCGTGGTACCAAACTTTTCAGGATTCGTAAAACTGATAAAACACAGTATCTTGTAGTTTTAATTATATTTTTCATTATGAGTAAGGTTGGGTATCTTTTCATGTATTTATAGAGGCATTTCCTTTTTTTTTTTCATATCTTTCGCCCTTTTTCTATTGGATTGTTGGCCTTTTTCTGATTTGTAGTTCTCACTACGGACTGCCAATGAAGTTGATGAACTCATCGTAGAAAAGTTATTACATACCTCATTACTGAATCATCACTACAGTCACCTTTGAAGTACTCCCCTTGGGGAGTTATGCACCAAGGCCAGCACCTAGTCCACCCTTCAAAGCAATTTTGGAACTCTTTTTCTGTAATCGCTATCAGAGCTGTTGTTATAAGAGGCCTGACAATTAAGTTTGCAAACTCATCCTAGAAAAACTGCTACATACCTTATTGCTAAATATCATTATGGTCACCTTCAAAGTACTCCCCTTGGGAAGCTATGCACTGATGTCAGCACCTAGCCTAACCTTAAAAGCAATTTTGAAACTCTTTTTCTGGAATGGCCATCAGAGCTGTCATCGTATTACCTGTGACATCCTGAATGTCACCAAAATGTCTTCCTTTCAGTATGTACTTATCTTCGGGTAATAAAAAAGTTACTGGGGGCCAGATCAGGTTAGTAGGAAAGGAGTCCCAATACAGTTACTTGTTTACTGGCTAAAAACTCCCTTACAGATAACTATACGATTAAGTTTACGAACTTGGGAGGAAAAGGTGCGCTAGTAGAGTACACTCATCTTTACTGGATTTCCAGTCTTTTTTCAAATTATTGGTACCAAATTCTACTGCCTGTTGCCTTCATATATGAGAATTTTTCTTGCTATTCTTCCTTCCCATATTTTTTGGTATCTTGGTTTCTCTGTGCTATTTTCTGGATAATTTCTACAGATTTTTCTTGAGGTTTAAAATGATCTCTTGGGCTGTGTCTTATTTGCTTTTTAACTCATTGCCCATCCCCTGGAAGTTCTAGGCATCTAGGCATTTCTTTTCTTTTTGTGTGTGTGTGACTAAGTGAACGTATATAATCTAAATCAGTTTTGCATGCTCACGTATCTGCAGCTCCCTCTGTTCTCCCCACCTGGTGACAGCACACTCCCCCCTTTTCACTCTGTGTATCTAATATCCTCTTAACAACCGTCTGCCGCTCCTCTCCACCCTCTTCTCTCTCATTAAGCATTTCTTTAAAATTCTTTTTCTTCCTGAAAAAGAAAATTGATTTTTTTATGGTTATGATTCCTTTTACATTCTTCCAGACATAAAACATTAATTTTCTATATTACAGTCAATTGTATTTTTTAAGATCTCATGCTCTCGTTTCATTGGTTATGTCTACTGACTTTCATACAAGTCTGTCTCTTCCTATTTGTGTGATTGTGAGCACACAGCAATTTGTGGGAATTCTTTATTTTCTGTATCTGTCCTCTAGAAAGGTGTTGCATCTGCTTTTGCCTGGCACCCCAGGGATATTACCAGCTCAGGATCTCGTTTTTTAAAATTAAAATATTGCATTATGCTTTTGGTGAAAATTTACATAGCAAGTTACGTTCCTATTTAACAATTTCTACACATTTGTTCGGTGACGTTAGTTCCATTTTTCAGAATGTGTCAGCTTTCTCAGTATTTCTGTTCTGATTGTTGTTTCCAGTAACCTAACTTCCTTGCTCACTTTGCCTTTTTGTCTTTGCTTTTGAATAAATATTGACTGTTTGGGCTCATAGAGATATTTTTTTTAACGGAACACAGTATTCAGGGATAATATTGTTTATTTTATGAGCTGATTTGTCCATCAGCTAAAAGATAACTTCATAGAATAGTTTTGGTTCAAGGTCTAAAAACTATCTCAGGGAGATAGTGTCAGGGCGTCTTTCAGTCTCAATGGTTCAGGGAGTCCGGACTTTTTAAGAATTTGAGTTCTGTTTCACAATTTGCTCCCATTCTATCAGGATCTATTTATTGTCTTCCTGATCAAAGAACCTCATATTTTTTTAAATTTTAGAACAGTTTTGGATTTACAGAATTATTACAAAGACATCTTCTAGCTCTTTCTTCTTCTTCTTGTCTCATCTTTATGTTTTCTAGGAATCATTAAAAAGTGGCTAGGTGACCAAGGATGGTCCCTGAGGCCTTGTTCATGGGTGAAGTGCAGAGATCTTAAGGTCCTGGATTGAATATTTACTTGTTCTAAGTCTTCTTAGCCCGGTGATCTTCTGTACACTCACCACTCTCTCTCATTGTACTTCCTCACATGTAGGATGGCAGGTGACAATATTTACCTTATAGGGTGTGATGAGAATTACAGGTGATATAGCCATAAAGCCTGGTACACAGCAAGTGCTTAATAAAGAATAGCAATTAGTGATAGTAATTACTGGGCACCAGAGTGTCAAGATGCTATCGTTTTGCAGCACCAGAAGGCAGGTGTCATTAGGAAACTGGTACTGAGACTTAGCCTCAACTCACTGAGCTGCTGTACCGAATTACTTGGTATCCTATATTCTTATTTTTGCAGTGCCGGAAAGAGGGCTGGCCTTTAACAATTGAGACACACTCTATTTTTTCTCCCACTTGATGGCGTGGGCAAGGATAGGGAGGTGAGAAAAATAAACCAAGTTATCCTGAAAATTCCATGACAAGCAAGGCTATCCATTTCAGTGATGTCCCTGTTCCAATCTGTCTACCTCCTCTTGCCCTACTATTCCCCCAGTGCTGTTAACTGTCCTCAGCTGAGATGAACCATATTGGGTGTTAGCCGTTAGAAGGCCAACTGGCAGCCTACAGAGTTTGCTGCATTGGCATCCATGGAGTCACCCATTTGTAGTCTCTCATTGGCCCTCCTGGCCATGCCCTGGAAACCCTGGTGGCCTAGTGGTTAAGTGCTACATCTGCTAACCAAAAAGCCAGCAGTGACTCCTTGGAAACTCTATGGGGCAGTTCTACTCCATCCTATAGGGTCATTATGAGTAGAAATCGACTCCACAGCAGTAGGTTTGGTTTGGGTTGGCCATACCCTAAAAGGTTTCCTGTGATAAGAACCCTTTACTGTCTCTCAGTGGCTGTAGTTAAATAACTGCTTGTCCCCACCTCCTCAATGTCCCACATGAGTTCCTGTGATAAAACTTTTCCCATGCTAATACATTAACCAAAACAAACCCAGTGCCATCGAGTTGATGCCAACTCATAGCGACCCTACAGGACAGAGTAGAATTGCTCCAAAGAGTTTCCAAGGAGCACTGGCAGATCTGAACTGCCAACTTTTCAGTTAGCAGATGTAGCCCTTATCCACTACACCACCAGGTTTTCCCGCTAACGCACTAGAATTGGTCTGAGGTAGTACCCGTTCCAGTGCGTTAACCCTGAGGCAGGACTCCGCTTACCACACAGAAGTCCTCTCCTACAGTTCCTGCTGCTGCCATCCCTGGGTTTCTGTGGCGCTGCACAGAAGCAGGCTGCAGTTTCGTCCCCGAGACCTGTGAGTACTCAATTCTGTTTGTTGTCTGGCCTTCCTGCGTGAGTCTCTTTTTCTTACACAGCACCTGACAAATCATCCGAGACACCTACAGATGCCTTTGGTCAAGAGCAAAACATTAGTTAAGTAAGGAAAACCTCCTGCCTCTCGTGGGGGTGATGAAGAACTGATGGCCAGTGATGGAGCTCTGGTTGTAGAGGTCCTGTGTACCATCCACAGCCTGCCCAGGGAGGGAGACCTCCTCTACAGCCTCTTGCCTCAATGTGGCTCTCTCATACCTCCTTTTGAGTGTGTGTATCCTTTCTTCCGCATCACATCCCAGCTCTCTCTGCAGGGTGGGGATGGTATCCTCACAGTACCCCTGTGGAATCCCCACAACCCCTCGCAGACTGACAAATGGTGAGCAGAGCAGGAGACGGGCAAGAAGAGGAAGCTCCCACAAGCCAGAACTGACCCTCCCTGGCACCCCAAAGTCTCCTTTGCCCAACCAAGTCCCTGCTCTGTGTACTAGATATGGAGGTGGGGGGAGCTCAGACAGCCTCCAGGAATAACTTGCCAAGAATTCAGTCAGCTTAAAGTCAACTCTTAAATATTTAATTCCCATTTAAAGTTCCGTCAGTCTGTATACACTATTTATATTAAAAACACAGGAAACTGGGGGCTCCTAGCAAAAATATACATTTCCATTTTGCAGATTGTTCAGACACTGAGAAGAGCTGTATCCTCAGCATCAGCCCTAGGGGGTGGGTGGAGCACATGGCAGGAGGTCAGGTCAGGCACAGCATCTCTCCCTTCATGGCACTGGCCCAAAAGGGGCAACCCCAAACAAAATCCCTGGTCAGTGAGGCTACGGGGCAGGGAACTGGGGGGTAGGAGGGTTGGGGGGCTGGGCAGAGGGAGAGGGAAGAGCCTGGCCAGTAGACAGTGATACTGAGGCTGAGAAAGCCGCAGCGCTGGCAGGGGCAGGCACTGGGGCTCAACTTCTCTCCTGGGCATTTCCTGTGTATAGTCAGATGAAAAGGTCCCATGGGAAGGAGGAGGGCCAGACAGGGACCAGGAAGCCTGTCCAGTGACAGACATGGGGATGGAGAACTAGGAACCCCAACTCTCCCCCGACACTCTCTGGGATCCTAGCCACACCCCAGGCCAATTCCCTCACTGCCCTCCTGCTCAGACCCCCGACTTCAGGATGCACATCCCTCTTCTGAGGTGAGTGCACTTTCACCTAGTGGAGTGGGACTGGGCAAGAACCCTGGTCACCAGAGGGTGTAGGGAGAGTTCCGGGTGACCACCTTTGAGGGATGGAGTGGGGGGAGGGATGAGAGAGTGGGCAGGAGAGCTGTTGGAATAAAGGCTGTCAGAATATGCAGGACCAGTCTGTCCCCTGTAAGCAAGTGCTGGGTTGACTCAGCAGGATGCCCCTGTCCTCCAGAGACACGGGCCACAGCTATGCCCATCTACCAGCAGGCCCCTCTGGGCCCTCACCTGCCTCGGGACAGGAGTGTGGACGGTCCCAAGCTTCAGGTAAAGTGATTTCAGTGCTTGCGGTGTGCACTGGAGTGGCAGCTCTGGGAGCACGTGGGGAGGTGTGTGTGGGGCGTGTGCTTTGGCTCAGCTGAAGCCAGTGCCAGCGTCCCCTGGCTGAGGATATGGATGCCTTGAGGCCAGGCCCTGGCCCTGGGTGAAGACACAGAGCTGTGGTGCTGACGCAGTGCAGGCAGGACTAGTGACTGCTCCAGAGGAGAGGAGTGTGGGTGCTGATGGACACTCTCCCTGGCTCTCAGACCCCAAGTCCTGGGTCAGAATTAACAGCACTGCTCCCTCCTCTCCCCACCAACTTCTGCTTACTTCTTTTCAACAGAGACATGGAGGGACCCCACCTAGAGGATGCCCCAACCTTCTTCCAGGGCGGGAAGTTCCCCCTAGCAGCCAGCACAGGGAGCTATCAGTGATACTGGCTAGAAAACCAGTGCTAAGAACAGAAAAGATGCTACATGTCATGGGCTGGGGCACACTGCAGAAATGGGGTGGTTGGGTCAGGGGGCTGCTAGGCTCAGATGTGGGAGGGTTGTGACACTCTAGGGGAGGCATCCTGGCTCTTGACCCAAGCTGCCTGCCCAGTGTGCTTCACAGTAGGGACCTGCTGACTACAGGCTTCTGTGCAGTTAGCCCAGGCCCTGCTCAGTGTCCCTAGGAAGCCAGGCCCAGGCTGCTTAGTGTTTCTTTGGATGGCTCCAGCCTTCAGCTCTGAAGCCAGGAGCTGGAATGAGGCCCCAACCCTGCAGGCACACTGACAGGGCAGAGGGCAGGCCCCATACCTCTGCTCCCCGGAGAAGGGGGGCAGAAGCAGAGGTCCTGTTCTGTGCTGCTGGTGAAATAATACAAACTGTTTCCCGGAAAGAGAGACAGACATGGGAACAGGCAATCAGAGGGAGAACAGACGAAGGAGGAGGAGGGAAACCTACAGAAAGGAAGAAAAAAAGCCAAAGGAGTGGAGTGAGCAGAAAGAGGAACAGAGGAAGAAGGGATGGCCACGGCAGAAAGAAAGAAAGAACGAGGGAGTGAAAGAGAGTAGAGGCTGCAAGGGGTGACGGGTAAGAGCTCACTGCTCCAGTCCAATCCATGTGGAGTGCTCCGGGCCAGTCAACAGAAAGCCACACGGCAGGTGCCTCTCCTGCACTGTCCACGCTCCCCAACAGAGAGCCACAGGGAGGCCCCAGGTGGCAGGTCTCAGTACATGTCCTTGTAGATCTCCTGGAGCAGGGGGTGCAGCGAGGTCTCCGTCTTGATGCACTGCATCATCTGGGCGTGCTCCGTGACAAGCTGCCGCAGGTCGGCCATCTTCTGCAGCAGCTTAGGGAAGAGGTACTGGACATCGGGGTGGTTGGCCTGCAGGTGGAGCTCGAGGGCATGCAGGATGGTGTCCTGGATGGCCTCGACCTGGGAGACGTTCATGAGGCCTGGCCGGTCTGTGGGGACAAAGTGGGGGAAGCGTGAAAGGAGACAGTGCACGGAGCCTCAGAGGGGCAGAGCAGCTCCCCAGCTCTCATCCTGTGCGGGCAACTTGCCCTAGGGTACACAGTGACTGCACCACTGAGTGTTCCAGTCCCTCTACCAGCCTTGGACCACTACTTTTTTGCCAAAAAGTTTGTTTTCCTAATGAGGCCACACAGAACTGTGGCTAAGAGATTGACTGTTTGGATTTGAACCCCATTTCTACCACTTTCTAGCTATGAGACCATGGGCAGGTTGCTCGGCCTCTTTGCATTTCAGTCTCTTCATTTGTACAAGGGGGATAATAAAAGTATCTTTCACACAGGGCTGTTGTGAGGATTGAATGAGTTACATAACCTATGAAAAGGGATGAAAATAGTGCCTAGCATGAAGTAAGTTCTATGCTGCAGTTATCATGGTTATTATTATACAGATTGTACTGGAATTTGAAAAGGCTAGTAAGATATATACAATTTCTCCACCACCCAGAAGTCAGCACTGAGATACCAATATGGCAGGCTGATGGACTTCCTTTTAGTCTTTTTTTCCACCGGCATCTATATGAGATCGAGCTGATGCTGCGTTGACAGTCAGTGCCTGGCATTTTCCATGGCCATCAGCACACGGTCATTTCTCCCACACATTTCTAGGCACAGGAACGGCACCCTGCAATGAGGTGGCCTGAAGAATTGGCTGCCCACTTGCCCTGCCCTCACTCACCTCCACATAGGATGATGGCGGCAATGAACAGAGCCAGGTCACTGTCATCAAGTTCTAGGGCGTTGAATTTGACGGCAAACTCAAACTTGGGCTCAATGATGTCACTGAAGGGCTTGCGGAGGCTACGCAGGAACTCGCGGGTGACGAAGCCACTGCCATTGGCCACCAGCAGTCCGTCCTTGTTGACGATAGAGGCCAGCATGGCGAAGATGGCCTCGTGCACACCGTATTTGAGGAGGGTCACTTGGTCGTTGAGGAAGAGGTTGCCGAAGTTGGGGATGCTCTTGGCGAACTCGATGAGCTCGCGCACGGTCTCCACTGTGGTGCACTGGCAGCGGTAGAAGACGTGCACACTGATCTCCTTGTAGGGCGGCAGGCTGTTCACCAGCTGCTTCCACACCAGGCCCTTCTCTGCCTGCCACAGTGTCTCGATGTCGTGGATCACAAAGGGCTGAAAACCCAGGCCCTGTTAGAGGCCAGGCCTTGGAGACCCCCGCCCCGTGTGTGTCCCACACCTCCTGCCTGTACCAGGAAGTTAAGGGGGGAGGAGGCCCGGTTCTCCCAAGAGGCAGGCAGGAGGCAGCGGGGCCCTGAGCCCGGGGTGCTGCTAGGCTGTGTAGTGACACTCACCGCCGTGTGGCTGGCCTTGCCAGTGAGGATGCCACGGGCCTTCTTTTTGGTCATGTTGAAGTTTTTCAGGTAGGCATTATAGATGTGCTTGGAGAAGGCCTTCAGGTCAGCCACCTGTGAGTTGTGCCGACTCCCCTCGTTTGCCGTCAGCCCCGCCACCAGCTTCCTCTTCTCTGCCTCTGGCATCCGGCCAAAGCGAATGGCTGCACAGGGATAGGGAACAGTCACCAAGGCAGCCCGGCCAGGGCCCTCTCCTCCAACCTTTCAAGCCCAGGGTTCTCAGTGTTGGCAAACTGGGAATCTTGATGGTGACCTCTCCAGGACATAAGCTCAAGGAAGCAGGAACTTCCTGAGATGTCAAAAGTCTGTGGTCAGGTTCCAGCTGACAATCAATTGGCTATGTGATTGTGGGCAGGCTGCTTTACTTTCTTTTTTCCACTAGATGAATGAGGTGGCTGGAACAATTAAGTATTCACAGAGTAATCAAAAACCATAGGCATTAATAACAGAGGAGGGTACAAATGTGGCTTCTTACACAGAAAGAATAAGGTGACCCCACCCAAGGAATGGGGCCAGGGCAGATACAGATGGAGGAGGAGGACCAAACCCCACACCCATGCAACCCCTATCACCTAGGAAAAGCTGCAGAGGGAGGGTTCGGACCCTGCCACCCTCTAAAGTGCTAGACAGTCAGGGCATCAATGAGTAAAAGTTGGCAGAGGAGCTCACCTGCCTACAGACATTTTAACAAGAGGCTTTCTCTTGCCCTCCATCTGTGTGTCTGGCTCAGAGAGTAAAGACGACGGGATGGGCTTTGCAATAGTCTATCCCAAGGGTCTACAGACAAAGGTCTGCTAGAGGCCTGGAGCACAAGGCAGGGAAGGCTCCGGCTCCCAAGAATGGCTAGTCTCCAGGACACTCCCAGCCTGGCTCTGGCAGCTGACACATGTGGTCAGTTACTTCCTCTTGCCTGTCTGAGGTGAGTGTGGTGTTCCAAATACCACCTTAGCTGGTATGAACTCCCAGTTGCCTTCCAGGCCACAGAGGGTGAGTCTTAGGCACAGAGAGGGGGTGAATGCTCCAGGCCTGGACTCTTGAGCTTCCCATGGTAGATGCCGGGCAGTCTGGGAGGTGGTAGGTCTCAGGCCAGTGTGTACCAAAGAAAAGCCTCCGGCCTCGAGGTCCAGGTCAGCAAAGTCACGGACGGCACATGCGCAGTAATGACTATGCGCCAGGCCCGGCTCTAAGGGCACCCCCACAACCTGACTTGTGGATGCATGCCATCAGTGGCCCCGAGGCCTACGCGGTCGGTGCTCACCGTTATGCGACATGCCCAGAGCCAGGCATTTCTGGAAGCGGCAGTACTGGCACTTGTTGCGGTTCTTCTTCTGGATCTTGCAGCTGCGCTCACAGCGCTCGTACTCCAGCTTCATGCGGATCGTCCGGCGGAAGAAGCCCTGAGGGGCAGAGAACACGTTGGACAAGCCCCGGGGAGAAGCCAAGGATACAGAACCCTGTGCAGCCCGTTAACACAGAAAGATGAAAAGCTTCCTGCGATGGGGAAAAATTCCGGGAGGGAGAAGAGGAGTAAACCATGCCAGGCCTTCTTAAATCAGATAATGCACCATACTTATTTTAAATGCCCAAAGAAAGTCTTAGCACTTCTTTGTTACTTTGGTAACATGAAATTGTTTCATAGCTAACTTGGTTTGTTCAAAATTTACCTGGTTTTCTAGACGGTGGTTGGAAAATGTAATTTGTAAGATTTTGATGGACGTGCAGTTAGGAGGAAGCATCTCAGAACATTACTGGCAAACGAAACCTAATATTTCCTCTCTTCCTCAAAGAGCTCGGTTCAGGCCTTAAGGCTCAGGAAACCCTGCCCTTCTGTGGGGAGACGGCTCGGGCCCCAAAACTTCCTTCAGCACTGCCAGCCTTCTCAGTTCCAGTCCCCAGGGGGCGTCAGCCACCCACAGAGCCCAGGTGAGCGGCTGGGTCAAGGCCAGGTGTCCACTGGGCAGGCTCTGACAAGGAAACCCTTCCTTCCCAGCAGGGCCTGCAACCGAGGCCTGGGATGGGTTCGAGGAACAGTCCGACTGTCTCCTGGACAGGAATTTCTAAGATGGATACTGTCATGGACTGAACTGTGTTCCCTAAAAAATCTGTAGCAATTTGGCTGGGCCACAATTCCTGGTATTGTGTCATGTTCCTATATGTTGGAATTCCTGCCTCTATGACGTTAATGAGGATGGACAGGCAGAAGCTGTGTTGGTAGAGCAAGATTCAGTTTGTTTTGTGCCTTGAGGCTGTCTCGCGATATAAAGGAGAGGAGCTAGAGAGACTTTGGGGCACCTCATACCCCCCAAAAGCAGTACAGGGAGCTAAGCACATCTTTTGGAAAGGACCAGGGTTCCCGTGCCTCAAAAGCTTCCAGTCCAGGGGAAGACTGATGACAAGGACCTTCCTCCAGTGTCAGCAGAGAAAGCCTTTCCCTGGAGCTGACGCCCTGAATTTGGACTTAGAGCTTACTGGACTGTGACAAATATTCTTTTTTTAAAGCCATCCACTTGTATTACTTCTGTTAAAGCAGTTCTAGGTGACTGAAACAGAATTTGGTACCTGGAGTGGGGTACCTCTGGGCACTTGAATTGATGGAGCTACAGAGCTTTGGAACACATGCCCCAGCAGGACAGATGTGGGCTGAGGCCCAGGCCACCAGGCTATAGGAAAAAGAAGCTGAAGAGACAAATAACATGAGAAGCTGAGCTGCCTGTCTCAAAGGTATGGCCATGACCTCAGGGGTTTGAAGCAGTGGAGCCACAACCCCTGATGCTTCTAATTGTGAAGTTGCCCCTCATGTGGACCTGGAAAACTGTACACCTGAGCTGAGGGAGCACAAGTTGCTGTCCCAGTGGGTCTAGAAGGCAGAGCTGTAGTACAGGGGCAGGAGGCTTCCACTCAGAATCTGGCCAGTGTGGCCAATTCCTAGAGTCTGCAGGGCAGGGCCATTGTGTAAAATATTTAAGAGAATGGAAAATTCTTTTCAAAGTTTCGAGAGCTAATGTGATGTATTCTGTTAATTTGTTCATTGCCTGTTAAATGCTTTCTTTCCTTGTGATTTCTCCCATTTGTAATGGAAATGTCTTTAACTTGTGCCTACCATATTCTAGAAGCTAACATCTATTACAGATTTTACAACTAAAGAGGAATTTCTGAATTTTGGACTTGAACTTAAAGGACTTTTCCTATAATTGGGTATGTTTTACATATTACAAAAATGTGGGTTCTTTTTGGAGAACTAAGGGTGGGATGTCATGGATTGAACTGTGTTCCCTACCAAATCTGTAACAGGTGGGCTGAGCTATAATTCCTGGTATTGTGTGATGTTCCTGTCTGTTGGACTTCCTGCCTCTATGACGTCAATGAGAGTGGATGGGCAGCAGTTGCGTTGGTAGAGCAGGATTCAAAGTGTAAGTTTGTTTTGTGCCTTGAGGCCATCTTGAGACATCAAGGAAAGGAGCTAGTGGAGACTTTTGGGGACTGCATGCCACCAAAAAGCAGTACCAGGAGCTGGGCACATCCTTTGGAAAGGACCGGGGTCCCCACACCTCAAAAGCTCCCAGTCAGGGACGATTATGACGAGGTTCCTCCTACAGAAACAGCACAGTAAGCCTTCCCCTGGAGCTGACACCCTGAATTTGGACTTTGAGCTTACTGCACTGTGACAAATACAATTTCTCTTTTTAAAGCCGTCCACTTGTGGTATTTCTGTTAAAGCAGCACTAACTGACTAAAATAGGTACCTTTAAGGCCCAGCCCTGTGGTGGGGAAGGCCTTTGCTGTAGGTCAACTTCTTGTGCGACCACAACCGCGACCCATAGTCCCCTCCAGCCAGCCATGCCCCCACCATGGTACCTTGCACCCCTCGCAGGCATGGACGCCGTAGTGGAAGCCTGATGCCTTGTCCCCACACACCCGGCACTCCATGTTGAGGCTGCCACTGGAGGCCCCATCACAGCCCATCTGCAGCTGGTCCAGCAGTGACGATGGTGAGGAGCTCTGGGAGAGGTCTGGGGACACACAAGGATGGGCTTGCTCTGAGGGTGGCAGGAAAAGCTCATTTTCTGAATCCCACAGGCCTCTGAGAGCTGTGTAGCCCCAGGGAGTCAGTTAAACCTTAATCCACCTAACTGGGGAGCAGTTTCTTCACATAGAAAGTAGGGTTAATGCTAGTTTTTCTGTGAGGATGGGCAACGGATTTCAAGAACATGTTCTTCAGAGCCTGAGATACAGCAGGTGCTCAAAAGACAGCAGCTACTATTATAGCATAAGTCAGAGGCTTCCTGGGCTGCACTCACTGCTGGGGAGGGCAGTATGTGTAGCAAGGATGGGGGGCAGGTGAGAGAGGAGGTCAAAGAGAAGGTTTAGACCATCTTTGAGAAATGAGTCTCTCGGCTTGGAGGCTGCCACTGTGTGGGCCTACATGGCATTTGGGGGAAGCTACATAAGTGAAGATCAGGAACAAGATAGGCCACCCTCCTGGATCCCATTTGCCTTTAAAATCTAATTGACACCACCCACCCCCAGCACTAGGCCCCCTCAATAATCATTTCTATCCATCACTGGCCACATTCTGAAAGGAGGGGATCTGGGCTCTGAGAGCTGCAACTCCCTCTTCCTATAGAAGGCATGAGGGCCCCATCAGGGCCAACTCCTGAAGGAGGTGGACCCCAGAGACAGTTTCCTAAAAATGGCCTGTCCTCTCCCAGTGCCTGAATGGCAGGAAGCCTTTAGTCATTCCTAGGTTGTAAGCCCCGTCAGACCACAAACAGGGAGGAGGACTCCCTCCGTACCCTGAGTCCCGGGAGGGGAAAGCTGTGCTCCGGGAGGGTGACACCTGCTTTACCTTTCTCAATAGTCTCTGTCATCTCCCCGATACCTTCTATGTGTGCCTACTCAATGCTGGGTGGCCCCCCCAGGACGAAAGGGCCACAAGGCCTTGGGACTTGGCCATCAGAACATGTCTCTTGCCTCGCCTGCCCTGCTGCAGACGTCTGCACAGAGAACCATCCATGTATCAGACACTCAGCAACTATCTATGGAATGGCTGAGTGCCTGGGAGGCAGTCCCAAAGCCGCCAGACTGTCTTGGTCTCAGTTCCAACCAGCTGGCAGGCTGGGAAGGACTTGCCATTCTTGGAGGGACAACAAACACACATCACCGCTTATTGGGGAAACAAGATAACGTGGGAAAAACCCACTGCAGAGACCTGCACAGGTGCTGGCGCAGGGAGAGCTTTGGGCGCTTCTTTGATCTGTGTTGTTGGTACACATACTGGCTCTGTGGCACTTCTTATAATCAGTGTGGTTTTCGTGGCTTGCATGTCTGCTAGACTCAGAGTGTCTCTAACTATATTCTCATTGGATTTCAGTGCCCACCTCCACCAGTGGCTAGTCTGCAGCAGCTAGTCGTCTTGGCTCTCGCCTCTTGGTGGTGCCTTCCTTGCTCTCCCCTGTGGCCCAGGATGCTCGGCAGGTGTCTGCTCATTTGGCACTGCTGGCAGTGCCTTTGGCAGGCCACCCTCTCTATTCATTCAACAGACATCTGATAAGCCCCTGCCGTGTGCAGAGAACTGACTGCACAGGAGACTTAAGAAAACTAGAATGGCAGTGCTAGCCAAGGGAAAGGTAGACTGGTGAGGATTTAGAAACAGCCATCACTGTGCATCGGGCTGTCCGAAAGGGTGGCTGCTCCTCTGGCTGGGCTCAAGGAAGAAGGCTTTGGAGAACCTCCAAGCCTGCTTCTGTGTGCCAACAGTGTGGACTCATGAGCTATGCAGCTGAGTTCAAACCTTGGCTACCACGTTCTGACTAGTGTTACAGAGGCGACAGCCAGGTGCCTTTGGCTGAAACCCAGCTCTGGCTCCTGGGCCTCAGTTTATCTCTCTGTATAATGGACATAAAATGGCAATACGACAGTACCTATCTGTCAAGGACTGAAAATATGTGTAGTACACTAAAAATATGTGTAGTAATTTGGCTGGGCCAGGATTCCCTGTATTTTGTGACTGCCCTCCATTTTGTGCCTTTCTGATGCTGTAAATTCTAACCTCTGCCTCTGTTTGACAGAGTGGATTATGTTAGAGAGGATCAGGGTAGGTGTTTCCGTGCAGAGTGGCTCGCCACCACCCTTTATCCTTTCATCCTACGGGAGATAAAAAAGAGAGGGAAGCAAGCAGAGAATTGGGAACCTCACACCATCAGAAAAGCAGAACTGGGAGAAGAGTGTGTCCTTCAGACCTGCGGTTCCTATGCCAAAATGCTAACTGGACAAAGACTGATGACACACAAGGACTTTCTGCTAGAGGCCACAAGGAAAGGAAACCTTCCCCTAGAGCAGATACTCTGAACTTGGAATTACAGCCTACTGGACTGTGTACGAATCAACTTTTTTGTGTTAAAGCCATCTACTTTGTGGTATTTCTGTTAGAGCAGCATTAGATGACTAAAACACTATCTGAGAGAGTCAGAATGAGGACTAAAGAACAGTAGGTGCTGTATAAATATCAGCTGTTAGGAAGATGCTTCTTAGAAAGCCACAGTGCTGTGGTTTCCAGGCTGTGTGCTTTCCTCCGCTTCCGGCCATTTGCTGCCAACCCCCAATCCCACTCCACAGAGCCCATGGGGGAGGTCTCTGCATATGGGACCAGGAATTAACCCACCCTCCTCTTGCCTCTCCTGCCCTGCCACAGACACCTGGTACAGGGGTGCCAGGACCAGCAAGTGCTCTAGAAGAACCCAAGATGCTTGAAGGGTAGTTCCCGAGCCCACCGGCCAGAGCTCTGGAGCATAAGGAGAGATCAGGACAAGCCTCCTAGAGGTTCAGTGTGGGTGGTACCCAGGGCATCCTGTCAGGAGGCAGTAAGCAGGCATAAACTGTCCAACCATCAAGCTGTCAGAGATGTCCTGTGAGGACTGATGGTGGCAGGGTGACAGGGCACATGCAGCCAGCATTGTCATTTGAGGAAAAAAACGGGAACACAAATACCTGACACACAGGCAGGGACGGGCACAGCCGAGGGGCTGGAATGGGTAGGAGAGTAAGCAGCCACAAGAATACATCCTGCAAGTATTGTGGGGTGTGCATATATGGGGGTACCAAGGTGCTGGTAGCTTGAGGTGTGGGTTTTCCAAAGACAAAGGTTGTGTTTTTCTGGGCCAATTACCCGGCTTTAGGGTTTATCTCAAGTCACCCTCAATGACATCCTACCCAGAAGTTAAGATGGCAGAACGCTCCCCATTGGGGGGACTAGGTTGTGGAGCTCCTACCCCATCTCCCATGACTTCCTGGTGAGAGGGGCAGGGAGGCACTGCAAGCAAGTCAAAAAACCAAGTTTCCAAGAATCCATCAACCAGAGAAGCCCCCTCAGGGCCCTGGTGCCCCTCAGGCATGCCAAGGAGGACACAGGCTGGATTTGCGGACCCCAGAGTCCTTGAGCCAAGCCTCAGCCTCCTTCTGCTGCTCTCCAGAAATACACTAACTGCCCTGCTGAGAAGCTTCTCAGGTCTGCCCCGACCTTACCCTCTAAACATGTCCCAAGGGTCTACCTGCACTAGAAAGGGGAGGGGAACAGGAGCCAGCATTTACTAGGTCCCTTCTAAAGGCCAAGCACCTCACCCTTTTTATGCTTGTTATTACCATCTGTCATTGTCACCTTGGAAGACAGGATTTACCACTTTAAGATAAAACTGAAGGTCAGGATGGTGGGATTAGGACTTGAACCTAAACCTGACTTGACTGCAAAGGCTATGTATCTGGACCAACTAGACCCCCTTTATATCACATGCCTACCATGTACCAGTCCACACCGATGGAAGCAGTAGTCAAGAAATCAAATGAGCTAAGTGATACTGGAAGTAAAGAGAAAGAAGAGTCTGCTATCACAGGGTGAGGACAGCAGATAGAGCTGCAGAGAGACAGGTACTTGAGGTTTTATACAGAAAACTGACGTGGTTTGTAAACTTTCACTTAATCACAATAAAAAAATTAAAAAAAATCAAAGGACACATTGCACTCAATGAATCTTCTGTGTAAGACCTTTTTAAGGTTAAACAGCAAAGATGTCACCTTAAATTGTAAGTTGTCCCTGACCCACCCTATGGTGTTTTCAGTCACTTCATGAGTATGTGAAAGCTAGACAGTGAACAAGCAAGACTGAAGAAGAATGAAGGCCTCTGAATTACATACCACGGATTGTTAAAAGAACGAAAAAAACTGGTCTTGGAGGAAGCACAGCCAGAGGCTCTTTAGAAGCAAGGATGGCGCAAGCTGTCTCACATACTGTGGACATGCGATCAGGAGAACCACAGGCCCTGGTGAAGGACTTGGTAAAGGAGACGCTCAGCGAAAAAGAGGAAGCCCCTCAAGGAAATGGACTGACACCGGGGCTGCAACAACGGGCTCCAGCAAGACAGTGGCTGTGAGGACAGCACAGGACAGGGCAGGGTTTGGTTTTGTTGTGCAGAGGGTCACTGTGAGTCAGGGGCAACCTGACAGCACCTAACAACAGCGTACACTGGACACTCTACTGGACACTTTACACACATTATGTCATGTAAACCTCAAAATAACCCTTCAGGGAGGTCTTCTCTCCCCCATCCACAGGTGAGGAAACTAGTTCAGAGAGGTCAAGTCACTTGCTGACGGCAGCAGAACAAGAATTATACCTTAGAACCATCCAACTCCTAGGGCTGAGCACTTAACCTCAGCACTGCACTAACTCCTCCACATAGGAGGATACCAAAACCAAACCCACTGCCGAAGAATCGATGCTGAAGCCTGGCAACTCTAAAGGACAGAGCAGAACTGTCCCACAGAGTTTCCAAGGAGCACCTGTCTGATTTGAACTGCTGACTTTTTCGTTAGCAGCTATAGCATTTAGTCACTACGCTACCAGGGTCTCCCCTCTACATACACTCATGTTCATTGCTACCAATCAATAATTTGTTATAATAAACAACAGCGAGATGCAGTCACTGCCGAGGATACTGTTATCATTATCCAAAGGCAATGACCCTTTGGTTTAGAGTCAGCATAAACACTAGTTCCATCACCTAGAGAGTCACGTATCAGTTGTACCATCTTTGATTACAAGTTCAGCAAACAGAAACTATTGACCTTACCCATGCAACGTATCCGTGTTTGTGTGTTCTCCTACGTATCTTGTCTCCATCGCTGCAAGTGCGCTGCTGTCACAGCTCTGAGGGCAGCCTGCCGGTTTGTTTGCACAGCCCAAAGGCAAATGGGCCTCAAAGCTTTTAGCCTCTGACATCAGGGCAAATTCTACAGGAATCTGGAGCTGGGTTAGCAAGCAGCCTCCTTCCTTCTGCTGTTCTGTTGGCCTGGACTGCGGACAGCTCAGGGCATGCACTCAGCATTGTCTAGCACTGTACCGCTACCCTTGGCCCAGTGCCTGGCCCAGCCTGGGCCCAACCAAGCATTTACTGGCTCCCACGCCAGAAGAAAGAACACCTGATCCTCCTCAGCACCTCTCTAAGACTCTTCTTGACCTGTTTCTTGGGTGTGGTTGGGATGGATGTCACTGAGGCAGAAGAGGATGGGGTGGGGTGGGAACCTTGGCTCCTGCTGCCCTTTGCCCCTAATCAGCAGGGAAACCCCAGGAAAGTCTCTCATAACCTAAGTTTCCTCATTACTGAGTGTTCGGGGCGAGGCCTGGTCTGCCTGCCTCTGGAAGGTGAGAAGGAAATACCTGTCAGGTTGTGAGTTCAGTTCAGAGAGAACACAAACCGGGCAGCCTTCCTGCTGTTTCAGGATATGGGGCTGCATCCCTGTCCTATGGATCCCTAGGAGACCCAGTGGCACCAACAGTCAAGCACTCGGCTGCTAACCAAAAGGTTGGAGGTTTGAACCCATTCAGTGGTTCTGTGCGAGAAAGATCGATCTGGTGACCTACTTCTGTAAAGAATGTAGCCAAGAAAATTCTACAGAGCAGTTCTCGTCTGTCACGCAGACTCACTGCTGAGTCAAAAATGACTCAGTGGCACCTAACAAGGAGACAATGGAGGCCAAAGTCATACTCAGACTGGAGGGTGGAGCAAGGAACCAGTATGTCAGGTACTGCTCATTTATTCCTCCCACCAGCCCTCAGGTGGCCAGGGTGCACCTCTTAAAGGCGAAGAGACTGAAGCTTGAAGAGGTGCAGGCATCTGTGGGGGTCACAGCTCATATGCATGACCTAGAACGCCAACCTTGGATTTTGTAACTCAAGGCTCTCAGTTTCTCGGAGAACCAGGGTGCCCCCAACACATGAAAAGGCTCTCTGTCTTCAGGGCCCTTTCCTGAGTCCTGGAGAAATTAATTATTTATTAATTAACGATTTCTTTTAATCTGTTAAAGAAAGCAGTATAATTACCTTTTAAATTAAGGAAGCAGTGCAGGCTGGTTGAAAGCACTACATAAAAGCCTGCTACATGAGTGGCAGACCCCCCGGCTGTGATCCTACTCCTAGCCTCACTAGTTCTGCTGTATATACTCATCTAGCTCCCGTGATATGCAGAGATTTTGCAACAGTGATCCCCGCTACATCAACAGCTTATTTCTCTATCAGTACATACGGATCTAACTCATTCTCTTTAACGACCACAGAGTATTTCACCATATGGCTCTTCCAGCTTACATAACAAATTCTGCACAGATGGGTGCTTTTCAATTTTTTGCTCTTATAAGCAGCGCTGCAGCAAATTTGCTGGTGTGGAATCTCCGTATGCACTGAGCTAGCACTGGTACAGGATCTATTGCTAGAAGAGGAACTGTGGCGTAAAAGGAATGGACATTAAAAAGCACTATTCTACACTGCTAAGCTTCCTTTCCACCATCAGTGGCAGGGTGTCCTGTGCGCTCCCCACGGCCAGTACTGGCTGTGTGGTCCCCTCTGCCCACCTGACAGACTACATAATGTCTCGCCTTCAGCAGCCCCTCTTGGACAGTTGGTTAGGCCAGGAAACTGTTCACGTTTTGGGGTTCTTTGTACTTGTCCTATCATGAGTTGCCTGCTTCTATTTTTCTGGCAGCAGGCTTGGCCTGTACAAGTTGCAGGAACTTTTTATATGTTATGGGGAGCGCACTTGACTGTGGGTCTAAGGGTTGGAGATTTGAACTTACCCAGCAGTTCTGTGGAAGAAAGTCCTGGCAATCGCTTCCATTAAGTTTACAGTCATTAGAATTAATTTCAAACTCATAAGCACACAAAAAGACCAGACTGACTGGCCTAAAAGAGAGACTGGAAAAAAGGCCAGAAGTATGGCCCCCGGTTCTTAAGTCACTGCTGAGGTACACCCTTCAGTCAGAGATTAGACACTTATAAAACAAACACCAACACATGCATAGTGCAACCATGCAGACGAGACTAAATCAGTAGACCTGCCCAGAGGCCAGAACAGGAAGGCAGGAGGGGACAGGAAAGCTGGACGAATGGAAATGCGGAAACCAAGGCTGATAAGGGGAGCACGGACACGCTGTGGGGCTGGCCACCAATGTCGCAAAACGACATGTGTATTAATTGTTTAATGGGAAGCTAATCTGCTCTGTAAACTTTCCCCTAAGGCATAATTAAAGAAAAAACATTATGGCTGAAAACAACCCCACGGAGCTCAGTTTACTCTGTCACACACAGGGCTGCCATCAGTGAGAAGTGACTGGACAGCTACTAACACTAGCTCGCTAACATACAGCGATGAAGCCCCCTTCACTTAATCAGTTTATTGCAAACAGAATCTACTAAATACCACATCACACACAACAACTGAAGTGAGAATGACTGGGCAAGAAGGAAAAGAAACTCCGCCCTGGATCTCCTCTCCTATGCCCTAGACCCCACCTACCCAATGAAGCTCCCTGAATGCCCTCGCCATCCTGGCCTCATCTTGGCCTCTATCCCAGGTACCACACTCTGGTTTACTTATTGCACCTGGTACCATACCTATTCCTCACTTATCGACATGGCCAGGTTCCAAGGACCAGATCATTTAGGCGAAAACAGGCATTACGCAAAAATGGAAGATGACCACATCAGAACACAAAACAAAGGATGACTAATCATTATTAACTGTCATATTACATCATTACATAACTGCCAAGCTGCTGAGAAACATGGCTAGGCCAAGCTGACACATAGCCTTAACCATGACAGCCAGAGTTACTCTCCCCTCGCATTTTGGCATTCAGCACTGCCAGATGTCTATCATGAAGGCACAAGGTAGTTGGACAGACTTTTTTTTACTATTACCATGAAGTCAAAATGTCAGATAATGTGATAGTCAGTAAGACAGGAATAAATGTATTACTAATTAAGGCCGTGGGGACAGGGCACTGATCCTGGTAAAGGACATGTAGGAAAGCCCAGGACAGAGCATTACTCTGTGGAGCTTCTGTCTACCAGGTCCCAGAAGTGGTGGCTAGGTGAGGGCCAGGTAATGATGCCACAAACCCCATGGCCCTCTCTTCCTCTTTCGTTCTCCCTTGTCATTCTCAGTGACATCCCTTGCTCATCTTAAGCAACCAACATCTTCTGTCTGCGCTCTAACCACCTTCTTGGCCCTTCTCAATGCCAAGTGCTACTGTGATACTAGCACTAAGTGATCCATCACTTCTGGTTAGTCATCCTTTTCTTCTGAGAAAGCCTAGATGCCCAAGAAAGTCTGGGCCAGTGGCCAACCAACAGGGAGTAGGGTGCTCTGGGGTGTGGAGGACACCTTCTCTGTGGCCCTGAAACCACACCATGTCTGATTTGGTCATTTCAGCGTACCTGAGTGGAATCAGGGGGACTGCATGGATGGCTCCCTCCTTGCCTTGCCCACCCTATGCCCTGAAAAGAATGTCTGCAAAATTCCAAGACTTCTTTTGCAGATTCAAAGGGTTATGTCTCAAAGATTCAAGCCCCTCTTAGCTGCATGCCTGGGCAGAAGCCTGTCCTACTCCACAGCCCCCGCCTACCGCAATGCTAGCACCATGCCACCTCCCTCTGGCCCACGCATATACAGGGGTTCAGAGCCAGCCCTGCATCACCACCTGTGACCAGGCTCTCCTTCCACTGAAACCTGCAGCAAGCTCATGAGGTCCTGTCCTAGGGCACAGCATCCTCTCTCAGCCCTGAGTTCCCACTGAGGGACAGGAGTGACAACCAGCTGTGTATGCTGGCCCTGTACCACTCAGGCAAGAAGAGGTGAAGGGAGTAAGAGAAAGACTGGGGAGATGGACTGGGGGCCAGGGAAAGCCAGTTGTTGCAGGATGGGGTCCAAAAGTCCCCAGAGGTGGACATGTCATGATGATGAAGACAATGATGGTAGAACAGTGCAGGTACCACACAAAAAGTCTATGCTGCTGCTGGTAGTGGATGAAAAATAGGGAACCAACAAGTGAGATAAGAGGAGTTAAAGACCATTTGGCTTCACAAGAGTAATACTAATTACAGTCATTCATACTAACTGCTTAGTGTTTATGCCTAATTACAATGCAGCTCAACGGGGATGTGTATAATTAGCGCCAGATCAGCTGTGGTTTGACTGATCTTAACAATCCCAAGTGCAGTCGATCTTTGTAACAGGCTGTTTAGGCAACAGGGTTTCAGGTCCCTTGTGGTGACAGTGGTGAAAATAACGATGATGATGACACGTATTCAATTGCTAACTCATTTTATTCTCATCAAAGTCTGCACCTGTATCGCCTGAACTCCCCGTCTGTGTTACACAACATTGGGACTCACAACATTGGTCCTTTACTAGGCATGTGTGTATGTGTCAGAGTGGTGGTGTGAGTGAGTTGTGGTGTAAGTCCAGGCCATCTGGCTCAGTCCTAACCACTCTACTACTCATCACCCTCCTTGGCACTGTTTGCAGAGGGCCAGGTTATGCCTTCTCACCTGAGTAGCTGCTGGAAGGAAGAGACAGCTCTGGTCCCCCGTTGAGTTCTGGGGCTCCTTCTGCCTCTGCCACTTCCTCTTTCTCCTCCTCTTCCCGAACCTCAGGGGCTTCCTCCTGTGGCTGCTCCATGGCTGACTTCCCCTGGGCGCCACGCCTGCAGGCCCGGTCATAGCTCTGGCATCATCTGGGTCTGAACGCAGATGGACCTCTACAGGGCAGTTCCCGTCAGCCTGTGCCAAGGAGATCACAGAACGACATCAGGACAGGTAATGAGGGAGAGAATAGAGAGGGAGAGAGGATGGGGCACGCTCAAGGGGGCCATCTGCTCATTAGACCAGGAGAACCTCAGTCCCTGCAATGCTTCTGTAGTCCCCAGTCCTCGCATCGCAAGTCACTTCCCCTCTCACCCACTGGGTTCTATGGTAGGTTGGTGTGGTTCCGAGCAGTCTACACTAACAAGAGAGGGTGACAAACCACTGTGCCTCATTTCCCTGCCTCCTCTGATGTGTCCTGTTCTTTGAACCACCTTGAGTTTCCAGGTGCCACATTTTAATGACTTAAGAAACAAATTTTTCAAACTTCCCAGCCTCTTTGGACACTCTGACAAAACATCACCTCTCAAACCTTACCTTGTCACTACTAGTCTGCAGGCCCAAGAACAGTGAGTCATTGTTCTTATAGGGGATGAGTTGCACCTTTTCTATGTCTGGGGGCAGGAAATGGAAAAAAGACTGTGCTGTGCTAGGTTATTATGTTTGGCTGCTAACTGAAAGGTTGGAAGTTCAAGTCTATCCAGAGGTGCCTTGGAAGAAAGGCCTGGTGATTTACTTCTAAAAGTCAGCCATGGAGAACACTATTTAGAACATTTCTACCCTGACACATGAGTCACCATGGTTGAAATCGACTTGGTGGTAACTGGTCTGGGCACTAGGTTCACAGGGATTTCTGTGTGTGTGTAAATAATACACAACAAAACATATACCATTTCAACAATTCCTACATGTACATTTCAGTAACATTTGTTATATTTAAGCTGTGCTGCCCTTCTTGACAACCTTTTTCAAACTATTTCACCATCATAAACACAAACTCATGGCCTTCCTATGCTTCTCGTCTATCCTTTCGAGTTGCTCTTGTCAATTTGTTCATAAATAGATAATTCTTCAAAAGAATGTAATGCTTCATACAGACATTCCTTTCTAATCAGACTAAACTATTACTTGGGTCAAAGGTAACTTCACAAAGAGTTTAAAGATTTAAACTTTAAATGTTTAAAAATTTCTTCAAGATAGTATTTTCAAGGGGTCACCCAGGCTCCATGGCTCCAGACAGTCTGGATTCCATAAAAATTTGAAAACTAGGTTTACAGTTTAAAGCATATTTACAGCTAAATCTGCAGGTGTACCACCATGCCAAGGGATACATGCTCTGTTAAGCGGTCTTTCCAAGACAGGTTACTGGTTGGTGACCCCAATATCCTCATTACCTAGGAGGAAGAGGTTCCAACCCTCAGCAAATATTCTTCACCAATACATGCAGTAAAAAACCAGGAAGTGCTGTGGGAGGGGGATGGACAGAGTGCCTCCAACAAAGTATACAAGGGAGATGTCTTGAGAGTTGGGTGGGATTTTGGCAAGAGGATATGACATGGAACTCATCTTGGAATATATCATGAGGAAAGACTCAGAGGCAGCAAATAGCAAAATGGTGAGGAATGCCACCAGCTGTAGGGTAAGAGGCGTGAAGAAACTGGATTTGGTGGGAAGACTGGGAAAGTGAGCTATATACACACACAGAGGCTTCAACTGCTCTGTAGGGTAAGGGGAGGACTGGACTCTTTAATGCAGCAGTGGGGTCTTCAAGGGATCAATCACTGGATTAACTGGTCCTCAAACAAAAGAAGCTGCTTTAGGGAGATTCAAGCACCTGTGGGACTCCTCCTGGATGTTCCACAGGCACCTCAAACTCAACCTATCCAAACAGAGCCCATCATCTTCCTCAAACTTTCCCTTCTTCCAGTAACCCCTGCTTAAGTGGCCCATGTGCCAGCTACCCACTTATCAAAGCCAGGAAAATGGAGGTCCTCTGAGACCCCTCCCTCTCTCTCACCCTGTTCCAGGCTTGCTAAATAGGATGCACACTAAAGTCACCAGCAGAGTTAAAAAATATGGATGCTTGGGACCATCCCCAGAGATCCTCATTTGACTGGTTTGGGGAGCAGCTTGGGCATCAAGATTGTCTTTAAAATCACCTGGTGACTGTAATGTGCACCCAGGCCACTTCCAGCTAGTCATAAATCCTTCTCTGTGACCACCTCTTAACTCTAATTATTCCTCTCTATCAAGCCTTCATCGTCCTTTGAGGTCATCAATGATCTTGTGAGATGAGGTTTGGCCAAGTGTCTAGGATGGAAACCAGGGCTCTGAAGAATTAGTGGGTGGCAAGGAAGCTGGGACAGTGAATGGAGACTAGTTTTACAGTAAATACGTCAGGGAAAGAAAAGTACAAGAGGCTGCTAGCCTGAGAAAACAGTAAAGCCAGCATGAAGGCTTTTTTTGGAATAAAGGAGACTGAGGTAGGCTGTGAATAAATGAGAGGTCAATTGAGAAAGTGTCTGAAGATTCAGGGGGAGGCTGGGGCGGGATGACTGATGGAGAAGATCATTTAAGGGTACAGGATGAGGAAACTACAAACTGACTCAACAGCACCTAACAAGCAGAAAATTATTATGGCAGTGGACAGGGGTAAAGCTCACATGCAATGGCCTCATTCTTTTTAGGTATTAAAGTAGAGAGTGAAGGTTGTCCACTGGGAGTAACAGATGGGACCTGAAGAAGCAAAGAGGCTGCAGTACAGGCATTTGGGAAAACATCATATGGAATTAGTTGGACAGGAATAAAAAGACTTATAGCAAAGCTACAATAATTTAAACAGTATTGTCATTGGCCTGACAGACACACAATGGAAGAGAATACACAGAGTCCACAACTAAAAAGTACCTGGGTAACTTTAATGTATTATAAAGATGGAGCTTCAAATCAGGTGGAAAAGTAGAATTCTTCAATAAGTGGTACTGGGACAAGTGAGTAGCCATCTGAAAAAATTATGTTGGATTCCTACCTCACACCTTATACACCAAGATATGGTCCAAACGAGTCAAATATTTAAAGTTCAAACAAAAATGTAAATCAGTACAACCTCTATACAGTATAATTTAGTACATCTATCTAAATTATGGAGATCCTGCTGGTATAATGGTTAAGTGCTACAGCTGCTACCCAGAAGGTTAGCAGGCTCAGTTGCTCCTTGGAAACTCTATGGGGCAGTTCTATAGAGTCTATACGGTTGCTATGGCAGAGTGCTTGGTTTGGTTTTACCTGAATTATAGAAGTCCTTGAGTGGTGTTAAGTGCTTGGCTAGTAACCAAAAGATTGGCAGTTGGAGTCCATCCAGAGGCTCCTTAGAAGAAAGCCCTGGTGAATCTACTTCTAAAAAATTAGTCACTGAAAACCCTATGGAGCACAGTTCTACTTACATCCATCAAGTTGTTATGAATCAGAACTGACTCAAAGGCAACTGGTTTGTTTGTTTTTAATATAAAGTACAAGTGCACATACCCTCTGACTCAGCAGTTAAAACAAAAACAAAAAAAACCTCTTTCCATAGTCGTTTCTGACTCAGAGTGACCCTACAGGACTGAGCAGAACTGCCCCATGGGGTTTCTAAGGAGTGGCTTGTGGATTCGAACTGCCAACCTTTTGGCTAGCAGCTGAGCACCTGACCATTGCACTACCAGGGCTCCTGATTAGCAATATTTCTTCTAAAGTGTATTCTCTGGCTATACTCCTACTTAAACAAGATGACCAACTATTAATACAAGGCTCCATGAGTCGGAGTCAACTCGACAACACTTGGCTTTTTGGCTTGGCATTCATTACAGTATTATTTGAATAGCAAGAGATGGCAAAAAAGCTAAATGTTCATTAACTGAGGTTTATTAAATAAATTGAGCCCTGGTTGCACAGTGGTTAAAGCACTCAGCCATTAACTGAAAGGTTGGCAGTTGGAACCCACCGCCCACTGGGCAAGAGAAAGATGTGGCAGTCTGCTTCCATAAAGATTTACATCCTCGGAGACCCCATGGGACAGTTCTGTTCTGTTCTACACAGAGTTCTGTTCTACTACGAGTTGGAATCAGCTGGACAGAAGTAGGTTTGGTTTTCATTTTATTAAATAAATTATGAAACAGAAACATAGAAATCTATGCAGCCATAAACAAGAATGAAGAAGGTGTTTATAGGCTGAAGCGAAAAGAGCAGTTTGCAGAATGAAAATATAAACACAAAGCCTCAGTTTCCACCGACACTTAACAGTTTGTAGTCGCACAACCAGAACTGTTCCCAGGTTCTCGGAGTACGGTTGCCTCTTCGGATCAGATGTGGTTCTGGACTCTGTCTAGCATTCCAGATTTGGTGCCAGGGCCCTGGAACCCATACTGACACCTTCCCCAGAATGGTCTCTTCTGATTATGATCTCCTAAGCCAGTTGGGAGGGCAGAGTGGGGGGACAGGAAGCTGCAGTCGTTCTAAATCCACACACCATCCCTCAGGCTGTTTCTATTTGGATTTAACTGCTTTGCTGCTGCAGCCTGCCCCTGCTTTTTGCTAGAAGCCACCCATCTGCACACAGCTCCGCAGGTGCACGGGTGCAGCCACAGCGAGGGTCATCAGTGTTCCCTGCAAGGCTGCCCTGCCCCACTGATGTCTTCAGCCTGTCTAGCTTCGAACCACCCCACCATCCTTTAGGCCCTTGTCCCATGCACTCAGCAGGGGCCCACAACCTCAATTTCCACAGCCAACTGCCACCCCTTGACACCACTCTCCCCCTGGCCCAGGTCCCTGCACTGAACTCTATGCTCCTCCTTTCTTCGGAGCTGGCACTAAAATAAAATCACACTCTGGCACTGGGTTTCACTTTGATGTGGCTCAAACACCCTGAAAGTCCGCTTTCCCCAGTGCTGCACCAAGCCAGGAACTTTCCAGTCATGTCACAGCTTTGTCCCACTTAAGAAGCTGGCTCTGTCCTCAGACAGAACACAGGGCCCTGCAGCCAGAACAAGGGGGCTGCCGTGCTGCCTCTCAGGGGACAGAAAGTGGTGTCTCCAGCAAAAGAATTTCCTGCAAAACAAATTCCTGGACTGCCTGGACTCTGGCACGCATGCATGTGTGTGTGCCAGCGCACGTGCGCATCAGTATACATGCACACGCAAGCCTGTAGCACACATGATTCACTCTCTTGCTCCAAGAAGAAACTCAGGTCTTTCAGGAGCCAGGGAATGGGGCACAACTCCATTCATTTCTCATTAGTTAGGTAAACCTCAGGGACAGAGGTAGTCTGGGTTATCTGAGCTTTAGAAAGGCCTGGTCTGGGGATACAGCACCCAAGCCACCCAAGGCCCTGATGTTTCCTGCCAAGTTGAACTGACCTCTCAGCCAGGCAGAGAGTAGCCCATTTTCAGAGCAGCCTGCTGGCCTCCTGGCTAGACAAACCCTAAGTGCCTGGTACCCTCTATGGGGGACTCAGAAGTGTAGCTTCCCTGATGCCCACGAGCAAGCTTCATGCTCAGACTGGGGACACTGCTGCTCTGTCCCAGAAGATGAGCAGGTGCAGAAAGGAGTCAATGTGTCACTGCCTGTGAGCTGGTGGCTGCTGTAGCCCTGCATGGGCTCCATCCTCCATGTGGCCCTCTCCTCCCTGTACCAGAGCCTAGGCTGGGTCCCCACTCTATGACCTCAGTTTCGGCACCTCCATCACAATGGTACCAGCTGCCTTTCTCTGAGGGCTTACTATATACCAGGCTCTGTGTATATTAACACATCTAACCCTCATAAATACCCCAAGAGTCAGGCATTACTATTATCCGCACTTAACTGATGAGGACACTGAGGCATATCAGTTACATAGTAACTGAGGGGCAGATCGCAGCTCAAGCCTGCGGTCTTCATCACTGTGCTCTGTGCCCTGCATGTAGTGTGGGCAAGACTGGACCAGAGGCTGGCACATCCTTGCCCTGCTGGGGCCCCAGAGACCTGGAAGCTGCTCTCAGCCTCAACCTGGAGCCCTCAGCCCTGAGCCACAGTGTGCCTGGCAGTCCCTAGCTCTTTCTGTCAAGAACATTCAGGTCAAAGCCCTTCCAGATACTCATGACCAGAAAGTGACCCCTGTGAGCTTAAACAGCGACAAGCTCTGGCCCCTGCCTCCCCCTCCAGCCCCAGCCTCTTGCCCTGAACAGAGAGGCTCCCACTGGCCTCAGCCTGGAATGCTGCCTCCTCCGCTAGTAAGGCCCACTCTCCTTTGAGATTCCACCTCTTCCAGGAAGCTCTCTTGACCAACCCTATTCTATCTGTCTCACTACAACCCTGATATCTAGCCCCCTCAGATCTGAGATGGCTGCACTAAACTGAACTGTCTGTTAACTGGTCTGGCCTCATCAGATTATGGGCTTCCCAGACAGCACTCCGCATCTTACTGAGATGGGTCCTCTGCCGTGGCATTTGTGGATGCTCAAGATATACTTGTTGAATGAAGAAACAGACATAAAACATGAAGCTTTGTCAGACGGTTCTCAAGAGTAGCACTTTCACAGCTAATCAGCTTTAGTGTACTACTGTCCTTGAGATAGCACTCCACACAAGTTCACTCCATGGGTTTCCGTGTTGGGGCTGGGTTCAATCCCTGGCCCTACCCTTCCCTCCCAGCGTGACTTTGGGGAAGATACTAACTCCTCAGTTTCTCTGACCTAAAACTCAGATACTGTCACCTAACCGAAAACCTTGGGGGCATAGTGGTTAAAGTGCTATGTCTGCTAACCAAAAGGTCAGCAGTTCAGATCTACCAGTCACTCCTCGGAAACTCTAAAGAGGCAAGTCTACTCTGTCCTATATAGTTGCCGTGAGTCCAAACTGACTCTAAGGCAGTGAACAACAACCAGCACCTAACCTGAGGGGCCTATCCTGAGGATTACACAGCCACAGGTAAACTGCTTAATAGTGTGGGCACACACTCAGTCTCCAACAATAGAACAGTGGCTGCTATTATCCTCACCATTGCTGGCTTCTCTCAGGGGATTAGAATGGAACAAGTGATAGTCCAAGCCCAGAAACACGCTGGCCTACAGGAAACCCAGCGATCTAACAGACACAGGACTTCCCAATTCTCTGCCTTACAACTGTTGGCCTGGATAACTGAGGGGACTGAGAACTGGCAGGCAGTGCCCTGTTCCAGGCACATACTTGCTTTAGAGAAGAGGACTCCCTGCAGTCAACCCAGCTGCTGCCATTCCCAGTCCCCTCTCCATCCTCCACTGCAGGTGATGAGGGTCAGCAGCCTCTGGACAAAGGGCAGAGAGTGCCCCCAGGTCCCTGGAAAGTGCTTCTTGGATTGCAGGATAATTGTCTTCAACCTGTCCTATCAATCATTAACCTGGGTGCTGACCCAGTGCCCTGGTTTCCCAGGCCAAAAACTCCACAGTGTGTTCTGTTCCCACAGGCCAATCCCCCTTTAGGACTCCCAGGAGCCCTCTGTAGCCTCCTTACTGGGCTGGGGGGCTCAAGTCACTCCACAGGGTTACCTGATGTCAACCACTCCGGAATGGCCTCAGGGCTGCTTTTGTTTAGAGAGTACTGCAACCAAAGATAAGGTCACCCCACCCTCACATCCCACAACTCTTCCAACTATACCAAGAGTCAGGCCCTGAGCACAACCAAGAGGCACTAAACCAGAGCAAAGGAGAAAACGGGCCTCAGAGAGCTACTGAGATACGCCCAGAGAAGAGAGCTGAGTAGGAGAGAGTGCCCTCCACCAGGTGGGGAGGCTACAGCAGCGGAGTGCTTCCCTGGGGCCCCACCCGTGCGCTCACTATACCAGGGCAGGACCAGAGGGTCTCCAATGCTCCTTCCTGCCAGGGCCTTCCCTGGCTCCAGCCTCCCAGTACTGTTCTGCTCTTTGGATGTGACACACGTGTAGGGAGCAGACACTGCACTTGACACTGCTTGACAGGAGGCGGACTGACCCAAACAAGCCATATGCCAGGCCTGACAATTCCACCCAGGTCCCCCAAACTCGTGACACACATCTCTGGTGACACACATCTCTGGTGACAAGCAAGCCCATCTGTGGATCAGCGACCTGGCCCCTGGGGGCTACATGGTTACAGGGCATGCACCAAATACCACATGTAATCTATTTTAAAAACAACAATTAGACCATCAGCCCAGCCCTTTAAAGTTCACAGAGTACTCTCCCATAGGCAATCTCCTGGATCAGCCCAATAAGATGAGGGCCAGTCAGGACAAGCAGTGTTGAGCACCCATCAGGGGCTTTTTCATTCTAATATTCCATCTACCCTCTGAGAGACTCTGACAAACTCATTGACCATCTGAACAAACTCTGGGTGAAGGGACTGAGGCTGGTGGCAAGGAAAGGGACAGCCCCACCGAGTGAATGGCCACATCTAATAGAGAGAATGAACCTTTGACAGCCCAGAAGAAATGGGGCTCACAGTTGCATGGCAGAAGGCAGAAGTGGGATTCAGAATGATTTCTGAACCACCCCAGGGGGCGAGGAGACAAGAAGAATCCTATAGTTAAACCATGACCAGTTTAGTCAGCGGTGTTCTCGAGAAACCGGGGTTCCCCAGTTCAAGCTTTACCTAAAATGTCCTTTAACTCTGTAATTCCACTTGTAGGAAAATATGCCCGGCTATTCACTGTAGTGTCAATTACCACCGACTCAATGTAAATGACTCAATCAATATTCAGTGATAAAAGAAGAGTTAAGTAAATTACAGTATGTCCAGAAAACAGTGTCAGCTAGTCATTAAGCTCATGTTTCCAGAGGATATTTAATAACTCATAAAGCGAAAAGCAGCAGAATACAAAACCATATCAACAGCATGATTTCTGTAAGAGGACTAGAAAAAGAAGGGAAGGTAATTTACTGGTATTAACAGAGTGGTAGGTGATTTAAAAAATAATTAAGACCTGTACCTTTTAAAGTTTCAGTAATGAAAAATTACTATCTTCATCTTATTTGACCTACCAACATGGGATACGTGTGACTGATCTTCTTCGCATGGCTTCCACACGGGTCTCCTTACCAATTTCCTCAGCTGGTTGCCCGTCTTCTTCCCAACCTCTAAAGCTCTTTCATTCTCCATTTCCCCACTTCCTTCCATGATCTTAGGCTGCTTTCCGATGCCTTCTGTGTGATGATGGATCCCACATATACTTCCCCAGCCCCAGTCTAACATCTCTAGATGGATGTCCAATGAAATCACAAATCTAACACACCCACAACAGAGCTCTCACCTTCCCCGTGGTCTTACCCATATGTAAATGGCAACTCCACCTGTACTGCCCACTGTCATCAAGTGACTTTTGACTCATAGTGAACTTACAGGACATAGCAGAACTGCCTCAAAAGGTTTCCTTGGCTGTGATCTTTATGGAAACAGACTGCTATGTCTTTCTCCAGTGTGACCATTCTTGGGTTCAAACCACAACCTTTTGGTTAGTAGCCAAATGCTTAACCACTGTACCACCAGGATGCCCTCCATCTTTTTTTTTTTTTTGGTGATAGAGTGTAAGTGTACAATCCTATTTAAATTTGGAAGCCCACCTATCTGCAGCTCCCTCTGTCCTCCTTGCCTGGTGACAGCACACTCCTTTCCATTCCACACATGTCATAACCTCTTAACAATCTCCTGTTCCCTCCGCTCCACTCCTTTGTAGTAAGAGGCCAGTAGGATGGCACCTATAGATGCACAGAACCATAAAGTGCACACACGATATGGCCACTCTGTGTCCCTAAGCCCAATCCACTCCTGCTGCCCCTGATCATAAATCATTACTGAGGTCAACTCCCTCCATCTTTAATATTCAGGATTTCATCACTTATAACCTCCACTGCTATGACCCTGGGTCCAAGCCAACATAATTTCCTGCCTGGATTATTGCAACAGCCTCCTAATTGGCATCTCTGCTTCCACCCCCCCATCACACCCACTGACCACACAGCAGTCAAGTGATCCTTTTAACATGTAAGTCAGGTTCTGTCCCCACTATAATCAAACTCTTCCAGGTGCTTCCTCCCTGTTGCAATCGAGTGGATTACAACTACAGCGACCCCATGTGTTTACTCAGCTAAAAAGCCTACACTGGCCTACAAGGCCTTCCAGAACTCACCTTCATAGCTCTGCATTCTGCCACTCTCTCCCTGTGGCCGGGCACGTGGCTTCCTCACTCGGCAAGGCAGGCGTTTCCTGCCTGGGCCTTTTGTAGCTATAGTTCCCTTTAGCTTCCTTAGATACCCCTTCACCCGGCCCACACCTCAAGTCTTTTCTCAGGGAGTCAGACTATAGGACTGAATGTCTCCAGGAACCGCTATCTCGAGACTTGAACTAGATGGTGCCTGGCTACCGTACCAACCACTCTGATCAGGGACACAACAGATGTATCCTGCTAGAAAGGGAGAAAAATATGGAACAAAACTTCAAATTTGTAAAGAATCAAGACTTACTGGACCTAAAAAAGATTTGCTTTTGTTTTGTTTGAGGTAAATGTTTACAGATCCAATTTGTTTCTCATTCAAAAACTTATATGCATATTGTTTTGTGACATTAGTTGCAGTCTCCACAATGTGACAGCACTCTCCCCTTCTCTACCCCAGGTTCCCTGTGATTGTTCATCAGTTCTTGCCCCATCCTGTCTCCTCATCTTGCTTTTGGGCAGGAGTTGCCCATTTGGTCTTCTGTGTTTAACTAAGAAGTGCGTTCCTCACCTGTGTGATTGTTTTGTCTAAAAAAAAAAAAAAAGAGGCTGTTGAATGGATTCTGACTCCAAGGAACAGCCAGTAAGTGGATTCAAACTGCTGATCTTTTTGTTAGCAGCTGACCTCCCTAATCACTGCACCACCAGGGCCCCCCAACAGACTGCAAAAACTTGTTGCTGTTGAGTCAGTTTCAACCTATAGTGACTCTATAGGACAGAAGAGCACTGCCCCACAGTCTCTCCAAAGAGCACCTGGCAGATTTGAACTGTCAACCTTTTATCAGCAGCTGTAGTACTTAACCACTATGCCCCCAGGGCCCCCAGCGGGCAGTAAGTGCTCAATAAATAGTTGCTGTAAAGGTGAATAATGTCTTATAACTGGTGAGATTTAAGGGCAAGGCCCAGCCTTGTAGAGATCATGTGTCCACAGGTTTCAGCTTTTGAGGCATCTGATCATGCTCCTTAATCATTCCATACCCTTCAAAAGACGAGCTCATCAGGATTATGCTCCAGCGGTAGAAATGTCATGGAGGGGAAAACTGAGTCCAGAGACAGCTGGCCAAGAAGGCCTGGCTAAGGCTAGGCCTTTTGCTGACCTGCCACGTGACTTCAAAAAAGGCATTTCACTTTTCTGGGTTTCATTTCCCCTGTTTATATAGTGGGAAGACGGTGCTGGGTGCTTCTAGCCCTCTGGACTCTTAAAAATCCTCACTGAGCATTAATCCACGGCAGGAGGCCCATACCATTCACAGGCTTCAGCTCTGCCTCAAGGTAGAAACTGTGGAGGTAAGGACAAATCCTCAGGTGCCTTTAAAGTATTTGTTCAACAATCAGGGAAGAGATAAGAAGCAAAACTATTACTGCTCTTGTGAAAGGCTCTAAACAAGAGGGCTGAAGGGCGGAGGACAGCGCAAGACCCGAGGAGGAAACGTCTCTGCTGGGAGACTTTCAAGGCCAACACCAATCTGAATCATCCAGAGACATCTTAAAAGTAAAATACACACATTACAAAAAATTTGAAAAATACCTAAGAGTGCAAGCAGAAAATAAAATCAAGGAGTGGGCAGATGCATTTTTCTTTTTCAAATAGAGACCAAGGGGTAGGGTACTCTAGGTGGGGGAATGCAGGATCCCAAGCTCAGGGGAGAGAGGTAGAAAGAGAAAAACAGAACAGCACGGCACAGCCAAACACACACCCCAGAAAGCTTTCTATGACCTGGCCTGCATGCAGCCTACCCAACCCCGGTGTTTCTGGGTGCCCGGCACTATTTTGAGCTCCTTATTCACTTAGGAAGCCTTGGTGGTGCAGTGGTTAAGAGCTGCATCTGCTAACCCAGAAGGTGGCAGTTGGAATCCACGAGGCATTCCATGGAAACTATGCTGCAGTTCTGTTGGGTCCTGTACGATTGCTGTGAGTCACAATCAACTTGACGGTAATCGGTTTGGTTTTACTCAAGTCTCACAGGTGAAGGCTGAGGAAGGCACTGTTCTTATCCTTATTTATAGATGAGAAAAGACGTCTTGATGGCGCAAATGGCTGGGCTCTAGGCTGCTAACTCAGAGGCCGGGAGTTCCCACCTGCCTAGCAGCTTCACTGGAAATAGACTTGGCAACTTGCATCCCAAAGAGTACAGCCAAGGAAACCCTGGAAAACAGCTCTACTGTCACATGGGGTCATTATGAGTCAAAATTGACTTGACACCTAACAACAACACAGATGAGAAAGACAGAACATGGAAGAATGGCGCAACTGTGCCACTGGACTGCCCCCCTGGCTGTCACTTTGAACTTCTCCAGCACCACCAGTTTTCCACATCCTAACTCACTGGACTCCCCTCCAGCTAACGGCCTACCCGCTGGTGTCTCGCAGGCACCTTCTGCCTTCCCACAGCCCTCTTTTCCAGGTAGCTCCTCAGACACTGCAGCGTTTGTCAATTTCCTGATCCTTCTGCTTCCTTACTTTACCACACCCTCTTCTCATGCGACTCCTAAAACTCCCAATAATTGAGACGGAGCTCAGGTACTGAAATGGCATGTGGTCCCAGGTGAACCAATCAGGACAAGTCACCTGCCTGTTCTATGCTCACAGAAACAAAAAGTAACCCTTTGCATTCAAAAGTTATCCTGAGGACTCTGACCTTTCGTGAGAACCCACGGAGTGTTTTCTAAGCCTGGACCCGGTTCTCCACAGCATGAACAACCCCTCACCTCAGATCATCTGCAAATGGGAGGAGTACACATCTTATACCTTTTCCTGTAAGTCAAGGAGGGGACAAAGTGTCATGAGATGTCTTCCTCTAGGTGGTGTCTGCTTAATAACCTTTGGATAAGGCAATTCAACAAACCACAGAGACTGCCCAGGCCCTGCTGAACTCCAGCTGCCCGGCATTCCTCCCTCCCTACTCTACCCCTAGGTGAGAAGATAATGGAATGCTGTGGACAGAGCCTTCCTACTAGATTATATGACAAACAAGCCCCCAGCTCTGTCGTTACTACGTTGTGAACCTTTAAAAATGCCACGAGCGCCAAAGTTTTCCCACCTCTAAAACGGGACTAAGGTCCCTGGGTGGCAATCTGTGCTTCCCCAAGGGGAGCCCTCGTGGTACGGTGGCTACGCGCTTGGCTGCTAATCAACAGGTAGGCAGTTTGAATCTACAAGCCGCTCCTTGGGAACCCCATTGGGCAGTTCTACTCTGTCTTAAAGGGTTGATGGCAACAGGTTTGGTTTTTGTTTTTTTCGTGACTAAAAGGTTTGAAGCCACCCAGTTGCACCACAGGAGCCCTGGCGGTGCAGCGGTTAAGTGCTAACTCAAGGGTCAGGGGTTCGAACCAGATCTCTGCAGGAAAAAGAGGTGGCAGCCTGCTTCCGTGAAGATGACAGCCTTGGAAACTCTGTGAGGGCAGTTTTACCCAGCTCTATAGGGTCACTAGGAGTTGGAATAGACTTAACAACAGCGGGTTTGGTGTTTTGGTTTAGCAGTACCATGGAAAAAAGGCCTGGAGATCTGTTTCTATGAATGTCATGAACTGAATTGTGTCCTCCCAAACCACATATTCAAATATGGCTGGGCCGCGGTTATCAATATTGTGTGACTGCCCTCCATTTTTGTGATTTTCTGATGCTGTAAATCCTAATCTCTGCCTGTGGTTAACAGACTGGATCACATGAGAGAGGATTAGGGTGGGACTGTAACACCGTTCCTAAGGTCACCTCCCTACTCCAATACAAAGGGAGCTTCCCTGGAATGTGGCTTGTACTACCTTTCATCCTTTCACCCTACAAGGGATAAAAGGAAAGGGAAGGAAATAGAGAGTTGGGAACCTCATTCTATCAGGAAAGCAGCATGGTGAGTACAGTGTGCCAAGGTGCTTCCTGACTAAAGACTGATGCAATGCAAGGACTTTCCTCCAGATACAACAAAGAGAAAGCCTTCCCCTGGAGCAGACACCCTGAATCAGACCTGCAGCCAACTGGACCGTGTAAGAATACAGGTTTCTTTGCTAAACCCATCCATTTGTGGTATTTCTGTTAGAGCAGTATCAGACAATGAAGATTACTGCCTAGAAGACCCTATGAAAGCAGTCGTGCTCTGTAACAGGTGGAGTTGCCATGAGTCAGAACTGACTCGATGGCAGTCGATTTTAAGATGAGACAAATACCCACCTGCCTTTCCTAAAGGACACAGCAAGGCTCGATGAGACACCAAATATGAAAGACATCTGTGTTACAGATAGTCCCTGAACTATGAACAAGTCCTGTTTCAAAGTCTGCTCCTAAGTCTTATTTGTACATTAGCTGGGAACAGTTAAATATAGTTCATATTTGACATTCATCAGTTAAATGTTTGCAAACACTGTACCTTTACATGCACGAAAACATCAAGGAAACTGCCAGATGCACTAAAACATTTTAAAACAATAATACCACGATAATAACAACGTTTGGGTAGGGGTCACAAAGCAGTGCCCATCTGTTATTACAAACCATTGCATGTACCTCAAATTTTTAATATAATGGGCTTTAGAAGGGTTGGTTCATAACCACGGGTTGTACACAACTCAGACATTCATAACTGGGAGACAGCCTATAAGCAATTTATACACCAAAATGTTAATGAAATTCTTAAGGATAAGTTTTAATTCTTCTTTTATGCTTAGCCGATTTTTCTAAACTTTCTACAATAAACATATGCTGTGTTTTATAAGCAAAAAGAAAAAGGGGGAAATTTAAAAGCTCAATACAAACATGTTGTTGTTGCTAGGTGCTGTCGAGTTGGTTCCAACTCACAGCGACCCTATGAACAACAAAAGGAAACACTACCCGCTCTTGCGTCATGTCCACAATCCTTTTTATGCTTAAGCCCATTGTTGCGCCGCTATGTCAATCTGTCTCGTTGAGGCTCTTCCTCTTGTTCGCTGACCCTCCCTCCACTCTATCAAGCATGATGTCCTTCTCCTACCTTCCATGCCCCCACTATATAAACACGAGACATCATTATTAAAGAGAGCAAAAGGAAGTAGACAAAGCTAAAGAAATCTGTCTCAAGACACAACGCTGGCACAAGTCACAAAATTCCCTGCACACTCTTGAAAGGGGTGGGTGACAGCCAAGGTGCTGTGGCAGGACGGCAGTGACACACGGCATCACCAGGAAAACCCAGGAAGCAACCAAACTGGGTATCTGCCACACATTCATTTTCTTCAAAACAACATAAAACATTGTGAGGGGGGAAGGGAAGGACGGCGGACGACAAGTACTTCTTACTTTTATACAAAGCTTCCCGGGTGGTGCAAATGGTTTAGACTTGACTACTAACCCAAAGACTGGTGCGCTGGAAAGAAGGGCCTGGCAACCTGCATCTATAAAGATTACAGCCAAGAAAACCCTACGGAGCAATTTTACTCTGTAACATGTGGCATTGCCATAAGTCGGAATCAACTTGACAGCAGTGTTTGGTTGGGTTTTTTTAAACCCTTACATGATTTTGTGGTTTGTCTTTAAAACAAGCATCTATCTATGTCTTTGGAGTAGGAAATGAGCCAGAAGTCCCTGTCCTCAAACTTCCTGCCTTCTTCCAAACAAAAACTTCCAAGTCTCACTTGAGTGAAAGCAGTTTAAGAATGCACTGCAAATACTGGCTGAAGGCAAAGCGTCTCACCTGTTGCTGTTGAATCTCAAAGGCGTTTCAGTATTTGCTATCTGTTCCTGCTTTCATTTTCAGGGGTATACCAACCTGGTTGCCTTCTAAGGTCTCAGATAAAGGCCTCATTAACAAATATTTGAAAAGCATGACATTTCCCAAGAGAGGAAAGAGATAAGCAAAGTTGAACAAACGAAAGGACAAATAAAATAAGAAGATTCACGTCACAGGGAGCCCAGAAAAGGCCTTTTAAACATCAAAGTATCAGAAAACTGGCCCAAGCCCTCACCTCCTGACTCTCAGGCAGCTCTGCCAGCACCTTCAGGATGTGATGCCTACCTAAAAGCCACCCCTGCCACCCCTCCAGAGCTCTAGGTGAGGAAGCTGTTAACAGCCTGCAATCTCACCCTTCAGGACACAGAGTCAGGAGGAGGGTGGGCTGCAGGAGACTGGAAAATGCCAGAAGTGAAGTGACTTAACAATGACACTTAGGGAATTCACTCAGAGAGCAGCAGGTCTAACACGTCAGGTCATGTTAGGCCCCAGTACGGATCTCAGCCCGTCTGGCAGGAGGGAAAAGGGGCTCCCTCGAAAGAATCAAGTGTGGCTGCTGTGCAGTGAGGTTTACGGTTCAAACCGGTTGTCGGATGGCTCTCTGTAAATACTGCTTCCCACTGGGGCTCCCTCTCCCCAGAAGACCCTCTGCCTTGCCGACTAGCTGCCAAAACTCTGAGGATCTCTCCCAGATGCAGGGCCTGAAGTGGCCCACAGCCACAGAAGAACTTCCTGGAGCACAGGGCCTGTTCCTCACCAGGCTACTTTGGTCTTGGCCCCAAACCCAGCTCCCTCCCTGGAGGCCTTAAAGAACAAACAGTGCAGGCAGAAGCAGCTGGAACTTGGGAACTTGGGACAGCTGACTCTCTCAGCTCTACAACCACAGGTCAACGTGGCCTTGACAAAGAGCCCATATCCTGATTCAACCAGGCTCACTGTTTCCCCCAAAACAATTGCTCCAGGGGACAACACTAGGGTGACAAGAGGCACAGACACTGGCCTTTCTACTCACCAAGTGTCCAGGTGCTTGGGGAGAGTCACTAAGTGAGAAGATGATGGGTTGGTGGGCTGGAGGGCCACCTGAGCAGAAGGCCCCGCTGGCTGGTGCAGTCCTGAATGCTCCAGAGTCACAGCTACGGCTCTCCTTTCTGGTAGCCTCCTTGAGAACCTCCGCCCAAATCCCAGGCCATCCAGAGCAAGCAGGAGGTGTTTCCCCACCCACAGCAACCTGCTTAGCAAGGCTCTGAACACCTTTTCCCCATCAATACTTCCTGTCTCCCTCCCTCCCCACTGGGAAGCCAGGCAGGCTGAGGCAGTACCTTTCTCCATCCATCTGACCACTCCAAGGATTCACAGGCCAATCTGGGGATCCTGGGCACTGACCTCACCATGGGCCAGGGCCAGGTATGTGCAGCCTGCACGCTTCCTTATCTGGGCAGGCAGAGGCTGGAATGGTACCAGCAGCTCACCTTTGTACATATGTACAAAAGCATTTATTCCAAAGGTGACTGGAGAGTGTCCAACAGCCCGCCTACCAGCTCAAGGGGGATGCCCAGGCCTTCCCTACAGGAGTGCCTGCCACCAGTGAGTGAAGCACCTGGGGGAAAAAGGTACCTCTCTTCCTTCTCACTTAGCAGAGCCCTCAGGGGCTGGTGGAGATCTGCAGGGTGTCCAGCATCAAGTGCTTGGAGCCTAGGGCCATGAGGAAGTACTTAGCTCCTGATGTTTCTGCACTGGGGGGGCTGGTCACCTGAATGACAACCACTAGCCCCTCAGAGGCGGTAGCCAAGCAAGAGAGCTGGAGCAGAGCTTGGACTCAAACAGGGCTGGGTTGGAATCCTAGAGCTCTGCCACTCACTAGCTGAGTGGCCTAGGGCAAATTGCTTCACCTTTCTGTGCATCGGTTTCCTTATATGTGCAACGATGTAGCTCAGAGAGATGAAGTAACTCATCTCTACTCCCAGGAAGGGACAGTAGTACAGCCGAGTCCCAAACTCATTTTCTGGCTCCTGGTCTAGGTTTTTTTTTTTTTTAAAATGACCCCAGAATGTTTCTCAGTAGCAGTTACAACTGACAAAGGAACAATCCCTTTTCCAAAACTACTGTCAACTATTCTCAAAAGTCAGTGAAAAGTCTTTCCAAAGTTCTCTGTCTTCAAACAAAAATAACCATCACAACTTTATGGTCCAGCAACCTGGAGGGTCCCCTGAAAACACGGTCCCTAGACTTGCTGCTGGCCCTGAGCTGAAACCAGTACTGAAACCACCTCTTCAGACAAAGAGTAGATTGGACTTGGGGACACAGAGTGATGCAGGTGGTGTGTGAACATTATGGCTTAATATACATGAGGCTGTACTACTGGTTTCTTTCTAGAGACAGGAGGAAGAGTGGAGAGGTGGCTGAGTGGAAGTAAAGAGTGGAAGAGTGTGCTGTCACAGAGTGAGGAGAGCAAATAGAGTTGCACAGAGGCAGGTATGCAAAATTGACTTGGATTGTATACTTTCACTTAATCACAATAAAAAAATTAAGGGAAAAATAAAAGAGCAGATTAGGCATGGAGAAGCAAGCAGAGATGGGGAAAGACAGATGTCATACCACACCAAGAACCCCAGAGCTGACACAGCAAGAAAGTCTTCCCTGAAGCCAGAACTTTTAAGCCTCTTAAGTGTTAGTAAATAAAACTGTATGTAAAAGCCAAAAAAACCTTCACAGGCACTACCTTAACCAGGTGATTCAAGGTAGCATTACTTCTGACGGGAGCCAAAGGGCGCTACCACGCTTCACATCAAGCGGTGGAAGCACGTCTCTCACCTGTTCAGGTTTCCCCTGAAATGTTAGCTAGAGTCACAAGGGAACAAGGGGACAAAGACTGAATGTGACCACTCAGAGAATGTAATCAGTGCCACTAAATTGCAAACGCACAAACTGCTGGGAACTGGTGTTAAGTGTTGCTCTGTATGTTCTCAACAACAACAAAACCAGTAAGATTAAAATTAGTTAATTAAAAAACAAACCAAAACAGAGAATGTGGACAAGCCATTGCTAACAACTGGTGGGAGCTTTCTGGGAAGGAAACACAGAAGTTCACTGTACCAGTCCAACCAAACTGTAGCTTTGACCTTTTTGTAAATTAATAGTAGGGGAAGACTAAAAGCAGTTCTGCCTTCAGCTTGCCAAAGAAGAGTCACAGCTGAAACATGTTTAAATCTCTTCCTATTGTCCAGAAAATAAAAACCTATGCTTCTCTGCCATCCCAGGCTTGGCACACTTTCTAGTCTTGTCTTCTACAGAACTCTACGACCCAAACCATCTTTGCCACCCAAAGCTGATTACGGTTCCAAAACCACTGGTTGAAACGTCGTTGGTTTGTTCATTCAACAGCTTTTACAGAGCAGTTTCTTGGGGACAGGCACTACCTCTGGGTCAGCCTCAAAACTGGGTCCCGCAGATATCCTGATGGACAGAACACAGCAGCCACCCTGTAGAGCTCACCCACCAGGAACCCCAAAATACTTGGCTTCCTCCTGCCTGCCTTGTGATACCTCTTTACGAGTATTTCGATGCAAGAATTTCTTCCCTACATTTCTTGGGAAAGTTGTATGTTTCACCCAATCCCCAAACCTGAGAAACTAAAAAAAAAATAAGTGGGAACTATTACAATCCTCTTGTGAGAAAGAAAGCTTAACCATCAACCTAGAAGTATTTCTGGTTGGAAGGAAGCCACTGACAAATCAAGTCTAAAATAGTACCAAAAACTCTGACAGGTGAAGTTGAAGGTTAAGGCTGACATTTCTGGACAGGAGAGAAGTACTGATCATCTAATCAGTCTGGATTGTTAACCATGTCATAAGCACATGCTCCCGACTCTGCTGCAAATGCTAAGACATTCTTGGAAGCAAAATAAATGTTTATATACACTGTATACTTTAGGCAAATCTACTGTAGACAAATCCTGTGAGTTCTATTTTTAAAAATAACAAATTTTGGAAGCACACTAAATCTTCGAACTGACAATTTTGACATGTGACTCTGTATAGTGCTTTTAATCTTGTTTGGAGATCTGAACGTGAGGTTATTCAAATATCGTCTAGTAACGTTTGCTAGCATTTTCTAGATTTGATTATTTGCTACTACACAAATGCAAAGACAAGAAGTGAATGTTGTGGAATTCTCAGATACATACTGAAAAAACTGATCTAAATTGTGAATTAGCAAAGGCTATACTGGTGGCATAATGGTTAAGTGCGACAGTTACTAAACGAGAGGTCAGCAGTTCAAATCCACCAGGTGCTCCTTGGAAACTCTATGGTACAGTTCTACCCTGTCCTGTAGGGTCACCATGTGTCAAAATCAACTTGACGGCACAGGGTTTGGTTTTTCATTTTTACACTTACTGCAATGGCAAAACCAAATTTGGGGCAAGCTGACAGAGTGCTTTCAGTCACTTAAAAAGGGAACAAGCATATGCAAAGCAACATATACGCCAATGCCCAACTTGAAGATACTTTTGGACACACATTCAACAATTCAACCAACATAAATGCAAAATGAAAGAAATGTTTCTACTTCTGGAGAATTTATCTTGTAACAAAGATCAACACTACAGGAAACAGCAATTGATGCTGTTTAAAATTTCACTTCAGATCCACACAAATCTGGCCAGTTGATTTCTGACGAACATGAAAGGCATCTCAATAGACAATTGAACAAATAGTGTTGAAACAACTGAAACAATCCAAATGCAGAAACATAAAATAAATCACACACACACAAAAACCTGTCATGGATTGGATTGTGTCCCCCCAAAAATATGTGTAGCCATGTGGCTGGGCCGTGATTCCCAGTGTTTTGTGATTGTGCTCCATTTTGTGATTTTCCTGTGTTGTATGTTAAAGCATTAGGGTGGGACTGCAAATTCTGTCACAGAATTACCTCCCTGCTCCACTGTAAAGGCAATTTCCCTGGAGCATGTCTTGCCCCACCCTTAATCCTTTTGTCCTACAAGAGATAAAAAGGAAAGGGAAGCAAGCAGAAAATTGGGAACCTCACACCATCAAGAAAGCAGCACCAGGAAAAGAGTGCATCCTTTAGACCTGACGTTCCTGCGCCAAGATGCTCCCTGGACAAAGACTGATACAATACTGGACTTTCTTCCAGAGCCGACAAGGGGAAAAGCCTTCCCCTGGAGCGCATATCTTGAATTTGGACTTGTAACCTATCTGTGTAAAAATAAACTTTCCTTTGTTAAAGCCATCCACTTGTGGTATTTCTGTTAGAGCAGCACTGACTAAAATAAAACCCTTGATCTATGTCTGATACCCTACATAGTAAGTAAAAATGGATCAAAGACACAAGTGTAAAGTTATAAACAGTAAGACTTAAGAAGAAACGTAGGAGAAAAATCTTTGTGACCTTGGGTTAGGCAAAGAGTTCTTAGATATGACACCAAAAACACGATCCATGTAAGAAAAAAAATGATAAATTACGAATGCTCTTTAGAAGACACACTATCAAGGGAATGAAAAGACAAGCTACTGACTAGGAGAAAACATTTGCAAAATATGTATCTCACCGAGCCTTGTATCCATAATATATAAAGAACTCTTAAATCTCAACAATAAGAAAACTCCACCCAGTGCCGTCAACCCAGTAAATCCAATAGGCAGGCAAAAGATCTGGACACTTTACTAAAGACAACAAATAAATGGCAAATGAGCACACAAAAAGATGCCCAACAATACTGGTCATCAGAAAAGTCCAAATTAAACCACAACAGCATAATACTGCATACCCATTACCATGGCTAAAACAAAACCACCCAAAATGACAATACCAAGTCCTGACAAGGCTGTAGGGAGATGAACTCTAATACATTACTGGTAGGAATGCAAAATGGCACAGTCATTTGGAAAACAAATGTTAGTTTGGCAGTAGACAGGTTTATAGTTTGGTGGTAACAAATACTTGCCATAGATTCAGCAATTCCATTCCTAGGTATCCTCAAGTGAAATGAAAACCTAAGCTTAAACAAAAATCTGCATGCAAATATTTACAGCAACTTTACCATAATTGCCCCAAACTAGAAACAACCTAAATGTTCGTCAAACAAAACACAAATTAATGAACTGCTGCATATACACAGTGGAATACTAGTCAACAATATGAAAGGAATAAATTTGATACCCACAAGACCTGGGATTAATTTCAAGCACATTATGCTAAGACTCAAAAGGCTATATACTTTGTGATTCCATTTATATGGCATTCTGGAAACGACAAAAGTATAAGCATGAAGATGAGAGGTTAAGTGGATAGGGAATTTTGATTATAAAGAGGTAGCATGAGAGATACTACTTTTTTTAGAGAATAATGCTTTTGGTTTTTTATCTGCATTATGGTGGTGCTTATACAACAGCAGATTTATCCAAACTCACAGAATTGCACGCCAATACAAATTTTAGTGAAAAAGTGAATGTCATGTATGGGCAATTTAAGAATAAAATTAAAAATGCTTACTGTAAGACTAACTTTTAAATATTATCTTTAAGTTATGAAATGATTTTTATTTGGCATTCATTTTATGTTAATGTTTTCTTTCATCAAATGAGAAGCCCTGGTCATTCAGTGGTTACGCATCTGGCAGCTAACCGAGAGGTTAGCAGTTTGAACCCACCGGGCCTGTCAATCTGCTTCCAAAAGTTCATAGCCCTGAAAGCCTATGCAGCAGTTCTAGTCTGCACACATGGGGTCAATTTATAACAACAACAGTATGACATTCTTCTTTAAAAATTCGTAAAGTATTAGGGAAAATACAGAATAACTTACGGCTGTGGGAATTACTATTTTTTTGTTCCAAAATCCTAAAAGCTGAAAATTGTTGGGAATTTGGAAATGCTCCAGTTCTGACATTTTCTCAGCCAGACTTTGCTGTGATCCCTATGGCAACCCTCCAACCATCTCCAGCCAGAGAGTCCTATTCAATTAAAAAACCATCTATGGCATTGATTTGGATAGCAATTACATGCAAAAGTTCTGGCCTAGACCCTTATAGGGAATGGATGCCAAATGAGGGAGACAGCCTGTCCTTGAAGAGGGCAAGCCCAAAAGCCAAAGAGCAGAGTCCACGCAAGAAGTGGTGAAGGTGTATTTCTAAATTGAGAGAAGTGGGAATGATTTTGGAGGAGCTGGCATTCCTTTAGGCTGGGCTACACAGGTAGGAAAGACCCTCCCAGGGAAGGCCAAGGTAAGCCAGCCAACAAAGAGCACACCTGGGAAGGGTAAGCTGTCCCCTTTGGCGGGGACATCTACTTCTTAGAAGGACAGTCAGGGGAGATATGGGGCCAGGACATGGCTGGCCATGAACTCCTAGTTATGAAGGAGCCAAGGGGCAGGAAACCCTGGTGGCCCAATGGTTAGCTGCTACATCTGCCAACTGAAAGGTTGGCCATTTGAATCACTATGAGTTGGAATCCACTCAATGGCAGCTTTTTTTTTTTAAGAAGCAAGGGAGGGACTACAGTGCTGTTTCAATGACAGGATTCTAACCCCCATGTAGGAGACACAGGTTCGACTCCTAGCCAATGCACACCTCAAAAGCACAGCCACCCTCCACTGGTGAGCAGAGGCTTATGTTCTGCTATGATGCTGAACAGGTTTCAGAGAAGCTTCTGGAGTGAGACGGACTAGGAAGAAAGGCCTGTTGATCTATTTCCAAAATGCCAGCCAGTGAAAACCCTATGATCACAATGGTTCAGTTCCACTGTACATGGAGTAGCCATGAAGTAGGGAGATAACTTGAAGGTCACTGACGACAAGAAGTGTGGCGTTAATGCTGAGGCAAAGGGGAGGGCAGAATCAGAGGTGTGCTTTAGTTTCATCACCTGTCAGAGTAGACAGAGGCAGACAGTTTTGCAGTGTGGCTTCTGAAATGACAGAGAATAAGGATCTGAATAAAATCTCTCATCCCTTCATTATTCTACACTCTCATAACTTCTAACTTTCTAGCACACAGGAATCTGCCTACCCCCAGCTTAGGCTGTTCCTCCCACTAGAATAGCTTGCTCCCTTCTTACCCTAGTGCCCCTCAGCCTTCAGGCTTCAGCTTCAATAGCACTTCCTTGGAAAAGCATTTACAACATGCTCCCACAGTCCCCATATCACCTCAGTCAGCCCTTTCCCCATTTTCCTGTTACTGCATTTTATTTGTTTTTTTAATTAATTTATTTTTATATTAAGTATACGAGTTGGACCCAACTGACGGCAGTGGATTTTTTTTAATTAAGTATATGATATTTATATATCACATGTGTTATATTTACTTGCTTACTTTATAACTGCAGTATAACGTACTTAAGAGTGTGAAGTCTGAATTAATCTTAAATATTAAAAAAAAAAACAACCAAACCCAGTGCTGTTGAGTCGATGCCAGCTTATAGCAACCCTACAGGACAGAGTAGAACTGCCCCATAGTTTCCCAGGAACATGTGACAGATTTGAGCTGCTGGCCTTTCGGTTAGCAGCCTTAGCACTTAACTACTACACCACCAGAGTTTCCAGTCTTAAGTATTCAGCTCTATAAATTCTTACGTTCATAGACATCCACAAAACGCACCCATGGTATTGCTGTGGGGAAAGCACACAATCAGAGTTTTAAAAAACTGTCCTGTAATGATATCAGTTTAGATTACTGAGCCCATGCCTACATGCCAGACATGGCTACAAATATTTTTTACATAGTACTCAGTCATCTCAGCAGCTTTGTGAGGTAGAGGCTTATTATTTCCACTTTATACAAGAAACTGAAGGCACATGTAGGAAAGGGACACAATGCACATATATACAAGTATGTATACGGAAAATGCTTGCAAGAATAACACAGGATACTTGGCATCTTCATCTGTGGGAGCAAGACTGGAGATCCTGAGTCAGATGAAGAGTCCGTTTTTGGTTATGTAATTTTCTGATCTATATGCCATTTTTATAATAATAAATATTTGTAATTTAAAACACAAGCTGTTTAATAATAAATATTTTAATTTAAAACACAAGCAGTTGCTGAGAGTTCATCCTGAGGGTGAACTGAGGACAGCCCTTTGAAGCCTAGGCCCCGGCCTGCAGGGAGACTTGCACTATCAGTCAAAGCAGGAGACACGAGACAGTCTGTGAGCTCACCTAGAGCGATTGCTGGGACCCTGATAAGGAGCAACAATTGATGCAACTCTACCTTTTGTCTGACATCCAAAAGCTAGGAGCTGAGAGCCCCAAGCCAAAGGCTGAGAAGGGGGGTCCCAGGCCATGGATCAACATTGCCCACCCTTTTGTGCGGCCCCAACTGATCAAGGCCTTTCTCTGGGAGAGACCTGGCTTCCCTACCTCCTACCAAATATGCAAACCAAGACTGGAAGAAGCAGTGTAAGGCAGGCAGAGGGCACAAAACCCTCCAGAGCGCTCACTGACTCCCTAGCTCCAAGTGCACAAGGCAGGTTTCCTGGGGCCAGAAACAACCATGTGCTGAAGCGGTGAGAGAAAGGCTGCAGCAACCAGAAAAGCTGTAAGGGCAAGACTGTCAGTCTCTGGGTGCCTCTCTCCTCTAGGGAGCCCATTCTGAAGCTTCTTCTTGACCTTGAGGAATCAGAGGGCCCTCAGGGTCAACCAACCAATTCCAGTTACCAGGTTGACACTGAGGTGGCTTCCATCATCATCACCTTCCTGGTTTGCATTCGAATGAACTCTTGCATGACACCTCAATCTTGAAGCTATCTCCTTATCTCTCAATATTATGGAACATCCAGAGTCACCAAGTCCTAAATACATCTTCAGTGCACCTTCGTTGTTTTTCCTGCAAGTTTCCACACAGTCTCTGGTCCCTGCTTCCACTCTCCACCCTCTCCCCAGTCTGCAGCCAGAACGGTCGTTCGAAAACATAAATCTGATCACTATCTACTTCCTGCCGAAAACCCTGTAATCACTTCCTGTCACCATCAGAAAACCCAGACTCCTGACTGTGGTGCATAAGGCCCTTACTGATCCCGGGTCTGCCTCTCTCTTGCCAGCCTGCTCTCTTCTCATGCACCCTGGTCAAATGGACCTTGCTCCCCACACATGGTCCAGGTCTCTGGCCATACCCTTCATCAGCACCTGTTTCCTCCTAGCCCCCCTTCCTGTGTCTTCGAGGAAGCCCCTCCTTTAGGAAGCAAGCTTCTCAGTCCAGGTGGGTCAGACAAGTCTGGCTGGGCTTCTCTTCAGTTCCTCACCCATAAAAAGGGCCAATACCCCCATCTGACAGGCTGGGTGAGAGCACGACACAATAAATGCTAAGGCCTTGAAAACTGTCAAGTTCTATACAAACACAACTGACAATAAAATATCTCCCTTTCCATTTCAGAGGACTCTCTCAAAGGTCCCTGGTAACCAACTCTTGTCCACTAGTCAAGAGGCTCTTTGCCAGCCTGGTGAGGTTGCCATCTCATTGCTGCAATGGCACCACTGACTGCCTTCTCAAAGCCTTCTCTTCCGGGGCCGCCCAAGACTGCTGCTGGCTCTCCCTTCACCCACCCTTGAAATGGTGATTTCCCTCTTGTACCCCAGTTCTGTCCTGGCTGACTTCCCTGCTCACTGCACAACCCATCTACTGGCGACTTCACATGGGGCCACTGCACCCTACATTTCTGCCCGGGGCCTCTCTCCTGCGTATCAGATGAGTGCTCAAACCCCTGAGCCTCAGGCTAGCAGGACACCTGGCAGGAGCGGGTGCTCAGTGTGTGTTTGATGAACTGAGCCTCCTGTGCCTTCCTCTCTGCCCCCTGAAACTGCTCCATCTCCAGTGTTCCTTGTATGTGTCAATGCGACACCAACTTCCCATCACACAGGCTGAAAACCCACTGTTACTTGGTTCTCCCCCGCAAATGACTGTTCAACCATCTCATCTGACTTTTCCACCAAGTGCTGCTCTCCCAGCTCAGGCCTTGCCCAACCTCACCCAGGCCTGCCTCCAGATACTCCCTTGCTTCAGTCCAGCCTCCCCACTTCTACCAGTGACATTCCTAGGCCCAGAGTTGATCTGTCATGCCCCAGCCCACAAATCTCTTGTGGATTTCTGTGTCCAAAGAATAAAATCTTATCATGCCATTCAAAGCCTTCCATACACTGGTAATACACAGTGGCTAAGAGCAGTAAGGACAATGACATGCATTGAATGATTCCTATGTGCCTTTCAACCCTCACAACAACCTTGAGAGAGGGGACACTGGGAACACAATTTTACAGATGAGGACTACGGGACAGAACGATCCAGTAAATTGCTGAGGGTCACAGTCTGAGTTGGTAACCAGTGCACTGTGTCAAAACTATGAACATTTCTTGAAAGACTCTAAATTCTTACAGGCTGGCATATGCCTTAAAAAAAAAAAGTTTGCAGCAACTTTCTCAGTGCCTCCCCAACTTCCCAAAGGGGACTTGGGGGTATTAGTCTACACCATTGCTTCTAGTTTAAGCCACTGCTCTTTTTGTCTCTCTACCCACTAACCCATTGCCATTGAGTCGCTTGTGACTCATAAGAGACCCTACAGGGCACTGAAGAACTGACCCACAGGGTTTCCAAGGATGTAAACTTTTACAGAAGCAGACTGCCATATCCTTCTCCTGCAAAGTTGCTGGTGGCTTTGAACCACCAATCTTTCGGTTACTAGCTGAGTGCTTTACAACTGCTCTACCGGGGCTGCTCCCTGTCTCTGCTTAAAAGCCAAAACAAAACACTGTCATCAAATTGATTCTGATTCATAGCAACCCTACAGGAAAGAGCAGAACTGTCCCACAGAGTTTCCAGGGAGCGCTTTGTGGATTCGAACTGCTAACCTTTTGGTTAGCAGCTATAGCACTTAACCACTACCCTGCCACGGTTTCCATGTCTCTGCTTATTAGCTGCTAAATCTAATTCTTACTTGGTTCATGAATAAACTCATTAAACTTGGTTTTCTTAAATGATTCAGTTCTGACTTGCAGTTCACAAGGGTGATCAGCACCTCTAACCTCTCGTCCTTACAATGTAATGGTAATTTGCCATTAATTACTGCTCACTGCTTTTCTGTGATCTTATTTTTCAAACAAGAATATTGAAAGAGGACTAATGGGAAGCCAGGAGGATGAATGGATGGAAGCAGAAGGAAGAGACGTAGGCCCAAGTGAATCAGGGAGATGAAGGATGGAGGCAAGAAGGGGAGCAGGAAAATTAGAAGCAAAAGAGTGAGGAGCTGAGAGGGGAAGTTATGGCAGCAGTGGGAGGCAAGAGGACAGAGTGAAGAGAAGGGGGACACAGGGAAACAGCACAGACCAAGGAGAGATGGGAGAGGAAAGAGAAGGGAGAATCAAAGTCTGCTGCAGCAGCAGTTACCTTAGAGAGCACTGGCTGCAGCGGGGCACAGTGCCAGGCACTTTATTTGCCTTCTCTCTAATCTTCAATCCCCTGAGGTAAGTACTGCCTGCCTCATTTTACAAAGAAGGTTAACTGTGGCTCTGAGATATTCAGTGACTTTCCCTCAGTCACAGAAACTGGCAGAGGCAAAAGACTTTCTGGAAGTCTCCTTAAAAGCCAGGAGGGACATCATCTTTGCATTTCCCTTCCTCTATCCTACTGTCTGGAACGTGAATGTAATAGCTGGAACTATAGCAGCCATTCTGGACCATAAGAACAACAGTCACACCCTGAGAATGGCAAAGCAGGAAACTGGAAAGCGCCTGAGTCCCTCATGACACAGTGGAGCTCTTAACCACAGGCTAGGACTAGAGACTTACCCAACCCAGTTGGAGATCCCCATCCACAAGTCCATCCATAACTGTTTCAGACCTCAGCTTGCTGCATTTCCCTCCAGTCTTTCAAAACAGGACCCACTCCCAGAGATTCTGATTCAGCAATCACTCTCAGAGATTAAATCTCCTAGAATAATGGAAATCAGACTTGAAAAGTCCAGGAATCTTTCTGACAGTTCACAGGACAACCCTGATGCCTCAAAAGCAGCAGCTGCTGGTGACCTACTGGAAACCCCAAATCAGCAGCTGACATTGTAAAGTTAACCTTACTTAGAAAAATGGAAGAAAAAGAGAAGTTCACAAAGATCAAGAGAGAGCACATTTGGGATGAACCTCTAGAATAAAAAAAAAAAAAAAGTCATCCTAGTTTAATTTCTGACTATTCTGTAGCAGTGCTAGCAAATCATCCAAACAAAACAACAACAACAACTGATGGTTCAGCCCTCAGAAAGACAATATTCCCTTTGGGAAAAGTACAGTTTGCACACAGAGGCATCACGGGGAATTACTGTCTTGCACTGTTGCCTGAAATCATGAATTATGGTTTTGGCAAAGAATACTGGATATACCATGAACTGCTAGAAGAACAAAGACGCTTGTCTTGAAGCAGTACAGCCAGAATGATCCTTAGAAGTGAAGATGCAAGACTCTGTCTCATGTACTTTGGTCTGTTAGCACGAGGGATCAGTCCCTAGAGAAGGACATTATGCCTGGTAGACAGTCATCAAAAAAGAGACAGACCCTCAGCAAGACGGATAGACAAGGTGGCTGCAACAAGGGGCTCAAACACAGCAATGATTTTAAGGACAACGCAGGGCCAGGCAGAGTTTTGTTCTGTAGTACACAGAGTTGCTATGAGTCAGAAGTGATTCAACGGCACCTAACAGTACTGTTGTCTGCCACTTCCTGTGTGCTAGAAATTCTCTCCAACTAGACTGTAAGCTCTCTGAGGACAAGTACTAAGTCATTACTACTTTGTTATCTTTGGCAAAGGGTACCTAGCACAGATGGTACCAAGCTCAGAGTGCTTAAGATAAATGATCACAACTGATATATCTCAGGAAAGACCTACAGCAACACCTGTAAAAGCTAGAATGTGTGTAAGGTGGAAACCTGTCAGAGAAGGAAAATGCAAATATTTTCTATAAAAATAAGGGATAGAAAAGTAGTAAGACTGAATCCTTTAAAACGTGGAGAATTCGCGAGCCCTAGGAAAACAAGTCGGTCTTGCTTAGTTCTGCCTCTTACAGGTTTCACCGTAATGGGAAGAAATCAAGTGTGTTGGTCAAAATTGTCCACAAACCCCAGCCTTGTGCCTGTCTCTGAGTTCAAGTTGATTTCCCGAAATCCCAGCAAAGGGGACTAGGGTCAGTGTTGTCCTTATCCATCACTCCCACCAGAATGTTGTCTGATGGACACTATCTGTGGATCTTTAGAGGTCAAACGCCCTTTTTCTCTGAGAATATTCCTCTGAGTGATTTGCAGAAGTCCAGAGAATTCAGGTAAAGGAGAGGAGGGATGGCGCAGACTCTATTTAGCCCATTCTGGGTCCTATTCAATCTTCCCTTTTTAGTAGCTGAAATCTCAGCAGGGTGGCAACCTTTGCAGGGTTAGAAGCGATGGGCAGCCATGGGCACGGATGATGCTCAGCTCTAAACACCGGGGTACTCTGCTTTCAGAAGGAACCCTGGTGGTGCAGTGGTTAAGCACTAGGCTGCTAAGTGAAGGGTCCGCAGCTCAAATCCACTAAAGACTCTGCAGGAGAAAGACATGACAGTTTGCTTCTGCAAAGATTACAGCTTTGGAAATCTTATAGGGCAGTTCTGCTCTGTTCTGTCAGGTAGCTGAGTCAGAATCAGCTGGATGACAATGAGTTTGGTTGGTTGGGAGTTTTACTGGGCTTTCAGACCCTGGTCTCCTTGGAGGCCCCCTGGCACAATGAATCCTCCATTCCTACAGCAGCTATCCCTTTCAGAAGAACAGCCTAATTCTAAAATTAGAGGTTCCTAGTACCCACTAGGATTCTCTTTAGCTTATATTCCTCTGCCTGGCACTCAGAGAACGCGAGTTTGTAGACAGATTGCAGGATATGCATTCTTAAGGCCGGAAATCACTTTAATCTCTAGGATTTAGTGGCTTCTGGCCACTGGCTTGCTTTAAAGTCTCAGACACCCTCAGCTAGAACTGTCATCTTATGTTCCAGCCACACTGACCTCACTTCCATTCAAACTTCCCTGCTCCTGGCTATCTGTGCCATACAGCACTCTCAACCTTTGCCATTAGTGGACCAGGGAAATCAGTGCAATTCAATTCAACAGGTAAAGCTAGCAGCCACCACACTGAGGGGTGAAATGCCAGGAGCTTCAAGCACCAAGAAATACAAGACCCTGCTCACAGGAGGCTAAGATTCTGCTAAGGAGAGGAGGCATGTGAATAAGCAGAGACCTACAGAGTGATAATGACTATAGAAGGAGACCACAGGAATAGCACAGGCTACTGTCTACAGGGATCAAGGAAGACAGCCAAGGAGTGACAGGCAGCTCCCAGGAGGGACATAAGCACCTGCAAAGGCGGAGAGGCCTGGGGCTGTGGCCTACTGGAGACAGCAACCACCAAGGAAGGGAGTGAACAGGAATTCGGTTTACTACATGCTGGATGCTGCCCACAGGGCTGGACAACCCCATTTATTCCCCAGTAAAACTAAACGGCACAACTGCAATAATTGCCCTTTTATAGATAAGAAAACTCAGGCAAGGAGAAAATAAGTAACTTGTCCAAGGCCAGAAGTTACCAGCAGATGAAGACAGGCAGTCAGACTCCAAAACCTGTATACGACGTGCAAACTGTTCCATTTGCTAGAGTATAAAAGACAAACACTAAGTTTACACAGGAGAGGCAGACAGGCACTGAATCGTCAAGGCGGCTATGCTACGTATTTGGACTTGAACTTGCACCAATTTACTGGACTGAGTTAGTATGAAAGAGCTGCCTCTTCCCACGACAATCACGTAGAAATATTAGATGAAACAAAACAAATGACATCTGAAATGTAAAGCCAAACTTGAAACAGAAATTTCCCTGCATGCCAGAAATGACCAGAAAAATCAGTAAGTGGAACTGATACCACTTTTATATGAAGGCATTTTAATGCTGAGCTGCTCCCAGAGATGTGAGAGACAGAGGGTGGGAGCCCAGGAATTGAGACCCAGTAATCAAGATGAGAGCCTCAAAGGGCTGACCTGGTTGGGAAAAGCCTCCAGAGAAAACCCTGTCCCATGGGGAAAGGAACAGGAAGCAAGGTGCTGTAGGGTAGGAGTGGGAGGAGCTCACCCACAGGAAACTCAACTGCTGTCTCTGCACCAGGCTTTATAAGGCAAATTAACGTCTGTAAACTTTCACTTAATCTCCATAAAATAGTATAACAATAAAAGAAGCTAAACTAGTTCCACCCATGAGCCTGAATGAATTTGCATTTTCAGAGGTGAGGGACCGCCAAAATGAGAAATGAACACAAAAACTGAGCCAGGACCACAGAAACTTCCGGAGCCCCACCAGAAGCAAACAGACTGCTTTGAGGGTCACCCTGACCAGCAAGGACACAGACTTGACCAGAAGAAGTAGAATCCCTCTGAGCTGAATGAGCAGGTGAACCAACAGTGGGTAGGTGAAAACTGGCAGGAAAGCAGAGGCTGAATTTGAGTCAGCTTGTTGGAGCTTGGGATGCTCCGTGTATAGGCTGAGTGACTCCACTGACCCCTAAATCTCTACAATTTTAAACATAACAGTGTCAGACACAGTGCTAGACACTACATAATTGAATCCTCACAACAACCTACTACCCCTGCCTTCCAAAAGAGGAAACAGAAGTTCAGATGGGTTCCTAGTTCGTCAAACACCTTCAGTTAACATGTGGTGTAGAATCAGGATTTGAACCCAGACCCACATCACGCAGCTTTCTGTGTCTCCTGGCACTGCCACTATTCCTGGCCAAGAGAACAGAACAATAAGGCCGGGCCCAGAGCCAAGGCTACCGAGCACAGGTTTGTGCACAGCTGCAGTCCAGGGACGGATCCCTGCAGGATTTAGTTCAAGTTGTCAATTCCAATTCACCACAATTAATCAGTAATTCAATGAGTGCTATATGTAGGAACTGTGTCTGCTAGGAGACTCTGGGTTGTACAGTTAAAGATCTTGTCTGCTAATCAAAAGGTTGGAGGTTCAAGGCCACCCAGGGGCACCTTAGAAGAAAGGCCTGGTGACCTACTTCTGAAAAATCAGCCACTGGAAACGCTATGGAGCACAGTTTTACTCTGACACACATGGGATCGCCAGGAGTCAGAATCGTCTTGACTGCCACTGGTGGTGGTGGTAAGCCAGGCACTGTTCTAGACCCTAGGGATATGGCACTGAGTGAGACTGTTACTCCCGGAGCTGACATCCTGGGGCACAGACAACACACAACCAACAAATAAGCAAGGCAATTTCAGATGAAGCTAAGTGCTGTGAAGAGCTCGTGACTAAGAGAGTGAGTAGGGGGCCTGGGGTCCCACAGAGTTCCATGCCAATCCCAGACTGCCTGCTTGCAGAGAAGACAGCCATAGTTTAAAGCGCATACCTGGGGTTTCATGTCAAGCCTAACCCTAACAGTACAAGCCGCATATGTTATCCGTTTCCCAGCACTACTGTAACCAATTACCACAAGCTTGGTGGCTCAGTCCAACAGAAACTGTCTCACAGTTCTGAGAAGAGTGAGAAAGAGTGGGGAGAACACCCACATGCAGCCAGGGGAAAGAGGAAGAGGAACCAGGACAGCAAAGGCTAAAGGCACAGAGCATAAGGGAAATGGGGACCCAGGGAGGATGGAGATGGACGCAGGGGCTGGTCTTGTTCTCCTGCATATTCTAGAGCCTAGTAAGTCACCAGGCATAGAACAAGCACTTGGTAATCAGTGATGCAGTAATAAAACAACAGACAGTTATATAAGAGAGACCCAATGTCTATGATTTCTGAGGTGCAAACAAAAGAAGTTAAAGGCATTTATGGTGCTTGCAATCTCCACAAGTTACAAGAGGCATTATCTTCTTACAGGGATGTGGTGAGTTGGGGAAGGCTTGGAGCAAATCCTAAAAGGGAATGTGATATGAAGACCACAGGAGATGAATGAAGGGGTGACCAGCCAGTTGTTGCTGGCGAAGGTGAATCTGCAGGGCCTTGAGTGCCCTCATCACAGGGTACACAGTGAGCTCCTGGATACACACAAGAGCTGTCCCAGCCAACCAGCTCCTCCTGCAGTTCCCAAGTATATACTCCACACGTGGGGCTACGAAAATAAACAGATGCCACAACTCACTTTGGGCAGAAGAACTGCCCAGAGGGAGAGGCTGCTCCTATGGCCCAGGGTGACCTGCCCTGTGTCCCCGACCAGCTCTCCAGGATGGCTCTTCGTTATGGGCACATGGCAAGCTCTCCTAGACAGGAAGTGTGTGGAAGGCAGCAGGCGGGCTGTACCTAGCAGGTGACTAAGAACTAAGGTAGCATTTACTATACTGTGGGTGCCTACCACCTTCAGAGGGGACAGACTGGGTGACTGTGTCAGACTTCCTGGAAGCACTTCCTCATTTCTATTCTTGAGAACATACAACTTCCAGAGTGACGTTTCTCCTGATGACTTTAAAAAACGGGGCTGGAAGCTGTATCTTTTTGCACGCACTTTCCCAGTCCACATTTACCCACTTCCCAACATGCCCGTAACTGGCAGGGGAAATGGCAAGTGAACACCATGCAGTCTCTCTGTGGACAACAGGAAATAAAGCAATGCAGTGAGGCCCCAGCAAGTCAGAACTCCCAGATAGCACCACCGTACCTAACGGACAGGCCTTCGGCGGCCCACAAAATGAGGTGTGTGTGTGTTCCACGCTAACCGGTTAGTAGGTCAGAGAGTGATACAATTCTAAAAGATGACAGAAATATAATTCCAAATGATCACAGGTAAATTCATGTAAATTAACCCCAACTCAAAAGCACAGAGGATCAGGTACTCTCATATACTACAAATGAGAAGGTACATTAGTATAACTTCCTGGACTTTGGCAAAATGTATGAAATTCTTCTATTTGGATTCATTAAAATTATCTATCTGTCTACATACCTGTTAAGTCAATTCTGACTCACAGCAATCCTATAGGACAGAGCATAATTGCCCTCATGGGGTTTACCCACATACACACACACATTTTTTTTAACTGAATAACTTACAAAGAGCCAGGAGCTGTGCTAGGCAGTGGGAAGATAATGTTCAAGAGATAAGCCCAGTCACCAAGAGCTTCTGTTTCAGAGATTCAGACAATAAACCAACAAATAAACAGGATGAGTACACGGAGAACCCTCAAGGCAGGGAGTTGGCGGGGGGCACTGCAGACAGACAGCTCATGGGGCCCCTCTCTGAGCTGGGGACATCTCAGGTGAGACTGAAAGGTAAATGGGCTGCGAGAAGAGCTGGAGAAAGAGCAGGGGTGCAGGGTGGGCTCCAGGGCAAGGCCTGAAGGCAAGTAAAAGATGAGTGTACTCAAACCGCTCTGAGAGAATGGGTCGTACCTGCAGGAACAGACAGAGGAAGATAAGTCAAGAGACTATTCCCAGAGTCCCGGTGAGAGATGCTGGTGGGAGGAGGGGAGTAACAATGGGGGTGGAGGGGACAGACAGCCCAGGGCACCTGTGGCTTCCAGAGGCAGAGCCCCCAGGCCTCACTGGCTGGCTGTGGGAGATGAGTGGGGAGAGTGGTGAGTCCTGAAGTTTTTTGCTAGACTTACTATCTGCATGGCTGGTGGTTCCTTCTCCTAAGAGGGGAGAACAGGGGAGGTTTGGGGCGGAAGGCTGGGACTCAACTGTTATGGTTTGAGGTGTCCAGTGACTTCAAGCAGCCAGCTAGATATGGGAATCTGAAGCATAGCGAGGTCTGGAGCCCAATAAGGTGGCAAAAGCACATGCCCTTTGACCTGAGTAACTCCACAGCTAGGAACTGATCTTAAGGCAACCATCAGGGATGTACACAAAGAGTCACAGACAAATTACCATGGCAACAGACACAACAGCAAAAGATTAAAATAATGTAAATGTTTACCAGCAGGCAGGGCTGGTTAAATATGTTCAGATATACTCATAAAATAGACTGCTATTCAGCCATTAAAAATACCTTCCGGAAAACTATGTTCAAGTTGTTCATGGCGTACAATTTTAAAGCAGATTTTAAAACAGTATCGCAATTATGCTCTGTAAAAGAAGGTAGTCACAAGACCATATATGATCCTGTTTATATGAAATGTCCAAAATAGGCATCTACAGAGACAGAAAGTAGCTCAGTGGTTACCTGGGGCTGACGGCCAAGAAAGCCCTGATGGCAGAGTAGTTACATGTACGGCTACTTATCAGAAGTTTGGTGGTTCAAACCTACCAGCTGCTCTGCAGAAGAAATACGTAGCAGTCTGCTTCCATGAAGATTGGAAACCCTGTGGGACAGTCTTATGCCACCCTATGAGGACCCTATGAGTCAGAAGTGATGCCACACAATGGCTTTTTCTTTTTTGGTGGGGTGAAAGGGTTGGGGGGAGCAGGGAGAGAATGAAGAGTGATTGATGATACAAGATTTCTTTATGGAATGATGTAATGTTCTAAAATTAGATTATGGTGATGGTTTCACTAAATACACTAAAACCATCAAATTGTGCTTTTAATAAGCAGGTGAACTTTATGATGTCTTAAAGCACAATTTAAAAAAGTATGAAGGTGTGTGTGTGTAAAAGCACAGAGTATCAAAATATTAACAGCTGTGATTTTTCTGAGAGGAAGGTTTTAGGTGATTTTTATTTCTCTGTATTTTCCAAATATTTTAAAATGTACTTGAGAAAAAAAAGAAGTCAGTCAGTTTATTTAACTACCAAAGACATTAGCCTGGTTTTTAAAACTCACCTCTACAAGTAGGAAATCCTGGCAATATAGTGGTTAAGTGCTACATCTGCTAACTAAAAGGTCAGCAGGTCAAATCTACCACGCGCTCCTTGGAAACTCTTAAGTGGTAGTTCACTCTGTCTATAGGATTGCTATGAGTTAGAATTCACTCAACAGCAGTGGCTTTTGGGCTTTGACTCTACAAGTATGCTTTAAGTATGTACAAAGCATAGAACTAGAAAAGTTGCCTGTGTTAAGTTGGTTATCTATCTCTAGAGTGGCCATGTTTTTCACAACAAAGATAACAACCACACAGCTAAGTGAGAGCAAAAGAATCTCAGTACTCCAGTAAAAAACAGTCTAAGTAGGTCCTGGCTGGTGAGGGGCTGTTGACCCCAGGAGAAGCCTACTCCCCTCCCAAAGTTCTTTAAAAGAAAGCCAGCAGCCACTATAAAGCTCAGGAACTACTGAGTAATACAACAGAACATCAAAGGTTTGAGCAGATTCAACCAGAAAGTTTTACAAGTTTTCAGCAATCACGTCCTGGTTGTGCACTGGGATGCCCCAAGGAGGAATCATTCTCAGGCCCCATGGTGGCCTCCTCTAGTCTAATGACCTCATAGGCACCTTTCTCAGCCGGCTGCACAGAAGGATGCCACTGACTGGATTTCAGTGGTTCCCCAACTAGACTGTACCCTAAATCTACAGGGAGCTTTAAAATGTAGATTCCTGGACTCTGTTCCCTAGAAATTCTAGTTCGATGGGCCTTGGATGAGACCCAGGAATCTAATTTTTTTCCAAAACTCCCTGGCGAATCTATCAGCTCAGCCATGTCTGGAAATCGCTGGAATGAACACCATCTGGGCCAACTTGAAATCGGGCCAGCCTGCACATCTGGCTATAATGCTGGGATATGTGCCGTGTAGCAAAAAAATGCTGGGATAAGAGCAGTAGGGGAAACTCCAATGTGGAAATTCACTCCACGTCTGGCAACATACGTTACAGCCTGTGGGGGCAGCCAGCAAATCCCCAGGGCAAAACCTATTTGGAAGGTTTCCTCAAGGCCTGAGATCTTGTGTGCTACCTGTGGAAAGAGGCAACCGGTGACTTCTGCTTCTAAACAATCAGCTCCCTCCCACATACACGCAAGCTGGCAAGCCTAGCAGCTGTCAAGGAGCCGGAGCAAAAAGGGTGCAGTGTAGCGTGGCAGAAAGAGTCTAAGTCACCCAGATCTGTGTTCAAATATACAATGTAGAATATGGCAGAGGGAATGTTCTGGGACTTCTCCTTCCACTCTTTTGGCCCCCAGATATCCCACACTGTAAGGAAGTCCAGGCTAGGCTTCTGAAAATTTAGATGTTTGGACACAGGTCCTGGAGGATGAGGGGACACCTTGGACATGACAGACCAGCTGAATGCAGCCAAAAGAGTGAGTTAGCTGACATCATGTAGAAGAGGACCAGCCAGCTGGGACCGGCCAACACAGAATCCAGAGAAAGGCAAAGTGCTGTGGTTTTAACCCACGGAGTTTGGCAGAGGTGTGTTACACAGCAGTAGGTAACTGAAACAGTGATTCTCCTCGAGCAAATCTAATTTCCTCTGAGTCTTGGTTTCTTCACCAATCAAGTGGTGAACGATGCTGACATCACTAGGTTGCTGTGAAGCTCCAAAGACGTGAATGGGCTTTGCAAGTCTAAAGCACAGCAAGTGCCAGTTACCATCAGTCTCTGCACAAACCTATACTGGGCCAGACTGCGAACAGAGAACCTGTCACATGGTTTACTGGCAGCTGAAGGAACAGGGAACCCAATGTTCAGACAACCACCCACCCTGCGGTACCCTTTCACCAGCCAGGCTCCCACTCAGAACCCCCCTTCCCTACTGACCGAGGGTACATCTTTGTTTACAAACTACAATCATTATTTATGTTCTGGTGGCTGAGTGGTTAAGTGCTTGCTACATCAGGTGCTTCTCAGAAAGTCTGTAGGGCAGTTCTACTCTGACCTCTAGGGTCGCCGTGAGTCAGAATCGACTCAGCGACAGCGGGTCTGGGTTTTGGGTTTTATCACTGGGAAGAATGCCTCACGGCACAGTGGTGAAGTGCTACAGCTGCTAACCAAAAGGTTGGCATTTCAAATCCATGAGGCATTCCTTCGAAACTCACGGGGCAGTTCTGCTCTGTCCTATAGGGTTTACATGAGTTAGAACTGACTCAGTGGCCACAGGTTTAGGTTTTGTGGGTTGTTTTGTCACAGGGAAGAATCCTTGGGGGTAGAGTGGGTAAGACGTCCACAGTTCAAATCCACCAGGCAGTCCTCGGAAACCTTACCGGGCAGCTCCACTCCATCCTTTAGGTTGCTACAAGTCAGAATCGACTTGGTGTCAACAGCCTTAGTTTTTATCATTGGTAGGAGCCCAAGTAGTGCAGTGGTTAAGTGGTTAAGAGCTTAACTGCTAACCAAAGGTCTGGCAATTCAAATCCATGGAACTCCACGAGGCAGTTCTACTCTGTCCTATAGGGTAACTGTGAGTCAGAATAGACTCAGTGGCAACAGGTTTGGTTTGGTTTTAGATAACTGGGAAGGACCTGACAACAAGAGTCCTATGTTCCATGATAACTCACCTTCTCCCACCATGCCAGCATCCTCTTGGCCTTCTCTTACAGAGAGAGTATCACTTCTCTTCATGTAACAGTGTCATCTTTGTCTTAGACACCCAGGTTTAAAAGGTCAACCTCTCAGTTTCCTCTGTCTCCCTCCAGCACCCAGTGAAGGGCCATGACCTCATCTCCTCAGTCTCTCCCACCCTTCCACACCCATTACCTCCAAAAGGAAGTCTTTGGAGCCGGGCAGTCTCCAGTGCTGCTCTGCAGTTTACTAGCTGTGTGACTGTTTGCATGTTTCTTAACCTCTCTGAGGCTCTCGGCTGCAAACTGAATATAAATCAGTTTATATCTACTTTCAGTTGCAGGAAATGCAGTAAATGTATTTAGTACACAAAAGGTGGTAGGTATGTGGTAGTTGTTACTATAGTGGGAAACTTCACACCCAGATTACTATTTTAAAAAAACAAAACAGTTGCTATCATTCTGCCTCAATGCAACTTCATGTGTAACTCAGCAGAACTGTGCTCCATAGGGTTTTCAATGGCTGATTTTTCAAAAATAGATTGCCGAGACTTTCTTCCAATGCATCTGACGTAGATTTGAACCTACAACCTTTTGGTTGTCAGCTGAAGGCATTAACTGTTTGCATGGTTATTCCCAGGGTCTCTCAGATTATTACAGATTACTACAGATATTTCCTCATCTAGGTCTCTTATCTATATCTCTTTCTACTTTGACCCATCTAATATAATACTTCTAGATTAACTGTCTTAGATGACAGCCATCAGGTTATTCTTCCACTCAGAGACCTTCTCTGGCTCCCACTGTTGTCAGATAAAATCTAACTTCTCAGTCAAGCATGGCTTCATCCTGCCACCCTGGCCTTCCATGGTCAATCTTGTCCTCACTGCAACTTGCTGTTGGAGACGGCCTTCTAAAATGGTTCCCAATGACCCCTACCTTCTGCCATTCACGCCTTTGTTTGATTCCCTCCCTTAGAGTGAACACATGGTCAAAATGATGAGATGTCATTTCTAAGGCTAGGTTACGAAACCCTGTGACTTTTGTCTTGTATATGGTATTATTTCTCCTACAGCCAGGATTCGTGGGTCTAGGAATCAAAGTGTAGAAGTGGGAGTGGCACTACAGCAACCCAATTTCAACATGACTACTTAAACTGCCCAGTTCCTTCAGGAAAGAAGGTTTGGGTCCCCCCACCAGGCAAAGAACCACAGCCAGATGGAGTGTTTGCTAAGGACAAAGGGAATACAGAATGGGTAATGGAAGAAGATAGTTCTAAACACCAGTCATGATCATACGGTCAGTTGCAGAAATGAGGATTGTCATTGTTATGAGTATCTGTGCCCTGTATATTTCTGTTTTCTTCAGTTATAAAATATAGGATGTAAAGAGGGTGAGTGCACATTTGTCTGCACATTTCGCTGCATCATGTTTGGTGCAAGTATAACCACAACTGCCTTTATTCAGAGACTATGTATGGCTTAAATGTACAGGTGCCAAATTGACAACAGGTGGACTGTGATCATTAATGTTGCCTGTCACCTTGGCTGGGCCATGATTCTCAGTGATTTGAGTGTTATGATATAGTTTGGCAGTTGTTACAATAATGCAATCACCTCCGCAATGAGATCTGATACCATGTGATCACCTCCATGATGACATCTGCTCTGAGTATTCAATCTACTGAAAGAAAACTTCCTCAGGGGTAGGCCCTGCATTCAATATAGGTTAACATTCTGGCAAGGCTCTCAGGTTTTAACACACCTTGATCCTGCAGCTGGCTCCTGTCTATCTGAACTCTGGTTCTCAGAACTTGAACTAGCAGCTTACCTGCCATCTTGCCTGCCAACCTTGGGATTCATCAGTCTTCACAACCTGTGAGCAAGAGCCCTGCTGTCTGACTTGCCAATCTTGGGTTCATCAAGCCCTGTGGCTGTGTGAATAATCAGGAGGAGCCTCCAGCGTGACCCATGGACTTGGGGCTTTCCAGCCTCTACAATCATGTGAACCATTTCCTTGATATAAATCTCTGTACACATATGTTTATAAACTTTACTGGTTTTGCTTCTCTAGAAACCCCAGCCTGAGATAGGTGCCCCCTCTCCCTCACTTACTCAGAGGAAACCAGTTGCCCTGTTGTGGGCTCTTACGGGGAGGCCCACCTGTCAAGGAACTGAGGGTGGCCTTGGGCTAGCAGCCACTGAAGAGCCAAGCCGCTCAGTCCAACAACCTGCAAGAAGCAGAATTCTGCCAATAACCACACCAAGTGGGCCTGGGTGCAGATCTGCCCCAGCTGAATCCTGAGATGACTAAGTCCCCAGATGACACCTTGATTGTGGCCTTGTGACAGACCCTGAGCCAGAAGGCCCAGCAAAGGTGCACCCAGATTCCTGACCCACAGAAACTATGAGATAATAAATGTGGTTGTAAGCCACTAGGTTTTGGAGTAGTTTGTTACAGATCACAGATAACTAATACTCTTGATTTCCTAGCACACCTGAGTTGCTGTTCTGCAGACCCTTGCTTACACTTGCCCTTCCTATCTCAGCTCAGCTGCTGAAATTCTGTCCCTCCTACAAGGCCCCACCTGGACCTTCTTTGTGGTTCTGTCAACCAGAGTCTTTGAGAGCGTTTTTCTTCCTCCTCCTAGCACCCCCCCACGCTTCCATCACTGCACCTATCACATTATGTCATCATCAATCCATTTATCTTGTAAGAAAGGACACATGTCACATTGCAATAAAAGACTGGAAGTCACCTACAAGACATCAATAAACAGAGGACAAATCATAGACACTGCACAGACACATCCAAACTATCTGAGGGACTGTCACTTGGTTGGGGACATGAGGACAATAGTATTGGGGGACCTCTAGCTCAAACGGCATAACACACTATACAAACAAACATTCTATATCCTAATCTGGCGAGTAGTGTCTGGGGTCTTAAACGTTCGTAGGCAGTCATTTAAGATATGTTTACTGGTCCCATCCTGTCTGGAGAAAGATAGAAGAAAGAAATCCAGAGACATAAGGAAAAAATTAGTTCAAAAGACTAAAGGACTATAGTTATCACAGCCTCACCAGACCGAGGCCAGCACAACTGGACAGTGACCAGCTGCCACCACAGCCTGCTCCGGCAGGATCCCAAGACAGAGGGTCTCAGACAGAGATGGAGCAAAACATAGAACAAAGTTCAAACTTTAGAAAACAAACAAACAGACTTACTGGTCTGACCAAGACTAGCGAAACCCTTAGAGTAAGACCCCAGACACCCTTTTAACTCAGTACAGAAGTCACTCCCGAAGTTCACCCTTCACCCAGAGGTTAGACAGGCCCATATAACGAACAATCACACACCCAGTTCAGCCATGTAGACAAGACTAATGGGCACACCAGCCCAGGGGCTAGGACAAGAAGGCAGAAGGGACAGGAAAGCTGGAAGGATGCAAACGGGGAACCCAAGACAGAGAAGGGGAGAGTGCTGACACATTGTGGGGTTGGCAACCAGTGTCACAAAACAGTAAGTGCACTGTTTAGTGAAACTGATCCGCTCTGTAAACTTTCACCTAAAGCACAAATAAAAATTAAGAGGAGAATGGCACACCCATACAACGGATGAGGCAGCCCTGAAAAAGAAGGCAGAACCTCTCCATGTACTGACACGTAAGGATACAGTAAGTGAAGCAAGGGGCAGGCCAACAAGCACAGCAGCTAGCCATCTGCACACACCTGAGAAGTATACAACAGTACAGACTACAGAGGGCTGCTGTGAGCTGGAATCAATTAAATGGCAATGGGTTTGGTTTGTTTTATACAGCTGCATGGTCACCAAGGAAAGTTGTTGAGGGGTAACACGTAGCTGAGAGTCTAGGAAAGGCAAAAGGGAATACTTTCTGAATTGTCACAATCTACTCAAAAGTGAACGAACAGTTCGCATTCTGCCTCATGGCTCAGTGGCTCAGAGGCTGGCTATCCATGCCTTCCCGCCCTGCCTGTTTGTGTCACCGGTCTCCGTGGCCCTTGGCACTCCCTGGCTGCTCACCCAGCCCTCTATCTCTCCCATGACTTAACCACTTTGTGACTCTTGGGCACGGCCTGCCCTTGGCCCACTAGACCCAGCCCTTTCCTGGCTAGTCCCCACCACCTACTCAGACCCACCCAAGGCTGTCTGGAGGCCAAGACACCAGCCCCAGGAGTCACCCCAGATGAGCTACCCAATGATGAGGCCTGTGGTTACAGCGTGTGTCAGCTGAGGGATAGAGTTTCACATAGGAACTTAATTATAGCTCAGGAGTGGAGGAAGGGAGGGGAGCGGGGCAGGCGGACAGGAAGCTACTCTGTCTGAATCCCTCAGAAGGGATCTGCTGAGTCTCGCCAGGGCCAGGCTCCCAGGGCAATATGTGTGATCCAGTCAGGCCCGTAGACAGGAAGCACACAGCTTATGACATCAGCCTGTCCTTGAATGTGAGTTCCCGGCCCAGCCTGTGTGCAGAAAAAAGCTGAGATACTAAGTCTCACTCGGGACTCACATAGGCCTTCTCTTCTCCTACTGCCAAAGACTCCACTTTATTCTGCCCTTCCCCTCCCTTCAAATACTCCATCATCAGTTTTCTCCATGATTCAGAGTTGTCTTTCTAGAATGAAAGCTGAGCTACTGGTTCTGAGGATGCTGGGAACATCTGGACCACAGGCTGTCCAGTGGCTACAATGTTCAGATCCTCTCCGTTGTCCAGAAAGGCGCCAAGGAGCTGCTGGCAGGAAGGTATTGGTATGGCAAAGTGGCTGGATACTCTGTACCTAATCAATCTACCTGGGGCCTGCACACTGCCAGGTGGGGAAAGCAGGAGAAAGAATCTCTCTGGAAGCTTCATGGAAACAGCAGGACTCAGGTGGGAGGACACGCCCCAAGATTATCCTCTCTTGTATTTCTGGGCCAAATCTGGGCCAGAGGCTAGAAAGTAAGCAGAAACATACAGACAGCCAGACTCCTCATTTCTTTGGCTTCTCTGAAGGAAGTAAGCTTCCCCCTGGAGCAAGGCAGGAAGTAGCATGTGGTAGCCTTCTATCTCCAGCTCACTGTCTGTTTTCTGAGGGTAAGGACTACTATGGCGTATGAAGCCAGCAAGGCAGGCAGGTGGGTACCGTCCCAGAGCTCAGCCAAGGCCACTGGTGAGATACCACGTCTGCCTGCCTGCCTCCGTTTTCCAACTCCCAATGCCGTCCCTACACCCCAGCCTCTGCCACTAGCCAGGAAGTGAAGACAGAAATAGAAAAGGTGACAGCACACATTAGGAACAAGAACAACATTAAGTGGACTTCAGCATAACTTGAGTACTCCTTCCATCTTAACTCAATACTGCAAGGATAGAGTAGCTGGGGCGGGGGACGGGGGACCATGTTCTTAGGCGAATTCCAGGCCAATTGGCACAACTAGCATTTTGCTAAGAGAGCTCTCTGCACCCCACATTGGTGAGTGGTGTCTGGGGTCTTAAAAGCTGCCAAGCTGCCATCCGAGGACACAGCAAATGGTCCCAACTCAGCAGGAACGGATGCTCACCGAGGGCCAAAATGGCATGCGGTAAAGACAACCGAGAAGACAGAGAGACCCACAAGAGTGGGTGCCTACATCGACCTGGGACCGGAAGAACCGGATGGTGCCCGGCCACCACCAGTGATAGCCATGATGGAGCTCACAGAGAGGAGCCTCACTGGCAACACAAGAATAAAAAGAGGTGCATCATGAGATCTCCACTAAAAGACCTCAATTGATGGTCCAGCAGCTTTGGGGTTCCTCTGAGAGCATGGCCCCCGGCCCTGATGCTGCCCATTCCCATAAATTATAACAAAGGTCCACTCTTTGGACAGGAATGGAATGGACTTCCATATGTTGGAAGCACTTTATGGTTCTATACATCTATAGGATATCATCTTGCTGACCTCTGGCTGGAGGAAGGGGAGTGGATGGAGAGGAGGGGAAAGGAGGCTGTTGGGAGGATGAGACATGTATGGAGCAGAGAGGAATAGTGTGCAGTCACCGGACAGGGAGAGCAGTGGAAGCTGCATATAGGGGGGCATGTAAATTTACATGTGAATGTAGATTTTCACTCAGTTATGTTAAATAAAAATAAAAAAATAAAAAAAAAACCCAAAAAAGAAATAGAAAAGGTGCTCTAAAAAGAAACCAGGGACAGCAATGTGCAAGAAAGAAAAACAATGCCACTGCTGGTTTGAACACAGTAAGTCCTGCTGGTCTGGGGAGGGAGCATGCTGCTGAGCAGGATAGGGACCCAAGAGTCCTAAACCCCAGGCAGCCGCTGCTCACAAGCATGTCCACTAGCACATGCACACACACACTGGCAAGTCCAGGTCACAGATGACACTGGCGGGATAAGCCAAGTTGCTGAGCTGAGAAGACAGGAGCCCCAAGGGGCTCAAACTTCAGCTCTGCCACTTACTAGCTGTGTGATATGAGCAAGCTGTTTAACCTCTCTGCTCCTATACTGCCTCATCGGTACCATGGGAATACTAATTAATATCCATGTCTTGCAGGCTGGTGTGAGAGCCGGTGGACTCATCCATGGCAACATGCCTGACTCAAAAGAAATGCTGAATATAGGCAATTTCTCTTCCTTCCTACTCTCCACGTTTGTATCTTTTGGTCATCTCTTTCTCCCTTTCCCTCACCAGACAGAAAGCAGGCTGATTAATCACTGAAAGCAGAGATTGCTTTTTCCCTCCTAGAGTCCCTCCCCACAACACGCCTGGTCCACATGTTAGCTGTTTAGTTTCTTACGGTTCTAAAGGGCTGCTGATTGCCCTGGTGCAGATCCAGGAGCCATTAAGCATGGTCCTTCTCAGGGCCTCTTCTGCCTAATGACCTGAAATGAAACTCTGTAGGGGGCCCAAGGCCTGCCCAAGTTTGGCTTCTGCTCAGTGATCAACAAGAGACTCAGCTGTGCTCATAAGCAGGGCATGTTTTCTGAAGCCATCATCAGCCTGGCCAGTCAAGCAGGTACTCTGCAAACTGTAACAATTTGATTTTCAGCCAGCTACCTGTCCCTCAGGCCCTGCTGTGTGCTGATCAAAGACATGGGCTTTAATCACCCGTGCTCAAATGTCAGCTCTGCTACCTACTAGCTGTGCAACTTGAGACAATTTCACTAACCAGTTTGAGCTTCCACAGCCTTACCTGTAAAATGGGTACAGCAACTACTACCTCAGGGCAGTGTTGTGGATAAAACCAGCACAGGGCGCTCAACACATGGGAGCCATGTTCTACTCAGTTACTGGGTATCTATCGCGTGGCCTCTGCTGGGGATGGAGAAGAGGGACTGACAGAGGTGAAGAGCACAGTCACCCTAAGAATCAGGTCACCCTAGCTTGTGAATAACTCAGAGCTCAGCAGTCTAGAATCTCAGAGAAACGAGACAGGAGCCCTACTCACAGGTCTGGCGGGAACCAGGGTGTGGGAAGGAGAACCATGGAGGAAGCAGTTGGGAAAGCCTTTGCCAAAGTCAAGTATCTCAGTTGTTTCCACTGAGCCTCAAACAAAGGGAGGGACAACAACTGGGAAAGAGGTCCCTAGGTGAATGATCGGCTTATATTTCCAATGAGTAAAAGCTTCATCTAAAGAAGATGATTGTTACCCCATGAAATGGATTCCCAGACAGGGCTCTGCTGTGGGCCAGTGCTAGGGCCATTCTGCGGGAAAGCCACATAGCCCAGCCATCAAGCCAACCTCCCCTCTGGCAAAGGCCTGAGGTACTTGAGGCCCTACAGGGCTCTTATCAAGGAGCCAATTTCTGAGGAGATGGCCTCTGATAGTGGCTGAAGAACACCCATCAGGGCTGAGGGTGCTGTTGGCTGCTCACTTGTGACTCAACAAGGAAGACCTCGGGCTGTCAGAGAACACCAGCAATGGACAGACCACTTCTCTCACACAATGGACGCAGGAAGCCGAGCGGACACGGCCCAGGCTACAGTCCACAGAGGGAAAGACTGGAGCTCTGGGAGTGCTCCAACCGGCCTGTGAAAGGGACTCCTTGGTTATTTACACAGTGCGCAGGGCGGAGGTACAAAAGTGAATCTAATACAGATGGTCCTGCCAGAGATGGAGCAGACAAAGCTATCACGAGCTTGCGGGAGACAGAAGCAGGGCTTGGCGTGGGGGCTGATATGCTTACTGGGGCAGGGATGTGCTAGAGAGCAGACGGAACTGAAGAGTTGTTGTCAGCTGCTGTCAAGTCAGCCCCTGACCCTGGTGACCCCATGCACAACAGGATCAGACTATTGTAACCCTAAAAGCTTTCCCTGGCTGATTTTCAGATGCAGATCACCAGGCCTTTCTTCCTAGTCTGTCTTAGTCTGGAAGACCCACTGAAACCTGTTCAGCATCACAGCAACAGAGGAGCCTCTAGTGACAGACAGCAGTGGCTGTGCCTGAGGTTTACTGGCCAGGGGTCAAACCGAAGTCTCCTGTATGGAGGCTTTAAGCATATTGTTACTGCCCTCACCGTACAAGGTTAGTAAAAGCAGATTGTATATGCAGTAGTGTGGCGGTGAAGAGCTCAGCTGCTAACCAAAAGGTTGGCAGTTCAAATCCACCAGCTGCTCCACAGAAATCCTATGAGGTAGTTCTACTCTGTCCTGTAGGATTGTGCAATCAACTGGATGGCAGCTGGTTTGGTTTGGAAACCCTGGTGGCACAGTGATTAAGTGCTACAGGTGTTGACCACAAAGTCAGTTTGAATCTGCCAGGTGATCCTCGGCAACTCTATGGAGCAGGTCTACTCTGTCCTATGGGGTCACTGTGAGTCAAAATCAACTCGATGGCAGTGGTTTTGCTTTTTCAGTATATATACATATTATATCTGTGCTGTAAATACACTAAAATGTTAACACACCAATAACATTATTTCTTATTACAAAAGAAAAGCGATGAGAAATTGTACACTGTAATGGAATATAAACAAGGATGAATTAATACAATTTTAGCTGGATGCATTCTCCCTGCAGTTTGGGGATTTATTTACCTTTTCACTTCGGAGCTAGAAATTAGGGTACTAAGAAATGACTGTTGGTCAATTTGTTCTGGCCCCATCATTTAAAGTAGATTTCAGACAGTCACCTACGAATATATAATCAGAGACACAAGCATAGAGGATTGAATCCATAGTGATAATCTGTATGCTGTCCTCCAGGTGACAAGGGAGCTTACCACAGAATACAGACAGATTGGTGTTTGAGGCCAGAACCCTAGAAACACTTTGTGGGGTAACTATCCAAGGGGAATAGTGGGCTTTCAGCCTAGACTTTATTTGACGTTTGGGGATCCACTGAAAGCACGCTGACGACTCAGAGGCAAAGTGGCTAATATAATATAATAATATATATAATAATATATTAATTAATATAATAATATAATAACGGTCATACTGATCCAGCTCCAAATCGCATCTCTGACCTCATCTCATGCTCCTTACTTCCTCACTGAGCTCTGGCCACGCTGGCCTCCTTGCTGGTCCTCGAACACCCCAGCCATAGCCTGCCTTTCTACTTGCTTTCCCTCTGTGTCTAAGAAGTCTTCTCACTCATGGCTCACTCCTCCTTCCGCTCAAATATCACCTTCTCAGTGAGGCCTTCTCCAAAGCCCCTTATTTAAAACTGCCACTACACAGTACAAGGGAGGTTAGCACAAACGGACTTTACCAAAAGCTAAACAGCTTCTTAAAGGCAACCCAACATTTTGGAGGGCAAAGTAGTAGTGACAGGGATCTCAGGACCACAGTTTCAGGGGACATCTAGGCTAACGGTCATAACTAAGTTTTTTTTTTAAGAAAATGTTTGGGATACCACTTTGGTGAATGGCATCTGGGGACTTAAAAAGCTAGCAAGCTGCCATCTAAGTAGTATCAATTGGTCTCAATCCACGTGGAGCACAGGAGAACAAACAGACTCGAAGACAAGTGGAAAATATGAGCACAGCAGACAGAGATGCCACATGATCCAGGTACTTTAGCACGAGACCAGAATAACTAGGTGGCGCCTGGCCATGACCAATGACCGCACTGACAGGGAAAACAGAGTAAAATCCCTGATGCAGCAAGAGAAAAATGAGTGTACAGAACCAGAACTCTAAAAAAAAAAAAAACTACATCTGATGGCCCGTCAGACTGGAGGGTCCCCTAAAGACATGGTCCCTGGACTCTCTGTTGGCCCAGAGCTGACCGAAGTTAGCCCTCCAGATAAGAACTGGATGGCCTGTGGGACATGGAGTGATGCTGGTAAAGAATACTCTTCTTGACTCTGCTCAAGAGGTGAGATGGGAGCGTAGAGCGGGACAGAAGTTGGTTGAATGGATACGGGAGGTGAAGGGTGGAAAGGAGGAATGTGCTGTCATGGGGGAGCAGTTAGAGTGGCATAGTGGTGTACGTTCAAGGTTTTATATGTCAAATTGATTTGGATTGTAAACTTTTATTTAAAAAAGATTCTCTTACAGCTCTGGAGGTCACAAGTCCAAAATTAGTTTCAACGGGCTGAAATCACGGTGTCAACAGTGCTCTAGGGCAGAATCTGTTTCCTTGCCCTTTCCAGGGCCTAGAGTTGTATTTCTCGCATTCTCTGGCCCCTTCTTCCACCTTCATGGCCAGCAGGGTAACACTGTGCCTCAGTGTCACAGTATTTTCTTCTTCTGTGTCAAGTCTCCCTCTTATAAAGACGTTTGTGACTGCACTGAGGGTAAATTTCTAGTGTAAGGACTACATATTTATCCACCTGGATAACCCAAAAGAAACTCATCTCCAAATCTTTAACTTCATCACATCTGCAAAGTCCATTTTACCATGTATGGGTACACTCACAGGTTCCAGGGGGTTAGGGTCTGGAGATCTTTGGGGGCCATTACTCAGGCTTCCACCAAGGAAGACAAATTCTAAGAGTCTGGAACAAAGTTCAGTTTCGAGTCTATATAAAAGGTGAGTTAGATGGATAGTCTTTGTAGCATCCCTGGTTGTACCTGCTTGCTACTACTAGATAGTATGGAGTGAATTTTCTGCAACTCAGCATTTTAGCCTTTGGAGGACCTCCTCAGAAGGGAAGGGCAGTTTCCCTTCTCCAACCTGATGCTCCCAGTGGCCACCTCTAAGACCAACTGCTCAGAAGCCCATCCCAGGCTGTGTGCACTGAGGGTCAAGGGGAACCCATCAGGATTGCTGAAACTGCCCTGAAGGCTTTTGCAGAAGAAACCAGCCTGGGCCAGATGGACAAACTCTAGCTCAGACAGCCAAGAAGCTCCCTCTCATGGGCCAACTGGCAGAGTTGCCTGGGATGAGCTTGGAGACGAAGAGTGCTGTCTTTCTGGTGCCTAGATCACCCGGTAACGTCTGACACCAGGACAGGATACAGTAATGGTGGCCCACCCACCACAGGTTACCAGCGCTGTTTTCAATGGTATTCTGGGAGCCGCAATACACTGAAAGACTGGGAAAGCAGCGTCTGAGAGGCACAACCACTCTAGGAGGTGGCTGTGAGCCTTGGACACTGCCCGTCTATAGTTTCTTACTTGGCTGGGGCATGCTGTTAACTGTGAAACATTTCAGTCCTCTATGAAGCCCTCAAGGACCCACTGAAGTGACTGAGGAGGGCAAATTTCCAGTGTAAGCACTACATATTTTATGGTTTTTATCGATGTAATGTTCACCAGTGGACCCAGCTGGCCAGCAATATTTAGTGGAAAAGTGATTGAGCAATGGTTCTCAACTAGGGGTGATTTTGCTTCCCAGGAGGCATTTGGCAACATCTGGAGACATTCTTGGTTGTCACAACTGGGGAAAGGGGTGCTACTGGCATGCAGCGGGTAGAAGCCAAGTATGCTGCTAAATACCCTACAAAACACAGACAGCCCCCCCACAACAAAGAATTACTCAGTCCCAAACGCCAACAGTGCTAGGGCTAAGGATCCCTTTGCTAGAATAAAGGGAACGAGAGACAAAGAGTCATAAACAAGAAAATGTTTTAGGTAATCAAGGGAAACTGGGAAAACCAACCGTGCCTGTTCAGAAGCAGAGTGATGAGTAGACCTACGTGTTCTGGCAAATTCAAGATGGTGAATAAGCTTGTCTGTGAGGAGAGAGTGGGCCCACAAAGCTCTGGGGACACAGGGTGGCCTGCTCGGCTAAGGCTGCTGACCGGAAGGGCACAGCTGCCTCCTGCTGCCATCAGTGTGGGACCCAAGTAACGCTGAGGCCACAGCTCTTAGACGAGGGGAGTGCCAAAAGCAGTGACCAGAAGACACAGATCAAAGTACCATTGCAGACCACAAACAGAAGCAGTCAAATCAATTTTAGTTACTTATTTCTATATAACAACATAAAGGGAATTTAAACATGAGGCCATTTTCTCAGGATACCTAGGAGCCTCTCCTTTCAGCTGCTGTTAGCTGTGAATTGTTCTCAGGTGAGCTGCTGACAAGATTGGGTGGAGTTGGGCTTTAAAGACTGGGTTCTTTGGATGTGAAACAAAAGAAGGGGGGCTGCCATGCACTGCTCTCAACACCAAGAGCTGTTTAACTGAAGACGTGGACACCCCATCCTGATGCTGGGATCCCAGGGCCACCCCGTCAGGAAAGGGCAGCTTTCAGCTGGTTCAGAAAGTCATTTCTTCCTGAACTCACAAACTCAGAACCCAGCTCAGCAGAAACAGGCAAGCCAGCATTCCTTGAGTTCATTTTTATCACTACAGAGTAGAAAATGAAGGCTCAGAACATTAAGTCACAAACCCATGGTTACACCCAGGTCTGCCCCAAACCAAATCTCTGCAGGCTCTTTCTGTAGCCTCCTCACAAAACCCAAAAGCCAGCGCCCCTAGGAATCACAGGACGAGCTAGCTCTGCTAACACTTCAGCCTGTACAGGGCCTTTTCTCAGCCTCCTGAAGTGGTTCTTCAGTCTTGACTTCTTTCAAATTAATTCTCTTTGCTCTTTTCCCTTTTTGATCCTCTTCTTTTACTCCCCTCTCTCACTCTCCCTACAGCTCTCTAATTGGTCTTTTCCCCTCTTCTACTCACTCCTATCCTCACTTAATGGCTATGATACTGACACAAGCATCATTCATAGGGATGAAGTTTTATCTTTTTTTTTTCATTGTGTGCCTTATGTGAAAGTCTACAGGGCAAATTAGTTTCTCATTAAACAATTAATACATTTAGTGTTTTACGACACCGGTTGCTAACCCCAGGACACATCAACGCTCCTCAATTCTCGACCTTGGGCTCCCCATTACCAACTTTCCTGTCCCCTCCTGCCTTCTTGTCCCTGTCCCTGGACTACTGTGCCCCTTTAGTCTCACTTTTGTTTCATAGGTTTGTCAATTTCTGACTGAAGGATGAACCCCAGGAGTAACTTCATTACTGAGTTGTAAGGGTGTCTAGGGGCATACTCTTGGAGTGAATTTTTATCTTTTCTGCTTTTTATTTCTGAATAGCTTATATTTCGAAGTGTTTTAAAAATAAAAGACGAAATTGCCTTCTCAATTAGTGAATCCTTTGATTAATCTCTCTTGTAAATCAAGAGCCCTAAATGAGGGAGAACCGTTTATCCAACCATGTCTGGGTACTGAATCTGTGTGGGTGATCAAAAATAATACACTTAACAGCCACCAGAAGAACTTGTATTTAACGTGAAGGATTTTCTTACATTCTGATCACTGAAGCAGCCTCCTACCCAACATCTCTACCTCCATTCTTTATCCAATCAACCCACCTTTTGACAATATTGTACCAGTATCAGTCCTTGTTCCAGAACCATCAATGACTCCTCACTGCCCATGGATCATGTACGGAGTCCTTCATCTGGCATTCAATGGCTTCTAGCTACTACCAGAAATTTCCTAACTAATAGTGGTTTCCAGAAATGGAAATTGTGAGACAGTGTACTTTTTCCCCAAAATATACACACATACAGGCTAAGCATATGACGCCATCAAGTTGATTCGACTCATGGGAACCATATAAGACAGAGTAGAACTGCCCCATAGGGCTTCCATGGAACAGCCGGTAGATTCCAACTGCTGACCTTTTGGTTAGGAGCCAGGCCCTTAACCACTGTACCACCAGGGCTCCATATCTCATATAAGGGATCCCACAAATAAGGAATAGTTGCTGTCCAATGAGGGTCTTGCCTAGAAATGAACCATGCTGACTCAATGTCCTCACCCTTGATTTTCTTCCAGTAAGGATTAAAATGAACCTCAATAAATACTGGCTTGTCCCTTTGTGCTGAGCTGGACTCTGAGGGAGAAATACATTCTGAACCAGCTGAAGGCTGCCCTCCTCTGACTCACAGGGTAAGAATCACCCTGGGATCCCAGCCTCAAGATGGGATGGTCCTCATCTTCAATTAATCAGCTCTTGGTGTTCAGGGCAGTGCACTGTAGCATTCCCCTTTATTAATCAGCTCTTAGTGTTCAGGGCAGTGTACTCCCCTTTACTTCCAACCCTCTAAAACCCAGTCTTCAGAGTTTAACTTCCCAGCTGGGTTCCACACTCCTGGGGGGTGGAGGTGGGAGCCAGTAACTGTCAGAAACATCTGTCACAACACCTATCCTACTTTTAAAAGTACCTCAGATGGGGGCTGTCCAACCACTGTCTTTTTAGAGGGGACAGGAAAGGGTAGATAGAGCAGAGGGACAAGTGTCAACTGAGTGGATACTGGAAGTTGAGCAGAAAGAAGAGTATGCTGTCAGAGGGTGAAGAGAGCAGGCAGTTGCACAGAGGCAGGTGCTCAGGTTTTATATGGCAAACTGACTTGGATTGTCAACTGTCACTTAATTACAATAAAGCATTTTTTTAAAAACATACCTCAGATGGGAAAGACCAAAGCGCCAACAATCACAGCTTTTTGAAATTAGCACTGACGATCCAGTAAAGCCATAGGCTTACCTTTGTCAGTGGAAACTAGGGACGGAAAAGTAGCCGGGACTGAAACACAAAACTAAGGATGAGATGAACAACTGGCCCCTGGATGTGTACAGTTCCTATCAGTGTGGTGAGATGCTGTGGAAACAAACTTCAAAGCACATCGACTCACCCCATCAGCTCTCCCAGCTCAGGAAGAACTTCACCTCCTTTCCTCTCAGGGAACCTCAGAGGCCGCCAACCTCCACATCTTCCTCCCCCACATTTCCTTCAGAGGAAAGGACATGGTACAGGTTTGGGAACAGGAGGGGCCCCTGCCCAAGGCCTTCCTGAAAGAGCTACAAGCAACCTGACCCCCGCCGATTGACAGCCACATGGGCTCAGCACCCTGCTTGACAACAGGAAAACCCACAGGGTGTTAGAGCAGGGAAAGGGAAATGAAGCTCATACACAGCTGCTGGACCCGCTGAACTTCAGACATTCAGACAAATCAGACAGGCCCCCTGTTTCCCCTGACCCCCAGCAGGGACCCCGCCACAGCCCAGCCTCCCAAGCAGTGGGGACAATGAACACCGCCTTCCCTGGAGCTCACGTTCTGAGAATTTATAAAATCTGTCAGGAACCCTGAGAACAAACAGGGACACATCAGTGGGAAGCCCAGAGCATTACATGGACTCTGGTGGAGACCCACTGTCCCAGCAGAAATGGAAGTCCCCTATATGGGGCCAATCATAGGCCTGTGAGGCAGGAGCTTTATCTGCTTGTTCCTATCATCTTACTAGCACTGTGCCCGGCAAAACATTTGTTCCATGAATGATAGGGAATGACAGACACCATCTTTGTAATCTGGTGCCTTAGATGGGCAAAGAAGAAAGTTCGCTCATTCAAAAAATACTTATTTACTCAGTGTCTCCTCTGCGTCAGATACTGTCCTAGACACAACAGGCAACCAAAGAAGTCCCTGCCTGTTTCAGTCACCTGGTACTGCTCTAACAGAAATACCCCAGAGTGGATGGTTTTACGAAGAGAATCTTTATTGTTACCGTCCGGTAAACCACAAATCCACTTCACAAGTTACAAGTCCATTCAATAAGAGAAATTATCATAGTCTGGTAGGCTGAGTCCAAATTCAAGGACAGGATCTCAGCACAAGAACCCCAGGTCCAAAGGACGCGCTCTCTCTCAGTGCTGCATTCTCGGTGGTATGAGGTTCCCAACTCACTCAGTTCACTTCTCTCCCTTACATCCCACAGCTAGTAACTTAAGTCCTGCCTCACCAACACAACTGCTGCCCATTGTCCCTCACCAACACCACAGAGGCAGGATTCACAACACATGGCAGAAATGGCACCATATTAGAACTCACAGCCAAGTCAAATCGACACATACATTTTGGGGGTGACACAATACAATCCATGACACTGCTCTTGCAGAAGTCACGTTTTAGTGGGAGCAAAGGAGAAAATCCTAATGCTCCCAACAAACTTAAGCCATGCTGGTTGTTGGGTGCCATCAAGTCAATTCTGGTTCAGACTGACCTTACTTAACAGAGGAGTACTGCCTCATGGTAGTTTTCTACACTACACTCCTTTATGGGACCAGATGGTCAGGTCTTTCTCTCACGAGCTAGTAGGTCAGTTCAAACTACCTAACCAAACTCTCAGTTAGCAGCTGAACACACAACCGCTGTGCCACTGAACCATAAAACACCAAACCAAACCCACTGCTGTCAAGTTGACTCTGACTCAATGAACCTACAACACAGAGTAGAACCGCCCCATTAGGGTTTCCCAGGCTGTAATCTTTACGGAAGCAGACATATCCTTCTTCCGGGGAGCGGCTGGTGGGTTCAAACCACTGACCTTTCGATTAGCAGCCAAGCACTTAACCACTGCACCACCAGTGCTCCTACCTGAGCCACAGACGTTAGTAATCACCTATTAGGCCTACTACGATATACAAGCACTGGGTATTAGATGCTATTCTGACAGGTAACTGGGATCTGGGGCTCAGCCCCCAAAAAATTATTTCATCTTCTAGGCCAGGATCCTAAATCTAGGATAGTCAGTCCGCTGACAAGCCCCTGAGTCAGGGAAAGGAGATTACCTCTTTGGTGTTTATCTGTCCTCATCTGTTGGTGAGCAGAAGCCAGCGAGTGAGTCCCACGTGCATGCCCACACCACCACACAATGCTGTGGAACAGAAAGAAAGCCAACATTTTGAGCTGAGGCTTCCAACCAAAAACCAAACCAAACCCATTGCCGTCAAGTTGATTCCAACTCATAGCGACCCTACACAATAGAGTAGAACTGCTCCAACGAGTTTTTGGTGGATCTGAATTAACGACCTTATGGTTAGCAGACAACCTTACGGTTTGAAGAGGAAGCACTTAATCTCTATGCCAGCAGGCTTTTCTAGGTGAGGCTCCAAGGGTCCCAAAAGTAGCTCCAGTAAGTTACACTTAAACACTAGGGCTCAAACATGTTCCCATGGCAAACTGCTCCTCCCCTATTCCTCACACACACACACACACACACACACACACACCCTGGGATGCTATTATTCTGAGCTGAGTCAGCAAGTATTTCCCAATCCTGGAAGTAGCCTATTCACTACCAAGTAAGCAGACACCAGTTTTGCTGATTTACCAGGGCGGGGCAGAAAGAGCTGCCAAGGAGAGGAAGAAGTTGGGGCTCAACATTTCTCATGGTTTGTTTATCAGTGCCATCGAGTTGGGTCTGGCTCGGCAACGGAACAAAATACTGCCCCGTCCCGCACCACTGTCACGATTATTGCTGTTTGGGCCCATTATTGCAGCTGCTGTGTCAATCCATCTCACTGAGGGTCTCCCTCTTTTTCACAGACCTCCACTTTACCAAGCATAACGTCTTTCTCCAGTGACTGATAACATGTCCAAAATACACAAGATGAAGTTTCACCATTCTCACTTCCAGGGAGCAGTCTGGCTGTACTTCTTCCAGGACTGATTTGTTTGTTTTTCCGGGAGTTCATAGTATATTCAATATTCTTTACTGACACCATAATTCAAAGGCATCAATTCTTCTTCAGTCTTCCTTATTCACTATCCAGCTTTTGCACACATGTGAAGTAACTGAAAACACCATGGCTTGGACCAGGCACACCTTAGTCTTCAGGCCACAGCTTTTCTTTTTAACACACTAAAGAGGTCTTTTGCCGCAGATCTGCCCAATGTGATATGTCACTTGATTTCCTGACTGCTGCTTCCTGAGGGTGGCAGCTCATAAATGGCAACACCCTGAGCCATGCTTGATTCTTTAACCAAAGCCCCAAGGAGACAGGACCAAGTCACACCCTCATCACCAGCCTACTGAGTTATGAGGGCCAGGAGCAACTTGCCAGTAAAGACCCAAGTGTCTCAAACTGGATGCAAGGGAGCATTTCCTCCATACCAGGCTCAAGCCAAGCACCCAGGTCTCCTCTGTCACCCTGGAACCTGGCTCCAAAGGCAGAGAAAAATGTTCAGGGACATCAAGCCATCACCAGGCTGAGGCACTGGTCAATCTAGGACAATAGTACAGATGAGGGCACCATGCACAGGGCCTCTGACACAACACACGCAAGAGCCTAGCTAGACAGAGTATGCAGGGGTGCTGGCGGGGAGGTGTTTCCAGTGCAGCCAACGGTGGGCAGAGGAGCTGGCACTTCCAGTCCTTACAGAGGCAGCTCAGCTTCCCAGGCCGCAGGGAGTGCCAGGGAGGTGGGCCTTGGCAACAGGACATGATGAAACCCTTAGAAGTCACAAGTTCAACTCTTCCTAAAAGAAGTGCTGCACTGTCCAGGAGCATACCAGCCGCATCGGGCCCTGAGGACAGCTTGCACAACAGCCAGGACAGCTGTGTTCTGTCCAGAGCAGAATGGTCCTAGCTTCCCAGACCAGCACCCAACACTGGCTGTTCTCTCACCAGGGCTATGAGGGACGACAGATAGAGTTGGAAGGCTGTCAAGGCAATTTTTCCCGAGTGAGCTGAGCCATACACCAGAGTAAGGAAATAAGCAGGAGGTGGAGAGGCAAGGAGAAAGGGTACCAGACAAAAGCATTCTCAGTTCATAAAACTAGTGTCATAGACTGAATTGTGTTCCCCCCAAAATGTGTGTGACAGTTTGGCTGGGCCAAGATTCCTAGTATTGTGTGATGCTCCCATTATGTTGTAAATCCTGTCTGTATGTTAATGAAGGTGGATGGGCGGCAGCTGTGCTAGTGGGTGAGGACTCAAAGTGTGAGACTGTTTTGTGATGCAGTCTCTTGAGACATAAAAGAGGCTAGCAGAGAGATTTGGGGACCTCACACCACCAAAAAGCAGTGCTGGGAGCTGAGCATGTCCTTTGGAAAGAACCAACGTCCCTGTGCCTCAGAAGTTTCTAGTCCAAGAGACCTTCCTCCAGATGAGGCAGGGAAAGCCTTCGCCTGGAGCTTACAGCCTGAATTTGAACTTTTAGCTTACTGGAGTGTGAGAAAGTAAAATTTCTCTTTATAAAGCTATCCGCCTGCAGTATTTCTGTTAAAGCAGCACTAGATGACTAGAACAACTAGGAACTAAAGGATCACAACATCTGTAAAATAATGTTAGGGCCCTGGCCAGTCACACCTCTGAAACAGGGACAGACTGACACCCAGGTGTTGCAAAGTCTCCAAATGGGAACTTGATAATGGATAATCACAACTATCTGCTCAGAAGGTGATGGAGTGCACAAACCACAGCAAACTATCTAGCTGGGGTTGCTAGCACCCAACCTGCTCCAAATGGACTGGGCTTGTCCTCTTCTCAAGATCTTTTCACCTGCCATCTTGACTAACAGATAACAGAGGAACAGCAAACTGCAAAAGAATCAGGTAAAGTTCTTAGGAGCCAGAGACAGGACCAAATTACCTGACTTCACCCCCACCAAAACTCCACAGTGATGTTTTCCACAGGCATAAGGGATCTTCCCAGCCCATTCTGTCTAAATCATCTCCCATATGCTACGTAAAAGGAGGTTCAGGGGTCAGTGGAGAAGTGGGTTCACTCTGTTACCCACAATTCCACTCCTTTCACAATAGAGAGTCAGTGCACAAGAGGATTCTGAACTTTAATGCCTGGTCTAGCTGGTTCACTTGGCTCTCCAGGACAGCTCCTGGAGGTGGCCAATTCTGTGTCCAGTTCTGGCTCAAAGCCAGAGAGCACGATCCTCAAAAGAGGAGACCTAGAAATACGGAGCCAGATTTCTAAATGCAGGAGTGAGTCACACTCTCAGAATCCTCCAAGATCAGACTGGGTGGAAACAGAGGCTATGTTATTTCCTAAAGAACTCTCTAGGGAACCAAAGCAGAATAAAGGACACTGAACTGAAGGCAAGGGAAAAGAACTTTCTGGCAGGCAAGAAGGTTTAACACGCAAACATATCATGAAGGTGGTGGGCTTCATGGAGATGATGTAAGTGACTGGAAGCTAACAACTCAAGTTGCTAACATGGTCCAAAGGATGCAGTCCCATAGCCTTGCCAGGCAGATATCAACCTGACACCCGCTGCTATGCCTGGGCAAACGAAAGAGAGCATCAGGCCAGGCCTTTTTCTTGGCTCCACAGGGAATTCGGAAAAGAAAGAGTCTCTAAGAGAAACTACTCAGTTACCAACATGAGAGACCCTGGCATGTTCAGTCGATCAGAGATACGTGAGGGAAAATCAGCAGCTGGTTCCAAGCCACCAACAATAAAATGGACAGGTGTCCGCCAGCTCCAGGCTACAGGATCAGTAATCTATTGTAAAACTCAAACAGGAAAAAAATGTTCTGGAACCAGTACAGAGGACGACTTCAGGCATTCTCTGGGCATACCTTCTGGAGACTTCCCTCAGTTTATTTGGCTGGGTATAGGTGGGGGGTGGAGGTGGGGTAGAGAGATAAGGCAGAGGTAGGCTGGGGTACCATGGCTGAAAGGTGTTTGATACTTTTAGAGTGAAAGGCACCCAGCCCTGTTTCCTGGAAGGGTAAAAGAGTTGGAAGAGGCCTCCAGTTAACCCTGGCACACATCCAATCCAGCAGCCAGTCTCTCCTCAAAGGCTCCTGGAAGTCCACAGGCCCATAAAGGGGGAAGTATTAAAACTAAGATTACAAGAATATACAAATTGGGCGTCATCCATCCCTGATGCAGTATCCTAGCAAGCTCTCCCTTGAAGACATACACCTACTATTCACCTCAGACTTTCAGGTACTAGCCTCAGTGAGGAGCTGAAGAACTCCAAAGCACCCTAGGGGTCTCAACTGTAGGTCACAGGAAAGCTGGGTAGCGTGTGGAGCCAGTGCTCCCCTGTCCCACAGCCCTCCAAAGCAGAGGCAAGGAACTGGGACAGAGAGGAGGTGAGCTACAGGAACACAGGGAACAGGGGCTGATACGAGGGAAATCAAAACCAAGCCAAACCCATTGCTGTTGATTCCCACTCATAACGAAACTACAGGACAGAGTAGAACTGCCCCATAGAGTTTCCAAGAAGCGCCTGGTGGATTCGAAGCTCGTAAACCACTACACCACCAGGGTTTCCAGAAAGAGGTTAAAGGCAGGGCCTGCGGAGGGAGCCAGGGCACAAAGAGCTTAGATAGACAGAGATTGCAGGCAGAGGCTGGCAAAGCCTAAAAACACCCGGGGAAAAGACGACAGGAAAAAAGGCAGTGGGAGAAGGGGCAAACAAGAATGGAAAAGAGCAGATTCTGAGCCGGGAGGGATGGGAGGAGGAAGACAGGAGACAAGGGGATGAGGCAGAGGGGCAGAGGGGCAGAAGAGACGACCTCAATAAGAGCCTGGACAGAGATGAGGGCGATGGAGTTCTGGTCCAGGTATTTGGGGACACCAGAGCAGGGGTGAAGGGAATGAGTCACAAGCCGGAGTGAGGAGCGGGAGGATAGAGGGCCAGGGCTGGGTCCCTGGACCCTGGCCCCCGGTCGCGGGACAGCACTCTCAGTGCACAGTAGTGGGAGGAGACGGAGCCAGAAGCCAAAGAAGAAACACACACTCGGATGGAGGAGGCCCAGGATTCGAGCTCCAACAGCGAGGGAGATCCAAGGGTTGTGGGCACAAGGGCAGCGGGGAGGCAGAGAAGACAACGCCCGCCCGCAGACCTGTCCGAGCCATAGCGTCGGGAAGCGGCCGCAGTGTGGTCCGTCGACCACGATCGCTCTCCACATCCCCCCGCTGGGCCTTGCGCCCCAGCCTCGATGGCAGCCTCGGTCTGGGCCTGCCGCTTCCCTCTGCAGCCTGCCCACACGTTTCCTTCGGCCCGGACTGACCTGTCCCGGCCACCTTCGGTGCCGCTGACGATGTGCCGCAGGCTCCGCAGGATCCTCCAGCTACTGCCAAAACTTTTCCCATTAATCCTTAGCTCCGCTGTGGACGCAGCGTCACAGGCGGTACGGCCTGGCCCCGCCCCATCAGCGTGATGTCACCACGCAGCTCGTTACTCTCGTCACGCCCCCTTCCGCCGCGGCCACAACCAATCACTGCGCCTCCTGGCGACTTGCCGGACTCTGCGACTCCGCCCACCAAATGCCTTCGTGGGTCCGCCTGCAGCGCCCTCTGGTGCGGGATGCGAAAACACCCGGTTGAGGGAGGAGGGGGAAGGCTCCCGGGCCAGTAACATAAGTTGGTCAAGTATCACAAAAGCGAGTTTAGAAGTCATCTTAGTACAGCCTCCGTATCTTTCCAGTGATGAAGCTTAGCTTCAGGGAGGATGCGCAACTTACAATAAGAAGCAAAGGAGGCTAGAACCCTGGTCTTTGTATCTTAATCCAGTGCTCTCTTCACTGGAGAGGACAGTGGTTGTCTTTAACTTTGATCAAAGAATTTTTCCTTCTTTGGGATAGTTTGCAACTGAAAGCTTCCGGTCCTAGGGTTCTTCTATCTTCCTATGTGCTTGCCCAAGGAATATCTTCCCAACTGTTGTAGGAAATTGTATTCACTTTTTAAAAACTTACACACACTTTACTAATCGATCTCTCCAAACATTCAGTAGAGGGTAGCAACAAACAAAATAAACCATTGCGTACCCCTACCCAGCTTTTTTTCTCACTTTTTAGTCCTGGTCTTTAGGACCTGGGAGGGTCCTGTCCGTTTCAGCTTGTTCCTTAAACCCACTAAAAGGTACCTAGCAACCGAGTAAGTGCTACAGCTGCTAACAAAAAGATCGGCAGTTCGAATCTGCCAGGCGCTTCTTGGAACTGCTACACTGTACTATAGGGTTCTCTCAGTCGGAATCAACTCTAGGTGAGGGTTTGGTTTCTTGGTTAACAACCAAGAGGCAATGTGGTGAGAAAGTTGGCTTTGCTCTCTAGTGATAACACATGTTAACTTTTATGTATAGGATGAGTGGGTAACTCCTCATCATTCACTTAAATGTTACCTCTTCTCTCCTGCTCCTCTGGCCACGTCCCTCAGCAGTCTGAATGGAGGAACTATGAACGATTTTTTCTTCTTTCTGCTTCTCTATTTTGTTCCTACTTTTTGAAGTGAATGTACATTACTTTGTAATCTAGATGTTAAACCTTGTTCTTCCTTAGAGCTCAAAGAGTGGATCGAATCCCCAATGCCAAGGCCTATGGGATTCTGAAGCCCTGTTTAAGATTTCTGCAAATTTCTGAGGACTTGTATTTTCCTGGAAACCCTGGTGGCATAGTGGTTAAGTGCTATGGCTGTTTGTTTAAGCAGTTTGAATCTGCCAGGCACTCCTTGGAAACTTTGCGGGGCAGTTCTCTCTGTCCTAAAGAGTCCTTAGGAGTAAGAATTGGCTTGACCTCGACAGCAGTGGGTTTGCATCTTCCTAAATACCTCTGTCTCCCAACTCCAGCTCCTTTAGGGGCAGTTGCTGTTACACGGTTCAGAAATCCAGACTAGAAACTCAGCCTTTCCCGAGGACTGCCCACACCTCTTCCCACACAAAGCATTCATGAATATGCAAAGACATCATGATAATGTGGAATCTTGGGGCAGAGTGTCACATGACACAGGACAAACATCTTAATGCATACATCAGACATTGTTATGAGTGGTTTCTGCACCCCTCTATGGGGTGTTCTAGCTGGCCCTTCACCCCTTAGGGATTCACCTTTTTCCAACTCACTTTTTTCTTCTCCCCTCTCCTCCAGGCCTCTCCACTGTCTCCTCTCTTCCACCCTCTCCGGCTTTCCAGGCAGAAGGGGACATCATAACCTCATCTCTTCATTACTTGGGTTCCTGCCAATACTCATGCTCTGAATGTCTCACTTTCTACTCCTGAGTAGCTTATTTTTCCCTAAAATAGTTGTCTCCTTGTTAAAGATTGAATTGTGTGCTTAAAAAATGTGTGTAGTAAATTCCAACCTCTGTGTCTGTGGTTATAATTCCATTTGGGAATGGGTTGTCTTTGTGATTTTAATGAGACAGGATTAATACAAAAAGTGAATCTCTTAACAAAATATAAAATGAGCAGATTAGACAAGGAGATATGGGTAGAGTAGTGATAAACCACATAAAGATTGCCCAGGAGCAGAAGCTCAGAAGAGTCAAGGACTTTTCTCCAGAGCCAATGAAGAAAGAGAAAGCCTTCCCCTGGAATCTGTACCAGGAATTTGGACTTCTGTCCTCCTAAACTATGAGAAAATAAATTTCCATTTGTTAAAGCCATTCTTGTATTTCTGCTATAGCAGCATTAGATTACTAAGACACTCCCTACAAGAAATTCTGGAAGCACTGTTAAGATATTACATTTTCTACCTCATTTCATTTTCATATTTAAAAACTGCATATATATATATACACACACATATATATATTAGACTTCATAATTCCATTTTGGGTCATTAGTGCTAAGGAAATAATTCTAAATACAGAAATTATATACAAAAGTGTTCATCGCATCATTTTTTAAATTGTGCTTTAAGTGGTAACATTATTTCTAACAGAAAAAAAAAACAACTAGAAATAACTGTCCAAAAGAGAAATGGTTAGGTAAATTATGCTGGTATCCTTGTGACAGAATATTATGCATCCATTAAAAGTGAAGCCTACAAAGGATTTATAATAAAATGGAAAAATGAATATTCTAATATTTAAGTGGGAAAAAGTAAAATAGGAATATACCTGTAAGAGTGAAATCACAGTTTGGAAAACTAAAATCTAAAATTAGCATAGAAAAACAATTGGAAGGAAAACACTAAAATGTTATCAGCATTGTCTTTGGGTTGTGGTTCTATGAACCATTTCATTTCTGTATTTTTAGTTTTAGCACTTTTCCCTCATACTGGAAACATGATTTGTTTGGTTTTTAAGATCAAAAAAAAAAGAAAAACCTTGCTTCAATGGAGGAAAAAAGTTTATCTCTTGAGGTTCAGCCTGGAAGCCCTAGTGACACAGTGGTTAAACACTCAGCTGCTAAAGGAAACAGCAGCTCCACGGGAGAAAGATAGGGCAGTCTGCTTCTGTAAAGATCACAGCTTTGGAAACCCTGTGGAGCAGTTCTCTGTCCTATAGGGTTTCTCTGAGTCACACCAGAGAGAGGCAACTCTGTAGGCACTTCAGCCCTTCTGCCTTGGCAAACAGTGAGCTTGAGGAGGAGACTCGCATATCATGCAACACTCAGTTCCCAATATGCCTCTTGTACCCAGCCAGTAACCCCACTTTCTCACCTCTTGTCAGTTACAAGGGACAGATAGAAAGAGGTTACCACCTAGGACCACAGTGTTTGCACTTTCCATGGGGATGAGTATGGGTATGTCGGAAGGCATCAAAGACAGGATACAGTCTTGTTTGTCCAGAATGTTAGAAAGGATAGAGGTGTTATTTTCTAATGCTGTCACTGTAAGACCAGAAAATATATCCTGCACCCAGCAATGTCCCCCAAGACTGACAGTTTCTTAGGCCAGTCCCAGTGTGGACTGCATTCAGGCATCAGGATTGTTTCTTTCACTGTGTCATACCTCAGCCTTCAATGGCACCCTGTGTCCCATCATGAAACATTAAAAAACCTGAAATGGACCCCACTAATAGGTGAGGAAACTGAGGTCACAAGTCTAAACTCTGCTTAGCTTTCAAGATTTTCTACATTCAGACCTCACCCTACCTTTCTAGTCATGAGTCCTTCAAGCAGTGGTCTTTAAACAATTTTGCCCATGTACTCCTAAGAGAATCTCTACGAACCATGCAGCCCTTTCCTTGCACATTTTTAAGATGATATCTAAAAGGTTTCACCATTAGTTTAAAACTTAATAGTTGCATAGAGGATGTAATTTCTAGTATTTTATAAATAGTACTATTTTAAAATAAAACTGCTATATTACCCTTTAAAGTGTGTTCAGTAAGACTCAGATTCCATAGTGATTTGATGCTCACCATTATTCATTTTAAAAAATATACAAACAGGTTCTTCTTTAGTAATCAGAGATTTTACACTGTTCCTTTGTTAGGGATTTAATTGTGTTCCCCAGAAATATGTGTTGTAAATCCTAACCCATATGCCTGTGGTGGAAGCCCTGGTGTAACAGTGGTTAAGAGCTGGGCTGCTAACCATTTCAAATCCACCAGCTGCTCCTTAGGACCTGTATGAGGCAGTTAGGTTGTGCCCTATAGTGTCACTATGATTCAGAATCAACTTGATGGCAATGGGTTTGGGTTTGGGTGGTTTTTATTGTGGTTAGAATCCCATTTAGCAATGAGTTTTCTTTGTTATGTTAATCAGGCAGTATTACTATAGAATGTGTTTTAAGTCAGTTTCTTTTACCATATCAAAGAGCAGATGCAGCACGGAAGCAAGCGAGCAGAGACGGGGAAGACAGATGTCAAGCCCCATGAAGATTACCACTGAACAGACACTGAAAAAACACAAGGACCTTCCTCCAGATTGACAGAGAGAGAAAGCCCTCCCCCAGGGCCAACACTTCCAGCCTCCTAACTGTGAGAAAATAAATGTTTGTTAAAGCCATCCATATGTGACATTTGTTACAGCAGCACTAGATAACTAAGATACCCTTTTCTACCTTGAACTTGTATTTCTACTCCACTGCTCCCTCAACAATATAATTCTAATGTAACATATCTTTATGCTTGAAAGTCTTTTATTCATCACTGTAACATGCATCTGTGCAACCAAAATATGTATTTGAGTTGAGATTAAAAAGTTTTAAGTTTCATGCAACTATAAAGCTCTAAGTAAGAAACTTTATTCTGGCTTGAGTGGCCATTACAAATATTAGGAATATCTAGTTGAACAAACCAACATGAATATTACAGTTTTTACAAATACTGAACATAAATACTAAAAAAAACATTGGAAATAATTACCTCAATGAATGAATGAACTACTTTTTTCCTCTAGTTAGTTTATGTATTCATAGTTGAATATCCAGGAAAGACTTCTCAACAAGCTAGGTGAGCATGGGCCCACCTGTGCTTATTTACTAATCTGTAGTACAGTTCACCTGTTTTTCTCACCATGTGAAATTTTGCACCACAAATCAGTAAGTAAACACAAATAAGCCTATGGAAACCTTGCTTACTGGCTAATCCACCCCTATGAATACCTGTAACTGGACTTGAGGCAGGAAGGAAAGGGCAGGAGAGATGGACAGCAGACCTGAGCCAGTAATTCATTCCAAGTGCAGTTTTTATTTAGAAATGTACCTGCTACCATCAGTTGTTGGTAGCCTAGGGGCAAATGGCTCCTCCTACTTTTTTTATTCTTTCCCATATCATGTCACTGGGTCCTTGGGGATAAGGGACATAGCCAATTTCTCTAGGATCAACATCCCAGACAGCCTCAGGAGTCTGGCTCCTGGGGCTGGAGTGAAAGATGAACCAGGTTCCATCCTGAACTGTCCCACTGTTAGAGGGCCTGAGCCCCTGGCACCAGCAGGGGCCACAGTCACCCACAGGCCAGCTGTGGCCAGATCCTAGCAGGCATGAGATTGCAGGGAACAAAGGGTTGGCGGAAGCTAATTTTCAGGTGCTGGGTCCAGTTTTTCTTCCTGAGGGATGGGAGTCGGGACAGGAGCTTCATCTCCGCCATTGAGGGACTTTTGCCGCTCACAGCTGATGGGCGAAGGGGTCCTACTGCCCTGGGATCCCCAGCGGGTCAGGCGCTTTAGGGAGGAGTCACGGCGGGCAAGCAGGGGGGCCTGGAAGCCTGTGAAGGAACTGCTGATGGTGGGTCGCTTGTCTGGCGAGAGAGAAGGCAGGTATCAGCAAAGACAGGTGTGTGTGGAGAGGAGAGGTTCAGGGGCCTTGCTATAGCCCTCAGGGGAGCAGGGAACCTCCTGATCTTTGGTCCTACTTCTGCTGACCCTGGAGGAATCCCTTTCTCCCCCCTTTTTGACTCCACCTTCCACGGAAAGCTCCAGGCTCTGTCCTTTCTCACCTCCGGGTGCAATTGGATGCATGAGCCGGTTCATCTGGACATTCCAGTGTTTCACATTGGTGCTGGCCTGGCGCAGCTTCCGTTGGGCAGCCTGTGAAGGCAGGACCAATGAGTCATAAATCAAGACCAGCACCCACGGCAGGCAGTCCGACCCATTTAGCTTCACAGGCCCCTTAAAGCCTGGTAAAGGCTACTTACTGATTGTCTCCCCAGAAGAACTGAGAAGGTTCATAAAGACTTCTGCACATGAGCAGAGTTTACATTCGGTTTTAGGGGGCTCATGGACCCCTAAAAGTCATTATAATAGTAGTTTACATTTATTGAGCAGCTAAGATGTGCTAAACATATTTATTATCTTCTTTAACACCCTGAATAGTAGTTAACAAGAAAATCTCAAAAGAGGTTAAGTGATTTGCCCAGGGAAACCCACTAAACTCTAAACCACTGCACTACATAGCTTTTCCAGGACCTAATACAAGAATCTGTTCCAATGTTCATAAGCCATTAGCAGTAGGGGTGAAGAGGGAGTCATGGGGAAAATGTCTCTTTCTGTATTATATATTTCTGTATTGTTTGAACTTTTTGTAAGTAAGCCAACATGCAAAATAAAATATCAATAAAAATTAAAATAATTCAAGAAAGGAACCCCTTTAAAACAATAAAAAGATCAAAAATTAAAATAATAATGAACTCCACTTTTACATCTTTTTTTGTTAAATAAAAAAGATATGGGCTTCAAGGAGTGGTGCACAAGTACAGGGATTGATTGCAAGGCATGGGCTTAGAAGAGTAGGAGGGAAAAACGGGCTAGATTAATAATAATGGTAACAAAAAAAGCAGCTAATATTTCTTTAGCACGATTACATACTAAGTATCATGTATTAGCTCATTTGATCTTTGCGACAGTGCTATAGGTTGTTAGTTGCTGTCTAGTCAGTTCTGACTCCTGGCAAGACCATGTGTGCAGAGAAGAACTGCTCCTTAAGGTTTTCAAGGCTGTGACCTTCTCAGGAGCAAATCACCAGATCTGTCTTCTGAGGCACTTTTGGGTGGGTGGTGGGGGGCTGGTTTGAACTGACAATCTTTCAGCCAGTAGCTGTATTTCAGTGTTTACCTGCTTACCCTTTGGCCATCCAGGGATCCAACAACGCTGTTACCAGTCCCTTTTCACAGACTTTAATTAGGTACCATGGAGTCAAATTTGTCTCCCAGCGACCCCATGTGACAGGCAGAACTGCCCCCATGAGATTTTTCTAGGCTGTAATCTTTATAGAAGTAGATCACCAAGTCTTTTTCCCCCCGGGAGTTTCTAGGTCGGTCCAACGGCTAACTTTTTTGTTAGTCATGGAGTAGTAACAACTGACAAATTTAGAGAGGTTAGGCAATTCGCCCGTAGTCACACAGCCAGCTGGCGAAAGCTAAGGTTTGCGCGAAGGCTGCCTAGCCCAGTCACCACGTTAAAGCACTCACCCTACAAGCCTCGACCACGTTCCACACCAGGCCTCACCTCCACGTCCTCATCTACCCGCTGCCGGTTCTGCCGCACTTCTTCCAGCTGTAGCTGGGCTTGCTGCAGAGAGCGGCTCTGCTGCGCCATCTCCTGCTGGAGCTCTTGCTTCTCCTGCTGCGCCCGCTCAATGTAGCGCTCCTGCTCCTCCTTCAGCTGCAGCAACTGCTTCAGTTTCTCCTCCTCCTCTTCCAGCAGCCTGCCGGTTGTGCACAGGTGCTCAGCACACAGGAGGATGGAAAAGGGGTGGGGGAACCAGGAGGGGCCCCTCAGGCCTACCTGGTCTGGGCAAGGCGCACCGCCTCCTCGTCCCGCCGAGCTTTCACCTCCAGATGCAGGGCCTCCTGCAGCCGCTGCTGCATCTCCTCCAGCTCCTCGATGCGCTGCCGCTGCCGGGCCGCCTCCTCCTCCTTCAGCTCCATTTCAGCTTGCATGGAGGCCCGGGCCTGCACCCACACAGAGCCTGGTCACAGGGGGCTCTGGGGGATGGGGGCGGCCATGAGGCCCTTCCCCCAGGGCCCAGCCAGACTGGCCCAGCTAGGCTACCCGGGGGTGAAGGCGGGGGAAGTCTTTCATGTTGCATCTCCTTATCTGACCCTTTCCGACAGGCTGGCTGCGTTGTATCATGGTTAGCAAACAGCATGTCGGAGAAAGGAGTCAGGTCCCTTCTTCCTAGCATCAACCTCAATAATTCTTATAAAACAGAAAACTGTTGCTTTCGAGCTGATTCCAACTCAAAGCCTTTCTATAGGACAGAACAGAACTGCCCCAGAGGGTTCCCAGGAGCAGCTGGTGGACTCAGACTGAGGACCCTTTACTTAGTAGCCAAGCTCTTAACCACGGTGCCTTTCAGGATCCAATAACAATTATAACTATAATAATAGTGACAATTAGAAGGTATTGAACACTTTATAGATGCTTGCTCACGAAATCCTTGCTTCTACTCTTTTCTACATGGTTTTCATGACTCAGAATCAACTCAACGGCGATGGACTTCAAAAAAAAAAAAAACTCTAAAGGAGAGCCCTAGTGATGTATTAAGTTGTCTGCTGCTAATGGAAAGGTCAGCAGCTCAAACCCACCTGTGGTTCCTGGGGAGAAAGAGGTGGCAGTCTACTACATCAAGATTATAGCCTTGGAAACCCTATGGAGCAGTTCTACTCTGTCTTACAGGGTCACTATGAGTCTGACTTGACTGCAACGGTTTTTCGACATACGTCTATGTATGGGAATCGACTCAACCTCACTTTTCCTGTGAGCAAAGTACTATTAACCCATTGCTGCAAATAGATTGCGACTCCAAGCATCACCATTTCAGTGACAAAGGAAACTGAGGCACACAGAAGCCAAGTAACTTGCTTGAGAACACAGGGCTTCTAAGAGACAGAGCTGGGACTGAATTCAGGAGTCTGACTCCAGATCTCTGTAAACCCTAAACTTCACTGCCTCTGCATGCCTAAACCGCCTCCACATCCTGCATTCCCCAAATTGGTTTCATTGTAAATTCAACTCAAGTCTTGGCCACCCCAGTTCAGCTCTGGTCCAAATCAATCTCTGATCAGTCTTTAGCGTCTCCTTCTGCCCAAGCACTCTACACCTATCACTCAACTCCATCGGCTCAGACACCGCCTTACACTATCCCTCATCTCAATCATCCGTTGGACTGGTCCCCGCCTCCCTTAGCCGTTTTTAGCTCACAAGTCCAGCCCCTGGCACACAGGACTGGTTCACATTCATTTTACAAGTCCACAGGCTCTATTTCGTCTCTACTCACAAGTCTCCAACTACAGGTTCCGCCCCTGCCCCAGCCCCCCGGTAACGGCCCCGCCCACACCATGGCCCCGCCCACAGGCTCCTCCCCCGGAGTTGCCCCACCTGCTCGGCTTCACGCAACTGGCACTCCAGCGCCTGCTGTAGCTCTCGGTGCTGGCTACGGCGCCGCTCCTCCTCCTCCTGCAGCAGGCGCTCAGCCTGCCGCTGCGCCTCCTGCAGCAGCTCCAGTTCCTGCAGCTTCCGTTCCTTCTCCTCCTGCAGCTGCTGCAGCCGCAGCAGCTCCTCTTCCTTGGCTGCCCGGCGTCGCTCCCGCTGCTCCCGCTGCTCCCGCCGCTTCTGCTTCAAGTCTTTGTGCAACGATGTCTTCCCCTCGGCCAGCAGCCGGATTGCCGTCTGTATGGCTGCAAAGAGAGCGGGAAGGCGTCAGCTGGGAGCAAGCGGAAGGTGTGAGGTGCCCCATCGCCGCTGGGAAGGGGCCTTAGGAGTTTCTCGGGGGACCAGCCTCCCACCGGGCTTTTCACAGACGAGACACAGTAGACCCGTGCCACGAGGCGAGCACTCACCAGCCGTCCATTCCTGGCGCTGGCGCGTGTCTGAGGCGCTCATCTCATATGTGCGAGAGGCGGTCTTCACACAGAACATGCAACGCTTCCCTTCACGGTCAGGCAGCACCTGGGAGAAGACAGCCTGCCTGGCCTCACTGGGGACACAGCCTCGAGACTCCAGCTCAAGCCTTACCCCTTCTGGTTGACCATCTTCCCGCTCTCCCAGGTGCCTGCGTCGCCAGTCTTAAACAGTTATAAGGGTACTTGTGTTGCCGCAGCTCTGTAGCTTTGCTCTTTGAAGGCAGGGAGGGGCCATTTTCATCTTGGGATCACTATCCGACTCAACGGCACTTGGCTTGGCTGGCACAGAGCCTAGCACATAATAGCCACTTAATTAGTCTTTACACAGATTATGCTTAAACACTCCAGTGACAGAGTCCTCACTATTCAAGAACATTAGTGTTTAGGTACCCCTGACTGTTAAGAAAATCCTTTATTTCACAGATATTCTTGGAACATCTACTGGGTGCTGCTCATTGTTCTAAGTGTTTTAGGCACTGAGGCATATCACATCCCTGTCTTCACTAAGCTTATAGTCTCGTGGTAAAGAATGTTGTGTTGTGTGCTGTTGTGTTGCTTTGGACTCCTAGCCACTCCGTGTGAGAGAGTAAAACTACCCCATGGGGCTTTCTTGGCTGTCATCTTTACAGAAGCAGACTGCCAGGTCTTCCTCAGAGCTGCCAGATGGGTTCAAACCACCCATATTTCAATTAGCAGCTGAATGCTTAACCACTTGTGCCACCAGAGTTCTTTGTCAGAAATAATAGCTACCGCTCACTGAGCTTATGTTCCAGAATCTGCACTAGTCTTTTCTGTGCATTATTTTTTTTCACTCTTCCCAATAACCTCACCAGGCAGGCATTATTAGCTCCACTGCACAGAGAAAGAAACAGCTGCCAAGAGGTCCAGAAAGTTGCCCGAGTCACACTGGCTGATAGTGGTGAGGCTAGGATTTCTGCCTAGATCTGTGCTCTTCCCCTGTTTTCTTCTGTGACAAAAATGGAGAAAGCCAAGGGAGAAAAAGGGAAGGGAAGAGGAAGGAGAGGAAAGGGATGCGGAGACAGACTAGGAAAGTGTGAAGGTGCCAAAGAGACCGGAGTTAGGGATAAGGAGAGAGACCTTTAAAGAAGGTTTTTGGTGTGTGCTGTGAGACCTAAGCTATCCCCTCTGAAATCTTAAGCAAAATCTACACTATTCACCAATGCTTTGTTGCTTGATTTGTGGTTTTAGTTATTAAAGCAGTGCTCACAAGTGCTTGGGTAAGAAGGGTCTTGAGGCACCCAGGTATATTTTGTTTACACTCATCCAAGGAGAAATTTGTGTCACTGTGTCTTTTCTCCATCAGCCCTCCCCCTGAGCCCCTTGCCTTCACAAGCCTCTGGGTCCTGTGATGTCCTCTACTCTGTCACCCGCCCCCTCACCTCCACACAGCAGTGCTGGTCCAGCGGGATGGTACCCCTTTTCTCCTTGCACTCTTCACTCCCAAAGTAGCAGAGGCAGCTAGGTTGCAGCTGGAACCAGCGTTCTGTCCAGTTCCTCCTCAGCTGCCCTCGCTTCCACAGGTAGCCCTGCCAGCCAGAGCAAAGTCAAAAGCTTCATGTGTGCCCATTTACCCATCCACAGGGTCCTCCCCTCATTTCCAGTTTGACCTAACCTGCTTCAGGACATCCTGGATGAGTTCCTGGTAGACCTCGCGGATGGCCATGCTGAGGGTGTCTCTCCCCACACCCCGCAGACAGCAGCCGGAGTTGAAGAGCTCCAGAAACTGCCAGACGCTGAGCCCTCCAGTGGTCTGGGCTGCCTGGGCCTCCTGGGCCAGCAGTTCCTCCAGCTCACCCAAACCCACCTCCAAGCTCATGCTGCTGAGCACCTTCTTCAGCAGGTATTCCACCTGTAGGGGGAGACGGAAGGCCTGGTGGCTGCAACAGACCATGTTGCCAGCACCAAACACCAGGGGGCGCTCCCACTTGGCTCCCAGAGCCTGGACTCAAGGAGTTGGCAGGCCTGATCTGGTGGAGACCAGGGCCTTCTGCAGCTCCAACTCCAACTCAGGCATCCTCTTTCCTATCCCCAACCCCCAGTTCACTCCTTTCAGCTTTAAATTCACGGCAGGATGAAGGGCGGAGTTGAGGGCTGGGGTGTTGTGGGGGGGCGGTGAGGCAGAGATCGTAAATCATAGACAATGTCAGAGGCAGCTGAAGGGCCCTTCAGTCCAATACCCTGACTGCAGATGACAAAACTAAGGCCCAAAAGAGGAAGTGACTTGCTTTTAACAACAGTTAGTTGGTCCCAGTCAGAACTCAGATTTGGATCTCCTGGATCCATTTTGGTCCTTATTCCAAGTCCCAATCCCTAACTCTGCAGACTTTTCCTTATAGGGGACATGGGGACTGGAGGTGGGGTAGGCAAGGCAGGGACAGGAAACCTGTCATAGAGGAACAGGAAGTGGTGGTTGGGGTACATCCTGCTGCAGTTTGTTCACACTGGGTGTTGATCACAAGCAAGTGGCCACCAGGTTTCTGAGAGGCTGCCTTGTCCTGAAAGGTATCTGACAAAGGCAGCCAGCCGGGGGTCTGCAGATGGACACATCCCTCTTCTGTCTAACAGCTTCCGGAAACTCTCTCCAGAACTTTGTGGGTTCAACTGTGTCACAGCTCAAGGTGGAGTGGGGGTGGGGAGCTCCAGTTCAGGGCTCAGGTGTCTCCCCCTTCCTCATCCAACAGACAGAAACAAGGACATAAATCCAAATGTGGTTAGATATGCCAGGGCTCCGTCTTACAAACACAAGAGGCCTCCCTCCCTGCTATTCCCTGCTCCAGACACCTACATTCACTCTTGGTATGTCACAGCCAAAAAGATGGCTGCAAAGTTAGGAGGAGGCAGAATGTGCAGCAGAGAGATCAGAAGGAGGGTAACGGTAGACAGGAAAAAGGGGGATACCTGCTCTGGCTTCACCTATGTGTTGAAGCAATAGAGGCTGGATTCCAGGCCTCTTCTTTCATGCTGCCCTAGCAGAAAGGCGTCCCTACCTTTCTGGGGCCCTGAGTGGGGTCTGCCCTGTCTCTCCCTCTATTGTCGAAGACAGGAAAGGGAAAGTCTGCAACCTGGGCCAGACATGGTCTCCCACTTGGAGTAACTGGGAAGATGTCACAGACACATCTCCCTTCCCCTCATACAACTGTCTTCTCAGATTGCTTTAGTGCCGCAAATCCTACCACTTGATCCCAAATGTTCTCACTTTATAATGCTCAATAACATAGCAGTCATTTACCACTCTGTAAATACATCTTGTACATCATGAGGGAAGTGTAATTTTAGTTCTTTTGGAATGTGCACACTTGCTCTGATATGGGCAGTTGTATGCATCTGGAAACAGCTGGGCTTAGACAGTTACTAGAATGGGAAGACAGTAAGGGAAGGGGAAGTAGGAAAATACAGAAGGCAGCTTTGGCCCTCTACATGGCTTTGCTAAGGCCTGGACTCAAGTGACTCCATCTCTGGGACTGCCATTACCCCATTACCTCATCAGGAACCATGATGAGAGGGTACTTGTCTTCAGACAGGAAGTTGAAGAGGCACCAGAGGCGGAAGGCATCTTGATTGGAGAGCAGGCTGTTCCCGTTGCTATCCAACCGATAGTTCTTCTTGGCCGTCAGGGTCCAGCAGAGCTCATCAAAGTGCTCCTTAACAAAAGCCCCCTCTTCCACCTGCCACCAGGCCTGAAAGTCAGCCCAGATGGCTGCTTGACAGCCAAGATGGTCACCCCTTCCCTGCTCTCCCACACCTAGGCTTTTGCTTGGTTTCTTGGGTTAATCTATGCCCCAGCTCCCCATACTGCCAGTTTGGGGTTCTAAACTCAGGAATCCCTGAGCTGATTAAGAGGTAACTAGCTGGTTCAAGCCCTTCCCCTACCCCAAGTCCTCTGCCAACAGAGAAATGCTAGTCTCTCAGACCAGGGACAAAAGGCGAAACCAAGGGGGAAGTAGGCAGCCAAGAGGAACCCGAGAAGACAGTGACAGCTAGGAGCACCAGAAAGAACAGGATAGGGCAGGGACTGGGGCAGGAGTGGGGAAAGCTTCAGAGCCCTTTGTAAAGTTTATAGCTGGAAACTGGAGGTGGTCCTAAGTAAGGATGGGGAAGAAGGTTACAGAAAGGGTAGAGGCTAGATAGAGCTGAGTGGGCTTGAGGGTGGTTGAGGTGGGCAAGGAGCAGCAGGTAAGTAGGATGTAGAGGATGGAGATAGGGAAGCAGGTACAGAGGGAGTAAAATGGAAGTTTACTGGGGAGAAGGAGCTAAGGTGGCAGCTTATTGGAGTAATGGCCAGCCTAGGGAAGTGGGAGGCCTTCTAACCCCCACACTGGGCCCCACCTTGTCCAAGATGTACTTGTTGAGGTACGGCATGTAACCCTGGCTGGACACGGGACCATCGTCATCATCTCGGAAGTGTTCCTCCAGGGCCACTGGGTCATGAGGGATGTGCAGGACTGTGTACAGGTTGTGGGACAGCACCTGAGGCAGAGTGGCAGTTTGCTTTCCTGACCAAAACTTGACCACAGGACTGCTCTTCACCCCCCTGCTCACTCCTCCCCCAATCATGGCTAAGATTTCTGCACACATTGTTCAACAGGAACTCAAATTTCTATCTGTATTATCTCCCAAGCACTGTGCTAAGCACTTTACGTATAATTCACTGAATCCCTTAACAACTATCAGGATCCCCATGTTACAGACGAAAACACCCTTGAGACCCCGAGATGTTTAGTAACTCATCCAAGGTCACAGCTGGGATCCAGACCCAGGCAACCACACTCTTAACCACTGCATTAGATACTGGTGTCTTCTTTCTATAGACAAGGACACTGAGGCTTAAGGGGTTCAGTAATTTGCCCAAGGAACCACAGTAATAAAAGGCTGAGATTCAAATCCAACTGATTATGGTTCCCAAGCTCAGTGCTTTCCACAATGCTTGGCTGCCTGCACTGAACGGAAGTAGCCGGCCACTCCAGGACAAAAAAAACAGTTGCCTTCAAGTCAACTCTGACTCATGACAATCCCATGTGTGTCAGAGTAGAATGGTGCTCTATAAGATTTTCAATGGCTGATTTTTCAGAAGTAGATTGCTAGGCCTATTTTTTCAGAGGCCTGTGGATGAACGCAAATCTCTGACTTTTCCTTTTAGCAGCTGTGAAGTGAACTGTCTGCATCAGCAAGGACTTGGGAAGGGCATGTACGATTCTGGTCTCTGCCACTCAAGAAAGGCAGCTGGAGAGGGCTCACAAAAAGGCCATGAAAAGTGTTTCATGGCAAATATTGTATGAGACCACTATTATAAGAACTCAAGAAAAAGGTTTAAACACAGAACATTCTTTGATGGTTACGAGGCTGGGGATGGATGGAGGGGGGAATTCACTAGACAGTAGATAAGAATTATTTTAGGTGAAGGGAAGGACAACACACCTATACATGGGAAGTCAGTACAACTAGGTTAAACCAAAATCTAAGTTTCTTGAATACAACCAACCACTTCAAAGGACAGAGCAGCAGGGGCAGGGATCTGTAGATCATGGTTTCAGTGAATATCCAGGTCAATTGGCATAACAAAGTTTATTAAGAAAATGGAAAAAAATATAGTCTGCATCCCACTTTGGAGAGTGGTGCTTGGGGTCTTAAAAAGTTAGCAAGAAGCCACAGAAGATGCATCTATTAGTCCCAACCCACCTGGAGCAAAGGAAAATGAGAATACCAAAGCCATAAGAAAAATCCAAGCTCAAGAGACAAAAAGGGCCACGTAAACCAGATTCCATAAGCCTGAGACTAGAAGAACTTGATGCAGTCTGGCACCACCAAGGACCATCATGACAAGGAACACAACCGTCTCTGATGGAGTGGGAGAAAAGTGGGGTGCAGAATTCAAATTCTAGTAAAGAGACTAGACTTGATGGTCTGAGACTGGGGGGACCCAAGAAAATATGGTTTTCAGACTCTCTTAGCCCAGAACTAAAACCATTCTTGAAGCTGTCTTCAGAGAGATTAGACTGGACTATAAGACATAAAATGACACTGATGAAGAGTTCAAGTGTTAGCTTAAGTAGAAACATGAGACTAAATGGGCAGCTCTTCTCCAGAGAGATGACAAGGCAGAAGGGGACAGGAGCTGACTGAATGGACACAGGAAATACAGGGTGGAGAGAAGTGAGATGTCATATTACAGAGATAGCAGGTAGGGTCACATAATAAATATGTGCTTAAGTTTTTGTATAAGAAATCGACTTGAATTGTAAACTGTCACAAAAAGCACAACTGAAAAAAAAGTAGTCCATGAGATGGGGTGGACAGCCATGATGGTGCAGAGAAGAAACATGGGTATTGGAAAAAACCCAGGATATTGGACGAAAGAGGTCGAAGTTTGAACAAGGAGATCAAGTAAAAAAATAAAACTGCCCTGGGGTAATTCTATCATAGCGCCACTTTGAACGAGCCTTGGTGGTGCAGTGGTTTAAGTGCTTGGCTGCTAACCTAAATGTCAGAGGCCTGAACTCACTAGCCACTCTGCAGGAGTAAGATATGGCAGTCTGAGTCCATAAATACTTACTGCCTTGGAAGCCCTATGGCTCAGTCCCACCCATCCAGTACAGTTGCTGTAAGTTGCAACTGACTAGATGTCAATGATTTGCTTTTACCGTGCACTTGAACTACACGCCAGCCATTGTATCAAGTGCTTTCTATGCCCCATTTCTAGTCCCCACAATGGCCCTGATACACAGGTTATTATTATCCCTATTTTTCAGGGGAAGATACCAAGAGAATTTGAGAATTTAAGAGTAAATGGCAGAGCTGAGGTTGGAGCTAAGTATGCCTCCCTACTAGCATATTGACCCAAGCCTCTCTCCCCAGCTGACCTGTAAACTCTGGAGACAAGTTCTCGGCCCAATAAACTTTTTCGGCACACCCAAACCCCAAACCACTGCCATTGAGCCAGTTCTGACTCAAAGTGACCCTATAGGACAGGGTAGAACCAACCCATAGAGTTTCCAAGAAGCACCTGGTGGATTCAAACTGTTGACCTTTCGGTTAACAGCCATAGCTCTTAACCACTAGGCCACCAGGACTTTCCTGCACATCAAAGGCAGCTTGTAAGTGCTGTATTTAAGGGTTGCTTTGACCATCAGCGGTCAAATTTGAGGGCCACTCCTCTGAGGCAGGAGCTGGCAGTTTCAGAGATGCTGTGTGCACAAAGTTCTCACTCTTTTGAGAGAGGAGAGGGAGAAAGATTTGGGGCTTCTTTTCAGTTTTCTTCTGGTTGTCAGGTAGAATGGGACAGGAGCTGATTGAATAGACACAGGAAATACAGGGCGGAGAGGAGTGAGCTGTCGCAACTAGGGTCACATAATAATGTGTGTAAGTTTTTATATAAGAAATTAACTTGAATTGTAAACTTTTACCAAAAGCACACACACAAAAAAGGCCCATGGGATGGGGTGGACAGCCATGATGGTGCAGAGAAGACACATGGGTACTGGAAGAAAGAGGCAAAGTGAGAAGTTGGGGTGGGCCATTGAAGGGGTCAGTGTTCCTCTTTTCTCTTCCCTCTGGGCAGATATCCCCAACCCTCTCTTCCTCTAGTCCCCATGCTCTTCAAATTATCCCATGTGACATCTTTCATTATGCCTTCCCTTGTATAGGAGAACATCTGATGTTTCTTCAGGGTGAACTTTCATCTCCCTTTATTTTGGTAATGGAGTTTTGATTTTCCTTTGGGAAAGACCTTTGCCCCATTTTCAATAGAATTGCTGTGAGATGGAATTGTCTAGACAGCTATGGTTTTCAGTATGGTTCAAGTTACAAGACAAATCAGTCATTTGTACCCCCATCCCATCAAGCTGCAGGTTGGGTACATCAGAGTCATTGTGATTGATTCATGATTCAATCTAGGCAAATGAGAAACAGCCATAAGCTTTGAGCTTTTGGCTGCTAACCAAGAGGTCAGTGGCTTGACTCCACAATGTGCTCCTTGGGAACCCTACGGGGGCCGTTCTATTCTGTCCTATATGGTCACTGAACCACAACCAACTCGATGGCAATGAGTTTGGATTTTGGATGTGGGTGGAAAAAAGTATACTTTTCCATGAGGTTGTTGTTAAAAGATAAACCTGGAGTATGGATGGCTTCTTTGTCCCTGTGTGGGAAATGACTGCCTGAGAGTAAAACTAACAGTGAGAAAAGCAGAGTCAAGAGATAAAGTCATCATTTGGGGACCTGGGTCCAGTTATGTCTGAAGCCACTTTTATGCTTGGAGTTTTGAGTATGTGAGCCAATTTTGAGTTTGGTTTTTATCACTTATATCCACAAAAGTCCTGACTAATATATGTTGGCCATAAGACACCAATCCCTACCCTAAGAAGTGTCACTCATTCAATGCCTAATGCTGGTGACCAACTGAGAATAATGACACACACTCATTGAGCACTTCTAAAGGGATAGGTGTTATTTTAAGTGTTTTATATATTTCCATCTATTGACTCTTTTCCAACTACCATGTCCTTATCTCCCTTCAAGCTTCTTCAAGCACTTCAAGGAAGCCTTCCTGTGTTGTTGTTATTAGGGACTGTCAAGTTGGTTCCAACACGTAGCGACCATATGAACAACAATGCAACGCTGCCCAGTCTTGCACCATGTCCACAGTTGTTGTTATGCTTAAGTCTATTGTTGTGGCCACGGTGTCAATCCATCACATCAGTGGTCTTCCTCTTTTTCGCTGATCCTTCACTCTACCTTCTCCAGGGACTGATCCTTACTAACAACATGTCCAAAGGATGTTAAGACGCAGTGTTGCCATCTTTGCTTCCAAGGAGCACTGTTTGTACTTCTTCCAGAACAGATCTGTTTTGTTCTTTTGGTGGTCCATGGTACATTCAACATTCTCCAACACCAGCTTCCTGTGTACATAGCCTCAATCAAATGGCTGTGGGGGACATGGAAGGCCAGGGACTTCCATTTTCCAGTTGTGGGGCCTTGGATAAATCCCTTCACCTCTCTGACCCTCAGCCATGCAGAAGCTGTGAGGATGGAGATACATGGAGTTCCAGAACTTGGGTTTGCACAGAACAAACGTTAGGTCCCTTGTAGGAAAAGTGCTATTTTTTTTAACCTAACAAACTGACAAAAATGCAAAAGACTGACAACATCAAGTGCTGAGGAGGTTGTGGAGACATGGAGACTCTAATACCCTTACAGGTGAGATGTCAACTGCTATCATATTTCTGGAGAGCAAGAACCTATCACACTAAATTGGGCATGATCTTTATCCTGGCATTGCTAATCATCTACAGATGCTTGAGAGAACAGAATTACATGTATAAAGCTGTTCACTGTAGCATAGTTTATAATAGGAAGAATGAGCAGCAACCTGAGACTCCTTCAGTAGGGAATGGTTTCACAGTAAGGGTACATACACCATGTCGTGGTCCACTATGCATGACTGGAAAGACAACACTGCCACTTTGCGTTCGTGGGCAAGTGATTTAATGTCTCCAAGACCTCAGTCTCCTCTAAGAGGAGGCTAACAGTACCTGCCCCATGGGGTTGTTTCACGTGAAATGCTAAGCAAAGCACCTGATGCACAGTACATTGCTTGACAAAAGTTGTGAACTTTTATCTTGGCAGGAACAAACAGGGAAATAAACACATAACACACTGGCAAGTGAAAAAAAGCAGAAAAAAGTCTATAAAATAAATACACTGTAAAGATTAGACTGAATTGTATGAAATTATTTTAGTAGGTCTGCAATTTCATATGATTCAACCTAGTACGTTTATTCCTACATATGAGGTCTGACAATTAAGTCCACAAACTTAATTGTTCTAAGTACTACATATCTCATTGCTTAATATCACTACAGTCACCTTCAAAGTACTCCCCTTGGGAAGCTATGCACTGACACCAGTGCCTAGTCCACCCTTCAAAACAATTTTGGAACTCTTTCTGGAATGGCCATTGTGCAAGATGGCATGGTGGCAAGTTCGTGAACTTCACTGTATAGTTGACTGTGAAGGAGTTTTTAGCCAGCAAACAAATAATTGTATTGGAGCACCCTCCCTACTCACCTGATCTGGCCCCCAGTGACTTTTTTCTTTTACCAGAAAATAAGGAAATACTGAAAGGAAGACATTTTGATGACATTCAGGACATCAAGAGTAATATGACAACAGCTTTGATGGCTATTCCAGAAAAAGAGTTCCAAAATTGCTCTGAAGGGAGGACCAGGCACTGGCATTGGTGCATAGCTTCCCAACAGTAGTACTTTGAAGGTGACTAATGATATTCAGCAATGAGGTATGTAGCACTTTTTCTAGGATGAGTACATGAACTTAACTGGCAGAGCTCATAGAAAGAAGCGATCATACCCCAGGGAAGGGGTGGAGAGCATGGACAGGAATTTCAACTTCTTTACGGTGATATTCTTTGAATATTTTAGCCAGGAACATATTTCACTTTTATAATAGAATCCATCCTCTTTAAAGTCACATTGTTTTGCAGGCTGATCTTCTTTATAATTGAGAGCATATATTGCTTTTATGACAATATTTTAAAACAAGAGAGATGAAAGACCAAGGGTGGCATTAACCAGTTATTAATGTGCCCTGTTATTAAGCTGCTCTGTCATGATGCATTTTTGTTGTTCCCTGTTGGCGTGAACACTTCTGGTGTTCTGCCTTCCTCGAGGGCAGACTGGTCTTGAATTCCAGTCCTGATGGAGCCCAGTACAGCGAGCCTCCACATACTCAGTGTTTTTGACAAGCTTCTCAAATCTAACTTTAGCGCTTCAGTGGCTTCCCGTGGTTCTTAGAGTAAAAGCTTGCCGTCTTCCAGAAGCCACATGACCTGACCTGCTGTACCTTCTGTGATCTCATCCCTCTTGCTGAGTCCTCTCCAGTCACTGTGGCCTCCTTGATGTTCCCCCAAACAGGCCAGGCACACACCTGGCTCAGGGTCTGTGTACTTGCTGTTCTCTTGGCCTGGAACATTCTTCACCCAGGTCACTATATGGCTTACTCTCCCTTCCTGCCCTTTACTCAGTGTCTCTTTTCTCAGGAAGGCCTTCTCTGACTATCTTCTTTAAATCCTGACTCCTTCACTTCCGTACACACATACTCTTTCTCTCCATTTCTGCTTTTCCTTTCCTCAGCATCATGTATCATCTTCCATCACACAATGCATGTTATTTGTTCACCACCCATCTGACTAGAATGCTAGCACCACAAGTGTGGGGACTTTGTCTTTGTTCACTGCTCTGTCACTGGGCCTGCACATATGGACACTCATATGTGTTGAGTGAAGTTAAACCCTTTTACAGAAGAAGTAGGGGGGGAAGAAAAAGGAAATCAAAGTCAGATAGATGTGGACTGAATCTCTTAAAGCAAATCAACTCCACTGGGGCTCAGTTTTCATATATCTAAAACAAGGTGTTAAAGGACCTTACCCTCATCCCAGAATAGAACTTGCCACACAGCAACCCAACCCAAACCAATTGCCATCAAGTCAATTCCAACTCATATAACCCTGTAGGACAGAGCAAAACTGCCATGTGGAGTATCCAAGGAAAGCCTGGCGGATTTGAACTGCCAACCTTTTCGTTAGCAGCCTTAGCACTTGACCACTAAACCACCACAGTTCCCAGCCATTATTTCACTTGTGCATAATGTCCTTGAAGACCTCCTTAGCCCATTTTCCTCACTTGATCTTCCTGACAATGGAATCTGAAGAGCTCGGGGCAGAGGCTCTGACCCCTGTGAGCTGTCAGGTGTTGTGACAATAGAGAATTAAAGTCCCCAGATACCTAGGTGGTATAGTAGTTAAGTGCTATAGCTGCAACCAAAAAGTCAGCAGTTCAAATCCACCATGTGTTTTTTGCAAACTCTTTGGGGGCAGTTCTACTCTGTCTTACAGGGTCACTATGAGTCGGAATCAACTCGACAGCAGTGGTTTTGGTTTTTGATTTTTCAGACACCCAGGGCTCAGGGCCTCTCCCCAGAGAGCTGGGGCGACCTCAGACTCCCAGGCTTCCTGTAGTGGTGATGGGGGAGGAGAGGGTGTGACCAGGGGAGGGGCCACGTTGGAGAGGAAACGGCATGGGTGGAGGCCAGTGACGAGCAGGAGCTCACCTGCTGATCTCAATCAATCCTCAGCCCTGGAGGCAGGGCCTCTCTTTTATCTTTTCTTTGCCTGGATGAGGAAATCAAGGCTCAGAGAGTTCAACGAGTTTTGCCTAAGGTCTAACTCCAAAGCCCTGTTCCGGATCTCTAAGCATTACTGGTGGCTCTTAATGCAGGCTGGGCATCAGAATCACCTGAGGAGCTACTGAAACTGAAATACGCCCGCCTAGGCCTACTGACTCAGAGTTTCCGGGGTGGGGTCCAGGTGTCTGTATTTTCCGCAAGCTGCCTAGATGACCCTGATGCTCAGTCAGGGTTAGAACTAGCACCTCATGGAGGTCATCTGAGATGGGCCATTGTGTGAACCAGTAACACGCGTGGCGCCCTCATTTGGGCTCCCTCAGAGAGAACTCTCACAATCTCTGCACGTATCCAAGCAGCTCCTGACTTCTGGGTGAGCAGCTACCAACTTTTTCAGAGGCTTAATTTATTTATTCTTCACTCTGGAGGTATGTAGGGGTGGTTCTCCTTTGATGCTTAAACCAAAAAACTCACTGCTGTGGGTAGAATGCCAACTCACAGAGACCCTACAGAACAGAGCAGAACTGCCTTACAGAGTTTCCAGGGTAATCGTCACAGAAACACTGCCACATCTTTCTTGCATCAAGTGGCTACTGAGTTTCAACTGCTGACCTAGAGCTTTAACTACTGTGCCAACAGGATTCTTTATCCAGGGCTTAGAGTCCCCTTAAAACTTAATTCTGGGGAAAGGGACATGTGTCAGGCCTTACTGACAAAAGCTGTGAGGACTGTGCCTGTGGTTACCAGGCTTGGGGTACTTGAACCCTTGGCTGGCCAGCGAGTAAACACAGCCAAAAAAATAAAAAGAATTTAAAAAAGCACTGCCATCCAGTCAATTCCAACTTCTAGTGACCCTATAGGTCAGGGGGAACTGCCCCATAGTTTCCAAGAAGCACCTGGTAGACTTGAACTGTCCACCTTTTGTTTAGCAGATGTAGCACTTAACCACCAGGGTTTCCAGTAAATACAGAGGGCTTGGGAATTCATAAAAAGACCAATAATGACTGCAGAGAGAATGAATAATCTCTCTCCTAGATAGGCTGCAGTCTTTAAACGAAACGTATGGAAGTGCTAAGTGATCCTTTTGGAAGAGTTACTGATTGGATCTTCTCAACTAGTGAGTGGTAAAGGATCCCTCTTATCATCGCAAAGGAAGAGCACCAGGTATTTGAAAAGGTTGAGAAATCTCTGGATTAGCTATGTGTCTGTTGAGAGCAAAACGGGGGCCTGACAGGTTGGCTGTGGGTATCAAAGGAAAGGCAAAGGCCTGGAAATTGGAAAGGGAGGCTGCACCAAGGACCAGTTTAAATTACTTGAGGTTTTCTTTTTTTCAGTAGGCTGTCTGGATGGCTTGGTAATCCCCTAGTTCACCCCTCTTGCTTTATAGATGAGAAACCAATGGCTCAGAGAGGGACAGTGACCTGCCCAAGGTTAGCAAGCTGGGGAGCAGTATAGGTCCACGCCACTCTGGCTGAGTCTGGTACTCTGTGCATCATTAAATCACCATTCTTTTCCTCCTCCTTTCTTCCAATTCCAACCTGGGCAGCAGCTGAGGTCAGGGCAAAACTAAGACTCCAGCAAGGAGGTTCTTGGACTGGCATTGTTCTTAACTTCCCCTCACCATGGGGAAGACTGTCTTCCTTTTCCCAGGAGGCAGAGACTGAAGCTGAGAGACTCTCAGTGGGCAAGAGACACTGCCTAGGCCCCAAGACTCCCCTGAATGCCAACTGGGAGCTCAGGAGCCTAGGAAACTTGATGCGACTAAGTAGGGAAGACCGCTGCATACCTTTCCTGCCTGACCCTGCTCCTGTCATCAAGATGTGCCATGCCTGCTGTCTCCTAAGATCTTGTCAAGCTGGAGACATTGCTCTATCCATATTCTCATCCTCCCTCCCTCCCAGACCTGGAAGTAGAGAAGGAAGCCAAATTCTTAGCAGATCCCACACCAGGCCTAAACACAAAGCTGTTCCCCCAAGTTCTTTATAGAACTGTAACAACTCACAGCCCTCAAACCCCAAGTGGTTCCTTGTGTTTGACTTAAGTCCACCCTGGGCTGGTGTGCCATTCCTATTGGTCTATTTTCAGTGTTTTCAACCCAAGTGGATAAGACCACTGCGTTTTCTAAAATAATTCCAAGAGAGGTAAACTTCTGTCTCCCCTACAAGTCTTCGCTTAGTCAGGGAACACAATCCTGAGTCCTCAGGCTTTTTCTTAGAGAACTTGTTCTTCCTCCTCCCTCTGCCATCATCATGGGTTTTTGAGAGCAGTCAGTGGCAACACATCAGGGGAGATAAGGTGACTGTCACAGACAGATGTACCTTGCCCTGGATTGGCACAAGTCTCCTGCCCTATCCCAACAGAGGACCCCAAAGCCAGGAGTTTAGTAGGAACAAGCTAACCCCAAGATATTTTCCTTGAGCAGCTCCTTGCTGCTTTTCTGGGGAAGGGGTAGACCCATCTGGTATCTCTCTCATCTGCTTCTTCCTTTGCCTTCTGACCACTTCTCTATCACTTCTTCGACCTGCCCCCAACACTATCACCACTTCCTCCCATTCCACTGTCCACCACTATGGGCTTAGGGGAGTTCTGCCTCCCCTTCTTTCCCTCCTACGATAGGGGGCCCTATCATTTCTACTACACTCCTCACCAGGGCCCTGGGCCTTCCACTGCTAGTTCAGATTCCCAGAGTGGACACTTCTGGGGAGAAAATCTACCATTGGTCCTGTATGACCAGAAGTGCTGCCTACTGAAGATTGGGCTGGGATGACGAACAGCAGACAATTTAAGTATGTAAGCTCCCTGTGGAGTCCCCCCTGGAAACACTCTACCTCTTTTGTTGCTGTCGGGGTGAGGAAGTTAGGCATCAGGCTAGTTCAAGACTGAGACAGAGGCTGAAGCCGGGTCTAACTAGACGATGGCACCAGGGAAAGGGGAGCCACTCCACACGTGAGTGGCACAGAATGCCCCACAGGGGCCAGAGGTAACAGAAGAGTGGGAAATGGTACTCTGGAGGCAATATGCCATAGGGGTTGGGATTGTTCTAGCAAGATATTAAAGAGAGGTGGGAAGGCGGCAATGAGTTTCTGTAATAACGTATTTTGAATTATCTGCTTGATTTCCAACTACACTGAGTACTCAAGTAGATATCATCATCTGTGCCAAAAGCAATTCAGGTAGATGTAAGAAAAAAACCTGGCTGTTGGGAGGTTCTCCCCAGGTGTCCATTAATTTAGATGCTCACAAGTCCAGTGTATAGAATACACCTACAGACTGCCATAAGAACAAACAAATCTGCCTTGGAATAAGCAAGCCAGGATGCTACGAAGAAGCAAGAATGGCTTCATCGTATGTCCTTCAGACATGTTATCCAGCCCCTGGAGAAGGACACTGTGCTCAGTAGAGGGTCAGTGCAAAAGAGGAGGGACCTCAATGAGTTGGTCTGACATAGTTAGCTGCAACAGCAGACTAAAGCATGAACAATGACTGTGAGGATGGCACAGGACCAGGCACTGTTTCATTCTGTTGTACACATGGGGTTGCTATGAGTGGGACCAACTTCACATCACCAAACATCACCGACGCCAAGTCTGGCTATGGAATAGGTTGGTCACAGAATAAGACCAGTTTGGGTCCAAGTTCAGCAAGGTAGGGGGTTGAAGAGTGGACAGAATCTAATGTCCTTTCCGTCCTGCTGGCTTCTCTCAGGTTTCTAGGTACCTCCTACTTTGATCATTATGATGGAGGTCCCTTGAGACTGTATCTCTTCCCAGCTAGGAAGGTCCCACAGAAGACGGCCATGCTTAATAAATATTTGTAGCGTTAATGAATGAATCTCTAGACAGGTCTCAGAGAGCTGTGGCTTACTCTGCCTCTTTTCCTAGTGTTCCCTGGTCCCAGTCATCTAGGGCCCTGTTTCTTCCCCAAGAAGTCAGGTCTTCTGTGCCACTGACTAGGGTGTGGAAAGCAGCACTAACCCAGGACTAGAGGAGGGAGGAGGAAGAGAAACTCTTTCGCCTCCTAGAATTGTGTAGGGCCAGATGATGAACTTGCCGTCAATCACTGATGTGGCTTTTCTCATCTCAGATCCCGCACCCTCCCTTCCTGAGGTCCTGAGGTCTAAGATAACTTTACTGACATGGCTTGTGTGTGCATGTGCTAGGTAGCAACCATAATAAGGTTCTCAGTCCTGGCCATCTTCCCAGCTCTTTCCCACCAAGGTGGCAGGGTTCAGAGGAGCTGCTCTCTTGCTCACAGGTAGTAGTGAGTCACACTGGTTTGGGACAAGGACAGGCCCTTTTGGCCTCTCATAGCTCTGGGAGGAAGTGACTGACAAGTGCCGGCTAACTGTCTCTTCAAAACCAAGAGAAGGCAGCAGGAAGGGTTAGTGTGCATGCCCAAGCATGACTCTCTAGAGTTACATGTGTGTTTATCGCACAGCTCATGATGTAACCTGGCCCATGGCCCTCAGATCCCATCATTCCCTCCAGACAGTCCCAGGCCTGGCTCTGGGTGGTATCTCTACACATACTTCACTTGTACCTCTGAAGGAGGGGCAGCGGTGTGCACTTGGCCATGCCGCTGCAGTTACCCAGTACTGCCCTCCCTACCCACCAGGTCTGGGCCTTGGGAAGGCTGGGTGTCCCCAGAGTGGCACGGTGTCCACGCCTGGCCTCCAAGAGGTAGGGGCCAGTGAGCGGAGTGTCAAGGGTTCCTCTGGGCCCCAGGTACCCTCACCTTGAGCTGAGACTTGGAGACCTTGCCGCTCTTCTCCACGTCCAGCGCGGTGAAGGCGTACCAGATGGACTTGAGCAGCTCCTTGCGCAGGGCCATGGCTGAGGCACCCGCCCGCCTGGTCTGGGGGCGGCTCTGACATCAAGATCCGGTTTCAGGAAATGCAAACGGCTGCAGACCGCAGAGAAGCCGTGGCGCGGAGCGAGAGCTCCACCTGCCTGCTTGCACAGGCTCTGGGTGCTGACAGGAACCAGCCAGTTGCTCAGTGGCCACGCTCCCTGCTCAAGGACTGGGACTGACGCCTGGACAGCCACAGACCCTGTTCTGTATTGAACTGGCCTGTCAAGTACTCTGAGAGCCTCCTAAGCCCCAGAGGCAGTTTTCTGAGGGAAAAAGAAAGCCCAGCTGGGCTTTGGAGGCACACGAACTGTGGGTCCAGTCCAGATCCCACACTTACGAGGTGGGAGGTCTTAGACAAGTCACTTAATCTCCTTAAGCAGTTTCTTCATTGGCAAGCAGAGAAGTACCTGCCTCACAGAGTTCTAGGAGTGTGTGAGGAGGGATGTAAAGCACACAGTTAGATGCTCTATAAAGCATTTCTTGCAGTGTCACCTACCATTACAGCAGCGGACCCCCTGGCAGCACAGTGGTTAAATGCTGGGACACTAACTGAATGGTCTGTGGCTCAAGCACACCAGCTGCTTCGTGGGAGGAAGATGTGGTAGTCTGTCTCCACCAAGACTGGCAGCCTTGGAAATCCTAAGGGGCAGTTCAACTCTGTCCTGGAGTGTCATGGTGAGTCAGAATTAGACTCAACATTACCCCAGTGGTATGGCTCCACCCAAGAGGAAGAAAACAGGCAACACAGAGCTGGAGGAGGAACTTGTCCAGGGCACCCTTCCAGGCCAGCTGGACTTGGCACTTGATCTGCTGGCTCCTGCTGGCTCCCCGTCGTCTGGGCACTGGCTCTAAGAAGGCACTCAGAGCACTACCCACTTTGAGTCTTAACTGGCCATGAACACAGGGCAGGCTGCTTCTGAATCACATGGCAGTAAGCCCTGTGGTGGCCTTAACCTCAGGTTCACAGCAGCAGGATTCTAGATCACAGCTCCTGCTTCTTTACATCCAGTGTCCATGACGGATCTGACACCCCTTCAGGACAGTGGCTTGTGGATTTCCAGGTGGGGGCCATAAGTAGTTAAAGACGACTGCCTCCTCATGCAATTCTGAGACCTCTCCCAGGAGTATGCCTCTGGCCCAGTTGCTTTCAAACAGCTGGTCCCAAAAGTGAGAAATGAGGGTACGTGGGTCGGGCTGGGGCATTCCATCTTGGGTGGAAGCACAGGGTTTGAAGCACACCTATCACACTGGAGAGAGGAAAGCCAAAAAACCCAGTGCTGTCCAGTTGATTCTGACTCACGGCCACCCTAGAGACAGTAGAAATGCCCCATAGTTTCCAAAGAGCACCTGGCAGATTCAAACTGCCGACCTTTGGTTAGCAGCCATAGCACTTAACCACTACGCCACCAGGGTTTCTGTGGGAAGAAGAAAAGAACCATCTCCACTTCTGTGGTGTTCTCCTTTAGGCAGGCTCAAACCTGAAGGACTCTTTTCCACAAGTCCCTTCCCCTGCACCAGTTCCTGCTGCTGCTGGTGTGGCCCTACTCCTCATTTCCCAGTGGGTTCTGACTGTGGCTCTGGGACCCCAGAGCATGGCCCTCGGCACCCAGGTGGGCACTCTCAGAGCTGGGCAATAGGGTTTCAGCACCAGAAGTACAGAGTCATCAGATTCTGCTCCCTAAGCCTCAGTGACCTTAGCAAAGGTAATCCCACCCCTACATTAACCCGGGGCTCTAGCCATTTGGAGCAGCTGATGGTACAGCGCATGTTCTAGAGGGATTCTGACTACATTCCACTGCGCAGAAAAAACACTTCCTGCAGCCTGAGCATCCTGGGCCTCGGTTTCAACCAGTCTCACAACAGGGGTCACCCTGGCCCTTTTGGGCCCCCTGCCCTGCCATCTTGTAGCCTATTCACTCAGCTGTGGGCACTTGTGGCTATGCTAGGCCAGTCCACTTGTGGGGACGGGCTCGCACCAGGGATACTTCAGCAGCTCTGCCACCAGAGTCCGGAACTGAAAGGATGGAGGGAGAAACCCAGATGGGAACTTGGAACTTTTATTAAATACTCATTCACCCATTTACCATCACCATCCAGAGCAGGAAAAAAAAATATATCAAAATGTAATTTTTAAAAAACAACAAACTAAACCCAATCCCCAGCAGATTATATACAAGGCCATTCTCTGCCTCCACCACTGAGAGGCTGGGGCAGCTGGTGAATGGCGGGGGCTGGGCAACCTTTCTCCAGCCACAGGCCCCTGAGGAATTCTGAGGAAGTCCCTGCTGCCAAACGGCCTGGCATCTTGGCTGGCCTCCAGGGAGGTGGTTATTGCTAGGAGGGGGAGGGGCTGGGAAACCCCTTGTGGCAGGCCTCGACCTGCTCTGCCCCTACTGGACCAAAAAACTGCCTGCCTACTCCCATGGTAGGCAGTGACTATTTGGGGTGGAGGACCAGTCCCCATAGCAGCCCTAGTCTCCACCTGAGGAAGGGAAGAAGATTGAGGAAGAAAGGATGTCATCTTGAGAGTACAGAGGGCACCCAGCTGATCTTAGGGAAGAACACCCTGGTGTAGCCCAGTGATCAGGTTTGTCCTCCTCAGCTCCTGAGGATGATGTCCCTCAATTCTGACTGCCTGACCCTCCTCTTGGGCAGGGGCCCTGTCCCCTTCAGTTAGGCTGCTTTCGTGCTGCCTTCTCACCCCAGGGACCTTTGTGGCCACCTTCTACATGTCAGCCACAGCCTGGGCCGCTGGAAGCAAGTATGCCTGTGTAGCGTGGCACCTCCTCCAGCATGGTGTTGGACCCAACCCTCTGGGGCTCAGCAGCCGCTCTCTGATGCCATTGTCTCCAGCGTCATGGCCCCTTGCTGCATTGCAGCAGTGGCCACAGTGAGGGCCTCCTCTAAGGTCTGCTGCTCCTCCAGCTACAGGAAAGAAAGGGGAAAGAAAGTGAGACTCTTTTTCCTAGATCCTCTTACTTGGGGCACAGACTGTGGGGTCTTCTGAGCCTCCAACATCCACCCTGTGCCACACATCAAGCAGTTAGTAGGGCCCCAATACAGAGGAAGTTCACTAATAGAGTTCTATTAACCTAGGCACAGCCAGGAAGCCATGTGGTCCAGGTCAGAGAGACCCAGCTCACTCTTGAGAATGGCTGGCTGGAGAGGACAGCAATCATCTAAATCAGTCTCTTCTTTTCCACGTGAAGAAATGGAGACATCAAGCCACAAAGATCCTGGACCACAAGGTGGATGGCCATTAATGCTATCCTAAAGGCCCAAAGGGGCTTCACCTTCCTGTCTCAACCACGAAAGAGCTCAAAACAGGAGTGTGGATATACACAAAATGAGATTTGGCCTCTGCAGTGGTCTCTTTTTTAAGCCAAATATACCTCTTCTTCAAGATTCCCACACAATTTCCCCAGTGTTCCCTGGTGTAGGATCCTGCTGCTCCCAGACCTTACCCACCTGCACTGCAATGTGTGTTCCGTTGGCTGTAGCCAACAGTGCCACCTGTTGATGATGAAGGGATGCTACACTTGAGTCCTCAGCCACTACTGCTCCAGAAGTAATGATTGCAACCTGAAACACAGCATGAGGTTTTCTAACTCACTTGCATGATTCTTCCTCCCCCAAGCTCGAAATAAAAATGCCTCTGAGAAAGGTGGTTGGGAACAATCCAGCAGGGACTGGAGAGAACCATTATGGGTCAGATTAATTAGCTGCAGCTTCAGATCTAAGTGCCAGCATTGAGTTTTTCTCCAACTTAGTTTAGGTACTTTGAATCACAGGAAAACAAAGTTGTTAAAGACTCCAGAAATAATTTAGTCCCCTAACTCGAAAATGGGCTGAAGTCAATGGAAAAGTGATTTGCCTACGGTTGTAAAACAAACTAGGGCTAAAGAGAGATTCAGAAACTGTCTGTTATCTTCCAGTCAAATGCTTTTAAGGATGCAAATTTCTGATGGCTCAGAGGAGCTGTTGCAAAGACCCCTTTTGGGTTGCGGAAGCCCTGTGCTTGAAAGAAAGTTTGGCAGCACTGCCTGCACCTCAATTCCCACCCCAAGCAAGGAATGACAAGAGAACAAGAAACCCCAAGCAAACCGCCTGGTCATACGGGCTGTGTCTGGGTGCCATCAGCGCTGACCATGGTGACCGTATGTGTGCCAGATGGGACAAGGTCGTTGTCATGACTAGGGATGGTGAGGGTGGTGCCGCTGTGCGTTACCATACTGATGGCACTCCCCAGGGCCTGCAGGTCTTCGGGGGACAGGCTGACCTGCCGACAGGAGGGGAGAAGACAAGTTGGAAGCCCTAGAGTCGAGCCATCTAAAAGTCCCTAATGAGGATGTATCTGATCTCCCAGACAAGGTTAGTTTGCTGGTAAGCTAAAAGGGATGGAGCACAGGCAAGGAGAACAGGTCCCAGGTTGCAGAGAGAGGTGCACCAGAACACTGCTGACATTTCTGTTCACCCCCTCTCAGCCTCTGTGCTCTGTTCCGTGGAATTCAGGGTCTCTACCTAATTTCATCCCTGTGACACCTCCAAAGGCACAGGCACATGTGACAGCGCCTGTGTATCTGGCACCGCGGGAGGGTGCTGCCCCGGGTGAGGCTGTACCACTTGTTAGTCACTGGTGGGGCCAGACCTCAGGTTTCCAGATCTCACACCATGCTCTTGCCCCTGTACCCACGTGCCACTCTTGAGAAGAATGTCTACGTGTCTCATTCAGATGATCGCACTCTCTCCAAGTACGAGGGAAACTACCAACTCCCAGAGACTGGGCTGAGTTACAAGATTTGTCCCTTGAATCTAAGGCCTCAGCTGAAGTCATATGGCTAGAAAGGCAAAGAGGGCGGAGGTGGCACTGTCAGACCCTTAGAACTCCTCAAACAGTGACAGAGGAGTTAGTTAGAGCGGTCCATCCCCATCCCTACCCCCAGGGCCTGTACCTGCTGGGCACCATCCTGAGTGATCAGAGCCACCTGAGGGGCCCCTTCCTCCTCTGTCACCATGGCCACTTGGGCTGGGATGTCATCGCCCTCTTCCTTCACCTCCGAAAGGTAAGTAATGCGGGGTCGTTTGGGTGGTGGGCTCTCCTCAGCTGCAGAGGCGGCTGGGAGAGGAGAGCCCGGCTGACACTCGCTACCAGCTGGCCATGGGGAGGCCTGGTTTGTCCCCACTGTCACCCCTGCCCACTCTCCTCTAGCCACAGCCCTCACCCTCGAGCTGCTGCTGCTCATAAAGGGCCTGCTCGCTCTCCTCGGTGGCCTCCAGCTCGCCGTGGGCACTTCGCTTGTGCATGGCCAGGGTGGAGGTCTGCCGGTAGGTCTTGCCACAGGTGCTGCAGGTGTAGGGCTTGCAGTGCGTGTGCACTACGTGGTGCTTGTACAGGCTCGAGTACTCGGTGAAGCGCTTCCCACAGCCTGGCACCGTGCAAACGTATGGCTTCTCCCCTGGGGACACTGGGCTGTGAGGGGGGTGGGAACTGGGGCTGGCAAGGGGGAAACTAAAGGGACAGCCACAGAGGGAAGCAGAGGGACTGGGATCTGGGATTACAGGGCAGAGCTGGGGCAGATGGCTGGTAGAATGAAGCAAGGATAGAGACGTGGGACCTCTCAGCTCAGAGCCACAGTGGAAAGAATATGAGGTCAGGGCAAGTGTGTCAAGGACTTTTAAGACTGAGGGTAGAAGGGCAGAGTGGTGAACAGAAAAGGTAGGAGACAGAAGGCTGAGTGAAGTGTCAGATGAGCTGGGAGAATGAGGAGACCACAGACAGCCAAGATGAGCTCACAGAGAGGGCTGGACGAGGACACAACACTGGGGAGGGGAGGGTACACAAGAATCACACGGACACTGGATGAAGTCAGGAGGTGAAGGTGGCACAGCACACTGCCTTTTCCCCATTGTCCCTGATCTCCTTCTGGGAGCTCAACCAGAGGAAGATTCAGAGTGGGTGCAGAGAGATGGCAGGGAGCTGAGGGGCTCCAGAAAGGACTGGTGATAACCTGTTTGATTTAGACCTAATGGAAGGAACTCTCACTGCAAATGAACTAGCGGTTCTGGGGATACCGCCAGAACCACAGACCCTTCTGTCCTCAGACTAGCCTAGAAGGGCCAGCAGAGAGGAGCTCTTGGGCTGGGAGTTGAGACTGTAACTCAAATCAGAAGCTAGAAGAAGGGTTTGGGCCTCAGGGGGTGGTCCTCCCATGCCACCTGGCCCACCTGTGTGGATGCGCACGTGGTTCTTGTAGTTGGTGGCGCTGGTGAAGCCGCGGCCACAGTGGGGCTCCGGGCAGGTGTAGGGCCGCTCGCCGGTGTGGGTGCGCACATGGACCTTGCGGATATTAGAGGTGGTGAAGGAGCGGCCACAGCCCTCGAAGGGGCACCGGAACGGGCGTTCACCTACAGAGATGACACAGTGTGACACGGTGGCCCAGGAGAGAGGCCAAGCTCCAACAAGGAACCAGGATGCATAAGCAGAAGCCTGAAAAGCGAGTAAGGCATGCTGTCTCCCAAGGAACAGGGCCAGCCTACCCGTGTGGGTGCGGACGTGCTTCTGCAGGTCTCCTGAGGTCTTGAAGGCCTTGCTGCACAGCTCCTCTGGGCATTTGTACGGCTTCTCTCCAGTGTGGGTGCGCACATGGCTCTTTAGCCCATATCCTGTCCGTGTGGGGGAGGGTGATGTGAGCACAGCACCCAGTGGGGCCCATGCTCCATCTTGCCACCTTCTTAATCTAATCCAGAGGCTCTCCACCTTAATCTGTATTCTGTGAGGCTACAGAGCTCCTTTGGCTGAAGAGGTCCACACAGATCTCTATCCTGCCCCAGCCTGGGCATTAAGGACTGGAAACACCACTCTGCCCTCCTAGAGATTATCTAGGGGCACCTGGAGCCACTGCTACACAGAAGCCTCAGAGAGAACCTACAGACCCTCTGGTTTAAGGTCCCTGCTTCACACAGGAGAAAAATGAAGCCAGAGAGACATCCTGACCTACCCCAAAGCCCCCAGCTGGTGAGTGTCAGAGCTGACAGAGTGGCAGGGTCCCCCGGCCAAGCCCCCCAGGACCTCTGCTAGCCTGGACCATGCTGCTTCTTGTTCCTTTAACAGGATCTCCCTCAGACAGGGAGGCTTTCCAGTCAGTGCCCGCTGACAGTAGTTTCTCCAGGAAGACAGGTTGGTGTTGTTTCCTTTAGGGAGATCCCAAAACTGATCTAGAACAACCTGTGCTCACTGCAAGTAGTACACTGTTGGTCTCCATCCAAGTAGGTTACCTGTGGCAAAGGCCTTTCCACAGCCGGGGAAGTCACACCTGTATGGACGGTCACCCGTATGAGCTCGTTCATGCACCTGTGAGGAAAGCAAACACAAGCTTCAGAGGGACAAGGGTACAGCCTGAGCCCCCTGGTTCTCTTCAGGGTCCAGAGTGCCAGCATCCATATATTGGTCACCTCTTTCATTTGCTTCTTCTTCAGCTGAGGGCCCACCTCCTCCACAAAGCCTCCTTGAGTCTCTTCCCTTCCTGCACTCTTCACATGGCTCACAGACCCCTGTGCTAACATTTTAGTATGCTCACGCCTTCCCTCCAGTAGGCAATGTGGGCTTGTGGGCAAAGGGCAGCTCCATTCAAAGCATGGTGGGGAAGACAGCAGAGCAGAAACCTGTCTGCCAGTAACCTTACCTTTAAGTGATGAGCGGTGGTGTAGAGACGTCCACAGCCCTTGTATCCACAGCGGAATGCTCTGTCCCCAACCTGCTGCCCTTTGCCATTATGAGGAGTTTGGCTGTCATGCAGAACCTGAGGAAAGTATCTTGGAATCCCACATGCACTCATCTCAATGAAGGGAGGGGAAAAGTGAGACACAGGGCCCAGCTGGTGGCTTAAGATCCAATAAACAGGACTATGTAAGCCGGCCAGGGGCCTCAGGGGAAGATTAGCAACCTGGGGTGACATACTCAGGGACAAACTTTGGGACATACTGCAGATATAGGGCTGGCATGTAGAATCCCTTCCATCCTGGTAGACAGAGGGAGGTCTAAATATTACAGGGGCTGTGACAGCTACTAAGAAATGGCATCTCCTGAGCTGCCAAGTAAGGGAGAGGGGTTTCCATGGTCATACCTGAGCTAGGCTGAGTGTCAGAATCCCCTCATCTGAGCACACACCTAGAAGGCTGCCACTTGGGACATTTGCATCTTCTCACAGGAGGGGCCCCCTTCCTCTCATTAGAAACTTACGTTCAGAAGGATCATTAACAAAGGGGCTTGCTGTGGGGGTGAGCTCAGCTACAATCACTCTGCAGGGTACACAGCCCAAAGGGAGGTGGCCAAAACCAGGAAACTGCAGAAACCAGCCAGGCCAGGGCAGAGGGCTACAGGTCCTCACCACGAACCAGAGTGCCCTGGTAATAATTCCTTCCCTTTTATTTCCTTTCTTGGGAACACTGCTAAATCTACCCACTGCACAACAGTCTCCAGTCACATCAAGGTCCCACTCTTCTTCTTTCCTTGGTAGGGTGCTGGTGGGCCCTTCTCTTAGTCTTTGTTCCTAGGATGGCAGTGGACCACACTTTGGCCTTTCCAGGAGCTCCTGAAGCATAACTTGGGAAATTACAGCAAGTAGGCGACAAAGATGTGAGGTCACACTCACGGCAAGGCTTGTCTAGTTAGGATCCAGGTCAGAAGGGACAAGTAGCTGACAACATTTCTTGGACACTTAAGCAGTTTGTGGGGGTACAGGGGACAGGGTTCCAGGCAGCCAGGCCTACTTGGCAGGCTAACCCATGCAGGCACTCTGATTTTATTCTCATGACTCACTAGCCCCTGGTGTAATTGAAGGAATCAAGGAACATCACGGCTGAAAGTGACCTGTGAGATCACCTGGTCCAATCTCACTGCATTAGAGAGCAACAGAGGTCAGGGAGAGGAGTCAGTCCTGCAAGGTCACACTCGGTAGAGGCAGAGGCAGCACAAGCTCCAGGGCTCATGACTGAAAGCCCAATTCCCTTTCCATCAGCAGTCAGTCTCAAAATACACCTCACCTCTGGCAAGGAGGAAACAGAGGACGAGGAGTAGTCAGCACAGCCCAAAGACATCCTCTCTGAAACTTTGTGCTTCACTTTAAAAAGACATGTCAATTTCGTTTTCTTTTCTATGATTACAAATACATTTGCCCTCCACTTTTAAGCAAAATTGGTGCTCTCAGAAGCTGGGGTAGAGGAAGTGCCCCAGTTTGGAAAGCTCATCGATCTCTGTAACACAGTCTTCCCTGTGGGCAGGATCAGAGCTCTGGCAGAGAGCTCAGACTGCCTGACGTGTGGAGAGCTGGGAGCTTTCTCCATTTCAGTGGAGCTACTGTGCTGGCCTCACGTTCCAAAACTCCCAGCTGCTCTGTTACATCCGTCTTCGTCACTGCCTTCTGAGGTTACTTTACCATATGACTATATGAGATGCAGAGAAGAAATAAACACAAGAGCATCTGACCTCAGTGGACTGGAAAACTAACAAAAGTCATTGGCATGGGCTGTCCCAGACAGCACACAGGATTATTAGGACAGCCAACGTGAAGCTGTGGCTAAGTTCCCACCATCAGATGTCACTGCTCTCACAGCTGCCTCCCCTCTGCAGGGACAGCATAAACAAGGCTGAGTGCAAACAGCTGTCATGGGCCCGAGCCAGACTGTGATGCACACCCTGGACATGACGTGTGAGGTATGAGCGGCAGAGCTGGGGCAGAAGGGCAAAGGCAATAATAGCCAAGGCCCCTTCCTGATCCAAGAGAGGGAGGAGAAAGGGGTGGGGCCAAGAGGTGGTGGGCGTGTGAAACCCCCTGTACAGAGAGCCGACAGGGGACAGGGATGTGAAACCCAGTGTACAGAGCGCTCACAGGGGAGAGGGATGTCGGAACCTGTGTGCTCACCTTGCTGGTATACTGCTCCAAGGCGACCACTGTGTCTGCGCTGAAGCCCTCATCATCCTCCGTGGCCAGGTCCTCCAGGCCCACCTCTGCCTGAACAGCCAGGATGGTGCTGTCGGACGGCACAGCCACAGGGTGGTGAATGTAGGCGGTGGAGCCGTCTTCCAGCTGGACAGCTTCCAGGGCGCTGGGGTCATAGCCCTCTGCAGGGAACCCACCATCAGCCCAGATGCCACACAAGGGAAACAGACACTGCTGGATCCTGGCTTTAAGTTAACCAGAAGTACCTATACCATGGAACTCAGCACAGGAGTTTCCCCTGGGAGGATTCTTTCTCCTGTCACTCTACCTAGGTGACTGGCTCTAGCTGTCCTTCTAGGACTGTCTCTAAAGAAGCGGTCTCCTGTGAGCACTGACTGGGAACTCACAATCTCCTGGAAGACCTGACAGCAGAGCACTGTCATCTTGGCCCGGGCAACTACGAGAGCCCCCCGCCGCCTTAGGTTTCCATTAGAGCACATGGCATCCAGAGGAATCTTTGCAGGACACAAAGGTAATCTGGTCACCTGCCAACCTAAAAACTTCAACTGCTCCCCACTGGATGAAAACCTAATCCTCGCCCTGACACTTAAGCCTCCAGGCACTCTCTGGCCCTGGTGTCTCTTTTTAGCTTCATCTTACCCATTCTCCCCTCATTCCCCGTTCTCTAGCTTGTAGCAAGTCCTGGAACGAGACATTCTTTCTCTCTCCCATCTCTGGGCTGTACATGTTGTTCCCTCTGTCAGAAGTCCTGAACCCTTCTGCCAGCCCCCTCCCCTTAGCCACTTCTACTTCATCCTTCAGCTCTCAGCTCCTGAGTCACTCCACTGACAGCCTCCCTGAGCCTGATTCCAGTTTGCAACAGTGAGTTCATCAGTGGTGGTTTCTGTCACTTCTGTACTCCACACTAGACTCTAGGGCAGCAGGGACTGTGTCTGGCTTCATTCTCTCTTGTATCCTCAACATTTAACAGTGTCTGCAATGCAGTACTTGCTTAATAAATTACTTGTAACAGGAATAAATCATTGCTCTTTAGTACCTTATAAGCTTCACTCTTAAATATCATTAAGTTTTTGCTCCTGGTCTCAGATGGTATTCTCAAGTCGTATTTAAAGCTCTAGGACTCTGAGGCTGTGTTAGAGCCCAAGCCATCATCAAGATCTGTGCCACCGACCCCCAAGGCTTAGCCTCTTGGTAGCAGAAACCAGTGCTTCTGTGGTCGGCGACAAGACAGGAGGGTAGGCTGCTAATTCACGTGAGCCTGTATGTACCTCTGGGACCACAGCTCTCAGGTTTGAGTCCCCACACCGGCAGAGTGCCATTCCATCCCCCCAAACCTCTGCCAGTTATGCCTCCCTCCTTCCCCACTGGTCGTGGTGACTGTGACCCCACCTTTAGGTGTATGGTGTATATAGGCCATGCTGCCATCTTCAAGCTGCACAGGCTGTCCATCCTCAAAGGAGAGAGGTTCTGAAACGACAGCAATGTCTGCCTTTCTCTGGAGCTCAGGGCCTTGGAGGGTTCCCCTGGTGGGGGCCACCTGGCTTCCCTCCAAAAGGTGAGTGTGTGAGGGGACCCTCACCTTTCTGCACTGTTACTTGGTGAATATATGCAGTGGTCCCATCCTCTAGCTGGATCACTTGCCCTTCAAGCAGCTTCTCTCCTGTGGGGGTAAAAATGGAGAACAGCAGCTCAGGCCCAGAAGAGAGTTCAGTAACACCTGCTTGTTTCTGGCACTGGACTACTGGAGTTCCTAGACACTGGCCTGCTTTTCTAGACACAGGTAAAGTAGCATTCTCTGAGTCACCTTGATCACTGGGCGTTGGCCTTGGAGGCTCTGGGGGTGAAGACACTCTCCCTTGAGGGAACCCTATAGTTCCTGCCAGTCTTTCTTCCTGTCAGGAGGAGCAATTAGTGGAGACTTCTAATCTAAACTCATGAGAAGCTGCTAAGATCGAATTTCATGGAAGATGAAGGATGCCCTTTGTTATAGATTGAATAAAACCAAACCAAAACCAAACCCAGGGCTGTCAAGTCAATTCCAACAGATTCAAACCGCTGACCTTTGGTTAGCAGCCACAGCACTTAACCATTATGCCACCTGGGTTTCTGATGGATTGAACAGTGTTCCTCAAAACAGATGCTGTAGATCCTAACTTCTATGCCAGTGGCTATAATCCCATTTAGGAATGGGTTGTCTTTGTCATGTTAATGAGATAGGATTACAGCAGGGTGTGTCTCGAGTCAATCACTTCTGAAATATACCGCCAAGCCAATCGAGCAAATAAGTATACGGAAATGGCATGGTAGAAGAGAGATCCTGAGCCACAGGAAGACTGCCAAGAGCAGCAGCTCAAAGACACAAGGACCTTTCTCCAGAGCCAACAGAGAGAAACCTCCCTCTAGAGCCAGCATCCCAAATTTAGACTTCTAGCCTCCTAGATTGTCAGAAAATAAATGTTATCTATCAACACTAGATAACCTAGACACTCTTAAACCTGGAAAGGCCCCAAGAGGTCAAAATGCTGACACGGCTCAAACTAATTTAATCAAAATACATACTACTACATGGAGTCATTGAATCTTCCTGCTATGCTGTAGTATTTTCAGTAAACCTGGGGACACCAAAAAAAAAATCACCTATTTTCCCCTGTGAGAGCAGATCAGGACCCAGCCCCTCTAACGAGGCAGTACAACATAATGATCAAAAGCAATAATGGGCTCTGAAACCAGGCCAAAGCCCCTGGGTTTGAATTCCAGCTCTACTTATTACTAGCTATGCATCCTTAGAGACTTTTTTAACTTCTCTGTGCCTCAGTTTCTTCTTCCTTAAAATGGAGATTGTAGGGTTGCTATGAGGATTAAATGGATTAATAAATACAAAACACTTGCAACAGTATCAGGTCGGTGATAAACTGTCAACAAATCTTAGCATTAGAAGACATGGAGAGTAAAACCACAGGCAGCTATGTGAATGTTACTACTACATGGCCATCCAAGTCTTGTTCCACTGCCACTGCTAGCTAATGCTTCCTTCACTGATCTCTGATATTTTTGTTTCAATTTTCTAATAAAAAATTTACTCACCAAAGCTAAAACCACAACCAATATGAAAATTAACAAGATTCTAGAGTTCCCAAGATATTATCCTCCTTTCATTTCATACCATTACTGGAAAACAGTTCTAAGAGGAAAAAGCTCAAAGCAAGGAATTAGGCTGGCTCCTCCCTGTGTTCAGTGAGTTTGTGAGGGCTGGGGGGAGGAGGAAGAAGGGGAAAATACGAAGGGGACAAGAGAAGGATGAAGGTAGAGGGTAAAGAGAGAAGGAAGAAAGGCAGGCAGACAGGCAGGTAAGTTAATGAATGTCATCTGTTTGTCCCTTTCTTGAAAGGAGTCAGATTTAAGAATCTGAGCTCTTATGACGTGAGACAAAGACCAGGCAGCTGCTTCTGGCCCAGTTTTCTGCTTATGCTTCCCTATCAGAACAATCTACAGCCTTATCCAAATGGAGTCTTCTTGGGCTCAGTAATGGTCCTAGAGCCCAGGTGAAAGCAAGAGGGGTAGACAATGGTAGGACAAGATGCAGGAGAGCCAGACAGCTGAGGTGGAACAAGCATTTGAACTCTTCACCTGTCCTGGCCGTGGAACTGGCTACCTAGGATCTGAAAACATCAGCAGAGCTTTCGTTAGGAGAGTGGGTACTGTCTCAAGGCAGAAAGCAAAATGTTGAAAAGAGTTCTTTGAAAATAATTTTAATCTAGAATCTCTTCTAACAGCCTGAGACTACAGTGGGAAGAGACAGTTGAGGAGAAGAGCTGAATGAAGTAATCCTTGCATCCTGTTATGGACAAGGGACCATACAGTCTCATTTGGTGGAACAGTCCTAGAGCATTTACTAACAGCATATCCTTCCACTCTCTGAAGTGTCTGGGTTCGGATGACATGTCCTATGGTTACTCTAATGACCATTAACGAGTCTCATAAAATTTTCAGGTCTGCAGGATAAACTGGGCCTAGACACAGCTTCCTGGTGGCAGAGACAATTGATGCCTAAATCAAGAGCCTCCAGAGCTTCCCCAGTCACAGAAAAGACACCTTTCAAGACAATGTAGTTTGGGTTCCTGAAGGCCAGATCTACGCTCAGTGGTATAACATCTGTTGTGTGTGAGTGTGTATGTGTATGTAGGGAGAGCAAAAAGAGAAAGATATAAATGGGGACATGGAAAGGCAAAGAGACTCAGACAGAAGAAGGAAAGACATAAAAGTGTGGTTTCCTCAGGCCAACTGTGGTCACTTGTTTTTTATCCATTCATTCAACCATTAATTCACAGCAGAAGACTGAGGCACAGGAGCTAACTGGGTCCAAGGAGTAAACACAGCCCTAGCTACAGCTCCTCAGTTCTTCTATCTGTGCTGCTAGACTGGTGGCAAAAGGGCAAGATCTGAGGTGGGAAGTCTGCAAAAGTATTCTAGAGCCTCAAAAGTTAAACACAGGACTATCATATGACCCGGCAATCCCAATCCTAGGTGTACAGACAAAAGTAGGAAGCAGGAAACAAACAGAAACCTGTATACCAATGTCCATTATTGATAACTGCCAATACATGGAAATCTAAACGCCCATCAACAGATGAATGGCTAAATCGTGGTGCACATTACTCAGCTATAAGGAGAAATAAAGTTTTCATACATGCAACATCACAGATGAACCTTGAAAACATTATGCTGAGTGAAATGAAGTCAGTGACAAAAAGAGAAATACTGTAGGGCCCCATTTACATGAAGTAGGCAAATGTATTGAGACCAAAATTTACTGGTGGTACCACGGTGGAGGGGAGGAGAAAAGGAGAGTAATTGCTTAGGGCGCATTTCTGCTAATGGGGTGATACGGGAAAGGGTAGTGGCGATGACTGCAAAAACAGATGAACAGAATCAGTGTCACTGAACAGTACCTCGAAAAACTGCTAAATTAACAAATATTTTGTTATATTCAAATTTATGGACCTAAAAAAAAGCACTCTAGAGAAATTCCATTACCAGAGAATGAAGCCAGCTGGAACACACACATCATAGACAGCTCTTGATAACGAACTTTCCAAAAGGAACCCATTCACACCGTCATATCGAAAGCACTTACTGACACATTGAGGGATCTCTCAGTAGTCACTAGGATGCAAACAATTTAAAATGAAATAAACAACTTATGCATAAACTTGGAACTGAAATACACATGTCCTTGCACTGATACGAAGGAAGGCAGTGTTGCAATGACAATGCAATCACGGAGACGGTGGTGCTCACGAACTCCAGAAAGGCACAGTGAAGAGCTTGACCGAGGCAGTGAAAACGAGCCCCAGTGGCACGATGGCTAAGTGCTTGTCTGCTAACGCAAGGATGGTTCGAACCCACTAGCCATAATTTCACGGCAAGAAGGACCTGACAATCTGATCCCATAAAGATTACAGCCTAGGAAACCCTATAGGGCAGTTCCACTCTGTTATACAGGGTCACTGTAAGTCAGCATCAACTCAGTGGGCACACAACAAGGTAGTGTCTGCCAAAAAACAGGCAAAAGAGGAGAGAGAAGAGGAGCCTGCTATCAGGGTGAGTGTCTGGCAAGAAGGTCTGGCCCCACAACAACCCTGCTGGTTCTGACTCCACGCCCACCTTGATTTCAAGCTTGCTGGGAGTCGGAATCAATTTGATGGCAACCAGTTTGGTTTTTTCTTTGGTTTCATGGTAGGGACAGGTTGCCAGCTAAACAAATACAAGACCTCCCGTTAAATCTGAATTTCGTATAAACAATGAATGTTTCTTTAAATATTTCTTTAAATATTTTATTCTATAGCCATGCAAGTGAAACCTTCAGTGAAATCGAGTGACAAAATAGCCACAACAACGGACCCAAACACACCACCAATAATGAAGATGTACAGGACTGGGCAAAGTTTTGTTCCATCACACGTAAGACCACCACGAGCTGGAAGTGACTTGATGGTAACCATCAACATTCCATGCAATGTTTGGAGCACATTAAAATTTATTTACTGTTTATCTGAAATTCAGACTTAACTGTGGGGACTAAGGCACGAGAACTATGCTTGGGTATCTCCATCTGAATCCAGAAACACATCTTGTATATAGTATATGCTCAGCAGATAGTTGTGTGATGCTTAAACTTAAATTAAGGTGATGAACTGCTTTTAGAAAACACTGAGAAACCAGACAGGGGATACACAGAAGTCATGATCACCACTGTATTCATTCATTCCAGAAATAGTAACCACTTGCTACATGTAAGTAATACTCCCTTTCAGAGGCCCTGGTTCCTACATCTAGGTATGTCTAACTTTCTAGTGTGCTTAGATGGCATTTTAAAGAATTGCCTTTTCATTAAACACTACGAAGAGTAAGTTGTGATGGCCAAGGGAAATCAGGGCAGGAGGGTAGAGCAGCGGTGAGGCCCTCGGAAGGAAGCCCTTCTCTCCGAGGCTAGGGGCAGGTCTGGGTTCCCAGGTCCCTAGAAACACCCACCTTTGACAGCTTGCTGGACATAGGCCGTCGTCCCATCACTGAGGGTCACCGTCTGCAGCCCCAAGCTCTCCATGGCAAGCTGCTGCTCGTGCACGCAGACATGAAGTTGGCTTCTGACGAGCACCAAGAGCCACAACTGGGGTCCAAGATTTCTTCTATAGTCACAAATCTGAGAAAACAGTGTCACATTATGAGCTGTAAAGCTTCCTCCAGCTGCAAAGATACATAGGGAAGGAGTCAATGAGATCAGCCAAGAAAAAAAAAGAAAGAGTTATTCAAGGTAGAGAACTATGTTGATATTTATGAAGAGGATAAAAAAATACACATTCAAGAACTGTGGAAGTTGAGATGTTATTAAGACAGGTATGTCAGCCAAATTGTTTGAAAAGCGTGAGTTCATTACCAAAACCTACTTTTAAAATTACTTCTCCTTAGAAGCGAGGTCTTGTTGAAGGTAGACAGCCAATCTCATGGTCACTGGTTCTTTATGCCAACTCCAACACCTCTCCTGCACTTAGACTCATCCATCCACTGGCCCCACTGACCTTCCTCACTGAAGGACTCACAGGTATCCCATGGAATGAGTCCTCAACAGAACATATGATGCCCCTCCCTACCTGTTCATTTCCAGTACCCACTATCCAAGGGATGGCACCTCCATCTCCCCCAAAGCAGTGGAGTCATCCTTGATATTCCTCTTTCCCTCAAAACTCCATGAACCTATGTCAGACTACCATCACTTTTCACTTTTTGACTATCACAAAAGCCTTCTAATTGAAGGTCCCAGATAAACTCTTGTCTGTTTCCAATCCATTTTTTAACATGCTGTCACAGTGATCTTTAAAAACAAGTGTATGTTGCCCTTGCCCATAAATCATATTGAAAGTCCACTCTTTGGACACGAATGGATTGGACTTGGCGATGCAGAGTGACCATATATTGGATGCACTTTATGGTTCTACGCATCTATAGGATATCATCCTGCTGACCTCTGGCTGGAGGAAGGAGAGTGGGTGGGGCGGGGGAAGGAGACTGTTGGGAGGATGAGACGGGTATGGAGCAGTCCCTGTCACCAGGCGGGGAGAGCAGTGGAAGCTGCATATAGGTGGGCATGTAAATTTATACAGGAATGTACATTTTCACTCAGTCATAATAAAAAATAAAAATAATAAAAAAACAACAAATGTAACTCTAAACAGATTACTTCCCTATTAAGATCCTTCAGTGGCTTCTCTTCATGTAGAACCCACCTTGCAGGCAAGGCTGGTCCTTGCTGTTAGGTTCCTGCAGTCCTGGTTGCCACCTCCTTATAGTAACCTAGGAGTCACCTTCAGTACTTAATTGCCATCTTGTTCATGTTTGTTGCCTGTATGAGACTCTGGACTCCAGTCTGGCTTCTGGCTCCCTGTGGTTTTTCTGGAGCCTCGTATGGTGGGCTCTTCACAAACCCCCGCTCAGTGACTCACCAGGTTATCATGTGTGAAGTGTGAAGCACTGGAGCTTCCTGCCAGCAGGACCTCTTTTGCCTTGGCCATGAAACCTGCCTCTAGCTGTAAATCCCACCTTGTAAAGCCTGCAGGAAGCCCACAGTCCCTGCTCTAAGTTCAGTGGTTATGATTCTTCAGGCCACACAATCCACAGAATTCTCCTGGACCTGAGATTTGGATTGGCCACTTGCACTCTTACTACCTACCCTTGCATCAGGGCTGCCCAAAAGCCTGGCAATAGCAGGGCATCTAGAGAGAAAGCATTTGTATGTTACACTGCAGATGCTGCTGCCTGAAGCCAGAACTAACCAGCTGGGGCTCTGGCAGGATTTTAACCCAAGACGCCTGGCTCCAGAGTCTATGCTCTTCAGTACTCTATTACACACTTGCCTACACACTGCCCAAGTACAGAGGTTTTTGGCTTGGAGTTTACAAGCACTGAAACCAAAACCAAAAACCAAACTTGTTGTCATTAAATCCATTCTGACTCATAGCAAGCAACCCTATAGGACAGAGGAGATCTGCCCCCTAGAGTTTCCAAGGAGTTCCTGGTGGATCTGAACTGCCAACTTTTTGGTTAGCAGCTGAAGCACTGTACCACTATACTACTACAGTTTAGCATTCTGCAAATACTGCCTCTGAAGAGAAGAGGAGGCAAGAGGAACCTGAAGGGAAATACTTTGAGGTATATTTCCAAAAGATAGCCAGGAGTAGTGGCAACAGTCACGGGCTAGAAGCCAGCAACAATGGCTTCTAATCTTGATTCTACCTGAACTCGTCATACCATTGATTCTGACTCACAGCAACCCCATGCGACACAGAACTGCCTCATGAAGTTTCCAAGGAGCAGCTGGTGGATGTGAACTGCTGACCCTTTGGTCAGTAGTCAAACACTAGACCATTGAGCCACCAGGTCTCCTCTCTCACAAATATAGCCCTTAAGGCATGCCAGGCACTAGTCAAAGAATTTCACCTGCATTAACTCCTTTAGTGTTCAAAATGACTTTCTGGTTAGCAGCCATAGCTCTTAACCACTCTGCAACCAGGGTTGCCATGAGGGGGCAGGTACCATTATTATCCCCATTTTTACAGACAAGGTGACTTAAGTTTAAAATCTGGAGTAATCTACCCAAGGTCGTACTTAGTCAGTGCTGAAGCAGGGATTTCAATCCATGTAGGCTGGCGGCCAAGTCTGTACCTCTCAATGCTGGGCGCATTTCTTCCTTCGCTAATTCACAGTGACTGACATGATACACTGCCAGGACTCAACCACTTAAACCCTGTTCTTTTTGATCTGCCTATGACAGAATGAGGGAATAGCTGGTAGCCATATTTCCCCCAAACAACCCTTCTTTGATACAAATAAAACAAACCAACTCTTCTGCATGTTCTTGCATCTAGGTAAATAACCTTAACTCATTCCACTATCCTCCCTAAACTTCATAACCCAAATCTTTAAAACAGTCAGCTGTTGCACTCTGACCTTCCCCAATCTCTGAAGCTTCCCTCCAGCACAGCTTCACTGTGTTTCGTGGCTGCCAGGCATGTACCAGTGTCTTGCCTGCCACTGCTCACCCTTTCCCTTCTTTAAATGATGCCTGTCTCTGAATCCTCCTGTCTTGCACTAAAACTAACAATAGTCACACTGGCAGAGCCATAGAGGCTTGTGGCTGCCCCTGGATGGCTGGCTGCACTTGAGATTTCAGCTTCATGTCCCTCATGGCCCTCCTCTATTTTCTCCAGTTGGCAACGCGCTGCATCTAGGCACAAGACAGATGGGGAGGGATAGGAGTGATGGTATCGATGGAAAGGAAGCACCACTGACTCTCCCAGAACTAGCAGCAAGTCAGTTCTGCTTGCTGTAGTTTTAAATGAACTCAACCCACTGCTAGGTCCCCGAATGGTACAAATGGTTGGTTTGCTCTCAGTTACTAACAGAAAAGTGGCAGTTTGAACCCACTCAGCAATGCCACAGAAGGAAGGCCTGGTAACCTGCTTTTGGAACGATTACAGTCAAGAAAATCCTATGGAGCAGTTCTACTCTGTAACACATGGGGTTACCATGAGTTGGCACTCACGCTATGGCAGGGGTTGTTTTGTTGTTTGTTTAAACCTCTTGCTGGCACCAATGCAGGAAATAACAATGGCTTCATAGTACACCCACATGCTTCCTAATGGAAAATTGCCATGAGGTGGCATCAAGCTGGTTATCAACTCACAGTGACCCGATGCATCACCCAGAATGCAACAGTGCCCAGTCTGCGCTATCCTCATAATCACCCTATGTTTGAGCCCACTGCAGCACTGTTACAATCCATCTTCTCCAGTGTCTTCCTGTTTTTCATCGAACCCTCTACCTTACCAAGCATGATGTCCTCCAGGAACCAGTTCTTCCTGATAACATGTCCGAAGTAAGTGAGATAAAGTCTTGCTTGTTGTTTCTAAGGAACATTCTGGCTGTACTGCTTCCAAGGCAGACATGCTGTTCTGTCAGTCCACAGTATATTCAATATTCTTCAACAACACCATAATTCAAAGGCATCAATTCTTCTTTGGTCTTCTTTATTTACCTCCAGCCTTTGCATGCATTACAATGTGACTGAAAATACCATGTCTTGGGTTAGGAACATCTTAAACTGACATCTTTGGTTTTTAACACTACAGTCTTCAATCTTCATCAGTAACTGCTTCAAGTCCTCTTTACTTTCAGCAAGGCTGTGTCACCTGTATAATACAGGCTGTTGGTCTTCCTCCAGTTCAGATGCCCTGCTCTTCTTCATACAGTCCAGCTTCTTGGATTATCTGCTCTGCATACAGATTGAATAAATACGGCCAAATGGCACATTGTTCTTGATTTTAATCCAAGTAGAATCCCCTTGTTCTGTCCAAATGACTGCCTCTTGATCTATGTACAGTTACTCATGAGCACCACTAAGTGTTCTGGAATTCCCATTCTTCACAATGTTGTCCACAATTTGTTATGATCCACAGATATGAGTGCCTTTGCACAGTCAATAAAACACAGGAAACTATCTTTCTGGTATTCTCTGTTTTCAGCCAACATCCATCTGACATCAGCAATGATATCATTGGTTCCATGTTCTCTTCTGAATCCAGCCTGAACTTCTGCCAGTTACCTTCTGATGTACTGCTATAACCATGTTATTATTATTTAATTAATATACTTAATTGTTTTCTACAACAGTTTAGATTTATTGAAAAACTGGGCTGGCAAATCAAGTTCACATAACAGAGTTTCTGTTACTATTCATATTTTATTGAGAGTTTTTAAGGGGAAAGGGTGATAGACTTTTATTGTCTTTTCTGTGCTGACTGAAATGATAATGTGACTCTTTTATCATGTGGTGGATTATGGGATTATGTTTACTGATTTTGTAATGTTGAACCACATTTGCAAACCTGGTATGAATTCCTCTTGGTGGTGGCATTATTATTTTTCATACGGCATTGAATTCTATTAGCTAGAACTCTGTTGAGAATTTTTTCATCTATATTCATGAGAGATATTGGTCTGTAATTTTCTTTTTTTGTTGTCTCTTTGCCTGGTTTTGATATCAGGGTTATGCTAGCATCACAGAATGAATTTGGCAGGTATCCCCTTCTTTTTATTGTTCTGAAATAGTTTAAACAGTACTCACACAAACTTTTCTCTGAAGGTTTGGTGGAATTCTACACTGAAGCCATCTAAGCCAGGACTTTTTTGTTGGGAGATTATCAGCCTTCCAATCTCTTTTCAGTATGAGTCTGTTCAGATTTTTATCTTAGTCTTCGCTAGTTTAGGCAGGGAAGCTGTTTCTAGAAATCTGTCTATTTCCTTTAGGTTTTCAAATTTGTTGAAGTACAGTTTTCCATAGTACTCTGTTATGATTTTTATTTCAGATGGATCTGTTGCAATGTCCTCCATTTCATTTCTTATTTGGGTTATTTGCTTCCTCTTGTGTTTTTCTTTTGCCAGTGTGGCCCGATGGTTTGTTGACTTTGTTGAGCCTTTCAAAGAACCAACTTTTGGTTTTGCTGATTTTTTTTCTATTGTTTGTCTATTCTCTACTTCATTTATTTCTGCTCTCATCTTTAGTATCTTCTTTTTTCTGATGGCTATGGCTATTACTCTCTGAATTGTACAGCTAACATTTCAATTTTGTCTCTATCTTCTTTCTTGATGTGTGTGTCTATTGCAATAAATTAACATTTGAGCACTGCCTTAGCTATGTCTCATAGGTTTTGGTACGATGTGTTTTCATTCTCATTTGTTTTTAGAAATTTTTTTTATTCCTTCTTTGATTTCTTGTATTACCCACTGGTTTTTAAGCAGGGTGTCATTTGGTTTCCACTCCCCTCATCCCCTTGTTCTTTCTTTTACTTCTACTTTTATGGCACTGTAATCACAGAAAATGCTTTGTATTATCTCAGTAGTTTGGATTTTGTTGACAGCTGCCTTGTGACCTAAGACGTGGTCTATTTTGAAGAATGTTTCATGTGTGTTTTAAAAGAATGCATACTTTGCTGCTGTTACGCGGAGTGTTCTATATATGCCTATGAGATCAAGATGGTTGACTGTGGCCTTCACCTTTGCTGAGTATCTTTCTAGATGTCCTATTATTCACTGACAGTGGTATGTCAAAGCCTTCTATTATCGTGGAACTGTCAATTCCTCTTTTCTGGGCTGTTAAGAGTTTGTTCTGGAGCCCTGACATGGGTGCATGGATATTATGGTTATGTCATCACAGTGGGCTGTCCCTTTAGTCATTACATAATGACCTTCCCTGTGTTTTATGGTGGATTTTGCCTTAAAGTCTATTTTATCTGAGATTAACATGCAGTCATTTAAATATTATCTTTAGCTAAATTTTACTCAAGCGTGATATTAACACTGATAATTTCTACATTATGGAAAAACATGTTATAATCATTGGGTGAATAACACTTAGAAAAACTTTAGATGTTTTAAATCGCTAGGTTTCTTTCTCCATGAAACAAGAGTATTTAAACTGTCTTCTCAAAGCAGAAGAACAAGGGATGTGAAAGGCCAGAATCTAAAGAATAGCTATGGTATTTGTGTTTCTCCACTTGGTCACAGCTCTATCCTTAACCGCCCCCAAACTGGGCTGTGCCCTGACTACAGGAACTTGCTCGGTACTCTATCATCGTCCATCAACCAGAACTCCACGCACACTTGGAATAAGCCTTCTGTACTCTGCCTTGCTCAGCCCAAAGGGCAACTGTATTTAGAAGCCGGAACAAAAAAGAAAAATATTTGCTTGGAAAGAGAAGAAGGTTTAGCTTTTGACAGGAAAAAAAAACAAAACAAAACAAGTTAATTTTCACTGTGAAAATTCCTCATTTGGAAACACAGAAAATATCGTACAGAAGACAAAGAAACATTAGGCTGGCAGGGAGGAAGGCTGGGGAGACAAGTGGCAAACAAATCAGAACCAGATTTGGAAGCGCTGCAGTGAAATGATTCAGTATTTGTTTTTATGGAAAGAGACTCCAATGCACACACAAAAACCTAGTGGAACAGGCTTGGTTCTGTGGGTTTCTAAACACTAAAAACAGGAAATTAATAGCAGAAACTTGTATTAACATAACACAAATTTAAAATACCGGTTAAACATCTACTTGTAAAACACACAATGACTTTCAAAACCCAAGTCACTCATTAGTATGGTTTGGCTACTGCTATTGTTTTAGATTTGAATTACAACCAAAAACCAAACCACGGCCATCAACTGAATTCTGACTCATAGCGACCCTATATGTTTTTTTTTCTTTTTAAGATATGAGTTAGTCACAGAAAAAATAATTAGGCAAAATAGATGATTTTCAGTTCTAAAAGAGCACTGACAATATAGGCCAGAATTAGTTTAAACTAAAATAAAATTAAAAAATCTAGTTTGTAAGCACTGAACACAGCAGTCGTGGTTGAGTTTCAAATCCACCTGAGTATATCAAAAGTCCAGAATACAGACATTTTGGAAGAATTCTCCCAAGGATAACGGGGCCTTGGTGGTAAGCAGTTAAAAAAGCTCAGGCTGCTAACCAAAAGGTCAGCAGTTTGAATCTAGCAGACGCTCCTTGGAAACTCTATGAGGCAGTTCCACTCTGCCCTACAGGGTCATTATGAGTCAAAATGAACTCCAAGTCAACAGATATTCCCAAGATAAGCTTTTATACTTCAAGCAAATATGCACAGATACGATAAAGTTGTATCTGAACTGATTTTGGAATTTAGCTCCCGTCACCACTGAGTTGAAACAGCCATTTGAAAAAAAGTGTTTTATCAGCATCAAGGACACACTATGTCACCTAAATAAAGAAACCAGTTGCCATCAAGTTGATTCTTACTCACAACTACCCTACACAACAGAGTAAAATTGCCCCACAGGGTTTCCAAGGAGTGGCTACTGGATTCAAACTGTTGACCTTTTGATGAGCAGCTGAGCTTTTGACCACTGTGACTCCAGGGCTCCAGGTTATCATCCCACCCACTGCTGTCAGGTCTATTCCAACTCGCAGCAACTCTACAGGGCAGAGAAGAACTGCCCCATAGAGTTTCCAAGGAGCCCATGGCAGATTCAAATTGCTGATCTTTTTGGTTAGCAGACGTAGCACTTAACCACTATTATCACCAGGGTTTCCCCAGGTTATCATGCAAAAAAAAAAACAACTCACTGCCATCAAGTAGGGTCCAACTCATAGTAACCCTATAGGTCAGAGTAGAACTGCCTGCCCCACAGAGTTTCCATGGAGTGCCTGATGGATCTGAACTACCGACCTTTTGATTAGCAGATGTAGCACTTAATCCACTACACCACCCATCCATCACCACCACCACCAGGTTATCAGTCATAAGTTATTTAAAAACATCACTCTATGACAAAAGGTTTAAGTTTACTATTTTACCAATTAATCATAATGGAACAACATCTAGATTCCAATTAGGAACAGAATGTAATTTTGGATTTTTGAAGCACAAAAAAGCCAAATGAAAAGAAGAGTTGGTTTAAAAAAAAGATCTACTGTGAAACACTGTACTCTAACAAATTTGAAAACCTAGAGAAATGGACAAATTCCTTGACTCCTACCACCTACCCAAATTATCACAACGTGAAAGAGAACAACTTAATAAACCCATCACAAAGGAAGAGATTGAAAATGTCATCAAAAAACTGCCAACCAAAAAAAAGCCCAGGCCCAGATGGCTTCACTGCAGAATTCTACCAAGCTTTTAGAGAAGATTTATCTCCAATACTACTGAGACTATTTCACAGTATACAAAGGGATGGAGTACTCCCAAACTCATTCTATGAAGCCAGCATAACCCTGATACCAAAGCCAGGGAAAGATCCAACAAAAATGGAGAACTACAGACCGATATCCCTCATGAATCTAGATGCAAAAATCTTCAGCAAAATTCTTGCCAACAGAATACAACAACATATCCAAAAAATAATCCATCAGGACCAAGCTGGATTCATACCAAGGATGCAAGGCTGGTTCAACATCAGAAAAACAATTAATGTGATGAACCACATAAATATCACTAAAGACAAGAATCACCTGATTTTGTCCACAGATGCAGAAAAGGCATTTGATAAAGTCCAACACACATTCATGCTAAAAACTCTTAGCAAAATAGGCAATAGATGGAAAATTCCTCAATGCAATTAGGGCCATTTATACAAAGCCAACTGCCTACGTCATCCTGAATGGAGAGAGACTGAAAGACTTTCCCTTGAGAACAGGAACTAGACAAGGATGCCCACTCTCACCTCTCCTATTCAACATTGTACTAGAAGTTCTAGCCAGAGCAATCAGACAAGACCAAGAAATAAAGGGCACCTGCATCAGCAAAGAAGTTAAAATCTCCCTGTTTGCAGATGATGTGATTGTGTATGCAGAGAATCCCAAAGAATCTATAAGTAAACTACTCAAACTAATAGAAGAGTTCAGCAAAGTCTCAGGATACAAGATAAACTAAGTAAATCAGTAGGATTCCTTTATACCAACAACAAGACTGTTAACGAAGAAATCATCAAATCAATACCATTTACTATAGCCCCTAAGAAGATAAAGTACCTAGGAATTAATCTAACCAGAGAAATAACAGACCTTTACAAAGAGAACTACAAGCCCTTACTACAAGAAACTAAGAGAGACTTACAGAAATGGAAAAACCTACCCTGCTCATGGATAGGAAGACTTAACACTGTGAAAATGTCTATTCTACCCAAAGCAATCTACTTATATAATGTAATCCCAAGACAAGTTCCAGTGTCATTTTTCAATGAGACGGAGAAACAAATCACCAATTTTGTTTGGAAAGGGCAGAAGCCCCGCATAAGTAAGGTACTACTAAAGAAGAACACACTGGGAGGCCTCTCATTACCCGACCTTAGAACATACTACACTGCCACAGTCGTCAAAACAGCCTGGTACTGGTACAAGAACAAACAGATTGTTCAATGGAACAGAATTGAGACCCCACAGATGACACCATCTGCCTATGAACAGTTGATATTCAACAAAGGCCCTGAGACATTAAACTGGGATAAAAACAGTATCTTCAACAAATGGTGCTGGCAAAATTGGATATCCACCTGCAAGAAGCTGAAACAAGATCCATATCTTACACCTTATACAAAAACCAACTCCAACTGGATAAAAGATCTAAATATCAAACCTAAAATGATAAAGCTCATCCAAGAAAAGGTAGGAACAACAATGGAAGTTTTAATACACAACACAGACAGACTTCAAAATCTGTCAAACAAAGCACAATCAACAGAAAATAGATAAATGGGAACTATTAAGAATAAAACACTTTTGCTCATCCAAAGACTTTATTAATAGAATTAAAAGGCCACCTACAGAATGAGAAGAAAATATTTGGCAACTCTATGTCAGACCGACGCCTGATCTCCATAATCTATAAGATACTACAAAATATCAATAAGAAGATAAATCATCCAATTAAGCAATGGGCAAAGGAGATGGACAAACATTTCTCTAAAGAGGAGATCCAGGCAGCCAAAAAAAACACATGTGGACATGTTCATGAACTTTGGTTATTACAGAAATTCAAATCAAGACTACAATGAGAAATCATCTGACCCCAACAAGGTTGGTCATTGATTCAAAAAACACAAAACAACAAATGCTGGAGAGGCTGTGGAGAAAGTGGAACCCTCCTACACTGTTGGTGGGGTTGCAAAATGGTCCAGCCTCTTTGGAAAGCAATCTGGCGCTTCCTTAAAAAAATGGATATAGATATACCATTTGACCAAGTAATTCCACTACTTGGAATATATCCTACAGAATCAAGGCCTTTCACACCAATGGACACATGCACAAGAATGTTTATTGCAGCACAGTCCACGATAGCAAAAAGATGGAATCAACCCCGATGCCCAACAACAGAAGAATGGATAGGTAAACTATGGTACATATACTCAATGGAGTACTATGCAATGATAAAGAATAACGATGATTCCAGGAAACACCTCATAACCTGGTTTTAACTGGAAGACATTATGTTGCATGAAAGTAGTCAATGACAAAAGGATAACTATTGTATGAGACCCCTACGACAAGATGTCAAAAACAGATTTATGTATATAAGAAAAGACCCTTTGATGGCTGCAAGGGAGGAGAAGGAGGGAGGGTGAGGGGGGAGGGTTTAGATTAGATAGTTGGTACAAATTGGTTAGGTGAAATCGGTGATAGCACACATTAGAAACAAGAACAATATTAAGTGGACTTCAGCATAACTTGAATACTCCTTCCATCTTAACCCAATATTGCAAGGATAGAGCAGCTGGGGCAGGGGGCAGGAGACCATGCTCGTAGGCGAAATCAAGGCCAATTGGCACAACTAGTGTTTTGCTAAGAGGGCTCGCTGCATCCACACTGGTGAGTGGCGTCTGGGGTCTTAAAAGCTGCCAAGCTGCCATCCTAGAGCACAGCAAATGGTCCCAACTCAGCAGGAATGGATGCTCACCGAGGACCAAAATGACATGGGGTAAAGACAACCCAGAAGATAGAGAGACCCACAGGAGTGGGTGCCTACATCGACTTGGGACTGGAAGAAGCAGATGGTGCCCAACCACCATCAGTGATAGCCGCGATGGAGCTAAGTTGAGTCTCACTGGCAACACAAGAATAAAAAGGGGTGCACCCTGATATCTCCACTAAAAGACTGCAACTGATGGTCCAGAGGCTTTGGGGTTCCCCTGGGAGCATGGCCCCTGGCCCTGATGCTGCCCTTGTCCATAAATCATAATGAAGGTCCACTCTTCAGACACAAATGGATTGGACTTGGCGATGCAGAATGACCATATACTGGATGCACTTTATGGTTCTATGCATCTATAGGATATCATCCTGATGAGCTCTGGCTGGATGAAGGGGAGTGGGTGGAGAGAAGGGGAAAGGAGACTGTTGGGAGGATGAGACATATATGGAGCAGAGAGGAATAGTGTGCTGTCACCGGGCAGGGAGAGCAGTGCAAGCTGCATATAGGTGGGCATGTAAATTTATATGGGAATATACATTTTCACTTAGTCATAATAAAAAAAAAAGATCTACAGTAGGGAAAAATATTGAAGTATGTACGGCATAAAATACTGAAAAAACAGAGATATATAATAACATATCAAATTCCTACTGGACATAAAGATAAATGCCATAAGATGAATCCACACAAGCAAAAACCCCAGTAGTAAACTAACAATGCAAAAATAACTCCACTTTACTCTCACTATTAAAGAACAACAATGATCATGATGTATTACATTACACTAACTGAATTAGCAAAAATAAAAGTATAAAATCTAACAGTCAATGCTGGCAAGGCCGGAAAAGAGGCCCAGACCTGCACTGCTGCTGGCACTGGAGCTGCTCTAAGTTCTCTGGAGAACAGCTCATTGGTGCTCAGTCCCACTGGGAAAGGATCAGGGCCTGGGATCCAAAAACCTCATCCCTCCAAATGCACGCCACAGAAAGAATGCCCAGAGAACAAGAACTACTCACACAAGAATGCTAGCTTAAACATTTTAGATGAGAAGCATAAAGCCAACTTGGATTAATGGAAGCGCATTAACAAATTAATGCTAATTTGTTAGAAAAAAGGACAAAGTTCAACAGTCATTCAACTCCAAATCACAGAAACCTCAAGTCTCAGTGAGACAAGGTCAGAAGAAGCCAGAAAAGAAATGAACACTTGTGCTAAAATAAAAGAATGTAAATTTTAAAAAGTAATGCAATTGCTTTAAAAATAAAATTGCATTGAACCAAGAGACAGTTTTGTAGTCAATCCAAGCTGCTCACTTGGTTGCCAGCCCCTTCCTTCCCGGGTTTTCCTTTATTACCTCTTTCTCTAGTTCATACCAGTGTTAAATAAGGTCCAGAACTTTCCCCTTTAAGGATTTTTCTCCTTTTTTTCCTCTCATAACCACCTCTATTTACAAGTTCGGTTACCTCTTTTGGACATATTTTTTAAATGTGATATTCTTGTGTGTGATCTTTGTGTGGCTTATGGAAAAGAGTGTCACTGGGGATCCTATGAGTCAGTACCCACTGTGTATCTGTAGGGAGTCTGTATATTCTTGAGTTGTACCTGTCAATACACGGAGCAACCACTTACGTTTTTAGCCTCTGGGGTTTACCAGGAAGCTCTTTCCCATTGACAGTATATGCTGCCAGAATGTTTTTATGGCTGCCTGAAACTGAAAAAAACAGGCATGTGCTACAATCACTGTTTCTATAGTGTGCTGTTGGTTTTGTGTGCATTTTCGATGGGAAAAACAGAAGTTTTGGAAAAGGATTTTGGTATACATATGTGGACTCTAAGAGGACTCTCGGGTACAGTTAGCGGGATAATACATGTTGTGGACTCTAAGGGTAGACCACGGGGGGGGGGACAAGGAAAAAAACCCCATACTGTCTTATCAAAAAATTCAACAGTATTCAATGATTCAGCATGCTTCCATTAATGAAAGCAACTAGTATCAACAAAAAATTTCAAGCAGAAAATAACTGGGTCTTGAAAGGGTTAACTCAAACCCTGCTGAGAAACAGTCGCACATTACTGATGAGAATATAAACTGTTATAACCTTTACACAGGGCAATTTGGCAGTACTGATTAAAATGACAGATGGACATACTGTCTGACCCAGTAATTTCATGTCTAGTCTACAGGTAGGCACACATATGTAAAATGGCACATACCCACAGTTACTCAAGGCATCCCTGCATGTAACAGCAAAAATTAACAAAAACATAAATATCTATCAATATGGGGCTTGTTAAATAGACAGTCTTACGTACTGTCATGCTACACAAAGAAAATATTATCTTAACTGCATGGACCTGGTGCTTCCAAAAAACGAAGTTATTTCTTCAACGCCCATGCAGTAAGAAATAGAACCAAGCTAACAAGTTACACCTGACCTTCTCAGAGATGTACCATTTACTGGAGGGTAAGCTCTGAGCGAGTGTCAGCCCTCTGATTTCCAGCTGGTGACAGCATAACACGCTTTGAGATTTTGGGTGACCATCCAACAACAGCTTGACTTTTCCAATTCCACACTGTAAGTGAGGAGTCTGAGAAGGTCCTGTACTTCTACCAGGAAAACAAAGATGACTGCACAGGATTTGCTGGACCCTCACGTGGACAGTCCTACTTCTATACCCTGATTAACAGCCGCCAGGGCAAGAGGTATTCCAAGGTTTTGTCAGCAGCTTCAGGAAACAGCATCTGAAGCAGGGTAAGGCCACCAGTTAAAGGCAGAGGCTTTGTATTTCAGTTTTGCTGTTTCTTTTTTTTCACTCACCAAGACAAAATTTCCCCATTCCACAAAGTTAGAGATGTTGACTATGTGTCAACTCTAAATTAGTTTTATAAGTCACTGGACAATTAGAATGGGACTATATTCTGTAATCTTGCTTAGCTGGTCAAAAAGATGCTCTTCATAATATAAACATCAATACTTAATGGACACAAGGATAAACATAACCAAGCTTTCAGACGCAGTTGAAGGATTACGTGTCCACGAGTTCCAAAAATTAAGTCCGCAAACTTAAACATTCTAAGTGCTACATACTTCATTGCTGAATGAAGTCACCTTTGAAGTATTGCGCTTGGGAAGCTAAGCACTGACACTAGTGCCTAGTTTACCCTTCTAAGCAATTTTGGAACTCTTTCTGTCACTGGGCAAGGTGGCAAGTTCACAAACTGTATAGTTGCCTGTGAAGGAGCTTTTAGCCAGTAAGCAAATAACTGTGGTGGAATACCCTCCCTACACACCTGATCTGGCCCCCGATGACTATTTTCTTTACTTGAAAATAAAGGAAATACTGAAAGGAAGAGATTTGGATGACGTTCAGGACATCAAGCTAACATGATGACAGCTCTGATGGCTATTCCAGAAAACGAGTTCCAAATTGCTTTGGAGGGCAGACCAGGCAATACTATCGTTGCATAGCTTCCTAAGGGAAGTACTTTGAAGGTGACTAGTGATATTTAGCAATGAGGTATGTAGCACTGGTTTTGTAGGATGAATTCGTGAACTCAGTTGTCAGTCCTTGTCTGTACTGTTTTCCTTAACATTTGACTTTTGGGGAAAAACAATACACCTCTACCTTCTGTTGTATTGATTATAACTGAAGTTCCTGAAGAGGATGCCTTTCAGCTTAATCAGCACCTAATTTGCCCACAGACAATAAATAAATAATGCCATTAGGTCACATAGCTAACTGAGCTCTTCAGCTCAAATCTGAATCTTAAATCAGGACCAATTTTTGTGGATTAGATCTTTAAGTCAAGCTCTTAAAATCAGATCTGAAACCCTTCATCGATTATAGAAGGCCCTTAAGAAATGTTCACAGCAGTAGATGAGGAGTAAAGGAGTAAATGATGAGTGAAAGAATGAACTGAGGCCCGCCCACCCTATCCCTCCCCAACCCTACCATACCCTTCCAACTCTTCCCAGATTCAGCTAAGCTAACCATTTTTTATTAACCTGGAATACCGTCGGGTCTCATGGCTGTCTTTCATGTTCACTGCTTCCTATTAGACTTGGGTCAAGTTCAAGCTTTTCCTGGCTAATGTCACATCAGACTGTCAACTCCAGCCCCCTTGTTCCCTCTGCATTTAGTAGTGACACTGTATCACTTCTTGAGAGCACACACGCATCTCCTCCCTCACCATAGGCTCTGTGTTCAGTTAATGGACTATAAGTCCCAACGTGATCTGTCCCCAGACCCCTCACCCCCCAATTCTCCCACTGGTTTCCTTTTCTCACCCTACTGCAGTCATACTGGCTGGCTTTCTCCATGTTTCTCAAATATACCAGGCATATCTGCACTTCTCTTGCCTTTGCACTTCTATTCCCTGTCTGGATAAAGTGGCAGATCCCTCAAGTGTTACCTTTTCAGCGAAACCTTCAACTATCCTATTTAAAATTACAACACCCTGACTTCTAGCATTCTCAGGATCTCCCTCCTCTGCTTTATTTTTCTCAATACGTATTTTACTTGCTTATTTGTTTACTGTTTCTAATTCACCCAGCTCCCAATAAGTGAGTTCCTTAAAACCTGAAACTTTGTTCAGTGCTATATCCTAGAGTGTGAACAGTACCCAGTATGTAGCAGATACCAGCTGTGGAATGGATGAACAAATGTCTACACATCAGGACCTCCCAGTAATCTGGAGGCGTCAGGACAGAAGAGCAGGACCTTAAGTGAGCCCTGGCTCCCATCTCACTGTTTGACTTTCTTCTCGTCCAGTCCAGCCCTTGACTACCAGAGACCACATGGCTGAGAAATGTTACAATTCTCAGGTTACCAGGTATAGAATTCCATAGGGTGTCAATTTCCATATCCAGACAAGGGTTAGGACTCGATAATTTAATCCAGACGACAGCACCATCTAAGCAAGAACAGCTCATTTATTTTGAGGTGTTTTCCACTTGTTTATCTAGCTGCTTTTTAAAAAATTAACTTTTTATTATTTTTATTAACTTTTTATGGATACTTTCAAATACATACAAAAGTACAAAGTGTAGTATAATGATCTCCAAGAACTCATTACCCAATTTCAACAATTTACCAACATTTTGCCAATTTTGTTTTCTCTATTCCCTGATTCTCTGTGCAACTTCCATAAAATAAGATAGTTCATCTGTTTTCTTATGAAATGGTTTGGTCCATAGCAGTCAGACTTGGCCTTGTTACCACTGTATTCTAGCTACTGTGTCAACCAATCTCTCTAGCAGTACCACAAACAGAGTAAAAGTAACACATAACATCCATTCCCCTTCTGGAGGAATGGCTAAAAAGGCAATGTTTAAACTCTGGCATGTGTAAATCAAAGAATTTTTACCTGTTACCACATCGGGAAAGAGTCTGGAAATGTAAGGGTATTATAGCTACAAAATGAACGTAGACACGAGCTATTTTTACTTGGTTGCACCTGCTGCAGAATGAGTCAGTTTATGTAGTTCAGGAACTACTGATGACCTGTTGTTGGAAAAGCTGGTGGCTTAGTGGTTAACTCCTATAGGTGTTAACCAAAAGGTTGGCAGTTCAAATCCACCTAGCACAGTTTAGAAACTCTACAGGGCTGTTCTACTCTGCCTTCTAAGGTCGCCTGAGTAGGAACAGACTCAATGGCAATGGGTCTAGTTTTTTTTTTGTTGTTGTTACTGTTAGGTGCAAGAGAGTACAATCAACTCATTGAGAGCCTACAGGACAGAGCAGAACGACACCATAGGGACTTCAAGGAGTGGCCCATGGATTTGAACTGCTGACCTTTTGGTTAGTAGCCAGGCTGTTAACCACTACTCCACCAGGGCTCCTAACTGACTACCTGCTAAATATAAATTTTAAAACTCAAGAAGCTAACATTTGACTAATTACGTTTAAGATCTGCTATACTGAGTAACACGAGCCCTTGGTGGTGTAGCGGTTAAAGAGCTCACCTGCTAACCAAAAGGTCAGTAGTTTGAATCTGCCAGCTGCTCCCTGGAAACCCTATGGGGGTATTGCTATTCTGTTCTGTGACTTGGAACTGACTGCAAGGGGGCTTGGTTCCGTCACTAAACAAGAGGGACAGGATTAAGGTAAGATAAATAAAACAGGCTTTGTTCTAAAGGAAATCACAGTTGAGGAGGAGGGGTGAGAAAATTACACAGATACAAGGCAGAATATGTTCCGTGCTCCAAGATTAAACATGCCCACAGAAAAGGTTCCTTTTTTCAAATCCACCACAGAATTTACAGACCCCAGGGTTGTACTCATTCCATAAGTCAGCTGCATTTACTGTTGCAAGGCCAGTAAGTCTCACAATATAAGAGACACATGGATTTGCTGACCTGTGGATCTTTAAAGTCATCTTTTGCTCCTTGTCCTCCAGTCCTCTGGTGGGAGAGGATTGGAAAGTCCTCCCAGAACGTGGAAAACAATGATCCTAATTCTGTGAGAACAGAGGCTGACACTCAAAAGCATTCTACCCTGCAGGCATATACAACAAGCAGCTTAATAAACTGCACAGGCTCCTGGGAGTGCCTCATGGAGACACAACTAGATCAATCCTGAAGGATTTCCAAGGTTTCCCTCTTGACACCCAAAGGACTGAGAAGCCCTCACAAGTTCCCAGAGAAACATACATTTCTCTGGATAAACCAGGAGGCTGGTCAAGTTTGGCTGGATAGTGCTGAGTGTGAAAGGAAGAAGGCCCGAGAAATGAGAAGGTCATTCACTTGGCCCCAGAGTCAGAGGCACAGGAAGTGGAGAAAACAAGGGCTGAGCTGGGGAGGAAGGGAGGTGAATATGGGGATCAATTTGCTATCAAGATTGGTGAGGTGCGGAAGGCTGCAGAGACAAGTAAGAGGAATGGTTTTGGCAAAGAGAAGGTAATGCAGGAAAGACTAAAGGCAAACCCACTGCTGCTGAGTTGATTCCAATTCTCAGCGTCCTTACAGGTAGTGTAGAACTGCCCCACAGGGTTTCTAAAGCTGTAAATCTTGATGGAAGCAGACCGCCACATCTTTCTCACTGGAGCAATGGTGGATGAGAACCTTTGACCTTTGTGTTAGCAACCAAGCTCTTTAACTACTGTGCTAAGAGAGGGTTCCTTCTATGAAAGGGAGGGAAAGGGAAGTGCTTAAGTCTGATTCTGGTTTGAAAAGGAAATCACCGAAGAAAATGAGGAAGATGCCATGAGATCTGTAAATCAAAACAGTGAGATCTCAATGGAAATTTGAAAACGGATGTGAAGAGGACGGATCCTGTAATGGGACGGTGTGTGGGTTATGAAGGACGGGTTCACGTGGGGACAGAAAAAGCTCATCTCACCAAAGCTCGGCACACCAGGAGGTCACCAGATGAAGTGCCATTTAGATGAAGGTTTCAGGTAACAAGACGTGGGGTGAGGATGGCAGAAGGGGTTGGAGAGTGCTAGGGCACTGAAAAGAGACTGAAAATTGGAAGGGGCCATAGGGGGAAATAATACCGGCTACAAGGTTTTCGACTATGATGGACTTCACAGGACGTATGGATGACAGTAAAGTGTAGTGAGGTAGATGACACCCCAGTGTGAGTCAGATCACAGGAGTTCCAAGAAGCCCAGAGAAGAGAGGATATCTAAATAACAGATAAACAGAGATATTAACACACAAGAGTATCTTGGCACATGGGGCCAAAAGTCTTGAATGATGAATGGGATGAAGAAGTCATCAAGCCATGAGGAAGAAGGTAATGAAAACCTTGGGGCTCGTGGGATGAACTGATGCTGGGCTTAGGAAGTACTAGAAAACAGGAAATGAAGGGCCAAGAACGACATGGAAAATCAGGTAGTTTCGGGGGGGGAGCGGCGGGCAACGGAGGCAATACAACAAGGTAGTAAACAGCATAGCATTTGAAGACTCACGGCTTCAAATCCTCGCGAAGCTCTTAGAAGCTATGTAAGTTTCATATTCTTCACCTATTTAAAAACAGAAAGAGTGAGACAGGGACACTGTGGTAGATGTAATAACAACTACCTTCTGGGGCTGCTTAAAGGGTGACTATGTATACAAAGCTAGGCATATATCAGGTATTCAGTAAGTTCCAACCATTATCAAGGAGGTATCAGGATAAAAAAATGGAGAAACCAGGTCACAGCAGAGGTGAGAAAAGAGTAGAGATTTCAAGAGGTCAGAGGTAGAAAGATAATACAAGGTACGTGCCATGTACTCACTGCTGAATCTCTGGCCCCCAGGACAGAATAAAACATATAGGAACTTCTCAGGAATAACAAGAGCTTACAACTTAAGGGCTCCCCATGTGCCAGGTATGGTGCCAAATGCTCAACATGCATGATCTTAGACACTACTATTATCTTCCCTTAGCAGATGTGGCAACTGAGAGCTCAGACATGCTAACAGATATGCCTACGGTCCAACAGCTGAAGGTCCAGAGTCAAACTGGAACCCAGGTTTCTTACAACATCAAGGTCTTAAATCAAAACATAGTGCTATACTGCTTTGCAAACATATAAGTGACAGGGTCTGATCAGGAGAAATGGGTATGGACTGTTACAAGTGTGTCAGGGGTCGTGGGGGGGGGCAAGAGAACAAGGTTCATGAAGCAACTGGACCCTAAGGTGGGGTGGAAAAATGATTGTAAACAAGTATTATCGTGACTGGAAATTGCAGAATTTCACAGCTGGAAGGAAACTCTGCCATTGCCTAACTCAATCTTATTACTGTCCAGAAGAAAAACTGAAGCCTAGTGTGAGGAAGGGACTTCTCCAAGGTTCCTAAAGCACAACAACTGCACAGCTGAAACATGAATACACTCAAAGCACAATTCTTTGATGCCTCTAATTATTACTACTTCATAATCCTCTCTATATCCTCCTTGGCACCAGCACATTGCTGGGCACTTATAAGTAATGTGCGACTGACATTGGAGGAATGGGGGTGATTTTAGCTGGAGGAGGAACACGGAACAAGGATCATGTGGCAAAGAACGAATTACCAACCAGATACTGAGGGTAATGTAGTAGATAACTGGGTGGGAAACTACTGGAGTTGGGTTTAGCAGTTGCCAGAATATGTTTGAAGGAGTCACCGAGTTTGTGGGGAACATAGGATAGTGGGGCGTCACTAAGAAGGTTTGGGGAGCACAAAGATAGTGTGGGAATCTTGGGGTCCTGAGTCACTGGACTAGAACTGAGTCACTGGTGCGTCCTAGAGCAGTGGTGGAGAAAATCCTGGGTTAACAGGGTCCATGAATAAGACCTGAGGGTTACCAGGTGAGGTCAGTGGGTGTGGTGTAGAAGGTCACAGAGGTGGAGGTGGGCGCAGTCACAAATGAAGTTTGGGAACCACAGGGAGGAGTCATAGGGCCAAATGACGGGGTAGCGACCAGGCCAGGACCCTGGGTGGGGGAGGGCCAGGCCGCTCTCCTGTCCGCCCGGCCTCCCAGCTAGGATCGGAGGAAGGTGGGCAAGCCGGGCTCGGGACCTTTCTGGGGCCCTGCGCCCGCCCAGCTCCCCGCCCCGGGCACGGTGGACCCACTCTTCCCACAGCCACCAACCTGACAGCCCCAGAGGCCGACTCCGCCGACAGACCGCCATGCACCGGGCCCCACCACCAGCACAGGCCCCGCAACCCGCCTGCGCCATAGCCCGCCCACCAGCCCGCGCACGGCTTGCCTCGCGCGATATCCAGATTCCAGGGCTGCCGCACTTTCCTCTTCTCTCCACTCGTCTCTCCTGGGCCCCGGAACACGTATAAAAAAATACAGGACACGCTCCGCCCCGCACCCCCTTTCGCCGCGGTGGCTGCTCTACTTATCCTGGTTCCGGGGCCCCTGCAGCCTCGCCACCCGGGCTCCGAAAGGAACCTGTCGAAGCTCCGCCTCATACTTTGATCAGGGACACGCAAGGCCGGCGGCCCGAGCGCCCGGGGGAGGGCGTGATGACGTCACGACGCCCGGGTCAGGGTTGGGTCGCGGCTTCTAAACCAGGTCGTTGCCATAGTAATCGGGAGTTGCTACCTGCCCTGCCCAGGGGCTCGTTGCACCTGAGGCGTGAAGAGGGTGCAGAGGAAGAGCGCCAGGCCTGGATGGTTCCGCGCTGTCAAGTTGGAGGCCTGTGGGCGAGGTTTGCGGTTTTAGAACGGGAGAGTACAAGACACGCAGGCTGTGAGGAAAACAGTTCAGGAGATCCCTCGGTGGGGCTGCCGACCCTCCCGTCAGGGCCTAGAGCCTACAAGTTTTCTCCTGGCAGCCCCGGCGCACCCTCCGCGCAAACTGCGCTTTACGATGCCGAAGCGCTATTCTGTGCGCAGTCCGCAGGCGTTGCATACTGATGTTCAAGCCAACCCTCTGAAGGAAGCAACTGCAGGTATTAACTAACTGTTGCTTGTTGAAATGACGCTAGTGAGGAGCAGTGAGGGTCTTGCGCCCTTAGGGAAGGCGAACAGACTCTTAGGTTCTTTCATCCTCATTCCCCCATCAGCCTCAGCATAGTCGCTCCTGTATGTCATTTGGTGCTGCTGTAACAGAAATGCAATAAGTGGGCGGCTTTAAAAAAAAGAAAAAAAAAGAAATTTATTCCGTCACAGTCCAGTAGCCTACAAGCCCAAATTCTGGGTGTCAGCTCCAAGAGAACTCTTTCTCTGCTAGCTCTGGAGAAAGGTCTTTGTTGGCAATCTTCCCCTGGCATGGGAGCTTCTGAGGCGCAGAGACCCGCAAGTCCTTTCCAAAGGACTCCTCTGCCCCTGGAACTGCTTTCGTGGTGGTATGAGATCCCCAACTCTGCTTGTTTCCCTTTCGTTTATATCTCAAGAGTTTACCTCAAGGCACAACACAATCCTACACAGTGAGTCCTGCCCGACAAACACAATTGCCGCCCATCCTCTCCTCGTTAACATCACAGAGGCAGGATTTACAATATATAGATGCGTCACACAGTACCAGGACTCATGCCCGAGCCAAACGAGTAGGCACATTTTGGGGGGATGCAATTCAATCCATGACATTTCCCCTTACATGCTTGCACAGGAGTGAACAAAACTAAGCTCTCTTACAGCTTTCCTCCCCAGCAAATTGGGGAATTTGTCAAAAATCTAAAGGAAAATTAAGTGTGAGCTTTTGGTTGGAAAAAAAAAAAACTTATAAATAAAAGAGAGGGGCATTAGATGAAAAAACTGGAAAGGAAAGGAGGAACTGGGTGCTTGGGGGAATGAAGTGGGAGAAAAATGTCCTTTTTAAATTTTTTAAAATGTTAACTTGTTTGTTAGGTACCCCTCCTCCCTAAACGAAAAAATATTTTAAAGGAAATATTTCAATACACCAAAAACATTTACAAAGTACTTAGTTCGGCAGTTCGAATCTACCAGGTGCACCTTGGAAACTGGTGAAGTTCTACTCTGTCCTGTAAGGTCTCTCTGAGTTGGAATTGACACGCTGGGAGTGGGTTTGGGTTGTTTTGGTTTATGTTTGGGGTCTATGGTAGCTAAAAATGCTATGAGGAATCAGACATCCTGTGGGTCTCCTCTGAAGAGCTTTACCAGAAAGATGCCCTCTCGATCTTAGACACTCAATTCTCCATCTTTTTGTTCGTGTTGGCATATCATTTCCATGGGTGGGTCTGGGGCAAAAATTCTCATCAGGTTCTCAGTTTAAGTTGGCAATGAGAGACAATTTATGGCCTGTGCCTACTATGCTTCATAATCCTTTATACACCCTCCGATATAAAAATAGTTTAACCACTATGGGGCCCTCTTCTGTCTCCTTTTTGGTGGAAGTTTGACAAGTTATTTCTTATAGATAACAGACAGACAATAATAGTTTGTCCTGGCATTCACAGCTGTTGGAAACAGAGCAGAGAATAGAACTCAAGATATTTTTCCATAATCTAAGATACTTGTGTCCTTTCTCACTATCCCTGCAGATCCTAATCTAATTGGCTAATCACTTGTTTCATTACACATTTAACAAAAATCCTGGCAAGTCAGTGTATGAGTCAGAAGTCATAAGATTCTAACAGTGGAGAGAAAGAAGCCCTGGTGTGCAGTGGTTAGGCACTTGGGCTGCTAACTGAAAGCTGATGGTTCGAACCTATTCAGCTGAGAAAGACCTGGCAATCTGCTTGCATAAAGATTGAGAGAGAAACAAGTTGCCACAGAGTCTATTCCAACTCCTAATGACCCAGTAGGACACAGTAGAATTGTCCCATACTGTTTACAAGGAGCAGGTGTTGGATTCAAACTGCTAAGAACTTGGTTAGCAGCCCAGTTTTTCACCACTGAGCCACTCAGGCTCCTTCTAATAAGAAAGATGGTGTTTTCTCCCAAGTACTTCAGTTATTCGTGGATGAATATTACCTAGTGGTAGAAGGAAATAGGGTACATCGATTCTTTACCTGTTTTTTTTTCTTTTTTTAATTTTTGTAGATATAAATAATTGAGAAAGGAAGAGATTTGTAATGTGGTATCCTCTGAGTCTTTGAATTTGTAAATTATATGCCAACAATCCCAAAGTGGTCTATTACTAAACAGTATTATCAATTGCTATCAACTAAAACCCTTCTACAAGGTTGCTGTGAATCAGAATCGACTTGAGAGCCGTGAGTTTGTTGGTTGTTTACAGGCTTTTAATTTTATTAAAAAAATTGGAAACCACTGAACTTGCAAAATAATTTTTTATCCAATCTTTAGTCACAGTTTCAGTCTTACAAAAATGGTTATTGTTAAGCTTTTCACTCAGAGGACACTTTCTTGTTACTCAGGTACTTATTTCCATACTTTTTCTAATACAACATTTTATGATAAAATGTTTTCATAATTACATATTTTCAGGAACTTTTAAATTAAAACCTTCTTGAAGTGTAGATTTAGCTCATTTGTTGTATGTTAAATATGTTATGTTCATAATTGGCAGAGCAGTCAGCCCCATCAGGCTTAGTTTTTGTCAGGGAAAAAGTCTGACTTTGTTTTTCATTTCAAATAAATATGCTAATATTAATTTTGAGGAATATTATGAAAATCACTGGAAAATAAATACACTGCAGCTTGTAAAATAGATTACCAAGGATCTGTCATGGTAAATTATATAGATATGATAACATTGTCATGCTATACAAACAAGATAGTACTAATCATTATGTAATTTGTAGTTTCGCCTTATAATATACAGCTAAATTCATCAATTTAATTATTAAGTGGAAAGTAGGATAGAAGGCATGTTATCCTTTTGGGGAATGTGTGTGTGTGTTTGTGTCAAACTCTGTTCAGCCTTTCGGGAAAAATTAAATAAGACTCATGTATAAAAATGAGAAATAACTACAATAATTTTGTTAGACTTCATGATCAAACTTTTAAAAATGTGCTTAGTAGAAAGACAAGGTATATGTAGTAAGAAATAATGGGCTAAGCAATATTATTTTTTGTTAATGGGAGGTAGGAAAAAGCCATTTTATAAGATGAAATAAAAGGAGAACTGATTATAATGGGCATATTTTATTATACGACTTGATAATGAATGATGCACGTCTAGTCTGAAAAACATCCCATGATTTTTTTATTTATACCTTTATTCATTGTATCTTGGGGAATTACATACATAGTTCTGAGAACATTCCAGACAGATTTAAAGTAATCAGCATTATTAGCCTGTATTGCTTGAACTGTCTGAAGATGCTTTTGTTTTCGTTGAAGAGAGCTGAAAATAATTGCTTGCCTTAGGATGAAAAAAGCCCTTTCTGGTGTCTGCTGATTTCCTTCCTCTGTTCCCAGGGAACTCTCCCTCAAAAGCAATGTATTCTTGAGCAGTGGTCCTAGAGCCTCTGGCTCTTTTTACATGTATCTTAGTTCCAATCCTTCCAACATTGGCCACAGTACCCTGGTTCTTACGTACAACTTCATCTTTAACAGAACATTTATGAGAGGGAAAAAAGAGCTCTTTCCCACTACCCTTCAGGTTTTTATATCCTGAGCCCATGCATGAAGATTCAGTGTAGGTGAGGGGTATGCCATTCATTTGTGTAGTGGGGTGAGGACTGTGGTGCAAGGGGATATGGAATAAAGTGTGCACAACTATACTGAGTGGCTCTCAGGTTAGCTTTAAGATAGATTACCACACGGAATTTGAAAATCTAAAAATGTATTCCCTTAAAACTCCCTTGATAGATTTCCTTGCCTTTGTACCCTTTGAAAAGTCTTTCTTGTCAAGTCTTCATGTACCCCACTTTAAAGACTGCCTGATATTCCCACAGCCCTGACTGTACATTAATCTGGGACACTGTTAAAGGTGTTCTAGGAAATTAAGGAAAAGATTGGTGTTTTTGTCATACAATAGAATGAGAAGAGAAGTCATATAAGATGACCTAAGTTGGTATTGTTATTATTGTGGTCCTGGATACAGCTTTCAGCTTTGCAGTGCTAGAAGTATGATTTTGTTAATGCACACAAAAGTATTCATGTTCTATCACACAAAATCCTCACAGGAAGTTAATATGTAAAATAGACCACCAGTGAATTAATTTATACTCATAGCCACTGAGTGGACTGGATTTTTTCTTCTGTTGGGAGATCTATGTGGATGCTCATGTATAATTGGAAAGTTACATGAACAATATGGATCTTGAGCTTGGCTGTTATATCAAGCCTTACACACAATAGAAGGTCAGTAAATATTTGTGGAATGAATATACTTGTTGTCATTATAGATGTCAAAACCAAACCAAACGAAACCCACTGCCATCGTGTCGGGTCCAACTAATACTGACCCTAGAGGTCAGAGTAGAACTGCCCGATAGATTTCCAAGGAGTGCCTGGCTAGATTTGAACTATCAACCTTTTGTTAGCAGGCATAGCACTTAACCCACTCTGCCACCAGGGTTTCCATAGATGCCAAAGTGCAAGTTCAATATTCTGGTAGACCAACTCAGTGTGTTTTTTAATCAGGCAATTTTCATTGTTCCTCTGGTCATACTCTTCAATGTCTGTATCATGTAGATATTAAATCCAGTAAGATTTCATATCAGGGAGTTATGTAATTGCACCAATTAAGTTTTATCTATGATCTCTGAGCCTAGAAACTGGGACTTTTCATTTATAAGAGATTGGTTGCTCTCCCATGCCCTGTAGGACTAGTGATGGCAGTAGTGGCTGAAATGATCTGTATTACAGAACTGTACCACTTGGTAGTCTATAGTACTGCGCATACTAAAATGACCTTGGGTAGCCCTCAGTGCTTATACTGTGCTAACGTGAGATTTAGGGAAGTATCTGAGCCACCTGTGCCCTGTTAAGTTTTTGCAGACCGCATCATGGTAACAAGCAGTGCTCTGCCTTGATCCCATTTCCTAAGTCCTTCCTCCTCCTCCTCTTCCTCCCAGGAGATAAAAATCTTGATACAACTTTTAAAGACAGACAGAGGGATGAGCCTCCTCAAGTTCTAAAATCACTAGGAAGAAGCTAGATCATGGAAAAACTTGGTTAAGTCCTATCTGGAGGTCAGAAGACACTGTGTGCTCGAGGCTTTTTCTAGTGCTGCGATAAGCTATTGAGACAGAGGAAAGGATACCAGGCTGAAGAGTTTCATTTAGTATTTTAATAATAATAAAAAAGACAATACAAAATCCAAACTTTTTTTTTACAGGTTCAGATACATATTTTTCCCCAAGTGCAAAATATTCTATGAACTGCATCATTTGCTGTTTATTGTTGATTGTGTAGATGTTTACTATATCGGCAGCAGTGGAAGGCAGGTATAAATACAGTATTTTAAGATTTCTTCTGCATTTAAAAAAAAAAAAAGCCTCCCACATGGTGATGATTATTCTCTGAAATTTCAGTTCAACTCTCACAGACTGAAATTTTCAGTTTGTCCAAACTGCTATAGTCTGTGTTGTCTAGATAAGCTGATAACAGAACTGGGGGTTCTAGTCCCTCTAATTCTATATTTTCTTAAAGGATTCCTAGTCCAAATAATGGCCCAAGGACAGGATGTGTTACCTCTGAGACAGGTCAAATCCAAAGACATCTGTGAGTTGTTTGCTTTCACTTTTCTCTTACTGTGATGAAGAGGAGACCCAGGCAGGTTACTACCTGTGGTCAGTTATACTCAGTTTCCCTTCCCCTAGTCAGGCTGTTGCATTGAGGTTGCCTAAGCAGCAAATACAAACATCTGAATGCTTTTTAACATTGACATTCTGAGACATGACCTCCTAATCCCCTCCAGTCATCCCAAACATGGAGAACACTTCTCAGATATTAAAAGGTTTCATGAGGGCCAAAGGCCAGGACTCTTACTGAACTTGCAGCAACAAATCTGAGCTACCACCTCAAATTGACCAAATCCTGGGGAAGTCACAGCAGACACAGCTGAATGTCAGCATGCAGGGATTTCTGGGTGTGGGGCAGGCAGCTCAAGTCCAGGCTTTGGTTGGTTCTCTCCTGACTCAGTTCTCTCATGTTTAGGCAGTGGGGCTGGCTTGGTAACACAGAATGAGGCAGAGAAGTAAAGAGGGATTCGTTGCTGAGGATGTAAGTACTTTCTGATATGTATCATCTGGTGCTTGGATCCCTTAGGTAATGGTTTCCCATCCCAACTCAGACCAAGGCAGGTTTTGCACTAAATGAATGAGGCCCTGTCCTACAGAGAGGCCTCTGGGCTGGTTCACGAAGGTTTCTTGTTTACACCATCTTCCCACCTTCCCTCCACTGGTAAAGTACCTCCTGTTTGGCCTGTAGAGGCCTACAGACTCCCTGAGTGTCAGTTCCTTATTTCTAGTCCACTTAGCCTGGAGTCTGATGCTCCAGGGCTTGCTTCCTCCATGGGTTCAGCAGAAAATGTGTAGTTTCTTAACCCCCAAATTGGAGGATCTAAATTAAAGTCAGTGGACAATATCAGGCCTCCACCTGCTTACCAAGATGTCTTGAGAAGCCAGTAGTCTTTTCTTACTGTAGAAATCATTTGCAAAAACTAAGGAATAAATGATTGGAAGAAGTGCATTTATGTGTATGTGTGGAGTGACAGCAAAAGGAGGCAAAAGAAGCCAGACCTTGCAGGCATAAATTGAGAATCACCTCATTTGGCCTTTCAAGAGGTATAAAATGGCAGAGAGTAATCAGAAATCCTAGTGCTTGATGGAAAAAGTTGATGAAAGCAGTTTCCATGGCACTTTCTGGGAAGTGCAGACACTCCTACCAAATGACCATTTCCCCTGCTTGGAAGCAGCCATTTGCTTCTTTATAGCAGCCCTCTGACCCAGAGAGACAAACGCAGCCAGACACTACTACAGTCCCAAGGGTCGTGGTGTTAGCTAATGGATGTGAGAGGATCTAGCTGTCACACAGGTTACCTGGCTCTTTTGGCTGGTGGATGCTACTCATGGGGGCTAAGATGGGGTCAGGCTCCTTTTAGTGTTGAGTCTTTACGGGAACAGTAGCCTGTGACAGTCACCTGGAGAGGAACTCTAAGAATCAAGTGGTAGACTTTAATTGACTAGGACTACAGCTTTGTGGAGATTAGAAGGAGCAGGTGGAATGATTTCATATGTAGCATTTGGATTGAGGGTAGAGTACTCATAACATCTGGGATTGAGCATGACCTTGATTCTTCTTTTTGAAAAGCAGTTGTTGAAGAAGCTAGGCTTGAAGCCAAATGCGAGAGGGAATGACAAAGAGGTCAGGTCTAGGCAGTGGCCAAAGTCAGGCAAGTACCTTGTGTCTTCACCAACTTCCTACCCAGGTAACTGCCCTAGTCCTGGCTCCCACAGCCTTGTCTCTGGCCACAAGGCCCTAAGACACCCAATCTCCAAGTGGCTTCTCCTGATCCTCTTCCATGGTAGGCTGCAGATGTGCACATCAGGAGAAAACAGGATGAAGAAGAGGGAAGATGGAGGTTTACCCTACTTGGGGTGGAAAATTACTGACCAGTTCCATTGGCCTCCATAATCCTGAGGTCCATGCCGAATCCACAGAGAGACACAGGGATGGCAGGATTGGTTTAGCAAACACAAGTCTCTTTCCTTCCTGCTCCATCAAGTCCCCAGAATTCCAGTCCTATAGATCAGGTACCTCTGAGCTATAGCCCTAGGATGCCCCAGCTGGGGGCCTTACAGGTCTGGGTGGCCACTGATGGAGAAGTAAGAGACAGATGCTTCAGCACTCAAGGTTTATGAAATTCAAAACCTTTTTTCTTCCACTCCAAACACTCTTCTCTCTTGGGCAGCTATAAATTAGGGTTGTTCTAATACAGGAAAAAAAAAACAAACAAATAAAAACAAAAAACCAGAAAACAAAAACCCCTCTATCTAGACAACATAGAAATTACTCAAAATGATTGCACTTATTAGATGTGGACAAGGTGGGCGGAAAGCTCGCCAAGTGCACACACATTCCTCTTGCTGCCCATGGCCTGGGGCCAGAGGTAGGCGGCTCTGGGCTGGCTGCCAAGTGGGGCCCTCTTTGGTGGAGCCCACAGCCACCTGGGGTTACAAGGGATAGAGGCCCAAGCTGGCTTCCGGTCAGCAGCCATGTTTCTTTAAGGACAGCACTTAGCAAGGGGAGTAGGGCTCCCCCAGGGAGCACTTGGGTGGGGGTGAGGGTGGCTGGGCCAGGGAAGACAAGTAGGAAAGGGATATCCAAGTGTTTGAGGCTGGCTTCCAATTGCTCTATAGTCTAATCCTTGAGATATATTTTCTTTCTCTTTTTTGGTTATGCTTTAAAAACTGATTTCTGTCCTGCAGAGCTATAGTCTGTCTCACAGAGAGCCACAGCAGCACCTTCACCGTGGTAAATGCCTGCTGCACATCCTCATTCAGCCGGTGTCTGCTAGCTCAGTGGCATGGATCATCTATAAGCCCTTATCGAGCAGACATGTGGGGAAGGAAGGAGATTTGCTGTACAGACAAGAAGGCCAACTGTGGGTGGTCTAGGGCTCAAGCCATGTGCCCTAGAGGTGCCAGCATTAAGCTTGTAAGTCAAAGGCTTCTTTGGCAGAAGTCTGGGCTGTTAGAATCACCCTGAGGGACAAAGCCAGTGGACGTTTTGGCTCCTGACTAGCAAGGCACAACCCTATCATGGTGGAAGCCTCCTCATACCCCTTCCCATCCCCTACTAGACCCACTTTCTTTGTGGGCTTCCAGCACCCTTCCATGCTAATGGGGTTAGGGATGTGGGCTAGTGAAATGGGCAGTTTGGTTGGGAAGGGGGTACTGTTCCTTCGCCCCTTAGGGGGAACAGAGCCAGCACTGAATAGCTTTTCCAGGGAGTATGTAGAAAAAAGAGAAAATAGTAGAGACAGAGAAAGAGAGGCAGAGAGAGACAAGAGGAAACTAGAGACAGAAGGGAAGAGTGCCTGGTCTGTAGAGTGATTTTTTTTTCTTTTCTCTAAAACAAGAGAGGAGAAAACTCCTTTTCAGTGGGTGGGGGCTGCCAGCTCTGAGGGCTAAGGAGTCTGGGAGCTTCAAAACCGGGGTCTCTAGGTCAGGGACATTATTTGTAGGGCCTTAGGAAGCTGGACACTTTGGAGCGGAGCAGCTTGATGAAAGATTTTGGCAACATCTCCTTGTGCTTCTCTGTGTACTTGAAGTAGTTCTGGGGGTGGGCCAGCACCTCAAAGAAGGCCTTGATAAGCTTCTTGTCCTATAGAGAATGGCAGCAGCAATGTCAGCCTTTTTGTTGGGGGTGGAGAAAGAGGAACACCAGCCTCAACTCAGCAGGCCCTCCTGATGTCTAACAGGCATCTCAAACTGAACACACCCAGAGGTGAACACTCTGCATTCCCATCCCCACCACCTGCTCCATCTTTGGAATCACACCACCCAGGTACCACTCCCTCTTTCCATTGCTCAGGCCTAAGTACTTGCAGTCATCCTTGACTTCTCTTTTGTTTACAGCTACGGAAAATCTTGTGAACTTCCCCTTCAACACATACTTCTCACCGTTTCCACACCTACCTTGATGGTCCAGCCCACCATCCTCTCTGACTTGGCCTACTGTGACAGCCTCTTAACTGGTCTCCTGCTTCTATTCCTGCCCCTCTACATATGCTGTTCTCCCCCATGGTGACAGCAAGGTTCTTGGTTTTTAAAACCAGATCACACCCTTCTGTTGGAAACACTCCTCTGCTTTCTTGTATCACTGAGAGCAAAGCCTGAGTCCCTTCCTAGACAACTGGCTGAATATGATCTGTCCCCTGTGGCATTTCCTACTGGCCCCCTTCAGTCCCCTTCACTGCAGTGCACTGCACCATGCTGGCCTTCTCCCTGTTCTCGAGCATGCTGCAAACTGCTCCCGTGCCTCTCTGCTTGGAATGCCCCACTTCTGGCCTTCTAATGGGCAGTCCTTTTGCCTCATTAGGCGTGTTCTCCTCAGAGGAGAGGCCTTTCCTGACCACCCTGTCTCAAAGAGCAGCATGCTGTGTAGACAGCCTCCTAGGGGCCAGGCGCTATGCGTGATAGCGCAGAGCTCCCAGCTTCTGGCTCCTAGCTGCTGTCCTTTCCTCTGTGTCAGTGGTTTTTTTTCATACACGAACTGGGGCTTTTAGCCTTTCCCAGTTTAATGAGAACAACTGCATTTCCATCTGTTTTATGTATTGGAGTTCCACAGTACATTTTATATGAAATTAGGGTTCAGATGCCTAAAATACATTTGAAAAGCATCTCTGAAGTTGTATTTTTTGAAGTCTACAAGTTCTCAGAGATTTTTGTCATTATGGTTTTTATTTTATTATAATATAAAAATTATTTTACTAATAAGAACAAAACTTTTTAATGCAGTTATAATTTATGAAAGGTGATTCTATGACTGAGATTGTAGTTTCTCAAAGTGTGGCCCACAGATCCAGGGTGTCTAGTCCATTCTTCAATCCTGGAAACATTTCTTTATCTCTAAAATATATTGATATATTCATTCTAAGAAATGCCATGCTAAAGCTACTACTTCTCTGTGTGGACTGGGAGGGAACTAGATTCATGCAGAAGTATTTTTCTATGCTTCGTTTTCCATATTATGTCTTAGGAAGACATAGGGACATTTCATTTCCTCATTTTCCCTTTCTTTTCCAAGTTTTCTCCAAGCTGTAACATAGTGTGGGTGGCACTAGGGATCCAGAATGCACTGTGGTCAGGTGACCTGGGCTCCAAACCCAGCTAAGCAAGTTCTTTAACTCTACGCTGCAGTCCTATCAACTGTAAACTGCACTTCCTAGAGTTACTGTGTGTATCATATGAGAGTATGAGGTCTGACAATTAAGTCAGCGAACTTAATTGTCCTAAGTGCTGCACACCTCATTGCTGCAGTCACCTTCAAAGGTGACTTCAGTCACCCTTGGGAAGCTGTGCACTGACACCAGCACCTAGTCCACTCTTCAAAGCAATTTTAGAACTCTTTCTGGAATGACCATTGCATATAGTGGCACAGAGGCAAGTTTGCAAATTTGACTGAGTTGTATGTGAGGGAGCTTTTAGCCAGTAAGCAAATAACTGTATTGTAACACCCTCCCTACCCACCTGATCTGGCCCCTGGTGACTTTTTTCTTTACCCAAAGGTAAAGGAAATATTGAAAGGATGACATTTTGATGACATTCAGGACATCAAGGGTAATAGAACAATAGCTCTGATGGCCATCCCAGAAAGTTTCAAAATTTCTTAGAAGGGTGAACTAGGTGCTGGCATCAGTGCATAACTTCCTAAGGGGAGTTGCTTCAAAGGTGGACCGTAGGGATATTCAGCAATGAGGTAATGTAGCACTTTTTCTAGGATGAGTTCGTGAACTTAATTGTTAGTCCTTGTATTGTTACATACTGATTAAATGCTGGCTCTTATTGTTATTATTAATATTCACTTGCCTTTAAAATCTCCTGGTGGTTTTCAGAGGCATAGAGCCGGCCATCTCGTACAATGTCTTCTACCAGCTGCTCATAGTCCTCTGCAAAGCCAGCCAAAAGGAAGGACTTAAGTGTGGGAGCTCTTCCTGCTCTCCTGGTCCCCTCCCAAGACCCATGAGCCTCTCCTTTCTTACCCCCCTCCCTGGGGGTCCTGGCCTTGCTCACCATCATAGGTAACATAGGGAATCTGAAAGCCCCGGGCACTGTTGGCCTCACTGGTCTTAAAGTTGATCCAGAGCTTCCTGGAGCGGGCTGTGAAGGCGATAGGGCGCTCGTAGGTCTGGCAGGTCTCATAGGTGGTGATGGAGGATGGGGAGGCTGGGGAGAACAGCAGGGGGCCACTTCAACCCTCCTGGAGTGAGGGCCTTGTGGGGAAGCGTGGGATCACTTGGCCAGGCTCTCCCCACTGTGCCATGTGCCGTAACACACACACACACACACACACACACACACACACACACACACACACACATTTAGTTTGCAACTCCTCTTTGATATCTGGGCACTCACACAGAATCAGAAATTAGACATCTGAATGGATGAAATGGCAAAAATCCTAGGGTAGGTAGTGACACATGTAACACCAGTGGCATTCTAGTCCCAGTGCTGGCTTCCTTCTCTGCTGCCCAAACATGTACCACTCACTGCTTTTTCTGTTACTTTTTCTTCTTCCAAGACCTCCCTCCTGATCTTGCCATCATGGATCCCTAACTTCACTGCTCTAGTTCTTCTTGTGCCCATCTTCTGTCTCCCCCTCCTTCCCAACCAGATTCCAGCTCCCTTTCCCTGGCCCAGCTCTGCTGCCACCCACAGTTCTTTCTCATGACGAGAACGTCCCCACACTCGTCCTCAGATGGCAGGAAGATCTCGGGTACCACGATAAGGATCTTGCGCTTGGGTGGGGGGTTGATGTTCCAGACGCACTCCACATTGGCTGGGTAGTTGCCCGGGTAGTTGGGGGATTCGATGTAGCCAGTGAACTCACCCAGCTCCCCACCACACTGACGATCTGCAGCCAAGCCCCAGTGGATGGAGCAAGAAAGAGAAGGAAGTCAGTACAGAAATCAGTGGGGAAACTAACGAGTTCTCAAGTGGAGGTAGACATATCTTTCTAACTCATCACACTTTCTAAATTCTGTGCTCCCCCTTTCCTCCCTGCCCTTCTCTGTAGTTTTGTCTTCTCTCTGCTTCTCCCATTGCCTAGCTCCAGATGGGGAGTGCCACAGGGCCCAGCGAAGCCTCTGTCCTTCAGATTGAGTAGGTCAGGGGAGAGGTGGAAAGTGGGACTGTCCTGCCCATGTATCCCCAGGCTGCTCCCCGATGGTTTGCCCCAGGCCCTTCTCCCCCTCTACTTCTCCCAGGCCTCTCTACCCCTTTTTCTACAAGCCTGGCCTGCTACCTACTCTTGCACTGGGCCACACTGGTAGAGCCATCAAAGTCAGTGCTTGTGTTGCCTGGACAGCGGGTACAGAAATTTTGGCGGAAGTCTGGCTGGTAGGAGCCCAGGGCACAGCGGATGCAGCGGTGGATGCTGGTATTGTAGTAGTGCCCAGGAGAGCACTGGACTGCAGGGAAAGGAAAAGGCAGGAATCAAGGGTGGTGGTCAGGTGGGAGTTCTGGGGCATGGAAGGACAGGACACACTTATCATGGAGAATCAGGAGGGCAAGGACACTCAAGTTCTCTGCAGGGTCCTGTCCTTTCTGAGCCATACTAGAATTTTTCAAGGCTAGGGAAAAACAGACTTCACTGTAGCCAACCCATTTTCTTCTGGCTCACTGAGCACAGTGCCAAACTTATACTTTTGGAGTGCTGAAGGAATGGGCTACCAGCTCTCCAGTCAGAGGGGTAAGCGGGACTGTTAATTACTCCTTCATTTCCAGGCTTAGGACTGACAGTGAGCTGAGATGGGTCCTGTAAGCAGGATACTGTGCTTATTCAGGCAGCTGGACTTTTCCCAACGTGGGGAAGGTGGTGTAGCAGTATGCTCAGGTCTGTTCTAGGGACTTGAGTTTTTTTGGATCAGCTAGGCTTGGGGCGCCCTCCGGGTAGTGAGTAGCCTCTCACCTTTGGTGTCGCAGTCCTGGAAGGAGATGGCCCCCTCATGCTTGGTGGTAAGGCCCCCACCACACGGGAAGCACAGTGTCCGTCCCGCTTCAGGTTGGTAGGTACCACGTGGGCATGGCTGGCAGGGCTTGAACCCATCTATAGAGTGTTGTCCAGGTGGGCACTGACCTGTAGTGTACCAAGGGCCCAACTCTGATGGGGATGGTCCTGTGTCACCTCATGGGCTCACCCACTCTCAGGGAGCAGAGGCACACAAACAGGATGTTAACTAGGAGAGTGGCCTGGAGCGTGGGCCTGCCCTTTGGGAAATCCCTTGCCCATGGGCATCCCAGCGCCCACCCTATCCCAGCTTGTGTCATTTGTTCCCCTGGCACCTGCACACGTGGTGATGTTGGTGGCTCCAAGAGGCCCGTGGGCATCACTCCCAGGGCAAAGGTCGCAGGAGAGCTGCCCTTCTCTCTCCTGGAAGGTGCCCGCTGGGCATGGCACACACTGCTCCGTCTGGCCGTGGTAATACGTTCCCTGCGGGCAGCTGACTGAGGGAGAGTCGGCCGTGCTAGCCACCCACCCCATTTCCCACCACCCGGGCCTGAGATTCCCCTCCTCACTCCCCAGATTCAGGGAGAATGCCTTCCTCAGGGAACAGACAGAATCTTGCTGAGGGGGAATAGGGGCCAAAGTCATGTGTATGAGGGTTGTTTGTCCAGCCTGATGTCCTTCTGGATTTCAGCCTGGGATCCAGGGAGGAGAGGATGGTGGGCAGGAATGTCCTGGCTACCTCACAATCTGAGATGCAACTGTAGTCATCAAGGGTCCTGTTCTTAGCTGGGCCCAAGTTGGGCCCCTCACTGCTCCCCTGCCCCCCACGCCCCAGCTCCCCAACAAGCTTCCTTACCACATTTGGCCCCAGCACGGTGCTGCCCAGGCCTACAGGTCTCTGCTAGCTCTGCTCGCTCCCCGGCTGCCGGACTCGACTTGTGAGCCAGCTCATAATCGAGGCCCGCCAGGCGCAGCAGGAAGCGGTCCTGGTTGATGGACTTTCTGAGCATCTTAAGGGACCCTTTCAGCCGCCGTTCCATCCTCTGTCGGAGGCAGGGCAGCCCACAGCCAGCTGGGGATGAGCAGTGGTGTGATTTGAGGAAAGAAGAGAATGGAAGGATGGTACAAGAGCCGGGGGTGTAAAGCTGGGTGAAGCAGGGACTAGCTCCTGGGCTTAGCTTAGGTTGCAGCTGTCTCTAGCACAGCCTCACCCGTTTCCCCACCCTGCCAGCCCTCTTCCCGCAGTGTCCTCAGTCACACCTGTGCTTTCTTCAGCTTTGACCTCTGCCTCCAGTTCCAGGGTAAGCCGGGTGACCTCCTTGCCTGGAGGGGTCCGGGCCCGTCGGCCCTTGCCCTTCCGAGAGGAGTCACACTTGAGGTGGATGAAGGTGACCTGGCAGTCAGAGCAGGGGGCACCACCTGGGGGAGAGGGCTTGTCAACCTGAAGGTACCACCTCGGGGCAGGGACCATTCTCACTCCCAGCTCTCACTTCTCTGTCCTACCTGGACCTCACCAGATCCCTGACTGTGACTGTCTTGCAGTCCTCTCTTAGTTTCTGACCCTAATTAGTTAGGGTATATTGGAGGATATCCTGGGCTGTGTACCTGCGACTGCTTTTCCCCCTTGCTCTGTCCAGAGCTCAGGGTGCCAGTGAGTTTTAGGGGGAAAGGGGAGATCTTGCTAAGAAGAAGAGCCAAGGGAAGGTTTTGGTGGCTAAGACAGACTGCTGGGGTGGGGTACCCAGTCCCAACCTGGCCCCAGCGTCCTGCTGGCCTCTTCCATCTTGCCCTTGTTTCGCAGGTGCAGACGGCACTTGGCGTCTTTGATCTTGAAGGAGGCCCGCTGTTTAACGGACAGCACTGCAGCCTCTAGAGGGATAGGAAAAGCTCAGCACAGCCTGTAAACCTCATGTGGCTAAGGACTGTTGTGGAGGGTGTTGAAAAATCGGGCACGAAGTCAGGGGCTTGGATGGGGAGAGGGATTAGGGAACCCGACGTTAGGGACAGAGGAAGGGAGGCAGCAGGGCTGGAGAATTACAGAGCAGAAGGCAGTGCAGGAAAAAGGAAGGCCAGAGAATTAAGGACAAAGAGAAATACAGTATAAATACAAAGGGAGAGGGGTCAGAAGAAGGTCTTGGAGCTGGTACTCACCATGGCAGTGGTTAGAGTTTGTGCTGTTCCCAGTGGGGCTGGTGCTGCGTGCTGGAGCAGCCTTTGGGCTGGGGGTGCCACAGCTCACAGTGAAGCCATTCTCAGACTCTGAGAGAAGGGGCCTGTCACAGCTCTGACACTCCTCAGCCCCCACTGGTCAGAAAATTCAGGGGGAGCAGAGGGGTGGCCTCAACAGCAGCCTTTCCCGCCTTCTCTCCCTAGCCCTCCACCTTCTTCTTCACATACCTGGCAAAAACCGGGCTCGGGAGGGGCAGCTCAGGGCACAGGTGTCCTTCTTGCCAGACCGGCTGCAACTGAGCATGGCTTTCGAGGTGCCAAGACTTCCTTGACACTTAACGGGCTCTAGGGAGGAGGGAAAGGCCTGAAGAGACAGGAGCATGCCTCTCCCACCCTCCCCCTCAACTGGGTAATCTGAAGGGGGAGAATCAGCTACCCAAGAGGTGTTCTACCTACAGAGACTGATGAAAGGATTATTTACCAGAAACGTCATGTCTCCAACTCAAATGGCTATATTATCCCCGCCCCCCAAAACCCCACTGCTGTAAAGTCAATTCTGACTCTTAACAACCCTATAGAAAGAGTAGAACTGCCCTATCGCGTTTCCAAGGAGCCCCTGATGAATCTGAACTGCTGACCATTAGCAGCTGCAGCACTTAACATGACGCCACCCGGGTTTCCACTCCTGTCCACCCCAGTCCACCTCAAACCTTCCCCAGCTTATTTTCCATGGTCCCAACTTCCTCCTTAAACTGTAGTGCCAGTTATGACCGGCAGAGGGTGCTGCCCACCTGTGCAATCCTTGCCATTCCAGTGAAGCCGACCCTGGCCCGCTGGACAGGTACATTGGTAGCTGCCAGGTGTGTTGATGCAGCCAAAGCGGCAACCGCCCCGGTTGATGCTGCATTCATCCACATCTGGGGGACACAGGCAATGGTAGGGGTAGTACAGGATCCAGGGAGTGCGAATCAAGTAAGGACCTTTGGTTACAGCTGTAGTTATCCCACAGTGACAGCTGACTCCAGAGAAGAGCTTAAATTTAGGACCTCCTCCCTTATCTCTGTACCAGTTAAAGGAATGACTGAGAAAGGACCTTCCACTCCTGCTGACTGTAGGGCTGCAGTCTGGGGGCAGAGGATGGGAGTAAGGAAGCAGTGATGGGGATGTCCTGGTCTACCAGCTGGCCTCCGGAAGCTTATTTCCTCCCAGTTCATCATGATGGGGCCAGGGTGGTAGGGGTGTACGGTGGCTGGCTTACCCCCACAGTGGGTGACACCATAGAGCAGGTAGCCACGATGGCAGAGGCACTGGAAGCTTCCTGGTGTGTTGACACATATGTGGTCACAGGTTCGATCAAAGGAACATTCATCTATGTCTAGAAGAAGAAACAAGCATTCACGCCACTGAAACTGTCTTACGACATTTGACCCTGGGATTCCTTCTCAGGTGAAGGGCCTTAGCTCTCCTCCTTGAATTGAATGAGTCCCTGGGATCAGGAATTCAGCCATGCCTACCCATACCCTCACGTGCCTCATTTGGTGTCCTTAGAGTCAGGAGCTGAGAGACCTGGTACCTGTAGGTCAGGGCCTGTGCATGTAGTTACACAGGCCACATGCGGTCAAGGATAGGAACTGGGGCAAAATCCATCCCTCCCTCCTTGTCAAGCCTTATCCTTCAGTGTGGGGCTGGCCCACTCATCTGCAGCACACAATACTGCCTATGGAGACTCTCCGTGGTGTCCAAGGAGTACCTTGGACTCTGGGCTTCTGATTCTGCCCCAAGTACCTCTCCCAGGGCTGTCCCCGTGGCCTAACTTTGCTCACCCTGACAGTTCCTCTCGTTGATGAGAAGCTTGTAGCCTTTCTTGCAGCTGCATTCGAAGCTGCCCACTGTGTTGCGACAAATGTGGTCACAGCCGCCGTTGTTCAAGCGGCACTCGTCTATGTCTGTGGAAGCCAGGACACACGTAGGGAGAGAACAAAAAGCAGTAATGCTGAGAAGTGGGAGACAAGATCCCTCCCACAATCACACAGAGACAGGAAAACCAGGAGGGCTAGCACCTGTCCCTCTGACTCCTCTCCACTTTCCTGTCTCTGTTCTTCTCTGTTTAGGGGATCTGTGGCCATTAGTGACACCCCCTCTCCTGGGACCAAGTATACTTGGCAGGGGACAGGGAATTACCAGGAGCAGGGAGAAGGTGGGCATTTGACTTGTACGGCTAGTCCATGTCTAGTGTAGTGTCTATTGTCCAGCTGATGGCCACTCCCAAAAGGGCTGCTATGTAGGGTACATCCCTTCCTTGCCCCATCCCCAACACTCACAGGAACCAAGAAGGGGTCCAAGGAGAGCTGGGATTCTATGGGGCTCGTGTGAATGGGGCAGCCCTTCAGAGAGAAGCAGGGAGAGAGACCAGGCAGGGAGGACCTCCAGGAGAACCAGTGAGGCTGGGTAGCTGATGGGGGAGGGTGGGGGCCAGGCAGGGGGCTGGGCTGGGAGAGGTCTGGAGAGACTCAGGCCTGAGGCAGCTTTCAGCACTAGCAAGGGAAGGGGGGGTGGGTGAGCTGCTTCCTTCTGAGGTCAAGTTCTCTAAGCTGGTGGCAGACAGGACCCAGGCTACTCAGTCCTACTTGGGGAAGGGGGCAGGGAGGGCAGCCTTCCTCTTCACTCTTAGCTTACCTGTCAACAGTCCTTCCCAGCAGGAAACCTCTCAACTCTGGCTGTCTGACCTGCTGCCCCAGCCCTCCCCCTCTGGCAGCTGTTGAGCCAAAAGACACAAAGAAGGAGCCCAGTCCTCCTCCCAGGCCCCACTCCTTGTAACAGGGGTACAGAGACCTAAGGAATCATTATTTTCAGTATGGCTGCCCTCCCTTTTTCCTCTCCCTGTCCAATCTCCAAATCTGGCTAACTAGACAGTGTGGGAAATTGTATCATACTAATAGCCGTGAGTCAAGTCGACGCAGTGGCAAGAGATTTTAGTTTTAATTGAGAACACAAAATGCTTACCATTTGCCCCACTCTGTTCTAAGCACTTTATATGTGTTAATTCATGTAATCCTTATAACACACCTACAAGGCAGTTTCCCCGCCTATGTTGGGAAAATCGAGGCACAATACAACTAAGTAGCTTGCCTGTGGTCACAGAACTGGTAGGAAGTAGAGCTTGATGGGAATGCAGACAGACAAGCTCCAGGGTCCTAACTGCCACCCTATTCTCCCTGTAGTTATGACAGCCTCTTTAGGGGAGAGCCCACTGGGAAGGCCTGAGGGATGCGGCTTAAGGAGGGTACAGAACACATGTGTGACCTCATGCACACAGAGTCAGGGCTCAAGTATCTGTCCAGACTCAGGGACAAATGTGAATGGCAGCTTCATTAACCAAGACAGACAGGGACCTGCAGGAGGGTAAGAGCGACAGCAAGGAGAACAAGGTAGGATGGGGGCAGAGGGACTAGCTAGTCTTTTATGTCCCTTGAGCACAGACAGGAAAGGTAGACAGGAAACAACCTTTAGGCACATCCTCTGTTCTTCACAATCAGGACAGCCTCCAGGAGGTCGAGGGTGATGGCCCCATAGTCAGTCCCCTATTTCTGATCATGACCTGAGCCTTTTGACAAAGGTCTCTGCACGCCTGTCCTTGCAAAGCCCTTACCTTTGCAGGTCTTCCTGTCCGGCTGCAGCATGAAACCCACAGGGCAGCTGCAGTGGACACCAGTAGCTGCATCATGGCACTTACTGTCGCAGCCCCCGTTGTTGACAGCACAAGTCTCTGTTTAGGGGGGTAGGGAAGGGTAACCTGGTTACTGGCCTTGAGAAGTCCCAACCTTGGGGCCAGTGGAGACCACAGAGGCCCAAGGGCAGCCTCAGCAGCCTCCCTGTGCTTTAGAAGGAGCGTTAAGGGGAGGCTCCCAACCCCCATCCCCTTACAAGTGCAGCCAAGCAGTCCGCTTCCCTGCCCCCTACTTGATTGAAACAAGGTGGACAGCAGTGAGGCAGGTAGAAGCCAGAGCTGTCAGGCAGGAATGTGCTGGGGGCGGAGGAGGTGGAGAGGGGAGAGAACAGGGAGGAATGGGAGCTAAGCAGGGGTACTTCTGGTTGCCAGGGAACAAGGGGGGCTGAGAGGAGGTTCCCTCTCTTTCTAACCACCACCTCCTCAGTGGGTAGGGGATCACCGGGGGATCATTTTACTACAGGTGGGTTGGGAAGAGTGGGGCTGGTGATTCCTGACAGCTGAGGGATGGTCATCAATCCATCTCCCCCTTCTCTCTGCCCAGCTGTCTTAAAGAAGATCCCAGTTCAAAGCCTGCCTGCTCATCCTCAGGGGAGATGGCGCACACTCCACACTTGGTCATTTCCTGGCTTCTTCATGTCTGCCTTCAATTCCTCGTGAGCCCCTTTTTCGGGGCCCACATGAAGATAAGCGGCCTATTTTGTTGTTCTACTTTCCTAATAGCAAGGTATTGTCTTGAGTAGGAGAGGGGGGCAGAGGGAGGAGGATCCAGAGGAAGAGGTAGGTCTTGAGAATGTAAGTGGAAGAATTACAGAACCTTCACGACAGATAAAAACAAAATTCTTATTTCAGTTAAGTCCCTGTCTGCTGCCCCCTCCTGATGGAGAGGTCAGAGTGAGGGTGTGTAGATGGGTCACGCTCCCTATTTTCTGAATTCAGAACAGGAGAAAAACAGGTTTAAACTGCAGCCCGAGACACAGGTGAGTCCAAGGGGAAACCCTCAGCTCCCAACAGCACACAGCCCTGACAGAGGGACTGTGGGGAGGTGCCAGCAGTCCTCTGAGGAAGCCTACAATTCTTCCATCAGAGAGAGACAAAATCCCAAGGCTTTGTCAGGGAAAGAGAGGAAAGTGGTTCTCAGAACCAGGGAAACCGGATATAAAAAAGGCACTGGAAAGTATAAGTGTCTTCTGGAATCTCTGACTCCTAAACTCAGGTCCACCCCTTGTCACTGAGGAGAGCAACAGGCCCAGCCTCTTCAAGAACCCTGACTGTGCCTGTGAGCCCTGGCCATGCCCTGGTCACTCAAATGCCTACGTTTGGGAGCAGTCACAGTGGGCTCTCCTCTCTGTCATTCCCACCCTAGTCTTTCCTGAGGTTCCCCCAAACCATGGGAGGAACCTGGGAAGGAACCTCAAGTTCAGACTCCAAGCCATCACCCCTAAGAGTACTCTTAACAGAAGATGAGGCCTCCAAGCACTGAGAGGGAACAGGCATCCTGCCTCAAGTCTGAGTAGCTTCTGAAGGGTCCAGGATGGAGAGCAACAGAGCCCTTCCTCCTGGGGTTGGACCCAGAAGCTGGACTGAACTGCCTACCCCTCGGGGCAGCCTTCTCCAGGGCAAGGTAGGGGCCGCAGTTTGGCATGCCCATAGCCCTTTGCTCCCCAGGTCACAGTGTTAACAGACACCAGTTACTCCGTGCTTCCTCTGCTCCAGGCACTTAGAAGATGATCTACATGCACACTCTCAACCATCACATAAATCTGCTCAGAGAGGATGGTTATTGTCCCTATTTTGTACACTGAGGACCAGAGAGTAAAGCAGCTTGCCTCAGGTCATACAATTAGAAGGTAGCAGAGCCAGAACTCAAACTCAGGTCTGCCTGAACCGAAAGGTCATGCTCTTAGCTATCATGGTGGGAGAGAGTGGTGAGTCATGCCAGAACTGAGCCAATCTTGACAAGAACCCAAGAAAGAAGCTCCCAGGAAGGGATGGTATCTAACTGCCCCACCCCTCTCCCAAGTGGCACAGTGGGCGTGGTGTAAGATGGAGCTGGTTGGGTCTGTGTCTGTGTAGAAAGGCAGAAAGAAGGGGAGATGGCTGGGGTGTTAGAAGGTAGAAGGAGGAAGCAAAAAAGGAGAGAAGGAGAGTGACAGGACAAAGACAAGACCAGTGTGAAGGCTCTGGACCAGCGCTTGAGAACTCAGGCTTCCTGTCACCCAGTGGGCCCAGTGCCTAGGTTGCCGGGGGCCCTGCTGGTAGGCTGGTGCCCAGTCAGGTAGCCCAGTGGGCATGCGGTTAGTGGGAGCCCCCGCGGGTTAGCCCTTCCCCTAGCAAGCCAGTGAGAGGAAGCGGTGAGAGCAGACATATTTACCATTAGAAACGGCCTGAGGGGGGATGTGCTGCTCTAGCCGCCTTTCCCCTGTTTGACATTGTAAAAAAGCTGTTTAGAAGCTCGGCGGGAGCCACTGTGGCCCAAGGGACCCCAGACCCCTCCCCACCCTCTTCTCCACCCTGTGGGCCCAAACCACTAGCCCCAGGGAGCCCTGGGAGCCCTGCAGCAGCCTCACTCCCAAGTCTTGTCCTGCCTGCTGAGTTCAAAGAAGCCTGACTCCAGCCAAGTGACCAAGGGGAAACGGAGTCTCAGAGACGGGGAATCGCGGGCCCAGTGTCACACGGCATTCCATCACAAAGTAGGAATGCAACCTCAAGCCTTACAGACTCTCCAGTCTGAACGTTCTGATGGCCCCAGACAATACTGTTTCCTCCCACTAGGGCTGGTGAGAAAAATCAGACAGGGCAAGATGGTCAAATAAGTTCTAGTGAAGAAGACAGTGAGGAAGTAGGAAACAAAGGAGCTGTGAAGCCTAGGAGAGCCTCCTGTGCTCTGCCTTCCTTGGCCAGGCGCCGATGGTGTAATGGGTTTGGGGTTAGAGGGGGGCTCAAGCTTCAAAAGCAGCAATGACCAAGGCTACCTGAGCAGAAAGCAGCCACAGAGGGACCCGTCCTCACCCACGGGCCCCCAGCTCTGTCCTGCTGCATGCAGCTTTTTTGGGGGGACTACACAAAGTCTTTCTGATTCAGGGGATACATGTGAGCAAATGTGTCCAGGGAGTCGTTAGAGGTTTACAAAGCAGAAAAATTAGGCTTATGAGGAGAAATGAAAGCAGCTGGAAGAACCCAGCCCAGAGAAGACAACATGAAGACCTAAAACTGTTCCAAGGTCTTTGAAGAGCTAGCTCAGAGAAAAACACATAGTAGGAAAGATCTTGATGAAAATAAAGGAGAATTCGCAAACCAGGTGTGCAAGTTTCTGAAGCAGGTCCCCAAGCATCACCTGTTCTTGTGTGGGTGAAAATGTGGGGGAAGTGGTTCTGAGGCTGGGTGCCATGTCCCTGACATACATCATTTCACACAAAGTGACTGTTTCCACCCCTTCCCATCCCTGGCGTGTTACAGGCCACCAGATGAGTGGCTTCCAAACACACCCATGCCCAGAGAACACACAAGCCTGCAAACCCTTCCTTCTCATTTCACACTTCTCCAGAGGCACACCTTCTGCCACCAACTTTCTCAGCACTATGAGAGCCGGTAGTAACCGGCCTTTGTTAAAGATTTAGGGAATTAGGAATTAAACTCCAGGAAATTGAGCAGTTAAACTCATTATAGGGTTACCAGGAGTCAGAACTGACTTGAAGGCAGTGGGTTGGTTTGGGTTTATGGTGCCTGAAGACATATGAAGGAAGGCCTACAATTCAGGAAAAGGGGTCCAAATGTTAACAGGGCTCCAGACTGGAGCAAGAGTGATGGGAGGCTGGAGTTGGTAAGGAAGTCAGACATCTAAGCAGAGGTGAGGGGGAGTACCATGAAATCAGGTGGAGAGAAGACAGTCAGGGGCGAGAGTAAGGGGCAGGGGACTTACAGGAGGAGAATGAGGAGACAAAGGATAAAGAGGAAAAAGATACCTGCAGCCAGAAAACACTGTCTGTCAGGTCAGAGCTTGTAGTTCCAGAAAACAGTACTTCCCCCACCTCCAGTCCCAGAATACGGACAGTGGACTACACACTAGAGCCTGTGGTCTGGCCAAAATCAGCTTTTTGTCCCCAGCTCTCCTCCCCTTTCTCAACCACAGACTTGGGGGATAGGCACCTCTGCTAATCACTCTCAGCTTGGCAAGGACTCCTGGGATGAAAGGAAGGTGAGGTTCCCAGAGGGGGGTCTGGGTAGAAACAATGGTTTGGGGAGTGGGAGGGAGCCAGGTCACCCTTTAGTCCCTCTCAGAGCTGTCCTCACTAGACCTGGCATTGTCTGGGTCTTCAGCTCCCTTACCATCACTCTGTGCCCAGCATCTGGGCCCTATCTGCCCCTTCCCTGGTACCCAAGGACCCTTACCCCCACCCCCATCACAGGCGGACTGGGTTCTCCTCTGGCCTCACCCACCGATGCATGTCTTCCCATCTGTATGAAGCACAAACTTGACGTGGCAGCCACACCGGGGGCCCTGCTCTGTGTCATCACACGTGTGCTGGCAGCCACCATTACCATAGTTGCATGTCACTGTGTACAGAGGGGGCAGGAGCCTGTCAGCTTGCTTCTCTCTGAGCACCACAGTTCTCCACAACATGGATACTGATGCTGTTTGCTAGTTGCCTCTCCCATGCCCCCTTCTCCTCAAAGCCCTGTCCTCTCACTGGGGCCCCATCTCCCTTCCCTTCCTCCCGATACCTGCCATCCCCATTATCTCACATTTACAGTCCCGTTGATTCTTGGTGAGCTCAAAGCCAGGGCGGCATTCACAGGCAATCCCCCCCTTCGGTGTCTCCCGGCAAATGTGGGCACAGCCATGGTTCTTGTTCATGCAATTCATTCCTTCTAAAAGGGAAGAGGAAGGGGGTGAAAGCTCTGTGTCCTAGGATGCATAGAAGGGACAGAGGCAGCTGGGACAGTTTCACTGAGGGTATCACGTGGGGAGGAGCCCACCTCTCCACCTCATAGGCCTGTTCTAATGAATTAATAACTCATGAATTAATAGGTATTGATGCTTATCCTGAGAACACCTACACAACCACTCTCTCTAAAAAATATCTAATGGTTGCCTAGCACTGTGCTAGGTACTGAGTGGATTTAGGAAGAACCGAAAATAACAAGACATAGTCCCTTCCCTCAAAGAGCTTCCAGTCAAACTGGGAAGAAGATAAAATAACAACCAAATCTATAACATGAGTGGGGCATGATGGATACAGATAATAAATACTGAGAGATTTTATGCAACATTTATTCAACTCCCACTGCATACAGGCACTAGGTTAGGTGCTGGGGATAGTCCCTGCCTTCAGGGAGGCTATAGCATGGTGGGGCAGATGGAGGACACAGAAACAGACAACATATACCCCACTATTCCTACCTGATCCACAGCCCAACCCCAGGGATTGGGCAGTGATAAACCCCTCTCAGATAAACCAGCAACTTAAGCTCATCCATACAGTTAGGGCTGTCAGAGACCCTGATCTGGACACAGAGGACACTCTACTGTAGCCTCGATCTCACACTAACCCGAACCTCAAATGAATGCTCTCTCATTTTGTTCTGATGCAGACTGTTCATGGAGCCCTCTGGGTGTCACTGGGCTGAGGGACAAGTGACTGGGTTGAGAACAGAGGATGAACTGAGAGGGCAAGGAGGGAAAAGTCCCAAGCAAAATGGCAGAGAAGCCAAGGCAGGGCAGGGGCTGACCTTCTGGTCGCTGGATGCAGGTGTGCTGGTTGTCGCTGAGGAAGAAGCCCTCCCGGCAGTGGCACTCATAGCTGCCCATCATGTTGATACAACTCTGCTGACAGCCGCCATTGCCCTCAGCGCACTCGTCCACATCTGTGCAGGAGAGATGGTCGGTGGGACTGAGTGTAGGCCAGGGTCCAGAGTGTGCCCTGGGACTTCAGCACCCAGGGCTGAAAGCAGTGTTCAGAATCCAGCACCTCCTCCCAGCCTAGCACTAGGTCAGGCGGGTCAAGCCAGCAGTTCTCACCCCCTCATCAGCTAACATTCCATTGAGCCTGGGAAGGCCACCCCGAGACAGCAAAGCTGAGGAGCTGGGCAAGCAGGGAGGGAACATCTGAACCTGGCTCATCTAGGCCGAAGACTTGCCTCTCTTGCCTTCACCTGTTGAAACTGAGTCTAGGGACAAAGAAGATCACTGCAAGGGAGGACAGTGATACAGATAAGGGTGGAGACGTGGTCAGAGAAAGATGACTGGAAGTGGCAGCTGGTCGTGATAAGCAGTCACTCCAGGGACTTCAGGAGTGGCTCTATGTGTCTGGGAGAGCCATAGCCATGGCGTGGAGGTTGGGGAGGCCGGATAAGGAAAGGCAGCCACAGCCTCAACTCCTTGTGGGGCAGGGACCATTTCTGTGGCCAGGCCATGGCCTGGTCCTCTCTCCCCTCCCCCAGGCCTGGGCTTACTGCCATATTCCCTAGCCTTTCTCCTATTTTGGTTTAACAAAACAAAGTCTGGAGCCTGGCAGAGAGGGATGGGGGAGAGCTGCCAGGCCACACCCCAGATGGAGAAGGGGGAGCACTAGGCTGTCCCCCAAAATCACCAGTTCCAGACCCCAGAGCCAAGCTCATCCTGGGGCTCCTACTGCAATGCCTTGACTCTGTCTCTGCTAGCTACTATCCTCCCAAGTCAACTGCCCTCCTCCATTGGCCTTGGTCCCGGAATCATTGGGGGACGTTGGTCCTAAAATGGAACAGCTGGAATCTGGATTCCTGAGGGCTTCACCTGTCCTTTCTTCTCATCCTGCTGAGGGCCTAACCCTGCCCTTCCCTTCTGGCCAAGGGTAGAGGGGCTCAAATCCAGCTGGCTCCTGCCTGGCATGGTACACCTGTTGAAAAGCTTTACACTTGCCTCTACTCCATCTCTTGCTAGACCCCTGGCTTCTCCTTGTTCCCGTCTTCCCACTCTTGCCCTATCCTATATTTCACTCTTCTGTTTTTCATTCTTTTCTAATCTTGAGAAGCCCTTGTGGCATAGTGGTTAAGTGGTATTGCTGCTAACCAAAAGGTTGCCAGTTCAAATCCTCCTTGGAAACTCTATGGAGCAGTTCTGCTCTATCCTCTAGGGTTGCTGTGAGTCCACATTGATTTGATGGCACTGGGTTTGGTTTTTTATTCCAATCTTGTGGCTTTGCTACTCTAAGTTATTTCCTTCAGTTCTCAGTGGGGAAACTGAGGCAGGGTTCCCCTAGGAGCCAAGAATAGAGTTGAGACTTTGAGCCTGAACCGTACCTAGGTAGTCTAGCCTCAAGGCTATACCATTTCCTGTGTCTGGCACCATTCTCTTATGAACCACGGCTTAATGGGAATCAAGACTACAGGAAGGTCAAAGACAGCTAAAAAACTGAGGAAATCATGTTCTCGGTCCTGTAGGCAGCTCACTATTCAGGTGCAAATGTTGCAGGTTCTCTTCTCAAAACCAAAAACCCCAAACTCATTGCTGTCAAGTTGATTCAGAGTAGAACTGCCCCCACAGGGCTTCTAAGGAATGGTTGGTGGAGTCAAACTGCTGACCTGTGGTTAGCAGCCCAAGTCTTAACTGCTGTACCACCAGGGCCACAAAAGAGGCCCTCAAGGGTGAATGGGCCAGGTGAGGAGTAAGGCCCTTTCTGGTAACTAGAGTGGTAGGAGAGATGGCCAGGCTACGGGAAAGGGCCCAGAGGGACCAGGGGTTGCAGGCTTGGGTTGGGAGTGGGAACCTACAGCCTGGTCCAAGGGTGGGTGTGACTGGCAGGTCGGTAGTAAGGAGGCTGTCTTAGGCTACAGAACCTCAGAAAAGGCATCTGTTTGGTCAGGTGACTACCTTCTGGGCAGCACTCCTGTCTTCTATTCTTCTAGTCCGCTACTTTTGTTTTGGCAGCAGAAGTAAGATTTTAGAAAAGGACCCCTGGGTTCAAATCTGAAATCCTTTTCAGCTATGAGTTTCAGTTCTTCTACTTGGAGAAGAGTCTGCCTTGGTCTCCAGTAATTTTCTAAGGTGGCAGAGGCCAAAATGGAATTCAGTTCCCTAGAGATTCTCTTTTGTCTGACAGCTCTTGGGACAAAGGGAAGCAAGTCTGATAGAGGCCTCAGAAGTGAGGAGAGGGGGAGACTGGGCACAGGGAAGCACCGCCCTCATCAACAGTTCTCCTGTTTATCGAGTGTCCACTCTTGGCCAAGGACCGTACCAGCCCTTTCTGCATGTTCTCTCAGAGCCATCTGGCAGCTTTGAGGGCACATTAGAAACCAGTTGCAACCAGTTGCCACTGAATGGATTCCAGCTCTATTCTGACCTCGTGTGTGTCACAGCAGAACTGTGCTCCTTAGGATCTTCTTTGGCTGATTTTTTGGAAGTAGCTTTCCAGACCTTTCCTCAGAGGTGCCTCTGGTGGACTCCAACCTCCACCTTTTGGTTAGTTGCTGAGGATATTAATTATTGCACTACCCAGGGACTTATTACCATCCCCATTTTAGAGATGAAGAAACTGAGACTCCAGAGGTTAGCTGATTTGCCTAGTGCCTCAGAGCTGCAGGAAACCCTAGTGGCATAGTGGTTAAGTGCTACAGCTGCTATATCAGAAGGTCGGCAGTTCAAATCTGCCAGGGACTCCTGAGAAACTCTATGGGGAAGTTCCACTCTGTCCTATAGGGTCAATATGAGTCAAAATCAACTCGACAGCAGTGGATCTGGTTTTGGCTTGTTACAGCTGTAAACAGCAGAGCCAAGATGTGTCTGGAGCCAAAGTGTCTTCCCTCAAGCTTCAGCCCCCTATGGCTAAACACTTATTCTGAGCTCCTGACCCTTGCCCAGGGAGCACTTTCTAGCAGCTTCTCCTCTGATGCTTTCCATCCAGTAACAGGATTACTCTCCCCTTAGTGGCCAGCCTCGGAGGGGACTGACCTTGTTCTTTTTGGGAATGCGGCTCTTTTGATCACTTTTCCCTTCTCGCCTGGGAACCGGGAAATGCAGAAAACACCTTCCTCTGCACAAAACACCACCTCCCCACAGTCCCCCTTGCTCACCCAGACAGTTGTGCCCATCGTGTGCCAAGTGGAAGCCATCATAGCACGTGCATCGGTAATTGCCAGGGATGTTGACACAGTCGTGCACACAACCTGCATTATCGTCTCGCTCACACTCATCTACATCTGTGAGAAAAGAGGGAGAGATGGGGCTCAGATGCACTCTCCTAGGCGTCCCCCACTGTCCACCCCTGAAATTGGCCTTGTGTGTACGCGTGTGTATGTATGTTCACATAGTTACTTTCGTAGCCTATAAACCATTTTCTGTTTTGCTGTTTTCATCTAAACTTGTTATAAACAGTTCCTCATGTTTTCACTCAACCTTTCCAATTAGCATTGTAAATAGTCGCAGAATATTCCATTGTGTTGCTGTATCATAATTAATCTTTTTCTTGTATTGTTAGGCATTTACTTTACTATCATAAATAATGCACCAAGGAACATCTTCATCCATATATTATTTGGTTTCTTTGAGTAAGTCCCTAAGAGTGAAATTCCTGGGCCAAAGGGAATAAATAACTTCTAAGATTCCTATAAGATATTATAGAACCACTTTTCAATTTATCATGCTAGGAATTAATGTGTGTGTCTCCTCTGAAGTCTCACCAAGGCTGAAGGTCATAAATTTAAAATAACATCTCAAGGCTGCTTTAATTTGCATTGCCTTAATTATGTGGGGAACAACAGGGTTTGTTTATAGCATGAATTTCCCCTGGGGTCAACTGTCTGTTCCTACCCTTTAGGGGTGTGGTGGAAGGGTCTGAAGACGGAGGCTCCAACTCAGGGAACCTTAGACCTTAGTTCCATGATTCTGATTCCTACCCCCTTTCCCAGCTGGGCTGTGGGCTGTGAGCTGTTCTGATTAGGGTCTCAGTGCCTTGCACAAATTAGAAAACACCACTGCCCTCTCTGGGAAGATGCAGCCCTCTCCCACACTAGTGCTAGTGGAAATTTCAGGCTTGAGTGTAATATACAGCCTGTCTACCTCCCCATAGTAGCACTGGTTTTCCCTTCCCTGCAAGGGCCTCTTCTCTAGGCACCCCCACCCAGCCTCACCTTTGCAGTGTTTCCCATCTCCCGTATAGCCGGACTTGCAGATGCACTTGTATGACCGTGGGGTGTTCTGGCAGATGGCATCAATATGGCAGTTGTCGGTTCCTTCCACACACTCATCGACATCTGGAAAGGGGAGGGAGCACAGAAGACCTGTTGATGCCTTCCAAGGGGTGTGCTGAAGGTGGGCTCTCCAAGGGCAAAAATGCCGTCTTCGCTAAAACAGAGGCAGCTACTGCTCCAGAAGCAGGTGCTCCCTGATACCCCTCTGGGATTTCAGAGGAGGCAGACTCTGTAACTTCAGGAATTCAAAAAGAACCCCCACTACCCTCTAACATACCCGATCCACAAAGACAGCTAAAGCTCCTCAAACTGAAACACTCTTTGTGTAAGAGTTTGTTCTTTGATTTAAAAACAAGCCAACAAACACATGCTGGACTGGGCAGCACACTTAACTTTGTTAGAAATATTCAACTTAGTGTGAATTAGTTTACCTTTCTCAGGAACAGGCTTAGGTAGGAGGGGGAGGAGGAAAAGGCTGGAGGGTGACAATGGCCTTTGGGAAAGTGACAAGGTCCAGGGCCACTGGAAGGGAGGAAAAAAGGAGACTGGGCACTTGAGGAAAACCTCATCAGCTGCATGATTTTGCTTGTGATCAAGCCTGCTCCCACTTGCCCACCATGGCGCCAAGAAGCTTTAAAGGAAAGACTTTCCATCCTGGGAGGTTTTCCTAGGCTCCCGCACTGCCAACAGTAGAGCCCCAGGAGCTGGCAGGGCTTGGCCTCGGCGTCCTGGAGCCTGAAAGAACCTGAGAAGGTGAAGCTCTCAAGAGCTCACCTGGGCAGCCCCTCCATCCCACCAAGAGATGCTTTCACTCTAATCCCAAGTGGTCCTCTCTCTCTGGCACCCACTCTAATGTGAGCCCTACATACAGAGTATATATACTAAAGGCAGTGGCAACCTGAAATCTAACAGAAAAAAAGAGAGTGGTTAAGAAAGTACAGAGAAAGAGAACTGGTTGTGTCTTCAACCAAAAATGTATATATATATATTACCAATGTCCGAGGCAATAGTACGGTGCCCATAGAGGTGAACTGAAACAGGGCAAGATGTTCCATTCAGCTGAAAACTCTTTATTGAGTGTTTGTGAAAGGCACTATACTGAGGGTCATGGAGACTCACAAGTGACTCCAGTCCAGCCCAAAGGAGAGACAAATAAGTTAACAGAATGAAGGCATCAGAGACAAGGGGAGGGGGCCTCATGTGGCGGTACAGCAGAGTCCCCTTACTCTCCTAGGAGATACCCATGCCCCACCCTGGAGATTCTAGTGAATTGGGCTGGGCTGGAGTCTGGCCCAATTTTTATAAATCTCTTCCAGTGCTGTAATGTGCAGCCAGGAATGAGTGTCACTATTTAAGGAGGAATAGGTTATTTCTGGCTATGAATGGGAAACCTAAGATAGTGTATAAATAGCAACATGCAAGTTCAGTGAGATGTAATTTGAAACCAATATAATCTGACTTCCAAGTGTGATCAGTGGACCAGAGAATCACCTGGGTTTTATTAAAATGCAGATCCACCAAGCCAAGTGCCGTGGAGTCAGGCCTTATCACAGACTTACTGAACTCAAAATCCTTAAGGTGCTGTATATATTTCTTACTGAATAAATCAATGAGTAGACCATTCATCTCCCCAGTGTAGGGACACCACAAGCCCTAGCTTGAAAATTAACTATCCTCTGCTCCCGTATGTCAAGAAATACTTAGAGGCAGGACTGAAGCTTCCTGGAGCTAAAGAGAGAACTGAATTTGGAAGGGTAACCCCAAATACCTTGCCTCCAATCTGGGCTGCTTCTGCTCAGCTGTATGCTCCACCCTCTCACCCTCTTCCTCTGCAGCTGATTTTAAGTGCTAGGGTCTTCTGTCCACACTCCCTATCTCACTCAGGCTCTGCAATCATAGTGGTGTACCGGTTAGGCCACCTGGGGAAGTCACCCCAAAGTGAGAGAAGAGGGATCACAGAAGACGAGTTCATCAGAGAGGACAGATGGGACCTGCAGAGGTATGGGACAGAGTGGAGAAGCAGTTTATTCAAATGATGCAGAGACAATAAGGGAAAACCTGTGAAACCTGGAATTTGTTTAAGGTGGAAACCTGCCAACAGAAGGAAAACGCAAATATTTTCAACTAAAATGAGCAATAGAAAGTGGTGTGACTGCACCCTGTCAAAGGCAGAAAACTCACACTACCTGGGAAAACAAGGCAGTCCATCTGAGTCCCAGCTCTCACAGATTTCACTTATTATGAAATGAGCTATCATAGAAAGATCGTAAGCTCTGGAGCTAAACATAGCTCTACCCCTCTCTAGAGAGGCATTTTGGATTCTCCATGTCCACCACTTTAAAATGGGCATGATAATACCTCCTTATGAGAGCCCACAAGCAGTCTCTGAGATCATTTGTGTGAAAGTCTAATAAAGTGTCTGGTATACAGGAGGTGCCCAATATCTAGAAGCTTGAGATAAATATTAAATCATTGGTTGCACTAGCCACATGTCAAGTGCTCTACAGCCATATGTGGCTAAATCAAAAACCAAATCCATTGCCAGAGTCATTCTAACTCATAGCAACCCTATAGGACAGAGTACAGTTGCGGAAAAGCACCTGGTAGATTTGAACTGCTGACTTTTTGGTTAACACCATGCCACCAGGCTGGCTACCAAGCAGACTATACAGATAGGAAATGTTTCCATCATAATAGAAAGCTCTAATGGGCAGCACTGATCTTGTAGTTCTGAGACCTGTGTCTGGGCAAACTGAAAAAACTCCCTGGTGATGGAATTCAAGCTGTTTTGGAAGCTGGATTAGTTTGTCAGTTGGCGGAGGGAAGACGAAGTTTCATGTGTAGTTAAATGGAGAAAGAGAGAAAGACAAGGTTGGGAGGAGGGCATCCAAGACCTGCTCTCTGTTCCCACATCTCTTTATGCCTCTCCAGGAAGGGAAAATATATATATTTTACAAACCAGTCCAATCTTTGAATGGCTCAAGGCTTAGTTACACTTGTTCTTGTTTAGTCCTTGCAGAAGGAGGGACTAACTGATCGTCCCTTCTCTGTGAGTACCCTTATGAGTTTTAGGGGCATAGAAGGGGTCCCTCACAGCTTTCTCTTTCTGGCACAGGACAATCCCAGTGACTAACACACACCCTTTTAATAAGGCTTTGAACCCTCTCCTCAGTCTTGTCTTTCTCCATCCCTTCCCTAAAAGGGCAACTTGGCAACTTATCTGGAAGCCCGTGCCTCTGGCTCTGCATCAGCTGGTCCTTCCCTGGGGCATGCAACAGGCCGCTTGAGCTCCTGCTGCTTCCCTCTGCCTCCTGCGCCGCCCACGTCCCAGGTCTGCTAGTGCTCTTCTGTGCTGGAGCTGGCCCTGTGATGACTGAAGCCGGCCGTGCTTCCTGGCAGAGCCTTAAGACCCCTCCAGCAGCTCGGCTCTTCTGCCAGCTTTCCTCTCTCCCTTAATCTCCCTGCTCACATCGCTGAGCCCTCTCCAGAAGTCTCCGCTCTGGAAAACCTAATCTCCTCCCGTTCCCTCTGCCACAACTTACCCTCCTCCCACTCCCTTCTGAGCACTTGCCCACTTCACATTCCTCACATTTGTGATGCACTCCTTTCCCTTTCAGCTACACTGTGCCCAGCTTTCCAAAGCTGGCTCCAAACTGTCTTACCAAAAACTCCTCTTGATGAACCCTGTTCCTGGAGTCCTAGGGGACTGTTGGTCTTAGCTCATTTGCAGCTACTGCTGAGTCACTGTGTTATGACTCTAATGCCATCTCATAGAGTGTGTTCATCTTTCCTCATTTGGTAGAGACTTCTGAAGAGGGCTGCTTTCCTCACTGAGGAGGGGGCCCTTCCAACTGTGTGCATGGGATCTTTTGAAGCAGAACTGGCCTAAGAGAGCTGTGAAACAGGGCCCCAAATTAGATCCAGCATCTCCTCCTCCTGCCACTTCATTTCTTCAGAACTCCCTGCCACCCTACCTGCCCCCTAGAAATGTACTGGCAGGGACTCCTTCTGCACTTGTGGGCACACTGTCAACTTAGCTCATTCAGGGCACAGTGGTTACTAGCTAGCACCACAAACAAGTGGATACTGTTGGACATGGATTGGTTTAGACAAACCAGTGGTTCTCAACCCTGGCTGCACACTAGAATTCCCTAGAAAACTTTTTAAAACCTGCATGTTCAGGTGTCCCCTAGACTAGCTGCGTCTGGATGTCTGGGAGAAGCTTGGGCTGCTGCCTGTCTCCTCCCTCATCTCAGGAAATGTGAATCAACTGTTGACCCAAGCTGCAAGAGAACTGGGGGCAACAATGTGACAGAATAGTTAAGAGAAGGAGTTCTACAGTGACACTGTGTCAGTTCAAATACAGGTCCGCCCACGGCCATGGGGTCCTGGGCCAAGCTCTCAACGTACTTGTCCCTCCTCTATAAACGGGAATAATAGCAACACCTCCCCACAGGGCTGTCAGGAGCATCAGATGACTTAATCCTCATCAGCACTTAGCATAGCACTAGAGACAGTAAGTGCTCAGTCAAGGTGAGCTACTGTTACTTCTCCTTCCAGCTTTCTCCCCAGTATCCATTCTGAGCCTCTAATCCATTCTGAGTACTGGAAAATGCAGCACCAGGAATATTTGACAGTGAGGACTAGACACATCTCTGAAGGTGCCTCTCCAGCTGTCTACTCCACCTTGCTAGGAACAGCCCAAGGAGGGAGTGAAGTGGGTGAGAGGCCAACTGGGAATCAAAAAGCTGCCCTCCATAATTCTTTGTGAAGGTGATGCCGATCTCCCATGCTGGGGATGAAGCAGGGGTGGAGGCTCAAGTTGGGGAGGGTGGTGGCTGCAGAAGTACCAGAGGAGTTGAGACTTCCCTGCCTTACCCTCCCCTGGCACCAAGACACAGGTTCCCTAACTGTAGCAGTGGACCGTTCTGGATTTGCTTCAGTGCCTGGCAGAATGCTCCATAAACTCTGCTAAATAATAGGGAGAAAGAGGAGGAGGGGACAGGGGCATGGGGGCCAGACAGAAGACCAGAAAACATAGATTACTGTAACATACCAGTTGCCATTGAGGTGATTCTTCTCCTTCCAGCTTTCTCCCCAGTATCCAATCCCACGTGTGTCCCCCAGGGTACACCTGTGCTCCGTAGCATTTTCAGTGGGTTGACTTTATAGAAGTAGCTTATTAGGCCTCTTCTGAGGTACCTCTGGGTGGATGCAAACTGCTAGCCTTTCAGTTAGCAGCCAAGCACATTAACTACATCACCAGAGACTCCTGTTATAATATACCCACTGCCATCGAGTTGATTCTGACTCATAGTGACCCTATATAGAACACAGTAGAACTGCCCCATAGAGTTTCCAAGGAGCATCTAGTGGATTTGAACTGCTGACCTTTTTTTTTGGTTAGCAACTACTGCACTTAACCACCATGCCACTGGGTTTTCCTACATAATTGGTCCTAAAACTCCCTTCTGGGGATGGAAAGGAGAAGTACACCCCAAAAGAGAAGTAGGAGGACCCCCAAGGAAATACTTCACCTACTTCACAATTTTGCCCAGGTCCAGCTCAAGAATACAAAGTGGACAGGAGCCGAAATGCAGGTATAGGTAAGGGAGACACCCCTTGGTAGAGTCCAGCCCCCTGCTTTTATTGTGATTAAGTGAAAGTTTACAATCTAAGTCAATTTGCCATATAAAACCCCAAACACACACCCGTATGCCTCTCTACCAGCTGTCCGTACCCTGTGACAACACACTCTTCCTTTCCACTCTGTGCTTCCGATATTCACTCAGTCAACACCTGTCCCCTCCTCCCTACTCTCCCTTGTCATCTCTAGAGAGGAGCTGGTTGGACAGCCTCAAATATATATTTAAACCAAGAAGTACACACACTACCTGCCTCACTCTACGTGTTACAGTCCAGTCCAATTTTTGTCTGAAGAGTTGGCTTGGGTACTGGTTTCAGCTCTGGGCTAGCAGCAAGTCCAGAGGCCATGTTCTCAGGGGACCCTTCAGGATGTCAGACTATCAGGTCTGGTCTTTTAATGATTAAGAGCTCTAGATCTGCACTCTCCTTTCTCTTCTGTTACATCAGACTCTACATTGTTTTCCTTGTCAGGGCGGTCATTCATGGTGGCTGGGCATCGTCTAGGTCTTATGGTATCATGCTGATACAGTCGCCAGTCTTAGGGCCCTTCTGTGTCCTGTGCTCATATTTTCCTCATGTCTTTGATGTCCTTGGTTTTCATCCGTTCCAGGTGTGTTGGGACCAAGTGATGTTCCTTAGATGGCAGCTTGCTGGCTCTTAACCCAAGTGCCACTCACCAATATGGGATACAGAACATTTTCTTAGGAAAAAACTAGTTATGCCTTGATGTCTCTTGAAACCATGGTCCCCAGACCCCTGTCCCTGTTACACTATCCTTTAAAATGTTGAGTTGTATTTAGAAAACCTTTCAGCTTATGGTGTAGTCCAGGTGTTCCAGCCTACCTTTTATATTACCACAGCTAAAATCAGGTGGGAGCAGTTGTGAACTTGGGGGACTCAACATGGTCAGAAGCAGCCTGTCCATGTGACTGTGCCCACGTGACTGTGACATCCTTCTCGTCCTGGCCAAGCTCACCCAGGATGTGTGATGTGTCTTCTTCACACCCCTATTTTCTTCTCCTTAAATGTCTTCATTTCTCATCTGTCACTGAGGACCCAGCTAAGGTGCCACCACTAGGAAGCTGACTGTGACTGCTTTGCCTTCTCCACTGTATTATTTCTCTTACCTCCGATGGCTTTTTGGAAACCCTAGTGGCATAGTGGTTAAGTGCTACAGCTGCTAACCGTAAGGTTTGCAGTTCAAATCCACCAGATGCTCCTTGGAAAAACCTTATGGGGCAGTTCTGTTACGTCTACAGGTTTGCTATGAGTTAGAATCAACTTGACAGCACTGGGTTAGGGGTTTTTTGATTTCCTGTGGCATTTGCTGTTAGGTTCTCTGGTCCCCTGCGAATTTCTGCCTTGTGATACCTCTTACACTGGTACCTTGTACCGTTTAACTTTTGTTGTTAGGTGCCATTAAGTTGGTTCTGACTCACAGCAACCCTGTGTGGAACAGAACAGAACATGGCCCAGTCCTGTGCCATCTTCACAGCTGTTGCTAGGCTTGGGCTTGTTGTTGCAGACACTGTGTCAAACCACCTCACTGAGACTCTTCTTTTTTCTGACCCTCTACTCTCCCAAGCATGATGTCCTCCTCCAGGGACTGCTCCCTTCTGAGAACATGTCCAGTATGAGACAAAGTCTTGCCATCCTCCCTTCTCAGGAGCATCTGGCTATACATCTTCTAACACTGATTTGTTTGTTCTTCTGAGAGTTCATGGTACATCTGATATTTTTCACCATTACTGTTCGTTAAAATAATTTAACTTTTGGTGTACATGAATTGTCTTCCTACTGGAACTGTAAGCTCCTTGAGGCCAAGGCTTATGGATCTTTGAATATATATAAGTATTCTAGCTGCCACGCTGTAGCTAGAAAAGGAGTAGCACGTGTGCATTCAACCAGCATTTACTGAGTCCCTACAACGTGCCGGACACTGTGCTAAGGGCTGGGTATGCAGCACTGAACAAAAGACACTGATGATATAGTGAAATCATCAGTAAGTATCTGTTGCATAGATGAGGAGTTTGGATGGATGGGTGGGAGAGTGGATGGGTGGGTGGATGAGGTCTATGTCTACAGCATCCTCTCTCGTCTGTTATCTCAGAGACAAGCTTAACTTCTTTACTCTGGCAACTTCACAACTTTTGTAGGTAGAGGGAAGTCTTCATAAGTTTAATCATAAATTAAGGGGGGAAGGGAGATAGAAAACTCAGAGATGGGAAGACATCCAATTAAAGGTACCCATTTAGTGAGTGTTGGGGCCAGAAGAAACCTGATGTTAATTATTCAAAGGATCCTAGGGCCTTGCCCTTAGAAGTCATCTGGAGCAGCCACAGGCATCTCTTCTAGAGCACCCCTGTCAGATGGATGTTTCCCAGCCTTGGTGTTAATACTTGTGATGGCTGGGTACCAGGGGCCACCAGAGACTAGCATAGCATTGCTGCTCCTGGTCTGTCCCCTATTCTTTCCTCCATGCTGCTTCTCACATCCACAGGAAATCCAAAACAGTACCAGCCCAGACTGCAGCATGTATACGTGTACCCACATATGTGTACATCTGGTCTAACACTACATCACAGTGGCACCTGGGAAACTGGGGAAGCAGTCTGCCTTTCCAGCTCCAGCTGCTCAGGCTGTCTTCCCAATTGGGGACTGGCTGGGCTCTGTGACTTTGGTTAGGGCCTGGGTCCATTCTCAGCCTGGACAAGGGGTGAGAGAAGCCCAGAGAGAGAGAATCCAGGAAACCTCACAAATGACTGCTTCTTGACTACAAGGAGAGAAGTGGAGCATTTTTTTCTTTTCAGAACAGTTCCGTTTTCTCTCATACAAGCTTAGCCTGCCCACCTAAGCAGCCAGGAAAAGCAGTTGGTGCTTGTCAATTTGGAGGGGAAGGGGGCTGAGCCTGAGGGCTGCGGCATCACCCACTGGGGGCCCTGAGTTTCTCTTTGACCTCCTGCCTACCCCTGGCCCAGCTCTTGGCTCATGTGAGCTGCCCCAAGTAGGCAGGAATTTTCTTTCATTCCACATGGACAGAACTAACATCCTTAACTCAGAGGACTTTAGAGGACGTATGGGACAGGGAGTAGATTGGGCAGGAAACAATAAGCATTAGGAAGTGAGGGGAAGGGACACAGGTAGGAGGGAGAGGTAGGTCCCAATTTCCTGATCATTGGTGGGTGAGTAGAGGGTTAGTCTTCTCTCTCCAAACTTACAGGAAAAGAAAAATGGCAACACAAACAGTGACAATGTCAGATTTATAGAATTCCATTAAGTGCACAAAGTTACCTCATTTGGCCTTCAGACAGTCCTGTCTGTCATTATGCAGATGAGGAAACCAAAGCCCAGAGAAGGTATTGGGCAAAAGCAAACAGCTAGTGCAGAGCCACGACCCAGGTCAACCGACTACCAGCCCAGTGTTCTCTCACTATGTACTGTCTTCCACAAGCACTGCAGGAGGAATCTACACCTTAGTCATCGCTGTAGCTCCCACATCCCAACACAGCAAAGGGCAAGCACCCAATGCGTAACCATGGAATGGAATGGAACTGAAATTTAGGATGCTCCTGGTGGGACATGGACAGCAGGCCTGAGGCTCTGGGCAGGGGGACAGCCAGGAAGGAGGTCAGGGCTGAGCAGTGGGCAAGGAGGGAGGGTGGCATGCCACAGTGGGTGCAGACGGGGTTGTAGTAAGCAAGGTGGGCAGGGCAGCATTAGGCAGGTGTCGCCTGCCCTTGGATCCACTACACTGGGGCCAAGCAGCTGGTTAGAAACAAAAACAAACACCAGGGATACAGGTTCCTGCTGTTAACAGCTTCAAACCGCCAGAGGAAAACTCCAAATAAATATAATTAGAAACTTGTAAAAATGTCCCCTCTGTAAACCTGCTCCCCAGGGTCCACCCTTTGAGCACCCCCCTTGTCCCAGCGCACCCCCCGCAAGGCCCACATACCCTGACATTCCACCCTTACCCAGGGATTCCTCAGATCTATTTCCTTATCCCGCCTCTTCCCTCTGGCCCAGCGGTTCCTGCCCACGTCCTTCCGCATCTTGTTACCCTCAGTGACCAAACTGAGAGAGCCCCTGTCCTGGTGCTCTGAAATCCAAACCCCACAGCTCTCTAGGGTTGTGGCTACAGCCACAGGGAAAATCACAGGTAAGAGGGCAGGCCACGGTGTCCTTTTCAGGGGTTATCGTTGTGCTCAAGCAGCCAGACTGCAGGATCCACTCACAAGCAGAGCCCCTGGGTGCTGCACTCGGCTGCCAACCAGAAGGCTGACAGCTCAGGTCTCCCCTGAGGGGCCTCAGAAGAAAGTCCCAGTGATGTACTGAAAATCAGCCATGAAAACCCTATGAGCCCAGTTCTGCTCTGACACACATGGGTTGCCAAGAGGTGGAAATGACTCGAGAGCAACTGGTTTTTCCGTTTACAAAGTACAAAACAATGCTTTCGTCTGGTGAGCGGTGATGTCTAGGATGGGGCAGAATAGAGGGCTAGTCTTGAAGTTGAGAATACAGTATGGAGTCAAAGACAGGGACCCAGCACAGTGGCCAGTTCCCAGAACACTAACATTTCAGCGCCAGTTCCCAACTTTGTTGGTCACACACACACTCAGATCCACATTCTTGTTCTTCAGGGGCTGTTTCCAGAGGCAGATGCCTCACTTAAGGACACAGTAAGAACTTTCAGGGACTTGAGGCCCCAGCAAACTTGGGGGAAGGAAGGAAGAGTAGCCAGATGGGCAGGGAGAAGTAGGGCAAGGTGCAGGAGGAGAGGGCCTGAGACTCAAGGGCGGTCACTGGGCAGGTCAGGCTGCAGGACCAGGGTTTCAACAGCATCTTCTGCCCTCAAAAGGAAGGATGTTAGCTCTGAGATGTGCAGAGTCTCAGCTGAAGAGGACCCTGCAGATACACTAGTCCACAAGTGAAGAAGAGAAGTTCTATTATTCCTTTAGAGACCTCAGTCTTAAGCTCTGCTAAACCCACTGGCATTACAGCCAGCCCAGTGCCATTTGGGGCTGGCACTGTATGGATGTGGGAGGAGAAGAGCAGCCAGAATGGTGACAGAGGGGCCAATGGGGGAGGAAGAAGTGTCCATGTCACCTCTTAGCCCAGGTAACTCCCCCCTCGGCCCCTTGACATCCCTGGGTTGACCATGATTTCACAGCTCTCCCAGAGGCCCAGCAGTTACCTTCCCTCTGTTTCCAGACTCCCGTCTTCTCACTGAGCCTAAAGAAGTTGTCCCCAGGTCTGGGCCTCTTGTGGGCACTGCCAGCCTCAGAGCAGCTCTGCAGTTTCCAGTCCTGACAGGGACTCTTTCTTATAAGCGGTCATGTGCTAGGGGTACGCGACGTCAGAGGAGGCCCACACCCTGACACGCAGGGGCCAGAGCTGGAAGCCGGACACTGGGGAGTGGGCTTCAGGCAGCAAGCTTTTCCACTCACATCTTGTCAAGAGGGTCTGAGGCCATTCACTCCCTTCCCCCACCCACAGTTTGAGGCACTGGACCAAGCCATTCCACTTGTCCAAGTAAAACAAAACGCACACTGCCCCGCTCCCTTCTTCCTCTCACCAGAGCCCTGCCTGCATGCCCCCTGCCCCAGTCGTGCACACGCATGCGCTCTCACACGCCCGGCAAACGCACACCTCACCTTCCCAAACTCACACCCAGGGCCAGCTCCGTTTACAACAGGTCCCGGCTGCTCACATCTCAAACCGGTTCTCATGCTAAAGGCTTCAGAAAACAATCTCATTTGCAGGTTGCTGATAACTTGCTTCTTTTTCTGCCTCCAGTAATTCTGGCCTCAGCAGTTCTTGCCTAGTGTCTTACAGCCCCTCTCTCATTCCACCCTGCAAGGACTCAAGGAGGTGAGGGTGGGGGTGGAGGGCAGGGAGGTTTCTGTACCACCCTCCACCCCCACAAGCTTTCCCCCAAGCTCTGGGGAACATGTCATTGAGAGAGAGAGGTCAAAGGGAGTCCGGAGGAATTTCTAAGCAGTCCACCGCCCCCTTCTCCACTGCTTCTGGAAATATAGAGGGGGGTGGCTAGAGGGAGCTGATTGAGGATCGGGCTCTGAGAGTAAGTTTCTCGCTGTCTCTCTCTGTCTTCAGTGTGGCCTGGATGGGGCACAGGCAGTAGCTGGCTGCCCACAGGGCAACCCTCACTCGCTGACATGGTTATGGTTTTCATTTCATATTTTGGAGGGAGGGGCTAGGAGGAACAGTCCCCTCACTGTAAGGGCTGGCCACAGGAGCCGAGGAAAGCAGGGAGGAGAGGAAACAGCCACATTAAAGAGGAAGAGAGGGTGGAGGAAAGAAGGAGAGAGACACACATACACTCAGACAGAGACTCAGAGAGATGTGGAGAGACACACTTGAGACAGAGAGACACTGTTTGCCACCAGAGGAAAGCTCTCAGTCCCAGGGATGCTGTTACTTGGCAACTCTAAATACATGACTTTATCAAAATTTGATCCCTAAAAAGGGGAGGAAACACCCAGGTAAACTAAATGGCCAGGCTGGCTCTACCCAAGCCCACCCCGTGGGGGGTGGGGGGAGGCAGGGCATGAGTTTCCCTGCTGCACCCCAAGACCTTTTCATTCAGCTGTAACCTGAGCCCCAGGAAAGGATTAGGTCTTTTTAACCACTGCTGCCCCCCTTGCCACCCCCCCAACAAAGCAAAGCAAATTAATGCTTTTAAGTTAACAATTATCTTGGTTATCCAGTCTGTCTACTTTAAAATACACAGACAGGCACTTGAAAAACACTCAAAACCATGTACACTCATGTTCGCTCACTCCCTGTCATACAAGCTATCCCCAACCCCTCCAGCCACACACAGGTCTCAGAGGCACGGACACATCCATGTTCACATTTAGCATCAGCTATGTCCCCCTGACACTGACACACACATACACACTCCTTTACACTCAGGGCTCCCATGCTCATCTTCCTCCTCATTCCATACTACTTAGGTTTTTCCACTGTGGGACTCTCCACAAGAAAGAGACAGAGACCCAGATATCATCAAAGGTACTAGTCACTCCAGGAAAGATACTAGTGAAGGGTAAATGCATTTTAAAGACATGCCAGAGCATCATTTCCAGGCATGTCTCATTAAAGGCATACTTCCCAGTACTGCCGGTATCTGGCAGATCCATCTGTGGGCAAGGGAGGCGTCCCTGGTGTACCCAGCACTCTGTCTCTGAGTAAGGTTGTAAGGCTGCCCTGTAGGGTCACTGCTTGTCCTTCCTGCAGTCTTGACCTGCAGATTTGAGTCCAGAGACAGCCCTCGGACCCAGCAAACCTGCTGTTAGGCAATCTCCAGCAGTCTCAGTTATAGGTTTCCTATAGGTCAGAGGTAGCTGAACAAGGAGCTCCCATCCTATGCCAAGCCAGACTCAAGCATCAGAAGGAAGGAAGGTGCCAAGCTAGTCACAGAGCAGTCAGGGCAAGGCCCGGCCCTAGAGTGAGAGGAGCAGTGGCGAACACTGCTAGTCTGTAGTTCCTAGAGGGCAAGAGCTTCAGACCTCCTGGCAACCACCGGGGTACTCAGCAGGGTGCCCAATGAATGAGAGCCCTGGAGGAATTCTTAGTTCCCTGTCTTTGAATGATGGAGCCAGTCTCCCAGGCTGAAGAACCTTGGCTGGATAGCACCTATCCATTTGAGGGGTCTCCTCCTGTCCCTGGGACCTCCTTGAATACACTGTTTGCTCTCTCTCCTACCTCCAGACCCCTCCCCCCTCACTAGGCCACCATAGACACTAGCTCCAACTTGAAAGAGGCCCTTATCTTGTCTCTAGATTACTGCACGAAATCTGTTCCTTCTTTCAGACTAAACTCCCCAGCTAATTCCATGTTATGAGTAAGTCAGCACGCACTACAAAAGCCAGCTTTGTTTATGAAAACACAAGCAAACCCACAGTGGGGAGAGGGGCTGCTCCCAGCTGAGGATGGAAGGGGTGGTGGTCTGTCTGGAATCAGGACAGGCGAAGAGACAGTGTGGGGTTGGAAGTGCATGGTGGTGGGCTTGGGTATTTGACAGGCGAGGGTCTCTAGGGCTCCTGTTCCCTAAATGGGCAGGTTGGAGAGGGAAAGAGTTTGCTGAAGAGGCAGAGCTTCAGGAGAGAAGGGTGGCATTGACAGAGCACCTTCCTTTTTAACAGCGGGAGTCCCTCCAGTACCCGGAGCAGCTTAACCGCCAAGTGCTCAGACTGCAGGACACAGTGACCTCCCTGCCAGGCACTCAGGCTTCCCCAACTCCCAAGTTCAACTTTCCCTTCTGGTTCAGCCACCTCCTCACCCCATGCAGCTTGGCTTCAAGAGCCCCTGGGACAATAGGCAGAATCATATCCTCCTGGGCAAAAACCTCACCAGAAGGAATTTTCTTTCTGTCCATATAAATTTTTTCATCAGTGAAGATGTGACAGAGGAGAAGTGTGGCACGAGGTCAAGGGGGTGCAGAGGCAGTCCCCAGGAGAACTGTCCCCACACCAGTGTGGTTTCTGCTAGCACAGCTGATGAGATCAAACTGCTCAGCTTTGAGACTGGGATGGCGATGTACCTGGGGTCAGACGTGGGGGCAGGAGGGCCTCCCTGTCTCTCTCTAATTCCTAAAGGGATCTGTCAGGGCTCCCCAGACTGGAATCTGACTTTGTTATTTTAATGTAATTCTGACCTGGATTTAAATGGAATTGGAAACCCGAGGCCTTAATAAATAAATATTATGATAAGAAATGAAAGCCATGCAAGACGAAAAGATTTCCCCCCAAAGCGGCAGAAACACAACATTCTTGCCGGGAGCCAGTCACAGAAATTTTTCGTCTCCTCTTCAGCCCTCTACCATCCAGTGAGAGACAACCGGCTTTCCACACAAGATTTTCTTTTTCTTTAACACTTTTTTCCACTGATATGACAGCAACTTCGAAATTTCTAACTTTGCATGAGGGTTGGAGGTGAGAGGAAGAAATACATGGCGGGGCTGAAAAGTTTTAGTTCTTTCAGTCTCTCCAGGCCACAACTTTAAGTCTCTGGCAGCGTTTAAGAAGAGACTCGCTCACACGTCAGAGGAAAAAAAAAAGTCTTTCGAAGAGGCTCGGGGTGGCAGTGAAGTCAGGCAGACTTCTAAGGTGCATGGTTATTTCAGCCCACTGCTCTTCCGAACTTCTCACTTCTCCGTGCCACCCTTGGCTCCTCCAGCCCTCAGAAGTCAGGTTCCCAGCCGAGGAGTCGGGGGACACAGGGCCCGATCCTGACAGCGGCACACTTCCCAGCACCTGCCCGGCCCCTCGGAAGTCGTGCCCGGGTCTCCAACCCCGCAGCCCCGGCAGCCGCGGGTCGCTCCTTCCTTACCTTGAGCGGCTTTGCTGTGTTGGGCGGCGCGGGCGTGGACCAGCAGGACCAGCAGGCAGAGCTCAGGCACGCGCCCCGAGCCCATGGCTGGAGCTTCGGGCCGCCCGGGCAGGTATCGCAGCCGGAGGAGGACGGAAACCGGCGAGCCCCCACGCGCCGGAGGGGGAGGGGAAGGGGCGCCTCGCCGGGGCCGGGTAGAGGGCTGCCGGCGCGGGGTGCGAACCGCGGTGCCTTCGGCTGCAGGCTCCCGATGCTGCCGTCTCCTCCTGGCCGGACGCTGGGGAGAGCGAGGCAGAGAGCGCGACGAGGCCAGGGGCGCTCGGCGCCGCGGACGGAGGGGCACCCCCGCCCTCTCCAAGCCGGGCTCTGCTAGCGGCGGCGGCGGGGCTGCTCCGTCTAATCCCACCCAATTCCCAGCTTCGCCGGGAGAGAGCTGCAGCTCGCAGAGAGTGCAGAACCCAAGCGAGGGACCTGAGAAAGGGGAGGGGAGACGCCGAGCCAGAAACACGCCCTTTCTCCCTCTCTTTCTTCCTCACTCGCTCTTTCTCCGTCTCTCAGGCTCCGTCTCTTTTTCTTCGCCTTTCTCCTCCTCCTCCTTTTTCTCCTCCTCTCCTCGCTCCTTTTCGTTTTCTTCCTCCTCCCCCTCCTCCTCCTCCACCACCTCCTTTTTCGTGCCCTTTTTCTTTCAAATGGGGCCTCGGCGCGGCAGCCGCTCCCCCTGCGCGCCCGGGCGCGGCGGCCCCCTCCCCAGGCTGCCGGGCCGCTGCCTGCAGGAATTTACAATCCAGCGCTGGGGGAGCGGGCCCGGTCTCCATGGAGACGGCTTCCCCGGGAGCAAGGAGGTCAGGCACAGACCGCGCACAATCAATGGATCAATGCAAACCCCGCTCGGCTCCAGACCAAACAGCACCCGGCTCCAGCTCGCCCTCTCTCCTCACGCAGACAGTAGGGGAGCGAGGGTGCGCCCCCACGTTCGCACGCGAGGAGGGCTGTGCCGCACAGGTTTGCACGCACACCTTCACGAGGAGACAAAGAGGACGTGAGGTGTCGGGGAGGCTGAGGCAGACGTCGACTCAAGAGCACTCAGGCGTGCCCCACTGGCACAGCCCCAAGGGACCTGCTACCCTGAGCGCGGTCCTCCCAATTCTTAACCTCCACCGCACCTCTTTCGGAAAGACTCTTGTCTCCATTTCTCTGACTGAGTGCACTTTAACTGAGGACCAAGAAGAAAGTGTCCTTCCTTCTGAACCTACTAACACTAAGCCCCAGGCAGGACTCCTGGCAGCTAAGGCCCGGGGTTGCCCACTGAACCACCCTACCCATACAGAGCTAGGCTCGCATGTAACCACCCTCCTACTAATTCAGCACAAGGACAAAAGCAACCCATGACTATGCGTGCAAAGACACACACAGTGTGCTCTCCCACACCTGCCCTTAAAAGTTCCAAAGGGTGGCCTGACCCGTTCATCCTTGACCCTCTGTCCATCCAACTGCAGGAGAAAGAGAAAAGGTATGTTTAAAATAGGGGCAGAGTGAAGCATTGATACCACTCACCCTCTAATTCACTGTGCACCTTCTCTCTTCCCATCGTAGAAGAATGCAGAACTCTTTTTTTTTTCTTTCTTTTTTTTTTTTATTTAACATAACTGAGTAAAAATGTACATTCACATGTAAAGTTACATGCCCCCCTATATGCAGCTTCCACTGCTCTCCCTGTCCGGTGACTGCACACTATTCCTCTCTGCTCCATACATGTCTCATCCTCCCAACAGTCTCCTTTCCCCTCCTCTCCGTCCACTCCCCTTCCTCCAGCCAGAGGTCAGCAAGATGATATCCTATAGATGTATAGAACCATGAAGTGCTTCCAACATGAATGTAGAACTCTTGAAAGGTAATGGGGGCTGTCTTGGAGTGTGGGACTGTGATCAGACTGAGACCATGCCCAGCCCCAGTCAGCTACTCCTGCTTTCAGAGCCAGTTTTCCGCAGGGAAGAGACTAATGGGACTCCTCCGCCAAGCCTCACAGAGCTCTCAGGGTACCCGGGAGCAAAGGGCAGTGACCAGGATCCCCTGGAGGATAACTGTGAGGGCTAGGCTTTGTCAGCTGACTCCCTACACCCCAGCTGAGCCTTTGATTCACTACGAATTCAATAGGAAGAGTAGGGGAATGGAAACAAACTGAGGCACCTGGGTTTCCTGTCCCACCTCTGTCTTGAGACAAAGATGAACTCTGGCTAGGTCACTTCTCAGTGGGCCTCAGTTACTTCATGTGGAAAACAGGAGGGTTGGATTTGCTCAGTAGTAGAAGAGGGGCCTGGGAATCCTGGGGAGAGGTGGCCTTAAAAGCCGCTACATGGCATGAATGGTGACAATGCGTAGGAGCGTGGGTCGTGGGAACAGTGTGGAAGCTAGAGATAGGTTGGGACAGACGATCTCTGGGTCCCTTCTAGTCCTGTCACTCCAGCACTCCCTTCCTCCTTCATTCCACTGGCAAGCCCCTCCCCCTTGCAGCAGCTTTACGGCTGCCACCAATTATGTGTAGGGCCAGGGGACAAGTGCAAACTTGCCATCCACTGTGCCCCAAACAAGAGAATGGTTAAAAAAAAAGAAGAAGAAGAAAGAATTGGAGACTGCCAGACTGCCTGATCTACATGGGAGCAAAGGGAGAGAGCCAGGGAGCCCCCCAAGGCAGGGAAAGGTGACTACAATCTGCCTTGCTCTGCTTTCCCTCTGCCGTGCTTTGCACACTAGTGTGAGCTCCTCTGGGTCCCTAAGGGTGGCCCCAGCGCAACCTCTACCCCACAGTTGAGATGGATGGGGAAGATGCTGTAGGGGCAGGCTAATGGGTTGTCGAGGTCTTCTCTCCAGTTCAGTGTAATTTCCTGGTCCCCTGAGTATGGTTGCCGTGGCTTGTGGGGAGGGAGACTTGGGCGGCTGCCCTCCATCTCTGGGATCCTCAGTGTCTTTTTCCTCATCTTGCCAGTTTTTCCTCCACTCATTTTTCTGCTCTTCTAGGACAAGGTGAGCCCTTTGTCCACATCTGGACAGAAGAGACAGTTCCCTGCCCGGCCCCCCCAGTCTAGTTCCAGCCCACTGCAGCCCTTTGGAAGGTTCTACAGGGACAGGCTCTATTACTAGGACACTATGAAGTGGTCGCATTGCCCTCTATGCTGTCTGCTTCTGGACAGAAAGATGACAAGGAAGGAATAATGAAATAGCTCTTGTAAGTGGTGCTGCAAAAGCAGTGACAAATGCCATCGTGGCCAGGCCTTCACCAGCAGTGCTCTCTGGGCCTCCCTCTCTCACCTCTCAGGCCGCAGCTTGTTCTAGAGCTTCACCCTTAGGTGTACTTCTGTCTTCTGTTGCAAATGACTGGGAAGAGTATTAGGCTGGGGCCCCAGGGCTGATATATCTCCATTCCCATCTTGCTTAGAGATACCTCTGTCAGCTCCCCCATCACACTCAGGCACTCTCCCTCCCCTGTCAAACCTCCTTCCACAAGCCTTTGCTTTGTCTCTGTGTGTCTCAGCTTCCCTGTCTGTAAAATGGCTCTACCAGCACCACCCCAGCAGGCAGTATAGTCTAGTGTATGCACTAGAACAACATGATCCAATGTCAGGGTCAGACCCTGCCATTTCCCAGTCATCAGTCTATTTCGGGGGAGTCATTTCATTTCTCTGACCCTCAGTTCCCTCATCTGGGAAAGCGGCATGAGTCATAACCATCCTATAACTGTAACAACATCTATTGCACAGACTCTAAACAAACCTACCGTTCAAATTCCAGCTCTTTTACTTTCTAGCTGTGTGACTTCAGGCAGGTTACTCCATCTCAGTGAGCCTCAGTTATCACATCTGACAAAAAGCATCCACCACATAAAGTTACGGTGTTAACTACATGAGATAATGTCTGGAAAACACCTGGCACACAGTAGGCGTTCAAAAATCAGAGGCTATAGTTGTTATTACTTCCACTACTTCTCAGAAGGAGCACAGCCCAGCATCAGGTAGCAAATGTATTACTGTAAGAAGGAGCCTTGTTCTAGGCCGGGCTTTAATGTTGCTGGATGTGAGTGCAGCCAACTGGACTTCATCTTACTACTTCCAACAGGTTCCTCTCTATGGCACATTCCTGCTCAGGAGGTTCCAAAAATGTCATGCATTCCAGCACACTGGCCTTGCTGGCCACACTTTCACATTATGGAGAGTTAGAAGGAGACTCATCTGCCAGGTAGCGTATACCTGGAACATCTCCTTCCCTACTTCACTGCACCTCCCACCATGCCTCAAAAACACAGACACCTCGGAGACTCACATTAGAGCCCGTAGCCTCTATTTACCAAGTGTCTTCTATGTGCCAGGACCTGTATCAGGAACTCCACCAGATGTCTATAAGGCAGGTGTTATTGTGCACATTTTATTGATATAAAAAAACAGAGACTTGGGTTGGTTAAGTAACTTGATCAGGATAACAGATTGAGAAGAGACAAAGCCAGGACTTGGGCATAGACCTGACTCTGAAGGTTATACAGGGACTGCCATTTAAGTTAGCGAACTCATCCTGGAAAAAGTACTACATATCTTATTGCTGAACGTCACTACGGTCACCTTCGAATACTCTCCTTGGGAAGCTATGTACTGACACCAGTGCCTAGTCCACCCTTCGAAGCTATTTTGGAACTCTTTTTGGAATGGCCATCACAGCTGTCGTCGTATTACCCTTGATGCCCTGAATGTCATCAAACTGTCATCCTTTCACTATTTCCTTTATCTTCAGGTAAAGAAAAAAGTCACTGGGAGCCAGATCCGGTGAGTAGGGAGGGTGTGCCAATATATTATTTGTTTACCGGCTAAAAACTCCCTCACAGACAACTATACAATTAAGTTCTCGAACTTACTACCGTGCCACTGTGCTCAAGGGCCATTCCAGAAAGAGTTCCAAAATTGCCTCAAAGGGTGGACTAGGTGCTGGCATCAGTGCACAGCTTCCTAAAGGGAGTACTTCTAAGGTGACTGTAGTGATATTCAGCAATAAGGTATGTAGCACTTAGAACAATTAAGTTTGTGGACTTAATTGTCAGACATTGCATACTCCTTCCATCTCTGCACTGGCTCCTCCAGATTGACAGAGACCCAACACACAGTTGCCATTGTTAAAGCCCAGTCGTTTGGAGTAGGCTGAGGATCACAGACCAGCCCCTATGGTAGGGCAGCACCCTTCCTCTGGTGGCTTACAAACAACAGAACTGGAGATTTTGCTAGGTTAGCAGCCAATGAGTCAGTTGCCGACGAGTTGGTCACCAACGTGCTGACAGCGTACACAGTAGAATGAACACTGCCCAGGCCTGTGCCATCCACTTGATCAGTTGTGGATCGGACTGTTGTGATCCGTGGAGTCTTCATGGGCTGATTTTCAGAAGCAGATCACCAAGTTTTTCGCTTGAGTCCATCTCAGTCTAGAAGCTCTGCTGAAACCTGTCCAACTTCACAGCCACATCCAAGCCTCCACTGACAGCCAGCCAGTGGCAGTGGATGAGATACGTTGGCTGGGAATTGATCCTGGATCTCCCACATGGAGGCTCAGAATTTGACCACTGAACCATCAAATCCTGCAGAAGAGTCTAGTCATCACTTTTGTCTACTGTATGAGTGATCACAGGACTCGCCCCAGGCCATACAACACATTTAAGAGGCAAAAAAAAAGTAGAACCAAATTCACATCCTTCCTGACTTCTGGCTTGTAGATCACTGCTCCTTACTCTGGACCCTCAGAGCTGCCAGTCCCCCATTTTCTAATTCTCAGTTTTCCTGATGATTTGACCAATCACTAGTCCCCCTGTCAAATGACATATATTACTTATGCCTACCACGTGTACTTTCCTAGCCTTCTGCACGTGATGTCAAGTATACCCCAATCATGGCAACCCTTGTGTGTCAGAGTAGAATTGCGCTCCATGGGGTTTTCAATGGCTGATTTTTCAGTAGATCACCAGGCTTTTCTTCTGAGGTACCTCTGGGTAGATTCAAACCTTCAGCTTTTAGGTTAGGAGCCCAACTAACCATTTACAGCACCTAGGGATTTCCTTAGGTCCTCTAGGGAGTATAAAAGAAATAGAAAATGTAGTTCTTGCTCAGGAGTTTGTAGCCTTAGCAAGAAGACTAAGTTTGCATATGCAAAGTGGAATACCTGAATGTGACCTTGAAACATCCAGACAGAACACACAACAAAAAATGAAAATTGAAGATATTTACTCAAGAAGGTTTCTTGGACAGGGGGAATTTGAGCTTAATCTTGATGACTCCCAAACAGATAAAAATAGAGGGACAAAATAGAAACATAAATAAAAAAATCAGTGATAAAGTAGATGGAAAGAAGAATAAAGAAAACTGAAAAAAAAAGAAAAGAAAAACCCGGAACAACAAAGACACTCAAAGAAATAGAAGGGAGGGAGAGAGGGAATCCTCTGAGGCTGGTGGATAGGTTGACCCTGGCGGGTCCTTGTTTCCCACCTGCCCAGTACGGCTCAGGAGTTTCCTGCCATGTAGACAGGGGGAACTGGAGGTAGCGTTCTCTCTAATCTGCTCAATCACCAGGGTTCTAGGAGTCACCTGCACTGAGTTCTTGGGAAGGGTAGCCTGGTCTGAACTGCCCACACCTTTTCCAGCCTCTCCTCTGGTCACTTTGGCCGCCTCCTTATCAGCCCCCTTGGCCCCTCGCCCCAGTGTCCTTCCTCCCTGCCCACACCACCCCTGCATCACTTTGCCACCTGCCTCCTTCCCACCTGCTCCCTGGCTGCTTCCATGAAGGAAACAAACATCTCCCACCTGCCAGCTGGCATCAACACCCATGTGTGGTTCCAGACCCCTCTACCACATGAGGCAAATTTCCAGAATGCCCCAAGCCTGCACCTTTCCACTTCCACACAGCTGCTCTTCCAAACTTCCGTTTCCCCTTTGCCAACCCCCGCGCCCTTCCTTCTCCAGTCAGCCCCTGCCATCTGGCATGAACTTCCTATCCTGCCCCTTCCCCCATCTACTGCTGGGAGAGGGGTCCCCCTATTTGGCCAAGGCCAGTCCTACCACACGAATGTACGAGGATCCTTCCCTCTTGGCCCTATAAGAGCTCGCTCTGTCAATTATCCCCTCCTTCACTGGAATTCTCACCTCGGCTCCTTGACCTCCTTTTACAGACACAGTGGAACCGGCAGCACACTAAAGCAGCGACCACAAACCTCCCTGGACCCTGCTGCTTCTCGTCCTTCCAAGATCCTTGTCGTCTGTAAGAAGTCCGCCAGCTCTGGGTCACCCCTTTGTGCTTCCCTCTCATTCCTTGCTCTAGAACAGTGTGGGCCAGGCCCCCACCAACCTCCCACTCCAAGTCTCCGGTGAGTCCCATGAGTCCAGATCCAGGGCTGCCTGCCTGCCAGTCCTTATCGAGCCTGCCCTCCCTGTGTCATCAAAACCTCTGTGCATTTTCCCTCTTCCTGGAGTGGCCCCCGCTGCCTCCCCAGTCTCCCTCCACTGGGCTCTTAGGTGCTCTAGTCTGAGCTTCTAGCTGGACTATTTTGCACACAGTGCGACCTCCCTGGGAACTCTGACCCAGGGACAGCAAGGATGACGAGAAGAATATTGGCTCAGCAGTAAACAAAATCCACTAATGTCAAGTCAATTCCAACTCATAGTGACCCAATAGCACAGAGGAGAACTGCCCATAGGATGTCCAAGGCCGTAAACTTTTATGGAAGCAGTCTGCCACGTCTTTCTCTTGCAGCACTGCTGGACCTTTTGGTTAGCAGCCGAGTGCTTTAACAACTGTGCCAGGCAGTTGGCCCTAAATTTAATCCCAATCCTGTCTGTGGGCGAATCTGAGCAAGTTTCTTCACCTCTCTAAGCTTCCTCATCTAGAAAAAGGGGAGGATAAAATTCAGAACTTGTAGGTTGTTGGATTACTGATGATGTATTTGTACAGTAGGACACGGTAGACGTGCGGTACGTAGTGGGAATATTATGGCCCCAGCTACTACCAGTACGCTGATGGCTCCTGAATATAGCTCTAGCTGAGACTTTAGCTCTAATCCTCTATGTCCAGTTTTCAAACCTATGTATGTGTCACTCCTCTTTTTTCCACTGACGCCCCACTTCCTTATGAGTATTTCCAGTGGGGTTTTTCAGGACCTCAGGCTAAACCTGACTCCTTCCCCAGATGAGTTTGATCAATCCTCCTGACACCCTCCTCTGACCTGTCCCTCCTCCTGTGATCTCTGTCTTGGGGTTAACGTCCCCATGCCCTGAGGTAGACTTCAGAATCCTTAACAACTCTACTGTCTTGCACAGTCTAATTGGCCAAAGGGTCCTGGAGGTGGGATTTCTGAAATCTCCCTCAAATCCACCTTCCTCTCTATTCCTGTTGCCACTGCTTCAGCTTAGGCTCTGGCGGAGTCTCCTGTGGGGACCCTTGCCTGATAGGGGGAGTTTTAACCCCCCGTAATGGTGTACATGGCCCTCTGCGCCAGCCCTAAGCCCATCTCTCCAGCTACATTTCTTGCTTCTCCTCTGGCCACCCCATCGCTGCACACAAGCCACGCTGTGCCTGGCACACATGTTCTTTCCTACTTCCAGGTTCCTTTTTGCCTTCTGACTCCTTAATAGCACCTGGAAGATTACTTCTACCTTTCAAGGTCCAGTTTAAATGATACACTGTTAGTGAAGTTTGCTTACTGCTCCAGCAGATCTGGAGCTCAGTAGTCTTTGAACCATACCCCTGCAATGGCTCTGGTCATGCTGTATTACAGTGGTTCGTTTACCAGTCTTCCCTTTCCACTAGTTTGTTACCTCTTGAGGGTAAGACCCCTATTGTTCAGTACCATGTATCCAGCCCCAAGGATGTGCCTAGCACACAGCTGTGTTCGATGAATGCTGAATGACTGAAGAATAAAGAACTGGTGAACCCGTGGAGAGGTGGCACGTCTTTTCTCCTTGCCCACTAACCTGAGATGCTTCAGGTTGTCTGAAGGACTGATGGTAGCAGAGGATATTGAAAGGAAGGGCAATGTGGGGAGCAGGACCCCAAGCAGAAGAAAGGCTGCAGAGGTGCAGGGAGGGTAGGGGGGATAGCCGGAGATGAAGATCCCCCCCAAGGTTTGGAGAACTGGTTGATGGCAGCCTGGATATTGCTACTAGGGGAAGGAGACTGGTTGAGAAAGAGCGGTGCCAAAGCAGATGAGGTGGGATCCACAGGCAACCCCCATCTGAACCCCGAAAAGCAGACCCAGGAGGCAGATTCAGAGTGGGGGCACTTGGAAGTTCCTGGAGGATTCTCTACCCCTTCCTCTCAGCACTTAATTTCATATCATTATAGAATCATTCCTTTGAATTAAACTTTATGTTCTCAGAGCCCCCAAAACAAATATTTCTGTCAGAGAGGGTGACAGGATTAAGCCTTTGCCAGCTAAAAGTTTTTAGTTGGCTGAAGCTTTAACCAAGGTGTCCTGAGTGATCGAAGGACACAGGGACACGAGCTTTGCTGAGAGCTGTCTTTTTATGACTATCCTCTCCAGACCCCTACTGGGCTCCTTCCCCCCAGAAAAGGCAGAGAGTCAGGAGAGGAGCTCTCCATCCACCAATATCCTTCCTATAGATTTCTTAGGTTAAAGAAACAATGGGTGGAGGTTTTGGAGCAAAATTTAAGGTATTCATGAACTGGCTTCAAGTGGACCGTAAAGTTAATTTCTAGAAAACAAAACTCAGTTCCCCAATAGCTTCTGTGATATTTTCCACGAAGAGCTCTCACAGAACTGAGACTCCTAAGAAGAAGCTGGAAATCTGCTTCAGGGAAGGGCTGGCAATCTTTGCCAACTATGTGCTTGTGCTGAGTGTTGATATTCTTATAAAATGTTGTCTCCCTCTTTTCTTTCTTCTTCATGCCTCTTCTCTTACTGTGTTAGGAGGAGAGGTGACTGAGGTCTTACATCAAACTGGCACCACAGTCAGACTGAGATTCCTTGGTGCCCAGCTGTGGTCCTCCAAAATTCAGCCTGCAAGAGGCTGAGCCAGGGAGAACCAACTCTTCCCAGGGACTTGACCCTGACTCAGCGACGTTCCTCCTCGTCATCAGCCTAAGGGCTATGAGGAGAGAGAGTAATTCATTCTAATCATCTTCTGCCTCACCGACTCATCTTACTGCCTGGTCCAATCGGAGAAATAAAGTCTGTTGCTTCTTCTCGGATGGATGCAAACTGTAATGCCACCCTTCACCAGTAGGCGTCGCTGTCTAACATACCATCCTCCAGCCTTGGAAGAGTCCTGACATCAAACCTAGGGGGAACCTACTCGAGGAACGCGGTGCCTCACAAAAAGAAAAAGAAAAAGAAAAAGAAAAAAAAAAGGCAAATTAAATTACTGTAAATGAGATACACTCATGTTGATGATGTAACAATGTGGAACTAATTGTGTGAGTGTTTCTTTATAATTGTAGATTTAATTTTTGACCACTGTGCACTCATTATGCCAGGGACGTAAAGGACATGGGGATTCAAAAATGACCTAGACATAGTTCTTGCTTTGTAGTTTATAATTAGGTAGGAGATAGAAATTTGCTCCTAAATAATTAGAATGGAAGGCAGGACGTGGTGAATGCCCAAATATGGAGGTGCCAACATAAGATTCTAATGAGGGCATAAAAGAGACAGATTAATTCCATCTGGAAGCATGGGGGAACTCTGTGGAGGAGATGATTTAAAGTTGGTCTCAAAGAATACATAGAATTTGCATACACGGAGTTCGGTGAAGAGGGCGAGGGTTTTCAGTGTGGAGGAAACAACGGGAGGATAAGTAGGACGGGGGTCCGGGAACCTGTGTTTTTAGGGAACTTGTAATCTGGCTCAGTCAGAGACAACTTACTTAAGGGGGTGAGGAGGACGGCGGGAAAGCTGGGACGGTGCCAGACAATGAAGAGCCTGCTTAAATTGCATGCTGAGTGGTTGACAAGGTTGTGGACGTTCCTTGGCTTTGTGTACTCCAGGGAGATTTCTCCCACGTGTTGATCCTTAGTGAATTTATTTTATCATGGACACAGGAAAAGAACAAAGAGGAGAATGAGGGGCATGAAAGAAGTGAAAGAGAGGCAAATAATGGATAGAAGGAAAAGGACGACGGAGAAGGAGGAAAGGGAGAAGGAGATGGGGGCAGCAGAGTAGCGGGCAAGGCAGACCCAGTGCCTGGAAGAAGCCTCCTCTCAGGGGCCAAGGTCAGTGAGCTGTTTGGGCTTTTCCAGGACAGCAGCCTCTGGCTCCAGGCCCTAGCCAACCACAGAGGACAATGTGAGGAGGGTTTGTTTGGTGGTGTCTTTTCTGCCGGCCCTGTTTGTTTGTTTTCCATTTTTCTGGCATTGGACACATCTGGGGTGGAGGAGAAGTCGGAGGTCAGGGATGTGTCCAGCCTTGACAAGGATTCCCAGCCTTGATGCTGGGGCTGGTGGGATTCTTTGGTGCAGTCTCGTGGGCATTGGAACTGGACTTTTTTATGTCCCTGGAAGGGGTCTCCATACGGGTTCTCAGAGCCAGGGGGCTTACCAAAGACCAGAGATCATTTGCCCCAAGCTCTTTGTCCCTGTCTTTCCACACCCCAGCAGGAAAGAATTAGTCCTTGAGGCCTTGGGCTCCTTGCCTGTGTACTGGAGATGTCATGCTGGGTTGCGGAGCCTGCGGCAGCCACTTCCAGCTTGGCGCCAGGGGAGGCAGGGAAGTCCAACAGAGCAGGCCTGCTCCCTAGCCTGGCTGATGAGTCCGGCTTTCTCTCCTGTCCTATCATAGACTTGGAAGCCAACCTAACGAGCACTATTAAAGTTAATGAAACACAGTGATTCCCCGTTTGCTCAGTTACAACTCTTTATGAGTTTGCTCCCTCTCCAAAGGGGAGGCTCATTTAGGCTGCCAGGGCTTGGCCTTTGTCCTCCTAATTTTTATTGGCCTATTAACAAGATCAGATGCTCTGGGCTGACCAGGAAGATCTGGTACCTGGATCCCAACAAGCCCCATTGAATCGGTCCCAGGCAGCCTTTTGATTCTGATTTAGTCTGAAAATAGCCTCTATTGCTTTTCCTCACTCTGCTGCTGCCCTGCCCCATCCCCAAATTCGGTTTTATCTTTAGGTACAGCAGAGACATAGAATGACCTCTAAAGTTAGAAGTAGCTTTCTCATCCCCTTCAGAGTGTATCTCAACCCACCGGTAGATGTAGTTTCCCTACCAAGAGCTCCAGCTCCTTCAGCTGAAGGGCTTCATCCTCCATTAAAATGAAAATACATGGAGCCTTTTTAGTCATTCTGTTGTCAGTGAGAATTAGTCCATAAGGTCATGGGTACACTTCAGGGTGATCTAGGACTCTCCTGAATTGAATATGAATGTTTGCCTATGTATTCATTTTTCCAGAGAGGTTTTCCATAGCTTTCTTCAGAGTTTCAATGACCTGCTCCCCGTCTCAGAAGTTTAAAAAGCTCTGTAGCAGCTGAAGAAGAATAGTTCATATCTAAGAGCACAAGACAAACTCTCCCTATCCCACTGTTCTGCCTTGGCCAGCCCCACCCCTGAGAAGGTACTGTCCCGCCTCCTTGGAGTCATTTCCTCCTCCACAGACCTCCCCATTGTCACCACAGCTCAATTATGTCTTTCCTAAATCTTAAAGTCAACCTCAAGTTGGCAATGGGCAAGAAGAGAGCCCTTTAACTCTGTTGATTTACACGCTGAGGTTGTAAATGATAGGTTCCTATGCTGGTATAAATACTCATAAACTCATTGTAAGCACATGGCATCACATGCCTTCCATGCCCAGGTCTTCTCTTGCCCTGTGCGGGATGTTGGAGGAGGGGGAGGACAGCACCGAGCTGGTGGCAGCTGGCACAAAGGGGCACAGCTGTGACTGTTGGGGGCAGGGGAAAACTTTGATCTAGTCTGTGTCTCCCGTGGACGTGGTGCTGCCTGGCCTCAGACGGCTCTACCCCTGGCTGGCCAGCATAATCCGTCTTTTGGGTTGTGACATTATCTCCAGAACCCAAACCAACTGTCTAGTCAATTCTGATTCATGGTGACCCCATGTGCATTAGAGCAGAAGTATGTGCCGTACGATTTTCAGTGACTCAGTTTTTGGAAGTAGATCACCAGGTCTTTCTTCTGAGCTCTCTCTGGGTGGACTCAAAAGCTTCCAACCTTTCAGCTAGCCACCGAGTGCGGTAACACTTGCACCACATAGGGACTACGGAAAGGAGCGCTGCTGGCACAACAGTTAAGCGCTCAGCTGCCAACCGAACAACCCACCCAGAGGCTTTGTGGGAAAAAGACCTGGCATTCTGCTCCTATAAAGGTTAGAACCAAGAAAACCCTGTGGGGCAGTTCTGCTCTGTCACATGGGGTCACTAGGAGTTGAAATCATTAGCAACTAACAATAAGATGAGTTGGGCTGGTTGTCACACAGCACAAAGCAAAAACACCAGACCAAGGAGGAGAAGCTTTGGGACACATAGTATGGGAGGTCACTGGCCTGCCACCTGGTCCCTCTGTTCTCACTCTTTGGGCCCACAGCCTGGTTTCCACATGGCAGCCAAGGGGGAAAAAAAAGTAAACCAGTTGCTATGTTAGTTCTGACTCGTGGCAGCCTCATGGGTGTCAGAGTAGAACAATTCCCTGTAGAGTTTTTGGTGGCCGTGGCCTTTTAGAAGAAGATCCCAGGCCTTTCTTCTAATATGTCTCTGGTTGGATTTAAACACCAACCTTTCAGTTAGTAGTCGGACACTGGACTGTGCCACCCAGGGACACCTAAATGAAAACCAGATGACATCTTGGGTCAGATAATTCTTTATAGTGGGTGGCTCTGTCCTGTACACTCTGGGACATTTAGCAGCATCCCTGGCCTCTGCCCACTAGATGAAGTACCACCTTCCTAGTTGTGATACCCAACAGGTGTCTGGATGTGGCCAAATGTCTCCTGAGAGGAGACTGGAGCAAAACTGGCCACTCACTCCCCACTCCTTGCCCCATTGAGAACCGCTGTCATAAAGTATAGCACCAATCATCCTACTCCCTGGTTAAACTTTGCAATGTCTTCCCATTGCTGCAAGCATGAAATGTAACCATTTGACACGGCCTTCAAGGCTCTGCATGGTCTAGCCCTGCTTCCCCATCCAGCCTCATCTTGTGCCACTTTGTTCTTGTTGCCATCGTACCTTTGTCACGTGAACCTTTCTGATATACCTAGACAATCCAGACTCTGTTGGACAGGGTGGATGAGGGACAGACATGGAGAGATTTGGGATATGTTTTGGAGGACTTAATTTTTTTTTTGGCATTTACTTGGAGGCCTTTTCATACACACTTATGACAGATTGCAAATATTTTGACTTACTGTATTGTTTACTTTCATTTTTTTTCTCCAACCCCCCTGTCCCCCATACATAAACTCCATGAGAACAGGGACTGTGTCTGGCTTGTACACCATTGTATCCCCATCATCTCTCACAGAGCCCAGCACATAGTAAGCCCTCAACAGATATCTGTGGGACAAACAAATAAAGCAGCAGGAATTTAGAGAGAGAGAAAGATTGTTCTAGAAGGTCAAGGAAAGTTTTCTTGGGCATGTTGAGGCTTAAAGCTTGGGTAGGAAGGTTGGAAGAAAGAAGGGCAAAGTATCTTCTGGAATAGGGATGGGGAATGGCCAAAGCAAATGGCATGGAGATGAGGCCATGCCCTCAGAGAAGTAAAGGGGCCCAAAATGCACTGCAGTTGACCCAGCAGATGTGCAGGCAGCAGGAACTCCTCGTGGAGCGGAAGGACAAATCTAGTCTGAGTATGATTTTCAATCTGAGTGGATCTAGGATGCAAAACCACTGGAGTCCGCAAATTGATGAGAAAAGTGGGGAGAGAAGTCAGCAGGCTGGAGCCTACTGAAAATGGGCATCACACCAGACAGGGATGATTGGTGAGCCTGGAGACTGGACTTGGCTGAGCCTAGTAATGACTACTCGTCTCCTGGTATCTGATGTTGGTGGCCCCACTGGTCTGATCCCCTTAAACCCTTGGAAACCAGTTCTGTGGTCATAAGGGAAGTTGAAAAACTGACTAGACACACGAGCCAAGACCAGTGCAGAGCACTCTAGGACCCAAATGGGGGAGACCAGAGGCCTGGTTCCGTCTTACGTCCCTCTCTTGATGTGTGGCCTTGCTCAAGGCGTTGGACTGCAACGGACCTCCGTGTCCTTCTTTTGGAAAATAAAACTAACAATACCTGCCCCGTTCACAGGAGACATGAGGTCATGTTTGCACAGCATTGTGAGCTCACTGGAGACAATGAGTGTATTCTTCTTAACAGTAACAATAATAATCATTACTGCAAATCTAACCAGTAAATATATCTCCTCAATGCTGGAGTTGGGCCCGTCAGTAGAATAGCAATTAAATTTTTTTAAAAAAATCTCTAGATGGGGGAATTTTTTGGCCCCATTTTGATCTTTGGGGTTTGCAGAGTTGATATCACTGCAGGAGTGAGACAGCCCTGGAGGGAGAGGCCTGCAGCCATCACTCATTTCAACTCCACTCAATTGCACTTATTATGTCTTTTTTGTTCTTGAGGTCTTCCCAGTGGATTTTACAACTTCTTGCCCTCTTTCAGTCTGGAAAAAGATATCCCTTAGACTCCTCATCCCCACACCCACCTTGTGCCCTATTTGTTCCCAGAAGTAGTGATTGGGCTAGCATAGATCCTGGTCATTAGGGTTTTGCCATGAACCAGCCTGCAAAGTATGTGGCCTGTCCTGAGTAATTGATCTCTCATCCATGCACCCCTCTTTTTAGGACAGAGTCCCAAACTGAGTTGTGCATTCACAACTCCCAGAAGCAGGACCTGTGGGTTCTCAGGTGATTTTATTACAGCCAGCTCAGCATGTACCCGTGTTTGGGAATCACCAGGTTTTCAACCATTTCTTGTGAAATGCTTCTACAAAGACATTGTGAAATGTATCTACAAAGAACAATGTGCTGTTTATACAAGGTCTGACAATTAAGTCCACGAACTTAATTGTTCTAAGTGCTATACACCTCATTGCTCAATATCACTACAGTCACCTTAAAAGTCTTCTCTTTTGGAAGCTATGCACCGATGCCCATGCCTAGTCCATCCTTCAAAGCAATTTTGGAGCTCTTTTTCTGGAATGGCCATGGCACACGGTAGCACAGTGGCAAGTTTGTAAACTTAATTGTACAGTTGTCTGTGAGGGAGTTTCTAGACAGTAAACAAGTAACTGTGTTGGAACACCCTACCTATTCACCTAATCTGGCCTCCAGTGACTTTTTATTTACCCAAAAATGAAGGAAATATTGAAAGGATGACATTTTGATGACATTTAGGACACCAAGGGTAATATAATGACAGTTCTGATGGCCATTCCAGAGAAAGAATTTCAAAATTACTTTGAAGGGTGAACTAGGGACTGGTGTCAGTTGCATAGCTTCCCAAGGGGAATACTTCAAAGGTGACCATAGTGATAGTCAGCAATGAAATATGTAACACTTTTTCTAGGATGAGTTCATGAACTGAATTGGCAGTCTTTGTATAAAAAGGCATTATGGAAAACTGGGTCAAGTTAGACAAGACCTTCTCTCCTGCTCCAATCCACAACATGACAAGGAAACTATCAAATCAAATAAAATAATAACTATATTATGGTTTCTGAAGTTTCAAGAACCATCAACAGAAAAGAAATGCTGGATCCCTGGAAGACAAAGAACAAATAGTATTAAAGCTGCAAAGAAACAAAACGGAAGAAAATCGTAGCTAAAACAATGAAAGAGATGATGGACATGGAGGGAAGAGAGGTTTCAAGGGCTCCAAGCCTGTGTTCACAGATTCAACAGACCAGAGAGGAGCCCAGAGGTACTCATTGCTTTCTTCCCCACCTGTGTTGAGTAGTTGGCAGCTGTGGCTTTATCCTGAGTTGCTGGAGCTACAGAGGAGAGAAATGCTGCAAGTAGCTACTGATACTCACAAAGAAGTGACAAAAAGCATCTAGCAGGCCACTTATCTATCCCCACCCACAACTACGAGAGATGACTGCAAGTGAATAGAAAGGTGGCAAACAGGTATTCTCAAATACAAAAATTAGCTGATCATAAAAAGTTACTGAAGATTAAAGGAAAAGGAAAACCATAATAAGGAAAGGCTCTAAATCTGTACTGTCCAGTAGGATTTTCTATGATGACAGAAATGTTCTACATCTGAGTTTTCAACAGACAACGGCTCACCAAATGTTCTAGTGAACACTTGATACGTGGTTGTTGCCACTGACGAACTGAATTAAAAAAAATTAATTTATATCTAAATAGCAAGCAGATATTTTATTGAATAACATGCTGTAAGCTTAGTATACATAAGAGTTAACACCCAAGGAAATAGAGATAACAGAGCAAACAACAAAAAACAATTTAGTTGAGTTAATATTGTTTCCATCTCTTTAAGAGTTGCTTTGAGTTAATATTAAAGAGAATTGACTAGAGGTCTTAGTTAGTAATTGAAACATAGAGGTGGAGTCAAGATGGCAGACTAAGCACATGTCTCCCTATATCCCTCTAGAAACCAAGACCTGAACTGATAATCAAATGGAGCCTTTTGATCACCTTATCAGCCCCAGGACACAGCACAGGGCTGTTAATTTGGACTTCATACCACTGAGCGAAAATCCTCCTCTCTTTTGCTGACTCCCACTGCTGGCTAGCCCTGGCTCTCACAGACTGAGGGTAAACGCACCATTTTGACTTTTTTTTCCTCTGTCTTGGCTGGTGGGCGGAGCTGGGTCTTGCCTAGTGGCTAGACTCAGACGCACTGCTAGGGGGATAAGCAGGTGAAATTCCCATATTTTGAGAACCAGGCTTAGGACTCTGTTAATCTAGCCACTTTGGGCCTGTCTTTTTATCACTGCCACAGCAGGGTTTGTACAGAACTGCACTGCCAGTGTGTGGGATGCCCTGTTGGGTTCGGAGATTTTAGCAGGACCTAATTCTTAGCCTGGGAGCCAGAGCCTGCAAACAGGACAGGGCTTCTCCAACAGAAAAGCAGTAATTTACACAGTGTCGCTTACGGTGGGGGCCCTGCAACAGAAGCAGAGGAATCACTACTTCTTGGTACCTTTAGCCCTTCTGTCTGCTGCCTCTGTGGAGGGCGCCATCTTGGATACAGTGGCCGCAGCTGGACCTATTTCTTAGCTGGGGAGCCAGAGCCTACCCACAGGAGAGTGCTTTTCTACCAGAAAAACAGTACTTTACACAGTGTCATCAAAAGCTGGGCCCTGTCAGCAGAGGCCAACAGGGCAGTAGCATTGCTGTATTCTGAACTAGTTTGTGTCATCTGGGGTTGGATATAGAGGTGCTTACTTTGCCAGTTGAGAAGAGGGACCTCTACACCTGAAAACCTGACTGACTTGGCAAGTGGTCAGACACCTTTTGCTTTACATTTTAAGACAGCCTAGAAAAACATCTGCAGTCTATCCTCACAATATCTCTTCCAGCCTCTACTTACTCACATGGGACCGAAAAAGCAACAGACACTTGTGGCATACAAGAAATTACCCATGGCTTCAGAAGGCTCCCAAACAAAACAACCAAGGAATTTTCCAGATGAAGAAACTTTTATGAAAGTATCAGAAAGTGAATACAAAATGATTATATACAGAGCCCTCCTAGACCTTATACAAAATGCGGCAGAACAAAAGGAAAAATTAAAAAAGCTGTTCAATCTGATGGAACACCAGTACTCTGAAATCTAGCACTATCAAGAACAAAATCAAAGACATAGAAACTTCCATGCAAAGCCAAGAAAACAGGATGGAACAAATGGAAAAAGTAATTTCTGACTTGGAAGACAGAGCTACTGATACCAGTGTCTATGAACAGAAATCATAAAAAAGAAACAAGAAAACAACTAGTGTTTTGCTAAGAGAGCTCTCTGCACCCCACATTGGTGAGTGGCGTCTGGGGTCTTAAAAGCTGCCAAGCTGCCATCCGAGGACACAGCAAATGGTCCCAACTCAGCAGGAACGGATGCTCACCGAGGGCCAAAATGGCATGCGGTAAAGACAACCGAGAAGACAGAGAGACCCACAAGAGTGGGTGACTACATTGACCTGGGACCGGAAGAACCGGATGGTGCCCGGCCACCACCAGTGATAGCCATGACAGAGATCACAGAGAGGAGCCTCACTGGCAACACAAGAATAAAAAGAGATGCATCATGAGATCTCCACTAAAAGACCTCAATTGATGGTCCAGCGGTTTTGGGGTTCCTCTGAGAGCATGGCCCCCGGCCCTGATGCTGCCCGTTCCCATAAATTATAACAAAGGTCCACTCTTTGGACAGGAATGGAATGGACTTGGCAATGCAGAGTGACCATATATTGGAAGCACTCTATGGTTCTATACATCTATAGGATATCATCTTGCTGACCTCTGGCTGGAGGAAGGGGAGTGGACGGAGAGGAGGGGAAAGGAGACTGTTGGGAGGATGAGACATGTATGGAGCAGAGAGGAATAGTGTGCAGTCACCGGACAGGGAGAGCAGTGGAAGCTGCATATAGGGGGGCATGTAAATTTACATGTGAATGTACATTTTTACTCAGTTATGTTAAATAAAAAAAAATAAAAAAATAAAAATATCAAGGTAAAAAAAAAAGAAACAAGAAAAATGAAGAAACATTAATAAGCATGTGGGACTCTATTAAGAAAAACAACCTTCGATTAATTGGAGTCCCTGAACAGGGTGAGACATCTGAGAACACAGAGAGTATCCTTGCTGAGCTGCTGACAGAAGACTTCCCAGAAATCATGAAGGAAGAGAATATAGACATCTCAGATGCATATCATACACCACCCAATATAGATCTCAAAAGAAAGACTCCAAGACATATTATAATCAAGCTTAACAAAATGAAACATAAGGAGCAACTCTTAAAGGCAGCAAGACTCAAACCAAAGCTAACATTCAGAGGAAAACCCTATAGGCTCTCTTCAGATTTCTCAGCAGAAACCATGCTGGCATGGAGACAGTGGCATGACACATTCAAAGCCTTGAAGGAGAAGAACTTCCAACCAAGAATTATATATCCTGCAAAACTGTCTTTCAAATACAAAAATTAAATTAAGACATTCCCAGATAAACAGAAACTCAGAGACTTTGTAAAAACCAAACCAAAACTACAAGAAATACTGAAAGAAGTTCTTGGCTTTAGCTTAGAAGAACAAAACCACTAACTTTATATTTTAGAAAGACACACTACTCAAAACTCTACTCAGTTAGGGAAGGCTCCAAAGTCAATCACAACTTTAATACTGAAAGAAGCAATCCAGTGATCATCATGAAAACTATGGTGTCATCATATTAAAAAGAGGGATGTACTACAGTCATTATAGTCCTTCCAGATGGAGAGGAAGATGACAAGACTGGTAGCAATTAAAATTGGGTTTATGTATAGTTTATTAAAGGGGATTATAAGGGCAGCTATAAAGCACAACAAAGATGTATCATATCATTTCAAGAAATGTAACACAGAAGTCTCAACAACTACAAAATCAGCTCTGAAAAAGGTGAAAAATCAATTCACAAAAAAGAATGTCCCAGAACAGACTAATAAGAACAATAGGGAAAACATCAACACAAAAATAAACATATCACAATGGCAGCACTGAATACATACCTATCAATAATTACATTGAATGTGAATGGACTGAATACTCCAGTAAAGAGACATCGAGCGACATCTTGGATCAAAAGACATGACCCATCCATATGTTATCTACAAGAAACTCACTTGAGACCTAAAGATAGGAACGAACTGAAAATTAAAGGATGGAAGAATATATATATCAAGCTAACAATGAACAAAGAACAGCAGGGGTGGCAATTCTAATCTCAGACAAAATTGACTTTAATGTAAAATCGGCCATCATGGACAGAGATAGACACTATTTATTGCTGAAAAGTTCAGTACACAGGCAAGACTTAACTATATTAAATATTTATGCATCTAATATCAGAGCACCTAAATACGTCGAAGGAACACTGACTACACTCAAAAAAGAGTTAGATGACTCCACAATAATAGTGGGAGACTTCAACACTCCGCTCTCAATACTGGACAGATCATCCAGAAAAAAGCTCAGTAAAGATTACAGAAGACCTCATTGCCACAATTAACCAAATAAACCTCATCGATATATACAGAACTTTCTACCCATCAGAGACAACTACACCTTCTTCTCCAGTGCACATGGAATGTTCTCCAGAATTGACCATATATTAGGACATAATGCAATTCTCAACAAAATCCATACCACTGAATTACTGCAAAGCATCTTCTCAGATCATAAAGCCACAAAAGTTGAAATCAATAGCAGAAAAAAGCAGATAGAAAGCGGAACTCTTGGAAACTAAACAACACCTTGCTCAAAAAACCGTGGATTATAGAAGAAATCAAGGATAAAATAAAGAAATTCATGAACTCCAATGAGAATGAAAATACTTCCTACCAGAACCTATGGGATACAGCCAAAGCAGTGCTCAGAGGTCTGTTTATCTTCATAAATGCACACATCTGGAAGGATGAAAGAAACCAAATCAAGGAACTAACCTTACAGCTTGAATAAGTAGGGAGAGAACAACAGAGGAACCCCTCAGGCACCAGGAGAAACCAGATCATAAAGATTAGAGCAGAGCTAAATGAATTAGAGAATAGAAAAACAATTGAAAAAAATTGAAAAGACCAAAAACTAGTTTTTTGAAAAGATCAACAAAATTGACAAACCACTGGCTGAATTTACTAAAGAAAAGCAGGAAAGTAAACAAATAATCCAAATTAGAAATGAGAGGGGAGTTGTCACAACAGATCCAACAGAAATAAAAAATATGGTAACAGAATACTATGACAGACTGTACTCTAACAAATTTGAAAACATAGAGGAAATGGACAAATTCCTTGACTCATACCACCTACCCAAATTATCACAATGTGAAGCAGAACAACTTAATAAACCTGTCACAAAGGAAGAGATTGAAAATGTCATCAAAACACTGCCAACCAAAAAAAAAGTCCAGGCCCAGATGGCTTCACTGCAGAATTCTACCAAGCTTTTAGAGACTATTTCACAGTATACAAAGGGATGGAGTACTCGCAAACTCATTCTATGAAGTCAGCATAACCCTGATACCAAAGCCAGAGAAAGACCCAACAAAGGAGAACTACAGACCGATATCACTCATGAATCTAGATGCAAAACTCTTCAACAAAATTCTTACCAATAGAATACAACAACATATCAAAAAAAAAATAATCCATCCTGACCAAGTTGGATTCATACCAGGGATGCAAGGCTGGTTCAACATCAGAAAAACAATTAATGTGATTAACCCCATAAATAACACAAAAGACAAGAATCACCTGATTTTGTCCATTGATGCAGAAAAGGCATTTGATAAAGTCCAACACCCATTCATGCTAAAAACTGTTAGCAAAATAGGCATAGACAGAAAATTCCTCAACACAATAAGGGCCATTTATACAAAGCCAATTGTCTACGTCATCCTGAATGGAGAGAGACAGAAAGACTTTCCTTTGAGAACAGGAACTACACAAGGATGCCCACTCACACCTCTCCTATTCAACATTGTACTAGAAGTTCTAGCCAGAGTAATTAGACAAGACCAAGAAATAAAGGGCATCTGCATCCGCAAAGAAGAAGTCAAAATCTCGCTGTTTGCAGATGATGTGATTGTATATGCAGAGAAGGTCAAAGAATGTATAAGTAAACTACTCAAACTGATAGAAGAGTTTAGCAAAGTCTCAGGACACAAGATAAACATAAGTAAATCAGTAGGATTCCTTTATACCAACAATGAGACTGTTCATGAAGAAATCATCAAATCAATACCATTTATGATAGCCCCTAAGAAGATAAAATACCTAGGAATTAATCTAACTAGAGAAATAACAGATCTTTATAAAGAGAACTACAAGCCCTTACTACAAAAAACTAAGAGAGACTTAGATAAATGGAAAAACCTACCCTGTTCATGGATAGGAAGAGTTAACATGATGAAAATGTCTATTTTACCTGAAGCAATCTACTTATATAATGCAATCCCAATACAAGTCCCAGCATAATTTTTCAATAAGACGGAGAAACAAATCATCAATTTTGTTTGGAAAGGGAACAAGCCCCAGATAAGTAAGGTACTACTAAAGAAAAAAAACACACTGGGAGGCCTCTCATTACTCGACCTTAGAACATACTACACTGCCACAGTCGTCAAAACAGCCTGGTACTGGTACAAGAATAGATAGATCGATCAATGGAACAGAATCGAGAACCCAGAGATGACACCATCTGCCTATGAACAGTTGATATTCGACAAAGGCCCTAAGACATTAAACTGGGGTAAAAACAGTATCTTCAACAAATGGTGCTGGCAAAGTTGGATATCCATCTGCAATAAACTGAAACAAGATCTATATCTTACACCTTATACAAAAACCAACTCCAACTGGATAGAAGACCTAAATACCAAACCTAAAATGATAAAGCTCATCCAAGAAAAGCTAGGCACAACAATGGAAGTTTTAATACACAATGTGGACAGACTCCAAAATCTGTCAAACAAAGCACAATCAATAGAAAATAGATAAATGGGAACTATTAAGAATCAAACACTTTTGCTCATCCAAAGACTTTATTAATAGAATTAAAAGAACACCTACAGAATGGGAAAAAATATTTGGCAACTCTATGTCAGACCGACGCCTGATCTCCATAATCTGTAAGATACTACAAAATATCAATGAGAAGATAAATCATCCAATTAAGCAATGGGCAAAGGAGATGGACAAACATTTCTCTAAAGAGGAGATCCAGGCAGCCAAAAAACCCATGTGGACATGTTCATGATCTTTAGTTGTTAAAGAAATTCAAATCAAGACGACAATGAGATACCATCTCACCTCAACAAGGTTTGCCATGATCCAAAAAACACAAAACAACAAATGCTGGAGAGGCTGTGGAGAAAGTGGAACGCTCCTACACTGTTGGTGGGGTTGTAAAATGGTCCAGCCTCTTTGGAAAGCCATCTGGCGCTTCCTTAAAAAAATGGATATAGATATACCATTTGACCAAGTAATTCCACTACTTGGAATATATCCTACAGAATCAAAGCCTTTCACACCAACGGACACATGCACCAGAATGTTTATCACAGCACAGTCCATGATAGCAAAAAGATGGAATCAACCCAGATGCCAACAACAGAGGAATGGATAGGTAAACTATGGTATATATACTCAGTGGAGCACTATGCAATGTTAAAGAATAACGATGATTCCAGGAAACATCTTATAACCTGGTTTCAACTGGAAAACATTATGTTAAGTGAAAGTAGTCAGAGACAAAAGGACAAATATTGTATGAGACCTCTACAATAAGATCTCAAAAACAGACTTATGTATAGAAGAAAAGACTCTTCCACAGCTGCAAGGGAGGGGAGGGAGGGAGGGCGAGGGGCGAAGGGTTCAGATTAGATAGTTGCTAGAAATCTGGTTGGGTGAAATCAGTGATAGCACACATTAGAAACAAGAAAAATATTAAGTGGACTTCAACATAACTTGAATTCTCCTTCCATCTTAACCCAATATTGCAAGGACAGAGTAGCTGGGGTAGGGGGCAGGGGACCATGCTCTTAGGTGAAATCAAGGCCAATTGGCACAACTAGCGTTTTGCTAAGAGGGCCCTCTGCACCCCACATGGGTGAGTGGCATCTGGGGCCTTAACAGCTGCCAAGCTGCCATCCGAGGACACAGCAAATGGTCCCAACTCAGCAGGAACAGATGTTCACCGAGGACCAAAATCACATGGGGGAAAGACATCTCAGAAGACAGAGAGACCCACATGAGTGCGTGCCTACATCGACTTGGCACCAGAAGAACCGGATGGTGCCTGGCCACCACCTGTGATAGCTGCGATGGAGCTCACTAAGTTGAGTCTCACTGGCAACACAAGACTAAAAAGGGGTGCCCCCTGAGATCTCCACTAAAAGACTGCAACTGATGGTCCAGTGGCTTTGGGGTTCCCCTGGGAGCATGGTCCCTGGCCCTGATGCTGCCCTTTTCCATAAATCATAATGAAGATCCACTCTTCGGATATGAATGTATTGGACTTGGCAATGCAGAGTGACCATATATTGGATGCACTTTATGGTTCTATGCATCTATAGGATATCATCCTGCTGACCTCTGACTGGAGGAAGGAGAGTGGGTGGAGAGGAAGGGAAAGGAGACTTTTGGGAGGATGAGACATGTATGGAGCAGAGAGGAATAGTGTGCTGTCACTGGGCAGGGAGAGCAATGGAAGCTGCATATGGGTGGGCATGTAAATTTATACAGGAATGTACATTTTCACTCAGTCATATTAAATAAAATAATAATAATAATGAAAGAAACATAGATCATCAAAACTTGAAACTTAGTAAATGGTCTAAGACAGACTTAATGATATAGGTATTAGGAAGACTGACCTGAAGAAGTCTCTCTAAGCACAGTGAAAAGGAAAAAAAGTCAAGCTGAGAGATGGAGGCAGTACAGAAGGAAAGAACAGCAGAGAATAGAAGAGGAAATAATTAAAGAATTAATAAAAGAATGTTTCCCAATTGCTGAAGAAAGCAATTAATCATCAGATTGAATGTTCCCAGGAAAAAAAGACTCACATCGTTTTCTATAACAAAGATAAAGAGGAAAAGCCTAGAGGCATCTGGAGAGAAGAAACTGGCCACCAATAACATATTAAACTGGTATAAACTGTATACAAGAAAACAGTGGAACACCATCTCCAATGTTCCAAAGAGAATTGAAGTATTCAGTTAAGAGTTTTTTATGTTTTACGGGGAGAATGTTTGCCACCTTCGTATTCCCTGAAGAATTTCTTGAGGAGGTACTTACATTTAAAAAACTAATGAGTTCAAGAAAGAGGAAAACGTGGATCGCTGAAATTACAGTGAACAAGGAAATTGGTAAAACTTTTAGTAAAGTCTGGATGATTACTGAGACATAATGTAAACATTTAAAAAAATAGCAATTTGGAACTTGGATTCTGTTCCTCATAATCTATAAAGATGATCTCCAACTTGAAAGGTGTTAAGTCAGAGAAGAGGAGAAAAGTTAAAACATGCTAATGGAGAAAAGTTCTTGATTGGTTCTAGCCGTTGATAGAAAATCGTAAGTTAAAAGATGCAAATTTAAAAGCAGCCAACAAAAGATGAAGCCAAAACCAAACCCAGAGCTGTGAAATCAATTCTAACTCATAAGAATCCTACAGGACTGAGTAGAGCTGCTCCATAGGGTTTCCAAGGAGCACCTGGTGGATCTGAACTGCCAACTTTTTGTTAGTAGGTGTAGCTCCTAACCACTATGCCACCAGTGTCTCCAACAAAACACGAGGGATTAGAAAATCAACTTGTAAATCATTTGAACGATTCTTTTTTTTTAAAAAGGTGGGGGCAGATAATATTTAATCTTTTTTCTTCAAAGGCAGAAAAAGAGAAAAAAATAAGAAGACAGTAAGATAAAGAAGAAACAAAATAATAGGCTAAGTCTAAAAATATCACTAACAATATGAAAAGGAAGGAAATTCCCTTATTAAAGGGCAAAATCCTGCTGTATGCTGTTTACACAGATGTATTTCAAACCAAAGGACAAGAGCATTTTGTATATGAATGGATGAGGAAATATACCAAGCAAATAATAACAAAAGTAAAGCAGATATATTAGAATCAGAAACTCCCAAGGTGATGCAAATGGGTTTGCTCTCAGCTATTAACAAAAAAGTTGATGGTTCGAATCCAGCCACTGGCACTGAGGAAGAAACGTCTTGTCATCTGCTTCTGTAAAATTACAGCGAAGAAAATCTCGTGGAGCTCAGTTCTACTCTGTAAGATGCTGGGTCTCCAGAAGTCGAAATCCATTCAGTGACAACAGGTTTGTTTTTTTTACCTGTATTAGACAAAATGGAATCCAAGGCAAAAAGGATAAAAAGAAATGAAGATATACAGATAAAAGATAGTCTTCTAAAAATAGAAAATTTATATGATTCTTTACCTATCTAACAATTTCAGCTTCAAAAGTATATTAAAGCAAGTACTGATAGAAACCAAAGAGCAATGAACAAAACTGTGATCACAGAGGAAGGCTTTAACAGGCCTGTTTTAGTTGGCTAGCGCTGCTCTAACAGAAACACCACAGGGTGGAAGTCTTTAAAAAGGGAAGTTTATTCTTACACAGTCTGGTAGGCTACAAGTCCAAGCTCAGAATGTCCGCTCCAGGAGAAGGCGTTCCACCTTGTTGGCTCTGGAGGGAAGCCCAGTGTTACATCAGTCTTCGCCCAGGGAGCATCTTGGCACAGGAACCTCAGGTTTGAAGGACATTCTTCTCCCCAGGGCTGCTTTCTTGATGGTGTAAAGTTCCCAATTCTCTGCTTGCTTTCCTTTCCTTTTATCTCTTGTAGGATGAAAGGACTAAGGGCAGTACAAGCCATACTCCAGGGAAACTCCCTTTATAGTGGGGCAGGGAGGTGATCCTGTGACAGGATTTACAATCCCACCCTAATCCTTTAACACAAATCACAAAACGGAGGACAATCAAAAAATACTGGGAATCATGGCCCAGCAACATGGCTATACATATTTTTGGGGGGACACAATTCAATCTATGACAAGGCCCATCTCAGAAATTTACAAGTCAAATAGATGCAAACAATAATAAAAATAATAGAGGATTTATGTGGCACAGTTAACAAACTTTAACTAATACATAATTTATAACCTGAAAACTGAAAACATATTTTTTCAAATACTTTTCCCAAATTGTTTTTATTGTGGTAAAAATATACGTAACAAAACATTTGCCAGTTCAACAAGTTTACATGTATAATTCAGTGATCTTGGTTACATTCTTCATATTGTACAAGCATCATCACTATCAAAGGTATCGTGAACTTGTCATGCAAAAAGTTACACACACACTGCTCTGTAACTCTAGCTGTGCTCCCCACCCTGTGACAGCACACTCCTCCTTTCCCCCTGGATTTCCCGTGTTCATTCCACCAGCTCCAGTCCCCCTCCGCCCTCTCATCTCTCCTCTGGACAGGAGCTGCCTGGACAGCCTCATGTGTCTACTTAAGGCAAGAAGCACACTCTACACCAGTATCATTTTATGTCTTATAGTCCAGTCCATTCTTTGTCTAAAGAGTTGGCTTTGGGAACGGTTTCAGTCCTGGGCTAACAGAGTCTGGAGGTAATATCTTCCAGGGCACTTCCAGTTTGCTGGACCATTAAGTCCGGTCTTCAGCAGAGTTTGAGTTCTGCACACCCATTTTTCTCCCACTACATCAGAGACTCTATGTCGTATTCCCTGTCAGGGTGACCAGCACCATCTAGTTTTTGTAGTTTCATGCTGATATATATAGTCTCTGGATTATGTGGCCCTTTCTGTCTCTTGGGCTCATGTTTTCCTTACGTCTTTGATGTTCCTCATTCTTCTCTGCTCCAGGAGGGCTGGTACTGATTGGTGCTACTTAGACGGCTACTTGCTAGTTCTGAAGACCCTAGACACCACTCACCAAAGTGTGGTGCAGAATATTTTCTTAAAAAACTTTGTTGAGCCAGTTGACCTGAATGTCCCCTGAAACCATGGTCCCCAGACCCTCGCCCCTGCTACTGTCCTTTGAAATGTTGGATTATGTTTAGGAAATTTCTTAGCTAGTCAAACACATTTATAACATTCAAGTGCACACAAAACTTGATAAATTAAAATAAAATCATACCAGACATTTTCTCTGCCCACAGTGCATGAAAATAAGAAATTAACATTAAAAGGATGGAGTGGGGGTGAGCCTCTACCTATTTGAAATGTCAGTTCGTTCATGCCTGATTTAGCTCTGCTATAGCTCATCTCCAGGTGTACTTATGGGTATAAGTCTTACATATGAATGTCACCGTGACGGTACCCCACTGAGGGGAACATTTTGTGAACGTTTGCTTCTGGGAATAAAGTCTACATTCTCAGCCCGGCATTCAAAGCTCTGCATAATCTGACCTCAGCCTGCTTTTCCTTTGTCACCTCTCCTGGTCTCCATATGCAAATAACCACATGTTCTTGGTATGCTTGCCATTTCTTTGATGTTCCTTCTCTGTTAAGGCCCCTGTGCCTTTATTTATATTTTTGTGCAACATAAGTGTCAACCTCTAGAACATACTGTTTAATTATAATATCCATTATTTATTAAATGCTGCTCTGGGGGGCACGGTGGTTAAGAGCTTAGCTGCTAACTAAAAGGTCAGCAGTTCACACCCACCAGCTGCCCCTTGGAAGCCCTATGAGATGTTCTACTTTGTCCTATAGGGTCACTATGAGTAGGAATCAACTCAAGAGCAACAGGTCTGGCTTTTTTAGTATAGGGCAGAGCCCTAGTGGTGCCATGGTTAACAGCATGGTTAAGAACTGCTACCTAAAAGGTCAGCAGTTTGAATCCACCAGCTGCCCCTTAGAAACTACGAGGCAGTTCTTCTCTGTCCTCTAAGGTCACTATGAGTTGGAATTGACTCACACAAAGGGTATTGTCTTGTTTTAGGTTTAGTATAGGGCAGGACCGCTGTCTGTCTCTCAGCTTGTCATGTGGTGTGTTGCTTGCATGTGGTGTGTTGCTGGTGTTTCAAATACCAGCAGGATCACCTATGGTAGACAGATTTCAGCAGAGCTTCTAGATGAAAACAGATTAGGAAGAAAGGCCTGCTGATCTCCTTCTCAAGATTAGCCAATGAAAACCTTATGGATCACAACAGAACACTGCCCAGCTTGCTTGCTTTGGACGTATCAGAAGGAATCAAGTTTTTAGAGGTGGACATCATGTTTGGTAAAGTAAAGTGCACCAAAGGCAAGAGAGACCCTTCGTGAGATGACCTGGCACAACAGCTAAAACAGTCAATTTGAATGTGCTGGTTATCATGAGAACAATGTCCTGCTATGCACTAAGGTCACTGTGAGTCAGAGGTGACTATCTGTCTAGCTATCTGTCTGTTAGCCATCCAGCCACCCAGCCACCCACCCAGCCAGTCAGCCAGCCAGCCAGCCAGCCAGCCAGCCACCCAGCCACCCAGCCATCCAGCCACCCAGCCAGCCAGCCACCCAGCCAGCCAGCCAGCCAGCCAGCCACCCAGCCAGCCAGCCACCCAGCCACCCAGCCAGCCAGCCAGCCGGCCAGCCACCCAGCCACCCAGCCACCCAGCCACCCAGCCATCCACCCACCCACCCATCCACCCATCCATCCATCCATCCATCCATCCATCCATCCATCCATCCATCCATCCATCCATCCATCCATCCATCCATCCATCCATCCATCCATCCATCCATCCATCCATCCATCCATCTATCCATCCATCCATCCATCCATCCAACAGGAGCTATTCCAATCACTTTATATGCATTAACTATGAAGTAGGTGTTATTATTCCCATTTAAGAGATGAGATAACTGACAAACATAGGCTGAGGATCTTGCCTAAGACCTCACAGCTAGTCCACAGCATAGCTGGCTTCATAGCCCACACTCCTTGCTTCCATGAACACTCATTCTACAATGCCCTGTTTCTTACCTATTCTAACTGTGTAAATCTCACCTCTTCAACTTGACTGTAGAGTCCAGCAAACCAGGACCCGGGGAGTCAAATCTTGCCAACTGTCTGCTCTAGTAAATAGTTTTTTGGGACACAGCTGTGCCCATTCATTTCCATAATGTTTATGTCTACCTTCTACAGAAATGACTAGTTGTTAACACAGATTATATAGCCCACAATGTCTGCAATATCTATATGGTCCTTTATGGAAGAAGTTTTGCTGACCCCTAGAGAGAAGAGATACTGGCTTCCTGTTCATCATCACTGAGGGGGGTAGTGCAGGGAAGAGGTGGGCAGGAGAAAAACTCTTGGCATTGCTTGTTAGGTGAAAAATAAATGATCAAGAATTGACTGTGCAGGAAATAGAGGTGTTGCTCTTTGAGCCTCAAGAATTCTCATATTGGGGGACAGGAAGCAGTGTCAGCAGATGGCTATTACCCTTGCAGCAGAGGTTAGAACACAGGCTTTGGAGCTAGATAGACCTGAGTTTGACTCCCAGTTGCTACTTCCCACCTATATGACTTTAGGCAGGTTTCATGCTCTTTCTGGACCTCTCAGCTTGCTTCTTAGTAAATCATGGGTGGTAACTTCTGCCTTTAGCGCAGATCAAGATTCAAGTAAGATAATGCACAGAAAACACCTAGGATATAGAAGCCCCAATAAATGGTCATTCTTTTTAGTTGTGGACACCAAATCTGTTCCAAGTTTGATCTTGTATCATTACACCCACCATACCAAACCCACTGCCATCAAGTAGATTCTGACTCATAGAGGCCCTGTAGGACAGAGTTGAACTGGGAACTGCCTCATGGAGTTTCCAAGGACTGCCTGGTGGACTTGTACTGCTGACCTTTCAGTTAGCAGACACACTCCTTAACCAGTATGCGACACCCATGGTTAGTTTCACATACCAACCCCAGCACCCACAAGCCATAAGCTTTTTTACCTGGGTGATCCTCTACATAGAAGACCACAGTTGCCCTGTTCTTCCTAGGCCCACCTTCTAAAATCCTCGTGGTTCTGCACTAGTTCTTAGTCCAGCTCCAACCCTCCCTGACTTCTCTACCCCACTCCTCTCTCCCTGGTCTCATCCATTACACTTACAATCTTTGTTGCTTTGTTTTGTGTACCATTATCAATCTCCTGACATTGTTCTCTGGGTGTTTCCTGTGACCCCAAACACCTGCCCACACAGAGCTGCCCACACTAGGCATCCAATGAACCCCTGAGTGCTGGAACTTGATTTAACAGCAGTGGACAAGGCAGCAGCTGCCATGCAGTCCACGCCTGGCTCAGGCTGAGTAAGTACCTCTGATCATTCAAGGGTGGCCTCTTCATTCCCAGCCACCCTCAGACATTGTCCCCTGCCTGCTGTCCCAGGGCTTGAAATTCCTACCATCTGGGAGGCATTTCTTTGTAATTATTCTTACCCTCAGGAAGTTCCTCTGCTAAAACACAGGCAATTCCTATGAACAGGTCACCTGTGTCCAGGTTCTTATCTGCAGTCACAGCCTCCAGGGTCTCAACTAATCATGGGGCGGTTGCAGCCACAAGTGAGATTCTTTATCTAAAAACAATTTCAACATTCTGAAGCAAAATGTAAAAGCCAAAGATAATTATTTAAGAACCCCCCCCCCCACAAAAAAAACAAACCTGTTGCCATCAAGTAGATTCTGAGACATAGGGAAACCTATATGTCAAAGTAGAACTGCTCCATAGGGTTTCCAAGGAGTGTGTGGTGGATTTGAACTGCCAAACTTTTGGTAGCTCTTAACCACTACACCACCAGGGAAGATAATTAGTAGTCATTGTTAAAGGTGGTAACAGCCATCACTTTCATTTTATGGCAAATACAAGGTGCCAGGGATAGGCACTTTCCCTCCCAAAGCCCACTGACCAGCTGGCCACCAACTCAGTCCAATTCTAAGCCTGCTCTGGAGTCTTGCAGTAAAGAAGGGGTTGTTGGCACAGCTGGCTTGTAGACACTGTAGATACCCAGAGTCCCAGAACCAGGAAGGCTCTTGAAACTCTTGTTTCACAGAGGAAGAAACTGAGACCCATAGAGAAAGCTGTTCACTCATCCAAAGTGCAGAAATCTAAGTAGAAAAGTAACCAAGTGCTAAAGAAGCTCAATGGGGCTAGGGACAGGAGAGGTCAGCAGGCAGGACAGGGCCAAAGTTGTATTAAGGGCATGGCCCTCTTGGCTATGCTGGGTCTCTGAGAGGGCTACACATGTCCACACTCAGCCCAGACAGCAGACAGACAGACTTCTGTATCCACTATCCAGTCATTCAGGCTGTAGGAGCCCCCACCTTGCCTGGGGCCACTGTTAAGGGGAGGCCTCCCATCCCCAGTGCTTGGCCCAGGAAGAGAAAGTCCAGAACAATGCCTCTAAACTGAAAACATTTTTGTCTTTCTCCTTGGAACAATGGCCATTAACAGTCATGAAACTGGGACATAAATGGACCATGAACCCCTGGGGCCTGAGAGCAGGGAGCTGTGGGGTGGGGGAGGTGTTGGGGGGACAGAGATCTGGGAAGAGACTTTCTTTACCACCTCCTGCCACCCCCAGCCTTCCTGAGAGCACTCCTGGTGGCTTGTGACTTTTCCTTTTAGAACACTGTTTAACTCCTACCCTTCACCCTCTCATGGGACCATAAGGGGCTGCACCATACACCTTTTCATATACCCTAGCCATTCCCTGGACACCACACACCAGGAATTCCAGGAACTGCAACCAGGGGACTGCTTTAAATGGTTCCACCAACACCTCAAAGGAATCATCCTTGGTTCTCCCAAAAGCCTCAGAGCCCCTGCTGGGGAGTAGGCAGGGCCATGCCAGTGAGCTGGAGGCCAGTGGGTGACCCCAATTCTCTTTCTGGGGAACCCCCAGCCTCAAGTTTTTTAGGGGGGTAGCTGAGACAATAGGCCCCTCTGAGAGAGGAAGATGACGCATTCTTCTGCAGCCACAAGCCACTTTTGATGGGTCCGCCCCAAAAGAGAGCAATGGAAACCTCATCCCACCCAGCATGGCTTTTGTCCGCACCACATATTTGTCTTATTTGGAAGATTTTTGTGGGTTTTCTCGTCTTTCTTAAGCACTTACTTCCCTGAGGGGGACAAAGGCCACTGCGGGGCTGAGAGAAGGGAGTGAGAAGCATTCTTGGGGAACCATGCCTGGCGGTCTGTGGCACATTCAGGGATGAGGGAATCTGCCCCCACAACACCTTCAGTACCCAAAAGGGGCACACCTGGGTGCAGGCCACAGTGGGGCCTCACCTTCTCTCTGGGAGATTTATACCTCCCCTGCTTCTCTCCGGGGCCCTGTGCCTTCATTCTCTCCCCTCAACAGCCCCGTGTCTCTCTGGCTTCCCCCTTTATTTCTTCATCCTCCATTCTTCCAGCCAACCAGATCCTTGTCCTTTCCTGCCCCCTGGCCTTTGCTCACACTCTCCTCTCCCTTGGAGCATCCTCCCCTTCCTTCCGACCTGTCTGAATTCTGAGGCTTCCCTCAAGGACTCACCCCTAGCTTAGGGGTCCCCCTGCACTACTTCAGCTGGCAGGGTCTCCTGCATGTGAGCTCCCAAACACGTGTTCTTCCCCTTCTATGATTCTAACCAGAATCTGCCCTTAGTCCATCAGCCCAGCTGAGACCATGGCTTTGATCCTTTGGTCCCTCTCTTATCATGCCTTGTATTAAGCAGTTGCTCAATTAACATTTGTTGGTTTGGGGATTCTCAAAGCCTGGCCATAGACCAAATTATAGAATCACAGCAGTGGAAGGAACCTAACTCAAGGACTGAGTTTGTAGTTGAAAGACTGACTTGAATTCCCGCATAGAGATGTTCTGGCTTTAGCTTACATGCCTCTAGTGACAGGGATCTCACCACTCCTTTGGGCAGCCCATCCTTTACCTGATAGCTCTGACTGTAAGAAAGTTCTTCCTCATCCTAAATTAAAATCTGCTATCCAGCGGCTTTCTTCACCCTTCTCTGAACAAGCTCACATAAAATTATTCCAATCCCTCATACCATACACAGAAAGAAATTAAAAATGGAATAAAGACCTAAATGTGAAAACTAAAACCATAAAATTCTTAGAAGAAAAATGCTGGGGCAACAGTGGTGAGGTTAGCTTTTAACAACAGGTTAACTAATATAATAACAAAAATACAGACAACAAGAGACAAAATCAATAAATGGAATCTCATAGAAATTAAACAATTCTGTTCAACAAAAGACTTTACCAAACAAGTGAAAAGACAAGCTATCAACTGGAAGAATATCTTCAGAAACCCTATCTCTGATAAGAATCTAATATCCACAATGTATATAAAACTTCAACAACTTAACAACAAAAAGGCAAATAATCCAATCAAAAATTTTTGTAAAAGACTCAAACAGACATTCAATCAGAGGACATTCAAATGGCCACCAAGCACATGAAAAGATGCTCGGCACCATTAGCCATCAGACTCATGCAAATCAAAACACAATGAGATACAATTTCACCCCAATCAGAATGCCAGGATGAAAAACAAAATCAGAAAATAACAAATGTTAGTGAGGGTATGAAGAAATTGGAACCCTTATCCATTGCTGGTAAAAATGTAAAATGATACAGCTGTTACTTATGGTTTGCCTGCATGCAGTGTATTGGTTTCTCAAAAAATGAAAAATAGAACTACCATGAAATCACTGCCACTGAGTTGGGTCTAACTCATAGCGACCCTAGAGGTCAGAACAGAACTGCCCCATAGAGTTTCCAAGGAGCGTCTGGTGGATTTGAACTGCCGACCAGTTCCTCAAAGACTTGAAGACAAATTCAAACAGAAACTTGTACGCTGATGTTCATTACAGTACTATACACAACATCCAAAAGGTGGAAACAACCTAAATGCCCATCAGTGGATGAATGGATAAGCAAAATGTGGTACACACATACAGTGGAATACTACTCAACCGGTAGGAGAAATGAAGTCTTGGTACATGCTATAATGTGGATGGAGCTTGAAGGCATTATGTTGAGTGAAATAAGTCAATCACAGAAGGACAGTATTGTATGATCTCACCTGTATAAAAAGACCAGCACAGGCAAACATATAGAGACCAACATTGATTAGTGGTCACTAGGGGTGGAGGTTATTGCATTATAGAGTACCAAGTTTCAGTTTATGGTGACAGAAAAGTCATTTTCATTAAGGGTAGGGTTACATAGCCTAATAATGTAATTGCTGCAATTAGTTGTAAACCTGTAAAAACTGGACTCGGCAAAAGTTGTATGATAGACATATTTACAATGACTGTCTTAGGCTGGGTTTTCTAGGGAAGCAAAACCAGTAACACATGTAGGTACAAGGAAAGATTTATAATATATATATATATATATAGACAGATAGATAGATACAAATATAGGAAACAGCTCACGTAATCATAGAAGCTGAATGTTCCAAGTTCTAGCACAAGCCTCACGTGTCCACGGAAGCTGAGGAACCCAAGGTCAGCAAGTCAGAGACCAGAGTTGCAGATCACCGGTTGTGTAGGTCAGTGGATCCCAAGCTGGTGGCGAGATGAAGCGACAGAGGCTGGCAAACCCAGGATCGGCAGGTCAGGGAGCAGGACTGGGCAGAGGCTGGCGAGTGCAGGATCGACAGGTCAGGGAGCAGGACTCTCAAGTGCTGACTGTAAGGACTGATGAGCCCAACAGCTGCTAGCTCAAGTCCGGAACCAGACGCTGGAACAAGAGAGCAGGAGCTCCTAGCCACGTGAACGATCAGCAGCTGTAGTCTAAGGTCACGAGATGAGAGCCGAGGGGCAGGGAGCCACCACAAACCCCGCCCTGCCACTTAACACAGCAGCCAAATAGGTAGTAGCCAAGTCGACATAGTCCTGACCACCACAATGACCAAAAAAGACAAAAAAAAAAAACTAGCTGCTGAGACTGCTTGCATACAACAAAACACCATTGGAATTTGGTTCCTTGATTTGGAGGTTTAGGATCATGGTTTCATGGGACTTCCCAGCTAATTGGCCTGGTAACATATTTAGTGCTTTTGTCCTACCTCCTAATTCGCTGGGTAGTACCTGGGGTCTTAAAAGCTTGCAGATGATTGTGCAACACAGAATGATTGTTCTCTATTCACCTGGAGCAAGAGAGGAAGAGATCTCAGAAGAAATGGAATGTGTGGCTAATTGCCTCCGTGAACAACTGTCTTTTTTGCCATGAGACCAGAAGAACTGGGTGATAACTGGCTACTGTTACTGAACATACTGATCAAAGATTCTATAGAAGAACCCCAAATAAGGGCTGTCACACGAACAGATACATGCACCCCAATGTTTATTGCAGCACTGTCCACAATAGCAAAAAGGTAGAATCAACCTAGATGCCCTTCAACAGATGAATGGATAAACTATGGTATATTCACACAACGGAATATTATACATCAACAAAGAACAATGGTGATTTTAGGAAACATAACATGGAGTAAGTAATCTGGAAGACGTTACACTGAGTGAAATTAGTAAATTGCAAAAGGACAAATGTTGTTGTTGCTAGGTGCCATCGAGTCAGTTCTGACTCATAGCAACCGTGTGAACAGACCGAAACACTGCCTGGTCTAGTGCCACGTCCACAATCGTTTTTATGCTTAAGCCCGTTGTTGTGGCCACTGTATCAGTCCATCTTGTCAGATGTCTTTCTCTTTTTCACCGACCCTCCACTCTACCAAGCATGATGTCCCCCTCCAGGGACTGATCCCTCCTGACAACATGTCCAAAGTACGCAAGACGCAGTCTTGCCGTCTTTGCTGCCAAGGAGCACCCTGGTTGTACTTCTTTCAGAACAGATCTGTTTGTTCTTTTGGCAGTCCATGGTACAGTCAACATTCTTCTCCAACACCACAATTCAAAGGCATCAATTCTTCTGTCGTCTTTGTTCATGGTCCAGCTGTTGCATGCATATGATGCGACTGAAACTACCATGGCTTGGGTCAGATGCATTTTAGTCTTCAAGGTGACCTCTTTACTTATGAATACCTTAGTGAGGTCCTTTGCAGCAGATTTTACCAATGCAATGTATCTTTTGATTTCTTGACTGCTGCTTCCATGGGCATTGATTGTGGACCCAAGTAAAACGAAATCTGTGACAACCTCGATCTTTTCTCCATTTATGACAATGTTGCTTACTGGTCCAGTTGTGAGGATTTTTGCTTTCCTGATGTTGAAGTGCAATCCATGCTGAAGGCTGCGGTCCTTGAACTTCATCAGTAAGTGTCTCAGATCTTCTCCATTTCCAGCAAGTTAGGTGGTGTCGTCTGTGTTGTTAACGAGTCATCCTCCAAACCTGATGCCACATTCTTCTTTATATAATCCGGTTTCTCAGATCATTTGCTCAATATACAGATTAAAAAAAGGACAAATATGAGACTACTATTATAAGGACTCAAGAAAAGGTTTAAACAGAAGAAAATAGTCTTTGATGATCACAAGGGTGGGGAAGGAGAGAGAGGGAGAATTCATTAGTTAGATAGTAGATAGAAACGGGTTTAGGTGAACAGAGTGATAGCTCTTAGTAGAAGGGAGGTCAGCACAGCTGGACTAAACCAAAAGCTAAGAGGTTTCCTAAATGTAACCCAACACTTCAAAGGGCAGAAGTCTGGAGACCATGGTTTCAAGGTGCATCTAGATCAACGGGCATAGCAAACTTTTATACAGAAAATGTTGTACACCTCACTTGGTGAGTGGCATCTGGGATCCTAAAAGCTAGCAAATGGCCATCTAAGCAGCATCAGTTTGTCCTAACCCACCTGCAGCAGAGAAGAATGAAGGACATCCAAGACATAAGGAAAACACGAGCCCAAAAGACAGAAAGGGCCACATAACCCAGAGATTACATCGGCACGAGACCTGAAAAACTAGATGGTGACTGTCTACCAGCAATGACTGCCCTGACAACGAATACAACACAGAGTCTCTGACACAGTGGGAGAGAAATGGGTGCACAGAACTTGAACTCTGTTAAAAGACAAGACTCAGTAGTCTGACAAACAGGAGGGTCCCCAAAAGACATGGCCCCCAGCCTCTCTGTTAGCCCAGAGCTGAAAACATTCCCAAAGACAACTCTTTAGACAAAGATTGGACTTGACTATAAGACATAAAATGATACTGGCAAAGGCTGACCAGGCAGCTCCTGTCCAGAGGTGAGATGAAAGGGTAGAAGCAGACAGGAGCTGGCTGAATGACTGTGGGAAATGCAGAGTGGAAAGGAGGAGTGTGCTGTCACAGGCTGCGGAGAACAGCTAGTGCTACCTGTGTGTCAGGTGTTGTATGACAAATTGACTCACACTTTAGACTTTCACTTAAAGCACAATAAAATACTAAAAAGAAGAAAGAATCCTAACTCACAGGAGGAAAATGTGGAAAAGAATTTCAAATTCTCATGGATGCCAGACTCTCTGGAGCCCTTGAGGCAGGATAAATTCCTGAAACTATTGTTCTGAGACAATCTTTAAACCTTAAACCAAAAATTTCCTCTGATGTCTTCTTTAGACTAAACAGTAGTTTAGCTTAACTAGTAAAGAATGTCTGCCTTGAGCATTATGCTCTTTTAATATCTACCTGTATGGGATCAAATTGGCAATAGCAACTTGAAAGACTAGACGGGAAACCTGGGATGAAAGATTAGATAGGAAGCTTGGTGCAATGAGTTTATGTTAACAGGTGCAGGGTGGAGGTGGGTGGACAATTCAGAAAGGAGGGTGAGGATGGCTGCACAACTTGAAGAGTGTCTTCGGTGTCACTGAATTATACATATAGAAACTATTGCTGTATGTTTTTGCTGTGTATGTGCTCAACAACAAAAATAAAATAAATTACTAAAAAATAACTATTCTAATCCCCTTCCCATACACCCACCTATCTCTACCATCTTCTGTTTTTCAGGGGGAAATACCTCTAGCCCTAACCTTAAGGGCCTTGATATCCCGACAACCATGGACTTCAGGTGTCCCTCTCCGTGACCTTGCTGGGCTTCCCCTTGCTAAACTCATTCTCCTGACAAAATTTCCTCTCTGTCTGATCAAGGTAAATATCAGATGTCTTTTGGGTGGGACTTGCCTTTATGTAGCAATTTGAGATGTCCTAGAAAATCGTTCTCTCCATGTTAAAAAATAAAAAGGAGATGAGAAGCCACGGGTTTGTGCTGGAGCAGCCCTACCCTCTGTGGACAGAGGTGGGCCAGGGTTGCGGGGGGCAGCAAATTTGGTAACGCAATCCACGTGCACGCAGTCGTGGAGGACTGGCTTTCCACACGCCTCAACAGCTCTCTCTTAGGTCATCTATGTGCATTTTAATAAGTGTATTCCAGAGGGAATATTAAATATTTTCAACCAAAGAGGTGACTCATGGTGACATTTCAGGCTGGTGAGGTATTTTAGGACAAGCAAGTCTTGTGGTGTCTGGCCTGCCTCTCCCTAACACTCCATAGGTGATGGAGAACCCCGGGCCCAAGTGTATTTATGTCAGAACCAGGCACTTCCGAGGGGTTGCCCTCCCAGACCCCTGACCTCTTGCTGTTGTTGTCAGTTGCCGCTGAGTCAGCCCCTGACCCATAGTGACTCTCAGCACAAGTGAATGAAACACGACCTGGTCCTGTGCCATCAGCAGATTAGATGTGGGTCGGACTATTGGGTTCCGTAGGTTTCATTACTCAGTTTCCATAAGTACATCCCCAGGCCATTCTTCTAGCCTGCTTTACTCTGGAAGCGCCACTGAAACTGTTTGGCATCATAGCGACGCACAAACCTCCAGTGACAGAGAGGTGTCAGTGCTCTTATCCTGTGTTGATTATTAGAACTTCAGCTTTGCAGGCTCATATATCTCTAACTGTATTTTAACTAAATGAAGACACTTTGAGGAAAGTGATGGGGACCTTGATAACCTTTGTATCAATATTCTATATCTCGATTATGGTGGTGGTTTCACAAGGGCATATATTTATTGAAATCCATCAAACCGTACATTTAAAATGGGTACATTTTATTGTATATGAATTACACTTCAACAAAGTTGATTTTTTAAAAATGTTTTTGTATCTCTTACGCAGTCTAGGGGTCACGTGCTGCACATAGCTGGATTCAACATGTAGCTACAGGTTGATGTGATGAGTTGAGCTGTACCAAAAGCTATAGCTAAAAGGCTATCTTTGCATGTATACACAACCACCAATTTGACATGGCCCCTCAAACAACATGGCCAAAATGAAATTCTCCATCACCTGGCCTGATCTCCGACCTGGGACTCCTACCCAGTGGCTCAGGCCAGATCCCTGTAGACATACATGAATCCTCGTCCCGCCTGTCTTCCAGGATTACTTTAACATGGTTATTACCATTATTAGCACTGCTGTGACATTCCCTCGTAGACCAGGTTCATGCCCAGGCTTACCAATCGTTCACCCTGAGATTCTACAGCTATTCCATCAACCCATAAAGTCAGGAACCCTTTAATCCAAGAGTGATTTACCAAACTCTAGCTGCTACATTGAGCTTCCCAGCAACCTTGTTCTAGGCAATGGTCTCCATCTGACGGGATGCCCCCACTGCGGCCAAGGTTCTAATCATCCTGCCTAAGTTGTGGCTTGAAGTGTCTGGGCCATTGGGATGCTGGGCCCTGTCCTTCTACCCAAGCTCTTGGTTTCTGTGTCCTTAACTGAGCTCAAGAACATGTCCTGAAAAAAGAAGACTGTGGTTAGCTTCAAGTAGCAGGATGGCAGTGTATTCTAGTGATTCTTCGGTGAGTGTGTCTGTCTGGCCCACCAGCCTGCAAGCTTACTGAGAGCAGAAACAGAGTCTCACCTCTCTACATAGTCTCAGCTCCTAGCTGTAGGGTTAGCACATAGTTGGTGCTTGCTAAACATTTAGAGACTGCCTTTAATTTTACTAAAACCGTGGGGAAGATGCTCCACATTCATCAGATTGATAAAGGTTAAAAAGTCCAAAACTATCAATGTTGATGACAATGTGGAGGGAGCTATGGAAAGGCTGGCAGGGTGTGGCTTCTATGAACCATTTTGCAGAGTTCTTTGGCAATATAGGATCACTGTGAGTTGGAATAGACTTGACGGCAATGGGTTTGGTTTGTATTCATTTTTTGGTAAAGGTGAAGCTGTACGTAGCCTGTGACCAAATAATTGTCCTTGGCAGTCTTTATTCTGGATGTGCACGTGCACAAGGAAATGTGTACAATAACGTTCAGTATAGCACTGCATGTGGTTGCAAAAAGTTGGAAAGAAACTCTATGTCTATCCATAATAGTATGAATATATTGTGATAGTTATAGTTTCATTCGTTGATACGGATGACTCTCCTGAAAATAATGTTGATTTGAAAAGAAAGTTTCAGATGACTATATACAGTATAATCCTATTTATATGGTTTTTAAATACATGTAAAAACGGTATTATATTGTTCTAGAACTCTCTGTCTCTACGTACACACACAGAGAAAGAAAGGGTCAGCATGAGAGAGAGAGAGTCCTTGGGTGGCACCAACAGTTAAGTGCTCAACTAACTAACCAGAAGAAAGCCTTGGTGATCTGCTTCTGAAAGGTCACAGCCTTGAAGATCGTATAGATTGCAGTTGTATTCTATGCACATAGGTTCACTGTAAGTCGGAATCAATTTCATGACAACTGCGTTTTATTTCATTATATATATGGTAAAATGTAGAGAAACACCAGGGAATGATAAACAGTGAGGAGAGCAGAGATGTGATTGAGTCAGATGCACAGGAGTCTTCACCAGTGTTGGCAAAGCATTATTACCTAGGACGGGTAATGGTGAGTCTATGGTGTTTGTTATGTACTTTTTTATTCTGTGATCACCACTACTATTGTTTACCAAACATTACTAACTTGTCCCCTTCTAAGCTCATAGTGGAAACCCTGGCAGTGTAGTGATTAAAGTGCTATGTCTGCTAACCAAAAGGTCAGCAGTTCAAATCTGCCACGTGCTCCTTGGAAACTCTATGAGGCAGTTCTACTCTGACCTATAGGGTCACTAGTAGTTGGAATTGACTTGACGAAGTGGCAAGATAATAGTAAGGAGCCCTGGTGGCACAATGTTTAAGCACACAGCAGCTAATCAAAAAATCGTCTATTCAGAGACCCACAAGAGTGGGTGCCTACATCGACCTGGGACCGGAAGAACCGGATGGTGCCCGGCCACCACCAGTGATAGCCTTGACGGAGCTCACAGAGAGGAGCCTCACTCGCAACACAAGAATAAAAAGAGGTGCATCATGAGATCTCCACTAAAAGACCTCAATTGATGGTCCAGCGGTTTTGGGGTTCCTCTGAGAGCATGGCCCCCTGCCCTGATGCTGCCCTTTCCCATAAATTATAACAAAGGTCCACTCTTTGGACAGGAATGGATTGGACTTGGCAATGCAGAGTAACCATATATTGGAAGCACTTTATGGTTCTATACATCTATAGGATATCATCTTGCTGACCTCTGGCTGGAGGAAGGGGAGTGGACGGAGAGGAGGGGAAAGGAGACTGTTGGGAGGATGAGACATGTATGGAGCAGAGAGGAACAGTGTGCAGTCACCGGACAGGGAGAGCAGTGGAAGCTGCATATAGGGGGGCATGTAAATTTACATGTGAATGTATATTTTTACTCAGTTATGTTAAATAAAAAAAAAATCATCTATTCAAACTCACCAGTGCCTCTATGGGAGAAAAGAGTTGGTGATCTATTCCCTACAACCTAGGAAACCCTATGTAGCCATCCTATTCTGTTCTATAGAGTTACTATGAGTTAGAATGGCACACAATTACAAGAAGAAGCACTTAGTAAGATTGTACTTCTTGGTCTCTTGTGGTTGGGAGGGGCCCTATGACTAGCCTCAGCCAAGGAGATATACAATAGAGCATTAAATTACATTCTTGAGACCCTCTAAGTCTTTTGTTTGGACATTGCTTGAGATGGTGGCTATTCCATAGCCTGGGTCCTAGAGTAACTTTAGTGAGGAAAGCTTACTCCACTAAGGAAGTGTAGCAGAAGCAGATGAGCTGCTCAGCTATTGAGGTTTTTGTTACTGCAGCATAATCTAGTCTATTCTGACTGATGCATGCCTTTTACTGTGTCTGGAATAATTTAATTTACAGATCAAATAAGGTTTCCTGAGGCAGGGAGGAAAAAAAGCCATGCCTGTCAGACAGATCATAAGATAGGATGAGAGAAGAGGAAAAGCCCCTGCCACCATAAAAAAGGAGAAGGGGAAGAAGTCACTTCCCTGCTCCCTCTTACCCCCTGGGTGGTGGCAGTGGACAAGACCAGCAAGGGATGCAGGGAGACTTCAGGTTGGTGCCCTTCTGGCATTTGATTACATACACCTTTCAGTCACCCCAGAGAGTCTTGTCACTACCTCTAGGCTTCCTCCTGGCTAGGCCTCAGCTTCAGGAAACAAGCCTAGCAATCCCCAGGCATTAGACACCTGTGGGACAGACTGAGCTGCATTTGGTTGGGCACATTCTTGGGGCTCCTGAGCCCCCCACCTACCCTCAGCTGGAAGAACATCAGCCAGAGCAGAAAGGGAAGATCAGAGCAGGCAGGATGTGAGCAAGTTCACGCGGTAGGTTGCTGGCCAAGAATGCAAGCCTGAGCTCCCAGGATCATGGGGCTGGACAGCTCTGTTGCACAGGCTGGAACCCACTGACACTTCAAACAGGAGCTTCCTGCCTTCTCACCTGCAGAGGAAGCACTCCTGGATTACCTTGACTGGAGGGGAGGAGAGGAGGAGCTGCAGGTAATCCTTGAATGTTTATACCTCTTCTCTTCCTAAGGGTTCAAAAGACTTCCCCTTCTCTGATCTCCTATGATGTCCCCCAGAAGCAGGGCAAGAGAGGAAGATTCTCTTCTTTCCCAGTTCTAGCAAGGTAATGAAGAACCAGAGAAGGTAAATCAGCGACCTGAGGGCCCACAGTGGAACAAAGCTCTGTCTTTGGCTCCCATCTCCCTATCCTGGCCCCAAGCCTACCCTGCTGGGGCCACATCCTCAGTGCTCTGAACTGCCCTTACTGAGGGGTGAACCGAGCCCTGAGTGTCCACTTGGCCTGTCCTGTGGCCTGAGCAGAGAAGATGATGAATCTGGAAAGAAGAGGAGTTCTGCCCCTCCCCACAGGGCAGTGACGACAGGTTGGCCATGAGCCCTGTGGTCCCACCACTGGGAGGTCAGTCCAGGGAGGCTGCCAGAACACCAGGCTGAAGAGGGTCCAGATAATGCAATGAGGCAACCTCTGTGGGTGGAAATGACATTTCTTCACTTTAAATAGCTCCATCTCCGGAGCCCCGGAGCCTCCGCAGGGCTATTAATGCCTGGACTCCTGGGGTTGCCCAGCCCCGTCATTCTGTTTGCACAAGTTGTGTAAGATCTCAGGCATTTTTCCTGCCACCCGTCTCCCCCACCTCCCTGCAGTCTTCCTGTGCAATTTCAACAAGGGGTTAGTTTATTTCTGGTAGCAGCCTCTGGACTCCAGCTGACCGCATGCATATTTGGTCCATCTCACAAGTGACATGGTTCAAGTCGAGTCAACAACAAACTTTTGAGGGTTTTCTTTATGATCTGGTGTCTCCGTAACGAAAGGTAAAGTGTACGTGCATGGATGACAAAAATAGAGGCCATGTCCCTGCATGGTTAATTAATTAATCAATTAATCCCCAAGATACATTTTTAATGTTAACTGTGTCAGGCACTGTGCTGGAACCAGGTACATGGCAAAGAGCTTCCCTGGGTGGCACCAACGGCTTTGCATTCAGCTACTAGCTAAGACGTTAATGGTTGAAACCCACCCAGAGGTGCTTGGGAAGAAAGGCCTGGAGATCTGCTTCAAAAAGGTCGTAGCCTGCCACCCTATGGAACAGTTGAACTTCGCCACACATGTGATCACCGGAAGCTGGAAGAGACTCAACTGCAGAGGGTTTGGTTTTTGAGCTGCTAAAACAGCAGTTGCCACCTTCTAGGGCTTCCACTAGAGATATTTCCTGGGTGGTGGCTGGTGCCTGGGACCAAGCTGGGTACCCCGTCTCTATCACTAGTCTGGCCTGCCTCTCAGTCCTGCTCTCCTTAAAGCCCTGGTTATGTTTCCTGCTGGGAATGATAAAGAGGAAAAGATAGACAGGTACAAGAAGTACACAAGGAAGAAAATTGACCCTTGTGGTTTTTTTTTCTTAATTTTTTATTTTTATTTAACATAACTGAGTGAAAATGTACATTCACATATAAATTTACATGCCCCCCCTATATGCAGCTTCCACTGCTCTCCCTGTCCGGTGACTGCACACTATTCCTCTCTGCTCCATACACGTCTCATCCTCCCAACAGTCTCCTTTCCCCTCCTCTCCGTCCACTCCCCTTCCTCCAGCCAGAGGTCAGCAAGATGATATCCTATAGATGTATAGAACCATAAAGTGCTTCCAATACATAGTCACTCTGCCTTGCCAAGTCCAACCCATTCCTGTCCAAAGAGTGGAGCTTTGTTATAATTTATGGGAAAGGGCAGCGTCAGGGCAGGGGGCCATGCTCTCAGAGGAACCCCAAAACTGCTGGACCATCAATTGAGGTCTTTTAGTGGAGATCTCATGATGCACCTCTTTATTCTTGTGTTGCCAGTGAGACTCCTCTCTGTGAGCTCCATCGTGGCTATCACTGGTGGTGGCCGGGCACCATCCGGTTCTTCCAGTCCCAAGTCAATGTAGGCACCCACTCTTGTGGGTCTCTCCGTCTTCTCCGTTGTCTTTACCACATGTCATTTTGGTCCTCGGTGAGCATCTGTTCCTGTTGAGTTGGGACCATTTGCTCTGTCCTCGGATGGCAGCTTGGCAGCTTTTAAGACCCCAGACGCCACTCACCAATGTGGGGTGCAGAGAGCTCTCATAGCAAAATGCTAGTTGTGCCAATTGGCCTGGAATTCGCCTAAGAGCATGGTCCCCCACCCCTGCCCCAGCTACTCTATCCTTGCAGTATTTAGTTAAGACGGAAGGAGTACTCAAGTTATGCTGAAGTCCACTTAATGTTGTTCTTGTTCCTAATGTGTGCTGTCACCGCTTTCTCCCAACTAGATTTCTAGTAACTCTCTAAACTAAACCCTCCCCCCCTCGCTCTCCCTCCCTCCCCTCCCTTGCAGCTGTCAAAGAGTCTTTTCTTCTATACACAAGTCTGTTTTTGAGATCTTATCGTAGAGGTCTCATACAGTATTTGTCCTTTTGTTGCTGACTACTTTCACTCAACATAATGTCTTCCAGTTGAAACCAGTTTAGGAGATGTTTCCTGGAATCATCGTTATTCTTTATCATTGCGTAGTGCTCCATTGAGTATATGTACCACAGTTTACTTATCCATTCTTCTATTGTTGGGCATCTGGGTTGATTCCATCTTTTTGCTATCGTGGACTGTGCTGCGATAAACATTCTGGTGCATGTGTCTGTTGGTGTGAAAGGCCTTGAATCTGTAGGATATATTCCAAGTAGTGGAATTACTTGGTCAAATGGTATATCAATATCCATTTTTTTAAGGAAGTGCCAGATTGCCTTCCAAAGAGGCTGGACCATTTTGCAACCCCACCAACAGTGTAGGAGGGTTCCACTTTCTCCACAGCCTCTCCAGCATTTGTTGTTTTGTGTTTTCTGGATCATGGCCAATCTTGTTGGGGTGAGATTGTATCTCATTGTTGTCTTGATTTCAATTCCTTTAATAGCTAAAGATCGTGAACATGTCCGCATGTGTTTTTTGGCTGCCTGGATCTCCTCTTTAGTGAAGTGTCTGTCCATCTCCTTTGCCCATCGCTTAATTGGATGGTTTATCTTCTTCTTCTTGATATTTTGTAGTATCTTATAGATTATAGAGATCAGGCATCGGTCTGACATAGAGTTGCCAAATATTTTTTCCCATTCTGTGGGTGTTCTTTTAATTCTATTAATAAAGTCTTTGGATGAGCAAAAGTGTATGATTCTTAATAGTTCCCATTTATCTATTTTCTCTTCTGTTGATTGAGGTTTCTTTGACAGATTTTGGAGTCTGTCCTCATTGTGTATTAAAACTTCCATTGTTGTTCCTACCTTTTCTTGGATGAGCTTTATCGTTTTAGGTTTGATATTTAGGTCTTTTATCCAGTTGGAGTTGGTTTTTGTATAAGGTGTAAGATGTGGATCTTGATTCAGTTTATTGCAGATGGATAACCAATTTTGCCAGCACCATTTGTTGAAGATAGACCCTTGTGTTTTTAAGCCACTGTGATTAGACCTGGCTCTGAGCATCAAACAGTTGCTAACTGAAGACTAGTGATTGACTGCCCCTCCCAAATCCCTGTCTTCGGCTTCCTACTTTGGATCGTCAGTGATTTGTTGAACTGTGTTTGATGCTATCCAGGTCTCAGTAGCTTCAGCATACAAAGGTTTCTTCCCTGAGAGAAAAGTCCTTAAGTCCAGGACAGATGCAGCAACTCCATCTCTGAGATCCTTCTCTCTCTCTGTGCTGTCACCTTCAAATTCTCTTCATGGCCCCAAACAGCTCCCGGAGTTCCACTTATTACCTCTGAGTTCCAGAAAGAGAAAAGGAAAAAGGATGGAAAGGCATTAAGGATATTTGGCCCCATCCTTTGAGGAAACCTTCTTAGAAGTCCTACATCATTCTTCTGCTTCCATATTATTAGCCCAAACGTAGTCCCATGGCTACACCAAGCAGCAGGGGGCACCTGGAAATGTCACTTTTTAGCTGGGCATGCTGCCCAGGGGAAAACACTGGTAGCACAGCAATTAAGAGCTACAGCTGTTAATCAAAAGGTCCGCAGTTGACATCCATCAGGTGCTCCTTGGATACTCTATTGGGCAGTTCTACCCTGTCCTATAGGGTCATTATGAGTTGGAATCAGCTCAACAGCAGTGGTTTTGAGATTTTTTTAATTTTTATTTTGGTTGCCCAGGGATCTGTTAGTACTGAAGAGGGGAAAGACCAACATTGGGAAGCAATTAATTTTTTACCATAGCATCCAATAAGTATTTGTTGAACTGAGTTGGAACAAGGGGAGAGTTAAGAGCCATGTTTGGGGGCATGAAGAGTTTGCAGAGATGATGAAACATACTAGTAGAAACAGGAGCGGAATGTGTAAATTTACAAAGGGAGATCTGAACATGTAGATTCTCTAGTCAGCCACAGAGAGGTAACAGTTACAGCCGTGGTTCTGCTGAGAGCCCCTGATCAGCCTGAGTCACCTTCCCAGTGGGAGAGGAAGAGAAGGAAGGGCAGCTTGCAAAAGAAAGCAATTACAGACCTTCATCTGTCCATTGTCACTGGGTGTGACTTCATCTGGGCTCGCCCAGCCCTCCCAGTCAGAATGTTGGACCTGCCAAGGCAGACACCCCAGCGACTACCTGGGGGGTAGTCTTCAGGGCACCTGTTGGGTGCAGCATGCCCAGCTCTCCTCTGTGCCCAGGCTGGATATTTCAAGGATGTCCACAGGGAAGATACCTTCCATCAGCTCCATGCCACCCTCATCTGCCTTGTCAGACCTGGCTGATGTTTAGCTCTGCTTGGGGAAGTTCTCCTGAGAGCTGGGGTGGGGAGCCCTGTGGATAGGGAGCACAGGTGTGAGCGGGGTTTCACCTCCCTCCCTGTGGACCCCAGAGAAGTTGCCCCCAGAGGGTTTCTATCAGTGATTCTAAGCCTGGGGTAACTATGTCCCCCAGGGGACACTTGGCAAGGTCTGAAAATGTTTATCATGACTATAAGGTGACGTTATTCACATTTAGTGGATGCAGATCAGGGATACCATTACACATTTCATAATGTACCGGATAGCTGTCCACAATAAAGAATTATCCGGTCCACAATGTCAGCAAGGCTGAGGCTGAGAAACCCTTTTACACAGAATCTATCACTGGGCCTACAAGAAATTTACATAATCCCAGTTTTACCCAGAGCTATACAGTGTTGATTAACATTCAGATTAACAGCCTTTGAAATGCCTGTTTTACTGCTACACGAAGGCCTAATTCATGTTAATCATGATCTACTATCTCTTACCTACCATCTGTAATGCCCCAGGTTCTTTACCTAAATTACTACCAAGCTTTGCAACAATGTATAGGGGTAGGTGGCACAATCACCACTGTACCCATTTCACAGATGAGTAAACTAAACTCAGAAATGTTTTTAGCTGGCTTACCTAGTAATACAGTTAGAAAATGACCCCCAGAGCCTACATCACTTTCTGTTTCCTACATGCCTTTCATATTTGCTACAGTCCAAGCACTATACACATCTGATTATCATTGGGTGTGGCAATCTTGTGATAAACATTATGTTCTCTAGTAACTAGGGCATTCATTCTATTAACCCAAGAGCCCTCTTCCCTATGTACCCAGACTGGAAATTTCTATGCCAAAGCACATAAATATGTACCAGGAGCATGTATTTCCTGGAAAAGCAAAGCTGAATGGTCCCCAAACAAAAATACACTCAAGCTCATTAATGGGCCAGGGAAGCGCAGATTACCACTATTAGGGTGGTCCCAGGAGACTGTGCTACCTCTGTTGTCAGGGTGTTGGCAGTAGCAGCATGGTGAAATGTTACACAGTTTGCTAGAGCCATCGGCAATATCTTTAAAATTAAGTCCATGGACACTTCCATCCTGTGATTCCACTCCTGAATATATATGGATTTGCGACAAGCATGTTTATCACTGCTCATAGCAGCAAAAAAACTGGAAACACAGAACCAGACACTTATCAAAGATTCCACAGAGAATCCTGATCAAAAGGGGAGCAATGCAGAACAGAATTTCAAATGCCCATGGACTCCAGACTTTCTGGAGCCATGAAGGCTGAGTGAACTCTGAAACTATCGCCCTGAGATAGTTTTTAAGCCTTAAACCAAAAATACTCCCTGGAGCCATGTTAAGCCACCTAAACAGTAGTTCAGGTTAACTATTAAAGAATGTTTGCCTTGAGCATTATGCTCTTTTAAGAACTTTCTGGCCAGTCTAGATGGGATCAAATTATAAGAGCAGCTTGAAAGATTAGATAGGATCCTTACAGGGCAGTGGGTTTATGTTAATGGTGGAGGAACAACTCAGAAAAAAAGGGTGAGAATGATGGCACAACCCACAGAATGTAATCTGTGTCACTAAATTGTACATGTAGAAATTGTTGAATTGTGTATGTTTTGCTGTATATATTCTCAAGAACAGCAACAAAACTGGAAACACAGTGAGTGGGCACGGAAGAAGAATGCATGGACCAAGCCATCCACCCCATGGACTACATACAGTGGGCACTAAGACATCTGAGCAGACCAGCTGTGGCCCTGTCAGGGATATGGAGAGAGGGCCTGCTGCCAGGGGCGTTACAAGATTGTACGCCACCACAATGAATTCAGATTACAAAAATTCACTCAACAATATCCTTGAAATAAGTGAATTTTTTTTCTAAGTGAATGTAATAATTTTTTTTAATAAAGACAACTGTATCAACTATGACAGCTGCCAGGAAGTATTAATGAGAAAAGATACTGGAAAACACGTCTAACAAGATCCCATGTATATGCAGTCACATATATGTGACCTAGAGGTGTTTGCATGCGCTAACACGAACATGCAGAAAAATACAGAGGGGCTCATTCTGAGCTCTTGTTATAGGTTACTTGGGAGTGGAAAGGAGGTTGAGAGCAGGGAACAAGAAAAAAGGGAAACGGAAAAAAAGAATGCACTTAAAATATGTATGATATGATTAAATACATGCATTTATGCACACTGAAAAATATGTGGGTTTAATGCTTAAATTTAACTTTTTTTCTTTTTAACTACCAAATTCACCCAAACCTGGGGGAAGGAAGCCGCCAGTCTCCCGGCCGAGCGCGCGTCTCTCGGGTGCTCCGGGGCCGCGGGCCGGAGGTGCGCGCTCCCGGGCCGGCGGTGACTCACAGGCAGGGCGGCTGGCCCCGGCGCCTGGCGGGCGACGCAGCGGCACTTCGGCCGCGGCGCGGAATCCCTCACCTCTAGGAAAGCAGACGCCGGCGCCCGGAGACCGTGCAGGAAGTTTCTAGCGCACTGGAGGTTCCTGAAAGGCGCATTGTCGGCCTCTAGGAGGCTGGCTCGGCGCAGAGGACAGCGCGGACGGAGGGGTCTGGGTGGTCCAGAATCTCTTGAAACACTGTGGAGGCCCAAAGCCCCCAACTGGTCACAGAGGTGTGTACTTGGCTGTGTGGGTTCAACTCATCCAAGAATCACCTCAAAAGAAAGTTCAGGTAAGATCACAGAGGTCACAGCCTTGAAAATCCTATGTAGCACGGTCCTATTCTTCTTTGCCAAGAGACCTAAGGACACTATGTCCCATCTCCCCTACCCCTGACCTAACAGGGTGCCCAGCACATTATAAGCACTCCAGGAATATTCACATGCTGCCCAGAGCCTTCAGAAGACAATGCCTGAGGAGGTTCTCCTCCCCAGAATGGACCACGTCACAGCGTTCCCTGTACCCCTAAAATCCCTTTCTAGAGGGCTGGTTGTGTTGTTTCTATTTGCCTGGGTCTTGCCTCCCCAGGACTGAGGGCAGGGACTCTACCAGACCTTTATTGGGCCACTTCCTGCAGTAAAAACCACCCTCAGCCCAACACACAGTAGGTGTTTTTCATCAGATGTGCTAGGTAGGTTAGAGAAAGAGAATATTTTGGGTTAAGCGGTTCTCTCCAAGTCCCTCACATAACAATCTAACAGGTACACGGTTGTTTCTACCAAAAGGGTAATTTAGAAATGGTTCTGTGAGCCCTGGGCCACACAGGAGGCCTGGTGGCAGGAGAGCAGAGGTGTCACGAAATTTGTATTTAACAACAACAACCTAGAGCATGGAATTTAAGAGCTGAGTTGAGGGGAGCTAAGGAGTCTCTCTTGTTCCTTTGTCCTGGGCTGCTTGCCAGGAAAGAGGAAAACACTTCCAGAAAGCCTGAAGTTGGGGTTTAGAGGCTCCAAGGGAAAGATTTTCTACCTGGAGCTAAAGCAGGGACTAGGTCACAAACCAAAATCTTCTAATTTCGTCCATGGCCAGAAAAGTTGCAAGATAGAAGCAGTGAGGCAGTAGGAAAGGGACTGGATTTGGGACAAAGATCAGGATTTCAGCTAGGTCCTTAGCTGCTTAGATCAGTCATGTGACATTGGGAAAGTTCCTTGAATTCCCTGAGCCTATATTTCCTGAGGAAACCCTGTGACACGATGGGTTAAGTGCTATGTCTGCTAACCAAAGCTTGGCAGTTCAAATCTGCCCGGTGCTCCTTGGAAACTCTAAGGGGCTATTGTATCCTGACCTCTGGGGTCACTGTGAGTCGCACAACTTAAAGGCAGGGGGTTTGGTTCTTTTTTGTTTTTTCTGTTTCCTCGTCCATCAGTTGGGGATAATAGTCCCACTTCATTCTTGTGACAGTCTAGTAATGAATGTATAAGCATCCATCTCAGTTTCTAACAAACAAGAGGTCCTCAGTGAAAGACTGTGGGATCTGACTGCAACAAGCAAGTTCAGTTCACAGCTCCCCTGTGGAAACAAGCCGTGTGTCTACCTCCAGTAAACAGATGAAGTGTCATATGAATGGAATAGAATATCAGGGAACCTGGAGACCAAAGACAACTACACACGATATGTGTGAATCTTACACACATTACTGAGTAAAAGAAGCCAGCCACCAAAGAAAGCATCCTGTGTGATTCTGTTTCTACAAATTTCAAAAACAGGCAAAACTAATCTGTGGTGCTAGGAGTCAAGATAGGGTTGCTCTTTTTTCTTAAAAAAATTTTCTATTGTGCTTTAAGTGCAAGTTTACAATCCAAGTCAGTTTGTCATATAAAACCCCGCACCCACACCACTATGCCACTCCTGCTGTTTTCTCCACCCTGTTACAGCACATTCCTCCTTTCCACTCTGTACTTCCTGGCATCCATTCAACTAATTCCTATTCCCCTCTACCCTCTCATCTCTCCTCTGCACAGGAGCCGCTCAGACAGTCTTATGTGTATAAGTAAGCCAAGAAGCATTCTTTTCCAGCATCACTGTGTGTCTTATAGTCCAGTCCAGTCTTTGAAGAATCAGCTTTGGTATTGGCTTCAGCTCTGGGCTGGCTAACTGATAGTTTGGGGGTCATGTCCTTAGGGGACTCTCCAGTCTGACAGACCATCAGGTATGGTCTCTTAAAACAGTTCTCATTCTGCATGCCCATTTTTCTCCTGCTACATCAGGGACTCTATGTTGTATTCCCTGTCAAGGCAGTCCTTGGTGGTGGCCAGGCACCATCTAGTTCTTCTGGTCTCATGTTGATGAAGTCTCTGGATCGTATGACTGTTCTTTCTCTTGGGCTCATATATTCCTCATATCTTTGATGTCCTTTATTCTCCTTTGCTCCAGGTGGATTAGGACCAATTGATGCTACTTAGATAAATAAGGCTGCTTGCTAGCTTTGAAGAACCTTGATGCCACTCACCAAAGTGAGATGCAGAACATTTTCTTAAAAGGAACTTAGTAATGCCAACTGAGCCAGATGTTCCCTGAAACTGTGGTCCCCAGATTCCTGTCCCTGCTACTGTGTCCTTCAAAATTTTAGGTATTTAGGAAACCACTTAGCTTTTGGTATAGTCCAGTTGTGCTGACCGCCAGGATAGGATGACTCTTGGGGAACCATTATTGGGAAGGGACATGAGGGGCTTCTAGGGAGTGACAGTGTTCTCTTTCCTGAGAGGGGTGTTGTTACATGAGTGTATTCACTTTGTGAAAATGCTCCAGGTTCTGTTATACTCATGATATGTACTCTTTGCCGTATGTATGCTTACTTCAATGACACATTTTTGTTGTTGTTTTTAAGTTTTGGTTCAGGTCTTTAGTGAAGGAAACAGTGAACCAGCAAGTAGAGCTATAGAGGTCTTTAGAAACCTGTTTTATGTACTTAACCTGGGCTAAGCCAAAGGGACTATAAGACTAGACTTACAATCTCTTGCCACTTCTTGACATTTGTACCTCCAAAGCACCTAAGAGCTGTAACCAATTCGTTTTTGAACTCTAAACGGCAGATTTTCCACAGCTCACACTGTCATGGACCTGGAGGGGAATGGGGCATACTCCAACACCAAGAAGAGCTTTGGACCTCCAAATTCATAGCCCTGGGAGCAGAAATCCACCATCTGCCTGGGCTTGCGTGCACATGGAGGGCATTAGACAAAAACAAAAATTCTTCAAGTGCAGCCTTGGGCTTCTACTAAGCCCTTCCATGATGCCCAGGCAGGGAAAGGATGTTTGCAGAAACTCCCCATGGGCCACTTGGTCTGAGTCTGAAGGCCTCGGGGAGAAGGTGTTGCCCCTTTACCCCCAATGCGGGGTATCCACCTTGCAGCCACACTACTGGCTGCTGTGAAGAGAACTGACCCATAACATTTGACTTGGCCCAGGCTGACCTAAGGTGACTCCTGACACCAAACAACCTTGTGGTTGGGGTTGAGGGGAGAGGATCATTTTTATTTTCGCTCAGTGACAAACTGCTAAATAATAGATCTGGCTGGGGTTTTGGTTTCTCCCCTACTGGCTTGACCAATGTCTCGGCTGATTGACTCAATCAGCAGGTTATTTTGGCCTGTGGAGACCCAGAACTTGGTTTCTGCTCCTGGCGGTCCTCCCATCTATCCTGGGTGTTTGGGCCTCTGCTCCCCCATGGTGTCCTGTTTGTTTGCCTACCTGTCTGAAGCCCCAAAAGCTGAAACTGGTGGCATGGGGCTTTGCCAGTCTCAGGAAATGTACAGACCCAGGGCACGCAGCACTGGGGGAACAGAGGCCTGTGGGCAGGAATGTCCCTTGTGCATGGCTAGAGCAGCTTCAGCACCTTGGTGATTTGTCCCAGCAAATGCTGTCCTTGCTGTCACTCTGGGCTCCTCTGCCCTTCTCCCTGCAGCAGCTAGCCAGCCTCTCCCAGTATAAAGACAGCGGCAGCAACAATAAGCCCTTACACAGAAATAGTGCTTTCTGCCTCATGAAGCCTGTTTACAGCACCGTGTCATCTGACCCTTCCACAGCTCTCTGCTTGGGGCTGAGGGTGCTTTGGGGACTTACCCAAGGTCAGAACAAGTCTTCTTACTTTGGGTCCTATCTGTCTGTCTTCTGACAAAGCTGTCCTCCCACCTTTGGAAACTGGGGCAGAGGCTGCTTGTTTCCACTGCTAGTCTATTCCCCTTTCTTCTTTACAAACAAACAAGCAAAAAACAAATCCCTTGCTACTGAGTCAATTCTGACTCATATAGACCCTATAGGACAGAGTAGAACTGCCCCATAGAGGGAAAGAGAACCCAGAGGACCGAGAGACCCACGTGAGTGGGTGTCTATGTCGACTCGTGACCAGAAGAACCGGATGGTACCCGGCCACCACCAGTGATAGCCGTGATGGAGCTCACAAAGTTGAGTCTCACTGGCAACACAAGAATAAAAAGGGGTGCACCCTGAGATCTCCATCAATTCAGGGTTCAGGGGCTTCAGGGTTCCCCTGGGAGCATGGCCCCTGGCCCTGATGCTGCTCTTGCCCATAAATCATAGTGAAGGTCCACTCTTTAGACAGCAATGGATTGGACTTGACAATGCAGAGTGACCGTATCTTGGGTGCACTTTATGGCTCTATGCATCTACAGGATATCAGCCTGCTGACCTTTTACTGGAGGAAGGGGAGTGAGCAGAGAGGAGGGGAAGGGAGACTGTTGGGAGGATGGGACATGTATGGAGCAGAGAGGAACTGTGCTGTCACTGAGCAGGAAGAGCAGTGGAAGCTGCATATAGGTGAGCATGCAAATTTATATGGGAATGTACATTTTCACTCAATCATCATTAAAAAAAAAAAAAAAAAGAACTGCCCCATAGAGTTTCCAAGGAGCATCTTGTGAATTTGAACTGCCAACCTTTTGGTTAGCAGACATTGTACTTAACTACCACACCACCAGAGTTTCCAAAAACTTTGTTTTATTTGAGACAGCACTGTGCCCACACTAAAGAACAATTCCCAGACTTGCCTGTGGTCAGTGAGATGTAAGAAGAACCTTGAGGAAATCTTAACAGTGCAGGGAGGGCATGGAACTGTCTGGAATTGAGATGTAACAGCTGGAATTCAGTAGCTATTTTGGACAGTGAGGTGACCTTGAAAGCCATGTATGTACTAGGATAGTGGGAGTCCCTGGGTGGCACAAGCTGTTAAGTGTTGACTACTAAACAAAAGATTGGTGGTTTGAGTCCACCCAGAGGTCACTGGGAAGGCAATCTGCTTCAGAAAGGTCACAGCCTTGAAAATCCCATGGAGTCATTCTCTGTGCACAGGGCAGCGTGGGGGGTGGTTTGCCATCGACCTGATGGCAAGCAACCACAATGGGACCAAACTGAAAAAAAGCCAAACTCAGTGCTGTTGAGCTGATTCTGACTCATAGTGACCCTATAGGTCAGAGTAAAAATGCCCCATAGAGTTTCCAAGGAGCACCTGGTGGATTTGAACTGCCAACCTTTTGTTTAGTAGATGCAGCACTTAACCATTGCACCACCAGGGTTTCTAGCAACAGGATGGTAGACCAAAACTACAAAAAGGGCCTGGGTCTCCAATGACCAGAGTGTCACCACAACAAAAGGGAAAAGGGAACAGGTGCAGCTAGCCATACTCTGGTACCTGTCCGCTTTCTAAGAAGTAATACGTCTTTTCCAAGAGCCCCACATGTGTTCCCTTAGGCCTCATTAGACGGCCCTGGGTCCCATGGCTTCCCTCATCACTAAGGAGGCTGGAAATAAATCAGGCAACAAGGGAAAATGGGGCTTGGGGATGGCTGCTGAGCAGCCACTTTATAGGGACTGAAATGTTGGTGTACTATTAGGCATTTATATTGTGCACATTATAAGAGCTACATAAAACTAGGTATTTTAAAAGGATGAGATAAAATAAATAAGTATTGCAGTGCTACTTCCTACACAGTTCCTAGTGCACAAGCACCCACTTTGGAAAACACTGGTGTATCATAAATAGTGCAGCCTCTGGAGCTGGAAGAACCTGAGTTTAAATCCAGTCTCTGCTGCTTAATAGCTGCGATCTTGGTCAAAGTTCTTAATCTTGTTAAGCCTCACTTTCCTCATCTGCAAAATGGGGCTAGGAATAGAATCCACTAGACAGAATTTTGCAAATTTTCTAGCAAAAAATAATGGATAGTATGTTTCCCTTCAATAACAGTGTTCCATCTGTGGGGCAGAGGATGGTGGCGGAAAGAGTTAAAGTTAGTATCAAAAGGAAAAGAAATTCTTCAGGGGACATTTTCACAGTGCCAAAGGGCCTCATGTGTTTGAACTCAAGATAACAATATGCTGTAGCTACTGTTATTGCTGTCAGCATCATTCTTATCATCATTCATAGTTTAAAAATAAGGAGAATGGGGCACAGAGAGGTTAAATAACAACCTCGAAGTCACACAGCTGTCAAGAGGCACAGGTGGATATCTGCTGGCATTGTGGTTCTACAGCCTATGCTCTTAGCCACTAGATGACAGCTACTAATCTCTTTATCTCTTTTTAGTTACCTGACTTTGGCAAATTGTTTAACCTTGTCATATGTGTAAATGTTCAACCACTTCAGTGTGCGCTGCAGGCACTGTGACGCTTAGCCCAAAACCTTCAGTGTGTATCTACCCAGAACAGACGCACTTCCTGCATGACCTCAGAGCTGTCATCAACTCAAGAAATTTAACCCAGATCCAGCGCTATCTTTCAGACACTTTCTTTTCCAGTGTCTTCAGCTGCCTCAATAATGTCCTTCATAACTGTTGTACTTTTCTTCCTAATACAGTGTCCAGTTGGGGATTGCATATTGCATTTACTTGTCAGTTAAAAAAATCATTGAGATATAATTCGCATGCTATAAACCTCACCCTTTTAAAGTGTATAATTCAGTGGTTTTTAGTATTCACAAAGTTGTGGAACCATCATCGCTATCTAATTCCAGAACATTTTCATCACCCAAAAGGAAACCTCACACCCATTGGCAGTCACTCCCTACTTCCCTGTCCCCTGAACCCACAGCAACCACTAGTCCACTTTCTATCTCTATGGATTTGCCTATTCTGTGCATTTCATATAAATGGAATCACACAATATGTGGTCTTCCATGTCTGACTTCTCTCATTTAGCATGAGGTTTTTAAGCTTCATCTGCATGGCAGCATGTATCAGCACTTCATTCCTTTCTATGACCGAGAATTATCACATTACATTGGTAATCCACACTTTTTCACCCATTCATCAGTTGATGGACATTTTGGTTGGTCCCACTTTTTGCCTAGTGTGTATAATGCTGCTATGACATTGATGTTGGAATCCAAGTGGTTATTCTGCAGGATGTCCCTCAGTTTCGATTGTCTTGTTGTTTTCCTCATGGTTAGCCTGAAAAATAGCTCTCCCTTTCCTCTGCTCCCAGTCACAGACTGGCATCTCTGCCCAACTCTGTTGCTGGTAGGTGACACAGCCTGGTGGAGGTGAGTTTCCTTGTCTCCTCAACAAGGCCACGCTGTGCTCCCTCCCACTACCCACCACCCCTGCTGCGGCCCTCTCTGACTGGTGGGCACAGAACCTCAGAGCTATTTCAGGCCCCTTCGCGGTAGACCTGAACTGGGAAAACCTGAGGTCCTGGCTACTGGGTACAACTGTCTTCCTTAGAGGCGTGAAGGTCATTCCTTGGGTTTGGCTTCCTTGGTCTAGTGGCCCAGCCCCTTGCTTCTCGTTCCCACAGACCCCCAGTGGTCACTCCCTGACAGTGAGCATGACGGATCAAGATGCATCACTGGGATGGGCTTCCTGTTGACACATGCTGGCTTGTGGCACAGGGTGTGGTTAAGACTCAAAAGAGCATCTATCTAAAAATGAGCCCTTTCTGCTCGATGCATCGGAGCACGTGTGTCCTTGAGTCATCGTTGTTTCCTTCACGCTGACAAAAACAGTCTTTCGTCCCCATTGGCTTCCTCTAGGCAGCCCCCAGGAGTTCTGCAGCTATGAAAATCTGGAGTCTCTTACCTCCTGGACCTTTCCCCATGTTACAGCTCAGCTTTTCTGACCAAATCCACAGGGGAGCTGGGACTACCTCATCATAACTACTTAGTTGTTAGTAAAGAGGGAGGCAGGGCTTTTGAGTCACTTTCTGGCTTTCTGTGTGGCTTTAAACAAGTCACTTGACCATTCTGTGTTCGTACCTCCTCAACTGGAAACTAGAGGATGGATAACCACATTTTGCTGCATTTATCCGGCGACTGAGATTTGTTTATACAACATAGCAAGTGGCCAAGATGGGGTGAGCCTCCTTCCCTGGAGGTGTAGACATTTAACAATAGATCTGAATCCCATTTGGCCATTGTGGCAGACAGAGGCGGTTGTGGAAAGAACATGAGCTTTAGGGGCAGACATTCCTGAGGCTAAGACTTGTCTCTAAATCTTACTAACTCTGTGACTTTGAGAAAGTTATTTAATCTTTCTGAACTTCTATATTATGGGAATAAAACTACAGTAACTTCTTCATGGGTTGATGGAGAGATCAAAGGAGGTAACATTTCTAAAAGGCTAAGGACAGTTTCTCGAATGTTGTAGAATGTTCTGGAATGTGATGTGAATGATTAATGCACTAGGCTGCTAACTGAAAGGCTCGAGTGAAGCGTCCAACCAGAGGTGCCTCAGAAGAAAGGCCTGGTGATCTACTTCAGAATAATTAGCCACCCAAAACCCCACGGACACATCAGCCACAAAAACTAACTCAAAAAACCTAAATGTGAAACCTACAACTACAGAGATAAAAAAAAAATACGGACAGTGCCATGGTTATGTCGTTAGGTACTGTCAAGTTGGAACTCTGTGTACAACAGAACAAAACACTGCATGGTCCTATGTCATCCTCACAATCATTGTTATGCTTAGCCCATTGTTGAAACCACTATTTAAATCCATCTGGTTGAAGATCTTCTTTTCCACTGGTCCTCTACTTTACCAGGCAAATGTCTATCTCCAGGGACTGATTCTGCCCAATAACATGTCCAAAGTATGTGAGACACAGTCTCACCATCCTTGCTTCCAAGGAGCATTTTGGTTATATTTCTTCCAAAATAGATCTGATAATTTTTTTGGCAGCCCATGATATATTCATTATTCTTCACCAATACCACAATTCAAAGGCATTAATTCTTCTTTAGCCAAGCTAAGCCATCATCCTTATTCATCGTTTAGCTTTCAAATGCGTATGAGGTGACTGAAAACACCATGGCCTGGGTTAAGTGCACCTTAGTCTTCAAGGTGGCATCTTTGCTTTTCAATATTTTAAGGAGGTCTTTGGCTGCAAATTTGTCCAACATAATGTGTATTTTGATTTCTTCATTGCTGCCTCCCTAGGTGTTGATTGTGGATCACAGTGAAACGAAATCCTTGACAACTTCAGTCTTTTCTATGTTTATCATGATGTTCCTTATTGGTTCAGTTGTGATGAATTTTTTTTTTTTTTTATGTTGGGTTGTAATCAGTACTGAAGGCTTAGTCTTTGATCTTCATCGATAAGTGCTCTGAGTCCTCTTCACTTTTGGGAGGGAAGGTTGTGTTCTCTGCATAATGTAGGTTGTTAATGAGTTTTCCTCCAGTCTGATGCCCCATTTTCTTCAGATTATTTCTTCAGCGTAATATTGAATAAGCATGGTGAAAGGATACAACCCTTATGCACACTTTTCCTGACAATAAGCTGTGCAGTATCCCCTTGTTCTATTAAAAACAACCACTTCTTGGTCAATGAACAGTTTCCTTGTGAGCACGATTAAGTGCTCTGGAATTCATGTTCTTTGAAATGTTATGTGGAAATTGTTGTGATTCATACAGTCTAATGCCTTTGCTGAGTCAATAAAACACAGGTAAATATCTTTCTGGTATCCTCTCTTTTGGTCAGGGTCCACCTGACATCAGCAATGATATTCCTCAATCTATGTTTTCGTCTGAATTTGGCTTGAATTTCTGCCAATTCCCTGTTGATATATCACTATAGCCACTTTTGAATGATGTCTGGCAAATTTTACTTGTGTGTGATATTAATGATATTGTTTGGTAATTTCTCCATCCTATTGGATTACCTTTCTTGGGAATAGGCATCAAAATGGATGTCTTCCAGTGGATTTGCCAGGTAACTGAAGACAGCAGATGATATCAAAACACACAAAAAAGGATGAAATGTTTCCAGTAGGTGTCCAAAAGAAAACATAAGATAAATTTCCAGTAGAAGAAAATGCACCAGAATTACCTGACAAGGAATTTAAATATCTAATATTCCAACCTATCCAAGAGTTGAAGCAAAATAGCAGACAAAAGTGACAAAAAAAAAATGAGACAAATTTATGAAAGAATTCACAAAAATAATACAGGAAAACATGCCAAAATAAATTCACAACTCGAAATCATACAACAAGAACAATTAGAAATCCAAAAGATGCACAAGATTTAAGAAATTGACAGTGTCATAAAAGGGCTGAAGTGTGGGTTTGAAATGATGGAACAAAGGATCAGCAAAATTGAAGTTAAATACTTGGATACATTTCTATTTGAGAAAAAAATCAGAAAAAAGGACAAATTAAAATACAGAAACGCTGAGAATTATGTGGGATACAATCAAAAGCAAATAATTTTCAAATGATCAGAGTTTCAGAACAAATAATATATCCTGCAAAATTCTCATTCAAATATGCTGGTGAAATTAGGACATTTCTAACAGAAACTAAGGGAATGGGTAAAAGCCAAACCAAACTTACAAGAATTATTAGAGTCCTTCTGTCTGGGAACAAACAGTATCAGACCAGCCTGAATTTAGGGTGCAAGATTGTACCAGCCACATACTAACCTAGGAAATGAACTCAAAGACTATACAAAACCAAAAGAATTATAACAGGGAACCAAACAGTTTAATCTGGAAATGACAACAATGTCAGAAAAATAGAAGAGGGAATAAACAGTGTAGATATGGAACTTTCTAATGGAGTTGAAGGCAAGGCACTACTACCAAGTAATAATAGACTATTTCAAACTAGGAAGATATCTTAGGCTGGGTTCTCTGGGGAAGCAAAACTGGTAACACATACAATACGTATAGAAAAAGACTTATATAAAGGAAACAGCACACTCAGTTGTAGAAGCTGAAATGCCCAAGTCCTGGATTGGAGTAAAAGCCTCACATAGCCACAGAAGCTGGAGAACCCAAGGTCGGCAATTGAGAAGTTAGAGTTCTGGTTCCAAACCAGAGTTGCAAATCCCAAGATGCCCAGTGAGACTGCAAGGTTTCTGCTTATTTGTGGAGCTTCAGAGCACTGGTGAAGCCAGGATCAGGAAGGACAAGGAACAAGACTTTTATTCATAGGTTATGGGGGTTGATGAATCCCAAGAGCTGCTAGGTCACGTCCCAAGAACCAGGTGTAAGAAAATAAAAGAGTGGGAGCTGCTGGCAACATGAGCAGGCAGGAAGTAGGCAGTGGAAGGCAGAGAGATGAGGGCTGAGGGGGGAAGCCACCACAGGCCCTGCCACTTTATACAGCTGCCAAAACATGTAGAATCATAGTCCAGACAAGTTGACACATAGTTTTAACCATTACTGTCAACCCCTTGTCAACTTGGAATCTGTATACATTTCCCCTTACCATTCATAATCTCTGAAGGAACACAATTTACAAAGTCATACTTATGTCTAATGTGATATAATCAACACACGCAGAGCTGAAAATGCATTAACCCATTTATGTCTTATATTTTATAAGAAAACAAAAATATCTGATTGTCTTGATCACCTCATACTGCTCTAACAGAAAAATATCACAAGTGGAAGATTTCTTGAGAAGCTTTATTGAGACATCCCAGTAAGCTGCAAATCCATTTACAGATTGTAAGTCCTTTCAGTAAGAGAATTTATCACAGTCTGATAGGCTGAGTGCAAATCCAGTGACAGCATCACGACACAGGAACCTCGGGTCCAAAGGACATGCTCTGCTCTCAGTGCTTCTCTCTTGGTGGTATGAGGTTCCCAACTTCCTCAGCTCACTTCTCTCCCTTATATTCCACAAGCTTGTACCTTGAGACCTGCCTCATTAACACAACTGCAAACCATTCTCCATCATCAATCTCACAGAGGCAAGAGTCACAACACGTGGGAGGAAGGGCACCATATTGGGACTCACAGCCAAATCAAATCAACACAGACATTTTTCGGGGGACACAATTCAACCTATGACATCCCACCCTTTGGCACCCCAAAAATCATATCGTTAGAACATACAAAATATAGTCATTTGTAGCATAGCACCAGTTTTCATTTATAACATAGCACCAGTTTTAATTTATAACATAGCAACAATTTTTCATTCATAACATAGCAACAGTTTTCATTAACAGCATACACCAGGCAGATTATCAGAACACATTACATTAGACCTCCTGGCTTTAAAAACATTATTTCATACTCTGAGACATTTCATAACCATTCTCTTCAACTTTAGGTATTGGCCACACTCTACAGATTCTTAGTGGAGGAACCTGGGCTTCATCTTGGTCTTCCAGTCCCACTTGGACAGAACTCTGTCCTCTTGGCTTTAGGTGCACTCTAAGCCCAACTGAGTGGCACGTCCACTCCCACAAACACAGAAAGCCCTGGCTCCACCCCTTCATGGCCATACCTTCTGAGACTGAGGCAGCTCTGGGGCCGCAACTCCACATCTTCATCAATTTGTCTCAGCTCTGAGACTCAGGCAGCTCAGCCTCTCATCAACCTTGGACCACAACCCCACATCTTCATCACCTTGTCAGCTTCTACTTCCAATGCCCTCATGGCCTGGGCCTCAAGCCCACATCTTCCCTACAGGGGCAAGTGTTCCAACACTCCATAGCTCTGTAGCTCCACTGATTCAAGTGCCTGGAGGCACCCCTCTCTATCAAGTGGCCTCCTGCACACAGGCACTCAGTCCTCTTGTTTGGTGGGTAGGCTCCTGGTTCTGCTGCTGCAAGTTCACTGCTGCTGTTGCTTTCCTCACCATCTGCTGCCCTCAGGTTCTAGCAGTTCTCTTGGGTGCCTTTCATACATTCACAGTCTCAAAAAACTTTCCACATTTTAGGTATTTGTTAGAGCAGTACCTCACCCCCAGTACCAAATTCTGACCTAGTCACCTGGTACTGCTGTAACAGAGAATACCACAAGTGGAAGGTTTCAAGAAGAGAAGCTTTATTGTTACAGTCTGGTAAACTGCAAATCCGGTGAAAAGTTGTAAGTCCATTCAGAATGAGAAATTATCACAGTCTGGTAGGCTGAGTCTAAATCCAGTGAGAGCATCTCGGCACAGGAACCTTGGGCCCAAAGGACGTGCTCTGCTCTCAGTGCTTCTGTCTTGGTGGTATGAGGTTCCCAACTTCCTCATCTCACTTCTCTCCCTTAAATTCCACAAGCTTGTAGCTTGAGACCTGCCTCACTAACACAACTGTTGCCTATTCTCCATCATCAGTCTCACAGAGGCAGGATTCACAACACATGGGAGGAAGGGTACCAGATTGGGACTCACAGCCAAATCAAATCAACACAGACATTTTTGGGGGGACACAATTCAACCCATGATACTGATACACACATAAAACAGAAATACTCATAACAATTACAGTCCTCATTTCTGCAACTGGTCACATGGCCATAACTAGTATTTAGAATTACCTTCTTCTACAGTATACCAAGCAGGTCTGGTACTTCAACTGGATTTAGTATAGGCCACCAAATAATTCATGCTTCTTCAATCCAGTCAAAAAAATTATTAGGTCCTTTCCTTCTTGAGCTGAAACATTGAGTGAAGAATCTGAGTTCAGTGGACCCATATCAATAAATTCAGATTGATCCACCTTTATATTCCTTACTCCATTATCCCACACATTTAGTAGCCATTCCTATGCATATTCCCCAGGTTTTTGTTGGCATATGTTAGAAAAGTTCTTCCAGAGCATAGTGTACCTTCTCCTGGGTCATACTTTATACTTCACCTCTTAGGGCTAGCTGAGACTTACGGCTTGTTATAGGTCTAGAAGCCAAAATTGATGGTGTGAAATTGGTTTTAGAATTTTCAGCATTGTCTTGTAAAGCATCTGTCTCAAGCCATGTACCAGGCCATGACTGCAGCAGGGGCTCTCTGGAGGCAGCTAGGTTACAACTAATCTCATTAGATTGGAGTGGAGGGTATAATGGCTTTTCTGGGCAGGATGATTTGGCAGACAAAGATGAAGTAATCCCTTCACATGGGTGTGGGTCTGCTGGTAGGAGTGATTTACTGTATGTTAAAGGCTCAGTGTCTCCAGTTTCCTGATTATCTGCCCATATGTCCCCATTACAAGTTTCAGAGTCCCATTTATTTCCAACCAAATCCTTCACTCTAACTTCAGATACTTCTTGAGATTGGCAATTGAGCTGGCATTGTAATTCAACCATTCTAATGACAACTGTCTGGGTTTGGCTTTCAGCAATATCAGCTCTTCTATTACAGGAAATGAAGTTTTCTTTTAAAGCACAAGTGAAAGCTTTAAGTGTTCTTATACAGCACTGGAGCTTTGATTCTGAAGCCCTGAGCTCATCTCTTTCCCTCACCAGTGTATCTAATGCAAGTAAGTCCAGACAACCACCTTTCATTATACTTCTCATTCTCACACAATTGCAAAAAGATAATTACACATATGCTTACCTCAAGCCTCACCTTGCATCAATACCTGATCTGTTGATGGTGTTATTCTATATATGAGTATTCCTCCCTCACTGTGTGGATTATCATGACGCTCTATACTGCCCGAAGCAGAGTTATCAACAGCTTCAAGACTAGCTGGACTTGAGAACCACTTTAGGAAATTCATCTTTACAATTTTGTTTCCCTGGAACCACCCCACTCTTGGTACTAAATTGTCTTAGACTAGTTCTCTAGGGAAGCAAAACCAGTAACATATGTAATATGTACAGAAAATGATTTATATAAAAGAAACAGCTCATGCAACTGCAGAAGCTGAAATGTCCCAAATCCTGGACCAGAGTAAAGCCTCATACAGCTGCATAAGCTGGTGAACCCAAGGTCAGCAGGTCAGAGGTTAGCATTCTGGCTCTACCCCATGGTCATGAATCCCAAGCTGCCTAGCAAGACTGCAAAGTTTCTGCTGATTCCTGAAACTGTAGGGGCTGGTGAATTGAGGATCAGTAGGTCAGGGAACAAGGCTCTAACTTGCAGCCTGTGAGGGCTGATGAATTCCAGGAACTGCTAGTTCAAGTCCTAAGAAAACGAGAGTGGGAACTGCTGGCAACTGAGTAGACAGAAAGTAACCAGTAGAAGGTGGAGAGATGATGACTGACGGGGAAAGCCACCACAGGCTCTGCCCCTGTCACTTTATACAGTTGCCAAAACATGGAGAATCAGTCCAGCCAAGTTGACACAGAGTCTTAACCATTACCGAAGACTGGGTAAATTTCAAAGTTACCACAAAGAAAGTTCATAAACCTACTCATCACAATAAAGAGGGAAAACATAAGTCTCAATAAAAACAAAATCTACAAAAACAAAAGAAGTAAAAAAGAAATCCACAAACCAAAGAAATTCAGTATGGGAGAGTAACAGCAACAAAGAAAATGTCAGCACCACACACACAAAAAAAAAGCACTAAAAAAGGACAGCAATAAATATACCTATCAACAATTACATCAAATGTAAATGACCTCAAAGCACCCATAAACAGACAGAGAGTGACAGAATGGTTAAAAAAGAAAACAAGATCATCAATAGATTGTTTACAAGAGGCAAGAGGTGCACCTTAGAAACAAAGACTCCTGATACTAGTACAATGACAGGTACACTGACCAATGGAACAGAATTGAGAACCCAGATGTAAATCTGTTCATCTATGGTCACCTCATCTCCTACAAGGGCCCCAAGTCCATCATATGGGAAAAAGACAGTCTTGTTAGCAGATGATGCTGGCAAAACTTGATGTCATTTCATAACATGGAGCAAACTGGAAGGCATTCAACTGGGTGAAATGAGTCAATCACAGAGGGACAAGTGCTGTGTGAGACCACTACTATGAAAATTCATGACAACGTTTACACATAGAGAAAAAAATCTTAGGTGGCTATGAGGGAGGATAGGGGTGGGGATGGATAAAAAAGAACATTTTCTTAATAAACTTTTGGTGTGTAAATAGGAATAATAGTCATGTTGGTGGGTCTTTCTTGTAGGTGTCTGGATATTGTCGCATCACTGACATTGTTGTACTTCAGGTACATCTTAAAATGTTCTTTTTGATGTTGGATGGGATAACCAGAATGGGATAACATTCTTCTTCAATTTGTCATTCCCATCATAAATAGACCATACCACTGTCTATTTCAAAATGGCCAGTAGCAGCCCATTTCAGCCCACTAATGCCTAGAATATCAGTCTCAATGCATTCCACTTCATTTCTGATGACTTCCAATTTTCCTAGATTCATGCTCAGTACATTTCACATTCTGATTATTAAAGAATGTTTGCAGCTGTTTCATGCTACATCAGCAAATGAAGGTCCCGAAAGCTTTACTCCACTCAGGTTGACTCTACTTTGAGAAGGTCGCTCAAAGGTTGCTGTTGAATCATTTCTAACTTATAGTGGCCCTATAGGACAGAGTAGAACTTCTCCACAGGGCTTCCCAGGGGTGGCTGGGAGATTCAAGCTGCCAACCTTTTGGTTATAAGCTGAACTGTTAACCAGTATGCCACGAGAGCGCCTGTGTTAGCTATTTGCATTTCTCTAACATATTAGCTGTTTTAGTCAGCTAGGGCTGCTCTAACAGAAATACCACAGAGTGGATGGCTTTAATAAAGGAAAGTTTATTCTAACATAGTGTAGTAGGCTGCAAGTCCATATTCAGGGTATCTGCTCCAAGGCAAGGCTTTCCCCTTGTTGGCTCAGGAGGAAAGTCAGGTATTGCATCAGTCTTTGTCCAGGGAGCATCTTGGTGTAGGAACCTCAGGTCTGAAGGATGCGCTCTTCTCCTGGTGTTGCTTTCTTGATGGTACAAGGTTCCCAATTCTCAGCCTGTCTCCTTTTCCTTTTATCTCTTGTAGGATGAAAGGATTAAGGGTGGGGCAAGCCATACTCCGGGGAAACTCCCTTCACAGTGGAGCAGGAAGCTAATCCTATGAAGGGATTACCAAACCCTTTAACATACAGCATAGGAAAACCACACAATGGAGGACAGTCGCAAGATACTGGTAATCATGGCCCAGCCACGTGGCTACACCTTTTTTGGGGGGGACAGAATTCAATCCATGACATCAGCCATTAAAAAACCCCCAAATCCACTGCCATCAAGTTGGGTCTGACTCATAGCAACCCTAGAGTTCAGAGTAGAACTGCTCTATAGAGTTTCCAAGGAGTGTCTGGTGAATTTGAACTGCTGACCTTTTGGTTAGCAGTCATAGCACTTAATATGTTAGCCATTAGCTTAAAAAGCTAGAAATACCATGTGATCCAGCAATCCCACTCCTAGACATATACCCTAAAGAAATGAGAGCTGTGGCATAAATAGGCATATGCACACCCATATGCATTGTAGCATCATTCACAGCAGCAAAAATATGGAAACAACGTAAGTGCCTATCAACAGAGGAATGAACAGACTGTAGTTCATACTCACAGTGGAATACTACACAACGACAGAGAAAAACAACAGATCCATAAAATATCTCACAAGGTGGATGAGTTTGGAGGACATTATACTGAGTGAAATAAGTCAATCAAAAGGACAAATACTGTATGAGATTACTGTTATTAAAAAAAAAAGCACAAGAAAAGGTTCACACACAGAAACAAAAAAATTGTTATTTGATGGTTACCAGGGATGGAAGGGGGAAGGATAGAAAATCATTAACTAGACAGAAAATACATGTTAATACTGGCAAAGGGAAAAGCAATACATATAACATAGAGAAAGTCATCACAACCTGATCAAGGCAAATGAAGACACTGACAGGAACACAGAATAAAGGACAACAAAGGTAATTACTATCACATAGATAATCCTGCAAAAATACTATTAACAAACAGTAATTTCTGAAAGGATACATAGATAGATAGGTATGCTAAAGCAGTGTGGGAGAGTGTAAGGAAATATACTGGCTTGCAGATTATAGGTTTCGTGGTGGATATTTCTGCATACGTCACTGTAGGTGTTGCATGTGTATTAATATAGAGAGAGCACAGGAAGGGCACAGTCATGGAAACGTTTTAGGTATAATGAAGGCAAAGGACCATAGACTCAGGGGACATCTACATCAGCTGACACTACTTAGCTTATAAAAACAGTGTTCTGCATCCTACTTTGATGAGTAGTATTTAGGGTGACACTTAGATGGATTGCTAGCAGTCATGTAAGAGAAATATTGGTCTCTTCCTATCCAGAGCAAAGGAGAGTAAAGAAGACTAGAAGAACTAGATAGTGCCCAGCTAGCACTACCAATTGCCCTGATTGGGATCACAGCAGTAGGTTCTGGACAGAGCTGGAAAAAAATGTAGAACAAAACATCAAATTCACAAAAAATATCAGACTTAAACCAGTGAGAAAGACACTGGAGGAATCCCCCACTCTAAGACACACTTCTGATGTGGAACTAAAGCCATTCCCAGAGACTACCTTTCAGCCAAACAATAGACAGGCCTTAAAAAAGAAAACACAGTAGCACACAAAAAGAACTGTTACTTAGGACAGTCGATTATATGACATGAAAAGGACACCATGTGCCCAAGAGCAAAGAGAGAAGGCTGCAAGGAGAATCTGGATGAAAGGAAACACAGAACCTGAGGCAGAAATGGGGAAAGCGCTGACACATGGTAGCAAAGGCAGTCAGCGTCATGGAAAAATTTGTGTACAGACTATGGAGCAGGAAACCGATTTGTTCTGTAAAGTTTTACCTAAAGCACAAAATGAAAACAAAAAAATCCCCTAAGGAGCACAGTTCTACTCACGCCCACGGAGTCGCCGTGAGTCAGAGTTAACAATTATGGATTTTAGAGACGGTGCAGCCCAACAGAATGTTAGTAGATGAGGTCTTAAAAATATATCCAAATCTTTATTACTCTTTTTTGGCCAGTTTCTCATGGTGGGGTTTACAACAGTTTATGAAGCATAGTTGGGTCAATACCCTACCTATTTTACTGTGGAGTCTTTCCTGGCCCCTTACCTCTCACCCAGTCCAGGTTTCATGACCTTGGAAAACAGAACCAATCAGAAATAGCTTTCAAAAGGTCCCGAGTTGTCTCAGTGAAAATCTAGAATGGGAAGTGCTGCAGGGTGAGGCTGTGAACCCACCTGTGGAGCCTTTCAGAGAAGCTGAGGCCCAATCTCCCTGGGAGGGTTGGGAGTTCCAGCCTCCTTGGTGGCATGGCTTTGGGTGGGCCACCCAGGTTGGGTGAGATTCAGGACTGCCCAGCCACAAATCCTCCCTGTCTTGCAGGCTAATACTTGATAGTCCACAAAGCCCGTGGACTTAAAGCTTTGATCCCTGTTGGAGAGAGACACCGCTGGGAAAAGATCTCATTGTAATCCTCTTCATTCGGGTAACCCTCAGTGTACGTACGTAATGAGGGCAGAAACTGCTAGTTGTCCTCTGTGTGTTTTGTCTCCTCCTTAGTTTTGTAATTGAATCCCCAGTTTTAGCTGAACACAGGGCTGTCTGGTTACATCCTCAGCCTCAGCACTGTTTACTTTTTAGGGCTAGAAAATTCTTTATTGTCAGAGAGCTGTCTTGTGCAGTCCAGGAAGTTTAGCAGCATTGCTGGCCTCTGTCCGCCAGCAGAGTCCCCTCCCCTCAGACATGACAACCCAGAATGTCTCTGAATATTGCCAAACATCCTCTAGTGGGAGGAGAAGGCAAACATTTCCCTAGTTAAGAGCCTCTGAGTTAGACATTACCTTTCCTGGCCTCTCTTGCAGCTAGGTGAGGCCATAGGATGAAGTTCTGGCCAAGGGCACTTAGGAGAACACATGAAAGGATTGGTGTGTGCAACTTCCAGGTTCTTAGCTGAATCTGCTGGCTCAGAGACCTTCTTCAGGACTCCACTCAGACACATCCTCCTCCAGGAAGCCTTCCTCAATTACACCCTTTGCAGACAGGATTCTTCTCCTCTGTGTACCTCTCTATGATAGGGCCTACCATGTTGTATGAGATATAATGTCTACTACTGAACCCCATTACTTGGGGAGCAACTTCTTGAGGGCAGAACTCTGTTTTCTTTGTCTCTTTCTCTCCAGCAACGCAATGTCTAGAACATAGTTCTTACTCAAGGACAGAGGGAGTGAGGGAGAAATGGTACAATGCTGCATCCTGAGACAGCTGGCTTAGAATTTACTCACTGGATGCGTCCGCACTGAAAAATCAGTTGCAAGATGCTTGAGGAGTTTCATGGAACGAAAATGTCCTGGCTCTTATTCTCAAAAAGCTAAGACTCTGAGAGGAAGCTCAGAAGTGAAATGGAGAAAAGGCAAAAAGATGAGCTGTGAAAGCTCTGTTCTCGTGAATCATCTATAGAATGGGTCCCTGGAGGTGCCCAGCAGGCTGTGGGCTCTCTCCACTCCATCAAGTCCTAGGAATGCCAGCTCATTCTAATGTCAGCTTGAGCAAGACATAATTAGGGAGAAAGATCTGCTGCCAGGGAGCAGCACAGAGATCCTGAGGCTGTGAAGACAGACCAGGTCTCCTCTGCCTCCCTGCCCCCATCTACTCATGTTAGCCATATCTTGTCCCGGGGACCTCCCAGTATGCAGCAGGGAGCCCTTCCCCAGTGTCCCCGCTCAGGAGAGGCCTTGCAGAGAACCAAGGAGGGCAGAGGGGTGGTTTCCCCCTTCTGGTGCTCTGGAAGCTTGGGGCAGGGGGTGTGCAGAGCCAGAAAACAGGCTGGTGACCTCAGGACAGCCTGCCTGACTTCCCCACTGTGAGGGAGCACTCATCAGTCCAGAGGTTCTGTGGGGTGTTCCAAGGGCCGTGTGATCAGTGGGCTTGGAAGTCTGGGCCAGAAGCCCAGCTGTGTGTCCACCCTTCTCTGGAACAACCCTCCTTTCTCCGCAAGTGAGCGAGGGTGGGGATGCGGCCTTGATGGCTGAATCAGACCTGAGGGAGGTCAAGAATGACAGATGTTCTGGTGACAGTGATAGTGATGACGGTGGCCAGCGCTGCTGAGTCCCTGTCAGGCACTAATTCTAAGCACTTACTTAGTCCTCACAACAATTTGTGACCTTGATTCTATAACTTCATTTATTATCCGAGGGACCTGAAAGCCATTTTCCAGGGCAAAGTGCTCTTAGAGAAGCATCCTGCTTGCTCTGTGAGGTCTTGTGCAGGCCTCTTCCCCTTCCTGGTGGACTCCCTGTTAGCGAGGCACCAGCCCTGACTAGTTCCTCCTACCGTGGGTGACTCAGCTGGGACTGAGAATACAAACGTGCTTTGAAAAGGTGGAGAGCACTAATCAGACCGACTCCCCTTTCTCAGGCACTAATCAGACCTACTCCCCTTTCTCAGGCCGCCTGGCCGGTGAGCAGAAACCAAGGAGCCCTCAGACACCCTCCAGGGAAGGTGTCTGTCTGGTTCTTCTACACTTTACATTGTCCTTCTTGCTTCTCTTTTTCTCCCTGACCACTCACTATTTTGTATGGCCTGAGGAGGGTATGACTAGTGTGGACCCGGGCTGCTGTGTTGGTTTGCCCCTCCCTGGCTGTGTGACCTCAGGCAAGTCGTTTGCTCTCTCTGGGCCTCAGTTTCTTCATCGGTAAATGGAGAGTGTCAGACTGAGCTCTCCCTCTGTGCGCTAAAATCCCAATGTCCTGTGATCAAAGCTGACAGGGCTGGGGGGCCCAGGCAGGAAAGCTCAGTCCGACTCCGCTTCCCACGTTAATGGCTTGCTGAAGTGAGGCCCCTGGCCATGGAAGCTGCTTTATCAGAATGTGTTCCAGCTCACTTAGATTACACTTCACTCCGCTGAACTTCAAAAGGGGCACAAGGGTTCCTCTGCAGACAATTGCCAAGGACCGTCAACACGGCTGGTCAGGCTCGAGGGGTCACCTCATTGGACAGCTGGCAGGCTTTTATGGACCCGAAAAGGGAGAAAGAAAGAAGAGGCAGGCGGGAGCCTCACATTGTGGCGTCTTTGTGGTTTGCACATGGCTGTCGTCTTCCCCAGGTCTCCAAACCTCAGGCTCCCAAAATGGTCCTGATGGTTCAGAAAGATGCCCAGCCCCTCACAGGATGAAATGTAATCCGGGAGCTGCCAGTCCGACATGCAGGGGGAGAGAACAAAGCAAAACAAAACGGTGGGAGGACAGGTTAGGGGTGACACGCACGCGGTAGCAGCTGTGTATGTGAAAAAGGGACATGGGTTTCAGCTGATGACAAAGGTTAGTTGGGTGATGTAGCTTCCAGGGAAACTAAAGCTTTGGTGCTGCATTCAGAGAAACGCAGTACAGAGTTGAAGAAAAGCAATCATATGTGTGATTGAAGAGAATGCAGACAATTGTGAAAAATGTAATATCGCTGGACAATTTGAGTAGAAACTGTCAAATGGGCATCTTAATTTGCTGGGTAAACTTCCACTGAAAACAGAATATTATTTTTTTTAAAAACACAATATATTCTTTGCTACCATTTCTAAGTGCTTATTGTGTCAAACACTGGGTCTAGTCAGTTATGTGGGTCATCTCATCCAGTCGTCAGAGCAACACCCAAACCCAACTGCTGGCAAGTCAGTTCCAGTTCATGGCAACCCAAGTGGGCAGAGCAGAACTGCCGCCCACGGCTTCACAGCTGAACTCGCTGGGCCTCGGGTCACCAGTCCTTTCCTCTGAGGCACCTGCTGGTGACTTCTAACTGCTGACCTTTGGTTGGTAATTGAAGACTTAACAGTCTACACCACACAGGGATTTCCCATGACAGCACATTGAGGTATATTTTATTGTCACCTTCCTAGTTTTACGATGAGGAAACTGGTGTTCAGAGAAGCCAACTGACTTGGCCCAAGGCAGAGATGGACTCCAACTTTAGGTCTGTCCCCCTGTGCTGTCACTAGAAGCAACATCATTGATGAGGAGCAATAGTTAGAACAACAAATGTCAGTCCTCAACTTCCAAGGGTGTGTGGGAAGAACTAAGACCAAATACTCAGTGAAAGGAAGACATTTCTAGAAGTCAGGTGTCTAAAGATGGTGAGCTACCTCAGAAATGGTGCTGTCTTAGATACCTAGCGCTGCTGTAGCAGAAATGGTACAAGCGGATGACTTTAACAGAGAGAAATTTATTCTCTCATAGACTAGAAGGCTCCAAGTCTGAACTCAAGGTGCCAGCTCCAGGGGAAGGCTTTCTCTCTGTCAGCTCTGAAGTAAGGTCCTTGTCACCAATCTTCCCCTGGGCTAGGAGCTTCTCAGCGTGGGAATCCCAGGTCCATAGGATGAGCTCTGCTCCTGACGCTGCTTTCTTCGTGGCGTTAGCTCCTCCTGTTTCTCTGTTTGCTTCTTTGTATCTCCAGAGACATGAAGACACAATCTAATCTTGTAGACTGAGTCCTTCCTCATTGACATAACTGCCTGTAAACCTGCTTCTCTGGCATCATAGAGGTGGGATTTGTAACACACAGGAAAATCGCATCAGATGACAAAGTGGTGGACAATCACACGTCCTAGCCAAGTTAGACACACCTTTACTGGGGACATGATTCGATCTATGACAGGTGCTGTCTTTGACAATGGGGTGTTGATGGTTCACCACCTGGCAGGGAGACTATGCAGGGCAGTCAGTGAGTTGCCGACTGGAAGCCTTTGCTAGGCCTGGAGTCATCAGCACATTCAATAGCTGAGGGACTGCTGACATCTTGGTCTGCATCTTCATCATGTAAAGGATTTCTTAAGGTCTTGCTGGAGGTATCTCCCAATCCCAGTGGCTTCAGGTCAAACCGAGAACATGGCTTGAGAGAAGACTGGCTTCAGAGGCAGGAGACCAGAACTTTTGCCGTCAGCTTTCAGTTGTGTGCCCTTGATCAAGTCTCTTGACCTCTCTGGGCCTCAATTTCAACAAAACATAGACGGATGTGACAGCAGAACGTGGGACAACAGAATCAAGTGCTAGAAAAAGAGAGAGACTGTGGAATGAAGGCTGGAGATGGGACCCCACCTAGCCTTATGAGGAAAACGGGTCCTTGTTGAGGAGTGGGTTGAAATGGTCCTGGCTTGGAAGTTAGGGTTTGGGAGCTGCCCTGGTTGCTCAAACAGGGAAGCCAGTTCTTGCATTTTCATCACAGGGGAGCCAGTAGAAACACACTCAGTAGACAAAACAAACACACCAAGGTGGGTTGTGGGTGAGTGTGAGTGTTTTGTCTGTTGAGCACTGACGTCACTGGTGTGGTCCTTCCTGCACAGAGGGTCCTTCGGACCAGCTCCAGGAGGCCCTGAGCGAGGGAGAGGAGCGGGCAGCCTGCAGCTCCCTCAGGGCTGCTCTGCCTTGCAGTGAATGCCGTGGGCCATCTGTTACTGTGAATGAGGAATAAGCGCCCGGGGTGTCTGATGTTTGAATAGTGGACAACTTGGGTTTGAATCCCAGTTCTCCCACTCCCTATCTGGGTGAATCTGCACAATTCACTTAACAGAATGCCCACATAGTTTATTAGGGTGCAAACAGTTCATGCATATGGCTTCCAACTAAAAGATTGGTGGCTTGAGTCCACCCGTAGAAGACAGGCCTGGTGATCTGTTTCCAAAGAGTCAGCCATTGAAAACCCTGTGGGGGGCAGGTCTGCTCTGGCACACATGGGGTCGCCGAGAGTCAACAGGATGGGAACTGGTTGTTGGTGGTGGCACAAATAGGGATGCTTTTCTGAGCATGAAGTGGAGAGCTGTTCATAACTATGCTGAGACAATAACGGAAAGACTGTGTGGGGCCAGCTATGGCCCCTGGGCCTCTTTCCACATTGAAAAAAGGGACATTGTGGCATTAATATGCACGTGCTTCATGCAGCTGCACTGAAGGTGACGTGAATGGCATAGCATGTCACAGCGGCTCAATGAGAGAAGGCTCCACGTCACCCTGCTCCCTTCCCCCCATTCTCTGTGCTTCTGTGAAAGGCTCTGAAACAGGACTGACGGGTCCAGGACCTCCTCTGAATCCATGTGTTCTTTCCTGGAGGGCCTGTGCCCAAGGCCAGCTTGGACTTGGGCCTCCCTTTGGGATCTGTTTGCCTTTTCATAAACACAGACGCAGGATTTTTCTTGGCTCGGCCTCTCCATTCACAGCTCGTGGATTGTACCTGGAAGCATTTTCTCCCAGGTGATTTGAATCAGGATCTACCAGGAAGTTTGTTTTTCAAGGCTTTAGTCAACATGTGGGTGTGGAAACACCAACCACTTTCTGGAGTCAACTCCTTTTTAAATAGGGACTTTCACGTTAGTCAGACTTTTCAGAACAACATAATATTTGAACAAAATTCTGTTTCCCCTTCCATTGCCAGCAGCAGTTGCAGAAGATATTTCTGTCTGACCAGAGGCTTCCCCAGGCCACATTTCCAGCTGCTTCCTTTCTTATGTCAGAGCCTGGGCTGTGAGGTCACAGTGCTGGGGGTGTGAAATCCCTTCCTCCATGGGCCTCAATTTCCCCTTCTGGCTCCAAGGACTGCTTGGGCTGCAGTCTTAATGTATGTTTCATTCTGATGGCCTGGTTTGTTGAATATCTGCAATAGTAGCAGCGTAGAGTCGACGGCACTTGGCTTGGCAGACCACACTTTGCTTGATAATCCTCAAAGGTGAGAGCGTCAGGTTTCTTGCTATTTGCCGCTGCAGTGGTCCCAACCCATGCCAACCTCACGCAATGTGACAGGATGAACCGTTGCCTGCTCCTGTACCATCTTCACAATTGTTGGTATGTTTGAGTCCACTGTTGGGGCTGTTGTGTCAGCTCATCTCATTCAGGATTTCCCTTCTTTTCAATGACCCTCTACTTTGCCAAACATGATTTTGACTTGTGGGTCATCAAGTCAATTCCAACTCATAGTGACCCTACGGGGCAGAGTAGCACTGCCCCATGGGGTTTCCTGGGCTGTAATCTTGACAGGAGCAGATCACCAGGTCTTGTCATTCGTAGGGAAGCCGGTAGGTTAGAACGGCCGTGCATTTGGTTAACAGCAGAGTGCTTCACCACTGTGCCACTGGGATGCCTTGATTCTGACTTACCTCCCCTTAAACTATTGCACAATCCTCCAAGTTTTGATATTTTAGAATTCAAATCTCCTGGCCCAGACTGCCTTTGGAGGTACCACAATTTGGCATGAAATACTTTTGACAAAATATCCAGGGTCCCAGTGTGGTCACCCTGAGCAGGCCCAGACTTACACTTTACCAAAAGCCCCAAATCAACTCTATGCAACACACCTGGCATCCTGTCGTGGCTTTGGGTTCCTGTTGGTGTCAGCGCTGGTCCGTTTCCTCCTCTCCTGTTGCCATGTTCCCAAAGGCTGTCCTGGGTAGCATCCCCCTGGGGCAAACCAGGCAAAAACTGAGAACTCCTCAAACAACTAATTTACTGTGCACTTATCCTATGCCAAGCCACCTGATCAGTGTGACACTCAGTATTTCACATCACAGGTGAGGGTCTTACTAGTGCTTTAGATGACAGGCCTTAGATGAGATACTTCCGTCACTGTGACTCATTTGTAGACTGAAGATAGCAACCATCGCTCCTCCCTCAGGGATTGGTGTGCGAGTTCAGTGAATTCACGTGTGCGTCAAGTGCTTAGAACCTATGTCAATATGTAATAAAAGTGCTCAATCCCTGTCAGCTATTTTTACGATAAATCCTTCCCCCAACCCTGCAAGATGGGGACTATGACTGTATTATCCCCACTGGCAAATGAGAGACTCAGATTTAGTGAGGTTATGTCACTCATCCAAGTTGTGTGCTAGAATGATAGACTAAAAACATGATTTGGGAAGTGAAGGCTTGTTCTCTGTGATTTGAGTCTGGGTTAAATTCCAGTTCAGTGCCTTTTGCATGTATTTATAAAGAACCGATGTGCCAGGCCCTGTGCCAGGAGCCAGGGGAGTCCCAGGAAGTCAGTGGGGAGTTCCAATCAGTTTTTGGTCCAGCCGGTACAGGTAGGCACTGGATTGGGCACAGTTAATCTCCAGCCATCCCCACTGGCTTCACCTGGCTCATTAAAACCAGAAACATTCTGAGTTTACTGAGCATCTGCAGAGCACGTCTTTCATCTTCAAAGGCTTTCCCAAGCACCAACCAGTTAATCCTCACAACACCCTCATGTCGGAGACAAATATTTATCCTCCTATCATACCCCAGAAAATGATAGCACAAAGAGAAGACAGACTGAGCAAGGGCAGGAAGAATGAGTGGCAGAGCTCGGCCACAGAGAGTTCCGGAGCCACAGACCCCGAGGGCTGCTCGGTGCCTGGGAAGGCTGCAGGGGGAATTCTTCCCGGAATACTTCTTTTTTTTTTTCTTTTTTAATGGAAGCAGAGCCCTTTGCAAATTCAGAAGAATTAGATTTCTTTCATAGTAACCTGCAGGAAACACATTAAAAACACATTCTATCAGTTACAAATCTTAATGTCACCGGCGAAGGATGAGGGAATTAATGCTGGGCCCAAGAATACATATAGCGACGCGGGGGCAAGGGCAGAGACGATTTATAGAGTGAGAGGTCTGGACGTCTGGAGCAGGCAGGCTGAGCTCAGCGGTGAGACTGAAACAGGGCTGTTTTCAGAAGGGTGGAGGGGCGCTGCTCAGAGCAGCTTTGATTCAATCATTGTTTCCCATTTCTCCCCAGTGTAAATAATAATGATTTTTTTTAACACTATAAAGGCCAAGTTCTGATTTGTCATGAGAAGACTACTTTCATTAACATATGCTCTTGTCAAAGGCATTTTAAAAGACTCAGTTCTCCCAAAAAGCAAGCCCCTCACAAAAACAATCTCAGCCCCATCACCTCCTCTGTCTATCTGGGTCCTGCAAAGTGGTCTGGCTGAAGAATCTGGACAATGAAGCTGAGAACTGTGTATAATTAATATCACTTGATTTCCAATAACAGCAAGTGTTTTTCTTTATGTTTAGATGAAAAGAAATACAGAAAACCACACAAAACAAATGCCCAGCTTAATAAATTACAATAAGGGAGCCAGCAGTGTTTTTAAATAGTTTTAATTTGTGGACTCAACACTTATTTTACCAAGCTTGAATCTAACACTGCCTTGGGAAAGTGAAGCTTTGAATCTCAGGGGTGCAATGTGCCCCTTTTAGGAAAGAAAAATGACATAAAGAAATACAAACAACAAGCTGTGACTTTAGTTCAGATGCATTCCCAGCTGAGCGCACGCTGCTTACAGGGTGTTAAAGGACTTGAAGGGCAACCAGGACTGAACCCCACAAATGCAGATGTCCCCATCACTGGCCCTGCTTGTGGCCAACCACGTGGCATCCCCTGCGAAGTTGGGTGAGTTGCTGGATGAGACTTTGTGGTTACTTCTCCTGGAGGAAAAGGTGAGACAGCAACGCCTCTCTTTACAGGTGAGGAAACAGACCGAGAGAGGTCACAGGTTTGAGCTCAGGCCCAGGACACAATGGCAGAACCAGGAATGGGAGCCCAGGTTGTGAGAGTCGTTGCTCAGTGCCCCTCCCCCACACTGTGGTGCCTCTTTTTCCACAATGGGCCCATGTTGGGTCAATAGCTGTTTGCCTCTTAGCACAAGCCATCAGGCTCTCAGTCTCAAGGGAGAAAGTATGACAGATAAAGTAGACACTGGTAACCTCCACCTTTCTTGCCAGCTTGGGAGCAGCCCTAGGACTTGAAGGAGCGATCAGCTCTCCTGGTTTATCCTGAACCAAGGGAGTTCACAGTACTCATGACTTTCAGGGCTAAAACCGGGACAGTCCCAGGCTAACTGGGATAAGTTGATCCCCATGCTGGGCTGTGTCTGTATAGCTGATGCCCAGAAATACTGATTAGTGGACTCTTAACATGTTGGGGGAAAAATTCCAGTTAGAAGAAGAGGAGGAGAGAGGGGGTTGGATTTTCTTATGTTTAATTAATCTTGAAATTGAATTATCCAAATTATTGAGGCTTTTACTAAGTTATTGAAAGAAAAATGGGGTTTTGTCCTGAATTATAATAGCCCCAAATTTGAGAGTGATTTATAATCTTCAGATTGCACTTTCACATTCCAAATCTCAATTACGTGGGCCTTTTAAGGTAAGGATGTCTAGCTAAAATCATTTTTACTGAGAAACTGAGGCACAGATTTGGCCTTTTGGTCTGGACAGATTTACCTAGCTGTGAGGAATGGGGATCAGGAAAAGCCCCCCTGTTTCCTGGTCCCTGTGGGTGCTTCACCTCTCCTTTGGTCAGGAACTTTGGCTGGAGGTCAGACCTCGAGTTCACGTGTATTTAATTTCTGGGAAGCAGAAGGCCAAAGGCTGGGGGGTTTCTAAACTCAATTCCAAAAGCCTTGGATTAACACAAAAGAATTCCCTCTCTGAAGACTCGCTATCAAGCAAAAACCTTGGTGGGTCCGGAGAGTGACCGTCGTTTGGCTGAGCAGGGGCTGTCTATCTTTGCCCTCCACCATCTGAGAGTAAAACTCCTTTTGCAGACTACCTTTGCCCGCTCTCCCCCTGGATGCCATTCAAACAGCCCCAGGCCAGGAATGCACATCCCACTACCCACAAGAGCCCCCCAACTCCCTGCTTCTGAAATCAGCTGGAGGTAAAATAGCTGGCTTTGTGTTTGGATGCCTTACTTCTCTCCTGGGTTTTAACTGCTTTTTCTGGCCTCAGGGAATCCCTTGGAAGTTAATAAAACTGACTACATCAAAGGACTCAACAACCATTACCCAATTAAAACCTCCCAGCACTCCTGCAGCAGGTATGCATTATTAATCCCATTTTACAGACAGAGAAACTGAGGTGAAGTTGTTTGCCCCAGGCTACTGAAAAAAAGGAGTATCCCAGCTGGCATGAGAACTAGGTGTTTTGTTCAGATCATCTAGGGATGATTGTTCCCACCAGAATCGGTTTTCCAAAAGCACTCTGGTTCTTAAAGGTCTCTCTTTCCTTTAGGAAATAGATTCTTCATCCCCTGTACTCAAGGATGAAGCCTTTCTCCAAAGCAGGCTCTTCAGAATTCAGCAGCCCCTCCATCAACCAGGAGAGGTGCCACAGAAACAGATGAATGCTAAGACTCCAGTACAACAATTTAGGAAACAATTTGGGCCTTTCAGACATCAGTGTTATTTAAAGATGCAGATTCATCCACCCCAGCAGCCTCCTGGGAGCTCTTCCTGAACCATCTGGTTCAATCGGCTCATTTTCTTTCCCCTAATCCTCCCGACTCTTGTGTGTATGTGTGCAGCGAATGTTCCTGGGGAACTTGCGGCATGAATAAAAAGCAAAGACCTTTGTTTTTGCCAGCCAACTCTCCTCTTTTCTAAACAGCATTAAATTCCTAATCCTGTTTGTTCTTAGTGGGGGCATAAATTCGTGTTTCAACAGACAATAAGGAGATCTCCAGGACTGCACCCCAGGGCTCCTGTCCTGTCAGTTTGGGTCCAGTAGGTTGGGTATTTTTCCCTTATTTGCAGGGAGGACTGACAAAAGCTGGTGGTGTTTGGCAGTGAATTTGCTCAGGCCTGCTGGAGGAAGAGGCAAAATAATTTTTGAGGGGTCTGCTTAGAGCCACAGGGAAGATTTCAAAGAGTCAGGTGAGTGTTTTCAAAAGGAGGGTTTCAAGCACAGTCCCAACAGTGTAAGTCCCCGTTTCTCACTGTTCAAGTATAATCCACAAAGGCAGGATGCTGTGTTTACATAAATAATTACCAGATTTCGGATAGCCAGACGTGTTTCAGCACACAGGAGGCAAGCCCATAAATTACATTTGGGGAATTAAGGGTCAGATTGATCTTATCTCTGTAAATCCGGCCAAATTCCAGCAAGCTAAAGGAACATCCGGTTGACTGAGCCTTTGGAGGTAAGGGCCCCAGAAACCAGTGATTCTGAGGATGTCGCTGTGCCCTGTACCTCCGTTTCTGCTTCTCCCTGCTCCTTGTTGCTGGCTGGACCTCAGAGCAAGAGTGTGGCAGGAAAAATAACTGCCTCAACTTGTTCTTTGTCCAACCTGCAAGGGAAGAGAGTAGGAGAGAGGTACAGGCACCTCTCTTCCTATCCTCGGCTCTCCCTCCTGGACCACACAGGATCTTGTCCCTGAAATAGCTGCAATGAGGTCTGAACAGTGATGGGAGGAGCAGGACCATGAGGCTAACAGGACAGGGCTTCTGTTAGGGGGACTCCCCTCCTGCACCGGCCAAGGCTCCCTGCTTTCATTCATCCAGCAAGATGTACTGAGCAATTAGCGTACCTTCAGTACCACCGTGGAGGGTGGGGACTGTGGGCTCAGGCTCAGGCTCAGGCTCAGGAGCCAGACTGCCTGAGTTTGAATCCTGGCTCTGCTGGCTACCGTTGGGCAAATGACCTAAGTCCCTTGGGTCTCAGCTTCCTTGTTTAGAAGAACGAATAGCATTACCACCCCTCTCCCTGTCATGCAGAATAGGGTGAGGACAGACTGAAGTCATTCACAGGAGGCTCTTAGAACAAGGCCTTGCTATAGTAACCAGTTGCTGTTAAGTTCATGATCACTCATGGTGACCCCATGTGTTTCAGAGTAGAACTTGTTCTAGTCAGCTAGTGCTGCTCTAACAGAAATACCACAAAGTGGATGGCTCTAAAAAGAAAAATTTATTCTCACACAGTCTGGTAGGCTACAAGTCCACATTCAGGATATCAGCTCCAGGGAAAGGCTTTTCCCCTTGTTGGCTCTGGAGGAAATGCCTTATGTTGCATCAGTCTTCGGTCTGGGAACATCTTGGCTCAGGAACCTCAGGTCTGAAGGACACACTCTTCTCCCTGTGCTGCTTTCTGAATGATGTCAGGTTTCCAAATCTCTGCTTGCTTCCCTTTCCTTTTATCTCTTGTAGGATAAAAGGTGGTGCAAGCCACCCTCCAGGGAAACTCTCTTTACAATGAAGCAGGGAGGGGACCTTACGAAGGGATTTGCAGTCCCACCCTAATCCTCTCTACCATAAACCACTCTGTTAACCACAGGCAGAGATTAGGATTTACAGCATCAGGAAATCACCAGATGGAGGGCCGTCAGAGAATGCAGGGAATCCTGGCCCAACCAGATCACTACACATATTTTTTGGGGGGGACAGAATTCAATCCATGACATAACTATACTCCATAAGGTTTTCAATGCTGATTTTTAAAACACAGATTGCCAGGCCTTTCTTGTGAAGCACTCTGGGTGGATGCAAACTGCCAGATTTTTGATTAACAGCCAAACTCATTAACTGCACACCACCCAGGGACTCTGGCATATAGTAAAGGCATAATAAAGCTTGATTTTTGACGTTCTTATTACTACTGTGTTAGACACACGTGGGTCTCTGTTCTGAAGGTGGTTATGAGCTGGTTGAAACAGACATTCCCACAAAAAAATCAAGGATATGACAAGGCAGTACTGTCAGTTAGGTGCCAGATGAGTGTAAAAGACAGTTACGCTCTAGTGAGGGAGGATGGCAAGATTATTACGGTGGGAGGAAGCTTCATGCAGAAAGGATGGCTGAAACTGAGCTTGAAGGGTGTACAAGATGTGGCCGGGCCGGAGAAGAAGGACATGAACAGATGGGGAAGGAGTTTGAGGCAGGCAGTCACAGTCCTGAAATTCCACAACAATGAAGCTAGGAGTCAGTTTTGTGCAAGGCTGATGCTTCTGAGAGTAAAAACCAAACCTCTTCAATTAAGATTTCCATTTCAGTATTGCCCTACTTGTAGAGAAGGTAATACTACTTAGTGTCAGCATCATCTGACATGACGGTGTTGCAAAGGAAGGGCAACACAGCACACTGCAAAGAGACCGGAAGAGGCATGACTCTATTACAAGCAGAACCTCAGTTTATATTAACAGGAAGGTAAATATACCTGTTACACATGGTGCAGAAGTAACAAAAATATTGATTGCAAAGTAAAAAATCTTCTGTGTCAGGCATCCCAAGAGATTCTGTGTCTTAGTTCTGTTTCTAAGGTTGCTATAATAGAAACACCACAATGGATGGCTTTAATAAAGGAAAATTTATTCTCTCACAGTCTGGGAGGCTGTAAATGTAAATTCAGGGTGCCAATTCTAGGAGAAGCCTTTCTCTCTCTGTCATCTCTCACAAAAGGTCCTTATTATCAAGTTCTCCCTGGTCTGGAGGCTTCTCAGTACAGGAACCCTGGGTCCAAAAGAGATGCTTTGCTTCCAAGACTGCCTTCTTAGTGGTATGATGCCTTCTGTCTCTCTGTTCGTTTCCCTCTTGTGTCTCAAAAGAGAGTGACTTTAAACACAACCTAATCTAATAGATGGAGTCCTGCCTCATTAACATAACGGCTTCTAATCCTGCTTTATTCCCATCATAGAGACAGAATATATAACACAAAGGAAAATCACATCAGCTGACAAAACGGTAAATAATCAGACCATGCTGGGAATCACAGATCAGCCAAATGGAAAAAAACAAATTTTGCAGGGGACATAATTCAATGCATAATATTCTGGTAGTGACAACATAGTTTTTGCTACAGATGTACCAATTCCATGTTTGCAGTTTTCTGTAAGTTAGAAAACAATTTGAAATAATTTGCTAAAATCACCTATAAAGGAAACATTCAAAAGAATTTTACAGAGAATGTCTCTAAAAGTTTTTAAAGCTGTCTCCATGTGATTTCATAGATGATTCCTGTCTTCATTTGATAATTATAATAGTTTGTTATTGAACATTTAAAATTTTAAGCCAATCACCTAGTATTGCATTTTTAAACACACTCTTGCTTGGGTGTTAATACTGTCTTAGGCTGGGTTCTCTAGGGAAGTGAAACCAGTGAAGCATGTATGCTGAAAAGTCGAACCCATTGCTGCTGAGTCAATTCCAACTCACGGTGACCTTACAGGACCAACCAGCACTGCTCCATGGAGATTCCAAAGAGTGCCTGGCACATTCGAACTGCCATCCTTTTGGTTAGCAGATGCAGCACTTAACTGCTATAATGTACATGTATGTATGCCATGGCGACCCTATGAGTCAGATCCGACTCGATGGCACTTGGCTTGGCTATGTATGCCAAGCCAGCCAAGTGCTGTCGAGTCGGATCCATATATGTGTACATGTACGTATATGTATACTTTTGTGTATATATATATATATACATATATGTATACTTGTATATATAGGTATATACAGATTTGAGATTTATCTCAAAGAAATGGATCATGTGGTTGTAGAGGCTGGCAAGTCCCAAGTCTGTGGGTCTGGAACAAGGCTGAAGGCTTCTACTGACTCATATAGCTGCAGGGACTGACAAACCCAAGATCAGTAGGTCAGATGGCAGGCTGCTGGCTTACGGGTTGTGGAGGCTGATGAACCTAAGGTAAGCACGTAAAAGAGCAGGCTGCTAGCCCCAGGCTGCAAAGGTTGATGAACTCTAAGATCAGTGGGCAGTACAGCAGCCTACTGGCTCAAGTCCCAAGAACTGGAGGTCAGATGATAACAAGCCAGATACAGGACTCATAGCAAGTGTGTGAACTTTTTTGGAATGTCCATATACAATGGATACAGGGCACATTCCCAAGGAAACTCCCCTTACAACTGATTGGCTGATCACATCACCTGGGTGATTACATTATATCACAAAATGAAAGATCACTGTATCATTACACAACTGCCAAACTGCATCATTACGTAGCTGCTGAACCACTGAGAAGCATGGCCCAGCCAAGCTGATGCACAACTTTAATCACCACAACTACTTACAAAGACGACTACTTCAAGAAACATTCAGTGAAACTGGCCATGTACTCAGCACTCTTCTATTTGCTACAAACCGTAAGAAAGAATTTGAAGAGAGAAAGACTTCCACTTCTGGCCAAGAAGGAGTAACAGGGATTGGATTTACTTGCCCATCTGAAACAATTTAAAAACAAACAAAGAATATAATACAATGCATCCAATATGAGCGACAAAGGACAGTTATCCCCAATCGAGTCCTATAGCGGCCTGACTTGACTAGTGCCTTGAGAGGATTTCCAGGTTCTGGTTTAGGGAGGGGAACTCAGGTAAAGCCCAGGAAACCCCCTGAGTTCAGGGAACAAAGCCAAGAGTCCAGAGAGAACAAGGTGGCACATTTTCAGGACAGATGATGAGAAAGAGAAGTACTACACAGAGGCCTACACATCTGCAGAAGCTCCTCCCCAAGAATTCAGCACGATCCACCTGTGAGTGTGAGGAAACCAACGAAGGCGGGGCAAAGAGCCACATGAGAGGATCTGACAACAGTGTCAAGTGTTGACACAGTGCTGAGAATAGAGTCCGTGCCCACCGCCCCACCCGGAAAACCTCATAATATGTGGGGCATTGGGTAGAGTACTCACAAAGCTGTTGCCTCAGCAGATGGAAATAATCAGCCCTAGGGTAGATGTTATTTGGTCTTACCTACCAAATCTTAAAGTAAGACCCAAAGGATCAAACTGTATCCAAGTAATCTAAATGACTCTTAGTACAAAGCTCAGGAATATTCACAGAAACACCAAAATATCCAGCACCCAACAAGGTAAAATTTACAACGCCAGACATTTAATCAAAGATGGTCAAGCATGCAATATATGACCCAGAATGAGAGAAAAAACAATGGACTGAAATGGTTCCATGAACAACACCGATGTTAGAATCAACAGATTAGAATATTAAGAGTTATTGTAATTGCATTCCACATGTTAAAAAATGTGAACAATAAAGGAACAAATTAAACTTTTAGACAGGAAACCACAATGAGTAAAAAGAAAAATGCACTGGATGAAATTAACAGCAGATTAGAATCGCAGATGAAAATTTTAGTAAACACAAAGATACAACAACAGAGATCATTCAAAATTAAATACAGAGGAAAAAACACATTATATACAATGGAACAAATACAAGCTATAAGGACAATAGCAGATTACTCACCATGGAATAAAAACTTAAAAATATTTTTAAAGTTCATAATGATAAAAGGATCAATTTGTCAAGGTGAGTTAACAATCCTAAAAATTTATGCACCTAAACAAAGAGCTGCAAGACACACAAAGCAAAAATGGACAGAATGGACACATCTACAATTATAGGTACAGATTTCAGCATCCCTCTTACTAGCTGATACACAAGTACATAGTTAATAAGCAAAGGTATAGAAGACTTGAACAACATCATTAACCATCCTGACCTACTTGACATTTATAGAGTACTACAGAACAACTACAGAATACACATGGAATATTTGCCAAAATAGACCATATTCTGGATCTTAGAACAAATCTCAGTAACTTTAAAAGGATTCAAGTCATACAAAACATGTCCTCTGACCATGCAAAATTAAATTAGAAGTCAATAATAGATTTTTGGAAAATTTCCAAGTATTTGGAAACAAAATAACACACTTGTAAATTACCCGTGGGTAAAGCAAACTACAAAAGGGAAATCAGAGGGCATTTTGAATAGAATGAAAATAAAAACGTAACCTATCAAAATTTGTGGGATGTCACTAGATCAGTACTTGTGTCCCATCAACAAAGTAGAACTGCTCCCATAGGGTTTCCTAGGCTATAATCGTTAGAGAGGCAGTTCAATCTTTTTTCTGGCAGAGAGGATGGTAGATTCAAACTGCTGACCTTTTGGTAGACAAGTGTCTAACTACTGTGTCGCTAAATCCACTGCACCATTAAACCCATTGCCAGTGAGCTGATACCCTGGAGGATACAGCAGAAGTGCCCCATGGTGTTTCCGTGGCTGCAATCGTTACTGAAGCAGACAGCCACATATTTCTCTTGCAGAGCTGCTGGTGGGTCTGAACCACCAATGTTTCAGCTAGCAGGCAGGAACTTAACCACTGTGCCACTGCCGCCCCTTAATATACTTACAAGGTCTCAAGTCTGTAACTTAAGCTTTCAACCTTAAGGAACTAGAAAAAGAACAAATGAAACCCAGGGTAAGCAGGAAAACGAACATATAAAAATCAGAGTGGAAATTAATGAAATAGAATACAGGAGAAAAAAATGAAGAAAAACTAACAAAGCCAAAAAGCTGGTTCTTTGGGAAAATCAATAATACTGATAAACTTCTAGTCACACTGATAGAAAAAAGAATGAAATGATACCAATTATCAATATCAGGAATGAGAGAGGTGATTTCACTACAGATTCTACAGAGGCTAAAATGATAATAAGAGAATATTATTAACAACTTTATGCCAACAAACTGGACAATTTAGATGGAAGGGACAATTTTCTTCAAAGACATTAACTCCCAAAGCTGATTCAATAAGAACAGATAACTTGAATATCCATGTATCTATTCAGGAATTGAATTCGTAGCTTAACGTCTTCCCCTAAAGGAAACTCACAGCCCAGACAGCCTCATTGGTATACTATACCAAATATTTAAAGGATAAACAGTATCAATTACATACAAACTCCTTCAGCAAACTGAAGACAGAATACTTCCTAACTAATTCGATGAGGCCAGCATCAGCCCCATACCTAAATCAGACAAAGACATTGTAAGAAAGAAACCCATAGACTAATATTTTTCATAAATGTAGATGCAAAAATTCCAAACCAAATTTTAGCAAATTGAATTCATCATGACCAAACGGGGCTGCAAAGCAAAGTTGGTTTAACATTAGAAAAACAATTATTATAATTCAGCATATTAACAAAGTAAGGACGCAAAAAGCATATGATCACTGAAAAAAGATTTTTTTAATTCTGCTCACTGTCTCATTCAAAGAGCTACACACTTTTTCTGTGATGCTGATTGCAATCCCCACAGTGTAACAACATGCTTCTCCTTTTCATTTGTCCAGTTCCCTTTCGGACTTCTTATCCTGCTTTTGGACAGGAGTTGCCCATATGGTCTCACATATTTGATTGAACTAAGATGCACGTTCCTCATGCGTGGTATTTTTTGCTTTGGAGGCCTGTTTGAATCTTTGAAAAGTACACTTCAGGAGTGCTTTCAGTTGTTAAGACAGCAGAGTGTCTGGCGGCCACGGTCTCAGAGGTTCCTCTAGTGGCTGTCAGGCCTGTAATCCTGGTCTTTTTACATGAATTTGAATTCTGTTCTACACGTTTCTCCTATTCTGTCAGAGCACACATTGATGGAAGCCAGGCCCCATCTTGTTCTGGTCTCAGGCTGGTAGCATCTTAGGTTCATGCAGTTCTTTAGTCTTTCAGGCTAATATTTTCCTTACGTTTTTGGTTTTCTTCATTCTTCTTTGCTCTGGATGGGACGGGACCAATAGATGTATATTAGATGGAGGCTTGTAAGCTTTTAAGACTGCAGACACTACTCATGAATGCGGAATGTAGAACATTTTCTCTATGAACTATGTTATGCCAAATGACGTAGATGTCCCCTGACACTACGGTCTGCAGCCCTCAGCCCCAGCTACTTGGTGTTACAGAATGCTTAAAAGTGTTTAGGAGACATCTGTGCTTTTGCTTTGCACCAGTTACGCTGATTTCCCCTACATTGTGTGTTGCCCTTCACTTTACCAAAGAGATCATCTTAATAGATACACAAAAAGTATTTGATAAAATCCAACACCTATTCCTGATTATAAACTCTCAGCAAACTAGGAACTAGGAATAAGTAACTAGTTCCTTCACCTGGTAAAGAGCATCTATGGGAAGCCTACAAAAAAAAAAACCTCCATTGTCAAGTTGATTCTGACTCACGATGACCCTGTGGGACCAAGTAAAACTGCCCCCAAGGGTTTCCCAGAGCACAAAAGGGGATCCTCTGAAACATCCACCAAGGAGTTCTCGGTGGATTCAAACTTCTTATCTTCTGATTAGCAACCATAGCTTTTAAGCACAGTTTCCTGAAAACCTTGTAGCTAATGTAGTATTTAACACCGAAAGACAAAAATGCGAAGATCAAAAACAAGACGAGGATGCCTGCTCTCAACCACTTGTGTTCAGTGTTGTACTAGAGGTTTTAGCCAGTGCAATAAGGTAAAAGAAAAAAAAAAGCATAAAAATTGGAAAGAAAGAAAGAAAAAGGCCTTTATTTGAAGCTACTTGAACAGGTGAGTTTATCAAGGTTGCACCATACAAGATAAATATACAAAAATCAACTGGATTTTTATAAACCAGCAATAAGCAATGAGAGATAGAAATCACAAGAAAGTACAACAGCACTAAATATGCTTAGGGATAAAAAGGAAAAATATGTGAAAGCCCTTACACACTAAAAACTTCAAAATACTGCTGAGAGAAAATAAAAAGACCTAAATAAGAGGAAAGCTATGCCTTGTCAGGGATCAGAAGATTCAATGTTTGTAGAAAGTCAGTTCTTGCTAAATTGATCTATAGATTCAAGACACCTCAATCAAAACATCAGCAGACTTTTTTTTAATTTGCAAGCTGATTCTCAAGTTTATATGAAAATGAAAATGACACAGATTAGCCAAAACAACTTTGCAAAAAAAAGAGCCAATTTAGGGAGCTTCAAGACATTATAAAGGAACAGTAATTAAGACACTGCGGTACTGGTGTAAAAACATGCAAATACATTAAAGAAACAAGAGTCTAGAAACAGATCTACCTATATATGGACAGCTGATTTTATACAGAGTTTCCAAGGCAATTTAACGGAGAAAGGAAAGGCTTCAACAAATGGGGCTGGAACAACTGGACGTCTATATGCAAAAAAAAAAAAAAAAAAGGGAAATTTGAAACATTAAGCAAAAAAATCTACTACTGTTGGGTTGATTCCAACTCATAATGACCTTATAGGAGAGAGGAGAATTGCCCCACAGGATTTCTGAAACTATAATCTTTACAGAAGCTGACTGCCACATTTTTCTCCCACAGGGTGACTGGTGGGTTTGAACTATTGACCTTTCAGTTAGCAGCCAAGAGCTTTAACTACCTTCTGTGAAACATACCCCTTGCCATATAGAAAAATCAAGTAAAAATAGATTATAGATACAAATGTTAAATCTGAAGCTACAAAGCTTCTAGAAGAAAACAGACGAGGAACTCTTTGGATCTTAGATCAGGCAAATACTTTTTAGACACAACACCAAACGCATGATCCATGAATGAAAAAACTGATAAACTGGGTTTAATGAAAATTTAAAACTGCTACTCTTCAAAAGACACTGTTAGGAGAATGAAAAGCCAGACTAGGACATAAAATTTTGCAAACATATAACTGGTAAAAGACTTGTATTCAGAATATACTAAGAATTCTCATAATGCAATAATAAGGAAACAAATAAGCCAGTTTTTAAAGTAAGGAAAAGATTTAAATAGACAATACTCCAACGAAGATAATCTAGACAACAGATAAGCACATGAAAAGCTGCTCAAACTCCTACAACTTAATAAAAAAAAAAAGACAAACAACCCAATCAAAAAAAATGGCTAAAAGACTTGAATACACTTGTCACCAAAGAAGATATACAAATGATCAACAAGTATGTGAAAAGCTGTTCAGTATCATTAGTGATTAGAGAAATGCAAATAAAGCCACAATGGGATGTGACTTCGCCACCACTAGAATGGCTATGATAAGAAACAAACAAAAACGGAAAATAACAGGTGTTGGTGAGGGTGAGTAGACATTAAAACCTTTATCACTACTGGTGGGAATGCAAAATGGTATACAACCCTGTGGAAAACAGTTTGGAGGTTTCTCAAAACATTAAACGTAGAACTATCACATTATCCAGCAATTCCACTGCTATATATATGACCTGGAGTTGAAAGCAGGAATGCATACAGAAGCCTGTACGTCAAAGTTCATTGTGACATTATTCACAATGTTCATTATGACATTATTCACAATGTTCATTGTGACATTATTCATAATGTTCATTGTGACATTATTCACAATGTTCATTGTGACATTATTCTTAATAAAAGGTGGAAACATACACGTCCATCAATAGATGAATGAATAAGCAAAATTGTCATACATATATACAATGGAATATTACTTAGCCATAAAGAGCAATAAAGTCCTAAATGCTACATGGATAAACCTTGAAAATGCTGTTGTTAGGTGCTGTCCAGTCAATTCTGACTCATAGTAATCCTGTGTACAATACAAAGAAACCCTACCTGGTCCTGCACCACTCCCATGATCATTGCAATTCATCTTCTCTTTTTGGCTGACCCTCTGCTTTACCTAGTATGCTGTCCCTGTATGTAAGACGCAGTCTTGCCATCAAGGAGCATTCTGGTTGTACTTCTTCCAAGACAGACTGGTTCATTCTTCTGGCAGTCCATGATACATTTGCTGATACCATAATTAAAACGCATCAATTCTTCTGTCTTCCTTGTCATCCAGCTTTTGCATGCATTATGATAAGTGTCATGGATCAAATTGTGTTCCCCCAAAAACTCGAATGCCAATATGACTGATTCCCACTATTGTGTAATTCGCCTTTATGTTGTAAATCCTGCCTCTATGATACTAACCAGGGAGAAAGGGCAGAAGCAGTGCTGGTAAGGCAGGTTTTAAAGATTGCATCTGTCTTGACGCAATCTTTTGAGACATAAAAGAGATAATGGAGTAGAGAGACTCGGGGTCCTCATACCACCAAGAAAGGAGCACTGGGAGGAGACTGTGTCCTTCGGGCTCACAGGTCCCTGGGCCTCAGAAGCTCCCTAGTCTGGGGGGAAGATTGATGACAACAACCTTCCTCCAAAGCCTTCCCCTGGAGCTGACACTGACACCCTGAATTTGGATTTTTAGCCTGCTTTTCTGTGACAAAAAGAAAAAAATTCTCTTTGTTAAAGCCGTCCACTTGTGGTATTTCTGTTACACTGGCACCAGATGACGGAGACAACAAAAGGATAAATGTTGCATGGTCCCAGTTCCATGAAGTATCTAGAAAAGGCAAATATATAGACAGCAAAGTTTATCATGGTTACCAGGGGCAGGAAGGAAGAGGAAATGGGCAGTCAGTGCTTAGGGGACACCGAGTTTCTGTTCATGGTGACGGCAAGCTTTGGAAATAGATAGTGGTGATGGTGGCATGATGCAATTGGTGTCACTAAATTGTACACATAAAAAAATGTTGAATTGGCAAATGTTTTGTTATATGTATTTCTACCCTGAAAATGGGGAGGTGGAGAAGAATGCAAGAAGGCAATACAGGCAGGGAAGAGAACCTTAAAAAATACCCGTAAGAAGTACTCCTATTCTTGATCAACTGCAAACTAACACCAGACTTCCTGGGTTCGTAATCCCTGCCCTGCCACGTCTTCACTTTAAAACCTTGGGAAGAAGATTTCTCTTCCCCTGAAAGTGAGAGTGAACACTAGATCTTAATCACAGTGTTGTGAGAATGGTAGAAGCCTGTGTGAAGAGCTCCCTGAGAGCCTGGTAAGTACCTGATATATGTAGCCTCATGTTATTATAAACTATGACTCCTGACTCCATTCTTGTTATCAGTCCTAAACTCCGGATGCTCATTTCCAGCTGCCTCCATCCTTACAAGGGTGCAGCAGTGGCTCAGTGGTAGAATTCTCATCTTCGGTGAAGGAGATTCAGGTTGGATTACCAGCCAGTGCACTTCAAGCCACCACCCATCTGTCAGGTGAAGTCTTGTATGTTGCTATGATACTGAGTAGGTTTCAGTAGGGCTTTGAGACCATGACCAACTAGGAAGAAAGGCCTGGCAATTTAGTTCTGAAAAGCAACCAAGGAAAATCCAAGCGATCACAATGGTCTGATCAACAACCCATAATAGGGATGGTGCAGGTTCTGGCCATACTTAGATCAGCTGGGCACGGAGTCATCATGATGGTAACTAACAGTCATCCCCCCAAAGAGATCCACCCAAAACTTCCTTCTCGACTTGTGCTCAAAAAGATCTAAAATACACCAGTCAGCTCTCCTTTCTCCCCACATTCTTTTCTGCTCCCTACATGCGCTGTTTCCATTGATGTCAACCCCTATGGGAAACAAGGGCTTTGTCCCCAGTTTCAAGAATTCCAGATATCAGAAAATTGTACTTCCCTCCCCACACCTGACACAAAAGTCCTGAGAGTTGGAAGGCCATGTTCACCCACTTGAGGCAAACAAGGCCAGCATGGTTAAGCAACTTACCCAAGGGTTCCAACAAGTGAGTAACCAGGAAGCCAGCTCTCCTGTGTTTGTCGTGGCCCCCTTCCACCACCCTGGGAACGTCACTGCTCCTCTGCACCGTGAAATCACCTGGCTTGCCATGGCTGTCCTCAGTACCCTGGCAGACTCTCAGTCTTTGGTGGCTGGGTGTGAGGTAGTGCCCAAGCAGTTCCTGAAACCACTAGAAAGCAGACTTCCCAAGCCAAGTAAGTCTCTTGTTACCTTGAATTGGGGGAAGAGCTGAGCTCCTTTGAGAGTTCTCAAGCATTGTGAGCAAAACTCACCTGAAGGACATGAGTCATTCTGAGTGTGCCTCCATTGGCCACAAATGTGTGTAAGAGACGGAAATTCTTGCAAGGGTGTGACGTTATTGTTGGTGGGTGCTGCCAAGCCGATTTTTGACTCCTAGGGATCCCACGTGACCTATACATAGGGTTTTCTTGGCTGCAGTCCTTATGGAAGCAGATAGCCAGTCTTTGTCCTGCAGAGTTGCTAGGCAGGTTTGAATCACCAATCTTTCTGCTAGTACCCCAAAGTTTAACTGTTGGGCCACCAGGGCCCCTTTGTGAGTGATAAAGATGTGTTGTTGTTGTTTCAGATAAAGTCTGGTGATAGATAGCACACTTCTCCTTTTTATTCTATAGTGTATCCTCTTAACAATCTCCTGTCCCCTTTTCTCCACCCTCTCCTCTCCCATCTGGAAAGAGACCAGTAGGACAGCATCCTATAAATGCACAAAGCCATAAAATACACACACCATATGGTCACATTTTGTCCCCAAGTCCATCTATTTTTGTCCGAAGAGTTAATCTCAGTAGTGCTTTCTGGACAGCGGCAGCAGCAGGTCTCGGGGCCATGCTCCCGGGGCCATGCTCCCGGGGGATCCCCCAGGCAGTTGGACCATCACCTGTGGTCTTTTAGTAGAGTTCTTAAGCTGCGTCCCTCTTTTCCTCCTGTTGCCACAGGGACTCAACATTGTGTGCCTTATCACGCCAAGCTGTGTTTTTGAGGGTCACAGCATTCAGCAAGAGAAATTCCATACCATGAACTCTGACGATGCCCGAGGCAGGCCTCCCTGTCTCTCCCTGCATTTTCGTGACTTCAATAGTCTGAGAAGCAGGAAGGCAATGAGCCAGACCCATCTCAGGTGTACAGCTCTGCAGCAGACAGGCGCATACAGGCTTCAGACACCACAACAGCCATCTCGCTCACAGCGCCTTCCAACTTCCTCTGACTATTGAAGTCAGAAAATTCCTGCCATTCCTGAGCCTGTAACAGAGACTCAGCCCCAGTGACCTCCCTTTGTTCCTGCCAGGGACTGCAGCCCCTCGGCAAGTTTCAACCGTTGGCGACGGCAGGCAGGCTTCGTCTGTTAGACTCTGTTGGAGGAGCTCAAGGGAGAAGAGGAAGGGAGGTGGGGCAGTCACAGTGCTGCGGAGAGGGTATAACACGGAAAGAGGATGGTGACAGCCTTCCCCAGTCTTCCACCATACCAGGCGAAGAACCAAAGCCTCAAAGGAAAATTAAAACTCTTCTCTGTGTTTCGTTTGAGAATGACCTCAGACAGACTGGTCCTCAGCTCTATGCTGCTGGATTCCCTGTCAGGAGATTGTTATACTCTGCTTGAGGCTGATGGGGTCTAGAGAATTATGGCTGCCACCAACAGTGGAAGCTGATCGATTTCAGTGTTTGGAATTCCTGCATCCTACCTGATAACGCTCTTTCAGGACAGGATCGTCCTTAGAGGAAATATGGACAGGAGAATAAAATAAAATGGGCTGTGGTTTAAGAAAATCTCCTATGTGAATTCAGGTTTCAAAAACAAATTGGTGGCTGATTATTTGCCTTACAAAAGGCTAATTCATTAACAAAAGAGTTTACTTAAAAGCTCCTTTAAGAAGAGAGCCCCCTGGTACATTTAATGATATTATTGGATTAAAAAAAAATGATCTCGACCATTCAAGGACACTGTAAACGTATGAAGGCATTGTACTGTGTTGTAAGAGTAGGAAGAAAGAAGTCAGAACTCTTTGACAAATGGACTGTTTTAGCCCACAGTCACAAGGAGGGAGCAAGATGAGTTTTCTTGGCCTACGAGTCTGGTGGACTTCTGGGAAGGCTCTGGGAGTTTATGTGATTTAATTAAGACCAGCTAAACCCATGGCCTTGGCTGTGCCCACTTTGAGAAAGGGCTGGTGCCAGACTTTGGGTCGAAGTTCTAACTCATTCCTCGGCCCCCTCCACCTGCCCTTATGGTAACGGCACTCAGACGTGATGAGACGGCAGGAAACTCTCCCCTGTTGCCAGAAAGTGGATTCTCCGATGTTGAAGAATGATCCTTATTTACGTCTGCTTCGGTTCATTCTGGGGCCCATAAAGGTTTAATTGTCCCTCTAACCAGTTTTTAAAAAACCCACAAAGAGGCTGCCAGCTTTCCCCAGAGTTTAAAATCAACTGAATGTGGTTCTGTGGAAACTGCTTTAAGTGTGTTACTTGCGCCACGTCCTGGGGCACAAGGAATGATTGTTTTGAGGACTCAAAAGATGCGGCTCTTAGGAAGACCTTTAAAGCCAGCTTTTGTGGCTTTGGGCTGCTGCTGACCTTTAGGTTATTCTGGAGGGAAAGTAGCACTCAGGCCCTAGGGGCCTACCTCTGCGCGTCACTCTTGAGGCATCACTGCCCCCTACTGCCATCTTTTAGGTTCAGTGGGGTTTGTAAGACCCTAAACGTTCTCACTTCGCTCTCCAACTCTGTCTTTGCTGGTTTAAGACTCTCGCATAAAGTCAAGTTCAGAAGACAGAATGCGAGAGAAGAAATGTGTCTGAAGAAAAAAGAGATACTGGTAACCAAAACTGAGTCCAGAGAGGCGCACTTTGTTGACTTCTTGAGTGGGGCTGGGGCATTACATCACTGTTCCGATACTGCCTTCTCCCCTGTTTGTTCAACTCATTCACTCTGCAGCTACTGGTTGGGAACCTACATGTTCCAGGCACAGTGGTGGATAAAACATACACAGTCCCTGCTTTCAGAACCCTTACTGTCTCGTGGGAGACTTAGCCATCCAGTAAAGGTTAATTATACCAACCAACTCATCATTACAAACTGTAGTAAGCATTAGAGGGGAAAAACACAGGGTGCTGAGAGATGGTGATAGAACTCTCCTTTAGATTAGAGGGTCACAGAAGGTTCTCTGGGGAGGTTAAAATTTGTAACCTAGCCCTGAAGGAGGAGAGGGAATCAGTGAGGTGAACGGGGGGTGGTGGTGGTGGTGGTGGTGGTGGTGGTGGTGGTGGTGGTTAAAGAAGGGAGAGGCATCTGAGATGGAACGAACAGCATGTCCAAAGGCCCAGAGGTAGGAAGGAGCAGAGCCTGCTCAGTGCTGCTGGTGGATTGAGATTTGGGTGGTGAGGTGTGGCAGTAATCCGCCAGAATCTTCTTTGCACTTTCTCAGAGATCTGTAGTGGTTTCCTCATCCATCACACTTCGCTTTGTGCTTCCAATGATCACCTCTAGGCTGCCTCCAGATTACCCCAGCCAATCCCGTTCTCCTCTTGAATTCTGTGAGCAAAGCACATTTATCAAAAGACTAAGGCAAATCCTTCTGACATGTGGTTCTGTACCATAAGGGAAACTGTAATGAAGTCAGTCCTAGTTTACATGAGTCTGAATGGTTCCATTTACATGTCCCACCCTGTATTTGGGCGTCCCTACCACTTCAGCTGTTTATCTTCCACTCTACTTGCAGTCTTGGCTTCTATTTAACTTCATCTCTTCCTTTTTCCATTCTGTGGCCCATCATTTACATTTTTCTTCAGGAAATGTAAATATTTATTTACAGCATTAGCTTTTAGTCTTGCCTAGCTCTATGTATTATGGAATAAACAGCTGGTAATATGGGTTCTAGCCCTGAATTTTCCATAAACTGGTGGTGACCTTAGCCAAGTCATTGAACCTAACTGAACCTAAGATGCTTCTTTGTAAAATGAGGTGTTCATTTTTAAATATTTGTTTTGTTTTGCTTTAACTAGCAGGTCCGTATCCACGATTCCTCTCAAATTATGACATACTGTTTCTCTTACGGAAACCCTGGTGGTGTAGTGGGTTAAGTGCTATATCTGCTAACCAAAAGTTCAGCAGTTCAAATCCACCAGGCGCTCCTTGGAAACTCGGTGTGGCAGTTCTACTCGTACCCCTAGGATTGTTATGAGTCGGACCTGACTTGATAGCAGTGGTGGTTGGTGGTGGTATCTCTTACAGCCTCAAGAAGTATTTCTCTTAAATCTTTGTCTTTCAGAATGTCTTTGTGGGTAGGACTGGCTTTCTATGTAATCTGCTTTTGTGGTGGTGTACATAAGATAAAGACCCCAGTGACACAGTGGTTAAGCGGTGGGCTGCTAAAGCAAAGGTAAGCAGTTCAAACCCACCAGTCACTCAGGGGAGAAGGATGTGGCAGTCTGCCTCCATAAGGTTACAGCCTTGGAAACCCCATATGGTAGTTCTACTCTCTCCTACAGGGCTGCTATGAGTTAGAACCAACTTGAGGGCAAGGGGTTTGGTTTGATACACATGATGGAGTACTCGGGTGGTACAAACAGCTAACACATTTAGCTGTTAACTGAAAGATTAGAGGTTTGAATCCACCCACAGGATCCTTGGAAGAAAGGTCTGGTGACTTACTTCCAAAAACTCAGCCACTGAAAATCTTATGGAGCACAGTTTTACCTGGACACACATGGGGTCATCAAGAGTCAGAATTGACTCAACAGCTACCAGTGGTACACAGGATAGCATTTACCAAATGAGAACAAGTTCTTCTGTTCGGCTTGTGTTAAAACTCACATATGTGGGAAGGTGGTTCTTCCAAGAGTAGAAAAATTCTAGCTGCAGGCCTGAAATTTCTTCACACTGCTTCTCAGATTAGGATGTGTGTACCCACAGGGGTATGTAGATGTATACCAGTGAGTATAGAAAGCCCTTCCTTCTGGAACAAGAATCTACTGAGAGATTTGAGGAGGTGAGAGAGAACTTAATATTAAAACAAACATGAATATGAGTGGAAAATAAAAGTTTTGTCACATTTTAGGATAAAAGAGGATCCTGTGGAAGACAGCTGTGAGTATACTCCAGATGTGAGAGGAAACAAGGGCTTTACTGCTGTCCTTAGGTAGTTTAAGAAATACCTGCCTCATAGGTCTTTTGTGAGTCCCCGGGTGGTACAAACAGCCTACTTGGTGGCTAAACAAGAGTGGAGATTTGAGCTCAACCAGAGGTGGCAAAGAAGAAAAGAGTAGTCATCTACTTCAGGAAATCAGCCATTCAAAGGCCTATGGAGCACAGTTTAACTTTGACAAGCACAGGGTCTCTGTGAGTCAGGGTCAACTCATCAGCAACTAGTTATGGGTCTTTTGAGGTATGTGCACTTTAAAAGGGTAAAGGTGTTAAGTTACCCAGGAGGGGTGTTCTTGCTAAATCAATGGATGTTGTGGAAAATTCAAGTTCAATTTCATTCATTAGGATAGTTTAAAGAGGTCCTCAGGTTAGGAGGAGCTAGTCTGAACCACAGACCAATTTTCAAAGACCTAATCAGCTGCACAATTTAGTTTTGCCTTGGCCTCTGGCTAAAGGCTGGGCTTCAACTGATCTAAACACCTGAAAGATTTTGCACTCTCTTCACCTGTAGCACTTCTTGTTTGAACCTTAGCTCTGGTACTAACTGTGCCATTATATATTAGTTATATTTTCTTGGATAAGCAACTTATCAGTCAGAGTCACAGTGGTGGAGTGAAAAATAAGGAAAACTCCATGATCAAGAATCAAGCCTTTCTTGCCATATGACTTTTGGTAACTCCCTGAAATCTCTTTGATCCTCAATCTGTTCACCTATTAAGTAACCCAATATACTACCTGCCTCACCTACTGCACAAGTACAATTGTATCCAGGCCATATGGAATTGCGATGTAAAACTATGTTGTAAATCATTAAGCAGAAATCAGTTATTATTAACTAAGACCCCAAAGGGAAGGAGGGCATATCTTTCACATCACATTTGTATTCCCCTCAACCCTCTAAGGTTTGCCTAATTTGTTCTGATAACTATTGATGATAAACATCATGAAATGCTGTACCCGGGCTGACTGTGAGCCAACTGTAATTTTGTCTTTCTCTCTACCCCCATCCTTTCCTCACCTTCTGGACTTGACTTCCCAACATCCCGAGAGCTTCCACACTACTATTTCTTCCCACTGGCCATCCAGAGAACTTAGAGATTAAGTGAACAGTTAAAGAAGATATGCAATATATAAGAATGAACAGCTGGGAGAATTTCAGGTATTAACAGGAGAGTGGAAACTGGTGGCATAGGGGTTTAAGTGCTACTTCTGGTAACCAAAAGGTCAGTAGTTCAAATTTGCCAGGTGCTCCTTGGAAATTCTAGGGAAGAGTTCTACTCAGACCTCTAGGGTCGCTACGAGTTGGACCTTACTTGATGGCAGTGGGAACAGAAGAGTGTTGTGACAATGCTGTTTTGGTGGGGAAACACAATGGTGTTGTTCTGGAAACTTTCTCCCAGAAATCAGAAAGCCCAAACAAAATCCTGAATATTCTCTTTTAAAAGGAATCAACAATCCAGCCTAAATATCTCCCTATATTTAGTAATAAAGAACCATATTTTCATTAAACTCTTTACTCAAGTTACTGTACAACTTCCTCCCAGTTCTCCTGCTTCACAGGAGAAGGAAAGAAGGATAAAGCAGCAAGTTTAGTATGTATTAGATTGCGACACTCTTCAACTAAAGGGGAACTTACAATTTGCAATATACATTTTCCAAATAATACAAGTTCACTTTTTAGTGACACTATGCTGCTTCATGGCTAGTGCTCCTAACTTATTTTCCTACTGCCTTATAAGACTGCTGTCATACATTTCACTTACTCATAAGCTATAATCATCCAATATATTGTTGCTATTACTGTCCTTGAGTGATGCAAATAGTTTTTAAAAATTATTATTATGATTAATACAATCCAAATCAATTTTTGCCCACCTGCAGCTCCTTCTGCTCTCCCTACCTGGTGACAGCACGTTCCTCCTTTCCACTCCATATTTATAGTGTCCCCTCAACAAGCATCTGTCCCCTCCTCTCCACCTTATTCTCTCTCATCTGGAAAAGAGACCAGTAAGACTACCTCCTATAAATGCACAGAACCATAAAGTACACACACCATATGGTCACACTGTGTCCCTCAGTCCAGTCCATTCCTGTCTGAAGACCTGACCTCATTACTGGTTTCCAGTCAGGGTTAGTATCAGGTCTAGGGGCCATGTTCCCAGGGGAGCATCAGGCTTTTGGACCATCAATGCAGGTCTTTTGGAAGAGTTCTTGGACTGCACTCCTCTTTTTCTCATGTTGGCTTAGAGAGACTTGACTCTATGTCTCTGTCACAGCTGTCTTTGGTGGTGACCGGGCAACATCTGGTTCTTCTGGTCTCATGTTAATACAGTCTCCCATTCATATGGGTCCTTCTGTCTCCTGGGCTCTTTTGGCCTCATGTCTTTCATGTTTTCTGTGATCATCTGTTTCAGATGAGTTGGTACCATTTGGTATACCTCGATGGCAACTTGCTAGCTTTTAAGACCCCAGATACCACTCAACAAACAGTTAACTTTTAATAACTAAATATTACTAACCAAAAGGTTGGCAGTGGTTTGAACCCACACAGAGGGGCCTGAGAGGACAGGCCTGGTAGTCTGCTTCCAGAGGGTCACAGTCTTGAAAACTCTATGGAGTGGTTCTACTCTGCATACGTTAGGTTGCTATGTATCTTGTAATAGCTTGCTTTTTGTGTGGCCTCTCTAGCCATGGTCTTGTAATGCTTACCAAAGTGATTGGATGGAACTGTGTGATAGGGTAATGGCAGCCCACCAAAGGGACTGGTCAGTTTTCCCATCCTGCTGGGCTTGAAATGAGCCACTCCAGAGGCACAAAAGAGAAGAGCCCACCACCACCAAAGAAGGAGAAACCAGCAGGATAGATCCACAAGACATGGCTGGCTTCCTGAACCATGGACCAAGAAAGCTGAGCACCTCTGGGCAAAGACTGAGGGACTGGGAGAAGCCTATGCCTGACCTACAAATTTGGTATTTGCCAGTCTCTACAACCACAGGAGCCATTTCCTTTATATGGTCTGTGAGTTCTGTGAGATGTTGCAGCAAATTAGGAAACCTAAAGATGGGAGGGAGAATACTGAGGAGAGAGAGAGTAGTTCATGTTAAAAATGATGGAGTGGAACAGCAGCCTGGAAAAGTTAGACATTTGGGGCATCTTTAATCTCTGCCTCATAGGAACCAGCTTCGTGTTGATCCTTGTAAAAGAAAGTACTCCTACAGTTGGTGTCAGAATGATGAGTTTTGCTGCAAAGGCCTAGATTCACTTGAATGTATGGTTTTGGAAGAAGAGGATAAACAGGGAATAAGAAAACTTTGTTTGGGGATGGGATAGGAACATCCACAGATGAAGCAGCCGTTGGGCTGCAATCAGTTACCCAAAAGAAAGCTATTGAGCTAGCCATAGTTTGCTTTCACATGGTATCATGGACTGAATTATGTGTCCCCAAAAATGTGTGTTATCAGTTTGGCTGGGCCATGACTCCTGATATTGTGTGGTGTTCCTATATTTATAAATCCTGCCTCTAATGACGGAGGATGAGCAGCAGTTGTGTTGGTGGAGACGAACTCAATGTGTAAGACTGTATTGTGCCTAAGGTGAGGTTTTCTTAAAAAGTTGGAAATAGATATATCATTTGAGCCAGGAATTCCACTGCTTAGAATATGTCCTGCAGAATCAAGGACATTCACATCAACAGATACATGCACACAAATATTTATTGCAGCACAGTCCACAATAGCAAAAAGATGGAATCAACCCAGATGCCCAACAACACAGGAATGGATAGGTAAACTATGGCATATATACTCAATGGAACACCATGCAATGATAAAGAACAATGACAATTTTAGGAAGCATCTCATAACCTGGTTTCAATTGGAGGACATTATGTTCAGTGAAAGTAGTCAGCAGCAAAATGACAAATATTATATGATACCCCTACAGTAAGAACTTAACAACAGACTCATGCATAGAAGAAAAGACTCTCTGATGGCTGCAAGGGTGGGGAGGTAAGGAAGGTGAGGGTAGGGTACAAATTAGATAGTTGGGTGAAATCAGTGACAGCACACATTAGAAAGAAGATAGATTTTAACCGGACTTCAACATAAAATGATTACTCCTCCCATCTTAACCCAATATTGCAAGGACAGAGAAGCTGGGGCAGGCGTCCAGGGATCATGCTGTCAGGGAACATCAAGGCCTATTGGCATACATAGCATTTTGCTAAGACACTCTTCTGCACCCCACATTGGTGAGTGTCATCTGGGATCTTAAAAGCTGCCAAGTTGCTATCTGAGGTACACCAAATAGTCCCAACTCAGCAGGAATGTATGATCACCAAGGACCAAAATGACACGGGGGAAAGAGAATCCAGAAGACAGAGAGACCCATGTGAGCGGGTGACTACATCGACTTGTGACCAGAAAAACCAGATAGTGCCTGGCCACCATCAGTGACAGCCATGATGGGAATCACAAGGTAGAGTCTCACTGGCAACATGAGAATAAAAGGGGGTGCACCCTCAATTGATGGTTCAGGGTCCTTGGAGTTCCCCTGGGAGCATGGCCCCTGGCCCTGATGCTGCCCCTATCCATAAATCACAAGGGAGGTCAACTCTTCAGACAGGAATGGATTGGACTTGGTGACACAGAGTGACCATATCGTGTGTGCACTTTATGTTTTCAGGCATCTATAGGATGTCATCCTGCTGACCTCTTACTGGAGGTGGGGGAGAGGGTAGAGAGGAGGGGATAGGAGATTATTAGGAGGATATGACATGTATAGAAAGGACAGGAGTGTGCTGTCACCGGGCAGGGAGAGCAGTGGCAGCTGCACATAGGCAAGCATGCAAATTTATATGGGATTGTACATTATCACTCAACCATAATAAAAAAAGAATTAAAAAAAAAAAAGAATGTATTGTGCCTTGAGGCAATCTCTTGGGATACAAAGGAAAAGGAAGCAAACAGACAGTTAGGGACCTTGTACCATCAACAAAGAAGCAGTGCTGGGAGCAGAGCACTTCCTCTGGATCCAGGGTCTTTGCGCCTCAGAAGCGCCCATCCAGGGAAAGACTGATGACAAAGACTTTTCTCCAGAGCCAAGATAGAAAACCTTCCCCCTGGAGATGACACCCTGAACGGACCATCCCTACTTTTCCGTATGAAAATAAATTTTTCTTTGTTAAAGCCATTCATTTGTGGTATTTCAGTTACAGCAGCACTAGAAGACTAAGACAAGTGGGAAGGATCTCAATTTACATTCACCACATTGCCTCACAGTTACCTGAATTCACCAGATAACTGTCACAGATTGGATAGAAGAGACTTGGATTTCGTGCAGATCTCAATATTGTCACTGCATTGACAGTATTATGACAATGTGAAATATCAAAGAATAGGCTATGGCTGATTTGAAGGACCACCTGATCAACAGAGGCTAGCTAATAAATTCAGCAAAAGTTCAGACCCTGCGCACATGATGAAATTCTTGGCAATAACTTGGGCAGGAGCCAACCAAGATACTCTGCAGGCAACTAAGAATATGTTGTTGCTGCTTAACCCGAAGACTAAGCAGGAGGATCAAAGTTTGGTTGGTTTATTTGGGTCTGAGAGTACTGCTGGTCCCCATCCATAAGACCACTTGGAAGAAAATTGTATTAAAACTGGGGCTGCAGCAACAGGAGGCTATGCCCAAATTTCAAAAGTGGTTTAATTTTCCCTGCCTTTACGCCCTTATGATCCACAGTCAGGCATGATTTGGGAGATTTCTGCCACATATGCTTATGCAGACTGGAGCTTATGGTGAAAACCTAAGAATGCTTCCCTGTGGTAACCACTGGGATTCTAGACTAGAAAGTTTTCAGATGCTGCAGGATGATACACACCATTTGGAAGACAATTACTTGCATGAGTGTTGATTTAGACTGCCTCAATGACAGAAGAACAAAAACATCATCATAAGACCTGACAAACCTGTGTCATCTTAGGTGACGTTAGAAACACTATAATAAGGAAGGTGATACTCCAAACAGTTCCATAATAAAATGGAAATGGTTCATGCAAGAACAAGCTGTTGGAGAAATTCAGAGAAACACCATATCCATGAGAAGATGGTCCCTTTTCCCACAGGTCCCACCTTGGAACCATCTGAGAATCTCCTAGGGCACACTGCTATATAGACAGTGCCCTGTGAACAACTTTCTGCTGATCAGCAGAAGGCTACGTGGTTCATGGATGGCAGTTCCAGGGTACATGGACAACATTGGATGTGGAAAGCTGCTGCATTAAGACCAGCAGATCACAAGACTCTGAAGAAGGTAAGAAAAGTTCAGTGCAATGAGAATGCATGCTGTCTTCCTAATCATGAGAAGAAATGCACAATGGTGAGAGCCTGTGTGTTTGGATTTTTACCAATTCATGACCAGTGGCCAATGGCCCAGTTACATGGTAAGGCAAGTGGACGATGGAAACTTGGGTTATTAAGGGGATACTTGTGTGGAGCATGAACCTGTGGAAAGCACTCTGGGAACTTAGAGGGCACACCAGAGCAGGATATGTTGGTGCCCATTAGAAAAAAAACTCATTTTGTAGATATGAAGGTGACTGGAATTAGTAAGCGGACCTGTTAGAACGCTCACTTTAGGTAGCCAGTTGAGTGGACATGGGGTGCTACAGCAGTGCAGAGATGGGTAGAATTTAGACACATTCCCCCTGCACCCTCTGAGGCATAAAATGTTAGTAAGGACTGCTCTATCTGTCACAAGAAAGACAGACGTTGCAGGCGGCTATGGGACAGATTTCTCAGGGGGGATGAGGGAGGAGCTTCACATAGCTGACAAGTTAATATACTGGACCAATGGCAACAGGTGGCTATAAATGGGTCCTCACAGGAAAAGTTACTTATTCTGAACTGCGCTTTGCATATCCTGTGACAGATGTGTCTTAGTTTGGGTTCTCCACAGAAGCAAAACCAGTGAAGCATATAAACATATATGGAAAGAGATTAATATCAAGAAAAAGACTCAAGCAGTTGTAGAGGCTGGCACAAGATCATGGGTCAGGACAGAGGTGCCTGACTCACTTAGCACCAGGGGCTGGCAAACCCACAAAGTGGCAGATCAGAGAGTATGACTCTTGCTCACAGACTGCGAAGATGGACAAATCCCAGGATCGGGAGGCAATACTGCAGTTAAGCTGCTAGCTCAAGTTCCAAGAACCAGCAGTGAGAGGAACAAGAGTCAGTTGTAGGATCTAGAGACAGCAAAAGCCCACAAGTCTTGCCAGAATGTTCACTTGTATTCCATGCAGGCCATACACCCAAGGACGCTTCCTTTCAACTGACTGGCTACTCACAACAGGCCCCATCATGGAGGTGATCACATTATATTAAATCTTGTACTGGAAGTGATCACATCATATGACTGTTTTCTAGTGAAAAATTGGTGGGGCTCCCAGTTTAAGTGGAGATTCTCAGTGATTCTCTGTGTATCTGTCTCTGTCCATTCAGCTTTTGGAACAATGGTTTATTTTATGGCTTTATCTAATGGATCTAAGAAGAGTTGCTGCTTTTCAGCTTTTTTCTTGTTGTAAGGACAGGAGAGACGACTTCCATACCGGGTCAGAAACAGTAATTTACTGGACTATTCCCCTTACATCTCCCTGTGCCTCACGGAGTAGATCTTTCTCAAGCAGAAATGTCTTTGACTTCTCCAAAAATTTCCCTTTCAGGGACATCAAGGTCAGTTGGCACAATTAGTCTTTTTCTAAGAGAGTCTTCTGTACCCCATATTGGTGAGTGGCATCTGGGGTCTTAAAAGCTAGCAATCTGCCATCTGAGGAACATCAATTGGTCCTAACCCAAGTGGAACAGATGACAACCGAGAACATCAATGATGTGACAGAAAATGAGCCCAGGAGACAGAAGGACCCATATGATTGGGATGCTACGTCAGCATTAGACCAGAGAACCATATAGTGTCTGGCCATCACGAAAGGCAGCCCTGATAGGGGACACAGTGTAGAGTCCCTGACTTGGCAAGACAAAAAGCAGTGTGCAGATCTAGAACTCTATTAAAAGACCAGATGTGATGGTCCAACAACCTGGAGGGTATCCTGAGAACATGGCCCCTGGACTTGCTGCTAGCCCAGAGTTGAAATCAGTACTGAATGCAATATTTCAGACAAAGAATGAATTAGATTTGGGGACACAGAGTGATGCATATGCTATGTGTACTTCGAGGCTTAATATATATATGTAGCTGTCCTACTGGTTTCTTTATAGAGGGGCAAGGAGAGGGTGGAGAGGTGATGGTGTTGGATGAGTAGATACTGAAAGCAAAGAGTGAAAAAGAAGAGTGTGCTGTCAAAGTGTGAGAAAAGCAGACAGTTGCAGAGGCGGATACTTGGGGTTTTATATGAAAAATTGACTCGGACTGTAACCTTTCACTTAATCACAATAAAAAATAATAATAAAAGAATTTCTCCTTCAAAATACATGAGTTGTGCAAGACATAGCTCCACTCCACACTACCAAGGCAAGGGTTATGATGGGAATTTTTTTAAGGCAGTGGTTTTTTGCAGGTAATAGTTGTATGTATTTATTTTTTTAAAGTTACCTTTTTGTGTTAAATCAAGTCAGTAATAAAGAAGCATGAGAGTGGAAACTGTTTAACTAACTTTTCATCCCCAAAGTGCATGAATTTGGAAATGGGCATTCCTGGTACTCACTTCATTCCAGAAGCCACAGAGCAGACAAGTCAAGAAAGGCCAGTCAGTGACCCGGAGCCAACGAGCACGAGGGCCAGTACCAGGGTCACAGATGAACCTGGTTTAGAAATGCGATGGAAGGAGACTGAATGGAGCCGAGGCTGGTTCCCAGTCCCAATAGCTCCGCCGTCGGGCTGACACACGGACTTTTGAGTTCTAAATCTCTAAAGCGGGAGAACAACCGTTCCGTCCCACTATCGCACAAGGTGCAAAAGATGAGCTAGAGCAAACAACGGCCCAAGTGTACTCCTGTTTCTTCCGCTACATGAACAAGCTGAGGCGACACAAAAAAATAGTGCTCTTTTCCGTTCCTAAGTGGTGCCACGTCACTGTAAGTGGGAATCGACTCGACGGCACCAACGGGTTTTGGGTAGCTCCAGATGATCTTTCTTGTCGGGAGCTGGAGATAACAGAGACGGATGGACCCCAGTGACCTTGTCACCTGACGCCTGAGATGCTTCGCGCCCGCGACGAAAGCATTAGCAAGCCGTCTGCTATCACTTGAGGCGACACCACCCTCGGCGGAAGCAAGCGCCGCGATTTCCCGGCACGTGGTACCGTCTCGTTGCCTCTGGAGACCAGCGGCAGTTTGCTTTCAAATCCTGGACTCTCCCACCGAGCCGGTCAGGGGGGTGCGCGCGAAGTTAGACTGGTAACCTCCGCACCATCGCCGGTCTCTCTCAGCCCTTCGCCTCCCTCCCGCTGGCCTCAGTGGTATGGTCCGGGCTCAGCAGCCGCGCTGCAGCCACAACGACACCCGAGTGGGCCCGGGCGGTCACCGGGGCGCAGAAGGTGAGAGCCAGGAAGCCCTGGAGCCTGGGAGCCGCGGGCAACCCTTACTGCTGAGCCCATCGGGCCCGGTTTGGAGGCAGGCCTGGTGCGGGAGTTTCCGCAAGGAGTCGCTTTGCATTCTGGGTCCAGCAAGGGTTGTGTCAAGTGCAGACATCCCTGCGTCGTGGCCTCTGCGGCCTCAGTTTCCTTGTCCCGCCTCCCCCAGGTTCAAGTTTCCCTGCTTGCCCCGTGAGAGACCCTGAAGCACGTGTTCCCCATCTCGTTTCCAGGCTGCACGTGACTGGCCTTTCCCTCGCGTCCCTCTGGAAGGTTGGAGGGCCCCCTTCCCTGATGCTGGTAGCACTGTTTTTCTCCTTAACCCAGGTATTATCAGCAAAATGCTTGACTTGGAGGAGAATGTGCCCCAGGACCTTGGCGATGCAGAGAGCGGACCCTGTAAACCCCACACACCAGGACGGACACCAGGACAAACCCCAGCACGGACCCAGGAAGACAAGAGCGGTCCGAAAGATGACCCTCCGCGTAGGTTCCTCCAGTCCGTCGCTGTCGCCACCTTGGGGATGCTTAGTGTGTGTTCAGCTGGCAGGGAGCTGCCTTGCCAGGGCCCTAGTGCCTTTAAGGGAGCCCGCAGACCTCTGCAACCCCACAGTTTTCTCTTGTGACTCTCACTTCCTCCCTAAGTCCCTTCACCTTTTCTCCTCCTACCCCAATCTTTCTTACAGGCTCTAGGCCCCCTTTGACCAGATGGTCTTTGAAGAGTTTTTGTCCTTCAAAAAGAAATGATCCAAGTGAGATTGCTTGAATTTGACAGTCAGTTCAAAGCCAGCCTTGTATTCGTGTATTTTTAAATGTGTTTGTAGGTAGAGGAAACCCTGGTGGCTTAGTGATTAAATCCCACACCTGTTAACCATGAAGTCAGCGGTTCGAATCTGCCAGACGCTTCTTGGAAACTCTGTGGGGCAGTTCTACTCTGACCTATAAGGTTGCTATAAATTGGAAGCGATAGGACGGTAGTGGGTTTGGTTTTGATTTGTATGTCGGTGGAAGGTCCTTGGTTGCTTAGTGGTTAGCTGCAGCATCTGCTAACCAAAACATCTGCAGTTTGAATCTGCCAGGAGCTCCTTGGAAACTCCATGGAGCAGTTCTAGTCTGTCCTATTCGGTGACTAGGAGTCAGAATTAACTCAACAGCAGTGAGTTTGGTTTATGTAGTTAGACGATGGTAGATACTTGGGGTAGATTTTAAAGGTCTCATATGATCTGAGGCAGAAATTATGTTCTCTCTGTACTTGGCTGACACGAGAAGTAATACTGCCCTAGGCTCATGTTATTTAGCTCTGGTACACAAACCCCGTGGAGCTTTTCTGCTATTCTCGCAGGGGGTAACCCTATGTCAAAATGCACTTGTTGGCAACTAACAACAACAAAAAGTAGATGGTTTGCATTCTGTTGGCACTGCACTCCTCTTTTATAATAATATCCAGACACTTGAACCAGTCATCAGTTGGCAGGTTTATCCACATGGGCCAGACAACCTAAGCTGAAGCTGAACGGTGTCTGTGTCTCTTATAACCACATGGGGTCGCTGCTGGTTAACTGAATGGCACCGAAGTGTCCTCCTGAATCCTGATTTGGAATACTTAGCAAGTGAGAACCTGATAGAGGATGAAAGTCAACTTTTTGTAAGTACAGTTAAGTTCTTGAGTTGGTTGCTTAAAGGAATCCATAGGTAAAATGATTCTCTGTTCAGTGAATAGTCAAATTACTGTTTATTTCCTAAATATGAAATTTTATGTACTAGGTTGGCTTGGTGTTACCATTTTTATTCTTCAGATTTTCTTTGCTTTTGGATCTAGGTTTTTTTTTTTTAGTTGCACTTTATTTCTAATTTCTCTTTGAGCCCTCCCATTTCCTAAATTTTACAGTCCTGTTCTGGAGTTTGCTTAATGTGGTACTCTTGAGGAACAGACGGAACAGTCTTGTTGAGGCAGGCTATGAACTTTGATGTGCTGTAGTTGGAAGTTATCTCTGTGTATAATATTTCCTGCAGTCCTTCAATAAGCTACTGTAGCCAAACTTCCCCCTGAAGGTTTTTTTCTTAGTTCTCATTTAAAATTAGTGAATTAGGGTGCATCTGTTTTTTATGTATTTCAAGGGGCTGAAGAAACAAACTTCAAACTCTTGCTTAAGGGGCAGTTCGCCTTTATCTCAGCGGGGACTCAGTGACTTTTTTAATAAACTTCTACAGTAATATTGTCTCTTCAACTTCTTATTTGGAAGTACTTCAAATCTATTTTAAAATAAAAAATAATAAATACACATTATCGTAATTCCATCGTATATACTTTTTTCTTTATAATTTTTATCTTTCTGAAATTTACAGACACTGTGACTTTACAGTTAAATCATATGTCTTCTAAAGACCAAGAGCATTCTCCTATGTAACCTTTTTCTGACAATAACTTTTACTTTCCCTTTTAACACTTTAAAATCTTTTTATTTCAGATTCAAATATTTACAAAAGCAGAGAGACTAGTATGAGTCTTCATTTACCATCACCCAGCTTTAGCAGTTCTCAACTCATAGCCAATATCTATCCCCTCCACACCTTGAAGCCAAGCAGTTTCATTTCATTAAAAGTGAGGAAATACGGTTTATTGTGTGCAACTTAATTTTATACCAAGTAATCATTATAACTGCCATGTATGCCCAGTAAGTGAGAATGCTGTCAGCTGGGTCTGTACTAAGAGCTCAGCACAGTACTTCCAGATGTTAGTTCTGGTCTACAACTGAATTCTCAGCAATGTTTAGTGAAATGAAGTAACAAGGATATCGTAATGGGTTTTTCCTAAAGCTAAATCAGTTTAAAGGACTGTTATGTATTCTGGCAGTATTTCTTTTCCACTTTTTTATAGGTTAAAAATAGCCCTTTATGAAATGCTGATTTTGGTGGTGACAGGGATTTTTTTTTTTTTTATTATTTGTTTATTTGCTTGTTTCAGTGTTTATACTTGGAAAATAAAAAGTTGGCAAGTTGGCAGTTGCTGAAAATCTTTTTTGCAGATTTTACTGGTCTGTGGAATCCTAAAATCTGGGAACTACGGCTTTAGAAGGCTGAGGTGACTTTGGAGCCATTCAGTAAAATCCGCGTATATCTATAAATAGAATTTGGCTTCATTGTGTATAGCATTAGAAACAGGAAGAGGAGAGTGGAAGCATAATGCCCTTAGATAAATGTTTATTTTTGCAAACTGTTTCTTTGCTGTTGTAATTATTATTTTACTTTTCAAGAGAGAAAGTTTTAATCAGTTATTTTTTTTTGTTTTATAAACTAGCTTCTTTGTCTTCTCTTCTCCCTATGCTGACAGCTCATTTCCAGCACTGTCACAGGGCATAGAATTCAGAAAGCATAAATGACTAGAATGATTGAGTCTGTGTGTGATCAGTGTGATGAATCTAATTGTGGAGGCTATTTGGTTGAGTGTCTCTGAATGAAATACAAATTCAGACTTCTGTGGGCTTTCTTCCCTGTTAATGATTGCTGTGCTTTTTTCCAGAGAACCCACCTGTCACAGATCTGATGGAGACAGTTTCCAACTCGAGCATTGCTAATGAGATTGTGGTGAATCATGGTTTACACATGGAAGAAGAGGTTTTACCTCCAAACAGGTACAGGCCATCTGCTGTCCCCATTTTACATATCCTGGCACAGGTCTGTAGCACAAGGCTTGGAGCAGTTTTATTTAATAATCAGTATATTTAACAATCAGTATATGCTTATAAGCCTTAAGAGTTTTCAACAACTAAAAAAGGGCGTAATAAGTTGTAATTATTCATGTCAAAGGATCAATAAGCAAATGTTATTTAACCAGAAAATAAAGCTATTATTGGAGTATTTTCTTTGGGAATACCAGTTAATAATAAAATAGAAATAAGTTGGATCTCAGAGCTATCCAGTAGATTTGGAGTAAGTAGTCTATAGTAGGTATCTGTCGCCACATAAGAAATTACTCCAAAATGTAGGAGCATAAGAGCTCTGACAGTTAATTCTGTGAACTTAATTGTTCTAAGTGCTACATAATCTCATTGCTGAATATCACAACAGTCACCTTTGAAGTACTCCCCTTGGGAAGCTATGCACCAATGCCAGTGCCTAGTCCACCCTTCAAAGCAATTTTGGAATTCTTTCTGGAATGGCCGTTGCACATGGTGGTGTGGTGGCAAGTTTGCAAACTTAATTGTCTAGTTGTCTGTGAGGAAGCTTTTAGCCAGTAGACAAATAACTATATTGGAACATCCTCCTTACTCACATGATCTGGTCCCCAATGACTTTTTTCTTTATTAAAAAATAAAGGACATATTGAAAGGAAGACATTTTGATGACATTCAGGATATTGAGAGTAATATGGCAACAGCTCTGACGGCCATTCCAGAAAATGAGTTCGAAAATTGCTTTGAAGGGTGGATTAGGTGCTGGTGTCAGTGCATAGCTTCCCAAGGGGAGTACTTCGACGGTGACAATAGTGATATTCAGCAGTGAGGTATGTAGCACTTAAAACAATTAAGTCTGTGGACCTGATTGTCTGAACTTGTGTATATAGTTGCAATAAAGCTTGGAGCAGGGCATTACTTATCAGCAGGGTTCTGATCCTGATTCACTGAACATTAAGTTTATTTATGAAGACAAGGAAAAAAAATGTGAAAACACTGTTAGAAAACTCAGTCTTTTGATTTTTGCCTGTATAATCTGTGGCTATTTAAAAGAGTAACTACTAGGGACCATGTGGTAGGCAGCCTCTAAGATGGCCCTGAAGACCCTCGTTTCCCGCTCTCCACACACTTGTGTCATCTACTCCCCTTGAGTGTGGGCAGGATTTAATGACATGTTTATAGCAAAGAGAATATTGCAGAGGCGATAGGATATCACTTCTGAGATTAGGTTACAAGACTGTGGTTTCTCTTAGGGGTACAGCCTCTTATGCTGTCACTCTGTGGGAAGCCAGCTGTCATGTTGTGAGAAGCCCTATGCAGAGGTCCATGTGGCAAGGAACAGAGGGAGGCCTCTGGCCAGCTGTCAACAGACTGTAACGCCAAGAGAGACCTTGAGCCAGATGTAGCATCTCTTAGCATGTGGGTTTGTGAACTTAATTGGCAATCTTCGTATGTATATATATTTATTGAACTTCATTATACTGGGGTGTCTGGGTAGTGCAAACAGTTTGCACTCGTCTGCTAAGCTGAAGGTTGAAGTTTGGACCTACCCAGACGTGCCACAGAAGAAAGGCCTACTGATTTGCTCCCATAAGACTTATGGTCAAGGAGACCTGTGGGTAGCTCTGCTGTATAATACGAGGGTCACCAGGAGTCAGAATCAACTCTGTGGCACACTGGGTTTTTTTTTTAAAGCTATACTGACATTGCCATATATAATAGCCATTCAGTAAATATGAATTGAAAGGTTGTTGGATTATTAGCAGGTAAATGGGTAAAGTACAGTGTCAGAATTTATATTTTAATGCAATTCTAATTTCCCACCAATAGATCAAGAATGGCAGCATGTAATTAGTTGACTTTTATAAATGCTTCTAATATTTGGCTACTGTAGAGAATCTTTTGTAAAGTCTCTTTCTCTAGGTAATGCGTAATGTGAGGGAAGTCAGGACAACTTGACTAAGACAAAGGAAGTCCCTAAGTGACAGGAAAATTGGATGAATGGAAACAGGGAACCCAGGGAGCAAGGGAGTGCTGACACACTGCAGGGACTGCAGCCAGTGTCACAAAACAACTGAGTGGAAAAGTAATATGCTGTGTAAACTTTCACTTAAAGCATAGTAAAGTGTTCATAAACAAAGTGCCTTTCTCTGTGACAAGTTGCTCCACTGGTCTTCGTACTCCTTTGATTTACCTTTGTCTGGTACCAGTAAGTATCCGTGCCTGTCCCAGCTGCTCTGGGAAGAGGTTTCCACCAGAACCCACATCTCTTAGCATCTCTGTCAATGCTTCTATATGGGTTTTGTTGCTGGCAGGGGAGGAGAGAAAAGTGAAACTGAGAGAGTGAAGGTCTGGGTGAGGGGTGGTGGTGAGGGAGCTGGAGGGAAGAGGAAAGGGGAGTGGGAGAACTGAAGCCAGGGGACAGCGGTATTCAGAGCCGGGTTTCCAAGTGTGGTAATAGGAAAATTAAGTTGGGACAAAGGATAAAGTAAAGCTGGAGGTTATTCATTATCCATGCATAGTTGGCAGTTGATTTTGCCTACAGCTCATAGGATGATGCCAACTTCACTTTTGTATTCCTATGGGAAATCCTGGTAGCCCCGGTTGTGTAGTGGTTAAGTGCTGGGCTGCTAACTGACAGGCTAGTTCTAATCTACCCAGTGGCTCCGTGCGACAAAGACCTGGTGAGCAGCTTCCACAAAGATTGCAGCCTAGAAAATCCCTATGAGGTTGTTCTGCTCTGTTACATGGGGTCACCATGCACTGGAATTAACTCGACAGCAGTGGGTTTGGCATTAGAGACGTATTTGTCTAACACACACATTACAGCACATGCGCGTATAAAGCCAAACCCATTGCCATCAAGTTGATTCTGACTCATGGCAACCCCATGTGACAGAGTAGAACTGCCTCATAAATATTCCAACTCTGTCTCTGTAGAACTGCCTTGGCTGTCTAGAAGCTTCTGTGGGGAGACAGTTGAATAACAGATCACACTGCTCAGTTTGTTCATACCTGAGGGTATGTGACTGCCTGAAGAGGGTCAGGAAGACTTGCCTACAGAGGTAAGTCTGAAAGACTAATAGGTGCTTTTTAGGAAGTCTAAGTGGGAAAGGATACTCTAGGCAGAGGAAACATATTAGAGGCCCAGAATGTGGTAGAACCTGGTATGTTCTTTACAAGTGGCTAGGTGTGGTTGATCACAAAATGTTATCGGGCAGAAAGGGAGAAATTGAAAAGGGAGGCAGAGCAATACCGTAAAGGGTTACAGAAGTCATCTGTTCTGGGGGCGATGAGGAGTCCTTAAAGGACTTTACATGGACATCATGATCGAGTTGTACCTTAACAAAAATCATTGGTTTTAAAATGAATTGGTGGCAGTGTGGAAAATAGCTTCAAAAGGGTAGCTTCAAAAGGGACAAGATGAGGCAGGAGGATCTGTAAATGGACTGTTGCAATAATCCAGATAAGAGATGATGGTACGAAGAGATGGATTTCGGAAATATTTAGGAAACAAAGTATGTGAAACTCGGTAAATGACTTGATAAATAGGATGAGTAGAAAGAATTTAAAAGCAGTCCAATATGTACTGCCTCTGACAATTGAGACTGGTGTGTTGAGTGGAACTTGGACTTGTTCTCTTTGTTTTGCTTGCTGTTTTGTTTGTTTACAAGGACTATGCATTACTACTGTATTTTTTTTAGGTGGGGAGAAAAGTCTTCTGAGATTACATGACTGGACAGATGGTAGTGTCACTGAGACTTGGGACATAGGGGGAATGAATAGGTTTGGAGGAACAAGAAAAGGGATTCAATTTTAGGCCTGTTGATGTGGAGATACCTATGGGCTATTCAGGTATTATGAAAGAATGAAGAGTGTTTCTTAGATGTTAGGGGTGAAAAAAAAGAAAGACCATCTAATTCAACACTATACATGTACATAAGTAGAATCTAGACTTTGATCAAACTAGATGATCTTTAACCTTCAGGAGCCTGACCTCTCTGCAGGGTACTTCCTGCTGTGGGAAGAGTGGGAGCAGGGCAAGGGGGGGTGCTGCACTGGAACCAGGAAGAGCCCTTCAGAGAAGTTTCTCAATGTCCTTGCCCTCCTGCTCTCTCTCCAGCATGTTCAACTCTGCTGCTCTCCAAACGTAGTTCCTGGCCCTTCCTTGTCAGTACAGTGGTCTTTTATTACATCAAATGCCATTTGGGATTTAGGAGATTATTGCCCTATAACAAATTTTGGTAGAGTAATTTGCTCATTTATCCCTCTTACAGTCTACAAGGCAAGGTCAAGGAGACAATGGACAGTGCCTTTTGGGACCATCTTAAAGAGCAACTATCGTCTTCTCCCCCCAACTTTACTTGTGCTCTTGAGCTTCTGAAAGAAATTAAACAGGTGAGTGACTGATCTTCCTTTTCTAGATGTGACATCCCTAAACATGTCCCAGCTCATTGCAATGTCAGTGGCTACCAACTCGTATGTGTCACACTTGTTTCTGAACGTGATCCCATGTTAATCAGGGTCTAATCAGAAGGCAAATCACACAGTGATTTGAACAAGGAAGGTTTAATATATGAATTATTGTAACAAGATTGGAGAAAACGAGCTTGGCTAATACAAAGTCAAGAGAATTCTAAAGAACACTGAAATAATAAACTTAAGTAACGCCTACTGCTCCTAGAGCTGAGAACTCTGAGAAACTTGTTGGTGGGGCCATGGCTGTGGTTCACTGAATGGCCGGAGTCACTGCATCAGATGCTAGGGAATGCCATGCATGGTGAGGTGTCTTGCTGGAAGTGCTTTGCTGCACACCCACCTGAGTGCCAGAGAAAGTTGCTGGCTGCTATGTGCTGCTGACCATGTGCACTGCAGAGTCTAGGTGCTGGAGAGGCCACATGTGCTGTAGGAACCTGGCACTGCAGAAGCAATCACTGTTTCTGCCAGGAGCCAAGTGCTAGAGAAGCCATGTATACTGCAAAGCCTGCAAGTTCTTTTGGCAGTATCTTTGTGGTATGTGTTTGGCACACCTGAAAGGGACTCCCTGTAGTCTTCGCCCTTGTATAACGTGTTCCCTGGGAGTGTGAGTAGACTTGCTTTTAATCAAGAGAATATGGCAAGGGTAATGGGAGATACTCCTCTACCAGACTTGAGGAAGCAAATAGACATGGTATGAACTGCCTACAGAGAAGGTCATGTGGCAGGGAATTGTGGGTGGCCTTTAGGACCTGAGGGCGCATCCAGCCAACAGCCAGTGAGAAGCTGGAGTCCTCAAGCATTCCAGTGATCTTGGATACAGACTCTTCCCCAGCTAGGCCTCCAGATGAAAATGCTGCCTGGCTAACACCTTGCTTGCAGCCTTGTGAGACCCCAAGCAGAGGAATCAACTGTGGCTAGAGCCATGGCAACTATTGAGATAAACGTATGTGCTGTCTTAAGCCACTGCATTTGTGGTGATTTGTTATGCAGCACAGGAAGCTTAACAGGTAGCACTGTACAGACAGACAATTCCTGAGTAGCATGACCAGTTTGTAATTGGCTAGTGACCTAAAGGTTGGTGGTTCAAACCAGCCCAGTGGCGTGTGGAAGAAAGGCCTGGCAGTGTGCTTCTGTAATGACTGAGCCAAGAAGAGCCTATGTCTCAGTCACCTGGTACTGCTCCAACAGATAATACCACGAGTGAAAGCTTTATGAAGAGAAATTTTATTTGACACAATCTGGTAAGCCACAAATCCGTTCACGAGTTATAAGTCCATTCAGTACGAAAAATCATCATAGTCCAGTAGGTTGAGTTCACGTTTAAAGAGAGCATCTCGGCACAGGAACTTCAGGTCCAAAGAATTGCTTTGCTCTCAGTCTTGGCGGTATGAGGCTCCCAGTTTCCTCAGCTCTCTTCCCTTTCTTGTATCCCACAAGCTGGTAGCTTGAGTCTTGCTTCACTAACCCAACTGCAGCCCATTCTCCATCACCAGTATCACAGAGGCAGGATTCACAACACATGGGAGGAAGGGCACCATACTGGGACTCTTGTCTGAGTCAAATCAACACATACATTTTTTGGGGGGACACAATTCAATCCATGACATTGCAGTTGTACTCTGTAACACATGGGGTCACCGTGAGTTGGAATCAGCTTAATGACAGTGGGTTTGGTTAGTTGGTTGGTCTTACAAACAGAGCTTCAAGTTGTGCCATCTGGCAAAATAAAAATATTAAAGGTCTCAACTCCAATTTTGTAGAGCTGTAAGAAGGATGGATTTGGAGTGGAACTGAAAACCTGTTGCTGCTGAGTCAGTTTGGACTCATAGCAACCCTATAGGACAGAGTAGAACTGTCCTGTAGAGTTTCCAAGGAGCATCTGGTGAATTTGTACTGCCAACATTTTAGCAGCCAAACTCTCAACCACTGTGCCACCAGGGCTCCAAGTTTAGAATTAAGAGGCAATTGAGTGATAAATGACATAGTCCGCTTTTAGCTGTTCAACTTCCATTTACACCCTTTTACACAGGTTTGAATTCCTGTGTTTGTATCTAATAGGATATAGCCGTCTGTTTTACGTGTTTACACTCTTCCCTAAAATAGAGACACATAGTACTAACAGTTATTATAACCCTTATGGCTGTATTGCTCCTCAAATTCAGTCAGTCATGCTCAATCTTTCGTTACTCGAAGGCCAAATTGCAGTCAGTTTGCAGCAGCCTGTGTATAAAATAATAATGAGAGAGAAGGAAATAGTTAGCATGTACAGATAAATCTACATTGGAGTCCTTGTTTTTGCACTTGGTAGCATGGCTTGTAGTTAATATCTGTGACTTCCTTCTTTCACTGCCATTATCAATTCCATATTTCCCTTGTTTGGTGCCAGCACTGCAATTGGTCAGGTTTTTTTTCTTTAATTTGGTAGAGTGTCCTAAACCTTTATTCCCAAAGATGTTTTGTTTTTTTTGGTTGCTGCAGTTTTCCATTAACCTTTATTGTTGGGCACCTCAGAGGTACCACCTGCTAGGTCGATTACTTCAGTCAGTAGAGTTAACTTTTCTTTTTTGTGTGTTGGTTCAGTGGCGTACGAGCCCAAAACAACCAGGTGGCAGTCTTATTTTCCAGTTCACTGTAACCATTGTATCCTCTGGCACAAGCATTCTCTCCAAGTCAGCAGAGCTCAAAGTTGCCAAGATAGGACACACAAAAAAATTCACACAGGTTATTAGATGTAATAGTGAGAGAAGCTAGTCCTACTTCCACCCTGTGATTCAGAGGTAGCCCCATGTGAGGTGTGACGATTAAGTCTGTGAACTTAGCTGTTCTAAGTGCTATATACCTCAAAGCTAACGGTCATCTTCACAGTACTCCCCTTGGGTAGCTATGTATCAATACCAGCACCTAGTTCACCCTTTCAGAGCGGTTTTGAAACTCTTTTCTGTAATGGCCATTGTGCACAGTGGTAGGTTCACAAACTTCATTGTATAGTTATGTGGGAGGGAGTTTTTAGCCAGCAAACAAATAGCTATATTGGAACACTCTCCCTACTCACCTGATCTGGCCCCCAATGACTGTTTTCTTTATCCAAAAATAAAGGAAACATAGAAGACATTTTGCTGACACTCAGGACATCACGGGTAATACCACGACAGCTCTGATGGCCTTTCCAGAAAAAAAGTTCCAAAATTGCTTTGAAAGGTGGAGTAGGTACTGGTGTCTGTGCATAGCTCCCCAAGGGGAGCACCTCGAAGGTGACCATAGTGATGTTCAGTAATGAGGTATATAGCACTTTTTCTAGGATGTGTTATGAACTTAACTGTCAATCCTCATATAGTGGTATTTGATTCAAAGGATATGGTGTGTCCTGTAAGATAGAACTCCCACTTGTTTGTCAGTCTGTTGTACTGTGGAGGTTTGTGTGTTGCTGTGGTTCTGGAAGTTATGTCACCAGTATTCAGATACCAGCAGGGTCACCCTTGGTGGATAGGTTTCATCCAAGCTTGCAGACTAAGACAGACTAGGAAGAAGGACCAGCAGTCTACTCCTGAAAACAATTAGCCAGTGAAAACCTTATGAATAGCAGCAGAACATGGTCAGCTATAGTACCAGAAAACGAGTTTTCCAGGTTGGAAGGCATTCAAAAGACAATTGGGGAAGAGCTGCCTCCCCAAAGTAAGGTTGCCTTTAATGATGTAGATGGAGTAAAGCCTTTGGTACCTTCATCCACTTATGTGGCAAAACACAAAATGAGAAGAATAGCTGCAAGCATCCATTAATAATTGGAACATTGAATGTACAAATTACAGATCTAGGAAAATTGGAAATTGTCAAAAATGAAATGGAACACACAAACATTGATATCCTAGGCATTAGTGAGCTGATATGGACTGGTATTGGTCATTTTGAATCAGACAATCATATAGTCTACTATGTCATGAATGAAAAGAGGAACGGTGCTGTATTCATTGTCAAAAAGAATATTTTAAGATCTATCCTGAGGTACAATGCTGTCAGTGATAGGATAATATTCATATGACTACAAGAAAGGCCAGTGAATACTATTATTCAAATTCATGCACCAAACACTAAGGCCAGAGATGAAATTGAAGAATTTTTGCCAACTTCTGCAGTTTGAAATTGATCAAACATGCTATCAGGGTACATTGATGATTACTGGTGATTGGAATGCAAAAGTTGGAAACAAAGAAGAAGGATCAGTAGTTGGAAAATAAAGCCTTGGTGATGGAAATGATACCAGAGATCACATGGTAGAATTTTATAAGACCAACGACTTCTTCACTGCAAATACCTATTTTCACCAACACAAACAGTGACTATACTTGTAGATGTTGCCAGATGGAATATGCAGGAATCAAATTGACTACATCTGCAGAAAAAGATGATAGAAAAGCTCAATATCAGCAGTCAGAACAAGACCAGTAGCTGACTGTGGCACAGATTGTCAGTTGCTCATATGCAAGTTTTAATTGATACTGAAGAAAATTAGAACAAGTCCATGAGATCCAAAGTGTGACCTTGAGTGTAGAGACCATCTCAAGAACAAATCTGATGTATTGAACACTAATGACCAAAGATCAAACTAATTGTGGGATGACATCAAAGACATCATCTGTGAAGAAAGCAAGATGTTGTTAAAGAGACAGCAAACAGACCAAATTGGATGTCAGAAGAGACTCTGAAACTTGCTCTTGAACATCGAGCAGCTAGAGCAAAAAGAAGGAATGATGAAGCAAAAGAACTGAAGATTTCAAAGGGCAGCTCAAGAAGACAAAGCATTGTGTTGACATGTTCAAAGAGCTGGAAATAGAAAATTGAAAGGAAAGAACATGCTCTGCATTTCTCAAGCTGAAATGAAGAAAAAATTCAAGCCTCAAGATGCAATAGTGAAGGATTCTATAGGGAAATATTAAACTACAGAAAGCATTAAAAGAAGATAGAAGGACACAGAGTCATTATACCAAAAATAACTGGTTGATATCCCACAATTTCAAGAGGTAGCTTATGATACAGAACTAATGATACTGAAGGGAGAAATAGAAGCTGCACTGAAGGCTCCAGGAATTGGTGGGTTATCAATTGAGATGTTTCAACAAACAGATATAGTACTAGAAGTGCTTACTCACCTATGCCAAGAAATTTGGAGGCCAGCTACCTGGCCAAGCGACTGGAAGAGATCCATATTTAGGCTATCCCCAAGAAAGGTGATCTAACCAAATGCAGAAATTACTAAACAATATCATTAATATAACATGCAAGTAAAATTTTGCTCAAGATCATTCAAAAGTGACTGCAACAGTATATTGACAAGGAACTGCCATTGAGGATCAATTTACATACCCTTCGCAGTGAGAGAGGTCCAACAAAGTCAGTCCGCTACTCGGTGTCTAACTGAAACCCTTTCTCTGTGTTAACAGACTAGACACTGAGCAGTAATGTTGGTAATGTGAAGTCTATGTTGAGTCTATGCCTGATCGATGTCCACTGTCACTTTGTTCATGGTTCATGGAGCAGGCACTGTGTGGCGGGGGAAAGAGGCTGACTGACAGTCTCCAGAGTATATCATTTTGTTCTACTGATTGTTAATGGTCTTCTCTGCAGTGTAGGATCTTTGGTGGGCATTCATGTGAGCACAAATATGTCTACATTATGTGCCCTTTCTGAGAGGTCTGTTCACAGACTTCTTCCTCAGACTTCTTTGTCACCAGTTTTCTAATCCTGTTCTTTCCAAAGCACTAACCATCTGGCAGTAGAAACCCTGGTTGCATAGTGGTTAAGAGCTATGGCATTAACCAAAAGTTAGTGGTTTGAATCTACCACTGCTTCTTAGAAATTCTGTGGGGCAGTTCTACTCTGTCCTGTAGGGTTGCTATGAGTCAGAATCAGTGGGTTTACTATCCAGCAAAGCCTTTAGCAACTATTCCTGAATCAGTGTAGAACTGTACTTCTGGCCACCTCTTGTTCCAGGCACGATAGAAGACAATTGGACTGCTTGAGAGGATTTTCCTTCACCACAGTCTTTCAGGGTCAGCCTTGCGGGGGGCTGTGGGGCTTCAGCTAACCATTTTCAGCTGGTACCAGCACACTGTATGTACCCATCAATAAACTAGGTCCAAGTTTTGTTTGTTTCTTCATTTTCTTACTTAGTCAACTGGTTATAAAGAATGTCCTGGAGACTTCAACACAATTTGAGCACTCCTCCTATCCTAACCCAGTATTGCAAGGACAGAGTAGCTGGGGCGGGGGGCCGGGGACCATGCTCTCAGGTGAAATCGAGGCCAGTTGGCACAGCTAGCGTTTTGCTAGTAAGGACTCTCTGCGTCCCACTTTGGTGAGTGGCGTCTGGGGTCTTAAAAGCTGCCAAGCTGCCATCTCAGGGTACAGCAAATGGTCCCAACTCAACAGGAATGGGTGATCACCGAGGACAAGAACAACATGGAGAAAAGAGAACCCAGAAGACAGAGAGACCCACGTGAGTGGGTCTCTACATCGACTCGTGACCAGAATAACCAGATGGTGCCTGGCCACCACCAGTGACAGCCACGATGGAGCTCACGAAGTTGAGTCTCACTGGCAACACAAGAATAAATAGGGATGCACCCTGAGATCTCCAATAAAAGACTGCAATTGATGGTCTGGGGCTTCAAGGTTCCCCTGTGAACATGGCCCCTGGCCCTCACGCTGCTCCTGTCCATAAATCATAACAAAGGTCAAATTTTCGGACAGCAATGCATTGGACTTGGTGATGCAGAATGACCATATCTTGTGGGAATTTTATGTACTTCTGTAGGATGTCATTGTGCTGACCTCTGGCTGGAGGAAGGGGAGTGGATGGAGAAAAGGGGATAGGAGACAGTCGGGAGGACAGGACATGTATGGAGCAGAGAGGAAGGGTGTGCTGTCACCGGGCAGGGAGAGTAGTGGGAGCTGCATATAGGTGAGCATGGGAATTTATATGGGAATGTATATTTTCATTCAGTCATCATCATCATCATAATAATAAAAGAATGTCCAGGAGGCCATAGGCATGGGTTGAAGGAGAGGAGGCGATGCAACAGGAGTTGCTGTTAATGGAGTCTCAGCCGCCTGCTCAGGTAATTTACTTGTACCCTCTGGACCTATCTGTGCTTGGTATCTTATAAGCATAAGCCATTTTCATTTGATGATAGATTCCTGCTGTTTATGCCCTAAATTACTAGGTAGATCAGACCTTTTATTTTATTTTATTTAACATGACTGAGTGAAAATGTACATTCCTGTATAAATTTACATGCCCACCTATATGCAGCTTCCACTGCTCTCCCTGCCCAGTGACAGCACACTATTCCTCTCTGCTCCATACATGTCTCATCCTCCCAACAGTCTCCTTTCCCCTCCTCTCCACTCACTCTCCTTCCTCCAGCCAGAGGTCAGCAGGATGATATCCTATAGATGTATAGAACCATAAAGTGCATCCAATATATGGTCACTCTGCATTGCCAAGTCCAGTGCATTCCTGTTATAATTTATGGGTAAGGGCAGCATCAGGGCTGGGGGCCATGCTATCAGGGGAACCCCGAAACCGCTGGACCATCAATTGAGGTCTTTTAGTGGAGATCTCAGGATGCACTCCTTTTTATTCTTGTGTTGCCAGTGAGACTCCTCTCTGTGAGCTCCATCGTGGCTATCACTGGTGGTGGCCTGGCATCATCCAGTTCTTCCGGTCCCAAGTTGATGTAGGCACCCACCCTTGTGGGTCTTTCTGTCTTCCAGGTTGTCTTTACTGCATGTCATTTTGGTCCTCGGTGAGCATCTGTTCCTGCTGAGTTGGGACCATTTACTGTGTCCTCAGGTGGAAGCTTAGCAGCTTTTAAGACACCAGATGCCTCTCACCAAAGTGGGGAACACCTAGTTCTTGATGGCCACATGACCAACTGATGTCCCATAAAACCAAAACCAAACCTACTGCTTTTGAGATGGGTCTGACTCATAGATATCCTATTAAAAAAAACAAACCTGCTCCCATCGAGTTGGGTCTGACTTTTAGCAACCCTAGAGGTCAGAGTAGAACTGCCCCATAGAGTTTCCAGGGACCGTCTGGTGGCTTTGAACTGCCGACCTTTTGGTTGGCAGATATAGCACTGAACCACTACGCCACCAGGATTTCCAGATGTCCCATGGTTAAATATTTATTCTCTGTCTAGGTTCATTAGCAAGTCAGAAGCTGTTTCTCTAAAGGTGAATAGTTATCTGCAAAAGAGGACATACATTTGCTCAAAAATCTAACAGGTCTGTTGTGTAATTCTCCTATTGGTGCTTTTCAGCAACTCCCTAGTACATCTGTATTTGCTGTAGATACTTAAGGTATCACTGAGTCTGCTATATCATAAAGCTCAAATAGTAAAGCAGCTTGTACTGCAGCCTAAACTTGCTACAGAGTTGTCTCTTACTCTAGTTCCCACTTGAACTTGGCACCCTTGTGGGTGACTCTGTAAGTGGGTTGGAGTAACAAACTCAGATGTACTGTATGTTGCTTCTAAAGTCCAAGAAGACTTCCTAGCCATTGTGACTCTTTTTTCATGGTAGGTAGTCTGGGGTATAAAAACTTGTGTTTCACCTTGGAGGAGATAGTTTGACAAACTCCAGGCCATTGAGCCTTTAGAAACTTCTCCCTTGGTGACAGATCCCTGAATCTTTGTGATGGTTACTTGCTATCTTGTAGCTTTTATAAGTCTTTGTAAAGCAGGTGCTCATCAAATCCAATGAGCATATGGCCATTTGGTGTGAACACTCCCACTCATGCTGCCAATTCTGTGTCAGTCAGGGTCCAGTTGGGAGATAGAAACCACATAGTGATTTGAACAGAAAGGATGCCATGCTGCAGAAGCTTGCTGAGAGAAGCACACCTGAACCAAGAGGAAAGGCCTTTTTGTCTTGCAGTATCTGTTTAGTGCCCTCTGCTGACAGAACGTAACATTTCTGCTAGCCAGGAAGGAAAAAGATGAAAGGGCCCCACTCAATTTTTGCAGAGCAAGCACAGAAGGATGGATTAGGAGCTGAGAGGTGCCAATTGATAACTGGCAGATCACTATCTTAAGTAAATAGGATGGTACAACTTTTGTTTTATTTGTGTAAGATGAAACTAAATAGTTAAGATCTCGCTATGACAACACAATGTCCTGTTCAATTAAACCCACATTCACTGATGCCCTCCCTCAGGTCCTACATGTTTCAGAGGAACATCAATAAGTAAGAGAGTGCCTGTTCACAAGGAATGTCTATTTTGTGGTTACTAGGCTGTTTCAAGTAACTCTTGGCAGTTCCTTTTGTCTGTTTCATCCTTTCCCTTTGAAGTAAAACAGTGTCAAATATATCTTCCCCCTTTATTAAAAGTATCTTACTCCCATGTGATATATATTTTATATTTGCTTTACACACCCCGATATTTTTATTCACATCTTCATCTCATTCAATCTATAAAATAATATATTGCTACATGCTCCAAGGCCTTGAATTATCATTGACTCTGAAAAAAATATAAATGATATTCTCTAGGAAATTTAGTGTGCTTCTTGAGCCTCAGAAGCTGGTGGGACTGTCCACTGGAGGAAGTCTGAGACTCTAAACAATGTGCTCCTGCCGTGCCTTTCTTACCTTGGCAGATTTTGCTGTCACTGCTATTACCACGCCAGACCCGCCTGAAAAGTGAGATTGAAGAAACTCTGAACATGGACCTCCGCAAGCAGGAAGCAGAGCTTGGGACTTTGGATGTCCCTCGTCTCTCTAAGTACATCATCAACATGATGACTTTGCTGTGTGCACCAGTCCGAGATGAAGCAGTGCAGAACCTAGAGAACATTACAGACCCTGTTCAGTTACTGAGGTATGAAACTTGATATATGGTCCCCTGAAACTCACCTCAGTCCCTGGGCAGGGAATGCTGGGCCAGATCATAGGCGCTGTCTTGATTGGGTCCTGTCTAGTAATGAGTTGACCAATATCTCTTTTTTGCTGTTTGGCCTATGGAGTTTTCTTTCCAGAGGTGGCTTCACAGTGCCTTTTAATTATTCTTAGCTTGATTGGGCCCTGTGTATAACAGGCCACCATAGGAGATTAGGGCAGTATTCTTTCTGTGAAGAGTTTAAACATCCAGGTATTCTCTTGTTCCAGTTCACACAGTATGAGGGGGACAGGGATGGGAAATTATCCTTGTTTCATAGCCAGAGGAACCAGGATGCAGAAATGCAAAGTGATTGGCCCAAGAAATCTGAATGGCGTCACTCTTCATCCCACTCCCCAGAGAGAATTTTTTGATATGTTGATGCATTTGCTGACACTTACTGCTTTTTTGAAGAGACAACAGGAGGAGCATAGTTGAAAGAGATCTAGACTAGAGGCTTCAAGGTCCAGAGACATGTCTGTTCCTAGTTCTGTCACGAATCTTCTGGGTCTTGAGCCTTGGGCCCTGGGCCCTGGGCCACATAATCTTTTTTTGTAAATTTTGGAGGTAGGACTAAACTAGTTTTAAGGTCCTCCCTAACTCTGAATCACAGTGATTTAGTGACTCCTTGCTTGGGTTCCCTCCTCACAAGATTTACTAGTATAAAAAAATTTACTAGTATAAAAAAATCCTGTTTCCTTGTGACAGAGGGATCTTCAAGGTTCTGGGCCTAATGGAGATGGACAAGGTGAACTACACTATCCAGAGCCTGCAGCCTCACCTGCCTCAACACTCCATCCAGTATGAACGGGCCAGATTCCAGGAGCGCCTCAACAAGCAGCCGAGTATGTGTATCAATTGAGAGCAGGAGTGGGAAAATGTGACCTTGGGTCTGATTTTCAAAATGTTGATTGCTCTCGCTGTTTTTAGGAATAGAAAGCTTCTTTCTCAGTAGGAAGATGGGGAAGGAACATTTATCTAAGACAGACCTGAGAATCAGTTCCTTATTGACTGGAAAAGAACCTTAGTTTTGAAGGCTTGGGGTCTGTAGGTGCTGATATGTGCCCTTCTCTGTCCTAGGCCTCCTCAGGCACACCACCAGGTGGCTAACCCAGGCGGTAGCAGACCTCACCACGCCTCCAGCTTCCCCTGACACTCCTGACTCTGGCACCATGGACTGCCCGGCTCAGAATGAGGCAGTCAGCAACTCGGCGCCCATCAGCACCTCGGTGGTGCTGTCTCAGGGCTACTTAAACCTCTTGCTCTGGGACCCTGAAAATGAAGACTTCCCTGAGGTAGGAAAGGAGTGGGGAGACATTGTCCTGTTGTTTTGTGTTCAGGGATTCCTTTGAGACTCTCCTCTCGTGACAGTCTACTCTTCTTTGGCTCCCTAGACCTTGCAGGCAGACAGAGCACAGCTGCAGGAACTGGAGTCCCAGCTGCACCAGTTAACCATCGTGGCCTCAGTCTTGCTAGTGGCCAGTAGTTTCTCTGGCAGTGTTCTCTCTGGTTCACCTCAATTTGTGGATAAACTGAAACGTATCACCAAAGCTCTGACGGAGGAGTTTAACTGCAGGTGAGCTGTACAGATTTTTTTTTTAACTAGATCTTTGTTTTAGAATGGAAGATGACATGTGGCATTTAGGACACAGCCAGATAAAGAATCATTGCTCACTTCCACCAGAACCGCAGAAACGCCCTTTGGAACCATCTACAAAGACTGATGGTACCTCTCTGTAAGTGGTCTTGATGTTTGTAACAAAGAAAAAAAACTTTTTGTAGAAGGGGTGCTGTGGAGGATAGTTAGGATAGTTTGCTACGAGATGGTCCATCATCTTGCGTGCTGCTCTGTGCTGTGGACACCCAGGAGTTATCAGTTGGTTGGCAATATTGACTGAATGTTTACCACGTGCCGGACATCCCACCAATGAGAAAGGACCAGAAGGTCAAGCTAGTAGGTAGTGCAGGTTGGTGCAGTAGGACAGATGACCATGGGAGATGTCCCAGTAAGTATTTGAACATACACCCACATAATGGGACTAAAGAAGGCTGAGTGGATCTGAGCAAGGACAGGAGCAAACCATCCATGTCAGGTTGATTTGACAGTTTACCTTGTTTCCTTAGAAAGAGATTAGCTGGGATCTTGAGGGTGACAGTGAATACAGTGCCCCTACCCACTGGGCCCTGCCCTCTACCACAGATGTGTGCTGAGGGCATGGTTGGCATTCTTTCAAGTGGCCCCAGCTGTGGGTATGAAGCTTCCAGAGCCCTGCCCCTGGACCAGGGCCACCTTGTGAGTACCAGCCACTGTCTTTCATGGTCTAGGCCTGAGGAGGTTATGCTGACTGTGAGTGAACAGGTGTCTCAGGAAATCCACAAAAGCCTCAGGAGCATGGGCCTTGCTGCTCTGAGCAGTGAGGGTACAGCATCTCTGACAGGGCAGCTCCGGAGCATTGCCGAGAAGGAGAACTGTGTCCGCAGTGTCATTGGTGAGCATGCTTCTGGGAGTGCAGGGGTGGGTAGAGGAAGTTGTGGGCACAGGTGGATCCCAACCCTGGAAGTCAGTTGTTGAACCATTTAGTAATAAAAGCACTGAGCAAGTCACTGTTTTAGGGTTGAGTTTTCTCAGAATGCTGGGATGAAAATAGATCCCTTTCAGTTTAAAGGCTAACACTGTGGTTTTAAGGAGAATGGGCTCCTGACTTGTAGGTGTGAGATACTGTCCATCCAGTCTGCTTAAGCCATCCCTTGCCTTCTGGGTAGTCCTCTGACATCTCCCTCCCCCAACAAGGAAGGGATGCTAAATGAGGCTGGAGAATGTGTTCCCATAATAGGGACTCCAGATGGAGGCCATAAACTTGGCTAGTCTGCTGGTAACTTTAACATCCTTAAGATCACTGTGGGATCCTCTTGTTGTGTTAAATACTCACCGGGATCAGATGCTGCTTAAAGCCAGTTTTTAGATAGTCAGAAATTTACTAACCTATCAGTTTTGGACCTTTGCTTTGTTCTTGGGAGCTAGACAGCAGCCCTCTCTTTCCCGAACCAAATATCTTTGTGTGTAGTGAGCAGGTCAGTGAATATCTTTTGACTTAGAACTGGGGTGCTTAGAGGATAGGAAACTATTTGTCCCAGAAATCTGTTTGCCTGTTCCCTGCTCACACTGTCTTTTCCTGTTCACAGATCAGCGGATCCGTCTGTTTCTCAGATGCTGCTTGGTTCTTGGTGTGCAGCGGTCCCTGTCAGACCTCCCTGGAGGCCTTGCTTCCATTGAGGCAGAGCTGGCGGAACTGGGCCAGAAGTTTGTCAGCCTGACACATCACAATCAGCAGGTGTTTGGCCCCTACTACTCCGAAATCCTAAAAACTCTCAATCCCCTGCCCCAGGCTCTCTAACAAAAGCGAAGTCTCCCTGCTAGAACCAGCTGAGATCCCTAGCTCTTTGGACCCACCAGAGAGTCTCGTCATCTTCTTGGGGTGACATCACCAGTAGCTGGCGGAACACCCAATTCTCCTCCCTCCTGCAGCCAGTACACCAGGGCTGTAGGGATTAAGTATGTGAACACCAACTGGCCGAAACTTACTAATAAACTTCTGCGCTGCAAGAAAACTCTCACTTTTCCTGTGTGCACCCCCAACTAGTGGAGATGCCGACAGGCCCTTAGTTTCCCTCCTGCTGGCTGGGTGCGCCCTTGAGTGGGTGGAGCCACCCAGGTACCAGCATTGTTTTCTGCAAGGGCAGACGCTTCTCTGAGGACTCCGAGAACTCGTGGTGGAGCTGTTGAGACTGTGAGTACAAGGGCTTCTCTGGAAGCCGAAAATGCATTTTGTACAGTTCAGCTCAGGAGAAGATCTAGTTAAAAGATGTTAGAAATCTTATTTCCAGGGCCAAACTCCCCTGAAATGTTGCAACAGAGGGCTGAGGCATAGCTAAGAGCCCACCCTCCTCTTCTGACTGGCGTCGTCTGCCCAGTCACAGGGGGCAGTTGAAGGGAGTCCAGTTCAGGGTGACCCCATGTGTGGGGTCCAGTCCAGAACAGATCTGTGCTCCTTTGGTTTTGTTTTTTGTAAAATTTATTTATTTTTGTTGTTGAGAATACACATAGCAGAACATACACCGTCCAACAATTTCTGCGTGTACGTATCAGTGACACTGATTCCGTGTTTCCAGTTGTGCCGCCGTTCCCGCTTCCTTGTATGGAGTTTTCAGTGGCTGATGTTTTTAGAAGTTGATTGCCAGGTCTGTCCTCTAAGGTTTGTCTGATTGCCAACCACCTTTTGATTAGTGCATTAACTGTTTGCAGCACCCAAGGTGCATGAGCTGAAGTAGCGTGAGAATTGGGGGCTGGATGAAAATGGATATTGGCTGTCAGCAAACATTCTGTTGAGGACAGGTTTCAGGATCTGTGGGATTTCGCTCTCTTAAGTGACCGAGGAGCCCCTGGGCAATGCACAGGTCTAGCGCTTGGCTGCTAACTGAAAGGTTGGTGAGGTTGAACCCATCGAGAGGCACCTCAGGAAAAGAGGACTGGAGATCTCCTTTAGAAGGGTCATAGCCCCGGAAGCCCCACGGAGTGCAGTTCTGCTCTGCACATATTGGGTTGGAATTGATTCAGCTGCAAGTAGTTTGGTTTGGTTTTAAGTAATCCAGAGATCAAGTTTGGATAGTTAGGCCAGGGACTGACAAGGACCAAGTTTATCCTGGACCCTGTTCTCCAGCTCAGTGCATCTCCTATTCCCTCAGCTCTAAGCCTAGAACATCTTTTTCTTCCAGCAGAGGTGATATGGGCACTCAGAGGAGAACAGTCTCCACCTTCTTCCCACTTCCAGTCTGGGATGCCAGCTGGCAGTTGTAGCTGTGAGCTCTCACTGGCATCACAAATCAAGGATATCCCAGGAAGGCCCTGGGCCTTTCTCCTGAGATGGCAGAGTCCAGCCCGTACTTCCCAGGCTGACCGCAGCTGACCAAGCTAGTATGGCTGATGTGAGGGTTCAATCCAGATTTGGTTCTTTTTTTTTTTTTTTTTTTTTAAGAACAGGGAGAATGGAAATTCACTTGTACTTGCTTTAAAGGCCAAGTGAAAAACCCCAGTGTTCTGTTTCAGGTGATGGAAGGATCTGATTATAACCATACTTATGCCAGGAAGAGCAGAAGGGATTTGAGTTGTATTGGGCCAGGGTTCCCTTCTAATTGATTTCCCTTTTTAGAGGGGGAAGCCCTCCATGGGCAGCACAGCAAGGTCAACACAGTGTGACCTTTACTAGGACCAGAAAAGGCTGAGGGCCTGAGTCACTTAAGTTTCTAGTCTTGTAACTAGCAGGCTTCAGAGTGTGGAAGCCCAGGGCAAGTATATGTTTCAACAGTAGGCAGAGAGGCTTGCCTCGTTGGATTCTCGGGTTTCATTTGCAACATTAATTTGAATGTTTAAAAACCTCACATTTTGGAAGCCTGATTGTCCTGGAGAGAAATGTACTGTGAAGGGATTCCTGTGACGACAGACAGCTGTGTAGTGAGTATTACAGACACTGGGCTGACATGGAACCTTGCTTTGCACGTCATGGTTAAAATCTGAATGACTGCTTCCTCAAAAATTGTCAGTTGACTGTCTTGTGATTCCACACAGAGGAGAGACCCTAAACAAGGAGAGAGAGCTTCATTTATTCCTGCCCACTGATTTGGAAGAATTTGTAAAATTATATGTGTATACTTATAAAATTACTATAAAATACCCTAACGTGAGATTTAACATTAGCGACATTTAGTCTATTGACAACATTGTACAAGCCATCACCATTATTTCTAGAACATTTTCATCATCCCCAAAGGAAACCCCATTAAGCAGTCACTGTCTATCTTCCTTCCCCCCAGATCCTGGCAACCATTAATGTATGCATTTACCAAATCTGGATATTTCCTATAAATGGAATTGTAGAGTATATGGCCTTTGGTGTCTGGCTTCTTAACATTAGGTTTTCAAGGTTCATCCATGTTGTGGTAAGTACCAGTACTTTGTTCCTTTTCAAGGCTGAAGAGGATGCTATTATATGGATACCACGTTTTGTTAATCCATTCATTAGTTGACGGGCGTTTGGGTTGTCCCCACTGCTTTGGCTGTTGTGAGTAGTGCAGCTATGAACACTTGTGTACAAGTTTTTGAACACCTATTTTCAATTCCTTGGGATGCGTGTCTTGGAATCACTGGGTCACATGGTGACTGTTTAACTGAGGAGCTGCTAAACCATTTCCCACAGTAGCCACGCCCTTTCGCATCCCCACCAGCAATGTCAAGTGTGTCAGTTTCTCCACAGCCTCATCAACACTTGTTTTTATTTTCAGGTATAGCCATCCTAGTGAGTACAAAGAGGTATCTCATTGTGGTTTATGTTTTCCTAATAACTTATAACATTGAGCATCTGTTGATGTGCTTATTGGTCATTGGTGTATCTTTGGAGAAATGTCTTCAATCCTTTGCTCATTTTTTAATAGTGTTGTTGAATGATAAGTTTTCTTTATGTATTCTGGGTACTGGACCATTATCAGATATATGATTTGCAAATATTTTCTCTCACTGAGTTGTCTCTTCACTTTCTTGATAGTGCCCTTTGATATACAAAATTTGTTTATAATTTTGGTGAAATTATCTATTTTTAGTTTATCTCTTTTTTGATTTGTTGCTTGTGCTTTTGGTGTCATACCTAGGAAATCACTGGCAAGTTAAAGGCCATGAAGATTTATACCTGTTTTCTTCCCAAGATTTTACAGTTTTAGCTCTTATATTTAACTTTTGAGTATGGTTTGAAATGTGTCTAACTTAATTCTTTTGTATGTGGATCTCCAATTGTCCCAGCACCAATGAAGAAACTTTTCTGTACCCAATGAATGGTTTTGGCACCATGTCAAAAAGTCAGTTGACTTGATATACAGCCTTATTTCTGGATTCTCAATTGTATTTCATTTGTCTATATTCTATCCTTGTGCCAGTATCATGCTGCTTTTTATTGTGCTTTAGATGAAGGTTTACAGAACAGATTAATTTCTCATTAAACATTTAGCACACATTGTTTTGTGACGTTGGTTACCAACTCTGCGAGAGGCTGTCAGCCCTCTCCCCTTCTTGACCTTGGTTCCTCATTCCCGTTCCCCCAGCTTTTCTGTACCCTCCTGCCTTGTCATCCTTGCCCCTGGGCTGGTGTGCCCATTCAGTCTCATATACATAGTTGAGCTACATGTGTTATTCTTTATGGGCCTGTCTAATCTTTGCCTGAAAGGTGAACCTCAGGAGTGATTTCACACCAAGTCAAATGGGTGTGAGGGGACCCTACTCATGGAATTTCTCCAGTCTCTGTCAGGCCAATACATCTGGTCTCTTTCTGTGTTAGAATTTTGTTCTACATTTTTCTTCCAGCTCTCTGCCCAGGACACCCTCTAGTGTGATCTCTCTCAGAGCAGTCAGTGGTGGTAGCCAGGCACCATCTAGTTATGCAATGCTGTTCCGATCACTGTAGCTTTGTAGGAAGTTTTAAGATGACGTGTGACCTCTCTAACTTTCATTTTTTTAATTAAGATTGTTTTGGCTGTTTGGGGCCTCTTGCAGTTCCATACAAATTTAAGGGTTGTATTTTCAATTTTTGCAAAGAAAAGCAAAACCAACCTACTGCCATCAAGTTGACTGTAACTCATAGTGATCCTGTAAGACAGAGCAAAACTGCTCCATAGAGTTTCCAAGGAGCACCTGGCAGATTCAAACTGCCAACTTTTTCGTTAGCAGATGTATCACTTAACCACTACACCACCAGGACTTCCTCTGCAAGGAAGGCTGTTGGTATTTTGCTATGAATTGCATGGAACCTGTAGGTCACTTTGGGAAATATTGCTGTTCTAACAATATTAGGTCTTCCAATCCATGCACACAGCATTTTTTTTTTTTTTTTTAATTTAGGTCTTTTATTAGTTTCATTCAGCAGTGATTTACAGTTTTCAGTATATAAGTTTTTCACTTTCTTGGATAAATTTATGCCAAAGTATTTATTCTTTTAGATGCTATTGTAAAGGGATTTGTTTCCTTTTCTTTTCAGAATGTTCAGTGCTGACATCAAGAAACCTAATGTTTTATGTTGCTTGTACCTTGCCACTTTGCTGAATTCATTTATTAGCTCTTATAATCCTTTTGTGAGTTCTTTGGGGTTTTCTATAGGATGAGAATACTGTCCTACACGAGCCCCCTAGGTTGAAAGGCACTCAAAACACACAGTGGCTGCAACAGTGGGCTCGAGCATGCTGCTGCTGCTGAAAGTGACACAGCACTGGGCACCGTTTCGCTTTTTGATACAAAGGATCACCGGGAGTGGAAGCCTACTTGACAGCAACTAACAATATAAATAGGATCTGGTCATCTGAAAAAGGGATAGTTTTACTTCCATTCATTTCTTTTTCTTGTCTGATTGCCCTGGCTCTGACTTCCAGCACAATATTGAATAGCAGTGGTGAAAGAGGGCATCTTTGTCTTGTTCCTCACCTGGAGAGGAAAGCTTTCAGTATAAGGATGATACTAGCTGTGGGTTTTTTATAAATTCCTGTATCAGATGGAGAAAGTTCCCTTCTATTCCTAGCTTGCAGAATGTTTTTTTAATCATGAAAGGGTGTTGGATTTTGTCAAATGCCTTCTCTTCGTTAAGATGATCGTGTGATTTTCTCCTTTGTTCTCTTACTGTTGAGAAAGCTTTTGTTGGGGGTGTGTGTGTGTGTCTGTGTGTGTGTCTGTGTGTGTGTGTGTGTCTGTGTGTGTGTCTGTGTGTGTGTGTGTCTGTGTGTGTGTCTGTGTGTGTGTCTGTGTGTGTCTGTGTGACCTTGTCCAGCATATTCAGTTCCAAGTCTGGGATAGTTTGAAGCAAAAAGAAAACCCAGGAAACTCGTTTTTTTCATTCCTAGCCAGTGTACCTTCTTCCACCATGCTAGAGTCTTCCTGTTTGTTTTCCGTAAATGTCTTGGGTTTGTAATTTATAAGAGAAAAGTACTTCTGTTCCCGGGAGCAGTTCTATTCACATTTTGATGGCTATTATCAGTTGTTTTGTTACATGTAGTAAAACATCATTTTTCAGTTGTTTGTTTCATGGTGCATTTTGTTATGCAGTTAATGCCTGATTCTTATTTCAAAAAATGGATTCACCATTTTTTCACTTACTTGGAAAGCCTTTCTGTTAGACTAAGACTATGAAAAAAGTCTTCCATTTTCTTCTAGCTTTGTTGAGGTTTCAGTGTTCTACATTTAAATATGTGCGTGATCTGGAATTAATTTTGGTGTAAGGAGGAATAGGCATCTTCTGTGCCCCACTGGCTACCCCATTGTCCCAGCTCCGTTTACTGGCTAATAGATACGATGTTAGCTTAATTGTTGTATTTGGAAAATGCCTGTTTACAACAGGGTTTCTGACAAGTGAGTCCTGAAAGAAGCAGCTGAGCCTGCTGGGCCGCACCGAGGAGGGAAATTCAGGCCCCTGCGCTCCTTGGGTGTTCATGGCAGGTGGTGCTGGGTGAGCTGCACAGCTTACACTGCCAACCTTACCAAAAGGTGTGCCTGGGCCTGTCTGCTGGCTGTTGCGCAGTGTGGATAGCACTAGGCTTAGGAAGCCAGAGAAGGCCAAGGCTGGATGGTGGGTGTTGAGTGCATTAGAGGGAAATGGGGAATGGTGAGGAGGTAGGCATAGGGTGGAAGGATGCAGTGATGTTGAGCTATCCCTACCTTGATGCTGCTGCAACCCATTCATCCTCCCAGTTCTTCTCTTCTGTTCACTTCTGGTTCCCAGTGGGCCGAGCATAGTGCCTCTTGTTGCTCTGAACAGCCAGTCTGGGTGTCCAACATGAATTGGTCTGTGCCTCCCTACCCAAAAGCTACTGAACTGTGGAACTAAAACTTCCACAACCAAACTGAGTTCCTTAAGGGAGAAAATGTTCTTCATCAGCTTTAATTCCCCTGCTGTCTCATAAGCAGACGCTGGATAAAGGTCTGTGGAATGAGCAGGCCAGACCAGGACACAGGAGGTGTGGATGTTTCTGTAGCAGCAACTAGAATGTGGCCTGTTTGGTCTTCAGAACAGAAGTCCCTAAGGAAGGGCCCCAGTTAGGGTGCTGGCAGTGTGTTCCGGTAGCCTGGGTCCAGTGGGGCAGTGACACTGCTCATGACCAGACTCTCCTGGTGGGTTTGTCGCTTAGGAGAGAAGGCCATGGCCAGGGAGCCAAGTGTTAAGGTGATGAACCCTTAGTTTACAAAGTGAGGCCCTCCCTCTGTGATTTCCCCGTAATGCAGTGTGGCTTAAGAGGCCCTAACTGGGAGAAGGAGCCCTGGTGGTATAGTGGTTAAGAGCTTGTTGCTAAACAAAAGGTCAGAAGTTCAAATCTGCCAGCTGCACTTTGGAAACCCTAAGGGGCAGCTGTACTCTGCTATTTAGGGTCACTATAAATCAGAATTGACAGCAATGGTCCCCCCAGCCCCAAGTAAAAATCTGGGTTTTTGTCTTCTTGCCATTAACTGGCTGGATAACTAAGATACTAATTTCCCTTGGCTGGGCCTTGTTTCTTGTTTCAGCTGTAAAATCGAGTATCTTCTCTTGTAAGGCCCCATTAATAAATGGAGTATTTCACAGGAACTTAAACAAGGTCATCCAGTGCTAAGCAGCTCGGGTTAGTGTCAGCCTGTGAGCAGGGGTTCTGAGGTCAGTTTCAATTTCCTGGACTAGGTGATCTCAAAGGTCCCTACTAGCTGGTTCCAGGCAGGTGTTTTAACCTTTCTGAATCTTGGTTTCCTTCCTATAAACAGAAATGATAATACCTACCTCAGAAAGTTGTGAGGGTTAACAAGAGGGTGATGTGTGAAATTTGTAGCAGGGTTCAGAGCACTGGTGCTCAGTTAGTGACAGGGTTATTTCACTTCTGCCCATCCAGATCCCACCCTTTAAGTGCCAGCTCATGTACTGCCCCACTTCCTTTAGCCCTGCCACCCCGCTCACCAGAATCAGGTCATCCCTGACTGTCTGCAGTGGCTTTGGGCTTATGGCAAGTTGTGTGTGTCTAAAACTTCCACAACCAAACAAACTTCCTTAAGGGAGAAAATGTTCTTTTTCAGTTTTAGTTCCCCTGCTGTCTCATATACAGATGCTGCATGAGCAGGCCAGACCAGGACACAGGAGGTGTGGATGTTTCTGTAGCAGTAAATAGAATGTGGCCTGTTTGGTCTTCAGAACAGGAAGTCCCTAAGGAAGGATCCTAATTAGGATCAACTCAGACAGGTAATTCTTGGTAGTTACCTGCTATTCCAGAGTTCTCCACAGTAGAATTTCCCAAACTGCCATCCCAGCCAAACAACTCTGGGCACTCCACCCCAGAGCCAACATCTAGCCTGTGCCCATCCTTCTGCCAGGAAACAGTGCAGAAGCTCGTCAGTTCAATCAAAGACTCCAAAAAATACTGGTTTTCTGTCACCTCTCATTTATTAATTCAGTCTGTTCTAAGTTGTACAGTTATGAAAATAACAAAACCAAAGCTGGAAGCCCAGGAATATTTACACTCTCTTTTGTGTAGTGAGGTCAGTCTATGTTGTTGCACAGATTGGTTATGTTTGGTACCACAAGATGTTTATAATTCAGACAAAATTGGACAGATTTAACAATTATATGTACAATAAAATAAAAGGGGAAGTCATTCAAGTATCAAAATACAAGGACGAAGATTAAATAACCTTTTTATTACAATTCAGTCCCATTGCTAGACCATCAGCAAAAACACACTTGTGAACTGTGCCTGACAGCCACTCGGCAGGCAGGGACACCTCACTGGTGCCTGAAAGACGGTCTGGAGGAGACTGGCTTTCTAATGTCTCTCTGATTGCAGCCAGACTTGCTGCCTGCTCAAACCCAAGGCTTCTCAAGGAATGAGGACTGACGCTGGAGGCCCAAGAGGGAGGCAAAGCACTGCAAATGCAGAGCCTGTCAAGAGGAAAATCCTGCTGCTTAGAGCAGCTGGCAAGCAGAAGAGAAGAGGCCAGCAGAGAGCCTGAGGTCAGGGACAGGTAACTAACCCATTTTAAATATCCCAACTAAATGGGATCCTTCCCAGTTCAGAAACACAGCAACAGAGTTTGCCACATGGCATGGCCTGCACTTACAGAAGTGTAAAAGCAGGGGCTTTTCCACTTGAAGCCGATCCTTTCAGTTATAACAGTCCTTTCTAGGGAAGGGAGAGAACCTGCCCCAGAGAAGGATTAAAAAAGAAAGAAAAATCCAGTCGCTTTCCTTTCTTGAATATTTAGAAATAAACCAATCTCAAAAAAAATAAAAACAAAAAGCAATCCCAGAGCCAGAGCAGATTTGCTAAGGCTTTCCGCCCTGAATAAATAAAGATATAGCAGCTTCAAGGGGAGAAAACTCCTACATATGATTTAAAAACAAAGAGCCAGCTTGAACTCATCGTAGTGTCTAGACAGTTTTCTTTTTGGACCCACCACCTACAACAGAGGTGCCTTAGATGAGTGCTATCCCTCTCTAGGAGGAAGAAAGGGCATGGGCATCCTGGATCAGCAGAAGCAGCAGAATCCACCCAACAGTCTGAGATGTCCTTGTCAATTCTTGGAGGAAAGCAGGAGCTGAATACCACACATCGTTAGCCCTGGGAGCCGGAAGTGAATTCAAACTTCAAGGCATCAAGCCCTTGTTTAGTAAAAGAAGTGGAGGAGACCTGCCCCTCCTCCAGGGGGAGCTGAACCTGGGCCCCCCACCCTGCTGGAAACATGCAATGCCTGGCCTCAGGCCAGCGGGGACGAAGGATGCTCTCCCTTTCTGCCCCAGAGCAGAGCAGCCTCCCTGCACCTGCACACCAACAAGGGGTTTCAATTCACACTTCTTGCTAGGAAGGAGAGTGGCTGCAGCCTCAAACATTTAAGCTGGGACCAGATGAACGTGCCAGTACAATGTGAAGTCTGCTGAAGTGCCCACTCCCTATCCTGAAGGTACTGGACAGCCAGCTGACCTGGCTCTGCCACCTGGCTGCACAGGAAGCAGCCCCTCTGTTTCTACTACACACCAGGGGCAAGGACACAGTCAAAGTTACAAGCAAAGCAAGCCAGCAGGAAGGTTTAAGCAGCAACAGTGCACCCCAATGCCATCCTGTCCTGAAGGCGGCATTGGGGAAGAATCCAATCAACTCTCACCTTATTCAGCCTTTTGTACCCTTGGAGCCAGGAATGAGCAAGTGTATTTCAGCTCAGCCACTAAGAATCAGTCAAACCAATGATTCTGAGAACCAAAATAAACCCTGATCACACAGGCTGATTAGACAAATCACAAGCTGGCAGGCAGCTGTCCTCGCTGAGCTACCCATTAATGCCCGAAACAAAGCTGCTTTTTCTCCTTTCCGACAATGGAGGCAGCAGGATGCCAGCAGAGAGCTTGTAGCCGGCCCACCCAGGGCAGTGTGTGAGCACGGCAGGTTAGACGGCTGGGCGGTGGCCGGAGCCCCAGCTGTGCTACAGAGACATGCTCTCTTCTCCATTTGGGCCACTAGACCTTCACATGTGAGACCCGGAAATGGACTGGAAACCTTGGCTTCTGCCTAGGTGCCTAAGGAGGGGGGTTCTTTTGGAAGAGGCTGTGTTCAGTTAACTAGGTTGGGTTTGAAAAGCAGACTCTTAACAATCTCCCTAATTTTGCTCCTGGAGCCTGTCCTTTCCAACTCACAGGCCACTGCCTTCTCCTCAGACCTACCCTACCTTGCGCAGGGCCCATCCTGAGGGCAAAGGACTGGGCACACTGGCCCTGTCCTCTGACCTTATGGCCATTAGTCTCAAGATTGGCAGTTTGACCTAGAGGTTTGGGCCAAGTGTTAAAGTTCATTTTTTAAAAATATTTTTTTTTTCTATTAAAAAAATGTGTTCTGGACAAGTAGCTTCTTGGCCCTCAGGTGGTCGTCTCATCGGCTAGAGGCCTGGAGTGCTTCTCTCCAGCCAGGCCAGGGCTCTCTGCAGACCTGGTGGTGCAGGCCCAAGCCCGCAGCCCAAAGGAGATCCTGCAGGCGGAGCGTGGGCCTGGGTCTTCAAAGCTGCTGGGAGACGGCGACGGTGGTGGCAGCAGGAGCCTGTGCTCCCACATCTAGGCTTCTGCAGCAGTGTGGCTCCTCAGTGGCTCAGCTTGGCAGAAGCAAACACAATGGGGGGAGGAGAGGGTTAACCAGATGGGACTAGACCAGGCAGAGGAGAGGAAACAGGAGACAAGGAAGGAGAAGAGAAGGTACCTCGCAGCCTCCCCTGAGTGCCCTGTTCTGAGCACCTGTGGCTGTGCCCAGCACTGCTTCAGGCCCAGCTCGTCTGCTCTGAAGGCACAAGGATGGATGGGTGGGCAACAGGGTTATTATCTTGGGTTTAAACTCTTAACTGCTGTAACTTACTGGTTTTTCTACTGGATTCTGCCACATTTGCACTGTTTCCTACTGGAATCGTTTGTTTCCGGTCTCCTGTCAACTACACTGATTTGCCCATACTGGAGAACGTGGGGCTTCTTTAAGACTCAACTCTGTGATCCAAGCCACTGAACTGCTTTGGAGCAATGCACTGTACAGCCTCTCCTCCCAAATGAATGGGGAGGCCAAGAGAAAACAATCAGGGAAGGGACCAGATGACGACTGACTCTGATCCCCACACTGTGAAGAAGCATCAGAAAGGGCTGGAGGACAGTGGAAGTCACTCAGTCTGGGTCCCTGTGCTCTAGCAGCTCCGTTCTCGGAGGGAGGGAAGGAGATGCACCCCATGTGCATGGCCCAGGCCTCAGCCTTCCTCGTGGGTGAGCCAAACTCCAGAGCCTGGTGCAGGGCATCCAAACCCTGGGCCTCAATGGCGGAGACACAAGGGATAGGCACATACATGCCATCATGTTTCCCAGAGTGAAAGACCCATCAGAACCAAGCAGTCTGTTGAGTGGAGCCATTCCGCAGATACTCAGAGGCCCAGAGCCCCAGTCTTTGGAAGTCAGAATATGCCCGAGGGCCTGGCATGGACCTTGGACTCTCACAGAAAGCAGTCTGGCCCTGGCTAAGCCACATCACTGGGCCTAGGGCTTCACAGGGGCCTGACCGTGAGAGGGAGGCCAGCACCTTAGCGCAGAGAGAGAAGGGCAGGGCTGCAGCCAGCTGTGAGCAGGGTGCAAGGGGGTTCTGGCACTGGGTGGTCACAGTGGTTGGTTGTGTCAGGAAAGGTGAAAGCAATTCTTGGCAGCTGCACCCAGCTGTGGCTCAGTACAGAAGCACAGGAAGAGGAAAGCCAACAGACAGAGCCCGAGCCCGACTGGCCAGAGTCATTCCTGATGCTGCTTGGATTCTGCTCGATGGCTGCCCTGCCCTCTCAGGATTCACAGTGCCGGCCGCAGAGGCTTCCTGGGCACAACAGAGCCCCTCAGCCCTCTTGGTGCCCACCTCGAAGGCAACTCACCCCCCCCCAAGCTGTCCTTGGCCCAAGGGGGAGAATTCACAGTGTTGGGTGGTATTAGGTACAGGAGCTGTCAGTGTACAGTGTCTAGAGCTGCTGCCCAGGAGGAAAGCAGGCCCGGTGGGGGTGGGGCCCTGGCATCAGCAGCTGGAAGGAGAGAGTTGAGTACGGCAGAGAGACCGGATGGCAAAGGCACAGTGAGACTAGTGGAGACAGGGGGTGGGCTGTTTAGAAGATAGTGGTCTCATACTTGGTGCTGAGGCTCCGCTTGGAGTCTGGCTTGGGGTCCACCACCCAGGACACACTGGCATGAGACTGGGCATCTTGGTCCAGATCAGGTGGTTCCAGCTGCCAACCAAGGAAAAAAGGCAGAGTCAGAGACAGGCGCTTTTGGCCAGGGCTGGGACACAAGCAGGGCCCAGCATGCCCCACCCACCGGGCTGTGCTGGAGCCCATAGCCAACGGAGGACAGCGCTCAGTCTCCTCAGCCACAGAGTAAGCCCACTGGGCGAACGGGTGTCCTTCTCCCTGGAGTACTGTGGAGGGGCCCCACCTCTGGGCCTCCCCAGGGACAACGCCTAGGGATTTCTTGAAGTGGCTCAGTTAAAAGAGCAGCTGCTCAACCTAAGTGCCTTGCCCTAAGCCCCAAACCTGGTCTTGCGGGGAAGAAGAGGACATGGGGTGAGTTGAGGTCCCAACTTCAGGGCCCTGTGTGGAAGGCCAGAGAGCTCACCCTGAGGCAAGACCACAGCAGACACCCAGACCTCTGGAGAGAGGTCACACAGCAGAAAAACAGAGGGCTAGAACACAGACAGGGACAGGCAGGAGGGCATCTCAGGGAAGAAGAATGCCACACAGGGCAGAGAGGAAGAGGCCACTCAAGTCAGAGCTCACGGTCACTGTCAGGCAGACTGACACACAGACAGCAGGAGGTGTAAAGACCTTGACTCCAGAACTAACAGACGGCAGCGGTAGGTAAGAAGGACGATGGGTGGTGCAGGTGTGACAGTAACAACAGCGACTATCAGGGGGCGGCGGCACCTGGGGTGCAGAGCAAAGCAGACAGACATAGGGATGACGTTACAGGGGTTCGCCTGTGGGTCATGCTCTCTGCAGCCCCACGATGGTCTGGTCCTGGGCTGAGCCCAGTGAGGGAGGGGAGCAGGAATACCAGAGGTGGACCATCCCCACCTGACATCTGAGGAGCTGCTGCCCTCCCAGGGCAAGGGCCTCGGTGGTGGGTAACTAATTATGAGGGCTGTTCTCCAAATACCAGCTGTCTGCAAGGGTGAGAAGACCTTCCTTGGCCCAGCACCTCCCCAAGCCCTCAAAAACCCCAAGCCCAGTGGAGATGGGGCCACGTACTGCTGACTTCCTCATGCCAATCCGAGGCTTAGGCACCGGTTTGGAAGACTTTGTTTCAATCATTTCCACTGCAGAGGCCCCCACTGGCCTGGACTTCTGGGCCTGCAAGGCCAGCTGGTAGGCCACCTCAAACGCCTGCCCCAGCGTCAGGATGATCTCGTATGTCAAGTTCTGAGAGGAAACAGAGCACAACTCTAGCAGCTGGACTTGGGGAGCTGCTTTGTTCTTTTTCTGTAACTCCTGCTACATTCCCCATCCCTACCCAGAACACAGGCAGGGGTAGCTTCTGGATGGCTAACAGGAGTACAGTGGGTTGTGCTGAACCCTTGAAAGCACAAATTTGTCCCAATATGATACATCAAGGCACAATGTGAACATCACACACAGCCCATATTTCCCCATGCTCCAACTGAGAAACACTAGAATGCAAAAACTGCACACCGAATCTCCAGGGTACACCCGCACTCTGCACACCACATGGCATCTGGGTGGCTGCTCTGGCTGGATTTCAGGCCCCCTTCCACCCTGCGCAATGGCTCACAAGCTGCAGTACCCCCACCCCCCAGCAGCGGCCGCCCCCCCAGGCCTTCAGCTCCCCTCCTGGCTGTCAGTCTGCGGTCTTTTTCCAGTTGTTCCCTGCCTCCCACACACAGGATGGTGAGTGTGGTGATACCCAGGTGCACATGCTTATAAGCAAGCTTCAGGTCTTCTCTGGGTGAAGTGCCATATTTATTGTAGTAGTTTTGTGTTTCTTAACCATTTAACATGAATAAAATGGTGCTAGTCTTTTTTAAAATTAGGTTCCTGTGTTTTTTAAGCATGTCACTGAGTTTCTTGAGTGTTGTGCCTCTAACCCCATTTCCTCATAAAACCGTAAGGTACTGTGTGATTTTGTGTAGCATGATGCTTTTCAGAACTGACTAGAAAGGAAAACGTGAGCTGTGGGCAAGTCAGTGCTGAGAACCAAGAGCTCTGTGTGGACTAGCTCATTCAATCTGCTGAACTATGCCAGGGCCTGGGACCTCCCCATTTGCTGACCCAAAGCAAGCACTGAGGTCTGGGGCATACAAGGTCTTGGGGATGCAGAGTGTATCCAGAGCTGTTTGCATTCCAGGAGCCACAGAGCTTCTGGAAGTAGCTACCTCCTTTGTGGGCAGCAGGGACCAGGACAAAACTGCTGGGGTGAGGAAACAACTGCACGGTCCCCATCAGGCCTTCTGTCTCCCAGCAGAGCGGATCCCCTGTCCCACATCCTGCCCCCCCATGGCAGTCAGTGTGAGGACGAACGCCTCTGGTCCATAGCATCCAGAATGCAGCCTGAGCAGACATCCGAGAGAAGAAAACCGACTGCCAAGGCAGGCACTACTGCCCGCACCCCAGCAGAAGGTCTGGGAAGTGGAGGCGCAGGGAGCCTGGAGGAGACAGGACTTGCCTGAGCTAGGAAATGTTTGGCTAGGAGCTGGAAAACCTTGTGTCACTAGGACCGCGGACAAGCTGCTGCTTCCCTCTGGGCTTTATCTCATCACTGTGTGAAAGGGAGTTGGACTAGATGATCTGCTGAGGTTTCACTGCACAGTGCCAGCCAGGTGCCAGGCTGGCTCTGAAGTGATGTCATCTTGGATGCAGGGCCCAGTGAGGACAGTCCCCCCTAGGCTTGCAGACGCTGCTGCTTCCACTTCTGAGAGGAGAGGCCCAGAGCCCAGCCCAGCCACAGGACGCCACCCACCACATCTACTGTGCTGAAAACATGGCAATAGTGGTGACTGGTCTGCAGGTCTTTAGTGATGTAGGCGAAGGTACACAGGTCCTCTGGGTCCTGGGCTGCACAGGAAATGTTCCGGATCTCATGTTCCGCGATGACATTCTGCAGGGAAAAGTGGTGTCCTGGCATTTCTCTGGCCTCCAGTGTCCCAGGCTGCCCGATACCCCCTGCCTATGTTTTCACTATCACCAACTTTCACTGTCCCAGCCTGTAACAGTAAGCCAAACACCACTTCCTCTTGTTCTCATTTTTTTGATGGGGGGGCAGTGTCTAAGCTTTCTTAATTTAAGTCTGGGGTTTCCAACCGTGACCACGGCAGCTGAGGGAGTGAAACGTTCACGTCCATACACTAGCTCTCTCCAGGCACTTCTACCTTCACGGGTGGTGAAGGTGGGAAGGCTCTCAGGAGGGGGCAGGACAGCAGTGGGCGTGGGTGAGTCCTCTGCTCCAAAAGGTCAACGCTGGGGAAGGGGAGCAGGAGTCATGCACCAGGGTGCAGATGGGGCTTTGAGGCAGGGACCCAGGGATATGGATATTTCAGCAGATCAGAGTCCTGGGCTAGGTGGAGGGCATGGAGAGTAATAAAAGGGGGGCTGGGGACATTCTGAGGGAAGACACTCACCTGGTTGCAGATGAGGGATGGAAAAAGGGCGCCAGGGTCACTTGCCCTAGAGCCCCGTGATTCTAACGGGGGTGAAGGGTCCCACGCTCCCCAGTGGTCCTTGTGAGAAACACACCTTATTAGAGGCATCGATGAACTTGACACCTTTGTATGTGATGGACAGGATGATGGTGGGGATCTTCTTCATATGCTCGGTGGATTTCTACAGGAAACAAGGGATGGCCCTGTGAGTGCCCATTCTCAGGATGGAGCCCACCTGGATGTCACAGCCCCAGCCCTCCACTCACACCAGAGGTTGCAGTTAATGTTCTCATTTGCTGCTGTCCGCCCTAGCCAGCCAACCCCTAGGCCCCTACACCCCCCATGGCTGGCCTACCCGCATCTTGGCACAGGCATCCTGTGTGGATTCTGTCCCTCGCAGATCTTTGATCAGCATGGAGCCCAGATACTGTGGGGGGTGAGCAGTGGCTGGGTTAGGATACCTGCATTGCCACCCAGAGTGGCCCAACCAATCGGGGACCACTCCTGACACTTTTCCTTTCCCCTGACCACACGGGGAGGCCTTCCTTCTTCCTCTAACCCTACCCATAGGCCTCCACCTCATGCCCTTAACTGTTAGGACAGTCTGAAGAGTACAGACAGCACCAGAGCCCTGGGCTTGGTGTGGCAGAGGGTCCTGAGTGTCTGCTGGGCCTCTGGGCTGTGTCGGGAGGGTGCCCAGGAAAGGGGGCTGGAAGCAGGGAGCTGGCCATGACGAGGGCAGGGGCAACTCACATTGGCTTCATAACCGCAGGACTCAAAGATCAGCTTCTCTGGCTGGTGCTGCCAGCTCTGCACCGGGGCGTAGGGGGCGGCCAGGCTCGGGGGGCGGAGGGTCAGCTTGGCCTCGTGGTGCCCCTCCTGTAGGACACGTGGAGTCAGAGCCCGGCTGCCCCCTGCAGAGGGGCTCCCGGGGCAGAGCGGCCAGCACCCTTGAGCAGTTCAGGGGCAAACAAGCAGGTGAAGTGCAACAGGTGCTCCCTATACCAGCACGAAAGGCAACAGCCACTGAGCGGAGCAGCAGAGACCAGCCCCTAGAGGGGTGGCTCCATCAGGCAGGGCTCAGCTAGAGGAGTGTGTCCAAGAGGGGTATCTGGGGAAATGAACCCACCCAGGAGGGGGAAGAAGCTGAGGAAGCGTGGGGAAGCACAGCTGGTAGATGCTTCTCAAGTGTGACAACTGAAGGTGCAAATAGCAGAAGCCAGCTCCCCAGAAGCCTCCTGTAAGAGCCTTAGGTCTGATCCCTGGGGCTGGGAAGTCAGTGAACTGTCCGCATCTAGGGATGACTGTAAGTGAGTCCTCTGGAGATAGCTGTGGGGGACAGGAGGCCACTGATGGGGATGGGAGGCTAGTGAGAGGTGTGGGGCCCTTAAGTAGGACCCTGGCAGAAGGAACAGTTGTTGTGGTTAGGTGCCACTGAGTTGGTTCTGACTCACAGTGACCCAGTGTACAATGGAATGAAACACTGCCTGGTCCTGTGCCATGCTCACAATCGTTTTATGCTTAAGTTCATTGTTGCAACCACTGTGTCAATCCATCTCCTTGAGGGTCCTTCCTCCTTTATGCTGACCCTTGACTCTACCTAGTGAAATGAGCTTCTCCAGGGACTGATATCTCCTGACAACATGTCCAAAGTAAGATGGACTTATACCATCCTTGCTTCCAAAGAGCACTGTGGTTGTACTTCTTCCAGATCTGTTGGTTCTGTCGGCAGTCCATGGTACACCCGACATTCTCCAGCACCACAAGTCAAAGGCGCCCATTTCTCCTGCCTTCCTTCTTCACTGTCCACTTGCATGCATACGATGTGACTGGAAATGCTACGGCTTGGGTCAGGCATGCCTCAGTCTTCAAGGTGACATCTTTATTTTCCAACACTTTAAAGAGGTCTTTTGCAATAGATTCCCAAAACAATGTGTCTTCTGATTTTTTGACATCTGCTTTCATGGGCAGTTGATTGTGGGGTGGAGAGGAGGGAAAAGACACCCTTTCTAGCAATGTGCAAAGACTCTCTAGATACAGAACAAATAACCTGCTGGATAATATGTTTTCAAAGTCTTTTAAAAATTCATGGCTGTGCTTGTGAAAAGCTAAGCGAAATCCTCTAGAGGGCAGAAATGGGAAGTGTGAACCCAAAGAGGAAAAAACAAGACTGGAGCAGAAGTTCACACCCATCAATCTTGTATCACAGCACATGACGGGAACAGGAGTCAAAGTCTGGGGTCTGGGGTCTGGGAAGGCAGGAGATAGGAAGGCCAAGTCCCGAATAAATCTGGGATCCTGGAGAGCAGTACTCTAAGGGGAGTCAGGAATGTGAGGGCAAGCCACCAAGGCCAAGCTGAGGCTCGTGAGCTGTGGAACTGGCCGGCCTGGTCATGTGAACATGTGATTGTCTCCAGCGGTGCACACCACTGGCTGCAGAAACAGAAGGAAGAATGCTGTCTGACCTGGCTATGGCTTTGCTAGGCAGGAGGAGCAGAAGGGTGTGGAGTTCAGGAGGTTGGAAAGGAAGCAGTTCTGGGGAACCACCAGGGTAAGAAAGAAAGGGTGGCCAGATCAGGGCTGAGAGACTTGGATAAAACAGGATTGTGAGGCGAAGGCTTTGAGACAGGCTGTGTGGATGACCAGGGCCTGCGACAGCTGGACAGGGGCTTTTGGTCAGAGGAGATGGTGGAGCTCAACTTGTGAAGGGCAGCAGGTCTAGGCAGAGAAGATGCAGCGGGTGGCCCTACTAGCTGACAGGTGGAAGGATGTAATTAGCCAAAAAAACAGGAGGCTGGAGTGTAGTCACAGAGGCTTGGTTCTTCCTCCCAATCCATGAGGCCAGCCCACCAGTGCACAGGGCAGCAGGATAGGTGGATGGAGCAGGGAGGGAATGGGGGAGGCCCCCACCCGCAGCCACCCTCCTGCCCTACCTGGGTTCTGAAGCGCTCTGCTAGAGAGTGTGGCCCAGGGTCATGGAGGCTGTCATGCCGCCTCCTGCCTGTGTCCACAGGAGGTAACAGCAGGTCTGCCGATCTCCCAGTGCACGAATCATTCTGGCTCAAAGGGGACGATGTCTGGGACAGCAGGTCCTGGCACTGGAGGGAAAATGACACCTGGATCAGATTCACCTAGACCAGGAGGACACTGCTGGAGCTGGCATGAGGGCCCAAAGCCTGCTTAGAGTCAGAACAACCAGACAGCTCCTGGAGCCTAGAATCTGACCACTCATCCTGCAGGGGGTGGCCACCTCACAGTTCACTAGTGCTCTCCCTGGGCCACAGCTGTACAGGAAAAGGGTAATTACAGGGCCAGTGAGCCATTTTCAAATTTATCAAAGATAAAATCGTCTGTCACAGTTCAGGTTGCAGATTTATGGTGCCCACAAAAATATCCAAAGCTTTCGTGAGAAAACGCTTAGCCCTGCTGGTTGGGAGCTTGAAGCCATTGCCCCGAGGAGACACAGATCTCTCCTTAGTTTTCCTTTGTGAATGTCAGCCCCACGTTTGGTTCCCAGGACAAGTCTGGGCCTTGGCTTTCTCCTCGGTAAAGGGTAAAAGCCTAGCCACTTTCTGAGGCTGTGGGCGCGGGAATGAGCGAAGGCCCCGCCTGTAGCCCAGCGCACGTCCAGCAAGCTGCAGGCGTCAGTGAGCAGGCTCTGCGCCAGAGCCCCGCCTCAGTCCGCTCTGCAGTTAGGGACTACCTGCTTTGCTCAAGACACCAGCTATGAGGTGTCAAAAATGCAGATTTTATTTCACTCTGTATCAGCAATTTTGATCTGGAGGCTCTGGGAGGGCCTGGGGTGGTGCAGAGGTTAAGTGTCCAGCGCTGACGGAAAGGCTGGTGGTTGTCCAGCAACTCCTGGGGAGACAGACTGACAGTCTGCTTCTGGGGAGTTTACAGCCCAGAAAACACAAAGGGACAGCTCTACTGTTCTGCATGGCTGCTGGCTGCCACCAGGGGTCCTCCATGGCTCAGCCACGGAGCAAGTGCATCGTGGAGTCACCCTCCCCTCCCCCGACCTGGTTAAGCCTGTGCTGCTGGTATATTTGTTTCCCTACTTCTTCCACTTTTTTTCCTCTTATATTTAAACTGGACCTTGGACTAGAGATGAGATGCCTGTAACTAAAGCAGCTGGAAACTGCCCTCCTGTGCGCCTCTCTAGGATCCAGCCAAAGAACAGGGAGGGCTCGGTTTCCGTGCACAGCGGAGTCAGCCTGTCTCTGACAGCTCGCTAACTCCTGAAAGGACAAAACACCGACAAACTGCCCTTTTTCTTATTCCCAAACTCACTCTCAGCTGGGAAAACCTTGGGGGCTTCTGCGGGGGCTCCTCATAGGGCCTGTCTGCAAGGGAGGCGATGATGCGCTTCCGATGGCCGAGCAGCTGGACCTTGAGGACCTGGATGCGGTGGGGGAGTGAGGGGAGGAGAGGTCAAGTGGCTGGCTGGTCTCATCGGCCCCTTCCGCCCCAAGCCCTCAGCCCACAGACCAGGCTGTCACCCTGGGGGCAGCCCCCATTTAGGGCCCAGGCTGGGCCAAGTAGAGGCTGTACTCACGTTTACAAGCTCCAGTTCCCAGAGGTTCTTCACAGTGTCGATTGAGCTGTAGCCACTTGACAGGAAAGAGTGGACATAGTCCTGCAGCCCCAGGGAGTCCAGCCAGGAGGGCATGGATGGCGGGCTGTTCCCATCACAGCCCAGTGCTTTTACCTGTGGGGCGAGGAGGGGAGATGGGGCTGACATCACACCCCCACAGTGGCCGAGGCTCACACACACAGACCACATCAGAGACTGGAGGGATGCGGCCACTGCACCGAGAGAGGCCGGGGAGGACAGCATGAGGGCCAGGGAGGAGGCCTGCTAGGCCTGCTGTTATGAGCGGCTCAGTCTGCCCCTCTGCACGGCCCTTCCTGGGCCTCCCCACTGAGAGGTCCTCTGGGCAGAGGGAGTGGAGGGTGACACGAGGTGGAGAGAAGTGCTTTCAGAATGGCCACACCTGTACCTGATGAGGCCTAGGACCTGGACGGGGAGGGGGGCAGGAGAATGCTGTGTGACTTGGGTTTCTTGAGCTCCAGGCATGTGTAAAGCACAAAGGCAACGGACTCACATCAGCACAGTGGGAGCTACAGACTGAAGCTCTCCAGGAATGACAGTGCCTTCACCCTGCTGTCCTGGGGGCCTTCCAGGACAGCCTGTCAGGGGTTAGGCTTGAGTTGAGGGGTGTCACAAACTGACTGGTGTCAGGTGAGACACCACAGGGGGCTGCAAGTGGCAGCCAAGCCTGGGGACACTAGGCTCCTGAGCTGGACAGACCCTTGGAACTGGAGGAGGGTGCAAGTCCTCCATTCTTTCCTCCTGGCCCAGGTCCTTACTGTCCCTCATGTTTCACTGACCCTCCGGGGGCCTCTGCACTAAAGAGAATTCTATGCTGGCCCCACCAGGGCTCCTAGGATGATGAGCACTACCCCAATGGCCCCCCTCGCCAACCAATGGTCTGCAAGCCCCACAGCCTGCTTCCTCCTCAGTCCTGGTCAGTCACTGTGAGGCGGAGAGTCCTGGCTCTGGGAAGAGCTGAGGCTGCAGAGCTGTCAGTAGTCACCTTGGGCAAGGACCGCGCGGCCTGGAGCAGCTTCCGCCGGTGCTGGGGGTCACTGATGCCAATCTCCCGCAGGTCCTGCTCTTCCATCACATTAGACCCCTGAGGGCAGAAAGGAGGATGTTAGGGCCCCTGTGGAACTGACAGCTGATGGCTGGGTGAGGACATCTGCTCAGCCTTTCACGGTCTTTTGCCAAATTCTTTTGCTTCACCATGGTCACCAAGAAGGAACTGAGACCTAGGGCTCCCACAAAGGCCAGCTCAGCCTAGCAGGAGGCCAGGGTAAGGGGTTGACTCATCTGCCAAGATGTGGCCTCCTCACACTCAAATGGCTCTTGGGCGAGCTGAGCGTGCGAATGTGCCTAGCCCACCTCTGAGTCCATGTACGTTTTGATGGGCAGCAGGTCCATGGCCACCCAGCACTGCTAGACCATCCCCAAGCTTCCTCACCACGTGATTTCAAATTCAAGGCTGCAACAACCACCTCTGGCAGGCAGCTGCTGGTAGGGGGCCCAAGGAACCAGCCTCACCCCAAGAAGAGGCACCTCCAAGCGGCAACTTGCAAAAAAAGCCTCCCTACCCCAGCTTGGGGCATTCCTCGCCAGCCTCCAGTGGCCCCAGCAGAGCAGCTGAAGGGGAGAAGCTCCTGCATTTGGGCTGGGTGAGGGCAGAAAGGACAAGCCCCCTGCCCAGGGCTGAGCTGATGGTAGCAAGGACAGCCTATACATGGTGTAGCCCACTTCATGCTCACAACCTATGCGTTAGGTTCTGTTTTAATCGTCACTAAACAGATGAGGAAACGCAGGCACATAAAGGTCAGAAATGTGCCCGAAGTCAAACAACTGGTGATGGAGTTAGGATCTGAACCCAGGCCATCTGGGTCTCTCTCTTCCACACTTGTAACCACTATGGTGGGGCCTTTATTACTCAAAACAGTGCCACAAAACAGGTGTTTTCAGATTAGGCTTTTAAATACACAGTATGGCTGATAATAATAAAAAAATAAACCTCACTAAATGCCAAAGGGTAGGGGAAAGGGATAGCGAGTCTTGGCTCCTCCCCCCAGGCACTGTGTCCCCGCCCCCAGCACCCATCACCACTCTCCTGGATGTCCCTCCTGAGCTCAGCTGGGCGCACGGGCATGCCCTGTGCACTGTTTCCACACACATGTAATTCTGAGCACCTCATGCGTCCAGGAGATGGCGCCACACGAGTGTGTGCAGACATGATCCTTCCCTGCGGAAAGGTGTCTGTCCCCGATTTCTGCTCTCACAAACAGCGCTGCTCCAACAGCCCTGCCTGCGCCTCATTTCTAGGTTAGCCACAAGAAAAATTTCAGTCTTACTGAATTTTGACAGATGTTTTTATTCCCACCACTGATGTGTCTGATTCTGCATACTGACAGCAACACTATGGAGAGACAGTGGATTGTGGCAGTTTTGATCTGTATACTTCTTATAAAATAATCTCACTCGTTGGTGAGATTGAGCATTTTTTCATGTTTTACTTCTCAAACATTTACACAGCACTTACCCCTCTCCTCCATGTCCTACCTTGCTATCTGTCTGTCTGTGTGTCTTCGTTAACCCATTTAATATTAGGGACTCTCTCTTACAGCCTAGGAACTTGAGACCCAGAGGACTTACGTGTCCTTACCAAAGCCACCCGGTGGAGCTGGGATTCAGCCCCGACACCCCTGTGCCCACGGCTTGGCTGCCACCTGCCCAGGGAGCCTCTGCAGCTCCTTTCCTAGGCAGCATTCCCTTCTACCCTCTGCATGGTTTTCCAAGGGGGTGCTGATCTTTTTTGCATTGATTGGAAGGAATTCTTTATGCTTTACAGTAGATTTAACCTTCTATCTATGAAATGAGTCGGACATTTGTTTTTCCAGTCTGTCATCTATCTTTTGATTTTTATGTTGGCTTCATTCATGAGGAAACTTATTTTTATGGATCTGATGCACTTGAGTGTTTTCATCCAGTTTCTCAGTCTTTTAGGCTTAAGAACCCCCACTTCAATTTTTAAAGTCTTCTGTATTACCTTTCGCAAATTTTACACTTTTTCTTTTACAAGTAAATCTTTAATGCATGTTGAATTTAATTTTGATATAAATTTTACTAAGAGCCAGGATCTGACTTTCTTCTTTTCCCAGGTGGCAAGTTATCCGTTTCTTGACTGCTTTGTCATTTCCCCTCTAATCTCAATCACTGCCTCTGCTATGTCCTAACTCTGCTTCCACTTCACAGACAGAAAAGCTAAGCAAACATGAGCCAGCGCAGGCTGATCATTACCGGGAGGCCTCAGTTTTGTACCCGAACTGTGGTGACTGCTGTCCCCTAGAGGACACCTAGCCAGCGTCCATCGCCAGGTAAAGAGGGCTCTGAGAGTTGAGAGCTCTGCAGCCAGGCCTGAGGCTCTTCTCAACTCAGGCTGCAGATCATGTCCCTGCGATGACACACGAGGGAGGCTCCGGGCCCCGCTGAGGCCTGAGTCACACAGTTGTCACCACAGTTCTCACAGGGCCGCTGGGCCCAAATCTAGGGTCTGCTGAGGAAGAAAAGCACAGAGAGGGGGCCACCTGCCCAGGCTTCCTACCTCATGATGATGACAGCCAGGTGAAGAACCTGAACAGAATCAAACAGCCTCAAAGAGAGAGGCACCACGGCAGTTTTCTGGACTCTTAAAGGAAAGGAAACATTTTCTCACCAACCTTCACCAGCCTTTCAGGCCCCATTAATGCAAACCTGCAGGCTCACTAGGAAAACACGATCCAACTGGCCAGCCAGCCTTCATTAACCAGACCTCTATGCACTACAGCTGGGGGCTGCCTGCAGCTTTGAGACGAGGAAGGGGCAAACAGAAGCTAAACCAATGGATCTGATAGAAAATCAGAGTCAGCAGTTGCCAGGGCATGTCCTGGGCACAGTGCAGGTTTCTCTAGACCTGCACCTGCTGGACTTGGTTTATGTGGGGACTACGAGCTGCTACAGACCCTCACAGGACAAGCACCAGTGAGGAAGTTGCCACATGCTCCCTGTTAGAGAAGAGGGACTTTCTACTTGACCTCCATCGCCGGAACATTTACCGCGCTTACCACATGACAGGCGCTCTTCTGAGATCTTCACAAGTCAACGGCTAGGGAGCTAATGGAAGGCTGTTCGCTGGCCTACACATTTCAACTAATAGAGGTTTACTCAGATTAAAAAAAAAAAAATTTTTTTTAAGTTTTACTAAAAGCTTTTCAGTGAAATGTGAAACATGCAGCTAGTCTTTAGACCTGCCCTGCATGGAGCTGACCCTTTGCCTGGTTTGGGTTGTGATCTGCGGAAGAGGGATGGGGCGCTCCCAGCAAAGGCAGGTGGGAACGTCAGAGAATAGCAGAGTGCCTGGTCTCTCCTGGGCTCTGTGCCAGACACTTTCTGGGTCTTCTCACATTCAGTCCTCACAGCACCTCGACTGTGGTTACTACAGTCTTACCCCTTCACAGAGGAAGAGGAGAGGCCAAGACACCTGCAGGAGGTGACAGGGCCAGTGCTGCACCAGGATTGCTGCCCCTTACCCTGCCCACAGCCGAGCTCTGGAGCCTTATTCTTAGCCATGGCCTGCTTACAGACCTCAGGGAAAGGGGGCGGCAAGCAGCTGTCCTCCAGGTCACTGAGCTCTAGGACAAAACAGGAGTGCCCTGAGCCACCATCTACTGGTCTTTGTTGGGGAAATGAGCTATCCCAGGCTCACAAAGAAGGTGCTAGTGGACAGTACAGTGCAGGTACAGTGCAGGGTGCTTTACATTCAATATCTAAAAAATTTCTCCCTAGAAACTTTTTAGATAGGAATTGCCCACATTATAAGAATCAAACTGAGGCCCAGAAGGCTAAACGGACTTATCCATGGGGCAAAACCAAAATCCCAAATGAAACCCATTGCACTGAGTCAATTTCAACTCACAGTGACCCTACAGAAGACAGTGGATGCACAGCAAATAATCCAAGAAGCTGGCTTACATGAAGAAGAATGTGGAATTGGGATCAGCGAAAGACTCAAACAGCCTGCAATATGCAAGTGACATAACCTTGTTTGCTGAAAGAGGAGAGGACTTGAGGCATTTACTGATAAATACCAGACTGCAGTCTTCAGTATGGACTACAGCCTGACATCAGGAAAACAAAACGCCTCACTACTGGACCAACAAGCAAAATCATGATAAACCTCTGACTGAAGCTGTCAAAGATTTCATTTTATTTGGATCCACAATCAATGCCCATGGAAGCAGGAGTCGAAAAAAACAAAGGACACATTGCATCTGCTGCAAGAGACTTCTTTCAAGTGTTAAAAGGCAAAGACGTCACTCTGAGGACTAAGGTGCACCTGACTCAAGCCATGGTATTCTCAGTCACCTGATAGGCATACAAAAGCTGCACCATGAATAAAAACACGGAGGAACTGATGCCTCTGAATTATGGTGTTGGTGAAGAATACTGAATATGCCACAGACTGCCAGACGAATAAACAAACCTGTCTTGGAAGAAGTACAACCAGAGTGCTCCTTGGAAGCGAGGATGGCAAGATACCGTCTCCCGTACTTTCGGACACGTTATCAGGAGGGATCAGTCTCTGGCAAAGTAGAACGTCAGTGACAGAGGAAGAGCCCGGACACGACTGCCACAGCAACTGCCACAATGGGCTCAGGCACGGCAGCCACTGTGAGGATGGCTCGGGACCAGGTGGGGTTTCCCTCTGCTGTGCACAGGGCCACTAGGCGCTGGAATTACCCTGACGGCACCGAACAACAACAGTCTCTACAGATGGGTGCCCTGTGGTTCTCCTGCTGAGCGGTGACTAGGTTCAAACTGCTGCCTTTTCAGTTAGCAACCAAGCACTTAACCACAGCGCCATCAGAGTGCCTTAGCAGAAACTTAAAATACAAAAATACAAAACCCACACTACCTTCAAGTCAATTCTGAATCCTACTGACTGCCCCTACGGGACACAGTAAGCAGAACTGGCCCACAGGGCTTCCAAGGCTGTAAATCTTTGTGGAAGTAGATTGCTATGTTTTTGTCCCACGGGGTGGGGACAAAATGCTAACCCTTCAGTTAGTTGCCGAGCACTTAACTGTACAGCCAGGGTTCCCTGCTTTAAGGGGCAAACCAAGAACCCAAACCAAATCCATTGCCATCAAGTCAATTCCAGTGCACAGTAACCCTATATAGCAGAAGTGCCCCACAGACTTTCCAAGGAGCACCTGGTGAATGTGAATTGCTGATCTTCCGGTTAGTAGCCATAACTCTTAACCACCATGCCACCAGGGTTTCTGTAACGGGCAACTAAAACCCAAACCCAAACCCACGCCGTTGAGTCAATTCTGACTCACAGTGACCCTACAGGGCAGAGTAGTACTGCTCCATACAGTTTCCAAAGAGTGTCTGGTGGATTCAAACTGCTGACCTTTTGGTTAGCAGCCATAGCTCTTACCGACTACACCAGCAGGGTTTCCGTAAGGGGAGTAAAGGGATTGTTTAACCTCTATCTGACAAACTCCAGAGTTGTGTTCCAGGCTCTTTCTACTACGTCAGGAGTGGACAGTGTGGGCAGCAGCCTGCTGGAGAAGTGGGACAGGGGTTCTGCCTTTGGCCTGAGGGTACGAGCCCCAGTGAGTGAAGGGAAGCCAATGGCTCCCTTGCCTCTCGGGGAGTGGTGGCATTCTTCAACAGTGTCCTTCCCCAGAAATTTCCACCTACCTTTTCTCTACCTCTTGGGGGAGCAGCAGTGTTTCCTGCTTTTTAAGTGTACAGAATCCAAACTCGCTGAGCTGAATGGAGACAGATCACTGCTCATCTTGGAGGTGAGGGGTGGGGCCTGCCTAGGCGTCCTAGTGAAAGAGGCCTGGGGTCAGGAGGTGGGCCCGCTGAGAGCCCAGTGGCAGTCAGGCCCGGGACCAGCCTGCTCAAGGAGCACACTTGGCCAGCCAGAGCTCACTGACGGACAGGGCAAATTCACAGGTTTCATGACCTGCGCGATTCCTCAGTCCTACCAAGTGATCTTCTTGATAAGGCACAGATGACAAGCCGTGCTTCTAAGTGGCAGCAACTCTTCTTATTTGTTGGCCACCTCCACGTGAATGCTTCCTCTTTCTCCCCAGCGTCTAGCCTGGAAGGCGATGCCTTTACAAAGGCTCCCCAGCTCCAGAGCACTGGCCTCAGGCCACTGGGCGTTTAACTTGTGGGCAGTACAGACGAGGGAAGCAGGGAGGCCCCGACAGCCGGGGAGGGGCCTGGCAGGGGCCCGCAGGGACGGAAGGAGTCCAGGCTGGGGTACTACAGGATCACACAGGTCTTTTGGCCCAGTTTTCTCTGGCCCTCCAGAGCTCTCATTATCTCCAGAGCCTTTGTGACCATATGATTTCAGAGAAGGAAAAGGTCTTTTTGCATCCTGCAAAGCACTTACTAATAGTTTGCCTGAGAAATTTCCTTAACTGCAGGTAACGTCTGTATTCAGCAAATAGCGCAGAAGGCCTAAGAAGGGGTATCTCTGGGAGAGGTGACATACTGGGAGAGATCTCTTTCAGCTAAAGGGTAAAGGGGCTCTTTTAAGTTCTGTGCTGAGGGCCACAGGCTGTTGGGGTCAGGAGGAGCCTTCCCTTTTCCTCCTGCACTACAACAAAACCAGCTGTCAGTTGACTGTGACTGACGGTCACCCCACGTGTGCCACAGTGAACTGTGCTCCCCAGGAGCTTCGGTGGCTGGTTTTCTGGAAGCAGGTCACCAGGCCTCTCATCGGTGGTACCTCCGGGTGGACTGAAACCTCTACCTTTCAGTTAGCAGCACAGTGCACTAACTGTCTGTACCACCCAGGGACACCGCCACTCTGCTCAGACTCCTTCCGTCTAGGCAGGGCAGCAAGAAGGCCTCCACCAGGGCACCGAGTTTTGTCTGTCTCATCACAGTGCTGTGTCGGTACCGAGTACGTATTTGTTGAATAACTAGGGAAACTTATGACCGTGGAAAACACTACTGACATGAAAAAAAGAAGGCAAGAAGCAGGAACTGAACAGCCAAAGTCAATGTTACTGACTTCGCCATTCTGGTCTTGAGTCCTCTGCAGAACACTGGGACAGGGCTGGGGAGGAGGAAGGTGTCCAGTGAAAGAATAATCACCAGAAACTTACTGGGGCTCCACCCAGATGGAAGCCCTACCCTTCTGGGAGCAGGTGCTAAATGGGAAGGCAGGCTGTGATGCAGGGGCGGTGGCGGGAAAGGGACTGCTGTGGGGCCTGGAAATGGTGTGCTAGGGAGCTGACACTTTCTGTTCTAGATGGAAGGCAGATGTCCCCCTTTGTAATAAAGAACTTGCCTAAGGTCACACAGCTCTGGTCCTCGGTACACTCAGTTCACGGACCCGTCGCTTTCCCAGTGCAGATGAGAAGAACCACAGCGAAGAGAGATCAGGGACTGCATCTTACTTAGAGAAGGCCGGCCAGGCACACAGGACTCAGTCATCCGCTGGCCAAGGGCGGGAGCCGGGCTGTTGTGGTGAATGGAAGAGTGGGCTTGGGAAAGCTGGACAGCCAATGATGCACAGGAGCACCAGCCCACGGCCGGCATGTGAGTGCGGCACTGTGCTCTGCTGACCTCTGGCATAGCCAGAAAGGATGTGTCACTCACCAATGAGCCCAGCCAAGTGTGAGGCAAGGTCTCCTATCTGACTGCACACCTGAGAGCCACGACCTCAGGGAGACCAGTCCTCAGTAAGGACATGTTCTGCTGGATGCCTTGCCCCCGGCTTGGGTACTTTTTGGCAGGTAGCCTGATCTGCCAGCAGACTGTGACATCAGCTGGACTCTCTCTGGGGCTGGCCAAACCAGCTCCATTCTCCTAACCAGCTGGGAATCTAGGACTGGTGGGCAGTGCTAAGTTCCTAAAGCCCAAACTCTTCAATTGCTCAAATGAGACCTGCAGGACAGCACCTGGGAGGAGATGGCACGCTGGCAGGCAGGCTGGGGAGTAAAGGATAATCAGATGTTTAAGGGTGCATGTGGGCACAGAGGATTTCTGCCAAGTACCAGGAGAGCCAAAGGGAAACCCCAGGCCCATCATGCTCGATCAGCAACTGAATGACCACCCCCATTCCCTTACAAGGACGGGCACGGCGCAGGGGGACCTGCCCCTCCTTTATCCTTGGCCATCTCTGGCCTACAGGTGACCTTAAGTCTATACACAAGGACAAGCAAGACAGGGCCTTAGAGACACTCAGTCTGAGCCTGTCTCCCTGAGAAACCATGTCAAGGAGTGAGAGTGACCCCAGAAACTAGCTCAGGGGCTAGGAGAGAGCTACGAAGATGCTAGCATCATCACCAAGCTCACCTGAAGATCACAAACCCAGCCTTTTACCCACTTCACTTTATCCAGCAAGGCCCAGAAAGGCCAGGCCTGTGCCTGGTGACATGGCAGGTCGAGGTGTGGAGGGTCAGAGTCCTGGCTGGGGAGGCAACATGCCTGGACTGTCTAGCTCTGGGCCCCCATCTAACACAAGGCCTTCAACCAGCAAAAGGTCAGTATGTTCTGATGCTTCAAGAGTGGCTACCGGGCCAGGGCAGCACTCCTCTGGACTGCCCTCTGAGGAGGTTTTCATCAGCCCAGACACTCCCGCTTCATTTCCACATTCAGTATACCATCTCCCTCTTTTCAGTCACTTAGTCATTTCCCCCTGCCATCAATCGTGAAAAAGCAGAGGCTGAGATCTCATCTCCCGATGGGACTGAGAAAGAGACAGAGCTTTAGTCCTGAGTTTGCCCCGGGGGAAAATGCTGTCCTTCTCCCAGCAGCCCTTGTTCTGCTCTCCCTCCACCTCCACCAGTCTTCCCAGGAGAGCCAAAGAAACTGAGGAGACAGGAATCTAAGGAGTGCGCGACTGTGCGGAGACACGATCCAGCCAGAGGACGTGCTAAGGGCGGAGAAGGTGTGTGCCCGGGCCCAACCTAGACACACAGGAAAATGCTAGAGCCACAGCAGGCTTCGTCACTCACAGGGAGGAGGGAGGAGTCCTGCCAGTGGCTGCTGGCGCCACACCCATTGCTGTATTGATTTGTGCTTGCTGCTGCCAAAGCTTATTAACAAATAAAGGGCTCAGTGAGCACTGGGCCACACAGCAGAGGCAGATGCAGTCCCCTGTCACACAACCCCTGCCCCATCAAGAAATGTCACACAACTCCCGCCCCATCAAGAAATCAAGACTTTCTATGTGCTCAGGAATTAATACCCAGGGCATCTCCAGGCACTAGGTGGTCTAGTGTGGCATGGGCTTTGTGCCTGAGTTCAAATCACCCAGCTGCACTTCAGGAGAAAGACGTGGTATCTGCTTCCATACAGATAGATAGCCTGTGTGCTCGGTAGTACAGCATATTTAGGAATCTGAATCACCTAGACCACGGCCACGGGCTTGGCTTGGTTTATTTTTGTGCCTTCCAGAACATTGTAGGCTTCCACCAGCTCCTCTGTTCTCATCTCCTCCTGACAGTAAAACTTACACAGGTTCATTGTAGGAAAAATTGAAAATAAAGAAAGCACAAAGAAAAAAGTATAAACCATCCATATACAGATGAGGGTGAGGTGTGGTGGGCAGAGCTACCATTCTGGTGTAATTAAAATTTTTTTTACAAAGGTTAGACTGGGACAATGCCTACCATTTTAGTATACTTTTCTAAGCTTTAATTTCCTAAAAATTTAGCAAAATTGGGATTACACTACGCATATGCTGTGTTAAACCTGCCTTTTTCACCTGTCAGTACACTGCAAACATTTTCCCTGACATTTAACTGCCTTTTATGAGTACCTGTGATCACACTCCCACACATGGGCCCTTGATTTAACCCCTTGTTAGACATTAAGGTTTCCTCCAATCTTTACCTGGCACTCTTCAGAACATGCTGCTTAGTAGTGGCCTTACAGCACTGCCCTCTGGGGTGCAGGTCACTGAGCACAGAACAATAGGTCTCTAAGTTGGGGCCATCTCCTGAGGCTAGGGTGGCAACAGCCATGTCTGCTCCCTGAGGGTAGGGGTGCAGAGGGACAGAAGAGTTTTGAATAGACCCTTCTCAAACCCCAGTCCCAGTCCCAGGGAGTCTGGGACTTGAAGAGCTGGCTGAGAGCTGGAGAGTCACTCGGGGAGGGAACAGGCACCAATGGGGAGGGCCAGGGCTTTCCTTGGCCACGGTGTTGCTGAAAATGTTACTAAGGGATAGACAGGAGAGGCTGGCTACCTGAAGTTCCCACGCACTTACTTTATCAAGGGTTTGAAGGCTTTCTGAGTGCCAGTTACTATGTAAACTGCCTGTGGTAAAAACAGTAAGAACTGGGTTCAAATCTTTGAAACCCTGGTGGCATAGTGACTTAGGGCTAGAGCTGCTAACCAAAAGGCTGGCAGTTCAAATTTGCCAGGTACTCCTTGGAAACTTGATGGGGCAGCTACTATAGGCTCACTACGAGTCGGAATCGCCTTGACGGCAGTGAGTTTTCCAATAGGGACAGAAGGCAAGTCTGACCCTTGTGACAGTATCTACTTTCCCAGGTTAAATGAAAGCGTGAATTTCACAGTGCGGAGCACCAGTCCTGTTGACAGGCACTAGTGATCCCTCTTGTTCATTTGTTGGTTGCTGTCTGGCCATGATGACCACTGCTTCCTGACTGGGACCCCCTGACAGAACTTCCAATGTGGCCGCAAGCCAAGGCTCTTCCCTTCACTCACAGGTGGCTCTTAAAAAAGCTGTCACCACCGTCAGCAGCGGGAGCCCTGCAGCCTCAGTCCCTCAATCTCCAGCTCACACTCTTGTCGTGACCTCAAGAGACGTGACTTAATGGTGTGAGAGTGCGCCACTAGTTCAAGAGAATACGGCGAAGGAGCAAAAAGGTTATCAGGTCCTAATTTCAGACGCCTCCAGAGGTGACTTGTGGAAGCAGTCCTCCTCCCGATGTCAGTTTCTGTGAGAAAAGGTCTCAAGGAGGGGTGCAACCGCACAGGCCTATGGAGAACACTCTGCTGGCTTCCCAGACGCCACAGCCCTCTGACCCTTGCTCCCGCAAGCAGGCCCTTAGTCCCCCGTTCTCTCTGTGCTCGGCACAGCATCATTCCCATCCTCTGCTGTCCATCATCCAAACATCTTTTCTTTCTGTCATCCTGGCTGAGGACCAAAAAACAAAAAACAAAACCCAAACCCACGGCCATCAAGTCAATGGCCCCACAGGGTATCCACAGAGTAGCGGGTAGATTCAAACTGCCAACTTTTTGATTAGCAGTCAAACACTTAACCACTGCACTGCCAGGGCTCTAAATTCACCCCATACTAACCTCCCGAAATCAGCACTGTGGGTTTGCTAGGCCCAATTCAGTCTGGAGTCAAAAGACTCGGCCCTAAGACCACCTGAAGCAGCCTTTAGGTCATGGATCTGAGGTCAAACAGCAGAGGACAAAGCCAACATCTCTTCCAGCAGATGAAACCCGCTGCCTGGCTGCACGTTCTAGAGAAAACTTCTCTTACCATCTTACACTCACACTTATAATGACTGGCTTCAGTCTCTGATGCCATGGTGTCACCACACCTAACAGGGTGTCTCCATCAGAGCTTGCATCTATGCAGGTCAAGTGAAATTCCCAGGCCAAGTGAAATTCCCATGTGGCAGATGATGAGTAACAAGGCGGACTAACTGCCCCAAGTTGTACTGCGAGACAGCTAGGATGGGGACCGGTCCCTGACTCTTTGCAGATCAGCAGAATATCGAGTACTCTCTGGAACGTCACCCTGTCCAGTTGGTTTCACTGCAGACTCAGCCCACTGACCTCCGCCTCAGAGCTTCACTGAGCTGGGGGACAAGAATAGCTGCCACTGACCCAGGTGCCTGGGGGCGGATTAAGCAGGGCCCTGAGCCAGTGCTGAGGGCTTACTTGCGCCTGATTCACGATCGGCTACTTCCTTAGACACTTTGTTAAAGGGCCTTCGACACACACGTCGGTAGACTGAATGGCCTGCTGCACCCAGAACAGCACCTAGGAAGTGCTGCACCAGCCCAGCCTGAGTGGGTGAGTCTTGGTCTCTAGCCTGCAGGGGCACGTGGAACATGAGGACCCAGTGCAGCACCTACATGAGAGGGGCAGATGTGGGGACCAAGTCAGGTGGTGACAGCAAGACTCGGGGTTGAGAAGACCTAGCTGTCAGTCTAGCTCAGAATCTACTTGACCAGAAACCCTAGGAAAATCACTCCATCCCAGATTCCTAAGTCTAGAGGCTGTGGACCCCAGGTTCCAGGGATGGGCTTTAGGGGTTCCTAGGAATCCCTGAGCTACCATGAACATCTAGTGTGGCAAGAACTCTGTGACTTCAACAGCCAGACCTGGGCCTCAGTGACCCCTGATCTGGGCTTCACTTTCCTCACATTTACAGTGAGGGCAGGTGTCTGACTAAATAAATCTGTTGATATGGCAACATCAGAAAAGACACTGCCACCGCTTACATCGAGATGGCAACCACTGACAGCTACGCAGCAGGGTATGTTAGCAATCTAATTCCATCTTAAATTGCAGATAGTTAAGTTAGTAGGCCTAAAAATGGCATTTTTTAAAGTTCTCAAATTTCCTTCTACTCAATGGGGACCAAAGAAGGCCAGAGCAATACCTCAAGCTAATAGAGCTGCACTCCTGAGTACTTCCAGACTCATGTGTCCTTGGAAAGGGGCCCAACGTGAGCCTGGCCCCTGCCTGCAGGTGAAAGGGCTGCCAGATCGCCCTCAGCAAGGCTCCCAGAGACCAAGGGAAGAACAGCCGAGATGGGGAAGAGCTTCTGGTGCCAGCTCAACCCCAGGATCCCTGAGGCCTTAAGGTTCTGACATGAAGACAACCTTTTGTTAGGAGGGGAGATCTGCACTCAGCTATAAGCATTCCTTTTAGGTCCTCAGCTCTGCCAAGCCTCCAATCCACTAAACGAGGACAACCTCCCCACTGGCCCTGTTCTGTATGCTGGGGCAGAGAAAACCCCCGTGACAACCACCAGCTTATGAAGTACTGTGCAGACAGATGAGTGGGCTAGGGCTGGCAGAGAGGAGGTCTGGGGAGTGGCTCACATGACAACAGGGCTTGGGCATCCCTCTGCTCAGGCCAGCAATGTCCCACAGGGTGGAAGAGGGCAAAAGGAAGGCCAGAGGAGGGGATGAAGTGGTGGCATGGGAAGTCAGAGCAGGTGATTGAGGGCACAGCCCCACTGTGTACCTGAAACCCGCTCAGGGGGCTGAAAAGTGAGAGACAAAGCCTGGGAAACAGAACAGGAGGAAACCTCAGGGGCTTGGAAAGTATTACAGAGGCCAATCAAGAAAGGCCCCTGGCAGAGCCTGTGCCGTTCAGCCCTCAGACTTGCTCCTCTTCACCTGTCTTCCATCTCAACACGTGGGAACAAGCTGGCATGGTCCCAGAGACAGACAGGAAAGCAGTGGGAGTCTAACTGCCGTGTGGCAGACGCCTAGAGAGCAATAAGTCGATGGGAGGAGCGAGGGGCCTCCCTGACCCCAGCCACCAGAAGAAGCTGGCCTGCTGACTTGGTTTCTGTTTCTGATTTGTCCTGAGCTCACTGCCAGACTCCTTTTCATTTCTGTCACTAGAGCTGCCACTCCAGCCATGGCCCGCTATACGCCCCGCTCACACCTGCACCCTGAGGGTACAGACAGGCACCGCCATTGAAGAAGGCTCAGCACGGTGGCAGGCACAAACCCCTCCCCAAAACAAGGCTCAGAGACCTCGGGGCTCCCTATAGCCCCTCAAAGTCAGGTCCAGGCATCTCTCCTTGGAATCTTTCCAAGTCCCCAGCCTTGATGAAGCCCCAAGGATAGCGAGTATAATCTTGAAGTTACGGTTGGACAGATCTGGGTTAGAGTCCTGGCCCTGCTGCTTACGGGCTGGGTCCTTGGGCAAGTGTCCCCACCCAGTGGCCCTCAGTGGCCCAGTGGGCTTCTGGGAACGACCGTACCTCCGGACTGTTCGTTGCTCACTGCCTAGCTGCTCACTGCCTAGCGTGTGGTGAAGGCTCCGTAACAGGACGTTCCCTCCCCTCTGTGCGCCTGTGGCACTTATGAGTCAACTACAACACTTAACACTTAGCTAATCTATTGTTTTTATTGCTTTACGTGCCCTGTTTTCCCAGCTGGACCATAAAGTTCTCTGAGACGTCTACAGTATTTGTTTTTCTGATTTCAGATACACTCATTGTAGGAAACACAGAAAATCTATCACACTCCCCAAAAGAAATGAAACCTGAGACAACCATTGAAATATCCGGCATATTCCTTTGTAGTTTCTATGCATGCAGGTTTTCTTTTCTGAAAATTAAGATCATACTGTGTATCATTTTTATATCTTGATGTCTTCACTCAACACACACACAAAAAGGAGATTTCCCTATATGAGACATTCTTCAAAAACATATATATTTTTTAAATGCCTGTATTCCAGCATTAGAATGACTCATTTATTCACTCAAGAGTAAACTGAAGGGCAGGCAGACTGTGTCTTCAGATGCTGAGACCTGCACCAACCTGCTTGGTGCTACAGTCCCACCAACCACCAGTTCCCTTCCTTCCATGCTGTTTAAATGCATTTCCTCCCCTTCTCCTAGCCAAAAGTCAAGTGCTGGCTAGGATACAAGAGCCAGCATGGTGGACTGACCACCAGAGGGGTGGCCTCAACCCTCCCCCACCTTCATCTCTGTCTCCTATAGGCTCTGGTGTCAGCCCCATCAATTTAGGGAACACCTGCAGGCCCCCTAGGGAACACTTGGTCCTGACCCTCCCAAATCAAAGGCTCATTCTGTACAAGAGGTGGTAACAGAGAAGGTAGATCAAGTTCAAGTTGCAAAGTTTGCTTGTCTAGCTCACTCATCACGTCACAGGAGAAACAGCAAAGAGAAAAGGGGTGTTGAGCCCAGAAAGGTAAGATCCAGGGAGGTCATGAGAGAGGGCTTCTATTTTCTGAAAGGTCTCTGCAATGTTCTGTGTGGCCTCAAGAGGTAAACCTGAGACAAAGGGGCAGAAGCCACGGGGAAATAGATTTTGGCTCAGTACAAAGTATACACCAGCCTAACCAACATCAAAAGATGAACGGGTGACTGCTCTCTAAGGTAGTGGGTTCTTGTCACTGGAAAAACATGGATGAGATTATCCAAAAGGGATTCCAGCTTAGAGAGGAGGGTCAGACCTCATGATGTTCAAGTCCCTCCCACTCCGACAGGAAATGCACAACCATGTACTCCTTCCACAACAAGCTCCTAGCACACTGTCTTAGGGAAATTCTACTGTGGTGCCTGGCCTGTGAAACCACTTCACTGCCTAGGTGCTCCTAATATATCTGGAGCCTGGCTTCCTGGTAGCTACTTGTGCATCTCCTACAAGAGTCTCCGAGGCATTTCAGAAACAAGGGAAACATTCAGGTGTTTTGAAAACCAAAGGCACAGGGCTTTCCCATAGCTAATGTGATATAAATTCTACCATATGCAATGAGAGAACGTTTCAATAACAAAAACACCCCCCTTTGTGTATGTTTTCTCCTTTTTTTTTTTTGCTAAAACTTAATTAGCTTTGAAGCCCATCTGGCAGTTTACATGCAATTACCCAGGGTGCTTTGCATGGCTACTCAGGCCACTCTAGCTATCTGAATTAACATGCTCTACAGAGGTGTAGTCAGCATTCCTTCCTGCACAGATTCTGCCTGCCAGATGGGCCCAGGGAGTCACTGGGGATATCTTGCCACCAGGGGGCAGGACTGGAGGGGGGGTCACTGGAAGGGCCCTAGATGTCTGTCCTTCCAGAATAGGAGCAAAGACTCTCTAACAGAGGCCTTGTGTTGCTCATGGACTTCTGGCCCAGGGCCAGACTTCATCAGATGTCTGTCCAGCTACTCTCAGGTCTGGAGCCACAGAGCATGGCACGGAAGCAGTTTCAAGGAGTCTCGGCTATTCAAGGGTTGGGACATTTAGCAAGGCAAGGCTGACTAAGTACACTTCCCAACAGCTCAGCCTTGAAAACATGGAAGCACAGGGAGCGGCACCTGAGATCTGCGACCCCCTCAATTGCCCAGATGACTACAGGAGTGTGCTGAGAGGGAGGCCTCTGAGCACTCAGAGCCAGGGTCTGAGCACTCCTGTCCACTGGCTGAACCCCTTCCTCTATCCCCTAGGAATGTGGTGAGTCAGGGGTGAGGCCATGAAAACCATAAATATATTTAGTTTCATTTTTTTTAAGAGGAAAAATAAATTACTATTTTAAAACAAGATATTTGCGAGCTGAACAGTAACTCCCCCAACACTGGCTTTGGAAGGACGGCTTGTTGCTGAATTCACTATGTCTGCCCAGAAGATGGAGGTGGCACCAGGTTAGGGGAGCTCCTCTAGTCCGGGTTCCCCTTGGAGGTCTCAGGCCAGTTCCCTGGCGCAGCCACCCCCACTCCCACCAGGGGGAACCCCCAGAAACCCACACTGCAGAGCAGAGGGATGGGGCAGAGAACTCAGTGCCAACTAAGGCAGAGGAACGAGGCGGCATGTGCTCGAGAGCTCTGCTTCAGGGAGGCAGCCAACTCCTTATCAACTCAGCATCCTAGGAATTGTGAGAGCATGGAAAAGACCGGCCAGGAAGCCAGGAGGAGGAGAGACTGGGAGGGGTTTGCTGGAGTCACCTCAGACCAAGATCCTGAGACCACATGCACAAAGAGAAGGTGACTTAAAGCAAAAACGAACAAACAGAAACTGAACCAAACTGTTGCCACCAAGTCAATTTTGACTCATGGTGACCCCGTGTGTGCCAAGGAGAGCTGCACTCAACAGGGTTTCCAAAGCTGTGTGACCTCCCAGAAGCAGACCGCCAGGACCTTCTTCTGAGTTGCCACCAATCTTCTGCTTACCGGTCAAAGTTTTAGGTGTCTCGGCCACTGACTTAAAGCCATCTGTATATTCTTCAAGTGTGAAAAGAAGTATATATTCTCCCTATACCCCCATGAGAAAAAGCTGTGCAACACAGTGGTTAGCAGATGACTCAGTCCATACCCTGGAATCAAACTGCCTAGGTGCACGTTCCTGCTCTGCCACTTACCAGCAGTGTGACCTGGGCATATGACTTAAACACTGGGTACCTCATTCTACTCATCGGGGAAAGAGACATGATAATTTAGTGCACACCCTGGGAAAATTAAGTGAGTTAAGGCATGCAAACCACTAAAAACACGCATATCTACTGCACAGTAAGCACCAGTGAGAAGTCAACGCATCAGCCTTACTGCTGTGTTCAGTGTCTGTTCCAGACACTAAGGCCCTGGAGGGGTTCTTCTCCTGGGATGCCAGGGTTAACCCTCACGCCCCTGGGACCAATCTACAACAATGCCTCAGGACGAGCTTTCCAGGAGAGGGGCTGTAGTGGGCACCCCTGCTCTGAAGTACATTCTAGATCAACAGAGGGAGCCCTGGACCCCAAGCCCAGGGTCCCAGCCAGGTCCTTACTCCACAGGGAGTCAAAGAGTAGATGAGGGGACCTGAGAAAGACCTCTTGTATTTAGAAGAAGGGAGTACAGTACTACATGCGAGAAGAGCTACCAAACTTCCAAACCACCAACTCAGCTTCCTGGCTGGGCCAGCCCCGAGGCCACGGGCACACGAAGCTGTGCGGCCACTGCTTCCGCCCCACGTCCTGGACCTTTCTGCTGGAGACAGGCCCCTAACTTCAGTAGCACCTTGCCTGACTGCTAAGTTTTTGGAAATAGGGAGAATTCTGGTATCCAACTGAGATGGGATGTGGAGTCACCACAGGGAACCTGGCTGTCCTGTCCAAATTACTGGTGTGTGGTTTAGAACCAACTGTCCCTACTGTCTCACTGCAAAACACACGGTCTGAGGTCTGAGAAGGAGATGAGAGGCCTGTAATAGCTTTTTGGGATGAGACCAGCAAAGAGCCAGGGCAACATTTGGAAGAAACAGAGCTTGGTAAGAAAGCACACAATACAAGGCTGATCTCCTAGACATCTAAGTCATTTCCATCAGCTGTTCCCTGGGACACAGGTCTACCTACTGTTTCAAACTCCAGGGGGCCACCGGAGTGATCAGGGAAGCGAGTTTTCACTGAGCAGCACCCACCCCTGGAAGAGGTCCACAGGCACTCACCAGGAAGCGGACATCATCAAAGCCATTCAGAAGCAACTTGCTCTCATACTGCTGCAGTCCAATCGACTCCAGCCACTCCCCGACGCTCTGCTCCAGCGTCCGCGAACCTGACGAGAGAGGAATCGGCAGACGCTTGAAAAGGGAAAAACCATTAAGGCGGTAGCAGCGGCACTCAGAAGAAGACAGATGGCAGTGCCACATCATAGTCATTACCATAAAGCGGCCAAACTATTTACAAGAGACCAAAGAGCAGCAACACGCAGCTCCTCTTCGGTGCACAGGCCAAGGACAGGGCCGCCCGGCGCTGCACACACGCTTCCCAACCTGGGGCACTGCAGCCCCACTCACACCCCTCAGGCTGAGCTGCTCCAGGGCTGTGGTGGCACATGCATCGTCTCTGCCCACAGGTCGGGGGACGCCAACCCCCAGTGGTCTCCAGTTACTTCCTTGTCAGCGTTCAGGGCTTTCTGAAAGTCTGTCCCCACAGGCACTAGGGGATGGTGGGGGAAGCTCCCAAGTGCCCCCAGGCCCTGCTGGTCCGCTCATCCATGCAACTTCTGGAGCCCCAGCACGACTGTGGGCGAGGGACAAGTTCTGCGACCTTGCAGCATAAACCAGTCATGAGAGAGCACACATCTTCATGCAGCTGAGGGACACAGACACAGCAAGGGCTCCGAGAGGGGAGCAGTGGTGGCTGTTCATGGGGACCCAGCACATGCAACGCAAGCAGCACAGGACACGGCAGGGGGAGAAGAGAGACTTTTACTTGGTTTTCCCCAGCAGTCCCGGAATAAGCAAACCATGGCTACCGGCCCTTCGTGCTCAGAGGCTCAGGGCGACAAGGGCTGGGTGGGGTGCATGGGCCATGGCTCAGGACCAGGCTCAGGTATGCTCTGCTGTGACGGCACCATCACACTCCGACCAGCTGCATGGCCAGCAGGGGACACCAGCCCAGTCCACAGCTAGATCTGGGCAGCTGGCGAGCGGGGCGTCTCCCGGTCCGGTGCACTGCTGGGAGCTCTGCCCTCCCTGTCCACGCTGGGCTTCAGGGGCTGGGCATTCATTTTCTTCTTCTAACAGTGGCTGTTCTTCTGACTTGCCTGCCTGCTCAGGCAGAAAGTAGGCAGATTCAGTTCTCAGTTAAAGACGACAAAATCCCACCAGATAAAAGAAAGAAGAAAGGGAAGTGGTCCTCTGTCAGCTGGGCTGTGGCGGCTTAAGTCTGTTCACGTTCTGCGCTGTCCTCTCTTTCACTGAGTGATAAAGACAGCAACTGTCTTCCCAGAGTCTCCAGATGGTGACTGGTTTCCAGTGATGAGGAGGAAAGGGAGGACACAGATTTGCTGTGCTCCGTAGTCAGGACAGGGGGTTTGGGTAGTGCAGGAACAGAAAGTTCAGCCCTTCCAGGGAGATCTTGGATGTTCTGAGCTGACTGCCTTAACCCCATCTACTTCTCATCTGGACTGCTGATTCTGCTTCTCACAGGCAGGAACAGATAAAAGGAGGAAAAGAGGTACAAGGGAGGAAAAATATCCAGCTACGAAACATCACCTCCAAGGAACTCGCGACATGATGAAAGTCCTTCTGTCGTTCCTGGGCACTTCTGGGCCCTCGAGGCAGGACAATGCCAACTTGCTTGGTTATCTAAGGGACTCTGATGACCAACAGTCCCAGCTGCAGCCCCTCCCCTGTCCTCTGCAGGAGAGACCGGTGGTCAAGGGATGGGTGCCTCTGCTGCAGCAGCACTCCGAGAGGCTGAGTCTGGGGGTGCCTGAGCTGGGGCTCCAATGCAGGAACCTAGGTGGCAGGCTCTTGTATGTCCACGAACATCTCCGGCTGCTGATTCATTCCCGCCTGTAGTCGCCCAGCCAGGCAGCTATGGTCCCGTCTGCTGCTGGGAGATGTGCGCTCCCACAGAGCCGCAGCAGAATGCTTTGTCTAAAAGATCCTGGGCTCCACGCTGCCTGCTGCCGGCTCCACAGTCCTTGCTCACTCTCATCATGCCTGGCCCTCCCCTTCTCCCCTCCCCGCCCTCCCCCCTTCCAAGCTCAGGAAAATGCATCAGAGATCGGACACCAGAGCAGCTGCTGCAGCTGAGGGAGAAAGAGCCAGAGCAGCACGAGCATCAGAGCAAAATGACACATTTCCCAGATCTGATGCTGGCCAATACAAATGTGTATGAATGACAGAGACGGTGAAACTTTACCCAGAGCCCGAAGGGCTGGAAACAGCTCTGCCCTGAGTTGTCAGGAACACAGAGGGAACATTCCTACAGCTCTGGACAATTGGTTCTAGCACAGCCAGGAGAGGGGACAGCAGAATGGCCCTGCCCTGAGTGACAGCCCCACTCGCCACTTACAGGATCACTGTGCCTCTGTCAAGAGTAAGCCATGGGGCATTACCAAAACAGCGAAGGACATCAGGGGAGCGCACCCGAGAGTCCTCAGGTGTGCACAGCAGACAGCTTAGGGACAGACCACTCTCTGGCCTGTCGAGCCCAGGGGAGAAGGAGTCACCTGAGAGCCACTCCCAACTGGGAGGAAGAGTACATTGGAGCAGAGTGGCCAAGGACAAGGGGAAGCCAGGACCAAATCCCAAGTATGGCTGCAGAGAGACAAAAAAAGGTAATCTGTGTGCACAGAGAAAAATCCAGGGATTGCATGCCACCCTCAAAGTATGCTGGCAGCCACCTGCAGCCCTGAAGCTGCAGGTGGGTACTGGAAACGAAAAGCTTTTGCGTACACGGAGAACAGGTCCCCGAAGGATCCCACATTTAACAGCGGTTCAACAGCTAAAAGCGGGCCGGCTTTAACAAAAAACATCAAATGATTCACTTCTGCTCCCTGAATCCCAAGAGTGGGAGGCAGCCAAGAGAAGAGGTGGAAGCTATGTCTGTGGGGATTTGGACAGGTAGCTCCAGTGCTGACAGCACAGGGACCCATGCCCCTCAAACAGGCTGAGATGCAAGTGCTACGGTCTTGACCTTCACGAGATGTTCCCTGCAAAACCAGTCCTAACTGGGCTATCTCAGTGCTTGGTGAAGGGCTGCTTGCCGGAGAGCCTGCGCCTCCCCTCCCCCAATCCTGAGAGCTGAGGACAAGCTGCACCCTCATACTGACCACTGACAGTTATTCTGCTGGAGGATAGTGCTCGCTGAGGCCTGGGGAAAGCCTCCTCCTGAACAGCATGCAGCATGCTGGGCAGGCCTGAATCCACCCTCTCCAGGCTTCATGGCCTGGTATTGGGGCAGCACAATGCCTGGAACTCTGCAGGATGGCTGGACCCTCCTCTGTTCAGGTAGCCACCCTCGTGTGCCCAGTCTTGCCTTTCCTAAGCTGGGGTATGGAGGACAGGTCAAATCAGTGAGTAAGAAAAGTAGGCTGTGTGTTGGCACTAAAAAACCTAGGGTTATAGCCAGACTGCCTCTCACCAGTCACATGGGTTGAGAGAGGCAAGAACCAGTGGGTGGGACCAGAAGGGCAAGAGAAGAGCCCAGAGTCACCACCTTCAAGGAGAAGGGTTCTCTCAGTGGTGCTGCTCATATCTCCTAATTTATCAGCTCCAAGAGGCAGTGTCTGCTTCTGACCCAAAGCTCTTAAGGACACACAAGTGATTTAGGCTCTTGCTCCTTGGACACAGAAGAGGGACAGAGAGGCAGAAAGTGGCTTCAAATACAGTGACTGCTATCAATTCCATCCCCAGCTGTCCCCAAAGCACAGCTTTGGAAATAGCATCTGAGTCTGTCTCAGTCCCCACAAAACACCTGATTCCTGGAGTAGTTTGCAAACTGCAAGACGGTATGCCACTGTCTAGCTGAGTATAACCAACAGCCTGGAAACTGATCTACAAACTCTTGGCTGGAAGAGTCACCTCTGAGGACTCCAACATAAACCGGGACTGATGGAGACAGACCACACCTGCTCCGTCCTCTGCGAGGGCCTGTCGAACCCAGGCTGCTGGAGGGAAGATGGCCCCAGGCAGCAGGTCTGAAAAGTGGTAGAGGGAGATAAGCCAGTGAACAGACACCCCTATATTCTATAGGTGTCTTGACATGAGTGAGTCAGGATTTCATGAACAGAAACAAGCATAGCTACCACTCACTGGGCACCTCTTCAGCTCAAGTACTTAGATACATTCCCCATTCACAAAAAAACCTAGGAGGTAGGTACTATTCTCCAAATATTAGAGATGGACAGTTGAAGGCTAGGACAGATCTGTATGTATCTAGTGGAAGGATCTGAACCCAGGGCTTCGAGGCTCCAGAGCGCCTGCCTTCTCCATCATGACCTACGGCCCCCAGGCTTCTTTTTGCCAGTGTACATGCTCTGCCCTATCCTTCAGACCGCCTGCCAGGCTACGGACCCATGGAGGAATCAGAGGTGCCACATGAGGCTTTTACATCAGATCTGGATAGAGTCTTTCATGTGAGCAAGGAATGACACCCTTCAGCCCCTCAATACAGAGAGGATTTTCATACATTAGGGGAAAGGCCAGGCTCCCTGCTGAGCTGTTTTTAGCCCAGGCACCCTGGTGGTAAAACTACAGTCAGGTGCTTAGGTACAATGGGGTTGAGAGTTTCTGAGAGGTGCCTTTAAGAACTTCTTGCCACCTGCTAAAGTAACCCAATCACAATCCTACGAACAAGTAAAATAGATTACTTTGATATCAGATCTAGCCCCCCCACCCTGCCCTGTTCCAAACAAAAGAAACAGAGGCAGACTGTACCCCTGGGGCTTAGAAATGAGAAGTCTGACTACAGCAGCAGTTGTGTTAAAGTAACAGTAAGTGATGAAGTAAACCAAAGAATGGAGAAACAGATTAACAGCAATGCCAACCCCTGCAGGCCATTCTAACATTTGCTGCAAGTGTGAGCTCACTGGTTTAACTAGTGGGCTGCTACTGGCATGGGCCAGACAAATGGGCACTGTGTTCTCACAGACAGTGAGCCCCAGAGCCACGTGGGAAGGGGGGGAACCATCAATGAGATGACTCCAATTTTAGCCAATCTGAGAAAGCCAACACCTACAAAAAGAATTATCAGCAACAGCTCATGTTTTTAAAAATGTCCTAAATCCGACCTGGCAATTAAAACAAGCAAAAAAACATTGCTGTCGAGTAGATTCCAACTCACAGCAACCCTACAGGACAGAGGAGAACTGCCGAACAAGATTTCCAAGGAGCACCTGGTGGATTTAAAACCAGCAACTTTTTGGTTAGCAGCTGTAGCTCTTAACCACTACGCTACCAGGGCTTCCAAGTCCCTAATAGGAAAGCTAAAATTACATTTGTACTTTCCCTTCCACCATGTAAAAGGAGTCATGGCTCTAAGGATCACAGCTAGGTTGGGATGGCTAGATACATGAGGTCTGAAATTCTAGCACTGGTGGCAGTGACTGTCAGAGTGTGACAAGCTGGGACTACGCTCTCTCATCACTGACCTGGACGCCTTCTGCGTGAAAGGTAAAACGTAAGCCAGGCGGGAACAAAGGTCTGTGTGGCACAAGGGAAAGGGCTTTGTGGTACAGTACCTGAGACCTTCTGCTGTTCCTGAGAAAAGTCAATCCCTTCTCCAATAGAACTCATGATTTTCTCAATCTGAAAGGGAAGACAGGAAGAAAACAGGAAGATGTCAGACTTGAGTTCTGCACTGCCAGCGTACCGCCGCGCCCACTGAGGCCGACCTGTGGGCAGCTCCCGCTCTCCTTTAGATGACCCCCAGGTCCAGCAGTACCCTGCAAGGCAGCAGAGCTCTCTGCCGCTCAGGTCTAGAAAAGCCTCTCACTGCCACAACCGAATGGGGCCTGCAGTCATGTTCCGGAGGGAGTGAGCTGTGAGTCTGGGCTCAGCTGCCAGAAATGCCACAGAGCCTTCCTCTCCAAGCATTTATGGATCACTCCCACCGGCAGTCCCTCACAACACCCAGCAGAGACTGGGCAGAGGGAGCAGCAGCAGGCCAGACTTGGCACTCGTCCCCAGTGGTCCCACTTACTCCCTTGGAGTACCTCCTCCTCCACAGGAAAGAAGGAAATCTCCTGATGGTCGGGGGTAGAGGCTTTGACAGCTCCGGTCCATGCTTTACCTCCAGTGCCGAGAGCACACCCAGCAGAGTACGCCTTCAACAGATATTCGACACTGTGCAACTGTCCGCCCTGAGTGTGAGGACAGTATCTACAGCTGAGCAAGGAGAGCACCTGCAGACAGGAGCCTCTTGGGAAGTCAAGGGGGGGCGGGCAGGCAGGTAACACTGAATGGAAGGAAGGCCATGTGGACCCTTGAGGCTGACAGTCCAGGACAGAGCTCTGGATTTTGGGGATGAGAAGGGGCACAGACTCCTACTTTCCTTTCGACCACAGCAGAGAGAGCAAACCATCCAAAAAGTCTCCAGCACTGCCCTTGTATGGACCACCTGTCCCAGCCATCTGGCTTCAGTCACTCTGGGCCAAATCCAAGCCCCCACCCCAGGAAACCTGGCCAGGGGCAGGGCCAGGCAGTGGGGACAGGCCATCTTCTCTTCCTCCTCTCCTCCTCCTTTTTGCTTGCATGATAATGAGCTCATTCACTGCTCTTTTTCCAAGGAAATGAAAAGAGGACCTTTTGTACCAGGGCTTGGATACTTTTTCCTCTAAGTGCAAGTAAGGAGGCCTGGCCTGACAATCAGAAAAACAACAGCTCCCCAGCCAGCCTCCAGCTGGCAGACAAAGTCAGCACATTTGACACCCAGCATGAAGCAAAAGCAGGCACTATCTGTCCTTGCAGCCAGGAGTCGGGGGAGGTACTGTCCTATGGCCACCAGTGTGACTGCTGTTCAGGCTGCATGAATGCAGACTGTAAACTCCAACCCTGAGCTCAGGGAAAGCAAGGGGAAACAATGAATCCGACCCACAGGGCGAGCAGAAGGTGTATCTCTACTTCTGGACCCCAGCAGCCCACAGACAGGCCCCAGAAGCACAGATGGGGAGCACTAACACAAGGCTGCACTTCTCCCCACCCCATCTCTTCTTCGGCCTTGCCCACCTCACGGGCAGCCTCCAGCGGGCTGCAGCAGACAGGAGAGCAGAGAGAACCGGCCAGATTCCCTTCGTATATGTAACTGGCACCACAGGCAAGTACCTTAACCTTCCCAAACCCTCTTTTATATCTGTATAAAAAAGGACGGATGCAGCCTTGTATACAAGGTTATGTGTATGAAAAGATAATCAGGCCAGTAAGGCATCCAGCTGAAGACTCTAACGCTAACTCACAGCAGAACAGTAGATGCTCAATCAAAAGCTTGCTTTCCTCTTTCCCTGCTGCCTTATGGGTGTTCCGGCCTAGTAACAACTATTTTGGCAACCACAGGTTTCTTATGTAAACTTCTGTGTCTATTCTAGGAGGCCTGTATGGTACAAACAGTTAAGTGCTCAATTACCAGCTGAAAGGTTGGTTTGAACACACCCAGCGGATGCCTCTGAAGACAGGATTAGCAATCTGCTTCCAAAATCCTATGGAACAGTTAAATTCTGCACACACAAGGCTGTCGCGTGTCATAACTGACTCAGTGGCATCTAACAGGCACAAACAGTAACAACAGGTCTACTATCTTTACATACACACACACGTGAATGTACTCTGCTACCATTTTCACATCAACAGAAGCACCCTACATATACTTCTATTAACGCCCATGCAGTCAAGAAATCAAAAGATGCATTGCACTGGGAAAATCCGCCGCAAAGGATCTCTTTAAAGTATTGAAAAGATGTCACCTTGAAGACCAAAGAGTGCCTGACCCAAGCCATGGTATCTTCAGTTGCATCACATGCCTGTGAAAGCTGGGCAATGAACAAAGAAGACAAGAAGAACTGATACCTTTGAATTGTGGTGTTGGAGAAGAATGCTGGATGTACCACAGACTACCAGAAGAACAGATATGTTCTGGAAGAAGTACAACCAGAGTGCCCCTTGGAAGCAAAGATGGCGAGACTACGTCTTACATACTTTGGACATGTTGTCAGGAAGGATCAGTCCCTGGAGAAGGACATCATGCTAGGTAGAGTGGACGGTCAGAGAAAAAGAGGGAGACCCTTGATGACATGGAGTGACACAGTTGCCACAACAATGGGCTTAAGCATAAAAATAATTGTGGACACGGCACAACACCGGGCAGTGTTTCATTTTGTTGTGCATGGGATCACTATGAGTCGGAATCGACTCCACAGCACCTAACAGCAGCAACATTTATGCTGTTAATATTTGTTTTTTTCATAACGTATCTTGGAGTTCTCTGTGTAGTTCATAAAGAACATCCCCCTTCCCTTTTTTAAACTGATAAAAGTACAGTCATTCAGAGTATGGTTACCATAATCTATTTAACCAATTCCCTACTGACAGATATGTGTACAGTTTCCAATCTGTTTTCATTCTCTGCAGTGCTGCATTGAATACTACTCTACAGGAGAGGTCGGACAATTACGTCCATGAACTTAATTGTTCTAAGTGCTACACACCTCATGACTGAGTATCACCGTGGTCATCTTCCAAGTTCTCCCCTTGGGAAGCTATGCACTGATGCAGTGCCTCGTCCACCCTCCAAAGCACTTTTGGAACTCTTTCTGGAGTAGCCATTGTGCACAGTGGTAATCTGGCGAGTTTACAAACTTAACTGTATACTTGTCTGTGAGGCAGTTTTTAGCCGGTAAAGAAACAACTATATTGGAACACCCTCCCTACTCACCTGATCTGGCACCCAATGACTTTTTTCTTTATCCAAAGATAAAGGAAATACTGAAGAGTAAACATTTTGATGAGGGTAATACGACAACAGTTTGATGGCTGTTCCAGTAAAAGAGTTCCAGAATTGCTCTGAAGGGTGGACTAGGCGCTGGTGTCGGTGCACAGCTTCCCAAAGGGAATACTTCGAAGGCGATTGTACTAATATTCAGCAATGAAGTATGCAACACTTTTTCTATGAGTTTGCAAGCTTAATTGGCAGTCCTCATACACCTTTGTATACATGTGCAAGAATATACATAGGATAAATCGCTAGTTGTTTGCTGAGAGTTTTCCCAGGCATAGCATTTAAGAGTTCGCAGCAGGGACCTCATAGGTTCCAGCTCCCACCTGTTACGGGTTGAATTGTATGCCCACTTGCAATACATGTGCTGTAAATCCTAATCTCCATACCTGTGGAGAAGCCCTGTCGGCACAGCAGTTAAGAGCTCAGCTGCTAACCAAAAGGTCAGCAATTCCAATCTACCAGCTATTCCTTGGAAACCCTAAAGGGCAGTTCTACTCTGTCCTATAGGATAGCTCTGAGTCAAACTGACTCAGTGGCAACAGGCTTGGCTTTTTGGTTTATACCTGTAGCAGGTGCACTGGTGGTGCACTGGTTAAGTGCTCAGCCATTAACAGAAAAGTCCAAGGTTCAAACCCACCAGCCACTCCGTAAGAGAAAGATACAACAGCCATTTTCTGTAGAGATTACAGCTGTGGAAACACTATAAATTTGTTGCCACTGAGTGGATTCTGATTTACAGGGCAGTTCTACTCTGTCCTACGACAATATTGGGTTTTCTTTGTTAGGTTAATCAGGCCATATGAGTGTGGGGTACATCTCTGATGTACTCACTTTGGGGCACAGAGAAGCAAGCACAAGTGACTGGGAGATACACTCCATGTGGCGATCACCAAGGAATGAAGGAACACTGGGTCTTCAGAAAGAGGTCTTCCCTGGACACATGACAGAGAAAGAGGCTTCTCTGTAGCCTATGCCCTGAATTTGGAATTCTAGCCTCTTAAACTGAGAAAATAAATTTCTTTTTAAAAAACACCCACTTGTCTTGCTTTGACAGCACCCCTAAGAAACTAAGACACTAACCTGTGTCCAGTTTTGCTAAAGGCCTTCCAGAGATGGGGTGCTTGCTAATTCATCCAGTCGATTCAACCCATTTGCCAAAAGTGAGACAGGGACATGAAGGGGCAGATGAATCACAGCCTCGACATTCTAGAGTGATAAGTAACTTGTTTTATTACGCACACCCGGGGCCAGTTGCTTAAATTATCACTAAAGTTGTTTGTCAGAATAGCCACTTTAGACCAAATTCAGAGAAATGTGCAGATGAGAGAGAGGTGACCATTACACATCCTTCCAATGGCGTCACCAGAGAGCTACAATCAAGCCCGGGGAATTGAACTAGGGGAGCACGAAGCTGCACAGGTGCAACACCGCATTTTAAGTCCCGCTACTGGTCTCAGAAGCCCGCAGTGCAGCAGCCACTTTGATGTCGGCTTGTGCGTGTACTTCATTACCCCAGTCCTAACTTTTTCCCACCTTGAAATGAATAAAACATGAGATTTTTCCCACGGGAAATCCTTTGTAAGCCCCAACAAAGCCTTAGTTCTGGGAGACAAGTGTAAGCATTGCCTAGGCCCTCCTTGTCTCTGCTTGCAAGCTCCCTGCTAATAAATCTTGCTAGTGTAGAAAACTGTCGCTGCTCTCCTGATTATTCTTATTCAGTGAGAACAAGAACCCTGTTTGTGGGTTGAAGCAGCTGAGGCTGTCCCTGATAAGAGAAGTGCTAATGGATGACACTCATCTTGCTATAGACTTAAACCTTTTTTTTAACTTCAACCCCAGTGTTCCTAGTCATTCTCCTTCAGGACCTCCCCTTCCTCACGAAAGGCTTGGAGATAGCTAGACCACACTGCATCACACCATACAGCCTGGCCTTAGATGACATGTCAGCACCAGGTCCTAGAGCTCGGGCTATCCAATCAGATTACAGAAGCCTTGAAGCTGGTCAGGCCAAGGACAGGTACTCCATAAATACCTGATGATTATTTATTTTTCTGCAACATCTGTCCACCATCTGCCTGTCAGTTTGCTGTTCTGTGGGTGGCTTACATGCTGCTGTGAAGCTAGAAGTTAGCCACTGGTATTTCAAATACCAGCAAGGTCACCCATGGCAGACAGGTTTCACTGGTGCTTCCCAGTGAAGACTACGGAAGGCCTGGTGACCTAATTCTGAAAATCAGTCAATGAAAACTTTATGGATCACAACAGAATACTGCCTGATACAGGACCAGACAGCCTTTGTTCTGTTGTACGCAGGGTCACCATGCGGTAGAGCTGACTCGACAGCTCTTCTTTATAGGAGAAAAGTAAAGGGCTTAGAGAGGACCTTTCCTCCTTGGGGGATGGCTTATCAGTGCTAGAACGGCTTTACCAGCCTTCAGCTCCCTCTTCCAGGCCAAAAAGGGTGCATGTGGGAAGAATCGCCACTGTGAGCACCACGAGGGTTGGAAGCAAGCATCCCATACTAGACATTTTATCCCCTGATCCTGGCTTACAGTAACTAGGCAGCATATAGAGGGTGAGGGAGTAAATAAAAATGTCATTTCTACTGACGGGTAGCCCCTGACTTACGACTTATGACAGGGTTCCACTCTGACAGCTCCATTAAAAGGTAGTTCCGGTGTTAAGTTGAATTCCTTTATTAATTTTCATCAATATTGCCTTTTATTATCAGTACCTTTATAAATTCAATCTTTATTTGTCTTTAGGGGTTGGTTACATTATGTATAAATTTATAGAGTGAATATAAACTTATCAAGAGTGATAACATCAGTAAATTACATGCTGCAATGCTGAATGTAGCACATATTACTAACGATAAGATGTTAAAAGAAAGGGACTGGTGCACATTTGCATCATCGTGCTGCAAGCTGGGGACTACGTGTACTTAGAGCCAACAGTAAAAAAAGCTGTTTGCCCAAGGACGTGGAGAATACCAAGGGTGGAAAGACCTGAAATGGAGTGGTAACTCCAGTGTATGCTTTGAAATAAAGTACCTATATCATGAATTTCATTATTATCATAATCACCTCACACCCACAGTCCTAGCTGGTCTGCTGGATCAAAATCACCCGTTTGCACAATTTATGAGATTTTTGCCAGATGCCTTTAAAAAAAAAATTTTTTTTTTAGCATGGCCCCTGGCCCTGATGCTGTCCTTGCCCATAAATCATAACGAAGGTCCACTCCTCAGACACGAATGGATTGGACTTGGCGATGCAGAGTGACCATATATTGGATACACTTTATGGTTCTATGCATCTATATCATCCTGCTGACCTCTGGCTGGAGGAAGGAGAGTGGATGGAGAGGAGGGGAAAGGAGGCTGTTGGGAGGATGAGACATGTATGGAGCAGAGAGGAACAGTGTGCTGTCACCGGACAGGGAGAGCAGTGGAAGCTGCATATAGGTGGGCACGTAAATTTATATGGGAATGTACATTTTCACTCAGTCATATTAAATAAAAAAAAAAGAAAAAAAAATTTTTTTATTGTGATTAAGTGAAAGTTTACAATCCAAGTCAATTTTCCATATAAAGCTCTGAGTACCTGCATCTCTGCAACTCTGCTCTCCTCACCCTCTGACAGCACACCCTGCCTTTTCACTCTTTCCTTCCAGTATCCACTCAACCAGCACTGTCCCCTCCTCTCCCTCTTCTCCTCTCCCCTCTAGAAAGAAACCAGTAGGACAGGATCATACATAATGTTAAGCCATAAAGTACACATACCACATGCATCACTCACTAAAGGGCCTTTTGAAATCAGAGTGAACAAAACTGAACATCCCGCCGCTGCTTTGCTCCACGCATTCCTCACCCTGGGAGTCACCTGCATGTCAACTACAAAGGGCCCGATTTCTGCAGCCTACCCTCTGCGCAGGTATGTGAGGTGCTCTGATTGCAGCCAAGCTGGGAAGTGACAAGGGGCACTTTCTGAACTACTTCCCCCAGACTAGAAAGCACGTTTTGTTGTTCTGTGAATCGCCATGGCTAGGTCAAGCTGAGAAGACTCAGAGTTCTCTACAGTTTGCCGTCAGCATGCAACCCAGGTTCCTGCAACTGGGACCTGTCTCTTGGTGGGAGCTCCAGGCTAGCAGGGAAGTGGCAGTGAAGAGGTCTGCTAGGGATGACATTTGCATGCCCCCTCCCTGGCTCCACAGGCACAGAGTCATCAGGGGCTGTGGTCCTGCCAGCCCCTAAGCCTCCGTAGTGGAACCTGGGAGGAGCTGGATCTCATCTTCCCTCCCTGGCCTCAGAACCAGCAGAGGAGAAATACGGCCATCTTCGTCTAGACAAAGAAGTGTTCGGAGCAGACAGACTCCATTCTGATTTACACACTTCGTGTAGTTTAACTACTTAGGCTTCAGTTAAAATCCAATGTAATTCAGGCAGCTTTCCCAGAAATGCTCTACATCTCGGAAACGACGAAGCAGGTGGAATGTAACAGAAGGGCACAGTTCAATGTTCTCCTCTCTTTCTGTTATTTTTGATCAATGACATTTTTAAAGAGAGAAGAGAAATGGCCAAGCACTAACACTGTATTTTGCAGGAACTAGTTTTGTGTTTGGTGAAGTAAGGCCCTGCAAGTTACCACCACAACAAGCTCTTGTATTTAAAAAATGTTTGGAAATATTCCATTTTCAAAGAGCATTCAGGATATCCTAGACGTCTTTTTTCCTACTAGGTCTGTACAAAATATATTCCCTGCATGGCTGGAAGCCAAAACCAACACCACAGTGCTGCTGGCCAGGCTACTTGCTTAGAACAGGGCCTCCGGGCTGACCGCCCACAAGCTGGCCCAGGAAACAGGGCTCTGGGCACGGAGGGGCTTCCAGTCTCCCTCACGACACCGGGCTCCTAGGTGTAGCTCTAATGGCAGTGTTTTCAGTGGATCCTGGGAGTGGGAAAAGAAATATTTTCACAGGTACTGACAAGTCTCCTGTGTGCTACGAATGCACTGGGTACCAGCAGCCAGCAGGAGGGGTACTCCTGGGTACAAGTGGGCTTCAAGGTTTGTCGAATACCTCCTCTCCAGAGGGGCAGTCCACGTTAGAAGCAATGGCTGTACTGAGGCACCCCTGTCTGTGAGCAAGCTTCAGAGAGCAGGAGCCAGTGTGGGCAACATGCCTGGAAGTTGGGTGTCGAGGAGAGGTGCAAGGAGGACTGCAATGGGAGATGATTCTATATGACTCACTAGTAACTGAAGTGGATTCCTGATGTCAGACACTCTCTCCTAATCCCCTTTTCTGCTGCCTGAGGAGCTGGTGGCTTCCCAGGACTCTCCTGGCTGTCAGAAAACACAAGCCAGTCTCCTAGGGTCTGCACCACAGGGTTAGCAACACTTACTTTTCCTTGTCTGCTCCTGGCGCTTACTACCTTATTGGCCCAGAAACACACTCTGCTTTGCACTATTAGTTTCCTGATTATCTACCTTACGATGTGTCCCAGAGACACTAGAGAATCATTGAGGGCAAGGCGCCTGTTTCTTCTACATTCCATGTGGTGTTCGTATACAGTGGCAACTGGAGGTGCTCAGCGAGGAACAAGAGCAGCTCTCCTTGTTAAATGTCTGCACCAGGCCAGCCTCCTCACCAATACAGGGAAGTGGAAAGGCAGCCAACAATTTTGCTTCTGGACCCATGTGGGGTCTTCGACTTCCCTTCCCTCCTCAATTTCACCTGTCTCCAATCTTGAGAGGTTGTCACATCCTACAACCACCTGATAGTTCTTCTTGCAACAATCCTACAGAGCCTTAACTTGCTGCAAAGCAAATGCATTATTCCCATTTTCCAGGAGACTGAAGCTCTAATCCATAGGCAGACTCCCAAGCTCCCTCACTTCTGGTGGGTGCCATGGGCAGCTGAACCTGCTCCCTGGGGAACTCGAGCTTCCTGCTGCAGTGGGACCACACAGCAGAACCTCTCCTTTGGCCAGATGGCCTTGTGTGGACAGTACTCTCCATTACCCAGAGCACAAGGCTGAGGAACTAAGCCTTAGCCACCTCAGCCTCCCCACATGCTCCCCATCATCAGGTGACTGCTGATGTCAAGGTCAGATCCTTAGGATGTGAGTGGAAATCAAAAGACCGATGACAGCTGCAATCCTGGGTCCAGAAGCCACATAAAAATTCATAGCCATCTCTGTCTTCTGCCTGTTAACATCAGACAGGCTCCCAGCCTAGAGTGGACTTTGATTCCACATTTGAAAAACTGTCACTGACTGGGGTCTGGCTCATTTTTTTCCTTCCCGCTAACCCCAGACTGAACTACACAGGGCCTCAGGAAAGACAAGGATGGTTTGAAGTAAACTATTTGTCCTGATTTTCTAACCTTGTCAACTGTTTTTAGTAGACTGAGGCTGGGCAGCGTGGAAGACAAGGGGAGGGCAGCAGGGAAGGAGTGACTATCTGCCACCGGGCTCAGGGCTGTCCTTCCTGAGACAGACATGGCAGCGCCACTAAGGATGAGTAACTTCTTTTCCACAGTGCAGGCTGTTAGTCTCAGCTTAATCTGTCTCCTGACAGGGGGCACTGAGATTGCTACCATATTTACTGTTGTATCACCTCACTTAAATTCTCTTGATCTTGTCACCTTCCTTCTCAATCTCTCCTTCTGTTACTAAGAGACAACAGAGCTGCTTGATTTAAAAAATGCTTTGTCTTCCCAGACGCTGACAAAGCTCATATTTAAACCGTACCTGGTATGCTTGCTCCAGGCTAGACTGGTTAAAGAAGAAAGCCAATTAATACTCTCACTTATTAACCCCAGTCTAGGCTTTGAATCCCTACTCATCCCCCCTCATTTTTATTATTCCCCTGTTTCCCAGAATTGTGGCTAATGAGTTTTGCTCCTGTAAGGTATTCTTACCTTAAAGCTGCCTCTTTCTCCCATCAGACCAGGTCGAGACCCAACCTTGCAACTTAGCAAAAAGTGGACCCTAAATGTAAACAAGATCTGCCTCATCAGACTAGAACAGCCACTGTAAAAGCAATCTTTGACTCAAAGCCCCCAAGAAACTGCTGAAAGCAGAAAAAAAAGTTGAGACCTAGATTCCAATTAACTTTATTATTGCTTGCCACATAACTCTGGGTTACATGCCAAGTACTGGCTTTAATAAGTGGGACAAGAATCTGAAAGATTAATGAGGATTATGTATTTGAGTTCTAGTCCAATTTATGCAATCTACTTTCGATCCAGGAGTAGGCTTTCTGGTGGGGGTGAGGGTGGGAGTGGAGGAGGCAGGAGCTGAAGAGGAAGCATACAAACCTCAGACACTCTGCAGCTATCCAAAACACTGGGTAACCTGTATCTTGGTCCCTCTTTCACCAACAGTCTCCAAGTAACCTTTCCTTGGTTCCATTCTTTTACAATCTGGATTTCATTATAGAACACCGTAATGTCTGGCCGTGGATTAAATTAAACAAAGATCTCTTAAACTCCACTCAGAACTGAACCTCAGCAGTGAGGCCAGGGAAAGGGTCCTACAGCCAGAGGCGCCTCAGATTTTGCAGGGAAACCCCTGACTTGTAATACTGAGGAAGCAGGGGGGTCGGGTGTAGAATACTGAGCATTTGATTATATATATATATCTCCATATACATCCCCAAGACACAATAAAGAAAAGGTATATATATTCTTAACATATACTATCAATATAAATACATGATCAGTATTAGCTGCCCTGAGAACTCCTTAAGTTTGTTCATCTGCCACTCCTAATTCTCTCTGAGCTTGTGAAACAAGGAAGAAACGGAATAAATGAAGTGGACAGAGTCCGCAAAACCTCACTCTAAGGCACTAATTAAAATGTTTCAGAGATGCCCTACACAAAAGAGCACATACTGCACTGATTCCATTTATATGATGTTCTAGAACAGGCAAAGCTAACCTATGGTGGAAAAGATCAACTGAAGGGGCTGTGGAGGCGATAAGGATGGACCAAGAAGGGCCACAAGGGAACTTTCTGGGGCAATGGTAATGCTCTGTGTATCTTGACAGGAATCTGGATTACACATACATAGTCATCAGAAGGAGCCCTGGTGGTGCAGCAGTTAAAGCAACCGGCTGCCAAGCACTCAGCTGTCAGGGGTTGAAACTCACCAGCCACTCTGACGGAAACAGATGTGACAGTCTGCTTCTGTAAGGATTTCAGTCTTGGAAACCCTGTGGGGCAGTTCTATTCTGTCCTACAGGGTAGCTGTGGGTCAGAACTGACTCAGTGGCAGCAAATTTAGATTTTTTTTGGTTTGCTCATTCGTCAAAACAGATTTAGTAGACTTAAGATTTACACATTTCACTTTGTATGAATTTATTCCCCCCCTCCCCAGAAAGCTATAAACAAATACTGAACTGTAGTTAATGAAATCCATGTTAAAGTATTTAGGGATGAAATGTACCAATGTCTGCACACTTTCTTTGAAATGTATCAAAAACCAGGTGGCTTGCTAAGTGGACAGAGCCAAAGGGAGGTAGTAGATACAGCAAGCACAGCAAAATGCTCACTGCAGACATTAGGGCCTAGGTGAGGGTATACAGGGATTTACTGTTTGCGTCTTTTCAGTTTTATGTGTGTCTCAAACTTTCCAGAATGAAATACTGGAACAAAGAAATCTCTTTAAGGATGGACTTGATATAAGTTTTCAGTTTATTATTAAAGAACAATAGGTGGGAAGATCAACACTGACTTGAGTTTCTTCACTTGTAATGAATTCTATTCAACATGCTAATAAGCAAAGACATGCCTCAAAGGCAAAGGAAACAAAGAGAAGGGAATGTGGGAAGCTAAGTTCACCACCATTCCCTGCCACAGAGCTTTCTGGGTGAAGGGCTCTCAGCACTGCTTGTGTGTGGTGGTGTGGCATTCTCTATTAGGAAATATGACTAACCCCAGTCATGGCAGTCTGAAAACTCAATTATCAGTTTCTCCCAGGATGAGTAGACCCTGGGAAACTGGCTTATGTAAATCAGACTCAAAAGGAACTAATCCCTATGTCAGTGAACTACTTTAGCACGGTAAGCAGCACAGTAGAATACTTGGTAGTGGGATAGTTTTACATTTTCTGTGCTGTGTCTATATCCTGAAATCAATAAAGAAACCAAAACAGCCCTCACAACACTCAAGACGTAAGTTGAAAGGTAGGTGGACTGTAATAAAAGGTTATTGAATCAACTCTTTCCTACTTTAGGTCACTATTCCTGACTTCAGGTACTCACAGCAAGGTATCCTTCTCCTTGGAAGCACTTTTGATGAACAATGCTAAAACTCAAGCCTTCTGGGGTTGTCAGGTTCTGGACTGGGTTTGCTCAGTGAGCTACTGTCAGGTAAAACCACCTCCATTGAGCATCTCTGTACCATGCACCAGCTGAATGTCCTTGCAGTGATTCCATTCATTGGACCAATCATACTGCAAGACAGATAGGAATCTCCCTACTTTAAAGATGTGAAAAAACATACATTACGAAAGCCTACAAAAGTTAAATAATGTCATGGCCACAGCATTACGAATATGTAACCAACGCCCAATTAATGGTCTATCCAATTCATGGTGTCCCGCCTACTTCGGGGCCTAGTTTTGGCTCTATTAAAACTCAGAGTGGAGAGGGTGGAATCAAGAAGGCAGACTAAGTGCATGTCTCCCTAAATCCCTCTGGAAACCAAGAACTGAACTGATAATTAAACAGACCCTTGTGGACACCTAGTGAGCCCTAGGACACAGCATAGGGTTCTTAATTTGGACTTCATACCACTGAATGGAACACCACCTTTGTTTTGCTGACCCCGCTCTTGGTGAGCGCTGGCTTTCATGGAATGAATGTAACTCACCATTTAATTTTTTTTTCTCTGTCTTAGCTGGCGGGCAGATCTGGGACTTGACTAGCAGTTAATTTCAGACACACTGCTGGTGGGATTGGCAGGCGAAATTGCCATATTTTGAGAGCCCAGCTTTTGGACTCTGCATATCTTGGTACCTTTGGCTTCTCTTTCCATTTCCGCCACAGAGTTGCCTGTACCAAGGCAGGAGGCGAGCTTGTGCAGGATGTGATCTTGTTCCACTGGGAGGCAGAAATACCCATGTGGAGGTCTCAGCTGGACCTAATTCCTAGGCTGGTAGGCAGCACCTGCAGAAAGGTGAGTACTTTTGCTGCAGAAAACCAGTATTCTACATATTGTTGGCTATGGCTGGGGCCTGACACCAGAGGCCAGTAGGGCAGTGGCCTTTCTGTATTTTGAGCTAGTTTATAACATCAGGGGCTTGATGTACAGATGCTTCCTTTGCCAGCTGAGAAGAGGGACCTATACACCTGAAAACCTGACTAACTTCGGAAGCTGGCAGATACCTTTTTATCTTTCATTTTAAGATGGCCTAGAGAAACAACTGCAGGTCATCCTCACACATCTTTTCCCACCTTCTACAGACTCACACGATGCCTGAAAAGCAACAAACTCTTGATAAAAGCGTAACCAAGAAATCACCCACGGCTTCAAAAGGCCCTCAAAAGAAAGCACCACAGAACTTCCCAGACGAAGACACTGTACTGAAACTATCAGAAGGTGAATACAAAGATTATATAGACAGCCCTCCTAGACCTTATACAAAATGCAGCAGAGCAAAATGAAAAACTAAGCAAGTGGTTCGATGTGATGGAACACCAGTACTCTGAAATCCAGCAGATCAAGAACAAAATTAAAGACACAGAAACTTCAACTCAAAGACAAGAAAACAGAATGGAACAAACGGAAAATAGACTTTCTGACTTGGAAGACAGCATTACTGACTCCAACATCTATGAAGAGAAATCAGAAAAAAGAAACAAGAAATATGAAGAAGCATTAAGAAGCATCTGGGACTCTATTAAGAGGAACAATCTACAATTAGTTGGAGTTTCTGAACAAGGCGAGACACCTGAGAACACAGAAAGTATTGTTGCTGATCTGCTGATAGAAATCTTCCCAGAAATTATGAAAGAAGAGAATATAGGCATCTAAGATACATATCAAACACCACTCAATATAGATCTCAAAAGATAGACCCCAAGACAAATTACAATCAAACTTAACAAAATGAAGCATAAGCAGAAGCTCTTCAAGGCAGCAAGACTTAATTAAAGCAAAGCTAACATTCAGAAGGAAACCCTGTAGGCTTTTGTCGATTTCTCAGTAGAAACGATGCTGGCATGGAGACAACAGCATGATACATTCAAAGCCTTGAAGAAGAACTTCCAAACAAGAATTATATATCCACAAAACTATCTTTGAAATATGAAAATGAAATTAAGACCTTCAAAGATAAAACAGAAACTCAGAGATATTTTGAAAACCAAACCAAAGCTACAAGAAATATGAATCTCCTGGCTTAGAAGAACAAAACCACAAATTTTGCATTTTAGAAGCAAATACAGGACACATCACCTAGAGTCAGTTAGAGAAGGCTCCAAACTCAATGAAAGCTATAATACTGAAAGAAATGACCCAGTGATCATATCATGAAAACTATGATGTTACCACATAAAAAAGATGGATGTACTACAGTCGTTACAGTCTTTCCAGATGGAGAGGAAACTGATAAGACTGGTAGTAATTAAAATTGGGTTTACACATAGTTTATTAAGGAGGATCATAGGGGCAACTGTAAAGCACAATAAAGATGTAACATATTAAATCAAGAAACGAAATACAGGAGTGTCAACAATCACAAAAACCAACCCTGAAAACGGTGAAAATCAACTGACAAAGAAGAATGTCCCAGAACAGACTAATAACAACAACAGAGAAAACATCAACACAAAAATAAAGATATCACAATGGCAGCACTGAACACATACCCACAATAACTACATTGAATGTGAACAGACTCAACGCTCCAGTAAAGAGACATTGAGTGACATCTTGGATCAAAAGACACGACCCATCCATATGTTGCCTCCAAGAAACTCACCTTAAAGATATGAACAAACAGAAAATTAAAGGATGGAAGAATACATATCAAGCTAACAATGAACAAAGAAGAGCAGTCCTGGCAATTCTAATCTCAGATAAAATCGATTTTAATGTAAAACCCACCATCGTGGACAAGGATGGACACTATTGCTCAAAGGTTCAATACACAAGCAGGAATTAGCAATATATATATATATTTTATTATGATTGAATGAAAATGTACATTCCCATATAAATTTTCATGCTGACCTACATACATGTTTCACTGCTTCCCTGCACGGTGACAGCACACTCTTCTCTCTGCTCTCTTATCTTCCCAACAGTCTCCTATTTTCTCCTCTCCACCGATTCCCCTTCCTCCAGTATGAGGTCAACAGGACGACCTCCTATAGATGCCTAGAACCATAAAGTGCCCACACAATATGGTCACTATGTGTCACCAAGTCCAATCCACTGCTGTCTGAAAAGTAGACCTTCATTATGATTTACGGACAGAGGCAGCATCAGGGCCAGGGGCCCTGCTCCCAGGAGAACTCTGAGGCCCTTGGGTCATCAATTGCAGTCTTTTAGTGAAGATCTGAGGGTGCACCCCTATTTATGCTTGTGGTGCCAGTGAGACTCAACTTTGTGAGGTCCATTGTGCCTATCACCGGAGGTAGCTGGGCACCATCTGGTTCTTCTGGTCACAAGTCGATGTAGACCTCCAATCATGTGGGTCTCTCTGTCTTCCAATTCTCTTTTCCCCATGTCATTATGGACCTTGGTGATCATCTGTTCCTGCTGAGTAGGGACCATTTGCTGTACCCTCAGATGGCAGCTTGGCAGCTTTAAGAACCCAGACATCACTCACCAATGTGGGGTATGGAGAGACCTCATTAGCAAAATGCTAGTTCTGCCAACTGACCTACATTTGCCCCGACAGCATGGTCCCCAGCCCCCTGCCCCAGCTACTCTGTCCTTGCAATAATGGGTTAAGATGGGAGGAGTACACAAGTTGTGTTGAAGTCCCGTTAATACTGATTTTCATTAACAGTTTTGTTGGTATAAAGGAATCCTACTGATTTACTTATGTTTATGTTGTATCCTGAGACTTTGCCAAACTCTTCTATCAGTTTGAGTAGTTTACTTATAGATTCTTTGGAATTCTCTGCATATACAATCATATCATCTGCAAACAGGGAGATTCTGACTTCTTCTTTGCCAATGCAGATGCCCTTCATTTCTTGGTCTTGTCTACTTGCTCTGTCTAGAACTTCTAGCACAATGTTCAACAGGAGAGATGAGAGTGGGCATCCTTGTCTAGTTCCTGTTCTGAAGGGAAAGTCCTTCAGTCTGTCTCCATTCAGGATGATGTAGGCAGTTGGCTTTGTAGAAATGACTCTTATTGTGTTGAGGAATTTTCCGTCTGTGCCTATTTTGCTAAGAGTTTTTAGTGTGAATGGGTGTTGGACTTTATCAAATGCCTTTTCTGCATCAATGGACAAAATCAGGTGATTCTAGTCTTTTGCGATATTTATGTGGTTAATCACATTGTACTTCTGATGCTGAACCAGCGCCTTGCATCCCTGGTATGAATCTAGCTTGGTCAGGATGGATTATTTTTTGGATATGTTGTTGTATTCTATTGGCAAGAATTTTGTTGAAGAGTTTTGCATCTAGATTCATGAGTAGTATCTGTCTGTAGTTGTCCTTCTTTGTTGGGTCTTTTCCTGGCTTTGGTATCAGGGTTATGCTGGCTTCATAGAATGAGTTTGGGAGTACTCCATCCCTTTCTATACTGTAAAATAGTCTCAGTAGTATCAGAGAGAACTTTTCTCTAAAAGCTTGGTAGAATTCTGCAGTGAAGCCTTCTGGGCCTGGGCTTTTTTTTCATTGGCAGTTTTTTGATGACATTTTCAATCTCTTCCTTTGTGATGGGCTTATTAAGTTGTTCTGCTTCATGTTCTGATAATTTGGGTAGGTGGTATGAATTAAAGAATTTGTCCATTTCCTCTAGGTTTTCAAATTTGTTAGAGTACAGTCTTTCATAGTATTCTGTTATGATATTTTTGATTTCCTGTGGATCTGTTGTGACAACTCGCCTTTCATTTCTTATTTGGATTATTTGTTTCCTTTCCTGTTTTTCTTTAGCAAGTTTAGCCAGTGGTTTGTCAATTTTGTTGATCTTTTAAAAAAATCAGCTTTTGGTCTTTCAATTTTTTCAGTTGTTTTTCTATTCTCTAATTCATTTAGTTCTGCTAATCTTTATGTTCTGATTTCTTCTGGTGCCTGAGGGGTTCCTCTGTTGTTCTCTTTCTACTTGTTCAAGCTGTAGGGTTAGTTCTTTGATTAGGTTTCTTTCTTCCTTCCAGATGTGTGCATTTATGGAGATAAACAAACCTCTGAGCACTGCTTTGGTTGTATCCCATAGGTTCTGCTAGGAAGTGTTTTCGTTCTCATTGGAATCCATGAATTTCTTTATTTAATCCTTGATTTCTTCTATAACCCATGGTTTTTTTTATTAATTTTTTTATTTGATATGACTGAGTGAAAGTTTACATTCCTGTAAAAATTTATATGCCCACCTCTATGCAGCTTCCACTGCTCTCTGTCCAGTGACAGCACACTATTCCTCTCTGCTCCATACATCTCTCATCCTCCCAACAGTTTCCTTTCCCCTCCTCCCCAACGATTCTCCTTCCTCCAACCAGAGGTCAGCAGGCTGATATCCTACAGATGTATAGAACCATAAAGTGCATACAATATATGGTCACTCTGCATTGCCAAGTTCAATCCATTCATGTCCGAAGAGCAGACCTTCGTTACGATTTATGGGCAAGGGTAGCATCAGGGCCAGGGGCCATGCTCCCAGGGGAACCCTGAAACTGCTGGACCATCAATTGTGTTCTTTTAGTGGAGATCTCAGGATGCACCCCTTTTTATTCTTGTGTTGCCAGTGAGACTCAACTTAGTGAGCTCCATTCCAGCTATCACTGGTAGTGGCTGGGCACCATCCGTTTCTTCCAGTCCCCATGGTCTTTTGAGCAAGATGTTCAGTTTCCAAGAGTTCCACTTTCTGTGTTTTTTCTGCTATTGATTTTGACTTTTATGGCTTTATGATCTGAGAAGATGCTTTGCAGTAATTCAATGGTTTGGATTTTGTTGAGAATTGCATTATGTCCTAACACATGGTCAATTCTGGAGAATGTTCCATGTGCACTGGAGAAGAACATGCAGTTGTCTGCTGATGGGTAAAAAGTTCTGTATATATCGATGAGGTTTAATTGGTTAATTGTGGCAATGAGGTCTTCTGTATCTTTATTGAGCTTTTTTCTAGATGATCTGTCCAGTATTGAGAGTGGAGTGTTGAAGTCTTCCACTATTATTGTGGAGTCATCTAACTCTTTTTTGAGTGTAGTCAGTGTTTCTTTGACGTATTTAGGTGCTGATATTAGGTGCATAAATATTTAATATATTTAAGTCTTCCTTGTGCACTGAAACTTTCAGCAATAACATAGTGTCCATCTTTGTCCATGATGGTCAATTTTACATTAAAACTGATTTTGTCTGAGATTAGAATTGCCACCGCTGCTCTTCTTTGTTCATTGTTAGCTTGATATATTCTTCCATCCTTTAATTTTCAGTTTGTTTTTATCTTTAAGTCTCAAGTGAGTTTCTTGTAGACAACATGTGGATAGGTCATGTCTTTTGATCCAAGATATCACTTGGTGTCTCTTTACTGGAGTATTCAGTCCATTCACATTCAATGTAATTATTGATAGGTATGTGTTAGCAGCTGCCATTGTGGTATGTTTATTTTTGTGTTGATGTTTTCTCTGTTGTTCTTATTAGTCTGTTCTAGGACATTGTTTTTTGTGAGCTGATTTTTCACCTTTTTCAGAGCTGGTTTTGTAGTTGTTGAGACTCCTGTGTTACAGGAATCTTGATACAGTATATTACATCTTTGTTGTGCTTTATGGCTGCCCCTATGATCCCCCTTAATAAACTACGTATAAACCCAATTTTAATTACTACCAATCTTGTCATCTTCCTCTCCATCTGGAAGGACTATAACGACGGTAGTAATCCCTCTTTTTAATATTATGGCACCCTAGTCTTCACTGGATTGTTTCTTTCAGTATTAAAGCTGTGGCTGAATTTGGAGCCTTCCTTAACTGAGTAGAATTCTGAATAATGTGTCATTTTAAAATATAAAGTTAGTAGTTTTGTTCTTCTAAGCCAAAGCCAAGAACTTCTTTCAGTATTTCTTGTAGTTTGGGTTTGGTTTTTACAAAGTCTCTGAGTTTCTGTTTATCTGGGAATGTCTTAATTTCATTTTCATATTTGAAAGATAGTTTTGCAGGATATACAATTCTTGGTTGGAAGTTCTTCTCCTCGAAGGCTTTGAATGTGTCATGCCACTGTCTCTGTGCCAGCATGGTTTCTGCTGAGAAATCCCGCAAAAGCCTACAGGGTTTCCCTCTGAATGTGAGCTTTGCTTTGAGTCTTGCTGCCCTTAAGAGGTGCTGCTTATGTTTCATTTTGTTAAGCTTGATTGTAATCTGTCTTGGAGTCTTTCTTTTGAGATCTATATTGAGTGGCGTACGACATGCACCTGGGATATCTATATTCTCTTCCTTCATGATTTCTGGGAAGTTTTCTGTCAGCAGCTCAGCAAGGATACTCTTTGTGTTCTCAGGTGTCTCATCCTGTTCAGGGATTCCAATTAATCGAAGGTTGTTCCTTTTAATAGAGTCCCACATGCGTCTTAATGCTTCTTCATTTTCCTTGTTTCTTTTTTCTGATTTCTGCTCATAGATTCTGGCATAAGTAGCTCTGTCTTCCAAGTCAGAAATTCTTTTTTCCATTTGCTCCATTCTGTTTTCTTGGCTTTGCATTGAAGTTTCTATGTCTTTGATTTTGTTCTTGATAGTGCTGGGTTTCAGAGTACCAGTGTTCCATCAGGTCGAACAGCTTGCTTAATTTTTCCTTTTGTTCTGCTGCATTTTGTATAAGATCTAGAAGAGCTCTGTATATAATCATTTTGTGTTCACCTTCTGATGATTTCAGAAAAGTTTCTTCATCCGGAAAACTCCTTGGTTGTTTTGTTTGTGGACACTCTAAAGCCATGGGAGATTTCTTGAATGCCCAAGCATCTGTTGCTTTTTGGGACAAATGTGAGTAAGTAAAGGCTGGGAGAGATACTGCAAGGATGGACTGCAGATGTTTCTCTAGGCTGTTTTAAAATGTAAAGCAAAAGGTATCTGACCACTTCCCAAGTCAGTCAGGTTTTCAGGTATAGAGGTCCCTCTACCCAACTGGCAATGTGAGCACCTCTATATCCAACCCCAGATGATACAAACTAATTCAAAATACAGGAATGCCACTGTCCTGTTGGCCTCTGCTGACAGGGCCCAGCCAAATGCGACACTGTGTAAAGTACTGCTTTTCTGGTAGAAAAGCGCTCTCCTGTGGGCAGGCTCTGGCTCCCAAGCTAAGAAACAGGTCTAGCTGCAGCCACCATATCTAAGATGGCACCCTCCACACGGTCGGCAGATAGAGGGGCTAAAGGTGCTGAGGGGTAGTGAGTCCCCCGCCTCTGTTGCTGGGTTCCCACCATAGGCAACTCTGTGTAAACTACTGCTTTTCTGTTGGAGAAGCACTGTCCTGTTTGCTGGCTCCCAGGCTAAGAATTAGGTCCCACTAAAATCTCTGTGCCCAACATGGACTCCCGCACACAGTCAGTGCAGTTCCGTACAAACCACGCTGCGGCAGTGATAAAAAGTCAGGTCCAAAGTGGCTACATGAACAGTCCTAAGCCTGGCTCTCAAAATATGGCAATTTCACCTTCCTATCCCACCAGCAGTGCATCTGAGCCTAGCCGCTAGGCAAGACCCAGCTCGGCCCGCCAGCCAAGACAGAGAAAAAGAAAAGTCAAAATGGTGCATTTACCTTCAGTCCGTGAGAGCCAGGGCTAGCCAGGAGCAGGAGTCAGCGAAAGAGAAGAAGTTTTTCGTTCAGTGGTATGAAGTCCAAATCAACAGCCCTGTGCCATGTCCTGGGGGCTCACTAGGTGACCAGAAGGCTCTGCTTGATTATCAAATCAGGTCTTGGTTTCCAGAGGAATATAAGGAGACATGTGCTCAGTCTGCCATCTTGACTCTGCCCCCCAATACTGATCTTCTTACTAATGTGTGCTGTTACCAATTTCACCCAACCAAATTTCTAACAACTATCTAATCTAAAGCCTCTCCCCTTTCCCTCCTGCCCTCCCCACCCTTGCAGCCATCAAAGAGTCTTTTCTGTTATGCATGAGTCTGCTTTTAAGTTCTTATCATAGGGGTCTCATACAATATTTGTCCTTTTGTCGCTGACTACTTTTACTCAACATAATGTCTTCCAGTTGAAACCAGGTTAAGAGATGTTTCCTGCTATCATCGTTGTTCTTTATCATTGCATAGTGTTCCATTGAGTATATACATCACAGTTTACCTATCTATTCCTCTGTTGTTGGGCATCTGGGTTGATTCCATCTTTTTGTTATTGTGGACTGTGCTGCGATTAACATTCATGTACATGTATCAGTTGGTGTGAGTGGCCTTGATTCTGTAGGATGTATTCCAAGCAGTGGAATTACTGGGTCAAACGGTATATCTATATCCACTATTTTAAGGTAGTGCCACATTGCTTTCCAAAGAGGTTGCACTATTTTGCAATCCCACTAACCATGTAGGAGAGTTTGAATCTCTCCACAGCCTCCCCAGCATTTAGTGTTTTGCGTTTTTTTGGACCATGGCTAGCAATATTAAATATTTGTACACCCAGTATTAGAGCACCTAAATACATCGAAGAAACACTGACTACACTAAAAATGAGACAGATCACTCCACAATATCCACAATAGTAGTGGGAGACTTCAACACTCCACTCTCAATATTGGACAAACATCTAGAAAAAAGCTCACTAAAGACACAGAAGACCTTATTGCCACAATTAAGCAAGTAGATCTTATCGACATACACAGACAATCATGCCTATTCTCCAGTGCACATTAACCATTCTCAAAAAAATCCATTCCACTGAATTAATGCAAAGCATCTTCTCATATCCTAAAGTCATAAAAGTCAAAATCAATACCAGAAAAAACATAGAAAGTGGAACTCATGGAGACTGAACAACATCTTGCTCAAAAACCCATCAGATATGGAAGAAATCAAGGATGAAATAAAGAAATTTACGGATTCCAATGAGGATGAAAATACTTTCTACCAGAATGTCGGGATACAGCCAAAGCAGTGCTCACAGGTCACTTTATCTCCATAAATGCACACACCTAGAAGCAAGAAAGAAACCAAACGAAAGAACTAACCCTACAGTTTGAACAGGTAGACAGAAAACAACAGAGGAACCCCTCAGGCACTAGAAGAAAACAGATCATAAAGATTAAAGCAGAACTAAACAAATCAGAGAGTATAAGAACAATTAAAAAAACTGAAAAGCCCAAAAGCTGGTTCTTCAAAATGATCAACAAAGCTGACAAACCACTAGCTAAACTTACTAAAGAAAAATAGGAAAGGAAACAAATAACCCAAATTAGAAATGAGAGGGGAGTTTTCACAACAGATCCAACAGATATCAAAAATATCATAACAATACCATGAAACACTGTACTCTAATAAATTTGAAAACCTAGAGGAAATGGACAAATTCCTTGATTCATATCACCTACCCAAATTATCAGAACATGAAGCAGAACAACTTAATAAACCCATCACGAAGGAAGAGATTGAAAATGTCATCAAAAAACTACCAATGAAAAAGAGTGTGGGCCCAGATGGCTTCACTGCAGAATTCTATCAAACTTTTAGAGAAGAGTTATCTCTGATACTACTGAGACTATCACACAGTATAGAAAGGCATGGCATACTCCCAAACTCATTCTATGAAGCCAGCATGACCCTGATACCAAAGCCAGGGAAAGACCCAACCAAAAAGCAGAACTACCAACTGGTATCACTCATGAATCTAGATGCAAAACTCTTCAAAAAAATTCTTGCCAATAGACTACAACAACATATCCAAAAAATAATCCATCCTGACCAAGTTGGATTCATACCAGGGATGCAAGGCTAGTTCAACATCAGCAAAACAATCAATGTGATCAACTAAATAAGTAACACAGAAGACAAGAATCACCTGAATTTGTCTATTGATGCAGAAAAGGCATTTGACAAAGGCCAGTACCCATTCACGCTAAAAACTCTCAGCAAAGTAGGAACAGACAGCAAATTCCTGAACGCAATAAGAGCCATTTTTACAAAGCCAACTGCCTGTGTCATCCTGAATGGAGAGAGACTGAAGGAGTTTCCCTTGAGAACAAGAACTAGACAGGGATGCCCAACTCTTCTATTCAACATTGTACTAGATGTTCTAGTGAGAGCAATTAGACAAGAGCAATTAGACAAGAGCAATTAGACAAGACCAAGAGATAAAGGGCATCTGCATAGGCAAAGAGGAAGTAAAAATCTCCCTATTTGCAGATGATCTGATTGTATACGCAGAGAATTCTAAAGAATCCATGAGTAAACTACTAAAACTGATAGAAGAGTTCGGCAAAGTCTCAGGATACAAGATAAACACAAGTAAACCAGTAGGATTCTTTCATACCAACAACGAAATTATTAATGAAGAAATCACTAAATCAATACCCCTAAGAAGATAAAGTACCTAGGAATAAATCTATCCAGAAAAATAACATACCTTTACAAAGTGAACTACAAGTCCTTACTACAAGAAAGTACGAGAGACTTACATAAATGGAGAAACCTACCCTGCTCGGGCACAGGAAGACTTAGCACTGTGAAAATGTCTATTTTACCCAAAGCAATCTACTTATACAATGCAATCCCAACACAAATTCCAGTGACAGTTTTTAATGAAATGGAGAAAGATATCACCAACTTTGTTTGGAAAGGGAAGAAACCCTGGATGAGTAAAGCACTACTGAAGAAGAACACCACACTGGGAGGCCTCTCACTACCCTACTTTAGAACCTATTACACTGCCACAGTAGTCAAAATAGCCTGGTACTGGTACAAAAAGGGACAGACAGATCAGTGGAACAGAACTGAGACCCCAGAGACGACACCATCTTCCTATGAACAGTTGATATTCAACAAAGGCCCTAAGACATTGAACTGGGTTAAAAACAATCTCTTCAACAAATGGTGCTGGCAAAACTGGATATCCACCCGCAAAAAGCTGAAACAAGACCCATATCTTACACCTTATTTAAAAAGCAACTAAAACTGGATAAAAGATCGAAAGATCAAATCTAAAACGATAAAACTTATCCAAGAGAAAGTAGGAACAACAGTGGAAGTTTTAATACACAACATAGACAGACTTCAAAATCTGTCAAACAAACCACAAACAACAGAAAATAGATAAACGGGAACCATTAAGCATTAAACACTTTTGCTCATCCAAAGGCTTTATTAATAGAATTAAAAGGCCACTTACAGAATGGGAAAAAATATTTGGCAACTATATGTCAGACTGACACCCGATCTCCATAATCTAAAAGGTACTACAAAATGTCAATGAGAAAAAGATAAATAATCCAATCAAATAATGGGCAGACACTTCTCTAAAGAGGAGATCCAGGCAGCCAAAAAACACATGCAGACATGCTCATGATCACTTAGCTATTAAAGAAATTCAAATCAAAACTACAATGAGATACCATCTCACCCCAACAAGGTTGGCCATGATCCAAAAAAGCGCAAAAGACTAAATCCTGGAGAGGATATGGAGAAACTGGAACTCTCCTACACTGTTGGTGGAATTGCAAAATGGTGCAACCTCTTTGGAAAGCAATCTGGCGCTACCTTAAAATAGTGGATATAGGTATACCGTTTGACTCAGTAATTCCACTGTTTGGAAAATATCCTACAGAATCCAGGCCATTCGCACCAACTGATACATGCACATGAATGCTCATCGCAGCACAGTCCACAATAGCAAAAAGATGGAATCAACCCAGATGCCCAACAACAGAGGAATCGATAGGTAAACTATGGTATACATACTCAATGTAACACTATGCAATGATAAAGAACAATGACGATTTTAGGCAACATAATCTGGTTTTAGCTGGAGGACATTATGCTAAGTGAAAGTAGTCAGCAACAAAAACAAACATTGTCTGAGATCCCTACAATAAGAACTTAAAAACCCACTCATGCACAGAAGAAAAGACTCTCCGAGGGCTTGGTGCAAGGGTGGGAAGGAAAGGAGGGGGAGTGGAGGAGGGTTCAGATTAGATAGTTGATAGAAATTTGGTTGGGTAAAATCTGTGACAGCACACACTGAAAAGAAGATCAATATTAACTGGACTTCAACATAGCATGATTACTCCTCCCATCTTAACCCAATATTGTAAGGATAGAGTAATTGAGGCCAGGGGCCAGGTACCATCCTTTCAGGGGAAATGGAGGCCAACTGGCACAACTAGTGTCATATTAAGAGAACCCTCTGCACCCCATAATGGTGAGTGGTGTCTGGGGTCTTAAAAGCTGCCAAGCTGCCATCTGAGGATATAGCAAATGGTCCCAGCTCAGCAGGAACGGATGATCACCAAGGAGCAAAATGATATGAGGGAAAGAGAACGCAGAAAACAGAGAGACCCACGTAAGTCGGTGACTACATTGACTCGTGACCAGAAGAACCAGATGCTGCCCGGCTACCACCAGTGACAGCCACAATGGAGCTCACAGAGTTCAGTCTCACTGGCAACACAAGAATAAAAAGGGGTGCACCCTGAGATCTCCACTAAAAGACTGCAATTGATGGTCTAAGGGCCTTGGAGTTCCCCTGGAAGGATGGCCCCTGGCCCTGATGCTGCCCCTGTCCATAAATCATAATAGAGGTCAACTCTTCGCACAGCAATGGATTGGACTTGGTGACACAGAGTGACCATATCACGTGTGGACTTTATGGTTCTATGTATCTATAGGATGTCGTCCTGCTGACCTCTTACTGGAGGCATGGGAGTGGGTTGAGAGGAGGCAATAGGAGATTGTTGGGAGGATACAACATGTGTGTAGTAGAGAGGAAGAATGTGCTGTCACCAGCCAGGGAGAGCAGTAGGAGCTGCATATAGGTGGGCATGCAAATTTATGTGGGAATGTACATTTTCGTTCAATCATTAAAAAAAAAAAGAAAACTCAGAGTGGAATTTCAAATATATGGGAGTGTGAACAATGAAAAGGTGGTATGTTATGGTGGAAAGAACTAGGACTGTGGAGTAACAAGCTTGAGTTGAAATTCTGGCTTTATCATTTGCTTAGTTGTGGAACACTGGACAAGTTATTTCACTTTTTGACTTTCAATTTCCTCTTCCACAAAGTGAAAAAATTCCTCACTCAAGGGATCTTGGTAGGGGCAAATTACTTGGCTTCTCTAAGCCTTGGTTTCCCCCAAAGCAAAATGGGTATGCAAATAACACAGAACCTCTGAGGCAATGTATGAGAAGTCCTAGTGCAGTATTTGGTTCCCAGACAGGGATCTATTGAGAAGTTAACTGATGCTGACAGTAGTTTGAGCAAGCTCTGCACAACCTAAAAGATATAGCATCTTCAGTCAAGGCATTCACTCCCTAAATGACTTTATCCTAGAAATAAAAGCAAGGTTTTTACTGTTCTATGCACAGATGGTGAGTTCTGTTCTTCTTCCAAAGGCAATTTCTGCCCCTGTTCCTGGGAGATTTTGGCCCCTGCCACCTCCAGGAGCCATAGCAAGAGGTTCTAAGCAGCCTTCTCAAATTCAGTCCTTAGCACAGCGGGGTCCAGTCTATTAGTCACTGTAACTCACTTAACTTGATGTAAGTCTTCCTTACATCAGGAAACATCTGTAGCCTTGTAAAACCTCAAATCACCCACAAAACCCTACTATCTTGCTCATTTCAGTTTATAGAATTTAGAAATGGTTTGCACTCATGATTCACATTCATGTGGTTCCAAAATAAATAGAATTCTACCTAAAAAACAAGTTAATCAAAACCCAGGTTCCTTTGTTTTGTTTTTTCTTTTAAGGGCAAACCAGACGTAAAGAGCTTCCTTCTGGGAGAAAACTTTAGAACATGTTGTATGAACAATAGCCCATTTCCTGGAGGCTCAGCTGGAGGCTGCCTTTCCATTCAGGACAAAATGTTTTATGCGAGAGAGGTGGAGTGTTTCTAAAAGGCAGTTCATAGGCCAAGAACGTGGAGAATTCAAGACAATATTAAAAGGAAGAGAAGCACCAGGTCTCACTCTGGCCTGCTCCTTCCCTGTGCAGAGATCGCAGCTGGGGGCTGTGGTGCCAGGACCGTCTCCCACACCTCAGAGACAGCTGGGTCCCACAGCAGGTGGTAAAACATGGGAGACAGTGGAATCAACTTTGCCATTTATTAGCCGTAAGAGCAAGATACTCATTCTCTCAGCTTCAGTGTGGCCATCTATAACACAACAAGGATGACAGAAACTACCCTGCAAGTCTAGTAACTACCTCCACTCAACAACAGGCTAAGTAGCTAATCGCATGCCATCTATACCCTCCATAACATACAGCAACTGACACCCATGGGCATAGCTGTCAGGACCCCTTCTTAGCATACTCATGGTCTTCTACTTCCAACAACTGAGCATAAAGCTTACTAAGAATCAGTTAGGATGACTTTCAGAACTCTTTGTGATGGTTATATTTACAGATGTAAACAGAAGAAATTTTAATGCAAAAAAATGTGTTTTCTGAGATGACTACATTGATGCTCTGAAGAGAGTCAATAACGGAATCACGTTTTAAAATGCACTCTTCAATTAAGTGTCGTTGGAGAAATAAACTGTAAAAAAGATTCTTTACTCAGATTGCTTTAACTAAATTCTTTACTTTTAAGAAACTCAAACTGGAAATTTTAGTCAGTGATGTATTATGGAGGCCATTCACGAAAAAAAAGAAAAAAAGAGGACAGAAAACTCCAAATTAGTAGATCCACTTGGAAAGAAAAGGCCCTGATCCCACATCTATCTGCACACCTATCTGTAGGCAGTCAAAATGTTTTCATTTATTTTAAAACAATGATTTCCTCCTTTAACAGGGTTTTGTGATTAAGCAAATCACCCCAGTCCCAACTGGTCATGTAAGAGCTTTTATCGTTAACAGTCATACACGATACAAAGCATCTGGAGAGGAGGGGGGCACGCCTGACAACTGCTCACCACTGTTATCAATTCCATGAGCTGCTCCATGCAGGCGATTCTCAAACCACCTTCACTATTAAATAAATCTAACCTTGCAGAGACACTGAGTTCCTTTGTGGCTGCCTATTCCTAAAAGTCCTCTCCACTGAATTACGGTCAACAATGGCTGGTGATCCCCAGCATACTTGCAGACCTTCCCTCTTCCCTCTTCCTCATCGTGGTTCATGTTTGAACAATGCCTTATGCTTTCAATGATCACTGCCAAGGTTCAAGGATAAACTGGCTTTTATGATCTCCGGGATACAGATCAAAGGCATTGGCAAGTTATGGGCTCTTACATTCTATCATCTGGGAATCCGGCTCATGCACGTCCAACCACCAACTTCATTCATCTGTGTATGGAAAGAGGAAACAGGAACTGCCCTCAGCTGACAGAGATCTCAAGCTGCCAACAGAGGCAGAGGGTCACTACGCTAAGACCATCACCACCAGGGGTATCCACGGGGCACGGAGGCAAAAGCAACTGGAGTCCTTGTTGTCTCACAGGCATATTCTGAAGCTCAAGGATACTGGAGGTCACCCTGGAGTGACCGCAAGCTATGAATATATCTATGTCCTTCCCCATCCCACATGCATCAAAAAACTGTGGGCAGAATGGGAAAAAAATCTAGAACAAAATTCAAATTCACACTGAAGAGAACAGACTATCTGGTCTGACAGAGATTAAAGAAATCTCATATCCTTTTAAGCAAATATTGAAGTCATACCCAAGGGTCATCCTTTAGCCAAAGACCAGACATGTATATAGTGCAAACAGTAACACACATGAAGACTGTGCTTTTTAGTTCAGTCATTTGTAAAAGACTAAATGGATGCACTAACCCAAAAGCAAAGACAAGAGCAGGAAGGGACAGGAAAACTGGACAAATGGAAAAAGAGGGAACCCAGGGTGAAGAAACTGCTGACGCACTGTGGGGTTGGCAACCAACGCCACAAAACAATCTACGTAGTGTTTAATGAGAAACTGATCTGCTCTGAAAAGTCACCTAAAGCACAGTAATGTATCCATAGCATACATGCATGTGTGTGTATGTATACGTCTGTGTGTATTCGGAAAAAGAGAGAGGAAATGGCATCCTTACGCCCCCAAATACGATCACAGTAGTTAAGACACGTTGAAATACTCCCAAAGAATGGCAGGTACATGGAGGATGGTTATTGTCTGGGTAGGAAAGCAGAGCTCGGGAGTGTGAATAATACACACTTGGGGTGTCTGTCTTTTAACAGATACCATGTATGCAGCCTGAAATCCTGCTCCTCCCAAAGAAGCCCCAGTCCGACAGGCCTCGGCCTTCTCTGTGGCCACCCACATCCTCCCCATCTACTGCTTTCCAGGCCCAGCTCAAGTCACCTGTGTTTTTTCCAGAGGAATGTGGTCAGAGCAAAGTTTTGTCCTTCATTTGTCCTTTTGGCAAAATACATACTGTACCTGAACCCTGTCTGTAAACAGAGATGATAACACCTGCTTTAAGTCAGCACTGTTTGGGGATTAGACGTGGTAACACAGGCAGAGTGGTTGGCACACAGCAAGCATTGGATAAGCACTGGCGCACCGCCAGAATCCTTTCTGGACTGACTGCTTTAAAATCCTTGCGGCCAGAAGCCACCTGCCAGCACTACATTAACACAAACATGCTCACACAAATAGGGTCTCAGGATGGCTCCTGGTCCTCTGACATACACACACCCACCTTTTCGGCTTCTTTCTTTTGTGTTTCCCCCTGATGCTCTCGGCAGCTACCAGGCGTGTTGAGTCAATACCCAGTGGAAAAACACACTGAGAGCTCTTAAAGCAGTTACTCCCTCACTGGTTCTAAGGGAGAGATTGGTTTTGTTCAGGACATACATATTTCCTGGAGCTGAGATTTCCCTGAAGAGGGAATGAGAAGGGGAAAGAGCAGAGGCAAAGTGGTGGCTTTCTCAGCAGATGCCTGGTAACTTCCCACCTGCAATTCCCTCCATCTGTATCCTCACTACTAAATTCTTATGTCAACATCCTTGCATGCAGCCCCATGATGACCTCAAACTCAGGAACTGTGTTCTTTTCTTTTTAAATAAATGAAATAGTCCATAAATTCCTAAGAGTGTATTTTATAATATTGTTATTTCAATAGCAGTAATAACAAATGGCCCATCCACATACACAGTTTAAGTAGAACATGACGTACATTGAAGCCCCAACCTCCCCCTGCCCTGCTCTTCTAAGGCCACCACAACTTAAATGGCTATCACTCTCTGCTTTTCTTCACAGTTTACCATCTATGTCAGTATTCCAAAACAACAGAGCCTTCTGCCCGTTTTTCTTGGCCAAGTGGATGGGAGCACAACTTCATATCCCCAGAGTAACCCAACAGGTTCTGGGACCAGAGCTCAGGGAAAGGGGTTCCCTTGGCTGTTGTGGAAACAAGAGGCCCAAACAAGAGGCCCAGGAAAGAGCCAGCATCTGAAGAAACAGCACTGGTAAAGGGAGAGCCATAAACCCTTACTTCTCATCAGCTGGCAGGGTGAGGTCCTATGTCTTCTGGGACTCCTCAGAAAATCCATTCCCTATATGGGCAGCTGCATGCAACAGCCATGGCTAAATTTCATGTTGAAGTGTACAACCACCCTGGATAACTAGAAAGAACTCAGCCTTTCCAAAACAGGCTCAGGGAAGAGTGCCTGCCATCAGAAAGCCCCCGTGGACTTACTCTCTTGGGTCCGTTGGCAAGGGAGTCTTGCAAATTGCAATTACAAAATACAGATGTTTTTCAGGAAGGACACAGTGAAAAGGAGCAGACAGGGAGAGGACAGGAAGAAAGCGATAGCCACGGTGTCCTCTCCATTCCAGTGGAGACCCCTGGGCCACCCATCCTTTCATGAACTCAGCCTACGTGAAGATTCCAAAGCAACCACAGCCCAGCAGTGCACTCTCATCCGTTCTGCAAGCATCTATCACTGCCAGGAGCTGTTCTCTAGAGGCTGTGTGTGTGTGTGTATTTGTGTGTGTGTGTGTGTGTCTAAGAGGTGGGCCCTTTCAGAAAAGGAGTGGGAGTTTCAATCTCAAAACAGTGTATAAAGAGAAAGGCCAGTTAGAGGATCCAAGGCAAAACCTAGTTTTTTAATGTTTGAAAAAATCCCAATACAGTTATTACTTTCAATAGTTCTCATTAGTTTATCCCATTGTTGGCTATTCACCAGCTCTTTCTGCCAGCCTTCCAGTTTCCCCATTTTGTTTTAACAAGCAATAAAAACTCAAAAGGGGACTATGTGGTTATTTCAGATATGGTAAAACTGGGAGACACTGGAAAATGCTGTCCCTCTTTAGGGTTCCTGGGATGAGAAGGAGGGGGCAGGCAGACTGTCCAGCCCTGAGGGAGAGAAGAAAGGGGTGAAATGAAAGCTTTCTGGACTCCAAAGGGAGTTTCCCAGCTCCAAGTTAACTGGGCTATAGGAACTCTGTCTTTAAGATTCCACTTCTTAAAGAATCAAATGTTGGAGCCGTAAATGAACTGCGGTGGGACGAATATAAATTCAGACTGAAGAAGTGTTGTATCCACTGCAACCCATGATCAAAGACAGATTTGTTTTTCTCAAACATCTTTGAGCTCAGTGTGTGCGTGTGTCTGTGTGTTTATCTGTAGGCGTGTACATGCATCAGAATCTCAAATATGCTCCTACACAGCTGAAAATAAACAGGAAGGTTGTAGTCAAAACTGTGAAGTACAAAACTCCAAATCTTCCTCTGCTCCCAGAAGTGGGAAATAAGTGAGTACAGCTGGTACAGGGACCACTAAACCCAGCCCTTAGGCTCACACCACTAGGTCAGTAGAAAAGGAAGACAGAAAGCAGGGCCACAGGAGGCATGAGGCTGCAGTTCAGCCAGGAGCAGCCTTACATGTTATCCAGATGAATTTCTTGGCTTTGTAAGCGAGGGACCTAAGGCTCACTGCTTCGTCAAGGCAATGAGGCTGGCAGCATGAGGGGTAAACCTTGGCTTCCTGCCTCTCTGATACCCACTGCTTCTGTAATGGGTAAGTGGCAGAATATGGAGCTGTCCTTAAAGGTATTTTAGCCTTCAGATGGTTAAATCCTAAAGAGAAAAGAACTAAGGCAAAGATAAGATTCCTCACCCTTTTTTCTTCACCTCCCTAGGCAGAAACACACACTTGCCTCTTTCAGGAAGATAGCTTCTGTGCAGAGCCCTATGAGGGTCCCCCTTCAGCAGTGGGTACAAGACAGTGGACCCTAAACTTGGCAACTGTGTGGATCATTTTCCTCCTTAAAATTGGGAATGCTATAAGGTTACCAATAGCAAATATGGAGCTTGAAATTAACCTAAGGAAGGTCTCTGTGGTGACAAAGAGCCCTGCATCTTGACTGTGGTGGTGGCTGTATGAACTCACACACGAAGAAACTGCACAGTACGGAAAACACACACATACACGAGTGTACGCAACTGCATGTTAAACTGGTGATATGTGAATAAGCTCCGCACATTGCAGCAATCTCAATTTCCTGATTTTGATACTGAACTACAGTTATATAGTTACATTGGCAGAAACTGGGTAAAGAATACACACACCTCTCTGAACTAATCCTACAATTTCCTATGAATCTATAATCATTTCAAAATAAAAGAAGTTTAAAAAAGGGGAAATAATCCAAAATTAGCACACAGTTAAATACAAAACCTCCAACAATAAAGAGAATGGAAGAAAAAAATAAGAATAATGCGAGGGTCCTGATACATGGCATAAATGGAATATAAGCCACAACTAACAACACAAAAACACCGTAAGATAAAATAGATCACTGGAATCTCCTAAAAAGTAAACACTTAAGCTTATCAAAAGACTTTACCAAAAGAGTGAAAAGAGGTCTAATCTCTAAAATCTATAAAATACTTCAACATTGCAACAATAAAAAGGCAAATGATTCAATTAAAAAAATGGGTGAAGGATATGCACAGACACGTCACCAAAGAAGACATTCAGGTGCCTAATAGACACATGAGGAAATGTTCCTTGATCATTCGTCTTAAAGAAATGCAAGTCACAACTACAATGAGATTAGTATCTCACCCCAACATTACTGATACTAATCAAAAAACCAGAAAATGTTGGAGAGGTTGAAGGGAGATTAGAACTCTCATGCACTGCTGGCGAGAATGTTAAATAGTACAATCACTATGGAACATGACATGGTGCCTTCCTAAAACTCTGGAAATAGAAATATTGTCTGATCCAGCACTCATTCCTAGAGAAACAAAAGCCGTCACACCAACAGGAAGACGCATGCCCATGTTCACTGCAGCATTCTTCATAACAGCAAAAAGACGGAAACAACCCAAGTGCCCACTAACGGATGAATGGATAAATGATGGTACATACACACATCAGAACCCAACAGTAACGATGAATCTGTGAAACATCTTACAATATGGATGAAACTGGAAGGCGTTATGTTGAGTGAAAAAAAATCCGTACAACAGGATAAACATTGTGAGACCCTTCTTAACAATTTTTGATGGTTATGAGAAAGGGGAGAGGTGGGGAAGGGAAATCATTAATCAGACAGCAGACAAGTGATAACTTTGGTGAAAGGGATGATAATACACAAAAGAGGGAAAGTCAGTGTCACTTGAAGCTAGGAAGCTTCAACACATCCAAACACTTTGAAGGACAGAGTTACCAGGGCTCAGAGCTGGGGACCATGGTCTCAGAGGACATCTAGGTCAACTGGCTTAACACAGTTCATAAAGAAAATGTTCTACACCCTACTTTGGTAAGTGGTGTCTGGGCCTTAAAACTTTGGGAGTGGCCACCTAAGATACATCTACTGGTCTCATACCATCAGAACAAAGCAGGATGAAGAAAACTAAAGACACGAGGAAAATACCAGTCCAATGTCTAAAAGACCACATGAACCACAGTCTCCACCAGCCTGAGCTTGTAAGAACTAAATGGTGCCCAGCTACCACCACTGACCACTGTGACAGGGGTCACAATAGAGGGGTCTGAACAGAGTGGGAGAAACATGTGGATGAAAATTCAGATGCACTTGCACATATACAGACGACCAGACTTACTGGTCTGCCAGAGACTGGAAGAACACGGGCCCATGGCTACCCTTCTAACTCAGAACTGACACTACTCGGAAGTTTATCTTTCAGCTAAAGATGAGACAGGCCTATGAAACAAATAACACAAATAACCTCAATCAAGTATGAGACCAAATGGGCAACACCTGCAGAGAGAAAAGGCAAGAAGGCAGGGAGGGACAGCAAAAATGGACAATGGAAACAGGGAACCCAGGGTGGAAAAGCAAAGGGTACCTACATAATGTGGGCATTACAACCAATATCAAAAAACAATTAATGCATAAAAGTTTTTAGTGAGAAACTAATTTGATCTGTAAAATTTTGCCTAAAGCACAACTAAAAAAATTAGCATGGAAACCATCCCTTTGTTTTATAAAAGGACACTAAAGTCCAAAAAAAATTGACATCATCAGCGTAAAGCCACTCTGCAACCAAATACCAACACCACCACCAAGACAGTCCTCAATGTTTTTAATTTTCTCCTTTCATCACAGACCAGTCAAAACTGTGCTGAGGATGATGTTACAAGGAGTGCAAGATTCCAGTTCTTGACAAGCAAACACAATCTCCCAACAGACCCACCCAAAGGCAGGCCTGGTATAAAGCCCCCTCTCTTCCCAGCCTAGCCAGCTTGTGACAGTTCTCTGCAGCCTGCAGAGACTAGGAGCAAAAGTGGGACAGGGTGAGGATGCAGTTTGGAACTGGGGAAAAGAAGGCATGTAGATCTCTGCAGGCAAGAAATTTAGGTTTCTCTTCTGCCCTCCACTCCCCTTACTGGTACCCAGAACCCCTTGCTTTCCTTTTCTCCTCCCTGAAGTGAAGATAACTGGGTTCTTCCATACACTCCAACCTGTCCTCTCCCCTTCAAAGACTCTAGTATGCAGAGTCCATTCTCCCAGCACCCTTCTCTGCCTCCTGTAACCAGCTCTCAGTGCCCACATTCCCTCCAGAACTGGGGTCCCTGTAGCAGGCCCTTATTTCTGAGTGGTGCTGCTCAAAGACTTCCTGTGTGGTGCACGAGGGGTATACACAGAAAGCCTGAGAAGGCTCAGCTGGGACCCTGGTGATGGAGTATGTCTGCCTTTGGGGCTTTGCCTGTATCCTCTGGGCCCTTCCATTTCCAAGGTTGCCAATCTAACAGTTTCCCACTCTGGGTACCGACAGCTCTCTGAAGGTTCTGACAACCAGTGGCTTCCAGGCCTGTAAGTGGGGAGACCAGAAGCTCCAGAAGATCAATGTCCTGTCCCTAATCACTGACTGGAAATAGCAGATGAATACTCCAGCTACCTCTACGCTTGGTGGGATAACACTGAGGCTGTCTTCCAGGGCTCCCCAGCAGATCTGAGTCGCAAGTCCCAATGGTAGCCTGACTAATAACAAACTCTACTCACTTCCTTTCTTCCTCACTCCTGCACTCTCTTACCAGTGCTTTCTGGGATCACCTCCCAAAAAACTACTGGCATTGAAATTCTGTTTTGGGGAACTGAACATGAGATCAATAACCATGGGAAACTCCAAGAACTTGGAAATTCGAGGCAGACTGACAAATGAATGAGTGTGTCTCTGTGTCTGAAGAATGTGCACATATGGGGGAAACTGCCAAGAGTATCACAGTTATTAGATATTAGAAAGCTGATGGGGGGGAGGAAGGGTACTATAAAATCTTGATCGGCCTGGGTAATACTTATTAGAGGCATTTATATAAACCGCTTTTCATTTGTGTAATTACCACCAGCACAGTAACACACACAGATACATTAAATGAGTCACATAACACCTGCATTAAATTTTATTTGATTACTCATACTCATGCGACTCAACCTCACCCTTGTTTCCTGTGTGCTCGTCACTGGCGATCACACTGCAGACTCTTCTCACAACTGGAGGAGTGAATACTGTTGGGAATCAATCCTTTAGAACAGTGCCTCTCAAACTCAAGCAGGCATGAGACCCACCTTGGAGGGCTTGTTAAAACACAGATTGCTAGGCCCCCAAGTTTTTAATTCAGCAGTCTGGGAAAGAGTCAAGGATTTCTACCTCTAACAAGTTCCCAGATGAAGCTGACGCTGCTGGTCTGCAAATCACGCTTTGAGAATTAGGATTTTAAAGATGCGTAAACAAGAGGCGGGAAGCACTACAAGGCCTCACCTTCCAGGGGCATCTGCAACACCAGAGTCTGTGTGCTATTTTAAGAAATCAGGCGGAATCCTCTAGTGCTCTAGATCTGCTGTCTTAGTTATCTAGTGCTGCTGTAACAGGCGGGAGGCTTCAACAAGTAAAAAAGTTTTCCTTCCAATTTAGGAAGCCAGAAGTCCAAATTCAGGGCACCAGGTCTAGGGATAAGGCTTTCTCTCCTGGTCACCTCCTCTCAGGGGAAGTCCATGTCTCTTCAATTTCTGGTCTTTTTGGCTTTGTGGTGATCTTCATGTGGTGCAGCAGCTTTCTTTCTCCATCCATGCTTCTCAGTTTACTTGTTTAATCTCTTTCGTATTTCAGAAGAGACTGAACTCAAGATACACCCTACACTAATCCTGCCTTATCAACATAACAAAGACAACCCATTCCCGAATGGGATTACAACCATAGGCATGGAGGTTAGGAGTTACAACACACATTTTGGGGGGACACAAGTCAACGTGTATCTGTCAACTGAACCACAATTAGAGTTGGTACATTGACAGTTTAAACCAAACACACAGAATTCACGGTTACTCAACTCCCAGGAGACATGTGTTTGCTCATTTATTCACCAAGCATGTACTGAGGGCCCACTCTGTGCCAAAGACACTGTTAGGCAGTAGAGGTCTGGGCACTGTCCAAGGTACCTGTGAGGCACCAGGTCCCATTCTCTACGGACCTCAGTTTCCTAACCTGTAAAGGAGATAACTCATATCTAGGGCACCTTCCAGCTCCAGTATTTTACAAGAACACAGCAAGCTCACGGTTCAAGGAGAACAAATTCTGCCCACAGCCTGGGAAGCATGAAGTGCAATGCGGGCAAGATCTAGCTGCTCCAAAGAGCCCGCTCGTGACAGGGCAGGTGAAGCGCCGGCAGCAGTCCTGACCTCAGACTCTTCCGGCTGGTCAGAGTCCAGTTCAATTCAATGACTGCCCTAGTTAAAGGCGCTGCCAAGAAGGGAGGTTAACATTATGCCCTATACCGACTAAAGAATGTCAAAGCACCCAGCATGAAATCCATGTTCATAATTGGTACTCCCCTGATATATTATGACATTTAATCACTCCAACTGCTGAAGGGAAAACCAGAGCTGTTCACTAGAATTAAGGATGCTATGATAACCTCCTCAACTGGGGTTTTAAATGACCCTTGTGCTAACGGCTTTCCTGCTCTGAATGTAAAGCAGGATGTCAGTGGAGAGAGGCGGGGCAGCCACCTGCGAAGGGCAGTCACTAATGACACCACTCTATTTCTGAGAGGCTAGCTCCTGACTGAATCTCCAGATATTTTCCAGGCAACACACTGACCTTCCAGACTCCACGGAGACCCTACAGGAAACATTCTTGCTTTAATCTATTTTAGAGAGAGAAAGTGATACCTGGGGATGGCCACTGTTTCTCAAATCACCAGCAAATCAACGGTGGGACTGAGAAGAGAAGTGAGGCTGGCTGATTTCTGAATCACCCAGGCTGCACCTCTGAACACCATGTGGCCGGGGCTGAGGTGGGAAAGAACACGTTTAAAGCCAACAGCTACTCTAAATGTGTATGTCAGTGTGATGTTAAGGTTAAACCTGTTGGCAGAGTCCTGCTGTGGCAGTGTTAAGGAGCAGCAGCCATGGGGTGGGGTGAGCTTGCCCGCCTACAAACTGGAATGGCCCCTGCAATGCAGAACTGATGTTTTCTTAATCTTACGTAAAACATAGCTAAAATATAGTTTTCTATAGGTTTAGAAAACTATCTCTATTGATGTCCCACTTAAAAATTATGCAGCTTTGGTAGTTCAGTGGTAGAAGTCTCCCCTTCTGTGCAGGAGACCCACATTTGATCCCGAGCTGATGCACCTCACGTGCAGCCACCAGCATCCGTCGGTGGAGGCCTGGGTGCTGCTGACACTGAAGGAGTTTCAGCAGAGCTTCCAGACTAAAACGGACGACAGAGAAAGGTCTGGTGATCTACTTCCAAAAATCAGCCAAGGAAAGCTCCAAGATCACAACAGTCTCATCCACAACTGATCACAGGGATGGCCCAAGGACCAGGCTGCAGGGAGTCTCCATGCATTGAGGGGCTGCCTCTACCACAGCCGCTAGCACCACCACCACCATCAAAAACTCAAGTACCAACACTGAAACATACAAAAAGATAAGCACCTCGTCCCCAATTTTAACCTCGACCTCCTCAAAGGAAGCTCCCTAAGAAAAGAAATTGTGCCTTTATCTCAGTCCCCTGTACCCATTACCTAGCACAGTGCCTGACACCAAGGCAACACCTAACACATATCCCCTGAATAAAATAATGGGATCATCTCAGCCAGCCTGGCCAGTCGCTGGCAGTGTGGATGAGAACAGGGGTCCAGGGAGGCCTGTCAGGGCCTTTTTACCTGCTACTCATGGCGAGGCTGCTCCTAAGCCCATGTTTTCCCCTTACTCACGGGTAACGAGTCCCACAGGCTTACTACCGCCAGCAGAGAGTGAACAGTTTTCTTTATTCTAAAATAGCCCCAGAAGTTTGTGAGTCTATTGTTTTCTCTTGTGGTGCTGGGAGTTAGGAATAAGGGGGTGTTCAGCCTAGTCAGGCTGTCTGTGATTTCACAGGTTTGTCAGTCATGCTCTCATCTCAGGCTTGCTTTCTTTAGACTTGGAGCCCTGACCTTTTTCAGATGGGATTGCTCTAACCAAACTTGCCTCAGATTTATGATACTCTATTTCCTTCCCTAGTCACCACTGAAGAAACAGACACAATGACCTTATCAGATAAAATTTGGCAAATGAGGCAATGATGCTGGACCAAGTAATGCGAAGCCTACGAAGGCTTAGAAACATATTTTAATTAACACATGTAGGTGGGATCGTGGAAACTACAGCAAATAAAAGAGCATGGTAACAAACGTAACAGGATACAATGTTTCCCAAATGCTGGTGCCATTCCCTGCAAACCCCGGCGATCTCACCATTTACCTCTTTCAGGAACCCTGCCGACTAATGTCTACTAGTGGTCTACAGATTGAACTGCTCTTTCCAAAGCCACGTTGTGTGTCCCTGAGAAGCCAGGCTGGATGGGGAAGTGACTCTGCAGCACAGCTGGCTCCCATACCATTCACTCTGCATATTCGTCTCTAGTTTGATGCCAGACAGAGAAACATTCAGAGAGAAAAGAAACGGAACACTCACGGAGACGTCAAAACAGAAAACCATCCACAACAGCTGACACACCATTAACAGTGGACCACTGCAGTGAAATAAACACAGGCATGGTGCTCCTTGGGAAAGAAAAAGTAAAATAAGGGGAATAAAAATGGAGAGGTAGCAAGCTGATGCCCCCTAAGAAACTCAGTGGCAGATATATGCCCCCGTCAAGGGTGAACAACAAAGCTAAACCTGCAATATTATGCTCTCATTATGCTGAGTAAGGAGCAGAGAGCCCAGCAATAATATTTAGTGCTCAGTAAATGTCGCCTTGTGGAGTGACAGGCCAAAGGAGTTGGGGGTGTTAACACCACTGATGACCTGAAATCAAGTACCTTAGTGGAGCTTTCTCCTAGGAACCGGGCCTGATCCTGCTGCTGAATAGGCTGCAACATCCAGTCTGCTCAAGTCCATGTGGGGAAATGATCCCCTCCCAGATCCCGGAGAGACACAGTGACCTAGCAGAGGTTAATGCATCTCTGCATGAGAACCAAGAGACTCATTCTTCACTTAGATCAATCTCTGTTGCCATCTCCAAGGGCCTGGGAGATTTTACACTGAAATCTTTGTCAGCACTGTACCAAATGCATCCATCACTAAGCTCCAGCCTTTGAAAACGGCAGTTCTTGAGACACTGCCCAGGGTGAAAAAAAGGCCGAATCTAACTGAACTTTCAGGAGGAGTTTGGCACACAGGAGCATCGTTATCTGAACTGAAGCACAGCCAGATTTCTGTGTTAATTCCCCAAGAGGGGAGACTCATCAAGAACCTTATTTCTGGATCAGCAGCAATATTTCAGAGTATTAAAAATGGGTTTTGGAAAATTTTTCTCATTAACCAAATCAATTTTCTCCCAGTACTATATATGTCAGAGATCCACCTCCTGTGCTTTAAGTGCCTATAAAGCCTGTAAATGGCTTTAAATGCATGGCCCAAGCCAAGGAATGGTTTAGTTATGCATTTGCTCTACTGTTAGCAAGTCCTTCTGATGGAGATACCTGGACTGATGCTTTAACTGAAATGCACTGTATCTGGTTTGGGTCTTTTCGTCTTTTGAGTTAATTAAAAAAAGTACTCAGAGCAGCCGAGAACTGGCCAAACCTGTTTCTGTTCTCAACTTAAGCACACGTGAAAGCAAACAGAGCTGTAAAACATACTGCGACATTTCCAAAGGGTATTCCATTTTCAACATCCTCTATGATAACTATTTTACGTATGCAGTCAGTGAACACAGTTAGCCTAAATTTATATGGCTACTTACATGTCAAACTCAACCCCAACTTTCCCAAACAAAAATGTTTTAGTAAAATAAAAATTTCGACCTAAAAAATGGTGTGTGTGGGGGGGTCAGGGAGCGCTGACCAAATTAAGTGAGAAATCCATAAAACATTAGTAACAGACCTCCCCTGAAGCCCCTAAATTTTGATGCTCCTGTCTGTGAATCTCTCAGTTGTAGTATAAAGGGGCTATTATTTATAACTAGAGAAGAATATAATATTCAAAATTTAAGGGTGAGGTGAAGGGGAACTTAATTACTGTATCTCCCGAAAGAAGAAAAACTAAGATGCCTACGCTCAACCACTGTAGAGTCTTTAGCAATCCAAACCCTGAACTCTTTGAGCTCTTTGGAGGGACCATGACATTTTAAGGACTCAGAGTATTCAACATCCTTCCGGAGTCCTTAATCACTGACACATTTCCAAGTGACCACCCCAAGCCTAAAAGGCTTGTAAAAATGAACTGTGATTACTACCCTTGAAATGTCTCTACCCTACTTACGGACACAGGCCATGCACACAAAACACAAGACCAACCAATGCAAGCTAGTGCTGAATTAGTGCCTGAGGAAAGAACTGCCAAAGGAAAGATCTCCGCAGCCTCAAGGTGGGAGGTGGCGCCTTTTATGGCAGACAGAGACTGGATCCCATCCTCTCACTGAAATGGGCTTCTAGCCCCCATCACTGTGTACTGGGCTGAGTCCTGCAGATCTCCCTGAGTCTGACTGCACCTCCTCAGGGAGGCCTTCACGGCCAGTCAATCTAAAATAGGTGGGTCTTACCCACCACCCACCTATCACGGCACCCTACTTTTGCTCTTCAAGAGCATTTATTTTCATTTGTAATAATATTTATTTTTCCTTGTTTAATATCACTCGATTTTTAGATTGTTAAATTCCTTCACAGCTGGTGTTCATTTTGTTACCGTTTCACTTCTGAATGCCAGACACCTAGAACAATATCTAGCGCACAGCAGATGGCCTATAAACACAAGCCTTCAAGAAAGGGTTCAACAAAAAGAAATGCGGAAAACCATTCCAACGAGGGGGAAGGTATAAACTGAGATGTAGAGAACAGTAAGAAGAAGAAGGGACTGGAGTCAGAAAAATAAGTTAGCAGATGAGACGGCATCAGCATGCTAAGTAAAGAGACTGGAGAGCCACGAACTCCACACTGAGACGTCGGGGCTTTGGCCTGTAGCAACAGGAAACCAAGGAAGATTTGAGTTACGGAAAGGTCAGTACACAATATTTCAGGAACACAATACGGCAACCACCAAGAAAGACTGACTAGATGAGAAGCCTGGATGCAAGCAGGCTGCAGTGATCCCAGGTAGGTGGCTGGGAACAGAGGCAGGGCAGTAAGGACAGAGACTTGGACAGGTTACTTTGATGACAGACAGGCAAGACGGGGGGAAAAGGAAAGGTTCAGAGTCCGGGACACGTGAGGTCTGAGCTATCCTTTACAAGGTCTGTCTGGCTTGAGGCTTTTCCACTTCTCATTTGTCCCACTTATTTCAAATAAAAAATTGGTACAAAAGCATCTTGACCTGCAAATTAAGGTCATGGTGAGTTCTGCAGCTGGTAAAAAATGCATGATAAAGTCACAGGACGACTACACTATTATGAGGAGAGTAGGTATGGTCACTGCTTTGTGACAGGGGCTTGGAAGACTCTCACGTTCTTTTGGCAAAAAAGCATGCAGGGAAGAGTCAGAATGGAATCTCCACAGCACAAGGCAGCTTCAAAAGGCAACAAGCAGCACATCCTGTACAGCCTCCTACTGGGGATGTGGGGGCTCTGGATGGGCCATGCACATCAAGCTAGATACGGGCTCACTGAAAGACTGGTCCCTTCAATTGATCAGTAAAGAAGGAAGCACATCACGTTCCTTGATGAAGCATTATCAGGTGCCATGAGACAAGCCAAATCTTATCACAAGGCAAGATGTTATACAACAGCAACAGGACCTGAAGACCTGGAGGCACTCCGAGGAGAATGGTTAGGACAGAAGCAGGCTGTGATCAAGCCACCTGAGAAGAGGCAGAGGGAACTGGGTTCCTGGTAAGGAAACCAAAAAAGTTGAGATCGGGAGAATGCAACTGCAAATATCTCAACAACCCAAATCAACTCCTTCATCAGAGAAATTGCCAGCAATACCTGTATCACTCTGCAGGCCACAAAAGCAAAATATGACGGTCTTCCATGTGGGACAGCAGCAAAGAGAAAAAATGCTTTAGTCTTCGTATCAAAAAGAAAAAACTTAAAACTTTCTCCTAGGAGGCCCCCAAGTTACTTTCCTTCATACACACAGAATTTTTATCTTCTCCTATATTTGTGTGCGGAAGTAAGACGGTGCTATAATAATTTGGTATGAAAGAAGAGGAAATGAAAAGTAACTGCTAACTAATGCAAAAACAAAATTTCAGCTCACCTACATTCTAAACAGAATCCTGTTAACACTTAGAAGCTCTGGAAAGCAACTGGCTTTCCACATGTATCAATTCCGAGATCTTAAGCCTCTCAAAACTTGAGTTTTCTCACCTAGAAAATGGAATCAAACAGTGGGACAGAATAAATACTGGCTAAAAATCAACAGAAACCATTTCCAAAGCCAACTCCTCACAGATTCGACTGGACTATAAACCATAAAATAACGCCCATGAAGAGTGTGCTTCTTAGTTCAAGTAGATACACGAGACTAAATGGGTGGCTCCCGTCCAGAGGTGGGGTGAGAAGGCAAAAAGAGACAGAAGCTGGATGAATGGATGCAGGAAACTCAGGGTAGAAAGGAGGAGTGTGCTGTCACACAGGGACTACAACTAGTGTCACGTAACACTATCTGTATCAATTTTTGGATGGGAAACTAACGAGCTGTAAACTTTCACTTAAAGCACAATTAAAAAATCAATAGGATGCCTATCACTTTTTACATAAAGATAAATGCCATTAAAAAAAAAATTTAAACCCAAAAAATGAAACCACGAAAGTATGGAGCGGGAAGGAGGGAATAGAGATTCTTTTGTAATTTTAGAGAGGGGAAGATGCAAAATCTATTAGAAGTTATTTAAAAAAAGATTGAGAGATTCAAGCACATAAAAATATTTAATTTCTACATGGTAAAAACACACAAAGCACCATAACCAAAATCAAAACTCATATCGTAGATAAGGAATCAACTCTTCATATATAAAAAGATCCTGCAAATGAGTAAGGCAGAGATCATCAATAACAAGAGAAAAATGAAAGGAAGTAGAATCCAGAAAAAGAAACACAGTGGTTTTTAAATATATCAGAAGATGTCAATCTCACTCATAAGAAACACAACATTAAACTAATACCTGTGGACTCCAAGACATGGCCACACCAAAGTGCAGAGCAGAAATGCTCCATAGGTTTTTCCAAGGCTACAAAACTTTATGCACAAATCCTTTCACACAGCTGTTCAGCTTCTAGAAATTTACCTTAAAACGATTCTGTATAAGGATATACATTGCAGTATTCTTTCTAATTAGTAAAAGCTAGGGAATACCCATCTAGAGGTAACTTTTAAAATAAATGATAGTATACCCACACTATGAAATACTATAAACTATAAAACAGACGAAGAAACTCTTCAGGTACTTAATAAAAATAATTTTCAAAAACAGTGTAACACAGGGCAGTATTTATAACACATCATCATTTATCTTAAAAAGAAAAAAATGGATTAACACAGTGGAGTGCTTAACTTAAAAAATGCTTAACACTGTTGTGTAAACTGCTGTCAAGTCGGCCCCCATGTCATGGAGACCCCAGAACTGCCTGATTGGGTTTTTTGGCAGCAATCTTTACAGAACCTGTTTGCCAGGTGTTTTTTCTGCAGGGCCACTGGGTAGCTTGAAACCACCCATCTTTAGGTTTGCAGCCAATTACAAACAAATTGCACATTCCAGCCTCTGTATATGCTTATATATTTCTGGAGGATACTCAAAAAGGCTAGGGAGACAAGTTGCGTATCTGAGGTAACCCAAGGAAGGGGAGGGAGATTTTTCATAGTATATTCTTTGATTTCTTTTAAATTCCATCCCTGTTCATATAATTTTTTACTGTTGTTACTTAATGCCCAGGGCACAAGTGTTCTGTTTTCAGGTTTGCTTTGTCGAGATTTCTAGAATCAGTAAGATGTGGGGGTTGTACGAGACAAATAATCCCTCTGAGGGCATGTAGGCAGCACAAGACCTTGGAGACGGGAAATTTTCACCCCTGAACTGTCATGTAAGAGACAAGAGGCCACTCCATGCCACCGCACCTCAAGTCCCAGTGCTCTCTCCACTGTCCTAGGGGTCCACACAGAGGGCTTGGTTCTCCAGTATCATCTGCCTTCAGGGCGGCAGACAGCACAGTAGAAAAACTCAGGATTGCAAGTCCATTGCGTAACAGACACAAGCCATCCCTGTGATTTTTAGGGAGGCTCTGTTGAAAAGAACTAGCTCCAAAGTGGAAAGGAACCAGAGTGTTTACCCAGACCATAACATTTCAACTGAGTTTACATGCCTTTCTGGCTGTTTAAATTAGGACAGCCAAGAACAGACTGCCAGACAAATTGTCATTTGTAGGCCCCTGGTGAGCTCCGGCAGTTTTCCACCTGTCCAGACAAATAAACAGGCCATTTTGAGTTATGGACAGGTGGTCCCTGTGGCGCCAGAGACTGGGTCATTGGAGCTCACGAGAAGACAGAGCAGAATGCCTGGGAGAGCCCAGCCCAGCATCGGGGCCCTGCTCAGCACCTACAGCCCAGCAACGTTACTCTTACCTGCTGGCCACACAGCCGGTGGCATAGAAAGGAAATGTCTATGTTCAAAGTCACACAACACTGTTTAAAAGGAAGAAAATCAGGGCAACGACCACAACAAAGAAGCAGGTAGCAACAGTGACTAAAGAGAAATGGGAAAGGAGTTAAGTGAGAGTTAAGCAGTAAGCTGTGCTGAATGGAATTCTAAATTTCTCTTAAAGGAGAAATTAACTGAAAACAGAGAAAGCAGCTCCGTAACTACAGATGCCACCTTCCCTCCTATACCTGCATGGCTGGCTGTCTCACTGGTTTCTCAGAGAGGCTAGCCTCACTTCACCATAATGCCTACCATCCCATGTTCTCTACCCCCTTCAAGCTTTCTTTTTCTCTTTAGCAGTCTTATCACCAACTAGAATACCATAAACTTTATTCTCTGTCCTCTTTTTGATTCTCCTTCCTCTCTAATTTTCTAGAATGTCTGGGAGGTGAGTTCATTGTAGTATCCCTAGTATTTAGAATAGTACCTGAAACATAGCAAGCATCCAATAAATTAGTTAAATGAATATTTGTAATAAAAAATCATTCAATTTTACATTATCACCAATTATGTAAGAATATCCCTACTTACATCTAAGACATTGACGTTTGGAAATAACATAAGATGCAGTGTTGTCTCAGTTGTCATCAGACCCCAAACTTATGGTGACCCCAGGCACAATGGAGTGCAATGCTGCCTGGCCCTATGCCATCCCCAAGGATTGGCTGCAGACTGAACAGCTGTGATCTACTGGGTTTTCACTGCCCAACGTCTGAAAGTAGATCACCAGGACTTTCATCCTAGTCTGTGTCAGTCTGGAAGCTCCACTGAAACCTATTCAACATCACTGCAACATGTTAGCCTCCACTGACAGGTGGTTGGTGGCTACACATGGGGTACACTGGTCAGGGCCTGAAACCGGGTCTCCCAGATGGCAGGCCCTAAATTATATACAATCACTCACTCTGCATTCTACTGAGGCTACTTTCTAGAAAAACAGAAGGAAAAGATACAAAGAAAAAAAGAAATGAGGTAACAACAATTAACAAAAAATGGGACACGCACATGGATAGACAATTTTCATATTGTTAGCAATTTCCAAATACCACAAAATCCCTACATAGTAACTGACGGTACCTCTTCTGATGTGGCTAAAGGAATCAGGTTGTTTATGAATGAACTGGAGGCAGGCAGTAGGTGTGGTAGGCAGGGGAAGTGAAAATATAATAGTGGGTAAACACTGGCAAAAATGTTAAAAATAGAAAAAGAACTCTGATACAGAAGTCTGAAAAGAAAGGCTGTATTAGAAAAACCTATGCTCAATTCCACCAGTAAAAATAAGAACGAACAGCTGAAATAAACGAGACAACAAAGGAAGAAGAGGGTATACAGACAGGAAAGGGTAGAGACAAAAGAGGAGAAAAGAGCAAAGGAGGAAATAATCAAAAAATACACAGGTATGATGAGAAGAAAAGATAGAAACAGCAGCAGTGAGAAAACATGAAGAAGCAGAGGAAAGCATGCAAGTGAGGAAGGAAAAGATACGCGAGGCTTCTAGACTCCAGGGGTGACCGTGGGATGGTCTAGGGGTTGAACACACTGGAATTCTTGCTAGCTAACTCAGAGCCAGGTTTCCAGAATGACAGCTGAGTCACAACACTGTGGCATATCTACTCTTAGCACCAAGGCTAACTGGAAATGCCCTGGTTTTATCAAATAGAAACAGTGAAAGCTTACTAAACCCAACCCACTGCCATTGAGTCAGGTCCGACTCATAACGACCCTAGAGGTCAGAGTAGAAAACCACTAGAAGGGTGTTTCATCTAAGACAAAACTTGTGACTCCCATTTATATTGGGAAGCAACTTAAATAGACACTCGGGCTCCAATTTGTCCTGGGGGTAGGCGTGTCACATTCTTGTTCAGAGTGGGAGGGCTTTGCTCAGCAAAAGGCACTACACAGCACACTTTAGATAACAAAGAACAATACGTACTGAAGAACTGGTGTGGGAAGCTTAACCAGTATCAGCGGAAATTCAAGCCCAATCTCTGTATTTTATATGTATGCCATTCTTCTTGCACACCCAAACCTAAAGGGTTAAAAGCAGGCAAAGCCTGTGCAGAGGTGAACCAATCAGCTTTTCTGCTGATGACATCATGCCTGTAACTGGCCATCATGCTGGAAAAGGCAAGTTGTCTGGGACCTGGCCTGCAAGGGTGCCTTCCCTGCTGCTGTCACCTCACTTCTCATCAAGGGACTCAAGAGCCAATGGGCCTCCTCAATCATTATTTCAGATGAAACCAGGACATTCCCAAGATCCCTGATCAGAAATTATTCTCAGCTTATGCAAAATGCATACAAAGCAAGTCCCTGAGCTTCGCCCATTTCCCACTTGTTTAATATTTATGAAAGCTGATTACTAAACACATTTATCACTTAAGCCTTTAGCCAAGTTTTAAATGACTCAAATGTTTATGCTAAGTAGACAAGCGGTCTTCTGTGGCTTTCTCTTTCATAAGCTTCGCTTCCATTCAAAGGCACGATGTGAGAGACCTATCTGACCCTGCAGGCTTTTTATACATTCAAACCACAATCTGGCCAGGAAGCTATTTTCGTTCTTCTTATAAGGTATTTATTTCAGACATTAATTGCTGCTGCTGCTGTTGTGCATGTACTAGCGTGTGCATCAGACAGCGCAGGGACAGAGGATGGAAAATACATTTAAAAGGAGTCTAACAGGAACTCACGGCTCAAATGCTGGCGGCACTGCTAACCTGGTGGAAGGGAAAACAGGTCTCTCCCAAAACTGAAGTGAGAAATACTTCAAGTCAAATTATCAGCGTCTCCTGTTTCCCAGCACCCTGAACATGCAAGCCTTCCGTTCATTTGCCAATGAAGATTAATTTACAATTTACACGCAAAAGCCATGCTTCCTGCTCCAGCACACAGCCACTGAGACTTGCTGACAGTCAATAGAAACAGTGCTAAAGATGTTCTAGGCTGTGCTGGGTCCTGGCAAGAAAAAGATGGCACATTCAAACTGGGCAGCTCCAAGAGTTTAGTAAAGGGATTATTTCCATGGGTTTGAGCAGGCCTGAGGGAGAGCAGCAAAGCAGTCTAGTAACTGGGGGCCTGAGGGGTCAGAGGGAGGCACTGGTTCCCAGAACCCAGGAGAGCAGCCGCGGGGAGAGGACCACCTCACAGGGGTGGTGGCCTCCAGTGGAGGGACACAGCTAATCCAAGATGCCGCTGGCCTATTCACGTAGTGCATACAGGTCAGCCTCCTGCAGGACACACAGAGGAGTAAGGAATAGGGCTACGGGGCAGATGATATCCTGCAAAGTATCTAACAATTGGAGACCGGTTTAAAAAACAACCAACCAATATCGTGAAACAACAATACAGCAGAATATCAAGCCTTTTACAATAAAGATCTTTTGGACTGAATAATGTCCCCCTCCAATACAGTTAGAATCCTAATCCCTATTATTTAAGGATGTTATCCTGTTTGGAAACAGGGTTTCCTTAGTTACGTTAATGAGGCCACAGCAGTGTAGGGTGTGCCCTAAACTAACCACTCCTGAGTTATAACAAGAGCAGATCAGACACAGATGCAGGCAAACACCACCCAGGGCCTGGGAGGGTTCTCTAACAGCAAAGGAAGCACAAGGATGACCAGGAGACATTAGGGACTGGGAAAGGCTCTCAAAATGAATCAGCATGGCCAAGACCTTGACTTTGACTTTCAGCCTCCAGCCTTTGGAACACTAAATCTGAGAAAACAAATTTCTGCTCTTTAAAGCCATTCACCTGTGGTGTCTGTGTCACAGCAGGGCTAGTAAGACAGGTCTGGATGCAGACGTATTGACACCACCATCACAAGATAGCCACAACATGTACAAACCAGGTAAGAAATGCAAATTATAAATCAGTAAACATGTGAGAGCCTGAAATTTGGATAGATGAGGTCTGACAAGTTCACAAACTCATCCTAGAAGAAGTGCTACACACCTCACTGCTGAATATCACTATGGTCACCTTTGAAGTCCTCCCCTTGGGACGCTATGCACTGATACCAGTGCCTAGTCCACCCTTTAAAGCAATTTTGGAACTTTTTTTAGAACGGCTAATCAGAGCTGTCATTGTATTACCCTTAATGTTCTGAATGTCATCAAAATGTCTTCTTTTCAATACTTCCTTTATCTTTGGGTAAAGGAAAAAGTCATTGGGGGCCAGATCATGTCAGAAGGGAGGGTGTTCCAATACAGTTATTTGTTTCCTGGCTAAAAACTCCTTCACAGACGACTACACAATTAAGTTTGTCAACTTGCCACCATGCCACTGTGCATACTGGCCATTGCAGAAAGAGTTCCAAGATTGCTTTGAAAGGCAGACTAGGTGCTGGCACTGGTGCACAGCTTCGCAGGGGAGTACTTTGAAGGTGACTGTAGTGATATTCAGCAACAAGGTATGCAGCACTTAGAACAAGTAAGTTCACAAACTTAATTGTCCGACTTCTATATCAAAACATTAACAACACATAGAGGAATGTAGGTGACTTTCCCAATTCTCACCTCCACACTTTTAAAGCTGTATTTCAGTATAGCTTCTCAGCTTATAATTTCTACTATACCCCAGAGATCCCTAAAACAACAAAGAGTGCTTTGACTGCACTGGAGAACACAGAAAATATCTCTTGAAGCTTAGATTTACACCGCCTCTTAGGCCGCTGTGCTCTTTTAAAGGCAAATTCTATTTATTTTTTGTCAACAAAAATTAATAGGAAATGTCGGTAATGGAAGCTATCACAGAGGTTTATCTTAATCAGGCCAACTTTCAGAAGTCATTTTTCCAGGCTAATTAACCAGCTGTAAAGAGAGATTTGTGTTGGAGAAAAGTGAGTCCCAAATCTACCACCTGTGCATGTCACCCAGCTATAAAAAAAAACATCTTCCCCAACAACTAACCAATCTGCTGGCCATTCACAAAGAATGAAAAATAAATGGTAGGGTGCCTGCAGATTTCTCTCTTTCTTCTTCTCTCAGCATTACGCAGAAAAGCTCATTAATTTCTCACAAAACAATGGGAGGCTCCTGGCCTACTTTTCTGGGCTGGGCCATTTGTAGCTGGGGTGGGGCAGAGACTCACAGGAGGAGCAGATGGAAGGGCTTGTATTCCACTGCTTCCCACAGCCACACAACCACCACCCAGCCTCAGAGGACCACCTTCAAAGAGCTCTGCCTGTCTTACGGTCTGAAGACACTCCAGGTCTCAGTTTCTGTTCTCCAACGCTCCAGACACAATAACAATATTAACATCTACCACCCACTCAACACTTCCCACACACTAGTTACTTAAACCCATCTTCTCTCACTAGGAAAACAACTATGAAGCCTCCATTTTTATAAATAAGTATGATGAAGCCAAGGCTTCATGAGGCCACCTATGCACCAAGGTGGAGTAAATCAATGGCAGAGATAGGCCTCAAAACCAATCTGCTGATCCCTAAGCCTGAGTCCTCGCCACTACCCTGCAGTACCTTCGAGGAGTGGCCTGCCCGATTCACTCACAGGCAACACTATCTGTGCAGGGATGACAGCTGCCCAAGCCCCAGGAGGATTCCCCACCCTCCCCAGGCCTCATGGTCCACAGCTGAGCAGGACCAAGTTTCTTCACAGCAGCTTTCTCCATCTCCTGGAGATCTAATGATAAGAAGTCATCAAGCACAGGATATGGCAAAGCAGCCGTCAGGGGTAGGGTGGGGAGCAGCATTAACTAACGCCTTGTTCAGGAAGAGAGTGCCAAAGCTGTAGGTTTAGCACCAATCACTTGGAGGAACGCTGCTGGTTTCTCATTAGACAGAGATAGCCACAAACACCAAGTATAATATGACTTAAAAGCAAAGTTGGAGAATTACACGTCAAGGGTCCTGCAAATGTTTATTATGTAAGCAAAGCTTAATCTTTTGAATTCTTCCCAATACGACCTCAATTCCCTTTATTTATTTTTCAAGCGCTGGTCCTAGCTGCACTACAGAACTGGCCCAGGGACCTGGACCTCCAACAGCCCTGGTTCTACTGTACCCACCTGCAGTGTCTACCCGCACATGAACCTCCTCTCACTAAGATGCCATGAGACAACTGGTTTACTGGCCCACACAGCCAATGTGAATTACATTAGGCTTTGCCTTGGAGAGTTCATGTTTCTTCTTCAGGAGGAAATGGTACAGTTCACAAAGCTGCCGGGTAGTGATGCATGTTCACAGGGCAAGACAACACGTGAAGAACCACCTAGCTCTACTAACCTCTTGGGGAAGGGGAGGGTATTCAGGAAAGGGAGCCATAAACAACAGGGAATTTGTTAGACTGGTTTGGAAATGTTCTCCGAGGGGCAGAAGAGTGGTTCTAAAGAAGACAAGAGAATGCAGGGCTGCACTTAAAGAGGTACCTGCATTATTTCCATTTTAGAGACTGTCCCCTACTTTTCAAGAAAACTTTCTTTTAGCCCATTTGAATGATTCTGAGAAACTGACTGTCAAATCCAGTATTCAAATCCTGGCCTCACATTAAGGCCCTCTCACTGTCTGGTTCCAACCTCACCTTCTACCCTTAATTCTTATTCTCTCCTATACAAATTCTGGGAACCCTGCTGGCATGGCAGTTAACAGTTATGGCTGCTAACCAAACAGTCACCAGCCTAGCTCCTTGGAAACTCCATAGGGCAGTTCTATGCTGTCCTGTAGTGTCGCTACGAGCTGGAACCAATTTGACAGCAACGGTTTTGTACCAATTCTACACTCCAGAGAAAGCAACTGACCTAAGCTCTCTCAACTCCACGTTTATTTTTGCTCATGCTGTTTTTTCCATGGGCCAGATCTTTTCTTCATCCCAGTAGCTTCAATCTGGTTTGAAGCAAAACCCTTGGTTCTTTAATTCAACATTCCATGTGAGTTTTCTGGGATCCTTCCTTCTGCCCCTCAGTTATATCACAGCATAACGCACTTATCATTAGCTTCCTCTCAAAAGGCCTCAAACTCTTTCACTACCTTATTCTATACTTGACTGCAAATTAGTAAAACTCTGTTTTGAAAAACAAATACAGAGGACACATTCTTACCGGGGCCAAGACCTATTACTTTCATAGGATTTTTCCTTATGCTGCTTGACATCCAGTTTTGACTCACTAAATCTTAGCTTACTAAACAGTGAAAATCTTTTGCAAAGGACTCCTCTGACCCTGACAATCCGGGTCCCAAGCCTCATCTTATCTGGAGAGAACTATGCTGGTGGAACTGCCCCTGCCCTGTTCCCACATTGGGTTTGGTTTACATAACTTTGCAGCTGCAACCCAAATAGAACTGGGCAAGGCATTTAGTCTACAGATTGTTCAAATGGACATGTCAGCTGTACTGTTCCCCTCCTTGTCGAGAGCTAAATTCATCTCCTGAAAATGTTCCTGGGAGACAGACCCAGTCTACTTCAAAGGCAGCTTCCTCCCAGCCAGAAGCTTGTGAGCGTGGCACTTTAACACTCCCTGAGTGTTTATCAAACTTTCAGAAACACATTCTTCTGCCTAATAAGACATGCCACAGGTCAGTGGAAAATATCTGAGGAAACACATTTTCAACCATTCTATCACAGCAGTAATGAAAGGAACCTAGAGTTTCACACTCCAAAGGTTTTCTCCTACTGTCTCTCTGTCTCCTGAGCCCTTAGCTCACTGCCTTACCAACCCGGGAGCGGACACTTCTGCTGGAACGGGCACTTGCTGTTCCAGGGCAACACAGTAACAACAGTCATGGAGGAGCAAGGAAGCAAAAAGGGCCTTTTGGCTGCTCTTTCGGCAGCTTTTCCCAAAGCCTCCCTCTCCCATAGATAACCCGGATCTTCCTCCTTCCTCCTGAAGGACTTATAGGAAGCACTCTCCCTCTTCTTAAGCATCTTCAGGGTGACTGTGACTCTCTCAGTGGGACTAATGGAATCCAAATATTTTCAAACAGCATGTCACTTCTAGGAACTGCCCCTCCCTTAGCCCTGCTCAGCTGGGGCCCCCACCTTTAGGTTTAACCATTAATGGATCTGTCCTCTGTGACCCAGGCAGTAAGATCCCCTGACCCAACTATTTTGCTTGCTTTCCTCACAGTTGTCAGCAGCACACAGGTCACAGGTCACAGTACAGAGGAACCAGGGTGACCCTGGCCCTGATCCCAGACCCAGGAGTCAGCACACAGGGGGTACTATGGTGGGCCACAGCCAGCCCAGAGATCAGTGATGTCACGTCGGGCTTACCTCATCCCACTCCGAGGCAAAGGAGGGCGACTTTTCCAGCCTCTTCTTGCCAATACTGCAATTGGACAAGGACTCACTCCGGCTCCCCATTGTGGTGTCCTCTGTGGGTGAGCAGGTCAGGAGATCAGAGTCTGACTTGGACAAGCTACGGCTGAGTTTGAGTTCAGCTTTGGGTTTGCTGGTGGGAGGGGCTCGGCTCCTGGCCCCACTCCGGTCTCCTTCTTCCTCGGCACCACCAGGGTGCAGAGATGCTGTATGAGTCAAAGTTTTAGGGTGCGATTGGCTGTTGGTGGTGGGCAGGCCTGCAGGGTAACCCACTCTCATACTCTGGTCCAGGCCACTGGGCTGGGAGGCAGCAGGAGTGTGCACGCCTGTCTCCTCCAGCTGCATGCTGGCCTCGTGGCAGGCACCCTGTGGCGGGGGCTCTTCTGGATTGCCCTGGCCAGTGGCAGAGAGCAGCTGGAAAGGGTCCTGCCCAACCTCGCACACTGGGGAGGAGCCGTGGAGGAGACCTGAGAACTGCTCTGGGACCTGCCCGTCCTGCCCCTCCGCAGAGTCCTGGCTCCGGCTGCTGCTGCTCCGCCTGTGGTCTTGGAGTAGACGGAGAGACAGAGAAATAACAAATTAAATGTGGCAAAAATCAACCAAGTTCCAGTGCAGCAAGTGTACGGCAGGGCAGAGGGATTCTAAAACAGAAAGGCAGAGAAGTCGGACGGGCTGGGGAGGGGAGAGAAGGACATGTGGAGAGAGAGGAAGGAAGAAAACAGTTTCATATTGTTCTTAATGTTCAATTTGTACCCAAAGTCAGAGCATTTATGAAATTCCAAACACTGGCCTGATTAATGCTATCTGGCAGCCGTCCCTGTTGTTGGATTTCTGCTAACAGTAACGACCAGACCTTGCTATATAAGGCGAGGAGAAGTGTTAACTATATCCTACAGACAGGACACAGGAGAGCAGAGCGAGAGTGAACAGGAACAGGAGTGAGAGAGCGCGAGAGCCAGAGCCAGAGCGCCAGGCAGCAAGCGTGAGCGAGTGAGCGCGACTCACTCCTCGAACATCTGATACATTTCCATAAAGGCCAAAGTGTTATTTAGAGGCACCCGCCCTCCTTTCCTCTGGCAAGCAGTGACAGGGAACAACAAAACTGGAGGTCATGAGCCACAACCTGCCACTTCTGGAATTCCTCTACTGAAAGTGCAAAACAAAAACAGCAGAGAAATCACTGCTTCCTTCCTCAGAGGGGAGCTATTCAGAGTTCCACGCCTCATCCTTCCTTCCTCAGGGAGCACAGACTTTTCCTTTTTTTTTTTTTTGAGAATGTGCACATCTCACTCCTTCCAAAGCCTCCCAGCTGCTCCTATTTGTTTAAGTTTAACCTTAGTTGATCCACGGAAAGGAAAATTTGTCAGTGCCAGGAGACAGTTGCAGCTCTTTCAAGAACTCCCTTAACATCCCAGAAATCTGACACTACTGGCTCATGGGGCCAACTACTACTGTACACTCGCCCAGGATATCAAATACCTCTGCCCTGAGGCAGCGTATATAATTGACCAAATCAGAGTGCGACAGCAGCACTACAGGGACACCCAGGGGCTTCCCCTGTAGGAACTCAGTCCCATTGAAGATTTTAACTCACACTGTCCAGATGGATATAGCCTCTGTTTACCAACAGCTTACATTCCAAAGCTCATATTTAACTTACTTTTTTCTTGGGAAGTATGAATCTGTGACATATAAGGTCTGACAATTAAGTTTGTGAACTCATCCCGGAAAAAGTGTTACATACTTCATTGCAGACTGTCACTACGGTCACCTTCCAAGCACTGTGCTTGGAGAGTTATGCACCAATGCCAGCACCTAGTCCACCCTTCACAGCACTTTTTCTAGGATGAGTTGAATTTGCTGACAGCTCTGCTGAACATTCCGGAAAAAGAGTCCCCAAATGGCTTTGAAGGGTGGACTAGGCACTGGCATCAGCGCACAGCTTCTCAAGGAGTGTACTTTGAAAGTGACCACAGTGATCTTCAGTGATGAGGTACGTGACACTTTTTGTAGGATGAGCTCGTGAACTTCACTGTCAGACCTCATATACACCAAATGTTTCCCCATTCTATTCAAAGGTCCCGAGAACTAGTTGTGAGGCCGGAAAGTCTTAGAACTGAAAGGGCCGAGTTCAACTATTTTTACAGATGAGAAATCTTACGGCTCACAGGACTTTACGGGTTTGCCCAAGGGTAGTGGGAAAAAGAACCTTGGGGTCTGATCCCTGGGTCTGGTCCTGGCGGTGCTGCTCCCTAGCTGTGTGGCCTTGGAAGCAGCTTCATCTTGCCAGCTCTCAGTTTCTGTGGTAAATGGGTTTGACTGCATAATCTTTAAAATCCCTTCTATGTTACGATACTGAGGAGACTCTAAGTCTCCATCAGGCCATGATGTCAAACATTCCCTGTCAGGAAGTGCTGCAGAGTTCTGCCTGGGTGCCTTTCCTGTTGTTGCCCAGTCAGGATCAGCTCTCCCTCGTCATCACGCCCATGGACCCTTCTTGAAGCTCAGTTCTGCAAGTGAAAAAAGCAGCAAGCGAGAAAGGAGTACAGAAAGATCAGCACTGCACAATAATCTCCACGCCCACGCACGACACCAGTGTCCCACAAAACACTGGTTCCTCCCAGGCAGCCTCTGAGGAAGGAGTCTAACAACCAGCTCTCACAACGAGCCTCTCTCCCTGAAGTTCCAGGAGGGACACAGTCCTATTAACCCCACCTTCTTTAGAAGAGTAGTTTAGTCTCCAACAGTCCATTCAGCTTTTGGCAAGACTACAGAGGCTGCAGAGGAGGTGGCCAATTTGCTCCATTTTATGGCTCTAGTTACTTATCCTCGGGAGCCCAGAGGTATGAACTTTGGTTTCTCCTTCCTCTACAGTTGACCATTTCAGGACTTTCACACCCCCAGCTCACAAACCCCACACCCCAAAGGTCAGGTCCAAGCACTGAATAACGTGAACCATTTCCCTAGAGAAGAAGAAATGCTAAGTTCACAGGCATTTCATACAGCTTAACTCAGACCCCAGGAAGCTACAACTTCAAGACTGTGAATGTCATATATGACAACTGGCAGCTGGAACAAAGCTGCCATGTGGTGCTGCATGGTGGGAACACAGCAGGATGTCATATGACCATATTAGAGTGGGTAAGTCACAGCACTTCCCTACTGAAGCCGGTGGAGTCAACGTGGTTACAGAATTTGCCCTCTCTGGGACTACACTAAGCTGGAATCAACTCGATGACCACGGGCTGGGTTTGGTTTTGGAACTAAATTCTAATGGCCAATTTCCTACCAATCCTTAGAGGCCAAGGAACAATGTCCGCTTGACTGCATTTGAAGGCAGCAAAAGACTTTGGTAACAGGAGTACAAGCTCCTACTCCTTTGTATCAGCTTCCAGCTTCTGATTTAACAATTGTTTGGGCGAAAAAAACACCCCAGTCCAGAAGGAGAAGCCAGCCTGGCTCACAGTGCTGGGTGGAGCCCAGGACCCAGGCCACTGAGAATGTTCTGACTCCGGCTGTGGGAGCCGACAATGGAGGCCCTGTCAGACTGCCACCCACTCATGTCAGCCATCAATAAAGAGACAGATGCCAAGAGCTTCACATCATACTCATGCCAGGGAGAAGGAAGAGGGCAGAAGGAAACAGTGGAAATTCATGGAAGAAGGAAGTACGTGGCCAGGAAGAATTTCTGGGGGTCATAACCTCATTACAAAAACTACAACCCACCAATATTGTATGGAATGTAAGAAATCATGAAAAGGGACACAGTTCCTATAATTATACCACCTACTCATGGAATTCCTGATTTGAAAAGACATCTTGGGATCTGAAAAGCTTCTTAAGATCTAAGAATCTCAGGATCTTTTTATAAATTTTATTTTTTATGAAAACGACACAAAAAAACATACTCCCATTTAACAATTTTTACATATACTACTCAGTGACACTGGTTACATTCTTTGCATCATGTCAACCTTATCGTTATTTCTCCTCTAGCTGTTCCACTCCCAGTGATTTAGACCTAGTGCCCTAAAAACCTCTCATTTATCCTTCCAGTTATTCTTATCCCTTCGGTCTCATTCAGATACTTTTTGAAAAAAGTGTTAATACATAAGAGTGGCATTCTTTCCTTTTTGATCTAAACTGTTTTTTAGTAAACACAACTGAAGGGAACAGTTTGGGTTCCAGGTTTGTAATGTATCTCAGGGATGTCATCATGGGAGTTCCTCCAGCCTCAATGGGTCCACTAAGTCTGGATTCTTTAGAAACTTGAAGTTCTGTACACATTTTTCCCCTTGCTATCAGAATCTATCTATTGTGTCCCCAGTCAGAATATTCAATAATGGCAGCCAGGCACCATCCAGTTCTTCTGGCCTGACAACTTGAGGATCTTAGTGAGCTGGTATCTTCTTTCCCATAAAAAAACTATATTCAAGTTTCCTGGCAAATCAATGAGTGGAGAAAGACCTACTCCATCGTTTCTACCTTCTGCAAAGTCAGGACAGTAGCAGGTCTGAGGGACTACAATGTGATGGTTTAAGTGCCATACCTTGAGCCTATTACTTAACTTCTCTGTGCCTCAGTGTCTTCACCTCCAATTCAGAGATCTTACTAGCACTTATTTCAAAGAATGGTGAGAATTCAACTATACGTGTTAAGCAACTAGAACCATGCCTGCGTGATGTCCATCTCTCAACAGATATTGTTACCTTCCACAGAGGTTCTAATACAGCATATTTTGCTTTCAGGGAAGACTAACTTCTTATTTCTCCCTTCTTTGTACTGTATCACAAAGACTATCAAAGACTATGCATATGAAAGTATTTTGTAAAATACATTCTTTACAAAAACCCATTAACTTCACAGTCTTTACAACTCTTGACAGCAGGCAGAAGGGAGAGTAGGTAATATAATGAGAAGGCTGAAGTGACAAAACTCTGGAGACAGGTCCCAGAACTGTGACTGTAACCACTGACTCCAGTGACACTACGTACTCAGTGTCTGTTCTCATGGAATCTTCAGGAGACATAAAGACACCCCGACTGCCTCAACGGGCTCACCACCCACTGGAAGAGACTGGCATGTAAAGAAATAACTAGAATTCAGGCAACAATTAACAGACACTGTAAGAAAGTTCTTAGGATAATGCACGGTGAACAGAAAAGAACATATGAGTACCTCGGAAGCAGAGGCTTTTCAGAAGAGGTGGTTTTTGAACTGAACACTAAAGGAAAAGCAAGACCTTTACAAGCTTCAAGAGAAGCAGAATTAGAGAATGCAGGCACTTGAACCTCATGCCCAGGGAGCAGCCTTTTTTTCTGCTGGAACGCCTTGTGCACCTACCTGCAGAACTACACAGTTTCTAAGGCTCTTGACACTGCCCTCAGCATTCCTCACAATCTGCCCTTCCAGGAGAGGAACAAGGAGCTTATGGAACACAGGCAGAGCTGTTCTCTGCTCCCCCTGTACATCAGAGCCAGCTGCTCCACTGACTAGGACACACCAGTGTGCTAATCCCCAGCCCCTTCAACTTTCAATCTTTATCCATTCTGTGTGTTCATTTCGCTTTTACTCTGAAAACTGCTGGAAAAAATGGTCTTCTATGCTGCATTTTAATCACCATGATGATCCATGGGAAATCCCAAGGGCTTCTGAATAATAAAGTTTTAACATTTACACATGTCACCTCTGGCCATTTAAATTAGGGCTGAAAAATATAGCTCATGTCAGGAGTCGTCAACTCAACACAGTCCTTGGGCTCAGAGAAGGCAGGGTTATACCAGTGTCCCAGATTGTTCTCCATTCTTTGTTCCATTAAGACTGGCAGCCTTGAACCAACCAGCCACTACAGAAGCATCAGAAGTCATATCTGTCTAAGAGAACCCCTAAATAGTTGGCTGCTTTCCGAGTGTCGTCATATCTTTCCCAGAAGGAAGGTACTGACTAGGTTACACAGACTTTGCTACGGACTATGATCTGATAGGAGAAATAGGCTGCAGGTTCATTCTGGTCGATGGCAACTTGGTAACTGGAATAAGAACTGGATTGGCACTCAAGAGGCCCTAGTCACAGTCCTGTTATGGACTAGCCACTACTGTGACTTTTTCTGTCTGGGTTTCTTCAAAAGCAAAATAAAGAGAGGCTCTCCATGAACCATCACCTCATCTACCCTGAGACCAGAAGAACTAGATGGTGCCCAGCTACCATTACCAATCATTCTGATCAAGGCCACAATATATGGGCCCTGACAAAATGGGAGAAAAAATGTGGAACAGAGCATCAAATTACTTAAAAAAAAAAAGAAAAAGCCTTACCAGACTGGTTGAGACTAGAGACTCGCCTAGACCACTATCCTGAGATACTCTTTAAACTCTGAGCAAAAACTAACCCCTGGAGTCATTTTTGTAGCTAAATAACCAACTGGCTCAAAAAACTATGAGTAGCACCTGTAAATACTGTGCTCCTTAAAAAAAAAAAAAAAAATCACTTACACAAGACCAAATGATCAGTAATTACTTTAAAACAAAGATGAGACTGTTAGGGGGCAGGAAAACTACATTAAGAGAAACTAAACTAGAACAGAAATAACACATTGTGAAGAGGGTAACTAATATAAGTGAATAACTTGTGCAGAAATTGTTGAATGGGACTCCATTCTGCTATGCAGACCTTCATAAACACAATATACCACCTTCTTACTCAGCAATATGGTTAGGTTCCAAAGACCAGGTCACAATGTGAAATCAGTACTGTACAAAAATGGAGTGTCCATTTTCTCCATTTCAAACACTTATATGGGTCCATCTGGTCAGTGGTACAGCAGTTTCCCAAAAACCTCAAAGGCAGAAAATGTAAATATTATGTCCCATTGGTCATATTAATCTGCAAACAGTCAGACAGGAGATTTTTTACTACTATTGTAAATGCAAAATATTGGATAAGAAGATAGTCAAAAGAAAATAAGGTATAAAATATTATTATTATTATTATTTTTATAAAAAAGAGGGCCTAAGTGCATTCTCTAGGAGTTTGAGATTAGTATGGTCTGAATCTATGATTAGATGACCTTTTTAAGTCACTTCCATTTCTCTGATATTAAGAACAGAAGCAGGACTTTCAATGAAATAGTTTAGCCTTATAGACAAAGGCACAATCTTCAATTTAGTCAGACTAGAGCTTAAATTCCAGCTCTAACATCTGACTTCTTCTTCCTCATCTGTTAAACAAGAATAAAAATAGCCCCTACCCTGAATACTTGTCTTGTGACATTCATTGAAGTAATCAGAGTAAATGACTCAGCAGGATGGCTGGCCTACAGGATGTATTTAGTAAATGGTAGATACCATCATTATCATCATTTTTCATTTACAGTCATTTTTGAAACTACTCTTCATGCTAACACTGCACACAGCCAGTTTTACTTTTCCTGACTCAGCAAAGGAGACTTGTTTCTTCTAAGTACCTCCTGTAAACTAGGCAGAAGAATACCTGACTGTCAGAGAAGGTAGGGGGTGAACCCCTGGGGGTCTTGTGCGTTTGGTTCAGGGTAACATGTAACAGCATAGTAGAGAATCTTCAGGCCAGGAACCACCTCCATCTACTCATCCCCCATGAGGACAGCCCAGTCTTGGAATTTAAAACTATTCTGCATTGACTTGGATCTTCATTATCGCCTTCCAATACATCTGTTCTTCAAGATACCACTTCCGCCTGGATCAGTTTCTAACCAGCCATGATTATTTAACTGTGCCTAATTTAAAAGCACATTTGCCACCTTGTTCCCCTTGATTTTCTGCCAGCTCCAACATCAGACATTCACAATTATTTGCTTTCTCTTCTCCAGTTGCTGGACTGTTGAGCATTGCTGAATGCCCAAGAAACAATGGATTCAGCCCTTTAACAATTCTTCTGTCAGCTAGCTTCCGACAGCTACTATTTATCAGCCACTAGAAACCCTGGTTGGGTAATGGTTAAGTGCTATGGCTGCTAATCAAAAGGTCAGCAGTTTAAATCTACCATGAGCTCCTTGAACACTTCACAGAGCAGTTCTACTCTGTCCTATAAGTTTGCTATGAGTCAGAACTGACTCAATGGCAGTGGGTTTGGTTTTAGTTATTCCATACCAGGCAATGCACTAAGCATTTTCTTTTTAATATGCCCAACCACCATATGATAAGAATTAGTATTCTTACTACATGTAGAAACTGAGGCTGAAAGACTTTTGATGACTTCCTTAAGGTCAATGGACAATAAGCAGAATTCAAACTTAAGTCCAACTACAAGGCTCATCCATTTTTTTATTCATCTCTTGAAAACTATTACCACAAGATCAATTATTCCTCATCTCTTAGACTCTTTTTCAGCTGCCAACTTTACCCAGAGTTCCTGTAAGCATGAAGGATAACTGTACCAACTCTCCTGAGAAGAGAGGTCGGACAAACTTAACTACCAAAATTTGTCAAAACTTAGAGGTAATCTCATCACTTTCCACATATCTTAGAAAACTATCTCCCTGCCTAAAATTTACCAGTGGCCTTCTGATCGCCTGATCTTCTTTCTAGTCCTCATCATCTTAGCTCTTTCCATAGTATTTGACATTGTTCAGTGTCTCTGAAACTCTTCTATCTTGGTTTGAATGATGGTTGCCTCCAATACCCACCCTCTCCTTCATCCTTGGCCATGGGATTTTTAAATGGATTTCCAAGTAAAAGAAGGACTACATTTAGCTAGACATAGCCACATGACTGAGTTCTGGCCAGTAGATTATAAATGAAAGTGGTATATGTGACTTCTAGAAACTGTCTTGAACGTGTCCTTTTTCTTCCCTTTCTTCCCTCTTGTCCTGAGAGCCTGAACTTAAACAGACGTCTTGGACCATGAGGCATCAGAACGGAGGAGCCTGAGTCGTTGGTGATCTTGAAGCTGCCCTACTAGCTCTGGATTTTCTGAATTTCTTTCTTGTTTAAACCAGTTTGTTTTCCTGGTCACATTAAACTGGGTTCCTAATATACTGCACTATCATGGTTGCCTACCAACCTCTTTTGCCCTTTGTGCCCCCCAATATAAATCATGTTCTCAGTCTCTTCAGTCTCTCTAGATTTTCCCTCAGCAACTGACTCTCTTTTATGTTATCCACCCTCTCAACCTGGATGATTCATGTGCTGTATCTCTAATCTCAAAATCTCTTTCTAAATATCACACTCACATTTCTAAGAGTATCTTGACCTGAATGTTCACCTAGTTATCTGAAATACTTCAACAGATTCTAACCAGAATTTAGTATCTTCCCCCCAACATGCACCTCCCTCAGTTCCCTATTTCTGCTAGTTGTACAGTTATTTTTCTAATTCACCAAGCTTAAAACCTCAGAATCATCTTCAATACCCTGTACTGCTCATTCTCTCATGTTTGGTTCTAGGATCCTGTAAATTCCTACCTTCTTGATACCTCTCTCATAAATCTTTTCCTTCCTGTAATCCTATGTTGTCCTCTTATCTGGGGCTCCAATTACCTTCCAGAGACATCAAGCCCTGATGGTAATCTCTCTCAACTGCAGTCTAAGATTCCACAATTACATATTCTTACAAGTGTGGCTCTTATTCTCAAAAAGCTTCAACTATACTGCACTGCCCGGGAACAAGGAAAGACATTCGAAATCCAGTACTGTACAACAAGTTGCCTTTATACTAGACAAAACTGGATTAACTAACCATTCTCCAAACAGGCCATCTTTTCCTATCTTCTTACCATTGTTTATGTCATTCCCTGTGCCCAGAATGCCTTCTCCTTCCTCCTAACTTCTGCCTATTAAGTATAAGTCTCTATATTACGGGTCAACTCAAGTGCCACTTTCTTCAGAAAGTCATCCCTGATCTTTTACATCAGTGTCATTTGTCCCCCTTTTGAATTCTCAAATTACTTTTACATGAATTTAACAAATTCTGCCCTTACATGATCATTTTACATACGATGCATCTCCTTTTTGTTTTGCTAGTCTTGTTATTTCCTACAGTGCCTCGACATAATGCTCCATCTATAAATGGCTGACAATACATTCAGCGAAAGAAAATATAAATGCATAGTTTACAAGGCTTGGACTTGTTTCATTAACAGAAAGGAAAGTGAACTACTCCCATTCAGAAACATAAATTCATAAGAGGAAGACAGGTTTATATAACAGGGCTTCTGGCAGGGGCTCCTCTGAGATAAAAAGGTGAGAGAGCAAAGGAAGAGGGTGGAGATAAGGCTTAACTATTAACTGTCTTACTTATATTTTCTGCCTTTGAGAAAAGAACTTAAATTCACTCCTTGAAATTCACCTTGAAAAGCTAGTGCAGATGTACAGGGAAGATGGCACACTGGTAAAACTTCTACAACTCAACAAGAAAAAGATTAATAATTCAATCAAAAAACAGGCAAAGGACTTGAACAAACATTTCACAGTCAAATGGTGAAAAGATGCTCAATGTCATTAGTCATTGTTGCTAAGTCTGTTTGACTGGGTTTGACTCATAGCAATCCCAGGTAAACTACAACAGAATGAAACACAGCCTGATCCTTGGGCATCCTTACAACTGTTTGAGCCCACGGTGAAAGCCACTACATCCAACTATCTCATTGAGGGTCTTCCTCTTTTTCACTGACCCTGTACTTTAACTAGCATGATGTACTTCTCCAGGGATTGGTCCTTCCTATCCAAACACATCCAAAGGGAGAGAGTCAAAGTCTCATCACCCTCATTTCTAAGGTGCATTCTGACTGTACTTTCAGGACAGATTTAATAGTTCTTCTGTCAGCCTCTGGTATATTCAATATTCTCTGCTAACACCATAATTCAAAGGCATCAACTGCTCATCTTCTTTATATTGTCTAGCTTTCACATCCATATAAGGAGACTAAAAACATCATGGCCTGGGTCAGGTACACCTCAGTCCTCAAAGTAACATCTCTGCTTTCCAACACTTTAAAAATGCCTATGAAAACCCTGGTGCTGTAATGGTTAAGTGTCACGTTTGCTAACCAAAAGGTAAGCTGTCCAAATCCACCAGGCTCTCCTTGGAAACTCTGTGGGGCAGTTCTCCTCTGACATATAGGGTAGCCATGAGTTCAGATTGACTCAGTGGCAGTGGGTTTGGTTTTACTGGTTTTGTGCAGCAGATCTGCATGTAATCTGCTGTTTGATTTCTTCATCATTGCTTTCTTGGGCATAGATTATGAATCCAAGTACAATGAAATCCTCAACAACTTCAATACTTTTCTCCATTTATCATATTAGAGAGGTGCAAATCAAAACCACAATGAAATACCACTTCACTCACATTAAGATGGCTAGGACTGAAAAGAAAAGGAACATAACAAATGTTGGTGTGGATGTGGAGAAACTGAAACCCTTACCTGTTGCTGGCAGCAACGCAAAATGGTACAGCCACGTGGAAAATAGTTTGGCAGTTCCAGAAAAAGTTAAACATAGAACTATCATATGAGCACTTAATCCCACTATTGGGTTTATTCTAACAGACTTGAAAGTAGTGACACAAATAGACACATGTATACCAATGTTCACTACAGTCTCACCCACAATAGACAAAAGCAGGCATAAAAATGCCCAACAGTGGTTGAATGGGTAAACAAAATGAGTGAATGTATACAAGAGTATTATTTAGCCATAAAGACAAATTAAGTCCTGACACAAGCTACAGCATGGATGAACCTTGAACACATTATGATGAATGAAATATATCAATCACAAAAGGACAAATACTGTAGGATCTCACTTATATGAAACATCAAGAATAGAGAAATGTAGAAAGACCAAAGTTTACCTGTAGCTATCAGGAGTGGGAGGGGGGAAAACCAATACTCAGGGAGGAGTGAGTTTCTGTTTACAGTGACAGAAAATGTGATGACAATGATGGGTGATGGTTGCACACAATTAATGTAATTGGTATCACTAAACTGTACACCTGACAATGTTGAGTTGGCAAATACTATGCCACATTTTTACAAAATAAAACAAAGAGGATGGTGGATTGTACATTTAAACAACAAAAACTCATTGCTATTGAGCCAATTCTGACTTACTATCGACCCTGCAGGACAGAGTAGAACTGTCCCACGGAGTTTCCAAGGAGCATCTGGTGGATTTGAACTGCAGACCTTTTGGTTAGCCCCCACAGCACTTAACTGCTACGCCACCAGGGTTTCTGGATTGAACACAGGCACCTATATCCTCTCCTTTCTAAAACACCACTAAAAAGGGGTTTTGGTTATATCATTACGGCATACACCCGAAAAGATACGGTGCATGAAGGGGAAGGAAAAAAGGCAACAAAATTCAACCCTAAAAAGGCAAAGAGATAAGTCAAGATTTTCACTACAAAATTCCCCAAGGAATCAGCAACTGGTGGCATTCTGGATGTGGGAGTAGAGGGAGAAGCTGCACTAACATTCTCCTTCCTGCAAAACGATTCAGGTCTTCATAAAGTGCACACACTGTGCACAGACCCAAACCCATAGCTCTCAGGCATAGTGACTCAACTGCAAGTAAAAACTTTTGGAAGTGTAACTGTGTGCTCACCTATTACCTTGTTTTACTATATAGAAAGGGCCAAGAGTCCACATGTATCACTGTCTTTAGACAATCACCTATCTCTGCCCTAAGCTAAGCAAGCACTTCACATGGACTCCAACACTATTACTGAATGTTGCAGAAAAGCACCAGAGAACAATATGACTTTTAGAGCTCTTGGTTACTTCCCATTGGCCATCAAAAGATGGAAAGCTGTCCACTGCTTCTCTGAACAGCTGTATATTTAGAATGTCCAGTGGGCAAACAGTCAAATGCTAGAGAAATAAATGTCTGTGATAACAGAAGAGAAACACTGCTCTCAGTTATGACTGTAGCAGATTTTCACCTCATTTTGGAACAGTTTAAATAATGGAATTGTTAGTCTCTGTTGAATACTTACTGATGGCCACCCCATGTGTGTCAGAGTAGAACTGTGCTCCATAGGGTTTTCACGGCTATAACTTCTTGGAGACAGATCATCAGGCCTGCCTTCCAAGGTGCTTCCAGGTGAGTCAATCATCTGTGGCACTGAGGGACCCTCACACAGTAAAACCCTGGTGGATAAAATTGTCATAAAGGCTGATGATCCTAGTACCTTTACAGAGGGTTGGACTTTCTACCTCTTGAATCTATTAATGCCTTCTAGTTGTGTCAGTTTCTGTTACTTCCACAGGCATGAATGGCATTTCTGGATGGAAAATTCTTCACTGCGAAGGACTGTCCCTGCACAGGGGAGGATGCTTAGCATTCCTGGTTACCAGGCACTAAATGCCAGTAGCAATTCCACCCCAAACAGTCACTGTGATGGACCAAAATCTCTCCCTAGGCAATTTTAAAGGCTGGCTTGGCTTGGAGGAAACCCTAGTGGCACAGGGGTTAAGTGCTATGGCTGCTAACCAAAAGGCTGGCAGTTTAAACCTATCAGGCACTCCACGGAAACTCTATGGGGCAATTCTACACTGTCCTATGGGGGTCACTATGAGTCAGAATTGACTCAGTGGCACTGGGTTTGGTTTGGCTTATGGAGGATAGGAGCAGCACTGGTGACACCGATTATAGAGCTCAGCGGCTAGCAGACAGGTGGGTGGCTCAAAACCACCATCAGCTCTTTGGGGAAAAGATGGGCAGTCTATCTCCAGCTATACTTGAAAACACTATGGGCAGTTCTACTCTGTCCTACAGGGTCTCTACAAGTCAGAACTGACTTGATGGCAGGAGGTTTGGTTTGGTTTTTGGTGGCAAATGGTAACAGCTTGGGTTAACCATATAAATTTTCTCGTTACTAATCTTTAAAATCTGAATATGTGGTTTATATTTTTTATATCATTCCTACACAGTTTTTTTTCTTTTCTTGATTAGAATGCCAAAGATCTTAAAAAACAAACAAGTTTTCAATTTAGTGATCAAGTCTATCACTTTATTTTTATTATTTTTTTAATTATGATTGAGTGAAAATGTACATTCCCATATAAATTTACATGCCCACCTATATGCCACTTCCACTGCCTTCCCTGCCCGGTGACAGCACATTATTCCTCTCTGCTCCATACATGTCTCATCTTCCCAACAGTTTTCTCTCCCCTCCTCCCCACCCACACCCCTTACTCCATCCAGAGGTCCACAGGATGATATCCTATAGATGCACAGAACCATAAAGTGCATCCAATATGTGGTCTCTCTGCATCGCCAAGTCCAATCCATTCATGTTCCAACAGTGGACCTTCATAATGATTTATGGGCAAGGACAGGATCAGGGCCAGGGGCCATGCTCCCAGGGGAATCCTGAAGCTGCTGGACCATCAATTGTGGTCTTTTAGTGGAGATCTCAGGGTGCACCCCTTTTCATTCTTCTGTCGCCACTGAGACTCAACTTTGTGAGCTCCATCGCTGCTATCATGGGTGATGGCTGGCTACCATCCGGTTCTTCTGGTCCCAAGTCGATGTAGGTACCCACTCATGTGGGTCTCTCTGTCTTCTGGGTTCTTTCCCCCATGTCATTTGGTCCTCAGAGAGCATCTGTTTCTGCTGAGTTGGGACCATTTGCTGTGCCCTTGGATGGCAGCTAGGCAGCTTTTAAGACCCCAGAGGCCACTCACCAATGTGGGGTACAAGGAGCCCTCTTAGCAACATGCTAGTTGTGCCAACTGGCCTCGATTTCGCCCAAGAGCATGGTCCCCTGCCCCCTGCCTCAGCTACTCTGACCTTGCAATATTGGGTTAAGATGGAAGGAGTATTTAAGTTATGTTGAAGTCCACTTAATATTGTTCTTGTTTCTAATGTGTGCTATCACCGATTTCACCCAACCAGATTTCTACCAACTATCTAATCTAGACCCTCGCCCTCCCTCTCCCTCCCTCCCCCCGCTTGCAGCAGTCAAAGAGTCTTTTCTTCTATGCATAAGTCTGTTATTGAGTTTTTATCATAGGGGTTTCATACAATATTTGTCCTTTTGTCTCTGACTACTTTCACTCAACATAATGTCTTCCAGTTCAAACCAGGTTATGAGATGTTTCCTGTTCTTTATCATTTTTACACAGTGCTCCATTGAGTACATATACCATAGTTTACCTATCCATTCCTCTGTTGTTGGACATTTAGGTTGATTCCATCTTTTTGCTATCGAGGACTGTGCTGTGATAAACATTCTTGTGCATGCATCCGTTGGTGTGAATGGTCTTGACTCTGTAGGATACATTCCAAGTAGTGGAATTACTGGATCAAAAGGTCTATCACTTAAAAAAATTTTTTTTTCCTACTTTCATCTTTTTTCCCCTCATTTGTCTAAGGTTTAATATGCATATCACAAAGTACATGGTATACTTACTGTCTGTCTTTATCTTTATTATTCCTTCTCTGCTACTTCCTTACGAATCTCACAGACTAAATACATGAACATAATCAGTATGGTTTTTCTTTTTTTAAAGTTTATATTCTACATCCTAGTTTAGAGAGTAGCATGCGCAGTCTTAAAAGCTTCTAAGTGGCTACCTAGGATACATAGATCAAGCTTTTCTCACCAGGATTAAAAGGAAAGAAGGAAACCAAGGGCTTAGGGAAGAAACTAGTCTTCAGGACTGATAAGTCTACATGAACTATGGCTGCATCTAGCCTGAAACCGTAAGAACTAGATGGTGCCCAGTTACTATTATCAACCAGTCTGATCAAAGTCACAGGAGATGGACCCTGGTAAGAGTTGAGAAAAAGGTGGAACAGAACTCAAATTCATCAACAGTTTATAGTTACTGGACTGAGATTAGAGGACTCCCCAAAACTGTTGCCTTGGGATACTCCATAAACCTTGAACTGAAACTACTCTCTAAAGTCACCTTTCAGCTAAATAACAGACTGCCTCATAAAATAAAGAATATTATCAATGAGTACCGAGCACCTTTAAAAAATCATCTGTATGAGATCAAATGGTCAACAATTACTCTAAAGATGAACGAGTAAGGGGAAAGGGAAACTAGATCACTGGGAGTGAAACATCCAGAAAGGAGTTAATAAGAATGTTAAAAGTTGAAACACTGTAAAGACTGTAACTAATGTCACTGAACAACCTGTAGTAACTGTTCAGTGGGAACCTAATGTGCTGTGTAAACTTCCACTGGAAACACTAAAATATTCTTTAAAAAAATGTTTTCTTTTCCACTTAAAAAAAAAAAAGCTAAGATGCTCAGCATAAAAAATGCCTTTTATGCTTATTGTGGGATACAGAATTAACTTCACCCAAAATCTGACCCTGGTTTCTGGGGTTAATCTCTACACCTTTAGAAATGCTTCCACTGTATTTGTAATCCATAAGGGTTCTAAATGGACCAAGTGGTTTATGCTAATGAGGTGATTCATGTTGAGTCAGGGCCAGCAACACCAGGACGGCCCACTCTGTGATTGCCACTCAGACCTCGGGGGAGGGGCAGTGTTGACGGCTGAGGCCAACTACGCGGCGGGGATGCAGTCAGCCTTGCCTGTGTAACGAAGCCCTAAGAAAAGCTCTAGACGCTCAGGCTCATAAAGCTTCTCGGTTAATGAAAGGTATTGGTCTTTGGGAAGATAGTGTATCCTTTTTTTAGACACAGGAGCTCCATGCTGGGGTTGTCTCAGTCATCTAGTGTTATTACAACAGAAATACCACAAGTGGATGGCTCTAACAGAGACATTTATCTTCTCATCGTTTAATAGGTTAGAAGTACAAATTCAGGGCATTAACTCCAGGAGACAGCTTTCTTTCTCTGTCAACTCTGGAGGAAGGTTCTTCTTGTCCACCTTTCTCCGGACTAGGAGTTTCTCCAAGCAGGACCCCAGGGTCCAAAGCTCAGGTTCTGTTCCCAGCGCTTCTTTATGGTTGCATGAGGTCCCCAAGTTCCTCTGCTCACTTCATTCTTTTACATTTCAAGAGAGATTGGCTCAAGGGAGTATCAAATCTTACAGGCCTCATCAACGTAACTGCCACTAATCTCTCTCATTACATCACAATAATAGGATTTACAACACAGAGGGAAATCACACCAGATGACAAAATGGTAGATAATCATACAAATTGGACATCCCGACCTAGCCAAGTTGACAGATCTTTTGGGGAAGGGACACAATTTGGTCCATAAGAAGGATCCTCCCAGATGGTTCATTTGTACTTTTTTTCCTGTAACACAACTACAATTTTATGTACAGTGCTTTCCTGAGTTCTGTGAGTCACTGTGGCAAATTATCAAACCTGGGGGGGGGGTAGGAAAAAAACGCATGAATTTGCAGCCAAGCAGATCAGAAGAGAGGGTATTATGGGACTTCCCAAACTTCCAACTGGGATCTGAATCTTGGGAAGAATTGACAGGCTGGAAGGCTGTGTTCTTTAACTTAGGAAATCTGACCTAGCTCTGGTAGTTAGTGTCAGAAGAAGTTCTGTTTTGTACTTGGTGTCAGAGAAGATTTAGAGTTGGCATCAGAAAAGAAACAGGGATAAATACTTTATATTGACCATGACCACAGACATTAAAGAGTGGCAATATGTCTTGTTGGTGAAAGTATGGGGAAGGGTGCTCATTCATAATTAAGTGCAATTTAAAAACCAAACCCAAACCTATTGCTGTAGAGTCAATTCTGACTCATGGCAACTGTACAGTACAGAGCAGAACTGCTCATAGAGTTTTCGAGGAGCACCTGGTGCATCTGAAACATCAACTTTTTTGTTAGCAGCCACAGCTCTTAACCACCACACCACCATGGTTTCTATCAGCTCCCCCAATCTGATCTAGACACGCACACACACTCTGATACACTGATCTACTTCCGTCAGTCTCTTTCAGAGAAATACTCTAAGTGTATGTGTACAGAATGCCCACAGTAGCATAATTTATGAATGAGAAATAGTGAAGGCAACTTAAATATCCATCAGCTGTGGAATGGGAAGAAGAGTTATGGAATATTTAGCAGCCATTAAAAAGATTTTAAGAACTCACACGCTGTAATATATATGATCGCTAAACAAGAAAAATGTAAAAAACAAATTTGAAAAATACTTTTGTAAAATTTAATTCCAACTTAGGCTAAAAACAAAGGGAAAACCTCGTATATCATTACTTTTGTGTAAAGACAGCAACGGGCCTGGAAGTATACAATACACGTTCAAACTGTGGTCACCTCCAGCACTATGAACAGTAGGGAGGTGAGACTACTTCAGCATTTTATTTATACTGACTTCTGTGTTTTCTGAAATGACTCCCACTGACATGTACTAATGTAGTTTCAAAAATGCTGTCATTCTATACCACATATTGTTGCCTCTTAAACTGTACTTAAGGCAGGGCTGACAGCTCTGGTAGGCTCGTTAATACAGTCCTTTGGAAACTGATCAATTAATTCATAAAAGCTGCATAAGATAATGCCATTAATGGGAAATCAGAAGAGATTTCATGTGTACTAACCTACGACACTGTCTTCTGATGCACCTCACTGTTACCAACCCTGCAGGCACTCTTTCTGGCTAGCTTTTCCTGCTAACAGGATCGGCAGAGTCCATTTCCACACTGAAAGTTTCAAACATGGTCTGAGAGCTCTGTAAGTGATCCAAGCAGCTAGCCTGAAGGCAAGCACATTCCACGACCACGCTTCAATTAAGTTGGCTTCCCACATCACCCACCCTCAACAGTTAGCTCAATACTGCGGAGCTGAAGAAGCCAAACCAAGGAAGGCCAAAGCAAGGTCTTCTCTGGTCATTCCTTCAGCCTGGAGAGCTGCTGACCTGCGGGTAGCAAATCCCCATCAAGAACATCTGGTAGTCACTTTATGAGGTCCATCTGTCTGTCTTTTTCCTTTTCTTGCTTCAAAAAGCTGAGCCAGCTATTTTGTAAGGTTCCAGGCAAAACCTTGAGACAGAAGTGCTGGAATCGCCCTCTTCCACAATACTAAAGTTTCTTCCTTTACTAAGAACCCTTTTCAAATGAAGCATTAATCATTCATTCTGTAAGTCTGTATCAGTGTGATTTATTAAATGCTTAAAGAGGGTATCAGTGCTCCACTGCTATTTAAATGTTTTCATTAAAAATCTACTAATACAATTGGAAGACTAAATACCATTAAGGTATCAATTCTCCCCAACACAGATATTAACACTTAATCAACAAGCCAGTAGAATTATTTACAAAAACCAAAATGCTGATTCTATTTTTATGTGGAAAAACAAAGGAACTAAAATAGTCAGAACAATTTTTAAAAAGAATAACAAAGTCACAAAGGCAATTTCATGGAGAAAGGAGTCTTTTCAACAAATGGTTCTGAGATAACTGAACATCCATGTGCCAAAAAAGCCTGACTTAATCCATCTTCCACCATACATAAAAATGAACTGAAAATGGACTAGAGACCTAAACGTAAAAACCAAAGTTATGACTACAGACCTAAATGTAAAAACCACAGCTGTAAAACTTCTAAAAGAAAACACAGGACAGAAATAATCACGACCTTTACCCTGCTGCTGCTGAGCTGATTTCAACTCACAGCGACTCTAGAGGACAGGCAAGTGCCCACAGCATTTCCAAGGAGTGGCTGCTGGATGGGAAATGCCATCCTTTTGGTTAGCAGACAAGTTCCTATCCACCGCACCACTCCTGAATTTCTTAGATACAATAAAAAAAAAAAAGGAGGAGGCGGGAGTGAACACATAGGATTTCATCAAAATTCTTAGCCTCTGCTGTTTGAAAGATGCTGCATAAGGACTAAAAAGATAACCTACAAACAAAAACACCTATCTGATAAAAGACTTGTGGCCAAATTACATGACAAACTTTTACAACAGAGAACCCAATTTTTAAAATTAACAAAGGTAAGAAAGACATTTCATTAAAGACATAAGGATGGTATATAAGCATACAAAAAAATGGTCATTAAAGAAATGCAAATTAAATCCATGATGGAATATAACTATACACCTATTAGAGTGGCTAAAACAAAAAAAAAATTAAAAAATCCTGCTGATATTAAGTACTAGGGGAGGATATGCACTAGATACAGTCTCATATATTTTCTGGTAGAAATACAAAATGGCACAACCACTCTGGAAAATGGTTTGGCAGTTTCTTAAAAAGTTAAATATAGGATCCTATAATCCCATTCCCAGGTATTTATTCAAGTGACATTAAAACCTGTGGTCACACAAAATCTTCCTATGCGAATGCTTACAGCAGCTTTATTTGTAATTGCCAAAGATGGTAAACAATCCATATATCCCTCAGCTAAACCAACAAAATGAAACCCATTTTCCTAAAGTGGACTCCAACTCATAGCTACCCTATAGGCCAGAGCAGAACTGTCCCATAGGGTTTTCAAGAAGTAGCTGGTAGATTCAAACTGCTAACCATTTGGTTCCACTATGTAAACTGTGGTATATTACTACAATGGAATACTACTTAGCAATGACAATAAACAAATCACTGATATATGCAACAACATGGATGAATCTCAAATACATTATGCTAAGTGAAAGAATCCATACTCAAAAGGGTCTATATCACATGATTCCATTTACATGACATTGTGGAAAAGGCAAACCTATTGGGATACCAGAGCAATGGTGGCGAGGCACAAAGGAGGGGGAGGTGTTAACTACAAAGGGACACAAGGGAATTTTTCGGTATGGTGAAATTCTTCTGTATTGATGTGGTGGCAGTTATAAGATTATATTTGTTAAAGCTCACAGAATAGAGCACAAAAGCCCTGTGTTTTACTTTATTTCAACTGCAATTTTTGTAAAGCCTCTCAATGGAAACTATAAGAAATGAAACACCACCAAAAATACTGCGAACATGACCACAAAGTTTCTGCATGCCACAAGAGAAAACCTTTCAAAGAGGACGCTACAAACAAGGCCTACATGTTGCATGCATACGCACACATTCTCTCTGCCCCCTCTACTCGCCACCCTCTGACAGGCCTAGCGAAGAGCCGGCAAGCGTTTCAAAAGAAACCACTTCGTCTCCCATTCTTACCTGAGACACGGACTGTTTCAGAAGTAGAAGGAAGCACTAATAACACCCTGCCACTGACCTAGTACCAACAGAGAAAGCTAGCAAGAGGTGGGAAAGGTCACAGGAGTGCCTTCAAACTGCAGTGGGAACTGCGCACCCCCTTCTTGTGCTTCCTCAGAACTGGGGTACACACGAATTCTCAAGCACTGCACACTCACCTCTGTCGTGACTGCTTGAATCAAGTGTCTGCATCTCAGTCCTGCAGCACTCCCTTCCAGAGGGCTGAACTGTGCAGAGGTAATGAAAGTAGGCCAAGGCGACAGAGCACTCTAGTTACCCAGTGGCGGCCAATCACAGGCCCATCCCCAGAAGTGTATCCCTCTGAGGTCAGGACTCAAAAGGAGTCTGTGCCGCCAGCCTTAACCTAAAGGGACTGACTTGTTGGGCTTGTTTTTTCACAGCATTAAGTTAAGAGATTATGATTTGAGACCCCAAGTCAATCTGTCACGGGGCTAGTAGTTTCTCCTTCCACGGTACCACTTAGTTTTGACTTTACCTTTTTATTTTTCCTATGTAGAAAGGTATCAAGTCAATTCCTCACGGCATACAGTCCATATACAGAATTGGAAACAAAAGGCTTAGATACACTTACCACTCCAGACTGTCATGGAACCCCACTGCCTCTTCCCAAGGAACATCATACCTACAGCATCGTCACCTTCCACCCAGAATCACAAAGGTCTAAAATCCTTTTGGAGCTGTTTCTGCAGGGGTAGGAGTGGGATGTACCTTTTGGTCTGCCATCTGCTGACACCGGCTTCTTTGTTTCTGCTGTCAACAGCAGCTCGTAAGGGTGCTCATCCTGTTCCCTGGCTGCACTCCCCTGGCTCCGGGGTCTCAGGGCCAAGACCTGCCAGAAACACCAGAAGACGTCTTACACAGATGACTACTACCAAGACAAGCTGTGTTAAACACATTCCAGATTACTGGTTCCCTTCCTCATCTGAGAGAAAGGGAGGAGGGGAAGAGAACAGGAACAACTCACGTTTGTCATACTGAATCACAACTGCCTGGCTCTTTTCTGGATATACAGCCGAACCTCAGACCTCAATAGCCTTGGATTAGAGTGCTTCCCTTTCATTCTCTCATTTTATCCTTCCAAATACTATAAATCAAATCGAGAGCCACCCTTCCCTCCCTCTCGCCCTCTCCATGGGGTTCTGCGCTGCCTCTACTCTGCGGATGACACTTACCGAGCACTTCCGTAACGATGAGGCAGTATAATACATGCTTTCCCCATGTTCCTTCCCTAACAGGCACACATACTACCAGATGGCTGAAATCCTTCCCACCTTCTCAAACGTGAATCAAATGACTTCTGGCTGGCCCTCAGTGCCCCATGTTTACTAGAAACAAACCAAAACACCAAAAAAAAAATCTGTTGCCATCAAGTCGACTGTGACTCACAGCAAACCCTTAGGACAGACTCAAACTGCCCCACAGAGTTTCCAAGGAGTGGCTGCCGCATTCAAACTGTAACGTTTTTGGTTGGTAGGTGTTGTTCTTAACCACCCGTACTACTGGGGCTTGTTAGCTAGTAGTCTCTAAACTCTTATCTATTTTTGTGAGTCTTTCTTCATAGGTTCTGAGAGTTACAGAGAAAGAATTTCCAAAAGCTAGCTTCCTGACACATTAATGGTAGTATAATTTTAGACTACTGATCTCTGTTCTGAGAACAGTCAAGTGGCTAGGCAGCATGGATCGCAGTAGAGAAAAAAACAGCCCTGTCTACTGAGAGATCCCTTAGTCTAATCAGCCCAGCGTCCCTGACTAAATGATGGGACCAACACTTGGCTCCCACACCTTGAGACCCCAGCTAGTGATGGTATGAGAATAGCCACGTTACCCCAGGAGCCAAGCCAGCCACATCATCAGTGCTGCAGCTACACTGGAAGGGAAATCAGAGACCCCTGCTTTAGAAGATGATTCTGGCACATGCGCCCTAAGAATTCAATGTGTTTCACAAACTAAGAATCATCATGTGCCAGAATTAGGAAAACAAACCAAAGCAAGAATTTCTTCTTGAGCAGTGTGGCTAGGACAAGGTGACAAGCCCAATTCCATCCCACACATAATGGTGTACTACAAACACGATTCCTTGTTGGCACATACACAGAAATCTCCTCTGATGCGGAAACATCCCAAGGCTCGCTGCAAGCATGTCAGATTTGTAATTCATCAGTTTCACTTTTTCCGAGGCATAGCTCACCGTGTCAGGGCCTACTTCGACAACGAGGACTCCGGCAGCCTCAGACTAAATGAGAAGCAGCAGCTCCAGTGGGTTAACAAGGCCGCTACTCCAAAGATCAAGTGAGAGCTTCTTTCTAAAATTCTGCTCAGCACAGCAGGGACCTCTACTTACTCTAGGCCACCTGGAAGCTAAAAGCTCTCTCTTCACAATAGCCCTTTGCCTGTATTACTTATTCCTTTCTCCTCTTCATACGAACACAATTAAGAGAACAAAGAGGGATTATTAAGCAGTTCACCCAGTGTCAACTTAATACCTCAGGCTTTCCAGATAGGAATGTGTGTTATGCATATTTCCACACCCACGGCTATCACTTAGCAGGGCCCAGGAAATCCAATGCTAAGTGTTCTGCCTGCAACAGGGCTCTCACATAGCTCCAGGCAAGCTTCACTGAGGGGTGTCTGACAGCCTGGAGGTCTAACCCCTAGCATCCTTTCTTCTTGAGCGGGACAAGACTATCAGACACACGGGACCTGCACTCACTGTGTGCCTGGTTCTTGTGCAGGGCAACAGAAGCAAAAAACTGGGAGATGTCACAGCCCAAAAGGACCCAAACCTTTACAGTCACAGCTACAGAGCACCTGGTTCCAGCCTGACCATTTTGCAGATGATGAAACTCAGTTCCCAGAGTGGCCTAGGGACTTGTCCAAGGTCACCCAGAGAGCTCCTAGCAGAGCCACGGCCACAAAACTCAGCTCTGACTCAGAACCAGAGTGGAAAGTGTGATTTTTCATTGCAGTCTGAAACCCTTCCCCTCCTCAGACATCTAATGAGAGTTTCCTGCATACAACTCAGACAACATGTGGGGCCATCTTTTCCTTTTCCTCCTCATCCCTCCTACCTATGAGATGAAAATTTTATAACAAAGCAATAAACTGCTTCTCTTCAAGCCTTCCTAGCTCCCAATCAAGAAGCCTCATGTCAGAGTGAATATGGCAATAACTGATTTTCAACAGAGGATTCTGCTCTTTACTAAATTACTCTATAATCTTTCATTCTCCCCCAGTTTCTCCAGGGCTGGCAATAAATCAAAGCTGAAAAAAATCATATTCTCTGCTATGTGCAAAGTAGTATTACTGTTGCACAGAAAAGCTACTAGCAGTCACTGCCTAACTGTGACCAACGGAATGGCCAGCTGCAGTGTGGGCTGCTCTCTGGGAAAGGGTGCCATGGCAGCTGTGATGACTGTCATGGAATGGGTGGCACTTGTGAGCAGAGCCAAGACCACCGTCAATCCTGATGCAGCCAGTCACCTGCTCTAGGGGGCAAAAGCATCTGAACAGAGTGCATGACGCATATGATTTTTCTAAACCAGTTTCATGACCTGGTCGTTATGCTGATGAGCTCTCCTGGAGTCAGGTACACTCTGGCTTCCCTTAATGGCTTTGAAGGGTCCTCTGACAATGACAAACTTTAGGAACAGGGACACATACACTTCTGCCAAAAACAGAAGTCTAAGCTTTGATGAAGCCGATGCCTCCTGAGCTCTGAGGTTTAGATGCTAAAGCTTTGAGAGTGTAAGAAATAAAGGTGCTGAAGATGACAGAGTCCAGTAAATAAAGAAGAGAAGAGCTACTCATTCAGACTACATATAAACAAAACCTGCCTGGCTTATTACAAGGCATAATGACCCAGGCTACATCACCGCTCTATATTTGCACATCTCTACCAACCAAACCTGTTGCCATCAAGTTGGTTCCCACTCACGGTGACTTTACAGGACAAAGCAGAACTACCTAAAAGGATTTCCAAGGAGTGGCTGCATGCGAACAGCTGACTTTCTGGTTTGCAGCTGTAGCTCTTAACCACTATGCTACCAGGGCTACCATGGACTTATCATCACCACTGTATAATCAGTCAGGATTTACGGTCTTCCAAATACTAACTACACTAGTCCAACTGACTCAGAATTCCCTGGTTTTCAGAAATAAATTCTAGAAGATACTTCAGACAGAGTCTGCATCTAGGAGACCACCCACCCGCCCAACCTCCTGACACTGTATAATCATCAAACTGCATGCTGGGAAGTTTTATGACAACTGAAACTCCTTTCATTATTAAGAATCAGTAGCCTCTGAGTAGATTTGGACTCACACGAAAACCACGTGACAGAGGAGGACTGTCCCATAGGGTTTTCTTTATGGGGAAACCCTGGTGGTGTAGTAGGTCAGTGCTGTGGCTGCTAACCCAAAGTCAGCAGTTACAATCCACCAGGCACTCCTTGGAAACTCCATGGGGCAGTTCTGTGATGTCCTATAGGGTTGCTGTGAGTCAAAACTGACTCAACGGCAGTTGGTTTGAATTTTTTTTTGAAACCTTTAAGGGTCGCCATGAGTCGGATCCTACTCGACAGCACTTGGCTGGCTTACGGGAGCAGATCACCAGGTCTTTCTTCCACTTAGCCACCGGATAATTTCAAAACCGTCAACTTTTTGGTTAACAGCCAAGCACTTACTGGTTTTGTTATTGACAACTGTATGCCTTAGAAAGCTTTCAGAGAGAAGATAACTCCTAGTCATCCAGCATTCCTAAGGGCCTCACCCTTATCCTCTGGCATTAGGAATTCTAATCTAAGTCCTTGTTAGAGAGGCACATGCAGCTTTCACAGAGATTTAGCTCTACATGAATATGCTCTACACTACCAGGTTTCTTACAAAAAAGGAGTACTGAAGCAAGCTTCCATTTACACAAAAACATGAAGGGATTTACGTGCACTTGTGTCTATTGGCAACGTATCATTACCCAAGAGGCTCATGCTTCCAGAGATGCCTTACTTGAGGCATGATCATAGGGGTACTTGGTAATTGAGGGATAGAGGGACATAAGGACAGAATTTGTATCTAGCATAGAAATCCTGCTATCTCCAACAGTGACTTTCATATTTTTAAAAAGGCTTCCCTGTGTTTATTCACTGTATTAAATGAAAGTCACCCTTCTGGTTCCACCTATTTATGCTGAATAATATTAACTATGTCACTGAAAGATCCACAGCAATACTATAAAAAATGACTAATTCTGACTTTCAGGGCTAACACAGTGAGACTTAACTGGTTTATATCAGCTGACTTTAAAAATGAATGAACTAGAGAACAACTACTGAAATTATGTAATATTTGGAATACTCACTGTACTTATTTTCTGAATGGTAGAAAGTGTTAATAAGAAACATTTTGAAGATGAAAGATCAAGAAAAAATTGATTTTCTTCATATATCTAAGTGAGAAGATTTGAGTTATTTGCTAAATGATAAAATTTCTTTTCTTAAAAAAGGTGGACTCTTTTTAACAATCTTTGATCTTTCCCCCTCAATTTATGGCTTCTATTTCTTTTCTGAGTCACGACATTTTCCATGTTTGTCTTCTTCATGTGACACATGAACAAGGGAAAACAGGAAAACAGAAATAAGATGCTTGACACAGAACCACCCAAGTTTGTCACCATGGCAGTCTAGAGAACAGGCATCAGGGAATACTCTGCACCACACTGTGAATCACAAGCAAAAGTAAGACTGTTGAGCCTACTGAGGTCTGAGAAAATAGACATGTGTTACTTTCTGCATCATAAGGCAGGTCAATCATTGGCCTGTTGAGTACAGCCAGCCAGCCAAGTGCCGTCGAGTCGGATCCGACTCATGGCGACCCTAGGGGCCAGAGTAGAACTGACCCCCAGAGTATGTATTAAAATTCCTTGTTTAGCACTTCTGAAAGGTGTTGCTTCACATTAGTCGAAAGAGGCCGTAAGAAAAAGAAAGTAAATTTGTCTTTAAGCACACAATGATGCCCTTCCCAACCATTCCAGTATTCCGCGATGGGAATAAACTCAACCCTCTACCTCAGAAGCTGTCAAGGGCAAGAACTTCTTATCCGCCCGGCCGTCCTCCTCCTCATCAGGCGGCGGCTTTGCTGGAGGCGGTGGACGCTCCCGCTGTAGAAGAGAATGAAAGAAGTACTTGACCATCTCTTTCTACAAGTATCTAACTTTTTCGCTTACCCTTGTCTTAGCCCTTGGAAATTCACAAGAATAATGTAAAGAAGTCCCCTGTGAGACTACATGTGAAGAACTCCACACACACATACACAATTTAATTAGCAGGTGGTACGGTTTTTGATGTTTGTAGCAGAGACCACAAATTCTTCTTTCATATCCTAGACAACAGGAAGAAACGCCATTACTCCTAACACACACCTGCTTGTCTGAAAACGTCCTTTGTAATACTGATATGTAAGACTGTACTATAGGAAAATCAATGGCTCAATTTTCAGTCTACTCAGAAAAAGAGGAAACAACTAGATCCAACACAACCTATCAAACAGTTCTAACACATCGAAGTCATTGAGCTTATCCTGATAAAGATACTTCAATTCCTGCTCAAACGTCAATGCTCCGATACCAGTCTATGTCCACTGATCAGCAAAAAGCTCAGAGCTAGCCTCTTACCCTTGGCCATGTTCTTCAATGGTAACTGTTATATACCACTAGCATCTGAAAACCCTATTTCATCTGAGTCTGTTTTAAAATAGAACACGTTAGTTGTTGCCATACGTTGAACTATGTCCCGCAAAAATGTGTGTAGCAATTTGACTGGGCCATAATTCTGGGTATTGTGTGATGTTCTCCCACAGTGTAAACCCTACCTCAATAATGTTAATGAGGGAGGACAGCGGACGAGGGAGGACGACGGACGGCAGTTGTGTCAGTGAGGCAGGACTCAATGTGTAAGACTGTACTGTGCCTTGAGCCAACTTCTTGGGATATACAAGAAAGTAAGTGAGCAGAGAATTAGGGACCTCATACCATCGAGAAGCAGTGTTAGGAGCACAGCACATCCTTTGAAAAGGACTCAGGGTCCTTGTGCATCAGAATCTCCCAGTCCAGGGGAAGACTGATAATAAGGACCTCTTTCCAGAGCCAAGAGAGAGCCTACCTCTGGAGCTGATACCCTGAATATGGATTTTTATCCTACTGGACTGTGACAAAGTAAAACTTCTCTTTCTAAAGCCATCCACTTGTGGAATTTGTTAGAGCAGTACCAGATGACCAAGGCAGCTGTCTTCCCTAGAGCAGGGATTGGCAAAACTTTTCTTAAAGAGCAGCATAAAAAGTATTTTAGGCTCTGCAGGCCATCTGGTCTCTGTTGCAACTACTCAGCTTTGCTGTTGTAGGGCAAAAGTAGTCAGAGACAACACATAAATGAATGAATGTGGCTATGGCCCAATAAACTGCATTTATATAAACAGGCAGTGCATTGTAGGCCCTATTTTGTCAAGCCATGTTCTGGAGTAGAGTGAGAGGCTCACTGAAGAGGGACACTGAATTTGTCAGACCCATGAGTAGACAATTTCAGGGATACACAGAAGTTCCTTTGGTGAAGGACATCTGAAAGCTAAAACCTGAAAGAGATCGGCCATTGTACCTTTGGTATGTTTAGCATCATCTGTACTCTAAAAACCATACGGGATGATCCTACAAGGAGGAATAAGCCAGACCAAACCCACTGTTGTGAAGTCAATTCCAACTCACCATGACCCTACAGAACAAGGCAGAACCGCTCCCTAGTGTCTCCAAGGAGCACCTGTCGGATTTGAACTGCTGACCTTTTGGTTAGCAACCGTAACACTTAACCACTATGCCACCAGAGTTTAGGGGACCTCAAATAGGAGCTGCCCTACAGGATCATTCCCTGACTTGTGGGTTATTTTACTGTGTTGTTAGAACAGGAGTATTTCTGAAAGCCACAGTGCAGCTGAATGCCGGATTATGTGACTGCTACAGAAATCTGCCTCTCGTGTTTTAGGATCTACCAGAGTTCCCCCTGGGCATCCAGGATCACTCTGCTAAAACAAGCTCCACTGCATGGTGTTACTTCTTGATAAACTGGTCATCATTCCCACAGACCCTGGAATCAGATCGATACCCAGTGACAACAGTTTCAAAGCAGGTTTCTACTTTTGTGCTAAACAAAGCTACTTAGATCAGATATCCCATTAAACTCCACTTTCCCTACCCTTCTTTGCTCCTGAAATGCAGGAACAAGCATGATCCCAGCATCAACTTGTACGGAAGATGACAACAGAAGGAATAGGCCCGTATCCACGAGCTGTAAACCAACCAGAGGGAGAATACGACACAACCACCACAGGGACGCATCCTAGAAACCTTCTAAATGAAGGCTGAAAGAACATTCATGAAAAGTGACCACCAAGGACACTGGAAGGAAAGCAACACATCCACCAAAACCAAAAGCAGTACCAGTGAGTCAGTTCTGATTCACAGCAACCCTGCAGCAAGTCTACACAGCTTCCAGGGAGTGCCTGGTGGATCTGGACTGCCAGCCTTCTGGTTATCAGCTGTAGCTCTTAATCACTATGCCACAAGGGTATCCAAAACACCCACCAGCCCTTTTTGTTTTTCCTCACGTGGAAGCCTAGGATCAGGTTCTTAGCAGTACAGGGAGTATTTACACATACCACGAATGCACTGTATCTGTCTATCAAAATACAGACAAGCCCCTTGGCTACAGGAAGACAGTACAGTTACAATAAAAACCAAACCAAATCTGTTGTCCATCCTGACTCACAGTGACTCAGTAGGACAGAGGAGAACTGCTGTCCCATAGGGTCTCCAAGGGGCGGCTGGTGGACTCAGACTGCCAGCCTTGCCGTTAGCAGCCAACCACTGTGCCACCGGGCTTCCCACTCACAACAGACACAAATGACACATCATTCACCTCGAGATGCATCAGTTTCTACTTAGTTGGACCATAACAAGGTAGATTTCTAGAGCAGGGTGGAACAAAAAGAAGTGCGCAAATCAGTGGCCAGGCCCACAGGAACTTCGTTCTGAGGCTACTGCTTCAGGAATCCCACGATGCTTCTTGCAAAGGCTCTAGCTCCCCCTAATGGGCATCACCTGTAAGTACCACTTAAAACAAAGTAATGCCTCTCATTTGCCTAATTCACCCATGCCTACAATAAACGAAATGAAATAAACTAGGTTCTGTCCACTGCATCAGCGATTTCAACATATGTACTTGCTCCATTATTCCCAAGGAGTTGTGCCAAGGTCCTTTAAAACACTTACCCCTGAGGGCCACCACAAGACTGGCAGACCTTTCCAAAGTCCAGACAAAAACACTGGAACTATTCCAGGACAGGGCAAAGCAAAATGTCTACTACTACAGAAGGCACACTCCAAGGAACTCCAGGCCATGTACCACACACATGTGAAAAGTCCAAAGAATCTCTTGTAGTCAAAGGATCACTAAAATGGTCATAAGCCAGATTCAGACCAAAGGGAAAAGCCAACAAGAAGACATCACATACCACTGAAAATGTGTCTCAAGGTAGGACTACCACTGCGACTCTGATAGTGCAATGGTCAGTTTAGCTCAAACCTTCAGTGACTGTGGCTAACAGCACAGGAGGCAGGGTAAACGGGACCACTGACTCAGTCTAGGCTTACAGCATAACTCCAGGAAAGAAAAAAGGCTTTCAGAACAATGTAAAAGTAGAAACAAATACTAGAGAAAAAGTCAGTAAGATGGGAAGGTGGACCTCAAGAGGGACAATTTTAGTGTTCTGCTCATTCTATTATATCATTTCAACGACCAGAGGGGTGACAAGTGGATAAAAACAGGAACTCCAAAAATACAAACTCTGTCTGATTATGCCTTATTACAACCCTGCTGAATACAGATGTTGTCCAAATCCAAATTGATAATCCCTTCAGGGCACAGGGGAGGTGAGTGTATACTCGGAGCAGAGGGGGGCTTATTTTGCTTGAGTTTCTGCTCTCCAGAGAGAAAACAAACAATACATATAGGTAGACCCCAAAGACAGGAGTAGCACTAAATAGCAAATGACAGCTAAATAAAAAGCAAAAAAAAAATTGCATTTGGTAAAACTGTGTTGTTTTACCATGCTGAGTTACAGAGAGACATGGCAGAGCATCCCCCTGAAGAAGAGCGTACTGATCCACATCTGAAGTGCCAGCTGGCACTAGGGGTCACCCTTCCTCTTCCCAGTGACCACTACAGCCCACGCCAAGCCAGACAACACAACACTCAATACATGAGCAGGGTCAGGACCCCAGGCCACATACAGGCCTCACGCCAGCAGCTTTCACTCCCGCAGCCTCAGCCTCCTTGTTCACAGAGTCTCGGTCAGACGACCGTCCACTGGCCACACTGTCCAAGGAATAGCAGGAAACAGCATTGTACAGTGCCTCGTAGGGACCCTCCTCTTCAGTGGTTGTGTCAAAATCGATGATCAGTTCAGTCACTGCTTTTTCCGTGTTACCTGACAAGGAGATTGGAGGGTGAGAAGATGAATAAAAGGGTATAATCTTGAGTTCCAAACACCACAATAACCCAAAGTTCTCTCAGCAATGTGAACTTGACAAATACTGCTTGAGAGCAGGAAAATTAATGACTGTTTTGCTCGATGGACAAGAATAATATCTGAGATTTCAGCTGCTTGTTATACTTTGAGACCTAAACAGATATTTCTCTAATTCAAGATGGGAAATCCTTTATATCTACACGAGATACCTCCCAAGACCTTTATAAACCCCAAATACCTCCATAACATAATAGCAGAAACCTAACCCATAAAATGTAGCAAGGTGTAATCAGAAAACTTAAGTCACCTGTTATATTCTTAATAAGAGTCTCCATGTGCTCAGGTACAATGAAGGAGAGCAAAGCCTGTCTGACTCAGGGGACTGTGCAGTTGCTCAGACTCACTCACCGGGTAACCACCAACCTCTAGCACACAGGATCCAAATTTGTGTGCACACAGAATGACCACTTGTTACAGGCCAAGGGCCTCCAAACTTCTAACAATCTTACTTTTGAAAACCAAGAGCTTACCAAACTAACCCCATGCCTAGCTCATGATGAGATCAAGGAAGAAGCACATGTGGGAAGGGAGATAAGGACTCCACAGTAAAGACAGAAGGATGGGCACTCGCTAACCTTGATACCCCCACATTCCTATGGAAAATCCTTTTCCCTTTTTATTTTGGGCTTTACTGTTTCTCTAACCTTCTTTTTTGTGATCTGCGTGAAGTACAAGGTGTCAGTCAGTCTCTACTTGGTCCTTCCAAGAGGTTACTCAAAAATTCAGAAAAAGTAGATCCTGGTTAATGATGGACAGACAGAAGTGCCTAAGCTCAGCATCAACACCCCATTTGCTGGTCAAATGATGTATTACCAAAATCTGTTCTATACATTACCTACCAACCAGATGACACTTATTCAGTGTTTACCAAGGACCAACTATGCTCAAGACATCACAGCGTGTTACAAAATGGTGTCAGTGAGATTGGAATTGAAATCATCCTGCCTACTGCATATCCCAAAAATAGATTTCAAGGAGCCAGGCATAAAGGTGGAGAACAAAACAAGAAGAGGCCCACAGTGACAGGCCTAAGCTGTGTGTTAACAAAACATCTGAAACAAGAGCCAGCCCCACTGCAGCTGAGTTGATTCCAACTCACAGAGACCCTACAGGACAAGGTAGTAGAGCCCCATAGGGTTTCCTAGGCTATAATCTTTATGGAATCAGACTGCCACAGCTTTCCCCCATGAAGCAGCTGGTGGATTTGACCTGCTGACCTCTTGGTTAACAGCAGAGTGCTTAAGTACTCTACCAACACAGCTCCTTAAGCTTCAAACCAAAAATGAAAAAACCCATGGCCATTGAGTCAATTCTGACTCACAGGGACCCTACAGGACTAGAGCAGAGCTGCTCCATAGTTTCCAAGGAGCGCTTGCTGGATTCAAACTTCTGAACTTTTGACTAGCAGCTGTAGCACTTAGCCACATCACTAGGGTTTCCTCTTAAACCTCATACAGTTAGAAAAAAAGGAGTTAGCATGTGAATTTACTGACTATCCCCAATCTCCTGAAATTACAGTTTAAATCCAGATTTTCCATTCTGCCGAAAAATGTTCAACTCTTTTCCCAGCTGAGAGCTCCTTGCCCCTACTTTTGCCCCTTTACCGTAAGAGAAGAGTTGCCTTACCCTGAGACCTCTGTGATACGGAATCCATATTGGAGACGAGAGGCAGCTGGGGAGTAGGAGTTTTATCTACCTCTTTTGTACTTCGTTTTCCGGTCATGTGATCTACGTAGAAAGATCAAAAAAAATAAATAAGCTACACCAAATACAATTGCCTTGGTCTGACTAGAGTGTCCCCTTGTGCCCCAGACAGTGAGATGGACTGATACCTTCAATAAGTGCTGCTATCTGCTGGCTTTTTTGAGAAGGCAGTTCCCGGACGGTATCTAGGGCTGTTAGTCCACGATTATCTTTAATGTTGACATCAATTCCTAAAACGGCACATCATAAGGGGCCAAGAGAATATGCATTTTCAAACCAGCCTCAAAGAGGACCAAATTCCAGGGCACCTAATGCTCCCACAGTCGCATAACCAACATTTTTCATCCAAAGCCATTTAATTCAGCTGTTCAAGAACTATCTATACACTTGCAGTCAACCACTAGAGACACATCTACAGTGGGTCCAAATGCAGCCAGCAAAAATCAACACCCTGCAGGGTAGGCTACAGAGAAACAGTCCCAACCCTGGCATGCTGTGTAGACAAGAGCGCTGCCGACCTCTCACCTGCAGCCAGCAGGATTTGCACCACATCGGTCTTGCCAAACAAAGCAGCCTCATGCAAAGCACTGCCCTTCTCCGTCTGGAAAGCAAACGAGAATGCAGAGCAGGATGTCATCAGAACAGTGACCCAAGTTTGGCATGGCTTCACACAACAAATGAGACACACACAAAAAGGGACAGGAAAATAAAATAAACCAGACAAAGCCCTCTGTCATTATCTTTCCAACTTTTCTTGCATGGATCCCAAAAGCCACGATTCTGGCCCATGCATCAAGGCTGTTGGATATGCCACCGACAGGCCACACATGAAAAGCAGTTGTTCGTGCAGCCACCTATTGGCACAACTCCACAAAATGCCACCTTCCTGGGTGAAAGGAATAATGAAAACTGCAAAGAAAAGCACACTATAAACGTCTGGCCAATGTGAAACCTTACAGACGGTCACCTCTCTGGAGGAGGAGCTACCGTCGAGGGCGACACTAAGTCTCTCATCAGCAGTACCAAGTTAGCGAGACTTCTGAGGTGCTAGAAGGTGGCAGTGGAAACACATGTATAGGAAGATAATGAAACTTTTCTAATTTTGAGACAGTCCATAAGCACATCTTTTCAGGGTTTAAAAACACTCACTTGAGGAGCTCATTTGTCTCTAAAGTCTCACATTAAAATGAGTCAACAAATGGAAGCGCCTGAAATATGATGTGAAACGTGCTAAATAAGAACACAGCCCAGCAGCATGGTCCTTGTGCCTTTTCCAAAATGACTAAGCCCCTTGAGTCTGGGAGGCATATCCGCCTTGCTACCTGGTAGTTGCTATCCATGCCTGCATCCAGGAGGACCTGGACCACGGCTTTGTGGCCATTCCTTGCTGCCAAGTGCAGAGGGGTGTGCTTCTTAGTGTTGCAGCTCAAGAGGTTGGGGTGCGCGTTGAGGAGCATCTTCACCACCTCCAGTCTCCCATAGAGTGCAGCCAGGTCCAGGGGCGTCTCAAATTTGTTGTTGCGCATGGTCGGGTCTGTTAGTTCCTCTAAGAGGACCTTCACCACCTCCGTGTGGCCGTACTGTGCCGCACAGTGCAGGGCCGTCTCGTTGTCATTGTTCTAGAGGGTTAATGAGCAGATCACATCAGAAAGGTGACCGGTAGATTGGCATATAACCAGACAAACACTGTAAAACTGCTGAAATTTAAATGAGAAAAATAGCAGCAATATTTGGGGACTGATAAATGTCAGTCAGAATCCAGACATGCTCCTCTGCACACAAGCCTGACTGCTGTAATTAGCTACATCCTCTGCTACCTAAACATTTGTGATCTCCTGTGTACTGGTAGCAAACCTTGGTGGCATAGTGGTTAGATGCTATATTTGCTAACCAAAAGGTCAGCAGTTTGAATCCACCAGGCAGTCCTTGGAAATTCTATTGGGCAGTTCCACTTGGTCCTACAGGGTTGCCGTGAGTTGGAATCGACTCAACAGCAAAAGGTTTGCCTTTTTTTTTTTTGGTTATGTGCTATGAAGGAAATGTCTCCAGAGTGTAAAAACAGAGAACAAGGGAACATGGCAGGCATCTGGTAGAAGCCCTGTCACAGAAGAATGCCAATAATATCACTGCTATTGTTTCATTTTAAACTCCAACTGGTTTTACAATAATTTACTTATTCAACCCTGGGATTCTGATTCCATACTTGTCAACCACTCATTACATTAAACACAAGCTCTTCTGAAAGAATCTGGCATCTGCATAGCTTCTTGCATGCAAATCAATCAGCCAACAACGAAGGTAACAGAGCAGAACACCCCAAATCACTCTCAAGGTATCAGCCAACAGCCACGTCCAGGGGCGGGAGACAGCTGGGCTCAGCTGCAGAGGAACAGGGGACCTGGATGCTGCACTGGGACCCCTCCAGAAGCCTGCATCCTTCAACGCATGCAGTAGCAACTCCATTAAAATGCAGCCAGCATGGGGAGCTGTTTCTTACGTAAGAAAGATACAATCAGACACTATAATGTTTTCTGTGAGAGGTGCAAAATATTCAAATCTGTCATTGCCATCAATTCAAATTCATAACTTCATGGCCCCTGCATGTCAATTTTGTTTCAAATTAAAGGCAGAATCGGGGAGAAGATTGAGCTGTATCAACTGACAGAAGTGTAACATCGGTCATTCCAATTATACCAATACTTTTACTATTAACAATGTATAGTTACAGTATAAATAAAGTAAATTTCCATGAATTCTCCTTTTTCAGAAGTACTAACCAAAATAATTCTTCCACCAGATTGTGAGATTCCTGAATTTACCCAAGAGGCTTCAGACACTTTGGGGCACAAAGCTTAAGAGCAGGTATGTCCATCAAGTCAATATTGTGCACCTTTCAGTGGTCAAGTGGTAAAAAACAAAATGCTTCTACAATTGCTTTAATGATGTTAAAAGTAACGGGCTAGGAATTACCCAAACATGCATGCAATTCCATATGCTTTTGATTTGGCATTTGACTGCATCATTTTTTCCAGCTACACCAAGTATACCAGAAAGATCCAGAGCTGCTGGGAGCAAGGGCTTAAGGCCAGAGTGATGACAAAGAAAATTCAAAAAATGAAGTAAGGGCAGAAAAGGCAGCAGCAGACGTCACATGCAAAGATAAATGCACACAGGTAAACAGAGGAAGCAGCACTAAACTCAAACACAGCTCAGAGAAAGCAGCCGCTGAGGAAGTGCTGACAGCTATCGCTGGCCCCAGAACACAGCCAGTTAGCAGTGGCCTTCTATGACACCATCTGGCCCTAGGGACAAGTTCAGTGTCAACATAAAAGTCTAGAGGAAAGGGGAGAGTTGGGCAGAAGGCAAATTCCTAGAGTTCTCTGTGCCAAGCAAATCATTTAGGGTATTCATTTAAAATGTCCCTTTTCTTATGAACTACGATGTAAGTCTCCTTAGAAAACTAGGAGCTGCTACTGTACTTTCTCATAATAAAAAGACAGCTATGCTAGCAAAAACTCACAGGAGGTTTTTTGGTAAAATGATTCCGAGGCAGAGGCAAAGGAGTTTAAGAAGACTGTTGGGGTTTTATGTCTCAAGATAAGCATGGCAGCAGCAGCCAAGAAAGTCAGCTTATTCTTAAAACTCCAGTCCTAGAAAACTTCTGTTTACTCTGCAGTAGATCTTGCTGCCTCTTTTATACCCAAATTGTCTCCCAACAGCCAGAATAATTTGTCCTTATTTGTTTAAAAAGCATGCCATTAGGCCCAGAAAAACTGTAAGACTCTCAACTATTCACTAGAAAAAATATCAAAGATCATCTCTATTTTCTTGTTTCCCAGAACTACGGCAGCTGCTACAAAGCTGCCTGGCTATAGGCACAGTCTGGATCACTACCAGGCAAATTTCCTCTCTTGTTTTAAAAACGTCCTAACCATACTGCTGAAGAAAGTTACTTTTGTATTCACAGTGTAGGAAGTATCTTACTTATGCTTCAGTCTTGCCAGACGTGTTCTGGAAAAATAATGTTTTACTAATCAACAGAAGGCCATCACCACAAGCTCTGACTATAGTTTCCCCATTTGGGCCTAACAACCGTCAGGGCAGGAAATCACTGAGAGGCAGACCGTAGGCTCACAAGGAAGGGAACGATTCCAGGAGATGCACAGATCCCTAACCATGTAGAATCTCTTCCTTTCATACCTTCCAAATCATACCACGAGTATTCATCACCTCAAGAGTTCTCAAAACTATGTAGCTGTGAGTCTGAACTGGGGGGAAAAAAGGTTTTCCCAAAGCTTCTTCACAAACTCTTCAGTCCTACCCATTTGAGGTCCACTCTCATTTTTTTCCTGCTATGGTCAGTACTTGTGGGGGGGAAAAAAGGGATCCCTATGCTTGGCCCTTACAACTGCAGACCCCACTCAGTGTGTAAATCCCTTACATACACATTGTACACACAGATGCACACATATGCATACTACAAGCAGCAGAAAGCCATACGTAAACATCTCCATGGCCTTTCTCTTATTGAAACTATTTAGGAGCATTACTTCCCAATGCTTCAATTATAGCTCAGTGGCATACTTGTCCATATTTGACAGACGTCTAAGTGAGAGACATGTGGACTATAGTTCTCTACAGCAACAATGGCAGAGGGTCTAGAAACATACCATCAATGAAGGGGAAAACTATGTCTGTTGAGACTGAGAAGACAGGGGGAAACACAAGAACTGATGCCATGAAGTGGAAAAAGACTTAGACTTATTCTTATATGCTCTGAAAGACAGAACTCTGAAAAACCAATCCAAGGTTTAGAAAGACAAATGTCAACCAAACATAAGAAAACAACAATCAGTAGAATCCAAAAAAAGGCTGAAAAGCAGTAATGAATTCTGCTTGTTATTAGGAAAAAGAAATAAATGAAACAAGAGGTAGATGGAGTAAGCACCAGGCGATAGAGAGAAAGGAGAATCTTGCTTTGGTTGGAAAGCTGATCCAGATCAGTGTTCTCAAAAAGGCTACACGTTGGAATCATATGGGGAACTGAAAACTTTCTAGTACTTGGTTCCATTCCTTCCTGACATTCTATGGTAGCACTTTAGATAGCAAGGACAAGCAAACTGTTCTTAAAAAGCTTACCAACCTGGCAGTCAATAACATAACCCAGTAAATTCATCATCATCAAGGTGACAATGCATGCCTTGTGTTGTGATGCAGTGAGGATAACATATACATAAACATTACTCACGTGGCATTTCTGCCAAAACTGTATAACCTGAATCTAATCATAAGGGAGCATCTGACAAATCCAGACTAAGGGACAGTCTATAAAGCAACTGGGCCATACTCTTTAGAAGTATCTGTCATGAAGTAAGAAAGGCTGTGTAATAGTTCCAGATAAAAGGAGCCTCTAGAGACATGATAAATAAAGGCATATGCAATCCTGGACTGGGTCCTGGACTGGAAGAAAGATTGCTATATAGGACATTACTGAACAAAGGTTAAATCTGAATATGGCTTCTGTATTAGATAACAGTACTATAACAATGTTAAATTTTCTGAACTTGATCATTATACTATGGTTATATAAAGGAATGGCCTTGTTCTTAGGAGACAGAAGTAAAGAATTTAGGTGTAAAAGTCATGATGTCCACAACTTATTCTTAAACAGTTTGTTATGAGCAACAATTATACACACGTGTGTATATGTACGCATATATATATTTACAGCGAGATAAAGAAAGAGAGAGGGAAAGATGATGTGGCAAAATATTAAATGATGAATCTAGGGGAAGAGTACACTGAAGTTCACTGCAGTATTCCTGCAACTTTTCTGTAAGCTGGAAATCTTTTTCAAACTAGATTTTTAAAAATTGTGTCCTCCCAAAAGATATGTTGCTGTTTTAATCCATGCACTAGTGATCATGACCTTGTTTGTGCAAACAGGGTTTTTCTTTGCAAATGTCTTTGCAAATGGGGCCTAAGCCCTTCTGAGTGGCTGTTTACTAAACACAAGGACAGACGGAGAACAGACTTTCACAGGCCAAGACCACAGGAAAATTTGTCTACAAGCCAAAACCAGCCATGAAATGTTTAAGGCTAACTGAAAAGAACAAGGAAGTATCTTTCCATAGGGTAGAGAAAGAGCAATCCTGCCCAGGCCCTGAATTTCAACTTCTAGCCTCCAGAACTGTGAGATAATTCTTTAAAGCCTTCTACCTGTCAACAGTGTGCTTCAGCATAAAAACAACTGTGGGCATGGCACAAGACCAGGCCGTAGGTTACTCTGTTGTGCATGCATAGGGCTGCTGTGAGTCGGAAACTACTTGACAGCAGCAACAACATCATCACAGCAGCCCTATGAAGCTAAGACACTGGGTTACCTGGATGCAGCCAGACAAGCTCATCAGCATTTTTATACAACTTGTCTAGATACCCTCCAGGCCCTTTTCACCCCTCAGACTACAAATCCTTTTTAAATGGAGAGAAAACCAGATCTATCCTAAAACTAATTTGACTACTGCTCATTTTATGATACACAGATGAAGTTAAAATCTTTTTAAAAGGGGAGAAATAACAGGTTGTTTTAACCATTCTGCCTTAGCTTGCTGAAAGTGAAGAGGACACGAAGCACTTACTGATGAAGATCAAAGGCTACAACCTTCACTGCAGATTACATCTCAACATAAAGAAAACAAAAATCCTCACAACTGGACCAACAAGATAAATGGAGAAAAGACTGAAGTTGTCGAGAGCTCCATTTTACTTGGATCCAGAATCAAATCAAATCAAGCGACACGCTGCAACTCGCAAATCTGCTACAGAAGACTTCTGTGAATTACAAAAAAGCAAAGGTGTCACTTTGAAGACTAAGGCGTGACCGACTCAAGCTATGTTCAGTCACCTCACAAGCACGCAAAACCTGGTCAATGAATATGAAGACTGAAGAAGGACTGACGCCTCAGAATTACAGTGTTGGTGAAGAATACTGAATATACCATGGACTGCCAGAAGAATGAACAAATCTGTCTGAGAAGTACAGCCAGAATGTTCCACAGAAGCAAGGATGGCAAGACTTCACCGCATGTGCTCTGGACATGTTATCGTGTCCCTGAAGAAGGACATCATGCTTGGTAAAGCAGGTCAGCAAAAAGAGGAAGCCCACAAAAGAAACGGACTGACACCATGGCTGCAACAACTGGCTCAAGCATGAAGATGGTGTAAGACCAGGCAATGTTTTTGTTCTGTTGTATCCAGGGTTGCCATGAGCCGGAACCCATTTAACAGTACCTAACCACTACCACCACCTTAGCAAAAGATGACTTATATTTGAACTGGTTTATGCTGACTTTTTGGAGGGGTAAATAAAAAAAAACAAGCCCACTGCCAATGAGTCGATTTCAAATCACAAAGTCCCTACATGACAGAATAAAACTCTTTCCCATTTCTAGGGACCATTTGGTAGATTCAAACTGCTGACCTTTCGGTTAGCAGTCTAACTCTTTAATTTCTGAAAAAGGAACATGGAATCTTATTTTAAAAACCCTTTTGTTTGCAGAAAAGGAATCTGAATTGTCTTCATTTCTTCAAGTCCCTGTTAGAACCTAGCACTCAAATATATTTTAGCAAAACAATTCCTAGACACAGACCAGGTCAATAAAAACTCAGAGTCAGGATAAAACTTAAGAAGGTAGATTTTAATCAGCTCAAGAAGCATTTGCATTCTCAGCACAACCCCAACAGCTTTATCCCTTAATGCAGGCTGCATTATTTGGTCTTTCTGCGTGGAAAGGAAAAGGCAAAGAGTAGTATTTCCAGAGAGCAGCATGTTCTTATTCCACTTAGACTAATCTTCTTTTGTGTGTGCAAACTCAAGGGATAGGAAAATGTACTTTTAAGAACTAACGCCTTACCCTTTAATCTGAACTTTATAAAAACCTAAATAAATCAATCATCAAGTGGGAAAACAATCATTTCACAATCATGCCTGCTCCTCCCCCTTCCCTGACCTCCTTCAAAAAACCTTCAATAGACTAAATGTGCAGTGTTTCATTATGCTTTACTTACTGGTAACAAGAACAGACTGCAAAATGTCTTTTCAGAAACACCACATTGCCTACACTTTTTCCAATTAGGATCTCAAATATTATCACCTATCAGGCATCTTTTATTTTATGTACATTATTTTATTTAAACTCCCAACAGCCCAGCAATGTAGCTGGTAGTATATCCTTTCATAGAGAGGAAACTGAGGCTCTCAGAAGTGAAGACACTTGCACAGGACCACAAAACCAATTCAGAGCAGCCTGAATCGAAACCCAGGTCGGCTTCCCATCTCCCTTCCTGAAATCTGAGGTAGAATGTCTTCCTATTTAGAAAACTAAGAAACAGAAATTTAAGAGTGGGCCAAAACAGAAACTGACGCATTCCACTACCCCACATCAAACTGTTTCTCCAGCCTTACAGCCTAAGACCCTGAAGAAAAAGCTCCCACAGGGCCTCCTCTGCCCAGCAGCTATGGAGTCCAATTTGTTAAGTCAGTGTTTCACAGAGAAAAACACAGACGCGCAATGTCGGTATCTGCAAACAAGCTCAAGTAGCCTCTGCTTCCCTTCCCCGAGGCAGCTGTATTAAGACTAAGTGAAAGGGAGCTACGGAGACTGTACAGCGACTCAACCAAACTCTGTTGTCCAAAAGCAAACCTCATCTGAAACAACACTCGGATCAACACTTAAGAGGCCACCACCACCCCCCAACAGAGAAAGCTGGGCATGGTGACGGCCTCGCGGTGCAGAGGCCAGCAGGCTGCATTCACCACCCATCAGACCACGGCCCGCCCAGCCTCTCAGGGCGGGAGAGTCAGGTCAGGTGCCGGCTTGGTCCTGCAACACCGTCTCCTACTTCAGAGCCCTTTGATAGCCAAGAGTCACCAAGCAGAGAGAGAAGCGACCAGCTGGGGAGAAATGCACAAACTCAAGGGAGTGAGAGGGGAGTGGCAAGCAATAGCTTTAAAAGAGTAAAATGGAGTCACCTGTGTGCCCCTTCCCCACACCTCCACCACAAGCTATGGAAACCTGAAAGAAAATCAGATTCCACTTAAAAGAAACATAGAAGACTCAAAAGGTTGAAAAGACCATCCAGCAAGTATAATTTAATCATTTTGTGTGTATATTAAAAAGTAAGCCAATCTGTATGATATCCTTTGATTGTATTTGTCTTTATTAATAAATCACAACAGCAAATTAAGCACATAGCAGAGTCCCTTCTACCTCCTCACTTCTGCTGCTTCTACGCTTTTGAGACATTCCAGAAAAAGGACCCAACCTTTCCATAATTAGTGGAAAGGGTTTTTAAAAAAAAAAAAAAAAAAATCCCAGACCCAGCACAGCTGCATTTTCCCAATCCCAGACAAGCCTGAAGCAGATGAGACTGAAGCTGACAGTCAGGGTTTTGAGGAGGTGCCTGAGTGGGCAAGAGGGGAAGCCAGAGAAGACCAAATAGGAGGTGCAGCTTGGAGAAATGATGCAGAGAAATCCTGGCCGCAAAGTACACACCTTGGCATTGATATAACGGTCAAAGGGGCCGTACTTTTTGAATTCTTTGATCTCAAGAGCATTCTACAAAAAGGAGAGGAAAAGAAAATGTGATGATGAAATGGATGAAATATATCAAAGCAATGCAGCCCAAGGGGTTCTAGCACTAAAACTAGCATCTGCCCTCTGGGTGCCTCAAAAGGACGTTAATGGAAAACACAACCTCTGGGGCACCAGGCTCACTCTCTGTATCTAAGCATCCAACTGGAACCACATTAATGGCTTTTAAATAAATCAATGTTGTACATGTAACTACCACCTATATCCACCAGGGTCTTCCAGCTACTGCAGACATCTTGCTCAGGCCCTGTCCCCATCCACCTGTCTGACAGATTTTCAAAGCACTTGCTGGTGTCCCACCCATCAGTGAATACTCTGGGCTGAAGGCAGCTGTGAGCAGGACAAGCTAGCACATTCAAGTGTCCCCAAAATCCAAGCAGCTGTGTTCCAAGGCAAAAGTGAGCAAAAGACACGGTTAGAAATGGTTGCCAGAAATTTCATAAATGAGAAGGATTTTAACGGGTGACCAAGTTTTTCAAAATTAAAGAATATTAATTAAAAGCAAATTTCCTCCATATAAAAAACCACTGTAGCTACGAGGAATAAAATCGTATTTATATTCTAAAAAGGCAATTCCAAAGAGAAAATGTGCATTCCCAAATGTAATAAATAAACTTACTGACAATCTTAAATGTCTGTTGCTCACCCACCCAAAAAATATAGCCCAAAAGGGGATAGTGAAACTGAGTAATAGCTATGTACACACAGTCTCCAAATCACGATTCAGGAGCACCACTTTAACCTTCTCGTGCCTCCGAGTGAAACTGCGCTTCTCAGAAGTGGCGTCTTGTTCTTAACAGCTCACTGAAAACTTGCATGGATCTCCCTGACAGATGGACTTGCCAGACTGACTTCCTGCTTTTGAGGACTAACCCTGATCTAATGCTGCAGGTAATTCAACAATTTTCTGTGTACAAAACTGTTAGGAAAACAGTCTTAAGATAATTAAGAAACAGCAGCAGTATCCTCATTCAACAACTGAGAGAAGTACCTGTTTCAGTTCAAACTGGAGGAGAAAACAGAATGGTTTGGCGTACAGGAAACTTCATCTCCTCTCAAATGGGCATATGACCTCAGATCCAAACTACAAGAAGTTGTATTTCATGAGAGGCTTGTCTAAAATTTGCATAATTCAGGTACAATTTTCCCAGAGGAATCAATGTAAAGAGGAGACATAGTCTCAGAGTACTTAAAATCCATGTGGACCATTGCAAGGTAGTTTTGCTCAAACACTGCCTTTTCTATTTTCTCATGATTATCTCTGCTCTGTCAATGTAAGTTCACTCCTAAATTGATATCAGAGAACATCACAGAAATGATCTTCATTTTGAGTTGCATTCGTGTTTTCGAACACTGAGTTCATTTTTCAGAACTAGCACCAGTACTTCCACTTTTGCAAGTTCTGGTGTGTGTAAAAAGCAAAAACAAAACAAAAGACAGTATGGTTCATACAGTGCGGGCAAACACTAGGGAGTACTTTACCAGCTAACGTTCCATTGCCACGGTGACAGCATAAGCACAGTTTATAATTCATAAAAGCCTATCAGTTTGAAATTCACTCTATGCAACCTGGCATTATTTCAAATTTTGCATATGAAGTAATTTGTTTGCTATAGCACTACGCTGAACCTATATGATTAAAACGCACATAAAATACATCATCATAGTATAAGGTTTCCCTAATATCACTAAGAGGAGTCAGCTAAAAGTTTTAGGTGGAAGAGAGTCACACTTGAGGCAGGGGAAGAGCTGGTCCCAGATCTGAGCTACAGGACTCGACAGTAAAGGCTGCCAAGGTCTCGCTGTGGGTGAATGGAGGGAAGCCTCCCTCCCCTCCGACCTGTTCATTGACTTTGGTGTGGGACGGCCCTTGATGTATGAGCAATCGCACTATCTGGGCGTCTCCTTTCCAGGCTGCTAAGTGCAGAGGGTAACAGCCTTTAGAGTCAGCCACATTGGTCAGCGCGTCGTTCCTCAGGAGAACCTCGACCACATCCCTAGAAGGCAAGAATCAAGCATTAGCTTGCAGAACTCACAAGTCTTTCCCCTAACGGTTTTTTACGTGTGTACAAAACAGAGCCCTCTCATAGACATTTCATTTGGCTCCCCCATCTCTACCTGAGTTCACGGCCCAGCATGTCTTTGTATCTCATGAACTACCTGCAGGGCAGCTGCGTTATCCTGAACCACATGAGACTGACTCATCATTTGCCGCATTTATCTAGGCTTTCCTGATAATTCGTCTATTTTCCACTGTTTTGAAAACGTCTGATCCCCTTGTCTAAACCTTGCAATGTCTCCTTGTCTGTGATGTTTAAATGGCATTCGGGAATAGAATTTACATAAAAGTAGTCAAGCAAGACAAACATCATTATTCAGAAGACTTAGTGATACAGCAACTGAAAGGGATGGACAGAGCAGAATTAGAGCTGTTGCAAACATAAGCCAGACACATGTGGTATCATTTCACATCACCAGAAAGACAGGCTTGGCTTTCTTCTTAGTGACACTGCTAATTAAGCAGATACAAGTACATAATTATCCCCAAGCACATGAGGTCAAAAAATTAAATAAATGCAAAAACCCACAGTGTAAATAAAAACAGCATCTGGAGATGAACTTGACTAACAAGCTACACTCTTTTAAGTTCAAGATTCAGTTTAATTCAGGTTACCTCACTATTTTAAGGAAAGAGGGGTCTTTACAGATCTCTTTTTATTTTTTTCTGAGATGGCTACAGAAAAGACACAATAATCACTTCAACATATTTTATAACAGTTTAACGCTGAATGAAAAAAAAATCAATTAGGCTGGGTCCAACAGTACACAAACCTACTGCCATCAAGTCAGTTCTGACTCACAGTGACTCTAAGGGACAGAACAGAACTGCCCCATAGGGTTTCCCAGGGCATCCGGTGGATCTGAACCACCGACCTTTGGGTTAGCAGCCATAGCTCTTGACCGTGATACCACCAGGGTTTCCACCAAGGTCCTACAAAAAGTCACTCCAAACTCACTGCCATCAAGTCGATTCCAACTCATACTGTCCCTACAGAACAGAGTAGAACCGCTCCATCAAGCTTCCAAAGAACGCCTGAAGGATTTGAACTGCTGACCTTTTAGTTAGCAGACACAGCATTTAACTAATGCACCACCAGGGTTTCTAGCCATGTACCTATCATTATCACTAAATAATCAGTCAGGAAATGCAGCCTTCCAAATACTAACTATGCTGGTCCAACTGACCCAGAGTTCTTAGCTACTCAGAAGCAAATTCCAGAATATACCTCTAGATATCCAGACAGTGGTTAAGATAGCTTTTAACCACTATCACCAGGGTTCCAAAAATAGTATATAAGTGATATAAAACACCATATGTGTTGAGGGCCTTGTTACTTGCTCGGATAATTCTAAAATGATTTCTGATGAACACATCTCATAAAAACACCAACACCCTCTGTTCTGTTTCAGCCTGGTTTCCATTTTTCTGCACCTTGGCCAACTTACTCACAATTGTGCCTGTCCCTTCTCTGAGTCACCAAATTCTCCCTCACTCTGAAGGTCAGTGCCCTTCTTCGGCTACCAAATCACTTAAGCCTCTGCTGTCTTTCAGATTTCCCCAAAAGCCCAGTCTTCAGAAAACCTTCCACACAAATCTCATCCAATTCCCAATAACTTCTCTGTATTTAAGAGAATTAAACAGGCTGTATTATTTATATGTGCTTGTTTTGTGTCCGAAGAGTTTCCCTTAAAAATGGGTCTTACTGTCTACAGGGATAATCTCAGGAGAACAGAACAGCAGGCGAGGAGAAGGGCAAACGAACAACTACTTTAACAGAAGCACAAGTTTCTCACGACTACTGAATCCATTGCCAGTTTATCAATGGCCTACTAACCCAATAGGTTATCCAGCTTTTTTTATGATTTGGCTATCTCATATATGATCTTCATATTTGGATCATTACGTGGCAGGAAAGCACCCAGGGGAAAAAGGCAAGCAGAAGAAAAGGTGAAACTCAGTTAACCCTTGGATTTTTCTGGAGGGTGCATGAGGCAGACGAAAGATGTTTTAAGTTGTACATTCAAGAAAGACAAGGGAATTCAGGATGAATTAAGTTTAGTTTGTTTTTCTCTGCTTATCAGTGCCACTGCTTAATGACATCCTCATAAGAAAAAGGATAATCTGAACGCCTGGATTCTGAAGAGCGGGGCAGGAAGGCAACACATTAATACTTACTTGTGGCCATTCAGAGCAGCATGGTGCAGAGGTGTATACCCAGTGCTGTCAACACAGTTCACATTGGGCCCTCTCCAGATGCTACAGGAGGAAAAAAAAGAGATTTCACAGACTGAAGTCACAACCAAATTTAGAGATAGTTAAGTGCTTTGGAAAGATTTCTGTGATTTTTTGCTTTGTTTTTAATCGTTTTAAGTGAAAGTTTACAGTTTGTCAGTTTCTCCTATAAAAACTTACAGAGTTTGTTAGGTAACCTTACACTGACAGCGCACTCCTCCTCTCTACCCTCTATTTCTCATGTCCATTCAACCAGCTCCTGTCCAGTCTCTGACTTCTAGTATCTCCTCTGGGCAGGAGATACCGAATTAGTTTTCTATATCTACCCAAGCCAACAAGCACACTCTTCACCAGTTTTCATTTTATGTCTAATACAACAGTTCAATCTTTGTCTGAGGAGTTGACTTTGGGAATGGTTTCATGTCTGGGCTAACAGAGAGTCCAGGGGCTAGGTCTTCCAGGGAGTCTGCCACACCACCAAGTCTGTTCTTACTGGAGTTCCAGTTCTGCACCCCACGTTTCTCCCACTCCATAAGAGACTCTTTTTTGAGTTCCTTGTAAAGGCAGTCACTGGTGGTAACTGAACACTACCTAGTTCTTCCAGTCTCACGCTGATATGTTCTCTGGTTTATGTAGCCCTTTCTGTCCCTTGGGCTCGTATTTTCCTTATGTTTTTGATTCTCCTTTGCTCTATGTGAGCTAGGGCGAGTTGATGCTTCTTAGATGGCTACTTGCTAGCTTTGAAGACCCCAGACAACACTCACCAAAGCAGGATGCAGAATATTTTCTTTTTTAAAAATTATTATAAGGTTATTATTTCATTGTGTTTAAGTCAAAGTTCACAATTACAGTTTCTCATGCAAAAACTTACCCACTTTGCCATGTGACTCTAGCTGCTCTCCCTACACTGTAACAGCACACTCCTTGCACCTTCATCCTGTATTTCCCATGTCTACTTAACCAGTTCCTGTCTCCCTCTGTTGTCCCTTCTTTCCTCTAAACTTGAGCTGACCAGTGAGTGTCCTCTGTGTGTCCAAGCCAAGAAAAACATTCTTCACCAGTACCATTTTATGTCTTATATACCAGTTCAATCTTTGTGGAAGAGTTGTCTTTGAGAATGGTTTCAGTTCTAGGTTAACCAAGAGTCTGGGGGCCATGCTTCCCACAGACCCTCCAGTCTGTCAGACCACCAACTTTGGTCTTCTTACTAGAGATCAAGTTTTGCATTCCACATTTCTTCTGCTCTATCAGGGACTCTTTGTTGAGTTTCTTGTAAGGAAGGGCAGTCTTTTTTTTAAAAAAATTATTTTTATTTATTTTTTACTATGACTGAATGAAAATATACATTTCTGTATAAATTTACATGCCCACCTATATGCAACCTCCATTGCTCTCCCTGCCCGGTGACTGCACACTATTCCTCTCTGCTCCATACATGTCTCATCCTCCCAACAGTCTCCTTTCCCCTCCTCTCCACCACTCTCATTCCTCAAGCCAGAGGTCAGCAGGATGATATCCTATAGATGCACATAAAGTGCATCCAATATATGGTCACTCTGCATCGCCAAGTCCAATCCATTTGTGTCCAAAGAATGGACCTTTGTTATGACTTATGGGGAAGGGCAGTATCAGGTCCAGGGGTCATGCTCCCAGGGGAAAGCCGAAACCACTGGACCATCAATTGAGGTCTTTTAGTGGAGGTCTCAGGGTGCATTCCTTTTTAGTCTTATGTTGCCAGTGAGACTCAACTTTGTGAGCTCCATTGCAGCTATTACTGGTGGTGGCTAGGCACCATCTGGTTCTTCCGGTCCCAAGTCGATGTAGACACCCACTGATGTAGGTCTCTGCTGGGTTGTCTTTCCCCCATGTCGTTTTGGTCCTCAGAGAGCACCCATTCCTGCTGAGTTGGGACCATTTGCTGTGCCCTCGGGTGGCAGCCTGGCAGCTTTTAAGACCCCAGATGCCACTCACCAATGTGGGGTGCAGGGAGCCCTCTTAGCAAAATGCTAGTTGTGCCAATTGGCCTCGATTTCGCCTAAGAGCATGGCCCCCTGCACCCTACCCCAGCTACTCTATCCTTGCAATACTGGGTTAAGATGGAAGGAGTATTCAAGTTATGCTGAAGTCCACTTAATACTGTTCTTGTATCTAATGTGTGCTATCACCGATTTCACCCAACCAGATTTCTAGCAACTATCTAATCTAAACCCTCCCTGCCCCCTGGCAGCTGTGAGAGAGTCTTTTCTTCAATACATAAGTCTATTTTTGAGATCTTATCATGGGGGTCTCATGCAATATTTGTCCTTTTGTTGCTGACTACACTCACTCAACATAATGTCTTCCAATTGAAACCAGGTCATGAGATGTTTCCCGGAATCATTATTATTCTTTATCATTGCGTAGTGCTCCATTGAGTATATATGCCATAGTTTACCTATCCATTCTTCTGTTGTTGGGCATCTGGGTTGAGTCCATCTTTTTGCTATCGTGGACTGTGCTGCGATAAACATTCTTGTGCATGTGTCTCTTGGTGTGAAAGGTCTTGAGTCTGTAGGATATATTCCAAGTAGCAGAATTACTAGGTCAAATGGTATATCTATATCCATTTTTTTAAGGAAGCGCCAGATTGCTTTCCAAAGAGGCTGGACCATTTTGTAACCCCACCAACAGTGTAGGAGGGTTCCACTTTCTCCAGCATTTGTTGTTTTGTGTTTTTTGGATCATGGCCAACCTTGTTGGGGTGAGACGGTATCTCATTGTAGTCTTGATTTGAATTTCTTTAATAACTAAAGATCGTGAACATGACTGCATGTGTTTTTTGGCTGCCTGGATCTCCTCTTTAGAGAAATGTTTGTCCATCTCCTTTGCCCATCGCTTAACTGGATGATTTATCTTCTTCTTATTGATATTTTGTAGTATCTTATAGACTATGGAGATCAGGCATCAGTCTGACATGGAGATGCCAAATATTTGTTCCCATTCTGTAGATGGCCTTTTAATTCTATTAATAAAGTCTTTGGATGAGGAAAAGTGTTTGATTCTTAAAAGTTCCCATTTATCTATTTTCTCTTCTGTTGACTGTGGTTTGTTTGAGACAGTGTGGAGTCTGTCCACATTGTGTATGAAAACTTCCATTGTTGTTCCTACCTTTTCTTCGATGAGCTTTATCGTTTTTGGTTTGATATTTACGTCTTTTATCCAGTTGGAGTTGGTTTTTGTATAAGATGTAAGATATGGATCTTGTTTCAGTTTATTGCAGAACGATATCCAATTCTGCTAGCACCATTTGTTGAAGATACTGTTTTTACCCCAGTTTAATGTCTCAGGGCCTTTGTCAAATATCAATTGTTCATAGGCAGATGGTGTCATCTCTGGGGTCTCAATTCTGTTCCATTGATCGATCTGTCCTTGTACCAGTACCAGGCTGTTTTGACCACTGTGGCAGTGTAGTATGTTCTAAGGTCGGGTAATGAGAGGCCTCCCAGTATGTTCTTCTTCTTTAGTAGTACCTTACTTATCTCAGGCTTCTTTCCTTTGCAAACAAATTTGGTGGTTTGTTTCTCCATCTCATTAAAAAATGATGCTGGAACTTGTATTGGGATTGCATTACATAAGTAGATTGCTTTGGGCAAAACAGACATTTTTACAATGTTAAGTCTTCGTATTCATGAGCAGGGTAGGTTTTCCCATTTATCTAAGTCTCTCTTAGTTTCTTGTAGTAAGGGCTTGTAGTTCTCTTTGTAAAAGTCTGTTATTTCTCTGGTTAGATTAATTCCTAGGTACTTTATCTTCCTAGGGGCTATAGTAAATGGTATTGATTTGATGATTTCTTCATTAACAGTTTTGTTGTTGGTATAAAGCAATCCTACTGATTTACTTATGTTTATCTTGTATCCTGAGACTTTGCTGAACTCTTCTATCAGTTTGAGTAGTTTACTTATAGACCTAGGTTGATTCCACCTTTTTGCTCCTGTATAGACAGTGCTGTCAGGAACACTGATGTGTGGCAGCTCTTCTTTAAGATATTATTCCAAGAAGCAGGATTGCTGGATCATACAGTATTTCTATTCCTAGCTTTTAAAGAAAGTGTCAATCAATTTTCAAAGTGGCTGTACCATTTTACATTCCCATCAGCAGTCTATAAGTGTTCCAGTCTCTCTATAACTTCAACTTTGTTATTTTCAACTTCAATGTCAATGGTTTTTTGTTTTGTTTCTTTCAATGGCTAACGATCATGAGCATTTCGTCATTTATCTGTCTGCCACCTAAACATCTTCTTTGGTGAAATCCACTGATACTGAGTCAATTCCAACTTACAGTAATCCTACAGCACAGAGTAGAACACCCTCATAGGGTTTCCCAGGAGCACCTGGTGGACTCTTCCAACCTTTTTGTTAGAAGCCATAGCACTTAATCACTATGCTACCACACAGTTTCTTTCTTCGGTGAAGTGACTGTTCATATCCTTTGACCATTTTTCATTTGGGGTTATTTATCTTTTTGTTGTTAAAGTTTTGCAGTATCTTGCAGATTCTAAAGATCAGACACTGATCAGAGATGTCATATCCAAATTTATTTTTTCCCAATGTGTAGGTTTTATTTTTACTCTATTGGTGAAGTATTTCGATGTGTATGTGTTTGATTTTCATGAGTTCCTAGCTATCCATCTTCTATCTTGGCATCTATGTATTGTTAGTAATGTTTTGCATTCTGTTTGTGCTGTGTATTAAGGGCTCTCTATTGTTGTCCCTATTTTTTTGTTCCATGATCTTTATATCTTTTTAGATTTTGTATTTAGGTCTTTGATCCATTTTGAGTTAGTTTCTATGCAAAGTGTGAGATATAGGTCTTTTTTTTTTTCTTTCTCTATTTGGTGTTCAACCAAAGTGGCTAGTTCCAAATGACTTCTGATAAAAGATGACAGTTGTTACACAAATGCATAGCACTCAGGGCATACAACGGTTTCCTGAATAAGGAGTCAAGTGTCAAGACAACAGTGCCATCATTTAAGAGCTTGTTCTTTTCCTCATGTGTATCTTCATTATTCACTCAGTCTGAGATGTGTGTCTCTGAGTTCAACAGCATTACAAAAAGAGCTCATTGAAAGGTCACCAAAAATATGACTAAAACAAAGCATTCAGCCAAACACAGATACTGGGCACCAAAGCAGTGAGCATTCACTCCTACTCTGGTGACTGAAGACTTGAGAGAGATCGCAACACAGCCAGCAGAACCAAGATCAAACAATCCACATTAACACAGACATCAGAGTACAAATATCAAGAAGAGGCAATTTTGTCTTTCCTTTTTGAATATGTCTCATCAGTAACAAAAAGAACAAGAGGATCTACACTGTGCATGATTTGAAAAAGATATACGGTAGTTGCTATTGTTGCTGTCAGGTATCATTCACCAGGTCTCAACTCACAGCAATGCTACATACAACAGAACAAAACACTGCCCAGTCCTGTCCCATCTTTACAATCATACCTGTCTGAGCCCACTATGGCAGCCACTGTGCCAATACATCTTGTTGAGGGCCATCCCCTTTTTTGCTGACCTTCTATTTTACCAAGCAAGTGAAGGGACTAGTCCCTCCTGATAACATGTCCAAAGTAAGTTAAGACCAAGTCTAGCCATTCATACTTCTAAGGAACATTCTGGTTGCATGTCTTCCAGATAGATTTGTTCATTCTTCTGGCAGTTCATGGTATATTCAATATTCTTTGCTAATATCATAATTCCAATTCTATCTTCCTTATTCATTCCACGCATATGATGCAACTCAAATACCACACACAGCTTAGGTCAAGAGTACCTTAGTCTTCAAGTGAGGTCTTTGCTTTTTAACACTTTAAAGACATATTTTGTAGCAGATTTGCCCAATGCAGTATGTTGTTTGAATGTAGTTCTTGAATGCAGCTTCAATGAGTGTTGATTGTGGATCCAAATAAAATAAAATCCTTGACAACTTCAAATTTTTTTCCATGTATCACCACGGTGTTTACTGGTCCAGTTGTCAGAATCACTGTTTTCTTTATTTTGAGTGTTAACTCATACTAAATGCTGTGGTCCTTGCTTTTCATTAGCAAGTGTTCAAGTACTTTTTGCTTTCAGCAAATAAGGTTGTGTCATCTGTAAATCACAGGTTGTTAATGAGTCCTCCTCCAATTCTGATGCTGTGTTCTTCATACAGTCCAGCATCTCTTTGCTCTGTATATGCAGTGAATAAATACAGTGAAGATACAACCCTAACACATACCTTTTCTGATTTTAAATGACACAGTCTTCCCTTGTTCTGTTCGAATAACTGCCTCTTGGTCTGTGCACAGGGTCCACATGAGCACAATTAAGTGGTCTGGAATTCCTATCCTTTGCAATGTTATCCATAATCTGTTATGTTCCACACAGTCGAATGTCTCTGCATAGCCAATAAAGTTCAGGTACACCTCTTTTTGATATTGTCTGCTTTCAAAAGATGAAATCCTTCATTCCACAGTCTCTTATTAATCTGGCTTGAATTTCTGGTAGTTCCCTGCCAATGTACTGCAGCAGTTGCTTTTGAATGATCTTCAGCAACATTTTACTTGCTTGTGACGTTAATAATATTGTTAAACAATTTCCCCATTCTGTTGGATCGCCTTTCTCTGTAACAGGCACAAATACGGATCTCTTCCAGTCGGTTGGCCAAGTAGCTATCTTCTAAATTCCTTGGCACAGACAAGTACTTCCAGTGTTCCATCCAGTTGCTGAAACATTTAGTATTCTGCCAATTCCTGGAATCTCATTTTTCACCAATGCCTTAAATGCACCTTGGACATCTTTCTTCAACACCATCAGTTCTTATATGTTATATTATGTTGACCAATTCTTTTTGGCACAACGCTCGCTCTATTCATTCCATTTTCTTTTGATATTTCCTGAGTCATTCGATATTTTGTTCATAAAATCCTTCACTATAGCAATTCAAAGTCTGAATTTTTTCTTCAGTCCTTTCAGCTTGCAAAATGCTGAGAATGTTCTTCCTTTTTGGTTTCCAGACTCTAGGTCTTTGCGCATTTCATTACAATACTTTACTTTGTCTTCTTGTACCACTCTTTGAAACCTTTTGTTTAGCTCTTTTACTTCATCATTCCTTCCATTCACCTTTGCTAATCTACATGCAAAAGCATGTTTCAGAGTCTCTTATGACACTCATTTTGGTCAGAGTAGGGAGGTTGAAATGTAACCTTATTTAACCCTCAATGCCTAAATTTTCATTTCTATTTCATACTGTTTTGGATAGGGCCTCTAAATAGCAGAGGGCAGCCCTGCTTTGTCCCACCTTTTAATGAGAACGCCCCTGGTGTTTCTGAAGTTGATTTGAAGTAAACACTGCACATGTAAAATGAATACTTTATTTTTCCTTTTTAAAGTGTTATTAAAAATAACTGTTTAAACACATTTTTTTATATCTGTGGGGATAATCATAGTTTTTTACATCAAACCAATTAAAAGTTTACCACTATTGACAGCAAGGCTGGTCTAAAGTTTTCATTTTTTGTGCTATTGTTATTGAATCATATCTGTGTTGGTTCTGAGTCACAGATGAACCAGGCAGCTTTTTACTCATTTCTGGATTCAGGAATCACTAACACAGAGTACTCAGATTATAAAGAAAAATGGTACAACTATTATGGAGAACAGTATTGCACATCCTCAAAAAGCTAGAAATAAAAACATCTTTAGGATCCAGCAAGCCCATTCCTAGGTATATACCCTACAGCTCTAACAGGAATTATATGAATAGACATATATACAACTATGCTTACTTCAGCATTATTCACAAACTTTCGCAATAGAAAAAAGATGGGAACAACCTGAGCACCCATCAACAGATACAGGAATACACACGTACACGCAATAGAATACTATTTGGCTAAAAATAATAATGGTGAGTTCTCAAAACATAACAAGGATGAATCTAGAGGATATTATGTTGAGTGAAATAAGTCAGTCACTAAAAGACAAACGTTGCATGGTTTCACTTTTACAAAAAGACAAAAAAAAGGTACACCCACAGAAAGCAATATTGTTTGACAGTTCCTGGGGGGAAAGAGGAATTAATTTCTAAATGGTAGACATTTACTATGACTGGTGATGGGAAATACCATACCCAATGTGGGTGAAGTCTACACAACCTGACAAAGGTAAATGATGACAACAGGAAGTATATAAGAACAAAGCATAATTTTGGTAAATGCTGTAATATATACAATTTTACAACAACAGTCATAAGAACCAAAATACATGTGCAGTTACTGAAGTACACATGTACACATATATGTGTCTAAGAAGGCACATGTGAGTATGTGGCTGTGTAAGTACAGTGTTATCTGTAGGTGTATGTATATATATGATTGAGTGTGTTACATATATGTTCATATATGTAATAGAGAACACAGAGGGCACAAATGCAGGTATTTCCTAGATATATCTAAACACTTCGAAAGCTTAGTTTACTGGGTTTTAAAAGCTTAGGACCATAGTCTCAGAGGACAACTCTATTAATTTGCATAACACAGCTCATAAAGATATTGTTTCACAGTCTAATTTGGTGAGCAGTATCATGGTCTCAAAAGTTTGTGAGTGGCTGTTACAGATTGAGTTGTATCCCCCAAAAATGTTAACCAACTTGGCTAGGCCATGATTCCAGTACTGTGTGACTGTCCATCATTTTGTCATCTGAGGTGATTTTCGTATGTGCTATACATCCTGTCAAAACCAAAAACGCCCAATGCTGTCAAGTAGATTCCGGCTTACAGCAACCCTATAGGACACGGCAGAACTCCCCCACAGAGTTTCCAAGGACTGTGCCTGGTGGATCTGAACAATCAACCTTTTGGTCAGTAGGTTAGCCACTATACCACCAGGGTTTCCATAAATCCTACCTCTATGATGTTAACGAGTCAGCTTTAGATACAGTTATATTAACGAGGCAGGACTCAGTCTACAAGATTAGGTTGTATCTCAAACCAATCTCTTTTGAGATACAAAAGAAAAGTGAGCAGCCAGAAAGTAGTTTCAGGAGAAGAGCGTGTTCTTTGGATCCAGGGTCCCTGTGCTCAAACTAGGAGAAGACTGATAACAAGACCTTCCCCCAGAGCTGACAAAGAAAGAAAGACTTATCTTGAATTTGGACTTCTAGCCTCCTAAACTGTGAGAGAATAAATTTCTCTTTCTTAAAGCCAGCCACTTGTGGCATTTCTGTAATAAGAGCACTATATAATTGAAACAGTGGCCACTTAAAATCCAACTACTGGTATGTATTCATTTGGAGCAAAAGAAAAACAAGACCAAAGACTCTGAGAAGAAACTACACTATAGGATTAATACCTCACATGAACCAAGCCCTCATTTATCCTCAGACCAGAAGAACTAGCCACTCTGATCAAGGACACAATAAATGGTCCCAGACAGAAAGGGAGAAACAAGTAGAACAAATCTCAAATTCCCCCCAAAGGCTAGACTTACTATATTGGTAGAGACTAGAAGATACTCCATAATGCCCTAAGATATACTTTAAACTTGGAACTCAACTCACTCTCAGAGGTCAACGTTCAGTCAAAACAGTAGATTGGATGATAAACAGTATCACCTGTTAGGTGCTGTGTTCTTTTTAATAATCATTTCCATAAGACCCAATTGTCAATATTTACCATAAAGTAAAGATGAAAACCTAAGGCGGGGGGGGGGCAGAAAAGCTACATTAATGGAAAAAGAACTAGAACAGAAATGAGAATGCTGACACACTGTGAAAAATGTAACCAACGTCACTGAACAATACATATAGAAATTGTTAAATGGGAATTTAATTTGCTGTGTAAAGTTTCACTAAACACACACACACACAAAACACTGAAAAAGAATCACCAGTAAAACTATCTGGGCCCAGGGCCTTTATGCTAGAAGCTGCCATTATTTACTCCATATCCTGCCTAAAGGTCAACAAAGTGATACATACATAGATAGATAAATAGATGATAGATAGATGATCGACCAATCAGTCGATCAATCGATCCAGCCCAAGAAAACAAGAAAAAATATTATCAAATTATTGGTAATGTTAAGGAATTACAAAAAGAAAAAAATCAGATCTACAGAGACAACCTAGAAAACAAAAACTACAACAGTTAGATATTGGAGCCGTGGTGGCACAGTGGTTAAGAGCTCAAAGACTGCTAACCAAAAGGTCAGCAGTTCAAATCCACCAGCCACTTGCTGGAGACTTTATGAGGCAGTCTTTGACCTGTCCCATAGGGTCTCTATGAGTCAGAATCAACTCCACAGCAATGCATTTGGTTTGGTTTAGATAGTACTTTTTACCTAGTCAACTAACAAAATGAAAATAATGACATTATTAAGTGTTTGTGAAGATCACAGTAACAAGAAGACTTAAATGTCTTTGGTATGAATTTAAATTGGAAGTCCTTTGGGAAGACAATCTGGCAGCAGTGATTAAAACTGAAAACAGGCATTCACTTTAAGCCAGCAATTCCACTTTGAGGCAATTACTCAATAGAAACACAGGGCACATGTATGTATAGGACTGCTCCACTGTTCACAGTAAAAAAACTAAAAAGCTTAAATGTCCATCAACAGTAGGGCAGTTAAACATTAGGTATACTGATGAAATGTTACACAGTAGACACAAAAAAAGCAACGAAGTTTGACCTATAAGTCATCACCCGGAAAAATTTCTCAGGAGACATACAGAGTTACTAATTTTAATAAAATGTCATAATAACACACAGAATATGAGTTGCCTTTTAATTAGTGTAGAAGCCCTGGTGGTATCGAGGTTAAGTGCTATGGCTGCCAACCAGAAGACTGGCAGTTCAAAGCCACCTGGTGCTCTTTGAAAACTCTATTGGGCCGTCCCACTCCACCTACAGGGTTGCTATGAATCAGAATGAATTCGACAGCAGTGGGTTGGGTTCGGTTTAATAAGTATATGTGCGCACATATGGGAAACGTTAGTGGCGTAGCGGGTTAAATTCTACGTCTGCTCTGCTAACCAGTTTGAATCTGCCAGCGCTTCTTGGAAGCTCTATGGGACAGCCCTACTCTGACCTCTTCTCTATGAGTCAGACCCGACTTGACAGCAGTGGTTATTTTTTTCCTATATGTGCACGTATACACACACGTATCCCAGTAAGTTCACAGAAAGGCACATAAAGAGTACTTACCAAGTGCTGACTGCGGTTACCTCTAAGGGAAGAAAAGTGTGTTGGGGAGCCCTGCAGAATGGTACAGAAACTTTCATGTTTTACTCTGTGTCCTAGCACAGTTTAAGCACTTACAATGAGAAGGTATTCATGCAGTACCTTTATAATGACAACTTTTTAAAAGAAAGGGAGTAAAGAACCTCTGCATAGAGAAATGAAGGAAAAAAACCACAACTGCAATATTAACAGTGGCTGTACATGGATGACAGGCACTTTAAGGAAATTGAGTTTAAAACCTTAGGATAAATTTTAACTAAGAAAAGTGGTGGGTAAGTATTTTGATATGTAGGTTATCTGTTCATTGCCCAGTAAGGCTGATGACAAGGTCAGGACCCTAAGGTACAGCCTGGTTTCCCATTCTCCATTAAGCCTAGATTCCAGAGCTCATTGAAATTACGTCCCTCTATCACACTTGTATGATGACCTCATTTTCTAAACTGAAAATTATATAACTGTCCCTGACAGTGGACCAGAAAGATGAAAAGTGAAATAGATCTAGAAAATACAGGAGGTACCAAAGCCACAGCCACTGAGTTGATTCTGTCTCATAGCGACCCTACAGGACAGAGCAGAACTGCCCTTAGAGTTTCCAAGGAGCACTTGTCAGAAATGAACTGCCAACCTTTTAGTCAGCAGACTAAATTAGCAGACTAAATTAGACTAATTAGCACTTCACTGCTATGCCACCAAGGTTTCCACAGGGGGTAGTTTCATACATATTTTCTAACTGCCCTACCACACAAAAGTTTTACACAAAATGAACAGCTTGTCCCCAGTTACAAGCCACATCAGTGGTAGATCCAAAACTCTTATGGAGTTCCTCACATTTGGCCAAACAAATACTTCATGACCTAACTAGAATGACAGGACATACATAAAGTGGATACACAGTAACACAAGGCTGTATGGAGCTCGATGGCATGATGACTGGAATGAACCCAAAGTAGCTGAGAAAAAGGAAATAGCAACAGGGAGCTCAGGCCTCTCAGCTCCTCATTTAGTACCCCATTAGGGTTCTACTATCCTTTCAGCCATGGCAATCCAGGTCCTAAAGTAACTCTAAAACTAAGATTTAAGAGCAGGATTCAGCAAGCCTTCTGTCATTTTCTAATTTTTGTTGTCATGCCTCTGGTTTAGAGGTGATCGAGTCTGCACATCCTATACCAGCATTTAAACTCTCTCAAAACAATTAGAAAAGACAAGGAAGCAAGGCAGGGAATTTCCAACAGACAGCTACATCTCCAACTACTATGGCTGTTTTTTGTTGTTTTGCGGGGGGAAGTGTGGGGGTGGCTCTAACTATCATCTCCTCCAGAAAGCCCATCTGGAAATTTTAGGAACTAGGGAATATGATATTAACCAGAACCAAAATGAAAACGGAGAATAGGAATCTCCCTGCTTGGAATTTTAGCTTAGACAGGACGTAGTAACATCCCCCTCCACCCAAGTTTCTTCCTTTCTGGCATCTCCCAAAAAGGGCTATTTATGGCCTGCATCTTCCTCCCTATCACACACATACCAACTCAACCGTTTCTATATGTGTAAATCAATAGCACTGATTATATTCTTTGAGTTGTACAACTTATCTTTCTTTTCTGAGTTGTTTCTTTTCCATAAACATAAACTCACTGCCCCCCAGAGTTCCTATCTAATTTTTCATGTTACTGTTGTCAAACTGATCCCAACAGATACATCTTAAAACAGCACAAAACTGAAGGCAGACATTCTTTACTAGTTAAGTTAAACTACTGTTTGATTTTAAGAAGACTTCAGTGAATACTACTGGCTTAACAGTTTAAGATTATCTCAGAGCAGGAGCTCTCGGTGAGGACATACTACATACCACTTTTATTTGTTACTGCTGTGAGTACACAGCAAAACATACACTGATTCAACAGTTTCTACATGTGCAATTTAGCACCAGTGATAACATTCTTCAAGTTGTGTGACCATTCCCACTCTCCTTTTCTGACTTGTTGTCTTGCATTAACAGAAACTGTGATCTGTCTAAGGTTCCTATCTAGTCTTTTGAGTTGCTACTGTCAATGTGATCCCATTACAAATGGCTCTTAAAGGGACATAATGCTCACGGCAGACCTTTCGTACCAGTTAAGCTAAACTCCTTTTAAGTTGTAAGGTGACTTCAGGGGATATTTTTGGTTTGAGGTTTGAAGATTCTCTCAGAGCCATAGTTTCTGGGGCTCATCCAGCCTCCATTGCTCAGAAAGTCTACAGTTCATGACAATTTTAAAATCTGTTCTGCATTTTCCCCTTTTAATCAGTATACTTGATCAGTATACGTCGATGGAATCTTAGTTTAAAATGTTCAGTAACAGGGTCACAAATTTACCTCCTACACATCTTTTTATCAGGAAGTGACTGGAGGATGTGCTCTAACAAACAAATAAGTGAAACAAAAAAGATGAGGATAGGCATCCGGGAAGCTGAACAAAGAAGGCAACGGGAACCAGCCCTGCAGCTAGCCTTACATAAGAATAAACACACCAGACCATATCTGGAGGCTTCAGGATTTTGGGAGTGTCTGCAGGAGAAAATAAAACTGACAAAATCAACTAATTTGTCTGCCCAGATGCACGAAAACATACTCAGGGATTTGAAAATTATGACTAGGGTTTGGAAAATAAGAGTGACTGGGACATACCAAAGACAGAAAATCAACCAGAAAGACAATTAAGGAATTGTACAAGAAAGAAAATGTGAACACAGCATACTACCTGGCTCAGCAGATGAATAATACTAACAGCCATAATGACATAAACATTAAATATTGATGTCTCAGGGACTGAATTATATCCCCCCAAAAATGTGTATAGCAATTTGGCTAGGCCAAGTCCCAGTATTGTGTGACTATCCATCATTTGATGAGAAGTTCCTACGTGCTGTAAATTCTATCACTATGATTTAATAAGAAGGATTAGTAGCAGTTACACTGATGATGTCTACCAGTTTAGATAGCATCTTAAGCCAATCTCTTTTGAGATATAAAAGACAGAAGTCAGCAGACAGACACGGGGACCTTGGCCCACGACAGCAGTGCTGGGTGCAGAGCATGTCCACTGCACTGAGATGCTCCCAGACCAAGGGAAGACTGATGCATCATAACGACCTTCCTCCAGAGCCCACAAAGAGCTTTCCCCTGGAGCTGACACCCTGAGTTCAGACTTTTGTCTGCTGGACTGTGACAGAGAATAAACTTCTCTTTATTGAAGCCCTCCACTTGTGGTGCTCCTATTATAGCAGCACTAGAAGCCCAAGATATGATGTAATAAAAAATGATGATATAAGGGAAGTACATTCAGAGTGTTAAGAAAGCTAAACTTTCTTCTTCCAAAACAGAGATTAATATGGACAGTTATACTCTGTTCTATAGGGCTGCTACGAGTGGGAATCAACTTGATGGCAGTGGGTTTGGGGGTCAAAAATTAAAACACAATTAAGTGTTCTGGAATTCCTACTCTCTGCAATGTTACCCATGATTTGTTATGGTCCACACAGCTGAATGCCTTCCTACAGTCAACGAAACACAGGTAAACATCATTCTGGTATTCTCTGATTTCAGCCAAGATCCATCTGACATCAGCAATGATATGCCTGCTTCCATATCCTTTTCTGAATCTGGCTTGACTTTCTGGTAGTTCCTTGTCAATATATGCCGAGGCCTGTCACCCACAAATGCCCCTGTGAACAAAGTCACAAGCTTATGTGATGACTGATGGAGGCATCTCACCCGTGACATATTTTTGGCCTACTGTCTGACAGTATTTTGCCTCCTAATTAAATCTTCCTCAAAAAATACCCCCTCCTCTCCCAGCACGAGGATCAAGGCAGATGCCTTCTAACAGGGGCTTTACGACCCCCTCAGCTTATGAAATAATATTGGGAAAACCTGACCGGAAACTCCTAGAGAAAAGAGCTCGGAGGAACGAATTCCAATGCAGCATGCCCCGCCTGAGAGCACTGAGACCAGCCCAACCCCGCTGGCTTCTCCCAACTGCACATCCCCCTTCACAGGTGATAAGCAGATTGCAGGAAGGCCCTGGGAGGCTCCCCAGGGATGGCCCTCGACCCCCTTAGCTTTTAGAAATGAACATTCCACTCCTCGCATCAGGAAGACAGATAGGCTTCCAAGTTTATTGTGTTTGGTATGGCAAATAGACAAATACTAAAGAAATACCCTTCTTAGAATAGTTTGAGAGGCTTAGAGTAGGGGACAGTGGACACTTATTGTCCCCACAGGAAGAGATAAAAAGAGCAGACAAGGAACAAATAGAGACAGTCAGATTAACTTTTAAGATGAGTCTGTTCCCTCTTCCTGTACCTTTGACCTCAAACTATAGATAAAGCTCAAGGATTAGCCTTGTTCCGACTGTTGATTATAATCACAAATATACTTGTCTCAGACCACTATTTAGAGGGCCCTAATGATTAACATGAAAAAAGACCACAATGTATTGGTTCTTTACTAGCTAACAAAGAGGACCCTAATGATTAACATGAAAAGAGACCACAAGATGTCAGTTTCTCATTAGCCAGTAGCTTACGTGGCCAAGGACCAGGGTGAAATCACGTCACCTCACTGATTATAAAAAAATAAAGAAATCAGACCCTGATGGGCTGCAGGCTGTCGATCTCCAGATTCCTGGTTGTCTCAGTCTCATCATTTTCCTCCTCTGCCGACACCACCCACCCCTTTGTGGTCTTGAAACCCAGCTGGGGCTGGCTCCCGGCAAATATACTGTTGCAGTCATTTCTGAATGATCTTGAGCAAAATTTTACTTGTGTGTGGTATTAATGATATTGTTTGATAATTTCTGCATTCGGTTGGGTCACCTTTCTTGGGAATAGGCATAAATATGGATCTCTTCCAGTTTAGCTGGCCAGGCAGCTGCCTTCCGAATTTCGTGGTATCAATGAGTGAGCACCTGTAGACTGCTTCTGTTTCCTGAAACTTCTCAACTGACAGTCCACCAACTCCTGGAGACTTGTTTCTCGACAGCGCCTTCAATGCAGCTTTGACCTCTTCTTCAGTACCATCCGTTCCTGATCATGTGTTACCTCTTAAAATGGAAGAATGTCAACCAGTTCTTTCTAGTAAAATGATTGTGTATTTTTTCCATCTTCTTTTGATGCTTCCTGAGTTATTAACAATTTTTCCCTGCAGAATTCTTCACTATTGGAATTCAAGGCTTGAATTTTTTCTTCAGTTCTTTCAGCTTTAGAAATCCAGAGCACGTTCTTCCCTTTAGGTTTTCTATCTCCAGGTCTTTACACAAGTCATTATAATACTTTACCCTGTCTTCTTGAGCAACCCTTTGAAATCTTCTGTTCAATTCTTTTACTTCATCATTTCTTTCTTTTGCATGGCTACTGAGCATTCAAGAGCAGGTTTCCGAGTCTCTTCTGACATCCAGTTTGGTCTTTTCTTTCTTCTGCCTTTTTAATGACCTCTTATTTCACGGATGATGTCTGTTTTAGTCATCTAGTGCTACTCTAACAGAAATACCATAAAGTGGATGGCTTTAACAAAGGAAAGTTTAATCTTACACAGTCCAGTAGGCTACAAGTCCAAATGCAGGATGCCTGCTGCAGGGGAATGCTTTCTTTCCTGTCAGCTCTGGAGGAAAAGTCCTTGTGTTGCATCAGTCTTGGAACATCTTGGTGCAGGAACCTCAGGTCTGAAGGAGACACTCTACTCCTAGTGCTGCTTTCCCATTCTCTGCTTGCTTCCCTTTACTTTTACACCTTGTAGGATGAAAGGATAAGGGGTGTTGCAAGCCATGTGTCCTAGGCTGGGTTTTCTAGGGAAGCAAAACGAGTAACACATGTATGTACAAGGAAAGATTTATATATATACAGTACAAGGAAAGATATATATGTAGGTAGATATAGGAAACAGCTCACGCAATCACAGAAGCTGAATGTCCCAAGTCCTGGCACAAGCCTCACATGGTCACGGGAGCTGGTGAACCCAAGGTCAGCAGGTCAGAGACCAGAGTTCTAGATCACTGGCTGTGTAGAGCAGTGGATCCCAAGCTGGCGGCGAGATGGAGCTGTAGAGGCTGGCAAACCCAGGATCGGCAGGCAGGGAACAGGACTTTCAAGCACCGCTGTAAGGGTTGATGTATCCAACAGCTGCTAGTTCAGGTCCAGGAACCAGACACCAGAAGAAGAGAGCAGGAGCTGCTGGCTATGTAAGCAGACCACCAGTAGTGGTGGAAGGTGGAGAGATGAGAGCTGAGGGGTGGGAAGCCACGACAGACCCTGCCCTGCCACTGGATACAGCAGCCAAATATGGAGTAGCCAAGTTGACATAATCCTGACCACCACACCATGCTCCAGGGAAACTTAACCAGGGAGGTGATCTTACAACATACAACACAGGAAAACCACAAAATGGAGGACAATCACTAAATACTGGGAATCATGGCCCAGTCACATGGCTACATACATTTTTGGGGAAACACAGTTCAATCCATGACAGTGTCTTTGATACCATTCCACAACTCGTCTGTTCTTTGGTCATTAGTGTTCAGTGCATCAAATCTGTTCTTTAGATGGTCTCTAAACTCAGGTGGGATATACTCAAGGTCACACTTTGGCTCTCATGGATTTGTTTTAACTTTCTTCAGTTTCAGTTTGAACTTGCATATGAGCAGTTGATGGTCTGTGCCTGGTACTGTTCTGACTGATGATACTGAGCTTTTCCACATTGTCTCTTTCCACAGATATAGTCGATTTGATTCCTGTGTATTCCTTCTGGCAAGGTCCCTGTGTATAGCTGCTGTTTATATTAATGAAAAAAGGTATTTGCAATGAAGAAGTTGTTGGTCTTGCAACATTCTATCACACAATTTCCAAAATCATTTCTTTCACCAAGGCCATATTTTCCAACTACCAATCCTTCTTTAGTGTCCAACTTCTGCTTTCCAATCACCAGTAATTACAAAAGCATTTTGACTGTATGTTTAATCAATTACAGACTGCAGAAGCTGGTTAAAAATCTTCAATTTGTTCACCTTTGGCCTTAGTGGTTGCTGACCTCTGGCTGGAGGAAGGAGAACGGGTGGAGAGGAATGGAAAGGAGACTGCTGGGAGGATGAGACACGTATGGATCAGAGAGGAACAGTGTGCTGTCACCGGGCAGGGAGAGCAGTGGAAGCTGCATATAGGTGAACATGTAAATTTATACAGTAATGTAGTTTTTATCAACTGGCCTTCCTTGTAGGCATATGGAAATTATCCTGTCACTGACAACACTGTGCTTCCAAACAGATCTTGAAATGTTCTTTCTGATGAAGAATGTAACACGATTCCTCTTCAACTTTCCTGGCACAGTAGACTTCATGACTGTCTGATTCAAAATGGCCAACACCATTCTACTTCAGTTCACTCCTGCTTACATTATCAATGTTTATCTGTTCCACTCATTTTTGATGATTTCCAATCTTCCTATATTCACACTTTGTACATTCCACAATCTGATTATTAGTGGGTAGTTGCAGCTGTTTCTTCTCATTTGGAGTCAAAAATCTGTAAATGTACCAAGAGACAGCTGTATGATGAGAACAAGGTGATGCTGCATGATTTAAAGTTCAGGAAAGATGGGCATCAGTTTCGTATCCTTTCACCACACCTTTTCAACCTGTATGCTTAGCAAATAATCGAGAAACTGAACTATGTGAAGAAGAAAGAGATATAAGGATTGTAGGAAGACGCATTAACAACCTGTGTCATGCAAATTAACAACCTGGTTTGCTGAAAATGAAGACCATTTGAAACACTTACCGATGAAGACCAAAGACGACAGCCTTCAGTATGAGTTGTACCTCAACATCAAGAAAACAAAACACCCTTATAAGTGGGCCAGCAAGCAACATTATGATAAATGGAGAAAGGATCGAGGTTGTCATGGATTTGATTTTACTTGGTTCCACAATCAATGCCCATGAAAGCAATAGTCGGAAGCAACAGTCAAGAAATCAAAAGATGTACTACACTGTCCTGCTGACCTCTGGCTGGAGGAAGGAGAGTGGGTGGAGAGAAAGGGAAAGGAGCCTGTTGGGAGGATGAGACACGTATGGAGCACAGAGGAATAGTGTGCTGTCACTGGACAGGGAGAGCAGTGGAAACTGCATATAGGTGGGCATGTAAATTTATACAGTAACGTACATTTTCACTCAGTCACATTAAATAAATAAAATAAAAAGAAATTTGGTTGGGTGAAATCAGTGACAACACACATTAGAAAGAAGATCAATTTTAACTGAACTTCAACATAATTTGAGTACTCCTCTCATTTTAACCCAATACTGCAAGGACAGAGTAGCTGGGATGGAGGGCTGGACACCATGCTTTCAGGCGAAATCGAGGCCAATTGGCATAGCTAGTGTTTTGCTAATGAGTACTCTCTGCACCCCACATTGGTGGGTGGCATCTGGGGTCTTAAAAGCTGCCAAGCTGCCACCTGAGGGTACAGTAAATGGTCCCAACTCAACAGGAACGGATGATCACTGAGGACCAGAACGACATGGGGGAAAGAGAACCTAGATGACAGAGAGACCCACGGGAGTGGGTCTCTACATCGACTCATGACCAGAAGAACCAGATGGTGCCTGGCTACCACCAGTGATAGCCACAATGGAGCTCGCAAAATTGAGTCTCACTGGCAACAGGAGAATAAATAGGGATGCACCCTGAGATCTCTATTAAAAGACTGCAATTGATGGTCCAGGGGCTTTGGGATTCCCCTGGGAGCATGGTCCCTGGCCCTGTCCATAAATCATAAAGAAGGTCAACTTTTTGGATGGCAATGGATTGGACTTGGTGATGCAGAGTGATCGTGTCTTGTGGGAACTTTATGGTTCTATGCATCTACAGGATGTCATCCTGCTGACCTCTTACTGGAGGAAGGGGAGTGGGTAGAAAGGAGGGGATAGGAGACTGCTGGGGGGATAGGACATATATGGAGCAGAGAGGTAGGGTGTCCTGCCACCGGGCAGGGAGAGTAGTGGGAGCTGCATATAGGTGAGCATGCGAATTTATTAGGGAATGTACATTTTCGTTCAATCGTAATTAAAAAAAAAGAAATTCTGGCGTTAATAGATTTTTTTGCTGTGTATATTTTCAACAATAAAAATATAGTATTAAAAAAAGATGCACTACACTGAAAATCTGCTGCAAAGGACCTCTTTAAAGTGCTGAAAATATGTCACCTTGAAGACTAAGATGTGCCTGACCCAAACCATGGTATTTTCAATGGCGTCAAAGCATACGAAAACCAGACAATGAGTAAGGAAGACAGAACTGGTGCTGATGAATTGTGGTGTTGGTGAAGAATACTGAATGTATCACGAACTGTAAAAAGAACAAACAGATCTGCTCTGGCAGAAGTACAGCCAGAGTGCTCCTTGGAAACAAGGGTGGCAAGTCTGTACCTTACATACTTTGGATATGCTGTTAGGATGGATGAATCCCTGGAGAAGGACATCATGCTTGGTAAAGTAGGGAGTCAGTGAAAAAGAGGAAGACCCTCAACTGTACTGGCACAGCGGCTGCAACAACAGGCTTAAGCATAAAAACAATTGTGGGCCTGGCACAGGACCGGGCAGTGCTTCGTTCTGTTGTTCACAGGGTCGCTCTGAGTCGGAAATGACTTAAAGGTACCTAACGACGACACCACGCAACACAAGCTTAATGATGAGAAATACAGGGGGAGCCCCTGAAGAAGAGCTAAGAGCTGGAAATGGTTGCCTTCCCAGAGGAAGCCTGGGTATACATACGTGGCCTCCCCGCAGGAATGCTGCAGACAGGACTTTCTCAGTTTACAGCTCTTCATTTGTCAGGTGAGTTTCTCTCTTACTAACCACAAGCAACTTATCAGGCAGAGCCAAAGTGCTTTGTTTACCACTGTATCTTGACCACCAAATAAGCATTACCCCTGGCTTGAGCTAGGAGCACAACAGATAAGAAAAATCTATATCCAAAGGTCTGAGAAAGCTGAACTATTCAAAGAAAGGCATAGTAAATTATTTTTTTAGACTACAGAAATGATTTATAAAAATATAGTTGTTCTTTTCCAAGTTATTTCTTGGTAGATAATAGTGCACAAATTTTACTAAGCATCTGTGCAGACTCATACTATTCTAAGAAAGCATGCTGCTTATAAAGAAAAACGATTGTTTCTTCCATGATTTACTGATTGAGTGAGAAGAGTTTTTAAAAATAATCTGCTCCTTTATCAAAGTCTAGAGGCTTAACTGAACGGGAAGAAAAAGGCCTTAATTAGCCATGCGTTTGGAGGCACAGATGTCTCCACATTAAGGAAACTGTAAATCCTGGTTTATGCCTGTTGTCCCAACCTGGACCATAAATCATACGGTCACCATACTCCAACTAGACTTTGAGACTCCTTTCTAGGGGTTTTGTGTTTAAAAGGCCTAGAAAAACAGCTAACATTTATTAAACAATTACTACAAAGCATGTATACTTTAAGTATTTTAAATAATCTTACTTCTTACAAGAACCCTATAACAGAACCCTGGGAAACAGACCAGTATGGGGTTAATAACTTACCCACAACACAGCTGGAGGAGGTGACAGTGGGTTTAACTTCAAAACCTTAACCATTGCACTATACAGCTTCTTGAAAAACCACTTCCCACCTCGTTGTTGTTCTCAATCCAAAATATGATGAATTCCATGCATCTTGTATTCTTTCATTTCTGCCTCGTTTCACATTCCCTGCTCCTCTCTTATTCTGTTTTGTTCCTTTTCCTTCTCTCTGGGGTCACAGGAAACCAATCGAGAACTGAGAAAAAGAGGTATGACGTTCTAGGTAGGAATTGGGTCCCCGAGGAAAATGAGCAGAGGTAGTTAACTGAAAGCCTCCCATTAACATTTCTAGAAATCCAATTAGCCAACAAACTTTGTTACTTAAGGTAATTACCGAAATTATCAACATTGTAATGAAAGATACAAGCTGGATCAATTCATTTAATCTTAAGGTATTTAAGACGACTATTATTTTCAGGAAACTAAGATTGCAAGAAATTTCAATATAGAATTTAGAAAGAGAGGTAAAAGGGATGACTGCTTCAAATTAAATTTATTATCAGTTTCTAGGTCCTTCATACAGTTTCTAAGTGTTTTAAAGCACCAAAGGAAAAAGAAAAATGGTATTCTGAATGTGGCTAATACGTAAACTGAACGTCAAAGAGCTAATCTCCCCCGGCCCTCCACATGTTTAACTGACCCATATGTGTGAACCCAAGCTGCAAAAACTCTAGTAAATCAATTGCCATTGCCAGGGAGCTGGGTCTGACTTACAGTAACCCTAAGACAGAGCAGGACTGCCTGATAGGGCTTCCAAGGAGAAGCTGATTGATTCCAACTGCTGACCTTTTTGGTTAGCAGCTGGGCTCTTAACCACTGCGTCACGAGGGTTCTGTAAATTAACCTCTGTGTAGAATGGTGTTGTCACCTACCCTACCCTCGTGTTCAGAGGGTTGCTTTTGGAAATGCTATAATGTATGTGAAAAAAAACCCTGTAAACGGGACGCAATTTAAAGTATAAGGGCTTATCATCAATATCTAAAGTGGGGCCAAGTGCTCTAGATGAGACCACTGTGTGTGTTGACAAGAAAAAACATCTATGATATATGAAATGCAAAATGCACCTGGATAACAGTATATAGAGTATGATCTCATTTCTGTAAAAATGGTGTATTTCTCTAAGCCTGTACTAACATATGGAAGCCTACATGCCAGACTGTTACGGCTGATTAGTTATGGGGGTGCAGCATGTATTCCCTCTGCAATAAAACACTCAAACACTTTTTTTTTTTTTTTTTAAGTGAAGCCAGATCTATTCCAGGGAGCAACAGGTTTCTGGTTATGAAATTGTGGATACAGTTCTTACAAGAAGGGGTACTGAAGAAAATTTATTTCTGGGTTTGGCCTCCTTTTCAAAAAGGTTCCTGTGGTCTTTGATTTTTCCAGCCTCTGAAGGATAAAAATCTATTACTCCCCTTTGATTCTGAGTGCAGCCTTCAATTACAGAGGCTAAGAACAGGCTTGCCTGAATGACTTCAGCACAGGTTCCCAGGGGAGGAAACCAAATGGGTCATGATCTCAAAGGCTAGTGAATTTTAGAAGATGCTGTAGGGATCGTGAATGATGGTTATGTACCACTAGCGTAAGTGATAGTTGAAGTCAGGGGAGGTGAACGGGTCAAATGAGGGTTACTCAGTCCTAGCTAAGCCAATCCTAGTTATACTACCTCCTAAAAAAGCTCACAAATCTCCTTCTTTCTCCATTTCTCAAGCCACTTCCTCACCCCTGAAGTCCAGTACAATCCTCACTACCTCAAGTCTCTTTCTCTGTCAACACAAACGAAACAAAAACCATCCTCTATAATGTTGTCACTATTACTACCCTAAAGTGCTTATCTAATTAGGTTTTTCTTTGACTTTGGAGCTTTTGTTGGCTCCCTCTTGCCTCTAGGAAAAACTCCTCTGCCTCACATATAATCGGGACCTTTCTAAGCCAGATCTAGCCACCTATCTGGCCCTATTGCCCTCCACACTCGACACACATCCTGGGTACCTGGTGTGTTACTTCATCTGTGTCTGTGCTTGCTGTTCTCTCTGCTTTACCCCATCTTAATCTTTGTGAAACCTCAAGCATTCTGTAGCCTCACCTAGTATCACCCTACTTTCCAGCTGAGTAGTTACTCTCCCTTGCGCACCTCTACTTAAAACACTTACAATACTACGTTTTCCATATTTGTTAACAATCAACCTGCTTCCTTCATCGGATAGCAAGCTCCTTGTCTTACTCACCTCTCTATCCCCAGTGCCCAAAACCTTCTTCTCCAAAACCCTTACTTTACAGATGGGGAAACTGAGGTGATATAATGAGAAGGGACAACTTGTACATGGCAGAACCAGGACTGAAAACCAGGCCGCCAGTCTCCTGCTCAAGCCAGTGCTCTTTGCAGGACACCACACCTTGAGATGTATCACCTTTACTTCTTTATATGACACTTGTCTTCAATGCTCTCCTTCTACAAGGCCTGACAATTAAGTTCATGAACTCATCCTAGAAAAAGGGCTACATGTCTCATTGATGAATATCACTATGGTCACCTACGAAGTACTCCCCTTGGGAAGCTATACACCAATGCTAGTGCCAAGTCCATCCTTCAAAGCAATTGTGAAACTCCTTTTCTGGAATGGCCATCAAGTTGTCATCATATTACTGTTGATGGTCTGAATGAATCAAAATACCTTCCTTTCAGTGTTTATCTTCAGGTAAAGAAAAAAGCCACTGGGGGCCAGATCAAATAAGCTGGGTGGGTGTTCCAATACAGTTATTTGTTTACTGGCTAAAAACTCCCTCACAGACAAGTGCCATGTGAGCTGGTACAGCGTTGTCATGAAAGAGCCATGAATTACTGGTGCAAAGTTCAGGTCATTTTCATCTAAATTTTTCACGCAGTCTTTTCAACACTTCCAAATAATAAACTTTGTTAACTGTCCGGTTGGTACAAATTCATAATGACCAATCCCTCTAATAATCAAAAAAAGGTTAGCAACACCATTGTGACTCTTGATTTGGAATGCTGGAAGTTTTCTGGTCATGGAGAATTGGCTGACTTTCACTGTGTACTTGGACACTTTGTTTCAGGGCCCTACTGGTACACCAATGTTTCATCACCAGTGATAACACAGCCCAAAATATTGTCTCGCCTCTCCAAAAGGTCTTGGCAAATGTTGACTCTCTTCTGCTTCTGTTCATTGGTGAGCTCCTTCAGGATCATTTTTGCACATACCTTTCTCAGGCCAAGACTCTCAGCTCAGACTTTCCTGTTCCTCTATCCTTGTTTACTTGGCCTGCTGTGCTTCTTGCAGTCAGCCACTCATTCTGACACACAATTCAACTAATTTTTTGCAATGAATTTTCACCAGTTCTGCTCGTTACTAGTACCCTGACCTCTCTTCATCAGTGACACTTTCTCTCCCCTCAGAAAAACATTTAATCCATTTGTACACTGCTGTTTTCTTCATGGCACTATCCCCATAAACTTGGACTAACATGTCCCTGATTTCACTTCCACTCTTGCCAAGTTTAACAAGAAATTTAATGTTTGTTCATTGCTCTAATTCAAGCTCCAACATTCTCGTGACAGCAAACAATGAATGCCACTCAGCAAGACACTGCCACACATCAACATGAACACAACTGTGAGACACTCATATAGCAAGGTTATGAAACCTTACCAAGTTGTTTGTACGGCGCTGCCAACGTAAGTGCACTGTGGCAAGTTCATGAATTGAATTGTCAGACATTGTATCACCTCCTCTGCCCTGCTTCCCTTACTAGTTCTCTGCATGAAGTGCTTTAGCAAGACCCTGACCATTCCAAAGCACAGGTTCAGAATTATTTTTCTACCAGGTTTAAGCCTGTGAAATTGGGTGTTTGGTACTATAAGGTCAGGTGAAAGGAATGGAAGTAAGGTCTTAAGTCTATGTGGTTTGCAAAGTAGTCCATAGCACTCTGGAGGATTGGTGTACACTGGTGAAGTGTCTAACCAAAAAATTAGTGGTTCAAATCCTCCCAGCAGCTCCACAGGAGAGAAAGCTCAAAACTGGCTCCAGTAAAGACTATAGCCTAGAAAACCCCATGGAGCAGTTCTCCTCTGTCATATGGAGTCACTACAAGTAGAAGTGAACTCAAGAGCATCTAACAACAATCCCCCATCTGGGCACCAATCTCTGGCCTGTACGTGTCTGCAAGACTTCTTATTCAAATACATCCTTTACTCCGAACCAAAGAAGCCCAGATTTAAGGAACCAGTCCATTCTCAGGATATTTTCACTACTAACTTCCTCTTGCTTTAGTTCTATGTGGCTGAGGAGACACCCAGACTATTTCCCATCTCATTTCTAAAACTGCACTCACTTCTTAAAGAAACACGGTAATTATTTCTGAAAATATGTATTTACAGGGACAGATCTAATTTTGTTGTCTTAAGCTCTTCTGTTTAAACTAACATAAAAAATAAAGTTATTTATTTAGTAAACACTTGTGTAGTGGTTAAGTGTTACACCTGCTAACCTAAAGGTCAGTTCAAATCTACCAGGTGCTCCCTGGAAACTCTATGGGGCAGGTCTACTCTGTCCTATAGTTTCACTGTGTGTTGGTATCAACTCAACAGAACTATTTTTTCGGGGAGGGGGGGAACAGTCACTTGGAAACCTGGTGGTGTAGTGGTTAAAGCACTACAGCTTCTAATCAAAAGGCTAGCAGTTCAAATCCACTAGGGACTCTTCAGAAATTCTGTGGAGCAGTTCTACTCTGTCCTATACGGTCACTATGAGTCAGAATCAACTCGATGTTAGTGGGTTTTTTTTTTGGTAACAGCTCAGTTGACACTTTTATTACTAAAAGTTGTGAAACAACAAAGCACGCACTTTAGAACAGCTAAAAAAAGAAAACTGACACCAAAAACAAGTTTGGGTTTAACTACGTCTAGGTTTTTCCTCACTTTCTTCATCTGTTCTTAATATGTTTAAATTTAGTTTAATCCCAACATTTTTCTCAGGAACTCTACAGAGTTCTGTATTTAATTAGCCTCCCAAACTGGCTCTATTTGCCAAATTCCTTTTCTTGCTTCCTAAAAAAGTACCCAGTGGCCTATCCTTGGAGTCTGTCCAAAAATAAGCACTCACTTTGGATGGCTAAGAACCTTGGCAAACACCTGACTAAACAGCAAGGCCATCCTAAATGCAGTCTCTACAGTTGAGGAATAAGAGACCAGACCAGGAGGGTTATAAAGTAAAAACAGACCCAAACTGGAACTTTTCCCACAAATAGCTTTTTGCTCCACAGGTTCTAAATTTACAAGTCAAGAGAAGGCCATTTTCAACAATCAAAACTTTATAGGGGAAGATAGACAGTTTCATACCTCAAAGAACGGGAGAAAAAATCCACTATCAAAGAAATCCACAAAGTCTTTAATGAGTTAAATAGACTTCCTTTGGAAGCACAATAGCTGTAATAGAGAGTCTACTATACATAGGTACCATACCCATTGCCTTGGGTCAATTTCAACTCACAGGAATCCTACAGGACTGAGAACAACTGCCCCTGTCGTTTCCGAGGAGCAGCTGGTGGACTCAAAGCGCTGGCCTTTCAGCTAGCAGCAAAACACTTAACCATGGTGCCTCGAGGGTTCTGGATAATTATTGTAGTAGGTACTCAACATATATTAGTTCTAATTTTCATTAAGGACCAGTAATAGAAGGATTTGCATTTTACAAATTGCAGCACTCTCACAGAGGTAAAGTCACTTGGTAGAGATATGCATGGGAGAACCAGCAAGCAAACTTGTTCTATGTGACCCCTGGGTCCACATTATTCTTTTCCTTTCAGCACCTGGCTTACTTAGCGTTCTGGTAGATTTAAATGACTGTTGGTTCAGGGAACCACTCTGTAGATAATGAAAGCCTTAAAAATCAATAACTCTTAAGAAGTTCTAGCAATATTTTCTTATTAGCTCTGAAGATCTATGGCCTTTGCACACATACACGTATAGCAATTACTGGCTAAAATTAAAAGACTAACTCAAAGCCAAGACTTGCGGTTCTAAACTTTAGTTAGTGAGCTCTAACGCCAGAAGTAACAATGTACTATCTGAAACACAGGAAGAAAAAAAATCAGCCTCAGAACGAAAAAAAGGAAAAAGTCAACCAGGGTGGTGTGATTTACATTTACGGGTGGCATCATTTCAATATAGCCATTAGCCCAACTTCCCAGTTTCAGCCTGCAGGCTTCAGGTCTTAACTGAAGCATCAGTCTAAGAAAACAACCTGTGGCCATCAAGTCAATTTCAACTCATAGCAGTAACCCTACAGTGGAAGCAATTACACAAAATCAAAATATCATGGAGCTGGAAGGAACTGTAGAGATCACCCACCACTTCACGCACTCTTTTGCTTCAGAACAGGAGGCTTATATGTTTCAACTCCTGCCTTAGTCCTCTCTAGTAGACCACATCTGTCCCAGGCTAATAATCTTGGACTAAAGCCCAAGAGACTATCTCAGTTCTGGTCACTTTTGGTGGCTGTTTAGAGCACATCGCCATTACTGTGTCATGGACTGCTGATTCACAAGTTGTTCTAGGGAGAGCTGGTGAATTTTTACTTGGGCTGCAGTTCCTCAAAGAAATGACAGGTAGCCAATGTGTGGCCTCCGACTCAGAAGACACTGAAATATTTTAAGTGGGTGGTGGTCTAAGAAACTTGCCAGGCTGCTAAGCTAGATCCAAAGGACTAGGAAAGAAAATGAAATGTAAGTGTCAAAATGAAATGCACACAAAGCACTTTAAACCCCTCGGTACGCCAATTCCTCAGAATCTAGTCCTGTACAGGCTAATGATATTATTAACTTAGAAAGCACGAGAGAGCCACATCTAACAGCCACAGCAAATACACTGACAGCAAGCCTCCGAGCCAGCTTCCAGAAGTGCTGGCTCCTGGAAGCGCCGCTGGGTCTCAAGTCCATTTCCTCTCACTCTTTCAGGCTCCATGCTATGCATGGTCAGTCACATTCCAAGAAGTCAGCCTGTGTCCTCTCAGATTTCCCAGCCCTGGACACACACTGCTACTTCTGACATCTCTGAAACAAATGCCTTTGAAGAGTGAGCAAACTGTCAATTTTAATAAATGACTAAAGTGATCCCAGGAATGTCATCAAAAGGGTTGAATCTAATGTATCCATTAATGAATTAAAGAGAAAAAAAGGTCTCTTATTGCCAAGCCACCAAGTGCCGTTGAGTCAGATCTGACTCATGGTGACCCATCAATGAATCAAAGAGAAAAAAACCTCTCTTATTAGATATAAAATATCTGATGATTCAATACTCATTCATGAAAAAATCATGATCATTCAATACTGATTCTTAAAAAAACCCACTAATGTCAACACATTAAAGTGAAAAGATCAAGCTACAGGATATGTGTTTGTATACATCTACTTAAAGCAAAAATGAAATATATTTGTATAAGCATAGAAAAAAATCTGCATAAAACTGCTGGAGGGGGAGTAAAGGGAAGAAGAGATACTTTCATTTTCTACCTTACATGTTTTCATATTGATTTTCTCATCACAAGAATGTATTACTTCCATAACTTTAAAATCTTTCATTTCAGAAAAACCAGAATAGTATTCCTAATCTTGATTCACTTGATTTTTATACACAACACATAGAAAGGGCTGTCTCATTATATGATCAGAAATTTCTTTTTTCTCAATTGCATACATGGATGTAAATTAAATCCCTTCTCCTTTCCATTTTCTCCTACAAATTTTCATCCTTGTCATGGATGTCACATGCAGATTCCCAGAGGTGTTTCTCCTCAAGGATAAAGGTCATTTCAAGTATATTGCTCTGAATACCCCACACACTGATAAAATACATTTTTCAAAAGACACAATGTGAAACAGCACATTCCAGGCTTCTTGGATCAGTCCTCAGGTCAGTGAACCACATTAGTTAACTCAGAGGGCTCAGCTTCATTATCTTCCAAATTTACAAGCAGTTATTTTCCAGAGCTCACTATGCAGAATATCAACTTTAGAGACACAAAGTACTCATCAGACAGTGCAAAATACACTCTGTCCTTAAATCCACATAGCTGCTTATCTTGCAACTATTCTTGGTCCCAAAGACAAGAATAGACCCCTTGCAGCCAAGTCTGGAAATGACAGCGTTAGTGACCTGCTAACCACGACCAAGATGACGGAAATTCATTATCCTTATGCCACAGTATTTCTCAAAAGCCTGGTCAAGTAGCCTCAGCCACTGCCTGCAAGGGCTGAAAGAAGCAGTCGTATTTCTTAGATGAACAAGATGTGTAATGGCCACAGAAATAGAAAATGCTCCTTGCTCTTTAAGCCTGCTGAGTGATTTTTGCGCCATCATCTACTTTGCAGACGTTTCTTCTACACAGAATGGGGAAACCATTAACAAGTATCATGTGAGTATGCGAAAAGCATTAATTGCCCCAACATATTCCCAAATACTACCTTTGCTTCCGATTTCTTGAAACCAAATAGCAGAAGCAGAAGACAGCTGCACGCTTCATCACAGTGCATATCTTAAAATTACTAAAACTGGACTAACTCATGATAAAAATATTTATCAGGTGCACGCTGCTACCTAGATGTCCACTGAATCAACCAGATCGACTGCAGGCAGACTTCACAAACCTAACAAAATGCAGAATATCAAATTAAGTAAGTCTGTGATCAAGCAGCAGCATTTAAATGCGTGTCACATACAGTCAGCATCTTCAAAATCAAAGACAAAACATCACTCCAGTAAAGTTACTAGAGAGACTTCCATCCTCCTGTCCCAAGGAGACACGTATTCTGGTCTTCTGGTCTGCTCCATCCTATGAGATAAAGAGTCTGTGCCTGCAGGGGGGTGAGGGGGCCCTCTGCCATCTCTGCCAGTGATTGGTCGGTTAGTCTGTCCATCCACCAGATGTTAAGTGTTAGGGAGCCCATCTGACTGAAGATCAAGGTCACAATAGTCAGTCATCTTTATTGGCAACAAAGGTGATATTTCTGTCTCCATCCATCTGACTCTGTGTGTGTGTATTTTACTCTCTTTTGACTTGTTTCTGAAACAACTAAAGAGAGGTATTCTTTAATTGGCTCCCTTACCCTCCATAAAAGCGATCTTCAAAAGAGCCTAAAATGAGCAGTGTTAAATAACTGAAGATCAGTGTTTTCAGCACAGAAATTCCTCATTCTCAAGACAATATTAATGCTGTAACTACTTATAAATTTCAAGGACATACTGGTTTGCTAGACTCCTCCAAAACTCAGAATGTGGTGGGAGTGGGGAGGAGTAGGAACCACCGGAGTATTCAAAAGGTAGGAAAACAATTAATACTAAGTAAAAACAAAAATCTAAATGTGACAGAAAGAGATTTCTGGGGGAAGACTGGAAGAATAAGCATGTTAGGTTAAGTGTTAAGCACAGGTTAGGTTAGGTTAAGCACAGAATCATGACCGAAGACGCATGTTTCAAATATCTGTCCAGTGAATGGCACACATCTACATACAAACTGAGGAACAAGATGATACTGTCAGGTCAGAAGCACACACAGGCCCTTTTCCACAAGACAACTTCACCCCGTTTCTTAAGGGAAAGGACAGCTCCCTTTCAGGAAGATATTGGAGACCTCCTCTGTCCTCTAACTCTAAAGAGGCTAAATAAGATTGATTTTTTTACAGCCAGTTCAATAGGCCTAAAAGGATTGTTCCCCAATCTGCTCAGTGCCTGAAATTCTTCTAAGAAAAACCTTTTAAACTGCAATTAGAAATAAATGGTTTAAAGTGTGCTTAAAAATGGCTGAGAAATAATGCATTTGCTATGACTGTATTTCATTTAATAACGAATAAATGACATTTTGGACCCTTCCCAGCTTAGATGGAGGGAAAAGGAAGAGAACAGGTCAATAGGTGCCTTAAGTGGAACAGAGGTCATTGCAAAGGGAGTGCAGAGGTGTGGGGTAAGAGTGGGAAGGAGAAGGCTGTAGAAAGAGGTTAGTTAAATCATTTGAAATGATAATGTACTAGAAAATTCAATGACAAAGGGAAGTGTCCATGATACACTTTGAACCACGTTACAGAACAGGTAACTGACTTAATCCAGGCCCTCAGGACTTTGTGACTGCTTAGAGGTTTCCCACTCTGACCACCCTAAAGATGGTTCCCAGGTTAACTTTCCTAAAGTCACAGTTCACTCATTACTAGCCCACTCCAAAACCTTCAGTGGTACCCTTTAACCCTCAGAAAGAGATCCAAATACCTCAGTGAAGGATTCCAATCTTATTTTCATTACTCCTTTGCACCCCATTGCTGCAGTAAAATTTAGCTATTCTGCAGGCACACGTACAGCTCCTTTCCCTCATCTGCCTTCTCCTTCCTCTCCTACACCTCAGTTCTCCTCCTTCAAAGGCTAGCCCACAGAGATGCTTCTCTAATATTCTAGTCACAGTAACAAGACTACCATGTGTTGGCTCTCTGCTAAGACTTTTCCTTAGATTATACTGTTTAATCCCCACAACTACCCTGTGAAGTACATACTTAGATTACATTATTTACCTATTGAGGAAACTGAGTCTTAGAGAAATAAAATAACTTGACTAAGGGTCCAACTGTAGTAAACACTAAATCCGGATTTGAATCTAACATTCTGACTGCAGAGATCAAAGTTATAACCACCATGCCTTTCAGTACAACACAACCAGAAGGACTTTCCTTCCCCCTCTGAACTTCCACTGTGCCTTTCCTGTTTATTGTTTAACAGCAAGGTAAAAAAGTCATGTATACGCATGAATACACATAAATGCATACACTTGTATGCAAAAAAGCACATATATGTCATTCTAGACTCTTAAGTTGCCTGATATCAAGGTCTATCTATAGGAGATTCATCTTTGAATGAGCAGAGTGCTCTGCACACAGCAGACACCGGATAAAATACTTGATGAATAAGTGGGACTATAATCCATTTTGGAAACCCTGGTGGCGTAGTGGTTAAGTGCTATGTCTGCTAACCAAAAGATCAGTGTTCAAGTCCACCAGGTGCTCCTTGAAACTTGTACAGGCAGTTCTGTTCTGTTCTATAGGATCACTGTGAGTTGGAATTAATTCAACAGCAGTTTTGCTTTTTTTTGTCATCCATTTTTTTTCAAGCAAGAGTAACTGCTTATAAAAGTGTGTCTCCCAAGGAATTTGCTTATCTAGGCATCATTAGACATATATTTTACATTAACTGATGGCAAAAGGGCCTTTAGTCCTATGTCTGTTAGGGGCAGAGGAAGTGAAAAACGAGGGAACTGAGTATTCTTTAGGTGCCACCGCCACTACTCCACTGCACTGCACAAAATTCTTGTCATAATTAGAAACTCAAGGTTGATTTACAATTATGGTAGCACTTTGACCATTAAAGACAGAAACACATTAAGGCACTAGGGCAGTCTGACAAAAGGCTCGGCAATGGAAGCAAATGAACAGTTGAAGAGGAACTGGATTATTTTTTTTCCTCAGCCTTGAGGGAATACAGAAACTTGGACGTCAAAGCAATGAACTCAATACTACATTCTCCGCCCTCAGCAGTTCCCAGTCTCCTCCGACGGTCAAAGACCTGCAGGTTTCCATCCACTTGCACAAGCTAAAGGGCTCTCCAGAGGTGCCCCGCTGCTGAGGGAAGAAGTGGGGCCACTACTTAACGCTCTCTAGAGTCTCTACTTCAATGGCAGCAAAGATCATTCTACTCCTACCGACACCCTGACCTGAATTTCCTTACCAGAACCAACAGCCAGCCGGTTCACACACAGCAGACTCTTTCAATGCACACGACCAATGAGAGGGTTCTAAACCCTCTAAGACAAGTCCCTGAAGCCCCCTACCAGCTACTGAACCAGTTGCCATCAGTTCTGACTTACAGCAATCTCATGTGTTTCAGAGAAAACTGTGCTCAACAGGGTTTTCAATGGCTGATTTTTCAGAACTCAGTTGCTAGGCCTTTCTTCCAAGGTGCTTCTGAGTGGACCCGAACCTTCTATCTTTCAGTCAGCAGGCAAGCACTAACCCTGCATTACCTACAGACCTCTACAATTTCTAGGGAAAGCTAATCTCATCACCACTTCACAAAGTGATATTTTAAGTAAGTAACTTCCATCTTTTTTCTTTCAAGGTTCTCCTTATAAAGCCAGTGGCCTGAGACACTGAGAAAATACCAGTGAAGTGTTTTACTATTCTAATACTGGTATAAAATTCCTCCACAGGACTTATAACAACATATATTAATTAAAAATGTTGATGCCTTTAGGATTAAAGATGAGAGAGTCCAAGCTACAGGAAACAGTAGCCAAAATATTTTAAGTAGTTCCTCTTCTCATATTCAAGTACAAATGCAAGTGACAAAGCCCAACATCAGCAAGTCCCAGCTCCGTATCTCACCTCAGCAGTTTTTAACTAACACTGGGCCCTCCCATTTTTGAATCAGAAGATGGGATGTTAGAGAACGTGAACCAGTCCACCCACGTCCAGAGAAGCATGAAAACGGTGCTGAATCTTCCAACCATGTCCAGCAGACAACACTCAAGATTTTCTTGCATTAAACTGAATGAGAACGGCCTTACACAGCCACTGGTCTAAAACGGGAAATAAAAACAGATGAAAGAAGAAACCTGAGTTGGCTATCTTTGTAATATCCAGAGAAAAAGTGATCCACAGCAGGCTTATAAAATAAAATGGGAAGGAAGAAGAGGAGAGTTTAAGGGAAGGAGAAAGGGAGGAGAAGGGAGGGGAATAAGAGGAGATTGTTTTAGCTGAGATGTAGACATTAAATGCCTTAGCAGAAAGAAACAGGTTTCACATGTGTAAGAGCAAGGGAAGCTTGGTTCACAGCCAACTTGTCATGAAGCCCAGTTTCCAAAAGTTCATCTTGCTCACCTCTGGCTGGAGGAAGGGGAGTGGACGGAGAGGAGGGGAAATGACGTTGTTGGGAGGATGAGACATGTATGGAGCAGAGAGGAATAGTGTGCAGTCACCGGACAGGGAGAGCATAGGTGGGCATGTAAATTTATACGTGAATGTACATTTTCACTCAGTTATGTTAAATTAAAAAAAAAAAACCCAAACCAGTTTCCAAAAGTTGACTAAGAGGCAAAGCTGCAAGGGTATTTTTCTGGCATGAGGTTCTGGTGAAAAGAACCTATGGAAGATCCTTGAGCTACATGCAACTGCAAATGAAAAAATGAACAATAATCAGACAAAGTTCTACAGTAAAGCCAAAATAATTAAGAGTTAACCAAACTCTAGGCCAGCTCCAAAAACTTCAGGGACTTAAAATAAAAAATACAAACTTCACCCAAAGTTGTAAGTACCCCGGGAACTAGAACAAGGGCTTCCTTCTTCATAAACTCTCAGGAGAATATTTCAATTTGTAAGAAGAGTTTAAAAAGTAAAAAAGTTTCCATTTCTCCAAACATATACAGATATTTGATTGGTTCTCACACTCTTCTCCTTTTTTCCAAGTCCAAGGACACTCCTAATGCCTTGGTATCTTGGCCTGAGGCCATAATTTTTGGAATGATAGCTCCCAAAAAAATCAGCTATTGACTGCCATATTTAAAGAAAACCCCAAAATTATGAAATAAAAATGTTTGATTGCATTAATGTCCATTTAGTTCCTAAATTTTTTATAGTGGTTATTCCTGACAATTCTTTTAGAAGAAATCAGTCGAAAAACACAAAAGACTGGGAGGAAACCAGATACTTGGTAGGACTTCAAAGAAGTCAAATGCTTGAAGAAAGGGCACAACACTTACACTGATTTTCCAAGTACAAACTTCCAAACAGCCTTTTTTCTATCTTTTTATGCTTCCATTTCTAAGAAACAGCTGATCAAAAAATTTTAAAAATCTATTTAGACAACACGGTCTTTAGTCCACAAAAGTAGTGATGTAATGATCAGTAACACAACTTTAAATTCCAAATTATCAAACAAGACTTGCAAAAAGAACCAGTTTTATGTCTCAACAACAAAAGGTCAAATACCTCAATTCAAAAGTGAACAAAGGATGTGAAAAGACATTTCTCCAAATATACACATGGGCATAAGCATATGAAAAGATGCTCAACAACATCAGCCTCAGGGAAATGCAAATCAACACCAAGGGGATATCATTTCATAGTTACTTTGTGTGGACTACTGTGCCACCAGGGCTCTATGTGACAAAAAGAGAAAAGGCAAACAGTAACTAGTATCAATGAGGAAGTGGAGAAACGGATCATGTATACAGTGCTGATGCAAGATTTAGCCACTTTGGAAAACAGTTTGGTAGGTTCTCAAAAAGTTAAACATAAAGTAACCATTAAAAACAACAACTCTGGTTCAGTCAATTCAGTCAGTTCCAACTCAGAGAGACCATAAGTAACTATATGACTGAGCAATTCACTCTAACAGAAATGAAAGCATACATCCACATAAAAAACTATATATGAATGTTCAAAGCAGTATTATTCCTAATAGTCAAAATGTGAAACCAAGCTAAATATTTATCAACTGATGAATGAAAAAGTGTGGTACGCCCACGCAGTGAAATATTATTTAGCACTAAAAAAGAATGAAGTACTGAATCATGCTACAACATGATGCACCTTGAAAACATTATGCTAGGTAAGAGAGTCTAGTCACAAAAGGTCACATATTCCATTTATGTGAAATGTCTAGAATAGGTAAATCTATACAAATTGGGGAAAAACAAAGGAGTAAATGCTAGGATGTATGAGGTTTCCTTTTGGGGTGATGACAATGTTCTAAAATTAGACTGTAGTAACGGTCATACAACTCTGCATACCCTACAAGCTACTAACCTGTACATTTCAAATCGGTGATTTTCATGGTATGTGAAATGTATCTCAATAAGGCTGTGAACAAACAAAAAAAAACACTGTCTAAATGATGAGAAGAAACCAGGGTTGCATCCTTTTACCACATTTCTTCAATCTGTATACCAAGCAAATAATCTGAGAAACTGGACTATGTGAAGAACAACACTTCAGAACTGGAGGAAGGCTCACTAACAACCTGTGATACGCAGATGACACAACCTTGCATGCTGAAAGTGAAGAGGACTTGAAGTACTTACTGATGAAGGTCGAAGTCTACAGCCTTCAATATGGATTACACCTCAACACAGAGAAAACAAAAATCCTCACAAGTGGACCAATAAACACCATCATGATGAGCAGAGAAAATCCTGACGTTGTCCAGAATTTCACTTTACTTGTATCAGCAATCAAATGATGTACTACACTGGCAAATCAGCTGCAAAAGACCTTTTTAAAGTACTAAATAGGAAGTAAAGATGTGACCTTGGGGACTAGAGTGCACCTGACCCACATCATGGTATTTTCAATCACCTCACACACATGTGACAGCTAGATAACAAATAAGAAAGACTGAGAACTGACATTGTTTGAATCACGGTGTTGGTAACGAATATTGAACATGCTGTGAACTGCCAGAGGAACAAACACGGCCCGAATGCTCCCTGGAAGCGAGGATGGCCAAGACTCGGCCTCACGTGCTTCGGACATGTTATCAAGGGTGACCAGTCCCTGGAGGACATCATGCTTGGCAAGGTAAAAGGTCAGTGAAAATGAGGAAGACCCCGATGAAACGCACTAACACAGTGACTGCAGTGACGGGCTCAAAAAGTCACCGTTGGGAGGCTGGGGCAGGACTCCACGGCTTTCCCTTCTGTTGTACACAGCGTCTGGAACACACCCACGAAAACCAGCAGACAAATGGTAGCTACAACCAGGTCAAGCCAGAACAACATGCACACGTAGCATGGCATATCTCATTTCTTACATAAGCAGAAAGCTGGGAATCAGAAATTTTAGAGTTAGAAGGAACCTGAGAAAGCACTCACATCAACTGTGTCATCCTACACATGAAGAGGAAACTTACAGTCAAAAGACAGGAAATGTTTCCTCTCCACGGCAGAGCTGAGACTAGAACTGAAGTAAAATTCTAATCCTGTGTGAGATCCTTCAATCTCTGTACCTTTAAAATTTGTCAGAGCCACACCAAGGTCAGCCAGTAGCCCTCTGCAGGCCTTAGTCTCTAACATCCCTTCTCTGGCATTATCAATCATTTCAAGGTAATTCTCCTTTATATTAGTTCATTAAACTTTGAATATAGAGAAGGCCAACCACACATTCATTCATCTTCTACTATTTTATGCTTCTTAGTTATCTTCCTGTCCTTTAGCTCTCCAGAAGTGTCCATACTACAACAGGGTTCATCAGAGGGTGAATTTTCCCAGACTTGTATGTTCATTACAGCACTGATGGTGCAATTTAAACATCTGATTGCTAACTAAAAGGTCAGCAACTAGAATCCACCACCTGTTCCTTGGAAACCTTATGGGGCAGGTCTACACTGTCCTATAGGGTTGCTATGAGTCAGAATCAACTCAGTGGCAAGAGGTTTAGTCTTCTGGCTTCCTTGGTTAAAGAAAGAGAACAGGCAAACTGGCATCATCCTTGGCCATAAGCCAGTTGAAATAAAAAGTTTCTCTCCTTTAACCACTTTCAGCACACTCATGTTTCCTAAGATATAAGTATATCTTACGGCTGTGACTCCAGGAAGTAGCACCATTTGCAGGGAGTGATAAAGCAAAAATGCAAGGGACAGAGAATCTCTATACAAAGATAAAATTTGCTTCTGGGAACCCTCAAAACTAAATTGAAAATAGCCTGGATTTGAGATTAGGATTAAAATTCTTTCCCAAATACACCATGGGTTCAGGGGACACTGAGTTCAACTGGCATAATTGGGTTTTTTTTCCAACAAATTGTTTTGCATCCCATATTGGTGAGTGGCACCTGGAATCTTAAAAGCCAACAACTTGCCATCTAAGGAACAGCAGGTTCCCAGGTCCCAACCTACCTAGAGCATAGGAAAACAAAGAACATCAAAGACATGAGGAAATTATGAGAGCAGGAGACAGAAGGGTCCGTATGACTGGGAGACTACATCCGCACGAGACCAGAAGAACGAGATGGTGCCTGGCCACCACCAGACTGCCCTGACAGAGAACACAATGAAGAGTCTCTCATGAAGCACAACAAAAAGGGGAGCGCAGATCTAGAACTCTATTAACCAGACTTGATGGTCTGACATCCTTGAGGGTTCCCTGAGAACATGCCCCCTGGACTTGCTGTTAGCCCAGAGCTGAAACCAGTACTGAAGCCAACTCTTCAGACAAAGACTGCGCTGGACTATGTGACACAGAGTGATGCAGATGGTGTGTGTACTTCTTGGCTTAATACATATATATTAGACTGTCCAGGAGGGTGGAGTGGAGGGGACAAGTGTTAGCTGAGTGGATACCGGAAGTATGGGCTGGAAAGGATGAACATGCTGTCACAGGGTGAGGACAGCAGACAGAGTTGAATAGAGGCATTATGTTTGGGGTTTTGTATGAGAAATTGACTTGGATTCTAAACTTTCTCTTAATGACAATTTTTTTTTTTTTTAATTCTGCCCCAAATAAAGCAGAAGGGTCATTTCTCACAGACAGCTTACCACTAAGGAAGGGGATCAACTTATACACGGCCCAGATAATGGGAAAAGGGCAAAATGATACTTCGTAAGATACAGAACATTCCTGAGTTTGCAAAAACTGTAGCTAATTTCTATTGAGAAGAAACTGTACAAACCTAGAAAAGCTGGCTTCATCAGAGACAATCAGAACTGGTGGGAAAGTCAACAGAAGAGGAGAAACAAATGTTGAGAGCCCCCACAGGTCATTCTGACCCTCCCACAATCCTAGGCAGTAAACTTAGCATCCCTATTTTATGCACAAGCAATCTGGGATTTAGAGGAATTAACCTGCCCAGGACACACAGAGTATGCACTACAGGGCTGGAGCAGACACCAAAGCCTGGGCTGGCAATGCCTCAGGGACTGTCCCCTTACCTTCCGTACTGGTCAAGCAGGTCTCTCATTCCTCTCCTCTGTGCTTTATCTACTTACGATGTTGACCCTCCAAACATAGTACAGGAAAGACACACCTACAACCCTCTTGCTACAACCCTCCCAGTAAGTAAAGAGAAGAAAGAACAATATTAAAAATAAAAATTTATAACTATTTCAATAGTTTGCAAAAGAGGTTAGGATGTTTGATAAATGATGTTACACTAAACATGGAAGTTGTTTCTGTGCTGGAAACTACCCAATGGCACAACAGAAAGAAGATCAAAACTTTTTACTCAAAATTAGTCTTTTGAAATCTAAGGGGGAGAGGACACCCATCAATGAAAGATAACTAGAAAGAAAAATCTGTTTCTGAATTCAGAAGTCGTACTGCAGCAGCACAGAGAATGTGCCCAAACAACTGCAAGGAACAGACAGGAAGGCTCAATAGAAAGGCAGTTTTTAGGGTTTGGAGTCTCCCAGTTGCAGTCCAGGGTAAGAAGCATGGTTGATCAGCACAACCTTCGCAATAAAAAGAGAAGCAAAATACTTCAAAATGATAAAGAAATAAGAATAGAAAAGATCTTAAGCAAAGCAGTAGATGGCTAAATACTCAAGTGACAACGATGAAAAACAAACTGTCCCACTAGGCTAGGTACCTGGGTGGCAAACTATGCACAGCTGAAGGGAAGTAAATATACAGAGAAATCAAAGGGTCTTCTAATAAGGATATTCATTTTTGACAGTTCATGGTGGCAATATCTGTAGAACTATAGTGGCCATATTTATCATGTTTTTGGATAAGTCTTGATAGTCATGAAAAGTTACACAATCCCCACAAGGTGTACAAATCATTAAAGTGTGTTATCAAAATGCGTGTTCTGTTTGCCGAACATCCCTGCATTATATGAAGCTTACAGTGCACATAACTGTCTCACCGAGAACAGTTTGATGTTTAATCAAAAAATGTGAGACAACTGGGTCTGTTGTCAATCAGACAGCACCTGTGCATCAACAAGCCACACATTTCAATGAAAACATCACCACCGTTGCTCAGAGTGCATGCGAGAATCCATCCTGATCAATTTCTTGCAGAGCACAAAACACGTGGCCTTTCATCAACCATAATTCAGTGGATTTTGCTTCTGGGTTTGAAAAAAATTGTTTTAACTCAAGCACTGAAGTCCAACAACCATAAACTGCACCATACATTTGATGGCTGGGCGCTGCAGCAACTGGAAGTTCACTCTGCTTTTGGCTAAAAAACCATGTTGAGCAACAAGGCCCATTTTTGGATGAACAGTTTTGTTAAATCACAGAACTGTCACATTTGGAGCAGTAAGAATTCAATGGAGATTCACAAACGTCTACTTCGCCCCCCAAAAGTCACTGATGTGGATTTAGGTCTGGTGGAATCATTGGCCCTTATTTTTCCAAGATGAACACGGACAGGCTGTGAATGTCATGGTGAAAGGTACCAGGCTATAGTAGCTGATTATTTGGGGCCTCATTTGGAAGGTGCCTCAATGGCCATTTACCTAAACTTCTTTGCCACACATAATGGCACCAAATGTACTTAATAAAGCAATTAAAAACTGCATCATTTACACAACTTGTTATATTCAAGTTCAAAGATAAGACACCCTTATTAGGAGACCCTTTTTAGAGCTTTTTCCAGGCAGACAGCTCCTAAATAGGAATGTCAAACATGGCTTTTATAAAAAAAACAAAAACCTATTGCCACTGAGTCAATTCCAACTCACAGCAACCCTACAGACCAGCAGAAAACTACCCCATAGGGTTTCCAAAGAGCGCCTGGTGGATTCAAACTGCTGTAACTCTTAATTCACTGCGCCACCTGGGCACCCAAGCACGGGTGGCATGCATTACAGATGAATGAATAAATGCATGCACACATGGGTTGCACACATTTATTCGTTCATCTACTATGATCTTACCAAGGTTCCACTGTCCAAGTTACTTTTGCTTATGGTATCAAAAGCTTACAGAGTCAAAAGCACATGAAGTCTAGCCAAAGAAGCCTAAACAAGACCATCACCATACCAAAAAAATGTACCGCAAGCCTGCTTAGTACTAACAGCTCTTGAGTATTTAGTGCATCCCAGACATTTTTCTAAGTGCTTTACTGTAAAAAGATAGAAATTATAATCCTCATCTTACAGAGGAGGCTAAAGAACTAACCTGAGACTTCATAGCCACTGAATTCTAGGCACTTTACATAAACTGTCTCCTGGCCTCATAACAAATGTTATCTTTGTTGTACAGATTTAGAAACTGAGGTTCAAGGTTAAGTGACTTGCCCAACGCTACACAGGCACAGCCTGTGTTCAGATCAGGTTTATAGGATTCAAAATAAAGCATCAAGTCCCTCTTATACCACCACGTAATGTTCCTAGAACAATTTCCTTAATAAAACTAAGAAGTAGGAGCATAAAATGCCATCGTACAAACTGTGCCTCCAATTAACTGAAGGGAGATTGTGAAACATGGTGATTAAGATCAGGGGCCCTGATGTCAACCTGCCAGGGTTCAAATCCCAGGCACGCCAATACCAGGTGTATGACTCTGGGCAAACTACTTAATTGCACTGGCCTCAGGGTCCTCAGCTATAAAACAGGGTAACAGCACCTACCTCATAGGGTTGTTGTGGGCAGAAAATGAGGCAGTACTCGAAAAATATTAGAACAACAACAAAAAAAACCTCACTGTTGTCAACTTCAACTCACAGTGACCCTATAGGACAGAGTAGAACTATCCCGAAGAGCTTCCAAGGTGCATCTTGTAGATGCCACAGCAAACACAGATAAAAGTTCTTACTCCAATCAACCCTGCTGTGACAATGCTTTTACTTGGGGGTCTGGGTTAAAATGCTGGCCTGGGGAAGCCAGGGCTCTCATCATAAAATTGCAGCCTTCTGTGACAAGAGTGCTCCTGACAGAGTGATTCCAGGCATGAAAATCTTAGACATTTAAAATGATCCTGTGCAGCTTGGGGCTCTTTAGAAGGCTGCTGCCTCCTTCCACTGTGTTCTTCCCTTTGTAAGCTCAAAAGGAATCACTGTCATTGCCTGGTAGCTGACAGGTTTAAAAAGATTTGAAATAGCAAAAGTTCACTTTTGATCAGGGATTCTACAGAGAATTCTGATCAAAGGGGAGTAAAATGCTAAACAGAATTTCAAATTCCCAGAGAATCCAGAATATCTAGAGCCACTGAGGCTGGATAAACCCTTAAAACTACTGCCCTAAGATAATCTTTAAACCTTAAACCCCAAATATCCCCATATCTTCTTTGAACCAAGTAATAGTTCAACTTGATTAGTAGAGAATGTCTGCCTTGAGCACTATACTCTTTTAAGGAACTATCTGTATAAGTTTAAATTGACAACAGCAACTCGAAAGAGTTGACAGGATACTTAGGGGTTGTGAGTTTATGCTAACAGGAGAGGAACAATTCCAAAAGAGAGAAGGAAAACGGCTGCATAACTTGAAGAATGTCATCAATGTCACTGAATTGTACATGTAGAAATTGTTCAACTAGTATTGTTCTGCTATGTATCTTTTCAACAACAAAAATAAAATTTTTTATTTTTATTTTTATTTAACATAACTGAAAATGCACGTTCACGTATAAATTTACATGCCCACCTATATGCAGCTTCCACTGTTCTCCCTGTCCGGTGACTGCACACTATTCCTCTCTGCTCCATACATGTCTCATCCTCCCAATGGCCTCCTTTCCCCTCCTCTCCGTCCACTCCCCTTCCTCCAGCCAGAGGTCAGCAAGATGATATCCTGTAGATGTTTAGAACCATAAAGTGCTTCCAATATATGGTCACTCTGCATTGCCAAGTCCAATCTATTCCTGTCCAAAGAGTGGACCTTTGTTATAATTTATGGGAAAGGGCAGCATCAGGGCCGGGGACCATGCTCTCAGAGGAACCCCAAAACTGCTGGACCACCAATTGAGGTCTTTTAGTGGAGATCTCATGATACACCCCTTTTTATTCTGGTGTTGCCAGTGAGACTCCTCTCTGGGAGCTCCATCGTGGCTATCACTGGTGGTGGCCGGGCACCATCCGGTTCTTCCGGTCCCAGGCCGATGTAGGCACCCACTCTTGTGGGTCTCTCTGTCTTCTCGGTTGTCTTTACCACATGTCACTTTGGTCCTCGGTGAGCATCCGTTCCTGCTGAGTTGGGACCATTTGCTGTGTCCTCGGATGGCAGCTTGGCAGCTTTTAAGACCCCAGACGCCACTCACCAATGTGGGGTACAGAGAGCTCTCTTAGCAAAACGCTAGTTGTGCCAACTGGCCTGGAATTCGCCTAAGAGCATGGTCACCCGCCCCCCGCCTCAGCTACTCTATCCTTGCAGTATTGAGTCAAGACGGAAGGAGTACTCGAGTTATGCTGAAGTCCACTTAATGCTCCCCCCCTTGTAGCTGTCAAAGAGTCTTTTCTTCTATACACAAGTCTGTTTTTGAGGTCTTATCGTAGAGGTCTCATACAGAATTTGTCCCTTTGTCGCTGACTACTTTCACTCAACATAATGTCTTTCAGTTGAAACCAGGTTAGGAGATGTTTCCTGGAATCATCGTTATTCTTTATCATTGTGCAGTGCTCCATTGAGTATATGTACCATAGTTTACCTATCCATTCTTCTATCGTTGGGCATCTGAGTTGATTCCATCTTTTTCCTATCGTGGACTGTGCTGAGGTAAAAAAATATTTTTTAAAGTATGTGATTCTTGACTATAGGGAAGGAAAGACAATACCCCAACTTCTCATGGGTCAGAGGTCCTCTCACAGACAACAGGACTGAAGCCCATATACCACCAGACACTGAAAAGTCTGATGCTTGAGAGGGTCTGGAGAAACTGGCAGTGAAGTTGAATAGCAGCTGCATAAGGCAGACCAAGTGGAGGCGGACGTCCTGTGAAGCAACAGGGGAAATGGCAACCTTGCCTACTGCCCCTGGATTCCAATGACAGCCCTCAAAGGGGCTCTTCTGGTAGATGTTCCTCTTTGTGTCAAGTGGCAGGTTAGTAACTGCTGTCTTGTCACTAAACCTGCTCCTCCTCCCTGTGCTCATCACTCTGAACAGTTTCTTGCACAGCTATCCAAACAAGGCTGAAGACTTGGGTCACCTTGTACTTGTTTTTCTGTGCCTTCATCAGTCATCAAATCCCGCATGTTACAGAGCTATTTCAAACTATGGTCTCCGTCTCCCCCTTCCTCTTTATTCATGCCTATCATTCAGTGCAGACCTGAAACGGGTGAGTTTATCAGAAGAGATTCCAAGCTGGACTTCCATCTCCTGACACTGCTCCTCATTCACCCCCACACCCTGTAAGTCCACAGCTGACTTGTCTGTCTTGAACTTCTACTTCCGTAACACCTTTCCACAGATCAGAAATGCCTAGTAGCCCCCTTGCACGCTTCTACAAAGACCAACCTCTAGCGCCTATTTATCAAGTTTCCCTATCACCTGTCCCTCCTATCATATACCCCATATCTTACTGCCCCAGTTTCCTTATAGCTTCTAGAACATATCAAGTCCCCTTCTACTGTGGCACCTCTCACCTAGAACACTGTCTCCAGTCATTTTCTTTGCCTAATGAAGGCATAACCCTTAAAGACAACCAAAGAAGCCTCTCCTGCCCACATTTCTTCACCCCTTCCTCCTCTGAATTCCACCAACACTTTTATTTGGTACCTAACACTTTATGTAATAATGTTAGCAGCATCATTGAATACTTGTTATGAACCAGGCACTACGGTCAGGTATTCTATGTTTATATAATCCTCACAACAACCTGATGGAATTATCAGCCTCATTTTACAATTGGACAAACTGAGGCACAGGAAGGCTAACTGGCCCAAGGTCACAGAAGAAGTCCTGGAGCCAGGATTCAAATCCAGGCAACCCTGAGCCAGGGCCCACACTCTTAACCACTATACAATAATTAGTACAGATTGTATCATACTGCATCACAGTTACAAGTGACTGGACGGCAGGATTCATGCTATAACCCCCAACAACCTAACCCCAAGTCTGTACACTAATATGTTAATTGAAGACAAGAAGCGAGGTCAAGCCCCCAATCAGGGAGTGGTTCTAGTGTTATTTTACTCCCAGCAGCAGCTGAAAGAGGAGCTTTCTCCCCTTGGGAAGCTGGGGGCACCAGATTACTGTAGCTGTGAATGAGCCACAACACGCCTTCAACTAACATCTAACTAATCTGAGTTTTCCAACAGAAAACCCACCTCAATGCTGAGACAGAACACATCTGTCTTTGACAGAATACTTGGGAAAGCCATTCTACAAGCAGAAATGGGAGGGGGAACCCTAGCTTGCAAAAACACATACTAAAGAGAGCATTTACAGCAGGCCCATCACATATGGGTTTCATTATTTAAATACATAAGTAATGTATTTAATTAGTAGAGGATAGGAAAGAAAACAAGAGTGCTAAGACACAAGGCTTCTAAGAAAAAGTACTGTGAAACTATAACTAGTACAGTCAGCTAAGCTACTAAGAATTAAAAGTCTCTTTGTAAATTAATATAAGGAAGAAATAAGAGGACAAAATGAAAGTCCAACAGAAATAAACACCACAGTAACTGCTGAGTTGCCAATTTTAAAGTTAGTCTTCAACAATAAAGAGGCAAAAAGATCTATGTAATTAAGCAGGAAAAAGAAGAGTGCTACTAGGAGCAATTAAAATGCTTCTAACTCAGATAATATTACTAATCATATAAGTATACCTCCTCTGTTCTTGTCTTTCCAATCACTGTGCCTCTTTCTCCTTTATCATTTCAAACACATTTTCCTGAAATGGCAAGATCCACCCATTTGGAACTTGCCAAACCACATACAGAAACAGAAGTGCTGCAAGGAAGCATGGAACCTAAACAAATTACTCCCAAAGAACGTCTTCTGTAGAAAGGGTTAAAGGCTGAGAAAAACAGGAAAACGTATTTCAGAAACCTTCTGGAAAGTACTGATGCTCCTAAGAGTAGAAGCCATTTGAAGGTGAAAATGGGTGCAAGTCTTTACAAGAACTATATAATGAGTTTTGAGGGCTGTAAGATGCAGGTCTCTGGGACCTATAAATGCATACCAGTAACAAGAAACCTGAAGACAGCTGAAAGGAAAGCTAAAAGAAAGTGTTATCTAAAAACAGACCCTGACCAACTTCTATCAGACTTCATAGACTCAGCTGGATGGTTCATATTAACACTCCTAAATACAATGGAAAAGAAAAATGCACACAAAAAATCCCTCTATTCAATGCCAAGTACAAATAGATGGGGGGGAGGGCTGTTGAGCCAACCACTCCACAGAGCCAGGGTTTTTTTAACCTTCCTCTAGATGTCTCAAGTCCTGCCTCAGCAGAAGCACTTGTGGCATCAGAAGGAAGTGCAGACATTCTTTAAACAGCTTACAGGCTCTTTCAGATGGAGCAGTGCAGGCTGTGGGGAGCAGTACAGAGCCCAACAATGAACACAACAGACATTTAAACAATGATTACAGAGTTGATCTTCCTCTCTTCATCTCAATTCAGGAATCATCTCCCCCAGGCTAAGAAGAAGAGGATGGTGCCTATAAGGGTCTATGTGCCTGTAATTCAGTCACTCAATCTATCAGTTTCAACATATCTCAGTTTCCAACTATCCTACTTACTAGCACTTTGCATATGGACAAGTTGCTGAAACTCTAAACCTCTTTCTCCTCATCTGTAAATGGGTGCTGGCTGTGTGGGTTAAATAAAATATAAATGGAAAACGTACTTCACTCAGTACTGTACCAGGCACAGAATAAGTATTCAAAATATAGTAATTATTAACAGTATCCTGACATCTTCCGTTTCTCCCTTTCCATCAAGTTCTTCCACTGCCTTCAAATATGGTCAGGACACAAGTCCCAATAGAGGAAAAAAACCTGTTTTTCACTGTATCCTGCTGCTCCCTCACTCCTATTTCAGTTCCTCTTCTTTCTGACAAACTCCTGACGCTGGCGTTTCTATCCTCAGTGCCTTCCCAGCGGACGCACTACCCGGTCACTACACGGCTCCTTGACACAACCCTCAGCTCTTCCCCACATCTAAGGACACACCCTCTCGAAACCCAGCAACGCACTCAATCACAGAATCCAGTTACTATTTTCATTCTCCTTGACCTCTGAAGCGCTGGACACGGTTGACCAAACTTTTCCTTTCAGTGTTTACTTCCCTTGTCTACTATATCATGGACTTCCTAGATTCTTTCTTCAACTTTTGCTGATTCCTCCTGGGGTGTCTTCTCTGGCTCCCTCCTCTTGCCTTGGCTCCAGTCATCTGCTCCCTGTTTCCCGGCACATGCTTGTTCCCAGTGATTGCAGTCACTCGCACAGCTGCACTAATCTCATCTTGCATTAGGATAAATCACGGATCTACAAGTTGTCGTTGTTCAGGTGCCATGTGTCAGTTCCAATCCACAGTGATCCTATGCACAACAAAATGAAATGCTGCCCAGTCCTTACTAATCAGCACCATGACAACACAACACCAATACATGCCCTTAGCAACTCTGGAACATGTAGCATCCCCCTGTTCTGTCTGCATGACTGCCTCCAGGTCCATGTACAAGTTCTGCAAAAGTACAACAAAGTTTTCTGGAATTCTCATTCTTCACAATGTTACCCATAATTTGTTACGATCCCCACAGTTGAACTCCCTTGCTCAGTCAATTAAACACAGGTAAACACCTTCCTGGTATTCTCACAAGATCCATCTGAAATCTGCAATGACGTCCTTGTTCCAAGTCCTTTTCTAAATCAGCCTGAATTTCTGACAGTCCTTGTCAATGCACAGCTGCAACCATCCTTGAATTATCTTCTGTAAAAATTGACTTGCTTGTGATATTGCAACACTGTTCCATAATTCCCAAAATCTGGTGGATCACCTTTCTTTGGTAAGGGCACACATATGGATCTCTTCCAGTGTGCTGGCCAGGTCGCTGTCTTCTAAATTTCTTGGCATAAGTAAGTGCTTCTAGGGCTACATCTAATTATTAAGACATTTTAATTGGTATTCTGTCAGTTCCTGGAGCCTTATCACCAATACCTTCAGTGCAGCTTGGACTTCTTTAATCAGTCCCATCAGTTCTTGATCACAAGCCACTTCCTGAAAAGGGTGAATGTCAAACAATTCATTTTGGTATGCAGACTCTGTATATTCCTTCCATCTCTTGACACTTCCTGCATTGCTCAATATTTTTCCCAGAGAATCCTTCAATACTGCAACTCAAGACCTGAATTTTTTCTATAGTTCTTGTAGCTTCAGAAATGCCAAGCATGTTCTTCTGTTTTTGTTTTCTAATTCTAGAACTCTGAACATTTCATTATAATACTTTGTCTTCTCAAGCCACCTTTCGAAATCTTCTGTTCACTCTTCGCTTCGTCATTTCTTCTACTTACTTTAGCTTTATGTTCAACAGCAAGTTTCAGAGTCCCTTCTGACACCCATTTTGGCTTTTCCTTTCTTTCCCGTCTTCTAACGACCTCTTGCTTTCTTCATATATGATGTCCTTGATGTCAGTCCACAGCGCATTCGGTCTCTGGTCATGAGTGTTCAATGCATCGTATCTGTTCTTCAAATGGTCTCTAAATTCAGGTGGGATATACTCAAGATTGTACTCTGGCTCTCGTGGACTTATTTTAATTTTCCAGAGCTTCAAACTGAACTAGTATATGAATGATGGATGGCCTATTCCACAGTCAGTATCTGACCTTGTTCTGACTGATGACACTGAGCTTCTCCATCGTCTCTTTCCACAGATGCAGTCAATTTGATTCCTGTGCAATCCATCCAGCAAGGTTCACATGTGTAACTGTGGTTCATGTTGTTGAAAAAAGCTATTTCCAATTAATAGGCTGTTGGTCTCACAAAACTTCTATCATGCAACCACCAAAGCCATACTTTCCAGCTACTAGTCCTTCTTGCTTCCAATTTTCTCATTCAAATCACCATTAACTACCAATGCACCTGATTAATGTTTGATCAATTTCAGACTGCAGAAGTTGGTAAAAACAATCTTCAATTTCTTCATTTTGGCATTAGTGTTTGGTGAGTAAATCTAAATAACAGTTGGTACTAACTGGTTTTCCTTGCAGACATATGGATATTATCTTGTCATTCATAGATATACAAGGGCTAACTATATCAAAGCCTAAACAAAGACTTGTGTGTTGAGGAAATCATCCTGCAAGGACAGATGTGATCTTTGAAAAACTGGGGCAACTCCAAAACAGATGTGCTGATCCAGGTGGAAATGTCATGCTTGTGACCTACACAACATGGGGAATCTATAGCTTTAATGGTTAAGTTTGCAAAATGTCTAAATTCTTCATCATACCTTTAATATGTATATAGTGTGGTGGGTAGGACTGTGGCTTCGGAGCCAGATTGAATGCGACCCATATGCTTACTACATCTATGACCTTGGGAATGTTACTTAACCTTCCTGTACCTCAGTTTCCTCATGTGTAAAATGGGGATAACAATAGTACCTAAATCTAGGACCTGGTAAGGACGAGGTACATGTAAAACATTAGCACAGTGCTTAGAACATAGGGCTGGCACTCTACTTTCAAAAGATCACAGCCATGGAAAACTCTATAGTATGCAGTTCTACTCTGAAACACATAGATCCACCACAAGTCACAATTAACTGGACAGCAACTGGGTTGGTATTTTTTGGTTTAGAATACAGTAAACTTGAAAGAAATTGTAGTTGTTATTGCCTCTACTTACTCTTTTTAAAAATATATTTAGGTCACAAAACATTTACCATTTCAACAATCTTCATCTTACTCTTATATTCAGAGTCTTAGTCAAAAAAAGTATGTCAATTAAGACAACCCAACAGAGCCAAAGAGGTGAAAAATCCACACAGGAGCAGAGTAAGGAGCAATGCTTTGAATTAGCTGCATATAATAACCTGGAGGGCCATCAATTTATTTAGAGTATCTAGATATGCTATTGTGAGTCTCCTCACAAACTTTTAATGCCTTTAATATTTTTTTAATCAAAAAAATGTTCTTGATTCTTGTACTAGCCAATAGTTGCTTACTATGCTGAATCTGCAAGTTTGCGTATACACACCCAGTTCTCAAAGAGATACTCAAGATTATGTGGTTCAAGTCGCTGTGAACTCAGTTTTTGAATAAATAAGTCAGTATCTAAACCATCTTCTGATGACAAAGCTTCAAGTTATACTAAAACCTTTGGAGAATACAAGTCATCCCATACCTAGATCTTTAAAAAAAAAATTTAAGAATAGTAACATTTTTTTAAGAATTTAAACTCAGCAACAACCTCTCTCCCTCCTATATCTTCAAAGTTCTTTTAAGAATTCCAGAGCTAGAAGGGACTGTGGGTATTTTTTTAAGGTGCAGGGCATCAGCAGCAGCTACACCTGGAAACTCCTGAGTGGTCCCTATGCCCCTCGGCTTTGGTGAGGAACTGACAGACCAAGGAGATGAAGGCGAGGTTCCTTTTGTGCCCCCAAATCAGCAAGGCTTACTGCACTAGCAACAGCTCAGCTGGTAGGTACTCATCTGAGAGCATGCTTACTTGTGCTTCTTTCACATGCAAATGGGAAATTAAAACATAGTAATGTTACAAAAGGCTGCTATCCTAAATATTCTTAAAGGAAAAGCACAGTTTATAGTACTGTGAATCATTAGTTTATCCTACTGCTTTCAAGGCTAGCTATCATCCACCAAAACCCTAGTTTCTAACCCCTATGTGTTTTGTTGTTTAAAAACCCATATTCAGCAGAAAAGTGAAACATATTCTCCGATCTGTGAAAAATTTTGATAGTGAGCAGATCTTTACATAGACTATCTTTTGGATATGCTGTGTAAGTTTTCTGTACTAATCAGACATTCAGATGGCCTAGGGAGCTCATGATTAATTCTATTTTTAACTTTTGGACAAACTAAGAAATGAAGCTTTAAAAATAGATGTTTCACTGCTCTTTCCTCCTGAATGTTCCCATGCTTGTTGTCTGTGTATAAGCCTTATCTGCCTGCATGACAGTCTCACTGTTTTGTGTGTGTGTTGTTGAAGTATTGTGGTTTCACACTTTAAGACTCAATGCAATTCAGCAGCTTCCCAACAGAAGAGTCAACTCCTCTAATATCACTTTTGACATCTAACGGCACTATTCTCCCTAGGGAAGCAATAAAGCTCTTGCAGGGCAGAGACAGCAGGGGACCAGCCAGTGAACAAATCCTCAGCAAGGCAATGAGTCACCACAAAAATAGCATGTACCATGAAGTCTGATCAGGCTAAGATCCCAGCTTTGCCATTTACTAAGCTAAACGACTCCACGCACTTTATAACCAAAAAACCCTAAAACCCACTGACGTCAACTTATCCCAACACATGGAGACTTCAAGTGTTCTCATATGGGTCTCAAATGAGTACATTAGCACCTGACTCAAACAAGTTAAGGGCAAATTCAATGATATTTACCTACTCTAACACTTGGCACATGGCAGGCTTAATATATATAATTTTCATACCCAAATCCTTGGTGTAGCTCTAAAAACTGCCCTACGAAGGAGCAGGAAGCACAGTTTTAAATCTTGCCTCATGACAAAACAGGCAAGCAAACTCACTTGTCAATAAATCAACAGCAATTTAGTTAGGGACTCCCCAAAAGAAAAGAGAACAAGTATCTACCTTAACATTTTAGAGCAGGTAATACAATTCATCAAATCAATTGCAACTCGTGGCTACCCTACAGGACAGGGGCAAACTGCCCCATATGGTTTCCAAGGAGCACCTGGTAGATTCGAACCGCCAGCCTTTTGGTTAGCAGCCACAGGTCTTAAGCACTAAGTCAACAGGGTTTCCAGTGCAGATGACGGAGGGATCAGGCAATGAGGATATGATCAAGAAACAGATCTTTACCTATCTTGAAACAGACTGCAGTCTAGAAAGGGACATAAGCAAGCCAACAAGCAACTAAAATAGCAGAATAAAGGCAACGACAAAAGTACAACAGGCTCTGCAAATGCATAGGAAACAGAAGTGAGGAAGACAACTGATTTTTTTTTTTATTTAATATGACTGAGTGAAAATGTACATTCCCGTATAAATTTACATGCCCACCTATATGCGGCTTCCACTGCTCTCCCTGTCCACTGACAGCACACTGTTCCTCTCTGCTCCATACATGTCTCATCCTCCCAACAGCCTCCCTTCCCCTCCTCTCCACCTACTCTCCTTCCTCCAGCCAGAGGTCAGCAGGATGATATCCTATAGATGTATAGAACCATAAAGTGCATCCAATATATGGTCACTCTGCATTGCCAAGTGCAATCCATTCCTGTCCAAAGAGTGGACCTTTGTTACACTTTATGGGTAAGGGCAGCATCAGGGCCGGGGGCCATGCTCTCTGGGGAACCCCAAAACCACTGGACCATCAATTGAGGTCTTTTAGTGGAGATATCAGGATGCACCCCTTTTTATTCTTGTGTTGCCAGTGAGACTCCTCTCTGTGAGCTCCATCGTGGTTATCACTGGTGGTGGCCGGGCACCATCCAGTTCTTCCGGTCCCAAGTCGATATAGGTACCCACTCCTGTGGGTCTCTCGAAGACAACTGATTTTTAGAAATCCTACAGGCAGTTCTACTCTATCCTACAGGGTTGCACTAAGTCGGAATGCACTTAATGGTAAAGGGTTTTTTACAGCTTCATCTGGAGCACTGGTGGCACAGTGGTTAAGAGCTCAGCTGCCAACCAAAGAGTTTGCAGTTCAAACCCACCAGTGGCTCTTCAGAAACCCTTTGGAGCAATTCTACTTTGTCCTATATGGTCACTATGAGTCGGAATTGACTCAATGGCAACGGGTTTTTTGGTTTTATAGCTTCATCTTGTACAAGTGTTATATAGTTAACAAGCCATAAGCATGTATCACATGCTGGGTGCTGTTCTATACATCTTCACATGCATTATCTCCTTCAATTCTTATAATAACTCTAGGAGGTACGTACTATTATTATCCCATTTGGAAAATCAGGAAATTTAGATATAAACCCAAACCAAACCTGTTGCCATGGAGTCGATTCCAATTCTGCAGGTTCACAGTGATGCTATAATACAAAGTAGAACTGCTCCCAAAAGGTTTCCAAGGTGTGGCTGGTAGATTTGGTTGGCAGCTGAACTCTTAACCACTAGAGTTTATATAACTTCCTGATAAGGGAAAAAAACTGGTATTTGAAACCCAGGCAGATGGCTACCGAACTCTTATGCCTAACCATCACACCTGTGCCTCTCCCAAGTCATACCTACTTCAAAAGGGAATCATCAATCCACATTTGCACTAAATTCTACATCCTTTGATTCTCAACCCAAAGGTGTTCCACACCCACAAAGGCTCAAGAATTTGATTCCAAGAAACAAGAAGTGGGTCCCAGAGATAGAGTGGCCAGGGCAGAGTAAGAAAAGATAACTACTCTAGAGTGAGCTGAAGGCTCTTTGAGAATGTGCCTGTGCCACCATGCTGGGACACGAGGGGGATGGTGGGAGCTGGTAACAGGAGACAGCCTCTTCCTGTCTCCAGGGATTTACATCTAGGAGTTCTGAGAGCTGCTTATCAGCTCTCACCCACAGCTATACCCTCAAAAGCTGTGTGCCTAGCCAGGGTAAAAACATCTAGAATTCTAAGGCAGGGCAGCCACCAGAGGTACAGCCAGGTAGACAGGGTCCTTCTGGCCCAAGATCCAAAGAGGCCAGAAAACATGGATGGAGTACAGAGCAGTCAGTTGTCCATTCGATATGGACAAGATTTCTCCTCTCCTACCTGGCTGAAATAAATAAAAAGACCCTCTACTCCAAAAGACTGTTTGCTATATTATACCATTCAATTTTTGGTTAGTTTAACAAACAGAGTGAGACAAGGCAGAGTGGCATTTCATTTGGACTTCAACGTGAATTCCCTTACAAAGACTGCTTTTCTAACTCCAAGTTGAATCTAGCTACACAGCAGTTACAGGAATTTTGACAGATAATTTGGATTGTGTGGGAGACAGGGGAGTTTGGGCGGAATGTGAAGAAGTCACTGGGATGAAAAGGTATGAAAATGTCACTGATACCTAAATATACCTCAAGTCAAACCTGCCTCTCCACTCAGGCACGTGTCTGCTCTCGTTTCCCCCCAGGTGGCTCTGCCCCGCCAGGCACGTGGGGCAGGAAAGGCTGTGAACAGACTGCTGGGGCTAACTGCATAAGCGTGCTTCCTTCTTGTCTCCCTTGCTTTTCCTCTGCTAGGGGGTCCAGGCCCCTCAGAAGCCTATACAGGGCTCTAGGAAGGCTTGCAAGGAGAAAGAAGGCCAGTTTTAGTGGCAGAATAAAGAAATACGCAGGGGTGTTTTAGGTTGCCAAAAAAGATGCCAATTTAGAAGAATCTGTCTCTCTAACTATAAAAGGGAGAGAGAGGTCTCCCTTAAACATTGGCCATTCTAGCCAAACCAGAGCTTTGAACTAGTTTCAACTGGTTTACTCATGGCTGATAAAGCAAAACCAAGACAGATCTGAATTTTTAAGTTTGCGTGATCCAGAGCAATAGCCAAAATTGGAAACACTACAGGTCAAAGCCCTAGAGCGGAAGACTGAGAAGAGGTGTAGTGAGCCCCTTCAGGAGCCCAATGAGTGAGACTGGATCTCCGGCAGCAGTGTAGAGAGTGAGACATATTAAACACAGTATGATCGACTGCCATCCTTGAGCACGGCAGAGACCATGTCCAGTTCTGTTCAAAATCCGGCAGGTAAGAGATTTGGTTGCTATGCAACACATATACTGCCCTTGCTTTCTAAGAGGGAAGTTGGGTTTCCAGTAGAGCTTTGACCCATACTTTTTCCAGTTTCAGTTATTGTTCTAGTTCACTCAAATTTAAAAAATTCAGATCTGTTCCAGTTTCACTTCCTTGGCCACGACTGAACCTGGAAGCACTGGTCGAAAGCCCTATTACCAACTCTGTTTAATCAGCAGGGTACGCTTTTAGCAAGCAATAACCATGTTGAGGGCAGCAGTGGAAGTTACTGCTGCCTAAGAAAATAATGCAGTGTTTGTTCACAGCAGGGGCTCAAGAAAGGGTGAAGGAAGACCAATGTGTAATATAATACCATATATAACTTCAGAAAATTTCCCAAACTTTGTAGCCCAATAATGTATTTTTTGTCTTTATGTAATGCAATTCCCAGCTGAACCATGCAGAATTACAATCCCTACACAGATGGAACTCGGGACATTCTGAAACTTTTTTATTTTTAAGTTACATGGGGACAGGGCATGTTTCCGAGTCAAAGGAAGACTTTTACAAGAGACCAAATGAGGAAAAAACTGTTTAAAATGAGACATCTGGCAATTTCAGTTTTCATTTGTTGATGAAAATTTCTTGGACCTGGGTTTCTCTCTGAATCATTCTCCTTAAAATAGAGGCTTTATAGAAAGCATCTTGTCTAACTTTTTTCCATAGCAGACTCTATTGAGAACAGAGAGGAAGAAGGAATCTCAAATACAAAGTAATTTTATCTTTATATTAATTAACATTTTAATTCCAACTCAGAAATATTTGTTGAAAGTAAACTAGAGTTGAGACTAGGGGCTCATCCTTTCACAAATTTCTATGTCTAGATTATCCTCAGAGTGTTAACAACCAAGATGCAGACACGATGCTCCCTTACCCCAAATTCTTTCATTTAATTTTTTTATATGTAACAACTTTAATCTTAATCACTCTGGGCATGAGTGGTTTTGCATTTCTATAGAAGTGACTTGTACTTTAGATGAATGTTTACAGAACAAACTAGTTTATCATCAAACAGTAGCCATCTCGTTTTGAGACACTGGTTACCAACCCCACGACATGTCAATACTCCCTACTCAGCCTCAGGTTCCCCATCACCAGCTTTCCTGTTCCCATCTGCCTTCTAGTCCTTGTCCCTGGGCTGGTGTGCCCTTTGGCCTCATTCTGTTTTACGGGCTTAATTTTTGATTGCAAGGTGAATCTCAGAAGTGTCATTACTAAGCTAAAAGGATGTTTGGGGGTCACACATTCGAGGTTTTTCCAGTATCTGTCAGGCCAGTAGGACCGGACTTTTTTGTGAACGTGAAGTTTGCTCTACATTTTTATTCAGCTCTGTCTGTGGCCTCTACTGTCATCCCTGTCAGTGGTGATGACCAGGCACCAAGTAGTTACACTGGCTCAGCCTGGTGGAGGCTGCAGCAGTTGGGGTCCATTAGTGCACTAAATTCTTCAGAGGCTTCTCTGACTACAAAAGAAACAATTCAGACTTGGAACAAATACTTTCTCTGAGAAGATGGGAATAAAGAAAATCACCTTGTCATAAGCTAGGACTGGACCAGAACAAAACAGAGTGCCTCACAGATGAAGATTTCAAGAATATATCAGCTCATCTCCTATGAAACAAGGTGAGCCTTTTCTTTCATTTCATTACTGTATTTCCTCAATCCAGCTGAATGAGAAGAAGGAAATCCTTTGGAGATCTTGGAAATATAAAAATGCAAACTCATGTTTATTAACAAAAAAAATTGTGCAAGCCTGAAGTTCAAAGACGTTGACACATACAGATGCATGCTTACAGACAATGTGTCTCTATTTTTGTTTGTCTTTTTCCATCTGTCTGCAGCATTGTGGAGACTTGCACATTTACCAAATATCTGAGTAACTACCAAGCTCCAGGCACTGCAACGATGCAGGGAAACAGTGGGAGGACAAGCTGTGGTCAGACATGGCCTTAATCCTCAAGAAGCTTATAGTCAGTCTAGTGAGGGAGACAGACTTCAATAATCCCAGAAATTACACAGAGATCTAGCTAACACTTCTTACTACAAACAGAAAGATCTTCTACATGCCTAATAAGCCAAACCACTGCCATCCAATCAATTCTGACTCACAGTGACCCTATAGGTCAGAGCAGAACTGCTCCATAGAGTTTCCAAGGAGTGTGTAGCACATTCCAACTGCCAATCTTTTGGTTAATACATGTAGCATTTAACAACTATGTCACCAGTTTTCTCTGCATGCCTGAACAACCCTAAATTTACTTTTAGAGTCAAATATAATCTCATGTTACAGAATCCTTAAACAATCTACCCTAGGTTATATAGCTTAGTTTTGCTAGGCTTCCAAGTCCACATTCTCTAACCACACCAGGTCACCTCCACCCTGTCGCTGTCCTCTCAGAATCCCTCAGGTAAGACTACCGGGGCAACAACTCTACCGCCAAGCCTGCTCCCAGACCCAGAGTCGACAGAAGCACCTCTGCTCAATAAGTACTGCTTTTAGGCATTCACAGTGCAAGGTCAATGTTCTCACCTTACTCAAGGGGAACTTCTTTCAAAATTCCTCAGAAACTGAAAAGTCAGAAATGAGGGAGCCAAAGGCCTTTTATACAGAATAAACCTAATAAGGCTACTGGGCCCTAGAGGACTTCCAGCACTAGAAGAAAATGTCTCCCATCCTGGCCAACTCAACACCGGCTGACGGAGTTTTCCTCGCCCTTCAAAAATCTTACTAACTCCACAAACCAATTTAAAAACACACTGAACAATGTCCTCCTGAAAACACAGTATAAATCAAATGCACACAACTAAATCCATTTTAAACTCATTCAGGTGATTTATTAAGCGATGAATATTTTTGTTACACAAACTATGAGTCTCCAATTAACACTATGAGTCTCCAATTAACACTGTTTAAATTCTGGTTTTTAATCATTAAATTTTCATAAAATAGCCCAGTGCAGGAATCATTTGTATGAATTTTTTCAATCTCTACATAGTGAACTTCTTTGTATAAATGCCAATCTTCCTGACTGATTAGTTTCTGGTTCAAACACTATTTTATTTAGGTTTTCCTGACTAGCTGGAAATCAAGTTACTGAGGCTCTAGCTTCACCACTACGATGATGCATAACCTTAAATACATCAGTTTTTCTCTCTGTGACTATTTATACTGTGGGCAAGTGAATGGTCTTTCTCCATTTCACAGAAGGTATTAAGGTCAAATGAGATTACAGAGGTAAATGCAAAAAATACCTGGCTCCTAGCACAGTGCCTAATGGAGTAGAAACTCAGTAAATGTTTGAGGAAATAATATATTTCACCTCCGCAGAAGCAGACAGCTTTCACAAAGGACAAGAAAGGAAACTGAACCATAAGGAACCAAATGGAGGGCCAGGTTAACCACAACAAAAAATAGGCAACACACACACAGTCAGCAGGACCACAATAAGAACTTGTGTACCTAATCATCAAAAACTCAGGTCACACAGGACACACAACGGCAGTTAAAAAATGTCACTGAAAAACCAATGGTGTTTCTCAGTCAATCCAAAGCGTATCATGTACATTTGTATCATGTATCCTCAATGACCCTGTAACAAAGACATCAAAAGTATACCTACTACAGCAGCCCTTTTTCTAACCTAAAATCAACTTTGGGGTAGAATAAGGTCATTTGATATATGAATGTCTATTAAATCCTTACTCTCTGATAGGTGAGAATTTTTGTTATTTAATTCATCCACACTCTTGACTAAAACAAGCTACCAGCTTCATCTCAGAGGTCTGGGGGCCTCTTACACCGATGGCATGCTGTCCCATCCCTAGACAGGCCACCCAGTATCAGGGTCTAAAGCTCCTACTCCCTTCAGACTCCTGACTCCCCAGACACACTGGGGTAAGAAGCCACAGGAGATACTCTGAGGTTGAGGCTGGGGTTAAGGAGACAGAACAGAACTCAAGACTAATAGGGCATCTAACCTAGAGATCACCCACCCCTCCCAGGAGCTCCTAGGAGTAGAATCCAGACTTTTGTGTTTTAATACAAAAGAAATGCAGTATGCCAGTGATGAGGATTAGACTACACAGTGTATCAGGGGAAAACGCTGACACTGATGCTAATTATTAATGCTGGATAACCAACAAATTAATAAACAAGAAACTGTAAAAATTTGATTTGGACATGTAAAAATTAATACTAATTATAGTCACTTACGTGAACTGCTTATCTAATTGCCATGTAGCACAATAATGATCATGCATATCACTGAAGGTGTCAGATTAATGTGTGAATGTTTAATTTTATCCCAACACTGAACTATGGTCACGTGTGTGTAGGCTTTCATAAATTGCTGCTCATGTAGCATGCTTGTTTACTCACACCCTACAGCTGAAATGAACATCCCTGGATGAACAATAACTTGTATTCTGCCTATGTTGCACGAGCATTAACAGTCCCCAAGCACAACATGAAAACTGGAAGAGCAGGTATTTTTCACGGTGGCTCACAGCACTACACAGAGATTCTAGGAGCAAGAAACCTAGCCTGCAGTGTTATGTGATTCTGTAGCCAAAATTCCATTTCTCTCCTGTCATTTGAATGAGGATTCTCCATCCCACCCACCACTGTCCTTCTTTCAAAACTGCCAAGGATTTATACCAACAGGAAATCTAGAGCTGGGGTAGGCAGGTAATTGCATTTTGGCTACCTGGAGAGAAAATGTTCTTCTCAGCATACAGGGTGTGGTTGAGTAGGACTCTAGACACTCCCAATCAAAGCCCAGGGAGCTTGTTTCGCCTTTTCTGGAAGTTTTTAGTGAGCTTCAACAGGACTCATTTTCACAGCAAGGACCAGGACTCTAAGGGTGAGTGAAGAAGTACTGGATGCCTAGATGACAGCCCTCCTTGCTTCCGGATCCCCTCCCTGTCATCCTGTGCACATGGAAGGGGCTTATTTCAGTAGACCACAGGCCAAAGCAAAGATGGGGTTAGCTTTCAACTTCATAAAACCTTAGAATCAAACCTATAAACTATTTGACAAGAAGTGCTGGCTTGGCTTTCTGCAAACATCTCAGTATATAAATAACTATTAACTCCTGAAAGGTGTCCGAAAGTCTGCCTTTTCTTTACGTATCATGAGCTCCTGCTGAGTCCAAGGGATCACAGGTCTTCTTTAACGGAAGACTCATTGGGAGATTTAGCTTTCACAAACAATAAATAAAGGAAGACTGAAACAAATGGACTGATAAACTTACCCACTTAAAAAAAAAGTTATTGTACAACTCTAGGCCTTCATCTACAAACTCCTATGTACACGAAACTGCGTGATGGGATTGTTAGAAAGCAAACAACCTCTGCCAAAAGCAAAAAAGTATTTCACTTTTTCATTACACCTTGCAAAGTCACAGAAGAGAGTAACTTCTCAAGTGCAAAGCAAGCCACTGAGTCCTCTTCATGCTACCTTTGAACATCTATATTCGGCCTCCATATTCACATTACTGCCTTCTGTCAGGCTCTAATTATTTTACATTCCTGGCCAACTTCAATCCCACTGATGCATTTTCCAAAGAGCTGAAGGGATCTCCCTAAATTGCAAGTCCATCACTACCTTCAGTGTAAAATCCAGCCTCCTTAACACAGGCAGGATAGCCACATGTCTGCCTGCCATCCCAGCTCGCTTCTTCCCACCCCACGTCTCGGCCTCCCTCCTTCACACCAGGCGATATACTGAACGCACACTGTTCTCCATACAGTCATTCTTTGCATACAACTATACATGAGTCGGATCTGACTCGATGGCACCTGGCTTGGCATACATTCTCTCTTTAGCTCAGAGCAACCCTCCCCCTCCCTTTGTCAGAACAACTCCCATCTGCTCCAATACTCCACGCAGACATCACCTCTTCTAGGAGGAAGATTTTCCTAACAGACTGGAGCTGCCCTCTGCGCTGACTCTCATCCCCATGCCACTCTGCCACACCAGCCTGCCCGTTTCCTGTCTGGTCCTCCAGCATCCCTATGCATACATGTTTCACAGCACTCATCACATTCTACAACGATTATTTTGAAATCTCTCCGCATTAGAAGGCTGGTTGCCTTTTTTACTTTCTGTGGCTCCACGGGCTAGCACATGGTCCAGCACAAAAAGGCCCTTATTAAGTGAAGAAACTGTCATTATTCACCAGTTCCAAATCAGCACAACCTACCTCCTCTCAAGAGAGCTACGCAAAGGTGCTTCCGACCATTTCAATGCACTCCGAAATGAAGACTGGGTGTTAACTGCTGTTTCTTTGCCATCAGGTCATCAAGTACACTACCTAAGAGTCTCAGGTGACTTGATTATTGATGAGGATAATTATCACACTAAATGTCAGTTGAGGGCACAGAGCATGGGACAATGGGGGAAAAAATCAACTCTAGAGTCTGCGAGGTATGAGACTGAATTTGGGCAGGTAACATAAGCCTAGGTGTGTGGTTTTATGGGAGAATTTATTTAAGTCTGCGAATCTGTCCAGTGTTTGGCACATGGAGACTCTTCCCTGCTCGCACCTCTACCCCACTATACGGCATGAACTTGAGAGTTGCTGGAGAAAGTGTTTTCACACAAAAATCTATGAGTTACCCCCTTACCTTGAGGAGGGACATTCTGCCCTTGGTGGTGAGATGTGAGCCTTTTGGAATAGGAAATGATCTATGTCTTGATCTTGGTGATGATTACACAGATGTATGTTGTTTTTGTTGTTAGGTATTTTTGAGTAGGTTCCCCCTTGAAGCAACCCTAAATACAACAGAACAAAACACTGCCTGGTCCTGCACCATGCCCACAATCACTGGTGCTCCTGAACCCACTGTTGCAGCCACTGTGTCAGTCCATCCTGCTGAGGGTCTTCCTCTTTTCTCACTGACCCTCTACACAGATGTATACAAAGCTAAAGCTACCCTGACCTGTACATTTAATATCCATGTACTCATCTATATGTCAATAATATTTCAATAATTGTTTTTAAATACTACAATGAACACAGTTCCTCCATGACAGAAAACAGCCGGAAAGAAGGTGTGAAGTCAAAGCATGTTTACACACTTGAAGGCCCTGGGTCACCAACTGACAGCAGTGACTCTTATCCCTTAGGCCAGGTTGTTACTGTAAAGAGTAGGAAAATGCTTTTGTTAAGAATGCCTCTCACACACAAGGCTATTCCAAAGATACTGAGAAGCTACTGCATATAATAAAAACACAAGTTATTTCACAGTGTTAGTGAGTTCATAATTATGCTGTCACAACATATTTTCTCAATCAACAAATTCTCAAAATATAACCACAATCCTTTAGGGCTGAAATGGTTTTTAAAATGATCTCTTCCCCCTCCCCATCTTTCTCTCTGGTCTCGAGATAAAGTCTAAAATTAATCAACCCTGAATCCAAACCCTAACAATCTGGAGCCAACCAATCTTACCAGCCTCACCCCCAATGACTTCCCAACAGGAAGCCTCCATTCCCACTGGACAGCTGTATTCATAGCTCAGCACACAGGTCTTTTCCATTTTATCTTCTCCACCTTGGCCTCTAGCTATTCTTGCCTCCTCCACCGTAGTCTTCTGTCAGCTATCTGCACCTTAGGCTTTCTTCGAGGTCGGAGCTCCAGGATGTGCGTGGAGGTGGTAGAGAAGTCCCTAGTGGCACAGGGAGTTCATGCCTCCAGCTGCTAACTGACAGGTTGGTGGTTCGAGTTCATACAGAGGTGTGCCCAAAGAAAAGGTTGGTGATCTACTTCCAGAAAACCTAGCCATTGAAAACCCTAAGGATCACAGTTCTACTCTGACATCTGACACACATCAGGTTGCCATGGGTAGATCCCCGCTACAGCAACAGGTTTTCTTTTTCTTTCTTTCTTCTTTTAGTTTACATATTCATGGCTAAGTGGCTGAGTACTTGAAAGGAGGTAGAACTTTCTCTGTATAAGTAAATAATAATACTACCGGCTGTCTCTGCTAATGCCTACTACACTCCAGCACTATTCTAAGTACTTTACATGCATTACTTCATTTAATCATCACACAATTCTTATGAGAAAGGTATTATATTAAAGAAGAGGGAACTGAGGCAAAGAAGTTAAGAAAACTATTAACACTCAAGTGGTAACCTAGATTTAAAGCTAGACAGTTTGATTCTATAGCCGCTATCCAATATAGTCTTGGTTTGTTTACTTTTTATTTTGAAATAATTTTAAACTTACAACACATTTGTTAAGACAGTATAAGGAGTTCCCGTATATTCTATCATACCAAGTCCAGCACAACTAACTGGTGCCCACCTGCCCCACAACTGCTCTGATAGGGATACAACAGAGGCCCCCAGAGTTGGAGAAAAATGTAGAACAAAATTTTAACTCACAAAAAAAAAAAAATATATCAAACTTACTAGTTTGACAGAGACTGGGAAAACCAAGAAAGTATGGTCCCTGGACACCCTCTGCAGCGCAGGAATGAAGTCACTCCTGAGGCTCACCCATCAGCCAAAGGTTAGAGAGGCCCATAAAACAAAGTGAGATGAAATGACACGCCAGCCCAAGGGCAGGGACTAGACAGTAGGAGGGGACAGGAAATCTCGTCGTGGTGAACCCAAGGTCATATAGAGTGCTGACATGTCATGAGGTTGGTAACCAATGCCACAAAACAGTGTGTATCCTAATTGTTGAGTGAGAAGCTAGCTTTCCTGTAAACTTTCATGTAAGTACAAAAAATAATAATAAAGTGTTACACAGCAAAGATGTAAAAAAAGTTGAAATTTTAACATTGACAACAGATATTGTTAACTGTTTTCCTTCAAGTGACAGCATCACTTTGTTCATTTTACAGAAAATGTTTGTCTAAAATGTAAGTCTGTATAACCACAGCTGTTAGTTTTCTTTCAAGTAAAGATGATATTTCAAAAATAAAAGCAGTTAGTAAAAAACAAAAAAAAAATAAACACACTGCCATCAAGTTGATCCCAATTCATAGCGACTCTAACAGACAGAGCAGAACTGCCCCATAGAGTTTCCAAGGAGCACCTGGCAGATTTGAACTGCTGACCTTTTGGTTAGCAGCTGTAGCACTTAACCACCATGCCACGGGTTTCCAGTTAGTCAATATACACTCAAAGTTTCCATAAACCCTATGCTCAGTTTCCCCGTATGTTAACAAATTACATAACCACACTACATTGACCAAAACTGAAGAAATTAACAGTGGTACAGTACTATTAACTAAACTACAGACTTTCATTTCCCCAGTTTTTACACCCACATACAGGGTCCATCAAGGATCCCACATTTCATTTTGTTGTCAGATCTCCTTCGTCTACTGCAATTTGGGGCAGTTCCTCACTCCTTCCTGGTCTCTCACAACCTGACACTTTTGAAGAGTACTAGAAGAAGCCGCGGAGGCATGGTGGTTAAGTGCTATCGCTGCTAACCAAAAGGCTGGCAGGCACGCCCTGAAAACTATGGAGCAGCTCTACTCTAACTTACAGGATCACTGGGAGTCGGAATTGACACAACAGCAGTTGGTTTGGTTTGAATACCACATTACTGCCATTGAATCAACTTCAACTCATAGCAACCATGTAGGACAGGGCAGAACTGCTCCATGGAAATACTGACCTTTCAGTTAGCAGTGGTAGCACTTACCCACTATGCCACCAGGAGTAGCAGGTATATTGTCAAATGTCCTTCAGTTTGAATCTGTTTGACGTTTTCTCATGATCAGACTGAACTTAGATTTTAAAGAAGAGAACAATCAAGGTGAAGCGCCTTTCTTAGCACATCACATCCGGAAGTAGATGTTATCAACATGACTTATCACTCGCCGGTGAAGTTAACCTTGACACCACTTTGTTAAGATGATGTCCGCCAGGCTTGTCCACTGTCAAGTTACTATTTTCCCCTTTTCACATTCATTATTTGGAAATGAGTCAAGAGGAGGGGAGTTAAACCACCTCCTGAAGAAAAACATATCAAATAACATGTGGGCATAAGTTGAAACTACCACAGTAATTAACAAATATTTAGGGGGAGGAACTTGAAGGCCACACAAACATCCTGCTTCTCCTTAAATGTTCACCCACTACTTTTAGCCTTCACTGTTACATTTTGCTGGCAGCAATTACCACTGTGGGGCCTGAAGGTAATTTTCTATGTTGCTCATTTCTTCTAGATTAATTAATGGAAATTATTCTGTAAAGATGAGTTACCTGTCCTCTCCCGCTTACCTGCTTATCCAATCATTTATTTATATCAGTATAGACTTTAAGATATTTATTATTTGGTTAATTATCCAATACTATTGTTACTTATTTATTTCTTTGCTCAAATTGTTCCAGCTTTGGCCACTGAGAAATCTTTTAGGTTGGCTTCTACGTCCTTTTGACACACCCCCATTTTTACTTTTATATATTTTTAACTTGCCTTTCTTAGCCCTAGATTCAACCATTCTTTTAAGAAGCCAATGGGCTGTTTAAACTGACAAAATCAGGTCAGTTTCTTCAGGGAGTTGTCCAGTTTTCCACTTGTAAGTATCTTCTACAGCTGTATGTTTAACATACAGTCATTAGGAACTCCGTATTTGTTTACAAAAGCTTGAAGGGTAGAGTGAGCAACTTCCCACCCACAGAGGACGGGATGAAGGGGCCAACCCCCTCTTCTGAACTGTCCTTTAGGACGAAGTAGTAAAAGGCCTGACACGGCTCCTGGCACACCGTAAGCGTACTGTCAGCAGGAGTTCCTTTCCACAGGCTTTCTCTGTAGCTTGAGATATATTGCCGCCCCGTCTTCACATTCCACCCAGGAAACATCACCCTGCTTCGTCCTAGAGCATCTGGCAGACGGACCAAAAGTCCTCACTACTAGCTACACCATTGCCCCTCTGCTCTTCAAGCAGCAGCAATTAATACGGTGACTGAACAAAGAAGGAACACACTGGATATACCTCTGTGCTGGGGTTCCAGAAGGGAACAATTCTGTTCTAATACTCTGACTTCACTGAGAAACCAAGGTGCACGAAAAGTAAAAAGATGCTCCCATGATCCTCTGGCTAGAGGGCAGCCAAAACATTACCAGACCCAGGCTCCTGCAGGGCACTGTTCCCCCATGTCCTTCCCCAAAGGCAATATACACTCTGAGAGAAGACGGTTCCTAGAAATGACGTTTTCTCAGAAGGCTGTGGCTGTCTAACCCAAGTCCTCTTTGCTTCAGAGTGCAAGCAGAGAGAGTTGAGGACGAGATGAAGACAAGCAAGATGAAGAGAAGTATGTGTTTTCCAGATCCCAGGGTTCTAGACAGACCTGCTGTTGAACACTGTCGAGCTGATTCAGACACAGCGACCATACAGGACAGAGAACTGCCCCACAAGGTTTGTTAGGCTGTAATCTTTATGGCAGCAGACTGCCTGGACTTTTCTCCCACAAACCATCAGTGGTGGGTCTGAACTGCCCATCTTCTGGTGAGCAGCTGTGTACTCGTGATGCAGTGAATTGCTGTTATGTAACCTTTCTCATCATGGTCACAGAACTCCCACCAAATGGACTAAACAGCTTACTGGTAATGCAAATAAGTTGCATGGCACCTTGGTGGGGTGGGACTATACAAGTAAGGTATATGGAATCCTAATGTAGGGGGGAATGATCTGTTTTGCCACCCTACGACTTAAGAGAGCCCATCCGAGAGCAGAGGGGAACCTTACTGCCACCAGAAAGAAGAGTCAGGAGTAAAGCACAGCCTTTGTACCTGGGATTCCTACATTGAGACCTCCTAGACTCAAGAGACACCAAAAAAGGGCTGTAACACGAGAGTTGGCAGGAAGCAGTGGCAGCAGAGGCAGCAGGACTAGGAAACTGCCAGGGCTTTCCCTGTTGAAATGAGACATAAGTAACTCCATTTTGAGGAAGGGTGCAGTAAAAATTCAGAGTAAAAGGCTCCAGGAACCAACTTAGCAGGAAATAACAAGAAATACCATAGAGTAATTACACCGTAATTCCGCCTTTGTCTTGCAAAAGATAGGGCCTGGAGACAGCCTTGCAAATAACCCCTGGAGCCAGCCCTAACAAATCTAGTAAAACATTCACTAACAGTTACATTTTACAACCCACGGAAATTCCATGTGGATGAGAACATTCACCAATGGGGTTGACACATTCACCCACAGCTACATTTTACAACTTGCAGAAATTCCATATGGCCTGAGCCAATCAATGCAAAGGTCAGCTCCCCCTCCCTACTTTGCAGTTTCACAGCTTAAATGCTGCGTGCTAAGGAAGCTCAGGGTCACCTCCGCTCTGTGTAGTTTGGAGTGCGTCCCTGGTGCACCAGTCTTTTTCCAGTTGGGCACATTTTTTAACAAAACTTAACTTTGAAAAGGAAACTGTGTCGCATCTTGAAATCTGTACCCTAACATCCCCAGCCCACAGAAGAAAGCTGAGTACCTTCAGGCATGAGGTTTGCTGGCTGAGCAGGGTGCCTTTGGACATTTGTGGAGTTAGGCTCATCAACTCACAAAGTGAGAGTAGAATGCCTTTAGGCATGAGGCTTTCTGGGAGAGTGAGAAGCCTCCATCCACTAGGCCTGCTGACCCACTGAGCTAGAGAGCTGAGTGCCTTTGAGGTAAGTCTTACTGTGGAGGTGGGTGCCTCTTGGCACTTATGCAGAGCTAGAAGAGCTTTGTAACACTTGTCTGAGCTGGGCAGAGGCCCGGCTGACCCAGAAGGCTTAAGGCTCCAGGAGCCTTAAGGGACTGGTATGCCTGCCAGTGTGGCTGAGAAGAGGCTGTCCTGATTCAAGAACTGTATCCTGAGTTGTTTTTGATTCTGAATTGTAACCTGCTACACTTCCCTAATGAACCACACAATCATCAGTATAGTCTTTGAGTTCTATGTGACAACTGCAATGAATTAGCAAACCCAGTAGAGAAGTCAAGAGACCCAAGAAAAGGATATTTAGTGTCAGAACTGGCAAATAGTTGGAGGGTAGAGACGTGTCTGGCCTCCCACTCATAGGAATCAGCCTTAGATTGTTGATCTGAATTCTCTCCCCTTTCCCTTCTGAAGAGGTCAGACCCCTCCACCAAGTCATTTTTACAGCTGTTGTCATAAGGAGAATTCACTGCAATGGCTCCAGACTCATAGAAGCACAGGACTTGGTAAAAAGAAGGAAGGGGTGTAGGAAGTGAAACTTTCAATTCTTGGACAGTTACTTCGGTTGCTGTCACTTGGAATGACTGAAAGGAATGTAGATGTTCTGCTGCAGCAAAGGGCAAACAGCCACTTTGGGAGCAGCCTGGGGCAAAAATCAGGCCAGATAAGCAAGACGATAGGGGACCAGGGTCTTCTGGTTCCTCCCTGCCACAGGCCAAGGTAATATGCATACGAATAGGAAAAGAGCCTAGGTATGGATAAGAAAAGACCAAACTAGGATGTTTTAAAAAGGCGGTTTACCTGCATGTACAATAGACACTGAATGTTTCTCCTACCTAGTGTTGTAAAACAGATCTATATGCAGGAGGGAAATAAATATCTGGTATTACAGATAACAGAGTGCGTGTAACTCTGCCTTCAGCAAATATTTGATTGGGTATGCTAAAAGAGGAACTAAGAATTGCCCAAAAGAAATACAGGCCAAGGGTTTCATTGCATAGCCACATGTATAACATACTGGGGGACACTAAGGGGAAAAAAATCTGAGCTCCATTTGCATTTGAAAGGACAGAAAGACTCAACTGGGAGAGAAAAAAATTTGCATTTTAAAGAAGGACCTAGGGGGAGGGAGGAATGACTGTTTTGATTTGATTTTTTAATTTTAAGAAGGTGGTTTGCCACTGGGTGCATCCAGACAGAAACAGTCAGTGCCCATCAGAAGAACTCCTTTCTAGTACTGGCAGTTAACGGCAGCTGGTGGGCAGACCACCTGGTAAGATCACTTGTGGGGACCACCTGGGCCCGTTCAGTGAGTGGAAGTGAGGGAGATGCAGCAATAAACAGACAGACTGAGTCTGGACATGTTTCACAGGCACCCACTGACTTAGCCCACAGAGGCTAGGGGTCAGAGACAGAGAGAGAAGGGACTGGCTGGTAAGAAGTACAGGGAGTTGTGCGGACTCCTGAGCCTGAATGGTGTCTATTGACGCAGTACACAAAGGCTAAAGATGAGAATGAGAAGGAGCAGGCTGCTCTCAAGTGCAGATACCCACTGACCCAGCCCACAAGACCTAGAGGTGAGCTGACCATAACCAACCAAATGAAGAGAAAGATGTCTTACACCATGAGGTGGTGTTATGGATACAGATGCTCCAAGTTCCAACTGGAAGAAAGGAGTCTTCAGACCAAGAAACAGCTATGCCTGTCTCTTCGGTGGACTGCTTTGATAGGGATGGACAATTTACACATTGGTTATTGAAAACAGGGGAAGATAAAGGCATGAAGTAGCTGACTTACATCTTTGTGGGTGTGCTTAGACTCAAGGGGAACAACGGAGGATAGGATGATGCTGATACAATTACACAATTCAGTACTAGAGCTGACTATTAATAGGGTTGTCACTGTAAAAAACTATAATTGTAGAAGTAGTCATCTGTTGAGCAGTACCGAACCTGAAGTCCCTTAAAGGCTTTGCTACGTTGAGACTTCGTGAGGCTCAGAGAAAGGGAATAATCTTCTCTCAGTTGAATTTCATCAAACACCAAATGTGAAGTCAAGATGTCTTTTGGAGAATCTGACCAGATTACATGGATACCTGCAACAGACCTGAATGAGTCATTCTCAATTAACTTCACCCTGAATTCTCTTTGCCCTAAACCAAAAAAACAAATTCATGCCATCAAGTGGATTCCCACTCATAACTACCCTAGAGTGCAGAGAACTGCCTCATGGGTTTCTGAGGAGGGGGTGGCAGATTTCAACTGTTGACCTTTTAGTTAGCAGCCACAGATTTAAACACTGCACCACCAAGGCTCCCTCTTTTTTTTTTGTTTTATTGTACTTTACGTGAAAGTTTATAGCTCAAGTTAGTTCCTCATACAACAATGTATACACACCTTGTTAACCCTATAAATGAGCAACCCTAACAGAATAAGTACTAAATGGGCAAAGATGTTAAAATAATGTGAGTCACAATCAAAACAGTCATAAAAGCAGTTGGTTAAGCCTACAAGACTCAAAATCTCACAAGGCCCTGTGCCTGTTAATAAGGAAAACTGATGACTTTAATGACCTCATTATTTCATCACCAAGAGAAAATACCTGTATCACCTTGAGCAATAAGAAGTGTAACATGTGTGCACATATACATACACCACAGAACCACATGACAGACAATAATGGTCATCATTAGGTTACTGGCATAATACCTACACTTTTTCAAAGGCCCAGACTTATGGCCTAAACTCACAGCTAACTCAATCCATCATTTTTTTTCCCTACATGGTAATCTGACTTACACAGACGTGTAGAAGCTTACAGGCAAAGCAGAATAGAATCGGCAAGGCAGAATAATACACAGACATACAGATAGGCAATCAGTTTTATAAACTGCAGTTCCTCGCCCTAAAAAAATCCTGGGTTTAGCTTTTACTATATCATTTCATTAGTACTAGCTGTATAATAGGAGCCCTGGTGGTGCAACAGTTAAGTGCTCAGGTGCTAACTGGAAGGCTGGTAGTTTGAACCTACCCAGCAACTTCATAGGAGAAAGACCTGACAATGTACTCCCAGTACAGACGACAGCATAAAAACCCTATGGGGCAATTCCATTCCATCACATGGGGTTTCTAAGAGTCAGATCAACTCAAAGGCACCTGACAACCACCACATTACACTAAACTTACAAGGAGGCATCCCTTCCCTTCAGCAAAATGATATTTTTCAATGACTGTGAAAATTCACAATCTCTATAAACACCTGCCAGGTAAGAGGCTAAAGTACCTGGACTACCAGCTGCCATCTTCATCAGTTCTCTCCGAAAATTAATTACGAAGTTGACAAATGAACAAATCTTAAAAACAGAAGTATTCTAACAACAGAAGTGAATCCAACAGATTATGACAGCTAAGGAAAATAGTTTTATCAATTTGGCTTATAAAGCATAATTAGTCTAAGTACTGGATCCTGATTGCGTTTTACGTTTTCTTTGGGATGAGGGGGAACACTTAAACTTCAAAGTGAAGCACTAAGTCCTGAATCATTTACTTAAAAATGTCCAGACTCTACTCAGGATCTGCTAAAGGTGGCAAATGGGACCGCTGATGAGTGACAAACAAGAAAGCTATCCTCCAGCTAGGCCTTAAATATACGATTATGGAGATAGCAACAGAAGAAAAATTAACCAACCTGGAATCTTTGCCAATTTCAACATCTTAAGTATTCTCATTTATGGGTAAAAAGTAATACAGCTACTCCATTACTGCTAAGTACAATAGGACCCAGAAGTATTGTCAGAGCTACACAGCTAGAATACTATCTTTTCCTTATACTTCCACAACCTGGGGCTTCAGCTATCTCCTTTCCAGCACCCTTGACCTCTACATGAAATACACTGCAAAGGCCTTACAAATGCAGACCCTCAGCCTTGAACAAGTAACTTAAGTTCCTTGAATTTCATCAGTAAAACATACACTCTATCACACCTGTACCACAGGAATATGAAGACTAAAGGAGAGAGGATTATGGGAAGTAACATTCACGCTTCAAGCTATTATCAGTAATCAACTGAACCAGACAGAAAATACTCTGAAAACCATTTTATAGACAAGCTACTATGTGGGAATGCAAAATCTGGTTGGATACCACTAATGAGGAAGAGGGAAGAGACAGAACTGCAACAAGTTGAGTTGGTAGTGATAGTTGGAAAATAACTTCCAATATGCAGCCTCTGGTTTCTTTACAATTACTCTGATTTACTTCCTTGTACACACTCTGGCCCTGTTGGCTCACCTGACAGTCATGTGTCCAAATCAAATCTTCATACTCTGAATTGTGGCAGGGGAGGGGGACACCTGAATTTTCTGACAGGTGAAATTCAAGAGCACATGAACCTAGGAAGAAAGTTTCAAAACAGTAGTGCAGAGGGCTTTTTTCCCTTCCTTGAGGAGCTGCAGAACATTCCCCTAAATCCTCTAAACAAATACAATAAACCAGAAAAACCAAACCCACTGCCATTGAGTTGATTCTAACTCACAGAGACCCTACAGAACATAGCAGCAGTGCACCACAGAGTTTGCAACGAGCACCTGGTAGATCTGAACTGCTGACCTTTTGGTAGCAGCTGTAGCACCTCACCAGGACACCACCAGGGTTTCCAAACAAATACAATAGCTAGCATAAATTTGGAGGGCAAAAACAAAACTACACATTCTCCTCATCTTTAACTTTCCTATATTCCAGGAAAGTGCCCATGATTTATAAAATAAATTTACCTCACTTTATGTGATTAAAGTATTCAAAGGGATTTTGTGCTATGTTCTTGGGTAAAAAAAACTCCAAAGTTGGCATAGTAAGAGCAAGGACTCTAGGTTCAAAGCCAAGCTCTGCCACTTACTAGCTTAGTTGCAAGTTACTTGACCACTCTGTGATTCAGTTTCCTTACCAGTAAATGCCTTCCTCAAAGAGTTGTTATAAGGATAAAACAAACTAAGACATGTAAAGCACTTAGAACACAGTGTATGGCACAAAGTAGTATACAGTTGAGTATTACATAAAAACAAGCAAATCCCCAATAAATCTTTTCAGCACACTTCTTTATCTAAGTCTATGAGGGCTGACAATTAAGTCTGCGAACCTGAGTATCACTGCTGTCACCTTCAAAGTACTCCCCTTGGGAAGCTATGCACTAATGCCAGCACCTACACCACCCTTCAAAACAATTCTGGAACTTTCTGGAATGGCTCTTGCACATGGTGGCAAGTTTACAAACTTAACTGTATAGTTGTCTGGTAGGGAGTTTTTAGCCTTCCCTACTCATCTGATCTGGCCTCCAATAACTTACTTTATCCAAAGAGAAAGGAAATATCGTCAGGAAGACATTTCGATTACATTCAGGACATCAGGGGTAATACAATGATATCTCTGACGGCCATTCCAGAAAGAGTTTCAAAGTTGCTTTGAAGGGTGGACTAGGCACTGGCATCAGTGCACAGCTTCCCAAGGGGTGTACCTCGAAGGTGACTGCAGTGATATTCAGCAACGAGGTATTGTAGCACTTTTTCTAGGATGAGTTCATGAACTTAACTCTCAAGACTCACATAGCAAAAGACAGTCTTAAATCACATCCAAAGAGATTGAGTTCTCCAACTGGTCAAAATATAGTGCTTTATAAGCAACAGTTTGGGGTCAAAGAGACGCCTGGCTCTGCAACCCACTGTGTGTCCTTGGGCTGGTCACTTTAACCTCTTTCTGAACTTTTGCTTCTTCATCTACAAAATGGGAATAATAACAATTATCCAGCAGGCATGCTGTCAAAGTAAACAGAGATTACGTGGATATAAGGTTCTTGGCACACACAAAGAAGAGTACTGAGGGCTTGATACGTGAAAGTATCTCCCTCCTCTCTCCTCCAACACAGATACACACCCACCTACCACACAGTCTGTTGCAACAGCTCTGAGCACGCCTCCTGTGAGTGAACTACCTCAAATACTACAGTGTGGGCTGCGCTTTGCTTTCACGTCTTATCACAGCTGTAGGGCAACCTGAAGAAGGAAGAACCAGGCCACTGGACCTAACCAAGGCAAGAGTCAAGCAAGGCAGGGACTTAGGCAGGCAGGATGAAGAATGGGCAACAGGACACTGATAGTTACAGACAAAGCCAGGACTCCTCTCAGGCCCAGCAAAGACTTAAAGATCTAAAGATAAACAGCAGAAAATCTAAGAATCTTCCTGTGATTCAAGTTAATAGCCCTGCATCTGTTTTTTAAGATTTTCTGGTCATCAGAGTTTATAAGTAGGTCTCAACTGTAATTTAAAAGGAAAAATAAAGTGAGAAGTGGATTGTGTGTTAAAGGAAACCGAAAATCACAATGAGGGCTTGCTCAGGAAACAGGTCAACAGGGTGGTTCACAGGACAAACAGGGCTGTGGGGCAGGCAGCACTCTCCTGAGAAGGATCCTGGTGATGTCCCACCTCCAAATAAAGAAGGCTGTTTTCTAAGTATCTGCCGCCTCAGGCAACCTGACCACTTTTTCTACCTTTTCACAGGAAAGAACAGAAAAATCTCCACTGTATAAAATATGTTCCTTAAAGAAATCAAAAGTCCTGAGGTTTTAAATCTTCTTTAGAACTCAAAAAAACTGTAATTAGGAGCTCTGACTGTAGACACACAACACTGGAAGGCACAAAAGGCACAGAGGAAACGACGATAATAATTTTACTTTCTTCATGCTAGTCAGATCGCCCCCACTGCTGCACAATCAATTTTGACTCACAGCAACAGGGCAATACTGCCCCATAGGCCTTCCAAGACTGCAATCTTTACGGCAGCAGACTGCCACATCTTTCTCCTGCGGAGCCACTGGGTAGGTTCAAAGCACCAACCTCTGGCTGGCAGCCAAGCACTTCACCATGTGTCACCAGGGCTCCTTTAGTGAGGACAAGCACTTAATAAGGCATCCAAATGTAACAGGAATGCTACTAATCCAACATCAGTGAATGCTCAGTAAATGCTGACTACTGATATCTCTTGGAAACCCTGGTGGTGTAGTGGTTAAGTGCTATGGCTGCTAATCAAAAGGCCGATGGTTCAAATCTGCCAGAAACTCTATGGAGCAGTTCTACTTGGACCCACAGGGTTGTTAGGAGTCAGAACTGACTCGTTGGCAATGGGTTTGGGTTTTTTTGTTTGTTTGTTTGTTTGCTGATATCTCTGGGTGGTACAAAAGGCTAACACAGTCAGTTGGAGGTTCAAGTCTACCCCGAAGCACCTTGGAATAAAGGCCTGGCAATCTACTTCACGACAATCAGCCAATAAAAGCACAGTGGATCACAGCTCTACTCTGACACACGTGGGACTGTCATAAGTCAGAGTTGACTCCATAGCAACTAGCTACTGCTGATGATGTTATTAGCAAGACACCCATTTAGAGCTGTTTTTCCAGTCACAGTAAAAGATCTGACTGATGTCCTTGTACTGTGGTGTTTTCTGGTCACCAGTGGTAGAGATAAAGAAGGTGTGGAGCCATGACTGGACCCCATCACATGGAGGCAGTCACAGCCTTAGTCTTGCAAGAATCAGGAGATGACCAACTCAGCTGCCTTGGCAATATGAAGCCTAGATGTTTTAAGGTAGGCTTTTCTCTCCCAGTAGTTAAGTTCAAGGTATCTCGTCTTAATTTTGTTTTCATTTCTCATTGTAACTAATGACAATGCTCTTTGAAGAATCTGAGAGCCTTACCCTAAAGTGCTAAGAAGTCAGTTAGTGTGATGGAGTTTGATGCTGTCATTGACTAATAGAGGCCAAGACCTCTCTGGAGTAGGACCCTGACTGCCCCAACAACTGTCAAAAATAAATAAGTAGTTCCATGTGATGCTTTTAGGATGCTTGGCTTTAAATTACTCTACAGATGTCGCATCTGCATAGTTAGTCAATGTAGCAGTCTGAGCCAAGGCAGAAAGACCCAAGTCCAGATTTCACACCCCCCACACCAAACATGCAAAAGCAATGTTTTCATAGATAGTTGAGTTCCAAACAAAGAAAGGAAAACAGACAGGTGCCAGAATAGGAACTCAAAATCAGAGCTGTGAAAGAAATACATCAGAAATCAACAATAAAGAGACAGAGAAGATGTGCTTCACATACTTTATACAATTCGATTTGACTAACTCTTTAATGTTTACATAAACAATGTAATGCCACGAAACAATCAGACTGTGACAGATTGATTTGTGTCCCCCGAAAAGATTTGTTCAAGCCCTAAACTTTGATGCCTGTGAATGTGACTGTCTTTGGCAATGGCGTGTTTGCAGATGTAATTATGTACCATGAACTCATACTAGAGTAGGATAGGCCTTAATCCAGTTAAGACTGGTGTCCTCATAAAAGAAAGTGACACAGAGAAGAGAATACCATGTGAAAACACAGAGAGACATGGAAGATTGCCACAAAAAATGGGGATGGAGACTGGAATTATGCTGCCACAAGGCAAGGACTCAAGACCACTGGTACCCAGTTTGTGGTACTTGGTTGCACAGCCCAACAAAACTAATACACAGACTCACAAATGAGACTGAAGAACCAAAGAGAAACTCAGCTTGGTCTATCTGGATTCTCGTCTAGGACCTCCACAAAGCTGGTGGGAAATTACCATTTAAAGTAGATCTTCTTTAATTACAACCTAAAGAAAGCTGGTTACTCAAGTCCCTGGAGCATCTTTATGAGACTTTTTGTCTACAGGGCCACCTACTGCAGGGGAGAAACTTAAAAAGAAACAGGGTGGGGGAGTGGATTAGGAGACCAGCTGAATTAATCTATATATTCACAGATGGAAACACTTGATTTCCAAATGGTCTGATGAACCAGCAGAAACTAGGAGACTCCTTAGAGATATCTTCAATTAACTACAGACTTCATTTGGATAAAATAACAATATGTCTTCAGCAAAGAGAATCGTCATTCCTGATTGATGAAACGTTGCACACATCTGGCCCCCATCTGATGATTCAAGTAGCCACAGGGTTACCAAGCCCTTGGCGCGTGCCAGGTACTATCTGCTTTACATACTTTAGCTCATTTGATGCTCAAGCCACCTCAGGAAGCAGGTACAATCTCGCTGCCGTTATACATAAGAAGAAACAAAGGCTCAGAGAGGTTAGGAAGCTTGCCCAGGTCCAAGGAGACAGCAGACCTGAGTCAGGGTCTGACTCGCAGCCACCATGACATGCCCTCTGCAGCCGAGTAGGCCAGGAGACAGTTGAGCTTCCTGGATTACCACCACGGTTTTTGATAGGGCTTAGTAACACAAGTAAAGAAACAACTGATTTGTTTTAAAAAACACTTTTCTTGATTTGTAAACTAAACAAACTTGATTTACAAATTACTAAGACAGGATAAATATGAAGCTATACCATATAATTTCCAGCATTACACTTATTAACTCTAACCACACCAAAGTTATTTGATTATATTTTATGAATGTAATATATTATACGATATAATTTTCTATGCCACAGAAAATCTCCAGTAATCTTCTAGACATCTGTGTGGGGAACACTCTCTGAGAGCTCTCCAGAAAACAGACCAAGTTCTTACCCACAGGAGGGCCTGAAGTTCCCAAGAACAAACCCTCTACTGTCTACTTTTGGGATTTCCTTGGTGTCTCTGGACCATAAAACCCAGTAATTTACTTTCCATACAGAAGACTAAGACAGAAATAGCCTTGACTTCCTTTTTGCAAACCAAACCTCACAACTGTTGAGAGAGCAAACCATTCTGAAGGGATTTTTTCTGGCTAAGGAAGCAACTTTCATTGAAACCATAACCTCTCTTGACAGGTGAACATGCTGAGCTGACTGGATACAAATTAAATTCCTCAGACCACAAGGCTATTCACTGTTTCCTGTCTCTAATTTTCCTAACTAAGAAGAAACACAGAGGAACTTCAATTATAGAATTCAGAAAAAGGAGACCACTGACTTACTAAACTTCTATTAACTGTCTTTCACTACAAATAGATGACCTACTCAGGTTAAGATTAGGCCACTCTCCCTTTGTAGATACAAAGGAACCACAAAGAGATCATTTCCAGGCATGCTACTTTTTTCTTTCTTTTGGAAACCAAATTCTGCCTAGAGCAAAGACAGCAATTCCAAAGTAAAGAACACCCGTTGACATCCCCAAGAAAATCATAGCTGAAAGGAGTACTTGAAGAAGTTCTTTAGAAGATATTTTTAAGTCAGGAGACTGAGTAGAAGATCCAGAAAGCTGCTATTTCAGTGGAGAGGGTTTGTTGTTGTTTGCTTTCTGTGTTCTCTTAGGAGAGAGGGAAGCCTGGATTAAACAAGTTCACAAGATTCTGTTTCCAGGCCATCTCATTCTCTAATCCTTACATGGTCAGTGTTGCCCTCTTCCTTAAGATATTAAAACCATTTTGCTCAAAAACTGATACATTCAAAAGAAATCTGGGCAGTAGAAAGGTGAAAGCAAAAGGGTCATCATGAGGTAAAGCTGTTATGTCAATTACAATCCCCACATTACAGATCCATTCCAGGGAGAATAAAGGAGTTAAACACTTTTAAAAAAAAAAAAAGAAATCTAAATTCCTTAAATAAACATGAGGAAACCTTCTGAAAAACAATGTTACTTTTCTATATCTTCTGACACTAAGGAGAATCTGTTCTTGTTTCCCAAATGAAGCCTTTTTTTCCAAATTTTTCCTTCTTCATTCCTATTTCAAGTCCTTTGGCACAGACGGACAGCCTTCTTAATACAAATGACAGAGTGGTAATTAGTTTATAATCACTTTAATCCCACTGTCTATATATCTTCATATTTTCCCAGCAAACCTCCTTGGTTTCCTCTTTTTCACTCTTCTCATTCTGAGAAATTAAGTACAGAATTTTCCTAAACCATTACACAATCTCCTCCTCCACTATTTTTGTTTCTTTGTGCTTCTGAATCCTGGAGTACATTTCACTTTACCTCTCCATTCACATACATCTGTATTAGCTCATAATTTAATTTACAGTTTTAAGTTATCATATGGTATTTTTTCTTTTAAAGTTTTCCCTTTCTCACCTATTTTTGTCCTTTAGTTGACACAATTCAATTCTAACACAATCCTAATGCTTTCTTACATAAAAGTTGCTCTACATCAAACTCTCCTTCATTACATAAGAATTTGAGTGCCTGCTATGTGCCCAGGGCTAAAAAATACTATGAGTTTAAAAGAAGCTTAATCCAGTGCCTGTTCCCAGCTTCAGATTGAAGGCATGTATCCACTCAACAATGAGCAAATGAGACAGCATTACATAAAGTAACATCCAGGCTATCCACAACCTTTGGAAGACTAGAAACTGCATAACTCTGCTTTCTAGAATCCTATTGTTTATTCATTTAAATAACAAAAATTGTATTTGAATCATGTTACACAGAAATCTACAATATATCTGTATCTTTCCAACTTTCATTAATAAGTTATATTTAATATAATTGAATCTTTGATGACTAAGAGTCATAATAAACATAAATTAGAGGCCTAAGCTATAGCACAATGATGCCTGGGGGCCTAGCCAGGTGTGTAGGGCTATATACACTTATGTGAATGGTTTCAAATTACTGCAGCTGAGATAAAATATGACAAACCTTTAATGCATTTTTTGTCTCTTATTTTGTCACTCTGTCACACAGCCATATCGCACTGCTGTTTCTATTCTCCTATAAGGGCTGCTATGAATCGGAATCAACTCGATTGGCAATAAATTGGGTTATGAATTCCGTAAAGCTAAACAGCCACAGGAGAAGGACTAATTTTGGTATAGTGCCTACTATGTGCAAGGAATGCATTAAGTTTTGCAGTGTATCTAGCAACTGGACTTGCACAAAGCAGATGGTGGGTAAACAACTGGTACATAAGTGGTACTAATGTGCCTGCCCAGGCAGGTCCTCCTCATTTATTTTCTAATCTGCTGTGGACTCGAAAAAGATATCAGAGTATGGAAGAACACCATTTAGAACATGTCCAGCATGAGACTCTCCACACAGCAGGTATGGCATGGCAAAAATGTATCTGCTGAACTGAACTGAGCCCAGCTAACAATGAACACTTACAACGCACTAGGAATTGTTGAAGGTTTCTGACACACGTTATCGAAGACCACACCGGTTAAGGCAGATTAAGGCTCAAAGTGGTTGAGTGTCTCATATAAAGCCAAAGGAGACATGCCATGGTGGCAGAGGACTATGAATCCAGGCAGTCTAAGTCCAGAACAAGCGATCTTAAGCAGAATGCTATACAAAAAAAAGAAAAAACAAACCCGCTGCCATCGAGTTGGGTCCGACTCATAGCGACCCTGCAGGTCAGAGTCGAAATGCCCCACAGAGTTCCCAAGGAGTGCCTGGTAGATCTGAACTGCCAACCTTTTGGTTAGCAGACGTAGCACTTAACCACTAGACCACCAGGGTTTCCAGAATACTGTATCACCTCTGAATAAACATACAGAAAGTAAGGTCAGAAGAACATGAAGTTTTATTTAGGTCTTTTTTTTTCCTGTTAGAAATCTTTAGGTGAAGTCAGAACAACTGGACTAAACCAAAACCTAAGAAGTTTCCTGAATACAACCAAAAACTTCGAGGGAGAGAGTAACAGGTGCAGGGGTCTGGGGACCATGGTTTCAAGGGACATCTATAGGTCAATTGGTATAACAAGGTTTATTAAGAAAATGGTGTGCATTCCACTTTGGTGAGCGCTGCTTGGGGTCTTAAAAGCCAGCCAATGGCCATCTAAGATGCATCAACTGGTTCCAATCCACCTGCGGCAAAGGAGAATGAAGAATGCCAAAGACGTAAGGTAAACATTAGCCCAAGAGACAAAAAAGGTCACATAAACCACAGACTACATCAGTAGGAGACCAAAAGAACCAGATGGTGCCCAGCCACCACCAATGACTGCCCTGACAGGGAAGACAACAAAGAGCCCCTGACAAAGTAGGAGAAAAGTGGGCCCCATAACTCAAACTCTAGTATAAAGATGAGACTTGATGATCTGACAGACTGGAGGAGCTCTAGAAAGCATGGTCCCAGACTGTTAGCCTTGTACTGAAACCATTCCCAAAGCCAGCTCTTCAGACAAAGATTGGACTGGGCTAAAAGACATATGATGATCCTGGCAAAGAGTGTACTTCTTGGCTTGAAGAGATAGATGAGACTAATTAGGCAGCTCCTGTCTGGAGGTGAGGTGAGAAGGCAACGGGGGACATGCGTAGGCTGAATAGACATGGGAAATACAGCATGGAGAAGAATGTGCTGTGACAGTGTGGGGAAAGCAACTAGGGTTACACAATGATGTATATGTAAGTTTTTACATGACAAACTGACTTGAATTGTAAATTCTCACTTAAAGATCAATAAAAAATATATAAACTGCTGACTTTCTGATGCTCAGGTATATTTTCAATAGCAATAAACTGAAAGCTGAGCAAGCAAAGTACTGTCAAGTCACTGTACACTACAGATGATATATCACAAAGAAGTGGAAGCTTCAGAGATCTGTGTATTCAAGTCATTAGGGAAGACTTTTAAAAAAGCTAAAATCTAAGCCCAAGCTGTATGAGAGAAGAGGCAGGGAGAGGGAAGGTCGTATTTTGTAGTTTATGGACAAGCATAAAGCCTTTGTAGAATAATGAGGGTAAACATAAAGACGTATGTGGTTTGGGACATTTATATCTGCAACTAGAGGCCCATATTCCCGCCAGTTTTACTCAGTCACTCAAACAGACAGACAAACGTAGAACTGCAGTTGGCATGACTAAGGACTAGTAGAGTGGGAATGGTAGCTAATAGAAAGACTAAATCTAAAGTTATGAACCCACAGCCCTGGCAGTGGTATGATTCCATAGCTCTGTTTAAATACTCAGGGTTCTCCAAGTGGTGGTATGCAGGGCCTATCTTTTACTATTTCTAAGCTTAAAAAGTGAGGACACGTTGACCTAGAGATTATTTAAACCCACAGTTGCAGCTGCTCAGAAATCTTTCAGTCACACTTACCAGAGTCACCAGCGAGATGGCCATCATTAATGACACACCTAGCATAACTAGTGCCTGCAGATGCTCCCTGCCCCTAGGAGTCACAGGAATGAGAGGCTAGGGCAGCTCTCAGGCCTTTTGCTGTTTCGACAGACACAAAAGTTAAGTCAGGCGTCAGCTCTTTCACTCAGAGAATGGAGACACCACCCACTCTTTACGACAGACACAGAACACAAGAGCATGAAGTAAAAACACGGTGCTCAACAGAGATTGCTTAGTCTCGCTGAACTACATGACAGCTATATCCTCAGCAAAATTCGAAGTTCTTGAGTGAGAGCACTAGAAGTGACTTGATCTGTACCTGGAAGCTGCAGATGTGTGAAAGTTCTCTGCTTCAGCAGAATATGCTGGGGGCTTAAGCGATCTCTGGCAAATCTCCACATGCTACATCATTCCACACATTAGAAGCAGAGACATCTCCCAACTTGTATAGTCTTTCCCTCATCTCTCGGACATCAGAACTGCAAAGTATCGAAGCAATACATGTAAGACTCAAAACTTGATTCACGTATTCAGTGCACACTTAGAGCTCACCTCTGAGTTGTCGGGTACTGACCTCACTGCTGGAAATATAAACAGGAGAAAAACTAAGTCATTCTGAATGCAGACCAATGCAGTATTTTCCTTTATTGTGGCCAGTCACACTCAAGGCTCTAGGCAGGAAACTGTTCTGAGTTGGAACTGACATGACAGCAATGGGTTTGTTTTAGCGGAGTGTTCCACTACACCACTCCTCTCTTGCTTCTGTGCTTCTGAGAATGGTGTGCTCTCCTGGAACACTCTAACTCACTATACTTCACCTATATTATTCAAGGTCAGCTAAAGTCGCCTTCCCTCATCCCCACATCATCTGAAAGCAATCTCTCCTTTCTCCAAACTACTAACAATTACCAAAAATCAAACCTGTTGCCACTGAGTTGATTCTGACTCAGAACAACCCTATCAGACAGACAGCCTAGCGGATTTAACAGCCAACCTTTTGGTTAGCACCCACAGGTCTTAACCACCATGCACTGGGATTTTCCACTAACACACTCAGTACCACATCCATTTATGTAAAAATTTATAGTTTTCTAACCAATGCCTTCATTGATTTACCCAGTGTTGCGAACTTAACAAGTGCTGGCACTGTTTTAACAGCTGGGGAGATAGCAGGGAACAGTACTGGGCTCTGCCTCTCGAAAGATGCTCCCAGGAGAGTTCTCTCACACTAGGTTTTAAATTCATTCTGTATACACCTGAGTTGGTATTCGGTGTTTAAAATCTAAGGATTCACTAAAACCTGGCTCAAGCGCATTCAAACTGCAGTTAATAAACTAATGGGGAACAAATGCTAACAAAGCCATTTCTAAACGAACTTCCACTTCAAAAACCTCAAAGAACAAGGAAGGAAAAGACGACAGGGTATAAAAGGGCTGCTGAAACAAAAAAATTTAACTGGCATTGACAAAGCATCTTTAATCCTCCTCCCGTGCCACAAAAAGTGACTCTTTTCCTTCAATCCTTTCAGCTCTAGACCTAAGTGTTTATTTCTAACACAGATATTGGAAAAATTTTAAGCACCCCTCCGTTTCCTAAACAACTGTTTCTAAACCTTTATTTTTCGATGAATAAAACCTCTCATGAATCCTGCATACGCCACTTAACAGACTAATCCAATGAAGTTCAGTACAAGGAACTAGAATTTGAGCTTCAAGCGCAAGAGGAACTCAAAAAACACTTTCAACTTGACAAACCCAAAGACGATTTTAATGTAAACAAAAGCCAGGTCCTGCAGTCTGAAGGAAGGTTTTAAGTTGCTAAAAAGAATCGTCAGAATTTCTTCCCGGGGAACCTCAAGATTCTGCATGGCGTGGGAGTTTCGGCAGGAGGCGAAGGAGCTTTAAAAGACATTTTCTCGCTCTAAAGTGCCTTGTGAGATACCACAGATAGCGCCCTATAGCAGACAAGGGTTAAGTCGAGCTGTGCCATGCGGCGGAGGCTGCCACCTGGGCACTCCCACCATTCTTCGCAGCCGGGTAGGACACGAGAGGAGGAGAGCCAGGCTCCGCGCAGACCCGGACCGGCGCCCCCTACGGCTCCCTGCCGGTGGGCTGCTTCCTCTCGCCCCGCGAAACCCACAGCCCATCCCGCCCAGGTCTCAGGAGCCCTGACCTCTCTGGGGACCAGGAGACCGGACAGACAAACAGGGGTCTCCAGGCGGCGGCCAGGTCCCGGCGCATACTCACCTGAGCAGACTGGAGAGGGGGTGGCTCGAGGAGCCGAGGCCGCCGCTGCCCCCGCCACCCCCGGAGCTGCCTCCGCCGCCACCCCCGAAGCCTGAGGAGAGCCGCTTCCCGGACAGCAGCTTCTCCACGGCCGGGAGGTGCCCGGTGCGGGCCGCCTCCAGCAGCTCCTGCTCCTTCCCCATCCCCAGGGTCGCCGCCCCCTAGACCCCCACTTCGGGGCCACAGGCGAGCCCGAGCTGGCTCCCAAACTTTCCGTCTCCGGGCAACGCACCCCCCAAACCGGCCGGGGACACCACCCCCCTCCCCCCCGCCTTTTCCCCACGTGCGCGTCACTTCCGGGATCTGGCGTCACGCGTCACCGCGCCCTCGCGAACTCCTCCCCCTTGCCCACCTAGCTGGGCGGGACTCGGAGGGCCGGCGCAGGTGGCTGGGGCCGACTTGAAGCCGACTCTGCTATGCTGATGGTGCTTGAGGGGCAAGAGGACAGCGCTGTGTGGCCATTCTCTATCCAAGTGGAAGGGGACAAATGAAGACCACCTGTACACGTCTCCCAAAGTGCGCTCCTTTACCAGTGGTTTTGGGAGCCCACAGGACAGGCAATACGGTAATTCATCCAGGCAGTGTAAAAACAAAGAGATAAATATGGTAACGCACATCTACATTTCCAAATTCATTCTTTCAGCAAGCCTTCATTAAATATCTAATGGACGCGGGAAACTAGAGATAGGTAAATAAAACATGCCTTATTTCTATACTTAATACGCTCGAAGGAAGGAAAAGCTTTTTAAAAAAGATCTCTCCTTACTTCTTCGTTCTCCCAAATTCTGTAATGGCTCATTAGAGTAAAACATTTAAAGGAGAGAATTTAATCCCGAAACGATTTGTTTCCCGTTTCTCTTTTTTTAAAAATGAGATTAACTAAATTGACATTAAAAAGTCAGACTTGTGAAACCAGCCGCGATCTTTCCAACCACTGGTGAGTTGTAAAAATCGTTGAATTGGGTAGAAACTGTTTTATTCACTGGTGCCTACCGTTGTTCTTGGCTCGAAGTAGCCAAGAGTTATGGAGTGAATAATGGACCGGGTAATTTCTGCTCAACCTAATATTACTTTTTGTTTGTTTAAGTGCATGAGGAATACAAATGTTAGCAACTTATTGTAAACACAGGCCTGCAGTCTGTTTAACGGAAACGCACGTGGTTAAGGCTATGCCTGCAAGTCTGCAACTCCAAGGCAGCGGCTTCCCACAGCACGAACATATAACGCAACTGAGTTTCCTTCCTTGTCCCCCCCAACTGTTCTACTCTAAGTCAGGTTAAGGAGGGCGCTAACTGACATTGCAGTTTTGAAAAGGTGTAACGGAAAAATAAGCCCTTCAGTACACAAAAATCCGCGTCTTCACAAAAGCTGGTTGCCCTGGGGCAAAGCATCCACAAACTTAACTCCGTACCCCCAATCTTCCCTCACTCCGCCGCCACATCGCAGAGCTAAAACACCAAAATCCTCTATTTAAAAAAAAAAAAAAACACCAAACCCACTGCCATTAAGTCGATTCCGACTCATAGCGACTCCATAGGACAGAGCAGAAGTGCCCCATAGAGCTTCCAAGGAGCGCCTGGTAGATTCCAACTGCCAGCCTTTTGATTAGCGGCCATTGCACTTCACCACTACCGCCACCAAGGTCTCCAGAATGCTCTGTATATGACACTAACTGACCCCTCCGACGAGCTGTAGCGGTGATGTCATTGCTGCGCGACAACAGGAAGTAAGTTCCTGGGCTGCTGTGCGGCGCGGGCTTCAGAGCTTTTGCGTCTCACAGCGCGGTGGTAGTCAGTCCTCGCCGCTTCTCGTGCGATGGACAGTGCCTGCGAGTCTCCCACGGACAAAGGCGGAGAGACAGCCGAGTCAAGTGAAACATCTGCTGCTCTGTTGGGTTCTGAGACCACCAACACAGATGGAATATCGGAGGAAACTGACGGAGACGGGGATGGCGACTTGAAAGAAACCCCGGTGGAAGAAGGCGAGGTAGGGAGATGTGGTGTTCAGGCCAGAGGAGTACCTCAAGGTCGGGTTACTGGCTTCTTCGCCAGGCTTCTTGGTTAATCCCTCTCAACCTGTAAGAGCTCCAACTCCCGACTCCCCCTGGATCATCGTCAATCATGGGCAAAAACCCTGGTGCTGTTTACATTCCAGAGGCCTGAGCACTGGGTCAGTATTTTTAATCCCTGCTCTTAGGGGTTAGACTACTTCTAAAGGAATCGTAAACAGTAACTGGTGAGGAAACTGGGACCTGATGTTACTCTGGCAAGAGCCAATACTAGAACGAAGGAATGGCTACTATAGGCCAGACACCCTTGTCACCACATGAGTCTTGTTGCTGTTAGTTGCCATAGAGTCGTCCAGGCTCATGGCGACCCCAAGCACAACATACTGAAAACTACCGGGTCCTGCACCATCCCCACGATGGGTAGTATTGGACCATTGGGTTGTATGTGGTTTCCACTGACTGATTTTCGCAAGTTGGAAACCGGGTCTTAGAGCCATCTCAATTTGGAAACTCCACTGAAACTTGTTAGGCATCATAGTTACAGACAAACCTCCCCCGAGGGAGTGGTAGCACATGAGATCCATTGGCCAGCAATCCCAGCCTGGATGTCCTGTATGGAAGAGTTCTACCACTGAAGCACCACTGCCCCCATGGGTATTCTTAGATGTTTGGTTAAGCGTAACGTTTGTCTTTATAGTTGGCACAGTCACTCAGATCCATTGAAGGCAGATTTTGAAAGGAGGCATTCTTACTCTTGGGACATTTAACTGCTACCAGGTGCAGTGACCTGTGTGCTAATGTCAAAGAGTCTGTAGAGCATAAAAATGTCAGACCTATTGGTTGTGCCACCCACAGACCTCAGAGCTGTGCTTAGCTGAGAATCGTCCAAGTGACCAGAATCACAGCGTTGTGTGTGTTTCATTTCTAGAGATAGAATATTGGAGTATAAGCGCTAGAAGGGACTTAAGAGATCATGGAATCCACATTAGATTAGGTGGAAATAGCCTCTTAGAGCACAAAGTTACCTCAAAATATACAAAGTAAGAACTTATAGAAAAAAAGAGATGTGACAAAAGTATTTTAAGAAAAAGCCTTTAAGACTTGTCTAAATACAAGAAGGATTTAAATAACAATTAGTTTGGTCCAATGAAGAGCTCCACTATCAGTCTGTTTGTCATACTGTAGTGACATTTGTGTTTTTGTGATGCTGGAAGCTGCGCCACTGGTATTTGAAATATCAGCAAGGGTACCCATGTGGACAGGTTTCAGTGGAGCTTCAAGACTAAGACTAGGATGCAAGATCCAGCAGTCTACTTCTGAAAATTATCCAGTGAAAATCCTGTGGATCACAACAGAAGATTTTGCAGTATGGAGCTAGAAGATGAACTCCTCAAGGCTGGAAGGCACTACACAATGGCCATACCATGGACTGAAACATGCCAGTGATCATGAAGGTAGCACAGGACCGGGCAACGTTTTGTTATGTTGTACCTGTGGTCGCCATGAATGCAAGCGAACTAGATGGCAGCTAACAACACCACCTAACAATAGAGAGCTCACTACAAATAGAACTTTGCACTCAATAGAGAATATAAATTCTTTTCTGATACTTAATGAAACACTTTTAAAAATTGGTCATGTACTAAACTACAAAGGAAAACTTAAATTCTTAAATGTGGAAATCATAACAGGCTACATTCTGTTATTACAGCACAGTTGTTAACTGCCTTAGAGGCAGTTCCAACTCATGGTCATAAATCCTGACGTTAACAATAAAGATCTTCCCATGCACCTCTCCTCCCCGAAAGCTAATCACTGGTACATTTTAAATAGTCCTTAAGTTAAAGAAATTAATGAAAAGAATAGTCTGTATCAAACCCTATGAGATTTGACCAGAGTTTTATTTGGAGAAAAATTCACAGCCTTAAATATTTTTGTTAACAAGTGAAATAGATTAAAAATAAGCACCGAATTCAAGAAACTAGGAAAAAAGAGCAAAATAAACCAGAAGGATGTAGGAACAAAGAGTTAACTAGGATAAAAGAAAATGTTACTGAATAGAACATAAAAATCATAAGAAATTATAATATTAAGACCCGATTATTTGAAATGTAAACATACAGTATTACAAAATAAGAAAAGGGCTGTAAGCACTGATAAGGAGATCCTTCAAGTTATGACAACAGTTAATATTCATGCTTAGGCCAAACAAATTTGAAAATCTAATAAAATGAATGATTTGCTAAAAAAAAAATTTCTTAAACTCCAAGTGCAGAGAGGTTAGAATTTTTATATAAATCATTTACTAAAGAAGAAATTGAAACATCTGTCAAAGATACACTGTCTTTACTTCCACCCACCCTTCATTCCCATATTCCCATAAGTTTAAATGTGAATTCCTCCTTAAATGTCATGTGTGAGTTTTGTTGTACCCTTAGTTGAACTTTTGTTGAACAGCTGACACAAGTAAAACTATGTCAGATGTTTATGGGAGAGATTTATAAATAATAGAAGACTATCTTCAATAGTTTTCATTCTAGTAAAGAAAAGTTTACATGATATAGTAGAAGAGATCATTGGAAGAAAGGGAGCTACATGTGGGAACAATTCACTTTAAAATTCCAGCCTGAAAGAAACAATGTTCTTTTGATGAGAAGGGGCTGCCTTTATGAAACCATCAGTAGTAAAGGGATCTAAGATCTAGAGGCAGAAGAACTGATTAGATGGAGACGACTTTGTGGACATCCTCTCTAAATAATGAGGTCTGGAGAGTGGGTCCAGAGGGCAAGCGGTTTTTGTGATTCTCTTTCATTACTCTCATAAACAGATACTGTAACTATGATCATAGCTAAACTGGAAAATTGAATTATTTAGCTGGTTTTCTTCACTGCACAGTTGGGCTGTAGACTTCCTTGGTAAAGCAGTACTGTATCTCATAGTGACTGGCATGGTCAATGCCGACAAAAAACTGTTGAATAAGTGGATTTGTTGTTTGCTCTAATAAGGATGATACCTTCTTACCTTGCTCAAGCCTGAAAAGTAGGTCAAATATATAATAGGTTTTCTTTTACCTTCTTAGCTCCAGAGTCAGGATGTCTCAGATTTAGCAGCAGTTGAAAGGGAAGACTCATCATTACTTACTCCCGCAGCCAAAAAACTGAAAATAGAAACCAGAGAAAAGAAAGAGAAGAAGCAGAAAGTGGATGAAGATGAGATTCAGAAGATGCAGTAAGTCCCTTTCTGATCTTTCCTCATTTCTCAAGGCTGTAACTTTACCACACAAAACTGACAGATTTTTACTGGCTTTTAAATTTTTTCAACTTAAAACAAAATAAAGGAATTAATACATGATATTACATTATAGAAAACATAAGGAAAAAAATCATCTTTCCACCAGGAGATAAACACTGTTAATATATTGACATACATATTCTCTAAGATATTGTCTATACATATATACAGCTATATTTCTTCAGAAATGTTAAATACTATTTTAAAAAGAGTCTATGTATTTTTCATATTATGTGTGATAAATATTTTCCATGTCAGTAATTATACAACTAGATCATTATTTTCTTCAAGATGGAAAATAGCTTTATCATGTTTTCTGATTCTAAAAGGAATATGAACTCATTACAACTAATTCATTAAATGTGGAAAAATAGGAAAAATAATTACTCGTAATCCTATCACCAAGACTATATTGGGTGTATGTTTGGATATAATACTCGGTTATATGACTTTTCTTTCTTTTTCAATATTTGATACATTATTGTTGTTGGGTGCTGTCAAGCTGGTTCTGACTCCTAGGAACCCCACAGACAGTAGAACAAAACACTGCCCAGTCCTGTACCATCCTCATGGCCTTTGTTATGTCTGAGCCCATTCTTGCAGTAACCATGTCACTTCGTCTTGTTAGGGTCTTCCTCTTTCTCATTGATTCTCTACTTTACCAAGCTTGATGTCCTTCTCCAGAAACTAGTCCCACCTGTTAACTTGTCCAAAATATGTGAGACAGAGTCTTGCCATCCTTGTTTCTAAGGACCATTCTGGCTACACTTCTTCCAAGACAGATTGGTTCATTATTTTGGCAGTCCATGTTATATTTTTCACCAACACTGCAGCGCAAAGGCATCAGTTCTTCTGTCTTCCTTATCCTTTGTCTACCTTTCACATGCATGTGAGGTCACTGAAAATGCTGTTGCTTGGATCAGGCATACCTTAGTACTTAAATTGACATCCTTGCTCTTCAGCACTTTAAAGAGGTCATTTGCAGCAAATTTGCCCCATGCAGTATGCCATCTGATCTCTAGACTGCTGCTTCCATGAGTGTTGATCGTGAATCGAATGAAATGAAAGCCCCAACAACTTCAAACTTTTCTCCATTTATCGTGATGCTATTTGTTGGTGCTGTTGTGACTTTATGTTGAGGTATAATCCACACTAAAGGCTGTCCTGTTGTATCTTCATTAGTGTGTATTTCAAGTCCTCTTCAGTTTCCACAGCAAGGTTGTGTGTGCTTCCAGTTCTGGTGCCCCATCTTCTTCACAGTCCAGATGCTCGGATTATTTGCTTGTTTATATGCAATAAACGCAATGAAAGCATACCACTCTGATGTACACCTTTTCTGACTTTAAACCAACCAGTGTCTCCTTATGCTGTTCAAATGATTGTCTCTTGATCAATGTACAGGTTCTTCATGTGTACAGTTAAGTGTTCTATAATGTTATCCATAATTTGTTATGATCCACACAGTTAAATGCATTTGCATAGTCAGTAAAACACAAGTAAACTGCTTTCTGTTAATCTCTGCTCTCAACCAGGATCCATCTGACATCAACAATGAGATCCCTGGTTCCGTGTCCTCTTCTGTCTGAATCTGGCTTGAATTTCTGGCAGTTCGCTGTTGGTGTACTATTTTAATCACTTTTGAATGATCTTTAGCAAAATTTTATGTGCATGTAATATTAATTATGTTGTTCCATAATTTCTGGATTCTGTGGGATCATCTTGATTGGGTATAGACATAAATCCAGTCAGCTGGCCTGGTAGCCATCCTCCAAATTTCTTGGCATATTCAGATAAGCACTTCCAAAGCTGCATCCATTTGTTGGAACATTTGAGTTGGTATTCCCTCAACTCCTGGAGTCTTGTTTTTCACCAGTGCTTTCAGTGCATCTTGGACATCTTTGTTCAGTAACAGAAGTTGTTGATCAGGTGCTGCCTCCTTAGATCGTTGACTGGTACAGTGACTGTATTCCCTCCACCTTCTTTTGATCCTTCTTGTGTTGTTCAGTGTTTTGTCCATAGAATCCTTCAGTGTTACAACTGAAGACAATATTTTCTTCAGCTCAAGAAATACTCAGCATGTTCTTCCCTTTTGATTTTCTAACTCTAGGTCTTTGCATGTGTGATTGTAATAATTTATTTTGTCTTCTTAAGCTACCCTTTCAAATCTTCTGTTCAATCTTTTGTGTCATCATTTCTTCCATTCACTTTGGCTCTATGTTCAAAAGCAAGTTTCCAAGTCTCTTCCGACATCTGTTTTGATCCTTCTCTACTGTCTTTTAAATGACTTCTTGCTTGCTTCAGGTATGATGTCCTTGTTGTCATTCCACAGTTTCTCTGGTCTTCAGTCATTAGTGCATCAAATCTATTCTTGGGATGGTCTGTAAATTCAGGTGGGATATACTCAAGGTCATCCTTTGGCTTTTGTTCATTTGTTCTAATTTTCTTCCACTGCAGTTGCATATGAGCACCTAATGGTCTGTTCTACAATCTGTTCTTGGCTTTGTTCTGACTGATGATACTGAGATTTTCCATCATGTCTTTCACAGATGTAGTCCATTTAATTCCTTTCTATTCCTTCCTGCAAGGTCCCTGTGTATAGGTGCCATTCATGTTGTTGAAAACAGACATTAGCAGTGAAGAAGTCGTTGGTCTTGCAAAATTCTGTCATTCAGTGTCTTGCATCATTTCTGTCACCAAGTCCATATTTTCCAACTGATGCTCCTTGGTTTCCAACTTTAGTGTTCCATTCACCAGTAATTATCAAAGCATCCTGACTGCGTGTTTGAGACATCAGAAGGTAAAAATCTTCAATTTCTTCATCTTTAGCCTCAGTGGTTGGTGAGTTAATTTGAATAATAGTTGTATGGATATTATCCTATCATTGCACTTCAAGACAGATCTTGCAGTGTTCTTTTTGGTGATGAATGAAACACAGTTCCTCTTCAATTTGTCATTCTCAGCATAGAAGTCCATAAGATTGTCCAATTACAAATGGCCCAAACCAATCCATTTCAACTCACTAATGCCGAAGATATCAATGTTTATGCGTTCCATTTCATTTTTGATGTCATTTTCCTAGACTCATACTTCACACAGATATTTTTGCGTTAATTAATATGCCCATGAATCATTTTTAATGGCTTTATTGTGTTCTATTACATAGTTGGATTATAATTTAACAACTCCCTATGGCTGTTCCTATATTTTTCTTTTTTTTGATAACATATGACAGATGTCTTTGAGCACATCTTTGCATACTTCTCTGCATATTTCTACAATCAGCTCCTGGAAGCCTAAGTGCTACTTTAAACACTATGAACATTTTCAGAGGCCTTCACATGTTTTTAAATTCCTCTCCAAGTTCAGTTCACATTTACCAGCATTATGAGTTTGTGTACCCACACTGATAGCATTCTTTTTAATATTTATCTGAGTTTTGGAGGATGTTATGCTTTCATCTGTAGTTTTTGTTTTTTGATTTTTTATTATGACTGAGTGAAAATGTACATTCCTGTATAAATTTACATGCCCACGTATATGCAACTTCCTCTGCTCTCCCTGCCCAGTGACAGCACACTATTCCTCTCTGCTCCATACGTCTCATCCTCCCAACAGTCTCCTTTCTCCTCCTCTCCACCCACTCTCCTTCCTCCAGCCAGAGGTCAGCAGGATGATATCCTATAGATGCATAGAACCATAAAGTGCGTCTAATATATGGTCACTTTGCATCGCCAAATCCAATCCATTCGTGTCCGAAGAGTGGACCTTCGTTATGATTTATGGGCAAGGGCAGCATCAGGGCCAGGGGCCATGCTCCCAGGGGAACCCCAAAACCACTGGACTATCAATTGAGTTTTTAGTGGAGATCTCAGGATGCACTCCTTTTTATTCTTGTGTTGCCAGTGAGACTCAACTTAGTGAGCTCCATCGCGGCTATCACTGGTGGTGGCCGGGCACCATCCAGTTCTTCTGGTTCCGAGTAGATGTAGGCACCCACTCAGATGGGTCTCTCTGTCTTCTGAGTTGTCTTTACCCCATGTCATTTTGGTCCTCGGTGAGCATCCGTTCCTGCTGAGTTGGGACCATTTGCTGTGTCCTCGGATGGCAGCTTGGCAGTTTTTAAGACTCCAGACGCCACTCACCAACGTGGGGTGCAGACAGTCCTCTTAGCAAAACGCTAGTTGTGCCAGTTGGCCTCAATTTCGCCTAAGAGCATGGTCCCCCGCCCCCCGCCCCCTGCCCCAGCTACTCTATCCTTGCAATATTGGGTTAAGATGGAAGGAGTATTCAAGTTATGCTGAAGTCCACTTAATATTGTTCTTGTTTCTAATGTGTGCTGTCACCGATTTTACCCAACCAGGTTTCTAGCAACTATCTAATCTAAACCCTCCCCCCTATCTTCCCTCCCCTCCCTTGCAGCTGTCAAAGAGTCTTTTCTTCTATACATAAGTCTGTTTTTGAGATCTTATCATGGGGGTCTCATACAGTATTTGTCCTTTTGTCGCTACTTTCACTCAACATGTCTTCCAGTTGAAACCAGGTTAGGAGATGTTTCCTGGAATCATCATTATTTTTTATCATTGCACAGTGCTCCATTGAGTATCTATACCATAGTTTACCTGTCCATTCCTCTGTTGTTGGGCATCTGGGTTGAGTCCATCTTTTTGCTGTCGAGGACTGTGCTGTGATAAACACTCTTGTGCATGTGTCCGTTGGTGTGAAAAGCCTTGATTCTGTAGGATATATTCCAAGTAGTGGAATTACTTGGTCAAATGGTATATCTATATCCATTTTTTTAAGGAAGCGCCAGATTGCTTTCCAAAGAGGCTGGACCATTTTGCAACCCCACCAACTGTGTAAGAGGTTTCCACTTTCTCCACAGCCTCTCCAGCATTTGTTGTTTTGTCTTTATTGGATCATGGCCAACCTTGTTGGGGTGAGACGGTATCTCATTGTCGTCTTGATTTGAATTTCTGTAATAACTAAAGATCGTGAACATGCTGCATATGTTTTTTGGCTGCCTGAATCTCCTCTTTAGAAAAATGTCTGTCCATCTCCTTTGCCCATCGCTTAATTGGATGATTTATCTTCTTATTGATATTTTGTAGTATCTTAGAGATTATGGAGATCAGGCGTCGGTCTGACAGATTTGCCAAGTATTTTTTCCCATTCTGTAGGTGTCCTTTTAATTCTATTAATAAAGTCTTTGGATGAGCAAAAGTGTTTGATTCTTAATAGTTCCCATTTATCTATTATCTCTTCTGTTGACTGTGGTTTGTTTCACAGATTTGGAAGTCTGTCTACATTGTGTATTAAAACTTCCATTGTTGTTCCTACCTTTTCTTGGATGAGCTTTTTAGGTTTGATATTTAGGTCTTTTATCCAGTTGGAGTTGGTTTTTGTGTAAGGTGTAAGATATGGATCTTGTTTCAGTTTGCAGATGGATATCCAATTTTGCCAGCACTATTTGTTGAAGATCGTTTGTAGTTTTAATTTCTTTAGTTAATAGTGAAGGTTAATTTTTTTTTTTACTCTATATTTATTGGCCATTTGTATTTTGTAAATGGCCTCTTGATGTCCTTTTTTAAAAAAAAAATTGGAATGACCATCTTTTATTGATTTCAAAAAACTCATTATATATTAAGAGTATACTTCACAAATATTTTCCCAAAACTTTTAATGTTGAAAGTTACTTGTTTGAATATAAATGCTGACATTAAATTTTTATCACCAGTCTGAAATGCAGTTAGGGAGAGAGCCTAAGGCTGAGAACAGTCAATACAGTGTAAATTTAGTGCGTGAGCCAGCACTGATAAACTTTTTTCCTTAATGAAGTAATTAAGTTCTGTTTTACTTTTTCTCAAGTTCCTTAAGAGGAGAAATTGTGTCTTATCGTCATTCCTCATATTCACCAAGAATAAAAGTTCTTTTGTCTGAGACTGCTTGTATTCACGTAACAATGTATCTTGAGCTTTGGTTTTTGTAACTTAACTACCTGAATCTTTCTCTAGAATCCTGGTCTCTTCTTTTTCTGAGGAGCAGCTGAACCGTTATGAAATGTATCGCCGGTCAGCTTTCCCCAAGGCAGCCATTAAAAGGGTAAGGGTGCACCACCACACTTCATTTCTACCATTTATTAGAACTGAACTAGGCTTGAGAGTTATGTCCCTTGGCAGTTTGAGGTGAGATGTTAAGACACGTTAGCAGATCATAGGTGGGGAAATACAAATAATATACCCTTATCTGACCAGTTGTAGTTTTGTATTCCAGGGATGGGGCTCCGGTGTACAGAATAGGATATAACACACTTGTGTCCTTGTTTTAATAGTCTCAATTTTAGCAGCTAACATTTAGTAAACATTTTTTAAGTGCAAAGCTCTTCATGGGTAGTATGTTCCAACGTCGGTCCTTGATCATAATCACAGTCTTTGTCCTTCTTTCAAGCTGATCCAGTCCATCACTGGCACCTCTGTGTCTCAGAATGTTGTTATTGCCATGTCTGGTATTTCCAAGGTCTTCGTTGGTGAGGTAGTAGAAGAAGGTGAGTAGTGTTGGTTTAATCTAAAATGCTGGATGAGACCACTGTTCTTATTTTCAAGAACAGCAATACTAACTTATTAAAAGTACCCTGTAGTAGTTCTGATTTGTACTAGAAGTTGACCAGTTGGGAACCTTGGAATCAGGACAGTATGACCATTATTCCTTGAATGTTTCAGTACTGGCGGGCAAGGAGACATCCAGGAAAGCCTCCTCTCTGAGTGCGGTCCTCAGCCCAGGGTGACAGACGCAGACTTTGTATTTTTCTCCAGTCGACCTTACTCACTGCTGTTTCCAAAATAAAAATACAGGAAAAGCAGCCACTGGGGGCTTGTTGCTGTGGAATATTGAGTCGTCCCTGATGTTGTGACCCCTGGGCACTGCTCTGTCTGTTCTTTGAGTAAAAAACCTTGGCAGCTGCCCATTAATATCTGGAGGTTTTAATCTGTTATCTGTGATAAAGCCTGATAGGTATTCTGCTGAAGCTAACATGATACATTTAATAGCATTGTCTTAAGAAAGGAAAATGCCTTATTTTCTGAGCAAGCTTAAGAATGGTTAATGAGAATTACATGACCCAGGAATGAAGATATGATTAATAAACTCCTGTGTGATAATGAAAACTTTCTCTTTGGCCTCTGTTTAGCACTGGACGTATGTGAGAAATGGGGAGAAATGCCACCACTACAACCCAAGCATATGAGGGAGGCTGTTCGGAGGTTAAAGTCCAAGGGGCAGATCCCCAACTCGAAGCACAAAAAAATCATCTTCTTCTAAGCCAAAGCTAGAAAGGCCTATTACTGAAAGAAGAGGTACTGGCTGTAGTCTTCGTATCACATGGGACCTTCCACATTGGTGCTTCAGTATCTCAGGCCATCACCAAGGATTTGATGATGATTTTAATATCTTCCTGAAAACTGACAGTTGTCACATCTAAAAGGTGGCATGCAGCGTTGTTTCATACTTACCTTGACTAAATATTGGGACCACTAGGCATTAACTGTTTCTTGACGAGCTGAAAGATGAAAAGTGCCTGGGCCTTGAGCATTCTCTGGACAGGGAAGCTGCTTTCAGAGAGAGAAAACCCTTCCAAGAGAGCTTTTTGGTTTCACATTGAAGCCTGAAGTTGCTATGAATTAGGTTAAGTTTGATTTTACACAGATGAAACTTTTGACTTGTGCTACTCACTCCACCATGAAGGATGCAGTGATAACACTAGTCAAATATTTGGTCCTTGTAAACATTTAAGATTCTCTTGTGCATTTTGGTGAGTGATCATTAAATTGTGTTCCAACTTGTCATATGTATCTTCATGTTCTGGTTGGAATGGGGAGACATTCATCATTCTTTTTTGGTGTCAGAATAAAATTATTCTGGATTTCTCTGTGAAAATTGGAGCCCTTCCCCTTTTCTACTTCAGTCATTTAAATTTTATCTCATAGAGTACCTAAGGCACTGTATAAAACCAGTATAGAAGTCCATGTATTTTAGAATCCTCAAAACAGATATACCACAACCAATATTGTTTAATCAGTTTAATTTGCTGTTTTTTCAGGTGGTTCACAGAACCAGTACACTCAAGGTTTGATTAGAAATTGCAACATTAAAATTTCCCAATACTGACCAGGATTCCAGTTCACTGATACATTCTTACTGTTTTCCTCAAATAGAGGGAAATGGAGTGACCTTTCATTGACAGTGATTAGCAGTAATAAGGCTACTGTATAATTGGCAATACCCCAGAATCCTTTCCTCTGTATCATTCAGTGTCATAGGAAGAAGGGTTTTAAAGGTGTTCTCTTTTAAAGCTTTCCTGAGCTTGTCTTAGTCAATTCCAATTCTGTTTAGCACCCAGATTAGGGGAAACAGCTGAAACCCATAGTTGGGAAAATCTAACTTTAGTATCTAGTACCAAAAAACGTGACTTTCCATATGTACATACCCAATGGAGAAGACACAGCAAAGAAATGCTGCAAGACTCGGGTGAAATTTTCACCAGAAACATAAACTGACAAAAACCAGGTATTCTCTCAGCAATACAGGATTTTTTTTTTTTTTTTTTTTTAAGTTAAGGAACTCTACCTATTGCAGTCAGAGACTGAATAAGGCTGAAACTTTGTAATACTGGAGAAAGATCATTCCCCAAGTCTGGCCACTTAGCAAAATCTACTGTTACAGGTTCTCCAGAGTGCTCCCTGAAGCATACTGTAGGAAATGGGGGGAAAGAATCCCCATTCAGCAACAGCTCCTCTTCAGATCTACCCACAGGTGAGTGGGAATACTAGCGCAAGATGAGGACAACAGCTGGTGAAGGCCCCAGGCCTTGAAAGGATGGTGTCTCATCACAGTCTCCCAGAGGTGATACTGACTCTGGTCAGTCAGAAAGCAGCCATACAGCTTTTGCAGTTTTCTAGTAACCAGATGTAAAACCGCAGTTCAGTTGTTTCCATAGCTTTGTGATTTTACTAGAACTGATTTTTTAAGTTTAAGCAAGTATTAAATAAGAAAACAAAAACCTCAGCTGTAGAGACGTGGAATGGAAAGGTCCCATAATCACTATGGTAGTATTTCAAACTCTCTTCCCAGTATCCCCAGAACTAGTCTGAAGGGAAACCAATGGAAGTAAGTTAAGTGGAAGCACTTGTTACGGTGTTGGGGTGGTGCTGATAGTATTTATCCCTAGAATGTTCCATACACAAGAACCATTTCTTTCAGGGCCATGAGAAACGAGACAGAAAGGCTGGGCCCTAAGGCAAACTGAGTCAGACACCATACAGAGTAAAAGGCACCCATCAGGTGAATAGAAAGAACACATACCTTCTGTCTTAGAGAAACTAGGTTAATTATTCCAGTGAGCTGAAAAGGGAGCAAGATGGATAACCACCCCACACCCTCGCTAAAGAGGGGATTTGAATTCTAGTCCATGTTCACTAAAACGTCACCACTACATCTAGACAGTCACAGGTAATACATAGTCATAAATGCTTCACAGCAGAAATGATAATGTGCAGTGGCTGAAGTCTGAGGGATAGTGGTACTATCACTTCAAACATTCTCTTGAGGTATTGTTATTTTTCTGTTCAATCTTGCAGCTCTGAGACAGAAGTCCTAGTAGTCCAAAGAGGCTGACACTTATTTTTTCCTTCCATTATTTTTACACTTATCCTGAAGACTACCAACTAGTTCACATTTTGTCATTATGAAAAAGTTTCCCCAATGAATGAGAGTATGAAGTTATACAAGATGATTTTTACCACAACCTCTTGCAGCAATGACCCCTGCCACATTTCCTGAGGATTTCAAGACACAGTGGCCAAAGCTGCCACATAAGAGCCCAGAAATCAGACTGAACTCTGGCCATTAAGAGGTTAGCCGTACTGCTGTATTTGTTTATGCAGTTTAAGGTAAGGGCACACCACACAACACCTGTCAGACATTTTGTCTCCATGGAGGGATGCCAGAGGAATATGGAGAGATGGCAAAAGGGGCTCAGAATGTGATTTAAGCCAATTCAGGTGAACCCGAAGTTGAGAAATTCTATTTCTTGTCTATTGGATCTGCCCCCATCCCATCTCCCAGAAGCAAAAGAAATGCCATACTTGAGAGGACCAGAGCCACTCAGTTTAGCATTCTGCCTTTGAAGAAGCATTAAGGTAGAGTCTGTGGAGGAATGCAATTGCCATCTCAGTTGTGTTATCACCAAATAGCTCTAATTTTCTATAGTTCCCCTTACGGGAGTATCACACAGGGATTCTTCTTAAACCTCCTGCCCTATACAGCGTCTGCTGGTACCATGTCTTGGACAAAAAGCTTTGTAAGTTTCCGATGTGCTCTGAGAAGTGCTTTCTTTTTACCTCAGGCTATGAGCTAGAGCTACTATTTCAGGACCTGGCTGACGTGCCCTTGCTTTTATCTGGTTATTTGATCCAACACACCCTTCAGCTTTCATCTTTCCAGAATGGAGCCCACATTGTAAAAGATGTTCCCTCATGTGGAAATACCTTGTCTCCTGATTTTTGCTCTTCCCCTCTTCACCATGTTTTATACATAAAGTCTCCAGAATTGCAGTCAGATTATGCTGTAAGCACGGTTTTGTCTGAGGTGGTGGTTTCAGCATTGTCTCCTGGAGCCCCTCCTGATGAATCCAAGAAAGCAGCAGGCTTTTGCCACAGCATTCCATTGGCCTCCCACTCCCTCCACAGCAATACCTAGATTCTTTCAAGTTTTAGCACAGCCTGTTACCTTAGCTGTTGATGCTTCTTCCATAAACACATGACCTTACACGTGCCTACACAGAACTTCATACATCATTTTTGAGAGTTTTGTGACCTCCCTGCAGTTTTTGTTCATTTGTCTCATTTTTTAAATCTGTTCTGGTGTCATCTTTCACTGCCTGAAAGTACTGGCAACTGATTTCATTATAAAATTCTACTTTTTAAAGGGCTGAACCAAGCATCAACCTTTAGGAAACTAACATTGTTTCCAGAAGGATGTTCCTTTATTCCTAAACGTTTATTTCCTAAGCATGGCAAAATAATCCCACAGTTATACAGCAACTCATATTTTAAAAGCTGCCTCAGTGAAGAACCTCAAAAAAGTTCTTTAAAAGTCTAATAAATTAAATCTGTTTCTTCTTGAATTCATGTTTCTTTTTATCCTCAATAAAACTAGAGTATACAAATCAGGTATGATTTCCCATAAAGTAACCATTTTACCTTCAGTAGGTCTTGTATGATGAAGATTTTAGTGACACCACTAACTCACTATTTTACTGTCTTTCCAAGTCATGGTGAGTCAGCTCTCTAGTCACCATGGCTTGAAGTACATCACAGAGCAGTATGGATAAAGGTGGATTGTTGAGGAAGCATTACATAGGAAAGAAAGCAAGGGAAACAGCTCTTGTATAGGGCAAGGGCAAAACCTAACTAGGCTGAAGGGTGGTGGTTTTGTTTTTTATATTGAAGTCAAAATTATGTGATTTTAAAAAGCCGCAGTAATAAAGGGGGTGAGAGGCAACAGGTTGAGATGTTTATGTTAATTAATTAAAATTGTGTTTTCAGTCCCTGCACTACCAAGTGCTGAGGAGAGGGCTGGTAGAAAGTCACAGTGTCGGCAAAGCAGATGTGCCAGGGAGACAGGAAATAACCTTGGAGGCGCAGCTGTGAAGGAGAGGTGGGGCCCCCTACTGAACCCTACCACATCATGCCTGTGGTTCACCTAGCCATGACGGAATACATTTTTCTTGATTTTAAATTTCAAAGAAATTGTTATAGCAGGAAAAGATATACTGGCATTGTGCCCTCTAAATGACACTTTTCTTTCCCAGCATCACAATCATGGAAGTGTTAGGGAAAGGAAACTTAACCTTGACAAATCTGATAGTCACATCAGCCAAGATGATACAAGCTTGGTTCCCTTTCCAAATACGGCAGGGCAGAGATGCCCTTACTCTTCCTCTCATGCCTCTCCTGGCCCCCATCCTGCTAGACTGTTTGTCATTCCACTCCACTGCCATGACCAAAGCTCAGGCCAACGCCTGTTCAGGTCCACTACAGGGAGCTTTGGTACATGGATTCTTTGGTGGCTCTGTTGGTGACTGAGGAGGTATTACTCCTTGTTCACTCAGGTGGTAGAAGAAGCAAAAGGTCTCTGCCATGAATTCAGGAGGCGAAATGGCCCTACAGTGCTCAGAAGATTCCACCTAGTGTGCAAAGGGCCAGAAGGCTTTAGAAATATAAGAGATGACATCTAAGCCACACACAAAGCTGCCCCCAGTTTCCTGGAACACAGTCACGCTTTGCCCTGTTGTCATTCTCTGTCAGGCTAGTAGAAAGTACACCCCCAAGGAGAGTCCAGCACCCATGAGTCTCTCCATCATCCTTAGGCCGACTTAATCAGCACTGGACAGAGCCTTCTGTCCCAGGTGGTGCTATTGCTGGTGGTCTCCTCTCTCCGTGGCACCAACGGCTGAGCCACTGCTGTCAGAGTTCAAAGAGGGGGTTATATTTCCTAATCTCCTGAAGAAGTTTTTCTTTATCCTGGTTGGCATTAGCCAATGCTTGTTTGGTTTCTCTAAGTTCCTTTTGTAGGGTAGGCAGTTCTTGCACCTGAGGAACAACAAGTAGTTCACAGTTAATGAGCAGAGTAAGGTAATACTATTTTCCAACAATAGCCAGTGAGACAGGAAGAATCCAAACAGAAAAATTATAAGTCAGGTTAAGGACCCAAAGAACCTAATAGCAACCATTGAACTGTATCTCTTGACTTGAGCCTCTTGAGCACCTGTAGAAGCTGCTGCCAGATAACATAAGCCCAAACCATCCAGATACAGAGTGCAGCCACATGTTCAGCCCCTGGGGTTTTACCCACTTCAGAGATTTCAGCCCCTGAGGGCTTATGGAAAACCTACTGGTGTTACATCTCACCTGCTGTCCTAAAGCCTCCCCTGTGGGCACCAGAAACACCTGTTCCTTGGGGGGCTGCCTCTTCTCACTTTTAGGTACCTCTGTTGATGGTGTGTCCTGAGCAGCAGCTAGAAAAAAGGGAAAGGTTCTAGATGACAAACTGCTGTCAAGCGGACAGTTCTGAGCTGTCAACTATTCTCTCACGAGAGAGAAGCAGCAGAGACACAAGGAGGCGGACCAGCCTGACTCACCACCTATGTGGAACACGCCATCATCACTCCGCTTCAGCACAATGTGCTCCATGGCCAGAGTGATGGGGACAGGGCCTGGGGATGTCGGGTAGATGGGGGGGATATCATCCTGCAGGAAGAGAAGAAAGTACATGATGATGCCATCAGCTTGAGGCAACCTAGAGAAGCACTTATTTCTCCATATATTCTTGAAAAGTAGGAAATGTTAAAACTGAGGACCATTCCAGAGTGAAATGGAGACAGATAACCTAATGGCTTGCACGTGGTCACACCTGAAGCCGAAGACAGGGCTACGGTTACAGATAGGTCTCTTCACTTGGACCCAGGGCTTTCTGACAGCAACACACATAGAGTACTACAACACTGGTGGAGCCCTGCTGTTGCACTGGTTATGAGCTCGGGTGCTAACCAAAAGGTCAACAGTTCAAATCCATCAGCCACTCCTTGGAAACCCTATGTGGCAGTTCCACAGTGTCCTATCGGATGGCTGTGAGTCACAATGAGTGGCAATAGGTTTAGAATGCTGACAGCTGTCACTGCCAGGATTCCTTCCCCAACCAAGTTCAGGGTTAAAAACCAAAGTTACTCTCACCTTTAGGGTGATCCTGGAGTTGAGGAGCTCAATCTGCATGGGGACCACCACTGGAATCTCCTCATCCTCCAAGAAGGGTCCCAGCCCATTGAGCACAGATGTCAGCAGCTCTAGGTCACAGCCATGAAGCAACAAGTGCAGGAAGCCATTCTGAGTGGCGAGGGGGGAATGAACAGCTGCACCAGGCCCCACCTCAAAGCGAAGGCCCACAGCTGGCCTAATGTGGCCAGTCTTCAAAGTTGAGGTTTCCTGAAAACTTGTTCCTTTGAGACAAAAGACAGAAGGAAAAGATATTAACAGCCAGGGGCTGTTCTAAACACTTTACATATACTTAATATTCATAATAGTTCTACACCAAAAGGCTTACCATCATTGTCATAAATGCAAGAACTAAAGCCCAGAGAATAGCTTGCCCCAATTTACACAACTAGTAAGTAGCAAGGCCAGGATTTAGACCCAAGCAGTCTGATTGTAAAGTCCATGGGCTTAGCCACTTGAGTGTAATGCCCCTCAAGGCAGAAGGGAGGCTAAGGAGTAATAAAAAGCCAGCCTTGCCAGGAATCTGAAGTGCTGGGCTAATGGCCAAAGGAAAGCTCTTAAAATACAGGACCTTTAACTCAGCTAAATGCAAATGTCTCTTCCTTTATCAAAATCTTTGTCTTCTCAGTTCTCTCCAGTACAGCCAAGTAGGATCTGTGCTAACCTCTCCAAAATGCCATAAAAACAAATTCCAGGTGTAGCTCGGATATGGAAAAGCTTAAACACTTAAGAGACTGTGAATTCGTACAACTACCTTGGGAAACAATTTGGTATTATCCAGTAAAGCTGAAGCTATACCTACTCTAATGATCTAGAAATTACATCCTCAGGAATATATAACCCTGGAGAAACTCCTGAACATATGCATGAGCAGCTGTGAACAGGGTTGTTTATGGCAACACTATTTACAATAGCAAAATAAACAAATGAAGTGTCTGTCCAGAATAGACTGAAAAAGTAAATAGCAGTAATGAGCCAGAAGGATCTTTATAGCATGATGAAATGTTCCCAAATGAGATGAAGGTGAGTAGAACTGCCCTATAGGATTTCCAAGGCTGTAATCTACAGAAGCAGACTTCACATCCTTCTCCCATGGAACAAGCTGGTGGTTCAAATTAAAAGCCTGTTGGTTAGCATCTAGTCACAACCAGTGCTCCTTAACGTTTCACAGCTCTGTAAATTTGCTAAAAATTTATCAAACTGTATACTTAAAATGAAGGCATCCTGGTGATGAAATGGTCACACACTTGACAGCTAACTGAAATGCTGAAGATGTGAACCTACCCAGCTCCTCCTCTGCAGGAGAAAGACTTGGTGATCTGCTGCCATAAATATGACAGCCCAGGAAACCCTAGGGGGCAAGGTTTATGGTGACAGAGGGTTACTGTGAATCAAAATCAACTTGGAAGCATACGACAGTATTCAAAATGAGTTTTATATTATGATGTTACACTACTATATTATACCATACTAATTTATATTATATACCACTGAAGCCAATTTGTAAGTAAAACAATGGTATAGAATGGAATACTAGATAGTAGTGAAAATCAGTGCATTACTGCTAACTCAGTAACAGAAGACTTTCAAGAATACGTTAAGTGCATAAAGCAAGTCACAAAAGAATATAAACTGATTCTCTTAAGATGAACTCAGGGAGCAGAAGGGAGAGTGGGGGCTTTGAGCTTATATTCAGGATGATGGAAAAAATTGGCAACAGATAAGAAGGATGGCTGAACAACATGATAAACATCACTCAATTGCTATATACTTGTGAAAAGTGTTGAGATGACAACTATTTTGTTACACAGATATATTTACTACATGAAAAACTAATAAATTTTAAAACTTCCAAAGCTAAGTAATACATTAATACAAACATATGTACAGAAGTTACAAAGCGAAGCAAGGGAATAATAAACACAAGAGTCAGCTAGTGATCACCTCTGATGGGAAAGGGACAGGATAAAGATGAGGAGAGGGGATCCCAGGGACTCCAAAGGTAAAGGCACTGTTCTGTTTACCAAGATAGGTGCTAAGTGCATGGTCTCACTGTATGGCTATTTTTAATACCTTATGTACACAAGTATTCTTTATTATCTACTTGATACTGTGTAAATAATTTTTAAATAAATCATCTGGAGTACTGCAGATTTTTCCTTATCTTTTAAAGTGGAAATGATAATTGATATCACAGGACTGATTCTGAATAACGGGAGTTCCCTTATCAGATACAGTTTTATGTTAGCAGCTACATACAAGAAGAAGTGGACACTATCTTCCTGTAAAAGCAGTAGTGCCAGGGAAGTGAAAGCGGAGAAAGCCCAGTGAACAACCCAAAACCAAACCCACCGGCCGCCAAATTGAGTCCAACTCACAGTGACCCTGTGAGGCAGAGCAGAACTACCCCACAGAGTTTCCAAGGGGTGCCTGGCAGATCTGAACTGCTGACCTGTGGTTAGCAGATGTAGCACTTAACCTACCACTTAACCACCAGGGTTTCCCAAGTGAAAGCAGAGTCCCAGAAAGAGCTCCAGAAAGCTCCCTGTGGGAAGGAGGTGTCACTGGAGTTCTTCCTCCCCCTAATGGCTGCTGCAAGGAAGGGCCAGTGGCTTGGCACAGAGGCAACTGCCCTTAGAACACTGATGGCAAAAGTTAAGCTTTGGCTGCACCCAGAGAAATCCCACCAGCTCTCCTGGGATGGTGGTCATCCTTACCTGGACACTGTCCATGCAGGAACTGCCAGAGTCCCATGGTACCCAGCTGCTGGAGGGTCAGTTCCCTTGCTTGCAGGGCTACTGTCAGGTCCTCACCACGAACCTCAATCCCCAAAGACACTCCATTCACCTTCAGGACCACAATGGAGACCTGTAAAAGAAGACTCCCTTAGTTAGCTCTGAGTTCCGAGATTCCAGCCCAGAGCCTATCCTCTGTAGGGAAGCGTAGAGCAGCTGACCGGGTGGAGACTGAGGTCTTCTCTACTTGGGGAGACCAAACTGTTGGCCTCTGGTGACCGCTGGCCACAGTTATCCACAACAGGGCTCCCTTGAACACCAGCATCATCCAAGACATTCGGAAGAGATCCTGGAGGGAGAGATTCCAGACCAGACTCTGCATGACAAAGGGGATAAAACAGTTCAAAAATCAAAAAGTCCTGTACAAACTCAACCTCTAAAAACAATCATAACTGTAAAAACAAAACATTTATGAGACAACTGGGAATTTGATAACTGAATATTTGACAAATTTTTTTACATTACTGTTTTTAAAGTGCGATTAATGCTATATGGTCACATCTGGAAAAAGCCTATCTTTTAGAGATGTAAAAGGAAAATATTTATGAATAAAATTATATGGTGTTTCAAATCTGCTTCAAAGTAATACTGGAGGAAGGAAAGTGGTCAAGACTGTATATGAAACAAAAAAGGCTGTGGGATCTTCAGAGCCAAAGCTATGTGATGGGTCTATAAGTGTTCATTCGTTGATTCTGTCAAATTCTGCATGTATCTGAAATTTCTCATAAGTGGTTAAAAATAATAATAGCAAAACCAAATGTGGGTACCACCATCTGGCAAGAAACAGTGTATTCTTTTTTATCTTTTTTTCATTCTGACACTCTTATGGGACCTTTTAATAAATTTGTATTTGAATAAACTAAAACAAGTGTGCCTTCTTGAGATGACTAATTTAACTCCAAAAAAACTTGCTAGTTATTTTCTAACAATAAAATACATAGGTAGGCATAGAAACAGAAAGCAGGTTGCCAGGGAAGTGGGGGACCTGATGACTAAGAAATGTGAGCAGCAATGTGGCACGGAGTGTGACCTCACAGAGACTAACATGCTGTAGTCACTGAAGACCTAGGTTACGACAGCCCATTGTTAGATGATGGCATGCAGTCTCAGGCAGTAAGTCATGAAACAAATTTCCCAGAATTTACCAAAAAATATATTTGCCTGGTGTCTGAATTAAGAGGGCTCTGTAAAAAAAATTTAAAAAAGTGCTCTGTAAACTAAATGAAAATGTACAAGCAACTAACAGCCTGAGTGAAGCTCAAGAATTCTAGCCCGAGCATACCTCATCTGAGAACTAAAAGCTTGCCAAAATGCTGTGTGAATGCTCCTTCAAAAAAAGCTCAAGGAGGCCACAGTAGGGTCTTTCAAGAGCTGAAAGGCTATGTATTATTCCAGGAACGCCCAAACCTCCAGCCAGTGTAACTATGTCCCAATTCTTTAGCAGGACTGAAAAGCGGAGATATTAGCAAAAGTTCTTACATAATCATGTGAGAAAGCTTTTACTGAGGAAACCAATAGGACCAGCCCAGTGAGAACAGACTGCAGCAATTAACCAAATCACAGCGAATATGAAATTTGGAGAAAGCAGCTAATAAAGTGATTGGAAGTCACTGTGCAGTCTTTCTGGCTGACTTGACAGAGCTAAGAGAAAAATCAGCAAAGGTTTACCAGCCAAAATGCTCAGTCTTATCTCCTAAAAGTACTATTTCTGTTGCCCATCTTTTGGCTACAAGCCAAGACTTATCCAAGATTTTAAGGACAAGCAGTGGCTCCCTTAGAGAAAAGACTGCCTGCACTGGTTGTTGATGGGAAAGGTACCTGACAAAGGTGGCAGACCCAATGAAAGTGAACCTCCACCCCAAAGATGCCACCATGGCAAGATGGTCCCAGTAGCAAGCAGGAGGCAAGGAGGGAGAGGTAGTTATGAAGACCCCTATATGGAGGATGAGGCAGTCATCAACAAGGAGGGGAAGGTAGATGTGGTTGCTATGACCATTATCAAGGGGGAGGAAAAGGAAATAAGCATCAGGGAGGCCACACAGATAGAGGGAGTGCAGGAGGTGCTGGCTACCAAGACTGTGGTTACTGAGTTTTGGGTTTCCAGCCTCGTGTGTATCAGCATGGCCACAGTGGTGGCTATCAAGGTGGAGGTTATACCAGGATAGTGGATACTAACAGGACAATAGATGGGCACCAAGGTGATCAAGGTAGTGGTAGTGGAGGGAGAGGTGGTTGTGGAGGCCAGGGAGAAGGCTGGGTAGAAAGCAGCCAGAGGCATCACCATTTCTAGGACAGAGGCTGCCAGTATAATCATTCTGGATTTGGACAGGGAAGACATTATACTAATTATGGATACAAAACCTTCCATTTATGCTACAGCTCATATAACAGAAATTTAGTTTCAGAACCCTGAATCCAGAATATATTTTGAATTAATGAGGCATCACAGTTGATAGGCATTCTGCCAGTTTTTTAATGGATTTACACAGTGCTGTTTACTTGAGAAATACAACAGCTCTCCTTTGTATGAAGAATTTTTTTAAAAGGTAGTAAAAGTTGCCTTTAATCTCTGACCAGTAAACTAATTCCACAGTCAGTTTCAATATGCAGTTTTGAAAATGAGAATTTTCATAGATTTTTTTAGATCTACAACCAGAAAACTTTCCTCATATCAGCAATCCAACTGATAGGTGTTTTTCTTAATGTATTCTAATTCCTATTTTCCAAGCACATGTCTGTCCCTGGCTGGCTTTTTTATTCTGAAGTTATGCCACATCTGCTTACAGACAGAACTTTTACGTCTGTTCCTGCTGAATGAGCTCTTCTGCAGATGGCACCCTCAGTTGCCTTATCCTGCTGATGGAATATTGTACCATATGCTCAACTCTGAAAACCCAGAACATGCCCCAAATCCACAAGGATTATACAAGCAAACCACGCTGTGAACCTATGGTAAATGTAGGCATCCAGTTAAGTACAGCAATTCAAACTGACCTACATTCTTCCAAAACAAGATCCTCCTTCAATCTTTATCTTACTTGAAATCTGCTGGAAGAAACAGCAAACTCGATTTTGTTTCATGCAAGTGAATACCACTGGATCAATAAATACAAGTTAGTTTGCTTTGGGCAGGGATGGAAGAAATGTGCTAACTACCAAGCACAAGATGACAGATCTTTGCTTAATGCAGGAGGCCCTTTATTATTGCTGCAGAAAACAACAGCCTGGCCGACTTGATGTTCGGCATTCTCCTTTACTGAAATCTTCGTGATCTTTCTTGCTGGGTTTCTGTACGTGTAAACATTGTGATAAACTCTGAAAGAAGTGCTAAAGGTGCACTTTGTGCAAAACGTGAGCAATAAAGTACCTGTAAGTTCAAAAAACAGGTAAAACAAACACACACCAGTGACCAATGACATCAGCTACAAAGCTAAGCTGACTGCCGCAACTATGACTATAAAGAAGACTGCTCTCTCCTTCGGTCTACATCTCTTTTGTGATTAGGATCATGTACTCATACACACTGAGACAAATTCAAGCCACAGCCATGAAAATTTCTCTTACTCTCTCTCTTTTTTGGAGGAAAGGTGATTTAAGAAAACATCTATTTTATCAAACTGCAGCTTCTTTTGAATTCTGCTGGTCTGAATTCAGTAGCAAGACAGCCCTTGCTAGACTTCTGCAATTCTGCCCAGCTCTGATTCTACTTACCAGATTCTAGGAGCATCACAAAACCATCACTGCCATCACTGTCCACTGAAATTCGGTCTTCAGGGCCACTACTATCCAATGAGACACCATCAAATGACTGCTGAGACATTGTCCTCTTCATGGAGAAAAAGCGGAGTCGGGCAGCGCCTCCACTCGCTGGCGCTGTCACCCCCTCATCTATCTTGGCCATAGGCTCCCTGGTTTAAAAAAACAAACAAAAACCACTAATGTGGCTTAGCAGAGATGTCCGTCACCACCTCCTTGCAACATCCAACCCTTGAGCCCAGACAGTTCTCGTGAATATAAACAGTGACCTCACCTAGTAACTACTAGAAGGGGGTATGCCATTTTTCAACCATTGGCTTTTCTGTATACTTTTGTCCAGCATCTCAAACTGTAAGTAGCTCTTTCATGTCAATGTTAATTAAGTATCAAGGTTATTCAAGGTCATTCCAGCTACCTATATCCCCAGAGCTCATCAATGGCATCAGAAACCACCCACATTCATTTCACAAATAGTTACTGAATAACTTCTGTAAACAGGCACCATAACTAGACAGAGGGCAGGAGTGAGGTAGTGGACAAAGTGATGACTAACACAGTGCTTGTCCTCAAGGAATTTATAATCTTTTAGGAAAAAGGTAACAACAACACATGATAGTTAAGTCACACATGCTGTAAGAGAGGCACAGAGTCAGATGCCAAAGCCTAGGCAATATCAGAGAGGAGAAAGGGATGGCTTTATGGAAAAAAGAGGCACTTGAGATAGTCTTTGAAGGGCCGAAAGCAGGAGATAAGGAAGAGGGCATCTTACAGGGAAAACACAGCATGAACAAAGGCATGGGTCCCAGAAAACAAGCAGTATCTCTGGAGACTAGTAAACAGCTCAGCTTAGTTGAAGTGTCAGTTTTGTTAGGAAGAATAATGGAATATAAAGTTATGTCAATAGGCATAACACAGATGGGGGGAAAACCTGCAGGGAACATTTAGTTCCATTTTACTCCCATTTTACAAAGAAATGCACCAAAGGCTACAATTCAAGACAGAATGACAAAAATTCATCTCTTCCTTTTTTTTTTTTCCACTTTCCTCATGGGTTACAGCCATATTTTATAGAAAGCCTTGATTGAAAGTTTATATACATGAAAGCACTCTGAAACCTTAAAGCGCATATGGATATAGCAGAACAATTTTCTATGCCACAGTAAGATGTTCAAACAAAATTCATAGGATATATGGAAGAAGCCTAAACGTTTTGGATTAATGAACTAACAAGACCATACGTGTGTTTCAGGAAGGCTGGCCTAGCATCTTGAAAGAATTTAGAGAGAAAAAGACTGTTGTAGTCAGGTCGATTCTAACTCATAGTGACTTTATGTGCAACAGGAGGAAACACCGCCTGGCCCCGTGCCATCCTCAGAACTGTTGTAATGTTTCAATCCCCTGCTACAGCCATGGTGTCAATCCATCTCATTGAAGGTCTTCCTCCTTCTCTCTGACAGGGACTGGTCCCTCGTAACAACAGGTTTTACCATCTTCACTTCCAAGGAGCATTCTAGTTGTACTTCTAAGATGAATGTGTTCATTCTTCTCATAATCCATGGTATATTCAATAGTCTTCACCAACACCACAATTCAAAAGGTGTTATTTCTTTAGTCTTCCTTATTCACAGTCAAGCTTTTGCATGCAGATAAGGCAGCTGAATATTTAATGATTTGAGTCAGGTGTACCTTAGTTCTCCAAGTGACATCTTTCCTTTTCAGTGAAGAGGTCTTTTGCAAATTTGCTCAGTGGAACACCTCAGTTGATTTCCTGACTGCTCATTCTATGGTATTGAATGTAAATCCAACTAAAATGAAATTCTTGACAAGTTCAATATTTTCTTCATTTACCATGATGTTGATTATTGGTTAAGTCATGAGGACTTTTGTTTTATGTTGAAGTGTAATCCATACTGAAGGCTGAAGTCTTCATCAGATGAGGGGAGGGAAATCATGACTGGAAATATAGACTGTAGCAGAAATAAGGAGATGGATAAAAAAAAAAACTAGACAGAAAAGTAGTAGTCTGATAAATCTTCTGAAAGTTCAGTAAATGCATCAAAAACCTTAAAAATGTTTACAGCCCTTGACCTGACAATTCTACTTCTAGAATCTTTGTATTCTAAAGAAAGATTCAAATTTAAAAAAAAAAGCAAGATTCAGCTATGCACAATATACACAAGGAGTAATCACAAAAATAAGGACATTTAACACAGCATTAGTTCTTGAGAAAAACAAAACAGACTAAATGAACCAAATTGTGGACTGACTGAATCAATTATGGTACATCCACATGCTACACTAAAAAATGCAATTAAAAATCATGTATTCAAATACCTAACGAGACAGTACTCAAAATAAAACATTAAGTGCAAAAAGCAGGACACAATACTGCAGAAATAATATAATCCTGCTTTTGTAAAAATATTTGTGCATACAAATATAAGTGTATCATAGAAATGTATACATATATACACATTCACATGGACAAACAATGATATGTACAAAAACTGGAAGAAACTCAAACATAAATAGTGGCTATCTCCAGATAGTATCATTACAAGCATTTTTTATATATTTTTTATTTTCTCTACTGTCAATATAGTGAACATAAATAATTTTTATAATTTAGAAACCAAGAATTATGACAAAAGTTGTTAGACTGTGGAAGCTGAGCCCTGGAGAATATTCACATTTGTGGCATAAAAAGAAGAATAAAGCAGCCAAGGGAAGACAGAAGACTCTCAGAGAACTGAAAGTCACAGGGCGCTGACACTAAACGCTGGCATTAAATGATCATGAAGATCTGAGGAGAATGCCAGCTGCCACACAGGAGTTCAGAAGAAAGAGGACTGAGAAAGGACCACCAGCCTGAACAGTCAGGTCACTGTTCACATTTAAAAAGGAGCTTTTATCATGTATCTTTCTTCTTTCTTTTTCACCCCCTTTCTTTTCCCATCTCCCTTTCTCCTCTCTAAAAAGGCAGCACAATTTGGTGATTAGGAGTCCAGGCTGTTAATCATCTCCACCACCCACAAACCGTGTGAGGCTCAGTTTCCTCATCTGTAAGATGGGGAGCGATATTAGTACCTGCCTAAGAGGGTTTTTACAAGAATTTAATGAGTTACTATTTCACGTATTTAGAACAGAGCCTGGTAGTTGGAAAGCACTTGGTAAATACTGGGTAGTAGCATTATACACACAGCCCTTTAAGTTTTCCTCTCTTCTTCCTCCTAGGCTGTCTATGCCTAACAGGTTCTGGCAACCAACAGGCATTGCTTAGACTTGCTTAATTCACTTAGACAAAAGCTCCAAGGTCACTGATCTTCATATCACACATGCTAGACCACATGGGGTCCCAGCAAAGATTTCCTAGTCTTCATTATCTTTCCTAAAGCCATAAGCATCTATAGGAAAATCCCCATCTCTCCACTCTTTTGATTATGTATGTCTGCTTCCCTGCTCACCCATACTGTATCTCCAGTGTCTGACACAGCGCCTGGCATACAGTTAGGGTTTAAAAAATATTTCTTGAATGAATGGATGAAACCAGTAAGATGTACCACCCCTAGCTTTTCTACTTAGAAAATACAGGAGCCACACACTCATTTGAAGCCTCAGTTTTCCCGGTTATAAATTCAGGATACAAATGCCTATAGCTATAGCTACCTTCTTGGGCTGTAGTGCAGATCAAATCAAACAAAGCATTACATGAAACCTCACTGAAAGAATAAAACACTGTACAGTTGTTGGGCAGGATTATTCAGACACAGCATATCTGAATCAGTCACAGTGAAATGGTGAAAGAGGAGGTAACCTGATTCTATGAAACGAATACATGGTGACTAGGAAATTGCCCACGAATAGGCTACAATACATGGAGGCATGTTAAGTCCATGGGATTTCATCTTACTTTATAGCAGTTTTTGGTTCTTCCCTTACCACAGAATTAGACGCAGTCCTAACAGTAAGTCTCTCCTACCATATAGCCTGTACTCTGCAAGTAGCTTGAAAATTGCTCTACCACTCTGAAAATTAAAGGCTTTGCCACATTAATTGGCCATTCCATACACTGTCCGAGACCACATGGTACTTCCCAATCTAAAAGTGTACACAGCATGACGCCTTAAGCCCAGTGTTCAGAGCTAGGAGGAAAAGATGGGGTAACTAAGGGAGGCAGAGAACCACTCACTTGGTTGGGGGCAGGGACAACATCTTGTGCATGGTAGAGGTCATTCGGTCTTTGCCCAGACTGAAGGCATCCTTAGTCAGGGACACAGCTTCCTTGGTGAGGTCCATAGTGGCATGTAGGGCCTCCTTGGTGGCATCCTTTGTCATGTGGATAGCACTTGACAGCTCCTCTTCCATGTTCTTCAAGGCAATGAGCTCACCTTGTCCATTCACAGCAGTATCTCTACTGCTTGAGGGCTTCAAGGCAGCTGACAAGCTGGATGCTTGGCCTCTGCTAAGTCTCTTGGCCTGGAGGGACTCGACAGCCTCATGGCCCTTTCCTGCCACCTGCGGCACAAGCACACCTGAGTCCTGTAGTTCTCCATTACTGTGGAGAGGCAATGGCCTATCCTGGGATACATCCAAATTTTCAATACCACTATCCTCCAGGACCTTCTCAGGGCTTTCTGGGCTCTGGTCTGAAGAGGTGTCAGACTTCAGCTCCCTGTCCTCCGAAGGAGAGAGCTCTGAATCTATGAGGCTGGTGGTATCTGAACCTGCAGAGTCAGCCTCACCAGCCACAGGGGTAGGATGCATGAGGAGAGCCACTTCAGCACTGGGGAAGAGGACTCCCAGGCAAGCTGTCTGATCCTGCAGAGGAGTCCCAGTCATGGCCTCTGTATCCTTAGTTAGCTGCTCCTGAAGACCTTGCAACACATCCTTCAGGCGGAGCAGAGCTAAGTACTGGTAGTGGTCGAGCCTCACACGGACATGGGCAGGGGAGTGTATAAGGACATGAACATCTGCTGTATCCTCCAGCTCTGTCAGAGGCCCTTTGCTGTCCACACCATCTCTGTCCTCTGGCAGAATTTCCATGACTTCCGTAAGTCCAGACAGGCTTTTCAAATCTTGCTCAGTCTTTGACCTCTGACGGGACACAGAGTCAGGGACAAGGGCCTCAGAATGGACAGGACTGCCAAAGCTGGCTGATGGTTTGAGCCTCCTCTCTGCAGCCAGAAGGCGCTTCCGTGCTTGGGCTTGCTGCCAGCAGAGGGGGAGGCAGGCCCAAACAGACAATGGGAAGGGGGCCACAAAATTCGAGGCACGGCCTTTTAAGTTCTCTGTTCCCTCAAAGTCCAAAGAAATGTGGGCAAAGTGGATGGACCAGAGATCCTGGGAAGACTTAGGCCTTTGAGGAGGCAGACTATTAGGCTGAGAGAGGTGGGAATCCAGCTGAAAGGCATGATGCAAAAAAAACATGTGCAAAAGGCTAAAGCCGCCTGGAATCTTGGGGAAGTGAACATAGCTGGAATGAAAGAACTCAGTAGTAGCAAAACCCCGGTAGAGGTTCTGGAGGTCTGCAGAGCTACAATGCAGGGCATGGCGTGTATTGGTGGCAGTCATGCCTGATGCAGAGATGACGAGGGCCTGGGGACGACATGACCCAGCTTGCTCTCTCTTCTCCAATGGGCAGCTCACCTTTGGAGAGAAAAATGAAACAATTTTCAGAATGCTCATCTGGGTACCTTAGCAATGCACCATTAATACATAGATGACAAGCCATCAAACGGAAAAGCAGAATGCCAGATTACTGCTGTGTTTATCTACAGGCCACAAAAATCCCACTCTCTCCCTACCTTCAACCGAAAGGCATCCAATCGGATGTCCAGGTGTTCATCTTTCCGGCTCGAATCTTCTAGCTTGTAGATAGCTTTGAACTGCTCCAAGCTGCGGTATAAGTCCAGGGAAAACAGGTTTCCCCAGAGCAAACTGACAGGATCCATAGTAAATGTCAGACCATTTAACTGAATATAGAGATTGGGACATGGAACTGGAAAAGCAGAGAAAAAAAGAATCACTATGTAGAAAGCAGCAGCTACACGCTTCCATTTTTACATGAAGGCAAAGGTACACAGTTATACACGGCAGAGTTTTTAACAAAGCCATGCTAAAGTACAACTCCTTGCCATCAAGTCAATTCTGACTCACAACCACCCTACAGGATAGAGCAGACTCTTCTGCACAATTTCCACAGATCACCTAGTAGATCTGAAATGACAACCTTTTTGTCCATAGCTGTAGCTCTTAACCATTATGCTACCAGCATTTCTTCAGCTAAACACCTAAAACTCCTAAAAACAAATGAGGATATAAATAGTGGGCCTAACACTGACCAATATGAAGAGCGTGAACTGGAGAGTAAGAAACAACCAGACCAGATGCTTACCTGGACGCTTCTGATTATCTGGGAAGTAATACTCTGTAAACTCAACATGAATGGCAGAGACCTGAGTGGGTAGGTTGTGGAGTTTCCGACTGCAGGAAAGGAGTGTAGACGGTTTCTTACTTGGCTGTCCAGCAGTAGAAACCTAAGCACAATCACAAGGTACTCAGTGTCTACACCAGCAACAGAACAGAACTCAATTTCCTTTGAGGGAAGTACAAAAGCCTCTAGTGTCTTTCCCAGGTCTGTCACAGGGGAGCTTAGTGCTTTTCACACATATTCTACACATGCTGCTTAATGCTGCCCACAAGTTGTCGCCTTTTTGTTTGTTTTTTAGTGGGAGTTGTGTAGCAGGTCAGTCAGAAGAAAACCAGGGGAATTCTGAGGTCCTGCAAACCATCTACCTTGAAGTAGGGGGTGCAGCCTCCAGATTTTACAACCTTGCTCATGCTGCCCCTGTTGTCTTACAAATGAATCACCTGACCCCTTTCCAATCACATTTCCCCAGCTCTAGGGCTCCTCACCTGGTGGATATCCAAGTCATCCACCCGCACCACCATGCAACTGGAGCGTAAGCGATTCCATGCTGGGAGCCGAAAGGCAGCCTGTCGGCCCTGAGAGGGACTTCTCTCAAGGGAGTTCTTTCGAGGACTGGAGACAGAATCTAAATAAAAACAAGAAAGTGGAAGAGACAAGCAAACCACATTCAATTCTCATTATTAATAGACTCAGGAAAGTACCGTATTCGGGTCTTACTGGTCTGTGTGACAAGACAGCTGAACACTGTTTGGCTCCTGGGTGGAGCTAAAAAATACATTCTCCTTAAGACTGAGACAATAGCCTGTTGAATAAGGATGATGCCAACTTCTCTTCAACAGTACAGCTATCTCTAGGACAAACAGAATTCTCCAAACAGAAATGTCACTAATATCCCTCAATGGGATAAAGTTGGAACAATAATTAAAAAAAAAAAAACTGCCATCAGGTCAATTCTGACTCATGGTGACCCTAAAGGACATAGCAGAACAACCCCATAGGGTTTCCAAAGAGCACCTGATAGATATGAACTACAACCTTTTGGTAAGTTAGCAGCCATAGCTCATAACCACTATGCCACTATGGTTTTCAATGAACAGTAAGTTGAAATAATTTAGCTGACTGGTTGCTTTATCTCCACAGGCTATTCAAGCAAATGGTAAGACACTAAGCAGCTGGAGCACTCCAGATTCTGATAACCTACCCGCTTTCCTCCGGAAGGGAGAATCTACTCCCAGGTGCCAGGGTGATTTTAGACCTGTCTCAGCGTACCACTTCTCCATTTTACTCTGAAACTCCGACACCAGTTTCTGGGCCCACTGGCCTCGGGTCTCCATGGCATCACAGTGCCGTACCCAGTGCTTGCAGCTATCGCCTGTACAAAAAAACCAAAAGGCTTTTAGCCCAAGACCATAATCCAATGTTTCTTTTTCCTTTCTGTCAGCACAGCTGTAGCTCAGTCTGATCCCTCATAGCCCTAATCCAGAATTCTCTGGGATAAGAGCAGTTTTCCACTTAAGAACACCCAAGTTCTTCTGGATTCTATAGTGTTCTTTCCCGTAGGGTTCCATAAAAGCCCATGACTGACTGTTGTCGTCTTTCAATGCAGACTACTGAGCCAAGCCAGCCAAGTGCCATCAAGTCAGATCCGACTCATGGCAGACTACTGAAGAGGCTCTAAAACTAGCAAAAGAGGGTAGACTCAAAAGCAACACCTTCCCACCCTACTCCCGTCATCACTGATAAAGAATCATCAACAGTGGGGTCTATGAGATTCTAAAAGTTTGTCCTCTTAAAAAATCAAATTCTCAACACCTTTCTAAGTATATGCTGTAATCCCTAGCACCTTCCTGCTGAGAAGTCAGGGATAGACTCAGGAATCTTCCCTCCATTTTAGGGCCAAGCTACAACTGTTTTTATTCAGAATTTTCCTACCTGCCCCATGGAAGGGGTAATAGTCAAATGCCATCTTGCGGAAGGTAAGCTGCATGGCACCACCCATGAGTCTGTTTGCTGAGACACCTGTAAAAGAAAAATACACATGAATAATAGCAGAACTAACAAGAGAAACCTAAACACCAATGGAAACATTTAGAAATCCACTTGAGGGCTAGTCCAAAAGTCAGCTGACACATAGTGCAGCTGAAAGGCCATGGTGTCAGGTGGTTCACAGGCTGAAGACCTCCCTTTTTCAGTTGCAACAATCAACAGAGGTACTAAAAGATCAAAGAGAAGTTATATTACACTAATTATCTCTGGAAATGGCTGCCAGATTTCCAGAAAGGCAACAGAGATTATGAAACCTGGCACTGAGGAATGCAAATCTTAGGTCCCCGACAGACACAGCCAACATTCTTGATGGGCTCCCCCTAAACTAACAATACTAGTATGGCTGCTCCTCAGCATAACACCTAGGGAAACATAAGCCAGATTCTCCCCAGTACAGGACCCCTATTACTTCGTTTCATCCTCTGGCTTCAGTGCTAAAACTATGACAGAAAATAATTATTCTATAGTGTGCATTCATAGTACCAAAGGAGATTCAAAACACTGCAAAAGTTGGAACATTATGAAATAAAAGAATATGGCAGGTAAGTTGGAATATTTAGCAATAAGTCAAATATTACATTCTGTTTACCCTAACTTTATATTTAATTCTTACAAAATGAATGAACTTTCCATGTGTCTCATCTCTGCAACTTGACTATAAGAAATTTAAAAGTAGGGACTGTCTCTTCTACACATGTATTATCTGACCCACTCTGTTCTATACTTACACCTTCCCCCTTTAAGACTCAAGAATACCAAGTCTTCTAGCAAATCATACATCAACATAAATAACACACCCACATATATGACACACAGAATGAATAAGTAAAACAGTTTGGGTATAGCACAGTCATACATATATAGTGCATGTCTTGTGACATTTCCAGAAGTGGATTTTGGCCTCATTCACCCATTCCCACCCTACGTCACAGAAAAAAACACATCATTCTATTCCTTTGCTTTCATTCTGTTCCTTTTCTTTAATCTCCCGCTTATGTGTATAAAAATAGCCTGAAATGTTACTTTTGATTATAACTGTATGATGAAGGTATAAACGATGGTCAAGAAGTCATGGATTGAGTTGTTTGGCTGTCCCCCATTAATTAGAAAATAAACAATCAAAACTGTTGTTCCTACTGGTCATTACTGCATGTTAGGTTAACAATTAAATAGGAAAACCTTATCAGGTTGTCTTAAGTGAAACCATTAGGTCAGGTCTCATAGTTTAATTATGTCTGCTTGATGTCAGTTTAAGGCAGCAACATGTCAAAAAGATGGTATACAGCACTTAAGAAAATAACATAGGCTGGGCCAAAGTGGAGGAGCAGTGAGACGCTTCCTGAGATAAAACCTTACAAAACAGACGTGAAAAAAAAGTGACTCAATTACACATGACAGTCTAGAAGCGCTAAACATCAAAGACAAAGGCAAGCAGCTGGTATGAGTGGCAAGGGGGTAGGGGAGCGGGAGGACAGAAATAATTTATAAGCCCTGATGAGTTGCCAGACTCAGCCTGGCCAGGACCTTGCAGCCTGGATCAGCTGGTGTATGTGGATTAAGGCAAGCAGTAGCGCTGGGGACACGTTTACCACACCAGGAGAAACCAAGCAGTACAGAGTCTGCTCAGACCTCTGAAACCTGTGAGACATGGTGCTAAATCTGAGAAAGTTAAGTGGAAGTGTCTAACCTACCACACAGGATCAAAAAAAACCATTCCCCTCTCTGGGAAATACCTCTCTCCTATTAACCTGTCCTCCTCCCATTCTGCTCCATCTTGGTCTGGCCTCACCAACTACTGCATGTCCTGGACCAGAAGAGAAATCTGTCAGGCACACTGAGCCACTCTCCTGACTTTAGAGAAGGAACAAATTAACAAACAGGAAAAAAGAAATTGCTGGCTCCTTTAAGACACGTACAAGGGCAGCCCAGGCCCTCTGCCTAGGAGCAAGCATACAGGGTCCACAGACTTTGAATGCCCTCCACCTTTGCCAAGACCTATACGGGCCCACTTCAACAGTAGATGCCTCATTAGCACAGTACAACAGGGTATACACCTGAAATCTACTTGCAACTGCAAGAGCTAAGGAGAAGTGGCAGACTCCTGACATCTGACACTCCTTGCTCATTAAACAGAGTCCTCGTCTACTCCTGTCAGGGGCCTGAGGACTGGTAGCTCCTGCCACTCTGCACTGCACACTCAATGATTGCCAAAATGGACACCTGAGCTGAACCCAACAAGAAAAAAATTACATGGACTCCAAGGCTCACGTATCTAGTAACAGTCCTACCCACCTGGTAAGAGGACATAAAAGCTTCAAAGACATCAACAATCCAAGTAGCTCACATGATCAGCCTATTTGGGTATATCAACATAAGCAGCTAGGATATAAAATAAGTAAGTTATTGATGATTCAGAGACAACAGTCAATATCAAATCATATAGAGACAGACCACAATGGCTTCAGCAAGCAACTAAAACAAAGAATCAAGAAACCTCCTGGAAGAAGAGAAAGTAGTGGAACCATCAGACACAGAATTAAAAAAGATTAACATATAGAGCTCTTCAAGATCAGGAAGCAGATCAGGCAAAATTCAAATCAAGTCAAAGAACACATAGACAAGGTAACAAAAGAACTTAAGAAGGTTTCTATCATAGATTGCATTATGTCCCCCCAAAAGTTACATATTGATTTGACTTGGCTATGAGTCCCAATATGATGCAATTCCTCCCATGTGTTGTGAATCCTGCTTCTGTGATACTGATGATGGAGAACAGGCAGCAGATGTGCTCATAAGGAAGATTCACGTCACCAGCTGTGGGATATAAGGGGGAGGAGGGAGCCTAAAGAGTTGTGAACTTCAGAGCACCAAGACTGAGAGCAGAGCACATCCTTCGGACCTGAGGTTCCTGTGCTAAGATGCTCTCCTGGAACTTGGACTCAGCTTACAGGACTGTGGCAATTTCTCCTGATGAATGTACCTACAACTCATAATGGATTTGTGGCTTACAGGGCTGTGTCAATACAGTTTCTCTTCATGGAACCATCCACTTTGTAGTATTTCTGTTAGAGAAGTTATTAGCTGACTAAAACAGAAAACAGTATAATCACAAATTCAACAGGCTGCAAGAATCCATAGAGAGACAGCACACAGAAATCCAAAACATTAAGAGTAAAATTTCAGAATTAGGGCAATTCAGCAGAAGTCACAGGAGCAGAATTGAGGCAATGGAAGTCAGAATTTGTGAGACTGGAGATACAGCACTTGAAAACAATTTATTTGAGGAAAAAATCAGATAGAATAACAAAAAAAAAATGAAGACACACTAAGAAATGTTTGGAAACTTACCAAAAGGAATAATCTATGTGTGATTGGAGTACTGGATAACAGAAAATACAGAAACAACTGCTGAAGATTTGTTGGGAGAAAACTTTCTTGATACAGCAAAAGATGAGAATATATCTATCCAAGAAGCTCACCAAATCTACACAGGGTAGATCCCAAAACAAAGTCACCAAGATACAGTATGAAGTCTGACATTAAGTCCATAAACTTAATTGTTCTAAGTGCTCCATACCTAATTGCTGAATATTACTGTGGTCACCTTTGAAGTATTCCCTTTCGGAAGCTATGCACCAATGCCAGTGCCTTATTCACCCTTCAAAGTAATTTTGGAACTCTTTCTGGAATGGTCATTGCACACAGTGGCACGGTGGCAAGTTCTCAAATTTAACCATATAGTTATCTGTGAGGGAGTTTTTAGCCAGTAAACAAATAGCTGTATTGGAACACCCTCCCTGCTCACTTGATCTGGCCCCCAGTGACTTTTTTCTTTACCTGAAGATAAAGGAAATATTAAAAGGAAGACATTTTGAGGACATTCAGGACATTAAGGGTACTACAAAGACAGCTCTAATGGCCATTCTAGAAAAAGAGCTCCAAAATTGCTTTGAAGGGTGGACTAGGTACTGGTGTTGATGCATAGCTTCCTAAGGGGAGGACTTCGAAGGTAACCACACTTTTTCTAGGATGAGTTCATGAACTTAATTGTGAGACCTCATATAATCAAACTTGCCAAACCTATAGATAAAGAGAGAATTTTAAGACTAGGCAGGGATAAATGAAAAGTCATCTATAAAGGAGAGTCACTAAGAATAAGCTTGGACTAATCAACAAAAACCATGCAGGCAAGATAGCAATGGGATGATATATCTAAAGCTTTGAAGGAAAAAAATTACCAGCCAAGAATTATGTATCCAGCAAAATTGTCTCTCAAATATAATGGCAAAATTAGGACACTTCCACATAAACAGAAGTTAAGGAAATGTGTAAAAATCACACCAAAATTACAGGAAATACTAAGGGGAGTCTTTTGGTTAGAAAATGAACCCAACACTACAACACAGCACAGAACTACCAGATACCAACCCAGATGAGGAAGTCACAAAAATAAAACCAAGCTAAAACATGGAAAATAGAGAAACAGAGACATCAACATGTAAAAGATGACAACATTAAAACAAAAAAGAGGAACTAAATAATGCAGTCAGAGAACTTTTATATGGTGAGGAAGTCAAGTGATACTGAGAAATAAAAGACTGGCTTAAAAATAGGAAAAAATCTTAGAAAATAGGTAAATATTCAAGTAACTACAAAGGAAACAAACAATCTTATACACTAAAACAAAAAAAAGCTTCTCAAAAACAAAATCAACAATGAAAAAATTTTTAAAAAGACAACACAGGAAATTAAGTGGAACAAAAAAACTCAACACACACAAAAAAGGAATCAAAATGACAGCACTATAAACATACTTATCAACAACTACACTGAATGTAAATGGATTAAATTCACCAAGAGACAGGGAGTGGCAGATTAGATTAAAAAATAAAAACAATCCATCTATATGCTACCTACAAGAGACACACCTTAAACTTAAAGATGCAAACACAGTAGATGCTCAATAAACATGAGGAAAACAACCTCAGAAATGAAAGAAGCATAACTCCTCTCTGTTAAGCTGGTACCCTTGAACTAGTGGTCAATTTCCTCTAATTTACATTTCATCTAATCTACATTTGATCACACCAAATTCTGGACTATTCACTCTCCTGGGAAAAGAGTTACCAGCACCACTGTTTCTACTTCTCAGACTTGGTACAAATTATCACTCTCTTAAGGAGCCTTTTTATAATTTTTTTTCCTAATTGTTGCCTGCCCAAATAAAATTATTTTTTATGAGTACTTTTTTTAAACTGTCTTTTAAGTGAAAGTTTATAATTGAAGTAATTCTCATATAAAAACTTACATACCTAATTGTTACTGCCCACATAAAATTTTAATGCCACAGATAAATGTATATTTTGCTATGTATTATATGTGTATTTGTGGTTTATACACAAAAAGAGTAAGTATAAAGCTTACCCTTTTTATTTAATGCAGGACTAAAAATGACTAAAAATTTAAGTTAAAACTTCAAAATTGAAAGCTATTAGTGTTTAACTTTATAACTGTATCTGCTGAGTAACTTTCAACGTAATTTACTTATATAAATTGTAATATGCTTAATTACATATGCAAATTAACAATTTATATACAAACACACATACACACAGCTGGCCAGAATTGTAAAGCCCTTTCTATACCATCTGGAACCCCTGATGGTGTAGTGGTTAAGTGCTGTGGCTGCTTATTAGAGGTTAGCAGTTCAAATCCACCAAGTGCTACCTGGAAACTCTATGGGGCAGTTCTACTCTATCTATAGGGTAGCTATGAGTCAGAATCAACTTGATGGCACTGGGTTTGTTTTTTTTCCTATGTCATTTAGTTCTCACTTCCCTTCTTTCCCCAGATCCAAGGAGATGAGTCTAAGTCACAGTAACTCCCTCTGTTCTTTCCCTTTTCACAGGTCATACACCACACATAGTAAGGCAGGCTAGGAGTTAGTCCCTATTCAAAAATATCTCCTCCAAAACTTCCTCAAGTTATACCAGGTAGATTAACTTGATTTTAATAAATAACCTGGAGGAGATGCAGGTAGGAGGAAGCACACAGTCATCCAAAGCTTAGCACAGACTACATGATCCTGCCTCTTGAAGAGGGCAGTGCTATACACCCCTCACCCAGCAACAAGATGAAACTCTCAATGGTGTGGTTTTAATACATTTATCTCCAAAAAGAGTAAAATAAATAAAAGCCTTTATGCTAACACTTGGAAGAATCAACCAAACAAAATAATATTCATCTCAGCAAGGAATTTTTCCAAATGAGTGACAAACCAGTAAGCAACAGACTTCCTACGGTGTGGCAAAGCGATCTTGATCCTGTCATTGATCCTGCCTGCCCTCTCAGAGTAAAGGGAGTAAAGAGGGGTTACAGTCATTTCAAGCCCAAGGGATTGCCAAGTAAGTGCTACTTAGTGCCCCAGAAAGAAAAGAATAGGTAGGTCCCCTTAGAAAATTAAATATATGTCTCACATTAAGAGGCAAATACAATTTTGACACAAGACACGCAGCAAGACCAAAATCTATCGTAAGTGAACATTTAAGACTCAGAACAGCTGCAATCAAGAGCCGGTGGCAAACAGAACTGTAGAGGAAACACAGAAAGAACAAAGAACAAGCAGCAAAATAATAACATGTCCCTATAAATAAGGCAGCATGGCAGTTAAGTGATACAGCTGCTAACCAAAAGGCTCAAGTGCACCAGGTCTGCTTTGCTCTATGGGGCAGTTCTACCCCGTCTATAGGGTCACTATGAGTTGGAATCAACTCAACAGCAGTAGGTTTATAAATAAAGCTGTCCAAATATATTATCTCATTTGAGCTGGCAGCAACCTAAGGGGTAAAAAGCGATATAAAAATAACTCAGTTTCACAAATGAAGAAACTCAAAGAAGCTAGGCAAGAGGTTAAGTGATTTCGTCAAGGCTCATAAAGAAAAAAGTCAATTACTTTTTTATTCTGAATAAACGTATACATATAGGTAATACCAATGTGCTAATGAACGTAGGAACATGTCAAGAACACACCACAATTTCTCCACTTGGGAAAACGAAACTTGCACACAGCTTTCTAAACTGACTTAAAAGTCTGAAAACTCTGAGGTTTCCCACAGTTGAATTTACTTTTCTAAGAGTTTATATCGGCACTTGTCCACCTGGTAAGCAATGGGACTACCCAAGAGATTTGGGGGAGGAAAAAAGTACCTGATGCTGGCATTAAGTGTGAGGGTTCTGATTTACAGGGGCTTGGGACAAAGCCAACATCTGCATTTCATTAAGCTTTACAGGACATCCTGCTGCACCCCAAGGCTGAGGAGCACTGTCTTACACTCACAGAAAGAGCTAATGCAGGGCTGCTGAGGCCAAAACAACGCCTATGATTACGGGAAGCCAACCAAAGTACTCCATGACGACTCCTGAAAAGCTTGGCCCAGAGGGGAAGATGGGGGATGTGGACACCCAGGCAGGACTCAGGCCTCCCAGGGTACCTGGCTCTCGGGACTGGCTGTCATCACAAATGTGCAGGTCCAGGCGAGAGATGAGCAGGTGATAGGAAGACTCTTTCACATCAAATTTCTCAAAGTACTGGCTGAGGCGGCTACTGCTGCTGTTGCCCTGGCTGCCACCAAAAGCCTGGGCCCAGGACTGCTGGGCAGCGGGAGCAGGTGGGGTGATCTACATGTGACAGAGAGAAAAACAAGAGGTCCAGGTACTCAGAAGCTCTGTGACATACTTTCTTCAACCTTTCATCCAGCCTGAAAAAAACAAATTTGGCAAGATGCTCTTTCCCTCTCAAAACTGTTTGCCTGGTAGTTCACTTAGGTCCCAACTCCAAAACCCACTGTCGCTGACTCAACGCTGACTCACAGTGGCCCTACAGGACACAGCAGAACAGCCTCATTGAGTTTCCACCTAAATAACCCCAGATCCAAAGCCCCATTAGAATTAGCCTAATAACTATCAGAGTACTGATCGAAGGTTTGAATTGCCCTGAAAGTTCTCACTCAGCTGACTGGTGCTAAAAGACCTTGTCACAGACTGAACTGTGTCCCTCAAAAGTATGTGTCAACTTGCTAGGTCATGATTCCCAGCAGCATGTAACTGTCCTCCATCTGTGATTGTGTGTAAATGTTCTCCGTTTTATGATATTAGGTAATCATCCTTCATTTTATGTGCTGTACATCCTCAACTTCTGTGTAGCAGGATTAGTGAGGGGTGTACCTTAAGTTGTTCCCTCACTAGAGGGTGTGACTCAAGACACAGCCTTACTCAAGTCACACCCTTGCTGGAATCACACCTTTTATCTTACAAGAGGTAAAAGGACAGAGAAGTGAGCACAGAGAAGGACCTCACTATCTCCAAGAAAGAAGAGCAGGAACAGAGTAAGTCCTTTGGACCTGGGGTGCCGGTGCTAAGGATGTCCTAGGCCCTGAGGAAAGCTGATGTCCAGATTCATGGAGATCTCCAAGGAGTGCAAGGCCTACAGATACTGAAACGGAACAAAGCCCAGAACCTTCCTCTAGAGCAGGCACTCTGACTTCAGACTTTTATTCTCCTGAAGTGTGAGAGAATAAATTTGTGTGTCCCAGTCATCCACTTGTTGCAGTAGCACTACATAAGCAAGACATACATCCTCCAGAAAGTCTTCCCTAAAGGCCCTCGTGCAGTGTGGGCAATCGGGCATCTCTCCCTGTGCTCTCCCGGCATCGTGTCTACTCCACTACCACACTGACTACCCCGTGTTGTAGTACCTCGTTTATTGTTCATTAGTCAAGTCACTGGAAACCCTGGTGCTGCAGTGCTTAAGTGTTACGGCTGCTAATCAAAAGATCAACAGTTTGAATTCACCAGGCACTCCTTGGAAGGTCAATCGGGCAGTTCTACTCTGTCCTACAGGGTCACTATCAGTTGGAATCAACATGACAGCAGTGGGCATTCAAGTCAATGAGGGGTCCAAGAACAGGAAAAACAGGCTAATTCTACTTGTCTTCTGTAGTGGCTAACACTGTATCCCTGACACACCAGAAGTACATAATATACAAAATAAATGAATAAATCAGAGGTGCAGGCAAAGCCTGTGCACATCCACAAGTATGTGACCAATCCTCCACATAAGCCACATGAAGACTAGAATACATTCACGATGGGCATTCATTAAGTCTGGCCTGCCATCTCTCCAGCCCCACCAAAAATGTGCTTTGCTTCTGACCTGTACGGGTTCAGGAGCCAGGCTCTTTCTTTGCTGGGCTGCCTTCTCCATGGCCTCACTCAGAGACTCGGCGTACTTCATCATGGCCTTGAGCTGTGAGTCTGTTAGCACCCAGAGCAGATCATCCAGCAGAAACATCAGCTTAGAGGAGACCACATTGCAATCTTTGGTCTGAGGGGGCCACAAAGAACAAGAGGTTCAATCACCTTGTAGCATTTCAACTCCTCAAAGTCACTGGTGCCCAATTTCAGACATGACTTTTTGGCCCCCAGTATATGACAGGAAAGCATTAAACACTTTGGAGAGCCAATTTCTTACAAGACTACTATACTTTTCTGTGATTAGCAAGAAGCAGCAATAGTTAACTGCTAGATTCCTACGTCAGTGTCCCTGTATATGACACTGGAGAAAACTGTGATTTCCAAAATGAAGATGAAGGGAAGAGGATATGCTCTCTCACTGCTGGATACTGTACAGTGCTGAACTGTGGACCCTGTCCTTTCAACTGTCATTCTAGGAGCCAATAACATCTAAAATCTCCCAGAATGTCTAGGAGAAAGAAAAATGGAGGTTTTCATGTGAACAGAGAACACACTCACTCTTCTCTTGAGGGCTATCTGGATCCTGCCTTGGTTGGTAATAAGCCTCAGCGGAGTGGTGACTGGGTCCTGATCACCGTTGTCTGTGGCATCTGCCTCAATTCGAAGTGTTTGCCAAGTTATTTCCTTAAATGTTAAAACCTGAAAGGAGAGAAAGTAAAATCCTTTAGTGTTTTGGATAAAAGTTACCAAGAGGCTGGAAGTCCAAGGCAAAAAACACTGGCACAGCAGAAACTCCCACTGTTCTCAGTTGAGATACTAACAACAAAAGACAATGGATCAAAGATCCACAACTAAAGACAGGACACAGTGGTGACACTGGACGGAGAGTCTGAGTAGCAGCCTAGGAATAGGAGGAGAACACTGGAAGAAATCCCAAAGCCAGAATAATATCCTTTAAGTATTCCTCCTACTTTGAAACCCCTCCCTGGTTATCACCCTCATGGCGCCAAGGCTGTCACCTCTCCACGGTGGGGATCAGTGATGCGGGTGAGACGGAGGTCACTCTGCTGCCAGTTGGGGTTGACGCTATAGCCCTGGAGCTGCCACAACTCAAAAGAAGCATGGAAGGCCTTGGAGTGAATCTTGATGGTGATCGAATTAACGATGATGAACATCCCCTCTACCACCTTCTCAGCAAAGCCATACTCACTGTAACAAATGAGACAGAACCACCATCAGAACCATGTGTGACTTTACACAACTGTTACACTGGAAGACACCGGGGTAAGCTACTAACAGTGTCTGTCCGTGGCTGCTCAAAGTGCGTGACTTTTTTCTTCATATCTCTTTCCATTTCCATTTTTAATATATATATTTTAACCTGGACAGAGGGATAACTCCCAGATGCCTTACCCAGGTGTGGTATAAGACCCTGTGAAGAAGCAAAGAGCAGGAAGAGTTGCTGTGACTGACTCTTCTTGGAAACGGAGAAATGGGAAGGGAGAACTGGATGGTATAGAAAGTACTCTAAGATTCTCTTTTTACATATTTTTTTAATAATTGATGATGCAGCACTGTTTTTAACAGGAATTGATTTTGCCTTGCTTTTTTTAAAAGAACAGAATAAAAGAGAAAAAGTTGATCTGAAAACAGCCTTTCTCCTGTTAGAATAAATTGATGTCTTTCTAGAACCAATAAACCAACTTAATAGAAACTTGGACACTGCCCACGAGAGTAGGTCTAACTAAAAAAGGAAACCCTGAGGTACTACAAAATCTACAAAAACAAAACATTTCTGCAAAAGTAACGGAAAGAGGTGACCAAGAGGTTTAGTACTAGGATGCGCAGTCAAGAATATCCTCACCTCTACTCTTCCTAAAGAGTACAGCTGTACTACCACAGTAAGAGGCCAGAAGTGATACAGGGAAAGGAATGAAAGACATCTTAAAGTCCTTCTGGATGTGGAAAACACAGCTTGACATGTAAGTGAAATCATTTACCAATACAAGACATAAAAAGGAAGTGGTGATAGCAAATGGTCCCAACTCAGCAGGAACGGATGCTCACCGAGGACCAAAATGACATGGGTAAACACAATCCAGAAGATAGAGAGACCCACATGAGTGAGTGCCTACATTGACTTGGGACCAGAAGAACTGGATGGTGCCCGGCCACCGCCAGTGATAGCCGCGATGGAGCTCACTAAGCTGAGTCTCATTGGCAACACAAGAATAAAAAGGGGTGCATTCTGAGATCTCCACTAAAAGACCTCCAGCAGTTTCAGGGTTCCTCTGGGAGCATGGCCCCTGGCCCTGATGCTGCCCTTGCCCATAAATCGTAACGAAAGTCCACTCTTTGGACAGGAATGGATTGGACTTGGCAATGCAGAGTGACCATATACTGGTTGCACTTTATGGTTCTATACCTCTATAGGATATCATCCTGCTGACCTCTGGCTAGAGGAAAGAGAGTGGGTGGAGACGAGCGGAAAGGAGGCTGTTGGGAGGATGAGACATGTATGGAGCAGAGAGGAATAGTGTGCTGTCACCAGACAGGGAGAGCAGTGGAAGCTGCATATAGGTGGGCATGTAAATTTATACGGGAATGTACATTTTCACTCAGTCATGTTAAATAAAAAATAAATAAATAAATAAAATTTAAATTCTTATCTACCATAGCACCCAAATCATTCCATTCCTAGGTATTTACCTATGAGAGAGAAAAGCACATTATTACACAAAAATTTGAGAATAAATGTTCACAACAGCATTAGTCACAACAGTCAAAAACTGTAAACAACCACAAGCTCATCAACAGGGGACAGGTAAATAAACTATGGTGTCTCCATATAAGGCAATACAGCTCAGCAATAAAAGAACTATTGACATTCTGAATAAGATGGATCTCACAATTACTTTGCTGAATGGAAGAAGCCAGACCCAAAGAGTACATGCCATATGACTCTATTTACATAAAATTCTAAAAAATGCAAACTAATCTGTAGTGACAGAAAGCAAAGAAGTGATTGCCTGGGGATGGGAAGGAGTGGAACGGGGAAGGAGAGAAGGGATCACAAGCCCAAGAAAGGTCCTAGCAGCAATTAATAGATTAATTACGTTGACTGTGTTGGCAGTTTTGCAGGTTTACGCATCTGTCAAACCCATCAAATTGTATACTTTATATATATGCAGTTTATTTTATGTTTAGTACACCTCAATAAGGCTATGAAAAAAAACATGGATTCAAAACGATAAATCTGGCTCCCACTTACCCTCCCCCCAAAAAAACTCTGGAGATTGTTAGGGGGTCAGTTCATAATTCTCCAAGTTGATAACAGGTAAATAATTCAGCATTTATCTTGCCATTCCGGTACAAACTGTATTTCAGGGTACCCAAACAGTTACTTGGTGAAAGAAAAGTCTTTAGAGAAGATCAAAGCTAATGAACATGAGAAACCAAACCAAACCCACTACCATCAAGTCAGGTCTGACTCATGGCGACCAATATACATGAGAAGGAAACATAAAAATCCCTCTTTCACATTTCACAGTGAAATAATAGATCTAAATATCTATCACTAACAGTGCTTAAAGCATCGAATGAAAGGTAAAGAAGAGAACTTATCACAGTGGGTGAATCAGGCCAACATCACCTGAATCCACTGACTAATCTTAATCAGAGGGAAAATAGGCACCTCCCATTACAGACAGAAATACATGGCACCGTTTATGAAATATTCTTACAGAAAAAGGAAGGGAAGAAGGGAGGTACAGAAAGGAAGAGAGGGAGAAGGAAGCAACATCAGATCAAGTCTTCATATCTAACTACCTTTAGGAGTCCCAGTGGCACAGTCAGTAAGAGCTCACTGCCACCAAAAGCTCAGCAGTTCAAATCCACCAGTTGCTCCTTGGAAAGCCTGTGGAGCAGTTCTACTCGGACCTATTACATGTTGTGACTCAGAATCGAATCAACAGCAACAGATTTACCAAATTAAACACAAATATTTTAAATGATACCTTGAGGATACAATCAGCCAAAATATAAAATGTAGGAAATTTTTTAGCAAAACATGACTTAGTTTCTGCAGTATATGTATTTAAACATTTAAAGGAGAACTGTTCAAATTAAAGGTGGAATTACGTAATGTCTGGCACTTGCTTTCAATTACAGCACACATTTAAAAAAACTGGCAGGGCCAGGGACACATGAAAAAACAATGGTGAAATGCTAACATTTGAAGTTAGACCCTGGGAACATGGCAGTTCATGACACTGTTCTTTCTACCTTACTGTTATGTTTGATAACTACCATATTATAAAATTTTTTAAATTAAAAATAATTATAAAATTTAATTAAAAGTTACTATGTTGGAAAGAAGAACATCTAAAGTAACTAACCTCTGTCCTGAAGCGAGGGCAATGGGTGACTGTCCATTGGGAGGCCGAGGCTCCTCACAAGTCTTCATCTCCACCTCTACCTTATCCAGGCACTGAAATAAAAGCCTTGGAGAACTAAGCATCTGCACAAAAACCCCCAACCCAGCACACAGGAAGACGGCACAGACTGTGTCTTGCTCAACTGTGTGCTCTAGAGACTAACTAAATGCTGGGCCCACAGTGTGCAGAGACAATAAACTGTCCACTGAATGAACGGATGAACCAACTAAAATACAAGGAGAGCCCTCATCTTTCTCCTTCCATTTTCATTAGCAGTCGACCCTACAACTGACATGGGAATACTTCATGGCAGAAAGGTAAAACACAAATCCAAATTATAAGGGTATTACTATTTATGAGGAATCCAAACTTTATGGCTAAAATCTGAAGGGCTTTAAAGCTGATAATCACTGAAGAGTCAACAAGCACTCGACTTCTAATTTTTCCTCTCAAAAGATTCCAAAGGAAAATAGGTAAATCTAAGCACTTGGGTAGCAAAACTTGTTTTCCTTAAAAAAAAAAAAAAAAGTAGGAGTCCTGAGCCTGGTATATTGGTGCTGATGCTTATACCACACTACACAGGAATTCCACAATACGTTCACTTGTAATCACTCTGTGTCTAAGAGAAGCTCACAGAGCCAGACAGAAGCACCCATCACTCCCTACAGTGACAGCCTGTCAGGACTACTCCTCATCTTCTCTCAGATCTTTTACAGTCTACCCCAGTCACCCCCATTTGATTACTTGGAATCAAGGAAGGTCATTACCAAGCAAATTGGATGTGTCTTCAACTTTGTCCACTGGATCTGAAAAACAAAGGCAAAGACTCAGGGCTGTGGGAACTGCCCCTCAAGAAGGCAACCCTACTTGCTAAAGGGAGCAGCATCACTCCAATCCCCATTCTCACCCGGATGGAGGCCCTGTTGCAGTAGACACGAGTGATGGCCAACCAGGTGGGCAGCTCCAGCACATTCTGTAAAACTTCTTCATCCAGCTCCAGGTTGGTCAGCTGACCCTCTCCCTTCAGGGTGCTCAAGTTGATTTTGTCTGGAGAAAGATTCTTAGTGAACCTGGAGAGAGTAACAAGAAGCCATTATTTCCATGGGAATATCATAAGTGGACCTATAACTACCAACACTTTTGAATTTAGAACAAAAGAGAAAGTTAAAGAACAAATATTGACTAAGATTACGTTGTTCCTACACCATGTAAGATGTTACGCCAGTCCATCATCGTATTTATTATGACTGTGTCATTGCCCTACTCGAGAACCTACAATGAGGATTCTGGGAAGAGGACTGCAGCAGGAGCAGCACAGCCTCTGGACATTCCCAAATCCCTACAAAAAAAAACCAGAAAGCGCAGCTAGATAGCAAAACAAAACAAAAAAATATGGAAGCCACTTAAAACAAAATCAGAGGATAAAATATTCTCATAAAACCCCTACATATACAAGCAGGTGGGGAAAAACCAACAGCTGCAGGATGTGACAACTGTAAGTGGCTGTGCAGAACACACAGAGGGACCTCACAGGACATCCGACAAGACTGGAAACAAAGGACGTCAAGGTACAACAAACTCAAAACCAAACTCACTGCCGTCAAGTCAATTCTGACTCACGGTGACCCTAACAGGACAGAAGAGAACCTCCCCATGGAGTTTCCATGGAGCACCCAGTAGATCTGAACTGCCAACCTTTTGGTTAGCAGCTATACCACTTAACCACTATGCCACCAGAAAACCAAACTAAAACCAATCTCTTTGCTTTTGAGTCAACTCTGACTCATAGCAACCCTATAGGACAGAGAAACTTGTGAAAATGGAATCAAAACTGAGCAAGGTAAAGATAACAGAAATGAAGAAAAGAGACATATCAAATAAAGGTGGGAGAGGAACAGACCAGGATATCTCAGAAAGCAAATCATTATGTAATTTTAACACTACTTCAAATAACAGAAGAGACAGAGCCCTACGAACATACAGGAGTTACCTGAAGCAAGCCTCCTTTCACAGTTCAGGAAATTTAATTCTCATATAAACTGTATAACAAAAGTTATTTTGAGAAAAGAGACTAAAGAGCACATCACAACCATACAGTGAAACCATACAGCATTCCAGAATGCTCAAAAACTACACATACAGATACACACAAAACCATAAAGCAGTATTTTAAAATCCCAAAAACCAAACCCAAAGCCTTTTGAGTTGATTCTAACTCATAGTAACCCTACAGGACAGAGTAGAACTGCCCCATATGGTTTCCATGGAAGACCAGCTGGATTCAAACTGCTGACCTTTTTGGTCAGCAGCCATAACTCTTATAACCACTACACCACCAGGGTCTCAAAAAATATTACAATGATGTAAGACACGAAAGAACAACCCAAATCAAAATTAGAAAAACTCAGAAATAACGCACTCAAAAATTAGAAACAACAGGGGAAAAATCACATAAATGAAAGCTAAAGTAGAAGGACTACAACAGAAGCGTGACCAAAAAAACAGTGCCTTAATGCATGGGGTCTTAAAAGCCCCTAAGCTGCCATATAAGAAACATCAAGCAATTGCAACTCATCTGGAGCAGATGAAAACCAGGAACATCAAGGAAATGAGGAAAATATGAGCCCAGGAGACAGAGGGACCATACAATTGGGAGGATATACCAGCATGAGACCAGGACTAGACTGTGCCCAGCCAACACCAAAGATTGCCCTGATAAAGAACACAATGTAGAGTCCGTGATGAAGCTCCCTCCCAAAAGAGGGAGTGCAGATACAGAACTGTATTACAAAACCAGGCTTGATGGACCAACGTCCAGGAGGGTCCCCTGAGAACATGGCCCCTGGACTTGCTAACCCAGAGCTGAAACCAGTACTCAAGCCAACTCCACAGACAAAAGATTGGACTGGACTATGGGGCACGGCATGATGCAGATGGTGCCTGTATTTTTTGGCTGAATAGATATATGAGGCTGTCCAACTGGTTCCTGTTTGGAGGGGAGATGAGTGGGTAGAGAAGAGGGTACAAGTGTTGGCTGAGCGGATATGGGAAGCAGAGGGCGGATAAGAGGACTGTGCTTTCACAGGGTGAGAAGAGCAGATAAAGTTGCATAGAGGTGTGTTCAGGGTTTTGTATGGCAAATTGACTTGGATTATAAACTTTCACTTAATCATGATAAAAAAAAACCAAACAATGCCTTAAGGTAAAGGAAAGATGAAAGTGAGGGAAAAATTTTAATTATAAAAAAGATAAAAAGAATTTGAGGTAAAATGACAAAAGATTCAGGATGGGCAAAGAAGTTCTAAACATGGATGATAACAAACCCTGAAGAAGCACACTAGCGAAAGGCAGTAGAACAAGTATTAAAAAAACAGATCTGAAGATTTTTTCCAAAATAAAATGGGTATGAAACTGAATTTTGAAAAACTGCATCATGTACCCAAGAATATGAAATCTAAACAACCAACACCAAGTCATTTTCTAGGAAAACTAATGAACTTCGAAGGAAAAAAAATTCCTTGGACATCTCAGCAAAAAAAAAAAAAACACCACCATGTGATACATAAGAAAAAAGTCTTATTATTGACAAACTTTTTGGCAGTAATATACAATACATTATGACAGAAGAAAATTGAGTAACATATTCAAGAAATCTAGCCAAGGAGTTTGTATTCAGCAAAACAACCTTCAAATATAAAAAAAAAAAAAAAAAAAAAAACTGTTGCCATCAAGCTGATTCTGACTCATAGTGACCTTACAGGACAGAGCAGAACCACCCCATAGAGTTTTCAATGAGTGGCTGATGGATTCAAATGTGGATCTTTGGGTTAGAAGCTGAACCCTTAACCACCATGCCACCAGGATTTCCTCAACTATAAGAGGCACATACAAATAGTTATCAGCACTCAAGAATGAAGGGATTATCATTCCTGACTCTATTATAGAACAAGCTTCAGCAAACAAAAAATAACAAGAGACACACTGGCATAAGAATTGATGGTGAGGACTACATTTGTAATTACATGTAGACATAAAACTAAGTGAAAATTTAAAAGGTGAGATTTTAACATGTAATGTCAATCTGACAATATAGCTATAAAAACCCACTGCTGTCGAGCTGATTCAAACTCACAGTTACCATATAGTGCTATCAATGAAAACAAAAAAGAAGGGAGAAGAATGGGATAGCATATGCAAAAAAAGTTTTTTTCTATAAACAGTTTCAGTGTAACTGGTAGGGATTCTGTCCTAAGACTACTGTATGTGTAAAGTGGAATAAAGTAAGAAAGAATGGGATTTTCTAATACTATCACCCCTGTGTCCTTAAGAATCATGATTCTTAGTAAAATATAACCTACAAGAATCAAGTTAAAAGAAAAAAAAACTGTAGTCCTAAATTTGAAACGGAAGTATCCGTATAACTTCACACGGCCTCCCCTCCCCCATCTGTCTCTCCATCTCCATCCTCTATATCCACCTTCATGCTGTTCACTGGAACTAACCATGATCAGTACAGTAGCAAGGGGCATGCATCCTTAGCACCAGGTTGTGATCTTGAAATGTCATTTCCCAGAAATAAAAAACAGGACTTCTTGGAAAAATTACCAATTTTAAAACTTGAACAATAAATACACACGATGAGCCTGAAGCATCTTGTCATACTGGATAACCAGAAAGCTATTCAAGACAACTAAGCTCATAAAACAACACAGTAACTAATCTGAAGGGGCTCCTACTGGCCAAAGAAGGGACAAATTAAACTTCATAACAATAAGGATTGCAATAGATTAAAAGTTATCAATATATTTAAATCCATGAGTTCATAGTGATGTTTAATGAATTAACTGGCCACTTTCTGAGGGCAAAAGTTAATGTCATTATCTTGAACACTGTCTAAATTAAATTTTTAAAAAAATACCCAAGTGTTTATCCTGCCTTTCCACATAACTAGGTGACCAAACTATAAGAGAGGTATCTTATTATAACTGGAAGAGATCCATATTTATGCCCATTCCAAGAAAGGTGACTCAACAGAATGCAGAAATTACCGAATAATATCATTAATATCACAAGCAAGTAAAATTTTGCTCAAGATCATTCAAAAGTGACTGCAACAATATATTGACAAAGAATTGCCAGAAATTCAAATCAGATTCAGAAGAGGACTTAGAACCAGGGATATCACTGCTGATGTCAAATGGATCTTGGCTGAATGCAGAGAATACCAGAAAGATGTCTACTTGTGTTTCATCCACTGTGCAAAGGCATCCAACCTTGTGGATCATAACAAATTATGGCTAACATTGCAGAAAATGGGAATTCCAGAACACTTAGTTGTGCTCTTAAATAATCTGTACACGGATCACCAGATAGTCGTGTGAACAAAACAAGGGGACGCTGCATGGTTTAAAGTCAAGAAAGGTGTGTGTCAGGGCTGTATCCTTTCACTATACCTTTTCAGTCTGTAAAATGAGCACATAATCCAAGAAGCTGGACTATATGGAGAAGAAAAAGGCATCAGGATTGGAGGAAGACTCATTAACAACCTGCATTATGCAGACAAAACCACCTTACTTGGTAGAAGTGAGAGGCTTCGAAACACTTTGAAAATCAAAGACCACAGCCTTCAGTGTGGATCACACCTCACCATCAAGAAAACAAAAATCCTCAGAGCTGGACCAATAAGCAACATCACCATAAATGGAGAAAGGATTGAGGTTGTCAAGGATTTCATTTTACTTGGTCCTACAGTCAGTGCCCATGGAAGCAGCAGTCAAGAAATCAAAAGACATATTACAATCGGAATCTGCTGCAAAGGATCCCTTTAAAGAATTGAAAAGCAAAGATGTCACCTAGAAGATTAAGGTGCATCTGACCCTAGCCATGGTATTTTCAATTGCATCACATGCATGTAAAAGCTAAACAATGCATAAGGAAGACAGAAGAAGAATTGACAGCTTTGAATTGTGTTGGAGAAGAATACCGAACATACCATGGACTGCCCACAGAACAAACAGATTTGTTCTGGAAGAAGTCCAACCAAAGCGCTCCTTGGAAGCGCTTACATACTCCAGACACGTTGTCAAGAGGGATTGGTCCCTAGAGGAAGACATCATGCTTGGTAGAAGAAAGGGTCAGCAAAAAAGAGGAAGACCCTCAATGAGACGGACTGACACAGTGACTGCAACAATGAGTTTAAGCAGACAAGACAGCAGACCAGGCAGTGTTTCATTCTGTTGTACACAGGGTTACTACGAGTTAGAACTGACTCAACAGCACCTAACAACAAGATTTTCTTATAAAATTACTTCAGTTAATAAATGAAAACAAAGTCATAAAACTAGGAAAAAAAGCCATTTCAGAAGTCCCTGTGAATTAACAGCTGTATAAAAAAACCAGATTCAGTTATTCTGTATAAAACAGAGATTCATTATACTTTTCTCTCTATCTTTGTGTATACATACTGGAAGTTTTTCACAGTAAAAATTTTTTGAAGGAAGGAAAAACGATATGGAAGAATGAGCAAAAAGAGAGAGTGGGGAAAAAGGAAGGAAGGTAAGAAAACGAAAATTAAATAAACCAAATAAAGTAAAATATAAGGGGAAAAAGTTACTATATGATCTTCGGGAATACAGAGGAATGCACTGGTATGGTAACAGATTCAGGAAAGCACTTACTAATCAGGAGACAGAAAGGTGTAACTATGAAGTGGTTAAAAGGGGGCTTCAACTGTATAACAAAACCCACTGCCACTGAATAGATTGCAATTCACAGTGACCCTGTAGAGAGTGCAACTGCCCTATATGGTTTTCAAGGAGAATACGCTGGATTCAAACTGCCAACCTTTTGGTCAGCAGGCAAGCTCCATCTAGACTCTGAAAGGTGTAGGGAGAAACAAACTGTTGTACTGTCACCTCCCAATTTCAAAAATAAGCATCATCCATACAGTTGATAGGGGCAGTTGTTAAGATGCCAGCTGCTAACCAAGGTCAGCAGTTTGAATCCCTAGCTGCTCCTCAGAAACCCTAAGGGGCAGTTCTACTCTGTTCTCATAGCGGTCACTGTCATGGATTGAAAAGCATCCGCCCAAAGTTATGTGGTAGTTTGGCTACAGCATGATTACCAGTAATGTGTGACTGTCCACCATTCTGTCATCTGGTATGACTCTTTCTAAGTATTGTAATATCCTAATATCTGCCTGCAAGGTACGATTAGACTATGTTAAAGAGGATAAGGATTGGCTGTAACATCCTTGCTCAGATCACTGATCGAATGAAAAGGAGTTCTCCTGGAGTGAAATCTGCAATACCTTTTGTCTTAAAAGAGATAAAAAGAAAGAGAACAGAGCAGAGAGTTGGAGGACACCTCATACCACCAAGAACGCAGTGCCAGCAGCAGAGTGAGTCCTCTGGACCGGAGTTTCCAGCATTGAGAAGCTCCCAGTCCAAAGGAAGACTGATGGCAAGGACCTTCCTCCAAAGCTGACAGAGACAGACTTGCCTAGCGCTAATGCCCTAAATTTGGATTTGTACCCAGTAAGCTGTGAGAGGAAACTGGTGCATAATGGTTAAACACTACATCTGCTAACCAAAAGGTCAGCAGTTCAAATCCTCCAGGTGCTCCCTTGGAAACTCTATGGGGCAGTTCTACTCTGCCCTATTAGGGTCGCTATGAATCAGGATCGACTTGACAGCAACGGGTTGGGTTTGGTTTAGGCTATGAGAAAATAAATTTCTCTTTGTTAAAGCCATTCACTTGTAGTATTTCTGTCACAGCAGCACGAGCACTAGACGACTGAGGTGCTAGGTATCAAAATCAACTCAGAGGCAATGGGTTTGTTTTTCATAATAAGTTTTCCTTAAGATTTCTATCCATTACCTATTACATATTTACAATTGAGAAAGCTATTCCCCCATGGGTCTCTCACACACCACCAGACTTTGCTGGATATGCCAAGAATGCAAGGCCCTGATTACTCCTTCCCAGGTCTCTCCTCAGGATTGTGTTTGCAATGACAGATGACAGGCTTGCTTACTGCTTAGGATAAAAGCAATGGATTCCCCAAGCCCAGTGTTCCTCTTTTATAAAATGTGTGCAGATATCCATATGAGCCTATTCACACTATTCTCATGGGACTCGAGCAAGGAGAAGTGATGCAAACATAGTGTCTTGCTTACTGGGCTGTAATACAATTCTTTGTCTCTGATCTAGGAGTCTCATGTATTCTACTATTATTCATGAAACAGTAATAAAATAATTATTAGTTTATAAGTAGGATAAAGTAAAATTCCAGACCACTGTATACATCTTCAGTTTTTAATTCAGTTAAAAAAAATTAATCAGCGTTTACTGAATGTGGACAAGCATGGCACTTTATTCACTAAACCAAAGCACAAGCTTTCCTTCTATAATGGTTTCCACTCTCAAAACTACCTAGCCACTATAAAAACAGGAGGATTCCTTCTTTTTCTCTGAGGAACGACCATCTATAAGAATACAGGACTGGGGTGTAAAACAGAAAGAAAGTATATCTTAAACATTTCCACTAGAAAAAAAAAAGAACAATTGAAAAAAAGGAAGATACTGCATGCCCCTGAAGAACTTTCAGGGAACACATGTTTGATGAAAGGAAATAAAGCAGAAAATAGAACTCAATATTATGATTTTTAATCCTAATGTACAGACTATTTTTCAAGCTCCCACCCTGGCCCCTAGGGTCACCATGAGTCGGATCCGACTCGATGGCACTTGGCTATGTAACTTTAAAAAAAGACTACAGTTATTTCCTTCTTTCACCCAAATCAACCAACCAATCAAATAACCTTCTACTCTTGAGGTGTTCTCAAAAATGGGTGTGAGGTATCTTTCAAAACTATTAAACATAAGAACTTTTAAACAGATACAACATTAGTCTTGAAGACTAGAACTATGTATCTCCTCTCTACCTCCCCACAGATTCTGATAGGGCCGCACCTCCTGACCCCAGCTGAGAATCACTGTAGGACTAAGTTACTGTCAGGGAACGTGCTATGCCAAAACCAAACCCTCTGCCATCAAGTCGATTCCAACCCATAGCAACCGTACAAAACAGAGTAGATCTGATCCACAGTTTCCAACAAGCGCCTGGTGGATTTCAACTAGCGACCTTTTGGTTAGCAGCTATACCTCTTAACCACTATCTGCAGGGGTAGGGACGAAAGGCTGAGAGCCACTAGATAAGCTGTTTTTCCTGGTGACAGAAAAGAAGTTGCTTTAAGAGAAGAAACTCACAACCTCTTGGAAAGAAGAGGAACATACTTTAGATAAAACCAAACAAACACAGTCAAGAATAAGTTACACTGCTTATTAGCACTGTCATTTGCAGACTGAGTATATTAAATAGGTACCATATGTCTAATTTCTACATTTGGTTCTATGCAAAATCTAACTTTATTTATAGCTCCACTTAACATCTTCATCTAGGCCACTACATAGTGTGGTGGCAGTTCAGATAACACAATAGCTTAAAATAACTGCATGTGTCTTCTTGACCTGTAGGCTGGACCAGATCAATGTCCTTCGATCAGCTGAGAAAGTATCAATTTTGAAAACTACTTGGTATACCACAGTAAGGAAAAAGCCTCATCTTCAACCTGGACTAATAGAGCCAAACTACCAATGATCATGACAGTTACAATATCTAGATCTTATGATGCACCAGGCGTTGAATTAAAAGTCTTAAAAGCATCTCAACTGATCTGTACAACACTGCATAGGAGGTATGCATTACTGCTCCATTTTAAAGAGGAAGGACATGAGATTCAGATGCAAAGTACCATCGTCTGTCCAAGGTGACACTGGTTGGAAGAGGCAGTCAGAACAAATCCAGTTCTGCTCGTTGAACTGTCTACTTCTTCTCATGTCTTCCCTTAATACTTTGAACAATTTTTCAAAGCACACCTTGCACGTAATGAATGGATAAGCTGTCTCAGAAATGACTGAGGGACATGCTTTCTCCTTTTACAATCTACCATGGTATTTACTCTGTGTGAGAAGAGTAAGTCTAAATTATTTTGGTAATGCTAGAGTACAACTCCTTCAAAAATCTTAATGTATTTCACCCATCCAATCAAATTAATAAAATCTTTCTTAATGGTATGCCTAGGACTAATTTACCACCACTCCAGCAGTGATACTCAGTCTCTACCAGAATTTGACAAGTGATCGCAGAGGTTATTATGCCAACAGCTCTGTGAACCAACACACAAATCATTACCGGAAGTGAGAAAGCACCAAATGACCGACAGTCCTTCAAGTACACTCTAAGAACCACTGCTGGTCCACATAGGTCTGCTGAACCACCATGGGCTGTCTCCTGTGGCAGTCATAACAAGAGAACATATATTTGCTTCTTCAAAAAAAAAAAATGGATATTCCAAGAATTCTTCAAGGGACTCCATCTGCATTTTATAACAACAGAGAACAGGTAAAAGAGGGCAGGGGGCACTGAGGCAGGCTTGTGGAGTTTTTGCTTAGCCAAGGAAACCACTGCTCTGACATTACAAAAGTGGGTCAAATTTCAGCCTCCTCCTCTAATGGACCAGGAGCAATAGTACATAATGGCAGCAATGTGTTGACCTATTCCAAAGCATATTCAACAGTGAGCTTTGAATTTCCATGTGGCAACTGGATGCTCAATTCTTGAGAAGAACCACATTTCTCTTTCTGCCCCCCACAGTCCCTGGCACAAATTTTATTCACCATTTGTTCTCCTAGTTAAGGATGATATCACCCAGAGTCCAAGGGTGGCTAAAAAGGCTAATGGCAGCCTGCTATTTATTCCACTTCACGTATGTGGGAAAACATTTTCTAGCCATCTGTTACTGTTACTCAGTGTGGAAGCTAAGATGGAATCAAGCTGGAAAAACAGATTTTGATCAAGCTTCATTTCTGGCAGAGGATTACAATCTGCCAAAAAAAAAAAAAAATGGCAGAGAAAGGCTCTCAGACATTTTTGTAAAAACGTACCACAATGCTGGGAAGTGAGAGTTTTAGATTTGCAGATTCACAGAATTTCAGAGCTAGAAAGGATCTTAAATAATCATTTGATCCAAACTAATGATCTGAGAAAACTAATGCCCAGAAAAGTTTCAAAAACAAAAGCCCAAGGGTCAGGCTAGAAGTGACAAAGATAAGATTAACAGTATGGCAGACCTGGGATTTAACCCAGTATTCTCTCAGTTCTCACACTGTCTTGTCCTGTTGGTACTTTCATCGTTGATAATAAGATTAATAACTATCAGTCAGCTTCAGGTCATACAGAAATTGAGCCCTCACTGGAGAAGTAAAAAAGGTCCACCAATACACTTTCTTCACTCACTATTTTTTTCCCACGGAAGTGATCACACCCCACCCAAATCTACATCCAAGTATTTTCACTGCTAAGTCACACCATGAGTCTATCTTCAGGCAAAGGTATCACACAACTCTGAAGCAACTGGTTTGGAAACCAGGATCCCCTACATCATCCATACAAAACACATCTCAATCACTGAAGCCAACAGCATTACTCCAGCTCAGATAATCTGGTAAGATCTATCTATCATTCATTCTTAGAGGTATATCCTACCTGGTTTTAATTCTCAAAACTTCTGCACAGATACATACTTTTCTCAGGGAAAAGTCTCTCTTCTGTATAGATTGTGTTTGTTGTTTACCAAATAGGGTGCTGCTGCTGTGTTATTTAAGGTACAATTTATATATAATGACTCATTTCTGAACTCTATTTTGTCTTATTTATCTATTTACCTAACTTAGGCCAATATCAGAGTCCCTGGGTGGTGCCAACACTTAAGCATTTAACTGCCAAGCCAAAAGGCTGGTGGTTTGAACCCACCCAGAGGCACCTTGAAAGATAGGCCTGGTAATCCACTTGTGAAGGTCACAGCCTTGAAAATCCAATGCAGCACAGTTCTACTCTGACACGCATAAAGGCACCATGAGTCAGAATCAATCAGATGGCAACAGCAAAATTCTAATACCAGAATGTCTTAATCACTGTACCTTTAAATCTTAAAGTTGGATAGTAAAAATTATCTACCTGGTTTTAATTCTCAAAACTTCTGCACAGATACATATTTTCAGGCATTCACCTAATAAAACCACTGTTAAACATTGTTAAGCCCCATCACAGACTTGAAAGATGCCATGTCTTTGTTAGTTAATTGTAATTAAAAATTCCAAGCTGGTGACGAGGAAAAAAAAAAAATTAGAATGAACTGAATGAATTAGAGAAAAATGATTGAAAGAGTTAACAGGACTAAAAGCTGGTTTTTTGAAAAGATCAACAAAACTGATAAACCACTGGACAAACTGACAAAACAAAAACAGGCGAGGAAGCAAATAACTCAAACAAGAAATGAGACCTGCCATATTACAACAGACCCAAATAAAAGAATCACAACAGAATACTATGAAAAATTTTACTGTAATAAATTTAAAAACCTAGAGACAATAGATAAATTTCTAGAAACACACTAGCTACCCAAACCAGCATAAACAGAAGTAGAACAACTAAATAAACCCATCACAAAAGAAGAGGTTGAAAAGGTAATTTAAAAACTCCTGTCATGGACTGAATTTTGTTCTCTAAAATAATCTGTATCAATTTGCCTACACCATAATTCTTGGTACTGTGTGATGTTCTTCCATGTTGGAATTTCTGCCTTTACAATGTTAACGAGGGTAAATGGGCGGCAGTTGTGTTAGTAGAACAAGATTCAATGTGTAAGTTTATTTTGTGCCTTGAGGTGATCTCTTGAGATACAAAGGAGGGGAGCTAGCAGAGATATGCCCCTCAACAGCTTCCAGTCCAGGGGAAGACCGACAACAAGGGCCTTCCTCCACTGCCAGCAAAGAAAGCCCTTCTGCTGGAGCTGACACCTTGAAATTGGACTCTTAACTTACTGGACTATGACAAATAAAATTTCTCTTTTTAAAGCCATACACTTGTAGTATTTCTGTTAAGGCAACACTAGATACCTAAAACAACTCCCAACTAAAACAAGCCCCAGCCCTGACAGCTTTACTGGAGAATTCTACCCAACATTTAGAGAACAGTTAACACCACTATTAACTAAAGGTATTTCAGAGCATAGAAAAGGATGGAATACTCCCAAATTAATTCTATGAAGCCAGTATAGCCATGATACCAAAACCAGGTAAAGACAGTAGAAAAAAAAGAAAATTATACACCAGTATTTCTTATGAACTTAGCTATAAAAATCCTCAACAAAATTGTAGCCAATAGAATTCAACAACATAACAAAAAAATAATTCACTATGACCAAGGATGTAGTGATGGTTCAATGCTAGAAAAACAATTAATGTAATCAATCACATAAATAAAATAAAAGAACCACTTGATTTTATCAGTTGATGCAGAAAAGGCATTTGACAAAGTCCAACACCCATGCATATTAAAAACTCTCACCAAAATAGGAATAGGAGAGAAATTCCTCAACATAGTAAGGTGCATCTATGCAAAGGCAACAGCCAACATCACGCTCATTAAGAGTTTGAAAGCATTCCCACTGAGAACAAGAACCAAACAGGGATGCCCATTGTTACCACTTCTTTTCAACATTGTCCTGGGGGTTCTAGAAAGAGAATTAGGCAAGATAAAGAAACTAAATGGCACTGAAATTCGTAAGGAAGAAGTTAAAGCATCTCTGTTTGTAGATGACATCTAATACACAGAAAACCCTAAAGACTCCATAAGAAAATGACTGCAACTATGAGAAAAGTTCAGCAGAGTATCAAGATATAAAACAAACACACATAAAGTCAGTTGGATTCCTTTACACCAACAAAGAGCCCATCAAAATGAAAATCAACAAATCAGTACCATTCACAATCACCCCCAAAAGATAAAACACTTAGGAATAAATCTAAGCAGAGACATAAAAGACATACAAAGAAAATTACAGGACTCTACTACAAGAAACCTAAATAAGTGGAGAAACCTACCTTGCTCATACACAGGTAGACTTAAGATTGTGAAAATGTCTATTCTACCCAAAGCAATCCACAGCTACAATGCAATCCCAATACAAATTCCAAAGGCATTTATTAATGAGATGAAGAGACAAATCAGCAACTTCACACAAAAAGGGAAGAAGCCATGGCTACATAAAGCACTATGAAGAAGAAGAAGAAGAACAAAGTGGGAGGTCTCATACTATCGGACTCTAGAACCTATTATACTGCCACAGTCATCAAAATAGCCTGCTACTGGTACGAAAAGAGATATATAAAGGCCAATGGAACAGAACTGAGAATTCAGATGTAATATCATCTACCTATGTTAGCATAACTGGATACCTATTTGCAAAAAAATGAAATAACATCAACATCTCACATCATGCACAAAAACTAACTCAAAATGGATCAAAGACCTAAAAATAAAATCTAGAAAAATAAAGATCATGAAAGAAAAAATAGGGACAATGCTGGGAGCCCTCAAACACAGCATACACAGGCTACAAAATATTACTAAGAATGCACCAACACTAGAAAACAGATAACCAAAAAGTCTTAAAAATCAAACACTGTGGGGGGGTGGAGTCAAGCTGGCGGACTAAGCACACGTCTCCTTACATCCCTCTGGAAACCAAGACCTGAAATGACAAACAGAGCCTTCTGATCACCTAACAGAGCTGTTAATTGGGACTTCATACCACTCAGCAAAAAACCTCTCTCTCGCTGACTCCCGCTCCTGGCTAGCCCCGGCTCTCACGGACGGAAGGTAAACGCACCATTTTGACTTTTTTTGCCTCTGTCTCGGCTGGGGAGCGGAGCTGGGACATTCCTGGCGGCTGGACTCAAACACGTTGCTGGGGTGATAGGCAGGTGAAGTTCCCATATTCTGAGAGCCAGGCTCGAGACTCTGTTAATCTAGCCATTTTGAGCCTTTCGTTTTGTAGCTGTCTCAGCGGAGTTTGTGCACACCTTTGCAGTCAGTGGGCGGGACACCATGTTGGTACTCAGATATCAGAGGGACCTTGTTCTTAGTCTGGGAACGAGTGCCTGCAAACGGGACAGCGCTTCTCCGACAGCCAAGTAGTGATTTTGCATAGTGCTGCCTATGTTGGGGGCCCTGCAACAGAAGCAGAGGAGTCACTACCTCTCGGCACCTTTAGCCCCTCTGTCTGCTGCCTGTGTAGAGGGCGCCATCTTGGATATGGTGGCCACAGCTGGACTTAATTCTTAGCTTGGGAGCCAGAGCCTGCCCACAGGAGAGCGCTTTTCTATCACAAAACCAGTACTCGACGCAGTGTTGGACAAGGCTAGGCCCTGTCAGCAGAGGCCACCAGGGCAGTAGCAGTGCTGTATTGTGAACTAGTTTGTTATCATCTGGGGTTGGATATAGTGGCGCTTACTTTGTCAGATGAGAAGAGGGACCTCTACACCTGAAAAGCTAACTGACTTGTGAACTGGTCAGATACCTTTTGCTTTACATCTGAAGACAGCCTAGAGAAACATTTGCAATCCATCCTCACAGTACCTCTTCCAGCCTCTATATACTCACATGGGACCCAAAAAGCAACAGACAATTGTGGCATACAAGCAATCACTCATGGCTTCAGAAGGCTCCCAAACAAAGCAACCAAGGAATTTTCCAGATGAAGAAACTTTTATGAAAGCATCAGGAAGTGAATACAAATTGATTATATACAGAGCCCTTCTAGACCTTATACAAAATGCAGCAGACCAAAATGAAAAATTAAGCAAGTGGTTCGATCTGACGGAACACCAGTACTCTGAAATCCAACAGATCAAGAACAAAATCAAAGACGTAGAAACTTCCATGCAAAGCCAAGAAAACAGAATGGAACAAATGGAAAAAAGAATTTCTGACTTGGAAGACAGAGCTACTGATGCCAGCGTCTATGAGCAGAAATCAGAAAAAAGAAACAAGAAAAATGAAGAAACATTAAGAAGTATGTGGGACTCTATCAGGAGGAACAACCTTCAATTAATTGGAGTCCCTGAACAGGGTGTGACATCTGAGAACACAGAGAGTATCCTTGCTGAGCTGCTGAAAGAAAACTTCCCAGAAATCACGAAGGAAGAGAATATAGACATCTCAGATGCATATCGTATGCCACCCAATATAGATCTCAAAAGAAAGACTCCAAGACATATTATAATCAAGCTTAACAAAATGAAACATAAGCAGCAACTCTTAAAGGCAGCAAGACTCAAGGCAAAGCTAACATTCAGAGGGAAACCCTGTAGGCTCTCGTCAGATTTCTCAGCAGAAACCATGCTGGCACGGAGACAGTGGCACGACACATTCAAAGTCTTGAAGGAGAAGAACTTCCAACCAAGAATTATATATCGTGCAAAACTATCTTTCAAATACGAAAATGAAATTAAGACATGCCCAGATAAACAGAAACTCAGAGACTTTGTAAAAACCAAACTCAAACTACAAGAAATACTGAAAGAAGTTCTTGGCTTTGGCTTAGAAGAACGAAACCACTAACTTTATATTTTAGAACGACACACTACTCAACACTTTACTCATTTAGGGAAGGCTCCAAAGTAAATCACAGCTTTGATATGGAAAGAAGCAATCCAGTGATCATCATGAAAACTATGGTGTCATCATAATAAAAAGAGGGATGTACTACAGTCATTATACTCCTTCCAGATGGAGAGGAAGATGACAACACGACAACACTCGTAGTAATTAAAATTGGGTTTATAAATAGTTTATTAAGGGGGCTCATAGGGGCAGCTGTAAAGCACAACAAAGATGTATCATACCATTTCAATAAATCTAACACACGAGTCTCAACAACTATAAAACCAGCTGTGAAAAAGGTGAAAAATCAGCTCACAAAAAACAATGTCCCAGAACAGAGTAATAAGAACAACAGAGAAAACATCAACATAAAAATAAACATATCACAATGGCAGCAGTGAACACATACCGATCAATAATTACATTGAATGTGAATGGACTGAATGCTCCAGTAAAGAGACACCAAGTGTCATCTTGGATCAAAAGACACGACCCATCCATATGTTGTCTACAAGAAACTCACTTGAGACCTAAAGACAGGAACAAACTGAAAATTAAAGGATGGAAGAATATATATCAAGCTAACAATGAACAAAGAAGAGCAGGGGTGGCAATTCTAATCTCAGACAAAATCAATTTTAATGTCAAATCCACCATCGTGGACAAAGATGGACACTATTTATTGCTGAAAGGTTCAGTACACAAGCAAGACTTAACTATATTAAATATCTATGCACCTAATGTTAGAGCACCTAAATATGTCGAAGAAACACTGACTATGCTCAAAAGAGAGTTAGATGACTCCACAATAATAGTGGGAGACTTCAACACTCCACTCTCATTACTAGACAGATCATCTAGAAAAAAGCTCAGTAAAGATAAAGAAGATCTCATTGACACAATTAACCAACTAAACCTTATTGATATATACAGAACTTTCCACCCATCAGCAGACAACTACACCTTCTTCTCCAGTGCACATGGAACATTCTCCAGAATTGACCACGTGATAGGCCATAATGCAATGCTCAACAAAATCCATACCATTGGATTACTGCAAATCATCTTCTCAGATCATAAAGCCATAAAAGTTGAAATCAATAGCAGAAAAAACAGAGCTAGAAAGTGGAACTCTTGGAAACTGAACAACATCTTGCTCAAAAAAACATGGGTTATGGAAGAAATCAAGAATGAAATAAAGAAATTCATGGATTCCAAAGACAACTAAAACACTTCCTACCAGAACCTACGAGATACAGCCAAAGCAGTGCTCAGAGGTCTGTTTATCTCCATAAATGCACACATCTGAAGGCAGAAAGAAACCAAATCAAGGAACTAACTCTACAGCTTGAACAAGCAGAAAGAGAACAACAGAGGAACCCCTCGGGCGCCAGAAGAAATGAGATCATAAAGATTAGAGCAGAGCTAAATGAATTAGAAAATAGAAAAACAATTGAAAAAATTGAAAAGACCAAAAGCTGGTTTTTTGAAAAGATCAACAAAATTGATAAACCACTGGCTAAACTTACTAAAGAAAAGCAGGAAAGGAAACAAATAACCCAAATCAGAAATGATAGGGGAGTTGTCACCACAGATGTACCAGAAATCAAAAATATCATAACAGAATACTATGAAAGACTGTACTCTAACAAATTTGAAAACCTAGGGGAAATGGACAAATTCCTTGACTCATACCACCTACCCAAATTATCACAACGTGAAGCAGAACAACTTAATAAACCCATCACAAAGGAAGAGATTGAAAAGGTCATCAAAACACCGCCAACCAAAAAAAGTCCGGGCCCAGATGGCTTCACGGCAGAATTCCACAAAGCATTTAGAGAAGAGTTATCCCCAATACTACTGAGACTATTTCACAGTATAGAAAGGGATGGAGTACTCCCAAACTCGTTCTATAAAGCCAGCATAACCCTGATACCTAAGCCAGGGAAAGATCCAACAAAGACAGAGAACTACAGACCGATATCTCTCATGAACCTAGATGCAAAAATCTTGAACAAAATTCTTGCCAACAGAATACAACAACATATCAAGAAAATAATCCATCATGACCAAGTGGGATTCATACCTGGGATGCAAGGCTGGTTCAACATCAGGAAAACAATTAATGTGATTAACCACATAAATAACACAAAAGACAAGGATCACCTGATTTTGTCCATTGATGCGGAAAAGGCATTTGATAAAGTCCAACACCCATTCATGCTAAAAACTCTCCGCAAAATGGGCATAGACGGCAAATTCCTCAACACAATAAGGGCCACTTATACAAAGCCAATTGCCCACATCATCCTGAATGGAGACAGACTGAAAGACTTTCCCTTGAGATCAGGAACTAGACAAAGATGCCCACTGTCACCTCTCCTATTCAACATTGTGCTAGAAGTTCTAGCCAGAGCAATTAGACAAAAAGACGAAGAAATAAAGGGCATCTGCATCGGCAAAGAGGAAGTTAAAATCTTCCTATTTGCAGATGATATGATTGTATATGCAGAGAACCCCAAGAAATCTATAAGTAAGCTACTCAAACTGATAGAAGAGTTCAGCAAAGTCTCAGGATACGAGATAAACATAAGTAAATCAGTAGGATTCCTTTATACCAACAATGAAACTCTTAAGGAGGAATTTATCAAATCAATACCATTTACGACAGCCCCTAAGAAGATAAAGTACGTAGGAATTAATCTAACCAGAGAAACAACAGACCTTTACAAAGAGAACTACAAGCCTTTACTACAAGAAACTAAGAGAGACTTAGATAAATGGAAAAACCTACCCTGCTCATGGATAGGAAGACTTAACATTGTGAAAATGTCTATTTTACCCAAAGCAATTTATTTATATAATACAATCCCAATACAAGTTCCAGCATCCTTTTTTAATGAGATGGAGAAACAAATCACCAATTTTGTTTGGAAAGGGAAGAAACCCCGGATAAGTAAGGTACTACTAAAGAAGAAGAACACACTGGGAGGCCTCTCATTACCCGACCTTAGAACATACAACACCGCCACAGTGGTCAAAAGAGCCTGGTACTGGTGCAAGAACAGACAAGTGGATCAATGGAACAGAATTGAGACCCCAGAGATGACACCATCTGCCTATGAACAGTTGATATTCGACAAAGGCCCTAAGACATTAAACTGGGGTAAAAACAGTCTCTTCAACAAATGGTGCTGGCAAAATTGGATATCCATCTGCAATAAACTGAATCAAGATCCATATCTTACACCTTATACAAAAACCAACTCCAAATGGATAAAAGACCTAAATATCAAACCTAAAACGATAAAGCTCATCCAAGAAAAGGTGGGAACAACAATGGAAGTTTTAATACACAATGAGGACAAATTCCAAAATCTGTCAAAGAGACCTCAATCAATGGAAGAGAAAATAGATAAATGGGAACTATTAAGAATCAAACACTTTGCTCATCCAAAGACTTTATTAATAGAATTAACAGCCACAGAATGGGAAAAAATATTTGGCAACTCTATGTCAGACTGACGCCTGATCTCCATAATCTATAAGATACTACAAAATATCAATAAGAAGAAGATAAACCATCCAATTAAGCGATGGGCAAAAGAGATGGACAAACAGTTCACTAAAGAGGAGATCCAGGCAGCCAAAAAACATATGCGGACATGTTCACGATCTTTAGTTATTAAAGAAATTCAAATCAAGACAACAATGAGATACCATCTCACCCCAACAAGATTGGCCATCATCCAGAAAACACAAAACAACAAATGCTGGAGAGGCTGTGGAGAAAGTGGAACCCTCCTACACTGTTGGTGCGGTTGCAAAATGGTCCAGCCTTTTTGGAAGGCAATCTGGCGCTTCGTTAAAAAAATGGCTATCGATATACCATTTGACCCAGTAATTCCACTACTTGGAATATATCCTACAGAATCAAGGCCTTTCACACCAACGAACACATGCACCAGAATGTTTACCACAGCACAGTCCACGATAGCAAAAAGATGGAATCAACCCAGATGCCCAACAATAGAAGAATGGATAGGTAAACTGTGGTACATATACTCAATGGAGCACTATGCAATGATAAAGAATAATGATGATTCCAGGAAATATCTCCTAACCTGGTTTCAACTGGAAGACATTATGTTGAGTGAAAGTAGTCAGCAACAAAGGGACAAATACTGTATGAGACCTCTATGATAAGATCTCAAAAACAGACTTTGTATAGAAGAAAGGACTCTTTGACAGCTGCAACGGAGGGGAGGGAGAGAGGGTTTAGTTTAGATAGTTACTAGAAATCTAGTTGGGAGAAAGCAGTGATAGCACACATTAGAAACAAGAACAACATTAAGTGGACTTCAGCATAACTTCAGTACTCCTTCCATCTTAATACTGCAAGGATAGAGTAGCTGGGGCGGGGGGCGGGGGACCATGCTCTTAGGCAAATTCCAGGCCAATTGGCACAACTAGCGTTTTGCTAAGAGAGCTCTCTGCACCCCACATCGGTGAGTGGCATCTGGGGTCTTAAAAGCTGCCAAGCTGCCATCCGAGGACACAGCAAATGGTCCCAACTCAGCAGGAACGGATGCTCACCGAGGACCAAAATGACATGCGGTAAAGACAACCGAGAAGACAGAGAGACCCAGAAGACTGGGTGCCTACATTGACTTGGGACCGGAAGAACCAGATGGTGCCCGGCCACCACCAGCAATAGCCACGATGGAGCTCACAGAGAGGAGTCTAACTGGCAACACAAGAATAAAAAGGGGTGCATCACGAGATCGCCACTAAAAGACCTCAATTGATGGTCCAGCGGTTTTGGGGTTCCTCTGAGAGCATGGCCCCCGGCCCTGATGCTGCCCTTTCCCATAAATTATAACAAAGGTCCACTCTTTGGACAGGAATGGATTGGACTTGGCAATGCAGAGTGACCATATATTGGAAGCACTTTATGGTTCTATGCATCTATAGGATATCATCTTGCTGACCTCTGGCTGGAGGAAGGGGAGTAGATGGAGAGGAGGAAAGGAGGCTGTTGGGAGGATGAGACATGTATGAAGCAGAGAGGAATAGTGTGCAGTCACCGGACTGGGAGAGCAGTGGAAGCTGCATACAGGTGGGCATGTAAGTTTATAAGTGAACGCACATTTTTACTCAGTTATGTTAAATAAATTAAAAAAAAAAGAATAAAAAAAATGAAACACTCTGGATGAGGAGAGCAGAAGGAGCTGTATACAGGTGGGCATGCAAAACTGATTTGGAATGTGTACTTTCACTTAACCACAATAAAAAGAAAAAAAAAATCAAACACACTCATCCAAAGACTTCACCAAAAGAATAAAAAGACTATCTACAAACCGAGAAAGAGTTTTTGGCTACCACTAATTGAATCAGCATGTGTTCTCCATAACATACAAGGTACTATAAAATCTCAACAAGACAAAGACAAATAACCCAGTTAAACAATGGGCAAAGGATAAGAACAGGCACTCCACCAAAGAAGACATCCAGGATGCTAACAGATATATGAAAAAATGCTCAAGATCATTAGCCATTAGAGAAATTCAAATCAAAACCACAACAAGGCTGGCATTAATCCAAAAAACACAAAATAATAAATGGTGGACAGGTTGTATAGAGGCTGAAACTCTTCTACACTGCTGGTCGGAATGTAAAACGGTACAATCACTTTGGAAATCAATTTGGCACTTTCTTAAAACGCTAGAAATAGAAATACCATATGATCTAGCAATCCCAATTCTTGGAATATATCCTAGAGAAATAAGGACTGTCACATGAACAGTTGCATGAACACCAATGTTTATTGCAGCACTGTCCACAACAGTAAAAAGATGGAATCACCCTAGGTACCCCATCAACAGATAGATAAACCAACTACGGTATGTTCACACAATGGAATACTATTCATTGATGAAGCACAATGATGATCCCAGGAAACATCTCCTAAGTTGCAGTCATCTGGAAGACATTCTGTTAAGTGAAATCAGTCAGTTGCAAATGCACAAATATTGTATGAGACCATTAATATAAGGACTTAGGAAAAGGTTTAACCACAGAAGAAAATAATCTTTAATGGTTATGAGAGGTGGAGGGAGAGACAGGGGTATGCATACATTAGATAGTAGATAGTAATTGGGTTGGGTGAAAGGAGTTACAGCACAGTAGAAAGGAGGTTATCATAGCTGGACTACACCAAAACCTAAAAGGTTTCCTAAACACAAACCAACGAGCAAGAGGGACAGGGGTGTGGGGACCATGGTTTCAGGGGACATCTAGGCTAACTGGCAAAAACTAAGTATTCTGCATACCACTTTGGTGAGTAGCATCTGGGATCGTAAAAACTAGCAAGCTGCCATCTAAGTAGCATCAATTGATTCCAATCCCCCTGAGCACAGGAGAATGAAAGACGTCAAAGACAGGAGGAAAAAGTGAGCCCAGTAGACAGATGACATATGATTCACATACTACATGAGCATCAGACTAGAAGAACTAGGTAGTGCCTGGCCACCGCCAGTGACTGCCCTGACAAGGAACACAACGGAAAGTCCATGATGCGTTGTTACTGTTAGATGCTGTAGAGTCCGTTCTGACTCATAGTGACCCTATGAACAGAAACAAACAGTGCCTGTTCTTGCACCATATCTGCAATTGTTTTATGTTTACCCCCATTGTAGCACCTGCTGTATCAATCCATCTCATCAAGAGTCTTCCTTTTTTGCTGACCCTCCACTCTACCAAGCATGATGTCTTTCACCAGGGACTGATCCCTCCTGACAACACGTCCAAAGTATGTAAGACACAGTCTTGACATTTTTGCTTCCAAGGAGCACTCTGGTTGTACTTCTTCCAGAACAGATATGTTTGTTCTTTAGGCAGTCCCTGGTACATTCAACATTCTTCTCCAACACCACAATTCAAAGACATCAATTCTTCTGTCTTCTTTGTTGACTATCCAGCTTTCACATGCATATGATGTGACTGAAAATACCATGGCTTAGGTCAAGTGGACTTTAGTCTTCAAGGTGACATCTCTATTTTTCAATACTTTAAAGTGGTGCTTCACAGCAGATTTTCCCAATACATGTCTTTTGATTTCTTGACTGCTGCTTCCATGGCCATTGATTGTGGACCCAAGTAAAATGAAATCCTTGACCACCTTAGTCTTTTCTCCATTTATGACAATGTTGCTTACTGGGTCAGTTGTGAGGAATTTTGTTTCCTTGGTGCTGGGGTGCTGTGGTCCTTGATCATCATCAGTATTTCAAAGCCTCTCACGTCCAGCAAGTAAAGTGGTATCATTTGCATAACGCAGATTGTTAATGAGTAGTCCTCCAATCCTGATGCCTTTTCTTCTTCACAGAATCCAGCTTCTCAGATTATTTGTTTGGCATACAGATTTAAAAGGTATGGTGAAAGGATACAAGTCCTGAAGCACACCTTTCCTGACTTTAAGCCATGCAGTATCCCCTTGTTCTGCTTCTATGAGTGCCTCTTGATTCACATACAGATTCCTTAAGAGCACAATTACGTGTTCTGGAATTCCCATTCTCTGCAATGTTAGCCATAATTTATTAAGATCCACACAGTCGAATTCTTTTCATAGTCAATGAAACACAAGTAGACATCTTTCTGGTATTCTTTGCTTTCAGTCAAAACCCACCGAACATCAGCAATGACATCCGTGGTTCCATGACCTCTTCTGAATCCAGCTTGAATTTCTGACAGTTCCTGGTCAATATACGGTTGCAGTCACTTTTGAACAATCTTCAGCAAATTTTACTTGAGTGTGGTATCAACAGTATTGTTTGGTAATTTCCACATTCAGCTTGATCACCTTTCTTTGGAAAGGGCATAAATACAGATCTGTTCTAGTCAGTTGGCCAGTTAGCTGTCCTCCAAATTTCCTGGCCTAGACAAGTGAACACTTCCAGTACTGCAACTGTTTGTTGAAATATCTCAACTGATATTCCATCAATTCCTGGAACCTTGTTTTTTGCCAGTGCCCTCAATGCAGCTTCCACTTCTTCCTTCAGCATCATCAGTTCCTGATTATATGCTACCTCTTCAAATGGCTGAACATTGACAAGTCGTTTCTGGTATAACAACTCTGTGTATTCCTTCCATCTTTTTTTGATGTTCCCTGAGTTAACATTTTCCCTGTAGAATCCTTCACTATTGCAACTCGAGACTTGAATTTTTTCTTCAGTCCTTTCAGCTTGAGAAATGTAGAACACATTCTTCCCTTCTGGTTTTCCACTTCCAGTTCTTTACACGTGTCATTATAATACTTTCTTTTGTCTTCTCAAGCTGCTCTTTCAAGTTTTCTGTTTAAGTCTTTCACTTTGCCATTCTTTCCTTTTGCTTTTGCTGTTGGACATTCCAGAGCAAGTTTGAGAGTCTCTTCTGACATCCAATTTGGTCTTTTTTTTTTCTTTCCTGTCTTTTTAATGACCTTTTGTTCTCTTCATGGATAATGCCTTTGATGTCATTCCACAATTCATCTGGTCTTCTGTCATTGTGATCAACACATCAAATCTGTTCTGGAGATGGTCTTCAAACTCAGGAAGGATATACTCAAGGTCATGCTTTGGCTCTCATGGACTTGTTCTAATTTTCTTTAGTTTAAACTTGAATTTACATATGTGCAATTGATGGTCTGTGTCGCAGTCAGAACCTAGTCTTGTTCTACTGATGATATAGAACTTTTCCATTGTGTTCTTCCACAGATGTAGTCCATTTGGTTCCTGTGTATTCCATCTGGTGACATCCGTGTGTACAGTAGCCATTTGTGTTGGTTACAAAGACATATGCAATGAAGTTGTTAGTCTTGCAAAATACTGTCACGCAATCTCCAGCATTATTTCTATCACAAAGGCTGTATTTTCCAACTACTGACCCTTCTTCTTTGTTTCCAACTTTGCATTCCAGTCACCAGTAATTATCAATGCATCCTGATGGCATGTTCAATCAATTTCAGACTGCAGAAGCTGGTAAAAATTTTCAACTTCTTCATTTTTGGCCTTAGCGGTTGGTGCATAAATTTGAATAATAGTTTTATTAACTGGCCTTCCTTGTAGACATATGGATATTATCCTGTCACTGACAGCACTGAACTTCAGGACAGATCTTGAAATGTTCTTTTTGATGATGAATGCAACACCATTCCTCTTCAAGTTTTTCTCTCCAACGTAGTAGACCATATCACTGTTGGATTAAAAATGGCCAAAACCAGTCCATTTCAGCTAATGCCTAGGATGTCAATGTTTATGCATTCCATTTCATTTTTGACAATTTCCAATTTTCCTAGATTCAGACTTCATACATTCCCTGTCCCAATTATTAATGGCTGTTACCAACTGTTTCTTCTCATTTTGAGTCATGCCACATCAGCAAACGAAGATCCTGGAGGCCTTACTCCATCCACGTTGTTAAGGTCAACTCTACTTTGAGGAGGCAGCTCTTCCCCCATCGTCTTCTAAGTGCCTTCTAACCTGGGGGGCTCACTTTCTGTCACCATATCTGATAATGTTCGGCTGCTATTCAAGGTTTTCCCTGGCTAATTTCTTTCAGAAGTAGATCGCTGGGTCCTTCTTCCTAATCTGTCTTAGTCTGGATGCTCAGCTGAAACTTGTCTACCATGGGTCACCCTGCTGATACCTAAATACCAGTGGCACAGCTTCCCACATCACAGCAACAAGCAAGCCTCCGCTGACAGACAAGTGGGGGCTGCTCACTCTGTCTTTACCCTCCTCACCTGATGTTGATGTCCATGACATAGTGTGCAGAAGCAAAACTCTATGACAAGACCACACATGATGCTCTGTCAGACTGGAGGATCCCCTAAGGACATGGCCCGAGAACTCTCCACTAGCCCACAGCTTAAGACAGTACTGAAGCTGACTTTTGAGACAAAGACTGGACTGAACTATAACACATACAGTGATGCTAGCAAATAATGCGTTTCTTGCCTTTAATACATACGTGAGACTGTCTGAGCAGCTCTGTCCAGAGGTGAGACGAGAAGGTGGGTGAGAATAGGAGCTGGATGAATAGTTATGGGAAGTATAAGGCAGAAAGGAGTAGCGTGCTGTCACTGGGTAGGCAGAGCAGCTAGAGTTGCATAGTATTACAGGTGAAGGGTTTTCTATGACAAATTGATTTGGGCTGTAAACTGTTACTTAGTAACACAGTAATAATTACATAGTAATTTTTTTAAAAAAAGGATATTTCTTGGAAATAAAAATTATTTTAAAAAGTATTAGCGATGTCAGTAAAAATGACAAAGTAGAAATCTCCAGGGATCAAACATCCCATCCTAGAAATACTGAAAAATTTGGCAAAAACTATTCTGATTAATCTTACTGGAACAAAGGAAGATGGTCAAAAATCTATAGCAACCAAGGCAACAATTAACTGGGAAAAAGGCAACTTAAATGCAGTAGGAAAGCTCTGGGGAATTTTAAGGTAGCCACACCCCAAGAACCTCCCCAGGAAGAGGCCAGTCTTATAGGTGGTAGTCTATACACTAGGTGTGGGTACATGATTCCACAGAAATGGAAGGGAACCTTGTTCTAAGAAACTGTGTTTGTCTATTTTCTTTTTTTTCCCCTGGCTGTAATCTTTTTTTTTTTTTTTTTTTTTGTCTATTTTCATCTAACATAGAACCCTCTACAAGTAAAGAAGTCGCAACACAGACAATGTTCCTCAGAAGTTCTGAAATCCAATGAATAAGCCGCTGCTGACTAAGGAACAAAATACAAGTTGTTTGACCAAGGCAAGGTTATCGAAGCTCCATAGATACATCTAAAAGTCCTGAGGAACCAAATTACTTAGCTGAGAGCTGGGGGCCATGGTCACAGGGAACATCCAGCTCAAATGGCATAACATAGCTTTTGTTTTACATCCTACTTTGGTAAGTAGCACCTGAAGTCTTAAAAGCTTGTGAGTGGTCATCCAAGATACTCCATTGACCTCACTCCTTCACAAGCAACAGAAAATGAAGAAAACTAAAGACACAGGGGAAAGACTGGTCCAATGGATTCATGGACCACAACTTAACACAGCCTCTGTCAGACAGAGTTCAGCACAACTAGACAGAGCGTGACTACTACCACTGACTGTTCTGACAGGGATCACGATAGAGAGTCCCTAACACAGTCAGAGAAAAATGCAGAACACAACCCAAACTCACACACACACACAAAAAAGACCACCCTTATTGGTCTGACAAAAAATGGAGAAACCCCAAGAGTATGTTCCCCAGAAAACATAATAGCTCAGTACTGAACTCACTCTTGCAGGTTACCCTTTAGCTAAAGATTAGACAGGCTCAGAAAAAATGAGAGTAAAGGGGCACACCAGTCCAGAGACAAAGACTAGAAGGGCAGGAAGGGACAGATAATCTGGTAATAGGGAATACAGAGTCAAGACAGGAAGAGTGTTGACATGTTGTGGGGTGGGCAACCAATGTAACAAAACAATATATATATTGATCGCTTAATCAGAAATTAATTTGCTCTGTAAAGCTTTGTTGTTGTTATTGCTAGGTGCCCTCAAGTTGGCTCCAACTTATCGACCTGACATACAACAGAACAAAACACTGTCTGGTCCTGGGCTACACCCACAATTGTAGCACTTGATCCCACTGTTGCAGTCGCTGTGTCAATTCACCTCACTAAGGGCCTTCCTCTTTTCCCCTGACATTCTTCTTTACCAAGCATGATGTTGTTCTTCAGGCACTGATCCCTCCTGACAACATGTCCAAAGCATGTAACATGCAGCCTTGCCATCCTGGCTTCTAAGGAGCACTTGGGTTGTACTTCTAAGACAGATTTTTTTGTTCTTCTAGCAGTCCATGGCATATTCAACATTCTTCACCAACCCCAAAATTGAGAGCTGTCACTTCTTTTTCTGTCTTCCTCATTTACCATCCAGCTTTCACATGCATGTAGCATGATTAAAAACACCACAGCTTGGGTCAGGCGCCCCTTAGTCTTCAAAGTGACATCTTTGCTTCTCAAAACTTTAAAGAGGTCTTTTGTGAACAATTAGCCCAGTGCAACACATATCTTTTGATTTCTTGACTGCTGCTTCCATGGGTGTTATGGATCCAAGTAAGATGAAATCCTTAACAAAATCAATCTTTCCTCTGTTTATCATGATGTTGCTTATTGGTCCAGTTGTAAGAATTTTCACTTTATTTTTAATATTTAACTGTGCTTTAAAGTGAAACTTTACAATCCCAATTTGTCATTCAAAAACTTACACACACATTGCTGTATAACTCTAGCTGTTCTCCCCACATTGTGATAGCAAACTCCTCCTTTCCACCTTGTACTTCTCATTTTCACTAAACTAGCTCCTGTTTCCCTCTGCTCTCTCATCTTACCTCTAGACAAGAGCTGTCTGGTTAGTCTTACATATCTCCTTAAGCTATGAAGCACACTCTTCACCATTATCCCTTTTTGTCTTATATATAGTCCAGCCTAGTCTCTGTCTGAAGATTGGTTTCAGGAATGGCTTCAATTCTGGGCTAACAGAGAGTCTGGAGGCCATATCTTCTGGGGACCTTCCAGTTTATCAGAGCATCAACTCTGTTTTTTAAACAGAGTTCAAGTTCTGTACCCCATTTTTCTCCTTTGTCAGGAACTCTCTGTTACGGTTCCCTGCTAGTGTTGGTGGTGGCTGGGCACCATCTAGTTCTTCTGGTCTCATGCTAATGTAGCATTTGGATAATGTGGCCCTTTCTGTCTCTTGGGCTCTTATTTCCCTTATGCTTTGATATCTTTCATTCTTCCCTGTTCCACGTGGGTTGGGACCAATTGATGCTTCTTAGATGGCCATGTGCTAGCTTTTAAGACCCAGATGCCACTCACTAAAATGGGAGCACACACCTTTCTAAGTTTTCTGATATACATGGAAGCTTTCTAAAGCCTTTACTCCCCCCAAATTTTCACTCTCTAGCTTTTCTACCCCAGTTTTCAGCATCTCTGTCTGCCCACAACTTTATTTATTTTAAACAATGTTTTCTAGCAGCATCTGAGAAACAAAGGCCATCTTACAGTCTTTATAATCTGTCTTTTGAATTTCTCATCTTACCTCCCCATCAGCCATGGGTAAGATGTAACTTTTTCTTTTTTTTTTCAAATGTACCTAAGCTTTACAGTTCCCATGTGCTCATCAGTCTGTTGTGCTGTAGGGGCTTGCGTGTTGCTGTGATGCTCGAAGCTATGCCACCAGTATTCCGAAAACAGCAGGGTCACCCTTGGCAGACAGATTTCAGCTGAGCTTCCAGACTAAAACAGACTAGGAAGAAGAACCCCACAGATTACTTCTGAAAGGAATTAGCCATTGAAAACCTTATTAACAGCAGTGGAACACTGACATAGTGCTGAAAGGTAAGCCCCCAAGGTTGGATGCCACTCAAATGAGCTACGTTCTCAAAGTGGAGTCAACCCTAATAATGTGTGTCTTAGACATTTGGCACTGCTATAACAGAAATAACACAAGTAGACGGCTTTAACAAAGAAGAGTTTATTCTTACACAGTCCAGTGGGCTGTAAGTCCCTATTCAGAGTGCCAGCATTGGAGGCATGCACTATCCCTTTCAGCTCTTGAGGAGGGTCCTTGTGTTGCATGTCTTTCTTTGATCTGAGAGCATCGTGACACAAGAACTTCATGTCCAAAGGATGCACTGTGTTCTCATTGCTGCTTTCTTGATGGTATGAGGTTCCCAGTTTTCTACTGGGTTCCCTTTCATCTCTTATTGGTGTAAAAGAATAAAAGGTGTCGCAAGTCACACTCCAGAGAAACTCCCTTGATAAAGGTTTCACAGTTCCACCCTAATCCTCATTAACATAATCTAACTTATTACCCACAGACAGAGATTAGGATTTATGGCATAGGAAAATCACAAAATACTGGGAATCACAGCCCAGCCAAATTGCTACACACATTTTGGGGGGCACACAATTCAATCCATGACAATATGGATGGAGTAAAGCTTTTCAGACCTTTATTCACTGATGTGGCATGATTCAAAATGAGAAGAAGCAGCTGCAACATCTATTAATAGTCAAACAGAATGTATGAAATAACAATCTAGGAAAACTGAAAATCATCAAAAACACAACACATAAACATCAATATCCTATGCATAAATAAACTGAAATGGACTGGTACTAGCCATTTTTTTAATCAGACAATCATATGATCTACTATGCTGGGAATGACAACTTGAAGAGGCATGGCATTGCATTATCAAAAAGAACATTTCAAGATCTATCCGGAGGTACAATGTTATCAGCAATAGGATAATATCCATACACTCAAAAGGAAGACTAGTTAATATGTCTATTTTTCAAATCTACACACGTATCACTAGGCTAAAGATGAAGAAATTGAAGATTTTCACCAACTTCTCCAGTCTAAAAATTTACTGACCATGCAATCAGGATACATTGAAAATTACTAGTGACTAGAACGTGAAAGATGGAAGCAAAGAAGGATCAGTAATTGGAAAATATGGCCTTGGTGATAGAAATGATGCCAGAGATCACATGACAGAATTTTGCAACACCTACAACTTCTTCATTGCAAATACCTTTTTTCATCAATATAAACAGTGACTACATATGTGGATCTTACCAGGTAGAATACACAGGAATCAGATCGACTATATCTGTGGAAACAAGATGATGCAAAAGCTCAGTATTATCAGTTATAACAAGGCTAGGTGCCAAATGCAGAGCAGACTATCAACTGATCATGAGCAACTGAAACTAAAGAAAATTTTTACAAGGCCATGAGAATGAAATTACAACAGAGATCATTCAAGAATAGATTTGACACACCAAACATAATGACCAAAGATCAAATGACTGTGGAATGACATCATACATGAAAAAAGCAAGAGGTCATTAAAATGTCAGGAAAGAAACAAAACACCAAAAGAGATGTCATACGAGACTCTGAAACTTGGTCCTGAATGTCGAGTAGCCAAAGCAAAAGGAAGAAATGATAAAGTAAAAGAAGTGAACAGAAGATTTCAGAGGGCAGCTTGAAAAAAGTAACATATAATGACTGCACAGAGGTAGAGATAAAAAACCAAACGGAAGAACGCACATGGCATTTCTCAAGCTGAAAGAAATGAGGAAAAAAACAAGCTTGAGTTGCAATGGTGAATGATTCTATGGGGAAAATATTAAATGACACACGATGCATCAAAAGAAGTTATACTGTTATACCAAAAAGAACTGATCAATGTTCAACCATTTTAAAAGCATATGCTCAAGAACCAATGATACTAAAGGAAGAAGTCCAAGCTGCACTGAAGGTAATGATGAGAAACAAGTCTCCAGGACTTGACAGACTGTCCATGGAGACACGGCAACAAACAAACGCAGTGCTGGAAGTGCTCACTCATCTATGAAGAGAAATTTGGAAGACTGCTACCTTGCCAACTGACGGTAAGAGTTCCAAATTTAGGCCTAATTTCAAAGAAAAGTGATCCAACCAAATGCAAACATTACTGAACAATATCATTAATATCTCATGCAAGTAAAATTTTTGCTAAAGATCATTCAAAAGTGTCTGCAGCAGTATATTGACAGGGAAAGGCCAGGAATTCAAGCCAGATTCAAAAGAGGGCAAAGAACCAGGAATATCATTTCTGATGTCAGACAGATCTCGACTGAAAGCAGAGAATACCAGAAAGATGTTTACCTGTGTTTCATTGACTGTGCAAAGGCACTCGACTGTCTGAATCATAATAAATTACGGATAACATTGTGAAGAATGGGAATTCCACAACACTTAACTGTCCTTACAACAAGTCTGTATATGAATGAAGAGGAAGTCATTTGAACAGAACAAGGGGACATTGCATCGTTTAAAGTTAGGAAAGGTGTGTGTCAGTGCTGAATCTTCGCGTCATACCTATTCAATCTTTGTTCTGAACAAATAATCTGAGAAGCTGGACCATATAAAGAATAACAATGCATCAGGACTGCAGGAAGACTCACTACCAATCTACAATATGCAGATAATACAACCTTGTTCACTGAAAGTGCAGAGAATTTGAAACACTGATGAAGATCAAAGACCACAGCCTTTAGTATAGATTATACTTCAACATCAAGAAAACAAAAATTTCCAATGACTGTCCTGACAGGGGACAATCAAAGAGTCCTTGACAAAAATAAGATAGAGAACTTTAACTTTATTAAATAGACCAGTCTTGACGGTCTGGCACAGTGGGGAGTCCCTGGAAGACCGGGAAGACAGAAAGACAGGAAGACACGAAGACAGTCTCAGCCCAGAAATGAAACTTCCCAAAGCCAACTCTTCAGACAAAGATTGGACTATTAGACATAAAATGATACTGGTGAAGAGTGTGCATCTTGGCTTAAGGAAATACATCAGACTAACAGGGCAACTCCTGTCCAGAGGCAAGATGAGAGGGAAGAGGAGAACAGAAGCCAGCTGAGGACACGGGAAGGGGAAGGAGTGTGCTGTCACACTGTGGGGAAAACGGCTAGAGTTACACAACAATGGGTGTTAAGTTTCTGAATGACAAACTGACTTTGATCATAAACTTTCACTTAAAGCACACACACACACAAAAGCCATGCACATGCCCAGGGCAGAGCCACTTAGAAAAGACTTAAGAAGACCCTAAGTTTTCATCTCTAGCTAGTTTTCTGGCTCAGCACAAGCAGGAAACAGGCTAACATATAGTTGTAAATACAGTACGTAACTACTAAACGAGTGTCCCAATGCAGAGCCAATTTGCAAACATCTGAAAAGAATTTTTTTCTTCTTCTTTTCTCTTTTTCCTCTCTCCACCTCTTTCTCTCCCTTCTCTCTTTCCTTTCTTCTTTTCTCCAGGATTTGTGTGTGTGTGTGTGTGATTGAGTAAAAGCATATAATCCAATTTAAATTTACATGCTCACCTATTTGCAGCTCCTTCTGCTCTCCTTGCCTGGTGACAGCACACTCCTTCTTTCCATTCTGTATATTTCATATCCTCTTAACAATCTCCTGTCTCCTCAATTCCACCTTCTCCTCTCCCTTTTAGTAAGGGTCCAGTAAGACAGCATCCTATAGATGCATAGAACCCTAAACTGCACACACCATATGGTCACACTGTGTCTCCATGTCCAATCCATTCCTGTCCTAAGAGTTAACCTCAGTACTGCTTTCTGGCCAAGGGCAGCAGAAAGTCTAGGGGCCAGGCCCCCAGAGGAACTCCCAGGCCTTCTGACCATCAACTGCAGCCTTTTAGTGAAGTTTTTGAGGTGCACACCTCTTTTTCTTGTGTTGTCACTGGGACTCAACATTGTGTGCTCCATCACTGCTGTCCTTGGTGTTAGCCAGGCACCATCTGGTTCTTCTGTCTCCAGGAGTTTTAAAGAAATCTGTTAAACAAGTAACTGACAACTAAGCTACAGAAACGGAAACTGCACAGGCCACACACAACAAGGAAGACAGCCGTTACAAAAAATAAGACTTAGAAATAATCTCTAAAAAACTATAAAAAATGTTAGAGATGAAGGAGAATTTGATTTGAACATCTACTATATCATAATAGTTAAAATGTCTTGTTTCTAACAAAAAATTATAAAATACACAAAGAAACAAGAATGTACAGTCCATCCACAGGGAGAAAATAAATAGAAATTATCCCTGCAGAATCACAGACATTAGATTTACCAGACAAGGACTTTAAATGAACTGTCCTAAATATTCAGAGACAGCTAAAGGAAACCATGGACAAAAAACTAAAGAAAACCAGGAGAACAACATCTCAACAAACAGAAAATGACAGTAAAGAGAAACAAATTATAAAAAGGAAATTCTGGAGCTAAAAGATGTAGCAATTGGAATTAAAAACTCACTACAGAGATTCAACAGTAGATTGAGCAGGTAGAAGATATCAGGGAACTTGAAGAGAGTCAGAATTATCTACTCTGAGGAGCAGGAAAAAAGATGAATAAAAAGTGAACACAGTTTATTAAGATACCTGTGGGACACCATTAAGCATACCAACATACATATAACGGGAGTCCCCCCAAAAATAAGACAGATGCAGAAAGAATATTTGAAAAATAGTCAAAAAAAACTTTCCAGATTTGATAAAGCACATGAATCTACACATCTAAAAAATTCAAAAAGTTCCAAATAAGATAATCTCAAAGAAATTCAGACCTAAATAGATTATAGTCAAACTATCAAAAGTTAAGGAAATCTCAGTGGCATAGTGGTTAAAAGTTACAGCTGCTAACCAAAAGGTTAGCAATTCAAATCTACCAGGTGTTCCTTGGAAATTTTACGGGACAGTTTTACTCTGTCCTAACAGGTCGCTATGAGTCAGCATCAACTCCACAGTAATGGATTTTCCCCCACTTAGGTGGTTCAAGAATGAAGCAACCAAAAAGGACCCTCAAGAAAAGTAAGTCAATTTCTCATTACAAACCATGAAGTTCAAAGGCAGTGGAGTGACATACTTAAGTGCTAGAGGAAGAAAAAAAAAGTCTGTATCTGACAAAAGTAAAGTCATCTAGTTACTGCTATACCAGAAATTCTACAAGTAGATAGTTTCAACAAACATATTTTTTTTTCTTCATAGTCAACTAGATACAAGTCCAAATTTAGGGTATCAGCTCCAGAGGAGGGCTTTCTCTGCCAGCTCTATAGGAACATCCCTGTGATGCATCAGTCTTCCATTGGTCTGGGAGCATCTCAGTGCAGGAACCTCAGGTCCAAAGGACACACTCTGCTCCCAGCACTGCTTTCTTGTTAGTATTAGGTTTCTGCTGTCTCTCTGCTCACCTCTCTCTATTATTTTTCAAAAGAGTTTAAGACACAATCCAATCTTATCTACCTCATCAATATAACTACGGCTAGTCCACCTTATTAAATCATGATGATAGAATTTAAAATACACAGGAAATCTCACCAAATGACAAAATGGTGGACGACTGCACAATAATGGGAATCATAGCCCAACCAAGCTGACACACGTATTTTGGGGGGAATACAATTCAATCCATGACACTATCTTTCAAAAATGAAGGCAAAATTAAGGCACAGACAGATAAACAAAACCCAGAGGAGTTCGCTATCTAGTAGATACCGCCCTACAAGAAATGTTAAAAGCAATCTTTCAGTTAAAGTAAAATGACACTGGACAGTAACTTAAAGCCATGTTGTTGTTGTTGTTATTGTTAGGTGCCATCAAGTCTGTTCTGACTCACAGTGACCCTATGAACAACAGAAAGAAGTAACACCTGATCTTGTGCCATGTTCACAGCTGTTTTTATACTTAAGCCCATTGTTATAGTCACTGTGTCACTCCATCTCGTAGAGAGTCTTCCTCTTTTTCACTGACCCTCCACTCTACCAAGCATGATGTCTTTCTCCAGGGACTGACCCCTCCAAACAACATGTCCAAAGCATGTAAGACACGATCTTGCCATCTTGGCTTCCCAGGAGCACTCTGATTGTACTTCTTCCAGAACAAATGTTTGTTCTTTTGGCAGTCCACAGTACATTCAACATTCTTCTCCAACACTACAATTTAAAGGCATCAATTCTTTTTCTGTCTTCTTTGTTCACTGTTCAGCTTTTGCAAGCATATGATGCAACTGAAAACATCACAGCTTGGGTCAAGTGCACGTCAGTCTTCAAGGTGACACCTTTACTTTTCAATACTTTAAAGAGGTTCTTCGCAGCAGATTTTCCCAAGGCAATCCATCTTTTGACTTCTTGACTGCTGTCTTTATGGGTATTGATTGTGGACCCAAGTAAAATGAAATCCTTGACAACTTCAATCTTTTCTCCATTTATGACAATGTTGCTTACTGGGCCAGTCGTGAGGATTTTTGTTTTCCTGATGTCGAAGCGCACTCCCTACTTAAGGCTGTGGTCCTTGATCTTCAACAGAAAGTGTCTCAGATCTTCACTTCCAGCAAGTGAGGTGGTGGTGTCTGCGTAATGCATGTTGTTAATGAATTGTCCTCTAATCCTGATGCCTCGTTCTTCTTCATATAATACAGTTTCTCAGATTATTTGCTTGGCATACAAACTGAAAAGGTATGGTGACAGGAAACAACCCTGATGCACACCTTTCCTGACTTTAAACCATCCAATGTCCTTTGTTCTGTTTATACGACTGCCTGTTGATCCAAACACAGATTCTGTAAGAGCACAATTAAGTGTTCTGGAATTCCCATTCTCCATAGTGTTAGCCATAGTTTATTATGATCCACACAGTTGAATGCTTTTGCATAGTCAATGAAACACAAGTAAACATCTTTCTGGTATTCTTTGCTTTCAGTCAAGATCCATCTGACATCAGCAATGATACCCCTTTTTCCATGTCCTCTTCTGAATCCAGCCTGAATTTCTGACAGCTCCTGGTCAATATATTGTTGCAGTCGCTTTTGAATGATCTTGAGTAAAATTTTACTTCTGCATGCTATTAATGATATTGTTTGGTAATTTCCACATTCGGTTGGATCACCTTTCTTTGGGGTGGGCATAAATATGGATTTCTTCTAGTCAGTTCTCCAGGTAGCTGTTCTCCAATTTCTTGGCACAGATGAGTGAGCACTTCCAGCACTGCATCTGTTTGTTGAAATATCTCAACTGATATTCCATCAATTCCTGGAGCCTTGTTTTTTGCCAGAGCCTGGAAAGCAGCTTTGACTTCTTCCTTCAGTACCATTGGTTTCTGATTGTATGCCACCTCTTCAAATGGCTGAACATCGACTACATCTTTTAGGTATAATGACTATGTATTCCTTCCATCTTCTTTTGATGCTCCCTGAGTCATTTAGTCGTTTCCCTGTGTACAGCAAGCTGTCCCAACTCAGCAGGAATGGATAATCACCAAGGACCAAAATAACATGGGGGAAAGAGAACCCAGAAGACAAAGAGATCCACGTGAGTGGGTGACTACATCGACATGTGCCCAGAAGAACCAGATGGTGCCCGGCCACCACCAGTGAGTGACAGCTGCCATGGAGCTCACAAAGTTGAGTCTCACTGGCAACACAAGAATAAAAAGGGGTACACCGTGAGATCAATAAAAGACCGCAATTGATGGTCCAGGGGCCTTGGAGTTCCCCTGGGAGCATGGCCCCCAGCCCTGATGTTGCCCCTGTCCATAGATCATAATGGAGGTCGACTCTTCAGACAGGAATAGTTTGGACTTGGTGACACAGAGTGATCATATCATGTGCGCACTTTATGGTTCTATGCATCTGTAGGATGTCATCCTGCTGACCTATTACTGGAGGCAGGGGAGTGGGCGGAGAGGAGGGGACAGGAGATTACTGGGAGGATAAGACGTGTATGGAGCAGAGAGGGAGAGTGTGCTGTCACAGTGCAGGGAGAATACTGGCAGCTGCATGTAGGTGGGCATGCAAATTTATACAGGAATGTACATTTTCATTCAATCATAATAAAAAATAATTTCCCTGTAAAATCCTTCACTATTGCAATTTGAGGCTTGAATTTTTTCTTCAGTTCTTTCAGCTTGAGAAATGCAGAATGTGTTCTCCCCTTCTGGTTTTCCATTTCCAGCTCTTTGTATATGTCATTATAATTCTTTTGTCTTCTCGAGCTGTCCTCTGAAATCTTGTTTAGGTCTTTTACTTCACCATTCCTTGCTTTTGTTTTAGCAGCTGGACATTCGAGAGCAAGTTTCAGAGTCTCTTCTGACATCCAATTTGGTCTTTTCTTTCCTTCCTGTCTTTTTAATGGCCTCTTACTAGTGTCTTGCTCTCTTCAGGGATTAAATCTTTGATGTCACTCCACAGTTCTTCTGGTCTTTGGTCACTACTTGTCAACACATCAAATCTGTTCCTGAGATGGTCATACTTTGGCACTTACGGACTTTTTTTTTTTTTTTAAATGACCAAATGAAAATGTACATTCCCATATAAATTTCCATGCTCATGTATATGCAGCTCCCACTGCTCTTCCTGCCCAGAGACAACACACTCTTCCTCTCAGCTCCATACATGTCCTATCCTCTGAACAGTCCCCTATCCCCTCCTATCCACCCACTCCCCTTCCTCCAGTAAGAGATCAGCAGGATGACATCCTATAGATGCACCATAAAGTGCCCTCTTGTGGACTTCTTCTAATTTTTTCAGTTTCAATCTTAAAAAATAAAAAATCTTAAAAAAAAAACCACATTATATATTTTTTGCTAACCATATCCTCACCTCTCTAAGGTATTTTTGTAAGTACAGTCTGGTAATTTTTATAGCAACATGTAAAATAAATTAGCATAACAGGCTTACAAAAAAACCTCTTTACAATTTCAAACCTTACTACAAAGCACAATAACCAAAATGGTACAATACTGACATAGGACATATAGAGCAACAGAAATGAAAATCCAGAAATAAGCCCATACATCTACAGTCAGCTGATTTTCAAAAAGTGTGCCAAGCTCACTCAATGAGAGAAAGAACAATCTCTTCAAAAAATGGTGCTAGAACAATAGGCTATCCAAGCACAAAAGAATGATATCAGACCCTTAACTCATGGCATATTCAAAATTTAACTCTAAATAGAACAAAGAGTTAAAGCTATAAAACTTGAGAAAAAAGGCATAGAGAGAAATCTTCATGACCTTGGATTTGACAATAGCTCTTCAAATACACCAAAAGCACAAACCACAGAAAAGAAAAGTTGGTGCCTCAAAAGTTCACTCTCCAATGACAAGACAACCCACAGAACTCGAGAAAACAGTTGCATATCACATCTCTGACATCATGTATCCAGAATATATAAACAACTCCTACAAATGAACAGCAGAAGGACAAACAACCCATTCAAGCCAAAAATGTGAATAGACATTACTCCAAAGAAGATATGCAAACGACCAACAAATACTTGAAAAGATGCTCAAAAGCATTAGTCATCAGGGAAACGCAAATCAAAACAACAATGAGATATAATTTCAAATCTACTAGGATGGCCATTCGAAAAAAAAAAGCCAAAATAACAATTGGCACAAACATGGAGAAACTGAAACCCACATACAAATGCAAAATGGTTCAGCCATTGCAGAAAATAGTTTAGTGGTTCCTCAAAATGTTAAGTATAGAATTACCACATGACCATTTCACTCCTACGTATACACCCTAAAGAAATGAAACCAAACCCATCGCCATCGAGTTGATTCCCAGTCGTGGCGACCCTATTAATAGGTGTTCAAATAAAAACTCGAACATAACTATTGATAGTAGTACATGTCACAACAGCCAAAAGGTGGAAACAATCCAAATGGATAAACAAAACTGAATGCTACAGAGTCATAAAAAGGAAGGGAAGACTGATACATGCTACGACATGGACAAACCTTGAAAAAATTAACGCTAAGTGAAAGAAGCCAGAAAGAAAGGGACAAATTGTTATGAGTCTATTGATATACAGTATCTAGAATACAAAAATTCATATAAACAGCAGATTTGTTGTCACTTTGGGATAAGTGGTAGGATAGGGGAGTGATTGCTTAATGAGTACAGGGTTTCTGTTTGGGATGACAAAAAAGTTATTCACCATGTGAGGACTCAGGTCTTAGCTTTGTAGGTTTATTAATTTGTAGAGGAGTAGTCAGCCAAGCCAGCCAAGTGCCGTCGAGTCGGATCCGACTCAGTCAAGTCTTCTGGAAACCCTGATGGTATAGTGGTTAAGACCTACAATTGTTAACCAAAAGGTTTGCAGTTCAAATCTACCAAGCACTCCTTGGAAATTCTATAGGGCAGTCCTGCTCTGTCCTATAGGGTCACTATGAGTCAGAACTGAGTCAATAGTAATGGGTTTATTTTTGGTTACTTTATTCCAGGCACTGTTCTGAGAACTTTGCTACATATTTTTAATTTAATTCTGATGTGAAAGACTACTATTATCCCCATTTTGTAGATGAGGAAACTCTTATATAAAACTAAAAAAAAAAAAAAAACCCAGCACCATTAAGTCAATTCTAACTCATAGCGACTCCATAGGGTAAAGCAGAATTGCTCCACAGTTTCCAAGAAGCACCTGGCAAATTTGAACTGCAGGCTTTTCGGTTAAGCAGACATAGCACTTAACCACCATACCACCAGGGTTTCCAAAAGTGATGCATAGCAAGGTTAAACAATTTGCCCAAGGCCACACAACTAGTAACTAACAGAACTAAGATTCAAAACCAAGCAGTCAGAACCTCCCTATCCTTCCAATCTCATTTCTGGCTGTGTTCCACCCTCAAATCCTACATTCCAGTGACAAAGAACCACAAGAAGTATCCTAAATGTACGCAGCTGCTTCTCAACTTGGTACCATTGCTCATGCATCTGTCTCTGCAGGTATCATCCCCCTGCCCTTTACTGGCTGTGGCTCATCTCCTACCAACTGGGTTCAACACATAACCTCTTAATATTTTACTAGGCTTATTATTTACAAATCTGTGTTTTACTACAGGCAGTTAGGTCCCTGAACATGTTGCTGTCAAGTTGATTCCAATTCACGGAGATCTCATGTGTGTCAGAGTAGAACTGTGCTCCACAGAAATTTCAAAGGCTGATTTTCCAGAAGCTGACTGCCAGGCCTTTCTCCTGAGACACCTAAGTGTGGACTGGAACCAGAGGTTCAGCCTTTAGTGTGTGAACCATTTTTACAACCCATAGACTCCTTGTGGGGAAAAAAAAAAAAAAACTATTTGTTTTTGTGTTCCTGGTACTTGGCAGACAATGTCAATGGTCAATAGAAGTTTGCTGGCAGAATTAATGAATGAATGATCTCAGAAACAGACTGCTCAAAGGTAAGTCAGGGCCTAGTTTCAACTTGGGGTAGGCTGAATGCCCTGAACTACCTGTCCCAGACATCTTAGAATGGCTGAGATGTCACCTATGTCTGGTATCCAGTCTTCTTATAGCAAACCTTTCTCATGAACCTCTCCACTGGGCTCAGAGGACTAAGGAGTCCACAGGCAACTGCACCTGAAAGTGAGACAGTGAGAGTCCTAATGAAGTTCAGCAAAAGGAAATCCTATACACTGCAGGTCTCTAAACGCATATCAACCTCTGTGAAGACATTTTCTGAAATGAAATGTGTTCCTGAACTGCAGGTCGTTTTCCACACGTAACAAGCAGAAAAATGATAACCACTTAAAAAAACGGAAACACACATTTTACATTTCAGTCTTTCTAGGGAAGCACCTAGCCCACATAGCTGAAGGCAGTCAGTTTAGGTGATCTTGCCCTACCCTAATCTGCATTTCCTGCATACTGAAACTCCCCAACTTTCAAATGACTCATTAGACACCACAAACTGCTGTCAGACCCCTGCCCTATTCCTACAGCTACTGTAACAAAAACCATTCTGAGCAAAACAAAAAACAGGGAGCTTCCAAAGCACCATGGAAGCAGAAGCTACGAATGTTTAAGAGCTTAAAGAAGCCCTTTAGGGTATGTTACAAACTAGAACTATACTGCTTTGTTTTCTTTTTTAAATTTGGAGGCATTCCTTCCCCAAAATTATCTTCTCTACATTTCCACCTGACTTAGCCAGAAGAATATACATTCTAAACAATCAGGAATTGCGGTGCAAAACTGAGGGATTCATAGCGCGGTCTGAGAGGCAGGGCAGGCCTTGAGAGGAGGAGTATGGTTATAGGGCTGAGGGCAGAATGGGCAATGAGGGGCCTGAAAAGAGTGACCTTAGGAGGTGACATCAAAAAAGAAAGAAACAGTCTATCAAGGGCAAACTTGAGCCATGTGAAAATTTGTCTAAGTCAGTGGTTTTCAAGCCTAACAGACTCAATTCCCTCTTTTGTATAACAAATGTTTCATAATGCCTCTTTTACTATAACGGGGCCCTGGCAGTGCAGTGTGTTAAGTGTTTGGGTACTTTTTCCACTCCTTGGAAATCCCACAGGGCAGTTCTACTCTGACCTATAGGGACATTATGAGTCAGAATAAACTCAACAGCAACGGGTTTGGTTTTGGTTCTTAACTGTACTAAAATTTTTATATACTATAACCTACTTACATACAATTTCAAGAAAAATCAAATACAATGTTCAAAGTATAATATAAAACAAAAATACTTTATAATTAAATAATTTGTATTATGAGTCAGATCCGACTCGACGGCACTTGGCTTGGCTAGCTATGCAAATTAAGTGCCCTGGTACCACTGCAGTACAGGATGGAATAGTCAGGTGCCTGAACCTACATGAAGAATCACCGTGATTTTAAACAGCTACAAATGCAGATGTATACAGGTATGTCATACTCGAGACCCCAGTACCACAAGTGGTATTGCCAAGAGTGACAAGATCTTCCAAAACAGTGACCAACTTAAGTCAGAAAAAGAATGAGGTACAATCTTCATCTCATGATACCTACAGTAACTGTATTTTACAATTGTGTAAGTTCGTGTTTATATGTAAAACAGTTAGACCCTATGCTCATATAACCTAAACATATAATTCACCTATGAAAATATCTAACAGACACACATTCATAGGTCAAAAGTGACAAAAGATGATTCTTTGTGCAAGACTGTTCTGTATACCGCAGGGTATCGGCAGCATCCTGAACCCAGCTCATTACATGCTGGTTGTGCCCCTCAATCCCTATGACAATTAAAGAAACCTTTGCTGAGATCAACTGATCCAAAAGACCTTATTTCAAGGAAAAAGAAAATAACTCTTTCTTCTTCTCCTTTACCACCTTCCCCCCTTCCAACGGTTCCCTAACAACCAAAATGCAGAACTCTGTCTAGTGAGCTTGTATTATATGTAATTAATCTACCGTGGCTTTTGTGGGCTAATTTGGGAACATATTCAGCCTATTCAATACACTCTCAATTTCTGACTCAGAAATAAACTTTGGAATACAACACTTCTATGAATCAGAGGGAAACCCTGGCAGTGTAGTGGGTTAAGAACTAAGCCTGCTAACCAAAACATCGGCAGTTCATATCCACCAGGCGTTCCTTGGAAACTCTATGGGGCATTTCTACTCTGACTTTATGGGGTTGCCATGAATTGGAATTGACTTAATGGCAGTGGGTTTTTTATGAATCAGAAACTTTATTATATACTCACCATGTTTCCTCTAAGTTTTCCAGTGATGAGCTAGCAGCCCATGCACTGTAAAGGCTGAACATACATGTAAAAAGAGTATTGCTATCAGTCTGACAAATATTGGATAATCTATCTAGCTCTCATTTTTGCAGTAGCTACAAACTGTACATTAATTATTAACATATGCATTATTTTTACATTTTAGTTTCCTCTTCACTACAGATATCAATTGACTCTACTATTTACAAATACTGGCAATTTTTCTTTAGTATCTGCTAGGAGCCCTGGTGGTTCAGTGGTTAAATGCTCAGCTGGTAACCAAAAGGTCACCAGTTGGAAGCCCCAGCCACTCAGTGAAGAAAGATGTGGTGGTCTGCTTTCACAAACGTTTTCAACCTAGAAAACCTATGAGTCAGTTCTACTTTGTTCTATAGTGTTGCTATGAGGGAGAATCAACTCAACAGCAAGGAATTTTTGTTTTATTTTGTTTTTAATTCAGTACCGGTAGCAAGTGCTTGCCCTCATCAGACAAAAATGAAAGGTCCCTTAATGCTACTGGCTAAATTGGATTCCCTTGGCTTTCTGCCATCTCCACTCCCCAGGTCTAACGTTCCCTGCGTTCCAAATGAGCACTCACACTCTACACATCTTCTCAAACTCTGGTTTTCAAAGCAGTTAAGAGACACAATCCCTGCTGTCAATACACTGTAGTGGGTGTAGAGAATTGAGTTGTGGTGAAAAGATTCTTTCTTTTCAGTGCTTTTGAATGCCATCCTCACAGAGTACTGTTCAGTTGGTTTCTCTACTAGGTGAGGGTAATGAAATAACCTCTTAATATTTTTTTTTCTCTGTGGGAATACAGAATATGATTCTGTTCTCAGATACTGCATAAGTGAATCTTCTAAGGATCCAAAACAGTATATATTTTTCAACTATTTTCCCCTATGCTGAGGCCAACGCTTGCTCCTTTTGCAGAATCTCTTGATATCAAAAAGATTATAAAGGGGAATCACCTTTGGTTGCTCTTCTCCTTAAGCACCAATATGAGTGTATTCATTTCGATCTCTCTGTATTTGTGTTAACCTACTGCCTTCAAGTCAGTTCTCACTCATAACGACCCTACAGGGCAGAGTAGAACTGCTCCATAGAGTTTCCAAGGAACGCTCAGAGGATTTGAACGAACAACTTTTCGGTTAGCACATGTAGCATTTAAGCATTATGCCACAAGAGTTTCTGAAAGGTAATTCTTGCAAATCTAAGGAAATAAACATTTGGAAAATTTAGACACAACCTTGAAGAGGCTGAAAAATGTTATCTCTAACTAAACACAATCTTTCTCAACCAACTCTAATCAGTAAAGGTAAATAGTAAGTCACCATTTTTTTCCTATACCAGGCATTTTCATAAATTATTTCTAATTCTCAAAACAGTACTATACATTATCATCCTCATTTTACAGATAAAGAAACTGAAGCTTTGAGATTACACAGTTTACACGTGACAGACTCAAAATGTATACCTTTTAGACTCTAAAATCCTGATTCCCCCTGCTATATGAAGTCTGACAATTAAGCCCACAAACTTAATTGTTCTAAGTGCTACGTACCCCATTGATGAATATCACTATGGTCACCTTCAAAGTACTTCCCTTGGGAAGCGATGTGTACCAGCACCTAGTCCACCCTTCATTTTTGGAACTCTTTCTGGAATGGTCACTGCACACACTGGTACCATAACAAGTTTGCACACTTAACTGTATAGTTGTCTGTGAGGGAGTTTTTAGCCAGTAAACAAATAACTGTATTGGAACACTCTCCCTACTTACCTGATCCGGTCCCAGTGGCTTTTCTCTCTACCCAAAGATAAAGTATATATTGAAAGGAAGACATTTTGATGACATTCAAGATATCAAGGGTAATGCACCGACAGCTGTGACGGATATTCCAGGAAAAGAGGTCCAAAATTACTCTGAAGAGAGAATCAGGAGCTGGTGTCAGTGCATAGCTTCCCAGGTGGAGTACTTCTGAGGTGACAGTAGCAATATGCAGCAATGAGGTATGTAGCACTTTTTCCAGGATGAGTTCATGAACTTAATTAGCAGTCCTCATATACTAAAGATGAACACATGCACATCTATGACCCAATTCTATGCACATATATATCCAAAAGAAGCACATATACATGTACAAAGGACATGTACTAGAATGTTCCTAACAGTGCTATTTACAATAGCTCTAAAGTAGGAAACGCTGATGGCATAGTGATTAAGAATTACAGCTGCTAACTAAAACGTTAGCAGTTCAAATTTACCAGGTCTTCCCTAGAAACCCTATGGGGCAGTTCTACTCTGTCCTACAGGGTCTCTACGAGGTGGAATCAACTCAACAGCAATGGGTTAAAATGGGAAACTATACATATGTCCATCAACAGTAAAATGTATAAATAAATGCTGGCATATTCATATAATGCAATACTACACAGTAACAAAATGGATGACCTACAATGTGATGCAGTGTTATGAATTAATCTCACATTGTGGAGCTAAAGAAGACAAACATGAAAGCATAAATACCATAGGATTCCATTTATCTAAAATATAAAAGCAGACAAAACTAATGTATGCTGTTAGAAATTCAGGATAGTGGTTACCCTCTGGTAGAGGTAATGACTAGAAGGAGGGAAAAGGGGGGCTTCTATTTCTTGATACGGGTGCTGGTGACAAGTGTGCTGATTTTGCGAAAATTCTTGAAGTTGGCACCTATGAGACGTGAAACTTTCTTTGTGCACGTAACAAATTTTTTTAATCTTCAAAAATGTGAATGAAACTCAGTTACAAACGGTATCACACACAACAGAAATAGTCAATAGATAACACGTATTATAACAACAGAGTAGTGGAGAAGCACAGCTCTGGAATAAGTGTACCTGTGCTTGAATCTCAATTCTATTACATACTAGTATGACTTCTGGCAAGTTATTTAACCTCTCTGTGCCTTATTTCTTCACTTGTAAAACAGGCCTATTATCTACCTCATTGGGTTACTATGAAGATTAAATCATCATAAGACTTGCAAAGTGCTTAGCACAGTTGGCTATTTTATTAAATATTTGCTAAGTACAAAAGAGTCCTTTATTCTGAGGCAACACAGAAAATGAGAATGGCAAACAAATGCATTTAAGATTTGAATATTACTAGAAAATACACAAAATAATTATTTGGGAAATAAAGACCTTAATAAAAAAAAGTCTGGTGTAAAATGGTGTATCTTAGAAGAGGCCAGACCTAGAAATCTCCACTTTAACAGACCAGGGACAAGCCAATCAGCCTCTCTGAGCTCTTCCCTGTACACTCAGGGCTGGCCCTGATGTTTGCTAAGATCATTCCAGCCCTTTACTGCTCTTCAGAACAATGAGTAATAAGAGAAGGTCCTGATCAGGAACCAAGAGGGCTGAGCTCAACAGCCAGGCTCTCTTATTCTCCAAAAAGAATGCTGGGATCTCCTATGCCTCTGCATTTCATCTAATGCTTAAATTTTTTAAATATCTATCATGTCTCTGTGACTCAGGTTCACACTTCCCAGAGGCTTTTTAGAGTAAATAAACTAACACTTCTGATGAGTCTCAAAGAAGAGCCAACTGGGTTGTTGTCAGCAATGCTGTAATAATATCCCTAACTTTCCAGGCCACATTAAGTCATTGTTGTATGTCATCAAGTCAATTCCGACTGACAGTGACCCTATAGGACTGAGTGGAACCATCCTACAGGGTTTCCTAGGCTGTAAATCTTTATGGGAGCAAATCACTGGGTCTTTTTTCGGTGACCTTGCAGTTAGCAGCCAAGCTTTGAACCACTGTGCCAGCAGGACTACTCGCATATTAAGTAGCTACTTATTAAACACCTACTCACATACCAGGCACTGCAATTAATGCTTTATTCCCAATTCTCACAACAGATTTTCTAGGTATGTATTATTCTTCCTGTTGCACAGATAAGAAAACTAACGCTCACAAAGGCTACCTTGCTCACTGGTGTCGAAGTCGGCTTGCCTGGCTCCAGAACACATGCTCTTTCCACAAACCACAGCATTCTGATTCACTTCACAATCAATCATGTTTCTTCCTACTTGTAAAGGCTCTTCCAATAGGGCTGTTCAATCTTTGAACGTGAATAAAACAAGTTGTATAAATGATAGAGTTTTAATTGTTTAATTATCTTGAAGTGTATTTCATGGCATTATGTGTGGAAAAGAACTTCATGTAAATAGCCATCATGGCGCCTTCCAAATGGGGCCAAAAGTAATCAGTTATCATAGCCCAATATTTTTTGCCATTGACAGTCACAGCCTCTCCTCATTCGTCTTGGAAAAAATAAGGGCCAATTATTCCACTAGACCAAAATCCACAACAAATAGTAACTTTTGGGGGATGAAGTGGATGTTCTTGAATCTCCATTGGATTCTCATCACTCCAAGTGCAACAGTTTTGTTTGTTAACAAAACCATTCATTCATAAATGGGTTTTGTCACTGAAGATGATTTTTCGACCAAAAGCAAAGTCAACTTCCAATTGTTGCAGAGCCCAGTCAGCAAATACACAGAGCAATCTACGGTCACTGGATTTTAATTCCTGAGTTAAGAAAAAACTTCATAAAGGGAAAGCTTTAAGCTCAGGTTCAAAATCCTCCAAATGGTGGTCAACAAAAGGCCCCAGTTCTTGTGCTCTGTGAGAAATGGATTTGAATGGTTTCTTCCCTACACTCTGAAGAATGGTGGCAATGTTTTCACTGGGATGTGCAGTTTACTGATGAACAGGTGCCGTCTGATTGGCAACAGACCAGATAGTCTCAAATTTTTTGAATTAAACATTGAATTGTTCTCTCAGTGTGACGATTATGCACATCATAAATTTCACACAACAGCACAGAATATGTGGCAAGCAGAATACTCATTTTGATAACAAACTTTAATAATTTCTATGCATTGTGGAACCATGTAACTTCTCCCAGCTATTTATCAAGACTAATCAAAAAAAGTGATAAATATGGCCACTATAGCATCACAAATATTACTGCCTTAAGCTGTCAGAAATAGGACATCCTTATTAGAAGACCCTTTATAAGGAAAGGTCACTAAGTAAGGTAATTTAAAACAAGAATAATCTACTTAAGTGGAAAATCAGTTTTGGATATTTTTAAATGAATGCTTACTTTTTGTTTCTAAGTGAAATTCTCTTCCTGGATCTATTTAAGTGAAATACCGTATATTAAAGCTATTTGTACTTAGCAGTCTTCCTAATGGTAGGTCAAAGCTCCTAAAAGACATTTATTTACATTGCAACATCACCACATGTCTGTCATAGATGAATTGTTTCTCCTGCCCCCACCAAAAATGTGTGTAGCAGTTTAGCTAGACCATGATTCCCGTGTGGGGTTCCCATAAACTGTAAATCCTCCTTCTATGATGTTAATAACAGAGGATGGCAACAATTGTGTTGGAGGGGCAGGACTCAAAGCATGAGACTGTACTGTGCCTTAAGGAAATCTCTTGGGAGTAAAGGAAAGGGAAGCTAGCAGAGAGTTGCGGACCTCATACCACTAAGTAAGCTGAGGCCAGGAGCAGAATGCATCCTTTGGAACAGACCCTAGGTCCCTGCACTTCAGAAGCTCCCAGTACAGGTGAAGTCTCACAACGAGGACCCTTCTCCAGAGCTGACACTCTGAATTTGGACTCTTAGCCAAATTTTTCTTTGTTAAAGCCATCCATTTGTGGTATTTCTGTTATGGCAGTACTAGATGACTGAGGTAATCCCCAAGTGTTCACACCAGTCCTGGCCTAGAGTGGGATCTTAGCAAACATATTTTGAGAACCATTCCTCCAAATCTTGGTTACCAAAATGCTCTGCTAATAAGGAGGATGCAATCCAACAAAGCACTTTATTATCTTAAACGTCATGATCAAGATGAAACATAATATAAGGGTTACTGGACTTCCTCCCTGCTATAGGGTAGTCTTCTCTAGGCCGAGTAGCACCGTAATCATCAGCAACAAGTAATTATCAAACACTTACAAATATTTATCAGAGTACTCAGCATGCCTTCCCTTCTTTCTCTTTCCTATCAGGTTGGGCAAGCCCCAAGTTCCTCCCATATTGGTGGAGATCATCCAGAGACACTCCAACCATACCTTAACTGTACCTCTTTTTAGACTCCTAACCTCTCAACTGCAACATAATTCCTTCCTCCTCCTCCTCAATCATCAGCTCAACACTGAGGTAATCAGAAATTTTCCCTATGTCTGTCATACCTATTCCAACTTCCTCTGAAAAGACAAGTTGTTTACCAAGGATTCACTGAACGTGTCAGCATATCTATCAAAATTTTTCTTTAAAGACTCTCTCTTCCTGTAGAGTATAGGGAACATATGTGTACCACAGGAGTTCATGGGTGGCACAGACGATGAAGTGCTCAGCTACTAGCCAAAAGGTTGGTGGTTTGAACCCACCCAGATGTGCATCAGAAGACAGGCCTGGTGATCTGCTTCTGAAAGGCTGCAGTCTTGAAAATCCCATGGAGCACAATTCTACTGCACACACACAGGGTTCACCATGAAATGAATCAACTCAACAGCAACTAACAACAATAACAACAAAAAAGTACCAGACCAGGAGTTAACAGCTAGGGTTCTGGCCCACTATCCTATCTTCCTATGCAATTTGGACAAAGTACTTACTCTCTCTAGCTTCTGTTTTCTCAGTCATAAATCAGGGGCTAAATTAGATCAGGGGTTAGTCACTAGTTCCACAAATGTCTTAAAGGCTCATGCACTGATTGAGGGATTCATGAATCCCCCCCACTCAAGTTTATATAAAGAATTACCAGTTTATATTTGTGAATTTTTCTGAAGAGAATGTCTATGGCTTGCATCAAATATTCCCAAAAGTTATAACCCAAAAATTAACCATGCCAAGCCAAGCCAAGTGCCGTATTTTACTGAGTACTTACTATGTCAGGCACTATGCTAAATGTTTTCCATATATTAACTCATTTAATCCTCACAATTAGTCTCTGAGATGGTATCATTATCCCCATTTTACAGACAAAGCAAGTGAAGCAGAAGGAGCCTAGACTCAAACACAGTACTAAGATGGGTGAGATTATCTCTAAAGCTTCAAAATCTTGTAATTCTCTACAGCTTCAAAATCTTCTAATTCTCTATCAGCTCAAATTAATAAAGTTTTTCTCTAGTCAAATTCTCTGTTCCATTTCACAACCATTAGTCCTTTCAAATCTTCACACAGAACAACTCGGATTAACCTTACCTAAACAAGAATACATTACAGAGTTAATTTCACTCAAGGCTCAAAAGGCACTTTTCAATTCCAGTCTCTTGTAATACTGGGATTAACCAAAAGATGTATCTGAATCTAATTACTAATTAAAGTCTAAAGTTGAAGGAAGAGTAAATAAGCTGGAGAGCTGGCCAGAAAAGAGGATGCAGTGGCAGGAATAGCGTGTCACCTACCGTTCATCAACCTTCAACAAGACTCGAGAACAAAAGACACATGAGTGCAAGACCTGGGTGTCCCATGTTGGCTGATTTCTGCCTCTACTCCCATAACTTTAAAACCACAGACCACTCTTGAGCCAACTCCTGAATTACTCTTTACTTTTAAACCAACCCCAGACTGCAATAAGGAGTGAAAACTAAGCGAAAGGCTTACAATTTTTGTGGCCAGCCACCAGTTCTGGTAAGCTCCAACCACAGTAACAGGATTTGGGGTCACGCAGTTCCACTTATAAACTGCTTTGTTGGTCAGCCCTCCTCACCCCTAAATTACTGGATGGTGGTTGTTAGGTACCCTGGAACCGATTTGGGACAGAACGTTATTTAACAAATGGCTGCAAAGTACAGCTAGTCGTTGGTTCTTTTCAAAGGCTGTCAAAAAACCTCCACATCTTAAAGGGAAGGTTGTTGCAACTTTATCCCCAGTCCTCATGCCCTTTTTCCAACTAGTCTGTGTAAGAAGAAGAGAAGCAAATGAGGGAGAAAGGCGCTCAGAGGAACGGCCCTGGGTGCTCAGATTATATCTTTTTCAAGAGTGATGCAACAGTGTCAGGCAGAAATCAAGAGGAGGCGCTGGGAGCCTCGGGAAGGAGAAAACCAGTGTCGGAGTTGGAAAGCTGGGCGGAAAATGGGTTACGAAGGATTGGGTAGCAAGGTTATTGAGAAAAGCGCAGAGGGTAGAAAGGTCTGGTCTCGAGCAGTAAAGCGGACTGGAAGGCAGTGAGTGCAGGGTTCGGTGGGGCCTGTGGAGAGGCAGGAGGAGGAGGGCCCTCAGGGAGGGCAGAGGGTCCAAGCGGAGAGGAGGCAGCGGGAACACAGCCGGGGCGGGCAGAGAAGGCTAGCATCCGTAGGGGCCTCGGAGGAACGGTCCGAGGGCTCCGGACATCTGCCAGGGAAGATAGGGTGACCTGCTCTGCGGTGTGGGAACTGAGGGTGACGGCAGCGGGCCAGGAGATCCCCTTAGGGACAAGAGGCGGTAAAAGGGGCTGCTACGGTGCGGGGAAGAGACTAAGAGCAGCGGCGCAGCGGCAGGAGCGCCCTGTACCCAACACACCAGGACGAGGGAAGAACACAGTGGTGTCAACGCTCGGGGTCAGCGGGAGTGAGGAAGATACCGTCCGAATTTGAGTTGAGGCGGGGCGCCGCCACAGAGTCCCGGATTGGGACTGAAAAGAGAGAGAGAGGCCCGGCCTCAGGCGCGGACGTGAGAGAAGAGGTTCGAAAGGTGGAGGGAAAAGCCCCTGGTCGGTCAGGGGCCCGCGCTGGCGCTCTCACCGGGACAGGTGCTTCAGGATCTGCTTCTTGATGATCCCGGCCATACCGGCCGCAGCCCGCGTGGAAGGCAGGCGAGGGTGCGGGCGGCCGGGGCCTCCAGCCGTGGAAAAGAGGCGCCCTCTCACCTCGCCGCGGCGCGGGGACCGGATGCCGCCGCCATGGCGCTCTCCCGCCCCTGCCCCGGCTCCCGGAGCTCCGCCACGATCCCACCCACCCGCGCGGCGCCGCCGCCGCCGCCGCCGCCAGCTCACAGCTACGAGCAGGTCGCGCGCCGCCCGCCAGCCCGGCTCGCGGCGGCTCGAGGCGCGCGCGGCGAGGGGCGGGGCACGCGCCGCAGCGGCGGCGGCGAGGGCGCGCGTGGTGGTGAGGGGGCGCGCGCGGCACCGGGACGCCCACACCCGGGCCCGGGAGGAGGTGCGGAGCTGCCTCCCACTGTCCGCCCATATGCACCTCGCGGAAGCAGGGTCACAAAGGCTTGCCTGTGAAACTGGGTTCGTTCCCAGGCAATCGCCTTGAAGTATCTGAAGAGGGTGACGTGCTTGTAATATTTTTTTTTTACTGAAATTCGCTAGATAATTTCGCAGCTCCTCGATGGCAGGGTCCATTTCTCGATCGTCCCTTCACTCAGTATTTGTTCAACATCAACACTAAACCAAGCATCACAGTGGTAGTGAGAAGTAGTCTCAAGGACCTTACAAGCCTGTAGAAGAAATACCCGCAAAAAACTGAGGTCTGCTGCTAAACAATTGAGAGAGGAGCTCCTCGATATCATCTTGGGAACCCTATTAGCCTTTACCAGGTTAACTAATGGACAAGTATTTATTTACTTAACGCTTGAGAGGTGCCAGGCAGAGGCAACCCCTTCCAAACTGGAGTGGGGAGGCAGAAGAAAATGAAATGATAAATTGTTTAAATTGTCTAAATTGTCAGAGGGAAACCCTGGTGGTGTAGCGGTTAAGTGCTACATCTGATAACCAAAAGTTTGGCAGTTCAAATCCTCCAGGTGCTCCTTGAAAACTATGGAGCAGTTCTACTCTACCCTATAGGGTCGCTATGAGTTGGAATCCGCTCCACGATGGTGGGTGGGAAATTTGTCAGTGACTTGAGAAATCAACTTCTTCCTTTTACAAATAAGGAAACTGAAGCCCAGAGCCCAGGGGAATAGGTGAGAGAACTTGTCCATGGTCACAATTGGTTAGTGAAATTCAGAAATAGGGCCCACGTGTTCTGACTCCCAGTCGGTGCTATGTCCACTATTTTGCTCATATACTTAAGTGTAACCTTTATGCAGGGACACCTGTAGACGCAACGACAAAGGTGAAAAGGTGGTAGTTCTCTAAACTAAAACTTTAAGCCAGAACCGGAATAAAATACTCGCTGAGACAGGTTTACAGGAAGTCTGGCCACCAGCTAATTTTAAATTTTGAATTTACTCTTGTGAATAGCTAATACATGTACATAATACAAAAATCAAAGGCATACAGCCGTAAGTCTGATTCCTGCGTCTGTCAGCCATTCTTTTCCTTAAAACAACTGCTACATTTCCAGAGATAGCAAATAAATGTTTAATTTTTAAAATAATTAACAGACTTCATGCTTTTTTTTACCTATCTCTTAATCATCGTTAACTTCACTCTTCCCCAGAACCCAGCCCAGTGCCTTCGAGTCGATTCTGACTCAAAGAAACCTTACAAGACAGAGTAGAACTCCTCCATAGGGTTTCCAAAGAGCACCAGGCTGATTCAAACTGCCAACGTTTTGGTTAGCAGCCATAGCATTTATCCACAATACCATCAGGGTTTCCTCAAAATTACCCAAGAGAAGCAAATTATCCTCGGCTGGGCTGCTTTCCTATCCAGCGCAATACAGCAGGACTGCATACTCTTATCATTTGTTGCTCCTCTGCCCATTCCTTGCCACTATACATGCCAGAAAACTATAGGGCCTACAGAAAAAGAGATTACTTGCCATGATTATTGACCACTACTGAAAAAGTTAAACAAAGTCCACTACCGTCAAGTCTATTCTGACTCATAGCAACTCTATAAAGTAGAACTGTTCCATAGCATTTCCAAGGAGTGCCTGGCAGATTTGAACTGCTGACCCTTAACCACAATGCCACCAGGGTTTCCTGGCTGCTGCTACTCCTTCCTAATTTGACTGTCAGCCAAGGAAGGCTCGGGACAACTTGCATTTACAGATTCTTTTCTGGGGCTTTTTTCCCCCTTGTTTTCTGTTTTCACTTTCATTGATTTCTGCTCTTTATTATTTCCTTCCTTCTGCTTGCTTTTGCATTTATTTTGCTGTTCTTTTTCTAGACTCTTCAGGTGAGACCTTACATTGAGAATTTTTCCTTTTTTAATGCATGTGTTCAGTACTCTAATTCCTCTTAGCAATGCTTTAGCTGCATCCTACAGACTCTGATGTTGCATACGCATTTTTCACTCAGTTCAGTGTATTTTATTAAGACCTCTGTTTTGATCTGTGGATTACTTAGAACTGTGTCCTTTAGTTTCCAAGTGTTTGGAGATTCATCCTCCCTGTAGAGTTATATTTGGAGTTTCTTGACAACGGTATATAATTGGCTCATGTTTTTTGATTGATGTACTTAGACCATTTATACTTAGTGTCATTACGGATGTGGTAGAACTTTAGTCATTTTTTGTTTTCCTTTTCTTGCTGTCCTGATGGTTAGTGAATATTTTCTAGAATTTCACTTTTATGTATCTATAGTGTTTATTGAGGTATAATATACCACTTTACTCTCCTAAAGTGTACAGTAGTTTATAGTATATTAACAAAGTGTGTAATCATGACCACTTTCTAATTCTAGAACATTTCATGTACCCCAAAAGAAACACTGTTCCCATTAGCAGTCACTTCCCATTCTCTCTTCTCAGCCACTGGTAACATCAACTTTACTTTTGGACATTAAATGGAATCAACAATATGTGGTTCTTTATAGTTTCTTTCACTTTGCATATTTTCAAGGTTCATTCATATAATGAAAAGTATCACTATTTTGTTCCTTTTAATGGCTGAGTAATATTCCATTGTATTGACATACCACATACTGTTTATCTATTCATCAGTCAGTGGACATTTAGTTGTTTCCACCTTTTGACCACTATGAATAATGCTGCTATAAACAATTACGTACAAGTTTTTATGTGGACATATTTTCATTCCTCTTGGGTATATATACCCAGAAGTGTTTTCTTCTGAGAGTTTAATAGGTTTAGTTCTAACATTTAGGGTTTTGATACATTTTTGAGTTAATTTTCCTATAACACGTGCTATAAAGGTCCAACTTCATTCTTTTGTATGTGGATATCCAGCAGACTTCACCTCATTTTTTTGGAAAGGCTATTCTTTCTCTTGTCTTGACAATATTGTTAAAAATCAATTGTCCATAAATGGAAGGGTTTATTTCTGGATTCTCAATTCTATTCCAACGATCTCTACATCTAGCCTTATGCCAGTACCACAGTCTTAAGTATTGAAGCTTTGTAGTAAGGTCTGAAAGTGGAAATCTATAATGTTTTTATGTCTTTGGTAGTTTTTAGTGGTTTCCTGCAGGTATTACATTATACATACATGACTTACTACAGTCTACTGGTACTATCATTTACCAGTTTGTCATCTACCACTTATGACTCTTTACCCTCTCTCATTTATAACTGTCTTAAATAATTTCTCTGTGTATACTGAGATCACATTAAAGTGCTATAATTTTTGCTTCAATTAAACCCTCTTTAGAAAATTTACAAGAAAGAAGTCTATTGTACTTACTCATGTTTGTTTACTGTATTCTACCTTCTTCACATTCCAAGATTCCTTTTTAACATTTCCTGTTTGTCTGTTTGTTTTATTATGACTGAGTGAAAATGTACATTCCCGTGTAAATTTACATGCCCACCTATATGCTGCTTCCGCTGCTCTCCCTGCCCAGTGACAGCACACTATTCCTCTCTGCTCCATACATGTCTCATCCTCCCAACTGTCTCCTTTCCCGTCCTCTCCACCCACTCTCCTTCCTCCAGCCAGAGGTCAGCAGGATGATATCCTATAGATGCATAGAACCATAAAGTGCATCCAGTATATGGTCACTCTGCATCGCCAAGTCCAATCCATTCGTGTCCAAAGAGTGGACCTTCGTTATGATTTACGGGCAAGGGCAGCATCAGGGCCAGGGGCCATGCTCCCAGGGGAACCCCAAAGCTGCTGGACCATCAACTGTGATCTTTCAGTGGAGGTCTCAGGGTGCACCCCTTTTTATTCTTGTGTTGCCAGTGAGACTCAACTTAGTGAGCTCTTTTTGTTTTGAGATACCTTTTAGCCATTCTTTTATTGTAGGTTTGTTGGAGACAAATTCTTTCAGTTTTCCTTCAGCTGACTGAGGATTTCTTAATTTCCATTTCCTTTGTAAATGTTCTTTTCTTTGGCTCTTGAAAAATGTGTTACTTCCTCCAGTTCTCCATGTATTTTTAAAACTGTACTTTAGATGAAGATTTGTGGAACAAATCAGCTTCTCATTAAATAGTTAGCACACACATTGTTTTGACACATCAGCACTCTCCCTTCTCAACCTTGGGCTCTCCATTACCAGCTCTGCTGTCCTCTCCAGCCTACTAGTGCTTGCTCTTAAGTCTCGTTTAGTCTTGTTTTGTTTTATGGGCCTGTCTAATCTTTGGATACAGGGTAAACCTCAGAAGTGACTTCATTACTGAGCTAAAACACATGTACAGAGGTAGTAGTCTTGGGGTTTCTCCAGTATCTCTCAGGCTAGTTAAGTCTGGTCTTTTCTTGTTAGAATTTTGTTCTGCATTGTTTTCCAGCTCTGTCCAGGACCCTCTATTGTGATCCCTGTCAGTGAAGTCAGTGGTGGTGTCTGGGCACCATGCAGTTGTACTGGACTCCGTCTGGTAAAGGCTGTGGTACTTGTGGTCCATCACTGCTTTGGACAAATCTTTTCCTTGTCTTTCGTTTTCTTCATTCTCCCTTGCTCATGAAGCGAGACCAGTGAAGTACCTTAGATAGCTGCTCATAGCTTTTATGACTCGAGACACTACTCACCAAAGCTGAGTGTACAGCATTTTCTTTATAAATTATGTTACGCCAGTTGAGCTAGTTGTTTCTCAAGACCATGATCCCTACAGGCTCCTCAAGGAGTTTGGATGTGTCTATGGAGATTCCATGTCCTTGCCTCATACAAGCTATGCTGGCTTCCCCAGTATTGGGTCCTCCTTGATTTCTATTGAGAAATATACTGTCATTAGAATTGTTTTCTCTCTATAAATAAGGTGTGGTTACTCTTGCTGTTTTCAACATTTTCTATTTATGTTTAGAAGTTTGACTGTGATGGGTGGTTGTGAATTTGAATTTAACCTAATTGAAGTCCACTCTGCTGCTTCAATCTGTAGATTTCTGTCTCTCCTCAAATTTGGGAAAATTTCAGCCATTATTTCTTGCAGTACATTTTTTGCCCCATCTCCTGGGATTTGGGGTATGTGAGTATTATATCTTTTGCTATAGTTCCTGAGGCTCTGTTCATTTTTCCATGTATCTTCTGTTGTTCAGAGTGGGTAATTTCTACTGTTCTAACTTCAAGTTCAGTGTTTCCTTTCTCTTCCATTTTGCTGTTGAGCCCATCGACTGAAATTTTCCCTCCCTGCTAATATTTTTAGTTCTACCATTTTCATTTGGTTATTCTTTGTATTTTCTATTTCTTTGCCAAGAATGTTTGTTTCATGTTTCTGATTGCTCGTTCAGTCATTTTTATGATTGCCTCTCTGGCTTGGCTCTAAAATCTTTGTCAATTCTATTATTTCTGTGGCTTTGGCATCTACTGGATGTCTGGTTTCATTCAGTTTGAGGTCTCACTTGTGTTTATTATAAATGATTTTTCAATTGAAACCTGGACATTTTCATATTACATTCTGAGACTATGGATCTGATTTGAATTTTCAACATTTTGCTAGCTTTTTCTGACCCTGCTCCAGCGGAGTAAGCGAGGCTGCCCCTTTGTTACTGCTAGTTGAAATTAGCAATCTAGCCTCCCCACTTAGCCTCCTTTGACACTACAGGAGTTTCTCAACCCTGCTGGACAGAGGTAGTAGTTCTAGTATCCTGCTAGGCATTCACTGATAACTACTTGATTGGGAGAAGCAGAAGTGCCTAGTTACTCCTACCCATGAGGCCTCCACTGACATCCCAGGGATGTAGCTTCATCACTGCTTCCTCTGATACCATTCCAGAGTTAGGAGGGGCAGGAGGCACCTCATTGCTGCTGGGTAAGAATAATCCCAGCTCCCTGCCTGACATTCTATACCACCACCCCAGTGGGTGGGTTGAGGTGCCTCTTACAGCCTCATAAAAGTAGAAGTCTAAGCCTCCCACATGAGTTTTTTTGCTGTTGTGGATGTGGTAGGCCCAGTTTTCTCTATGGCACTTGGCTGGACTACAGTGGTGACATGGATTGAATTGTGGCCCCCCAAAAATATGTGTAGCCATGTGGCTGGGCCATGACTGCCAGTATTCTATGATTGTGCTCCATTTTGTGATTTTCCTGTGCTGTATGTTAAAGGATTAGGGTGGGACTGTAAATCCCTTCGTAAGAGTACCTCCTTGCTCCACTATAAAAGGGAGTTTCCCTGGAGTATGGCTTGCATCACCCTTAATCCTTTCATCCTCCAAGAGATAAAAGGCAAGAGAAGCAAGCAGGGAATTGCAAACCTCACACCATCAAGCAAGCAGCACAGGGAATTTCAGACCTGAGGTTCCTGCGCCAAGATGCTCCCTGGACAAAGACTGATGCAATACCGGACTTTCCTCCAGAGCTAACAAGGGGAAAGCCTTCCCCTGGAGCAGACACCCTGAATATGGACTTGTAGCCTACTGGACTGTGTAAGAATAAACCTTCCTTTGTTAAAGCCATCCACTCTGTGGTATTTCAGTTAGAGCAGCCCTAGCTAACCAGAACAAGTAGTTATTCTCTAAAGTCCTGTTCTGTTAGGCTGCCCTTTTCTTGGTCTTGTGGCTAGGAAGCAGGCTTTGGTTGGAGCCTTTTATGCCTGTGTCCATTGTTGTTGGGGACTTCTGACTTCTTCAGCTCCAAATGTGGGATACAAGGCAAACAGAAAATCCAGGCAACTTACCATCATGGGTATTAGAGCCCTTCTTTCTACCTTGCAGATTTTTCATATTTATATACGAACTACCAGGGTTTTTAGCTGTGCTTAGTGGGTAGAAATGGAAGAAAGGGGTTTGACTCCATTTTCCTGTAAAGAGAAGTACATACTTTCTTTTTTCTTTTAATATTTTTAAACATTTTATTTGAAGTAATTATAGATTCACAGGACATTTCAATAACAAATGTCCTGTGTAGCCTTCACCCAATTTCCCCAGATGGTTACATCTTTTTAACTATGTTAAGTTCTGTGCAGTGGGCCCCCAGCTCATGGTGACTCTGCACAACAGAACAAAATGCTGCCCAGTCCTGAACCGTTCCCATGACTGACTGCAGACTAGGCTGTCATGATCTTGTTTACACTGATTTTTTAAAATTCTTTTTAGTATTTTATTGTACTTTGAGTTTACAATTCGTCATACAAAAATTTACACACACAGTGCTATGCAGCCCTAGCTGTTCTCCCCACACTGTGATAGCACACTTTTTCTTTTCACTCATGTTTATTCAACCAGCAACTATTCCGCTCTGCTCTCTCATTTCACCTCTGGACAGGAGCTGCCCAGTTAGTCTCAGGTATCTCCTTAAGCCAAGCAGCACACTCTTGGCCAGTATCATTTTATGTTTTATAATCTAGTCCAATCTTTGTCTGAAGAGTTGACTTCGGAAATGGTTTCCAACTCGATGGCACTTGGCTGACTTTGGCTTCAGGTCTGGACTAACAGACTCCAGGGGCCATGTCTTCCAGGACCCTCCAAATGTGCTAGACCATCAAGTCTGCTCTATATAATAAAGTTCAAGTTCTGCATCCCATTTTTTCTTGATCTGCCAGGGGCTCTTTGCTGTGTTCCCTGTCAAGGCAGTCAGTGGTTCTGGCCAGGCACCATTTAGTTCTTCTGGTCTCATGCTGCTAGAGTCATTGACTGATTTTTTTACGTGGATTGCTAGGCCTTCTTTCCTAGTCTGTCTTAGTCTGGAAGCTCCAGTAAAACTTATGTAGCATCACATCTCATCATGCAACTGGTCACACCCTCATGCAACTGCCAAACTACATCATAACCACTGAGAATCGTGACTTAGCTAAGCTGACACACAACCTCAATGATCACAGTGATCAAAATTAGTAACACCAACAAGGAGCAAACAGACCACTGTGTCTGCCTATAAATGTGACTTAGAATACAACTACGCTGCACCCCACACTGGTGAGCGGCGCCTGGGGTCTTAAAAGCTGCCAAGCTGCCATCCAAGCAAATGGTCCCAACTCAGCAGGAACAGATGCTCACCGAGGGCCAAAATGGCATGCAGTAAAGACAACCGAGAAGACAGAGAGACCCACAAGAGTGGGTGCCTACATCAACTTGGGACCGGAAGAACCGGATGGTGCCCGGCCACCACCAGTGATAGCCACGACGGAGCTCACAGAGAGGAGCCTCACTGACAACACAAGAATAAAAAGAGGTGCATCATGAGATCTCCACTAAAAGACCTCAATTGATGGTCCAGCGGTTTGGGGGTTCCTCTGAGAGCATGGCCCCCGGCCCTGATGCTGCCCTCTCCCATAAATTATAACAAAGTTCCACTCTTTGGACAGGAATGGATTGGACTTGGCAATGCAGAGTAACCATATATTGGAAGCCCTTTATGGTTCTATACATCTATAGGATATCATCTTGCTGACCTCTGGCTGGAGGAAGGGGAGTGGACGAAGAGGAGGGAAAAGGAGACTGTTGGGAGGATGAGACATGTATGGAGCAGAGAGGAATAGTGTGCTGTCACTGGGCAGTGGAAGCTGCATATAGGGGGGCATGTAAATTTATATGTGAATGTACATTTTCACTCAGTTATGTTAAATAAAAAGAAAAAAAAGAATACAACTACAAATGTGTAACACAAATGCTATCGTGAGGAAACATGCATACAAAATCAAGAGCAAGGAACATTCTGTTAAACAAAAGTGAGTAAGGTTATCAGTATCATAAAAGACAAAGAAAGAGTAACAAACTGGTTTACACTGAAGACACACAACCAAAAAAAAAAAAAAAAACAGGATCCAGTACGAGACTGGGAAAATACTACCAAAATAAACAGATAACACTGAAATATGGTTATAAGATTAAATTACAGAATCAAGATTGTATTTCCTGAGTTTGATAATTAGTTGCATAACAGTATGTACCCGTTCTTAGGAAATATATACTGAAGTACAGAGGTACACATGGGTTGAAATGCAATCATATGAATCTCGGTAAAGGGTATATAAATGTTCTTTGTAAAATTCTTACAACTTTTCTGCAAGTTTGAAATTATCCTGTATTCTCCATAGAAGAGCAAAGATAATAAGCAATAGGTTTCATTCCTGCTCTTATGTGATACATTATTCTTGATGCTGTATTTAATTTTATGCCAACAAGTCTAATACTTAAGCTTTCAAATGACAGGGAAATAAATGTCCTTATTTAGTTAACAAACATCATGAATGTTTTCACAAAGAACACTGTACCAGGCAAGCCTTCAGGTCACTACTGACAGAGAAACAGAGAAACACGATTATGGATTGAACTGTGTCTCCCCAAAACATGTTTTGCAATCCTACCCCTTATATCTATTGATATAATCTAATATAATGTAACCACTTTCCATAAACACAAGGTAATGTAATCTAATCAACTGATCAAGGTCATAACAATGTAGGAGAAACCCTAAACCTAATTACTTCTGAGTTATGCAAAGAGCAGCACAGGCACAGGCAAGGAGCTCAAATATATCAAAGGTGATGGAGATGGCATAGGACTGAACAATGGTTTCCTTCTATTACGCACATGCTCACCGTAAGTCACAGCAAACATAGACATGGACAACAGGCCCAGATAGATGGTCTCTGAATGACACTCAAGGGAGATGAATCTGTAAGTCCAAGAACTCTACGGAATGTTGGCTACTAGGAACTGAAACAGACAAAGGATATCCTCCTAGATCCACACCCTGAATCTGGACTTCTAGCCTCCTGAACTGAAAAAATAAATTTTTGTGCTTTAAAGTGATCCACTTGTAGCATTTGTTACAGCAGCACTAGAAAATTAAGACAATAAAGCAAGACAAATTTTCTCCTTCTGTTTCTCAAATGTATCTGACAACCTAAAAGAGAACCATCTGATTAAAGCTATGTAATCACGGAAACACTTACCATCACTAGACTTTTTCAATACAGGATGCCCATATTAGCCACAGGCTAATTTGCAAGGATTGTATTTTTCATGCATGGAGCACTGCTGGTGTAGTAGTTAAAGAGCTCAGCTACTAATCCAAAGGTTGGGAGTTCAAATCCACCACCTGCTTCTTTAAAACTTTAGAGCAGTTCTACTGCATCCTATAGGGTCACTATGAGTCACAATCAACTCAAGTGCAATGTTGTTTTTTTTTTAATTTCTCATGTAGCTTAGAATCAAGACCGGCATTCTGATAAATCAGTGAAAATGATGTGGGCTTTAACTACACCCACAATAGCCTCAGATCTGCCCACAGAAAAAGTGCAAGCACATTATTCCACATCTACACTAACTTCTTGCACTGCTGACATTCAGTAGTGTTTCTGTGTGCACCAACAGGAGTTCTCCTATTATACTTTATATTTTAGAATTAAAATCAGATGCCTAGAGGCATAAATCAACAGCAATAAAACTGTCTTCTTCAGAGTCTCTTAGGAAGGAAATATCTTATTATCACTTATTTCAATTATCATTTGCCCAAGAAGTTGATAACTATAAAACCAATCTTAAGAATATCTATGCCTACTTTTGTTCATTTCATTTAAAGCTTGTTAAACTTTCTAGTCATAAAACTATTTTTCTAAAACCATATAAGACATTTTCTTCAAAGGCTAGAAATGTTTCTAGAATGATGATTGAAATTTACACGCACACTCTGGAAAAAGCTTAAAAACCTAAACAGGTTATCTGTGGGCTTCCTATGCATGTACCTAAAGACACACTCAGATGGCTCTGAGCCTGATGGAGCTATGTAGAACAGAAACTTGCTGAGTCATGTAAAGCTCAGTTAGCAAGGCTTCCCCTAACAATCTCTTAAAGAGTACAGAAGATTTTAGTAACACATCTGAGCTACAGAATTCTCTGCTCTTAAAAGTCACCGTTATATAAACCAGTACTTTTGAAGACTTAAGTTGATCTTTAAAAAATCTATTCCTAGTCCTTTGTTTACTTAGACAAAGTGGTTTCCCTGCCAAAATGAGCCCTTCTTCAAAGCATTCACAAGTTTCTAGGAAAAGATCAACCCACCTACTGACATTTCAGATTCCAGATAAAAATCTTTCAAAAATTACAGACACACACACAGTTATATTTTTTGAGTAGAATAGATAGTAAGTCAGTTTTGCAAACTGACTTTTTTTTTAAATAATGATTCAAAATACGAAAAAGAGGTGACAAACCATGCACAATACCTTGCCCTAGTTCAGCATAAAAAATTTAAAATGTACCATTTATTACATAAAGTCCTATTGACGTAAAAAATTATTAAGCTGCGCTATTTATTATTTTAATCAACACAAGCACTACAGGTGTTAGATTTAGCTAAGTCCTCCGAGAGTGGAGGGAAAGAATGTCATGCAGCCAGTGTGCTGAAGACAGAAGTGAGCTATAGAAACACAATTAGAATGCTTCATCTCCTTTATAGTACACAAAGAATACAGAGGAGAGAAAAAAGGGAACACACTTTTTTTAACTAAAAGAGTTAACAATTTTATTTCCACATGTCACAATACAAACAAAGATGGCCTTTTATTTATTTTATTTTTGTTTACTACTCCACTTCAAAACTATTCTCTCTTTGATAGAAAGGGGGAGCAAGTCTTCCTTATCGTGCTGTCAGAAAACTCCCAGAGTCACAGCACCAGGACGGCCTGGTGAAGTAGTACAAGTAACATAAAACTGATACAAAGAGGCTGCCCTCCATCCTTATCTGTCTGGTCGAGTCATTCCTGGCCGCGTGGGTACCATCATGGGACGGGCAGGGGGCCTCATCATTGGGGGCCCAGGCATCATTGGCATGTGGCCTCCCATCGGTGGCCTCATTCCAGGAGCTGTAGGACAACATAAAGAAAAAGAAAAAAATGGAGTCAGAAAAACCCACTTATGAGAGAGTTTGATGGGACTTCAATTAAAAAAAAGGGTAGCCCCCCTTGCAAAATGCTGGAAAAAGACATACTTGACAGAAGAAATGCAACGAATTCAACCTGTCTCTAAATCACTTAGACATTCTCAAACAAAAAAACAGAGAGATCAGCACAAGAACCATGTGGGATCACGATCTAATGATAGTAAGGGGAAAACTATTAATAGACTGCTTGCCAGTAATCGCCTGGGACATTAGTTCCCTAAACTGACCTTTTTGCTAACTCAGGGAAATTCTCAACTAATCACATGTTTTTTGCTCAGCTCTTTTGATTAGTTATAGCCACCATATAACCGGAGCTATTTCATGAATGTACACAGGCACAGAGGACAATCTTACCACTAAGCGTTTGTTCGGAGTTGTAGGAAAGGTGAGCAGGAGGCCCATGCTGAGAACCTGTTAGTAACCATACTTAGCTCAAGTCAAGAAAAATAACAGGCAATAATGTGATTTTTAACAATTAGCACACACACAAAAATCGGACTTTTCTAATGCATTTTAGAAACTATTAATGATTTTTTTCAAAAAGTGTTCCATCAATATACCAGTCAAATAAATAAGCCTTGTGGGGAGGGAAGGAACAGAAGGGCAGAGTTGGGGAGGAATACACGCACTTCAATAGAATGAGTAATGTCCTACTTGCTGAGCTGGATGGTAGGTTTATGGGTATTCACTTTATTATTATGCCTCATAATTTTCATGTTTTATAGATATATATACATTTATAAAAAATGGAATTTTAATGCATTATTTTTAACTAAATAATTTTGTTTAAATGTTTCTGGTGAATGGCTCAAGAGAAAATATTATTCAGAGCTCAGTAAGGCCTTGAATCAAAAAAGTGATACACAAGCTTATGCAAAGGCACAAAATCTAAAAGGCATAGAACTTTTTTAGGATGAATTTCAACAGGAATAGAAAATAATACTAATACCACACAAAAACTCATATTTAATATAACCTGTATTCATGCATTTCTTAGAGGAAGTTGATTCAGATCAAAGATTTAGGACTGGCAACCCGAAAAATGTCAACATTTGCTTACACAAAGAAGCCTAGATTTCTTTTGTTGAATTTTAAAAAACATTTTATTATGGAAATGTTCACACATAAACAAAAGTAGAAAAAAGTATACTGAACATCCATTTACCCATCATCCAGCATCAATTATCATCAGCCCACAGTCAATGTTGTTTACCTATATACCCACACATTCCTACTCCTGCTCCCATGCTCACACAATAATGCAAAATCACACATTATTTTATTTCAGCTTTTCTTTATAAACACTCAGGAGATCTAGCAACACTAAGCCTGCATTCTCAAATGTCAACACAAATTAAAGCTTGAGTTCTGCAACTGCAAACCCTCAGAGGTGTCATGCATTCCTCAAGTTTACTGAGTCTCTAGGCCCTCTAGGAATCTGAGTTTTCAACACTTGATTTAAGACGGTTAAAAATATCACCTACATCACTTTTGGGAACACAGGAAATGTCTTTATCTATGTTCTCCAGTCCCTCTAAGTGACAACACATAGCAGGCAACCTGAATGCTTCCGGCTAGGAAGTGCCTTTAATACCTTTGCACCTCATCTTATCAGCTGAATTATAGGTTTCAGTTGCAACTGTTCCCAAACCTGGTTATGTCTGTTGTATTTATTGCTGTAATTGTATTTACTGTTATAATGGGAATATTCCACAAGTCAATAAAACATGCAGGTAAAAAGAGAATTGTTTCTATGAAAACTAAGTTGATACTGAGAAAACCTCAAGCCATTATCCCCCAAAAAATTCTCAGAAATTTGATAGGTAAAATGATCGTAAGTGATTGGGACTAGATTGCTTCATAAAGTCTGTAATCATGTCAAATAAATGGAAACTAAAGTTGGTGAAAGATACATTACGGTGATAAGTATATTCCTTTATGGAGACAGATACAGTATTCTACCCAGTAGACCCACTCAAAAAACAAAGGCCCTCAATCCATTCCAAAAAGATGTGCAAATTAATATATATTCATTTTGAATGTTGAAGTGTTTGGTATATAAGTACTTTTTACCTTTCTGAGTGAAAAACTACCATGTTCAGAAAACCCTGGTGGCATATAGTGGTTAAGAGTTGCTGCTAACTAAAAGGTCAGCAGTTCAAATCCACCAGCACTCCTTGGAAACCCTATGGGGCAGTTCAACTCCATCCTGTAACACCACTGTGAGTCAGAATCAACACCTCAGCATAAGTTCCTTGCTGTTATTGTTTTCTAACCCGGTTTAAGCCCTTCTTGAGATAGTGATCTGCCCTAGTTAACCTACAAGATTAAATTATCAAAGTAAATCTACAAATCAAAACAGAAAAGTAGCAACAAGCTACTCTTCTTCCTATCCCACTAGAACAAATTCATCTATCCTTCTCTTCACTGTAAATGCTATGACATGTTGATTCCAATTCACAGCAACTTCACAGGACAGAACAGAACTGCCTCACAGGGTCTTCTAAGCTACAGCATCTTTATGGAAGCAGACTGCCAGCTCTTTTCTTCCCCAAAGCAGCTGCTGGGTTCAAACGGCTGACAATCTGATTAGCACCTGAGTGTTTAACCATTCTGCCACCAGAGCTCCTTATTAGGAAAGAGCCAAAAATCAGGATGAAGCAAGGATGGGAAGAAAGGAAAAGAAATAAAAAGCAAACTATATTCTGTTTGCAGAAGCACAACACTTTGAATACTATCCAATTATACTGACAACCAAATGTTTATTTTACCATTAAAGATTCATCAAATTTAACTTGTTTCAATATTATATTTAGACAACTAATTAAAAATTCCATTAACTGGAAAAACCAAACCACAATGGTGCATACTGGAAATAAAAAGATTCAAACTTACCAGGTCCCACTGGCATCATCCCAGGAGGAGGAGGGCCCATCATTGGCATCATGGGCGGGCCCCCCATATGGGGTGCTGGCATCATCCCAGGGCGAGGAGGACCCGCTGAAATAGAGAATATCAACATTTTACTCTTCTTAATAAAACCACACAGTCTCATGAATTGGTCCAAATTCTGTAACAAAAAGCCTCTTATAGATCCTTTTATAAGAGCAGATCTATAAAAATCAGCCATGTCATAAACTCTAACTACTTTATGACTAAAAAGCAAAGCAAAACTCCCAGACAGAAGCATAAAATGAAGTCAGATTTCCCAGGTTAAAAAAAAAAAAAATTTCCACATAATTTTAATTAAAACCACCATCAGCAAAAAAGGATTGTACCTCCTGTGGACTGAAGAGTTTAGGCCCCACAAAGATAATTTCAGGTATTTTTTAAAAATCCAAAACTTGTATTTAAAAGATTCTTTGGAAATACAAAGGCTTAGGTGCAGACCTAAATATTCCTTATAGTATCACTTATAATAAAAATTAGGAACAGCTTTGGTATACAATAGTAAGAAAAGGATGAGGTAAATTAGAGTACCTTCATACCAGACAATTCTGTTATTAAAAATAATGGAACAAGTACCAGCCATTCAGGGTGTGCAGAGAGAGATGTACTTGCGGAGTTGGTCTGGGTAAGGTCTAAGGTCCAGGGCAGTCGGCACCATGAAGTGCCTGCAGGTCATCAGTGGTCCATGTGCATTGTCATTATTAGCTGCCATCAAGCAGGCAACCTTATGCACAATGCAATTTGACTGCTGTGATCCATGGTGTTTTCACAGGCAGATTTTTCAGAATCAGATCACCAGGCCTTTCTTCTCAGTAGGTCTCAGTTTGAAAACTCCACTGAAATTTGTCTAGCAACACAGCAACACACAAGCCAGCCCCCACTGACAGACAGGAAGGACTGTGCTTGACGTGCACTTGCCAGGAACAGAAGAACCCAAGCCCCCTGCACAGAAGGTGAGACCTCTACCACTGATTTGCCATTGCCCCCTCCCACCACATTGTTGTTATTATTACCTGCTATTGAGTTTAAGTGGATTCCAACTCACGGCAACCCCGTGTAACAGCAGAGCTGATCCAGAGGGCTTTCAAGGTTGTTACCTTACGGAAGCAGATAGGTGGGCCTTTCTTCCAAGGCACCTCTGGATGGGTTCAAACTGCCAACCTTCTAGCTAGTAGTTGAGCACTTAACTCTTTGCTCCATCCAATGACCCATGACCCACATCACCAAACCAAAACCAAACCCGTTACTGTTAGCTGATTTTGACTCACAGTGACCCTACAGGACAGCGTGGAACTGCCCCATAGGGTTTCCAAGTAACAGCTGATGAATCTGAACTGTCAACCTTTTAGTAGCCAAGCTCTTAACCACTATGGCACCAAGGCTCCCTGACCCACATGCGTGGGCAACTATTCCAAACAGCCTAATGTGTTTCTACTCATGATTACTTGCAAGACTGACTTTAGCTGTCTCAGCTGAATTTCAATCTGAACCTTTTCAGGAAAGCCAAAGAACTTAGAGCCTAGTTACTCCATCTCCAACTCTGTGCCATGCAGAAACAAATTTGCTGACAGCACAGGCCTTAGATCCTTTCTACTCTGAATTATCCAATTCTTGCCTTCACAAGATACACACGTTGCTGTTAGGTGAGTTAGAAAATAGGAGGAAAGACTGAGCAGTTTGTCAGTGATTTCAATCATCCAATACTGAATTCACAGCAGTAAATTAAGTACCCAACAATATTCATGGAAACACTGGTGGCTGTAGCACTGGTTAAGTGCTACAGCTGCTAACCAAAAGGTCAGAGGTTCCAATCCCCCAGGTGTTCCTTGGAAAGATTATAGGGCAGTTCTATTCAATCCTATACGGTAGCTATGAGTCGAAATCAACTCAACAGGCAATGGGTTTGGGTTACCAACACCTAGCTCAGACAGCAGCTCATCTAATCACAGGCCCATCTGCCCTTTCCATTTGAATCTGTCTCAGACTCACACTTGGGATACCACAAATACAACATCCTAATAATAATGCAATCAAAAGATAACTTTAAAGCTTTTCCAGAAACTACACTGACAAAGTTGTTTTCTGTTACTAAATACGCATTAATTCAATAGCCATTTGAAAGTCAATTGTGAGATTATTTAAGATAATCTTAATTTTAAAACATAAGACTTCAAACTTACGGAGACTGGGGGGAGGCGGGATCATTGCCCCTGCTGGAGGAGGAGCAGAGAATGGAGTAGGAGGTATCTTTCCTTGTTGAAATGCAGCCGCTTTGGAGGAGGGAGCGAGAAAAACAACACATAATGAATCAGAATTCAACAACTGGTTTACTAAAATAACTGCTTTATTTTAAATGTTTAATAGTTTCAAATTATTTCACTCTAAAAAGTATTCATCTAGCTACTACATTGTGGCTGCTATGGTTAAAATGGCAATCAACCAGTTTAATCATCCGCAGTTTTGTTTGAAAATGTGTGCTACATGCCCAGAGGCCAAACTTATGAAACTTCTTACGCTTCCTGTGCATGCTGTACTGAGTCAAAACAATATCCAATTTTGGTTTACCAGTTTTAAAATTAATGCACTGAGGTAGGAGAAGCAGAATAGACAAACGGGGCCCAAAGAAGATAATGATCTTAAAGAAAAGTCCAGTACAGTCAACTTTTACTTTTTCTTTCAGATAACGAGGCACAAATGAGAATTTATGACAGAAACAATAGAGCCTGTCATTTGGCTTTAGAAGGGAGTCACAAAAAAAATACTCAAATACACTCTCCCCAAGTCTATTCTTTAACTTAATCACTTCCCAATTCTTGTGCTGTCAGCAGCCTATGCATACATGATCTATTATATCCCAAAACTAGTACAAAAGAGGTCAAATGACCCAGGTCAATCACTGATAACTGATGAGAACCAGATCCCAAAAGAAGGACCCAGAGTGGAGACTTATAAGCTACTTATCTGCCTTTGAATAGAGCCTGGGCCTGTATAAGGTCCTTCTCCAATCAAAAAGACACCTCCACATCCTGTGTAGGAGGACACTTGGTAAGCACTAAAGGGAAAGAAGCTCAACTGCTGTCTCAGTAGAAGACTCATTGTCAACATAATCACAGACATCATAAGGTACGTCCCTGAGGGCTCACCTCCTTTCCTCCAAAAATCTATCCTTAAAAATGTTTATATATCCTAAGTTATTTTACTGCATATGCAAAACTAGTTGGAGAATGTATAATGCTAACCTTTGACACCAAAAATTTCTAACATCTTTTCAAATGGGGAGAAGAGATTACATTTTAACTCATGTTTGCAAACATAAGGAACATCTGGGACTTATTTCATCATAATCTAGAAGGGAAGAGGAAGCAGATGAAGGTATTCAGAGGTATTCAGTGGTTCTCAACTGGGCTCATTCCCCTCCCACTCCCAGGGACCTCCACAAAGCCTGGAGACATTTTTGGTTGTCACAACTGGGGTTTGCCAGTGGCACCTAATGGGTGGAGGCCAAGGATGCTGCTAAACATATTACAATACGCAGTATAGCCTCCTAAGCCCAAACAAAGAATTATCCAGCCCAAAATGTCACTAGCGCTAAAGGTGAAAACCTTGGTATTAATAAAACAAGACTAACCACAATTTGATAACTGCTGCAACTGATTGATGGGGGAATAGCAGATTCACTCATTAAACTTGTTTATACTTTTCCATAGTATTTCCAGTTTTTAAAAACCAAATCACAATGTCAATATGTGCCTTCCAGCTCTGGGGTACAATGGATACACTGATTTTAAAAGGTCATGTTCAAATATACCAGGATGATCTAAAGCAGAAACGCACATCTTTCTCTGACACTGTCTTGGACTCAATTAGCCTGAACAACAAGAGTGCTCCTAATTAACAAGAGTATGGCATGTGCCACAAAGGTAAAAAACATACCCAGGCTATTCTGACATATTAGTTAATTTCTCTTTGACCCTATTTGTTAGGACTACAAGGAGTAAGAAACTCAAGTGATGTCTCACAAACTTTTCAGACAGAACTGTAATCCTACACAATGCCTCTTCCTGCTTTAATAGGCAGCTCTAAAAACTATAGATCACTACAAAGTTTTACATAAATTTGCCGCAAAATTTGTTCCCTGTCTATAAATATTAGGCAACTGGATTATTTTCTGCCCTACCTCACAGCTTAACCAATTATCTGACTACTGTATCCTCTATAATAAATTTCAACATGTTCCAACATCCCTGGGAAACCAGTGATCTCCTATTTCTTTCATTAAACATGTCCGAATGCCTATTTATCATTCACAATGAGCTGCTTCTGTAAAAACAACAGCGAGACAAGGATGACAAAGAATGGGACCATTCTTCCACATCACAATAGGAGATTGAAACTTACTTGTTTTATCAATCAGGCTCTGAGCCTGCTCTTCCATCCATTTTTGATAGTAGTCTTTCACATTCTCTTTGTGCTTTCTACCACTGCAGTGTGTCTTTCTCACAGATGGCTGTCACACAAAAAGCTCACATAAGTCACAGAAACAAATTTCCAAAATTAGAAATTTTTTAAAGCCTCACCTTAACAAAAATACCCTGGCTAAAGGGTCACATATAATAAATATTATCTGGCAATAATACATTTGCTAATCCATCCACTGCATTTATTACCTAGACCAGAGGACAGTAAACTATGGCCTGCAGGTCTGCTGTCATTTTTTTTTCTTTTTAACTGTTATTTATTACAGCAAATGAATAAAGTTTCCGATATCTATCAACTATCAAATCTATGATAAACCCTCACCCTGCCTCCTGCCCTTGTAGCCCTGTTTATTCTTCTTCTTTTGTTTATTACGAGTGAATGAAAATGTACGTTCCCATACAAATCTGCATGCCCACCTATATGCGGCACCACTGCTCTCCCTGCCCAGTGACAGCACACTATTCCTCTCTGCTCCATACATGTCTTATCCTCCCAACAATCTCCTCTCCCCTCCTCTCCATCTACTCCCCTTCCTCCAGTAAGAGGTCAGCAGGACAACATCCTATAGATGCAAAGAATCATAAAGCGCACACATGATATGGTCACTTACAAAAAGAGTTTTAATGGAATACAGCCACATTCATTCATTTATACATTGCCTATGGTTTTCACGCTACACAGACTGACTGACTCCGAAACCACCTGGTCTGCAAATCTCAAATGTCTACAATCTGACACTTCTAAGAAAAAATTTGCTAACTCTTGATTAACAGCACAATGCCACTTTAATGCCCTCCCTTAAGCTATTCTCTGGCAAAATAATATAGTTTACATACATTGAAACAACACAGTTTATGAGAATGTGTTTTTTAAATGACTATGGGTCTATAGTATCAAGTATACACCTCTTACCCACTAGTTCTGTTGTTTTTAATAGTTTCATTGAGGTGTAACTGGCATGTAAATGCCACATATGCAGCCTTTTGTTTTTTAACATTTACTCAACATTTAGTATAGGCCAGACACCATAGGATGCTATGTACTTGGTACTGTCTCAACCTTGGTCAAAGTCATTATCATATGGTACAACAGAATACTATCCCAAAATAATAAAGTATCACTGATACATGCAACAACATGGGTAAATCTAAATAACACTACGTAAACAAAAGCCAGTGCAGAGTTAAGACTCCATTCATACAGAAGTTCTAAAACCAGCAACACCAATCTTTTTTTATGATTGAATGAAAATGTACATTCCCATATAAATTTGCATGCTCACCTATATGCAGTTCCCACTGCTCTCCCTGTCCAGTGACAGCACACTCTTCATCTCTGCTCCATCCATGCCCTAATCTCCCAGTAGTGTTCTATCCTCTCCTCTCCTCCCACTCCCCTTCCTTCAGTAAGAGGTCAGCAGGATGTTATCCTATAGATGCACAGAACCATAAACTGCCCACATGATATGGTTACTCTCTGTTGCCAAGTCCACTCCACTGCTGTCCAAAGAGTTGATCTTCATTATGATTTGTGGACAGGGGCAGCATCAGGGCCAGAAGTCATGCTCCCAGGGAACTCCGACACTCCTGGACCATCAATTGCAGTCTTTTAGTGGAGATCTCAGGGTGCACCCCTATTTATTCTTGTGTTGCCAGTGAGACTCAATTTTCTGAGCTCTCTATCGTGGCTATCACTGGTGGTGGCCAGGCACCATCCAGTTCTTCCGGTCCCAAGTCAATGTAGAGACCCACTGACATGGGTCTCTGTCTTTTGTATTCTCTTTCCCCCATGTCATTCTGGTCCTCGGAAATCATCTGATCCTGTTGAGTTGGGACCATGTGCTGTACCCTCAGGTGGCAGCTTGGCAGCTTTTAAGACCCCAGACACCACTCACCAATACTGGGTGCAGTAAGCCCTCATTAGCAAAACGCTGGTTGTGCCAACTGGCCTCGATTTCGCCTGAGAGTAAGGTCCCCGACTCCCCGCCCTAGCTACTCTGTCCTTGCAATACTGGGTACGGGTGGAAGGAGTACTGACACTAATCTTTTGTAGTAGCAGTTGTTCCCTGGGGTACAGAAACTGGCTGCAAAGGGACACAAAGGAACTTTCTATTGTGACAGAAATGCTCTATATGTTGTTGTATATATCAATTTGTACTCAACTGACAAGCCATTGACTTGTACAGGTAGTCCCCAACTTACGACAGGGTTTCATTTCGATGCCTCAGTCATAAGCTGGCTCTCACGTTAAGTCTCTATCTCTAAGTTTTTATTATTATCGCCTTCCGTTAGCAGCATCTTTAATTCACTCTGTCTTTGGAGACTGGCAAGAGGATAACATTAACAAATTACCCACTGAAACACTGTATGCAGTACATATTATTAACAATAAAAAAATCTATTGTTATAATGTAGATTGTGACTTACTGCAACCCTAACAGAAAGAACTGCCACACAGAGTTTCTAAGGAACACCTGATAGATGTGATTTGCTAGCCTTTTGGTTAGCACTTCCAGCATTTAACCACTTCGCTACCAGGGTTTCCACTAACAATAAGATGCATTCCCCTCCCCTCAACAAAAAGGTGATGAAAGTTGTTCATCCCATTTTGTTGTAAGTCAGGAACTACCTGTACACATAAAATATGGGCATTCATTGAATGTAAGTTATAATTTAACAAAGTTGACCCCCCAAAAAATCACAAGGTTACTGTATTCTATCTACAGAAAAGGGAACCGAGACCTAAACAATAAGCCCCTCACTTCAAACCACGTAACTGGTTAAGTGACAAAGCAAGACCTAGAACCCAGATCTCCATCAGATGCTCCTCCTGGTTTCATCACTATGCTTACTCTTCACATGGTTACCTCCACCGCAGCTGTCATGGATTGAGCTGTGTCCCCCCAAAAATGTGTGCAGCAATTTGGCTGGACCATGATTCCCAGTATTTTCCATTTTGTGATTTTCCGATGCTGTAAAACCTAATCTCTGCCTGTTGTTAATAGACTGGATTATATTAAACAGAACTAGGATGGGACCTTAACACCCTTCCTAAAGTCACCTCCCTGCTCCAATGTAAAGGGAGTTTCCCTGGAGTGTGGCTTGTACTTCCTTCTATCCTACAAGAGATAAAAGGAAAGGAAAGCAAGCGCAGTTGGGGACCTCATACCACCACGCAGCAGTTCCAAGAACAGAGTGCCTCCTGTGGAAAGGAGCCAGGGTTCCTGCACATCAGAAGCTCCCAATCCATGGGAAGACTGACAAGGACCTTCCTCTAGGGCCAGGAGAGACAGCCCTCCACTGGAGCCGACACCCTTAATTTGGGCTTTTAGCCTACTCAATTGTGACAAAATAAAATATATCTTTTTAAAGCTATCCACTTGTCATATTTCTGTTAAAGCAGCACCAGATGACCAACAGAATAGCAAATGTAACTATTATCATATGGGCAGAGATGTTCTTGTCACAGTGTACATTTCAAAATGCTGCTCCCTGCCTCCCACACCCATTTACACAACACAATAACTTCCCTAAACCTAATAATAAAATCAGGCCTAAAGAATCAACAAAAGTTACTGTACTGACCCTTATTTTATTTTACATTTCAAGTCCACTCCAAGGAACCACTTCTATGGCCATAGAAATTTGCTGCTGTTTTCTCAAGATACCGTTTTAGAACAACTGCACTACAAGTGTTCTGATGTCTGTTATAAAGAGACAGTGCTTACAATGAGATACTTAGCCATTGTCTGAATTCTGGCTTTACCAGGATGATGAGTAAGTATACAGCACTACAAACCAAAAGCAAACCTATTGCCAATAAGTCAATTAAGACTAATATCAACCCTACAGGACAGAGTAGAACTGCTCCATAGAGTTTCCAAGGCTGTGAATCCTTAGGAAGCAGACTGCCAAAGCTTCCTCCCTTCGGGCAGCTGGTGAGTTTGAAACACTGATGTTTTAGCTAACAGTTAAGCTCTTAGCCATTGTACCACCAGGGCTCCTTTACAACACTATAAAACAAACAAAAAACCCATGGCCACTGAGTCAAATTAGACTCATACCAACTCCCTTATGGACAGAGCAGAACTGCCCCACAGGGTTTCCAAGGAGCAGCTGGTGGACGTAAACTGCTGACCCTTTAACTGGCAGCCACACTCTTAACTACTACACCACCTACCACCTCCCTCCCCACAAAAAACCACCACCATCACACTGATTCCAACTCACAGCAACCCTACAAGAGAGAATAGAACTGTTCCACAGAGATCAAGGAGAACCCAACAGGTTCGAACTGCCAACCTTTTGGTCAGCAGACACTGCACTTAACCACTACAACATCAAGGCCCCAAAACTGCAGGAAGGCTTTCCTTTTTCACTATACTGGCATTTGCACTAATGATGCCAATCTCTTGGCAGAGACAATCCTAATGTACTAGTGAACACTGTATTTTTTACCACCATGCATTCACAGAAGACAAAAATCAGTTTCAATAAGACTACCCTTGATGAAACAATAAAATGATTAATTTTATTGAATCTCAACTCTGAATTCATGTCTTTTTAATATTCTGGGTGACAGGTGACAAAATGGGAAGTACGCACAAAGCTCTTCTGCTGCCTGCCAAACTATGATGGCTGCTAGTTCAAAAAAAGCACAAATGCAGCTGTTCACGCTGTGAGCTCTACTGGCTGTGTCTTTCAAGGAACACCCATTTGAGTTGACTACATGGCTGAGAAACAAACTGGTTATCTGGGTATCTGAAAAATCAACAAAGTAATTTCAAGAAAAACAATTATAAGGATAAAATTCAAGCTTTCAAGCAAAACCCAGAATTTTTAGAAAACCTTTATCCGTCACTACTGAATTTGAGAGCTTCCTGGTATTTAAACACATTTCTAATTAGATGTTAACTGATATAAATGAATGTGAATTGTGAGAAATAGCTATGGTCCAGGAGTGGCACACTTGCTGAGGGCACTCCTAACAGCAATATGGTGACACACATGTATATACAGCTCTTCTGCTCGAAGTGAATGTTTCTGACACTATCAAACTGCACTAATGGTCAGGTTCCACACTAATCGAGCAGTGTTTTCTCTTAGTTGTTCTCAAAGCCTTGGGAGATATACCAAAACACAGCGGCTGAGTCACTTAAAAAAAAAAAAAAAATTTAGCACAGTTTGGGTGAAAGCTTACACAGCAAATTAATTTCCCATTCAACAATTTACACATATTTTGTTTCATGACATAAATAGCTACCCCCTCAATGTGACAGCACTCTACTCAAGTCCTGCCTGGATTCCTCATTTCTGTTTGCCCATCTTTCCTGTCCCTTCCTGTCTTCTGAACTTTGTTTGGGGGCAGTGCTGTCCTTTTGTTCTCACACGGTTGACTATTCTGAGGAATGTGTTTCTCATGGGTGTTACTCACTTTGTAGGTCTGCTGACTGTTTGGCTCTTAAGGTTCAACATGAACTTTTAACATTCTATAACCAAATCTACCAACATATGGAAGAGATATGTAACCACTATTTTTCAGATAACCAAAACCCTGTATCACAAAATCACATGCAGTAAAAGATTTGTTCAAAGCACAAAACAGGCAATGAATTTTAATGCAACATAATATGAAAAGCTGAAATGATTTCAGATTCCACAATGCAACTAACCATCTGCTGACTTGAAGTGTGGTATTAAACACCCACAATTATCTGGAAAGATTATTAAAATGTTCCCTTTTTTCAACCTTTACCTCTTTGAAGCTGAATTTTCTTCACACAGTTAAACCAAAACAACATATTGCAACATATTTAATGCAGAAGCAGATGAGAATCCAGCTATCTTTCATTATTAAATAAGACACTAGAGGTTTGTAAAAATGTAAAAACTGCTCTTCTTCTGAATTTTCTGCTTTTTAAAAGAGCTATTTTTCATTTTTAAAATATTACTTGTTACATGCTTAAAGTCTATTGCTACTTTTAAGTTAATTAGTAAGTATCTTTAAGTTTTAACTTCAAATATAATAAATATTGGCAGATATGGCCCACATGACCCAATGATTTTTAAAAATGAAAAGAGGTCCTAAGAACCGCTGACACATACATTCAGGAGTTAAAAACTGCCTGGGCTCACATCAGCTTCGTACAACGTAATAGTTTTGTGACATCTAGTCAGTTATTTAACTACAGTCTGCCTGTTTCCTTCTCAGCAAAACTGAGATGACACTAGTACCAACCTCATAGGATCACTATGAGCAGTAAACACAAGACTACATTTGGAATACTGAACCACTCGATCTTAAAGTTGCTATTATTTGTTAAGCAGTTTTCAATCAAGTCGAAAGTACTGTTTCAAGTCAATCCAATTCTTTCTAATCACATTAATCTAAGATTTTAGTGCCTTCACTCAATTAAATGTTTGAGTTTTAGGACATTTCCTGGAATTTACCTGTAAACACTTTTCATCTTCAAACTTCCTAAGGCTTTATTATTCAGGGTATCCAACGAAACATTAAGTGTTACAAGATTACTAGTTCTTGCCAATACTCTTCAATTACAAATACAGACAATAGAAAAGAATTAATAACTCAGATTATTTTCTTCAAGCAATAGACCTAAACCACAGAAGGCTGAAAAGAACTAAAATCACAACTAAAGGCACAACTACTTATCAAACATAACACTGTGATAAAAAGACCACTTACAGAGTCATGGGTGAGGTATGTATCGCAGTAGTCACAATAAAACCTGGAAAAGAGAAAATGAAAACCAGCTAATAGGCGCTAAACCACCGAAACACTGCTCACTGAAGGCTGAAAAATAAATAAGTAAGTAATAAAACACCTCTGATTTATTCACGAATACACAACGACAAACAACGCGTTCCTGACAGAAATCAGGCTTTTTCGTTGCCTTAAGCGGGTGAACCTCCACTCAAAAAGGAGTCAAAAGTGTCCAGTCTCCCTGCGGTCTTCTCCGACCCTCTCCTTTCCTTAACGCTCTCGGGAGCCAAAATCCATTCTCTACACCTCCACAAGCTCACCAGTAGCAACCGCGACCACCCCAGATTTCAGGTGCGCACTCACTTAGGCATGCTGCTCCGCGGGCCGTTGGCTACTTGATTCCGCGCCGCCCGGAAATGACGCACACAACTAGCGCCGTCGCCGCAGAACTGCGGTAAGAGGCGCGATGATTTCAGAAACCTAGGCCACCCAATCAGCCGGCGGAGCCGCTGTGCGCAGCCGCTTGTGGCTGAGCGAGGGGCGGGACTTGTCCCTTCCCTTCATTCCTTTGCTGTGCAGAGCTGGGGGTGCTACGGGTCGTTGAGAGGTTCATTCCCATGAATTTAATCGTGATTTTTGGATGTTCTCAGATCGCGTTATTGTTCTTTCAGCAAGTATCCATAGATTCCTTGCTGTGTGTCAAGTAGTGCTATAAATGTTGAGAAACGAGCAGTGAACAAAACAAACAAAAATTCCTGCCTTCGCAGAGCTGGTATTCTAGTAGTGGAAAACAGATAATAAAGATGTAAAAGTTAAATGAAGCCAAGTGTTATGAAGAAAGAAAATACAGTCGGGAAGCGGAGAGTTGAATTTTGAATAAGATGTTCCAGGAAAGCTTGCCAAGAAGATTAGTATTGAGTGCAAACCATCTTACGTAATATCTGTATTTTGAGTCCCATTAATCCCAGGAGGTGTTTGGACCTGAGATTCAAGTCTCATCTCTTCGCTTTGGGCAAGTTATTTAATATTTCCGAGTCACATCTGAAATATATGGGTAATAATTCTTATTTATGCGCTTTAAGGGAAAAATAAATGTGAAAATGCTTGTCGAGTGTTTGTACAGTGTCAGTACTAAAGCCTCTGTAAATGGTAGTTATCGTGAGTAAACTCATAGGAATAACTTGCCGGTCCACAGCTACCTGTTCTGGCAACAAGTCGAATCTTCCGAACCTGCTGTATCAGACGACAAATTGTCCCACCTCCGTATTCTACAAAAGGAAAATAGGTGCTGGGATATGGAGAGGAGGAGCCCTTGAATTTTCTTCCTAAATTTTCTAATGGTGGAGTTGAAGCCCAAATAATAACAGCCATTTTACAAGTGTTTACTATGTCTTCTAAAAATCAAACCCACTGCCATTGAGTCGAGTCCAACTCATAGCTACCCTACAGGTCAGAGTATAACTGCTCCATAGAGTTTCTAAGAAGCACCTGGAGGGTTTGAACTGCAGACGTTTTGGTTAGCAGAAGCAGCACTTATCAGTACACCACCAGTTTCCTTACCCTGTCTTAGACACTTTAAAAAGCAGCCACAGTGGCACAGCACAAGGGTGCAAACTGAAAAGGCCACTGTTGGAACCCATCAGCTGCTCTAGATTACAGCCTTGAAAGCCCTATGGGATACTTCTACTCTGTGCCATAGGGTTGCTATGACTCAGAACCCTTTTTTTAAAATTGCTCAACAATCCTATCATTCCTATTTGCAGAAGAGGAAACTGAGCTTTACCAAAGTTTAATATACCATGAAAAGCATATCCTTGTTAAAGGGAAAAGTTCATTGTACAGGGAAGTTAGCAAGCTTCACTGCTGTAATGAAGTGGTTAATCTCAGCATCATTAATGGTAGAACAACTAGATATTGTGCATCTCCTGCTGGGTACCAATGTTAGGTTGATATCATCAGCTGTGATTGGTCTCCTCACTTTCCATGGTTCACTTTTTCTCCACAGCACTTAAATTCATCTAATCATCTAATCTATTTTGATATTCTTACCAAAAATGTTTAATTTGAAATTGAATCCTGTTTACAGAACTGAATGGATGGTGAGCGCAAAGGAAAGAAAAAGACAGCAAACTTCCAAAACGTGGCAGATTCTACAGAACAGTGTAACTCTTCAGCAAGTCAAGACAAAGATATTCTAGATTTAAAGGGTTTTATGAGACATGACAACAAGAAGCAGTACATGGTCTAGGGTCAGAGCGTAAGTTGGACAAACTGATTGTAAAGGACATTTTGGAAAATATATCTGGACCTTATGTTGCATTTCTGTAAACCCACCTTTGTCAAGAGGATAGATTAATCAGTTGTGTTTTGATTTGTGGTAACCACTAATCCACTTTGGCCTCTATGCATTTGCCTGTTCTATCATTTATTTTATTTTACTTTTATTGTGATTAAGTGAAAGTATACAATCCAAGTCAATTTGCCAAATAAAACCTGAAACACATGCCTGTATGCAACTCTGTCTCCTCTCCTCACCCTGTGGCAGCATACTCCTCCTTTCCACTGTACTTCCAATATTCGTTCAACAAACACTTGTCCCCTCCTCTTCACTGCCGTCCACTTCTAGAGAGGAGCTAGTCAGACAGACTCATAAATATATTTAAACCAAGAAGTATGCACATTGCCTGCATCACTCTATATTTTATACTCCAGTCCAATTTTTGTCTGAAGAGTTGGCTTCAGTACTGGTTTCTGCTCTGGGCTAGCAGCAAGTGCAGGGGACATGTTCTTAGGGAACCCTCCAGGATGTCAGACCACTAAGTCTGGTCTTTTAGTAGAGTTCTAGATCTGTACTCCACTTTTTCTCATTCTGTGTCAGGAACTCAACATTGTTTTTCCTCTCAGGGCAGTATTTGGTGGTGGCCAGGCATCATCTGGTTCTTCTGGTCTCATGTGGATGTAGTCTCCCAATCGTATGGGCCCTTCTGTCTTCTGGGCTCCTATTTTCCTCATGTCTTTGACATTCTTGGTTTTCATCTGCTCCAGGTGGGTTGGAACCAGTTGATGTTCCTTAGATGGCAGCCTGCTGGCTTTTAAGACCCCAAGCATCACCCACCAATATGAGATGCAAAACGATCTCTTAAACAAAAACAAAAAACTAATTATGCCAGTTGACTTCAGTGTGTCCTGAAACCAGACCCCAGACCTCTGACCCTGCTACTGTATCCTTTAAAATGTTGACTTGTATTTAGAAAACCTTTTGGCTTACAGTGTAGTCCAGTTGTGCTGACCTCCCTTCTACCTTGTCTAGCACTTACTTTTAGGTAGATAATAAACATAAATGGTGCAAAATTAGAAAAGCACAAAAGGCTATGGATGAAAACTGTGTCCCCAGACATACTTGTGTTAACAATTTCTTGCATATCCTTTCAGAGGTAGATTATGTATATACAAAGATAAGCATATGTTTACTGGTACTATTTTACTAATGTAAAATATTCCATTGTAGGGATGCATCACAATTTATTAACTAGCCCCCTATTGCTGAACATGTAAATTGTTTCCTGCCTGTTACTGTAGTGACACTCTGTGTAGTACCTAGTTAATTCCCACACATGCAAATATATTTGTAGGATAAGGTTATAGAAGTAGAATTGCTAGGTTAAAGAGCTTTGCATTTGTGCTTTTGAAAGATACTGTTAAATTGCTCTCCATAGTGGCTGAGAGTGCTTTTTCATCTTTTCAGTTTGATAGGTTGAAAATGACATTGCTGTGTAATTTTTATTTGTATTTTTCTTGTGAATGATGTACAACATACTTTCCTATGTTTAAGAAACTTAAAAGGAGGTGTGGTTTCACAATGGGTAGAGCACTCAGCTGCTAATCAGAAGGTCAGTGGTTCAAACCCACCAGACACCCAATGGGAGAAAGATGTGGCAGTCTGTTTCCGTAATGATTTACAGCCTTGGAAAAACTATGGGTCACTTCTGCTAGGTCCCATGTGATTGCTATGAGTCAGAATCAGTTCAGTGGTATTGAGTTTGGAATTTGGTTAACAGCCTTGAAAAGTTTACAGAGACTTCTCTGTAGACTGAAGGTATGCAGTGATTGTGTTCCCCACCCCAAAAAAGTCTATTAACTAGTCATGATTTCCAGTATTGTGTGATTGTCCACCATTTTGCTACCCAATGTGATTTCCCCTGCATGTTGTAAGCCCTAACTCTATCACATTAACGAGGTGAGATTAGAGGCTGTCATGTGAATGACAGAGGACTCGAGCTACAAAATTGGCTGTATTTTAAGTCGACGTTTTTTGAGATATAGAAGAGAAAATCGAGCAGAGAAAGATGGGAAATCCCATTCTACCAAGAAAACAGAGCTGGAAATTAGAGCACATTCTTTAGACCTGAGATTCTTGCCCTGAGAAGCTTCTAGACTAGAGCAAGATTGATGACAAGGACCTTCCTCGAAAGAAAGCCTTTTCCTGGGGCTGACTCCCTGAATTTAGACACCTATCCCACTAGATTGTAAGAGAATAAACATCTCTTTGTTGAAAGCATCCACTTGTATTCTGTTATAGCAGCACTAGACAACTCAGGCAACTACCTTTTCATGTTCATTGCTAGTTTGTTTATTATATTGTTTTCTTTTTACTGATTGATTTGTAGAAGTTCTTTGTCGGTTAAGGAAATCAATTCTTTGCCTATAATATGAGTTGCAAATAATTTATCCCTTATTATTTGTCCTTCGGGTTCGTTTTGCTGGTTTTTGTCATGAAAATATTTAATTTGTATGTAGGTCAAACTTAGTACTCTTTTATTTTACAGTTTCTGAGTTTTAAGTCATATTTAGAAACGCTTTTTCCTCTCTGAAATGATATTTTCCCATTTATTTTAAAATGTATTTCTAGTTCTTTTATTCTTCCCTTTTTTCATGTTTATATCTGGTATCCAGCACTAGCAGTGCTGCAAGTATTTACACATCTAAGACTGAAGTTCCTAAGGATTTCATTTTACTAGGATCCACAGTCAACACTCATAGAAGCCACACTCAAGCCATCAAAAGAGGCATTGCACTTGGAAAATCTGCTGCAAAAAAATGCTTTAAAGTATTGAAAAGCAAATATGTCACCTTGAAGACTAAATTGTGCCTGACCCAAGCCATGATATTTTCACTCACATCATATGCATGCCAAAGCTAGACAGTGAGTGAGGAAGACTGGAGACAAATTGGCAACTTTGAACTGTGGGATTGTCAAAGAATATTGACTATATCATGGGCTGCCAAAGGAAATAACAAATTGGAGTTGTAAGAAGTACAACTAGGATGCTCCTTAGAAGCAAGGATGGTGAGACTGTATGTCTCATATACTTTGGATCTGTTGTCTGGAAGGATAAGCCCCTGGAGAAAGACATCACTCTTGGTAAAGAAGACCCCAAAAACCCAAACCCACTGCCATCAAGTCAATTCTGACTCATAGCAACCCTAGAGGACAGAGTAGAACTGCCCCCATAGAGTTTCCAAGGAGCACCTGCTGGATTCCTACTACCAATATTTTGATTAACAGCCATAGCACTTAACCACTGTGCCACCAGGGTTCCCTGGTAAAGTAGAGGGTAAGCAAAGTAGAGAAAAATACTAGATGAGATAGATTGACACAGTGACTGCAAAAACGGGCTGAAGCATAACAACAATTGTGAGGATGGCACAGGACCCAGCGGTGTTTCTTTCTGTGTGGTACCTATGGTCTTTTATGAGTCAAAACTGACTTGATAGTACCTAAAAACAAAACTGAATTTTTGAAACTCCCTGTCAGTATACTGCTACAGCTGCTTTTAAATGATCTTCAGCAAAATTTTGCTTGTATGTGATATTAATGAAATTGTTTGGTAATTTGTACATTTGGTTGGATCACCTTTCTTGGAAGTAGGCATAAATATGGATATCTCCCAGGAAGCTGGCTTTCAAAGTTCTTAGCATAGACAAGCAAGAACTTGCAGTGCTGTATCAGTTTCTTGAAACATCTCAATTGATACTCTGCCTGTTCCTGAAGCCTTGTTTAGCGCCAATGCCTTCAGCGCAGTTTGGAGTTCTTCCTTAAGTGCCATTAATTCCTGATCACATGCTACCTCCTGAAATGGTTGAACATCAATCAGTTCTTTCTGGTATAATGACTCTGTATTTTCCTTCCACCTTATTTTGGTGTGTCCTGAGTTGTTTACTATTTTCCTCATAGAATACTTCACTATTGCACTGTGAGGCTTGAATGTTTTCTTTAATACTTTCAGCTTGAGAAGTGCTAGGTGTGTTCTTCCCTTTTGGTTTTCTATCTCCAGCTCTTCGCACATGTCATTATAGTACTTTGCCTTCTTGAACCACTCCTTGAAATCTTCAGTTCTTTTACTTCATCATTTCTTCCTGTGCTTTAGCTACTCAACATTCAAGAGCAAGTTTCAGAGTATCTTCTGACATCCATTTTGATCTTTCTTTTCTGTATTTTTGATAACTTCTTCATTTTTTTTCACATATAATGTCTTTCTACGTCTGGCCTTCAGTCATTAGTGTTTAGTGCATCAAATCTATGCTTGAAATGGTCTGTAAACTCAGGTGGGACATACTTAAATTAAGGTCATACTTTGGTTCTGATGGACTTGTTCTAATTTACTTCACTTTCAGATTGAACTTGCATATGAGCAATTTATGGTCTGTTCCACAGTTGGTCTCTGGCCTTCTTCTTACTGATGATATTTAGCTTTTCCATCGTCTCTTTCCGTAGATATAGTCTGTTCGATTCTTGTGTATTCTGTCTGGCAAAGTCCATGTATATAGTTACCACTTATGTTGGTGAAAAAGGCATTTGCAATGAAGAAATCATTGGTCTTGCAAAATTCTATCATGCAATCTCCAGCATTGTTTCTATCACCGAGGCCGTGTTTTCTAACTAGTGATTCTTCTTCTTTGTTTCCAACCTTTGCATTTCAATTACCAGTAATTATTAGTGTATCCTGACTGCATGTTTGATCAATTACAGACTGCAGAATTTGGTAACAATTTTTAATTTCTTCATCTTTGGTCTTAGTGGTTGGTGTGTAAATTTGAATAATAGTCCTATTAGCTGGTCTTCCTTGTAGGCATATGAATAATATGATATCACTATTAGAATTGTACTTTAGGATAGATCTTGTAATGTTCTTTCCGATGATGAATGGAATACTATTCCTCTTCAAGTTGTCACTTCCCACATAGTAGACCAGATAATTGTCCAATTCAGAATGTCCAATTCTCACCCATTTCAGCTCACTAATGCCTATGATGTGGATGCTTATGCATTCCATTTCAGTTTTGACAATTTCCCCAAATTCCTACTTCATACATTCCGTGTTCCAATTATTAATGAATGTTTGCAGCTATTTCTTCTTATTTTGAGTCATGTGACATCAGAAAATGAAGGTCTTGAAAGCTTGGCTTCATCCATGTCATTAAGTTGAACTCTACTTTGAGGAGGCAGCTCTTCCCCAGTCATCTTTTGAGTAACTTGCAGCCTCAGGGTGGCTTATCTTCTGAAACTCTTATCAGATGATATTCTGCTGTTGTTATTAAGGTTTTCGCTTCATAATTCTTTTCAGAAGTAGACTGCTGGGTACTTCTTCCTAGTCCTAGTGTGGAAGCTCAGGTTAAACCTGTTTGCCACAGGTGACCCTACTGATATCTGAATACTAGTGGCATAGCTTCCAGCATCACAGCAACACAAAAGCACACACATACTCCACCCCCCCCCCCAGTACAACAAACTGACAGGCACAAAAACAGTAGCATTTTATCTCTAGAGGAGCCCTGGTGGTGCAGTGGTTAAAGTGCTTGGCTGCTAACCAGAAGGTCAGCAATTCAAACACACTAGCCACTCCATAGGAAAAATATGTGGCAGTCTACTTTCATAAAGACTTACAGCCTTGGAAACCTTATAAGATAGTTATACTCTGTCCTATGAGGTTTCTACAAATTAGAATCAACTTGGCGAGGCTGGAATCTATTTTAAAGTATAGAGTAAGAATCTGGCTTAATTCTTCTTTTCAAAAATAGCAACTCAGTTATGCCAACACTAATTACTGAACAATCCATAATTTTTTCTCTACTAATTTGAAATCCTGTCTTTATCATATGCCAAATTCCTGTATACTATTCTATTCCTGGGCTTTCTGGTCTCTGCTACTGATCTGTCTAGTAATATGTCTCTAGGCCTGGTGATCTAGGAATCAGTCAAGGAAAACTTTGGATCACAACAGTCCAATCCCCTTGTGCATGGGATTGCCGTGAGTTGGAGACAACTCAAGGGCAGCTAACAACAACCACCAGCTGTATGAATTATTACAACTCATATCTTACCTGTGGTTATTTTAATATAAAATTTTAATTACCCTATAAAATTGCTCTCCCCCAAAAGTCTTCCAAATAGACATTTGTACATCTGTATTCATTGCAGCATTGTTCACAATAGCAAAAAAAAAAAGGAAACAACCTAGATGCACATCAACAGATGAATGGATAAACAAACCATAGTACATATATACAGTGGAGTATTATGCAACAATAAAGAACAATGATGAATTTGTGAAGCCTCTCATAATGTGGAGGAAACTGGAGGGTATTATGCTGAGTGAATTAAGTCAATTACAAAAGGCCAAATATTGTATGAGTCCAGTAGTATAAAAACTCATGAAAAGATTTACACACAAAAAGAAACAATCTTTGATGGTCACCAGGAAGGGGAGGAATGAGAAAAGAAAAATAGAAAATAGATAAGTGGCAACTTTTGGGGAGGTTAAGTTTTTTTTTTTTAATTTACTTTATTTTTTTTATTATGATTGGATGAAAATGTACATTCCTATATAAATTTGCATGCTGATCTACATGCAGCTTCCACTGCTCTCCCTGCACAGTGACAGCACACTCTTCCTCTCTGCTCCATACATGTCTTATCTTCCCAACAGTCTCCTATCTTCTCCCCACCCATTCCCCTTCCTCCTGTATGAGGTCAATAGGACGACCTCCTATAGATGCCTAGAACCATAAAGTGCCCATACAATATGGTCACTCTGCGTCACCAAATCCAATCCATTGCTGTCTGAAAAATTGACCTTCATTACGATTTACAGACAGGGGCAGCATCAGGGTCAGGGGCCCTGCTCGCAGAAGAACTCCAAGGCCCCTGGACCATCAATTGCAGTCTTTTAGTGGAGATCTCAGGGTGCACCTCTATTTATATTTGTGTTGCCAGTGAGACTCAACTTTGTGAGCTCCATCGTGGCTATCACTAGTAGTAGCCGGGCACCACCTGGTTCTTCTGGTCACAAGTCAATGTAGACATCCACTCACGTGGGTCTGTCTGTCTTCTGGATTCTCTTTCCCTCATGTCATAATGGGCCTTGGTGATTATCCATTCCTGCTGAGTTGGGACCATTTGCTGTACCCTCAGTAAGTGGCAACTTTTAGTGCAGGGTAAGACAGTACACGCTACTGGGGAAGTCATCACAACTTGTATAAGACAAGGTCATGGAAGCTCCATAGACACATCCAAACTCTGGGGGACCATATTGCTGGTACGAGGGCTATGGGGACCAGGGATCATCTAGCTCAACTGGCATAACATTGTTGATAAATAAAATGCTCTACATTCCACTTCAGTGAGTAGTGTCCGGGATCTTAAAAGCTTGTGAGCAGCCATCTAGAATACTCCAACTGCTCTCACCTCTTCAGGAGTAAGGAAGAATAAAGAAAACTAAAGATATAAAGGAACAATTAGTCAGAAGGACTAACGGACCACATATAGCACAGCCTCCACCAGCCTGAGTCCAGTACAGCTAGTTACCACCACTGACTGCTCTGACAGGGATCACAAGAGAAGGTCCCGGACAGAGTTAGACTCAAATGTAGAACAAAACTCTGCTCAGAAAGAACACCCTGCATGCTGCTGGCCTGAGAGAGAGTGGAGAAACTCTGAGAATACAGCCCGCAGAGACCCTTTCAGCTTAGTAGTGAAGTAACTCCTCAGGTTCACCCTTCAGCCCCAGATTGGCCAGATCCATAAAAAAAAAAAACAAGACTAAAGGGGCACACCAGGCCAGGATCAAGGGATTCGAAGACAGAAGGAGACAGGAAAGCTGGCTAGAGGGGAAGGGAGAGTGTTGACTTGTTGTGGGGCTGTAACCAGTGTTATAAAACAAAGTGTATACTGTTTAATGAGAAGTTAGTTATCATCTAAATCACAATAAAAAAATCTAATCTTCCAGCTGAACTAATTTGTTTGTTATATTTGTCTGTGAGTTTGTGTCCCTCCTAGTACACTGTCATACATCGTTATAGGGTAAAGTTGCCAGACAAAGTATAAAATATCCATTTAAATTTGAATTTTAGATGAATAAGAAGCAAATTTAGTATAAACATTGTTCATGCAGTTTAAAAAAAAATCTGACAACTAGTAGTATATGACATTCTATGAAAAAGGACTCTTTTGGTTGCATGTGACAAAATCCAAGTTTAACTAGCTTGTGCCAGTAGAGATGCAGAGTCTCAAACAGTGAAGGTGTCTAATGGTAGATTTATCTTTCGGTGTAGATGATCCAAGGCCTCAAATAGTGTCACATGTTCTTCTTGGTCTCTCATCTGTGCTTGTTTGCTTCTTTTTTGCATATTGGCATCACCTTCTCACACTGCTGCCTGTCTTCCTCCATACAACCAAGCAACCATCCAAACCAAACCCATTGCTGTTGAGTTGATTCTGACTCATAGCACCTATAGAACAAAATAGAACTGCCCTTAGGGTTTCCAGGGAGTACCTGGTGGATTCAAACTGCTGACCTTTTTGGTTGGCAGCCATAGCTCTTAACAACTCTGTAATCTGGGTTTCCATACAGCCAGGCAACATGGCCTCAAATGCCTCCCAGCTTCCATTTTCCCAGCAACATAATGCAAAAACCTGGTATTTGGGCCAGACTAGTTAGGCTTCCCCCACTTGTCTGTCAGTTTGTTGTACTGTGGGGCTTGTGTGTTGTTGTGATGCTGGAAGCTATACCACCAGTATTCAGATACCAGTAGGGTCACCCCAGGCAGACAGGTTTCAGCTGAACTTCCAGACAAAGATACAGACTAGCAGTAAGGACTTAGCAGTTTACTTCTGAAAACAATTAGCCAGTGAGCACATTATGAACAGCTGTAGAACACTGCCAAATACAGTGCCAGAAAATGATCCCCCCAGGTTGGAAGCACTCCAAAGGTGACTGAGGAAGAACTGCCTCTTCAAAGTGGAGTCGACCTTAAAGACATGGATGGAATCAAGCTTTCAGGACTCATTTGCTGATGTGGCATGACTGAAAAAAAAATAACAGCTGCAGACATTCATTAGTAATTGTAAAGTGGAATATAAAACATATGAGTCTGTGAAAATTGGAAAACATCAGAAATTAAATGGAATGCATAAGCAATAATATTCTGGACATTAGTAAGCCGATATGGACAGGTATTGGTCACTGTCATTTGGAAAACATATGATCTACTATGCTAGGAGTGAAAACTTGGAGAGGTATGGTGTTGCATTCATCATCAAAAGAACATTTCAAGATCTATCCAAAAGTACAATGTTGTCAGTAATAGGATATCTATATGCCTGCAAGGAAGGCCAGTTAATACAACAGTTATTCAAATTTATGCACCAACCGCTAAGGCTAAAGATGAAGAAACTGAAGATGTTTACCAGCTTCTACAGACTGAAATTTACCAGCTTGTACATGTTGTCAGGATGCATTAATAGTTACTGGTAACAAGAATACAAAAGTTGGAAGCAGAAGAAGGATTGCTGGTTAGAAAATATGCCTTGGTGATAGAGATGATACTGGAGTTCACAGAATTTTGCAAGGCCAACAAATTCTTCATTGCAAATATCTTTGTTCACCAAATAAATGACAACTAGACACATTGGCCTCACCAGATGGAATACACAGAGATCAAATTGAATTTGTCTGTGGAAAGATATAATGAAAAAGTTTCGTATCATCAGTCAGAACAAGGCTAGATGCTGACTGTGGCACAGATCATCAAGTGCTCATATGCAAGTTCAAACTGAAACTGAAGAAAAAGTCTGCAAGAGCCAAAGTATGACCTTGAGAGTATCCCATCTGTATTTAGAGATCATCTCAAGAATAGATTCGATGCATTGAACGCTAATGACTGAAGACCAGACATGTTATGGGATGGCATCTGAGGCATAAATGAAGAAAGTAAGAGGTCATTCAAAACACAGGAAAGGAAGAAAAGAACAAATTGGATGTCAGAAGAGACTGTGAACTTGCATTTAAATATCAGGTAGCTAAAGCAAAAAATGATGAAGAGAACTGAAGATTTCTAAGAGTGGTTTGAGAAAACAAAGTAAATTATTATAATGACAGGTGCAAGGAGATGGAGCTAGAAAACCAAAAAGGAAGAACACACTGCATTTCTCAAGCTGAAAGAACTGAGGAAGAAATTTAAGCCTTGTGTTGAAGGATTCTATGGGGAAAATATTAAACAACTCAGGAAGCATCAAAAGAAGATAGAAGAAATATACACAGCCATTATACCAGAAAGAATTGGTTGATATCCAGCCATTTCAAGAGGTAGCATATGATAAGAAACCAATCGTACTGAAAGAGGAAATCGAAGGCACTTTGAAAGCATTAGCAAAAAACAAGGCTCCAGGAATTGATGGAATATTAATTGTGGTATTTCAACAAATGAATTCAGCACTGGAAGTGCTCACTTGTCTATGCCAAGAAATTTGGAGTACAGCTACCTGCTCTACCATTTGGAAAAAATCTATATGCCTATTACAATGAAAGGTGATCCAACTGAATGTGGAAATTATTAAACAATATCACTAATATCACATGCAAGTAAGTTTTCCTAAAACTTTTCCTGTACCAGTATATTGACAGGGAACTGCCAGAAATTCAAACTGGATTCAGAAGAGGATGCGGAACCAGCAATATCACTGCTGATGCCAGATAGAAATTGGCTGAAAGCAGAGCATATGAGAAAGATGTTTATCGGTGTTTTATTGACTATGCAGAGGCACTCGACACTGCGGATCATAACAAATTATGGATAACATTGTGGAGAATGGGAATTCCAAAATACTTAATTGTGCTAATGAAGAATCTGTACATGGATCAAGAGGCAGTCATGTGAACGGAACAAGGGCACACGGCATAGTTTAAAGCCAGGAAAGGTGTGTGTCAGGATTGTATCTTTTAACCATACCTTTTCAATTTGTATACTGAGCAGATAATCTCAGAAGCTGGACTATATGGAGAAGAACAGGCATCAGGATTAGAGGAAGACTCATTAACAACCTACATTATGCAGATGACACAACCTTGCTTGCTGAAAGTGAAGAGAATTTGAAACACAGATATCAAATACCACAGCCTTCAGCATAGATTCACTTCAACATCATGGAAACAAAAATTCTCACAACTGGACCAGCAAGCGGCATCATGATAAATGGAGAAAAGACTGAGATTGTCAAGGATTTCATTTTACTTAGTTCCACAATCAACACCCATGGAAGCAACAGTCAAGAAAGCAAAAGATGGCATTGCATTGGGAAAATCTGCTACAAAAGACCTCTTTAAAATGTTGAAAAGTAAAGATGTCACCTTGAAGACTAAGGTGTGTCTGACCCAAGCAATGCTATTTCCAGAATTGACATCTTTGAACTGTGGCATTGGAGAATAATACTGAATATGCCATGGACTGCTGAAAGAACAAATAGATCTGTTCTGGAAGAAGTACAACCAGAGAGCTCTTTGGTAGTAGGGATGGTGAGACTGCGTCTTACATACTTTGGACATGTGTCAGGAGGGATCAGTCCTTGGAGAAGGACTGGTAACGTAGTGTGCTGGAGAAAAAGAGGAAGCCCCTCAACAAGATGGACTAACAGTGGCTGCAACAATGGGCTTAAGCATAAAAACGATTGCGGGAATGGGGCAGAACGAGGCAGTGTTTTGTTCTGTTACGCGTAGGGTTGCTATGAGTTGGAACCAACCTGATAGCAACTAATAACAACAGCCAGACTTGGGTTGAGGGTCTTCCCTAGGTGGGGAGAGATAGAAAATTGTGGTCAACAGAGCCACTGAAACCTCAGAGAGTAAGGGAGAAGTACCCAAGACTTCATGGGGGTGGATATTGTTTTCAAAGAAGTACAGAAAGGCATCTTTAGCCAAGAAAGGTATATACATCTGCCACCACTGGTCATGCCTAGCCTAGTTTCTGAATCTCAACTAGAAGGAAATGCCAGTTTAAGGTGGTAATTTTCACTCTCACCACCAGAGGACTTGGGTGTCTAATGCCTTAGTAACCTACACCTTCCCTCGACTCTTCCACACCTTTCTCCAGTGCTGAGATACTGAAAGCAATACACAGTCATTGAACATTCATTCAACAAACATTTACTAAACATCCACTTGGTGTTCAGGTCTGTGTTAGCCACTTATCCATGTGAAAATGAGTAACCCATTATCCCCACCTTCACCATCAAGTTTACTGTGGAAGATAAACATTGAAACAAAGAATTATAAAATTACATGGTAAGGACTGTGGTAAGACAATTCTATCAAGAGGTGTTATCACGTAGTGGTAATCAGCACAGCTTCTAGAACTGGGCAGTGTAGGTTTGTACCACAGTGCCCCCCTACACTGTTGCTTTGACTTTGGCAAAGTTACTTAACATCTCTGTAAATTGGGCAGTAATAGCACTTACTTCATAGGGTCATGGCTGTGAGGGTAAGCTGAGATAATTTTCACAAATCACTTAGCATGGAGTAAGCATGCAGTAAAGGAGCCCTGCCCTGCTGGTACAACAGTTAAGCACTTGGCTGTAAGCCAAATGGTTGGTGGTTCAAATCCACCCGGCAGCTCCGAGAAAGAACAACCTGTCAGTCTGCTTTCATAAAGATTACAGCCTAGAGCACCTTATGGGGCAATTCTGTACTGTCACAGGGAACCTGTATGAATGAAAATCAGCTTGACAGCACCCCAACAACAAGCATACGGTAACTGGTGGTTAGTGTTAACACTGTCAATATTAAGAGTTGGTATTAAAGGCCTAAGTCTGTTGAATTCCAAGCCCAGGAATCCTTCCAGCCCAGCAAGGTGCCTCCTCAGGGCCGCACAAGAGATGAGATATAGATCTCAGAGGCCTTTACCATCTGCCTTCTACTAGAAGGTTTCCGCCTCACTTTGCAGCCCTCATTGGCTGCTGACTGTTCCCATCTGTTAGGTACTCTTCAAAATCCACAGCTCTTAGTTCCATTCTACAGACATTAGGGCCCTGAGATGTAGGGAAGAGGCTGAATCCTTACTTCTCGCTGCACTCTGAGCTATGCTTCCATCTCAGAGGGGGCTGATCTGTTGACAGATGCCTCAGTGGGAGGTGCGCACTGTTGTGGCTTTGTCCCCCTCACTTGTCATTCTGTGCTGAGACATTGCCAGACTGAAGTAGACTCAGAAGGCAAAAACTTGAGCTTTCATTTGCAGGCAGCAATAAGACATAGGGTACCAAAAGTACAAGCTTCCCCCAGGTGTACCTGGTGGGTATAAACATAGCTGTGGTGGGGAATCATGACTGCAGCTGGTGAGAGTCACGGGAGCTGTTCTGAGAGACTTTGTCCAGTATTCATCCCACTCTATCCTGAGAGCGAAATCACTTGGCTACCTGTGGCTTTCCAAAGCTAAGAGCAAGGTCCCATGGCTTTGTTTCCCTAGCCAGGGAAAATGAGAACAAAGCCAGGGTCAAGAAGAAGATGCCCATTGGAACCTGCAAGGTGGTACTAGACACTGTCTATTTTTGCCTGTCTGGATTGGGAAGAAATAACTATTCATTAGTTCTGCTGGAATTGCATTGCCTCCCTCATAGTAAACAGAGGGCTCACTGCTGAGGATAGAAAAGTCCTTTGAACCTATTTATTAATCTAAGACTGTTGGGGGAATAAACCATGCTCTGCCTGCTACAGCATCAGGAGGAAGCCGGGGCAGCAGAACGGGTTTGGCAGGGTGGTTTTGAGTAGCTCCTTAGTGAAAAGGAGTTATTGTTCACTCTTACAATGTCTTCTCTTACATAGATATGCTATTTTTTGCTAAACCCACTTTATTAGCACAGGACACTTTCAGACTAACTAGGGGTGCCAAACTGGAAAGAGGAACACGAGGGTCCTCTATGTGGCTTACTACTCCAGCAGGACCTGGACTCATGTTTGAACACACACACACTCACATTGTTCTCTGGCCCCCAACCCCAGCATGTTATCTTTAGTGACTTGGCCTTGACAGATAGAAAAGGGAACCTAATGTTTATTAAGCACCTAGTTGTGCTAGCAGTAGTCAGTGTGCTTTCATTGTTATCGGATGAGATTTCATTTTGAGATGTTCTCACTGATAAGGAAACTACCGTAATCTGAACACAGTCACATAGTTAACATGTGGTCAAGGTAGGATCTGAGCCAGGTGGAGTCTGGTCCTTAAATGCCTTCTGTCGAACACACTGACTATTCATCTGAGACCCTGAAAATCTTGACCTGAGTTGAAACTGCTCCTAGTCACTTTCTTACCGCTACTGGTGAATCTGATTCAAAGCACCGACACGTAGCCCACAGCTAGACAATCTTTTATATATAAGGGACAACTCCACCCAAAGGTAAATATTGTTTACAATTATACTTCAGGAAACTTAACTTGTAAAAAAAGGAGTAAGTGTAATATATAAAAAGTAGTGGATGTAATGTATAAAGAGATTCTGTAAGACTAATAAAATGATCAATTCAGTAGAAAATACATATGAAAAGGAAATATAAATGTCCTTTAAACATACAAAAAGATATTCATCCTCACTTATAATAAGACCAAATTAAAAGTCATTGAGAAACCATTTGCTGTTTGTCAGATTGGTAAAAATCCAGAAGATTTGATAACACTTAGAATAGACATGACTAGGGGTAAGCTCTTAAACATTACTGGTATGTGTAAAGCAAAGAAGGTTTTTTTTTAAAGGCAATTTGACAGTGTCTGTACCTTTTGACCCAGTAAGTTCATTTGTAGGAATTTATCCTACAGCTATGATAGCAGGTATGCAGAATGATGTATATGTAAGGTTATTCACTGATATAGTGCTTCAAAGAGCAAAAATCTAGAAACTTAAATATCCACCAAGAAGAACTTTGTTTGATAAATTCTGGGACATTCATATAATAGAATACTGGGCAGCTGTAGAAAAGATGAATCTCTCTGTGTACTAATATGGAAAAGTCTCCAAGATATATTACCAATTAAGAGAAACAAAGTACAGAATGAGGTATATAGTAGAAACCATTTATTTAAAAATGGAGAGGGGATACTATATATTTGTATCATCTTGTGACTATATTAAAAACTTCTCAAAGGAGGTGTAAGAGACTGTTAACAACAGGTATCTTTTGTGGTAGTTAGAAGTAGGAAGGATACATTTCACTGAGCATACTGAAATGTTTGATATTTAAACTTTATGACTATATTGCCTATTTAAAAATTATTATTTTTTTAAAACGAAGAATAAAAAAAATAACAAGTTAAAACAACTTGGTGGGCAGGATATATGACATGTCCTGGCTACCACTGACTGTGGAAAGGTCTCCTGAAACCAAACCCCACAGTTGCCTTCTTCACCAAACGCTTGACTAGAAGACAAGTCAAACATGCAGTCTCCCAAGCTCATACCCTTAAATTCAGCGGCCTAGCCCTTGCCATTTGTTGGAAGACTCAGTCTGTTCAGATTGCAAGTGACTCAGTCTAACTGATGGCTTCAGGCTCAGTTTGGTCAACCGGTCAGGCTTATTCTGCTTGGGTAGAGAGGTCCAAGAAACCTAAGACTTCTGTTCCTTAGCTATTTGGATATCCTTAAAATCCTTTGTTTGCTCACCAGAGAAGCCTATTTGACCTTTTGGCCCTCTGAATTTAAAGAAGAAAATTTTGTTTGTTTGGTTCCAGCACTTATTTAAAAGACTAGGGATTCACAGGTGTGAATCCTTTGGCAGGTGAAGAATTCTTAGGTAGGGCACAGAGAGCAATAACCACTTAAAATTGAATACATTAGCCTTCATAAAAATTTAAATCTTCTGCTCTTGAAAAGATGTAGTTAAGAAAATGAATACAAATCACAGACTGAGCCAAAATATTCATAAAACATTTCACAAAAGATTTGCATCCAGAACATCTTTTAAAAACATCTTACAGATCAATAAGAAAAAGACAAAATACTTGAAGAGCAGAAGACCTGAACAGACACTTCATAAAGGAAAACACATAAATGGCCAACCCGTTAAAAGGTGTTCAAAATCAATATTTATTAGAGAAACACAAATTAAAATAAGACACCAGCACGAATTCACTATTACGGCTAAAATTAAAAGGACAGAAAACACCAGATCCTTGGCAAGAATCTGGAGCAGCTGGAACTCTCATATACTGCTGACAGCAGGGAAAAATACAACCACTTAGGAATACTGTTTAGCAGTTTGTTATACATTTAAATATATACCTTTTCTATGACACAGGTGATGAAAATACATGTCAAACAAAAATTTGCATAAGAATATTCAGAGAGGCTTTATTCATAATAACCTCAAACTAGAAATAACCCAAAAGTCTATCCCAGTACAATGGTTATACAAGTTTTTGCAATAAAATAATACTAAACAATTAAACAAACTACTGATACACCCAACAATGTAGTTAAATTTCATAGATACAAATTATGCTGAACAAAAGTCAGACACAAAATAGTACACATAGTGTTTCCAGTTATATGAAGACCTGTAACAGGCAAAACAAATTTACAGCAAAAGAGAAGTGCCTGGGAATGGGCACCAGGGAACTTGCTGAGGTGAAGGGGACAGTCTATATTTTGACATGCTTGTGGGTTATACGAGTGTTGGCATTTGTCAAAACTCATCCAATTATGCAATTCAGATTTATGCATCTCACTGTCCATTTTTCATATGCCCTTCAAAAAAAAAGAACTGGAAAGAAGTAATTACCTGGAGTTAGTAGGTTACATAAATTAGAAACCATGCTAACAGCAGACAACAGTTTACCTTCTGTTGAGGAAAGGAGTAACAAAAGTGGAAAGTGGAAATGTACTTGTGATGTTGGATTGGAATTGGATGTATTGCTATGAACTTATAGATTTATATACATTTTCTGGCTTTGTCCACTGCAAGGGCCTAGAGGCAATGACAGACCACTTACAATGGTTACACCTAGTACCCAGATCTTGTTTTCTAAATACCATCCTCCAACTAAAGGGTCCAGGACTTCTTGGAGGAAAGACTGCTGCAGAGAACTATCTTCTTATGCTAGAGGGGGAAAAAAAAGTTCAAAGAATATCAGGGAATATCTGACATGATGGTAATGAATTATACAACTCATCAAGTCAAATAATCCATGAGTCCATTCTGATATGAGTAAACAAATGAATAAAGAAGGAGGGAATCTTCCTTACAGTAGAATTGCAGCTACTAATACAGAAGGAATAATGGCATTAGAAAATCATCCTGAATGCTGAAACTTAAGAGCTAAAGGGTAACGAGGAATAGTCTCAAAGTATCTTCCCACAAGTTAGCTTTTAATTACAGAAGAGGAAATTAGTGATTCTGCAGTGGAGAGATCTGACAACCCCTCACCTTAACCAAGTGATCAAAATCAATTGTCTATATTTGGACAAACCAACATCATATACCTTTTGCTGTTTTTCACTATTAAAAATACATGCCTGTCAAAAGTGCATAATTTGACTCTAATGATGAAAAAGCATCAAATGAAAATAGAGTAAAAAACAAACAAACCAAACTGACTGCCATCAAATTGATTCCAACTCACAGGGACCCTACAGACAGATTAGAACTGCACATAGAGTTTCCAAGGAGTGCCTAGTGGATTCGAACTGCTGACATTTTGGTTAGCAGCCTTAGCACTTAATCACTACCTCCAAAAATAGTCCACCATTCTGCAAAACAAATAGTAGGATTTTCAAAAAATGTCTGGGTCAAGAAATACAAATTAAAGTTAAAGAATTCTTCCAGATTAGAGGAAGCTAAAAAGATACGACAGTTAAATGCAAAGCATGATCTGAATCAGACATTAGAGAAATAGACATGATCTGGACAACTGACAGAATCTGAGTATGTATTGTATTATTTCCTATGGCCATTGTAACAAATTACCACAAACTTGATGGCTTAGAACAACATCCTTTTTTCCTCTTAGAGTTCAAAGCCACTGCTATCAAGTTGGTTCAGCCTCACAGCGACCCCACAGGGTTTCCAAGGTTGTAAATCTCTGCACAAGCAAGCTGTCACATCTTTCTCCTATGCAGCCACTGGTGGTTGTGAACTGCTGATCTTTCACTTAGCAGTTAATTGCTTTAACCAGCTCACCACCAGGGCTCCTTTTCAAAAATGAAAAAAAAAAAAAAACTCATTGCCAAGGTTTCCTGATTTTTGCCCAGTGAAACTGATTTCAGATTTCTAGCCACCTGAACTCGTGAAGATAACCCTGGTAGTGTAGTGGTTAAGAGCTTTGTCTGCTACCCAAAAGGTCAGCAGTTCAAATCCACCAGACACTCCTTGGAAACTCTATGCAGGCAGTTGTACTCTGTCCTGTAAGATTGCTGTAAGTGGGAATCAACTCGATGGCAGTGGATTTGTTTCTTTTGGGGGGGAGGTAGCAAAATCAAGTTGTCAGTAGGGCTGTGCTCCTTCCAGAAGCTTTAAGGGAGAATCTGTTGCCCCTATCCTCAGCCCATAGCTGAATTCCTTGGCTTGTGACGTCTTCTTTCATCTTCAAACCAAGCAATGCAGTATCTCTTCTCAGTCATCACGTTGCTTTCTTCTTCTGCAGCCAAATCTCCCTCTGCCTCCCTTTTCTAACTGTACTTACGATTACATTTAGGCCTTATCCAGATAAAGCATGATAATCTCCTCATCTCAAGATCCTTAACTTACAAAGGTCCTGGAAAGGTCATTTTGCAATATAAGGTAACACTCCTAGGTTCTAGGGTTAGGACCCAAATATCTTAGGGTGTCATTATTCAGATTACCATGTGGATGACAAACTAGTAGTATTATATCAATCTTAAATTTCCTGATTTGGATCATTGTACTAAGGTTATGTAAGAGAATGCTGTTCTTAGGCAGTGCACACTGAACTATTTAAAGGTAAACCATACAATTTCTCTAGCTTACCCCTGAGTGAATTAGTGTGTGTGTGTGTGTGTGTGTGTCTGTGTGTGTGTGTGTGAGAGAGAGAGAGGGAGAGAGAGAGAGAGAGAGAGAGAGAGAGAGAGAGATGGGCAAGATACAGTTAGAATATCTAGATAAAGGATGCATAGGAAGTCCTTGTACTGTTTCTGCAACTTGTCAGTAAGCTTGAAATTAAACTAAAATTAAAAAGGTATCAAAAGAATGAGTAAACATCAGGGCTAAGAGAGGGAGGGATATAAGGTTACATTTTATGCCAACCCTAAAGTTAGTGGAATAGGTACCTAACAGAAGGCAGGGGAGTGGGTTGTTATTTAATACCACTTCTTTGCATTTGGATGATGCTTATTTTACAGATGATTTTATAGATATTGCTGTAATTGATCCTCGCAACAACCTTGTGGGGTTGGAAGGGTAGATATTTTTATTCTTTTGGACAAATGAAAATCCTGAAGCATGGAAGAGTTGAGTGACTCACCCCTAGCCACACAAGATTAGTGGCTGAGTTAGAGATTAGAAATCCTCTCCTGATTCTCCTGTGCTAGAGGTAAGGGCTATGGGATAAAGACGTGGTGGCTGCTTCCACTAAGAGTTACTGCCTTGGAAACCCTATGGGACAATTCTGATCTGTCCTATAGGATCACTAGGAGTCGAAATCAACTCAACAGTAAAGGAAAGAGAAAAAGAAAGATATAAGGGAGTACTTAAGAGAGGCTGGATTCAGACAGAATGATGCTCAGATTGTGGCTCCATCTCTTCTACTTGTATTATTCAGAGTTGACTAGGTTATGTAATAGTGACAGACAAGCCCTGAAATGTCAGCAACTTAGCCTAGCAAAGGTTTATTTGTTGTTTCCATCACAATGTAATGTAGCCAGCCAAAACTCCATAGAGTGGCTCTCTTCCAAGCAGTTATTCAAGGATCTAGCTTCTGTCCTGGTGAGCAGGGAAGGATAGAGGGCTTTTCTTCCAGCTGTTCAGATGAAGCAGACAAAGCAGAAGCTTGGGTGCAATGTTTCAAATCTGAAAACATGATATATCACATCTGCTTACATTCTGTTGGCTAGAATTTAGTCATGTGGTCTCACCTGTATGTAGGGGATCTGGAAAATGCAGTCTTTCTGTTTGCCTAGAAGGAATAAAACAGTTCATTGCACACCTCCCTTTGACTCTGCCATGCGAGCTGTGTAAACTTGAGCTATTTATTTAAACCCTTCCTAAATGTTCTCATTCATCAGATATAGATGATGCTGTCTACCAGATAGGTTTGTTATATTAAATGAATACATAATGTATGTGACATGTATAACAGACTATCTGAAAGATAGTCAATCATAAATAGTACATAATATAACACTAATAACCACCATTTATGGATTACTTATCATCTCTCTTACAGTCCTAGTTCTAGCAATTGCCATTCATGCCAAGCCTTTCCCCATGGTGTCATCTGCCCCTTGCTCTCTGCCCACAACATAACACAGATTTGTTTCATCACAAGGAGAGATCAAAGCCTCAGAGCAGAGCCTGTGTGACAGGAAATAATGTGAGAGTAATGGGTTACAGAATGTCACTTCACTGACATGCTTCAGTGCAGAAGCCTGAGGGAAATGGAGGCATCCCTGATCCTTCTTGGGATCTCTGAGATGGCCTCTCTTGCTTTATTCTTTTTAATAATTTGTTTTATTTTTGTTGTTTGTCTCATTGTTCTTCATAACATGTAATAGCAAACATCCAAACAAAGCTGGCTGCAAAGAGTTGGCTCAAATGGCAGAGTCTGAGGAAACAGTACTCCACAATACTACACCCAGGGGGATTCCCACAGCCACTCTCAGGATCAATAATTGACTAGAAAAACTCCCATACTGCACGGAAAGCTGTAATACTCACAGTATTGTCTATTACAAGAAAGAATGCAAGTTAGAACAAGCCAAAGGGATGCCCACAGCAGAGTCTGAGAGGGTCCCCAACACAGAGCTTCCCCATCATCCGGATGCATTGCTGTTGTTGTTGGCCGCTGACAAGTGGGCCCCAACTTCAGGCAGCCCTATGCACAGTGGGATAACACATTTCCCTGTCCCGTGTCATCCCCATGATCTGTTGTTTGAACTTTTCTCTGTCTGATTTTCAGAAGTAGGTTGCCAGACCTTTCTTCCTCATCTTAGTCTAGAAGCTCTTCTGAAACCTGATCAGCATCATAGCAACATACAAGCCTCCACTGACAAACAGGTGGTGGCTGCACATGAGCTGCACTGCTCATGAATCAAACTGAGATCTCCAGGATAGAAGGTGATATATTTTTTTAATTTTTAAAAGTTGTACATTAGATGAAAGTTTTCCGAGCACACTAGTTTCTCCTTTAACAATTAACACATATATTATTCTGTGACAGTTGGTTCCCAACTCCATGACCTGTCAGCAGCACTCTACCCTTCTCGACCTTAGGTTCCCGATTTCCAGCTTTCGTGTCCCCTACTGCCTTCTTACCCTCGCCCCTGGGTTGGTGTGTCTGTTTAGTCTCATTTTGTTTTATGGCCTGTATAATCTTTGGCTGAAGGGTGAACCTCAGGAGTGAATTCATTATTGAGCTCTAAAGGTGTCTGGGAACATACTCTTGGGGTTTCTCCAGTTTCTGTCAGACAGGTAAGTCTAGTCTTCTTGTTTGTCTGTGAGTTAGAATTTTGTTCTAAATGTTTTTCCAGCTCTGCCCAGGACCCGCTATTGTGATTCCTGTCAGAGCAGTCAGGGGTGGTAGCCAGCCACCATCTAATTTGGCTAGACTCAGTATGGAGGTGGCTGTGATAGTTGTGGCCTGTTAGTTTGCTGGACTAATCTTTCCCTTGTGTCTTTGGGTTTCTTCAGTCTCCCTTGCTTCAGATGGGGTGAGGCCACAGCAGTGTCTTAGATGGCTGCTTGCAAGCTTTTAAGAAGACCCCATCAAAGTAGAATGTGAAATATTTTCTTTATAAATTAATGTTATGCCAAATGAGCTAGATGTTTCCTCAGACCATAGTCCCTCAGGGAGTTTGGATGTGTGTATGGAGCATCTATGACCTTACCTTGGACATGTTATGCTGGCTTCCCTAGAATTGTATATTGGCAAGGTAAGTATTTTTGCCAGGATGTATTCTCCTCCCATTGTTGATGTATGACTATCCAAAGAGAGTATTGCCAACTAGGAAGCTCACCCTTGATATCCAGACTCTTTGCTGGAGCTTGATTACATACTGTTTCCATGGCTGACTTTCCTCAGAAGCAAGTTTAATGTCTTTAGACATTTCTCTGGAGACTGGAATTGATATAGTATGTCCCAAAGTCTGTATCATAAATTGCATTGTTAGACTAGCTGATAACCAAAGCCCCTGCCTTAGTCATCCAGTGCTGCTTTAACTGAAATACCACCAGTGGAAGGCTTTAAAAAAGAAATTTCATTTGTCACAGTCCAGTAAGCTAGAAGTCCAAATTCAGGCAGTAAGCTTTAGGGGAAAGCTTTCTCTGCTGGTCTGGAGGAAGGTCCTGGTTGTCAATCTTCCCCTAGACTGGATGCTTCTGAGGCACAGGGACATTGGTCCTTTCCAAAGGATGCACTCAGCTCCCGACACTGCTTTCTTTCTTAATGATATGAGGTTACCCCAAATCTCTCTGCTAGCTTCTGTCCTTTATATCTCAAGAGACTGCCTCAAGGCACTAAACAGTCTTACACATTGAGGCCTGCTCCACCAACACAACTACTGCCCATCTTCCTCATTAATATCAGAAGCAGGGATTACAAGATAGAGGAACTTCATACACAATACCTGAAATTATGGCCCAGCCAAATTGCCACACACATTTCTATACACATTCTTTGCGGAACACAAATTCAATCCATGACAGCACCCAAGGAAACAAATATGTGCATATCGAGCAGGAGATTACAGAGGCCTAGAGACCACCTCTCGGTAGCTGAGGACAAAGGCCTTCTCTTTATTGCTCTTAAAAAAAGGCGGGGGGGTTGCTGTGAGTCAGAATCCACTCAATGGCAGTGAGTTTGGCTTTTTTATTGCTGCTGAGTAGATTCTGACTCACAGTGACCCTTTAGGACAGAGTAGAACTACCCCATAGTGTTTGCAAGGAGTCCCTGGTGGATTTGAACTGCCAGCTTTTGGTTAGCAGCTGTAGCACTTAAACATTACACCACCAGTGTTTCCTTCTTATTTCTCTTTATACATATACCCATTGCTGTTGAGTCAATTCCAACTCATATTGACCCTATAGACAGAGTAGAACTGCCTGATAGAGTTTCCAAGGAGCTCCTGGTAGATTTGAACTGCCAACCTTTTTGTTTAGCAGCTGTAGCACTTAACCATTATGTCACCAGGGTTTCCCATTAGGTAAGCGAAATTCTTCCCTACACACTGGCCAAAGTCCATTCTCCACCCTCTGGAATTTAGAGGGAGATGAAAGGATGATGGCTGCTCTTATCTACGGGAGGTGGAGGGTAGTCGCTGTCTGGAGCACACAACTTTTACCACAGTCAGTGCCACATTAGTGTAAAGTGACCTAAACAAGCCTGTCCAAAGAGGTCCAACTAAGGATACCTTGGGCCTGTTAGGACAGGACCCAGAAAGGCCAGCCTAACTACACCTTGGAACATTCTGGAGTGACAAATAACTTATTTTATCACCCATACCTGGTGATGAGTACCTTAAATTATCCCTTATGCTGTTTTTCAGAGAAGCCAATTTAGGCCAATTCTAATTCAGGGACATGCACAGATGAGACAGAGGAGACTGCTACACATCCTTCCGACAGGGGCACCAGAGAACTACCATCAGGACTGGAGAATTGAGCCAAGGGAGCAAGAAACTGTGCATGCACGACACCCCATAATAAATCCTGCTACTTTTTGGTATTAGTCCCGGAAGTTCTTGTGGTAGGAACCATCTTGAAGTCTGCATGTACACACAGCCAAGGGACAAGTAGTCACCTGTTATAAAAGAAAATACTTCGGATCCCTATCACTCATTTTTCGTTGGTCCCAGCTATACCCTGGGCCTAGACAGGCTATAAAAACCCAACCCCAAAGTTGCTGTGTGGTGCAGCCTGCTGGAGTGCTATCTCACTGCCATCAAGTTGGGTCTGACTCATAGCAACCCTAAAGGTCAGAGCGGAACTGCCTCATCTAGCTTCCAAGGAGCACCTGGTGGATTTGAATTGCTGACCTTTTGGTTAGCAGACATAACACTTAACTCACTATGCCATCAGGTTTCCTGCTGGAGTGCTATAGACTCTGCTTTTGCCCCACTAATGCCACTAATGCCACATTAGTGTAAAGTGACCTAAACAAGCCTGTCCAAAGAGGCCCAATAAAGATTTTCCAATAAAGATTTCTCTCATGTGCCAGCCAGGTCTCCCCAAGTAATACTTTCTCATGGGTCTAACAAGGACCCTTGAGGGTTTTCGGAGACCCCTGGTAATACTGCTGCTGACTTGAAAAACAGGACACTAAGTGTCAGTTATCTAGTGCTCCTATCACGGAAATAGCACAAGTGGGTGGCTTTAACAAACAGAAATTATATTCTGACAGTTTGCAAAGCCAGAAGTCCAAATTCAGGGCACTGGCTCTAGGGGAAGACTCTCTCTGTGTAGGCTCTGGAGGAAGGTTCTTGCTTCTGAGCTTCTGCTCCTAAGCAGTCTTCACGTGGCTTTGTCTCTCTTGCTCCATCTCTGTTTCTCTTGCTTGCTTGTTTAATCTCTTCTATACCTCAAAAGAGACTGACTGAAGACACAGTCTACACTAATCCTACCTTACTAACATAACACTGACAATCCATTTCCAGATGGCATTATAACCATAGGCTTAGAGGCTAGGGTTTCTAATACATATTCTCATGGAACACAATTCAATCCGTAACACTGAGATTCACCTGCAGGCTATGGAGTGGACTCTCCCAGTGAGTCACGCATACCTGTCTTCTGCTGGATACAAATGTTCCTTTTCTTCTAGAAATGGGCAGCCTGGAGTCAGACTTTGGGATCTGCAGCCTTCACTGGCCTTGCTCCATTTCCTGTGCACTCCCAAATTAAGATTTAGCCTACCAAACACAGATCAGTGGCTCAATCTTCTAGTTTGTGACCAGAGTTACAAAGTTTAGAAAATTTGGTAAGATATGTAATACATGATGGTAATGCCAAATAATTCTCTTTTATATCCTTCCAAGGCGGTATAGACTAGGACAAAGTCCCAGCAGCCTCTGCCCAGGATCAGCGTCAGGTCTTGCTTAATTGTGTTGTGCGTGCTGACTCCCTGACCTCTTGGACTGTAAACCTTACCCATCTTATCTGCAATCCTGTTCCTTCTCACTGTGGTGATCTCTGTGGACTTGACTCATCTCCCCTGCTATCAGTTAGAGCCTGGGAATGGCCTGTTTTCTTACCACATTCAGAATTTCTATGATGTGAGTTATTATCAATGGCAGCCTCTTTGGATAGTGGCTAGGCAGGTCTCATTTGCAGTACAACTCCAGGGGGCACCACTTATGTTACAGCCCACATAAATGATGCTTTGGGGAGTTGTGAAATTTGGAAAACTGTAATTTAAGGAGTTGTAAAATTGCATTTGACCAGCAGTATTTTTATTTAAAATGTGTATTTGTTTTCAGTGGCTTGGTGGGAAAGGGGGCTGATAGAAATCACAGGGAGGCTAAAGCACCCCCAAGTCAATCTTTGATGCCACCACTACCATCTGTGACCAGGCATGAAAATGTGTGGAGAAATTTGAGTTCAGAGGTTGTAGGGCTTTGAAGTTATTGCTAGGACCGTCGAAAGAGTTAAGAAGCGATACAGCAGCAATAAGACTAAAGTGAAAACTAAAGAAAGTCAGAGAAAGAGAAAGAATTTACCAGATATAAGGGCTCTTCATCCCTCTCTACTGGTTCTGGGCAGGATGGCTCATGAAGCGTTGGTAATGAAAAAGCTTTTCTGGAAGAGGAAGGCAACATGGGGACATGAGTCAATTGACCAAGTTCACATTCTGAGTCTTCCAGGTTCCAGTTATATAACCTGTGAAAATTGCTTAACTTTTCCAGTGAGTCCTGTTTTACAAAATAGGGTCAGTGACCATCTCACACGGTTGTTGCCACACCTAATGACATAAGAGTGTAGTGATAGGTTTGGTTTACCTCACATTTTAAGTTTCAGTTTACGTAGAAACATCTGGGTTTCCTGGAATTTCCTCTAAAAATTTTAGGGAACCTGAAAATCATTTCAAATGCAGCTTTTTTTTTTCCCCCTTCTAACCTCTTCAAGTTCTTCCCCACACTTTGTGTCTACAGTATCCTTAAAGTCTTCTTTTACAATGCAGATGCCTCTGGGAAAAAGACCAGTTTCCAGGTCCCTTAACTGTCCCTTAATACTCGTGTGCAAAGTAGGAATGAGGTCCATGGGAAGGAAGGAAGGGAAGATCTTGAGACCACTTAGGCTCTGGAAAGAAGCACAGAGACCTGACAGCAGACAAGGTAGACAGCAAACTTAGCCTGCTTCCCAAGTTTACTGAAGGAAAAACTTGGCAGGGGAGGGCCAGCTTTCAGAAATTTCATTTTATGTGCCAATTTGTATCCGAAGAGTTGGAATCATCTATATACAGTAATATCTATATATCTATATATTGCCGCTGAGTGGATTCCAACTGAGAGTGACCCTACAGGACAGAGTAGAACTGCCCTATATAGAGGCTGAAGGATTCAAACTGCTGACCTTTTGGTTGGCTGCTGTAGCTCTTAACCAGTGTGCCACGAGGGCGCATATACATATATATAAATCATGAGGAGGTTAAAGTATCCCCCAAGTCAACTTTTGGTGATAATGTATATAATCCTACCATTTGGAGATACAACATCTATTAATATTTTGATGTATTATATATGTATCAAATGAGATACATCTAACTACTTACATTTCTGTATATGTATTTATGCCAAAAGTGGTAGCTTATATCTCTGTATACATATATAGTAGTGGTATCTCATTTGAGGTTTTAATTTGTTAATAACCCTCTAAAACAGTGCATAGACGTATTGGCCATTTTGGATATCTATTCGAGTCTTTTGTTCATTTAGCTATTAGCTTGTCAACCTTTTACTTATTTACTTTTAAATGCTCTTTATATATTCTGGATATGGTTCTTTCATTGAATGTAAACCCCAAAGTAAATCCACTGCCTTTGAGTCAATTCTAACTCACAGTGACCTTATAGAACATAGTAGAACTGCCCCATAAAATTTCCAAGGACCACCAGGTAGATTGGTATTGCTAGCCTTTTGGTTAGCAACCAGAGCACTTAACTGCTACACCACCAGGGCTTCCTCGCTGGATATATGTATTTCAGATAACTTCGCCCAGCCTGTGGCTTACCTTTTCACTCTTAAAGGTATATTTTGATAAGCTGAATTTCTTAATTTTAATATATTTCAATTTATTAATTTTATTAATGATTTCTTTTATAAATGTTACTTTCTGTGTCTTGTTTAAGAGAACTTTTGCTTATGGCGTCACTTTTTTCAAAATGGAAATTAGACTAATGGACCATATCTACAACGGCCTTCAGCAGATTCAATCCAAAACAACTAGATAGTACCCAGCTACCATTACTGACTGCTCTGACAAGGATCACAGCAGAGGATCCTGGACAGCGCTGGATAAAAATGTAGAGTAAAATTCTAACTCAAGAAGGTCAAAACAGAATTGCTGGCATGTTAGAGACTATAGAAACCCAGAGAGTACAGTCCCGGGACACCCTTTCAGCTTAGTTATCAAGTCACTCCTGCGGTTCACCCTTCAGGCAAACCATTGGATGGGGCAATAAAACAAAATAAGACCAAAGGAGCAGGCCAGACCACAGGCAAGGACTACAAGGCAGGAGGGGACAGAAAAACTGGTAACAGGGTACCCAAGGTTGAAAAGAGAGAGTGTTGACCAACTGTGGGGATGTTCTAATCAGTGTCATAAAACAATATGTCACTAACTATTTAATCAAAAACTGGTTTGTTTTGTAAACCTTCATCTAAAGAACAAAACATTGAAAAAGAATTACATATAAAAATGACACAAATTATTAAAAAGAAGAAAAATAATCCATCATCCCACCATTTGGAGATATAACCTCTACTAACATTTTGATGCATATTCTAGTATTTATAAATGTCTATAATAAGCTTCTTTTTCTCCACCACAAGTAGGATGATACTCTTCTTACTTTTTAGCCAACGTTTTACAACTTTGTGGGAGAAAGATGTGGCAGTCTGCTCCTGTAAAGATTTACAGCCTTAGAAACCCTGTAGGGCAGTTCCACTCAGTGCAGTAGGGTTGCTAGGAGTTGGAATTGACTTGGTGGAAATAGCTTTGGCTTTAAAAAAGAAAAAAAAAAGGTAATATTTGTGTAAATATCATAATACTCATCCTCATAACTTGCAGTGGTTGCATAATATTCTGTCACACAGACATACTGGAAATATCATTGTTAACTAGTAAATTTCACATACTGACTTGTGAATAAGAAGGATCAGTAACACTGAGTGGAACTGCCCTAAGGACTCTGTTTCGATTGAAATCCTCTGGGAAATCCACCAACGCAATGACGGCTAGCACGGGAATTTTTGGCTCAGTCTCTAATATAAGTGAGAAACAGGATACAAGCCATAACTAACAACACACAAACACCAGATGATAAGCTAGATAACCGGGATCTTCTAAAAATTAAACACTTACACTCATCAAAAGACTCCACCAAAAGAGTACGAAGAATCCACAGACTGGGAAAAAAATTTTGGCTATGAGGTATCCAACAATGCTCTAATCTCGAGAAAATCCAGCACCTCTACAATAAAAAGACAAATGATTCTATTAAAAATGGGCAAAAGATATGAATAGATGCTTCATCAAAGAAGATATTCAGGTGGCTAACAGACCCATGAGGAAATGTTGGCTATCACTACAGAAAAGCCAATAAAACCTACAGTGAGATACCATCTCACCCTGACATTGCAGACACTAATTAAAAAATAAAAATTTAAAAAACAAATGCTGGAAAGGCTTCAGGGAGACTGGCACTCTTAAGCACTGCTGGTGGGAATGCAAAATGGTACAGTCGTTTTGGAAAATGGTACAGTGTTTCCTTAAAAAGCTGGAAATAGAAATATACAATCCAGCAATCCCACTGCTAGGAATATATCCTAGACAAATAAGAGCTGTCACATGAATAGACATATGTCTACTCATGTTCACTGCAGCATTATTCACAATAGCAAAAAGACGGAAGCAACTTTAAGTGTTTGTATGTGTTAACTTGGTTAAGGAATCCCAACATGGTGCCATTCCTCCTATGTGTTGTGAATCCTACCTCTGTGATATTGACGGTGGAGAATGGTCTGCAGTTGTGTTAGTGACGCAGCTCTCAAGGTACAAGCTTGTGTGTTATCAGGGAGAGAAGTGAGACGAGGAAGTTGGGAACCTCATACCACCAAGAGAGAAGTACCGAGAGCAGAGCATGTCCTTTGGACCCAAGGTTCCTGTGCTGAGATGCTCTCACTGGATTTGAACTCAGCCTACTGGACTGTGATGATTTCTCACACTGAATGGACTTACAATTTATAAATGGATTTGGGGCTTACTGGACTGTGTCAGTAAAGCTCCTCTTCATGAAACCTTCCACTTGTGATATTTTCTGTTAGAGCAGTACCAGGTGACTAAGACAGTGTTCATCAACAGATGAATAAACTACAGTACACACACACAATGGAATAGTATACAGTGATGAATCTGCAAAATATCTCACTACCTGGATGAGTCTGGAGGGCATTATGCTGAGTGAAATAAGTCACTCACAAAAGGACAGATACAACATGAAACCATTTTATAAGAACTCAAGAAAATGTTTACACACAAAAGAAGCAATCTTTGGTGGTTATAAAGAAGGTAAGGGGTGGGGAGGGGACAACACTAACTAGACAACAGGTAAGTACCACCTTTGGTGAAGGGTAAGACAGTGCACAATACTGAGGAAATCAGCACAACCTGACCAGGGCAAAATCATAGAAGATTTGTGCACACATCCAAACTCCCTGAAAGACAGAGTTACTGGGCTCAGGGCTGGAGACTGTGGTCTTGGAAGACATCTAACTCAATTGACATAATATAGTTTATAAAGAAAATGTTTTACATCCTACTTTAAAAAATTATATTTTATTGTGCTTTAGGTGAAAGTTTACAATCCAAGTCAATTTGCTGTGTAAAACCCTGCACACACACTGCTACACAACTCTAGCCACTCTCCCCACCCTGTGACAGCACACTCTTCCTTTCCACCCTGTACTTCCCTGTGTTCATTTAATCAACTTCTGCCCACCCCCTCCCGTCTTGCCTTCGGATAGGAGCTGCTCCAACAGCCAAGAAGCATACATTTCACCCCCATCGCTTTATGTCTTATAGTCCAATGTAATCTTTGGAGAGTTGGCTTCAGCACTGGTTTCAGCTCTGAGCTAGCAGAGAATCCAGGGGCCATGTCCTCAGGAGACCCTCCAGGATGTTGGACCATCAAGTCTGTTCTTTTAATAGAGTTCTAGATCTGCACTCTTATTTTTCTCTCAATGCACAAAGAACAAAGAAGACAGAAGAATTGATGCCTTTGAATTGTGGTGTTGGAAGAATGTTGAATGTACCACGGACTGCCAAAAGAACAAACAGATCTGTTCTGCAAGAAGTACAACCAGAGTGCTCCTTGGAAGCAAAGATGGCAAGATTGCGTCTTACATACTTTCAACATGTTGTTAGGAAGGATCAGTCCCTGGAGAAGGACATCAGGCTTGGTAGAGTGGAGGGTCAGCAAGAAAGAGAAAGACCCTTGATGAGATGGATTGACACAGTGGCCACAACAATGGGCTTAAGCATAAAAATGATTGTGGACATGGCACAAGACTGGGCAGTGCTTCGTTCTGTTGTTCATAGAGTCGCTATGAGTGGGAATCGGAATCGACTCGATGGCATATAACATCATCAACAGACCTGCACCCTTATTTTTCTCCCACTACATCAGGGACTCTATGTTGTATTCCCTGTCAGGGCAGTCATTAGTGGTTGCCAGGCACCATCTAAGTCTTCTGGTCTCATGTTGATATTGTCTTCTGATAATTTGGCCCCTTCTGTCTCCTGGTCTCATATTTTCCTCTTGTCTTTGATGTCCTTCATTCTTCTCTGCTCCAGGTGGATTGGAACCAATTGATGATCCTTACATGCCAGCTTACTAGCCTTTAAGACCCCAGAAGCCACTCACCAAAATAGAGTGCACAACATTTTCTTTCCTTAAAAAAAATTAGTCATGCCAGTTGACCAAGATGTCCCTTGAAACCATGGTCCCTAGACCCCTGCTCCTGCTACTCTGACCTCAGAAATGTTGAGTTGTATTTAGGAAGCCTCTTAGCTTTTGGTGTAGTCCAGCAGTGTTAATCTGTCTTCTGTTGCTTGCTGTCACTCCCTACATCTAACACAATTCCTGTCTACTATCTAACCTATGAATACCTCCTCCCTCCCTCCTCTCCCTTGTAAGTAGCAAAGATTTTTTTCTTCAGTACTTAAACCTTTTCTTATGTCCTTACAATATTTGTATCATACATTGTTTGTCTCTTTGCAACTGACTGATTTCACTAAACTGAATGAATGTCTTTCAGGTGATTCCATGTTATCAGATGTTTTCCAAGATCATCATTGTTCTTTATCATTGCATAGTATCACATTGTGTGAATATGTCATAGTTTCTTTATCCATTCATCTGTTGATGGACATGTAGGTTGATTCCATCTTTTTGCTATCATAGACAGTGCTGCAGTAAACATTGGTGTGTTTGCATTTACTTGTGTAATAGCCTTAATTTCTCTAGAATATGTTCCAAGCACTGGGATTGCTGAATCATATGGTATTTCTATTTCTAGCCCTTTAAGAAAGCCTCAAATCAATTTCTGAAGTGGTTGTACCATTTTACATTCCAACCAGCAGTGCAGAAGAGTTCCAATCTGTCTACAACCTCTCCAACATTTATTGCTTTTTTGTTTTGTGAATTAATGTGAGTCTTTTTGGGGTGAGATGGTATTTCATTGTAGTTTTGATTTGGATTTCTGTAATGGCTAATCATCGTGGACATTTCCTCAAGTTTCCTTTAGCTATGTGGATGTCTTCTTTGGTGAAGTGTCTGTTCATATCCTTTGTCCATTTTTCAATTGGGTTGTCTTTTTCTTATTGAGGTTTTGCAGTACCTTGTAGATTATGGAGATTAGATGCCAGTGAATCTGGTGTGGTTGCCAATTTTTTTCCCCGTCTGTAGGTAATCTTTTTACTGTTTGGTTAGGTCTTTGGATGAGCATAAGTGTTCGATTTTTACAGGTTTCCACTTATCTATTTTCTCTCCTGGTGTTTAGGCATTGTTATTAATATTTTGTAGTCTGTTTATGCTATATGTTAGGACTCCCAGCATTGCACCTATTTTTTCTTCCATGATCTTCATTGTTTTAGATTTTGTAGTTAGGTCTTTGATCATTGTGAGTTAATTTTTGTGCATGGGGTGAGATATGGGTCTTGTTTCATTTTTTTGCAGACGGTTATCCAGCTTTGCCAGCACCATTTGCTGAAGAGACTGTTTCTCCCCCAGTTCATGGACTCTGAGCCTTTCTCAAATATCAGCTTCTCATAGGTAGGTTATGTCATACTTTGGTGGGTAGATTCTAAGGTCCTAGAAGCTTGTAAGCAGCCATCCAAGTTATGTACTGATCCTACCTCTCCTGAAGCAAGGAAGAAGGAATAAAACCAAAGACACAAGGGAAAGACTAGTGCAAAGGACTAATGGACCACAAGTAACACAGCCTCTACCAGAATGAGTCCAACACAACAAGATGGTGCCTGGCTACCACCCCTTACAGCTCTGACAAGGATCACAGTAAAGGGTCCTGGAAAGAGCCGGAGAAAAATGCAGAACAAAATTTAAACTTACCAAAAAAAGACCAGACTTACTGGTCTGACAGAGACTGGAGCAACTCCAAGTGTATGGCCCCTGGTCACCCTTTAACTCAGTGGTGAACTCACTCCTGAAGTTCAGCCTTCAGTCAAACATTAGCCAGGCCTATAACAAATCATAACACACACCGTTCAACCATGTAGAGGAGCCTAAATAGGCACCAGCCCAAAAACAAAGATGAGAAGGCAGGAAGGGACAGGAAAGCTGGATGAATGGAAATGGAGTGTTGGCACACTGCGGGGTTGGCAACCAATGTCACAAAATAATATGTATGTTAATTGTTTAGCAAGAAATTAATTTGCTCTGTAAATGTTTACCTAAAGCATAATAAAAAACAATAATTTGGGGCTCACTTCTACACTTGGCTCCATGGCCAAGGGAAATGCACTCCATCTCTTTCCACTGGGATCCTCCGTGTTAGAGAGGAGGAGATAAGAGCAAATATTTACAGGGTTTATTCCAGTTCTGGATGAAGACTCCTGTGTAACAGAAGCTATTGCTATGTACCGTTTCCTTCTGTAGTGTTCTATTGATTGCAGCACTTGTCATCCAAATGATCTATTAGGTCAGAGTAAATATGTATCTATAACAAACACCATTGAGGAACTTTGTGAAAGGTAATCATGTCCCTGGAACAGAATGAGTGTAGGGATGTACATCATAGCTTCGCTTAAAATCAGCTGTGGTTGTGTGACCTCATGGGAATCCCCTGGAGGAGAGGGGGTAAGAAAATGAAACTTCCCTTTTTTCAGCAGAAAGGTGCTTTGGAGAACTAGGGGCTTTCAGGGGACAATCACTGCTATATTTAGTTCTCAAAATGTGGAAGAAATTCCCAAAGAAAAGGCCAATTTCAAGAGTTAGGCACTGAAAAGGTCTATTATTAAGAGAGTTGAGCAGAAAAAAATAGTATCTGATGAATTACACTTGAATTATTAGGATGGCAGTCAATGGTGTGACTTGCAGTGACAGAAATCTGAATTTTGGTCTCAACTATGATTTGCTCACCACAACACTATGGAAAGGCACTTCTCTGAGCCTGTGCTCACGTATAAAATGAGCAAAATGATGGTACCTCCGAAGTTGTCAGATGATTAGGTGAGAGGAGTGGCTTGAAGTAAGTAAAATCCTTAGCCAGTCTCTGGCACTTGGTAAGCACCAAATTTCTTTCTTCTTCAACTTTTAAAAAATGAGAGCAAATTCACCATTTTAAAGAGTACAGTGCAGTGAGTTTTGCTATATTCACAAGGTTGTGGAATCACTTTGTAATTCTAAAACATTTCCCTCTCCCCCAAAAGAAAACACTGCACCCATTAGTAGTTATTCTGCACTGTCTCCTTGTGCCAGGCGTTGGCAACCACTGATCTGTTTTCTGTCTCTATGGATTGGGCTGTTCTGACGTGTCATATACATGGAATCCCCTTTGTGTCTGGCTTCTTTTGCTTGGCACACAGCACCTGATATTGTTATTCCTACTTCCTGTGGCTAGAATGAGACTCAAGTGACATAATGGATATGGAGCTTCTTTGTAAGGAAGAAATTGCTGTGGAAATGCAAGGATTGACTTATCCATTGGAGAGTGTCGTGGGTTGAATTGTGTCCCTCCCCAAAAATGTGGACTGGGCCAGTGATTCCCAGTACTGTGCTATTGTCCTCCATATTGTGATTTTCTTATGCTGTAAATCCTAATCTCTGCCTGTGGTTAATAGACTGGATTATGTTAAAGAGGATTAGGATAGGACTGTAAACTCCCTCCTAAGTCATCTCCCTGATCCAAGGTAAAGACTTTCCCCACAGTATGGCTTGCACCAAATTTCATCTTACAAAGAGATAAAAGGGAAACAAGCGGAGAGTTGAGAACCACATGACATTTAGAGAACAGTGCAGAAAGCAGGGTGCATCCTTCAGATCTGAGGTTCCCACACCAAGATGCTCCCTGACCAAAGACTGATGCAACACAAGGGCTTTCACCAAGATCTGACAGAGAGGGAGGGCCTTCCCCTACAGCAGATGCCCTAGGTTCAAACTTGTAGCTTACTGGACTGGGTAAGAGTCAACTTTTCTTTGTCGGAGCCATCCATTTGTGGTATTTCTGTTAGAGCAGCACTAGCTAAGACAGAGTTCTTTCTTTTATGGGAACGGAGAGGTGCCCACAGAAACTTACCAGGAGGGAAATAAAATCGTAAGGTTAAGAAACATAACAAAACTGAACATATTCCTCCATTTCTCAAAAATACGTTACTCACTGGAAAACCACTTACCTGACTCTTTTTCCTAAGTGTTTTGCTTGCTCAGTTAAGTTCTGTTTGTCTCAACACCTGCCAAATCCTCAATCCCTTCAGACCTTTAAGGTATGCTATGGTGTACGTGGGACAGGAAGACAGAGTTTGGTTCTTAGAAAGCAGGCTGTTAGCCATACCCCACAGGCCCAGTTGTCTACACTGGACTTTATTGTTGTTGTTCAGCGCTATTGAGTCGGTTCTGACCTAGAGCAACTCCATGTGCAACAGAATGAAGCACCCTGGTCCTATGCCATCCCTGCAATCATCGTTATACTTGAGCCCTTTGTTGCAGCCACTGTGTAGTTTATCTCCTTGAGGGCCCACCGTGTCATTCGGTCTCACTGAGGTCCTGGCTCCTTTTCACTGATCCTCCGTTTCACCAAGCATGATGTTCTTCTCCAGAGACTGAGCCCTTCTGATAACACGTCCAAAGTGCACGAGATGTAGTCTCTTCATCTTTGCTTCTAACAAGCACTCTGGTTGTACTTCTTCCAAGACAGATTTGTTAGTTCTTTTGGCAATCTATGGTATATTCAATATTCTTCACCAACACCACAATTCAGAGGCATCGATTCTTCAGTCTTCTTTATTCATCATCCAACTTTTGTATCCATATGAGGTGACAGAAAACACCATGGCTTGGATCAGGTACACCTTAGTCTTCAAGGTGACATCTTTGCTTTTCAACACTGTAAAGAGGTTATTTGTAGCGGATCTATCCAATGCAGTGTGTCTTTCGACTGCTATTTCTGTGGGTGTTGATTGTGGATCCAAGTAAAATGAAAACTTGGACAGCATCAGTCTTTTCTCTATTTATCATGGTGTTGCTTACCAGTGGTCCAGTTATGAGGATTTTTGTTTTCTTTATGTTGAGGTGTAATCCATACACAAGGCTATGGTCTTTGATCACCCTAAAGGCACTCACATAGCCCACCAGCAGATCTTCTGGAGGTAGATTTCCATCTACTTTTAATTTTACTCTTGTGTAATACAGAGAGAAGCTTGGAGGCAATTTTTATTTCATGTGTGCGGGTTATGACTCATTTGGTAACGTGCCCATTCAAATAGGCCTGTCCAAATGCAGGCAATAATTTAGCAACAATCAAAAACCACAGGATTGCTTTTTCAGACTCTAAATGAAGAACTCACTTCACCTTCAATTTCTCATGGAACTAATTATTCTGCTTGGTATTGCCTTCCAGAGAATTCCTTTAACACTTGAGGTCTCAAAAGAGTTTTCTCAGGGTTTAGTGTAAGGTTCGTCTTTCACATTACAAGTTAAAGATAACTCAACTTTCACTGTAACGTTACCACACACAGTATGATAATACTGAACGGTTGCCAGGTCTGCGCAAGGCTCTCTGGTTGTTGTGACGTGGTTCAGTCTAAATATTTCCTAACAGGAGTAACAGTTAGGAAAGATTGTTGGACTGCCTTCTTACTAACCTGTGTGATGCTGGCAGATTTTATCTCCTTGCTCGACCCTGTTGCCCTTATTTTGTAAAACTTTTCAAGTATTTCGAAACGCAGTAGGTTATGTTTCTTAAAAGGTCAGGTTCTTATTCTTAATATGTCAGAGTGTGTTCAAATTCTAGGTTCACCCCTTAACAGACATGTGACATTGGGTGAATTTCTAATCTCTGTATCACAGTTTTCTCATCTGAAAATAAAGCTAATCATAGTGACTACCTTATAGGGTTGTTGTAAGGATTAAATTAGTTAATACAGGTAAGGAACCCCATAGTGCCTGTCACACAGTAAGCACATAAGAATTTGTTCTGTCTCTCTGTGTGCTCATCAACATCTGTGTCCTTACACAGAAATCTAGACATAGTGTCATACTTCTTTAACATATTTATTTATTTATTTGTATTATGACTGAGTGAAAATGTACATTCCCATATAAATTTACATGCCCACCTACATGCAGCTTCCACTGCTCTCCCTGTCCGGTGACAGCACACTATTCCTCTCTGCTCCATACATGTCTTGTCCTCCCAACAGTCTCCTTTCCCCTCCTCTCCACCCACTCTCCTTCCTCCAGCCAGAGGTCAGCAGGATGATATCCTATAGATGCATAGAACCATAAAGTGCGTCCCATACACGGTCACTCTGCATCACCAAGTCCAATCCATTCATGTCCTAAGAGTGGATCTTTGTTATGATTTATGGGCAAGGGCAGCATCAGGGCCAGGGGCCATGCTCCCACGGGAACCCCGAAGTTGCTGGACCATCAGTTGAGGTCTTTTAGTGGAGATCTCAGGGTGCACCCCTTTTTATTATTGTGTTGCCAGAGAGACTCAGCTTAGTAAGCTCCATCGCAGCTATCACTGATGGTGGCCAGGCACCACCCGGTTCTTCTGGTCCCAAGTCTATGCAGGCACCCACTTACGTGGTTCTCTATATCATCTGGGTTGTCTTTACCCCATGTCATTTTGGTTGTCGGTGATCAGCCGTTCCTGCTGAGTTGGGACCATTTTCTGTGCCCTCGGATGGCAGCTTGGCAGCTTGGCAGCTTTTAAGACCCCAGATGCTACTAACCAGTGTGGGGTACAGAGAGCCCTCTTAGCAAAATACTAGCTGTGCCAATTGGCATTGATTTTGCCTGAGAGCATGGTCCCTGGCCCCCGGTCCCAGGGACTCTGTCCTTGCAATATTGGGTTAAGATGGAAGGAGTACTCAAGTTATGCTGAAGTCCACTTAATATGGTTCTTATTTCTAATGTGTATTATCACTGATTTCACCCAACCAAATCTCTACCAACTATCTAATCTAAACGCTCCCCATTGTCCTTCCTCTCTCCCCTCCCTTGCAGCCATCAAAGAGTCTTTCCTTCTATACATAAGTCTGTTTCTGAGATCTTATCTTAGGGGTCTCATACAATATTTGTCCTTTTGTCACTGACTACTTTCACTCAACATAATGTCTCCCAGTTGAAACCAGGTTATGAGATGTTTCCTGAAGTCATCGTTGTTCTTTATCATTGCATAGTGCTCCATTGAGTATATATACCATAGTTGACCTATCCATTCCTCTGTTGTTGGGCATCGGGGTTGATTGCATTTTTTTTGCTACCATGGACTGCGCTGCAATAAACATTCTTGTGCATGTGTCCATTGGTATAAAAGGCCTTGATTGGGTAGGATACATTCCAAGGAGTGGAATTATTGGGTCAAATGGTATATCTATATCTATTTTTTTAAGGAAGTGGCAGATTGCTTTCCAAAGAGGCTGGACCATTTTGCAACCCCACCAATAGTGTAGGAGAGTTCCACTTTCTCCACAGCCTCTGCAGCATTTGCTGTTTTGTGTTTTTTGGATCACGGCCAACTTTGTTGGGGTGAGATGATATCTCATTGTAGTCTTGATTTGAATTTCTTTTTTTTTTTATTTGATATGATTGAGTGAAAATGTACATCCCTGTATAAATTTACATGCCTACCTATATGCAGCTTCCACTGCTCTCCCTGTCCGGTGACAGCACACTATTCCTCTCTGCTCCGTACATGTCTCATCCTCCCAACAATCTCCTTTCCCCTCCTCTCCAACCACTCGCCTTCCTTCAACCAGAGGTCAGCAGGCTGATATCCTATAGATGTATAGAACCATAAAGTGCATACAATATATGGTCACTCTGCATTGCCAAATCCAATCCATTCGTGTCCAAAGAGTGGATCTTCATTATGATTTATGGGCAAGGGCAGCATCAGGGCCACGGGCCATGCTCCCAGGGGAACCCTGAAACTGCTGGATCATCAGTTGAGGTCTTTTAGTGGAGATCTCAGGATGCACCCCTTTTTATTCTTGTGTTGCCAGTGAGACTCAACTTAGTGAGCTCCATCGTGGCTATCACTGGTGGAGGCTGGGCACCATTCAGTTCTTGCGGTCCCAAGTTGATGTAGGCACCCGCTCATGTGGGCCTCTCTATCTTCTGGGTTGTCTTTACCCCATGTCATTTAGGTCCTTGGCAAGCATCCATGACTGCTGAGTTGGGACCATTTGCTATGCCCTCGGATGGCAGCTTAGCAGCTTTTAAGACCCCAGATGCCACTCACCAATGTGCGGTGCAGAGAGCTCTCTTAGCAGAATCCTAGTTGTGCCAATTGGCCTCGATTTTGCCTAAGAGCATGGTCCCCTGCCCCCTGCCCCAGCTACTCTACCCTTGCAATATCGAGTGGAGATGGAAGGAGTACTCAAGTTATGCTGAAGTCCACTTCATGTTGTTCATGTTTCTAATGTGTGCTATCACCGATTTCTCTCAACCAGATTTCTACCAACTAACTAATCTAAACCCTCCCTCCCCACGGCTCTCTCCCTCCCCTCCCTTGCAACTGTCAAAGAGTCTTTTCTTCTATACACAAGTCTGTTTTGAGATCTTATCGTAGTGGTCTTATACAATATTTGTCCTTTTGTTGCTGACTACTTTCACTCAACATAATGTCTTCCAGTTGAAACTAGGTTATGAGGTGTTTCCTGGAATCATCGTTATTCTTTATCATTGTGTAGTGCTCCACTGAGTATATGTACCATAGTTTACCTATCCATTCTTCTGTTGTTGGGCATCTGGGTTGTTTTCATCTTTTTCTATCGTGAACTGTGCTGTGATAAACATTCTTGTGCATGTGTCCATTGCTGTGAGAGGCCTTGATTCTGCAGGATATATTCCAAGTAGTGGAATTACTGGGTCAAACAGTATATCAATATCTATTTTTTTAAGGAAGCACCAGACTGTTTTCCAAAGAGGTTGGACCATTCTGCAACCCCACCAACAGTGTAGCAGGGTTCCACTTTCTCCACAGCCTCTCCAGCATTTGTTGTTTTGTGTTTTTTGAATCATGGCCAATCTTGTTGGGGTGAGATGGTATCTCACTGTCATCTTGATTTGAATTTCTTTAATAACTAAAGATCGTGAACATGTCCACATGTGTTTTTTGGCTGCCTGGATCTCATCTTTAGTGAAATGTCTGTCCATCTCCTTTGCCCATTGCTGAATTGGATGACTTATGTTCTTCTTATTGATATTTTGTAGTATCTTATAGATTATGGAGATCAGGCGTTGGACTGACAGAGAGTTGCCAAATATTTTTTCTCATTCTGTAGGTGTTCTTTTAATTCTATTAATAAAGTCTTTGGATGAGCAAAAGTGTTTGATTCTTAATAGTTCCCATTTATCTATTTTCTCTTCTGTTGATTGTGGTTTCTTTGACAGATTTTGGAGTCTGTCCTCATTGTGTATTAAAACCTCCATTGTTGTTCCTACCTTTTCTTGGATGAGCTTTATCGTTTTAGGTTTGATATTTAGGTCTTTTATCCAGTTGGAGTTGGTTTTTGTATAAGATGTAAGATATGGATCTTGATTCAGTTTATTGCAGATGGATATCCAATTTTGCCAGCTCCATTTGTTGAAGATACTGTTTTTATCCCAGTTTAATGTCTTAGGGCCTTTGTCGAATATCAACTGTTCATAGGCAGATGGTGTCATCTCTGGTTTCTCAATTCTGTTACATTGATCGATCTGTCTGTTCTTGTACCAGTACCAGGCTGTTTTGACCACTGTGGCAGTGTAGTATGTTCTAAGGTCGGGTAATGAGAGGTCTCCCAGTGTGTTCTTCTTCTTTAGTAGTACCTTATTTATCCGGGGCTTCTTCCCTTTCCAAACAAAATTGGTGATTTGTTTCTCCATCTCATTAAAAAATGACGCTGGAACTTGTATTGGGATTGCATTATATAAGTAGATTGCTTTGGGTAAAATAGACATTTTCACAATGTTAAGTCTTCCTATCCATGAGCAGGATAGGTTTTTCCATTTATCTAAGTCTCTCTTAGTTTCCTGTAGTAAGGGCTTTGTAAAGGTCTGTTATTTCTCTGGTTAGACTAATTCCTAGGTACTGTATCTTCTTAGGGGCTATTTTCAATGGTATTGATTTGATAATTTCTTCCTCGTTGTTGGTATAAAGGAATCCTATTGATTTACTTATATTTATCTTGTATCCTAAGACTTTGCAGAACTCTTCCATCAGTTTGAGTATTTTACTTATAGATTCCTTGGGATTCTCTGCATATACAATCATATCATCTGCAAACAGGAAGATTTTAACTTCTTTGCCAATGCAGATGCCCTTTACTTCCTGGTCTTGTCTAATTGCTCTGGCTAGAACTTCTAGTACAATGTTAAATAGGAGAGGTGAAAGTGGGCATCCTTGTCTAGTTCCTGTTCTCAAGGGAAAGTCTTTCAATCTCTCTCCCCATTCAGGATGACATGCACAATTGGCTTTGTATAAATGGCCCTTATTGTGTTGAGGAATTTGCCGTCTATGCCTATTTTGCTAAGAGATTTTAACATGACTAGGTGTTGGACTTTATCAAATGCCTTTTCCGCATCAATGGACAAAATCAGGTGATTCTTGTCTTTTGTGTTACTTATGTGGTTAATCACATTAATTGTTTTCCTGATGTTGAACCAGCTTTGCATCCCAGGTATGAATCCCACTTGGTCATGATGGATTATTTTCTTGATACGTTGTTGTATTCTATTGGCAAGAATTTTGTTGAAGATTTTTGCATCTAGATTCATGAGTGATATCGGTCTGTAGTTCTCCTTCTTTGTTGGGTCTTTCCCTGGCTTTGGTATCAGGGTTATGCTGGCTTTATAGAATGAGTTTGGGAGTAGTCCATCCCTTTCCATACTGTGGAATAGTCTCAGTAGTATTGGAAATAACTCTTCTCTAAATGCTTGGTAGAATTCGGAAGCCATCTGGGCCTGGGCTTTTTTTGGTTGGCAGTGTTTTGATGACCTTTTCAATCTCTTCCTTTGTGATAGGTTTATTAAGTTGTTCTGCTTCACGTTGTGATAATTTGGGTAGGTGGTGTGAATTTGTCCATTTTCTCTAGGTTTTCAAATTTGTTAGAATACAGTCTTTCATAGTATTCTGTTATGATATTTTTTATTTCTGTTGGATCTGTGGTGCCAACTCCCCTCTCATTTCTAATTTGGGTTATTTGTTTCCTTTCCTGCTTTTCTTTAGTAAGTTTAGCCAGTGGTTTGTCAATTTTGTTGATCTTTTCAAAAAACCAGCTTTTGGTCTTTTCAATTTTTTCAATTGTTTTTCTGTTCTCTAATTCATTTAGCTCTGCTCTAATCTTTATGATCTTGTTTCTTCTGGTGCCTGAGGGGTTCCTTTATTGTTCTCTTTCTACTTGTTCAAGCTGTAAGGTTAGTTCCTTGATCTGGTTACTTTCTTCCTTCCAGATGTGTGCATTTATGGAGATAAACAGACCTCTGAGCACTGCTTTGGCTGTATCCCATAGGTTCTGGTAGGAAGTGTTTTTGTTCTCATTGGAATCCATGAATTTCTTTATTTGATCCTTGTTTTCTTCCATAACTCATGTTTTTTTGAGCAAGATGTTGTTCAGTTTCCAAGAGTTCCACTTTCTAACTGTGTGTTTTCTGCTATTGATTTCAACTTTTATGGCTTTATGATCTGAGATGATGCTTTGCAGTAATTCAATGGTATGGATTTTGTTGAGCATTGCATTATCTCCTAACACATGGTCAATTCTGTAGAATGTTCCATGTGTACTGGAGAAGAAGGTGTAGTGGTCTGCTGATGGGTGGAAAGTTCTGTATATATCAGTGAGGTTTAGTTGGTTAATTGTGGCAATGAGGTCTTCTGTATCTTTACTGAGCGTTTTTCTAGATGATCTGTCCAGTATTGAGAGTGGAGTGTTGGTCTCCCACTATTAGTGTCGAGTCATCTAACTCGCTTTTGAGTGTAGTCAGTGCTTCTTTGATGTATTTAGGTGCTCTGATATTAGGTGCATAAATATTTAATATAGTTAAGTCTTGCTTGTGTACTGAACCTTTCAGCAATAAATAGTGTCCATCTTTGTCCACGATGGTGGATTTGACATTAAAATTGATTTTGTCTGAGATTAGAATTGCCACCCCTGCTCTTCTTTGTTCATTTTTGGCTTGATACATATTCTTCCATTCTTTAATTTTCAGGTTGTTCCTGTCTTTAGGTCTCAGGTGAGTTTCTTGTAGACAGCATATGGATACGTCATGTCTTCTGATCCAAGATGTCACTCGATGTCTCTTTACTGGAGCACTCAGTCCATTCACATTCAAAGTAATTATTGATAGGTATGTGTTCACTGCTGCCATTGTGATAGGTTTATTTTAATGTTGATGTTTTCTCTGTTGTTCTTATTACTCTGTTCTGGGACATTCTTTTTTGTGAGTTGATTTTTCACCTTTTTCACAGCTGGTTTTGTAGTTGTTGAGACTCCTGTGTTACATTTCTTGAAATGGTATGATACATCTTTGTTGTCCTTTACAGCTGCCCCTATGATACCCCCTGATAAACTATATATAAACCTAACTTTAATTACTATCAGCTTGTCCTCTTCCTCTCCATCTGGAAGAACTATAACAACTGTAGTATATCCCTCTTTTTATTATGATGACAGCATAGTTTTCATGATGATCACTGGATCGCTTCTTTCCATATTAAAGCTGTGACTGACTTTGGAGCCTTCCCTAACTGAGTAGAATTTTGAGTAGTGTGTCGTTCTAAAACATAAAGTTAGTGGTTTCATTCTAAGCCAGAGCCAAGAACTTCTTTGAGAATTTCTTGTAGTTTTGGTTTGGTTTTTACAAAGTCTCTGAGTTTCTGTTTATCTGGGAATGTCTTAATTTAATTTTCATATTTGAAAGATATTTTTGCAGGATATATAATTCTTGGTTGGAAGTTCTTCCTCTTCAAGGCTTTGAATGTGTCGTGCCACTGTCTCCGTGCCAGCATGGTTTCTGCTAAGAAATCTGAAGGAAACCTACAGGGTTTCCCTCTGAATGTTAGCTTTGCTTTGAGTCTTGCTGCCTTTAAGAGTTGCTGCTTATGTTTCATTTTGTTAAGTTTGATTATAATATGTGTTGGAGTCTTTCTTTTGAGATCTGTGTTGGGTGGCGTACAATATGCATCTGAGATGTCTCTATTCTCTTCGTTCATGATTTCTGGGAAGTTTTCTTTCAATAGCTCAGCAACTATATTCTCTGTGTTCTCAGATGTCTCACCCTATTCAGGGACTCCAATTAATTGAAGTTTGTTCCTCTTAATAGAGTCCCACATGCTTATTAATGTTTCTTCATTTTTCTTGTTTCTTTTTCTGATTTCTGCTCATAGACGCTAGCATCAGTAGCTCTGTCTTCCAAGTCATAAATTCATTTTTCCATTTGTTCCATTCTGTTTTCTTGGCTTAGCATGGAAGTCTTTGATTTTGTTCTTGATCTGTTGGATTTCAGAGTACTGGTGTTCCATCAGATCGAACAGCTTGCTTAATTTTTCATTTTGTTCTGCTGCATTTTGTATAAGGTCTAGAAGGGCTCTGTATATAATCATTTTGTACTCACTCTCTGATGCTTTCATGAAAGTTTCTTCATCTGGAAAACTCCTTGGTTGCTTTGTTTGGGAGCCTTCTGAAGCCATGAGTGATTTCTTGTATGCCACAAGTGTCTGTTGTTTTTTGGGTCCCATGTGAGTACGTAGAGGCTGGAAGAGATACTGTGAGGATGGACGGCAGATGTTTCTCTAGGCTTTCTTAAAATGGAAAGCAGAAGGCATCTGACCACTTCCCAAGTCAGTCAGGTTTTCAAGTGTAGAGGTTCCTCTTCCCAACTGGCAAAGTAAGCACCACTATATCCAACCCCCGATGATACAAACTAGTTCAGAATACAGCAATGCTACTGTCCTGTTGGCCTCTGCTGTCAGGGCACAGCCTTAGGTGACACTGCGTAGAGTACTGCTTTTCTGGTAGAAAAGAGCTCTCCTGTGGGCAGCTTCTGGCTCCCACGCTAGAATTAGGTCCAGCTGCAGCCACCGTATCCAAGATGGCATCCTCCACACAGGCAGCAGATAGAGGGGCTACAGGTGCCGAGAGGTAGTGATTCCTCTGCTTCTGTTGCAGGGCCCCCAGTGTAGGTGGCACTGTGTAAATTACTGTTTTCTTGTTGGAGAAGCGCTGTCCTGTTTGCAGGCGCTCACTCCCAAGCTAAGAATTAGGTCCTGCTAAAATCTCTGTACTCAATATGGCGTCCTGCACACTGACTGTGAAATTCCGTACAAACCCCACTGTGGCAGAGATAAAACGACAGGCCCAAAGTGGCTAGATTAACAGAGTCCTAAGCCTGGCTCTCAAAATATGGAAATTTTGCCTGCCTATCCCCCCAGCAGTGCGTCTGAGTCTAGCCGCTAGGCAAGACCCAGCTCTGCCTGCCAGCCAAGACAGAGAAAAAAAAAAGGTCAGAATGGTGCGTTTACCTTCAGTCCATGACAGCCACGGCTGGCCACAAGTGGGAGTCAGCAAAAGAGAGGAGGTTTTTCGCTCAGTGGAATGAAGTCCAAATTAACAGCCCTGTGCCGTGACCTGGAGTTGATTAGGTGATCAGAAGGCTCCGTTTGATCATCAATTCAGGTCTTGGTTTCCAGAGGGACATAGGGAGACGTGTGCTTAGTCTGCCATCTTGACTCTGCCTCTCGATTTGAATTTCTTAAGTAACTATTGTGTTTTAAGTGAAAGTTTACTATTTGAGTCAGTTTCTCATACAAAAACTTAAACACATTGTTATGTGATGGTAGCTCTTCTCCCACAGTGTGACAGCACATTCCTCCTCCTTACCCTGTATTTCTCCTGTCCATTCAACCAGCTACTAACCCCTGTCTTCTCATCTCACCTCCAGATGGGAGCTGCCTAGTTAATTTCCTGTGTCTACTTAAGCCAAGAAGCACACTATTATCCTGTATAATTTTGTCTTAAAAATCAGTTAAATCTCTGAGGGGTTGGCCTCCTAAATATTTTTATAAAAACATAAAATATTACTGAAACAATACCCTTTCCAGGGTGTCTCTTCCCTTTATGTTCTTTGTCTTTTCTCTCCCAAGATAACTGTTAACTTTATTGCTATTATTTTAAAAAGTTGATATATATGATTCCATAAAAATTTGGGGGATCATTAAGGTGACATGCCAACTTGGCTTGGCCATGATTCTCAGTGGTTTGGCAGTTACTTAAAGATGTAATCACTTTCATGATGAGATCTGTTCTAATGCAGTCACTTCCATGATGAGATCTGCTGTGAGTAGCCAATCACTTGAAAGGAAGTTTCCTTGGAGGTGTGTCCTGCATCCAATACATATGGACTTTCTGGCAAAGCTTGCTGGCTTTCACTCTGCTCTGGATCCTGCAGTCAGCTTGTCAGTATCTGACCTCCAGTTCTTGGGACTGGAGTCCAGCAACCTGCCAATCTTGGATTCTTCAGCCTGTGCAGCCCATGAGCCAGCAACCTGCCATCCAACCTATGGAACTTGGGTTTGTCAGTCCCTGTAGCTACATGAATCAGGAGAAGCCTCCAGCCTGATACCTTTGCCATCTTCTACAACCATCTGAGCCATTTCCTTAAATCTCTTTCCCTCTAATATATACCCATTATGTAAATCCTAAGGGTGGGTCTGGCTGGAGGTTCTTCCTGATTCACACAGCCAAAGGAGTTGATGAGCTCAAGATCAGCAAGTCATAGAGCAGGGCTGTAGCTCACAGGCTTTCAAGACTGACAAGGCAAGATGGCAGGTAAACTGTTAGTTCTAGTTCCAAGAATAGGAGGTGAGTTGAACAGAAGCCAACTACAGAATCCAGTGGGAGCAAAAGCTTCCATGCATACATGTAAATATATACACTTACATATGCATTTTAACAAACACAGATGAGATCATAGGGCATACACTATTAACAGCTCAAATTTTCCCTATTAAGTCAGTCTTCCACATCTTTTCATGTTTGTTTATATAATCTTATTTCATTTTTTTACATAGTTGTGCAGCATACCAAAGTATGAATGTAGTATAACATAATTAAAGCCTTACTTGTCGTCTCTTGGAAACCCTGGTGGTATAGTGGTTAAATGCTACATCTGCTGACCAAAAATTCAGCAGTTCAAATCCACCAGGCACTCCTTGGAAGCTCTATGGAGCAGTTCTACTCTGCCCTGTAGGGTTGCTATGAGTCAGAATGAACTCAATGGCACTGACTTTTGGATGGTCTTTTAGGTTGTTCCTAGTTTTCCAGTGTTGCAAATAATTCTGCAGTGATCATTTTTGTATTTATATCTTTGGCCTTCTTTTTTAGTTCATATTATATTTAAAATACAGTGTGCACATTTAAAATTTTAATAGACACTGCCAAATTGCCCTTCCAAAAAAGTATTTTACCAATTTGTTCGTTCTACTAATATTGTACCAAACTGCCTTTTTCTTCACACCTTTTAGAACACTGGCTACTATCAATCTTTGCTGATAGATAAAAAAGACACTGCACTTAGGTTTTAATTTGCATTAATTGATTATTCATGGAATTTAAAATATTTTCATATATTTACAGGCCATTTTTATTTTTTTTTGGTCAATTGCCCATTTACGTCCATTGCCAGTTTTTAAGATTTTTTCCTGTTAATAGCTTTTTACTTACGAAGTCAAGATATTTGCACTCAGTTCTATGAGTTGCAAATAAAACTGAAAAAACCCATTATTGTTGATTCTGACTCACAGCAGCCCTATGTGACAAAACAGAACTGCTCATAAGGCTTCCAAGACTGTAAATCTTTTTTTTTTTACTTTTTATTTAATATGACTGAGTGAAAATGTACATTCCCATATAAACTTACATGCCCACCTATATGCAGCTTCGACTGCTCTCCCTGTCCGGTGATAGCACACTATTCCTCTCTGCTCCATACATAAGACTGTAAATCTTGATGAACAGACCGCTGCAGCTTTCTCCTGCGAGTGGCTGGTGAGTTCGAGCCATAGAGCTTTGTGTTAGCAGCAGGGCACTTGACCATTGTGCCACTGAGTCTCCTTTCATTTGCAAATAGTGTCCCAAATTAGCATTTTGTCTTTTGACTTTACTTATGCTGAATTTTATTTTTTAATGTTTGCAGCACAGAAGTTTTAATTTTGTAAATGTAAGCAAACCTATCAGTCTTCTTCAATTTTGTGATTGGAAAGAACTCTACAATTATTAAAATATTCATTATTTAAATTTTTCTCATAGATGCATGAAAAACTATATTGACTAAAAGGATGAAGTAGGAATTTTGTCCATCTCTGCCCAAATATGTATTTTCAGTTCTAAATGTGTGTCTGTGTGTGTGTGTACACACACACCTATCCTCACATTTCTGTCTGTTTGTTGTACTGCAATGGCTTGCGTGTTGCTGTGATGCAAAAGCTATGCCAGCATACAAATAAAAAATGCCAGCAGGATTGCCCATAGTGGATAGGTTTCCGCTGAGCTTCTAGACTAAGACAGACCAAGAAGGATCTGGTGGTCTGCTCCTGCTAAGAATCAGCCAGTGAAAGCCTTATGAATAGCAGCAGAAAATTGTCTGGTATACTGCCAGAAGATGGGCCCCTCAGGTTGAAAGGCACTTGAAAGAAGACTGGGGAAAACCTGCCTCCACACGGTAGTCAACCTTAAGGAGGTGGATGGAGTCAAGCTTTCAGGATCTTCATTTGCTGATGTGGCATGACTGGAAATCAGAAGAATGGGCTCAAGCATAAAAACATCACAAGGATGGTGCAGAACCAGGCGGTGTTTCATTCCGTAGTACATAGGTTCCCTATGAGTCAGAACTGACTTCACAGCACCTAACAACAAATATGTATATATATTGTGTGTGTGTGTGTATAAACAATTATATGTGTGTGTATATATGTATAAACAATTCCCTTATTATTGGAGGACATTTAGGCTAGTTACAACTTCTCACCATTGCATTTAATGTTTCTATGAAAATTTTATTTGTAGCCCTAGGATTTTGACGCTACAGCATAAGAACATTTTTAAGGCTCTTCAAACCAATTCACCTTTAGGATAAAGTGTATCAATTTACATTCCCAGAAGCAGTGATACTTGAGAGCACCTCCTGCTTTCCTTCACGCTTGCCAACACAACCCATTATAAATCTGCCAGAGCTTTGCCAATCTGATTAGGCAAAAGAGATACCATGTTGTTGCTTTAATTTCCATTTCTTTAACTATGAGTGGCATACTACATCTTTTAGTATGTTCATTGGCCATTTATACTCTTCTTTTGTTAACTACCAATAGATATTTTTCCCCCCCAGGAGTTTCCATTGCTTTTAACATTGAAGTCCATCCCCACTAGAAATCAAACACTCACTTATATTTCTTCTAAGTTCCTTTTTAATTATCTGATTCTGTCCTTGATTTTATCCAAGAGAGAATGTATTTTGAATGGAACCAAGAGAATTCCATGAAATGCAAAGAAAATTGACTAACAAGGCATCAGGTTGATAGCAACCTCTCCCATGCCATTTGGTCTCTCTGCTTCAGGGCTATCCTGCAGATTAGCATTATCTCCTCTCCACAGCTACCCTAGAAATGTGTCCCATTTTCCTGTATTTCTATCACTGTAGTTCAGGCAAACTGCCAGTCAGTACCAGATGCCATGAGATTCATGGTGACCCCATGTGTGCCAGAATAAAACTACTCCATAGAGTTTCCCAATGACTTAAGCTTTTTTAGAAGCAGATCTCCAGCCCTTCCTCCCAAGGTGCCTCTGGGTGGACTTGAAAACCGCTCCCCTGCATTTTCAGTGTAACCAAACTCGTTCACCATTTGTGCCACCTTCACACTCCTTTTGGAAACCCTGGTGGTATCGTGGTTATGTGCTATAGCTGGTAACCAGAAGGTCAGCAGTTCAAATCCATGAGGTGTTCCTCAGAAATTCTGTGAGGTCTGGGGTAGTTCTGTTCTCTCCCATAAGGTTGCTATGAGTTGGCATTGACTTGACAGCAGTAGGTTGCTGTGGGTTTTGTTTTTTTTTTTTTTTTTTGGTGAACACTCCCTTTGGAAACCTTGGTGTGGTGGTTAAATGTACCATCTGCTAATCAACAGGATGGCAGTTGGAGTTTACCAGGTCCTCCTTGGAAACTCTATGCAGCAGTTCTGCTCTGTTCTCTAGGGTCACTATGAGTCAGAATCGACCTGATGGGAATCAGTTTGGTTTTGAGTCTAACACTCCCTTTAGGAGCCCTGGTGGTATAGTGGTTGCTGCATCTGCTAACAAAAAGGTAGGCAGTTCAAATCTGTCAGGTGCTGCTTGGAAACTCTATGAGGCAGTTTTACTCTGTCCTATAGGGTTGCTATGAATCAGGATTGACTTGACAGTAGTGGGTTTATTTTTTGGTTTCAGGAGCCCTCGTGGTGCAGTGGTTAAATACTCAGCTGCTAACCAAAAGGTTGGTTCAACCCCACTAGCTGCTCCATGTAATAAAAATGTGACAATCTGTTTCCCTAAAGATTTACAGTCTTGGGGGCATTCTGTTCTATAGGGTCATTGTGAGTTTCAGTTAATTTAGCAACAATGAATTTGGGTTTTCTTTTGTTTGTTGTTTGGTTTGAGAGTCCCTTGAAGCAAACAGTCCAGACCTACTCTTCTAACTTACTTATCTCCAATCCCTAACTTCTCATAGAGACAGACTGTATCAGAGACTGGATGAGTCTGGCTCAAGTGTTTTCTTCCAGACTAGAGGATTTAACAAGGACTAAACCAGGGCAAAAAGATACGGTTAGATAGGGCAGACATGGCTGCTGGAGGCCACTTCAAAGGGTTGTTAATAGTTGCAAAAAAAATCATCATGGTTTGGTTTTACACCCCAAAAATTTCTACTACAAGTTGCTATTATAATATACCCTAAAGTATATTTGGTGCCCTGGTGGTACACCAATTAAGAAGTCAGATGCTAACCAGAAGGTCAGCAGTTTGAATCTACCAGCTGCTCCTCTTTAACTCTATGGGACAACTGTACTTTCTCTTCTAGGGTTTCTGTGAGTCAAATGGACTCGACAGCAATGGGTTTATTTTGTTTTGTTTTGGCTAAAGTCTATTTGGATTCCCTACCATCTAAATCAGTTATGCTGTGACATAACTTTAGATAATCTGAGCTGGTCTTGGTAATTCTGAATATTAGGACTTGGAGATCTGGAGGCAGTCTAGGCTGTCCTGGTAAGGTAGCTCACTTTTCACCTGGTGTCTCATCTTCTTGAGTGACAGAATGCCTAACACCCTTAAGAAACATGGACACTGACCTGGTCTGGGGACGTGGAGTATCTTAGCTAGTACTGCTATGACAAGTGGATGGTTTAACAAATTTATTGTCTTACAGTTCCATTTATAACAGTCTACCCTTTGACTCTTAAAATTCATGTGCTTGTGACATGCAGAACACATTCATCCCATCACATCATCCCAAAAGTCTTAAATCTATTCCAAATCTAAAATCTCATCTTCTGAATCATGTAAATCAAAGATGGATAAGACTTTAGGCATATTCCATCCTGGGGCAAAATTCCTCTTCATCTGTGAATCTGTGACATCTAGAATGCAAGTTTTCTGCTTCTAAGGTACAACAGTGGAACAGGCACAAGGTAGACGTTTCTATTACAAACCGGAGAAATTAGAGGGAAAGAAACAACAACTAGTCTAGCAGAACAATTTACATTAGCTCTAAAGTCTTGACAATAATCCTTTGTTCTTTGGGACCATCTAGGCAATGGCCCTAAACTCCAGATGCTGGGTTGTGGCCATGCTCTCTGCATTCTGGATGGAGGTACTTTAGCCCTGGGCTTCAGACCCACTGAGACTGCAGCTCTGCTCCCTTGACTTTGGGTAGCCTCATTCTGGGTAGTCCATTCGAGTGGTGACTCTCCCTTCTCAGCCCAGGCAGGCCTCATTCTCCTGTCCCTCAGGCATGGTAGCCCACCCACTCAGCATCAGGCAGTTGCCTTAATCCCTTCTGCCTCATTAACATAACACAGGGAGAAACCACATGGCTTCTTTAAGATCTTGCAAATCTCAGCCAGATATCCAAGTTCCACACTTGGCAAGTTCTACCTTTCCTCAAACATTTGAATGTAACTCAGACATTTCATTTGCCACTGCATAAAAAGCACTGACTTTCCTCCACTAGCATGTTTAATGTTCACATTTCTAACAACATTCTGCTGCTGGTAAAGTACACACTCTCTAGGACATTAGATACTTTCTCTATAGCTCTCCTCACTTCCTTCTGAGCCCTCATCAGAGGTGCCTTTGAGGTCCATAATTCTTCCAAGAGTCTTTACAAAGCAATCCGGGCTTCTATCATCAGGTGCTTTAAAGCTTTTCCAGCCTCTACCTATTATCTAACCCCAAAATTGGTTTTTTTTTTTTGGCTTTAACAAAGAAAAATTTATTTTCTCACAGAAAGTAGGCTTACAGCACTTCCACATTTTAGGTATCTGTTAGAGCAGCACTCCCACTTCACAAAACTAAATTCTATGTTAGTTATGTAGTGCTGTTACAACAGAAATGTCACCATGGCTAGCTTTAATAAACAGTTTCTCAGTTGAGGAAGCTAGAAGTCTGAATTCATAGTGCTTGCTCTAGAGGAAGGCTTTCTTTCTCTGTAGGCTCTGGGGGAAGGCACTTTCTTGTCTCTTCAGGTTGTTTCCTGATCCTGTGGAAATCTCCCTATGTCTTGGTGTTCATTTTACTCTCTCCTCTGCTAACCTGCTTAATCTTTTATGTCTCAAAAGATAGGGATTTAAGATACTTCCTACACTAATCCTGCCTCATTAACATAACAAAGACAACACAGTCCCAAATGGGATTATAACCATTATAGGCATAAGAGGTTAGGACATACAATATCTATTTTTGAGGGACATAATTTAACCCATAACACATACTTCAGGCTCACCCATTTTATTGGACATAGTCCTTGATGCCTATGTCATACCAGGAGAATAGTCCAATTTATTCTTGGAACTGTCTTGTATTTGGAGATGTTACCCTGAATGGAGAAACTAAGAAACTGGGAGAATATGACCTAAAAAAGGGAGGAAAGAATGTTTGAGACATAGTAATCTATTGCTCATTTCTCTGTGAAACGGTAGCTGGAAATTTATGTCTAAAATGGTTACCAGAACCTACCCCAGATGATAAAACGATCCACAGTAGTAGCGTATACTGGCAAAGCTGTGCTGCTGCAATCAGTTAGACTTGGACTTCGACTGGGCTCTATCACTTACTGCCTGTGTGTTTATTGGCATCGTAAAACAACATGGCCTCTGATTACTCTTATGAAAATACTGAAGTTAATATTTACTACATTTATTCTGAGAATTAGAAAACGCAAACAGAGCAATATCAAGCTTAGTGATAATAATGTTGCAAAAAGTATTAATTCCATTGTTTTTTCTCAAAATTTCTACATCTAGTGTTAAAAAAGGGGAAACAAAACAAACATAAACCACGACATCATGACCTTACCAGTAAACAGCAAGTTTCTGTGCTTATGGTTTAGAAACTCAGTGTAGAATCTTGAGAAAATTGGAGACAAAGCTTTTACAAAGTTCCAATTTTTCTGATTATAAATGTACATTAGAGAATACACTAAAACTCAGACAAGTATACACTAAAAGATGCAAAACCTAAGCCATATCCTTCTATGTAAGAAAGTCACTTTTTTTTAGTACACTTTATTTTTAAGAACAGTTTTAAGTTCACAGAAAATACAAACCAAAAAAAAAAAAAAAAAACAAACCCCAAACCCAAAACCTATTATCATCAAGTTGATTTGGACTCATAGAGACCCTGTGTGTGTCAGAGAAGAACTGCATTCCACAGGGTTTTCAACAGCTGCGACCTTTTGGAAGTAGATCACCATACCTTCTTCCAAGGTGCCACTGGGCACATTTGAACTGTCAACCTTTTGGTTAGTAGCTAAACACAAACTGTTCGCACTACCCAGGGGCCTCTGCAGAAAATGAAGAATTTCAAACCCACTTGTCCACACCACATCCATTGCTCTTTAGTCAGTTCCAACTCATAGAGACCCCACAGGACAAAGTAGAATTGCCCCATTGGGTTTCCAAGGAGCAGCTGATGGATTCAAACTGCTAATCTTATGGTTGGTTAGCTGCCTGAGCTCCTAGCCACTTGCCAATGGGGCTTCACTACACCTACAGTTCCTCCTATTATTAACCTCTTGTATTAGGGTATTTTACAGTTAATAAACTAGTACTGACACATTATTACTAACTGAAGTCCACAATTCACATTTGTGTTCATTGGTTTTACTACTATACAATCTTACGGGTTTTGAGAAATACACCACATGTTATATTCATCATTGCAGCATCATGTAGAGTACTTTCACTGTCCTAAAAATGCCCCGTGCATGAGTTGGATCCGACTCGATGGCAGTTGGGTTTTGGCTTCACCTATCAGTCCTTTTCTCATGCGCTGAAACCTGGCCAGTGCTGACCTTTTGCTGTCCCTATAGCTTTGCCTTTTACAGACTGTCCTATGGTTTGGAATCACATACTGCAGTTTTCAGACTCCCTTTTTATGCTTTGTAGCATGCATTTAAGGTCCTTCCATGTCTTCTGTAGCTTTGTAGCTCATTTCATTATTGGATAATACTCCATCGTACACAAGTATCAGTTTTTTTTTTTAATCCATTTATCCATTAAGGAACATCTTGTTTCCAAGTTTTTGCAATTATGAATAGAGCTTCTGTAACCATTTGTATGCAGACTTTTGTGTGGACATAAGTTGTTCATTCAACTCATTTGAGTAAATACCTAGGAGTGTGATTGCTGGATTATATGGTAAGCTTTTGGCTTAGTTCTGTAAAAATTGCAAGACTATCTTCAGAAATAGCTGATCACCTACACTGCTAGTATAGCCTCTTTAGAAAGCAATCTGGTGCTTCTTTAAAAAGCTGGAAATAGATATACCATTTGATCCAGTAATCTCACTGCTTGGAATATATCCTACAGAATCAAGGGCAGTCACACAAACAGATACATGCATATGAATATTTATTACAGCACAGTCCACAATAGCAAAAAGATAGAATCAACCTAGATACCGAACAGTAGATGAATAAACAAACTATGGTATGTACACTCAATGGAACACTATGCAATGACAAAGAAAAATGATGATTTTAGGATGCATCTCATAACCTGGTTTCAATTGGAAGACATTATGTTGAGGGAAATTGGTCAGCGGCACAAGGACAGATACCATATGAGACCCCTACTATAAGGACTTAAAAACAGACTCATATACAGAATAAAAGACTCTGATAGCTGCAGCCAAGCCAAGAGAGGGAAAAAAGGGAGGGAGAGGGCTGGTTATAGATGAGATAGCTGATGGAAATTTGGCTGGGTGTAAGCAGTGACAGCACACAGTAGAAAGAAGATCAACTTCTGTTGTCTACAATATAAGCTGAAAACTCTTCTAATCTTAACCCAATATTGCAAGGATAGAGTATCAGAGGCGGTGGTCTGGGGACCATGCTCTCAAGGGACATCGAGGCCAGCTGGCATAACTAGCCAATTCTTGGAGTCTCTGCACTCCTTATTTGTGAGTGGTGGCTGGGGTCTTAAAAGCTAGCAAGCTGCCTTCTGAGGTACACCAAGTTGTCCTAACTCAGCTGGAGCTGGAACAGATGATCACCAAGGACAATAAAGACATGAGGCAAAAAAAAGCTCAGAAGACAGAAGGACCCATGTGAATGGGTGACTGTATCAACATGTGACCAGAAGAACCTGACCGTGTCTGGTCACCACCAAAGACAGCCGTGATGGGGCACACAATGTCGAGTCCCAGTGGCAACACGGAAAAAGATGGTTGCATCTCAAGAACACAAATAAAAGACTGCAGTTGATGGTCTGAAGGCCAGAGGGTTCCCCCAGGAGCATGGCCCTAGACCTGCTGCTGCCCCTGACCAGAAAACATCACAGATATCCTCTTTGGACAGGAATGGATTGGACTTGGGGACACAATGTGACCATATAGTATGCGCACTTCATGGTTCTGTGCATCTATAGAGGCTGTTCTACTGGCCTCTTACTAGAAGGGAGAGAGGGTGGAGAGGGCGGGACAGGAGATTAAGAGGATACATGTATAAAACAGAAAGGAGCCGTGTGCTGTCACTGGGCAAGGAAAGCAGAAGGAGCTGCAGATAGGCGGGTATGCAAATTTTATTTGGACTGTATACTTTCACTCAATCACAATAAAAGAACAAATAATTTGCCAATTAAAAAAAATGGCTGATCATTTTGTATTTTTACTAGCAATGAATGACAATTCTTTTGTTTCACATCCCTGCCAGCATGTTTTTGTCTGTTTTGGATTTTAGCCAGGAAGCCACTTTATAAAAACTTTCTAAAGTAATTATAGATCCACAGGAAGTCGCAGAGATAGTACAGTGATCCTGTGAACTCTTCAACTGGTTTCTCCTAATAGTTATAGTCATTATTACTGAACTGACTCTGACGCATAGTGATCCTATAGGACTGTATATAAATAACTGCCTGTCATGGATTGAATTGTGTCCCCCCAAAAATATGTATAGTCATGTGGCTGGGCCATAATTCCCAATATTTTGTGATTGTCCACCATTTTGTGATTTTCCTCTGCTGTACGTTAAAGGATTAGGGTGGGACTGTAAATCCCTTCATAAGATCACCTCCCTGCTTCACTGTAAAGGGAGTTTCCCTGGAGTATGACTTGCCTCACCCTTAATCCTTTCATCCTATAAGAGATAAAAGGAAAGAGAAGCAAGCAGGGAATTGTGGACCTCACACCATCAAGAAAGCAGCACCAGGAGAAGAGCACATCCTTCAGACCCGAGGTTCCAGTGCCAAGATGCTCCCTGGACAAAGACTGATACAATATCGGACTTTCCTCCAGAGCTGACAAGGGGGAAAGCATTCCCCTGGAGTGGACATCCTGACTGTGGACTTGTAGCCTACTGTACTGTGTAAGAATACTTTCCTTTGTTAAAGCTATCCACTTCGTGGTAGTTCTGTTAGAGCAGCACTAGCTGACTAAAACACTGTCCCATAGGGTTTCCAAGGCTGTAATCTCCATCCAAATTAGAAAACTGACATTAGTTCAGTATGTGTACATAGCTCTGTCATTTTATTCCATGTGTAATTTGTGTAAGCACCACCACAGTCAGGAACTCTTCATCAAGCCCTAGGCCCTACAGATTCTCTCCTATGTTTTATTCTAAAAGTTTTACAGTTTTACATTTAAATGTATGATCTATTTAAAATGAATTTTTTTGTATAAAACTATGAGAATGAGGTTGAGTTTTTCTTTTACTTATGGATATTTACCTACTCTAGCACCATCATTTGAAGACTGTCCTTCCTCCACTGAATTGTGTTGGACCTTTGTCAAAAATGAGTTAGGTCTGTGGGTCTGTATTTCTGTATGTCTGCTCCTCCACAGTGAACCCTTGTAGCATAGTGGTGAAGTGACATGTCTGTCAACCATAAAGTGGGCAATTCAAATCTGCCAAATGCTCCTTGGAAATTATTTATGGGGCAGTTCTATTCTGTCCTATAGGGGCGCTATGAGTTGGAAATGACTCGACAGCAGTGAATTGGACTCCTCCGCAAATACCAATAAGCCTTGATTACTGTAGCTATGTAAGTATGGTTAGAGTGTTCCTTCCAATTTTATTTTATCAAATTTGTTTTTAGCTATTCCAGTCCTTTACTTTTCCATATATATTTCAGAATAACTTTGTATACATCTACCAGGAAATGTTAGGATTTAGACAGAAATTGCATTAAACCCGGTTATCAGTTTGGGGAGAATTGGTATGTTTATTGCGTTCAGTTTTCTAGTTGATGAACACGGTGTCTTCCCACTTGATGTCTTTCATCAGCAGCACTTCAGCAAATTTTATTAGAGTTATACTTCAGTTTCTTTTGTTTGAGTGATTTAAGTGGTGTTATATTTTTAATTTTTATGTCTGCATTTTTGTATATAGAAATACAATTATTTGACAAAGGCCCTAAGACACTAAACTGGGGTAAAAACAGTCTCTTCAACAAATGGTGCTGGCAAAATTAGAAATACAATTGATGTTTTGATTGATTTTGAATCTTGCAATCTTGCTGAGCTCCCTTATTTTAGGAGGTTTATTTTTTGTAGATTCTTTGGGAATTTTTAAGTAGACTCTCATGTCAGCCGAGAAGAGGAATAGTTTTCTTTCTTATTTTCAGGTCTGTATATGTTCTGAATACCTCCTATTCACCCCGTTGGTGAATAACCCTACCATAAATAGTGCATGATGGCCCAACTCACAACAACCAACCTTAACAGATGAGACTGAAAGTTTATTAGTCACATATACTAACAGCCCAGGTAAGGGGAACACCATCTACTATATACAAGAAGGATAAAACATCATGACCAAATTGGTTTTACTCCAGAAATTCAAAGTTGTTTAAAAGGTCAAGAATCAACTAATGCAATCCATCACAATAACTGAATGAAAGGGAAAAGGCATATGAGCATCTTGATAGAAGTCAGCACTTGTTCTTGATTTAGAAGTATATATGTTAGTAAATTAGAAGTAAAAATATTAGAAAACATATCCTTGGAAGCCTTAAGCAATCAGGAAAGAAGTCCGTGCTCCCTGTTGATGAGACCACATAGGCCATGTTAGAGGTCCTGGAACTGCAAAGCAGACGGAGAATGGTTCAGTGTCCCACCTGAACCTCCAGGGGTCTGAGTCCCAGCTGCCGTCTTTCTGGAACCAGAGAATAGAATCCAGTTAGAACCCAGTTGAGCTTATCAACTCCCAGAATTGTGAGAGACCTGCAATGGCTGTAGTTTTAAACCAGTAAGCTTTTGGATGATTTCTTACAAAGAAATATAAACATTGTGTTAGTTAAAGAATTTCATCTAAGGTGTCAAATCTACTGGTGTGAAATTCTTTATCATATTAATATCTTTTTAATGTTTTGTAGGATTTGTAGGAATGCCACTATCATCATTTCAGATGTTGGTAAATTTGTAATTTGGATTTTTTCTTTCTAAGTCTTGCAAGCAGTTTATCAAATAGACAAAACAAACAAGAACCTCTGGCTATGTTGATTTTCTTTATTATACTTCTCTTTTCAATTTTATTAATTTCCTCACTTTTATTGTTTCTTCCTTTGGGGGGGTAAATTCTTTACTCTTTTCCTAGATTAAGCACAGCTCTCTGATTTGTATGTATTTCTTCTTTTTATAACATAAGCATTTAAAGTGATAAATTTCCTTGTAAGAATCTTTGGTTGCATCTCACAAATTTTGAAAAGTAGTTTGAATATTATTTTTAAATATTTTCTGATTTCCCTTTTGAGTTCTTCTTCAACACATCATGGATTATCTAGAAGTGTGTTTATTCACTTCCAACAGTTTGATTATTTTCTTGAGCTTACTGATTTGTACTTTAATAATAAATTAGTGGCCAGAAAAATATATTCTGCATGATTTCAATCCTGTAGACTTGTTTTATGGCCTAGTATCTAATCTATTTCATGGATATTCTTTGTGCATTTACAGGAATAAATATACTCTCTAGTTATTGGATGTAGTCAACATATATGTCATTTAGAAATGTCAGCCAGGTCAGGCTGGTTGGCAGTATTTGTCGCTTTGATTTCCTTACTGATTTATGTTTGTATGAAACCAGAGAGATGTTTTTCTGCCTTCTACCCACAGGACCATCATGAGCTCAGCAAAATTCTGGGAGGAGACTCAGCTGGCAAGCAAACTAGTTTTATATTTGGAGCTTATGTAGACTGAAAGGAAACTCTGGTGGCATTGTGGTTAAGTGCTGCATCTGCTAACCAGAAAGTTGCAGTTCAAATTCACCAGATGCGAACTGGGAACTCTATGGGGCAGTTCTACTCTGTCCTATAAGGTTGCTATGAGTCAGAATCAACTCAGTGGCAGTGGGTTTGGTTTCTGGTAGATTGCAAAGGGTGATCTGAGAAGACAAAGAATTATAATGAAATGTTCATGAGTTAGAAAACCAAAAGGGAAGCACATGCCCAACATTTCTCAAGCCAAAATTCCAAAGAAAAAAATTTAAGCCTCAACTTGCAACACTGAAGGGATTCTACAAACACTGTAGGAGCATCAAAAGAGGACAGAAGGAATACACAGAGTCATTGTGCCAAAATGAATTAATCAACTGTCCCTCAGTCTCTAGCCCCATAGCACTGAGCTTTCTTTTTTTGTGGGATGATGAAGCCTACAATGCCATTTCCTGCTGCTGAGTTTCTCCTTCCTTGATAGTGGTAGGCTCCTCCTTTCTGCTCTGAAATGGGCTCCTCTTAAGGCAAAACTGACCAATCCTTTTGGTAGGATACAATTGTCTTCCTTGAGAGTCACCTTCTTCATTCAGCTCAGGAGTCCTGAAGGAGACAGAGAGAGTGTTGTTTCCAAACCCAACTTTACAAGCAACCTCTTTTCACCCTCTCTCAAGGCCTTACATTACAGAAACTCAGTCAAACCCACGTTCAAGTCTTGGGCAGGCCTCCCTCAAAGCTGGCCATGTGGCCACACAAGTCAGTATGTTGTGGGCCTTGAATTTAATCCTTACCACACAGACCCATTACGTCTGATAAACATAAGTACAATTGTGGGTTTTTTGATAATTCAAACAGTTCTTCACTGTTGAAGTGTTTATAAATCTTTGCAAGGCATGTAGTGTCTAATTAAAAATCTGAGTTTCAATGTCAGGGTGGCTGGGTTCAAATCCAGCCTCACGGCCCTGGACAGTTTCATTAAATTCTTCGATGCCTCAACTTTCTCATCTATAAAGAAGGATAATAATAGTAACTTAGAGTTATGTGAAAACTGATACAATTAAAATATGTAAAACAGTGACTGGAACTTGGCATTCAATATGTAACTCCCCGTATGGGGAACACAGCAAAGAATCTCTGATTGAGGGATTTCTCCTACTGCCTGATGGGGCAGGAGAAATATGGGGTGCAGAACTCTAACTCTAGTAAAAAAACCAGACTTGATGGTCTGACAGACAGAAGGGTCCCAAGAAGACATGGCCCCTGGACACTCTGCTAGCCCAGAACTGAAACCATTCCAAAAGCCAGATAAAGACTGAACTGGTCTATAAGACATAAAATGATACTGGTGAAGAGTGTGCTTCTTGTCTTAAGTAGATATAGGAGACTAACTGCGCAGCTTCTGTCCAGAGACTAGTTGAGAAGAAAGAAGGGGAAGGAGATTGGCTGAATGGACAGGGAAAATACTGGGTAGAGGGGAGAAGTGTGCTGTCACAGTGCGGGGAGAGCAACTAGGGTCACACGGCAAAGTGTGTATAAGTTTTTGTATAAGAAACTGACTTAAATTGCACACTTTCACTTAAAACACAACTTAAAAAAAATACGTGCTTAATGCTTTGGACAATCCTGAGACTAGCAGATCCTCAATAAATTTAATTATTTTTTGAAAAGGAGACACTTGGGAGACAACATTTATACAACACCACAAAATGATAGATTTAAGATTAATGGTAAAATATCACTAACAATTTTGCAGTATCTCATTTAATGTGTTTAAATATTTAATATAAAAAATAACAGAGTCAAACTGTAAAACACAACCTAAAGAAAATTCCGAATGAAATAGCTGTAACATGTTAGTAATCTTGCTTTGTACAGAACCCATTTCTCTAAAAAAAAAACTAGAACCCTAGAAATAAGTCAATAGATAATTCTTAGAGTAATAATTACACTTAGTCAATAAATATATGAGAAGTATTTAAGAGCTTCAGAAATCAAGAAGTGTACATTAAAAAGTAAATTTACAACTGAGTATTTCACAATATTGGAAAAGAATTTAAAAAAGGAAATTATGAGATAAATTGTGCTATAGCTTACAAATCAGTGGCATCTAACTAGTTAAACACTACTAACATTATAAAAATACCAACATTGGTATATTCATATAAAATTATACTTCAAAAAAGCTTGTTTCATAATTATTTCAACTATGTAAAAATATACACGTTTAAAAAAAAAACCCAAACTCAGGAAAAACAGCAGAAAATTTAGACTTCAAAGAAGCCTTGGAAAGCTCAGGGGTGCCTCATAATGTCCTTTACCTCCATCCCCGAAAAGATAAAGCACTCTTGTACTGTTTCCTCAATACAGTGCTTATGCAAACAAAGAACACATACTTTTTACTTCAGGGATTTCAGGATTAGGAAGACTAAATAAGGTTGGAACCCAGGTGGTGCAGTAGTTAAAAGCTCAGCTGCTACTCGAAAGGTTGGCAGTTAGAATCCACCAGCAGTCCCTGGAAAACCTACGGGGCTAGGGTCTCTGTGAGTTAGAATCAGGTGGCAGTGGGTTTGGTTTGGTATGATTAAGGTAGTCTGTGACTAACCTGACATCAGCCCAAATGGTTACTTTCTTAATCTGTCCTCCTTTAAAAATTTCACTCCATCACATACACCTTAAATTTCCTTTTGCAGATCCCTTAGGTCCAACCCAAATTAGTGTTTCTTCTACCTCAGGTCCCTTGTATGCAGACCCCCTGTCCCTTCCCACTACAGTGGCCCCAAGGACAACCTGAAAGCCCGCCTCCTGTATCCACAGCCCATGGTCCCCTTCCCTCTGCCCTTGCACCACATACACACAGACACCTTCCCCCTCTTGCACTCACTTTGCAGTGGCAACAACGAGCTCTCCACAACCCTGTAGTTGTTGTATCTGCAGGACGTGTTCCCCTTGGCTTGTTTCTGCTCCATTTAGTTTCTCTAGCAGTTCTAGTCCTCGGAAGGCGACTGCCCCAGCTCCGTCACTGCCGCGTATTCCTCCAGGTTGCTGTTCAAGTGCAGTTGCTTCTCTGGTTATAGATCAATTTGTACAAACCACAAGGCTCCATCCCGCTGGAGAAATGACACTCATCCCGTTCAGGAAACACGCTGAAAAGAAAGCAATGATCCATTCACGGGGGGGGGGGGGGGGGGGCCTCTTGAGGTTTTGAAGAAACCAACAGTGAAGCTCACCAGCCAGGAACCCCTGGAGCCAGGTGGCAGCACAAAACCTCCTGACCAGCTTCATCTGCAGCACCAAGCCACTCACCTGTGTGGCTTCATCTTCAACCACCTGATGCCAACTGAGGGCACACAGGGCCTGGGTGCCACCTGACCCCAGCTCCTTTGATCCCCTACTGTTTAAACGCATGGCTGGAGATCTCCAAGTTGGAGCCAAAGGATTTGCTCCCACCCCTGCAACCTACACCACCTTTTCCTGAAGCCTCCTGTCCTGTCACCTCCCATATTTCTTCACCTGTTCCTCTAAACACTCCCACCTCTTCTGTTCTGCAGACCTTCTTTAGTCTAGACCTATGCCAGCCTGTGCTGCCTCCAGAAATCCAAAGGAGAGAAAATCAGATTTATCCCATCTAATCATGAAGCTTAAATTGTAGTAAAAGTGATAGCTAAAGGCCAAACACACAGGAATTTAGACATGAATGAGCAATATCAAAAAAAGGTCAAGTGTGGAGATGCATACAGAAGATAATAGTGTGATCTAGATTGCCTTAGGGTGCCAAGGAAGGGCTTCTGAAAAGTGACATTTAAGATGATGTTATGAATTGCATTCTGCCCTCTCCCTACGACTCACTCCTCTTAAAACACATATAGCCAAATCCCTATACATGTGGTTATAATCCCATTTGGGAATGGGTTTTCATTGTCATGTTACTATTTGTGTAGGGTGTGTCTTAAATCAATCTCTTCTGAGCTATAAACAGCAGACTGAGCAAGCTGCAAACTCTGGTGGTGTAGTGACATAGTGGTTAACTGCTATGGCTGTACTTACAACCACTCAAAAAAAGGGTGGCAGTTTGATTCCACTAGGCGTTCCTTGGAAACTCTATAGGGCAGCTCTACTCTGTCCTGTGGGGTAGCTGTGAGTCAGAATCAACTTGATGGCAATGAGTTTGGTTTTGGTTTATGTGCAAAAGCTGGAAAGAATTGATGAAGTTCTTTACAAAACCGGAAGACAAGAGTTCACTGAAGCACAGTCAGGAAAGGATTGGAAAACATTAGACCGGAAAAATCACATGGAACTAGGTACTTAAAAGCCTTATAGGTGTTAAGATTTTGGAGTTACACTAAATATAATAGGACAGGAGAAACTGGAATAAGCAGAGTGAAATAAGGGGGTGCATCCTGAGCATGACCTGTGCCACTGTGTTTCTTAATTCTGTCTCCAAGCAGGATATCATTGTTTCTGTTAGTCTCTCCCAAGATAAAAACTAGCCTGTGCTCTCTTTACCAAAAACAATCCAAACCCACTGCTGTTGGTTCAATTCTGACTCATAACCATGTCAACACAGCTGGGACATGACCATTATGATCACCTAAAGATGATTAGAATTTCTAGAACTTAAAACCTTATCTACTTCTCCTGGGAAACCCCCAGCTGGTCTCCATTTAGGAAAGGCAGATTTTGGAGGAACCTATCACCTTGCCTACCGTTATACAATAAATGTCTTGCTTCTCATCTCACTTGCCTCAAAGATTGGCTATTTGTGGCAGGTAGCACAAATGCCACTTAGTTTTGAGATAACAAAACTATTGCTTTAAGCAGATTAAAACCAGGATCCAATACAGGTCCCTTATCCCTTATCTACATTTCAAAATACAAATATCTGAGGAAAATTTTTTTCATCTTTTTAAAAATTATTATTATACTTCAGATGATGGTTTACAGAACAACCAGTTTCTCATGAAACAGCATACACATATTGTTTTATGACATTGGTTAACAATCCCACAAGAGGTCAACACTCTCCCTTCACAATCTTGGGTTCTCTATTACCAGCTTTCCTGTCACCTCCTGCCTTCTAGTCCTTGTCCTGGGCTGGCTTTGGTCTTGTTTTGTTTTATGAGACTGCCCAATTTTTGGCTGAATGGTGAACCTCAGAAGTGACTTCATTACTGAGCTCAAAGGGTGTCCCAGTTCCATACTCTAAGGGTTTCTCCAGTCTGTCAGGCTACCAGATCTGGTCTTTTGTTTTGAGTTAGAATTTTGTTCTATGTGTTTCTCCAGCTCTGTCCAAGGTCTTCTATTGTGATCCCTGTCAGAGCAGTCAGTAGGGGTAGCCTGGTAGTACCAAGTTGTACTGGATTCAGTCTCTTGGAGGGCATTGTAGATGTGGTCCATTCGTTCTCTGGGCTAATCTTGCCCTTGCTTCTTTAGTTTCCTTCATTCTTCCTTGCTCCTGAAGGGGTAAGACCAGTGGAGTATCCTATATGACCACCTACAGGCTTCTAAAACATCATACACTACTCACCAAAGGAGAGTGTAGAAGATTTTCTTTACGAACTATGTTATGCCAATTGAGCAAGATATTCCCTGAGACCATGGCTCCCACAGCCCTCAGCCCACCAATTTAGTCCCTCAGGGAGTTTGTCTATGGAGTTTACCCTTCATCTAAGTTATCACTTACCTATTGTCCGTTTAGTGCAAATATATATATATATATATATATATATTTTAAGTTTGGTACCTGATGAGGTAGTGGATAAGATGTGTCTCAGAGCTCTGTTGTGGCACATATGCTTCTGTACATGATTTTTTTTTTAGGTTTAATTCAACTACAAAATGTGAAAATGTAAAAAAAAAGGTTAAAGAATAACCTTACAGTTTAAAATAACAACAAAGAAACGGAGTCATCAGACATTACTAAAGCACAGAATGTAAAATTACTATTGACTTTTGAGGCATTATACTGAAAAATACTTGGGACAGTTACCAACATGTATGACCTAACAATACAAAGACAAATTACTGCAAGTTAGCAGAGATGGTAATGGCCAAGAATTCAGAAAATCCTGAAACACAATGCCACAACGCATAAAACAGAAAAAAAAGTTGAGATCTTGAACTTGAGTTGATTGACTAAATGCAACAAAGTGGTAAATTTCCTAGTGTTTTGGTAGGGAAATAAGCTGAAACAAATGACGAGGACGTGAACGGGAAGGTATGTATAATGTAAGAGTCCACAGGTTTTAGAAGCAGCACAGTGTAAGCCAGTGTTTGCAGCCTTGGCCCTCCTGACATTCTGGACTGAATACTTCTTCACTGTAGGGGCTCTCTTAGGCATTATGGGGTGTTTGCCATCATCCCTGGTCTCTACCACTAGAGTAGCATCTCCTTGGTCATAACAAAGAAAAATGTCTTCAGGTATTGCCTAGTGCCACCCAAGGGACAAAACTGTCCCTGGGTGAGAACCACTGATGAAAACCATCTGAAACATCTGTGGTGAAACAGTCCATGTTAATTATAAAGTGAATGAAAATTACATGGAAAATTTTATAATACCACATCTGACGAAAACTTTAGGCCAGAGCAAACTGATTTTGCTGGAAAAAAGATCTGTACTGGGGCTGGAGTTTTAAAGTAAGCAAACAAAAAATTCATAATGTCTAAGGAGATAGTATAAAAAGCAATTATGGACTCTAACGACAGGTGTGCTCATGCTGTAAATTCTCCCAAAACAAAGTGTAACACTACTCAGTGTCACTGAATTACACATGCAGAAACTGTTAAATTGGTGCAGGTTTTGTTGTGCATACAAGGTCTGACAATTAAGTTCACAAACCCATCCTAGAAACAAGGCTACATACCTCATTGCTGAATATGACTATAGTCACTGTCCAAGTATTCCCCTTGAGAAACTATGCACTGATGCCAGTACCTAGTCCACCCTTCAAGGCAATTCTGAACTTTTTCTGGAATGGCCATTAGAATTGTCCTTGTATTACCCTTAATGTTCTGAATGTCATCCAAATGTCTTCCTCTCAATATTTCCCTTATCTTTGGGTAAAGAAAAAGTCACTGGAGGCCAGATTAGCTAAGTATATAGGGTGTTTCAAAAGTCATTCGTTTACTGGCTAAAAACTCCCTCCCAGACTACTACACAGTTACGTTCACAAACTTGCCACTGTGCCACCATGTACAACGGCCAAAGTGATTAATAAACAGTGATTAATGGCTTAAATTTATTACAGACAAGCTGCAATGAGAGAAAACTGTAAAATGCTGTTGTTTCTGTACAGCTGCTCCACACATACTCCTCCTGACTTTTATGTAAAATGCAAAGTTTATGGCTTTTATTTTCTCCCACTGGTACATCTGTATTGAAGCCTGTGCCCAACAACTTTTTTCCCATGAGGAAATTGTTGCTATCGAGTTAATTCCAGCTTACGACGACTCTACAGCACAGAGTAGAAGAGCTCCATAGGGTTTTCAAGACTGTAATCTTTGTGGGAGAAGTCATGATGGCATAATGGTTAAGTTGTAGGCTACTAACTGGAAGGTCAGTGGTTCAAACCTGCCAGCAGCTCTGTAAGAGAAAAGATCTGGAGATCTTTTCCTGTAGAAATGTTAGCCTGAGAAATTTGGGGCAGTTCTACCCTGTCACATAGGATGACTGTGAGGCTTAACTAACCTGATGGCACATAACAACAACAGTCTTGAAGGAATCAGATGCCACATCTATCTCCCACTGAGTGGATGATGGGTTTGAATCACTAATCTTTACATTAGCAGCTCAGCACTGTAAAGTTTTTAAACTCTATGGTTGCTGAAGTTTACAGATGTCCAGGAAATCAAGATCTTTGGAAAAAAGGCAATTGCTGGTGCTTGTTATGATGCTCTTAATTGGTAAATCAACCTTAACAAATTTTTGGCACAGACTTTGGGCTCTGCTGTCTTTGCAGATGAGGCAGCAGATCTAAGTTCTTAAATACTGTCATGGTACCAATGAGAAGAAAATTGTATCGAACCTTAAAATATGATGCAAGCTTATCAGGTAAAAGTTTAAAGAAGTCAGAGGAAACAGACATCAAAATTATTGTGCACTGACAGTGAAGCCCCTGTTGGTCATTCCAGGAGGGATGGTAGTGGTGACACTGAGAACACAGGTGGAAAGGCCCCCAAAGACGATGTGGTAAGAATAGGTCATCAGCTAACTAACAGCCTTGAACAGTCCATTCCCCATAGAGCAGGGAGTATCGCTGCTTCCTCAGTTAGGCAGACACTCTGACCCAGAACTGCAGTGGGGCTCCAAGGAGTCTTTAAAACAATCTACTCAGTGCTGCTTCATACTTCGTGAACTTCATTTCTGGAAAAAAAGAATTGCCCAATACAACTTGATGATGAAGATAATAATGACCCTGAAGTACCTACTATTCTGAGGGCCTCAAGCAATAGGCTGTAATAAGTAAGGATGTACGTAAGTTTAAAATTTAGCACAATTTAGTACAAATGACAATCTGAGTCATTTGTAACTCTGAAGTATTACCATTTTTGCCAAGAAAAATGCATTGGAATTTATTCTATACTTATCCAATTATTTGATTTGCTATTTTATTACGAAAATCAGCTACAATACTATGCATTGTTTTTATGCCATAAGCATGAGTATTCATAGTTATGAGTATAGAAATGCTGATATGTTCGTTTATAGGTTGTTGCCATTAACCCACTGAAGGATGCACATAATTAATCTAGAAAATTAACTTTTAAAATCCAACATTCTGATTTGTAAAGGACATCTGGCTCTAAGAATTTCAGAAATAGAATTCTAGATCTAAATGTTTCCAGACATCACTGACAACAGAGTAAAGAGTGAATTCGATATGGAAAAGGGCAAGACAGGAAGAAACGAGATGAGTATGGGAGCTACTAGAATAATCTAGGCACCAGGTGATATTGGACATAGCTCTATGGTTATGTGGATGGAGAGAAAGACAGTAGCTTGCATTGAAATGAGTAGAGGGAGCACGTACTACGCCCAACGCTTTGCATATATCACGTCTTCTACTCCCTCAAACAACTCCATGAAGAAAAGTATTATTTTCTCATTTTACAATAGAAGAAATTAAGGGAAGAGAGGCTGAGACTTGCCCATAGTCAAATATTTCTTGGCAAGGGGAAGCAATGATGAGAACTCAGGAATCTGGGTTTGCATCTCAGCACTTCACCAGGACACTATTCTAACTTCTTGCAAGTGATTAATTACATGTTCTGTGCCTTGTACAACAGCTCCTGTGAGCCAGTGTCCTTATTAATAAAGACTGACAGTGACCTCACCACTCCTAAATTCAGCAGATTGTTCTCAGTTATGATTTCACTGTCTCACCAGCTTTCAACAATACTGACCACATCTTCTCAACTTCCTCAAATTTTGAAATACTTGGACTTTGTATTTTGCTACCTTCCCATTCCCCCTTCTCATCTCATGTTTCCTCAAACTAGAATGTAGTTAATATACAAGTTTCACATAAGAACTCTATGAATTTCATTCTACATACCCGTATCTGAATCTTCAACCCTTCTATTTATAGGCCTTATACACAGTAATTGTAAAATGTTACTATGCTTTACATGGACAGAGACCAGATCTGTTTTGTTCATCACTCTGTCCTCTTTATCTAGGGCAGTGACTACTGTATTTTGGGTCACCAATAATGTTTGTTGTGTGAATTAATGATTCTGCACCTAACCAGTGAACACTACATAAAAAGACACTCTAGGAATAGATTGGACTTGGCGACACAGAGTGACCATATCGTGTGTGCACTTTACAATTCTTTGCATCTATAGGGTGTCCTACTAACCTCTTACTAGAGGGGAGTGGAGAGGGTGGAGAAGAGGGGACAGGAAATTGGTATGTATAGAACAGAAAGGAGTGTACTGTCACTGGGCAAGGAGAGCAGTAGGAGCTGCACAAAGGCGGGCATGCAAATTTAAACCGGATTGTACGCTTTCACTCAATCACCACAATAAATTAAAAAAAACCTGAAACAAAAGAAAACACAAGACACTCTACAGCTTCTTTGCCATTGTCTCAACTTCTCTGGTTCTCAGTTTCCTCCAGCTTCTCTTCAGGCTCTTTTGTTTTTTAAACTCAGTTGACTCTTTAATCCCAGAGTTGTCCTTCCCTGAGGCCATCTACTTAAAAGAGTCACCTACAACCCTGTTCTCTATTCAAACAGTTCAGTCCCAACCTGGATATACTACTGCATCTGCCAATGTCAAGTCCACAAAACCTAGTGCTCACTTCTCTGCCATGTTCTCACCTCGGCTCCTTCTTAGTGGTGTTCCTCTTGTAACCTCCTCCTTCCTCTTGCAACCAATTTACTTTCCTTGGCTTCTGCGCATCATCACATTCTCTTGATTTTCTTCCAACATCACTGGTGCTCCTCGTCTGTCTCCTTGGCTGACTCATTGTTCTTGGATCAGCTTTTAATATTAAGATGCTCTGTGTTTGGTCCTTTACTCTGTTCTTGTTTTATTGTCCATATTGCACCCCCCTATGTAACCTCTTCTACTTTCTAGTAACATAATACAATCCACGTATTGATCACACCAACCTCTGTATCTCCAGCCCTAGACTCCCTAAACTCATCTCATATGTTTAATTGACCTCCTGACAATATCTCACGTCAAAATAACACATCAAACCTCATTTAAACAACACTTTATAGGTGTCCATTGCAAATCATCTCTCCTCTTTATCTTCCCTGTCTCAGTAATGAGCACCACCTAGCTATTCAAGACAAAATCTTTAAAGAGAAGCTTTATTTACTGTTTTTCTTCACTACTCACATTTTATACACTAATCAATCATCCCTAATCTGGAGAATTTCAGGAACTATGTTCCTAAATGGTCTCCTTGCTTCCATTTGTGAATCCTACAACCCATTACCCGCACAGTAGTTAGAATTATTTTAAAAAATATAAATTATTTCCCTAAACAACCCTCCAGTAGCTTCACCTAACTGTTTAAATAAAGTTGAAATTCCTTACCATGGCTGTTAGGGCGTTAATGATCTAGCTCCTAACGCTCCCTCCAATTTCATTTTATGACACTCTCCACCTTGCTCACTATGCTCCAGTGACTTTAGCCTTCTTTCTCACCCTTAAACATGGCAAAATCCTAGCATGTTTGGGCCTTTCTCTTGCAGTCCCTTTCCCTGGAGTATCCGTCCCTTAGATCTTTGCATGGCTGGTTTCTTCTCATCATTCATGTCTCAGTTAAATTCACTTTCTCAAGGGGACTTCTCTACTCACTTGAACTACAGCAGTATAAATCTAGTACACTGTCTCATTGGCCGACATACTTATCAAAGTATGAAATTTTCTTTGTCATTAAATATTTACAGCTGCGTTGTGTTTATCTTGTGATTAGATAAGTTTATGAAGAGTGTCTTTTATTTGCACAGCATTACCTAAGCCTAGGATAGAAGCCAGAATGTTGTAGTTCTCAGAAAATTATTTTTGATCTATGAGTAAAATGAACAAACATAGCCATCTGGGGACTGATCATTGTGTGGAAAACAAGAAGCGGTTCAAGCTCTAACGCTCCTTTTTCAGACAATGCGCAGTATCCCTTCCACTCCTTGTGACAAATTCAGATAAATCTTCGTCTTTCTCTTTTTTCTAGCTGGAAGATGTATTTATAGGTAACGAAAAGGCAATGTTAAGAAAGGGAAAATTCCATCACACTTCATTTATTCTGATAGATCTCTTACAGTGCAGAGTACTTATGCAAGTTTTGGAGATTTTCAGTACTGGTATCGACCTAGGTGAGAAAAGAACTAGGCAGAAGTAGAGAAGTAGTCAGACCCAGTGCCACTGAGTTGATTCCACTCACAGCAATACTTTTGGACACTACTCAACTGTTCCATAGGGTTTCTGAGGCTGTACATCTTTATGGAAGTAGATTGCCATATCTTTCTCTTATAGAGTGGCTGAAGGATTTGACTGCCACCACCAGGACTCACCAGAGGTAACCAGACATATCTAATTAAGGGAAATAAGGACACGGTGAACAAACTTATGATATTTGGGACTCCAAAGGCCTTTGGGTTCCTAAGCCTTGCTTATTGACTTTCATCCTTAGGGGATGTGAATGTCCTTCATAATCTCTTTGTGCCCCTGTTCAAGGCATGTGGATTGACCCACATGAAACTGCTTATATGAGATCCACATGATAATCACTAAAAAGTGTCACTTTTTTAAAGAACATGATTTCACATGGCCTGGACACAGTGACAAAGTTAACTCTTTCCCTAGCTAGCCCTACCCCTTAACAGCTACCACCAAAGGTATGCACTTACATCGGGTCTCCCTAGACAAGGCCAGAGGATGGCTCAGCATCATCGGCACCAGAGTCAGAGCTGCCATTCAAGTGAACCCAGGGATCCACAAGCATACCTTGCTGGAGAACAGGAGAGCACAGGTTAAGGAGCAGGCAAGTCTCCCTCAGTGAGGTCTATGACCGATCTCCAAATAACAGGAACAAAGGAACTCACTGCATTGCCTCAGGATGGGGTAACCTTAGTGTTGAGAACTAATCAGCATCTAAGAGGAATAGCATCATCAGTTGCCGGTCACTAATTTGGTTTGTAGGTCCTCTTCTGAAACTTAGACTTTCCTTTATTAAGAGGATTATTTCAATTTAATATTTTAAAGATTTGATCCAACTGTATCTAAAACCTTCTAAATGGTCACTGTCGAGAGCCAGCCTGTTCTGGTCAGCAAAGTGTACACATAAGTCCATCCCTTTAGGAGCCTTTGTCTGTCCTCTGGTTGGAGACAAGGCTCTTGAGACAGGTGCAGATGAGTGAGTTTAGCTGTAGAAGTGGTGAAGGAAAGACAACTGCCAGTCAGATCTTGACTCTTTCATCCTAACCAGCACACTCCAGTGCTGTAGATTCGAGAAAATCAACTTTTCACGGCAAATGGAGACGCTGTGATTTTTCCAGGAATCTTAGTACTGAACAATGTGGAGATTCTCCAGACACTTGGCAACCTCCTCAAAAACAGCATTCCTTGGTAACTGTAGACCTGACAGAACTACAGAACTTGATCGGACAGTGTAGTCTGTACCTCTTCAGAGGTAGGTATGTCTCCACTAAACAAAAGGAAATTGAAACTTAATGAAGAATTTAACCTGGGTGAAAAGTTTTTTCTGCTTTTTCTCCTGATACTGTCACTGAATGATACATCCAGATGACATGGGAGGTAACCTAAGTGGAATGGTGTTAAAGTTACCATTGTATAGCACTTACCCTAACAATGTAATAAGGGAAAAAGTTCAAATAAAAGGATGCAAGGGGCTGAGAGATCAATAAGAGACTGAAAGTCAGCCTTTTTTATAAGTTTGCTTTAGAATAACTAATATTTATGTGGGAAAGGGTTCAGTTTCTGGCTCTCAGTTCCCACTATGACTTTCTCCCTTAACTGGGGATATTTTTATGAATTGATCCTCTTGTATATTCTAGGGGATGTAAGAAGACTTTGCTAATTAATATGTCATAGAATATTCAGAAAATAGAAAACTATCAATTCCACCCTTTGATGTAATCATATAATTTTAAACACATAATTCTACTTTTAGATTATCATTAGAAATATTAATGTATAATCTCAGATTTAGGACAAACTTTAGATAATGACTACATCTAAAGTTGTACATTAATTCACATCTACCACAGTTCTGACAAGCAGACTTTCTTGATCTGTCTTAATAGGGTAGCAACAAGGTATTATTCAATATGCTGTCATAAAAACCGATTAAACTTCACTGAGTGATTCTTGAGTATTCTGTACCAAAAATTGTTCTCACTGCATTTCATACATCATATTTTTATTTAACTCTCACATCAGCCCAGTGAGTTAAGTATGTTTTTTACCCTTATAAATGAAAAGGATAAAATTATAGAGATTAAATGGCTTTGCAAGGATATAAGACTAGTAAATTGTACACTCCAGGTTGTATCAAGTTACACGATTCCAAATCCCATGAGTCCAGTCACTGAATCAAACTGTCTTACATTCAATCAACACAACAGTGCCCCTGTATTAAAAATATTTTTATCACTAATTCATGCAGTTGTGTAGTCAGAAAGACTATTTTTAATGAATAACAGTATTTTACAGAATTTAGGGACATTCTTTACAGCAATTCTAGTTTCCTCAAAAGATTCCTGTTATTGCCATCATTACTCTTCTCTGGAAATGATAAAATTTGAACTTATTTATATAATGGCATCCATGCTCTCTTCTGTCTTAAAGACGAACAGTAACTTCAAAATTCTTAATTCCAACCAGTTGTTCTCAACCATTATTCACATTTCTTACTATACTGGAGTACAACACTCCACATGCAGTCTGACTATCTCAGAATAGAACAGAAATAGTGTCTCACTTTGGGAAAACATGTTTTTATTAACGTGGAAAGTTCAACATTTCTCAGGGAGCCTGCACAGAAGTCACCATTATCCCTGTATTTGAGAAGAAACTATGTTCCTGTATGCCAATGAGATAATTCAGGGTTGTTGGCAAGGGTGTAATTACAGCCAGGAATAGATCACGTTCCATTTGACAAGTAGAAAATCATAATTTGTAGTAATCGTAATGTGTAACAAATCTGGGAAAGTCAAGATAAATTCACCTTAGTATTACAGAACACATGGGACGGAAAAGTAATTCTTTATCAAGAACATGTAGAAATGCAGTTAAAGAGAACTCTCACAAAATTTGTTCATATAAATGTGACATACAAATAACATTTATTTTGAAAAAGAAAAGACCAGTAACTGTGACCTAAGTCCTATGTGTTGCAAATACTTAGGAGTAGTAAGTGTGCTCCTTTATCAACTGGTCCCAATCCAAATGGAACAGAGAAGAATCAAGCACAGCAAAGGCAGGAGGAAAATGTGAGCCTAGGAGACAGAAGGGGTCAAATGATCCAGAGGTAATGCCAACACGAGACCAGAAGAACTAGATAGTGCCCAGCTACCTGCAATGCCTGCTGTGACAGGCAATACATACAGACTCCATGACACAGTGGGTGAAAAATGGAGGCGCAGATCTAGAATTCTGCTAAGAGATCGTACTTGATGGTCTGATAATCCTGGAGGGTCCCTGAGAACATGGCCCCTGGACTTGCTCCTAGCCCAAAGCTGAAATCAGCATCAAAGACAACTTTGCAGACAAAAACTGGACTGGACTGTAAGATACGAGGCTGTTAGAGCAGCTCTTCTATGGAAACGAGGTGGGAGGGTAGAGAGGAGGGTACAGGAGCTGGTTGAATGACTATGGGAAGTATAGGGTGGAAAGAAGGAATGTGCCATTATAGGGTTGGGAGAACAGCTAGAGTTGCATAGGGGTGTGTATACAGGGTGTTATATGGCAAAGACTTGAATTGTAAACTTTTACTTAATCACAATAAAATGTTTTTTAAAAGTGCTGTTTTAAAACTTGCATCTTGCTCTCTTTTCAACATTAATTCAAACTAAGCATATTTCGAATACTGAGATGATTGTAGCACCATCAGAACACTATTGATTCTAGTGGTGATCTCTAGGCTGAAGTTTTCAGTGTGAGAGGGGGAGATGCTCCCTTGCTCCACGTCTGCTGTGTACGAGAGGGGTTTATTTCCTGAGGAGAAGGCAATTAAATTCAGTCCTGGAGGAAAAGTAGTTATCAATACAGACATTCTATAGACTGTGATCTCGACACATGAGCTTGGTTTGTATTCATGGGAAATAGATTCCAGCACTTTCTGAAATACGCAAATGAAAACAGAAGCATAAACTTTCTGTTGAAAATAGGTGGGCTAAATTTTGTGATATCAGCATTTCTGAGTCCAATCAGTTATCAGAATGGGACTCACTTTAGTAAGCCTGAGGGTTTGCAATAAGTAGTGGAAAGCGGGCTGTTTTAAGTATCAATAAGGTGCCAGTAGCATAGAAAATCTGTTACTTTTTCAAACAGAATCTTCTCAGAAGTCTTCAGGTGAACTGCCACCGACCTGTAACTTTAAGTGGGAAGCAGGTTACTAGTCCTTGTATCTAAAAACATATATATATATTAATAAGAAATGGGGAAAAAGGCCCATGTCTTCTCTCTACGGAAAGACCATCTTCAACAACAGAAGACTGTGCTACTTGATAGGCTTGGCAAGGCCCTTACTATTGGTAGCTCGGTGATGTTTTTCCATCACTGTCTAAGTCAGGTGACAGGGCTTCTTTCACTTGTGAACGTCATTCTTTGACTTAACTTGTCATTGTTTTATACTAATTTAACATAGAACTTATTTTTTTGCACGAAAATATTTACCATAAGTTACTCATAGAGAGAGTATCTACAATGGTCTACCCATTTATACTGTGTAGTTAACACTTTTTTCTCTTTGCTTTGGAGTTTGTGTTCATTGAACAATGATGAAGTACCTGCCTCTTTATCTAAAAATGATATTGATTAGATTATTTTTCAAACTCCATTTTGTATTCCTCTAGGCCACTATGCAGTAATTCCAGGTCTTTTGGGCAATGAAGAAACTGATGGCTCTATTTAGTTGTACCAGCTTCTTTACCATCTCTTTTGTACTTTTGTAGGGCTCCTTGTGAAGTACGTGTCTGGAATGCTGCATGTTTTTTTCAAAACAAAATAACAAAATCATCAGTTATTTTGCTCAGGTTCCATCCTTATAGATGAAAAACCTTCTATCATCCTAAAAAGCCAAAAATTAAACATTATTAGGACTTATTGATGGCAATAGAACTTTTTAACTAAATAAAATCTACTTGAATATTTAAAAAAAAAAAAGGTTCCCCAAGGAGAAGAATTCTCTTGACAACTCTTTCAACACAGTGTGCCTGCCAAACAATTCTTTCAATATTGTAGAGCCATTACGAGAAAATGGAAGCACATCAGCCTCACTAATGATTGCCAGCATTCCTACTGGTTTTCACATGTACAGTTACATAAATTATACAGGATAAAGAAACAAAGCTTGATGCTACCACACAGCCAGCTAGAGATGCTAAAGATGGTCTGGTGCAGAAAAATAACCTGTTAGTCTCTACAGTTCAAAATTTGGAGCCTGATCTTAAAGAAATAACTACTAGAAGAATCTAGTCAGTTGTTAAAGATACAAATTAAAAAAGAAAAAAAAAAAAAAAAGGACAAACTATGGCTCCATATTAACCAAAGGAAAAATACTTTTTAACAACCACAACAGAGTATCTATTAGAAATTTTAAGCTTCTGAAGAATCGAGGAATTCTTACTATCTTTACAACTTTGAAAGTTATGAAAAACACAAAAGCATAAAAAGAGTCAGTGCAAGAATTAAGAGACTTTAGGGTGAGGCAGTGTAAGTTCTGCCATCTAGGCAAAATGTGGAGAAGCTGGTTTATTTTTCCTCTAGGGGAAAAGTTAAAAACTAAAGTGTTTTCACTGCCAACATTTTCCTCTGTATTACTGCCAAGACTGTGATCTCCTTAATCTTGTCCACAGTCTTTCCACCTATGGCCATGTGACTTCAGACTACCAGAAATAAACTCCATATGTTCCTGTAGACAGGCTTTTTAATTTTTTCATGAAAATACACACAACCATTCAACAATTTCTACATGTGCAGTGCAGTGACATTGTTTACTTTGTTTACATTGTTACCATTGTCACCATCCATACCCACACTGTTTCACTAAGATTAACAGAGTCTCTTTGCCCCTCAAAGTTCTCTGTACTTCAGAGTTTTCGTTGTCAACTTGATCTCATAGTGATAATTCTCCAAAAGAGTGCAATGAACAAGGCAGATTATTCTTTATCAATCGAGCTAGAGCTAGACTATTATTTAAAGACAACTTCATTGGGTAGGACACCCTGGTGGCATGGTGGGTTAAGTGCCACATCTGCTTACAAAGAGTTCAGCAGTTGAAATCCACCAGGTGCTCCTTGGAAACTCTATGGGGCAGTACTACTCTGACCTCTCAGGTTGCTATGAGTCAGACCCGACTCAATGGCAGAGGGTTGGTTTCATTGGGTAGCCCTGGTTCAAGGTTTAAAGACTTTTTTTCTGGATGACAGATGCAAGAAATAGGCTTCATAAGGTGCCATTTTCTGTTCTACTAGTTTATAACAGCATTACTATTACAGTCAAGAGTGAAAACTGTCAGGTGAGTTGTAAAATTTCAGATGAGCTAATGCCTGGTCAAGAAGGCCATAAAGATGCTGGGAGAAATTTGTGGCATCAGTAATCTTTGTACACTCCTGGTAGATGACTGCTACAGTATCACCTACGAGGTCTATGCATAAGCTTCTTGGGAAGGTGAAGAGATAAACTCTCCACAGGTTTCCTAAACCAAGAGTGTTTGGACAATTATGAATCTGCACACCTTTCCTAAGCTGTGAAATTGTAGCACAGTGAGATGAAGAAACTTGGCATGATTCAGGCTGATACAATGGGGCCCAAGCTGAGAGTCTTCTGCGTATTGGGCGTACATATTTGAAATGTCTACCAGCTGGAAACTCAGAAACTACCCAAAACTGATGTCTAAATAGTCTCCCATGTGTCCAGTCATAATGTTCTAAAATACTAACCACTCTGTATCTTAGAGACCCTGTGATCTTTGTGGACAGATGCACTGAGTTCATTAGAAGGCGGGTTGCTCTCATTGTGGCCATTAGGGGCCTGTTAGTGGTCTCTGTACAGGTTTAATAGCAAGTAAACATCATTGTGCCATATGCCTGGATAAAAATGATGAAAAATATTCCTTATAGGTGTATACCATTTAACTCTGTCTTTGTGTTATCTTCAACCCCCCCACCCCCAAAATTCTAAGATTAACAGCAGGATTAGTACTGAAGGGTTACCTAGGTATGAAACATTTGTAATAGGAAGAAGTTGCCTAAATTCCTGTCATGGATTGAACTGTGCCTTCCCCAAACCTGTGTCAACTGGGCTGAGCCATGATTCCCAGTATTGCATGATTATCCACCATTTGTCACCTGATGTGATTTTCCTATGTGTTATAAATTTTATCTGTATGATGTTAACGAGGCGAGATTAGCAGTAGTTAAAAGGCAGGAGTTAATCTATAAGATTCGGTTGTATCTTAAATCAGTCTCTTTTGACACATAACACAGGAAACCAAGCAGACAAATATGGGGCTCTCATACCACCAAGAAACAAGAGCCAGGAGAACCCTGTGCCTTTTGGAGCTAGGGTCCCGGTGCTGATAAGCAACTAGAACAGGTGAAAAGCAATGATAATGACCTTCCCTCAGAGGCAACAGAGAGAGAAAGCCTTTCCCTGGAGCTGGCACCCTGAATCTGGACGTCTAGCCCACTAGACTGTGTGAGAATCAATTTCTCTTTGTTAAAGCCATTCTCTTGCGGTATTTCTGTTACAGCTGTGCTAGGGTCACTAACACAGTGCCTGAATAGGCATCAGTGGTTCCCAGCTCCCATGGAAATTTCTGAAACCAAGAGTTGTCTTTTAGCATCATCCTCAGTTCATTTTGCCAGAAAACCTATACCTCAAATGCAGATTTCTAGAAATCAGATTTTGTTAATGTGTATGGCAGAAAGCCGATCAAAGGTAGCCGGTTCACAATGTTCTGGTCTTTTCCCCTTAGTAGATATGGTCAACTTGAAAAGAACAGCCACTGAACTCCACAGGAATTCTGTTACCATTAATCATTAAAGCACTATCCTCCAGGGGCCACGGGCCATTCTAGCTTGATGAAAAACCTGCTTTACAGATATACCCAGCAACATACAGCAACTGTTGGATGGAGGGTGCAGAATTTCCGTGTAGTGACCATGACAGCCATAAGCTGGTAATAGGTCAGTTGGCCCTCTAGTAAAAGCTGAATGTGTATCACTGCCAGCTAGCTAGATGTTAGTTAGGTGAAAAGCAATGATATTGACCTTCCCTCAGAGGCAACAGAGACAGAAAGCCTTTCCCTGGAGCTGGCACTCTGAATCTGGACATCTAGCCCACTAGACTGTGGGCTAGAAGGTACCAGAAGTTAATGCATGCTTTATCAGCACTGATGATGGTGCCTACTTCTTCTGAAAATAGAGACACCAATTCATATATTTAAGAAGCACGAAATACCTCAATCAATATAAATAAAAAACATCCTAGAAATATCACAGTGAAGTCTGAGAATACCTCAGAGAAAGACAGTATTTTAAAAGCAGCCAGAGGTGAGAAAGGCAGACTATCTTCAAAGATGAGAGCTATTCCAACTTGATGACTTTTCGGAAGCAATGACGGGAGCCAGAAATAGTTTAGTGACGTGTTCAATGTGCTGAATGAAAATAACTGTCTGTCTGGAATCCCTTCAATACTGACAAAAACATTTTCAGATGAAAAAAAAAATCCAGATCATTTGCTGCCAACAAACTTTCCCTGAAGAAAATTCTTAAGGACATACTTCAGGCAGAAGGAAAGTAACCTCAGATAGAAAGTCTGAGATGAAAAAAGGAATGAAGAGCAAAGAGAGTGGTAAATATGTGGTCATCCTCAAATATATCAACTGTATAAAACAGTAATAGTATTGTCCAGTAGCGTTTAAACATAATATATAATTAAATCACCACTACTAATAATATATAAATTTAGAGGAGTGAATATGAGGATTCTAAGATCCTCACAGTATCTAATATTTGGGTACAGATATTGATTCAATTTTGACTTAATCTTGCATGCTGTCATTTCTAGAGGGAATGTCAGATACTAGAAGTAGTAAAGATACTCTGAAGCTGGAGGAAAAAAAAACTATGATAAATATCAAGATATCTCTCCTGTCTGCTTTCTACATAGCCATGGAACTAACCAGCAACAAATTTAAACTCACTTTAACCAACATGAATAGCAATTGTAAGACAAAAGCACACAGATACAAGATTTCCCTAATCTTTTCACTCCTTCATCTGACTCGAAGGCAAGAGTATCTGTCCAAACAGCTCAAAAAGTTCTAGAAAGAAACTGGTTGGTCTTGGTATATTCCAGGTAGTGGCAAACACCAGGCATAATAACTCCTGATAGGAGTTTTGAGATGGTACCTAGAAGCCCTTTCTGAATACTGCTATCAACTTTTCTTTCTTGAGGTGGTGCTCAGCCATTGGTCCTTTTGCCATTCAACTAGTTATCTTTCAGGCCCTCTTGCCAGGGAAAAACTGTACAGCCATCTGGGCAAACCCACAGGTATTGTTCATAAAGCCTTAGACACAAATGCAAATTTGTATTTGTTGAGATCATCTGATTGGCTTATACCTCATTTTCCATTTCCCATCCCATTCCCACACAGAAATCATTCCTTTGGGGTGGGTGCCTTCTCTAATATCTAATGTGTGAGCCACCTTGCTGAGTGTTTCTGTACAGTGGTTAGGGGTGGGAGAATTCTTCATCGTGCATGATTATGTGAAGTATTGCAGAAGTTTAGCATCATGGTCCTCAGGGAATTAATAGCCAAGGTACCGCTTCTGTCTCATCACTACCAAAAATGTCCCTGCTAAGTTTCAGAGTTCCCTTGAGTAGCTGCATCCCTTTGAGATAAGTCCTACTGTAAACTGAGTTCTGAGTCATCTGAATCTCATATTTGCAAGCCTTTATTTATATGCTGAGAAATGTTTAAGTGTGAGCTAAGACCCAGGCACTGCATAGGGCTGGCCATGGAGTTTGTTTTCAGCATTTCAATGGAGTCCCTGCATCCAGCAACATCTTTTGGATCCTTGGTCAAGAGAACTTTAATTCATAGACATTGTAAGTTAAAGCACTTGGTGAAAAGCTTGTGGCCTAACATCGTATGAGTTTTGGGGTTAAACTTACTGGGTATGTGAGGCTCAAACTGAACTCAAAGCACAAAGACAATGTAGAAGAATATAGTGCATGTGGTGCTAGACTGGGAGTTTGGAGACCCCTTTACTAGCTTGGGTTAATCCGTTCTTCTCTCTCGAGTTCATCTGTGAAATGGGGAGGATGGCTTCAAGATCTAATATTACATGTTTTTATAATCTTCCTGTGTCTCCATCCCATGATCCATAATAAGACTGGGACAAATGTGCTCACATGTGAAAAAGGCTATACACTTTCCTTAATGTTAATGAAATATTCCAGTATTGTAGCCACCCAACACTTAAGCTGTGGCAAAGATCCAAACTCCTAGAAGCCCAAGAATAGTTTCTTATAAAATGTTTCTATTATTTATTAGTGTATACTATAAAAGGTATCAACATCACTTAAGATATTCATAGTTGGAAGAAAAAAGTTCCTGGAGAGAGAGCATACATTTTAACGAAAGATCAGCAAGGAAAATAAGGAGCCCTGATGGTGCAGTGGTTAAGAGCAATGGTTGCTAACCAAGATGTCAGCAGTTCAAATCCACCATGCTCTTCCTTGGAAATACTACAGGACAGTTCTACTGTGTCCTATAGGGTCACCATAGTTGGAATTGATGGCAATGGCTTTTTTTTTTTTTTGGTAAGAGAATGGTAAAGAAGGAATCCCTGCCTAAAATCTTTATCACTTCCTAATACTGCAGCCTTCTCATGCGTGTGGCCACAATACTGTTGTCAGGTGCTGTTGAGTTGGTTCCGACTCATAGCGGGCCTAATCACCAAAGAATGAATCACTGCCTGGTCCTGCACCACACCCACAATCTTACTTATGCTCATGATGTCCTGCTCCAGGGATTGATCCCTCCTGACCACAATACTAGTTAACTATTTATTGAATGCTTCTTACATACTAAACATTTTATATATTGTTGCCTCCTTTAATCCTGACAACAATCCTATCAGGCATTATCATTACCAGTATGTGGCAGAATGAGAATTTGTATCCCAAACGTGTGTAACCCCAGAACCATGACTTTTTAAACAACTATGTTTACTAATTTTTATTTGGTAGTGGAACAAAAGGAGATAGAAAGTTTTCACTTGTCAAAAGCTCCTGGCATCAACTGAGTCATGAGACTCTCAAGTTGTCCTCAATAGCATTTTCAATTGTATGATTTTTGGAAGTAGATCACCAAGCCTTTCTTCCTTAACCTGACTTAGCCTGGAAGCTCTGCTGAAAGCTGCTGAGCATCATCCAGTTATAACCTCCACTGACATGCACTTGAGGTGCATTGACTGAATCCAGTTCTCTTACAGCATGGGAAGCAAAATTTCTGCCAATCCCAGACAGTTAACAAAACCAAACCCACTGCCACTGAGTGGATCCCAACTCATAGTGACTCTACAGGACACAGCAGACCTGCTCTATAGCTTTTCCAAGGCTGTAAATCTTCACGAAAGCAGACCGTCACATCTCTCTCACAAGGGCCAGTGGGTTTTAACAACTGACCTTTCAGTTAGTAGCTGAGTGCTTTAAGCGCTGGGCAACCAAGGCTCCTTCCCCAGACACTTACGACTCATTCCTGCAAGCCCCGTTGCTGAACTGTAGTTATGTAAAAATTCTCCATTAGAATCACAAAGATGTATCCCAGTTTTGTCACCCGTCCATCGTTGAACAGGAGTCCTCAGGTGATGTAAACAACATGCTCAGCGGCTAACACAAAGGCTGGAAGTTCCAGTCCACCCAAACATACCTCAGAGGCAAAGCCTGGTGATCTTCCGAAAAACAAGCCATTGAAACCTTAGGGAGCACGGTTCTAGTGTGACGTGCCCAAAGTCAGTGAGTCAGTTGATTCCATGGCAGCTAGTTAACATTTTTGTACAAACATGTAAGCTCTGTAGGTCTCATTTTTCTCATTTGTAAAAGGGACAGTGAGCTACTTAAAAGCAGATAATTTCTTACCTATCCTTCCCCCTACTTGACCTAGTAACCTGCCAAACACAGGAGTGGTGTTTAAAAGATTCCTGCTCCCACGGAAGGAATGCAAGGGAGCAGGAAAGATGGTCTCTATGCTTCCTTTCTCATTCTTTGATCTTAAATGGGACCTTGACCAGGTAAGTGTACCACAGACATGGTAATCTGTTGCCTTCTATTCTTAAAACACAACAAGGCATGCCACATTTCCGTGACTTACCTTTGAGAGGGCAGGTCCTGACGGCTTGGTAGATTATGTGTGCTGTTCGTCCATACCTGTGATTGCGTCTTGTATTGAGGCCTCCTTTATTTACTGGAGACACGTTGCTACCGTTGCATAACAGAAACAGCATTGATAAACTGTAGTAATCATCATCTAGGGTGGCACGGAGACCATTTACGGCAGTATCCTTCTGGAAAAGCAGCTCTAGAAACTTACACACGCAAACTCTTCCAACGTAAGGCGCAGACTCCCAGCTTGGGAGGCCTGGGTCTTACATGTACTTTGCTGCTTGACCTTAAGACGGTCTCTGCTCATCCTTGGACTTGTGATTCTTCACCTGCAAACTGTGTGTGGGCGCGTGGGGGTCGACTTGGGGGGCTGTCACAGAAAATGACCCACTACTTCTTCTCTAACCCTGGAGTTGAACTCCTCCCTTGGGGCGGGCACGGGGCGAGGAAGAGGCAAAACCACGAACCACCCGCCGCCGCCGTCGCGCATCCCTTTCCTCCTTCCCACTTCCCGCCCCTCGCTCCACCAAGGTGAGGTCACGCGGGGGACGTCACGGGGTTGTGACGACACTGAGGGGCGGGCCTCCGAGAGGAAGGGGCGTGGCACAGGCCGGCGACGCTTGCGCAGTGGGCGCGGCGCGTGAGGAGGCGGAGGCGGCTGGGTAGCTAGAGGCGGCGGCGGCGGCGGCGGAGGCGGCCGTGTTGGGGGGGTGGGAGGGGGGGAGCGCGAGAGTGAGTGAGTGTCTGAGTTTACCCCTATGAGGCAGTGAGAGGCCCGGGGCCTACCTCAAAGGAGCGGGATCGCGGCGCCGGCTAGCAGCGGGCCCCCTCCTAGTCCCCGGGCCCGGCAGCGCGGCGGCGGCTTGGCTGTGAAGAGGCGGGGAAGCGGCTGTCCGGCCCCCGCCATGGAGGGCATGGACGTGGACCTGGACCCTGAGCTGATGCAGAAGTTTAGCTGCCTGGGCACCACCGACAAGGACGTGCTCATCTCTGAGTTCCAGCGACTGCTTGGCTTCCAACTCAACCCCGCCGGCTGCGCCTTCTTCCTGGATATGACCAACTGGTGAGCCGGCCCCGCCGCTCCAGCTCTGGCAATGGCCTCGGGGCCCCGAGGGGAAGGGACATTGAGCCCGGGGCAGGGCGGGCCGGGCGGGCATGAGAGGCGCCCCCTCCCTGGGCGGGACGGGCGTGTGGGGGCATGGGAAGAAATTTGGGGGCTGAGCTAGGCTAGAGGGCCCTTATGAAGGGAGTTGGGGGGCCGGAAAGACGGAACGAATGGCGGTAGTTTCCTGAGGTTCTCCGGAGAACTAGGGGCCGAGGAACATAGTAATGGGAAAAGACTTGGGGCATTGAGGCATAGGGCAGACCTAGGAAGAAGAAGGCTGTATCGTTGGCTGAGAATAAAAAGCGCAGGAAATCTGGATTAGGGGAGTGGGCAAAAAGATTGGGATTTACAGATAGGGGCTGAGGATGACAGCGATGAGAGGAGATTCTGGGGGAGAATTAGATGCTACGGAAGGACTTAGAGCATGGGGGAAACTTAAGAGAAGCTGAAAAGAACAGAAAATTTGTGTAATGTGTTCGCATCCGAGTACGGATAGGAAAAAGGTGAGATTATTATAAGGAAGGACAAATGAGTATGGTGAGGGAGGTGACTTTCCAAAGAGGGTTGTGCTCTCCAAGAGTGGGATCTACTAAGAGGGAGTGCTGGATCTGGGCCAGGGCCAGGGTAAACCTTAGGAAAAGTGAGGGAAAGGAGATTATCTTCAGGGAACTTGATGAAAGCTTGAAACCCTGGGGAGAAGGTTCAACTAGGGAACGTTGGGAAAGGTCTCCAGAGTGCTGGAACGGAGTGGAGCTTATTTGAAAGAAAGTTGGGTTGGTAGATGTTTGGGAAAATGGAGTCTTTTTGGCTTGGAGTCACCTTGTAAAAGTATGCATTGGAGCAGAAGACCGTCGTAATTAGAGTAAAGGAATCTTGTTCAGCTTTGGAATAATAGCACTTGCTGTTTTGGGGAAGCAAAGCTTCCACCTTGTTCTCTGAGGAGGGATCCCTGAGGTCGCTCAGGGTGAGGGATAGGGTGGAAACCATTAGACCCTTTGAAAGGATCTCAGGTGAAGCAGCTAATCTTTCTTTTTAAAAGCAACGGTGTGTGAGTGTCCTTTGCTCTCTGTGTTGAGCATTCAGTCTCCTGATGTGCGGAATCTTGTTTCTCTTGGCATGACTTACATGACCAACTTCCCCTTATCCCATGTTCACTGAATGCCTCAGGGAATGCCAGAAAAGAGGCTGTAAGCCTAGTCTTTATCTCACTTCTCACTCCTCACCTATCCGTATCCCGAATGCGTCTCTTAGGAGAGTTTCCTAGCTGTGGCTCCACCAAAGCTGATGTGTACTTTTTTTTTTTCCTGTGGGACATCAACTCAGATCCTATTATCTTTAGAGTTGATTAGTATAGCAAGAGTGGAGTTGAGTTTCTAGATGTTTGAAAAACTGAAGTGTTGAAAGCAGGACATAGTTTTTAGAATTAAAGAAGTATTTGTTATCCCCACTTCTATATTTTATGTTGGTGATGATTTTAGGGAGGAATTGCAGCTAGTTTTCTGAACACCTGGCTTATGGTGTTTAAATAGTCAAAGAGTGACGGCTACTAAACAGTGAGAAGAGCTGTCTGGTAAAATTTAAAAATAAAGTTATAATATTGGGACGGTGGTTCTCTCGGACCTTCTTCCCACCCTGCAACTCTTTTTTCTTCCTTGTTTACATTGGTTCAGCAAAGGAAACTCAGCATGTTGTTGTTGCCAGTTTGGTAGGGGAAGGTCATTTCTGCCTACCCCCTGTAAGTCTTACCATTTCAGTCCTGCACTAATAAGTGTTTAGTCTTAGGAGTGAGTCTTTATTAGTATAGTTATTGTAGTTACAAAAAAGTGTAATGGTTTTTACATGATTGAAGTGTGTTTAACATCTGAGATTATTTGATTTGACTTTAAATATTATGAAGGGTAAGAATCAGATGAAGCCCCTTGTGGATAAGAATAAGTTAAAAATAATCATTGAATTATAAAAATTTTCTGGAAATTGTTTTGTAAAAATTCTTTAAACTGTAAGACACCATTCAAATAGCATGTATGCTTGTGACATGTCATATCTATAAAGCAAGGTAGCACAGATTTCTGAGCAAAGGAATAAGCTGCAAAAAAATTATTCTGGTTTTAGAGCAAGTCTCAGTAAGCTCGTAGGAATCTAGGCAATGAAGTGGTAATTCAGTTGTAAGCTACATTAACTTATTATTTGGGTGTGGAAAGTATGTTCTTTGATATTAGTTGAGTATAAAATGAGAAGTCATTTGTGATCTAAAGTCAGAAAGGCTTGTTTTCTTTCTAAAGAAAGTTAGTTCCCATGATCCAGTATTGTATTTTGAGTCCTCGGTTGACCTGACTGAATTTGTCTGGACGAATTCTGTTTTAAACAAACAAGCATCATAATTAATAAATTCTGGTTAAGTAAATGTATACTTACACGCATATTTGTTTGTATTTGTGTATGCTGTTGAACTAAAAATATCTAGAGTCTGGAAATTTTTTGTTGTTACACCATCTGGTGGTGTAGTGGTTAAGTGCTACCTCTGCTAAGCAAAAGGTCACCTGTTCGAATCTGCCAGCTACTCTTGGAAACTATGGGCAGTTTTACCCAGTCCTATAGTGTCTCTATGAGTCAGAATCTACTCGATGGCAAGTTTTTTGTTTTGTTGTTAACTATTGTCTGGTCAATGTCTAACTTTGGGAACTGTTGAGATAGTCTTAATAAAGGTTGGCAAAATATTTCTCAAATTGCCATGGTTAGTCTCTCAAATAAGAGATAATTAACCTTCTTGTAGGCTTCCTGCTTAGGGTTGTTGTAATAAATAACTACCACTCAGATGTTGATGACTGTTAAGAATAATTTGTCAAGTTAAAAATTGTAATTTTTAAAATGAAGGCCATGAGTCTTATAAAATGAAACCCAGGTTGGAAAGACTTATGTTTTTGTTTTCAAAAGTAATTTTTTTTTCAACTGTATTGGATGTTTCGGGCTTTCTAAATTGTCCTTGTTATCAGAGTTACATTTTTGTTGTTGGCTTTTTAGTTCTTAGGTTAGGTGTGCGTAATGTGGATACAGTATTTGTTTAATTTAGAACCAAATATGGTTTTAGTTAGAGCCTTTTTTGTACTGTTTATACCTGTGCTAGCAGACATACTGCTAGAGATTGATTGAACTGCCTCTTAACAGAAGCAGTCAGTGTTCATGAGTATATAAAGTGAATAAATGGTATGGTAAAGTAAGCCCAATATCTGAAGCCAAACTGAAATGACTTGAAGATTAGTGTAACTTTCTATAGGTGGAATATCTTGCAGAGACACTCTTGGCTGTAAATACAGAACTTAAAATTCTAAAGCTGATTTAAGAGATTCTGTAGCTTATTCCAATTTTTCCTGCAGAAGTGCATCTAACCTGTCCAAGATAGCTGCCTGTCTTATTCTTGAGTCCCTAAGGCAAATATTTGCATGCTACTGTAGTGTAGTGTTTAATTACTTTTCTAGTTAGAATTCTTAGTCTCCATTGCTGCAACTTAATCGTTCTTCACTTGCTTATATCCTCCTCGGAAATGGACAATATCTAATAAACAGCTTCCTTAAGATGTTAATTAAAATTATTAGAAGTCTTCATTTAAAATTAAAAAACATTCAGTTTAATGGTTTTGATTCTTTAATGCAGTCTAATTGATTTATATGCATTTTTTTGTCCCCAGGGAAAACCTACAGGGTTCAGAGGAGAAGTTGTGTAAAATTTTAAACTCACTTCTGACCCTCAGTCACTTGTTTCTGTTATTTGTGTGATCAGATTCAGGTTTTCGTAAGCATTTGTGACAAGAGGCAAGGTATTTTACCCAATACTGACTCATAGTGACCATATAGGAATGAGAAGAACTGCCCTGTAGAGTTTCCAAGGAGTGCCTGGTGGATTTCAGCTGTTGACCTTTTTGGTTAGCAGCTGAGTTCTTAACCCCTGTGCCTCAAAGAACATTAATTTAGAAGTGAGTTAGTACTGGCCATGTTTTTCTGTGTAGATGTAGATAAAATACCTTACTAGAATAATGCCAACTGCAGTAGGCAGTCAAGACTAACTTCATTTCTTCACCAGTTTTTCTTAAAATTCTTGACTTCCTGGCACTACCTGGCCCCAGAAATTGCACATCAACTTGCAGGAGCCATGTTTATAGCCTTTTTCTTAGTGTTACGAAACAAGTAGAGCCACCAGGCAACCACTACCTAGTTCTTGATGCATGTCTCACCAGTATACCTCCACCTAGCCGACCTCCTCACCAGATGACCTGCAGCCAGTTCTTGATGAGTGGCTCCTCACCAGATGACCACTACCCAGTCAACCTCCACATGCCCCTAATTGTGCACATGTTTACCCTTGCGTTCCTGTTAGAAACCCTGAGCTTGCCTGAAGAAGTCAGACAGACTCTGAGGACTGGAATTCGCCCTGTCCCTTACATAACAGCATGAGATAAACCCCTTGGGCATTTACTTTACCCCTGTCTCAGTGTTGGCTTTTGCAGCAGGTGGCCTAAACCTGAGTTTGATGGTACTGCAACTGTGACTACACTCGCTCGTGTTCATTAGTCTGGTGCGTGCAGTTTTGGTGTTGCAACATCATAGCTTACCTCCAGATCTTCAGAAAGCAGTGTGTGTGTTTTGGAGCAGTACATTCACACATGGATGGAACAGATGTTTTCTAGAAGAGTAACTCAGGAAAAACATTTTTGAAAAATAATATTCTGTTGATGTTGTCAACATTGTCAGATACATCCTGCTGTGTAGAACAAAGGTATTAACCACAAAGCAATGAAATGAATTGAGAATCTAGATGTGAAAATCAGTATACCTCTCTTATCTGACCTCACAGTGCCTCCTCTGCATCTTCTTAATCCATATCTCCATTATGTAAACCTTTGCTACATGGGTTGTGATCCACGGTGGTTTATATGTTTGCATCTAGGAAGAGTATCTCTGTGGCAGTGATAAAACTTGGTATTAGCACTGGTTTTCTTAAAAAAAAAAAAAAAAAAAACCTGTGTGCCAGACTGTAGGGAGAGGGTGCATAACACTCACTGATAGTGTGTATTGTATTTCTAAGAAAGTTGGAAATTCTTGAGTTGGACATTCTACAGATAATTTTTTTCCCACTTTTTGGTCCTTCAGTTTTTGAGTGGCACATGCAACTTGGGACTCTGGTTAAATATAAAATAGTATAAAAATAGAGAAGCCCTGGTGGCACAGTGGTTAAGTATTTGGCTGCTAACTGAGGCCGGTGGTTTGAACCCACCAGCTGCTCCCTGGGAGAAAACTGTGGCAGTTTGCCCTTGTAAGGATTATAAAGCCCTATGGGACGGTTTTATTTGGTCTTATAGGATCGCTGTGAGTGGAAATTAACTCAACTGGCAGTGGATTTAGTTTTTTGGTTTTTATAGAGATAGAACGACTAGTATTGCAAGAACAAAGTAAAAAGTAAGAAACTGTTTTCCTGCAGGAAGTCTTATTACTGTGAGATTTGCATTTTACCAAACATCAAGTCAGAACTAATCTCTGTTGTATCCAGGATGGGTGGGGGCAGCGTCCAAGTCAGTAGCTGTGGAGTCTGTTCTGACTCTTGGCACCTTGTGTGCTTTCGAGTAGAACTGTGCTCCACAGGGTTTTCAGTGGCTGATTTTTTTTTAAGTGCATGGCCAAGCCATTCTTTTGGGGTGCATCTGGATAGACCCAGCTCCCCAACATTTATGTTAGCAGCTAAACACTTAACTGTGCCACCTAGAGCCTCTTCAGGTGGGCAGAGTTGTGTTTTTCTTTTTTTCCGACTACCTCCCTCTTTTCCACTTTCCAAACACAAAATATGTCTCACATATTATGACAAAACCAGGCAGTATGTAAACAGACTGCATTACTGAATAGACCCCTAGTAGGGGGAATGTGGGGGGAAAGCAGAAAGTATTTTCTCTCATAATTTGCTGTCTACTCTAGTAGGCAGTGTAGTAGGAAAGCAGAAAGTATCTTCTCTCATAATTTGGTCTTCACTCTAGTAGGGAAATGCACATGCCTGAAACGATCAGAAAAATTGAAAGATAATGAGAAAGCATTCATATATAATACCAAATTAACTGAGTAAGTTTTCAGAATAGGTAGGAATAGACTGTATGGTACAGAACTGGTGATTCATAAAAGTTTTAGCGCCTGCTGTGGGCAAGTTGGAAACCCTGGTGGTATAGTGGTTAAGTTCAAATCTACCCAGTGTTCCTTGGAAACTCTTTGGGGTAGTTCTGCTCAGTTTTATAGGGTCTCCGTGACTCGGGATCTACTCCATGGCAGTTTTTTTTTTTTTTTAAAATGGGCAAGTTGCTTTCTTAGAGTTAAGTCTCCAAATGATTGGGGGATTTGAATGGATCGGAAAGTGCTGTATTATAGGTAGAGGATCTTACCTGACTGAAACTGAGAAGGAATACTGAAGCAGGGGCTGTCTAGAAGATTGAGTTGGCTAGAATGTGTTCAGTGGGTTCAGGAGTGACAAGATGTGGAACTTAATTTTTTCCAGCGGTGGTGGTGGTATAATTTTACTTATTTTTTTATTTTTATTTTTTTATTATGACTGAGTGAAAATGTACATTCCCATATAAATTTACATGCCCACCTATATGCAGCTTCCACTGCTCTTCCTGCCTGGTGACGGCACACTGTTCCTCTCTGCTCCCTACATGTCTCATCCTCCCAACAGTCTCCTTCCCCCTCCTCTCCATCCACTCCCCTTACTCCAGTCAGAGGTCCGCAGGATGATATCCTATAGATGCATAGAACCATAAAGTGCATACAATATATGGTCACTCTGCATCGCCAAGTCCAATCCATTCGTGTCCGAAGAGTGGACCTTCGTTAAGATTTATGGGCGAGGGCAGCATCAGGGCCAGGGGCCATGCTTACAAGGGAACCCCGAAGCCGCTGGACCATCAGTTGAGGTCTTTTAGTGGAGATCTCAAGGTGCATCCCTTTTTATTCTTGTGTTGCCAGTGAAACTCAACTTAGTGAGCTCCATCGCGGCTATCACTGGTGGTGGCCGGGCACCATCCGGTTCTTCCGGTCCCAGGTCTATGTAGGCATCCACTGATGTGGGTCTCTCTGTCTTCTGGGTTGTCTTTACCGTCATTTTAGTTCTCGGTGATCATCCGTTCCTTCTGAGTTGGGACCATTTGCTGTGCCCTCTGATAGCAGCTTGGCAGCTGTTAAGACCCCAGAGGCAACTCACCAGCGTGGGGTGCGGAGGGCCCTTTTAGCAAAACGCTAGTTGTGCCACTTGGCCTTGATTTCACTTAAGAGCATGGTCCCCTGCCTCTTGCCCCAGCTACTCTGTCCTTGCAGTATTGGATAAAGATGGAAGGAGTATTCAAGTTATGCTGAAGTCTACTTGATATTGTTCTTGTTTCTAATGTGTGCTATCACCGATTTCACCCAACCAGATTTCTACCAACTATCTAATCTAAACCCTCCTCCCTCGTCCTCCCTCCTTCCTCTCCCTTGAAGCCATCTTCTATACATAAGTCTGTTTTTGAGATCTTATTGTAGAGGTCTCATATAATATTTGTCCTTTTGTCTCTGACTACTTTCACTCAACATAATGTCTTCCAGTTGAAACCAGATTATGAGATGTTTCCTGGAATCATCATTATTCTTTATCATTGCGTAGTGCTCCATTGAGTATATGTACCATAGTTTACCTATCCATTCCTCTGTTGTTGGGCATTTGGGTTGATTCCATCTTTTTTCTATCATGGACTGTGCTGCAATAAACATTCTTGTGCGTGTGTCCGTTGGTGTGAAAGGTCTTGATTCTGTAGGATATATTCCAGGTAGTGGAGTTATTTGGTCAAATGGTATATCTATATCCATTTTTTTAAGGAAGCGCCAGATTGCTTTCCAAAGAGGCTGGACCATTTTGCAACCCCACCAACAGTGTAGGAGAGTTCCACTTTCTCCACAGCCTCTCCAGCATTTGTTGTATGTGGTGGTGTAATTTTATTGTCATTAGTATTTTATTTTTCTTCTAACTGTGGTAGAATTGTATTAGTATAAAATATAACCATTTCGAAGTGAACAATTCAGTGGCTTTTAGTACATTCACAGTGTTATACAAAATGTGTTTAGACTGTCTCTGGATTTATCTTTTTAGGATATTTCATATAAGTGTATCATACAGTATGTGATCTTTTGTGTCTGTCTTCTGTCATTTGGTAGTTGCTGTCAAGTTGATTTGACTATGGGACTCCACGTGTTTCAGAATTGTAGGGGGAAACAAAACATCACAGAATTTAATAAAGCAAAAAGAAAGGTTTGTTCCACATATTTTCAGAGGCAAAAATAGGAAAGTGGATAAGCGTGCTGCTAGAGCCATATCTGCCCAAGTCTAAGGAATATAACAGAAGAGACAAGAATGGGAAAATGGACATGCAAGCTGCCACAGCCAGGTCTGCCCAAGTCCAAGGATTACCGAGTAAGTAACAATGGGAGAATAGACAAGCGTACTGCTACAACCTTGCTTGTCTGAGTCAAAGGAACATAACGAAGTCATCAGTATCTGTTAACCTTACAAATGGGCACACCATTGAAAGCTGTATCTTTTCACAGAGTGGCTGCAAACTGTGATCTTATGTTTTGAATTGTTTGAACAATCACAGGTTTTAGTAAGGAGGGTCTTCATTGGGCTGACAATTTTTCCGTTCACTAAATGCTAAATTTCATTTTAAAGTTTAGCATGAGTCGGATCTGACTCGACGGTACTTGGCTTTGGCATTTGACGCAAATGCTAAAAGAATGGATGGTCTTGTGTTCTGTTTGATTGACTTGTTTATGTGAAAGTTTCCCTAAAAGATATCTTCCAAGATAATTTTACCTGTGATCTTCATACCTCAGGGCCCAGCTGATGTGTCCTTGTGAATCTGTGTGAGACCAACTCTAACTGGGTCCCATTGTCTGTGCTGAAGAACAGAGAATCATGGTTTCAGTACTGTTTCCTGGATCAGAGTACAATTGGTCTACACGGTTTTTTGGTCTGTAGTCTTAACCAGTTACAGGTCACCAGACCTTTTCCATGGTGTTGTGGGGTGGGTTTGAACTGCCAAACCTTAGGTTAGCAATTGAGCACAAACTCGTTTGACTGTTGGAACCAGCAGTCAAAAAGTCAGACTTTCCACTAGGTAAGTCTGCTACAAGAGATCTTATTACAGAGTCGAAAAGCAAGGATATCTGTTTGAGGACTACAGTGTGCCTGACCTGAGACCTCTTAAAAGCGTTGAAAAGCAGGGATATCACTTTGAGGACTAAGGTGCACCTGACCCGTGGCATGGTGTTTTCAGTGATTTCTTGTGCCTCTGAAAGCTGGCCAGTAAATAAGGAAGACTGAGCAAGATTTGATGCCTTTGAATTATGGTGTTGGCAAATAATATTGAATGTACCATGGACTGCCAGAAGAACAAATAAATCTGTTTTGGAAGAACTACAGCTAAAATGCTCCTTAGAAGGAGGGGTGATGAGGCTTCGTGTCTTGTACTTTGGACATGTTACCAAGAGGGACCAGTTCCTGAAGAAGGACATCATGCTTGGTAAAGTAGAGGGTCAGGGAAAAGACCCTCAGTGAGATGGCTTGACACAGTGGCTGCCACAGTGGTCTCAAGCAGGGCTAGGCAGTATTTTGTTCTCGTGTATGCAGGGTTGCTGTGAGTCGGAACAGATTTGCACAGCACCTACCAAGAAGAAACTGCTGCTTAGGGACCATGGTTCATTTAGTTTACTGTTTTGAAGGTTTATTCAAGTTGTAGCTTATGTCAGTACTTCATTCCTTTTTATGAGTGAATAATGTTCCATTCTGTGTAAACACCCGTTGTTGATGAGGTGACCTTGTGTGTTAGAGTAGAATTGTAGTCTGTAAGATTTTCAAAGGCTGAGTTTTGTTTTGGAATTAGACTGTGAAGTCTTTCTTCTGAGCACCTCTCGATGGACTTCAGCCCCTAACCTTAGGCCAGGTTAACCATTTGTACCACCCTACTGACTCCTCCTTGGTATCAGTATTTCACATTTTGTCTATCCATTCGTCTGTTTATATGCATTTAGGTTTTCTCGCACCTTTTAGTTGTTTTAAATAGTGCTGTTGTGAACATACATGCCTATGTGTTGAGTACCTCTGTGCAGTTTTTTGGGTATATACTTATGAGTGGAATTGCTGAGGCATATATTAACTCTTGGTTAGCATTTTGAGGAAGTGCCATACTCCAAACTATAGTGGCTGAACCATTTTACTGTCTTACTAGAAATGCATAAAGCCAAAACCCAAATCCTCTGCTGTTGAGTCAGTTCTGACTCATAGCAACCCTATAGGACAGAGTAGAACTGCCATCTTACAGTTTCCAAGGAGCACTTGGTAGATTCAAACTGCCGACCTTTTGGTTAGCAGACGTAGCACTTAACCACTACACCACCAGGGTTTTCCAGAAATGCATAATGGTTCCAGTTTCTCTACATTCTCACCAACACTTAATTTCCATGTTTTTGCTTATAGACATGGTAGTCAGTGTGTGGAGTAAGCAGTTAAGTGCTCAACTACTAGCCAAAAACTTGGCTGTTTGAACCCACCCAGAGTTGCATTGGAAGATAGGGCTGAAAATCTCCTCAAGGGTTACAGTTTCAAATACTGCATGGAGCCCTGCTCTACTCCGTAAATCCTGGGTCACTGTGAGTCAGAATCGACTCAGTGGCAACTAACAACAGTAACAGTGGTTGTGTTGGAGGTCATTGGTGGTTCAGTGGTGGAGTTCTCCCCTTCCACGTGGAAACCTGGGTTTGATTCCTGGCCAGTGTACCTCATCCACAGTCTGTCAGTTTAGGCTGCATCTGTCACAGTGCCGAACAGGCTTCTGCAGAGCTCCCAGACAGAGGTGGAATAGGAAGAAAGGTCTGCCGACCTGCTTCAGAAAGGCAGCCACTACAAACCCAATTGAGTACAGTGGCCCAGTCTGCAGTGGATCATGGAGATGGTGCCAGACTCATCAGCAGTTTTGTTCTATTGTGCGTGAGGTTGTCATGAGTATGGGCGCTGACTCCCTGGTAGCTGACAGTAACAGTGGATGCTGAAGTAGTGTCTCATGGTTTTGATTTGCATTTTCTAAATGACTGATGATGTTGAGCATTTTTTCACATGCTTTTGGCTATTTGTATATTTTTGGATAAATGTCTATTCAGTTTCATTGCACTTTTTTTTCAGTGGCTCATTTAGCTTTTTTGTTGTTGAGTTATGGGAGTTCTTTTTATATCAGTCCCTTATCAGATACATGATCTGCAGATATTTTCTCCCATTGTGTGGCTTGACTTTTTCGCTTGGTGCACCAAATTCTTTGTTTTTGTGAACTCCGGTTTATTCATATTTTCTTTTGTTGCTCTTGCTTTTGGTGTTGTCCATTGTCAAATCTGAGGTCATAAAAATTGATGGTTGTGTTTTCAGATTTCAGTTCTTACACTTTGGTCATTAATCCATTTTAAGTTAGTTTATGTATATGGGCATGAATTAGGGATCCAAATTCATTCTGTGAAGGTTAATTTGATCAAGTTTTAGCTTTAGGAATAACTTCTCCTTGATTCTGCGTTAAATATGCATTTTACTCTTTTTGGCCATCACTTATTGTTACCTCAAAACTAAATGTGTTTAAAAGGTCAGTTTATCCTTTCCCCTCCTTATCCTCCTATCTTTTTGCTTTTTCCTGTTATATTAATAGTGCCAGTGTTTTCCCAGGCTTGAATTGAGTAATCTCTGTGGCTCTTTCTTTCTTGGACACCCCAGGATTATTTGCCAAATACAATTTATTTCCACTTTGCATTGCACCTCTGAGTGATCTTTTTTCCATTCTCCTCTTGTCGCCGTAGTTTGTGGATTATGTTACCACTTCAGCAGGGTAGCATAGGTGTAGTCTCCAAATTGGGTTCTGGCTTTCTCCCGTCCCGTCACTTTTGTACACATACCACTAGCAGGTCAGTCTTTCCAAATCATAGCTTTGGTCTATGCCTTTCTGTTCTCAAAAACCTTTAGTAGTCTTTTGTTGCTTACCAGATAAAGGTGGAGAGCTTTAGCTTGATATTCAGGTTCCTCCAATTATTGGTTCAAACTTACCTACCTTTTTTTCCAGGCATGTCTTGTCATACAGGATGTCTTGCTTCTCTCTGACTCATTCAAACTGGACTGCTGCTCATTTCACCATAATTCACTTTCCCACTTTTAAAATTCCATGTTTTTCGCCCAGGTGTTCTTTTCTCTCTTCCAGCATCATGCAATTCCAGTGTTTCTGAAATTGGCACGTTAATTACTGTTCTTAGTAGTGCTCTCTTTTCTGAAATGCACTCTTGGTTTTTTTTAAAAATAACATTTGTCGTATGTGCACACACACCCTTGAGAGGAAAGTGCTGCTTAATTTTTGTTTCCCCATCCGCATCTTACACAGTGCTTTCTACATAGTAGGTACTCTGTAAACATTTACTGAAGTAATGCAGGAAGATAGATGGTAGTGTAGGGACTTCATTTTTATGTAAACCTGTAGGTTTAGTGCTGTTGGACAAAAGTGAAGTAAGCTTGTTTTCAGCCTTTTTGTAAATAGAATTTGGGCATGAGATTTCAGTGTTGCTACAAGTTCCATGTCTGTCTGACATGAAAACAAAATGAAAATTTATCAAGAATAATGCTTTTAGAAGCAGTTTGGGCCCTCCAGCTATTGATCCCAGCTTATTTACCTATCTGGTCAGGTGTACCTCCTTGTACTGAATACCCCTTATAATTAAGTTTATGAATGCATTATTCTCAGATCCGACTCGATGACACTTCGCTTGGCATTCTGAAAAAGTAGGTTACATTTAGTTATTCAGATGTGGATGGAGGAAACCGTTTTGTAAGCGCTCTAAAGTTCTCTTAAATCTTTGCTAGTGTGTTTCCATTAAGGAAAAAAAAATTAAGTAATAAAAGCACAAAATAAGTTCAAAAATAGTCAGAAGAGTGTAAACAGGGTTGCAAATTAAAATTGTTTATAGATGCCAAGTAGGCAACATGAACATTGTGGTATGTGTGAGCTGGAAAGCACTTGCCTTGTAGAAAAAGGATATCTGATGCCCCCCTTAAGTCAAATGTTGCCACACTGAAGGATTTTTCTAGCTTTTAAAGATTTTTTTATGGGAAATTTCCTGACTTTTGAGTTTTGTCAACTAAATCAAATATTTTTAAAATACACTGTGGGCCAAATAAAGCACGTCTGTGGGCAGGGTGTGGTCCTTAGGCCACTGATTTGCAATCTCTGGACTGAAAGTGAAAAGCAGAAATCCCCTCCCCTTTCCAGTGGTATTGCAATTTGAATGATTATTCTTCCTGTCCAGAATATGAATACCAAGGCCCTTGTAACTCCCTGACTTTAGCAGTAGCTGAATGTAGTTGTCAAACACTTGAATAGGTTGATGAAAAGGGTATGTATTTTTAACAGTGAAGTGGAGGACTTGTGGTCACTCTAAATACAGGAAGATCTTTTCACTGTGTCAAGTGACAGACTCTTACCTGGTAATTACGTACAATTTTTTATTTTAATTTTACTGGTTGGAAAATAAACCCAGTAGTAATGAGCTTTCCTGAACTTATTTATGTGATATTGCTAGAGAGCATGTTCTAGTAGTTGCACTTTTTAGAGACTGAAAATGCAACGGAACTGAAACTGGAGTTGGTTTTTGTATAAGGTGTAAGATATGGATCTTGATTCAGTTTATTGAAGATGGATAACTAATTTTGCCAGCACCATTTGTTGAAGATACTGTTTTTACCCCAGTTTAATGTCTTAGGGCCTTTGTCGAATATCAGCTGTTCATAGGCAGATGGTATCATCTCTGGGGTCTCAGTTCTGTTCCATTGATCGATCTGTCTGTTCTTGTACCAGTACCAGGCTGTTTTGACCACTGTGGCAGTGTAGTATGTTCTAAGGTCGGGTAATGAGAGGCCTCCCAATGTGTTCTTCTTCTTTAGTAGTACCTTACTTATCCGGGGCTTCTTCCCTTTCCAAACAAAATTGGTGATTTGTTTCTCCATCTCATTAAAAAATAATGCTGGAACTTGTATTGGGATTGCATTATATAAATAAATTGCTTTGGGTAAAATAGACATTTTCACAATGTTAAGTCTTCCTATCCATGAGCAGGGTAGGTTTTTCCATTTATCTTAAGTCTCTCTTAGTTTCTTGTAGTAAGGGCTTGTAGTTCTCTTTGTAAAGGTCTGTTGTTTCTCTGATTAGATTAATTCCTAGGTACTTTATCTTCTTAGGGGCTATCGTAAATGGTATTGATTTCATAATTTCCTCCTTAACAGTCTCGTTGATGGTATCGGAACTGAAACTGAATGAAGAAGCATAATTTTTATTGAATTACTTTGCACAGACAAAACTTGATTGTTTTTCACTTTTTGGAAGGGCACTTGATTTTCTAAGTGATGTTCAAATGATTTGCAATGTTATGTTTTAGGGAGAGTGAGTAGTTTGTTGCCAAGTATTGAAGCTTAGTCCTATTGGAATTATTATGTAGTAAGTTTGGGCCTTGGGTCTGTAAAGTGTTTCTGAGAGTTCATACTCAAACTATTGTGCTTGAGGTTGGTGATTCACTACTTCTTGTGGAGTAACAGCATAATGATCGATTGGATTATACACGATGTGCTTCTAAGATGGTTTCTGAGCAGTTTGTTTTCTAAAGTAAGTTTTCCTTTTTATTTTTTTGTAACTAGTGGAATCCACTGGCTAGGAGGTGGGACTTGCACAAAACTATTACTGGGAATCTCTAACTTATTTTTACATTATAGAAAAAGAAAAAAGCTATTTTATTATGACATAAACACTGTATGTTCATTACAGATAAGTTAGAAAGTACAGATGAGCAAACAAACCAAAAACTGACCAAACGAAAATAAGCCATACTTCAGGACTCAGTAATAAAACAGCATTTAACTTTTTGATTTCTACTTTCTATGACTGTATTGTGTGTATGTATGTGGCTGTGTTTGCTTTACAAAAGTATTTACTGTATTACAAGTACTGTTTTAAGTGACTTTTATGTTACGTCTTTATGGTGTGTGTATATATAATGTGTTTGCAGTAATTCTAGGAAACAAATCCTATTGTTACCCTCATTTTACAGAAAAGGAAAAGAGATATAGGGAAGTTAAATAACTTACCTGAAATTACATGGGTAGTTAGTGGTTGAAATGGGATTTGAATATAAACAGTCTGGGACTAGAGTCTGTACTCTCGATTACAGTGTTTTAAATACTCAGTTACAGCAAATTATCACAAACTGGGTGACTTAAAACAAGAAAATTTACTGTCTCACAGTTCTGAAGGCTAGAAGTCTGAAATCAAGGTGTCAGTGGGCCATGCTTCCTCTGAAGGCTGCAGGGAAGAAGCCTTCCTTGCTTCTTCCTGGCCTGTGGTGGTTGTTGGCAGTCCTCTGCCTCTGTAGGTGAATGACCTCCTTTGTTCTGTCTATCTACACATCTCTTCCTCTTTATAAGGACATCAGGCAATTGGATTTAGTTAGGGCCTACTCTAGTCCAGTATATCTGCAAACACCCTGTTTCTAAATAAAGTCACATTCTTAGGTTCTGGGTAAACATGAATTTTGAGGGGACACTATTCAAGACAACACACACACCGTTTTTAATCTTTTTCATTTAACAGTCTCTTAGGACCATTTACACTTTGATCTGTAAAAGCTTTGTACACCCTGAGAATTCCTCTAAAAGACCACAACTGGTGGTCCAAAGGCCTTGGGGTTCCCCTGGGAGGATGGCCCCTAGATCTGATGCAGCCCCTGTCCGTAAATCATTGCTGAGGTCAACTCCTTGGACGGGAATAGATTGGACTCGGTGACACAGAGTGACCATATCATGTGTTCACTTTATGGTTCTGTGCATCTATAGGATGTCGTCCCACTGGCTTCTTACTAGAGGAGAGTAGAGAGGGTGGAGGACAGGAGATCGTTAAGAGGATATGACCTGTATAGAACAGAGAGGAGTGTGCTGTCACTGGGCAAGGAGAGCAGTAGGAGCTGCACATAGATGGGTGTGCAAATTTAAACTGGATTGTACACTTTCACTCAGTCACGATACATAAATTTTATATATATATATATATTTAAAAAAAGCTTTGTAATATTCCACTGCCTGGATATAGAATGATTTGATGGTCGCTTTTTGTTAGATATCTGTGTTTTCAGGTTTTTGTTAATATGAACACAGCCTTGAACATTGTAGAAATTTAAGTCTTGTTTGCATCTTCAGTGATTTCTTTAGGATTTGTTCCTGTGATTAGATTAGTGGGCTAAGGATGGCTGGGCTAAAGATATGCATGCTTTTAATGCTCTCCATGTTTAGTTGCCGTAATGTCATCCCATATCCAAAACCAAAAACCAAAGCCACTGCCGTCATTGATTTTGACTCTTAGTGACCCTGTAGGTCAGAGTAGAACTGCTCAGTGGAGTTTCCAAGGAGCATTTGGAGGATTTGAACTGCTGACCTTTTGGTTAGCAGATGTATCACTTAACCACTACACCACCAGGGTTTCCCACTCCCATATAGGTTGAACTAATTTGTATTCCTGCCACTAGTTTGTGTGACTATCTCTTTGAAGTCTTACCAGCGCTATAATTTTTAAGAAATTGTTTTTCGACTTGACAAATAAAATGTCTTATTTTAATTTACATTTTGTCATTTCTAATGAGTACTTTAATGTGTGAAGTGTCCATTTGTGTTTCTTCTGTAAGTTGACTGGACATACCATTTGTTCATTTTTCCACAGGTAAATAATGCCTTTTTTAAAAATAGGAATATCTTTTTTCTGATTGTGAAAGTAATAATGCCAAATATAAAAAAGCAGCTAGTTTAGAAAAGTCTAAGGAAGACAATAACATCACTTGTAATACTACTCAAAGCTTTTCACTTCTGTTAGTTTTCGTTTATAATGCACTTATGCAGGACCTTGATGGTACAAAGTTCAAAAGCTTGGCTGCTAACTAGAGATGGTTGAACCTACCAGCTGTTCCTTAGAATCCCTGTGGGGAGTCTGTTGTGTAGATATTCCTATGTATATCACTGTAAGTTTCAAAATATGGCAGAATAATATACAGTCCTTTATAACTGACTTTTTTTCATTATTACATTGTCAGTGTCTTTGCATGTTTTTAGGGACTGCTAGTATTTCATTATGTGAGTATTCTGTAACTTATTTAAGCAGTCATTTGTTGATTTTGTTTGTTTTCTTTTATATCTGTTCACTTTTCAGTTTCCTTTTTTTTCTCTTAATTCTTGTCTATCGTGACATATGACCTGTTTATTTAGGATAAAGTCTTAGAAGCAGAATTGCTGCATGAAAGACTATATATACCACTTTGAAGGCCCTTGAGAAACACTGCCACATGGCTTCTGTGAAGGTTGTATCAATTAGTAATCGTAACAGATACTAGAAAGTGTATTTCATGTGAATTTTAATTTTGAGGGGCAGGTAGGTTTATCTGATAGGTAAAAGGTATCATATAGTTTGGTTTCCATTTCCTTAATTGCTGGTGAAGTCTTACTGTGTGCGTGTCTGTGTGTCTGCGTGTGTTAGCTAGTTTTTTATGTGCTTAAATTTTTCTATAATAAACTATGTGCCCACCATTAGACTTCACAGCCATTAATATTTTGCCTTTTTTTCATCCTTTTCCCTCCAGAGGAAAAGTATTTTAAAGCAAATCTCAGCTATGTAATGGCTATTTAAGTTTTTAAAATGTAGCAGCTTCATTGAGGTAAAACATACATGTCACAGTATTTACTCATGTTACGTGTATACTTCTGCGATTTTTAGTAAATTCATGAAGTTGTACAAATACCACCAAAATCCAGTTTTAGAACATTTCAGTCACTCTGAAAAGATCCCTGTTTCAGGTTAATAGTTATTTTAGTTACCTGGTGCTGTTACAACAGAAACACCACAAGTGGATGGCTTTAGCAAAGAGAATATATTCTCTCACAGTGTAGGAGTTTAGAAGTCCAAATTCAGGGTGCCAGCTTCAGGGGAAGGCTTTCTCTCTCTGTTAGCTCTAGGGAAAGGTACTTATCATCCATTTTACCTTGAGCTAGAAGCTTCTTGGTACAGGGACAAGAGTCCAAAGGATGAGCTCGTTTCCTGGCTTTTGTTTCTTGGTGGTGCCAGGTCCCTGGGTCTCTGTGCGTGCTTCTCTTTTGTATCTCAAAAGAGGTGGGTTTGGAAATCCTGGTTGCATAGTGTTTAAGTGCTATTACTGCCAACCTGAAGGTTGGCCATTCAGATCTGACAGGCATTCCTTAGAAACTCTGTGGGGCTATTGTCCTCTGTCTGTAGGGTCACTATAGTTGGATCTACTTAGCAGAGGTGGATTTGATTTGGGTTTTATAGCCTGAGTCATGTATGAAAGCTATTTTATTATGGAATATATTTCATCTGTTTTTAAGTTACTGTAGTGTTCTTGCTTTTGGGATTCTTAATCATATTTAAAACTGATATTTATATTATGTTTAGTACATGTTTTTCCAGTTTGTTATTTGAGTGTAACTTACCAAAATTTTCTTTGAGTATATAATCATAATAATATATACATCTTGTGGAAAGCTTAGATGGTCCATAAATCCCTGTACCTTAGTCCCTCATCCCTGCTGTCCAGAAGTGGCCATTATTCTGTTCTTTCAGAGACACATTCTGTGCATTTCTTGGTTTGTATTTGATTAGAGTAGTCACAGAGTCTTTATGCATGCTAATTAGAAGTGGTCACTTGTACAGCTTTCTCCATATAGGCTTAAGTCTGTCCTACCCCTGCTTTTCTCATAAAGAACCATCTGCGTTGATGGTTGGAAGTCATGAAAGCAGCTCCTTATAGATGTTTTTAGATTTTGGCATTAGGCTTTGTTTATGAGTACGGAGTTTGAGGAGGGGGCCGTTTCAGATGCACTGTCTACTTTGGATATTAAGATTTTTTTCTGAGAGACCGTGATCGGTTGGTGCATCATATTGTGTATAGGGATTTTGCTGTCCTTCCTCCTACAGATTCAGATGGAATCATACTGTATTTATTTTTCTCAAACTTGCATTGTAAAAATTTATAATATACTATGGAAGTAATTTGTCTTTTAACAAGATATTTGGTATTTAATTGTGGCTGAGAATATTTAATCTGTTGATGGACAGTTTCCAGGTATTCGCTTCTATAGAGCTGCTGTGGTACAGGCATCTTTTATATACTTGTGGATAAATCCTTGGAAGTATAATTGCTGGGGATGGGTGTGGGGGCAATTCTGTTTTGATAGTAATGTCAAATCCACTCCAGAAATACTGTACTCACTTTTATTTTACCATTAATTAGTGTAGGAAAGTGTTTCTTTTGCTACACTCTTCAACAACACAAATATTACCTTGCCTTCACATTGTTGTACTATGGTAAGTTAAAGTGTATTCATTTTAGTGTATTTTACTTTAGTTCAAATGAGTTTAGACATCTGTCCGTGTCTTCCTTGGCCACTTAAACTTTTCTGTAAGCTGTTCCTGTGACTCCTCTACCCTCCCACTGGTTTGCTATTGTTTTTTCTCATTGACTTGTATAAGCTGTTTGCATATTAAGGAAATGAGCTCCTTAGTAACTGCTTGATTTTCTTGCAGTTTGTTTTTTAACTTGAATTTATAGATATATTTTTTATTAGGTAGCACAGATTTTTATAAAGTTGAATCCAACAGTTACATACTTTGTGATTTCTTCTTTTGATTGTATGTGAAGAAATGCTTTACCTACCTAATTATTATATCAGTATTCACCTGTTTTCTTAATGATTGCATATTTTCCATGTAGTTCTGTTATAATAAAGCAGGAATTTATTTGGCAATATGGGAGGAAGCAGATTTGTAGCGTATTTCTCAGATGACTAATTTTCCTATTTTTTGAAAGACTCATATTTCCACCAGTGGTTTAAAATGCTGTCTGTCATATATCAAATGCTCATGTATATTTGGTCTTGTTTTCACACTTTTTCTTTGATTGCATTGATGTGTGTCTGGTTTCCAGGGCTGAAATGAGAGCTTTAATGTTTGCTGAAGTATTCTTTGGAGCCCTGTGACATAGTGTATAAGAGCTGTACTGCTGAGAGGAGGTCAGCAATTCAAATCTACCAACTCACTCCTTGGAAACCCTGTGGAGTGATTCATCTCTTTCCTGTAGGGTCACTATGATTTCAGAACCAATTTGATGGCGCCTAACAAGAACAGCAATGAAATACACTTTTTAAAAAGAAGTACGTTTTCTTTTTATGATTTAATTTTTATTTTATCGAAGTGATTAGATAGTTCTATAGGCTTATTAAAAGGAACAAGAATTGTAAACCTCTTCTCTGTCTCACTTCCCAGAGGCAGATTCTTTCAATTCTTTCAGTGATTTTTATTTTTATTTTTTGGCTTTTACCTCTGTAGCTCTTGTTGTTGTTGTTGTTAATTTTTCAGATTTAGCCATATCTGTTGACTTCCACAATGGGAGATGAGGATTTAGCTTCTGTGTGATAGCCAGTATAGTGGCAAATAGCAGAATTCAAAGCCTCTGTTCCTTACTTAGCTGTGTGACCTTTGAAGAATGACTTACCCTGTCTGTGCTCCAGTGTCCTTGTATATTAAAGACAGTAGAAGTTCTTGTGTAAGGATTACACAAGAAATTGTAATGTTAGCTCATGCACCCCCATCTCCCATCCTTTTAAAATGCTTATTGACACTTGAACTAATAGTTTATTTGGATTATTTTTCCTTTTCTGCATAATCTTTTACAGCCCTGAGGATAATTGTCTTGATTTTTGGATTGCTCAGCTTCTTAGATCTTCTTCAGTTATCTGCAGACTCTGCCAACTATGTGATCTCATCTCAGTAGGTTCACACACTTGGGGTGTTCTCTCAGGTTTATCTTTCTGAAGAAGTCCCTTTCAGAGAGTTTGCATTACTCAGATCTAGGTTGGTTGAGCTTGAGGTCTTTTTGTACCGCTCTCTGGGGCTTTCTTTCCTCTCTTGTTGAAGCCCCTGTTTCCTGAACCCCATTTTTTAACTTCCTGAGAGAGTGTAGGGGAGATAAAATTTGAGACTTTTGCATTTTGAAACCCTCTTTATTTTCTCTGATACTTAGACGATATCTCCAATTTTCTGGATAGATGTTTCAAGAGTGATGTTTCAAGAGTGAAAATACGTTTTCTTAGAAGTTTGAAAGTACCATTACGTTGTCTTCTTTTTTCATTCGTAATATTGAAAAATGATGCTGTTCTGACCCTTTGTCTTTGGATGAAACCTGTTTTTTTCATCTCTAGAAGCTTTTGGTAACTTCTCTGTGTCCCCAGTGTCCTGAAATTTGACAGCAATTGATTTCATATGTTGTTTTCATACTTTGTGCTTATCTTTGGTGAGCCTATTGCCCTGGAAGCTCTGTCCTGTCATTCTTAGAAAAATTACTGAGTTATTCTTTTGATTTCCTTGCTTTCATTTTCCTTGTTTATTCTGGAAATCGTCTTATTTTTCGGATAGCTGACCCTCTGATCTGGCCCTCTAAATGTTTTGTAGAATTTTTGCTCTGTTTTCTGACACATTTCCTTAGTGTTGTTGTCTTCACATGTCTTTTTCTGTGTTTAGTCTTTTTTCTTCATATTAGATGCTTTGCCTTAAATATATAGCAGTCTCTGCCTACACATTCCTTTTTAAGGGAAGGAAACAAAGTAGATTTGGAACAGTGGGTGCGAGTGTAAGGGTGGTTAGCGATGAGCTTAACAACCCCACCCATTTCCTCCCTAGTGACGTAGTCACTAGCTCATATAGTGTTTAGGTTAGAGAATCTGGGTCTGTTTTTAGGTACATGTATATATAACCTCTCTGTTTTTCCTAACTTCACTCTCACTTCTAGGGGTACCTAGCACTATTAATTCCTGGACCCTTTGGGATTCTTCTGACATGGGTTGCTTCTCAGCTTTTCCCATGACTCACTGAGGAGCTTTCAGCCATTCACGTCGGCTAAGCCATTTACCACGTGTTCATCTATTTCTCTCATGCCTCCTCACTTGTTCACTTGGTCCTTGTGAATTGAAGCTTTATTTTTTTTTCCAGTCCCTGTATTTTAAACCAGTTTTGGGAGAGACCTCAGGCAGGTGCATTCATCTGTCCAGTGTCTTCAATTGGAAGCTGAAAGGAAATACTCAATTTGCATATAATTTTTCTTAATTCTGCCTTTTCTTTCTTATTGCAAGCTACATGTTTTAATATCATATAAAATTTTAGTTTGGCAATTTGAATATTCAGTCAAGCTGTGATGACATTGTATACATAGATAGCTTTCCTGGACCTATTTTTTTCATCAGAGGATAAAAGAACAAATGATTACCTCCAGTTGATGAAATTATAACTGATTTTTATTTTCTTTGTGTTTTATCTGGCTGGCTTGTGCTTTATCTTCAATTTCTAAATTTTCTACAGTGAACATGCATTACTTGTATAAATCAAAACAAAAATCTAAAAAGAGGAAAAAATGCTGACTCAGGTCCTTGAATACAAATCTGCCTTGAGGACTAATGTGTCTTTTGTTAGTTAATCCTCAGTTTATTAAAATTATAGTATGTCTTTTACCTCCTTTAGGTAATCTGCAGTTAGAAAAACAAACTTTAGTGTTGTGCAGAGTTTACTCTGATTATCCCACAACTTTTTATTTGAAGAATTTCAGACTTACAGAGAAGTTGAAAGACTACTACTGTGACTATGTGTATACTCTTTCACATTTTTCACATTTGATTTATCCACCTTTTTTTATTATTATTGTGATTAAGTGAAAGTTTATAAGTCAGTTTGCCATATAAAATTCCTAACCATTGGCCTCTGTGCAACTTTGTCTGTTCTCATCACCCTGTGACAGCACATTGCCTTTCTACCGTGTACTTCTAGTATCCAATCAGCCAACACTTGTACCCCTTCCCCTCGCCTCGCCCTCCCCTGTCTTCCCTTGTCGTCCCCTCCCCTCCCCTCCCTACTCCAGGAAAAAAACGGTTGGATAGCCTCATGTATGTAGTAAACTGTAAAGTACACACATCACTTGCATCATTCTGTGACCCCTAGTCCATTCCTGTCAACTGTCTGAAGTGTTAGCTTCAGTATTGGTTTCAGTTCTAGGCTAGCAGCAAGTCCAGGGGCTATGTTCTCAGGGAACCCTCCAGGTTGAGCTCTAGATTTGCACTCCCTTTTAGCTCATGCTTTGTCAGGGACTCTGCATTGTATTACCTGTCAGTGTAATCTTTGGTGGCTGGGCACTATCTTGTTCTTCTGTTCTCATGCTGATGTGGTCTTGCAATTATGTGGACCTTCTGTCTCCTGAACTCATGTTTTCCTCATGTCTTTGATGTTCTTGGCTTTCATCTGCTCCAGATGGGTTGGGACCAATTGATGATGTTCCTTAGATGACAGCTTTCTGGCTTTTAAGACCCCAGATGCCACTCACCAGTACGAGGCGCAGAAGATTCTCTTAGGAAAAGACTAGTTAAGCCAGTTGACCTTGATGTCTGCAGAAAACATGGTCTCCAGACTCTATCCCTGCTATACTGTCCTTTGAAATGTTGGGTTCAATTTAGAAAACCTTTTAGCTTATGGTAGTCAGTTTTGCTGGCCTGAGTTCTGCTGTGTCCTGTCACTTCTTCACCTAACTGAATTCTTACCTTATCTGTGAATAGCCCTCTACCTCCCTCCCCATCCATATAGCCATCTTCTTTGCATAGATCTTTTCTTAAGTCCTTATAATAGTTAAACACCTTTTTTGTGGTATAATTTGTATACCATAAGTTAACCTGTTTTAAGTGTATAGTTGGGTAATTTTTAGTGAATTTACAGAATTGTGCAGCCATTGCCACATCTAGTTTTAGAATGTTTTCATCACTGATAAGATTCTGTTTACATTTAATCCCCATCCCCAGCATCAGTCTCAGTCAACTGCTAATCCTCTTTCTGTCTCTGAAGATTTGCGTTTCCTTCAGTTTTGATATAAATGGAATCATATAGCGTGTGGTCTTTTTGTGTCACATTTTTTTCGTTTAGCATAGTGTTTGTGAAGTTCATCCTTCTATTTTTATTGTTGAGAAGTGTTCCATTATATGGATGTGATACATTTTGTTTATCCATATTTGAATTGATAGACATTTGGATTGTACCTATTGGCTGTTATGAATATTAACTTACAAGTCCTTGTGTGTGTGCATGTGTTTTCATTTCTCTTGGGTACATACCTAGAAGTGGGATTGCTAGTTTATGGTAAAGTTATGTTTAAGAAACTGCCAGACTGTTTTCCAAAGATGTTACCCCATTGTATAGTCTCATGAGGAGCCCTGGTGGTACAGAGTTCAGGCTGCTAACTTAAAGGTCAGCAGTTCAAATCCACCAGACACTCTTTGGAAATGCCATGTGGCAGTTCTTCTCAGTCTTATGAGATCTCTGCAAGTTAGAATCAACTTTAAGATAGCAGGTTTGAGTTTTTGTTTGTTTGTTTACCATCTGTGTATTTTAAATATGCTTTCCCTGAACCATTTGAGATAAATCGTAGACATCATGGCAGTTCATCCTTAACTCCTTCAGCAGATACCTCCTCAAAACAAGAACATAATCCTATATAACTATAGTGTCATCATCACTTCCAAGAAACAACATTGAAACAATAGTGTTGTCTAATATACAGTTCATATCCAGATTTCACTGTTCATGAAATGCCCTTTATACTTTTTTTTTTAATTGTGCTTTGGGTGAAAGTTTAAGTGCAGATTAGTTTCTCATTAAAAAATTTTTATGCATAATGTTCTTTTACATTGATTGTAATCCCTGCAGTGTGTCAGCCCTCTTCTCCTTTCTACTCTAGGCTCTTGTCTCCATTTGTCCAGTTTTCCCGTCCCTTCCAGCCTTCTTGCCCTCCCTTTGGTCCCAAGTTGCCCATTTGGTCTTATGAACTTGATTGAACTAACAAGAACATTTGTCACATGTGTTACCTTTTTTTTGGTAGGACATTCTGATCCTTACCTGAAAAGTGGACCCCACGTTGACTTCATTTCTGAGTTGGCAGACCGTCTGGGGGCATTAGTGTTAGGAGTTCGTCTAGTCTCTGACAGACCAGTTAGTCTGTCTTTTGTGTGTGTGTGTGTGTGTGTGAATTTGAACTTTGTTCTGTGTTTTTCTCCTGCTGTATGTGGGACGCTCTAGTTGAGCCCGTCACAATGGTAGGCAGGCGCCCTTTAGTATTTCTGGGCTCTAGCTGGTGGAAGCTGTGGTTCATTGTGGTCCTTAGTCCTTTGACAACTGTTTGTTTTCCTTGGGTCTTTAGTTTTCCTCATTCTTCTTTGTTCTGAATGAGGTGGAACCGAAAGACATAGCTTAGATGGCTGCTCGCAAGCTTTATAACCCAGATGCTACTTACCAAAGTAGGCTGTAGAACGTTTTCTTTATGAACTCTGCTGTGCTATTTGACCAAAATGTGTCTTGAGACCATGATCCCCAGCACTTTGCCCCAGCAGCTTGGTCCTGCAAGGTGTTAGGATGTGTCTAGGAAGCTTCTATGACTTTGCCTTGGTCAGGTTGTGCTGACTTGTCCTGTATTGTTTGCTTTTCCCTTCACCAAAGCTGACACTTGTCTACTGTCTATTTAGTGATTTCCCTCCGCATCCTTCCCTTCCTCATTACTGTCAAAGTTTGTTTTTTCTTGTGTGTAAACCTTTTCTTAGGTTTTTATATTAGTGGTACCATACAGTATTTGTCTGTTTTGTAATTATTTCTCTTAGCATAACATCCTCCAGATTCATTCATGTTGTGGTCATCATTGTTCTTTATTGTTGTACAGTATGTGTGTATGTACCATAATTTGTATATCCTTTTCATCCTTCAGTAGCCACATAGGTTGTTTCCATCTTTTTGTTGTTGTGACTAATACTGCAGTGAACATGAGATTGCATGTTTATTTATGTAACGGCTCTTACTTTTCTATGATAAATTTGTAGGAGTGGATTGCTGGATTGTATGCTGTTTCTCTTTCTAGCTTTTTAAGGAGGCACCGTGTTTTCCATAGTGGTTATACCATCTTACATTCTCACCAGTAGTGCCTAAGAGTTCCAGTCTACGCACAACCACTTCAACATTTATTATTTTCTGGTTTCTTCTTTTTTTTTTTCCGATTAGTTCCAGTATTGTCAAAGCCAGATACTGTCTCATTATAGTTTTGATTTGCATTTCTCGAATGGCCAGTGATTGCCTGAATTTCCACGTTTGTCAGTTAGCCATCTCAGTGTCTTCTTCGGTGAAATGGTTTTATATCCTTTGCTCATTTTTTAATTGGATTATTTTTCTGTGTGTTGTTGAGGTGTTGGAAGTAGACTTTAAGGATTAGACCTTTGTCAGATCTGTCAGTGGCCAAAACTTCTTCCCCAGTCTGTGGATTTTCCTTTTGCTCTTTTGCGTAAAGTCTTTTGATGAGCATTAATGTTTAATTTTTAGGAGCTCCAAGTTGTCAGGCTTAGTGTTTGTGCATTGTTATGGTTTCTGTTGTACTTTTGCTGTGTATCAGGACCCCTTGGAAATCCTAGTGGTGTAGTGGTTAAGAGCCACAGCTGCTATCCAAAAGGCTGGCAGTCCACAAGGCTCTTCTAAACCCTACAGGGCAGCTCTGCAGTGTTGTAGGCTTGCTGTGAGTCGAAATAAACTTGATGGGAATGGATTTGGTTTTTGTTTCATTGGGACCCTTATTGTTGTCCCTGTTTTTTCTCCCATGATCTTTATAGTTTTAGGTTTTATCTTTGACCCATTTTGAATTACTTTTCGTGAATGGTGTGAGTTTTGAGTCCTGTTATGTATTTTTACAGGTAAACATCCCAGTTTTGCCGGCTCCATTTGTTAAAGAGACTGGCTTTTCCTCTAATAGATTTTGGCCCTTTGTCAGATACCAGCAGCATGCCGATTGGATAGGTTTATGTCTGGGCTCTGAATTCTTTTCCATTAGTTTATGTGTCTGTTGTTGCACCAGCACTAGGCACTTTTGACTAGTATGGCTGTATAGTAGATTCTAGGATCAGGTATTGTGAAATCTCCCACTTTGCTCTTTAATTATGCTTTATTTATTCAGAAACCCCACCCTTTTTTTTTTAATCCAAGATTTTATGAAGGATCTTGCATAACATTTGGTTTTTACATCTCTGTAGTCTAAAAAAGTCCCCTCACCTTTTCTTTTGAGTGGTTTATGCTGTTGACACTTTTTAAGGGTCTAGACCACATGTCTTGAATGTTAATTAGTCTGATCATTTTTTCACAATTGGATTCAGGTTAAACTTTTTTTTGGTAGGAGTAATACTGTGTTGCTGTGTCTTCCCATTGCATCACATCAGGAGATATGTAATGTTAGTTTGTCCTCTTATTGGTGATGCTGTGTACTTTTTGGTTAAGATAGTGTGTCCGTGTTGTTCTCCTTTAGAATTAAAAAGTAATCTCTGAGGATGGTGCTCGGAGACTTTGAGACTGTCCTTTCTCCAGCAGTCTTTCTCCCAGTGGTGTCAGCATCCATTGACAATCTTGACCTGAATCACTTGTATAGGTGTTTGTAAAAAGACAGTATTTTAATTCCATCATTCTTTTACATTTTTTCTTCTTTAATGATACTTCTCTAAAGATACTGACATTCTTCTTTAAAGATAGTGTTAATTTTGTAAGTTAGCAAGTTAAGGGTAATGAGAGGTCTTTATGGTGAACAAGCAAAATTTTGATTAGCTCTGTGTCTAAACCAAACTATTTGCCTCAAGTGGCCATAGAGACTCCAAATTGGCAGTACTGAATAGAGCCCTTTGACATTTGTGAAGCTTTAATTGCCTAAATTCCTTCACTTTATTAACATTATTTTGGAATATTTGCTGTTTTTCTAGTTCAGTTTTCATTATTTTCTGTAAGCCAAATCATAAGTTTTTTCCATGTTTGGGTGGTTTCTTGATTAAAAAAAAAATGTGTGTTGTGTAGTGATTGATTAGGCAGTGTTACGCAAAGCAGCATTTTTTTTGTGTGTGTTTTCTTTAGTGTAGTGCAGTGAGCTGTCTCAACTCTGACTGCTTGTCATCTGTAGCATTGGTTGTTTGAACATGAGAACATTAACAGTGAGATAGTTTGCAAGTATCACAGCACTTTTAGGAGAAATAGACTTTAAAATTTTTTATGCCTATTTCTTCTCAGTGATCTCTGGTATATTTCTGCTGTCGTTTTGTTAGTCTCAAGAAGAAAAAGGGCTCTCATCCTCTCAGGTCTGTGAATTAATGATAAAATCTGCCTTTATAGTGGGCATGCAAATTTGAATTGTGTTGTAAACTCACTCAGTCACAGTAAAAAAGAAAAAAAAAATCTGCCTCTATCATGGTGTTCCCAAGGTTATCTAATTTGATTTAGTCCCTTAATTGTAAATATGGAGCATAGTTTTGACAACAGTAGCTAAGAACTCATCTGCAAACCAAAAAGTTAATAATTTGAACCTGTTAGCCATTCCATGCAAACCGTGTGAGGCAGTTCTACTCTGTCTTACAGGGTAGCTGTGAGTCAGGATCAGCTTGATGACAGTAGGTTATGGGTTTGTTGTAAATAATGTAGCTTTTTTAAAGGCACATATTTAAAAGGAGTCTTTGGATGATGCCAACAGTTAAGCACTTAACTACCAGTGAAAAGTTTGGCAGTTCAGACCTACCTGGACATGCTTGGAAGATATGCTTCTGAAAGGCTACAGCCTGGAAAATCCTATGGAATAGTTCTATTCTGCACAGGTGTGATTGCCGTGAGTTGGAGTTGACGGCAGCTGAAGTCATTTAAAATGTAATTATTTCACATGTACTGGAGAGCAGCCAAATACACCCGTATAGCATTTGAAGAAGGAGCCCTGGTGGTGCAGTGGTTAAGTGCTCCACTGCATGGTGTGAATCCACCAGTTTCTCCACAGATGTGGCCATCTGCTTCCGTAAAGATGACAGCCTTGGTAGTCCACAGGACTAATGGATTGTAACTATGACAGCCTTCACCAGACTTGAGTCCAGCACACCTAGATGGTGCCTGGCTAACCATACCAACTGTTATGGCAGGGATCACAATAGAGGGTCCCAGACAAAGCTGGGAAAAAAGGTAGAACAAAGTTAACAGTTTTCTTACTGGCCTCACAGAGACTGGAAAAACCCCAGAAATATGGCCTTTGGACACCCTTTTAAGTCAGTAATGAAATCAGTCCTGAGGTTCATCCTACAGCCAATGATTAGACAGGTCCATAAAAGAAAATAAGACTAAAGGGGCGCACCAGCCTAGGGACGGGGAATAGAAGGCAGGAGGAGACAGGAAAGCTGGTAATAGGGAACCTGAGATTGAGAGGAGAGTTTTTGACATGTTGTAGAGTTGATAACCAGTGTTACAAAACAGTATATGTACTAATCGTTTAATGAGAACCTGGTTTGTTCAGTAAACCTTCATCTAAACAACAGTAATAAGAAAAAAGTTGACACCTTGGAAATCATAGAGAATAGTCCTATTCTGTCCCATAGGGTCACTGTGAGTCAGAATTGATTTGATGGCAACGGATTATTTTGGTTTAGTACTTGGAGATGAATTGAGTGTGGATTTATTTGGTAGTATTGATAACACTGTATTGGCTTCATTTCTAATGTTGTGTAGATTTTGACCAAAATTTACTTAACTTTTAATTTTCTCATAGAGGAGAAAGTGAAATAGATAACATAAGAGCATAGATTCTCATTTAGATGTGTACCCTAGAGTGCATTCTTGGAAGTGAAGTGTGTTGAGGCTTCCTTGTGTATTTTCTTCAGAGATGGCATTGCCAGTGTGTTCTTTAGGGGAGATTAAACTGCCTGAAGCACCTTTGAAGCTGCCCCTAGTAGCACGTTGTCAGGTGATCTCAAAGGCAAGACATAGTTAGATATATATGGAGCATTTATTTTTTCTTCTTTTTTATTTAACATGACTGAGTGAAAATGTACATTCCCATATAAATTTACATGCCCACCTATATGCAGCTTCCACTGCTCTCCCTGCCCGGTGACAGCACACTGTTCCTCTCTGCTCCACACATGTCTCATCCTCCCAACAGAATGTGGAGCATTTTAGTCAAAGATATGTGCAAAAAATGTGTGACATTTCTTTTTAAAGCCCATGCATTCTTTTCTGTATGCAGAAACAGCGGCTAGGTTTGAGAAATGGTATGTTGGTTCAGGGTTTTTTTTTGGAAGTTTAACCCCAATGACATAAGTTCCTAGTATGTTTTAGAAAATAGCTTTTTGACCAGATTTAGGATAAGATACATTTGACCAATGTTGGCTTATTGTAATTTGACTGTTAGGTAAACACACTTTTGAAAACAATACTTAATTGTAGATTTACCTGATCATTTTGTAACTACTGTTTTAAACTGTGTCCCAAGGAAAGTTTCATGTGTGACAATAAACCACAAATGGTTTGTTTATGAAGATAGCCTTGTCTGTGTCATGCTTTCTGTTTGTTATTTCTGGGACTTTGTGGATATCCTACATTTTTTTATATCTCTTCTGGGCCAGTGTTCTAGCATCTTTGAAAATTTCAACTATCACTGGACCTAGTGATCGTTTACCTTTTAGGGAAATATCTGTGATAGTTAAATTGAGAGGGCAGGAAAAACGGGAGTTACTTCTAAACGTATACTAAATGAAAAGTTGAGTTCTTAGAAACAGTCATGAAAGAAATGACTCAGCAAAAATCAGTACTTACATAATTTTTGTATTCTCCATGTTCATTGTTTTTTATTTTTATGATGAACATTTTCAGATATATAGTAAAGTACAAAGAGTATTTCAATGAACAGCCATTGTATTAGTTTTTTACTGCTGTAGTAAATTACCAGTAACGTCATGGCTTAAGAAGATAAATTATCTCAAGTTCTGGAAGTGAAAGATCTGGAATGGGTCCCATTGGACTAAATTGAAGGTGTCATCAAAGCTGCCTGTCTTCTGGAGGATCTGAGGAATGGAGAGAATCTTCTTTCTTTGCCTTTTTCTCACTTCTTTTGTTGTGCCATTGAGTCAGTTCCAACTCAGAGTGGCCCTATGCATCAAAATAGAACTGCCCACTGGGATTTTTTAGGCATTAATCTTCATGGGAGCAGATTGCCAGGTTTTTTTCTTCCTCCAAGTGGCTAGTGGGTTCAGATTGCTGTCCTTTTGGTTAGCCGTTGAACACTTGACCACTGTACTACCAGGGTTCCTTTTTACCACATCTGGAGGCTGCGTAATTAAAAGGTTGGCGGTTTGAACCCAGCTGGCTGCTCCGTGGGAGAATGTGCTTCTGTCAAGGTTAAAAAAAAACGAAAACAGAAACAAACTGGTTGAGGTCGATTTGATTCCAACTCACTGACCCTATAGAGACCCTAGAAAAACCCATGGGGCAGTTCTCCTTTGTTGCACGATGTCACTATGAGTTGAATTCTGTTCGGTCTACTCAGTGGTACCTAAGAACAGAGGCTGTCGGCATTCCTTAACTCACTGCCCCTTCCTGCATCATCAAAGCCAGCATTCCGTGATGAGTTTTTCTCCCATTGCCATATCTCTGGTTCTCTTTTCCAGTTCAGTTTTCCACTTTTAAGAAGTGATTACATTGGGCCACCCAAATAATCCAGGATAATCGCCCTGTTTAAGGTCAGCAGATTAGCAACGTTAATTCATGCAGCCCGAATTCCCCTTTGTGGTGTAACAAGCATAGATTAGAATATAGACATCTCTATGGGAGCTTGTTATTCTGCCTAAAACACCAAACCAAACCCACTGCTGTCAAGCTGATGCTGACTCATAGTGACCTACAATAGACATACTATCTGTCTACAGCTTAAATACAAGAAGTTAGTATTTTTCATATTTATTTCTCTTTTTCTGAGTCATTTTAAATTACAGAGATCATGACATCTCACTACCAAAACTACAACATGAATCTCCAAAAAAGAAAACAACAACAAAAAACAGGCATTTAATAAGAAACATAATTGTTTTAAAATATTCCAAGGAGTGTCTCACCTTTTGGTTAGCAGCTTGAGTTTTTAACCACTGTGCCACTGGAACCCCAAATATTAAATAACTGACTTCAGATTGCTTATTTTATTACTTTATAAAGTCAGAACAAAATCTGGTGGTTTTACCTTTCATAGCAAAAGATGTTTCAACAGATGTTTTTGCTTCAGCTGTTGAAAAGCTTTTCATTTCAAAAAACAAAAAGCTGTGAGTTTGTTGTTTTTCTTTTTTAAACCACAGAGGCTACTTTCTTGGCTTTTATTTGTTTTCAAAATTAAGTCAGAATTTAAACCCTGGAAATACAAAAGAGCGCATTCCACCCTGGCTGTTAAATAAAATTATTTTTCTCATGTCTTAGCTACTCTACTTCAAAGAATCATCTGTTTCCTGATTTAAATTACTTTTAAACTAATTGGTCCAGTAGAGTTCAGACATAAGCCTGCCTTCCAACCCACAATTGTATTGTATTTCTCCAAAAGATTTAAAAAAAAAAAAAAAGATGAGAAGGCTCCCTGCCATTTAAAAATTCGCTTTAAAGTGACAAAAGCTGTTTTGCTATCTGAAAAATCTCAGGCTACAGATTCAGCAGAGGAGGTGAGTCACAGGTACGTGTTCTCATTTTGCTTGGTTAACGATGTAGCCAATGTCTTTCTTTGTGATTGCTGCTTTCTGTTTTAGTTCTGACTTTTGAGGCCACTCTGCTTTTCTCATTTATCCCTTAAACATCAGGTGTTTTTTTAACCTCCTTGCCTCTGTCTGGTGTTCCCCCCACAGTAGCACACAGTGATCTGCTCATCTTTGTTCTCCCCTCCATCCCCACCACAAACAGAAAACCCTGTCCTCGGTCAAAACACTGCAGTACGGCCCTGCCCTCCAACACAGTCCTTCTTCCTCTGGCAGAGCACGTGTTATGAAACTAGGACAGACACTGTCGGGATCTGGGACCTGAGTTTTCCCCAGCACTTCTTGTTGCCCATAACTTCATCTCCATTTCTTTTTGAAAATCTATGGCGTATTCTCATGTATTTCTGATTTTAATATCCCTCAAAGCACTTTGCTAGAACCTTTATTTACTTCCCATTTGCTTCCTTGGGAAATGTGTCTAGTACGGTTTCAGTTGCTTTTTCCACATTAATCTTCGTCTAGCCAGTTCTGGATCTCTTAAGTGACTCGAGAACTCCTTTGATTGTATATTCTGCCACCTTTAAAAATTCATATGGCCAAGATAAAAATTACTACTCCCTAAAATTTCTCTGTCACGTGTGTGACCCAACTTAAAATCTTAGGTATTTTTGTAATTTCCCTTCTTGATATATACAAAGTCCATCAGCATTTTCTGTTTCATGCTGCAGCTTAATGTACTCCTTCCATCTTAAATACAGTCCCTGACTTTTATTTGCATATCTTTATTTTCTCCTTAACCCAGCTTTCTTTAAAAAATAAAAATAAAAAAAAAACCCACAAAAACTTAGGAAGCAGATTTTCCTGGGACAGGAAGTTTGACCTTCAGAGAAAACACCAAGAAGTGATGTATCAGTGCACTGTATCAGACACTATATGAATAAAAGTATTTTTTACTTAACAGCTAAGCTGTAGGACTGTTAAACCAAAACCAAACCCACTGCCATTGAGTCGGGTCTGACTCATAGCGACCCTAGAAGTCAGAGTCGAACTACCCCATAGAGTTCCCAGGGAAACACCAGGTGGATTTGAACTGCCAACCTTTTGGTTAGCAGACACCACCTACGCCACCAGGGTTTCTGCAGGACTGTTAGATACCAGGAAAATAGGGAACTTGATCAGCTGTTAAGTATCACAGTAATTGTTTCAGGCATGAATCATCAGTGGCTGCCAGAATTGTGAGTAAAAATTGATGAAAAGGAAATTGTTGATGTAATTTTAAAGTATCTCCTCACAGAATACTTATTTCAAAGGAAAAAATGGTAAGATACGGAGAAAGCTGACAGCACCATCTTAACCAACTGATCAAAGTTAACCTCACCAGTAGTGGGACACAGGAATTTTGTGCTTTTTGATACAGTACACTGAGAAGATACAGCATCACTTTTATGGTACTCCTGCCAAAAATGCGTAACTTGTGTGTAGTCATGAGTAAACAGACAAACTCAAATTGAGGAACAGCCTGCAAATGTAAATAGCAGCCTTCTGCAGAAATAGCAGCGTCATAAAAGACACTGAGAAATTGCAAAAGAGTAAGGAGACATGCAAGTAGGTGTTATGTATGATTCTAAATTGAATCCTAGTCTGAAAGTTTTTTTTCTGTGAATGACACTAATGGAACATTTGGTAAAATTTGAATAAACTGTATAGATAATAGTACTGTATCAATATGGATTTCCTGATTTTGATGGTTGTATTATTGCTATGTTGAGTTGACACAGTGGCTGCAACAGAGGGATCATAGTACCAGTTGTGAAGATGGTGTAGGGCCAGGCATCATTTCTGTAATTCTGTTATGTATAAGATTGCTGCGAGTCAGTGCTGACATAATTAATGTAAGTGAATGTCCTTGATTTTAAGCAGTACACATGAATTTGATCACAAGTTTGGGCCTGTAGCAGATACACATATGGCAGTTGTTTTGCATACAGAGTTTAAGATAATCTGCAGAGGCAAAAGGAAGGAGCAGATGGTAAGAAAGTCATACAATGACAGAATATGAAGATCTTTGGTGGAATGGAGGGAGCTAAAGTCTAGCTAACAAGGGGTCTAAAAAGACCGCACTGCTGGCGAGTCAGTTGTGACTCATAGTGACCCTATAGGGCGGAGTAGAACTGCTCCATAGAGTTTCCACGGAGCGCCTGGTGGATTCAAACTGCTGACTTTTTGGTTAGCAGACATTGCACTTAAACCACTACAGCACCAGCGTTTCCATAGTCTCATATCCGATGCTACTTAAGAGTGGTGGCCTTTGGTTAAGTTAATCTCTTTGAGTTCCATTTTTCTCATTGTGAAATGGGGAAATGCTGTCTTTTAGATTGTTGTGGAAAGACAGTATGTGTTAGTTTCTTTTCCCCCCTCCCTTTATTCCCCCCTCCCGTTATTCCCCCCTCCCATTATTTCCAGAGTAATAATGCAGTAGGATATTTAATGTTTTTGCTAGTGAGTGAATACATAGACATTTTTTAATTCTGACTTTTTAAAAATAATACTGTGCTGTAGGTGAAAGTTTACAGTGTATATTTGTTTCTCATTAAAGGATTCATACACAGATTGTTTTGTGTCATTGGTTGTCCCTGTATACTGCCTCTTTTCCTTTCCTCCCTGCATTTCCCATGTCCGTTCATCTAATTTTCCTGTCTTCTTGGCTTTGCATTTAGGCATACGTTACCCATTTGGCCTAATATACTTGATTGAACTCTAAGAATCACGTTCCTCAGATGTGTTATTGTTTGTTTCATAGGCCTGTCTGTAAGGATGAAAGGTGGATTTTGCAGTGGCTTCAGTTCTGATTTAATAGGGTGCCCAGGGGTTTCTGCCAGTCTTGGTCAGAACAGTAAATTTGATGTTTTGTGTGTGTGTGAATTTGAAATTTGTACTGCATTTTTCTCCTGTTCTGATCTTCTGTTGTGATCCTTGTCAGTGGTTGATGGTGGTAGCCAGGCACCATCTAGTTCTTGGCTGAGACTGGTGAAGGCTGTGGTTCATGTGATCTCTTAGTTCTCTGGTTTTGGTTTGAGATCGGAATGGAATAAGATCGATAGACCTGTTTTAGATGGCTGCTTGGGAGCTTTTTAAGATCCCAGATGGTATTCATCAGTTGGATGTAGAGCCTTTTCTTTATGAACTAATGCAGTTGGTCCCCCAAGACCATAGTCCCCAGCCCTCAGCATCAGCAGCTGGGTCCCTCATGGTGTTTCAGTGTGTCTAGAAGCTTCTGTAACTTTGCCTTGCTCAGTTGTATTGACTTCCCCTGTAATGTATGTTGTCTTTCTTGTCACCAGTTAGCACTTTTCTACTATCTAGTTGGTGATTTCCCTTCCTTATCTTCCCTCTCCCTTGTATCCGTCAAAGATTGATTTTATTTCTGTGTGTAAACCTTTTCTTGAGTGCTTATAATAGTGATCCCACACAGTATATATTCTCTTGTGACTGATTTATTTCATTTATCATAATGTCTTCCAGATTCATCCATGTTATGACGTGTTTCATGGATTCACCATTGTTCTTTATTGTTGTGTAGTATTCCATTATGTGTATTTGCCATAATTTGTTTATTCGTTCATCTGTTCTTGGGCACTTAGGCTGTTTTCATCTTTTTGCTTTTGTGAATAATGCTGTAATGAATATGGATGAGTGTGCATGAGTCTGTTCCTGTGATGGCACATATTTATTCCTCTAGGATATATTCCTAGGAGTCGGATTGGTGGATCAGACGATATTTGTATTTCTAGCTTTTTAAGGAGGTGCCATATAAGTTTCTATAGTGGTTGTATTATTTTATATTCCCACCAGCAGTGCCTAAGAGTTCTAATCTCTCCACAACCTGTCCAGTATTTATTTATTGTGATTAAGTGAAAGTATGCAATCCAAATTAAATTTGCATGCCCGCCTGTCTGGAGATCCTTTTGCTCTCCTTGGTCGGTGACAGCACACTCCTCGTATTTATTCTTTACATGTTGTATCCTCTTAACAATCTCCTGTCCCCTCCTCTCCAACTTCTCCTCTCCCTTCTATTAAGAGGCCAGTAGGATAGCATCCTGTAGACGTGTAGAACCATAAAGTACACACACATAGTCACATTGTGTCCCTGAGTCCAATCTGTTCCTATCTGAAAAGTTGACCTTAGTAATGTTTTCTAGTCAGGGGCAGCAGCAGGTTTAGGAGCCATGTTCTCAGGGAAACGCTCAGGCTGCCAGACTCATCAGTTGTGGTCTTTTAGTGGACTTCTTGAGCTGCACCCCTCTTTTTCTCATGTTGCCACTGGGACTCAACATTGTGTGCCCCATCATGGCTGTCTTTGGTGGTGGCTGGGCACCATCTGGTTCTTCTGGTCACATGTTGATACATTCATCCGTTCACATGGGTCCTTCAGTCTCCTGGGGCTCATTTTCCTTTGTTTCTTTTTTGTTCTTAGTGATCATCTCTTGTGGATGAGTTGGGACTATCTGATGTACCTCAGATGGCAGCTTGGTAGCTTTTAAGACCCCAAACACCACCAGTATGGGATGCAGAAGAGTGTCTTAGCAATAGGCTAGTTATGGCAATTCGCCTCAGTGTCCCCTGAGAGCATGGTCCCCAGACCTCTGCCCCTGCTACTCTATCCTTGCAGTATTAGATTAAGATTAGAAGAGTTTTCATTTTATGTTGTAGTCCAGTTAAGTTGATCTTCTTGCTACTGTATGCTGTCAAACTGCTTTCACCCAACCAGATTTCTGTCACTGTATAGTCTATGACCGTACCTCTCCCTCCCTCCCAACCCTTGTAGTCATCAAAGAGTCTTTTCTTCTGTACGTAAGTTTATTTTTTATGTCCTTATAGTAGGGGTCACATACAATATCCTATATTGTTTTCTATTTTTTCTTTTATTAGTGTCAGTATTGTTGAGGTGAGATGGTATTTCATTTTAGTTTTGAATTGTATTTCTCTAATACTAATGATTGAGAGCATTTCTTCATGTGCTTATTAGCTGCTTGAATGCCTTTGGGGAAGTACCTGTTCATAGCCTTTGCCCATTTTTTAGTAGGACTGTTTTTCTTTTTGTGGTTGAGGTGTTGAAGTATTTTATGGGTTTTAAAAATTAGACTTTTGTCAGTTATGTTGTGGCAAAATTTTTTTTCTTTATGGAATGTGTTATGCCAGTTGACCTAGATGTCCCCCAAGATCATGGTCCCAGCCCTCAGCTTTAGCAGCTGGGTTCCTTCAGGTGTTTGGATGTGTCTGGAAAGCTTCCATGAGTCTATAGATTCTCTTTTTGCTCTTTTGGTGAAGTCTTTTTTGTTTTGTTTTATTTGGACTTTAGGTGAACATTTACAGCTCATTAATTTTCATTGAAAAATTTATGCATATATTGTTTTGTGACATTGGTTACAGTTACCACTCTGGGTTTCTTTGTGTCCATTTGTCTTGTTCATGTCTCTTCCTGCCTTTTCATCCTGCTTTTGGACAGGAGCTGCCCATTTGGTCTCATTTGTCTGATTGAACTATGAGCCACATTCTTCATGTGTATATTTTTTGTTTTATAGTGCTGTCTAACACTTGTCTGAAGAGTGGGTCTTGGGAATGGTTTCAGTTAGTGGTTAACAGAGCATCCAAGGGCCATAGTTTCAGAGTTTCCTCCAGTCTCTGTCAGACCACGAAGTCTGGTCTTCTTACATGAATTTGACTTCTACGTTTTTCTCCTCTGTCCAAGACTGTTGTGTTCCCTGTTAGGTCAGTCATTGTTGGTAGCCAGGCACCAGCCATATAGTTTGTCCAGTCTCAGGTGGTGACATCTTTGGTTTATTTGGTCCTTTAATGGTTTGGGCTAGTATTTTCCTTGTATCTTTGATTTTATTCATTCACCTTTGTTCCAAGTGGGTTGGGACCAAGAGATATATCTTAGATGGCTGCTCCCTAGCATTTAATTGGTAAAGTCTTTTGATGAGCCTAGGTGTTTAAATTTTAGGAACTTCCAGTTATCTAGTGTGTCTTCTGGTGTTTGTGTGTTGTTAGTCATGGTTTGTATTCTATTTATGTCATGTGTCAGGGCTCTTAGCATTGTCTCATTTTTTCTTCCATGGCCTTTTTTGTTTTGGGTTTTTTATTTAGGTCTCATCCAGTTTAGTTAATTTTTTAGTATAATATGAAGCATGGGTCCTGTTTTGTTCTTTGTATAGGTGGACATCCAGTTTTGTCACCACCGTTTGTTAGATAGACTGTCTTTTCCCCCATTTAATGCATTGTGTTTTTTTGACCAAGATCTGCTGACTGTAGTTGGATGGATTTACATCTGAGTTACATTCTGTTCCATTAGTCTGTGTATCTCCTTTTACTGGTGCCAGGCTGTTTTGACTACTGTGGCTGAGATCAGTCAGTGTGAGGCCTCCTACTTTGTTCTATTTCTTCAGTGGTGTTGTTAGGTGCTGTGGAGTTCGTTCTGACTCATAGTGACCCTATAGGACAGACTAGAACTGTTCCATAAGGTTTCTAAAGAGCAGATGATGGATTTGAACTGCTGACTTTCTGGTTGGCAGTTGAGCTCTTAACCATTATACCACTATGACTTCTTTTCTTCACTAAAGTTTTGCTTATCTGGGGACTCTCTACATGTAAAGTTGGTTGCAAGTTTTTCCATCTTGTTAAAGAATACTGTTGATATTTGGACAGGAATTGTATTATACCTGTAGAGTGCTTTGGGTACAATTAACGTGTTTACAGTGTCGAGTCTTCCTTTCCATGAGCATTGTGTGTTTTTCTGTTTATGTAGGTCTCTTGGTTTCTTGCAGTAGTGTTTTGTAGTTTTATTTGAATAGGTCTTTTATGTCCCTGGTTAGATTTACTCCTAAGTATTTTGATTATTAAGGGATTATTAATAAATGGTTTTGCTTTCTTGATTTCCTATTTGTGGTTCTCTTTATCGGTGTAAAGGAATCCAACTAATTTTTATATGTTTATCTTGTATACTGCTACTCTGCTGAGTCTTTCTATTAGTTCCTGTAGTCTTCATGTGGAGTCTTTAGGGTTCTCTGTAGTATCATATCCTTCACAAATAGAGATAGTGGGTTTGTTTTTTTTTGTTGTTGCTGTTTGGTATTTCTTCCTTACTAATTTAAGTGCTTTTAGCCTCTCTTCATTGAGAATGGTGTTGGCTGTTAGTTTTAAATAAAAACAAAAAAACCATCTCATTATCATCAAGTCGATTCTGACTCATAGTGACCCTGTAGGACAGAATAGAACTGGCACATGGAGTTTACAGGGAGTGCTTGGTGGATTTGAACTGCCTACCTTTTGGTTAGCTGTCATAGCACTTAACCACTATGCTGTACTTCTCCTCTGTTCCTATTTTATTGAAAGTTTTTATCAGGAATGGATTTGGGATTTTATTGTACACCTTTTCTGCATCAGTTGAGATGATTATGTGATTTTTTTCGCCTTTTGTATATATGATGTATTCCGTTGATTTTCTAATGTTTACCTATCCTTGCATCTAGTGTCGCCATGAGTCAGACCTGACTTGATGGCAGTGGGTTTTGGGTTATCCTTGGCTACTTCATATGTATCACACTTGGTTGTGGGGTGTGTGTGTGTTTTGAGAATTTTTGCATCTATATTCATGAGAGATAATGGTTTGTAATTTCCTTTTTGTGTGTTGTATCTTTGCCTGGCTTTAATATCAGGGTTATGCTGGCTTCATAGAGTGAATTCAGAAATATTCCTTTTCTTTTGTCTGAAATAGTTGAAGTAGTACTGGTGGAATTTCCTTTATGAATGTTTGCTGAAATTGTCTAGTGAAACTATCTTGGCTAGGGCTTTCTTTTGTTGGGAGTATGTTATTACTCTTGCACCTCTTCTTGTTTGGGGTCTGTTTAGAATTTCTATCTCAGTTTCTGTCCATTTAGGTATATTTCTAGGAAATTGTGTATTTCCTCTAGGTTTTCAATGGGTTGACATAATTTTTTTTTTAAAGTTGTGCTACAGGTAGAAGTTTACAGCTTGATATTATCTCTCATATAAAAGAATTTATTTATTTTTCCCTCTATCCTCACCCCTCCTCTCTTTGGTAACTCTCAAAGATTGTTTCTTACTATGTGTAAGTCTTTTCATGAGTTTTCACACCTCTGTTCCTCTGTAGTTGACTCATTTCTCTCAGCATAATGCCTTCCAGTTTGCTCTGTGTCATGAGATGACATCCATTTTTGCCAACACTGTGCTAAAAAGACTGTCCTTTTCCCATTTGATAGATTTTAGGCCCCCGTTGAAGATCAGGTGACCATAGGTGGATGGATTTACATCTGTATTCTCAGTTCTGTTCCACTGGTATCTGCTGTTGCACTAGTACCAGGCATCTTTTTTTCTAAGGTATGTCTCCTGTAAACAACATATTTATAAACCCTGTTTTCTTTTTAACTCCATTCTGTCACTCTTTGTCTCTTTATGGGTGCATTTAGGTCATTTACGTTTAGTGTGATTGTTGATAGGTGTGAGTTTATTGCTGTCATTTTGTGATACTGACATTTTCTTCGTTCTTATTCTCTTGTGCTGAGTTCCTTTGGTTTCTGGATTTCTCTTTTGTAGATTTTGTTTTATTGAATCTTTGTTTTCCCTTTTTTACTTTGATGAGTCAATTTATAAAATTTCTTTGTGATTGTCTGGAAATTTCTCCTTGTCTTCCTCGGTTTGAAACAGTCTGTTGTTACTCGATAACCCCTTTCCTTCAACTTCATTAGAAACTCCTCTATCTATAGTGTTGTTCCATCTTCTGTTGTTCTGGTGTTGTCGTCATTTACAGATTAACCTTACTGGTTCCCTGTTTTAATTCTTCTGGTTTTGGACAGTTCTTGAGTATTCATTTCCTAGGTTGATGTCTGGCTGGTAAAATCTTGTGTCCTAGACTCAGGCTGTGGTCTAGTACTGTTTGGTCTCAGACTGAAGGACTGTGTTTGGTTTGGGTTTTACATATTCCCTTAATTGCTGTTTTTCTGGAAATGGCCTCATTTCACATCATATATTATTTTTTTATTGTGATTAAGTGAAAGTATACAATCCAAATTAAATTTGCATGTCCTCCTATCTGCAGCTCCTTCTGCTCTCCTTGCTTGGTGACAGTACTCTCCTTTTTGTTCTGTGTATGTCATAGCCTCTTAACAATTTCCTGTCCCCTCCTCTCCAACCTCTCCTCTCCCTCCTAGTAAGAGGCCAGTAGGACAGCATTCTTTAGATGCATAGAACCATAAAGTACACACACCATATGGTCACATTGTGTCCACGAGTCCAGTCCATTAGTGGTCAAAGACTTGACCTCAGTAATGTTTTCTGGTCAGGGGTGACAGCAGGTCTAGGAGCCATGTTCCCAGGGGAACCCCCAAGCCACCAGACCATTAGTTGTGGTGTTTTAGTGGAGTTCTTGAGGTGCAGTCCTCTTTTTCTCTTGTTGCCAGTGGGACTCAGAATTGTGTGCCCCATCACAGCTGTCTTTGGTGGTAGCTGGGCACCATCTGGTTCTTCTGGTCACATATTGATATAGTCACCCATTCACATGGGTCCTTCAGTCTCCTGGGCTGTTTTTCCCTTGTGTCTTTGTTGTTCTTGTCACCATCATATTTGAAAGAGAGTTTTTCAGGATATATTATTCTTGGTTGGCAGTTTTTTTCGTTCAAGCTTTTATATGCATCATTCCAATGTCTTCTTGCTTTCATGGTTTTTGCTGAATCATCAGGGCTTATTCTTAATGTTTTTGTGTCTGTCTATAACTTGTTTTCATCAAGGCTGCATTCAGAATTTTTTCTCTGTCTTTGGTTTTAGCAAGTGTAGTTGTGATATGCTGTGGTGGTCTTATTTTAGGGTCTGTTTGGAGTTGGTTGAGCTTCTTGGATTACAGCTTTTTGTCATGATATTAGGGAAGTTTTCTGTCAGCAGTTCTTCAGTGATACTCTCTGTGTTGTCCATTTTCTTCATGTGTTCTGAAACTAATCACCTGCCAGTTTTTGCTTTTGATTGTATCTCAATTGTCAAATTTTCTTCATTTTTCTTTGCTTCTATATAATTCTCAGGCTTTCTTTAGTTCTTTCGCTCTTTCTTCTGATTTTTTTCCTCAAACAGATGTATCCAAGTGTTTGTCTTGAGTTTTGCTGATCCTGTGTTCAGTCATTTCATATCTGCTCCTCAGTCTTTTTATAACACTGTCCATTTCTGAAATCTTGTTATTTTATCTTCTGGATTTCTAATTGTTGTTTTTGTATGATTTCTAGTTGTGAATTTATTTTGGCATTTTATTCCTATATTCATGAATTTGCTTATTATTATTATTTTTTTCTGCTTTGTTGCTTCAGCTCTAGTATAGCTCTGAATGTTAGATATTTAAATTTCCTATCAGACAATTATAGTGCCTTTTCTTCTAGTGGGAAGTTATCTGACTTTTTTTTGTTTTTTTGGATACCTACTGGAACCTTTGTCTTTTTTTTAGTGTTTTGATACTGTTTGTTGTCTGTGGGCCATTCAGAAGTTATTTTCTTTATTCTAGGATTGCTATGAGTCAGACTCGACTCAACAGCAGTGGGATTTTTGGGTTATTGATTGTAGATTTGTTTTATTGTGTCAGAGCAGGCAGGCTGTGTGTTCATTGTCGTTTGCTCATTGCTGATCATGATATTTTTCACCTACTTGTCCAGTGGGCAGGGCCAGTCGCTCAGCTATGGTGCAACAGGCCAGGTCTAGAAGGTCATCTCTTTCCTGCTAGGAGCTCCGGAAGGTGCTTTTGCAGACTCCATTTCGGCTGATAATCTCATGCAGGTATGGCTAATCCAAGCTGTATGCTGAGCTGTCTGAGCCACCATAGTTAGCTAGAAGGTGTGAGGTAGAAGAGTGGGAGAAGATAGGTGAGAAAGCATGCCTTGCTTATTACCAGGTGCTCTGTGTTCTGCTGAGATTTCTGAAAGTCTGTTCTCCCTTGTTCCTTCTCTGCCAGTCTCTGACAGGCATCCAAGATGGCATTCACTTTCTGTTTTCTGTCGTTTCTTAGTCCATTTGGTTTTTGGCTGAGATCTTTATCTCTTCATGTGACACTTTGTGTTCCAGGATTGAGGTTTATCTCTGTTTTGCTTAGTTTTTTTGGTCTTTGATGAGGGGGATATGGCATGGTGCTTCTGTCTGTGGTGTCGTGTTGGCCAGAAGTCTCATACAAAATTTTATATACATACTGCCATGTGACATAGTTGCAGTCCCTTCAGAATGATAACACACACACCCTTCTACTTGGAGTTCCCGTGTCCATCCAACTAAGTCCTGTACCTTCCTACCATCTGTCTCATCCCCCTTCCAGACAGGAGTTGCCCCTTGGTCTCATGTATCTGCATACAACAGGAAGCATATTCTTCATGAGTATTACTTTGTTTCATAGTTCAGACTCATCTTTGTCTGAAGAATGATATTCAGGAATGATTTAGATCTGGGTTGATCGTAGCATCTGGGTACCATGGCTTCAGGGATTCCTCCCGTCTCAGACTGTGAGTCTGGTCTTTTATGTGAATTTGTGTTCTGTTCCACACTTTGTTTTCCATTTGGTCTCTGTCAGGGTGGTCATTGGTGTGTAGCTGGTTACCATCTAGTTCTTCTGGTCTCAGGTTAGAAAAGGCTTGGGTTCACATAGGCTTTTAGTCCTGTAAATTAGTTTTTCTTTGAGCCTTTGATTTCCTTCATTCTTGTTTGCTTCATACAAGTAGAGGGCAGTAATTGTATCAAAATGACTACTCACAAGCTTTTAAGACTCTAGATGCCACTCAACTGAACTAGGATGTAGAACATTCTTTTTGAACCATGGCATATCAGTTGACTTAAGTTTTTCCCCTAGAGTATGGCGGCAAACTTTTCAAACCAGTAAACTCTCATCCTGCAAGTTGTTTGGCTATGTACAGGAAGCCTCCATAACTGTGCCTCCTATGTGGTTAGTTGGAAGACGTAGACCTACAACATTGCTTATGAATTCAAGAGTTAAGTCGATAAGGATGAGGTTAAATTCAAAGAAATGAAATAACCTGGTGCTTTTCTTTTTAAACAGTTACAAAACTTGCGTAAGTCTGAATGCAGAAGGCAGCCGTAAGAATTCCTGAGGTTCTAAGCAAGAAGCTCTGCAGTAAAGATTTGGGCAAGGTGGAAAATACCTAGAGTGACTTCCAAAATAGTTTTTCATGGAATGATTTGGCTGTGAGCAGGAAGAATAAGTATTTTAAACACAGGGACCATCTCTAATTATATAAAACTTTACAGACTGTCCTTGCCCTCCAATAAGTGTGGACAGTGTAGTTGGTGGTAATGGGTGCAGGTAGGGGTAGGATTTTTTTTTTAATTTTTATTGATTACAGTAAAATAATAAAATTTCTAACATCTTATCAATGATCTCATCTATGATAAACCCCCACCCCCTACCCTTGAGCCAACAGTTATTTTCTTCTGTAGATAATTCTATTTTAAGTCCTTATAACAGGGATCTCATACAGTATTGGTCCTTTTGACACTGACTGATTTCACCCAGCATGATCTCTTCTAGTTGAAAACATGTTGTGAGATGTTTTCTAAAATCATCATTGGTTTTTACCATAGCATAGTGTTCCATTGAGTATACGTACCATAGTTTGTTGATCCATTTGTCTGTTGATAGGCATCTGGGTTGATTCCATTTTTTAGCTGTTGTGGGCTGTGCTGCAACAAACATTCGTGTACAAGTGTCTGTTCATGTGACAACCTTTGTTTCTGAAGGATAAATTCCAAGCAGTGAAATTACAGGATCAGATAGTATATCTATTTCCAGCTTTTAAAGGAAGCGCAAGATTGCTTTCCAAAGAGGTTGTACCAACTTGCAGTCCCACCAGCAATGTAGCAGAGTTCCAGTCTCTCCACAGCCTCTCCAGCATTTGTTGAATAAAAATTGTCGAATAAATGTACTTGAATAAATATCTGTGTAACCCTTTAGAAAGCAGCCCTGGTGAGCAGTGCTTAGACCCTCAGCTGCTAACCAAAATGTCAGCAGTCTGAACCCATCAACAACTTTGCAGGTGAAGAGACTTAACTGTCTGCTCCTGTAAAGATTTACAGCCTAGAAACCCCATGAAGCAGTTCTGTTCTGTCCTGTAGAGTTGCAGTAAGCTGGAATTGACTGAATGACAGATTTAATCTTTGGCACTCATCCTGCTTCTAGTGTCTTTCTGCTTTCAGTTGATTTTCTGAACTTCTGCCACAGTTTATCTTTTTAAAAAGCAGATTTGAGAGTGTCACCACTATGCTTAGGAACTTTCAGGTGCTGTGAGCATTCATAATGGCATTAATAATAATTGGCCCCAAATGGCACCTAACTGTCTATCACCTGACAGATGGATAAATAAAATGTGATGTATTCATACAATGTGGAATACTTTTGATAAAAATAAAGTATTGATGCATGCTACATTGTGGATATCAAAAGCAAACCAAACCTATTGGTGCTGAGTTGATTATGACCCGTAGTGACCTTACAGGACAGAATAGAACTGCCCCATAGAGTTTCTAGGGAGTGCCTGGTAGATTTGAGCTGCTGACCTTTTAATTAGCAGCCATAGCACTTAACCACTATACTACCAGGGTTTTCTCAACATGGGTGGACCTCATAGAGCATTATGTTAAGTGAAAGAAGCCAGGCATGCAAAGAGCACATAGTTTTTATATGAAATAGCCAGAAAGGAGAAATCTTTTGTTTATTTTTTATTTTTTACTCTGATTAAGTGAAAGTTTACTATCTGAGCCAATTTTGCATACCCACCTTTTAGCAACTGTGTCTGCTTTCCTCTTTTTCACTCTTACTTCCAGTACCTACTCAACCAACACTTGTCCTGTCCTCTTCATCCTCTACACCCTCTCCTCTCCCCTTTCGAAAGAAACCATTAGGACACCCTCATATATTTATATACATATGTGTGTACATACCAACACCCCCCCACACCCACACCCCCACTCCTGGTGGCATAGTGGATGAAGTGCTACATCTGCTAACTGAAAGGTCAGTGGTTCAGAGCCACTCAGTGCTCCTTGGAAACTCTGAAGTAGTTCTTCTCTGACCTCTAGGTTCGCTGTGAATCGGACCTCACTCGACGGCAGTGAGTATTTTTTAATACGTGTGTGTGTATGTGTGTGTGTGTGTATATAAATATGAAGTACACACACCACGTATATCACTCTGTGTCCCCCAAGTCCAGTTCATTCTTTGAAGTGTTGGCTTCAGTTGTGATTTCAGGTCTGGGCTAGCAGCAAGTATAGGGGCCATGTTCTCAGGGGACCTCCAGGTTTTTGGACTATCAGTTCTGATCTTTTAATAGAATTCTTGATCTGTACACCTCTGTTTCAGAAAAGAGAAATCTTGAGGAAGTACATTAGTGGTTTCCTGAGAATTGAGGTTTTGAATTAGGGACTAACTGTAAGTGGGTAGGAGGACTATTATTGGTGTAATGAATGAGTTCTAAAATACGGTGATGTTCGTACAGTTCAGTAACTTTACTAAAAATCATTAAATGTATAATTGAAATGGTGAATTTTATGCTCTGTAAATCAAAGTTGTTTTTTAAAAAGAACCTTTAGGTACTCTTGTTTAAAAGAGTAAGTCCAGATTGCTTAATAACACATATTGGTCCCATCTGAGTTTAGTTTTGACTTTTCATAGCCTTTGTGCTGGGAATACGGGCTGTCCCTAGAACACTGTATTCACTTTTGAAATAAGAAGTACCTATCATGATGCAGGACACTCTGGTGGCATAATGGGTTAAAGACTACATTCTGCTAACTAAAAGATTGGCAGTTTAAATCTGCCAGGCACTCCTTGTAAACTATGGGGCAGTTCTCCTCTGACCTATAGATTTGCTATGAGTTGGACCTGGCTTGATGACAGTGGGTTTGGTTTTTTTTGGTATGTGGTTAAGTGCTATGGCTGCTAATCAAGAGGCAGGCAATTTGAACTACCAGACGCTCTTGGAGATTCTGTGGGACAATTCTACCCTGCCCTACAGGGTTGCTGTGAGTATCAGTGGCAGTGAGTTTTGGTATTACAATGCAAGAGGTCCCTGAGTGGCTTGAACAGTTTGGGTTTGACCAGAGCTTGGTTGTTTCAATCATTGTTTCAATCCACCCAGTGATGTTGTAGGTAAACTGGTATGGTATGATATTGTGTGTCCCTTGTAGTCTGTTTCTATAATGATTACAGCCAAGAAAGCGCTGTGGAGCTCAGTTCCACTCTGTAACAGTTGTGATGAGTTGGAATGGACTTTATGCCAGTTGAGTTTGGTTTTGAATTATGTTATAGGAGTCCCTGGGTAGTTGACACCGTTGGCTGATAACAAGGAGGTTAAAGGTTCAAATTCACCCAGAGTCACCACTGAAGAAGGGCCTGGCAGTCTACTTTCAAAAAACCAGCCGTTGAAAACCCTGTGACATATAGTTCTTATCTGGCACAGATGGCGTTGCAACAGCAACTGGTATGGTATGATATTATGTGACAGTTAAAATATTTAGTTCAGACTAAATAATGCTAAAAAGGGGTACGGGTTATTTTACTAATGTTGTGTTAACACGGAACCCAAGGATGAATATGTTTAGGCATCAGGAACAGTTAGAACCAAGCACTCAAACTAATTTCAGGTTTCTTTCTTTGTATGTTGTATCTGAATGGTTGCAGTGGTCTTGGATTGTCAGAAGCTCCCGGATGGATAGTTTATAGATTAGATAGATAACTTGAAGTTCCATTTCTAAATTCCTGGTTGATTCCTTTCTGTGTGAACTCTTGAATCACTGTCCGTATTCTAAAGAGTCCTATGAAATGGGGTCACTGCCTAAACGAGTGACACCAGTAAAGGCAGTCATTCCTCTCCCCAGTGGGAAATGATCCCTGGTCAGGTCTAACTTTGATATTTTGACTCATTGCTCTGAACTCCCCATCCCACCAGCTGAAGGTGTCTGGGTGATAGCCATGCTTTCCCAGGTTTGATCTTGATTGATGTGGATATGAAGTTTTATGATCTTGTAGTCTGTGTTCTAAATGATCCATTTTTTTATGGTTGTGCCTTGCCCTGTTGGTACCATATCATCCCAGTATAAAGTAATGAGAGGAAAATGAACTAAAAAAGAGAAAGAAAAAATATTTACTTTTGTCACTAGTTTTTTCACTCAACAAGTATTTATTAATTAATTTCTGTACGCCAGGTGGAAACTCTGGTGGTGTAATGATTAAGAGCTACAACTGCTAACCACGTGCTCCTTGGAAACTTTGTGCAGTTCTGCTTTGACCTATAGGATAGCATTGAATCAGAATTGACTTGATGGCAACATATTATTCTCAGCCCTAGGGATTCAGGCAAAAACAATATATACCATTTTAAAGGCAAGAGCAATAAGAAAGAATCAGCAAGTCTTTCAGTCACCTGTTAACTCATTTCACCAGCAAAGGATTGAGGGCCTTGGCCTGGATGTCTGCAGAAAGGTCCCCATGTGTAATATTCTTTAGAGCCATCTCTGAGAAGGGTCATTAAGTGATATAGTGGTAGAGTGGGGACAGTATCCTTTGTGGAGGCTATGCAGCTCTAGCTTTCTCCTTCCGATAAGATACCAGTTTTAGACCCAGAGTTGACTAAAACTAAAAAAACCTACTGCGGTTGAGTCAGGTCTGACTCATAGCGACCCTAGAGGTCAGAGTAGAACTCCCCATAGACTCCAAGGAGCACCTGGTGGATTTGAACTGCCCATCTTTTGGTTAGCAGATGTTGTACTTAACCTACTATGCCACCAGGGTTTCCCAGAGTTGACTAGGAGTAGAATAATTCTAGGCCTCTGATGATAGTGTTACCCTAATGCTTTAGTTTCACTGTTGTCCATTTTATATTGAGCATTCTATTTGATAATAACTAATTTCAGTAGTGTTCTGCACTTTGTGTGTGTGTGTGTGTTTTTATTATGACTGAGTGAAAATGTGCCTTCCCATATAAATTTACATGCCGACCTATATGCAGCTTCCACTGCTCTCCCTGCCCAGTGACAGCACACTATTCCTCTCTGCTCCATACATGTCTCATCCTCCCAGCAGTCTCCTTTCCTCTCCTCTCCACCCATTCCCCTTCCTTCAGCCAGAGGTCAGCAGGATGATATCCTATAGATGCATAGAACCATAAAGTGCATCCAATATATGGTCACTCTGCATTGCCAAGCCAATCCATTTGTGTCCGAAGAGTGGACCTTCGTTATGATTTATGGGCAAGGGCAGCATCAGGGCCAGGAGCCATGCTCCCATGGGAACTCAAGCCTCTGGACCATCAGTTGAGGTCTTTTAGTGGAGATCTCAGGGTGCACCCCTTTTTGTTCTTGTGTTGCCAGTGAAACTCAACTTAGTGAGCTCCATTGCAGCTATCCCTGGTGGTGGCCGGGCACCATCCGGTTCTTCCAGTCCCAAGTCTTTGTAGGCACCCATTCATGTGGGTCTATCTTCTGAGTTGTCTTTACCCCATGTCACTTTGGTCCTCGGTGAGCATCCGTTCCTGCTGAGTTGGGACCATTTGGTGTGCCCTTGGATGGCAGCTTGGCAGCTTTTAAGACCCCAGACGCCACTCACCGATGTGGGGCGCAGAGAGCCTTCTTAACAAAGAGCTAGTTGTGCCAGTTGGCCTCGAATTCGCTTGAGAGCATGGTCCCCGGCCCCCGGCCCCAGCTACTCTATTCTTGCAATATTGGGTTAAGATGAAAGGAGTATTCAAGTTATGCTGAAGTCCACTTAATATTGTTCTTTGTTTCTAATGTGTGCTATCACCGATTTCACCCAACCAGATTTCTACCAACTATCTGATCTCAACCATCCCCCACTCGCCCTCCCTCCCTCCCTCCTCTCTCTTGCAGCCATCAGAGTCTTTTCTTCTATACATAAGTCTGTTTTTGAGATCTTATCGTAGGGGGTCTTATACAGTATTTGTCCTTTTGTCGCTGACTACTTTCACTCAACATAATGTCTTCCAGTTGAAACCAGGTTAGGAGATGTTTCCTGGAATCATCATTATTCTTTATCATTGCGTAGTGCTCCGTTGAGTATATATACCGTAGTTTACCTATCCATTCGTCTGTTGTTGGGCATCTGGGTTGATTCCATGTTTTTGCTATCGTGGACTGTGCTGCGATAAACATTCTGGTGCATGTGTCCGTTGGTGTGAAAGGCCTTGATTCTGTAGGATATATTCCAACTAGTGGAATTACTGGGTCAAATGGTATATCTATATCCAATTTTTTAAGGAAGCACCAGATTGCTTTCCAAAGAGGCTGGATCATTTTGCAACCCCACCAACAGTGTAGGAGAGTTCCACTTTCTCTACAGCCTCTCCAGCATTTGTTGGTTTATGTTTTTTGGATCATGGCCAACCTTGTTGGGGTGAGATGGTATCTCATTGTCGTCTTGATTTGAATTTCTTTAATAACTAAAGATCGTGAACATGTCTGCACGTGTTTTTTGGCTGCCTGGATCTCGTCTTTAGAAGTGTTGTGTACTTTTTAATCTGCAGGTTTGTGAAGGAGAATAGTTAGGATTAGGTCTGGACCTTTACAGCTGCTTATCTTTCCAGCTTAAAGATTTCTTCATAAAGGCATAGATGTAAAGTTCAAGGTTGAGACCTTCTCATTTCTTCTATGGAATGTCACTCCCTATACCTGCCCCCCTCTCAAGCTGTATTTCTGTGAGATATACTTTATTGTGTCTGTAATGGCACTTTTGGGAAGGGCTGTGAGAAATGTTTTGAAAGTGGCTCTTGTGAGCTGTCAGGGTCACTCAGTCTCTTAGTAGGGCAAGAATTCAGTTATTGAAATTCACCAGAATACCTAATTATCTGACCTTCGAGTTTTGAGATCTTTGACTTTAGGTAGAAAAAGTTTTACTGAAATCTTGTTCTTGTTTTGTGTTATGTCTCTTCCTCGGGAGTCAGATTAAGTTGAATAGTGTATTCTTCTAGAACCTTACTGTGAACAGTTTCTTTTTATTGTCCAAAGCTCCTAAAATTCCACCCAGCTTTGGAGTGCATGAAGAGTATAACCAGCTACTTTGTGGCTGCTCAAGGACTGTGCCAGCTTCCCAATTGGAGCTACAGGACACTTGATTTCTTCCCACCTCACTTTAGGATCAGGATCAGCTTGAAAGTAATAGTATACAACTCAGGAGACAGGATCAACTTTATCAGTCATGATAAGCTTCCAACCAGGACAGCTCTTAAGGCCTCCTTGGCCATGCTAGTCAGTGACCTTTCTTGCCCATTCTTGCAGGCAGACCCTTCTCTTAGCCATTCATACCCTTTAATGTACCTTTCTCAGTCATCAGCCTCCCCACTATCTGCCTCTCCACTGCTAAATGGCCCTGCTCATGGCCGTTGTAGTAGCTGCTTGGTGCAGCCCTCCGAACAGTATCTTTTTGCTGACACAGCTACCTCTGCCCATGGGCTCCTTCCAGGCCTCTACCCTTCTCAAGCAAGTATTACAGTTCTTCAGCTCCTGTTACAAGTGCCTGGAACAACCCAGTTTACCAACAAGCCTCCTGCCCCATGATGCTCAGCACATCTCTCTCACTTTATCCATGGGTTGGCAAGCTCACCATGCTGTCTTGCCCTGTCTGTAGCATACAGCTGTTGAACTATATTGTAGCTCTCTAAAAAGTTTCCATCCTCCTTTTTCTCTCTTCCCTTGCCTCTAGAAATCTCTGGGGTTGGCTGCTTAAATAAGCATCTCCTCATCATTTTCAAGGCATGACCTTCCCAGCAGGACCACAAACTGGCCAAGCCCTGCAAGCCACTCAATTCTGCTTGAGTGGTTTTATGCACTAGTATTTACATAATGGATAGACAGGTCCTGTAAGATATGTAAAGTAGACCAATCACATGCAGACTGCAGCCTAATCAGGCATTTTTGGCAAAATGGTAAACCTAAGCCAGAACGGCTATAATACAAGAGGAATCCATTTTACGCCGGAACCTAAGTTTGAAATTTCATTTGGGCTTCAGAAATAAGTGAAGGCAGGGACTTGAATGCTGACAGGCCTCTTTTTTGCTGTTTGTGAATTTGTGGTTGTCATTCTCAGACCGCTTTCTGTGCTGTTGAGTCCACAGGACAAAATACTGCACTAAAAATTCCAGGATGTCAGGGAGATTGACTTCTCTTGTTTAGCTACTCTCAAAATTCTCCAGGTAGAATTCAGATTGAGTAACTTTTGCATAAATTCATTCTTGGTCTTATCGATAACTATGATTGGGAGCAGAGTCATGTTATATTAACACAGAAGTTCCGTAACTTATGTCCTTATCTTGTTTCAAACCTGATTTCCTGGGGGGAAAGAGGGCAGTTCTCAGAGAGAAGGGACTTGCAGCTATCATGTATGTGTGTTTGTTTGTGTAGGCTAGGCTGAAATGCCCCCTCACCACCTTTGTCTAAGTGGTAAGTGAAGCAGTCCATCCAAGTACAGTTTTGACGTTGGCAAATTGGTCAAACTTTCCTTGAATTCCTAAGTTACAGTATTTCAGTCTCAGTTCTTTCATGTTTTGTTTGTTAGCTGCTGCATAGTCAGTCCCAGAGTTATGATGATCCCATGCACAACAGAACAAGTTGCTGCCCAACCTTCGTCATTCCCTGATTGGTTGCGGATTGAACTGTTGTGATCCATAGGTTTTTTTACTGGTTGAGTTTTGGAGTTAGATTGCCAGGACTTTCTTCCTAACCTGTTGTGGTGTAAAAGCTCCACTGGAACTTGGTAAGCATCATAACAATACACAAGCTTCACTGAGATGGTGCATGAGATGTGTTGGCCTCCAGTCAAACCTGAGTTTTTCATTTAACAAAAAAAACAAACCAAGCCCTTTGCTGTCAAGTTGATTCTGACTCATAGTGACTTTATAGGATAGAGGAGAACTGCTCCGTAGAGTTTCTAAGACATCCTGGTAGATTTGAACAGCCAACCTTTTGGTTAACAACCATAGCCCTTAACTACTATGCCACTGAGATTTTTGAGTCCTTCATATGGAGAGTGAGAATTCTGCCCATGAACTACCACTGCCATCAGTATTTTCATAGTCTTTGGATACCCCTTTACTCTGGCATTAATAATGTTGAGTTAGATCATTTATTCTGCCCTTGGCCCTTAGTCTGATCCAACTCAACGGCACTTGGCTGACTTATAAAGTTTGTGTTCACTGGTAGCGAATACTTTGTCTAATTTTGTTTCCAGTGCTCAGAGTCGTGAATAACTGAAAACCTTGTAAAAAAAGAAAATAAATTAGAGGAATATTGTATACTTATGGATTGGCACATATAGTATAGGAGGGAAAACTTTTTGTACTTGTAATTTAATTTGGTCTTAAATATGTTGGTTACTTTAGTCATAGAAACTAGTAGAAATAGAAAATACCATTTAGGGTGGTCTTAGTATCAGCATGCTGTGCTTGAATTATGTGAAGTCACATGTGTGTCTCAGTTTGTTCTCCCACTCAGTTATCCCAAATCTAACCATTGCCATGCATTGCAGTTGCCGTATAGGTGTCACCAAGCACCAGGCTTAAAAACATTTCATCATCTTCAACAGATAGTGCTGGGATGACCTCATAACCACTTGCAGAAGAATGAAGTTGGATCTATTCTTTACTTGAGACACAAAAATTAACTCAAAATACATCAGAGACCTAAACCTAGGAGGTAGAACTATAAAACTACTAGAAGAAAGCATAGAAGTAAGTCTTAATGACCTCATATTGGAATTGGATTCTTAAAATTGACACTAAAGGCATGAGCATCAAAAGAAAAACTAGATAAATTGAACTTCATGAAAATAAAAACTTTGGACACCAAAGGACTTTAACAAGAAAGTGAAAATATAACTTGTTTAATGGGAGAAATGAACAATGAACAAAGAAGACAGAAGAATTGATGCCTTTGAATTGTGGTGCTGGGGAAGAATGTTGAATGTACCGTGGACTGCCAAAAGAGCAAATAGGTCTGTTCTAGAAGAGGCACAACCAGAGTACTCCTTGGAAACAAAGATGGCAAGAGTGCATTGTACATACTTTGGACATGTTTTCCGGAAGGATCAGTCCCTGGAGAAGGACATCATCATGTTTGGTAGAGTGGAGGGTCAGCAAAAAAGAAGACCATTCAACAAGATGGACTGACACAGTGGCTGCAACAGTGGGCTTAAGCATAAAAGCATTTGTGGACATGGTACAAGACTGGGCAGTGTTTCGTTCTGTTATTCATGGGTCACTATGAGTCGGAATCAGCTCGACGGTACCTAACAACAACAGTGGAAGAAAATAGTGACAAACCACAAATCTCGTAAGGGGCTTGTATCTAGAATATATAAAGGACTCTTACAACTCAATGATAAAAAGGTGAATGACTCTAAAAAATGGCAAAGAGCTTAAATAGACATTCCTTCAGAGAAGAGGTACAAATGGCCAACAAGCACATGAAAAGATGACTGGTATCATAACATTAGTGGTCATTAAGGAAATGTAAACCAAAGCCACAATGAGGTTCCACTTCACAGCCATTAAGATGTCTGTAATCAAAAAACCCAGAAAATAGCAAGTCTTGGTGAGGATGTGGAGAAATAGGAACCCTCAGACATTGCTGATTGGAGTGTAAAATGGTTAGCTGCTGTTGAACAATTGTGTGAAACCTCACAAAGTCAGTGTTGGAATCACCATGTGACCCAGCAGCATCAGTATATATCCAAGAATGAAAACTATGTCCACACAGAAACTTGTATTAGGTTGTTAGGTACTGTCAGGTTGATTCCAAGTCATAGCAGTCCCACATATAACAAAACAGTGCTGAGTTTTGCCCTATCCTCACAGTCGTTGTTATGCTTGAGCCCATTGTTGCAGCCACTGTGTCAAGTCTGTTGCATTGAGGGTCTTTCTGTTTTTCACTGGCCACCTCCTGTACCCCGTGATGGTCTTCCCCAGGGACTGATCCTTCTTGATAACATGTCCCAAGTATATGAGATAAAGTCTTACCATCCTTACTTCTGATGAGCATTCCAGCTATAATTCTTTCGGGACAGATTTGTTTGTTCTTCTGGCATATATTCAGTATTCTTCAGAGGCATCAACTTTCACATGCATATGAAGCAATTGAAAATACTATGGTTTGAGTCAGGTGCAGCTTAGTGCTTAAAGTGACATCTTTACTCTTGAACACTTGAAAGAGGTATTTTGCAGCACATTTGCTCAGTGATTGTATCTTTTGATTCTTTGATTGTTTCTTCTGTGGACATTAATTCTGTTGACAACTTCAGTTGTGTCTCCGTTTATCATGATGCTGCTTATTGGTCCAGTTGCAAAGATTTTTGTTGTTTTTATGCTGAGGTGTGATCCCTGCTGAAGACTGTGGTCTTTGATCTTCATCAGTAAATGCTTCATTTCCTCTTCACTTTCAGCAAGCAAGATTGTGTCATCTGTGTATTGAAGGCCGTTAGTCTTTCTCCAGTACTGATGCTGTATTATTTATATAGTTCAGCTTCTTGGATTATTTGATCAGCATATAGTTTGAATAGTGGGATGAAAGGATACAACACTGATGTACATAAAAGCTTGAACATGAATGTTTAAAGCAGTATTATTCATAATAATATAAAATGGAAACAACCCCAGTGTTGGTCAGCTGACGAATAGATAAACAAAGGGTGGTATATCCGTGTAGTGGAATATTATTCAGCTGTAAGAAGGAATGAAGTATTACTGATACATGCTACATCTTGAGTGAACCCTGATGACACTATCCTAAGTGAAAGGAGCCAAACACAAAAGGTCAATTGTACCATTTCATTCATACGAAACCATAGAATAAGCAAATCTGTAGAGTCAGAAAACAGATTAGTGGTTGCCAGGGACTGGAGGGAGGGGAGAATTGGGGATGATTATCTAATGGATATGAAGTGTTTGTCTGGGGTGTTGAAAATGTTTTGAAACTAGAGAGAAGTGGTGATTGCACTGTAGTGTGTATGCATTACACGTAATGCTGCTAAATGGTACATTTTAAGATGGTTCATTGTGTGTTGTGTGAATTTTGCCTCAAAAAGATAAAAAAAAGTTTGATCCTGACACATTTGGTAAAGGCACTAAGAAACTAAACCACAATGCCAGTATCAAATACTGGGTTCTCGGATTTTGCCCTTTCCCAAAATAAAATAAAATAAATACATCAAGCATCCTATCTTAGATGACAAGAATACCCAAAGTAAGATGGCTCTAAAGTTGCCTAATTTAGTGGTTCAACTACTTCATCAGGGGTATGGCATTTATTTTCCTCTTTCTGATCTGTCCTCCTCAGCTTACCTGCTTCATTCTGGTTAAGTCCCCTGATAATGTCCCCTAAGAGGGTTGCAGTAATTCTGTTCATTGAGTTTTGAAACATCTTCCAGTAGCAGAAAAGAGACACTTTGTTTTCTTTCTGTTCTTCCCCTTTCCCCTTAGCTTTCTATTATAAACCATTTCAAGTCTACACAAAATTTATACAGAATCATAGTATGTGTATGCCTGTGTTTACCACTTAAATTGAACAGTGGTTAACATTTTTGTCATAACTTGCTTGCTTCATATAAAAGGTTTTTTAATCACTTGTAAGGATGAAAAGTGATCTCCTTTTATCCTTAAAGGCTTAGCACACATGTCCTAAAAATAAAGGCAGTTTCCTATATCAAACCAGAACATACTGTCGTCTAGTCAGTTCTGACTCATAGCAAACCCGTAGGGTTCCAAGACTGTGTAAATCTCTGTGGAAGCAGACTGCCACCTCTTTCTCCCATGATAGTTTCAAATTGCTAACCTTTCAGTTGGTACCAGGACTCCTACAAATAACTTAGCATGCATCTCCTAAAAATAAGGGCTTTCTCCTGAGTAATCATACACTATTATGACCCAACATAGTTTACAAAAATTATATGCTAGCGGAAATCCAGTTCATTTTCAGATTTCCTCTTCCAGGATCCAGTGATGGACCTCAAGGACCGTATTTTGCATTTCGTTGTTAATCTCTTTAAATCTAAATCATTTCTACCACTTTTTCTTTTCAGGGCAGAATGCTTTTGTGTACTTTCTTCTTGGGAAAAATGTAGCTACTGATGATAAAAGGACCATTTCTAAAAGTAATTAAAGAGTAAATAGCCAGGAAAAGAAGAGCTCTTTGACTTGCTAAGGATTTAGGGATTGAGTATATGGAGGTCTAAACGTCATCTCTTCTCTTAAAAAATCTACTAGTCTTCCCCTGTTAAATAGACTCATTTATGAGTTAATTTTTAGATTTGAAACCACTGACAGTCTTCTTTAGCTCCAACTCTCTCTGCCTCTAGTCATGTTTCAGTTTTAATGAAATTCTGTTTCTTCCCAGGACTTAAAACACATGCCAAACAAGTACTTACCTTTGGGCCTCTTTTGATCTTCTGTGGTGATTCCTTTTGAGTTTGATATTGGATAGCTTTAGTAAGAGCAACATCAGTCTGCTGGTCATTTTTCCAGTCAGATACCTTTTCTGTCATTCAGAGCCAGTAAGGCCTTCCTGATTACTGGTGGCCTTGTAAGCTTAATAGCAGCATCTTTGTCACACTACAGGTGAGGGAAATTTCTTGTGGTTTGGGATAAGTATGGCCCAAAGCCCTGAAGCACAGTTGTTCATGCTTGACTGGTTCATTATTCTAGTTTACTGTTGTAATTTGTATCCATATTAGGTGGTCTGTTTTTCTTAAATAATTTGGGCTTTTGAGTTACGCACTTGTTCAGAAATGAGGAGGAAAAGTTTCTATATTTACTTGCCTGGGAATTGGAGCTAATACTCTGACTTTGGAGCCCCTTTCTTCCCCCTACCTCTTAATCTCAATTTCCTGATTTCTTTCACTGTTTTCTGCTGTCACATCTTTGAGTGATGTTCCTGGCCGTATTTTCAGTAAAAATGTTTTTCTTCATAAGACCAGTAATCTTTTGCCTCATATATGTATACATAGTATAAAAATAAATGTATATGTTTACAAATATGTACAAGATTAATCATTTTCAAGAGTCTGGCTTAACAACATAGTTAATAGCTAATTCATTTGTAGAATTACCCATCATAGTAACTAATGTGTTCTTAAGAAAGTCAAATCTTTAGGGTGCTACTAGATAATTAGAAAACTCGGGATATGTTAAAAAACTTGTGCCTTTGACTAGGTGTGGCTCTGAGTTTCACTGTAGTTGACTGCCTAGCCTAGCCACGGGCAAGTTAACTTCCGTTTGCCAGGGTACCAGTGGCCTCATCTATAAAATAAAAAGGTTTGGATAGTACTGTTTTTTAGTTACAGGGTTTCATTTCATCAAGAAATTCTTCTCAGTGTCACCAGACTCTTTTTTTCTGAATCAGGTTATTTATTATCAGTGCCATTGAAACTGCATTGGGCCCCAAACCCAGTTTTTGCTTTAAGTAGGAATAGCTGCCTTGAGCTGAGCTCTTGCGTGAGATACAGCTGGGGTCGTCCTTGTTTGAGTGTCCCCAGTTTGCTGCTGTCTACTAGACTATAAGGTTTATGAGGGGAGGGCCCTAGCCTATCTTGCTATCTGCTGTCTCTTTTAACTGAATGCCTACCACTTGGATAAATGCTCATTAATTATTTTTTGAGGGAATGACTGCCACCCGACAATACTTACACACATTGCCTCATGTGCCCTTTATAGCCAACATTATAGTGAAGTACATGGTATCCTTCTGATTTTGCAGATGAACAAACTGACTTGGAGGCTTAGCCATTTGCTCAAAGCCCCACAGCCAACAAGAGTAGGAGCTGACTTGAATGCCAGTGCTTTTTTAAAACTAGGTTACACTGCCTCCCTTTGTTCATCAGGGTGCTTTTAGCCATTTAAAATCAGATTAAAAATTTTTTTTTTAAGCTAAAACATGGAAGGAACCTGAAAGTTTGTCTTGAAGAGTAGACTGGATTCTGGGTAGCTGTTCTTTACCATTTGCCTCAGCCAGCCCTGTTATCATGTTGAATTTCATGTTGGCTAATAATAGCTGAGTATGTTATTTTGAACGAGTATACATGCTGTCATGCCTGCTTGCTCTGACACTGAATTGGCTCCTGGTGTTACAGAGCCCAGTGATACAGTAAATGGTTTGAGCACAGATTCCTGCATTTAGAGCTGTGTACCTATCTCACGAGTTAGAGCACTGCTTTCCATGGTGTACTTGGGTGAATCTGCTTTGTCATCCTCCACCCTTGCTTCCTGCTAGGACTATAGCTTGCTACTTTCAGTTTCAGTTTGGGTTTTGAAATTTTCTTAATCTTTTTCTGACTGAGTTACCTGTATCATACAGGTATAAATAAGCCATTTTGCTGGCTTTGGTTGTGGGGTGAGTTGGGGTGTGTGAAAAATTTGAGAAGAGAAGGATGGATCTGCCTAAATATGGTAACTTGGCTTTTCCACTCCTTAGTTCCTGCTGCAGTGGTCTGGAAGTCTTGTCCTAATGACAGAGCCAAGTGGTGAAATATGACACGGGCTGGAGATGAGAATTGGCAGTTGTCCTGAGTACACGAATAGTTTCTTCCCTCCCAAGCATATTTTACAGCCAAGTGAACAGAAAACAATTCAGCAGGCTACTTGTTAGTGACCTGCAGCAAAAAAAAAAAGATCTGTCTCTACAAAAAGCTAGCACATAGCTCTTATACAGTGTTTTTAGAAAAACAAAAGACAAAGGAGGCTTCTTTTTCTCTACCTCATTTTGCCCATAGTCTTCAATTTGAAGGCTAATTCTAGGTATATTTACTGATAACCCAGTTTGTGGGTAGTAGGAGCTGGACTTTGCCCAAGTTTGACTAGTCACATATCCTTTGGTTACTATCAGCTAGATAAGTTGCTAGGAAAACTAAAGTCCAAGCCTTCCTGTTGATTGAAGCAAAGAGGCACAGTTTGGTTTCTAGCCTAGTTCTGCTCCATGTAAATTCTATTTAGTGCACATGACAGGCAGGCAGTTGGTGCTGTAATTTCAGTCATTACTGACTAATATGACAGGCCACTGTTGCATGAAACTTGGCTTGAGGTAGCTGCTCTAAATATAGCTGTGCTTTCTGGCAGCTGCAAACACCTGGAGGAGCAGACAGCCTCCCTAGCAGAAAAGTATTTGCTGTTAATAGCATGTCTGTTGCACTGTTGTGTATTGTGGCAGCTTGTTTCATACTGTGTTTATACATGATTGAAAACAACCACTGGATCCACTGGCTTATGGTTGGGTTACATTTAGAAAACTGCAGTCTTGGTTGTTGTCTACTGTGGGGACTTGGGATGATGACTTAAGACTGGAAAAGAATCAGTTAACATAGTTACTACCAGTTTCTTTGATTTCTGTAGTGACACAGCTTACTTAAACCCCTTAGTAGCTTTGGTTTCTACACTGATGTACCAAGCTGCCAATCATGTGATTCTGTTCAGTTGAGAACTAAGGTTTGTGTGCTTGATATTTCTTGTAAGAAAAGGAAAACCGTGAATAATTAAAAAGAACACCAATATTTATAAAGTGGTATATCTGAAAGAGAAATGGTAAATGACTTTTAAACATGTAAAAAGATGCTGAGTCTCTCTCATGATAAAAGTGTTTCAAGAGCTCACTGAGACTATTTTTACCTGTCAGGATGGCAAAAATTAAAAACACTGGGGAAAGAGGCAGTCATACATTCTTAGTGGGACTAGTAAATATAGTTTTTATTGAGGGCTGTTTGGACATAGCTATTAAAACCACAAGTGCATGTATGCCTTTTGACCCAGCAATATCACTTACAAGAATTTATCTCACAGATGAATGTGTTGAGTCTAGGTGCGTAAATAAGGTATTTATGGAAAAATAAAAGATTGGAAACAAACTCAAAGTGGACTTGCTAAATAAATAATGATGCATCAATGTGATGGCTATAGCTGCAAAAGATGGAGGAAACTATATTCGCATGGAAATGTCTTCAATATATAGTATTAAGGGAATATAGAAAAGAACAGTGTGTAACATGCTACCAATTGTATGAATCTATATCTTTGTGCAGAGAGGTGTTCTGGAAGAATATTAAAGAAAGTAACTTGAGTGGTTAAATGTGTGTGTTTGCATGTATATATTGTTTTGAGAGAAGAAAAGGTAAGATGGGTATTTTTCATTGTATGAAATGCTGAACCATATGCATTATTACTTTCTCAAAAAATTAAATATTTAGGATGTATTTTTAAAGCAGAGTGTCTTAGACTTCTACAATAACAGTTACAGAAGAGATCTTGTAATTGACTTCCTTACCTATTCTAGTTATCCTTGTGGGTAAGAGAGATTTCATCAAGTTAATGCTGTTGGCACTAATATTTGTGACTTTTATTGTGGGTACTTTGTGAAGAAAGTCACAGTGAATTTGTTGGTCTTAGTGGGATTTTTTTTGTTTGATTGTTTTTTGTTTCTCAGCCAGAAACAAGGGCTCTGAAGACATACACATAAGAAGTCTGAGGTGCTGTGACAGCTGCTAAGAAACGGGCTTTTCCTTTGGTTGACAATCCTAGTATCTTAAGATGATATTCTTTGGATAGGACTGAAGCCGTTTGCCTTTTTTTTTTTTTTTTTTCCCTTATTGTAGGAACCTACAAGCAGCAATTGGCGCTTATTATGACTTTGAAAGCCCAAACATCAGTGTGCCCTCTATGTCCTTTGTTGAAGATGTGACCATAGGAGAAGGAGAGTCGATACCTCCTGATACTCAATTTATAAAAACATGGCGGATCCAGAATTCTGGTAAATGTACAATGGGCAGTTCTTCTTTGCCCAGTTTTCTTTTCCTTAACAGTTAAATAAAAAGGAAATGTTTTAAGTTATGTGATCATATAGCTCAGAGCTTTTTCTTCTGCGTGCCGTAGCATTCACCTGTATTGGCATGAAGACCAAACACCGTTGAAATATTTCCTGTCCTGGATTATGAAGAAGAATTTAGATCTTATCTTTCCAAGCCACTTATGGCTTGACAGCTTCTCAGCACAATTCAGTATTATTTTGTTACCAGAAATCAGGCCTTTATATGATGGTGGTATTGTCTCTACCTGTACAGTTCTGCTTCATCATTTTATTTCTGCTCTAATTAATCTTCCAGTCATTCCCAGCAGGCTAGAGGAGGTTACATCCTTGAATAGAACAAGGTAGCTGGACAGAGCTGTGAGCATCTGCTCTTTTGAAAGCTTGTTATTTTGGAACCACAAAATAAGTCTTTCTGAAATTTCATTGGGATATCTATCTGAGTAGTTAGTAGCACTTTGAAAAATAGGGTAAGAAGTGTGGAGATTTGCTCAGAGTGGGGAAGATGGGTAAATTGTTTAAAAGACAGTAACAGCATTGTTTTCACTATACTGCTAACTTTATTTTCAGAGGAATTAGCAATAAGCTAACCGTAGTGCTTTTGGAAGTAGTGTCTGAATATGTGCCTGTTAACTGTTAATTATCACCTTTTATATGCTGAGTTCTTTTCTACTGATTTGTTCCACTTAGATGGGCTTAGAATTTGTTGTCCCATCTGTGACAGTTTGTATTGACTGTATGACAGTGTTTTGACTTAATTATTAATGAGCACTGTTACAGAAATTCTGAAAGAAGAAAAGCCAGGGAAAAAAAAAAGGAGTAATATAGTTAAAAATGTGGGCGTCATGGGGGGGGGGTCTCTGTCTAGCAAGATAGATGTGAGATGACATACAACTTTGGGAATTCAGATCAGACTTTCAGACATAGAGTGATGGCAGCAGCAAAGAGTGTGCTTCTTGGCTTAAATATATATGTAAGACTGTCTGACCAGCTCTTGTACAGAGATGGAGTGTGTTGTCACAGGGTGGGCAGAGCAGCTAGAGTTGCATAGTAGTGTGGGTGCAGGCTTTCACATGGCAGATTGACTTGGATTGTAAGCTTTCACTTAAAGCGCAATAAAATTTAAAAAAACATAAAGCAAAAACAGAAATGGGAAAAAGTAAAATAAATCACACCGAAAAGTTAACAATTAAAATAAACCCCATAAACATAAACCACATAAATGTAATCCATTATTGGCTTTGTTTACTTTCAGTTTTTTATTCTGGGACAGACTAGCAAAGCCATCATTTTAAATAAGAATAAATGTGTCGATTTAAAATGTCATTCTTAGTTTTTCTAGAGTTTTTAAAAAGTAAGTCTCCCTTAGTGGAAGATTGGTGTGTCAGTGACCAAACCAACATCATCTGGACACCTGCGCCTTGGTCAGGTTTTCATTAGCTTCTTCCCTTTTGAGTTATAACAGTGTCGCACTGGTGGTTTGGGAAGCATTTGGTGGTGTAAGAAAATAACATATTTTCTATTTTTCTTGAAATTCTTATTTGTTGGAAGTCAGTTTTTCTTCACTTTGCCTAATTTCTTTCTCACCTTTTGTAATTTTTGCTTTTAACAATGTTAAAACAGTGTCTTCAAATTCAGATTTCAGTCACTGTGTTTCTTTTCTAAATTTCTAAAAACTACTGTTAATGACCAAAGGTGCTTTTGAAAGCTGTACATGAATTATTTTTTTTATGAGTAAAGCTTATTTGGAAAATATGACTTATTTAAAGTTTTATTTCTTTTTAAGAAATCAAACTGAGTTCTAGTTTACTTACAGTGAAAACACTGAAGGTGGTCTGGCTTTCCATGAGCTTTTTAGTGTAATGTACTTTATTTATTTTGGTGGTAAAAATACATAGCACAAATTTTGTGATTTTAACCATCATTAAGTGTACAGTTCAGTGACATTAATTACATTCAGTATGTGTACAACCGTCATGACTGTTTCCAAAAGATTTTCATTGCCCCGAACAGAAAGTCAGTACCTCTTCAGCAGTAACTTCCCCCATTTCCACCCCCTACCCACACTGTCCTGTGGTTACCACTAATCTCTGTGCATTTGTCCATTCTAGATACTGCATATGAGTGGGGTTATAAAGTATTTATCGTTTTATGTCTGACTTCTTTGTCTGTTCAGCATAATGTTTTCTAGGTTCACCCATGTCATGTCAGAATTTTATTTCTCTGTATGGCTAAATAATATTCCATCGTGTGCATAGACCACATTTTGTTTATCCTTTCATCTATTGGTTGGCACTTGGGTTGTTTCCATCTTTGGGCTATTGTTGGGAACATCACTATACAAGTCTCTGTCAGAGTGTCTGCTCTTAATTTTTCCTAGTATATACCTAGGAATGGAATTGCTGAATTACACAGTAATTCTGTTTTCTTTAGTGTTTTCTGATACTGAAAGTCATTAAGAGTACTGATGAACTGTTTTAAATACTGTCTTGTTTCATGATACCATTTTATATTTCAAAAAGCCTGTTGGTATAGCTGCTCGCTCACTAGACAGTCCTTGGGTTAATGGAGGCTGGGAAAGGTTGATGTAGTGTCTAACGTGTCAAACTGGACTCAGCTTGACTTGGAGAAAAATCCACATTAGCTTTTCCTCCGTGCTTTGACTTAGTTGGACTTCATATTAACACAGCCACTTGGCATGCAGCATTTTTCTTCTTGCGAAAGTGAATTCTTGTGTCTGAATACCTTTTGAAAAGCCTTGAGCAACAGTTGCTACAGATTTTATTCTTCTAGGTGCTTTGCACAAATAGATTTTTTCTTTTTTTTCATTTGGAAGTTGTCCAGCCATGTATAAAACAATTTTATATCTGTAAACTGCATGGTTTCCACTTGGTTAAGGAGAAACTGTCTCCCATAGCTGAATGATACACATTTGTTAGACAACACAGATGTGTGTAACTGCTTCAGTGTCACTCTAATCTGATTTGATTCCTTCTTGGAAAAAGAGGGTAGTAACATAGAAGTAAGGTGAGCCTCAGCTGGTTTTCTCTTGCTCTCTTACACTCATTCATAACTTCTTTTAGAGATGAGTCCTCACTGATGCTCTCTATTGTCATGTTTTAGACATGCCAGCATTCAAATATACGAGAGAGGAGATTGATAAAAACTGTAGTTGCCAGCAGCTTCCCCAAAGAAAAGTACACATCACACATTGTTTAGATTTAAATTACTAGTAGTTTTTAAATTCATAGATTCAGGCCATTGAAAAATAGAACTGAGACTTCTCATGAGAAATACAGAAACCCAAGATCCAGACTTTTGTTGCTGTATAAGCATTGAAAGCTTGAAAAACCAAAGCAGGAAACCTTATATTTGGAGATTAAAGTGAACTTTGCAAATTGTTCCTCGATGTTAAAGATACCAGTAGACAGATCGCTCTTCACCAGTGCTTAAAGCTCTTCAGTTATTACACCACCATACACGGTTATCCAACCATAGTGAATGTTAAGCCTAGCATGTTATGATAACCCCAGTGCTTCTCTGAGTTTGGTGGGAATAGTTGTAACTGTCATAGGAGGGAGTGCTTGTGACATAATACCAGTTGAGTCCTCCTTTTTTGAACTTCATAGAGGTGGGTCTTAATCAAGAGTTGGCTTATTAAAATAGTAAATTTTCTGTCTCTTTACTGTGACCATACAAGAAGTTACCTGGCATTGAATCGGTTCTGACTCAAGGGACCCTATAGGACAGAGTAGAACTGCCCCATAGGGTTTCCAAGGCTTGACCAAAGCAAATGGCCACATCTTTCTCCCATGGAGCAGCCGGTGGGTTCAAACTACTGATGTTTTGATTGGCAACCAAGTACTTTAACCACTATGCCACCAGAGCTCCTATCATATGAGTGTAGAAAAGATGATACTGCTTCATTCATTCAAGGAATTGTATTATGTTCCAGTCAATTTATTAGGTACAGTGGAAAAATGGTGATAAAATTGACGAAGGTCCCTTCCTTTGTGAAGCTTAACTTAAAATGCAGTCTCCAAAAAAGATAGTCAGTCTTCATTGAAGTTTGTCTTCTGCATTGCTATTTGGATGGTCCTTATTGTCTAAAAACTATTTCTGAAAACACTTATACCTAATAAGTGCCAGGCTTTTTGGAACTGATGTACTTTTATTTGACTTTGAGATGCTCTTTAGCATCTCAAAATTGCCATCAAATAAACTGCTGTCATCAAGTCAGTTCTGACTCATAGCAACCCTGTAGACAGAGTAGAACTGCCCCATAGGGTTTCCAAGAAGTTCCTGACAGATTTGAACTGTCGACCTTCTGTTTAGCACCTGTGGCATTTACCCACTACACCACCAGAGTTTCCCCAATTTGCCATAGCATAGGTGTTTTGTTTCTACTTTTTTTTTCTCCAATAAAACGAAATCTGTGATAATCACAGCCTTAATTACATGTTTGATTGTGACAGCTTGGAAAGTAATAAAATTACACATTAGCCTTTCTTCTGGATATAGCTATCCCACCTTAAGCTAATTTGTAACTGTGACTTGTTTGAAACCCTTTGTTTGTACTTCTTGAATCCACATTTCAGTTATATGAAGCCTGGTGGTCTGAACATCTCACAGGCTTTTTGTATCTTCAGTATCAAGCATCAGCATCTTGGATGTTTTCACAGTTGCCTGACCTTACAGTGTGGCCCTTAGAACGACATATCATGGTGAACTATTGATTACTCTTGGAAGACAGGTGACTGATTCTTCATTCCATAGCAAATTAACACGTTAGGGTTAATATTGGATAACTCTTGCAATAGTTTATTCAGGCAGCTTTCCTTGAAAGGAACATTTAACAGTCATGGATATCTATAGTACTAAAGGAAATCCTGGTGTCATAGTGGTTAAGTACTGTGTCTGCTAACCATGAGGTCAGCAGTTCAAATCCACTCTTTGGAAACTCATATAGAGCAGTTTGGCTCTGTCCTGTAGGGTAGCTATGAGTCAGAACTGATTCAACATCAGTGGGTTTGGTTTTGGTGTTTTAGAGTACTAAAACGATCAAGACCCTAGATGCATCATTTAACATTTATCATTGGCTGTTTTAGCAACTAATTTTTCTTAGAATGTGGCCCTGCTCCTCCTTTTGCATAATGGAGAGACCTAATTTACTCAGCTGCAGACAACTATAGCATCCAAGTTTTCCCACACTCAGGCAGTGTTGGTTTTCCTTAATTTCTTTCAAGTTAAAAAAATGGGCACACTGTTTGGTTTTTCTATAAATGCTGTCTTGTTCCAGGTATGTTTGTGTTTTAAATAATGTTGTGAATTCAGCCTTGTAACAGTAGTTGTATTCTCCTCTTGGATCTTGTTCTTTAAAGGAACTGACATTTACTAAAGTGTCAGCTGCTGTTTGTCTTGACCTGAAAAAGCTTTTGCACAGAAATGAAAACCAGAATTTGCACGCATTGCTGGTGCATCATCCACCACCCCTCCACCAGCTGTGGTTGCCTTCCATGATGTTAACTTAAGAGGGCACTTTGCTGGCAGGTTTTTTCCTTGTTTGAGAGGGGATGCCAGAATGTAGCTTTGGCTGTTACCCTTAAGGCCCAAGGACCACAGAGGACACTGGTCATTTTGTGGCTGAAATCTCAGTAGTGGAACTCTGGTTCCCTTTCAGTAAGTAACAAGCCATCAAGTATATGAAAACCAGCCTAGCACTACACAAACTGAGGCATCTCAACATACTGCTAAGAGGGAGATTACAGGCATGCTATGTACTGAGAGTCTGGCTGTGTCCAGTTTTCACTATGATTTATTTTTGTAGAGAATATGTATATTCCAAAAGAGGAATATAGAGATTTCTGTCTATAGTAAAAAGGAGTGTATCAACTGGTGTATATTTGAGAGATATCACAAGATCATAAAGATCGCGTCTATTCCACTTGTGGCTGCCTATACTGCTTAAATGGTTAGAACAAGTCAGTACATTAATATCTCATTTCAGAATCATTGACATGAAAGTAAGCATACAGGGATAGGTGTCACATACGACCTTTGTTACTTCCGGAGGCAAAAGGATATTCCCTCCAGAGCCATGTGTTATCATTCCTATTCTTTCCATAGTACCTCTGGCTGGTGCCATCACCCCTCAGACCAGAGTTCATTTCTGAAGGTATCAGGGCAGTTCACCCCACTGTCATATTTTCCCCACCACTGTTTGAACCTGACAACTAAGTTTTCTTTTAACTCCTCCATCTTACATCTATGTAAAGTCTCTTATACTAGGTTTGTTTTATAGTTATGAACTCCAGAAGAAAAGTTAAACATTAGGCAAAAAGGAGTTTTAAAATGAGAATAATAGCACAGAAGAATACCCCTTATGTGTTTTATTCCGTTGCCTCATTGGGAAAACTGAGAACCAACATGTTTTTATGCAGAATGTCATCATAAGCAGTTCGATTGCAAATGGACCTGTATTACCTCTTAGTGGAAAAAGTGGTCCCCAAAGATATGACTCTTTGCAGACATCATTCTTAGGTGATACAGATTCATCATGATGCTGACATTCCCTGGGATCCTGGAAGCACTTGTCTTCTTACGGAGCTGTACTGGTTTTGCCTGATGTATGTCCTCTTAGTGACAGACCATTGGAAAGAGGTTGTTGATTCAGATGATAATTTTCTCTGATCAGTCATGTGAGACATCATATCTCAAGAATGTTAGTTTTCTATATGCATTAGAGAAAGAGAAAAGCCTTCTCTACAGTTGTGTAATAAAACTGCACCCTCCCTAGGACTGCTGATTGCCTAACTTTTTTTTTCTTTTACTTGAACTCAGGGGCAGAGGCCTGGCCTCCAGGGGTTTGTCTTAAATATGTCGGGGGAGACCAATTTGGACATGTCAACATGGTGATGGTGCGATCATTAGAGCCCCAGGAGATTGCAGATGTCAGTGTCCAGATGTGCAGCCCCAGCAGAGCAGGAATGTATCAGGGACAGTGGCGGATGTGTACTGCTACTGGACTCTACTATGGAGGTGAGTATGTCTTTGTGAAGCTCAAGGTGAGGGAATTAAGGTAACATTTACAACATTTACTTCATGTTGTTCACAAAACTTGTCCAGCTATGTCAAGGATATGACCTCTTTTAAGCAGTCACCTGATTGCAGATACATGATTTAATTTAGTGGCTGTCTAATTGGTTCCATCTAGGGCTCTCCCTTTTACCCTAGGAATTGAATTAAAATTTAGTGAAGTATGTGAGGTCCTGTATTTTGCATTCTAAGTGACTTACCAGTACTGCAGTTTTTAGTGTATGATCTGTTCGGCCCTGTTGAGAATACTGAAGGCAGTCTCTGTTTTCAAAGTGTCGGACAGGATGACCTTCAAGTTTCCAGCACCTCTGACCCCTTCCCTTCATTGCCTGGACTTTGAGCAAAGTGATCTATACTTACTGTCTCTTTTCCATTTTCCATTCACTCTTCAACCAGGTCTATGCCTTAACCCATGCCTCCTTCTGGTGAAACTGCTTGAACAAAGATTATTAGTGACTGCTCAGTTTCCAAATTCAGCACCTTTTATAGTCTTTATACTAATTGACCTTTGAACTGTCACTTGACACCACACTCCAAATGTGCTTTGTGTATCTCCCTTGACTGACATGACACCTTGCCTGTCTTCTCTCTGAAGGTTCTTCCTCTGCCTCTGTAATGTCTCATCTTTGCCCTGGGATTACTAGATTCTCAGCTGGGCCCTACTCATGCTTGGTGAAGTTGTCTACTCATGGCCTTGGCTACTACTTATGTACCATGTACCTCCCCCCGGCCCCCCCAAAACACCATTGCTACCAGAATTGATTCTGACTAGTAGTAACCCTAAAGGACAGAGTAGAATGCTGCATAGGCTTTCCAGGGATCACTTGGTGGATTTGTACTGTGGTCCTGTTGGTTAGTAGCTCTAGTGCTTAGCCACTGTGCCACCAGGATTTCTGTGCCATATGCCCATTGCTGTCAAGTCAGTTCTGACTCATAGTGACCTTACAGGACAGAATAGAACTGCCTCATACAGTTTCCAAGGAGCACTTGGTGGATTAGTACTACTGGCCCTTTCATGAGTAGTTCAGGGTTTCCATACCATACACAGTGATGCGTTTCTATCTGCCTTTGGCCTCTTTTGAGAACTCCAGATCTTTTTTAACTTATGGACAGAACACATGGATGTGTTACAGATTTCTGAATTGTAACATCGCAAAGCAGAAACTTAACATCCTTCTCTCCCAAAACATTAATATCATCCAGACCCCACTGAGATCATCAGGCCAGAAACCCTGGAGTCCCTCTTTTGTTCTTTCTTATCATCCTTAATTAGGACTAGTTCCTTTTGCGCCCACTGTATTTCATATCTTGGAGGTCCAGACAAGAACAAATACTAAACAGCTGCTGCTGTTTAGGCAGCTCTTGCCTAGACTCACGGCTTACAGGAGTTACTTCAAGGAAATCTGGAATTGATGTTCTTAACCTAAGCTTTTACAGCCAGTAGACACTAAATTTATATATACATATAGAAAATTTATTTATTGTGATTGAGTGAAAGTGTACAATCCAGTTTAAGTTTGCGTGCCCACTTAGATGCAGCTCCTACTACTCTCCTTGCCCAGTGACAGCACACTCTCCTGCTGTTCTATACATGTCATAGCCTCTTAACAATCTCCTGATCCTTCTTCTTCACCTTCTGCACTCCTGTCTAGTAAGAGGCCAGTAGGACGACAATGTATAGATGCATAGAACCATGAAGTACACACACGATGTGGTCCCTCTGTAGACGCTAAATAGTTTTATAATCTCTGAATATTTTAATGTTAGAAATTGTGTCTCGTACTGCTTGTGTGACATCTTTTTTGTGTGTATAACCTTGTGTCTGTTATAGTAAAGCCAGACACCTGTTGTAATAAAGCCAAACACTTGGCAAGGGCCTTAAAGTTCTTCACAGTGTGACCTGACCTTATTTTCACTCTCATCGTAGTCACCTCTTCACTCCCCTACAACCATTCCTTGAAGATGCTGCATGATCTCACCTCACCATGCCATTGTTCATGTTACTACCAGAGCTATCTTTTCCTTTTTCACTCAGCAAACTTCTTTTCAGTCCTCAGGGGGCTGATCAAGTCACCTTTCTTCCCTCTGTCCGCTCCTTTTTCCCCATTTTTCCCACTACTCAAGGAAATTCATCTCTTCCTTTTTCATTAATATTATGCACATGCTTGATGTTACACTAACCACATCATATTTTAGGTTTTTGTTGACTTCCCTTTCTCCTGCTATACTGTAAAGTATTCATTAAATAGCAAGTGAACATGCGATCACATACCAGAATGCAGAGAAGTTATTTGTCTCCTGATCCGTTTATGCTGTTGTTCATTCTTTCTGCCCTTATCCCCATCATGTCCTTCAGGACTTTGTTCTCAGGCTGCCTCTGCTAACAGTCCTCATAGCTATGTGGTTGGTCCCTTCAACTCCTGTTGCACCATCTCCTCACTTCTTTCTCCTTTGCCACTCCATGGCACTTCTTTCTACCCAGTTAATTTGAAAAATATCTCATACCATCTTTAAAACTTAAGGTGGTATGTGTCTGATTTATATTTGTAACTCTTAAAGTGAGCACTCACTGTATTTTTTGTGTCTGTCTTTAAGGGGAGAGAAAGAACAGTATACATGATTTTTTTTTTTTATTCTTTTGATGCAGTGCAATTGCTTCTTAGTGTTTTCCAGTGCTTGAGAACACTAGTCTTGTATTTTTATGTTTAGTGTTAAATTAAAAATAGTTACCATTGTCTGGGAGATTAAATTTTATACTTCGAACAGAGTGTAAATCATAACAAAGAGTTTAAAGCCTTTTTTGGATTTCTGATGGTGAGATATTAGTCAATACTGTGTAGAATCAGGTACCTTCAAGTCATCTTAATTTACCTATTTGTGTTTAAGCAGTGGAACACTTTCCTTGATGAAAACATAAATGGATGCACCTGCCCAAAAAAGAAAAGAAAGCAGTGAAACTTGTTTTTTTGACTTGGGGGCTTCTGTGGCCTGTGCTTTCCAGTCCTTCTCTGTCTAAGGTTACTTCCAGGGCCCTGTGGAGTCTAATTTGCAAACCCTTTGTCTGCTCTAAACCCTGCTGTCCTAGTGGGTTAATTGCTGTGACTGCTAACCAAAAGATGGGCAGTTCAAATCTACCAGGTACTCCTTGGAAACTCTATGGGGTAGTTCTACTCTGACTTCTAGGGTCACTGTGAGTTGGACCTGACTCAACTGCAGTGGGTTTGTTTTTGTCTGCTCTAGTGAAAAAAAGTTAATTCCATTTTACAAACTACCATATTCCATTGAACCCAAACTAATTGGTTGTAAAGTGCGTCCTGATACTAGGGATATTAAAAATGGCTGACAGAAAGTAAATATATTATGTATAAAAGTGAAACTGTGAACATACATTTTTTTAAAAAAGTAAAACTTCCATATCAAGCACGCTTTGCTCTTGTCAGGTTTTTCTGCTCTTACCTTACTAGCTCACTGAGTAGTGGTAAGAGTGTAGATTTACTTGCCCGGACATGAACAAGTAACTGTAGCTCCCTGGTGCCTTAGCTTGCTATTTTAAAGGTTTTTTTTTTTTAATTGTGCTTTAAGTAAAAGTTTACAGTTCAAATCAGTTTTCCATATAAAAGCTGGAACATACACCACTATGCAGCTCTTAAATGTTCTCCCTTCCTGTACCCTTCCCCACGCCTCCACCCCTGTGGCAGCAAAGTTCTTCTTTCCACCCAGTACTTCCCATTTCCATTCAACCAACTCTTGCCACCTATTCTGTCATATTGCCTCTGGACAAGAGCTGCTCAGACAGCCTTGTGCTTACATTTAAGTCAAGAAGCATATTCTTCGCCATCGTCGCTCTGTGTATTACAGTTTAGTCCAATCTTTGAAGAATTGGCTACAGTACTGACTGGTTTCAGCTCTGCACTAAAAGAGAATCCAGGGGCCATGTCCTCAGGGGACCCTGTAGTCTGACAGACTATCAAAGTTGTCTTATAATAGATTTCTAGTTCTGCACTCCCATTTCTCTTCCACTGTATCAGGAACTTTATGTTGAGTTCCCTGTCAAGACAGTCATTGGTGGTGACTGGGCGCCATCTAGTTTTTCATGTCTTGTGCTTGTGTAGTCTGTGGCTCTTATGGCACCTTCTCTTTGCAGGGCTTATATTTTCCTTTTGTCTTAGATGACCTTCATCCTCCTCTGCTCCAGGTGGATTGGGACCAATTGTTGCTACTTAGGTGGCTGCTTGCTAGCTTTTAAGATCCCAGATACTGCTCACCAAAGTTGTACACAGAACATTTAAAAAAAGAAAGAAAAAAAAGGTTATGTCAAGTAGCTTAGATGTTCCCTGAAAACGTGGTCCCCAGACCCTTCTGCCTGCTACTCTGTCCCTCAAAATATTAGCTTATGTTTAGAAAGCCTTTTAGATTGTGGTGTAGTCCAATTGTGCTAACCTCCCTTCTAATGCATGCTGTCATTCCCTTCACCTAACCCAGTTCTTACATATTATCTAATCGATAAATAGCCTTCATCCTTTTTCCCCACTCCTGTAACATTAAAGATTATTTTCTTTTGTTCTTAAATAATTTTATTTTTATTGTGATTAAGTGAAAGTATGCGATCCAGATCGATTTGCGTACCCACCTGTCTGTAGCTCCATCTGCTCTCCTCACCCAGTGACAGCACATTCCTCCTTTTCATTCTGTATTTCTAATATCCTCTTGATGAACACCTGTCCCCTGCTTTCCACTCTCTTCTGTCCCATCTAGAAAGAAACCAGTAGGACAGTCTTCTTTAAATGAATGAAACCATAAAGTACACACCATATCTCACACTGTTCCAGAATCCAGTCCATTTTTATCTGAAGTACCTCAGTACTGGTTTCCAGTCAGACCAACAGCAGGTCTAGGAGCCGGGTTCTGAGGGGACTCTCCAGGCTGTCAGGCCATCAGTTCTGGTCTTTCAGTAGAGTTCTTGAACTACACACCTCTTTTTTTCTCATGTTCCCTCAGGGACTTAACATTGTATCCCCCTTCATAACTGCCTTGGTTGGTGGCCAGGCACCATCTAGTTCTTCTGGTCTCATGTTGATAACAGTCTTCTGTTCATGTGAGTCTGCTTAAACATTCTAAGTCCTTACAATAATGGTTTCATACAATATTTGTCCTTTTGCATCAGACTGATTTCACTGAGTGTATTGTCTTCTAGAAGACTCTGTGTTATGAGATATTTCTTAAAATCATTGTTCTTTAACATTGCATAGTATTCTGTAAACAATTCCTTTGTTACATTTAATTTTCTGTACTGAGTTTTTTTTAATGTTTTTTCATCTTTTTCAATGTTGATGGTTTTGTATTTGCTGAAACTGCATGTTTTTTATTTTGATATATAGGATTATTAGTTTCCTTTGTGATTACCTTAATATTTACTCCTGTTTTTCTGAATTTGAACCAGTCTTTAATTTCTTTACATTGCCATGACTTCTGTGTGAAAAATCTATGACTACATTTTCTTTTGGGTGTGTTGTTTACATGATGACATCTCTGTTTCTCTATTTTCAGTGTTTCGCCTATGCTTTATTTCTATGATTCCCTTATTTGGATTGATGTCTGGTTGCTCTGTTCTGTGTTCTGGTCTGAGGTTGTACTTGGTTAGTGGTTTTCTAAGCAAAGAACTCCCTTTAGTATTTTCTTATAATTTTGGTTTAGGTTTTGCAAATTCCATAAATTTCTGTTTACCTGAAAATGTCCAAATTTTGCCATCATATTTGAGAGGCAGTTTTGTTGTATATATAATTCCTGACTGGCAGTGCTTTTCCTTCCAGGCTTTGTGTATGTCATCCCATTGCCTTCTTGCCTGTGTAGTTTCTGCTGTGTCCAAGCTGTCTTACAGTTTTTCCTTTGTAGGTTATTTTTTTGTTTGTCTCTAGCCACTTTTAAAACTGTCTCCTTATCTTGACTTTTGGCTAGTTTGATTATAATATGCCATGATGTCTTTCTTTTGAGGTCTACCTTGTGTGGAATTTGATGAGCATCTTGGATAGGTACCTTCTCATCTTTCGTGATATCAGGGAAGTTTTCTGTCAACAAATCTTAAACACTTATCTCTGTATTTTCTGGTATTCTCCTCGTTGTGAAACTCCAGTCACTTGTAGATTCTTCTTCAGAGTCCCGCATAATTCTTCATTGTTTCTTTTTTTTTTCAAGCAGTGCTTTATTGACAGACAAGCACGTCCGTCTGGGGAAGAGTAAGAATAGTTTCTCCAAGACTGTCCCACTTGGGTTAACAATTCCAGTAGCTTTTTTTTTTTATGACTAAGTGAAAATGTACATTCCCTTTTAAATTTACGTGCCCACCTATATGCAATTTCTGCTGCTCTCCCTGCCCGGTGACAGCACACTATTCCTCTCTTCTCCATACATGTCTCATCCCCTCAACAGTCTCTGTTCCCCTCCTCTCCACCCATTCCCCTTCCTTCAGCCAGAGGTCAGCAGGATGATATCCTATAGATGCATAGAACCATAAAGTGCGTCCAATATATGGTCACTCTTCATCGCCAAGTCCAATCCATTTGTATCTGAAGAGTGGACCTTCGTTATGATTTATGGGCAAGGGCAGCATCAGGGCCAGGGGCCATGCTCCCAGGGGAAGCCCGAAGCCGCTGGACCATCAGTTGTGGTCTTTTAGTGGAGATCTCAGGGTGTACCCCTTTTTATTCTTTTTTTTTTTTTTAACATAACTGAGTGAAAATATACATTCACATGTAAATTTACATGCCCCCCTATATGCAGCTTCCACTGCTCTCCCTGTCCGGTGACTGCACACTATTCCTCTCTGCTCCATACGTGTCTCATCCTCCCAACAGTCTCCTTTCCCCTCCACTCCGTCCACTCCCCTTCCTCCAGCCAGAGGTCAGCAAGATGATATCCTATAGATGTGTAGAACCATAAAGTGCTTCCAACATACGGTTATTCTGCATTGCCAAGTCCATTCCATTCCTGTCCAAAGAGTGGACCTTTGTTATAATTTATGGGAACGGGCAGCGTCAGGGCCGGGGGCCATGCTCTCAGAGGAACCCCCAAACCCCTGGACCATCAATTGAGGTCTTTTAGTGGAAATCTCATGATGCACCTCTTTTTATTCTTGTGTTGCCAGTGAGGCTCCTCTCTGTGAGCTCCGTCATGGCTATCACTGGTGGTGGCCGGGCACCATCTGGTTCTTCTGGTCCCAGGTCGATGTAGGCACCCGCTCTTCTGGGTCTCTCTGTCTTCTCGGTTGTCTTTACCGCATGCCATTTTGGCCCTCGGTGAGCATCCGTTCCTGCTGAGTTGGGACCATTTGCTGTGTCCTTGGATGGCAGCTTGGCGGCTTTTAAGACCCCAGACGCCACTCACCAATGTGGGGTGCAGAGAGCCCTCTTAGCAAAACGCTAGTTGTGCCAATTGGCCTGGAATTCGCCTAAGAGCATGGTCCCCCGCCCCCCGCCCCAGCTACTCTATCCTTGCAGTATTGAGTTAAGATGGAAGGAGTACTCAAGTTATGCTGAAGTCCACTTAATGTTGTTCTTGTTCCTAATGTGTGTTGTCACCGCTTTCTCCCAACTAGATTTCTAGTAACTACCTAAACTAAACCCTCCCCCCCTTGCCCTCCCTCCCTCCCTCCCCTCCCTTGCAGCTGTCAAAGAGTCTTTTCTTCTATACACAAGTCTGTTTTGAGATCTTATCGTAGAGGTCTCATACAGTATTTGTCCTTTTGTCGCTGACTACTCTCACTCAACATAATGTCTTCCAGTTGAAACCAGGTTAGGAGATGTTTCCTGGAATCATCGTTATTCTTTATCATTGCGTAGTGCTCCATTGAGTATATGTACCACAGTTTACCTATCCATTCTTCTGTTGTTGGGCATCTGGGTTGATTCCACCTTTTTGCTATTGTGGACTGTGCCGCGATAAACATTCTTGTGCATGTGTCTGTTGGTGTGAAAGGCCTTGAATCTGTAGGATATATTCCAAGTAGTGGAATTACTGGGTCAAATGGTATGTCGATACCCATTGTTTTAAGGAAGCGCCAGATTGCCTTCCAAAGAGGCTGGACCATTTTGCAACCCCACCAACAGTGTAGGAGGGTTCCACTTTCTCCACAGCCTCTCCAGCATTTGTTGTTTTGTGTTTTCTGGATGATGGCCAATCTTGTTGGGGTGAGATGGTATCTCGTTGTTGTCTTGATTTGAATTTCTTTAATAGCTAAAGATCGTGAACATGTCCACATGTGTTTTTTGGCTGCCTGGATCTCCTCTTTAGTGAAGTATCTGTCCATCTCCTTTGCCCATCGCTTAATTGGATGGTTTATCTTCTTCTTATTGACATTTTGTAGTATCTTATAGATTATGGAGATCAGGCGTCGATCTGACATAGAGTTGCCAAATATTTTTTCCCACTCTGTGGGTGTTCTTTTAATTCTGTTAATAAAGTCTTTGGGTGAGCAAAAGTGTTTGATTCTTAATAGTTCCCATTTATCTACTTTCTCTTCTGTTGATTGAGGTTTCTTTGACAGATTTTGGAGTCTGTCCTCATTGTGTATTAAAACTTCCATTGTTGTTCCTACCTTTTCTTCCATGAGCTTTATCGTTTTAGATTTGATATTTAGGTCTTTTATCCAGTTGGAGTTGGTTTTTGTATAAGGTGTAAGATATGGATCTTGATTCAGTTTATTGCAGATGGATAACCAATTTTGCCAGCACCATTTGTTGAAGATGCTGTTTTTACCCCAGTTTAATGTCTTAGGGCCTTTGTCGAATATCAACTGTTCATAGGCAGATGGTGTCATCTCTGGGACCTCAATTCTGTTCCATTGATCGATCTGTCTGTTCTTGTACCAGTACCAGGCTATTTTGACCACTGTGGCAGTGTAGTATGTTCTAAGGTCGGGTAATGAGAGGCCTCCCAGTGTGTTCTTCTTCTTTAGTAGTACCTTACTTATCCGGGGCTTCTTCCCTTTCCAAACAAAATTGGTGATTTGTTTCTCCATCTCATTAAAAAATGATGCTGGAACTTGTATTGGGATTGCATTATATAAATAAATTGCTTTGGGTAACATAGACATTTTCACAATGTTAAGTCTTCCTATCCATGAGCAGGGTAGGTTTTTCCATTTATCTAAGTCTCTCTCAGTTTCTTGTAGTTAAGGGCTTGTAGTTCTCTTTGTAAAGGTCTGTTGTTTCTCTGGTTAGATTAATTCCTAGGTACTTTATCTTCTTAGGGGCTATCACAAATGGTATAGATTTGATAATTTCCTCCTTAACAGTCTCGTTGTTGGTATAAAGGAATCCTACTGATTTACTTATGTTTATCTTGTATCCTGAGACTTTGCTGAACTCTTCTATCAGTTTGAGTAACTTACTTATAGATTCCTTGGGGTTCTCTGCATATACAATCATATCATCTGCGAACAGGGAGATTTTAACTTCCTCTTTGCCGATGCAGATGCCCTTTATTTGTTCGTCTTGTCTAATTGCTCTGGCTAGAACTTCTAGCACAATGTTGAATAGGAGAGGTGACAGTGGGCATCCTTGTCTAGTTCCTGATCTCAAGGGAAAGTCTTTCAGTCTCTCTCCATTCAGGATGATGTGGGCAATTGGCTTTGTATAAATGGCCCTTATTGTGTTGAGGAATTTGCCGTCTATGCCCATTTTGCTAAGAGTTTTTAGCATGAATGGGTGTTGGACTTTATCAGATGCCTTTTCGGCATCAATGGACAAAATCAGGTGATCTTTGTCTTTTGTGTTATTTATGTGGTTAATCACATTAATTGTTTTCCTGATGTTGAACCAGCCTTGCATCCCTGGTATGAATCCCACTTGGTCATGATCGATTATTTTCTTGATATGTTGTTGTATTCTGTTGGCAAGAATTTTGTTGAAGATTTTTGCATCTAAGTTCATGAGTGATATCGGTCTGTAGTTCTCTGTCTTTGTTGGATCTTTTCCGGGCTTAGGTATCAGGGTTATGCTGGCTTCATAGAATGAGTTTGGGAGTACTGTCAAATAGTTTCAATAGTATTGGGGATAATTGTTCTCTAAATGCTTGGTAGAATTCTGCCGTGAAGCCATCTGGGCCCGGACTTTTTTGGGTTGGCAGTGTTTTGATGACCTTTTCAATCTCTTCCTTTGTGATGGGTTTATTAAGTTGTTCTGCTTCACGTTGTGATAATTTGGGTAGGTGGTATGAGTCAAGGAATTGGTCCATTTCCCCTAGGTTTTCAAATTTGTTGGAGTACAGTCTTTCATAGTATTCTGTTATGATGTTTTTGATTTCTGTTGCATCTGTGGTGACAACTCCCTTCTCATTTCTAATTTGGGTTATTTGTTTCCTTTCCTGCTTTTCTTTAGTAAGTTTAGCCAGTGGTTTATCAATTTTGTTGATCTTTTCAAAAAACCAGCCTTTGGTCTTTTTGATTTTTTCAATTGTTTTTCTATTCTCTAATTCATTTAGCTCTGCTCTAATCTTTATGATCTCCTTTCTTCCAGTGCCCGAGGGGTTCCTCTGTTGTTCTCTTTCTACTTGTTCAAGCTGTAGAGTTAGTTCCTTGATTTGGTTTCTTTCTTCCTTCCCGATGTGTGCATTTATGGAGATAAACAGACCTCTGAGCACTGCTTTGGCTGTATCCCATAGGTTCTGGTAGGAAGTGTTTTCGTTCTCATTGGAATCCATGAATTTCTTTAATTGATCCCTGATTTCCTCTATAACCCATGTTTTTTTGAGCAAGATGTTGTTCAGTTTCCAAGAGTTCCACTTTCTATCTCTGTTTTTTCTGCTATTGATTTCAACTTTGATGGCTTTATGATCTGAGAAGATGCTTTGCAATAGTTCAATGGTATGGATTTTGTTGAGCATTGCATTATGGCCTATCACGTGGTCAATTCTGGAGAATGTTCCATGTGCACTGGAGAAGAAGTTGTAGTTGTCTGCTGATGGGTGGAAAGTTCTGTATATATCAATGAGGTTTAGTTGGTTAATTGTGTCAATGAGGTCTTCTGTATCTTTACTGAGCTTTTTTCTAGATGATCTGTCTAGTAATGAGAGTGGAGTGTTAAGGTCTCCCACTATTATTGTGGAGTCATCTAACTCTCTTTTGAGCATAGTCAGTGTTTCTTCGACATATTTAGGTGCTCTGACATTAGGTGCATAAATGTTTAATATAGTTAAGTCTTGCTTGTGTACTGAACCTTTCAGCAGTAAATAGTGTCCATCTTTGTCCACGATGGTGGATTTGACATTAAAGTTGATTTTGTCTGAGATTAGAATTGCCACCCCTGCTCTTCTTTGTTCATTGTTAGCTTCATATATATTCTTCCAACCTTTAATTTTCAGTTTGTTCCTGTCTTTAGGTCTCAAGTGAGTTTCTTGTAGACAACATATGGATGGGTCGTGTCTTTTGATCCAAGATGACACTCGGTGTCTCTTTACTGGAGCATTCAGTCCATTCACATTCAATGTAATTATTGATAGGTATGTGTTCACTGCTGCCATTGTGATATGTTTATTTTTATGTTGATGTTTTCTCTGTTGTTCTTATTAGTCTGTTCTGAGACACTTTTTTTGTGAGTTGATTTTTCACCTTTTTCAGAGCTGGTTTTATAGTTGTTGAGACTCGTGTGTTAGATTTCTTGAAGTGGTATGATACATCTTTGTTGAGCTTTACAGCTGCCCCTATGAACCCCCTTAATAAACTATTTATAAACCCAATTTTAATTACTGCCAGTCTGGTCATCTTCCTCTCCATCTGGAAGGAGTATAACAACTGTAGTACATCCCTCTTTTATTATGATGACACCATGGTTTTCATGATGATCCCTGGATTGCTTCTTTCCAAATCAAAGCTGTGATTGACTTTGGAGCCTTCCCTAAATGAGTATTGAGTAGTGTGTCATTCTAAAATATAAAGTTAGTGGTTTCGTTCTTCTAAGCCAAAGCCAAGAACTTCTTTCAGTATTTCTTGTAGTTTGGGTTTGGTTTTTACAAAGTCTCTGAGTTTCTGTTTATCTGGAAATGTTTTAATTTCTTTTTCATGTTTGAAAGACAGTTTTGCAGGATATATAATTCTTGGTTGGTAGTTCTTCTCCTTCAAGACTTTGAATGTGTCGTGCCACTGTCTCTGTGCCAGCATGGTTTCTGCTGAGAAATCTGATGAGAGCCTACAGGGTTTTCCTCTGAATGTTAGCTTTGCCTTGAGTCTTGCTGCCTTTAAGAGTTGCTCCTTATGTTTCATTTTGTTACGCTTGATTATAATATGTCTTGGAGTCTTTCTTTTGAGATCTATATTGGGTGGCGTACGATATGCATGTGAGATGTCTATATTCTCTTCCTTCATGATTTCTGGGAAGTTTTCTTTCAGCAGCTCAGCAACAATACTCTCTGTGTTCTCAGATGTCTCACCCTGTTCAGGGACTCCAATTAATCGAAGGTTGTTCCTCTTAATAGAGTCCCACATGCTTCTTAATGTTTCTTCATTTTTCTTGTTTCTTTTTTCTGATTTCTGCTCATAGACACTGGTATCAGTAGCTCTGTGTTCCAAGTCAGAAATTCTTTTTTCCATTTGTTCCATTCTGTTTTCTTGGGTTTGCATGGAAGCTTCTATGTCTTTGATTTTGTTCTTGATCTGTTGGATTTCAGAGTACTGGTGTTCCATCAGATCGAACCACTTGCTTAATTTTTCATTTTGTTCTGCTGCATTTTGTATAAGGTCTAGAAGGGCCCTGTATATAATCAATTTGTATTCACTTCCTGATGCTTTCCTAAAAGTTTCTTTGTCTGGAAAACTCCTTGGTTGCTTTGTTTGGGAGCCTTCTGAAGCCATGAGTGATTGCTTGTATGCCACAATTGTCTGTTGCTTTTTGGGTCCCATGTGAGTATATAGAGGCTGGAAGAGGTACTGTAAGGATGGATTGCAAATGTTTCTCTAGGCTGTCTTCAAATGTAAAGCAAAAGGTATCTGACGAGTTCACAAGTCAGTTAGGTTTTCAGGTGTAGAGGTCCCTCTTCCCATCTGACAAAGTAAGCGCCACTGTATCCAACCCCAGATGATAACAAACTAGTTCAGAATACAGCACTGCTACTGCCCTGGTGGCCTCTGCTGACAGGGCCTAGCCTTATCCAGCACTGCGTCGAGTACTGGTTTTGTGATAGAAAAGCGCTCTCTTGTCGGCAGGGTCTGGCTCCCAAGCTGAGAATTAGGTCCAGCTGCGGCCACCGTAGCCAAGATGGCGTCCTCCACACAGGCAGCCGACAGGGGGGCTAAAGATGCCCAGAGGCAGCGATTCCTCTGCTTCTGTTGCAGGGCCCCCAATGTAGGCAGCACTATGCAAAATCACTACTTTTCTGATGGAGAAGCGCTGTCCCGTTAGCAGGCGCTGGCTCCCGGGCTAAGAACGTGGTCCCGCTAAAATCTCGGTACCAACGTGGCGTCCCGCACCCTGACCACGGAGTTCTGCACAAACCCCACTGAGGCAGCTACAAAACAAAAGGCTCAAATTGTCTAGATTAACAGAGTCCCGAGCCTGGCTCTCAGAACATGGGAATTTCGCCTGCCTATCCCCCCAGCAGCGCGTCTGAGTCCAGCCGCCGGGCAAGGCCCAGCTCCGCCCGCCAGCCGAGACCGAGGAAAAAAAGTCAAAATGGTGCGTTTACCTTCCGTCCGTGAGAGCCGGGGCTAGCCAGGAGCGGGAGTCAGCGAAAGAGAGGAGATTTTTCACTGAATGCTATAAAGTCCCGATTAACAGGTCTGTGCCGTGTCCTGAGGCTGATTAGGTGCTGAGAAGACTCTGTTTGATTGTCAGTTCAGGTCTTGGTTTCCAGAGGCATAGAAAGAGACGTGTCCTTAGTCCGCCATCTTGACTCCGCCCCCCCTTTTTATTCTTGTGTTGCCAGTGAGACTCAACTTAGTGAGCTCCATCGCAGCTATCACTGGTGGTGGGTGGGCGCCATCTGGTTCTTCCGGTCCCAGGTCTATGTAGGCACCCAGTCATGTTGGTATCTCTATCTTCTGAGTTGTCTTTACCCCATGTCATTTTGGTCGTCGGTCAGCATCCGTTCCTTCTGAGTTGGGACCATTTGCTGTGCCCTTGGATGGCAGCTTTCATTGTTTCTTGATGTCTTAAAATTCTCTTGTCTAATTTTTCCTCAAATATGTTAAATGTTACATGTTTTATCTTCAGTCTCACTAATTCTGGCTTCTATAGCTTTAATTTTGCTACTTTGACTTTATGTTGAGTTGTCTAATTCTGTAATTTTGTAAGTAATTTTGTGAATTTCTAATTCTTGCCATGCAGTTCTTTCTTGCAGCTTTTTCAAATTGTCGTTTTGCTCTGCTGCATTTTGCCTCAACTATTGCCTCATCTCTTGAAGAGTTTCAAATGTTACTGTTTTGTATTCTGCCTCTGATAATTCCAAGAAGTTGTGTTCTTCTGGAAAATGTGATGCTGTGTGTAGGGGAGCTTTCTGAAGAGATCATTTTCCAGTCCTTTAAGTGCTTTGATATGGACTGCTGTTTCTGAGCCATCAGTAAATTACAGTTACTTATGTTTGCCTGCTGTATTTTATCTTCTTGTTTTAAAACTGACATTCATTTTTCTTATGTGGATTCAGCTCAGGTGCCCTGGTTGTCAATCACCAATTGTGTGGTGTAGGCTCTCATCTACTGTCATAGATGGGCAGGGGTGATTGACAGAGGCACAGATGTCTGGCTGCAGCTGCTGAGAAAGGCAGGGGGCTAACAGCTATCTCTGAGTGCCTGTGAGGTTGGTGTATCTGTTTATGTCTCAATCTAGGGAAAAGAATAGTTTTCGTCCCAATTTTCTGCCTTAGGGGAGTCAGCAGGGAAAAAAAAAATACTTTTTTCCTTCTTCCCCGATTTTGCCACTCTGCCCCCTCCAAGTCTCAGAGAATGGCTCAGGGTGAGCTTAAGAGCCCTACTTCTGGCTCAGTTAATGGCATCAGACTCTAGCCCTCGCACATTAGAGAGAAGGGTGCAGGGAGCACTGGGAGAAGGAAGACAGCCCATACTGAAGGAAAGATTAAGATTTGTGCCTGGTAGATTACACATAATGACTTAGCTTTCAAGAATCTGGTGCTGTCCCTCACTGGCTCTAGAGGCTCAAGTCTCTCCAGACAATTCACCTCTATCAACTTCCATTTGGGGTTGTGACTGCTTCTTACCAGGTCAGGTCCTTGTAATCTTCTCTGCTTTTGGTGCTGGTGTCCCTTCCCTCTTGCTTAGTCCAGTTTCTCAACTCTGTCTTTGATATTCAGGGCTTCTAGGATGTCATATGTACTGCTTTCACTTGTTCTTTTGGTTCTGTGTTGTTGGAGTGGGTCACAGGATGAAGCTTTTTACCCCACAAGGATTTTTTAAAATCTGTTTGTTTTTGGTGAAGTGGTTTCTTTTGTAGTCTCTATTTGGTCTCCTCTGGAAAAAATTTAGTTTATTTTTATATCACTTTTGTTGTTTCCACTCATTTTTCTTTCTCGAAAGGAATTTTTACTGTGTTCAGTCTTTATGTGGAGACCTGCTAGTGTATTGGTTAAGAGCTTGGCTGTGAACAAAAAGGTCACAGTATGAATCCACCTGCCACAGTACAGTCCCTGTGTTTTGGAATTTATTCAACAGTAGCATTTTGTTTTTCAGTCATTTATGCATTGGTTTTTCTTCACCTCCCATTTTAGTTTGGTTGCATTCTCTCAGAGTTGTATAGTCAGTGCTTCATTATGTGAAACATATTGAAAAGCTGACTCCACTCCACTAAATACCTTTAGCTTCACCTATTCATTAGTAACCCTGTCTCCCACCACGCAAATTTCCAGCTCCGTTGATTGAGAACCACTGAGTATCTTATTTATTGGCAATGTAAAGTCCATTTTATTTTTTTTGACTCTGATTCTCCTTCCAACTCCATCCCCTCAAGGAAATTTGTTTCTTAGATAAAAGCTAATGTTTATCCTAGTATCTGCTATATGATAAGCATTGTATTGGGCTTTTTGCATATAAAGTACCTTATGAGAGAAATATTCAGTATATTTTATGGATGAGGAACCTAAAGAGCAGAGAGGATTAGTGATTGTCTTGAGTTCTAGTAAAGGTTATAAATTAGCTAGAAATTATAGTTGATAAATTTAGTTAGAAATTGACAAGTATGTGGTCTTTGTCATTTATTGTGGTGAACAACATATGAAACTGTTCACCCCAGATTAGTAAATAAGTATAAGGAAACGCCGTCCATCCCTGCCAGGGATTGGAAATTTAAAGAGAGACTTTGGCACTGTCGGAAATTACTGTGAGTTTGGTAAACAGATGCCAACTATGCCTACAAGCAGAATTTTTTATTTTTTATTTTATTATTATAATTGAGTGAAAATGTACATTCCCATATAAATTTACATACCCACCGATATGCAGCTTCCACTGCTCTCCCTGCCTGGTGACAGTACACTATTCCTCACCACAGTGGTGACAAAATGTGTAATTTTCCCATATAAGCAAGCCCATGCTTACCTTACTGGGTCATCTGCCCCCAGGAGACCTGGGTTCAGACAGTTTCTTGGCAGTACACCACGTGAGCAGCCATCACCTGGCAGTAGGTGCTTACATGTGGCTGTGATGCTGAACAGGTTTCAGTGGAGCTTTCAGACTAGTGTGGTCTAGTCTTCTCTAATCAAGAAGGTGGCACAGGACCTGGTAGGGCCTCATTGCATCGTGCACGGGGTTGCCATGAATTGGGGTTCTCCTGAACGCAGCTGGCAGCAAAAATAGTCAGCAGTGGTGTGCTGCTTCTCCTGCTAGCAAACTGCTGCCTTGTAAAATTCCACAGGAGAGTCTTACCTTGCTGTGTAAACCACACGGAATGTTTATTTTCTTAAGTCTTTATAAGTTGTTCTTTAGCTTCTCCATTCTACAGCATGTCTTCCCTAACCAGGTAATGTAGGACATTCCCTCCTTATTCCTCTCTTGTATTTTAACTGACTTGTAAAAGAAGCTCTGGTTTCATACAGACTTCATCTTACTCTAGTAAGACATTGACCCAGATGGTCGTTTCTCCCAGTGCTTGCCCTTTGGCCTATTGACCCCACGTTGAGAATTTCCCCTTTTATATGTTGGACTTGAAAAGGCTGCCTCATTTGCTCTGAGAAGAACCTTCATAAGATGTTCACAGTTTCGATTCAGAGTTATGTAGTCGAAGGCAACTGGAAATGGCTGTACTCTTCAGACTAAATGTGAGTTCCATGATCCTGAGCCTCTATGGAGCATAGCAGAATAAATGGGATGAAATAGAGATTCTTCTGTAAAGTATAGTAATTAACAAGGTATTTCTATGTCTATGTGTGAAGCATTACATGTCTTAATTGCTTTGTCATTTACTGTAGATAGTGTTAATGTGTGCTGTTAGTTTAGCACTGTTCGTTTTATAGTTTTATCACTTCTTAGCAGCTCCTTTCTCCCTAAGAAAGAAAAGATTAGGATTTGATAGAAGGGACAAAAATATAAATACAATTTGAAAGCATTACATTTTTAAAAAATGATAGCCAGAGCCTTTCTGTTAAAGCAATATTTTTGGCCTGGGATTTTAGGTACCAAGGATTCTGGATTAAAGGAATTGCTAGTTTAAAAAAAGAGAAAGCTCTGGTGATATAGTGATTAAGCACTCATCTGCTAACCAACAGGTCAGCAGTTTGAACCTACCAGCTCTGTGGTAGAAAGATGTAAGCAGTCTGTTTCTGTAAAGATTACTGTCTTGGAAATCCTGTGGGACAGCTCTGTCCTGTAAGGTCAGCAGCAGTAAATTGGTTTTTTCCTTTTGTTTTAGTTTTAACCAAGTGTAATTGTTTGTCAAAATATTAGTAAGCTTATTACTAAAAAGAGAATAGTTGTGAAACTATTGACCATTTTAAAGATTAAATACTTCAGTATGACTTCCTTTTAAATGTATATATTTTTTATATATGTGTATATATGTAATATTTTCTTTACATTTATCTCTCAGTATTAGAGATACACTTGGGCTTGTTTTCTTTTGTAATTGATGCAGGAAAGCATCACAGTCTGTGCAGTGTACTCTTCATTTTCTCAAAGCCCCTTCTGCCATGAGTGTCTCCTTTCATTCAGCTGACTGAAGGAGCAGGGGCAGGACAACAGTGTGCTATGTGTGTATACATGTGGGTTCATTATTTACATGGGCACCTGATAGATACATCTATAGAATTTATGTATGTAGAGTTGTTTGTGGTATCCACATTATTAATCTTTAATATCAGAATCTGCAGGGACAAGGGCCAAAAGCAAAGCTGAGTGAATGACAGCAGAAGGGCTGTGGGATACAAAGTCACTAAGAGTAGTGGCATCAGTGTGAAGAGTGGATTTGGTAACTATTTGGTCACCACTTTGACAAAAGTCATGCCTGCAGTAAGAAAATGACCCCAAATGACAGCAACAGTTATTTCTATCTTTCTGGAATGAGTCATTGATACAGTATACACTAAATTTTTATAGGCAGAACTTTTACTAGTTTTTTACTATATGTATACAAAGAGGTAATACAAATATAAGAATTATTATTAAAAATTTCTCCCCAGTCATAAATGTGAGTGACAGTAAAAATGATTTGCCGGTTCAGAGTTATGTAGGACATCACACAAAATGAAAGGAGGCTGGTAACGAGGTCTATTTTGAGCCATACTTGCATGTTTTTCGTTACTACTTGATTCCTGCTTTTGTCTTTTTTTGTTGTTGTGCTGTAGGTGAAAGTTTGCATAGCACATTAGTTTCTCATTTAACAGTGATGACACAAATTATTTTGGGACGTTGGTTGTCAGTGCCACAACATGTTAACACTCTCTCCTTCTCCACCCTGGGCTTCCTGTTTCCGTGCATGCAGTTTTCGTGTCTCTTGCTGCCTTGTCTTTGCTTTTGTCTCTGAGCCATCAGTAAATTGTTGAATGTATTTATTGTGTTTGCTTACTGTGTTGTAGTTTCTTGTATTCTTTTGTTTTGAAATGTCCAAATAAGCTGGTCATGTGTACTGTTTGATTATTGGTGCCTTTGAAGCTCTAACATCCTGTTCCCAGGTAGTTAGGGCTGTTATTAGACATGTGAGACCAGTCTATATACTTCTTGTATAAATTTAGCTGACGTATCCAGGTGGTCAGTCACCAAGTATGTGGTACCGGCTCTGACCTACTGTTATAGAGGGCCAGGGGTGATTGGCTGCACATGCTGAGAGAGGCAGGGGGCTGACAGCCATCCTTGGGTGTCTTTGAGGAAGGCATCTCACCTTATGTCTGATCTTAGGTAAAGGATCTGTTTCTGCCCTGAGCTTATGGCTCAGTGAAGTCGGCAGATTTTTTTCCCCTTCCCCCTGCTTGTTAAATTGTTCCCTCTCCAGGTCAGGGGGATTGGCTCAGGGTGTGCTTAGGGAGTCCTATTTTCAGCTCAGGTAGTGGTGTCAGACTCTGGAGCTGGGCACAGGGTGGTACAGAGAAGCACTGGTGAAAGGTAGAGAGGTGTATCTGAAAGAAAAGTTTTTAATCTGTATGCAGTAGGTTAGATGCGGGCCACTTAGCTTTTGACTACTGGGTGCCACTTTTCATTGGTTTTGGAGGCCCAAGTGTACTCTCTGCTGCTTCATCCTCTCCTGCTGAGGAGGGAGCCCTCTGAACACTACTCCTCTGTTTACCACGCTGGCTGCAGCTGATGCCTCATGAGTCACGTCTGGCCAGTCCTGGGTACTTCTGGATCTACTCTCCTTTTGCTGTCTCTGAATCTGATTTCTCAGTTTGTCCTTTGATGGTTCAGGGCTCCTAGAATGTAGTATATAATTAATTCCTTTGTTCTTTTGGGTATTTGTTGTTAGAGGGATCACAGGAAGCTTCTGACTACTCCATTGTCTTGGCCCCACTCACCTCATTTTTGGTTTTGAGTGGGAGTGCCCGTTAGTCTCCTGTACATGAATTGAACTATGAAGCACAGTCCTCATCTGTGTTATTATTGGCCCTGTAGATCAGTCTTATCTTTGGCTGAAGCGTGAGCCTCAGGAGTGACTTGAGTACTGAGTTTAAAGGGTATTCAAGGGTCTTCCTCTCGGAGTTTCTCAGGTGTCTGTCAGAGCAGCAACCCTAGTCTTTGTATGTTTGTATGAATTTCAGTTTTGTTCTCCTCTGTCCAGGACCATCTGTTGTGATCCTTGCCAGAGTTGTCTGGTGGTAGTTGGGCACCATCTAATTCTGTCTGGGCTTAATCAGGTAGAGGCTGGAGTTAGTAGTTGTGGTCCATTAGTTGTCTGGACTAGTATTTCCTTTGTGTCTTTGGTGTTCATTCTCTTTTGCTGTAGCCAGGATGGGACTAGTAGATGTATCTTAGATGGCTGCTCACCGCAGTCAAATGTAGATTTTCTCTTTTTGTAAATTGTGCTTTTTAAGTGAAAGTTTATAGCTCAAGTTAATTTCTCATATAATAGTTTATACACACATTATTATGTGACCCTAGTTCCTCTCTTTATAATGTGATAGCACACTCCTCCTTTCCATCCTGGATTCTCCATGTCTATGCAGTCCGCTCCTATTCCTTTCTGTCTTTTCATCTCACCTCTGGACTGGAACTGCCCATTTAGTGTCATGTGTCTGGTTGACCTAAGAAGCATACTCTTCATGCGTACCATTTTATGTGATACAGTCCAGTCTAATGTCTAACTCTGAAGAGTTGCCTTTGGGAATGGTTTTAGTTTGGGGTTAGCAGAGAGTCTGGGGGCCATGTCTTCTGGTGTTCATCCAGTCTCAGGCAGAACATTAAGTCTGGTTGTTTGACTAGAATTTGAGCTCTGTATCCCACCTTTCTCCTGTCGCATCAGGGAGTCTCGTTGTGTTCAGCCCAGAAGGTAGGTCTCTCATGGCGTTTTGAATGTGTCTGTGAAGCTTATGTGACTTGACCTTGCTGAGGCTGTGCTGACTTCTCCAATGTTGTGTACTGTTTTACCCTCCACCAGAGTTATTGCTTTAATCTACTGTGCAGTTATTGATCTCCACTGCTTACTTTCCCTCCTTTGGAACCACCAAAGATTGTTTTGTTGTGTGTGGAAACATTTTCATATGGTATCTCTTGTTTTGTGATTGACTAATTTTGCTTAACATGATGCTTTCCAGATTCACGCATGCAAAGCATGAGATGTTTTGTAGATTGATCATTGTTCTTTATTGTTGGCATAGTGTTGCATTGTGTAGTGCACTGTAGTTTGTTTATCCATTCACCTATTGATGAGCACTTAGATTGTTTTCTGTGTTTTTGCTGTTGTGAATAATGCTGCAGTGAACATGAGCATGTGTTGTTTCTCTATGATATATTTCTAGGTGTGGGATATTTGTATTTTTGGCTTTTTAAGGAAGTGCTTTATTTTCCAAAATACCTTGTCATTTCCACCAGCAGTATAAAAGAGTTCCATTCTCCAACATTTGGTATTTTCTGTGTTTTTGATTTGTGCCAGTGATGTCAGGATCAGATGATTATCTCATTACAGTTTTTGAATTGCATTTGTCTAATGGCTAGCAATCTCTAGCATTTACTCATGTTTCTGTTAGCTGCCTGAATGTCTTCTTTAGTGAACTGTGTATTCATATCTTTTGCCCATTTTTAATTGGATTATTTGTCTTTATTTTAGAAGTTGTCATCGATTAGATTGTGTCCCCTCAAAAATGTGTGTGTCAATTTGTCTGGGTCGTGATTCCCAGTATTTTATAATTGTACAGAGTTTTGTCATTTGATGGCATTTTCTTTTATGTAAATTCTATCACTATGGTTTAATAAGATAGGCTAGCAGCAGTTATATTGATGAGGTCTGTAGTATTGGATAGTGTCCTACGCCAATCAATTGCATGTCTGTGTTTATGTGAAAGTTTACAGTTACTCGGTTTCTCATACAAAAAATTAACACACACTTTGCCATGTGACCCAGGCTACTCTAACCACAGTGTGACAGCACATTCCTCCCCTTCAGCCCATGCTTCTCATGTCCATTTGACCAGCTCCTAGAACCCCCACCTCAGGAGCTGTCCAGGTGGTCTCCTGTGTGTGCTGAAGGCATGAAACATACTCTTTACCAGCATCATTTTATGGCTTGTATGAGATGTGACAGTTAAGTCCGTGAACTCATCTTAGAAAAAGGCTACATAACCTCTTTGCTGAATATTGCTATAGCCACCTGCAAAGTACTCCCTTGGAAAGCGATGCCCCAGTACCAGTGCCTAGTCTACCCTTCTAAACAATTTGGGAACTCCTTTCTGGAACGGCCATCAGAGCAGTCGTCGTATTAACCTTGATGTCCTGAATGTCATCAAAAGGTCTTCCTTTCAGTATTCCCTTTATCTTTAGGTAAAGAAAAAAGTCACTGGGGGCCAGATCAGGTGAGTAGGGAGGGTGTTCCGATAAAATTTACTGGCTAAAGATTCCCTCACAGACAACTCGACCGTTAAGTTTGTGAACTTGCTGCTGTGTGCAATGGCCATTCCAGAAAGAGTTTCAGAATTACTTTGCAGGGTGGACTAGGTGCTGACATAACTAGGTGCATAGCTTCCCAGGGGGCGTACTTCAAAGGTGAGACATAGTGATATTCAGCAAGGAAGTACATAGCACGTAGAACAGTTAAGCTCGTGGACTTAATTGTGAGATCTCATATGTCATCATTCTTAGTCTGAAAAGTAGCCAGCCTCTTTTGAGATGGAGAGAGACAAGTGGAGAGAGATGGGGACCTCACCCCATGAAGAAGAGCAGTGCTGAGAGCAAATTGTGTCCTTCAGACCCAAGGTTTCTGTGCTAAGATCTCATAGACCAAATAAAGACTGGTGCAACACAAGGATCTTCCTCGAGAGCTGATTGAGAGAGAGAGTGCTTTCACCTGGAGTTAGCACCCTGAATTTGGACTTCTAGCCTACTGGACTGTGAGAGAATTTTTTTTTCCTTGTTCAAACTATCTACTTGTAGTATTTCTGTTAGAGCAGTACTGGATGAATAAGACAATGACTAAGACAGAGATGTTGGTCTCCTGCTTTGTTCTGCTTGATACCACCGTGACTTCTTTTCCTTTGAAGGTTCTATACCTATACTATGTAGTCTCTCTTTTATTCTTCTCACATTGCCATCATTTACAGGTAATCATCTCTAATTCCTTGTTTTTTGAATCTTTTAGTTTTCTTTTATCCATGACAAGTCATTACACAGGTCACTGTTTGGCTGATACTGACCTGTGTCCAAGATTCAGGTTGTCTGATGTGGGTTTTCTAACCAAAAGTGAAACTCATTGTCTTCGAGTCAGTTCTGTAGCAACCCCATAGGAAAGAGTAGAACTGCCCCATACAGTTTCCAGGGAGTACCTGGTGAATTTGAACTGCTAATCTTTTGGTCAGCAGCTTTAGCACCTAACCACTGTGCCACAAAGGACTCTCTTTAATACTTCTTGTAAGTTTGGTTGGTTTTTCCTTTAATTTTTGTTTATTTAAAAATGTCCTAATCAAATAGGACATTGTATTTAAGAGAGAACTTTGCAGGATTTACTATTCTTGTTTTGCAAGTTTTTATGTATATCATCCCCTTACCTTCTTGCTTGCATGACTTCTACTGGACAGTCATAGGCTAGTCTTATTTCTTTCCCGGTTCTTGGTGACTTTTCATTTTTCTTAACTGCTATCAGTATTTTTTCTTGGTCTTTGGTTTCGTTTAGTGTGAATATGATACATCTTGGTGACTTTCCTTTGGGGTCTTCCTACACAGGGTTCGTTGAGCTTTTTGGGTGGTCATCTTTTCATCTTTCATGATACTAGGGAAATTTTGTGTCAGCAAAGTCTTCAGTGATAACCATTCTCTGTTTTCTCTCTGGAACTGGCCCTGTACAGATTTTTGCTTTTGACTGTATCCCACATGGTTCTTAGATTTTCTTCATTCTTTCCTCTAGTGTTTCTTCAAAGTGGCATTTGTAGATCTGTCTGTAATTTGACTGATTCTGTCTTTCGTTTGCTCCTAAAACCTTCTGTTGCATTGTCCATTTCTGAAATGTTACTGTTTATCTTTTGGATTTCTAATTGTTATTTTTCTGTATGATTTCTAATTATCTGTTTTGACATTTTGTTATATTCAGGAATTTTTATATTATTTGTTTTTCTTGATTTTGGCTATATTTTGGTTTGTTTTGTCTTTGTTTTCCATGATTTTTATCTGCATTTTCTGTATTCTCTTTCCTAATCTGTGGAAAACCCTGAATATTAGACTTTTGAATTCCCTCTGAGGTAGTTTCAGTGCCATTTTTTCTGTTGGAAGGTCAACTCATGTATTAATTTGGGTTGCTTACTGGAGCCATCTTGTCATATTTTTTAAAATGAGTTTAATATTGTTGGCTATCTCAGACATTCATGTATTATTTTCTTTATTGATTTGAGGTTTGTTTGTTTCATCTTGCTTTTTTGTTTGGTTTGGTTATGTCTGAGTGGCTGGGCCAGGTGTGCTTTGTTGCTTGCTTATCTGTGAGCAAAGGTGCTCACTGCCTTGTCTGGATGTGCACCTAGTTGCTCAGCTGTGTTGTACAGGAAGGGGCAGAGAATGTTGTTTGTCTGAAGCATGAACCAGGCTAGGGGCTACAGTGTGACCAGTGAGGGGTAGGCCTAGTGTCCAGTCTGTGTCCCCTCAAAGCTGAAGGTAGCAGTAGGAAGTGTCTAGAGCCGAGGGCCTAGAATCTGAGTTGGGTCCCGTTGGGGCTACAGGCAGGTCTTGAAGGAGAGAGGCAGGAGGGATGGCAGAGGCAGGAGCAGTTCCTTGCAGCTGGGGTCCTGGGTGTTTTAGTTATCTAGTGCTGCTGTAGAGTAAATACCACAAGTGGGTAACTTTCACAAAGAGAAAGTTGTTCTCTAACCATCTAGGAGGCTACAAGTTCAAATTCAGGGTGCCAGCTCTAGTGGAAGGTCTTTTTCATCAGTCTTCCCTGGTCGAGGAAATTCGCAGCGCAGGGACCTCAGGTCCAAAGGATGCACTGTTCTCCTGACTCTTTTTCTTAGTGGTGTGAGGTCCCCATGTTTGTCTGCTTCATTCTCTTTTATATCTTAAAATGCAGCCCAATCTTGTAGATTGAGTCCTATGTCATTAACATAACTGCTTCTAACCCTGTCTCATTAACATCATAGAGGTAAGATTTACAACACGTAGGAAAATTATGTCAGATGACAAAATGGTAGACAATCACACAGTACTAGGAATCATGGACTAGCCAAGCTGACACATTTTGGGGACACAGTTCAGTGCATAATATTGGGATAGGGCTGTCATCTGTTTTTCTAGTTTCTTTAGGTAGAAGTTACTGTTAACTGATTTGTGACGAGTTAAGGGCACTGATTTGAGACCTTTTTTCTTTTATAATACAGGTGCGTAAACCTGTTGCCATCAAGTCTGTTTCTGACTCATTGAGTAGACTCTGACATGTAGGATTTCCAAGGAGCAGCCAGTGAAGTCTAACAGTCTATCTTGGTTAGGAAACCCCGGTGACGTAGTGGTTAAGGGCTGTGTCTGCTAACCAGAAGGTCAGCAGTTCAAATCTACCAGGCATTCCTTGGAAACTCTGTGGGGACACTTTTACTTTGACCTACCTTTTGGCTGACAGCTGACCGCTTAACCACTTTGCTGTCAAATCTCCAAAACATTTAACCCACTGCCTTCGAGTCAGTTGTGACCTGTAGCAACCCCATCAGATTTCCGAGGCTGTAAGTCTCTACAGAAGCAAACTGCTACATCTTTCTCCGTTGGAGCTCTTGGTAGTTTTCGGGTTTAAACTACTAACCTTTCAGTTAGCAGTCGATGACTTTAACTGCTATGCTGTTAGGGCTCCAGTGCATCCTGAAAGGAGAGAATTTTCCATTTTATTAACCTTTTGCTGTAGAGTCAAATCACTCATAGTATAAATTTCCCTTGAGCACTGTTTGAGCTACATCCCACATATTTTGAAATCCTATAATTTTATATTTGTTCATTTAAAAATATTTTCTAATTTCCTTTGAGATTTCTTGTTTGACCTGTGGAGTACGTAAAAGTGGGTTGCTTAACTCCTGAATGTTTTGGTGATTTTCCTGTTATTTTGTTGAGTGGTGTTTTAGTCAGCTAGGGCTGCTCTAACAGAAATACCACAGAGTGGATGGCTGTAGCAAAGAAACGTTTATTCTTACACAGTCGGGTAGACTACAAGTCCATATTGAGGGTGTCCGCTCTAGGGGAAGGCTTTCCCTCTTCTTGGTCTGGAGGAAAGTCTGGTATTGCATCAGTCTTTGTCTGGGGAGCGTCTTGGTGCAGGACCCTCAGGTCTGAAGGACATGCTCTTCTCCCGGTGCTGCTTTCTTGATGGTACAAGGTTCCCAATTCTTTGCCTGCTTCCCTTTCCTTTTATCTCTTGCAGCATGAAAGGATTAAGGGTGGGCAAGCCACACTCCCGGGAAACTCCGTTTACAGGGAGGTGATCTTCTGAAGGGATTTACAGCACCATCCTAATCCTTTAACATACAGCATAAGAAAACCACAAAATGGAGGACAGTCACAAGATCCTGGGGAGTCATGGCCCAGCCACATGGCTATACCTATTTTTAGGGGACACAACTAAATCCATGACAAGTGGCTTATAGTTTAATTAATTCCATGGTCAGAGAATATACTTTGTATGACTTCAGTTCTGTTAAATTTGTTGAGGTGTTTTGAATGATTCAGAGACACTGACTTGGTGAATATTCCATATGTACTTCCAAAAGAATTCACATTTTAGGTAGTAACAGATGTAGCTCAGCTGTGTATGTGAGACTAAACAGACACACTAGCCCAGGGACAAGGATGAGAATGCATGAGGGATCAGGAAAGCTGTGTGAATGGGAATGAGGAGCCCAAGGTCCAGAAGGGGAGAGTGTTGATGTGTCACAGGGTTGGCAACCAGTGTCACAAAATAGTAGGTGTATTGCCATGAGTCGGATCCAACTCGACGGCACTTGGCTTAATGAGATACTGATTTGCTCTGTAACTTTCACCTAAAGCACAATAAAAAATAAAATAAAGTGCTACATGTTGGCAGCAACATAACAACATAAAGAATGCATATTCTGCTATTTTGGGGGTGGATTATTCTATAAATCTAAGTAATTTATATCATAGAGTTGGTTAATTTTCTGTCTACTAGTTCTGTTACTGAAAAAGCAGTATTGAAGTCTCCAACTACGTTTAGGATTGGTAGGTTTTCTAGGGCAATGACACATTTATCTCTAAACTTACTATTTGTGATTAAATTCTTCTAAAAATGTATTTGTTCTGATAATGAAGGAGATATGTGACTTAGACTCGATGGCACTTGGCTTGGCTGGCATAGAAATTATAAAGAAAATACTGTGTCATCCACCAGTACTTAATGTATCTGTTGTCACCTAGATTTTTTTGTATCGATAAATTAAAATAAAAAATTTATTCTTTCAAATACGATATTTTGTTCTATGTAGTTATGTAAATACTTTTTTCCACTTAGTAGTGTTTCTAAGCATTTTCCTTGTCACTAAATGCTTTCAAAAGCACAGTTTTTAGTAGTGACCTACCACTCCATTGGTTTACTATTTAATCACAATATTGAGGATAATTTTTTTAATCGATGTAAAATCTGCATAACATAAACCATTTTAAAGCATACAGTTCAGTGGCATACAGTACATGATTCATGGTATTGTAATACCATCAACTCGATTTAGTTCCAGTGCATGTTTTCATTCCCTGAAAGAAAACCCCCACATCTATTAAGCAGTTATTCTTCATTTTTCTCTTCCTGCAGCTCCTGGCAACCACTAATCTGCTTTCTGCTATATAGATGAGTAGTTCCTTTGCTGGGGCAGAGTGGAGCATATAAGTAGTGAACAAATAATAAAATGTGCAGGACAGCCATCGCAAAACCAAAATCCAGGCTCCTTGCTAAGAGTGAACAAACAGAACTTATTTGGTTCATTTTATAGTTAAATTCGTAAACATCCTTTTTTATTAAAAAAGGACAATAGGGTAACAACATGAGCTGTGAAACTAGACTCCTTTTTTACTTTTTAGTGACTGTTTCTTCATAAAAAAAGAGAAAACAGTACCTTATATGGTTTTGAGGGACTTAAAGGAGTTAATGCATGCAAAGCTTTTAAACGGGGCCTGATATGATAAGCACACTCAATTTAAGTATTAGATCTTTTATTAACATTTTTATTGTTAATGAAATATATGACTGTGCTATGAAACCTTGTACAGTTATCTTCAGCTATGCGTTGGTGTTGTTTGAACTTTTCTTAAGGATTCTTGAAGGTTTTTTTCATTTTCAGATACTGTAAGATTTGTGGCCTTTTTTTCTTTTGTAGTTTTAGGGTTACCTTGAGAGTGAAGTCAAAATTTTTGGATCACAAAACCAGAAAGGTGCTGCATGTTTGCAGAGAGTATTAGACAGAAAATATGCAGTTTAGTTTGCATAATAATTGCCCGAAAGAAAAGTACCAACATCTTACTGAAACTAATGGGGGAGATTAAGGATCTGAGCCCTGAAAACATTCTAACAAGTTACCAAGTGATAGTTGATCAGTATAAATTAATTGTATGATACCCATAATTACTAATTTTAATTATATAAAGTTTTGTGTTTGTTAATTTTGGTTAGTAAAAAACTATTCCGCTGTTCTTGCATCCGCTTTTGGATCTTAGTCATCCACCTAAGCTAGTTCCGTAAGTTTTTTTTTTTTTTTATTTAACATAACTGAGTGAAAATGTACATTCACATGTAAATTTACATGCCCCCCTATATGCAGCTTCCGCTGCTCTCCCTGTCCGGTGACAGCACATAGTTTCATAAGTTTTAAGTTGCTCAGAACTAAATTTTTACTTTGGGAGTTTTCAACAACATAAACCATTGCCAATGATTTTGACTCATATGAGCATAATTATAGGTGCCTCAACCATCCTTTGTGGGGGTCATTGGTGACAGAATTCTTGCCTTTCATGCTGGAGACTCTGGTTTCATTTCCAGCCAGTACGCCATCTGTGAGTGTAAGTTTGCGTGGTGTTCTGAAGTTAAACAGATTGTTAAGATGAACTAGGAGGGAGGGCATGGTAATCTACTTCTGAAAATCAGCCAATAAAAATTATAACAAAATGATGCTTGCAGTTGTCTTAAAACCAAAAGATAGTTTAGTTTAACTATAAAGAATGTCTGTCTTGAACATTGTACAGTTTTTAAGATCTGTGTTTATGGGGTCAAATTGACAAGTGTCTTGCAAAATTAAGAACTTTAGGGCAGTAAGTTTGTGTTGTTGGGAAAGGAACAACTCAGAAAGAGTATGAGTGGTCACACAACTAGAACATGACCAGTGTCACTGAATTGTACTGGCGTATTGTAGAGACTGTTGAATTGATATGTGCTCTGCTGTGTGTAGTCTCAAAGCCACAGAAAATACTTGGGGAAACAAAAAAGCCCATGGATCACAACAATTAGATTCACAGTCGATGGTGTGGATAGCATAGGACTGAGCAGTGTTTCCTTCCATTGTACATGGGGTCACCGTGAATCAGGGGCCAACTCAGTGGCAACTAACAACAAGCTTTACTTGATTTAAGAGAATTTTTGTTGTTGTTGTTGTTAGGTGCCATCGAGTCAGTTCTAACTCATAGCGACCCTATAGGTCAGAGTAGAACTGCCCCAGAGAGTTTCCAAGGAGTGCTAGGTATGATTTTTCCAGTAAAAGACATTTAAGTCATGTAGTATGAAAAGTGTACACATCTAGAATATACTCAGTACGTTTGTATCTTTTACCTTATAGGAGTTTTCTTTTCATTAATGGAAAAACCTCATTATACAGTCATTCGTAAGGCTAGGTTTATTTGAATTTGTGTTTCATTATTTAAGAAGTGAGTAACAGTCGCATCCTCATTTTTGTAAATATTGATCCCTTGAATGCCCAAGGAGGGTGTTGGGTTTCTGAGTTACTGTTAGGAATTTGGAAGATTATAATGTATTTTCCAGCTCTTTAAGTATATTACCATTATCATGTGATAGGTGAGATGTCAGTGTAAGCTGGAAGGAAAGGGTGAGACTGCCCAGTGGATAGATTTGTGAAATATGTATGCTTTATTAAGTCAGCAGTATTTGATAATGCTTGTGCTTCTCTTCAAATGAGAAACAGTAATGAACACTGAGAAGTAATAACCTTCTAGATTGATGATTTGGAAGAGCTTTCCCAAAGGTGCAGTATTTTAAGTAAAGGTTCAGGTTGCTTATGAGATAGATGGTAGCATGAAATCTGTGAGAGGTGAAACTCTACCAGACTACCTTGCTTTTCCAGGTTTTACAGGTTTTCTGCCACTTTTCTACCATTATCTCTTCGTGTAAAATATTTGAGTTTTTCTTCTCTAACAGATTTTCACCATACACAGATTGCAGCTTTTGCAAGTTTTACTGTGTCTCATTTTCAAACTGAAATAACCAACTGATGGAGTGTGACTAGTGCAGTTTGGCATGGGTGACGGTACCATGTAGGAAGCATGAGAAGTAGAGTGTAGGTGACAGCACTCTTTAAGAAAGATTTACACCCACTGGTCGTATGGAAGAGAGATGAGTAGCTGACTCTCCTGTCTCAGCATACACTGCAGGTGTACACATTATATACTCTGCATGTCGGATGGGAGAGGGTGGTCAGGTTGACTCCATTTTGTAGACACTGACAAGTCCAGATGACCATGAGGGAGCCAGAGGAACCCCTGTGCAGGACTTGTCTAGACCTATTTCAGCCTGCAAATAAGTACTCAGCCATGTGCCCACAGCTGTGTGCCTAAGTGTGAGCCAAGAAGGTATTCTGATGTGTTAAGGGCCTGCAGTGGAAATGAAAAGGAAGAGATTCTTGGGAAAATTGGTTATGGTCAAAGAAATGAAAAAAAGAGATAAAGAGGAAACTTGAAGAAGTTCTTTGTCAGCATCTTTGACTTGCATCGGTGAATTTGATGACTGAGGGGCTTATGATGTAGTTCTCTTTAGAGAGAATATTGAGGGAAAAGGGTCATTCTTTTCTTTGTTTTGCTGTTCTTAGTTCTTAGGTTTAATTCTTACATTAGTCCATCTAGGGTTGTGATGTTGGGGGCAGTTTCTCTGAAGTCAGGAGCATTCTCTGTTAGCGGGAGGGAAGGAGAGAGCTTAATGTAGTACATACTGTCAGAGATCTCAACAGCCTTGAAAATCCTGTGGAGCAGTTCTGCTTGTCCCATGTGGGGTCTCCATGAATCAGAATCAGCTTGATGGCAGCTAACAACTAGGATGCAAAAGCTTTCACCAAGATTAACTAGTCCTTGTTAGTAATACTATTTTATACTTTTTAAAATTCATCTTACTATTTCACACTTGTGTTCACAATTATGTCATAGATAGAGTTTGAGTTTCTAGAAAAGACAAGTGGGACTCGTATCTTGTTTTTGTGTATTTTATTTTAGTACAGGTAGTTCCCAACTTATGTACAACATATTAGTTATGAGGAACAGAACTTAAGGCTGTTTCTTCTTTTTTTAACATTTTATTTAGTGATGTGTACCATATACAGTGTTTGCAGCACATAATTCACTAATGTTGTCTTTCTCAAATGTTCACTCACAGATGTTCAGTGTTATGATTTAATTGTTCAAAATATTGCCATATAGCAGCCAGTAGTGACAGTGGAAAAAAGAGTGGCTTACATCCGAACTGACTTAAAATGAAGCTGTCACAATAGAACCATGTAGCAAGTAGGTGACTACCTGTATTCAGAAGAAATATGTTAGCTCTGTAGGAAGATATCAAAGACCCACGTTAAATGTGGGCATTTGTACCAAGAGGAATGGTACCTTATTTATTTTTATATGTATTTACGGTTGAGTGAGGTTAATCAGTTGGCAGTCCAGAACTGGACTTTCAGTTCTTGAACTAAAATTATTTTAAGTTCCCTTTGTTGAAAGTGCTGCAGTTACTAAGAAGCACCAAGTATATCCCATTCATACTGGCTGAGAAATTCAGTCAAAATTGTGAAGAAATGAAATTAGTAGCTGTTTTCCTACCTGTTTACATATAAAATGGGCTATATTTAAATGCTAAGCCTTTTTATAAAATGTATTTAAGTGCTTTTCCACAATAATGCCAAAAATAATTGTTAAAATGTAATTTTAATCTATATATTTTTATTCCAGTTGCATAATTTGGCTCTTAATGTGCTGTGGCTATAGTTTTGATTCCTTGCGTTAGCCTTAACCATAATTGTGCTTTGAAATTTGAGTAATTCTGCAATTATGCTGTTAGCCATTCAGATTATGTTTTCTTTGTGGACTCTAGAGATGTAAATTACTAGTATGTTAATATTTCTACCTTTTCGGCTAGAAAAAGTTGTCTCTGTAAGTGTTACCTATTTTCTTATTGGTGGAACAGTCAAAATTGATCAGGGGTGGGAGTGGTAAAACTTGATACAGATAAAAGTACTAGAATGGAATTAAAAAGATCTGCCTTCTAGTTTTAATTTTGCTACATAAAGTAGTTTTGATTCATCTTGAGCAAGTAAGTTCAAGTCTCTTTGCCTCAGTTTTTTCATCTATATAATATAGGTGATGATGATACCTTCCCAGAACACACTTTAAAATTGCTTAAAGTGGTTTATCTTATTATATAAGGTGAATTGATTAGAGAGATCAGGCAAGTCCAAGGCTTCATGGAAACTTTCATTCTGCTTACGGTAACATTAGCTTTGTTTGTCTGGCAGTCACACCACGTGTCAAGCAAATATGACTTCTAATAATGACAAGGAAACCCTCATAGCATAGTGGCAAAGTGCTATGGCTGCTAACCAAGAGGTCAGCAGTTCAGATCTACCCAGGCACTCCTTGGAAACTGGGGGGCAGTTCTACTCTGTCATATAGGGTCACTGTGATTCAGAATCAACTTGATGGCAACTAACAGTAACAACAGTATTAACAAGGTAATTATCTTTTTTTAAAGGTACATGAAAAGCTATCTCTAGGGTGGTTTTTTTGTTGTATTTGTTTTTTAACTTTTGATTAAGGGGACTGCAAGTGACTAGTTGTAATTCAGAAACCCTGGTGGTACAGTGGGTAAGTGCTACATCTGCTAACCAAAAAGTCAGCAGTTTGAATATGCCAGGCACTCCTTGGAAACTGGATGGAGTGGTTCTACTCTGTCCTATATGGTTGCTCTGAGTCGAAATTGACTCAGTGGCAGTGGGTTTGGTTTTGGTTTTTAATGGCAAAGAGCAGAAGAAAGATGTGGCAGTCTGCCTCTGTAAAGTTTATAGACTTAGAAATCCTTTGGGGGTGGTTCTGCCCTGCCCTATAGGATTGCTGTTGCACTGAAATTGACTGCAACAAAGATTTACGGAGAATTTCTTCAAGTATTGTAAGTTTGGAACTTACTGAAGTTTGTACTTAATGCCTTTTTGAAATTTGTGACACATCTCTGTCAAAGCAAATGTCAGACATCTTGTTATTTTATCTTCTCACAATTTAGGATGCATGTCTGAAAAGTGTGGATACTTACATAAAACCACAGACATCACATCTAAAAAAATTAACACAAATTTCTTGGTGTTAACATTTCAGACAAAGACTGGACTCATTTATGGGACATAGAGTGATGCAGTTGATGTGTGTACTTTATGGTTTAATATGTATATGAGGCTGTGCAAGTAGTTTATTTCTAGAGTGGAGAGGGTAAGTTAGAGAGGAGGGGACAGGTGTCGGTTGAGTGGACACTGGAAGTACAGGGTAGAAAGGAAGGGTACTGTCACAGGGTGAGGAGAGCAGATAGTTGTATAGAGGCAGGTGCTCAGGTTTTTTATATGGCAAATTGACTTGGATTGTAAACTTTTGCTTAATTACAATAAATTAAAAAATGTCTTAGTATCATCTGATACTTATTCTACATTCATATTTTCCAGATGCCTTAAAAAGTCTCTTCATAGTTGAATTACTCAATTAGGATTCACACAAGATCCTCACTTCACATTTATTTGTTGTTAAGAATCTCTCTTTATTTGGAGGCCCTGCACCCTACCCCAGCAGCTGCTGTCAGTGGATTCTGACTAATGGCAACCTGAAGCAGTCCCCCTTTCACCGTCTGCCTCTCTCTTTTTAAATGCCACTAACTAACTGAAGAAACCATTTACTCTGTAGACTGTTCGAGATTTGCTTCTACTTCCTCCTGGTGTCTTTTTCTGCTGTCCCTCATGTTTACTCCAAACTGAAGTTATCTGTAAAGGTCTAATTAGGTTAAGTTCATCTTTTGGGGTTAAAAATACTTTATAGGTAGTACTTTGTGGTTCTTACTGCTTCACATCAGTATCTGGTTGTTTCACCCTTAGTGATGCTGTGATTGATCTTTCCTTTGCAAAGATAAGTTCCATTTTTGTGAAAAAGGCAAGATAAATGCTTAATTCTTTGCCTTTAGTTAACACTTTGGTATTAACACTTTGTTAGTGTTCTTCTTATGTCCAATAAAACTCATCCGTGAGGAGTAACTAGAACCTTTTTTGGTTTATTTCCCTCCTTTATATCATTGTAAGCTCTCAGGTGTTATGATGAAATCTTTTTTAGCCCATTGCAGATTGGACCCAGTGATCTGTGTTTTTTTAACACCAACCCAGATGATTTTGATGTAAGTGGTCTGCAGACCACAGTGCTGTAAGTATTATTACTGATTTAAAAACCAAGTCAAAACTAATGTTGTTGAATTAATTCCGACTTAGAGCAACTTACATGTTACACAGTAGAACTGCTCCATAAGGCTCTCAGTGGCTGTGATTTTGTGGAAGTAGATTCCCTGACCTTTCTTCCAAGGTATCTCTGGGTAGATTTGAACTGCCAGCCTTCAGTTAGTAATCACATACTTAACTGGTGCCACCCAAGGACTCTTGATTTAAAAAGGGTTACTGTTTTGACGTTGTATCTTCATTATCACAGGTATTGTTCAGTTACTTAATGTCCAGGCTTATCAAAGGCTAAAGTTTTTATCAGTAATTGATTTCTAAAGTAGCAGCATTAAATGTTAATGTCAGGAAGATAGTTATAGTCTTCCTGCTAAAGTTAATTTGGAGCTGATTTTCACTCTTCTGTTTCTGTGCAAGATTTTACCCTTTCAATTCCAGATTTGGTGAACAGGGATCCTTGTTTCTTAAGTGGAAACAAATAAGTGATTTGAATAATTGCTATAAGCTCTTCTGCCCCTATTTGTGAGGCTAAAAAAAAAATTAGGATTTTCAAAATTGAATATCATCTGAAAAATTTTTCAAGTAGAAGTAGTTTCTTTGTTGTTGCCCTTCCAGCTTTCTTTTCATAGTTCCTCTCCGTATTACGAGCACCAAGGGCCTCTCATCCAGGCTTCTTTAGGCTTTTCTGTCTTCTCTATGTGACTTAAACATCTATTGGTTGATTTGATTAATTGATTTGATAATGAAGGTAAGGTGACTTAAGATGTTCCTTCCACAAGTATTTGCATTTTAAGTAGAAATTCTTGGGAACAAATTTCTGACACACATTTCATGTAAGATAGGGTGGAGAGGAAGAGTGGGTAGAGAAGCAGAGTGCAAATTGAGGCAGTCCTTAAACAGTCACTCTGCTATAGGGAGGTGGGGTTTAAGCCCCTGATATCAGGAGTTGTCCGCTGAAAAGATTATGGACTGGAACCTACCTGCCTTCTTTCTTAGATGCTAAGGCAGGTGGTGTGTTGGTGTATGTAAAGTATCTGAGTTCCCTGGGCATGTGTCATGGGAGCAAAGCTACTGTGGTGAGTAAAGAATGTGGAAGAGCAGACGGGAGGTTGAGACTAGGAAGGTTAATATAGGGAAAATTGCAAGTACCTTCTTTGGAAACTGTGGGTTGTTCTATTCTGTCCTATAGGGTTCCTATGAGTCAGAATCAACTTGATAGCAGTGGATTTGGCTTTTGATGTTGTTTTGCACACAGCTAAGTGCTTCACTAGTTCCCAGAGACTGACACATACATGCTCACAGAACTGACCTTTGCCCTACCTACTGATGGGCATACTGCAGCCCACCTGACTACTTGTGTTAAAATGCTTTATTTTTTTCAAGTTTCTCTCCCCAAGTGAGGCAGTGCTTACCCCACTTTACTACTGAGATGAAATGTGAGCCCATAGCCTGTGACCTGGCAGCTGACTGGAGCCCACTTACTACACCAGACCATGTACCTGTTGTGCATTGAAGATGGGTTGAGCTTTGAAAAGGATTTGTATCCACAACGTCCAGTCTGGAGGTGGCCTTCAGTAATTTTCTATGTACATGGTGACTAACGTCATGCTGTGCCTCCTGACTCCATGGCATTCTTGTCTTACATCTCCCAGCAGTAAGCTGTGTAGTACTCTCTGAACTTGTCTAAAGTTCCAAGGAATGGAAAGAACCAGGATCAGCACAAAACTGGATCCCATGAAGTGGAGGTCAGACATCCAAGTTCTTCACCATTTCTCAGACCAGCTGGCCCTCGTAGAGCACTGTATACTGTGTTGGGTTTGAGTGTTTTTTTTGCAGTGGCTACATAGAATTCACAGACCTTACTCACAGTTAACAGTGTTTATCAAGGAAATAACAGGCTGCAGTGAAGGATCAAGATCAACGGGGAAGTAACAGTATTCATACAATTCAGGAGGCAAGGTGCTGTTTGTTAGTCTAGACAGCTTCCAACCAAGATAGATGTTTCTTGGCCATGCCTGCCATTAGGCCCTTTTCTTGGTTGTACCCACAAGCAGGCCCTTCTGTCAGCCTCTGAGTCTCACCTCCGCTGCCAGGCCTTTCTAGGTCCCTGCCCTGCTCAGGGAAGTGTTAACAGTTCTTTTGGCTCCACCAAGTGCCTGGAGGTATCCTGCTGTGCCAGCAAGACTCCTGTCTGAAGACCCTTAGCTTTCTCCCTGGGCCAGCAAGCGTCCCCACCCTGGCTGCTGGTCCCATAATTCTTGGCCACTTGTACTGCTACCACTGCCTGACACCATCTTTGGTATTATGACTCTTAACCTGTATTGTACTTGTTTTAGGAGGTTTCTTTTCTTTCCCACTGCCTGTCTCTACCTCTGTTGGGTTAGCTGCTTATCTGTGCAAGCTTTTCACCAGTTTCAAGGCGTGGCCATCTCAAAAGGACTATATACCAACTGATCCCTGCATAGTCACTTGATTCTATTGGGTGGTTTTATGCATCCTGCCTGGTGGTGTAGTAGTTAGGTGCTATGGCTGCTAACCAGACAGTCGCCAGTCTACATCTGCCAGGCACTCCTAGGGAACTATGGGGGGCAGTTCTGCTGTCTGTAAGGTCACTATAAGTTGGAATGAACTCTATGGCAGTGGATTTTTTGTTGTTGTTGTTGGTTTTATTTGCATAGTAAACTGTTCAGTTCCTGCAAGGTACGTAAGGTAGATCAATCACAGGGTAGATTGCATCCCATCTGTTTTTGGCAGAATTATAAATTCAGGGCTAGAAAGGCCCTGTATAAGAGAAGCCTATTGCACTGCACAAGCTCAAGGTAATTGCTGTAGAGATCAGATGCCTGCAAGATTTCATTTCCAGCGACAGCTCCTGCTGCTCTGAGGTATCCTCGTAAACTAGGTTTTGGGAAGTGTTGTTTCCCAATCCTGTGGCATTTTTTTTCTTGAGACATGCAGAACTAAGTGGAATGTACTGATGCAACAGTTTATTGCTGGTTTAAGTGGCTACTCTTTGCAGCTTGTACAAGCCAGAAGCAGGTTCAGGGATTAGTTAGGTTGTCTTAACCTAATATTCACATCAGTATGATGACAGTTCAGTTGTATAGTCATTGTCTCCTACTGCTCTGCTGAGAGAAAGTTGCCCTGGAAAAGAGATTCTTTCCCTGCAGACAGGCTTGACCCAAGTGCCTGGTTTTGAAATCTCTGAAGAATTTGAGCATGTGACAGTCCCCTCCTCCTTGCCCTGCTAGTCTTGTTCTGTCCCTGCTGGATCAAAACACACTCCTTTGCTAGTCATAGTCAGTTGTCTGCTGTAGAATGGTCTGCATCTGCTTTGTTGTACCTTTACCTGTTAATGTATGAAAAGAGTTTTCTAATGATCCAATAATTTATTTTAATTAACTTTATTTTGAAAAAATTGTAGACTTACCGAAAGGTTGAAAAGAGCATAGAGTTCTCATATACCCCGTGTCCCTGTTAATACCTTACGTGACCATGGCACACTTTAAAAAGTAAAACATCAGCATTGTACATTATAGTTACCTCACTGTAGGCTTTATTTGGGTTTCACCAAATGACTTCTTTCTATTCCAGAATCCAGTCTTGAGGAATCATACTACATTTAGTTGTCATGTCTCCCTAAGAAATGGCCTGTGGCAGTTTCTTAATCTTTTCTTCATTTTCATGATGCTTGAGTCATGAGAAATATTGGCAGAGATCCTGTAAAATGTCCTCCAATCTGAGTTTGTCTGATATTTTTTTCATGATTAGACTGATGTTATGGATTACAGAAAGAATAACACAGAGATAAAGTGCCCTCTCAGCGAGTACCTAATAGTCCAGGTTTCTCTACAATAAAGTTACTGTTTTTCCCTTTCCTTACACGATTTTTGGGAGGCAAATCACTGAGTCCAGGCCACCCTCATAGCCAAAGGGCACATTAGAGGGAGTGTGGAATGCAGCTTCAACTCCTGAAAAGGAAGATACACGTTATTTGGAATTTTTCTGTGAGGAAGTTTGCCTCATTAGTCATTTATTTGTATCACTATGGAGACGTGTGTTTATTATTTGAGTTATGATCCAGTGCTGTTATTTATTTTTTCACTCACAGTATTCCAGCTTTGACCATATCTACTCTTTTCCTGTTGCCTTCTGTGTCCCTTGACATGCCCCTATCTTTCTGGTTTCTTGAGCAGTTCCTTACACTGACAGTACATAATACTCCTGGCTTGTCTTGTAGTTTACTTCCCCAGCCGTAAAGGCAGCTATTTCTTCAAGGAGCCCTGGTTCTTTTTCTTGGAAATGATGTTTAGAAAGCATGATTGGGCCACTGGGTATGTTCATTGCTACTAGAGTGTCGCTACTCTAGGCACTCTCATCAAGCAGAGCTTGGTAATACATGTGTGTAAACTAACCCCCCTGTATATGCAAATCTGTAATTGTTTCTATATCTCTTGATCTGAATATATTTTAAGGTAGATATGAGTTTGTATTGATGTCTGAATAACTTTAATCCAGTACCCCAGGGTTTAGTCTGGACTTCCTTTCTTTCTTATCTATAATTTTCTTTGACAGTGAGAACGTTTTTGTGGTTAAGAGCTCGGCTGCTAACCAAAAGTTGGTAGTTTGAATTTATCAGCTACTCCTTGGAAACCGTATGTGGCATTTCTGTGAGTCGCAGTTGACTCATAAGCCACAGATTTGGTTTTGTAAGCACTCACTTCTTTATCCAACCCAAGTATTCATGTGCAGCAGTTTCAGAATTGTTAACCCATACTCTCATGAGAAACAAACATCTGGAGTGTTGTACTGGTTTTCAGCAATTCTACATTAGTAGACAAAGTATGAATACCTGTTTGTGCTTATTATGATGTGCTTTGACCTGTAATATAAACATTCTTCTTACCATAATCTGAGCTGTTTTTGCATGCTAGTGTGGCTTGTTAACACTACATGCTTGATTGGAGGAACCCTTGGGACTAAGGTCCCTGGACACCCTGCGAACCTAGACCGGAAGCCACTCCCAAAGTCTGCCTTTCAGCCAAAGATTAGATAGGCCTATATAAAACAAGGAAATTCTTGTGGTGTGGTGTTTAAGTGCTACGTTTGCTAACTGAAAGGTCGGCAGTTAAGAATCTGTCAGGCACTCCATGGAAACTTTATGGAGCAGTTCTCCTCTGTTCTGTAGGGTTACTATGAGTTGGAATGGACTCAATGGTAGTGGGTTTGGTTTATATATATAAAACCAACAATAACACATATGAGGAACATACGTTTTAAGTCATGTACAAGAGACAAAATGGGCAACACCTGCCCAGGAGCGAAGACAAGAAGGCAGAAAGGGACAAAAACGCTGGATGAGTGGAACCTGGGGAACCCAGGGTGTAAAGGGGGAGAGTGCCTATACAGTGTGGGGATTGCAACCAGTGTCACAGACTATTTTATGTATACATTTTGGAATGAGGGGAAAAAATCTGTACTAATAATACCTACTTTATTGAATTAAAAAATTTAAAAAGATTGTGTACTTCAGTCCCGAGTGAAATATTTTAGTAATTACCTGTATACTTTTCTGCAAAAGAAAGTTATCCCTTAATGAGTTTTTGTCATTTGTAGATGGGACCAGTTCAATAAGATATTTACAGTAACTTCCAGCACAAAATTTTTAGCTCAGGTACTTGTAAGAGATCACCTTTAGGTCAGACATTCTAAAATCAAGTTCTCCATTTGCTTCCTAAGTCCCAAACACATGAACTTGGCACTTGGTTCTATTTTCTTGGCTACTTTTCTGAAACATCTTTTTGGCACATTGTCATTATTGGTGCCAGAGATCATACCTCTGTGGGTAAAGATACTGTGGCCTAGGAAATGAAACTGACCTAGCCATAGTGCATGTAGGTCTGCTTCTAACATGAAGTCTGCCCTTGGGTCCATCACCTACACCTCTAGGGCTTAGATCCTTTATTGAGAGAGTGAAGCAGTTGCTTTAGCTGCCCCCTAGGAGTCTTATCTAGCTGCCATTTTATCATAAATAGTAAAAATATCTGGCTTGCAGTTTGTTCTTAGTAACCAAGGCACTCTGGCAAGAATTTGGCATGATCAGCCTCTGTGAAACGAGCTTACTGAACCCATTTTTATCATTCTTTTTATTTGTGTGATTAAAAAATACATAGACACTCTATGCAGATGGCGAACACATTCGGAAGTGTGTGTTCTAGAAGTGGTACTGAGATGGCTAAGACTAGCATGTAGAAGGCATATTTTTGCGGATTGCACTGATTCATCCTGATAAGGACTTTGGAGGATCAGAACAGGGGGGTTTATCATTTTTTTAAGTGATCTTTTACAGCTCATGGGTAGAATCCAGTAAATAATACAGAGCAGTAGCCAAGGTGATCGGAGTGAAGTAGCTTAAAATTAAGTTACGTTCAAAAAGCTTTAGTTTTCAGAGGTAGGAGGGATGCCATTTGTCTCATTTACTGATAATGATTTTCAGAAGACAGTCCTTTCTCACAAGCATTTAGTTTTCTGAGCTAAGAGAATGAAGCATATGCCCTGTAGCTGAATATGCTAAACACATCATGAACTTACAAAATGATTTTGGAAAAACAGATGAGTGGCAGACAGGAAGTAGAATAAATATACTTTAAGCAAAGCATATCCATTTGGCTAAAACGAGCAGTGGGAGCGCTGCCTCTACTTGGAAAGCTAGGATAGGAGAGTAGGATGATCTCCCTCTAAGCTACCTGCTGTTGGGTGGTTCTTTAAGGCCTACATTATTTAAGAATTGGTTACGTGATTGGCATAGCGCCTCAAACTCAAGTCCTGTCCACTACTTCTGGTACTGTCCCAGATTTCTAAACTAAGTCACACGTCATGTGCATGTCCTGGCTTAGCGTTAAAATAAACAGGTTTAGCTTCTGTAGTACTTGTGTACACGAGTCGTGCCAGTGACTTGACCGCCTGTGAGAGGTGAAAGGAGTTGCTGACTCCAGAAGCGAACAGCAGATGTCACTGCATCTCCACCTACCAGGTCTGACTCACAGCTGTTTGAGTACAACCGCTTGATACAGCTGCAAAAAAACTAAACTGAAATTGACTATAGGTGTATGGTGCTCTCAGATTCCTTTCTTCAGATATTGAACTCAACTCAAGGATTTAGAATAAAGCAGCACAAGCATGTTTGGTTGTATCTCCTGGTTAACTGATGAGATTTATTTGCCTTTTCCTGTCAGCCTTTCAGCTGTTATTTGGGACACTGGGCAGTTTTTCATACTTGTTTTCAGCAGGGTTCATACACTTAAAAGCTTCTTGCCTTTCTGTACCTTGCTTTTTGAAAAGCTTCCAGCAGGAAAGTAGATGCTACTGTTCTCTGAAGTGAGATGCAGATTATCAAAGGAAACTGCTTTTCTTTATACTTACATTTGAACTGTTAGCTTCAACTGTTGAGCAATGCAAGAACTGAGTTATGACTGAAAGTCCTATGGTGCATCTTTAAAAAAAAAAAAGACAAAACTTAGGCTTTCAGTGTGGACAGGTAGTAAGGAGTCTTCATGTGATTTATGTATTAAAAAAAAAGCATCAAATTGGATTATTTTAGAAAGTCTGAAGCATGCTAAACTCTTGATCTGTTTTGATCCCGTAAATGATGACAGTAGCCAGAGTGATACATGTCCTTGTTTGTGTGAGTCATTAGTCCTGGTTTCTAACTGTTTTGCTGATAGAACCATTGATAGCTTCCTCTTTGCCTCTCAATTGTGCTAGTTTGGGCAATATGTGGTCACTCTTAAGTTTCAGGAAAAGTGGGAATGGGGCTGATAAAATTGTAATTCTAGTAATTATAAGCATTTGTCTGCTCAAATTGTGCTTGCCTTGAGTTTTCAGAGTTAAACACATGCCAAATAATACGAAAGTCAAAAAAAGCTACTCTGGGACTAGTAGCTTTTAGGTGTTTGTGTATTTCTGTTTATTGATCAGTTGTTCTTTGAGCTAATGATCTCCAAAGGTATTACAAGAGTATTACATTAGAATCAGGTGATAAGCTTTTTACAAGTTTTGTAAGATTCTCACTGCACACCTCTGTTGAATTTGTATCAGTGTGACATTACCAAAAAATGTGGACATACATGCATTGCAAGTATATTGGCCTGCTGTATCAGCAAACATTTAAGATTAGGATACAGACCAACATTTCTTTCTAAGGTGTGGGTGATGATTGGGATTCGCGGGGATAGTTGTGTTGGGCCCTGACAGCGTGCCTGGCGTTGACCTGAGTTGCTTTTCTGTTTCAGATGTCATCTGGGTGATTCTCAGTGTGGAGGTGGGTGGACTTTTAGGAGTAACGCAGCAGCTGTCCTCTTTCGAAACGGAGTTCAACACGCAGCCACATCGCAAGGTAGAAGGAAACTTCAACCCGTTTGCCTCTCCCCAAAAGAACCGACAATCAGATGAAAACAACCTAAAAGACCCTGGGGGTTCCGAGTTCGACTCGATCAGCAAAAACACATGGGCTCCTGCTCCTGACCAAACCGAGCAAGATCAGAATAGACTCTCACAGAACTCTGTAAATCTATCCCCCAGCAGTCACTCAAACAACTTATCTGTAGTGACTTACAGTAAGGTAGGTGCCCTCGGAGAAGAGGAGAAGGGGTAGGTGGTGGGCCTTGGGATTTGTAATACCCTTTCACGGCAAATCTAGAATGCCACACCTCAGAGGAGGTTCTTTAAGACTGCCTAGCTTTCCTACCAACAGCAATAACACAAAAACCTACCCCTTCTCCCCTCCCCCCTCCCCCAAATCTTCATGTCCTGTAGATGTTGCTTCATTCACATTTATAATTTACTCCTGTCTCCTCTGTGCGTTGGTTTAGGGTTGAAAGAACAGCCTTCCTCCTTAGCTGCAGCATTTAAAAAAAAAGTCAAAATATCACCAGCCATGCTTCCATTGTAAATGTCTACTAAACTTAGAGCAACACCAACACACCCTTAGAATTTGTTCCCACTTTGTTTTTTTCATTTGTCTGGGTGGGTTTTTTGTGAGGGTTGGGTTTGGGTTTTTTTTTTTTTTTTTTTTTTGAGAAAAAAAGACAGCTCAATTATTTATCCTAAGTATTATTATTGAGCTTTTATTTACCTTGTTAGCATGTCTTCTGGATAATGTCCTTTTAACTCGTAAAGGCCCATTAGCCTCTTCACTCACAACCCAGAGTGGCTCAGGTGATATTTTGATTTTTTACATGTGAGAATTGTTTGTTTAGTTAACCATGACTTTAAATATTCTGATTGTTGTGAGACACTGTTCTTATATGTTTACCTTGTCGATCTATTGCTTTCTATGCTGGCTCGATTAAATGGTGTCTTGCACACTCTCAGGTGATACGGGTTGTTGCTTTTGTTGGTTGAATACAGCCCTGATACAGAGAGCCCCTGTTGTAGGTGGTTCCTATGGTGGTACGGTCCTGTGAGCATCCCTGTGCCTTCTTTTCTCATTAATTATGCTGCAATTTTAGGCCCATAATCACCTAAACTGTTAAGTCTGCCCTCGCTTTCTTGCTTCATGTTGGCATTCATTTTCCAAATTTTAAAAATGAAATTGATGTTTACTTGAGGGGCAAGTTGCTCTGATGCATAAATGGTGTTTTTCTTACCAGTGGTTTGTATATGGTCTAGAACAAGACAAATTAAGAAACCAGGTGATTTGAATCCTTTTTCTCTGTAAGGTCTAGTAAGAGAGACTTCTAATAAAAAATTGATTTATTGGTTGGATGATCATTATAAAGGATTTTGTGGAGTTGTATTAGTTTTACAGGGTACAAGAGAAGTTAATTGGCAAGGCAGTAAATTGCCTGTTTCGAGGAAAGACTTTTCAACATTTTAATGTTCTAATAAAATATTTTCTTTAAGGTGTCATTTCTCCAGTTTTTTCTCTCATAAATTTAACCCTCCAAATAACTGTTCCGGATGGTAAGTGAGCTAGACCACAGGCTAAGCCTGCTTCTGTTAGAACACAGATGTCAGGCGCTTGAGTTTAATTGGAAAGTGAGAGTTGGCCAAACCAGTTGTTTAGTGCTTTCTGTAATGGCAGTCCTTCACCCAGCTGTGAGCTACCTGACTCAGTCGTCACTGTAGACTTATAGGAAGGATGTTGTTTCTGGTCAGGCATTGCATTCATTTCCCGAGTTTGTGGACTGGTTAGTTGTTTTACTGTCCATTAGGGACTGGTACTTGTTAACCAGCTCTGTGGTGATATGGGGTGGGGGCAGCATCTCTGCCAGCTAAATTGAGTTCCTACTAGGTGCTGCTTTTTTGGAAGGACTGGCTTATGGTGAAACTTTTGAGCTACTTCTTGAAGTTGGTGGACTCATGGTATGTTAACTGAGTTTTTCAGGGACTGGATCATTCAAAAATAGCATGTACAAGATTGTCAGCTACAGTACATTGAGAATGTAAAACTTAGCTCTCAGAGAAACTAGAGGCCTCCCTTTTTCTTAATCAAAAGAGAAGCTGATTTAGAAAACATGTGAGCATCTAGCAAGTTCTGTGGAAGCATTTTTGGCTAAAGTCAAGTCAGCGCTACATCCAAGGCTCTTTAGGAATGGAGTAAGGTATAGACAGTCATCAGTAAGTATTTAACATATTGGTTTCCTGTTTAGAGCAATGTACATTGTATAGTTGGAGACTCAGGAGGAGCAAAAGATCCCTTCCCACTAGGAGGTTACAGTCCAGTAAACAAGATGAAACATGCATAAAGCAATTAGTGAGAAATTCTGTCGGAATGGAATATGGAGCTAATCAGCAAAGAACAAAACAGTGAAAATGGTATGATTGGCGGCATTAGAGAAAGTAGAGATGGAGTTGTTGGAAAGGGTTTTTTGAAGAATGGATGAAGTTTGGAAAGAGTGACAAACAAGGACAGTGTGGTTGGATAACAGTAAGCGTTAAAGGCAGAAAGACTAAGGAACGAATAGTCAGGAGATAATGGTTTAAGGACATGACAGTTGGTTCACTTGGTTGCACTGTGTTGCTGTGGAGAATAGGGGTAGAAAGATTGCAGATAGTTTGAAAAAGAATTGGATGAAAGTAGGTGTCTGTCTTCAGTCTTTGTTACGGATGAGACTTAAAAGCAGTAATAATGTTAAACACATATATTTGGCTAGAGAATATATCATTCATTTATTTTTAAAAATAAGCATGCTTGAGGTTCTGAAGTGTACTAGACAAAACAATGAGATCAGATATGTACCAGAGGTTTTTTTTTAACTTACTGTGTGCCAGGCATGCTGCTAAGTACTTTGCGTGTTTCATTTCGTTTTTCAATAAGGAAACAAAAGTTCTGAGGGGCTGGAAAGTATGTCATATCACACAGCTAGTGTGAGGCAGAGCTGGAATTTCAAATCCAGGTGCCACATTACTAAAAGGTATGTCCTAGTGGATGAACCTGAGCTTTCTTAGATCCTCATACTGAGCTGCAGGCTGAGTGGAGCTTTGAAGCAAAACATGAATTGATGACCAATCTGATCAAGGTGACACAGAGACAGAGTGGCAATAAGTGGCAGTAATGTGAACTGAGGATTGCCTGTGGCATCCTCTTTTGAAGAGATTTCCTGTTTGCTGAGTCTTTAAAGTGTTAAGTACTTTACCTGAGTGATAAAAATAAAACTGTTTTTTAGGCTTCCGGAGTGTGCAAATATCTATAATAAGTAGCACCCTTTTAGTAATGAACAAGTGAGAAAAAAAGGAGACCCTGAGAGTCTGGAGTGTTTTCACTTCACCCTAGGTACATTTTCATAGGATAGTAGGAAGGGTACCTGACGCGCTGATGTTAGGGACCCACTGAGTTGGAAGTAGACTGGATTTACTCTAAAAATTCCCTGCCTGCTGGGAAAGAGCATGATGCTCTTGAAAGCCCATGACCACAGTTTTAGTAGGCAAGGGCAGTTTCCTGTTGCCACCACAGTTACAGTTTAACTTGGTAAGGTTGGTAGGATGAAATAGAAAGACTGTTTCACACACCTGCTCTATGAGGGCTGGGTGGGTGTGTCAACGTAATAGCACATCTGTCAGTGCCAGGAACTGGAAAGCCCTGGAGCCCCTCCCCAGCTGCTCTTGAATAATCATAAGCTTTCTAAGCTCTGGGCTGCAGGCCTGGGGTGGGTGCTCTGGGTGGGAATGCCTGCCCTCCATTCACAACCCAGAGCCATGGTCCCTCCCTGCTTGAGAGCTGTCAGAGGGAGTCACAAAAGTAAGTATATGCTGACCTGTTCCAAATTTTCATAAGTCTGGCTACTTGTTTTGTTAGAAGTCAGCTGTCCTCATTGTCAGCTCGATTGTGGCTGACCTGTCCCAGGTGAACAGTCAGACCAAGTACTGGTGAAGGTTAGGAGCTGTTTTAATTAACCCTTTTTATGTGATTAGCTCAGGAGCCTTTGAAGATATGCACAGTCACAGTAGGATAGGTGCCCTGTGTGTCTCCCTGCTCATCTTACATGAAGTCTAGCCCTCTGACTCATCTCTGGAGGCCAGGGGAGAGTAGCGAAGAAAAGTTTACAGTGTATGTGGAGGCAAGGGAGAAAAGTCCTATTAAAATTAGGTAGTTCTTTTTGTTACAGTTTTGGATTGTATGTTTTTTAAACAATAGATGGTTTCTAAAGAAGCCTTACAGAATAATAAACCACCCAAGGATCTGATCCAAGACAGCTAGAAATAAGTGTGGCTGGCAAAAATCAAGGGGCTGTTCTTTAGGACAACCAGATGCTCTACTTCCTTTCTTCAGAGGAGTGCTAGTTTACACAGGAAGCTGCAGAAAGATTGCAGGCTCATTTGTTCTGCTGCTTGGACTATGCCTCTTCTTTGTGTGTGTTATTATTTTTTTTTTTTTAAAAAGAGTTCAAAACTGGTGTATGTCATATACTCCTCCTCTAAACTGGATTACAGGTTGAGCCACTGTTATTACTTCCGCCAGTTGCTGGTTCAAGAAGAAGAAACTTGTCATTATCTTTGTGGGGAGGTTCAACCTCTAGCGTCAGCCACTACCGAGTGCCATCTGCCCTGCCTGCCTACACTCCTGCCTGCTCCACACGTTCTCTCTGGCAGCCCCCTTTTTAGTGTGTTTGAGATCTGGGGCTAGAACAGGAGACAGTCTGCTTTTATTACATCAGAAATAACTTTTCTAATCTGCTGTTACTTGTATCTGCCAAGGCATAGAAGAGTTCTCTGTTCAGATGAGAAGAGTTCTCTGTTCAGATGGGAATTTAGAAATCACAGTAAGGGGATGCAGACAGATTTGGAAAAGGCAAACCTGAAGATGTAATGGATTGTGGATCTTATATTTTTGAAGTGGCCACTAAGCTTAACATAATATAAGAGGAGGTTTTTGCACTCAGTGGAATTGGGCTCAAGATTCACTCAGTTCTGAGGACACTGAACTGGACGTGAAGGCAGGTGGCTGATGTCGTCAGGCCAGCCAGTGGTTATGAGGCATTAGAGGGCACTGGTGTAATGTTCCCACTGATGTGAGATGCAGACCTGTCCATGACAGGTTTAAGGATGGCTCAGAGAGAAGTTGGGAGGAAATCACGTGCATCACTTGATTTTTAATGCAGGTTGTGTTCTCCTCTGGTGGGGACAGGTGTCAAAAGCACACAGCTTTCAGGAGGAAGCCGATGAGAGTACAGTGATCAAGCAGAATTGTAACCTCTGTGGCAGGCACTGTTCTGGGGACTTTTTCAGGTTTTTTGTCGTTAAAGCAATCAGTGTGTACATAGTTTAAGTAGTCAAGTAATTCTACAAAACTTAATTTAAAAAAAGCACCAGCCACCTCCTAGTTCTTGTTCCCCAGAAGCAACAGGTTCAGTGTTTGACACACATTACCTCACTGAGTCTACACAACCTGTAATGTAGGTACTGTTTCTAGCCTTAGTTTACAGTTACTGAGACTTGAAGTATGCAGGTTAAATGACTTGTCCAAGGTCACACAGCTAGAAAGGGGTAAAACCTGGAGGTGCACAAAAACAATATGATTTATGAGCCTGCTGTCTTAACATTTGCACTGCATTGCTTGTGAATTACAGTGTTCAAATACACATTTTTGTTAGCTGGGCTAGCAGCTATGGGCTAAGAAGCACATGCATTCTAAGACATTCATTCAGTTTAGATGAGGTCAAGACATTTACTGACCAAATATGTGACTGCTCTTAAACCCCATCTGCCCTGAACTAACTGCTACTAAAATTACAAAAATCAACCTTACTTTCTAGCCTCCAGAAAAGAAAAGGAGTCCCCCAGAAAATTCCAGTCACTTAGGTTTAGATCTTTTTTCACATCGTCATCTCTATTAACTTATTCTCGTAACCAAAAAAACCCCAAACCCATTCCCATCAAATAGATCCCAACTCATAATGGCTATACTGCAGCGTGGAGCTGCCCCATAGGGTTACCTAGGCTGTATCTACAGAAGCGGACAGCCACAGCTCCCTCCTGCGGTGGGTTCCAACTGCAAGCCTTTTAGTTAGCAGTTGAGCAGTTAACCAAGGAGACACCAGGGCTCCTTTACTTGTAACTGACAGCAAATCTCAAAATCTGTCTGTATCCCTTGATTGTGGCCAAAAGGTACAGGCTTTTTTTTTTCTAATAATTTTTTCTTTTTCTTTTTTAATTATGATTTTTTAAAAACAATTTTAAAGTCCCTTTTAAGTCAGGTTTTGTTTCTGCAATGGCTATCCAGAAAAAGACTATTTTGCATAGAGGAACAGCCAGTACAAGCTTGAGGTAAACATTTGCCTCGATTGTTCAAGGAACAGTGAGGAGGCCAAGTGCCTAGAGCAGAGGAGTGGTAGGAGGAAATGAAGTCAGAGTGTGGGAACCACATCGTGAAGGATTTTATGGGTCCTAGAGGGTTGGGCTGTCACTCTGAGAGAAAAAGAAACCCTTAAAGGGTTTTTAGCCACGGGTGATGCAGTCTGATTTAACGTTGTAAATGGATCACTCTGGCTCCTGCAGGGGGAATTTGGACAAGGACAGAAGCAAGGACCACCAGCAGAAGAGTAGTTGAGATCTTGCTGGCAAGGTGAGGGGGGAAGAACAGGGTTTCCTAGTAGATTGAAAGGGAAGGGAGAAGGGGAAGGAGGATTTTTACAGACATTCAAAGAGGTGTCAGGTAAGCTGTTGTGTATCCAAGTTGATATGGAATTAGGGAGAGAAGTCTGGGTAGAGATAAAATTTAGTTGCGTCACGTGGATGACATCTGTGCTGTACGACTAGGGATGTATAGAACAGGGTCTTAGCCTTGGAACTGTGGACATTTGGGGCCATAAGTCTTTGTCGTGGGAGATTGTCCTGTGCACTGTAGTATGCTGAGCAGCATTCCTGGTCTCCACCAACTGGATGTCAGTGGCACTGCCTTGCTCCTATTGCAGCAACCCACAGTGTCTCCCAGACACTGTCAGATGCTCTGCCAGGACAAAATTGCCCCACTTGAGAACCACTAATATGAACAGAGAAGAGGTCCAAGGACCAAGCTTAATAATGGTCTTACACAAAAACCCCTGGTAGCATAGCAGTGAAGTGCTGGGTCTGCAGCTCACGTGCACGAGGCACTCCTTGGAGACTATGGGACGGTTCTGTTTTGCGCTATAGGGCCTCAGTGTGTTGGAACCAACTTGAGGGCACCTAACAACAACAACAACACAAAAACCACTTCTGACTTTCCAAAGCACGCTTATTGCACCTGTTCTTATTCTTAATTTGTAACACATTGTGACTTTTGTCACTATAGTTATCATTCTTCAGGATAACAAGGAATTTGAATGACCTCCTGGTGTTCTTTGGGGGTGGGGTCCTGGGTTGGAACCCAGGAGCCAGCTGGAGTCTGACGTGCCTGTAGACTACCTTTTGTTAGAAAAAGCAGTTCGTTGGCTGTTCTGTAGAGGCAGTGTGTGTACTTCATGTCAGGTTGTAGAGGCTTGCTTGTTCATCTCCAAGAGGAGCAAAAGAATTTATGGCCAAGGCAGGAACAGCAGAGTGACCAAGGAACCTGCCCCAGATTAGCAGATGGTGCTGAGAGTGTCTGAGTTTGATGATCCTAAGGTGATTCTTTTTGGAAAACCCAGAAGAGCCAGTAAACTTTCATCGGCCTCACTAGTGTTTGCACTGACACGAGTGCTATTTGCATTTTTAAAACAAAATAAATCAAGCCAAAACTATTTTTTTAAAAAAAAATCCAGGGCCACCAAGTCGATTCCCACTCCTAGTGACCTTATAGGACAGAGCAGAACTGCCCCATAGAATTTCCAGGTAGCGCCTGGTGGATTCAACCACCAGCCTTCTGTTTAGCAGATGTAGCACTGAACCACTGCACCACCGGTGTTCTCTGTGCATCTTTTTAAATTAAATAAATTTTAGCTGAAACTGCGGGCCCTAGAAAAACTCTTTTGCTGTTTGTACCATTAATTGTCTGACTGATGATAATAAAAAGTATCTCCAAGACCTTTCCTTTTGTGCCTGAGCAGCTTTATTTTGTCTTGCTCCATTTTGTTTGCCCTGGGGCTCTGAGCATTGCTCTAGGCTGTTGTGATGCTGGACGGTCTTGTAGCTAAAATGGAGCAAATGTTCCCATGATTACTAGCACATTTTGTTTTGGATGAGAGGACACATTCTCTTCCCTATACTTTTAGTTTCTTTTAAAAAAAATTTTTTTTATTATGATTGAGTGAAAATGTACAATCCTGTATAAATTTACATGCCCGCCTATGTGCCCTGCTCTCCCTGCCTGGTGACAGCACACTTCTCCTCTCAGTTATGTACATGCCATATCCTCCTAACAGTCTCCTATCCCCTCCTCTCCACCCTCTCCCCTTCCTCTAGTAAGAGGTCAGCGGGATGATGTTCTGTAGATGCCTGAGACCATAAAGTGCACACACGATATGGTTACCCTGTGTCACCAAGTCCAGTCCACTCCTGTGTGAAGAGTTGACCTCCATTGTGACTTATGGATGGGGCAGCATCAGGGCCAGGGGCCTTGCTCCCAGGGAAACCCCAAGGCTCCTGGGCCATCATTTGCGGTCTTTTAGTGGAGATCTCAGGGTGCACCCCTTTTTATTCTTGTGTTGCCAGTGAGACCCAACTTTGTGAGCCCCATCATGGCTATCACTGGTGGTAGCAGGGCACCATGTGGTTCTTCTGGTTGCGCGTCAATGTAGTCACCCACTCATGTGGGTCTCTCTGTCTTCTGGGTTATCTTTCCCCTATGTCATTTTGGTCTGTAGTGATCATCCATTCCTGCTGAGTTGGGACCATTTGGTGTACCTCAGATGTCAGCTTGGCAGCTTTTAAGACCCTACATGCCACTCACCAATGTGGAGTGCAGAAGACTCTCATAGCAAAATGCTAGGTATGCCAGTTGAGCTTGATGTCCCCTGGGAGCATGGTACCTGGACCCATGCCCTAGCTACTCTGTCCTTGCAATATTGGGTTAAGATGGGAGGAGTAATCATGTTATGTTGAAGTCCAGTTAAAACTGATCTTCTTTGTAATGTGTGCTGTCACTGATTTCACCCAACCAAATTTCTATCACCTGTCTAGTCTGTACCCCACCCTTGCCCTCCCTCCCCACCCTTGCAGCTATCAAAGAGTCTTTTCTTCTCTTCATGAATCTACTTTTTTTAATGATTGAAAATTACAGTCCAGTATAAATTTGCATGCCCACCTATATGCAGCTCCCACTGCTCTCCATGCCCAGTGTCAGCACACTCTTCCTTTCTGCTCCGTACGTGTCTTACACTCCCACCGATACCCTATCCCCTCCTCTCCACCCTCTCCTCTTCCTCCCATAAGAGGTCAGCAGGTCCATAGAATTTCCAAGGAGTGCCTGATGGATTCAAACCGCCAACCCTCTGTTAAGAAGGCATAGCACTGAACCACTACGCCACCAGGGTTCTCTGTGCATCTTTTTAAATAAAATAAATTTTAGCCGAAACTATGGGCCCTAGAAAAAGTCTTTTGCTGTTTGTAGCGTTAACTGTCTGACTGATGATAATAAAAAGTATCTCTAAGACCTTTCCCTTTGTGCCTCAGCAATTTCAAAGCTGTCTTGCTCCACTTTGTTTGCTTTGGGGTCTGAGCATTGCTCTAGGCTGCTATGATACTGGGCAGTCTGGTAGCTAAAATGGAGCAAATGTTCCCATGATTACTAGCACATCTTATTTTGGATGAGAGGACACATTCTCTTCCCTATACTTTTAGTTTCTTTTCTTCCTATAGATGTATAGAACCATAAAGTGCACACATGATATGGTCACTCTGTGTTGCTGAGTCCAATCCATTCCTGTCCGAGAGTTGACCTCCATTATGATGTATGGACAGGGGCAGCAACAGGGCCAGGGGCCATGCTCCCAGGGGAACTCCGAGGTCCATGGACCATCAGTTGTGGAGATCTCAGGGTGTACCCTTTTCTATTCTTGTGTTGCCAGTGAGACTCAACTTTGTGAGCTCCATCACGGCTGTCACTGGTGGTGGCCGGGCACCATCTGGTTCTTCGGTCACAAGTCGATTTAGTCCCCTACTCACATGGGTCTCTCGTGAGTCTGTTTTTAAGTTCTTATTGTAGGGGTCTCATACAGTATTTGTCCTTTTGCCGCTGACTACTTTCACTCAGCATAATGTTCTCCGCTTGAAACCAGGTTATGAGGTGCTTCCTAAAATCATCATTGTTTATCGTTGCATAGTGTTCCATTGAATATATAAACACCATAGTTTACTTATCCATTCTTGTGTTGTTAGGCATCTAGGTTGATTCCATCTTTTTTGCTGTTGTGTACTGTGCTGCAATAACCATTTGTGTGCGTGTATCTGTTGGCATGAATGCCCTTGATTCTGCAGGGTATATTCCAAGCAGTGGAATTATCAGAGACTTTGCACCATTCTGCAATGCCACCAACAGTGTAGGAGAGTTCAGTTTCTCCACAGCCTCCCAGCATTTGTTATTTTGCGTTTTCTGGATCATGGCCAACTGTGTTGGGGTGAGATGGTATCTCATCGTAGTTTTCATTTGAATTTCTTTAACAGCTAGTGATTGTGAGCATTTCTGCATGTGTTTTTTGGCTGCCTGGATCTCCTCTTTAGAGAAGTGTCTGTCCATCTCTTTCGTCCATCGCTTAATTGGATTATTTATCTTTGTCTTATTGGTATTTTGTAGTACCTTATAGATTGTGGAGATCAGACATCAGTCTGACATATAGTTGCCAGATATTTTTTCCCGTTCTGTAAGTGGTCTTTTAATTCTTTTGATAAAGTCTTTGGATGAGTAGTAGTGTGCTTAGTAGTTCCCGTTTGTGTATTTTCTCTGTTGGTTGTGCTTTATCAGATTTTGATGTCTGTTTACACTGTGTATTAAAACTTCCATTGTTGATCCTGTTTTTTCTTGGATGAGCTTTATCGTTTTAGATTTGATATGGAGGTCTTTTATCCACTTTGAGTTGGTTTTTGTATAAGGTGTGAGATACGGCTCTTGTTTCAGTTTTTTGCAGATGGATATCCAATTTTGCCAGCACCATTTGTTGAAGAGATTCCTTTTACCCCAGTTTAACATCTTAGGGCCTTTGTCAAATATCAGCTGTTCGTAGGAGGATGGTGGTATCTCCGGGGTCTCAACTCTGTTGCATTGTTCTGTCTCTTTTTGTACCAGTACCAGGCTGTTTTGATAACTGTGGCAGTGTAATAGGTTTTCAAGTCCAGTAGTGAGAGGCCTCCTAGTGTGTTCTTCTTCAGTAATGCTTTATTTACCCGGGATTTCTTTGCTTTGAAACAGAGTTGGTGATTTGTTTCTCCATCTCATTAAAAAATGTCACAGGAATTTGTGTTGAGATTGCATTGTATAAGTAGATTGCTTTGGGTAAAATAGACATTTTCACAATGTTAGGTCCTCCTATCCATGAACAGGGTAAGTTTCTCCAGTTATGTAAGTCTCCCTTAGTTTCTTGTAGTGAGGTCTTGTAGTTCTCTTTGTAAAGGTCTGATATTGCTTTGGTTAGATTTATTCTTAGATGTTTTATCTTCTTAGGGGCTATAGTAAATTGTATTGATTTGGCGATGTCTTTAATAATCTCGGTGTAAAGGAATTGTACTGATTTACTTCACGCTTGTCTTGCATCCTGAGACTTTGCTGAACTCTTCTATCAGTTTCAGTAGTTTACTTATAGATTCTCTGTGTGTACAGTCATCTGCAAATAGGGAGATATTTACTTCCTCTTTGCCGATGCAGATGCTGTTTATTGCTTGGTCTTGTCTAATTGCTCTGGCTAGAACTTCTAGTACAATGTTGAATAGGAGAGGTGAGAGTGGGCATCCTTGTCTAGTTCCTGTCCTCAAGGGAAATTCTCTCAGCTTCTCTCCATTCAGGATGATGTAGGCATTTGCCTTTGTATAAATGACTCTTACTGCACTGAGGAATTTGGTATCTATTCTTACTTTGCTGAAAGTTTTTAGCATGAATGGGTGTTAGACTTTATCGAATGCCTTTTCTGCGTCAATAGACAAGATGAGGTGATTCTTGTCTTTTGTGTTATGTATGTGGTTGATAGCATTAGTTGTTTTTCTGATGTTGAACCAGCCTTGCATCCATGGAATGAATCCAGCTTGGCTGTGATGAATTATTTTTTTGCTATGTTGGTGTATTCTTTCGGCGAGTATTTTCTTGAAGATTTTTACATCTAGGTTCATGAGTGATACTGGTCTGTATTTCTTTTTTTTTTGTTGGGTCTTTCCCTGGCTTTGGTATCAGGGTTATGCTGGCATCATAGAATGAATTTGGGAGTATTCCATCCCTTTCTGTGCTGTGAAATAGTCTCAGTAGTATCAGAGATAACTCTTCTCTAAAAGCTTGGTAGAATTCTGCAGTAAAGCCATCTGGGCCAGGGCTTTTTTTCATTGGTAGTTTTGGGATGACTTTTTCAATCTCTTCCTTTGTGATGAGTTTATTAAGTTGTTCTACTTCACCTTGTGATAATTTTGGTAGGTGATGTGAATCTAGGAATTTGTCCATTTCCTCTAGGTTTTCAGATCTGTTAAGAGTACAATCTTTTGTAGTATTCTGTTATGATATTTTTGATTTCTGTTCTGGTGTGACATCTCCTGTCTCATTTCTTATTTTGGTTATTTGTTTCCTGTTTTTCTTTAGTAGATTTAGCCAGTGGTTTATCAATTTTGCTGATCTTTTTAAAAAACCAGCTTTTGGTCTTTTCAGTTTTTTCAATTGTTCTTCTAGTCTCTCATTCATTTAGTTCTGTTCTAATCTTTATGATCTATTTTCTTTTGGGGCCTGAGGGGTTCCTCTCTCTACTTGTTCAAAATGTAGAGTTAGTTCTTTGGTTTATGTTCTTTCTCCTTCCAAATGTGTACATTTATAGAGATAAACTGACCCTTGAGCACTGCTTTGGCGGTATCCCATAGATTCCGGTAAGCATTGTTCTCATGCTCATTTGAATCCATAAATTTCTTTATTTCATCCTTGATTTCTTCTATAACCCGTGACTTTTTGAACAAGACGTTGTTCAGTTTCCATGAGTTTCACTTTCTGTGTTTTTTCTGCTATTGATTTTGATGTGTATGGCTTTATGATCTGAGAAGATGCTTTGCAGTGTTTCAGTGGTATGGATTTGCTTTGCTTTATGTCGTAACACATGGTCTGTTCTGGAAAATGTTCCGTGTGCACTGAAGAAGAAGGTGTAGTTGCCTGCTGATGGATAGAAAGATCTGTATATGTCGATGAGGTCTAGTTGGTAAATTGTGGCAATAAGATCTTTATCTTTGTTGAACTTTTTTCTAGAAAATCTGTCCTATATTGAGAGTGGAGTGTTGAAGTCTCCCACTGCTGTGGAGTGATCTATCTTATTTTGAGTGTAGTCAAGTGTTTCTTCGATGTATTTAGATGCTCTAGTATTGGGTGCATAAATATTTAATATTGTTAAGTCCTACGTACGTATTGAACCTTTCAGTAGTAGTGTCCATCCTTGTACATGATGGTGGATTTTACGATAAAATCTAATTTATCTGAGATTAGTATTGCCGCTCCTTCTTTTCTTTGTGTATTGTTAGCTTGGTATATATTCTTCTATCCTTTAATTTTCAGTTTGTTCAGTTCTTTAATCTCAGATGAGTTTCTTGTAAGCAGCATATAGAGACAGGTCGTGTCTTTTAATCCAAGATGTCACTCGTTGTCTCTTTACTGGAGAGTTCAGTCCATTTACATTGAACGTAATTATTGATAGGTGTGTGTTTAGTGCTGTCGTTGAGATGTGTTTATTTTTGTGTTGACGTTTTCTCTATTGTTACTATTCTGTTCTGGGACATTCTTCTTTATGAGTTGCTTTTTCACCTTTCTCATTGTTGGTTTTTTTGATTGTTGAGACGCCTGTATTATGTTTCTTGATATGTTGCATCTTTATTGTGCTTTGCTGCTACCCTATGGTCCCCTTTAATAATCTATGTTTAAACTCAATTTTAACTACTACAAGTCTTATTAATTTCCTCTCCTTCTGGAAGTACATCCTTCTTTTTAATATGATGATATCATAGTTTTCATGATATGATCAGTGGATCAGTTCTTTTAATATTATAGTTTTGACTGAGTTTGGAGTCTTCCCTGACTGAGTAGGTTTCTGGATGATGTGTCCTGTATTTCCTCCTAAAATATAGAGTTAGTGGTTTTGTTCTTCTAAGCCAAGAGTTTCTTTCTGTATTTGTTGTAGCTTTGGTTTGATTTCTACAAAGTATCTGAGTTTCTGTTTATCTGCAAATGTCTTAATTTCATTTTCATATTTGAAGGGTAGTTTTGCAGGATGTACAATTCTTGGTTGGAAGTTTTCCTCCTTCAAGGCTTTGAGTGTGTCATGCCACTGCCTCCATGCCATTATCATTTCTTCTGAGAAGTCAGATGAAAGCCTACAGGGCTTTGCTCTGAATGTTAGCTTTGCTTTATGTTGCCTTTACAAGTTTCTGCTCATGTTTCATTTTGTTAAGCTTGATTATAATACGTCTTGGAGTCTTTCTTTTGGGATCTGTAATGAGTGGCATTCAATATGCATATTGGATATCTGTATTCTTTCCTTTCATAATTACAGGGAAGTTTTCTGTCAGCAGCTGAGCAACAACACTCTGTGTTTTCAGGTGTCCCTCCCTTTTCAGGAACTCCAGTTACTTGTAGATTGTTCCTGTTGATAGAGTCCCACGTGCTTCTTAATGCTTCTTCACTTTTCTTGTTTCTTTCTGATTCCTCCTCATAGATGCTGGAATCAGTAGCTATGTCTTGCAAGTCAAAAAGTCTGTTTCCCCTTTGTTGAATTCTGTTTTCTTGACTTTGAATTCAGTTTTATATCTCTTTGATTTTGTTATTAATCTGTTGGATTTCAGAGTACTGGTGTTCCATCAGATCAAACAGCTTGCTTAATTTTTCATTTTGCTCTCCTGAATTTTATATAATGTGTATATATAATCTATATAATCTCTGTATCATCTTTCTGTACTCACCCTCTGATAGTTTCAGAAAGGCTTCTTCATCTGGGAAGTTCTTTGCTTCTTTCTTTTGGGTGCCTTCTGCAGCCATAGGTGAATCTTTGCTTTTTGGGCATCTGGAGGTCATTTTGCTTCTCTGGTGTTAATGGGATCTAAAGCTCGTTCTGAAAATGAGGGTGATCACCAGTCACCTCTATGTACTCCAGCAACTGGGACCAGTGGATTCTCTGGGATAGCAGGCTCCACCTCCTGATTGGCAAAGACATGGCACTACTTAGAGAGTCACTGGGGGACTGTCAGTTGACCCTGTGATGTGAGTCAGTAAAGGCTAGAAGAGATGCCGTCAGGATACACTGCAGGTATTTTTATAGGCAGTCTTATATTGAAAGATAAAAGGTACCCGACAGCTTCCAAGATCAGTCAGGCTTTCAGGTGTGCAAGTCCCTCTTCCTTGCTGGCAAAGGAAGCACCTCTGTGTCCAAACCCTGATGCTGTAAACTAGTTGAAAATACGGAAATGACGGCTCTGCTGTCACCTGCTCCTGGGCCTCACCTATAGGGCCACACTGTGAAAAACACTGCTTTTCTGCTGGAAAAGCACTCCTTGGGCAGATGCTACCTCCCAGCCTGGGAATTAGGTCCTGCTGAGGCCTCTGTTTGGGTAAATCTGCTTCCCAGTCGAACAAGAGGGCGTCCTGCACAAGCTCTGCCACCTGCTGTGAAATAGCCAAATCAGTGCCAGAGGTTCAGAAAGAGAGGATGGAGGGGCCAAGGTACCCAGAGTCCAGAGCCAGGCTCTCAAAATGTGGCTCTTCCGCCTGCTGGTCCTGTGAGCAGTGCATCTGAGCTTTGCTGCCATTTAAGCCCAAGCCTCGCTTGCCGGCATTTGGGTAACACCACCTCCCCGTCAGACAAGATGGTTTCCTGCACAGGTGCCACTGCCTGCTTGGGAATTGTGGATTCAGTGGTGGAGGTTCAGAGAGAGAGGTCAGAGGTGCTGAGGTGCACAGAGTCCAAAGCTGAGCTCTCAAAATGTGGCCATTCTGTCTGCCGATCCAATCAGAGGTGCGTCTGTGCTTTGCTGTCAGTTAAGCCACACCCACCACCTAAGACACAGGAAGAAAAGTTAAAATGGCAAATTACTTTCAGACTGCGAGAGCTAGCACTCACCAAGGGCAGGGGTCAGCAAAAGAGAAGAAGCTTCCCATTCAGTGGTATGCAGTCCAAATTGACAGCCCTCTGCCGTGTCTCAGAGGTCACTAGGTGTCCAGAAGGCTCCGTTTAGTTATCATTTCAGGCCTTAGTTTCCAGAGGGAATTAAACAGATGTGTGTTTAGTCTGACATCTTGCCTCTGCCTCTATACTTTTAGTTTCTGAAGATAGTTTCCACCTAAGATAAGACTAATGAAATTGCTTGTGTAAGTGAATAATTCAGAAGTACAGGAATTTGTCTCCTCGCATAGGTGGCAGAACTCAGGTTTCAGATTACTTGTTCTCATCTAAGTCTGTAAGACCTAGTGCAGAGTGTTGTACCTCGAGGGTAAAATTTGGGCTTCCTTACCCCAAATACAAAATTTTTTGTCAATTCCAACTCATAGCAAACCTCCAGGATGGAGTAGATCTGCTACATCTTGTTTCCAAAGAGTGGTTGATAAATGTGAATTGCCGACCTTTTGGTTAGCAGCTGTAGCTCTTAAACACTGTGCCACCATGTCTCCGGGCTTCCTTAGAACTCTAAAGTGAGATCCTTTCCAAAGTTGTAAGGGTTCCGCTGCAAAGACTGGAGGCTCTTGGGCTGTTTCCTGTGATTTCATTGTGCAGGGGTCAGTTAAAACTTGCATTACTCAGGGGTAGCTTTTGTGTCAGTTGGCAACTGTGCATGAGGCTTCCTGGGTGCTGAGCATGTGCTAATCCATGTCTTCAAAGAATTTGCTGTCTGATTTTGTAGATGGAACTAGCTCATAGGAAAGAATGACAGCTCAGTAAAGATGAGGAATATTGAGTTCAGGTTGACTTTTAACAGTTCATAGGAGTTTGGAGAAAGGAATAGCCAGGAAAATCATACCTTGGTAAGTAGTGGATTCAAATTGAATTGGAGAGAAGAGGAACCATATACAGGAGGGTGCAGAGGCAGCCACAGGCAGGGTGTTTTTGTGGGACATGGGCCAGCCTGGCTGTGATAAGTGAGGTCTGCTTGAAAGACAGTGGAGTGAATTTTAGAGGAAGACTTTTGGAAGCCAAGCAAAGCCGAGTTCCTATTTAATCTCAAAGAAAACTGTCAACAATGCTTTTGAGCAGGGCAGTGACAACATGAAACCAAATATGACTAAGAGGACCAAGGTGAGACAGTTTATTCTTAATCAGCTAGCCATCTGGGGAGTGATGCCTGTGAAGTAATTGGAAGAGAGATGGGGGAAAAGAGGGGCAAAGTTGTTCAAGGGAATAGTAGTTAGAAGAAAGTTGCACAGCTAGTTGAATAGAAATTCTGAGAGAAGGTGAGCAGCTGGAAGCCTCCCTCTGGCCTCAGCAGAACTTCTGTAGTGCACCAGACTCCTTCCTTGTACCAGTGGCTGCACAGCGAAGGAACTTGGTTACTCTTCTGTCCTTTGGGGGGCTAAAATTCTGAATAGCAAATAGCTGTATCTGAAATCTTTACTGGAAGGGGGGGTTCCTCTCAGCTAGGATCCTGCATCTCCTTGTAGAACTTTTAACTCATGTGTTTTTATTCATAGTTGGGTGTGAGTTTCAATTTGTTTCTTATGGTGCTTTTTCTGGGTTAACAAGGACATAAGTGAAGGTCCTAGGAGTTAGTTGTCTTTGGCGTTGAAGAGCTTTGGATGGATGGGAGGATGGAAGATGGAGGAAGAAGGGTGTGGGGGAAGATGTATAGATGGATGGATAAGGCAGGGAAGTGGAGGGAAGGACGATGAGTGAATATTGGAGGGTGGGTGGAGGGAGAGGAGAACATCCCCAGTAAGAGTGTAGATGTTAAGAGCAGTAGAAAAACTGTTACAGAGCTAAGTGTGAAAAATGGTTTCAGGATTTTAAAAAATCAGTTGAGCACACTCAACAACTTAGACTCTTCAGTATACAACCAGAAAGCTTGTCAACTAAAGCCTGCCCTGTGGTCAGTTTTCTTGCATAAAAATAGGTTTACTTTCTCTTTTTTGGCTTATTCTCATACTTGTCTTCAACCAGTGCTGCTATCCATCTTTGAATTTTGGGGGCTGTCATATGGAAGAGGAAGCCATAGTGTTGTAGTGCTAAGTATTATGACTGCTAATCAAAGTGTTGGCAGTTGAATCCTTCAGGCATTCCTTGGAAACTCAGTGGGGCAGTTCTGCTCTGTCCTATAGGGTCATTGAGTCAAAATTGATGTGATGGCAACAGGTTCAGTTTTGTCACATGAAAGTAGCTTTATTAGCAATATTCAGGCATCTGCGGCAAGTTTTCTCATACCAAAGTGGCCATGCTGTACCACCAACAAGTCCTTCCGTCAAGGGAAGGACTCTGGCTCAAGAATTTGTGAGAGAGTCTTCACTGCTCTGCCCTTTACTCCAGTACAGACTTCGTTTCCACTTAATGAGAGACTAACAGGTTTGGTCAGTTGCTGGTCCTTGCCATCCAGGCCAGCCCTGGGAACACCACACCATGTTTGCAGTACAGGATCAGGGCAGAACTTAGTGCTAAACTCAATATTCTTACTGTGTTTGCATTCATTGTATAAAACCAAAACCCTGACTGGACTGGCCCAAGAAATAAGGAGAGCCCTCAGGTGTTATCTGATGCAGCCATCAGTATACAGCAGGAGAGCGTGTTATACCACAGCTGTGCATTAAATGCTCCTGTCTTTTATTAACCTCTGTGAACCTTTCTATTGATGTAAATCAAAGGTGAAAGCAAAATAGACAGGTATGTGAAAATTGCCGTGTTTTATGTAAATAAAAAGCATTTATATAGCAAAATGGAACCCCAAAAGTCCTCAGTAAGTTATTCTAGTTTCGTTAGGAATTTCAGTCTCCCCTCTCCATCCTCTGCCCCTTGAAAGTCAAAAGCCAGAGGAACAGATATACTGGTGCAGTGTATCCCACAGTCATTGTTCATTTTACTGATAGATGAGTCTTGGGTGCACCAGGCACAAATCGTGGACAGCATTACGTTCTAATCTTATGTAAGGGCGGCCTGCTCTCCTGATTGCGCTGTGCTTTCTGTCCATGATAATTATCAGGACCCCTTCTTTTTGGAAAGATTATTATGACTTGTATATACTTTCTAGGAAGAACTTGAGGATACTGTCAGTTCACACCCAGATGAGATCAGTGATGCCCATGTCACTTGTTGACGTCAGGTGACTGTGCTGCTCCACATTTGTGGGGAAACAAATGAGTTATTGTTTGGTTTACATTGAGTACAGGATGACAACTACTAGGTCTTAAATTGCCCTTCTAGAAGAGTGTCATGAGTGGAACTGAGCTTATCTTTTATGTGTACAAGTGTCTTCTTTAAAAAATAGTTTTAAAATTTAGCCAGATTTTGGCTCGCAGTAGTTCTCATTAGCATTGTGAAAGTGTAGTTCAGGATCCTGTCCAACTATTGTCGTTCAGCTAGCGTGAGGTAACATTCTGGTCACCCTCTCTAGCACATAGGAAGGTCTCTCTTAGCTGGTGAACGCGGAGCTTCTGTGCGTTTCAGGTGGCTTGCCTAACCTGTAAGTAGACATTAGATCTCTGTGCTCACAGCTAATTCACAGCAGTTCAATGAAGAGGTTGGAAAGACTGAGGTGGAGTGAACACCCCCTCAACCACTGTGGAGCTGAAGGCTCTTTCTCCTTCACCGGGAACAGTTTCTTGTCCCTTGACAGATGCGAGGCTGCTTCAAGAAATGCAGCCCTTGAAAACCCGTTCTAGTTAAAGTCAGGTAGGTCCTGGGGAGCAGGTCTTAGACTTTTGGTGCCCGCTAAGGGGTTATTTTCCAACCCTTTATTAACATGGATAAATCCAGCCTTGTTGCTCGTCCCCAAGTGGTGGGAACTGATTTCTCTTAGAAGAAGGTGGTAGTTTTTTCTGTTAGACTAAGTGGATTTTGTAATCATGGTGATGGACTCAGTTTTTGCTTGATCATAGTTTAATTCTGGACTCTATGGTGCCTGACATCTGATCTGTCCATCTTTTGATCTCTTCTCCATATTAATAGAGATATCATTGATGCCAGGTTAGGTAAAATGTTTGGCTGAGCCCCAGAAGAGAGTAAGCATTGTATGTATCACCAAACCTAACTTTTAGGCTAGAGTTGGGATGTTGGCCACCAGAACCTGTTACACCAGGTCTTAGAAACTGAAATGGGGACAGGCCTCCCATTTCAAATATACCTCCATCCCAGTGGTGGGGAAGGCGCTTCCGCTTGGCTTCCTGCCAAAGGACACTCTGGACAAGCTGTTCTTGGATTCTCTGCCAGGCCTTTCCTTCACAGCTAGGTGTTGCATTGCCTGTGTTCTGTGATCTACTTCTGATACCTATAGTCCTGTATATGGAGAGTCTGTATCATAAAGTGGTTTTGAAATAGAAGTGGTTGTCCCGCTCTTTCTTAAAGTAATAGCAGTTAATTTGGGTACGGGAAAAGAGATTGAGTGCCCCAAAGACACCTTTCTGTACCGCTGAAACATGAACAACTCCAGTATACCAATTCTCTGGGTGAAAAGGAACTGGGTAGTATATTTCTTCCCCAAAGACAAGGAACCTCAGTCAGTAAATAGAGAATCAGTGATAACTCTGTAATCTCAACTAGTCACACATACCACACTGAATGGTCTGAGGGCTAGGGCACACAAATGGAACTGTGAAAATGCACAAGTCTTTATTCCTCTCTCGGCCAATTGCGTAGACCTTCTTTATCTCTGAAATGGAAATACATAACAGCTCCTTGACAGAGTCATGAACTCCCCTCTCCAAACATGCCAGGCCAGTCACAAGGTCCAGTTCAGTGCTAGCTAGCTTTATAAAAGTTCAACTGGAAAGCAGTTAAATTTAGAGTAAAGGGGTAAAGATTTCATAGAAAACAAGTACTGTTTGTTTTTCGGGTTTTCTTTGTACATTTTTTTTTTCCTGTCCAGAGACCTTTGAGTATTGTATTAGTTGTAAATCTTAAGGGAATTTAAGCCTTTATTGCTTTTCATGGGTCGTTCCGGATGACTGCGTGTTCTTGGGAAAAACTGAGTTGGAGCGGCTTATTTTAAGCTTCTTTAATTTCTGCTTCTCGGTGTGTGTGACCCTGACACCAGGCCATTCAGGACAGTGAACCTGAGAGCCTCTGTCTACCCCAGCCCACACTTGGTTGAAGGGAGTGGGTGCTGTGGCTGCTGAGACAGTCACAGCCTCAGCTTGCCTGCTGGGAGTATGATTGATTTGGGGCTGTGCAGGCACATGACATTTTACTAATCACCAGCTGCAGCGTTCCCCAGTGCTGTGCCCTTGATCAGGTTACCTCATCCCTGTGAGCTTGGAGGTGTAGTTGTCTCAGCGGGTCTTTGTCTCAGTGAGGGTTAAAGAGACTGTGGTGAAGTGTTACGGCAGCGCCTGACACATAGCTGATGCTTCATAGGTGTCGGCCTGCCCATCCCCCAAGTTCACTTTCTCAGGATGTTCCCTTCAGTGACACCACCAAACAGTTAGACTCATGCTTCTGGCCTTTTGAGGCTTTATTTGGAAAATAAAGTATAAAACCAATTTCAGTGCTTTCTACTGGGGGAGAAAAGTAGTGGGAACTTGACTCTTACTTTCCCTGTTCTTGACAGCTTTGATCTGTGATCTGATCACAGGACATTTTTCTTGAAATACTATTTCAGCCCAGCCAGGCTTGTAGAACCTGAAATCTGGAAAGAGTCTTTCCAGATTTTTTCACTGTAGGTGAGGAACCGGAGGTCTTTTAGGAGGAAGAGACATTTTCTGTGCCCTGTATCTTACTGCAGGGAACCTTGAGGGCTGTGTGTCTGTGGCAAGCCTCCTTTTGAGAAGGCTACCTGGGATGGCGTGACCCAGGCACTTGTATGCTCAGGCCTAAACACCTGCCTAAAAACTTTTTTTCCCTTCTTGGTTTTGGAAGACCATTGTTCCTGTGACATAGTGGTGTTCTGACACTTCAGGTGAAAGAGAAATATCTATCCTCTTTCAGTTATTAATTCAACAAATAATACTGGGGTACCATGCTAAGTGCTGGGGAGATGGCATTGAACAAAAACAAAGTTATAGTGGAAAGAGATTCTGATTATCGAGACCCTGTAAACCCAGTTTTTTTTTTGTTTTTTCATTTTGAAAGAAATGTGCCCTTTTTTTCCAGGCAAATTCTGATTGTGCACATGCCATCAAGCTAATAGAATTAGATGTGCCTCTCCATCTCAAGTTGTGTGTAGGTTTAAGATTCCTCACATAGTTGTCCAGCCTTGGGAAGCCCCTCTGGTCATTGGTCATGGTGATGACTGAGCTAGTTTTCCAAGCATCCATTTGGTCCCTCTGGGCCAATGTTGAATGCAGGAACCTGGGGAAGCTGATCACCGGTCACGTTCCCTACCCAGTTGTGGCACTCACTGGGTCTTTCCAAGCGTGCTTGGAAATGAAGGGTGAGGAGGAAGGGCAGGGTATATAAGGGATGTGCCTGCAGCTGCTTTCAGTGTTGGCACATCTTAGGGTAGTATAGGAGGAAAGTGGGACCATAATGCCCCTTCTGTGCAACAAAACAGCTTAAAGTATGCCGTCTGTGGGAATTTGGAATAAACCTTTTATCATCATGTGGCAAAGAAGAGAGGTGGTTCCATAGCGGAGGTAGTATGGGGAGGAAAGAACCTTGGGTTTGAATCTCAGCCTGCCTCTTACTAACCCTATGATGTTGAATAAGTCACTTAGTATCTACGTATTCCTTTTCTCATCAGTAAACCAGACAATATGGGGCTGGCTTTTTAGGTTGAGATGTGGAGTAAGGACAATGTATGTGAAGCCCCTAGCACCATGCCTGCTATCAGGGTAATCAGGAGACAGCGTTGTTTATACTGCAGTTGTTTTGTATTGTTGACGGAAGTGCCATTGGCCAGCAGTAGCCTGGGTCTGAAGTTAAGGCAAAGGCAGTGATGTTGGGTGTTTAACAGCACTGTTGAAAGAATGTTGTCAAGAAGGGAGACTTGGCAACATGGGTGGAGGATATTGGCACTGGCTGATCTAGAAGTTGAAAGGTAGGGAGTCGTTACCCTAGACTTCCTTCTTTTTGGGTGGTGTGATTTAGTGAGGACACTTAGCAACTTTAAGTGGACTCACGTTTGACCTCTGCAAGGTTTTGTGTGGCAAGGACAATCTTCTGACCTGGTCTGTGTATGGGGCTTCCTTTGGCTCTCTGGGACACATAGTTTCTTTCACTTGGTTTAGTTGTCAAGTTACACGTGTGTCTACCATCACTGACTGTCTTCACTCTCTTCCAGGGGCTCCACGGGCCTTACCCCTTCGGCCAGTCTTAAATGGGTGTCTCAGCAAGAAGAAAAATTAACAAAAGACAGAAGGCTTGACTTTGGGGGGGGGGCAAGGGGTTCCTCTGGATGGCAGACTACACCGCATGGACCCCTGGCTCTGACCCCTCACCAGGAAGAAGAGGAAGAAGCAGAACAGACTAGTTTTGAGTAAACTCAGTATGCATGTGTGAATGCTGAATTGCAGGAATGGTGTTGAGGCTACGAGAAGAAATCCATGCAGCCACTTTGGGTTTTGTTTATTAGGTGTCAGTCTAAGAAGTCATTAGGTCACTCGGGAAGTGAGAAAAAGTTAAAATGGGGGAAAAAAGCCATCTTTTTAAACAAAAATTATTTTGCCTACAGAGAGGTTGTAGTTTTGAGCACATGTTTATGTTTTTTCCCTTTTTCCCAACTTTTTCTTTTTAAATAAGGGATATTATACTCTCGTAGAATAGTTGCTTACTCTGGAAGCAATTGGGTTAAAAGCTAGTGTGGCGTGTTTGAGGACTCTGCAGGTCAGTGCTGCTGGAGTACATCTGCCACACTACAGGACTTAAGATGTCCCTGACCCAGCCTGTGGGTTATCACCCTTTTCCTCCTTTTCCTTTTAATCTTCTGTTGATTTACACCTTGGACATTTGTAGTCATCAGCCCTGTGGCTTGATACCATCAGGACCTCTCCGAAGACCAAACTTCCTGTGTGGCCAGCAGAGGAAGCCTTCAGGACAGATCTCGGGTGATGGGGGAGTTTGAGGCCAAGAGGTGTCCTTCTGCACATGCTTGTAGCAGTTTGGATTGCTTTCCTTCCATGTTTCTCTTGGCAGAGAAAAATGCTGTCATGCTTACTGCGCTTTCGGATTCTTTGTACCTGACTTCCATTTTGCTTTAGGAACAGTGCCTCTGGCGGGGGGTGTGTGTGCACCCCGTGCATTCACCAGCGACTGTGCAGTGTGCAGCTGTGAAGGTGTTATGTGCTTCTCTGTTGTCACACCACCCCTTCCCTGCATTTTCTCCATTTGTTATTTGTGGAGTTTTCACAGCCTATTAGTGGGGGCTGAGCTATCACTGTAAATACAGCCCCATATGGGAATGTGCTATGGGGAGGGGCCACAGTCGTGACTGCTTGATCTTGGAGACCACGTTTACCTGAACAGGAGAGGGTTCCTGCCCTGAACAGGATGTTGGTTATTGGTGGGGCGGTGGGCAAGGGGCAGCCTAGCCGGAGCAGAGGTGCATCGGTTGGCTGCTCGTTTATGCAGGTGGCCCATTGGCTTCCTGTAGATGCCAGCAGGTTAAAATGTGAGTATCTCCATGGGAAGCTTGAACCAGGCTAGCACAGCTGTCTGCCAAAGATACAAGAATATGCAAAGTCCCCTCTTCTCACCCCCTCCTTCCCACGAGTCTTGGTTAGTTTGGTAGCCGGGGACATAAGGGAGCCAGGAGTGTGGATCTAGGGGGCGGTCACAGGGTCGTTTGCCTGTTACCCAACCCACCCACCCTGGGGGGTGTGACAAGCCAGGGAGACCAGGTGATGAGCAGCTGCAAGGGGTGACATAGCCTGGGTGTGGGTGAAGGTCTGCCTGCCTGCCTGCCTGTCTGTCTGGGTGTCTGAGTTCCAAAAAGGTGTGTTGTTTGTTCCTCCTCATCCTCTTCTGAGACTTGTTTTTTTTTTAAGTTGGATTGTGGGAGAAAAGCTTGTATGAGATTTCCCTCTTTGCCTCCCCACTTCCCCCAAAATAAAGGGAAGGAATAAGCTTTGGTCCTCTGAAGGAACCCTGAGGTCGGGTGGGGCAACCAGAGCTGAGTCTGGCCTAGAGTGTAGGTGCTCTAGTGAGAGCCAGTTTCCCTAGCAGAGGAGAGGCCCTACTGTGTGTCCAGGCCACAGGGCTCAGGATGGCTTTTCGTCTGAAGGCTCAATAAGGCACAGACTGCCGCCATTGCTGCTGCTGCTGTTGGTGCCAACCTCCTGGGACACCACAACCCTGGAGCCCATGCATGCCTAGCCATTCCTCCCTGTTAGATAGCCTTCAGCATAGCACCTCCCCAGCTGCCCCTGGTGGGATGGTGGGAGAGTTTGTGTTCCCTGGTTTCCTGGCTGCCTCATGTGCACCACACTAGATTCCCTTTCCCAGCTCCATGTGGGAGCTGCCTGCTTTGGTTCAGCGGAGGCTTCACAGGCCACTATCAGCAGGTCTGGCCCTGCCAGCATCATCCTGCTCCTCCTCTTTCTTGAAGGTAACATCACCTAGCCAGTAAATGTCCCAGGCATATATTGGCTTTCCTCCTGAGAACAAACCATTTCTGTGCACACCCTTGGAGGCGGTGAGCTTCTGAAGTGGAGTGAGGCAGTGGGTAAGTGGCTTTCCCAGGATTAGATTGTCATCAGGGTACCATTCGTTCTGCCTCTTCTCACAGGTGTGAGTTCTCTGCAGTGCCTAGAGCCCTCTCTCCTCCTGAAGGGGTAATGGAAGCCACCCTCTCAGCACAAGTAGTCCCTGTTCCTCAGCCAGTACTGGCAGTCTACACCAGGTGGAACGCCACCTCTGGGCAGGACCACCAGACAGATAACCACCCTTAGGTACCTGAGCCCAGCAGGGGAGGCAGGGGCTCAGACTTGGGAAGAATCTATCTATGTGCATGGCGTGGGGGGTGTGTGTGTGTGTGAGAGAGAGAGAGAGAGACAGAGAGAATGTGCACGTATGCATGCCTTTTTCTCTTAATGCCATGGGGACAGTTGAATTTGGGGCATTTTTCTACAAGAAACTGTCACCCATCTCTCCCCCAGTAAGGACTGGCTGTACCCTAAGCCCATCAGAGGCACCTCTACCAAGGAAAGAACTGCTGGAGGGGCCTCAGGGTGGCCAAGGTAGGAAGTGGGCACAACAAGAAACGCTTCCCCCAATTCAGGCTGAGCTCCAGCAGGAGAGGTCAGTGGGACTGCCAGGACTCAGAGTGCAAGCTGATTTCCCCCACCCACCCCACCCTGCCCGCCTTTCCTTTGTTTCCTTGGGTGAATGCAGGAGTGGCAGTGGCTGCCTCTCCACGTAGACAGTGGTATGTGTAGCAGGAGAGCTAGGTGGGTGTTTGTGGTGGGCCTCGTGGTGCCTGGGAGGAGATGAAGATGAGGAGGTTTTTCTTTACTGTATAAATGAATATTTGTATGATTAAATTAACACAAAAAAATTTTCCATGTGTCATTGAGTTTTATTGCACCCTCCAGCCCCCTGTGTACATGTTTGGCTCCAAAGTGGTCCTGTCATGTATACATTTTGGTCTCTGCAGATGGTGAAACAGGCCCTGAGACTGATTCGGTATTTGGGAAGTCACTTCTGGGGTAGTAATTGGATCTGCTGCCTTTATGGCTCCCAGTTGCCAGAAAGGAGTAGGAGAAGTCTCTACACAGCCTTTAGGCCCCCAGGGTAGGTACCATGCCTCTGCTAATCACCCTTTCCCCAACATACAAGAAGTCCTGGCTGAGTTATTGCCGATCTTAGGTCTCTACTGTGTGTCCAGCACCTGACACAGGTACAGGAGCCTTATGGGAAGAAAACAGGGCATCACAGGCATCTTTTGCTTTGGAGAAGAAGTCACAGCAGAGTTGGGAGAGACTTCATCTTCGCAACCAAGCCCCAGCATCCTAGATTTAGGAGAGAGAATGAGTCTTCCCTTACGTGTTTCCCGTGGTAGTTGGGTGTAGCTTCTGGGTGCTCGGGGCTGTCTTTCTAGTATATTATGAGTCAGGTAGTTTTGGGGGGCTGGCCTTGAATCCTGGAGAGCACACTGCAGGCAGTTGACAAATTTGAAAACTCACCCCCTTGCTGTGTGAGACAGGTCCATGAGCTTGGGGGCTTACTGTAGCCAGCAAGCAAAGAGCAGGAGTTGGATAACTCAGAAAGAAATGGTCAGCTGGCAAATATGACAGCAAATGGAACTCACGGAGTCTGTCCCTTCACGTCTGTAGCACCTGGAAGAGCTCAGAACTCCTTGGTCCTTGGCCGCGTCATTACTCCTCTGTCCTGAAGAGACAGTGAGAGGGAGAGGAAAGGGAGTCACCAAGTCCCACTGCTTAGTGAAGCAGACTTAGATGCGTAGCCTCGGTTTCCAGACACTGGCATTATTTTCATAGCTGCAGAGACAGCCTTTCTTCCACAGACCCATGCTTTGGGCCTTCACCTTGGCTGGCAAAGCTAAGTGTGTGCTCTAAATGAGGCAGCCCTGGTTTTCACCTAGGGCCCCTCTGGGCCTTCTTCCTATGGGTAGCCTGATAAAGGAACCTGTGGCCAGAGAGATGGCATGAGAGAACCTGAGGTACCCATAAAAGAACTGCTCCTGCCCCAGGGGTCTGAGTGCAAGACTCCTGTTTATCAGTGAACAGTGGTAGTGGTACAGTGAACAGTGGTACTGAGTCCAGGTTGGTAGAGCCTGGGAGACTGTCAGGAGATCCCTGGGCTGAATGCTCACACCCCTGCCCCCAGTGATAGTACGCCTGCATCCTGTTTCCTTTCAGGTGCCCAAAGCTGTTTGCTCTCTGCAGGGGAGTGGCCCCACCTGGTCACCTGCACCTTCTGGCAGCTCAGACCCACTCTCCCATACCTTCCCCAACACCTCCACTGCTAAAACAGTTATTTGCTTGGCAGAATCTGTTTGTCTTTGGGGCTGTAACCTGTCAAGAAGTCACTAGGTCCTGAGAGAAGGGAACACATTTGATGGTAGCTCTTGGCCAGAGCCATTCCCACGGGGGCTGGGTGACAGGGAGGGGGCTCTAAGCTGAGCTTTTGGCTGCGGGGGGGGGTTGGCGTGCAGTGGTCTGGGCCCAGCCCTCCAGGCAGAGCAAACAGGTACTGTCAGGCTGCCTCCTTCCCCTAGTTAAGGTTGTACTGGGTGCCTCCCTCTATGTGCTTGAGCAGGCCCCTCCCTCACCTGCTTTGGTGACCCATCCAGCATCCAGCCGCTTTCCAGACTCAGCTTGTGTCCAGCCCCTGTGGTGGCCAAGAGAACAGAAGCACCAAAGGCATTCATGGCAGCCTGACTTGAAAATGGCAATGGTGCGGGGAACGGGTGAAGGGGGAGAATGTGTATGAGATTGGGGTGAGAGGTGTACTGACGATGGATGCTGATGGGTTGACATGGGAATGGGTCTCAGATGCTTCATCTGTGAAATGGAGAGATGTATAGAAACCAGAACCTGGAACAACACATGGGTGGTGGTGGTCGTTTGGTTTCCCTGTCCCTGTCCCTTTTACCTGGTGGTGGTTGGAAACTGTATGGGACAGATCTACTCTTGTCTTTGGGGTCACTATGAGTTGAAATTGACTCGACTGCAAGGATTTTTTTGTTTCAGGGAGAGGAAGCAAGATTCAGCCTTCCTGACATCCTGCCAGGTGAGCCACTGCTGCCAGTTGGCAGACCATACTTTGAGTAAGGATAGTAAAGGGTCTGGGGGATCCAGGACAACCCCATCCACCCGAATTGAGAGGTGCAGCCTGAGTCTAGCAGGGCTTTGCTAGCCAGGCCCCTTAGAATTTGTAGCTGCTGAAGTGATCTAGAGTAGTACTGGTCAAAATGTAGACCGTGGTTCCACAGCATTGCCCAGGATTTCCCCTGGCTGTGATCTCTTGCTAAAAAATGTTTCTAGTGTGTTGCCTTCTTGGGAAAGCAAACATCTGAGGTCCACTTTAGTGATGGTGATATCATTTGGCCATTACTGACCAATTCCTCTGAAGGTGTTCCTATGAATTACTTCACCCTCACAGCCACCTCTTGCGGTAGATGGTTCATCTCCATTTTCCAGACAACCGAGGGCAGGCAGGCAGTCATGCCTGGTGTTCAGTTACTGAGCAAGTGACTCCCAAGTGTCATGAGACCTATGAAAAAGGAAGTCCGGGTTCCTGAGGAACACAGAGGAAGACTTCTTAACTAATGTATGACACAGGTGTCTGGGAGGCTTCTCTGAGGAAGGAACTTTGAAGCTGAGATCTAAAGAAGGGCCGTGGAGGAAACCACTTGTGGGAAGAAGAGAGGCCACTGTACTCAGAAACTGAAAGGAGTGCCTCGTCTGTAATACGGAAAGGATGCTAAAGGAGTATTTGGAAGGTGAAGGACCTGAAGCAGGGACTTCTCAGTTAGGGCCGCAGCACAGACCAGGAGAACTGTGGTGCCCACGCCCCTTTGTCGTTCACTTATTCATCCATTTATTGTTGCTGATGACATTAAAAAGCAAGTAAAAAAAACATTGCTTTTGAGTCAGTTGTGACTCAGCTATCCTGTAAGACAGAGTAGAACAGCCCCATCAGTGTCTAAGGAGCACTTGGTGGATTTACACTGCCAACCTTTTGGTTAGCAGCCATAGCTCCAAACTACTACACTACCAGATTTTCCACTGGTGACATAGGAATAATCAAAAGACAAAAACACCTGCCTTCATGGAGCTAGCATTCAAGTTCCGAGTCACAGCAACCCGAGGAGGCAGAATAAAACTGCCCCATAGGGTTTCCAAGGAGCGCCTGGGGATTCAAACTGCTGACCTTTTGGTTAGCAGCCATAGCTCTTAACCACTATACCACCAGTGTTTCCCTAATCGTGGTTGACAGACACTAAACAAAGACATAATATGTTAAGAGGTGATGAGCTCTGGAGTGAAATAAAACAAAGTAGATAAGGACTAGGGAGCTTTAGGGAGAGAGGGGGCTGCTATACAGAACAGTAGGGCAATGCTTCACTAACAGACTAAAAGGAAACCTGTGGCTATCAGAATTAAAAACATTCCACCCAGAAAGAACAAGTGCAGAGAGCCTGTGGTGGAATCATGGTGGTAACAGAGTGAGCCAAAGGAAGGATGGTAGAAGTTAGAAAGGTTTGGGTGTTGGAGTCACTGAAGGGCTTTGGTGTTCACTCTGGCTGACAGGAGCCGTCAAAAGGCTTGGAGCAGAAGAAGGTACACCTCAACTTGCTTTCTAAAACCCTTCTGGCAGCTGTGTTGAGAATAAATTGTAGTGGGCAGTGGCAGACACGAGGAGACCAGTAAGGTGGTTAATGGGTGATGTCGCTGAAGAAGTGTTTGGATCCTCAATATATTTTAAAAGTTGAGCCAACAGTATTCACTAATAGGTTAGATACAGAATTTGAAGAAAGGTGATGTCTAAGATTTGGGCCTGAACAGTTGAAATCTTCTTACTAGATGGAAAAAGTCTGACTCATAGTGACCCATAGGGCAGTGTAGAACTGTCCCACAGTTTCAGGGGGCACCTGGTGAATTTGAACTGCTGACCTTTCAGTCAGGAAATATAGCTCCTAACCACTGCACCACTTGAAAGGGTAGAAATTGGGAATCCATTTGGAGCCTGTTCAGTGTGCAATGCCCAGTGGGCAAGCAAGTGGATATCCAAGTCTGCAGTTCAGTGGAGAGGTTGGGGACATCATGTCAGAGTCAGCGGCAGTTAGATGGAATCGAAAGCATAAGGGCTGGATGAGATCATCAGAGGGGAAGAGAAACATTCCACCTACCTGTCACATTCTCGTAAAGCTGGTCTTTGCCTCAGATAGCCCTCACCCTGACTACCTTTTCTCAGACTTAGAGATCTGATGGCTGCTAGTAGCCTCTCTTCTGCGTTGGCAATCTCTTTTCTCTCCCTGGAACTGCTGTCCCATCTCTCTTCTCACTGGTGTTTGTACAGATGATCCTGAAGTGGACAGGAGCTGAGTCTGGTCCGCGACAAGGCCCTGGTAGCCCCCACCCAGGAAAAAGGAGTAGACTGAGGCCCTAGTTAGTCTCCACTTAGTTCCTGTCATTTCACCCTCCCAAGGATGGTCTGGAGCCCCGGAACAAAGTCCTAAGAATTCCTCCCCCTGGGCTGTGAGAAAGAGAAAAAGTCTGAGAGAAGACAGGAGCTGTGTTTGGTGGCCACACCCACCTGTGCCATCACCTAGTCCTTACAACAACCAGAATGCCCAATTCACCTGGGAGGCTGGTGGTTACAGCTTGAGGCCTGGACAGGGCTATCTGACCTCAGGTCAGAGGGTAGCAGTACTGAGAAGGGTCAGCGGAGGACTAAGGACTGGACTGGACTGTAAGGAATACTTTCTCAGGATATAGCTACTCTGAGCTACACGGAATCAGCGGAGAGCAGGAAGAGCAGGAATGGTCCCGTGGAGGTGCTGGGAGCGTGGCCACCTCAGAGATGGTGTGTGTTGAGCCCAAGGCCAGCAGAGGGCGCCATGTGGCCTGAGCCTTATGTGGAAAGGACAGATGCTGCACTGGCCTGGCCTGGCCTGCAAGTATACCCCCCAAATGCCCACTCCTCCAGGACAGTGGTCTCTTCTACTGTGTGCTCCCAGGGAGGTGAACTTGGGTCTGGATCTAGGTTCTGCCCCTTGTCAACCATGTGGCTGCAGTCAGTGTATATAAGCACTTAGCCTCAGTGTCCTAGTCTCTAAAATGACACCGTGAAACAGGACAAAAAAGGTCCCTACATCATGGAGCTGACATTCAGTGAAACATATCAGGTGATAAAAATTGATATGGGGAAATACAATTCAAATCCATGTGAGTGAAAATGCATCATAAAAATATTTAGCATTGTATACCTGACACATGATGAATGTCTAGCTTGTGACTACTGTCATATTATGACCTCTAAGATGTGAGGAAGCCTGGACTCCCGAGGGGGACAGGGGACCATGACGCTGGGCATTTGGGAGGCAGCATCCCAAAACTCCGTATTCTTGCCCAGGTACCACAGTTCTAATCTCCGGTAGACCTTTGCCTTGTAGGCTTTTCTTGATCTTGAATGAGAGAGTTGGAATGCAGGAAAGGATCATTCAGGAAGGGGGGTCTAAAAAACAAAAAAAAAGACCAAACCCACTATCAAGTCAATTCTGACTCAGGGTGACCCTATAGGATAGAGTAGAGCTGCGCCATAGGGTTTCCGAAGAGTGGCTGGCGGATTCAAATTGCCAGCCTTTTGGTGAGCAATCAAACTCTTAACCAGTGCACCCTCAGGCTTCTGAAGAAGTCTTAGGAAAGAGGAGCAGTCTTTTACACCTGCATGCAGTAAGCTCCGTCTACACACTTGCTGGGTGAACAAATGTGTAGGAGAGATTGTTGTCTGCTTGATGCCAAACTGGCCTGATTCTGGAGGCTGACACCACTACCCAGGCTGAACCCCAGACAGCACTGGGGGCTCCTGGAGAGTGCCAAAGGTTACAGCTGTGCCAGCAGTTAAGAATGACAGCCCAGAAGCCTGTGCCTAAGGAGTGGTTTGACCATTGATTTACCACTTGCAAGGACAGAGCAGAGGCATTGTCACCTGCATCCAGGTGCCCAAGAGGACCTGTATCAGTACAAAGTCAGGGATAGAGGCAGGGGCCACACAGATGGGCAGCAAGGTGACACTCGGCACTCCATTTTCATTCGCTGGTATCAGAAAGGCACCAGGATCCCTGCCCTACATCCCCACTGTCCCCTTTTCTCACCAGCTTTCTCTCACTTCTCTCCCTCTTCCTTTCTAGCGTCCTTTCTGACACCTTAACCAGGGGTCTGTCCATGAGGGTGGAGGCTTGGGGTTGGTGGATGCCTGCAGAGATGGTAGATCTGAGACAGTTGTTGCCAGGGCAGAAGCTTATATGTTGTGTGGTACCTCTTGGTGGGCTCCATTGGGTCACCTCAGGCTGATTAAGACAATGTCCCTGATGGGGAGACAAGGCCTGGGAGATGGGAGAGTGAACACCAGAGGGGAATCGGTGGGCGATGGGCCTTGTGAGAGGGTCCCATGCAGGAAGGTCTTCTACACCGTAGGATGGGAACAGTGACTGTTAGGAGCAATCTCACCATAAGTGTTGGGCCCAGCCCATGCTTTCTCCACACACCTGAGCCAGCACCCCATGGAAGAGAAACAATGGTTAGGAAACCACAGCCTCCAGCTGGACCTGGTCCCCTGGCCTGGCTCACAGCCTGCATGGAGTGGGGGATGTCACAGTGGCAGTGGTTGGACCCAAGAGGAGGCAGCCTTGGCTCTCAGGGCTGATTTGCATGGACCGATGAGCAGTTTGCATCTTGCAGAGTTGAAGCTGTGGGAAGGAATGAGCTGCTGGGAGCCATTAGGCCTACAGCCTTGGGTGTGGGGGACCCCTGCTGCCAGCCAGCCCCACCTTACCTGGTGCGAAGAGCACTTCTGAGTACCAGGGCCACTGGCCAGGATGCAGACTCCTATGTGCAGGACACACAGGTTCAGGGAGCAGAGTCCCTGCATTCCTGCATGTGGAGACACACATTCACAAGTATGCAGTCTTAACATGGGCATGCAGTTCTGAGCACCCATTCACATGCTGCAATGTATGTACACATCACACATTTGTCTTCATGGACTGATAACACAGATGGCCACTTGTCACCCTGGCTCATGTGCAGCCATGCCACCACACCCACAGGGTCATGTTATTTCACACCAACATGTGCACACACAAGAGCTCACAGCAAATGTCCACACTCAGACTGAACAGTTGACAGTTTGAAGCTCAATTTTCTCTATAAGTCAGGCTTATATGAGGTTATATTCTATCCTCACAACAACCATCTGGAACATGCAGTACTTTCTCTGTGTTACTGACATGTAACTTCGAGAACAGGGAACCCAGGGTTCAGCTTGATGAAGTCCTTCCTGTTCACACATCTGCATAGCCATCGTCTGGGTTAAGACCTAGAATGTGTCCAGTGCCCCAGCATGTTCCTTGGTGTGCCTGTCCAGTTAACAGCCCACACAAGAGGAAGGTAACCGCTATTATTATTCTCATCTAACAGACAAGATAACTGAGGCAGAGACCCACAATCACATAGTTAAGAAGTGGCTAAACTGGAATCAGTAACATACACTGTACACCCTCACATTGATAGAGGGCCATCAACACAAAAGGGGTGGAAGGGCCAAAACAGCAGGGAAAATGTAAGCTTTGTTTCAACCATGCATTTAGGAAGGCACTTGCCTGTTGGCTCATGAAGGAATCAGCAAGCTCTGTGTGCTCAGGCCTACAGCTCTGGCCTGGGGCGGTGGGTGCAGGACCTGTCAGGTGGCACACAGCACAGTGTGTCCGGTTCTAGGGGATACTCTGGGGACATTTCTGCAGTAGAAGTCACTCAGGCAAGTTTGTCACGTCTGCCATCTGTTGGTGAGGCTTGACATTCATTCGTTCTCCTGATAAGTATGTATTGAGTATGTACCTTGTGTGTGGCAGGGTCATAGTCTTGGGGATACAGCAATGAAACAGGCATGAAAGATCCCCTGCATCGTGGAGCTGACTTTCTGTAAAATACTTGATATACTGGGTGGCGAAAAGTGAAAGGGACAGACAAAAGGGCATAGAGAATGGGAGTGGGGGCACAACCTTAAATTGGAGGACAGCTAAGTCACTACTGAGGAAGTGATACTTGAGGAAAGACCCTAAGGTAAGGGAGTGATGGTTGCAGATACTTGGGGCAAGAGCATTCCAGGTAGTGAGAACACCCCCCCCCACCCCACACACACAACAAAGCAGCATCTGTAGTATGTAGGTGGCAATTACGGGCCTTGTGAAAAGCAGATTGTGGCACCCACCGTGCCCTTAGTGCTATGTGCCTTTTGGGGAGTCACTTGCCCTCAATGATTCTATCCAGAGGATGAGCATCCTTCCCCACCAGAGCCTTATCTGTGTCCTCAAGACTCTGCTCTCACCAGCAGGGGTGCTTCTGCGGCCACCCCTGGGTCTGGTCACAGGGCCTGACAAGAGTTCCACAGCAACCCCTCAGGCCCTACCACTCTCTCCTCAGGGCAGATCACAGCCTCAGTCCAGGATCCTGACCCTCTGGGGGCAATGGCCAGGGTTGACGGTAAAGGAGGCCCTGGTGTGGTTCCTGGATATCAGAAAGTTTTCAAATACTGGCTTATTTATGCATTGGAAGAGATGGGGGCAGTGTCACTTGAGAGCATATGCACCTGTTCAGGTGTTAACCTGAGGGTTTACTGTTGAGCGGAACAGCAGATGATCACTGGGGCTGGGGTCCCTTCATCTTCCATCCTCTTTGGACATTGAATAGCAGGCCTGGTACCCCTTGAGTCCTCTCTCTTGGGTACTTCTTGTCTTCTCCCAGGAATGGCTCCACAGCTATGCTCCCTTCCTCTTCCTTTGAACTCCTTTTCTTCTCAAAAACCTCCTTAAGGAAAGTTGTCACCCAAGACTATCTCAGCAGAGGAGATATTTTAGAGCTTCTTGAGTCACTTAGGAATGACGTTCAGCTGCAGTTAACAGTCCCAAAAGACAATGACTTAGACAAGATAGGCATTTATTTTTCTCTTATGGAACAGTAAGTGTCAAGGTAGGTCCAAGGCTGGCTTCCATCCTCAAAGCCTCATTATGGTCACAAGACAGTCACCACAACACCAGCCATCATATCACAGTTCTAAGCAGAAAAGGGAAAAGCTGAATCAGCTCCCTGTTTAAGGAACTGTTCTGGAAGCCCATCCAACAACTTTGTGTATATCCCATTGGCCAGAACTTGATTGCCTGTGTCTTAGCATGTAGTATTGCTAAATAACAGAAATACCACAAGTGGATGGCTTTAACAAAATATTCTCTCACTGTCCCAGTAGTCTAGAAGTGCAAATTCAGGGCACCAGCTTTAGGAGAATGCTTTCTCTGTTGGCTCTAGAGGAAAGTTCCTGTCTGCAGTCTTCTTTTGGTCTGGGAGCATCTCAGTGTAGGAACCTCAGGTCCAGAGGACGTACTCTGCTCTGGCACTGCTCTCTGGACAGTAGGAGGTCCTCTGCTCTGTTCGCTTACGCTTCCTTTTTTCGCTTGTAAGATAAAAGATGGTGCAGGCTACACTCCAGGGAAACACTCTTTACATTGGATCAGAGATAACGACATTAGTAGAAGTGTTACCATTCCACCTTGATCCTCTTTAACGTTAACTTACAATCACAAACTGGAGGATGACCACACAATACTGGGAATTATGGCATAACCAAGTTGACATGTATTTGGGGAGAACACCAATCCGTGACAACCTGTCCCTTGTATCTGTAGGGGATGTTGACATTATTTTAAGAAAATTGGAATCCCCTTGGTAAAAAAAGGAGGGAATGGCAATTGGGAAGGCAGTTAATGCATTCTTTTCCCTACACATGCCCTGTACTCCTCCTTTTCTGTGTCCTGAAAAACTCAAGTTTCCTCCACCCCTAATGCCCTCTATTCTCACCCTCCACCCCAGTAGTTAAGGAAAGAGCAGCAGGTTACCTGAACTTCTTGGGGCTGCCAGTAACAGAGAACTCCAGGGTTGCTCAAGTGAAAGGGGGAGGGTGGAGTTGATGGTAAGAAGACAGAACACTAGCCTGTCCATCGGGGGGGGCAGGGACTGGGGGCCACTTTGCACTCATTCCATGGGAAACAGATTGCTGGGGTGTCCCAGTGCCTGTAGCTGGAAAGGCCCCAGTGAACAGCTAGACCCACTCCCTTTCGTTAAGGAGCTGACATTCTGATAGGGGAGACAGCACTCAGAGAGTGATTTCTGCTCTTCAGGCTCCTCTAAATATCAAGAAGGTAAATCAGTGAAAGATAGTAGAGGGTGACCAGGTAGGAAGTACCAGGTGCAACAAAGATCCCCCAAAAAACAAAAATAGCCAAACCAAGGAGCACTTGGTGGATTTGAACTGCGGACCTTTTGGTTAGCAGGTGTAGCACTTAACCACTCTGCCACCAGGGTTTCCACCAAGTGCACAGCTGGCGGTAAATGAGTGTGCTGAGCTGTAGACCTGCATTCTTGGGGCAGGCGAGCATCCCTCAGGGCAGGTGGAAGGCCCCACAGCAGATGGCAGGATCTGGGGCCCAAGCCTGAAAAAGGGATAAGAAATCACACAGGTCCTGAGGCTGCTCAGAGACCCAGCAGAAGCTTGAAGTCCAGGACAAGGCTTCAGTGTGTCCCCTGAGTGGTCCTCTAGTGAGCTGGTTGTGTTGTACAATTGAATGGTGAACTCTAGGAGATCTGTGGAGACAGGCAGGGTCTCACCTGCCTTCCCCCTGCCACCAGCCCTCATTCTCTGTCCATGCCCTCACACCCTCAGGGCAGGCCCTCCTGGCAGCTCCCTGGGCTTCCAGGGCCTTAGGGGGGGCCATAACCTGCCCCTATACCAGCCATGTGGGAGGAGTAACTCTTTCACCACCAGGGTAGAGCAACTAATACTGTGTTCCCTTCCTTTTGTTGTGGAAAAAGCTGCCTCTGGGTGCTGGGGGGCAAAGGAGGACTGGTACAAAATTGTCTCTTTCTGCAAGTCCTCCTGCCCTAGAACCTTATGTGTTATCGTAACATCCCTGAGGACCTTAGGGAGGGGAGGGAACACTGGCAAACTTAACTCTGACTCATAGCTACCCTACAGGACAAAGTAGAGCTGCCCCATAGCGTTTCCAAGGTTGTGTTTCTTTATGGGAGCAGACTGCCATATAGCTCTCACTGTGGTGCAAATGATGATACTGCCTACAGTGTTGCTGCTGGAATAAGGAATCATATATGTGTATGTGGTGCACTTTCTGATGTAGAAGCCCCCGTTACAGGGAATGTCGCCATCCTTCCCACCCACTTGACATTTGAGAAGACAAGCCCAGACTGGGGAGTGAATGTCATCAAACTCTCCCAGAGAGAGAGAGAGCAGTGACTGCAAGGAGCAGGGCTGGTCCCAGATGCCAGACTAGGACTTGATCTTGTAGCAGCATCAAGCCCTGTGGGGTCATCAGTTACAGAGCCACACAGCCCAAAGCCCCAGCATCCCCTCCACCAGCCACATGCATTCCCAAGCTTAACCAGAACCAATTCTATTTCCACTGAATTGATTCTGATTCATAGCAACCCTACAGGACAGAGTAGAACTGCCCCATAGGCGACTCCAAGGAGCTGCTGGTGGGTTTGGACTGCTACCTTCTGGTTAGCAGTGGAATGTGCTGCTGTGCCACCAGAGCTCCGGCCCTGGGCTTGCTGTCCTTTATTTCTTATGATGGTGTTTGCAGATGAAATCTTAACCATTTCTTTCATTAATCCAGGAGGTGTATATTATGCCATTTTACAGTATAGAAAACTGAGTCCCAAAGAGGTTGAGATCCTTGCCCTGAGTTTCTAGCTATGTCCTCGAGTTCCAGGCCTGGTTCTCAGCACCCATGTGGCAATGCTGACAGGTGAGCAGAATGTGAGATCCAAAGTCACTTAGACCTTGAGCTGGTATTCCAGGCCTGCTGCTAGCCAGGTGTGTCCTTGAGCAGTTTGCTGACTCACTGGGCCTCAGTGTCTTCACCTGTGAAATGGGGCTAGTTCTTGCTCCACAGGGTCTTTGCTGGACTGTGTTGGACTCATCTGAGGACCCTACCCTCCTCCTGGGGCCAGGCAACAGCTGGGGGGCAGCTCCCTGCTGAGTCTTGTGCCCCCTTCCTCTCCCTGGCCCTGTGCCAGCTGGGCCCGCCCATGCCACATCTCCCAGATGGCACCATAAAGGCGTCCCCGAACCTGGGCTTCCTAGGAACAAACAACCCATCCCCGGAGGCCTCACCCCACCCAGGCAGTCACACCAGGCACATTCCCCTCACAGGGCCACCTCATGCCCAGTGCCAGGTGACAGGGCAGTGTGGGAGGGGAGCCCAACCAGGGAGCCTGAGGCAGGGGCAGGGAGCTGTGGGAGCTGGTGTCAGACACTTGAGGCCTCGACCGGCCTGCCGCCTGCTGCCTGTTCCCCTTACCCTCCTCGCCCTTCTTCCTTCTTACCTCTATTCTCTCCTCCTCCTACTAGGCGCAAACCAGCCCAAGTCACCACAACTCCCTGTGAAATGAGAAGGACTCTTGTACCCCACTTCCCAGGCTGGCTATGAGGGCAGAGAGGATCCCTCAGGAAGCCCCTACTGAACGAAGATGCCTCTGTCTGGCTCTTACCCACCTACTCCCTACTGTGTGAGAGGGAGGGCAGGGGAGGGGCTGCTCCTTCTGGGGTAGAAGTGCCCAGGCCAGGCAAGCAGGCCCACATCCCCTCCTCGCTGGCACCCCAGGAACTCACTCATCCTCTTAGCCTAACCACTTCTCTTCCTCAGGGGCTCTGCAGGACAAAACTGAGGCTTTAGTTTTCCTATCTATGCAATGGGAGCATCCCCTACTCACTTGCCAGCAGGGCTGGTGTAGGGGCTGGGGAGGTAAGTGCTGTTGTGAATGGATCAAACCCCTTTCCCATGGAAAACTGTGCCTAACCCTGACTGGTTCCCAACACCCCAGTCACCTACACTCAGGCTTTCTTCTGTGAAACTTTGATCTCCCTCCATGGGCACGCAGAGTCTGTCTTGTACAGTTTATTTCTTAATTATAGCTGGCCAGTCCACTATTGTTTTCCCTTTGTTTCCTGTGTATTGGGAGGGAGTCAGGTTTGGTGGGCTCTCCACTCCAGCCAAGCAGTTCCTGTTCTCATCCTTGCTGAGAAGCTTCCTAGCTGTGGTACCTGGGAGAAGACGGAGGCTCCTCTCTGCCTCCGGGTCCTCATCTGTTGATGGTAGCAGTACCTACCTCCTAGGGTTGATGTGAGGCTTACAGGAGTTAATTGTGTCAAGTGTTGGGAACCATGAGAGTCTGGTGTGTGGTCACTCTTATGTTGCCAGTGAGACTGAGACTTCCTTGGTTCTGGCACCATGGGCACCCGGGCATACTTGCTGATGGAGCAGGGCAGGGGGCGCAGCAGGAGCGGCTCACTGTGATGCACAGTGCCAGCCCCTTGATGTGAAAAGGCTCACTCACAGAAACACGGTGCTAGAGAGGCCTCGGGGTCCCAGCTGGCACAGTCACATGCAGCCCCTATTCTGAAAACTCCACCCTTCAAGTCACTGGAGGCTGGAGTCCAAGCCACTCATGGTCTCCTCTGGGCAGGGTACCACCTATCCTGGGAGGAGGGACAGGAACGTGGAGAGTTTGGCTTCTCCCTTGGCTTCCTCTTCGTCTTTTAGGGCCTTGGCTGTCCACTTACTTTCTCTGGGTCTCAGTGTCCTCTCACCTGTAAACTGGGAATGAGATGTTCCTCACAAGGATGTGTGGAGTTGGTATGAGACAACGTATGAGGTCTGACAGTTAAGTCTGCAAACATTAATTGTTCTAAGTGCTACGTACCTCACTGCTGAATATCTACTCCCCTTGGGAAGCTATGCACCAACACCAGTGCCTCGACCACCCTTCAAAGCAATTTTCAGACTTTATGGCCATTGCACACGGTCGCAGGGTGGCAAGTTCACCAACTTAGTTTTTTTGAGGGAGTTTTTAGCCAGTAAACAAATAGCTGTATTGGAACACCCTCCCTACTCATCTGATCTGGCCCCCAATGACTTTTTTCTTTAGCTGAAGATAAAGGAAATATTGAAAGGAAGGCATTTTGATGACATTCAGGACATCTAGGGTAATACAACTAGAGCTCTGATGGCCATTCCAGAAAGAGTTCCAGGATTGCTTTGAAAGGTGGACTAGGTGCTGGCGTCAGTGCACAGCTTCCCAAGAGGAGTACTTTAAAGGTGACCATAGTTATATTCATAATTCATATTCATCATGAGGTATGCAGCACTTTTTCTAGGATTTCATGAATGTAATTGTCAGACCTAGTAGGTACAGGGCCGGCCTGTGCTGTTGTTATCTCTGTAGCTGAGGGAAAGGAGGCCCATGTCAGTGAAGCGACTTGCCGAAGGTCACACAGGCCATCCACCCACCCCCACCCCACTCCACCCCACCCAAGCATGTGCCATGTGTGCAAACATGTGGGAAACCCCGCTTGGCTTGTATTCATTCCCCTCCCCGTCTTCACACCTCTCCAAAGCTGAGCCCCTAGCCTGCCTTGGCCACAGTGCCCTCCCAGCCTCCCAGACCTGAAGAATGCGCCTCATCTCTGTCCCTGTTGACCAGAAGTTTCCAGATGCTGGTCTCAGCACCCTCAACAGACTGGAACCTCTCTTAAGGCCACGACCTGGCTTAGTACTGTCATGGATTGAACTGTGTTCCCCCCAAAAATCTGTGTAGCAGTTTAGCTGGGCCATCATTCCTAGTACTGTGTGGCTTTCCTAATTGTTGTAAATCCTGCCTCTTTCATGGCCAGCAGTTGTGTTGGTGGGGCAGGACTCAGTGAGTGAGACTGCTTTGTGCCTTGAGGCAATTTCTTGAGATAAAAAGGAAAAAAGCTACCGGAGCCATTCAAGGGCATCATACCACCAAGAAAGAAAGCAGTGCCAGGAGCTGAGTGCGTTTTTTGAAAAGCACTGGGGTCCCAACACCTCTGAAACTTCCAGTCTAAAGGAAGATTGACAAGGACCTCCCTCCAGGGCCAGCAGAGAAAGCCTTCTCCTGAAGGTGACAGTCTGAATGTGGACTTCCAGTTGCTGGACTGTGACAACTAGAGTTTGTCTTTTTAAAGCCATCCACTTGTGGTATCTCTGTTATAGCAGCACTAGATGACTAAGACACATGGGCTTCCCTGAAGCTGCCTAACAAAGCACCAGGGGAGTCACAAAGAGGGCATGGGGAGGTGACACCTGGAGCGTTCGTGAGTGACACCCGAGATGCTGGCAGATCCTGCTTCCTGCAGCTGCTGCCAGCTCAGTCCCAAACTGGGTGCGAGGATCCTGGCTTCCTCGACATGACGTGATGGCTTAGTCAGGGGCAAAGTTGGGGGGGTGGATTACTAAGGCAGGGGTGGGGTGTAGTTTCTGGGTCCAGTGAAGGACACAGATCCCAAGAGGTCTCCAAAGGTGGAGGAAGAGGCTGGACAGAACCCTCTTCCTGGGCAGGCTGACGGTGACCCCTTGTCCAGCTCAACCCATACACAGCAGGACCAGTCAGGACTCAGAGCCTCGGCTTTGTGTCCTGGCTCGCTCTTTTTTGATGTGTGTCCCTCTGCAAGTTAATTAACCTCTTTGGGCCTCAGCTGCAAGATGGGGTTATAATACCACCTCGTAAGGTAATGTAAGTGTTAAATGACATTATATAAGAAAGCACTAATCCACAGTGCCTACACCACCAGAAGGGCTTGGTAATGCAAATAGTAGTGATATTATTATTATGTGTATTATTAAATAGGCACAGAGGCCATGAGAGACTGGACTGAAGTCACACAGCAGCAGGGAAACTAAAACTACTGTCAGTGAACATAGCAAGAGGTAGCAAAGCATGTGCAAGGGATCTGGAGGCAGATTGCTATTGTGTGCCATCAAATCAGTTCCTAACTGTGGCAATTGTATAGGATGGGGTAGAACTGCCCTATAGGGTTTCCAGGGCTGTAATCTTTATGGAAACGCACTGCCACAACTTTACCCCCACAGAACAGCTGATGGGTTCAAATTGCTGACCTTTCAGTTAGCAGCCAAGCTCTTCAACACTGTACCACCAGGGCTCCTAGAGCTAGACTGCCTGGCCTTAAATACCAGATCTGCCGTTCACAAGCTGTGTGACCTCAGGAAACTTCCTCAACCTCTCTGTGCCTCCGTTTCTCCATTTGTAAAATAGGGGTTATTGATGGTGTATTTGCTTCCTAGGCCTGCTGGAAGGATTAAGGAGTTTATATGCATGTAAAGCTTGTGGAAGAAGACATTCCTATGTAGTGGTTATAGCATTGTGGTGGCTTCGGTGTGACCAGTGATTATAGCATCATGAGTCCCTTTCCTCTCTGGGCCTCAGCCTCATTCCCGTAAAATGAGTCACTAGACTAGTTCAGCTGGAGGCTCCTTCCAGCTCTGTGGTCTGTAGCTAAGGGGAGGGATGCTGGGTCCACACTCGCATTTTAACAACACCTGAGGACAGCAACCCTCCCATCTCTCTTCTCCCCCCATCTACAATGGCAGCCAAGGAATACGAGTGTCAAGAGGAAGTGGGTGGTCACAGGGTTGGGATGATGGGGGGGGTGACTTATGGGAGCAGGAGTGGCTGCATCCCCTCCCACCAACCCGGGAGTGCCCACTGGGTGCTCTGTCTGTGGAGTAGGCCCTCAGAGACGGGCCTGGTTGCCCTCTCCATCAGGAGGGAGGACCCTCAGAGATGCCCTCCCCGCTCTCATTGGTCTGAAGGAGCTACTCAGGGACTGCCATGGGGATAAAGATGGGAGAGAATCAAGCCCACCCTGCTGGGCAGCCTCAGGCAGACCCCTTGCTCTCCCTGAGCCTGTCTTAGGGTCTGAGCACAGAGCAAGGTAATGCAACAGCCCCACCTGGAGCTAGTGACACAATGACACCCTAGGGAGATGAGGTCAGCATCCCCTACCCCCAGGACCTGACCCTGTGGCCCGTGTTGTCTGACATCTCTCAGTTTGGCAGGATTGAGTCACATCAGGGGAGGGGTGCCTCTGACTGGTGCCCCAGGGTGGGGTGGGTTTGAAAATCTACACCAGGAAGCAAATCTTATTCCGAGACAACCCTCCCTTGACCCTCCTTCTTCCCAAAAGCCTGTGGCCCATTGTTGTCCAGGGAAATCCGGCCTCACACGAGAGCCAGCCCCGCACCCTCCCCCACACCCTCTGTACCCTGCTAGGGGATTCCTAGACCCACCTGAGTCCCAGCCTGCCTTCCTTCTCACTTTTGTGTTGGTACTCCACCCCCAACAAATCCAGTTCCTTCATCCATCCATCCATCTGTTGATTCCTTCATTCCACACGTAGCTATTTGCAGTCCCTTGACTTGGCCCTGGGGATGTCTAGCAATGAACATGAAATCCCTGTCTCGGAGAACTCCCAGCCCCATGGGCAGAGAGACAGACGGCAGGGTCATTCAGTAAGGTGGTAGCTGTGCTGTGCTCACAGGGTCCTGAGTCTGGCGGGATGCTCAAAGTCTTAGAGGAGATGCCCACGCTGGGTTCTGAAGATGAGGCATGACAGCTTGTAGAGAAATCTGGAAGCGAAAGCCGCTGTTAGCCCCCACGAGGATGGGACTATTTGCCTGTTTTGTTCTGTCATGTCCCCAGGGTTGAGAGTAGTGCCCGGCATGCAGCCGGTGCTCCATACCTGTTGGAATGAGTGAATGCTAGCAGAGAGCTTCCTGCAGCACCCAGGGCCAGACCAGCCTATGTGGCTAGGGTGAAGCAGGTAGGGTGCTGGGGCAGGACCACTCAGGTTCTTCTGTGCAGGGCCTCCAGACCACTTGCACTTTCTCACGAGGGCATGGGGAGGTGGGAAGGGGCTGTAAGCAGTAGAGTGTAGCTCCAACCTTGCCCTCCAGTCCCCACCCCTGACTCTGGCCTTCCAAACCAAAGCCCAGCTTTGCCCCAGCTGTCCCTTTTTCCCCCACTACCTCTTGATTTGTTGAAATAAACACATATTAAGCACCTAATGCATGCCGGATGTTTACTCGGAGCTGGAGGTGAATCCAATAAATCCTGCCTGCACATTGCCTACAATCCAGGACTGGGCCTCTTAATCTGGGATTTGGGGAGGGGCTTCAAGGAGTCTGTGGATTTACAGAATTGAGTACACAATTGTGTGTGTGCATTTTCTGAGATGAGGAGTCCACAGCTTTTAGCAATTTCAAGAGCGACCATCCCCCATACAGGTCAATACCCACATGTGTGGGTAAGAAAATTGCATCATCTGGTATTGCATCTGGATGCTGTTGGGAAAGTTCCAGGCCCAGGACTTCCCAGACCCCACCTTAGCCTAATCCCAAGTCTGCCCTGGACCTGAAGTGCTCCCCCCACTCTGCAGTGGGGGGCTGGCTATTCTTGGCAGCAGGGAAATGGTTTTGAGTACTTCCTGGGTAGTGATAGCCACGGTGCCCCGGCAGGGGTGTCCCCCCCACAGGCCAGGCCCTAAGAATCAGCTTTAGCTCTGTTGGCTAGGGAGGGTTCCTGGGAACTCTCAGCAATCCTTGTGTCTGGGAAGTTACCGGTGGGGCAAGATGTCGGGCAGGGGCAGTAATATCTGGAGGTCAGACCCATACAACCCAAGGAACATGTTGGCACCTTGAATGTGGAACTGGCTCTTCCAGCTGGCAGGGGCATATGTCAGTGCCAAGACCACTACCTTGCCACCCCCTGCTCTCTGCGCTACTCTCTAGTTCTTTTACTGTCCCTTTCCCCCTTGCCAGCACATCATTCATTCATTCATTTCTTTTGTGTATTCTGAAGGTGTCACCTGCAAGAAGGCTAGGGGAACAGGAGCACCAGGCTCTTGGGGCACTGAGTGGACAGGAGGAGCATGGGGGATTGACACAGGGGTGTGGGGGAGGCCTGGGTGGACAGCGAGTACTTGTTTCCTGGAGTCTCCAGGTGTCAGAGCCATGCAGGGGTAGGGGGCTGGACCAGCCAGGTGATGAGGCTTAGCCTGTGGCTGTAATCCCTTCAACTGAACTGCAGAATGTCGAGGGGAGCGTGGGTAGGTGGTGGTCTCATGGTAACACCCCATCCAGAGTTCAGCTTTCCTGGAGCTTGGATCTTGAACGACTGTTGGGAGAATTTCCTCATGCATCTCCAGCATTGCACAATGTGCCCTGGACTCTCAATATGTCTCAGTTTCCTCATCTGTAAAACGGGTACAATTTCAAAGCAGAAACTATAGGATAGATGTGGGAAACAAATGAGTTAATTCACACATCACTGCTGGTGATGATCTAGATCTTCGGTGTCCACAATGTCCGCTATATTATTAAAGAACTGTGAGAAGGCTATGTGTGATCTCCTGGTAAGTGTGGGTTGTAACCAAGGACTTTGGGTAATCCACCAAGTGTGCCTTAAAAAAGAAGCCTGTAGAGTCAGGAGGAGTGGGACAGAAGTCTCCTGGTAGGGGACTGAACCCACTGTCAACAGAGCTCTGGCTGTGTGCCAGACCCTCAGACTCGTTCTCATTTGCACCTGAAGATCAAAACCTGGTGATCTCTGGACTTGCAGGGCCGAAGGAGAACATATGCACCCTGCAGTTCTTACTGGGGCCCAAGTTCCAACCCTCAGGTCCGGACAAGCCCTTGGCCCCCTTGGCTGCAAGAGGCAATCAGTAGGGCTCTGAGCAGGCTCAGCCACCTCCCATTACCCGTTACCACTGAGTCAGTTCTGACTCACAGTGACACTATAAGGCAGAGTAGAACTGCCCCATAGGGTTTCCAGGGATTGGATGGTGGATTTGAACTGCTGACCTTTTAGTTAACAACTGAGCTTGTACCCACTGCGCCAACAAGCCTCCCAGTCATTTTCAGGCTCCTGTACAAAAAAAGAAGTTAAAAAAAAATGACCAGAACTGTTCAGGAGGGCAGGTTCTTGGCTGGGTCAGGGGCCCCAAGCCATAACTCCTGCTCGGCTGTGCTCCCTTTGTGCTGTGTGACCTTGGGCAACTCACTGCCCTCTCTGAGCCTCAATAAAAAAGAAGGGGTAGTTGGACTGGTTGCTCTCTACCCTCCTCCTGTCTCTGCCATCCGGGTTTGTGATTCCAGTCGCATGGGAGGAGAGGGTTAGAAGCCTTCAGGGCTTGATTTAAATGTCAGCTTTTCAAGGACACTTTCCCTGCCCCTCCTCAGCTCCCCTCTGCCCCCACACCCTCAACACACACATAAAATCACCCTTCTTCCCTGCTGTTTTTCTCCGTGTTGGTAGCTTCCACTGACTGGGCTTGTGACTCATGGTGGCCCTGTGTACAACAGAAGGAAAGGCTCCCAGGACTGGTGCCACCCCCATAATTGGTTTGGATAGGACAGTTAGGATAGGAAGTGACCCACTGGGTTTCATTGGGTGAAATTTGAAAGTAGATCACCACGCCTTTCTTCTTAATCTCTTAATCTGGAGCATCTTCTGAGACTTATTCAGCATCATAGCAACATGCAAGCCTCCACTGATGAGTGATGGTTACACATGGGGGGCACTGGCCAAAACCATGTGGCTCATACAGAAGGAGAAAGTTCTGCCACTGAAGCACCCATGTCCCCGTAGTTTTATCCATAGCAGCAGTTATCTCCTTCAGACATGTTTGTGTCTCATGACTTGTACTTAATTATTCTGTCTCCCTTATGAGTGTCAGCCCTCAGGAGAACAGTTGGTTTGTCACTGCTGGGCCTCAGCACCAGGCGTGTAGTAGGTGCTCAATAAACATTTGCTGAAAGTGAGATTTGGGGTAGGGATCAAGTGTGTACCAGGCCTGAGTTGCTGAGGACACCCTGTCAGGGGCGTAAAGAGGGACAGGAGGCTGTGACTGCCCACCCAGCCTGGCATGGAGTGGAAACATTGGTTGATAGAAGATTAAATGAAGGGATGAGATCCGGGTACTGCAGCCTTAGAGCAAGGTGAGGAGGAGAAAGCCCAGCCCCAGCCAGTGTCCCTTGGCCTGGAAGGGGAGGGGCCCAGCAGGGGTCTGAGAGCTGGGGCCTTCCATCCCTATACGTGTGTCCCCACGTCATTTCTCAGTGGAGGCCTGGTAAGGCGGAAGGCTGTACTGTGCACAAAGGCCTCACCGCCCTCCCTCGGAAAGCTTGCACCCCTGATAAGGTGGGTAAATTTCAAAGGGGCTAACGGGGCGGGGGGCAGGGGGCAGGGCTGTTGATAGCAAGGCTGCAGTACTGCCAGCCTCCTCCCACTTCCCACCACCCTCGCTCCCCAGCCGTCCTGTGAGCAAAACAGGTTCCGATTGTGCTCTTATCTGGGCCTGCGGTTTGGTCAGGCCCTGCTGGCTGTGCACTCACCGGTGGAAAGGCAGCAGCCAGCTCCAGGGCGTGGGCCGTGACGCGAGGCCTCTCCACCAGCACCCCCCACGACGGGGCTGGGGGGTGTGCCTGGTACTGACCCCCTCTCCAGCCAGCCCAGCCACGGAGGGAAGCAGGGAGGGGCCCCTAGCAGCGAGGCGGGTGGTACAGTGGTGGAGAGCGAGGCATTGCTACTGAGCCTGACTCCACACCTCACACGATGCGAGTTACCAACCTCAGCGTGCCTTGGTTTGCTAGGGACAAACGGTGCTAGTTACCAACCTCAGCATGCCTCAGTTTGCTAGGGACAAACGGTGCGAGTTACCAACCTCAGCGTGCCTCGGTTTGCTAGGGACACTTTCAATGAGATGGTGTCTCACAAGGCTAAGACAATTAAATCAGCTAACCCTTGTTTCTCAGTCACCTAGTACTGCTCGAACAGAAAGACCACAAGTGGATGGCTTTAGGAAGAGAAACTTTATTGTCACAGTGTGGTAAGCCACAAATCCATCTGTAAGCTATAAATCTATTTAATATGAGAATTTATCACAATCCGGTAGGCTGAGTCCAAATTCAAGGAGAGCATCTCAGCGCAGGAACCTCAGGTCCAAAGGACACACTGTGTTGTCGCTGCTGATCTCTTGGTGGTATGAGTTCCCAATCTCTCTGCTCACTTCTCCCGACAAGCCTGCTTCTTGAGTCCCGCCTCACCCGGACAACTGCTGCCGTTCACCCTCATTAACATCACAGTGGCAGGATTCACAACACGTGGGAGGAGTCGCACCATATTGGGAGTCAGGGCTGAGTCAAATCAAGATAAACATCTTGAGGGGTCACACAAACACAATCCATAAGTCCTTGTAAAGCAGTTAACATGGCACTTGGTTCACCCTGAGCACCCTACAAGTGAGGTGTTTAGCAGAGAGGGCCTGAAAGGCAGAGGGCTGGGCTTCAAGTCCCTGCACAGCCTGACCCCACGTTGCCTCCCTGACCTCGTCACCACCGTCCACTCTGCCCTGCCTCTCTGCTCCAGCCACACTGGCCTCCTCCCCGGCAATTCACAAACTCAGCTGGCGCAAGTCAACCCCAGGGTCTTTGCTCATGCTGTTCCTTCTGCCTGCAGTGCTCACAGATGTCTTTACCTGCTCATGCCTTTGCTCAAACTGTACCTTCTCTCAGAGATCCAAAATCCTGCCTGACCACCTGCACCCTACCCAGCACTTCTGCTGTGACTGACCCTTTCACTGCAAAGGGAGCTTTGTTTGTATGTCTTTTCTTTCTTTATTGTGGTAAATACATATGTGACAAAAATTGCCATTTCTGCAGTCTACGTGTGTACAATTCAGTGACATTTGTCGTGTTCATCATGTTGTCCAACCATCATCCTTGTCCCTCCCAAATTTTCCATCACCCTCAACAAAAGCTCACTGCCCTAAGCATTGTGCCTCCCTCATACAGTAGGCACTTACAAAACCAGTAAGCCCACAGATAGCCGGCCTTGGGTGGCACCCTTGAGTACCAAGTGACTTGAGCCACTAAGCCTTAAACACTTTAAGGGCAGGCCACGAGAGTCCCCCTGCCCCACAGTGCCTGCTTAGAAAATGTATGCTGGTCTGGGCAGAATATGTGCCATAGCCTAGGTGTGCCCAAGGGCCACCTCCATCCAGCTGGGGTCGTGGTGTGCTCTGCATGCTTCAGGGATGGAATGCCTAATTGTGTGGCTCCTGGGGAGGAGCAGGGTGGGGAGCACAGCTGCCGCTCCCTGGGCTGACTGTGGTCCTCTTGGTCACCATCCAGCCACAGCTCCATGTCCGGAAAGAGGTTCTCCAACAGACCCAGCCTGAATCCTTCCTCTGCCACCTTCAAACCGTGACTCTGGGGCACCTTAAGGCTCTGTTTGTCATCTGTGAGTGGAAAGGACAATAAAACCTTCAGATGGTGTTCTTGTTAAGATGAGAGGAGATAGTATGTGCTGTCTGAAAGCACAGGTTGATGTCTGGATTCACATCCCAGTTCTGCTGTGGGTCCTTAGGCCTGTTCCCTAACGTCTCTGGTCTCAGGACCATCCTCTGTCCATTGAAGGCGTGAGTGATCTCTGAAGTCTTACAGGCCAGGCTTCCTGCCCAGCCTGCTTCCCAGGGCCCCATCCAGGTGACCAGTCCTCCCCATGGCCCCCAGCTGCTGCCACCTTCTCACAGCTGAAGCCTGGGACTGAAGGCAGGGCTGAGTGTCACCCAGACAGGGGACAAGCAAGAAACCACTGGCAGCCCATTTCTCATAAGGGTGGACTGAGTGGCTGGTGTGAGTCCCAGCCGTGTTCCTACTGCCACCACTCCCATGCTATAGCTCTCCAGCCGGTGGAACCCATGTGAAGGGATGGGGGTATAGGGAGGAGGGGGCAGAAAGAGAGCTGGGAAGGTGGGCAGACAGACTGCCCTTTCCAAAGTGGCTCCTTCCATTGTCAATTGAAAGTCACTCTCCAGTGATCAGTCCTTAGAGAAGGACACTGTGCTTCGTAATGTAGACAGCTGTTGAAACAGAAGACCCTCAACGAGATGGATTGGCACGGTGGCTACAAATGGTGGGCTCAAGCTTAACAATGATTGTGAGGATGGGGAAGGACTGAGCAGTGTTTTGTTCTACTGTGCACACGGTCGCTACGTGTTGGAACCAACTCCGCGGCGCCTATCAACTTCACAACAGCTCTACCTGCAAGGTCTTGGGGCAGGTATTATTATCTCCATTTCACAGAGGGGATGAGAGTGGCCCAGAGAGGACCTGGAACACACTCGCTTCTTGTGCTCCAGCAAATGATTGTTCTTGTCAGTTGCCCGCAGAGTCAGTCCCAACCCATAGCAGCCCCATATGTGTCAGAGTAGGGTTTTTAAGGCTGTGACCTTTCAGAAGCAGGTTGCCAGGCCTTACTTCCAAGGTACCTCTGCATTTAAACCCCAGCCCTGGGCCCTGAGTCCACCATGCAGTGCTCTGATGGGGAGTTCCCTGACAGAGTTCACTCGGAGGGATGCTCAGGACAGCTGCTCCAGGAGTCGTCATCGTCTGTTCTTTGGTTCTGGCTCCATCAGTTACTCCAGGGTCCCTGCTGACAAGGAGTTAGAATCTTGGGAAGAAAAGGAATACGGGAAACGATTAGAGAACAATGAATAGGGATTTGTGATTCCTGCCAGGGCTGGAGGGGGCATGGAGAAGCTTTCTGGAGGAAAGGGCTCTTGAGAGGCACCATGAAGGATAGGGAGTCTTTGTCAGTAAGAGAAAATAAACCCATTTAATAAAAAAAAAAAAATGGAGGAAGGGGAAGAGTTACTGATGCATCCAGGTGTTTGCAAAATGAGATGTCAGGAATGCGTCTGGTCCTCCCTCAGCCCCTTTGCTCCAGGCACGCACCCTAAAGGCCCAGAATGCCCAGTGGAGAGAGGGAATATCTTTATCTTGGTAGGTTACTGAAAAGTTCCAGGAAAGAGTCACAGTGGATTAACTTGGGTTGTGTACCTGCTGCCCAATCTGGAAGGGGTTGGATAAGGGACAGGTATGAACAGCCATGGGTGGGGTGGAAAGGGGGAAGAAGAGAAGGTGGCACACTTGACCTGATGGGAGCAGGCTGGAGGAGGACTGAAAAGGAGGCTAGCCTGGGGGAGCTGTGGGCCAGAAGGCAGGAGACCCAGTGGACCCTGTGAGCCTTCCCAGGGACCTGGGACCTGACCCCAAGGGGGACAGGGAAGGCAACTACAGGGTCCTTTCTGGCATGAGGAGTCCTGGTGGTACAGTGGTTAAGAGCTATGGCTGCTAAGCCAAAAAAAGGTCAGCAGTTTGAATCCACTAGCCTCTCCTTGGAAACCCTATGGAGTGGTTCTACTCTGTCCTGTGGGTCGCCATGAGTTCGAAGGGACTCAGTGGCAACAGGTGTGGTTTTGGTTATCAGGCACAAGGCAGCTGAGAAAGTAGTGCAGACTTGACTTTGAATCTGCTTCCTAGCTATGACCTTGGGCAAGGCATTTTAAATGTTTGTGCCGAAGTTTGTCCATCTGAGAAGTGGGTGTAGCGACATCTACTTGGAAGCATTGCTGTGAGGGGTCGAGATGACATGTGTCAGACACATGGCGTGTGGCCGGTGGTCAGTCAAGTTGCAGCAGGGCATCTGAATTTATTAACATTACCTCGTTCCTCTAAGCAGCTCTGAGATACCACTGGCTGCCAGCGGGGGCTACTCAGAGGGTTTTAGACACTTGCCTCAGGCCACACAGCTGGAAAGTGACAGCCAGGACAGGTACTTGATGGAATGAATCCCCAGTTGGTACCATGACATCACGCTGAATGGATCAGGGTTTTGAGGGTGTGTCACCCAGAGTCCCTTCACAAGTCCGAGGTAGACCCTAAATAGCCATTCCTTTCCCTAGAGCCCAGCAAAGGTGCCTGCTTCCCCGGGTCCAGAACTGAGGCTGTACCCAGCTTCCTAAGGGGTAACTTTCCCAAGATCAAGGTTTCCCTAGGTATGACCAGACCTCTCTCCATTACCGCCCAGGACTAAGCTGTCTTCTCTGGCAGCAAGAGTGTCCTGTCTCCATCTGTCTGTCATCATATGTCCATTTTCTGGTCTATTTCAGGTAGGATCAGGCCCGGACTTGAATGATAGAGATTTCATTTAACAAAAGCAAAATGTCTACTTCTCACATGAAAAGTCCTAAGGCAAGTAGTCTAGAGATAGTATGCAGACTTGACGCAATCCTCAGAGACCCAGGCCACTCCCAGCTCAGCATGCCACCAGCCTGTCCTCGTGGTCCAAGAAGGCTGCTAGACACCTGCCATCCTAGCTGCATTTCGGGCAGGAAGAAGATGGAGAAAGGATAAATAAGAAAGCAAATGGCATATGCCAGCTTACTTTTAAGAAAAGTTCTGAGAAATTAGCATGTGACAGTTCTGTTTGGTCACACAGTCAACATCTAGCTGCGAGGGAGTCTGGGATAGTCTTAATTTCAGGCATTCGTGTGTTCAGGTAAAAATCAGAGACTTGTTTACTAAAGAGGATATTGCATATTGGGAGTAGCTAGCTATCTGTGATACCTCATCCATTCAATAAGCATTTATAGAGTACTTATCCCTGTTACAGTACTGATAGTGTAATTCATACTTTTAATATCTTGTGATCACTGGAATGTGCTTGGTACATAGTAGGTGCTCATTAAATAACACCATTATTTTGTTTATTTGTTGTTGTTGAGAACATACACAGCAGAACATACACCCATTCAACGATTTCTACATGTGCAGTTCAGCGACATGGATTACATTCTTCAAGTTGTGCAACCACTGTCACCAAATTGTTCCCCTCCATTAATGTAAACTCACTGCCCTCTGAGTTTCCTATCTAATCTTTCAAGTTGCTGTCGTCAGTTTGATCCCATATATACTGTTCTTAAAAGAACACAGTGCTCAAGGCAGACATTCTTTGCAAATTAAGCTAAGCTATCGTTTGGATTTTAAGAAGATTTCAGGGATATTTTTGGTTTAGTGTTTAAACATTATCTTAGGGTAACAGATAGTTTTGGGAATTCACAGCCTGCATAGATCCAGAAAGTCTGGAATCTATGATATTTGAAATTCTGTCAACAATTTTTCCTCTTTGGGTCAGGATTTCTTCCTTAGACTCTTTGACCAAAACATTTGGTAAAGGTAGCTGAGCACCATCCAGTTCTTAGGCTGTATGGTGAAGGAGGCAATTAATTGTTGATGGAGGAACAGCCGTGATTGTTAAAGCAACAGGCACCATGATGCAGGCACAAGCCTCTGTGAGAGCAGAGAGGAGGAGTGCTTGCCCATCCGAGAAAGCAGGGTGCAGAAGGCATCCTAGGGGGCTTCTACCTGGGGATACAGGAATTGTTCTCTCCATTGGCCCTGGGAGACTGGGCCACTGGGCAGCAGGAATGATCACTGTTGCCATTTAAGGTCCTTAACTTTCTCTGGGCAATGACTCCAGTGATTCATCCTCACCAAGATGCCAGGGATGATAATAGCCAAGCATAGAGCTCTCTGGGGGAATTATGGAAAATTTGGCATAGTTTATGGTGAGGGTGCTAGTTCTGAAGGCCTGGGAATCTTCCTGAAGCCCCAGAATACTGTCAAAATCCACAAAACTACTTCTGAAACTAGAAAATAGCAGTGTTGTGATTGTTTTAGTGACTATTCAGTTGATTTTGACTCATGGCGACCCCATGTGTGCTAAGTAGAACTGCACTGTATAGGGTTTTTGAGGCTGACACCTTTCAGAAACAGATCGCCAGGCCTTACTTCAGAGGTGCCTCGGTAAGAGTTGGAACTGCCAACCTTTTGGGCTGAGAGTGTAGCACTTAACTGTTTGCACCACCAGGAAACTCCTGAAAATAACAATGAACACTATCTAAAGACTCCTCATCTGATGGAGTGCGGGATCAGTGTTTGGTGCCCTTCTGAGAGAAAGGAACACTCAGCTGGGGGCTGCCCTCAACCCAGCTGGCAGGCTAAGGAAGTTCTACTGGGAGGACCATCCCAGGGCTCAAGGAGGTAGGGGAGCCTGAGGGTGGGTGTCCTGGCCTGCTGGCCCTCCCTGCTTCCTCATGCCTTGGAAGTTTGGAGAGTAGAAGTTGCTGCCCGCCGACCACCACTGTGCACCTGGAAAAGTGAGCTGTGTATCCTTCCTGAGCACTGCTGCCAGCCCACAGACAGGTCCTGTGGGAACAGCAACACAGCACTCACCAGGGCAGGGGGGACGGGAGGGACACGAGCCTCTGGGTCTCTTTCCCTAGGATTTGCTGAAGCTCCTTCAGTCCTGGCCTCGGAGGCTGAGGGCACCCTGTGAAGACCTTCCCTGCTGGATGCTTGCCTTCAGGGCCCACAAGGCCCTCTATTAGAGGGCTCTGGGATTCCACTTCTGTTTGTCTGTCCCTCAACCTCAGCTAAATGAGCCCTCTTACAGCCTGGGCCCCAGGGACCTCAATATATGCCCTGTGCCTCACCTATGGTAACAGCTCAGTAACTCTCTATTCACTAGTGAGTGAGTGAGTGGGTGGGTGGATGGGTGGGTGAGTGAGGGGGTGGGTGAGTGAGTGAGAGGGTTCCCTGGCTGCCAGGGTACAGATAATCCAGCAAGAAAGCGGAGGCCTGCAAGGGTTAACCAGGAGCCCGCCTGTGGTCTGAGGTAAGCAGGGAGCGTATTTGTTCAGGTAAATAAGGAAGGATTACTTATAATCAAGCCCCAGCCAAGTCTTCATCTCCCGGCTGCCTGACTTCCTCCCAGCACATACCTGCACTCGCTGTTGTCCGCACTGCCCTGCAGACCTGGTCCCCAAGACCCACCAGTCCCTCCTCTAAGCTTCTGGGGGCTGGGCTTTGCCATAACACCAACAGGTGTCCCCCGGCCGGGAGCAAAGAGCTCCCTACTGGACACTTAGCCCTGATACCTCAGAGGGCCACTCCTCAAGGGTGGCCAGGCCCTCGGCATCCCACCCAAGTATTGCCTCTGTCCCCAGCCTTGCTGGTCTCTGGCCACCCTTGCCTCCCGGATGCCCAGCTGAGACACAGCAGTGGCCCAGGCTGCCCACACCTCCTTCTGGCCCCTGGAGTTGGCACTGCAACAGACAACTCATTGGTCACTGGGCGGCTAACGGGTAAGTCTGGTGGGTGGCATAGAGGGTCCAGCCAAGGGGTCTTTCCCCTGCCAACAGGAATAGTGAGTGATTGAGAGTGGGCCCTGGAGGTGCTCTTTGCAAGCTCAGGCCTCATCTCCCAGGCATCCATGACCCTGTGATTGGGTCCCTTCACCCTCGGAATTCCCTACCTGCCCTCCGCAAGGCACCCACTCAGCCTCCCTGAGCTGCCCTCAGAACCTGGGTGAGCACTCTGACCATGTGCTCACAGCTCTCTGGGCTGCCCATGTCTGCGATGACCCCATCTGTCCACCTGAGCAGCGGCCACTCTGCAGGTGTGAAGCCCAGGCCCCCAAGACCCAGCCTGTTCTGCTTGGCTGGAGAAACATAAGCAGCCTTTCTGCTCTGCTAGTGGGGCCGCTCCACCGAGGGAAGGGGCGCCCTGGTTCCGTGAGTGGGCAGGAACCCTAGAGGCTCTGGGCCAAGGCTGGGGGTCCACCTATGATGCAGCACCCAGCAGCTGGGCTGAGCAGTGGTGGGCACAGGAACCAGGGAGCTGCAGGCAAACCCTGACCGCTCAGGTACCGTGTGAAAGCTGAGGAGCCGTGGGCCAGATCTAAGAACATGAAGAAAGCTGCAGTTGTATGTGTTGCAGAGGGAGAACCCTTGAAGACTTTTCATTTCCAAGATTTGCCAGATCCTGCTGTGGACATAAACGGAAGAGGGTGGTGGGGATGACCGGGTGGAAGGCTGAGTGGCCTGGGTGACCGGGGGTTTCCCTGAGGCTGGACTGGGAGTGTGTGTGTTTGTGTGTGTCTGTGTGCATGCACCTGTGCTCAGCACACATGTGTTGGAAAGTGGGGAAGCCTGCTCCTCACCCTACCAGCTGGAGCCACCCAACAGCCCTCACCTGGGTCACAAGCCGAGAATGACTTGTCCTCTTTAGGACAGTCATAGTCTTTCCCCTTCTTTCCCCAAGGCCCAGCCATGGCTTCATTTCCTGCCCCCACCTCCCCAATAAACAGCTTTGCGGCAACCCCTAATCAAGCGGTATCTGCCCAGCACCAGCTGCTCTGCTGACTAACAAAGCAAACAGGCATCCAAGCTGCCCCAGGCCCAAGTGACAGGTAGGGCTGGGGAGGAAATGCCATTGAACTGGTGGGCCTTGGCCTTGGCCATGGCTCAGCCTGGCCAGTTGAGCTTCCCCCCAGCTCACTGGGGTGGGGCCAGGATTAGAGACTTGCAGCTTGGAGCCTCGCCACCCTAGATTCACAGACAAATTTAGGGAATATGGAGAACATCCTCAGAGCTTCCAGGAGGCTAAGGTATGTAAGAGGTAGCCTCTTGCTTGTTAGGAATTTCCCCCTTTGAGAGCCTGACTGTGAATGGACAAGCGTTTACACTGCGCCAGGCACCACAGAGGGTTCAGAGCTAAAAACTTGGTCCCTACCAGACGTGTGTTTTGAGCATTACCAATTATGAAGCTCTTTGGCAGAAGTGACTGTTCACTTTCACAAGGACCTGAAGTAGGCAGAGTCCAAGGCTGTCTACCCAGTCAGGGAAAAGACTGCACCCAGTAGGTGCTCAATCGATGCTCAGAAAATGTGATGCTGGCAGTAGATTGAAGAACCAGGAGAACACTGTTGAATGCTGAGGTCATTGCAGCTGCAGAGTTAACAGCCCTGAACCAATGAGAGATCAATTTTGTGCTAAATGACTTGATGCAGCTTGAGTGGTACTGGGGGGTGTTAGTTCAGTCTGACAGGGAGACAAAGGCCTTCTGGGTAGAGGAGATGGCCTGCAGTACCGTAACTCACTGCTTGGTCTTGAGCAAGTCACTTTTCCTCCCTATGTTTATATCTCTTTATCTGTGAAAAGAGAAGTTGGACAAGAGGTCTCTAGAGAACTTGAGACTTGTTAAAGGAGGCTTCAGGGAGGAGACAGCCTGGAGTGGGGCTTTGAAGGCTGCATAGGAGTTGATGAAGACAGGATACCTGACTAGACTTGTCTGCTTGTTAACCTGTGTGCCTTCCCAGCCTTGTCCCCTAGGCTTAAGCGGGGTAAAGGGATGGGACAGAAACTCCAAGTCTGGCTCCTTCTAGGGGTCGGGGATGTATATGAGAGGCCAGCAGCCACCCTGGGCTGGCCAGAAAGGTGAGTGACTCCAGGGCAAGGGTCTATGCCTCCAGTAACACTGTCCTTTACTCTCCCCCAGGCCCCACCCTCTCCCTGCACCCGCTGTCACCACCTGCTTCTTCCTTTGTTCTCTTCCTTCTTTACCACTACCTCTCCCTCCCTACTTGCCAGACACCGTCCCTCGTCTGCTCCCAGGTGCCACCTTTGTGTATCCTCAGCCCATCATAGCCCACAAAGGATTTCCATCCACAGTCCGCACCCCCAGCCCCCAAGTCTTCACAACTTTATAAAGACATGCTCTTGACAGCGTATTTCACAGAAGGGACAACTGAGTCTCAGAAGAAGCCAAATTGGTCCTGGTCTCAGAGCTAGAAAACAGGGAGACGGGACTCACCCCATTCCATGCCCCACCAGGAGCCCCAGCCAAGTGAATGCCTGTCAAGTGGAACAACTCTTCCCAAAGCAAACTTTGCACAAGCCGAGTTGCCCTGGGCTCTTCCTGACATTTAATGCCAGGCTCCTTCTCCTGCCTCCTTTGCATGTTCTCTGCCCAGCTGGGGGGGAGGGGCAGTCCCAGAAGTGCCCCCTGCCAGTTTCTTCTCTCCCACCTCTCAGTGGCTGGGCGGGGCCTTTGGACTGGGGAGCAGGAGGTGAGTCTCTTCCTCCCTCTCCCAACCTCTCCTCCCCTTGTCAAGGGTTGAGTAGGACACTGCTGAGAGCCAGGATTGTGCCAGGGTCTACCCAGGAGCCTAGGAGTGGGGAATGAGGTCTTTTGGGGCACTTCCAGAATCAAGGTAACCCCTCCTTCTCCCTCCAGCTCTGGGAGCGGGGCAAGGGAGCCAAGAGTCACAGTCCAGGCTAGGTAGGGTTCCAGCACCTGGAACTCTGGCCCAGGCTTAGGTCTTTCTGCTCTTGCAAGACACTTAACTAAGAGCTGCTGGGATTCCAGCTTCTCCCACTCCCACCTCTGTGTGCTTCTCTGGGGCCCCAGGGCAGAAATATGTTCCTGCTGACACGTCACCTGAATAACTCCCCTAAACTGAAAACACAAATGAGTCAGTTGCCATCAAATTGATTCCAAGCCCTGGCAACCCCGTGTGTTAAGAGAGTAGCGCTGTGCTCCATAGGGTTTTCTGCTCTGTAACTTTTACCAAAGAAGCCCTGGAGCTCAGTGGTTAGACACTCAGCTGCTGATGGAAAGATCGGCAGTTCAAACCAACCAGCTGTTCTGCAGGACAAAGATGTGGCAGTCTGCTTCTATAAAGACGACAGCCTTGCAGACTCTATGGGACAGTTCTATTCTGTCTGATAGGCTGCTGTGGATTGGAGTTGACCTGACAGCTTCAGGTTTTCTCTGGTTTTGGTTAACCTTCACAAGGGCACGTTGCCAGGTCTTTTCTCTCTCGGAGTCCATGGTGGGTTTGAACTGCCGACCTTTCTGTTAGCAGCTGAGTGCTTTACCGTTGCACCACAGCCAGCCAAGTGCCGTCAAGTCGGAGCGGAGGCTCCTTTAATAACCTTCTAGTAGCCCTGATAAGAAAACCCTAGAGGCGTAGTGGTGAAGTGCTGTGTCTGGTAACCAAACGATTGCCAGTTTGAATCTGCCAGGTGCTCCCTGGAAACTCTATAGGGGCAGTTCTACTCTGTCCTATAGGATGGCTGTGACTCAAAACTGACTCAACGGGAGTGGGTTTGGTTTAGTAGCCCGAATACCCCACCCTAGCAGATTTTAATCTTTTTTTGAAGCTATTTCTGTTCTTTGCCTCTCAGGACAATTTACTTAGGACTTTCACCATCAGCTGTGATACCGGAGGAAACCCTGGTGGCAGTCTGAATCCACCAGCCGCTCCTTGGAAACTATGGGCTGGTTCTACTCTGTCCTATAGGGTTGCTATGAGCTGGAATTGATGGCAGTGGTGTTTTTGTGTGTGTGTGATATTGGAGGGCCTTCACTCTGTCCTAATCCCCTTTCCAAGCCCCAAGGCCTGCTCCCTGACCGAAGGCGGAAGCTCAGGTACATTTCCTCCCCTGGCCCATCAAGTGTTACAGACTCCTCAGTGGAACTGACGGCTCCTGGCTCTGTGCTGGGCCTGGAGGAGGCTGCAGAAATGCAGAACATTGAATTAAGGGTGACTGACATGTGCACGTGCATCTTGAGAGATTGTAAAGCCTTTGCAGGTGTCGCTATCCTGCCCTGACCCTTCAAACCCCAGTGGCACGACTGTCTCTCAGAGTCCCCCCTTCACCCATGAGGAAAAAGAGGCTAAGAGGACTGGTCACAGACAGAAGCAGCAGGACCTGGGTGAAATCTGGATCCTCAGGCCCTCAGGGACCCCTCTGCCCTCCTAGGGCAGGGCCGTGGGGAATAGACAGCCAGGAAACCTTGCAGCCCCAGCCAAGCAGCAAGCACTGGAAGGTGTGGCACAGATAAGGTCCTGGAAGGAGCTGGAGAAAGAAGCTGGTGCGGCCTGGCCCCTCTGAGGAGGGTGTCTGGAGCAAGGCCTTGAGGAGTAAGTGAGACTGGACTAGCTAGAGAGAGAGAGGAGAGGCAGCTATTTGGGATGGGGTTGCGTCTCTGTCATAGGTCACAGAACAGACAGATGGCTGGGGCAGGGTAGTTGAAACAGGCTGAATCTGGGAAATGAAACCATTTATACACAGTATATAGGGTCACTATCAGTCAGTATCGACTCGATGGCAGTGGATTTTTTTTGGTATATCCTCAAGGAACCCTGGTGGTGCAATGGTTAAGCACGCAGCTGTTAACCAGAAACTTGGTAGACTGAACCCACCACCAGCTCTACAAGGAGAAAAGATTTGGCAATCTGCTGTCATAAAGACTGCAGTCTAGGAAGCCCTATGGGACCGCTCTGCTCTGTCCTCTAGGGCACTGTGAGTTGGAATCAACTCAGCAGCACACAGCAACAACAACACATGCTCCATCAGGGCTGGATGAAGGCACATATTTCATCCTGAAACTTTGAAGGGCAGCAGAACCTGTACTTGGTATGGCAGGAAGTTGGGATTCTGTCCTGATCCCCCAGTGTCATTCATTCCAAGCCTGAGGCTCATCTGAGCTGCGAGTCTCAGCTGACTGGAGGACATTGAGATGAGACATTACTGCTGGGGGTGGGAGCAGGTCAGTTTGGTGGTTTGTGAGGTGAGGGGCAGTCTGGCTGGTGGCCCTCTTGGTCAGAAGGGTGGGCTAAAGTTATCTTGCTGCAAATGTCAGCCCTGAACTACATCTCTGCTTGTTGAGGATCCACGGTGTCCGTCCTCCTTCCAAGTCCCCAGCATCAGGCTGAAGAGTGAGATGAGGCCACAGTGCCTTAGAATACAGGCAGCACCTGGGCTGGAAAAGTCCTGGGAAATGCTCAGCCCCTTGGAGTGCATGGAGGAGACTGAGGCCCAGAGGTCCAGGGTTACCCAGGATCTCACATACAATGGGAAGGGGCAGGACATGAGTCCACACATCCAGGTGCCAAGGCCCCGAGCTCTTCCCAGGCCACTTCTCCTTTGGAGTGAACTCAAATACAATAGTGATCTTGGAGGTCCAAGGTAGGTCCCTAGACCTCCAGGCTGCAGGGACCCATGTCCCCCCAGACACCACCACTGTGACCACCATGGAGCTATTATTTTCAGGTTATAGAACAACAGGTGATCCTCACAGAGACAAATGGCCAGGGGTGGTTGGCGTGGGCTTGGAAGGCACCAAGTCCCCCGGCCTATCTGAGAAGAGGAAGGAGCTCAGACTTGAGTTCAAATTCCAGCTAAGTTATACCTGGATGCAAACCCCAAGCAGGTCACAATGTCCTTGTCTACCATTTGGGCACAATACTGGCTACTCCAGGGCATGGATGAGAGTATCCGTGAAGGCAGCTTATTTAGTTTAGACTTCATCTTGTCCTGGAATGGACTGAAAGTGGTATCAGGGGGCATGCTTGTGGATACCAGGAGTCCCGGGCAGTGGGGAGCTTTGGGGAGCTGTAGCTGGTACAAATGTGTAATTGGGGTCTGGCTGCTTCAGTGAACTATGGGAAAAGCAGGCTAGACCAGGTTCTTTGATGCTCTCCTCTCCTCTCCTCTTCTGTTTACTGTGCCTGTCTTCCTGCTGCTCGGCCCGGCCCATCAACTCTCTACCCACCCTCCCTCCCCTACATATACTCTTTCCCATCCCTCTATCTCCCTCCACACATACTCCAGCTCCCATGACTACTGGCTGGCTCCCCAAGTTGAACCTCCCAGAGAGCAAGGGCTCCAGGAAAGGTTGGATCAGGGGTCAGGTCAGGTCTTGGATCTGGGAGGCAGAAGACAGCCAGGGGGTCTGGAAGAAACCCATCTCTCTTATTCTCATGCCAAGGCCCAGACAGGCAAGGCTTCTGTTAGCCCCATAACAGAAATCTACCTTTCCTCTCTGCTCTTGGAGACCATGGGGAGCAGCAGGCTGTTGAGATGCCCACATAGGGAGCTTGAGAGCAGACCAGGAGACAATCAGCCTAGGAGTACTTCTTGGCAATAGGGTGGTCTGTCCTGTGGAGAAAGGCCATCACTCTGGGCAGCAAAGCATGGGCAAGTAGGAGGAAGCCTGGGACACTGCAAAGCCAGGGTCTGTCCTGACCTCAGGACAGAGCTGAGATCTGGGGGCAGGGTGGCAGGGGATGTCCAGTGCTGAGGAACCAGCCCAAGGGGAAAGAGGAAACCAGGGAAGGAAGAGGGAGGGAGTGTGTGAGGAGGACTGTGCAGTCTAAAGAGGCCTCAGAGACCCTCAGGCCCCACCCCAGGCTCTGAGCAGGGTGACTGCTTCTCTTGGCTTCTACTGGTTTAAAGTGCAATTACAAAGGGCTAGGAAGTTGGCGTTGTTAAGAGTAAGAGCTGTTGGTCCCAGAAGAGAGAGGAGGAGCTTCAGAGTGAGAAAAGTCTCAGCGGAAGGGGAAGCAGAATTGGAGATGAGGAGGATTCAGAGAAGCCAAGCAGACAGGTCATGGGCAGCAGCCTGCGACTCCTGTGTCCTTGAGCAGGCCTAGGTTCTCTCCAAGGTGCTGACTATCTGACCTCGGGGCAGGCCTGTGCAGCCCCTGCCACTCTGCATGGTTCCTGGCAGATCCCCATTCCACCACCACAGCCTCCAGACTCCAGCCTACTGAGGGGGCCTAGAAGCTTGCATGGAGGGAGGGAAGGGCCGCAGTCAGGGCGGTGGACAGTTGTGGGGAAGCTGGCTCTATCACCCCCTTGCCCTGTAGAGCTCCACTTACTAGGGCTAGCCTGTCACCAGGATCCCGGGCTCTGGGTAGAGCTAGGGTGGGATCATGGCACACTGAGCCTACACAACAGTCCTCTCAATAGATGCCACAGGGGACCCTGCCCCAGCAGAGGACAGAGGATGGGCTCCAAGCTCCAACCCCCAGTACAGCCCCAGGGATTAGTAAAGGCTCCTGCTGACTTAGTTCCCCAAAGCTGTGGTTTCGGGAGGACTCTAGGAATCATTCACTGGTGCCAGGGGTGATGAGAACCTGGGAGGCAGGGAAGCTCTAGGGGTACATTCCTGGCTCAGAGGAGTAAGGACAGTGCAGGAAACAGCTGCTCTCAAGCTCTAACTTGAGATGACTCTGTCCTCTCTGTCCTTCATCTGCCTCCCTGGAGGTGCTGAGAGAAGGGGTCAGAGGTAGCTAATCCTTCTGGCCGCCACCCCACTGATATGACCCCGTCTCTCAGCCTTGGCCTCCACCAGCTGCTACCAAACTTTCTTTGTCCGGAGTGGGAGCCAGGTGCTACAGGGCAGGAGGGAGCCAGGATTAATCCAGACACATGGCTTAATCCAGAAAAGATCAGCTCGAGGTTTGAGAGCTGAAGGCATCGCTCAGGAGACAGGCCAGGCCTGCAGAGGCTGTGGGGAGGGATGGGCCTGCCTTCCAAAGATCAGGACCAGACTAGACCCTCAGGCCTATGGAGGAGGTAACCTGAGGGTCAGGAGACCTCTAGTCTGGTCCTGGCTCTGCTGCGTGACCAAGAGTATGTCTCTGTCACTCTCTGAGCCTCAGTTTTCCCTGTGTGTATGTGTCATTACGGGTGGGTAACCTAATAACGGGCTATGATTATCTGGACTCTGTAGGATGTGGTTTCAGAACCCATTGGGAGGAGGTGGGGTGGACAGTGGGGAGCTATAGAACGTGCTTGGGCACAGGGGTTTTTGATGAAGGGATGTTGGACAACAGGAAATGAGCTTGACAGTGGGGTAGAGTGAGTAGCCAGGCATCAGGGGTAGATTTGGGAGGATCAAAGGGCCCAATGTAGTGGTGGGCAGGACACTGGGGAAGATGGAGCTGGCCAGAACAGGGGCCTCAGGGGACTGTGGCGTAGTGAGCAGCACCTGTGCTTGGTCAGCTGGAAACCTTAAGTATAAGCTGTATATATATATGTATATATATATGTATATATATATATATATATATAAGCTCTGAGCCTCACCTGTAAAATGAGGCTTCTGTGTCCTTGTCACCCAAACTGTGCGTAGTCCAGGGGATGACACGCATGGTCCTGGGTGGAGCACCTGTCACATAGTAGGCGCTCACGCTGCAGTTCCCTCTTCCCTCATGAATGTGGAGAAGATGCCAGTGTTTTAGGCTGGGCACACTGGCCCTTGGTTCCCTGATCAGCACTCCAAGATCCCCTCAGACATGGGCTGCACAGGGGGCTAGAGCAGTCCCCACCACCTCTGCCTGCCAACAGCTGGACCTTTTCTTCTGGTGCAGCTTAACGATTAACTTATTTTTCACTGAGGATATCTGGTAGCTGGGACCAAGGCTTGGTCAAGCAGGTTCCTTGCATTTAGGAGCAGGCTGAGGGGAAGTCAGATTGCAGGGCTTGGAGGGGAAGGCAGGAATTCTACCCTGGTGACAGTGCATTGGACCAAGAGTCAGAAAGACGTGGGTTGGGGTCACTTACCTTTGTGCACCTTAACTTCCCCATCTGCAAGATGGGAATTAGAATAAATCCTGCGCTACATCGCTCCCTGATAAAGGGAGATACGACGACTTTGCATCTCACCAAGTATGTCAGAGATGTGTCATCACATCATGGCTAGGCAAATGTTGTCACCTACCCTTTCCTTCATCCCCACCAAGCCCTCATGCGATCCTACTCCAAAACACAGTGGCTGCCTCCCAGCCTGCCTGTGACTGAGGCCAAGCAAACAGGAGGCCGTGAGGGAAGCAAGTTCTCCTGCTTCTTGGAAAAGCTTCCGTTTTCCTGGCATGCAGCCCGGGGTATTGGCAGAGACTGTCCTAACGTGGCAGGCATGGCGGTTCTATGGACGTGGATGGGCAGGAGGTAGGCAGAGGTGATGAGGAAGGTGTGGGGAGCTGGGGGCAGGCCCCCAGGGGAGAAGTTGCAAGGGGGCAGGGTGTGGGCACAGGCCAGGGTGGAGACGCAGCGGCAGAAAGGGCTGTTGGCGCAGGCTGGGTAAACATCATGTTTGCACAGAAGCACTTGAAATGATTCCAGGCCTGCCCTCTGTCCCCCACAACTCCACCCCCCTCCATCCCTGCCCATCACACCCACCTCGACCTTTCCTTCCTTGTCACTTAAAGGAGCCCTTGAAAAGGAAATTGGAAATCAAAGGGAACACCTTTCTATCTTGCTGGCATTTCTCTCTGTCACGAGACAGCCAAAGCTGCCATGTAAGATTGGGAAGGACACTGCACAAGATGCCTGGCTGAGAGGACAAGAGGCTGAAATCCCATCAGGTCTTCATTCACCAAGCAATGCTATCCAGAAAGGACAAGGTGTTATCCACGTTTTGCAAAGGTGTGGAGTGGGTTAGCTGCAGCCCAGGAGAAGCCAGAGGTGACTTCCAAGCTGGATTTTTTTTTCTTGTCCCACCTGCAGGGGCAAATGCCAGGCTGCACGCTGAGGCCTAGAAGTTTAGTGTCACTGGGTAACTTGAGATGGGCCAGGGAGACATCACCCCCACTGTCTCAGGTGGCACCGTAAACACCATTAGAGGGTCTAACAGTCGTTATTAAAGCCTCATCTCTTACCAGCCAGATGCCTTTAAAGCATGCTTCTTAAACTCAGCTGTGCTTCAGAATTCACTAGGGGGCTGAACTCAGTAGCCCTAGGTTAGGCCCAAGAACTGGTACTGATGTTGCTGGTCCAGAAACAGCTTTAAAATACCAATACCTCTGAGAAAGGACACACATTAACTTGCCTTAACAGGTTTATGAGCTCTCTTCTCAACTCCTTTCTAGATGCTTCCCTGTAGGTTTGGTCATCTTTTCCCCCTGTCCTGATTTATCATCAAGTCTCCAGCCCACAAATCACTGAAATATCCCAGAAGCCCCAAGGTGTCAATATATTTGCAGTTCTTAAGTTCCCTTCCTCAGCCAGGCCACATGCAGGGAAAAGGGTCTGGGAGAGGCAAAGACTGGGTGACCCATGCAGAGTGAGACCCTTAGTTCCTTGTGTTGGAGGCCATCCAGGTGCCTCCCAGGGTCCTTAGGGATAGCAGTGAGGAGTATCTGCGTAGCTGGGAGTCTCAGTTGTTTCCTAGAACTGAGGCCTTCTGTCCATCTCCTGCAGCCCCAGGAAAGCTAGACTGTTGGTCAGCACATGGCACCATCTCAGGGCATCCACATGTTCCTCGAGGGCTTCAGAAGGGTACTGGGCCTGGGAACTGGGGTGGGCCAAGGGCAGCCCCTTTCAGGGGAAGAGGAAGTAGTACCTAACAAGCTCCCAGCCCTGAATGTGGGAGGCAGAGGTAGACACATCTGTGAGTTTGGCTCAGTGGCCACCACCTCAGGGATGATACTGTCTGAATTTATTCACATTCTCCCAACGACCCCATGGGAGGGTGATTCTACCCCTCCCCCACACTTGTTCCTTACTTTCTTCATCTGGCTGGTAAAGATGGTGGTGGCCTTCAGGATCTTGGCCCTCTTCCTTCCACCCCACCCTTCAAGGGCAGAATAAAAGAAAACAAGCTTTGCTGCAGCAGAAAAGATTTAGGTTACCTAGGGGATCCCTGGTGTCATAGTGGCTAAGAGTTCAGGTTGCTAACCAAAAAGTTCAGCCGTTTGAATCTGCCAACCACTCCTTGGAAACCCTGTGGGAGTATTCTACTCTGTCCTGTAGGGTCACTATGAGTCACAATCAACTCAAGGGCAATGGGTTTTCAGAAGGAACTTCTTTCATAGGATAGTAGTATGGGATCTGAGTGTGGGCCGGCTGAAGGGGCAGAGGTCTAGATGTAGCCAGAGCTCGTTTTCCAGGCCTTGATTTGCTCATCTGCCAAGTGGGACTAATCACACCTTCCACTGTGAGGATGAGTGAGGTCAGGTACCTCAGAAAGTTGTTTTAGGCATGCTGCATGTATAAAGATTTGTTGCTCCCAGCCAACCTGGCTTGCCTTGGGAAGTAACAGAGCTGTTTGTTCGCTTCCCTACCCCCATCTCCTCACTGTCTTTCCTTTTCCCAGCCCTTTCCCAGCTGCCCAATGACCCGGAAGCCCCCGACTCTCTCCCAGGCCTGGCTACTGCCCATGGGGCCCCTCATCCCTGTAACCAGCTTAGTGGCCCCCGTGGAGACAGGGAGGCGGCCAGAACCTAACTCCCCTCCCTTCTTTACTTGTGCAGACGCAGCCACCAGCCCGAGCAACAGCGGCATGGGCAGCGCCAGCCCGGGCCTGAGCAGCATGCCCCCTGGCCGCCTCCTGCTGCCCGCCGATGCTGTGTTGCGGTCAGGCCTGGAGAAGGCAGCAGCAGGGGCAGTGGGGCCTGAGAGACAGGACTGGAGCCCCAGTCCACCTGCCACACCTGAGCAGGGCTTGTCCACCTTCTACCTCTCCTACTTTGACATGCTGTACACCGAGGATAACAGCTGGCCAGCCAAGGGCCCTGGGGCCAGCACTCGGGAGGAGCCAACCGAAGAGCCTGAGCAGTGTCCAGTCATCGACAGCCAGGCCCCAGGGGGTAGCCTGGACTTAACACCAGGTGGGCTGAGCCTGGAGGAGCACTCGCTGGAGCAGGTGCAGTCCATGGTGGTGGGCGAGGTGCTCAAGGACATTGAGACGGCCTGCAAACTGCTCAACATCCCCGCAGGTGAGCCCCTCTGGCAGGCCCGTATCCACAAGGTGAGGTATAGGCAGCCCTAGGGTGGCCAGGGTGGGTGGGAGCATGGCCTGCCAGGCTCTGGGCGCTCCCCCTCATCCTCAGGGGTGCTGGCATTTGTGGTTAGCCCATAACACACACAAGCTGTGAGCCTGGCCTGGAAGATTCCAACCCATTTCTGTGCCCCAACCACACCAAACCAGTGCCCCTTACTTAGTAGGTGCTCGATGAAATGAATTCAGTCCCTATACTGTCTGACTCACGAGCTCTCTCTTGGCTTCAACTCTGCTCTCCCTTTGTTCACTGTGACCCAGCCACACTGCCTCTTTGCCGTTCCTAAAACACTCCCACCCCAGGACGTTTGCACCTGCTGACCCCTCAGCCTGGAGGTTCCTGCTCAGTCTCTTTGCTGCTCCTAGAATACTCCCATCTCAGTACCTTCCCCAGAATATCTACTAGGCTCACGCTTCACCTTCTTCAGGTCTTGACTCAAATGACAGCATCTCATTGAGATTGCCCGTGACCCTGCTATCTCCACTGCTGTCCATGTCCCACCTCCTCTTCCCCACTTCTCTCATAGCACCTATTATTGTCTGACACGCTATGCGCTTTATCTTGTTTACTGTCTCCCCAACTTGAATGTACACTCCACAGGGTGGGGATTTTTGTTTGTTTTGTGCCCTGCTACGTCCCCGGTTCCTAGAATGGCACTTTGCACATAAGGGATGGTCAATGAACAGTTGTTGAATGACTTTAGCAACAAGCACTTTTATATAACAGGCACTGTCCTAGGACTGGAAACCCTGGTGGTATAGTTATTAAGTGCTATGTCTGCTAGCCAAAAAAGCCAGCAGTTCAAATCCACCAGGTGCTTCTTGGAAACTCTGGAGCAGTTCTACTCTGTCTTATAGAGTCACTATGAGTTGGAATCGACTTGACAGCAGTGAGTTTGGTTTTTGGTTTGTCCTAGGTCTGGGCAATTGAGTGGTAAACTCGACGTAAGTCCCTACATTCATGAAGCTTCAGTTACAGCAAAGAAAACAGGTGGAGATGTAGGAACGTCAGGGGCCATGTGACTGCATGGCCTGCAGGAGTGATTATGGAGCTGACACCATGGGTCTCCAGTCCCTGTCACCAGTCCTCTCTCCAGCTTTGGAGATGCCTGGCCCCTCTCCCTGGATCTCTGGGCCCTGGTGTTCCAGCATCCCACTCTCTTTCTTGGGAAGGGTCTTCATGGGTCCCGCAGGCCCAGCTCCTCCTCCATGGACTCATCTGGTCCTGACCCCCACCGCTACCCTGTTCCACTTCAGGCAGCTCCCTTGAAGCCCCAGTCCTCCAGGTTCCCCATCCCCATACCAGCCCTACCCTGGAAAGTTTTCTCACAGTGTGTGCCTCTTACCCTGCTCTGGGCTGGGAGGGGCCTGCTCCCAGAACAATGGGGCAGGAACAAATTGCTTTGACCTCGGGAAGGAAAATGGGCTTATTAAGCAGGGGCAGGCCAGCCAGCAGGTCACCCAGCTAGGGCACTCATTCAGACCACAGTGTTCACTTGTCCCTTGCAGGCTCCATTGTGCCTGTGCCCACTAACCTGCCCCAACCCATGCCCTGCCGGGTTCAGCCAGAACAGCCTCTCAGGGGATATCTAGGACTGAGCCAATGTCCCCTCCTTGCCTCTGAAGCCCATGGCTGTCCTCCACTGCTCTGCACCCTGCCACTCACTTGTGCACCACTTCTGCCTGGAGCAGCAGCTGTGCACCCAGCCCTTTGCTAGGCATTGAACAATAGTTTATTCAACTGTAACACACAAGCTGATACTGGGGGCTAGGAGTTGTAGGACTATTTCCTGGTTGTGTGGTCTCTGCTTCATTGAAGAGCTTGGGGAGAGCAAGAGGCATCTAGGGAGAAGCTTGCCTTAATGTTGCTGCCCCTTGCAGGTCTGCACTCCCCCAGAAGGCCTTCAGAGGGCCTCAGGGTCCCTGAGAGGATCTGAGGCCTTAGTAGGGTAGGGGATACAGGGGCCCCAGCCTGCTCTGCCCTGAGCCAAGGTCGTTCTCAGGGACCTGGCTCCTTTCTCCCACTACCCACTCTTCTTGGGCACTTCCCAGATCCTCAAATTCCAAGCTGCTCCCAAGGCCCTCAAGGCCCTTCCTGAGACTGAGATGGCCTGTCCCCACCCAAAGGAGGGCAGAGCCCTGAACCACAAGCTCCCAATGGGTGTTCCATCAGAGCAGAGTGGGCCACATTCGAGGTGATACCCTCACGCAGCCCCTGGAGCTGAAGGGGTGTCTCTTGCCCAGACCCCGTGGACTGGAGCCCTGGCAACGTGCAAAAGTGGCTCCTGTGGACGGAGCACCAGTACCGGCTGCCCCCCGTGGGCAAGGCCTTCCAAGAGTTGGGAGGCAAGGAGCTGTGCGCCATGTCCGAGGAGCAGTTCCGCCAGCGCTCGCCCCTGGGTGGGGATGTGCTGCACGCCCACCTGGACATCTGGAAGTCAGGTAAGCCAGGGTTTTGTGGGCACTGCTCCTCAGAATGCCAGGCCAAGGACACCAAGGGGGTCATCAGGCCAAGAAGCATGCTGAGAGGGTACTCTGCCCCTGGAAAAGTGCCCTCTTGGCCCTAATCTGGGCTCCATTCTGAGACCCAGCTGCATCTGTTTCTGTTGATCCTGGCTGAGCCCATCCAGCCCAACCCACTCCCAGGCCGTTGCAGGACAGAGCACATAGCTGATCGAGAGGCTAGAGGCTGTGACAACATGGGTGTGGAGTAAGGACAGCCTTGGATGCCACCAAGGTCTGCTGCTTTTCCCCTTTATTTTCTTTTGATTTCTTTTTCCTTTAAGAAGTAGTGAGATAACAAATGTGCACGATTTTTTAAAAAGAGTGAAAAATACTTTACCAGTTGTTACATACATGGTACCGGAGTATACATACCGTTCGCCTGTTCTATGCCTATACAAGTGCTATCTCTGTCTCTGTCCTCAAGGAGCCCTGGTGGCAGTGTTTAAGGGCTCAGCTGTTAACTGAAAGGTCATTATTTCAAACCCACCGTCTCCTGTGGAAGAAAGATGTGGCCGTTTGCCTACATAAAGATTTCAGCCTTGGAAATTCTAGGAGAAGGTCTGTCTATTCTGTCCTATGGCATCACTATGAGTTGAAATTGACTCGACTGCCACCATCATGGCGATAGTGCCAGGTCTTACTGGCTTCACAGGGCAAAGGAGAATCCTTAGCAGCATCAACAGCCCGAGGGTGATTCCTATAGAAGTCAAAGGTACCTCTTCTCTCGAGTTATTTGACCATTTGTGTCCCTCCCATAGCACTCTCTGCTCCACTGCTGGGTTTGCTAACACATTGCAGCAACCACAAGGGCCTCACAGACCATGCTCACAATTATGAGGTTTATTAGGGAAGTTGCAGGTTACAAATCAGGAGCAGAAACAACTCAGGATATAATTCTTTGATACGGACAGCCTCTTTTCAGCTGTCCCAGCAGGCAGGCCTCTCTCTGGCTTTGGCCCCTCGGCTCTTGAGCCTAGCCTCTGCCCTGCTTGGGCAAGTGTTACAAAGCTCTTTAGCTCCACCAGTAAGTGCCCAGGGCCACCCTACTCTTCCAGTAAGCCTCAGTCTAAAGGGGTTCACCCTCTAGCTCTGTGGATTGGTAGTCCTTGCTCTGTTGACAAGTACCTAGAGGTACCCCACTCCACCAGCAAGCCTCTTGCACGAAGGTGCTCAGCTTTCTCAAGCCACGGGTGGGCAAGTCCTCCTGCAGCCATCCCTCACCAGACCCCCTGGTTGCTATTGCTCCTGCTACTTCTGTGCTGCCATTCTCTCTGTCTGCCGTGTTACAGCTCCTCTCTCCGTCTCCTGGGTCTATAAGGTTCTCAGTACAGTGATCCTGGATCCAAATGATAAGCCCCACTCCCAGCTCTTGTATTTTATTGGTAGTGAGGTCCCCTTCTGCTCTGACTAAGACTAAGTGCTATGGCAAAACTGACTATTCCTTTCATTAGGTTTCCATACACATTATCTGCATTCTTAGCAATGCTGTCCAATCACCTTGGTGGTCCACAAGCATCTTATTTACATAGTTCCACCCAATCATTTTGTAGAAGTCACAAGACCACACATGGCTGCCAAACCCAACTAAAAGCCACTGCTGTTGAGTTGACTCTGACACATAGTGACACTATAGGACAGAGTAGAACTGCCCCATATGGTTTCCATGGAGTGCCTGGTAGATTTGAACTGCTAACTTTTGATTAGCAACTGTAGCACTTAACCACGATGCCCACCAGGGTTTCCATTCATAGCTAGAAGGGCCATATTAAGTGATTCACTGCACTGCATTATCTATAAGTTATCTTTTTTTTCCAAACATACACGATACAAGAATATACCTAGTGTTCTTCATCTGACAGTGTATCTTGAATATTGTTCCCCATTGTATACATACAGCTGCCCTATTCTCTTAATGGCTGCAGCCAACCCCCAGTGTTTGCATTGTCTAGATCCCCCAGGCACCCACTGCGTTCCTTGGAGGCAGTGCTTGCTCAGTGAGTCAACGCCATTGCCTTAAGGAACCCAAGATGAATAAAGGGACAGAGCCCACTTGTATGGCCCAATCAGGGACCCATGTCCTGCTCAGTCCAGGGCGTCCAGGGGGCAGTCAGTGCCAGCCTGAGAGCTGGTGGTGGTGTGGGCAGAAGCTGGGCTGGTGCTTCATCCTTGCTACCCGGGAACTGTTTTCCCACCCCTCACTGCTTGGTCTGGAGGTGGGAAATCCAGTGGCTATGTGGAGAGCAGCAGGGGCTCTTAGGCAGGTGAACTTGGCAGTGAAAGATACCAAGTGAGGTGCTGTGTAGACTTAATTACCTTGAGTCCTTGAAAGATCTGTAAGGTGCCATGGATCCATTTCACAGGTGAGGAAAGGGAGGCCCACCAAGGCTGAACTTCTGCTGTCCTCATCTAAACCATGAAGAGTTGCATGAAGTCTCTTTAAGGCCTCTCCTAGCTCTGAAATCTTTCAGGAAGCAGTTTCTTGTAAACCACTTGTCTTCTCAGACTGGCAAGGTGCCATAGACAAGACCTAGTCCCAGACAGGTTTCTGTGGACCTGTGACACTGTGGTCACACCCAAATGCAGACTCCCTAGGATCTCAATCCCCTCTCCTTGCCCCACAGCGGCCTGGATGAAAGAGAGGACCTCGCCTGGGGCGATTCACTACTGCGGTGAGCCCCGGAAGGGCAGGAAGGGTGTGAGGGCGCAGGGTCTGGGGCTGAGGGCTGGCCGTGGCTCTCGACTTACCTCCACCTTCCTTGCTGCCCAGCCGCAACCAGCGAGGACAGCTGGACTGACAGCGAGGTGGACTCGTCCTGCCCCGGACAGCCCATCCACCTGTGGCAATTCCTCAAGGAGTTGCTACTGAAGCCGCACAGCTACGGCCGCTTCATCCGATGGCTCAACAAGGAGAAAGGTGAGCGGGGTGCCCGGTGGGGAGCACTGTCAGACTGGGGAGGGGACGATGGGAACAACGGAGCCCTGTGACTGGCAGGGACTCGGCACAGCACCAGGCACAGTGGAGCAGTCAGAGGCTGGGCAGACAGGTGGAGCTGCCCCTCCCCACTCCACTCCAACAGGACACCGTTACTGGGTCCCCCTCCTACCAGGGTCTGCTTGCAACTTGTGTCCACGGCTATCTCCCCAGACAGACTCCATCAGATCCCCGACAGCTTAGCAGCTGGAACATGGCACGAGTTACAGTCAAGCTGATTCTGACTCATGGTGACCCCAAGTCTGTCGGAAACCCCATGTCTGTGCACCACGAGGCTTTCAGTGGCTGCTATTTCTCAAGTCAGCTTTTGTCAAGGCATCTGTGGGTCGGCTCAGACCTCCAGCTTTCACGACAGCAGCTGAGTACATCACCTGTTCACACCACCTAGAAATTCTGCCCAGAACATTAAAAAAAAAAATTGTTACCATCAAGTCAATTCTGACTCACGGTGGTCCTACAGGACACAGTAGAACTGTCCATAGGGTTTTCAAAGAGCAGCCAGTGGATTCAAACTGCTGATCTTTTGGTTAGCAGCTGAGCTCTTAACCACTGTGCTACCAAGGGCTCCCATCCCAGAACACAGAAGGGGCTCAAAACTATCTGCTGAGAATGGGATGCAGTCTTTACCCTCAAAATGCTATAGCTTCACAAGGGAGACAAGACCAATGGTATCTAATTAGAAATACATGCAAGTCACATATGTCCTATTAAATTCCCTAGTAGCCACATTTAAATGAAAGGAACAAATTAATTGAATTTTACATAAAAATACATTTTTTAATCCAATATATCTAAATATTATAATTTCAACATATAATCAATAGATAAGGTTATTGATAAGATAGTTTCTTAAGCCTTTTTAGGTTAGTATGTATTTTACACTTCTAAACCCAAACCATGAAACCCATGGCAGTCGAGTTGATTCTGACTCACAGTGACCTGTGTGTTACAGAGTAGAACTGCTCCATAGGATTTTCTTGGCCATAATCTTTACAGCAGCAGGCCACCAGACCTTTCTTCAGCAAGACCACTAGGTGGGTTTGAATTGCCAAGGTTGCAGTTAGCAGTTGGGCACAAACTGTTTATGCCACCCAGGAACTTTAGCCCCGTGTATAAACCAAACCATACCCGTTGCTGTCGAGTCGATTCTGACTCGTAGTGACCCTATGAGGTGGAGCAACACTGCCCCCATGGGGTCTCCAAGGAGTAGCTGGTGGATTTGAACTGCCAGCCTTTTGGTTAGCAGCCTGAACTGTTAACTACTGTACCACTGGATCTCCAAACCCTGTGTACAGCATCTGTTAATTTGTCACATTTCAAGTGCTCAATCACCACATGTAGCTGGTAGTTATCATGTTGGACAGCGCAGGCCCAGTGATGTGTGTATTTTGAAAAAGCTGGGTCCTAGGCCAACTGTTAGTAGCTGTGGGTGCCTGGACCTCTGTCTTATCTGTAAAACACCCAATAATCTTCTTCTGAACATGTACTCTGGCTCATGCTCACTCAGTGACAATTACAGACAATTATGATGTTCTGGGGGTGAGGGGAGGCTCAGACACACCCTGTCCTCGACAGACCTTCTGTCTGGTGGGAGAACTAGCTGTGAAATGAGAGCATTTCAGGGCTTGAGTGGGGAATCTTCCTGGGGGCTGGAAGAAGGGGATTAGTGGTGATTGAGTCCAGGAGGACTTCATGGAGGAGATGACAAGGTGACTGGGGCTGAGTGTGGAGGATGAAGGGGTAGGATGGAGTGGTGGGGAAGTTTCTGTGCAGCAAACAGGTGTGGTAAGCCTGGATGTGTGAGACTGAGCCTCAGGGGGAGATAGTCCCACATAGGAGTTCTGGGGAAGGGAGATTAGGGAGCGCCTGGATAGACAGGTGGGGTCTGGAAGACTTCCTGGAGTGGGTGTGCTGCCTTGGGCTTTGCCAGCAGGGTTTAGAACAAGCAGAGGGTACTAACAATGTAGTGGCCGCTTGCCCCAAGGGGAACTTGTTTCAGCACTTTGTTCTATATGCTTTCTGTGAAGGTCAGCAACCCCCGGTAGTCACTGTAGCTACCCCTTACAGACAGGAAGGAAACTGTGGTGCCTGTAGCCATTAAGAGCTGCATCTGCTAACCAATAGCTCAGCGGTTCGGATCCACCGGGTGCTCCTTGGAAACTGTGGGGCAGATCTTCTCCACCCTATAGGGTCACTGTGAGCTGGCATCCATTCGATGGCAATGGCCGTGGTTTGGAGGTTTATAGACAGGAACACGCAGCTCCAGACAGGTTATACAGCTAAGAAGAGCAGAGTCAAGATTCAAGCCTAGGTGTGCCCAGCTCCAAATCTGCTCTGTGTACCACTCACATAAATGAATCCTTCATGCAAGGGCTGTATGGGCTGAAGTGTCTGAGAACAGCATTTTAGGATTGAGAATAGCAACATAAAGACAAAGGCGGGGAGCCCTACAGGTCGTCTGAGGAGACTGTGCAAACCTCCGACAGAAACAGAGACCGGCAAAGGCCGGGCAGCCCAGTGGTTCCCCTCACCTTGGTGGCACCCAGGAGCTTGTGATTCTGGAATGTCCATCGTGCCATAGTATTATCTGCAATTTACTGAGGCCTGTGGTACATGCTTTGCACACACGTTTCTTTACCTTCACCACAACCATGGGAGTAGGTATTATGGTCCCCATTTTACAGATGGGAAAGTAGAGGCTCAGACAAGTTAACTCAGTTGTTCAAAGGTCACACAGCTGCTGAATCAGGGAGTCGAGCTCAAGCTCAGGCCAACTGGTCGCAAGGCCAGCACTGTTGTCAGTATGCCACACTGCCATGGTCCAGGTGGAAGCAGTGTGGAGGATGGTTTGGAGAGGACAGAGAGGAGCACAAACCGAGGTGGGAGGCTAGCCCAGCAGCTCCCAGGCCAGATGGTGAGGATCTGCCCTTAGCAGTGGCAGAAGGGCAGAGGTATGACAGTTTGAGGTCCTGGAAGATCCCAGGCCGTGATGGCATGGTGCCACCAGAGAGACATATGGCTGTTTTGCCCTGTACTCCACCCCAGAGCCTAGCCCCTGCCCTGAGCAGAGGGAGGCCCCAGCACTGGTTTCATGAGACTGACCTTTACTGGTCTTTTGTCTTTCTTCTTCCTGTCACCCCACCTCCACTGCTTGCTTCTCTGGCCTTCTTTGACTCCCCTCTTCCCAAAGGCATCTTCAAAATAGAGGATTCAGCCCAGGTAGCCCGGCTGTGGGGCGTGCGCAAGAATCGCCCTGCCATGAACTACGACAAGCTGAGCCGCTCCATTCGCCAGTATTACAAGAAGGGCATCATCCGGAAGCCGGACATCTCCCAGCGCCTAGTCTACCAGTTCGTGCACCCCATCTGAGGGTTGTGGGAGGGCCCAGGGCCTCCCTGGAAACTCACCCATTCCAGGCCTCCCTCCTGCTTGCCTTGTTTTGACAAAATCCTGAGCAGCAGTAGAGAGGGCAGTCTGCTGGTGTGCCATAATTCAGGGCCAGGGCGAGGGTGGCCCATGCTTCCAGGGGTATATGAGAGTGCTCTCTGGAGCCAAGGACCATGGGGTGGGCACGCTTCCCCCTCAGGCCTGGCTGCTCACCTGCCCAGGCACACGTGTGGCTCTGTGGTGGATGCTCAGCCAAGGCTGTTCTCAGTGTTCACTGCTCCTCTGGGAAGCACTTCGCTCCAGTCTCAGCCTCTGATCCCAGAATTGCTCTAGCAGAGCCAACAACCTACAGGATGGCAGTGACCTGACCAAACACTCAGCCTGTTTGTGGCCAAGTCTCCTGATGCGCAGCCCAGTGCTCTCTGCCACATCCTACTGCCAACCATTCCGCACCCACCTGGCATGTGCCAGGAGAAGTTTGTACCCCTGAGTTGGGGAGCTGGGGGTGCCCAGTGAATGGGTAATAAAGGTAATAGAGAATTAACATGCATGTCCCCCATGTCTGTGCTGTGAATGGCATAGTAGGAGGCCATCAATGATTAAAAGTGGTGTGGTTACAGGGGCCTGGGGTGGTTCAGGGAGGCTGCCTGGGAGAGGTGTCCTTGAGCTTACCCTGAATGGAAAGGGGATAGTTCATTGGTAAGTGCTTGGGGACAAAGGCAGTGGATCCTCAATGCCAAGGAGAGATTAGAACCCTTGGTTCAGGGAGCCAGGGTTGGGGCTCATAGGGTCCAACATCACATTGGAGAGAAGAAGGGCCCTCCACCTCCTCTCACTCTGCTGAAGGTCAGGGTTTTGTGCCTGGGGCCAAGGGACTGACCCTCCTTGCAAATGGCACAGAGCCCTCTTCTCTGCTTGCCAACCAAGGGAACTGGTGCCTGCAGTCGTGGCACCCTGGGATGGGCGTGGGAGTGGGCTGCAGAAGGATGGGTACTTCAGGTTCCCTCCTGGGGCAGCAGGACTGAGCCAAGAGAGGGTGGCTTGTTTGGGGCCTCAGCAGAGAAATCTGTGACACTGTGAGCCCTATGTAATATGTGAGCATGTGAGGGGGGAAGGATATGTGTCACACGTGTGTGTCAGAAGTATATGTATTGTAAGTGTGTGTATATGTGCTGGGGGAGATGGTGACCCACCAAGTGCTCTACTGGGCAAAGCACCTTGTGCTTCCTCATCCTTCCTGCCCCCTGGGAGTCAGTGGACTTTATCAAGCAACTCAGGTGTCTTGAAGGCCTACTGTGAGCCAGATGCTTTCACTACTTTTCTGTCATTAACTGCCAACAAAACTGTGAGGTAGGCGTTACTCCCCCATTTTGCAGATGCTGAAACTGAGGCGGGAGAGCTTAAGTAATTCCCTCACAGTCACAGAGCCAATCAGTAGCAGAACCAGAATAAAACCCACATTTGTCTTTCCCCAAGGGCAAGGTGCTCTCTGCCTGACAGGACAGCATCTCTATGCTCCACATCCGGGAGATGGCAGGGAAAGCCAGTGCTCCAGACCACCAAGGGTTAAGCCCTGTCCAGTGAAGCCTTCTTCTGCCTCCAGCAATTTTATTGTCTCCAGAAGAAAGTTTACTCCTGGCAGTGAGCAAACAGCACCTTGGCATCTGTCAGTGTGGCTGGACAGGGGTGGGGGAGGGAACCTGCCCCAGGCTTGTGCCTAGCTGGGTCCCTGCTGTCTGCCCATGCCTGGGGAGGGGGCAGACTGGACCCCAGCCAGACCCTAGCATGGCTTTTGCTGAACTGGTTTTGTCTCCAGCCCTTCCTCCCACCAAGTCCCTGGAGCCACCTGTTTGCATGTTCCCAGCTGGGCGCAGACAGGCCTCAGATCTCACACAAGGGCTGCTAGAGTGAACCAGGAGATTAGGGTTATGGACTGGGAGCTAGAACCCCTCAGTGGGGTAGGGTGGGGGTGGAGTGGTTGGGGTAGGACAGCTCCCTGCCATCAACTATGGCACTCATCTTCCTGGCATGTCCAATGGGCAAGCACACACCCATCCAGTGGCACCTTGTATGCTAACAGCAAACTGTGAATACCTCTTCCTCTTCTGCATCTCCCTGTCAGAATCCCACCTGACCTGCATCTTCCTTGCACCCCTCTTCATGGAACATCGGTATCCAGGGCTCCCCATAACTAAGTGGAACAACTTGCATAAGACAGGGCAGTCTTTCATCTTTATTTGAAGATTCCTGTTCGACCAGAAGCAAGGGTTCAAACAGAAGTGGATTTTGAGGGGGCCGAGACAGAGCCCTGGTGGCACAGCACTTGGTGTTTGGCTGCTAAACAAAAGGTCGATGGTTTTAATCCACCCAGTGGCTCCGCTGGAGAAAGACCCAGCGATCTGCTCCAACCAAGATTACAGCCTAGGAAACGCTGGGTAGCAGTTCTACTCTGTCACAGGGTGTGGGCTACGAGTCAGAATCGACTCAACTGGCACCTCAAAACAACAAAAAGAAGTGAGAAAGGGGAGGGGGAAATAACCAGTACTGGGCTTCAAACAAGTTTGTTCTGGTTTGCATTTCTAACAAGTTCCCAGTTCGTGCTAATGCTGCTGCTTAAGGGCCAAGTCTGAGACTCACTAACAGAGCAGCGGTTCTCTGAATTTATTGTACGTAGGAATCACTGGGGATCTTGTTAAAGTGTGGATCCTGATTCACTATATCTGGGGTGGAATGCAAATTCTCAGTAGGGTTCAAACCTGAACAGGTTGGGAGGCCCCAGTCACTGGCCATCAGAGCCATACCCTGAGGCTGGGGAAAACATTGGCGGTGTGGGACTGTCCTGTATTTGCTTTGAGTCATGGGTTTATGTCAGAGCCCTGCCAGGGATGCCCAGAAAGAGACTTAAACCAGATTAGAAGAAGCTGAGATGTTGGGTGGGAGTCAAGGTGGGCTCACAGGGGGACTGACTGGAAAGCCAGGGCTGGACCTCAGATTCCTGCCTGGCTACAAAGGAGATCTAGCTGGTGTTGGCACTAAACCTGGAGCCGGCCTGAGGTGAAGGCCAGGTGGAGCTGGTCCTGGGGCAGGGTGGGGCCTGGACAGGTCTCAGGCCAAGGCAGGGGTCAGGCTCAGGGCTGAGGTCAGGGTAGGGCCTGAGCCTCAGCCTGGCTGTGAACAAAGCTGAGACTAGAGCTCTAATTCCACTCACTTGTCTGAGAAATTCTCTTGGAGGGGACCCCAGGGATCCCACACAGAAATGTCTTCCTGGGTCAGGCAAGCCGGGCCAGGCAGGCCAGGCCAGGCCTGATGTCACACTACAAGGAGCCATGGCCCCGTGGACAACCAGGAACCACATGCTTTAGCAGTCAGTTTTAGAATTTTGCTTTAACAGTCAAAATCTATTTAGGGGATTACATTTACCCTTGAACGGTTAAATATGGGACCCTGCAGGTCCCCAGCTCCCCTGGTCAGCACTTGTCACCAGGCACTGGGAACTCTACAATAGGAAGGCAGAGCTTCAGATGCTCCAAGTATATCCCTTTCCCATACAGACAGGACCCAAAGAGGTGGGAGGCAAAGGGGCGTGCCTTTGGTCACCCAGCCCATGAGTGGTCAGCCAGGACACCACCCAGTCCCCAACAGACATCCCAGCCACAAGTAGCTCTCAGAAGGCTCAGAAACCCCCCAGGACTGAAGACACAGGAGACTCAAGATGACAAAGCCCAGCCAGGTTGACACAGTTCTGGATTTTATCCACAGTCATACAATCACAACTTATATATATATATATATTTATATACCTTTAAATTACACAATCATGTACAAAACAGGTGCATCGCTGGGACCACAGCACTTTTTGGAGTCTCACAAGTGTGGGAACTAATGGAGTCAGGAAGCCTAGGGTGGCAGATGGCGGGCGGGGGGACAGCCCTGCTCTTTACAGAACCAGGCCGCAGAACAGTGGATAACTGGGGGCAAAACACGTGACTTGCCGAACCCTGCCTGGGCAGGCCAGTGCAGCACAGAGGGTGTGGGCAAGGGGCTACAGGAGGCGGCAGTGGGCACACAAGGGGTGCACCTCCCACACTGCATTTTGAGTGCCCTGACACCAGCATGACAGGCAGGACTGGGCCCCCAGAGCTGACTGGGGGGTGCTTCCAGGGAGACTCTCCTTTCTGTTGCCGATTCTTCAGGAGCCTGGGGGTCACGAGAGAGTGGAGGAGGTGCTTAGAAGGGATGGAGTTTTGAGTCCCTGTCCTAGAGTGGGCAGCCAGGAACACAGGCCTAGGGTCCAGCCAGGGCTGCAGCCCATCACTGGGCGCTGGGAAGTCACTGGCACAGACAGGGAGAGACCAGGCCCCAAGGTGCAAGATGCAAATGTGCCCAGCTTCTTGTCTTTCAAGAGTACCTGATGAAGGGTAGAGGCCCCAAATTCAACTCCTGCCTTGTGGAGGGGCTTAAGAAGCTTTTGCTTTGGAATTGGGTGGGCCCTGGCTAAGAGCTTCCAGAATCTCACTCAGGTTCTGAAGGCCTACTAAGGCCCAGCTCAGGCTGCAGCAGAGGCTTGGGGAGCAAAGTGCTGAGCAAGGGAGTGCCGAGGAGGGCCTGCCTGTCCGAGGGCGCCATCACCCATTCCCCAACTGCCCCTGCCCTGAGGGAAGCCTGCCTAGCTCAGGCTTCTGCCTGAGTCTCCCATGATCCTCCCGTGTCCACTTGAAGAGGGCCAGAGCTTTGAGGTGGGCTCTACTACCTCCTAACACTGGGATGCTGGGAGAAGCAGGGAGCAAAAGAAGTCTGAGGATGACAGAGGCGCTGGAGTATCTCACCGTCTCTTCCTAATGTGGAAAACTGCAGGCTATCTACTGACCTGAGGTTTAGAAGTGGCATCAGACATGAGCAGCTTTCACCTGTTGCTGCAGGAGCCTCAGGTCCCCACCCCAGAAGCCCTTGAGACACCCCTCTTCCTGTTTTCTTTGCCACCTCTTGGGGTCTTATCCTGGCCCAGTCCGCTTCCCAAGTGCCCCCTCACCCCAGCTCCTATGGGAGAGGCTGGCACCTTGGGCTCCAGCACCCCTGCTTTTGTTAACCACAGGAGATGCTCCCTGCTGTGGGGTGTCCCTTTAACTCCTCCCACCCCCCAGTCCTTTAACTGAGACTCAGGCTGGGAGAGATGAAGGGCTGCCAGCACAGGGAATGTTCCTGGAGTGAGGAAGGACAAAGGAGAGAGTGACTCTCTTGCTCCCGAGGGCCAAGCCCCCTGCCTCCTGCCAAACTCAGGTCTCCTCCAAAGGCTGCAGGGTTTCCCCTGGTGGTCTCAGGCCTTCCCCCCGATGGTCCCAGGTTGGAAGCTTCCATGGGCTCACAGTGTCTCCCCAGGCAGGCCAGGGAAGGGAAGAGAAGGGTGGAAGGCCAAGGGCCTTGCAAGCACAAGGCTCCATCTCACAGAAGCTGGTTTTGTGGACATGGAGGGAGTGTGGGTGGTTGGGCAAGATGCGCTCCTCCCCAGGAAATGGGAGGAGGCTGCTACTGTTGCTGGCTTTCCCCTGGGCTTTGGGGCCCCTACTCCCTGCCAGAGAATTTATGCAAGGGGCGGGGAGAGGGTCCTGCGAGTTACTGAAGGGGTATGGCTCTGAGGAAGAGCCTGTGCCCAGAGTGCTGACAGTTGGAAAGAAGGACCCAGACAGGTTCCTCATTTGGGCCTCCCGTTGGCAGGGTTGGTATAAGGTCCAAGCTGTGGACCTGCTCCCCTCTCACTCATCCTCCAGCATACCCTTGACATTGCTACCTCCTCCAGTTTATCCCTTTCATGCCTGGGGGACTCCAGGGGCTCTGGAAACCTCTGTGAGGGAGGAGGGCAACCACTCCTCCTCCAGCCTCACAAGTCCCACATGTCTGCATGGCCACCAGAGAAAGGGAGAGTAGAGCTAGGTGGGAAGAGGCACTCTCCAGGGCAGAGTGGAAGATAGGAGGCTGGGAAGCCTCCTTTCCCTGGGCCCAGAGGGGAGACCTTTGAGAGCAGGGAGGTAATGGAAAGGGAACAGGATGGGACTAGCGAGGAAGTTAGGAGGCCAGACCCTGAGACAGAAGAAACAGGTGCTGGCAGCCTGGGGTGGAGGGGGTAGGGGAGCCTGGCAGGGTAACAGGGTCCAGGAGACATCCCTCAAGGGCTCGGGAGACTCTTCGGTGGGATCTGAAGAGCAGATATCATGATGTGATCATTGGGCTAAGTGCTAAGACCCTCACCTATCCTGGGGCTTCCACCCCAAGCCCACCACCTGGCCTCCAGGTGGCCCTTACAAATGCTTCTGTCTCTTTTGTGGTATTTGTTCTGTTAACTTTTAAAAAAATAAAAGCTTGATCGGAAAATATGTCTGGAACTCTATGGCAGGGGAGGGAGACGAGAGGAGGAAGGAACGGGTGACGGTGGGCGAGGAGTAAAGGGGCGGATGGAGGGGCGCCAGAAGCTAGATGGCCTCCACGTAGTTGGCGGGGTAGAGGCCCAGCTGCCCGCTGTCCAGCCGCCCGCGGCACCATCCCTGCTCATCTTCCTCGCCCAATTTGGTCAGCTCATCACCTGAGAAGGTAGATAAAGGGGTAGCTCATTGACTGGGCTCAGAGAGAGGGATCGTTGCCCCCATACACTTACCGCTAAAAGAGGTGTCCATCACTGTGCCGCGACGGCTGCAATAACCCCACAGCTGATTACAATCTCAGTGCCCTTCGGTCTTAACTCCGGCCACCAGCCCGTCTCATTCGTTGCCCACGCACCACCCCGAACACGTAAACCCCGTCCTAACCCTGCAGCACACCTCATCTAGATCTTGGCCCCGCCCCTAACTCATTTCCCAGGCACGCTTCTCAGCATCTCCCTTGGGCCTACCTAGGCCACGCCCTCATGTCATGCCCCATGCACCGACCACGCCCACATGGCCAAGTTCCACCTCCAAGCTCATTTCTGACAAATCCCTGCATCCCTTACCCTCATGCTCCGCCCCCACCTGGGCCACACATCCAATCCAGGCCCTGGCACCGCCTTCCAGTGTTCCAGTGCGAAGCCCATTTGACTCTCAGGTTTAACCCCGGCTGCTCCACCCTGCCCACGTACCAGCCTTGAAGCTGAGTTCGTCCTGCTCCTGGCCGTCGTAGTCGTACAGCGCTCGCACACGCACTCCCTTGGTGTCATCCTCAAAGGAGTTGGCGCCCCCGTTGGCCTCGCTCCCGCCAAAGGGGTTCCCACTCTCGTCGTCCGACCACTCAGTGGCGTAGGCCTGGCCTCTGTCATAGCTACTAACGCTGAGATTGATGCAGAGGGGGGACCCAGCATAAGACCTTGTCCATAGTGCTGTCCCCTCTTCCTGACTAAAGACCTACCCCCAAGTTCCCCATAAAGCTGGAGCACGGATTGTCCACATAGGAGGGAGTCCCAAGAGCCAGTGACCCCCTCACCACACCTTTTTAAACAGATGTGAGAAGACAGGCCATTAGCATTATTACCCAAACACTGGACAGCATCTGAGTACTCAAGGGGACTCCAGAAAATATCTGATTTCTCCTCTGAGGTGGGCAATACAACTTAGAGGTTATGAAGGAGGATTCTGGAGCCAGATCTGCTGGGCATCACATTCTGGCTTTGAGATTTACTAACTAGTTTATGACCTTGGGCTAGTTACTTAATCTCTCTGGGCTTCAGTTTCCCCCTGTAAAATGGTGACATTTACACACTTCCCAGAGTGGTGGAAGGCTTAAATGAGTTAATACATGGAAAATGCTTATAATAGTACCTGACACACATATGGTGCTCTAGAAGGATTAGCCTTGTGAGTGCAGTAGTAAAGAGATCAGCTGCTAACACAAAAGTTGACAGTTCAAATCCACCAGTCGCTCCTTGGAAACCCTGTGGGGCAGTTCTACTCTGTCCTGTAAGGGTGCTATGAGTTGTAATTGGACAGCAATGGATTTATATTTTATATCTTTCAGAGAAGCATGTGGTTGCTGTAACTGATGGTTTTATGGGTCTTCCGGGGTACAACTTAGCTGCCCCCGTGTGTGGGTCCCTCTGGCCCCCAGGAAGCTCCAATGGGAGACACTCACCTGCCACGGTCCCCAGCCTGGGATGTAGACTCTGCTGCCCCAGTGGCATTGGTCAGTGTCACTCCCTCTGCCTTCTTGGGCTGTTTCTCCTTTTTGGCAGTGGCGTGAGGGAGGTCTGGGTTCCACTCCTGGTGGGGGCCAGGAGAGCAGTCAGGATGGGCAGTATGTTCCCTGAGGCTTCTTCCAGCCTCTTCTGGTTTCCCCTCACCCCCCACATGTCCTCACCTCAAACTGGGGCCGGTTCATGGGCATGCCCGGGCCACTGGTGCTACGGAACCACCTGAGGTCATCCTGGGCATCAGCCCCCCGAATGGCCTGTTCCAGCTCACGGTACACATGGATGTAGCTGGTTGCAGGGGAAATGGGAGAGACGGAAACAGAGATTCACTGTGGCCCCTCCTTACTCTCTGCAAGGGGCCAAAGCACATTCAAAGGACCCAGGTTGAATGCTTCCAATGGCCAGTCGCCATGCAGGAAAATCCAGGTGTGCCCAGTAGACCCCTTCACAATTCCCATCTCAGAACATGTTCTTGAAAACCTAGTACATGTCAGCTTATACCCAGGCACCCGCTGTATTGGGAGCCTCTTCCCTCTTGCCTCCACTTCCTGTGTGATAGCCTGGGCCATCCTGCATGCCAGTTACACCCTCTGCTGGCTGCACCTGTGCCCACCACACCCACTACACCCAGGTACCTGCTGTTCTCAGCCAGGTTGAGGTGACGTTTGATGTCCAACAGCACCTCCTTGAGGAAGACCAACCGCTTCTCCTCAAATTGCTGGCACTGTTCAAACACCTGCTCCATACTTTCCACATACTGGGGTGTTGTCTTGCCCACATCTTCCAGCACCTTCTCGTACTTCTCCTGTGTCTATGGGCACCCAAGTGAAGGGAGGGTAAGACTCAGGCCCACAGCTCCCAGCCACCATCCACTCTGAGAGGCCCTTGGGCCCCAGCCCACCACAGCCCCCAGCCACCATCCACTCTGAGAGGCCCTTGGGCCCCAGCCCACCACGGCCCCCAGCCACCATCCACTCTGAGAGGCCCTTGGGCCCCAGCCCACCATGGCCCCCAGCCACCATCCACTCTGAGAGGCCCTTGGGCCCCAGCCCACCACGGCCGCCAGCCCAGCCAGCACCTTCTGCACATCCTGTTTGCACTTATCCACTTTGTCCTGTAGCTTCTTTTGCTGCTCTGGCGTGATGGACTGCTCGGTCTTGCTGTTCATCTCCCGTGTCATGGCCAGCTTCTCCTCTTTGCAGGCCAGATGGTAGGCCTTCTTGGCTGCCTCCAGCTGTAGGGAGGGGAGAACCAGGGCTCCCACCTGCGAGCAGGTCACTTAGCCCCTCCCACCTGACCAGTCCCCAGTGAGCTAGGATCATACATTCTTTAAAAGCAGAAAAGAGGCAGGTCCTAGTTCCAGATATTTGGGAGAAGAGCCCATCCCTCTGTTGATGCTTCCCTGATGACGGTACCTGTTGCCCCTGTGGATGCCCTCCTAGTGGGCAGTGCCTGTCCCATCTGTGGCCCCTGAAGGTGCAGCACCCTCCTGCCCTTTCTGGTACCTCTCTTGGGGATGGCACCCCTTTCCCCATTGGGCACTGCCTGCCTCATCTGTGGGTATTTCTTCCTGCAGGGCAGTGCTGCTGTCTCCCATGGGTGCATTTTCAGGGGTTAGTGCAGTGCCCACTCCCTCTATAGACAGCCTCCTTACATTGGCACCACTCTGAGCTCAGCCGCCCACCCTACTCCATCTGTAGCAGCCGCCCACCAGGCACCTCCTTCATCTTCTTGGCCCAAGGCTTCTGGGCCTTGCGAAAGCCATCTTCAGCCTCCTTGGTCTCCTTGAAACCACCCATGATCTGCTTGTGATAAGCATCCTTCTGCCAGTTCTTGACCTTCTCCAGATCTTCATTCAGCAGGTTGTTCTTCACCTCCTGGTGCAGCTCGCTCACCTTGTCTGCCTCTGTCATTATGGCACCCCAGGCCCGCTCCAGGCTGCCATACTGTGGGCCTGAGGAAACGGCCATGAAATCATGAGGGCCCTCATCACTTATCACCCAAAGGCCCCCTTGTGCTGCCTTTCTTGGAGGCTTCTCCCTTCCTTCCCATGGCAGCAGAAATTCCCTCCTCTGCTCTCCCCATTGTCCTATCCATCCTCCAGGGACCAAGTACAGCCACCTCCTCCAAGAAGCATCCCTTGACTGCTCTACTCTCACACACCTCGTCCTGAAACCCTCACTGGGTTCTGCTTGCAGCATATTGTGCCTACTATGCTTTATTTCCTGTTTCAGCCTGTGGACTCCCATGGGGGACAACCTGGACTGTGTAGTCTCTCAAGAGCCCAGCACAGCACCAGGCACACAGTAGGAGCTCCAGTAATGTTTGTTGAATGCAAAACTGAAGAGCTCGTGATAGATGCCACCATTTGTTCATCTGTGATCTAGGTAGCAATTTTGTACTGGGTGTTGTGCTAGGCGGTGCAGACCCAGTCACTGTCCTCAGAGAGTTTACAGTCTAGTGAAAGAGACAACCTTTGACAAATGCATGCAAAGCCCAACTTGAAACTGCTCTAGATTAAAGTAAACTAGAGACGTGATAACTAAATGCAATATGTGATCCTCAACCAGCACAAGTGCTAGAGTAAAATTTGTATATGGGAAATATTAAAATCCTGAATTTGATTACTGAAATATGGCTATATAGACAAATGTTCTTCTTAACAGAAACATGGAGAATTTAGGGGCAAGGGAGCACAATGTCTCCAACTTATTCTATAACAGTTCAGAAGAAAATATGCACATATACAGAGAAGGAATGTTAAAAGTGGAGAAATGTTAGTAACTGGTGGTTCTGGACGTAGGGGATTGTAAGAGTTCTCTCTTATTGCAACTTTTCTCAGAGTTTAAAATATTTCAAAATTAAAAGTTTTTTTGTTTTGCTCTTGCTTGTTTTGTGTTTGTTTTTAACCCATTTCATAACGTAGTACCAAGTAGCATTTAACAGGAAAGCCTGGCCCAGTCTGGGAAGGAAGGGTGGCCCGCTGCGGGAGAACAGCACCTGCAAAGGCCCTGTGGCTGCAGAATGCAGACTGGCTGAGTGCTCCCAGGACCCAGACTGTGGGATGCCCTCGGGATGGGGGCAAGGTGAGGTTACAGACCAGGGTGTGCACACAGAATGGGCAGAAAGGGTGGCACCTTTCTCGATGAGCTGGCGCCAGCGCTTGGCCCAGTCGGTGAGCTGCTGCGCATAAGCCTTCTCGATCTTGGCGCGCTCCTGCACGCAGTTCATCAGGTCGTTGCACAGGCGGTGTCCGTCATCAATACGTTTCACCGTTCGCTTGTAGTTCCCGACCTGCCGGCCAAGCAGTGAGGGTGACTCCCCGGGCTCCCTGCCTCCCAGGCCCGGCCCGCCTGCCGCATCCTGCAGGGGGCGCGCGTTCGCCGGCTCTTGGACCTTTCACAGCCTGCCTCCCGCGGTCCCGCTGACTCAGGGGGAAGCGCCGGACCTCCCCAATTTTCAGAGGCTCAGCATCCTGCCTTAGATCCTATCCTATATCCACCCTCATCCTATTTAAACGCAATTTCCTTACTGCCACAAAACACAGAAGAATTTTTATAATTTGGATTTAGACTAGCATGAATAATTCATTTTGTTCTTGTGAACTACATCTATTATATTTATATAGAGCCACATAAGCGTTGAGTTGAGCTACAGCTACTTGACATAATATTATGTTTTGTAGACATCTCATTAAACACTTATTAATTTAGGCTTGGCAGTTTTCGTTTGGGGTTTCTGGAGCCAATAGAAATCTTTTTATTTTTTTCCCCTAGGTCTCATACATTTTGGGGGATGTCAGAAATGCTGGCTTCTCCTCTTGCCTCCACCTCCATGTTACTGTGGGGCTCTAGAACTCATTCTGCCTCTCTGCCTTTTATGTTTCACCCCTGCTCACCACTCAGGGTAGGGGGCAGGCCCAGCTGTGAAAGCCTGTGTACACTGTAAAGTGCTGCACCTGCTGTGTGAAGTACCAGGAGTCTGATCCAGGCCTGGAGAGCAGAGGGTCAGGAGGCGCTTGCTCCCCCATTACAAAATGCCAGGGGATCTCTCCAGCAGGGTCCTAGCAAGGATTACAAATGCCCAGGGGCAATCTCTAAATTGCCTACTCTCTTCCTCCCCCCAGTTTCAAGATAAATAGGTTTTGATAACGCCGTACATATCAAATGTCTTTCCCCCTCTTGCTTGGCTGCCTCAGTTGGGCGCCTTTCATATTTCTGTCACTTTAGTATGTCATTCTGTGACTCATCTGGAGCCCTCCAGACTGGCTGGAGGCTGTGCTAGTGCCCCCCTCACCCTTCCCACTCTGCCTCTGCAGAGGGCTCCATGGACAGCAGTTTCATACCACTTATGGGTACAAGCTGCTGGCTGGGCACAGAGATCTCTGGAGGAGCTAGACAAACAGGGGGGCAGTGAAGCAAGGCCTGAGATCCTGGGGTTGGTTAGGGGTAGGCGGGTGGGAGAGGGGGCCTCCACATAGCCAGGCTGTCTGGTCCCTGGGGCCTGTGCAGCATCAAAGTCTCACCTCCCAGAAACTGTCAGTGGTCTCCTCTGCAGCCAGCGACGTCTCGTCATAGGAGCCGGACATGGTGTGGCTGTGGGGAGCTGGATAGGAGTGGCACTGTACTCAGTGGGCTTGGCTGCTCATGCACTGGGAAGAGGACAGAGACCCCTGAAGACGAGGGAAGTGACTCACCCAACCCAATCCAGCCCTGGATCCCAAACCTGATGGGCAGGAATGAAGGCTCTACGGGCCTCAGCTTGCATTTCAAGGGAGCTTCTTGACCAGGGACTGGCTTAGCATCCCTAAGGTAACCCCAGAATTCACCCTGAAGCATCCCCTCATGCCCAATTCCAGCCTCTCCTCACAGGTATCCTCTCACCCTGCCCTCCATCCTAAGGCCAAATCCAGTGCAAGCACCTCCTGTTACAAGTCTGTCGGACCGCAGACCCATCCATGCCTGTAACCGTTTTTGTAAGCCTGGACTCTTAATGAAAAACGGAGGGCCACGAGGCTGCATGATTGCTTTATACATAAACCTGCGACTTGCTTCTCAGACACACACAGCTCCTCAAAGTCGGCAGTCAGGTTCACCTGTGCATGTCCTGTACTGTTTCCCCAGAGCCATAAGCCCTGTAGGGCCCGCTGGGGCTCAATGAACTGCTGGTGGGATTATGGGGGCCCTGACTGGGAATACCTCTGCCCTACCCGCTTTCTTCTCAGCATGTTCTCCCTGACCCAGTCAAACCCTGCACCAGGCCCCCAAGACCCTCTCTAGATCCTGCTGTCAATGTGAAAAAGAACCTAGGTCTCAGCCTCTAGAACTTCCTCCCATTTCCCAGTCTGAGCCTCTGGTTCTAAGCTGGCAGCAGGGCCCCCGCTGACCTCTGGTCCAGGCTTGGTGCCTCCTCAGTTTGCTGAGCTGCTGGACCCCGTGAGTGCCCTTTTGGCTGTCCTCATGTCCATCCCCCAAAGCTCCCATTAGCCACTTACATGTCTCTTTGGAGTCTAGACATGTGGCTTCTGGGCCCACAGGTCAGAGCATCGTAGCAATCTGTATGACTGGGCGGTGATGTCTGCCCTGGATCTGTCCGCAGACATCACAGCCGTCCAATCTAGGTTATCTGCTGCCCCAGGCCTGAGGGAGCACGCCCCTCCTCTCCTCCCCAACCCAGGCTTTGCTGCCACCCTAGGCCAGAATGCTCTGTAGTCAGAAGACAGGACTCAGTGGAGTCTAGGCTAAGCCTGACCCCACTACAAGCTGCCGGCCTCCAGCTAGGCCCAGGCTGCTTCTGCTGCCACCTCAGGACTGTGGTCTCTGACCAGGGCGGGTGCTCTAGGAGCTGGGCTGGCCTCCATAAGATCCAGCCTAACCAGGAGGTCTGGGGGACCTCCATCCCTTACCAGCAAGCTTAAAGTAAGTGGCACCAACACATGAAGATCCTCGGTCAAGGATGTCCCTCCCCCTCTCTGGGCCTCAGTCATCCCATATGTCCGGGGCATGGTGGTCTTTCCCCAGTAATAACTCAGTATTGTATCCTTGCATCTCTTGAGCACCTGAACAGTTTGTCTCTTTCCCCTGAGGAAACCCCAAACTTTCCCACACACTCATCCACAAAGGGGGATAGATGGGGAGGGGACTGAAGTTCATCAAGGGACAAAGAAAAGTGTCTTAGAATTTTTTTCTCCTTAATCTGGCATTTTTCATTTTAAAAAGCAGTTCCTACTTAACAAAGACTACTCTGAATTTAAATACAGAGAAGTAAAACGTAGGGATATTTAATGCCAGACTTTCAGCCAAGTTGGTAAGTATTCCTTCCAGGACCTTAAGGTCACACAGAACTCTGCTCTTTGGGACTCCCATAAGATGTTCCTATCAGCAGATAGGCAGGCGGGGGCTGCAGCAAGGATGGAGGATGGGGGCATTCCCTCCCAGGAATCAAGGTCAAACCCTAGCATATTTTTCACCCATCTTAGCAGGGAAGTAAGCTGGTATAACCTTGATGGAGGGCAGCTTGGTCTTGTCTCCCACAATGCAAAGCACACACTCTTCGCCCAGCAAGGCCACTTCTAGGAATTCACCCTGCAGCCAACTGGATAAACTGATGGATGTCCTGATGGATGTACAAGGTTATTTATTGCAGCACTGGCTTGCAAAAGCAAAAAGCTGGAAATAATCCAAGTGACTGTCCACAGGGGACTGGTTAAGTAAATTACAGTGCAGGCCTGTAATAGAATGCTCTGGTCCTGAGTGGGACCTGTCACTAGAGTAAAACAGATGAGGAGCAGGACAGTGTGGTTACTGATGCCTCCATCTGCCTGGGGGGGGGAATCATCTACCTACCTATCTATTTACCCACCTATCCATCCATCCACCTATCTACCTAGAAGCCCTATTGGCACAATGATTAAGCGCTCGGCTGCTAACCAAAGGTCTGGCAGTTTAAACCCACCCAGGATTGCCACAGGAGAAAGACCCAATGACATGTTCCCATAAAGAACACAGCCTAGAAAACCCTATGGGGCAGTTCTACTCTGTCACATGTGGTGACCATGAGCTGGAATCAGCTCAATATCAGCTAACAACAATGGAATCTATCCTTCTATCTGTCATCTTTTTGGAAGACCACATAGGAAACTGGCAGCCGTGGTTGCCTTCAAGGAACTGAGTAGGGAACTGGTAGGAAGAATTTTCACCGGAGGTTCATTTGTGTCTTTTAAATTTAGCTTTGGTACATGGACTGCATATTTTTTAAACCATCCAGCCTGTGTCCAGAACCACAGGAGCTGAGAATCAGGACCAAGGGAGCATTTTACAGCATGGAGGAAGGGGAGAATGCAGCTAAGACCTGGCACAGCGTGCTTGAATGGACTGCATGGTGATGGAGGCCCAGGACAGGTGTGACTTGCTGTGGTCTCACTGTAGCCAGGTAACAGATCTCTCAAGTTCTCAGCTGAGGTAGCCTGTGTAGTAGAAACAGCTCCAGTCTGGGTGTCCCTGCTCTTCCATCAACCTGCTGTGTGACCTTAGGCAAGTCACATGGCCTCTCTGGGCCTTGCTGTGAAATAGAGATGATTAGATGAGATGGCGAGTATCTCATCCATGGCAGATTCTAAGTCAGTGAGGGTCTTCCCCCACACTAGCCCCAGGCTGGACCCCTGCACACAGGTGGGTTCAGGACGATGGGTAGGTGGAATGCAGAGAGGAGGCCAGGTAGGAGCATTTGAGCCCCCATCACTGCATGCACCAGACACACAGTCGCATCCTGTTCCTGCCTCCTCCAAACAAGCTCCCACCCCCACCATGAGGGCAGGTGGGAAACTCAACTCCTGCCAGTGCTGTGCCCTGCCTGAATGGTACTATCTGGCATCACTGAAACGCTGCAGCTCTGAATCAGGAAGCTGATGATGCTGGTGCCTGCAGCTCCCTGTGGGTGAGCCCACTATGCTCTCAGCCTTCCTCAGCCCAAACACGCACCCAAGACCATTTGAGTTCTCTCCTCAGTGGGCAGAAGAAGCCACTTACTGTGCTCTGAAAGCCTTAATCATTAATAACAGTAATAATAAACCAAACCAAAGGGTAGTGGAAGGATTTGGAAAAGCATGGTGAGAAAAAGGGCACAATTTGAAGAATGTAATCCATGTCACTGAATTGCACATGCAGATATGGTTAAGGGGTTAAGGTGACAGGTTTTGCTAGGCATTTTTCACCACACCAAAAAAACATGCAAAAAGCAAAACAAAACAAAACAAAAAAACTGTTGCCATTGAGTCAGTTCCAACTCATGGTGACCCCTTGTGTGTCAGAGTACAGCTGTGCTTCCTAGGGTTTTCAAAGCTGTCATCTTTCTGAAGTAGACTGACAGGTCTTTCTTCTGAGGTGCTTCTGGGTGAATCTGAACCACCAACCTTTTGGGTAGTAGTCAAGGACTTAGCCATCTGTGTCACTCAAGGTCTGCTAGTAATAACAAGAGCTGGCCTTTACTGAGCATGGGCTTGTGCCTCACGCATTGCCTCATCTAATCCTCACAGCAGCCCTGTAAGGCCCCTACTCTGTGTTGCAGGGAGAAACCGGAGATTCAGAGATGCGATGACGGAGCTTTTGCAGGGTGCCACAAGGAGTAAGCAAAGGCAGTGAGATGGCAGCCCAGCCAGTGTGCCAGGTCCACAATCCAAGCAGTGTGTTTTTACTGTTTAAGGCTGTAACAGTAATGACCATGGCTAATAGGTACAGAGAGCTAATTTTGTGCCATGTACCTTGCAAAACACTACACCATGGATTAACCCAATCCTCAAAGCAGCGGTGTGAGGGAAGAGCTATTATTGCCCTGCTTTACAAATAAATGAGTCACAGAGCAGTGAAATAACCTGCCAAAAGTTGCCCAGCTAGTAAAAGGTGTGCCTGGGATTTGAACTTAAGGAGTCCCAATCCAGTGTGCATACTCTTCACCACTTACCTTACCCTACTCTTTGTGGTGGAATTGATTCTGACTCACAGGGACACTGTAGGACAGAAAAGAACTGCCCTGTAGGGTTCACAGTGCTGTAATCTTTATGGGAGCGGGCTGCCGCACCTTTCTCTCGCAGAGTGGCTGGTAGGTTTGAAATGCTGGCCTATTATTGGTTAGCAGCCCTTAACCACCGCATGACCAAGGTGCCTTTCTTCACCACTACACTGTTATTATTCAAAGGAGTGTTGGCATTGGCTAGTGCTATCTAGCATTTACGTAATGCCTACTGTGTGCCACCTACTGCCCCAGATGCTTTATGTATGTTTAGGCTTCATGTACAGATAGGGTAATTGAGGCATGGGAAGATTAAAATAGTACTCTCAGGGCCTCAAGAATGGGAAGTGGTGGAGCTGGGACTCCATCCACAGCTCCAGCTCCAGCTCCTGCTACCTTGGTCCCTTCTGAATCTCACCTCCCAGGACCTTTGAAGGAGAAAAGGAGGAACCAAGGTACAGGGAAGAATACCTACTATGTGAGAGGCCCTTGCACTCAGGACCTCCTTCGGTTCTCACAACAAACCCCCAAAGGAAGGACTGGTTTTCCACTCTCTGTACATATGAGAAAACCAAGGCATGGGTAAGGCAAGTGATTTAGCCAAGGTCACACAGTTAATGGGTGTCAGAGTAGGGACTGGACCCTGGGGTGCATGAGGCACAGGTCAGGATTACAACTCTGACTCTAGAGCCAGGCAGCCTGGGTTTGAATCCTGGCTCTGCTACATACGTCCTCATCTGCAAAATGGGGCTGCTGCAAGGACTGAATGAGTTCCTAGACCGCGGGGAGCAGGACTGTGATCTGGTTCACACTCAGCCCCCGACAGGTGGCAGCTCTTGTGACTGATTTGCCGTCACTGTCCCTGGCAGTGGGGTGGTAATCCTATTGCAGAGCAGGTCCTTGCTTTTTGTAAAGCCAGGAAAGGGACCAGGCCTCTCTCCCCCAGTAACAAAGGTAGTATCCACAGCCTGCAGAACCAGGAGGAAGGGTGATGTGGGCCAGAGCCCCAACTAGGAATGGCCTCCCCCAGATCACCAGGTCGAATCAAAGGTCCTGACACCTGCCCTGGCTTTAAACTTACAACTCCCTGCCTTCCCCCAGCACTGTCACCACTGACATGCTGTCTATATCAGAACTGTCAGCATGTCTAGTGTCTTCCTGTCCTGCTGGAACATAAGCTCTATAAGGACAGTGATTTTGTCTGTCTGGTCCTCTGCTGTATTTCTAGTATCTGAAGCAGTGCCTGGTGCATAAGAGGTGTGCAAGACACATTTGTTGAATTCATAAATAAACATCAAGATCCTTTTCCAGGACTCAACCCCTTCTTGGCAAGATCTGGTAAGTCCAAAGAAGGGATTGTCTCCCTTCTTCCACCAGCCTACCCCACCAGGCCCCTGGTCTACTCTCTCCTGCAGAAGATCACCCTGAGAGGCACTCCTGGCACTTTCTGCTCAATAAATAGTAGAAATAAATAATGTACACAATAAACTGTGCCACAGTTGTTGCTGTAAATTGTTGCCATCAAATCACTCCCAGATTCACAGCGACCCCCAGTGTCTCAGAGTGGAACTCTGCATTGGATTTGCAAAGGCTGTAATCTTTCTGAAGTAGATCACCACACCTTTCTTCAAGGTGCCTCTGAGTGGATTCAGACCACCAAACTTTCAGGTAGTAACAGGAGCGCTTAACCTTCTGTTTCACCCAGATACACAGCAGGTGCTCAATAAATGTCGATGATGACGGTGACACAACCGAGCCAGAGTCCTGCAAGAAGGGAATCTGAGTCTCACCTGCCCCTCTGCTCTAGGTCCCCTGCTCCCTTCCCTTGGTCCACCCTCAGGACCCAGTAGCAAGGGCTCTTCCTCCCAGAATCCCCCATGACAATTCTGCCTTCAGGATGAGACCCTCCCCCTTCCTGGAGCCCACTGCACACAGACAGAATAGGTACCAATAGCTGTTATGTTACCCCTGCTGTCTACCCTCCGTCTCTCCACTCTCCCTCTAGATCAGTAACAACCACTTTTTTAATACCTACTACTCAACACCAGCAGCCTCCCCTGACCAAGCGGACCCCTTCTCCCTTCTTCTCCAGCCTCGTCCCTAGACTCTGACCTTCACCTCTCCAGGAATCGACCCTTGCCACAAGACTTGGTGAGTCCTGGGCCCACCTCTCCCTTTCTCTTCCAGCCTACCCCACAAGGCCCCGGGTCTCCTCTCGCCTGCAGAAAACCACCCCGAGAGGCAGGCCCAGCACTCCTGGCTCCTCAGCAGAGTGGACGAGGCTGCCTTTCACTGGCCCACAACTCATCATGGAGCCTCTGAAGGTGCCACAGGCTCCGCAGGGAATAAGACTGGCCTTGGCCTTGAGGAGCAGGCAGGAAGAAAACCAGGAAGCAAAGAAACATGGGATGTATTTAGTAGTGAACACTGTGAAAAAAAAAATCTGGGAGGGTAAGCTGGATAGCGTGGCGGGTGCTATCTCAACAGAGTGGTCAGGGAGGGCCTCTCTGCCGAGGTGACACCGGAACACAAACCTGAATGGAGTGCGGGAGACAGTCACATACACACCTGGTGCAAAGGTGTTCCAGGCAAAGGCACCAGTGACCAGCTAGGCTCGAGGGACAGCAAGGAGGCTGCCGGGGTGAAGTGGCAAGTGGGGAAGCGTGGGAAAGCACAAGTCCCAGGGACCGGCATACATTTCAGATATACTTCTCAAATGAATGAACTTGTCGCAGCGTTAGACCTCCACAGTACTGGGCCAGGAGCAGGAGAGTAGATTCTCCCCCATCCCCAGTACAGGGCCTTGTGACTTCCAAATGCCACAGCTATGTCCCTCTGCCTGGAAGCACATTCTGCATGTAGAACAGTCCAGAAGTACCTGGGAGTTAACATCTCCACCCCCAAGAGCCACCCTCTCCTAATGACTCATCCATTGGTGTGTACAACCCCCAGCTCCCTTACCCTTCTGTGGCTAAGTCTGAGGTATGTTCTATAGTGTCTCCTAGAGTCCCCAGTGGGAATGTGTCCCCAGCAGGAATGAGCCCACAGTGATAACTGGCTAAACAATGCTCCTTTAGTGTCTGCCTCCCCTCCCTGTCTCATTTCCCCACTCTCTACCAGTGTTCCCAAGGACTGCCTCACACATAAACCACTGCTCATCATACCTGCGCCCCTGGGTCTGCTTCTTGTGGAATCCAAACTAAGCCACAGCACATGGAGAGGCAAGAGTGGGAGCTGGCGGCAGAGACAGACCCTCCTGTCCTCTCTGCTCTGGGACAAACTTTTTCCTCGAGACTTGTTGTCACTCTGTGGGATTCCTCTGCAGGGGTCTGTCCTGTGCCCACTGCATTTGTGGCCTCCTGGGAAGCACGGGGAATCCCTAGATGGGATACATGGGTAACACCAGAGGTTCACGTCTGCTGAGAGGTGCCTCAGAAGACAGGCCTGGCAATTCATTTCCAAAGGTCAGTAACTGAAAATACTATAGAATGCAGTTCTACTCTCACATTCATGGGATCAACTTGATGGCAACTGGTTAGGGGGACAGGATCCAGGTCTGCCTGCTCTCTGTGGGCCACCCTCCTGGTGAATGAGCCCTCTGTGGGCCACCCTCCTGGTGGGTGACCAAAATGCTTTCCTAGTGAATGGAACTCATGGATCAGTTCTGACCAGGGGCACTGAGGGTGGGACGGACACAGCTACCTCTCCCCTTCTCAGCTGGGTAAAGCTGCTCTGGCCACCTGCTAGGAGCACAGTAGGCAAGAAGCATGGAGTCAGTTCATACATGACACCCTGTCCAATCAATGCCCTTGGGGCACCGTGGTATCTGCCTGAGCAGGAGGGCACTGGATCCTTTCCCCCAAGAGAACCACAGAAGCTAAGGACCAGCCACTGACACAGGAAATTCTAGCTTTAAATTACAGCCCTGAGCCTCACGATCCAGCTCTGGGCTACTGTAGTGAACAAGACAGAAAACTCCCTGCCCTCATGGAGCTGATATTCTAGAGGGGTTATATCATAGGTAGGTAACAGTGTTGAAAGTGACAAGCATGGCAGAGAGAAATAAAGCACAGAAAGTGACAGGGAGGGATGGTGGTTGGCTGGAAGTGTTGCTATTTCACACAGAGTGATCAGAGAAGGCCACTCTGAGAAGATGATATTTGAGCAAAGCTATGGAGGAATACACCAGGCCAATACCTAGGGAAGAGCATCAGGCAGAGGAAACAGCCAGTGCAAAGGCCCTGAGGCAGAAGCAGGGCTACCATGTTTGAGGGACAACAAGAAGGCTGTGGTTGGAGCAGTGTGACTGACAGGACTGGAAGGTCAAGGAGGTGGAGGTGGAGGTGAGAAGAGGCAGATCACAGGGGCTCTGTAGGTCAGAGAGTTCTTTGGCTTTTCCTCAGGGGAGGCGGGAGCCACTCAGGGTTTGAACAGAGGAGGGATGTGACTGGCTTAGGTTTTAAAGTCCTTTTGGCTGCTGGGAGACAAGGAGAACTACAGGGGAGCAAAGCAGGGAGACCACTGGGAAGCTGCTGCAGCCTCCCAGGAGATGGGGGTGCAGACCCAGGGGATCATAATTACAGTGGTGGTGATAGGTGGCTGGGTTCTGGAAATCTGATTAACATTTGACCCAACAGGATTCACTGAGGGTTGGGATGTGGAGTGTCAATGACAACAAGGGGTCAAGGATGGCTCCTAGGACTTAGCCTGAGATGCTGGGCAGTGGGGTAGCTGTATCCTGAGATGGGGAGCACTGTGGGTGAGTGGCTTCAAGGAAGATTGAGAGCTTCATTTTGGATAGTTTGAGATGCCCACTAGGTGTCTGATGGAGAGGTGTCCTCATTCTTCCCCTGGACCTCCTGGATTGGGGGGTATGGAAGAGGGGCCAGCTGGACCAAATTGTCCTTCCAGCCCCCTGATCCTAGGCCCCTATCTGAGCCCCAAATGCTCCTGGGGCCCCCCTGAGCCCCCTCCTATGTGAGGAAGGTTGCTGTCAGGGAGACTGACTGCCTTTTGGCCTAACCTGGCTTCAAGGCAGCTGTCCTGGGCGGCAGAGAGACACACAGCACGCAAAGATGGATCTGACAGACTTGTGGCAAAGAAACAGAATAAAAGGGAGTCAGGGAGGATATGGCACAGAGAAGGTGGGGCCAGGAGGGGGGTCAGGGCCAAGTCAGCTGGAGGAGGCTGAGGGACAGCTCCCTTGCTGCATTTGCTAGAAGAACCTGTCCTTTGGGGCTTATTAGCCCTAACTCTGGCTGAGATGGAGGCAGAGGCCGGTGACTGATGGCAGCAGGCCCAGTTGCAGGAGGTGGGGCAGGACAGATGCTGGTGCCGGCTCCCCCACCCTGCTACCAGGAGGGTCTCCTCCCCAACCCACAAGAGCAATGAGCTTTTGGTTCCAGCGCTGAACCTTTGCAGGTGCAGAGGGAAGAAGGTAACGGTGCTCAGAGAAGCAGTGGGCAGTTACTGGGTTGCCACCTCCAGGGACAGAGTGACACCCCAACTCTGTTCTTGCCAATCCAGAGACCCACCTCTCTTCTCTGGGCCCTTACCCCCAAAGTAGGAGCACCCTGTGCCTAGCACACAGCTCGTCTGCAGAAATGCATAGAGCCAGGTAGCTTCTCAGCACATGCTCCCCAACCCCACAGTAGGCCCAGGGACCTTCTTTTCCCTTACACCTCTATACCAGGTCCTCTGACCTCCAGGAAATGGGGAAGCCCCACAGTGCTTTTGCCAGGAGTCTAGCAAAGGACCCAGGCAAGGGTGCCCACAAAGAAGCCAGTCAAACTCTCTAGGGATCCTGGGTAAAGAAAGCAAGCAGAAGAAGGGAACAAGACTCTGCACCCACTCACCCTAAGCACACATCAGCTCCTCTGATCCTCTTAGGTCAGGATCCCTGCCCCATGCCAGCCCCGGCCTTCATTTCAATCCTGGACAAACCTGGACCAGGCGCACCCACCTTCCCACTTCCCACTGTAGGCCCCTCCCAGCCCTCAGCCCTCCCGGCCCAGTCCCTCCCCTGCGCCCCAGCCCCACCCTCTCCCGGCAGCTCTTCTGCAGTGCTATGCTCCCCTAGCAGCCGAGTCAGTCCCCAGGAGCAATGCAGCAGACGGACAGCGATGGATGGGAGGGAGGGCCACTGTACCCCCACCGAACCAGGGGCCTGCTCTCCTGGAACCCAGCATGGAGATGCCGGGCTCGGTGCAGGCAGGGACAGAGGGGCCCTGGGGAGAGCTGAGGTAGGGGAGACTTTACCAGGTCTGCAGGGAGAGTTTACCAGGTCTCCAGGGAGAGCAAGGAGGGTGAAGGGCCTGAGTTTAGGGTCAAGGGAGAAAAACTGAAGCCTCTGCTCTGACCAGGGGGCACTAAACAGGCGGGTTGCTGTGTGGAGGCACGGAGTGAGTCTGCTTGTCTCAAACAGCCAGAGCCTGGCAGTGCTCTGGGTGGGGAGGGGACACCCCTACTTCTTCCTGCCCCCAGCCTCTCTAGCCTCACCCCGGGAGGGGCAGCACAATGCTTACCTGGAGGCCCCAACCCTCCTTAATCCACTCCCTGGAGAGGAGGATGCATTTCTACCAAGTCAGGACCTGTGGCAGTTGTGGGAGAGGGATGAAAGTGCCCCGGGCCCTCATGTCCACACCGGCTAGTGAGATGCAACGGTAGAGAAGCAGGAGCAGCCCCTGGTCCCCCCTTTCTATGGGGCCTCTTCCAGTAACCCCCACTGGGATGCCTACCTGGGCCTGTCTAGGCACCAAGCAGGGGGCAAGTAGGAACTCACTGTCCCCACTGGGCCAGGCCAGGGCCGGAGGGGCTGGCTGTCCTTCTCCGTGGTGGCGGGAGGGGAGGGCGCCTGGTGCCTCCTGGGGGCCTGTCCTCTTGGGTTCCCTCCACGGCTTGCTGGCTCAGGAAGGCAGCAGCGCCAGAACTGCAGGAGCAGCTCCCCGTCCCCCCACCGCCACCCTCCTCCCCCCCCATCCTGCTCCCTCCTCCTGACCCGCCTCTTTTTCCAGCCACCCACCTCAGGCTGCTTGTTTCTATAGCAACTGGGCAATGCTCCACACAGACGGTCTCCCTCCCATGTACACCAAGGGACGTAGGCCTTCTGGATGGTGCCTGCACTGACATAGGCACATACACGTCACATACACAGAGATGCTGGTGGACGTGGACTTACACACAGCCACTCTTGGCTCTGAGGAGCCCTGAACCAGCCCCATGATCTCCTTACCCAAAGATCCCACCTCTCCAACACCCCTTCTTAAAATCTTACAGCATGCACCTTGTAACTCAGTTCTGTTTACTTAATCATTTATTCCCTTATTAGCCATTCCTCAAAATTTTATTTTGAGGCTGAGTGTGAGAATCTCATTTACAGTCTTATTCTACAAGATCCTGTACCCACTTTACAGATTGGAATTGGAAGCCTACAGTGGTAAAAAATGTATCTCAGCATCCAAGGTTTCTGGGCTAGTTACTGGCAGCAAAGCCCTGAGATTCCATCTCTGGTGCTTTTCCCACTGGTCCCAACTGCCACGAACCCCTCAAAGCACACACACAGGCAATTCATCGCATCACTATGTGTCTGCACACATATGCACCCCAACAACACACCTGCTTAAAATACAAAAACCCATTACATGTATTTGCAGACTTGTATTTTGTGTATGTGCATGCACGTCAAAAGCACACACATACACGTAACTACATAACTAGTATCAGTGCACACACATCTTTAAGACACATGTACACACATCTATACAGATACAGAACACACAACACACAAACCCTTCGTACACAAAATCACAGCTGCATATACAAGCTCCCATCCCTAGTCTCACAGGAGGGGCTCAGCGACAGGAGCAAACCAATGTCCCTACCAGAGGAATGAACCCTGAGCTGTTTCCCTGAGAGAAGACTTGACTGTGTGCCCACCCAGGGATCAGACACTAACCTGTCTCTGCTGCTGGGTGGTGCGGGTGGTCATAGAAACAGGGCCCACCTTCCTTACTCCACCTACTCTCATTCCAGAAATCCTCTGCCTGGTTCAGAGTGGATTCTGGTCCTTGGAGTTATGATCAAATAGAAGTACAATGCTGTTAAATGCCCTCAAGACGATTTTGACTCATAGAGACCCCCTGTAACAGTATAGAACTGCCCCACAGGGTTTTCTAAGCTATAATCTTTATGGGAGCAAATTGCCAAGTCTTATCAAGCCACTTGGTAAGTTCTAACTGCCAATCTTTTGGTTAGCAGTCAAATCACCTAAGCACTGCACCACCAGGCCTTCTCAAAAATAGGTTCCTTTAAACATTTTATCAGCTTATAGGTGTACAATTAAAAAAACAACAGAGTCCCTTCCTCCACAGCAGAAATTTGAGGTATTAGACAATCCTGTTACCCCCCAGAAGGGATAACACATAGCTGAGGCAGAGGAGAAAGAGACCAGGAACCAGGTCAAATCTCTAAGACACACAACCCCTGAACAGACTGCCCCACCCCAGTACTACCTCAGAAGGACCTGAGGCAAGGTTCACTGCAGCCCCCGTGCCTCAGGGACCCCACATACCCCAGAGAGGACAGGTGCCGCTGGAAACAATCAGAAACTCATGGGAAAGTAAACTAAAAACTGCTGTTAATAATAACCTCTTCCATAGTCCATCATTTCTAATATCGCTCTAAAGGAGCACTGGTGGCACGGTGACCAAGAAGCCTGGCTGTGAACTAAAAAGTCTATGGTTCAAATCCACCAGCTGCTCCTTCGAAAGCCTATAAGGCAGTTCCACCCTGTCCTATAGGGTCACTATGAGTTGTAACGGACTTGATGGCAATGGGTCTGTTTTGTCGGGTTTGGTTAACATCCTTCTCAATCACACGACAATTAAGCTAATTAAGACATGCCATACGCTTCCTCAAAAAAATGGATATAGATATACCATTTGACCCAGTAATTCCACTACTTGGGATATATCCTACAGAATCAAGGTCTTTCACACCAACTGACACACGCACAAGAATGTTTATCGCAGCACAGTCCACAATAGCAAAAAGATGGAATCGACCCAGATGTCCAACAACAGAGGAATGGGTAGGTAAACTATGGTATATATACTCAATGGAGCACTACGCAATGATAAAGAATAATGATGATCCCAGGAAACATCTCATTATCTGGTTTCAACTGTAAGACATTACACTGAGTGAAAGTAGTCAGCGACAAAAGGACAAATATGGTATGAGACCCTTACGATAAGATCTCAAAAATGGACTTGTGTATAGAAGAAGACTCTTTGACAGCTGCAAGGGAGGGGAGGGAGGGCGAGAGGGGGAAGGGTTCAGATTAGATAGTTGATAGAAATCTGGTTGGGTGAAATCGGTGATAGCACATACTAGAAACAAGAACAATATTAAGTGGACTTCAGCATAACTTGAATACTCCTTCCATCTTAACTCAATATTGCAAGGATAGAGTAGCTGGGGAAGGGGGCAGGGAACCATGCTCTTAGGCGAAATCAAGGCCAATTGGCACAACTAGCATTTTGCTAAGAGGGCTCTCTGTACCCCACATTGGTGAGTGGCGTCTGGGGTCTTAAAAGCTACCAGGCTGCCATCCGAGGGCACAGCAAATTGTCCCAACTCAGCAGGAATGGATGCTCACCGAGGACCAAAATGACATGGGGTAAAGACAACCCAGAAGATAGAGACACTCACGTGAGTGGGTGCCTACATTGACTTGGGAACGGAAGAACCAGATGGTGCCCGGCCACCACCAGCAATAGCTGCGATGGAGCTCACTAAGTTGAGTCTCACTGACAACACAAGAATAAAAAGGGGTGAACCCTAAGATCTCCACTAAAAGACCTCAATTGATAGTCCAGTTGTTTCGGGGTTCCCCTGGGAGCATGGCCCCTGGTCCTGATGCTGCCCTTGCCCACAAATCATAACGAAGGTCCACTCTTCAGACACAAATGGATTGGACCTGGCGATGCAGAGTGACCATATATTGGATGCACTTTATGGTTCTGTGCATCTATAGGATATCATCCTGCTGACCTTTGGCTAGAGGAAGGAAAGTGGGTGGAGAGGAGGGGAAAGGAGACTTGGGAGGATGAGACATGTATGGAGCAGAGAGGAATAGTGTGCTGTCACTGGGCAGGGAGAGCAGTGGAAGTTGCATATAGGTGGGCATGTAAATTTATATGGGAATGTACATTTTCACTCAGTCATCAAAAAAAAAAAAGACATGCCATAAATGGAACAAAGCACCCCAATGTCAGAGACGTTAAACTGTAAGGAAACAAAAAATCTTGGAGTTGATTGAATAAGGCATTTCATTCATTCAATAGATTACTAATAATCAAAGCAAAACAGACACTTTCTGCTCTCAAGGGGCAGACCACCATCTAGCAGGTTTACTGACTACCTGTCCCCAGGCATCGGGGCATCTCCTGCAGCATCTCTGGCTGTCACGGCAGCCCTGTATGACCAATTACAAAGTGGAGGCTCTGACAGGTAAATTAGCCCAAGGTGACAATGCCAATAAATGGCTGGGCTGGGATTTGAACCTTCTGCCTGCCAACCCTTTTCAAATGTTCCATGGTGGTTTCTTCAAGAAAGATCCAATTAGGAAACATAGAGACAGCTACCCAGTTTCTGCACGTTTCATTGCTAAGTTCGCTTCTCGTCTTTGGACCAATAGCAGGACAAGGTTATACACATGTGAAGTGCTAGGCAGGTAGGTAGTGGGCACTGAGAAGAACCTCCCAAAATGACCTCAAAAATGGCTTCCAGCCTGGCCTTCTTTGGGCCAGAAGTCTGATACTGGTTTCCTCCAAGTCTGGAGGTCCGCCGCAGAGGGTCAGGTGGAGGCAGAGGCCCTGGGGGGTGAGGGGGTGAACAGGGACTACTAGAGCCTGAGATCAGAGTCTCCTTGGAGACTGAGGTGACCTTGGGGGCAGGTGGTGGGGTGGGGTGAGGAGGGATTGAGTTCCCAAGCTCTGTAAGCAGAGCCCCCTGCCCGCCTGCAGGCCCCCAGCCCCGGATCATCTTTCTCCTAAAGAGCCAGCTCCATCACTAATGGCCCAGTGACACCAAAGACAGCTGCCTCTCCCCCTATGAGCCTGATCCAGCCCTATCTGCTGCCTGGTGGACCCCTGAGTCCTGCCTTCCCACACTCACGGATTCCAGACAGGCCTGTGGGAGAGAGAAGTGACCCCTTCTGTCACCTCTTCCTTCCGCAGCCCAGAGAGCATCCACGGCCACCTCACCCCCACCATCAGCCTGCTACGAGCCAATGACCTACATGCAGTCTTCTGTACTCCGGCTTCCAAGTCCTAGACAGGCCCAGGGACACCCTCCTACTCCTCTACACACACAGCCACGCCTGACCTCAGCCTCTACTTCTGGACCTTACTGACATTCAGGTCCCACAGGTGAGATCAGCTTACAAAACAAACAGGAAGCCTTACCCAAGCCCCGGGTGAGCAGCTGCCCTGACAGCCCCAGGAGAAGCCGACCCCTTCTGTCGCCCCCTCTGTGTTCAGTCCTAAAAGCTTCTGTTGCTCCCTCTCCACAGTTTGGCGCAGTTATCCCAGTGTTCCCCAGAGCCATGGCAAATGCAATCAAGGTTCATTAGCTGCTGTTTTGCATCTCATCTGCATAACGTTTCCATGAATGCCAAAAGGCCCAGAACACTCCAAAGCCCTGTGATGACAGGCAGGGCTGGCCAACTCTGGAATAGAAAATGGATAAGGCTCCACACTGGACAAGGACCGTACGTAGAGGGTCAGACGTGGGTGGGCACTGCGGACGGCAGGGCCGGAGGCAGAAAATGAGCAACAGCGTTGCGCTTCGGACCCTGAAAGGGACCCAGAGGCAGGGGAACAGCTGCCTACTGAGCACTGGCTAAATCCAGCCTCCGTGTTGTGCACGCCACAGACTTGACCTGCTTGTTTTTCACAATGAGCTATTTCCTAAGTGCAGAAACGAAGGTTAAGAGAGGTGGAGTCCTCTCTGAAGCAGTTAAGATGCAGGATGTCAGGTCTCACTCTCAATTTCCTGAACCAGAATCTACATTTTAACAAGATCCCAGGAGATTCAAGTATGAGAGGTAATGGGTAACAGACTTGTTCTAAAATATAAAGCTGGAAGATGCAATGACTAAATCCCATGCGAGTTTCTTTAACACGTTTCACAAACATTCCCTGAGCTCCTACTATGTGCAGCACTGCTCTAGGCCCTGGGACACAGCAGGGAGCCAGGCAGACGATGATGTCCATGGCCTTGTGGGTGTTTCATATTTCTAATGATAATATAGATGATGTAAGATTATAAATAACATAATTTCAAGTGGTGATCCCTGTTACCAAGAAAAATAATATGGGGTACAGGGAAAGAGTATGGATGGGGACCATTTTAGAGTTCCTCTTTGGAGAAGTGACATTTGAACAGACAACATAAATATAGGGCAAAATGGAGGTGTGTGACAATTTGGGGAAGAGTGTTTCTAGCAGAAGGAACAGCAAGGGTAAATGCCCAAAGGTGGGACTAAGGTAGGTACATCGAAGGAACCCCAAAACTGTATATATGTGTGTATGGATAGATGAATGGATGGATAGAAGGATGGATGCATGGTTGGATGGATGCAGGGATGGATGGATGGATGGATAGCAGGTAGAGTAAGCTAAGCATAGAGGAGTCATAAACAAGGAGACAGCCACAGGCTAAAGTCTACAAGGCCTTGTAGGCCACGGTGAAGACTGAACTTTATTCTAAGAATGTAGAAACAAGAAGTCCTAGTGGCGCCTCGGTGAAGTGCTTGGCTGCTAACTGAAAGGCCGGTAGTTGGAATCTACCCAGTGGCTCTGTGGGAGAAAGCCCTAGTGATCTGCTTCTGTAGATTACGGTCAACTCTATGGGGCAGTTCTACTCTATCACACGGTTATCAACTATGAGTTGGAACCAACTCAATGGCACCCAACAACAACATAAAAGAAAGCCATCACATTTTTGAACAAAGGAAGGGAAGGATTGGCCTATTTCTAAAACACACTATGGCTGTTGTGCAGAGAACTATCTGGAAGGGAACAGGGCTAAAGCCAGAAGAACAAGTTAAGAGACTTGTCTAATCTTTACTCCCAATAGAAACGAATGCTAGTGACCACTAAAATGTACAACCAAGAAAGTTCACAGCAGCTTTGTTCATAACAGCCTCAAACTGGAAGCAGTCTAAATGCTCACCCACAGAAAGACTGGTAAGTACATTTTGAGGTTTACTGCAGGTAGCCTATTTGTTTTATCACTGCTGTATAGCATTCCATAGAGGAGTTTAGCCACACAGTGGAATACTACACAGCAATGAAAAGTATCCTACTATACACAACCACATGGCTGGGCTAATGCTCTGTGCTGGATTAGTGCCAGAGGAGGCCAATGGAGAGTTAAGACTTGCACCATCACTGTCAGTGAGGTCACTCCAACCCCAGTGACAGTGAAGAGCATGCAGGGAGCAGTAATGAGGCACCCTTCACTCCCCAGGCAGGAAGGCATCAGTGGAGGCCCAGTGGGGAGACAGAAGGCCCTCCTTTGCCCAACAGTAAGGAGGCATCCCTCCCATGACAGGAGTGTTAATGACGGTTGAATGAATGTTACAAGTTAAACCATGTCCCCCTAAAAAATATGTTCAAGTCCTAACCCCAAATACCTACGGATGTGACCTTATTTGGAAATGGGGTCTTTACAGATGTAATTACTTAAGATGACTTCATTAGGATGAGCCCTGATTTCTTTATCACCGATGTCCTTGTAAGAGGAGAAGCGATAACAGAGACAGACGCAGTGGGAAGACAGCTCTGTGAACACAGAGATAAAACGGGAGATAGGTTGCCTCAAACCAAGGAATACCTACAGCCACCAGAAATGGGTAGATCCTTGCGACAGACCATGGACCTGCCAGGCACTCTGAATTTTAGCTTCCCAGACTGTGAGAAAATACGCTTCTGTTGTTTTAAGTCACCTACTTGGTGGTAATTTGTTATGGCAGCCCTAAGGATATTATAGCCAAGCCAAGTGCCGTCATTATAAGTCACAATCAACTTAACAGCAACAGGTTTGTTTTGGTTTTTTAGAAGCTAGCACCATAGGGGACCTGGATTCCCTTCCCCACCTGCCAGTAATAAGGCACGGTGTGAGAGGAAGCCTGCTAATACAGAAGACTTCAGTAAGATCCACAGTCTTATAACAGAATACTCCAACTGTCCAGAATACAATTTAATAAAACCTTGTCATACCAAGAACCAGGAAAATCAATCTGAAGGAGAAAAGGCAACCAATAGATGCTAACATCACAATGACACAGATATTGGAATTATCTGACAAAGATTTTAAAGCTGCCATCATAAAAATGCTTTGACAAGAAATTATGAACACACTTGAGATGACAAAAAAAGAAAAAAAAACGACTCAGCAAAGCAACAGAAGATATAAAGAACCAAATGAAAACTGGAGAACTGTAAACTCTCAGGATGGCCTCAACAGCTGACTAGAGGCAGCAGAGAAAAGAACCAGTGAACCTGGTGAAGAGCAGAAATCACCCAGTCCGAACCCACTGTCAGAAAGCAGATGGAAACAGAAATGAACAGGTCCCTGAGGGACCCGTGACACTAGAACCAAAGATGACAGAGTCCCCTAAGTAGAAGAGAAAGCGTGGGGTTGAAAGAATAAATAGAAAAAGAAATAGCGACTGAAAAACAACAGCCCAAATTTAGCAAGAGACACAAGTCTACAGATACAAGAAGCTGAGCAAAACCCAAACAGGATAAAACCAAAGAAATTCACACCAAGACACATCATCATCAAACTCCTGAAAATGAAAGACAAACTCTTGAAAAGCAGTAAGAGAGAAATAACACTTTACCTTAAAGGAAAAACTAGTTGAAATAACAGTGGGTTTCTCATCAGAAGCCATGGATACCAGAAAGAAATGGTAGAATATTTTGCAAGGGCTAAAACGAACTCCTGGCTCAGAACCCTATAGCTAGTAAAAATACTCTCCAGCGAAAGGAGAAATCAAGACAGACTCTGATGAAAGGCAACCAGGAGGGTTTGTTGCCAGTAGAATGGCCAAATGAACTTCTTGAAACAGAAAGGAAACCATAAATGAAGAAGTATCTTAGGACATCAGGGAGGGTGAAAGAATAATGGACAGAGCAGAAAATATGGATAAATATGACAGATTTTCCTTCTCTGCAATTTTTTTAATTATGCTGGAGGGTTGAAGCAAACATCTAACATTGTCTGATGTGGTTTGTATTGGTTTTCAAGGGCTGACGTAGCAAAGTATCACACAGTGGGTGGCTTATAAGAACAGGAAGTATTCCTTGCCAGTTCTGGAGGCCCCTTGGCTTGTGACTGTGGCATATTACCGTCTTCACACTGCCATCCTCCCTCTGCCTGCATCTGTCTCTTCTCTTGAGCAAGAACACCACTACACTGAAGCAGGACCCATCAGATTCCAGTCCAATCTCAAATTAACCAATGCTATGTTGCAAGACCCAATTTCTAAACAAGGTCACACTCACAGTTAGTGGAGATTAGGACTTCAACGTAACTTTGGTGGACACAATCAATCTACAACATGGTTCACAACATATATAGACTAAATATTTAAGACAACCATATTATAAAGGGGAAAGGTAAAGTATGAATGGGGTAAGGGAGGAAAGTTTTCTATCCTCCCCTTGAACTAGTAAAACACTGACGCCAGGAGCCTGGGCTGAGTAATGCATATAGACAAGAAAAACGATTTAAAAATCTATAAGAAAAGACACTCAATCCCAACACTATAGATAAATCAGGAAATGATGGATCTGAGCTGGAGAGCTACAGGTCGGAGCAGCAGTTGCAGCTGGGAGATCCAACAGAGGCAGTATGAGGTCATCTTTTGGGGTGTTGGAGAAGTTTTCTATCCTTATCTGAGTGCTGGTTTCACAAACGTACGCCTCGGCACAAATCCATCAAGATGCACCACCAGTTCGTTCTCTCACCTCTGGTGTCTCATGGGGACTAAGAGTGGTATCACTAAGGTTGGTGCCACCCAGTATGATAACTCACGGTCCCCCCCTTGTGAGGAACAGCCCTGCCCACTCTGCTCCTACGCAGGGCTGACAGCTAGCCCTGCCCCTCCCAGCTACACTCTCCCTCGGCTCCCCACAGCTCCTTCCCTCTCCCGCCTGCCACGGCAGAGACCCTACTCTCTCCCCAGTGGAGGGTGCTGGGCCAGCCATCCCACACCCTGACTGGCAAGTAGGAGAGGAAGGGGTGATGAATTACCGTACTGGGTGACAGATGACAACAACTCTGGTGATACCACATCTTGGTGGTCCCGCCTCCTGCAGTGCCAGCCCACCTACCACAGCCACCTCCACGGATGACAGGTTATTCTGGTGTCACCCCTTCTGACTGTGTCAAGGGGGGCAGTCCAGTCCCCATCCCCTTGCAACACTACTGATTTAGTTTGGAACTATGTTGGACAAGAACTCACAGAACCATAGTCTGACACAGTGGCTCACACCAGGCTCAGTACTGGGCATACAGCTGGTGTTCAATGCATGCTCCATGGGGCTCATACACCATAATCTTTCACTGCCTCTTGGTGCTTCAGATTCACAGAACACTTTCCATTCTATTAATCTCTAAAATCTGTATTTGCCTTATTATATACAAGCATAAGTGGTAGAAGGCACTGGTCCAATATCACTCAGCTCCCGGGGAATCTGAATTAGATGCTTACACTCCACAGGCAGTGTCTTCCAGGGGTCCACTCACGTAAGCATCAGAACCACCTGGAGGTTTGTATGAAATGGAGATTTGGACCTCAGTCATAAAAGATTCCAATTCAACAAGGGGCTCTGGTGGGCTATGGAGTATCAGACTATTAACAGATGTAGTTGATGGGTGGGAGGACACTTACGCACCAGTCCACCAAAGTGCATCTGTGGTAGGGCCCATGAATATGCATTCAAAATCCCTTCTCCCAGTTAGTTTTCCATTCTGATGCAGGTGGTCCAGGGACCAGACCTTGAGAAATCATTCAATCCTATAACATCAGAAAAGAGAGGACTTCAACGTCTTCCTACCTCTTCTGGTCACAGGTGGTGCAAATGCTTAAGCACTTATTTGCTTACTGGAAACTTGGTGGTTCAAACCCCCAAGAGGTACCCCAGAAGAAAGGCCTGCCAATCTGTTTCCAAAAGGTCAAAGCCTTGAAAACCCTATGGATTACTGTTCTACTCTGTATGCACTGGGCTGCCCATGAGTTGGAATTAACTTGATGGTGATTTATTTGGTTGTTTTTGGTTCTGTTCACTGACCAAATGGAACGGCACAGACATAATCTCTGACCTGAGCTGGGGGCATGTACAGGGGCTGACAGCCCAGGACTGACACATCCATTAGGACACACAGAATTCTGTCTGGCACCGGCTTCTTTCATAAACATATCTTGCTATGAACCTGGCACTCTGGATCTCCAGCCCCACCCCAGCCCCGGTCAAGCTAAGCAGCCAAGAACAGGTCACTGCCCTCTCTGGGTATCCATCTGCTCCCCTAAAAGTGAGGAGGTTGAATCCAATTAGCAATTTCTAACCTACTTGCCACCAAAGGGCTCTTTATACATTTTTTTTCACCCAGGGAACCCCCATGCTTTGAAAGACTTTTGTCTACCAAACAAATCTGCTAAGTAATTTTTATTTTAATTGGAAAACAAACGACTTGTTAATTAATTAACGGGTAGAGACTACTCTTTAGAAATGAGGATGGTGAGAGTTGGTCTCATGTACTTTGGACATGTTATAAGAAGGGACCAGTCCTTGGAGAAGGACATCTTGCTTGATAAAGCAGAGGGTCAGTGAAAAAGACGAAGAGCCTCAACGAGACGGATTGACACAGCGGCTGCAACAGTGGGCTCCGAGGTGGCAGAAACTGCGCGGACCAGGCAAGACCAGACAGTTTATCATTCTGTTGTCAACAGGGTGGCTGTGAGTCAGAACCAACTTGATAGCACCCATCAAAAACAGCAGCTGAGTTTCTCACCAGCATGGCTTAATAAACATTTCTGCACTTATATCAAGAAAATTCTCACTAAGCGCAAAGAACTCTGCAATATTGGATAGATTCGGCTGCTTCCACTGGGAAAACATTCAGTCTGGTAAAGTGCTGGCAACTTCAAAATAACTGAGCACTTCTCTGGAGTTTTGGGGGCCTCCAAACTGAGCAGAATGTCCTTTGCATCCAAGAACATCAAAGATACAAGAAAAAATGAACTCAGGAGACAGAAGGACCCATATTATTGAGAGACTACATCAGCATGAGACCAGAAGAAGCAGACTGTGCCTGGCCACCACCAAAGACAAACTGACAGGAAATACAACATACAGTCCCTGACGGAGTACGAGAAGAGAGGTGTGCAGGTCAACAACTCGGTTCAAAGACCTGAATTGATGGTCTGACATCCTGGAGGGTCCCCTGAGAACATGACCCCTAGACTGGCTGCTAGCCCAGAGCTGAGGCCAGTACTGAAGCCAACTCTTCAGACAAACAATGGACTGGACTCAGGGACACAGAGTGATGCATGTTGCATATGTACTTTATGGTTTCATATACATATGAGGCTGACCTACTGCTTTCTTTTTAGATGGGAGAAGCCAGGTAGAGAGGAGAGGACAAGTGTTGGTTGAGTGGATACGGGAAGTAAAGAGTGAGAAAGAAGAACATGTTGTCACAGGGTGAGGAAAGCAGAGCTGCAGAAAGGCAGGTATGGAAAATTGACTTGGACTGTAAACTTTCACTTAATCGCAATAAAAAAAAAGTAAAAAGCACACACACAGACAAAAAGAAGACTGTCCTACGGGGAAAAGAGAACGCAGAAGACAGACAGACCCATGTGAGTGGGTCTCTACATCGACTTGTGACCAGAAGAACTGGATGGTGCCGGACCACACCACTGATAGCTGCGATGGAGCTCACAAAGTCGAGACTCACTGGTAACAAGAGACTAAATAGGGGTGCATCCCGAGATCGCCAATAAAAGACTGAAATTGATGGTCGGGGGCTTCAGGGTTTCCCTGGGAGCATAGGCCCTGGCCCTGATGCTGCCCCTGTCCATAAATCATAATGAAGGTCAACTTTTTGGACAGCAATGGGTTGGACTTGGTGACGCAGAGCGATCATATCTTGTGGGAATTTTGTGGTTCTATGCATCTATAGGGCGTCATCCTGCTGACCTCTTGCAGGAGGAAAAGGAGTGGGTGGAGAGGAGGGGATAGGAGACAGTTGGGAGGATATGACATGTTTGGAGCAGAGAGGAGGGGTGTGCTGTCACTGGGCAGGCAGAGCAGTGGGAGCTGCATGTAGGCGAGCATGAGAATTTATATGGGAATGTACATTTTCATTCAATCATAAAAAAAAAAGAAGAATGTCCTGTAAGTAAGAGCCTACCCAGCTGTAAGTCTCCTGCATGCTGAGTACCTCTCAAGGGTCCCTGCAAGCCAGCATAAACTGTGAGGTGCCACAGGGAAAACTCAGGGTTTCAAGTTACACCATCCTGTATGGTACCTATTTTTGTCATGTGACTGTTTAAACTAATGATGATTAAATGAAATTTAAAATATAATTCATAAAACAAATCTCCAGCTACCACAGACTCAATGGCACCTAACAATAACACTCATCACCATTACTGAACATTTTGATCAAAGATTCTGTAAGAATAATCCCAGTCAAAAGGAGGAAAATGTAGGACAGAATTTCAAATCCCCACGGAATCCAGACTTTCTAGAGCCATGGAGGCTGGATGAATCCATGAAGCTAATGCCCTGAGACAATCTTGAAACCTTAAATCAAAAATATCCCTTAAATTCTTCTTGAAAATCAAACAAGTAGTAAAAAGTGTCCATCTTAAGCATTATGCTCTTTTAAGATCTAACAAAAACCAAACTTTTGCTGTTGATTCTAACTCATAAAGAGCCCATAGGACAGAGTAGCCCATATGACTGCCCTATAGGGTTCCCAAGGAGTGGCTGGTGGATTTAAACTGCTGATCTTTTGGTTAGCAACTAAGCTCTGTAACCACAGTGCCACCAGGGCTCCAAGAACTAGCTATATGGGATCCAACTGACAACAGTACCCTGAAAGATGAGATAGAAACCTTAAGGCAAGGAGTTTATGTTAATGGAGGAGGAGCAACTCAGAAAAGAAATATGAAAATGGTCGTATAGTTCTAAGAATGAAATCAATCTGGCTAAATTGTACACACAGTAATTGTTGAATTGGTGGTCTATGTTCTGCTATATATATTCTCAAGAACAACAAAAGAATAAAATGATTTTTAAAAATCAATGTTCAGTTACACTAGCCAAGTTTCATGAATTTAGCGGCTACATGGGGCTGGTGGCTACCCTACTGGATAGCAAAGATACAGAATGTTTCCATCACTGCAAAAAGTCTGAGAGGAGAACACTGGAAGGTATGACTGAAAAACACAAATGCAGGCATGTCCAATGTTACAGGTCTATGGTACCCAAAAGGAAGTTCCCACCCATCAAATTCTAGCTGCTTCTCTGCTCAGACAATAACATGGAGCTGCATTTCTCAGAACAAAAAAATTGGCTCCAAGACAGTGCAAAAATCACACTTAAGGATGCAGCCAGCCTTTAAAATCATGTACTATATTTAGAGTGAGGATGATTAAGTGCCTGATTAAATAGCTTTACCAACAATACTTGGAGTAAGTCAGCAAGTATGACTCCTTCCAGTATGACTCCTTCCAGAATCCAGGTTCCTTCAGGATTCCCTCTGGCCCCACCCTGGGAGAGGACAGAGCAAAAGGCCATGCTCTTGTTAGCTTGGCTTAGCAAATACACATAAATCCCTTTGACTCTGCAACCCCCATAGTCTTAGATTCTATAATCTATTCTGTAATCTATTCTGTAATCTATTCTGCATCTATTTCAGAATAAACAGTTTTCTCTGGGAAGAAATCATGTGGCAAAGATGGTGGGGGTATCTGACTTATAGGGAAAGCAAATTTGGATAGTAGATAATGTTGATTACTTAACCACTGGCCATTTCTTCTTTGACCCAAGTCCAAACTGCATTATGAATGACAGGGGATAACTTCTGATTGCTCTACAACAGGGTTTCTCGCTCTTGGATTATAGGCCTATTGGACCAGATAATTCTTTGTTGTGTATGGGGACAGGGGCTGTCCTGAGTATTGTAGGATGCTTTAGTAGCATCCTGACCTCTGCCCACTAGATAACCGGCAGCAAACCACCTCCTTCCACAACTGTAACAAGCAAAACTGTCTGCCAAACCAAACCAAACCCACTGCCGTCGAGTCAATTCTGATTCATAGCAACCCTATAAGACAGAGTAGAACTGTCCCATAGTTTCCAAAGAGTGCCTGACGAATCTGAACTGCCAACTTTTTAGTTAGCAGGTGTGGCACTTAACCACTATGCCACCAGGGTTTCCAAATGCCTGAGACATTACCAACTGGCTTCCCCCAAGGGTGGGGGTAGGGTGTCAAAATCATCTTAGGCTGAGAAATCTGATCTAAAACCTAGATTATTTTCTTAAGTATCTTATTGTGCTTTAAGCGAAGGTTTACAATCTAAGTCAATTTGTTATACAAAAATTTCCACAAACACTGCTATGTTAACCAGAGCTGCTGTCCCCACTCTGTGACAGCACACTCCTTTCCACCCTGTATTTCCCATGTCTGTTCAACATGCTCCCGTCCTCCCCTGCCTTCTCAACTGGCATGTAGACAGGAGCTGCCCAGTTAGTCTCAAGTATCCACTTAAACCAAGAAGCATACTTTTTGCTAGTATCATTTTATGTCTTAGCATTCAGTCCAGCTGGACTAAGGAGTTAGCTTCAGGAAAGATTTCTGTTCTACGCTATCAGAGAGTTCAGGGATCACATCTTCCAAGGACTGTTCAGTCTGTTGGACCATCAAGTCTGGTCTTTTTTAATAGAGTTCAATTTCTACATACCCATTTTTCTCCCACTACATCAGCAACTCTACAAGTCCTCACAATTAAGTTCGTGAACTTATCCTAAACAAAGTGCTACATATTGTTGAATATCACTATGGTCACCTTCAAAGTACTCACCTTGGGAAGCTGTGCACCGATGCCAGCGCCTAGTCCACCCTTCAAAGGAATTTTGGAACTCTTTTTCTCAATGGCCATCAGAGCTGTTGTTGTGCCACTCTTGATACTCTGGATGTCATCAAGATGTCTTCCTTTCAATATTTCCTTTATCTTCAGCTAAAGAAAAAAGTCATTGGGGGCCAGATCAGGTGAGTAGGGAGGATGTTCCAATATAGTTATTTGTTTACTGGCTGAAAACTCCCTCACAGACAACTCTACAATTAAGTTTGTGAACTTAACACTATGCTACCATGTGCAATAGCCATTCCAGAAAGAGTTTCAAAATTGTTTTGAAAGGTGGACTAGGCACTGGTGTTGATGTATAGCTTCCCAAGGGGAGTACTTTGAAGGTGACCATAGTGATACTCAGCAATGAGGCAGGCAGCACTTAGAACAATGAAGTTCATGCACTTAACTGTCAGACCTCGTATGCTATATTCCCTGACAGGGCCATCAGGCCATAAAATCTAGATTTCTCATTAAGAAAATGTTCCACATTCTACTTTGGTGAAGAATATTTGTGGTCTTAAAAGCTTGTGGTGGCCATCTAAGATACTCACTCCTTCGGGAGCAAGAAAGAATGAACAGTCAAAGACACAAGGAAAAGATCAGACCAAAGGTCTAATAGACCGCGGCTACCACAGACGCCCCCAGACTGAGTCCAGAACAACTAGACTGTGCTCGGCCAGCCACACTGACTGCTCTGACAGGGGTCCCAGCAGAGAGGGTCCTGGACAAGCTGGAGAAAAACGTAGAGAAAAATTGTAACCCTCCAAAACAAAAAAGAAAAGATCAGGTACTCTTTCAGTTCAGTAATGAAGTCTTACCTGAGGTTCACCTTTCAGCCCAGGATTAGACAGGCACATGGAACAAAACAGGACTAGATGGGCACACCAGTTCAGGGGTAGGGAAGGGAAAACAGGAAGGGACAAGAAAGCTGGTAATAGGGAACCCAAAATCAAGAAGGAGAAAGTGTTGATGTGTCATGGGGTTGGCAACCAATGACACAAAAACAATACATGTACTAATTGTTTAATGAAAAGCTAGTTTGTTCTGTAAACCTTCCTCTAAAGCACAATAAAAATAAAATAAAATTTATGTGGTAAATTAGGAGTTCTCAAACTTGACTGTGTGTCATGGAATGAACTGTGTCCCCCCGCCCCCAAAATGGGCACAGCCATTTGTCTAGGTCAGGATTCTTGGGATTATGTGATGTTCCTTCATGCTGTAAACTCTGTCTCTAGGATGTTAATGAGAGAGGGTGGGCAGCAGTTGGGTTGGTCCAGCGGGACTCAAGGTGCAAGACTGTACTGTGCCTTGAGGCAATCTCTTGGGACACAACAGGAAGGGAAGCCAGCTGAGAGCTGGGGACCTCAGACCACCATGAAGCAGTGCCGGGACCAGAGAATCTTTGGGGCCTGTGGTCCCTGCACGGGGAAATGTGGCAACAAGGACCTTCTTCCAGAGCCAACAGAGAAAGCCTTCCCTTGGAGCTGATGCCCTGAACCCAGTCTTGTAGCCTACTGGACTGTGACAAAATAAAATTTCTCTTTTTAAAGCAATTCACTTGTAGTATCTCTGTTATAGCAGTATCAGATGTCTAAGACAGCATGCAACATCGTCAGTCACCTTATGTTCTTGTTACAGTACAGATTGCTGGGCCTCACACTCAGAGTTTCTGACTCAGTCAGTCCACTGTGGGTCTCGAGAATCTCTCCTACCAAGCGCACAGCTGATGTTGATGGTGATGCTGATCCTACTACTTGGTTTGGAAATCACAATTTTTTTTATTATGATTAAGTGCAAGTATACAATCCAAATTAATTTTTCATGCCCACCTATCTGAAGTTCCTTCTGCTCTCCCTGCCTACTGACAGCACACTCCTCCTTTTCATTCTGTACTTGTTATATCCTCTTCACAGGCTCCTGCTCCCTCCTCACCACCCTCTTCTCTCCCATCTAGAAACAGACCAGCAAGATAGCATTCTATAAATGCACAGAGTACGTGCACCCTATGGTCACATTGTGTCCCCGAGTCCAGCTCATTTTTGTCCAAAGAGTGGATCTCAGTAGTGTTTTCTGGTCAGGGGCAATAACAGGTCTAGGGGCCATGCTCTCAGGGGTGGAGACCACATTTTGAAAATACTGATGGAAGCCAGTTGTGGCATTCCTGTTCCCCTGGCCAATCAGACCAGAGGGAAAAGTGCTAGGCCCTTCCAGGAAAGATTTCCACATTGATGATGACAAGAGACACTTGGGAAGAAACAATCCTTTATCTACCTGGATACTGTGAAGTCTGTATGTGATGCCTGGAGCTGCAGCACCCTTCTTGTGAACCCACGGGGAGTTTGCATGAGGACCAACCTATTCAATGAGGGTGGAAGAAAGTTTTTCTTTGAGATTGCTGAGCTACAGAACTGACCAACCCTGGAACCATCCTTCTCAGGAGATCTTGGTTGAGTGAGCAAACGAGTCTTCCTTATTATTTAAGAAAGTGCTACCCTTTAGAATCACCCGGGGAGCTTTAAAGACTCACCTACAGCAATTAAATTAGCATCTCTGGATTTAGGACTCATTTTAGAAAGCTCCCACAGGTGCTTCAATGTGCAGCCATGTTTGAGGAAACCTCACTACTGAAAATGTGTTTCATGGACCAGCAGCATCAGCATTACCTGTGTAACTGAGAATGCCATTTTTCCTGTAATAAAAGAGAGAACTGGAGTGGACAGTCAGAACTAATTTTTTTACCTATTTTTCAGGACTGACTTCTTTTTTTTCTCTCTCTCTCTAAAATCCCCGGCTTCCTTCACCTAGGCTCTGGCAGGAAGTCACATGTTAGCTGACAGGAGCCACTGAGATAACATTCTTTGTAGCTTTTATAGCTTCTTTAGGTACATCAAACAAGTGAGGGAGGTAAGTGAAGATGCTGAATAAAAGTGCCAGCCAGCTCGGGCCCCGTTTTGGAGACTGCTCCAGGAGACAGCTAAGTGCATTCAGACCCCAGCCTTTAATATGCATATTCCACCAGCCTACTGTGGGACAGATGTCTCTGCCAAACTGCTTTCATTGTTCTCCTAAACCCATGTCCCTGGGCTAGGGCAGCCCACAGCTTCTGCTATAAACCATCTTCCCCTCATTCAGCCAATTTGGACAGGCCTGGAGGATGAACATGCTGTCTGTGCCCCGTGCTGCTGGCAGCACAAAAATAAAACCTTTAGATCACTCACCAAAATACCTGTCTCAGAGACTGGCTTTTTTTTTTCCAGGGCAGGTAACAAAAATCCGGAGCTTTTGTCTGGCAACTCCTGCAGCCTATTAGAAATGAAGAATCTCAGATTCTGCTCCAGAACTGCTGACTCAGAACCTGCATTTGCACAAGCTAGCCATGAGATCATTTACACAAAATGTTTTTTAATAATATTTAACTGTTTCCAGTGGAAATTTACACAGCAGATTAGGTCCCCACTTGACAAACTACTCAGTGATATTAGTTAGATTTTTCACAATAATCAATTATTCTCTTTCATTACATTCTGATTTTTCCATTTGGGGTACTCTAGTTTCCCTGTCCACCTTATCTTTTCATCCCTGCTTTGGAATGACTCTTGACCTGTTGGTCTCATATAGATGGTTTCTTACTGGAGCACTGACTCACGGGCAATATCTTTTATTTTGTGTGCCAGTTTGTTATTTCTCTAAAAGGTGACCTCAGGGGATAGTATCAGTACAAGGGTTATACAGTATCTCAGGGTGATAATCACAGGGAGTTCTGTACTCCCAACTGGTCCAGTAAATCTGGACTTTCTGAGAATCTGACTTCCATTCTGCATATATGATACTATTTGAAAAATACTTGTTTAAGGCACTTAGCATTGTTCTTTCTGTTATTGGCATCCCAACTACTATACAGCCTTTACTAGGTCTGCGGTGTTCATACTCCTAAACAGAGGGCTCAAATAGTTCAATCTACTGAAATAATGCTTTCAAGAGAGACTTGGAGTCTTCCCAACACTGTTAAATGGACCATGCCCATATCTATGACACAGGATTTCCACCTCTAAGCAAACACCCAGAGAAATTCTCACTTGTACTCCAGAAAGCAAAAAACGTCCTTTGCAACTTTGTTACATCAGAGAGATAACCTAAATGTTCATCAGTGGGGAAATTGATAAATAAATTATGGTGCATTCATATTACTCTGAGTAGATACTGTTTTAAATGCTTTAGATGGATTATCTCAGTTAATCTCATAGCTTCTCTATAAGGCAGGCATTGTTATTATCCCATTTTACAGATGAGGAAACTGAGGAACACAGCAGTAATTTGCCGAAGTTACTATACAAAACTGGCTACACAAGGTAGGACTGGAACTCAAGTAATCTGACTCCAGAATTGACCTCCTAAGGATTATACTGCTTCAGAAGGAAATTTTTCCCCGGCCCCCTGACTTTCTACACAGGTGTGTCCATTCTTTCCCCACACCTCCACACCTGCGATACTTAGCTGCAGTTATTACTTCTATACCTATCTGCTGGTTCCTTTTGGAGTATTCATGAGTACCTTGAGCATCATCTGAGACACATATAACTTCAGGCTGCACCCTAGAATCTCTGTGGTGGGGCCCAGACATCAGTAACTTAAAGTCTCCCAAGTGACTCCTATGGTCACCCTGGCTGAGAAACCACAGTCCTACTGACATCATCTTAGTGCCAGAGTCATCTCACATGGGTCTCTGTATCCCCAGTTTCTAACACAACACTGAAGATACAGAGGATAAGCACAGCTCAGAAATAGAAACGGCGGGAACAGAGGCACCAAGGTGAGTGTGTATGGGTAAACTCCAAAGCTGGGCCTCCCTGGAGAACCTTCCTCAGGAGAAAGAGGCTCGGAGAAGCCAAAACAGCAGCTCACACCTATCAAATGCCTGTCTACTGTGCATTCCGCTATGTTTTCTCACTGTAACCAGGGACGATAGCAGCACGCTCCTCACAGGAGGCTGGGAGGGTTATGTAAGGCTTGCAGGAAAGGAAAGGTCCCTGGCACCATGCCTGCCACAGAGAACATGCCCAATAGTGACAGTTACATGTCTGCTGTAGTTGGGCACCACCAAGCTGATTCTGGCTCATAGTAACCCCATGTGACAGAGCTGAACCACCACATAGGATTTTCTAGGCTGTAATCTTTACAGGAGCAGATGGCCAGGTCTTTTCTCCTGCAGAGCCCCTGGGTGGGTTTGAACTGCCAGCCTTTCCATTAGCTGCCAAGCGCTAAGCCACTGTACCACCAGGGCTCCTTGTCAGCCATATAGTCCACTGTTAAACAGGATTTCTTCTAATTTCAATAACCCTAAAAGATGCAAACCTTTTTTTTTTCCTTTAAAGAGGAGTCTGGGGAATGGAAAAATGACATGCCTTCTGATCTTAACTGCCCAACACCACGCAGCAGGAACAAGCCAGCCTTCCAACTCTGTTTGACTTCAAAGCCCGCATATGTATCTTCTGTGGAACTCGAGGACCCAAGGCCAGGACCCTAGAACCCCAGAATCCAGAAGTGGAAGGAGCCTTCCCAAAGTCATTGTATCTGGCTCAACCCTCTCTCTCATTTTGTAGAGCAGAGAGGTAACACAGGGGCCTGCAGCATGTTAGCCTGACCAGAATTTGAGACTACAGCTTCTAGGAAGGCCCACTGGCAGGACAGGTCACCGCCCCGGCCTCAGTCTCCCCAGGGGTCAGCAAACACCGCCTGCCACATCCCAGCCTGCTCAGCTGAAAGCGGCCTGCACTGTACCACACTCCGGAGCAGGAGGCAGGCACCATCCTGGAAGAGGAGGCAGTGCCGCTGGCCTTCCGGACCCTGAAGCACGAGCCCGCAGCCCAGAGATCCAGGCTAGACCTCCACGGCGGCCTCACACCCACTACGGGGAGGAAGTCAGGCAATCACCAAGGACCTTTGCAGGGCCGGAGAACATACACTAGAATCCATTTGCCTGTGCAATCTTCATAATTACACAGGAATTATTCCCAATGAGCCACTGTGAACAAGGCCTCAGTCCAGGTGCCAAGCCCACCAGCCTTGTTTTAGTCCCCCCACTCCCACCCAGTCCCTGTCCCCATCCCAGGCTGTCCTTTCTCCCAGTGCACAATCACCTGCATCTGCCACAACCTGCTGACCTCTCTGCCTTCCAGCTACAAATGAAGCCAAAGCTGGTGAGCTGTGTGAAGATGGCTTTGTCTGCATTTCCAAGATGAGGAAACAGAGGCTCAGGACAAAAGGCTCAGGTCCTCACTGAGGATGCTGTAAGTGATGTCCCGTAAGCAATGGTGCTCCGTCAGGAATAACACCTTAACACCTCATCTGGGCTCCATTCTTCCCACTCTGCTGCCTCCTGGATGGGACAGAGGGACCCTGAGTAACTCTCCTTTAGAAACAGGTGCAGAGGGATGGAAACACAGGAATCCAATTAAAAAAACATACCATTGTCATCGAGTCAATTCTGACTCCTGGTGACCCTATGCCAAGCCAAGTATAGGACAGAGTAAAACCATCCTATAGTGTTTCCAAGGAGCAGCTGCCAGATTGGAACTGCTGACCTTGTGGTTACCAGCAGGAGTTCTTAACCACTGTCCCAGTTTAGCAACCAAAACAATCAAACTCATTGCTGTCAAGTCAATACTGACTGAGAGACCCTATTGAACTGAATAGAAATGCCTCCCCTGGGGTTTCCACGGAATGGCTGGTGGATTCAAACTGCTGATCTTTCGGGTAGCAGCCTTAGTGCTTAACCCCTGTGCCACCAGGGCCTCCGAATAAGCAAATTAGTGCCCCAAACAACTTGCTGCTGTTGAATTGATCCCAACTCATAGCAACCACAAGGAAGAGTAGAAACTGCCCCTTACAGTTTCCCACGGTTGTAATCTTTACAGAAGCAGACCGCCACATCTTTCCCCAATGAAGTGGTAAGTTCGAACTCCCAACCTTTGCGTTGGCAGTTGAGTGCTTCAATCACTGTGCCACCAAGGTTACTTTCCTCCAAAAAATTCTTATTTAAAAGGTACACCCTGGGCCCCACTTTGGAGATTCTGATTCTGTTGATCTGTGATGAAACCCAAGTATTCCTTTTTTTTGGTTTTTTTTTTTTTGAGTTCATGCACGTAATTTGAATCATCAACCCAGGTTTGGGAAATCACTTGGAGGACAGGAAAGAATTTATTGTGATTAAGAACAATTTAACAATCTATTATCAATTTGCCATATAACACCCAGAACTTTCACCACTACCCTAGTCTAACTGCCCCACCCCTCCTCCCACATCACACTTCCCCTTTCATCCAGAATTTCCCATGACCCTCTGACAGAGATCTGACCCCCCTCACCTTATCATCTCAGCTCTAGCGATGAGCCTCTAGAACAGCCCTGGGTATGTATTAAAGTCCAAAGGTTTGTTCATCGCCAGCCACACTACTTGTTTTGTACAGTCCAGTTCAGTCTTTGTTGGCAGAGCTGGCCATGGTGGTGTTAGATGCTACTTAAGGTTACAGAGTCTCAGGACCATGCTCCCTGAGGGCCCTCCAGTCTGATGGACCATCAAATGTGGTCTTCTGGTAGAGTTCTAGCTCTGCCCTTTAATCTTTTTCCCACTGTGTCCAGGGATCCATACTGTGTATGCCCTTTGGGAAGTTATTGGTGGTGGCCAGGTGTCATCTAGTTCTTCTGGCCCCTTGTTGAAGCTGACACCTGTTCCTATGTCCCCATTCTTCTGATGGGCTCCTATTTCCTTCCTGTTCTTGATGCCTGCCCATCCCTGGTCCAGGTGGACTGCGACCAACCAATGTTACTTAGATGGCAGCTTGGTAGCTTTTAAGACTCTAGACATCACTCACTCAGGTGGCATGCAGAGCATTTAATATTTTATGTCCTTTCCCACACTATCATTTCTAACAACCAAAAGCTCCTTCTTCATCACATCTAAATAACTTCCTGGAAGAGTTAAGGGAAGAGACGTGAGTCATGCACACTTTAGTATAAACTTGTTTACTTAGCCAGGTTTCTTCCTAATGCTTAGCTGAGATCGCATCCATTTGAGGAGGGCCATGCAGAGGAGGGGAGGAAGTGGATTAGGAGTTTTGATGGAGAAGGAGGGCAGGAAGGAGGAGGTGCTAGAGGTTCTCCTGAGAGAGGGAGAGGCTTTGAACTCAGCCCATAACAGGAACATCAGGAAGACGTGTGCACTCACAGTAACCAAAACTTACGCCAGAGCCCAGATGGCAACTGGCCAGTGTTTGCCTAAGTCTCATAGGGGGGAGGGGGTGGTTAGTAACTGACTATGTAGTGAAGACTTGTCTCTACAGCCTACAGTTGGGGAGTGGTCTACCTCATCACTATTCAAAGCATGGTCAGTGTGCCAGCAGCGCATTCACCTAGAAATTTTCTAGAAATTAAGAATGTCAGGCCCACCTAGACCTACAGAATTAGAATCTTTTAACAAGATCCCAAGAGACTCCTGTGCACATTAAGGCTGGAGATGCTCTGGTCTAACACATAACCAGGGAGCTGTGGGAATTACCTATTTCTAAGAGAACAGTGGTAAGCAAGAAGACGGGGTGCTCAAAAGAACAGTGGGATGCTGGGACACTGGGCGGAAGAGGTTAAACTCCACGAAGGAGCCAGTCTAGAGCTGCATTTGAAAGGAAGATGATGGGACAGACCATTAAATTAAGAAGTAGGTAAATTTGGGTGGGGCCCTGAATATGGGCTCCACGGCTTGGGGTCAAGGCTGGCTTTTCCACTGGCTTGTGGTTTGACTTTGCATGAATAACGATCTTAGTGGGCCTCGGTTTCCCCTTCTGTGTCAGATGGAGTTAATACTTTATTATCTTGCTGCCTTTTAAGGTTGCTGTGAGGATCAGACGGTGCTGTGAAGAGCAATCATCTTGCAGACCGTGAAACACTGGGCAGGGTGTCACTGTGGCGGCTTCCCAGCGTCCTCATAAGTCCTGCATAAGCCTGGCCTCACAGACAGAAAAAACAGGACTTTGAATTAGTTCAGTAATGGCTGACAAAGGGAAACAGGAATGGATTTCAATTTTTAAAAACTAAGGAATCTAGAAAGGTAACCAGAATAGGAACAATAATAAGGTGAAGACCTGGAATGGTAGACTTAGGAGAGGCATAGGGAGCCCTCTCAGGAGCCTGATGTAGAAGACTAGATTACTGTTAGGACTAGCTCTTTGGAAACCCTACGGGGCAGTTTTACAGGGATGCTGCATGTTGGAATCCACTCAGTGCCAATGGGTTAGGTCAAGAGATTTGGTTGCTATGCAACGCACACACTGACCTTGCTTTCTAAGGGGCAAATTATGTTTCCAGCAGAGCTTCAACTCATAATTCTTCCTATTCCAGCTACTGTTCCAGCTAATCCACCTTTAAAAAGTTCATTTCTGTTCCAGTGTCACTTCATTGGCCATAACCGAACTAGGCTGAGATGGTCCGAAGCTCTTGAGAAAAATGTGCCTCTCTTGGTTTCCTCCCACCGAACTGAAATCTTGGGCCGAAAGGAGTTAGACTTACCAAGTCTGGTACTATTTTCATCAGTCTGCCAGGAATTGGTGCTGAAAAAGACCCTAGGCATTAGCTATCAGGTACAGTCAAGTGGGGGTGGTTCCAGGACGCCCCAAATCTCACAATCAGATGACCACCCTCACATCCATCGGGAAGCAGTTGTTTCCCATCCTGGTTGCAATGTCAGAATCACCAATGTCCTATCATGGCTAAAACAAAAGCACTGGCAAGGAAGTAGAGCAACGACCTTCTCAAAAAACACTGCAGGCTGGAGCATCAGCTGGTACAGCCACTTTGGAAACCCATTTGGCCGTATCTACTAAAGCTCAGTAGATCCTAGATCAACACTTCCACTGTGCTGATAACTCTCACCTGGGTTCCTCCCCAAGCCTTGCTCTCTACTTTAGGACCCCCTTCTAGGGTGGTAGCTTGCATCCAATAACTGTTCGACCTAAAGCCTGAGTCTCTTGATTTAATTCCGGATAAGTCTCAAGAGCCATTCCAGCCCTTGCACTCCCTATGGGATCAACTGAGGCCTCTACTAACATGGTACCCCGGTTCAACCTCTTCCTCTCTTCATCCAGTTCTGCTTCCCTCCTCCCTCACAAGTGGTGTTCCCACTTCACAGTGACTCTGCTGCATGCAAATCTCCATTTCAGAGTTTGTTTCCCCAGGGAGCCTGACCTTCCACAGACGGGTTGGGGTGCCTCTGGAAGCAGCATCTAAACAACTGGAGTTGGGCAACCCACCCCTCGCTGGCAACCAGGGTGACCCCTGGTGGAAGGCAGATTGCTGACAGTGAGCAGCAGCCCTCCTGGGTTCTGGAAGGGGAAGGGACAGCACCTGCGGGGGCAGAGCCTCGGGAGTTTGAGAGCTTGGGGAAGTGGTAATTACACAGGACACGGGATTGGATGGCTGTTGCTGGGGCTCTCAGGCATTGGAAAAAGACAAAGAAAAGCTGAGAGTGATTAATCGCCAATTTCAGGCCAAGTGTGAAAGCCAAGGGCCTCCTTAGTGCCATAGAAATTCTCATCTCCTGCAGTTGGAGAGGAGAAAAAAAGTGACAAGCAGGCCCGGGGCTTAATTATCAGTGGAGTAGCCAAGAAGGTTCAGTTCTCAGTCCTGACCAAGAGTTGGCTCCCCCAGGCCAGGGCCCTGATTAAGAAGGAACACAACCCCAAAAGCACCCTGCCCTCCTGCTTAAAGGTGATGCAAAGGACGCTCCCTCAGGATCTGCACCCCACTCTCCTGGCCACCAGACCAGGTAAGTCACAGCACTGCCCGACTGGGTCTAGGGAAGAAAGGGGGCTGCACAGGACAGAGCCCCTGCATACCAAGAGAAGAGTGTGCTCGAGACTCCATCTGCAGGAGCTGGACCCAGGGTTGGGGGTGGAACATAATATGGCATCCCCATTGCCATGGTTCTGACTCATGACAACCTCAAGTGTTACAGAGTAGAGCGGCTCCATTAGGGATTTCTTGGCTGAAATCTTTAAGGAAGCTGATCACCAACCTTTAGGTTTAGTAGTCAAGTACAAATTGTCTGTGCCACCCAGGGGACCCTTAAAGTGCAATAAGGAAGTGTTTACCGGAATCATCCTGGCAAGGACACTGAAAAACATGTTCAACATGCTTCTTGGAGAGAGTGATGGCTCATACTATGAGGAACAGGAAAACCACAAACACTGTGTCCAAAACAGTAGAAGAAGGAATGAAAAGGCTCAGAGGAGCACGCCTACCCAGGAAAGGCAATCTCAGGCCAGAAAACCCACCAGGTGTCTATTTTCCACAGTCTATTTCTGCAAGGGGACCACCCTCCCACAGCTAGATAGGGAGTCACTCTAGGAAGCAGCCGGAGCTGGGGAACCTACCAATGAGCTCATGGTAGTTGGCAAAGTTTCACATTGATTCCTCGGCCTGTGAGGTAAAACTACCCTAGTAGGAAGGCCACAGCTGGTCTCTGAAATTGTCCCCAGCAAAGGAGATATGGCTGTGGGCCCATGATTGTGGGGTCCTCTGCCCCACTACACACTGCATCAGCCAGAACTGCTGACCTAGACAGTGATGAGTCAGGTCAGCTTGGAGATGAGTCCCAGCAAGGATGGAGTACAGTGCCACCTTCCACGATTAAGTACATACTCTAAATTAATGCCAGTGTATGGTGCTGTGACCACTGCAGGTAGAATTGACGAGTCCAAGGACTATAGCATGGAAGCAGCAGTGTCCCCCTTACCATCATACCCAGTATGCACTCCCTGTGAGATCAACAAAGAAGCCTCTGTTAACATGTGTCTTAGTCATCTAGGGCTGCTGTAACAGAAATACCACAAGTGGGTGGCTTTAACAAACAGAAATTTATTCTCTCAGTCTAGGAGGCTAGAAGTTTGGATTCAGGGTGCCACCTCCAGGGGAAGGCGTTCTTTCTCTGTCAGCTCTGGAGGAAGGTCCTTGTCATCAATCTTCCCCCGGTCTAGGAGCTTCTCTGCACAAGAACCCCCAAGTCCAAAGTGGGTGCTATTCTGGTTCTCGTTTTTTGGTGTTATGAGATTCCTATGTTCATCTGTTCACATCTCTCTTTAATATCTCAAAAGAGATCGGCTTAAAACACATTCTAATTTTGTAGATTGAGTTCTGGCTCATTAACATAGCTTCCGTTAATCCTGTATCATTAACACAGAGATAGGATTTACAGCACACAGGAAAATCACATCAGACGATAAAATGATGGACAATCACACAATACTGGGAGTCATGACCTCACCAAACTGATACACCTATTTGGCGGGAACACAATTCAATCCATGATATTCTACCCTTTGGGCCCACAATATTCATGTCCTTGTCACATGTAAAACACATTTACCCCATAATAGCACAGCAAAAATCTTAAATCAGCTCCAAGTCCAAAATCCAACAATTCTTCCTCATCTGTGAATTCTAGAGTACGAGTTATCTGCTGCTAAAGTACACGAGTGGACAAAGACAAGCCAGACATTTCCATTATGAATGGGAGAAACCGGAGAGAAAGAGGAGACAGCAGGCATCAAGCAAGTGAGAAGAAGACATCATATTCACCCTCAAGGCTCTGAAAATGATCCTTTGTTCTTGAGGACTGTTTACACAATGGCCTTGCATTCTGCAATCTGAGTCCTGGCCACACAGTCAGGATTCTGAGTGGAGGCCCCTCATTCCTGGCCTTCAGCTTCACTTTCCATGTCCACTGGAAAGGCAACTCTGCTCCCTTAAGTTTGGGAAGCCCCATCCTCCTACTCAATCTGAGTGGCACCTTCACTGTTTGAGACCCGAGAAGGCATGACTGCGCCTCTTGGGACTGCAGTAGCTCTGCTTCCTGTGTTCCTTGTCTCTTCAATTTCTGCTTTCTAGTTCCTTGGTCCCTCATTCCCTTGGGCCTCTCAGCGACGCCTGTCCTGCTGTCGCAAGTGTTCCAGAGCTCTTGATCTCCACCAACGATAAGTGCTTGAGGTACAACCCAGATACCTCAGCTCGTCAGTTTCAGTCAGAAGGCACTCAGTTCTTTTGCTCCATGGCAGAAGGGGGCAGCCAAGGCTGGCTCCAAGGGCCCAGCAGCACCTGACTCAGCTCTCTTGCTCTGTGGGTTGGCTCTAGCGCTGCCCGGTGCCAGTCTTCTGGTTCTGCTGCTGCTACCATCACCCTGCTACTGCTCATCACCATGTGTACCCTCCCCAGCGTAACCAACCCAAAATCTATTGCCCTCAAGTCAATTCAAACCCACAGTGACTCTATAGTATACAGCAGAACTGCCCGTAGAGTTTCCAAGGTATGCCTGGTAGATTCAAACTGCCAATCTCTCAGTTAGCACTCATAGTACTTAACCACTATGCCACCAGGATTTCCCTCCAGTGTAAGAGTTCTCATTTCCTTCTGAGTCCTCACCAGAATTGTCTGACCTCCATAACTCTACCAAAACAGTCTCTTCAAGGCAGTCTAGACTGTTACTATTAGGCACTTTGAAACTCTTCTAGCCTCTACCCATTCACAGTTTCAAAACCACTTCCATGTTTTGGGCATCTCCTAGAGTAGCACCCCACTCTCAGTACCAAATTCCATCTTGGTTATCTCACCTGCTGCCATCAAAGTCGATTCTGACTCATAGTGACCCTATAGGAAGGGTAGAACTGCCCTGCAGAGTTTCCAATGAGTGCCTGGTGGATTTGAACTGCTGACCTTTTGGTTAGCAGCTGTAGCACTTAACCATTATACCACCACGGTTTCTGTGTTAGTTATCTAGTGCTGTTATAACAGAAATATCACAAATCGATGGCTTCAACAAACAGAAGTTTATTCTCTCACAATCTAGAAGGCTAGAAGTCTGAATTCAGGGTGCCAGCTCCAAGGGAAGGCTTCCTTTCTTTGTTGGCTCTGGAGGACAGTCCTTAACATCAATCTTCTCCTGGTTGAGGAGCTTATCTGCACAGGGAGCCAGGTCCAAAGGGCACATCATTCTCCTTGCACTTGTTTCTTGGAGGTAGGAGGTCCCCATGTTTCTCTGGTCACTTCTCTCTTAATATCTCAAAAGAGATTAGCTTAAAACACAATCTAATTTGTAGATTCAGTCCTGCCTCATTAATATAACTGCCACTAATCCCATTGCATTAACATTATAGACATAGGATTTATGACAAATAGGAAAATCATATCAGATGATGAAATGGTGGATTATCACACAATAACGGGAATCATGGCCTAGAGAAATTGATACACATATTTTGGGGGGACACAGTTCAATCCATGACAACATGGTACCTTGATCAGCCTCTCCTCTGCCCAATCCTGCTTCCCTCCCCTCTTACAAGTGGTGTTACCACTTTTAGCAGCATTTTGGGTTTCATCCCCACAACTCAGGGCACTCTAGGTTCAGAAATCATGGTTCCTGTCATGGAGTGAATTGTGTCCCCCCAACAATGTATATAGCCATGTGACTGGGCCATGATTCCCAGTATCTTGTGACTGTCCTGCATTTTGTGGTTTTCCTATGCTGTATGTTAAATAATTAGGGTGTGGCTGTAAATCTGTTCATAGGATTACCTCCCTGCTCCACTGTAAAGGGAGTTTCCCTGGAGCATGTCTTGCCTCACCCTTAATCCTTTTGTCCTACAAGAGATAAAAGGAAAGAGAAGCAGGCAGAGAATTAGGAACCTCACACCATCAAGCATGCAAGCAGCACCGGGAGAACAGCACATCCTTCAGACCTCAGGTTCCTGCGCCAAGACGCTCCCTGGACAAAAACTGATGCAATACCACACTTTCCTCCATAGCCAACAAGGGGAAAGCCTTCCCCTGGAGTGGATACCCTGAATATGGACTTGTAGCCTACTGGACTGTGTAAGAATAAACTTTCCTTTGTTAAAACCATCCACTCTGTGATATTTCTGTTAGAGCAGCCCTAGCTGACTAAAACAGTTCCCAAAGAGGAAACACTTTCACCATTAGCAGCAAGGTCTTCTTTAAACTTTAAGCTATAGCTGCCACTGCTTCCCTTCAGGCTTCTTGTGGCCAAAAATGAGAGGGTAAAAAAGGAATCATCATGCTGATGAGATAACAGACCCTAAGGAGAAGCCTTCCCACAAAAGCCTGGGCCACTTGTATACATACTTTGGCATCCAGGTGATTCGCTGGGCTGTCTCTTGGTACTCCATTGACCAATACTGATACTCAAATGGGTAAATGCAGCAGCCACAGCCAGAGATGACCAGATACTTGGAATTCCTCAAAGATGAAGGTGAGAGTCACCTCATCTGAAACCCACTGCAGCAAGCAGAGGCTATAGTTCATCTCACTAACCTTCCTGTGTCAGGCTTCCTCAAGAAAAGAGACCAACCAGAATTCAAGCTATTCCCTGGCTGGCTGAACTTCCCATAAGAGCATGCATTTCCAAATGGAACAAAGGGGTGGACAGTAGTGGGTGCCTTGGTTCTCCCCCTTCAGGTCCAAGGTATTTTTTGTTCCAGTTGTTGGGAGTGTCACCTGTTGACAGCACAGAGCTGAGTCCCTCTCTGGAATTTGTTCTTGGCTGAAAGACACTGCTGCACTCAAGGTTATACATTCTTTCTGGAGCAGCCTGCTTCCAGTAACTGGTCAGTGAGAAATACAAAAGCTTGAATCCTTTGTATCTTTGGCCTCAGTACTGGATGTAAAAGCCATGCCAGCTGCAAACTCCCTGCAGGGCAGGCTGGGGCCTCCGTGTGACTGTACCTCAGCCCAATTCTCCCTCTACCTGACCCTACATCTCTCAGTTCTGCTGCAACCTCCTGAATCCAAATCCCCAGCTCAGAATCTTGCCCCAGGAACTTGACCTATGACAATTATACAACACTGAAAAGGGGGAAATAATTGCCACCTCCAATACCATGGATGACTCTCACAGACATGCCAGACAAAAGGACACAAAGGAACATATTCCACATGATTCCATTGATATAAAGTTCAAGAACAGGCCACTCTAATCCCTGATGACAGACATCATACAAGATGGTGGTTATAGGGGACAGGTATTAACTAGAAAGGACACAAGGGAAACTTCTGGATGCTGGCAGTGTCCTGGGTAGTGGTGCCATGCTCACTAGATGTGCACACTTTACTCTTTGTAGGTTACACCTCAATTTAAAAAATACCAATGCCCAGGCCCCAGTCTAGTTAGAAAATTCCAGAGTGCAGCTAGAATTGAGAAGTCCTTGGCTGGGGTCCGGTGAGTAAGATCAGAAACTGAATTAAGCCTTTAAGGCAGAAGGAGAGAGGGACATGCTGAGGAAACCGCACCCCCTCCAAAGACAGCACTGCCAAGTGACAAGGAGGAATGGGAATGGAATGATCTGAGTGTGTTATACTGGTTAGATCTTAGGGGGCAGGAAAAAGAGGCCCAATGGACAGTGGCTTTGAAGGCCCTGGGCAGGAGCTCCAAACCCAGCCCTGTCACCTTCTAGGTATGTGGCCTTGGGGTAGTCACCTCGCCTTTCTGGGCCTCAAGCATCCTCCCCGTAGGTGAAGGGCTGAACTGAGGTGGGAGGCTGGCGGGCAGCTCGCCCACTCACATCCTGATGTTCACATCACTGCATCAGCACCCAGAGGGGTGCTCACGGAAGTCATCAGATCTCCTTCAAATCTCAGTTCTCCTTCCTGGCAAGTTACCCGACTTCCCTGAGCTTAGTTTCTCATCTACAGAACGGGGATGATGGCACCTACTTCACACGGTAGCTGTAAAGAGCAAGGGAAAGACAAATGTTCACAACACCGCCTCCGTCCTCTCTCTCAGCTGACTGCTTATTTCAGAGCAAATGGGAGCAAACCGAAGAGAATGTCCCACACCTACATGCTGCCACCCTCTGCCCCTGACCTCTAAGCTCCGCCCTTCCATGGGGCAATAACCCCTCCCCTCCTGGTTACCAACAAAGTCACTGGAAGAATTCTGTCCCTCTCTTCATGATGGGCTGTTCTTTCTCTATAAGATCTTTCCCATCAAGAGACAGAAACATGATTTCTCTCGTTAAAAAAGGCCCTCCCAACAGCCACATGGTTCTGCAGCTCCTGGCTACATCTCAGCTCCCTATGATCACAGAGGACACTTCTGTCCCTGCTTCTTCTCCTCCACTCTCCCTCAAACCCTCTACACTTGGGCTTTGGGCCTCACTAAGTACCACTAACCCCACGGTGTCAAAGCTGGTTGCCAGTCTTGAATCCCCGACTTGGCACTTGGGCCCTTGGGTTCTCTGATACCACATCATTACCTCACTGACCTCTAAATGCTGGCACCCCCAAGACGCAGGCCTGAGGCCCCTCCTCTTCATCTATACCTACTTCCTCAGTGACTTCATCCAGGGTCCTGGCTTTAAATACCCCACTTTTATATTTCTTGCCCCAACTCTGCCACTGAACTTCAGCCTCATAAATATAACTGCTCCCCCAACATCCCCAGCAGCTCAAACTTCAGACATCCCAAAAAGAACTCTTGATTACCCCCAAAACTGCTCCAAACCTGGTCCTGTCCATCTGAGGAGGTGATACCACTCTTCACCAGAGTGTTCAAGCCAAAGGCTTAGAGTTCTCTTTCCTTCCCCTCCACATTCCATTGACTCTCCCTTCAAAATGTATCCAGAACATAATCTAGAATATATCCAAAATACATCCAGAAACCACTTCTCACCATCTCAGCCATCAACACATTAGTCTATGGCACTGTCAACTTTTGACTGGGGGACTACGGTCTTCTTGCTTCCACTCTTGGCCAGACAGTCACTATAGTCATCTTTTTAAAACATAACTTGAATTCTGACACACCACATCCCTGCTGAAACCCTCCAGGGATTCCCCACCTCATTTTGAACAAGAGCCATAAGCTTTAGGCCCATCCTATTTATTTACTCTCACCTCCAACCCTCCTCCCACCCCTACACTCCATTCCAGGCATGTCTCCTTCCTGCTGGTCTTGAAACACATCAAGTTTGTTCTTGCCACAGGGCCTTTGCACTTGCTATTTTCTGTGCTGGGGTACTCTTCCCCTGATATTCACATAGCTCATTTCCTCCCCTTGTTTAGGTCCCTGATAAGTGTCCTTGATGCCTACCCCACACCATCTAAAGGAGCCAGCCCTTTCCCATCACACCCTACCTTCTTATTCATTCTATATTTCCTTTGCAACAATTATGACTCCCTGACATGATGTTTTATGTTTATTTCTTACTTGTTTCTTGTCTGTGACATGCTCCCCACCCCACACACCAGAAAGCCAGCTCTGTGAGGAATTTTGTCTGTTCTCATCCACTGCTCCATCCCCAGTACCCACCCTAGTTCCTGGCATGTAGTACGCATTTATTAGTTCTGACTGAATGCCTAGAAAGATGGAAGAAGCATGAAGCTCTCTCAGCTGGTAAAAGGGAGAAGGAAGTCCTAAAGAATGTTCCTCAAAGATTCTCTAGCAACCACTCTGGTTTACTGTTGAGCAGCAAGCCAAGCCCTATCCTCTGCTCCTCACCACAACCCCACAAGGGAAGTGTTCCTATTATCCTCCCATTCCACAGATTTGGAAAGTGAGAGAGGAAAGTTAAGGTATTCACTCAAGATAACAAGGCCAATGAATGGTACAGCCAATCTTAGAATCCAAGGAACAGACTCCACAGATATGAGGACTGTGTACAGTTCTGTTTCTTTCTTTCACGTCTGGCAAACATCATGCACTAGAGTCTCTTTTTGTTTTTTAATTGTGCTTTAGGTGAAAGTTTACAGCTCAAATTAATTGCTCACAAAAATTTATACACATATTGTTATGTAACATTACTTGCAATCCCTGTAATGTGACAGTGTACTACCTCTTTCCATGAGGTTTCCCATGTCCATTCAACCAGCTCCTGTCCCTTCCTGCCTTCTCATCCTGCCTCCAGACAAGAGTTGCCCATTTGGTCTCCTGTATCTGCTTGAACTAAGAAGCACATTCTTCATGAGTATTATTTTTGGTTTTACAGTCCATTCTAATCTGTATCTGAGGAGTGGGCTTCAGGAATGGCCTCAGTTCTGGGTTAACAGAGGATCCAGGAGCCAAGGCTTCAGAACTTCCTCTGGTATCAGTCAGATTGTTGAGTCTGGACTTTTTACGTGATTTGAGTTCGGTTTCACATTTTTCTCCTGCTTCATCAAGAACTCTCTGTCTCTCTCAGGTCATTGATGGTGGTCAGGCACCGTCTAGTTCTTCTGGTCTCAGGCTGGTGGAGTCTCTGGTTTATGTGGACCTTTAGTCTCTTGGGCTAGTATTTTCCTTGTGTCTTTGGTGTTCTTCATTCTCCTTTGCTCCAAGTAGGGTAGGACCAATTGATGCATCTTGGATGGCTGCTTACAAGCTTTTAAGACTCCAGCTGCTGCTCACCAATGTGGGATGTAGAACACTTCCTTAATAAACTTTACGTCGACTGTCCTAGATGTCCCCTGAAACCATGGTCCCCAGCCCCAGGTACTCTGCTCTTCAGTGTTTGGTTGTGTTCAGGAAACTTCCTGGCTTTTGCTTTAGTCTAGCTGGGCTGACCTTCCCTGTATTGTGCATTGTGCTTCCCTTCACCTAAGATGACTCTTGAGTACTATCTAGTTAGTGAAGTCCCCTCTCTTTCCCTCCCCACCCTCATAACCACCAGGAGTGTTTTCTTCTTGAGCTCTTATTATAGCAGTCTCATACCACACTTGCTCTTTTGCAACTAATTTCACCCAGCAATAATGCCCTCCAGATACAGTCAGTCTGCGAGATGTTTTGTGGATTCATCATGGTTGGGCAGTATTCATTATGTGTATGTACTATAATTTGTTTATTAGAGTCTCTTTCTTGTATCCACAGTACGTAAGAGTACAGTAAAGGCACTGATGAGTCATGCAGTAATGAAACCTCCTTACCTTAGATGAACTCAGTTCTTTCCAAATGTGACCATGGACCATTTGTCCAAGTGCCACCTCCCATGTCCTGGGTGCCACAGGAGCTCATTCTAGGAGGACCAGCCCCTCTTGGCTATAGAAATCAAAGTTCTTTCTTCAAATGAATACAAGGGCTGAGAGCTACAGAGAAGGGGGTGGGTGCCCAGGTCCTGCGAAAGACCAAGTTTGGAGGATGTGGGTTGGGCTAGGTGAGGACCCTAAGAGAGCAAACTAAATCAGGAATCCAACTCCAGCTTGGAGTTGGATATAGCCACACAGTAGCTGGTTGTCTCGATGCAAGCCACCTCGTTCTGTGTCCTACAAAAAAGACTAACAAGCGAAAAAAAAGATGCACAAATCACTAGCCACTAAAAAAAAAAAAAGTTGCCATCAAGTCAACTCTAACTCATTGGGACCTGCAGAACAGAGTAGAGCTTGATCTACACGGTTTCCAAGGAACACCTGACAGATTTCAACTGCCAACCTTTTGATTAGCAGCTGTAGCTCTTAACCACTAGGTCACCACGGTTTCCGGTTTCCTATTAATCACTAGGGAAATGCAAATCAAAACTACAATAAGCTATTCTTAACACCCAGTAAGATGGCTGTGATAAAAAAGATAAGGGCAATGACAGGTGTTGATGAGAACATGCTGATGGGAATGTAAAATGTTGCAGCTACTTAAGAAGATAACCTGTTAGTTCTTTAAAAGATTAAACATAGAGGTAACCACTGGGCCCTACTACTCTACTCCTGGGCATACACCCAAGAGAAATGAAAGCATATGCCCACACAAAAACTGGCACATAAATGTTCATGGAGGCATTCTTCATAATAACTAAAAAGAAGAGACAGTGGCACAAGGGCCCATCAATCCAGTGAATGGTCAGGCAAAATGTGGTCCATCCACATGACGGCATGTTACACAGCTATAGAAGGGAAGGTACTCATTCATGCTACAACACGGATAAACCTTGGAAACATTACACTAAGTGAAATGAGCCAGTCACAAGAGGCTTGAATAGTCCCATTTATCTGAAATGCCCAGAGCTGACAAATTGAGAGACCAGAAGTAGATTAGTGGTTGCCAGGGGCTGGCGGAAGTGGAAATGGAGAGTGATTAGACAAGAGGATTTTTTTTTTTTTTTGGTGGTGGGGTGATGAAAACGTTCTTTGGTTAGACAGTTGTAATGGTTGAACAACTTGGTGAGATACTAAAAACCACCGAACCGTACATTCAAACCAGTAGATCTTACAGTATGTGAATTTTGGCTTACTTAGACAGATACATACATAGAGAGAAAGAGAACTGCTCATAGTAGTGCAAAATGGTGACGTCCAGGCCACTAACCAAAGCACTGGCAGTTCAAATCCACCCAGAGATACTTTGTAATCTACGCCTGGTGATGTACTTCTGAAATATCACAGCCATTTTTTTCAACCCATTGAAAAAGTCGATTAGAGGTTACCAGGGCTGGGGCGATGAGGAGATAGGATGTTATTATTTAACGGGCACAAATATTTGGTCTAGGATGATGAAAAATCCTGGGAATCATGGTGATGGTTACACAACATTTTGAATGTACTTAATACCACTAAATTATACACTTAAAAACTGTGAAAACAGTAAAACAAACAAACAAAACTCAACATAGTTAATCCCATTAATTAAAATTGTAAAAGAGAAGGCTAGTTTGCTTTGGAATATACTTTCGTGGTAAAACCCAAAACAAAACAGCTAACAAGCCTAACGATTTAGGATGGTTGGTCCCTCTGGGGAGGGATGGGCTCGTTTGTAGTACGGAAGGGCCCTAGGGACGGGATCTTCTGCAGTTGTGGCAATGCCTGATTTCTGGACCTACATGGTGGCAACATGAGCATGTTGGCTTTATGTTCATCAGTTAAAACATACAACTTATTTTATATGCTTTTACATAGGGGGGAAAAAAACCTTATTGGTCAGTCACCTTTGGAAGGGGCTAGAACACCAATTCATTCTCTAAAAGTTGATAAATAAAGGCAAAGAGGTGAGCCTTGATTCTGCCAGGTGACCTGTACTTCTGAGCAAGCAAACAGGTGCAGAAGGGAAAGTTTGTTTATCTTGGAGTAAGTTTAGATAACAAATGCAAACAAAATGATCATTTTAGAAAAATCACCATCTTTCATGGAGAAAAATGTCAGGGGAATTGCATGCTAACCTGCCATAGAGGTGGCCTGGCCACAGCTCTCCAGGCTCCTTCTCTGCATCCCCCCAGCCTCTGCGGGGAGCACCTGGATTCTCTGCGGACCACGGCATTCCAACCATCTAGCCATGCACAGAGCTGGGTAACTACCCTGCCAGCCATGTCTATAGAAGTGGGCCTTATTTCCATGTGATTTGCATGCTATTTCACAGAGAAATATTCCCAGAGTACTGCTTGCCAACCTGGGCACAGGTCTCCCTCAGCTGAACAATGGTTGAGAGAGGTCTGGGGGGACACGGGAATCAGAAGGTTCTAGGGAAAAGTAGAGGGGCTCAGGGATCTGGAGCTGACACATGCCTGGGGCTCCCGCCCCAGGCTACTTCTTACAACTCCCCATTACCAAGGCAGTCTAGAAGCCCTCCCCACTCTTAGATTCTTCAAGCAGAAATTCTGTGACTCAATTTTTTCCTATTGGGTTTACTTTGGCTCTGCCAGGGGAGTGGAGAAGCAGAAAGGAAGCCTGCTGTGATTTGCCACCCCTCCCCACCCCCTTCAGCCCTTCCAGGGGCACCCAAGTCCAGCCAGCTTTTCAGCTTACTAGGCCACCTGGCATGGGGGGTGGGGTGGTGAACCAATACCCAGGCCACGCTGGGCTAGCAGAAAGGCCCGCCCAGCCAGTCACGGCCAATGACAAGGGAGCTGCAGGTGGGGATAGGGAGTCTGGCCTGTGGGGTGGGGGAAGCGTCTCATCAGAGGTGCCCCATCTGAGGCAGGGCCAAGTGGGGCAGGTGAGATGGTGGCCAGTTACCCAATGCCCAGGCAGCAGGCGGCAGTGGCAGCCTGGCATCTGATAGAGCTGCTGATAGGGGAGACACCAGATACCCTGCTGAAGGTGGGGCTAGGGGAGGGGACACAGGAGCAGGGAAAGCTGCATTCAGATGTTTGTCAAAACCAGAGTTTGAATGCTGGTTGAACCACACACTTACAGAGGGACCTTGGCTGGATGCCCGAAGCACCTGTGCCACCTCAGCCTAAAAAAAAAAATGCCACTGAGTTAACTACAGTTTCTGAGGCACCTCTGGATGGACTCGAACCTCCTACCTTTGGACTAAAAACAGATCTTGTTAATCGTTTGCACCACCCAGGGACTCAGCTTACCCATCCGAACACGGGGCGCTGTGAACAGGAAGTGAGCTCATCTACGTAAGGGCTTTGTGCAGTGTCCACCACATGGTCCAAATGAAACCAAGCCCATTGCAGTCAAGCTGGTTCTGATTCATATCAACCCTAAAGGACAGGGTAGAACTTCCCGATAGGATTTCTAAGGAATACTTGGTGGATTCAAACAGCCAACATTTTGGTTGGCAGCTGTAGTTCTTAACCACTGAGCTATCAGGTTTCCTTGTACATGGTCAGCACTCAAATCTGTGATTATGGAAGACGGGGCTGTCGAGGATGGCACGGGTAAGTAGCATGATGAAGGGGGACTAAAAGCTGGACAGGTACACAGACTGGGAGCTCCAGGGAGGCCTAGGGCTTAGCATGTTTCATTTACCTCTGAATGAATGCCCAGCACTCAGCTCAGCACAGGGCACACAGTCAACACTCAATACATATTTGCTGAATGAATGCATGAGAGCAAAACTATGGAACCAGCAACTACGAAGCTGATTTATCAACCAATCAGAAGATCTCAAGAAAGAATCTGAGCTCAAGCCCCAGGTCTCACCCTCCCAGCAAAGTCATTTTATCTCTGAGAACATCAGCTTCTTCATCTATCAAGTATGAATAAAAATAATTAACAAATGCCTTCTTCAGCAGTTTCTGGCTAGGCTCAATGCAAAAACTGGTTATGGGAACCAGAGGAGGTGCTGTTGGCAACCCCATACCAGCTGGGCACCAAGCCTCTAGTCTCCGGAGACACCGGCTGCTGGCAGCTCACAGCTACCCTCTTCTCCTAAGACTGTTCTAGGTTAATGGGTGCTGCCCCACCTAGAACTGTCTGGGTAGTAATACCTTCCCCCACCAGGAGCGTACTGCAGTCAACAGACACCTTGTCACTGGGGAAAGATCACCCCATGAGGCTTGCTCTAGAACTCCCCACAGGATGAGACCAGAGGAACAGGTTGGCTGGATGCTCCACTTTTCCCCCTAGTCCCTTCCCCATCCTCCAGACCTCCCTCACTCCCTTCTCTAGGGAGACCTCCTGCAATAAAGCACTTGCCAAGGAATCTCTGTCTCCAGATTTGCTTCTAGGGAACCTTGCCTAAGACAGGAGATACGTGGTCAACTACGAAGGGCCATACTCCACGATGGGATGGTGTTATTTCTCAGGAAGCACAGGAGAGGAGCTGACAGGAAGCAGTATAAGAGGAGGTCTGCTCTGCCGGTGGGGGGAGGGCCCTGTACCAACCACACCCCTGACCTTGGGGAACTCACAGCCAATAGGACAGACAGACAAGAAACTAAAGACTATGAGGTCAGAAATGGGTAAGCACTGTGCAGGAAGGTTAGGGGATGGAGAATGAGGGGCAACATTAGATGAAATAGTTTGGGAAAGGCCTCTCTCCCTGACATGAATGTCATGCAGACCTGGGCAGGGAGAGTGCACGGAGACGTAGTGAGGGGAGCAAACAGGGGCACTTGCCCCTGGGCGCAAGTCCAACGGGGCAGCAGATGAGGCCTAGGGTGACGTTCTGAGGCAGCACAAATACGAAAGGCACCTGACTGAGGCAGTAGGACAAGAGGGGTTAAGGTGTTTCTCATGACTGCCGCTGCTATCAGTATCTCTTCATCTTGAAATTATTGGGGGAAGGGGGGAGTACATGACTTAGAGATTGCCCCGAATGCTTGTACTCTTATTATGCCCCCTGGAAGTACATTCCAGGCACAGGGAACAGCAGTGCAAAGGCCCAGTGGCAAGGTATTTGATAGGAACAAGAAATGGCCTAGAGACAAGTGAGCCTGGAGGCACCAAAGAAGAGGTCAGAGGTGTCAGGTACCAGAACACACGGGGCTTCATAGGTTAACAGAGGACTTCAAGTTTTATTTTGTTGGGGAGGAGAGCCACTCAACAGTTTTGAGCACAGGAGGGATGTGATCTGATTTAGACTTTAAAAGGATTTCTTTGGCAGAGGAGAGCAGACACCAGTAGAGGCTGCTGCAATAATCAGGAAGAGTGCTAACAGGCTTAAGTAGGAAGGGTGGCAGTGGAGGAGGTAAATGGTCAGACACAGGGTACGTTTTGAAGGCAGAGCTGAGAGGATTTACTGGTCACCGGATGAGGATGTGTCAACCGACAGACAAATCCAGCTACCCATTTACAGATGGGTCACAGGAACATGGTAAACCACACCACCAGGACACAAACACAAAATCCAGACTATGGGAAATTCTACAGGATGAATAGCCTGGTTTCTCCAACAGCTAAACTGCAAAGGGAAACTACGAGTTAATACAGACTAAGGAAGTATGCCCTCACTTACAGAAAATACCTACAGTAGGCAAATGCACACACAGAAAGTAAACTAGTAGTTACCAAGGGTTAGGGAGGGAGAAATGGGGAATATTACTTACAGGGTACAGGGTGTCTGCTTGGGGTGATATTTTTTTTTTTCTGGAAATAAATAGTGTCACACAACACTGTGCATGTAATTAATGCCACTGAACTGTACATTTAAAAATAGTTAAAGTGGAAATTTTTCCATCTTCTGTATTTTTACCATAATAAAGAACAATAATAAAAAACTTAAAAAAGAGACTAAGACACGACAAAGGGACAAATACTGTATGAGACCTCTAGGATAAGATCTCAAAAACAGACTTGTGTATAGAAGACTCTTTGACAGCTGCAAGGGAGGGGAGGGAGGGAGGGGAAGGGGAGAGGGTTTAGTTTAGATACTTACCAGAAATCTGATTGGGAGAAAGCGGTGACAGCACATATTAGAAACAAGAACAACATTAAGCAGACTTCAGCATAACTTGAGTACTCCTTCCATCTTAACCCAATATTGCAAGGATCGAGTAGCTGGGGCAGGGGGCAGAGGACCATGCTCTTAGGCGAAATCGAGGCCAATTGGCACAACTAGCGTTTTGCTAAGAGAGCTCTCTGCACCCTACATTGGTGAGTGACGTCTGGGGTCTTAAAGCTGCCAAGCTGCCATCCGAGGACACAGAAAATGGGCCCAGCTCAGCAGGAACAGATGCTCACCGAGGACCAAAACAACATGGGGTAAAGACAACCTAGAAGACAGAGAGACTCGCAAGAGTGGGTACCTTCATCGACTTGGGACCAGAAGAACTGGATGGTGCCCGGCCACCACCAGTGATAGCCACAATGGAGCTCACTAGGTTGAGTCTCACTGGCAACACAAGAATAAAAAAGGGTGCATCCTGAGATCTCCACTAAGAGACCTCAACTGATAGTCCAGCGGTTTCGGGGTTCCCCTGAGAGCATGGCCCCCAGCCCTGATGCTGCCCTTACCCATAAATTATAACAAAGGTCCACTCTTTGGACAGGAATGGATTGGACTTGGCAATGCAGAGTGACCATATATTGGTTGCACTTTATGGTTCTATACATCTATAGGATATCCTCCTGCTGACCTATGGCTGGAGGAAGGAGAGCGGGTGGAGAGGAGTGGAAAGGAGGCTGTTGGGAGGATGAGACATATATGGAGCAGAGAGGAATAGTGTGCTGTCACCGGACAGGGAGAGCAGTGGAAGCTGCATATAGGTGGGCATGTAAATTCATATGGGAATGTACATTTTCACTCAGTCATGTTAAATAAAAAAGAAAAAAAAAGAGACTAAGACAAATCAACCAATCATATCATGTAAACTTTATTTGGATCTTGATTCAAATTTTTTTTAATAAAAAAGACACACTTGAGACACTTTGAACTGTGAATATTGAAATACACATTTTATTATATAAAGAAGTTATTACTTTTTAAACAAAAAAATCTCACTGTTGTCAAGTTGATCCCAACTCATAGCAACCCTATAAGACAGAGTAGAACTGCCTCATAGAGTTCCCAAGGAGCACCTGGCAGATGCGAATGGTCAACGTTTTGGTTAGAAGACATAGCACACTTAAGCACTACACCACCAGGGTTTACTTCTTGGGAGTAATAAAAGAAAAAGACCTGGTTGCACAGTGGTTAACCACTTGGCAGCTAACCTAAAGGTCAGCAGTTCAAACCCACCAGCCACTCACTAGGAAAAAGACATGGTAGTCTGCTTCCATAAGAAAATGATATGGGGCAGTTCTACTCTGTCCTATAGGGTCACTAAAGAGTCAACTCAGCCACAACAGGTTTTGGGGGCATACAATAATGATATTGCAATTACATTATAAAAAAGCCCTTATCCTGACACACTTATGAGTAAAATGATGTCTGGGATTTGCTTTGAATTATTACAGTCAGTGGGGTAGAAATGAAACAAGACTGGTCACGAGATGACAACTGTTGAAGCTTGGTGATGGGTACCTGGTGGTTCACTGAGCTACTCTATTTTTTGTAAATACTCGGATTTTCAACAAGAACAAGTTTAGAAGAAGAGAAAAACGAATCCAAGGAAAGGAGCTGAATGACCAAGGCCTCTCTGTGAGTCCACACTGGACCTATCCCCGGACCACGATTTCTCCTTGGACCGCCAGTGCCGACCCCAGCCCCATGCCTGGCCCTGCCCCTTCTCCTTGGGCAGCTGCGTCAAGGTAGACCCTGGCAGGTCAGGGTCATGTGTTGCCCTGCAGGCCCCAGGTGGGGCAGTGAAAACATGAGCAAGTCCAACGAGCATGTTCCTGCACTGGTTTTCTGCTAGTCCCTTAGCCACCTCTCATGTTCCAGCCTCTGGATCTTCATCCTTGGGGTCGCTCTCCCTGGAATGCCCACCTTACACCTCCCTGAATCTAACCATCCTTCGCTTCCAGGTCTGCCTCCTAAGTAAGATCTTCCACGAGCACCCCTAATCTTCACATACCTCCAATTTCTGAGACACATCACCCCTACTCCCTAACAAGACACACTGCGGCCTAGAGGTTAAAAGCACAGCCCCCGGATCCAGACTGCACGGATGTGAGCCCTGGCAGCCATCTCCCCACAGCTGAGCCCAGTTTCCCAATGGTCTTCTCTCTCCAGTTCCCTCCCCACCATTCATTCCCAAGGGCAGACGCTGGTGGACACGGTGAGGCTTCACCCAGATTTCACTTCAAGGAAGAACACATCACCCCTACTTCTGGGAACACTCAAGACACCTTCAGCCGGCACCCCCTTCCAGGGTTGCCCCAGCTACAGCGCTGCCTGCCCACGGTGACGCCCTCCTGGGCCAGCCCACACCCATTGCCCCATGGACCCCAAACCAAACTAATCCCGTTGCCATCGAGTAGATCAGAGTAAAACCACGCTCCACAGGACTCTCTATGGCTCAATTTCCAGAAAACTTTCTTTGAGGCACCTCTGGGTAGACTCAAACCTTCAACCATTCGGTTAGCAGCCGAGCATATTAACCACTAGCCCCACCACCCAAGAACTCCCACCTGATGGACGATGCTGGGGCCTGGGCCCCACGGGGCTGACTGGGGGTGCTACAAGGACTGCCTTGGGGTGTCACTTCTCCCTCCCCTCACCATGCTTTCCTCCACTGCTTAAAATAAATGACATTCTGGGGACCATCCTCTCCTGCATATCAATCCCTGCCTCTCTTGAGGTCTACCTCCCCATCCTGATCTGTCCCACCAGTGCCCAGCCTTGACTTTCCCCTTTCTGTCAGTCCACTGTGCCTCTGCTGGAAGCCAGCCACTAAGTGCCCATGGCAGGTAGATCTAGTGGTAGCTAATGGGTGTTCTTCATTGGTACTGGCTTTCCAGCACCCTCTAAATTTTCCATAGGAAACACACACTCCTTTAGTAAGAAAACAATAATAAAAGCTTTTTCTCTCTTAAAAAAGAAAAAGTAAAACCAAGCCAAGCCCAGCTTAGCACGTCCACTCCTCCCCTACGCCCTGCCCACCTACTTTCCTGGGGTAGGTCCCCTCATGAGTGAATCTCCACCCCTAATGTCCTCTCCTGTCGTTTGAGGCCCATAGCCGGTAGACCAGGGGATTGCATGCAAACTTCTGAATGATTTCCTTTTCTCCTATCAGCAGAAACCAAAACCCATTGCCATCAAACCAATTCTGACTCATAGTGACCCTAAATGACAGAGCTTAACTGCCCCGTAGGGTTTCCAAGGAGCAGCTGGTGGATTTCAACCGCCGACCTCTTGGTTAGCAGCTGAGTGCTTCACCACTGCGCCACCAGGGAGAAGAAGAATGAGAAATAGGCCCTGAGACTGGTGAACAAAATAAATGATGGATCAGTCTTCAGCGACTCCCAGCCTCCCTGATGCTGACTTGGATTTTCCCAAGGGCTGGGACAAAAAGTCGAGAGACCCCTGCTCTGGGCTTAGCATTCCAGGAAGAAGCTGCCAGCCCAGTGGCCAGTTATTCATTTGTTCACCAGGTATGACCTGTACAACACACTGTAGACACTGGGAACACCACACATGTCCTACCCTCCAGGACTTCACAGCCTAGCGGTGCCAAAAATCACAGGGCTGAGAGGGTACTGTGTGAGGTGAGGGGTCTCCAAGGGAAGTGATCAAGGTGCGGGGAAGGGGGTTCAAGCGTGGGGCTTCCAGCCAAGCCATGGAATCTTCAGTCAGGAAAGGCACCTCAGTGGATACCTAAAGGGGAGGCATGAGGCATTTAGAGAGGCAGGAGGAGAGGATTCTAAGCAGGGGGACCAACCTTTGCAAAGGCCCACAGGTGAGAGAAGCAGGACTTACTTGCAGGAAGTGAAAGCAGTTCAGAGTGGCTGGAGGGGAGTGGGCAAAGGAAGCCCAGGCTAGGAGGCTGGCAGGGCAAAACTGGGGAGACCAGCACTTTCTCCTGGGCACTTTTTCCTCCCAGGCAAGGGGGAGCCACTGAAGGCAGAGCAAAAGAGTGACACAGTTGGGTAGCATTGTAGAAACATCACTGCCTGCTGCATGGTAGGTGCTCAGCGGGAACCATTGACATGGGTGTTATTATTCTGAACATCCACAGCTGTTACACTGCAACTTGTGGACTTGAGCCCTCCAGTCCCTGAAGCCTGAATCTCCATGGAGACTGAAAGCCCTCTCCCAACAGCTAGGTCTACAGGCCCCTTACTCTTGCATTAGGGAATACAGGTTATTAGTTCTGGAGCATGAGTTCAAGTTGGAGCTATTCCACTTTCCAACTGTGTGACTTGGACAGTTAACTCTTGAGGCCTCAGTTTCCTCATCCACAAAATGGGTAATAATAGGACCTATCTCATTGGACAACTGTGAGGATTAAAGAAGCTAACACATATAAAGTAGTTAGAACAGGACCTGACACATGGCAAACGCTGTGTGATGTTAGCTATTACTGTTAGAATTGCCTTTCTTCCTCCGGGCCCCCAAGCCCAGCTACCTGCAGGTACCAACAACCCAACTTCCACTTGCCCCTCTCTATAGGCAAGTGGAGAATGCACTGACTGACAAGCACAGCCCTGCATTGCTAGGGGCCAGGACAGAGCCAAAGACAAGGGGTCTCTGGGGTGAATGATAACCCAACACTCTGACCCCAGTATGCTGCCCTGTGCCTCCTCCCTCACCCCCTCCAGCTCAGTGGAAAAGTTCTAGATGCGGAGCCAGGACCCCAGCATGGTCTCTGACTCTTCTGCTGACCCTACCCAGGCCGCAAGCTCCTCCTCAGTAAGACCACAATAAAAATATCTTGCTGACGTCTTATTAGACATGGCTGTCACAGCAACAAGGTTGAAAGAGGCTCTGCAAATGTCAACGTCCTTCATAAACACAGGCTTTGCGGCTAGGCCAGAACCCTTGGTGGTGGCCCCTTCTCCGGCCTGGGTTTGCTCAGCCATGCAAAGGAGTGATGACTCTTGCTCAGTGAAGCTGCAGATGGCCAGGCTTGGGCCTTCTCAGCCTCCCTTATGCTGACCTGGATTTTCCCAAGGGTTGGTACAAAAGGTAGAGACCCCTGGTCTGAGCTTAGTATTCCAAGAAGAAGGTGCCAGTCCAGTGGCTCGAAGAGAAGCAGACCTTTCTACTTAGGCCTTCTATTAAGACTGCACCAGGCCAGGGCACTCAAACCAAGGGACCAGCAAGACCTCTGAAGTCAGCAGGACTGTAGGTACATCTCCAAAGGACTTAGCCCCCATCCATTCCCAGGTCTAGGAAGAGCCCCCACAGAACAGTCTGTTTGGGGTGGCTCTCTGGTCCTGGGGAAGGTAAGGCAAGCCCAAGAGGGTTCCTTCAGGCTTCCCACCTTCCCTGAGTTCAAGTCCATTCACTCACTCATTCATTCCACAAATGCTTACTTGGTACCAGACCCTGGTCAGGCGCAAGGGTAATGACAGAGATGAATCAGACAGATTCTTACCCTGAAGGCACCTAGTCTAGAGGGCGACAGACAAGACATAAATAACCAAGCCACAGTGCAGGCTGGGTCAGAGAACACCGAGCAGGAGGCAAGCATTTCACCCGGGATGTTAGGGAAGGCTTGTGCACGGTGATTTGGCCATACGATGGCAAGGCCAGGTAGATGGGGACAGAACCTCCCAAATCATGAATAGACAGTTTCATTTGCGACACCAAGAGCGAGGCCAATGTGGGTTATTTATGGTTTTGCCCAGAGAAAGGTAGCCACATGTGTCACTGCACGTGGGGTACAAAGCTGAGCTGTGGTGGGTGGGAGCAGCTGGGGTTTAAAGCTGGCTGTGGCCAAGCTGGCTGTGCCCCCTACCCCTGATGACTCTTTAACTCTTTCAGTGGCATTTTGTAAGGCAAATAATAATAATAAGGAAAGATGGCTCCAGAAAGCAGCAAGAGCCTGAGAGTGAGGGTGTGGGCAGTGCCAGGCAGACCATGACTTCTGCTCTGTCTGCGGGCCTTGTAGCATCACCTTATCAGCCACCCTTCCCCCTACGCCAGTAGTGGGGGAAAGGGGTGGGGTGGGGAGGAGAAGTAAATACCTTTAATCATAAACCAGACAGGAAGCATCTGCTGCTGTGCTTCTCCCCAGCCCACTCTGATCCATAAATAGCCTACGCACCAAGCTGGCATCAGCTCGCCCACCTCAGCCGATTTCAGAACGCCCCAAGCCAGACACCTGGACCACCGGCGCGGCGCCTATTTCCCAGCTTCTCAGGCAACCTATTTCCTGCGCTTTCCCTAGGGTAAAGGGCTCCACTGCCAGCTGGCAACCCTAACTCTCAAGAGGCCCAGCGCAGGGCATCCTGGCACTGCCTGAGTGATGTCAGCGACCCTCGGTGCCTGCAGAGCACCTCGGGCTAAGCGTCCACCTTTATTCAGGTAAATGTCCAATCTGCCCCAGGCTCTGGCCAAGAAAGTATCAGTCCTTGACCCCACTGCAAATGCACACTCCATGGCTGGACCCCTAGGTACCCCTATCCAAGGATCAGACCCCTTACCTGTTGGCAAGAGCGCGAGGCACCATAGGCGGCGCCACAGGGCGAAGCAGGGCGTCTGGGGCCCGGCCTCAAGCCCGTGTGACTTCCTGGGGGAGAAGGTGGCTGGCGCTGCAGCCGCTGCAACCGCGTCTCTCCCCGATTTCCCCGGGCTGCGGGAAGGAGGAAGGTCAGATCTGAGGCGCTGGAGGGGGAGGACGAAGAGGAGGCGTGCACAGATGAGCGCAGATTAGAGAGGCATTTTTAGCGAGCCAATGGCTGCGCGGCGCACGGCGGCGCGGTGCCTGCGCAGGTGGAAGCGCCGCGACTGCTGAGGAGGCAGCGACGGGCTTAGCAGGCGCCCTGGGTCCCTCCCCCACCCCTCGCCTGCTCCCCCATCCCTCGCCTGCTCCCCTATCCCTCGCCTGCTCCCCCAGCTTCCGAGCCCAGGCTCCCTCTGCTCAGGGGTCCTGGCCGCAGCAGAGGGACTCTGAATGCGGCGGGCGCAGGGAGCATCTCCCGACGTTGAGCCCTCCTCCTTCCCAGACCATTCGAATGCGTGTTCAGGGCCCGAGGGCACCGCTCCCCTCTGCTCTTTGCCCTTTCTCTGCCCTGTGGGCCTTTTCGCCCGCTCTGCCTCTCCGTTTCTTGCCCTTCTTAATTCTCCTGGTCTCCTCGTACGTGCAGGTGTTTATGGATGTGTGCATCTGGGGATTATGTTTAGTTTTTGGAGGGGAGGGGAGAACGCCCTGGGGAGAAGCACCCCCCACCACTGCACCCATCCCCCCACCATTTTCGCCGGAAGTGTCCCGTTGACCCTTTGGAACAGAGTCACTAACCCTCGTGTTCTAACTTTAGCTGGACCTGCTGTCATCATCTTATTGGGGCTCTCTGAGGAGGCTATGGCCTAAAAAGTGTCCCCCCACACCGACGGTGTTCATTCTTCCTGCCTTAAACCCAGAACGCTTCTAGGGAGGAGGGGGCACTGTTCTTTATGGCAGAAAGAAGTGCGTGGCGCTCATGACTCGTTTAGCACTGATCTGTTGAAGGCATACTATGTGCCAGTCATCCTACTACAGCAGAATCTAAAGCAGACCAACGCTCTGCCCCTGGGTCGTTCATGTTTGTGAGTGAAGACAGATATTAAAGAAAACAGAGTATGTAAAACAAACCTGTTGCCGTCAAGTGATCCTGACTCATAGCAACCCCCGTAGACTGTATTTTGAAATGATATACATGAAGTAGAAAAATAAAGCTAGAGAGAAGGATAGAATGTGAGGGTAGGCAGGGCCAGGTTGGGTTCCAGGCCTTTAGGAGGGAAGGCTGGGTTTGTAATTTGGGTGTAAGCCAGTCAGGTAGATGTGCAGGCTAGCTGGCCACAGATGGCACCACTCCCTATTACTTAATGTGGCCTGGTCACATATTTCTATTTCCTGCCCTCCATCTCCACCCTCCCCTCGTCCCCTCCCCCAGTGCCAGAGGAGAGAAATCCACGCCCGTAGTGACCTATTCAGTAAGAATAGTCTGAGCACCAACTGAGTATTGGGTATTGGAGCCTGAGAAAGTCAGTACGGAGTCAAAGCTGCAACATGCCTGCACCCACACCAAAGGTGAACAGGACAGCCGAGTGAGAGGACAGTATGGAGAAGGTTTGAATGCTCTGTATTAGGGCCACTCATAGGAAGGCTTCCTGGAAGAGGCAACATTCTGACTAGGTGCTAAATGATAACTGGGATTCTGATGAGTCAGATGAGACAGAAAGCAGAGGAATTTCAGGGAAAAGCCAACAAACCCAGAGGACATTTAATAAAAGGCTGAGGCTGGGGTCTTGGAGAGTTTCTGGACATACTGTGTGCAAGGAGTGTAGGAATAGTACACTCCTTCCCCTCAGCAGCTCCTGGGCCCAGCTGTCCTCACACGAGGTGGAATTTCCACTGGCCCCAGGGGGAGCTGGGATGAGCATGTGGGAGACAAAGAATAGACTTCACTCAGTCTGAAGATGAGCATGTTACTTAAGCCCTCTGAGGTTTAGCCACCTTAGTCAGTGTGTGGCAAGTTCATCTGTGACTTAGTTCTCTCACTTGGAAAATGAGCATGGCAACAGCACGTACCTCAAGGCTGTGTGGGGATTACATGAGAAAATCCAGGCGGACCACTTAGCATGTCAGTGCTCAGTTTATCCCATATTTACCATCATAATGATTATTATTAAGATAATTGTACTTCCCTCATAGAGTTGCTGGAATTAGACAAAGAATGGAAGGTTGTAGCATAGTGCCTGGAACATTGTAGACATGCAATAAATCTATTATTTTTATCAATAACTATATGCACCCACAAATCACTCCCCTTTTGATCTACCGTACACACACACCAAAAACAAGCTCCATTGCAATTTTGACTCACAGTGACCCTAAAGGACTGCCCCATAGGGTTTCTAAGGAGTGCCTAGTGGATTTGAACTGCCAACCTTCTGGTTATTAGCAGTAGCTCTTCGTCATTACACCACGAGGTTTCCTACTTTGGAAGTCCCCTCAATAAACAGAACTATCCTAATGTGAGAAAATCCTGATGGTGTAGTGGGTTAACTACTGCAATTGCTAACCAGAAAGTTGGCAGTTCAAATCTGCCAGGTGCTCCTTGGAAACTCTACGGAGAAGTTCTACTCTGAACTCTAGGGTCATTATGAGTTGGACCCAACTCGATGGCAGTGTGCTTGGTTTTGGTATCCTAATCTGAAGAGGCTAATTCCCCAGAAAACAAAGTACAGTCTAGGATGGATGTAAATCATTGTCTTTGAGTAGATTCTGACTCTAGCAACCCTATAGGACACAGTAGAATTGCCCCATGGAGTTTCTAGGGAATGCCTGGCAGATTTGAACTGCCAGCCTTTTGGTTAGCAGTTGTAGCATTTCAGCACTACGCCACCAGGGTACTAGAATAAAAATTTCTACCCTTCCCCTGCTAATATATTACCCTGGACTCTGGTGTCATCAGGGCTTTTGATGTAGATGGAATGAGCCCAGGTCTGAGAAGGTTTGAAGAAGCCATGAAGGACAGACACTGGTGGACAGAGGACGCTCCATGTCCTTTGGCAGCCATGTATTTGGTGGAGGATGGCGAGAATATGAAGGGGACAGTCACAAGAAGAATAAGGCAAAGAGAAGGCCAAGGCTCTGAAGGTAGACTACTGCCTTCACACAGCTGGAATTGTGTAGAGGGCAATGGAAAGGTGGACCTGATAAGCCAAATGATGGAGAAAGAGAGGTGGCATGAGAGGCGACAACCCCAGTTTAGCCCACCTGAAAGTGAGTGCAGGAGGGTGAATTAAGAGCTTACCAGCCCCAGGCCATAGACCCTCCCCCTAGCACACACACACACACACCTGCCCACATGTAATCCAAAATAAAGTATTATTTTAGGAGTTGACACAGAACTGCCATGCTTCCTAAAATTAAACTAGCTTCCTTCTGGATATTCTGATTGCAAGATATTCGTCAAAGCTGGATTCTCTCCCTCTCCTCTTGTTTGGTGACGCTTCCCAGAAAATATGACTTTGTCTTTGCACAGCACTTATCCCTTTTCAAAAAGCTTTTCAAGCTGCCAAGCTGCCATCTGAAGGCACAGCAAGTGGACCCAACTGAGCAGGAGCTGATGCTCACCAAGGACCAAAATGACAACCCAGAAGACAGAGAGACCCACATGAGTGGGTGCCTACATCGACCTGGGACCGGAAGAACCGGATGGTGCCCGGCCAGTACCAGTGATAGCCACGATGGAGCTCACAAAGTTGAGTCTCACTGGCAACACAAGAATAAAAGGGGGTGCTCCCTGAGATCTCCACTAAAAGACCGCAATTGATGGTCCAGTGGCTTTGGGGTTCCTCTGGGAGCATGGCGCCTGGCCCTGATGCTGCCCTTGCCCATGGATCATAATGAATGCCCACTCTTCAGACACAAATGGATTGGACTTGGTGATGCAGTGTGACCATACATTGGATGCACTTTATGGTTCTATGCATCTATAGGATATCATCCTGCTGACCTCTGGCTGGAGTAAGGGGAGTGGGTAGACAGGAGGGGAAAGGAGACTGTTGGGAGGATGAGACATGTATGGAGCAGAGAAGAACAGTGTGCTATCACTGGGCAGGGAGAGCAGTGGAAGCCGCACATAGGTGGGCATGCAAATTTATAAGGGAATGTAGATTTTCACTCAGTCATAATAAAAAAAAAAGTTTTTCATATCTCTTGTCTCCCCAACAACTCACTTTTTTCAGTCCCATTAAGATCTGACTCATCTCAGGTTCCAGGCCATTCCTTAGTCAGAAGCCTCCTCCGTTAGACCCCCACTGCCCCACACAAAGCAAAGACACAGGTACCACTCTCCCCGGAAGGGTTTTCAAATGCAGATGAGACATAAAGAACATGTAGAGAGCACCACAGACCAGCAATGAAAAAGTGTGTGAAATAAATAAATCAGTCAATGAATAATGTATGGTAATTAATATTGAATGTTAGCCTGGAGAGACAGAGGGTGGTGGGTAGGCTTTGGATTCCCTTTTGTTCCATCCTACATGGAAGGACTCAAAGAAGAGGTGAAGTTTCAAGAAGTTTCTTTATTCTCACTGCATCTCAGCTGGGAAGGGCGGCTAAATCGTGTCCCAGTTTTGGCAGAATAGAATTCTGAAGCCTAGAGAAGGAAAGTGACTCATTCAAGGTCACACAGCGCATCGGTGACATCTGGGACTAAAAACAGCTCTCCTGACTTCTGGTCTGGTGCTGCCATCACCGGATTCCTCCATCTCCCCCCAGCCCTGCACAGTGATGGGGGAGGTATGAGTGGGAAAGCTACATTCATCTGGTAGCCGTTTCCTGAGCTGCTGACCAGAAGAGTGCACAGAGGTGAGGAGGACACTCCAGGGGACAGAAACACTCTAAAAACAGCTTCACAGTTCCTTCTGCCCTCTCTCTATTCTCCCACCAGCTGGCTTCACACTTGCAAATTGGGTTCCATCACCTGCCTGATGGAGCAAAGACTGTTTTCAGCACTGCCCTGAATCTGGAGAACAGAATGTCGGGAGTCTTGGAATTGTGGCTGTCTCTGTCCATGACTCATGCCAGAGGTTAAAACCACCCCGAAGACCTATTGCCTTGACAAGTCTCCCTCAGTCTGAGGAGGTGTCCATAGTTAGGCCAAGTCCCAGCCTGCCCTGGAGAGAGGGTTACGTCAAGACATACACAGACTGTGGCAAACAGAGCATACCGCGGGGGCCAGGCACTGTTCCAATTACTTCGCATATATCTGCTATGAGAGCAGGCATGATTATTAGCCCCATTTTACAAACAGACACTGAGGCCCAGAGACTTATATAACTTGTCTAAGATCACACTGTTGGTAACTGCTGGAGTTAGGATTGAAACTCAGGCAGCCTGATTACAAAAATTGTGATCTTAATCACACAGCTAGGAGCGAAGAAAATCGTGAAGGTATTACTATGCCAAGGAAGATTTTACATTCATGATCTCATTTAGGTACTATTATCCCCACTTCACAGAGGAAGAAACTGAGGCTCAGTGGGTCACTTGTCGAGGTCCCTCTTGAAATACAATAAAACCCATGAAAGCCAGAACCTGTAAAATGAGGAAACCTGTCAGAGAAGGAAAGCTGAAATACTTTCTTTTAATAGTGGTAGAAGGAAACTCTGGTGACATAGGTGGTTAAGTGCTGCAGTTGCTGACCAAAAGGCCGGCAGTTTGGATCGGAAACTCTATGGGGCAGTTCTATCCTGTTTGTAGAGTCGCTTTAAGTTGGAATCGACTGGACGGCAACTTTTTTTTTAAATAGTGACAGAAAAGTGGTAACAATGCTGTCAAACGCGGAAAACGTTTGAGACCTGGAGAAACAAGTCAGTCCTATCACTCTGGCTATTAAATTGTGTAAAAAGACAATTTGGGATTGCATTTAAGAACAGTAGTCGCTCAGGAACAGGTGACTGTAGCCTGAACACCATTGCCACCTAGTGGTGGTATGCCTTAAATGCAGGCAGAATACCTGAGCAGGCGCTGGCTCTCCAGTCCAGTGAACCACAAAGATTACAGGGGGCTCTTGTGTTTTTTTGTTTGTTTGTTTTTATTTTTAAAATGTCTGTGCCCTGAACAACAGAGAAGTGTGGTTCCCTAATAATGACCTTTTATATTTAATATGTGTTCCCGGGAAGGATTCACCATTTGTAATGTCAGTCTTAAAATTTAGCACCTGGGGAGAGGGGATTCTGTACGGTACACAGATTTTTTTTCAGTTTTCCAAGGACTTCGGTGTGCATTGTCTCATTTGACTCTTAACCACACCAGGTAGTAGTTTGACTTTCAGTTTTTTAATGAGGAAACGGGATTTGTCAGAGGAGCATTGATTAAGCAGCATGGACTTGTTAAGGCAATAAATGAGTTTTCAGAATGGTCTTAACCCCTGGCACGAATCAATGGGTGGTGTTTGAACCCAAGCTGGATGGTTCCAGGTCCTGGATCTGGGGACTGGAGAGGCCTATTGGGTTTTGCCCACCTTTCGATCCCAGAGAGGTTAGACTACTTGTCCAAGAATCCCGGAGAGCTGTTCACAGGCGTGGGCCATGAACCTAGGTCTCCTGAAGTTTAGAGTAGAGTTCCTCTCCCATCTTGTGCAGTTTCACCTTCTCTTCCTCCAAAGTAAATTCCATCTGAGGGAGAAAACACAGAAATGCAAAACACTCTGCCACAAGGCTCAAGGCTGTAACACCTCCCACCAGCCAAAGTCTCTGCTTTGCAACCACTCAGTCCAAAAGCCAGGGGTCCATCTTCCTTCCAGTTGATTCCAAGGAGGAAAAAACAGTGTCCACAGCTGGGAGATCTGCCTGCTCACCACCTGGCCTCCGATTCCCTGTTACCTTTTCATGCTGACTTCTCCCTTTCCAGAACATCAGTGTTCTGATGGCCCAGTGCCCTATCCAACTCACAATTCACTCATGCTGCTGTGGGCTGTCATGTCGATTTTGACTCACGATGACACTGTAGAACACAGTAGATGTGTACCATAGAGCTCCCTAGGCTGTAATCTTTATGGGAGCAGATCACTAGGTTTTTTTCTTCCATGGAGCCAATGATGAGTTAGAACCATAGACCTTTCAATTAGCAGCCAAGCGCTTACCATTGTGCTACCAGGGCTCTTCAATTCATTCATAATGTATCATAGTTCTATCATAATTCCTTCCTTCCTTCACTCCATTTATTGAGAGCCTATTGGGAAACCCTAATGGTGTAGCAGGTTAAGTACTACATCTGGTAATTGAAAGATGAGCAGTTCAAATCCCCCAGATGCTCCTGGGAAATTCTACAGGGCAGTACGACTACTCTGTCTATAGGGTCATTGTGAGCCAGCATTGACTTGACAGCAGTGGATTTGGGATTGGTTTTTTTGTTTTATTGAGTTCCTGGTGCAGTGGTTAAGAGGGGTGCTAACCAAAGGATCAGTAGTTCGAATCCACCAGGCATTCCTTGGAAACTGTATGGGGGCAGTTCTATTCTTTTCCTGTAGGGTTGCTAAACGCTGGACTCAACGTGATGGCAGTGGATTTGGTTTGGGTTTACTGTGTCCCAGAATACAGCGAAGAACAAAGCAAGCAAAATCCCTTGTCATGGATTGAATTGAACTATGTTCCCCCAGAAATGTGTATAGCAGTGTGGCTGAGCCATGATGCTTTGTTTTGTGTGGTTGTCTTCCATTCTGTGATTTTCCTATGTTGTAAATCCTAATTTCTTCCAGTAGTTAATATGGCAAAATTGGATATGTTAAAGAGGATTAGGGTGACACTATAACACTCTTACTAAGGTCACTTCCCTGATCCAACATACAGGGAGTTTCTCGGAGGTGTGGCTTGCACCACTTTTTATTCTTTTATATTGTAAAAGACAAAAGGAAAGGGAAGCAAGCAGGGAGTTAGAGACCTCTTACCATCAAAAGCAGAGTGTGTCTTTCAGAACCGAGGTTCCTGTGCTGAGATGCTCCCAGAAGGAGGAAAGACTGAAGCAACACAGGGACCTTCCTCCAGAACCAACAGAGAGAAAGAAAGCCTTCCCTCATAGATGGAGCCCTGAATTCAGATGACCAATCTACTGGACTGCGAGAGAATAAATTTCTCTTTGACAAAACCATGCACTTGTGGTGTTTCTGTTATAGAAGCACTAAACTGAGACATCCCTGTCCTCAGGGGACTTATAGTCTGGCAAGGAAAACATATGGAAAGCCTACGAACAAATAAATACATCAGGTGGGATGAGTTCCCCAAGGAAGAAAAAAGCAGATAATGGGGCTAGAGGTTAATAGGGAATATTCTTCATAGGGAAGGTCAGAAAAATAGCTGAATGAATGAATCAAAACTTCTTGACAAAATTTACACCTGAAATTTTGACCTGGGGAGATAATGCTTGGTGGAAATAATAGCCGCAAAGAAAACTCACAGTGACAGAAGCTCTAAATGATGAAACTTGGTATGCACCAGCCCCCCAAATCATCAAACCATACTGGATATATAACTTTAATTAGGAAAGAACTGATCTCAGTGACAATAGTTTCAGCAAGGTAAAATTCAAAATGGAAGTTTTTCCTGCGTCCTGTAGAAAATTGCTCAAGGAATTATCTTGTCTTAATTGCATTCACCCCAGAAAAATATTTTCTCAGTGAAAATTGATAATGTCAATAAACCTCATTGAAATTTTTTATTAAAAAATGGAGGCAAGAGGCAAATCCATAGACAGAAAGTAAATGAGTCGTTGCCAGAGGGTGGATGGAGGAAGGGGACTGAGAGTGACTGCTAACAGGCATGGGGTTACTTCGGGGGCTGATGAAAATATTCTGGAGTTAGACAGGGGTGATTGTTGCACTACACTGGGAATTTGCTAAAACCCACTGAATTGTACACTTTATTTTATTGTGTTTTACACGAAAATTTACAATGAGTTTATTGTACAAAAACTTATACATACTTTGTCATGTGGCCCAAGCTGCTCTCCCTACACTGTGACGGTACACTTCTCCCTTCCACTCCAAATTTCCCAGGTCCATCAAGCTCCTGTCCCCCTCTGTCTTCTCTTCTCACCCCTGGACAGGAGCTCCCCAGCCAAGAAGCACACTCTTCACCAGTATCCTTTTATGTCTTATAAGATCAGCTCAATCTTTGTCTGAGGATCTGGCTTCTGGAATGGTTTCAGTTCTGGGCTAACAGAGCCTGAGGGGGTCATGTCTTCTGGGGACTTTTCAGTATGTCAGACCATCAAGTCTGGTCTGTTTACTAGAGTTTGAGTTCTGTACCCCATGTTTCCCTGCTCCATTAGGGACTTTCTTGAGTGCCCTGTGAGGGGAATCATTGGTGGTAGCTGGGCACTGTCTAGTTCTTACATTCTCATGTTGACGTCATCTCTAAGTAGCAATCTTTATGTGGTCCTTTCTGAGTTGTATGCTTTTAAACAGTGAACTTTATGACACACAATTCTATCTCAACTTAAAACGGCTTGAAATTAGGGTCAAAAGTGTCCTCAGAAAGGCAAATCAAGACATCTTCTAACTTCTCTGGCATTTAGAAGAGCGGTGGGGCCAGGAAGACCAATGAGGCAGGCAGAATTCTAAGGATGATCCTTGCCTTTCTAAAATTCCTTTCTCTTTGAGCTTGGGTGAAACTGCAAATGTGATGGCTCTCTGAGAAGTCCCTAGGCTGTGTGAACAGTTAAGTGCTGCTAACCCAAAAGTTGCAGATTTGAACCCACCCAGAGGCACCTCAGAAGAAAGGCCTGGCAATCTGCTTCTGAAAGATCACAGCCTCAAGAACCCTATGAGGTGTTCTACTCTGCGTGCATGGCATCTCTGTGAGCTGGTGCTGACAACAACTAACAGCTACACCAACAACATCACTCCTGTGATTGTGTTACATGGTATGGCAAAAAGAAGGTTATCCAGGTGGGCCTAACCGATTACACAAGTCCTTTAACAGCAGGGAGTTTTCTCCAGGTGGGAGCAGGACAAGAAGTCAGAGACTGAAAGCATGAGGGGATCTGACATGACATCACTGGCTTTGAAGATGGAGGGGACCCTGTGCCAAGGAATGTGGGTACACTAGGAGCAGAGAGCAATCCCCGGCTGACAGCCAAGAAGAGAGCAGAGAAGAAGTCTAGACCCTATTGCTAACACCCTGAAATGAGCTTGGAAGTGGGTTTTCCCCCGGAGCCTATAGACAAGAGCCTGGCCCAGCCAACACTGTGATTTTGTCCTTGTAAGACTCTAAACAAAGAAATCAGCTGTACCTCCTCCAACTTCTGACCTTCAGAACTGTGATATAACAAATAGTTGTCATTTTAAGGTGATCATTTTATGGCAATTTGTTAGAGTGGAAGAAGGGTCCAGGTGGAATGTGGAGGATGGTTGTCTGCTCTCTCATTGACTTGAGGGCTAGTATACTAACAAAAATGTATAGTGATTGTTGGTCTACTTGTTTGCATACTGCATCAAACTAGGATCCTGTTAATCTCTCTGTCTCACACACGCACACACATACATACGTACACACACTATATTCAGGAGAAGTACAGAGTACAATATCATGATTCTCTTGAATATGAGGAAATCGTGGTGACTCAGTGGTTAAGTGCTATGTCTGCTAATGGAAAGGTCAGCAGTTGGAATTCACCAGGTACTCCTTGGAAACTCTATGATGCAGTTCTACCCTGTCCTATAAGGTTGCTATGTGTTGAAATTGACTCCACAGCAATGGATCTGTTTTTGGTTTTCTTAGGTGCAACAGGCTGTCCTGTCAGTTTTATATGTATCTATGATTTTTAAATTTTTTGTAACAGTGTCTGAGTAAATGAGAAGGAAGTGCAGGGCCTGGTACATGCATGATAAGTGCTCAGAAAAAAATTATATATGTTGAATGATTGCATTTGGGGACTGGGTGTTTAATTGTGAGAAAGCATGAGGCCCCCCAAGGTAAATCTAGAATGATAGAGGAGAAGTTTTTAGAAATCAGACTTCGTTTTTGTCAAAGGTTGTCTCTCTGCCTGACTATGCCGTGGTAGCCTTGCGGAAGGACTGAACACCTCATTGCTGGAGACATGTAAGTGGAGCAGAAGCAGCTAGGCAGGGAGCCCAGAAGTCCAGGCCCACATTTGGCTTGATCATGCCTGTATCCCACAGGGCTGGGACTGCACAGTGGTCACACACAGTCAGAGCTGACTAAACAATAGTAAACTGAATCGCACAAATGACAGATTAATAACTGAATACTGGGATGCACATGTCTTGGACCAAGCCTTCCCAGCCACCCTCCCATTGTAACTAACAAGAAGATAAATTTGTGAGGGCTAAATGCTTAATTGGAAACCCTAGTGGCATAGTGGTTAAGTGCAATGTTTGCTAACCAGAAGGTGAACAATTCAAATCCACCAAGCAGTCCTTGAAAAATGTAGAGGGCAGTTCTATTCTGATCTATAGGGTTGCTGTGAGTTGGAATCAACTTGACGGCAATGGATTTGTTTTGTTTTTTTTTTTTTTTAATGCTAGATTAGAGACAGCAGATTGTATAGTTTAGTGGAGGAGTGGTCCAAAAGGCTTCAAGGGGTGAGGCTCAGGGGAGATTGCCACAGAATTGAGACCAAGAAGAAAGGGGGGTATCAGTAAGTTGAGAGGAGGAGGAAGACCAGCACTCACAGCAGACAGTGGGCAGAGGGGACAACGACCCCCAGGGGAGCCCCTAGTGAAGTCTCTTACCTTCCTGAGACTGCAGAGCATTGGGCCTGGACAGTCTTGAGCTCACCCTGGCTTTGTCACTTGCTGGCTGTGTGAGAATGAACCAGCGCCTTGGCTGCCCCTGGGCTCAGTGTTCCCATCTGAAAAATGGGACAAGCCATGGTCACTTTATTGGATTGTCAGGAAGACTTTCAGTATACAAGAACATAGGTGTTCCACAAATAGCAGTCAAGATTACTCTGCTGTTGGTGCAGGCGTGCCCACGTCCTGAGGGGCAAGGCAACTGAGAAACCTGCAGGCAGCCCCAGAAAATTGGGGATCTTTATCTGGCAAGCTGCAGCAAGGAAAATCTCTCTCTCTTCTCTTTCCCTCTCCTTTTGGCTCTGGGTTCCCATCCCAGGCAGCTGAAACTGCAGCCACTCTGAGATGAGAGCAGCTGGGCAGCAACAGAGAGCAACAGAGGCACCGAACTCCATCTGTCCCCTTCACCCCACTCTGTCCCCTTGACCCCCACCACGGTAGGTAGAATCATACAAAGCAAGAGCTGAGGACCCCAAGTGTGGCTCTGAGCATACTCTGCTCTTGCCCACAAACTCTGAACTCTAACAAAGAAAAGCAAACGTGCTCAAAGACAGCACAATCCCTGACCTACCCCTCCTAAAAAACTGTAGCCTTCATTCAAACTACAGCACATCCCAACACTAGAAACCGCCCTTGCTGCTAGACTTGGCTGGCACCCAGCCTCAGGGAACGTGCTCAGCCTCAGGGAACGTGCTCAGCCTCAGGGAACGTGCTCGGCCCCAGGGAAGGTGGCTACAGGTCTGTGCGCTGAGCTCGGTGGACTCCTGGGCTGACCCTGGCTTCCCTGTCTCGAGGCTGCCGCTGCACTCGTGAGTGACAGTGGATACAGGCAATGACCTAGAGGCTCCCAAGTCAGCAGCCTGTACTCTGGTCACTTTGCTAAGGACCTCTGGGTAGATGATCAGTTAGCTGCCGGCACTGAGAAATGGGCAGCGACTCACGACTGGTGAAGTGACTTTCAGAATGTGTGTCTCTAGATGCATTTTACAAATTCATTTATTTATATGAAAGGTTGTCATGGGCTCTCAGAGAATGCGGTCCCTTGGAGAGCTTACCCAGGTCAGGCTCCGGCAAAACTAAGCCAGACCAAGAGGTGCTGTGCCTGAACCCCAGACTCCCCAGACCCAAAGGGGCTGCATGTGTTGTCGTGCCTGTGCTGAGCCCCCATCACTAGCACAAGGAGCAGGTTGGCTGTGGTGTCCTAGGGTATGGGGCCTACCTCTGGAAATGAAATCTCTGCTTCTCTTCAGGATACATTGCTTCCTGGATCCCTCATCTCCTTTCACTCTGGGGAGCGGGCCTCCTTAATGAGGTCTCCCCACACTTTCCCCTTGCACTGACCCCCCAAGAGGCATGTAACAAGGAACACAGGGATCTCAGGGTCTGAGAGTCATTCTGCAACTTCATGCAATAAATACTGGCTGGTCATCTTCACTTCTGAATCCAGCCCCCTCCTTTTATAGCACCTATTATTATCCCCATTTTACAGATGAGGACATTGAGGCTGGAGAAGTAAAATGCCCAGGGTCATATAGCTAGTTGGTACTGACTTGATACCAGAATATAATAATGATCTCTTGTTTCGCTTCTTCTAGTCCCTGTGCAGTAAGCTGAAAAATGAGCCCTCCTAAAGATGTTGATGTCTGAATCACCAGAACCTGTGACTATGATACCTCCTTCACATGGTACAAAGAGATTTTCCAGGTGTCGTTAAATTAAGGACCTTGAGATGGGGAGATTATCCTGGAGTTTCTGGCTGGACCCTAAATCACCAACGTCCTCGTAAGAGGAAAGAAGAGGGAGATTTGACTACAGAAGAGAAGGCAATGTGATGATGAAAGCAGAGATTGGAGTGATGAGGCCACAAGCCAAGGAATGCAGGCAACCTCTAGAAGTTAGAAGAGGCGAGGAATGGATTCTCCCCTAGAGACTCCAGAAGGAGCCAGCCTGCTGACACTTTGATTTTAATCCCTCAAGACTCATTTCAGACTCTGACTTCCAAAACTGGGAAAGAATAAATGTGTATTGCTTTTAAGCCACCACGTTCCACTACAGCAGAAACAGGAAATGAATATATCCTGCTAAGCTCTAACTCTTGTATGGACCTTACAAAGTGGAGGTAATTTTTCCTATCTAACAGATAGAGAAACTGAGGCTCAGAGAAGCTAAGTGACTTCTCAAGGCCACGTGGTCAATGGGAAGCAACTGGGATTTGGATGTGGGCATTTCAACAGACCTACTACACAGGGTAAAGGTAGGGGCCAAATCCAGGCCTCCAGACTACTGCATCTAGACTACTTCCACTTTACTAGCTGTGTGGCTTTGGATAGGTTAGTTAAATCCTTTGTATCTCAGTTTTATTGTCTGTAAAATGGAAATCATAACACAGCCAGGCACACATAAACAGGCAACCCATTTTATTCATAACGGTTATTAGTGTTATACCAAACTGCTATGAGGTTATGTTTAATTGTGCAGTTAGTGCGCAGGGCCAGGGCTATGCTCCATACACTTCTGCTCCTGCGTCATCCGACACTGTCAACACCATCTCCAAGAGAAGCTGGGAGAAGTCAGGCTGCCCAAAAAGCTTAGGGTTGGTAACAGAGGCTGACTGTTGGCCAGCATGCCTACAGCTTCCCCAGCCCCCTGCCTAGTGTCTCTGCCTTTCGTAAGGTGAGCCCTTGCTCTGCCTCCCAGGAAAGTGGAATCATGCAGGGTTAATTTGGAGGCATCCTTGGGAAAGGTACACATTGTCAGGAAAGGACTGTGTCTCTCTTCACTCTGTCAGAGTTACAATGCAGTCTCCTCGCCAGGCCATAAAGGACCAAGACATAGGACAGTGCATTTGGCAAATGTGCTGTGTACTACACTGCATCCCAGGAGCGGGGCCTTCTCCTAGCCCTGCTACCACATTCATGAGTGAGTCTGCATGAGGTGCCTCCCTCTGGGGGTCCAGTTTCCCTTTGGGCAAAAAGAGGTACTTGATGTTCATAATCAAGACTTGTTACACGGATTAAACACTTTATAACTGTTAACTGATTTAAGCTTCACAACAGCCCTATATATATGCTGTTGTTGTTAGGTGCCACCAGGTTGGTTCCCACCCACAGTGACCCTGTGCACAACAGAGCGAAACACTGCCCAGTCCTGTGTCTCCCGCAGGATCATTGGTGGACCTGAGCCTATTGTTGCAGCTGTGTCAGTCTGTCTTCTTGCCGGCCTTCCTCTTTTTTGCTGACCCACTATTTTGTGAAGCATGATGCCCTTCTCCAATGACTGAGCCCTCCTGATGACAGGCCCAGAGTACACAAAACATAGTCTCACCATCCTTGCTACTAAGAAGCATTCTGCTCATACTTATTCCAAGGCATATTTATTCATTCTCATCTGTGCTGCATTTAACATTCTTCACCAGCACCGCAAATTCAAAGTCATCAATGCTTCCTCTGTCTTCCCTATTGCTTGTCCAGCTTTCACACCCATATGTGACTTGGAGCAGATGTCTTCCAGGGGACATCTTTGCTTTTTAACATTTTAAAGAGGTATAAGTAGGTGCTGTTATCATCCCCAATTTATGGATGTAAAAACTGAGGCCCAGAAAGGTCAAATTGTTTTGCAGTGTCACTTTGCTAGCAACTGACAGGGTTGGAACTTGAACCCAGGCAGCCTATTTTGCAGATGCTACTTTCTTAACCATGATACGTGAGACAGGCAAATTTTTCAGGCTGAAGAATTACTTGACGGCTGGTTTAAATGCACCTAGCAGAGCCTCTTCTCTAGTGATTATGAGTCAGCAGGTTTGGAGGTCTGGGGAAGCCCAGGAGGCTGTCATTTTTAATAGTTCCCCAAGTGATTTCCAGATAGTACCTGGGCTACACTGGAAATTGGAGGCCTAGGATGTTTCCCAGTTTAGAAAAAAACAAAACACAACGACATCAAGTGTTGGGGCAACAAGGAACACGAGATGATTGGTAGCACAGAGCCTCCACAGCTCACCAAGGATACCCACCCTCATCCTGGTGTTTTCCCATCAACCTGGGGTTCCCTTGAGCCTGATAGCACAGTTACTTGAGGGGACTGGCAGGCAGAACTTCCTGTTCCTGTTCCTGTTTGCTAAAGACGAAGGTGACCTCCTCGCAGATCTTCAGCTTGAAGAACGAAAGCCTATCCCTGAGGACAACTGGGATATGGCTCCAGGTCTGCTCTCCAGTTTGTAGAAATTCACTTCTATTGCGGAGGAAGTGAACTGCCATACGGCACTCGCCTTGCTGGAGCTCCCAGTCAGCACCAAAGAAAAGCAAAGGTCTCACAGAGGAATGTGCCTGCCCTTTTGTCCATCCAAATGTCTGGGCTCAGCCCCATGCATGGAGGAGCAGGATGGGGACAATAGAATGACTTTTGGAATTGTCTTGACTTGACGAATCATCTGCCTTCCCCTTCAATTATCCTCAGCCTGCAGGCTACAGAGAGCAGTTAACTGAGCTGGGTGGCTGTATTTACAATGTAGGGACAGAGATGAAGGAGAAGGGCCGGGCCAGGACACTCCAGGGCCAGAGAAATGGGCCTGCAGAGTTGCTGTGTCTGGAATGTTATTTATGGCACTGGCCACCAGGGCTGATTCCTACTTTCCTTCTCCTCCATCTGGCCCTCCCTGGCAGGGCTCCCTTCTCCACTTACCACTGGCAGGGCCATATGTCCTGCCAGCCCTCAGGGGATCTGCAAGTGGCAGGGACAGGGAGGAAATATGAGAGCTAATTTCTTTTCTCCAGACCCTCAGGTAGAAACTCCATGCTCTGGGTGATGCACAGTGGATTCAGAATGTCAGGATTCCTTCTGGAACTGGAGGCCAGGAGCCACCTGTCCTTCTCACTCTTGGCCCATCCCTTAGTTAGATGATTGGTTCAGGCTTTGTCTGGCCATAAACAAGCTCCCTAAAAGGCAAGGATGCCACCTGTTTGGGCCCTAAGTCTGATTATCTTGCATTTGAATCTCCAAAATAGCACCCTGCATCCCAGCCATCCATGTTTGTACCTGCCGCCCTTCCATCAGAGGTGGAAGCTTTCTTCTTTCTCTTGAATCTGGGCAGACCTTGTGACTTGCTTTGTAAACTGAAGAGAAAGGAAGAAAATCTGAACGGTTTGAAGAGAAAGGATAAGACTAAGAGACAGTGAGAAAAGTGAAGAAAAATCTTGGAACAAGAGGAAGGAGGCCCAAACTGCGTTGCACTTGAGAGCTGTATCACAGTCCTGATTTTGTTTTTAATTTCATTTTCCCTTTAAATCTGTGGCATTTAGTGTGGAATATGGTGGGAGTGACCATGACACCGGACAGTTCTAGCCCTTCAAAAGGCCTACCAGGTTCAGCTTTTGTACCTTCTGGGGAAGCCAAGACTGAGATTTCAAAAAGCTCAGCTGGATTACCTGTCAGCTAGAGGCACTTGCTGATCTGCACCATAAGTATGCTGTCAGCAAAATCCAGACTTTGAGTGGTGAGCCACCATATCTGGTGCTAAACACGGTGAGTGGAGCCTTGATGGACCTTCCAGCCTTGCCCAGCCACCAGCTGAATGCAGCTGAGTCAGTGACCCCATCCACCAGGAAAAACCACAGACAAGACTTACAACACAGCCAGCAACCGGGTAAGTAAATGAAGACTGGAATTATATAAATGGATTGCCAGCCACAAGACTTGCATCTGTAGGGAAGCGTCTCACGAACAGGAGAACCCCAAAGAGGTGAAAGATTATCCAGGGGAAACACGGTGGCCATGCTGAACAGAGGAGCTGAAAACCTGGAGTGCAGCTAAGTGGAAGCGGCTTGAAGGGGCTGGAGCTGTCTAAACCAAAAGCCAAACCCATTACCCCTGAGTCAATTCTGACTCACAGTGACCCTATAGGACAGAGTAGAACTGTCCTGTAGAGTTTCCAAGGAGCGCCTAGAAAAGTCTTGAAACAGAGCCTCCAATTCTGCCTTCCGGGACAGAGCCTCACTGCTGGATTGGAATCGAACTTGAGCAGCCGAATAGGGATGGCAGAAATGAAGTGATGAGACAGGCCAGATAGTGAATGTGCCTGTTGTTAGAGCCCTGGTGACACAGTGACTAAGAGCTCAGCCACTAACCAAAAGGCTAGCAGTTGGGATACACCAGCCACTCCTTGGAAATCCCAAAAGCAGTGTTCTACTGTATGCTATAGGGTAGGGTAGACTCCAACTTTGAATTGGAATTGACCCAATGGCAATGAGTTTGGTTTTGTGGTTTTTGTGCCAGTTATTAATTTATCGCCGCTCAGCTCCAAACCATCCTCCCTTTCCAGCTTATATCAATTGAGCTACCAAGCAGTTCTATGTATCTCCCAGTTTCGTCCACCAAAAAGATCTAGAAACAGTGATCGACCTAATGCCATTGGTTGATCTTTGTCACTAAACAATGTGGAGCTCAGACTGTGGTCGTGAAATATCACTTTCCACAAAAGAACCAAGACTTCCTGGAGAAATGCCTGGTTTCAAGTCCGCAGCAGGCAAGGCACAAGATGAGTTTGTACGAAGCCTGACAATTAAGTTCACAAACTCACCCTAGAACAAGTGCTACCTACCTCATTGCTGAATATCACTATAGTCACCTTTGAAGTCCTCCCCTTGGGAAGCTGTGGACCAACACCAGTCCACCCTTCAAAGGAATGGCCATCAGAGTTGTCCTCGTATTACCCTTGAAGTCCTGTATGTTATCAAAATGTCTTCCTTTCAATACACCCTTTATCTTCAGGTAAAGAAAAAAGTCATTGGAGGCCACATCAGGTGAGTAGGGAGGGGGTTCCAATACAGTTATTTGTTTACTGGATAAAAACTCCCTCACAGACAACTCTGCAATTAAGTTCACTAACTTGCCACTGGGCTACTGTTGTGTAATGACCATTCCAGAAAGAGTTCCAAAATTTCTTTGAAGGTGGACTAGGCACTGGCATCAGTGCATAGCTTCCAAGGGGAGTACTTTGAAGTTGACTGTAGTGATACTGAGCAAAGAGGTACCGAGGTAAGTAGCACTTCGAACAATTAAGTTCAGAGACTTAATCATCAGACTTCATATGACTAGGTTGTACCAGATAGCTAGGAAATTCTCAGACATTACCAGGAACATGTCAAAATGAGCCAGGGGTCAGTTTGAAGAGGATTCGACCAGACAACGTGAACTTTAATTGCAATGGATTCAAATCAAATACGTTTCAATCTTTGTTTTCATGAAAATAGTTGGTCACCTTGTTAAAGAACCAATTCACTATCTTGGAAACTAGTAAGAGAAAGACAAGAATCAAGTGTTTGTCATGCCTTTCCTATGGATTGTATCACTGAGTAACTAAACTGCAAATGAAGAGACATGTCTCCTTACAAAAGTATTGCAATCAATCAATGAATAATAGAACTAAGACACTGTGATTTTGCTACCCCCAGTGAATTAAGTGATGTAGACATTGAGCACCAGTGGTAACAGCACAAAAAGAGAGAGAAACTCAAACATTACAGGGTCACACCACCACCTAAAATGTTGCCAAAGTCTGATCAAACCTCTAGGCCTAGCTGCCAATTTGCTGGCAATACGGGGGACAAAGGAACTTGTTGAACTGCACCATGAGTGTACTGTCAGCAAAATCCAGACTTTGAGGAACCCTGCAGGTCAAACATACAAGGTGCTTCAGTGAATCAACTGTCAGAGACGGCAGTGGGGGAGGGAATAAAAGAATAGAGGGTATGGTGAACACACTCCCCTGAGGAGCCACGGCTGTGTATAATGCCCTCTCCTTGAGTGAACGTGGAACCTGTGACTTGCTTCTAGCCAACAGAATGTGACATAGGCAATGCAGTATCACTCCCGTGATTGTATTTTGATACATAAGACTCCATTCTACCTGACTGGGGGACAAAAAAACATCCATTGCTGTTGAGTTAATTCTGACTCACGATGACCGTGTAGGACAGAGTAGAACTTCCCCATATGATTCCAAAAACCACTTGGTAGATTTGAACTGCTGACCGTTTGGTTGACAGCCATAACTCTTAACCACTATACCACCAAGTCTTCCTTTGGCTAACTAGAGGGAGAGATTTTTCCACTAGTCTTGAAGAAGCAAACAGCCCCATGTTGTGAACTGCTTATGGAAAGGGCCCACAGTAGGGAACTGTGAGCAGCCTCCAGGGCTGTAGGATGACTGCAACCAATAGCTAGCCAACATCTGAGGCCTTCAGTTGTAGGAAATTCAGTCTACCAACAGCCTGAAAGAGGTTAGAAGAAGATTCTTTCCCACTTAATCTTCCACATGAGACTACAGCCCAGACAATATCTTGGTTACAACCTTGTAAGGGCTTCAGCAAAGAACTCAGGTAAGCTCTGCCCAGCCTTTTGACTCACAAAAGCTGTGAGATAATACATGTGTGTTGTTTTAAGCTGCTAGATATGTGATAAATGATTATGCAGTGTCATGGTTAAGGTTGTGTGCCATCTTGGCAGGGCTACGATTTTCAGTATTTTGGCTGTTCTGTAATCACGTAGTTTGGTAGTTATGGAATGATGTAATTATCCTCCATTTTGTGATATAATGTAATCATCTCCATGATTGGATCAAATGTGATCAGCCGATCAGTTGCAAGGGGCATTTCCTTGGGGCATGGCCTACATTCAATACATGCAGATGTTCTGACAAAGCTTGGTTGCTTTTGCTTGCTCTGTATTCTGCATCCACCTTGTCATCATCTGACCTCTGGTTCTTTGGACTTGAGCCAGAGGCCTACCATGTTGCCTGCCAATCTTGGGTTTGTCAGCCTCTGTGGCTTGAGTCAACAGCCTGCCGTCTGACCTGCTAATTCTAGGTTCATCAGCCCCTGCAACTAAATGAGTCAGGGAAAGCTTCCAGCCTGACTCCTGACCCATGGACTTGGGACTTGGGACTTGCCAGCCTCTACAACCATGATTAATGCTTATGGAAGCAGCAGTCAAGAAATTAAAAGACACAGTGCACTGGAAAAATCTGCTGCAAAAGATCTTTTTGAAGCGTCCAAACCTAAAGATCTCACCTTGAAGACTAAGGTGCTCCTGATCCAAGCCGTGGTATTTTCAATCACATCACATGCATGCAAAAGCTGGACAATGAGTAAGGAAGATAGAAGAATTGATGCCTTTGAATTGTTGTGTTGAAGCATGCCATGGACTGCCAAAAGAACAAACAGATGTGTTCTGGAAGAAGTACAACCAGAGCGCTCTTTGCAAGCAAAGACGGAGGGAATGCGGCTTACTACTTTGGGTATGTTGTCAGGAGGGATCAATCCCTGGAGAAGGACATCATGATTGGTAAAGTAGAGGGTCAGTGAAAAAGAGAGAGACACTCAGTAAGATGGATTGACACAGTGGCTGCACAATGGGTTTAAGCATAACAACAATTACGGGCACGGCACAGGACCGAACAGTGTCTTGTTCTGTTGTACACAGGGTTGCTGTGAGTCGGACCCAACTTGACGGCACCTGAGAACCACGTGAGCTATTTCCTTGAGACAAATCTTTCTGTGTCTCTCTTTCCACCTCATGTGGAAAGTAAACACAAAGAAGTCCGCGTGTACTTTGCTTACAGGTTAATCTGCCCCGACTGTATAGTCTAGAGATACACACTTGGGTTATAAAATTCCATGGATGTTGGAACACTCAACCACTGCTGATGGGAATGTGAAGTGCGTGCAGCTGCTGTAGGAAACGGTTTAGCAGCTCCTCAAAAAGTTAAACGGTAAGTCAGCTCTTAGGTACATACACAAAATAATTGAAAACACAAACACTCAGACACGTACTTGGACATCGATATTCACAAGACATTCTGTCTTAGTCATCTGGTACTCTCTAACAGAAGTCCCATAGGCAGATGGCTTTAGCAAACAAAAGTTTATTCTCACACAGTCAGTAGGCTAGAAGTCTGAATTCAGGGTACCGGCTCCGGGGAACACACTCTGTGTCAGCTCTGGAGGAAAGCCCTCGTGCTGGTTGCATCAGTCTTTTATTGGTCAGGCCTCATCTCGGCACAGGAACCTCAGGTCTGAAAGGATGCCCTCTGCTCTCGTGCTGCTTTCTTGATTGTATAGGGTCTCCAACTCTCCACTTGCCTCACTTTTCTTTTATCTCTTGTAGGAGCAAAGGGTAAAAGATGGTGCAAGCCGCACTCCAGGGAAAGTCCCTTTACACTGGAGCAGAGAGGTGTGACTTTAGGAAAGGTGTTGCGGTCCCACCCTAACCGTCTTTAATATAATCCAGTCTACTAGCCACAGGCAGAGACTAGGATTTACAGCATAGTAAAATCATGGGGCAATTACACAATACTGGTGTTAGAGATTTTTGGATGTAGTGGGTTTTGTTTAATCGAAATTATGTAGTAGAGGAAAAACCAGAGAGAGGAAAAGAAAGAAAAAGAAAGAGTTTATTTGCATCCAGTGCAGCTTTACAGAGTTCCCAGGAGGGAGTCTGCAAAACTATGCGTTGGCTGGGGAGCTAGGGGATTTATGAAGGGTGGAGGTGGATCTTGTTGAGGACGGTTACTGTTGGTAAGTAACCAATGGGATTGTGGTCGATTGGGACCATTAGATTAGCATAAGGAGTGTCGTTTCAGTGGGGTGAGGTGAGGAGAGGACTAGTAGAGCCTGTGCAGGAGCAAGTGGCAGTCAGTCTCATTTGGATGAGAGAAAAACAATCAGGGACTCTCCAGGGGTGTTCGAGGCGGTTAGGGGAATAGCTGGATTGGGCCAGCTGGGGGAGGTGGCCCTGGGTTTCAGCCTAACAACTGGGTATCATGGCCCAGCCAAATTGCTACACACACTTTTGAGGGGACACAATTCAATCCATGACACATTTATTCAGCTGAAAGGTATAACCAACCCAAGTGTCTATCAACAGATAAATGGATAAAAGACATACAAAACAAACATAATGAAATTCTTTTCAGCCATAAAGAAAAGTAGTTCTGATACACGTACAACACACATGAACCTTAAAGACATTATGATGGGTGAAATAAGACACGTAAAGATAGATATCACATGATTCCACCTCCATGAAATATCTAAAATAGGCAGATGGCTAGAGACACAAAGCACATAGGAGGTTACCAGGGTCTCAAGGGAGGGGAGAAAGAGAATTACTGTTGATGGGTTCATTCAGAGCTTCTATTTGGAGTAATGAAATATTTTGGAAATACGAAATGGTTGCAAAATATTGTGAGTATAATTAATGCTACTAAATTGTGTACTTTAAAATGGTCAAAATCCCATACAGTGTGCATATTTTATGGTTCTGTGTGTTTATAGGAGGTGGTCCTACTGGTCTTTTTCTAGATGGGAGAGAAGAGAGTGGAGAGGAAGGGTCAGACACTTGTTGAGGGGGCAGTAGAAGTATGGAATGGAAAGGAGGAGAGTGCTGTCACTGGATTGGGAGAGCAGAAGGAGCTGCCAATATGTGGGCATGAAAAACTAATTTGGATCGTATACTTTCACTTAATCACAATAAAATAGTAAAAAATACTTTAAAAATGGTCAAAATTCAACCCAGATGCCCAACAACAGAGGAATGGGTAGGTAACCTATGGTGTATACACTCAACGGAGCGCTATGCAACGATAAAGAACAACGATGATAGCAGGGAACATCTCTTAACCTGGTTTCAACTGGAGGACATTATGCTGATGAACATAGTCAGTGACTGAAGGACAAATATTGTATAAGACCCCTACCGATAAGAACTTAAAAGCAGACTCAGGCTAACAAGAAAGACTCTTTGATGGCTGCAGGAGTGGGGAGGGCGGGAGGGAGAGGGGGGAGGGTTTAGATTAGATAGTTGTTAGAAATTTAGTTGGGTGAAGTTGGTGACGGCACATATTAGTAAGAGGGTCAATATTAACAGCACTTCAACACAACTTGTGTGCTCCTCCCATTTTAACCCAATATTGCAAGGACAGAGTAGCTGGGGCAGGGGCTGCAGACTGTGCTGTCAGGGTAAATCGAGGCCAATTGGCACAACTAGCGTTTTGCTAATGAGGACTCTACGCACCCCACATTGGTGAGTGGCGTCTGGGGCCTTAAAAGCTGCCAAGCTGCCATCTAAGGGTACAGCAAATGGTCCCAACTTAGCAGGAACAGATGATCACCGAGGTCCATAACGACATGGGGGAAAGAGAACCCAGAAGACAGAGAGACCCACGTGAGTGGGTGTCTACATCGACTTGTGACCAGAAGAACCAGATGGTGCCTGGCCACCACCAGTGATAGCCACGATGGAGCTCACAAAGTTAAGTCTCACTGGCAACACAAGAATAAATAGGGATACACCCTGAGATCTCTACTAAAAGACCACAGCTGATGGTCCAGGGGCTTCAGAGTTCCCCTGGGAGCAAGGCCCCTGGCCTTGATGCTGCTCTGTCCATAAATTATAATGAAGGTCAACTTTTCAAAAAGCAATGGATTGGACTTGGCAATGCAGAGTGACCATATTTTGAGGGCATTTTATGGTTCTAGGCATCTGTAGGATGTCGTCCTGTTGACCTCATGCTGGAGGAAGGGGAATGGGTAGAGAGGAGAAGATAGGAGACTGTTGGGAGGATAGGACATGTATGGAGCAGAGAGGAAGAGTGTGCTGTCACTGGGCAGGGAGAGCAGTGGAAGCTGCATATAGGTGAGCATGCAAATTTATATGGGAATGTACATTTTCATTCAGTCGTAATGAAAAAAGATTAAAAAATGGCCAAAATAGCGAATTTTATGTTATACGTATTTTCCCACAAGGAAGCAAAACAAATAAGAATTCCAAAGTGATGACTATCAGAGTCAGGATGGTGGCCACTGCTGATGGGAGGCAGAGCTGGGATGAGGATGGGAGAGAGTGTTGGCCTTGTAATAATTCACTATAGTTTTATTTTCTCTGATCTCTCTTGTCTGGTTTTATACTACGGTGAAATGATTTAAAAATTTTAAATGAATTGGAATTGTCGACACATGGATTCGACTTGGCAACACAGAGAGATCATATTGTGTATGCCCTTTGTGATTCTATGCATCTATAGGATGTTGTCCTGCTGACCTCTTATTGGAGGTGGAGGAGAGAGTGGAGAGGAGGAGATAGGAGATTGTTAGGAGGATATGACATGTACAGAACAGAGAGGAAGAGTGTGCTGTCACCAGGCAGGGAGAGCAGTGGGAGCTGCATGTAGGCGGTCATGCAGATTTATATGGGAATGTACATTTTCACTCAATCATAATAAAAAAAATTCAAAAGTAACTGTAAGACTAATAGCTAAGATTCTTTGAGCTCATTCTATGTGCAAATCGCTGCTCTAAGCCCGTCACTTGTATTGACTATTTTAATTCTCCCAGTAGCGTGATGTGGTTAGTATTGTTATTATCTTTCATAAAGGGGAAAGAGGCACAGAGAGGCTAATAGATTTGTCCAAGGTCCCACAGCCACAAAGTGGCTGAGCCAGGATTTGCGGAGGGCCATGTAGCTTTTGAGTCTGTGCTCCCAAATGCAGCAGTAAAAACAGACTCTGATTGGATAGAGGGGTGGAAACTCCCAGGAGGACAGCCTGGCCACCTTCCTTATCCCAGTGGACTGTGCCAGTGAAGAAGCCTCAGTAGTAAGAGTTTTTTGAAGTACCACCAGTTCACGAGGTATGGAATCGATTCTGATTCATAGAGACGCCATGTGTGTCTGAGTAGAGTTATGTTTCATAGCTTGTCAGTGCTGAGTTTTTCCAAATAGATAACCAGGCCTTTCTTCTAACATGCCTCTCAAACCCAAACCCACTGCCATTGAGTCAGTTCTGACTTATAGTGACCCTATCCAAAACAACAAACCCACTGTTGTTGAGTCGATTCCGACTCATAGCAACCCTATAGACAAAGTAGATCTACACCCATAGAGTTTCCAAGGAGTGCTTGGTGGATTCAAGCTGCTGACCTTTTGGTTAGCTGCCACGGCACTTAACAGTTATGCCATCAGGGTTTCCAGAGTGCCTCTAAGTAAACTCAAACCACTCACCTTTTGCACAGCAGCTGAGCACTTAGCTGTTTGCACCAACCAGGAATTCCTATATTAAGGTAGGAGTTTTAAACCAGGATGCCCCATGAGCTTCATTCATTTCTTTGTCTTTACAAAGGACCTACTGTGTTCTAAGCACCGTGTCAGGGTGTTGGGACCCCAGCTATGAGTACAATAACCAGGAATTCCTTCCCTTAATGAGCTTGCATGCTAAACCATTCTAGGTCTCAGTTTTTCCAGCTATAAACTGCATACTTGAAAATATAATTAGGTAGTTAAAAAGAAAATGAGGAGCATAAGAAACGCTCACAGGTGATGACGGACGGACCCAACCCGGACTACAACGTGAATCACCTCTGCAGCAGCAGCAAGAGCAAGAAGCAAAAGCAGCAGAGTCAGCAGGCTATAAACTTGTAGCATTCCTTGAACTTTACTGTTTTTGCCTTTAAATCGGTCTTAATTGAATTATTCAGGATAATAATGACTGCATCCTCTGGCAGGTGAGATCAGAGGGCTGCCCCAAACAATGTCATACAAGGAAGCAGCAGTCACTGGGGAAAAGCTTGTCTGTGGCATGGTTTGCCATGTAGAGGGGATGGCCAGGCTCCATTTATAGGAGAAATCATGCCTTCAGCCCCAACAGCACCAGACATGGGTGTGGGTGTGGGTGTGTGTGTCCAGGAATGCATCAGCAACCATCTACCTAAAGATCACAAACTCATGTATGCCTGGGAGCAAAAATGAAAATTCACAGCACAGATGGCTCTCTTGAGGAGGTTTTCTCCACAAGTGGGAGGAGGTAATGGGCTACAGAATTAGATAACTGTTCTAGATGTGCTGAAGGGAAATATGAGAAAAGGTGAGACCCAGGGTGTCTACTTAAGGAACATCTGGTTTATTTTTGTTACAGCCAGTACTTCACTGTGTCTTGTCCATGAGACAGTGCCCTCGTGCACTCTCCAAAGAAAACCCAAGCCCATTGCCATTGAGTCAATTCTGACCCGTAGCTACCCTACAGAGTAGAACTGCCCTGTGGAGTTTCCAAGGAGCACCTGATGGATTTGAACTGCCAACCTTTTTGGTGAGTAGCCATAGCACTTAACTTCTACGTCATCACAGGGTTTCCTAACCTTAGAAATACAGAAACCTGCAGACACCATGCTGGTCATGGGGGGTACTGCTACACTCGTTTCCTTCCATTCCCGTAGAGACGCAAACCAGAACCAAATCTGAGTCTTGTCAATTCAGTGAAGGTAATTCTGACTCACAGTGATCTTATAGGACAGAACAGAACTGCCTCACTGGATTTCCAAGGCTGTAATATCCTTCAGATGCTGACTGCCATGTCTTTCTCCCTTGGAGCTGCTGATTTTAATGACCAACTTCTCAGATAGCAGCCGAGCTAACACACTTCAACCACTATATCATCAAGGCTCCTTTTGTGGTGACATGAGAGGTTTTATTAAAGGTTCTGGAATCTCGTAAAGAAGGGGAACTGCAACTAGAAACTTTTTACAAGTCGTGTTGTTATTGTTAGTCACCACTGAGTCAACTCAAACTCACAGCGACCCACATACAACAGAACCACCTTCACGACCGTTGGGATATTTGAGTTTCTTGTTGTGTCCATTGTGTCAATCTATCTCGTTGAGGCTTTTCTTGCCTTCACTGGCCTGCTGCTTTATCAAAGACAGTGTCCTTCTCCAGCAGTCCGTCCTTCCTGCTGTCATGTCAAAGTAACCAAATTGTTAAGTCTCAGTATTCTGTGATCCACAAAATTTTCATTGGCTGATTTTGGAAGTAGACCACCAGGCCTTTCTTCCTAATCTCTCTTAGTCTGGAAACTCTGCTGAAACCTGTCCACCACGGATGTCTGAAATATCGGTGCTTCCAGCATCACAGCAACATGCAAGCCATGACAATATGACAAACGGATGGATGGGTGGCAGTTGCAAGCCACAGTATACTGATTTCCAAGAGGGGGCACCTGCAAGTATTCCTGTAACCTAGACCCTGACTTCCATCTTTAGTAGTGGCTTCATGTATTTAGATTCCTCAAAGTTCGTTGTTCCCCACATTGGCTACTTTATAAACCCACAGCTGCTGAATACCTATGTCCACTGCTTTAGTCATCTAGTACTGCTCTAACAGAAACACCATGAGTAGATGGCTAGAGCAAAGAAAAATTTATTCTTACACAGTCCAGTAGGCTGCAAGTCCGAATTCTGGGTGTCCACTACAGAGGAAGGCTTTTCCCCTTAACAATTGGTTCTGGAAGCAGGTCCTTATGTTGCATCAGTCTTTAGTCACGGGTCATCTTTGCTCATGAATTTCTGGTCTGAAAGATGTGCTCTACTCCTAGTGCTGCTTTCTTGATAGTATGAGGTTCCCAACTTTCTGCTTGCTTCCCCTTCTTTTTATCTCTTGCAGGATGAAAGGATAAAAGGTGATGCAAGCCACGCTCCAGGGAAACTCCCTTTACATTGGAGCTGGGAGGTAATTTGAGGAAGGGTGTTGTTGTCCCACCTTAATCCTCTCTAACACAGACTACTCTGTTAACCACAGGTAAAAATTAGGATTTACAGCACAGAAAAATCACAAAAGGAGGGCAATCACAGAATACAGGGAATCATGACCTAGCCAAATTACTACACATTTTTTGGGGGATACAACTCCATCCATGATATCCACTAACAGATACATGGTAACATTGTTCTGACTGGCTGTGTTTATAATAGCCAAACATTGGAAACAATCTGAATATTCATCAGCTGGTGAATGGGTAAATAAATTGGTGTGCATCCATGCAAAGGAATGCTACTCAGCAACAAACAGTAAAAAATTCTCAAAGATCCAAGGAGGAAGTGAAGCCAGACATAAACAAATACATACAGTATGGTTCCAATTGTGAGAAGCTGAAGAACAAATAAAATTAATATATGGGGATGTCAGCCAGAACAATGTATGCCTGGAAGTGAAGAAGAGTGTGAGGTTGACTGGAAAGGCAGTCTTTCAGGGTGCTGGAATATTCTAAATCTTGATTATTGGATGGTGGTTAACATGGGTTTATACACACATGAAAATTCATTTAGTTGTAACCTAAAGATCCGGAGTTTTATCATATATACTTCATACATCAAGAAAAGTAAAATATTGACATCGTGGCTTCACCGCTGACAGTCTGACTTAATCATTCTAGGTTGTGGCCTACATGCCTGAAAGTTTTCCAGGGGATTCTAATGGTGGTAGGACTGAAATCCACCCATTTAAGAAGTCCAAACCCCAGAGAGAATTACAGTTCTTCTTCTCTCAACTTGTCATGGATTGAATTGTGTCCTCTTTGGGGCTGTCAGGGATAGAGAGGCAAGAGGACAGTTGGCAATCTCATACTGTCAGGAAAGAAGCAGTACTGGGAGCAGAGCATGTCCTTTGGAAAGGACTTGGGGTCCCTGTGCATCAGAAGCTCCCAGTCTAGGAAAGGACTAATGACCTGGACCTTGCTCCAGAACCAACAGAGAAAGCCTTCACCTGCAGCTGACATCCTTAACTTGGACTTTCAGCCTGATGAACTGTGGCAAAATAAAATTTCTCCTTTTAAAGCCATCTCCTTTTGATGTTTCTATTAAAGCAGCAATAGATGACTAAAACAGTGTTCTATGTTCTGAGCTCTGGCTCCCTGCCCTTAGCTTTGGTCCCAGTAGGAAGACTCCATTGCAGAGGGGGCAGCATCAGGACCATGGGAAAGCTGCTAAATAAGGGCTCAGCCATCAGACCGAGGGAGTTAAAAGCCAGCTTCACCACTTCTCACTACTGTGACCTTGGCCAAGAAACATCCACAGTTTCCTGGTTTCTAACATGTGGCGGATGCTTATACTGTATCCTATGGGATGCTGCATAACGTAGGGTGGAAGAGGTAGGAACAGGATTGGTATTTTACATCAAGGGTCATCATTAGGCAATGATAAGTAATTTCTAACTCATAGTGACCTTAGAATGAAATGTTGGCTGGTCCTGTGCCATCGTCACACTCATTGCTGTGGTTGAGCTTGCAGCCACTGTGTCAGTCTATCTCATTGAGGGTCTTCAAACATGATGTCCTTCTCCAGGAACAGATGTCTCCTGATGACATGTCCAAAATAGTACGTGAGATGAAGTGTTGCCATCCTTACTTCTAAGGAGCATTCTCACGGTAGTTCTTCTAAGACAGATGCATTTGCTCTTCTGGCAGTCCATTCGGTATCCTCCACCAACACCACCATTCAGATGTGTCAATTTTTCTTTGGTCTTCTTTATTTATTGTTCGTCTTTCACATGCATATGAGGCAACTGAAAACGCCACGACTTGGCTCAGGCACAAGTTATCAAAGTGACATCTTTGGTTTTTAACACTTTCAGGAGGTCTTTTGCAGCAGACTTGCCCGATACTATGTGTGAGTTGATTTCTTGACTGCTGCTCCCAGGGGTGTTGTTTTTGACCCAAATAAAATGAAATGCTAGTCGGATCCAACTCAACGGCACTTGGTTTGGCTGACAACTTCAGTGTTTTCTCCATTTTTCATGATGTCCAGTTGTGAGGATTTTGGTTTCCTTTACATTATGGATTACGCAAGTGTGCCTCTGATCCTGCCATCACTGCTTAAAACACCCCCGTGAATTTTCGTTCCACTTGGGATAAAATCCAAACCCCTTACAGGGGCCAATACACTTCTCTAGTTTCACTGACCCTTCCACTTTGTTTACTATGTCCTGGTCATCCTGGCCACCTTTCCATTCAAGCTCTGTCTTCAGAGCCTGTCACAGCATTTAATCCCTTGGTCTGGAATGTTTTTCCCAGGTTTTATCCCAAGCTTGACTCCTTTCAGTGAGTTTCAGCTGACATGTCACCTCCTCATTTTCCACTGCTCTCTGTTACCCTACCTTGATTATTTCTTCATAGCCTTCAGCACCTTTAGCAACAACAGAGATGTTTTTGGGTTGATGTGGAATCTGTGTGTGTTCCTTCCTCCATTCGCTCCCCACTCCCTGGCCCAGGGTTAGCTGTTCGGTGTTAACTGCTTCGTAGAATCCAGTGAATCCGGTGATGGATTGTCACCTGAGAACCCTTTTGTAAAGGCAAAGGATATTACTATTTACTCAATACCTTCCAGTGTTCTCTGCTTTCCTTAAGGTTTCTGTTTATTTCTGAAACATTTCCTAAGTGTACCTAACCTGTGTGAAACATTTTGCTAAATGCTGGAGAGGGTACTGAGAGAGGAAAAAAGCATGGACTCTGCCCTCAAGAAAGTGTCATCAAGGAATAGAGACACCCGTGGGAACAATACCATTCAGACGTGAGCTGGGGAATGTTGTAGGATCACTCCTCAATCTCTCCTCCCTCCACACTCTCTCTAGGTGATCTCAGATCTTCACTATGTCTCAGATGATGCTAACACCTGTAGCTGTAACGCAGCAATTTCCCACAGAACAGGCTTTGAGGTCTTTATACAAAATTATATGGGCATCTTCACTAGTTTGTCCTATGGGCCCCTCAAATGCAACAAAATCAAAGACAGAATTTATCACAAATAAACGATTTAGTGTTATTTCAGGGAAACGGGAAAGGTTAGCTTAGCTGGTATTCAAGGAACAGTGTTAAGACTCGCTAATCCTTTGCAGGAGTTTCTTATTTTATTTTTTAACATCAGGAAACGTTACATGAGGAAAAAAGATTTAAACTTAACAGGGAAGTAACAAAGACTTTCAATTTTTTTCCTAAGTGCACTGGGAAGTTCCTGGTTTTAAGCAAGCGAATGACACTATGTTGTAGCAGCATCAGTCTAGTGGCTGCGAGGGAAGAGACTTGGAAGACTGAATTTCTATGGACAGAGCTCCAGTGTTGCTGCTAAGTGAGCAGTCACAGCTCAACCTCTCCTCACCTCTGTGGCTACTTTTAAGAGCTTCTCTTTGTCTTTGGTGTTCTGCAACTTCCTTACCGTTTACTTGTTGTTGTTATTTAGGCATGGATTTATTTCTATTTATCCAGCTTGGGACTGTTGAGCTTGCTGAATTTTAACTGTGTTGTCTTTCAATATTACTGTGTAGCATTCACGTATGTATTTATTAGACTTTCTCACTCTATCTCTCACCTTTCCTAGTAGGTACATATATTAGGTGTTCTTACTTTTTCTTCCATGTCTCCTATCATTTCTTTCAAATATCCCATCTCTTGAATATCTGAATTTCACTGTGAATATTTTTTTACTTCTATTTTGCATTTCACTGATTTTTTTTCTTTTGGTGTATTACATCTATTGTTTCACATTGTTATTAAATTTTAAATTTCAATCATTTTAGTTTTTATTTCCAGTTCTATTCTTTTTCAGATTTGTTTGACCAGTCCTTATAATATTATCTTGTTCCTTATTCATATCATCAAGCTTCTTTTCTTAAATTACTTTAAGCATGCTAAAAATACTTAATTTTAAGCAATGAAACAATCACAAAAGAACTTCAAACCACAGGCAAATATTTATCATATCTTAAGATGTAGAAGGGCTTTTTAAGTATTTTACTAGTCTGAAACTACACAGATTTGAATATAAAGAAATATAAAACTTCTCCTTTAAAATGTCATTAATATCAAGACAAATGAAAAGTTGGGGAAATATACAAAAAATATGCAAAGAATTACTTCAGGTCAATAATAAAACAATCTAGCAGGAAAACAATTTATGAAGGAAGACACATAAATGCCAAGAGAAAAGGAAAATATTTAACCTTAGTAATAACAAAAAAATGAAAATTAAAAGAGCAATAAGGTTAGTATTTCTTATCTTTCAGACTGACAAAAATGAGCAAGGTTATTGGGGACGGGTCTTATTACTCATTTACTTATGAGAATGTATGCTGATAATATCTTACTAGAGTTTAGTGTGGCTTAGTGTCAAGACTCCCCCCAAAAGCATATGCTTCATTGTCGAACAGTTACACTTTCAGGAATTAATGCTACGAGAAAGAGTGAAAAGTCGTGCAGATACATAAGCATGGCATTGTTGCTTCTAATATTGGATGATTTAAAAACTATAAATCCAATTATAAGGGACTAAAGTATTCATCAGTCATTAAAATTTCAGTTATTAATTCAAAAACACATCATACCATCCTGGTACGAGAAAATAAAGCAGATTAAAAACAATGTGTATGTATTCATCTGTGGTTTCAAGTGTTTTTGTGATTGTTTCTTTAAAAATAAGTATTTCTAGTATATTTAAAGTAATTTAAGAAAAAATATGTATACATAGATTTTTTAATGCTCATCTCTTCAATTTTTTATAAAGAATACTTGTGTGAGTACATGAGTTTAGGAGACTATATATCGAAATATTAGCAGTGGTTATCTTTGGTTGGTGGGATTTTGTTTTGTTTTGCAGTGTTTAAAAGTGAAACAGAGATACGGCTGCTAACCAAATGTTCATAGTTCCAATTCACCGGCTGCTCCTCGGAAACCCTACAGGGAAGTTCTGCACTGTACTACTGTATGTCGGAATCGACTCGTTGGCAATGGGGTCTTGGTTTATTACTGTTGCGGTGGTTATATATATGCTCTCTTGTCCCCCTAAAGAAGCATATATTAGTTGCATGTTACTGGCGGGAAAAGTAGTCTGTCCCTAAAAGGACTAAAAACAAAACAAAACAAAGCAAAAAACAACGAAGTCCGCTGCCATCCAGGCGATTTCGACACATAGCGACCACACAGGACAGAGCAGAAATGCGCAGTAGTTTCCAAGTAGCACCTGGTGTACTCCAAGTGCCAATCTTCTGGTCAAGCAGCCCTAGTGCTTAACCATTACGCCACCAGGGTTTCCCCTGCAGACACTACGCAAATATACAAGTGAATATTTGTAGATGAAACACGCAAGCTCAAAAGCTCGTGGCGGGGTTACACCATCTGCGCAAGTTTGTCTATCTGGCTGTCGGGATCCACCGCCACCTTCAACCACATCGTTTTTCAGGCACCACCGAGGCCACCCCAAGGCAGCCCGTGGGTCCTGACGAGGGGCGGGACCAGGCCGGCCCGGAAGAGACGCGAAGCCGCGCATGCTCCTTCTTTTCCAGCCTCGGCCCGGGACGCGGCAGTCGCGGCGGTGAGTTCCCTTGTGCTGTTAAATTCCATCGGCTTTGCATCCGGGCCATCCAGCTGTCGTGGTCACCGCGACTTTTCGGGTTCGGGCCGGGAAGCTCCTCTGCTCATTCTTGCACGTCCATTTTTGAGCAGCGAGCGGAACCAGGGTCTTTTGGGGGATAGGGGGACTAATAGGTGAAGATTGGCGACCCAGTGGCGGGGGCCATCGGCAGAGGGAGGAAGAGGAGAGGAAAATCCAGGCCAGGGACCAGTATGGTCAGCTTAGGGAGGCGGTGTACCGTCTGCACACTTTCCTTCGGGACAGCGCCCCTCACCCGAGGTCTTTCCTGGCCCTGGAGCTTTAGCGTGGGGGAGGGAGAAGAGTTCCTCTCCTTGCCCTGGGGCCCTGGCTTGTGGGAGGGAGAAGAGTGGTAGGATAGCAGGCTTCGAAAGCTTTGGCGAAGTTTTCTCTTTGGGGTCAGCTGGCGTGTCAGGAAGTGGGAGCCTGCCGTCTCGGGGCCCTTCCTGTGTAGTCAATAAGGTACATCCAAGTGATTCTTCACTGGCTGCAGTCGCTGATGGTTGCTAGCGTTCTTCACATTACAGAGTAAGCGCTGCAGCTCCGTGTTATTCCTGTGTGTTTGTGAGAGCTTGTGGAAGTCGGCAGTAAATGTGCAACCCCATTCTGTTTTTGTCTGTTTCAAAATCCTGTTTTTCACCTGAATTGTTTTTGGTGATGGTTAAAGAAATAGATCTCTGGTCGGTTTCAGTTTTGCTGAGTGTGTATTCCACCGTCCTGCATGTTCTCTACGATGTGTTCGAGGTTGTAACCCAGTGCGCGATGGTTTTGTGTCCTTGTTTTGTGGTTTTGAACTTGGTTACTGGACCCAGGCCACATTGTTCAAAAAGTACACTTGCTTCCTTCTCACAGATGTTGATGCCCAAGAAGAACCGGATTGCCATTTATGAGCTCCTTTTTAAGGAGGGGGTGATGGTGGCCAAAAAGGATGTACACATGCCAAAGCACCCCGAACTGGCAGACAAGAATGTGCCCAACCTTCACGTCATGAAGGCCATGCAGGTAGTTGGGGAGCGGGTCGTTGCTGAGCTAGGGCTTACATTTTCCCATAGACATTCAAGGCAGATGTCAAGTAGAGATCAGGACTGCCAGAGCTGGCTGCTGACTTGGAGGGTCTTGTGGTAGATGGGTGAGCACTTGACGATGCACTGGGACAACTTGTTTATGTGACTTGACTTGACACTGAGTTTTTAGATCCAGGACTGTGGTTCCTTGAAGTGTGGTTTTGTAGTTAGGCTTTAACAGTAGCTTTCTGACTTACAGTCTCTAAAGTCACGAGGCTACGTGAAGGAACAGTTTGCCTGGAGGCATTTCTACTGGTACCTTACCAACGAGGGCATCCAGTATCTCCGTGATTACCTCCACTTGCCTCCTGAGATCGTGCCCGCCACCCTGCGTCGCAGCCGTCCTGAGACTGGCAGACCACGACCTAAAGGTATGGTGCCCAGATAAAGGTCCAAGGACCTGCTCTGTAGCTGCTTTCTGGTGTGAACCTGGTCACTTTGCAAGTGTGTAATGGAAATGACCTTGTAACAATGCCATTGATGTCGACTTTGGGTTTCGAATATTTGGGATATTGGTACAGTCATGGAACCTTATTTCCAGGTCTCTTGCAGCCCTGGCATGCAGCATGTGAGGGAAGTAGACTCGGGTCTCTGAGCCATCCCATGAAATAATGTTAAACTCCACAGAGTATGGAGAGTAGCTGTTCTGATGATCGAGAGGTGAAGTGATCTTGTGTGTGAGATACATTACCTTTTGGCTAATCACCGGCTCACAGTTGGATTTTCTGGGTTGTGATTTCCTTATCTTATATTCTGAAATAAACTTACCCTGGGAACTTGGTCGGGGGTTTGTGGGGTAGAATGATGAGAGGAAAAGATTCCTCGACAGAGGTGCCAGTCAGACTGCTCAGGGTCCTCGGAGTGCGGATTTTGTGGTTCTGAGGAATCTGTTTTTTGTGAAAGCATCCTAAAGGGATCCTGGTGGCTAGCTAGGATTGTGTATCTTTAGAGCCAAGAATATCGGCTATGTCTTGGAATCACCTGGATTAAAAAATGTTTCTCCGCATCCCTACAGATTCTGATTTAGTTGGACTGTGGTAGGGCCTCGTGGTATTTTTATGTTGACAATTCCCCAGGTGATTCTAGTGTGCAGTGAGAACTCAGCAGCACTGCTTTCTTAGGAGTCCGATTTAGTTCAGTTTATGCTGGTTGTAGCAGGATTGGTTGTTTTCTAATTCAGGGAGCCCTGGTGGTACAGTAGTTAAGAACTTGGCAGTTGACCAAAAAGATTGGTTTAGATCCACCAGCTGCTCCTTTGAAACCCTATAGGTCAGTTCTCTGTTCTATAGGGTCACTATGAATCACAGTCAACTCAGTGGTGATGGCTTTTCTAATCTGGGTAACTGGGTAGGGTGGATTCAGGAATACTGGATTAGTTCTCAGTGTTTGTGAAGATGGCTTTAAAGGTAGCTGTTAACTTTTGAGGGGCCCTGGTAGCACAGTGGTTTAAGAAGTCAGCTGCTAACGAGAAGGTCAGCAGTTTGAATCCAACAGCCATCCCTTGGAAATCCTGTGAGGTGGTTCAGCTCTGTTGTGTAGGATCACTGTGAGTCAGAATCCACTTGATGGCAACAGACTTGATTAGATTTTTGTCCTTTAAAATCATTGCCTTCCTGTTTTTTCATAGCCTGATTAGGTATGTGGGGACATCACTGGGGCACTAAAGGGTCCTGTGGCCTTCCTGTCATACACTTGGGATGGGCAGAGTCACCTTGTGATGCCTCTTTCCTTTGGGAGACCGTGGTAGCCCAGTGGTCAGGTGCTTCAGCTGCTAACCAGTCCTGTTCCTGAATCCGAATCCACCAGGGGCTTCTTGGAAACTAGGGACAGTTCTCAGTCCTGTGGCATCATTATGAGTCAGAAAACTTAATGGCTTTTGGGATTGGTCTCCTCCGCATTTGCTAGTCCTCAGCTTAGATACGGCTCAGGTTCCAAAATTTGGAGATTCAGATGCTTGTAGAAATGGTTAGTTTTTCTAAATTTGCTGAGTAATTGGAAAATGTATGTTTATGTTGAAAAGTACTATAGAAGAATGCAGTTGTTTTGAAGGTACATGGCATTTTAACTTGATACAAGTTTTCTGGGCCTTTGAGGAGCCAGTTTGTCAGTGATGAGCGTTCTGGCCTTAAGCCCCTGTCCGTGTTAAGCTCTTCATTACTGAGTGATTGCCTAGTATAAAAACAACAGAGGATTCAGTGTTCTTGATCTTAAAGGAGAAGAGCTGCTGCGTTGCCCTGTATTCATTGTATGGTTTAATTTTTGTAGGTCTGGAGGGTGAACGACCTGCAAGACTCACCCGGGGGGAGGCTGACAGAGACACGTACAGACGGAGCGCTGTGCCTCGTAAGTAATGCGTCAGCTTGGCAGCTTTTGGGGTAGAATCCTGAATTCTCAGCCAAGGCAGTTGGAAGTGATCGTCACTTTCGAGATCATCAGGACAGCTAGAGTCCTTGGTGCATCTTCTCTTTACAGAGATTTGGTAGATAAGAATGAGGAGGACAGCTGTCCGAGGTTGGGGCACACAGAACATTAGTTGAAGACCTTTAATTTGAGCAGAATTGACAACTTTCAGGAAAGCAGATAGAAGAGGAATCTAAATTTAAAAACAAAATGTGAGTTGTTATTGTTCCGCAGTTGTAAGCCCTTTGAGGTCAGGGCCTGCTCAAATGAGCTGCATTGTTTGCTTACTACAGACAATGCAGATCTTATTTTGTGTAGCAGATATGCTCATTTATTCAGCAAATATGCCCTGAGCACATAGTGTCTGCCGAGCCCTGTCCTAGGAGTTGAGAACGTAGTGGACATAATGTCGTCCTCATTGAATGTAAGGCTTTAGTGGTAGGAGACAGACAAGTAAAATCAGTGTCAGAGAGTGCGGGTGTGGTGAGGACAGATGGGGCAGACTGCTGCAGTTTCAAATACAATTTTCTGGAAAAGAGTTGGCAGAAGGGAGATTTGAGCCAGCACTTGAGAAGGTGAAGAGAGTTGATGAGTGACAGGAGAAGAGCATCCAGGCAGGTTAAACAGCAAGCCAAGAGGCCCTGAGCGTGAAGACTTCTCTTGTTTAAACACCAAAATGAGGATAGCAGGAGAGTCGAGAGTTCAGGTTATGGCTCTGGGCCACGTTTAGAGTTGTGATTTTGCTTTTAAGTAAGATGGGGAGGCGTTGGTGGTATTTGTGCAGTGGAGTGACAGAATTTGACGTGTTTTTAAAGGCTCATTCTATTGTATTTTGGCAGAAGTAGTTAATTGGTTTGTAGTGTAGTGGTTAAGTGTTGCAGCTGCTGACCCAACAGATCAGCAGTTCAGGAATCTGCTAGATATTCTTTAGAAACTTGACAGGAGCAGTTCTGCCCTGTCCTGTAGGGTCACCATGAGTCAAAACTGAAATCATTGGCAGTGGGTTTACATGTTTGGTTTTTGGTGGTACGGTGGTTACATGCTTAGCTGCTAACCGGAAGGTCAGCAGTTTGAACCCACTAGCCATTCCACAGGAGGGTGATGTGGCGTTCTGCTTCTGTAAAGATTTATAGCCTCGGAAACCACGGGACCATTCTCTCCTGTAAGCTTGCTATCCTATAAGGCAAGTAGATTTGGGTTTTGTGTTGTTTTGAAGTTAATTGTAATATAAGTGCAAAGTATAAAAGAGTTTTTCTTGTTGTCTTCCTTCTTCATATGTGAGTAGAAGTGGGCTCTGACTTGATAGGGCTCACAAAGTGGAGTCCCAGTGGCAACACGAGAATAAAAAGGGGTGCACTCTGAGAACTCCACTAAAAGACTACAGTTGATGATCTGAAGGCCTGGGGGTTTCCCTGGGAGCATGGCCCCTAGACCTGTTGCTGCCCCTTCCTGTTCAGAAATCATTATTGAGGTCAACTCCTTGGACAGGAATGGATTGCACTTGGCAGCGCATAGTGACCATATCATGTGTGTACTTCATAGTTCTGTACTTCATAGTTCTGTGCATCTATAGGATGTTGTCCTACTGGCCTCTTACTAGAGGGAAGTGGCGAGGGTGGAGAAGAGGGGCAGGAGATTAAGAGGCTATGACATGTATGGAACAGAAAGGAGGAGTGCGCTGTCACCAGGCAAGGAGAGCAGTAGAAGCTGCAGATAGGCCAGCATGCGAATTTAAACTGGATTATACACTTTTCACTCAATTGCAATAAATAAATACAAAAAAAAAGATGAAAAAGAAGTGGGCTCTGGACCCAGTTATTTGCCTCATGAGATTTCTAAGGAGCAGATGGTAGGTTTGAACTGCAAGTCTTTTGGTAACATCAGAGCTCCCACCCTTAGGTGATAGTAAGAAAGAAGAATTCCTTTAGTAAATGTGTAGTAAGGGCACCTATTATGTATCCTGACTAGGTGCTAAATAAACTGATTCAGACGTTCTAGAGTCTCAGTCTAGAGAAAGTTAGTAAATTTTCATGTTAGAAGTCATGACACAGGAAGATCAACCAAGGAAAACTTCCCCAGAGGACAGTTGGGTCAGAGTCACAGTGATCCCCAGGTTGAGGGGAGTGAGCATTTCAGGTGAGAGTCTTGGCGTGTGTGAAGGTGTAGAGCAAGGCGGGGAGAACAACGGTGGCTTGTCTTCCTCAGCAGGAAGAAGGTGAGCTGGCAGGAGTCCACGGTGGGTATGGTATGAAATGGGCCAAAAGGAAGCTCCAGTGTTGCTTTAAAACCATTCCTGCCCCCAGCTGGAGTGTAAAAACTGACTCTCCTAGTGGCCACACTTCCATTCTGTTGTACACAGGATCTCTGAGTCAGAACTGACTCAGTAGCACCTAACAACATCACTTACAGAAGCGAGTGGTAACCGGTTAAATGGGCATTAATATATTTTAAATAAATATTTATATGTTTTATCTAATGTATCAAAAATGTAATTTGTATATAATTACAGTTGCCTGTGGGTTCTTGTTGTGTTTTTTAAATTGTGTTTTAAGTCAAAGTTGACAATCCAAATCAGTTTGACATAACGACACCTGGAACTCACATGACTGTACTCTAACTGCTCACCCCAGCACACTCCCCATCTCCATCCTGAACTTCTGTGTCCATTCGACCAAGTCTGTCATCTTTCCTCCCGTGATGAGCTTCTCAGACAGCCCCATGCGTATATGTAAGCCTTGAAGGTTGTGCATTGCCAGCATTACTCCATGTCTTGGTCTGGTTCAGTCTTGGTCTGGAGAGCTGGTTTCAGTGCTAAATGTGGTTTGGGGTTAATAGAATCTGGGGGCCATGTCCTTGGGACTGGCTAGGCTGAAGGGCCGTTAGCCTTTGTTTCTTAATACTTTCTTGAGCTCCCTTTGCAATCAAGGTGCCGATCTCTGAAGCACATGATAGGTATCTTAATGAAAGGGAGAGTCTTCCTGGGACCTGAAAGGACCCTTAATTTAAGCTTCATGGATAGAGGATCAGGGCAGCCTTCCTGGAAAAGGCAGTAGTTTGGCAAATGCTGTGACTTGTCAAGAGTGACTAAAATGCTGCACAGTGAGCCCCAGAGAGAGGGTGATAGGAAGCAGGGTGCTCGGGGTGTCCCCCACCACTGATGTGTTTACTGATGCTTCTTGGGGTAGTGTAACTGCTGACACAGCTTTTGCTGTGGGGTTGAATCAGGTGACTTGTCTTCGTTGTTCTGCATCAGATCAGATCAGATGATGAGTCTAAACTGGTGTTTCTTGTTCCAGCTGGTGCCGACAAGAAAGCCGAGGCTGGCGCTGGGTCAGCAACTGAATTCCAGTTTGTGAGTATCCCGGATTGCCCTGTGGGTCTACAAGCTCTGGAGACACAGTACAGGGTGTTGTGCAGCCCTCACCTCTTTTTCTTAAATCACAGATTCTACCTTTTGCATTAAGATATAGTATATAAACTTTTATATATGAATTACTGAAATGAACCTCATAACTCAGTACTCCATGTGGCATATTGATACCTTCTGAGGCACTTAATGCTGTTGATAAGCCCCTAATTTGCTTTTACGTACTGGAACTTATGAAAATGATGGAGACTGGATGTGCTGTAGAATCAGGATGGTCTGGAATTCTGCCTTCTCCATCATCTTACGGATAATGTGATTTGAACAGTTTCCCATCTATGCCTAGATGTGATGATTGGTAACTTTATCAAGTGAATTGTGAGATGAGTCAGTGCAGGTAAAATGTTCAGCAGGGGACTGATACGTCACCATTGTGTCAGCTTCTGTCCCCTTAGAGCGGCACACACTTGCTCTCGGGTCTCCTGTGTGAAAATGAGTTGTGTACAATAGATACAGAGCTGTCCTGTGCTGAGTGCTTGTATGTGTGTATATGAATATGTCCTGAGAGGATGGCCATATTCTCATTTTACAAACGAGGGAACAGGCCTAGGAGGTGAAGAGGGCCACATAGCCAGTAAAGTGAGGGCTGGGATTTATGGCCTGCATGTGCTACTAGCTGTTACACTTGGGGATTTCTCCAGTGTTACTGAGGCATAAAAGTTAGCAAAACCCCAGAAGAGGGAGAGCTGGGTTTGCTGCTAATGCTGATGTCATTTGTTTCTCTTGCAGAGAGGCGGATTTGGTCGTGGACGTGGTCAGCCACCTCAGTAAAGTTGGAGGGAATTGTTTTGTGTTGAATAAACCTGTAACCAGAAAAAAAATCTATTCAAGTGTCTCCGTTTGTTATCATCGTAAAGCCTGAACAGAATGGTTTAAGGGTCAGAATGTAAGTAAAGACAAGACTGGGTTGGTTTGGGGAGTTGTCTTTGTAGTGATGGCATTTGCTGCTAGAGCTGTTGCTCTTGGCTGTCATGTGGGCCCCTTTGGTCAGACTGACAGGCACCTCCCACAGAGGCTTGTCGGGTGTGGATGCCACACCTCAGGCGTTTGGGAAGCTGGGCCTTTTTACCAGACCAGTCTCACTGGCTCACTCCGCTTGGTGGTAAAGGAGTTGTTCTGTTGAGCATAGTTTTTAGGTTCTATGCCCATTATATGGAAAGATAGGAAAAGTTACACTGGGACGGTAGGACCTTGAAAACCAAAACCGTGTTCAAACTGACTGATGGGGGAAAGCATAGAAATGGTTTTTCAGCTGACCGTTCACGTCCTTCCACAGCTGGAATAAATACTGGGCAGTTGATGCTCTTGCTAGCTCAGAGCTCCTTAAAAAGGGAAAAGGCAGTTTCCTGAAGGCCTACAAGTAGTGACTCAGTGTGTAACATTGAGCAAGTGGACAGATCGGAAGTTCAGGAATCATAAAATCTGTGTGCCCTTTTTGCTGGCCCCAAAGGTTCTCCTTGGTGAAATCAGGTGCATTTTGCAGTGTATACTAGAGAGGCACTTTGTTGGGAACTCAGCTGGGGTGGAAGGATCATTTCTGTTGGTTCTTCAGAGCAGGTTACAATGGCAAGAAATGGTCTTTGAAGAAAAAGCCCTGATGAATCAAGGAGACAGTCTGGCAGGAGACATGCTGACCTTGGCTTGCAGGTCGGTCATCATGATTAGCAGTAAAAATGTGTTTCTTGGGGGGGTGGTCAAACCCTTGGAAGAACTAGCCAACAAATGGTAGCTTGAGTCCTGGCACTGTCTCAGGACAGACCCAGGAAGGTAGGATTTTCCAGCCTGGAATGGATGTCCTACACAATGCGGCATCTTGGGAATTTGTGAAATACTAAATGGTCCAGACTTGTGGTGATGAGTATAGTTGATGAAGACATTAGAATAGAGGTGACAGCTTTTTCCCAAACTGAAGTTGAGTTTGCTGGGGGCCACATCTTTTTTGATACAGAGTTGTAATTTCAGCCAGTAGGTGGCAGCCAACGGCAGCTGTGAATATGCACTTCGGCAGTCCTGGGAGGTGAGCCTTGGGATCGGAACGCCAGTAAATAGAAGCTTGCCTTGGCAGAAAGAGGTGGTGTTTGAGGAAGCTGTTTCTGTGTGGCTTTGCTGCCTTGCCAAAGATTGCTTTTTATCCAGTTTTTCCGCTGGCTTGAGTGATGTCAAGTGGTTTACCCGTGTTCACACGCCCTGTGATTGTTTAACCTGGATTTTGCTGTGAAATGTTAGTAGCTCCCAGTTTTTCTGTTCCCCACTGAGGCTGGCAAGTGGATGCATTTTCTTTCTAGCCTTGATCTCCTTGCCTCAAAGTGTCACTTCTTCAGCTAGAATTCTTTGCCAGCCCCATCCCTTGTGATCTAGAATAGATCCGCCAGATCACCCATGGACTCTGGGAAACCAGGGGAATTGGCAAGGCAGAGTGTGGGCATGTGGCTACACGCTGCAGGTGGCAGTGGTCTTCTTGCCCACCAGCTTCTGCACCACCACCAGTTTGCTACATCAGATGACCTCTGCCAGTCAATAGTTAGATGGGTGCCAGAGATCAATGCTGCTAAGTGCTTTAAGAAACAGAAGGCTCAGAAGTTTGTCCTTAAGAACCTTACAGTTTAATTGGGAAGTCAAAGCAATACCTTAATACCAGATATCTGTAAGTGGTAAATTGTTGGGTTTTCTGCAGCAGGGGAACGGTGAGGTAGCATCTTGAAGAGGTGCAGTGACATGCATTGCATAGGAGGTGAGAGGAGCTTGGGGAGGGTGATAAAGAAGGTAATGGGAAATAAAACGAGATATGACTGCAAATGGATGTGCTGAGACGGCTGCGCAAAAGTGAACTGTGAGCAAAGCTAGGAAAGAAATGAGCATTTGGTTGTCTAACGGGCTGATACATTACGGGGGGCCAGGGAGAGACCTGCATGGCAGCCATGGGAGCACAGTCATACCTAGGAGGGGAAAGCTTTGGGGAAGTTTGGGCTTGTCTGCCCACCAGTCTTACTAGCAGGTCCCCGCTACTGCTAGTAGCGGGGGCTGCAAAGGGTTTTGGAGGAAAAAGAGTAAAGGTACATTTTTGTGACTTTACATAAGCTTAAATAGACATGAATCTCCTTTCCCTGAAGAGAGAGTTCCCTTTTGGGCAGTGTGAGTAATGACTTGGTAAGCTCCAACTCCTTTAAGCCCCCTTTATGTTTTGGTTAATTCAGTAAACTTGAAGCAATAGTACTATATACTTATGTGAGGTATTGGAAAGACAGATGTTTAAGATAAGATCATCCGGAAAGGGTTTTCAGAGACCGGATTTTTTTCCCCAGTCCTGGAGACATGTTTCCCCAATAGAATATTCCAGTGGGACAGTAGTATACTGCCCTACCCAGGCCCACTAAGTGAGAAATAAAGGAGACCCACCTGTGTCAGAACTGGACTCCAGGGGTTAGGAATGTGAGCCTGTGGGGTTGTAGGCCCCTGCTGCCTCAACATAAGGATCAATTTACCAGTCCTCTCATTTCTAAGACCTTGGAAAATTGAGGTGGAAGAGCCTTGCTGATACTGATAATTCAGAGGATTGTTTTAAAACACTGTTCAGGGGAGTCATGGTTTAATGGAAGAGTGAACTGCCAAGGTGAGAGGTAGCCATTGGTTAGGCTTCCAGGACAAAGACTCTGCGGTCTTAGGATGCTTTGGAGGGAAGTTGGTGGCCTGTTGGGAAGTGGGTGGGAGGGGCAGAGGCGTACCTCGTCTTCCTGTCTGCCTGTCCTGCCCCTCCCTGTTGGACCTTGCCTCAGGCAGCCATTAACTCCCCCAGGACCATTGCAATCCCTTCAGAAAGGATTTCCCTGCCCCAGCCTTTGCCCTACTTTTCAACCATTCGCTGCACCAGCCAAGGTTATTTTTTGAGAAACACAGATGTGAACAAGGCTATGTGCAGCTTAAAATTCTTGAGGAGCTCCATATTGTCTAGAAACTAAACCAGTGCCGAACTCGACGTGACTCAGCAGGCCTATAGCACCTTACTTTGCCTACATCCAGCTCCCCATGCGACCAATCACCACGTCCAAAACAAGACGTCAGATCCAGGGTACAGCTAGCCTTCCGCTCAGCGTGTATTTCACTTCAGGCTCTTTTGCATATGGTACTCCACCCATTGTGGGGGCCGTTCTTCATTCAGATCATCCCTAAGAGGCCTTTCCTGGTAGAACCCACTCTTGGCTTATAACTGTTAGCTACATGAAATGATGTTCCATAAGGGGGTGGTCTCCAAGAAGCTGTCTCCTGCTGTGGGGGAGAGCGCTGTGCCAAATGATGATCTCTTGCCAGTTTAAGTTGGAGGTGCCAAAGTAACCCAAACATACCCTTGCTCTGGTGGCTCTGCCAGGCTGTGGGAATGCAGGCCTAGAAACATGCTAAGGGGTGGCCTAGTAGCTGTAGCTGGAGTGACTTGCAGCAGGGAAAAGGACAGGCATCATCAAGGGGAATGCTTCCTATACTGGCTCACTGACCCGTTGGGCTGAGTCATTATTGGACTGAAGCTGCATCAGAGAATGATAGATAGCTGGCCCGGGTGGTGCCTTATGGAGGAATGGCAGAAGAAATCTGGGCCTTCCTCTACAGGGCTAGTTTGTACTCTTATTTTCTTTGTTTTATAGTTTTTTTGAGGTATGATTGGCACATAGCAAAGTGCAACTACTTAGATTGTACCATTAGACACGTTTTGGCGTATGTGTGTACCTGTGGAGACCGCTCCAAAGTTTCATTCTGTTTATCCTCCCACATTGTTTCTCCCAGGCACTCCCAAGCACTGATCTTTCTTTCACTGTAGAGTAACTGGCATTTTCTAGACTTGCATATAAAATGATACTGATGCAGCGTATCTTTTTCTTGGGGAAAGGCGGTAACTTCTTTGGCTTCATTCAGGTTCACCTCTGGTGTCGCATCACCCTTTTCATTGCTGTATGGTGTTCCATTGTAAGATGCCACAGTTTGTTTCTCCATCTGGGCATTGGGGGTTTTTCCCCTTTTTTCCCACTATTGTGAATAATGTTGCTGTGTACATCTGTGTGCAAGTTTTTGTGTGGACGTATGTGTATGTGTGTATATCTGTGTCATATATATATATATACACACAGACATACATGGTCTGACAAGTTTGCAGACTCTTTCTAGAAAAACTGCTACATAGTTCATTGCTGAGTATCACTATGGTAACCTTCAGAGTACTCCCCTTGGGAAGCTAGGCACTAACTCCAACACCCAGTCTACCCTTCAGAGCAGTTTAGTTTAGAACTCTTTCTGGAATGGCCCTTGTGCATGGTGGCAAGTTCTCAAACAATTCTCTAGTTGTCTGTGAGGACGTTTTCAGCCAGTAAATAACTATTGGAATACCCTCCCTGCTAATCTGATCTGGCCGCCAGTGACTGTTCTTCTTTACCCAAAGATAAAGGAACTTTTGAAAAGAAGACATTTTGATGACATTCAGGACATCAAGGGTAGTATGAAGACAGCTCTGATGGCCATTCCAGAGAAAGGGTCCCAAAATTGCTTTGAAAGCGTGGGCTAGGCACTGGCATCGGTGCATAGCTTCTCAGGGGGACTGCTTTAAAGGTGACCGTAGTGATAAATTCAGCAGTGAGGTATGTCGTGCTTAGAACAAGTTTGAGGACTTCATTGTTGAACCGTGTGTGTCTGTGTTTGGGGGGGGCATATATTTTTAATTACCATGGTATAAACATAGGAGTGGAATTGCTGGGTCACATGGTAAACCCTGTGATGAACGTTTTGAGAACAGCTGTACTGTTTTCCAAAACAGCTGCTGCTCTTACGTTGGCACCCACAGTGTTTGAGTTCCAGTTGCGCCCCCTTACCAGCACTTGGTTTGGTAAAGGTTATTTTTGCCAATCTAATACCTACGAGTAGTTGAGCTTTTTATCCTGTAGATTGTAATGAGCCAGTTAACAATATGAAAGTCACTAAATAAGCAGGAGTGGTGGGTGTTTGGCAAATACTGGAGCCCCTACAACAAAGTGTGCTTGGTGGCAGCTCTGCTGAATTTGGGTCTGTGCAGTGACCACACTGGGGCACTGAGTGGTCATGGGTAAAGCACTCAGTCAGTAGTGACCACAATACACATTCAGCCTGCTAACGAGAAAGGGAGGGGAAATTATCCATCATTTGATTGCTCGGTTTTATAAAGGGAAACTAGGACAGAATGAGGGCATTAGGGAGGAAAATGAAAGGAATTGTTTAAAAAGTTACAGCCCATAGAAAGCCTGGAGCCCATTTCTATTTAAGAGTGCCTGTGATAAATGAATGGCACAAATCCAAAAGAACAGCCACTTGAAAAATAAGCCCTGCATGGTTTACTGACACATCAAAGAGACCATTGTGAGAAAAAGGACATCTTTAAAAATAAATAAATATAACATGGGCGAGTATGTCCAAGCTGAAGGAATAGAAGGCCTCAAAACAGCAAAACTTGAGAAAGCTGATCATCAAAAGGGATTAAAAAATTCTGAAAAGTCCCTACAAGAAATCTCAAAGGAAGTAGTTAGGTTATGTACGTGAAAAGCAGGAGGTCAGTTTGAGAACCCAGGGGCATCAGTTCATTAACGTGCAGAATGTATCCCAGGAAGTGAACAGTCAGCTGACTGACAGCTTTGCCTTCATTACACAGATTTCCCACTCTGTAAAAGCTTTTCTTATGGAAAGTTTCAAACGGAAGTGAAATAAATTCTGTATGAGGTACAATAGACCACCACGTACCTATTGCTGAGTGTAAACATTCTGTGATTCTTCCTACATCACTATCTACCCAGTTTCCTTCCACTCTTCAGCTTGATTAAGTCAAATTTAGTGAAATACAGTTTACATACAGTGAAAGTTACCTCTTTAGGCATATGGCTTTGAGTTTTATGAAACAGATGCAGTCCTATACCTGGCATCACAGTCATCACCCTAAGAAGGTCCCTCACCCTGCTGTGTGCTGAGCAACCCCCTGGCAACCATACTGTTCTTGGTTTCTGTAGTTCTGCTTTTTCTAGAATGCCAGGTAAATGGAATCATATAGCAGTGTATTCTTGTGTCTGGCTTCTTTTGTGCAGCATGTTTGTGAGATTTCATTCATGATATTGGATGTATCAGTAGCTGTTTTTATTGCTGAGTAGTCTTCTGTTGTATGGGTATAGCACTGTTTACTTATTTTTTAATATATATAACCTTCATGGATCAGGTTGACATTGGTATTCACATGTCTTAACTGCACTAGCTTGACAAGTGAATACACCTGTGTAACATACTCCTGAGAAGGAGAAGAGCAGCTCCTGACATCTGCAAGCTGACCTGACACACCAGCAGGGCCTCTGTTCTGATGAACATAATCAGTCTCTGAACATGAATGTCAGACAAAGTCACTTTGTAACTTTGATAGGTGAGCAAAACGGGAAGACTACTTTTTAATCTTGTCTAAGTACTATTGGGTAAAAAGTTCACTAAAATATAAAACCTCTCTTAGCTGAGTGCTATTGCTTTCTCAGCTATCCTCATTCCTCACTACTTCTAGTTAATACTTCCTCAGATAATCATAGAATTACCCCTAGAACCCTTCCCGAAATCAAAATCACTTAATACAAGTCCTAGTTCTTTCTTTTTCCTTTTCTTTTTTTTAATTATGACTGAGTGAAAATGTACATTCCCATATAAATTTACATGCCTACCTCTATGCAGCTCCCACTGCTCTCCCTGCCCAGTGACAGCACACTCTTCCTCTCTGCTCCATATGTGTCTTGCCCTCCCAACAATCTCCTATCCCCTCCTCTCCACCCACTACCCTACCTCCAGTAAGAGGTCAGCAGGACGACATCCTATGGATGCTATAACCATAAAGTGCACATGTGATATGGTCACTGTGTCACCAAGTCCAATGCATATCTGTCCGAAGAATTGACCTCCATTATGGCTTACGGATAGGGCAGCATCAGCGCCGGGGCCATGCTCCCAGAGGAACTCTGAGGCTCCTGGGCCTTCAATTGCGGTCTTTTAGTGGAGATCTCAGGGTATACCCCTTTTTAAGTCCTAATTCTAGAAATCATTCGTAACCTTCTCTTAGAAAGACAACCTATACTTTTCTCCATGTAAAGGGTTTTCCATAAGGATGTCCTATTTTTTTTTGTTTTTTATTGTGATTGAGTGAAAGTGTACAGTCCAGTTTAAATTTGCATGCTCGCCTGTGTGCAGCTGCTACTGCTCTCCTTACCCAGTGACAACACACTCCTTTCTGTTCTATACATGTCGTATCCTTTTAACAATCTAAGAATGTCCTATTTCTGACAGCTCATGGAGGTGATACTTGTGAAGCTGTAGTGGCTATGTTTATCACATGTTTTTGATTAGTCTTAACAATAGCCGTGAAGTGTTACATGATTCCACAATGTGTAGACATCTTTAAAGTTTATTATCAAAATAGGTTTTCCGTTTGCCCAACATTCCGTGCATTCCGTGAAACTTAGGATGCATGTAATTATCCCACCAAGAGAAACACTCACATGTAATTGAAATTTTTGACACAATTGGGTCTGTTGCCAATCAGAATGCCTGTGCGTCAATGAACTACAGAGCCCAGTGAAAACATTGTAACTATCGTCAGAGTGGAGTGTATGCAAGAATCGTTCCCAATTTCTTGCAAAGCATAAGAACTGGGCCTTTAGTCAACCACAGTGTGGTAGCATTTGCATCTGGACTTCAGGCTTTACCCTAACAAAATTGTTTTAACTAAAGAACTGAAGTCCAATGACCATAGATCGCGCTGTACATTTGCTGAGTGGGCTTGGAGCAATTCGAAGTTAACCCTGCTTTTGGCCAAAAGATCATCTTCAGCAACAAGGCCTGTTTTTGCATGAATGGTTGTGTTAACTAACGAGCCTGTTGTATTTGGAGCCATGAGAATCCAGTGGAGGTTCAAAAACGTCCGCTTCATCCCCCAAGTTACTGTTTGGTGTGAATTTTGGTCTGGCAGAATCATTGGCTCTTACTGTTTACCAAGATGAACGAGGAGAGACTGTGACTATCAATAGCCAAAGATTTTGGGCTATGATAATTGATTATTTTGGGCCACATTTGGAAAGTGCCTTGGTAGCCATTTACTCAGAGTTCTTTTGTGCACATAATGCCATGAGATGTACTTCAAAATAATAAAAGAACTAAAACTATCATTTACACAACTTGCTTTAGTCAGTTTCAAAGATGGGACACCTTTATTGGAAGACACTTTACCTTATCATCGCAGTGGGCAGTAAAGCCAGCTGTTTAATGACAGTTGTGTCGCTGATTGTCTTTGCTTGGAAGGCATGGGACACTCCATCAAAATATAGAACGTTTCATTTTTTTCCATTGTTTTAGTCGTCTCATGCTGCTAAAACAAAAACCCAAGTATATGGCTTTAACAAAGAAATTGATTCTTAGTCTAGGAAACTTAAGTCTGAATTCAGCACACCAACTCTAGGGGAAGGATTTCTGCTCTGGAGGAAGGTCCTAGTCTCCAGCTTCTGCTTCTGTAGAGATCTCTGCTCACTTGTTTAACATCCTTTAGATCTTGAGAGATTGACTCAAGACACACTCTACATTAATCCCACCTCATTAACAACCCATTTCCAGATGGGACTATTAAACATAAGCATAGAAGTTAGGATGTAACAACACAGTCTGGGTAACAAAATTCAATCTGTAACACCCACAGATGTCTCATATACTACAGCAGTTCTGATTTACCACTGACTAGTTTTACCTCTTGGAATGTTACATAAATGGAGTCTTGCAGAATGTACTCTTGTGTCTTTTTCTCTTCCTCATAGTATCTATAAGATTCATCCATGTTATTGGTGACTAACATTACATTGTGTAGATACACCACTGGATGGTTATCTGTGTTTGATTCTTACGGTTAAAGCTGCTGTGAACATTTTGTGTAAGTCTTTATGGATGTATTTTTCATTTTTACTGGGTGTATTAGCTTACTTTTGCTGATGTAACAAATTATCACAGGTTATCACTTGCGTGGCTTAAAGGAACACATTATCATCTTGCAGTTCGGGAGATAATAGTTTCAGTCAAAAGTCTAAAATGGGGTCAGCAGGGCTACATTCTTTCTGGTGACTCTAGGGGAGAATCTTTTCTCTTGACTTTTCTACCTTCTAGCAGCTGCAGGTATTCCATCGTCTCCACTTCAAAGTCAGCAGTGTGACATCTTCAGATCTCTCAGACTTGCCTCTGTCATTGCCACATCTTTTTCCTGTTTCTGACTCCTTCCTCTGTCTTGTATAAGGACCTTCATGATTACTCAGGGCTTACCCAGGTAGTCCTGGAGTACTTGGGTGGCACACAGGGTTATGTGCTCAACTACTAACCAAAAGGTTGGTGGTTCAGAAGTACCCAGGGCCACCTCAGAAGACCTGAAAAATCTACTTCCAAAAGGTCACAGCCTTGAAGATCCTGTGAAGCACACAGTTCTGCTGTGCAACACATGGGGACACCATGAGTCAGAATCCACTTGGTGGCAGCTAACAGCAACACTGGGTCATTATGGAAGGGTACCTCTTTCCTTAAGAATTACCCCTTTCTCTGTTGAGCACACTGCCTGGAACATATCAGTAATAAATCAATGAACCACAGACCAGGTAAGTTTAATGGGTGGTGTGCTACACAGTTTCTAATAGGGTCCCCAGTGATCCTTGCCTCCAGTTTTTAACTCCCTTGTGTAATTCCCTCCCACACTGAATCAGGCTGACTTACAAGATCAGTAGAAACCTGTGGAACTGATAAAATAGGACATTCAAGGGTGGGTAGTCAAAGACATTGCAGTTCCGCCTTCTGATTTTGGACCATTTGCTCTGAGAAAGAATTCAGTTGTCACGTTTTGAGGACATGATAGTAGCCCCATGGAGAGGCCCTGTGTGGAAAGGTACCAAAGCCTCCAGCAAACTGCCAGTCATGGAAAGGAGCCACCTTAGAAGTAGATCCTTCAGTTCCAGATGACTGAGCCCAAGCCAACACCTGACCACAACCTCATGACAGACTCCCAAGCTAGAACAGCTCAGGCAAGCCACTCCAGGATTCTTAACCCACAGAAACCATGGACAGTTGTTAGGCAGCAGTAGGTTAACTAATGCAAAGAATATAATCAAAAGGAAAGACGATAAACAGAAGGTGCTCCTGGAGGTTGAAATGTGATAGGTAGGCTTGGGGGAGGGGACGGAGGCATGAGAGGCATAAGCAAGCAGGATGGAATAAGGACAAGTTTTCTGTATTCATGTAAGAAGTTACTATAGTTACTGTAGGTAGTCCCTGTAGAATCAGAATTCTGTGTGACCTTCATTTGGAAGACGGATTTCAGATGTATTGTATCAGAGTGTTTCTATAGACAAGTGATCTTATTCCTTATTGTGCAACTGGTTAGCAATGGGCATTAATACTTACTAATGCAAATTCTGTTAGTTCCAGCACATGGATCCTTCAGTTAAGATTTCTTGAAAGAAAAGTAATTCTTACTACTCAGGAAAGGGATCTGGATCTGGGAGTTATCTTGTAGGGTTTTTGTAACTAAACAGGCCCATAAAAAACTGGGGAAGAAAATGAAACAAAGCCTCCATCCATCATTCAACATTCATTGTTGTTCGATGCCACTGAGTCACTTCCAGCTCACAACGACCCTGTGTACAACAGAGCTAACTAAACACTGGTCCTGTGCCATCTTCACAGTTGCTCTGTTAGAGCCTATTGTTGCAGCCACTGCATCAATTCATCTTGTTGAGAGTCTTCCTCTTTTTCACTGACACTCCACTTAACCAAGCATGATGTCCTCCTCCAGGGACTCCTCTTTGATAACATGTCCAAAGTATTTGAGATGAAATCTCACGATCCTGACTTCTAAGAAGCATTCTGGCAGTGCTTCCCAGATTTATTCATTCCTCTGGCAGCACGTGATATATTCTATATTCTTTACCAACACCATAATTGAAAGGCATCAGTTCTTCAGTCTGTCGTATGCATTGTCCAGTTCTTGCATGCAACTTCACGTCCAACTTTTATAATCTGAAGTTGATCAAACATGCAGCCAAGAGGCATTGAAAATTACTGGTGATTGGAATGTACAAGCTGGAAACAAAGAAGGATCAGTAGCTGGAAGATACATCCTTGGTGATAGAATGACACTGGAAATCATATGATAAAAGATTGAACAATTAAGTTTGCAACTCATCCTAGAAAAAGTGCTGAATTCTGCATTGCTGAATATCACTATGGTCACCTTCAAAGTACTGCCCTTGGGAAGCTGTGTACTGATGCCAGTGCCTAGTCTACCCTTCAAAGCACTTTTGGAACTTTTTCTGGAATATCCATCAGAGCTGTTGTCAGACGAAAGCTCTACAGACCTCCTTGCTGAATGTCACTATGGTCACCTACGAAGTACTCCCCTTGGGAAGCTGTGCACCAATGCCAGTGCCTAGCCCACCCTTCAAAGCAGTTTTCCTAGGATGAGTTCATAAACTTAATTGTCAGACCTCATCTGATGACAGCTCTGGTAAACATTCCAGAAAAAAAAGAGTTCTAAAATTGCTTTGAAGGGTGGCCTAGACGCTGGTGCCTGCACACCTTCCCAAGGGGAGTACTTCAAAGGTGACCATAGTGATATACAGCAATGAGGTATGTAGTACGTTTTTCTAGGATGAGGTCATGAACTTAATTTTCTGATCTCATAGAAATGTGCAAGGCCAACAACTTCACTGCAGATAATTTTTTTCAACAGCATAAATGGTCAAAGACTCTTTGACAGCTGCAAGCGGGGGAAGGAGGGAGGGCGACGGGGGGAGGGTTTAGTTTAGAGAGTTACTAGAAATCTAGTTGGGAGAAAGCGGTGACAGCACACATTAGGAACAAGAACAACACTAAGTGGACTTCAGCATAACTTGAGTACTCCTTCCATCTTAATACTGCAAGGATAGAGTAGCTGGGGCGGGGGGCGGGGGACCATGCTCTTAGGCGAATTCCAGGCCAATTGGCACAACTAGCGTTTTGCTAAGAGAGCTCTCTGCACCCTACATTGGTGAGTGGCGTCTGGGGTCTTAAAAGCTGCCAAGCTGCCATCCGAGGACACAGCAAATGGCCCCAGCTCAGCAGGAACGGATGCTCACCGAGGGCCAAAATGGCATGCGGTAAAGACAACCGAGAAGACAGAGAGACCCACAAGAGTGGGTGCCTACATCGACCTGGGACCGGAAGAACCGGATGGTGCCCGGCCACCACCAGTGATAGCCACAACGGAGCTCACAGAGAGGAGCCTCGCTGGCAACACAAGAATAAAAAGAGGTGCATCATGAGATCTCCACTAAAAGACCTCAATTGATGGTCCAGGGGTTTTGGGGTTCCTCTGAGAGCATGGTCCCCTGCCCTGATGCTGCCCTTTCCCATAAATTATAACAAAGGTCCACTCTTTGGACAGGAATGGATTGGACTTGGCAATGCAGAGTAACCACATATTGGAAGCACTTTATGGTTCTATACATCTATAGGATATCATCTTGCTGACCTCTGGCTGGAGGAAGGGGAGTGAATGGAGAGGAGGGGAAAGGAGACTGTTGGGAGGATGAGACGTGTGGAGCAGAGAGGAATAGTGTGCAGTCACTGGACAGGGAGAGCAGTGGAAGCTGCATACAGGGGGGCATGTAAATTTATATGTGAATGTACATTTTCACTCAGTTATGTTAAATAAAAATAAAAATTAAAAAAAAAAAAACAACAGCATAAATGGTCACTATACACGTAGACCTCCCCAGATGGAATACACAGGGATCAAACTGACTACATCTGTGGAAAGAGATGATGGGGAAGCTCAAAGTCATCAGTGAAAGCTAGGTGATGACTACAGAACAGATCATAAATTGCTCATATGCAAGTTTAGTTTAAAGCTGAAGAAAATCGAAACACGTCCACAGAAACCAAAGTACAACCTCAAGTATACTGCACCAGAGTTTAGAGATGCATCTCAAAAATACATCTTTGATGCATTGAACACTAGCAACTGAAGACCAGACAAGTGGGGTGACATCAAGGATATCGTATGTGGAGAAAGCAAAAGTCATTAAAGAGACAAAAAGGTAAAAAGAGCTGAACAGATTTCAAAGTGCAGCTTGAGAGGACAAAGTATTATAATGAAATGTCATAAGCCTTGGAGTTAGGAAACCAAAAGGGAAGAACAGGTTAGGCATTTCTTAATCTGAAAGAACTGAAGAGTAAAATTCAAGCCTTGAAGGATTCTGTGGGCAAAAAGGAATCCCTGGTGGCATAGTGGTTAAGAGCTGTAGGTGCTAACCAAAAGGTCAGCAGTTTGAGTCCACTAGGTGCTTCTTGAAAACCTTATTGGGCAGTTCTGCTCTATCCTAGATGATTGCTATGAGCTGGAATCTACTTCATGGCAATGGGTTTGGTTATTGGTATGGGAAAAAAAAAAAAAACAATGCAGGGAGTATCAAAAGAAGATGAAGGGGATAATACACAGAGTCATTGTACCAAAAAGAACCCACAAATGTTCACCATTTCAGGAGGTAGCATGTGATCAAGAACTGGTAGTACTGAAGGAAGAAGTCCTTTAAACTGCATAGAAGGTATCTGCAAAAAAGTCACCAGGAACTGACTGAATACCAGTTGAGATGTTTCAACAAAAGGATACAACACTGGAAAGGTTTATTTGTCTATGCCAAGAAATTTGGAAGACAGCTTCCTGGCCACTCAGTGGAAGAAATCCATATACATGAATTTTCCAAATAAAAGTGCAGAGATTATTTGAACAACAGCATTAATATCACTTGTTAGTCAACCTAGACTTAGCTCTTATTTTCGACAAACCTCCATGCTAGGACGCAGAGATGAAGGTAGAGGACACAGCCCTGCCTTCAAGGAGTTTACAATCTTTAACTTGTTTATTACTTTTACTTTGGTATACCGAAAGCTAGAAGGCCATTTGCAATTCTGTTCTCAGCCTTTAGAAAGTGACAGAAGGTACAGTGCAACTCTAACTGCTTGCGTGACAGTACTGGCATACAACTCTGGGAAAGCTTTGTCAATAGGCAGTGAGAGCCAAAAGCATGTTTCTAACCCCTTGATTTAAATTTTACTTCTGAAATTTAACTGGAGGAACCTTGAAATAGGGAGAAGGATTTATATATAGGGAAGATCATTACAGTAGTTCTAAAGAAACAGAAGACATAACCTAAGCTGCTAACAATGGGCAAATGATAAAAAGTTGGTAGTACTTCCCTATGGTGGACTATTAGATAGTGATTACAGATGGTATTTAAAAACAAGCAACTTCTAATGACATGGGGGAAAGACCAGAAAAAAAAAAAAAAAAAAAAAACAGCTGGATACAGGCATTTACACAATGTCCTCAGATATATCCATGATTTGATTTTTTATGCCACCTGCTTTTCAAGTTTTTGACAATATGCATAATCTAGTTTTAGAATCAGAATTTTTTTCCCTTGTATCTTGTTGAGAAGATAGAGCAAAATGCACACAGTTCAGCCATTTCTACACATAGCGCTTAGTGACACAACATTCTTAGAGTTGCGCAACCTTTCTCCTTTTCTAAGTTGTTCCCCTTTATTTTAGAGACACAACAGTGGACTCATGGCGATCCTACGGGCCAGGGTAGAACTGACCCCCAGCGACGGCACTTGGCACTTGGCTGCTTTGGCAACAGTGGAGGAGAAACTCTAGAAATACAACCAAATTGACCAACATTTTGAGAATTCCGTTGCATGAGGATTGAACAACATTAATTGAATTCCATATTGTATACGGCAGGGGTTGAGTGAAATATCAGTCAAATCAGCTGCAGTTTATTGAGTGCCTACTATCTGCCAGGTGCCAAGTGGGTTTATTATCCCATTTTACAGAGAGAAAAAATGATGTAATTGGGATTCCAACTGAAGTCCATCTGGCTCCAGACACTGTTTTTCGGCTATGCTAAATACAAGCAAATTAAAAAAAGGATTAAGCAATTCGCACAAAAATCCTGCACAAGATTTTTGGCTTATTCAAGGCATCAGCACAGTACTAGGTTTGGTCTGGACTGCTGAAAACATTCACGGGTCATAACCCGTATTTCCTTTTTTCAAAAGCGCTTGTCTGTGTGTATTTTCCTGGAGAATTTGTTTGACTTTCCACAATATATACTCCTCGTTTATTGCCAGAAACGATGATTTATGAGTTATATCCAGAAATATACCTTCCTTTCTGGTCCCCCTGGTTACCTTAAGAGGAAGCGTTTGCGCTCTACACCAAGGACTGCAGGATAACTGTTTCTTCTAGTGGACGATATGCCCCAGTCCGTAAACCTTCCAGAGCTTCAGGATGACAGCGCAATGTGTACGCCCCTCCCTCGTTAACCCCGGTTGCAAGCATTCCTAATCCCAGGCAACTCAGTTTTGCCTGGTCCGTTGCATTTAATTACATCTCATTTTCTCATCCAGACTTCCTTTATCTCCTCCCAGATGTGCGGGCAGGGCCGCAGGCCGGGTGGTCTGACCTTGGGCCATCCTCGGCCGCGGGAGACCTTGGGCAAGGCGCCGTTTCCCCCTCCGCTGAACCGCGCAGCTGGACCGCGAGGTCTCGGCCACAGCTGCCTTTCAGCCAAGCAGGGAGGCGCTCGCCGGTCCCCTTTCTTTCCCGGTTTCCTCGGCGCGCACACCCCGCCCCCAGGCATACGCTCCTGGCGTAGCGGCCGCCTAGTCGCGTGGCCGTCCTTCCATAGACTCGTTGACGCCGCGCGGACTGGGAGGGTGCGATTCCCGAACGCGGTCTGCGCTGCCAGCGCTTGGCCATCCCCGTAGGCTGTCGCGTCCTTACGCCGCTGACGCAGCGCGCCCAAGATGGCGGCGCGGTCGTCGTCGAGGGTGGTGGTGGAAGAGGGGGCGGCGGCCGTGGCGGCAGCGGCGGCGGCGACGGCAGCCGTGACGGCGGCGGCGGCGGCGGCGGCGGCTCGGGGCCTGGGCCGGGGGGAATGAGGCGGCCGCGGCCGGATAGCGGCGGAGCCGTGTAACGGAGGAGCGGCTCCCCCCTCCCTGCTTGTCTCGGCCGAACCGGGGGCGCGCGCGCGCGCGGTCGCCCGGAGCGGGCACCCCACCCCTCGACTCCAGCGACCCGCACCGCACCCCCACCCGGGTCCGGAGGATGATGAAGCTCAAGTCGAACCAGACCCGCACCTATGACGGCGATGGCTACAAGAAGCGGGCCGCGTGCCTGTGTTTCCGCAGCGAGAGCGAGGAGGAGGTGAGGCGCCGCGCTGGGGAGTCGCGGGGGTCGAGGGCCGCCTCGGGCCGGGCCACAGGGGGCGCGGCCGCCGGCTGAGGGTGTGCCCGGGCCGCGGGCGAGGTCGCCCGGCTGGGCCCGAGGGGAGTTCCGACGGTTTTCCTGAGGTGAAGATGAGGGAAAAAGACGGCGAGGCGGAGGGAAAGTGGGTTTTAGCGTGGCCGTGTACGAGTGGCCGGGCCGAGGAGGGCTAGGCAAGGGGGGACGCCAGCATGCGGCTGGGGAGCCTCACAGCCGCCGGCTGTCACTGGGGAGACTGACCGCGGGGACAGGGCAGTGGGTCGGAAGGAGTGTGGTTTTTGGTCCAGGCCCCCGGCTTTTGATCCGAGAAGGGCAGCTCTGCACTTGTCAGTGCAGCACATGTGTGCAGATGCCGCCGTGCACGAGGCCCAGGCAGGCCCTTTGTGACAGAGAAATCGTCCACTTCACTGGCAGGTTTGGGATTTGCCGGGGGATTATGTGTGTCTGGGAGCCCAAGGGAGGGTGAGTAGGAAGATTTAGGGCGTTGTGCAAAAGCCAAAGCCAGCTGTTTATTTAGCAATGCGCTGAGTAGCCCTTATGGGGTAGCGTGAGAAGAAAGAGCATTTGATAAAATCATCTTCGTGGCCTGATAATTTTTTCATTTTAATTGGGAAGGCAGATGTCTGTGTTTAAGATCTTTGCCTTGACATCTTGCACTGCACTAAAGGAAGGCCTTTAGGATTAAATTTGCTAGGAAAATAGAAATGCTTAGAATCTCTTTGCTTAGGGTACTCTAAAAAGCAAAAAAACAACCTGGGTCTCCCAAAGCTGTTTCTGTGGTGGGGAAGAGAATTCAGAGAAGCCACATGTTTTGTAAATCCACAAAGAAGAGCTGCTTTGGAAATACATAAGATGCAGTGAGAACGCGTTTCTCATGTGTGGATGACGGTAAAATGGCAGTTAAACTGGGCACAATGAAGGATAGTGAAATTCAGTCTGTTGTATGTCTGCATTTAGTGGGCTGTGGTGGCAGGGCTGCAGTACAGTACATCGGGGTTGAATTGGGCAGAGGAACTTGACCCGTTAGTGATGAAAGGACACTGTGATGAAAGGGACAGATGGATTGTCAGGAGTTGCTATCCAGAGAGATTTAGGAGGAAGTGAGAATTTAAATTATTGCCTGAAGGAAAAAAAAAGGAGTGAGTGAGTGAAGCACTAATTGTGCTGTTGAGGGATCCTGTGTGCTCCCTTTCCCAGTACAGATGGGAACAGGATTTGGAAATGTATACTTTGTAACCTAGCAAATATGAGAAAAGTCCTCAAAAACAGATGTATTGTAATAAGGATACTAAGCAAGGCCAATTTGTGAATTATGTACTGTTTTGGAATACATACTCGAGTGAAGTAAAATTATTGCTGGTGGTTTCTCCTTCAGAGGCTTTGTTCTTGGTATTATCATACTCAGCAAAATCATATGGGATCATAGGCTGTTACTGGAGGGAAAAATAATTGGTTAATACTTGGTTAAGCCTGTGGACATTCCAGTTATAAGTAGAAGAGTGTGTTACTTGTATAAAGACTGTGAGACTTTATTTCCTAAAGACAGAAAAGAAAATCATACTATAAATTGAGAACATGTGAGTATTTAGGATAAATTGGAAACTATGGTACATAAGCAACTAACCAAGACTTGAGTTTCCATTTTCTGCTGAAGTTCTATTAAGTATTGATATTAGTAGATTCTCATTTTTTACAAACTTGCTTGTGTCTGTAGGCTTCCTTACCTCTTCATGCAAGGCAGACCAGGCATGGGACTTGCCTTTAAGCTTAAAATTTTAAGTTTTTAAAAAGAAGCATCTTTAATGGATTTAAACATTTGACTGATCATGGTGTTTCCTGTACTGAATTTGGTTTTGAACATTGGTTAATGAGCAGAAGATTCATGCAAATCTTTAATTACGGATTCTGTGGGTGTTACAGCTAAAGCCTGGGAAGAACAAGAAAATTAATGAAATGGGCCCACTTTAGACTTGTTCAGTTCAATTAAACAAGCAAGTATTAAGAGCCTACTATGCAGCACTGTGTCATGTGAAATTTCAAGATAAATATCCCTCCTTGCTGAAAACATTGAGTAGTTTTAGATGCAATCCCTTAATTGGGAGGGATTTTGGACCACAAAATAATCTCTAGGGTATTGTTCAGTTCTCAGATTATATAAATGTGTTGCAAAGGGAAATAATTTTTTAGTTCCAGAATTATGTTCTTATTAAAAGTGCCAACAACTGACCGTATTAACTGCTATACTTTGTAGGAATATGAAATTCAAAATTAATAGCACATTCAACCCAATTTTTTTCTCATTGTGTTTTAAGTGAAAATTTACAGTTCCAGTTAGTTTCTCATACAAAAACTTAGACATGCTTTCCAGTGTGACCCTAGTTGCTCTCTCCACACTGCGACAGTATACTGCTTTCCTCCACCTGGTACTTGCCATGTCCATTTAACCAACTTCTGTCCACTTCTGCCTTGTCTTGCCTCTGACAGGAGCTGCCCATTTAGTCTTGTTATCTACTTAAGCCAAGAAGCATACTCTTCACCAGTATCATTTGTTGTCTTATATACCAGTTCAGTCTTTGTCTGAGGTATTGGCTTCCGGAATAGTTTCAGTCCTGGGCTAACAGAGAGTTTATGCGGTGTATGAAAGAAAGGCATGAATTCTTGGGAGCCATGAATTCAGGAGACCTTCTAGTCTGTCAGACCATGAAGTCTGGTTCAACCCAATTTTATTTTGTAATGGACTCCAGTGCCTTTATTCAAAATAGAATCATTTACAGAATATTATTAGCATTGATGTAATAGTAATGTAAATGTAAACAGGACACTGATGTATAAATTTAATTAACCGGTGTTGGGAAACATGCATGCAGTGTGAAGAAAAAGAGATGAAAATGTTAGACCATGAGTCAAATCTTCTGGCTTTCTGTGTTTTTAGCCCCAGACACCTTTATTTCCAGGCTAACAGTGATTGTGGCTGAAACATTTCGGGCTGGAATGTGTGAACATATTCAGTGAACATTTATTGAGCAGTCACTAAGTGCCAGGTTCCGTGATACAGAGAAGATGACTGACATGCAGGGAGCTCAGAATCTAATAGGAGAGATAGATAATGTGATGAAGATGAGTTCTCTGTCCATCACATCTGTTGCTTCTTTTCCTGTTGATAGATAAGAATTGATGCAAAGTTCTGATGTTACTGACATATTGATAAATTGGGTATTTGTAATAATCAACATTCATTAGGATCCGACTTGCCTGCACTGGGTTTGGGATGTCTAGTAGACAGTCTCTTAACCAACCTATACTTTACTAACTTGGTACACTGAGTGCTTACTGTTGTTGGGTAAGCAGCTAGGGTCTGCTTACATACCCTGACCATGTGGTCTCCCCACTGTTGAAACTTGTACTTATCAAGAGTCAGTTGTCTTTATTTCTGTATCTGTTACAGTCGTTGAGCTTGCTGTTATGATTATGTAGTTTAAATACTGTGTAAAGCAGTGAAATTTGAGTGCAGAAAGAGAGATTGTGTGAGAAATTTTTCAAATGTGTCGGCAAGACCTGATAAATAAAAGTCACTAAAAGAAATTACTGCTAGTTTTATAGGATAAGCAAACTGGAAAACATTGGGGAGAGAATCTTAAAAGCCTGCAAGGACTCTGCGTATAATACTTCATGAATGTCTTCAGATTTTTATTTTTCATAGAAACTAGAATTGGAAGATGCAGGTCACTTATTATGGATGTGGTATATGAAAGAAAGGCAACTTGTAGTTCAGCAGTAGATCCCTACATAAGATCTTGGTACTGCAAAGATGAACAAGTAAATACACATTTATATCTTTTAGTCTGACATATTCTCTGGTTAATAGCTTATTGTAAACAGAGTAAAAGACTGCAACTTACTTCTTGAGTAAGAGTTTGTTGCTCTAAATTTGTCATATTATTCCACTTTGACCCTTCTAAGCACTTCTGGTGAGTTGTTTTTTTTTTGTTGTTGTTGTTGTTTTTTCTCTCTCTTTTCCCAGCTCCGTTTTTTGGAGCTATTTGATGACAGAAAGTGAGAGACAGGTATCTAAGTTATCTGAGAGTGTCAGTATCCTCTTAGGAAGGGCAGTGATAGAAACTATACGTTGAATGACCTCGTGGTGCCCAGGGAAGTTAAAGCTCCTCCTAAAGGACCAGTTTTTATTTAGGGGAAAAAAACATGTACTAATATGATGATGTCAAAAATTCCTGGGTGGCACATCCAAATGGTGAAATGGTTGCCAGGAAAGGCTCAGATCCAACCAAAGGAGCCCTGAAGACAAGCCTGGGGATCTACTTCAGAAAGATCACAGCCTTGAAAATGCTGTGGAGAGGAGTTCTACTCTGCACTACATGAGATTGCCATGAGTCAGAATCAACTCAGTGGCAACTGACAACAGCAGCAGGATGTTAGCTATATTTCCCTGTGAATTAAATCTGCTTTTAAAAAGAAAGGACAGAACTTTCCTTAAAGGAGTTAGGTTTGTTGTTTGAGCTTTTCACCAAGAGCTCTCCATCTTCTGGAAAGGAAGACTGCTTCTCATATCCTCAGATCCTTAAGGTCACCGTATTGGGTGGAGAGATGACTGATGTTGAAACTTTGGTGGCTTGAGTGTCAGTAAAAATGTCCCAGAGGAGCAGGTAGGACATCACTGCAGGCCACACCTCCCATTGGGCTCTATAGAAGGGAATAAGGCACAGGTGAGACTCCCAGAGGCAGTAACCATGACAAAGGCCTTCTTTAGGATTGCAGTCTGATTAGGGAGTCCTTTTGTATCATTTTGTCTGTCTTGGACCAGTATTGGAAACCCTGGTAGTGTAGTTGTTAAGTGTTGCAGCTGCTAACCAGGAGGTTGGTCATTCAGATCCACCAGGTACTCCTTGGTTCTGCTCTGTCCTGTAGGGTTGCTATGAGTCAGAATTGATTTGATGGTAGTGGGTTTTGGGGTTTGGTCCAGTATTGCATTGCTCTGAGATCATAAAGGATATGTTGATCCAGTAATCTGACTTGAGCGTTCTGTTCATTTTTCTAAATCTTGCCTGGAGCATCTTTTTTTTTGTTTGCTTCTTGTCTGTCTGCCTACTACCTCTTGCCATTTAATCAGTCATTTCTCCCATTTTCTGCCTACTGCTACTTCCTGAGATGTGAATTCTGGTCTAATGTCGTACTGTAAACAGTATTCTTCTCTTCTTCGTGCCCTGATCGTACTTCTGAATGATTCTCTTTTCTTAATAGTATGTGGTGTATCTACTGTGTGTGATGCCGTCTACGTCTTTCTTCAGAGCTTACTACAAGAAGGAAGAGCCTTTGTTCCAGAATATGTTTATACATCCTTAAAGTGCACAGCTTTTGAGAGCCCTCCTGTGTGCTAGCCACTCCTTGGGGATCTTCTGGGGCAATTCTGCTGTGTCCTAGAGGGTCACTGTGAATCGGAATTGACTTGATGGCAATAGGTTACTTTTTTCAGGGGGGTTCACTACTACTCTGTCCTATAGGGTCACTGTAAATTGGAATTGACTCAGTGGCATGAATTTGTTTTGTTTTTTTAAGTGTCCCCCCAGGTGGTGCAAATGGTAAGTATTCTACTATTAATTGAAAGGTTGTTTGAAACTCTCTAGAGATGTCTTGAAAGAAAGGCCTGACAGTCAGCTCCTGAGAGGTCACAGCCTTGAAAACCCTGTGGACCAGTTCTACTCTGCAACACATTGGGGCACCATGAGTCAGAATCTCCTCGACAACAAAGGATTTATTTTGTTTCGTGTTTTGGATTGAGTATTACCCTGTAATACATGGATAACTAAGACTGTAGTCCCTCACAAAGCTGACCCTTCTGCTTGCTATGCACTCTGTTCATCCCTTTCTGGTCCCCCAGCAACCTAAGCTTACCGTTGTCCCCTTTCCTGCAAATTGCTTTTCCTTCCTTACCCTGTCATTCCCAGGTCAAACAGGCATACTATTTCCCATCTTAAAAAATGCTCCCTTGACCTAGTATTCTCTCCAGCTACCACTCATTTCTCTTTTACCATTTGTAGCGAAGCTTTTCTGTACTTGCTGTCTCCACTTCCCGTCTTCTCATGCTCTCTTGAATTCACTTCCAGTGGGTACTCCTCTCTGTCATTCTTCTGAAGCCGTTGTCACTGGGATAAGCAGTAACTTCCAGGTTCCTAAATTCAGTGGGCGGTCCTCATTCCTCATGCTACCTGAATGTTTCTTCCTTCTTGAAAACCCTGTATTCTTGAAACACTTTCTTTGCCTGGCTTCTAGGACATCATTCTGATTCTAATTAGTCTGATTTCTTCTCAGTCTTGTTGTATTATAGTCGTCTTTTTTCCTGACTTCTTTTAATTGTGATGTATGAAGGTACAGTCTTTGAACTTCTCCTTCTTCCTCCCCCCTCCCACTTACAAGCAGGTGATTTCTTCCAGTCTATCATCTTTATACAGACTACTTTCAAATGTTTATTTTTAGCCCTCACCTCTCTCCTGAATTTATATATCCTACATTCTACTCAATATTTCCATTGGATATCTAATAGTCATCTCAGACATAAGATGACTGGGTTTGTATTTTGTATACCAAACTGGGACTGTATTTTGTCTACCAAAAACAAACAGTAACCCTGTCTTCCTGCTAATAGTGGCTGAGGTTAGAAACCTTGGGGCCATTGTTTGCTTCTGTCTTTCTCACTCCCCTGTGTAATCTGGCAGCAAATTCTGAACCCAACCATATCTTTCCGTCATCCATAATGCTGCTTTACATTATTGCCTCTGCAGTATTTTCCTCTCTGATCTCATTGCTCTGCCTGTGCTCCTCTGTTTTTCTCTACCATGCTGGTAAATGTTGCTTCTCACAAAAGTCACATCATGTCATGCCCATGGTCAAAGTCCTCCAGACGTGTTCTGTGTCGGAGTAAATCCAAAATCTTAACCGTGACCTCTGAGGCCCTGCAGGATCTCATGGCCCTTTCATGGCTCTGACCTCACCCGCTACCACTCTCCCTCATACTTATCCCTCTCTTCCAACCACATTGGCCCCTGTTGTTTCTCCCCTACATCATCTGCATGGCTTGTATCCCCACTTTGGGTCTTTGTTTAACTATCACCTTACCAGGTGGGTCTTTCATGATCATCTTGTGTAAAGTAACACCAGTCCATTGTCACTAGAGTTCTTAATCTTTTTTTTTTTTTTGGCGGCACTTATCACTGGACATATTGTTTATTTGTTTATTGCCTATTTCTGCTCACAAATATAAGATAGTCCATTAGGATAGGGGTTTGTGTGTATGTGTTTCATTCCTTTATTTTGCCTGCCTGGAATGTAGTAGATACATTATTTGTTCAGTGAATGAACGTATTTTCGCACAGACATGTGTACATGTTCCTTACTTTTACAAAGCTTACAGTGTGCTGGAAAAAGTGATAGAAGCTAAAGCACAGTGATGTTAATATCTACTAATAAAGCATTGGTACGTATGTTCTAGAGAAGCTTCCCAGCTCTTCATTAATTTCTAGTGTTAGAGTTACAAGAAATCTGATAATCTTGAGTATTAGCCTGCCTGGAAGTGTGTGTACATGAGGTTGTAAATCTTTTCTGAATCTTATTGGATAGTCATGTGATAGGATGTTTAGGATTTCTTTGAGATGTTGAACGTGAAAGTCTGTGCCATCTTGCAGGATTTGTGTTGGGTAATTGATAGAATACACTCATCCACAGCCCTAGTGATTTAGAACCTGAGGGCAAAGGACTTCCATTTACTGATAGCCTATAACCTTTTATTAATAAATAAATACAAACAAACTGTAATCAAGTGGTAGGTCCTTTTTTTGGTGAAAGTATACACAGCAAAATTCGCTCCCATTCTAGTTTCTAGGCACAATGATCAGTGACACTGGTTGCATTCTTCTCATCATGTCAGCATTCTCATTATTTCTGTTCTAGTTGTTTTACTTCCATGTACATAATCCACCTACTCCCCAGCCTTCTCATATATGCTTTAAAATAGCGGGTGACCCTTGAGTCTTATATAGATTTTTTTTTTCTTTTTGACACAATATTCAAGGGTAACAGTCTTTACTCTTTGGGCTAAACAGTTACTTAGTTTACAGGTGACATCGGGGGTAGTTTGAATTCATATTTGAAGATTAACTCAGAGCAGTAGTGTCAGGAACTTCTCCAGCCATAGTAGGTCTAGTGAGTTTGGATTCTTTGAGAAAATAGGTACTGCTTTAATGACTCGTTCATAGTGAGTTTATAGCCAACAGTGTATGTCAAGTCTGGATTCTAAAGTTAGTTAACATTAGAGTAGTTAAGTTGGGTTAGAGGTTGGTATGGGTAATTATAAAATTTTCTTGTCATCTTGTTCTTTATCTAGATCAAGGTGAAAGAAACATGATGTGAAGTTTCTAGTGTTTTTCTCTTAAACACTTGGTTTATGGTGCTTAAGGTAGGAAATGGAGAACAGAGGAACCATCAGAGGCAAAAAAGAGATAATACATGGATAGAAGAGTAGGGCATTCAGATTGGGAAGAAAGTTGTCAGGCTTTAAGGGTAGTAATGAAATACATGCCTGAAGTCAGCTTTCTGAGTGACATCCTGTCAATACTCGAGAAAACGTCCATGAACCCGCTTTAAGAATTTCTGCCCTGAAGTAACATGGAAACTGCCCAAGAATAGCCACAGTTTTTCCCCAGCCTTTCTGAAGCCTTTGCTTCCTAATCCTGTGACTAGAGAAAGCTGTTGAATTTTCTTTCCTTTGATTTGTTTTATTTATTCCGCAAACTTTTATTGAGTGCTCATTTATGGGCTGCACACTGCTCTGATGACAAAGTGGTATACAACGAATGAAAGCCCCTGCTCTTGTGGAACATATGCTGTCGGTGTAGGGAGGTGAGAAATTTGTAAATAAATCGAGAAACATGAGGATTTTAGGTAGCAGCGAGTGCTAGCTGGAAGATAGGTGTATGGTGTGGCTGGGAATGGGGGATTTGGTGAGTTTCTGTATGATTGTCCCTGCTTGCCAAGCAGAGGAAAGAGAAGTTACAAAGGCCCCAGAGTAGGCACGAGTTTGACATAGAAGAGAAACAGAAAGCAAGCCAATATAGCTGGAAGCCCAAGACTGGGGAGAGTGGTGAAAGACACCAGCTAGGAGGGGGCCGGACCATGTGGGGCCTTGTTATCTCTCCAGTTTTCCTGATTCTCCTTTACTTTGCCCTGCCTCAAGCAAGCAAGCAAGCAAGAGAGCAGACCAACAGCCTCTCTCTTGGATGAGAGGATGGATGAATATGATGGTTGAGTTTGTTTTTAAAAGCTGAATTTACATAAAGGTGAAAGGAAAGGAAAGTACTATAACTTTTTTTAAGAGGTTTAAGTCTGAAAGGGCCCAAGGAAAACTGAGATGTGATAAAAAATGAAAATGGGAAAGGAAAGAAGAAACTCCATGAAAAATAAAGGAATAGTTTGTGACAACACTAAAGTTTCTTCATATTATTTTTAGGGTAGTTTAGTCAGAAAGACTCGTTTGAGTAAGTTGTATATTCACACAGTACAAAACTTAAAAGCTACAAAGAGTATGGAGTAAAAAGTACACTTACCTTTAACATGTCTTTCCTAGCCACTTTATCCCCAGTTCTCCCATTGTTACCAGTTTCTTGTGTATTCTCTCTCTGTCTCTTTCTGTGTGTGTAGTAGGCTGCTGCATACCAGCTAGTCGGGTAGCTTGTAAAAATTAGTGTTGTGTGCATTGCAAATAAACTACTGGGAGACATTTTTTGTTTAACAGAGCAAAGGTTGCCATTTTTCCTAGCAGCTTATTTGAACAAGGATACTTGAGTCATGTATACTTTTTAAACACTTTGGTTACCTTAAATGTTAGAGATTCTTCTAAAGTAGAGAACTGCTGAGAGTGGAATGATGTGAAATGTGTGTGTAGGTACAGTTCTTAGGAGTCTGAGAGAGTTCTAGGAGTGGGCTGTGTATCAGCTTGACAGGACCAGACTGTGGTAATGTGTGGCCTAACTGGCATCTAACCCATTGCCATTGTCACTGAGGCAAGTCCAACTCATAGTGACCCCACAGGACAGAGTAGAACTGTCCCTAGAGTTTCCAGGGGCTGACTGGTAGATTCAGACTGCCAGCATTTTGGTTAGCAGTGATCACTCTTAACTGCTGTTCCACCAGGATTTCCAGCTGGCCTATAAGCTAAAAAAGCAGGTCAACATTAGTCTCAGTGAGTCTGTGTTTATTGATTCCTAAACTGCCTACCTTAGACTACTTTCTAGAGAGGTGTCTTTATACCAGAACACCTTCCTTCTCAAGGTAATATGTGTAATATGTAAGCCTGATAGCCATGTCTTCATCTCCAACTGTGGAATGGGGAACACACAGAATTCTGGCTTTTCATCTTCTCTTGAGATAGAGACATGCCTTAAAATTCTTTTGTATCTCTTCTGCCAACTCCCCAAATGCCAGCAACAGCTGGATGTGTGGAAACTTGATCAAAAAAGGCCATCTCAGTACAACCTCTTTTGTTTCTTAAATTTGAAATGGAAAACATTCCTAAGATGATACCTCTGTATTCAAATAAATATATACTCCAAAAGTTTGCCAGCTAAGTATAAGTGGTGTTGTATCATTGTATCATCTGAATTGTATGTGCTGCTGCTGGTTTCTTAACTGTAGTTAAGCGAAAGTTGACTGTTTTATTGAATCTGGTTTACACGTAGCAGGGTAAGTTTCATGTTGTGAAGTTCAGGAGTTGGATAAGATCATACCTTTTTTGTGTGCTTTATCCAAAAGTGCTTTAAAAAATTCTTAGTTTAGGAAGCCATTTAATTCAGTTTCAAAATACAAAGTTAACTGAAGTGTCATAAAGCATTGTCTTATGTTGGTGTATTTTGTGAGCATTTCCCAAGTAGAGATAAAGAAAATGAGTTTTTACTTCATGTGACAGAGAACATGTTAAAAAAAATTATAAAAGGAACAGAAATTTAAAGCAAGTAGAAACAAATTGTTACAGAGAAAACAAGAGTATTATAAACATAAAAGAGAAATGATCCCTTAAATAGCACTTCTTTGTACATTGTCAGTTGATCTCTTTGTTCATAAAACAGTGAAGTCCTTTTTTGAAGAACTGCCTGAAAAGTCTTCCTTTGTATTGGTTATTTAACACATTTCTAATGTGCTTTGTAAGAGCAACTTAGTGTGTAATGGTGAATAGAAATTAACTGAGACATGCAGTGCTTATACTTGTGTTAAAGAGTGAAGAAGCAGTGATTTTTAAAAAAATAAGAATCCTAATTTAAAATGCTTTAAGAAAAGTTATATGCTATTATAAAATGCTTTTTGTAAGTAACTTGAACTAATATGTAGAATGATTGTGATTATGCTTAGAAACTTGTTTTGATTGTTTAATTTTTTTCATTTGTTGTTTTTGCAGAAAAGATTTGGTTGTCAGTTATGTATAGTCATCCTTTACTGACTCAGGACTTCTACATCTGTCACTGTGGTGTCGAATTCTTCCTGGAAGGCTCTGCGGTGTGTGTAGTCTGCTTTTAATAAGGTTACTAAGCATTTAGATTTTACTGGTGGAATGAACTAGGAGAATAATCCGGAGAGTTTCTTTGTATAGTAATTGCATCTCTGTGGTATTTTCATAGTCAACAGCCATTTAACAAGGAGCTAGCATTGAATCATCCTTTTGCCAGGCACTGCAAGTAATTTTTCTTTCTAAAGGGAGTTATTATTATTATTATTATTTTGGTAAATATTTTACTGTGCTTTAAGTAAAAGTTTATAGTCCAAATCAATTTGCCATATAAAACCCTGAACACACTCCAGCATTATGTTCTCTTCCCAGCCACCACCCCGTGACCACGCACTCTCATTTCCACTGTATGCTTTCTGCATTCATTCAACTAACACCTGTCTCCCTCCATCCTCTCATCTTTCCTCTGGAAAAGAGTTGCTCAGACAGCCTTATGTATATGTTTAAGCCAACAAGCATTTTCTTCACCAGCATCACTGTGTGTCTTACAGTCCAGTCCAGTCTTTATCTGGAGAGTTTGTTTCAGTACTGGTTTCAGGTCTGGGCTAACAGAGAGTTTGGGGGCCATGTCCTCAGGGGACACTCCAGTATGACAGACCATCAACTGTGGTCTTTTAATAGAGTTCTAGTTCTGTACACCCATTTTTGTCTGGCTATGTGAGGAACCTACATGTTGTGGTCTCTGTTCAGGCAGTCACTGGTGGTGGCCAGACACCATCTAGTTCTTCTGATCTCATCATGATATAGTTTTCAGTCATATGGTACCTTCTGTATACTGAGCTCTTATTTTCCTCGTGTGTTTGATGTCACAGGTAGACTGGGACCAGTTGATGCTAATTAGATGGCCACTTGCTAGCTTTGAAGACCCCAGATGCCACTGGTCAAAGTGGTATGCAGAACATTTTCATTAAAAAGATTAGTTATGCCGATTAGCCTAGATGTCCCCTAGGCTGTGGTCCCCCTAGTATGTGGTCCATACTCCCCTGTATCAGCTGCTCTGTCATTCAGAATGTTGGGCTGCATTTAAAAAACCTTTTAGATTTCAGTGTAGTCCAGTTGTGCTAACTTCCCATCTACTGTGTGCTGTCACTCCTAAAGTGAGTTACTTTTTTATTTATAGAAGTAATTTGTGGTATTTGGAAAGAATACTTAAAGTGAGGCATTTAAGTGTGTAGAATATAGAATCTAAGCTCTTAAGGAGCTTTGGTCTGTGAACAGCGAGATGCAATTTAGAGTGTGAAAGAATTAGAGTAGTGATGAAAAGGAGAGTTTATAAGGAAATGGAGGAGTCTGTGTAGATGAGCTGAAGTGTCAAGGAGGACTTGACTGAAAGGTATGTGGGGCCAGACCTGGCTGGCACAGTTGGATTTAGGCAGCCAAAGAATATTCTAGGTGAGGGTATTGGACCAGCCAGGCTATTCAGAGAGCTTTATTTAAATTTTGTGGTGATACTGTAATTGTATAACAGAAACTTTGCCATTTTAACCACTTTTAAGTGTAGCATTCAGCAACATTAATTTTACTGTGTTGTGTAACTGTTACCACTGTTTCCAGAAGTTTTCATCACCTCAAACAGAAATATCAGTAGTCCTTCAGTACCAGCTGCCCGTTTCCCCTCCCCCTAGCTCTTCTTGTAATTAGGTGACATCAAGTTGGTTCTGTGACCCCGTGTGCAAAAGAGGGAAACATTTTCTGGTCATGAGGCATCCTCACAGTTGTTGTTATGTTTGAACTGATTGTTGCAGCCGCTGTTTCAGTCCATGTTGTTGAGGATCTTCTGTTTTGCTGATCTTCTGCCAAGCATGATGTCCCTCTGTGTGGACTGCTCCTCCTGATAACATGTCCAAAGCACATGAAGTCTCGTATTCCTTCTAAGACAGATTTGTTTATTCTTCTGAGTCTCTAATTTTGCCTTTGCTAGATATTTCATAGAATTAGAATAATATAATATTTGTCCTTTTTTGTCTTATTCAGCATAATTTTTTTCAAGGTTTAGCTGTTTTATAGCAGATTTCACAACTTCATTTCTCTATATGGCTAAGTAATACTCAGTTGTACCTATAAGCTATGTTTTGTTTATCCATTCATTCTGTTGATGGACACTTGGGTTGTTACTACCTTTTAGTTCTGTGAAAAATGTGGCAGTGAACATTGTACAAGTTTCTGTGAGTACCTGCCTTCAAATCTTTTGAAAGTATACCAAGTGGTAATTCTGTATTTAGCTTTTTGAGGAACTACAGATTGTTTTCCACAACAGAAGTACCACTGTATATTCCTGCCGGCACTGCAGAAGGGTTCTGACGTCTGATTTTTCCATGTCGTTACCAACAAGTTGTTACTTTCTGATTTTTCTGATAATAGGTGTCACCCAGAAAGATGATCCAACCAATTGCAGAAATTATCGAACAATGACATTAATACCACACACAAGTAAAATTTTGGTAAAGATCATTCAAAAGTGACTGCAGCAGTATATTGACAGGGAACTACTAGAAATTCAGGTAGGATTCAGAAGAGGATATAGAATCAGCGGTATCTTGACTCATGTCAGATGGATCTTGGCTGAAAGCAGAGAATACCAGAAAAACGTTTACTGATATTTTGTTGATCATACAAAGACATTCAGTTGTGTGGATCGTAACAAAGTATAGATACCATTGCAGAGAATGGGAATTCCAGAATATTCAGTTGTGCTCGTGAGAAGTCTGTACATGTGTGGAGAGGCAGTTGCGCGAACAGAACAAAGGGACACTGCATGGTTTAAAGTCAGGAAAGATGTGTGTCAGAGTTATAGCCTTTTACCACACCTGATCAGTCTGTGTGCCACACAAATAATCTGAGAGAAGCTGGACTATATGAAGAAGAATGGGGCATCAGGATTGAAGGAAGACCTACATAACCTGTGTTATATAGGTCACACAACCTTGCTTGTTAAAGGTGAAGAAGGCTTGAAACACTTGCTGGTGAAGATCAAAGACCACACCCTTCAGTATGGATTGTACCTCAACATCAAGAAAACAAAAATCCTCACAGCATGATAAACACAATGTCATGATAAATGGAGAAAAGATTGAAGTTGTCAAGGATTTTATTTTATCTGAATCCGCAATCCACACCCATGGAAACAGCAGTCAAATCAAAAGACACAATGCATTGGGAAAATCTGCTGCAAAAGACCACTCTAAAGTGTTGGAAAGCAGAGATGTCACCTTGAAGACTAAGGTGCATCTGACCCAAGCCATGGTATTTTCAGTTGCATCATATGCATGTGAAAACTGGACAGTAAATAAGGGAGGTAGAATTGACTCCTTTGAAATGTGGTGTTGAAAAGAATATTAAATGTACCATGGACTGCCAAAGGAACAAACAGTTCTTCCTTGGAGGAAGTACAACCAGAGTGTTCCTTGGAAGCAAGTATGGTGAGGCTACATCTTACTTAATTTTGGCATGTTGTCAGGAAGGATCAATCCCTAGAGAAGGACATCATGCTTGGTATAGTATAGGGTTGGTGAAGAACAGGGAGACCCTCAACAAGATGGATTGACACAGTTGCTACAAACAATGGGCTCAAGCATAACAGTGATTGTGGGCATGATGCAGGACTGGGCATTGCTTTATTTTGTTGTATATAGGGTCACTATGAGTTGGAACTGACTCGATGGCCCCTGACAACAGTAGTGGGTATGAAGTGGAATCTCATTGTGGTTTTATATGTGCATTTGGCTGTCTGCTTCTGGAAGGTCACAGCCTTGAAAACACTGGAGCACAGTTCTACTCTAACATACATGGGGGTCACTGTGAATTAGAATCAACTGAACAGCAACAGTTGATGCTTAGTGTCTTTTCCTGGGCTTATTTGCCACTTGCTTATCTTTAAGAATGCCTATTCAAGTCCTTTGCTCCATTTTGAATTGCAGTGTTTGTCTTTTTATTGTATAATTGTAGATCTTTATATGTCCTGTGTATTAAACTCCTATCAGGTGTGTGGTTGCCAAGTATTTTCTCTCATTCTATAGTTATATCTCTACTTTCTTGATAAGGTGCTTTGATGCACTAAATTCTTTAATGAAGTCCAATTTATCATTTTTTTTTTTCCTTTTGCTCATGCTTTTGGAAGTCTGTCCCAAAGTGTTGTGAGAGCCCAAAGGATAGGGGAGAGGCCACAAACTGATGACTCGTGGCTGTGTTTGGGCTACAAGCTGATTGTTTTCTTAATTATTTTTTAAAAATAATTGCCGATGTTTTAATATTGCAACTTTTCAAATAGAAGTCTGGTCTTCAGATTTCCTTTGAGAAAATATGGCAGTATTGAGCCAGCTTTCCCAGGTGATGACCCTGGCTGGAGCTGAATGATGGCTTTTCCCTAGAACTGTCTACTCCCATCTAGTTGGCTAGTCTTTTCCATTCCCTGTGATCTCCCTGTAGGAGCCGTGGTGGTGCAGTAATCAAAGCACACAGCTGCTAATGGAAGGGCCAGCAGTTCAAATCCACCAGCTGCTCTGCAGAACAAAGATGTTACCATCTGCTTCTGTAAAGATTTACTGCCTTGGAATCTCCATGGGGCAGTTCTCCTCTCTTCTATGGCACCGCTGTGAGTCAAAATCAGCTCAGTGGCAGCAGGTTTGGTTATCTCCGTGATGCTCCCTGATTCAGAGACCCAATATTGTCACATGTGTTGTGATAGCTAAGGTGTTGTTGCCTTTTTAAGGTAGAGTGAAGAAGAAGATCAAATATTTCTCTCAGAAGTAGGGAAATGACAGGATAAGCCTAACGGCTAAATGTTGCAAGAAAAATGGGTAGGAGAATATTTCTTTGGGGTTAAAAATATATCTGTGGAAATATGGTGTGTCTCTATCAGAATAGTCAGACTTTACAGATATGTGTCTCCTGCCTACACTCCTGTAGGGTGGCATTTGTGTTTCAACAGCTGTGATGGTAAAGAACTTAGGTCCTGGACTCTAAACTTCATTTTCTCATTTGTAAAATGGAGATGAATAATACCACTTTCCTATTTCATCGTGTTGTTAAGGATTAAATAAAATTTTACATACTCTGTTGCATGGCACAAGTAAATGTGCAGTGAAAGTCTGCTGTAAAGTGAACCCACGTGGAACAAAGGGTTAAACATGAAAAGTTGCAGTCTGAACCCAGTCAACAGCTCCGCGGAAGGAAGACCTGGGATCTATTTCCTTAGAGATAGCAGCCAAGAAATGGGCCAATTTTACTCTGACAATAACATGTAAGTGTAAAGCTGTGAAAAAGATAATTTCTAACTTTATTATAACTTGGACCTATAGTAAAATTGTGGTAAGATAAAGCTTATGGGAATGTCTGTGCTCTGAAAAGGTTGTATTTGTTTAATTTAGCCAGTGCTTCTTGGGCACCAGACACTGTGCTAGATTCTGGTGAACAGGACAGACAGACATACCCCAGCCTAGGTGTGGACAGAGATAAGTAAACTAGCAGTTATAATAAAATGTGATGTGTGAAGTAGAATATCTTAAAATAGAGTAATTCAATGATTTTATAAAGATTTTAGTGGCAGGGAAAGTACCAGATGGGGCAGATGACTTGGAAGTGGACACTGTTCATAGGATCATGGCACTGCAAGTGGTCCGTGACCTTCTGTTCTGTTTCCATGAGGTCATCATGTATGGAGCACCTACTGTCAGGTCCCTGGGTGGCACAAGGGGTTTGTTATTGTCTGTTAACTTAAAAGATTGGAGGTTCACAGCACTGAAGTCAACTCTGCAGGCAAAATTTAGACTGGACTGTAAGACATAGTGATGCAGGTGGTGTATGTACTTCTTGACTTAAATATGTATGTGAGGCTTTCTGACCAGCTCCTCTCTAGAGGTATGCAGGGGAGAGAACTAGTGTTGGTTGAGTGGATACCAGAAGTACAGAGTGGAAAGGAGGAGTGTACTGTCACAGGGGGAGGAGAGCAGATAGAGTTGCAGAGAGGCATGTGTTTGAGGTTTTATATGGCACAATGACTTGGACTGTAAACTTTCACTTACTCATAATTAAAGAGATTGGAGATTGAACCCTACCCAGCAGCTCTGAGGCAGAAAGGCCTGGTAATCTTCTTCTGTAAAGAATTACAGCTAAGAAAACCCTATAGAGCAATTCTCCTCTGAAACACATGGGGTTGCCATGAGTTAGAATTGACTCAACAACAGCTGGTTTTTGGTTTTGTCATCAGGTTGTGCAGATGCCCAAGCCTGGCAGAAGAAACGGCTTTTGTTGCCAGCCCTGAAGTGCATGTGGTTTGGGCCCATTTTCCAAGCCTGGTCTTCCAGCCCCTGCCATTCCAATTTTCTTGCTATTTCTTCATTAAATTCCCTTTGGCTTCAGACAGCCAGGATTGGTTTCTGTTGCTTGCAACCAAGAACCCTGAATGATAAACTGCCTAGGTAGCCAGAAGAAATGTATTTTTATATCTGTTGAGTCACAAATGCTATTATTTTGTGTGTGTGTGTGAGAGAGTCTTCTCATTTTATTTATGAAGCGGGCTTTGACATTTTCCGTTTATTGTGGTCTGTGCTGAGATTTGTGAAATTAATTTTAAATGGCAAAAAAAAATCTAGTTAAGTTAAAGCAAATGTAACTGGCACTGGTCTGAATACAAACATATAAAAACAACACATGATGGTAGAAGTCTCCTTAACTTAAGGGGGAGAGAGGAGACATGAGGTAGAGGTCAAATATACTTCTACCTGCCAGTTTTTTTTTTTTTTCAGTTCTGATAAAAATTCCCACACTTCCTACATCTGTGCTGGATTTGATAAGTTGTAGTGATCACCCAGAACTCACAAACCATATACTGGTGATTATGTAGCTTATTAAGGAAGCAACAGGTGACAGTGCAGGATTGGAAACAATTCAGGATATAGTTCTTCAGTCAGGATAGCTCCTTAGTGCTACCTGTAGGGAGGGCTCTTCTTCAACTCTTGGGCTCCTCAGACTGGCCTCTGGCCTACTTGGGCAAGCATTACAAAGCTCTTTAGGTCCACCAGTAAGTACCCAGAGGTACCCCACTCTGCTAGGAAACTTCCTGCTTGAAGGCACTCAGCTCTAGCTGCTGTAATCACCTTGCTCCATGGGCTGGGAATACATGGACCCACTGTGCCATCTTGCACCAGTCTCCTAGTTCTGCTGCCGCTGTTTCTGTTTACTACTCCTTGGCCTGCTGCTGCTTCTCACTGTCTTGTACTGTCTCTGGTGTTACAACTCTATCTGTGTTTCATTGGTCCAAGCAGTTCTCAGTACAGGGGCCCTGGGTCCATAGGGTGTAGTCCACTCCAGTACTTCTTGGTGGTAGTGAGGTCTCACCTTTCTGCCTCTGGAATGGCTCATTTTAAGCCTACCAGGAAGGTAAAACTGTTTCCCTTGTTGAGATTCTGTAACCTTATTTGAATGGTCCCACCCACACAGAGGTACCACGCACCTTATTTATATTATTAGCAAGTTGTCCAATCTCCTTGGTGGGCCACAAGCACGTTATGTGTATAATTTCACCCAGTTATTTGATGGGAGGTACAAGATCATGGCTAGAAGGGCCAGGTAAAAGAGATCTATTGCACTGCAGTGGGCAAGCATAGTCATGCCTTTCCACCTCTCCAATTTATGCTTACAGTTTCTCTTTTTATAAGTGTCCTATAGAATATTTGAGAATGTGTGAATTTGTACTGTTTTAAACTTCATAGATGTCAAGGGCAAGATAAAAATGAATTTTGAAAAATTCAATCATATGAAAACTGTAGGATGCTTCTTAAAATACTTAATCTTGTAGGCTCCAAGTTCTAACTTGGTTAATGAGTATTTTGGGGGTTCTTACTTTATGCAAAGCACTATTCTAGATACAGTGATGATTTTAAAACTGTGAATGTGTTCCTTTTTTAAAAAGAACTTTTCTAAGCTGACAAATTACTTGTAACCATTTAAGTTGAGCAAGTATCTGTTCTTTGCCTTGTGCTATGTGAGATCAGCTAGCAAAAATTGAAGAGGTAGGATTTAAGGTGTATGGAGCAGTTAGAAAAAAATATGAGAGAGACTGTTTTTGTTGGTACCTCATGTTGGAAGCAAAATACTGAAGTAGTCAATCTTGGGCTTTAAGAAATGGATAAGATTTAGATAGGTGATAGAAAGAAGGAAGACTCGTTAAGAGGAGGGGATATACCATGACTGAAGGTAGAAATGAGTTGTTGCATGTTAGAGGCTGAGTGTCTGAGCTGCATCTAGTGGTGTAGCAAGGCAGGAAATGGGAAATAAGGATACAGAGCGTTGATTAAGAGGATGAGGAATTTGAGTTTGATCACAGTGGGAACCATGATCATCCTGCATAAGAGACTGGGAGAATGTGCAGCTCTGTTCTGGATGTGAGAGCCATGGCACAGGGTAGTGATGTGAAGGAATGAGTTAAGAGGGACTACAGTCAGAGAAGAAGGCAGATTTGGTGACAGTGTGTTAAGGACAGAGGGGCTTGTGGCTTAAGATGACTTAATTTTTATCATGGGTGACAAGAAAAGTGGAAATTTGTAGTAACAGGTTGACTTTGGAAAGAAGGTGGGACATTGATTTTTGTCACACAGAGCTTGAAGTAATGAGATGAACTGATCATAGTTGGAGATGTAGGACTAGAGGTGAGATGAGAAGCTGGGACTAGAGTGTTAGAAACCTAGAGGCAGAAGATGGAAAGTCAACAAGAAAGTACACAAAAAGAAAACCAGGGGCACCATGGCAATCAGAGAGGCAGGATCATACAAGCTAAGGGAGAAAAATATTTCAGAAAAGAAAGCTGGTGGTCTCAACCCACCTAGAGCAAAGGCATAAGAGCATAAAAGATACAAGGAGGTGAGGAGGGCCATGTATACCAGAAACTACAGCAACATGAGACCAGAAGAGCTAGATGATACCCAGCCACCACCAAAGACTGTCCTTACGGGAACTCAACAAACAGTCCCTGGAGCAGAGAAATGTGGGGTATAGAATTCAAAATCTAGTTAGGGAAAAAAAAACAGACTTGATGGTCTATTATACCAGAGGGTCCTTGGAAGACACAGACCCTGGACTCTCTGTTAGCCCAGAACTGAAGCTATTCTCAAGGCCAGCTCCTCAGAGACTGAACTGGTCTGTAAGACATAAAATGTTGGCAGTTAGGAGTATGCTTGTTGACATGAGTAGATACAGGAGATTGACTGTCCAGAGATGAGATGGGAAGACAGAGGGGTCACAAGCTAGTTATATAAATGTGGGAAATTTGGAGGGGTGGGTGCTGTCACAGGGTGGGGAGAGCAGCTAGGGTCACATTACAAAGTGTAAGTTTTTGTATGAGACACTGGAATTATAAACTTTTACTTAAAGCATAATGAAAAAATATTGTGAAAAAAAAGATACTGGGCCTAAATAAATGTTAAGACATTCTGCTTATGAGTTGGAAGGCTTAATGTAGTTAAGATGTCCATATTACCAAAAGCAACGTATAAGTTCAGTGCAAGCCTTCAAATTCCAACAGCATTCTTGACGGAAAAGGAAAAGCTCATCTTCAAATTATATAGAAAGGCCAGAAGCACCAAATAGCTAAAGCAGTCCTAAAGAAGAAAAATAAAGTAGGAGGGGACTCAGCACTTCCTAACTTCAGAACATACTACAGATGTTGAAATTCTTAGGTAATTCTTGATGACTGCATATTTTATGATTTGCACTTTAGTTAAAAGATTCAATCTAAGCATAAATACTGAAAAGGTTTTGGCAAATGAATATGGAAAATGTAAATAGTCATGTGAAAATAAAATTTAAGGCCATACCACAGAGCTGCAGTAATTAAAAGAGCCTGGTACTGGTATGAAAACCCAGTGGAGTAGTGGTTAAGTGCTATGACTGTTAACCAAAGGGTCAGCAGTTCAGATCCACCAGGTACTCCTTGGAAACTCTATGTGGCAGTTCTACTCTGTCCTGTAGGGTCACTATGAGTCAGCACTGACTCAGTGGTGCTGGGTTTGGTCTTTTTTTGGTTTGGTACTGGTATATTAATAGATAGACGAATGGAATAAAATTGAGAGTACAAAATCAAATCTGTGTGTGTGTGTGTGTGTACACATATATATGGTCAACTGATTTTTTGACAAGGACACTAAATTCACCTATTGGAGAAGGAAAAGTCTTGTCAAAGAATAGTGCTGGAAAATTTGGTATCCATATGCAGAAGAATAAACCAGGACCTAGCCCTTATATCATACAGAAAAAACAGTTCATAATGGATCAAGAACTGTAATTTGAAAACTGAAACCGTGAAATTCATAGTAAGTAATACAGAGTTGAATCTGTGGGAACTAGGTGTTTGTGATAGGCTCTCAGATGTAACAACAAAGGCATAAGCAGTAAAAGGCAAAATAGACAAATGGGACCTCATAAAATTAAATACTTCTGTTTATCAGAAGACTATCAAAAAAAGTGAAAAGACAGCCTACAGAGTGGGGAAAAAAAATTGAGAACCATGTATTTAATAAGGGTCTAATATACAAAATTTATAAAATATTTCTACAACTTTAAAGGCAGTTCAGTCAAAATACAGGTGAAGGACTTGAACAGGTATTTCACCAAGGAGGATTTTCAAATGACCAACAAATACATGAGGAAATACTCAAGGCATTAACCATTGCCAGCCATTAGGGACATGTAAATCAAAACCACAGTATGAGATACCATCTCAGCCCCCATAAGAATGGCAGGTATTTGGGAAAAAAAAATCGGCAAAGCTGTGGAGAAACAAGAATCCTCATCTATTCAGGTAGAATATAAAATGATACAGCAACGTGGGAAAAAGTTGAGGGTTCCTCACAAAGTTAAACATGGTTCTACCATATGACTGAGCAGTTCCACTCTTAGATGTATACCCAAAGAAGCTGAGAGCTGTGTGAACAGATGCTGTGTACATCAGTGTTCATCTTAGCACTATTCACCAGAGCCAAAAGGTGGAACCAGTGTGTCCACTTGATGGCAGTGGGTTTGGGTTTGAGTAGCCACTTTGGAAAATATTGCTTTGTTTAGTTTTACTACATTATAAGTTACCAGAGTTCTAAAATTGTTTATCTTTCTCATAGCTTATCCTCCATGGTACCTGCATGCTTTTCTATATATAAGCTGGTTGCTGTCCAGTCATTTCCTATTCACAGCAACCCTGTAGGACAGAGAAGAACTGTCACATAGAGTTTCCAAGGAGTGCTTGGTGGGTTTGAACTACTGACTTTTTGGTTAGCAGATGTAGCTCTTAACCACTGTGGCACTGGGGTTTCCTGTCTGTTCCTAGTAGGTCCAACATTATTAGCTTAAATACCATTCAGTCCTAAATAATTTCCTCCAAGACATATGGTGGAAAGTACAGGTAGTCTCTGTCTTACGATAAGGTTATGTTCTGATGACTTGCTGTACTGTAAATTGGTTCTTATTTAAGTCAAATACCTCATTCCCTCCCCTCTCCCATTTTTCCTGACTTCTGTTATCAGTATCTATAAATCCAACCTTTATGTGCCTTTGGGTGTTGGACACATTACAGGTAAGAATGATAACATTGGCAGGTTATGTGCTGCAACATCGTATGTTGTACATGTTACTTATGATAAGGTACAAAAATAAAAACAGTGGTTAAAATTGATTGTAACTAGAATACATTGTAAATTAGGGAATACTTGTATACATATAGTCTCCCTACTGGAAGAAAATTAGTATTAATCTGCTCTCTTCCCTTCTAAATTTCCTTAATCATTATAGTTTTTCGTTTTTACATCACTGTGATTGATTATTACACAATTCTATAATTAATTTTTCATTATAATCATCTTTTTTTTCCCTAATCTGAACTTGGCATACACATTTTTTTAATGGCTCCATGTGTGTTGAGTGGATGAAAGAACTTAAGCATTCCACCCCTGGAGCAAACGACTGTTAAATCACAAAAGAAGAGAATACTGACAACCACAGCATAAATAGCTCCCATTTTATAATGGGGTTCCAATTCCTACAACTCTGATGTAAATTGATTCTGTTGTTATTAGGTGCTATCGAACCAGTTCTGACTCATAGTGACCCTGTGAACAACAGAATGAAACACTGCCCAGTCTTGTGCTATGTCCACAGTATCAGTATGCCTGAGCCAGTTGTTGTAGCCGCTGTGTCAGTCCATCTCATTGAGGGTCTTCCTCTTTATTGCTGACCCTCCATTCTACCAAGCATAATGACCTTCTCTAGGGACTGATCCTTGCTACAACATGTCCAAAGTATGTCAGACACAGTCTTGCCATCTTTGCTTCCAGGGAGCACTCTGGTTGTCCTTCTTCCAGAGCAGATCTGTTGGTTCTTGTGGCAGTCCATGGTACATTCAGCAGTCTTCTCCAGCACCGCAATTCAAAGACATCAATTCTTCTGTCTTCTTTGTTCATGGTCCAGCTTTTGCATACATGTGACGTGGTTGAAAATGCCATGTCTTGACTAGGATTGTCATGATCTGACTCGATGGCGCTTGGCTTGGCTTGGCTGAGTCAGGTGTGTTTTAGTCTTCAAGGTGACATCTTTACTTTTGAATACTTTAAAGAGATCCTTTGCAGCAGATTTTCTCACTGCAATGCACCTTTTGATTACTTGACTGCTGCTTCCATGGGTGTTGATTATGAACCCAAGTAACATGAAATCCTTGACAACCTCAGTCTTTTCTCCATTTATGACAGTGTTGTTTACTGGTCCACATTTTTGTTTTCCTGATGTTGAGGTGCAGTTCATACTGAAGATTGTGGTCCTTGATCTTCATCAGTAAGTGTCTCAAGTCTTCTTTATTTCCAGCTTGTAAGGTGGTGTCGTCTGCATAATGCAGGTTGTTAACGAGTCGTCCTCCAATCTTGATGCCTTGTTCTTCTTCACATAATCCAACTTCTTCAATTATTTGCTCGGCATATAGATTAAAAAGGTATGGTGAAAGAATACAACCCTGACGCACGCCTTTCCTGACTTTAAACCATGCAGTGTCCCCTTGTTCTGTTTGTACGACTGCCACTTAACCCATATACAGATTCCTTAAGAGTACAATTAGGTACTCTTAAGTTGTTAGGTACTCTTAATGTTCTCCGCAACATTAGCCATAATCTAGTATGATCTACACAGTCAAATGCTTTTGCATAGTCAGCGAGCACAAGTAAACATCTTTCTGGTATTCTTTGCTTTCAGTCAAGATCCATCTGACGTCAGCAATGATATCCCTAGTTCCATGTCCTCTTCTGAATCCAACTTGAATTTCTGGAAGTTCCTTGTCAATGTACCGTTGTAATCGCTTTTGAATGATCTTGAGCAAAATTTTACTTGCGTGTGATATCAACGATACTGTTTGGTAATTTCCACATTCGGTTAGATCACCTTTCTTTGAAGTGGGCATAAATATGGATCTCTTCCAGTCAATTGGCCAGGTAGCTGTCCTCCACATTTCTTGGTGTAGACGAATAAGAGCACTTCCAGCACTGCATTTGTTGAAATACCTCAACTGAAATTCCACCAGTTCCTGGAGCCTTGTTTTTTGCCAGTGCCTTCAATGCAGCTTTGACTTCTTCCTTCAGTACCATTGGTTCCTGATCATATGCTACCTCTTCAAATGGCTGAACATCGACCAGTTCTTTCTGGTATAATGACTCTGTGAAATTGGTTCTCATATAAGTGAGATAGCTCTTTTATTAAAAATTTTTTATTGTGATTAACTGAAAGTTTACAATCCAAGTCAGTTTTTCATATGAAACCCTAAATGCCTGCCTTTCTGCACTTCTGTCTGCTCTCCTCATCCTGTGACAGCACATTCTTCTTTTTTGCTTTTTACTTCCCGTCTCCTCCTTTCCACCCTCTTCTCTCCCCTCTAAAAAGAAACCAGCAGGACAACCTCATAGATATAGTAAGTCATAAGTACACACACCACATGCATTACTGTGTCCCCAAGTCCACTCTGTTCTTTGTTTGAAGTGTTGGCTTTAGTGCTGGTTTCAGCTTTGGGCTAGCAGCAAGTCATGTTCTCAGGGGACCCTCCAGGTTGCAGGACCATCAGTTCTGGTCTTTTAGTAGAGTTCTTGATCTGCACACCTCTTCTTCTTGTGCTCCTTCAGGGACTCTACATTGTGTCCCCAATCAGGGCTGTCTTTTCTGGTGGCCGGGCACCATCTAGTTCTTCTGGTCTCATGTGCTGATGCAGTTTCCCAGACATGTGGGTCCTTCTGTCTCCTGGACTTATTTTGCCTCATGTCTTTGATTTTCTTGGTTGTCATCTGTTTCAGGTGGGTTGGGACTAATTAGTGTTCCTCAAATGGCAACTTGCTGGTTTTAAGACATCTGATGCCACTCACCAGTATGGGATGTAGAAGACTCTGTTAGCAAAAGACTAGTTATGCCATTTGACCTCGATGTCCCATGAAAACATGATCCCCAGATCCCTGTCCATGCTGCTCTGTTCTGTGAAATGTTGGGTTGATTTTAGAAAACCTTTTCACTTACGGTGTAGTCTGGTTATGCTTACCTGCCTTCCACTGCATGCTGTCACTCCCTTCACCTAACCTTATTCCTGTCAACTATCTAATTTATGAATAACCCTCTCTCTTCCTCCCCACCCTTGTAGCCATGAAAGAGTATTTTCTTCTGAGCATAAGTCCTTTCTTAAGCCCTTATAATAATGGTCTCATACAATATTTGTGCTTTTGCAACTGACTGCTTTCACTCAGCACAATGTCTTCCAGTTGATTCCAGGTTATGTTTCCTAAAATCATCATTGTTCTTTATCACTGCTTAGTCTTCCATTGTGTATATATACCATAGGTGGTGTATCCATTCATCTGTTGATGGGCAGATGGGCACCTAGGTTGGTTGCATCTTTTTGCTATTGTGGACAGTGCTGCAGTAAACATTTGTGTGCACGTATCTGTTCATGTGACAGCCCTTATTTTTGTAGGATGTATTCTAGGCAGTGAGATTGCTGGATTGCATGCTAAATACCTTTTTTTTTATTATGATTAAGTGAAAGTACACAATCCAAATCAATTTTGCATGCCCACGTATCTGCATCGCCATCTGTTCTCCTCACCTAGTGACAACATATTCCTCCTTTTCACTCTGTAGTTCTAGCATCCTCTTAGTGGGCACCTGTCCCCTCTTCTCCACCCTCTTCTCTCCCATCTAGAAAGAAACCAGTAGGACAGCCTCCTATAAATGTATAGGACCATAAAACATACATACTATATGGTCACACTGCCCCTGAGTCCAGTCCATTCTTGTCTGAAGAATATACTTCAATAATGATTTCTAGTCAGGGCCAGCAGCAGATCTAGGGGCCATGTTCTCAGGGTCTGTTTTTAATTTTTTTTTCAGTTTTCATTACTGTTGCCTTCAATTATCAGTAGTTTTATACATCCAATCACAGAACACCTGCAGATGAATGTCTGAGAATGACAGCATCAGCAAATTATACATTGCAACATTGTATGTAGTATATATTATTGATAAGGTATACAAAAAACAAGAAACAGCTGTAAGTATGGTTTGTCCTAACTGAAATATGTCATAAGTCAAGGCCTGTCTGTAATTTTTGGTTTATTCAGTAGTCACATAAAGTACATACATATATATATTTTTTTACTATGTGATACTTAACTAACGACCTTACAGAATTAACCACCGTCTCCCCCCGTGCTCATTAGTAAGAAATAAGCGTACTTCCCCTGTATTCATCTGAATGAGTCACAAAAAGTGACTATCAAGACAGAAGGAGTCTCAGACACTGTTACAGTGTATGTGTCAATAAGGCATTTGTCGAGTTATGCGCCATCTCTAGTGGTTTTCCACCACCCATTGGTCAGTTAGACTGTGGTAGCTTGTGTGGTGCTGTGATGCTGGAATCTATGCTGCCTGTATTTCAGATGTTAACAGGGTCATGCATGGTGGATGAGTTTCACTAGAGCTTCCAGAATAAAATGGTGGGAAGAAACCCTGGTGATCTACTTCTGAAAATCAGCCAGTGAAAACTTGACAGATCACAGCAGAGCACTGGCTGACTCACTTGCTTTGTATGTGTCATTAGGAGGGGTTCATTACTGGAGGACAACATCATGTACAGTGAAGGTACAGGGCCAGCAAAGGCAAGAGAGACTTTTGGTGAGATGGATTGGCAGAATAACCACAGTGATGAACTCAAACGTGACAGTTGTTGTGGATTGCATCATGTCCCCCCAGAATATGTGTCAACTTGGTTAGGCCGTGATTTCTAGTATGTGGTTGTCTTCCATTTTGTGATTGTAATTTGAGGTTAAAGAGGATTAGGGTCAGATTTTAACACCCTTGCGAAGGTCATATCCCTTATGTAAAGGGAGCTTCCCTGGAGCATGGCCTGTACTACCTTTTGTCTTACGAGAGATAAAAGGAAAGGGAAGCAAGCAGAGTGGGAACCTCATACCACCAAGAAAGTAATGCCCGTAGCAAAGTGTGTCCTTTGGTCATGGGGTTCCTGAGCAGAGAAGCTCCTAGAGCTCAGGAAGATTTATGGCAAGAACATTTCCTCCAGAGCTGGCAGAGAAAGCCTTCCCTTGGAGCTGACACCCTGAATTTGGATTTCTAGCCTACCAAGCTGTAAGAGAATAAACTTCTGTTTGGTAAAGCCATCTACTGTGCTATTCATGTGATAGCATCACCAGGTAACCAAGACAGCAGTGGTCATGAGGATAACAAAAAGACCAGGCAACATTTTGTTCTGTTGTACATAAGGTTGTCATGAGTTGGAATTGACTCAACAGCAGCTGTCTGTCCATCTGCATCCATCATGATTTCAGAAAGGACCTGGTGTAGATTTGTTTGTAGTAGTAAATCAGGCACACAGTTCAGTCATGACTATACTTTTGTTCATGAACATACAAATATGTTGCATCTGTATCTGCCAGGTATGAAAGTAACTATCTCCAAAACATTTTGCATTAGTCTTAAAATTGTTCTTTAAAGACATAACAAAGTGATGTTAGACATTCAAATGCATCCTTTCTTTGTGATTTTCATAAACAGAACTATAATAGTTATAACAAAAATTGTTTATATACATTGCCAAAGAAAATATGTAAGAATTCTCTCAGTGATGCTGGACTTCACTGACTAAATGGCCAACTTAGTCTGCATTTAACACCGATTTTCAGCTTGGCAGATGCTGCCCAGGGAAGGAAGTTGGGCATAGTGTGACTAACACTTGTTTGACTGACCTCATACCCACTCTCAATCCTGTCCTCCCTTGCCTGCTAAGTATTTGCTTACCAGCCTTCCTTGCAGTTAGGGGTGGCTGTGAGCCGTGGGGACACAATGGTTAAATGCTTAGCTAATAACCGAATGGTTGATGGTTCTAACCCACCATCTGCTGCAGGGTGAGGGATGTGGCAGTCTGCTTCTGTAAAGATTACAGGCTTAGAAACCCTCTGGGGCAATTCTGCTCTAGCCTGTAGGGCTGCTACGAGTGAGAATTTGACTCCACAGCAGTAGGTTTGCTTTTTTTTTTTGGTTTGGTGTGGCTTAGAAGGTGAAGTCTGCTGAAGGGATAGGTATGACTGGCAGTATTCCTCCTGCCTTGAATGTTCACGTTATGTCCGGCAGTTACTTTGAGACCATGAAGTGACAAGCATGAAGAGGTTAAGAGCAATATTGTGGGATGATGAAGTGCAAAGATATAAAAAGCCAGCTGCTGTTTTCAGATTTCTTGTTTGAGAAAAGTAAATTCCTGTTTGTTTAAGTCTGGGCAGATTTTGTGCACCTGCACTTGAAAGCATTTCTGTTGGATACAGTGTTTCCAGGACGTTCTGTTGGATACAGCATTTCCAGGACGTCCTGGAGACTTCAGGACTAAGCGTTGGTTGCCTTTCCTGCTGTGACTATTCCTGTGCCTCAGAGTTTCTGTAGGTTAATAAATTCTCAGACTTGTAAATCTCAGGACCCCTTTATACTCTTAATATTTAACTGGAAAACTGAAAGAGCTGTATTTATCTGATTTATATTTATAGGTGATTACCGTATTAAAATTAAAACAGATTTAAGAATATTGGTTAATTCTTTAAAAAATAGCAGTAATTAAAAACTGCACCATATCATAAGTGGGAAGCTGCCATCTGAGGAACACTGATTGGTCCCGATCCACCTGGAACAGATGATGACTGAGAACATCAAAGACACAAGGAAAAATGAGCCCAGGAGACAGAAGGACCTATGTAATTGGGAGACTGCCTCAGCATGAGACCAGAAGAACCAGATGGTGCCTGACCACCACCAAAGACAGCCTCGATAGGGGACACAATGTAGAGTCCCTGACGTAGCATGAGAAAAAGAAGGGCTCTACTAAAAGACCAGAGATGGTTCAACAATCTGGAGGGTCCCTTGAGAACATGGCTCCTAGGCTTGCTGCTGGCCCAGAACTGAAACTAGTACTGAGGTCAACACTCCGGACAAAGAACGGACTGGAGTCAGGGACACAGAGTGAGCATGTGGTGCGTGTGCTTTATGATTTTATAGATTTGTAGAAGGCTATTGGTTTCTTTCTAGAGGGGAAAGGAGAAGGTGGAGAGGATGGGGTAGGTGTTCCTTAAGAGCATATTAGAAGTGAAGACTGAAAGGAAGAGTGTGCTGTCACAGAATGAGGTGAGCAGATAGAGTTGCAGTGAGACAGGCATGCAAAATTGACTTGAATTTCATACTTCTACTTAATCACTATAAATAAGTAAATAAAGCTCCATATCAGAGGATATATGTTGTCACTGTGTCTTATTACTGCTGGTGTTAACTAATCTTGATTGATTGGTTAAGGTAGGCTCTGTGAAGTCACTATTTTTCTGCTTGTAACAAACAGTATTTCACTTATGAAAAGCTCATCATGACTGGTTTTATCCAGTTCCTATTTTAAGGCAATGATCTATTCTTAAATGTTTTAAAAATTATAGTTTTTCAATTTTATAATAAAATACTGTTAAATTCTAAAGTAATAGGTTTAGTTAAATTTTTAAAATTTAAGAAAGTTAAATATTTAAAAATATTATTGGAAAACAAGGCTAAAAAAGTGCATTGCTGTGTTTCTGTGTAGACACAAGCAAGACTCAGAGTTAAAGAATAAGCATATGTTAGACGATACTAAGGTATCGATGGTTATAACAGATATAACTGAAGATTACCAGAGCAGTGGTGGTTCAGTGGTAGCATTCTCACCGTCCATGTAGGAGAACTGGGTTTGATTCTTGGCCAGTTCACCTTGTGTATAGTCACCACTCGTCTGTCATTGGAAGCTTGTGTGTTGTGGTGATGTGCACAGATTTCAGCAGAGCTTCTGAACGGGAGATGGATCAGGAAGAAGGAGATGTGGTAATCTGTTTCTGAAAGTAAGCCAATGAAAACCCTGTGGATCACAGTGGTCCAACTTGCTACTGATCGTGTGGTGGTATAGGACTCAGCTGCGATTCCTTCCTTGGGCATGGGATTGACATGAATTAGGGTTTCATTTGACAGTTAAACAACAAGAACAACTAAAGGTAGTTGCTAAGGGCACGGAACTGAGATGGTACCAAATTTCTCCAAATGTAGCTACTTATACCCTGAGCCTATTGTCTTGGAAAAGTCTGGAAAACACAGAAGTATACAAGTACATGTTCCATTAGCCATCACCATCACATATGTGAGTGAGAGATTGAGAATGAAAAGAGCAAATAATATCTTAGTAATATTATGAAAATAATTTGGACACCTTAGAAGCCAGTGCCCTCCCCTCCCAGGGGTCTTTGAAAACTGTTGTTCCCAGTAGTTCTGACTGCAGCCTGGTAGGAGGCAGGGCGATGCTATTAGTCAGGTACCTTGTGTGCCAGATACAGTGTTAGAGGCTTTACAGATGCAGCCTCAGTGCTTCTAGGAGCCAGGCAAGGCAGATGATGGCTGCCTTATAGTACAAAGAAAGAAATTAAACTGGCTTGATCAGAGCTGTAAAGTGGAGCTGGAATTTATCCTGAACCTGTCTGTGTGGCTCCAAAGTCTTATATTCTTCCTGTTTTACCTAGCTGAAGTTTCATTTATTACATGCAGTGTGTGTTTAGTTTTATCATTAAAAAATAATACAGGATTATTCAAGACAACTTTGAAAATAGAGAACTAGAAAGATGTTTGTTGTTGTTAGGTGTCATCAAGTTGATTCTGACTCATGGCAACCCTGTGTATAATGGAACGAAACACTACGTAGGCCTCCTGCATCCTCACGGTTGTTATTCTTGAGCTCATTGTTGCAGTCACTGTGTCAGTCTGCTTTGATGATCTTCCTCTTTTCCTCTGACCTGCTGGCAGGGACTGATGCCTAAAGTACGAGGATTGACAATGAAGTTCACGAACTCATCCTAGAAAAAGTGCTACATACCTCATTGCTGAATATCACTACCATCACCCTTCAAAGTACTCCCCATGGGGAGGTATGCACTGATGCCAGTGCCTAGTCCACTCACCAGACAGTTTTGGAATTCTTTTTTCTCAAGTGGCCATCAGAGCTGTCGTCGTATTACCCTTGATGTCCTGAATGTCATCAAAATGTCTTCCTTTCAATATTTCCTTTGTCTTTGGGTAAAGAAAAAAGACACTGGGGGCCAGATCAGGTGAGTATGGAGGGTGTTCCAATACAATTATTTGTTTACTGGCCAAACACTACCTCACAAACAGCTGTACAGTTAAGTTCACAAACTTGCCACTGTGCACAATGGCCATTCCAGAAAGAATTCCAAAATTGCTTTGAAGGGTTCACTAGGCTCTGGAATTGGTGCATAGCTTCCCAAGGGAAGTATTTTGACGGTGACTCTAGTGATATTCAGCAATGAGTTATGTAGCACTTAGAAGAAGTTCGCAGACTTAGTTGTCAGACTTCATGTGTGAGACAGACTGTCGCCATCTTACTACTAAGGAGAATTCTGGCTGTACTTCTCCTAAGACAGATTTGTTCACTGTTTTGGCAGTCTTAAGTCATCCAGTGCTACTGTAACAGAAATATCACAAGTGGATGGCTTTAAAAAGAGAAATTTTATCTATCCCAGTCCAGTAGGCTACAAGTCCAAATTCAGGGCATCAGCTCTAGGGAAAAACTTTATCTATTGGTCTTGGTGTTTGTTCCCTTGACTGGGAGCTTCTGAGGTACAGGGATACTGGATCCTTTATAAAGGACGTATTCTGCTCCTGGCGCTGCTTCTTGGTGGTAGGAGGTTCGCAAATCTCTCTGCTAGCTTCTTTTATATGCCTCAAGAGGTTGTCTCAAGACACAATACAGTCTTACATGTGGAGTCTTATGATACCAACACAACTGCCACCCTTCCTTCATCATTAACATTATAGAGGCAGGGTTTAGTACATATGGAAACATCACACAATACCAGGAATCACGGCCTAGTCAAGTTGCTCCACATAGTCCATGACATATCCACGGTAGATTTCATATTCCTCACCAACCCCATAATTCAGAGGTGTCAGTTCTTCTCCAGTCTTCCTTATTCGTTGCCTGGCCTTCACACACATATGAGGCAATTGAAAACACCATGGGTTGAGTTATTGTTAATACCTTTTAACACTTTAAAGTGGTCTTTTGCATTTATCCAGTGCAGTATGTCATTCGGTTTCTTGACTGCTGCTTCCAGCAGTCAAGAATGTGAATCTAAATAAAATGAACTCTTAGACAACTTTAATATTTTCTCCAAAAACCCAGTGCTGTAGAGTTGATTCCAATGTCCTACCCTGTAGGACAGAGTAGAACCATCCCATAGAGTTTTCAAGGAGTGCCTGGCAGAGTCAAGCTGCTGACATTGTGGTTAGCAGCTGTAGCACTTACTGCTGCACCACCAGGGTTTCCTTTGTTGGTCCATTTACCTCTGAACAGTGTGTTTTCCAATATGACTAGGCAACCAGGGTTTCCTTTATTGGTCCCTTTACCTTTAAACAGTATATTTAGTAGGTAAACACTTTGATCTTCTTGTTATTTCCATTGATGTTGCTTTGATTGACTCAGATCCTTTAGAAAAGCTTTTTCAATTAAAATGTGAGGAGATTCTGCTATTGATTAGGTACCTTTCCTCAGGATGAGGAAAGAGACTAAGAATGATTTTATTAACCTTTGATTGCTGATTGAAAGGGGGCTGTTTTAAAAATGTGGCTATCATGTAAGTAAAATACAGAGATTCTTTTAAAAAACAGTGTCTGTTTCAGCTTTTCTTTGATTGACTCCTTGACCCATTGCCCTTACTCCAGCATACACAGGCCTACAGGTATTGGCACTAGCACTGCATTCAATTAATCACACATTCTTTCAGAATAGATTAATGAAGGGCCAGTTGCGTGCCAGGCCATATTACAGTTGCTTGAAATACAGCAGTGGAGGAAGCAAACAAGACTCTTGCTCTTATGGAGTTTGCTTACTTTCTGAAGGTTGAAGGTAGGTGGGGGAGAGATAAGAAACAAGAAAAAAGAAGTAAAATGTTTTACATGTCAAATGATGACAAGTGGTGCTGTGAAAAATTGAATCAGAGAAGGTAACAAGGGTACTTAACATGGGGCCTGATTGCAATTTAAAATAAGATGCTCAGGGAATGCTTTACTTATAAGGAGAAAGCAAGTTGTAGCCAGCTGGAAAAAGCCTTTTAGGCAGAGGCACAGCTTGTCCAAAGGCCCTATAGTGGGGGTATGCTTGATGTGTTCCAGGAATTACAAAAAAAACCCACAGGAGTTGACACCAAAGGAGCAAGGAAAAAGATTAGGAAGTAAAAAAGTCAGAAGGACGATGCTAAGTCCAGATTGTGGCCAGCCTTGTAAGGCTTTGTAAGCGCTTTAATGTTAGAATATAAAGACTTGAACCTGAAGTAAGATGGGGAACCCTTGGAGAGTTTTGACTAGAGGAGGGACATGAGCTGGCTTTAAGTTAAAAAGAATTTCTCTTGCCTCTGTGTTGAGAATAGTCACGGGCGGTGGGGGAGGTGGTGGGAGGGGTGGCGCTGTGCGTGTGTCAAGGATGGGAGCAGGGAGACCAGTAGGGGGCTTTTATTGTAATCCAGGGAAGAAGTGAAGATTTTTTGGAGCAGAGTGATGGCAGTGGAGGTGGTGTGAAGATGTTAACAATTGGGTTATATTTGAAGGTGGGATTTTGCTGACTGGATGAATGTGAGATGTGACTTGGATCACGGATGGCTCTGAAGTTTTTATAGAGTAGCTGGCCTTTCCTGAAATAGGGGAGACCAGAAGGAACAGATTTGGGGTAGAGAGAACATCAGCTAGATATAGAGGTTGGCATTCAGAGGAAAAGTCTGGGCTGAAGATATAAATTTGGAAGTTGTCAGCCTGTCAGAGGTATCCTAAAGCACAAGGCTGGATAAAATCACAAAGGGAATGAAGTGCAGAAGGGAAAGCGACTTGAGGGTGAGCCCTGCAGAACGGCACAGCTCAGAGGCTGAGGAGATGAGGAAGGAATAGCAAGCAGGGGAGCAGGAAGACTACACAAGTATGTGTTCTGGAAACCAAGGAAAGATTGTTTCAATGCAAAGTGAATGTCAACTGTGACAAGTGCAGATGGGTTGGATGAAATGAAGACAGAGTTGACCATGTCTTTAGCAAGGAAGAGTAATTGATGACCTTGGTAAGGGAACAAAAGTCTGTTTAAGGTGGGGTCAGGACAAAGTGGGAAAATAAGAATACAAATCAGTGGTGGTAGACAATTTTATCAGAGAGGTTTGCTGTAAAGGGGAACAAAGAAATGGGATAGTAGATGAAGGGGAATGTAGAGTGATGAGAGGGTTCATTTTATTTTAAGAAGGGGCCAAATCACAGTATGTTGTATGCGGAAGGAAATGATCTGATCAGGTAGAGAAGTTAAAAATGCTGGCAGAAGCAATGGGGAGAGTTGCTGGAGCAGTGCTCCTAAGTAGGACAGTGAGAAGGTCTCCTGCATGGGTGGAGCGATTGGCCATCGTGCAGAGCCCGGGTAGTAGTATATCCCCAGTACCAGGAGGAGAGGCCAGGTATACAGGCATGGACACAAGTAGGTAGGAGGAATTTAGAGATGGGAACACATGGATGTTGTCTTCAGATTGTTTCTGTGTTCTCAGCAAAGTAAAAGCCATAAGAGAGACCATGGGGGAATTAAGAGTAACATGCAGTTATCGTTGTTTTAATGGACACATTATACCTTACAGTTCTTTAACAAATTATCTATGAGGTGGTTAAGAAAAAGCAGAAGAGTTAATACACTTTATCACTTCAGGCTTCTTGTTTTATATGCTCTGTATCAATAGATAAATGTTTTGTGTGAAATCCGTATTAATCTTCATTACTAAAGTATGTGTGTGTATATATAATCACAACTAAAACCTTTAGAGAGTTAGCCTTCAGAGAAGCAGAAAATCCTGTATCATCATGCTTTGACAGTTCTTTTTCTTTGCTCTTGATTTTTAGCTTGTCGTAAATATATTGTCTTGTTATTTTGTGTGTGTACTTGAAAATGATGCTGTAGACCGGTGTTATTTCGTGTGTGTTTGAAATAGTACATGTCATGGATTGAATTGTGTTCCCCTCAAAAATCTGTATGGTAGTTTGGCCAGGCCATGATTCCTGGTGTTGTGTGATTTTTTTTTTTTTTTTTAGATTTTGAGCTATGTGATGTTAATGAGGGTGGATGGGTGGCAATTGAGTTGGTGGGGTAGAACTCAGTGTGGGGGATTGTTTTGTGCCTGGGGCAGCTTCCTGATGTCTCAAGGAAAGGGAGGCAAGCAAAGATTTGGGGATTTCATACTATCAAGAAGCAGTGCAGAGAGCTGAGCAGGTCCTTTGGAAAGGACTGGGATTCCTGCGCCTGAGAAGCTTCCAGTCCAGGAGAAGATCAGTGACATGGGCCTTCCAGAACCTGCAGAGAAAGCCTTCCCCTGGAGCAGATGCACTGACTTGGATCTTTAGCCTTCTGGGCTGTGACAAAATAAAATTTCTCTTTTAAAAGCCATCTACATTTGGTATTCTGTTAATGCAGCACTAGATGACTAAGTAACACAGGTGATCAGCCTTTTTCTGATTCTTATTTGGAGACAGTGTACTGCTGTAGCTACAGTGGATTTTATGGAGCTCATCATGGTTGGCGGGTCATATATCTTTGATGGTGCCACAGTAACCATGTACAGAAAGAGCAGCCTCCTGGCAGAGAAGTGAAGTCTGATCAATTAACTGTGGCAAGTGTTACCCTGAATCTCAGGATTCATATCGCTGTTGGCTTTTAGTGCCTTTAATGTGTTTCTTTTGCATGTTCTTTTACATCCTAGAATGAAGATCCAGTTGCTCCTGGATAATGATAATTGCGTAAGATGATCACTGCCTATTCTGCAGAATTAGCACTGGATTGTGGACTGACAGTATCCTAACGATGGAGTTAGAGCTTAGACTTCACCAGAAAAACATTGTGTATAGGAAAAGCTGTTTCCTGTGAGTAAAGAACTGGAAGATGTTACCTGATTCCGTCCAATATGCGAATGGTAAAGAGGGAGGAGATGGATGCAGAATTTCATACACATTTCAAGAAATGAACAGGCAGTTTGTAGTATGAATGTGACATAAGTTCTGGACCAAAGGAAAATTACTTCTGTTTATGACAGACATGAACAACTTTCTAAAGGGACTTGATACTTAGAGCTGGCATAGACACACTGAACGGGCTCTTTAAACATTGGATGAATGCCACCCAGGAGTCCATATGTGTAATAAATGGCAACGCAGGCCACCACCTAAAAGGTTTCTCCTAGTAACTACCAGATAAAGAGTTACACTTCCTAAAGAGGAAAACAGAAGAGACGTTACTTAATAAGTCTTCCGGTACATGTAACCAGCTTGCTCAGCCTCCAGTAAGCAGCAGAATAGGACTGATGCTGGTAGGAGGAATTAGTTAAATACAAGGGCAAACATCTGACACTAGTGACAATCAGCAGTCAAACACTGGAATAGGCTATCTAGCCTTTCCCTAATAAAGATAGACTCTATCTGAAATTGAAATGCAGCCTTGCCTGTAGGTAGAGAACAATCGGGTTTTCAGGTGGTCTGTCCTTTAGGCCTGATTTTGTAATTAACTAATGATAAAACAGTCTTTAAAAACCTCTCCTCCCTATATTAGAAGGTGGTTTACTGAGCTTGGCAAAAATGTTTCTAAAACTGCATGAAGATCCTTATTCTGATATTGAGTAGATCATCTTGTTTTTATTTTAATAATTACTTAAAATTTATAAGAAGTGATTGCCCACATAACTTAAAAAGTAATTTTGAAATTTTGTGTACTCTGCTGCTCTGATGTTATAGCCTAATTTTGTGTTTAAAAATATTGCTTAAGCATATTGTAGGACCTTCTTAATTTAGACTTTTTTGAGGAAATGTAAATTAGTTTGAACTGCATATTATGGAACTTTCCTGATTCATACACATACACACACACATACACACACACACACGGTGATTTTTTTGTAGCGAAGTTCCACATAATCTAAGTAGCTGATGAGAGTGATTTTTAGTTAACATGCATTGTTTTACTATAAATAAGTGCTAGAAAGCTTTTGATTATACTATTAATAAACAGATCATAGGTAGAATAAAAGTTAAATCTTTATTCACTCCCAAATTATAAATGTAGAATTAATGATATCTGAATTAATTGGTTATGATTTTTAGTTAACATGTATTGTTTTGCTATAAATAAGTGCTAGAAAGCTTTTTGACTATACTATTAATTAACAGATCATAGGTAGAATAAAAGTTAAATCTTTATTCACTCCCAAATTAGAAATGTAGAATTAATGATGTCTAAGTTAATTGGTTATGGTTACTCCAGAAGATAGTTTGATAAATTTGGTTTCCTGGCTGACTGTTTCTTAATGGTCTTAATAGGAACACGGTAGTTCTGAGTACTGAAATTAATGTTCAAGAGGTCACTGTCTAGGTACATGAGTTGTTAGAATGAATGTTCACATGGTAAAGTTATTTCAAATATGAGTTAATTTCTGGTCTCTTCTGCTGTGTGTCTGTCACTCAGAAGTTTTGACAAAAAGACGAACACCTTCAATGCTGCTTCCCAACATGATCCAAAGAAGTGGTACTGTGACAGTGGCTGGAGTGTATTACAGAAGGAATGTTAGTAGTGATCACAGGGGCAGCAGAGTGGAATGAAGCCCTGAGGCCTCTGCTGAAGCATCCCTTGCTTGTCAGCCATCTGGAGCAGGAACCGTAGGGAGATTCCTGGGGTCTGGCAGGGAATTTATCCCCAAGTGTCTTCCAGTCCTTTGAAGTTGATTTGCAGGAAGAAGCAAGAAGCCACTATAGTTAAAAGAGTGAAAAGAGACCAGGATGTGGATTTGTGTGGTTATTTTTGGATGGTAATCGTGGCACTTTATCACAGAATGTTAAGGACTTAGGTGTCTAAGAGGAAAGACACTAAATGCAATTGATTTCTCTGTAACAACTTGAACAGAGCTAAGACCAAAATAGTGGATAGTTTTTATTTTATTTTATTTAGAATGTGTTTTATTATAAAAATTTGAAAGCTGTTTCCTTGGTAGGCTTAAATAGTAATAGCTTATTCAACAGCTGCTTGTACAGAGCTGGCTGTCTGCCAGTTCCTGTGTTAGATGCTGGGTACACACTGATGAGCAGAAACATGGACTCAGCTCTTAAAAAGCTTACAGGTAATCACACTTGGAAATGTTTGGTCACAAACTGAGGCAACAGCTTGGAGAGAACGCTAGTGAGGCATCTGACAAAAGAACCTGGTCTAAATGTGGTGGATTGGAGTGTCTTGGGGAAGAATGAATAGGAGTTACCTAGGCTTTGGGAAGAGCATTCCAGATTAAGGGAACAGCATGGGCATATGCTCTGTACCAAAAGGAAGTAAGTGTAATGTGTTTTAGAAATGAAAGGCCAATGGAAATAGGGGTACAGAGCACAAGTGCAAAGTGAGCTTGGTGGGACCAGACTGCCAAGCACCTTACCAGCCATAGTATGGCATGGAGTCTTTGTTTGGGGGGCGTTCTCTGTTCATTGTGGGTTGGTTTTTGTTTTGTTTTGTTTTTTAACATTTTATTGTGGAAAATTTAAATGTACGCACAGAGCAGTGTAATAAGCTCAGTATTGTCATCACCAGCTTTAGTCAGTATTTGTCCAGTCTTGTTTCGTGTGTTTTCCAATCTGCCTGATTATAGTTGTGACTTTAAAAGCAGTGGGAGGCATTTGAAGGGTTTTAATAAAAATGGCATATTTGACAGATTTTGGTTTTGAAAAGTAACTTGGACCACCAGATAGAGAATAAATTGAAGGAGGGAAAGGACGGGTGGTTGGGACACCTCTTAGGTAATTTACTCTAGTAACCCAGTCAAGGAATGATGGTACCTTGAATCAAGTTAGTGACAGTGCAACAGAGAGAAGCAGGCAAATTGCAAAGAAGTAGAGGTGAAAATGTCCTGGACTTGGTGACAGACTGGATACGAGAGGCAGAGAGTTAAGAGGTGGCTTGGTGACTCATAGGTTTCTGACTTGAGCATCTGAATGGCTGATTATGCCACAGTGTGAAAACAAGGCACAGGAACAAAGAAACCAACCGTTGTGTCATCTTTCTCCTCAAACTTAACTAATTCTATGTTTTTCCCCAAGTTACATGACACTGTGGCTTCTCACCGTGGCCAAAGAACTAAGCAGATGAACTATGAGGACTGCGAGTTAGGTTCACAAATTTGTCCTAGAATGCTGAATGTCACTACAGTCACCTTTGAAGTACTCCCTTTGGGAAGCTATACAAGCTTGACACTGTGCCACTGTGCACAATGGCCATTCCAGAAAGAGTTCCAAAATTGCTGTGAAGGATGGACTAGGCACTGGCAGAGTACTCTAAGGGGAATACTTTGAAGGTGAGTGTAGTGATATTCAGCAGTGAGGTAAATAGATAGCACTTAGGACAGTTAAGTTCATGGACTGAATTGTCAGACCTCATATACCCTCTTAACTCTCTATAGAGCAAAGGGTGCAGTCATGTTTAGGTTGAAAGAGCATTCCTTGATGGAAATGACTTCAGAATGGTGGCAACAAAGCAGCAAAGCAAGTTTACGTATTGTGGTGGGTGCAAGTTGTCAGAAATGTTTTATGGATAATCTGGTTGGACTTTGAGTAATGTTTTCCCCCTGCTCTTTAAAAAAAGTCACCAGTTCACTAAGATGTAACACTTTGAAATATTATGTGTCAAGGCCTGACTCAAGTATTCTTTCATTTTTTGAAAAAAAAAAAATCTTTCAAGTAGTAAACTGCTTTGTCTCCAAGATTATGAATATTATGCAGCTTAGCACAAATATATGTGTTAATCGTAACAGGAAGAGATCAAGATTAGGGTCGGAGTCCTTGGAGTCTACCAGCTAGCCACCTGATAACTGCATATGGTACCAGAGAAGATTCTCCAGGCATATGCCAGGTTTATGGATACCTGTAATCTTCTGTTGGAAATGCTGATGACATAATGGTTAAATGCTACAGCTGCGAACTAAATGATTAGCAGTTCAAATCTACCAGGTGCTCCTTGGAAACTACGGGGCAATTCTACATTGTCTAGTAGGGTTGCCGTGAATCAGAATCAACTTATGTCAGCAGGTATGGGGAATCTTCTATAGGATTTTTTTTTATCCAAGTCAGTTTGCATATAAAACCTCAAGCATTCTCCTCTATGTAGCTCTGCCTGCCCTCCTCACCCTGTGACAGCACACTCTTCCTTTCTGCTCTGTACTTCCAGTATCCACTCACCTGACACTTGTCCCGTTCCCTCCAGCTTCTCCTCTTCCATCTAGAGAGAAACCAGTTGGACAGCCTTATATATATATTAAGTCATTAAATACACACACCACCTGCATTACTTTATGTCCCATTGTCCAGTCCAGTCTTCGAAGAGTTTTCAGCTCTAGGCTGCAGCAAGTCTGGGGGCCATGTTCACAGGTGACACTCCAGGTTATCAGACCATCAAGTCTGGTCTTTTAATAAGAGGTCTAGATCTGCACTCCTCTTTTTCTCCTGCTTTGTCATGTACTCTACATTGTGTTCCCTGTCAGGGCAGTCTTTGGTGGTGGCCGGGCACAATGTGGTTCTTCTAGTCTCCTGCTGATGTAGTGTCCCTTCTGTCTCCTGGGCTCATTATTTTCTCCACGTCTTTGATGTTCTTGGTTTTCACCTGCTCCAGGTGGATTGGGACCAACTGATGTTGCTTAGATGGCAGCTTCCTGGCTTTGAAGACTCCAGGTGACACTCCCCAATATTGGATGCAGAACAGTTTCTTAGAAAAAATCTAGTTAAGCCAGTTAACCTTTCTGTCCCCTGGAAACCACTGTCCCCAGACCCCTAGCCCTGTCCTTTAAAATGTTAGTTGTATTTAGGAAATTCTATAGGAATTTTTAAAATTACTTATTTTATCATTCTGGGGTGGTGTGTGATAAAGAAATGATTTTAAGTAAAAAGATGAATCATTTTAGGTCACTGTATCAGTTTTCCTCAGAGGCCTTCCCTGACTGTGTTTGATATTGCCTTCTGAGTCACATACTGTCACACCATGCTCTTCAGTTTTCTTCCTCAAACCTGGTGCTCCTTACTTACTTATTAGTCATGACACCCCAAGAGAGTGGCGGTCTGCAGTGTAGCCCAGTACACAGACAAAGGTCAAACACAGATGCATTCCCAGTGAATGTTTTTTGAATGAGTAGATGAATGTGTGTGTGTGTGTGTGTGTGTGTGTGTGTGGTATCTGGCACTGAGTCAGCTCTGACTTAGGGCAAGCTTATATGCAACAGAAGGAAATGTCACCGAGTCTTGACATCATCCTCGTGATCAGCCAGCATGTTCAAGTTTGTTGTTGCAGCTGCTGTGCATGTCCATTTCACCAAGGGTCTTCCTCACCGTCACTGGCCCTGGCTCTCACTGGCCCTGTACCTGCACCCTGCACCAGATATGCTGTTGTCCTCCAGCAAGTTGATCCTTCCTGATGGGCATGTCCAAAGCAAGCAAGTCAGACAGTGTAGCTGTAGGCTTTTCATTGGCTAATTTTCACCAGGGCTTTCTTCCTAGTTTGTTTCTATCTGGAAGCTCTACTCTCCACCATGGGTCACCCTGTTAATATTTGAAATACCAGTTACGTAGCTTTCCACATTTGTAGTAACATACGTGCTACCACAGAACAACGAGCTGACAGACATGTGATAAAAACCAAGCCAAACTCGTTGTTGTTGAGTCAGTTCCAACTCACGGTGACCCTATACGACAGAGTAGAACTGCCCATAGAGCTTTCAGGGAGTGGCTGGTAGATTCAAACTTCTGTTCTTCTAGGAAGCTGCTGTCATGGATTGAATTGTGTACCCATAAAAATGTGTGTAGCAGTTTGGCTAGGCTGTGACTCCTGGTATTGCATGATATTCCTCCGTATAATAAACCCTGCCTCTAGGAGTTAAGGGGGGAGGATGGGCAGCAGTTGTATTGGGGGGGCAGGAATGAATGTGTAAGACTGTATTGTGCCTTGAGACAGTCTTTTGTGATTTAAAGGAAAGGGAAGCAAGCAGACAGTTGGGGACCTCATTCCATCAAGAAGCAGTACCTAGAGCAGAGTGCATCCTTTGAGAAGGGCTTGGGGTCCTTGTCTATCAAAAGTTCCCAGTCCAGAGGAAGATGGACGACAAGGACCTTCCTCCAGTGCCAGCAGAGGATGACATGCCCTGGAGCTGATGTCTTGGATTTGGACCTGTAGCCTCTTAGACTGTGACAGATTAAAATTTCTCTTTTTAAAGCCGTCCTCTTGTGGTATTTCTGTTAAAATTGTGCTATATGGCTAAGGTAGCTGCACTGCTGCACTACCAGAGTGTGTATGAAAATGTACGCTGCAGTGTAACTATACATTATGGTTTACAAAATAGACAGGTACTTACGTGAGATGAGATTTAGCCTTTTTGCCTTTAGATTTTAAAAATCTTTATTTCATATTTTTAGAGTAATTTTGTTTAAAGTTTTATAAATGATAAAACAATACGTATTTCTGTATTTTGCAGCTGTCTTTTTTTACATGCTGCTTTTTGCACCTATCTTTCAGTAAATAAAATTGAGGCTGCGAGTAGCCTTTAGGTCCCAAGTAAATAAAAAGTCAAGAGGGAGATACTTATCACTGTGTTCTTTTGTCATTAGTTTTTTAAGCACAAGAACATTGTTTATGTTACAGAAGAGGATTTTGATCATTTGAATGCAGTGTGAAGATCTGGTAGAAATTATTTTGAAAGACATTTATAGAATTATATTTATTTCCTGTTACAGTGGTGTTCCTTTTGTATGGTATATTCAACCAGTAGTTTATTATAGGTATACGATAAACAACAATGTAGGACTAAAACTAAAACAGTGGAACTTCTCTAGACTGCTAAGGAGTCACGAGCAAGCTCCTCATTCTTCTGGTGGCATAGCGTGTGCTCACTTTTTTTTTTTTTTTTTAAATTTCTGCCAACAAGAGATAACAGGTTGAACTACTGTTTGAAATACTGGTGCTTAAACCTAAGAGTCTGCTAGCATCACCAGTTAGAAACTGCTGTCTGAGATTCATCTTTCTTTTTCTCCCCATTCACATGTTTTGATGACATAATTTGATAAGAGGTGAATAAAGAAGACTTTTCTTTTTTAAGCCTTAGAATTGAGGGAGTTGTAAACTGCTGGTCTTTGCTTTATGAGGTTTCTTGGCCCCATTCTTTGCCAGATTTCAGTCATCCCATTAAGAGTTAGGATTCCTTCAAACTTGTGGGGAAGCTGGCTGTCTGAGCCCCCAGCCACCTGGGAGGGAAGAGAGAAAAGAAGAGCAGTTTGGAACAGTCCTGAAAGAAAAACATCTTGACAAAGAAAAGTATCATCCAAAATGGACTTTCCCTGTGGAAAATGGAGCTTTTAACCTCTTCATTCTTCCTGGCTAACTGCCCCTTCTCACATCCACCATGGAGCTAGTCTAGCCCTAGCTCCTCCTTCTGTCTCTTCCTCCTCAGACATGAAGTAAACCTCTCAGCATCCTCCAGAGCCCTGGTGTCCAAATGCAGGGCTGAGAGCAGGTTGTTTGTTTGTAGTAAAATAAGAAAAATAAGGGTAATGTATGTGTAAATGTGGAGCCCTCATGTCTTAGTGGTTAAGCACTGGGCTGGTGACGCAAAGGTCAACTCCTAACTCAAAGGTTAATGTTGCAAACCTACTGCCTTCTCCGTGGGAGAAAGGTGTGGCACTCTGCTTCCATAAAGATTATAGCCTTGGAAACCCTTTGGGGCAGTTCAGCTCTGCCATAGAGAGGCGCTGTGTGTTGGAATCAACCCCACAGCAATAGGCTTGGTTTTGAGTTTTTACAGAAGCAAAGCCACATCTTTTTACCATGGAGTGACTTTGGGGTTTGAATGGCCAACCTTTTGTTCAGCAACAGAGTGCTTTAACCACTGTGCCAGCAGGGCTCCTTGGAGGTATAATGCTGTTAAGGGTTGAACTGTATCCCCCAGAAAATGTGTGTATCCATGTGGCTGAGCCCTCATTCCCAGTATTTTGTGATTTTCCTGTGCTGTAAATCCTAGTCTCTGCTTGTGGTTGATAGATAGGATGATTATGTTAAAAGAGGATTAGAGTGGGACGGTAACACCCTTGCTGAGGGAAAGTTTCCCTGGAGTGTGACTTTGCACCACCTTTTATCCTTTCATTCTGCAAGAGATAAAAAGAAAAAGAAGCAAGCACAGAGTTGGGAAACTCATACCATCTAGAGAGCATCACTGGGATTAGAGCATGTCCTTCAGACCTGAGGTTCCTGTGCCAAGATGCTCCCGACCAAAGACTTGATACAACACAAAGATTTACCTCCAGAGCTGACAAAGGGAACGTCTTCCCTTGGAACAGACACCCTGAATTGGGACTCACAGCCTACTGCACTGTGTAAGAATAAACTTTCCTTTGTTAGAGCCATCCATTTTGTAGTATTTCTGTTAGAGCGGTACCAGATGACTAATAAAAAGACCCATTGCCTTTGAGTTAATCCTGACTCATAGTGACCCTATGGGACAGAGTAGAACTGCACTCTAGGTTTCCAAGGAGCACCTGGTGGATTTAAACTGTAGACCTTTTGGTTAACAGCCGTAGCACTTAACCACTGCACTGCCAGAGTTTCCAATAGAGGTAAGTAAAAACAGCTTTTGTAATGTAATAATTTGACAGCAATAGAAAACACCAGCAGAGAAATTTGTCACTTAAAATAGGGTGTAGTCGTTTAATCTTATTTGAGTGCTTAACTCAGTCTAATGAGTTAGCAAATAGCTTCCTTTTCTAGCTTGTTATGGAAGAGGTAGAAACAGATATCGGGAGACAAGCAGGAGACTGCTGTATATTTCTTCTTTGGTTCCTTCTTTCTTTTGGAAACCCGGATGGTATAGTGGATAAATGCTATGGCAGCTAATCAAAAGGTCGGCAGTTCAAATCCACCAGTTGCAGTTCTGCTTTGTCCTTCAGAGCTGCTATGAGTCAGAAACTACTTGACAGTGGTGGGATTTTTTTGTTTGTGTTTGTTTTCCTTAGGTCACTGATTCCACCACGTATCAAAAGTGGAATTCCTTTCTATTAGGGGTAGGGTTGCAGGCTGAGTGAAGATGAATGGTGAAAGTGAAAACTTCATGTAGGTGGATTGGGGCCAGGTAATGGGCGAGTCTCAGAAAGCTGGCCCAGGAGTGTGACTTAGTCCAGGAGGTAGTGAGATAGGGAGCCATTGGAGGGCTTTCAAGAGGGGAGCATCAGGATCAGTGCTGTGCTTTGAGCTTTGATTGCATGATTCTGTAATACAATGTGATTATTTTCATGGTGAGATATTGGGGATGGATAAGAGGAACTTTTCTGTGTTTCAGAATACTGATAGCTACATTAATTGTAAACTGGACATGTGGAAGTTACAAGTGTGCAATTACTAAAAATACGTTGCTGATGAGAACTGTAACCTGGCTATGTTTAATACATCTATTTTGGGCCCTCTTCTCCCAGTGCCAAGAGTCCCTAATCTCCCATAACTGCTGAGTTTGCCTTTTAAATAAGAAGCCAGCTTCCCTTGTTTCCCTTCAAGTGCTAGATTTTTCAGTATTGTAGGCAGATAAAGACTTAGCTCTGCCCTTTATGTTTTTATTTCCCTTTGAACATTTCCCTCCTTTGCCTATGTGTTCTGCATAACTGTCTTCCTCTAGTGGAAGTGACTAAATGCCAGTGTTTACTAACTTGCAGAGGGCCTCAGATAAACCTTTAGCCTTCTTAAGGTGAGTACATATCTGGAGAAGTGAAGACTGCCAGGCATTGCCAGCTTAGGACTGGTTGAACCTTGATGTGACTGCTAACGTGTGATGCAGTCTCACAGTTGGTGAACCATCTGTAAAAGTCTGTCAACTTTGATTTACCTAGGATCTAGTGGAGAAGAAGACGTGGTCCTTGCTGTTTGAATGTTATGCTTAAGTGTTACTGTGTATGTTACGTATGTTTTACTAATTTAAAGTATTAGAATCCATTTGCTAGAGAACTGAATCTTCAGTAAGCAGTTTGCTATCTACATGGAGAAGCAGACCCAGGACTGTCATTATGAGTGTTAGCTAGTGGTACGTAGTGCTACAGAGGTCAAATGCATTGGAGCAGAATAGTGGAAAGATCAGGGTTGTGAAGTCAGTTCTGGGTTTCAGGTCTGTTGAGTTTTCTTTTAGAGTACTGAAAATATTTTGGAACTTGATAGAGGTGGTAGTTCTGTGACATTGTAGATGTACTAAATACTACTGAATTGTCCACTTTAAAACAGTTACTGTTATGCTATATGAGTTTCATCTCAATTTTTTTAAAAAGCTTGTTTGAGATCACAGTAATTTTTAAACTACTCTCAAGAGATTTCCTTTTAGGGTGATTTGTTATCAAGTAACAACTTATGACATTATAATTGCATGAATAAAAAAGGCTTTGTTTTCTACATACTTGATTGGGTAGGTGTAGTAAGACAATTTCATTCTCCAAATGCTTTGAAGTACAATTAGCAGACAAATTTAGGATCAAGGTTTTAAACTAAAAATTTTAGGGACACTATACAGACCTGACTAAGTAAATTGTTTGGGAAAAGATACTTTTCTAGGGGAGGGCAGAGCCATTTTTGTCTTGTCCTCTTAATGGTTGAAAAAGGGAATGTCAAGAATACTCTGTAACCCTTCAGCCAAACGTGGTTGTGGTGGTGGTGGTAGTTGTTAGGTATCGTTTCTCTGAGTTGGTTCTGGCTTGTAGTGACCCTGGGTACAACAGAATGAAACACAGCTGGTCCTGAGCCATTCTTCCAGCCATCCTACTTCAGTGCATTATTGCAGCCATTGTGTCAGTCCATCTCATTGAAATAATAACTAGCTCGGCCACATATAGGAGACTAGTTGGGCACACTGGCCCAGGGGCAAGGATGGCAAGGGAGGAGGGGACAGGAAAGCTGGATGCATGGAAATGGGGAACCCAAGATTGAGAAGGGGAGAATGTTGACACCGATTGGCAACCAGCGTCACAAAACAGTGTGTGTATTAATTATTTAATGAGAAACTAATTTGTTCTGTAAACTTTCATCTAAAGCACAGTAAAAAAAAAAAAATTCTGTATCAGACCAAGAAACTCTGGTGGCCTAGTGGCTAAGTGGTACAGTGCTAACCAAGGGATTGGCAGTTCAAATCCTCCATGTGCTTCTCGGAATCTGTGGGGCAGTTCTACTACATAACGTCGCTATGAGTTAAAATTGACTCAACAGCAACAAGTTTGGTTTGGGGTTTTATATGAGACCAAATGGTCAATGGCTACTCTTAAGCAAAATTTAGAAGGGACAGGGAAACTAGAGTACTGTGAACAGAACAACTGGAATAGAATTAATGAGAACACTGACACGTGAAAAAATGGAACTAATGTCATCAAACAATTTGTGTAGAAATTTTTAAATGAAAACCTGGTAATTTTCTGTGTAAACTTTCACTAAAAACACAATAAAATGTTATGTAAAAAAAAAAAAAAAATCTGTGATTTTGATTTTCTGTAATAAAAGGATTTGACAGAATTTGCATCAAAAATATATATGAAAAAGGCCAATTAAGATTATGAAAAGATGAGTAGATATTCCAACACTGGGCATTGTCCACTAAATGAGCTGTCTTAGGAGTTAGCTAAAAATAGAACTGACTGAGGGCTCTTTACTAACCTGATAAAGAACACGTATAAATTAATCTAGAAGTAGACTAGGAGTCCTGGGATGGTATAAACAGTTAAACACTTGACTGCTGGCCCAAAAGTTGGTGGTTCTGACGACCCAGAGGATATTCCTGGCAGTCTGCTTCTGAAAAGTGACAGCTGTGAAAACCCCATGGGACACATTCCACTCGGCATACTTGGAGCCATCGTGAGTCAGACTGACCCGACAACAGCAGCATTTTAAGTCAGGAAATTGAGTGGTCCAGTAGCATTGTCTTTAAATGTGGTGTGTAGAAGATTCCAAATTGTTCTGTATTTGGTCATTTTATAGAGTTTGATGGGCTTTTAAAAATTATTTTTGAGTAGATAGGCACTTACATCACTCAGACATCAAAAGGCACATTGAGATACAGTGAAAATTCTCCCTCTCATGCCTGTCTCCGCAGTTACCCATTTTTATTCCCCACGAGTAACCAATGTCACCAGTTTCTTAAAACTCCTGTAATAGACTTTTAATTATATAAGACTTAATTGTATTAGTTTTCTATGGCATTGGAATAACATGGAGCAAATGGAAAAACATTTGCTCCATAATGAACCGTCTCCCTCCATGTTTACTTCTGTCCTCTCTGTGAGTCTTTAAAGCAGTGGGTTTCTCAGGTACAAAAACTCCTAGCCAGGAATTCTTCAGTTGCTGCTCAGTTTTTTCCCATGATTTCTAGTGAAAACCCCATCTTCCCAAATAAAGTAAAATGTGATTTTATGATAGAATAAAAGTTTGACAGTTGAAGCTGTGTAATACAGTACTTGAAATTACATAAAAGATTTAAATAAAATTTACTAAAATTATCTTTCCATCTTATTTTATTGTGTGTAATTAAAGATTTGTTTTTTTCCAAGTTCACCATGTATGCTTAGCCTATTTTGAGTTCTCCCTTTTGTAAGAATTGTAAACATGAATTCACACATAGGTTGTCAGAGTTACAAGAAAACAGTTGGGTTTGACTTTTTGGACCATGGTTAAGACCTTGCTTTCCTGTAGCTCCTGTTCATGGTTCCAGCTGGGCAGCTGGCCAGGCTATTACGGTTTACAGTGCATTCATGTAAACGAACAATTGCTTGTTTACTTTTTAAAATCATTTCCTTTTAATCAGTGGAATGAATGTTCTTTGTAGTAAGTATAAAAATTTGGTGTGACTTCCTTGAAATAATAATAAACACAGGAGTGTTAAGTGTCATAATAGTAACAAAAGATAAACTTAAGAAATGAGCAAGATGTGTGTAAATGAAACATAAAATGTTATTGAGAACTTGAAAAAGATGGAAAAACATACCATACTTTTACATATTTTTGGGAAAGTCAACATATGATGTCAGTTCTTGTTAAATTAATCTATAAATTAAAATTAACCACTGTAGAAATTTTTTTTAACTCTTCAGTGTGTTTTATAGGTATAAGCAAACAATGCAAAAGTAGCCAGTAAAATTCTGAAAAAGAAGAATGAAGGATGGGATGGTGAAACTTAGTGCAATTAAACTATATTGCAAAGTTATGGTACTTAAAATAGAATAATAGTAAGCAGAATCATGAAACAGCAGACAAATCAATAGAACAGAAAAAGTCCTGAGTGCATATGGGAACAAATGGCAGATCATCTGGAAAAAAATAAAGTTGGAGTCTTCATGTTTATACCAGGGTAGTTGCCATGTACATAAAGTGTAAACGTTAAAAAAACAAAACCGTAGCTTACTAGATGAAAGCATGAGATAAATTTGTTATAATCTTGGAGTGGGTCAGTACCTTCTAATCATGTGATCTAATTCAAGTCATAAAAGAAACAATTTGAAGGACCTGCATAATGGAGAGCTACACCGTGTTCATGAATTGGAAGATACAGGCATCAGTTCTTCTCCAATTAATCTATCGATTTTTGCAGTGCTAATGAAAATCCCAGGTTTTTTGGTTGTTATTTTTAGTAAACTCATTTCAAAATATATATAGAAGTACAAAGGGCTAAGAATAATGAAAACCATAGTATAGCCATAATGTAGACACACACACCTGTGAGCCTGTGGATGTCTGCTGAGAACAGGATTTCTAAAACCACAAATATGTCTGGAAGGCTGTGATCCAAGGCCATTTTTGCTGGCCATAAACAATGTCTTCAGAATCAGGGGGACACACAGCTCTCCTTAAAAATTGAAGATGTTTATGACCTAGATGAAACCCAATTCTTCTTAGGCAAGAGACACACTTAAAAGTACAAAGCAGAGAACAACGCAGTGACTCCTGGCAGCAGACCTAACAAAACCGTTGTACTATAATCCAGGGAAAGGTAACTCGTATCCATGGAAATAGTGGCATAGTTCATGCCAGATTCCAAAGCAACCTTCCTGCAAGAATCGTTGAGCACAGTATCTGTGATGCTGTATGTTTTAGTCAGCTAGGGCTGTTCTAACAGAAATACCATGAGGTGGATGGCTTTAACAAAGGAAAGTTTATTCTTCCATGGCCCAGTAGGCTACAAGTCCAAATTCAGGGTGTCCACTCCAGAGGAACTCTTTACCTCTGTTGGCTGTGGAGGAAAGTCTTTCTACTATATTAGTCTGTCTTCAGGGGACATCTTGACACAGGACCCTCAGGTCTCAAGGACATGCTGTACTCCTGGTGCTGCTGTCTTGATGGTGTGACATTCCCATTCTCTACCTGCTTCTCTCTCTTTTTATCTCCCTGTAGGATAAAAGAATAAAGGGTGGTGCAAGGCACACTGCAGGGAAACTTCCTTAGCAAGGGTGTTACAGTCCCATCCTCATCCTCATCCTCATCCTCTTTTTAATATAATCATCCTACCAGTTAGCCACAGACAGAGATAAGGCGTTACAGCATCAGAAAAGGACACAATGGAGGGCAATCACAGAATACAGGGAGTCCTGGCCTAGCCAAATTACTGCACATATTTTTGGGGGGACACAAGTTAATCCATGACAGTGATCTCTCAAGTGTTTCAACTTACTGAAAAACAAATAAATAAATTCAAATAAATTGTGAATTAAAAAAAAAGTTATGGAAACTTTCAAACCTGTTTAAAAATAGACTGAAAAATACTGTAAACCCATGGACCCTTCACCTAGCTTCAACTGTTCTGACTCACGGCCAGTCTTATTTCATCTTTACCCCTACCACACTTCCTCCTCCTGTATTATTTTGGATAGTATAATCCTAGGCATCATGTAATTTCATCCTTAAACGTTTCAGTAAGTACCTTCTAAAAGAGAAGATTCTGAAAAACAAACAAAAGAACCACAATGCCACAATCATACCTGAAAAACTTCAGTAATTTCTAGGTATCATCAAATACCTAGTTGGTGTTCAGATGTCTACTTAATTCAGAAATGTCTTGACTTTTTTTTTTATTTAACATTTCAATCAGAATCCAAATAAAGTATGAATATACTGTACTAGGTTGATAATGTCTTTTAAGTCTCTTTTAAGCTATAGGTTCCCCTTCTGTCACTTCTTTTACCCTTGTATTGCTGATGGTGCCGTGGGTAAGTTCTGTGGCTGCTAACCAAAAGGCTGGCAGGTCAAATCCACCAGGTGCTTCTTGGAAACTAAGGGACACTTCTGTCCTGTCCTGTAGGGTCACTATGAGTTGGAATCAACTCGATGGCAGTGGACTTGGCTTTTGGGTTTGTGATTTATTTGTTGAAGAAAGTGGGTGAATTGTCTTACAGTCTTTCTCATAGTTTTGATTTTGTCGATTGCATCCCTAAGGTGTCATTCAGTATATTTTCTCTGTTTTGTTCGTATAAATTAGTGATTGGCCTTGATTAAATTGTTGCTGTTTTGGCAAAATTATTTTATGGATGGTGTTACATTCTTCCATTAAGGGGCACACATTATGCGTTGTCTTTTTTGCATATGACGTTAGCAGCCATTGGTGTCTAGTGCCTAGATTCATTATTTCATTGGAGGTGGTAATATGGTGATATTTTAATTCTGTTATTCCTTTATTTACTAGCTGAAATATTTCTACAAAATAGAAGTGAATCTGGTCACACAGAAAGGGCAGAATAAATGATGGATTCTATCCCTCACATTCTAATTCATCCACAAATTGATGATGGCATCTTCTAGTGATTATCAGTGTGCTAGTACTTTTAATTAACAATATGAACTCATGAATTTAAATATATGTGCTGTTTCAATCTATTATTATTATTACTGACCCATTTGTGACCAGTAAGAGCCTCTTCGACTCCTGTACCTTTTTTTTAATTGTGGTAAAAATATGCATAACAAAATTCCTGAGTTTTTAATTTTATATCACCCTAAAAGTTTTTGATAGTTTTCTCAATATATGGTGTCATGGATTGACTTGTGTCCCCCCAAAAATAGGTGTAGCCATGTGGCTGGGCCAGGATTCCCACTATCTTGTGACTGTCTTCCATTTTGTGGTTTTCCTTTGCTATAAATTAAAGGATTAGGGTGGGACTGTAAATCCCTTCATAAGATCACCTCTCTGCTCCACTGTAAAGGGAATTTCCCTGGACTATGGCTTGTCCCACCCTTAATCCTTTCATCTCCTAAGAGAGATAAAAGGACAGAGAAGCAGGCAGAAAATTGGGAACGTCATACCATCAAGAAAGCAGCACCAGGAGAAGAGCGCGTCCTTCAGACCTGAGATTCCTGTGCCAGGATGCTCCCTGGACAAAGACTGATGCAATACCAAACTTTCCTCCTGAGCCGACAAGGGGAAAGACTTCCCCTGGAGCGGACACCCTGGCTATGGACTTGTAGCCTACTGGACTGTGTAAGAATAAACTTTCCTTTGTTAAAGCCATCCACTCTGTGGTATTTGATTTCTGTTAGAGCAGCCCTAGCTGACTGAAATATATGGTATGACAAGACGTTTCAAATTCACACTGTGCATTTCTTGCCTTAGCCATGGAGTCAGCCATGTGAAAGAGGGAACATCAGTACAGCTTCTTAGATACTAGGAGAGTAAGAAGAAGCTATTGCAAACAGCTTTAAATAATGAAATCAATACTTCATATTATTTCTCAGCATCCCCACTGCTGTCTCTCTAGCCTAAGCTGTTTTCATGTCTCTCCCTGGACTATTAAAAATCCTAACAGCTCTTCCTACCCCATCCTTGCTCCACTTTCAATCTGCTGTCTGCCATACCTTGAGTGACCGTGTTGCAATATCTGTTGAGCATTTGCTGAAAGCCCCTCAGAGCATCCTTCTTCAGATGGGATGATATTCCAAGACCTTACCCCCTTATTTTATTCTGTGAGGCTCTCTGTGACCTCTTCCTCTTCCTGCTGCTCCCTCCCTCCTCTTGTCACACTGGCCTTCTCACTTTGACCAGCTAACAACCGAGGTACATTGTTACATCAGGGCAGGACCTTTGTTCCTGCAGGTACCTTTCTCTGGAATACTCTTCCCTCAAAGAGCCAAAAGCTTGTGTCCTCACTTTGATCAGGTCTCTACTTCTTACGAGAGGCATTCCCTTACCCTCTTGTCTAAAAGAAAAACCAAACCAAACCCACTGTCATGGAGTCAGGTCCAACTCATGGCAACCCTAAAGGTCAGAGTAGAACTGTCCCATAGAGTTTCCTGGCAGATTTGAACTGCTGACCTTTTGGTTAGCAGATATAGCGCTTAAGCATTATGCCACCAGGGTTTCCATTGTGTAAAATACCCACTAATTCCTGCCTTCTTATCTGCATTATTTTTCTCTTACTACTCAGAGCCGCCTGACATGATTCTTGTTTGTTTATTTGTCTCCTCCCGCTGGGTAGTGTGTTGCATGGGAGCAGTCGTTGTTTGGCTTATTGCCACATTTACATTGCCTGGAATAGGGCTTGGTGGCGAGTAGATGTTCAGTGAATATTAGTTGAATTAATGAATGAATGGATAAGAGTTCTGATTCTAACAGTATATTCACATGTAAGAAGTGGTTCATATATAATGCTGTGTACTCTGTAGCATTTTTTTTAGTAGTAGAAGATGGGAAATGACCAAAATGTCCTTGTAGAGGACTGGCTAAGTAAGTTATAGTACAACCATATAATGAAATTGAGCGGTTACTGTATGATTTCATTTGTATAAAGATCCAGAACAGGCAGGATATAGTGGTACGGATCACATCAGTGGTTGTCCCTGGGAGTCACTGACAGGGGAAAAGGCACAGGAAAATTTCTGGGTCAGTGGAAATTTTGGGGGAGGGTTCAGGTATGTGGGTTTGTCAGACTCAATCAGATATGCCAGGGCTATGCATTTCAGTACATGTGAACTATATTTCAATTACAACAAAAACTGTTACTAAAAATGGAAAACAAGCAAGGAAATTTGTGTATCAGACTGGTGGCATAATCACATGGAAGATAAATTTTTCATGTAGCTTTAAAGCAGCGTTTTGACAATACTTCTAATAGGATCTATCTTTAGGCTTGAAAAACTGCAGAGAAATTTTAGCTATACTCTAGTAGTTTTGTGGCTGATAGTACTGTTAATTTATAGCTTTTAAGTGATGTTATAGGATAAATCAGATAATCAAATCCAAATACTGCATTAGTGTTAATTTGCACATAAAAAAGTAAGTATATTATCCAAGAAGTAAAAGGTTAGTTCCTTTAAATGTGAAGTTGAAACAGCAGTATGACCCATAATTTGTTTTTCTAGTAATGCATGTTTTGTATCTGTCATTGAAAAGATTTAGAAGGAGTGACAGCACAGCTAGTACCTAAATCAAGGTTTCTAAATGTCGCTTCCCCTTAAAAGGAACCCAGAGGTCCTTAGAGAAGTGGTCAGACTTAGATTATGGACAGGAAATGCGTGAGCCTTAAATATTGTAAAATGACAAAAAGCAAGAAAATCATCCAAGACTAAAAGATAGATAGATAAAATACACAAGAGATAAAGTCAAATTTATAAAATCATTATTGGTACAGTATTGAAGTGTGTAGGTGATCACTATACAATTCTTTCAACTTTGTTGTATGTTTGAACATTTCGTGATAGAGAAAAGGAAATAGCCGTAACCTCTGAAAGGTGTCTCTCCCTCTCTTTTTTTTAGTGATTTTTTTCTTTCTTTTTTGGAGAATATACACAGCAGAACACACACCCGTTCAACAACTTCTGCAAGTACAATTCAGTAGCATTGATTACATTCTTTGAGTTTTTCCCATTAACATAAACTCACTGTCCCCTGAGTTTCCTGTCTAGTTTTTCAGTTGCCATTGTCCATTTCAGCCCATATAGGCAGTTTTTAAAAGAGCAGAATGCTCAAGGCAGACATTCTTTACTAGTTAAGCTAAACTGTTTGGGTTTAATGAGACTTCAGGGGATATTTTCAGCTTAAAGTTTACAAGTTACCTCAGGGCAGTAGTTTTAGGGATTCCACCAGCCTCTGTGGCTCCAGAAAGTCCGGATTCTTTGAGACTTTTTCAGTTCTGTTCTGCATTTTCCTTCTTTTGATGAGGCCTGAAGTGTTTCTTACTGATTAAAAAATGAGAGCATCAAAATGAATAATGACAAGTTAATTTAAGCGCATCACATATAAAACTTTGTGAGTTATTAATAACAACAACAACATTTCATTATTCTGAAAATTAGTAAATAAGGAGAAAAAAGTAATACATTTATCTTGCCTTTCCTCTGTTAAGGGAACCAGACAGTTGATGAGGGAAGTTTCTTCGTAATAGAATTCTGGCTAATAAGTAAATGTAGAAGGGATGATAGAAAATCAGTATCTTGTTGTTCCCTGATGAAATTGTGGATGTAAATGACTGTCATTGATAATTACCCTAAAGCCATTAGTGGAAAGACTGATGTTGAACTTCTGTAATGGACAGACCACGTGACAGTATTTGAAACCATAGTTTTACCTTCATGTTGCTAGGAAGTGCTGCCAGATCTTGTGTATCTTGCAGGGTGACACATGGGGAGTACGCAGTATCTTCAGTGAAGCTTTCCTGTCAAAACAGCCAATCCCAAACTTGCTCAGACTTCAAGATCTAGCTGCCTGTGTACAGGAAATACGGAAGACAGAGGAGCAAATTGAACAGTATCACAAAGAACATATCAGCAATTGCAGGAATGTGGAAAATTCTACAACATAAGTGAACTTTTTAAATTTTTTATTTTTTGAACACTTCAGTGGCTTAAACAAAGGATAGGATGAGTTACGTTTTAGGCCTAGAGACTTCAGAGTCATTTCAACCAACTGCAGTGTGTGGACCTGGTTTGAATCCTCATTTAAAAGTAAAAAACACTGCAGTCAAGTTGATTCTGACTCATAATGACCCTGTAGTGAGGGGTAGAACTGCCCCATAGAGTTTCTAAGGAGCACCTGGTGAATTTGAACTGCTGTCCTCTTGGTTAGCAGACATAGCACGTAACCCACTATGTTACCAAGATTTCCCATTTAAATAAGGCAATTGTAAAATAATGTTTTTTGAAACTTTGGGAGAAATTTGATTATGACCTGTTTATTAGATGGCATTATTGTTAATTTTGCTAGGAGTAATAATAGTGTGATTATATTGTTTTGAAGTCTTTGTTAGTGATACATACTGAAGTATTCAGTGATGGAATAAACTAATGTCTAGGGTTTGTCTTAAAATATTTCTGGAGGTGGCAGGGTATATGTGAATAAAACAAGATTGGCCAAACACTGATAATTGTTGAAGCTGGGTGAGGGACCCTTTGGGAGTCATTATTTCTGTCTGCTTTTATGTGTTTGAACTTTTCCATAATAAAGAAGTTTTAAAAATCCCGTGTTGTCATTAAAAGAGTAAGATATGTTCTCTTTGTACTGATGAAATAGATGATCTCTGCTATGTGTTAAGCAGAGTCCTGGTGGCACAGTAGTTAAAAGGAGCTCAGTTGCTAACCAAAAGGTAGACAGTTAAAATCCACTAGCCACTCCTTGGGAACCCTGTGGGGAGTTCTACTCTGTCCTGTAGAGTTGTAATCAGTTGATGGCAGTAAGTTTTTGTGTTAACTGAAAAAGGTAGAGAACAGTGTGTATGAGAAAAGGAAGGAGAAGAATAAATATGTATCTGTGTATACTTATATGCTGAAGTATCTCAGGCAGTCTTTGTAAGAAGTGCCTCTGGGAAGAGGTGAAGGAAGGCTTGCTTTTCACAATGTGTCCTTTTGTACCTTTAAAAAATACGGAGGATGTACTATTGAAAAAGTGACATAAAAATTAAGGGAACATAATTCTAGATACACATATCGGTGTAAATGTAGAGCCATAGAGTGTTAATACTGAAAGGGTTTTAGAGACTATTTGGACCACCTCATTTTAAAACTAGGAAGCTGACATCTAGAGAGCTGTATTTTTTATTTTATTTTATTCTTTGCAGTTGTATGATTGTTTAGAATTAAACCGAGAAGCTAAATTGCCTAACTCTCCTCCCCTATAATGTAGAGAGCTTACTCTTGTGATTTAAACATTCATCTTTAAATATGATAAAAACATGATTAATAATTGATACTCCCTTGGGGGCACAATACCTGACTTTTAAGTGAGTGTTTTCTACATGAGCCTGTATTTAATAGGGCATCATTTGGTACATGGCTTTGCAGAATTAGTATTAAGAACAGTGATTTTACAGTGCATTTCTGTAGTCCTGAGATGGCATGTGGAAAGGTAATGCAGTTTGTGGATATAAGGAATGCTGTTGCTGTGGCTTCATTTGTTGAAATAAACCGAAGAAACTTGAGCATTCTAAATATTTCATTCAGTCCATTTGGCTTTCGGTAATTTCTGAGGGAATAATGCATGGCATTCTTTTTGGCCAATTATGAAGGCTTACATGCTTCTAAGATATTCAAGCTCTACACAAGATTTCAAAGTAAAGTGTCTCTTCCTCCTTAGTACTGCTGATTCTGTTGCACAGAGGCCGTGGTTTCTTGTTTGAAAGAACATTTAAATTAAATTTAATGGTGGGCATTTAAATTGAATTTTTAAAGTTTGTGTCGTATATAGAAATTGTTGGCAAGCTTAGTTTCTCCTGTAGGTACCTCAGGTTCTGTTTTTTCTTGATATCTGATTTCTTACTGTATTCCTCTCTTAAGAAATGAGTATCTCGACCTACTGAGCCCATAAGGAAGAGGTGTCTACATTCCTTTCACAGCATTCTCCTTTCCGATTAATTATCGGTTCTTGTCAGTGCTGTTTCTCAAATGTGTCTTGAATCTACTTTTACTCACTCCTAGGTTTGCTGAGCCCTTTTTCCTCTCCAGCTGACCTCTCTAACCCCATTGCCAGCCTATCACATGTTCAGCTTCCAGATTGTGGCTTTCAAAACACAAGTCAGATTGCCATTTTCCTGTTCAAAAACCAAGGACAGTTCACAGTTGCCTTCAGGGTAAAGTCTTAATTCCTTTTCGTTGAACTTCAGGCAGATAGTGACTGCACAGAAATCACTTGTGGAATAGAGGCTTAAGTAAGGAATTGTTTGTAGTATGATAGTTTCTAAACAAAATTTGAAAGATGGAGCTTCTTGTGAGAATTAGTAGTAGTCATGTTTTAATATTTACTAATAAGCCAGTATTACATAATTTTGGAAATACAGCCAGTATACTGATTTCTTTCTTATTCTCCTCAGGAATAAAAAGATCAGTCAAATACCATGCAACATAAAGTGCTATGTTGGTCATTTTAACATTAGCTAACCAATATGCAGAGACAGGCAAGACACATTAAGAAATCTAGTACATTGCCCTTGAGATTCGTACTTGAGTGATATTTGTATTAATTTCTGTGATTATCTTTCCATGTTTGTTGTTGCTCGGAAGGTGAAAACTATCAGAATATCTGTTTGCAGAACAGTATGATGTTTCTTTGTACTAGGCAGGGAATTTTTGTTGTTAAATAGCCTGACAAGCTAGATAAAGCAAAGCCATGAAAGCAGAGAGGTGTTTATGAGAAGTATTTTGTAAACTGACTTAATGTGTAGTTGTTCCTCTTTTTAACATTATTTGAACTCCTGTATAGGAAAGAAAATAACTAAAGCATATGGCTTTAAAAGTCTATGAACTGAAACTATTAATCCTTGGCTATGTGAGAATTTGAACAAATTTTTTTACCTCATACTCAGCTTTTCTAATCTTTTAAGCATTTTAATAAGTCATTTTACACAAATATTTGCAGCTGCTGTTCTTGAAAACGTAATAAATGTCTGTGTATCTGTAGTCCAAGCAAATACAGATATTTACTCTTATGGTCATATTTTTGAAAAGTGACAAAAAAATAGAAAAGGTTTTAGAAGCAGCTTGCAGGGCATATCTCAGATTGGTAGGGTGCAGCCCTTGTGCCATCTGGGATACGAGCATAGCCCTCTGGCTGTAATGACAGTGCTGAGGGGCTGTCAGATGCCAGGGGGTTGCATTGTTGGAAATGAGATCATGTTAGTAGTTACTGTATGTAGTTCTCTGTATGTTAGTAATAGACCTAAGATATATAGTTAATCAGGAGGTCCTATATTTCCTAATTATTCTAATTAAATAGGAATTTTATTATAGTACAGAATTCTTAATTTTATAACTGTAGTAGGTGGTTTTAATAGCTTAAATCAAGTCTTATTGTTCTGTGAAATAGATACTTACCATATATAGGGAGCCCTGGTGGCACAGTTTTTAAAAACTATGGCTTTTGACCAAAAGATCAGCATTATTTCCACTGATGTCTCCTTTAAAACCCTGTGCTTCAGTTCTACTCTGTCCTGTAGGGTTGCTGTGAGTCAGAATCAACTCAACGGCAATGGTATGGGTTAACCACTGATATATTCCAATTGTTACACTAATAATGCTATAGAACCCAGTTACCACTGATAACTAGATTTCTTTAAGGAAAATATTTCTAGCACTTGAACCTGGAGTACCTAGAATATATCTACTCCCACTGCACCATTGACAGTGGGAATGGAAACTTGCCTGACACCGAGGGAGCTGAGAGAAAGTAGGATTAATGGGAATAACACCTTTAGCTAGAGCTTTGGAAATACACATATTTCCTTTTGTCAGTCTCATTCTGGACAGTGGATTCCAAGATCCTTGTTTCCTATCTCTCACTCCCTCATCTGGGCTCCAGTCCAAAACACTTGTTAAACATCTTGCTGAACCCATACTGTGTTCTTGGCATGTTCAGAGAGTGACTTAACAACTTACCCTGTAGCTCTCTTCCCCCATTCACCTTCCCTGCATGCCCCACCTTCCTCTTGGAGGACAGCTACACTGTTGCCTTCAGTCTCCTAGCCCACATCCTGGGAGTCACCTGGTCCTGTGGGTTCTTCCTTCTGTGTACTTGGACACCTGTCACTTCTCCCAACCCATGCTCTTAACTGTCCTCGTTTTTCCTCAGCCTGAATTGCTGTGGAAATCTGGTGTTATGAGGCTTGCCTGTGTTCAACCCATCGAGTCTACTGCTGTCAAAGTGACCTTTCTAAAACACAAATTGGAATTATATTTTGTCCTTGCGTAAACAACTTCGTTCCCCTCTGTCTTCAGTCCACACCCTGTAATTTGGACCCCTCTCCTCTTGTGTAACATCCTTAAGTACTTCCTTGTCTGCATTCATTTTTTAAAAGCGATTGTCTACACACAGTCATTGGTCCATTCTTTCATTTATCAGACATTTATTGGACACTTACCCTGGTGGCACAGTGGTTAAGAGCTCAGCTACTAACCAAAAAAGGTCAGCACTCCTCATCTACCAGGTGTTCCTTGGAAACCCAATGGGCAGTTCTACTCTCTGCTGTAGGGTTGCTGTGAGTCCAAATCGACTAGACAACAATGATTTTGGCTTGGTTAGGTTTTACATGGGTCAGGGCTTGTGCATGGGGATTGGATATGAAGCAATCAAGAGCGCTGATGCGTAGGCATCTCACTGACCTCTCACTGTGTTAGTAAGGCTTCACTAGGTTATGTTGGAAACAGTGGTGGTGTAGTGATTAAGTGCTACAGCTGCTAAGCAAGAGGTTGGCAGTTTGAATCTACCAGGCACTCCTTTGAAACTCTGGGGCAGTTCTCCTCTGTCCTGTAGCGTCACTATGAGTCAGAATCAACTAAGCGGCCATGGGTATAGGTTAGGTTATGCTGCAGTAACAAACTTACCGTGAAATCCCACTGCTTTAACATAACCAAGTTTTATTCACTGTTAAAAACATTGTCAGTCATGGAATGTGAAAGACTCTGCTCCTCACAGGAACTTGCCTCTATTCAGGGACTCAGGTCTGTAGCTGTACCAACTAGGACTCCCAGTGTCCTTAAGCAGAGGAAGAGGAAGAGACAGAGGAAGAGAGACTGGATAGATTTCTGACTGTCTCTTCTCAGAAATGGCATATATCCCTTCTGCTCACATTATCCTGCCTAACAACAAAAAAACCCAAAACTCCACTGCTGTTGAGTTGATTGCGACTCACAGCAAACCTGTAGACAGAGTAGCACTGCCCTGTAGATTTTCCAGGGAGGACCTGGTGGATTTGAACTACCTACCTTTTGGTTAGTAGCCATAGCACTTAACCACTTTGCCACTAGGGTGTCTAAGCATGTGGAGTATCTGTTATATGTTACTGTTTCTGCCACAGTCTCTGAAATGTAGTCACCTGACTTCTTGCCTGTTTCATCTACTGGACTTAAATTTCTAAAAGACTAAGGCTATAACTCTTGCTTTTGTGTCCTAAACACATGAGCCCACAGTAGGCATTTAATGAATATTTGTTGAGTGTTTTGTTGCACATACTTTCGTCTAATCAATTTAGTGATTTCCCTTTATATCCATATGGATAACAAGTTGTCCCAGTTCTACCTGTTGGTGTCTCCCTGCTCTAGAGAACAACTTGTATCATTAATACAAGTGTTGATATATGGGTGGGCTTATTTTGTGGGTCTGTTTACCTGTCTCTACTGATAACACTTCTCTCAATGATTTGAGCTTCATAAATAGTTTTATCCATGATTGGTGGCTAGTCTTAGAGTGTCATTTTCAGAATCTTTGAGAAGTTTTGCCATTTAATGTTTCTTTTTAGAGAATAATTGCATTTAAAAATCAAGCTTGTGAATAAGACTTTATTGACCAGAGCAGTACTACTGTTTTATAAGGTGGAAATGAAATCTCTGGCTGCAGTGATAGATTTTTTGTTGTTTTGTGCAGTAGATTTTCGATGGGCTCTTCAGGAACCAATTAAGGAGAGCCGTTTAGTGGTGGTAGTGTTTGAAGTGTGACTGCAAAATGACAGACCTGGCTTTTTCCAGCCGCATTCTAACATGTAGTCAGTCATGTTCTGAATGTGCAAGGCAATAACACTGAATAAACTTGCTAATTAACATTTTGCATTGTGTGGTTATACTTTATGTCAGAAGTTTCCTTTTCTGTAGCCTTGAAATATCTCTCTAAAGGTCTTCCATTAGGACTGTAACTTAATTGGATGTCTCTAGTCAGCCTTTGAGGAAATGTTGATGGTGAAGTGGCTAAGTGCTACAATTGCTAACTAAAAGGAAGTTCAGATCCACCGGGCATTCCCTGGAAACTCTATGGGGCAGTTCTGCTCTGGTCTGTAGGATTGCTGTGAGTCAGAATTGACTCAATGGCAGTACATCAGTCAGCCTTTGAAGCAAATACATTGGTTTGGAATGGCTGGTAAACCCCTTGCCAGAAAGTGGAGAAAGCTATCTAGCAAGAAAGATTGTGTTGCTCTTTCTGTGAAGGGCTAATTCATTTTTCTGCTTTTTCTTCTTAATCTTCCTTGTAGATTAGATAGCTATGACTTAAATATCATTGTCTAAAAGCATCTTTGGTTTTTTTTTTTAACCTTGTAACCTGAATTAACAAACATGATTACATTTGAGTTTATTTTTCTTTTGATAAAATACAGTTCCGGGGAGTGTTTAAAAATACAACACTGGTCATGATTTTCAAGGGGGAAGTTTTCTTTTATGGAAATAGTATATTATTTTTGCTTTATAATTTAATGTTATAAAACTAAGGATAACTTTCTAAAGGCTGCTTCCCTGAGATGCAGACACTGTGGAAGGAAATAGCTGATTGTCATGTTCATGGGGTTTGAGTGAGTGTCATTTAGTGCTATTAGCCAGTAAGCTGAGGGCAGTGGTGGAGGCAGCCCAGATAGGACACAGGAACTTGGTGGGTAGCTGACAAGGCTGGATTGTACCTCCTGCAAAGCAGTGGGCACACAGTAAGTGTTCGGTGAGCACTCATTCTTTCCTGCTCTTCCCAAAGAAGAGCCGAGTGTCTCTCTAAAAGATCAGATTCCTAGTACAGGGAGGTATGCTACTAGGTGTCCATTGTTAAGGCCAAGGAGCCGTTTGTGAACCTTGACCTAGACAGAGGCAGAGATAAAACGCCTAAGCTTCACCAGGGCAGAGGCCTTTATAACCTAGCAATGTAATACTTCCTAACTCTTTAATTTGAGCACTCTCTTTTTAATTAACCGTTTTAAGATGGACAGCTTAGTCGGTCACGCTTAGTAGGTTTACAGTGTTGTGCAGCTACCACCTTTATCTAGTTACAAAACACTTTCATTACCCCAAAATATGACTGTATTTCTCCCTTGCCTCAGTCCCTGGCAACCACCAGTGTGTCTTCTGTATTGATTTACCTGTTCTGAGTATTTCATATTAAGAAATCCTAACAATATGTGACCTCTGATACCTGCCTTTTCTCATTTGCATAGTTTCAAGGTTCAACGGCTTTGTGGCATTTGTATCAGTACTTCATTCCTTTTTAGGGCTGAATAATATTTAACTCTGTGTGTGTGTCTGTGTGTGTGTGTAAAGACTGCCAGTTAAGTTCACAAACTCTTGGAAAGTGCTACATACCTCATTGCTGAATACCAGTGTGGTCATCTTTGAAGTATTCCTACTGAAAAGCTGCATACCGATGCCAGCACCTGGTCCACCCTTCAAAGCAGTTTTGGAACTCTTTTTCTGGTATGGCCACCAGACCTGTCATCATGTTACCCTTGATGTCCTGAGTGTCATCAAAATGTCTTCCTTTCAATATTTCCTTTACCTTTGGGTGAAAAAAAGGCACTAGGGGCCAGATCAGGTGAGTAGGGAGGGTGTTCCAATACAGTTATTTGTTTATTGGCTAAAAACTCCCTCACAGACAACTAGACAGTTAAGTTTGCAAACTGTCTACCCTGTACAATGGCTATTCCAGGAAGAGTTCCAAAATTGCTTTGAAGGGTGGACCAGGCACTGGCGTCAGTGCATAGCTTCACAGGGGGAGTACTTCAAAGGTGACCGTAGTGATATTCAGCAATGAAGTATATAGTTAGTACTTAGTTAAGTTCACGGACTTATCAGACCTTGTGTGTGTGTGTCTCTAAAACCCATTGACGTTGAGTTGGTATGTATACATATACATTCACCTACACATATAGATGCCAGTTTGTTTATCCACTCATCTGTTGGTGAGCATTTAAATTGTTTCTACCTTTTAACTACTATAAATAGCGTTGCTGTGACTGTTTGTGTACAAAGATTTGTTTGAGTACCTGTTTTCAGTTCTTTTGAGCTTGTACCTAGCAGTAGAATTTCTGGGTCGTATGATAGTTCCATGTTTAACATTTTGAGGAACTGCCAAACTGTTTTTCCACAGTGGTACACCATTTTACACCCCCATCAGCAGTGTTCAGGGGTTCCAATTTCCCCACATTCACACAAGCACTGATTTTCTGGTTTTGACAAGTGCCATCCTGGTGGTTGTGAAGTGGTTTTGGTTTGCATTTCCCTGATAGTTAATGATACAGAACGTCGATTCAGGTGCTTGATGTGCATTTGTATATCTTCTTTGTCAAAATGTCTGTTCAAGTGTTTTGTGAGTTTAAAAATGGATTATTTTTCTTTTAATTGTTAATTTGTAAGTATTCTTTATATATTCTTGATGGTAGACTCTTAGCAGATATAATTGCAAATATTTTTTCCCATTCTGTAGGCTGTCTTTTCACTTTCTTGGTAATGTTCTTTGATGTACCCTAAACCAAACCAATCCCGATACCATGGAGTCAGTTCCTGACTCATAGTGACCCTGTGGTCAGAGGAGAATTGCACCATAGAGTTTTCAAAGAGCAACTGATAGATCTGAACTGCCAACCTTTTGATTAGCAACCCAGTGCCTAGCCATGGACATGCAGGGTTTCAGGTCCAGTTTTTCTTTTTCTGTTGTTGTTCTTGCTTTTGGTATCGTATCTAAGACTTCATTGCCAAGTCCAAGTTCATGATGACTTACCACTGTATTTTCTTCTAAGAGTTTCATACTTCTAGATCTTACAGTTAGGCCATTGATCCATTTTGAGTTAATTTTTATATATGTTATATAGTAGGAGTGCAGTGAGGATTTTTTTAATCACGAAATTTTTTGTAACCTCCATATTGTACTTTTTTAAGGTTCCTCCCCCATTTTGTGTTACTGAGAATATATTTTTAAAAAGCATACACTAATTCATCTGTTTCTGTGTGTACAGTTCAGTGACACTGATTACATTCTTCAAATTGTACAGCCATTCTCACCTTCCTTTCTGGGTTGTTCCTCCTCCATTAATACAAACTCATTGTTCCTCAAGGTTCTTATCTAATTTTCAAGTTGTTGTAACTTCGATCCTGTATAGATAGTTCTTAAAAGAGCATAATGGTCAGGGCAGACATTTTTGATTAGTTAAGATAGACTATTGGTTTTAAGAAGACTTAAGGGGTTATTGTTGGTTTAAAGTATAAAGATTTTCTCAGGGCAGTAGTTTTCAGGGTTCATCTAGCCTCCATGATTCCAGAAAGTCCAGTGTCCATGAGAATTTGAAATACTGATTTACATTTTCCCCCTTTTGATGAGAATTCTTCTGTAGAATCTTGGATCAAAACTATCAGTAATGTAGTCAGGTACCATCTAGTTCTTCTGGTCTCATGGCAAAGATGGCAGTTGTTTATGGAGGCACTTAGGCACACATTCCATATCTCCCCCTGTTGTAGACAGTCCTTCTTCCTCTGTTTAATATTCTTTGGTTGAACATATGTATGTATACCATCCCAAATTAATGTGAATTTCGTATGATTTTAAATAATTGCGCATTGGATCAAAGCAGACTGGATGTACATTTTAGAAGACTCATGAAAGCATAAGACTTTTTCAGTCAGTGGCTTTATATTATTAACTGTATAAGAATTCATATACTCCCTTTCCATATGCCATGGTCCCCCCTCATTCTTCAGATTACAGATTTTGTAGTTGAGGATCACAGACAGGAAGAAAGGGATTAAGAATGAAGGTAGAATTTCCAGGTGTCTGTAGTTGCAGAGATCTCAAGAGAGGAAGGGAAATGGTTGGAAGGTCATTGCTGGTAAACTAGAAGTCATTGGAATCTCTAAGGGCCATAGAGGAAGAAAGAAGCATTTCTTTTTCAGACAGTAGTGATAACTGCAGAATAGAAATGAAATGCTCAGAGGGAAGATTGTTTGGGATGGGTCTCAAAAGACATCATCAGAAGGTGGTGGTTCAGGAATTGTCTAGTTTGGAAATAATACCAGCCTACTGCTGTCTCCAAACTGGAAATCTGCATAACTTGATAAGTAAGGAAAGGAGCTGTGGAAGTACCAAATTTTATTTAAACCATAACCAGATCTTAAGGTAAGTTTGAATTAGTATACTATATTCTGTGCTTTATGTGTATTTGTTTGATTTTCTTTTCATTTCTTTTTTTTTTTTTACTTTTTATTTAACATGACTGAGTGAAAATGTACATTCCCGTATAAATTTACATGCCCACCTATATGCAGCTTCCACTGCTCTCCCTGTCCGGTGACAGCACACTATTCCTCTCTGTTCCATACAGTCTCATCCTCCCAACAGCCTCCTGTCCCCTCCTCTCCATCCACTCCCCTTCCTCCAGCCAGAGGTCAGCAAGATGATATCCTATAGATGTATAGAACCATAAAGTGCTTCCAATATATGGTCACTCTGCATTGCCAAGTCCAATCCATTCCTGTCCAAAGAGTGGACCTTTGTTATAATTTATGGGAAAGGGCAGCATCAGGGCCGGGGGCCATGCTCTCAGAGGAACCCCCAAACCGCTGGACCATCAGTTGAGGTCTTTTAGTAGAGATCTCAGGATGCATCCCTTTTTATTCTTGTGTTGCCAGTGAGACTCCTTTCTGTGAGCTCCATCGTGGCTATCACTGGTGGTGGCCAGGCACCATCTGGTTCTTCCAGTCCCAAGTCGATGTAGGCACCCACTCTTGTGGGTCTGTCTGTCTTCTTGTTCTTTTCATTTCTTAATAAAAAAATTTCCCAATAAAAATATTGCAGTGTTTTAAATCGTGCTTTAGATGAAAGTTTATAGATCAAGTTATTTTCTCATACAAAAAATTTATATACATACTGTTATTTTAAATTTCAGTTTTATCCCACATAAAATTATGAGAAAGGCAATATTTGTACTTCTTACTGTAGATGAGCAAATGAGGCTCTCAGTGCACACTGAGAGCTCTGAGCAGTACCTTGTTCTGGCTGATACCTTGTTGAAGCTGCTGAAGGGAAAGCATTGGGACTGTGATACAGACCAACCAGGTCCAAGGACCAGTTTCCTCTGGCCAGCCCTTCACAGTGCTTACAGGCTCATCAGTGACAATCTCTCTCTTTTTATAGTACTTTTGATACCTCCTCAATTTGTGTATTCAAAGGGCTTTAGAGAAAAGAATAAGGGAGGAGAGAGAGAGGACAAGTGACTGAGAGTCTGAGGGGAGTGGTAGTGGTCACTGGCTCAGGTATTCTGCTCTCACTAGGCAGATTGTCTTGTTTGTCTACTTTTTCAAACAGAGAAATTAAAGTTACCTTATAGGAAATGATTTGGAAAGGTGTAAACAAAGAATAGATCTTAGTTCCTTTTATTTGCTGGTGTTTCAGCTTTGAATTTGCATGATTGTGTCTTTTTGCATTTTTAACATCCTCTGTAACTTCTGTGACTTCAGGTGCTACTTGTGAGCAGTAGTCGCCATCCAGACCGATGGATTGTTCCTGGCGGAGGCATGGAGCCTGAGGAGGAGCCAGGTGTGGCAGCAGTGCGTGAAGTCTGTGAGGAGGTATGCATGGAGGAGAGAGGGCACAGGTGTGCCGTGTAATTGTGAACCTGTCCTTATCATGCAGTTCGTTAATTTATCGCCACTCACTGAATAAACATGCTCATGACCATAGGATGATGGCACTCACAAGTTACCACGTGCCTCCTTGATTAAAGTGGCAGTTGGGTTATGACGTGGTAATGTTTTCCAGGCATTCTGGAGTAGTGGCTGTAGTAGTGATTATATCTAACTACACCAGACATCTCTTTGCGACCTACCATGGATCCATCCCAGCGTTGTCTCTGTTAACCTATGGAAGAAGATTAAGAATCACATAGTTCTTTAGCCCTAAGAAATAAGAATAGGCAGTATTGGTATAAATGTCTCCTTCTCACTAATACCTACATAAGGAGAAGAAGGCCCTTGTTCTCCTGGGCCAGGAATGGTGGCTGAAGCAACAGTTCTGTTAGCCAGAAGGTGTTACTGGTGCAACGCAAGAGGTAATAGTATCTTCTTTTTTATTTAGCTAGATGATGTTCAGCATGCATGTATTAGATTCCTTGGTCATGCCCAGTGTGTGTAACTAGATACTCCAGAATGAAGTCAGAAGAAATAAAATTTTGAACCCTTAATTCCTGTATTTCAAGAGCTTATAGCCTGGTTGGGGAAACTGAAAAATAGATTGCAGTTCAAAACTAGGAGGAAGGAACTAATGTTTCTCAAGGGGTTCTTATGCCACCATGCTCTGCTCTGCTTATGTTATCTCATACAGGACTCATAACTTGGTAATGTAAGTTTTTAATCACCTGTTTACTTGCCCTGGCCACACAGCCAGTGAGTGCTTTATTTCTTTGTTTCAGAAAGGATTTAGGACTGATTCTAAGGACATATAAAATACCACTTAGAACAAAGGCTAAATTCTACACCCCTTTTGGGTCTAGCCATTGGTAAAGTCTCTCCTAGACTAATCTTATGCACAAGAATTCCTTCTTTGCTCTCTCAACTCCTACAAGACTTAAATTGCCTATGGCTTTTTTTTTTTTTTTTTTTTAACCATGTATCTAGCATCCATGTAACTGGATTGTAATCTCTGAAACAGAGATCATGTCTCCTATTTAAATCTTCCTCCCTTCCTGTGTCTAGTACACAGCTAGGTGAGAAGAAAGTAAGTAACTCATATTTCTGTGACGGATAGCTGGATTGATGGATGGACCAGTAAAAGTGCTGAAAAAATATCCAAACTGGAACTTATCAGAGTATAGGAAGTGATAAACATGGACAGAGCAGATGGGAGAAGGTGTTCTAAATTTATATGTAAGAAACTGTATTTACCTTGGATGGTGAGAAGACTAAACTGGGTAGAACCAAGTGAAATTAAGAATGGGATATGGATATAATGAAAACAACACTGACGTGATTTCTGGTTGGGATTGTGTCAGTTAAAAGCTCTGTGAGTTACGAGAAAATAACAGCAAACTTTCTGGACCTTTGTCCCTTGTTTGAGGACTTTCCCATTTTCCTCACCTTTTGGGGTGGGAAAAGGGTGTTTGAGGTTCACATGAGAACAAACGTACATGTCTTTTGTAAATTACATATCACTTTGTCAGTTAGGATACGTGCAGCTGAAAATAATAGCATGCCTTTTGTTGCTTAATAACAGGTTTATTATATCACATAACAAGAAGTCCCGGGTTGACTAACTCAGCAGTATTGCAAACCTAGGTTTTTCTCATCTTTCTATTTTGCCATCTGTGGTACACTGCCCTTTGTTCTCAGGCTTGTCTCCTTGTCGTCACAGGTGACTGCCATAGCTCCAGCCTCATATACCCTGTTACAAGGCAGGAAGCAGTTTCTTCTCATGGGTCTGTTTTTATCTGGAGGGGATCTTCCCCCCGAAGTACCCTCAGGAGACTCTTTGTCTCTGGTATTACAGAGTCGTTTCACATGCACATGCTCACTCCATTTCTTGTACTTCCATGCTAAAACTAATACAGCCTTCATACTTTGGAGTCTGGAAGGGACCACTTTCCTGTAGCACCTCAGAGGTGGAAGATCTGTAAAAAAAAAAAAAAGCAGGGCTGTGCCAGCAAGAAAGAAGTTAATGACTTTAGGTGGACATCCAACCTGCCTTCCACAATCACTAAACAAATGAAATGAAAGTATTATTCCTGAATGAGTAATTATTGTGTACCTTTAATAACCAGTAGAAAAATACAGTACTTGACCTCCAGTAGCAGAGGTGATGGCAGTTAAGAAAGAGTATCCTCAGAGGCTGTACACTGTTGGGTAGGGTAACTTGTGACATCTGAGCATTGATTAATATAGGTTTGACTTCTCAGAAGCCATTGAGACTTAAACAAATTTAAAGCAATTTACAAAGCAATAATAAGAGATAATTGTTCATTTATTTTGATAGAAACTTACTTTATGAGAATATGGCAATACATGTTTTTTCTGTAATATAAAATAATTATATTTAATTTTAGAATTAAAAACTTAACTATTGAAGCTTTACCGTGTCTTTCTTGTCACAGAAGGTAGCTGTAGAGAGATGAATACAAGTCAGTTAGAACTGTAGTTCTCAGACTTGTATGTGTATCAGGATCACATGGAGGCTTATAAGAACACGGGTTGCTGGGCTTCATTCCCAGAGTTTTTCATTCTAGGCAGGGACAAGGCCCAAGAATATGAATTTTTAACAAGTGTCAGGTGGTACTGGGGTTGCTGCTCCAGGCACCATGCTTTGAAAACCACAGGCTTAAGCCACTGGCAGCACTCTTATTCCCCTGGTGAGTCAGACTGAAGGGAAAGTGCTGAGAAAAAAGATTTCCACAGATGAAAGAGATGCTTGAGAAAAAGTTTCTTGTTTTTGTGGACAGTGTGACATCTGTGTGTGAGGCCTGACAATTAAGTATGCAAACTCATCCTAGAAAACATGCTGCATACCTCATTGCTGAGTACCACTACGGTCATCCTCAGAGTACTCTTCTTGGGAAGCTACATACTGACGCCAGCACCTTCAAAGCAATTTTGCAACTCTTTTTCTGGAATGGCCATCAGACCTGTCATCATATTGCCTTTCATGTCCTGAATGTCATCAAAATGTCTTCTTTCAATATGTCCTTTATCTTTGGGTAAAGAAAAAAGTCACTGGAGGCCAGATCAGGTGAGTAGGGAGGGTGTTCCAGTACATCTATTTGTTTATTGGCTAAAAACTCCCTCATAGACAATGACACAATTAAGTTTGTGAACTTGCCACCATGTGCAATGGCTATTCCAGAAAGTTCAAAAATTGCTTTGAAGGGTGGACTAGGCGCTGGTGTCAGTACATAGCCTCCTCCCAAAGGGAGTACTTTGAAGGTGACAGTAGTGAGATTCAGCAGTGAGGTGTGTAGCACTTAGAACAATTAAGTTTGTAGACTTAATTGTCAGACCTAATATGATACTTGGAGCAGTAGCAGCCTTGTTGACTTTCAAGGGGAGGGAGTGTTAGTTTGAGGGACAAACCTACACATTAAGGATGGAAAGATGCAAGTTCTCTGTGGGTTGTTGACCCACAGAATCAACCCTAGAGCTGCCTTTTTGGGGAGCTTTTCTGTAAGGGAAATAATGTGTTTGTTCTTTTAAGAAACTAGTGGTTTCCAGACTCTGCTGATCATCAGAATCACCTGTGAGTCTTGAAAAAAAATGTCAGTGTCCAGACCATACTTCAAATCAGTTAAGTCATAGTCACTAGGAATGGGACTCAGACATCATTATTTCTTTTAAAGTTTCTTGGGTGTCCCACTGTCCAGCCAAGCTTAGACCTTGTAGTTTAAGCCAGGCTTCAAACTGGTTCCTTCCGTTTTGAGCCCCTGCTAAGAAATGGGAAACCTTAGTAGTGTACTGGTTAAGTACTGCTTCTGCTAACCAAAGGGTTGGCAGTTCATATCCACCAGGTGCTCCTTGGAAACTCTATGGAGCAGTTCTGCTCTGTCCTATAGGGTCACTATGAGTTGGAACCAACTGGACGGCAGTGGATGGGCTAAGAATTGGCATTTCTAGCAAGTTACCAGGCACAACTAATGCTACTGGGTAGGGACCAGTTTTTAGAATCACTAGTAGAACAGTGGTTCACAAAACTTATATATAAGAATCATCTGGGCATCTTCTTCAACTGTAGACTCTGATTCAGTAGGGAGCCCTGGTGTCACAGTGCTTAATAGTTAGGCAGTTCAAATTCAACAGCCACTCCTTGAAAACTCTATGGGGTAGTTCTGCTCTGTCCTGTAAGGTCACTATGAGTCAGTGACCTGATTCAGTACATTTCTGGGGTGCAAATGCACTTTTTCAGCAGAAATTCTAACTGGACCAAACCAGTTCAAAGCCTTGTTTTGAGAAGGTAATCAAACTTTTTCGATGACTGTAAGTATTGTGGGCTACACAGTCTCTGTCACAACCAGGTAACTGCCATAAACCCACTATCCACTGCCATCGAGTCAGGTCTGACTCACAGCAACCCTAGAGGTCAGAGTACAACTGCCCCATAGAGTTTCCAGGGAGCACCTGATGGATTTGAATAGCTGACTTTTTGGTTAGCAGATGTTGCACTGCCATGTTAACACAAAAAAGCATATATAAATGAATGGGCATGGCTGTGTTCCAATAAAACTTTATTTACAAAAACAGATGCTCCTTGGAAACCCCAGGGGGGCCATTCTACTCAGTCCTGTTGGTCGCTGTCAGTCAAAATCAGCTTGATTACAATGGCTTTGGTTTGTTTTTTTTTTAATTTAATATAACTGAGTGAAAATGTACATTCCCGTATAAATTTACATGCCCACCTATATGCAGCTTCCACTGCCCTCCCTGTCCAGTGACAGCACGTTATTCTTCTCAGCTCCATACATGTCTCATCCTCCCAACAGCCTTCCTTCCCCTCCTCGCCACTCACTCTCCTTCCTCCAGCCAGAGGTCAGCAGGATGATATCCTATAGATGTATAGAACCATAAAGTGCATCCTATACATGGTCACTCTGCATTGCCAAGTCCAATCCATTCCTGTCCAAAGAGTGGACCTTTGTTATGATTTATGGGCAAGGGCAGCATCAGGGCCAGGGGCCATGCTCTCAGGAGAACCCTGAAGTCGCTGGACCATCAATTGCGGTCTTTTAGTGGAGATCTCAGGATGTACCCCTTTTTATTCTTGTGTTGCCAGTGAGACTCAACTTTGTGAGCTCCATCGTGGCTACTACTGGTGGTGGCCGGACACCATCCGGTTCTTCCGGTCCCAAGTCAATGTAGGAACCCACTCATGTGGGTCTCTCTATCTTCTAGGTTGTCTTTATCCCATGTCATTTTGGTCCTCGGTGAGCATCCATTCCTACTGAGTTGGGACCAGTTGCTGTGTCCTCGGATGGCAGCTTGGCAGCTTTTAAGACCCCAGACGCCACTCACCAATGTGGGGTGCAGAGAGCCCTCCTAGCAAAATGCTAGTTGTGCCAGTTGGCCTCAATTTCGCCTAAGAGCATGGTCCCTTGCCCCCTGCCCCGGCTACTGTATCCTTGCAATGTTGGGTTAAGATGGAAGGAGTACTCAAGTTATGCTGAAGTCTACTTAATGTTGTTCCCATTTCTAATGTACGCTGTCACTGATTTCTCCCAACCAGATTTCTACCAACTATATAATCTAAACCCTTCCCCCGCTTGCAGCTGTCAAAGAGTCTTGTCTTCTATAAACAGGTCTGTTTTTGAGATCTTATCGTAGAGGTCTCATATAATATTTGTCCTTTTGTCGCTGACTACTTTCACTCAACATAATGTCTTCCAGTTGAAACCAGGTTAGGAGATGTTTCCTGGAATCATCGTTATTCTTTATCATTGCGTAGTGCTCCATTGAGTATATGTACCACAGTTTACCTATCCATTCTTCTGTTGTTGGGCATCTGGGTTGATTCCATCTTTTTGCTGTCGTGGACTGGGCTGCGATAAACATTCTGGTGCATGTGTCCGTTGGTGTGAAAGGCCTTGATTCTGTAGGATATATTCCAAGTAGTGGAATTACTGGGTCAAATGGTATATCAATATCCATTTTTCTAAGGAAGCGCCAGATTGCTTTCCAAAGAGGCTGGACCATTTTGCAACCCCACCAACAGTGTAGGAGGGTTCCACTTTCTCCACAGCCTCTCCAGCATTTGTTGTTTTGTGTTTTTTGGATCATGGCCAATCTTGTTGAAGTGAGATGGTATCTCATTGTCGTCTTGATTTGAATTTCTTTAATAACTAAAGATTGTGAAAATGTCCGCATGTGTTTTTTGGCTGCCTGGATCTCCTCTTTAGTGAAATGTCTGACCATCTCCTTTGCCTATCGCTTAATTGGATGATTTATCTTCTTTTTATTGATATTTTGTAGTATCTTATAGATTATGGAAATCAGGCGTCGATCTGACATAGAGTTGCCAAATATTTTTTCCCATTCTGTGGGTGTTCTTTTAATTCTATTAATAAAGTCTTTGGATGAGCAAAAGTGTTTGATTCTTAATAGTTCCCATTTATCTATTTTCTCTTCTGTTGATTGTATTTTCCTTGACAGATTTTGGAGTCTGTCCTCATTGTGTATTAAAACTTCCATTGTTGTTCCTACTGTTTCTTGGATGAGCTTTATCGTTTTAGGTTTGATATTTAGGTCTTTCATCCACTTGGAGTTGGTTATTGTATAAGGTGTAAGATATGGATCTTGATTCAGTTTATTGCAAATGGATGTCCAATTTTGCCAGCACCATTTGTTGAAGATGCTGTTTTTACCCCAGTTTAATGTCTTAGGGCCTTTGTCGAATATCAACTGTTCATAGGCAGATGGTGTCATCTCTGAGGTCTCAGTTCTGTTCCATTGATCGATCTTTCTGTTCTTGTACCAGTACTAGGCTGTTTTGACCACTGTGGCAGTGTAGTATCTTCTAAGGTCGGGTAATGAGAGAACTCCCTGTGTATTCTTCTTCTTTAGTAGTACCTTACTTATCCGGGGCTTCTTCCCTTTCCAAACAAAATTGGTGATTTGTTTCTCCATCTCATTAAAAAATGTTGCTTTAACTTGTATTGGGATTGCATTATATAAATAGATTGCTTTGGGTAAGATAGAGATTTTCACAATGTTAAGTCTTCCTATCCATGAGCAGGGTAGGTTTTTCCATTTATCTAAGTCTCTCTTAGTTTCTTGTAGTAAGGGCTTGTAGTTCTCTTGGTAAAGTTCTGTTATTTCTCTGGTTAGATTAATTCCCAGGTACTTTATCTTCTTAGGGGCTATCATAAATGGTATTGATTTGATAATTTCTTCCTTAACAGTCTCATTGTTGGTATAAAGGAATCCTACTGATTTACTTATGTTTATCTTGTATCCTGAGACTTTGCTGAACTCTTCTATCAGTTTGAGTGGTTTACTTAGAGATTCCTTGGGATTCTCTGCATATACAATCATATCATCTGCAAACAGGGAGATTTTAACTTCTTCTTTGCCAATGCAGATGTCCTTTATTTCTTGGTCTTGTCTAATTGCTCTGGCTAAAACTTCTAGCACAATGTTGAATAGGAGAGGTGAGAGTGGGCATCCTTGTTTAGTTCCCGATCTCAAGGGAAAGTCTTTCAGTCTCTCTCCATTTAGGATGACGTGGGCAATTAACTTTGTATAAATGGCCCTTATTGTGTTGAGGAATTTGCCGTGTATGCCCATTATGCTAAGAGTTTTTAGCATGAATCGGTGTTGGACTTTATCAAATGCCTTTTCTGCTTCAGTGGACAAAATCAGGTGATCCTTGTCTTTTGTGTTATTTATGTGGTTAATCACATTAATTGTTTTTCTGATGTTGAACCAGCCTTGCATCCCTGGTATGAATCCCACTTGGTCATGATGGATTATTTTCTTGATATGTTGTTGTATTCTATTGGCAAGAATTTTGTTGAAGATTTTTGCATCTAGATTCATGAGTCATATCAGTCTGTAGTTCTCTTTCTTTGTTGGGTCTTTCCCTGGCTTAGGTATCAGGGTTATGCTGGCTTCACAGAATGAGTTTGGGAGTACTCCATCCCTTTCTATACTGTGAAATAGTCTCAGTAGTATTGGAGATAACTCTTCTCTGAATGTTTGGTAGAATTCTGCCATGAAGCCATCTGGGCCCAGACTTTTTTTGGTTGGCAGTGTTTTGATGACATTTTCAATCTCTTCCTTTGTGATGGGTTTATTAAGTTGTTCTGCTTCACATTGTAATAATTTGGGTAGGTGGTATGAGTCAAGGAATTGGCTCATTTCCCCTAGGTTTTCAAATTTGTTAAGAGTACAGTCTTTCATAGTATTCTGTTATGATATTTTTGATTTCTGTTGGATCTGTGGTGACAGCTCCCCTCTCGTTTCTATTTGGGTTATTTGTTTCCTTTCCTGCTTTTCTTTAGTAAGTTTAGCCAATGGTTTGTCAATTTTGTTGATCTTTTGAAAAAACCAGCTTTTGGTCTTTTCAATTTTTTCAGTTGTTTTTCTGTTCTCTAATTCATTTAGCTCTGCTCTAATCTTTATTGTCTGGTTTCGTCTGGTGCCTGAGGGGTTCTTCTGTTGTTCTTGTCCTACTTGTTCAAGCTGTAGGGTTAGTTCCTTGATTTGGTTTCTTTCTTCCTTCCAGATGTGTGCATTTATGGAGATACACAGACCTCTGAGCACTGCTTTGGCTGTATCCCTGGTAGGAAGTGTTTTCATTCTCATTGGAATCCATGAATTTCTTTATTTCATCCTTGATTTTCTCTATAGCCCATGTTTTTTTGAGCAAGATGTTGTTCAGTTTCCGTGAGTTCCACTTTCTGTGTATGTTTTTTCTGCTATTGATTTCAACTTTTATGGCTTTATGATCTGAGAAGATGCTTTGCAGTAATTCAGTGGTATGGATTTTGTTGAGCATTGCATTATGGCCTATCACGTGGTCAATTCTGGAGAATGTTCCGTGTGCACTGGAGAAGGTGTAGTTGTCTGCTGATGGGTGGAAAGTTCTGTATATATCAGTGAGATTTAGTTGGTTAATTGTGGCAATGAGGTCTTCTGTATCTTTACTGAGCTTTTTTCTAGATGATCTGTCTAGTATTGAGAGTGGAGTGTTGAAGTCTCCCACTGTTATTGTGGAATCATCTAACTCTTTTGAGTGTAGTCAGTGTTTCTTCGACATATTTAGGTGCTGTGATATTAGGTGCATAAATATTTAATATAGTTAAGTCTTGCTTGTGTACTCAACCTTTCAGCAATAAGTAGTGTCCGTCTTTGTCCACAATGGTGGGTTTGACATTAAAATTGATTTTGCCTGAGATTTGAATTGCCACCGCTGCTCTTCCTTGTTCATTGTTAGCTTGATGTATTATTCTTCCATCCTTTAATTTTCAATTTGTTCCTATCTTTAGGTCTCAAGTGAGTTTCTTGTAGACAACATACGGATGGGTCATGTCTTTTGATCCAAGATGCCACTCGATGTCTCTTTACTGGAGCATTCAGTCCATTCACATTCAATGTAATTATTGATAGGCATGTGTTCAGTGCTGCCATTGTGATATGTTTATTTTTATGTTGATGTTTTCTCTGTTCTTATTAGTCTGTTCTGGGACATTCTTTTTTGTGAATTGATTTTTCACCTTTTTCAGAGCTGGTTTTGTAGTTGTTGAGACTCGTGTGTTAGATTTCTTGAAATGGTGTGATACATCTTTGTTGTGCTTTACAGCTGCCCCTATGATCCCCCTTAATAAACTATATAGAAACCCAATTTTAATTACTACCAGTCTTGTCATCTTCCTCTCCATCTGGAAGGACTATAACAACTGTAGTACATCCCTCTTTTTAATATGATGACACCATAGTTTTCATGATGATCACTGGATTGCTTCTTTCCGTATCAAAGCTGTAATTGGCTTTGGAGCCTTCCGTAACTGAGTAGAGTTTTGAGTAGTGTGTCGTTCTAAAATATAAAGTTAGTGGTTTTGTTCTTCTAAGCCAGAGCCAAGAACTTCTTTTAGTATTTCTTGTAGTCTTGGTTTGGTTTTTACAAAGTCTCTGAGTTTCTGTTTATATGGAAATGTCTTAATTTCATTTTCGTATTTGAAAGATAGTTTTGCAGGATATATAATTCTTGGTTGGAAGTTCTTCTCCTTCAAGGCTAAATGTGTCATGCCACTGTCTCCGTGCCAGCATGGTTTCTGCTGAGAAATCTGAACAGAGCCTATAGGGTTTCTCTCTGAATGTTAGCTTTGCTTTGAGTCTTGCTGCCTTTAAGAGTTGCTGCTTATGTTTCATTTTGTTAAGCTCGATTATAATATGTCTTGGAGTATTTCTTCTGAGATCTATATTGAGTGGTGTACGATATGCATCTGAGATGTCTGTATTCTCTTCCTTCATGATTTCTGGGAAGTTTTCTGTCAGCAGCTCAGCAACAATACTCTCTGTGTTCTCAGATGTCTCACCCTGTTCAGAGACTCCAGTTAATCGAAAGTTGTTCCTCTTAATTGAATCCCACATGCTTCTTAATGTTTCTTCATTTTTCTTGTTTCTTTTTTCTGATTGCTGCTCATAGATGCTGGCCTCAGTAGCTCTGTCTTCCAAGTCAGAAATTCTTTTTTTCTATTTGTTCCATTCTGTTTCCTTGGCTTTGCATTGAAGTTTCTATGTCTTTGATTTTGTTCTTGATCTGTTGGATTTCAGAGTACTGTTGTTCCATCAGATTCAACATCTTGCTTAATTTTTCATTTTGTTCTGCTGCATTTTGTATAAGATCTAGAAGGGCTCTGTATATAATTATTTTGTATTCACTTCCTGATGCTTGTATAAAAGTTTCTTCATCTGGAAAACTCCTTGGTTGCTTTGTTTGTGAGCCTTCTCAGGCCATGTGTGATTTCTTGTATGCCACAAATGTCTGTTGCTTTTTGGGTCCCATGTGAGTATGTAGAGGCTGGCAGAGGTACCATGAGGATGGACTGCAGATGTTTCTCTAGGCTGTCTTAAAATGTAAAGCAAAAGGTATCTGACCACTTCACAAGTCAGTTAGGTTTTCAGGTGTCAAGGTCCCTCTTCTCAACTGGCAAAGTAAGTGCCACTATATCCAACCCCAGATGATACAAACTAGTTCAGAATACAGCATTGCTACTGCCCTGTGCTGACAGGGCCTAGCCTTAGGCGACACTGCATAGAGTACTGCTTTTCTGGTAGAAAAGCACTCTCCTGTGGGCAGGCTCTGGCTCCCAAGCTAAGAATTAGGTCCAGCTGTGGCCACCGTATCCAAGATGGCACCCTCCACACAGGCAGCAGACAGAAGGGCTAAAAGTGCCAAGAGGCAGTGATTCTTGTGATTTTGTTGCAGGGTCCCCAACGTAGGTGGCACTGGGTAAATTACTGCTTTTTGGTCAGAGAAATGCTGTCTTGTTTGCAGGCGCTGGCTCCCAGGCTAAGAATGAGGTCCCGCTAGAATCTCCGTACTCAACATGGTGTCCCGCACACTAACTGTGAAATTCCGTACAAACACCGCTGAGGCAGATATAAAACGACAGGCTCAAAGTGGCTAACAGAGTCCTGAGCCTGGCTCTTAAAATATGGGAATTTCGCCTGCCTATCCCCCCAGCAGCATGTCTGAGTCTAGCCACTAGGCAAGACCCAGCTCTGCCCACCGGCCAAGACAGAGGAAAAAAAAAAAAAGTCAAAATGGTGTGTTTACCTTTAATCCGTGAGAGCCAGGGCTAGCCAGGAGCACGAGTCAGCAAAAGAGAAGAGGTGTTTTGCTCTGTAGCATGAAGTCCAAAGTAACAGCCCTGTGCCGTGTCCTGGGGCTGATTAGGTGATCAGAAGGCTCTGTTTGATTATCAATTCAGGTGTTGGTTTCCAGAGGGATGTAAGGAGACGTGGGCTTAATCTGCCATCTTGACTCCGCCCCCTGTTTTTTTTTTCTAACACTCACTGTGGTTGGTAGACCAGCAATGTCAGCATCATCAGGAGTTCATATATAAACTTATGAAGATTTTTACTATTAAATCAAAAGTCGGTAATATTCAGTTACACTTTTTAAGTTGAAGTCACAAGATTAAATGAGTCAAGATCAAATTCTTTTAAACACAACAGAAACACAAATATGACTAGATTTGGTGTTAACACAAAATATTTTTACTTTGATTTTGACTCTTAAACATTTTTTTCTTTATTTTATTTTTTATTATGATAGAATGAAAATGTACATTCCCATATAAATTTGCATACTCACCTATATGCAGCTTCCACTGCTCTCCCTGCACAGTGACAGCACTCTCTTCCTCTCTACTCCATACATGTCCTATCCTCCCAGTGGTCTCCCATCTCCTCCTCTCCACCCACTCCCCTTCCTCCAGTATGAGGTCTGCAGGATGACATCCTACAGGTGCATAGAACCATAAAGTGCCCACAAAATACGGTCCCTCTGCGTCACCAAGTCCAATCCGTTGCTGTCTAAAGAGTTGACGTTCATTATAATTTATGGATAGGGGCAGCATCAGGGCCAGGGGTCATGCTCCTATGGGAACCCTGGAGCCCCTGGACCATCAGCTGTGGTCCTCTAGTGGAGATCTCAGGGTTCACCCCTATTTATTCTTGTGTTGCCATTGAGACTTAACTTTGTGAGCTCCATCATGGTTATCACTGGTGGTGGCCAGGCACCATCCGGTTCTTCTGGTCACGAGTTGATGTAGACACCCGCTCATGTGGATCTGTCTGTCTTCTGGGTTCTCTTTCCCCCATGTCATTATGGACCTTGGTGAGACTCTTACACATTTCTGTAATTAATTGTAAATATGTTCAGGATTGACAGATTCTTACCACCAAAGAAAATGACCCTTCCAGTTCAACAAAACCAGGACTCTAAGGGTGACTCAGCAGAGCACACTGACCCAGTTAACTGTTGCTCTTCAAGGCTGGAGGTGGTGCAGGTTCGGATGGGTGTTGAGGGAGCCAGTCTTGAGTGTTTGTCACACCCAGCTAACTTTTAACTTTTCAGTCCGACGGTTACTTTCTTCATGAGTCTATCTGATTGCTCCTAGTAGTTTTATTATTCCATTGCAGTCTGCACTTATAGCATCATAGTATGTATAATGTTTTATTTAATATTATTTGTTTAGTTTTCTTTATGTCTAAATATCTACCTACCTTCTAGCTAAACTTTATACTTTGTGGTATTGTATGGTCAAGTATTGTTTGTTCTTGCTTGTTGTGAAATATCCAGCAAATAACCAAGACCAAACCAAATTCACTGCTGCCAAGTTGATTTCAACTCATAGCCACCCTATAGGTGGAGTAGAGCTGCCCCATAGAGTTTCCAGTGAGTTCCTGGAGGATCCCACTTGCCAACCATTTGGTTGGCAGCAGTAGCACTTTACTACTGCATCACTAGGGTTTCTACCCAGATTATAGGGAACCAAAGAACTACACTCACTGCCATCGAGTCGATTCTGATTCATAGCGACTCTATAGGACTGAGTAGAACTGCACTGAGTTTCCAGGGAGTGCCTGGTGGACTTGAATTGCCAACCTTTTGTTTAGCAGGCATAGGGCTTAAGCACTATACCACCTGGGTTTCTCCTCAGCATAGAGGAAGTATGTAATAAAACAAGTATTGTAATTACTGACCTGACCACTGGGGCAACCATGTTAGCAGCTGAAATCGAATTTTTCAGGTTGCCAGGAATAGATATGTTCTCCAGGGCCCTCCGTTAAATGAGGAAATTATGACATTGTCAAAGCAACTGCCCAGCCAATCTGTACAGAGATAGGAGCTTATGTCATAGTGCACAGGCAGGCTTCCTTCGGGGGAATGGCAAGAGAACAGGAATGCAGTATAGCTTGGAGGGATTGTGCTGTAACTGGGGTGAGCAATGCCTGGTCATTATAAGGAGTGCAAAGTTGCTCAGGGTTGTGGTGCAGCTCAGAAGAACCTGATGACTATACTGGTAATTCAGCCCCTCTCCTTCACTGTGGAGGATGTGCCTTTCTGTTCTCTTGGCCTCTTGGCTACTGCTTTGGACTTTTTGTTTTGTATTTGTTCTCCCTTGTGTACCACTCACCTGTCTGAGTCTGTAGCTCACATTCTGCCCTCTCAGGAGACAGTCTCATTGGTTTTGCCTAATCACAATCTAATGTATTTTTTTGTTATTAGAAAAAAATTTTTATGAACATGAATGAGATTATTAAGCAGTTTATCATGTTATCGTGAGCCTAGATGCCATTGAACTCAACCTGTTGTAAAGTTTTGTGCAGCCCAGCTTTAAAAATTTGTGCAAATTGGCTGAATTTCAGAAACAAGTAAATCTATAGCACTAAAAACATTATCAACAATTTTTAAAGGGCCAAAAATAATTCTTTTTTTGTAGATTGGCCTTCATTGTTTTGCTGCTTACAGTCAAAATCCAATGCAGGTGACTCCTCAAAGGGCCAGAAGGACCAAGCTTTCTCCAGAGCCTGCCAGTGGGTCATAGTAACAGTGCATCTGTAGCCCAGGATAGGAAAGGCTTGTGCCAGCCTTGCTGCAGTCTTTCTCTGTAATAAAAAAGAAAAGCACTTATTTGTGTGGCTTCAGAGCTGTCGTCTCATGGTAAATCTGTGGAAAAGGTTAAACTGTTGGCTGACAGGGAAGAAAGAGAGAAGCTGAGTCTAAACCATTCTGTCTTGTGTTTGTCTATTATACTTCTCATTTACTTTTTTTTACCCATTCTCATCTCACCCAAACAGGAATATTATAAAGATGTAAAACATTTGAAAACAGAAGGACAAAGTTATTTGCATACCTTCACCTGCATCCTTTTCGTAGAAGACAAAGATGGGTACCTTATGCCTTTAGAGAGGTGTTAATTTGTGATGACAGTTGAGAATGTGAGGCTAAAGGCCAGTTTTTTTTTCTGCTGTTTCATGTCTGGGTGAGGCCCCCTGCCACTGAACCATTTTCAGCATATAAAATATAAAGAATTTATAGGCAGCCTGGTAACTAGCTTTAAAAATGTCTAGTATATTCTATGTGATTTGTAACTCAATGTGATACTTCTCAGCTACTCCTCTAGCTCTTCACCTGTTGCTTTGTCCCATGAATCTGCCTTCTTTGAAAAGTCTTGACTTTAGATTAATGACGTCGTCTTAGATTTCCATACAGCTTCCTTCCTCCCCTCAAATTTTTACTACCTGTAAAGTAAAAATTTAGCAGCCCAAGATATTTGACTTAATTTACCTTTATTAAAGAAAATTTATGAAATCCCCAGATGCTTAACTCTAGTACCAAGAATCATGTTTGCTGTCCTGGTGGCCCCTCAGAAAGTCAGAGTTGCTTCTCAATTGTCTCTAAGGCCAAAATGAAACCAACTTGCTGTTGATTCCTAGCAACAGAGTAGGGCAGAGCCGAGCTGCTACCGTCGCATTTCCAAGGTTGTCCTCTTTACTGAAGCAGACTGCCACATCTTTCTCCCACAGGTCGCTGGTGGGTGCAAATGCCCAACCTTTTGGTCAGCGTGCCAAGAATTTATCATAACCCTTCTTAATCCCATTTGTGTTCAGAAAAGAACAGGAGAAACACCGTGGTAAATTAATTTTAAAATCTATGTCTTAACACAATCCTGTGACATGCATTCCCTGCCCCTGTGAAAAACAGTTGTATTCTTTGTTACATGCATCATATCAACTAGAAAGCTCCATGCAGTAGCTCCAAAATATTTCTAACAGGAAAGCATGTTTCACGTCACATGTTACAAACAAGTAGAACGTTTTTAAAGTCTGTAAATACTTCAAGTACTTTAAGAATTCTTTTGTCACTTGTTTTTCTTTCAAGGCTTAGTATGACTGCTGTATTTTCACCTTAACTTTTGGCCCAGTCTGAGAAGTTGTGAATAGAAACTGGAGAGTTGGGGTATCACAGTATTTATTAAGAAAAGAACTTATTACTTTTTTAAAATCCAGAACGCCCATCACAAAATAGATATCATTTAGTAGTAAAACTTTAAAATATGAGTAATAAGAATACTTCTCAATCATTTTGGCATGATAACTAAAACAGTTTAGTGAGTTATGGGGGAAGCAGTAATGTTGAGTGGGGGCCCCCGCTTATAAATCTGTAGAGAAGGGGATGGGTGTGGCAGTGGACAGGAACGTGCTGCAGCGCGGAGTGCATCGCCTGGTCAGGAGGTGGGCCCTGCTCAGGCCTGGTAGCTGTCAGATGGCAGTGAAGACCCAGTGTTGTCAGATTCTCTGATGTTTCAAGAGAACTCTGAAAGCTGAATTTTCATGTGAGACTGAAAGGTCTTACATTGTAAGCAACTAATTAAAATATTTTTCTTTTAAAATGATAATAAGAATAACATCATACATGCAGATGAAAAAACAGTAAAGGCAATGTTACTTAAAGTCTAATAATGAAAAACAACCAAACTGTGTTAGGTGACTATCAGGTCCCCTGAGAGATTTGAGATTTTTACTTATTTTGAACTGTAAACTGATTATAACTTCTGCCTCTTGGAAAAAGATAATACTTTTTTTAATATCCTAAATGTTGGAAATATTTCACCATTAAATGGAAGTGTTAAGATGAGAAAATGTATCCAGATTCCATTTGTCTGTTGTTTAATTTTTAAAGAATTTAACAATCCCATGATTATGAATTAGCAGTAATAAGGGACAGTTATGGCTGCATGTATCTATAGATTTATCTTAAAATTTGGGTAGCAAGTAGGGTAGAGAATAGAAATGTTTACTGTGAAGCATCCATTGTTAAAATCTTGATCCAGAGACTATGAAGTACGATGAAACGATGGGTATCACTTTCTACAAGGTAAATTGTGTTGTACTACCATGGCCTTCAAAGGAGCCCTAATTAACAGACCTAGTTAACACAGTTTGGTTGTGTTTCATTATTGATCTTTTAGTAACATTATTGCTGTCACTTTTTTTAATCTGTATGTGTATATTATTCTGATTACCATTTAAAAAAATTGCATCAGTTGCCTACAATAAAAGAACCAGCAGTATCCATGAAAATTCAGCTTTCAGATTTCTCTTGAAACATCAGAGGATCTGGCAACACTGGGTCTTTACTGCCATCTGACTGCTACGAGGCACAACGACCAAGCACCTACCATCTACCCAAAAGTCGGCAGTTGAAACCACCAGCTGCTCCATGGGAGAAAGATGTGGCAGTCTGCTTCATAAAGATTTGCAGCCTGTAAACCATGTGGGACAGTTCAGTCTGTCATGTAGCATCACTGTAAGTCAAAGTCCACTCAGTGGTGATGGGTTTTACCATGGTCTTTGCCTTTACTTGATAGGAAGAGAGTTTTAGTTCCTTTGGTCACAGTATTAAGATATATAAGAATTATCATATCTTTTAGTGCATGCATGTTAAGATCTATTCTGATAATTTTTTTTTAATTTTTATTTTTATTTAACATAACTGAGTGAAAATGTACATTCACGTATAAATTTACATGCCCCCCTATATGCAGCTTCCACTGCTCTCCCTGTCCGGTGACTGCACACTATTCCTCTCTGCTCCATGCATGTCTCATCCTCCCAACAGTCTCCTTTCCCCTCCTCTCCGTCCACTCCCCTTCCTCCAGCCAGAGGTCAGCAAGATGATATCCTATAGATGTATAGAACCATAAAGTGCTTCCAATATATGGTTACTGTGCATTGCCAAGTCCAATCCATTCCTGTCCAAAGAGTGGACCTTTGTTATAATTTATGGGAAAGGGCAGCATCAGGGAAGGGGGCCATGCTCTCAGAGGAACCCTAAAACCACTGGACCATCAATTGAGGTCTTTTAATGGAGATCTCATGATGCACCTCTTTTTATTCTTGTGTAGCCAGTGAGGCTCCTCTCTGTGAGCTCCGTCGTGGCTATCACTGGTGGTGGCCGGGCACCATCCGGTTCTTCCGGTCCCAGGTCGATGTAGGCACCCACTCTTGTGGGTCTCTCTGTCTTCTCGGTTATCTTTACCGCATGCCATTTTGGCCCTCGGTGAGCATCCGTTCCTGCTGAGTTGGGACCATTTGCTGTGTCCTCGGATGGCAGCTTGGCAGCTTTTAAGACCCCAGACGCCACTCACCAATGTGGGGTGCAGAGAGCTCTCTTAGCAAAACGCTAGTTGTGCCAATTGGCCTGGAATTCGCCTAAGAGCATGGTCCCCCGCCCCCCGCCCCAGCTACTCTATCCTTGCAGTATTGAGTTAAGATGGAAGGAGTACTCAAGTTATGCTGAAGTCCACTTAGTGTTGTTCTTGTTCCTAATGTGTGCTGTCACCGCTTTCTGCCAACTAGATTGCTAGTAACTCTCTAAACTAAACCCTCCCCCCCTCGCCCTCCCTCCTTCCCCTCCCTTGCAGCTGTCAAAGAGTCTTTTCTTCTATACACAAGTCTGTTTTTGAGATCTTATCGTAGAGGTCTCATACAGTATTTGTCCTTTTGTCGCTGACTACTTTCACTCAACATAATGTCTTCCAGTTGAAACCAGGTTAGGAGATGTTTCCTGGAATCATCGTTATTCTTTATCATTGCGTAGTGCTCCATTGAGTATATGTACCACAGTTTACCTATCCATTCTTCTATTGTTGGGCATCTGGGTTGATTCCATCTTTTTGCTATTGTGGACTGTGCTGCGATAAACATTCTGGTGCATGTGTCCGTTGGTGTGAAAGGCCTTGAATCTGTAGGATATATTCCAAGTAGTGGAATTACTGAGTCAAATGGTATATCAATATCCATTTTTTTAAGGAAGCGCCAGATTGCCTTCCAAAGAGGCTGGACCATTTTGCAACCCCACCAACAGTGTAGGAGGGTTCCACTTTCTCCACAGCCTCTCCAGCATTTGTTGTTTTGTGTTTTCTGGATCATTATTCTGATAATTCTTAAAGAATTTAGTGGGAAATGTAGCTCTGATAAAATTTCAGGAAAGTCTTCGTTCACATAAGATGGATATAAATTTTTTGTGTCAGAAGGCATCTTTAGTCTGCCATCCTAGGAAAACATTTACGAACAGTATAGCAAAATAATTTTAAAGCTTATCCATAGAAAAACAGTTCTCAATATATAATTATAAAATGAACAGAGAAATCCTACCACACTGTCAGTTGTAGTGGGTGTGAGGCTGTTTTATGTTTGAGGACAGAATGACTCCCACAGATCTCTGGCGTTACCTTTCACGTCCTTAAGTAAATGGGTATTGAATCTCCTGTTTCTGGCAGCTGACAGCTTAGAAAGGGCCTTTCCTCTCAGTCACAAATGAAACCATGGCATAAACAGTGCCTTCACTTGAAGGGCCTGACTGAGGATTGTGGTAATCCCTGTGCTCAACTTTTGCTCTGTGCTGACGTGGCTGGGAGTGTAATCCAAACCCTGGCCCCAAAGCAGTGCCTCAGTCTTCATTCTGAGAAAACCTCTCTGTTCTGAGGCTATTGTGAAATGGTAAATGGCTACTCTGGAGTTCGACTTCCGTAATTGCTTCTCCAGTTGTCCTTAATAATTCAGACAGAATTTTAGTGACTGTCGTTTCCCCTTCTGTAAAAGTAATAAATACTATCAACTTTATTGAAAGTGGTATTCCTAATATTAATATATTTGTGTCAGTGACCATTTTGGTTTAAATTTCTTTTTTTTTTTTTTTAAATATGACTGAGTAAAAATGTACATTCCCATATAAATTTACATGCCTACCTATATGCCGCTTCCACTGCTCTCCCAGCCTGGTGACAGCACGCTATTCCTCTCTGCTCCATACATGTCTCATCCTCCCAACAGTCTCCTTTCCCCTCCTCTCCACCCACTTCCCTTACTCTAGCCAGAGGTCAGTAGGATGATATCCTATAAATGCGTAGAACCATAAAGGGCATCCAATATATGGTCACTCTGCATCACCAAATCCAATCCATTCGTGTCCGAAGAGTGGACCTTCGTTATGATTTATGGGCAAGGGCAGCATCAGGGCCAGGGCCCATGCTCCCAGGGGAACCCCAAAGCCTCTGGACCATCAATTGTGGTCTTTTAGTGAAGATCTCAGGTGCACCTCTTTTTAGTTGCCAGTGAGACTCAACTCTGTGAGCTCCATCGCAGCTGTCACAGGAGGTGGCCGGGCACAATCCGGTTCTTCCGGTCCCAAGTCGATGTAGGCACCCACTCATGTGGATCTCTCTGTCTTGTGGGTTGTCTTTCCCCCATGTCGTTTTGGTCCTCAGTGAGCATCTGTTCCTGCTGTGCCCTCAGATGGCAGCTTGGCAGCTTTTAAGACCCCAGACGCCACTCACCAATGTGGGGTGCAGAGAGCCCTCTTAGCAAAACACTAGTTGTGCCAATTGGCCTCAATTTCACCTAAGAGCATGGTCCCCTGCCCCCTGCCCCAGCTACTCTGTCCTTGCAATATTGGGTTAAGATGGAAGGAGTATTCAAGTTACATTGAAGTTCACTTAATATTGTTCTTGTTTCTAATGTGTGCTGTCACCGATTTCACCCAACCAAATTTCTGCCAACTATATAGACCCCCTCCCTCACCCCCCCTTCCCTCCCTTGCAGCCATTAAAGAGTGTTTTCTTCTGTGCATAAGTCTGTTTTTGAGTTTTTATCTTAGTGGTCTCATACAATATTTCTCCTTTTGTCTGTGACTACTTTCACTCAACATAATGTCTTCCAGTTGAAACCAAGTTATGAGATGTTTCCTGGAATCATCATTATTCTTTATCATTGCATAGTGCTCCATTGAGTGTATATACCATAGTTTACCTATCCATTCCTCTGTTGTTGTGGCTTAAATTTCTAATTGCTTTTGCCTAGGAAATTTCACCAGAGTGGTTTGTAAATATTTTAATCTTAAAAATAAAAACAGAATATAATCTGATAGGGCTCTTATTCTGAGCCCTTTAATTGCTCCTTCTAACCACTTAGTGATGCCATCTGTGTAGCCAAATCTGATCGCTGATTGAGCTGGTAAGCACTAGAGCTCACCTGTTTTTCTGATTACAGGAGAAATACGTGTTTCTAGTAGAATAAAGACAGAACACAAAATGTAGTACATATTTTCTGTATATTTTTTACCCAATGTGGACATTTTGAAAAACAGGCAGGTAAAAAGAATAAAATTTACATTTTTCATACTCTCTGGTAGTAGCATATGAGGTCTGACAATTATGTCTCCTACATAGCTCATTGCTGAATGTCACTACAGTCACCATGGAAGTGCTTCCCTCAGGAAACCATGCACCAGTGCAAGTGACTAGTCTACCCTTCAAAGCAATTTTGGTACTCTTTCTGGAATGGTCATTGCGCACGGTAACATGGTGGCAAGTTCATACACTTAATTGTATAGCTGTCTGTGAGGGAATTTTTAACCTGTAAACAACTGTATTGGAACACCTTCCCTACTGACCTGATCTAGCCACCAATGACTTTTTTCTTTACCTGAAGATACAGGAAATACTGAAGACATTTTGATGACATTCAGGACATCGGGTAATATGATGACAGCTCTGATGACCATTCCAGAAAAAGAGTTTGAAAATTGCTTTGAAGGATAGACTAGGCGGTGGCGTCAGTGCGTAGCTTCACAAGGGGGATGCTTCGAGGGTGACCATAGTGATATTCAGCAGTGAGATATGTAGCAGTTTTTCTCGGATGAGTTCACAAACTTTAATTGGCAGGCCTTGTATTTCCTTCTTGGTGTGTTTTGGTCTGTCAGCCTTCTTTCTTAACTGTGAGTTTCTCAAGGGTATTTTCAAGTATCAGAAAGAGAAGTGAACCGGGAGGTTCATAAAAAAAATGTGAATTAAAAAGAAGCAAGGTTTTCTAAACTTCCCCTTTGCTGTCTCTTTCTGTTATCCCTTCTACCCTGCTCTGGCTACAGGCTTGGAGACGTTGGCCACATCTTGTAACTTTCTGTGTCTCCTAGTTTATATGTGAGCCCAGTGTCTCACAAGAGTAGAGATCTTTGTCTCGTTCACTGCTGTGTCCCTGCCGTTGTTGTTAGGTGCCCTTGAGTCAGTTCTAACTCACAGCGACGCTATGCACAACAGAATGAAACACTGCCCAGTCTTGTGCCGCGCCCACAATTGTTTTTATACTTTAAACCCACCGTTGCAGCCACTGTGTCCATCCATCTCGCTAAGGATCTTCCTCTTTTTCACTGACCCTCTACTTTACCAAGCATAATGTCCTTCTTCAGGGACAGATCTCTCCTGACAGCATGTCCAAAGTATATGAGACAGTCTCACCATCCTGGCTTCCAGGGGACACTCTGGTTGTACTTCTTCCAGAACAGATCTGTTTATTCTTTTGTCAGTCCGTGGTACAATCGCTGCTCTTCTCCAACACCACAGTTCAAAGATATCAGTTCTTCATTTGTCTTCCTTATTCATTGCCCAGCTTTCACATGCATAGAATGTGATTGAAAATACCATGGCTTGGATCAGGTGCATGTTAGACTTCAAGGTGACATCTTTACTTTTTTTTTAACACTTTAAAGAGGTCTTTTGCAGCAGATTTTCCCAGTGCAGTGCAGCTTTTGATTTCGTGACTGCTGCTTCCATGGGCATTGACTGTGGAACCAGGTAAAATGAAATTCTTGACAACATCAGTCCTGTCACCATTTATTGTGATGTTGTTGCTTGCTGGTCCAGTTGTGAGGACTTCTGTTTTCTTGATGTTGAGGTACAGTCCATACTGAAGACTGTAGTCTTTGATCTTGATCCAAAAGTGTTTCATATCCTCTTCACTTCCAGCAAACAAGGTTATGTCATCTGTGTACTGCAGGTTATTAATGAGTCTCCCTCCAATGCTGATGCCTCGTTTTTCTTCATACAGTCCAGCTTCTTGGATCATTTGCTTGGCATACAGATTGAAAAGATATGGTGAAAGGATACAACCCCAATGCACACCTTTCCTGCCTGTAAACTATGCAATGTCTCTTTGTTGTTTGCACAGCTACCTTTTGATCCATATATAGATTCCTCATGAACACAGTTAAGTAAAGTTTTGCTAAAGATTACTCAAAAGCAACTGCAACAATATATTGACAGGGAACTGCTAGAAATTCAAGCCAAATTCAGAAGAATACATAGAACCAGGGATATCATTCTCAATGTCAGATGGCTGTTGACTGAAAGCAGAGAATATCAGACAGATGTTTACCTGTATTTCATTGACTATGCAAAGGCATTCGAATGTATGCATCATAGCAAATTATGGGTAACATTGTTCTGTCCCTAGTACCTAGGAAATGTCTGGCACATGGTGCATGCTTTGGAAACAGGGATGGAGGAAGAAAAGGAGGAAGGAAAAAAGAGACACTGGGCTGAGAAAATGAAACATTAGACAGAGATCTCTTCCTAGTCCTCAGTGTATTGACTAGCAGTCTAGCTCATTAGCTTTAAAAATTTTGGAAGGTTAGGATGGATCCAGAAAACATGAAGTCTGTACAACAGATTTTTAAAAACTTATCATAACTCTATCAACAAAGCTTTGTCTTCAGCAACATGCAAATGTCATTAAAGAATTATGATTATGACATATATTAAATATAAGTACAGTTTGTGAGGCAATTACTGGTTTCAATGTAATTTCATAATAACATTTCATATTACCTGTTTTTATAAAAATAACTGCTAGCTTTATATTTTAGACATCTTGTTGAGGACTATAAATACATTTTCTGTGAACTACAGTTCCATAAAATTTTTTTAAGCTTTATGGTTTTGCAAAAAAAAAGACCAGGTTTACTGGCCTAACAGAGTCTGGAGAAACCCCAAGAATATGACCTGTGGACACTCTTAGCTCAGTAATGAAGTCACTCCTGAGGTTCACCCCGTATCTGTCAAACAAAATGAGACTAAAGTAGCATGCTATCTCAGGGGTAATGACAGGAGGAAACAGGAAAGCTGGTAAGGGAACCCAAAGTCAAGAAGGGAGAGTATTGACGTGTTGTGGGGTTGTTTGTTAACCAGTGTCATAAAAGACTGTATGACTATTCAGTGAGAAACTAACTTGTTCTGTAACCCTTCATCTAAAGTTCAATTTTTTCAAAAATTGTGGTTTTGCAATTGATGGTCCAGTGGCCCAAGGGATCCCATGGGAGCATGGACCCTAGACCTGCTGCTGCCTCTGTCTAGAAAACACTACTGAGGTCAACTCTTTGGACAAAAATGGACTTCACTCGGGGACACAGTGTGGCCATGTGCTGTGTGTGTACTTTATGATTCTGTGCATTTATAGGAGGCTGTCCTACTGGTCTCTTTCTAGATGGCACAAAAAAGGTGGGAGAGGGGTCAGGAACTTGTTCAGATGATACAGTAAGTGTAAAATGAAAAGGAGTGTGCTGTCACAGGGCAGGGAGGCAGAAGGAGCTGCAGATAGGCAGACATGCAAAATTCATTTGTATTGTGTACTTTCACTTAATCATGATAAAAAAAGGAAAAAAATTGTGCTTTTGTTTAGAATATTTAAAAAATCACTAATTATAAAAATCAGATCTTTTGTATTCATGTTTTATGATTGAGAGACTTTTTTTTATTATGATTGAATTACAATGTACATTCCCAAATAAATTTGCATGCCCACCTATGTGCAGCTCCTGTTGCTCTCCCTGCCTGGTGACAGCACCCTCTTCTCGTCTGCTCCATACATGTGTTATCCTCCCAACAAACTCCTATCCCCTCCTCTCTACCCACTCCCCTTCCTCCAGTGAGAGGTCAGCAGGATGACATCCTATAGATGCATAGAACTATAAAGTGCGCACATCATATGGTCACTCTGTGTTGCCAAGTCCATTCGATTCCTGTCCAAGAGTTGACCTCCATTATGATTTATGGACAGGGGCAGCATCAGGGCTAGAGGCTATGCTCCAAGGGGAACTCCAAGGCCCATGGACCATCAGTTGTGGCCTTCTAATGGAGATCTCAGGGTGCACCCCTTTTTATACTTGTGGTGCTGGCGAGACTCAACTTTGTTAGCTCCATCACGGCTATCACTGGTGGTGGCCAGGCACCATCCAGTTCTTCCGGTCTCAAGTCAATATAATCACCCACTCACGTGGGTCTCTCTGTCTTCTGGGTTCTCTTTCTCTCATGTTGCTTTGGTCCTTGGTGATTATCCGTTCCTGCTGAGTTGGGACCATATGCTGTACCCTCAGATGCCAGCTTGGCAGCTTTTAAGACCTTGGACACCACTCACTAATGTGGGATGCAGAAGGCTCTCTTAGCAAAATACTAGTTGTGCCATTTGGCCTTGGTTTCCCCTGAGGACATGGCCCCCGGCTCCCCATGCCAGCTACTCTGTCCTTGTAATATTGGATTAAGATGGGAGGAGTAATCATGTTATGTTGAAGTACAGTTAGTATTGATCTTTCTAGTGTGTGGTGTCACAGATGTAACCCAACAAATTTCTATCAACTATCTAAACCCTCCACCCCTCGCCCTGCCTCACTTCCCACCTTCACAGCCATCAAAGAGTCTTTTCTTCTATTCATGAGTCTGTTTTTAAATTCTTATCGTAGGGTTCTCGTACAATATTTTTCCTTTTATTACTGACTACTTTCACTCAACATAATATCCGCAGTTTGAAACCAGATTATGTTTCCTAAAGTCCTTGCTGTTTTTTATCATTGCTTAGTGTTCCATTGAGTATATATACCATAGTTTACCTATCCATTCCTCTGTTGTTGGGCAGCTGGATTGATTCCATTTTTTTGCTGTTTTGGACTGTGCTGCGATAAATATTTGTGTGCATGTATCCGTGGGTGTGAATGGCCTTGATTCTGTAGGATATATTCCAAGCAGTGGAGTTACTGGGTCAAATGGTATATCTATATCCAGCTTTTTAAGGAAGCGCCTGATTGCTTTCCAAAGAGGTTGCACCATTTTGCAATCCCACTAACAGTGCAGGAGAGTTTCAGTTTCTCCACAGCCTCTCCAGCATTTGTTGTTTTGCAGTTTTTGGATCATGGCCAATCTTGTTGGGGTGAGATGGTATCTCTTTGTAGTTTTGATCTGAATTTCTTTAGTAGCTAATGATCGTGAGCATGTCTGCATGTGTTTTTTGGCTGCCTGGGTCTCCTCTTTAGAGAAGTGTCTGTTCATCTCCTTTACCCATCACTTAATTGGATTATTTATCTTTTTCACATTGATATTTTGTAGTACCATATAGATTATGGAGATCAGATGTTAGTCTGACATGTAGTTGCCAAACATTTTGTCCCATTCTGTAGGTGGCCTTTTAATTCTAGTAATAAAGTCTTCAGATGAGCAAAAGTGTTTGATTCGTATTAGTTTCCATTTATCTATTTTCTCTTCTGTTGTTGTGCTTTGTGTGACAGATTTTGACATCTGTTAAAGTTGTGTATTGAAACTTCCATTGTTGTTCCTACTTCTTTTTTTTTTTTAATTTTCTTTTTTATTTAACATGACTGAGTGAAAATGTATATTCCTGTATAAATTTACATGCCCACCTATATGCAGCTTCCACTGCTCTCCGTGTCCGGTGACAGGACACTATTCCTCTCTGCTCCATACATGTCTCCTCCTCCCAACAGCCTCTTTTCTGCTCCTGTCCACCCACTCTCCTTCCTCCAGCCAGAGATCAGCAGGATGATATCCTACAGATGTATAGAACCATAAAGTGCAACCAATATATGGTCACTCTGCATTGCTAAGTCCAATCCATTCCTGTCCAAAGAGTGGACCTTTGTTACAATTTATGGGTAAGGGCAGCATCAGGGCCGGGGGCCATGCTCTTAGGGGAACCCCGAAACCACTGAACCATCAATTGAGGTCTTTTAGTGGAGATCTCAGGATGTACCCCTTTTTATTCTTGTGTTGCCAGTGAGACTCAACCAAGTGAGCTCCATTGTGGCTATCACTGGTGGTGGCGGGCACCATCTGGTTCTTCCGGTTCCAAGTTGATGAAGGCACCCACTCTTGTGGGGCTCTCTGTCTTCTAGGTTGTCTTTACCGCATGTCATTTTGGTCCTCAGTCAGCATCCGTTCCTGCTGAGTTGGGCCTCTACTTCTTGAATGAGCTTTATTGTTTTAGATTTGATGTTTAGGTCTTGTATCCAGTTTGAGGTGGCTTTTGTATAAGGTGTAAGATAGGGGTCTTGTTTCAACTTTTTGCAGATGTTTATCCAGTTTTGCCAACACCATTTGTTGACAAGATTGTTTTTACACCAGTTTAATGTTTTAGGGCCTTTGTCGAATATCAACTGTTCATAGGAAGGTGGTGTCATCTCTGAGGTCTCAGTTCTGTTCCATTTATCTGTCTTTCTGTTTTTGTACCAGTACCAGGCTGTTTTGACTACTGTGGCAGTGTAATAGGTTCTAAAGTCAGGTAGTGAGAGGCCTTCCGGTGTGTTGTTCTTCTTCAGTAGTGCCTTACTTAACTGGGGCTTATCACTTTCCAAACAAAGTTGGTAATTTGTTTCTCATCTTGTTAAAAAATGTCACTGTGAAGGTCCACTCTTTTGACAGGAATGGATTGGACTTGGCAATACAGAGTGACCATATATTGGATGCACTTTATGGTTCTATACATCTATAGGATATCATCCTGCTGACCTCTGGCTGGAGGAAGGAGAGTGAGTGGAGAGGAGGGGAAAGGAGGCTGTTCGGAGGATGAGACATGTATGGAGCAGAGAAGAATAGTGTGCTGTCACCGGACAGGGAGAGCAGTGGAAGCTGCATATAGGTGGGCATGTAAATTTATATGGGGGTGTACATTTTCACTCAGTCATGTTAAATTAAAAAAAAAAAAAAAAGTCACTGTGTTGGGATTGCGTTATACAAGTAGGCTGCTTTGGGCAAAATAGACATTTTTGCAATGTTAGGTCTTCTTCATGAGTTGGATCTGACTTGACGGCACTTGGCTTGGCTTGGCATCCATGAGCAGGGTAGGTTTCTCCATTTATGTGAGTCTCTCTTAGTTTCTTGTAGTAAGGACTTGTAGTTGTCTTTGGAAAGGTCTGTTATTTCTCTGGTTAGATTTATTCCTAGGTACTTTATCTTCTTAGGAGCCGTAGTAAATGGTGTTGATTTGGTGATTTTTTTTCCTTAATAATCTTGTTGTTGGTATAAAGGAATCTTACTGATTTACTTGTGTTTATCTTGTATCCTGAGACTTTGCTGAACTCTTCTGTCACTATGGATTCTTTAGGGTTTTCTGCATACACAATCATATCATCTGCAAATAGAGAGATTTATACTTCCCCTTTGCCTATGCAGATGCCCTTTGTCTCTTGGTTTTGTCTAATTGCTCTCTCTAGAACTTCTAGTACAGTGTTGAATAGGAGAGGTGAGAGTGGGCATCCTTGTCTAGTCCTGTTCTCAAAGGGAATTGTTTCAGTCTCTCTCCATTCAGGATGATGTAGGCAGTTGGCTTTGTATAAATAGCCCTTATTGCATTGAGGAATTTGCCATCTATTCCTATTTTGCTGAGAGTTTTTAGCATGAATGGGTGTTGGACTTTATCAAATGCAAATGCCTTTTCTGCATCAGTAGAAAAAATCAGGTGATTCTTGTCTTTTGTGTTATTTATGTGGTTGATCACATTGTTTTTCTGATATTGAACCAGTCTTGCATCACTAGTATGAATTCCACTTGGTCATGATGGATTATTTTTTGGATATGTTGTTGTGTTGTATTGGCAAGAATTTTGTTGAAGATTTTTGCATCTAGATTCATGAGTGGTATCAGTCTGTAGTTCTCCTTTTTTGTTGAGTCTTTCCCTGGCTTTGGTACCAGGGTTATGCTGGCTTCATAAAATAAATTTGGGAGTATTACATCCCTTTCTATACTGTAAAATAGTCTCAGTAGTATTGGAGATAACTCTTCTCTAAAAGGTTGGTAGAATTCTGTGGTGAAGCCATCTGAGCCTGGGCTTTTTGTCGTTGGTAGTTTTTTGATGACTTTTTCAATCTCTTCCTTTGTGATAGGTTTATTAAGTTGTTCTGCTTCAGCTTGTGATAATCTTGGTAGGTGATGTGAATCAAGGAATTTGCCCATTTCCTCTTGGTTTTCAGATTTGTTAGAGTACAGTCTATCATAGTATTCTGTTATGATATTTTTTATTTCTGTTGGATCTGTTATGACAACTCCCCTCTCATTTCTTATTTGGGTCGTTTCCTTTCCTGTTTTTCTTTAGTAAGTTTAGCCAGTGGTTTGTCAATTTTGTTGATCTTTTCAAAAAACCAGCTTTTGGCCTTTTCAATTTTTTTAGTTGTTCTTCTATTCTCTAATTTGTTTAGTTCTGCTCTAGTATTTATGGTCTGTTTTCTTGTGGTGCCTGAGGGGTTCCTCTGTTGTTCTCTGTCTAATTGTCAAGCTGTAGGGTTAGTTCTTTGATTTTGTTTCTTTCTTCTTTCCAGATGTGTGCATTTATGGAGATAAACTGACCTCTGAGCACTGTTTTGGCTGTATCCCACAGGTTCTGGTAGGAAGTGTTTTCATTCTCATTGGAATCCATAAATTTATTTATTTCATGCTCGATTTCTTCTATAAGCCGTGGCTTTTTGAGCAAGATATTGTTCAATTTCCATGAGTTCCACTTTCTGTCTATGTTTGTTCTGCTATTGATTTAGACTTTTATGGCTTTATGATCTGAGAAGATGCTTTGCATTAATTCTGTGGTATGGATTTTGTTGAGAATTGCTTTTATATCCTAACACATGGTCTGTTCTGGAGAATGTTCCATGTGCACTGGAGAAGAAGGTGTAATTGTCCACTGATGGATAGAAAGTTCTGTATATGTCTGTGAGGTCTAGTTGGTTAATTGTGGCAATAATATATCTCCTGTGTCTGTATGGAGCTCTTTTCTAAACGATCTGTCCAACATTGAGAGTGGAGTGTTGAAGTCTGCCACTATTACTGTGGAGCAGTATATCTCGTTTTTGAGTGTAGTCAGTGTTTCTTTGATGTATTTAGGTGCTCTAATGTTAGGTGCATAAATATTTAGTATTGTTAATTCCTCTTTGTGTATTGAATCTTTCAGCAATAAATAGTGTCCATCCACGATGGTGGATTTTACATTAATATCTATTTTATCTGAGATTAGAATTGTGACCCCTGCTCTTCTTTGTGTGTTGTTAGCTTGATACGTATTCTTCCATCCTTTAATTTTCAGTTTGTTCGTATCTTTAAGTCTAAGGTTAGTTTCTTATAGGCAACATATGGATGGGTTGTGTCTTTTGATCCAGGATGTCACTCAGTATCTCTTTACTGGATTGTTCAGTCTATTCACATTCAGTGTGATTATTGATAGGTATGTGTTCAGTGCTGCCATTGTGATATATTTATTTTTGTGTTGATGTTTTCTCTGTTGTTCTTATTAATCTGTTCTGGGACATTCTTCTTTGTGGGTTGTTTTTTCACCCTGTTCAGGGTTGGTTTTGTGGTTGTTGAGACACTCCTGTATGATGTTTGTTGATATAGTATGTTGCATCTTTATTGTGCTTTACAGCTGCCCCTATTGTCCCCCTTAATAAACTATGTATAAACCCAATTTTAATTACTACTAGTCTTGTCAACTTCCTCTCCATCTAGAAGGACTATAACAACTGTAGTACATCCCTCTTTTTAATATGATGACATCATAGTTTTCATGATATGATCACTGGATTTCTTTCACTATTATAGCTTTGATTGAGTTTGAAGCTTTCCCTAACTGAGTAGGATTCTGGATGATGTGTCCTCCAAAAATATAAAGTTAGTGGTTGTGTTCTTCTAAGCCATGAGATTCTTTCAGTATTTCTTGTAGCTTTGGTTTGGTTTTTACAAATTCTCTGAGTTTCTGTTTCCCTGCAGATGTCTTAATTTCATTTTCATGTTTGAAAGATAGTTTTGCAGGATATATAATTCTTGGTTGGAAATTCTTCTCCTTCAAGGCTTTGAATGTGTCATGCAACTGTCTCTGTGCCAGCATTGTTTCTGCAGAGAAATCCGACAAAAGCCTACAGGGTTTCCCTCTGAATGTTAGCTTTGGTTTGAGTCTTGCTGCCTTTAAGAGTTTCTGTTATGTTTCGTTTTGTTAAGCTTGACGAGTAGGATCCAACTCAATGGCACTTGGCTTGGCTGATTATAGTATGTCTTGGAGTCTTTCTTTTGAGACCTATATTGAGTTGCGTTCGATATGCATCTTGGATATCTGTTTTCTCTTCTGTCATAATTTCTGGAAGTCTGCTATTAGCAGCTCAGCACCAATACTCTCTGTGTTTTCAGGTGTCTCACCCTGTTCAGGGACTCCAATTAATCATAAGTTGTTCCTCTTAATATAGAGTCCCACATGCTTCTTAATCCTTCTTCGTTTTTCTTGTTTCTTTTTTCTGATTTCTCCTCATAGATGCTGGAGTCAGTAGTCTCTCTTCCAAATCAGAAAGTGTATTTTCCATTTGTTCCATTCTGTTTTCTTGGCTTTGAATTGAAGTTTCTATCTCTTTGATTTTGTTCTTGATCTGTTGGATTTCAGAGTGCCGGTGTTCCATCAGATCGAACAGCTTGCTTAATTTTTCATTTTGCTCTAAAGTCTAAGAGGGCTATCTATATAATCCTTTTGTATTCACCTTCTGATAGTTTCAGAAAAGCTTCTTCATCTTGGAAGTTCTGAGGTGCTTTCTTTTGGGGGCCTTCTGAAGCCATGGGTGATTTCTTGATTATGGTTTTCTCCAGAGTTTGTTGCTTTGGGGGCATCATGTGAGTCAGTAGAGGCTGGGAGAGATGCTGTGAGGATGGACCATGGTTGTTTCTGTAGGCCATCTTAAAATGAGAGGTAAAACGTATGTGACAACTTCCAAAGTCAGTCACATTTTCAGGTGCATAGGTCCTTCTTCCCAGCTGGCAAAGTAAGCACCTCTATATCGAACCCCCCAAGCCAAGTGCCATTGAGTCGGATCTGACTTGTCACCATGAGTCAGATATCGGACCCCAGATGTTATAAACTAGCTCAAAATACAGAAAGTCGACTGCCCTGGTGGCCTCTGCTGTAGGTGATAGGTGACACTGTGTAGAATACTGCTTTACTGCCGAAAAACCACTCTCCTCTGGTCAGACACTACCTCCCAACCCAGTAATTAGGTCCAGCTGAGGCTTCTGTATAGGTATGTCCACCTTCCAGTGGAACAAGATGGTGTCCCTCAGAAGCTCGTTACCTGGCTGGGACCAAAAGAGAGGCAAAAGGTGCCGAGATGCAGAGTCCCAGCCTTTGTTGCCAGGCCTCAGCCGTCGGCAACTGTGTAAAATACTGCTTTTCTGCCAGAAAAGCACTCTCCTCCAGGCAGGTGCTGCCTCCCAGCCTAGGAACTAAGTCCAGCTGGGGCCTCCATATGGGTGTATCTGCATTCCAATGGAACAAGGTGGCATCCTGCACAAGCTTGCCACCACCTCAGTACTGGCTACTATATGGCAGAGGCAAAAAGAGAGGCCACAGGTGCCGAAATGCACAGAAGCCAAAGCTGGGCTTTCAAAATATGGCAGTTTCGTTTGCCAATCCCACCAACAGTGCATCTGGGATTAGTGGCCAGTCAAGTCCCAGCTTAGCCAACCAGCTAAGACAGAGAAAAAAAAATTAAAATGATGAGTTACCTTCAGTCTGTGCAAGCCCACAGTCACCAAAAGTGGGGTCAGCAAAAGAGAGGAGGTTTTCCATTCAGTGGTATGAAGTCCAAATTAACAGCCCTGTGCCACGTCCTAGGTGTCACTAGGTGTCTAGAAGGCTCCGTTTAATTATCAGTTCAGGTCTAGGTTTCCATAGAGATTTAAAGAGACATGCATTTAGTCCACCATCTTGACTCCACCTCAAAAGACATTTTTATAGGCTAAAATTTTAATTTTTTCGAACATTATTTTATAAACTAGGCCCAAAGGCCATTTGGAGGACTGAGGATTTATAGTCTGAATATTCTAAGAGATGTTTTTGTTTTACCTTTAAAATAGTTTTATATGTTCCTGTAGTTGGGCATACACAGTCTCAAACACAGAGCCTGAAGGAGCAAAACTTCATTCCACTGTTTTTTCCTGTAGTAAATGCCTTTTACTGGTGATGACATCCCATGATGCTGAGTACAGGAAGTCAGCAGTGTCAAAAAACAGATATAATGTGTTTATACTTAAATTGCAGGGCCAAACATTGAGATCTGTGCCCAGTGAAATAACTTTTTATTCATCTGCACACTATTCTGGCACTATTAAATCTCATCCATACTAAGCAATGTTGTCTTTCAGATAGAGTAGCAGCTATTAGAAGCCTTCTTGAATACCACTAAAATGTTTAGTTCATTTGGCTCCATTTATTCCTTCTGACTGACTTTTGGGGTTGAGGAGTAACATTAGAACATCATTAGGAGGTTAGAGACACTGTTTGAACAACGAGTTCTGTCAGTTGAAGAACTTGGTAGGACTCCATGGCTGACCCTTAAAACAGGTAGGATTTTGGTTTCAAAGTCAGCTGCAGCAACATTCAGAGAACCAAACTTTCAAAGTGGGTTTTAGAATGGAGAATGAGGCAGTTAAAAATGGGAAGTGTATCATTTTCAACCAAGGTGGCCAAAGCACTTCCATGACATGCTTTAACTGAGATTTATGAGAGCTGAAAAAAAGAAGATCAACTATTTTTGACTCTGTGACTAACAAAGTTCTCGGTGCAAATTGAGAACATCAGTGTGAGAAGATCTCAAACTTGAGAAATGTGAGATAATATACCTCTTTATGTAGGACTGTAATGTTAAGTGGGATTTATTTTTATAGGATCATAGAATCATGTTGTTCAAAAAGGACCTTGAGGTTATCTGGTTTAAATCTGCATTTTTGGTCAAGCAGAATTCAGTTATGTACTATTTAAGCCTTTTGTTGTTTGTTTTTTCATCTTGTGAATGTGTGTGTGTGTATAACTATCTGAGTAATTTTGCTTTTGGAAAAAAATAATGCCATTAATGCCATCCAACAGTGAGAGGCCACTACGCACCTATTAGAATGGCTAGAATTAAAAATAGATAATGCTACAGCTGTAAAAATTTGAATTGTTGTAAGTTGTATGATAGATGTGTTTACAACAATGACAAAGAAAAATGAGTACCCACTGCTTATATATGTGTAACCAAAAACCTCATGGGATTTGGTTCCTTGTTTTGGAGGTTTAGGATCATGGGACATCATCATCAGTTAGTTAGCCTAATGTGTTTTTCTCCTTTTGTGGTGTAGTGGCTAGGATCTTAACAGCTTTCAAGGAGCCATTGAAGACATTTGACTAACAACAGAGCAAGAAGTTTACTTCAAAATAGGAGGCAGATAATGTGTGGCTAATTGCCTCCATAAACAACTTCCTCCTTGGCCATGAGACCAGAAGAACTGGATAGTGTCTGGCTACCATTTCTGAACATTTTGATCAAAGATTCTGTAGATGGATCCTGATCAAAAGGCAGAAACTATAGACTAGAAGTGAAACTTTTCATGGACTTCAGACTTTCTGGAGCCGTGGAGGCTGGATGAACACCTAAAACTATTGCTCTGAGTCAGTCTTTAAAGTATTCCATGAAATCTTCTTAGAAACCAAACAATAATCTAACTTAACTAGTAGAAAATGTCTGTCTTGAGCATTGTGCTAGTTTAAGAACTATCTATATGGGAGCAAAATGACAACAGCAACTTGAAAATTAGATAGGAACCTAGATGGGCAGTGAGTTTGTAGTATGGAGGAGCAACTCAGAAAAGGAGGGTGAGAATGATGATATAACTCAAAGAATGTAATCAGTATCACTGAATTGTACATGGAGAAACAGATAAACTGGGGTATGTTTTGCTGTGTATATTCACAATAACAACATAATACATTTATCTGTGTATGTGTGCTTTTGTAGCACTCAAGGAGCCTTGGTAGCACATTGGTTAAGTGCTCAACTACTTACTGAAAGATCAGTGGTTCAGACCCTCAGGGAGAAAGATGTGAGTCTGCTCCCTTGAAGATTACAGCGTCAGAAACCCTATGAGGCATTTCTAGTCCATGTTTAGGGTTGCTGTGAGTAGGAATCAACTCAGTGGCAAAGGGATTTTGTTTTGTTTGTTTTTATTTTAATTGTGCTTTAGGTGAAAGTTTATAGCTCAAATTAATTTCTCATACAAAACTGTACATCCATTTTGATTTGTGACATTAGTTGCAGTTTCTACAATGTGACAGCACACTCCTCCTTTGCACTCTGGGTTCCCTGTGTTCATTCAACTAGTTCTGTCCCTTCCTGCTTTCTTACTCTGTATCTGGACAGGAGCCACCTATTTGGTCTTGTGGAACTGATCCAACTAGGACGCGTACTCCTCATATGCATTATTTTTTGTTTTATAATCTTGTCTAATCTTTGAAGAGTGGGCTTCAGAAATGGTTTTAGTTCTGGGTTAACAGCATCTGGGTCTTTTGAGGGTCTTCCCAGTGTCAGAGTATTACATCAGATGTGTTTTACGTCAGTCTGAGTTTTGTTCAGATTTTTGCACTGAGTGAAATCTGAGTGTTGCACTTTCTCCCACTCTGTTCAGGACTCCACTGTATTATTCTGTGTCAGGATGCTCATTGGTCATAGCCAGGCACCATCTAGTTCTTCTGGTCTCAGGCTGGTGTAGTCTCTGGTTTATATGGATATTTAGTCTCTTGGGCTAATATTTTCCTTGTGCCTTTCGTGTTCTTTATTCTCCTTAGCTCCAAGTGGGTTGGGACCAAGTGAGGCATCCTAGACGGCCACTTGCAGACTTAGAAGCACCTGGACACTACTCACCACAGTGGGTGCAGGGTATTTTCTTAATAAACTTTGTTATGTCAGTTGACCTAGATGTCCCCTAAAACTGTGGTCCCCAGGCCCTGGCTGCTCTGTTTCTCAGAGTATTTGGACATGTTGAGGAAACGTCTTAGCTTTTGCCCTCCTGCAAAATGCTTTTTTTTCTCAAAATGAAAAAAAAAAAAAAAGATGCCATTCAGCAGCAGATTGAGAGTGAGATTTAGTTTTTGGTTCTTGCTGCTTTCAAATAAACTGTTCACTTCTGTTGGGTGAATTGAATATATACAACATTACATGTTTAAGGAAGAGCAAGATCTTTATGGTGTCATTCGGCAAAATTGAAATGTTCTTTTGTTGTTTCAAACTGTTCTGCCTTTAAAATAAATGCTAGATTGTTGTTGAGGAAATTGAGAAGCCTATCAGGTTTAAAAAAAAAACAAAACAGAATTACTTAAGACGACTAGACCAGCTTTTCTTTCTCCTCCCCTTCCTCTCCTTTTTTTAAAGCTGATCCTTCAGGTAGTCTAGAAGGCAAAAGATGTATATAATGAGCCTTTCAGTACTTGCAAACTCAAAAAATAATTTAAGGTTCTGTTTAAATAGGCTTGCCCTCCAGAAGGTGTCTCAATTTCTTCTGCCAGCGACAGAGATGAGGAAACTATTGATATGGGTGGTAGTCACATGGGCTTTGGGATCCGATACACCTCAGTTCATGTCCTCATGCTGTTGCTTAACTGCATGGTATTGGCAAGTGATTTATCATCTCTGGGCATCACTAACTGGAACCTAGAAACCATGATAATACCACCCCAGCTTCATAAGTAGATATGTAAGAACTCAAGTATCAGCCGTTGTTATTAGTAGAAAAGATAAATAATTTGCCCTGAATCACATGAGAGACGATGAACTGAACCCTCAGGACTGTCCTCAAATCACTAAGATTCCCAGATTATATGTGCAGTTGTAGGCTGGAGACCTCCCTTTAAGTATGTAGTTAGGAAAGAAACTTGATTTACATATATTTTAATTTTTGACAAAACAAGTTTAATTTTTTGTCACTGTTTTATGCTCACACAGTGACACACTCCTGTGACAGAGTAGAACTGCTCATAGCATGTCCTAGGCTGCAGTCTTTATGGGAGCAGTCACCAGAGCTTTTTCCTTCAGCTGCCTTTCAGTTAGCAACTGAGCACTGAACCGTTTTACCATCAGTGCTCCCTAGAGGTATCCTGCGGTTAGGTCACCTACTGCAAGTAACTAACTGCTTTAAAAAAAAATTTTAAAGTTAAAAGATGATATCTTTTTATTAGATTTAGCTTTATATGTTATCACACATAATTGAATGCCATCCATTGATGAATCAGGAATTCAGTGACTTAGAATCGAGATTAGAATCTGCCCTCTTAAAGAATGTAGTACTGTATTTGAGCTGGTTTGTGTTGGAACCTTGAATAGAGGCTGAATTACTGGGAGAGAAGCCAATCTCCTTCTGCTTAATGAATTGAGTCCAGAAGACTCTTCCAAACAGTTGTATTTGCTTTCCCATCCAACTCTACATTCCAGGAAAGGACTTTTACTCATTAGGAAGTGTATCCACAGCTTACTTTCCATTGATTCCAACACAGTTCACAGTGGCTTCAGCAATGTTAAATGTAACCCTTACCTGTGGCGATTCTGCGGTCACTCATGTATCAGCAGCCAGTGGCCCTGGACAGGTCTAGCTTACCTGGCTGAAGTGCCACCTAACAGCTTTTTTTTAATTCAGTGAACTTAACACGTGCGAAGTGCCTCACACTGCACTGCGCTGCACTGTGCTGTGCTCACAGGAAGCCAGTTTAAGAACTAAGATTCTGATTCATCCTGAAAGGGCCCTGAGTGGCTCAGATAAAAAGCCACGTTTCCAGGTTAAATCACAATATATATAAGTTGGTTACACTTAGTTAAATTTACTAATTAGCACACATATACATAAAAACATAAAAAAGAACAGTAAGTTCAGATGAGTATTTTGCTTCTGACAGGGGGTGGGTAAGTATAGTATACAGATAGCTTCAGTTGTACCAGTAATGTTTTCTTTCTTAAAAAATCTAACAAACAATGGCATGTTAGTATTTGACAAAGCTGGGTGGTGGTGACGTGAATACTTTCTTTACTTCATTAATGTTTGAAATACTTCATTTAAAAAAACAGAAATCCTGTGATGGGATTACACTGGCCCTACACTGGTTTCTTGTCTGCTCCCATCTGTCTTCGCTGTGATTCCTTACTTCTATAATTGTGAAGCTTGCCAGGTACCAGTAAGTTACATGCAGTGAAAGCCATATGTTTTTTGTTTGTGGTTTTCTTATACAAGCACTTGCATTAGAGACACCCCTCTGAGTTCCTTTTGAAAGCAACTTTGGGCTTATTTCTATAACAGAGGAAGCATTTTTCCTATGGTTACATTGAGTGTCCAGAATTTTGTTGTGGGACACTCAGTCTTCCTCAGAGCTGCCTTCTAAATCTGGGAGAGCAAGTAGCAGGAGGCTTTCATGTGTAAGTAACAGTATACGTATTACTGTAAGGTAAAAGTAGTTTCAACAGCATCAGTTATTTTTCTCATGTAAGAAGTCTGAAGTTGGCAGTTACTGTACTACTGCAGTAACTCAGCAGTATCAGGGCTTTGGGTCCACTTCTCATTGGTTTTCTTGGCCTTCTTCTCATGGTCACAAGATGACTGTACGAGCTCCAAGTTTCAGGTCCTGACTTGACAAGCAAGAAAGAGTAGCATTTCTTCTTGTGCAGCTTTCTTTACCATGGTGGAAAATCTTTTCCCAAAGCCCCTGAGGAGACATCCTGTCACGGGCCATTGTCCAGAACTGGACCACGTGCTGCATGCTGACTGAGGGGAGTGGAATTCCCAAGGCTAGCTTAGGCAGGCTTTCACCAAAAATGCTGTAGCGCTTACCTGAACAGAATCAGGGTCCTGGAGCAGGTAGGAAGGGGAAGTGATGGTGGGTTAGGCAACAATGGTATCTACCAGAATGTCCATCTTAGAGTAAGACTGGTTGTAGAAGATGCTGGTTCACTTTGTGCCCATCCAAATTAAACAACAAAGCTAGGTTTTTTGTTTTTGTTTTTGTTTTATTGTGATTAAGTGAAATATACAATCCAGTTAAATTTGCATGCTCACCTGTCTGCAGCTTCCTCTTCTCTCCTTGCCCAATGACAGCACACTCCTCCTTTCCATTCTATACCTGTCATATCCTCTTAACAATCTCCTCCCCCCTCCTCTCCACCCTCTCGTCTCCCTTCCCATAAGAGGCCAGTAGGACAGCATCGTATAAATGCATAGAACTATAAAGTACACACACCATATGGTCACATTGTATCCCTGAGTCCAGCCCATTCCTGTCTTAGGGTTGACCTCAGTAATGGTTTCTGGTCAGGAGCAGCAGCAGCAGGTCTAGGGGCCATGCTCTCACAGGAACCCCCAGGCCACCAGATCATCAGTTGCGGTCTTTTAGTGGAATTCTTGAGGTGCGCCCCTCTTTTTCTCATGTTGCTGCTGTTAATCAACGTTGTGTGTTCCATCATGGCTGTCTTTCGTGGTGGCTAGGCACTATCTGGTTTTTCTGGTTACATGTTGATACTGTCACCCATTCAGATGGATCCTCTGTCTCCTGGGCTCTTTTTTCCTTGTGTCTTTGTTGTTCATGGTGATCACCTGTTCTGGATGAGTTGGGGCCATTTGTTGTACCTCAGATGGCAGTTTGCAAGCTTTTAAGACCCCAGATGCCACTTACCAGTATGGGGTGTAGAGGACTGTTTTAGCAATACGAAACCAGCTCTTCTTTTTGTGATGAGAGGTCATTCTAGGGGGAGGTGCAAAGGCCCCATCCATGTTATTGTCTGTGCCTGAGACCTGTCTATACACACAACAGGAGACTACTGGAGGGAAAGATGGACCTACTGGGGCCTCCCAGGTTGGTCCAGCCCTTTCCAGATGAATGCTCTAGTGCTAGTAAAACATCCCCAAAGACAAGACATTTGTGGGGTATTTTTTTTTTAGAGTAAGCAACTGCTGAAACTATAGTTGTTGATGAAACCTAAAGCACTACAATTAATACTACAGTACTGTGAGTTTCAAGGACGCATTCACCTCCATTTGACTGAACAATACAGGATGATGGATATTTTCTTTGGAATTCTCTCTGCTGACCAAGATAGACTTTTAAATAAAGTATTCTCTGAATTTAGGGCTTTTGACTTACAAATTGAAATTTTAACTGCTTTCGTGTGATTTGGGGAAAAGCAAGTCCATATGCACTGGACCGAACTTATATATACCCTGAATCAAGTGTTATCCCCAAATGTCTGAGCCAGATAGCTGTCAGACATGACTCTGACACCTACCCAGACCTACATGCAGCAGTCATGTGAGAGATAAAAATAACCAACTCTCAGATTGCTTGAGCCACACTTTGGAGGGAATTAGGAGCCAAAGGTTAGGGAAAGTGTGTGAGTTAGGTGGTTAAGTAAGGTGGTTAAAGCGAACTCTGTCTTAGAGAACCTTTGCCTGTAGAAATTGTTCTCTTTATCAAGCACTGTGACTTTCAAGAACTGAAATCGTCTTTCTTAACTGAAAGAGAGCCTCTTTCTAAGGAAACTGATAATTCCCAGTTTTAAAAGCTGATAAATGTAAGAATATTTCTTTGTTTTTTTACCATAGACTCACTAGTAGAATGATCACCTTAAATAGAGTTCTGCCAAGTAGATCCCCTGAGTAATAGTACGAAACCTGAAAGAAAAGCTGAGGGACAAATGAACCTGTTATTAGCGTCTACAAATCAAAGACTAATAGCAGCATTATTTGATTTACACTGAGCTTCTCAATAATGAATCTTTTCCATAAATAAAGATGATGCTTTTATATTTTTCCCAACTGCCTCTTGACAGAGTAAATCGAAAAATGACTGTTATTAAACAAAAGTTTTAAATAAATCTTATTGAGTTGTTATTAAGTTGATTGATGCCCTTGAAATGTAGAGATTGTTTCCTTTTCTAGACTTTTGGTTTCTGTAGCAAAAAAAATTAGTTGAATAGTAGCTGCCAGAGAGAAGATACTCTCTCCACTTTGCAGAAGAGAAAGGTGAATAGTAGACTCTATAAATCTTTCTTCACCACCCCCCACATCCTGTAACCTGCATCCATGGCTCTGCTCCCAGGCCGTGTCAGCGGAGGACTGTGGTGGGAACACATGTGACATGTCTCAGGAGATGATCTGAGCGTGTTCAAGCTGCCTGGATCCAAGTGTAGAGCCGGCCTTCTAGCCCAGGCTGGCCTGCCAGCTTGTCCCACTTGTTCAGGCAGCTTTATTGGTTAATTCATAAATACAATCCAGCTAGTCTTAGCTGGCTGTGGAAGGCAATTATTTCTAAAAATGTAGAGAAGTGATTTAAATAAGAAAGAGTAGACACTTCCATTTAAGTAGACTGCAAGCCATGTGGGAAAAAAGAATTGAAATAAAATAGTGGAAAAAGCAGGCATGTTAGCAGGAGAAAGGAAACTAATTCTTTGCCAGATAATTAGCAAAAATTGATTTTAAAATACAATTCACCTAGCAGTCTAGGCCTTTTAATCTGCTTCTATTGTTTCTACTGTTCAGTGTCTCTTTTAGAGAGCATACTTATTTAAAATTTTTGTTCATTCTATAAAAACTTAACACCTACTATGTTTAGAAAGTATTTTTGTTTTATTTTTTAATTTATTACACAAATCATATCACAGTAGTAAAGAAAACAAGTTATTGGTATTACCCAGCCACTCTGGCCAGTGTGGTACAGTGGGTTTATCTTTCCTTCATTTCTTCTGTCCACATGTCCAGCAAAGACGTAAAATGCAAAAAGCAAAAGCCAAAAAGGCATAACCAGACTTAAAAGCAAGATGAATACCTTTATGGACCTGAAAAGCAAAATCAGAGAACAGAAAGGGAAGTCTGCAGCCATTATGGCCTCAGGTTCAGAGGCAGCATTAACAGCTGACAGTTGGGTGCCTTGGAGTGAGGAGGAGTCCAGATGCACCTCTTTGAGATAAGGAAGAAGGGAGAGCATGAAAGAACACCAGGAGCTTTTAGAAAGATGTGAGTCTAGGCATGGAAAGACCACCGATGCTGTACACAGTGAAGGATGGTGCCGAGCCACTCTGAGTCTGTGGCTCAATCTGAAACCCCAAACTACCATTTTAAGACCTGGCTCTGGAAAGGTTGGGGAAAGCAGCCACAAAGGTCAGCTCTTCACCAACTGGATCATGAATTCATTTCAGATTAAATGAATTTCATAGAATGACCTGACCGAGAACCTAAACTAAACATGAAAAGGATAACCCAAAGTAAGGAAAAGAAGCATAAGAAACAAGAGTTCCTATCAGGAGACAAATGGATAAACAAATTATAGTATATTCACACAAAGGAATACTGTGCAACAATAAAGACCAACAATGAATCCAAGGAACATCTTATAACACAGATAAATTTGGAAGACATTATGCTGAGTGAAATTATTCAGTCGCAATAAGAACAAATATTGTCCTTATAATATATTACAAGAGCTATTACAAGAACTCAAGAAAAGCTTTAAACACAGAAGAGAGCATATTCTTCATTGGGTACAAGGATGGGGAGGGAGGAAGAGGGAAATTCAGTAACCGGACAGTAGAGACTAATTAGATGAAGGGAAGGAGGTCAGCACAACCAGACTAAACTGAAAGCTAGGAAGTTTGAGGAACAGAGTAGCAAGGGCAACGGTATGGGGACCATGGTTTCAGGGGACATCTAGGTCAGTTGGCTTAACAAAGTTAGTTAAGAGAATATTCTACATCCCACTTGGGTAGGTGGCATCTGGTGTCTTAAAAGCTAACAAGCAGCCATCTAAGAAGCATCAGTTGATTCCAGGCCACTTGGAGCAAAGAAGAATGAAGAACATCAAACACATAAGGAAAATAATGTACCCAAAAGACAGAAAGGGCCACATTAACCAGAGACTGTTATAGGAAAAGACAGGTAAGACCCTGGAGAGCAGAAATCACTCGAACACCGATAATTATTAGAGGAAGGGCATTTTATTCTTGCCGGCAGAGCTGCGGCAGTGTCTCAAAAATGGCCGAGCTCTCAGATCTTTGTTCCTTTCTTCTTATAGAACCTACAAGAAGATGACCAGAGGAATTATCACACTGTTCTCTCTTTGGCCTTAGCAGGTTTACATAAGCAGAAGTAAGCATTAGTCTCAAGTTTCTAGTTTCAGGTTTCCAGGAAGCGAAGTTTTTACAAATTCCTAAGGGTTGGGTTACCGTGAGGGGATAGTTTTGTGGGTGGTCGTCCTTGAGCTCTGCCAGAAGCCTCTGGCATCTCAGTTTAAATTGTAACTTTTCAAAGTTTTCGTCTATCAAGACTACAGAAGCATCAGACTAGAACTTAGATGGTACCTGGCTACCACTAGTGGCTGCCCTTAAAAAGAACTCAACAGAGTCCCTGATGGAGCGGTAGAAATGTGGGGTGCATACTGGGACTCTAGCAAAACCAGGCTTAGTGGACTGACAGACTAGAGGGTCCCTGGAAGCCATGGCCCCTGGACTCTGTTAGTCTGGAACTAAAATCGTTCCTGAAGCCAACTCCTCAGAAAAAGATTGAACTGGTGTATAAGACATAAAATGATGCTGGTGAAGAGTGGGCTTCTTGGCTTAAGTAGGTAGAGGAGACTAACAGGGCAGCTCCTCCTATCCGGAAGCCAGATGAGAAGACAGAGGGAGATAGGAGGCGACTGATGGACAGGGAAAATAAATACAGGGTGGAAAGGAGAAGTGTTCTATCACAGTGTTGGGAGAGCAGTTGGGGTCACATACAAAGTGTGTAAGTTTTTGTATGAGAAACTGACTCAGACTGTAAACCTCCACTTGAAATACAATTAGAAAAAAAACAAAATGTTCCGTATCCCACTTCGGTGAGTGGCATCTGTGGGCTTAAAAGCTAGCAAATGACCATCTAAGATGCATCAATTGGCCCTAACCCACCTTGAGCAAAAAAGGAGAACATCAGTGATACAAGGAGAATATTAGCCCAAGGGTCACATAAACCAGAGACTCCATCAATCTGAGACCAGAAGATCTAGATGGTGGTACCTGCCTATCACCAGTGACTGCCCCAAAAGGGAACACAACCAGAGAGTCCTAGATGGAGGAGAAAAGTGGGGTGCAGAACTCAAATGCTAGTGAAACAACCAGATTTAATGGTCTGAAACTGGAGGAACCCTGGAAGTCATGGTCCCGAGACTCTCTGTTAGCCTAAAACTAAAACCATTCCTGAAGCCAACTCTTCAGAAAAAGATTGTCTGGACTCAGACCAAGACCAAACCCATTACCATCAAATCAGTTCTGACTCATAACAACCCTACAGACAGAGTGGAACTATCCCATAGAGTTTGCAAGGAGCACCTGGTGGATTTGAACTGCCAACCTTTTGATTAGCAGATGACTTAACCGCTATGACACCAGGATTTCCTAGTCTGAACTGTAAGACATAAAATGGTACTCATGAAGAGTGTGCTGCTTAGTTTGAGTAGAATACATGAGGCTAAATGGACAGCTCCTGTCCAGAGGTGAAATGCGAAGGCAGAAAGGGACAGGAGCTTGTCGAATGGACTTTGGAAATCCAGGGTGGGAAGAAGGAGCATGCTGTCATAGTGTAGGAAGGGCAGCTAGCATCATATAACAAAAGGAGTCTATAATTTTTGTATAAGAAATTGACATGAATTATAAACTTTCATTTAAAGTATAATTTTTAAAAAAGGACTATTCAAATCAAACTCATAATGACCTCCATCTCACCCTTATATTACTGACATGAATGAAGTGAAAACATAATAATAATAACAAATGTTGAAGAGGCTGTGGAGAGATTAGAACTGTTATGCACTTCTTGGGAATGTAAAATGGTACAACCATTCTGGAAAATACCATGATGCGTCCTTGGAAAGCTAGACATAGAAATACCGTATAATCCAGCATTCCCACTCCTAGCAGTACATCCTAGAGAAATAAGAGCTATCTCAAGAATAGACATACGAGCTCTGACAATTAGGTCCACCAGCCTAATTGTTCTAAGTGCATACCTCATTGCTGAATATCACTGGTCACCTTCAAAGTATTCCTCTTGGAAAACTATGCACAGATACCAGCACCTAGTCCACCCTACAAAGCAACTTTGTAACTCTTTCTGGAATGACCGTGCATGGTGACGTGGTGGCAAGTTCAAGAACTTAATTGTCTGTCAGGGATTTTTTAGCCAGTAAACAAATAACTGTGTTGGAATACCCTACCTTCTCACCTGATCTGGCCCCCACCGACTTTTTCTTTACCCAGTAATAAAGGAAATATTGAAAGTAAGACATTTCGATAACATTCAGGATATCAAGGGTAATATGATGATGACAGCTCTGATGGCCATTCCAGAAAAAGAGTTGTAGAATTGCTTTGAAGGGTGGACTGGGTGCTGGAATCAGTACATAGCTTCGCAAGGGGAGTAGTTTGAAGGTGACTGTGGTGATATTCAGCAGTGAGGTATGTAGCACTTTTTCTAGGGTGCATTCACAGACTTAATTGTCAGGCTTTGTATTATGTGGTGATAAAGAACAATTATGAATCAGTGAAACATCTCACAACATTGACATACAGGGAATTTGCCAAGCAAAATAGATCAATCACAAAAGGACAAATACTATATAAGACCACTAGTATAAAGACTCATGAAAAGGTTTATGCACAAAAAGAAATGATCTTGGATGTTATGGGGGAAGGAAGGGTCAGGAAAGGAAAACACGTAAATAGACAGAAGGGGAGTGTTAAGGCAGGTGATGAGTCAGATGGCACACAGCACTGGGGAAGCCGGCACAGCGTAACCAAGGTCATGGGAGCTCCGTAGATACAGCTGAGCTTGCTGAGGGCTGGCAGCTGTTGTCGTGGAAAACATCCAACTCAACTGGCATAACATAATTTATAAAGAAAATATTCTGCATTTCACTTTGGGGAGTAGCATCTGAAGTCTTAAAAGCTTATAAGCGACCATCTAATACACTGCACTGGTCTCACCCTGTATGGAGGAAGGGAGAACTGAAGAAAACCAGAGACAGGAAGGAGAGACTAGTGCAAAGGATTAATCGACCATAGCTACCACAGCCTCCATCACACTGATTCTAGCCCAACTCAGTCGCCTCTGGCAACCCCTCCCCCCCCAGCTGCTTCGACCAGTATCACAACAGAGGGTCCCAGACAGAGCTGGAGAAAAATGTAAAGCAAAATTGTAACTCAGAAACACCAGACTTACTGATTTGAAAGAAACTAGAGAAACTCTGACAACATGGCCCCTGGATACTTTTTTAACTCAGTATTGAAGTCCTTCCTGAGTTCACCCTTCAGCCAAAGATTAGACAGACCCATAAAACAAAATGAGCCTAAATGGGCCCAGACAGCCCAGGGGCAAAGACAAGAAGGCAGGAGAGGACAGGAAAGCTGGTAATGGGGAACTCAGGGTACAGAAGGGAGAGTATTGAAGTGTCATGAGGTTGGCAACTGGTGTCACAAAACATTATGTGTATTAACTGTTTAATGAGAACTATTTATAAACCTTCGTCTAAAGGACAATAAAAAGAAAATTTTGTATGAAAACTGAAATTGAGCTATAAACTTTAACTTAAAGCATGATATTAAAAAAATTATGGAAACAAAAGTGGACGTGTGGAAATAGTTGGATATGAAAAGAATGACTAGAAATGAAAAAGACAGTAATCAAATAAAAAAAATGAGTTAGACGTGAGGTAACTCTACCCTGGATACATGTGAAAAGAAAATAGTAAATTGGAATAGACTGAAAAATTCACCTTGAATGTGTCAAAGAGTGACACACATACAAAGAACTCTTAACCACTGACACCATAAAATTCTTAGAAGAAAACATAGGGGTAATGCTTTGGGATCTAGTTTTGGATGATAGATTCTTAGGTATGACACCAAAAACATAAGCAGCAAAGGAGAAAATAGGTAAATTGGACTTCATCAAAGTTCAAAGCTTTTGTGCATCAAAAGGCTTTCATCTAAAACATGCACGTGAGTGTTTATTACAGCACTGTCCACAATAGCAAAAAAGATGGAATCAGCATAGGTGCCCATCAGCAGGTGAATGGATAAACAATGGAATACTATGCAATGATATAAAACAATGATGATTTTTAGGAAACATCTCTTAACCTGGAATCATCTGGTAGACATTATGCTGAGTAAAATCAGTCAGCTGCAAAAGGACAAATATTGTATGAGACCACTATTACAAAGACTTAAGAAAAGGTTTATGTACGGCTGCAAGAGTGGGGAGGGGATGAATAGGGTTATTCATAGATTAGATACTCAATAGGAATTCAGTTAAGGTGAAGGGAGTAACAGTACTCAGTAGAAGGGAAGTTAACACACTGGACTACACCATAAGCTAAAAGATTTTCTAAATACAACCTAGTGTTTTAAAGGGTGGAGTAGCAGGGACAAGGGTCTAGGGGCCATGATTTCAGGGGACATCAAGGTCAATTGGCATAGCTAGCTTTTTTCTAAGAAAATGTTGTGCATTCCATATTGTGAGTGGTGCCTGGGGTCTTAAAAGCCAGCAAGCTGCCATCTAAGGAGCATCAGCTGGTCCCAACCCACCTGGAGCAGATGAAAACCAAGAATATCAAAGACATGAAGAAAATATAGGCCCAGTAGACAGAAGAGTCCATTCCATTGGGAGACTACATCAACATGAGAACAGAAGAACTAGGTGGCACCTGACCACCACCAAAGATTGCCCTGATGGGAAACACAATGTAGAGTCCCTGATGTAGCACAAGAAGAAGGGAATACAGATCTAGAACTCGATTAAAAAAGACCAGACTTGATGGTCCGACATCCTGGAGGGTCGCCACCCTGGGCTTGCTGCTAGTCCAGAGCTGAAACCAATGCTGAAGCCAGCTCTTCAAACAAAAACTAGTCTAGACCATAAGACATAGAGTGAAGCAGGTGGTATATGTTTTCTTGGCATAAATATATGTTTATGAGACTCTCCAGCCAGCTCCTCTGTAGAGGTGAGAGGAAACGGTGGAGAGGAAGAGACAAGTATTGGTTGAATGAATACTGGAGTACAGAGTGGAAAGGAGGAGTGTGCTGTCACAGGATAAGAAGAGGAGATAGAGTTGCATACAGGCATGTGTTCAGGATTTTATATGGCAAATTGACTTGGATTGTAAACTTACACAATAAAAATAAAATAAATTTTAAAAAATAAGACCACAAAGTGAAGAGATGGCCTACAGAATAGGAGAAAATACTTAGTAATCATATATCAGATAAGAGTTTAAGATCCAGAATATATAAAGAACTTCTACAATTTAACAACAAAAAGACAACCCACTTGAAAAATAGGCAGAAGTCTTGATCCATAGATGCCCAGCAGACACATGAAAAGATGCTCAACATCATTAGTCATTTTTTGTTGTTAGCTGTCATTGAGTCAACCCTTGACTCATGGCGATCCCATGCATAATGGAGTGAAACTTGACCTGATCCCAAACTGTCCCCATGATCAGCTGTAGATCGAATCAGTAGAGCTTTCATTGGCTGAGTCTTGGAAGTAGATCAGTAGGCCTTTCTTTCTCGTCTGCCTTATTCTGGAAGCTGTGCTGAAACCTGTGCATCATCATAGAAACACACAAGCCTCCACAGATAGGTAGTAGCACTATTTAGTGTGCACTGGCTCAGAATGGAACCCAGATCTCCCATATGGGAGGTGAGAAGTCTACCACTGAATCACTAATGCCTCACCATTAGTCATTACCCACCCACTGCTGTCAAGTGAATTGCAACTCATAGTGACCCTATAGGACAGAGTAGAACTGCTCCATAGAATTTCCAAGGAGCACTAGTGGATTTGAACTGCCAGTGTTTTGGTTAGCAGATGTAGCACTTAACTGCTGTGCCACCAGGTTTCCCATTAGTCATTAGGGGAAATGCAAATCAAAAATCACATCAGTGAGAATGAACATAATTAATGTCACTGAATTGAACATGTAAAAATGTGGAAATGGCAAATACTTTGTTGTGTGTGTGTATAGATACATACGTGTGTGTGTATATATATATATATATATGTATGTATGTATTTACCGCAATAATAAAAGGAAAGCACAACGAGATACCATCTCCCTCCTCCCTCCCCTACTAGGATGGCTGTCATCAGAAAAACAGAAAACAAGGAGTGACAAGGATGTAGGAATTGCTAGTGGGAATGCAAAACGGTGTAGCTGGTTTAGGGGCTACAACTAAATTGACAGTTTCTCAAAAAGTTAAACATAAAATTACCATTAAAAATAACTAACAAAACCAAACCTGAATAGTGAGTTGCTTTTGATTCTTAATGACCCTGTAGGATGGAGTAGAACTGCCCCATAGGGCTTCCAGAGCTGTAATTTTTACAGAAGCAAGTTGCCACATTCTCCTACAGATCAGCTGGTAAATTTCAAAGCACTGACCTTTTGGTTAGCAGCTGAGTGCTTAACCAGTACCCCACCAGGGCTCCTTAGAAGTACCATATGGCACTGGAGTTCTTCTCCTAAGTAAGTGTATACCCAAGAGATTTAAAACTGGGAACTCAAACAGGTATTTGTGTGCCATGTTCATTGCGGCACTAGTCACAATAGCCAAAAATGGAAACAACTGAAGTGTCCATCAGTGGGTAAATGGGTAAACAAAAGGTGGCCTGTTCATGTTATGGGATATTATTCAGTCATAAAGAAGTGTTCTGATAATGCTGCAATATAGATGAACTTTGAAAATGTTGTGCTAAGTGAAACAAAAGTCACAAAGGATAAGAATTGTGTGATCCCACTTACATGAAATATCTAGAATTTGACAAATGTGTAGAGACCCAAGTTTGTTAGTGGCTACTAGGAACAGAAGCGGGAGGACCAGGGGAGTCGTTGCTTCAGTGACGCTGAGTTTCTCTGAAGGGCAGTGAAAAAATTTGGAAAGAGTGGTGATGATTGACATGAAGAATGTAATTAATGCCACTGAACTATATGTGCCAAAAAATGTTGGAATGGCAGATGTTTCGTTACATATACTTTTTATCTTTTACAAAGAAAAGGCCTAACCACTGCCTGAAGTTGCCCCCATCTCTGTGTCAGTCATATCGCTGCATGCATTTCTCTCATAATACCTGTCACTGTCAAAATGACCATGACTGTGGACTTCCACTTGACTGAGCTACTGTAGGGTACTGAGCTCTATTCTGGATCTAGTGTGTAGACCCTAAATCAGGTCTGGCAAGGGTTCTGCTCTCGTGGGTCTTGAATTCCAGCCTACTCATTGCTGTACCTCTGGCACCTGCACTGACGTCCGGCGTAAGTTGGGCAGTTAATACATACATGTTGAATGAATGAGTGAAATAATTAATGCCTGAAGATGTCTTTGGTGTAGCTTCATGGCCATGATTATTTCACTCTCTTTGGCCAGCTTTGCACTGAGGAGATGAGAGGCATTCTTCCTCTCCAGAGTGTGCCCTGCTGTTACCATTCTGGGACACTGGGATAGCCACCACAGAGCTGGAGTCCTCCTGAGCTCTGCTCTTTTTTTTTAATGTCTGTTTTATAAACTGTTCAAGAAGATTCAGAGTGAGACCAGCCGTAAAAACATCATCAATGTATTCTCCTTTCTTTTTACTTTTCAGGCTGGAGTCAAAGGGACATTGGGAAGATTAGTTGGAATTTTTGAGGTAAGTTTTAAAATCTTTGATACAGGTGGTATCATATTATTAACACATATATTTTAATGTGGGAAAAATACCATCTCTATTTCATTGAGTTTTCAAAACAATAGTATGCATTCCTTTTTTGAATCTCATGTCTCCTGCAAACAACTAGAATTGTTTGTGTTGTTTTACCATCCTCACTCTTGTCCCTCTCTTGCCAAGGTGGCAGGAGGGATAGATTAGTAAAGACAGAGAAAAATTAAAGAGAAGTTACTACAGCAAAGGAGGGAGCAACAGGGAAATAGGCTGTGGTACACATGTAGAGGATAGCACAAAGAAGCGTGAAAGCAGGGAGAATAAAAGTGATCTGGGTTCTAAGAAAGGGGAGAGCCTGTGTGGATTGATGGGGCCACCAAAGCATGAGGCCTCAGTGGTGCCACCGCCACACGGTCTCTTCATTCTGTGTGTCCCTTCTAGCTGAATTGACGATGGGGCCTTTTTATTGGGAGTTCAGGAGCTTCCTTCTCACTACTTTGCTGTTAAGTTCCACCTAAGGAAGGAAAAAAGACAGTAACACCACAGCTTTAGAACCCTAGTCCAAGAACACATCCCCAAATTCAAGTATGGCTTGTTTTAAATAGGCCATTTAGTACAATTCCATGTATAATTGTAGGACAATAAAAAGGAAAGAGAAATCTTTGTATCTCCGCTGCTTGGACGGCACTTGGCTATATGCATAAGAGTATGTTTCATTTAACTAATTTTGATTCTTAAGGACAAATTCTCTCTGTCCTCTCTTTGCCCTTTAGAACCAGGAGAGGAAGCACAGAACGTATGTCTATGTGCTTATTGTCACAGAAGTGCTGGAAGATTGGGAAGACTCAGTGAACATCGGTAAGTTCTTACCAGATAGCCTCCAAAGAGCTCTCCACAGCCAGCCCTTGTCACAGGCTGTAAACCAGAAACAGAAACTAGGAAAAAAAAACCTAAACCTATTGCTGTGGAGTCAATTCTGACTCATTGTGACCCTAAAGGACCTTAAAGCCTCATACGGTTTCCAAGGGGTGCCTGGTGGATTCAAACTGCTGACCTTTTTGTTAGCAGTCCTAGCTCTTATCCAGCTATGCCACCAGTGTTGCCCAAGCAGAAACTGGAACCTGGCAAAGAAAAAGAAATAGTATGGGGACATACCTGATAGAATAAGCATGCACATCTTTGAACTTAAGACAAGTAGTATTTTTCACTGTTTAAAAGGAAGCAGAAGTTGGAGACATGGGAGTTTCATTATATTATTTTGTCTGTAAACAAGTGTATTAAAAATCCTTTTCATTGTAACATGTGTGGAATGGAAAGGAGAAATGTGCTGTCACCGGGCAAGGAGAGCAGAGGGAGCTGCAGATAGGCAGGCATGCAAATTTGAATTGTATTGTAAACTTTCACTCAATCACAATAGAAAAGAAGCCAAAACTAATTCTCTACCTGCTTTCTTACCTGTCCTAGGGCCCAAATTAAATTCGTAATATATAGAAGAGTCAGCAAATTGAAACGTGGCTCATAAAAATAAGAAAGATTTCTAAAATCAATTTAGATCCTCCTCAGAAGGGTTACACATTTATACCTCCAGCTAGCAAATATTGATCAAAGGTGGCCACAGTACCAGGTTTGCTGTTAGCCATGGGCCCAGGAAGGGAGAGTGGGGCTGTGGTCTTGTTCCCTGTGGTGCTTCTGCACACTTCAGGGGAGAACTGCCAGTTGGGTGGGTGAGCCCTTCCCTCCAGGGTCGTGTAGTGGAAACAGAACAGTGGGAGATAGTTTGGACGTTTCATTCAGCTCCCCTTCATTTACACCCAGCTTTCTCCTAAGGAGCCGTTTTTATTGATCTTTCAGGTCGCTGTTGTATGTATGTCTTCTGAACTAAAATGGAGTTAGTTTAATGATTGTATCATGGTTTAATCTTTCACCTCTAAAAGAAAGTATATTCTAGAAAGGTATAATATTAATTTAATTTCTGTTATAAATTGGCAAACAAAATTTGTTTGCTGAAAACCCTTCCTTTATTGTCAGCAAGTGCACTGGCACATCCTGCCCCCTCCTGCTGTTGGTCTAGGCAGCTCACGGCCCGTCAGCTCTGAGTGGCTGTACCTCATAGTAATACAACACGCTTAGGTAAGTAAACTCAGTGAGGGCTACTGAAAACAGGCTCCTTGACGACCTGAAGAGAGGTGACGCTAACAGTGATGATGAAAAGCAAAATCTGAACAGACGCTGCAGATACTTTACATGTGTAAAACCAGGTAATCCTTACAGCAAACTTGTGAGGCGGGGACTGTGTGTTATCTGTTTTACAGATGAAGAAATAGGGGCAGAGAGAAGTCCAGGGCTACACAGCTCCTGAGACTGGTGATGTGATGGGAGCCGGCCTGCTAGCTCCAGACCCATCAGAGCCTCTCAGGAGCTGGAGCACCATGACGTGTTGTGACTACAGTTGCATAAAATACAGTTTCTTTCTCAAGTATACATGAAAGAGAGGCTAATGTGCTAACGTTTTGAGTGGTTGTCTCTTGTTTGTAAGATTATGAGCAATTATCATATTCTGTTTCCCTGTTTTCCCAATTTTTAGCAATGGCCTTTTATTACTTTCGTAAAAGAAAAAAAAAATGGAATTTTAAAATGTGCATTTGGAAAAAAGAAAACACACTGAAAAATCCATAGTGATGTTAAGATTTTTTTGAATATTTTCTATTATGTAGATATATTACTCTGATAAAACGTTTTTTAAATAAATAAAAGCCAGTCGTCCTCATAATTCTGGAAGCCATTGCACATGTTGATTTTTGCAGAAGGTGGGGCTGGGCTTTGGCCACTTACATGCAAGCTGAGGAAAAGCCAGAGGCCCAGGAGCACAAGAGGCACCACCAGCAGTGGTTAGCTCTGGAGGGCAGGTTTAACGCAGTTACTGTTAACTGTTCAGTTTTCATTCTATATTCTAATGTTAGATGTTTCTACAGTTTTTGAGGTATATAAAGTGTTTGTATTACTTTTGTAAAAAGAAAAAAGAAGGAAAAAATCTATTTTTAAAATGTTGAGAATCATTGATTTACTGTTTTTCTGCATTTCCTCAAGTTATAGAGTCAGAAGCCTTCTCTCAGACTTCGTTTCTTTCTCTGTCTGCCTCCACAGGAAGGAAGAGGGAATGGTTTAAGATAGAAGATGCCATAAAAGTGCTGCAGTATCACAAGCCCGTGCAGGCGTCCTATTTTGAAACATTGAGGCAAGGCTACTCGGCCAACAACGGCACGCCGGTCGTGGCCACCACGTACTCGGTTTCTGCTCAGAGCTCGATGCCCGGCATCAGATGACTGAAGACTTCCTGTAAGGGAAATGGAAATTGAAAACTAGACTGAAGTGCACATCTTCCCTGTCACCCTTGCTCTTTTCACCTCTCCTCACAGGCCTCTTCTTTCAAATAAGGCATGATGGGCAGCAAAGAAAGCGTTATTGATAATGTTGCTGTTTGGTGTTAAGTGGTGGGGTTTTTTCTTCTCTTTTTATTGAGGGGGTGGGGGTGGGGTATGTAATTTGTAAAGTACTTTTGATGCATGGTCTGACCCTCCCTACAATCCTCTGAAGAGAGGCAGACAGCATTCCCTCTGCCTTGAATTCTGAAGTGTTCCCTGTTTGTCTCATCCCAGCCCTGGCCAGACATTTTTCTTTGATTTTTAATTTTTTTTTTTTAAAGATACCAATGTGAGATACAAGGTTTTTAAGAATTTGTTCTATAATGTATTGGGTTGAGTCCAGTAGTTTGGTCTTCACTGTAGGGTACATTTATCTACACATTATATACTGGACATATAATATGTAAATAAATGACTTTTAGAAATAAGAATTTAACTGTTTAATACTTCAGAGTTTTTGTTTTTTTCCCCTAATTCGGGGTATTTCTGAAATGCAGCATCACAGTTGATTTGCTTTTTGGTTTTTAAACATCGTATGATGCTAGTAGCGAGGCAGGTTTCCCTGTCCTCTCTATTCGCAGGTAACTGACTGTAGGGATACAGGGTAGAGGGTGAGCTTAGCTATTTTTGTCACACTCCCAGGATTCATGGCCTTCTCTTCTCTGAGATATGTTTCCACGCCAAAAAGGAAACAGGAAGAACCCTATTTTGTTTTTTATTACCAGCCAGGAACAAATGGCCTCACCCCAGATCCAGACAGACAGTGATAGAGATTGCGGTCTGCCCTATGTGTTAACTATAGGGATTTGAACTGGATTCGTGGAGTTAGTATCTAAACAACTGGAGCATCAAGCACCATTTTTCTCCTGCTGGTTTGGAATTTTTTCCCTAATGCTCGTTATTGCCGACCACGGCCTCTTTTCTTGTCCATAAATGCCTTATACCATGCTGAACTGGATGTTGCCCTTGTGCTCTAAAGCCTTTGACTGTATTTTTTTGCAAGTGCAGCTGTGCAGCCCTGTCGTGTATTGGGTAACTGTGCTAAGTTCCTGAAAAGTGCACAGGGGGGAAATTCAGGTGTTTGCTTATCTTTGTAATGTTGCAGCACTTGTAATTGTACCAATGGAGCATGATCAGAAATATTAAACCTTGTCTCCCACTGGGATCTGAAAGGTCCATCTTCTGCTGAGAAGCGATATGGGAGGGTGTGTAATCATTTACCAGAACAGTGGTGCCATGCACTGGCTCGCCGCACAAGTCCCACTATTAGTTTTTGATGCAAGTTTTATGCTGGCTTCATTTGCCATTTGTGTTGTTTAGTTGGGAAGTAAGCAGAAAGGAGTCTTTAGATTGTAGGGGATGGGTGAGGGGTGGGGTGGGTCAAAGGAGGGCACTGATTGATCCCTGGCTTGGGACAAGAGTGTGTCACTATACTCTTAGTGGCATCTCCTTTGTCAAAACATAGCCAAGATGTGAAATTAAAATCGTAGTTCTGTTTATTTGAAAATTCTAATAAATACTTGGACTTCCAAAAACTTTTGCTCTTCCCTCCCACTAAAAGAAATGTATGTATCTGGTAGACCTATTATTTAGTGTGAAGAGTTTTGGGGGTCATGAGCTGATGAAGTTTAAATTGTGTTGTCTACTCTCAATTTGTACCCTCTCTACTAGTCTTGGAACAGCGCTGAAAAGCAGTGTTGGCTGTTTCCTTAGCTTATCATCCTGCTTCTGGGAAAGGAATTGCATCTTCAAGGGTCCCAGTGCTCAGAAACAGCACCAGGGGATTTGGCACTAAATGCCAGCTCACTGTTCACATGTCTTACTCTTCTTGTTGCCTGGCTTAGAGCATTCTAAGGTTCTTTCCAAATAAAAAGGGAAATAAAATAAATTTAACAAAGTGAAAAACACTTTCTTCCAAATAAACTTTACCTTTATGGTATGGATTGAAATTGCTTTGCAGGAAAAGTTACTACTCCTGAAAAGGGACCTTCAGTATTAATAATAAGTTGTGCATTTTTGAATGATCTGAATGTTTTTACTGGGTTAGTATAACAATATGGTACTCCAAGAGTCCGGTTTTGATTGCTGATGGCATCTTTCAGTCAGGAAGATAAAACTGTGCCAAGAGAGTGTTTTTCAGTGAAATGAATGAATCCTGTTAATACGGTTAAGTGGAGACATTGTACAGATGTTTTCGTAACTTAAAAAAGGAGGCTTTGTCCAACACCAGAATTGTTGAAACTGATGCTGTTTTCCACTGCACCAGGATTCCGAGGAGCAACTGGGATTCTGAACGTCGTGGCTGCTTTTACTGGTGTGCAGTGTCATTACTGTTGAGATGGACTGGTTAGACCTGTGATTGCAGTCAACTCTGTCTCCTTCCTCAAAGCATGGAGAACCAAAAGAAAGCCCAGAACTACCCTGCTTACACAGAATACTACAGGATATTTCTTAGAGGATATTACAGAGTATTTCTTTGACATAAATTTACCATTAACTCTGCCAGTACTCACCTCATTTAGGCTTGATAAAATACAGGTTCCTGTATTTAGGGCAGGTATACCATTTCTTGATCACAGTGAATTTGCATGTCTTAAATTTTGGTTATTACTAGAGAGTTGTTAATACTCAGAAAGTTAGAAATGAATTTTTTAATTAAAATTTGTTTTTTGTTTATAAATTGCAGCCACTGGGGAAACAACAGTGAGGTTGTGCTCTTTTCTTGGACCAGGACATGTGTCTGTGTGTCTGTGTGTCTGTGTCCATGAGATTTCTATAACCAGGACGTGTGTGTGTGTTGTGTTTGTGAGAGAGATTTCTGTAACCAGGACACGTGTGTGTCTCTCTCTCTCTCTCTCTCTCTCTGTGTGTGTGTGTGTGTGTGTGTGTGTGTGTGTGTGATTTCTGTAATCTTCTAGAACACTGTAACTTGTGAAACAGTAGCCTAGATTTTTCAAACAGCAAACAGAACACGGTGGAATAGTTAATGAGTTGACTCTTTTGCTTTTCCAAGTGTTCACTACCCCATCTGCACTGCTTGCAGAGGGCTCACTCACTGCTAAATCTGAGTCCAGGCCATCTGGAGGGATCAAAGGTATGGGAGGGCCACCCCCTCGGGGTGCAGAAGGCCTAGAGGGTGGTGTCGCAGCAGGATTTCCGCCTTCTGCATTGCACTATGCAGTCCCCAGGAAACCGTGAGGCCTTGCCATTCTCAGCCTCTGGGGAGCAGAGTGGAGTTACAGCCCTCTGGGAATGTTTTGCAGTAGTTTTGTAACTATATTGCTATATAGTTCAGTTCCTTCCTGGCAAAGAAATATTTACTGTTTCGGTATTAGGAGTCAGCCCACATAAAGTCTCTTAAGACTTGCTTAGAAGAAAAGTCATCCTTTGTGGTTTTTCAAAGAAGAAAACACCAAACTGCCCCCCGCCCTTTCCACTCCGCACACGCAGTGCTAATTGGAGGCTCCTGCTAACCTCCTCGGCCTAGAGCAGTCGGCCTACTGTGAGGCCTGGCTTCCACATGTTGTAGTTGATTTGTCATTTCCACCTAGTGCTGGATTAATGCCTTGGTTGGTCTTCTCACCTCAGCTCTAAAAAAAAAACTGCTTAGCCTGAGCCACACTCACTTGTGTAGCTAGTTCTCCAAAAGGCTGTTATAACCATACTGTGATTTTGCCATGACTGTGTGATTTTAATATTTCTCAAATGTTCTTTTAGCCTGCCCTAGATTAAAGTAGATTTAAAATTGTTGGAAATATCTGGAGAAGTTTCCATAATGGAGATTTTTGCTTTAAGAGAAATGAAAATTGGCTGTAATTGATCTTATAGCTTCATTCGGGCCCAGTCTGCACTAAATAATGCACATCCATACACATAGGAGGAAGCATGCAGGACAGTTAGCCCAGGCAGCTAATTGGGTGAGGTTGATTATTTAACAGTGACTGAAAAATGCAAATAGTTCTCATTTTAAAGTCTTTCAACAGGTCAGACCTGAGGCTCACACTGCCCACTGGAGGGAGCAGTCATTTCTTCTGAGCCCTGCTCAGATAGAACTCAGCTTATTTTGCTGTATTTTGCGCTGACAGTGAACAGAACAGCACCTCCGAGTCAGGCTCTGAGCTGTGGGGTGAGCCCTGTGCACGGAGACCTCAGCATCCGGGACAGCTGAGGAAAGCCTCGCTCTGTGCTGCCATTGTAGCTGCTCTGGCAGGCAGAGTGTTGGTTTTCCATGTCACTTTAAATGTCACCCAAAGCAGTGAGACATCTGGGATTTTAAGGTAAAAACTGCAAATCTGGAGTGTGGACTTCAGCTCTTAAAAAATAACTTTCCTTTGTGTCGAGTTTCCTGAGCTCACCACAGGTCCTGGGAGCCCCAGGATTCTAGATCGGCCCTCCTTGAAGGCCAGCAGCCTCCTACCCTGCCTCTAAAAGGGCAGCTTCACCTGTGACCATTAGCTCCAGAAACTGTTTCTTGTCTTTAGCTGGTACAGACAATGGTACAGACAAGGGATGTGGGAGGCTGCCTCAGGACATCTGAGAAAATGATACCTCTCACCTTTAGATTAATCAAATAGTTTGTCATCCTACTCCCCTGAAAAATTAATAAATAAAAAGAAAGGGAGACTTTGGTTTGATTTTTGATTCAGGCACACTCCTGAGCAGAGGGTGCCAGTCACAGGATTTTTGCAGTATCAAACTTGCTACGGAAGAGGCATGTCTTTCCCCTGGAGCTTTGTTTACACCATATGATCTCCTCCTAGAAAATGAAAAAGTCCAACCTGATGAGGGGAGCTGGGTAAAAAGTCACCTTAACTCAGAATTCAGCCCACTCTGAAAGAGAGGCTCTGCTGCGGAAGAGTGCTTTGAGCAGAAAAGCAAGATTAATCTCCAGAAGGAGGAGCGAGCCATTTGTTTCTGTTCCTCCAGTAATCAGTTTTATTACTGGAAGCTTCCTTTGGCTACGTTCTCAAATCATAACTTCCAAACTTATTTGACTCTAATTGGAAGCCACCAAAACACCCAAAAAAAGGCATTTAAGCCCTTTAAATGATACAAAAACACCATTAGCCGTCATTTTGCTTGAGGTATTACCACCCCCGATAGATGTAAAATTCTATTAATCCTTGAGTCTGCGGATGTAAATGCTGGTTCCAAAATAATCATCTCCCAGATTGCTTATCATCGAAGAACATTACCTGTGGGGTGTACCTTTCAGTGAAGAGCACAACAGTAGAACAGCTCTTCTGGGCTTGAAGTTCCACCTAGGCATTTAGATCAAAATCATGTTTTTGGAATGCCTGGGAGGTGTGGGGGAGCAGGATGCCTCGATCCAAATGCTGGCCTTTAAGCCTGTACTCCTTTCTCTAGTGCTGGGTAAAGTGTCCCGTCTTGAGGAAATCATTTTACCAGTAAGATTACCTGTAAGGTGATGTGGGTCTCTGTTACCTAAAGCACTGGCACAGCTGTGTAACCTCTCGCTTCTTGTCTCATTGATAAAAAGCTTTCCAGGGTTCAACTTTGATCTTTTAACCTCCATTTGTTGTGGAGAAAATGTGTCAGCAATAAATGATCCAGGAACATACAGTTTAGGTTACTTACAGCAGTGTAACAGCGATGACTTGTGCGAGGGCAGATAGAGGCTGGTTACAGAGACACTCAGGTACGGACCCATCTGCTCCCCACACAGCCTCTGCACGGAGCAGACCTGGAGTTAGGTCTTGGATAACTTCCCAGAGTGCTGAGGAGAAGGGAAGGCGTAGAGGGCCTCAGAGCAAGAGGTGTAGATTCTTCTTAAGAACACCAAGGAATTGAGAAGGGAGATGACAGGTATCTAAGCTACAGCTCACTGACAAGAGCTCGCCCTTTGATGTCTTCCCACATGGCCCTGAGCATTTATCCTCAGAGTTTCCCAAGGGGACTCTCCCCATCAAAACTTAATTTGCTTCAGGTAAGTTGCATGGCTTCTGAGAACCTCCCTTGGAAGATAGACACAGATGTGCTGTTCAGGGTGCAGATCCACAGGAAGCCCCAAGCCTAGCAACGTAGTGAGGCATTGTGGCATTAGTGGATAGAAGAGTAATTGACCCATTCAGCTGTGAAAGAAGCGCAGTATGTGGTACAGTTTTATAATGCCAGATCCGTTTCATTGTTTTATGGTGTGAACACTTTCAGGCTGTTTTATAATCAAAGAAAGGTTGGGTGACTAGCAATTTAACTAGAATGTCAGATTGCAGTTAGTGCATCTGTGTTAAGAAAGACAGCTACCAACTGGCCGTGCACTTCAGTCAGGCCCACTGGAGGATGTTAGGGGCTGTTCTAAAATGAAAGTGATACACATGTGAAGCAAGCGCCTCTCAACTACTGAAGGGTATCAGGGAGAACAAGCGGAGGCCTGTTAGCAGCATCTTCATACCTTGTTCCTGCCGACCCAGCCTTTATTTCAAAGGCCTTGTCATCCTGGGTGGTGGCCTCGGTAGGGGCTGGGCCCTGAGGAGGAAACAGGCTGCAGCTCTGTTGGCTAAGCTGCAGGATCTGGTCTCCAAACAGCATAAAGGGTTTCAAAGAGATTTCCTCACTGTGATCACCTGCACTCCATCTGCCATCCGCATCAGAAGATTCCTGGGGCCAGTCCAATCTTAGAAGAATTAACTGTGCTCCCTCCTGTCTCGCAGGTGTACCACACAGGCACGCCTCCCTTGGGCGGATGTCAACAAGGGTTTCCAGAGAACCTCCCACCCCCTTGAATGAAGCAAAGTAGCCAAGATATATTAACTTTTTCCAAATTACAGAAGTTCTTTGTCCCTTCCCCTAAGTGCTCCTACATTTTAGCTAAGGCTGAACTGTCCAAGCCCAGTAATGACCCCAGAACTGAGACAGAGCAGAAAGCACACACACCCAGAGACCAGGCTCCTGGGTACCACTCAGTGGCTCAGGTGCACATGCCCTGACCCCGTGGAACTCTACCACTGTTGTTTTCCATCAGGACCTCCCAGAAAGGCCTTGTTAGGTGACCTAGTCCCGTGGCCAGCAGAAGTAGAGTGTATGTATCAGTGTTTAGGCACTGTGTTTTGTATTGGTAGAAAGGGTAGAAAAGAACAACCAACAGTCATCCTTGGAGCAGAGGGTGGCAGGAATAACCCTGGCTGAGCTCAACAAAACAGGAATCCAGGTGTTGGCACTTGAAGGAAGGAGGGGTTGGTTATGTTCATTAAACCTCTTCCAACCTGGTGCTTGGTGTATAAAACAGGAGCTCTGGAGTAAATACTGCCCTCACCCCTAATCCAGAGGTTTTCTGGGATTTAGAAATTTCACAATGCAAGGGTACTTGGTCTTGTTTTCAGTGTTTTCCTTTGTTTCCAAGACTGCATTGCTTGGTACTGCGTGGAAGATCGGGCTTGCTGTCTGCCCAGGCCGGGCCTCCTCCCGGGGTCCTCGCGGTGCCTGTCAGGAGGACCTCACAGCGCTCCCAGGAGCTGAGGGGGAGTGGGAATGGGTCCAGAGGAGGCAGAAGGAAGCGGAGTTTCCCTATTTCCTTTCTTCAAGGAAGGTGTCTGGGCTTCCCCACACCTCTCTTCGCCATGGGTGCAGGGTAGATTTGACTGGCAGCAGCAGGATAGTCAGGTTGTGGAGGAGGCTGAAAAGGAAACTGGGTCCAGTCCCAGGTTTGGGTCTGAGACATAGGCACAATAGATGTGAGTCCCACTCCCCCATTTCCCCTGATAGGAGCAGTCAGGTCATGTGTACCCACTCCCCTTGTGTATTCAAGTGTCCCTTTACGTAGTGCCAGCAACAGAGGACAGACATTTCCCTCCTGTAGTCTGGACAGAGCTTTGGTACTACCCCTAAAATTCCACCACTCCCATATCCTACCCCTTTTTGTAAAAACAAATGCTTAAACCTGTGAGTGTACAGTTCTTTTCTATGTGTTAATCAGTTTCTTTCCATTTGAGCTGTGTGGGAGGGAAGGGCATTGGAATTGTAGGTTGTAACCTTGTGCCAACCAATAAAACCAGTATTTCACACACATTGTTAGTGTCTGGTCTCTTCTTTCTAGAGGTTTTCCTTGAGTCCTTTGCATCCATCCTCTTTTGATTTCACTGCTCTCCTCTCTGTTGTTTAGAGAGTGCCTGTGAAGACTTAGGGGGAGAACCCCGTGCAGGCAGTGAGCATCAGTGTTGTTCTCCCATGCCAATCCTGCTGCAAGGTGCCCAGGGAGACCTGGTGCTGGGGAGACGGCTGGCTCGCCTTAGCTAGGGAGGCATTACTGGGGGCCTGTTAGGGACCACCGCAGAAGAGCATGTGGAAAGAAGAGGGGAGCCACGTCAGGGACATCAAGGCAGCAGAGCAAGAAGTCACTTTCCTTTGTTGGAGAAGCAGTCAGCGTGGTGAACCTAGGGCTGGATGGAACCATTCTTCTGGAGCTGTGTGGAGGCGGGACTTGCAGGGTTCAGAAAGACAGGGGAACTGGCAGGGTGTTGTTAGTATGAGAGCAGGGCCCTGCCCTAATGACCTTAGAGTGAAGAACACTTTGAGCTCTAACAGAAAATAAAGTATGTTAAGGCCAAGTTATGAAAGACCACAGAAGCCAGGCCTGAGGAGTTCAACTTTATGTATGTGAAGCATTCTTCAGGATAGCAGTCTTGTGACATTAGCCATGTCTGAGGAAGAGTCAGCAAGGAGGTTGGACAGGAATGGTCTGGAAGCTGTGTAGTATTGTACAGGAAGCAGTGCAGACTTGGAGTGATTCTGGGAGCAGAGAGGGCACTACAGAGCAAGAGGGAACTGTCACAGACAGTCCAATCAGAGAGAGGCTGTCCTCTCTGGGACATGACTTTGATGGTGTCACCACTGGCTAGATTTTGTAAGTCTAGAAACTCATTGGTGGTGAGCAACCCGGAGAGTCACTTCCAGGGCAAGATTCCCGGTAACAGGGCAAGATTCATAGTAACCTGACAAGAGATTGTCTAGTGGGTAGTCAGAAAATGGACAGAAGTTTGCTTACTCTACAGTAATACCCTGATGACTTTATTCCAGCATTGGGTAAATTCCCTACCAACTGGTTATAATAACTTTCTTCCCTAATATTCTAATTCTTTTGGCTTCCTTTGCCCATCCCATGCTGACCAGACCTCTTTCCTCTATCAGCACATTCTGCCAGATCCAGTACACATGGTGAGGCTTTAAGTTTATAGTTGCTAATGCAAACGCAGTGCTCACAAAGCCACTAACTAACCCTAACTAACCTCTAGTTGGGATTTGGGAGTTCTAGAACCTTCCCATTCACCCACCATGTCAGGTCATCGTGGGCCATTTTACAAATGATCCATGACCACATGTGGATTGTTCATTTCATTCTCAGAGATTAAGTATACATTTCAGTACTATCTTCTTGCACTTGGTCTCCCAGCAGCCTATACAGAGGTCTTGTGGCTAGAGAGAGAGAAAAAAAAAATCTAAAGAGGCCCCAAAACTTGGAGCATGGGTGACGAGAGGAAATCAGCATGAACGATACCAGGGAAGTTCTGACGTTGCTGAAGCCAGCACCAAGGACAATCCACCCGCGTACATGATGGCTCCTCCACCCTTAGTTGACAGGCCAGTGGCAGCTCTGGCCATTGAGCCAGATAGAGTTGGCAGACTCCTTGCTCATCCCCCAGTCAGGCTGTCTCCTATCCTCTGGAGAGCTGATAATCTTGCCAAAGAAAGCCTGGTGTTATAAACCACAGCCTTGTTTGTTTTCTGGATTTCAGACAGATTTGAGGTGCAAAGGGTTTATTTGTTCTTCTTGGTCTTGTGACACCCAGCTAACATCTCAGCGTCTGAGGATGAAGCATGAGGTTACCATGTTCTATGCTCTGAATACCAGCAGTATGCTGGACTCCGGACACAGTCCTCACAGAGGTACCTGCTTGGGTGATAGATGGCATGAAATGGGAGAGATGATATCCTGAGGGCAGTGTCAGAGGCAGTTCAGGCAGGAGGACCAGAGAAGGATCGGATGGAGGTAAGAGATGTGGAAAAGGGTGAACAGGCAACCATTCATTGAAAGGCCACCTGGTGTGACTGAAGGTGTGTGTGTTGGATTAGACCAGGGCTCAGATCTCAGCTAAGCTTTGGACAAATTACCATCCCAGCTTTCTCCTGTCTGGTGGGAGAGACATCGGCTTCGCAGGATTGTTGGGAGCATTAAATATGTGAAAGGTGTATGTATGACAGGTGTATGGGGTGTGACCACTACACAGTGGCTGGAACACGTTTGAGGACGGCCAAGTGTTGAGGTAAGTTCACAAAATAAGCCACAGCAGATACAAAGTATTCCCGTGCAAAAGGAAAGATGCATGAAAGAAGGCTGAGGGGCCAAGTGTCTCTCCCAGCAAAGTCAGAGAGGTCTCCCAGGAAGTGGCCTCTTCTGAGGGGATCCCTGGGTTGTGGGAAAAGACTGTGTGAGAGCAGGGCACTGTGCTCGGGACAGGGAGAGCTGGGCTGGAACGTGATGTGCTCGAGACAGGGAGAGCTGGGCTGGAACGTGATAGGGAGAGGGGGCAGGAAGAGGTGCCACAGGAAAGGTAAGCTGGGGTCAGGTGGCTTAGCAGGCAAAGCCTGAACTTGACTCCGCAAGGCTGGGAAGCCAACAAAGGTTTTTAAAAACAGCAGTGACTGCATCAGGCTGAACATTTTTGAAAATGATTATGGTTGTCTAGTGAGTGCCCGGGTGTTCCAGGACTGAAGGCCAGGCCCTGTATTCAGTGCTGTGTGTGTGTGTAATCTCTGCAGTCCTGTGAAGTGCACATGTGTCACTGTCACCATTCTATGGTAAAAGTAAGTGGAGTCATAGGGAAGTACTTTCTAAAGGAATGTGGTCAACTAATTCTAAAAATTACAGGTTCCGAGAATGTCTAAGACAGTTTTGAAAAATGAGGGTGGGAAATCCTCTGTGCCGTCGCTATCGTGACTTAGTATAAAGGTATAGTAATGTGATAAACAGAAAACCCTGGTGGTGTAGTGGGTTAAGTGCTACCACTGCTAACCAAAAGGTCAGCAGTTCAAATCCACCAGGTGCTCTTTGAATACTCTATGGGCAGTTCTACTCTGGCCTCTAGGGTCGCCATGAGTCGGATCCGACTTGAGGGCACTGGATTTTTTTTTTTAATGTGATAAACAGAATACAATGGGAGTAGAAGGGAGCAAGAAACAGACCTGCATACCAAGGAGCTTGCTCAGTAAGAGCCGGGGAGACCTGCACACAAGGGAGGTGAGATGGCGACTTCAGTTGGTGGTGGTTCAGACAATTGACTGTGCAAGTGGAAAAAATCAAATGAGATCCCCACTTCACGACATACAAATGTGAAAAACTAATCCCCCAGAATTACAAAAGTAACATCTCCAAGGTCATACAGGCAGTAGAAGACCTGCAGACAAACATGATGGGTCTGACCGCTACCCACTTGGCAGTCCTGTCCTCTAGTCACTTTGGAGTGCAATGGACCAGGGCAGGCAGAGACTGGAGGTAAGGAGATGATGAATGAAGGCTGTTTGCATCAGAAGGAGGGACTTCCGCGTGCTCTCACACCACCTCCCCGTCAACAGGTTGGCCACTGATGATTATTAAGGGTGTGTGGGTGTCACTGTGTTTAGGTGGGTGTGAAAAGGATACCAATAAGAGCAGAGAACTGTTATGTGGAAAAGCTAGAAGGAGTTTGGGGGTCATCTAGTCCCACCCTCTTATTTTAAAGCTCTGGAAACAGATGCCGAAGAGGGAGAAGGGATATTTCGTCAGCATTTGAGCCTGGAAACCTGAGCAAAGATTACAGACCACTGGCCATGCTGTAAATAGCTCCTGTCTCTATAGACGTGAAACATCCTTTTTTAAATGGTTAATGATAAAAAAAAAAAAAAAGCCTGTGTCTATCTCATTCTGACCACCAAACTAGTCTCCAGCTGGTCCTCATGGTCTAAACCTCGAGGCCGTCACTTCATCTCTCATACACCATTGATGACCCCATCTCTCTTGTCCTCATGTCCTTCCACTGCAGTCTCCCTGCAGAATTGTAGCCCTGAATCCATCCATTCCTACCCCTTCCTATGTGAGAGCTGAGCCTGTGCAGGAAAAGCCTGCAGATTGGGGTTACCATGGGTTCATGTACCTGTCTGCAGAGCCTCAGTGCTGGTCATCAGTGCTAAGTGGCCATCGCAAGTCTAAAAACCACTTGGCTGTTCTTACCTGACTTCCCTAGTGGCCTCTCCCTCCCTGGGTCAGGCTGTAGTCTCCTCAGGAGGCTGCTCCACCCCACCCATGTGAGCCTTCCACACACTCCAGAAAGACATTTCTCAAGCAGAGATCTGAGCAGCTCTGTCTCCTGCCTGAACGCCTTCATTGATAAGCTCAAGCCTTCAGGGTAAAGCTCAGCTCCTTAAAATTAGTACTTAAACTGGAAGTAAAGAGTGGAAAAGAAGAGTGTGTTGTCACAGGGTGAGGAGAACTGAGAGAGTTGCAGAGAGGCAGGTGCATGGGGTTTTAAATAGCAAATTGGACTGGAAACTTTCACCTAATCACAATAAGACATTTTTTTAAAAAGTTATTAGTATCTATTGTGACCTGGCCACTGCCCACCTCTCTAGACTCATTTAGTTTTCCCCAATAATACTTTTATTGTGGTCTAGATGAAGGTTTGCAAAGCAAATTAGTTTTTCATTAAACAATGACTACACACATTGTTTCGTGACACTGGCTGCCAACATCAGGCATGTCAACATTCTCCTTTTCTCAAACTTGGGTTCCCTATTACCAGCTTTCCTGTACCCTCCTGCTTTCTCATCATTGCCCCTGGTTCAGTGCGCACGTTCAGTCTCACTTTATTTTATGGGTGCAGTAATATTTGGCTGAAAGGCTTATACATCAGGAGTGACCTCAGTACTGAGTTAAAAGGGTGTGGGAAACCATACTCTTGGGATTTCTTTCATCTCTTGTCAGACCAGTAAGTCAGGTCTTTTTTCCTAACTTGGCATATTGTTCTATGTGTATTTCTAGCTCGGTTCAGGACCCTCTATTGTGATCCCCGTCAGAGCAGTCAGGGGTGGTCGCCAGGCACCATGTAGCTGTGCTGGACCCAGTCTGGTAGAGGTTGTGGTAGTTGCGGTTCAACTGTTCCATGGTTTAAGCTTTCCCTTGATTTTCTTCATTCTCCCTCATCCCAGAAGCGGGGGACCAGTGGAGTATCTTACCTACATTCCTTTCCTGCCACCTGCCCTGCCCTTTTCTCTTGGTCTCCTGGGACTTTTTGCAGTTCTCCAAATGCACTGCAAACCACTGTAAATTTGCACATGCTGTGCCCTTCTTGGAGAAAGATCCTTGAGATACTTGCCCAAGACTGGGCTGTATGTCCCCCCTAATAAACATAGCCTCATTAGGGAAAATACTGCTCACTTTCTCCCTGGTGTCCAGCAAACTGGTGCCTAGCAGGTATTTGGGAAATGTGGACTGAAGGAAGCAAATGGTATTTTGGTCCACAGCACAAGGGAATGTATGCCCAGTGTCACTCAGCACCGCCTTACACACAATACACACACACACACACACACACACACATTTTCCCCCAAGTCTGGAAGCAGATAAACAAGAAGAAGTCCGACAATGCTGCCCCCTTGGTGCTCTCTGCCTGGTGTTCTCTGAGCTGCTCTCAGGAACTAATAATGATGTTCAATAAGTACAGTACCCACTGACCACCTGGAGCAAACACTCCTTGGAGGTCTCTCTTCTGAGTCCCCTTTGCCCGCTTTCTCTTCCTGCCTTGACTTAAAAACCTAAACCCATTGCCTTAGAGTCAAGTCCAACTCACAGCGACCCTATAAAAACAAAACCAAACCCAGTGCCATTCAGTCAATTCTGACTCATAGCGACACAGCAGCGCAGAGTAGAACTGCTCCATAGAGTTTCCGAAAAGCGCCTGGCAGATTCGAACATATGACAGAATAAAATTGTCCCATAGAGTTTCAAAGGATCACCTAGTGGATTTGAACTGTTAACCTTTTTAGATTAGGACCAACAGCACTTAACTACTATGCCACCAGGGTTTCCACCTTGACATGAAGCCAAAAAACCTACTGTCATTGGGTTGATTTCCGACTTACAGTTAGAAGGGTGACTTTGCAGGTGAACGAAACCCCACTTCCTGCTACTCATATTTGTCGACCCAGGATCCTGTGAACTTTTCCAGGCACGGAGCAGGAGCTAATGGGAGGATGGTCACTTCTTGGCAGGAAGGTAAGTTTGGGGGAGATAGGGAGTATTTACGGTAGAAGATAAGGGAGTCAAGGGGACTTTGTTTTTCTTGGGGGGAACTTGATCTCAACAAGTTGAGTGGATTAATTTTATACTGTTTTGTAGACTCCATTCAATTTTCTACATCAATATTGTATCTTCAGTCTTAGTTTTCTTTCTAGTCTGTATTCCTTTTATTTATTTTTCTTGCCTGATTCACTAGCTAGAACTTCTACCACAATATTAAATAGTGGTAGTTAATGCAGACATCCCTGTCTTGTTCTGCTCTTAAGTGGAAAGGAGTCAGTCTTCTACTGGTAAGTATATTAACTATAGATTTTCTATAAATGCCCTTTATCAAGTTGAGGAAGTTTTCTCTTTTGTTCCTAGTTTGCTGAGATTTTTATAAGAAATGAATATTGTACTTTTCCACACCTACCAGTTTGATCATGTGGTTTTCTTTTTTATTAAGTTGTTCTGCTTCACGTTGTGATAATTTTGGTAGGTGATATGAATCAAGGAATTTGTCCATTTCCTCTAGGTTTTCAAATTTGTTAGAGTACAGCCTTTCATAATATTCTGTTATGATATTTTTAATTTCTGTTGGATCTGTTGTGACCACTCCCCTCTCATTTCTAATTTGGGTTGTTTCCTTTCCTGTTTTTCTTTAGTAAGTTTGTCAATTTTGTTGATCTTTTCAAAAAACCAGCTTTTGGTCTTTTCAATTTTTTCAATTGTCTTTCTATTCTCTAATTCATTTAGTTATTCTCTAATCTTTATGATGTGTTTTCTTCTGTTGCCTGAGGGGTTCCTCTGTTGTCCTCTCTCTACTTGTTCAAGCTGTAGGGTTAGTTCCTTGATTTGGTGGTTGTCTTTTTTAATGTGTTGAAAGAATGAGTTACACTTTTTTAAAATATTAAACCAACTCTGAATTCCTGGGATAAACCCTACTTGGTCATGCTGAATTATCTTTTTCATATATTAATTCGATTTACTAAAATTTCATTTAGGATTTTTCATCTGTGTTATGAGGAATATTGATCTATAGTTTCTTGTAATGTCTTTGGTTTTGGTATCAGAATACTACAGGTTTCATGAAATGAGTGAGGAGTATCCCTTCTGTTCAGTTCTTTGGAAGTGCTTTTGTGTAATCTATCATTTTATTACTTATTATCAGGTATCATTTCTTGGTATTATTTCTTTCTGTGTGTGTGATTAAGTGAAAGTATAAAATCCAAATAGGTTTTTCATGCCCACCTATCTGCAGCTACTTCTGCTGTCTCCACCGGTGATGCACACTACTCCTTTCACTCTGTATGCCTAGTATCCTCTTAAAAAGTGTCTTTCCCCGCCTCTTCCCATCTAGAAAGAGACCAGTAGGACAGCCTCCTGTAAATGCATAGAACCATAAAGTATGCACACCATATGGTCACATTGTGTCCCCAAGTCCAGTCCACTCTTGTCTGAAGAGTGGATTCATTATTGGTTTCCCATCAGGCACAGCAGTAGGTCTAGGCGTCCTGTTTCCAGGGGATCCTCCAGGCTTTTGGACCATCAATTCAGGTCTTTTAGTAGAGTTCTTGGGCTGCACATCTGTTTTTCTCATGTTGCCTCAGAGACTTCTACATTGTGTCCCCTGTCACAGCTGTCTTTTGTTGTGGCCAGACACCACCTGCTTCTTCTGGTCTCATGTTGATGCAGTCTCCCATTCATATGGGTCCTTCTGTCTCCTTGGCTCTTCTTCCCTGCTATCTTTGTTGTTTTTCGTGATCATCTGTTCTGGATGAGTTGAGACCCTTTGGTGTACCTCAGATGGCAGCTTGCTAGCTTGTAAGACCCCAGACACTGCTTCTCCTGGTATTATTTCTTTCACAAATATTTGTTAGACTCTACCAGTGAGGTAATTGGGACTGAAATTTTCTTTATAAGAAAAGTTAACTGCTGTCATTTCTTTAGTAAATATTAAAAAAACAAACCCACTGCTGTTGAGTCAATTCCAACTCATAGTGATCCTATAGGACAGAGTAGAATGCTCCATAGAGTTTCCAAGGAGCACCTCGCACAGTCAAACTGCCAACCTTTAGATTAGCAGCTGTAACACTTAACCACTACACCACCAGGGTTTCCAAACAGATATAGGGCCATTCAAATTATCTATTTATTCTTAAGTTCACTTTGGTAATGTGTGTCTTTTAGTTATTTCTCCCGTTTTATTTGTTACCGAATTTACTGGCATAAAGTTCCTAATATTTCCTTAAAATATTCTTTTATTATCTGTAGAATCTGTAGTAATGCTACCTCTCTCATTTCTAATACTGGTGCTTTGTACCTTCTCTCTTTTTTCCCTGATGAGTCTAGTTAGAGGTTTATCAAGTTGGTATTTTTTTTTTAACCAAGCCTTTTCTCTATTTTTCTGTTTTCTATTTCATTAGCTTCTGTACTGATCTTTGTTATTTCCTTTGGTTTTAATTTGCTCTTCTTTTCCTAGTGCCTTAAGGAAAAGGAAATACTTGATTTGAGACTGTTTTTTTAAATGATAGAGCCATTCCTTGCTATAGTAGCTCTTAGACATCTCACAAATTCTTATATATTGTATTTTAATTTTGCATTCAAAATATTTTCTAATTATTATTTTTATTTCTTCTTTAATCGAGAAGTATATTACTCAGTTTCCAAATGTTTGGGAATTTTCCAAGCCTCTATTACCAATTTCTAATTTAATTCCACTGTGGTCTGAGAACATACTTTGTATGACTTGAATCCTTTTTAATTTGTTGACACTTATGGCCCCGAATATATCTGTTTCGTGAAATGCTCCATGTGAAAATGTGTTCTGTAAATGTCAGTGAAGTATGTTTGGTTAATAGCATTTGTATTGGTTTCCTAGGGCTGCTTTACCACAAACTGGGTGGTATAAAACAACAAAAACTTATTCTCTCAGTTCTGGTGGCTAGAAGTGTTGTTCCTCCCTTAATCACTTAAATGATTCTTGTCTAGTATCAAATTAGTAAATACTCTCTCTCCCCACCCTTGAAACCATCAAAGACTGTTCTCTTTTCTGTTTAAACCTTTCCTTGAGTCCTTATAATAGTGGTCTGATACAATATTTGATCTTTTGCAGCTAATTTCACTCAGCATAATGCCTTACAGATTCCTCCGTGTTGTGAGGTGTTTCTCAAATTCATCATTGTTCTTTATCATTGTGTAATATTTTGCTGTGTGAATACACCACAGTTTGCTTCTCCATTCTTCCATTGTTGGGCACCTAGGGTGATTCCATCCTTTTGGTATTGTGGACCATGTTGCAATCAAGATTGATGTACATGTATCTATATGTGTGGCAGCTCATATTTCTTTAGGATATGTGAGGTGTGATAATGAAGTTCACTAACTTATCCTTGAAAAAGTGTTACATGCCTCATTACTGAATATCACTACAGTCACCTTTGAAGTACTCCCCTTGGGAAGCTATGCAGCGATGCCAGAGCCTAGTCCACCCTTCAAAGCAATTTTGGAACTCTTTTTCTGGAATGGCCATCAGAGCTGGCATCATATTACTCTTGATGTCCTGAATGTCATCACAATGTCTTTCTTTCAATACTTCCTTTATCTTCGAGTAAAGAAAAAAATCACTGGAGGCCACATCAGGTGAGTAGGTAGAATGTTCCAATACTGTTGTTTATTGGCTAAAAACTCCCTCACAGACAACTATACAATTAAATTTGTGAACTTGCCACTGTGCCACCATATGCAATGGCCATTCCAGAAAGAGTTCTGAAATTGCTTTGAAGAATGGACTAAGTGCTGGCATTGGTGCATAGCTTCCCAAGGGGAGCACTTCGAAGGTGACCATAGTGATATTAAGCAATGAGATATGTTGCACTTAGAACAATTAAGTTTGTAGACTTCATTGTCAGATCTTGTATTCCTAGAAGTGGGACTGCTGGATCATATAGTATTTCTATGTCTATTTTGTTTAAGAGCCACCTTTCTTTTGACTAGTGTAAGCGTGGTGCATCCTTTTCCATCTCTGATGGTTAATTTTGTGTGTCAACGTGACTAGGCTATGGTGTCCAGGTGTTTGGCCAAAGACTAGATGTTGCTGTGAAGGTATTTTGTAGATGTGATTAACACCTACAATCACTTAACTTTAAGTAAAAGAAGTTAGCCTTGATAATGTCAGTTAGCTCACCCAATCAGCTGAAGGCCTTATGGGCAAAAACTGAAGTCTCCTAGAGAAGGAATAATTTCTCAAGATTCTAACATACAAATCCCAAGTTTCCAACCTGCCAACCTGCCTACAGATCTTGGACTTGCCAGGCGCCATAACCATGTAAGCTGGTTTCTTAAAATAAGTCTCTCTTTCTAATCTCCTGTTTGTCTGGAGAATTCTAATATGCCATACTTTTAAGGTATATGAGTCTTTAAAATGTGTTTCCTGTAGACAGCATACAGTTGGGTGTTAAAGACTGAATTATGTCCCCCCAAACTATGTGAATTCCTAACCTCTATGACTATGTTATATAATCTCATTTGAAAATAGGGTGGATCCAGCTCGAAGGCACTTGGCTGGCTTTGGCTTGCTATGTTAATGAGACCATATCAGTGTAGGGTGTATATTAAACCTACTCACTTTTTTAATTTATTTTGTTGTTGAGAATATACACAGCAGAAGTTACACTCATTCAGTAGTTTCTACATGTACATTCAGTGACACTGTTTACATTTTTTGAGGTGTGCAACCATTCTCATCCTTTCTCTTCTGAGTTGTTCTTCCTCCAGTAACATAAAATCACTGCCCCCTCAGGTTCCTACCTAATCTGTCACTGTGATCCCATACAGACGAACCAAAAACCCAGTGCTGTGGAGTTGATTCTGACTCATAGCAACCCAACAGGACAGAATAGAACTTCCCTCATAGGTTCTAGGAGCACCTGGTAGATTTGAACTGCAGACTTGGTTATCAGCCATAGCACTAAACCACAATGCCACCATAGGTAGGTCTTTAAAAAGCAGAATGCTCAAGACAGACATTTTTTATTAGTTATGCTAAACTACTGTTGGGTTTTCAGATTTCAGGGGATATTTTTGGTTTAAGGTTTAAAGATTATCTCAGGGCAGTAATTTAATGGTTCATCCAGTCTCCATGGCTCCACAAATGATGGAATCCATGAGGATTTCAGTTCTGTTCTGCATTTTCCCCCTTTTGATCAGTATTCTTCTATAGAATCTTTAATCAAAATGTTTAGTAATGATAACTGGCCATTATCCAGTTCTTTAGGTCTTGTGGCAAGGACAAATCTACTGACTTTTGAGATACAAAAAGGGCAGACTGGCCTACCCTGAGCAGAGGAGAAAGACATCAAAGACAAGAAAAATATGAGCCCAAGAGACAGAAAGGGACACATAATCCAGAGATTACATGAAACCAAAAGAAGTAAGTGGCACCTAGCCACCACCACCGACTGCCTCAACAGGGAACACAACAAAGAGTCCCTGACAAAGCCACTGTTTTAGTTAGTTGGTGCTGCTCTAGTAGAAGTACCACAAGCAGATGGCTTTAACAAAGGAAACTTTATTCTTACACAGTTCACTAGTCTACAAGTCCAAATTCAGGATGTCCACTCCAGGGGAAGGTTTCCCCCTTACTGACTCTGGAGTAGATTCCTTGTGTTGCTTCAGTCTTTGTCCAGGGAGCATCTTGGCACAGGAACCTAAGTTCTGAAGGACGCACTCTTCTCCCAGTGCTGCTTTCTTGTTGGTGCAAGGTTCCAAATTCTCTGCTTGCTGCTCTCCTTTTATCTCCCATAGGATGAAAGGATAAAGGGTGGCACAAACTACACTACAGGGAAACTCCCTTAGCAAGAGTGTTGCAGCCCAACTCTAATTCTCTTTTAACATAATCATCCTATCTGCTAGCCATAGGCAGACATGAAGATATATAGCATTAGAAAACACAAAATATTGGGAATAATGGCCCAGCCAAATGGCTACTCACATTGTTGGGGGACACAATTCAATCTATGACAGCCAGAGAAAAACAGGGTACAGAATTTGAACCCTATTAAAAGGACCAGACTTGACGGTCCAACAGACTGGAGGGTCCCTAGAAGATATAACCCCTGGACTGTCAGCCAAGAACTGAAACCATTCCTGAAGTTAGCTCTTCAGACAAAGATAGGACTGGACTCTAAGATATGAAATGACAGTGGTGAAGAGCATTCTTCTTGGCTTAAGTAGATACATGAGGCTAACTGAACAGCTCCTGTTCTGGATGAGATGAGAGGCCAGAGGGGGACAGAGCTGGCTAAATGGACACAGGAAATACAGGGTAGAAAGGAGGAGTGTGTTGTCATAGTAGGGGGAGAGCAGCTAGAGTTACATAGCAATGTGTGTGCAAATTTTTGCATTAAAAATTGACTTGGATTGTAGACTTTCACTTAAAGCACAATAAAACATTACAAAAAAAACAACAGCAGATTGGACAAAGAAAAGCACAGATGGAAGGAAAGATACATACCTTATGGAAATCTTCAAAGATTCAAGGAATATCAGGTCTACAGTAAAAGATCATCCCCCAGGGAAGGGAGAGAGCCTGCCCCTAGAGCCAGTGTCCTAAATTCAGACTTCTAGCCTCCTAAACTGTAAGAAAATTAATTTTGTTCTTTAAAACCACCCATTTGTGGTATCTTTTACAGCAGCACTAGCAAACTAAGGCATTGGGTCTTGATCCAATCTAACAATCCTCACCTTTCAATTGGAGTATTTAGATCACTTACCTTTAATGTGGCTGTTGACACAGTTTTCAGTTTATCATCCTATTTTTCTCTAGTTGTCCCATCTGGTTCCCTTTTTCTTCATTTTCTGCCCTCTTTTGAATTAATCGAGTATCTTTTAATTATTGCATTTGTCTCCCTTTTTGGCTTATTAGCTATAAACTTTTTATTTTTTTAGTAGTCACTTAGAGTTTAACTTATCACAGCCTACCTTGAGATGATATTCTATGGCTTCATATGTATGAACATCACAGTATTATATTTAGATTTCTTTCTCAGTCTTACATTACTGGTGTCATGTATTTTATTTGACATGTTATAAACCCCACAACACACTGCTGTTATATTTGCTTAAAGTCAATTATTTTTTGAGGAGTTAAGTATTTTTTAAAAATGATATATTTACTCATGTAGTTACTTTTCCCAAGCTTCATCATTCCTTTAGATAGAGTCATATTCCTGTCTGATAATATTTTTTTCTGCCTGAAGAACTTGCTTTAGCATTTCTTTTAGCACAGGTCTGCTGCTGATGAATCTTTCCAGTTTTTTGGTATCTTAAAATATCTTTATTTCACCTTTGTTTTTGAGAGATAATTTTTCAAGATTGTCTAGATGGGCAGTTTTTTTGTTCAGTAGTTTAAAGATGTTGCTCCATTTGGATAGTTTCTGATGATAAATCTGATGTCATCTTTAATTTTGCTCCTCTGTACATAACATTTTTTGGAAAGATTTTATCTTACTGATTTTGAGCAATCTGATTATGATGTACTTTAGTGTAGTTTCCTTTGTGTTTTTTGTGCTTGGGCTGTGTTGTACATTCAGGGTCTATGAGTTTGTAGTTTTAATTAAGTTTGGAAAAAAACTAGCCATATTTATTTGAATGCTTTTTCTGTTACACTCTTTCTCACCTTTCCTTCTAGACCTCTAGTTACCTACACATTAGCCCACTTGAGGTTTTTCCACATCTTACTGAAGGGTCTGTTCATCTGTTTGGGGTTGGGGAAAGGGAATGTTCTTTTTCTCTCTCTGTTTCTTTTTTCTTTTTTAATATGACTGAGTGAAAATGTACATTCCCGTATAAATTTACATGCCCCCCTATATGCAGCTTCCACTGCTCTCCCAGCCCGGTAACAGCACACTATTCCTCTCTGCTCCATACATGTCTCATCTTCCCAACAGCCTCCTTTCCCCTCCTCTCCAGCCACTCTCCTTCCTCCAGCCAGAGGTCAGCAGGATGATATGTGTTTCACTTTGGATCGTTTCTGTTGCTATGCCTTCAGTTTCACTTATCTTCTGTTCTGCAATAACTGTCACTTATTCCATCCAGTGTGTATTTTTCATTTCCAACATTATAGTTTCATCTCTGGAAGTTCAATTTGAGTCTATTTTATACGTTCCATGTCTGTGTTTAACTTTTTGGACATATAAAACGCAGTCTTAACTACTTGTTTTAATACCCTCTCTAGTTCTAACATCTGTGGCAGCTTCAATTGAATAATTACTCTCCTCATACAGGTTGTATTTTCCTGCCTTTCTGCTAAGCCTAGCTATTTTCTTCTTGTATGCCAGACCTTCTGCATTTTATCTTGTTAAGGGCTGTATATTTCTGTGTTCCTATAAAACTTCTTGAGCTTTGTTCTGGTATGCAGTTACTTGAAAACAGTTTGGTATTTTCAGGTCTTGATTTTGTGATTTGTTAGTTGGGTTTGGAGGAGGAAGAGATGAGGATGAATGAGGCATTAGTGGATACACTGGCTCAGGCACTAACCTCAGCAGTATGTAGAAGGGGGCAGTCAAAACTCAAAGACAGACACAGTGCAGTATCAGCCTACAAAAATTGTGTGGCAGGGCAGCATCTGACCACCTCCAGCTTCACAAGGGAGAAGGAGACTCCAGATCAGCAGCCCAAAGCTGGTATCTTTCAGGCAGAGGTCAGACATGTCTCCTCTCTCACTTCTCTTTACCAATTCTGATACCAACCATCCCTCTCATGGTACTCTCTCCTTCTCTGCTGGGTTTGATAATTTGTTGCAGAGGCCACACTGAACTCACAGACCACACTCACTGTTAGGGGGCTTATCAGGGAAGTAAGAGGCTACAGTTCAGGATACAGTTCTCTGATCAAGATGGCCTCTTCTCGGCCATGCCCACAGGCACACTTCTCTCTGACCCCTCAGCCTCTTGGTCCTTCAGCCTGGCCTCTTGACCCTTTAGCTGGCCTCTGCCTACTCAGGAAAGTGTTACAAAGCACTTTTAGCTCTGCCATTAAGTGCCCAGAGGCACCCCATGCCCCCAGTAGTAACCCTCATGCCCAAAGGCGCTCAGCTTTCTCCCTCCATGGGCTGAGCGGCCCCACTGCAGCTGTCTCACATCAGTCTCCTGATTCCTACTGTCTCTTGTTGTCTTCCACATTATAGCTCCTCCTGGGTCTAGGTGGTTCTCAGCACAGTGATCCCAGGTACAAGGCAAGCACTCCACTCCTGGCTCTTTTTTCTTAGTGTTATTGATTACCTCACTTCCTACCTCTATAATGGCTCATTTTAAACCTAGCAGGATGGCAAAACTGAAAAATCCCCTCATTAGGGTTCCATACACTTTAGTGGTATGGTCCTGCCCCCACAAGGTACCATGCATCTTATTTACATTATTAGGAAGCTATCCGATCCTCTTGGGCCACAAGCACTTCATTTGCATAGTCCCACCCACTCATTTGGTGGAAGTTACCAAAACTGTGGCTAAAATCCATTGTTGTCGAGTCAATGCCAACTCATAGTGGCCCTATATATAGGTCAGAGTAGAGCTGCTCCATAGTTTCCAAGGAGCACCTGGCAGATAGGAACCACTGACCTCTTAGTTAGCAGATGTAGCACTTAACAACTACACAACCAGGGTTTCTGAACTGTGGCTTGAAGAGCCATATTAAGCAATTTACTGCACCACACAGTCTCACCTTAGTTCTCTCCTTCCCATGGTGGTGGCTGTATGAAGAGGGCAGAGAGAACTTGGGGAAGACCCTTGTGGTACCCAAAGCCTCCTCACATTACAAAATCAGGCCTAAAATGCAGCCCCAGAACAGCTGTCAACAGAGCTATCCAGAAAGAGACCCACCTGGCATCTTGCTTAGACCTGCCATTGCTGATCAAGCCAAGTGCCTTGTGAAGTCTTCACAACTGCTCAGGGCCTCAGCTTACTTATTTGTAAGCTGCTCTGCCTAGTTCACAGGATGTTCTGTCCTAGAAGTAAAGGAAGTAAAAAGCATGATGAGTCTCTGACCCTGAGACCCAGGTGCTCTGCACATACCAGCCTATCCAATCTAACCACCAGACGTGCTCCTAGAATGGCCTTGAGATTTGTGGTCAGAGGCCTTGCAGATGGGGACTGTGGCTGGTTGTGTGGGAGGTCAAGGAATCCTAGGTTCTAAATACCCATCACTTGCCACCCACCTCCCTGCAGGACAAGGCTTGCTCTGCCTGAGGATGTGGTCTTCCCACCATGCCCTGAGCTCTGACAGGAGCCTAGGGTGGGTAATCTCCTACTTTCTAGACAAAAAGGCCTGAGAGCACCACCAGGGTCACCTGGAACTTTCAGACCTAGGCACTTTTCTCCTTCCATCCCTGATTCCCACACTAGTCAGATGGTAATCTCTGAAAATGAGAGGCCTCTGGTCCCCAGTTGGGCAGCCTTGGCCCCAGACCTACCCTCACCCAACATTCTCTGGAAGAGCCTAAGAAAGCTGGGGCCAGCTGACCAGATCAAGCAGCTCACCCATGGCTGTGCCACTGGCTGCCTCTTGTGGACAGTGCCTGGATCCCAGTTCCTGATACATGCCCCCAAAGGCTCCTCTGATACAATGGGAGAACTGAGGTCATCTCTGTAGCCACAGACTCTCCTATAGACCCAGGAGGGCTCTAAGCCTGGTCAGCTGCCAGAACATCTATGTTCTTGGGCATGCTTATCCCACGCTAGAGTCGTGGCTTTTCCCAACTAGATTATAGGCTAATATTTACTTGAGGCGAGAATCAGATAATGCAGGTACCCAAGCCAAACCAAGCCCACTCCCCATCGAGTTTATCCCAACTCATAGCAACCCTACAGATAGGGTAGAACTACTCCATAGGGTTTTCAAGGAGCACCTGGTAGACTTCAACTGCTGATCCCTTGCACTGATTCCTTGTAGCACTTAACTCTTACCACTACTCCACCAGGGTTTCCACACAGGTACAGACTCCTTTAAAAAGTTACATTTTCAAAAAGCAATATGGTAAGCATGCAATTTTGGGAGCAGGGGCTGTATAAAATCATAACCACACACAGGTTATTATAGATTCACATGTAGTTGTAGGAAATAATAGAAATTTCTTGTATACTTTGCCTGGCTTCACCCAATACTAATGCAAAACTATTAAATCACAGCCAGGATACTGACACTAACATAATCCTCCAGTCTTATTCCGACTTTCCCAACTGAAAAACCAAACCAAACTCATTTCTGTTAACTGACTCACAGGGACCCTACAGGACAGAACAGAACAGCCCCACAGGGTTTCCAAGGAGCTCCTGGTGGATTAGAAACTACTGACCTTTTGGTTAGCAGCCATAGTACTTAACCACTAAACCACCAGGGTTCCCTTTCCCAATAAGTGTGTTTTATCTGATCACAAAAGCTTGGACCTAAGCCTACCTGCTTGGCAAGTTGCCTATGACCCTGGGGGACCTCTTCCCACTGCTCCGTCCGTTCCCTCCAAACCAGAAATCGGTGAACCGAGGACATTCAACATTCAGGGTATCATATATGTCAGGCTCTTTACCCATGTCATCATTTAATTATCACAACAGCCTGTTTTACAGACGTTAACACTGAGGCGCAGAGAGGGTGGATGGGCCTGAGGTCTCACTAGCTAGGAAGAAACCGATCCAGCTCAGCCGACTAGCCATGAACACAATCGAAGTCCCAGGACTAGGCGGCTTGGAGGATTCAACGAACACTAATGGAAGCTTGGAGGGTTCAAACACTAATGGAGCAGCGTCCGACGTTTGTCTCTGTCCTTGGGCGCCAACCAGGGAGAGGTAAGCGAGCTGGAGGCCACGTATACGAACCCTAGTTCTGAGCTCCAGGACTCGAAGCCAGGACCCTTGTCGGCCGCGCGAGAAGAAGAAAAACCGCGCGCATCTCCCCCAGCTCCTCCCCACTATGTAGCCCTCGGCTGCCCCCTGCCGCTGTGGGGTAAGATCCTGCGATCCCAGCCTCCCTGGTCTTCGCCCCGCCCACCCGCCTGTCTCCGGATTGGCGGCTCCAGAGGTCTCCGGGCTGTCCCGCCCTCTGTCGCCGGATTGGCTGCGCGCCTGCATGAAGCCCCGCCCACTACCCCGGGTCCTTTGATCACGCGCCTGCTGGCTCTTCCGGGGCTCGGGAGCCAACGAGGGCGTTTCTGTTCGGGCTGCAACGGCGGGAGGTAAGGCATGGCAGGCTTGGCTGGGCTGTGGGGCAATGGAATGGAATCACGGGTCCACGCCTCGGGATGATGCCAGAATGCCCGGGCGCGGGGCGGTCCCTCTGTGCGTCCCCAAACATTCTCCTCCAAGGCCTGAGCCTTCCAGTGCTGTGGGAGCTGCCGCCCGCCGCTGCTGGCTCGCGTCCTAGAAGAGGCCTGATACCCTCCTTACTCTGGCAGCCCCCCATGACTGGCGGACGCTAAGCACGAGACTGGGTGCAGATACGCGAGGTGCCCCGCGGACGTGGGAGCAGATAGCTCATACCTTGCTCTCGGACAGGGACCCAGGCAAACCCGGATAAGGGGCCTAGAAGTTTCTGAGCCTAGTCACCCCAGAGATCTCCTGTGTGCATATGACGATGTGAACTGACCTGTCCCACCTCTGCCCTGTCAGCAGCCCCAGGAAGGAGAGGAGGGACCTGGGCGGAGCCCAGGGTGGGGATCAAAGAAAGGTGACATCACTTTGCAGATACAGTTCAGCCACAGCTCTCCCTGCCCACTTGTGTTCACCCTGGCACATAAGACTGATGGGAGAGAAGGGACCCGGGCCGTGTGCTGAGGTGACACCAGGGACAAGGAGGGCAGAGAGCCCAGGCCTATATGACCAGTAACCTGAAGTGTGGTGATTAGATCTGGACAGAGACAAGCGCTTTGAAATGCTCCCACCTTACTCCTTAGGCTGCAGGGCAGGACCCACCTATGTGTATCGCATCTCCTCATTTGCCCCACTGGATGGGTGCCAGCTGTCCAATGGCCCCAGAAGGTCAGGGGCTGCAGCCAGGGCTCGAACTAACCTTTCCTCGGGAGCTGGGACCTGCAAGCCTTTGACCAGCACCTGAGCTGGGGCCCATCCTGATTGATAGTAGCTGAGCAGGTCCCACTCTGGGTCGGGACCTTCACTTGGTGCCCTTTACTCCCAGGATTTGTTGAGTTACTGGCGAGTTACACCCAGCACAATTACCTACGGGATCCCCAGTCCCAATGTCTGATCTAAGATTTTACAAATCTCCAGCTTTAGGGAGGGATCCAGATTGGAGGTCACCCTGGGTGAAATGGATAACCTCCCTTCCTCCTCCAGGGAGCCCGGTGGAGGCACCCTCCCGAAGCACTACACTGCCCATGCTAACTCCCCAGCCTTCCGGCTCAGGCTGCCACTGCCGATGTCATGAGTAACACCACAGTACCCAGTGTCCCCCAGGCCAACAGCGACTCCATGGTGGGCTACGTGTTGGGGCCTTTCTTCCTCATCACCCTGGTCGGAGTGGTGGTGGCTGTGGTAAGGAGCCACACCACACACACACACACCCAGGAACCTTTGCTAAAGCAGGGCTGGGTGGGCCTTGTGCATTCTGTACACAGCCTCTCTCAACCATTCTGCTGTTCTGTGGGTGAAGGGTGCAGTGGTGGGGCCCGTCTTGGTTGTGCATATCCCTGGGCTCAGCAGCCTCCATGGTGCTCTATTACAGGTCATGTATGTACAGAAGAAAAAGCGGTGAGTGTCCTTTGTTGGGGGACCCTGCCCCAGGGCTCTTTGCTGTTCTGCTGAAATTTCTCCCGGTAGCATCTGAGTTCTCTGTATACACACAGGATGCCCATCAGCCCTCCTGACACAAGCCTGAAATTCCCTACTGCCCCTCTCCCCACCCGAAAGTTACATTTTCCTGCTTCAGCCTCACCTTACCCTGGGGAAAAGGCTACAAGGCTACTGCAGGAATGGCCATGTATTCCTAAAACCCTGGCTTGCCCTGAAAAGAGATGGGAACTGTGAACTGCCCCTGCCTGGGGAGCAGAGCCCCATCAGTCAGGTGTGTCATAGAGGGGGCCCCGTGCTGAGCTCCCCCATCCCCCCAGAGTGGACCGGCTTCGCCACCACCTGCTCCCCATGTATAGCTACGATCCAGCTGAGGAGCTGCATGAGGCTGAGCAGGAGCTCTTGTCTGATGTGGGAGACCCCAAGGTAAGTACTGTAGGGGCAGAAACTGGGCAGGAGGCTGCTCCTTGAACCAATAAAGACCAAACCCACTGCTGTCATAGCAACCCTATAGGACCAAGTAGAAACGCATGCCCCACAGAGTAACCTGTAAAACCAGAGCCTCGTTCTGCCCCCAGTCCTCCCCTTTAGGACAGAGCACTGGGGTGCTTGGTTCTGCTCTTAGCCCTCCCCTTTGGCCCAGAGTCGTGTGGTACTTTGTGCCACTGGACGGAGCCCAGCCCTGTGGCAATCTCCTCCCCCCACAGGTGGTACATGGCTGGCAGAGTGGCTACCAGCACAAGCGGATGCCCTTGCTGGACGTCAAAACATGAACTGACTCCTTGCCCTGATCAGTTTTGGGGCCTTGAGGCGTCCGGGGACCCCTAGCCTGCTGCTTTCACCCTCTCACTTGCACTTACCAGCCCTTGCTGGGTACCAGGTCCCCATTCCCCTTCCCCCAGCAGTACTTATTTTCCAAACCCTGCCTGACAGGCAGCCCCAACTGCCAGCCCTTTATGAGCTGAGGGTGGGTGCAAATTGCACCCACCCTCAGGTGCTACTGGGAGAGCAGTTTTTCCTTCTCAGGGTGCAGGCAGCTGAGAGTTGTTTCTATGGTGAAAGGGCCTGATGTATATCAGTATATTTTGTAAATAAAATGTTTTGTGGCTAGGGGTGTGGCTGATTTCTTTAAAAGGTACTTAGGTCTCCTTCCCTGGAGCTGCCTTAATGTAAGGGCACTTGGGGCAGAGTACCTCCAAAGCACCACCCCACCCACTGGCTCCTTGGTTCCCACTTCAACTCAGCCTCTGGGGGTGCCTATCACACAAAAGGCTTCATTCAGTCCAGAAAAGGAATTTTTTTTATTCAAGTAACTGCAAATAGGAAACCAGAGAGGGGCCCCAGGCTGGGACAAATAATGGCTGCCCCCTCCCCAACAGAACAAGGGGAGAGGGTGGCCCCTACACCCTCAACGGTCAACATGGGCCTCCCCTCCTCACTCTGCTGCAGCATCCTAGGGGCAGGGCCCCAACTTGCTTGGGACTGGGGGTAGTCAGTAACCCAGCCTGCTGCACCCCAGCCCCCTACCCCTTGAAGAGTTCCTGGGGGAGGCTAATGTGGGCAGAACGGGGGAGGCAATGAGGATGACCATTTGGTGCTGGTAGCAGCAGCAGTGATGAAGGATGTCCCAGGATGAAACATTGAACCAAAAAACAACACAACTGTCCAGAGGTAGTTTGTGAACAGAGGAAAAGATGGAACCAGAACCTTGGGGTGTGGGGAGGAGCAGGAATGGTAGGAGTGGGCAAGGCTAGCTCCTTGGATTAGTGCCATCTGAAGGGGGACACTGAGCCTACAGCGGAAGCAGATAGGGTGGGTGTGTGGTCCCAGTCCATCTTAAGTGGCTGCCACAGACCCTGGGTCTCCTTGAACCCACCTGGATAAAGAGTGACTCAGGACCCCCATCAATGCAAATGGATGGGGAAGAGGGCTCAAATCCCCCCTGCTTTCCTTCCTGTGCCCCAAAGGAGGGTCACTGTCCAACCTAGCACAGCTACTTAAGGACGGTAGGGAAGGAAGTAAGGGAGGTATGTGAGTCCACCTAGTGACAGGGTAGAGGCAACCTCAGGCTGAATACCCACCTCTATTGGCCACACCTGCTGCTGCCAGTAAGGTGGAGTGAGGCATGTCGGAAGATGGGGCTTGGGCCCCTTTTAAGGCCAGGGGAGCCCACCCAAGCCCCTTTATGCAGAGCCGCAGGGAAGAGTGGGAGAGCGGGAAGACCCACACAGCAATGTCCCTACCCTGAGAGGGTGGGGACGCAGCAGGTGCAGGGAGCGGCTAAGTGGGACATTAGCCTTGTCCAGGAAGGCATGTTGGGGGGGGATGGGACGGGCTGCCGGGAACCGAACCAAAGGGAAAATTGCTCCCCACTGGGCTGCAGGGGGCCTACCGCAGCTGGTGTGCTACCCAGTGTAGTGTGTGGTGGTGAAGTGTGGGGGATGGTGGTGCCAGGACCGGGTGGTGATGTGTGGGTCTGGGGAGGACAGGGGAGTGGGAGCAGAGCGAAGCCGTCCAGTCCCAGAAGAAAGGGCTCCGGCTCCTCAGGTCGGGCTGGAGCCGAGTGCACAGCAGTGCTGTCACTGCTCCTCCTCCGAGGACTCCTGCGAGATGCCCTCTTCTTCCTCCTTCTCCTGCGGGTGGGACGGTGGTTAAGAACTGGGACTGGCCCTCCTTCTCTGCCCTCAGAGGCCTAGAAGGGGGTCGGGAGTGGGGGGTGGGCTGTACACCAGACTCACCCCCCTCCACCTCTCCCCCACTCCCCGGCTCTCCGGAGAAGGGGATGAGATGAGTCAGGGCTGAGTGTGTGGATGACTCAGCAACCTCCATGGCCGGGCTTCATTCATAAAAAAGGAGGAATTTAAAGAGGGAAAAAAAAAAAACACTACACACATGCTGCTTGGAACAGAGTCAGGAGCCAGAAGCCAGGCCCCCCCATAGCCCCCAGGCCCATGTGGGGAGCACCAGGGCAACAGAGCTGAGTGGGAGGGTAAGGAGGAACTGGGAAAGGAAGGGATGGCTAGAGTAAAGAGTACCCCCCAACCCCAACTAGGTGGTCTTGGTGTGCAGAGGCAGGTGCTGGGCAGAGTCGGATCCTGGAGCACCAGGCAGCTCGGGGGGTGGCCGTGGGCTGACCCTAGGCCAGGGTGGGGAGGAAGGGGAAGTGTGTGCCGCCGGGACTCACTCACTGGGCAGGAATGTCGGGATACCGCATGGGCCCACAGCCCCCGTGCCAGGCACAAACTCCAAAACAACTTGTTTCCTGTTACTCACTCCCAGGCCCAGGCAGCGCCCCCTAACCCCACCCTCACCCTAGTGGTGGCTCAGCTCGAGGAATGAGAACCTCGAGGAGTACAAGGGGCAGGCTGGGGGCAGGAAGAGGAAGGATGGGATACCCTCAAGTGTAATGTACCCCTGGAGGCAGCCCCCACCGCCACCACTGCCAGGTATTTGAAGCCCAGAAGATGGATGACACTGCTGTTTCCCTGAGAGAGATGGTGGGATCCCATCTCACTCCCACCCAGCACAGAGACCCCTAGGGCTGAGCCCTCTGCTGTTTTCCCCAGCTTTGTCCTTCCCTCAAAGAACCCTGGTGAAGAGAATCCTCACCCCTTCACCTTGTCCCCTCCCTTTTCTCATCTGTAATAGAGGGCAGACTAGATAACCTTCAAAATACCCTCCCAAAAGTGCTGAGTCTCTTCCAGCAACAGAGGAGAGGAAGGGTACGGAGTTGCCCCATCAGCTCAGGACACAGCAAGGAAGAGGCATCTGGTTTATACCTGGGACCCCTTGCTTCTCTGGGACTCAGCCTGGGTGCTTACCAGGACCCTATGCAGGTCCTGAGCAAAACCATTCCCTCCTTTGATCTGTGTCAACTTTGACATCCCAACACTACTGGCCTGTCCGGCAGGGAAAGGAATCTTATTGTATGGTGGGTTACTGGGATCAAGGTATCACCCCTTCTTCACATGCTCCCCCAAAGAGCCAAGGAAATGAGCAGCAGTTGCTCCTTCACTTACCAGCTTTTTGGGTCTGCCCCTTGGTTTCCTTCCTGGAGCTGTGGTGGTTTTCTGGAGGGTGAGAGAAGATCCACTAAGTGAAAATGCCCAATGCCCCATGGCAGGGAGGAAAGTCGTGGGGAGGGGCACAAGAAGCAGGTTACTGCCCACCTCTGCTTGGGGTGGCCCAGCACTCTCAACCCTACCAGGCCCACCCTAGTCCAGCTGGTGATGACTGGGCCAGCCACTCACCCCCACCCCCTGCCCTCAACACACACACCCCCTACTCCATCCTCTGCCCATGACTCAGAGGATATGAGTCGTGTCTTAGAAAAAAAATAAAAAACAAAAACAACTTGTCTGAAAAGCTGATGCTACCGTGAATGGAGACTTCCCTGATTACCCCACCCCATTAGGCTCCATGAGACCCCAGTAAGGAACAGAACATTCCAGTTCAGGGTTGCAGAGCTGTTCCCTTTAGTCTCCCTGTATTGCCTTTCTCCAGACCAGGAAAGCTGCAGGAACTTCTGACTTGATTTCTCCGTAGTCTGAGGCAGGACTGAGCCCACAGAAGTGAGATTTCCCTGTCGCTAGCTTTCCTCAATTACCAGAGACCCATCCCTGTGTCACCATCCACTGTGTGCCAGGGTGAGGGAGTATCAGTATTGGAATTAGAGGGACAAGCAGTCCCTTCCCAGTCCTCCCCAGAGCTATGGCCACCTGCCACATGCTGCGCAGAGGGAACTCCTCCATCACCTAAGAGCAGCCCCATCTCAAGCCTCACCCGGGTCTTGGCAGCACCCTTGTTTTTGCTCCCCTTTGGTCGGCCCCGAGGTCTCTTAGGTGTTGGCACTTCGCTGGGCTCTTTCTGCAAAGACAGACAGTACGGTCTGAGATGGAAGGGTACAGTAGGCACCTCCCCAACCCCCTTCAGAAGACAGAGACCCCACCACACCCCAACACAGTTAAGCCAGTAAACAGTCACCTTTAACCCAGAAACCCACAAGCTATGGAAAGCAAGCCTCTTGGAGTAGAAGACCTCAGTTTGACCATCTGTGCAAAAAAGATCCTATGCCCCTCCCCTTCCCGCCCTGAGGGTTTCAGTGATAAAGCGATGGCAAGAGGTGATTACCAGAACACCCCTGGGAAAGATGCTGTGGAAAGAAAGTCACGGTTATGCAGCTTTAAGTCCCAGCTCTGCCACAGACTGGCTGTAACGCCCTGGGCAAGATGGTTCATATGCCTGAGCCTCAGTTCTTCATCTGTAAAATGATGACAAGCCTCACTGTGCAGAGTGTCATGAAAGTTAAAACAACAATGTATGGTTAAAGTGTCTAGCACTGGGCCATGATCACAGATCCTAACTGGAGCTCATCTCCCACCCACCTTCCCCTCCCACTGACGGAACATGCTGAGGACACAGAAAAGTAAAATGAGCCTCTTCCCTCTACCTGAAAGCCTAGACCCTCTTTGGACTACCTGCTAGGGCAAAGGAATTAATGTCCAGGACCCCCCGAGTTCCCTGCCACTGAATTTTAGTTAAGTTCAAGACAGAACATGAAACCTGTACATAGTACACGGGGCTGGGCAGGTATGCCAGTGTACAGGTATGCCAGTACAGCTTCCTACGGGTGGCTGCCCACAGGATGACCTTAAGCAGTTCAGTGAGCCCATACCATTCCCCAGTACCCATGTCCACACCCCTGACTCCAGCTACCAATGTAAGCCTCCTGGGGCAGGCAGGTAAAGGAAAGGCTACAAAAGCTAGGCTAAGCGGATGTGTTGTCACCGCCCCCCATGACTGTGGACTCTAAAGGTAGCAGCCAAATCCCAATACACATCAATAGAGCCCTCAAAGTTCAGATACACCAAGGATGCAGAAACTGGAGAGGTCTCTCCATCTTACAGGCAGAAATGACTGAGGTCTATGGATATAACCAGCCCAGCCTAATGTGTAAGGGAGAAGGCACTCTCAACTCCTTTTGTCACCTCTTCCAGTAAAGGGTTTAAAACTAGACTGTGCCAACAGCTGCCTCTTACTCAGGAACAGTCACCTCTGACAAAAGCCAAGATCTCACCATGTAACAGGTGGTCCCCTCCATGGCCCTGGGGCTTGGCCCAGCTCCCTAGGTTGCCTCACAGTGACAGCCATCTCTCCACTGCGGGAGCTTTTAGGCAGCAGTACCAACGTTACAAGGGTTCCTGTACACCAGCTACCCAGCATTATTCAACATTTTGGGCTTCTGTTGCCTTTAAATAGCCGGGGTCAGAGACCAGCACTACTCCGTGTAGCCTGTCAATAGGTACAACCCAGGGAACTCTTGTGACTGGCCAAGATGAGGAGTACAGAAATTAAAGGTAGGTATTTAGAAACTTTCATAACAAAATTAATGGGTTAATTATTTTGTGCACTGGATCAAATGATACATAACTCTAGGGTCCCCCTTTTTCCAATTAGTTCATTTTCACTGTATTTTTACAAAATTATCAGTCTATGATAGACTGAAGAACTTTGTTTTTATCATATTAGAGACCCTGGCTTAGATAACACCTAGGTCCCTTCTGGCTTGGTTGGGCTTCCTGGCACGGACTTCAGAACTCACCTTGCATTCCTCAGCCCCCAGTTCTCTCCTGGGGTCTCAAAAGGCTCCGGCGAGGGTTAGGATGGGTGTGTGCACACGTGGGCCAGGAATCATTCTGCACCCCTCGTCCCCTTTTTTGCCTGTTCTGACACACTGGCACATCCCTAGCCAAAAGAGGTAAAGCAAAGCAAAGTTCAGACACCCACCTGACTCCCTACCAGCGCTGTACCAGGACTCACCGGAGGCTGCTTGCGAGGCCTGCCCCGCCCCCGCTTCTCAGTGCCGTCCTTTTCCTGCTTGGAGGCCAAGGGCTGGCTGGACTTCGAGCTCGATTCGCTCATCTTCCCTTCCCTACAGAGCAGGTGGAGCGATGGCTCGGATGCTGGGAGATAGAAAAAGCTGTTTTAAACAGAACATCTCTCACCTGCTTCTCACCACCCAGAACACTGCAGCAACTCTGCCTGTTCCTAGGGTACCTATGATTCCCTCTTCAACCAAAATAGTAAGGGTTTGCCAACCCTCGGCATACTGTCACCAGGCTGGGCAGGACCACTGGCACTAATCAGCTCCTTTACCTCCTATTCCGAAGAGTTTTCCGTCCTGCCCAATACTGCCACCTCTATAGGCCCAGGGCCCATGAAACACAGCCCTGGTTATGTGGGTGAAGCCTCAATGTAGCAAAGGTATGACTCCAACCAACTGCCAGGGTTCCCTCCCTCTAGCCAGCAGTTGCCCCTTCCTTCTCTTTAAGAGAAAACAAAAGTCCTGGGTTGTTTGGAGGAGACACGAAAAGACCCCAGGGATCTGGTGGCCATGTAACCACCAAATCACTTACATCAATCTGATAATACCACCCAATTAGCAAGGTCCAGACTCAGGACCCAAATAAAAAAGTCCAACCACGACACCACAGCCAATTACATGGCCAGGGTCGGTGCCTACCCCAGCAGGTCTCTCCCCGAAAGGATTCGAAGATGGTGATAATTTAGAAAGGAAGCAGAAGAAAGGGAAATGGTTGAAAGTCCACTGGGTGAGGAGAGGAGAGGAACAGTAGCCCCAGCTGTAAAGTAGGTTCTTCCTGGCTCCCTCTGGGACCCTATACCTAGACAGATGGCATTTTTCTCTTTGATGCTTACTTACTAAAGGGGCAGGAGTTTCCCCCTGACTTCTCTGACAGACCCTAGCCCCAAGAGTCCTCGCAGGACTGATTACCAAAACTTCTTGGTCCTTTTCTGGTACTTTCTTCTCCAAGACCTGTTTAAGCAGCCTCCACTAACTTCTGAGTTTGCCTAAAATCACCGACTGCAAGTTGAGTCCGCATCTTGTATTTCAGAACTTCTTCCAGAGGCTTAAAAAGGACCAAGATCACCCATCTCTATCCCCATCCCCCCAATTACATATAGGGAAACAGATGACCTAGGAGGCCTTCAGCTTTACACTTCTCCTCTAGTAACCAGACACGCCCATTACGCCCCTGACAAACAGTGGTCCCATGTGCCTCTATTTCTGAAATCTCTGCATCTGTATAATGGGAACAATAAGGGACTTGACTCAATCATCTCTCTGTATTGTTACAAAGATCAAGTTAAATAATTTTTTAAAATACTTTAAATGGAGCTACAGACAAATAACATGTGTTCAACCTTCACTTTCTAAGAAATAACGAGGGGAATCTTGACTCTAGTCAAGATGAGAACTAGAATGTTTGAAAATAATTTTTCTTATCCCTTTTGAAATACCTAACCTTTTCCAAATTTAACCCAAAAGACATTTTGGTAAACTTGGGATTTTTGGAAGGCCTAAGGCCCTCATCCTCAAGCATCAAGAGGCCCTCCAGACAGCAGGACTTTGTCTGGTAATTATTCTATTTTATAATATTTCAGACTTGGAGACCCTTTTAAACAAGGTGGTTGGTGATTTATCCTGCTCCGTCATTAGTGGCTTGGCCCGATCTGTAATTACAGGCAGTGATTAGAATCTTATATTACACCACAGGTCTCCCTTAAAAACTCAACATCAAAATTAATCAGCTAAATGAGGGCTGACCTCACATGAGGTTTGCCAGGCCCCCCTTACAGAGGGGGTTCCAGCTGAGCAAAGCCATTCCTGAATCCCAGAGAGCCTGAGCTGGACCTGCCTGAGGATCCTGGCCAGTCTCCTTGGAAGCTTTTATGTCATCTGGTGGCTCCCCACTTCTTGCTGCTAGGACCCTTTAATCCACCCATCCTTCCTCCCCACCCCCAGCCAGGCCCCCAGAACCTGAATCAAAGCCTGAGACCTTCTCTAGAAAGGCCAGTAAATGCCTGTCTCTTCCACCTGTTTCTAAGGATCAAGAAGGCCCGGCTTGGAAAATCCACATTTAGGGCCCAACCTCAACTCTTCCATTAGCAATAAGCCTGCGTGGTCCTCAGCATGTCCCCTCTGAAGGCTGTGTATGCAGCGTGTGGCTCCACAAACGCTTAGGACGCCTGCAGAAATAACCCTGGGACTCATCTCGGGAGGCCCCTTCCCTTGTTTTCCCAAAAAGTAGTAGTCCAGAGAAGCTTGATGAGTTGCCCAAGGTCACACAGCAAGTTAAGGAGCATTGGTCGGAAAACGTACCGGGCGACCCTTCCAGCCCGCCACTTTTCTTCCTCACCTGGAAGCTTGTTACGTCCCCTTTGCCCCCCTGCTCCAGACCACTCCTCACAGTGACTCTGCAAGCGTCTGTACCCGACCGTTGTAGGCCAGGCGGCGGGACCAGGGGCCGAGGCGCGCGGGGGGAGGGGCGCAGGCCGTTCCTGTGGGCGCGGGAAACCAGCGCACCCTGACCGCATGCACCGCCACGCGGGTGCACCCAGCCCCACTTCCTGCCAGAGGGGGCACCCAAGCCCGCCTTGGGGCAGGAAACCTGGCGCGCGCGGGCGCAGGAGAGAGGAAGAGAGCCACCTCCTTCAGCGCCCTCCCCGCAAAAATACTCCCCCCCAAAAAATTAAAAACGGGGAGTCACAGAGACTAGTTCCAACAGAGCCCAGCAAAGCAGAGAAACCAGTTTGTGGGGGCGGAGGGCAGGCCCGGCCCCGGGGGCTGAAGAGGTGCGAGCCAGGCCAGAGGTGGGGTCAGGGTGAAGCCCCAAACCCAGGCCGGCGATACGGCTTCATCAGTGGAGGAAGCAGGAAAAAGGCCGAGAAAGGTTAAGGGCGAATTGCGGGGTGTTTGCCCATCCCCCTCACTTCTAGAACTTCCCCAGGCTGCGGGGGGCGCCCGACTCCCCCACTCTCCCGCGGCGCCGCAGCCTGCCGCTCTCTCCACCTACCCGCCCGGACTCAGGCGAGAGCTGCCGCCGCGCGAGGTGCACCGGGCACCGCCGGGTGCACAACTCGCGCTCGCTGCAGCCGCGCGTCCCCTCCCCCACCGCGCGCTTTTCCCGGGTCCCCACCCCCCACGGTGCGCCCGCCGCACGGGGGAAGGAGTGCGGACGCCCACCCAGCGCCGCCAGGCCCGGCCGCCCGCCCCCGCGCCGCGCGGCCCTCCCCCGCCGGCGGCTCGCGCTGCCCCGGCCTGGGAATAAAGCCGGCGGCGCGCGCTGCAGCCCCGGGCTGCTAGCGGAGGGGCGGCGAGCAGGCGGGGGTGCGGGCGCCCCCCTCCGCCGCCGCCGCCGCGGCCCCCAGGGACGACTCACCGCGAGCTCGGCCGCCGGCCTGCGGTGCGCGCTCGGGGCTGCCTGGAGCGACAGTGCTGGGCGCTGAGGATCGGCCTGGCTCCGCCGCCGCTGGTAGCGAATGCGGATCTGAAACCAGGAGAGAGCAGAGGTGCTCAGAGCCTGCCGCCGCCGCGCGCCCGCCGCCCAGGCCCCCGCGGGGTATTTATATGTCACATCCAAGGGGGGGATATTCCCCCTCCCCGAAGGATGGCGAGGGGCAGGAAGCTGGGCACGGCCCGTGCGCGGCCTCAATAAATAAATAATTTAATTAAATTATAGATATAAAAAAAAGGAAGCCACCGGTGCGGCCGCGAACTCACGCCTTCTTGGAGCCGCGCCAGCGCCAGAAATAGCCCCGGCTCGGAGTCCCAATTAGAGGAGCGCAGCCCCGGCTCAGGGGAGCTTAAAAAGAGCGACCCAGGGGCAGGGGGGACGGGCCCGCCCGCGCCAGCCGTGTCACTGAGGGGGCGGGGCCATGCAAATAAGCCCGGGGATTTAAAAGGGCGGCCGCCCGCCAGCCGCCGCGGTTCTGGTGGGTGTTGACGTCGGGTGCCGGCTACTCGGGAGGCCTAGGCTCAGAACCCGAGGCTATGGCCCGTGCTACACAGGCCCGGCTTAAGAGAGCCGACAAGAAGAGCAGAGAAATCAGGAAGAAGCTTTGTGCGAGGGGCTAGGCTGTCTTTCTGCCCAAGCTGGGGTCCCCAGGATAGTCACCACTAGGGGCTTTCTGGGCAGTGGGGGTTGTCCCCTCCGCGCATCGATGGGCTCGTGCCTGCGGTGTCTACACGAGGAGAGAAGCGAACCTGTTAGAGAATTCTGTGGCCTATCTTCCGCCCCTTTCGCCTAGATACGCTGCTCATAGATCTCCCCTGGGCGGACAGGTGTCGGCATGTGCATTTCAGTGTCAACCTGCGTGTGGCTGGCTGGTGAAATACAAGTCTTGTGAAAGTTGTGAAATCCAAAGAGTTTTAACTAATGGCCACGGGTGCAGCCTTCAAGCGAAAGAAACGACTGACTCGTACGCAATCCGAAGAGTCATTCCTTTGGGTGACGTGGGTGATGGTTTTGGGACACGCGGTCCCAGTTTGTAACCTGGCCTTCTTTTGTAATTTTTTTTTTTTTTTTTTTTAAGTAAGAAAGCATGGGCAAGGGGTCGCCTGGAAGCTCTCTGAGGACAGGGGTTGAATTTTACGCACGCCACACCCGCCACGCCTGGGCCGCCCGGCGCCTGACTCAACAAAAACTTGTTGCACAAACGAGAAGGAAGCTAAAGTGGAAAGATGGCGTTGGGGGGGAAGAAAGGGCGCAGTCGGAGCGGCGCACCCTGCAGGCCAGGGCCTGGGGCCTTCTTAGGCGCACCTCCCCGCCCTTGGGCCCTGAGGCGGCCTTCCACACCTCCCGTGATGCAGGGAATTGCAATGTGGTCCAGTGACACACGGCGGCTGTGACTCATGTTTTTCTTTGCTCCCCTTCTTCCTCCCCGGTCGTCCGAGGCCCCGGCCCAGCCCCCTCCTCAGGAGGCAATCGGGCGGTGAAGGGGGACGCTAGAAAAACCCTGAGCCCGGAGTGGAGGCGGGGTGGGGAGCTGGAGGGGCCGGGCCTCCCAGTTTCAGGAATGTTTCAGGAATGTTTCCGGTGGGGGTGGGGAACAGGGCCGGGAGTGGGCCCAGCCCCCACCCCCAGGCAGCGGGATGGCTCTCCGAGCCCGGGGCAGCACGTGCTCGGCCGGGTGGGGGCGGGGATGCCTGGGCGGGAAGGCGCCGGAGTCCGAGAGAGCGGGTTCAAAGGGGAGGGTGCGGGCCTGGGGCCTGCCGGGGCCGGGGGTGGGCCTGAAGGGCCGCGCGAGCGCGCTAGTTCCCCGCCCTGCTCCCAGGTGAAACGCTGCTCCTGAGAAGTCCTGGGGCCGCCCCAAAAGGAGAGAGGAAGTCACCGAAGGGCGGCCCGAAGGAAGGGGCGAGGAGGGGGAAGAGAGAAAGAGCGAGAGACTGGGGGAGGGGCGATCTGCCCCTTTGTTTGGAGCCGGCGGGTGGGGGCGGGGCGGGGTGAGGCGCGCGGCGGCCTCCATCTTTGTGTCCTGAGCGTGGCGGCAGCGCGTAGTAGGCCGCGGCTAGAGTTGGCTGGAGGGCGGTCGGGGCCGTGCTCTGGGACCTCTGCTGCGTTGCGTATAGGTACGACGGCATCGTCAGCGCGTACCTATCCACCCCCAGGTCACAGGCCCCTGCTCGCAACCCGGTCCCCGACGTCTGGGCCATCCTTGCTGGAGCCCCACCGCCCCTATGCACAACCCTGCCCAAGGCCACCTAGGTTTCTTGTGCCAGGTGCGGAGACTGGCGGTCAGGAAGGTGTTGGGAGGGTCTTGCTAGCCCCCATCCCCTGGACGCACCTAACTTCGAGGCATCCCACCCTGTCCATGGGTGCCGTCCCAGAGAAGGAGATGGAGAGGAGAGAAGAACATAAGGAGTGGGCTGTGGAAAAACTCTGCCCACTGTTTGGCCCACTTCTAGCAAGCCAGTTTGATATTGTTCCTCCTCTTATTGGTTCCCTGGGCCTGATTTTCTCACTTCTTTTGTTTTTTATTTTTACCTTGTGTGTATTTTTGTAAGCCATCTCAAACCCTCTCTGGAAGGAGGCAAGAATATAAATAAAAATATAGGCGAATATAGTAGACTTTTCTCGTCAAGGATTAACCACAAACTTGAAATCCAAATAATTCTCTACCCACAGACACCTACCTCCATGCTTTCTGGATCACAAGCTCCCTAAAAAAATTCACATTATTTTCCTATTTCGATACTATTAAGAAAGATGAACAGTAGTGGAGATACAAAGATGAAGACAATCCTTGTCCCAGCAAATTTCATGTCTACGGGAGTCTTGACCAGAAATGTACCCAGAAAAGCTGACTAATAACCCAGGAGATGCCATGAGACAAAAAAGTATTCATTGAGGGCCTACTGTGTGCCAGAACTGGCCTAAACTCTTGGTAATTAGTGACTAAAACAGTTACCTGCACTCTTGAAAGTTAAGGGGTGAGACTGGGTCAAAGCTAAGGGAAGTCAGAGGTGAGAGGCTGGGAACTTGTGCTGGCTGGGGAAGTCTCCTGGAGGAGGTGGCCTCATGCAGCCATTAATGAGATTGGAATACTGGGGGACTGTGGAGACCCGGGGAGGGACGCTATTCTAGGCCCGATTCTAACCCTAACATCAACCAGATCGGCCAAGGTCTGAGGGGATGCAGAGCAGTTGGTTGATACTAAATATTTTACACAAGAAGTGTTTTCTAATGACCATATTTGAGTTGTATGGTTTTCTCGAGGACAGCTCCATGAGCATCCATGAACCCTGCAGGAATGTCGAGGTAATGGGATGTTCGTTTTTCAGGACAACTAAAAGTTCAGCTCATTTCCACCTGGATTGTTGAAATCCTTGATGTGTGTTAGTTCTTTCTCTGACAATCTCTCAGTCCTCGTTTGGAAATGTAAGGTTGTGGTACGTTGGCATGTCCCTCAGTATCCCCTGGGGTTTCAAGTTTTCTTTCCTCACAACTTTTCTCTAGTTGGCATGCTTATCACTTTATCTCTTGCTTTCTCAGTCAGCAGCAGTTTTTTAGAACAGGAGAGACCAGTGTGGATGGCTAGTCACTGGGTTGCTTGAGATTTTTCCCAGTGGGGGATGTGACAATGTATGAAATGGGGTGTCCAACCCTATATGGAAGGTGGATAGGAGAGGGCAGAGAATCAGGAATTGTCAGATATCATTGAGTGACCCTACATAAACTCTACACATTGTCTAAACTGGGGCAGTTTTAAAAGTAAACTTTTTAGTGACAGACAACATACCTACAGAAAATGCACAGGTATTCGGCTGAAATGTTCACCAAGTGAACAGGGAAGTCTTGTTCCGGGAGACCAACACCCAGTACAAGAAGCAGAACATTACCAGCTGTCTTGTGTGTAATCACCCTCCCAGATTCTAACGGCATCATTTAGTTTTGCATGTTCATGTACATTATCTGAATGGAATCATACAGTGTGTATTCTCTCTTGGGTTAGTTTCTTTCACTCCACATAATGTCTGTGAGATTCATCCATGTTACTGAGCATGGATGCAGAATGCTCCTTCTCTTTGTTCGGCAGTTTATGTGGTATGAAGGAACCACAGTTCATTTTTCCATCCCCTTGAAGGGCATTTGGGTAGCTTCCTGTTCGGAGCTAATACAGTTACTGCTGCTGTGAACATTCTGGGAACTCTGGTGGTATACTACTTAAGAGTTTGACTACTAATCCAAAGGTCAGCAGTTTGAATATATCAGGTGCTCCTTGGACACCCTGTGGACCAGTTCTACTCTGTCCTCTAACGTCACTATGATTCAGAATTCACTTGATGGCAACAGGTTTGGTTTTAGTTTTATAAATATTCTAGAATGTGTATTGATAAGCAAAGATGTGCATTTCTGTTAGGCATTTATCTAGAATTCCTGAATCAGTATGTATATGTTTAGTGAGCAAACAAGATACTTGAGAATTCTAGGGGGTACTATTAATAATTATGACCAGAGAATAGGATAAACCTGACGTGGTCCTATCAACCTGGACTGACCAGGGATGTAGGATCCACCTTGGTCTAAAGTCCCAAGTGCACAGTCTCTAATCACTATCCTCAAGAGTCATCCAGCTACTAGTGCATCTGGTCATCTGGCAGATCAGGCCTCCAGGCTCTGCTGACCACAAGCTCCTCTGCCAGCAAGCCTGACAGGCTTAGAGTGAAAGAAGGGCCTCTTCTGGTTCCAACTTTCGAGGGGAAAAACATCTGAATTGAAAACGAGGGCCTGGGAGACAACACCTCTCTGCCGCCTTCCTGTGAGCCAGTACCTGGCCCACCCATGGCCGTAAGACACTATGGACTTTATGGCCTTCTTCGGGGCTGAGTTTTCTTGGATAAAACTCGGGGGAAGAAGTAGGTGAGCATATAATATATGACTATATTCTCTCGGATCTCTTCACAACCCTACCAGATAAGTAATGTTATTGCCCCATTTTACAGGTGCAAAAACTGAGGCCAGAGAGTTCAAATAGCTTGGAATTCTGCCTCTCTCCCCTTCCCTGCTCCTACTCACAGGTTGGGAAAGTTGGCTGCCTTCTTCCAGTCTGGTCAGATGGATCCCCATTGGCCCAATGATAGACCGTGGACAGGTGGCATTGAACTAGATACAGCTCATCCTCAACAGGCTTACAGTGGGTGGGGTAGGGAAATGGACAGGTAAATGGGCAGTTTTACCAGTGTTGTGTGCGATGCCATAGGGGCCTGGGGAAGCACAGAGGATCCTAGGAGGTCCTAGAAATACACAGACAGGCTGCAAGGCATCTGGCCTGGGGATGGGTTTTGGGTGAGACGATGGACTGGCATTAAACACTGTTCCCCACATCACTTCAAAGTCCAGTTTTGGATTTGGATTACAGCCCACCAGGGAGGGTCGCTATGATCAGAGTCTACTCGACAGTAGTGGGAGTTTTTTAAAGAAAGACTTGGAAAGAGGAAATAAGGAAAAGCTTGCTACATGTGGTGTGAAGACACGAGGTTGTTCTGCTAAGATCCTGTTTTAGTCAGCTAGTGCTGCTGTAACAGAGATACCACCAGTGGATGCTCTAACAAAGGAAAGTATTCTTACACAGTCAGCAGGCTACAAGTCCAAATTCAGGATGTCCACTGCAGGGGAAGGCTTTCTCCCTTGTTGGCTCTGGAGGAAATTCCTTGTGTTGTCTCGGTCTTGTTCAGGATGAGCTCTTCTCGCGGTGCTGCTGTTTCAATGGTATGAGGTTCCGGAAAGTCTCTGCTAGCCTCTCTTCTTTATAGCTCAAGAGATGACCTCAAGGCACAAAACAAACTTAAACACATTGAATCTTGAGCTACCAACACAACTCCACCCATCCACTTTCATTAACATCATAGAGGCAGGAATTCTAACAGGGAGAAACATCACACAATACTAGGAATTATGGCACAGGCAAATTGTTAACAGATTTTTTAGGGACCACATTCAATCCATGACAGATCCTGAGTCCTTACAATGGCCTACAAAAAAGAAAAGGAAAGAAAGGAAAAGGCCTGTGGCCTTCCAGTGGATTCCAACTCATAGTGACCCTGTAGGACAGAGCAGAACCGCCCCCATAAAGTTTCCAAGGAGCGCTGTGGTGGATTTAAACTGCCGACCATTTGATTAACAGTTGTAACATTGAACCACTATGCCAACAGGGTTTCCAGTGACCCACAAGTCCCCTGCAAACTCTGTGCCCCTCATTCCTCTGATCTCGTTTCCTACCTGTTCACTTTAGTGACGGCAGCCTCCTCATCATTCCCCAAACCTGCCAGGCGCGAGGCCACCACAGGGCTTTTGTACTTCCTGTGCCTTGTTCTTCCTCATGCTCTACGCGGCTTACTTCCTCGCTGCCGTCACGGGTCTGTCCAACCTTGCCTCAGTGGTGCCTTCCCTGTCCACTCTATTCAGCATTGGGCATTTCCCCTGCATGCCCCATCCACTGTACCCTGCTTTACTATTTTGTCTAACACACTTACCAGCTTCTAACACATTACATGATTTACTTATCTGTTTAACTTCTATGAATAATAAATGGTATGTATTGTGTTTACTAGGGACCTATGGTTAAGCAGCTAGCCTGATAATCAAAAGGTCAGCCATCTGAATCCAGCAGCTGCTCCACAGGAGACAGATGTGGCAGTCTACTCCTATAAAGCTTCTTGTTAGGTGCCATCAAGTCAGATCCGACCCACTATAGTGACCCTGTGTACAACAGAAGGAAACACTGTCCAGGTGTGCACTCGTAAAGGATACAGCCTTGGAAATCCTGTGGGGCAGTTCTACTCTGTCCTATAGGGTTGTTACGAGTTGGCATGGACTTGATGGCAAGGGGTTTGGTACCGTGTTTTACTATGTAATCCTCCCTCCCTACTGGAATGCTAGTTCCATTAGGGCAAAAGAGATTTGTATGTTCACTGGGATGTTCCCAGAGCCTAATACAGTGTTTGAGCTCAAAAACTATGTTGAATAAAGAGTGATTAGCCCAAGTGATCCATGTTCTCTGCAGAAGCCAAGTCATAGGGCTTTGGGTCGGGTGCTAGGACCTATGAGGTCTGACATTTAAGTCTGCAATTAATTGTTCTAAGTGCTATGTACCTCATTGCTGAAGATCACTGTGATCACCTTTGAAGTACTCCCCTTGCAAAGCAATGCTCCAGTGCCAGTGCTTTGTCCACCCGTCAAAGCAATTTTGGAAGTCTTTCTGGAATGGCCATTACACATGGTGGCAAGGTGACCAGTTTGTGAACTTAATTGTACAGTTATCTGTGAGGGAGTTTTTAGCCAGTAAACAAATAACTGTTATTGGAACACCCTCTCTACTCACCTGATCTGGCCCCCAGTGACATTTTTCTTTACCTGAAAATAAACGAAACATTGAAAGGAAGACATTTTGATGACATTCAGGACATCCAGGGTAATATGACAACAGTTATGATGGTAATTTCAGAGACAGTTCCCAAATTGCTTTGAAGGGTGGACCAGGTGCTGGTGTCAGTGCATAGCTTCCCAAGGGAAGTACTTCGAAGGTGACTGTAGTGATAGTCAACAATGAGGTATGTAGCACTTTTTCTAGCATGAGTTCACAGACTTAACTGGAAGTCCTTGTATGTCTCCAAATTTCAGGGCAGGGAAATGGCAAAGAACCCCACTAGTCGTCATGGGAGTGTCCAGGTGGTCCCGCCTGAGACAGGCATGAGGGTTTCTGCACCTTTTGGAGAATCTGTTTCTTCTGTTATCAGGTTAAAACCTCTGTGCCAGAACTTGTTGTTCTGCTCACAGAGTCGTTTCTAGTGGGCACTACCTTCACAGGTTACAGTTTGCCACCAGTCATAGGAAACGGTTTCTTGATGTCTGTTACCTAGAAAGACTATAGCAGTGGCCGCTGTGCTTTCTCATCAAGCTAAGGGAGGTGCCTGGCAAACGCCTTGTCCCTTTGGCTGAGAGCACTGGATGGGTTGCTTACTGGTGACAGGGCAGTAGAGACTGCTCACCTGAGTACACACTGAGTGAGCATAAGATTTATGCTTTAAGGAGAACAAAATAGTTTTCAGTCTAAGTAACTGTCTGACAAAGCCCAGTGTAACAAACCCTGCCAATAAAATGCCCCCAAATAAATTACCTCCTCTCATCAAAGAATGGCTGAAAATACATGGACTTATAGTTTTGTGACTCTACCCAGTCAGTTGGCCTAACGTTGTTTTTAGAGTTTCTTTCTACCTCTAAAGAGCCCCAGTGGCACAGTGGTTAAGAGCGTGACTGCTAACCAAAAAGGTGATGGTTGAAACCCACCAGCTACTCCTTGCTCCTCAGGAAAAAAATGTGGCAGTCTGCTTCCTTGAAGAGCTGCTGTTGGTTAAAAAAACACCAAACCCAACCCAGTGCCATCGAGTCACTGACTTACAGTGACCCTCCAGGACACAGTAAAACTGCCCCATAGAGTTTCCCGGGAGTGCCTGCCAGATTCAAACTGCCGACTTTGACTTCTTGGTTAGCAGCCGTAGCACTTAACAGCTGTGCCACCAGGGTTTCCATTGTTGTTGTTAGCTGCTGTCCAGTCAGTTCTGACTCACAGTGACTTCCTGTGTAACAGAACAAAGTACTGTCTGGTCCTGGGCCATCCTCACAATCGTTGCCATGTTTGAGCCCACTGTTGCAGCCACTGTGTCAATCCATCTCATTGAGGGTTTTCCTCTTTTTGGCAGACTCTCTGGAGCATGATGTCTGGCTCAAGAACTGGGTCCCTCCTGCTAACACGTCCAGAGTACAGGAGATGAAGTCTAGCCATCCTTGCTTCCAAGGAGCATTTGGGCTGCACTTATTCCAAGACAGATTTGTTTATTCTTCTGGCAGTCCATGGTATATTTAATATTCTTTGCCAACACCATAATTCAGAGACATCAACTGCTCCTTGGCCTTCCTTCTCCACTGCCCAGCTTTTAAATATGTATAAACCCACTGCCGTCGAGTGGATTCCAACTCATAGTAACCCTATAGGTCGGAGTAGAACTGCCCCATAGAGTTTCCAAGGAGCACCTGGTGGATTTGAACTGCCGACCTTTTTGTTAGCAGCCATAGCAGCCACTTAACCACTACACCGTCAGGACTTCCAAAGTAGATATGACCCACTGCCATCGAGTTGGGTCCAACTCATAGCGACCATAGAGGTCCGGGTAGAACTGCCCTGTAGAGGTTCCAAGAAGAGCCTGGCAGATTTGAACTGCTAACCTTTTGGAGACGTAGCACTTAACCCATTACGCCACCAGGTTTTCCAAAATATATATAAGGCGGTTGAAAATACCATGGCGTGGGTCAGGCACACCTCAATCTTCAAAATGACATCTTTGATTTTTAATACTTTAACTAGGTCTTTTGCAAGTTTGGCCACTGCAATGTATCATTTGATTTCTTGACTTCTGCATCCGGAAATGGTGACTGTGGATCCAAGTGACATGAATTCCTTGACAGCTTCAATATTTTCTTCATTTATCACGGTGTTGCTTATTGGTCCAGTTGTAAGGAATTTTGGTTTCTTTATGTTGAAGTGTAATCCATACTGAAGACTGTGGTCTTTAATCTTTGTCAGTGGCATGGATGGAATTGTATTCCCCTAAAATATGTGTGTCAGTTTGGCTAGCCGTTGTCATGGATTGAATTATGTCCCCCAATGATGTGTGTATCAGTTTGGCTGGGCGACAATTCCTGATATTTTGTGATTTTCCTGGTTGTTAGAAATCTTGCCTCTATAATGTTGGTGAGGGAGAATGTGTGGCAGTGTGCTGGTGAGGTCTCAGAACTCAGTCTGTGAGATTGTATTGTGCTTGGAGGCAATCTCTTGAGATATGAAAGGGACAAGTGAACAAGAGACAGGTGAACTCATGTCACCAGGAAAGAAGCATTGGGAGCAGAGCACATCTTTTAAAGGACTCCAGGTCCTTGCACCCGAGGAGCTCCCAGTCCAGGGGAAGATGGACAACAAGGATGTTCCCTCAGAGCCAGCAGAGAAAACCTTCCCCTGGAGTGACACCCTGAATTTGGACTTCTGGCCTACTTTTCTGTGACAGGATAAATTTCTCTTTGTTAAAGCCATCCACTTGTGGTATGTCTGTTACAGCAGCACTAGATGACTAAGATGGCCATGATTCCTAGTAGTGTGTGATCACGTACCGTTTTGTCATCTGATGCGATTTTACTATGTGTTTATAGATCCTATTCCTCTGATGTTGATAACATCGGACTAGAGGTAGTTACGTTAATGAGGCAGGACTCAATCTATAAGACTGTGTTTTGATCCAATCTCTTTTGAGATATAAAAGGGAGAAGTAAGCAGAGAGAGTTGGGACTGTCATATCAACAAGAAAGTAGTACCAAGAATACAGTGTGTCCTTCAGACCCAAGATCTGTGCACTGAGAAGCTCCTAGACCAGGGTAAGACTGATGACAGGGACCTTCCTCCAGAGCCGACAGAGAGAAAGCCTTCCCCTCGAGGGGGCACCCTGAATTCAGACTTCTAGCCTACCAGACTGTGAGAGAACCAACATCTGCTTGTTTAAGCCAGCCCTGTGGTATCTCTGTCACACACTAGATAACTAGGGCGATCAGTAAGTGCTTCACCTCTTCTTCTCCTTAGCAAGGTAGGTTGCGTATAAAATTACAGCCTTTCAAACCCTAGGGGGCAGTTTTACTCTGTCGTATAGGGTACAAATTTGCTCCACAGCAATAAGCTTTACTTCCTAAGTTAGGTAATAGCGCTTGGGGTCTTGAAAGCTTGAGAGTGGTCACCCAAGATACGTCAATTGGTCTCCATTCGTGTGGAGCAGCAGAGGAAGAAGCAGACCTAGGAACAGGAGACGGAAATGAACAGCAGGTTTTGTTGCCTCCATAAACTACCTACCTCTGTTACTGTGAGACCAGAAGAAATGGATGATGCCTGCCTGCCATTCCTGAATGTTTTGATCAAGAACCCAGTAGATGGATTCTCATCAAAAGGAGGAAAAACATAGAAGAGACTTTGAAACTCATGTGGAAACCAGATTTACTGGATACACTGAGACTAGGAGAAACCCTAAACTAAATCCAGGAAATAATCTTTAAACTTTGATCTGTAATTATCCCCAAAGCGACTATTAAACAAGTTTAGCCCAATTAATAAAAAATGCTTGCTTTGAGTATAGCATTCTTAAAAAGAATTATCTATATGAGCTTAGTCTGGCAGGGGTCAATCTAAAGCACAGATGGAACGTTAACGGGTAGAGAGAGTGTAAATTAATGGTGATGAAACAATATGGGTAGAGACAGAATGGTGACACGGTAAATTGTACAGCCAATGTCATCCAACCAAACTGCTCTTGTAGAAATTGTGAATGGATGTGTGTTTAGCTGTGTCTGTCACCACTGAAAGATATTGTTTAACAGAAAGAAAACAAATGTGCTTTAAAGTTGTGTACCGTATGAAAATCTTAGCTGTCGCAATCAGTGGAAGGAAGTCTGCTAGGACAGAGCTGATTGGAGCGGGGAGTGGTGGTATGAGGGGGTGAAGGAGGGGTTCTGGGCTCTTGCATGTGGCTGTGGACTGTTTGCCTCCCCAGGCCACATACCAGGGTCCATGTCAGTATAAGCCCCTTGGCCAGTTTTAGGATTTAGGGACTCCAGTCTCTTATCTTTAGGCACCTACTTCCACTGATATAACACTTGTTTGGGAGGAGATCGCATGGTTTAGGGGATCTTCTCATTGTCCTGAACTTGTTTCTCTTGTGTCCATCTCTTGCCTTCTTTCTAAGCTGAGTGGGAGTGTATCTTGCGACAGGGATGGGGAAGTGTGACACTATCTGCCCTGAGACTCCCTTCCTGCTACCTCAAAGCCTGGGTTTTCTTAAGTCCACAGCCAACTTCTACTTCTGCAGGCTACACCAGGAGTGACAGCTGAAACCCCTACTGGGATTGCAGTGAAGTGTCCTGGGTCACACGGAAGGGCTGAGACCAGGACTTCAAGCCCTGTCCATTCAGTGCTCTGTCCCCTTTTCGGCCACTCTGAGACTTCAACTTTCTTAAGAGCTTGAGAGTGAAGGCCTGGGATCTCAGTCCAAAATAACGGGCAAGAAGAAGGTGCGCCTGCGGGATCCCATAACCACATGGGACACCTCGGGATGGACTTGCAGCCCCACAGGCCACGGGCCAGAGTCTGGGGATAGAACGGAAAGTGGGGTGAAAGGTCGCCGGGCGGAGGCCTGGGCTTTTGGGAGGAGGTGGGCAGAGGAGGGGCGGGGATTTGTTGGAGCCATTCAGGGCTTTGTTTTGTTGTTCTCGCATCCCGAAGCCCTGCACCCGGGCCTAAGGGGGCCTTGGCGCTCAGCGAAAGTTTACTGAATGGATGGATGAAAGAGATTGAAAGGGGGTGGGGGAGGGGCGGAGGAAGTGTGCTGCCGGGAGGGGGAGGGGAGAGAATCGCGTGGGGGAGGGGTGGGTAGCCCTGGCGGGAGAGCGGAGGAGGAGGAGGGGGAGGAGGGGGAGGAGGAGGAGGAGGAGGGCGGCAGGCGGAGCTGGGAGAGCCTGCTGGTCAGGAATCTGGCTAGGAGGAGATGGCGTCGGGGAGGGGCACGCTGGCTACCCATTCGCCACCAACCTGCCTGGAACCTCCTCGTTTGTTCCCGGCTGAGTGCCTAGGCCTTTCCCCACTCCATAGTCTCTGGGGGCTGGTATCGTCCCCCAAGGCCTGCCTTTCGCTGTGAATTGAGTGGGTGGCCTCTTTGCTTTCTTTCTTACTTTCCAGGCATCAGCCACTGTGACTCTGTGGCCCTCAGGGGCTGGGATACCTGAGTGGCCTAGTGATTGGGCAGTGTGTGGGAGTGGGTGGTCTAGGCTGGAACACCCAGCACACACTGATGTCTGAGGTCTGGAATGCTGCTTTAGGATCAGGATAGAAGATCCTCGGATGGGGTTTCTAGGGGCAGATGGGTAAACAGAAAACCCGGGGATCTGGTGGACTGGCAGCTGCAGGGGACACCCAAGGGAACGGTGGAGCTCCATGTGGGCAGTGCCTGGCAGGGACTGCGGTTGCTGACAGCCATATTTCTGGGTCACCACCCAGGGTGCCCTGCCAGTTCCCAGGCCCTAGAGGGGTGGGGTGAGGGAGGAGGGCGGGACTATATCCCAAGCCCTGGCCCTCCCCTCCTTTGTCCAGACATTTATAGGCCAGCTCTCTCACCCCTACCTCCAGCCTTCCTGCAACCACAACCCTGGGGATCTCCCTGGAAACAGCTGCTTGTTGATCACCATACAAAGATTCTGATACACTGCTAAGCCCACTGGCCTTCCAGCCCAGGTTGGGGGGACACGATAGGGGTTATGAAAGTGCCTAAAGCCCCTCCCAGACAGTCCCTCAGCTTGGGACCCTCTCACTTCTACCCTTGCTGCCTGGAATCTGTTCGGTTTGGATGTATCGCCTTCTCTCAAGCTTTGCCTTTGGTGGGAGAAGGCTTGAGGGGCAGTATGGATGTCTTGGGCCAAAAAGGAAAAAAAAGCTTCCAGAGAGGTGTGGTGAGGTTGGCACCTGGTGTCCGTCCCCCCGACCTTGACATTGGTCTGGGTCCAACTCAAGATGGTAGCCTGATTCCCTGAAGCCTGCCATGCTTTTCCTCCAAAAACTGAAAACCCAAACCAAACCCACTGCCATCAAGTCAATTCCAATGCATGGTACCCCTATAGGACAAAGTAGAGTTTACAAGGAGCACCTGGTAGACGTGAACTGCCAATCTCTGGGTTAGCAACTGTAGCTCTTAACCACTATGTCACCAGGATTTCCCAAGAACTCAAAGCACCCCGTTATACTGTCAGTGTAACTGATGTCCAAGGAGGTTAAATATCTTGATGTAGCAAAAAGTAGAAGTGGATAAAAGATGGAGGGTCTGCGGTTGGTGGGTGCAGGGATAACAACATTTAACGAGCACCTCTAACAATTTGGGAAACCCGGATGGCATAGTGGGAGCACCTATGACAGTTTGGGAAACCTACAACTGAGCGCTTGAACTGTGGCAAGTCCTAATTGAGATGTGTCGAAAGTTAAAGTGCTGCCGGGTTCCCAAGGCTTTTGTCGTTGTTAGGTGCTGCCGAAGTGATTTTCTACTCACAGCAACCCCATGTGACAGAGTAGGAATGCCCCGCTGAGTTTGCTACGGAGCATTGGTGGCAGTGGGTGGGCGCTTAGCTGCTAACCGGAAGGTAGGTGGGTTTGTGAACTCGCCATTGGTTGTGCAGGGTAACAGCCATAGGTATCTGCTCCCATGAAGACTACAGTCTGGGAAAGCCCATGGGGCAGTTCCACTCTGTCATGGAAGTCACTAGGTGTTAAAATCAACTGGAAGGCACACAGCAGCACCAGTAACCCTTAGGGGAGAAGACTGGCTGGGTGGGTTCAAGCTGCCAGTCTTCCCATTAGCAGCCTAGGACTTAGCGGCTGGGCCACCAAGGCTCCTTTCCAAGGCTTAGTACAAACACAAACCAAAAAAGGCAACACCAAAGCCAAACCCCAAATAACCTTCAATTGCTTCTTGTGTCAATTATATTTTGAAATAATAATACTTGGACATATTGGGCTAAATAAAATATATGCAGCTATTCATATGTTTTTCACCTGTTTCTTTTTACCATTTTAAAATAGCTTCTGGAAAATTAAATACTACCTGTATGGTTTGCATTACATTGCTATAGGTCGACTCTGATCTAAATCATTTACCTGTTTCGTATTTATTGCCTCTCTTCACCCATCCAGGATGTCAACTGTGAGAGGGCAGGGGTCAACTTGTGACTTGTTTTATAGGCTATTATATCCCAGGCGTTTAGGGCCCGGCTGCAGTAGGTGCTCAATAAATAATTGCTCAATTGAACTGAACCGGTTTGAAACCAGGTCAGCCTCAGAGGACTGCGAGGAAGCCCGGGGGCGGAGGGGAGTGCACCGGAAGAACAGCTTGCTTTCTATGCCTGATTTTCACTCCCCCCCCCCATAGGACTCAAGTGGCCCACCGGCTTCTGTCTCCCCACGGGACTCCTTAAGGTGGCCCTGGTAGCCTCCCAAGGTGCTGTCTTAACGCTTCCGTCCTCTAAACGTGTGTGTCTGTGTCTCTTTGGGTAAAATGGTCTGAGTGCCGGCTCCAGGTTAGCCGTAGTTTGTTGGGGAACACTCCCACACCGTTCGGAAGCCGGGAGAGAGCCTGACCTGCGGAGGCGCAGGAAACAGAGCGTAGGCGCTGCTGGGACCTTCGGTGCACTCTCTCCATCCACCACCAGGGAAGAACAGGCCCAGCCCCTGAGCCTTCCCGGCGAGGAGCCTGCGTGCGCCCCCCTTTCCCCCCAGGAGCCTCGGTACCTGGGAAGAGGGTGTGGGATCAGGCGGAAGGGCCCTGCGGCCTGGAAGGGAAGGAGGAAAGGTCCGGGGGTGTCATGTTGTTGTCTGCGGGTAGGGTGTGGGTGGGGGTATGTGTCCGGCTCGGGCTCACACAAGGTCACTGTGTCAAAGGAGCTTTTCGAACACTTTCTCTTTCCCTACGATTGCGGCTCCGAAAGCCCCTTCCGCAGGGACTTCCCTCCGCGCCTGACTCACGCTGCCTCATGCGTGTGACTCAGGCCGGCGCCGAGCCAGCACTGCTCTCCCCGCCCCCTGGCCGGCCACCAGCCTGCCGCAGCGGGCGAGGAGACGGACCGGAGGCGACTGGGTGGGTGCGCAGGGATGAGTGCCCGGGGCGGAGGTAGGGTGCCATGGAGAGGCAGAGATGGGGGGGGGGTCCTGAGAGGGAGAGATGGAGTACCGTGGTGGCGGCGATGGGAGGCTGAAGGGCAGCGAGAAGGAGAGACCGAGGCGTGAGACCGGTAGAGGCGGGTACAGGATCACAGTCTAAAGGGAAAAACTGGAGAGGAACTGAGCTCTAGACAGATAGATTAAAAAAAAAAAAAAAAAAAAAAGAAGAGGGTAGCCACCCAAATCTGTTGTCAGTCAATTCTGACTCATAACGGCCCTATAGGACAGAGTAGAGCTGTCCCATAGGGTTTCCAGGGAGCACCTGGTAAATTCGAGCTGCCGACCTCTTGGTTAGTAGCTGCAGCTCTTCACCGCTACCGGACACAGACCAAAAAAGAGAGATAAGAAAACCAAAAGAGAGAGAAGAGGAATAGATTAAGTGAAAGGCAGAGACGAGAGAGAGCTCCCAAAGCACCATTCAGGGGAGGAGCAGGCAAACACAGAGTGGTGGATGATAGAGGTGACCAGTGAGGGGGAGGAGAGAAAAAGGAGCCTCCGGGCGCTGCTGCCCCTGCGCGCTGCAGACCCCTGGGGCCGGAGACTGGCCTGGGAGCCCCGGCGAAGGGTTCACTGCCTCTGAGGCGCCTTGCCCTCCCCGCCCCAGGGCTTGCAAGGGGCTCTGTGCTACATGTTACCTCTTGTCTCGGCCTCAGTCTTCTGCAAAGCAGGGAGCGTCAGACTGCCTTCCTGCTGCTTGTTCTCCCTCCACCCACCTGTCTCCACACGCCCCCATCCCTTGCTCTGAGGGGCTCTGTGCCAGGAGGCCGACACCCGTGGCTCCCTTGCCAGTTTGCTTGTGTTGAGCAGCACCCGTCCACTGGAGACCTGAGGCAGTAGAGGGAGAAATCAGATTACTCCATCTCCTGTTCTGCTTTGGCCCGTGGTCTGGCCTGGGCTTTGCTTCCCACCCACTGCATCCCCCATGACTGCGGCTGCAGGAACTAGGTCTATCCCTTGGCGTTTCAGCCTTGGGAGTCACAACAACTTCTCCCTAGGGCTGGTCCCGGTGCCTCACAGCGCCTGGTTGATGCCCTTCACCCTGCCAACAAGCCCCTGCCAACTCCAATCAGCTCCCCCCAGAAAAACTTCTTCAACCCCTGATTTAGATTCCATTTCCTGCCAGGGCCCCTGACTGCTCCCCAGCAGGCTGAGAGCTAAATGGGGTAGCACATTGCTTGGCACCCAGGAAATGCTCAGTAAATCCAAGCGTATGTCGTTAGTATCCTGCTCCTTCCAAAGGTAAGCGGTGATAACCCTTAATGGATTAACGTGGGACATACGCACGTGGTTGCCTGTTAGCTCTTTCAGTCATCGCAGTGAGTCTGTGAGGCAAGTGTGGGATAATGAGCTTCGTTTAGATGAGAAATGTGGAGGCTCATGCCTTTAACAACAACACAGTGGACTAAGAGCAGTGACAGAGAGGGCTGCAGGCGATGCATGAGACCGGTCTGGGTGGGGACAGATATGAACAACAAAAACAATAATAATAGTTGATACTTTCCAAGTGCCCAACATGGTTCTGACTTATTAACTCATGTAATCCTTACAACAACCCTGTGAGGTGGCTGTTATCCTTACTGCCTTTTTACAGTTGAGATAACTGAGGCACAGAGAGGTTAAGTAACTTTCCCAAGGTCACACAGCTAAGCTGGCCTAGAATGCAGTCAGTCCAGCTCTAGATCTCCACTGTAAATTTCTTCTAGGTACGCTCTCGAGTAGAAGTTGAGCTGGGCTAGGCAGCATCAGCACACAGGCATTGTAGCTGGAACAGACAATGAAGGCAAACACTTGGGGATAAAAGGGCTTACTTGGCTTGGCAGTGTATTTCAGAGATAACTGGCTGCCCTGCAGCACCTCGTACGGGGTAGAAAAAGACATGACAGATGAAGGGAGTAAACAGGAGCTAGATGCTAGGGCATCAGTCCATCAGCCCCAGGCATGAACTTTGTTCTGAAGGCAGTAGGGAGCCATGGAAAGTTCTTAGCAGGGGTGAGACAGGTGAGCACTGTAGAAAGGCTACTCTGAAATGCAGTGGAGATGGCGTTTTTCTCCTGTCAAAAGGGCAAAGACCTTTAGAACAGTAATTCTCAGTACTGCCAAGGTTTCAGTACGCTGGGTCTTCGCACATGTTGCTGATGTGAAGAGTTAGTTGACCTTTCTGGAAAGCAGCTGGGCCACGTGTGGTGCTTGAATAGGGCTCAGCCTTTTGACCTGCTAATTTCGTTTCTAGGAATCTCTTCTTGGAACATAGTTAGAAAAGGAGTCAGAGATTTATGTTTGGAAGTCTGAAATTGATCCCATCATTATTTATTATTATGGTGATGATAAAAAGAAACAATGTAACTGTTCAATAGGACAATGGTAGAATACATTAAGAGCAAAGTATGATGGACTGTATCACAGCAATTAAAAAGATTGTTTTTATTGTGATCAAGTGAAAGTTTACAATCCAAGTCAATTCCCATATAAAACGCCGAGTCCCTGCCTCTCAGTAACTGTCTGCTGTCCTCACCCTATGACAGCACACTCTTGTTTGTCACTCTTTACTTCCAGTATCCACTCAGTGAACACTGTCTCCTCCTCTTCACTCTCTCCTCTCCCCTCTATAAAGAAACCAGTAGGACAGCCTCGCATGTATGTGTATTTATATAAAACCATTAAGTACACACACCGCACGCATCACTGTGTTCCCAAGTCCGGTTCATTCTTTGTCAGAAGTGTTGGCTTCAGTACTGGTTTCAGCTTTGGGCTAGCAGCAAGTTAGGGGCCATGGTCAGCAATTAATTTTTTTGAAGAGTGGAAATGCTATAAGAAATACTAAAGACTCCTAGAATTCCTAGAACAAGTGAATGAATTCAGTACAGTCTCAGGATGCAAGATCAACATACAAAAATCAGTAACATTTCTGTATGGTAGGAATAAAAAATTAGACACCAAAATGAAAACAGTGTGTAGTTTATAATAATTCCAAAAAGAAAGAAAAAACTAAATATTTGTATATAAAATGCTATGTATAAATCTAACAAAATATGTACAAGATGTTTATACTGAAAGCTATAAAATACTAATGGAAGAAATCACAGAAGACCTAAATACTTTGAGAAAGGAAACATCAAGAGAAGATGGAACGAATACACAGTCACTGTACCAAAAATAATTAGTCAACAAGCTTAGGACACAGTGTATGATCAAGAACTAACGGTACTGAAGGAGGAAGTGCAAGCTGCACTGAAGGTATTGTCAAAACACAAAGCTCCAGGAATTGATGGAATGTAACAGTGATGTTCCAACAAACGGATGCAGCCTGGAAGTGCTCACTCGTGTCTGCCAAGAAATCTGGAGGACAGTTACCTGCCAACCTACTGAAGAGATCTGTATTTATGTCTACTTCAATGAGAGGTGATCCAACAGAATGTGAGAGTTATAGAATAATATCATTAATATCACATGCAAGTAAACTTTTGCTGAAAGTAATTCAAAAGCGGTGATAGCAGGGAATTGCCAGAAATTCAAGCAGGATTCAGAAGAGGACACGGAGCCAGTGATCCCACTGCTGGTGGCAGATGGATCTTGGCTGAAAGCAGAGAGTACCAGAAAGACACTTACCTGTCTTTTATTGACTTTGTAAAGGCATTTGGCTGTGTGGATTATAGCAAATTATGGATCACACTTGAGAGAAAGAGAATTTCAGAATACTTAATTATGCTCTTGCAGAACCCATACATTGACCGAGAGGCGGTTGTTTGAATACAGCAAGGGTGTACTGAGTAGTTTAAAATCAGAAAAGTTGTCTGTCGGGGTTGTATACTTTCATCATATTTATTCAATCTGTACACTGAGCAAATAATCCAAGAAGCTGGACTGTATGAGAAGAATATGGCAACACAATTGGAGGAAGAGTTATTGTTAACCTGCAATTTGCAGATGACAAAACCTTGCTTGCTGAAAGTGAAGATGACTTGAAGCACTTATTGACGAAGATCAAAGACTACAGACTGGAGTATGGATCAGACCTCAACATAAAACAAAAATCCTCACAACTGGACCAAGAAGCTACATCAGGATAAATGTAGAAAATACTGAAGTTGTCAAGGATTTCATTTTACTTGGATCTGCAAAGAGTGGCAGTGGAAGCAGCAAAGAAATCAAATGACAAATTTCAGTGGGCAAATCTGTTGCAAAAGACCTCTTTAACATGTTAAAAAGCAAAGACATCACTTTGAGGACTAAGGTGCGCATGACTTATGCGATGGTACTTTCAACTGCTTCGTATGTGTGTGAAAACTGGATAATAAGGAAGACCAAAGAATAATTAACACCTTTGAATTATGGTGTTGGCAAACAGTATTGAATATACCACAGACTGCCAGAAGAATGAATAAGTCTGCCTTGGAAGAACTACAGCCAGAAAGCAGGGATAGTGGTGAGATGTTACCTCATGTACTTTGGGCATGTTATGAGGAGGGGCCAGCCCCTGGAAAAGGACATCGTGCTCCGTCGAGGGTCATGAAGATGACCTTCAGTGAAACCGATTGATACAGCAGCTGCAACAATTGGCTGAAACATAACAAGGATTGTGAGGGGGGTGCAGGACCAGGCAGTGTTTCATTCTGCTGTACACAGGGTCTTTGTGAGTTGGAACCAACTCAACAGCACCTATCAACAACAAAGGAGTGTGGTACTGTTAGAGGGACAGACACAAAGATCTATGAAATAGAGTTTCACACAAATATGACCAATCGCTTTTTAAAAATTTTTGTTGTCGTCGTTGAAACTATACACAACAAACAAATCAACTCAATAGTTTTTCCATACACATTTCAGTGACATTGATCACATTCTTTGAATTATGCAACAATTCTCACTTTTTCTGAGTTGGTCTTCCCCATTAGCATAAACTCAATGCCCCTAAGTCTCATGTCTAATCTTTTGTGTTGCTGTTGTTGATTTGATCCCATGTGGATACATCATGAAAGAGCTCAATACTCATGGCGGATATTTTCACTAGCTAAGTCCAACTGCTGTTTGATTTTAAGAAGACTTTAGGGCATATTTTTGATTTAAGGTTTAATGTCTAATTGATTTTTGACAAAGATGCAAAAGCAATTCAGTGAAGAAAGGACAGTGTTTTCAACGAATGGGGATGGGACATCTGCACATTCACATAGAAAAATGCACTTTGTCCTAAAATCTACACCTTTTACAAAATGAAGTCAAAATGAATCAAGTCTCTAAATACATAACCTAACACTTCCAGAAGAAAATTTTTATGACATGGGATTAGGCAAAGAGTTCTTAAGCAAAGCACTAAAAGCAGAATCCATGAAAGAAAAAAGCTTGATGAATCGGACTTTACCAAAATTTAAACCTTTTGTGCTGCAACAGATACTGAAGGATGAAAAGACAAGTTGCAAACTGGAAAACAGTTTCACAAATCACATATTTGCCAGAATATTTGTATTCAGAATATATCTTTAAAAACTCAACAAACAGCGTAATTTAAAAATGGGCAAAATAAATGAAAAGACATTTCAGCAAAAATAATATAGATAGATAGCTGCCATGTACACAAGAACGAAACATTGCCAGGTCCTGAGTCATCTTCAAAATTGGTGACATAGCAGTGGCATTGTGGCTATTATGCCCATCCATAGCAATGAGGGTCCCCCTTGCCTTTACTGTCCCTTTACTTCACCAAAGGAGAATATGCAAATGGAAAATAAGCACATGAAAAAACATTCAACATCATTAGCCATTCAACAACAACAACAACAAAAACCCCAAACCAAGTCATAGCCATCCTATGACTTGAGTAGAACTGCCCCATAGATTTTCTAAGGAGCACCTGGTGGATTTGAACTGCAGACCTTCTGGTTAGCAGTAGCAGCACTTAATCACTACACCACCTAGGTTTCCCATCAGCCACTAAAAACCCACTGCTGTTGAGTCGATTCTGACTCATAGTGAGGCTGTAGGGCAGAGTAGAACTGCTCCACAGAGCTTCCAAGGGGCACCTGGTGGATTCAAACTGCCAACCTTTTGGTTAGCAGTCATAGCACTTAACTGCTGTGCCACAAGGGTTTCCAAAAACCTCTTGTCTCAAGCTGATTCTGATTCATAGTGACCTTATAAAACAGGACAAAACTGCCCAGTAGAGTTTCCACGGAACACCTGGTAGGTTTGAACTGCCAGCCATTTGCTTAGCAGTTGTAGCACTTAACCAGTGCACCACTGGCATTAGCCATTAGGAAAGAGCAAATGAAAATCGCCATGAGATACACTACGTGCTTATGAAAACCAGTATGTTCCAGAGTAGAACTGTGCTACACAAGATTTTTAGTGGCTGATTTTTGGGAAGCAGAGCACCAGGCTTTCCTTGCAAGGCTTGACTGAATGGACTCAGACTTCTAACCTTTCAGCTAGCAGCTGAGTTGTTAACTATTTGTACCACTCGTGAACTCTACACACCTATTAAAATTTTAAAAAATTTTAAATAAAATACTAACAATACCAAGCACTGGCGAGCATGTGGAGAAATGGCACTCTCATCTATTATTGGTGGAAATGTGAAATGGTACAGCTAGTCTGGAAAACAGTGTGGTGGCTGCATATAAAATCACGCATGTACTTACCTATGGCTCAGCAGCCTCTCTCCTAGCTATTTACCCTAGGGCAATGAAAACTTATATTTACACAAAAATCCTGTACATGAATGTTTATGGCAGCTCTATTTATTATCTCAGTTGACCCATCTATTTATCCAGCTAGCTAGCTGCTACACATACATATGTAGGAAGAAGATTGAAGGCATTGCACCAAAATAAACAGTGGTGATTGTCTGAAGGGTGAAATCATAGGTAATTAAAAACGTTCTTTTAGAATATTTCTCTATTTTCTATGATAAGCACATAGTATTTTATTTAGTTGGAATCGACTCGCTAGCAGTATTTTTTTTTTCTTTTAATAGGAAACCCGGGTGGTGCACAGATTAAGAGCTGTGGCTGCAAACTGAAAAGTTGCCAGTTCAGATCTACCAGGTACTCCTTGGAAGCTCTATGGGGCAGTTCTACTCTGTCTGTAGGGTCGCTATGAATCAGAATCAAATCAGTGGGTTTGGTTTGGTTATAGGTTATAAATTACATTGTAGCATATCCTAGTGGCTTAGTAGTTAAGTGCTGCTGCTAGTGACCAAAAGGTCAGCCATTGAAATCCACCAGGCACTCCTTGGAAACTCTATGGGGCAGTTCCACTCTGTCTTATAGTGTTGTTCTAAGGTCACTGGGAGTCAGAATCAACTTAAGGCAACGGGGTTTTGACTATAGATTATACTGTAGGAACCTTGGTGGTATATAAGTTAAGTGCTCAACTGCTACCTGAAAGGTTGGCAGTTCAAACCAACTGGTCTGTAGAAGAAAGATGTGGCAATCTACTTCCTTGAAGATTTACAGCCTTTGAAACCCTGTGGGATAGTCCTACTCTGTCCTATAAGATACCTATGAGTCATAATTGCAACTGGTTTGATTTGGTTTTTATAGGCTATATTTGATAGGAAATTTATATTTTTGGAGTTTGGGAGGCTAGAAGTCTGAAATCAGGGCACTGGCTGTAGGCGAAGACTCTCCCTGACCACTCTGGGTGAAATCCTTGCCTCAGCTTCTATAGTATTCTTCTCAGTGTCCGTGGGACATCTCCATTTGACATCTACATTATCTTTCCCCCATTTGTGCTAACTTGCTGTGTGTCTAATCTGCTAGTATTATGTCTCACAAAGTAATCAAAGATTGGTATGGCCTCATTAACATCAGCAAAAATCCTATTCTCAAACAAGATTACATCTACAGGGTTTAGGATTCTGATGTATATGTATATATATATATATATATATATCATGTACATGTGGACACATATTTTTAAAATTACCCTTTAGGTGCAAGTTTACCGAACAAATTAATTTCTTATTAAACAAATAATATACATATTATTTTTGACATTGATTGCCAATCCTGTGACATGTCAACAATCTCCCCTTCTTGACCTTGGGTTCTGCATTTTCATTAGTCAAACTTTCCTGTCCCCTCCTGCTTTCTCATCTTTGTCCCTGGGCTGGTGTGCCCATTTAGTCTCTGTCCTTGTCATCTAGTGCTGCCCTGACAGAAATACTGCAAGTGACGGATTTAACAAAGAAAAGTTTATTCTTGCACAGTCTGGTAGACTGGAAGTTTGAATTCAGGTGTCTCTCTCTGTTGGCTCTGGAGGAAGGTCTTTAGGTTGCATCAGTCTTTCTTTGGTCCGGAAGTATCTCTGTGCAGGAACCTCTGGTCCAAAGGATGCACTTTGCTCCGCTCCCAGCAATGTTTTCCTGATGGTGTGAGGTCCCTAAATCTCTGCTTGCTTCATTTTCCTTTAATTTATTGTAGGGTAAAAGATAGTGCAAGCCACACTCCAGGGAAACTCCCATAGTGAGGGTGTTACAGTCCCACCCTAATCATCTTTAAAATAATCCAATCTATTAACCACAGGCAGAGATTAGGATTTATAGCATAGGAAAATCACAAAATGGAGGGAATCACAGAATACTGGCAATCATGCTCCAGCCAAATTGCTACACAATTTTTGGGGGGACACAATTCAATCCATGACAGTCTCATATACATGGCTGAACTAAGTGTGTTATTGTTTGTTGTATAGACCTGTCTAATTTTTGGCTGAAGGGTGAACCTCAGGAGTGACTTTCACCCATTACTGAGTGGATTCTGATGCATAGCAAACCTATAAGACAAAGGAGAACTGCCTCATAGGGTTTCCAAGGAGCAGTTGATGGATTTGAACTGCCAACCTTTTGGTTAGTAGCTGAACTCTTAACCACTGCTCCACCAGGGCTTGCAGGAGTGACTTCAATTCTGGCTTAAAAGGGTATCTGGGGGCCATACTCCGGGCTTTCTCTAGGCTCCATCAGACCTGTAAGTCTGGCCTTTTTTTGTGAGTTTGAATTTTGCTCTGCTTTTTTCTCCAGCTCTGTCTGGGACCCTCTATTGTGACCCAGTCATTGGTGGTAGCTAGGTACTGTCTAGTTGTGCTCGACTCAGTCTGGTGGAATCTGTGGTAGTTGTGGGCCGTTAGTCCTCTGGACTAATCTTTCCCCATGTCTTTGGTTTTCTTCATTCTGTCTTGCTCCCAAAGAGTGAGACCAGTGGAGCATCTTAGATGGCCACTCACAGGCTTTTAGGACTGCAGATGCTACTCACCAAAGTAGGATATAAGACATTTTCTTTATAAATTATGTTATGCCTATTAAGCTACATGTTCCCTGAAACCATGGGCCACAGGCCATGGTTACCTCAGCTCAGTAACTCTGTCTCTCAGGCAGTTTGGATGTGTCTGTGAAGCCTCTATGACTTAGCGTCGGTCAAGTTGTGATGGCTTTCCCAGTGTTGTGTACTGTGTTATCCTTCACTAAAGCTACCACTTATCTGTTGTCTGGTGTTTTTCCCTCCCTACCTCTTCCTACCCTGAAGAAAACTGAAAACTGAAGAAAATTAGAATAAGTCTACAAGAGTCAAAGTACGACCTTGAGTATATCCCACCTGAGTTTAGAGACCATCTCAAGAATGGATTTGATGCAGTGAACACTAATAACTGAAGACCAGACAAGTTGTGGAATGACATCAAAGACATCATCCATGAAGAAAGCAGGGGGTCATTAAAAGGACAGGAGGGAAAGAAAGGACCAAATTGGAGGTCTGAAGAAACTGTGAAACGTAATCTCGAATGTTGAGTAGCTAAAACCAAAGGAAGGAATGATGAAGCAAGAAAATTGAACAGAGGATTTCAAAGAGCTGGGAATATAGAAAACCAAAACAGATGAACATACTGTGCATTTCTCAACCCGAAAGAACTGAAGAAAAAATTCAAACTTTGAGTTGTAATAGTGAAGGATTCTACAGAGAAAATGTTAAATGACTCTCAGGAAGCATCAAAAGAAGATGGAAGGATTACGCCGAGTCATTATACAAGAAAGAACAGTCAATGGTTAACCATTTCAAGAGGTAGCATATGATCAGGAACCAGCAATACTGAAGGAAGAAGTCGAAACTGCATTGAAGACATCCACGAAAAACAAGGCTCCAGAACTGATGGAATATCAACTGAGACGTTTCAACAAATGGATGAAGTTCTGGAAGGGCTCACTTGTCTATTCCAAGAAATTTGGAGCTACCTGGCCCACTGACTGGAATAGAATCATACAAAGTCTTGACAATTAAGTTTGTGAACTCATCCTAGAAAAAGCGCTCCATCCTGAATATCACTATGATCACCTTCAAAGTACTCTGCTTGGGAAGCTATACACTGATGCCAGAGCCTAGTCCACCCTTTAAAGCAACTTTGAAACTTTTTCTGGAATGGCCATCAGAGCTGTTGTCATATTGCCCTTGATGTTCTGACTGTCATTAAAATATCTTCCTTTCAATATTTTCTTTACCTTCATGTAAAGAGAAAAGTTATTGGATCCAGATCAGGTGAGTAGGTAGGATATTCCAATATAGTTATTTGTTTACTGACTGAAAACTTCCTCACAGATGGTGGTGTGTGAGCTGGTGCACTGTTGTGATGCAAGAGCCATGAGCTGCTGTCAAAAAGTTCAGGTTATTTTTCTCTGACTTTTCACACAGCCTTTTCAGCACTTCCAAGTAGTAAACTTGGCTAACTGTTTGTCCAAACCAAAAACGTAAACCCACTACCATCAGGTTGATCCTAACTCATAGCTACCCTATAGATGGAGTAGAACTGCCCTATAGAATTTCCAGTGAGTGCCTGGCAGATTTGAATTGCTGACCTTGTGGTTAGCAGACATAACACTTAACCAGTAGGCCACCAGGTTTTCCTAAGTTGGTACAAATTTATAATGAACAATTCCTTTCATGAAAAAAGGTTAGCAATATCATTTTGACTCTTGATTTGAGCTGATGGAACTTTTTTGGTTGTGGAGAATTGGCTGACTTCCACTGTGCACTTTGACGCTTTGTTTCAGGATTGTATTGGCTATACCCATGTTTCATCACCAGGGGTAACATGGCCCAAAACAAAGGTTCTGGCAAACTTGGACTCTTCTTTCCTTGCTTTTGTGCATCAGTGAGCTCCTTGGGGACCACTTATTTCATTTTTGCACATACCTTTCTCATGTCAAGATTTTCAGTTAGGGTTTTCCTGTTTCTCTACTGATGTTTGCTTGGTCTGCTATACTTTTAACACTCAGCCAACAATTTTGACCCAAAAATTCTTCATTACACCAGAGAGAACAGGTCAATGTTTAGCCATTTCAAGAGATTATTTTATTGTGATTAAATGAACGTGTACAATCCACATTAAATTTGCATGCCTGCTTATCTGCAGCTCCTTCTGCTCTCCTTGCCCAGTGACAGTACGCCCCTCCTTTTCATTCTATATATGTCATATCCTCTTAACAATCTCCTGTCCCCTCCTCTCCACCCTCTGCTCTCCCATCTAGAAAGAGATCATTAGGACAGCATCCTATAAATGCACAGAATCGAAAAGTACACAGACCATATGGTCACATTGTGTTCCCAAGTCCAGTCCATTTTTTTCTGAAGAGTTGACCTCAGTGTTTTCTGGTCAGAGGCAGCAGCAGATCTAGGAGCCGTGCTCCCAGGGGAACCCCCAGGCCACCAGATCATCAACTGTGATCTTTTAGTACAGATCTTGAGGTGCACCTCTCTTTTTCTTGTGTTGCCATAGGGAATCAACATTGTGTGCCCCATCACAGCTGTCTCTGGTGGTGGCCGGGCACCATCTGGTTCTTCTGGTCACATGTTGGTTGATATAGTCTTCTGTTCACGTGGGTCTTTCTGTCTCCTGAGCTCTTTTTTCCTCGTGTCGTTGTTGTTCTTGGTGATCATCCGTTCCAGATGAGCTGGGACCATTTGGTGTACCTCAGATGGAAGCTTGCTAGCTTGTAAGACCTCAGATGCCACTCACCAATATGGGGTGCAGAAGACTCTCTTAACAATACACTCGTTATGCCAATTGGCCTCAATGTCCCCTGAGAGCATGGTCCCCAGTGCCCGCCCCTGCTAATCTATCCTTGCAATACTGGGTTAAGATTGGAAGAGTTTTCAGGTTATGTTGATGTCCAGTTAAGTTGGCCTACTTTCTACTGTGTGCTATCACCCAACCAAATTGCTATCAACTATCTATGACCAACCCTCTGCCTCTCTCCACACCCTTGCAGCTGTCAAGGAGTCTTTTCTTCTGCACATAAGTCTATTTTTAAGTCCTTATAGTAGGTGTCTCATACTATATATATACATTTTTTATTGTGATTGAGTGAGAGTGTACAATCCAATTTAAGTTTGCATGCCTGCCTATCTACGACTCCCTCTTCTCTCCTTTTCTGGTAACAGCACACTCCTCCTTTCTGTTCTGTACATGTCATAATCTCTTAACAATCTCCTGTGCCCTCCTCTCCATTCTCCTCTAGTAGGAGGCCAGTAGGATGACATCCTATAGACGCATGGAATCGCAAAGTGCACACATGACTTTGCCACTCTGTGTCCCCAAGTCCAATCCATTCCTGTCCCAAGAGTTGACCTCAGTAATGATCTATGATCAGGGGTAGCATCAGGTGTAGGGGCCACACTCCAAGAGGAACCCCCAGGCCTGCGGACCATCAGTTGAGGTCTTTTAGTGGAGTTCTCAGGTGCACCTCATTTTTTTTTTTCATGCTGTCACTGGGACTCAACATTGTGAGCCCCATATGGCTGTCATTGGTGGTGGCCAGGCACCATCTGGTTCTTCTGGTCACATGTGGATATAGTCACTCATTCACGTGCGTCTTTCTGTCTTCTGGGTTCTTTTTCTCTCATGCCATTGTTGTCCTTAGTGATCATCTGTTCCAGATAAGTTAGGACCATTTGGTGTACCTCAGATGGCAGCTTGCTAGCTTTTAACACCCCAGACACTGCTCACCAATATGGGGTGCAGGAGACTGTCTTAACAATAGGCTAGTTATGCCAGTTGGTCTCAGTGTACCATAAGAACATGGTCCCCAGACCCTTGCTACTCTATCCTTGCAATATTGGGTTAAGATTGGAAGTTTTCAGCTTATGCTGAAGTGTATCTCATACAATATTTGTACTTTTGCTGCTGACTGATTTCACTCAGCATAATGTCTTCCAATCGAAACCAGGTTACGAGATGCTTTCTAAAATCATCATTGTTCTTTATCATTGCATAGTGTTCCATCGAGTGTATGTACCATAGTTTGTTTATCCGTTCATCTGCTGATGGGCATCTGGGTTGATTCCATCTTCTTGCTGCTGTGGACTGTGCTGAAATAAACGTTCATGTGCATGTATCTGTTCGTGTGACAGCCTTTGTTTCTGCAGGATGTATTCCAAACAGTGGGATTACTAGTTCAAATGGTGTATCTGTTTCCAGCTTTTTAAGGAAGTGCCAAATTGCTTTCCAAAGAGGTTGTACCATTTTGCAATCTCAGCAGCAGTGTACACGAGTTCCCATCTTTCCCATTTCAAGAGGTTTTGCAATGTTTTTGTCTGTTCTGCTTGTCCATGGCTACCCCCTGACTTTTCTTCATCAATTGCTTTCTCTCCCTTCAGAAAAACACTGCCGTTTTCTTTGTGGCGTTATCCCCATAAACTTGAACTAACAAGTCCCTGATTTCACTTCCACTCTTGCCAAGTTTAACCAGAAATTTAATGCTTGTTGCTCTAATTCAAATTCTGACATTCTTGCGATGGCACACAAGAACACACAACCACAGTAATGAACACCATATAGCAAGACATCACCACACACCAGCACAAACACAGCTGTGAGACACTGATATACCAAGGTTATGAAACTTTACCAAGTTGTTTGAACAGTGCTGCTAGCATAAGCACACCATGGTAACTTTGCGAACTTAATTGTCAGATCTTGTGTGTTTTTGCCTATTCCCAAGAAAGGTGATCCAACTGAATGCAAAAACTATCAAACAGTATCATTAATATCATATGCAAGTAAAATTTTGCTAAAGATTGCAACAGTATATTGACAAGGAACTGTCAGAAATTCAAGCTGGATCCAGAAGATGTGGAACCAGGGATATCATTGCTGCTGTTAGATGGATCTTGGCTGAAGGCAAAGAATAACAGAAAGATGTTTACCCATGTTTCACTGATTATGCGAAGGCATTTGACTGTGCATATCATAAAAATTATGGTTACCATTGCAGAGAATGGGAATTCCAGAACACTTAATTATGTTTATGAAGAATCCGTATACAGATCAAGAGGCAGTTGTGTACACAGAACGAGGGGACATCGCATGGTTTAAAGGCAGGAAAGGTGTGCCCCAGGGTTGTATCCTTTCATCATACTTTTTCAGTGTTTATGCAGAGCAAATAATCTGAGAAGCTGGACTATATGTAGAAGAATGAGGCATCAGGATTGGAGGAAGACTCATTAACAATCAGTGTTACACAGGTGACATAATCTTGCTTCCTGAAGATTTGAAATACTTACTGATAAAGATCAAAGACCATAGCCTTCAGTATGGACTGTACCTCAACATCAAGAAAACAAAAATCATTACAACTAGACCAGTAAGCAACATTGTGATAAATGGAGAAAGGACTGATGTCGTCAAGGCCTTCCTTTACTTGATTCCACAGTTAACACCTATGAAAGCAGCAATCAAGAAATCAAAAGACATGTTGCATGGGGAAAATCTGCTGCCAAGAACCTCTTTAAAGTCTTGAAAAGTAAAGATGTCATCTTGGAGGCTAAGGTGCATCTGATCCAAGCGATGGTATTTTCAGTTGCATCATATGCATGTGAAAGCCGAACAATGAATAAGGAAGACAGAAGAATTGATGCCTTTGCATTGTGGTGGTGTATATTAAATGTACCATGGACTGTTCAAAGAACAAACATCTGTTCTAGACAAAGTATAACAAGAATGCTCCTGGGAAGCAAAGATGGTGAGCCTGCGTCTCACATGCTTTGGATATATTGTCAGGCAGGAGCAATCCCTGGAGAAGGACATCATGCCTGGTAAAGCAGAGGGTCAGTGAAAAGGAGATAGACTCTCAACAAGGTGGACTGACACCATGGCTGCAACAAGGGGCTTAAGCATAAAAATGATAGTGGGCATGGCAGAGGACCAGGCAGTGTTTCGTTCTGTTGTGTGTAGGTTCCAACTTGACAGCACCTAACAACAACACCCCTTCCCTCCCTTGTAACTACCAAAGATTGTCCTTTTATCCTCACATATATTTCGGTAACACAATTCACTTTGTAATGGTGAATTCCTTGCTTTGTAGACAGTCCTCACCTGGTATGGTCCTCTTCCTCATGTGTGGGTATCTCCATGTCTAATTTGCTGTTTTCATAATTTGGAAGTCATCAGATTTAGAACCTACCTTACTAGAGTATGGAAACCCTGGTGGTGTTGTGGTTAAGTGTTACATCTGCTAAACCAAGGGTCAGCAATTGGAATCCACCAGGTGCTCCTTGGAAACTCTATGGGGCAATTCTACTCTGACTTACAAGGTTTCTATGAGTCCAAACTGATTCGAAGGCAGTGGGTTTTGTTCGGGTTTTTCTAAAGCATGATCTAATTAACATAACGGAAAAACTATATTTCTGAACAGAATGACATCCACAGATATAGAGGTTAGAATTCCAGCATACATTTTGTGGACAAAATTTAATCCATAACAGGTGTCTGGAAGGTACATGGTCCACATTTAGTGCTCATAAACTGTTAATTCCTGGTGAGTGTAGGGTCGGAGAGCCTGAGGTTCAGGTGCTGCCTTTGCCACTTGCTAGTCATGGGGCCTCAGTCTACTCAGCTAGGAAATGACTGTGCTCACATCCATTTGGTAGGGCTGTGAGGGTTGAAGGAGGAAATACACGTCTCAGTTGCTCAAATGGAATTTTGTTTTTTGGTTGTTTAGCTGCCATTGCCAATTTATAAGGACCCTATGAACGACCAAACCCAACACTGCCTGGTCCTGCTCCTTTCCTTTCTCACAACTGTTGCTATGTTTGAGTCCATTGTTGCAGCCACTGTGTCATAGCTTAACCATGCTTTTTAAATCCTCCTCGGAATCCTCTAGAAGCATCCCTTTGCCTATAGGAATAGCCAAGGCCATCACAATCTTCCTCCATCCAGCTTCGCCGGCTGGATATACTACCCTGGCGGTGTGGTAGTTAAGTGCTTGACTGCTAACCAAAAGGTCAGTGGTTCAAAGCCACTAGCCACTTCAAGGGAGCAAGATGTGGCCAACTACTCCTGTCAAGATTATGGCCTTGGAAACCCCATGGGCAGTTCTGCTCTGTCCTACAGGGTTGCTGTGAGTCAGAACCTACCTGATGGCAACTGGGTATGGGTCCCCCAGGGCCAGCCTTAGCTTGTCTTCCTGTCACATCCATGCCTTTGCAACTCTTCTCCTTCCAGCTAATATGCCATCCCAAGCACAGCCCCTTTATCTGTCCTTCTTTCTCCAAATGATGGCCAGAAGGAACTTCTCTCTCACTGGAAGCCCAGAGGACTTTGTACCTCTAGGGCACGCTCCCTGCCTTGTTCCTCCTGGAGGCATCATGTTAGGGCTCAGCCTGGGGGCAGGTGGGAAGATCCTAGCCTGACAGTTTCCTCTGGGTTTGGGAGTAACCCAGGGAAGATGGGGGGGGTGTTGCTTGCTCATGTAGGGGAGGCATTGCTCCAAGGAGGCTGACCAGAGGAAGTGGAAGCAAGTCTGAGCTGGTGTCCCCACTCTCACCTGTCTTCTCAATGATGTGGACGCACCGGTGGGTGGAAAATTTTGAACCAAACTGAGAGAAATGTAAATTGAAGATGTGAGGGATGATATACTCCCCACCTTTCCCCTAGATATTCTCACATCAGCTTGCTAGCCATTCCTGAAAACCCCTTTGTACACTCATATTTAGCTTAAAAGCCAGTGTCTCCAGAAAGCTCCCGTTAAAATCTGCACCCAACGTGTTCCGTGGGAGGGTAACAAAGCGGCCCATTAGTCCTGATTAACTGATCTGACAAACCATCTGTCACCCACAGCCCTAAGCCACATTGTGAAACCGCTGAGTGTCACCAGGCTTTGCTCCTCCTCCTGCCCCCGCCTAGACTCCCAGCGCACCCCTGTGGTCCAGATTCCCCTCTGAGAGGTCCCCACCCAAGATCTGCAGCCCTTCCAGACTGTCTGTTGAGCAGCCTCCCCACATTTAAACTTGTCCCTCCTGAGGCTGTCCTCAGGGTCTTGTTAGGCTCTGCTCCCATCCAGAGCATCCAGAGAAACTGGCTCTAGCTCCACCCCTCCTGCCTCCGCATACTGCCCCGGTAGCAACTCAGGAGCCTCTCCCCCACATCTTTTCCCATGGAATGTGGGAGCAGCTGTGCTGGGGTAAAGTGAAATGGGGCCAGTAGTGGCACAGAGCTCCAAGTCGGGAAGTATTCCCCAAGAAATCCATTGGTCTAGTCCTCTGCTGCTAGACAGGCAAGACAGTATTATCTGCAGTTTTGGAGAAGGAAACCTATTTCACCCCACTCCCTGGAAAAGGCCAGTCCTATTTCACTGCAGGGAAACACTTCCCACCCAGGGCTTTTGCACCAGATGGTCTCTTGAGAAAGAGAGGGAGGGAGTTGTACTCTGCTTGTTTGCAAGACTCAGGCTGCTACCGCTGAACACCCTGACTCAAATGGCTTCAACAATGATGAAATTCGTTCTCTCTTGTAACAGGTGGTTCCAGGTCTGGTTAATCGAGTAGCTCAACAGCATCATCAAGGATCAAGGTTGTTGGCATCCTTCAGCTCTGCCGTTGCTGAGAGTCAGCCATGTTTATTGTTACGGTTGCAGGATTGCCATGAACCAAGCATCGTGAACGATGTCACAGTGTCCAGTGGAAGAAGAAGAACTTTTTCAGAACTGCCAATGATATATCCTCATGTCTCAGTTCTAAAACTGCATCATATGCTTGTTTGTAATCCAGTATTACTTCAATGGGGGGAGACAGTTCTCCACTACTGTAGTGTTTCTGCACATTTTATGAGCAGAGGCATGAGTTTGTATAGCAAACAGTCTTAGAAGGTGGAGATAGTGTTTTCTTCTGGATCAAAGGGCAGATTTGCTTATTTCTTGTTATAGAAGATTCAGGTTCTCTAAACTCAGGGTTCCTAGCTGTGACAAAAACCCGCTGCAGTCACATGACCACGCTTTGCTGCAAGGGAGGCTGGGAAATGTAGTCTTTCGCTAAACTATCAAGTACTCAGTTGAATTTCCATTTTTGTGGAAGAATGGAAAATGGATATTAGCAGTCTGCCATAGTTATTGAATTAAAAAGAGGAGACTGGTAAAGCCTCAAGAAGCATGGTGTTGGAGAGGCAACAGCAATGTCTGTCATATTGATGTGGATGCCATGTCCCATTTTACAGATGAAGAATTAAGTTTTAGAGGAAGGAGGTGCTGGACCCAGGTCAGCTGACTTCTGGCTTAAGGTTTTTCCCATCACTTTTCTGCCTCTGCATCAGGTGAGATCAGGTGAGGCCATGGCAGGAGAAGCCTCCCATCAGCTTTAATGTGAGGGACCACTTTCTCCTCCCCAAACACTCAGTTCCCTTGGCTTCCATGATGTCCCTCTTTCCTGCTGTTCCTCCACTCTGTCTCGGTCTCCGGTCTCAGTGTCAGTCTCTGCCTTTTCCCCTTTTTAGCCTGTCAGTGCTGGAGTTACCGTGATTCAGTTCTGGCCCTCCTTATTTGCACATGTATTCACAGCCTCCGGCATTAAAGTATCATTGCCTTGCCATGGCCCACTATCTGCCTGGAGACCTCTCTTTGTGCTCTGGATTTATATATCCAGCTGCTCGCTTAACACCTCTGTTTAGGTGTTTTACAGGTACCTCAGACAGCACGAGTCCAGAACTGAACTTGTGATGTCACCACAAACTTGCTTCTCTTCCACTCTTGCCAATCCCAGAAACTGGTTCCACCATCCCATTAAGAGACTCGCTATCTTTAGTGCCTTTCTCTGCCTCTCCCTCCATATCTAATCCACCTTCAAACATTCTTTCCTGGATCGTTGTTGTAGTTGCCTAACCTGCTTCTCTGCTTGTCCCATCCATTCCTTATCAGTGCCTTAAAACACTGGTGTACTCTCACCATTCTTGTTCTTACAACCTTCACTGGCTTGCTGTTCCTTTTAGGATAAAGACTGGAATTGTCATGATACGGCAGAGACAATTAGTGGTCCTCCCCCATTATCCAGCTTCCTTCTCTTTAGAAAGATAATCCTCTATTTGTAGCTGGGCACATGCCCTTCAGAGAAAGACTCCATGTCCCAGACTCTTATATAGACAGGTTGGGTCACATGATCATGTTCTGGCCAATGGAATGCAGGCAGAAGTGTGTCTTGGATCGAAAGGCGTGCCTTCCTTTGCTCCTCCTTCTTTCTGTTGATTAGAATGCAACCATGACGGCTGCCTGTTAAGCAGCTGTCTTGGATCCTGTGGAGAAAACCAGTGCTGAGGATGGCAGAGCAACAAGATAGACACAGTGTTAGGGACACACCATTCCTGGACCACCTACCTTTGAGCTTTTCTTACAAGAAACAAAAATAAACTGTGATCTAGTTTAAGGTGCTGTTGCTATTATTTTTTTCACAGCCCAACCGAATCTCATCGGAATCACCTAGCTCCTACTGCCTGTCTCACCTTTCAACTCTGTCCCTTTTCCACTCTGCTATAGCACAGTGGTAGTGTTTCTCCAACATACCAAGGTCCTCTTTGCCTCAGGGCCTTTGCATATCCTCCTTCCTCTGCCTGGAGTAGGCTTCCACTCTCTTTTCCTGGTCATCTTCAGCTTACTATCCCGTTTCAGCTAGGATGTTGCTTCCTCAAGGAAGCCTTCCCTAAATTGCAGTGGCGTTCTGAACAGCTCCTGTTCTATAACAGCTTTATTTTCAATAACCATGAATGTCAATAACAAATAATTGTGCATATTAATGAACAATAAAATACTATATCTTTTATTAAATTTCATAGATATAGTCATCTCAGTAAAAAGCAAATATAGTATAAAGAGAAGAAATAGTGTAATATTTTTAATTACATTAATATATTTTTTAAAGTTCAAATGGCGTTGAGTACCTAATTTTCTTTTTAAAAAAAAAACCTTATTTTTTGTTGCTGAAAATACACAGATATACACCAATTCCACAATTTCTGTATGTACAGTTTAGTGATACTGATTTACAGTCTTCAACTTTTGCAACCATTCTCACTTTTCTTTTCCAAACTGTTCCTCCCATTAACATAAACTCATTGTCCCCTGTGCTTCCTATGTAATCTTTCAAGTTGCTGTTGTCAGTTTGATGTCATGCAGATAGTTCCTTGAGAGAGCACAGTGCTCAGGGCAGAAATTCTTTGCTGACTGAGCTAAACTATTTGCTTTAAAGGGAATATTTTTGCTTTAAGATTTAAAGATTACCTTAGGGCAATCGTTTTTTGGGTTCATCCAGCCTGAATGGCTCCAGAAAGTCTGAATTCCAGAATTTGAAATTCTGTTCCACATTTACCTCTTTTGATTAGGAGTCTTCTATTAAAAAAAAAGAAACCCAGTGCTGTAGAAATGTTTAATCACAATGATCTGTAATGGTAGCAGGACCCAATCCAGTCCTTCTGGTCTCAGGGCAAAGGGGAAAGTTGTTCTTGGAGGCGATTAGCCACACATTCTATTTCCTGCCCTTCTTGACTCTCCTTCTGTTGCTCCAGCAAATAGAGACCAATTATTGTACCTCGAATGGCTGTTTGCAAGCTTTTGAGATCTCAGGCACTTTTGTTACAACAGAACAGGTGGTAGAACAGAAGCACTATAGGACATTTAGGCCAATTAACTGAAATAGTCCATGAAACCATGATCACCAACCTCCAAACCAAGAAGCGAATCCCATGAGCAGGTTGCATGTAAGTAGCCTTCGCAACTGCTCTTTTTCTTGTTTTGTTTTGCTATTGTAAAAAATATCTATTACACAACATTGGCTGGTTCAACTTTTTACAGGTCTACAACTGACTGCAGGAGGCCTGGTGACACAGTGGTTAAGCGCTCAGCTGCCAACTGAAGGACTGGCAGTTGAAACTCACCTGTTGATTTCTGGGAGAAAAACGCAGCAGTCTACTCCTGTAAAGATTACAGGCCTGGAAACCCCAGGTGACATCGCCGTGAGTCAGAATTACACTTGACAGCATGGATTTGCTTTGTTTTTTGGACAACTGATTTACAGCAGTTACGTTAATCGGTTGCGTAACTGTGGCGCTTGTTGTTAGGGGCCATTGAGTGCTGCCCGGTCCTGTGCCATCCTCACAACCATCGTGTTGGAGCCCGTTGTTGCCGCCACGGTGGTAACCATCTCGTGGAGGTTCTTCACTTTCTCTGACCTTCTACTGTACCAAGCATCGTGTCCTTTTCCAGGAACTGGTCCCTTCTGATGACATGTCTAAAGTGTGTGAGATGAAGTCTTACATCTTTGCTTGTGAGGGGCATTCTGGCTGCACTTCTTCCAAGACAGGTTGTTCGTTCCTCTGTCAGCCCCCGGTATGTATGTTCAGTATTCTTCATCAGCACCACAGTCCAAAGGCATCCATTCTTCCTCAGTCTTCCTTATTCATCGTCCGGATTCCACATGCCCATGAGGATTGAAAATATCATGGCTTCAGTCAGGTGCACCTTAGTTTCAAAGTGTTGTTTTTGCTTTTCAACACTTTAAAGAGGTCTTTTGCAGGAGATTTGCCCGTTGCAATGTGTCATTTGATTTCCTGACTGCTACTTCCATTGAGGTTGATTGTGGATCCAAGTAAAATGAGATTCTTGACAACCTCGATATTTCCTCCATTTATCATGATGTGGCTTACTGGTTCCGTTGCGAGGGCTTTTGCTTTTTTTATCTTGAGGCGTAATCTATGCTGAAAACTGTGGTCTTCGATCTTCATCAGTGAGCGCTTTAAGTCCTCTTTGTTTTCAAAGAGCAGGATTGGGTCATCTGCATATTGTAGGTTGTTAATAAGTCTCCAGTCCTGATGCTCTATTCTTCATATAGTCTGACTTCTTAGATTATTTGCCCAGGATACAGATAGAATAAGTATGGCAAAAAAATACAACCCTGACAAACACTTTTCCTGTTTGAATGACTGCCTTTTGGTCTGCACAGGTTCCTCATAAGCACAATTAAAGGCTCTGGAATTCCTATTCTTTGCAATGTTATCCATAATTTGTTATGATCAACACAGTCAAATGCCTTTGCATAGTCAATAAAACATAAGTAAACATCTTTCTGGTATTCTCTGCTTTCAGCCAAGATCTGTGTGACATCAGCAGACATCACCAATGACATCCCTGGTTCCATGTCTTCATCTGAATCTAACTTGAGTGCATCTGAATCCAGTTCCCTGTTGATGTACTGCTGCAACTGCTTTTGAATGATCTTCAGCAAAATTTTACTTGCGTGTGATATTAATGATATTGTTTGGTAATTTCCACATTTTGTTGGATCACCTTTCTTTGGATTGGGCACAAATATGGATCTCTTCCAGTCAGTTGGCCAGGTGGCTGTCTTCCAAATTTCTTGGCAGCGATTACCCTTAATCAATGAGAATTTTCCATCACTATAAACAGAAACAAATTGCTCCATAGACTATAACCCCCTTCATTTCCCCTCCCTCCTGCCATTGGTAACTATGAAAAAACTGTGGTCTCTCTGCACATTTGCCTGTTCTTGCCTTTTTATATAAGTGGGGTCATACAACATTTGGCCTTTTGTGATCAACTTATTTCACTCAGCATAATGTCTTCAAGTTTCATGTTGCAGCATGCATCATTAATGTATTTTTTGAAGAAAGGGAAAAATTGTGTATTTCCATGTATTGCAGTAATGAATGATAACATTAGAGCTTTTGTCTTCCAGCTTAGCTTCAGTAAACTTGTCAATAATTTCATCACAATTGATCTTCCCATATTTGTGCTGAAGAACAATGTAGGCAAATTCATCTATCTTTGCTCACAATTGATCAAAGAACATTTTAAAACTGCTATTTGGAAAAGGTTTCTTCCCCCCACACAAGAAACAATTGATACATGGTTAGGAAAAGTCTTAAACATATAGATAAATGATAATAAGAAATGTTCAGAAATTTAGAAAAATTCCGTTTCACAATGAATTCCCAGAAATTGCTGTATGGTCCATATGTTTGTTTTGTTGGGATTGATTCTAGTTTTTTTTTTTAATCCACTGCTGTCAAGTCAATTCCAACTCCTAGCGACCCTATAGGTCAGAGTAGTACTTCCCCACAGTTTCCAAGAAACCCCTGGTGGATCTGAACTGCCGACCTTTTGGTTAGCAGATGTAGCATTTAACCACTACGCCATCAGAGTTTCTACTGCGATTGAGTCTAGTGGCTTTCAAATATCTTCCCATTTGAAAAAAATTCAAACATGAATAAAAACTAGATAGTCCCATAGAACTGTGCTACTGATGCTGATTTCAAATGCACTGTTTGAACACAGGACAATGTGGTACAACAGGGGTTCAAGGCACAACTTGCCCCCAAAATGAGCTCAGACAATTCCAAACCCATTCGAGCATGAGGAGCTGTGTCCTGTGTGCCTGTGAGCAGCTGAATAACTGGGAATTTCTGAATTAACTTCCAAGCAGAATACAGTGCTTCTAAAAGGATGAAAGAGCCCTGGTGGTGCCGTGGTGAGGCACTGGGATGCTAGCAGAAAGGTCAGTGGTTTGAAACCACCAGCCGCTTTGCGGGGGGAAAAAGACCTGACCATCTGCTCCTGTAAAGACTGCAGCTTAGGGAGCGCTATGGGGCAGTCCTACTCTGTCCTATGACACTGCTGTGAGTTGGAATCAACTTGATGTTCATAGGTTTGGGTATTAAAGGATAAATAATAAAACTCTGCTCATTTGAAACTTAGATATTATTATTAAAAGTCAATAGTAACTGAAGCAGCTGATGAAGACTTAAGCCAACAAAAGTAGTTTTTTTTTTCTGGAGCGGAGACTGTTTAGAATTGCTGGAGCACAGTGATGATAAGAAGCAGACTGACTTTTACCCAGTTCAAAACATTTTTATTGATGACACATTCTCTTACTGGCCGCACCAGGGTAGCTCCGCCACCCCACCCCGTCCCACCTTGCACACCCTCCGTGGGACTGACTCCTTGGTGCAGACTATCTGCATTCCCCTTTGTGGCACTTACCTCAGTTATGACTTGTATGAGTGTCTTTGCGTCATGATGTCGTTGAAGTCTGCTTCTCCATAGACTGTCCATTCCATATGGGTGGCAATCATCTTGTTCATGGCTGTGCCCAGCCCCGACAGAGCATCTGGCATATTTGTTGAATGAATAAATATAAGTGAAGAACCTGGTACAGAGTATTTATTCAATAAAATGTGGTCACAATCACTTACACGCTGCAGTCTCTAACCCGAAATGCGAAAAATATACCACCACACTCCAGGTTGGCAAAACACCACCTCTTTTTGAAGATTTCCCTTTCCTTCCAGAAAGAACTCTAATTTTATTTTCTCAACAGGCATTCCTAGAGGGCAATAGTTACAGCTCATTCACCTTTGGGACTCTTTGAGCCCCAACAGAGAGTCTGGCACAAAATAGTATCCAATCAACACCCATCTAATAATAAAAGTTTATTGTGCATTTCATTTCATTTTTATTGTTTCTAATAGTTACAACAACTCTCTAGGGTGAGTATGAGTACTCTTATTTTACAGATGAGGAAGGTGAGACCCAGAGAGGTTAATAAATTGTCCAATGTCACAAAGCCAGTAAGTAGCAGAGCTAGTTTTTGTTTCAGGTCTCCCTGGTTTTTCCATGATTCCTCTTTGCTTCCAGGGACCAGCAGGTGTTGGGTGTGAAGGAAGTTACCCCAGTTTAGTGACAGGACTGGCTGGGAGTGAGGGACAATAGCCTTTGGGACCCAGCTTCATCTGGTTGTAGGAATGCTGGGCTTCAGGTCTGGCATGTGCCAGATGTCCCCGGCTGACTTCTGGCCAGGTACGGTGGGTGGCACTTGTGCCATTTGTTCCACGGGGTTGAGGTTCACTGGTGTGGACAAGGAAGTCTGGGGTGGAGGGTAGTGTTGGCAGACAGCAGCTCAAATGTCAGGGCCACCACATATGAATTGCGGGCCCCAGGCAAGGCAAAAAACCCCTCCAGGCTTAGGCTTCCCCATCTGAAAAATGGAGGTGATATGAGTTATTCTGGGAGAGATGAGAAATACTTACTGACCCCCCCCTTCCCAGCTGGGCATGGGAGTTGCTCTGCTAATGGCAATGGCTTTTAGTATTATTTATCTTCCATGTTCTAGTTTGTCCTCTTCCCTTTTAAAAATTCAGGGGGAGCAAGTTTCACCCACAGTGGGTCCAGCAAGGAGGCTGCGTACCACAATCGATGGAGCCCCTCTAGGACCCCCATATAAGCCAATAGGTGCAGTCCAGCCTTCAGCTGGCCTCAGGGGCTCCTTCTCCTGAGGTGTCGCACAGAGGGCACCGTGCCCGCCAGCTCGCTGCCAACCAGCTGGCTCGCCTCTCAGCTGCAGCTTGGTGCAGTTGGTGCAGCTTGGTGGGTCTGGCCCTGCGGTATTTGGCAGCGTGGAGATTCGAGGATCCTTGGGGTCCAGGTTCGGGGAAAGGAAGAGAAATGCGGCCAGGAGGGGAGTGGATTTGTAAAGTTCAAGGTGGTGTTCTGTCGCCACCTCGTGGTCGTATCTGGTGTGGCTGCGTCTTCTCCGACAGCCAGACCTTGAGCGGGGGCGGTCCGGCTTAGGGTTGGGCCAATTTCAGCGACCGAGCTGTGACAGCGCGACCAACCCTTTCCTCCTTCTCTTCTTCGGAGAGAAAACTTGGGATCTGAGGCCTGAAAGGCCGGGAGGAAGCACTGAAGGGGAGCGGTACATAGCTCAGATAAGGCAAGGGTAAATGCACTGCCGTCAAGTCAATAATGCTGACTCCTAGTGACACTACCGAAAACAGAGTATCTGCCCGACAGGGTTCCCCAGGCTATAATCTTTATGTAAGCAAACAATCACATCTTCTTCCCTCGAAGCTGCTGGTGGGCCTGGACCACGGAGCATATGTTCAGCCGTGGATTGCTTAAACAGTGCTTCTCTAGGGCTTCTTTAATGTAAGAGTAGGAGGTGAGAACATTGCCTGGGGCTCAGGAGGAGAAAAACACCCATGTATTCACTTCATAGAGCTATTTACCACTAACCGAACCCCACAAACTTGTCAGATGTGCAGCTCTGGCCCCAAAGAGACAACTGGAGGGGTCTTCATCCTCACCCCACAAACTTGTCAGATGTGCAGCTCTGGCCCCAAAGAGACAACTGGAGGGGTCTTCATCCTCTCTCTCCTGATGACGAAGAACACGTGGCAGAGCTGGGGCCACAGCCGGGCCCTGACTCCTGTCCAGGTCAGGGACCCCCCGAAGTGACCGTGGAACTGAGATCAACACCCAGGCCTAGCCCTCCTCGCTAAAGGGGCTTCTGACTCTGAGGCACTTCAGGCGCCAGCAGCGCAGCGGGGTGTCTCCATTGCCCTGGTAACGCCTCTGGGCCAGCAGAGTGATTGTGGCAGCCAAGGGGTGGCTGGGCAGCAGTGTGGGGACCCCTGGGTCCCCCAGGGCCCACACAGCAATGCTCAGCGCTGCTTCTGGTCTGTGCTGGAGGGTGTCTAATGCAGTAGGCTGAAGTCCCAGCATTTAACCCTGCTTTAAACCGAGTCTTGGTGGCATAGCGGTTAAGAGTTCAGCTCCTAACCAAAAAACTGGCAGTTCAAATCCAGCAGCTGCTTCTTGGAAACGGTACGAGGCTGTTCTACTCAGCCCTGTAGGATGGCTGTGAGTCACCATGAGGGGGAATCAACTCCAGGGCACCAAGGTTGGTGGTGGTTCTTGCTGTTGGTTTTTCAAAAGTGTCTCCAAGGAACAATGGTGATTCAGCAGCGGTACAGTTCTTAGCCTCAGTCCCAGCCCGTGAATCTCAAGCGCCGTCACCAGTGGTCCCTCAGTGGAGGCTTGCGCGTTGCTATGACGCCGAACGGGTTGCAGCAATGCTTCCGGACTAAAACTGGCTAGGACTGGCACTCTCCTTTTGTGGTCAGCCTGTCGGTGGATGACATGAGCAGCGCTGCAGTCTGCGTGCATGGGGGACCGTGAGCAGCGGTCGGAAGGGGTTCACTTCGTGGCAGCTAACTGCAAGTGTGCAGGGATCGGCCCTCTAACTCTCCTTCTGTAGCTTCCTGCCTTAAACTTTCCACGTTAGCAACACTCTTCTGTATTTCTCTGCGTACAGGATTGTATGACTCCATTCTTTGGACACAATCCTCTCTCCACTATTTTCTTCCACAGCAACAAAAAACCTTAAAAAGTTTTATCGGAGAATATTTCCATACAAATAAATGAACAAATGGAAAAGATGGTAATAGAAGAACTGGGCTAAAGTATAAACCCAGCCGTGAATGAGAAGCCTATTTGTCAGTTGAAGGCTCCTGGTAAGGTCGACTGAACAGAAACTCTAGCCGTAGTAGGGGCCTTTGGCTTTCCCAAGAGGTGGGGATGAGATCTCCTTCCGGGGGTGGGGGTCAGTGGGTAAGGTCCTGGGAAAGCGCTGAAGACATGGAGGTCCCTAATCAAGGCAGTTTCTGTCTGGCAGGCTCTAGGGAGAGTCCGTTCCAAGCCTCCCTCCTAGCTTTGGCGGGTTACCAGCAACTGTTAGTGTTAGTTGCCCTGTAGATGGATCATGCCATAGGGTTCTTTCCTGTGTGTCTCTGTGACACTTGTGACTGGGTGCTCAGTGGAGAATAGGTACTGGGGAGTAGAGGCTTTTGGGTTTTTCTTCTCAGGCCCCATAATAACCTTTGGCTTGCAGAAGAAGGTTAAAGCAGACGAGGTCAAAGCAAATGGCTTGTAGAAGGTCAAATGAACAGAGTCTTTAGCCAACCCAGGCAGCGTGAGACGAGGGTGAGCAGAATCTTACCAGCAAAAGATTAACTACAGGTGGGATTTCACTGGGCAGTCTGGGCAGGTGCTGTTGGCAGAAGCATCTTGGCGTGGGTCTACTGTCCTCTCCATCCAGTGCCTGGGTGTTGCTCTGGGCACTTCCTTCTCCATCTTTCTGGGCACTTCCTTCACCTCTCTCCCATGGTGGATCTCGTCTTTTGTATTCCTTCTAGGTTTACTCCTTCCAGTTGGTAGAGCGTGGAAACCCTGGTGGTATAGTGGTCAAATGCTATGTCTGCTAACCAGAAGGTCAGCAGTTCAAATCTGCCAGGCATTCACTTGGAAACTCTATAGGGTCACTATGAGCTGGGATGCACTTGATGGCACTGGGTTTGGTTTTTTTGTTTGGTTGGTAGATCACATTCTCTGTAACTTTCTGAGAAGGATTTGTGGGAGGGAAACTTTTTAGGACAGGGCAGGTCCCCAGATGTCCTTAGTTTACTCTGACATTTGCTTGATAGTTTGAGTAGCTATGGAATTCTGGAAAGGAAGTCACCTTTCTTCAGAATGCTGAAACAACGTTGCTTTTGAGCAGCCTGAAAACATTCTAATTCCTGAGCCTTTGTGTGTGACCTATTTTTTCCTGTCTGGAAGCTTATAGAATATCTTGTGTCTGAAATTTCATAATGATGAGCTCTGGTGAGGGTCTATTTTCATCCACCTTCTTGGACCCTGATGAGTCATTTTAATCTGGAAATGCATGTCCATTACTTTAGGGAAATGTTCTTGGGTTCCTTCTTTCTTTTTGAAAACAGCTTTAGTGGGATACAAGCCACTCATTTAAAGTGTACAATTCAATGGATTTTAGTATGTTCACAGATTCGTGCAACCACGATCACAATCAAATTTTTTTTTTTTGTATGTTGTGCTTTAGGTGAAAGTTTACCATTCAAGTCTGTTTGTCATACAGAAACTTACATCCTCATTACCGTGTCACCCCGGCTGCTCTCCCTGCGCTGTGACAGCATGCTCCTCCTCTGCTCTCCCTGCGCTGTGACAGCATGCTCCTCCTCTCCCCCTCTATCTCTGGCGTCCGTTTAACCAGTTCCTGTCTCCTTCTGCCTTCTCGTCTCGCCTCTAGACAGGAGCTGCCCATTTAGCCTCATGTATCTACTTGAGCCAAGAACTACACGCTTCATCCGTATCTTTTTATGTCTGATAGTCCAGTCTAATCTGTGTCTGAAGGCTTGGCTTCAGGAATGGTTTTAGTTCGGGGCTAACAGAGTCCTGAGGCCGTGTCTTTCAGGGACCTTACAGTGTGTCAGGTCATCAGGTCCAGTCTTTTTACTGTAATTCCAGTTCTGTACCCCCTTATTCTTCCGTTTCTTCCGATGCTGTTTATCGTGTTCCCTTTCAGAGTGGTCGTTAGTAGTCGCCGGGTACCATCTAGTGCTTCCAGTCTCCTGCTCATGTAGTCTCTGGTTTACGTGTTTCTTGGTCTTATGTTTTCCTCGTGTCTTTGTTGTCCTTCATTCTCCTTTGCTACAGGTAGGTTGGGATCAACTGATGCTTCTTAGATGGCCACTTGTTAGCTTTTAAGATCTCAGACACCATTTACCAAAGTGGGATGCAGAGCATTTTCTTAAAAAACAACAAAGTTGACCTAGATGTCCCCTGAAATCATGGTCCCCAGATCGCTGGCCCTACTACTTTTCTCCTTGAAGTGTTTCCTTGGATTCAGGAAACTTCTTAGCTTATGGTTTAGTCCAGTTGTGTTGTCTTCTCCTGTATTGTATGTTGTCCTTGCCTTTATCTGAAACAATACTTGTCTATTATCTAATTATCTAATTAGTGAATAGCCTTCTTCCACTCTCCCCACCCTTGTAAGTATCCATGAATGTTTTCTTCTGTGTTTAAACCTTTTCTTGAGTTCTTATGATAGTGGTCTCATACAATATTTGTCCTTTTGTGACTGATTTCACTTAGCATAATGCCTTCCAGATTCTTCCATGTCTTGAGATGTTTCACGGATTTATTGTTGTCCTTTACTGTTGTGTAGTATTCCATTGTGTGACGATATCATCATTTTTAATCCATTCATCTGTTGATGGGCACCTAGGTTGCTTCCATCTTTTTGCTATTGTGAACAGTGCTGCAGTGAACACATAATGTGCATTTATCTATTCATGTGACAGCCGTTATTTCTCTAGGATACATTCCAAGGAGTAGGATTGCTGGATCACTGTATTTCTGTTCCTAGCTTTTTAAGGAAATGCTAAATAGATTTCCAAAGTGATTGTGCCATCTTACAGTCCCACCAGCAGTGTATAAGTGTTCTGGTCTCTCCATAACCTCTCCAACACTTACTATTTTATGTTTTTTTGGATAATACTAGCCTTGATGGTATCTTGTTGTGGTTTTGATTTACATTTCTCTAATGGCTAATGATCTTGAGCATTTCCTCATGCATCTGTTAGCTGCCTTAATGTGTTCTTTGGTGATGTGCCTGTTCCTATCCTTTGCCCATTTTTAATTCTTTGTCGATGTTTTGCAGTATCTTGTAGATTTTAGCAATTAGACAGCGATCTGATTTGTTGTGTCCATTTTTTTCTCCCAAAGTCTGTAGGTTGCCATTTTACTCTTGGTGAAGTCTTGGGGTTTTCTCAGTTGTCTATTTTGTCTCCTGGTGTTTATGCATTATTAGCGAAGTTCTGTATTCTGTTTATGCCATTATCAAGGCTCCTAGTTTTGTCTATATTTTTCTTTCACAGTCCTTATTATTTTAGATTTTCTGTTTAGATCTTTGATCCATTTGAATTAATTTTTGTGTTTGGTGTGAGATATGGGTCTTGTATCATTGTTTTGCAGATGTATATCCAGTTATCTATCATCGCAATCAAGTTTTGAACATTTTTATTATCTCCCAAAGAAATATCACAATGCTTATCTGTCACCCCTCAACCCGTTTAATTCCTACAGCCCTAAAACCAAAATAAAACCAGTTGTTGTCAAGTTACTCTCAACTCATGACAACCTCATGTACTGCAGAGCGGAACTGTGCTCCATGGGATTTTCTGCTTTTGGAAGTAGTTCACCAGGCCTTTCTTCCAAGGTGCTTGGAGTGGGTTTAAACTGGCAACTTTTCAGTTAATAGCCAGGTGTTCAACCATCCGCAACACTCAGGGGCTCCTCTTCCAGATCTAGGCCACCACTAATCTACTTTCTGTCTCTAGAGATTCCCCTACCCAGACACTTCACAGTACATGGAATTGCACATTGTGTGCTTCTTTATGACTGGGGTCTTTCACCCAGCGTGATGTTTCCAAGGTTCATCCATGTTGTAGCATGTATCAATATATTGTTATTATTGTGTTAATTGCTGGATTAGATTCCATTGTACGGATATGGAGCCCTGGTGGTGCAGTGATTAGGAGCTCAGCTGCTAATTGAAAGGTCAACAGTTTGAATCCACCAGTTACTCCTTGGAAACCCTGTGGGGCAGTTCTACTCTGTCCTATAAGGTGGCTATGAGTCCAAATTAGCAGGTTTAGTTTGGTATAGATATATCACATTTTATTTATTTATGTGTTAATTGATGGACATTTGGGTTTGTTTCCTCTTTTTTGGCTCCTATGGTTGAATTTTTGTCCCTTCATTTTTTCTGCTCTCTCTTCTGTGATTTCTAGAATTCCAGTACCGGCTTTTCTATATTAGTCCTCGATTTGAGCAGTTGGACTGGAATGGTGGGCACAGAGAAGGGGCAGCCTGCCCTCTGCCACTTGGCAAAAATACGTGAGTTTGCCCTGAGTGGACGTAGGAGCCTTGTGGGTCCCTCTGAATGCAAAGGGACTCACAGCGTCAGTAACTGGGGGTTGGAAGGAGCCACACCAGAGGGCACCTCCTTTGTCAGGAACCAGGCAGTCGGGAGATCCCCCAGCAGCACCCCTGAAGAAAGCTCACGTGTTCGTCAGGGCGAAGCCAGACTGGGATGTCTGTCTGCCAGGGACGTTCTAGCCTTGCTGCCCTGTAACTGCATGCCCAGGAGAAAAGCCTTTTGTCCCTTTTCACTCATTCTTCCTCCCTGGAAGAACATTATGAGTGGGAATCAGCTCAACAGCAATGGGTTAACCTGTATCTGCAGGTAGGTGGCCCTACCTTACAATCTCCCACATTTCTTTAGCGTACCCATCTATGTATGTATTCCTTTGTAGGTTATTGTTTGTTAATGGTGTCGTTGCGGGATTGTCTGTTGTCTGTGTTGTAGTAATTTCTGTAGCTGCCCTTTGTTCCTGCCTTCCTTCACATTTGTCAGGTTGTTCTGACTTCCCCCATGCAGTGTATTGCCTTTCCCTTCACTAATATTATCACATGTCCTCTATCTAGTTGGTAATTTACCCTCTCTTCCTTGGTAGCTATCAAATAACTTCTTTTTTCCTCTGTATAAACTCTTTCTTTCTTTTTTTTTTTTTTAAATATCATGGTCTCATACAATATTTGTCCTTTTGTGATTGACTTATTTCATTCAACATCCAAAAAGAAATTAAAGCCTCTTTGCTGTTGAGTCAACTCTGACTCGTAGCAACCCTACAGGACAGAGTAGAACTGCCCCACAGAGTTTCCAAAGAGCACCTGGTGGATTCGAACTGCCGACCTTTTGGTTAGCAGCTGTAGCAGTTAACCACTGGGCCACCAGGGTCTCCTTAGTATAATGTCCTTCACATTTCTCCATGTTGTGAAATGTTTTTGGGATTCATCATTATTCTTTATTGTATAGTGTTGTTACATGTGTATGTACCGTAGTTTATCTGTTCAATCACTGTTTCTACCTTTTTGCTATTGTGAATAATACTGCAGTGAACATGGTGTGCATATGTCTATTTGTGTGACCGCTCTTATTTCTCTAGTGTATATTCCTAGGAATTGGATTTCTTGATCATATGGTATTTCTATTTCTAGCTTTCTAAGGAGGCACCATGTCGTTTTCCATAATGGTTGTACCATTTTAAATTCCTACCAGCAGTGTATAAGAGTTCCAGTCTTCCCACACCTCACCAGGATTTGTTGTTTTCTGCTTTTTTTTTTTTTTTTTTGATTAGTGCAATGATGTCATGGTGAAACGTCTGCAAGCATTTCTACATGTTTTTGATACCCACCTGAATGTCTTCTTTGGCAAAGTGTCTGTTCATGTCCTTTGCCTGTTTTTCGGTTGGATTGTCTTTTTATTGTTGAGGTTCACAGTTTTCACTACCCTTGAGTCCCCTCTCCGCCCATGGTCTTCCGCTCACATAGATTTATGTGGGGCTTGTGGGGGTAAGGATAGCAGGACTGTTTTTCTGCCTCTTAACGAACTTTGCAGAGCAATTTAAGAAGACAAGGGTATTTAATGTCTGATTTTCCCAGTTTTACAGCTTTAGCAATTCCAGGGCAATAGTAAAATCCCCCTCAACTTGATATCCTAGACCAAGAGCAGGACTTCCCACACTTCTCTGCACACAACTTCCCGGGGATCTTGCCTGAGATTCTGTATCTCACACAAATTTCCAGCTGAGGTGATGCTGCTGATTCTTGGACCACATTATGAAAAGCGCTAAACTCTAGATAACTTGTGGGGGAGGGGGCAGGGCATTCTGGGAAGAGCAAACAGTATCTCAGTTAATCCCTAAAATAACAGTGGCTTAACCAAGATAGAATTTCTTTCTCTGACATAAATGAAGTCTGGAGGTGTGTTGTCCAACCTGATAGGTCAGCTTTGCAGCTGTGTGTGAGCCAGGCTCTTTTTTTCGTGTTCTATCATACGTAACGTGAGGAAAAATAACTTGCCCAGTCATACACAGACAGCCAAGCCAAGTGCCGTTGAGTTGGATCCGACTCACGACAAGATGTAGCAAAACTGGTCTTTGAACCCATGTCTTCTGGTTCTAAATCTTAGGTTCTCTGTGCAACAATATGTTGGAGGGAGTGGTGATGCATGACGGGTGGTCAACTTGACAGATGGCGGGTGTTGGTGAGGTGCATCCATCAAGGGGTACATACTGGCGGAATGGGAAGGAACGAGCTTTTCCAGAAGGAAGCCAAGGGTGGGTTGTCTCCAGGAGCGCAGTGAGGCAGAGAGGCGAGGTGTTGTCCTCAAAGTCTCCTATCAGGTGAGGGCTCCTGACTGTGGGATGGGTTATTGGGATGTGGAGGAGAGCGGGCACCATGCTCAGAGAAGTTGCAATTCCAGGCAGGTATAAGTCACTCTCTCCCTCCCATTAGTCTGCTCTGCCTGTATCCATGGCAGGCATTACTGCATGATCACAGAAATTCTTTTTGTTTTGGTTTTTACTACAATTTTTGAAATATTCGAAACATATAGAAAATAACATAACCAATACTTATACAAAATGATTTTGAATTTAATGTTTTGGCTTAGTTGCTTGACTTTTTTTTTTTTTGAGAAAAAATGTTGTAGATGTAACTAAAACCTACCCTTCACTTCCCTTTTTCTCACTCCCTTGAAGTATTTTGCATTCCCAAGCATATTTTAAAACTTTTACCAAATAGGCACACATTCATGGACAATATATAGTATTATTTTTTCCCTTAGTAATGCATATTATCAATTTTAATCGCAGATGATATATGATAAATATAGGTTTAAACTGCTCAAATATAATCATTCTTAGATGACTACTAACAACAAAACTGTTTTGTAAATTCTTTCTACATTGAATCATATTACCATAAAGGAACAGAAATCTTTTTTCTTTTTCTGTTTCTTTTCTTCTAAATACCACTTCATTCTCAAAAAGGTCATAGATGTAGATTCACAAATACTAATTCCCACAATACTGTAGCTCAAGTGCCAGAAATTAAAAAAAAAAAAATCAGTGACTATGAAAACATTGGAAGCACTGAAAGCAAGAGATGCTGGTACACAGACAGATGAAATCATGGGATTTGAAACATCATTGTAATTGGGCACTGGTGACAATTCTGACCAGAGTGCTATAGCATTGCTTTGTGTTTTAAAATTTTACTTACATCGTTCATGACAAATCATTTTGCAAATTGCATTGTATTAACACTATGTGTGTGACTTCTATCAGTGCTAAATCCATGTCAGTCTAATCCATTCTTGGTCATCTCTGTGTATTGTTTATTTTATGATGACCACAATTTATCTATGCTCATGACAAGAATGCCAAGCCGTTGCTTATAATAGTTCATTACTTTGATAAATGACAAAGAGAATCTTCTTGAACACGTATGCTTGGGCATGCACAGAAGAGCTTCTCTATACTTGTCATCTGGAAGTGGAAATTCTGGGTCATAGTGCTTATGCACCTTCACCCTTATTAAAAATTGTGAAATTGTTCTCCAAAGTGGCCACACCAGTTTATCCACCTGTGAACAAATGATATAATTCCCTTTACTCCACTGGCTTCCAGCAGAAGGATTTTTTGGCCATCTGCTGGGTGTAAGATGGTATTCCATTCTTTTTTAATTTGCATTTCCATGAGATTGTTGTTGACTTGGTTCCAACCAGTGGACAATAGAATGAAACACTGTCCAGTCCTGTGCCATCTTCACAATCATTGCTGTGTTGCAGTCCATTGTTGCAGCCACTGTGTCAACCCATCTCATCAAGGGTCTTCCTCTTTTTCATGACTCTCTGCCAAGCAAGATGTCCTTTTCCAGAAACTGGTCTGTCTTGATAACATGTCTAAAGTATGTGAGATGAAGTTTTGCCAGCCTCACTTCTAAGAAGCATTCTGATCATACTTTTTCCAGGACAGATTTGTTTGTTCTTATGGCAGTCCACGGCATATTCAATATTCTTTGCCAACTCTGTAATTCAAAGGCATCATTTTGATCTTCCTTCTTCATCACCCAGCTTTCACACACACATGGAGTGATTGAAAATACCGTGTCCTGGGTCAGACACACCTGAGTCCTTAAAGTGCCATCCTTGCTTTTTAACATGTTAACGAGGTCTTTCGTGGTAGATTTGCTCAGTGCTATACATTGTTTGATTTCTTGACTGCTGTTTCTATGGACATTGATTGTGGATCCACGTAAAATGAAATCCTTGACAACTTCAGTATTTTTTTCCATTTGTCATGAAGTCACTTACTGGTCCAGAAGTGAGGATTTTTATTTTCTTTATATTAAGGTGTAATCCGTATTCAGCTCTGTAGTATTTGATCTTCATCAGTAAGTGATCCAAGTCCACTTTACTTTCAGCAGGCAAGGCTTTATTGTCTGCATACTGCAGGTTGTTAATGAGTCTTCCTGCAATCCTGATGTCTCATTCTTCTTCATATAGTCCAGCTTCTAAGATTATTTTCTCAGCACACAGACTGAACAAGTGCAATGAAAGGATCTAACCCTGACACACACCTTTCTTGACTTTAAACGGCACAGTATCCCTTTGTTCTGTTCAGAGGACTGCCTCTTGGTTTATGTACAGGTTCCACATAAGCACAATTCCCATTCTGTAATTTCCATTATTTGCAATGTTACCCATAACTTTTTATGATCACAGAGTGAATGGCTTTGCAAAGTCAGTAAAATGTGGGCAAACATCTGTTTTTTAACGTCTTGTAGCAAAAGAGCCCTGAGACTAGTGAGACCAAACAGCTTTTTATGAAAATTGGCCACGGGTGGCTTCTCTTCTTTGAAATTCTTTTTCAGATGTTTTGCCTATCTTTCTTTTAGGTTATTTTTTCTTGCTGATGTATAGGATAGCTTTGGATATTTTTTGTTGGTTATGTGGGTTGTGAACATCATCATAACCACCTGTCCACATAACAAAAAAATAAACCCACTGCCATCGAGTTGATTTCGACTCACAGCAACCCTAGAGGACAGAGTAGAACTGCCCCATAGAATTTTCAAGGAATGCCTGGTGGATTTGAACTGCTCACGTTTTGGTTAGCAGACGTAGCACTTAACCACTATGCTACCAAGATTTCTAATAAGCCTGCACAAAGCTTGAGGACTAGTGCTGGGATGGATTAGTGATGTCTGCCATGAGTGTGGGAGGGGAAGCAAGAAGGAACTTGGGCCAAAGTGACAGAATGGAGCCCCAGTCATTACACTAGAGCCAATGTGGAAATTCTGTACAGGCACAAGGTTTAGTAATAGGGTCAGAGCAGTTCTAAGCAACTCAGGCTAATAATGGGAATTTTGCTCTTCCCACCACCCCCTAAAATATCTTCAATTGAATTGAAGTGTGGTATATGTGTACCCTTCCTGGTGGCACAGTGGATAGGAGCTTGGCTGCTAACCAAAAGACTGGCAGTTCAACTCTACCAGTCACTCTTTGGAAACTCTACAGGGCAGTTGTACTCTTATAGGGTCACTGTGAGTTGGGATTGGCTTCACAGCAACAGTTTTTGTTTTTGTTTTTTTCTTGCAAGGAGTGCTGTAAGAAACAGTCTATAAATGCTTTGCTTTCTTCATGGAAAAATATTCCAGGAGCTTTCATTACATCATGTGGTGTTCTTTTGAAGAGGACAGAGAACAAATATCTCTCCCATGTTAGTATAGGCAGGGGAAGATTTCTTCTGAATAACTGTTTTATATGTTACGTCCTGTGACTATGTAACTTCCTTTTTGCTCTGGCTGCCAGGAAACTCAGAGCTCAATCCAGGGACCTCTGGAGTAGGGGGATTCAAGATTAAGCCATGTGGTGGGTACTAAGCTTATTCTGGTTTCACTTTGTCTTCTTGCTGTAATTTTTTCTTCGTCATAGTTTTGCCTCTTATTTGATTTTAAAAAAATCTTTTCTATTTGTTTTTGGGACTCTATTTAGAGTCCTTGTGGGATGAGATAAGATAAAAATAAACAATATCTCCCTCACTCTGCCGGTACTGTCAGGGGGGTAGAATCATGCCAGACACTTGGGGTTAGGTAGCACCTAGAGTGGATGGTGAGTGGGTCACTGTGAGGGCCTTAGAGTGAGAAGAGGACAGGTCATTATGCAGTAGTAAGAACAGCCTCTAAAGCTCTCAGGCCTGAAATGTCACATTTCTGTGTTTTTCAAAATATACTTAAAATTGACTTGGGTGTCTCCATGCACCTTGTTTGCAGGAAACCCAGTAGCAGCCATTGTGTCCCTGTCCACATGGGAAAATCTGGGATTTCCTTGGTCCTAGGAAAATGGGAGAGGGACCTAATCATTGTCCTTGTCCGTGGTTGCTGTAGGATGAGTACTTATCCTGATCCACAGTTGCCGTGGGGCTTGTTCTTGGCCATCTGTTGGGCACTGTCCTTCTGAGAGGGCCCTTTGGGCTTTGGACTTGGCCATAGAAACTGTCCACTTCTCTCAATACCCTAAGCCTGTGTCCAGCTTCGTCCCTTCCCACAGTCATGGTGCCCTATGTCAGAGGGCCCATGGTTCCTACCTGTAGCAGAACTCCATCCCATGCTCAGTCCCCAATCCTGAACTTCCTCACACTCCTTGGACCACACCTCCCCTCCCTCTATTTGCTTCTCTTCTTCTCTGGGCCAATTCCTGTTAATTCTTGATGAACCCAATCTTCCCTTACAAAAGCCTGAGGATTTTCTTTACACAGTGGTTCCTGAAATGCAAGCAGATGTGTGCCAATGGGAAGAGTCCATGGTATTTAATACCTGAAGAACTGGTTCTTCACCCAACAGAGAGGGGCAGGGAACCGCCTTTCGTTTCCCCCAGTTATCCAACAGTAAGGAAACTCAGATACACCTTCACAGTCAGGATATTCTACAGTTACATATAACAATTAAAAAGAGATTAGCTGCTTTTATGTACTACTTACTCTGTTGATTGTGTTGCATGAGCAATCTCATTTATTTCTTAAGCAGTTTATGCAGTAGTGTGGTGGACCTCCCCTGGAATGTCTTCCCCGTCCCGATGACTCCTCACTGACTGTGGTAGAGGCTGAGAGGTTCACCAAAACCCACTTTCTCTTGCTTCCACTGTAACAGACTCATAACTGAGCACATGGCCGTCTAGCCAGAGAATGTGTTCCCCAGATCCTCTTGCCATTACGTATTGCCATTGAGTCAATTCTGCCTCATGGTGATCATATTGGACAGAGTAGAACTGTCTCCATAGGATTTCCAAGGAGTGGTTAGTAGATTGAAACTGCTGGACATTTTGGTAGCAGCCCTAGCTCTTAACCACTGTGACACCAGGGCTCTTGCCATTAGGTGTGGGCATGTACTCAAGTCTTTGCTGATAGAATGTAAGAAGATATGACCTGAGCTGCTACCAGGCAGAGATCCTTAAGAAAGCATATGCCTCCTCTCTACTTTCTCTTCACCTAAAACCCAGACAAGGCATGCCCTAGTGTCATCATGCAGGGCACATGACAACCTAGAAAGGGATGAGCCACAAGATGGAAGGAATCTGGGTGCCAGAGAACCACGTCATCCAGAGCCACTAGTGTCCTGGAACACTTGCCTCAGACTGCAACATCAGAATGAAAAAAAGGCTTTGTTCTTCAAGCCACAGAAAATGTGAGGTCTCTTTGTTACAGCAGCTTAGCTTACCCCGCCTGCTGTACTAGCACCCTCATCAAGGTGAGTGCCCAGAAGCCATTCTGTAATACCTGGCTCTACCCCTATCCACAGGTGATTGGATCAAGGATGGTTGTATGGATTATTCCAGCATGCAGCCTCTTCCCTGGTAACTTGGACAGAGAAAGAGAGAGAAGTTTAGTGTTCTTTGCGGCTAGACCTGTAACCTGCAATTATGGGAGCAGCGGAGGCCACAGTCCCTGCCTTTGGACCATACGAGAGAACTGAGGAAGGCTGCAGTGAGAAAGCAAGTAGAAAGAGAAGAAAAAGACTACACATGCAAAGAAACACTCCCTGAGTCCCCTGGGGATTTTTTCTCTCTGGTTCCAGTCCTGTTCTCCAGTTCTAAGACACAAGCTGTCTAGTAAAGCGCCTTCCCTCATTTTCCTATTTTGCTGCAGTTAACTTGATTATTTCTGTCCCTTTCATCCAAAGAGTTTGTTGGAACATAGCTCTCCATAGGTCTCAAGTTTCTGGACATCTTGTAAGCAGAGGCACTGGGTGCCTTTATTCTGAAAGTTTGCTTATCAGCCTTGGAAAATAGAGACAGAGTCTCTCTTCGGAGGGCTGTTTACCATCCACTCTATCTCCTTCCAAGGTGAAGGCCAGGTGGATTTGCTTGTAGTTCATTATAAAGGATTCAAGTTCCCTAAGCTTGGTGCTCTCAGCTGAGATGCACATCCTCTGTGTATTCACTGTCTACCTGGGTTGCCTATCATCCCCATGAGGCTGTGGGCAGGGGGAAATGATTCGAACATGAAACTCATACTGCTTTCCATGCATTGAGTTATAAAGTCTTTTGTTTCTGAGGCAAGAATTTCGTATCTTCTACCAGCATCCATGAAACTGACAGGTTAACTTATTAGCTTGCAAGTAAGGTAAAAATCTCAGACCCTTCCTAGCTTTTGACAGGAAGCTAATGCTCTCTGTTTCACTCTCTTACTTTTGAACACATCATCAAGAATGATCAAACTGGAAAAAAGCCATCAAATTTGGTAAAGTGGAGGGTAGCGAAAATGAAGGAAACCCTCAACGAGATGGATTGTCAATGATTATGAAGCTGGCTCAGGGCTAGGTGACATTTCCTTCTGTTTTATATAAGATTGTCTTGAGTTGGAGGAGATTTTCCAGTAACTAAGAACAACAGCAACAAGTAGTGACCCTTTGACACGTCTTGCAGTGATTCCAGCATCTTTTGATCACACTTCCTAAGCTTGGAAAGTTCTGTCTCTCCTGGAAGAAGGCAGAAACACTGTTCCCTAGTCTCCCTTGCAACCGGAGCACAGTGACCAGATCTCACCAATCAGAACTCAGTAGAGGCTTCTATTTGCAAGAGTGGCAGGAGGAAGGAGAGGAGTTGCTCGGAGCCCTTTTCTGGCAAGGACAGTGGTGAGCTGGGCTCTGGCTTTCAGGTATGAGGCTGTTGTAAGTAGGTGAGGTTCTGATGAGTGGGGCCAGGGTCAGCAGAGTGACCTGGGGTGCTTGAGCTAACCTGGACGGAAGCAGCCATGTGGTGTTTTTGAGAGTTCTTCTCATCTGTAGGCCCTCCAAACTGGGTTCTCTGGACCCCTTCACTCCCCAAGTACCAAGAGTCCACTCATGTCTTTCATCCTTTAATTGATGCGGCATAGTAGTAAGGTTTTCTTTTGCTTTCCTAAATTTATTTGTTTGTAACTTCTCTCTCTGTTTTTCCTTGGTCAGCTTCACCAGAGGTTTGCCGGTTTAATTGGTTCTTGTCTGTGACCTTACTGATCCTCTCTCATACATTGTTTTATATCTATCAATTTCTGCTCTTTAGTATTTCCCAATTGCCACATTCTTTGGGTTTATGCAGCTGTTCTTTCTCTAACTTTTAAGTTGGGCAGTTGGCAATCAGACATTTTAAATTTTCTTTTTCATAGGAATTCTTCAGAAATCTGTAAATATTTTACACTTGCATCACATTTCAAATGAAATTAGTCATATTGCTGGAGTTTATTAGCCACGTGTGGCCAGTGGCTGCCGTACCAGACAATGCAGTGCTGCTGTTGTTAAGTGCCTTCATGTTGATTTTCTACTCGTGACCCCAAGTGACATACTAGAACTGTCCCTGTAGTTTTTTTTGGTTATAATTCTTACAGGAGCAAATCATCAGGTCTTTCTCTCAAAGAACCATGGGTTGGGTTTGAACTGCTAATCTTTTGGGTAACAGATGTAGCACTTAACCCACTGTGCCACCAGGGTTTCTCTCCAGGGCTACCTAATCTTTCTTATTTTCTAAGCTTTTGTTCTTGGTGTTAGGTGTCACCTAGTAGTCTCCAAATCATAACGACCCTGTGAACAACAGACCCAAATATTGACATGTCCTGTGCCGTCTTCATTATAGTAGGTATGTTTGAGTTCATTGTTGCAACCACTCTGTCAGTCCGTCTGGTTGAGGGTCCTCCTCTTTTTCGCTGACCCTCGCCTTTACCAAGCATGATGTTCTTGTCCAGGGATTGGTCTTTCCTGACAGTGTGTCCAAAGTAAATGAGACTGAATGTCACCATCCTTGCTTCTAAGAAACATTCTGCTGTACTTCCTCCAGCACAGATTTGTTTGTTGTTCTGGCAGCTCGTAGTGTATTCAGTATTCTTTGCCAATTCTGTAATTCAGATGTGTCATTTCTTTCATCTTCTTTTTTATTCTCAAGCTTTCTCACGACTTTAGGCAATTGAAAGTACTGCGGCTTGGGTCAGGTGCTCCTTAGTCACTCAAGTGACACCTTTGCTTTTTAAGATTTTAAAGAGATCTTTCACAGCAGACTTGCCAATTTTAATAAGTTGTTTGATTTCTGAACTGCTGCTCCCATGGGCATTGATTGTGGATCCAAGCAATATGAAATCCTTGACAACTTCAGTATTTTCCCTTTTATCATGATGATGCCCATTGGTCCAGTTGAGTACCACCAGGGCTCCTTTCCAAGCTTCTAAGGCTCTAGGTTGCTTTCCCCTCATTGCTTTCACTATATCCCCCTAGATTTTGACATCTTTTCATTAAATACTTTCTAAGTATTGTAATTTACTTTCAATTATTTGACTCACAAGTTATTTTAGGCTATGTTTTTTAAAAAATTCCATAATCTGAAAACTTTTCCAATCTTAACCCAGTATTGCAAGAATAGAGTAGCAGGGGTGGGGGTCCAGGGACCATGCTCTCAGGGGACCTTGAGGCCATTTGGTATAACTAGCCTATTGCTAAGTGAGTCTTCTGTATTCCATATTGGCGAGTGGTGTCTGGGGTCTTAAAAGCTAGCAAGCTGCCATCTGAGGTACACCAAATCATCCCAACTGAGCTGGAACAGATGATCACCATGGACAACAACGACAGGAGGGAAAAAGAACCCAGAAGACAGAAAGATCCATATGAATGGGTGACTATATCAACATGTGACCAGAAGAAGCAGATGGTGTCTGACCACCGCCAATGACAGCCATAATGGAGCTCACAATGTTGAGTCCCAGTGGCAACACGAGAAAAATGGGGGTGCACCCTAAGAACTCCACTAAAAGACCACAACTGAATGTCTGAAGGTCTGGGAGTTCCCCTGGAAGCATGGCTCCTAGACCTGATGCTGCCCTTGATCATAGATCATTACTGAGGTTAACTCTTCAGATATGAATGGATCGGACTCGGGGAAACAGAGTGACCACGTGGTGTGTGCATGTTATGGTTCCATACATCTATATAGGATGTCATCCTACTGACCTCTTACTAGAGGGAAGTAGAGAGGATGGAGATGAGGGGACAGAAGATCGTTAAGAGGTTATGAAATAGAAAGGAGGAGTATGCTGTCACTGGGCAAGGAAAGCAGAGGGAACTGCAGATAGGAAGGCATAAAAATTTGAATTGTATTGTAAATTTTCACTTATTCACAATTAAAAAGAAAGTTCATTATGGAAAAATTTTAATATAAAAAGAAAATAGAATACAGAATGAAAGAGACTAGATATCTATTATTTAGGATCAGCAGCAATTTGTTCAGGTATGGCCAGTGTATTTCATCTATAGTTCCATGTACCCCTTGGACAACTAAACCTGGATTATTTCAAAGGGACATGCTTTACAATTCTCAAATGTATGGATTTATTTTTTACTTGTCTTTTTTGTTAACAACGAATAATGAAGTTGCATTGTGATCAGAGACTATGATCTTGTTTTTCAACACTTTTTGAGACTTATCTGTGACTAGCGTGTGATCTTTTTTGTGTGAATTAATTCATGTGTGCTTGAGAACAATACATAGTCTCCCATTATTCAGTACAAACTTCTACACATGTCCATTAGATAAAACTTACTACTTTTGTCATTCAAATCTTCTACATCATTGCCAGCTTTTTTGTCTTCTTGATTTGTTAATAATTGTAAAGGCTATGTTGAAATGTTCCACTGTGATAATGGGTTTTCTCTTTTCTCCTTGTGGTTTTGTTTGTTAAAAAACTTTTTTTTCGTTGTATATTCAGAGGCTATCTAATTAGGTGCTTACAGTTGATATAATTTTTAGTGGATGTGACTTTTATCATTATATACTTTTTCTGTCCATAAATGCTTTTTATTTTAAAGTTGATTTTGTCTGATAGTAATAAAGGCATGCTAAGTTGTGTGTGTGGGTGTGTGGACGTATGTGTGTGCATGTGTGTGTGTAGAGGTTAATGTTTGCCTGCTGTATCTTCTTTCAGAAACCCTAGTGGTGCAGTGGTTAAGTGCTATTTGTGACTGCTAACCAAAAGGTGAGCAGTTTTAGGTGCTCCTTGGAAACTCTATGGGGGCAGTTCTTCTCTGTCTTACAGGGTCACTGTAAGCTAGAATCTACTTACGGCAGATGGTTTGGTTTTGTTTTTTCTAGTTTTCTCCATCCTTTTACTTTGTAACTTCCTGTATCTTATGCTTTAGGTGTGTCTTTTGTAAACAGTATGTAACAGTGTTAAAAAACCCCAAAAAACTGTTTTCAAGATCTCTGGGTCTAATCAAATTTTTTTTTTATTTGGATTTCTTTAATAGCTAATGGTCATGAGCGTGTCTGCATGTGTTTTTTGGCTGCCTGGATCTAATCTTTAGAGAAGTGTCTGTCCATCTCCTTTGCCCATCGCTTAATTGGATGATTTATCTTTTCCTTATTGATATTTTGTAATACCTTGTAGCTTATGGAGATCAGGCATTGGTCTGACATAGAGTTGCCAAATATTTTTTCCCATTCTGTAGGTGGCCTTTTAATTCTATTAATAAAGTCTTTGCATGAGCAGAAGTGATTGATTCTTAGCAGTTCCCATTTATGCTTTCTCTTCTGATGATGTGGTTTGTTTGACAGATTTTTGAAGTCTGTCTGCATTGTGTATTAACCCTCCATTGTTGTTCCTACTTTCTCTTGGATGAGCTTTATTGTTTTAGATTTTATATTTAGGTCTTTTATCCAGTTTGAGTTGGTTTTTGTATAAGGTGTAAGATATGGGTCTTGTTTCAATTTAATGCAGATGGATATCCAATTTTGCCAGCACTGTTTGTTGAAGAGATTGTTTTTACTCCAGTTTAATGTCTTAGGGCCTTTGTCAAATATCAACTGTTCATAGGCAGATGATGTCATCTTTGGGGTCTCTATTCTGTTCCACTGACCTATCTGTTTGTTTTTGTTCCAGTACCAGGCTGTTTTGACTACTGTGACAGTGTAATATGTTCTAAGGTCAGATAATGAGAGGCCTCCCAGTGTGTTCTTCTTTAGTAATGCTTTATTTATCCAAGGCTTCTTCCCTTTCCAGACAAAGTTGGTAATTTGTTCCTCCATCTCATTAAAAAAATGTCACTGGATGCTGCCCTTGCCCATAAATCATAATGAAGGTCCACTCTTTGGACATGAATGGATTGGACGTGGCAATGCAGAGTGACCATATATTGGATGCACTTTATGGTTCTATACATCTATAGGATATCATCCTGCTGATCTCTGGCTGGAGGAAGGAGAATGGGTGGAGATGAGGGGAAAGGAGACTGTTGGGAGGATGAGACATGTATGGAGCAGAGAGGAATAGTGTGCTGTCACCGGACAGGGAGAGCAGTGGAAGCTGCATACAGGTGGGCATGTAAATTTATATGGGAATGTACATTTTCACTCAGTCATATTAAATTAAAAAAAAAAGAAGTGGAAAAAAAATGTCACTGGAACTTGTATTGGAATTGCATTAAATAAGTAGATTGCTTTGGGTAAAATAGACATTTTCACAATGCTAAATCTTCCTATCCAGGAGCAGGGTAGGTTTCTCCATTTATGTAAGTCTCTCTTAGTTTCTTGTAGTAAGGTCTTGTAGTTCTCTTTGTAAAGTTCTGTTATTTCTCTAGTTAAATTTATTCCTAGGTACTTTTACCTTGTTAGGGGCTATGGTAAATGGTATTGACTTGGTGATTTCTTCCTTGATAATCTCGTTGTTGGTATAAAGGAATCTTACTGATTTACTCATGTTTATCTTATATCCTAAGACTTTGCTGAACTCTTCTATCAGTTTGAATAGTTTTCTTAGGGATTCTTTGGGATTCTCAGCATATACAATCATATCATCTGCAAACTGGGAGATTTTGACTTCTTCTTTGCTGATGCAGATGCCCTTTATTTCTCGGTCTTGTCTAATTGCTCTGGTTAGAACTTCTAGTACAATGTTGAATAGGAGAGGTGAGAGTGGGCATCCTTGCCTAGTTCTTGTTCTCAAAGGCAACTGTTTTAGTCTCTCTCCATTCCGGATGATGTGGGCAGTTGGCTTTGTATAAATGGCCCTTATTGCATTGAGGAATTGGCCGTCTATTCCTATTTTGCTGAGAGCTTTTAGCATGAATGTATGTTGGACTTTATCAAAGGCCTTTTCTGCATCAATGGACAAGATCAGGTGGTTCTTGTCTTTTGTGGTATTTATGTGGTTGATCACATTAGTTGTTTTTCTGATTCTGAACCAGCCTTGCATCCCTGGTATTAGTCCAACTGGGTCATGATGGATTATTTTTTGGATATGTTGTTGTATTCTACTGGCAAGAATTTTGTTGAAGATTTTTGCATCTAGATTCATGAGTGATATTGGTCGGTAGTTCTCCTTTTTGGTTGGGTCTTTCCCTGGCTTTGGTATCAGGTTTATGCTGGCTTCGTAGAATGAATTCGGGAATTAATGATATTTTTAAAAAGTAAATTGTAGCAATTTACTGTGGTAAAAACATGTAACAAAACATTTGCTAATTCAATGTTTTTTGTAAACACAATTCAATATGACTGGTTATGTGTGTCACGCCCTACAGCTGCTACCACTTTGCTTTTCCAAATGATTTTACTACCATTAGTAACAGAAATGCAGTGCCAGCTAAGAAACAGGTCCTCTTTCCCTGTCTCTCCCATCCTGATCATTGTTGCTAGGTATGCTTAGTAGGCTCTAACTCAGCAACTCTGTACACAAGAGAAAGAAACACTGTACAGTTCTTCCTCATCTTCACGCTGCTGCTGTTTGAGACATCATTGAAGGCACTGTGTCAAACTGTCTCACTGAGGGTCTTCTTTTTTGCTTACTCTCTGCTTTATCAAGTGTGATGTCCTTTTCCAGAGACTCTTTTGGTCTCTATACATTTGCCTGTTTCATGTAAGTGGGATCATTCAACATTTGATTTTTTGTGATTGATTTGTTTCACTCAGCATAAGGTTTTTAAGGCCCGTCGTGTTACAGCATGTATCAGGACTTCATTTCTCTTTACGGCTGAAATAATAGTTCATCGGATGGTGTCATAGTCATCTAGTGCTGCTGTAAGAGAAGTATCACAAGCAGATAGTTTAACAAAGAAAAATTTATTTTCTCATAATCTAGTAGGCTAGAAGTCAAAATTCAGGGCACCAGCTCTAGGTTAAGGCTTTCTCTCTCTGTCAGCTCTGGAGGATGGTCCTTCTCATCAATCTTCCCCTGGGCTAGAAGCTTCTCCACGCAGGAGGTCTGGGTCCAAGGGATGTGCTCTGCTCCCAGCGCTGCTTTCTTGGTGATATGAGGTACCCCCTCTCAGCTTGCTTCCTTTTCCTTTTATCTCTTATAAGGTAAGAGGTGATACAGGGCATACCTTAGTAAGGGGGTTACAATCCCATCCTAATCCTCTTTAATATAAAATTGCAATCACAAAATGGAAGGCAACCACACGATACTGGGAATCATGGCCTAAGCAAGTTGACACATATTTTGGGAGACACATTCAAACTTTGACGTGTGGATATATCATTTTTGTTTATCCATTCATCTGTGGAAAGACATTTAGGTTGTTTTCTACCTTTTAGCTGTTGTGAAGGTTTCTGTAATGAATATTGGTATATACAAGTGGTAAACTAATTTTTTGGTGACCTGGTTCTACCGTTTTATTTTTCATTTCCAATGGTCCTTGCTTTTTCAGGCATCTGCCTTTTTGCACACACTGAGTTTTTGATCTTTTCATTTTTTCATTCTACTTTTTAACACTCTATTTATAGTCTTTTGCGGGTCACCCTAGAAATGTAACCATGCACATGTAGCTTAATAGAATGTACAAGTAAACAATATATTAACCCTTTTTGTGAGTAATGCAAGAAAAACCTCAGTACACTTTTAAAAAATTCTTTTAGTTTTTGTTGTCATTAATGAGAACACACATGCCAGAACTTATACCATTCAACAGTTTCTCCATGTACAGTTCAGTGACACTGATGACACTCTTCAAGTTGTGCAACTTCCTTTTCAGAATTGTTCTTGCAGTGTTAACACAAACTGACTACCACCCCTAATTTTTCCATCTAATCTTTCTAGTTGCTATTGTCAGTTTCATTGCATATAGACAATTCTTGAAAGAGCACAATGCTCAAGGAAGACAGCCTTCACTAATTAAGCTAACCTATTGAGATGTAGTATTATTTGTCTTTATGCTGCTGAATTCTATTGGCTAGGATTTTGTTGAGATTTTTTGCATCTATGTTCATGAGAGGCATCGGTCTGTATTTTTCTATTTGTGGTGTCTTTGTCTGGTTTTAGCATCAGGGTTATGATGGCTTCATAGAATGAATTTGCAAGCATCCCTTCATTTCCCAGAGCCCTGATGGTGCAGTGGTTAAGAGCCATGACTGATTCAAGTTCACTGGCTGCTCCTTGGAGAGCCCATGAGATGGTTCTCCTTTGAATTCTAGGGGCACTATGAGTCAGAATTGACTTGATAGCAACGGAATATTTTTTGCTCAAAGTGATGAAGACTTGACCTGCTAACTGATGAATATAAATGTTTGCAGTCTTCAGTATGGATATACTTCAACATTAAGGGGAAAAAAAACCTTCACAAGTGGACCAATAAGCAACACCATGATAAATGGAGAAAAGATTGAAGTTCTTGAGGATTTCATTTTACTTGGATTCACGGAGTATGGAAGCCGCCGTCAAGAAACCAAGCAATGTATTGTACCTAGCAGATTTGCTGCAAAAGACTTCTTAAATTAAAAAGCAAAGATGTCACTTGGAGGACTAAGGTGCAGCCTGACCCAAGCTATAGTATTTTCAGTCACCTCATAGGCATGTGAAAGCTGGACAGTGAATAAGGAAGACTGAAGAAGAATTGATATGTTTAAATGATGACGCTGGCAAAGAAAATTGAATGTGCTATGTACTACTGGAAGAACCAATGAATCTGCCTTGGAAGAAGTACAGCCAGAATGTTCCTTGGAAGCAAGGGTGGCGAGACGTTGTCTCATGGACTTTGGATGTGTTATCAGGAGGTACCAGTGTCTGGAGGAGGATATCATACTTGGAGAAGTGGAGGGTCAGTGAAAGAGAAGAAGACCTCGAGAAGCTGGATGAACACAGCGGCTGCCAGAATGGCCTCAGGCACAGCAGTGACTGTCCGGTGGCAGAGGACTGGGCAGTGTTCCGTTCTGCTGTACACGGGGTGTCTGGGAGCTGGAACTGACTTGAGGGCACCCGACAACAACACATTCTGTGGTTTAAAGCCTCCGTGCATTCTAATGCCGGTCACTGCCTTCTGCCTGACTTGGCATCTCTGTTCTATATTTTAGGTCTGTGCTTTCTTGTTCACACCCTCAATTATGTGTCACCGGAGGTTGTTTTTGGAAACTCTAATGCTGTAGTGGTTAAGTCCTACAGCCGCCAACCAAAAGGTCAGCAGTTTGCAACCACAAAGCACTCCTTGGAAACTCTACGGGACAGTTCTACTCTCTCCTATACAGTCGCTAAGAGTTGGAGTCAATTTGACAGCAGTGGGTTTGGTTTTTTGGTTTTGGTGGTTGTTTTTTATGTTGCCAGGCTTGTTTGGGTTTCTCCCAGGTTCACTGTTTGATGCGCTGCCCCGTCCCTCACACGCAGTTCAGTGTCTCCTTCGGAAATTGTCTTCTTCCTGGGTGCCTTTTCATCAGCTCCTTTAGTGTAGGTCTGGGAGTGGTGAGCCTTGTCAGTTTGCTCAGAACTTTAAAACAATTATAAAATTATAAACAATTATAAAACATAACCCACATATAGAGCCGAATCGACGGCAGCAGGTATAGACACATGTATAAGACAAAACCAGAATAATTATAAAATGAACAGCAGAAGCACCCGTGTCTCTTTTGGATCATGCTTTAGTGACTCTCCTGACTTTCATGTTAATCACATCTTGCTTTAAAAAAATTAAAAACAAAAAAAGTTTCACCTGTGTTTTCATCTGGGCCCCTATGTGGTACCAACAGTTAGCTGAAAGGCTGGCAGATCAAGTCCACCTGCAGGGGCCTCAGCAAAAAGGCCTGGCAATGTACTTCCAAAATATCAACTATCTACTCCCAAAATAGCAAGCAGAATTCTAGTGTCCGCACACTGGGTTGGCAGGAGTTGGAATCGACTCAGTGACAATGGGTCTCACGTGTTTTTGTTATTATTAGGTGCTGTTGAGTTGGTTCTGACTCACAGTGACCTTACGGGCAGCAGAAGAAAACGCTGCCTGATCCTGCGCCATCCCCAGAATGGTTGCTGTGCCCGTTGTTGCAGCCGCTGTGTTAATCCACCTCGTAGAGGGGATTTCTCTTTTTTGCTGATCCTCTATTCAATATGACAAAAATTAGTTTTGCCTAATTTTTTTTAACTTTGTATGAGTAGAATCATACTGTATGTATTTTTTTGTGTCTGGCGATTTCATTTAGTGTTATGTTTGTAAGTTTCGTTTAAACTGAAAAGCAGACCAAGCCCACCCAGTTGATTCCAACTCATGACAATCCTATAGGACAGAGTAGAACTGCCCCATAGAGTTTCCAAGGAGTTTCTAGGGGATTCAAACTGCGGAGTTTTTGGTTAGTAGCCTTGGCACTTAACCACTACACCACCAGGGTTTTGTTAGGTGTTTTATGGAGCTGCAATTCACTGATTTTTGTTGCCATATTGTTTTTATCATGTTAATACACCATAATTTTTTTTGTCTAAACCTTTGCTGTTGAGTATATGGATTATTTCCAGTGGGGCTATTATAAGCAAGTCTTTCAGAGTGTCTCCTCCATGTGTGTGTGCATGAGAGAGAGAGATGTAGAAAGAGAGACAGAGACAGAGAGACTGAGACTACACAGGACCGGCTCTTTTGTATCAGAAAGTCACCAGAAAACCATAGGGCCAGCTGGAGCTGAGGTAAAAGGATGGGAAGGAGTATTTAAAGGTTGCATTTGGGGAAAAAAAATCAAGTTATTTTATACTAGCACTCTATTGAGTTGCAGTGTCTCAGAAACTCATTACAGGCCCAGCGCCGTGAGGGCAGGCCTTTCTCTGCTTGGAGTGATCAGCTGAACACAGGGCTGTCTGTGGGTTGTGGCAAAAGGACTGGAGGGGGGCAGCGAGGGATCCCTGCAGTGAAGTTAAGCTCTTGCCAAGCCACTGCTGGTGGTGAGATGGGGGCTTCCTCAAGCTGACAAAACCACCGTATCTGTGATTTAGGGCAACCTCTACCCTGGACACCAAGCAGGATGGTGGAGATATTAAACTGAACCAGCTGGGCACAGGACCAGATGCCAACCTTCTCTGCTGTCCTGCCTCTGTACGATGGGGTTCTGGTCAGGGTCAGCTGACAGCCAAAGGTCCTCAGAGACTCAGAGGAGCAATACCACCGGATTTAAGGGCAGGAGGCTGGAGGCCTTCGCCAAGGCTGAGACACAGGAGGGTGGCTCTGCACGGCAGCTCCAAGCCCAGGCTGAGGGACCCTGCCCAGAAGGCAGAGAGTGGCCGACTAAGACCTCAGAGAAGGCAAAGCCGGGTGAGCGAGGGACAAAATCTACAAGTGAGAACAGACAACGAAACCACACCAGAGCCAAAGGGCCAGTATTCCAGACAGGCTAGGGCCACAGTCTGCTTTGGGCTGGGGTCTCTCAGGGCTCTGTGGGCACTGCCTGCAGCTTCCTGCCACAGTCAGCTCTGCCTTGTGGGCGCATTTCCTTTCCCACTCCTTCGTGAAGTCTTTTAACTGAAGCTTCCGATTGCGGAGTGAATTAAGGTGGGGGCTTTTCCAGGAGCTGTGTTCACCTGGTGAACAGTTTCCAAAAGACGTTTCCCAACCTCTGTTTCTTCGCCTGTAAGATAGGGGTGACATTGTTGAGAGGATAAATTAAACAGTGTGTAGGGTCTAGCACGCAGCCAAAACCCAAACCAAATTGGCTGCCATCGAGAGGATTCCAACTCATGGCAACCCTATAGGACAGAGTAGAACGGCCCCATGGAGTTTCTAAGGAGTGCCTGGCCTATTCGAACTGTTGCTCTTTTTGTTGACAGCTGTAGCACTTAACCACTATGCCACCAGGGTTTCCTGGCACACAACACGTGAGCAATAGATGGTATTACTCTGCTACCTTGCATACCTGCCTCACTTGCGAGTGCCTTTGGAAGGAATCCGCTGAAAGGAGAAATGACCAAAGGAGTGTGCTGGGGCGCCCTCTGCTGGCCAATGGTAGTCAATGCCCTAGTCTAATTCTATTTCTCGCCCCGAGGGGGCTACCGAGCACCGCTTTGCTCCATGGGAGCCTTGCTGTCTAGATTTTCCTAACAGCCACCTTCCCTCTTCAGAGACATCTTCCACTCTACAGCCAAAGCTGTTTTTTTTTTAAGGTCTCTTCGCTGGCTTCCACTGCCCTCAGGCTACTCTCACCTCTGCCCAGGCCTCTTGCCTTTCCCCACACTTCGGCCCTGCAGAGTCACTCCTCCCAGCTGCTGTATTTTGGCTTTCCTCCTCTTGTTGTCCAAACGTTTGAGAACTTGGACTGGAAGAAGAGAAGCCCCTTCCACTGGGTGTAAAGGGGAGCCTGCTGTAGAGAGCAGGGAGGGACAGGTCAAGCCTTGGGAAGGAGCTTGTTTCTTCTGTGCGTGGGTGGTTTTTCCTTCCCAGTCTGGCCACAGGGCAGTGAACATAGCAGCCTGCTTTGTCCCAGTTCATGAATTACAGACCCAAGCATGCTTTGAGAATCAACTTCTTTTATTTCTCTCACTCGAAAGCAAAAAGTTGGGCTGGATGCCAGCCCGCTGATAGGAGGGGCAGGGGGAAGGTGTCCATTCTAACACACTTCTCTGGGATTTTGAAGGCCCTGTCCTCAGTGCTGGCACGGGTAGATCCCATTCAGCCCTCACACTCACCTTTCCTGACTTGACTGCTCGGTGCCTCTTCTCTGGGTTCCCAGAGTATCCTGGATTCACTTCTGTGTAATAGGCAATGTCCATTCCAAATCCCCGTTTCTCCTAGAAATTCTCTCGTTAACATGGACACCAACTACCTTCTTATAGGACCTCAAACCCTTGGCTTAGAAGGAAGCGCTTGATGCTGATTGGCCAATCATACCACCTCACCTCTGCCCAAAGCTGACTGGATCTAGAATAGGGCAATGGATCCCTTGGGAACCCTGGTGGTGTAGTGGTTAAGAGCTATGGCTGCTAACCCAAAAGCTGGTGGTTTGAATCCACCAGGCACTCCTTGGAAACCCTATGGGGCAGTTGTATCCTGGGACCCAAGGAAAGGTCCCTGGGTGATGCAAATGGTTGGTGCTCAATTACTCACTTAGAGTTAGGTGGGTGGTTTGATTCTACCCTAGGGTGCCCGGGAGAAAGTCCTGATGATGTTTCCATAAAGATCACAGGCAGGAAGACTCCATGGAGCAGTTCTACTCTATAATACATGGGGTCATTTGAAATAGACTCGTTGGCAACTGGTTTGGTTTGGGGAGACCCAAGGAGTAGTTTTCAGTCTCTTTCTAGGGTGGAAAACAGTAAGAACTGAAACTTAGAAGTTGTTGGAGTCCTTATGAGGAGAACATCTGTGGTTTCATCCCTCGTCTTCAGGTGAGAGCCTCCTGATTTTCTTTTGGGAGGGGGCCCTCCTCCCTTCCCTGTGGCCTGATGGGACCAATAGACGCAGGTGAGCCCCTCATCTGGGGTGGATCGATCGAACTCTCACCTGGAAATCTGGCGCTTATGTAAAAACATATCCAGAGAGAAGACGGGAGAGGCTCAGAGCCCCCAAAGCTGGTGCCCCCTGAATCCCCTGCTTCTTCCTGTTCTGTCCTCCCTAAGACCTGGTTAGTCCAACCCTTGCCCCCCAACCAAGTCTATAAGTCGGGAAGATCTAATAAATCCTGCCTTTATTCTTTTTCTAGGAAAAAATTCTTAGAGTTAAAAAAACTGAAGGAGCAGTACAATGAACATTCTTATTCCTTTCACCTAGAATCTTCATCTGGTAATGTTTTGCAACACTTGTTTTATTTCTTTCTCTTAAAAGCACTCTACTCGATGGCACTTGGCTGGCCCTCTTTATCTCTCTCTCTCTCGCTCATGCACACACACTTTTCTGAGTCAGTTAACCCTTCACCCCTGCAGTACAATGAACTGCTTGATGTGGTCCTTCTAGCCTTGGTCTGGAAATCCTGGTGGTGGAGTCGTTACACGTTACAGCTGCTAACCAAAGGTAGTTCAAATATACTAGGTGATCCTTGAAAACTCTAGGGGGCAGTTCTACTCTGTCTTGTAGGGTCACTAGGAGGAGGAATCAACTCAATAGCAACAGATTTGGTTTGGGGGGGTTTAGTCATGGCTTTTGTGACTCCCACAGAATGACTGAGTGGGACTATGCAAATAAAGTGTATAGAACCCTAACAAGAGGATTGATCAGCTTTGGCATCCCACTAGGCTTAAAATGAGTCATCCCAGAGGCAGGAGGAGAGGGTCTCACAAACATCAAAAAAGAAGATCCAGGAGTGGAGTGTATCCTTTGGACCTGGGATACCTAAGCTGAGGCTCTCCTGGAACAGGACACAGAAGGAGAGGAGGGGAGGGGAAAGAAGGGCAGGAAAGGAGAGAGAGAGTATGGGAGGGATGGGAAGGGACGGGAAGGAAGGGAGGGGAGGAGAGGAAGGGGAGGAAAGGAGAAGAGGGGGAGGGGAGAGCTGTAACCCTGGAGATGGTGCAAAGCAGCAGCCGAGAAACAGTGGCATCAGAAAGAGGCTCAGAACTTGACCCTTACAGGAGGCCTGCAGGAGACCCCAGGAAACTACCAGGAGATGGAAGGTATGGTGGGCTTCCCAGCCCACTAAGTAGAAAGCTGAATGCCTTTGGGTAGGAGGCTGGCTGGCAGAGTGGGGTGCCTCTGGATAGAGCTAGAAGAACTTCTTAACACTTGCCCCAGCAGGGCAGAGGCTGAGGACCTGAGAGAGGTGTGCCAATGGGCACGGCTGAGGAGAGGCTGTCCTGATGGAAGAACTGTGTCCTAAGTTTTCCTGAACTTGACCCATAACCTGTTACTTTCCTAATAAATCCCATAATCATAAGGATTGTCGGTGAGTTCTGTATAGTCGTTGCAATAAATTTTCAAACTCAGTGGAGAAGCAGAAAGTGTCATGGGAAGGACAGCTGGTATCAGGATATGTGAAGAGGGCAGAGAGGAGGCATGTCTGATGTTTGCCTCGCAGGAATCAGCCTTGGGCTGTTGGTCTCGATTCTCCTTCCTCTTGTGAAGTTAGAGGGGATTAGATGCCTTTTCCAGGCCATTTTTACACCCCCTAAATCCTTTAGTAGCTTCTGCTGAGAACAAGGGCATCCTCCAATAGAACCACAATGCCATTAATGCATTATCTGGTTATTTATTGTTGCATAATGTATTACCTCAAAATATAGTGGCTAAAAATAATAGCAATGATTGTGTTATTATTATCTCTCATGGTTCTGTGGGTTAGCTGGGATCATCTGATTATAATCTCTCAGAATCTGTTACGAGGTTCTATTCAAGATGCTGGCTGGGGCTGGAGTCATTTCCAAGTTTTTCTCTGTTACATGTCTGGAGGTTGAAACTGGCTGTTAGCTAGGATCCCACTGGCACTGTTGTCCAGAACACCCACATGTGACCTCTCCATGTGGCCTACACTTCCTCAGAGCATGCTGGCTGTATTCCAAGTGTGAGGATCCCTGGAGACAGGAAGCAGAAGACACCAGGTGGTTCAGGCTTTGTCCTACACTCAGGTGCAACACTACATCCACATTATTCTATTGGTCAAGCAGGTAGAGGGTCAGATTTAGGAAAGGGGCATTGACTCCATGTCTTGGTTGCAGAAATATCAAAGAATTTGGGGACCATACTTTTTAAAACTATACAACCTGATACATTTAATGTCGGTTCAGTACCAAAAAACAAAACTCATTGCTATTGAGGCAATTCTGACTCACAGTGACCCTCTAGAACAGAGTAAAACTGCCCCCATGGGACATTCAAGGAGTGGCTGGTGGATATGAACTGCTGGCCTTTTTTATTACTTAACAGCCATTAGCTCTTAACTCCTTCTTCACCAGTGGCCTGTTGATACAATAATGCTATCTAAAACACAGTGAATTTTATTTTTTATTTTATTTCTAGTTTTGTACGGTGCTTTAGGTAAAAGTTTATAACTCAAGTTAATTTCTTGTTCAAAAATTTATAAACATACTGTTTTGTGACATTTGGTTGTAATTCCCACAATGTGACAGTATGCTCTTCCTTTACACCCAGGGTCCCTTGGGTACATTTGTGGCTTCCTGTCCCTTCCTGCCTTCTCATCTTCTTTTTGGACAGGAGTTGCTCATTTGATCTCATATGTTTGATTGAACTAAGAAGTGTGTTCATTATGTGTGTTATTTTTTTTGTCTAATAGACCTGTCTAATCTTTGTCTGAAAAGTTGTCTTTGGGAATAGTTTCAGTTCTGAGTTAGCAGAATGTCCAGGTGTCACACTCTCAGGGGTCCTCCAGTCTCTGTCAGACCAGTAACTATGGTCTTTTTTCATGAGTTTGAACTCTGTTCTAGTTTTTCTTCTGTTCTGTCCAGTACTCTCTGTTGGGATCCTTGTCAAAGTGGCTGGTAGTGGATACTTGGCACCAGCTCGTCCTTCTGGTCTCAGGCTGATGGAGTCTGAGGTCATGTGGCCCTTTAGTCGTCTGGGCTAGTATTGTCCTGTGTCTTTGATTTTCTTCGTTCTCCTTTGCTCTGGATGGGATGGGACCAACAGATGCACATAATGAATATTTAAATTAGTCCAAATAATGTCCTTTAAAATTATATATACATATATTTAAAACTACAAGAGATAATCAAGGAGTATGTATTGCATTAAATTGTGATTATTCAGTGTCCCAGAACACTTTCCATGTAGTTTTGTATTTCATGATATCACCATTTTTAAAGAGTACAGTTGCCATATAAAATATTGAACAACCTATATTTTTCTCACAGTCTCCTCATGACTGGATTAATATTAAAACATTTTTGTTGGGCATTTCTGGGGCTCCATAATATCAGCTATGCCTTCACTGGTGATGCTGTATTGGATTACCTGGTTAAGTTGCTGTCTACTGAATTCTCCATGGTAAAGATGATCTTTCCTACTTGCGATGCTTAATGTTACCAGGCCTGACAAGGAAATTCGAGAACTCATCCTAGACAAAGTGCTGCATACCTCATTGCTGAATATCACTATGGTCACCTTTGCAGTAGTCCGTTTGGGAAGCTATGCACTAATCTACCCTTCAACGCAGTTTTGAAACTTTTTCTGGAATGGCCATCAGAGCTGTCTTATAAGATCTGACAACTAGGTTCACAAACTCATCCTAGAAAAAGTGTTTTGAAGGGTGGACTAGGCGCTGGCTTCAGTGCATAGCTTCCCAAGGGGACTACTTTAAAGGCGACTGTAGGATATTCAGCAGTGAGGTATGTAGCACTCTTTCTAGGCAGAGGTCATGAGCTTAATTGTCAGACCTTGTATGTGTCGGCCTGACTGTGCTGTGATCCTCAGTGGTTTGACAGACACTTTATAATCGTCTTCTTGTTTGTGACCTGTTGTGAGCAGCCAATCCGGGGTGTTTTCTCGGGGTGTGGCCTGCATCTGGTATGTGGAGGGATGGGCTGGCAAAGCTGGCTGTCCCTCTGTCTCTCTCCCCTCTCTCTGCACCCTGCTGACTTTCCTGCATGTGAACTCCAGTTCTTCAGCTGTAAGCCAGGAGAGGCTTCTAGCTGTTACCTGGCCCACAGGGTTTGGGTTGGTCAACCTCAGTAACCACGTGAACCATAAGAGGTGGTCAGCCTGTTGTCTGACCCATAGATTTGGAAATTACCAGCTTTCACAACTGTGTGAGCTGTTTCCTTGGGGTAAATTTTTTTTTTTCTCTCTCTCTCTTTCTCTGTTTATCTACATATGCTTCACTGATTTTGTTCCTCTGGCGAACTCTGACTAATACACCTCTTTTATAAGTTTTACTAAGATGTATCACAGAATTGACTGTTCCACGTCAGTTTCTCTAAATACTTGACAGGGTATTTCTATATGTACATTAAGGTTGTTCATTTCCAATACATTCCTACCCACTCCCACAGAGGATTATAGTTTTTTGTTTTTGTTTTTGCTTTTTGACACAAGTTTTGTTTTCTTCTTCAGGGTCTCCAATTATGTGTATGTTAGATCATTCTTGCCTGGCTTGTTTAGCCATCTCTCTCTTTGACACTTTTTACTTCTTTATTGATCTCATTTTATTTTCTTGGCTTCTTTTGTTCCTTTCACCAATGCCTTCTGTTATATTTCTAGTTGAATTTAATCTCCCTTGACGGCACTTGGCTGGCTGGCTTAGCTGAGTAACTTGCAATTTAATGTTCATTTCTGATATGATTTTTGACTTAAAAATTTTTTGTCTCCTGAGTTTTGTTAACTTTCATTTCCTGTCCCCATCTTTTGGGTTCATTTTTGTTTGGTGTCTTACATTTCTGATTTAAAGTTTCTTTAATATATGCAAATGCTTGTTTAAGACTATTCAGTTCAGGTTGGAGTCTTGTGGTGTTTTTCTTTGCTTGGTGTTTTTCTGGGGGAGAATTTTCATCAGCTGAAATGTTTTCATCAGCTGGAAAATGTTCCATTTTTTTTTCTTCTAGCATATTTTTATGGATGTTGTCTGGGTTTTTTCCCATTCATGTTGAAATATCTCCTATTTCCCTTGATCAGCAATAGGAAGCATTCACAGTCAGGAGTGAGAGGTGTTAGTAACTTGCTAGCTTTCTCAGTTTAAGAGCAACTTCTTCTATTGGTAAAGTGCAGTTAAAAAAAATCAGGGACAACGGGAGATTATTAAGAGTATACGACAAGTATAGAATGATAAGGAAGAGTGTGCTGTCACCAGGCAAGGAGAGCAGAAGGAGCTGCAGATAGGTGGGCATACACATTTAATTTGGATTGTGTACTTTCACTTAAGCACAATTAAAAAAAAAAGAAAAAAGAAATCAGTGACAACTTTTTTGGGGGGAAGGGTTAACTGCTCTTTTGATTTTTCTTGCTTTTGTAAAGCTTTTAACTTTGACCGTCTAGTTCCTTCTCTACCTTTACCAGCAAGGCTCCAAAAAGTGTTTTGGTTTGCAGGTTACCTCCTCTCCCGCTGGATAAATGCCTTCCCAAGACCAAGTTCTAGTGCTGTGCACTCTCCAGCTCCTTACTTTCAATTTCTCTAGAATCCAATGTTTTGATCCAGCAGATGTCAGATCTTCTCTTAATATTTCCCCTTTCAGGGTAAGATTTTTTTCTAGGGGTAGTTTTATTCGTTCTCCCACCCAGGCTCTTGCTGCCATCTCCTCCTTCCAATGCCTGGCTCTCTGCCTGGCTCTGTCGTCTTCGGATGTTTATTTCCCTACTGACCTGTAGACTGAAGTTTTTAGTACTCTGTCTCCTGGTCATGCCGAAGGCAGAAAGTTGTTGTTAGTTGCCCTTGAGTCGATTTCAACTCATGATGACCCCATCTGTGCATAATAGCACTGCTGCATAAGGCTTTCAAGGCTGTGACCTTTTGGAAGATTACCAGATCTGCTGTCCAAGGTGCTTCTGGGTAGGTTCAGACTGCCAACATTTCAGCAGGCAGCTGAGCTCTTAACTGCTTGTGGCACTCAGGAACTCTTAAGACAGGGGGTGTGGGTGCTTTATTAGCTCTCCTTGTTATTCTGCATGGCGTTGGGAGGATGTGTGGAGAGATTCTGGAAACCCTAGTGGTACAGTGGTTAAGACCTGTGGCTGGCAACCAGAAAGCTGGCAGTTGGAATCTACCAGGTGCTCCTTGGAAACACTATGGAGCAGTTCTACTCCGTCCCTTAGGTCACTATGAATCGGAATCCACTAGATGGCAATGGGTTTATTATCTTAAGGAAGCATGGAATCTAGCATAGATCCTCTTAGTGACCTGGCAGTGACCATCAGCAAGCTGTCAGGTCGGTTCCTGTTACTTTATTTTAGCTTAAATTGGTCATAGTTATTCTGTTGCTTGCAACCCAAGAACCCTAGTTGTAATATCATGTTTCCTTCTACCTGGGTGTGGCTGGATTTCAGGGAGAGGAAGAAATGAGAGCTGGAGTAAGAAGTGGAGGATCTTTGGATCCTTTAGCTGAATCCAGCTTGAGGTTCAGAGCATTGCTTGGGAAGTTGACAGCTTCAGATTTCTATCTATTTATTCAACATTTTATTGAAGTAAAACACAGAAAAGTGCATAAATCTTTTAAGGGTATAGTTTGATGAATTTTCACAGTGTAAGGACATCATCTCATCAGAATCCAGTTGAAGGACAGACCATGAGAGTCCCCAGAGACCCTCTTGTGCCCCTTTTGGTTACTGCCTGCCACAAGGGTAATTGATAATCACCGTTTACCAAAGGTTAGTTTTGCTGTTTTTATATTTTGTAGAAATGGAATGACACAGATGTACACAGTATGTACATTTGGGCCTGTTTTTTTTTCCCCCTCAATATTACGCTTGTGAGATTTGTCTGTATTGCTGTGCAGATTTGGGATGTATTTTGGAGGTAGAACTGACAGAATTTAGATGCATTGTGATCCTTTGGGCAAACGGATTCACCTCTTCAGATTCAATCCTTCGTCTGTCAGTTGGGACTAGCGACCCTTCCCTTTGTCTGAGTGAGGGGAGCTGCAACTGGGACTGCAAGCACTGAAGCTTGAGCCCACCCCACTGTGTGGGACTCAGTCTCTGCATCCACATGTCCTTTGCCGTTTGTACTCCCAAATTCTGAAACAGCTGAATCCCTGGAGCGCCTGTCTCCCCCAGCTGCCCAGGTCTCTGCTGTGTTCCTTCAAACGCTATGGGAGGATGGAGATGTGTTGTCAGCGTTGTTGTTATTAGTTGTCATCAAGATAATTCCAACTCACGGTGACCCCATGTATGCAGAGTAGGGTTTTCAGAAGTATGACCTTTTGGAAGCAGATCACCAGGTCTGTCTTCCAAGGCACCTTGGGGTGGATCCAAGGTGCCGACTGTTCAGCTAATAGTTGAAGGTTTAATTATTTGTGCCACCCAGGGACGCCCAGTAAAATGATTACGTGAATAATAATGCATGTTAGTGACAACCACTCACAGCAGCGTGGTTAGGGTTTGCCGTGACACTACATGGCGCAGGAGTTCGAACCCCAACTCGTTAAGCTGAGTAAGAATGGGGACCATCCTATGTACCTCTGGGACTGTGGTGAGGATGAGAGAGGTGACTACATGACAGACCCTGTCAATTCTGTGCACAGTGGGCTGCTTTTAAAGGACATGGTGCAGATATTGATGGAATTGATTTGACATGCACTTAGACACTGGGAGTTGTGAATGTTCCCCAGGTGTTCCAACGTGCAGCAAGATTGAGAACCAGGGGCTGACTCTTAGTTAAAAACAAAAAACCAAACCCCTGGTTGCAGTCAAGTCTATTCTGACTCATAGCAACCATATATATGACAGGGCAGAACAGCCCCACAGAATTTCCAAGGAGCGCCTGGTAGATTTGAACTGCTGGTCCTTTGGTTAGCAGCCATAGCTCTTAATCACTACACCATCCGAATTTCCAGAATCTAGTAGGAGACCCTGATGACATAGTGGGTTAAGTGCTACATCTGCTAACCGAAAGGTTGGCAGTTCAAATCCACCAGGACCTCCTTGGAAACCCCATGGGGCGTTCTGCTTTGTTCTCTAGGGCACTATGAGTCAGACCCAACTCAACGTCAGTAGGTTTGGTTTGGTTTTTTAGTAGGCAGCATACTGGTAAAGTGCTATGGCTGCTAACCAAAAGGTCAGCAGTTCAAATCCACCAGGCGCCCCTTGGAAACTCTATGGTACCATTCTACTCTGTCCTACAGGGTCACTGTGAGTCAGAATGGACTCGATAGCAACATTTTTTTTTTAGCAGGTGAGCCGGCCGCTCACGATTTCGAGAGGGGGTGGCAGCCCAGCTGGGAGACAGCCCTGAGATAGACCCCTTCCCACCCCCGTTGCCTCTTCCTGGAATCTGCTAGGGTGAAAAACCACCTTCCCAATCCGGGTTTCTCTCTGGGTGCCGGAGCCAGGGGGCGCTGAGCGCGCACAGCCCCGGGTCTAAGCCGGGCTCCGACAGGTGGATGCAGTGACAGCGCGAGGCCATGGGGCGGCGCTGCTGGTCCGCGATGGTAGCCCGGCCGTGCGGGCTTTTCCCGCCGCTGGGCTCCGGACCCGGCGGGTGGATGGTTCGGGGAGGTGTGGAGGGCGCCCTGCTCAGTAACTCTCCGGAAAGGAGGCTCCTCAGGCCTCTTCTCGCGTCGTGAGAGGTGGTCTCCTTGCTGTCCTGGCTGTAGAGAGGCCAAAGGGAGCGCTGGTGGGGCAGTGGTTGAGAACTCAGGCACACAGGGTCGACAACTCCAATCCACCGTCTGCTCCTTGGAAATCCTATGGGGCAGTTCTACTCTGTCCTAAAGGGTCGCTATGAGTTGGAATCGACTGACTTTCTTAAATTTTTTTTGAGGCCTAATGGACCTTTCATCCTGAGAAGGCCGGGATAGGTGTCCTGCACAAGTCAGTGGGTATGCCTCTCTGCAGGACTAAACAGACATGGAGTAGGACTGCAGGCTCGCCCTATAGCCACATTATCTCTACTCCTTCTTCCTGTCCTTCATCTGCCACAGGCTCCCAGATGTCTAAACTTTAGACAGGTGGGGAGGGCAATGCCAGGACCACCCACTCATCTAACCGTTAGTGTAATGTAACATTTGATGCCTACCAGTGTACAAGAGACTAGGCTATACTCTTCCTAGAGAATTGGAAAACAAACAAAAAACAGCACTAACAATGAAATAAACCTCTCCCCAGCCTGATGGGAGAGCCGATCAGTGAAGATGATGGCTCAGAATTTGGCTAGAGGTGATACATAAGCTGGACCTTGAATAATTGAAGGTCAAGAATTTTGGGGTAGAAAAGGGAAGATGATTCAGACACTGGTGAGAGGGAGAATGGAGTCCTCAGGAGCTGGGGCTGGAAGATGCAGGCGAGGATCTTTCCCCTCCTTAGTGATGAAGAAACTGAGGCGGCAGAGGTCAAGTGACCAGCCATGGGCATACAGGTGGTAAGTATTAGGGCTCCAGGCAGCCTTTGACCACAGAGTATCAGGCCAGGGTCAGCCAGGGAACAGTCTAGAACACCCCTCTGTGGTGTTGGGTCTAGCGCTAACTTTCCCAGCAAAAGAGTGAGCCTTTCATTCCCTTGGTTTCTACTCTGGTGCCCCTGGGGTTCCTCCTGCTCTGTTCTCCTTCACTTACAACCTGCTCACAAGAAACAGTCAGCCATCAGCCCTGACCTCTGTAGTGAGTGTGAAAAAGCCTTTGCCCCGGAAGTGGTTCTGGCTTTACTGGTGGGCAGGGAACATTGGGTGAGGCCAAGCCCATGCTGCTGTCTCAGGGTTTCAGTACTTCTGTGACCCCTAAGGACTCTGTGGGGGGAATAGAGGCTTGGAACTGGGCTGTGCAGAATCCCGGGTAGAGACTGAGGCCAGGGACTAAGCTCTGTGACTGAAATGCTGTATGGCCCTGGCCCAGTCACTCCCCCTTTCTGGGCCCCTTTGTACAATGAAGAAGTTGTGCAGATTCTGAGACTGGGAGGTGTGGGGATGTGCGAATGGAGCTGGAGGCAGGGGTCGGGCTTGTGAAGCCCTGGGTGAGTGGATGGAGTCTGCACCTGGGAGAGGGTGAGAGGACTCCAGGCTCCCACAGCCCTAGTTCTCTAGCTGTGCCGCCCTGGGCTCTGCCTGAGTGCCTCAGCTTCCCCATCCGTGGAGGGTAATGCCACCCCAGCGCCTCTGCTGCAGGGCTGCTGGATGCCCTCGTGCTTACACAGACAGCACCTGGCAGGCAGCAGGCTGCAGACCTGTTACGCTGTCTGTAACCGCAGCCAACCTGAAGGCCTCTAGCGCCACCTCTTTTGAGTCCCGTCTCCCCCTCCCTCCAGCCACTCTCCCACCTTGTTCCTGCCTGTCCCTCTGGTCTTCATTTCTCGGGGGCCTTACACCCTACTCCGGCTGGTTGGAGTTCTATTAATATTTCAGTTTGATGAATTAAATATTCTTTTCTACCCTCTTCCTTCTAATGTCCCAGGAGGGAATTAAAAGCGCATCCCATCCAATCAAACACCATTAAAATGCAGCCCACGAGGGTGGGAGCTGTTGGGTGTGGGCTTTTCTTCCCCAGTAGTGCTTTGTCCTCTTTGGGGGCGGGGTGGCTAGGTGATGGGTTAGTGTTGGAGGTGGCAGGTTTAAGAAGAGAGAGAATGCTGAGGAGGTAGTCTAGGGCAAGGGATGTTCACATCAATGATTGTGACTAGACGGAGCTTAGATTTCCAGCATAACTGGGAATGTAGGCGTGGAGCAGCTGTGATCCCGGCTCCTTGACCCGGCCATAACCTCTCAGTCCCTGCCCCAAGCCCCTGCTCAGATTTCTTCTAGATCAGCCCAGCCTTACGCAGTTGCCAGCAGAAGATCAAGGATGGGGAGCATCGTTTCCATCTTGGCCCTGTCAGCTGTCTACATCTGCCTGGGGGAAGCAGATAGCCCCCTGGGGCTGTCCGGGAGGTTCCTAAGTGGGACTAAGGCTGGAATGTGGTGAAGGGGGTGAGGGAGGAGCCTGTCGGGACCACTCAGCCCAGCTGTCTGACAGTTGGCGGGGCTCTGCGGTCTTCGTCCCGTCCAGGGCCTGGAGCTCTTTTGGGGAGGGGAGCTGGGAGACGCCGTCAGACTAAGGCTCCGATCCTAGAGATCGCTTACTCTTGAAAAGTGCTTCTCGTGCTCGTTTTTTTCTCTTTCACCCTTTGAAATCTCACTGAGAGTCAGGCAGCGTGGAGATCCACATTTCACTGCAGAAGACACCGAGGCTTCAAATAGGGGGAGGGAGGGAGACAAACCCCGTGAACCTGGGTGCTGTGGGTGGTGGCTGCTGCGGAAGAGGGGATCAGTGATACGTGTGCGCCGAGGTGGGAGGAAGGATCCGAGGAGGACTGGACAGGAGGCACTGAGTGAGGAGTGCAACAGAGCAAAGTCATCCCCTTCCCAGGTGGGACCCCAGGCTCCTTCACCCAGTCCCCTCATCTGGCCTCCCGCAGGCCTTCTCTCATGGCCGGCTTGACTGCCGTCCCCTCCTGTCCCCTGGCGCCTAGAGTCCTGCCACTCTGCGAGGGGAGCCTGCTGGCCACGGGGCTGCAGGCGGGCGGGGCTTTTAAATGTTAATTGTGTTTTGACATCCTGGCTTGTGACATCTATCCTAATGACATTTGGCTCAAGGCTGACAGCCCCTGGACGTGTGGAGAGAGGGATGATAAGCAGTTTTAAATTGCAGCATGGCAAAGAAGCTGGAAAATCCTGAGTCTTCCAAGAAAAAAGAGAGGGAAGGAAGGCAAAAGAGAGGAGGAGGAGAAGGTGAAAATCAAGAAGAGGAAGATTAGTTCTTTGAGGGGGGGCACTCATTCTTCTGGTTAACCATTTATTGAGCACCTACTGTATGCTTGGCATGGTCTCACCTTGTGAAGGATCTAGGTACTCAACAGTCTGGCTGTGTGTCCCATTTCCTGCTGCCTGAGTCTCTGTTTTAAATCCTACTCATTGTTCAAAATTTAATTCAAGTGTCACCTCTTCTAGGAAGCCTCCCCTGATCTTTCCTGTCCTCAGTGACCCCTCACTTCCCATCCACCCTCAAGGTTGACGCACCACTGCTCATTGCAGCAGGAGGGGTTGGGGGGTGCTCAGGCAGGACTGTGGACTTGTTGGTGTTGAGCGGCTGCGTTAGGCTCAGCCACTGAGCGACTGCTGTGCGCCACTTCCTGCTCACCCGACATCAGTCCTAGTCAGTCCTTGAATGAAGCGCCTCCTCCGCTTTGCTGTGCAGTAGGAGGGATTTCCTTCTGGCTTCTCTTGGCTCCTGCCTCAAGGCCACAAGAGGAGACAGCTTCCTCTGCTTCCTCTTCTTTTCCTGCCTTACATTCTCTGCCTCTTCTGCCCCACTGATGAGAAGATCAGGCTGAGGAGCATCGTTTTTTTCCGGTCAGGGAGATCCTCTGTGAGTGAGCGGGTGTGTGCATCTAGTCCCCTCAGCAACCTCGTGATGAAGGTGCTGGTGTTATGGCTCCATTCTACAGATGAGAAAGCTGACACACACAGAGCGAGGTGAACTTGGATCACCTTTCTACCTTCTTCCCATCCATAGCTCCTGGGCTCCCTATCCTTTCGTACCCATTTGGTGAATGTCCTTTCCTTCCCAGCTGCCTTGACTTCCCCATGCAGGGAAAAAATATAGTGCCCCAGTGGGGTCTTTAACTCCTCCATCCTGCACTCCCAATCTTGTGGGCCTGTCCTACAGCATGACCTAAGCCCCTCGAGTAAGCTATCCCAAGCGTCCTCTGTTCAAAATCCCTTAAACTTAGGTACCTGGTCCCTAGATACTGAGGTTTAGCAGACTGTGTTCAGGTACAGCTCTTGGGGCTCTCAGTGGTTTGTGGTCTGGGCCAGTCTCCTGTCAGTCTGCCAGGCCAGGTGAGAGGGTACAGATATTAATGTGTTGTGTACCCTATAAATCCCTTGGTCTGAATGGAATGCTTACAGGTCTAGGGACCCTTTGGAGAGACCTTTGGAGCCACATTATTTTGGAACTTAGATAATATGGCACAAATACCATGCATTATGCAATACCATTGAGGGTCTGAGGCAGTACTGGAAAACAAATATATTTGCATTTTGAAAGGGAGAGTAGCTTCCACAGAGAGAAATAGCTATCGACAGTGAAGTTTCCATGTCAGATTTTGCTGTGGATAATTTATAGACAAACTTTTGGTTTTCAGGGCATTTTGGATTTCAGAATTCTGTGAAGGGGATTGTGTCCTCCGCCAACTCACTATTCCAAGCCAAAGACTGGAGAACAGTCTAGGGGTGGGGAGAGATGTTGGAGGGGTGGTTCCTGGTGGTTGAATTCAGAATGGCCTTAACTGAAAAAAGGTTAAACCTGTTGCCGTTGGGTCGAAGGTGATTCTTGGCAACCCCAAGTGTTACAGAGCAGAACTGCTCCATGGGGTTTTCTTGGCGTGATCTTTCTGGAAATAGATCACCAGGCCTTTCTTCTGCAGCACCACTGGGGGGGTTCAAACCTCCAGCCTTTCAGTTGTGTCACCCAGGAAACTTCCTTCGGCCTAACACAACAGCACATCCTCCAGATCCGTGTTTGCTGGCCCACAGGCATCTCAGGAGGGTGCCATTCACACTTTGTCCTGCCCCATCCCAGAACCAGGTCTGTGGAGGATGGGAGAATTCCAGAGTACCGAGGCCCTTGAGACCCAGTATCTCTGTGTGTCAAAGGCCAAGGGTTGAGGGTAAAGAGAGGTGACCCTGTGGGAATGAATTACCCAGGATTCTTAACCCGGGGTTGAGGGGGGGACCTGAGTCTCAGACTCCCCAGCCCAAGGCTCCTTGGTGCCTGCAGTGTGACTTACAACTCTCAGGAGAGCCCGAGGCCATTGCATCCTCCTCACAGTGAGCTCTTCATCCTGGAAATGTCTTGCCAGGGGACAGTTATTGTTTAAACAAACTTCCCCATCAGAGACATTTCCATCTAATGGACTGCTTGCTTTGGGGGGAACCCAAATTGAAACCCATCAGACAGGGAGGCTGAGGCAGCGGCTGGGTCAGCTCGATGTGGGAGCCATTTGTCAGGTGTTCCAGGCCTGCCAGCCTCTCCCTCTGCCTCTGCACCTTCTCACTTTGATTTATCTCAGCAAATTCTAAACCTCAGGATTTTCGAAAACAATTGCCCTGACATATTAGGATTCTTTTGAAATGGAAGAGAAGTCATAGAAGCAGCCTTGTGGGTGTGAGTTGCCAACACAGTGGGTGGGAAGGGGCAGACAAATTGTTTTACATCACCAGAGGGGCCAGAATAAGAGCAGGAAGAACGAATCTGCTGTAGCAGGAGGGAGACAAGTCAGACCTGAGGAAGAACTTCCAGGTCATAGAACTTTGAAGCATAACACAGTGTTACAATAAGTGAATGCCACCCTCAGTATTGAGAGAAGGTCTCCTTTTCCCTGAATAAGCCCATGCACACTGCACTAGAGGCCTGGTGGCCTGGAATTAGTGCCCTGCTTTCCCCAACCAAAATCCCAGTATCTTTAGAAAGAACTTTAGTCTAGCACCATATCTCAGTACTGGGGAAACCAAGGCTCAAAGAGGTTGGGTTACTCCCCCAAGGTCACAGTTCCTAGCAGCAGAATACCACATCTCCTGGCTTCCAGCTCCCTCCTTCTATTACCACCTGTCCCAGTCAGAGCCCAGCTCTCAGGAGGACAGCTTGCTGAAGGGGGCAGGTTTGAATCCAGGTCCTTGGACCAGCTGGCCCAGGCCTTGGCTGTTGCTGCGTGACTACCTGATTCACTGTTCTTTCACAGCAGCTGCTCTGTGGCTTCCTTGTCTCACAGGATGCTCCCAGCTCCTCCAGAGCAGGGTACACCAACTGAAGCTCATTGAGGTGTCAGCATGTGTCTCTCTATGTGTGTGTGTGTATATATATATATACATATATGTACATATATACACACACACATATATATGTATATATATGAGATCTGACAATTAAGTGCATGAACTTAATTGTTCTAAGTGCTGCATATCTCACTGCTGAATATCACTTTGGTCACCTTCAAAGTACTTGCCTTGGAAGCTATGCACTGATGTCAGCACTTGATCCATCCTTCGCAGTGACTTTGGAACTCTTTCTGGAATGACCATTGCACACGGTCACACAGTGGTTAAGTTCACAAAATTAGTTGTATAGTTGTCTATGAGGGAGATTTTAGCCAGTAAAGAAGTAACTGTATAGGAACACCCTCCCTATTCACTTGATCTGGCCACCAAAACTTTTTTTTTTACCCAAAAAGGAAATATTGCAAGGAAGACATTTTGATGACATTCAGGACATCAAGGGTAATACAATGACAACTCTGGTGGCCATTCCAGAAAGAGTTCCAAAATTGCTTTGAAGGGTGGACTAGGCACTGGCATAGGCACATAGCTTCCCTAGGGGAGTACTTCGAAGGTGACCGCAGTGTTTTATGAATGAGGTATGTAACACGTTTCCTAGGATGAGCGCATGAACTTAATTGTCTGACCTCATAGATGTATATGTGGTATGAGTTTGTGTGTGTGTTTATGTATAAATCTGAGTGTGTGTGTTGGTGTATATAAATAAATATTTGATATATATGTCTGAGTGTGCCTCTGTACATGTGTGTGTCTGAATGTGTCTGTTTATGGGTCTATATCTGTGTGCATATATGAGTCTGTGTATCTCTAATGTCTGTTGGTGTATCTTTGGGTACTTGTCTTGTGTTTACATGTATGTATCAAGTCAGTTTTAGTCCAGCTGAGAAACAGCAAGAAGGAGAAGAGAGTGTCCTAGCCTTCAAGTTGCATGAACCCCAGCCAGGGCCCACAGGTGAGTCCCAGCATGGCTGACCATTCTGGGACCACAGAGGCCTAAAGGCTGGGAGTGGGAGATGGCCCAGGGTGGCTGCCTGTAAGAGCTGGGCTTCCGACTGGGAACCTTCAGACTGGATGGGTCCACATACTTAGCCATCTGCCAGCCAACAGTGTTTCTTTTTTTAACCCCTGAAAAATATAGCCTGCCCATCCTTCTGTGGCACAGCTGCTGGAGTGTAGGGGGCGGGATAATTATGGTCAGAGTGAAGGCAACATTGAGGGGTAGGGGGCAGGGAGAGCGGCTGGGTTAGTTATGGCTCTCAATAAACCATGGCCTGTGTTATTTTCAGTTTAATTAATCCATTCATTCATTCATTCACTTATTCAAAAGAGAATATTGAGAATTCTCTTTTGTGTTGTTAAAAACTGCAGTGGCTGCTATATATTGTTTCATTCCCTGTGCGTGACTGTGACCGCCTTGTAAGCAGGGCCATCACGGCTGGTCCATATGGTACATTTGAGTGAACAGAAAAAGGAGCCCTACCTTTTTTTTTTTACATTGTACTTCAAATGAAAACCCTGGTGGCCTAGTGGTAAAGTGCTGTGGCTGATAACCAAAAGGTCTGCAGTTCAAATCTGCCAGGCGCTCCTTGGAAACTCTATGGGGCAGTTCTACTCTCACCTATAGCGTCGCTATCAGTAGGAATTAGGAATTGACTTGACGGCACTGGGTTTTGGGTACTTTAGATGAAGGTTTACAGAGGAAACCAGTTTCTCATGGAACAGTTAATACACATACTGTTTTGTGACATTGGTTGCTAGCCTCAGGAATGTCAACACTCGCCCCTCTCGACTTTGGGTCCTCCACTACCAGTTTTCCTGTCTCCTCCTGCCTTCCTGTCCTTGCCCCTGGGCTGGTGCACTCATTTCATCTTGTTTTATGGGCCTGTCTAATCTTTGGATGAAGGGTGAACCTCAGGAGTGACTTCATCACTGAGAGCATCCAGGGGCCATATTCTTGGGCTTTCTCCAGTTTCTGTCAGACCAGTAAGTCTGTTTTTTTTTTTTTTTTGCTGAGTTAGAATTTTGGTCTATGTTTTTTTCCAGGTTTGTCTAGGACCCTCTATTGTCTTCCCCAGTCAGTGGCAGTGGCCAGGCACCGTCCAGCTGTGCTGGACTCTGTCTGCAGGAGACTGTGGAATTTGTGGTCCCTTAGGCCTTTGGAGTAATCTTTCCCTGTGCCTTTGATTTTCTTCATCCTCCCTTGCTCCAGATGGGGTGAGACCAGCAAAGGGTCTTCGATGGCCGAGGAGCCCCATCTTCTGGACAGATGGAGACTCGAGACAGGATGTGCGTTTTTGTCAGGCCCACTGCAGGCTGTGGCCCTCTGGGGTTTTCAGTTGCCATCAAGTTGCTTCCAAGTCATGATGACCCCGTGTGTGCACAGCAGAACTGCTCCATAGGGTGTTCTTTTGGAAGCAGATCAATAAGCCTGTCTTAAGAGGCGCCTCTGGGTGGGTTTAAACAGCCAACATTTTGGCGAGTAGGTGAGCACTTGACTTTGATGACATCCAGGAATGTCCCCTCTACGGGGTGCCTTTTCACAGGAAACAACTCGTGCACCAAACCTAGTAGCTCTGTTTTGAGGTCAGCATCATGATCCTTGTCATAGACAGCACGCTGAGGACCGTGGCTGGGATGACCCAGGCACATACGCAGAATCTGATTTGAACTTGGGCAAGCTGTTCCCAAGGACATGGTCTCTCTGGGAGTCACTTGAGTTCCCTGCAAGCCCAGAGCAGTGCACACTTGGCTGGGCAGAGCCACGGGGAGGCGGGAGATTTCATGGCCTCAGCTTATGTCTCTATAAAGCACGTCATGCTAAGGTCTGCCATGGCCACAGGGTGCACTCCTCAAGGGCAGGTCATGATCATGCTCAGTCATTTGTGTATTGGAAGGACTGGCAATGGAGCAGGGACACAAGAAGGCATGAATGAACAAATGAACCATCTGGGCCCTTTTATCAGAGACTCCAGCCTGATTGGATGAATGTCATGTATTTGGGGCCATTACATGTGACAGCAAAGAGAGTACTTGCTTTGCCAACCTTTATTCATTGAGTTCCCACTGTGGGCCAGGCACAGTGCCAGGCACTGGATGAACAGTGCTGAATAAGATGTGGTTCTGCCCTGGTGTGGTCTGGAGTTCTGGAGGAGGTGGAGCCTGAGTAGAAAGGGGCGTTGGCACTGGATAAGGGTTGCAGAGGAAGTGAGGGGAGACCAGGGTGGTGGGCGTTAGTCCCTGCTATCCCCTGACTCCCAGCCATCCTTCTGATTTATAAGGAATTTACCCATGGAAATCGGATGGTGAAGGGGCTGAGTTCCCCTAGGCCTGGGCACAGTTGAGCGCCGGGTGGCACTCCACAAGCCAGCTAGAAGGACTAAAGTACCAAGAGGGAGGGAGCCACTGACTGGGCTCTCCCTGCAGCTCCCTGGCATTGTGCTGTGCATCTTCCCTGGGACAAGGACAGTCACACGTCATGGTTCTAATTGAAGCCACTTCTGCAGTCTGGGACGAGATGCTCTTGCATCCTAAGAGGGCTGCGTGGCTACTTTCCTCTCTTCTTTCCCTGCCTCTCTCTGGCTCCAAACTGTCTGCTGGAATTTTCTGCAGCCCCTCTGGAGGAGAGTTCGGGCTCCAGCTTCTTCTTGGCGAAGGATTTCTTCCCTGGGTTTACCCCAGCTGTGTGTCAGGCCACCTGTTACGCTTTGCAAACCGTCCTGGAGGGAGCCCATTGGGCTAGTCATGGTTGTTCCTGTAGCCTGGTGGGGTGGTAGGGAGGCTCAGTGGAAAGCCCCTGCCCCCCACAGGCTATGTGATCTGGGGCAAGCAGAATCACCTCACTGCCTCAGTTAACCTCTTGGGTTGTATGTTGCAACGAAGAGCAACGGGGTGTACAAATGAAGATGCCACAGGGGACAAGGGGGAGGGGGGCAAAAGTGTTGTGCACCGGAATGTGTGAGAAGCAGCCCTGTGGGGTGGGATTCTGGTGACATGGACGTGGGGAGCAGCGCGCCCCTTTGCGTCCCTGTTTCTCTGTACTTCTTAGGCTATGACCTTCGACATCTGGGGCCAGCAGGGATTCCGGTCACATCTTCTGTGTGCACTGGCAAGCACTTGGAGGGAAGAAGGGGGCTTCCGGGAGGTGACTCAGGTGGGCGTGGTGGTGCAGGGTACAGATGGAGCAGGAGGAGGCAGGTCTGTGTGTGTGGAGGGAGGGGCTCCGGGAGCCCGGACCTCCGCAGGTGGAGGCGCAGCGTGGGGGTGGACGCCTAGGTGCTCTCGCTTTAAAAGGCCGGCGGGAGCGCCGCGCCCTCGGCCCGCACTTGCAGCGCAAACTTACCAGGCTGGGTTCGTGCTCTCCCGTGTGCGGCAGCGGCTGAAGGCGCCGGGGCCCAGCGTCTGCAGCCCCCTCGCCCCCCGGCGCTTCCCAGCTCTCCCGCCCCCTCCCGCAGCCTCTCCTCCTCGCGTCTTCCTCTCTCACCCCGTCTCCCGCTCCCTCTCTCGCTAGCTCTCCAGCGCGCTCTCTCGCTCGCTCTCATTTTTTTCCTGCTGCTGCTGCTGCTGCCGCTGCCGCTGCCTCGGGGCCGCCGGGCGCCCGCGCCTCGGCCGGCTGCGCTCGCTCGTCGGCTCCCGCTCTGCTTCCTTCCTAGCCCAGAGCCCTTGTCGGACCGCGCTTCCTGAAGCCGCTGCGGCCGTTCCTTCCGTCTTGGACGCCGGGCTCCGCGGCTGCCAGAGTATGGCTTGAGGCTGCTTTCCAGCCTGTTTGCTCGCTGTCGCCGGAGTAGCAGCGAGCAGCCTCCAAACGCCGCGCGCTTGGCGGCTGCTCCGGCCCGGTGGCCGCCAGCTCATTCCCGCTGCGTCCGGAACTCCGGGCGGCTCCGCACCCTGCTCGGTCCGCAGCGTCAGCGCCGCCTGCCGCGGCCGGGGCTTTGGGCACAGCGAGAACCGAGGGTCTGGGCCACCGACTGCCGCCTCCTTGCACCCCCTCGGCAGGTGGGCGCACAGAGGTCCCCACGCCGCGGCTCAGACCTTGCAGGCGCGCGGTGAGTTGTGGCCCGCGGGGGACAGCAGAGGGGACCGTGCCCTCCGGCCTCTGGGGCGCGGGTTGCGGCGGAGACAGCGGAGGTTGGGGAGGTGGCTTCTGGCAAGCTCCGGCACTCGGGGCTGTCCGGAGGAGAGTCCGCGGACCGCAGCCCTCCGGGCTGGAGGGCTGGGGACCAGGCTAGAGGGTCTCCCCTCAGGGATAGGGCCGGCTGTTCGGATACCCTGGAGGAGGGCATGGGAAGGAGGCTTTTTTGAGGGCCTGAGGAAAAGTGCCTCTGCGCATGGGGGTCTGGTCAGGTTTCATCGGGTAGGGATCATGTCAGACCCCCAGTGGGGGCGGAGGCATTAGCGCGCCCTCTTTGCGGAAAAGGCAGGGCAGGCGGAGGCGCTGGGCACTGTTTGCGCTCCTTTTCCGTTGTCTCGCGGCCGGGGGCAACGCCAGCCTCGCGCGTCTCGGCTCCTTTCCCGGTCGCCGCGCCGGGTCCCTCTCCCGTGCCCCTGCTTGCCCTGCCTTCGCCACTGGCCGGAGCCCACGGCCCCGGCTGGTTAGGGCAGCGCCACGGGGCCAGGGGAGACCCCCCGGCTCCAGGACCTTAGGGTGAAGCGCTCTCTGGATATTTAGGACAGATCTTCCCTGGGACCCTGATGAACCTGCGGCTCTGCGTGGCCGCCGGGCGGGACAGGCCGTGTGTGTATGTGTGTGTGTGTATATGTGTGTGCAAGCTCGTGCGCGCGCAACTGTGCGCGCGCTTGTGTGTGTGTGATGCGGGAGGTCCCCGCTCCGGGGTCGGGCTTCCCCGGCGCCTGCAGGCTGGAGGCGCCCCCTCCACGCGCGGGGGCGGGGCTGGGAGGTGGAGGCCGGGATTGCAAGAGGCGCCCCCGCACCCGGGCGGTCTGGTGCTGTTTGTGCTGAGATGGGGCGGCGGTGGCGGCGGCGGCGGTGGGGAGTCCTGCGTCCCGGGTGTGCGAGCGCCCCCTGCCCCCAGGCCATGAGTGACAGACACCCCGGCCCTTAGACTTCTGGTCGTTTTTTGGAAGAGGCGTCGTCTTGCTTCTTTACCGTCTCTTGTCACCACTCCTGACGCGGGAGAAAGCTGCCTTTGCGGGATACTGACTGAGCCGGACTTGCCTAGCTGGGATGTCCAAAACCACGTGTCCATCCAGAACAGCCGTTAGTCTGTTTGCCTTAGGGAAAGCCTGTGCTGAGAGGGAGCAGCCGGAGGTGGTAGGAGTACCTGTGTGTGGTGGTGGGGATAGCGGCCCCAGCTCAGTCCCTCCCTTACCCGTTTTGGGGTGAGAATCCGGGCTTTGGGAAAACAAGGCGGCCAATGCTCTAACGGTCCCCAAACTGAGCACACCAGCCCCATATTCTGCTACTTCGGCTCCCTCAACCTCAGACTCCTGGGACTAGCCTTTGGTGGAAGGGAAGAATGTTCTAATTCCCTCCTCCAGGCTCTGCCTAGGATGTGCCCTGGGCCTGCTCCACTTTTTCCCTGGATTGACACAGGATGCTAGGCTGCAGGCTCTGGGTTTGCACGCTCAGTTCCTCAGAACTAGAGGGGGCCTCAGGGTTTAGGTGGTGGGAGAGCTTCCACGAAGAGGTGGGAATTGCCAGAGCCTTTCTTGAGGACCTTCTCAAGGTGGCAGAGAGCTCCCCCGAAGAAGTCTGTGTACTCCTGCATATGGTTACCCACGGGGTGGGGGCAGGTCCTGGGCCCTAGTGAAGAGGGTATAACTACAGTAGGGAGTGGGGGTCAGTGTTGTTCTTCCTGAGCCCTCTGAGGACCACTGCCTGGAGAGCCTCCCTGCCACCGAGTCAGAGGGTATGGCGTGGAGGCATTTGAGGATGGTGCTCTGAGCCTCTCTTGAGGCTTAGGACAGGCATGCCTGCCCATTAGGCATGCCTACCCACTTGTGTATTAGGTGACCGCTGCCTTTGCCTCCTCCTCACTTTTGTCCCTTTAGTTATAAGCTTTCATCCACCCGCCAACACCTTCACAGCACTCAGGGACAAAAATAACCCCAAAGTTATCCCAGTCTGAGATCTTAGTCACTTCATGGGCTGCCCCTCCTGGGGGCACTTGCATTTAAGAGAGAATCAGCAAGGAAAATGGCATGGCTTAAGCCAAAGGAATGCCCTACTTAATGGTAGGTTTCCAGCATTTTCAGGAGAGAGTTGTATTGGAAGGGGGCATGCAGCCTATCACTTAGAACAGGTCCTGAGCAGGTGGAGGGGGAGGCAGGAACGTGTCAGGAGTTGAGCTGCTCTCTCGGCCTCAGTGGCCTGGCGTAGGCCGCTCCTCCCCTCGTCCCACCCTCTTCCCTCCTCCGTCCCCACCTGCGTCTGGGCGGCTTCTTTCTGTTAGAGGCGTGACGTCTCCAGGAGCGAGCGCCTAGCACAGCAGCAGGCAGCCCGAGGTAGGTGAGAGAGCCGGCAGCGGTGTGTGAGTGAGCAGTGTGTTAGCCAGGAGCGTTGGGGGCCCAGTCCAGGCCAGCAAGGGCTCTACAGCGCCCACTCTCTTCCTGCAGGGTCCCCAGCCCAGCCTCCAGGATGCTGTGCCCCACCCATACCCACACAATGCAGGGGGGCAGCTGGCAGGAAAAGATGAGACCAAGACCCACTATCTCCTGAGCTTCATAATTACAGTAGATGGATCTGTCCTCTCCCCTGAGGCAAGTCTGTAGTCAGCAGCCCCTAATTACCATCCATTGGAAGACATCTGCCTACCCCTGCTGTCCTCCTCTGCTGGGTCTAGAACCTGACTTTCCAGTGGGCAGGCCCCTCTGGCAGCCTGGGCAGCCGGGCTGCTGGCTGCTGGCTCAAAGGTTATCTCACTTCTGCAGAGTGGCAGCCGCCTTTGCTGCCTGGAGAAGGTGTAGGGGCAGCTGGCATCTGGGCTCTGGCCTTGATCTCTGGGGCTGGTGGAGGAGCTGTGGCTGCCCACACTGACTTGAGGAAGGTGGCTGAGGGGTTTGCACTGGTGGGCAGCTGGACCTGGAGCAGTGGACATCAGCCTTTTCTTTCTCCCACCTCGCCTGTTGTCAGCTCCTGGTAAAACCCGGGAGGAGGACTTGTATTTTTGTGTCAACTCTGCCCTAGTTAGTAGAGACTATCAAAGATTAATTTAGAGATTTCACTGTCTTTGGCCCTTGCAGAGTGCCAGCTGCCTTTCCCGCGGTCCTTTGAGTTCTCTATCTCTCCCCTCTGTGTTGTCTCTCGTCCTCCCTCGTTCTCTTGCTCTGTCTCTCTCCCACTCGTACTGCTGCCTCCCAGCCAAACTGGAGGCTTCCAGCTTCATATTTCCAACCAGCTTCATGTTCCCAACCAGCTTCCTTCTCTCCAACAGTTCCATGGTCACAAACTCTGGGGCTTCTGCCTGGATTTTGCTGCTGCCCTCCACCTCTCTTCCCCTGCCTGAGCTACTCCTGAAAGAGAGATGTATAAACTGAACCTGCTTGCAAAAGATTGAAGTCAGCCCGCATCCAGCCCACCTCGTGTCCCTGAACGCCATCTCCTAGCTCTCAGGCCTGAGAGAGGCTGTTCCAGGCTGTCCGTGCTTCTCTTGGCTCCTTGGAAAAATGAGCGCCATAAGGATAGTAAAAATCACACCTTAAATTAAAGCTGACAACTCCCGTCGAAATGTTTTATTACTAACCTCACTGTTGGGCAATCTCATGGTAGCAGTGAGGCATAAATATATGTGTACACATGTATATTAAATAAATTGGGGGATGCAGTGATAATGACGTTACCTGGACCCCATTCAATTAAGGTAGATGTTATCTGTGGTAATTGGGAAATGCCGACCAATAATGACAACCTATTCCATCTTGGGACTGAGCCCTGCTGAAGAGCAGGCAGTGGTGTCTGGTGAAGCTTTCTGGTTCTCCTGGAGAAGGCACTGTTCTCCTGTCAGTGGTGACGATGGTGAGTCCCCGGAGAGTTTGACTGTCTGTGTGTGGTGGCTGGGCCACCCTATCAGGACCCAGAGGCCTTAGTCCAATCCTACCTCCAAGCTTGGCCCTCCCAGCCACCTCCCCCCTCCTCTTTGGGACAGAAACCAGCCCTTAGACTTGTTGTCTTTGGGGGGGCCATGACTTCTAGTAAAGACACTGTCATGGCTACAGCGTTATATTTAGAGTTCAATAGAGAAATAAAGATTGAGGACTTGACCTGGATTTGTAAGCTGCTGGTAGGATGTTGCTTCTCAGATGTCATCACCCAGTATCTGTGCATGGCCTCAGTGTGGCTTGGGGATGGAAGTGTCATCTACACTGGGGCTATGTTGACGGCTGCATGAGTTGGCAGAGGGTGGACAATCCTAGGGCTGAGCAGGGGCCCCTGTGTTCCAGGGTATGCTGGAGTCAGGGGAGCTCTGATTTAAGGAAGGAAAGGCAGGAAGAAGGAGAGAGGAAGAAGGAGGAGAGAGAGGAAGAAGCAGCATTTGCTCTGAAGTGTACAATAGCATCAGCTGCAAACAAAGACACTGGCCCACTTGGATCTTGCGCTGGCAAACAGCAGGGGGGTGGCAAAGGGGATGGTGTTGAGATGAGAGAGGGGAGTTGGGGTGGACAGGAGAGGTCTGTGTGTCTCCATGGAGGTGAGGACAGGAAGTTGGAAGAGAACTTGGCAAGCATGAGCTTGGTGGCTGGCCTGCTGGCTCTGGAGTGGTGGGAGGTTGGGGCTGAGGAGATGTGCTTTTCTTGCCCTCCAGCTGGTGGCAGCTGCTGTGGCCTTAGCAGGTGGCTGCCCTTCTGGGCCTCAGGCTTCTCATGTTACAAGTACCTGCCTGTCCTGTGCTCCAAGCCTTCCAGGGGCCCCTCACCTTTCCCAGAGTAAATTCTACCATCCATACCTTGGGCAGCTCATGAGGTCCTGCTTGATTTTACACTTGGAGCCCTCTCTTACCCCATCTTCTGTGTCTCTCTTTCCTACTGGCCTCCAGGCTGTTGCGTGAACAGTGAATGCTAAGCATATGCCTACATCAGGGCTTTTGCACTTGTTGTTTCCTCCACCTGGAATGCTCCTGTCCCAGATACTCACAAGACTCACACCTTCACCTTTTAAAATCTCTGCTTAAATATCACTCCCTCCAAGAAGCCCTCCCTGATTATCTTTTTCTAAAGCTCCCCTCTGGGTTGTTTCTTGTTCCCTTTTCCTTATTTGTCTTCATAGCTCCTTGACTCTCTGCTGTTTTCATTGCCTCTGGCATCCTCTCTACTGGGATGCCTGCTCCACAGACAGGCAGTTGTGACTGCCTCACTCCCAGTGCTGCCCCTGTGCCTGGAGCAGTATCTAGTGCACAGGAGGTGCTCAGCTCGCATCGATGAACGACTGGTGGTGGTAGGAGGGATTGTACTCTAAGACTGACCACACAGGGGAGAGTTGTAAGAATTCAGTGTTTGCAAGGCCTGTGTCCTGGAGTCACGCGGGCACCTGACTCCTTTGGTTAGGAATGCTGCTGTAGATCCCCTGCTCTGGGCTTTGCCTTGGTGGCAGTGGTTGCTGTGCTGGCTCTGGGTGGGAATAGGCTTTTTCTGGTCATTTATTGAACATTTCCTGTATTCTGACCCTTGGACTAGACAAGATGGTTACAGAGATGATGGCAGGGCTGTCCCGGCAGCCCTGACTGTGCTCTGAGCCCCATCAGTATCAAATAACAACGCAAAAGGTGTCTTGAGACTTGGTAGGATGAACTCTGGAGGAAGGACATAAGCAAAGGAGGCTTCCTGGAGGCGGAAGAATCTGAACTGCTTCTTGATGGGTGAATTTCAGGAGGGGGAACTGGCAGGAATCATAGGATGGGGAAAGACAGTAATCAATTTAAAGCTTTCTCCTTATTAATTTCCAGTGGCATTAGATTATGAAAATACTTTTTCCTTCCTTTTTTCTCTCCTTCCACACATTTCTCTAGTGTCCACACTGTACTGTGCCCAGTACAGAAGCAATTACCTCTGAATCAGGTCCTTGTTTTGCCAGAATGAGGAGGGATGGGTTGTAAAGTGGGCTCTGGGGTTCCTGAATTCCAGGTCCAGGCTGGTAAGGGGTTTTGGGGACCAGACCCCTATTGTCCCCTCAGTGCTGGGGGGAGTGCTGGGGAACAGGGCTGCCCTTTGGGGGCAGTGAGCCCTTGCCATCCTGCGGTGGACTGAGGCTTCCTAGACGTCAGCTTGTTTACTTGCCTGAAACTGTGTCCCTAATTCTACCATCAGAATCGTTCCTGTGGCCTAAGAATTGTCTGCAGAAGATCTATATTAACACAGAAATAGATCACCCGGAAGAGCCCAGTAATGATTCATTTATATCACATCATTCATTCACTTACATGCTCACGTATTCATTCCACAAATGTGAATGGAGTCTTGTATGCAAGGCGCTGTGCTAGGCTGAGGAGACAGTGTTCTCAAGATGAGTATGACATGTTCCCTACAAGTTGTGGTGGTCCAGGTGGAGAGATGGTTAGGTTGCTAGTATTTGAGGGAGCTAATTAGCCATCCACCTTTCTCCATGGACCAGAGTCACATAGATAGATAGCTGCCATCCAGTCAACTCCAACTCAAGTGACCTTATGCCTTGCCTGGCCCTGCACCATCCTCATGACGGCTAGCACATTGGAGCCCGTAGTGTGGCTATTGGGTCTGTTGCCCTTGGTTCCCTTCTGCTTGACCAGACTCCTTGTCTTAGTCATCTATTGTTACATTTGTTGAGTTGTGCAACCATTCCCACTCTCCTTTTCCAAGCTGTTTCTCTACTATTAACGTAAACTCCCTGCCCATTAAATTTCCTGCCTAATCATTGGAGTTGCTGTTGTCCTTTTGATCCCATACAGACAAGTCTTAAAACAGCTGGGTGCTTAAGGCAGACATTCTTTACTAGTCAAGCTAAACTATTGTTTGGTCTCTGGTTTAAAATTATCTCAGGACCAGTAGTTTCAAGAATTCAACCAGCCTCCCTGGCTCCAAATCTGGATATTATGAGAATCTGAAATTCTGTTCTCTATCTATAAGGTTTGTTATTGGCTGATTTTTGAAGCAGATTGTCAGGTCTTTCTTCCTAGTCTCTCTTAGTTGGGAAACTGTTGAAACTTGTCTGCCATTAGCTGACTCTGCTGGTATTTGAAATACTGGTGCCATAGCATCAGAGCACTAGGCAAGCCAGCACAGAAGACAAACGGACAGGTTTGGTGGTAGGGGAGCCGTAGAGTGGAGATCAAATTACAGGCTTTAGGGCTTGGCTAGGTGAGGTAAAAAAAGGCTTCCGTTTACCTGCTCCCTGGGTCTAGGCTTTGTCCATTTGGGAGGAGACAGTGCTTGTCCAGCAACTGGCACCTTTCCTCAACCAGTGAGGTCCCCAAGGGCGTGGAGAGGGGGGCCACAGGCTGAGCTTGCCTCCCAGCTCTTCAGGCTCACACAGATTCAGGTGCGCAGTGGCTGCCAACTTGGGTCAGCTTCCTCTTTTAGGAAGGGTGGGGAGAGGCCCTAAATTCTTTCTCACCTTCCACTCTGGGGGAGTAGAGCTTCAGTCCCTCCCTCCCTTCTGTGGAGATGTAGGTGATGAGGCATCTAAACAGCTCAGAGATTCAAAACATCAGTCCTAATTCTCCCAGCATTTTTGAGCACCTGGGCTAGCAGAGGCAAAGGTGAATGAGAGAGGAAATAAGTGCTGGAGGGGGATGTAGAGAAAGCTGCCAGCAGAGAGGATCAGCCTGCTGGGGTGGGAGGCCTGGCTCCAGGAAGGCAGAGCATGGACAGCGTGGGGAGGCTGGGGTAGCCCTCGGTGGGAGGGGAGGTCCCAGGATGGGGGCCACTAACTCCACCACCAGCTGTGCCCCAGACTGCCGAATGATCTCGGGCAGGCCCTTGCCCACTTTGGGCCCAGCTCTCCTTCTAGACCCTGGAAGGCTGGCATGCTGAGGAGCTGGGAGCCTGAGAGTCCCCAGGCTTCCCTCTTGTGGGAACTGACCCACAGGACATCAGTTTTAGTGGCCTTGAACCCTGGCAGCAGAGTGCAGGGTCCTCCTACCTGACTCTGCTTGCTGTTGTGGTGTTTAGGTTTTGTTCTGTTTCTTTAGTTTTGGCAGAAGAAAGAAGTGCTCAGTAAGAAATAATTTGGGGTTTAGTAAATCACAATGGTTCTCGTCAGCTCTGGTTGTTGTTTTGTGGTTTGTGGTTCTTTCTGGCTCGGGCCCTGCTTGCGAAGGGAAGGATTTACGTTGGACATGAACAAAGCGTGGAACTCCTAATCATTAAGACTGAGAGTGAGTCACTGAGGCCAGTGCTGTGTATACCCTCAGATGGGATGGGGGTCCCCAACCTCAACAGGGCACTGATGAAAATGCTCATTTCAGGATTCCCAGGAGTCCCTGGGCTCGGATGGGGAAGAGGTAATCTGGCAATTGTCCCCTAGTTCTCCAATCTCTGCTCACTTAACAGAACATTGTGGAAAACTTATTGGCCAGTGAACTGTGCTCCCTCTCCCTTCCACTTCTGATTCTTCCCCATCCCTCCCTGCCCAGCCCTGTCCTCCCCTGAGTCACCAGGGTCAGAGGAGAAGAGCAGCAGGACATCTAGAGAGAATAGAGGCAGAGGGAGCCAGACAGGGAGAAAGGGGTGAGGAAGGGGTAAGAAAAGAGGGGGAAAGAAAAGGGACCAGAGAGCCAGCCGGGGATGGTAGGGACTGGCTTGAGCTTCAGTCTTCCTGGTAATGTCACCTGGGGAGGAATGACCCCCAGCTGTCCTAAATTTGAGTTTTCCTGGCTACCTTGGAATTTGTTGGGGGGTCTGAGGGTTAGGGAAGAAACTTCTAGGAGGAGGCCCCCCCAGCCTCCTCAATTCCGTCCCTGTAAATAAAGGCAGGCCTGGTGGGAAGAACACGGGATCAACCTGCTCTCCCTCACACCCCAGCTCTGTTCCTAGTGGCTCTTTCCACTCGCAGGGTATTTTTACTTTTCCCTTGTTCCCAGTATACCATCAAAGGAAGAGGGGAAGCTAAAAGAGGCCGTGGTTTGCCCAGCTCTTTGGAGACGCTCAGAAAAGACAAGGGCTCCTGTGGCTGGGAGCTGGGCCTCAGCCGGAATCTGACCAGCTTGGACGAGGCGGAATCACTGGGGCTCGCCATTCTAATCCCTCACTTTTCTCCTCCAGGAGACCTCTTTTTCCATGAGGTCTTAGTCCTTCTGTGTGTGTGTGTATGCACACTTGTATAGTCAGCCCAGATGTGTCAGGCCTCAAGGAGAAGGCAGTGTTGAGCCTCTGTGAAGGATCTGGAAACAAGCAGGGACAGACAAAGCTGTGCTTGGGTCTCCCGGCCTGAATCTGCTCTGCTATATTCTTGCACATAACCTGTCTCGATGCCAAAGATCCCTCCATTTGAAATTTATGGAGACCAATCCTGAGCTTGCAGGATGGTAGGACTGGGCAGGGCCTGAGAGACCCTCTAGTCCAGCTTGGAGGGGGCAGGGGACAGGGGCACAGGCAACCAGTAAAAGCCACATGCCCTGTGCTCTATGGATTTCAGGCATTCTCTGCCTCAGCTTCCTCATCTCTGAGACGGGGATAAAAATACCACCTACCTCGTATGGAAGTGAGGATTACATGAGAAAATGTAAGAGAAGCACTTAGAACAAATATATAATAGTACATTGTCATTTGCTATTATTTCTCCATGGGGCAGGTACTCTTGGCATGTGGACCAGATAGTGTTTCAATGGGCAAGATGTTTCACATCTTTGGCCTCTCCCTAGACACAGGCGAGTGGGTAGGTGGCTTCCCCCATCTGTGACAAGCTAAAATGACTTCATGCATTTCCAGATGTCCCTGCAGGTCCCTGGGCTGGATTTGACTCCAATCTATCCATTTAACAGATTGTGAAACTGAGAATGAGGAAGGGGGCATGCCTCCCTTTTGGCAAGGCTGTGAGACTTGCCTGTGGCTTCTCCAAGTGTCTGTTTTCTGTCTTGCCTGTTATTGGCATCAGGACCTAGTGCCACATGTCGTCTTACTCCCCACAACATCTGGGGGTAAAAAGCCGAAAGCCAGTTGCCACCAGGTTGATTTGGACTCATTGTGATCCCATCTATGTCACTGTGGATCTGTGCTCCATCGGGTTTCCAGTGGCTGATTTTTTCAAAAGTAGATAGCCTAGTCTTTCTTCAGAACATTCTTTGAGTGGACTCAAACCTCCAACCTTTTGGTTAGCAGTTGAGAAGTTTAATTGTTTGTACCAGTAGGTTGGAAAGAGATCTGATAAACTCATTCATGTGAATGTATGAGTGATGGTAACAATTCCATACAGATTTAGGTATACCCCCACCTCCCTCCCCAACTTGTATTTTAATAATTTTAAATCCTTCCCCAGAGCATGCCCTCCTCGCTTCAGGGGTGAGGGTGGTGTTAAGACCTCCTTTTATGGAAAACTTTCCTTGTGGGCTCTCTTAGACCCACATTAGTGTACCCGGTACCTGGCTTACTTGCTCTCACCTTGATTTGCTGTGTGACTCTGGGAGAGTTACATGCTGTCTCTGAGCTACTGGTTCATCTGCAGAAAGGGGCTAAGGAGAATTAGTGGCCATATTCTTGCCTCTGAGGAGCTAATAGAGTAAGCATTTAGATGAGATAGACGAGATGTCAGTCCAGAAGGTGTTCTCCATGGAAACCCAGGAGTTGAGGTCACACTCTGGGATGCTGAACCTTCTCCCCTTCATTGGGGAAAAGGAGGGGCTGGGGGTTCAAGTAACAGTCGCAGGCTCTGTTGGGGGAATTACAGGTGGGAAGGGGGTAAATGGTTAATTCTGAGACCACCACTTGCCCTTGATGGAGGTACCAGATCTAACCATTCATAACTCAAGCCTCTGTTTCAGCTTGCTGGGGAAACTGAGGCACAGAACAAGCAAGTGGCTTGCAGGCCTTCATCTGAAAAATCCCTAGCAAAGGAGGCCTTGGGATGGCCCCCCCAGCCAAGCTCTGACTCAGCCTCTAGCCCTTCTCCCTGTGGCCTCCTAAATTGATGGAAAGGAAGGAGGATGCTGGCTTCTGCTAGGGCAGTTGGGGTAAGGGAAGCAACACCCCAAGGGAAATTAGCCCAAATTAGCAGTGAGAATGAGGAAGAGCTGGTGTTCTCTCCTCCACCCTTGCAGACAAATATTTAATCACAATTACAATAATAGTGATGATGGTCATGATAATGTGCCGTGGATCAGGCTCCACTCTCAGAGGAAGGGAAGTAGGGGAGAGAAAAAGAGCAAGCTAGAAAGTGAGAGATAAAGTGAGAAAGAGGGAGAGGGAGAGAGGACTAGCAAGAGACAAGGAGGCTTGCTCCATACTGAGAAGATGCTAGATTTACCTGGGGGTTGCTGGGTAGTTGTGGCTGAAATGTGAAACTGTGGCAGAAATGTGCAGCGGGGAGGGTTTACCTGATCAGGAGGAAAATCCCCACCTCCAACAGCATCACTTTCTCCCTGGCCAGCCCCCAGCCTGGACTGGTATTGGGAGCCACAGCTTTACAGACTGTTTTCTTCTTGAGGGACCTTCATTTTCTTCCGGCATTTCATAGTCCCAGAGAGTCAAAGCATCTTGGGCTCCCGGGCTGGGACCTGGGAAACCTGGGTTCGAGTTGGCATCCTGCTGCTTGCTGTCTGTGGGGCTTGGGCAGATGCTCGCCTGCTCCAGGCTTCAGTTTCCTTATCTTGAATATGGGTTTGTAATTCCTACTCCTCAGAGGCAGGCCTAGTGGGACTGGTTTGTTGCTGCTCCTTCTTGTGAGTAACAAGCGCTGAGGAGGGTCCCATCTCCTCTCAAGCCAATTTGATGCCCACGGCTCCTATGGCAGTGGGTATAGGCCTTAAGAAGTCTTTAAACATGACCTAATTTCGGCCTTAAGTGCTTCAATTTAAACTAGACTTGAGCAGCAGCCAGGAGTAAACCAAGTTCAGGGGATTTGTGGAGCCTTTGGAGATAACCTCTAGCATCTCTGTCTCCTGCTCCTGATGAGAGATCAGAATAGCTAATGTCTTCTTTGGGCTTCTGTTTGATACTCTCTCTCTCTCCCTTCTAAGGTTGATAGGACGAGAGGATTGGAGCTGCTTACTTCTTGATGCCAAGATACAGAGAGCTAGGAGCACACGTATTTCCACAGTCATTCACTGAGAGCTGGCCTGCAGGACGTGGGGAGGAAGACCGTGGGGAGGAAGACCAGAGCTCTGCTGCCGTCCTAGCCACTCCCTGCTGCCTGTGGCCATGGATCCTGCAGGCAACTGAGTATCGCCCTAGGAGAAGGAGGAGGTGGGGGAGCAAACCAGCATGGTTCACCTTGTTGGCTGCCCTCAACCACCGTGCTGCTAAAGCTGCCCTGGAGAGACTCGTGGGGGCCACACCACCCAGGTGCACCCAGGCTGTGCAGCCAGGGGCCTGCCAGGGCTAGGAGTGGGGCCTGCCGTTCATGGGTCTCTAGGGATTCCGAGATGCCTGGGAAGAGAGGCTGCGGCTGGTGGCGGGCTCGGCTGCCCCTTTGCCTGCTCCTCAGCCTTTACGGCCCCTGGGTGCCTTCCTCCCTGGGGAAGCCCAAGGGTCACCCCCACATGAACTCCATCCGAATAGATGGGGACATCACTCTGGGTGGCCTGTTCCCAGTGCATGGCCGGGGCTCTGAGGGCAAGGCCTGCGGAGAGCTCAAGAAGGAAAAGGGCATCCACCGGCTCGAGGCCATGCTCTTTGCTCTGGACCGCATCAACAACGACCCGGACCTGCTGCCCAACATCACGCTGGGCGCCCGCATCCTGGACACCTGTTCCAGGGACACCCATGCCCTGGAGCAGTCACTGACCTTTGTGCAGGCGCTCATCGAGAAGGATGGAACAGAGGTCCGCTGTGGTAGTGGTGGTCCACCCATCATCACCAAGCCTGAGCGTGTGGTGGGGGTCATTGGTGCTTCTGGGAGCTCGATCTCCATCATGGTCGCCAACATCCTTCGCCTCTTCAAGGTTAGTGCCTGGCCGCTTGGCCTCATGGGTGTTCTTCTACCAGCAGGCCTAGCCGGCTTCCTTCTCGTCTCTGCCAGACTGCAGGCAATGAAATTTCCCCCGGGAGAAATGTGGGAGAATTTGGGGAATCTGGTGGTTAGAGCTCCAGCACAGCAGAGTGAAGGTTTTGGGGAGACACCCAGCTCGGTACTGCTGACCGTGGTGCTGAAACAGCACCGAGGCCTAGAGCTACTTTGTCTCTTGGGAAATCTGAACCTGGTGGATGGACAAAGAAGAGCTGGAGAGCAACAGAAGGGAAGAGATAGGTAGACAGACACATAAAAAGGTAGACAGACAGACAAAATGATAGACAGAATGGGCATGTAAATGTTGGAGATGCAGGGGAGGAAAAGAAGGACTTTATTTTGACGTTGTTTGCGAACAATTGCCATTTCCAAGAAAGGTATGTTTTCCTTTTGGATGCTTGGGGAAGCACCATGTGCCCCCCTCAGATGATGGTTAGGAAATGTGTCCTGATTTTTTGGGTGGAGCGTAGGGCTCCTGAACCTGCAGGGAATGGAGAAGAGGACAGGAAAACAGGCCCAGAGGGAGCAGTCAGTCCTGTTTCTGGTGCCCATGCCCAAGCCTCCCTTGTTATTTCCTTCCGTCTGCCCTCCTTCCCGCACACCTTTCTGCCTTCCTTTCTGGAATCCTTCCCTGCCCCCTCCTCACCGCCTCCCTTCCTCTCTTCCTGGGGCAAGAGCTGCTGATTTGCAATTCAATTGGAGCCAAGTGCTTCGCTAAGCTGCTAAAACAACTGAAAGCTACCGGGTAGAGAGAAAAACATTACAAGCATTTTACCAATAATCATGTGCCTGCTCCTCTCTTGGAGCCTGCCTTGTTTGCTCTGTATGAGTGTATCTGTGTGTGTGTGTATGTGTGTGATGTATGAGAGACAGAGAGGTTGGAAGAGACAGAACAGGAAGAAGAGGGGACACACCAAGGAAGTCACTGAGCCCCCCAGTTGCCTGCTCTGGAGACAGTTCTTGGTCCCTGGAACTGGCTCTTTCTGCTCAAAGTCTCCTGAGTTGTAGAGCAGGCTGAGAGAGGCCATGTGGTCCTATGCAGAATGAGAAGAGGTGAGGCTGGGTTCCCCTCACTGGGGCCCTTTCTGGAACCCATTAACCCCACTCCCAAGATGCATCTGTATTTGGGACGTCTAGAGGGTGGTGGCTAGTTGAAGGACGAGGAGGGAGGTTTGAGTTTTGGGGTTGGAGGATTGGGGAGCTGGTGATGGAAGGAAAGAAAGCTAGACCAGGATAGGGGTGCAGATAAAAGGCCTGTGGTCTTATCACAGTATCTGCGCTGATCATGAGCTTCCCACATGGCGCACTTGGCGCCATGTGGTGGTCACATAGAGGGCTTGTTCCCCAGCATTCGTTTTTCCTAATGACCTGGATTAAAACACTGTTTTCATTGAAAACAATTGGATGCATTATGAACAATGCAACATTTATATGTGGTTTTAAGATGAAGCTGGGAACTTGAAGGAAATTGTGCCCTTGCAGTGGACAATTTGAACAACCTCTGGGGACCTGTACTTGCTCCTGATCATCTTTCAGGGTTCCCTGGGGGGAGCAGTATGGGAAGGCATTGTCTTGCCTGGCCCTCCCATCCAGCTCCATTTGCCATGAGGATCTCTAGAGGGAGGAAGAACAGGAGAACTCAGGGTTTGGCTGCTTCCTGGCTAGGGCCTAGTGGTAGCTGGGGACAGCTGAGTCATCACTTCTGCCTGCTTGGCCCAGGCCTGAAAGGCCAGGCGGCTGGGGCTGGCCAGCATCTGGGACATGCTGGGGACTCCTTATTCAAGCTATGTCAGGGTGGGGCACAGCCTCTCTCTTCCCTGAGAAGGCCAGACCACTGAGGGGGTTCCACATTCTCCTTACCTGAGTGTTTTATTAAACATCTTCTGTGACCCTGGGTGTTTTAGAAGGATGGTAAAACAGCCCAGCCCAGCCCTTGGGCTCCAATCTCCCAGAAGAAAGTAATGTCCACTTCATAGGCAGGCGGAGATCACAGGGGCTAACAGGGACACATTACTTGGCACACTGAAAAGATTCAGAGAACAGTCACTGTCAGAGGATAGGCCTTGGAAACAGACATTTTGGGGTGAGGTGTTTAGTGCTGCAGACAGGGGAGAGGAGGCTGTGCTTCTGTGCTAAAACTCCCTCAGGAGCAGGAAGTTTGGGGCAGTGGTGCTGGGCCCAAGTGCCTTAGCAGCCCGGGAGTTCGCGGGTGATCATCATCCTCTCCAACATGAATGTGGCCACGGCTTCGGTGTCGTCTGTGCCTCCCCAGGCCAGAGAGCTAGAGTGGGTTGGGGCAGGGAGTCGGGAGTCCGCCAGGCCCTCAGAGACCAGGAGGCAGCACTGGGAAGGAGAGAAGTGAGACAACTTTGGAGACGGAAAGAAGGAAGGAAGGGAGACAGCAAGTGGCTGTGCAAGGGAAGGGAAGGGAAGGGAAGGGTGGGAGGTGGGGGAGCTGAGGAGAGAGTCAGAGGGAGACAGACGGCTATGGTCTGTGTTCCCCCAGTCCCTTTTAACAGCCTTAATGTTCCAGGCTGGCGACAAGAGGGCTCCTCAATAATTAAACTGAAAGAAATGAGAGGCTGGGTGAGAAACTTAAAAGCTATTTACAGAGGCAAAAAGATTGAACTTTGGGGAGAGAGGTCAGGAGCAGAGCCTCAGGAAGGAGAGGGTGAGGGAGGGACAGCTGGGGCAGGGCAGGAAGGAGGCCTGTCCTGCTGGCCCGAGGGGCTAAGGCTGGCAGGTGCCCATTTCAAAGGGCGCCTTGGTGGCTCCAGCCCCTTTCCCTGCTCCAAGGAGACGATTCATAGGCCCAGCTGGGAACTTGGCACCTGAGGCTGTGATGACAGCTTGCGTTCCTCCAAGAGGGGGGCTTCCAGGGCACGGCGAGAGCGGAGCTCTAGTTTAGGAGCACACCCCTCCTGGGGGCCTGGGTGATTTCCTGCCTGGAGAACGCTAACAGGATACAGTTATGGGCAGGGTATGGGTGGAACTCACAGCTGTCAAAGCTGGAAGGGGCCAACTCCCTGTTCAACAAATGTGGAAACCAAGTCAGAGCCCTAGTTTCCAGGCATACCTGTATAAACTGAGTTGAAAGTGGGACATGAACCCAGGCTTTCTTTGGGGACCAGAAACCCCAACTCTGGAAAGACTATGGCTATGAGTCTGAAGTCTTGTATTTCTGACTCACCTGTTCCTATCCCCTCTTCATCCCCGTTTTGTCTCCGTTTTCCCAGAGCAGGTACTGCTTGCTGATGATTATGCAGAAAACCCTCTGGAGGGGATCCCCCACCCAGAGAGCATGGCCTGTACAATGCCCCCTTTCTGAAGCCAGTTAGGTCTAGACGTGTATCCCTTCTCCACCAGTTATTTCACCCTCACTCTCCATATCAGTCATGTACACCATAGTGAGAATGAGCCAACAAGATAACTTCTTGCTTGGCAGCATCCATCATTGGGGGCAGTGGGAGAATATACCACAGGCCCTGGAAGGAAGCAGTTTCAAATCCTAGACAGGAAAGGGTTCAGAGGGACCCAGAAGTGATTTTATCCAACCCTTTACTCGTTTTGCAGTAGAGAAAACTGAGGCTCAGAAAGGAGGAAGCAACACAGAATGATGGTTAAGAATTTGGCTTTTGGAGTCCAGACAACCTGGGGTCTGACCACCTGGGAAAGTTGCTGAACTGCCCTTTGCCTCAGTTTCCTCATTTACAAAGTAGAGATGATAATAGTCCCAACCTCATGGGCTAGATGTGGGAATTAAGAGTTAATGCCAGAAAAAGGCCTAGCATGGTGCCTTGGCACACAGTCAGTCCACAGGAAATGTCATTGCACAGCTTGTTGCTGGGCCTTAAGTCAGCAGGAGAGACTCTACCGATGTGGAAGAGGCTGAAGCGAGTGGACAGTGACAGACGGTGACCTTTGCGGCTGATCCTAGAGAGGCCCCCACCATCTGCTCGGCCTCTTGTGTCTTCCTGTCATGAGCTCAGAGTGTTGAGACTGTGTAGCCAACTTAATTTTCAGATAATGGGAGTTTTCTTGCTGTCACAATAGTAGGGCTTGGGAAGAGGGTGTGGGGTAGTGTGGAGGGAAGGTGGGAAGGACAGGTAGGAGGGAGAACAGGGACACTAGCCAGCAGGCAGTGGGCAGGTGCCACCCCCTCTAGCCAGGCCCTGTGGGTTCTTTTATTCCACATGGATCTGCAGGTGCCATAAACCTGCTTCTGGAGAAACGCTACCTGCCTGGTGCCTTCCTCATCAGAAACATGAGATCTTCTGCTGGGGGATGTGGCTTTTGTGTCTTCAAAGTGTTTTCATCATACAACCAGGAAGAACTTCACAGAGTCCACTCGCTAACCCTCCACATTCTCCTCAACTCCCTGGACGGCAGCTCTGTCCTTGCAGTGCTCAGATTCCCAACTGGGTGGCATCTCTGACCGCCATCTCCCTTTCCCACCCCACATTCCATCTGTTGGCAGATTTCTGCAGTGTGTACCCTCAGTGCATATCTGGATATGACCACTCCTCTGTGCCCTTTTACTCCAGCTGATTTCTGCCTGGACCACTGCAGAAACCTCTTTCCTCTCACTGCTTCTTTACAGCCAAACCTTTACTCAGGAGGAATCCTTCTAAAATCTCTGTCAAATCAGCTCACACCCCTGCTTAAACCTTCCATTGGCTTCCCACTGTTCTTAGATTAGAATTCAAACTTCTTGCCATCTGAGAGGCTGTGTGTTGCTTGGTGCCCCTGGCCATATCCCTTTGTCTTTCCTGGGCTTACTCCACACCAGCCATACTGTTTGCTGTGTTTCTTGGAGACACCATGTGATTTTCTTACCACAGGACCTTTGCACCTGCTGTCTCTGCTGTCTGAAATGTTCTTTTTCTACTTTTTCATGAAGCTGGATCCTTCTCATTCAGCCTTAAACTTAAAAGGCCTTTATTCAGAGAAGCTTCTCTGCCTCTGGATCTTCTCTCATTGCCTGTTCCTTTCCTTCACTGCAGTCATCACAGTTTTCATATATATGTACACACTTGTTTTCTTGTTTGCTCTTTGCTTCCTCCTCTAGAACTATGAGCCAAATCTGACCCATCACCTTTTTTTTGTATGGGCCACTATCTAAGAATAGTCTTTATATTTTTAATTGATTGAAAACAAAATCAAAAGAAACATAACATTTCATGATGTGAAAATTATGAAATTCAGAGTCCTTAAATAAAACTATTGGAACATAAACATAGTAATAATAACCACAGAACTGAGTAGACAAGGTAGAAACTGGCTGACCCTACTCTAGACTATAAGCCAGAATTAACTCAAATGAGAGTCTTGGCAATCTAATTCAGAAATTCAGCCACTGACTACTGTATGGATCACAGTTCTCCTCTACCCATTGGCAACCGGTTTACAGGACTCCTGGCAATGCCTGACCAGTGGTGGTAGGCCGTCAGGCAATCTTGGCTGAGTCCAGACAGACAGAGAGACAGAGAGACAGAGACAGACAGAGACAGACAGACAGACAGACAGACAGACGCACCCTGCAGCAGAAACTGCGGCAACAGCAGGGCGGCCGTGGCCTGGGTCTGTCTCCCAGTGCTTGCACAAACTCCTGGCTCTGGGGCTGGGTATGGCTGGGCCTACCTTGCCACTGTGTTAGGCCAGTGCCTGTCAGTGCTCAGCACTTTGGAGATCCCAGGGTGACCGAGATGTGTTTCCTTGCCCAAACACCTCCTCCTGCTCCCTGATGAAGGATATCTCTCATATGACTTTAGACTGTTATTAGAGATTGGTTCCAGCACAGCTGGCTCAATAAACATTTGGGGACATGTGTGGGTGAGGAGCCTGCTTTAAGAGGAGGCTGAGGTGGGATAATCACACCGTTTATACAAGCACTTATCATGTTCCAGATGATGTACTAAGAGCTTAATCCTCATAGCACCCTCCTGGGGTATGCGAACAATTTTTATCCCCATTTTACAGGTGGGGAACTGAGGCATGGAGAAGCTAAGCAATTTGTCCAAGTTCACACAGCTAGTAAGTAGTTGGAGCCAGCACACAAACCCAGGCTTTCTGGCCCTGAACCACCCTGTTCACCACTCTGCTCTGCTGTCTCTTGGCCATTAGACAGCCTTGGGTTCAAAGCTTGGTGCAGTGTTTACTTACTGTATGACTTCTCCAAGCTGCAGTTTATTTGTCTGTAAAACGGGCATGATGATAATTTACCCGACGACAGTGATAATGTGTGCAAAGCCCTTGTTAGGGGCACTGGGGATGCTGGTGTTACCAAAACAGGTTTTGATGGATGTTTGAGTTCTTGTGAGCTACGGGGCCTCTAAGGACTTGGGTAAGGAGAAGAGGATGTGTTGGCAGTGGGTCTTGCTAAGAGTGACCGTCTGGGTTTGTCCATATCTTCCAGTCAGGCCTGACTACTCTTGGGGTGCCCCCTCCCCGACACAGCCCTCATGACCGTTCACTCTGAGGTGCACTTGTGGTTACAGAACATCTCTGAAGCTGCAACATTGGTTATGGGAGGTTTGGGAGTGGAAGCAGACAGGATCCCAGCTCAGGCATGCAGTGCCTGGACCAGCAACGGGCTCATTATGGCAGAATTAAAAGAAGGTAAATGGAGGTCTTTGGGGGACCTCCCCCAAAGGAGGGAGGTGTGTGGCATTGTTGACAGGTGAGGTGAGGGCTGAGCCTAGAGGGCCTCAAGTTGAAGACTGCTGGCTTCCTGCTCACTCTTGCACCTATGAACTTAGGTTTGCCCATGTATAAGATCAATTCATTCATTCAGTATATCTCTATTGAGCACCTACTCTGTGCCTGGCATTGCACCACAGCAGTGTTTCTTCATGAAATCACTCAGGGAGTTAAAAAAAATCCTGGTACCCAGGCACCACCCCAGAAATTCAGATTTAATTGGTCTGGGCTGACATGGGCTTCCCAGGTAATACCAGAGTGTACTCCAGGTGGAGGACCACAGCTCTAAGTGGCCGTCACAGAGCGAGAAACTAAGCAGACAAAGGCCTTGCCCTGGCAGGGCTTCCATGGTCTTCCACGTCCAAGGGGGACGACAGAGTGAACAGGTACAGCACTGACTGATGAAAGGGTGGGAGTGCGGCGCAGTGTGCTACAGCAGCGCAAAGCAGGAAAGTGGCTTCTAGAGACCAATGAGGAGAGGGGATGCCAGTTTAGATGGGATGGTTAGGAGTGGCCTTTTGGAGAAGGGACGTTTGTGCGGAAAGCTGAACGAGGTGAAGAGTGTTGCTCAGTGTATATATCTGGAGGAAGAGTGTTCCCGGGAGAGGGGACAGCAAGCCTCTCCAGAGCTTGCTCATCTGTAGAATGGGCAGAACCTTGTGTGTGGTGTGTTTCAGGCGGTGGTGTCTGAGAGAGGGTTAGAACAGTTCCGGGGGTTACAGGTGAGTGGTGGGCAGACAGTGGGGCTCCGTCATGCTCCTCCTCTCTTGCTGACAGAGCATTCAGGGGAGCTTGTGTTGGGGGGAGGCTGTGGTTGTGGTCTGAGCCTTGAAGGGCAGCAGTCGGCCATGGGGAGGAGCAGGTGCCTGGCACTCGGCAGAGGGGTGGCTCTGGCAGGTGTATCAGAAACCCTTACGTGATGACATCTTGAGGTCCTCCCACTCCGTATGCTGGCTGGCAGCCCGCTGTGAAGGATGGTGACAGGATAGGGCTGTGGCAGCAAAGCCTGCCACAGCTGGGAATGGGTGCTGTGTCCTGGGAGTGACTCTGTTGAGACTTTGTGACTGGGACAGGTCGCTGCTGTCTCTGTAAAATGAAGGCATTGGGTTAGATAGCTCTGTCTCCTACTTATTTTTTTTTTTTTATTTTTTTGTGGTGAAAATATGCACAAAACCTTCACCAATTCAACAATTTCTACATGTACTGTTCAGTGACATTGATTATATTCTTCCAGTTGTGCAAAAGTTTTTGCTCTCATTTTCCAAATCATTTCATCACTGTTAACATTACCCTGATTACCCTCTGAGGGAAAAAAAAAAACCTCCCTCCCACCCTAGTTAACCACTAATCACTGCTGGTTTCCATGTATTTGCTTGCAAACCCTGGTGGCATAATGGTTCTGTTCTGTGTCTGCTAACAAAAAGGTCGGCAGTTCGAGTCTGCTGGGTGCTCCTTGGAAACTCCATGGGGCAGTTCTACCCTGCCCTATAAAGTTGCTATGAGTCGGAACTGGCTCGACAGCACTGGGTTTCTGTATTTGCTTGTTTCATGTGTGTGGGATCACAGTGTTTGTCTTTTGCAGCTGACTGATTTTACTCAGCATGATGTTTTCAAGGTGGATCCGTGTCAGGGCAGCACTGGGACTTGGCTTCTCCTTCCGGCCAAGTTAATATTCCACGGTGTGCATAGACCACAGTTTGCTGATCTCTTCATTGGCTGGTGGGCGTTTCGGTTATTGTTACCTACGGACCACTGTGAAAGGCGCTGTGATGAACGTTAGCGTACAGGTTTCTGTTTGTTGTTCCTGCTCGCACTTCTTCTGGGTATACGGCTAGGATTAAGATTGCTGGGTAATATAGTAGTTCCAGGATCACTTTTTTGAGGAACCACCAAACTGTTTCCCACAGTGGTACCCTCTACTTCCTTACCCGCCAGCCTTGCCAGCTGAGGGAGCACAGGCTGGCCTTCATGTTGCATGACCACTGGTGGCCTTTCCGGTCACCTCCCCAGCCTGGCTGGGCTCTGCATGGCCTGACCAGCCTTCACCTGGGCATGTCCCCCTCCTGGGATGCCTTCCTTGGTGTCTGATGGACGGAGTCTTACAAGCCTTTACTCACCGCTGAAGGCTTGTGGGTGCCTGATGGCACATCTGGGATTTCCCCACAGTCCACCAACATGTTGAGGACAGGAGATTTTGGATTAGGCTGTCTTGGTCATTTCCACCCCTGGTGCCCAGCCCAGAGACAGACAGACAAGGCAGGGGAGGCTCTGGCCTTGGGATTAGGTGTCAAACTGAGTGACACGGTGCTGTGCCTGAGGTGGGGATAGGAGGGGGTGGGGCTGACATCAGCCCGAAGGATTAGATCCACTGTACTCACCCCCACCCCCACCCCAAGTGAGCTGTGTGCTTTTCTTTTTCCTCCCAATTTATTAACCTACCATTTTTATGACCTAGACATGTTAGAAATGAAAAGAAGGCAAATTCTATTTTATATTCCAATTGACCTTTAAGCTTACCACTCGCTCTGGCGGGTCTGGGCTGGGACGAGGTGATGAGAAGCCAGCGGCTGGCCTTGTTCCCTTGTTCTGTGGCTGCCTCCCAGTTGTGATTGGAGCTATATGGTGAGGGCGGGGTGGGGCAGTGACACCCTTCATCTTGTCCTCTGTCCCACATCCATCTGTCCCCAGCTGTGTGCCTCCTTTCTTTCTGTCTGACTCTGGGCTTTCTCTGTCCCACTTACGTCTTCTTCCCCATCTTTCTCTTCCTCCTGAGCCCAGTGGGACTCTTCTCTTTCTGGCTTTGTCTCTGGGCCTCTCTTTGTTTGGGCCGCATGGGACAGTCCCACGCCTGATGTTCTGTAGCTAAGGATAGGAGGCAGAAGTGGCTGATAACCCACCTGTTCCTTGCCAGAGACACCCCAGCCTCATACCCACTCTGCCACCCAGCTGGCTCCTTGGTTATGGCTGTGGGCAGCTAAGTGCTGAATACTTCCTTGGGTGCACCTAGCCCACCCAAACACCTCTCCCCCAACTTAGGGAGCAACCCAGTAGCCCCAGAAATTTCTCCCTGAGAATGTGACCTAGCCTCGGACACATCTTCGTGCTGCCCTGGTCTCTGCTGGTCCTGCTTATGGGAATGATAAAGACTGGAGCTGTGTCCTTCTTTAGGGCTGTGGTGGGGCCAGGCACACAACGGTGTGAACCTGCTTCAAAGAGGGAAAACAGCAGCACAGGTTCCATTTCGGAGCCTGCCACGTATTGGCTATGTGGCCTTGAGCAGGTCACTTAACCACTGTGAGCCTGAGTTTCCAGATCTATAAAACTGGCAGCGTGGTTTTTAAATCTTGAAGGGGACCATGTAATGTGACTAGCTCTGTGCCTGGCACATAGTAGATCCGTAGGCAACAGCAGCTGTTGTGAAGTGTGCTCGTGTGTGAGGAGGCGGCTGGATTCTCCTCCCTGTCTCTCCTTTCATCCTCATGTTCCTGAACTCTGGTTCTCTCTAGGTCTCAGTTCTTCCTGGGATCTGCTAAGAGGTGCCCCAGAGTGCCCCTGGCGGAGTGTTCTGTCCTCAGCCCTGCCCCCTCCCAGCCCAGCACAGGTGCAGTGAGGGTGGAAACAGGCCCCAGAGCTGCCTGCTCTCCAGGCACCCCCAAGGGCCTAGGGGGAATTTAAAACCTATTAGGGCTGAATTATCCTGGAGGGAGGGTGCCCGCTGAGCATCACTCCCACCCTGGGGAGAGCAGAATGGGGCCCTAATGCAGTCCTCTGGTATGTAGGATCAGGGCTGCGGAGTGAGGAGAGTCAGTACTTACCTCATCCTCTGTCCCCTCGGAGCTGTGGTTTTGGGGAGAGGATGGGGCACAGCGGGAGGGAGACATGGGTTGTGTCGATACGGCCTCTTCCCCACAGAGCCTCCCTTCCCCCCCAGCCACCTCTTTCCTCTGAGCTCGGGCCAGGGAAGCTGTCTGGGAATCCAGTGTGTCCTTCTCCCACAGCAGCCAGAGAAGGCAATGCTTAACCCCTAGGGTGAATTCCAGTGTGGCTACTCACCAGGGGAGAGATTTTGAGGTTCTGAAATGGGGTGTGTGTGTAAGGGGCTGCTTCCAGGGTCCTATCTGTTCAGAGAAGACAGTCCACTAGAAGTGGGGTATGCAGGCCTTCACAAACAAGCCTTTCATTTTATTATCCAACAACAACAAAAAAGGAGAACTACAGACCGCTATCACTCACGAATCTAGATGCAAAAATCTTCAACAAAATTCTTGCCAATAGAATACAACATATTAAAAAAATAATCCATCATGACGAAGTTGGATTCATTTTATTGAAGGTGAGTGGCATCTTCCATGTGGGCCTGACATGACGGTGTGTCACTCCTCACAAGGTGTGTGTATCACACACACATATACACACACACGAAATGAAGTATTTCAAGCATATGGAAATTATAGAGAATAATATAATAAACTGTGCTGTCACCACCACTTGGCTTGCTCAGATTTTGAAATTTTGCTGTAATAGCATCAAAACTTGTTTTCATTTTAATAAAGAAAAGGTTATAAATATAATCAAAGGCCCCTGCCTTTAACTCCTGATCCCATTCCTGCTTCTTCCTTCTCAGAGACAACCACTAACCTGTCTTATGTGTGCTTTTTTAAATTCCTGTGCATTAAAAAACACACACACATATATGTGTATGTGTGTGTATATAAGGTTTGTGGGTCATGTAACTGGTTTTTGCTCAGGTACTAATCTGAAGATTGGCAGTTTGAGCCCACTCAGCAGCCTTGCGGAAGAAAGGGCTGGTGATCTGCTTCTGTAAAGATTACAGCCAAGCAAACCCTGAGGAGCAATTCTGCTCTGTAACACACGAGGTCATCCTGAATTAGGGCTGACTCAGCAGCACTGGATTTGTTTTCTCATTCTGTGTGTACATATGAAGATTGCCAATTAAGTTCACGAACTCTTCCTAGAAAAAGTGCTACATACCTGCATACCTGATTGCTGAATATCACTACGGTCGCCTCTGAAGTACTCCTCTTGGGAAGCTGTGCACCCACGCCAGGGTCTAGTCTACCCTTCAGAGCAATTTTGGAACTGTTTCTGGAATGGCTATCAGAGCTGTTGTCGTATTACCCTTGACATCTTGAATGTCATCAAGATGTCTTCATTTGTCTTTGGGTAGAGAAAAAAGTCACTGGGAGCCAAATAGGGTGAGTAGGGAAGGTGTTCCAATACAGTTATTTGTTTATTGGCTAAAAATTCCCTCACAGACAACTAGATAACTAAGTTTGTGGACTTGCTGCTGTGCCACTGTTTGCAGTGTACATTACAGAAAAAGAGTCCCCAAACTGCTTTGAAGGGTGGACTAGGCACAGTGTCAATGCATAGCTTCCCAAGGGGAGTATTTTGGAGGTAGTGATGTTCAGCAAGAAGTATGTAGCACTTAGAACAATTAGTTTGCGGACTTAATTGTCAGACCTCGTGTTTGTGTGTGTGTGTATCTCCAAAAATAATATTTAGTTTTGTTTTACATGATTAAAACTTGATAAAAATAAGATTATATGGTGTGTATTCTGCAGCTTGCTTTTTTTTTTTTTTTTTTCTCATTCCTTTCTGCCACGTGGCCTGCTTGGCTTATTTTCTTTGCTGTCTAGGACTCCACCATATGACTCTCTGTCCCTGTGACTGTATTTAGTCATTCTCCTCTGCTAGGCTGTTCCTGGATTATTTTTCAGGTTTTAAAAACAGTGCTTTGTGCACGTGCTCACCAGTGTTGCCCTGTGCTCCTGGGAGAGTGTCTCGAAGATCATGCCTGGGAATGGAATTACAGGCTCTTACAGAACAAGTGTTCTGAGCTTTCCTGGACGATGCCTGTTGGTTTCTGTATTCTGCGCGGGAGAACTGGTTTCCAAATCTGCCTCCACACTGGAATCCCCCTGGAGCACCGTCAATACACAGGTTTTCGCGAGGTTCCTGGGCCTAAGCCAGCCTGCTAAGGGAGACTCTCAGGTGTTTTATCAAGAGACCCGGAGGTTTCTTGGCTCTGAATTTGGAAGTACCACAGTTCAGCATAGAAGCCTGGTTGTAGAACCCGCTGTGCCCTGCCACTCACCTGCTGTGTGACTCTGGGCATGTTGCTGACTCACTCTGAGCCTGGGTGTCCTCACCTGCAAAATAAGAATGAGTTTAGCAGTGAGGACTCCAGTCAGGGTTAGCCCTCACCTTCCAGGAGAGTGGTAGCTTGGCGTTTTGTAAAAAATCATATTGTGTTTTAAGTGAGTGTTTACACAGCAAATTAGGTTCCCATCTGACAATTTCTATAAAAATTGTTCCATGCCTTCAGTTATGCGTTCGCAATGGGCCAACATTCTCTTTAATTGTGTTCTGGTTGTTCCGTTTCCAGTGCTCTTGTTTCCCTGCTCCTTTATCTTCTGATCTTTGCTTTAGAGTCATTGTTAATCTTCTGGTCTCATGTAAATGTTTCTTTAACAGACCACCCTACTCGTGGATAAATTCCTTTATTTTCTGTGCCACTCTATTATTTTGCTATAAAGTGACCTCAGGGGATGGTTTCCATTTAAGTTTTAAAGAGTATCTCAGGTGATGATAGTCTTAGGGAGTTGTCTAGTCTCAACTAGTCCAATAAATCTGCACCTTTTAAGAATCTGAGTTCTGTTCCATATTTGTCTCTCAGTCCATTAGGATTCATCTATTGTAGCCCTGATCAGGACAGTCTGTTGTGGTAGCTGGGCACCATCTAGTTCTTCTGGTCTAAGGGTGGATGAGGCTATGGCTTCTGCAGGCTTTTAGCCTTTTAGGATATTTTCTACTCTGAGATTTTGATTTTTTTTCTTTCTGTTTTGCTCCAAATGAGTAGAGATGAATTTTTGTGTCTTAGATGGTCACTCGCAAGCTTGCAGAATTCCAAATGACATTCACTGGGATGCAGAACGTGAACTTTGTGAACTATGTTTTTGCCCATTGACTGAGTTGTCCCGTGAGACTAATTCTTCAAACCCAGAAAACCAGTCTCTCATATCTGCCCATACACTCAATTTTTGGTCATTGTTGTTGGGAGCTCGGTATTTTTCAGACCTGTGATAAGTCTAAGTTTGTTATTGTCTGGCTGGGTGCTGGCGTCATCCAGAGGATTGTGCCTCGCTGGTCAAGCTTGGATGCATTATGACCCTTGCTTTGTACAGACACTGCACCATGCTTTAGAAATCCATGTATAGGCCAAAGACCCTACCTTCTTCAAGGAGTTGCCACTGCTGCTGTCGAGTCAATTCTGACTCAGTGACCCTGTAAGTCAGAGTAGCACTGTCCCATAGAGTTTCCAAGGAGCTCCTGGCAGATTTTACTGCTGGCCTTTTGGTTAGCAGACAGCACACTTAACCACCATGCCATCAGGGTTTCCTCAAGGAGTTGAGTGGGCCGTAATTTCATGACATCAGAGTGAGTGCTATAATGGGCTTCTCCATAAGAGCACCAGTCCCTGGAGAATGACATCGTGCTTGATAAAATAGAGGATCAGCAAAAACAGAAAGACTTTCAATGAGATGGATTGACACAGTGACTGTATCAACTGAGCTCAAACATATCAATGATTTTGAGGATGGCTTGGGACTAGGCATTGTTTCCCTCTGTTGTACTTGGGGTTGCCATGATTAAGCACTGACTCGATGGCACTAAACAATAGCATAAGTGGTCAAGGAAGTGTCAAGGAAGGCTTCCTGTAGGAGGAGGCAAGTAATGCCAGCACTCGTTGGCTAAGATAGAATTAGCTAGGGTGAAGGAGTCCTGGTTGAAGAAACACTATGTACAACAAAATCTGGAGGTAAAAGAGAGCAAGCACATCAGCCTCCTTGTACGTGGATCTGCTGTCCTGCCTCCTGCCTCCTGCCTCCTGGCTCCAGGAGACTGTTGGGGCTCAGGGTTATAGTGTCTGAAGTGGGGCCTGACAACTGCCTCCCCCTCCACACCATGATGACTCCTGACAGCAAGGCCTCTGGTGGCAGCTGGAAGGGGGTTTATGGGAAGCCTGAAGTGTGAGGAAATGTTAAGTGCCTTATAAGTACTTTGATTATTTTAAATTGCTTAAGTGGTTTCCTAAGATGGTCCTAACAGTGACACAGATACAAAATCAATTAGAAAAGTACAACAAACCCAGGGATAGGAAGACGGCATCCTCCACCCCTACCTCCTCACCCCCCTGTCTCTCCCTTTGGACCTGGCCAGTCAGTGCTGTTCTGGGCCCTGGGCTGGGGATGAGGTACTCTTCTCCCCCTTCCCACGCCCAGGCTGGGGAGCTTGCACTCCTGTGCTGGGCTGTCTTGAGTCCTGGCTTCTGTCTGACATTTCAGGCCACTGAGGCAGAGAGGGAGCCCAGGCGGCACAGAAGTTAAGAGCCTGGCTGATAACCAGAAGAAAAGGTTGGTGTTTTGAATCCACCAGCCCCTCCTTGGAAACCCTATGAGCAGTTCTACTCTGTCATATAGGGTCTCTGTGAGCCTCAATCTACACACGGGCAGTGGCAATGAGAAAGAGGGAGAGAGGGAAAGGCGGTCTGAGAAGGTCCTCTTCAAAGATGTTTTTCTTTCCCAAATGAGCCTTCTGTCCAGTGGTCCCTGGTGCCTGGAACACCTAAGGTGTGCCATTCTTTGCACTGATTATTTCTGAATGCATAATACGTTCTCATAGTTCAGTATTGAGGAGATACAGAAGGTTATGCCCAGCCCCAGCCTCACCTTAGAGGCAGCCACTGTCCCCTGTATGCCCTTCTCAAGAGCTCTCAGGCTTGGAAGTGGTGCTGCCAGCTGTGCAGTTCCAGGAGGCTCCACTCACGCAGTCTCTGCGGTGAGGCGCTGCGAAGGTGAGGAATGCAAGCCTATATATGGCCAGCTTTCCACTCAGTGCAGCACTTGCTCTTGGGGTGGTCCTCCATCAGTGTCTCAGGCCTGCTTTCTCTTTGTACGGCTGCCCAGTGCTCCCTGCTTCCCATCGCCTCCTGATGGACTCTTAGGTTTTTTCCAGCCTTGTGCTTTTACAGGTAGTCACAGCGGATGACCGTGCACTGGCCATTTTGCACGTTTCTGTAGGGTGAATTCCTTTCCTACACACAGGATGCTGGGCTGAGGGACAAACATGTTTGTCCATGTGATGGATGTGGTCCCTTCACCCTCCTGCCAGTGAGGGTATGTGCTGGACTTGGAAATGCCTTGCAGCTGGGCCTCCTGTTTTGCTGCCAGCTGGCTCATGGCCTGGGGAGGCCCTGTAGCCATCCTGACCTGGCTTCTTTCTGAGTAGCCTTGTGTAGTGGTCATGGGTACAGGGCTAGTTGGACCCAGGATCCCCTTCAAAAGCCGTCCGAGGACTCTGTGCAGGGTGGGCAGGAGCAGGGGGACTTCCTGCCTACAGGGAGCCCGGTAGAGCTGGGACCTTCATCCCACACATGTCTCAGGGAAGGGGCAGAGGGCTGGAGGGGTGGGTGACCATGACTAGCTGTCCTACCCTCCTGCCTTTCCATCCTCATGGTTGTAATCAATTCTATAAGAAGTTCTTTCACACCCACATTCTTGTAACTTTGGAACTCTGCAGCTGCCTTGTGTGCCCATTTTACAGATGAGGCTCTGAGAAGTGGTGACTCTCCAGATCCGACATCTGCCCAGGGGTCACTATTGACTGGTCACTTACCTCCTTCAGCTCTCAAGCAGTGCTTTTGCTGCAGGCCTGCACAGAATGCTCATTCCTTCCTTTGCTCAAGCCATCCTCCCTGTGGAGAGTGCCTGCTTTCAATACTAACCAGCCTCTAGGCCTTGGGTCAAGTTACTTAAACTGTCTGTCCTTTAGATTTGCCACCTATAAAACGTATCCAGACCCAATTTTACTGGATAATCTTTGAAGATAGTGAAGAAGGAGCACTCCCACTTCTTCCTGGAGGGACTTGAAGCTTTTCCAAGGGGGGAGGAGGTTAGAAACTATTGCTTTGTTTTCTGTGTAAGCACAGTCTTGAGTATAAAGGAAGCCACTGTCTCATCCCTCCTACCCCAAGGTATGCAGCCAGATGAGAGGTAGAAAGGCCTTGTCAACTGGAAAATATTGTATGTATTCTTATATTCATTTTGTACAGTTTATTAAGCTGTCTTTGCAAGAGGTAGGACTCCCATATGGAAACCTTGTACCCGTAGTTGACATTGGGCTTCAAACCTCCTCCTCTGGGAACCCTTCCTGACCATGTCAGTCCTCACCCACCTCTGGTCTCCAGGCCTCAATAGTTAGTACTGCTTGTTGAACTTTCCTTTCTCTAGGCTGCTCATAGAGAGAGAGAGTGAGAGAGAGAGAGCGAGACAGCGAGTGATGCTGAGGTCAGGAACCACGTCATCTACTTTTGTGGGTCTCCACAGAATCTATAGGGATGGCTTAAAAACATTTCTTATTATTTTTTAACATAGTGCTATAGGTATAAAAAAACAAATGTTAAGGTTTTTCCACTTAGCATTTGTTTGGTTTCTAATTAATTAAAAAGACATACATTTTTTCAAAAACATATTTTATTGTGATTGAGTGAAAGTACACAATCCAAATTAAATTCACATGCCTGCCTATCTGCAGCTCCTTCTGCTCTCCTTGCCCGGTGACAGCACACGCCTCCTTTTCATTCTATGTATGTCGTATTCTCTTAACAACCTCTTGTCCCCTCCTCTCCACCCTCTTCTCTCCCTTCTAGTAAGAGGCCAGTAGGACCACATCCTGTAGGTGCATATAGAACCATAAAGTAAACACACCTTATGTTCACATTGTGAAAAAGACATGCATTTTAGTGCACTTTGGGTGGTGGGTCAACAAATGAGTGTGAACTGTGTTTTTCCGGACTTTTAGGTGTCCCCTGTAGGCAGCTTCGGAGTGTTTCTTAGAAACTGCATAGCACCATAGGTCCTCGTGGAGACTTGGAACAGGGAAATCAGGGATCCAGATACAGTACTTCACAATTTATAATCTTTTCAGTGGTCTTTCACAGTCACTTCTTGTTCATCCTGCACAGTGACCCTACAACAACCCTACAGTCCTACTATACTACACAATATTATTTGAGACTACCCCCTAAAAAAGCAAACTAAGCCCATTACAGTGCAGTCAGTTCAAGACAGGTGCTTTTTACGGATGAGGAAACTGAAGCCAAGAGAAAGTAAGTAGTCTTTACAGGGAGGGCACCCAGATAGCTAGAATCAGGACTCGGGTTAGAATCAGGCTTCCAGGTTCTACCCCTCCATACATGTAAGTCATGAGTACGTCCTTTCAGTCCAGCAGATCTTAGTGCAGAAAGCTACAGGTGACTGTTGAAAGTCTGCAGAATGGAATCATGTCAGTGGCTTTTCCTTCCCCATCAAGCATGGGCAGGCAGTCTTGGGGTCCCTGACATGTAAGTATGGAGTGATATCCCTTGACTCCTGCTGGGTGCAATTATAAAAGCCATCATGTTCATTATGGATTTGGAAGAAAACAGAAAAGCAGAAAGAAACAAATCAAAATTGCCCATTCATCTCACTGTCCAGTTACAGCCTCCATGCACTGGTGTATTTCCTTTCAGCCTTTCTTCTGTGTAATTTACAAAGTTGAGATCATAACATTTATCTCTTTCTGTCACCAGCTTTTGTCCACCAGGCTAGAGCGTGAGCATTTTCCAATATCCTTAAACGGTCTTTCAGACACGGTGTTTAACAGCTACAGAATCGCTCAACGGGGGGCTCTGTCATCTTGTATTTAGCGTGTCACATTGGGGCTGGACAAGTATGAGGTGTTGGCGCTGCTGCATCTGTGCCTTTCCAATGGCCTTTCTCTCTGTAAGAAGACGTGACAAGGTGGTGGGAGAGAGGAGGTGGGCAAGCACCACCTAGTTGGACAGATGTTCAGGTGTGCTCCCCATGAGGACAGACAGGGAAGTGGACATGGCAGGTGGAGAGTAGGAGGCAGGACCAGGTGTCCTTGGTGATGCTGGGACAGAGGGAACAGGAGAGATGTGCTCAGCTGAACCGCAGGCATGGGGACCAGGGGGCTCTGGCTTCACTTTATTCCTGTTTGGCATGAAAGCCTCCAAGCCTTCCTGGAAATCAAGCTCAGGGATTTAAATGAAGTATGGTGGCTGAGGGAGGGAGCCAGGATGGCAGGAAAGAGAGACGACCCCACCCAGAGCGTGGCAGGAGGTAAACAAGGTCCTAGAGGCGGAGGCAGAAACACCTGGCGCTGTGAGTTTGGCATTGCCCTTTGCGGTCTGGTCCAGCCCATCTCTCCTGTCTCATCTGCGTTCTCCCCTTCCAGCCCCCTCCCTCACTGCTTCCAGCCTGTTAGTGTCTGCTGCTGCTCTTCCCTCTGTCCCTGAAGACTGCTATCTGCACTTTCTCTCCTGCAACATTTTTTAAAATTGAAATATAACTTAAATACACTGAAGTACACAATTTCAATGTACTGCTGAATGAGTTTTTTTTATCAACTTGTGTCTTAGGTATCCAGTACTGCTATAACATAAGTGGATGGTTTTAACAAACAACTTATTTTCTCACAGTTTAGGAAGCTAGAAGTCTCAATTCAGGGCACTGTCTTTCGGGGAAGGCTTTCTTTCTGTGTAGGCTCTGGAGGAAGGTCCTTGTCTCTTCTGAGCTTCTGCTCCTGGAAAATCTTCATGTGGCTTGGCATCAGTCTCCCCCCATCTCTGCTTTCACTTGCTTGTTTAATCTCCTATATCTCAAAAAGAGATTGATTTCAGACACACCCTACACTAATGCTGCCTTATTACCACAACAGAGAAAATCCATTTCCAGATGGGATTTATAACCACAAGCATAATAGTTAGAATTTACAACATATATTTTTTGGGGACACAATTCAATCCATAAACCCCAAGTGTGACCTCAAGATAGAGAACACTACTCGTGAAATAAGTAAGATTTTTTTATACCCAAGACTCCAAGAGCGCTTCATAAATCTGCCTCCTTGTAGTTCAGAATTAACTCTCTGGGCAGAGTTAGAAACCCTGGTGGCGTAGTGGTTAAGTGCTACAGCTGCTAACCAAAAGGTTGGCAGTTCAGATCTGCCAGGTGCTCCTTGGAAACTCTATGGGACAGTTCTACTCTGTCCTACAGTGTCATTATGAGTCAGAATCGACTCGATGATAGTGGGTTTGATTTTAGTTTTGTTCAGAAATATGCAGAGACCTTCCCTAATCTCTTGGCACTCACCAGGACTAAGTAGTAGTAACAAGTATTAGTTTACAATCCCAAAAACAGTTTTACAAAGGAACTGTGTGTGCCTGTGCTGCTGGGAATTATTTACAGTAAAATAAGTTATTTATGCATGTACTTTTAAAGAAAAAAACCCTAAAAACCAAACCCACTGCCATTATATACATATATACATACATATACATATATATGTATATATATACATATATACATACATATACATATATATGTATATATATACATATATATACGTATATACACATATATATACATATATGTATATACATATATATACATATATATACACATATATGTATATATATATGTATATATGTGTGTATATAAAGACAAAAAGCAGTTCTGATAGTCTAGAAACTTCCCTTGGGCTCCTCCTAGTCAATACACACGCAGGATAAGCAGCAGCTGGACTTCTAACAGCACGAACTAGTTTTGCCTGGGTTTGAACTTCATATAAATGGAATCATGCAGTAAATCTTTTGTGTCTGGCTTCTTTCATGCACATTGTCTGTGACATTCATTCATGTGGTTGGGTATATCAGCCGTTTACTCTTTTTCATTGCTTTGTACTATCTTATTGTATTGTTGTTTGGGTATTTCATAATTTATTTACCAATTGTGATGCTGATGGACATTTGGGCTGAATCCAATGTTTGGCTATTACAAATAAAGCTGCTGTGAACATTTGTTCCATGTCTTTCAGTGGCCATAAGTGTTTATTCTCTCAGATATCTATATATACACATACTTATGCATACACACACACATAGGCATGTATGCATCCGTACACACGCAGAATTTCTGGCTGGTAGGTTACATGTATTATTAGTGTTAGGAGGCACTGCCAAACATTTTCCTAAAGACATTGCCACTATTTTGCTTTGGAAAGCCCATCTGTTCTTCAAAACCCATCTCAAGTGCCCCCCTCTTCCATCATCCTGGTAGAGAACAACTTTGATCATTGGAGTATCAGCTCTGCCAGGGCACAGTTTTGTCTGTCTTCTTCACTGCTTCGTCTCCAGTGCCTGGCACCTACTAAGGGCTAAGTAAAATGAGTGATTGAATTATGTGCCTGGCACTGTGCTAAGAGTTTCACACAGATTATCTAAGAGAAGTCATTGGCTAGGAAGTTAACTTTACCAGCTCCATTTTGCAGGTCAGAAGACTGAGGCTCGTCCAGAAAGCCTCTGAGGCCTGTAGCGCTGCCTGTCCCTGAAGCCTGTGCTCATTCCACAGTTCCAGACAGCATGTGTTTGGAATTTCTTGCTCTTTTTATGGCTCGCCCACTTTAATTTCACTCAGCCTCATATTGTTTTCCAGGGGCTGTTGAATACAATCTCATGGGTGACCCAGTTAGCTTGTGACCCAGCCAGCTCCTGAAGGATCGTTCAGCTCTTTCCTCATTCTGAATCTGTGCCCCACAATTGGGGATTTCTGGATTGGGAATAGAGGCAATGAGACTGTAGAAACCCGTTCCTCATTTAAGCCTTCTTCTGGCCTGGCCAACATGGTACCTCATTCTTAATTTTTTAAAGTCCTTTTCCATTGATTGTGACAAACCTTGGAGATTACAGCCTGGTCACCCTCATTTGCATTTTCAGAGTAAGGACAAAGGAGTCCTGGGAGGTGATGTGCTGTGTTCAGAATTTTCCTGGGGAGCTTGGAGAAGAGCTGGTGTGAAACCTCAAGCTCTGGCTTCCCAGCCATGTGCAGAAAAGTATTTTAGGGAGGGAGAGCTGGGAGCTGGCCGACAGTTGGAGTTAGGCCCAAAACGCAGCAAGGCTTGTCCCAGGGCCCCTTTGGGAAACTGGAAAGGCTCTTCCAGGCCATCAGTTTGCTAAATGGTGTTAAGAACCCTGAAAGGTTTATCAGTGGCTCCTTGGGGCAGTCTCCAGGTTGAAGTTCAACGCCGGCTCCAGAGAAGACTGGGGCCTGGAGGCCGCTGTCCATGGTTCTGAAACATGGCTTCTGGCTTCCCAGGAAGTGCTCTCCTGCCAGTTTCAGTGGGAGCTGGGCATGTGGCTGGGCAGACGGTGCGGGTGCCTTGATATTTTAATTGAAGCCTAGAGACACAGTTGCTCTCTCTACTGCGTTAACAGTGTACAGAATAAATAATTCAGCGGTGGCTGTGTTGTGCCTGCTGTCCTCACCCACAGCGGTGGCCACACATGTGCTCACATACAAGCAAGCTGCTGGGTGGGCCAGGAGCTGCTATTATGGGCTAGTGGCTGGACTGGAGGCAGAACACTGCCATTGTAACATGGCCCTGACCAGCTCTCAACCCTGATCAATAGGCTTCTTCGCCAGCAACCCTTGAGGAGAGGTTAGCAGAATGCAAGGCCAGCTGCTCTTGTGTCCCGCAATTTAAGTGGCACTTAAAGATCTGTTGATCCTCAGACCAGCCTGAAATGTCTGTGACCTGAAGGAAAGGCCCTTCTTAATGGACATTGTTCCTGGGCTGTGTTTGAACTGGTTCCATTTAATTCAGCAAATATTTATGGAGCTCCAAGTTAGTGCAAGACACTAGACAGAACAGGTGGTGGGGGTGGGAGAACTTGCCTGACTGAGTAAGCCTGGATCCTCCCTGGACGAGGAGGGCTGACATGCATGTGACTAGTCACAGCTCATTTTGTGGTACAGAGGATGTGTAAGTGAAGATCTATGAGAGCTCAGAGGAGAGAAGCCAGTGCCAGCAGGGTGTGCACAGTAGTTTTCTGGAGGAGGTGGTAGGTGTGCTGTTGGCAGAGATAGATTCATGACAGGGCTGTAAATAGGAGAGTGGGCTTGGCAGGTGTGGAGAAGTGTGTTCTGGGAGGCATGTTCCAGCCCCAGGGAAGATCTAGTCAGCAGATTTGGTATGGATGGCACAAGGGTTATGGCAGACAGTAGGATCAGGCAGTGGGCCAGGAGGCTGATCCTGCAGAATGTGTCCTGGTTGGATTTGGGACTTAGCAGAATTCCCTGGGTCCCCTCCCAGCTTCTTCCTGCCAAGAGGTTGGGGCTAAGAAAGTATTTCCAGTTGGAGCTTGTTGTGGGCACCAGAGTGTCCACATTTTAGGGGATACTCGTACTTTCCCTACAGCTTCCACACCTGGGCCTTTCTATCTCCATCCAAGAAACTGGTGGGGCCATCAACAGGAAACTACCCTATCTCAAGAGGGTGATGAAGTTAACTGTGGCTCATGTTTTTGGCAGAAAGTTGGCAGTGAGACCCAAAGTGAGTGTGCTAATTGAGGGGTTCCTTCTGGGGAAACCCCTCTGATTGACAGGGGGGAATCGAAGATCTGCTGTGGTCTACCTGGCTCAGCTTATAGAGCTGTAAGTGGGGAGATGCCAGCTCCAGGGCGGGGGAGAGAAGAAAAGAAAGGACCTGTTTAATTTAATTCTGTGTTTTATCGCTCGTTGGATAAATAACCTTCATTAAGATGGAAAGTGGGGGGATGGATGTGGAGAAGTTTGATTAATTTCGAGCCGGTTTCTCATTTGTTAATTTTCTCCCAGTTCAGCAGGATTATTAAAACAAATTACAGCCACTGCTTTCTCCTCCCTGGGCTGGAGTGTAGCTTGAAGGGAGCGATCATGGCTTGCTTTCCAATGCAGTTATTTAGGAGTAACTTGGAGGGAGGGAAGAAACTCTGGTGGCACAGTGATTAAGCACTACAGCTGCTAACCAGAATGGTGGTGGTTTGAACCCATCAGCCGCTTCTTGGAAACTCTATGGGGCTGTTCTTCTCTGTCCTCTAGGGTCGCTGTAAGTCAGAAGGCACTCAACAGCAATGAGTTTGAAAGGAAATGGTATTACTGGTTGCAAAGGGTTAAGCAGTTGACTGCTAACCAAAAGTTGGTGGTTCTGATCTGCCCAGAGGTGCCTCACAAGAAAGGCCTGGATATCTGCTTCTGAAAGGTCATAGCCATTGGAAACTCTGAGGATGCTGATTCTACTCCAAAATACATGGAACACGGGTTTGCCATGAGTCAGGTTGACTTGATGACCACTGGTTTGGCTTTGTAGGGGGAAGGGCAAGGGAGGACATCCCCCACTTCAGGGTCTCTTCTTATTGAGAGCCCTCGTGTTCTGACAGCCTCATGGGAAATCTGGACACCTAAAGAATGAAGCTGGCCAGGAGCATACCCTCAGCAGAGCTGGTTGTAAGCTGTCAGATGAAGCCATTCTCTCCCCAGCAATATTTCAGTTGAGTATAGCAGGCTAAGCCCCAGCCTCTGGGCAGCCTCAGCTATTAGACTAAGTTGAGGGAATGATAACTTCCTTCACTGTGTTGGTGGAGGTCTGTGAAGTGGGGGCTGTGAAATTCTTCTGGAAGCCCCTTCATCCTGGTACTGGCATGGAAGTGCTTATTAGGGACCCTACAAACTGCCTGCAAGTCCCTCTTGCACTCAGACTGGTAAGTGCCTGCTGTGGTCTGTCTACACTGGACCCACAATGGTAAGGGTACATGACAGGGACCAGTCAATGTTTGTTGAGTGAATGACTGAGTGAATAAAGTCTGTGCCTAGACTGGTCCCAGGAAAAACTACTGCAGGGAAGTGGCGGCTCAGTGTTTGCAGCCCTCTGCCACCTGCCTGCCTGGCCACTGCCCAGTTGGGTCCTTTCTGTCCACTCCCCATCAGTTTCCACCTTAAGTTGTGCCCTTGTTGGGGAGTTTCTCTTGTGGGAGGGATCTAGCTCTTTAGAAGAACCATCCTTGGCTGAGGTGTTAATGGGGAATGACAGGTCATACTCGGACAGTTTGGAATTCCAGGTGCTTAAGGAGCCACTGTGCAAGGCAGTGAGAATGGGTGGGTTATGGATACTCTTTTGTGCTCCCCAAAATGCACTATTAATGTTATATCCACCAGCCGTGACTGTACTGGTGGTGTGTGTGTGTGTGTGTGTGTGTAGTTGCCTGTGCTTTATTACCAGAGCCACTGGAGTATGTGTGTGTGTTTGTGTATCCAGGAGTGTGTGTGGGACTTAGTGAATGCCTCTTTGTGTGCGTGTGCTGATTACACCTGTTAACACAGATCCATGGCACACTGTTGCTGAATGTGTGTGGGGGGACTGTCTTGGGTATACTGTGTGTTGTGTGTACCTGAGTGTACTTGTGTGTCTTCAAGTGTATTTGTATGTGACTCAGGATGTATTTTCATGTGTGTGTATGTATGCGTGTGTTTGTGTACCTAGGTGTGATTCTGCACTCAGCGTGTTTGTGTGTGAGTGCATAGCTCACAGATGCGAGCCTTTTGGGGGGTATCCCATATACATACACATACACAGACCCTTTGGTTTGGGGTGGGCTGACTATGAGTTTCTGCAGGTCCTGGCTTGTGATTTTCTGTGTGTTCTCACTCTACCGTGATGAACTGATGCCCTCAAGCATGAGATTGGATTATCTGAGGCTACTCACTTGGCTTTGGCTGTCCTGATCATGAAGAGCCTTGTCTCTTTGGCTCCCTGAGGCCTATCAGACACAGGCCTTTCTCTGTGGGCTCCTGATTCTACATGGGATGATCTTCCTACACCTTCCCATACTGGGGCCTGGGCTGGGGTAAGGGGCTGGGTAGGGAGAGCTGCTAGGCTGGATAGATGGCCCTGCAGCCAAGGTCAGGGGGGATCACAGGGGGACAAGTGACAGTGAGCCAGACTGTTACTCAAAGAGAGATGGACAAAGTCAAGGCATGAGAAGGGCTGTGGTTAGGGGGACAGGAGTGATGAGGCATTGGTGGGCTGTTTTAGATGAGACATTCAGTGAGTGGAGCATGGGAGGGGGCAACTCTGTGGTGGCCAGCCACCAGCCTGCCCTGTGGTCCTTTCTAAGTTGCTGATGCTTGGCCTAACCACCCTCAGTTTTGTCATCTGGACCAGGCCAGTGGTTTTCAAATTTCCTTTAGAAGCAAAGCTTTTGTTTTTTGATTGAGAGACTCATTTGTGAGAATCAGCTGAGAGCAGGCTTCTGCTCTGGTTTAGTCATTCACTCATCATTTGACTAGAGACCTAAATGGAGTGAAGGAAGCTCTGTGAACTCATGAGGAGAGCCAGTTCTTCAGAGGCATAACACCCGGAGGCCAGGTGTGCACAAGGTGCTCAAGGGTGTGTAAGGAGGCAGGGTAGCCGAAGGGGAGTGGCTGGGGTCTCTGACAGCGGAGGTCAGAGAGGCAGTGGGGCCAGACCCATGGGCCTGGCTTTCATTCAAAGCTGAGAGGGTCTGAGACAGGGAGAGATTCTAAGTGAGAGCTGTCTGGGGCTCAGACTCGTCCTTGGTGGGCCTGTGGACGTGTGGGCCACAGCATCCTTCTGTGTGTGTACACAACAGACTCAGCCTGGTGAAGGAAAGAAGGCTGGGCACCTTAGTGGGGCTGGAGATGGGGTTTAGTTGAAAGCCAAGTAGCTTCAGAGATCCAGTCAGCCGAGAACACAGACGGGATCTCTGTGGCTCCCGAGAACAGATCTAGAATGGAACCAAGTATGAGTGATAGGGAGGTAATTTTCATCTTTGAGATCTGAGAAGCCTGGCAGCCATCAGAGCTGGAATGGGCTATCATATGAAGGGGTGAGCCGCCTGTCACAGAAGGCGGGCAAGCAGATGCCCCTGCCAGAAACATTGTAGAAGGCAGTTCCACCCTCCACACCTGAGAGTCCATGGTTAAGGGCTCCAATTTCCAGGTAATAGGTGGGTTTGTACAGAAACTTACTTTTGGTCTTAGTGATGGGGATTTCAGACCCCGAATGGGGTGGTGGGAGAAACAATTTAGGGGTGAGGGCAGGGTGTAGAATTTACCCTACAGTTACTCACTGTCTGCTGACACTTAGGGAAGGCCTGGCAGTGCCTATCACACAAGATGACAGAATCCCTCTCCAACTTCTCTGCCCAGAGCTGCCCTCAACCCTCTGGCCTTCATAGAGACTCAGGATCAGGGACCTGAGTGGGTGGGCCTGAGCAGAAGGAGACAAGAACTACTCAGGCTTCCTTCTCAGAGAGGTGTCAGCTCTCATCACCAGTTGCAGGAGATAGGAAGCCTGGGACAGGGACAGCCTGTGGGCATCGCCTACCTGCCCCTCATTGTCTGGACATGACCCAGATGTACCGGTGGCTTGTGCCGCGGGCTTGGGGAAGAGGCCAGGCCGCAGGTAGTAGGGTTTCTGTCTTTGCTCTGGCGGGCCTGAGTTTGATCGCTGGGTTAAAGTTGAGGACAGACCACCTCCCTCTGTGTCTATAAAATAAGAATACTAATTTCTCCATTGAAAGCTTATAGTTCAAGTTACATTAAGTAAGAGTGGGCTTCTAGGAGCAGACTGAGAGGAGGGATAGAATGCAGGCAGTTTACCTGTGAGATGGGCTCAGGATGCACCAGGTGGGAAGGAGACGTAACAAGGAGCAGGCTTTGTGAAGCCCACACTTTTTCTCCCCAATACTTATTGTAGTTTGTGATTCTGTTGGTTGGTGTGAGTATTGGGTTAGAGGCAGCTCCTGGTCTGAAAGCTTCAAGAATGGGGATAGGCCTACTGTACTCGCTGAGGCGTCTCCAGGGCCCACCACGGTGCAGAGCACACAGTGGGTGCTTATGAGTGTTTCTAAGTGGGTGAATGATGGGGTAAGAAGGCTCCTGTCATCTGGACTCCTGCCAAGACCCTGTTTTACAGGCTGAAATGAGCTTTCACAGCAAATTCCGTGGAGAACTTTCGGATGGAATGTCATTCCAAGTGTCCCTGCAACCTGGAGCTCTTCCTGGGAGTGCTGATGATAGGTTGAGTCTGGAGGGGGCTGTAAGTGCCCAGCAGACAACAACAGGAGATGGCGAGGAATTCAGGAAGCTGTTTCAGTTGTCCCCTCTCCCCTGGCTCCGGTGGAGGCGCCCCCTGCTGGCTGGAGGTGCTCAGCAACCAGGTGTGTCTGCCGTCCTGCAGGAGGCAGGGCTGGGATCAGTGGATAGGGCAGGAGAGACGGGAATTCCTAGCATCAGCCTACCTTGTGGTCTCAGATAAATTTCTGCTTCTTGGCCTTTTCCTTCCTTAATTTCCTCATCTGCACCAGGCCAATGATATTCAATCTCATTCTTTAGAAGCGGAACTGTTTCCTTGTAGAGAAATCCGCTATGAGAATCAAATGAAAACAGGCTGCTACTCTGGCTAGTCACTCACTCAGTCATTTGTGACTGTATTTATGAAGTGCCTGTAAAGTGAGGGCTGTGGCACCGGGCTCCCTTCTGAGTCCTGAGGCTGTGGCAGTCAGTGGACAAGACAGATAAAAACCCTCTGCCTCTGTGGAACCGACATGCCAGTGATGAGACAGACAGCAAACCAGATACATGAATAAATAAAAGAGATGAGTGGTATATCATTATATATAAGCGGAGACAGCCAGTTCAAAGGCCCTGAGGTGAGCTGGTGTCTTTGGAAGGGCAGCTTGGAGGCTAGAGTGGTTGGAAGAGAGGGACTGGGGACTGAGGGGGAGGGGGGTGAAATTAAGGGTCAGAGTGTATGGGACCTTGGGAGACATTGGGTTAGCTTGGGTTTTACTCGGGGTGAGATGGGAGCCCTTGAAGAGGCTCAGAGAGTGGGTTATAGCCTGACTCAGGTTTTAAAAGGATCCCTGTGGCTTCTAGGTGGGGAATAGACTGTGCAGGTGTGTGGATGGATACCTGTTGCCACTGAGTGGACTCCTACTCATAGAAACCTGTAAGACAGAGTAGAACTACCCTATAGGGTTTCTAAGGAGCAGCTGGTGGATTCAAACTGCTGACCTGTTGGTTAGCAACTGAGCTCTTAACCTCTGCACCACCAGGACTCCATGTGGGTGGAAATGGGAGTATAAAGGTGGGAGGCAGAGAGATTGGCTTGTTGCAAGGCCACAGATCATTAGACCGACATGGTAGTGGTAGAGAAGAACTGTAGTTGGATTCTGGATCTATTCTCAAGATGCAGCCAATGATTAAAAACAAATAAACAAACAAAACAGATGCTGTCCAGTGGCTAAGGTTCTGGTAGTCGATGGCCAGGCCTTTCTTTTGAGGCACCTCTGGATGAACTTAGACCTCCAGCTTTTTGGTTAACAGGCAAGTGCATTGGCAGTTTGCAGATATTTGTTGAAAATCAGGTGTTGGGCACAGGAAGAAGAGGAGTCAGGATGTACCCAACACTTTGGGCTGAGCAACTGGAAAGATGTTGCTGCATTTACCTACCGAGAGGGCTTTGGGAGGATCTAGGGGGCTTGGGAGTCTCGTTTGGATGAGCTGAGTTTGAGATACACATTGGATGGCCAGGGGCTGCTTATTGTTGGATGTGAGCCTGGAGTCTGGGAGCATGTCGTCAGGCTGTGGACAGCACCAGCAGTTAAACACTTGGCTGGCAACTGGCTAAAAGGTTGGTGATCCGATTCTGAAAGATCACGGTCTTGAAAACTCGGTGGAACACAGCACGTGGGGTCAAGGCACTTAGTTGGTCAAAGCTGCGAGAGGCACATGGGGCCCCTGGGAGTGAGTGGAAAGCAGAGAAGACAGAGGACAGTGATCTGGGACTGTCCCATGGCATTCCGTCAGGGAAGAGAGACCTTCCTTCTGAGGTGCTTTTCAGCACCCCTTTGCCTCCCAGACCTCCAGGCTCTGCATTCCCTTCCTGTGGTCTCCAGGGGTCCTCCTCCCTACCAACCTGGGGCTGTCAGCCTGGCCCTGGCCCGGGCTGTGATATAAATTACGCAGAGTGATGGTGATGTGACTTTTATCGGCTCATGTGTTTAATAATGTTAATACATCCCATTATATCATATTATATTAATACAGTGCAATATCTTACACACTGCACAGCACATTAACTTGACTTGGGAGAGCACTGGGCAGACACCGTGGTTAATTTTCTTTTGGCTTGGCCACTCCCCAGCACTGGCACTCAGAGCGTGTGAGGTGGTCATCACAAAACAGGGCGTATTTACAGGTGTCCAGGGCGCCACACTCTTGAGGTCCTCTGGTTACTGCTCCTGCCTCCTGCAGCCTGCAGGTGAATCAGCAGGTATTTGTGGAAGATGCTTCTCTATGTTACCTGCATCTTGTGAGAAGGAGGCAGGGATCACTGTACTTCCATTGAACAGATTGGGAAACTGAGGCTCCGAGACATGAAGTGGTGTGTTCAAGGAATGTGGTGGTGAAAGGCCTGCAGTAAGGACATTTGACTGTCATCATGGCTGCCTTCCAGGTGCAGAGCTGGTGTGGCCGAGGGCAGGAAGCTGAGGATGAATGTGGGTTGCTTGGCAAGTGGGGAGTCTCGAGCTAGATTGTACCATGGGGAGAGCGCATCAGTCCCGGAGTCAGAACAGAACTGGGTTCAAAAGCTGTTTGGTCACTTGATGTGTGATGTTGAGTTTCCTTAGCTACTTGGGCTTCAGCTTTCTCATCTGAAAAAGATGATAACTCGTGTTCCCTCTGTAGGTTACTGTATGAAGTTTAAATGAGTTAATATGTGGGAAGTGCTCAGCCTCTGAAGCCCATGCTCACCAAACGATAGCTACTTGTCTTGTTACTGTCACCACCAACATGGGCACAGCCACTTTCACCTCCTGCCACCCTACCCAGCTCTCAAGGATGCCTGGCCGGTAGCCTCAGCCCTCAGCTTGGCCTCTTGGGTGGCTGGGCTGGTCCCCAGCTCTCCCTGCCTCTTGGGCATTTGGGCATGGCCCTCCTGACAGCCACTGTGGCCTGGTGTCCCTTGTTGCCCTGCCTACGCTTGGCAGAGAAAGCCCAGCTGTGCCATCAGATGGGCCTGCGTGAGACTCCCAGCCCCAATGCTGAGTGACTGTGGACAAGTTGCTCAGCTTCTCTGAGCCACTGCTTCTCATGTGCACATTGGGGGTGATGTCTTCTGTCTCACAGGGCTGTGGCGAGGAGGAACAAAGTGAGAGTGTGTATTGGCTGTCTATTGTACCTAGAATGTATAAATGAGATATAATGATAATAAAATTAAAAACAACCAAACCCATTACAGTGTGTGCATTCTGACCCATGGTGACTCCATGCCTGTAAAATAGGACTGCATACTCCATAGCGTTTTTAAGGCTCCAACCTATTGGAAGCAGATTGCCAGCCCTTTCTTATGAGGCATCTCTGGTTGGATTCAAACCACCAATGAATGGTTGAGTGCAAGCCGTCTGTACTCTCCAGGGACTGCTAAAAATTATGTAATGATGTCTCCTAATAGCTTGAATGTTTGCTTCTTCCTTTCAAGCTCCTTTAACATCCACTCTCCCTTGAGACCCTCATGGTGAGGTTGGTGAAGCCCAGTTGAGGCCCACTGACAGAGACTGAGGCTCACAGGAGAGGTGTCTCCACCAGGGTTGACATCAAGGCAGTGCAAGAGGGCATGACAGCCTGCTTCTCACCCTGGGTGACTTGGGTTCTGAGATCTCCTAGGAAAAGGGATCGCGGGTGCTGCGGCCCCCATGGGGCTCTCCCCTGGGCCCTGGTCCTTCCTGACCAGCCTTCTGGGCTCCTCTCACCCTCCCTGGCCCTCCGTGACATGTATCACCCTTGACAAGGTTACAGAGTCAGCATGTAAAACCTGCACAAGTCAGTGTAATTTATCGATCTACACTTGCCTTATGAAATAGACAAGTGCTGATTTGAGGATCTTGTTTGCTCCCGCCCCTTCACACACTGCCCTGTTCCTGCTGCCCGCTTGCTCTCGCAGGCACTCTCCTGTGTAGTGATTCCTCTGAGCCTGCATCAGCGCTGGCCTCCACTGTCAGCACTGCCGAGGCTCTCCGCTCTGGGCCCTCTATTCTTCTTCTTCAGCCTCTGTGCCTTCTCTCCAGCCCCCCACTATTTTCCCCCTCCAGGCACCTAAGAAAACATATAATGTTTAAAAAGGGTGAGACAAGGGACTAAATAAAGTGCTTTCTGGGGAAATGTTAGTTCAAAGGCCTGTTGCCTGCATCTGTCTGGTTCTCTCCCAGAAAACATAATTCAAAAAGGGGCCTGGAAATGAATGCAAGCGTCTATTTGTCCTTCTGGTAAGCAGCAGGGCTGGTCTGGTGAGGGGGAGATGGCGATGGGGAACAAGATGGTCCTCAAGAGCGACCTTTTGGAGTGTTGGTATCACCTGAGAGGACATGTCGAGGCACATCCGAGGAGGTGAGAGACACTGGAGGGAGGGTCCCTTGGAACCCTGGGCCTAGCCTGGGAGGAAGAAGACCTAGAGCATTTCCCATGTGCTGGGGCTTTGCTGTGGGGCGGCCACTAGCCCAGAGAACAGTGCCATCAGCTCGCCAAAGTGAAGTGTCAGACTCTGTGAGCCTAGGAACTCTGCCGCTAACCAGATCTGTGGTCTTGGCAAGGCTCCCAGAGTGGCTTCCAGCCTCGGTTTTCTTATGCATCTTAAATGCCCTCAGCACCAGGGAGCTTGTCTGAGGGCTGGTTGTGAGGCAGGAGTGAGGTGCCTCCTTGGTTCGCTGAACACCTGCTCTGGGGAGCATGCTGTGCCAGGCCCCTGGGGACACAGTGGGAATGAAACAAAGTCCCTGTACTCAGGGAGTTGACATTTGAGGAGGAGGTCGACAGAAAATGTAACAAATAAGTAAATATAGAGTGTGTTAGAAGGTAGAGACGATACAGAAGAGGGAAGTATGCCTTATGAGCAAAGGTTTGAAAAAACTGAGGGAGTAGGCCACATGCGTACCAGGGGAAGAGCTTCCAGGCAGAGGGAACAGCCAGTGCAAAGGCCCTGAGGTGAGAGCGAGCCTGCTGTGCTCTTGGTACAGCAAGGAGACAAATGAACGAAGCCAGCAGTGGTGGAAGGTAAGGTCAGAGGTAATGTGTGCGAGGCAAATGTTTTGTGAAATACCAAGTGGTGCTGGTGATTTTTATGGACTCCCTGAGTGGAGCTCTAAAGGTCACGTTATTAGTTCCTTCAGAGGCTCCCAGAGGAAGGCTTGCTGTGTGAATTTTAGTAGGCAAAGGGGAGGGGCAGCACTACCTCCTATTTCTGGCCTCCTTAAATCCCAATTCTTCAGGCTGCAAGGTGGTGTGAGCTCTTTCCAAACCCTTTCCTGGTGGTTCCAGGTGAAAAAGAGGCCATTCGTGACTGAGGGGCCTGCAGGGACAGGGAACCAGTGGGGTCCTGGCCAGAGGCCCTGAGATGGCCCGTGGGTGCTGGCAGTGGCGGAGGTTGTCCTGGTTGTCCCTACTGTCTTTGCCTTCCCAGAGAGAGAAGTTGGGGGCTGTGGGCCTGGTCCTGGCAGGCTGGTGTGGGGTTGGTGATCTTAACTGAAAACTCAGATCCAAAAGGCTCGGTGATGGAATTTCTAATTAAATCAATTCCATCTTGTCTGGGAGGCTGAGGTTTGCATACAATAAGCATGAAATTAATAATTATGTTTAGAAATTAGTCGTTCAAAGCGGAGCGATTTACGCAACCCTCTGGGGCCTGGCCCCCACCCCTGCCCGATCCTTTGTGTCCCAGACAGATGGGCCATTTCAGCCTATGGTGTGACAGCCAGGAGTGGAGGTAGGCTGTGCATGAGAGGAAGCAGGATAGCTCTCCCCACTGTGGACCAGAGAATCCTGCTCAGGAGATGTGGATGGCTCTCCTAGTCGGTGGAGACTGTTGGTGCCGCACTCAGATTCTGTGCCTGCGTGCGTGTGTGTGCACCGACCCAGCCATGGCAGCGGGAGACTTAGGTTTTATTTACGTCATGTCCTGGGCTCAAATCCTGGCTCAGCCACTCACCCGCTGTATGCTCCTGGTCAAGTCACTTACCCTCTCTGTACCTCACACTTGGGAAAGGGAGGGGAAAGAGAGGAGAATGAGAGGGCCCATTTTGTAGGGTATTGTAAGGTGAAAGACCCTGAGCCATATAAAAGAGAAGAAGAGACCTGCTTAATGAGGGGGGCACAGGTGAAGGGACAGAGGAGGCTCTGGGGGCAGGCAGACGGCGCTCGGTCGCCAGGCTGAGGAGGCTGAGTGTCCTGGGGCAGCGAGACCAGCAAGCTCAGCTCCCAGGAAGAAGGTGAGTCAGGGCTCAGGGTGGGCCTGGGACAGATGGATCGATTGCACTGGGGAGAGGCAACAGGCCCACGGCCAGACAGGGCACAGGGCCAGGTCCCAGAGTGACGGATGCTTGGGACCAGAAGTCGGCCAGCTGGTCTGTGTCCGAAGAGTAATTCCATCCAATTAATGGGGATGGTCCCGAAGAGAGCTTCCCAGATGGCCTGATTTGAATTCCGGGGTGTCCTGAGGGGGAAGTGGGCAGTACCCTCCAAATAGCCCATTGGGTATGGGTGGAAGGCACTATTGAAGGGAAAAACCTCCAGCGTATGGCTCTGGAAGAGGCCCTGGGAACAGGAGGTGAACAGTCCCCTATGTGTTCTTTCTGATGTTATTGTAACTGTTTCTATAGGGCCGGTCCCAGTCCTTCCCCTCAAGGCTTGAGGTTGTTAGACAAAGCTCTTCCCGAGACCACCCAGGTGTGCCAGCTGAGCCCCTGCCAAAGGTGCCTCCCTCCTTTTCTCCAGGCCCTAGGTGCCCCACTTTCCTGTCCTTTGGCAATGGGAGGTTAAACAGGAGGTATGCGTGTGAGTCCTCCTTGGGGCTTGTTCTGAGCCAGATGGGTGAATTTGCCTCTATTCTGGACTCCATGTCAGAGTTGGATCTGGCCACGGTGAGGCTGGGGGCTGTCAGTGCCCCCACGGTGTGCCGGGCCCGTCTCTTGTCCCTGCACTCCAGCCCCTCTGCTGTATCGCCACCTCTGCCTCTTACTGGCCCCTTCCTGTCTGCCCTCAACCCTACGACTCCCTCTCTGTACCGCCCACTTTTTCCTGTCAAGGCTTCCCGCTGTCTGCACCCTCATTCTCCACTGCCTGAGAATGAAGTTAGCATTCTCTCCTCAGCCTCCAGCAGTCTGACTTCTCTGCACAGCTCCTCCAGGAGCTGTGACGTCTTCACAGCCCCTCTCTCGGTGAGGCACCTCACCCTCACCCTCGCTTTCCCAGCGCTCCCTGTGGCCTCTGTCTGTGGCTCTCCTCCTCTCTCGCTGCCGCTCCCTCTAGGATGCTTTTCTGGCCCCTCCTCTCTGCCCACCCCTCCCGTGGGAGTGGTCTCCAGAGCTTGGTCCCTGACCTTCTCTTTCTTCCCTGAGTCTCCTGGGCAGTGCCATCCATGCCCATGGCTTCAGTGGTCAATAGATTCTGAGGTGCCAAGGCCTCCCAACTTTCAGATCTTCCCAGCTTCCCCAGACCCAGACTCGTGGGTCCACCTGCCTTCGGGACACCGCCATTGATGCCCTCGGGCACTTCAGTCATCCCTGTGAAAACCACACACCTCATCTCCCCCTGGACAACCTCAGGCTTCACCTGTATCCCGTCTCAGTCCCTGTCTCCGCTGACCTTGTGCTGACCAAAGTTCAATCCAGGCATCACTTAGACCTTACTTCGTCCTATTCTGCACGTACCACTGACCCCTAAATGCTGAGTCTTCCCCTAAGTGCCTCCTAGATCCTCTTCGCCTTTACTTCAGAGTCCCTGGTCCATCCTGGTTCAGGCATCACTGTGGAATGCCGCCCACCTCCTGCTGGCTGCCAGGCTTGCCCTCAGTCCCTTTCCCCCTGCAGGACAAGTGACCATTGTGATCACCTGCTCCCTTTCCAAATCCCTCCATGGCTCCCAGGAAAAGCCTGCCTTCCCAGCATAGCCTGGGGGGCCATTCGTAGTTGGATCTGTTGACAGTCCAGGCTCACCACAGCGTCTTCCCTACTGGGCCTCACCTCCGCAAGTGGAAACAGCCCTCTGGCTGCCACTCCCTCATGAGCACCCCTCTGATATTCTTGTGGATTACAGGTCTGACTCCCCAATCCCTGAAGGTGGTTTATTTGGACCTGTGACCTGGTGCCTGGCAGAGAGAGATGCTCAGCAAAGGGCTGTTGGGTGCCAGCTGTGCACCCAATATCCTGCACCAGCCCCCTGGGCGAAAGGGGGGCTGGCAGCACCCACATTGCAGCATTTCTTGCTCCCTCTGGGCATATTTTTCTGCAAGGCTCCTTAGGAAAGAGTGTGTGCTCAGGGTGGTGAGGTGTTGGGGATGGGGGCAGTGTCTCCTGACTGACTTTCCTGGCTGCATAGGCTGGGCCTTTGCAAAGCTGGCCCTCTCTCCTGCTTTCTCTGAACCACCTTCCTGTCCAATACTGCTTTCATGTACCTAAAAGCATCACTGCCTTTTATCTGTGAAGAAAACAGTTGATGCTGAGAGCCAGGCTGTCGAGAGCCCGAAGCAACCAGGATCAGAAAAGCGAGAGCAGGCTGTGAACTCCTGGGGCTTGCGCCAGCCCCACGCGGGGTCTCTAGCTCCCTGAGGTTGTGACCTGAAGGGTGGGATCTTGACATCCGCCTGGGTGCTGGATTGGGCTGGGCTGGCATCCAGAGGTGGCTGCAGGATCCCAGCCTCAGTCTGTACTGTAGTGGCCTGGTCTGTTGGGTGAACAGAAACAACACAGTCAGCAGGGAGGATGGAGCGGGGCGGGAGGCCAGGGCTGGAGCAGCTGCAGCCAGCTGCATGTGGGAATGGATGGTGGACAGGGAGGTAGAGCAGCTCAGTTTGCATCTTGCTTCTGATACTTCCTGGCTCCATGAGCCTCAGAGGGCATGTTGATCTCTGAGCCTCAGTTGCCTCATTTGTGGAATGGGCACAATGGTCCTAGCTCTCTTCCCTAATGATAACATCTAGCAATTGCTGAGGGCCCTGTGTGCCTGGTGTAAACTCTAGTGGGGCAGTGATTAAGGGCTACGGCTGCTAACCAAGCAGTTGGCAGTTTGAGTCCTCCAGGCACTCCTTGGAAACTCTATGGAGCAAAATTCTACTCTGTCCTACAGGGTCACTGTGAGTCAGAATTGACTCGGTAACAGTGGGTTTGGTCTTTTTGGTTTTATGTGCCTGGTACTGTCCTAAGCTCTTTGCACGTATACACTGATGTAGTTCTCTGTGGTGTTGTTGTAACTATTTTATAGGGGAGGAAATGGAGGCTCAGAGAGGTCACTTGCTTGTCCCTGAACAGGTGGTGATGTCACAGCTGAGTCACACAGCCTTGGGCAGCCTGGTTCCAGAGTCTGTGGTGGAAGCTGCTGTGTGCTGTGTGGTACACTAGGGAGGGGCATGGGAGGGGCCAAAAAAGAAAACCCAAACTCCTTGCCATTGAGTCAATTCTGATTCATAATAACCCTATAAGATAGAGTACAACTCCCCCCTAGAATTTCCAAGGAACACCATGTGGATTTGAACTGCCAGCCTTTTGGTTAGCAGTTGTAGCACTTAACCACTATACAACCAGGAAGGGAAGATGCTTTTAAACACCAAAGCTCCTAGAAACAGAACTGTGGGTTCTGTCAGGTGGCCCCTGGGGTGTCCATGGTGATGGCACTGGACATCTGGCCACTTGGATCACGGTGCCTTAGGCCCCCTTGTGGAGATCAAGGTGGTAGTTTGACTGCTAACTGCTTGAGCAGCCTGAATGAAGCCCTAGCCTTGTGTGGGTTGTGCTGTGGGTCTGAGATGCTGGACAAGTCCTGTTCCTCCCTTCTGTGGATAGCGTGGGTGGGGGCTGGCCACCTCCAGGGTGTCCTCTGATTCTGCACGTCTGGGAGTCAGTAGGAACCACCTGTGTGCCAGCCAGTGGGATCTGCCATGTGGGGGCGGCTACCTAGGTCCAGGGCAGCCAGACAACAGATTCAGGCTCTGAACACACAGATGTGCACACACACACAGGCACATATATGCCTACATGCACAAAGCGAAGACTTGCAAGTACATGCTCACACATGTAATGCACTTCTTCACATGCAATGAATGCGATGTCCAGCGTAGCACGCATGCGTGTGCCCAGTGCACACACCCGTACACATGCCCCGCCACAGGCACATTCTCACATGAGCACACACACACGTGTGTATGCCTTTGCAGTGGCTACTTCTCCCTAAAATGCTTTTCTCACCGAAATACTCCCATGGCTCCCTCCTTCACCTCTGTGGGGTCTTGACTCAAACGCTACTTTGTTTGAGAGGCCTCCCTGGGCCCCTTTGTCTTACCTATGTGTGTCTCCCCACTTTCTTTTTATCTCCGGGCTCCTTATCATCTGACACACACTGTATCATATTATTTGCTTCTCCACTGCTGCCTGCCTCAATCCAGATTCAGAGCCCCATGAGGGCAGGAGTGGGCTCCGTCTCCCCGCAGTGATCAAACCATGCCCGTTGGTCGCTGGTGCTCAGTGACTATTTGTAGAAGGAACAAACGAATGAACACGCCGTGCCCACATGTGCTCAGGACACATGCTGCAGCACGTGCTCTTTGTCTATCTTTCTCTCACACACACACTCACATACTCACACAGACTATCTTGGCATCCATCTTCATTGTTGTTCAACCCAGAAACAGCTTTTGTCTTGCCCACGTGGCATGGCCTTCCTTGTCACTACAGCAATCAGAGAGGGAGGGGGAGAGGGAGAGAAAGATTTATACAGGCCTTCCCTCCCTTGTATCACTTACCCCATCGATAAGTGTCGGGTCCTTCTGGGGGCCAGACCCAGATGCACGGTGTGTTGCTCAGAGGTGTACAACTTGTCCCCTGCCCAGGAGCCCCAACAAGATCAGTACATTTCCCAGGAGCACTTTCTGTATTTTCTATTGCTGTCTCCCAGGATGCTCTGGGTGTTGACAAGTGTTGGCGGGTGGGACGAGTCCTGTTCCTCTTGCATCTCCCCAAGCAGCCTTGACCAGCACTAAGGAGGAGTCATTAAACTGCCTGTTGACTTGACAAGTAGACCAAGAATTATAATACTGGGGAACACATGCCTGGTGTCTCTGGAGCAACCTGGTGCTGTGGGAGGTTTGAGTTGGCTTTCTGGAGGGCAAGGATTCAGAGAGGGCTGCCTGGAGGGGGTGACATTTGAACTTTTTTCATTTTTTTTCTTGAAAATAAATACAGCAAAAGATACCAACTCAGCAATTTCTGTTGAGCTGGTTTTTGATGCACAGAGAGGATTTGGAAGTGGGAAGGTGAAATTGTAGGCTGTCTGGGCAGGGGGGAGACAGGCAGAGATGAATAGAGGAAAAGGCAGACAGAGGAACCTGGAATTGAACACCTCTAGTTGATTAGGTGTAGCTAGAATCCGGGCTCCTTGCTGCTGTCCCATGAGGATGTGACTCTGTAGGACTGTGACCTGCACACGGAAGGTGCTCAGTCTATGGGTGATGGAAGGAAGGGAGGGAGGGAAGAAGAGAGGCAGAGATGGAAGAGCTGCCATCGGGGAAGGCAGTGCTTCTTCCCTCCACTCTTGCGGCTCATCTTGTGAGAAGGCAGGAAGGTTCTCTGAGGAGAGTGTTAATTGAGTGTCCCCCACTGGCTCCAACTGGGCCAAGGAGACAGGGAGAGGTGAAGAGACGTCAGAGGCCCCTCAGGCCAATTGTTACCATCACCTGTTTAGATGCAGACACAGTCTCTACCCTGCCCAAGGGACCCTAGCTCTAGGCTGGGGGGACAGGAAAGGAGGAGAGCCTGTTGGCATTCTGAGGAGGCTTTCCTACGAAGCACAGTGGCAGTAATGCCATGATGTGCAGGGAAAGTTTGGGGTGTGGGGTGGAGGCCAAGAGGGGAGAAGCAGGTAGAGCAGAGCAAGAGACAGAAGGGGAGAACAGTTGAGGAAGGTTTAGAGGGGACGCAGCTCACGTGAGACTGCGCTTTCTGAGTGCTTACTGCTAACTTCAGGTGCTATTCTGAGTGCCTCACGTGGGTTCCCTCCCGTAATCCTCAGAACTTGACTACAGTGACTCCCATTTTGCGGATGAAGAAACTGAGGCCTAGAGAGGTGAAATAACTTACCAAAGTTTCCCAGCTGACAAGTGATGGAGCTGGGATTTGGGTCTGAGCAGCCTAGCTCTTGAATCTCTTCTTGAAATCACCCTTTTCCCGCAGGAAACTCAAGACCTGGAGCTGAGGAGACGAGGAGTCGGGGCAGGTGGGAGTCTTAGGAGGATGCTGGCTTATCCCTGGACCCGGTTCAGGAGCCTAGTTACTATTGTCCCTCTCTCAAGGCTGAGTCCCTGTTCCAGGGTCTTAGGAATTGTTGGGGGCAGAGCAGAGGTCCCTCCTGGGCTCCTGAAAGCAGAGGGCTGGGCAGCAGCTTCCCCGAGAGCTGAAACGTATGTCCAGCCGAAACCTCTCAGCAGTCCTGCGCTCTGCGAGAACAAGGGTACATAGCAAGGGGTGGGAGCAGGATGCAGTGAGCCTAGACCCCACATCTGGAACCAAGCCTGGGCCTGAAGGCTGCTAACAGAGCTCTATCAGGCTGGGCTGATGATGGGGACAAGGGACTCTGGACCCTAATTCAGATATAACCTTCATGAGATAGTCTGTACGTACACAAAGTCAGAAAAAAACCCAAACTTGCTGCCATTGAGTCGGTTCTGACTCACAGTGACCCTGCAGGACAGAGGAGAACTGCCCCATAGGGTACCTGTGCCCTTAAGCACTGTATAAAGCAACAGGTAAATACAGTGAAAACTGTGAGAGCTGGAACTCAAGGGAATGGCCTTGTTTTTCTGGGTCTTGCAAGTTTTCTGCCTTTGACAAGGTACAGTCTTAAAACCACTTCTCTACTCCTTGCACCTTACACAGGTTCCGGCTTTCATGGGTTTTTACCGGATTGCCGCCTTCCACACCACAGCCACTTGGCTGGTGCTGGTTAGCCTTCTTCGCTGCCGTTGTCTCTGCTTTACAGTGTCTTGGAGAGCCATTGACAGCAATTTGCAGAAAGTGGCTTTGTTGTTTTCTTATAGCCACGTGATTCTCCTTCAGAGCCTTGGTGACAGAGTGGTTATGAGATCTGTGAGCTGATAGTGTAAAGACTGGCAGTTCAAATCCACCAACCTTTCCTTGAAAACCTTATGGGGGCAGTTTTACTGTCTTATAGAATCTATGAGTTGGAACTGACTTAACCGTAACTTCTTTAACCTGTCACCTCTTTATGGATGTGTGCAGTAAAACCTGTGAGACCAGGAGCCTGTATAAGGTGGAAACCTATCAGAGAAGGAAAATGCAAATATTGTCGTCTAACAGAGAGTGATGGATAAGTGTAAGACTGCTGTCTGTCGCAGGTGGAGAACTTGGGAGACCGGGCTTGTCCAGTTCTGGCTCTCACAGGTTTTACCGCAGTTTGCTCTTCTAAAAGGTGCCGCAGTGAACAGTGTTGTGGGTGCTGTTTTATAAAGACCCCAAGAGCTAAAATAAGAGGGCTGGGAAGTTAACAGAAACTCTGGTGGGTAAGTGCTATGTCTGCTAATCAAAAGTTTGGTGGTTTGAATCTGCCAGATGCTCCTTAGAAACTCTCTGGAGTAGTTCTACTCTGTCCCATAGGGTCACTGTGAGTCAGAATTGACTCAACAGCATTGGGTTTGGTTTTTTTGTTCTGGGAGGAAACTTGCAATTGTCCACAAACCCATTGCCATCAAATTGATTCTGACTTGTGTTGACCCCAGAAGACAGAGTAGAACTGCCCCATAGAGTTTCTAAGGAGCACCTAGAGGATTTGAACTGCTGACCTTAGCACTTAACCACTATACCACTAGGGTTTTCTTCAGTTGTCCAGGAAATCTAAATACCTAATCAACTTTTTCTCTCTGCTTCACCCCAACAGGTCCCAGTGATTGGTGCTTTTCTTTGAAAGCCAGTTCCAAGGGGGGCAGTGAGGGGCCAGCCACCACTGGGATGGGAAGAGCGCAGCAGGGGAGCTGAGCTGTCTTGGTAACAGGTGTCCTCAGGGGAGGATGCCCCCGAAGTGGCTCCTTTTGGAAGGAGAAGGGCAATTTCCTACACTCACACTACCCTTTATTCATTCATCTGTTTAATTATTTATTCTTAAAATTTAGCTTACATTTATTTAGAACTTTTCTACTCACATATTTATTTCACAAATGAAATGCGCTTATGTTTTTCCTGTCCCAATTATGACTTTTTATATTTTTAAAATAATTTGACTGGGTTTTCTTATTTATTACCATACAACTTTTCACAAATACCTTTCCACTATTTAACACATTTCTGTTACATCTGTGGCTATTTGTCTTTTTTTAATTTCAGTTTTGCTTGTTTTCCCGGTCTCTCATTGTTCCCAAGATCCCTTGTTATTGACAGTTTGGCCATACATCTTATTATTCTTTTAAATAATTCCCTTATTAAAAGCGTTAGACTTACTGCTGGAACCCTGGTGGCACACTGGTTAAGTGTCTGGCTGCTAACCCAGAAGTTGGCAGTTTGGATATACCAGCGGCTCCTTGGAAAACCAATGGTACAGTTCTATTCTGTCCTGTGACTCACTATCCATTGAAATCGACTTGATGACAATGGGTTTGTTTTGGGGGGCAGGTAGGCCTACTGTGTATTGACTGCCCTTTCGTGCCACCCCTGCCTGCTCCGCTCTGGCCGCATGAGACTCCTCACTGTGCCATGAACATGCCAATCACATCTTGAGCTCTCCCATCTTTTCCCCAAACTTGCTCGTGCTAATCTATTCAGATGTCGCCTGCCCACCCAGCCATCCCTTGTCCTCTTGTCCCATCTTACGGGTCCCATTGCTCTCAGAAACCATCCTGGTTATTTATTTGCCTGTTGAGTTGCTCGTACCCCTCTTCTCATACCAAAATGAAAGCTTCACGAGGACCAGGACTTTGTACGTTTTGTTCAGTGCTCTGTCCCTACCTTTTAGGACACAATAGGTGCTCAGAAAAGAAGTGCCTGGAGTGGAATGGTTGGATGTTGTGATGGGGTCGCTTGTTGTTGTAAGGTGCTGTTTGGTCAGTTCTCATTCGTGGTAACTGTATGTACAGTAGCATGACACACTGCCCAGTCCTGTGTCATCCTCACCATCATTGTCATGCTGGAGCTGAGGGCGGCAGCCACAGTGTCAGTCCATCTCCTTAAGGGCCGTTCTCTCTTTGGCTGACTCTCAGCTTCACCAAGCCTGATGTCTTTTTCCAGAAACTGGTCCCCCTTGATAACATACTTAAAGTATGTGAACCGTAGTCTTGCCATCCTTGCCTCAAAGGAGCATTCTGGTTGTACTTCTTCCAAGACAGACTTGTTCGTTCTTTTGGCAGTCTGTAGTATAGTCAGTATTCTTCACCAACACCTAATTCCTATGTGTCAATTCTTGTTTGGTCTTCCTTAGTCCCCGTCCAGCTTTCACAGGGGTATGAAGTGATTGAAAACAGCATGGCTTGGATGATCACGTGCACTTTAGTCTTCAAGGTGACATCTTGAAGCATTTTAACACTTTAAAGAGGTTTCTGGCAGCAGATTTGCCCAACACAACACTTTGTTTGATTTCTTGACTGCTGCTTCCACGGATGTTGACTGAGGATCCAAATAAAATGAAATCCTTGACTACTTCAATATTTCCTCTATTTATGATGATGTTATTTATTGGCCCAGTTGTGGGAATTTTTGCTTTCTTGATGTTGAGGTGTGATCCATACTGAAGGCTATAGTCTTTGATCTTCATTAATAAGGGCTTCAAGTCCTCTTCACTTTCAGTGAGCAGGGTTGTGTCATCTGCATAACACAGGTTGTTAATGAGTCTTCCTTCAATTCTAATCCTGTGCTCTTATTCACACAGTCTAGCTTCTCAGATTATTAAATAGATATGATGAAAAGATATAGCCCTGATGACACCCTTCCTGACTTTGAACCATGCAACATCCCCTTGTTCTGTCCCGGTGGCTGCCTCTTGATCTACGTACAGGTGGGGCTGCTAGGTTGGCAAAATCCCCGCTCCTCTGTCCTGAGGAGGTGAGCTGTCTGGGAGGTGGTCTCTTGGGGAGGGATATCCTTGGCCTTGGCCATGTGGGCAGCCACTTTTATGGGGGCTCTCCCAATCCTCTTTTGCCTACTGAAGACTTTCACCATCCTCATTGTTACAGGGCCTGAAATTCTGGCCATGAATTTCCTGGGCATGACTGAATTTTAATGATTCCTTGAGAGATCTTAGATTCTACATCAGCCCAAGTCAATATGTCCAACCCTTGGAGGGATGTATGTACAGGAAATTGTATGTTTTGATGCGGGCCCAGGAAAGGAATGGTTGGCACAGACCCCAAGGGACTGGGTGGAGGTCTGGGAAGCCTGGTCAGCATAGCACCCTGTGAAGGGGTGGTGAGAGGAGCCTGGGGCACCAGGAACATGGGGGACGACAGGCTGGGAGGAAGGGAAGGTACAGGAAGGATGTAGGAGAGCATGGGCCAGAAGGAGGGGAAGGTACATACAGGTCCTCTCTGTCCTTTCATGTCCTTTGGAGTTGCTTGGGTCTCAGCTACAGGATGCATGGGCAGCTTAAGCCTCAATCTACCTGAGGGGGGCCCAGGTAGGGGCAGAATGTGTTTTATGGTGGGACAGTTGTGGCTGGGGCTCCAAGGCCTGGGGTCTGCTCTGCTGTTAAAAGGCTGTGGGATCCAGACAGGTCCCTACCTCCCTGGGCTCTGTCTCTTCAAGGCTGAGGAGAGGAGGGGCTTCCCAGTGGCCTTGCTCACTCTGACCTCTTCAGAATCTACCTATGGGAGGTGGGGGGGGTGGAGGTGGGGGGGGAGCCAAACCTGGGCTGTCTCCTCTCAGCTGGACAGGAGGAAAGAGTCTGAGCTCAGAGGGAGCTATGGGGACAGGGTCTGTTGAGTGGTCACGGGAAGGCTGCCTGGAATAGTGGACGGACCACATGACCACTCATGGCCCCTTTGTATACCCCTAAACCTCACTTCTATCCTGTCCCCAGGCTGAACCATATTATCTACCTAGGGATTTTTCCTGAGCTAGGAGTTTATGTAAATGGGGTGCCCAGAGGCTCCCAGTGTGTGTGTGCGTGTTTGTGTGTGTGTGTGACCCTGTATGAGTGTGTGACCCTGTATGAGTCTGCATATGTGTATGTGTGTGTTGCTGAGAGGTCTTCTGGGGACTCTCAGTTATATGACCCGAGAGTGGCTGGGCCAGCTGGGAGACTTTCTGGAGAAGGAGCACTTGGTGTTGGTGTTGATGTCCCAGTCTTTTCTCAGCCTGATGTCAGCCTCACTCTGCTGGGCATGGGGTGGGTGCAGGAGTGGACAGGATCTCCCAGGTTGCTGAGTGGGAGACAGGACCCTGGGGCTGAAGCCAGTGGCCTGGCTGAGCAGCTTCAGGTCACCTGCCCAGCCTCTGTGTGCACTTTCCTCATCAAGTGGGAGAGGAGGCGGTACTTGTGGGAAGGGCTGGGACAGTCCCAAAGACTTGGGGACAGAAGGGGCATTTGTGTGCAGGGGCACGATGCTGGCCCATCAGGCTGCCAGTGGTGCAGAATAATGGGGGTGCCAGCTCTCCTCCACCAGTAGCCCCTCTCGCCCCCGCAGATTCCCCAGATCAGCTACGCTTCCACAGCCCCTGACCTAAGCGACAACAGCCGCTACGACTTCTTCTCCCGCGTGGTACCCTCGGACACGTACCAGGCCCAGGCCATGGTGGACATCGTCCGCGCCCTCAAGTGGAACTACGTGTCCACGCTGGCCTCGGAGGGCAGCTACGGCGAGAGTGGTGTGGAGGCCTTCATCCAGAAGTCTCGAGAGGATGGTGAGTCAGGTGCCTGGCCTGTGGGGTCGTGCTTGGGGCAGGGGGAGATGTCTTTGGTAGAGTTTGCATTATGGCCCAGTAGACTGAGGCCTGCCTGAGAGCCATTGCCAGACTCTGAGGTGGGCATTCCCTGCTCCAGGCCATTTCCCTCCTTGACCTCTGGGGACTGAGGACTTGGCTGCTGTGGGCCTGGATGGAAATGACTTTTGCAGACTCCACGTAGCTGTGCCAATGAAGAGACTGTTTATAGACTGGCTGAGGGAGTCAGTGGAACAACTGCTGTTCTCAGGGCAGAGAGGAAGGGGAGGGAGGGTAAGGGTGAAGGAGGTCCTGTCTAAGGGGCCCTCCGGCAGCCTGCAAGGGAGGTTCTACAGGCTAGGGTTGGTTGAGGGATAGCAACTTTAGAGTCTTTATAATTAAGCTGCCTGTAGGCGTGAAGCTAGTTCTCCAGCTGGGTGGGGCTGAGCTGATCTGACCTTCTGTGAAGTAGGTGTTCTCTGCAGGGTGGATCTGAGGAACCCTGGGGAAGCCATTTGCTGTCCTGAGGTCTCCCTCTCTGACCACAATGCACTGCACTCCCCCATTAAGCTCTCTGCATTACCTTCAATTGCTGGGCTGATAAGGCTTTTAGGTATCTCCCAAGCGCTGAGAGGCAAACTCAGATGACAGATAACGAGGACTCGCATCTTAGCGGCAAGAACCCAGCAGCTTAGCAGGGCCCTGGCAGCTGGCCCCCTCAGGGTGTCAGTTTTGATGGCCGTGATGAAGGCAGGAGGGTTGTGGTGTGGACAGCCCGAGGTAGCAGCAGGCCACTGGATTGGAGCACCTCCATCTAGGGGAATGTGAGCTTGTCAAGAAGAGAGGGCTTACTGAGTCCTGGGCTATGGGGGAGAGGGATGGTGCCCATGGCTTCTTCAGGGCTCCTGTAGTGGGTACCAGCGGGGACAGGGGGGCCTCTCTTCTCCTGGCCAGACCCATCTGCCTGTAGAGAAGGCCCCTCTGCCCTTCTCCTGGCCTCTCCCAAGGCCTTGTCTCTAAATAGCTCACAGAAGCGCCCTCGACCTTGGGTGGATGACGTCTGTATATTTATACCCGCATAGCTCCAGGATTCTAATTGCTTTTCCTAAGGACCACATAGTGTCCAGAGGCTGGCACTGGTAACACCCTGCGGGCATAATCCTGCTATAAATCTCGGATAAACCCCTTTAATTGTATAGCTGAAGCTGCTTGGGTTCCTGCCACCGGGTGGAGGGTGGCGGCGGGGAGGCAGGAAGTGGGGCAGCAGTGATGGATGGTGCTGGCTCCAGGTCACTCTCTGCCCAGCCACCAGGCCCAGGTGGAGGGAAGCAGAGGTGAATGGGACCCTGCTACCCATCCCCAGGGTGGCAAGGGGCAGCACCCTGGGACCCTGGGTGACAGTGTTGGACCTCAGTGCCCCAGCCCCATCCCTCTGGCTGTGCACGTATGTATTCCTCCTGTTGCTCAGACCTGAAACACAGGACTCTCTCTCCAGGCTAGCATGGCCTGCCCTGCACTGCTGGTTCTCTCCTCTTGGTGGCTTGAATCCTTCCCCAAACAAGCCCATTGCCTTTTCTGTTTAAGGAGCAGCTGCTGCAGGATTTGGGTACCAAAGTACTGGGCAGGGGAAAGAACAGGAGGTCCAGAGTCCCAGAGTTCACTTGCATGTGGTTCCTGCCTTACGGTCCCAAGAGCCCCACCCATACTTACATAAAACCTGCTGCTGATAAGTCAATCCTGGCTCATACCGATCCTTAGGACAGAATAGAACTTACATAGCCCTTCCTATTGTGCCTACACTGTGCACTTACACCTGATGTCCTATGTGGTCCTCCTGATTCTCCGAGGTAGGTGCTGCTGTGCACCCAGTTTGTAGGGTAGAAAACTAAGGCCAAATAACTGGCATCAAGTCACAAAGCAAATGAGGTATGGAGAAGGGATTTGAACTTGGACAGTTGGGCTCCAGGACCCAGATCTTCACTGCTTTTGTATTCTTGTTTATTCTATCTCCATTCCTTTCCCTCATCTTAACTGAGACCCAACCAAAGGAGTTCTTGGGTGGTGAAATGGTTAAGGCACTCAGCTGCCATCCAAAAGGTTGGAAGTTCGAGTCCACCCAGAAGTGCTTTAGAAGAAAGGCCGGGTGATCTTCTTTTAAAAAATCAACCCTGTGGAGCACAGTTCTAGTCTGACACACGTGGGATTGCCATGAGTCAGTCAATTTGGTAGTATCTGGCTAACTGAGATCCACACTGGTCAGTCCCTGTGCAAGTGCTGGGGACATGACAGTCACACACACACACACACCAAGGGACACATGCTAAGGTGTTAGGAGCAGGAGGGGCAGGGTTTGGGGGAGTCTTGGCATAGGTTTTTGCCTGAAATTAGGCTTCTATTGTCTAAATGTTTTACAAGCATCTACTTAGGTGTTGGGTAGTTAGAAAAAGCGAAGTCTGCTCAAGGTATTTAGTAAGGAGCTCACAATCTAGAGAAGTGAGAGAACTACTTTATCCACCAGAGCCTCCATCATGAGGGAGCATCTTGACCCCTTGTGTTCTGTCTGTATCACTGAGGACCTCCAAGGCTTCAGACCCTCTCTCTGTCCATGAGGCCCTGGCTGGGCCACCCTCCAAGCACCTCTGCTGCATATAGGCAGCTAGGCATCCCTGCCCTACCTGCTAAATGAAATTTGACTTGGAGAAATGTCTTTAGGTGGTGAAAAGAAAAGGAGAAAGCTGTGCTCCAGCTGGCCAAATTGAAATCAGAATTGAGCAGCCCGTAGAAAGAGGCCGCTGTACCTTGTAGCCTAATCCCTCTGAAAGATTAAAGATGTCTTTGGCTGTATATTGTATTGATTTGCCCTCTGAAGTATAAATCATCTGTGAGTTGCTCAAAGGCACTGTGGAGCGGGTGGAGGGAGAGTGTACTTGCTAGGCTGGGGCTGCATCTCAGAGCTTTGGTGGGAGTCTCAGCCAGTAAGTCTTGGGTACCTGCTGTGAGCCTGGTACTGGGCCCTGCAAGGGAACATAATTCTACCCAATTTATAGATGAGAAAACTGAGGCCAGAGAGGATAGGCCACTTTCCCAAGGTCATACAGCTAAAATGTGGGGAAGCTGGGTCTGGAACGCAACTCTGTCCTCCAGGGGGGAGCCCCCACCTAGCACCCTACTGGCTCATTACTAAATGTCTTAGGGTTCTGTAGAGAAATAGCCAGTGAGATATATTTAAAGGATGTATAAAGAGAGAGAAAGAAAGGGAGGAGATTCACTTCAAAGTGTTAGCTCACTTGATTAGGGAGACTTACAAGTCCAAAATCTGTAGGCCAGCTGATAGACTGGAGACTTCTGCAGGCTTGTGTCCCAAGATCTGTGAGTGAGGTGACAGAAATGACCAGAGTGAAAAAAGAATGAGTTCTGCCAAAATATTTATAGTCTGAAGACACAATATACCTTAAGCAAACTTGCTTTCCAACTGATTGACTATATTGCATTAGATTACGTTATGGAAGGTGGTTACATTACATTACATTAAATTGTATCACGGAAGAGCAACTAGTCAAGTATTTGGCCAGACCAATGGGAACCATAGCTTAGCTAAGTTGATGCATAAAATTAACCATCACACTAGCCTAGAATAGGGGTGGAGTATTAGCCAGTAAGGGTGACAGGTTCTTCTGGAGCTGTTTGTGGCCCAAATATTGGAGGTCAGTTAGCATCTTGGGAGTGATGGGAGCTAACATGCTGACACTATGTGTAGAATTCATGCTAAGGACACATCACGAACCCCCTGTCCTTAAAAGGGTATCTAGTCTACTGGTGTGATAAATTGGATTCAAGAAAAGTGAGCTTTAGTTTCAGATCATCACAATAACCATGACTCCACTGGCCTGTCTGGTGGGTGACTGTGTAATGTAGTCTGTGGGCAGCAGAGTCACTGCAACATGAGATTGCCAGAGTGACCCAGCAGGATGGGCTGGGATGATTACTGTCACCCCACTTCTCAGATCAGGACACTGAGGCTCAGGGAGATCTGAGCCTCACACAGCTCAGGAGGCCCAGAACCCACCTAGTGCAGCTCTGCAGCCCCCACTAAGCACATGGGATGGCTTGGTGTTGACCAAGCCATTGGCAGGATGTTTAAAGGAAGGCCTGATGCTAGGTTCCCCATTCCAGTCAACACCCACCCTATTCATTCAGGTGTGTGGTTTATGTCCTGGACAACCCCGTGGCACTTGACTGAGTTTTGTCCCGTGTACCATCGCTAATCCTGGTGACTACCTCGTGGGGTAGGTATTTTTGTCTGCATTGTGAAGCTGAGGAAACAGCCTCAGAAAGGTGAATTGTCTTTCTCAGGGTCACATGGCAAGGTATCAGAGCCAGGACTTGGACCCAAGGCTGTTTGACCCAGGTCCCTTCTACTCCAGTGCCATCTTCTCCATCTCAGCCATCACAGAACTGCAGTGACTGCTTAAGAAATCAGGCTCTGTCAGACAGACCTGGGCTCTATCTCTGCTACCTACCAGCTGTGCAATCCTGAGAAAATCACTCAGCCTCTCTTCAGTTTTCTCATCTGTGAAATGGGGATAAAACAGCCTAAACCCCACAGAGTAGTCAGACTGAAATGAGCTCCTGGCATATGGACGAGGGAGCTTAGGAATGCCTGACGGAGAATTATTATTCAGGGTCCAGCTGCCTGGACCCCAGGTCTCCCCAGTGTCCAGTCATTCCTGGGGAGGCCCAAGGAGTTCTGGCAATCTCTGAGGGCCATGTTATACCCTGACTAAGGCTGCAAGCTGTGTCCAAGTACCGGGCTGGGGACAAAAATCACAGGAGTCAAGGCCATCCCAGAGGTGGCAAGGGCTGCCTTTCACTTCTTATGGGACATCTGGTCTGATGGTGAGTTCCAAAGGTGGCTAGGGCAGATGTCTGTGTGTGTGTGCATGCGCACGCACGCATGCACACATGGGTGAATTTCTGGGCATGTGAATGGTAGGTCTCAGTAGGGGGTTTGTGTGTGTGTACACTGGAGTGTACCTGGGCCTGTGTGGTTAAGTATGTGCATGTTCGTGGTGCATCTCCCCATCTGTGTGTGTGTCTCCCCATCTGCGCATGTGTGTGCTCCTGAGGGGTATGTGTGCACACACGTGTGTGCACTTGTACTTCTGGGCTACAGCCAGGACTCTGTCCTTTCTGCCACTGCTGAGACCGTCCTTCCCGCCGGCTCTGCAGCAGCACAGCCAGGGCTGGGATTAGACATGCCGAGCAGGCCCTGCCTGGACTCCAGAGATAACGCGTGAGTCACCGTGGAGGGAGACAGGTGGCCAGAGGGCAGCGCAGGCTTGGTGGTGCCCTCCAGCGCCTCCCACCCACCGTCTTGGGTGCTCTCAGGGGATGGCTCTGGAGCGTAATCTTTTCTGTCCCCACAGCCTTTCCATATCCTTGGGGTCCTCTGTGAGCCTCAGTGTACCTGCGTTAGTGTTTCCGTTTAAGATGGAAAGCTAAGCTTGGAGATGGTAAGGAATCTGCCCGAGGTCGCGTGAAGCTGTTGGATGTCAGAGCCCAGAGCCCAGGGGCTCCACGGGGGTAGACAGGCTCATTGATGACATTAGTTGGCAACATCTGGGGAGCCCTTCCGTGGACCAGTCCCTGGTGTATGTGCTTTGTGTGTGTTAACTCATTTCGCTGTCAAGACAACCCTGTAAAGTATGTGTCGTCATCACTATCAGCTCCACCATACAGATGGCAAAACTCAGAGAAGTTAAGTAACTGCTCTGAGGCCACACAGCTGGAACATACCAGACGTGGGATTTGATTCCAGCAGGTTGTGTCCCCAGCACTGAGCTGTATCTTGTGGCAGGGAGGATACAGATCAGCTCCTGGCAGGAATGTCTCCATGAGGTCACCTGGAGTTTGGCTCTGGTCACTTTAGGTGGGCAAACCCAGCACTCCTGGGCATATCTGGGCCTGGACCCCCAGGGTGAGAAGAAGATGCCTCCCTGGGTGTGACATCTGTCAGGCCTGCTCCTTGGAGGACATTCTGATGCCTTGATCTCCCCACCCCCACACATGCTATTGATATTCTGGAAGCACAGTAAGTCGTGAGGTTGCTGGTCTGACCTTCGGCTCTGGCTGCCGGGGCTGAGCATCGGACTGACGTTTCGGTGACCCCTGTCAGCGTAGCAGCATGAACAGCCATTGGCGGGCGCAGCTTAAGAGGCCAGGTGCCTCGGGCAGCTGGAGGTACGGGCCACTCTGCATCTAGCTAGATTGTGTGACCTCTCTGGGCTTGGCTTCCTTGGCTGTAACCGGGACACCAAGGTTCCACTTGGCCTGCTGAAAGAGCTGTGCTACCCAGAGAGACTGGCACTGTTCACATTTCTGGGAGACTCCCAGGATCCAGACGCTGTGCTGAAGGTGGGCCCTCAGATACCCACTCTCTTTTCTGCTACCTCTCCTGTCTTCCAGGACCTCCCTGGCCTCCCTTCACCCCTCACTCTCTCTGTACCAGCCTCCTCACTGCCTCGCAGACACTGGGTGTCAGCCCACCTCAGTGCCTTTGCATTGGCTGTTCTTCCATCTGGAAAGCTTTCCCAGATGTCTGTTTGGCTCACATCCCCAGTGCATTCAGGTATACCTGCCTCGTGAGGTTTTTCTAAACACCCTATCTAAAACAGCAAATCTTTGGAGCCCTGGGTGTGCAGTGGTTAAGCACTCTGCTGCTGAGGGGTCAGCGTTTTGAACCCACCAGTTGTTCTGTAGAAGAAAGACATGACAGTCTGCTTTCATAAAGATTTACAGCCTTGGAAACCCTATGGAGTAGTTCTACTCTGTCTTGCAGGGTTGCTATCCGTTGCAATGCATTTGGTTTTGGTTAGCAAATCTTTGGGTGTTTATGGCCCACCAGGGCAGGACTTTTTGCCTGTTTTGTTCACTGCTGCCAGCACCTAACGCAGCCCCTGGCACATAGAACTTGCTCAACAAATATTTGTTGAATGGATGGTTGCTCACAAAAGCTGGTCCCTGGTTCCCTTCTTTGGCCCCCTTACCTAACCCCCCCAGGCCTGAAAGGCTGCTCTTGGAGCCTTACAGAAAGGCAAACTGAGGCTCATGGAGCATGGGTACCTATGGTTGTGCTGGGCTGTTCTGGGACCCAAGTCTTCATCTCCACTGAATTCCCTGGCTCATTTCCCAGAGGTAGGAGGCAGGAGAGAGGAGGGAGGAGGGAGAAAGCAGGAAGGAGGAGGGAGAAGGCAGGAGGGAGGAGGGAGAAGAGATGAGGCAGGAGGGAGAGGTGAGGAGGCAGGAGGAAGGGGTGTGACTCAAAGAAACAAACTAAACCCATTGCTGTTGACTTGGTTCCGATTCATAGCGACCTTACAGGACAGAGTAGAGCTGCCCTATAAGGTTTCTAAAGCTGTAATCTTTACGAAGCAGACTGCCACATATTTCTCCTGTGGAATGTCTGATAGGTTCGAACCTCTGACCTTTCTGTTAGAAAGCTGAACACTTAACCGCTGCATCACCAGGCCTTCTTAGGGGTGTGAGAACTTGGATGAAATGTAGGGTTTAGTTGCTCCCATTTTTCACTGCACTACCTATCCCAGGGGCAGGGTAGCAAGGATGCCCAGTCCTCCAGACCCCACTGGAGTCTTCCAGCTGGCTTGGGGTTCACAGTGTGTTTTGTACCTGCTGGTCACCCAGCCCTGCTGTGAGGAGAGAAGACAGGCCATGGGCCTGCCCCCAGATACTCTCAGCCGGGTTGGGGATAGCGTACAGCCAGCCACTGCTAGCCCTCTGCCCTGCACACAGTAGGCACTCAGTCCAGGTTGTCTGAGTAAGTGAATAAAGAGACATGATGATGTGTCGGCTGAAGGGAAGAGACAGGCTCCAGGGCTTCAGGGCCTCCAGTGTAGCAAGGCTGAGGTGGTGGAACAGGCGTGCTGGAGGGATATTCGGACAAGCAGAGAGGAAGAAAAGGAAACACCAGGTGGGGGAACAGCGTGAGCAAGAACAGAGGTAAGAAAGAGCAGGCAGATGGGACCCTGGGGAGGGGCCCGGCCTGGTCCTGTTGGCCACGGGTCAATGAGCAGTGTAAGGTGGAGTGAAGAGAGTGTTTTTTTAAGGACAGCCCTGCATTTTTATATATTTTTTAACCCTTGGTGTTGGGCCTGCTTGACTGAGGGAGTATATTAGCACACGCCGTCTCCACCTGCTGTCCCTACTTGCCCGGGGTCCTTGAGGCTCAGTGCTAAGGCCCTTCTCCCTGTGGATTTCCTCACCACTTCCCCCCCAGCAGACTTGCTCAGCTTTGGTGAAGGGGAAGGGTCTTCCCAAGGGCTTGCCACGTGGACAGCTGCAATCACATCCCACCCTAGTGACTGTGAAATTTTCCTTTGCCTCTTCTGCATGACTTCCATGTCCTTGAGATCAGGGAGGGACAGGATCCGATTCGGTGCCCCGCCCCTCACCTTCCCTTGTATCCAGGTAGGTGGATGGGTAGATGTTGTTGAGAATGAAGCACTGCCTGGTTCTGAGCCACCCTTATGGTTGTCAGCATGCTGCAGTCCACAACTGTGACTGTTGTCCAATCCAGTTTGCGGAGGGTCTCCCTTGCAATTGCTGGTTCTCTGCTTCACCAAACAGGATGTCCTCTTTAGCCACTGATCCCTCCTGATGACTATGTGTCCAAAGCAAGTGAGTCAGACAGTGTTCTGTTGTGATCCACTGGATTTCCATTGGCCAGATCACCAGCCTGGTTCAGTCTGGAATCTCCACTGAAACGTGTCCACTGTGGGTAACCTTGTTGGTGTTTGAAATACTGGTGACATAACTTGCAGCATCATAACAATGTGCAGGCCACTACCGTATGACAAACTGGCAGACAGGTCCCTTGCACATAGTGAGCCTTCAATAAACATTTATAGATTGAGTAAATGAATAAATGGATGATCAGCCCTACTCCCTTAGGCATGTCACTGCTGTTCTGGGGACCTCATATGTGGCAGTTGAGGGTGTGTCAGGTCATTCCCAAGTTCAGCTCTGGTGTTTGCTAGGTTGTATCTTCACAGTCTACAATCCCTGACTCCAAGCATCCTTTACAGAGACAAAGGCTCCTCATGAGTTGTCCTCTGTATGTGTGGTCAGCCAGGCCCTGGCCCAGATACAAAGTCTCTGTGAGTTGGGGGCTGACCTGACAGCAGCTAACAACGGTCTCCAAGGCTGAGGGGAGGAAAGTGGGCCCCTGTCTTGCCGCCAGTTCCCCAGCATTCCGGCTTTTCAACCAGGCTGCCCTGAACTTGAGACCTGTCACATCGTCTGCTCCCATGCCTGTTGCCCATCTCCCTATCATGGGTAGAAACTAATCAAGCAGACATGCTTGCTCCCCACAGATCCACGATGTCTGCCATGTGTCTGCTGGGTTTCTTTGCTGGGGCTTGGAGATTGGCAAGGTGTTGGCATTAATGTGACTGCTTAGTGATTGCCAGGTCAATCTTCATTCCTTTATAAAGATGAACCCCCTCACCTGCCCAGTCCACCTCAGGGACTTTGCCTGTCTGCTCTAATTTCCTTGCCACTCAGGGCGCTGACACCTCTTGATTTCGTGAGTCCCCTGGGTTGGGTGTCATCAGGCTCTGCTGCTTGCAGTGAAGCCACGTTCCCTGGCTTTCTCTGACTCATGTCTGATGTTTTCGCTCCAGCCTATAACAACGGGGCACCCTCCCACCTCCGTTCACCTCTAAACATGACAGAATAGCAGAAGGAAGAAGACATTAAGCGCTTTGTCCTTTGTGCTCCACTTTTGCATCTGTGCCTCCTTAGACAGGGAGCAACCTTTTCTTCCATCAGACTCTCTTGTGGAAATGTGTTTAAAGAGTCCTTTGGGGTTTAAGAAAAGTTGCCTTTGCTGGCTGGAGTCCCTTTGCAACTTTGGCCTTATATATCCTGCCCTTCTCTTGAAGGCATAGTAGAGCAGAGAGGTTAAGAGCCTGGGTGCTGGGATGTATGTGGCTGGATTCAAATTCTGGCTTTGCCACTATGAGCTGTGCCACCTTGAACAGTCATTTAAACTTGTTATGCCTCAGTTTCCACCATGGTGAATGTGTATAATAATATTATTTCCCTTAGAGATTGCTGTGATAATTAAATTAGCTAGTACACGTAGGGCACTTACACCATCCTGGGCAATGCATTAAGCACTGTTGTTGTGAGCTGTCACTGAGTCAGCACTGCACTCAGGGAGACCCCATGCACAACTGGATTGGGCTATGTGGGATTTGCAGTGTTTTCACTGGATGAATTTCAGAAGCAGATTGCCAGGCCTTTTCTCCTAGCCTCTTTTAGCCTACGTGCTCTGCTGACACCTGTTCAACATCAAAGCAACATGTAAGCCTCCTCTGATAAAGGGATGATGCCATAAGGAGTGGAAGCCCGGTCTCCTGCATGAGAGGCATGAATTCTACTAGTGAGGCCACCTCTGTCCCCTGCATTAAGCATTAAGTGCTACCCCAAAATGTTAGTTGTTACCATTATTAACCACAGTGAGGGAGTAGGGCAGAGAGCCCTTGGCTGGGAGTTGAGCCGAATTCCAGGCTTTGCTCTGTCTCTGGGTAGCTGAGTGACCCTGGACCAGTCACTTTCCCTGTCTGAGCCTCAGGTTCATCACTGATGTGAAGGCGGTGGATCAGACATCTCAGCAACTCCCTTACCCAGCTCTGTGGGCCTTTCTCCTTGCTCTGGATGCAGGGGACTGTGGGTACCACCTGTGGGTCTTGTATTCTTGGGCCAGACCTTAGCCGCAAAGCAGCTACTTCTACAACAACCTGTTTTTTCTGCCCCTTAGGCTGCTTTGGTCTCTTTACCTCTGATCTTTTGAAAAATCTCTAAATCTGTTTTGAACTCTTTTTTTTCAGATGCCTTTTCTTGCTCTTGTTTCGTCCTCCTCCTTACCTGTGCCTCTTCACTCAGAGGTTCTGTCCTTAGAGGCTCATGGACTGGGAATCCTTCTTCGTTTCCTCTTCTGTCTTAAAGGACGAGCAGTGAAGAACTCTGATTGCCTGTAACTCTGGTGGCATAATGGTTAAGAGTTCAGCTACTAACCAAAATGTCAGCAGTTCAAATCACCAGGTCTTCCTTTGAAACCCTATGGGATAGTTCTTCTCTATCCTATAAGGTGGCCGTGAGTTGGAACTGATTCAACAGTAACGGTTTTGGTTTTTAACAGGTACATGACCTTGGGCAAGTCATTTCCCATCTCTGAGGCTCCAGTTCTTCGTCTGTAAAATCAGGAACAAAGTTGTGTAGCTTCTTACTTAATAAGGCAGTGGGGGTGACTGAACTCACATAAGACGTACTGCTGGAATCCTGCAGCTACTTTTGCCAGTCACTGCCTGTGTCCAGGCAGCTGTTTCTTTTTCCTGGAGCTCTTGAGACTTTGCCTGCTGCACCGACTCTCAGCCCACCTGACCTGGCCTGTCTGAAGATCTTTGAGCCTCCCTTTGCTTTAATACACATTTTTAAGACATCTATTAAACATACAGAACTGTCAGACCCTGGCCCCAGCCGTGGCCTTTGTGCCACAGCTTGAGGAATTGTCTGTTTCTGTTTCACAGAGGAAAAGGCCCAGGCTGCTGAAGGACTTGCCCAGGGCCTCACATCTTGTCCCTTGACCTGAGGTTCATGGCACTCCCAAAATGAGATTGTTAGGGAGCTAGAGGGAAGGAAGAAGGGTGAAGAGCCCTCCTTTGAAATGAGATACTTGGTTCCCTTCATTTTATCTTCCTTGGATGGATTTAGAAAGGACCCACCCCCTTAGGAGGCCTTTTAGATCGCTGTGAGGCATTGGGTTTTGCTACTAGGAAGGTGGTGAGCAAGACATTATAGGGATTTAATTTAGCAGGATCCCTCTGGCTGTTGTGTGTGGAATAGTCTGGAGTGCAAGGACAGGGAGACCAGTGAGGGGGCTACTGCAGTGTCCAGGTGAGAACTGGTGATAGCTTGGATCAGCAGGTGGTGGTGGTGAGAATGGACAGATGTGAACTGCCTTTTGCAGCTTGAGCGTGCTGGATTTGCTTGCTCCCAGATTACATGCAGGCACAAGGCAAGGGCCCGGCTCTCCTGGATTCAGCATGATGGACAGCAGCACCTGCCCCCAAGGCAAGGGGAAGCCTTGTTTGGCTCAGTCCCCCAACAGCCCCTGGACGCTGCACAGAGCACTCATCTGTAAAGTGCAGGTCCCTTCCCTTGCTTTTGCTATCAATTTATTTTGTAGCCAAATGTGTTTATTTCTGGGCATTGCTGCAATCCTTTTTGAAACTAGGTGATCTGAATGCATTTATGAAGCTAGGATGAGAGGGTTGGAGGCAGTTGTTTTCAAAAATCTCTGCATCTCTGGCTAAATGGTTGTTGCAGGGAGGGGAGGTCAAGGTGGACCCTTGAGGAAGGGAGGAGAGCCTTGAAGGACAGTTGGGCCTGGCTCAGGGGAGAGGGAGGGCCTTCTGGGTAAGGAAGCTTCGTGACTGGGTTCCTGAATTTGGTTCCTCAGCCATCCTGCTGAGAGTGAGGAGAAAAGAGGGCATTGCTGAGAGAGCAGCGTCCATGAGAGGGTGGTTCAGCTACTCCCCGGGTCTGTTGTGGACTTGCATGTATTCTTGGACAAGTCACTGTTCCTCCTTGACCTTTAGTTTCTCTATTTGCAAAATGGGAATAATTGTAGTCTCAACTTTGCAGGTTACTGTAAGAATGACAAAAACAGGTGAATGGGCCACTAGGAAGGTAGAGAAAAGACAGGAGGAGGGAAGGGGCTACCTTTGAGGCCTCAGACCCTGAGGGTGGGCCCTCTGAGCCCTTGACCTCTCAGAGTCCTTCGGTGGGTTCTCCGTCTGCATTGTGATTGTCCTCACCTTTCTCCCAGGCTCAACGTGCGTTATACTTGTGCCCTAGTTTCTGTAGACAGAATGATCATATGGATATTCTATGCAAATTCTCATTTTTAATGAGCCAGAAGGAAAGCTAACGACCATCTTGCAGACGTCTTAGGACCCAAGAGAGCCTTGGGATGGGGAGGGGGGAGCAGGACAAAGTGACAAGCAAGAAGAAAGAGAAGGGAGGGAGGAGAGGGAAAAAGGCTGAGACCACAAAAGAGCTGCGAAGGGTAGAGGGAAGGGGGCGGCATAGGCCCTGCTGGCTGTCACAGACACCCTGTCCACCTTCTTTTACAGAGAGCCACTTGCCGGGTCACCCCAGAAGATGAGTAACGAAGGAGAGAGAGAGTGAGCGAGACAAAAAAGCAGAGAACAGGGAGAAGATAGGAAGGGAAGGTAGAAGCATCTGGGACTAGGCTCTGATTTGTAGGACTCAGTTTTCTAATCTGTAAAATGGTTGTAATACCTAGGACATGGGTGGATTAGGAGGAGTTAATGAGAATGTGTAAAAAATTTTTAGCTGTGGAGTGCTGCGTGAGTGCGAGGAGCTATGGCATAATGGGGGCAGTGTGTATGTGGGCGCAATGAGTGAGCTCTTCATTCACCCATTTGCTCACTCTTTTATTTCTCAGCATCTGTGGTCTAGTTCATAGATGGACATCAGCTCCAAGTGGGAAAGATTATTATCTGTCCTGTTGCTGTTGTTTCCACAGTGTCTATGACTGGGCCTGGCACTGGAGGTGGAGTGCCCAGTAAAGTATTGCTGAATGAATGCTCTGTACCAGGCAGTGTGCCTGGCAGTGGGCTCTCTTCCTGAAGCTCAGAGGCTAGTGGGCACAGAGGCATCTTGTTCAATAACTTCCACAGAATGTGCTAAGTGCAGTGACTGAGATGTTGGGATTGTTATTGGCACACAGGGGAGGAGCCTGGGGACACCTGGGAAGGCCTGAGTTGAATCCACAGGAATGGACAGGATCTGACTTGAAGCAAGAAGGAATCTGGGGAGGAGAACTGGGCATCAAACACAAAGGAGACAGTCTAAGCAAAGGTATGGAGGGAAGGACACCTGGTGTGTGCTGGACACTGCAGGTGACGTTGGAGTAAGGAATGATGCTAGATGAGGCTAGAGGGGTGGACAGGGTTGGTCCTGCAGCGCTTCAGGGCAGGGCTGAGGAGTTTGACCTTTGAGCTGAAGGAGGTGAGTGCACTAAAGATGCGAGGGAGAGCAATGGCCAAGTGGGACTGGAGTTTTGGGGGACCAGGCTGGGTGGCTGTGGTTTGATCAGCAGGCCTTGGCTCTGGTCTAGCAAGCTGGTGGTGTGGGCAGGAGTGGGGGTGCATGGTGGAACTGGGCTGAGGAATTAGCTGGCTGCTTCCAGGTAACATTGAACCTGCACCAGGGCCCCTGAGCCACCTGGAAGCTCTGGAGTCAGCCTGGAGAGGGGACTAGGTGGCACGTACTGGACAGCCTTGGGGAAGCTATGGCTAGTCTCTGATTCCAGGTTTAGATGAGAAAGTGTTCTCAACTCTAGACAGACCCACTTTGCCCATGCGGGCATTGAGAACCATGTGGGAGCACTTTGAGTTGTCACACCAACTTGGGATCCTACTGACATTTAGTGCTCAGGTTCTCAACACATCCCTTTTATTACAACATGGGACAGTCCCACATTATGGGCAATTGTCCTGCCTCAAATGAGCTTTGAGGAAACATAGTTTCCAGCATGCAGGAAGGATGGGTCAGCGATGTACCCTCCCCCAATCCTATAACTCCCACTTCTTCATGGCTTCCTGGTACCCACTCAGGGTTGCTCCCATTATTGAAGTCTGGCAGACCCCTTATCCTTCCTGCCTGGTGCCTCCTCTTCTTGATCTGGCCAAGCCCCTAGGGTTGGGGCTCCATGCTGGGACAACCTGGGGCAATTTCTTGGGGAGCGGAGCGGGCACTTCCCCAGCCCCGGGCCTACATCTGGGCCTCAGCATGACCTCTCTCTGTGAGCAACTGTAACCTGAGTCCCTGGCAGCCCAGGGGCTCGGTGTACCTGATGTGGGCAGCTGGGTCAGGCTGGCCTCTGCTGCTGTTCTTTCCGTGGTGGCTGCCACTCATGTTCTCCAGTAAGGCCTGTTTGTGAGCACGCTGATATTTACCTCTCAGGTGTGGATCAGTGGCTCCATTTTCAGGCTGAGAAATCTGAGGCCTGGTGAGGTGAAGGATTGCCCTGGTCCCACCCAGAGCCAAGGCTAGACTCAGGCCATGGCTTGCTGCATTTCCTGTCCGTCTGCTAGGGCTGGCATGGAGGAGCCAGAGGCCAGCACTTGGCCACCCTCTCTCCCTGCCCTGGCCAGTACAGGAAGGGGCAAGGGCGGGTGCAGGAGAGGGGTCCAGGAGGACTTCATTACCCAGTGCCAGCTTGTGGTGGGTGTGCATGTTGGGGGCGACCTGAGTTTGCAGCTGGCGGGGAAACATGCTTGGCCTGCCTGGGTAATTACATCTCAACATTTCATTTTGCTTGTCAGTTTGCACTTCCTGGAGATGTGGGCTCCTAAATATTTCATCCCATCCTCCAGCTGCCTGCTCTTCTACTGCTAAACCGCAGGCCCGGCAGCTGGCCCCTAACCCTGGCACCTCCCTGACTGAGACAATCTCTGCTGTTGACATGAGGTGGAGCTAGCTAGAGGCCATCGTCTCCATTCCTCCATCTCTGCCCTGGATTTTTCTTCCTAGGGTGCCTGGGTGAGGGGATCAGACAGGAATCATTGTTGGAAATTGAGTTTAGTTCAATGTTGATTGAACACCTACTGTGTGCTTGGCACTTGGCTGAACTGGGGAGTTAGAAATGAGAAAGACACAGCAATATCAAAGGGGCTCATGAACTGATGGAGGAAACTGATAATTTAAAAAAATACCAAAGCCACTGCCGGCCAGTTGATTCCGACTGATAGCAACCCTATAGGACAGAGTAGAGCTGCCCCATACAGTTTCTAGTGAATGCCTGGTGGATTTCAAATGCCAATCTTTTGGTCAGTAGACAATACATGTAGCCAGTATACCACCAGGGTTTCCAAACTGATAATAGTAGTATAATAATAACAAACATTTATTGATCAAGCACTGATACAGCAGGCCCTGTTCTAAGCACTTCACACACTCAATTATAATGAGATGAGGGCCAGAGAAGTTAAGTAGCTTGTCCAAAGTCACCAAGCTAACAAGTAGCAGAACCGGGATTCAAGTCTAGGCACTTGGCTCCATGCCCTGAGCAGGACAGTTTAAAAAGTGAGCATAGCACAAAGCATAGGGTGCAGTGTGGCAAGAGACAGCTGAGGGACAGGGGCACTGGATGGGAACCCAACTGAGCAGACATGAGTTCTCATGGCGGGAGGGCTCCGGACTGTTTTGCAGGGAGAGGGGGAAACTGGGCTCTGGGGCTAGGTGACTTTGGGCAGGTGGAGAAGAGGGACCAGCACTGGCAAAAGCTCAAGGGTAGGAAAGTATATAAGTTGTAGAAAGAAAGTGTCCCTATGGGCTGGAGAGTGGGGGCTATGAGTGAGCGTGGAGTTGGGACACCATGGAAAGAGGTGGAAAAGCTGGTATGTGGTCTCACCCTCCACCCCCAGATATGTCACTGGAACCCAGGGCAGATGGAGAGGAGAGTTGGGGCTCTTGTGCTGTAAGTGGCTCCTCCAGGGTCCTTGGCCTCATTCCACCGTGTCTAGGCCTTGGGCTTGGTCTGAAGAGGACAGAGCCTTGCTCACCACAGCCCCACCACATGGCTACCTCAGAGCTAGACTGGGGAGGTAGGTAAGCCTAGGGAGAGGACAGCGTGGTGGATGGCTGGAGTGTGAAATAGCTTAGATGGGTCCAGCTGCTAGCTGGCCTCTGACCTGCTATATGAGCCTTGGGGGAGCATGGTTCCTTGTCTGAACTAAGCTGAGGAATGGGTCCAGTTTCCTCAGTGGAAGAATACTGGGCAACACCAGTGATGGTGGGGAAGGGGGCCATGGGTGGGCCAGGCTGGGCAGGGGGCTCCCAGGGGGCCCATAGTTGGGGAAGGACCAGGAACCAGCCCCCTCTCAGTGCCCCTCTCCCTCAGCTCCCACTTACCACCACCTGCCTCCAAACACTCTCTGCTCCCTTTTTTTATTTCTTTTCCTCCTTTCTCGCTTCAAAGGTGTTTTGCCTAAATGGGTTTGTGTTAAGATATTAGGTCGATCACTCAGCAAATTTCCCTCTGCTTCAGCCGAGCTCCATGAATAATGCAGCTCTGAACAGGCTGCTGCTGCCCAGCAGCCTCCTGGGGAGGGGGCAGCCGCCCGTTCACACAGCGGCCACTGCCCTGCCGTCCCCCAGGCTGTGTCCTTCCGCTACCCAAATGCCTTCCCGGGGCCAGGCCTGTGTGCAAGGGATCCTCTTTCATCCTCACCACAACCAGTGGTGTCTGGTGGGGGGTAATGCTATCCCCATTTTACAAATGTGGAAATGGGGTTTCAGGCAGGTTGAGCAGGTAGGTGATTGAGGTGGGGCATGGGCCTCTGTCTGTGGCCCCAAATCAGCCCACTGATGTCAGCCCAGGTCAGCTCTCTAATGTGTATGTCCCCTCCTCTGCCCCACAGCTGCCCCCGCTCCCGTAGATCCAGCTCAGTATCCCCTGCAGGGGCAGGGTTTGGTGTGAGTGGAGGGCCTGGTGGCAGTGAGGCAGCGACAGAAGAAAGATGAGGACTTAGTCTCAGTGTGTAGTCCACCAGGCTGCCTGACAGTTGTTGGATACATCAGGTACCTTACCCCATCCATCCACTCCTTGCACCGTACTACTCCCCACCCCCAGCACTTCCTAGCCAGGCCCTCCTGGCTCCTGGGTGTCACAAAGGGAAGGTGCTAATGGTGCTTGTGTTTGGCCATGCTGCTCCAAGGTGTGAATGACCTGTAAAGTTCAAGACCCCAAGGATGTCCAGGGCAGCATGAAGGACCTCTTGGGACCTTAATGTGAAAAGATTCTGGGCTAACTGGGGCATTTGCTGGAGACACTCAGCCTGAGAGACTTAGCTGTGAGGCCTTGCTGAGTGAGTTAGAGGATAAGACTAAGGGGGTGCTGGTGTATGTGTATGGTGGTTGTGTGGGCCCCATGAGGCTGTGATGGGGTGTAGAGCCAGAGTCTCGATGTTGCACTATGTGGTTGTACTTGACTTGGAGAGGGTGAGTACGGCTGGGCAGGGTTATTGTATGAGACTGTCTGTGTTAGGTGATGGTGTGAGGTTGTGGTGGTGTGGGGTTTAGGAGGCTGTGTGTGGGATTATGTGTGGCTGTGTGTAGGTGGGGCACTGTGTGTGGCTGTGCTGTTGTTTACGGTTACATGGGGTGCAAATGTGTGGTTCAGTGAGGTTTTACATGATGTGTGTACCTGTGTGTGTGGGCTTGAAGCGGTGAGTATGGGTGTGTGAGGTTGTATGCGATTATTGTACAAGCCTGTGTGTCTGTGGCTGTATGGTTGTATGAAGTTGTTATTGTTGTGTCGGTGAATGATGTGTGCGGCTAGGTTCGTGACCTTGTGACTGTGAGGTTGTGATTGGGTTCTTATGTTTGGTGAGCAGGATTGGGGTGGTGAGTGGGGCTGCTTATCTCTGTGTGGTTGTGGTGGTGTGTAATAGACAATTTTGTGAGGGTGTGTATCACAAGTATGCACATGTGGAGGGGGCCTAGGAGACTGTGTTCTGGAAAGAATGGATTCTGTCCAGTACCTCGTTCCCTATTTCTCAGTTGAGCCTAGTGTCCCTGGTCCCCGGAGCACAGGAACCTTGCCTCCTGGATCTTGACCCCAGTTGGAGGATCAGATTAGGTGCCTGTTTTCCCAGCTCCTGTCCTGCTGCCTGGGCAGCCTGCACCCCCACTAGGTTTTGCCTTCCTCCACAGGGCCTTGCTATAGGAGGCTGACCCATGCCTTCACAAATACCACCACACTTGACCTCACAATAACCATAAAACCTCTAATCCCTTCTCTGTTTTTCATATGGGAAGACTGCAGCACAGAGAAGCTAAGTAACTTATCCAAAGTCACACAGCCAGGAAGTGGGGAAGCTGGCATTCCAACTTAGGTCTTCCTGGCTCTAGTCCAGTCTTTCACCTATAGGCCCATTGCCTCTCACTGGCCGGAGCCATCCTGGCTGCAAAGAAGGGTGGGTGTTCCGTGCTCCACCTGGTGCCATTCTCCATTGGTCCAATCGTCTTCAGGGCCTGGAGCCCCAGCCCACTTGCATGGTTGTTTTGTACTTGTTAACGCTTTGCATGTGTAATTTCCTGAGTGCTCATGGCAAGGAGTTTGTATCTAAGTGGAGAAAGTGAAATCTCAGCAAAAGACAGGCCTGAGAGAGAGGTCATGCCTGCCCCATGCATGAGTCTGGCGAAGGTAGTCTCAGTGCGTTGACTACCAGTGTAGCCCAGAGCCTGCTTGAAATAGGCACCGGGTTCAGTTAATGCTACATATCTGTGCACGGAGATGTCTGAGTCATTGATGTGATGAGGTGGTAGCTTAGCGGGGTGGTCACAGTGTGTGGCCCTGGGATTGGAGGTGTGAGGGTTTGAGCAGATGCAGGTTCCTACAGAGCCTCGACGCCCCCGACCCACCTATCACTGTGAGTCAGTACTGACTCAGTCCCTCATTCACCCAACAAGCCTGGCTAAACAGGCTCAGTGTGTGTGCTGGGTCCTGTGAGTCTCCCACAGAGGATGCAGACACCAAGGAGTTAACTGCATCTCGGGGAAGGAAGGGCTGGAATGTAGGAGCCAGAGGACCACTGAGGTTGGGATCTCTTGGCTGAGAGAAGGCCTGCTGGGAGGGACAGACATGAGGCAGAGAACTAGACCTCGTTTCTTTCTCTCTTACACACACACACACACACACACACACACACACACACACACACACACACACACACACACACACACACACACATGCACACACACGCATGCACACACACGTGCACATATACAGAGTGCAGAGTGGCTTGAGGGTTTTAAGCAGGGAACCATTTGTTAGAGGAAGCTGTGCTTTATAAAGACAGTGGAATGGAGACTGGCTGGGAGGGAATAGGTAGCAGGATCCTTGACAGAGAAGGAATGGGAGACCTGGAACCCTACGGGGAACTCCAGTGCAGCTAGAGCTGGAGCTGGTAGGGGTCAGGCACTGAGAGACGCCTTCTGAGCCCACCTGTCACCGTTTATCACACCCTCGCTCACTCTGGAGCAGCTGCCAGGGAAGAGGGCATTTGCTCAGGGCCTGGGCATCCTCACTGCCTCGGAGCAACCCCTGGCCACAGCCCTGTGCCTGCTGCTTGGAATCCTACCATCGCAGCGCCACTTAGTTAGGGAAAGGGGATCTTCTCAGTCAAAAACAAGCAGACTACCTTATGAGTCACTAAACTCTGTGAGTACATGTTTATAGTTCCTTTTTTGAGAGCAAGTTGGAGGGTCTGGGGGTCCTGGCTGTTAGGGTAGGACCTGGGAGATTAGCCTGTGTGTGTATGTGTGCATGTGTGTGTGTGTGTCCGTGAGACACAGAGAGAGACTGTAAAGTCCCAGAGTACCTCCCAGCTTCCCTCCTTCCCTCCACCATCCTGTCCCCCCTTCCTGGAGCCTGAGGGAGCCTGGGGATCCCAGCCCTTTAGGTTGTATAACTAAGGCCCCCCTTTTCTCTCCACATTGCAATTTGCTGCCTTCACATTTTGCCCTAATGTAAATTTTTCCACTTGATTTCATAGAGATTGTCTTTTCTTTGTTTTTCTTCCCTTTTTAAATTTCAAAGGGAAAAAATAAGGGAAAAGAGAAAGAAAGAGACGCAAGGAGCCCTTGTCTGTCCTGGCCTCCTGGAACCTGAAGCTGATGCCTCTTGGGCTGAGAGAGGGTGGGCCTGGCTGGGAAATTGCTCTGCTCTAGGCTAGGGTCTTCTCATCCTGTGCTGGGGGCTGCCTGAGGCAGGGAGCAGCCTGGGTTTTAGAGAAATCCGGGTTCCGCCCACCGCCGGTTGCTGGGATGAGAGGGGATGGGTGTGGAATCTTTGTGGGGGTCCTTTTCTGTCCCCATCTCTGCTCTCCCCCCTGACAGCCGCCCCAGCTCAGTTCGTTCCTGGTTGATCCTGGGACCCACTAGGGTAGTTTTCCACAGTAGTCACATGAGTGAGCAAGAGAATGGAGGGAGGAGTTTGAAGAAGTCGAGGGAAGAGGTGAGGGTGCCCAAGCTGAGAGCTCAGGGGCAACAAGGGGGCTAAAAGCAGGCTCCTCCTGTGGGACACCTTTCCCTTCTGCCTGCCCAGACTGCCTGTGCTGAGGTGGGCACAGCCCGCAAGCGGGGGAGCCCTGACAACAGGAGACTTGAGGGTCCTTGCAGGGGCTGGCCTCGCAGGGTGGTGGGATGACTTCTTCAGATGGTTGGAGTGGGGTGACCCATCACATGGGGGACAGTGAGGTACTGGGTGAGGAGGGTCCTGCCTGCCTTAGGCTGGGAGGAAGGAGGAAGCCAAACGCAGGTACAATATTCCTAAGCCCGCTGGAGTGCACTGGGGTGACACCTTGTTTTAGTCATCTGGTGCTCCTGTAACGGAGATACCACAAGGAGATGGCTTTAAAAAGAGAAATTTTATTTTGTCACAGTCCACGAGGCTACAAGTCTAAATTCAGGGTGTCAGCTCTAGGGCAAGGCTTTCTCTGTTGGCTCCGGAAGAAGGTCTTGGTAGTCAGTCTTCCCCCGGACTGAGAGTTTCGGAGGCACAAGGACCCCTCGGTTCTTTCTGAAGGAGGTGCTCGGCTTTCCTCCCAGCACCTCCTTCCTGATGGAGTGAGGTACCCCTTCTCTCTTTGCTAGCTTCTTTCTTTTGTGTCTCAAGAGACTGGTTCAATGCACAGGATAATCTTACACACTGAGTCCTGCCGGTCAACACAACTGCTGCCCATCCTCCCTAATTAACATCATAGAGGCAGAGTTTACGGCACACAGGAATGTCACACAGCACTGAGAATCATGGCCCAGCCAAATTGCTACACATGTTTTTGCAGAGACACGATTCAATCCACGACACAGCTCATGAACTAGCATGACTGACTCTCCTTTACTGTCCCCTAGAACCTATAGGTTTCCCTGTTTTGGCCCCTGCACAGCACCACCTGATGGTCTGTGGTGATGGGAGAGCCAGCGTGGACCCCCAGGCAGTGGAGGTCGTTGGAAAAACCAGTTCCCTTCAGTGGTGAATCCTCACTTAAAGGTGGGAGTCTCAAGTTGCCAAGAGTTGTCAATTTCTTGGGTCTCAGCAAGGCAGCAGTTCCTCAAGAAAAGTCAGATGAGAGTTCAGATGTGGCCTCTGCCTTCTAAGCTGGTAGCCCATTGCACTGGCCTGGGCCACCTTGTCTCTCTAAGACAGAACCAGGTGACGGGGGGTGGTGGAGTTCCCAGGCGGAGCCTGCTGCTTTCCTTCACTGCACCTCTTCCTAGTCACTGTTTCAAGCATGCGTCTGCTGTTTACTCGGTCCCGAAGTGGAAGCTGTGTGGGAGTAGGGATTTTCACCTCCTCACAGCTGCACCCCACTGTCTAAACCATGCCCGTCATGGAGCAGATGCTCAGCAGATATCAGCGGACTCTAAGAGGGACAGGTGGTGGTAGCATGTGGAACAGGGAAGGGGACACCGGAGGGGTGGGGCCTTTGCTTGCCCTAAAGAGATGCATGTAGGTGTGGGGGGGCATGTATAGTGGGGGCCTGGCACCCAGTGGAATGTGCCCATACAGGCCTGGAGCATTGTCCCCTTGAGCTTTCCCTTCTTTCTGCTCTTGCATCCTTGACTGGACTGTGAGATCCCCAGAATGGGGTCACACCTGGAACAGTTTCTGAAGGACCAACAGTGCCAGGAACCAAGCAGGACACCTTTAAATGAGTGAATAAATGCGTGGTTGAGTGAGTGAACATGCAGAGACAGCCCTGCCTCTGGGGAGTACAGTTGGAGGCTGACACTGACACAAAACGTATCAGCTGCACCTGGACTTGGAGATTACCGGGGAAAGGTCACTGGGCCACAGATGGAAAGGGCACAGAGACCACAAAATACAACAGGGAGCCAAGATCAAGTTTCCAGAGTGGAGTGCTTGTCACATTCATGTCATGCTGGAGACAGGAGAGGCTGAAAGGATCCAGCTTGTGCCGCGGGGTCTGACCAAGGAAGAGACTGTCCCCTAGGGGAAGATGGGATTTCAGGGGCCAGGTGGCTGGGAAGAGAAGGGCAGCCGTGGAGGAGGTATGCACAGGCTGCAGGTCTACGGGTGTCTTCTTCCCTGCTCTGCCCAGCGGATACCACTGGGCTGGAAGTAGCTTCCTGACCCCCTTCACAGATGATCGAAGGGAGGTTCCAGTGCACCCCTGTGAATTCTCTATCAGGCAGCACCCCAAGAAGGCTGGAATGCCCCACTGTTTTGCAGTCTTGGTTTTTTCTGGCCTGAGTTCTGGGGTCCAGAGTTAGCAAGCTCTGATATTTTGCTGCATGTACTTCTGATTATTTTCTAAACATATGAAACATTTTGTATTGAGTAGAAGCTTCCCAGTGGAGTCCTCCCCAGTCTATTCCCCATCCTCTCCCTTGAGATTACTGCAGCTCCGAAGCTGGTATTTTCCCTTGTTGTCCTTTAGTCTTTCAACATACATTTATTGAGCACCTAGTGTGTGCCAGGCACTGTTGTACGCATTGGAGAGACAAAAATCTGATTCCATGCACTGTGCCTAGAAGTAGGGAGTCCCTGGGTGGTATAAATGGTTATACCCTGGACTGCTAGCCCAAGGGTGGTTGGCTCAGATCCACCCAGAGGCGCCTCAGAAGTAAGTCTTGATGACCTGTTTCTGAAAGATCATAGCCTTGAAAACCCTGCAGAGCAGTTTTACTCTGTACGTGTGAGGTCACTCTGAGTTGGAATGGCCTCGATGGCAATTAATAACAACATCAGCCCATGAATAATATATGCGATTCTCCACGGGTCATTAAATTGTACATGAATGGAACAGATCACGCTGGAACTTGCTTTTTTCAGTCAACTTTATGTGTTTAGGATTTTGACATGTTTTATTAATCTTAATTACATAATAGTCCATTGTACGAACACATCACAGTTTACCCATTCTTCTGTTGTAAAATATTTAGGTTCTTTCCGATTTTTTGCTGTTTCAAGCCGTGCAGCAGTGTACATGTGCGTGTGTTTCTCCTCTGACCGCGTGTGAGTTTCTCTGGGTGTGAATGTGGAGGGCAGTGCTGGCCTGTAGGAGATCAGCATGGTCATCTTCTCTAGCTATCCCCTCTTAGAGTCCTGGTGGTGCAATGGTTAAGCACTTGGTTGATAACCAAAAGGTGGTTTGAAAAGACCTAACAATCTATTCTCATAAAGATTACAGCCTAGGAAACCTGATGGGGCAGTTCTACTCCGTCACATGAGGTTGCTATGAGTTGACTGGAAGCCAGTAACAACAGATATGCCCCCCATTGTTCTCTGAGTGTTCTGTTGACACCCATTGATCAGACTGTTCCACTTTCATGTAGCAGAACTGGGGAGCCTTGAGGGATGGGCCAAGGGCAGGTCAGTTTTGACAGAATGGCACAGAGGGGAAGGAAATTCTGGAGTTGAGGCAGGCCCAGGTGGGGACCACAGCTGGGGCTAGGCACCCCTCGAGGGCAGGGATGAGTGCTTAGGTGAGCACGTGGGCCCAGTTAGTGGGACCCCAGAACGGGGAGGTATGAGAAGCCACAGCACCAAATGAGGCGTCAGTCCCAGGCACTTTGCCTCTGCTCTGCTTGTACTGACAAAGCAGGTGGGCAGCAGTCAGGGGGCTGGCCTGGATTCTAGAACCTCGGGGAGAGGTGGTGACAGCCTCATCTGGAGGGGGCTTGGCCCTGCTCCTGTATGACCCTGGACAAGGAACTGCCCCTTTTTCTGGATGGCTCAGTTCAGTTTGGGCCAAGTCTCTGAGGTCCCTCCAGCCTGCTGTGCTCAGATGTTCTTGGCAAGTAGCTGGTGGCTTTCTGCCTGGCCATCCTGGCCAGGATGGCAGAGCTTGGAGCCTGTGTCTGTCAGGAGGCTGGGCAGCTGGGTGTGGTGTGAGTGGCTCACCACAGGGGACCCTGGAAGGCCAGATTCCTTTATGCTCCTTCTCTGCTTGTGACCCTTTTTGCCTCTGCCCAGAGATGGGGAGTGGGCTTGTCTTCAAGGGCTATGGGAGCTTTCGTTTATTATGGATGGGGCAGGGAGAAGCCTCCTCGGTTGTGGGGGGGTGGTCTGAAGAAGGCATCTGACTGCTGTTAGCATCAGGCTGTTAGCTGTGGTTCCCATGGTGGCAGAGCTGTTGATGGAGCTGCCAGAGAGAACTGCAGCCCCAGGGGCGGCCCCGGGGAGGGCTGAGTGGTCTTGGTGGGTGACTTGGGGCTATAGGAGTGTGGGCTGGTTTGCACAAGGGTGGACTGTATATGATTGTGAACATTTGTACGTGTTAGTGCATGCATGTCTGTGATTGTGTGCACACACGTGTGTACATGTGTTCAAGGGTGCACACCAACCTCCTAAACAATGGAAGCTGCAAAAGAGGCTCTGGTCCTTTTATCTCGGGTGCATGCATGCAGTAACTTTTTCAGCTGAAGATGGTGATGAGGAAAAAGAACTTTCTGGAGTTGGGAGGAGGCTTTAGGAGGTAGGGTCAGGAGAGACCCAGTGACCTGGAGCCCTCCTGTCTCTGGCTGTGGACACAGACCCAGATTGCAGTCCCATTTATGGCTATGTGATTTCAGCCAGGCTGTTCAGCATTTCAGAGCCTCAGTTTCCTCATCTGTAAGATGGAGGTGTTAACAACTGCCTCCAAGGTATGTGAGGCTTAGTGGAGATGGGGCCTAGTAATGCCCGATATGCCGTGAGTGCTCAGTCAGTGCTGGTCACTCTCGGGCTGCTCCAGTCTTTTTGAGAGACTATGGGGGGGTGGGGTGGAAGAGAGAGAGCAGCTGAGGTAGGGGCTACACCGCTACAAACTCTTGTTCCCCTGCTCCCTCTAAGCAGTGATGCTGACAACTGTGCAGGTGAAGCAAGGAGGCACTTGACTTCTTACCTTGGGGGCAGCTGTTAGAGGGGCTGCTCACCCCAGGATGGGTGCTGTGTTTGAGAGGGGCTCATGCTCACAGTCCTTGCGTGTTCCCTGATTCTACTACCAGCCTCTTCTCCATGTGACCTTGGTCATCACACAAGGCATCTGGAGCCAGACAGCCCGATTCAAACTGTGCTCTGCCCTTGACTCTATGTGACCTTGGAGAGGCCACTTAACCTCTCTGTGCCTCAATTTTCTCATCTGTAAGTTGAAAATGTGGGAATGACACTGTCCCGGGGGGAAGTGAATCCGTGTAAAATTTGCAGACTAATATTCACCTCGTATCAGACCCTCTATAAACGTTCACTGGTCTGACTGAGTACACAGATGGGTGCCAAGTGCCTTCTAGACTCCCTGGGAGCCAGCCCCGCTCGTGCCCCCCGTCACCCTGCTATTGTAGTTGCGAGACTATCAAACCCTCCTCAGACCATGCTTGCATCTCAAGTACCTTGTGACTCTCATTCTTGCTGACTGAGCTGTCGTCACCTCATTCTTCTTTTACCAGCAAAAATGAAGCGTATGAGATATCCCCCAGGGTGCCAGGCAGGACCATCGCACCAAGCCTCTTAGAAGAAGAACTGCTCATAAATATTACTTAACCTAACAACTTCTCCCTGTTCTGCAACAATTAACTTCCATCCCCTGCCTCCCTCCCCTTGGTCTGCCCACTGCCCCTGGGTCCCCATTCTCCTTCCTGGATCCAGGTGGCTTATCCTCACCCCCCATCTAGCCTCCTCCTCTTGTCCATCTGTCTCCCCAGACTGGGGGAGAAATGTTGCAATTGGCCCATTTTCTAACTGGAAAGGGAGCATATGGAGGGTTTACTGGGAGCTGAGTTCCTGCCCAGCCCCTGTTACTGCACGGCCGGTGCCTTGGGTAGCGGGCTGTCTCCCCCTGGCTCCCTCTGTCACCCAGGACTGGATGGGGCCTTAATCTTATTCAAGGACTCTTGCTCCTTTTTTTCTTCTTTCTCTTGCCCATGAACCTCCTGGTACCCATGTCTTCTCCAGTGCTTGGGACTTCTTGGGTGTCAGCAGAAACCTGAAGGGGTTGGGCTGTCCACAAGTGGCAGAAAGTAACAGGATGTGAGCTGGTGAGGACTGGGCAGAGCGGTGTGACTGCATTGCTTGCTGAGGAGAACTAGGGATGTTTGTGACATGTGTGTGTCCTGTGGCCCTGGGCTCAGCAGGGTATGTTAGCATTAACCTTCTAGGTAGTATACTCTGTTTTCCCCAAAATGCTTTACCTCCTTGCTGCTCATGCCTTCCACCCTCTAACACTCAGCTCAGCATCACCACCTTTGGGCAGCCACCTTTCCTGGTTGCCACTTCCTATCCATGGGGCGGGGCTATCTTCGGAACCACTGTTCTTAACACCCAGAGTGAGGCTGGGTGCTGGCACTTTCCCCGTGGGGCTGCTGGGTGGGTAGTCTTCCACACTGCACTGCAAGGTATCTAGTGTTCTGGGGCATCAGGTCTGTGCAGAAGGCTCAGGTGACCCTAGCCTGGAGTGACAGGCCATTTGGAGGCCCAGGGATGGCAACCAAGTGCCAGCCAAGGTGGCTGGTTTGAGGCATTGACTAGGCCCCATAAGAGTCTTATTTAGAATGTGGTTGGATTGACACAGAGAAGGGCAATAGTCTTAAATAAAGGGTCTTTTGGTGTGTGTGTGTCCATAAGTGAAATTTTTTTATTGTTGTGATTAAGTGAAACTTTACTATCCAAGTCAATATGACATATAAAACCATGATCACACCCCTCTCTGCAGCCCTATCTGCTCTCTTCACCCTGTGACAGTACACTCTTCTTTTCCACTCTTTACTTCCGGTATCCACTCAGCCAACAATAGCTCTCCCCACCCCCTTCTCCTCTTTCCTCTAGAAAGAAACCAACTGGACAGCCTCAAATATATATTAAACCACAAAGTGCACATACCACCTGATCACTCTATGTCCTATAATCAAGTCCATTCTTCATCTGAAGTGTTGGCTTCAATACTAGTCTCAGCTCTGTGGTAGCAGCAAGTCCTGGGGCCCAGTTTTCAGGGGACCCTCCAGGTTGTCAGACCGTCAAGGCAGGTCTTTTACCAGAGTTTTAGATCTATACTCCTAAAGGGTCTGTCATTATTAAGAACAACCAGCCCTCACACTTTTTGACTGATTAAGCCCTGACTTTGCCACCAGGGGCTCTGAGGGTCTTACTGTCTGGACCTCCAGCTTTTGGACTCCGGTAGGCCAGGAACTGCATTGCTCTGTGCAAACTACTTCTCTGAGCCTGTCTCCTCATCTGTCAAATGTGGTCAATGAAGGAAATAGTGGACAGCAAATATTTTTATACCAGGACATCAGGTGAGGTTTAAATACATACATGACACCTGCACCCCACTCACCGCTCCAGAGAGACACATCTGAGGCTGTGAACTAGCTGTGAAGATTCCCAGTGCTTTAGCCTCATAGCCTGGATTTAAATCCTGGCTTCACTGCGTATTGATTATACATCCTCAGGTAAATTGCTTCCTCTCTTGAGTTTCAGTTTCCCCATCCGTAAGATGGGGATACAAATAGTGCCTATCTCAGGGGCTGCTGTGAAGATTAAATGAGTGAAGCACCAGAAAGCACTCACAACAGTGCCAGGCATGTAGTGCCTGCTCAGTAAACAGCGGCTGTTGTGTTTATACTGCGTAACAACCAAGGGGGTAATTTATTCCCCTATTACAGATAGGAAAACTGAGGCCTAGGAAGAAGTACAGTACCCAAGGTCACTCTGGGTTTTGTGGCAGAGCTAGAATCTGAACTCAGGTCAGACCTTCTCCCCGCTACTCCCCAATTGCTCCTGGCAAACTTCTGCTTCTCTGAGCCTTAGCTTCCTCATCTGTCAAATGTGGTTGGTGGACTGGAAACTGGGCAGACTGTCAGGAGAAGGCCCAGGAGACTGAAGAGGGGATAGTGAGTGACGGACTTGGCTGGCATCCAGGGTATGGACCCAAGGTTGAAGATGTGGTCTTATCCATTGATTGGTGACATACAAGGAGGGGTGGGGAGGGTGACAACAGCTAGATCACAGGGGAGATCCCATCAAAGCTGGTTTCAAAGGGGGTCTTTGGATGGGTTCTGCAGACTTGTGGGTGGGTGGATGGTGGGTAGGGGTAATGTTAGGCTTGTGAGCTCAAGAGGCAGGGAGGTCCTGGCCTCTGTCCCCTTCCCTAAGACTCAGGAAGGAAGTGCTGAGACTGGGCTAGAGAAGTAGAGGCCATGGGAGGGCCCTTAAAGACCCTCCCCTGATGCCGGCAGAACTTGTCTGTGTTCTGCCTGAATCCCTCCCACTAGAATTGCTTCCTAGGGCTTTTGTGCTCCCTGCTGAGAATCTGATCACAAAGAAGGTAGGGGGGCTGGGGTGTCACTTCCCCCTTTCTGAACCATGGTGCATGGTGGGACCTGGTGTGTGCACACATTGAGAGACTTTCAAGCAGGTGAGAGCTGGATATTTCTAGAGCCAGATTTGCAGAGATGCTTCCCTGGCTGGGTGAGCACCAGGCCGTGGGCACATATGCTGCTCTTACTAGGGGGCTGCTAATGGGCACCCTGTCAGGAATGGGAGACCCCAGGAAGTTTGTGTAGCGGTGGGTATGGGGGCACTAATGGGCCAAGGAAGTAGTTTACCTTCATTCTCATATTTAATCTTGTCCAAATCCTTATGAGGTAGTTACAAGAAAACTAACCAACATTTAGAGAGCAACTTACTAGATGCCAGGCATTGTTTTTATATGCATTAACTGGCTTATTTTTGTAACAGCTCTTTAAAGTAGGTAATATTATGATCTCTCTTTTACAGATGATGCATTTGAGGCACAGAGAGGTTCAGTAACTGGCCAGAGATCACATAGCAATAAGTGGTAGAACCAAGATTTGAACCCAAACTGTCTGGCTCCTCAGAACTCTGCTGTAGTCTCTCTTTTAGCAACCTATTTTAGGTCTGGGAACACCAAGGCACAGAGTAACATGTCCAGGGTTAGTCAGCTGGTAGAGTGGTAGAGCTGTGTTTTGCAAGGTGCTATTCTTACTGCTCAGTCCATGCCCAGAGACTGGAACTTGGAGGCTAGGAGTTAGATTTGGGAATTGGGCAGCCCCTCAGCCCTGCCCTCCTGGAGCAGGTATGTGTTTGTGTGTATGTACATGTGTGCATATGTGTGTGTGGTTGTGCATATGTGTGTGTGGTTGTGCATGCATGTGTGTGGCCTGAGTCTCTTGCTCAACCTGTCTGATGATGCCTTTCTGACAGGGGGTGTGTGTATTGCCCAGTCGGTGAAGATACCACGGGAGCCCAAGCCAGGAGAGTTCGACAAGATCATTCGGCGCCTCCTGGAAACCTCAAATGCCAGGGGAGTCATCATCTTTGCCAACGAGGATGACATCAGGTGAGGGCAGGCAGTGATGGGTAGGGAACTGGGTATTGGATGAGCCAGGTCCTGCTGGAGACCTTCCTAGACTAGCCCAACTCCACGTTGGGATCCAGAGGGGTAGGGTGGTGAGTGTGTGAGCTGGAAGACCCCTCAAAATAGGTACCAAAAAAAAGACAAAAAGACAAATCCAGTACTGTTGAGCCAATTCCAACTCATAACAACCATATAGGACAGAGTAGAACTGCTCCATAGAGTTTCCAAGGAGCTCCTGGTGGATTAACCACTATGCCACCAGGGTTTCCAAGAGGTTACTGTTGATGGGGCAATCCCTCCTGTCCCCTTTCCTGTTTCCTGTATACATTCTACACGCCAAGAATGATAAGCAGGCTGCCATAATGGTGGGGGTGGAGGAGGTTAAGGCCGTGGGCCTGAGCCAGATGAACTGGGTTCTAATCCTGCTGTTCTTTCTACTAGCTGTATGATCTTAGGCAAGTTTCTTAACCTCTCTGAGCCTCTTTTGGAGCCCTGGTAAAGAGCCCAGCTGCTACCCAAAAGGTTAGCAGTTCAAATCTACTAGCCACTCCTTGGTAATCTTATGGGGCAGTTCTACTCTGTTCCACAGGGTCACTATGAGTCAGAGCTGACCCTACGGCATCACTGTGTTGGGCCTCTTTTGATTCTTTTTTTTTTTTTTAAGCTGGCAATGCCAGTCTGTGCTAGCGTTGTGAGAGCTGAATGTAGGACAACGCCTGGGGCTTAAACAACGTCTGACACCCAGTAGGGCCCAGTAAGCACTGGCAACCTCTGAGCTCTACCCTCTTTCTTTGGAGAGCCCAGAATAGAGGGAAGAGGCTTGGGCTCCAGGTTCTAGTCCTGACTCAGGCACAGACTTGCTGTGGGTAGCTTTCTTCTCTCTTTGGGCTTCAGTCTTCACATATGCAGACTCTCCTTGTGTCAGGTGTGTGTGTGGAAACCCTGGGCCTACCCAACTCTCTGTTCACCCGCTCTTGAGTTTTGAGTTGGTCAGAAATTCCCTGCTGTTAACAGATGACCTCTGAGCACCTCTAATCCACCTCCTTTCCTCCTGTCTTTTCCCTTGCTACCTCCTCCCTGAGACCAGCTGATAGGACCAAAATGGACTAGACTTCAGAGATTTTCCAGTCTGACGGGAGAAACAGTCTTGCCTCAGGGAGCCCCATTCTGAGGGGAGACACAGTTCTGCCCTCAGGGAGCCCAGTCTGAGGGGAGACACAACCCTCCCCTCAAGGAGCCTCAGCTTACTGATGAAACACAGCCCCTGACCTGAATCTGGTGGGAGAGGCACCCCACTGCCTTTGCACAGGAAGGTGAGAGTGCAGATGTGGCCTTCCCCAGGCCTCTTCCCTTAGATCTGGTCCAAGCTGGCACAGTCCTCTGTGCCCTCAGCCTCTCAGGGTTGCTCTGTCTGCCCTGCCACCTACCCATTCAGCTCCCACCCCATTACTAACCAGAGCCTACCCTGGGCCTATTCTTTCAAACACACTTTTTCCTGAACTGCTGTTTCCAGTTCATAAGCTCCTGATCCTAGACTCCTTAACTGCAATAAAGCAGAGATCTTCCAGGGACAGTGCCAGGTCCCACAGGGGAGCAGGTGAGTTCTGGAAGATCATTGAGCTCTCAAAAGCCAAAATAACCACCTCTAATGGGGATGTTTCAGTTGACTGAAAGCCAGGGAGGCAAGGTCTTCAGAATCTCTTCTGACACCCTCAGAGCTGAGCAGAGGCAGCTGCTGACTCCCATAAGCCTTACAGATACCCTAAACTCTGACTCTGGACATTCTTCCTCCCTACCAGTCAGCCAGGGCCCTGGGCACGAGGACCCTTTCTGAGCTCCTTTTTTGCACTTCCAGTACGAGGCCCTTCTCCCTCACCCCCAGCCTCCTACCCAAAGCCTGGCACTTGCTCAGTTCCCAAGCAGATATGCCCTCTGCCCTGGACCTACTGCTTTTGAGAGAGAACATCAGCTCAGCCATTATTTTTAATCAGTGGCTCCATGGAAAGCTCCGCAGCCTTCCACCACCATATCCATATCCTGCCTGGCTTCCCCGCTAGCTGTGGGCCAAGGTCCTTGGGGGCACTCAGGCCCTGCACAGCCTGTCCGTACTACTGCACGAAGGACATACAGTGGGGGTGAGGGGACACTGAGGTAGATCAGACAAGACGTGGTTGCGGGGAGGGGTTGGGAGCAGGTTGGTTACTGTGAAGTAAGATGATTTAGGAGGCAGGATCACAGGTCTTGGTGACTGGTTGAGGACAGTGAAGGAGACACAGGAGTTCTGAGTGACCCCAGATTGCTCAGTAGGACAATTGTGAGGGAATGCTGGGCAGCAGCAGAGAAAGGACTGACCAGTTTGGCTTGGGACATGTTGAGCCTGAGGGGTAGACATGATGTTTCTACTGACTTTTAGGTTAGGGTGGAGGCTTCCTTTTTGCCTTAGTTTCTTGTCATTCCCCAAATGCAAAAAGCACTGCCCACTGACCAAAGCCGATGGAGTGGCAGAAACAGTCCAGAGTCGGAGGTCAAGAGACTTCACACCTATTAAGTCTCTTATTAGCTGTGTGACCTTGGGCAAATCACTGCCCCTCTCTGGGCCCCGGTTGTCACCTCTGCACAGTGGGAGTGACTACACCCTAGCATGAGCTCTCAGAGAGAGAGATGTTGTTACGTGTCCTGGAGTCAGTTCTGACTCATAGCAACCCCGTGAGAGACACGTAGAGGGGCTCAAAAGGGAAAGCACCCTAGACGATGGGAGTGGAGGGTTGGGTCATTTGTCCCAGAAAAGAGGCACCTGGGGGAGGGTGTGGAAGGACCTTAGATTGGCTGCATGAGGAGGCTACAGGAAGTGTGGTGGGAGGTGAGGGGCATTTCTGGAAATCCATGTGAATTTTCAGTAACAAACAGAAGTAAAAATAAACCCAAGTGACTTTGCAGAGACAGAGGGTTGGGAGCTCTGGTCATATCTGCTGGCCGGATACAGATTTGTATTAATAGGGATGTGGGTGTGGGTTCTGAGAGCAGTCCCACCTACCATTAGTGGTGACCTGTGGAGGTGACCTACAGCAGGTGAGGGGGTCCGGGAGCTAGTTAGGAGCTAGTTGATGAGAGAAAAGGGTGGGGGGTGGGGTAGTGATAAGGCTACCACAAACTGGCTGTAGACCCAGCTCCAGGGGCTGGAAACATCTGTTTCTCTCTGGAAGCCTCAGGCCCTCCTGCCACTGCTGTTCAACCCCCGCACAGGCCCATGGACACTTCCAAACCCTAGTATTTGCTCCTGGTTATTGCCGATGGGACAAGATCAGCCAGTTTTTAGTCTCACTGCCTCTCACTGACTGTGTGACCTTCAGCAAGTTGATTGCATCCTTTGTGCTCCCGTCTCTACCTGAGGAAAGAGCTGGTTTGGAGAGAGTCTACCCATTTATTCCAGTTTTTCACCCTCCAAGTAAATGTCTTTAAGGGCATTTGTTCAGCACTGATTGAGCACCTTCTGTGTACTCCATCCTGTGCTGGGCTCTAGGGTCCCCACTTTGATGAAGACCATTGCTGCAGCAGGGCTGGGATAGGGTGGGTGAGCACTGGTCCACCCCATAGGGTCTCTCACCATGCAGGGCATAGGAAGCAGTTCTCTGAAGGGCCTGGGCTTTTGGCACGAAGCGGAGCATGAGAGACACGGGTGGCAGGGACCAGCATGAGCAGAGGGGTAAAGGTGTACCAGTGTGTTTGTGTGTGCGTGTGTGCGTGCGCTAATGGGTAGCAATGTAAGAATAGGCCAAGGGATGTGGATGTGTGCTTGGGTAACGTTAGCCTGAGAGGACAGAGACTGAGCATGGGGAAGATGTGAACTTGGGACAAATATGGCCTAGGGATAGGAGTGGACCTAGGGGAATACACTAGATTTGTAGGCAGGTGTAGGCTAGAGGGGACAGAAACGGGTAGGAGAGGAAGCTATGGGCCTGTAGGCAGTGGGACCCAGGGGTGGCGGAAGCACGGGTTTGGGAATAACAGCTTGAGTTCCAAGGTGGCTGTGGGCCTCCAGGCACATGTGGCTGTAAGGGGTTCAGGCCTGGGCTTTGAAGAGGACAGCTGTGGGCTGGGGGGCAGCTGGGGTATGGGAAGGGTGGAGCAGCTGTGGACGGACACGGCTGGGCTGGGCTTGTGCGTGTTCCCACAGGCGTGTGCTGGTGGCCGCACGAAAAGCCAACCAGACAGGCCACTTCTTCTGGATGGGCTCGGACAGCTGGGGCTCCAAGATTGCACCTGTGCTGCACCTGGAGGAGGTGGCGGAGGGTGCGGTCACCATCCTCCCCAAGCGGATGTCTGTGAGAGGTAGGCTGGGTGGCAGAGCCACCACCTTACCCCACCACCATTGCCCGTGTCATCTGGACTGTTCCTTCTTCTTGCCCTCATCCACCGCTTTCTTTACTGCTCTGTCTTCCCGTATCTTTTTGTCCTTTCTTGTTGGCACACAGCTCTTACGTCCTAAGGTTCTGGACTAGGAGGCCTTTCAGACCATGTTAGCTCAGCAGGATTCGAATCCAGATTCAGGACTCTGGTCCTCCCTTCTCAGATGTTTTGCATGTGGGAGATGAGTGCCTGTACAAGATGCTCGTTTATCAGGGATTCTCCTTCACTTATCACTCTTCTCTCCTCCCACCTGGGGCAGAAGAGGCCAGAGGTGCCCTCAGGCTGTGGAATGGTGAGGGTTCTCCCTATGGAGACAGCTTGGGCTTGGCAGTCCCAGGGATGTAGTTGGGGTGGGGTTGGGCCTGCCCTGCTCTGTACCCCTTCTGCTCAGGACAGGACCCGAAGTCACCCTGGGCAGGAGCAGACTGCCCTGGCCAGAAGGGAACAAGGCATGAAGTTCCTGTTGATGGCCCAATTTATCAGGGACTTGACTGTCCTCACCACAGTGGGGAGGCAGGCTCTCAGGGCCTTCTCCTGCCCTGCCCTGGCTCTGTTCAACAGTACAATCGACTCCAGCATTGATGGAGCCGTGGGGGATGATGACATCTGCCCCTTCTTCAAACTTGAAGAAACTGAGGTCTGGGAAGAAGAGAGGTTCACTCAAAGTTACACAGTGTTTCCCATTCACTCCAAGGTTAACTACTGCTGAGTCGATTCTAACTCATAGCTACCCTATAGGACAGAGGAGAACTGCCCCATAGGGCTTCTAAAGCTGCAATCTTTACGGTAACAGATTCCCCTAGTCAGCTGGTGGGTTCTAACCACTGACCTTTCAGTTAGCAGCCGAGTACCTTAGCCACTGTGCTATCAGGGCTCCTCTTCCCCGGCCATAATAAATTCAAATTAACAATAGCTGCGGCTTACTGGTACCTGCAAAAGCCAGGCCTCAGAGACATTTCACGTTACCCTCCCGGCAACTCTGTGAGACACTTTTATCCACATGCATTGAGGCTCAGAGAGATTAAGTGTGATAGAGAGGCAGAAAGTGACAGAGTGGCTAGCAAGTGGCAGAGCTAAGATTTGAACCTAGGTCTGGGCAACTCCCTTTCCTTTCTGGGATATTAGAGAAGGTTTTAGGGCAGTGATTCTCAGCTGGGTGTGAGTTTTTGCCCTCCATGCTACATTTGGCAATGTCCGGAGACATTTCTGGTTGTCATAGTTGATGGGGAAGGGGAGGTGCTGCTGGTGTCTAGTGGCTAGAAGCCAGAGACGCTGCTAAACATTCTGTGAGGCACAAAACAGACGCCCACAACAAAGAATTTTCCATCCCAAAGTAAGACTAGGCTAATCCCCCACCTGATGCTGGTTTTTTCTCTATAGCTCTGGTGGATGGTCATTTAGCTTCCACTTGGACCCTTCTGGGTCCAGGGAGCTCACCACTTGATATGGGTTCTATTGAGCTCTCAGGCTTTCTGGCTCAGATCAAACACCTCATTCAACTGTGTGCACCACACAGAACAGTCACTGGAGCACAGGGACATCTGGGAGGTGGAAGAGGGCCTTTTACCTGCCAGTCCACCTGCCCTGGGATAGGGGAAAAACCAGCCTGCTGAGAGCAGGGTTGGTGAGTTGTCCAAAGCCTATGGGGCTGTGTCTGTCCAGTGACTGGCAAGCTCTGAGCTTGAAGGGTAAGATGTATGACCTGGTCTTGCTCTGGGACATGAGACTCTGCCCTCTCTAGTCCAGTCTCCTTATCAGCACCAGAGTGAAGCTCCCAGGTGTGGACAGCCCCTGCCTGCCTCTCTCAGCCACCAGGCCTTCGCTCAGATGTTAGGACCCCAAGGTGGTTTCCTCTCCAAGAAAATACTAGCTTTTGTTGGTGGTTAAAAGGCTGTGGAAACATCACGTTGGTGTACTTGTGAGATACACATGGTTCCCCTGGGACCATTTCATTCTGAATGAAATGAAATGTTCCACGTTTTGTTTTTGCCCCTTGAGTGCGGATTCAGAAGATCAGAAGCTGGGGGGAGGGGGAGGGTCTGTGGGTGGGGGCGTGGGGGAGGGTCTGCGGGTAGGGGTCAGGGTGGGGACCCGAGGCCCTGATGTCCTCATCCTCTGTCAGGCTTCGACCGGTACTTCTCTAGCCGCACACTGGACAACAACCGACGCAACATCTGGTTTGCTGAGTTCTGGGAGGACAACTTCCACTGCAAGCTAAGCCGCCACGCGCTCAAGAAGGGCAGCCACGTCAAGAAGTGCACCAGTGAGCACGCGCGGGGGGGCGGGGCCTGGGGTTGGGCGGGGCCTAGAGCAGAGCTTGGTAACTGGAGGCCTTGGGATCCGGGCTGGGTCTGTAAAGGAGAAGCAAGACGGAACGGGGGAGGGGAGGGGGTGCTTAGCCGCTAACCTGAAGGTCCGCAGTTTGATCCCACCCAGCAGCTTCGTGGCATAGAAGACTCGGCGATCCACTCCCTTGAAGATTACAGCCTAGGAAATTCTATGGGGACAGTTCTACTGTGTCACATGGGGTTGTTATGAATCAAAATCCACCCCAGGGCACCGAATAATAACAAGAGGAGACTATAGCTGAGGGGGCGAGAGGCTCCTTGTTCTTTGGTGGCAGGAAAGCAGTAGTGGGGCCCATTGGGTAGGTGCCTAGAGATAGAGGGAATGCCTTAGTCGCTGCATAAGATATATATACATACACGCCTGCTCCCTCAGACATACTGACTCATGCGTATACACAGTGAAATACACAACTATGGGCACACACACACGGCCACTCAGTCACTTTACAGCCACATTCACCGGGCAGATCAGGGACAGGCCTGAACAAGGGCGGGGCCAGGCCGCTCCTAGGTCTGATTCTGATACCCTGAGATCTTTGGGTGGGAACTAGTATTGGAAACTGCTTTTGGTACTTTGAGTGGCAGAACTTTAGTGATGCTTCTGAATGGAGGAGGGTCTCCTGGGATCTTGGCTAAGTTGCCATGGCCCCAGACCTCCTTGGGATTCATCTACATGTCCCCAGGGCTGGCCTGAAGAACTGAACTGACTCCAGCTGCGTGTGCAGAGCTCTGGACGCTTTACAGAAGCCACCTACCCACTCCATCTGGACTTCCTCAATCATTCAGGAAACACCAGTTTAGCCCCAGTGATGTTCCTGGCCCTGTTCTAAGCACAGTGGATAGAGCAGTGAAAGAAAGAGTAAAAAAAAACCTCTTAGAGTTTCTATTCTAAAGGGAAGACACAATTTAAATAAGTAAACTGTGGCATGTCAGAAAGAAAATGTGCAGCAGAGAAAACCAGATAAGAAAGAGGATGGGGAGTGGCGGTGGGTGGGGGAGGGACTGCATCTTTAGAGTGGCCAGGGAAGGTCTTACTGTGAAGGTAACATTTGACTGGAGCCCCAGAGAGGAGAGGGAAGAAGACTTGCATGGGGGTACAACAGGATCATTTTAAAGATGGGAAAACAGAGGATCAGAGGTGGTAAGTAAAGACACCTGAGTTTCCACAGATGGATGGTGGTGGAACATGATATGAACCCAAGGACCAAGCTCTACACCAGAAACCCTGAGGTTAGCTGTCTTGGTGGGTCTACAGTCAGACACATTTGCATCTGGGTCTTTGTGTGCTCTGGGTCTTGACTGTATGTTGCCCTAAGCTGATAGGTGCAGCTTGGGCAGAGGGCCAGGTGGGCTAGGATTGCAGAATCTGCCCCAGGAATATACTACATAGAAGTATCGGCATCTGGGCATCTTTCCAAGGACCAGAGAAGGGAGCATGATGTTCAGAGGTGGCTGCCCTCTGGTGGCCAGGGCCCACTGGGTGTTGCAGTCATGGACCGTGGGTATCCCTGGGAGCCAGGCAAGCTCACGGGCATACTTACTGTATCTGATCTGCCAAGTGAGTGCAAATGTGTGTATGTGCTGGGTAGCAGTGTGTGTGTGCCTAAGGCAATGTGTTTGACTGTGTGAACTCATGAGTTAGCGTGTCTGGGGGTGCAAGTGTGCAATAACCACAAACACCTGTTTATTATGTATCTACTATGTTCTGGACACTTGAAACACATAATCAGATTTCACACTCATAACTCTAGATCACTAGAATCTATAATCACTAGATTATAGGTGATGATATGGAGAGTCAGAGAGGGCAAGTGACTTGTCCAAGGCTGCCCGGTAACCACCTTAATTGCAGCAGAGGTGGTGTAAGAAGCAAAGATATGCTTCAGTGTGGGAGGTCAGGCCCTCACGGGGAGAGTGACTGCACATTATGTTTTCTTCTATTCTCCTAGTGTCTTTATTTGCTTATGTCCCCTTTACTCGAAAATGTAGATGAAAAATTATATAGTCACCCTGGCTTGGGTAGGGGGCTGGGTGCGTCTGGAGAGAAGCAAGGTGGGTAGCTGTGGTCTCCAGACCTCAGGTGGTTAAAGGAAGACTAGAACAGGAGTGAGTGGACTGTGGTAGCTTTGCTGTGAGCTTAAGGCAAGTCCTGTGACCTCTGGGCCTTTACTGTCTCATCTGAGAAATGGGGTTGATGGTGAGCCACCCTGCAGGGTGTCTGGGAATGGAAGTGAGAAAGCCTTAATGGAGGCACTGTATAAATTGTAAAATAGAGGCTAGCTGCATATGGGATCACTGGGGAACTTTGACAGCTACACTGGGGCACACCCCTAGAACATATAAATCACAGTCTCAGTGGCATAGGTTGTGGGCCTTTTTAAATTTTTTTTTGGTAAAGCTCCCCAGATGACTTAATGTGTGCTTGGGGCTGGGAACCTTGGGCTGGACCAGTAGCTCCCAAACTGTGCTGCACACTGAATCACCTGGGGAGCTTTTTGAAATAATGATGCTTGCCTCCCAACCCCAGATGATTTGATAAAGTTGGTACTGAATGCAGCCTGAGCATCCAGATTTTCTAAAAAAGCACCCTAAGTGGTTCTACTGATCAGCAAAGTTTAGGAACTATTGGCCCCAAAAGAGAGGTGGGTGAGGGGAGGCATGATGGCATGCACCCCAGGCATGTAAGAAAAGGAAAAGCTGGAATAAACGTGGTGTATGTGTCACAAGGTGGGATAAAGGGTAGCACATCCTAGCTAACCTGGGTCCTTTTTGCTGCATTTGGAGACTGAGAAGAAGCTGTTAAGTGTGCTTGTGTGGCCCCTAAGTCAGGCACGGTAAGCCCTGCCATCTCTGGGTGAGATCAGATGAAGTGAAGAGAGTGAGCCCCTGAGAATGTTCATGGGACCTGAGTCTCTGGGGAGGGGCTGGTGGCTCTGGCCTCCCCGAGACTCTGCCCAGGTTTGAACTGAATTGGCCTCTGGGGAGAAGGCCTGAGCCAGGGGGGCTGGGGTGAGCACTACGGAGGACTGGGGCTGGACTGGGCACCTGAGAATGGTGGGGCAAGGGAAGAACTCACCCCTCGTGTGCACCTGGCTCTGTCTCCTCCCTGCTGTGTGATCTTGGACAAATTTCTTAACCTCTCTGAGTCTCAGATGCCTCATCTGCATAACAGGAAGACAATACCCTTCTCAGCAGGTTGTTGAGGTATAGAGATCAAGTGCATCAAAAACCTAGCAGAAATATGCTGTTTATGATAGGTGCTGATAAAGTGGTTGTCATTGTTGGTATAGAGGAGGAACCGGAGGGATGAGATTTAGACAGGCACTTAGGTAACATAACAGCCCAAGCTGTTGGCACTGATTCTGCTATGGGCTCCCTCAGCGGGGAGGGCTCCATCTGAAGGAGGCCATCACAGTTGTTCAAGTGCCCTAGAGTCAACTCCAACTCCTAGCGACCCCATGTGTGACACAGTAGAACTCTGCTCCACAGGATTTTCAATGGCTGATGTTCTTGGAAAGAGATTGCCAGGCCTTTCTTCCAAGGTACCTCTGGGTGGACTTGAACCTCTGATCTTTCAATCAGCAGCCGAGCATTAACTGTTTGACCACCGAGAGTGCTACACACTGGGTGTAGCACCCGTTTCACAGAAGAGATAAGAGCCAATTTGCAGATGTCACAGCACTGGAGAGAGGCAGAGCTGGATTTACACGTGGGCTGCGGGGCTCCTTCTCTCCTACTCCTCTGGGCCCTTCTCTCACCCTCAGCCTGCCCAGGCACACTCCATAGTCTCCTACAATGTGTGTCTCCCTCCTCTTCCACTCTGTCTCAGAACCTGGCTTCCCACTCACTTTTTCCAGGTTGTCTGTCCCATCTGCACTGTAGACTGTGGTCCAGTCCCCTCTAACCCCTCGATAGTACCAGACTTGATAGTCAGCCTCTGCATGTTTCACACCTGCAGCAGCGCCCAGTCTAAGACCTCACAGTGAATCAGCGCCAGTCTTAGGCATCTCTTACCTACCCGTTGCTTTACCATACCCATTCTTTCCAACTCCAGGTCACCAAGGGCCCCATGATCTTCTGAGAGGAGGGGAAGGACCATCTCATCCTAGGATCTTAAACATGGGATGATCTAACCCATCCTTCTGGACTGTCTTCAGTTGGTTTCCCTTGGGACAAGAATTTGAGAGCAAGTAGTTGGAAACCCTGGTAGCCTAATGGTTAAGTTCTATGACTGCTGACCGGTTCAAATTCACCAGGTGCTCCTGGAAGCTCTACAGGGCAGTTCTAATCTGTCCTGTAGTGTTGCTATGAGTCGGCTACAACTTGACAGCAGTGGGTTTGGTTTGGGGTTTTAGTTTATTTGGGTAGGAATCCCAGGAAATGTTGGTAGGGGAGTGAGGAAGTAAGTCAGGGATAAAGGGTTTGATAATAAGTAAGTCATCACTGAGGGCAATTGGAGCTTAGTCCCATGGGGACCTCTGGTGCAGTGAGGAACGCGCCTCACAGTTACCCCACTGGAGGCATAACGACATTGGGGGATGTATCACCAACTCCCAATGGGGAGGCATTCGTTCTTCAGCACTTGCGGCCTGCCACAGTCCCTGGGAGCTGCAAATGAATTAATGCACTTGGCTGCTAACTGAAAGGCTGGCAGTTCGAATCCACTCAGAGGCACTTTGGAAGAAAGGCTTGATAAATCTGCGTCCCCAAAAGCAGCCACTGAAAACTGTATGGATCTTAGTTCTACTTAGACAGCTGACTCAACAGCATCTGGTTTCTGGCCTGCCAGCTGGGTGGACAAAGAAGGCTCTATGGCCAGAGAGAGCCTCAGAAAAGTGGTTGATGCTGGCCGCTGGAAATCTGGCTGGTGTATGCTGAAGTGGTAAGGGTGAGGGTTTTGGGCGGGACACTCATTCTTTCTGAAAAATACAGATATTAGCATGCTGCAGAGCTAGGTGTGACTCCTGGTGATACCATTTCCTTGATCAGGTTATCTTACTTCTTGAGGCATCTGTAAAATGTGGATATCTCACACACACTCCCTGAGAGCCCCATCCCTAGCAGGATGCTGCCTCTGTTATGTCTTTCTGGAGAAGTGGTGGGAGCAGATCTGCAGGAAGCATTTGCAGATGGTCTGTGGCTGTACCCACACCACAGTGAGATCAGGGTCACTGAGTAGGACACCTCTGCCACTGTCAAGTCCCCAAGGAGGACAGTGCCCGCCTCCCTCCTCCTCTCCCAGCCCCTCCCTGGAGCCTACAGAAAAGAGCTTGGGAATCAAAACCGTAAACAAGGGTGGTGTGGCATCCGTCTTTTTGACAGCACTGGCAGCCAGGTGATGGCTGAGTGGAAGAAGGCCTAGTTTATGAGAAGATAGGAGAAATTTACTGCTTGCTGCTCCCAGGGGCCAGGAGAGGGAGGGTGGCTGCCTCTTAGCCAGTGGTGTGTAGGGAGATGCTGATCATGGGTCTGTGAGACAAGCAATAACGGATAGAAATAATACAGTTGACATTCATACCATATTTATTGCATGTCAAGCTCTGTTCTGCTGTTTTAGCATTTTAATCTTCATAGCAACCCATTTTACGGAAGAGGAGGCCAAGTGATAGAGAGGGCTTATCCAAGACTTCACAGGTAGGAAGTAGCAAAGCTGGGATTTGAACTGAGGCTGTCTACTCTGAGATGTCTGACTTAACCCAGGGCAGCAGATGTCCTAGCCCCAGGGCTTTCCTGGTTGGCCCAGCTTGGACTCTGGAGGATATTCCTGTGGCCAGATTCCAAAGAAACTTTAAGGAAGCCTCCTTCCTGGGAAAAGAAAGGAAGATCAAGATTTAGGAGCACTTACTATGTGCCACCCATTAGGGGAACTTGCATTTGCTCAAACCATTGGCCACAGTGGAAGCCAGAGGGACCCTGGGACTTTCCTCTCTATACTACTTCTCACTTGTTTAGCTAGTAAACCAACCAGGATTTACCAAAGGCTAACTATGATCCCAGTGCCATGCTGGATTCTGTGAGGGGGACAGACCTGCCCTGGGGAGCTCCCTCTGCAGGTGGTAGAAAGTGCGACCTTGCCAACAAGGTGTATAGTGGTGTGGCCCTGGCAGTGGGCTTCCATAGAGGGCCTAACAGCGAGGCCAGGGAGGGTAGATTCAAGCTTTTTGAGGGATAATTGGCAGTTTGGGGAGGCTAGGGATATTTCATTTTTAAATAAGGAGGCCAGAAGGCTTTGCCAAGAAGGTGATACTTGAGCAAAGACATGAAGGCAGTGACCAAATGAGCCATGCGGAGATATGGGGAAGAGCATGCGAGGGAGAGGACAGCAGGCAGAGAGCACAGCATGTGCAAAGGCCCTGTGGTGGCATCATGCCTGGCAGGTCTGGGGAGTAGGAAGGAGGCTGTTTTGGCTGAAGCAGAGTGAACAACAGGACATGAGGTCAGAGAGGTGGAGGGAAGAGGTAGATTGCAGGGGCCTTGTAGTCAATTTGTAAGGATTTAGTCTTTTATGCAGAATGAGACAGAAAGCCATTGCAGGATTTTGAAAGAGGATTGACATTATCCTATTTATGTTCTAACAGGATCACTTTGGCTGCTACTTAGAGGGGAGACTTGGGGTGAGAGCCAAAGTGGGGAATCAGTCAGGGGGGAGATAATGGTGGACTTGGAGGTAGTAACAACAGGTCAGACTTCTTGTAAATTTACCAAGGGGACACAGAGTCTGCTGAAGAAGGTGAGAGAAGGGTGACACGAAGTCAAGGATGGCTCTAAGATTCTTGGCTTGGAAAGGAAGTGGATGGAATTGTCGTCACACACTGAGACAGATGCAGGCTGGGGGACAAAATCAGGAGTCTGGTTTAGGATAAGTAGAGCATGACATATCTATCAGGCATGAAGTGGAGCTGGAGTTTGGGGAGAGAGCTGGTGGACCTTGTAATCTGGGAAGTTGTCAGGACTTAGATGGATTGACTGGAGTTGCTAAGTGCATGTGGTTAGAGATCAAAGACAAAGCGCCAATAGTGTCCATTGCCAGGCAGTAGGGGGAGGGATGAGGAATCAACAGGGGAGCTGAGGAGGGGCTGCTGGGAAGGTAGGAGGGAACCCTGTGTGCTGTGTGCTGAAAGTGAGGAGAGGGTTGTGTCAGGAGGGAGGGAGTGGTCGATCGACACTGTCATCTGGTGGTGAGGGGCTAAGGAAGATGGAGCCCTGTGGAGGCCACTGGTGACTTCCATAAGAGCAGCTTCCTTGGAAAAGAATCTCATTTGGAGGAGTCCAGGAGAGAGATGGGGAAGTTGATGACAGTAAGTAGAGATACCTTTTTTGAGAAGCTTCGCTGTAAACAGGCGCAGAGACAAGGATGTTATCTGGCGGAGAAGTGAGGTCAGGAGAGGCTTTTCTGTTGTTTGTTTTTTAAAATGGGAGAAATGACAGCTTGTTCTATCTGGATGGAAAAGATCCAGTAATCCAGCAGAGGGAACAGTAAACAGTGCTGGAAGGGGAAGGCACTGGCACAGCAGTGGGGAACAGGGGAGAGGGGACACCTCCAGGAGGCATTTCTAGAAGGGGCACAGGCAGCTCACCTGCCTTTGACCTTGACTCAGACCTCCAAGGCCGTCTCTTCCTCCTCCCAGCCCCAGTCCTGCCTTGTCCAGGCTCAGAGCCAGGAGGAGGAGTAGGGAGCCACCTTTCCTGAGGGTAGACCTGTACCCACTGGGCAGTGACCTCTGCCTCAGGTGTTATTTGTCTCTAGCACCCCAGGACCCTTCAGATGAGGGAACTGAAGCTCAAAGATGCAAAGCAACTCACTCTGGCCCACCCAGCAGCTGAGAGGCTGTGTGGGGGCTTTATAGCAGGTCCCATCTGGCTCACAGCTTGTTGCTTGGTTGGCTTTTCTCAAACTGAGCTGGGCGGACGTCTGGGAATATATTCGTTTAAAAAATATTTTATTGTGCTTTAAGTGGAAGTTTAGAATCCACATCAATTTGCCATATGAAACCCCCACCACCACTATGCAACTCTTAACTGCTCTCTTTCCCCACCTCCTACCCGCAATGACAGCACACTCCTCCTTTGTACCCTGTACTTCCTGCATCCATTCAACCAGCTCCTGTCTCCTCCACCCGCTCATCTCACCTCCGGACAGGAGCTGCTCACACAGCTTCATGTATATGATTAAGCCAAGAAGCATGTCCTTTGCCAGCATCACTCTGTTTCTTGTAGTTGGTCCAGTCTACTCTTGGTCTGAAGAGTTGGCTTTGGTACTGGTTTCAGCTCTGAGCTAACCGAGAGTCAGGGGACCATGTCCTCGGTCTAATGGAACATCAAGTGTGGTCTTTTAATAGGGTTCTAGTTCTGCACACCCATTTTTCTCCACTACACCAGGGACTTTATGTAGTATTAGGAACATAGTCTTGAGGTCAGATTTCAGGGACCCAGGAATGCCATGAGGACTTCTGTTGTTGTCGTTAGGTGTCATGGAGTCATTTTTTGACTCATGTGACCCTATATGACAGAATAGGACTACCCCATAGAATTTTCTAGACTGTCAGCTTTATAAGGGAAACCTTAGTGGCATAGTAGTTAAGCTGCAAACCAAAAAGTCTGCAGTTTTAATCCACCAGGTGTTCCTTGGAAACTATGGGGCAGTTGCACTTTGTCCTATTGGGTCACTGTTTTAGTCAGCTAGTGTCACTCTAACAGAAATACCACAGAGTGGATGGCCTCAACAAAGAAAGGTTTATTCTTACGCAGTCCAGTAGGTTGCAAGTCCATATTCAGGGTGTCCGCTCCAGGGAAAGGCTTTCCCCTTGTCGGCTCTGGAGGAAAGTCTGGTATTGCATCAGTCTTTGTCCAGGGAGTGTCTTGGCGCAGGAACCTCGGGTCTCAAGGACGTGCTCTTTTCCCGGTGCACATTTCTTGATGGTGCAAGGTTCCTCATTCTCTTTGTTTCCCTTTCCTTTTATCTCTTGCAAGCTGAAAGCATTAAGGGTGGGCAAGCCACACTCTAGGGAAACTCCCCCTACTGCAGAGCAAGGAAGTAATTCTATGCAGGAATTTACAGCCCCTTTAACATACAGTTTAGCGAAACCACACAATGGAGGACAGTCCCAAGATACTGGGAATCATGTCCCAGCCACACGGCTGCACATATTTTTTGGGGGGACACAATTCAACCCATGACAGTCACTGTGAGTTGGAATCAACTCGATGGTAGTGAGTTTGGTTTTGGTTTGGTTTAATTGTTATAGGAGCAGATTGCCAAGTCTTTCTCCTGAGGAGCTGGTGGGTGGGTTCAAACCGCCAACCTTTTGGTTCACAGCTGAGCACATAATAGTTTGTACCAATAAGGCACCTTATGAGAAATTTTTGTGTTAGTGGCCTTCCAGAAGTGATCTGACTAGTTACAATGACATAATTTCTCTGCTACTGTGGTCCTTTGCAATAGCAGTGCCTGTCATAGCCAAGACTTCAGCATCTGCTGTCTGTTTCCACCCTCGGGTTGTATTATGGAGGCTTGGCAAGACTTGTTTTCCTTCAAAGGGGTCCGTGGCTAACTCAAAGCTGAGCAGCCCTGGGCTGTACCACAGAGCGCTGGGAGCCAGAGAAAGAGTATTTGAGAGGGAGTCAATAGTTCTAGCCCTTGCTGGGTCAGTCAGTTCACCTCCATGAGCCTCAGTTTCCTTGTCTCTCAGTTACCCCAATCTTCCCCAACCAGTACCCTGTCCCAAAAATATCTGGGCCCAGGTTTCACTATCGCGGGAGCTGGCTTAGAGCCAAGACTGAGTTTTGGGAGAAGAGACCTAGAAATGGAGGAGATGGGGATACTTTGTTTAGAGGTACCCAAGACAGGAAAAGAGGTGACTTATGGAGTTTGAAAACTCAAGGGTGGTATTGTTGTTAGGTGCCATTAACCTGGTTCTGACTCATAGCAAACCTATGTACAACAGAATGAAGTACTGCTTGGTTCTGTGCCATCCTTATGGTTGTTGCTGTGTTTGAGCCCATTGTTGCAGCCACTGTGTCAGTCTACCTTACTGAGGGTCTTCCTGTTTTTCACTGACCCTGCCTGACCTTACCAAGCGTGATGTCCTTCTCCAGGAACTGATCCCTCTTGATAACATGTCCCAAGTATGTGAGATGTAGTCTCGCCGTCCTTGCTTCAAAGGAGCATGCTGGCTGTACTTATTCTATGATGTATTTGTTCAGTCTTCTGCCAGTTAATAGTTCATTCAATACTCTTCACCAACACCATAATTCCAAGGCATCCATTCTTCTTCAGTCTTCCTTACTCATTATAAGACCAGCAAAACCTATGGCATGGGGCTGAAGAAAAAGAGTGTGTGTGATTCTGAAAGAGGGAGATCATGCTACGTGACTTCCTGGAATGATGGGGCAGTTCCAAGGGCATAGTCAAGCCTGGCTGGGAAACAGGACTCAAAGGACCATGGGAAAGACCCTCATGTCCTAGGGGAGGTGATAAGGAGAATGGTTCGACCACAGGTGGACCTGGAGGGAAGGAGAGCATGTGGCCTGGCAACACAGAGTGGTAGCTTTCTCCTCCCGATTCATGCTCACGGCGATGAGCTGACTTGGGACCCAGCAGAGGACCTGGAGCCCTACCTGTGCGTGGGGTGCACTCTGAGCTCATCTCAGGTGGGACGGGAGGGGAGGCCTCTTGTAGCCAGCTTAGGCCAGGCTACAGATAGGATAGAGGGGGGAGGGACATGAGGGTAGGCCACAAGCTGTGATGAAGACCTCTGGGGACATGGAAGTTACCCATCATGCAAGTGTTAGGGAGGGACACAAAACTGGGGCTCCTGGAGAACTTCTATGTACAAGGGGTAGTGCTGGGTGTTTCACATCTGCTGGCTGTGAAACCAGCCAAAACCAAACAAGTTTCTTCCAAGTCGATTCCAGCTCATGGCTACCCACATATCAGAGGAGAACCGTGCTCCGTAGGGTTTTCAGTGGCTGATTTTTCAGAAATCTATCACTAGGTCTTTTTTCCCCAAAGTATCTCTGGGTGGTCTCAAACCTCCAAAGTTTTGGTTAGCAGCCAAGTATGTTAACAATTTGTGCTACTCAGGAACTCCAGCAACCCCTCAAGTTAAGTTTTATTGCCCTGAATTTACATCTGAGGAAACTGAAGCTCACAGAGACTTGGTGACTTGATCATACAGTTGGCTCATGGCAGAGCCAGGAGTTGGGGCTGGATGTGTGTGTCTGCATGGTACACCAGAAAGCTCTGTCTGATGCGAAGTCTGGGGAAGTCTTGACCTACTCCATGGAACTTTGCCATGGGATGAACACTGGTGTGTGTGTTTATGTGTTTGTAAACAAAGTTGTATGTGTGTGTGTGTGTGTGTGTGTGAGTATATGTATAGAACCCTGGTGGCATAGTGGTTAAGAGCTTAGTTACTAACCAAAAGCTCAGTAAATTGAATCTACCAGTCACTCCTTGGAAATCCTATGAGGCAGTTCTACTTTGCCCTATGGAGTTGTTATGGGCTGGAATCAACTTGACGGTAGTGGGTTTTTTTTGGTATAGGGCTGCTGTGAGTTGGAATAAATGTGACGGCACACAACAACATGCTTGATTGTGTGTGTGAATATGTGCATGGCAATACGGATACTGTAGATGTCCTTCCCAGTTCCTGTCACTTCTCACTGTCCCTACACACACTTGTGGAGTTAATGACCTGGGTAGCAGCCCACAGCCTGAGACTGATTGGAGCTGGGTGTTTATGCCCTCAGATGGGGTGACTCGACAGCATGCTCTCCCCTCACTTGTGGAGGTCCCCAGCAGGACTTAGCTCCAGCTGCCAACAGCAGTCATCCGCCTGTGAGCACAGCTGCCATCCCTCCCCTGTTCCTGTACCAATGCTTATTCGCACTGGCTTCCAAATAAATGACTTACACGCAAATCCTTGTTAGAATGTGTTTGTAGGGCTTCTCAGCTGAAAACAGGGGGTGAATCATAATGACCATGTGCTTGTATCAGTGTCATAGTCAACAAGTAGCTGTATACACAATGTGTAAGGAGCATGGCGCAGGACCAGGCAGGATTTCATTCTGTTGTGCATAGCGTCGCTACGAGTTGCAACCAACTCGACGGCAGCTAACAAGGAGCCCCAGTGGTGCAGTGGGTAAGAGTTTGGCATTAACATGAAGGTTGAGTTGGTGGTTTGAAGCCACCTAGCGGCTCTGCAGGAGAAGGACCTGTTGATTTGATTCTGTAAGGATTACAGCCTGGAAACCCTATGGGGCAGTTCCACTCTGTCATATGGGGCTGGTATGAGTTGGAATCGACTTGATGGTGCCTAGTAACTATATATATATATGTATGTGTATGTCTGTGCATGTGTTTGCATGTGTGTGTGTATATACATATACAGACATGTGAGGACTTGACAGTTAGGTTCACGAACTCATCCTAGAAAATGTGCTAAATATCTCATTGTTGAGTATTGCTGTGGTCACCTTCAAAGTACTCCCCTTGTGATACTATGCACAAGTCCACCCTTCAAAGCAGTTTTAGAACTTGTTTTCTGGAATGGCCGTCAGAGCTGCTGTCGTATTACCCTTGATGTCCTGAATGTCATCAAGATATCTTTCTTTCAATATTTCCTTTATCTTTGGGTACAGAAAAAAGTCACTGGGGGCCAGATCAGGTGAGTAGGAAGGGTATTCCGTACAGTTATTTGTTTACTGGCTAAAAACTCTCTCACAGACAGTGATACAATTAAGTTGGCAAACTTGCCACCATGCCACCGTGTGCAATGGCCACTCAAGAAAGAGTTCCAAAACTGCTCTGAAGGGTGGACTAGGCACTGGCCTCAGTGCATAGCTTCCCACGGGGAGTACTTTGAAGGTGACTGTAGTGATATTCAGGAATGAGGTATGTAGCACTTAGAACAATTAAGTCTGTGGACTTGTCAGACCTTGTGTATATAAAAACTGTTGCTGTTGAGTTGAGTTGTTCAACTGCAGTGAACCTATAGGCCAGAGTAGAACTGTCCCATAGTGTTCCCAAGGAGGGGCTGGTGGATTTGCAGTGTAGACCTTTTGATTCGTAGCTGAACTCTTAACCACTGCACCACCAGGGCTGCCGTTTTATATGTTTACTTGTGTTTATACATGTTAGGGCATGTGTATGTGCGTAAACTTGTGTGTAGATGTATGAAGAATGGCATGTTTGCCACAGTCTATGTGTCGATGTCAAAGTACATAAATGTAGCTGTGATTGCTTCTGTACGCCCTTCTGTGAAGGAGCTGCTTCCAGAATATGTGTGAACATGTGTAGGAGCATGACAACTAGGGTCGCAGTTGGGTGGTGTGAGTTGTAGAGAGGTGAGGCCTGGAGACAAGGAGGAACTCTGATTATCTCAACCTTGAAAACTCATTTCAATTACAATTTACAACCTGCAGACAAAGGCTGCAGTCTCGTAGTAACCACAGCTGTGGGGTTTTCATGAAGAAAATCCTCTCCCAGATTGTTCCTGGGCTGGCTGTCACCCGTGGCAGAGCCAAATGCGTCTCTGCCTCACTGTGCCCCGGGACACAATTAGGACATCTTCAAACTGTTGCTGCTGTCAACGCCTGCCGTGTGCTTGGAATTTATCTTCTCCATTAGCTCTCAGGAATGTGTGTCTCATTCCTTCTAGAACTGTGATGCCCTTGCCTGGGCCTGGAGGTCCTGCCCATCTACAGGAGGTGATATTTTGACTATCCTAGCCCTCTGCCAGAAACCCTGGTGGTGTAGTGGTTAAATGCTACATCTGCTAGCCAAAAGGCCAGCAGTTTGAATCTGCCTGGTGCTCCTTGGAAACTCTCTGGAGCAGTTCTACTCTGTCCTATAGGGTCACTATGAGTTGGAATCGACTTGACAGCAGTGGGTTTGGTTTTTTGGGTTTACTCTCCTGCCACCTACCTCCTCTAGACCTTCAGGTAGGAGGACCTTGATTCTTGGCAAGGTCTGGCCAGACAGTTGGGATCAGGGCCTGGACAGAAGGAAGAATGAGGCAGGTCAGGAGTTGGAGGGTGAAGTAGGGGAGGGGCAGTTCAGGGAAGTGGAGCCTTATTGGCAGCTAGAAAAACATGGGCTCAAATCCCAGCACTGCCACTACCAGCTCAGTCAGTCCACAGGTTTGTACCGAGCACCTACTAGGTGCCAGGGCTCTTGTGAGACTCTGGGCACTTCACTAAACCACTTGCAAACCTCGATTACCCCCCGTGTGAGAGGGGAACAGCCAAGCCTATCTCCCAGAACTGCAGGGAGAAGTACCAGGTCCATGAAGGCCCTGGGTGATGTATTAAGGAGTCAGATTCGGGGTGGTAGGGAGAATGTGGTGCGTGGAGAGCTGCACTGGCTGTGGGCACAGCTGCTGCCTTCTTCAGACAAGGCAGAGTCTTGTCCTTGCCTAACTTGTGTTTGTGATTTCTGCTCCCGTGTACTCCATGTGATTGTATTTTTGCCCTGTCACAGTTGCTTCCTACGTGCATGGTGGAAGGGCCCTGGGTCAAGTCTGAGGGCTTGGGTTTGAGGGTGTGTGTGTGTGTGTGTGTGTGTGTGTGTGCGTGTGACCCCCAGTCTTCTCACCTGTGGGTGACTCTAGACTTGACACAAAAGTCAAGTACTTGAAAGGGTGTTGAGAAGTTTCTAGAAGTCCTTGAATGGCACTGTGACAACCTGGGGTGGAGATTCTGGAGGCGCAGTGCTCCTGCCTTCCCTAGGAACTCTTATAGGCTAAGGCAGCATTGCCTGGTGAGGATGGTTGTGTGAGTCCTCCGTGTTCCAGTGCTTACGTGGATGGCCTTGTGGCCCCAGTGAGAGCACTTGGCCCTGAACCTGGAGGACCAGGAATGGATACTTTTGCCTTCACCTGGTAAAGCAGGACCCCTAGAGAAACAGGGAGAGAAGCTGAGGGCCAGCCCAGTGAGAGATGTGTGTCGACCAGAGGTGCAATCAGGGCGCATGGCCACTGGCTTCTAGAGAGTTGCCTCTTCTCTGCAATGACTACTGTCCCATCTCTGTCTCTGGTTAATAATTTAGGCTGTCATCCACATGAATGGGGAACCGAGTGGTGGTTTCGTGGTCTTCAGGCTGGAGAGAACAGGGCCTGGGAGTGGGGAGAGTAGTGGGCCCAGACCTGGGACATGGAGCCAGGCTCTGTCTCTAGGAATGGCTTTCCAGGTGACCCTGGTCTACCTCTCTCTTGGGAGACAGGATTCATCTCAATCCTGGCTCTCAGAATCTTGTGAGTACAGGTATCAGATCAGAAAGCAGGATACTGAAACTGAAGAATTTGCCTTACCTATTCATCTGGACTTTTTGCTTTGATCTAGAAATAGCGTTGCCTGTTAGCACAGCTCTGCTGGCCCTGAGCAACACACCACCACCACCCCAAGCAGGGACAGGGTTTACAGCTCTTTGTACCATTTATAAGTTAAACGTAGCACCTAGCCAGCACTAGCCTTGCTGTGAATAACCAAATCAGTTGCCATCAAGTCAGCTCCAACTGATGGTGACCCGATATGTGTCAGAGTACAGCTGTGTCCTCCACAGAGTTTTCAATGGCCTTTTTATTGCAAGTAAATTCTCAGAGCTTTCTTCTGTGGTTCCTCTGGGTAGACTCAAACCCCTGACCTTTTGGCTCACAGCTGAGCAAGTGCTTTGTCCACCTGTACCACCTAGGGGCTCCCATATTAACCCATTAACTCTTGTAGTGAACTACAAACCAAACCCACTGCTGTCGAGTTGAATCCAACTCAGCGACCCCATATGACAGAGTAGAACTACTCTATAGAGTTTCCAAGGACCACTGGGCAGATTTGAACTGCCACCTTTTTGGTTAGCAGCCATAGCACTTAACCATCACACCACCAGGGTTTCCATAGTAACCCATTAATCCTCATAACAACTTCTTGAGATAGGTACCATCATTATCCTCATTTTGTAGATGAGAAAACTGAAGCCAGAGAGATTAAGTGATGGGCCCAAAGTTACATAGTTAGGTGGATGTTGGCACTGAAATTCCAGTCCAGAGAGTGTGGACCTAGAGTTTGGGTTCATACAGTATCCTGCAGTGATAGCAGGCAGCCAAGGTCTTAGCTGACTGCCAAGACTGCAGGTAGACAGTCTCTACCCACTGATTACACTGTGGAAGCTGCATGGCCTCTGTCCAACAGTACCTAGAGCCAACTAGACTGGACGTCTGCCACAAACTGTCCAATTGGAGTGCTGGTGATCCTTGATCTCTGACCCTGAGGAGAACCCTCACTCAGTGGTCACCAGGACTAATCTCTGCCCTTGGCCAGAGGGTCTCCATGGTCTGGGCAGGGATAGAAGGCTTGCCACCAGCTCCATGGGTGCTCTGGGACAGGCAGAACACAGTGTCCACCCACTTGCTAAAAGTACATGAACCCAGGGCTGAGCTGGGAACCCTGGACCTCAGATGAGTCCCCCGGTCAGGTGGAGTCTGAGACGGAGGGCAGGAGTGCGTCTGGAAGCCAGGAGTGCTCATCTTGTTTCCTAGACACCTGGGCCACTGCTGGGTCCTCTGGGATAAGTCAGCCTCACTCTTTGGGCCTCCGTGTTCTCATCTGTAACATGACAGAATTGGAGCAGATGAGCCTATAGTCCTGCCGTCCCTAGTATTGTGATGTTGCATTTCTAATGTCCACTTAACTAGTCTACGAATGCCTACCCTGAGTTATTCTAAGGATGGGAGAGGGCTCTAGCCAGCTGGATCAGCTGAATGACCAGGCCAGTGAAGGTGACATATGCCCAGCCTCCATATACCCTGGTGGGGCAGTGTCTGTCCTTCCTGCTGTGAGGGGACTTGATGATGGAGCAGACTACAAGGAGAGGGCAACGTGATCACCTGTATGTTGTCTGACTCCAAGGGTGTCCCAGGCAGGGGGATGGATATGGTGATCTCTGAAGTGACCTGGGAATCAGAACTTAGTGTTGACCCAGCCCAACCTGGCCTCATATAACACGAGGATCAGGTTCATGGCCCACTTGGGCTGGGCACCCCGTTGCTCACTGGGGAGTTGCCCTAGCTAGGTGTAGAACTTACTGTCTAGCAGTTAAGCACTCAATTCCTAACCAAAAGGTTGATGATTTGAATCCCCCCAAGGCACCTTCAGAGGAAGGCTTGGCCATCTGCCTCCAAAAGATCACAGCTTTGAAAATTCTATGGAGCACAATTCTGCTGTACACATGTGAAACAACTCTGAGTGGGAATCAATAGCCACTATGTTTTGTCTTTTTTTTTAACAGGTGGGCACAGAGTGGGATTGGGGTTTCTAAGAGTTAATGTGTGTTGTTGTCCAGTCTTTGAGGAAGGGGCTGGGTCCTTGGGAGGGGAAGCAGGGTTTCCCTAGAGCTGTACTCATCCTTTTCCCCCTCCAGTGGGGGCAGATGAACTCTGGGATTGGGGTCCAAGGTGCAGCCTGGTCTTGCACCCCACCGTCCTGGCTTTGGCCCCAGGTCCTTCCCTCCAAGCCTTATCCCTCGTCTTCTTCCCCGTCAGTACTTTCCCACCTTTCTTTCCTCCCTCAGGGGCTCCTACCATTCTTCAGCCGTAGTGTGGTGCTCTGACTTGGAGCTGGAGACTCAGATTTGGATCCAACTGTACACGGTCCTGGGAAGTCCTTGAACTCTATGCCTCGGTTTTCTCATTCGTATACTGGGGCTAGCAATCTACCTCATAGGATTGTTGTGAGTTAAATATATATATAAGTGGCTCAGAACAATGCCTGGTACATCACAGGTGCTCAGTAGAGGTCAGCTGCTGCCGTTATTCATTATCACTATTATCCAGGACTCAGCTCAGACCTTCTCCGACTGCTGTTGCCCCAGAAGCCTGCCCCTTGTGATCACTTAACACAGATAATAAACCTGTTGCTGTCGAGCTGATTCTGACTCAGAGGGGCCCTAGAGGACAGAGTAGAACTGCCCCCACAGATTTCCTAGGCTGTAATCTTTGTAGAAGCAAACTGCATATCTTTCTCTTGAGGAAGGGTGGGTGGGTTCCGACTGCTGACTTGGGTAGCAGATGACCGCTTAGCCACTATGCCATTAGGGCTCCTGTTAGTGCATAAGCAGTCTGCCAATGAAGTTCGTGAGCTCATCCTAGAAAAAGTGCTACACACCTCATTGCTGAATATCACTATGGTCACCTTTGAAGTACCTACCTGCCTTGGGAAGCTGTGCAGTGACGCCAGCGCCTAGTCCACCCTTCAAAGCAGTTTTGGAAGTCTTTTTCTAGAATGGCCATCAGAGCTGCCCTTGTATTACCTTTGATGTCCTGAATGTCATCAAAATGTCTTCCTTTCAATATTTCCTTTATCTTCGGGTAAAGAAAAAAGTCATTGGCAGCCAGATCAGGTGAGTAGGGAGGGTGTTCTAATACAGCTATTTGTTTACTGGCCAAAAACTCTCTCACTGACACTTATACAGTTAAGTTCGTGAACTTGTCACCATGCTACCATGCACAATGGCCATTCCATAAAGAATTCCAAAATTGCTTTGAAGGGTAGACGAGGTTCGGGTGTCAGTGCATAACTTCCCAAGGGGAGTACTTCAAAGGTGACCGTAGTGATATTCAGCAATGAGATATGTAGGACTTGGAATTAAATAGGAACAATCAAATTTGTGGACTTAAATTATCAGACCTCGTGTAACAACATGGATTAATTACCTAATCTGTGCCAAGTAGTCTCCAGGCATTGTCTCATTTAAGCCTTACAAAAACTTTGTGGAACAGAATTGCCAAAAAGTGTAGGCCAAAGCCTACACTGTGATTGATTTGATTCTGACTCATAACAACCCCATTGGTCAGAGTAGAATCACCCCATAGAATTTCCAAAGAGCACCTGGCAGATTTGAACTGTCAACCTTTTGGTTAGCAGCCATAACATTTAACCAGTATGCCACCAGGACAGGATTATTATTCCCTTTGTACAGTTGGGAAAGCCTGGTGATGTAGTGGTTAAGTGCTCCACCTGCTAACCAAAAGGGTGGCAGTTCAAATCCACCAGGTACTCCTTGGAAACTCTCTGGGGTGCTTCTATTCTCTCCTGTGGGCTTGCTGTGAGTTGGCATTGACTAGATGCAGTGGGTTTGGTTTGGTGATTTTTTTTCCCAGTTGAGGTACTGAGGTGGCCAGGAGCTTACACGGGAGGGGAGGTCAGATCCCCAAGACCATGGTAGCCTGGGGAGCCATTGTAGAGTCTGCAGTGGAAGAGAGTAGGAATGGGTTCCATGTTTTGCAGAGTTCACTCATCCTGGCTACTGAGGAGGTTTTACTGAGGTGGGGGAGGAGTAGGTGGGGCTGATGGTGACTTCTGGTGTCCAGGGTGGCTGGAAGCTATGGAAGCCATCAGGAGGTTTGTGTTTTGGGCCCTGACAGGCCAGTCTCTCACCTCTCTGAGCCTCAGTTTGCCCTCTGTACCCTGGGGTGGGGTCATTGTTCTCTGTAGCTGGAGTGGCTGCACAGGCTGCCTATGGGTGAGCTGCTTTGGAGCACCCACTCCCCTCCTTGACAGACACAGCTCTTGTCACACGATTTCCCAGCCCATGGGAGGGGCAGCTTCTCCTGTGATTACCCCAGGCCAACCTGAGGGAAGGGGACAGGGCAGTCATGGCCACAGGAAGTTCCTTGAGTCACTGCCTTTTGAGGGCGATTGTGCCTGGCTATTCCGGGGCCTTGAGAACTCTCTCCTTCGCCCTCCTGTGTGGTTCTCTAGGTGCCTCCTCATAAACCTTTATTTCAGCTGTTGACCTTTTGGGTCGCAGACATAGCACTTAACCACTACACCACAAGGACAGGATTATTACCTCCTTTTTACATTTGGGAAACCCTAGTGGTATAGATGTTACGTGCTACAGCAGCTAACCAAGAGGGTGGCAGGAATCAGCACAACTGGATGTCCACCCGTGGGTGCCAGGAGGTGACTCTGGCTTTGTTGCACCCTCTGTAAGGGTGGTAGGCTGGGCCAGGGTACAGTCAGCCTCATGGGCACCCCGTCCTTGGGTGTTTGCAGACCGAGAACGCATTGGGCAGGACTCAGCGTACGAGCAGGAGGGGAAAGTGCAGTTTGTGATTGATGCTGTGTATGCCATGGGCCATGCACTGCACGCCATGCACCGAGACCTGTGCCCGGGCCGTGTGGGGCTGTGCCCTCGAATGGACCCTGTGGATGGCACCCAGCTGCTCAAGTATATCCGGAGTGTCAACTTCTCAGGTGGGGGCGTTGTGTGGGCACGGCCCCAAATCCTGTGTCCTAGGCTAAGCAGCCAGCCAGGGAAGGGGGATCCCTGGGACTGAGTGGGAGTGGGTGGGTCTCCCCAGATGTTCCCATGGGGTGGAAACTCCCAAGAGATTTCAGAGAGGGGCCTCCCCAGAGATGTCTATGCTGTGAGCTTGTCAGGAGGAAGGCTCAGAATCCTCCCTGCTCTTGGGAAAAGGGTCAGCCGAGATACCAAATGTGATGCTCCCAACAGGCATTGCAGGGAACCCTGTGACCTTCAATGAGAATGGAGATGCCCCTGGGCGCTATGACATCTACCAGTACCAGCTACGTAATGGCTCTGCCACATACAAGGTCATTGGCTCCTGGACGGACCACCTGCACCTCAGAGTAAGTGTCTGGTGGGAGGGAGGGTCCCACTGGGCAGGGGTCACTCAGGACATTCCATCCGGGGTGGGGAGTAAAGAGGGAGGCAAGCACTGATAGCCCTGACCCCAGGACCCCAGGCTGCCAACTGGGGCTTCCTTCCCAGCGACTCCTTCCAGACCTCAGAGCACCAGAGGGGCCTCTGCCCCAAAGGGCAGAACAGGGCTGCACTTCTGTTGCCCCTTTGGGCCCTTCTCCTCGGCCATCACTTGCTATCGACTCTCAGGGGCAGACAGAGTCATCGGGGTAAGATGGTGGAAGGATGTGGTAGGTGTGAGGCGTATGGTGAGGAGGGAGAAGATTGCATTTGCGCATGGGACAAAGTGTGACGACCAAAGGTCAGAGGCCAAATGGCTAGTTGACAAGGAGCTCTTCCAGGGTTACACCTGTGGTCCCTTAAACCACACCGGAGACAATGATCTCCCTAGCTTATTGTAAGAGGGATTTCCTCTGGATCCCTCTAGTCACTTGTTCCTATTCATGGAATGTCCCAAGGATGTAGTGACCTTCCTGTCTGGCCCTCAGTGTCTCAGACTGTGACATAAAGCAGTGGTTTTAGAGGGAAGCGACTGATGACTCATTCCTCAAGGAGATGCCCTGTGGGCTCGGCCCCTGCCTTGAGAGCATGACTGGTGAGCTGTGCTCGGTGTGGATACACTGTGGCATTTCAGATGGACCAGAGAGACTCGGGAGACCCAGGACTACCCGGCCTTTTTCCGTGATCCTGGGAGAGTTGTTTCATGCCCCTGTTGTCCCCGCTTGTGGTAATGTCTTGCAGTGAATGGCCCTGGAGCCCTTCAGAGTCTTGCTGCCCATAATCTTGTTTAGCCCAGACTGTCTTCTAAGTTGGAAGCCTTGGTGGTGCAGTGGTTCGATGCTATAGTTCCTAGCGGTTTGAATCCACCTGTGCTCCTTGGAAACCCTATGAGGCATTTCTACCCTGTCCTGTAGGGTCTCTGTGAGTTGGAATTGACTTGACAGCAATTTTTTTTTCTTTTGTTTTGTTTTTAAATTCTTCTAAGTCAGAGGAAACGAAGCCCCTGGGAGGCAGGGAGCCTTCCTTGAGGCCACAGAGTGTGGCAGGGCCAGAGTTGGCACCTCTCCCTATAGTAATAGCCTTGGACTGCTGAGAGCAGAGAGACAAGTGGACAAGACAGGCAAGTGGGAGAACTTGGCAAAGTAAGGGTGATACCAAGGACATGCAGGCATGGGCAAAGCAGTGAGGGCCAGTGTCAGCAGCTGCTAATACTTACAGAACGCCTGTGTGTGCTAGCCACTGTCCTAAGCATGTTATGTTATTGAGAGATGACATGACTATTATCCCTGTTCCACAGTTGTGGTAATCAAAGACAGGGTGGTATATGTGTAAGTGGCAGTGGACTTCTCCCCTGTCCCCAGTAATATAATGCCCCGGGAACCAACAAACTAAATCTCCATGGCTCATTGGCCCATCCTGGCCCAGCTCACTATGCCTTCTTGGTGCTCTGTTCCTCCTGCCCCTCTAAGGCCCAGGTGGGGTTGAGATGATGGAAGGGGGTGAGGAGGGATAGACTTTACCTGCCATGTCTTCCCTACTTTGACTCGGAGTGGCTCAGTCTGGGCTGCGCTGTGTGAGGCAGAGAGCAGGCAAGGCTTGGGGTCCAAGGAACAGGCCTTACCAGCTTGACCACTGTCTTCTTCCCAGGTCCGAAAGTGAGGGGACCTCTTATCGTCAGTGTCCTGGACCTCACTACTTGAGTACGGTCATTCCTTCATAGATTCCACAGACACTTATTGGGTCTCTATTATGTGCCAGCTCTAGTCTAGGGGCTGCAAACTCAGGAGTAATTCAGGAAATAAACACAAGCCGTTGCCCTCATGGAGCTAATGTTCTAGCAAAATACAGTCAGGTCTCATTAGTTGCAGTAATGTTCTCTAAAGTCCCCGTGAACACTGAATTCCTGAATAACAAACCAGCCTTGTTTGCGCTTACCTGGGCTTTCATCGCTCTGCCTGTGTGTGTCCGTGAAAACGCCACAGGTATTTTCAGTGAACACGCATACTTGTGAATCTGGAATTCACAAATTACTGAGGATTAACTGTGCAAAAATATTCCTGTATGACTTCTAAAGGGAAGTCACCCTCAGGAACAAAAGAACAAAATTAGCTTCATGTACACTATCCTCAGGTTAGATGAGGGGAAACAAAGGCTCAGAGGTGTCAGGGTGTTTGCTCAAGGATATGCAGTCAGCAAAGAAACTGATCAAAAGAACTGCATTTCCTGTCCTTTCCACTGAAAACTAGTAAAAACGAAAAGCAAAAACCTATTGTCATTGAGGCAATTCCAACTCATAGTGGCCCCATAGGACAGAGTAGAACTGCTCCATAGTTTCCAAGGAGTCTCTGGCAGATTTGAACTGCTGATCTTTTGGTTAGCAGACATAGCAAGTAACCACTATGCCACCAGGGTTTCCAGTAAACAAAAACAAAGCAAAACTGGGCACTATAGAATTTCCAGTGGCTGATTTTTTTTGGAAGACAATCACTGGGCCTTTCTTCTGAGGTGCCCCTAGGTGGACTCAAACCTCCAACATTTTGGATAGCAGTTGCGTGTATTAACTGCTTGCACCACCTAGGGATTCTCTTTCTACTGAAGCTGTAGATTTTCCCAGACTAGAAACATTTCCCTATTGGTATCACCCTGTGTCCTCTCGGAAAAGATCTTTCTCCCTGCAGTCTCCCAGGTCCAGTGCACAGGGTTTTCCCTGGCTTATCATTCCTGCAAGACAATTGCACTGGACATTGCTGTACCCTTAGACTTTCAGGGCAACACTTTGTCCTGTCATGGCCAGAGCCACAGGCCGTCTTATTTCCTTGAGGCCATCTTTGGATTCTTTGTCTCATTCCAACTTTTCCCGGAGCTCTGAAAACCTCCCCATGTCCTGAGCCAACTGTATCTGTCTCATACACATCACAAACATGGCACGGCACCAGTCTAGCCCATCTAGCTGCTCTCTAAGAAAGAACTCTTTTCCTAAGAGCTACCCGATTTGGAGTAGAGTCTTCCAATGAGGCCCTAGAGTGCAGTCACAGTTCAGCTCAGCGCCTGAAGTTCTTCTGGGCCTCTCACTTGCTTTCCAGAATACTGGGACTTGTTCTGTAGTGTGTTACGGAGCTCCTGTGGCTCCTTTGCCAGCAGTGGTTGTCTTTGGAGATGCGTAGCTGTGACTAGCGCTGATTTGAAGCAAGAAGTAAAGAAATGCTAACCCCTAGGTGCTCACTAAGGAGACCTGGTTCAGCTTTTCAACCCACCAGTGGCTCCTCAGGAAAAAGACCTAGTAATCTGTTCCCGTCAAGATTACAGCCTAGGAAAACCTATGGGACAGTTCTAGTGTGTCACACATGGCATTGCTATGTGTTGAAAAGCAACTCTACCAGCATGTAGCAACAGCAGGCACAAGCCTTTAATTAAAGCTTTGTTCGCTGCTCTCTGCTGAACCCATTGCCCCATGCCACTCAGAGGAAGTACCATGGGCCGAGCCTGGCACTACCCACCCATTCTCATCACCCACCCTAGTGTGCCCACATATCACCTGGAGGAAGAGGGTCTTGTTAGAAACGCTGATTCTGAGTCCATAGGTCTGGGGTGGGGTTGAGACTTTGCATTTTCAAGAAGCTTCTGGGATGTTGCTGACACCGCTGGGGAACGGTGAGCAGCACAGCTTTCAGGGCTGGGCGTCAGGATTTCTGAGTTCTCTCTGCTCCCTTGCTGATGCTCCACACAACTCTGGATGGTCATTGACAGTCTCTGCGGCTCACCTTCTCCATATACCTTTTCAGAGTGTTGTATTAGGTTGGGATTCCCCACCGACCAGTTGTCTGAGTCATGCAGAGAAGCTTGTTCAGATCCAGTGGTCTAATTCAGCATGTTTTGGTGGAGCACAGCTAGATTTTTAGTGACATGGCTGCTAACCAAAAAGTCAGCAGTTCAAATCCAGCAGCAGCTCGTTGGGAGCCCTGCAGGGCAGTCCTGTAGGGTGTCTGTGGGTCAGAATCAACTTGACAGCAGTGCATGTTGGTAACTGGGTGATTCAGGTGTGGAGCTATTGGGTGCCACCCAATAGGAGGGTCTGGGGTGCTGGGTGACATGTCCTGAGGCTGGTTCCCGGTATTGTTGTTGCCAGATAGAGCAGATGCACTGGCCGGGGAGTGGGCAACAGCTGCCGCGTTCCATCTGCAGCCTGCCTTGCCAGCCAGGTGAGCGGAAGAAGACAGTGAAGGGTATGCCCTGCTGCTGGCACTGCGAGCCCTGCACAGGCTACCAGTACCAGGTGGACCGCTACACCTGTAAGACATGCCCCTACGACATGAGGCCCACGGAGAACCGCACGGGCTGCCGGCCCATCCCCATCATTAAGCTGGAGTGGGACTCCCCATGGGCCGTGCTGCCCCTTTTCCTGGCCGTGGTGGGCATTGCGGCCACGCTCTTCGTGGTGGTCACCTTTGTGCGCTACAACGACACACCCATTGTCAAGGCCTCGGGCCGAGAGCTGAGCTACGTGCTGTTGGCAGGCATCTTCCTGTGCTACGCCACCACCTTCCTGATGATCGCCGAGCCCGACCTGGGCACCTGCTCGCTGCGCCGCATCTTCCTGGGGCTCGGCATGAGCATCAGCTACGCTGCCCTGCTCACCAAGACCAACCGCATCTACCGCATCTTCGAGCAGGGCAAGCGCTCGGTCAGCGCCCCACGCTTCATCAGCCCCGCCTCACAGCTCGCCATCACCTTCAGCCTCATCTCCCTGCAGCTGCTGGGCATCTGCGTGTGGTTTGTGGTGGACCCTTCCCACTCAGTGGTGGACTTTCAGGACCAGCGGACGCTTGACCCCCGCTTCGCCAGGGGTGTCCTCAAGTGTGACATCTCGGACTTGTCTCTCATCTGCCTGCTGGGCTACAGCATGCTGCTCATGGTCACGTGCACCGTGTACGCCATCAAGACGCGCGGCGTGCCCGAGACCTTCAATGAGGCCAAGCCCATTGGCTTCACCATGTACACAACCTGTATTGTTTGGCTTGCTTTTATCCCCATCTTCTTTGGCACCTCACAGTCAGCTGACAAGGTGAGGGGCAGGGGCCGGGGGTGGTGAGGGAGGGCGTGGGGAGGGTGGGATTGTTGTGGAGGGCAACGAGCAGGGGCAGCCTTCTGCCCACTGCCAGGAACGGTGTACTGGCCTCTCCCTGCTCCAGCAATGCCTTCCTTCTTACATCTTTCGGCCTTCTCTCTCACTCCCTGCACATTCTGTTCTGTGGGTTCTGGTTTGTTCTTTCCACTTTTCTTGTTCTCTCCTTCTTACCCTTTTTTTTCTCTCTTCCCCACTCTCTGTCTTATCTATTTTCTTTCTTCTCTCTTCTTTCTTTCCTTACCTCTTTCTATCCTCCTTCCTTCTCTCCCTCCCTCCTTCTCTGCATTCCTGCCTCTCCCACCCCATGTTTTCTTCTCCTTTTCTCTTTCCCTCCTTCCTCTCTCCTTCCTATGCATGCTGCCTGTCTTCTGTTCTTCCTTCTTTTGGGGAATCTCCTTCCCCTTATCTCTCTCCCTAGTTAGTTCTCACCTTCCATTCTGCCCACCCCTTTCTTCTCCCTCCTTCGTCCACTCCTCTCTCTGGGGCCCCTCTCTCCCCTACCCTGATTGGCCCCCAAAGCCCAGGAGCCTAGGCCCTGGCAGTGCCATCAGAGGGCCCTTCCCTTCCTCAACAGGAAGCTGCAGGGGGACAATTTCCTCCTGGATCTGTCTGGCCGTTCTGCCAGCCTGGCCTGAGGCTCTGGCACACTTTTAGCGTCTTGTGGACTCTGCCTGTAGACCAGCCCCTGGTCCAGGCTTCATGTCTAACAATGGGACATGGAGCAAGCCTGCTGGCCTCTTCAGCCTCAGTTTCTTCATCATTAACTTGGTGCCATGACCTTTCCCTGCCTCCCTTACAGAGTGTTGTGACAACCAAACAATGCAATGGATGTAAGAGCAGATTATACCCTGTAAGGGGGCTGGGAAGATGGGAACTGAGGGAGCCAGAGGAGGATGATGGGATGGGGTCAGAGAGGTAACTGGACAGGTGGTATTGGACTAAGAAGGTTGTGGGACAGATGTTGGCTTTTCCTGTGAGTCAGAAGGGGGCCACTGTGGACTCTGAGTAGATGAGAAACACTGTCTGATATGGGTTTGGAAAGAGCCCCCCCCCCGGGGGCTGGGCAGAGCATTTAGGAGGACAACGGCAAGAGCAGGATGACCAGTGCAGGGGTCCCTGTAATAACCTGAGCAAAAGATGATGGTGGCCTCAATGAGGGTGTTGGGTCCCTGATGTGTTTGGAGGTGGAGCTGGCAGTTTCTGATGGATTGCATGTGGGGTGATAGACGAAGAGGAGTCAAGGATGACTCTATGACTCCATGGTTTGTGGTCTAAGCATCAGAAAGAAGAAGTTTCCATGTCCTAAGATGGGGAGGATAATGAGAGGAGTCTTGGCAGAGCAAGAGGTCAGCAGGTCATTTGGACATGCTAAATGTGGGAGGCCCATAGCACATCGAAGGGATGCTGTTGAGTGAATACCTGAAAATTGGTTGAGTCTGGAATTCAGGGATGAGGTCCTGGCTGGAGATGTCACTGTGGGAGTGGTCAGTGTATGGATGGCATTGAAAGCTGTGAGCCTGGGTTTGAGTTGAAGGAGACTTAGTGTTCAGGGAAGCCCCACAGCAGCCTGGTAGGTGTTACTATCCCCATTTATAGAAGAGGACATGGAGCCATTGAGAGGTGAAGTAACTTGTCCAAGGTCACAAAGAACTCCACCTTGAACTCAACAGTTGAACTTGACCTTGCCTGTATTTCAAGAGTATCCCTTTCTACCTAACCCCTAGTCCACACTGTATCCTGCAGCTGTGGTGCACCTAACTGGCCCTAAGACTTCCTTTGTAGATGACCACCCCTTCTCCAAGAGCTCCTCAAGGGTAGGAACTCTATCTTTCACTCTGTATCCCCTGGGTTTGGACCAAGGAGATCTGTGGCATGTCTGCCATTGGTGGTCCTGTGCACTGGGGAGTTCCAAGAAGCAGACACCTGGGGGCGGGCAGTGAAGAGCCTGTGGTCCGAGTGAGACCAGGCCTGGCTCCAGGATGTTAATGCTACCCTGCACACTTAGGCCAAAGCAACTGCTCACCTTTTCCCCCATGCCTACCAGGCCTTCAGGAAGCCCTCCCAGCTGAGGGCAGGTACAGGCAGGGCCTCTATGCCCCTTAGTGCTCATGGGGTCCACAAAGCCAGTGAGGGATGCCACCCTACACCCCAGAGAATTGGCGACTTGATAAATTACCCTCAACAATGCCAGGAGCCCCTTCTTCAGGGATTATAGATCTACAGCTGGAAGGAGGACAGCATGGTGATTAAGTCTCCTCATTCCACCTTCCCATAATTCCCTCCTTCACTTGCCAGCATCTTGATCCCTGGCGTGCTGCCAAAACTTGAGTATCAGACTGTAGTACTTTCAGGTGCTTGGGTCCAGACCTCTCACCCAATTTTTCCAGATGACCCGTTGCCTCTGATTTCTTTGTTTTTAGGAGGCTTCCCTCACCATGAAAGGGAGCCTCTGAGATGATCTTTTCTGAGAGGGCCAAGGACTTACCCGGGCCACAGAGCACGCTGATCTCACCCATGTGATCATGTGAGGTGAAGACCCACCTTTGCACCCAGTGGCCATATGACCTGAGACACACCTGTTTCTTTCTCTGGGATGAGGTGTAGACAAATGAACCCTGAAGTCCCTGTTGGTTCAGAACACCAGGCTTCTCAGAGGCTGGGGCAGTGCTGGGGCTGTTCTTGGGGTGTCTTTGTGCCGTATCACGTCAGGGCTCTAACCTCCCCAGTAGGAGCTGCAGGCATGGCTAGTAGGGGTGTGTGTGCAGATGCAATAGGGTGGAGCTGTGAGGCTTTATGGTGTGTGTACAGAGTGTGTTCATGTACAGAGTGTATGTGTCTGCTTGTGCGTGTACATGGTGAGTGATGGGTGGTGGGCTGTCTGTGTCTGTGAGTGTGTATATGTCTGTGTGTGTGCACGCATATAGATTGGGGATGGGCTGATGTGTGTTTAGGGTTGCTGGTGTATGTATGAGTGTGTATAGCCTGGAGTGTGTGTGTGAGCGTGCACATGCATGCGTGCATATGCACATGTGTATGGGTGTGTGTACAGTTGTGTGTGTGTGTGGACTGGTATATACAGGTATGTTGGTGTGCTCAGGTCTGCATGCATGTGTGTGTGAGTGACTGTAAATATGTGTGTGTGCACTCAGGTACATAAAGAAGTGTGTGTATGTGAGCCCAGGTATGTCTGAACTAGGGGTGAATGTACCACTGTGAGTTCAGGTGTGAGTGTGTGTGCATCTGTATGTAAGTGTGTATGAGCAAACATGTGTGTGCCCGGGCGTGTATGCATCAGCTGAGTGTGTGCCCCTGGGTTCAGGTACTATCGCAGAGTGAAGCTATCTGTGCCGCTCCAGTGAGCAGGCAGATGGATTTCCCAGCATTAGCCTGGATTTCCAGGGCTTAACACCGCGGCTATTGGGCATTACCCTGAGCTGACAAGAGTGGGGTTGCTCCACTGTGTGAGGTTACTGCTCAGCCAGGCTTGGATGAGATGTGGCCAGGAAGCTGGCCAGGTGTGGGAGAAGTTCCTTGTCTGTTCTTTGCAGATTCCAAGGATTCCAATACCCTCCCAGAACTGGCCTAGGCAGAAGCCCAAGGCAGGCGACATTCCTCACCTGACCCTTTCAGAGACCCTCCCACACTGTCCTCACCGGGAAATTCATTATCCATATCTACAGCTGTCCCTTTCTGTGCCTTTTGCCCCACCCAAGGCAGCAACTTTTGCCCTGCCCCATCACACCCAGCTCTGCCACCCTCCTTTCCTCTGGGGAGTAGGCGATAAGTGTAAATCCTTAATGCAGGATACTTCACAGAGGCAGAATGGAGTGCAGCAGCAGCCTGACAAAGAGGGGAGCAGGAACAGTAAAATTTCAGGCACCACTGACTTGGGAGATGGGTGAAATCCATCCATCTGAGAGAGAAGATGAAATCACATCTTGAAGGCCACCTCCCACTCTGCCTTCCTGTAAGCCCCTCATTTATACCTGGGTCTCATCCCCAGGGTTACCTGCCATTTCTAGAGGACTACTGCTTCTCTGAAAATACCACTACACTTTACCACGGTGTAGTGGTAAGGTGCTTTGGCTGCTAACTAGGTTGGCGGTTTAAATCCACCCAGGCACTCCTTGGAAACTCTGTGGTGTATCTCTGCTCTGTCTGCAGAGTTGCTATGAGTTGGAATTGAGTAAAAGGCAGTGGGTTGGGTATGGTTTTTGGTTTACTGCTTCTCTGACAAAGGCTAACTTATTCTTGGTGATGTTGGGTGCAGGGGCTCCAGAAGCAATGCCCTAGCCAAAAGCAGGCTTCAGGTGGTAAGGTGGGAATAGCAGACCTTGCAGCAAGGAGAGAAACTGGAGATGGGCAACCCCACTTCTGCTGTGCATAGGGCTGGCCACCCCCCAGCAGCCCCTACTCTCATGTGACCCAAGGAGCACATGAACATCATGCACCAGCCATGATTCCTTGGATTTTCCTTTGCTTTCCATAGAAAGAATACCCTGAAACTGAGAAGCTATGTGCCTCAAGCATTCTGAGGTGGCTGGAAAAATCCCCAGGGCCCATGCTAGGATGGAGAGACCCCAGCAGCCAGGAGTTCCCCAGAACAGCTTCGCTGGAATTTGATGTTTATAGCCCTCCTTAGATTTTCATTTGTAGAAGGAACCCCTCAGCTGAAAAACAAAGTAGAACAGAACACCTATGGTGGGGTTGGTTACATAATTTGCAGGGCTCAGTGCAAAAGAAAAGCATGAAGTATCTTTTTTTCAACAATTTTTAGGAATTTCAAGATGGTAGCAGAGGAGCATTAAACCAAGTGCAGGGGCCTGCTCAGCTGGGGACACTGTGCAGCTGCGCAGATGGCTCACTTTGGCTGTGTAACCAGAGGGACCCCTGCCGCCTGGGGAGGGAGGAACATGCTGGCACCCCACCGTGGGTCAAGATGGGGTAGAGTCTGGACCCCAGGCTTCCAGCCCCCAATGCAAGGCTGTGTCCCCTGCAAGAGTCACTCTGCCTGGAGAGGTGACCTCTTCCTCGATGGCCACCGGGTCCACAAGGGCCCAGTTGCATCTTCGTCAACTGGGAGTTCAGGTGTGAGTGTGTGTGCATCTGTATGTAAGTGTGTATGAGCAAACATGTGTGTGCCTGGGCGTGTATGCATCACCTGAGTGTGTGCCCCAGGGTTCAGGTACTGTCGCAGAGTGAAGCTATCTGTGAAATTTTACTGTTCCTGCTCCCCTCTTTGTCAGGCTGCTGCTGCACTCCATTCTGCCTCTGTGAAGTATCCTGCATTAAGGATTTACACTTATCGCCTACTCCCCAGAGGAAAGGAGGGTGGCAGAGTTGGGTGTGATGGGGCAGGGCAAAAGTTGTTGCCTTGGCTGGGGCAAAAGGCACAGAAAGGGACAGCTGTAGATATGGATAATGAATTTCCCGGTGAGGACAGTGTGGGAGGGTCTGTGAAAGGGTGGAGACAGAGGCTCTAAGATAGACATCTGACCTGGAAATACTATCCTTATATCCAGGAACCCCCAGTCTGAGAGGAGAGGCTGTCCTGTCCTCAGGGGACCCTGAGGAGTGAGACACACTCCTATCTGTATGGAGCTCCCAGCCTAATAGAGGAGACCCAGAGACTAAGCCCAGATCATTGTTTCCTCCAAGGGATCCATTATGATAGTCAGAAGCCTTTCCTACCACCTACCTTGACCACTGACCCATGTCATGGGGCAGAAGAGAGGCCAGCAGCCTCCCACAACCTTGTCATGGCCTTCTGGATGTCCAGGTGCTAGGGAGAAGCTCTGTGCCCCTGGGTGAAAGTGTGACTATGTGTGAGTTCTGGGGAGTGTCTGTGTCTGGAGAGGTGTGAGCTCCCTAGGGAACTGGCTGCAGTTTCCTCTGGGCTTGTGACATTTTCCTGAATGGTGGCAAATGAAACAACCTCGTCATGCTCCCAGCCTCCCTCCTTCCCTCTGGAGTCCAGCTTGAGCTGGGCCACCACAGCCCAGAGGTGTGACTTGGAGGACCTATCAGCTCATTGGCTTGAGAAGAGTGTGGCTGTCTGGTGTGCCCCCATGTCCCCTCCCCTGCTTGCAACCACTAAGAACAAGTTCCATGTGGATTCACAGTTTATGCTTGGGGTAGCCTCATGGTTTGAGTGAGGTATAGGCTATTATTCCATTGTACTGATGAGGAAACTGAGGCCCAGGGAGGGGGTAGGACTTCCCCAGGTCACACAGTCTCCAGTTTGTGTCTAGCTCTTTGCTTCTAGGCCCTAAAGCTTCTCCAGCCCCTCCCTGCCCAAAAGGTAGGAAACCTGGGAGAGGTGGCTGGAAGCGAAGGCCTTCTGATCTAGGGTCATGAGGCATTTATGGAGGGAGCAGGAAATAGGGAGGAATATGAGAATGGGAAGACTTGCTTCTTCCCCTCAAGAGATTACCAGAGAATCAAGGGTCCCTGTGACTTCAGGGAGCAAGTCTATACCGGTGTCTGCACTGCTGGTCTAGTTGCAAGGAATGTAGGATGCCGTGGAGGGTCGCAGAGAGCCAGAGATCAGAGAAGCCTTCCTAGAAGAGATGGCACATTAGCCCAACTCCAGGAGTGTGTGTGTTAGAGGGTCCGGCCAAGAAACAGCAGATCAGCATAGGGAGTAGAACATTTCCTGTCCCCCGGAGTCCAGACCTGGGGAGCCAAGCTTGGGTTCCCCTTGGGCACCACCCTGGCCCAGGGGGGCCAGAGAGGCAGCTCAGCCCTGGGAGGACAAGGAGGGAGAGTAGGTGGGAAGAGGATCCCAGAGAGGAGCACTGGGAATTGTTGGGCCCTGCTTGGAAGTTCCCACTGTTGGAGAATGGATTATCCGACACCCAGATTAATGGGCTTTCATTTTGCTAAACATCTGTCACTGTTAGTGCTGGCGAGTGAGCATGAAATGAGCTTTGACTGTGCCGCCACCATGGATCTTACTGGGCACTGTGGCTCCCACATCACTGGTCTGCTCAGCACGGGGTGGCATTTGAGGGGTGGCAGTCACTGAGTGGGAGGCTGGGTCCAAGAGGCTATGTGGCATAGGCAAGTCAGCAGGTGCTCATCACCCAGCCCCGTGCAGATTCTTGGCGATGGTCAGCTGTGGACCTCCGAGGGACTCTTCCTGCAGAAGTCTCCCCTGAAGAGCGTACAATAATCACAAGCTCTTATAGGGCACTTACCATGTGCCTTTGGCATTGTTTTACATACTTCTTAACATTTGTTAAGTCTTTTAATCCTAACACCAGCCCTATGAAGAAAGTACTGTAATTACCATGCCCAAATTATACATGAGGAAACTGAGTCCTAAGGATGTGATTTGTCCAAGACTGCCTTGCCAGAAGTGATGGAACCAGTATGTGAACCCTTGAATTCTGGTCTAAAGTGCTACCTTGTCACCATCACATCACACTCTTTGGCTGAAGCCAGCGGGGCACAGGGCGGGTGTCCTCCGGTCTGTCTCCATGGTGTCTGTATCCTGCGTGGGCGCTGGGTGGGGTCATGGTCCAGCAAGGCCCAGGCAGAGCTGGCTCTGACGCTGCCCCCGGCCCGCCCCCAGCTGTACATCCAGACGACGACGCTGACGGTCTCGGTGAGTCTGAGCGCCTCGGTGTCCCTGGGGATGCTCTACATGCCCAAGGTCTACATCATCCTCTTCCACCCGGAGCAGAACGTGCCCAAGCGCAAGCGCAGTCTCAAAGCTGTTGTCACCGCGGCCACCATGTCCAACAAGTTCACCCAGAAAGGCAACTTCCGACCCAACGGAGAGGCCAAGTCGGAGCTCTGCGAGAACCTCGAGGCGCCAGGTGAGCTCATGACTCCGCCCCTTTCCACATGGGCTCGCCCAAGCTCCGCCCCCTACCTGGAGAATGTCGGGGAGAGCACTGGGCTGGTTGCAGCCCTGCCCCAGGCTGATCACACTACATCCCTAGCCTTGCCTTCTCGGGGAGGGTGGAGAGGAGGTCACTGACAGAACCCTGTGGCCCGAGGGAGCTCAGAGATAAACTTGAGGTACCGGGTACCCTGTCTGTCCCACTCCTTCTGGTACCTTTGACAGAACCTCAGGTCACCTGTCCCACCCCACTGTGTACATGCTTTTCCAGGGATCTCTGTCCCATGCAGGGTGAGTGTTTTTTTGGAGGGTCCCTAATTTCTGTAGGGTGACATGAAATCCTGGAATTTGTCAGCCCTGGAGTCCGTAAAGAGCATCCAGTGGTGCGGTGGTTAAACACTGAGCAGGTAACAGAAAGGTCTGTGGTTTGAACCCACCAGCTGCCCTTTGGAAGAAAAATGTGGCAGTCTGCTGCTGTAAAGATTTACTGCCTTGGAAACCCCATGGGGGCTGTTCTCCTCTGTCCTATAGCACTGCTGTGAGTTGGCATTGACTCCGATGTGAAGGGTTTAGGGTCCTCGTCTTTGCCTGACCTCTTTAAGTCCCTCTGGGAAGCAGGGGTTGTCTGGAGAGCCCCTTCGCACACAGGAAGGGGAGGTTCTGCTGCCAAAGCAACCGTAACACCCCGGCTTGGCTTGGTCCAGCTGCCCCCTAGCAGGGCCTCAAGAGACTGGGAACCCACCAAGTGGCTAGGCAGGGCCAGGCCAAGTAAGTGAGGGGGCCAGGATGGAGCAGCGTGTCCTGAGGGGGGTGATCTTGGTGGTAGAGGTGATCTCGGCGGTAGAAAGGGTGGCAACTGTAAGACAGGAGGGGCCAACCCAAGGCCTGGGCAGGACAGGGCCCTCTGGACTGGTTACGGGAAGGCAGCAGGGCCACCGTGTTTGCCAACTCCTTTTTTCTTCCTGAAGCCAGCCCTCTGTAGGTGAGAGGAGATGTACAGGGAGGGGCAGGGGATGTGAGGGACAAGTCTGCGCCCTCACTCAACCCCAGGTCCTTGATACTCTCAGAGGGGACAAACAAGTGCTAGTGGTGACCATTTCTTGAACCCTACCATGGGCCATGTTTATCCTCACTGCAACCTTGAAAGGCAGGTGTTTTCATCACATGGATAATGCAATAAGAGAACAGATGGTCAGTGAGGCCACATGGCCAACAGGTGTCAGGGCCAGGGCTTGACATATGCTGTGGTCTCCTTGCCACCTTTGAGTTCTCAGAGAGGCCTTTGCCTCAGGGTTAGCCTCAGACACTGCAGCCTGTGGCGTGGGCCTCCATGGGCTTCCCTTCAGGCTACTCAGGGCAGGGAGTGGACCTCTGGGCCTTCTCCGGACCTGAGGAGTGCCGTGGCCACCCCAGCCCCACTGCAGACTTTGGCTTCCTCCCTGGACACTCTGTAAATGGCCCAAGTGGTTTTAATGGCAGCTCCTCTTGCCTCCTCTCTTCACGGAAAGTTTGGGGGACCTCTGTTGCTGGGAGAAGGGAGGAGATACCCCCTCAGCCCTCTAGAGTTTTCGACCTGGGTGTTGGCACTCTGTCTTCCCTCCAGTGTGGGGGAAAGGCCAGACAGGAACATTTTTGAGGGAAGCAGGAGGGATAAGTCTAGACTACAGGAAGGCCCAAAGCAGACACTCCAGAGGAGGCCCTACCCCTACCCCCAAAGGAGAAGCAGGCAACTGTTCCACCCCCATATGTTTGGGCTGGAGGTGAAGGACAGAGTAAACAGGTGTCCTCTTACAGGGTTCCTGCTGTGGGTTCAGGGTGATGCATCATCTCTTCCATGCAGGGAACATTAACTGTGTAAAGGAGTGAAGTCCTTTCTCAGAAGCAAACAGGGTTTTTCATGTCCCACAGCTTCTCCCCTTTTGAGTGATCGTTACAGCAGAGAGGGTGAGTGACTCTCCTGAGGTCGCACAGCAAGGTGGTGGCTGGCTGGCCTCTGTCCCCCCATCAGGTATTTCATATGGCTGTCCTGTTTCTGGGGTCCCATCCTCTGCAGTGGGCGAGCAGTACAGATGGTTTCTTCCACTCCTCTCTCTGAGTGACATCTGCTGGTTACTCTGCGTGTGTCTTGTCCCCCACTCCCTCATGACCTCTGCTTTCTTTCCAATCTTGCTGACCTTTCAGGACACCAGTTTCTTCCCATACAGCCCTGGGGGTCCCTTCAGGTGCTCCTCACAGAATGTCCTCCCAGGGCTCCCCACCTCAGGCCTTTTGTGCCTGTATGGGTGACCACAAACCCTGAGGAAGCCCCCAAGCAGACCTTTTCCTGAACACTAACTTCCTCTCTGCTCACCTGCCCTGTATTCCTTTTCCTCCTGTGGAGAGTCGCCTTTCCTCTGTCCTGTTCCTTCAAAGCCTGTCAATGCCAGCTCCTCTCCGGTGCTTTGAGGGCTAGTGAGCATTAGCTTTTCTGAGAGCATGGCGTCTAGCTGGAGATAACCCTAACCTCACAGGGTGACCCTTATGCTTCTGGCGCAGGTCAGAGGGAATTATGGGGGCAGTGGCCTCCACAGAGAGCTCTGACAGCACCATGCTGACATTTGCCACCTCTGCCTCTGCTTGGTCTGGGCATCTGGGATAGGGGACAGTTTCTGTCCTGACCAGATGAGGAGGGCTATGGAGGCATAGAGAGAGGAGATCTAGATACCCAGTCCCTGCTTCCTGCAGGGAAGGATGAGAGCTCTTCCCCCACCCCCAGCCAAAGCCAAAGGCCAGCGCCCTTTGTCCTCACTGTCTCTCAACTCATTGACAACAGGGGCCATGGAGGTGCCAGCTGGGATACAAGTGATTAATTCTGGGGACAGCCAGACTGGGGTTGTGTGAGCAGAGGAGTGGGGAGGTGTCACTCCTGTGGAGCAGGGACATTTTTCACTCTGTCACTGGCAGGCCACGTATCTTTAAACAAACAATGGAATAAATAATTCAGGTGCCTGATTGCAGGCAGATTGGGCTCCGAGACAGAGGGGCGACAAATGGGAGCTGTCAGCTCGTGCCTGCCGCTGCCCGGCTAATTGTTATCTGAGACAGGGTGACAGAAGACGCGCAGTAAGGGCCTCTTGTCAGCAGCAGGCCGGGGTGGGTGGCTGAGTTCAGGGGCCACTTCTCCCTTGTACCTCCTCCTCTCTGACATACTGGGGATGCCCCTGTAATATCACTGTCACCATCCTGCCGTCATCGTTGCGCTTACGTTAGCCCTGCCCTTTTGCCCTTTTAGCATCTTGCAGGGCTCAAAATGTGTTCCCATTGGTCCTTTACCCAAGAGCCAGCTGAGGATTTATTATCAATCCCATTTTTACAGATGAGAGAATGGAGGCTTGTTGGAGCAGACTTGTTGTTTTTGCTTTCCAAATAGTGAGGCTTAGTCAAAGGGCTTTCCAAATAGTGAGGCTTAGTCAAAGGGCTCTGGGATTCCCGGCTGGTGGCTGAGGGTTGACTGTCCCGCTCCACTCCTTTCTGGAGTCCGTGAGTTGAATTTTCCAGAGAAGGCGGCTCCGGCCCTCTCTAGCCTGGTTGGCCGGCCCGGCAGCCACGTCCTGACTGTCATTTGCCTGTAGTCTGTGGAGACTGTGCTGCTGCTGTTCGCTTGCTATTGCTGAGCTTTCCCTTCACCTCTGCACCCAGAGCCACTGAGGGGTTTTACAGGTTAGGAAATGCAATTTTATCAGTTCACCCAGGGGATGATGTAGCCCCAGGGAATTGATTCTCACCAGCTGTGCCTACAGGGGAGAGATTTGCAGAGCAGAGCACAGAGCACCACCAGCCTCTTTTTCTGACAGTGGGAGATGGGTGGGTGGGGAACCCCTCAGAAAAAGTCTAGGGGAAAGGGGCCTCCCCTCTTGTGTTACAGGCAGGGAAACTGAGGCTCAGCAGCGAGGAAAAGACCCTGTGTAGGGTCACAGAGGGAATCTGAGACCTTGTTAGAAGTAACATCCAGGCTTTTGCCTCTAGAATGTTGTCTGCTTGTCCTCACACCTCCCTTCCAGAACCATCTGTCATCCTTAGGTGTCCCAGCCTCGAGCTGCCCAGCTCACTTCTCTGAGTGCACCCCATCACCCGGGCTACCTCCTGGATGCTGCTCCATCTAAACTGACTTGTCCCTTATGCCTCCCTTTGGTCATCCAGTGCTCTGAAGGGAGGTCGGCCACTTTAGAATGAACTTGGAGATTCTTTGTAAACTATAGGATGCTATACTGAGTTCCTTTTCTTTTCCTAGATGTTGTGGGGTCCATTTCCTTCCATTAGCACCTATCCAGGTAGCACTTAAAGCTTGAAACTTCCCTGCCATTGCTCACCCTCTACTTGAATATTTCTGTGGACAGAGAGCTCACTACCACATAAGGCTGCCCACTCCACACTTAGTTCTTCCTTAATCTGAGGTGAACTGTGACCCTCATGCCTCACCACTGATCCCATGGAGTGTCTCTTTGCTCTTAAGTTTGCTTCTTTCCACACAAGATGGTTCTTAGATAGTTGAACACAGCAACTCTGCCCTTATTAGTGGGCTTCAGTAGGTGCAGCTATGATGAAGAGGCCCCAGAAGAGTGGCTCAAATAATGCAGATGTCTAATCTTCTCTCACTTAATAGTAAGTGGAAGGTGGGCAGGAGCCAAGGACCCAGGTTCTTTCCATCTTGTTGCTCCCTCAGCTCCCTGAGGGTCATCTTAGATCTGATGGTTGAAACCAGCTGACCTACACATCTGATCTGCCTATAGAAGGGAAAGGAGAGCAAGAGCAAGAGCAAGAGCAAGGCAAACAAAACTCCCATCATAATTAAATGATAAGAAAGTTGCACACTGCCCTTTTTACTCACATCTTGTTGGTGAGAATATAGTCACATGGGCTCATACTTAGCTGCAAGGGAGGCTGGGAAATGTAATTCTTAATTCAGTAGTCATGTGACCAGCAAAACATGGGAGAGAGGAGTAGAAGGGATGACTTGTAGTCTATCGTACTGCTCCTCTGGTGTCCTCTTCTTCAGGCCAATCGTCCAGCAGATGGGTCCTCCCTCTTGGAGCTGACAGAATCTGACAGTGAATGAGAGCAGCTTTATGACAAAGGGCATCATGATTTTCTCCCATCTAGCCTCCTGTCTCCATACCAGCAGACCAAGCACAATGCCACATGTTATTGCCACTGAGAAGGACCCCTCCACCTCCTAAGAAGGCCCTAAACCCCGGCGGGCAAGGACATGGCAATGGGTCATGGGGCAGATCCGAGAACAAGTCAGGTTCCTTCCAACTCTGGTCCAGTTCCTCATCTGTCAAATGAAATACTCCCACCACCAGTTGCCGTGGACTCACCTCTGACTCATGGTGATCCCATGTGTGTCAGAATATAGCTCCTCCAAAGGACTTTTCTGGCTGATTTGGGAAGCGGATCACTAAGAATTTCTTCCAAGACTCCTTTGGGTGGACTTGAAACTCCAATTTTCAATTAACAGCCAAATGATGTACATTAACTGCTTGTACCACTCAAAATAAGATTTGACCTCTTCACTTGGCCTTTGTGATGTCTGAATTTGGTAGAGTTCAGGGAGGCGAGTTGAACACTCATTGCTGCCCATGAAAACTGATATCACCACCAGCTGTGGAACCGTCATTGGGCCAGGCCTAGTGGAGGAAGGGTGCTAGATATGACTAGTAAATGGGAAATACTTGGACACACAACCTTGCCCCAAACGTGGGATGCGTGAGGACCAGAGGGACAGTTGCTGGTAAGGGAACCTCAAGACTGAGGCCAGACAGGGGCACCAAGAAACAGAAAGGGCATGTTCAGTAATGGAAGCAATCCAGGAAGATTTATATTTCTTTGGGAATTGGGGGCAGAGACTGGATCAATCACCTGCCTCAGTTTACAACCAGAGTCATCCTTGGTGCTTGCAAGGCCCCTCTCTTGTCTTAATTATTTATTTCCTGTGTCCATATTCCCTACTCCCTTCTCTTTCCCTTAGACTACCACCCTAATACGCTTAATGTACCTTCTTTTCATGTTCTTGCAAAATGTGCATTGTTGAACTTCTAAAAAAAACTTCCCTTTGGTAATATTTTAAGATTATGTAATTATGTCATAAATAAAAGTGATCCTTTTCAAATACGGTGGAGGCAGGAGGAGGCAGGGGTTCCAGGGTGGGGAGGCTTTTGTGAGGGAGTGAAATTTGGGAAGGGGTGCTCAGTCAGTGGTAAGAGGGCACCAGCCACCCTGAAGGAGAGGATGTGGCAGTCTGCTGCTGTTGAGATTTCAGCGTTGGGAACACTAGGGGCAGTTCTGTTGTGTCCTATAGGGTCACTACGAGTTGGAATCGACTCTCTGGCACCAGGTTTTTGTTCGTGTGGCTTAAAGAGTGGGTCATAGCTAGAGAGACCAAGCAAGAATGGACAGGTGCCCAGGCAGGCTATGTAACATAAGCAATGGCGTGGAGGTGAGAACACTGTATCTGTGGAGAGAGCTGGGCCCCAGCCAGGAGGATGACAGTCAGAGAAGTGACTGGGAGGACTCATGGCCCTGGCACATGGTTTTGCGGAATGTCAGCTGCTCCCTTCTAGAGTCTGTATACTTGTGCAGAGTGGCACCCTCGTGGGGAGGGTTCTGACAACACCACCCCTAACTCCTGGATGTCCCTCATCTCTCTCCTTCCAGCACTGGCCACCAAACAGACCTATGTCACTTACACCAACCATGCAATCTAATGAGGCCGTGGGAGCTGAGCAGCAGAAGGAGGACCCGAGACCCTTGTGGATGGTGGATCGGGCCAGGGCCACGTCCAGGGGCCTCGCCGATGTCCTGCCTGCCCGTGTGTGCCCACGGACATGGCTTGGTGCTGAGGACAGCAGAGCCCCCAGCAGTCACTGCTGGGCAGCCTGGGCAAGCTGGGTGAGCAGCAGGAGGGGGACAAGGGGCCGAGGCACCTCAAGTTGCCCCAAGAACCTGAGACCATTGTCTCTCTGGCCCCAAATCACTGGGGCTCAGGTATGTGGGACCAGGGTTGGCTTATCTCTGCCCCTCCCTTCCCGTCTGTTCAGTGGGCGAGTTTTCTGTCTCCATCCTTGGCTTTATTTCTTCTTATCTTGTTGTGTTGCTGTCACTTATCTCTCTGTATCTCTGAGCTCTCCGCTTTTTCTGTACCTCCTCCTTTCTTTCTGCATCTTGCTCCCCACCCACCTCATTCACTCTCCATCCCCAGGTCTGTTTGTATTTCTCTTATTCTCCATTTATGTCTCTCCTGTGCTGTGTTTTCCTTTCCTGTCCTCCTCACCCCTACTCCTGGTGTTCAGTTACATCTATGCCCCGCCCTGTCGCAAGTCACCAAACCTCATATGTCTTCGCAAAAGAGAGAAAAGGAAAAAAAATCAAAACACAGAAAAACCAAAACCAAAACAAATCTTGAGTGTGTTGCAAAGTGCTGCGTCCTCCTGGTGGCCTCTGTGTGTGTCCCCATGGCCCGCAGCCTGCCCGCCTGCCCCACCCCCACGCCGTCTCCCACGTGTCCTGCCCGCCTGCCCGCCTGCCCCTCCTGCTGATGACATGGAGTTCAGTGCCTGGGTGTTGGGTGATGGTTACTGATGACAATGTGTAGCGCATGATTGTTTTTATACCGAGAACATTTCTAATAAAAATAAACACATGGTTTTGCACCCTGGCTCCACATCCAGTGGGGGTCCCCAGCAGCGGGACCACGGGCTCAACCTGAGGCAGAAGGGAAGGCATTAGAGGGAAGGAGGAGCTGGGTGATGGAGATGCCTTTCTTGGCGGCCAGCAGATGCTGCTCCCTGGGCTGGGGATGAGTGGTTCTGAGGCAGGGCTTGGGGGGCAGGGTAGGGTATGTGTGTGTGTGTGTGTGTGTAGGTTTCCAGGTAAGGGACTGGGACACTGAAGATTTTGGCAAGCAGAACCTGGTGGTCCTCTAACCAGTCCCCACTCTGCAGCCCTGGTGGGTACCATTTATCCTCTACCTGTCTTCTCTTACATCTTCTGCCCTGGGGACCCACACACCCCCTCAGCTTCTTCCAGACAGGAAGTTCTTCTCATGAGAAACTGGCTTTCTGGGATATCACCACCCACAGCTGCCTCTCCTGCTTATCTTGTGTTCAAGTCTCAGGTGCCAGGAGGATGTACATCTGTACTGGTGGTCAGAGTATGCGGCATGTGTCCATTTGGGTCTTTGACTGTATCTGGGTCCCCAGGTCCACAGTGGCACAGGTGTGTAGGGGATGTGGTCAGTCACCTCAGCCTGTATCTGTATGTGTGAATGTCTGTGCGTGTGTGTCCTGTGGCTGTCTGTCTTTGCTCTTGGCATCTCCAAATACACACTTGTCTTGTGTGAGTGGTGGGATTACCTATCAGTTTAGCTGGAATGGATGTGAGTTAACATCACACTCATGTCATCAGGACTGCTGCCCCAGGCTGGTGGCTGCTGTGCCAGTGTGTGCTCACCACAGCTGGCTTCTTGGCAGGTTGGGAGGTGGGGACTGGCTGGCTGAGGGGCTGGGCCCTGCCAGGGGGAAATTATAGAGCCTGAGACACAATGAGGCCGCAGCAGCTGGAACCCAGCCTGCCTGTGCTGCCCCCTCCAACCCCGCCCCTGCCCCATCTCCAGGGCTGGTACCTCCCACCTCATGCTGGCTGATGGGTGCAGGCATGGTGAGGGACTGAGTGTGTTTGGGGGGTTGTAGAGGAGAGGCTGGGAGCATTAACTCCTGCCAGACGTTAGTGTTCCTGAGAAGTCCATCCTTACTTCTGGCAGTGCAGGGGTCTCAAACATACGTGTGCTCAGGGAATCTCTTCCCTGAGGGTCTGTGTGAGACTGTGTGTATGCAGCATGTGGCACCTAGTATATGGTCAATAAATACTCGTGTAAGGGAAGGGGAGGAAAGAGTGCCTCTCATTGTCTTGCTTTGGCAGGATGGTGACTTGGACCACCACCATAATAGACACCCTGTAGCCACAGTTGGGAAATTCTGGTGGCCTAGTGGTTAAGAGCTATGGCTGTTAAACCCTGTAGGGGAGTTCCACTCTGTCCTGTAAGGTCACTGTGAGTCAGACTTGACTCGATAGCTACAGGCTATTTTTTTTTTTCCTTTAAGCCACAGTTGGGCAAAACCAGTTGTTTGACCAGGGATATTGTGAGAAGCTTCCAGGGCAGTGTGTATATGTATGTGGTGTGTGTGTAGATTAATATGGTAGGATGGGGTCTGGCCAGCTCTCCCCCTTGGTCATTCTGTGACACCCTTCCCCCTGAGCCAGCCTGGCCACTTTGTCCCCTCCGGTCCACTTCCCTCTTGAGGTGGTTGAGGCTCTGAGGGCCTGGCTTGGAACCCGAAAGTTTGATGCTGAGCCCAGGACCTTCTCAGGTGCTCCCCTCATGTGTGAAGCCTCACATCTGGGACGGTGAAGGCACCTTCTGTGGGAATTCTTCAGATTCCTGAGTGGGAGAATCACCTTTTTCTCCAAAGAGTCCCATCCCTCTGTTCCCCTTGGCACTCAGGACCGCTCACTGGGGAGGCTCCCCCTACCCAGTGGGAGGGGACCCAAGGCCAGCCTTCGAGGCCTGGGGCTGAGGGGCAAGGCTGAGGGAGCAGGGCAGAGCCCAGCAAGCTCAGGATTCCGGGGCTCAAGCCTGTCAGGTATCTCTCAGGGTGATCTAGCCCACCCTGCCTGGGGCTCTGAGAAGGGTGCTGAGACCCAGCCCTCAAGGGGCTGTCACTCCGATGGGGAAGACACAGCTTTCAGGCAGCCAAACAGCCCAGAGATGCTGAGGGTCCCACAGTAAAATAATGATTACAAAACTGTTGGTTACCTAGGGAGGTCTTGGGTGGAGTGTGAATTCTAAAATGATGGGGCAGGAGTGGTATACTGAGGAGCGGGCAGTGGGTTCTTTGGAAGTTTGGAAGTCAGGCCTGCTCCAGTGTTTCATCTAGAAGGTGCCAGCCAGTAAAGCCGGGACTGAGGGTCCCTCATGGATGGGAAAGGCCTGGGGCCCTTCTTGGGCCTTCTATCTCTCTTCCTAAATTACTAACTAACACCTGGGGTTCCTGTGGGGCCCTCCGGAAATGTGCATGTGTGCTCAGTGTGGTCAGATATTTCATGTTTCAGCAAGATGAGGGTTTTGGAGGGTCTAGAGGGCCCCCAGAGACCTTGGCTTTGCAGAAGGACCTCTGAGAGCTCTGCTAGACTCTGTTCTCAGTGTTGTCCTCTCAGGGCCTGGCCACACGGCAGGAGGCCTAGAGGAGAGATGTTACAGACCCCAGGGCTGCAGTGTCCTCAGGGGTGGGTGGAGATTGTACTGCACAAAGCCTGCACTCTCAAGCCAACACCAGAACTTGTAAACAATATAGATGCCTGGGCCCTTCCTCAAGTCAGTTGGACTTGAATCTCAGTGAGCTGGCTGGCGGATGGATGTGTTTAAAAACTCCCCGAGGGATTTTGCTCTTTAGCTAAGATTCCATTGAGAACCCTGACCAGCTGAAGCGGCGGCTTCCACATGTCCCTGTTGCGGACCCCTGTCTTTAAACCAGTGGTGCTCAACACCTGGTCCTCAGACCAGCGGCAGCAGCAGCACACTTGGGAACTTGTCAGAAACGCAGACTGTGGGCTTGACCCCAGATCCCCTGACTGGGAAGCCCTAGAGGTGAGGTCCAGCAGTTGGTTGGAGAACCACTGTCAAAAACTAACGACACGTTTCGAGGCCATCAAGTGTGGTTCATTTTGGCAGGGGAGCGTTTGAGGGGAAGAAGTCGAGGCCTAGGTTTACCAGGGACTTGGAAGTTCCAGGGACTCAGGACTCTTCGACACTAAAACCAGGAAAGTTCTGGACAACCAAGACGAATTGGTCACCATATCAGTTCTCTTTCATTAATCATTTCCTCAACCCACTGCTGTCGAGTTGATTTCAAACCATAGGACAGAGTAGAACTGACTTATACAGTTTCCAAGGTTATTAATTTTTACAGAAACTTACTGCCACATCTTCCTCCTGCAGAGTGGCAGGTGGGTTCATACTGTTGACCTTCGACCTTTGTTTAGCAGCCGAAGACTTCAACCACTGCTCCACCAAGGTTCTGTCTATTTATTCAACAGATATTGAGAACCTACCATGGTCCCTGGACCCCTGGTAGCAAAGTGGTCAAGAGCTTGGCTGCTCATCAAAAAGTCAGCAGTCTGAATCCAGCAGCCGCTCCTTGGAAACTATGAGGCAGTTCTACTCTGTCCTACAGGATAGCTATGAGTCAGAATACTTGACGGCTATGGGCTTGGCTTGGATTTATGGGCCAAACCCTAGGTACACAGTTTGGGAATAAAACAGATGTAGCACAAGATCTTGAGGTTTCAGAGGCCAAGAGGAGACAAAAACGTTCAGTCAAGAGCTGGTCCAGCCTCAAACTCAAGACACAATTCAGTGACGGGACCAGGCTGGTCAGCTTTCTACCTATCCTGAGCAGGAAGCCTCTGAGCTACAAGGCCAGCTAGGCACCAAGACCCCTCGTGGAACTCCTTGGACCCTGGGAAACCCAGCTGCAAAAGCAGTGGGCAAACTAGAGGCTCAGGTTCCTTCGACCTCAGATGGGCCAGTTCTGAGTTCTAATGCCTCATTTTTTTGTTCCTCATGTCTTAGAGACAGAGGCAAAGGAGGCGAGGGTCCAGGGAGAGATTTTAGGGAGCCAGCAGAAGATACTGAGCTTCTAGGTGGCTGTGTGGTCCCTCTCCCCAGTCAGAGGATGGGTCGTGGATCATTTTGTTTGATGTTCTCTGTGGGGTCTCTTTGTGCCCTCCTCCCAGCTCAGTTACTATCTGCTCACTGAACATGGAGGGGAGACTGAGGTGCTCTCCCTGGCCCTTGGGCTCCTCTCTGCCCTCCTGCCTGCCTTGTGCCACCCAGCCTGGCCCTGTAGGGCTTGGTCCAGCACTCCGAGCCTCGCAGGGCCAGGCCTCTGTTCTCTACCTAGACAGCCAGCACTGAGTGGTACAAGGTGCCAAAATCTCACTTTAGTTGGCAAAAGTAGCAATTAGCATCTAATGAGGCTTCTTGCTTTATTTTTAGGTAACCTCGAAGTCCTGCCTGTGTAATTCAGCCCGCCATTGCTCGGCAGATAATTAAAGCATGTCACCATAATTTGCTTTTTTCTTTTTTTTATAAAGCCCTGCAATTATGTTTTTTATTGCTAGTGAGAGGAAAAAAGAGAGGGAAAGAAAACAAAGAGAGGTGGGGTTGGGTAGGAAATGGGGCTTGGCCAGTTCATCCGGGACTCCTCCCATCTCACCAGCAGAGCTGGATGTCCCATTCTGTGTACAGATACCCACCCTGGGGTCCTATGTAGCTCCCAGGGTCTGCTTTAGGTACTTCCTTCCTTAGACCTCTTCTTGTTGGCTGTACCCTGTCCACACTTTTGGAGTCCTGCTCTTCCAGGTTTGGATGGGGGCCCTCCTCTTCTCCCCACTCTCTTCATAAAACCAGCCCAAATTTGATTCTAAATAACCCAGTGGGCAGAGACAAGGGAAAACCGAGTGGTCATAAACTGATGATTCTTGAGCGACTGTGGGCACATGGTTTGCATATGTTTGAAAGTTTTACAGTAAAAAGTTAAATAAAAATCTACTCTCAGGCAGAAATCTGCTGACATTATATCTGCTCTCAAGGGTGTGACTTGATGGTTTTTCTCTCTAACTGTGAGGTGAAGGCTGTCCAGAAACACATTTCAGTCCTTATGTTTATGCTGGTGAATGGTGACGGTGGAAATCTATCTGGGGCAGCAGAAATCAGAACCTCCAAGCTTCCAGCCATGCTGGGTATAGGCAGGGCAGCTGCCCATGTGGTTTGAGGGAGCCCGCTGCCACAGAACATCTTCCCAAACACTGGCTCCTCTGTCTAACATCCTGCCATTAAAGTTTTAGGCCTCTGCTGAGACCAGAAGAACTAGATGGTGCCCAGCTACCACCAATGACTACCTCAACAGGGAACACAACAGAGGATCCTTGACAGAGCAGGAGAAAAATGGGGTGCGGAGCTCAAATTCTAGTAAAAAGGCCAGACTCAAGGGTCTGACTGGGACTAGAGGAAGCCAGGAAGACATGGCTTCTGGATTCTGTTAGCCCAGAACTGATACCTTTCACAAAGCCAACTCTTCAGACGCAGTAGGTTGGATTATAAGCCACAAAATTATACTTGTGAAGAGAGTGTTTCCTAGCTAAAGTAGATCCAAAGCAAATCCCCTGTTGCTGAGTCAATTCCAACTTATAGTGATCCTGTGGGATGGCACAGAACTGCCCCATAGAGTTTCCAAGGAGTGCCTGGTGGATTCAAACTGCTGACCGTCTGTTAGCATCAATAGCCCTTAACCACTACACCACTAGGGTTTCTAGCCAAAGTAGATGCAGGAAGCTAAATGGGTAGCTCCTGTCTGGAGGCAGGATGGGAAGGCAGAAAGGGACGGAAGCAGACTGAGTGGACATGGGAGACGTAGAGTGGAAAGGAGGGGTGTGCTCTCCCGTTACAGGGAGAGCAACTAGGGTTGCATAGCAATATATGCATAAATTTTTATACGAGAAACTAACTTGAACTATAAACTTTCACTTAAAACATAAAAAAAAAAAAAAGGGAAACTGTTAACTCAGCAATTAAAGAAAAAGTTTTAGGCCTCTGGGCCAAGATGTGTTCTCCCAGTACACATCACCCAGTTATGCTGGAGTGAGGCAGCCATGCTGGAGTCAAGCATTGAGACATCAGCTGCCCCCAAAGCAGGGGATAGGAGACAGGTAAGTTTTGAAAGACTTGGTTTTGAAAGAGCGTTTTTGATTCCCTAACTCAAGTAGCAGCTCCCCGCCCAAAGCCAAGCCACATTCACTGCTGTTGCATGACCCTATAGGACAGAGCAGAACTGCCCCTTGGAGTCTCCAAGGCTGTAATCTTTACAGAAACAGATAGCCTCATTTTTCTCCCATGAATCAGCTGGTGGGTTTGAACCTCCAGCCTTTTGGTCTGTGGTGAAGTGCTTAACCACTGTGCAACCAGCTCCTTAGCAGCTCCTCTAATCCACTGCCATTGAGTCAATTCTGACCCATAGCAACCGTATACAGTTTGCAAGGTGCTAAATCTTTATACAGAAGCTGACTGTCATATCTCCCATAGAGAGGCTGGTGAGTTCAAACCAATGACCTTTCAGTTAGCAGTCGAGTGTTTAACTACTGTGCCACCAGGGCTCTTCTTCTCAACCCCAGACACCTTACCATGTTCATGTCAATTTGCTTACTATCTTCAACTTTCCAGAAGAATGTCAGCCCCCACCAGGGCAGATAATTTTGTCCCTTTGATTACAGCTAAAATCCTACTGCCTAGCATAGTTCCTGGAACAATAGGCTTACCATAAATATTACTGAATGAATGAATTAGTAGGGGGAGAGGGGGGGAGGCTGGACTGGATACATAAAAAACACAAGACCAAACCCAATGTTGTGGAGTCAGTTCTGACTCATGGTGACCCCCATGTGTGTCTGAATAGAACTGCTCTATAGGGTTTTCAATAGTTGACTTTCTTGAATGTAGGTCACCAGGTCTTTGAGGGACTGATTTAGCTGTACAATGCCCTGAACCCACAGCACTGGGCTCTGTCTATGAGTTTTGCCCAGTGTCCAATGGGTCAAGTGTTCATTGTCTTCTCCAGATGCCAAGTTAGAGCACAGATATAACTGGTCATTGGATAGGGAACTGACTGTCATTTCCCTCCCAGATGACAGGTGCTCTGGAGAGAGAATTAGGATATCCAGATTCTAAGAGAGGTTCTATTGACAACTGGCTGTGTGCCTTTAAGTAAGTTGCTTTCCCTCTCTGGGCTGTGGTTTCTTCCTTCTTCAAATGAGGGATGGAGCTGTGAGGCTGCAGAACTTGGGTAAGCCGCCAGCAACCCAGAAGCACAGAAAGTGGAGAGTCTTTTGGGGCCAGTTGCTATGACAACTGCACACACTAAGGGTGGAGGAGGGGCTTAAATATGCAAAGCAGGCCCTTCCTTCAGCTTTCTGGCCTTGGTTTTCTGCGACTTTGCTAATACTGTAGAGCAGTGGACCAGGTGGCAAAACGGTGGTGGGGGTGATTGTTGGGTTTGCGGGAGGGTGGGCTTGTCAGCCCTGCACTGTCACATGTGGGAGAAGGAATTTCCAGAGAAGAAACCATGGAACTAAGAATGTCTAAGCTGGACAGGACCCCACAGACCAACCACTGCCATCCCCCAACACACACACATTTTATTGAGGGAGGAAACAGTCCCAGAGAGGTTAAGACTTTTGTCCAGATTTGACAGGCCCTGGGAAGATCCTCCCCACTGCTGTCCTGATCAAGCTGTTCTCCCTCAGCCCAGAGAAATTCAGAAGACACCTGATTTTCAAAGGCCTGGTAAACACCCTCCCTTCAGAGCTTGTCTGATGCTCAGGAAAGCAGCGGCAGAGCTTGGTTAAGGATCTGCCTTGCTCACCCAATCCATGGAGATGGCCAGCTGGGCACAGGTAGGAAGAGGCAGGAGGAGGCAAACAGACGAGGCCACCTAAGGGGCTCTGGGGTTAGAAACTCTGGCTTTGGTCTGGGCTGTACAGGGCTTATCTATAACTTGGGCACTGGATCCTCTTAGCTAAAGCCTCTCTAAACTTCTGCTTCTGCATGTGTGGAACAGACATTGCAATACCTACAAAAAATGATTGCAAAACTACAAAACCACTGTACAAACATAGCAGATCAGGAGACAACATGAGCTCTATATGAGTCTTGGCTATCTTACCTTCCAGAATAGTGTGTTCTCTCTGGTCCTCCTCCTTCCACCCCAACTTTCCCTCCTCTGTGTTTCAGGGCTTCTTTTCTTCTATCTACTCCCTAACTGCTGATGCTTTCTGGGGGGCTCCAATCCTGTGTGCTTTAGCTCATTTCTTCTTCCACTTCAATAGTTCTGTGGCCTCTCTCATGTAAATTCATAGCTTCAAGTACTTTCCAAGCACCGATGTCCTCCTCCTGCATTTCCCAGACTCCCTTGTAGTTCACTTGGGGACATGTGACTAGTTCTGGACAGTGAGGAAATAATGCACGTCACCCAGGATTGAGGCAGCTGGTAGAACTCTTCCATGTCCATCTTTTCCTGCTGTGCTGCCCTTGGAAGCCACATGATGGTAACACATCAAAGGGAGGGCACCAGGTTCCCAAATCATTGGATGAAAGAGAACCCTTGGCAACTAGGATAAACTTGGTGTGAACTAGAAATGAACTTTTGTTATGCTGAGCCACTGAGATCTCAGGGTTTGCTACTACATTATAGCTTTTCCTATCCTGGCTCCTATACCATCAAATGAGTGACAAATTGATGTCTCTTTCCCAGCCTCCAAGCCCTCTGAACATCTCATTGACTACTCAAGATCATTTCTGGCAGAATCCATTGTTGTAGAGAAAAAACATCACCAAGTTTAGCAAAGCAGAAAAGAAAGTATTATTCAGCATATATTCCAAGAGGGAAGCAGACAAGCATGCTGCCAGAGCTAATGTCTGCCTGAAATCTGAGGAAGGTTACAGAATCATCAATATACATAAACATCACAAAACAGAGGCAAGCATTGAAAGCTCTGCCTACTGTAAATTGAGTAGAAACAGATCTTACATTTTGAACCACCTTTCTTAACAATCATTGATACAGGTTTCAATAGTGACAGTCATAAGGGTCTTCACTGGTCCAACAATTTTCTGTTGGATGAAGAGTGGAAAGCCTTTTGTGTTCCGTTTTAAGGGCTTATGTGGAATGTTTTCTAAAAGATATTTTTCTTTTCTAGAAGACAATTTCCAAGATTATCATTATCTACTGTCTGGTGGCATAGTTGTTAAGTGCTATGGCTACTAACCAAAAGGTCTGCAGTTCAAATCCACCAGGCACTCCTTGGAAACCCTATGGGGCAGTTCTACTCTGACCTCTAGGGTTGCTATGAGTTGGAATCGACTCAGTGATGGTGGTTCTGGTCTGGTCTTTTACCTAGGGCCCAGCTGATGTGTCCTTGTGAGTCGCTGGGAGCCCTATGGGCACAGCTCTAGTTGGGTCACATTCTCTAGGCTTAAGGACAAGAAATAATTCCAATATTGTTTTCTATGTCACTATGATCTTTTATTGATTCTGTTCCTCTTCTGGTATTCCATGGTGTCTCATGGTGTTCCATGGTGATCAGCAGTCACCTGAGCCAGAAACCTACAACTTACCCTAGGCCTCCCCCACCTCTCATCAGTTGCTAAGTCACATCTATTCTCTCTCCCTTCACCCCCATCTCTTCCTCCCCCACCCCCGTCACCTCCTGATTCCGTGGCTTCAGCCACCTCTGTCCCCTGGGCTGCTCTCACGGCCTCCCAACTCCTCCACCAGCTTTCACTCTTTATTTCAGTACTTTCAAGACACTGCTCCACTGTCTTCTGGTTTGTGATGTTTCTAAGGAGAAATCTGTCATCATCCTTTTCTTGTTCTTTTGAATATAACGTGTCTTTTTTTTTTTTCTGGCTGCTTTTTTCTTTTTTATCACTAGTTGTAAGCAATTTGACGACAGTATGCCTTGGTGTAATTTTCTTTAGTTTCTTGCTTTGGTTTTTTTTCTACTTCTTGTGTCTGTGAGCTTATAGTTTTTGTCATATTTGAAAAATTTTTTCTTCCCCTATATCCATTCTCCTTCAGGAGTTTCTATTGCAACTTCTTCAAGTTGTCGAAAAACGCATTGATGTTCGATTCATATTTTTTTTTCAGTCTTCCTCTCTCTGTGTTTCACTGTGGATAATGCCTTCAAGCTTACTAACCTTTTCTTCTGTAATCTCTACTTTCTATTGATTGCATTCAGTACATTTTTTTAATCTCAGCATTGTAACTTTCATCTCTAGAAGTTTGATTGAGTCTTTTTGATATACCTTCTACGTCTCTAGTTAACACATCCAATTTTTCTTCTAGCTTCTTGAACATATGAAATACAGTTATAATAGCTGCTTGAATTTCCTTGCCTACTAATTCTATCACTTGTGTCATTTCTGGGTTGGTTTCAGCTGATTGATTTTTCTTCTTATTATGGGTCGTATTTTCCTGCTTCTTTATATGCCTGGTAATTCTTAATCAGATGCCAGAGATTGTGAATTTTAGTTCATTGAGTGCTACCTCTTTTTGTATACCTATAAATATTCTTGAACTTTGTCTGGGATGTGGTTAAGTTACTTGGAAAGTTTGATTTTTCCAAGCCTTGCTTTAAAGCTTTGTTAGACAGAATCAGAGCAGCATTTAGTCCAGGGCTGGTTTTACCCCATTACTGAGGAAAAAAGTCTCTGTGAGGCACTAGCAGTTTGAGACTGGCTGGAAACCCTGGTGGCGCAGTGGTTAAGTGCTACATCTGCTAACCAAAAAGTTGGCAGTTCAAATCTACCAGGCACTCACTGGAAACTCTACGGAGCTATTCTACTCTGTCCTAGAGGGTTATGATGAGTCAGGATTGACTTGATGGTGCTTTGTTTTTTTTTCGTTTACTAACCTAAAGGTTGGTAATTTGAACCTGCCCAGAGATGCTATGGAAGAAAGGCCTGGCAGTCTGTTTCCACAAAGATTATAGCTGAGAACACCCTATGCAGAAGCCTTCTGTGAAACCCATGGGGTTGCCATGAATCAGAATGGACTCAATGGCAAAGCCTTTTTCCCTGTCTTCAGGTAGTTTTCTTACAAGAACCTGATGAGTGCTGGTATTCAGTGGGGGCTCAAGGAAGGCCCTCTGCAGGTTGCTGGAGTTTTCTGTCTGTGAAGTTGTTCTGTACAGAGCATTGTCTGTGTGCGTTCTGTGGAGGGAGACTTTGCAGGCTATTCATTGATCACTTCTGTCTGATCTGTCCTCTAACATTCGCTGCTGTGTCTCGCTGTCACTGTCTGGACCTTCTTCTCTACTTCACCCTCCCTCTCTGCACCGGTATGTACCTGAAGCCCAGGAAATCTGTTACTGAAAGTGACCCACCCACCAGGAAGTTACTTTTGGGGTTCACGACCTCCAGGAGACCCTGCCTGATTTGCCTGTGGTCTTAGGCCAGCTCTACAGCCCAACCGCCAGAAGCTCCAGATACCTTCACCTGCCTGGCCCAGCCTCAGAGAGCGATGAATCCTCTTCTCCCTGTAGCCCAAGGCCCAAGCAATTTCTGCCACTTCTTTCCCTCGGCCCCTGTGTCTGCCTTGTCCACACTGTATCTAGTGCTTGGCACAGTGCCTGGGCCACAGGAGGCTCTCAGTAGTGACTCACTGAGTGAATGGATGAGGTCTGGCTTGTAGGCCCAGGTACGGCAATCACAATAATCTATCTTAACGTTTCCCAGCCTCTGCGTTATTCAGCCTCAATGCAATGCCTTGTTGGGACAGCAACAGTTCAGTTTCAGTGTACTTTTAGGGGAAATGAAGTAGTAGCTAAGTGTGATCACTGCTAACCAAAAGGTTGTCAGTTCAAATCCACCAGGTGCTCACTGGAAACTCTACAGGGCAGGTCTACTCTGTCCTATAGGGTCACTCTGAGTCAGAGTCAGAGTCAGAGTTGGAATTGACTCATAGCAGCAGGGTAATGGTTCAAGGGCACAGTCGAGCCAGAGATGCTCCCAATCTACATGACTAAACAGCACACTGAACATCAAAAACTTCTGCATTCAGATTTGTGGTGACTTTACAGTTTCTTTTCAATGCCTGGCTGTGTTTGTAAAATGAATGAGTTGATGCAGAGGAAACCTTTGCTATTGTTGTCAGGTGCCACCAAGTTGGTTTGTTACTGGCTAGAAACGCCAGGTTCCAGCTCATCATGATTCATGGTGGCCAGTAAAGGAGAGACCGAGGTGAGAGACCAAAAAGGCACCGTTATTTCACTGTACAAGGAAAAGGAGTCAGTCTGTGTTTATCGCTGCCAAGGCTACTTGCCAAGTACAAGCAGGCAGGTTACTTTTAAAAGGATTTACAAACAGGGAGTTCATACCAGTCGTGTCAGCAACCGCTCTTCATCATACTATGCAGCTCAAGCAAAAGTAGGATTCAAATGCTGAAGGGTGGGGGCAGGGGAGGGAGCCCAGTCAAGGAAATGATTTTTTAGTACAGCACTGTAGGAGAGGAAGCCAGGTAAAGAATACAGCACTGTTGGAGTTCTATCTCAGGTTCCATTTCATAATGACCCTACATATAAGGCAGTGAAACCCTGTCTGGGCCTGGGCCATCCCCACAATAGTTCCTATATTTGAACCTATTGTTACAGGCACTGTGCCAGTCTACCTTACCGAGGGTCTTCTTTTTCGTTGACCCTCTGTTTAACCAAATATAATGTTCTTCTCTAGGGACTAGCTCCTTCTGATAACATGTCCAAGGTAAGTGAGACAAAGTCTTATCATCCTTGCTCCAAAGAGCATTCTAGCTGTATTTCTTTCAAGACAAAAGCCTTCAAACAAACAAACAAACAAACAAAAAACAAACAAACAAACAAAAACCTAAACCTAATGCTGTTGAGTCAATTCTGACTCATAGAGACCCTATAAAACAGAGTAGAACCACCCCATAGAATTTCCAAAGAGCACCTGTTGGATTTGCACTTAACCACTACACCATCAGGTTTTCCCCAAAGCCTCCAGGGTGTCAAAAGTAAAGAGAGTGTTGGAAGCCTAAATAGGGTGCTCTGAAGCTTCAGGGAGACCTCAGGACATTTGTACATCTTTGTAACCTAGAGCAGGGTTTTTCAGTAGCAGGGTTATTGATGTGTTGGGCAGGATAATGCCTTATTGAAGGTGGCTGTTCTGTGAGCTGTTGAGTAACATCCCTGATCTGTCTGTACCCTAGTAGATGCAAGTTGCAGTTTCCTACTAGCTGTGACAGCAAAATTGCCCCCTGACATTGTCAAATGTCTCCGAGGGGGACAAACTTGTCTAGATTGAGAACTGCTTAGAGAGTTGGGTATTATTGGCCTCACAGGGAAGGAGACAAGTGTAGGTCTTACCCTATGAGGAGTTTTGATGGCACCCTTCACAAACAACAAGGACTCTCAAAAGACTATTTTATATATATATATGCATATATATTTTTTGGTGAAAGGATAGAGGAAAAAAATTATCTAGTAGTACACGAAAATTACTATTTGTCATTTGTGTATTTCAATCTGTTTCCTGGGTAGAACAAAAAGCCTTCATTAAATGTGTAACCACAAGCCTGCTCACACAGGCATTTAGGGTAAACGTGTACTACTTGTGGGTGACAGTCTTATATTGTTGGTCCCTGGAATACATGGCAGAAGAAAAAGCAAATTCTCTTTGAAGGAGCAGCACATCCTCGACCCAGGCCTTTCAGGATTCTCATGGCTAGAGCCCAGCAAAGCTGAAGTTTATAAATACAAAATTATAAAGCATACAAGAAAGCAAACGCTATGAGTGAATCAACAGAAACAACAAATGGTAGAATTAGACCTTTAAAACTTCAGATATTGAAATGGTCAGATCAAGAATATAAATTTAAAGTGTTTTTTGCTGGTGGGAACGTAAAATGGTGCAACCTTGGAAATTGATTTGGTACTTCCTTAAAAAGCTAGAAAAAGAAATACCACACAATCCATTAATACCACTTGTCATCAATTGAACTGTTTCTCCCTAAAATGTGAGTAGCCACTTGGCTGGGCCATCATTCCCAGTATTTTGAGATTTTCTTATGCTATACATCTTAATCTCTGCCTGTGGCTAATAGACAGGGTGATTATGTTAAAAGAGGATTAGGGTGGGACTGCAACACTTTTTCTAAAGGGGTTTCTGTGGACTGTGGCTTGCACCACCTTTTATCCTTGCATCCTATGGGAAATAAAAAGCAAGAGAAGCAAGCAGAGAATTAAGAAAGCAGCACCAGGAGTGGAGTGCATCCTTCAGACCTGAGGTTTGCTCTCCAAGATAGTTCCTGAACAAAGACGGATGCGACACAAAGGTGTTTCTCCAGGGCCAACAAGGGGAAAAACTTTCCCTTGGGAAAGGACATCCTGACTTTGGACTTGCAGCCTGTTGGACTGTGTAAGAATAAACTTTCCTTTGTTAAGGCCATCTACTCTCGGTATTTATGTTAGAGTAGCACTAGCTGACAAAAACACCACTCCTTAGACTACATCTTAGGGAAGCGAGGGTTGTCACACAAACAGATATCTGCACACCAGTGTTCATTGCAGCACTGTCCACAATAGCAAAAAGATGGAATCAACCTAGATGCCCACCTATGGATGAGTGGATAAGTAAATTATGATATTTTCACACAATGGAGTAGTACACAATGATAAAGAACAACAATAAAGAGACATCTCCTAACATGGAGGAATCTGGAAGGCATTGTGCTGAATGAAATTAGTCAGTTGCAAAAGGGCAAATATTACATAGACCACTAGTATAAGGCTCAAGAAATGGTTTAAACGCAGAAGGAAACAGTTTTTGATTATTACAATGATGGGGAAGGAGGAAGAGGGCTATTCACTAATTGTTTAGTAGACAAGAATTATTTTAGGTGAAGGGAGGGACAACACACAGCACAGCAGAAGTCAGTACAAGCAGACTAAACCAAAAGTTAAGAAGTCTCCTAAATGCAAACAAATTTGAGTGGCAGAGTAGCAGGGGCTGGGGCCTGGGGTCATGGTTTCAGGAGACATCTAAGTCAACTGGCATAACAAAGTTTCTTAAGAAAATGTTCTGCATCTCACTTCAGTGAATGGTGTCTGGGGCCTTAAAAGTTAGCAAGCAACCATCTAAGAAGCATCAATTAGTCTTAACTCTCCTGGAGGAAAGGAGAATGAAGAATATCAAAGATGTAAGGAAAACGAGTTTGAGAGACAGAAAGGGCCATATAAACCAGAGGCTGCATTAGCGTGACACCAAAAGAACCAGTTAAAGCCAGCTACCACCAGTGACTGCCCTGATAGGGAACACAACAAAGTCCCCGAAGGAGTGGGACAAACGTGGGGTACAGGATTCAAACTCTAGCAGAAAGACCAGTCTTAATGGTCTAACAGACTGGAGGGTCCCCAGAACTTTGGTTAGCCCAGAACGAAAACCATTACTGAAGTCATTTCCTGAGACCAAGCGTGAACTGGTCTGTGATACGTAACAGGATGCCAGTGAAGATACAGGGCAGCTCCTGTCTGGAGGTGAGAGAAGATGCCAGGGGGGTATGGGAGATGGTTTAATGGACACAGGAAACAGAGTGGAAAGAGTTGTGTCACTGTCAAGGCTAGCTAGGGAACCTGATCTCTGGTGCCACACACTAACATTTTACCCCAGAATCTAACATTTTCTAAGGATAACAAAAGTCGTGGTTTGTATTCTAGAACACACAGTATTGATAAGGTTATCAAGGGATCCTGATCTGCCACTTCTCCATGGCAGTTTGTGATGCAAATATGAATTGTTCTTGGCAGTTGTGATGCAAATACAACAATTCCTTCTGGCAGATGAGAAGTAGCCAGAGTAGCCTCAAATCCAATCACAGACCAAGTTACCACCTCAGGCTCCTATCTAGGACGTCACCCCCAGCTTTTGCCAAGACAAAGCACTCTCAAAATCTATGCTGGGTCTTTTTCCATTCATGGAGATAGAACCATTCTGTCTTTGGAACGGACTTTCCCTGAATAAACTTTTCCGTCATTTGCTAATAAAAACAATGCGTCCTGGTGTGCTTTTAGGGAGGGGGAGCCCAGTTTGCCACCCTTAAGGAGACCAAACTTAACAAGCTCTATCTCTGGAACCTGAATCAGGTCACTTGGGGTCTAATCAGTTGCACGACCTCGACACCATCACAGTGTGGGAACAGCAGCTAGAGTCGCATAACAAAGTGTAAGTTTTTGTATGAGAAACTGACTTGAATTGTAAACTTTCACTTAAAAGACACACGCACACAAAGTTTATTTAAAATGCTTAAAGAAATAAAGATGCCATCAGTCAAACCAGGAACATACAAAAATGAACATAGAGACTCAGAAACGAAAACAATAATGTTGAAAGTTAAAACTCAATAGACAGATTAAAAAGCAGACTAGGTACAATTGAAGAGATAGTTCTTGAACTGGCAAATAGAGTTGAAGAAATCATTAGCCATTAGGCGTCTTAGAGAAAAATACGAGTCACATGGAAAAAGACATAGGATACAGAATGAGAGTTTAACAGATACCATTAAGATAACCAAAAGAATTAGGTTAGACAATATTTAACAGCATTTTCCAGAAATGATAAAAAGACAAATCCTTGGAAGCATGAAGAATTCTAAGCAGGGTAAATGAGAAGAAACATTGTACCTAGAAACACTGTAGTCAGTGTTCAGAAACCCAGAGAGAAGATCTTGTAAACAGTCAAAGAGAAGTCAGATTAAAAGACCTCAGAATGGATTTGTGGGACATAAACATCATCTTTGGGATCCACAGAGGTTACCTGAGGAAGGAGTGCTCAGGAGAAATGCTGGACTACTGTCAGCAGCAGCAGGTGGGAGTACAGAGTGTTGGTACCAAAATATTCAAAGAAATACAAGGTTAGTGCTCCTTCAAGCTGGGCCTGGTGATTTCACAGCTGTGTGTATGGGTGTGCATGGGTGCACAGGATAACTTCTGGGCAGACACCTGGACCATGCCAGAGAGAAGGCAGCTTTCGGAGCACTGCTTGACCACAGTCTGCAAGGGCAGTTAACAGTGAAAGTGCAAGAGTTGGGACACCTTGTATGAACTCTGGGGGTGATGAGAAGTCCTGGGAACTGACTCTTCGACTTCGACTACTGCTTGGAACTACTGCCCTCACAGGACTCTGGAGGAGACTAAAGGCTGTCTTCTCCATCCACAAAGGCTTCCTGGAGCAGGTGACAAGCTCCAAGAAGCTGGGAGGGTGGGATGGCAGAGAAGTGAGCAGGGGCCAGCGGATGTTCGGGAAACTGGTGGGCAGCTGGGAAGCTGTGAAGGGGACTGGGGAAACTCAGGGATTGCCTCAATTCTAGAGAAGGCAGCATGCTTCCACTCCCCTCACCACCAACACCCACCCCCCCACACCTACGCACCTCCGTTCTCCATTCTTGCTATGAATTTTCACCAAACAAGCTTCATTAATCGTCTAATAACCGGATTAATTAAGGACATTGAAAGTAAACAGCAAGAAGGTAATTTACTTGTGATTGCAGTGTAATTGCGAAAGACTAAACTCATATGCGTATGCAAAGCAAGCTCCAGACTGAGAGAATGACAACAGAGGGAAGCAATTGTGTATTTGACCTCTGCTTCTCTGTCTCTTGGAAACCCTGGTGCCATAGTGAGTTAAGTGTTACTTGTGCTAACCAAAAGGTCGGCAGTTCAAATCCCCCAGGCTGTCCTTGGAAACTCTACGGGGCAGTTCTACTCTGACCTCTAGGGTGGCTATGAGTCCGACTTGACTAGACAGCAATGGGTTTAGTTAGTTTTCTTCTGTCTCTTCCTTCGTCTCCTCCCTTGTCCAACCTCCTCCTCAGCCTGACTTGAGAAACCATTAAGAAGCCAGTCTTACTCCCCACCCTCAGCCACTGCAACCCCAGAAGCCCAGACCCTCAGATTTCCAAGCCTGCTGACCCAGCTTGGCCCCTCCAGTTGCCCTTCCCCTCCTAGAGAGGTAGGTCTCACAAAGCAGGAATTGCATATGCCAGCCACAGCCCTGCCTCAGTGGCTTTGAAAATCAGCATTCTATTAGCCACCTAGCCTTGGTTGACTCAGCTGTAAAATGAGCGAACAGTTATACCTGTCCCCTATATTCCCTAAAAGGACTAAGCTGGGAGCCAGTGAGGGAGCGTTTTTTAAATTGCAAAAAAAAAAAACCAAAAAACCCAAAACCACTGCCGTCGAGTCTGGTCCGACTCATACCTAACCTAGAGATCAGAATAGAGCCGCCCCATAGAGTTTCCAAGGAGCGAAGATTTGAATTGCCAGCCTTTCGGCGTAGCAGTCAACCCACTACGCCGCACGAGGGTTTCAGGTTGCAAACTGTACAGCCCTGGTAAAAAGGTTAACAGGCATTATCTTTCACCGGCTTCCCGGATTTGCTAAATTTGCATTTTCCTAGACCACTTACAATTCCGCCTCACCTAGGCAGCTTTCCAGGAAGGATCGTGCTCTCTCACCTCAATCGTTTTCCCTGTGGGTCCCCAGTTTGCTCATTTCTGCAGAAAACGAGGCCCGCGTCTCTGGCTGAGTTCACGTTCCCTGGGAGCTGGGAAGGGGAAAGGTCCCGAAATCCGCCACCACTCCCTTCTTCCTACCTAAGGCTAAACTCAAATTTGGGAGGGGCTACGCCGTGTTTGGACGTTCCCTGCCCCTAGGACCTGAGGCACAGAATTGCTTTTTGACGGCGGTCTCTGTCTCTTCTGAACTCAATTTGCGTTTTCAAAGGAGCTAATAGACGCATTAAAAAATCCATTTTCACTCTGGATTGAATCTGACTCGAGAGGATCGATTAGGGAGGCCTCTCTCTCCTTCTGTAGACATTGTCCTCGCCCCGCCCTCGCGTTGCCATGGAGACCGAAAAGCTGCCCCTCCCAACTGAGCGCCGGAGGGGCGGGGGCGGGGCGGGGCGGGGCGGGGCGGGGCGGGGCGGGGCGGGGCGAGGGGAGGTGAGGAGAGGCTCACGTCTGGCTTCTCTTTCCTGATGTATCCCTGCGTCTGCGCAACTCCGACTCTGCGTCTTCCCTGGTTAGGTCTCCTACGCCTACCACGTCTCCTAAAAACTGTTGTCCTCAAATTGATTCTGACTCACAGGGACCCTACAGGACAGACCAGAACACCCCTGCAGGGTTTCCAAGGAGTGGCTGGTGGATTCGAACTGCCGACACTTTGCTTAGAGGCCGAACTCTTAACCACTGCGCCACCAGGGCACCTCAGCACCTCTCCTAGGAGCTCATACAACCGCTAACCCTCGTAAAACAAGTGTGCAAGTCAGTGGTACGGGAGAGGGGAGGAGCTTTGCTTATTGATTGAACTGCACCTTGACCTGTTGCCCGTTTCCTCAGCTGGCTGTGGATATTGCTTTGTCCCTAGAACCAAACAGGCATGGGTTGGAGGAGCCGTACTGTTCACCGGCCCCGGCTCTGTCAAGGTGCGAGATCTTTGGCAAGTCAGTTTCTCACCGTGGACCTCACTTCCTCCTCTGTAGGAACCATGTTAGGGCATCACAGGTGGTTGGCACTCATTTACTGTACTAAAGGTTGGCGGTTCGAATCCACCCAGAGACCTCAGAAGAAAGGCATGGTGATCTGCTTCTATAAAGATTACAACGAAGAAAACCCCATGAGGCGGTTCTACGAGCTCTACAATTAAGTCCACGAACTTAATTGTTGTAAGTACTGCATACCTCATTGCTGAATATCATTACAGTCACCTTTGAAGTACTTACATTGGGAAACTATCCACCACCACCAGTGCCTAGTCTACCCTTCAAAGTAATTTTGGAACTCTTTCTGGAACGGCCATTGCACACGGTGGCAGGGTGACGAGTTCATGAATTGAATTGTATAGTTGCCTGTGAGGGAGTTTTTAGCCAATAAACAAATAACTATTGGAACACCCACCCTGCTACCTGATCTGGCCCCCAGTGACTTTTTTCTTTACCCAAAGGTAAAGGAAATCTTGAAAGGAAGACATTTTGATGACATTCAGGACATAAAGGGTAATACCCTGACAGCTCTGATGGCCATTCCAGAAAAAGAGTTCCAAAACTGCTTTGAAGGGTGGGCTAGGTGCTGGTGTCAGTGCATAGCTTTCCAAGGGGACTACTCTGAAAGTGACTGTAGTGATATTCAGCAGTGAGGTATATAGCAACTTTTCTAGGGTGAGTTCCCAAACTTAATTGGCTGTCCTCCATACTCTAACACACAAGATATTCATAAGTTGAAATTGATTCAGTGACAACTGGTTTGGTGTTTTGGTTTAATAGCTCCTGTGCAAGGCTGTGGTGGAGGTGAGGTATCATACATGGCACAGCAGAGAAGTGTATTTTCAACCCTGTGCTGCTTTGTAGAGACAAGTTTTACAGGTGGATACACACAATGTTCATCCAGCCGACTACTCTCTCACCCCAGCACTGGGGAGCACCCTAGATGGGGATCACTGTAAGGGCAGGAACCTTGTCTCCAGCTCACTGGATCCCAATGTCCTGAAGACCTTGGCATGCACTCACTGTCCCATAAATAATTGCTCAATATTCATTGTGAAAGGAGGACTCCATGTTTCAGCACAGAGGACACTGCAGAACAGGCCAGCCTAGCTGCTGGGATCTGAATCCTGTCTCAGCCACTTACTAGTTCTGTGATCTTTAGCATGTTAGTTGATATCTCTGTGCCTCAGTTTTCTCAGCTATAAAGTGGGAATAATTGTATTGACCCCATAGTGCTGTTGTGGGGATTAAATGGTTCAAGTATACAAAGCACTTAGAACAGTGCCTGGCATCCAGGGAGGTTTAGTCCTCAACCTGATGGTGTAGTTTTATGGATGGGTGCAGGCCCTGCCTGTCAGTCTCTGTATCTACTTTTCCCTGGGTCTTTGGATAGCAGCTGGCCCCGAAGGCCCCGGCCTCCTGCAGCTTCTCCTTCCACATTCTCCTTGGTCAAAGGCACAAAGTCTCTAGTGGTTTCCTTCTGTGTTCTAGCTGCTGGGGAACAAGATGTGTGTGGGGAGGAGGGGGCCACCTCCTGTTGCCAGTCCTCAGCCGCTCGCTGACTCCTGACCCCAGCCCCTGTGCTTCCTCACCTCTGCCCTCCAGCCCTCTTCCGCTGCCTCTGAAATCTCTTGCTTTTGCTCCAGTCTCAGAGATACCAGAGCTTGGGGGCTGAGGGAGGTTGAGATGGTTGGGATGGGGGCGGGTGACAGGGCTGGCCTGGGAGTTGGAAGTAGCAGATGTCTGAGCTGGAGGGTGTGACTCAGCCTGGCACGGAATCCAGCGCAGTGCCCCTCCTGGAAACAACTGCCTTTGAAGCTCAGGAAAATGCTTAGGCCTCAGGAGGTCCCCAAGGCTCTGACTTCAGCAGCCGCACATGCACATGTATACACACACACACACACACACACACACACACACACACACACACAAGCAGCCCCCTCACCAAAACCTGAAGGAGTCCCCCTCTCCTTTTGTTTCCTCTTCCAGGCCCCTTCCTTTCTTCTCTCCATTCCTGTGCCCACCATGGGACCAGACGTATGGAACAGTAAAGATGAGACCTCAGTCCCTCTCCGTGGTTTCCAGGATCTGGTTGAGGCATGCTATCCCCAAGTGAAATGGATATTTAAACACTCAGTGGTTCTAATGGATTTGGAGATCCTGCTTGGGTCCTGGTTGCACTCTTGGCTACACTAGCTCACTCGCTACTCTGGGCCTCATTTTCTTACCTGTGAAGTGAGAACTGAATAACAGTAATAATGATTGCCACCCTACGGGGTCCTTGTGTAGATTTGATAAGGTTGTGGTCCTGAAAGCTCTTGTAAACCACTTGTGTCTTCCTTCCTGGACTACGAACGCAGAGCTGGTTCTCCTCTGTGGTGTGTCAGCAAGCTCAGCAGACATCAAACTGGCTGCTGTCCAGTTGATTTCAGCACACAGTGACCCTACAGGACAGAGTAGAAGTGCCCTGTAGGGTTTCCAAGCCACGGCTGGTGGACTTGAACTGCTGACCTTTTGGTTAGCAGCTGAGCTTTTAACCGCTGCACCACCAGGACTCCCAGCAAACGTCAGGTACTTGATAAAGGCGAGGAGATTCGAAAAACTAGAGGTTCTAGGAATTTGAGACCTGAGCGTATGTGGGAAACAGAGAGACCAAGACAATTCACCAAGAGGGAATGGGGGTATAGAGGGAATTGGGCATCCTAGTCATCTCGCCCTCCTGTAACAGAAAAGACTGCCAGTGGGTGGCTTTAATAAACAGAAATTTGTTTTCTCTCGGTGAATTTAGTAGGCTAAATGTCTAAATTCAGGGCACCAACTTCAGAGGAAGGCTTTCTCTGTTGGCTTCCTGTCAGTCTTCCTCTGGTTGAGGAGCTCCTCAGTCACAGGGATCCGGGTCCAAAGGACACACTGTGCTCCTGCTGCTACTTTCTTGGTGGTAAGAGGTCCCCAGCTCTGCTTTTCTCTTATTAGAGATAAAAGGTGTGCTGGCCACATCCCAGGGAAGCTTCCTTTACTTTGAATCAGGGTGTGAGCTGGGTAAGGGTGTTACAATCTCTCACCATAATCCTCTTTAACATAAAGTTACAAGCACACAATGGAAGACAGCCACCCAATAGTGGGACTCACAGCCCACCAAACTGCTACACACATTTTTGGGCAGACATAATTCAGTCCATGACACTGAAGCAAGGAGAAACTAAAGAAATAACAACTGTCATGTAAATGCTAAATGAATACCACCCATGCTGTTATGGACTGAATTGTGACCCTCCCCACCAAAATGTTTGTCGACTTGGCTAGGTCATGGTTCCGAATATCGTGTGATTGTCCACTGTCTTGTTGTGATATGATTTACGTTATTGCTGCTGGACACTGTTGAGTCAGTTCTGATTCACAGAACTGTGAGTCTGTTCTACTGTGCCCAGTAGAACAACATGCTGTCCAGTCCTACGCCATCCTGACGATCATCGTTATACTTGAGCCCGTTATTGCAGCCACTGTGTCACTCTATATCATCACAGGTCTTTCTCTTTTTCCTGGGGCTCTACTTTACCAAGCATTGTGTCCTTCTCCAGGGATCGATCCCTCCTGACAACATATCCAAAGTATATAAGATAGTCTCCTCATCTTTGCTTTTAAGGAGCGTTCTGGCTGTACTTACTTCCTGATTCTCCTGTGTGTTATAAATCCCACCTCTATGATAATGAGGCAGGATTAGGGGCAGTTACGTTAATGAGACAGGACTCCATCTACAAGATTAGATTGTATCTTGAATCAATATCTTTTGAGCTATGAAAGAGAGAAGTGAGCCGAGAGACAGCAGAACTTCATGCTGCCCAGAAAGCAGTGCCAGGCCATGGATTCTTATGCTGAGAAACTCCCAGATCAGGGCAAGATCAATGACTGGGACTTTCCTCCAGAGGCAACAGAAAGAGAAAACCACCCCCTGGTGCTGGAGCCCTGAATTTGGTCTTTCAGCCTCCTAGACTGTGAGAGAATAAAGCCATCCATCTGTGGCATTTCTGTTATAGCCAGCCAAGCCAAGTGCCGTCGAGTTGCAATAGATAATTAAGGTATGTGCCAAAGACTTCACTTTTTAAATGAGGGAACCAGAAGAATTCAAAGGAGAATCCAAAGAGCAGGCATATCTATGAAATATACACTTAAAACTGGTGAATAAATGGGCCAAAGATATGAACAGACACTCACCAGAGAAGACATTCAGGCAGTTAACAGATCTGTGCAGAAACGCTTTTGATCACCAGCCATTAGAGAAATGCAAATCAAAACTACGGTAGGGCCCTGATGGTGTAGCAGTTGAGAGCTTGGCTGCTAACCAAAAAGTCAGCAGTTTGAATCTACCAGTCACTTCTTGGAAATCCTGTGGGGCAGCTTGTCTCTGTCTTATGAGTCAGAATTGATTGGACAGCAATGGGTTTGTTTGTTTTCAATTAAAAACCAAAAAAATCAAAATAAACCAGAAAATAGCAAATGTTAGAGAGGTTGCTGGGGGACTGGAACACTTATGCACTGCTGGTGGGGGTGTAAAATGGTTTAACAACTGCAGAAAATGATAGAGTACCTCCTTAAAAACCTCCAAATACCATACAATCCAGCAATCCCACTCCTAGGAATATATCCTAGAGAAACAGGGGTAGACACACATACACCCACGTTCATTGTACCGTTATTCATAATAGCAAAAGACAGAAATAACCTAAGTGCCATCAACAGATGAATGAATAAACAAATTATGACGCATACACACTATGGACTATTATACAACAATAAAGGAATGATGATGAATCTGGTAAACATCTCACAATATGGATGAGTCTGGAAGACATCATGCTGAGTGAAATAAGTCAATCACAAAAGGACAAATAATGTAAGAGATCTGTATTATGAAAACCCAAGAAAAAATTTACAGACAGGGAGGAAAAAAAAACTTTGTTGGCTACGAGAGAGGGGAAAGCACTAACTAGGCAGTAGACAAATAGCAACCTTGGTTAAAGGAAAGATAGCACACAGTATAGGGGAGGTCAGCACCCCTTAAGAGAGGCAAAGCCATAGAAGCTGCCTAGACACATCCAGACACCTTGAGGCACCAAGTAATGGGCTGATGACTGGTAACCGTGGTCTTGGAGGACATCTAGGTCATTGGCATAACACTGTCCATAAACAGAATGTTCTACATCCTACTTTGTTTAAGTAGTGTCTGGGCTCTTAGAAACTTTTGACCAGCCATGTAAAATCATCCATTTTCCCCATTACATTTGGAGCAAAGGAGAATGAAGAAGACCAAAGACACAAGGAAAATATTAGTCCAGAGGACTGATGGACCACAGGTACCACAGCCTCCACCAGTCTGAATCCAGAAGTAGAATGGTGCCTGGCTACCACCACCAATTGCTTTAACAGGAATCATGATAGAGAGTCCTGGATAAAACAGGAGAAGAATGTAGAGCAAAATTCAAACTCACACACAAGAGAAAAGGGCCAGGCTTACTGCTCTAACAGAGACTGGAAGAACCCCTGAGACTATGGCCCTCAGACACTCTGCTAACTCAGAGCTCCAGCCACTCCCAGAGTCTACCTTTCAGCCTATGAAACAATAACACACATAAGGAGCGTGCTTATTCATTCCATCAAGACTAAACGGGCAACACCCATCCAAAGGCAAAGGAGAAAAGGCAGCAAGGGACAGAAACACTGGAAGAATGGATGTGGAGAATCCATGGTGAAATGGGAAAGGAGGAGAGCGCTGTACATTTTGGGGATTGTAACCGATGTCACAAAACAATAGAAACTCACTTGCACCATAAACTTTCAACTAAAATGCAGTAAAAGAAAGAATTGGTTAAAATGGTAAATTTTAGGTTAAAAATTATGCATTTCTTTCTGTTTTTTTTCTTTTTTTTTTTTTGCCATAAAACAGGAGATAAATATACAGACCATTAGGAATATTGAAGTGAATTACACTGAAACAAATACACGGAAAGCTGGTCAATAGCCACAGGACAATAATCAATCACATCTCTGCCAGACAAAATTCATTTACGTTTCTATTGACAAGAATCATTTGCCTCACCCTCATTTTGTACAACTTATAGACTTATAAAATAACCCAAAGGCAAGACAAGGCTGAGCTTCTGCCTAAAGAATCTGATAACCTAGAGGAGTGGGCTAGATAGGATGCCCAGAAGTCTTGCTCCCATTTCAAAGTCTGTACAATTTTTTGTGGGTGGGGATGAGAGGTGGACTAGGGAAGGGCTGAGGACTCAAAGGCACACTCCTGTATTTCCTCTTGGGTCTGCCTAGGCTTTCCAGCTTCCTTAGGCTTTGGTGCTTTTGTAGGGAAAGAGCCTGAGCCTCTGGTAGCCTTAATATGTATAACTTGTTTGTTTTCTATCTTTGTATTTTTTTAATTCAAGTTATAGTACACTTAGAATAAAATAAACAAAAAAACTTATTGCTATTGAGTTGACTCCAGCTCATAGCGATCCTGTAGGACACAGTAGGACTGACCACCTTGCAGTGTTTCCGAGGAGCACCTGGTGGGTTCTGACTGTTGACTTTTTTGGTTAGCAGTGTAGCTCTTAACCACTATACCACCAGGGTTTCCACTGTACGTGCACAAATCTTAAATCTACTGCTTGATGAGTTTTTACATATGTATACACTCAAGAAACCTTGGTGGTGTAATGGTTAAGTACTAAGTCTGCTAACTAAAAGGTTAGCAGTCCAAATCCACCAGACACTCCTTGGAAACTGTGGAGCGGTTCTATTCTGCCCTACAGGATAGCTATGAGTCGGCATTGACTCAATGGCAGTGTATTTTTTTTTTAACGTTATTTTTTTATGCACTCGTGCAACCGTTATTCAAATGCAGGTACAGAACCTTTCCAGTCCCTTCATGTCCCCTCTGAGGAGCCTTGGTGGCATAACACTGAAGTGCTCAACTGTGAACCAAAAGGTTGTTGGTTTGAATCCCTCCTCCCAGCAGCTCCAGGGGAGAAAGGCCTGGCAATCTGTTCCTGTAAAGATTACAACCTAGAAAATGCTATGAGGCAGTTCTACTCTGTCACGTGGAGTTGGCATGAGTCAAAAATTGACTCAATGGCACCTGACAACAACACCATGCCACCTCCTGGTCAATGACCAACTTCCTCAAGAAACTAGTTGTTGATGAGTTGAGTCATTTCTGACTCCCAGAGACCCCATGCACTGCAGAGTAGAACTGCCCCACGGGATTTCCGAAGCTGTGATTCTTTGGTGGCAGATTGCCAGGTCTTTTTTTTCTGTGTACTTCTGCGTGAGTTAGAACCATCAACCTTTCAGTTAGTAGTTGAGGGCTTGTTGTTTGTACCACCCAGGGACCCTGACTTCCTCAAAAGGTAACCACTGCACTGACTTCTATCACAATAATTTAGCTGTGCCTGTTCTTGAACTTCGAATAAACGGAATCACACAGATACACTCTGTTGTATCTGGATGATTTCATTCAATGTAAGATCCACCCATGTTGCTGCAGATGTCATTAGTTTGTTCCTTTTTGTTACTGAGGCGTATCCCACTGTATGATTATACTACAATTTGCTCTTTCTCCCTTTGATGCAGATTTAAGTTCTTTAGAGCTTTGGGCTATTCTAAATGAAGCTGCTGTGAACATTCTTGCCTGTATCTTTTTGTAAACATATGTTTTGATTCCTCTTGAGTAGGAATGGAATTGCTGGATTATAGGTTTGACATATGTTTAGGTTTAGTAGCTAGAGCCAAATTGTTTTTCAAAATGGTTGTGTTGATTTATATGCCCACCAGAGTTCCAGCTGTTGTACATTCTCACCAGTGCTCGGTATTGTCAGCCTTTGTTTTGGCCATTACAGTGACTGTATAGCAATATCTCATTTTGGCTTTCATTTGCACTTTCCGGATGATTAATGAGGTTGAACACTTCTTTCATAGCTTCTCTTAAGGAGCTGTGGTGGTGGAGTGGAAACCCCAGTCAGTGATGTAGTGGATAAGTGCTGTGGCCACTAATTAAAAGGCTGGCAGTTTGAATCCACCAGGTGCTCTTTGGAAACTCTGTGGGGCTGTTGTACTCTGTCATACAGGGTGGCTAGGAGTTGACTTGACAGCAGTGGGTTTGGGGGCTTGGTGGTGCAGTGGTTAAGTGCTCACCTGCTAACCAAAAGGGGGGTGGTTCCAACCTACCAGCTGCTTCCAGGGTGAGGAGAGGTACAAGGTGGGGGAGGGTATGGCAGTCTGCTTTCATAAAGAATACAGTCCTGGAAACCCTATGGGGCAGTTCTGATCCATCCTACAGAATCTCTGCAAGTCACAATTGACTAGACGACATGTTTTCGGTATTGACTACTTGGACATTTGACTTTGTAAAGTGTCTGTTAATGTCTTTTGCTCCTTTTTAATTGTGGTTTTTTCTTTTCTTTTCTTTTTTTGTAGGAACTCTTTATATATTCCGGACATGAATTCTTTGTCAGATGTCTTCTCCACTCTGTGCTTGCCTTTTGACTCTTGTAGTGGTAGCTTCTGATGGACAGAAGTTTTGAATCTGCAAACTCTAACTTGTCAATTGTTTCTTCCAAGATTAGTGGTTTTGTGTCTGTGTGTTCTATTTAAGAAATCTTTCCCTACTCCAAAAAATTTTATATTTTTGTTCTAAGGACTTTATTGTTTTACCTTTCTCATTTAGATCTATGATTCCCTTAGAAATATTTTTTTTAACAGTACGAGGTAGGAGTCAAGCTTCACTTTCCTCACCTGATCCAATTGAGCCGACTGATCCAGCACTATTTATTGAAAAGATAATCTTTTCTCTACTGAATTGCAGTGGTGTCTGTGCCATAAATCAACTGACCACACATGTGTGGGTCTGATTTTGGACTCTCTCTATTCTCTGGCCTATTTATCTATTCTTGTGCCAGTGACACAACATCTTAATCACTGTAAATTTATAGAAAGTTTTAAAACCAGTGGTTTGTTGGCTTGATTTTTTTCTTCTATATGATTGTGTTGGCTATTTTGGGTCCTTTGCATTTTTCTATAAATTTTGGAATAGGCTATGAATTTCCACGAAAACCTGCTTGGGTTTTGCATGGGATTCTGTTGAGTCTACAAATATTCTGGGGGAGAATTGACACCCCAGCAGTATTGAGTCTTCCAGCTCAGCATCATGGGATATCTTTCTACTGGGTATTACTTTCTCCCAGCATCTTGAGTCCCCTTTTAAACCCTATTCTATTCTGGTACTTGGTAGGAATCCACTTTCATTGTGGTGACTGCTGTTCCTTGAAGAGGGTTTGTTGTCTGCCTGCAGCTGTTCAGAGTGGACATCCGGTGACAAAGGCCTGTGGGAGGGAAAGGGACAGATGGGAGAGCCAAGAAAGGAAGGGAACAAGCAGGACTCCAGACACAGTCTACACCACCAACCTCTCCTCTTAAGGAAAGCTCTCTGGGTTCCACAGTTTCAAGGAACAAAATCATTTACCTTCTCTGAGTGTCAATTTTCTTATCTGTGAAATGGGGATGTGGTCTTGGCTTGAAATGTTGGTTGTGGGTGGTGAGAAATGCACATTATAGGGCACTTAGTAGGCATTTAGTAAATAATACTAGTGTTTGTTTTTGCCCTCAAGGGAAGACTGATACTACCAATGTGGACTTAGAACAAGATAGGGCCAGGCTTGGGACCCTCCCTGCCAGTTAACCTTTTTAAGGACAAAATGAAAGCATGCCTCGGTAATCAAACCAAACCAAAAAACAAGTCAGCTTGATTTGTTTCCAACTCATGGTGACCCCAGTGTGTGCTGAGTACAACTGTACTCCATATGGTGTCCAATGGCTGATTTTTCGGAAGCGGAAGTAGAAACAGCCCTGGTGCCACAAATGGTTAAGCTCTTTGCTGCTAGTCAAAAGGGTGGCAGCCAGAACCCACTGAGCAGCTCTGTGAAAGAAAAACCTGGCCATCTGCTCCAGTGAGGATTACAGCCCGGAAAACCCCATGGGGGCAGTTCTACTCTGTCACATAGGGTCATCGTGAGTTGAAATGGACTCAGTGGCACCCAACAGCAGATCTCAGGGATGGAAAAAAAATTAAATAGACAGTAGAAGACGGGCCCAAATGAGTTGCTGATGTTTAGGCCCTCCTTTTACCACCGAGATTTTCTTTCCCTTGAGGCACTTGTTGTTAGAGCCCCTCCACGCAGTCTGTAGACCCTGGCACGCGCAGTCTGCCCAAGGTGGGCCACCCATGGTGGCTTCCAGGCTTCTGACTGTTGACGGTCAGATGCTCACAGGCTAAGTCTCTGGACCACAGGCCAAGCCCAGTCTGGGTGAAGCCACTGCAGGCTGTTGTCCCCAATTCAGCGAGCTCTTCTCACTCTGGCCAACCCTCCCATGCCAGCCAGAGGGCTTCAGAGCTTGGCATTAAGTGCTAAAGGAAGCTAATTAAACCACTGGCAACTCTTGGTTTGTTTTCTAATCGCTGACTTTCTGCTGACAGAAGCTGTTTCTCCCAAGATTATTCTTAAAGGGAACAAACCCTTTTCCTACTGAACATTTTAAATATAATTATATGGAAGACAGTGATTTAAAAATACACTTTACTAAGCACTTTCCTTTTTACTTAAAAAACACTTCCATACATGTACCAGGTACTTAGCCCCTTGGCTTACACTAACTGCATGACTATCACCCCTAGTTACAGGTAAAGGGCACCTCCAAAAAACCAGGAGTTGTGGTGTTGACTCTGACTCGTGGTGACCTCCTACATGCAGAGTCTAACTGTGCTCCGTGGGGTTTTCATGGCTGATTTTTGGAAAGTAGATCACCAGACCTTTCTTGCAAGGCACCTCTGGATGGACTTGAATCTCTAATCTTTTGGTTAGTAGTTAACTGTTTCATCACCCAGGGACTCTGAGAGGCCTCTAGAGGGTAAATAACATATCTGAGGTTGGTCATTGAGCAGAGGGACACAGGAGGATTCCAACCCAGGTAGCCTGGCTGCACAGATTGAGAATTAACCCTGGAGGCCTGCCTGGGAAGAGACTTCCTCATGTAGCCCAATTGGCATCTCTGCGGGACATCATTTCAGGAGCACCTGCAGCTTTCCACCCCTATGACACTCCAGCAGGACTTTGACCTCACACTGCAAGCCCTCTGCAGGGTTCTCGGTAACCAGAGGCTTCCACAGGGTGCTGGGGGTGGGGTGGGATGGGGTGGTAGAAGACGGAGTAGAGGTTGGAGGAAGCTCACCTTAGCACCTCTTCTTCTCTCTCATACCCTGAGACTAAAGGAGACCACCTGAGCAGGGGCAGGACTTGCTTCAGCAGTGTGCCTGGCCCTTGGGATCCAGGTTGGGGTGCCTCATTACAAGCAGATAGACATTATAGCATTTTGTTTTGTGTTGACAAATCAGGGGACTTGGCATGAAAATGAGGTGGTGCTCTGGACTCCTTGCATGCAGTGGCTTTATGGAGTGACCCGTTAACTAGGATGGGCCAGGGTTGGCAGATTGTGTGGATTCAAAGAGAGAAGGCTGCAGCTCTGCCTGCCCTGCTCCCCTAGCTGCTGGAGGGAGAGAGAGACTGACACCCAGCTTCGGCATTCAAGATGCATGCCATGTGCCAAGTTGGCTCCCAACACAGGGCCTTTGTGCTTGCTGTCCCTTCTGCTTGGAGCGCTCTCCCCAGATACCCACATGACTTCCCCTCTCACTTCTAGCATCTGCTCAAATGTCATCTTGTCAGAGAGGCCCTTCCTGATTATCCCATGTAAAGTGGCACACACTTTCCAAACCTCTATACCCTGGCTTTTTCTTCGCAAATGCTATGGAAAAATTTTATTTATCAGCTACTTTTTTGTGTATTGCTTGTTCCTCCCCCACTAGACAATAATAAGCCCTATGAGGGCCAGGACTGTTCACCCTTGTTTGGCCACTGTATTCTCAATGCCTAGAATATGTATTGCACACAGTAGGTGCTTGGTAAAGACTGTAAGGCTGGGCAAGCCTCCTTGTGTCTCTGCCCAAGTCTCCTTTCTATATAGTGGGTGTCATGGATTGAACTGTGTCCCCCTAAAAATATGTGTAGCAGTGTAGCTGGGCCATGATTCCCAATATTTTGTGATTGTCCTCCACTTTGTGATTTTCCTATGCTATAAATCCTAATCTCTGCCTGTGGTTATAGAATGGGTTCTGTTAAAGAAGATTAGGGTGGGACTGTAACAACATTCCTAAGGTCACCTCCCTGCTCCAGTGTGTAAAGGGAGTTTCCCTGGAGTGTGACTTATACCACCCTTTACCCTTTTATCCTACAAGAGATAAAAGGGAAGCAGGCAGAGAGCTGGGAACTCAAGAAAGTAGCAGGAGGAGAGTATGCCCTTCAGACCTAAGTTTTCTGAGCCAAGATGCTCTCTGACCAAAGACTGGTGCAACACAAGGACCTTCCTCCACAGCCAACAAAGAGGGAAAGCACTCCCCTGGAGCTGACACCCTGAATTTGGAACTGTAGCCCACTGGACTGTGTAAGAATAAATTTCTCTTTTTAAAGCCATCCGCTCATGGTGTTTCTGGTAGAGCAGTATCAGATGACTAAGACAATGTGAGACAGTGGCTATCCTCCTGTCTGATGCAAGATTTTCTGTAGTTGTCAGGATAGGCTAAGTTATGCTGCAATAACGAATGACCCCCAAACCTCAGGGCTGAGTTCTGATACCTCTGAGCTTTCCATCTCCCCATGAAAAGGAAACAGTGGGAGAGGGTCACGGAACAGTAACAAGCCATCGATCTTTCTACATCAGTCATACCGAAAGGTTCTGAGTCCCTGGGTTTGTCCCTTAACATTGTCCCACCCAAGGGCTTTGCAGCCTGGCTTCTAACAGCAGTGTCCTCTTTGGAAGGAAACATAAGCAGAATGTTTCACCAGCAAGGGCCTTGGCTGTGTTGATAGTCAAATTGTTATTAGTAAACTTAGTGCCTAATCAGGAAAGATGGGTCACTCAGCAGGAGTCCTTGGGTGGTACAAATGATTAATACACTTGGCTGCTAACCAAAAGGCTGGGGGTTCGAATCTACGTAAAGGCATCTCTGAAGAAAGTCCTGGCCATCTACTTAAAAATAAGCCATTGAAAACCTGGTAAATCACAGTTCTACTCAGACACGCACGAAGTTGCCCTGAATTGAAATTGACTCAGTCGCACCTGGTTTTAACTAGTTTGGGTCAGTCAACAGTAAGCAGAGAGAGTCATTTCCCCCCAATGCAAACCTCTCTGTGCATGTCAATTCCGGGTATCAGGGACTCAGTATATGGAGATTCGACAGCACACTGGGATAAATGTGGAGGTGAAGGCAAGTGCACAGGTGATGAGAGCAGAGAGAAAGGTTCACCTTATGTCCTGAGGTAGGAGGTCAAGTAGGGCTTCCTGGAGGAGGTGATGCCTGGGCTGGTCTTGGAGGATGATCTCTGAGCCAGGTGAGACCTGCAGAGGCTGCAGCAGCAAGCAAGGAGGAAGAGGTGTGGGTCTTTGGAGCTATACCCTCAGCTGTCTCAGAGATTGAGCACAGCTTCTCTGCAGACCCACTGGGGAAAGCTGAGACCTGGCTTGGTGTCCTGGCATGGTGCCCGAATACCATGTTCTGGAGCTCCGTGAGCAAAGCGGACCTCTCGAACCTGGTTGCAGAGAGGGTGAAAATGCCACCCCTACAGAGGTGAATCGGGCGTGTTTTTCAAGACAGAAAAAGTCTGTGTCTCTCAGCCCCAGCACCCTGCACCTCCTTGATGACCTGGGAGAACAGGGTGTGGGGAGGCCCTGAGCCCAGGGCATCTTGTTGTTAGGTGCTGTGCAGTCAATTTTTGACTCATAGAGACTTCCTGTGACAGAGTAGAACTGCCCTCATACAGTTCTCTAGGCTGTAATGTTTATGGGGCCAGATCGCCTGGCCTTTCTACCTTGGAGCCTTTGGGGGGATTTGAACATCTGGCCTTTCAGTTAGTAGCCAAGCATTTGACCATTGCACCATAAGGGTAATCCTCTCCTTCAAGGCCAGGCCTCATGGGATTGGTTCCTCCTCACAACTGCCCACCTGATCTACTTGAGAAAGAGCTCGTTCCTTTGCATGGCATCAGTGTTATGGCCTGGTTCTTGCCACCATCTGTGACCTCCTGTCCCAATGCTTCTTCTTCTAACCCTGTAGCCACCAGCAGGTCAGCCACACCAGCCTAGTCACCATTTCTTGACTGAGGCTACTGGGTTTGGTCTCACTTCCCAGCCTTTGGTCATGATGTTCCATCATGACCATCTCGTTTATCTGCCAAAACCCTGCTTACCTTTGAAGACCTCCCCAAGACGTCACCTCCTCAAAGACGTCCTTCCAGAGCCCCAGTGGAAGCCCTGGCTCTATTCTTTGCAGGCCAAGTCACCAAAAAGTTGACTACAATGGGTTCAAAGCCTAATATTAAGATCTGGAAGTGACCAAGAGGAGCAAAGGAGTATATCCCCTACTTCCAACCCCATCCGCTCTCAAGAAAGGGGTGACTGCAGGAGAGGGGGTTAGCAGTCTTACTGGGGAGGAATCAGCCAGGCTTCACAAGGCCCTGAGGTGGCAAGCAGCTATCTAGAAGAGTGGGAAGAGTTTGTTGAGGGTGGGAAGCCTGAGGGAGGGAGAGAAAGAGCTCTGGTGGGTGCACTGAGCAAGTGGTAGGAGCCACGGACTGACAGGTAGCCAGGAGGCTATAGGCATGTTCTGTGTGACGAAGGGAAGTCTTCAGAGGGGCTGTCTCCAGATGTCCACGTGAGAGAAAAACAAGCATCTAATTTCAGCCACTGGCCCATGACCAGTCCAGAACCAGTGGCCGGCGAGTCAATTTTAATTCATGGAGACTCTGTGTGTAACAAAGCATAACATGATTCCATACAGTGTTCAGTGGTTAGTTTTTTTGAAAAGTAGATCACCAGGCCTTACTTCCAAGGTACCTTTGAGCGGACTCAGACTTCCCACCTTTCAGTTAACATCCAAGTGGGTTAACTTTTCTATCAGCCGGTCTCTGTTAAGGACACCTACTCCTCACTTATCAATATGGTTAGGTTCTAAAGACTAGATTATTACTTGAAAATTGGCATTATGTGAAAACGGAGCGTGACCGTATCAGATCACGAAATGGAGACTGTGATTACATCTTTACATAACGAAAAAATTACATCATTGCATAACTGCCAAACCGCTCAGAATCGTGGCCCAGCCAAGTTGACACACAAAGTTAACCATCACAGCCTTGCGCTAGACATTTGTTACTACCAGATGTACGTCATTAGTGTGCAAAACAGTGAAATGGTAGGTTTTTGTTTTCTTTTTGAAATTTTGATATAGATCAGTTTACTCTGTTACTTATGCTTTTGGGTTCAGATCTAAAAATCCATTGCCAAAGAAACCAACTTAAAGTTACAGACGTTTCTCGTATGTTTTCTTCGAAGAGATTTATAGCTTTCGATTCTTACAATTAGGTCCAATTTTTTTCTTTTTAATAGTTTGTTGCTGTTGAGAATATAAACAGCACATTACACACAACAACTCAACAGTTTCGACATGCCCAGTTCACTCAGTGGCAGTGATGATAGACAGCTTCGAGTTGTGTGACCGCTTTCCCTCTCCTTTTCCGAGCTGTTGCTGCCACATCGGCACAGACTCACTGCCCCCTAAGGTTACTATCCAGTCTTTTGAGTTGCTTTTGTCAATTCGATCCACTACAGATAGATCTTAAAAGAGCATAAAATTCAAGGCAGACATTCTCTGTTAGTTAAACTACTGTTTAGTTTTAAAAAGTCTTCTGGGGATTTTTTTTAAATCGTGATTAACTGGAAGTATACAATCCAAATCGATTTTGCATGCCCACCTAACTGCAGCTCCTTCTGCTCTCACCACCCGATGACAGCATACTCCTCCTTTTCACTCTGTACTTCTAGTATCCTCTTAACAAACATCTGTGTCTCCCTTGTCCACCCTCTTCTCTCTCATCTAGAAAGAGACTAGAAGGATAGTCTCCTGTAAATGCATAGAGCGATAACGTACACACACTGTATGGTCACACTGGGTTCCCAAGTCCAGTCCACTCTTGTCTGAAGAGCTGACCTCGTTACTGGTTTCCAGTCAGGAACAGTAACAGGTCAAGGGCCATGTTGCCAGGGAATCCTCCAGGCTGTTGGATCATCAGTTCAGGTCTTTTAGTAGAGTTCTTGGGCTGCACACCTCTTTTTTTCGTGTTGCCTCAGAGACTCTATGTTGTGTCCCCCGTCACGGCTGTCTTTGGTGGTAGCTGGGCACCATCTGGTTCTTCTGGTCTCATGTTGATACAGTCTCCCATTCTTATGGTCCTTCTGTCTCCTGGGCTCTATTTCCCTTGTATTTTTGCTGTTCTCGCTGATTACCTGTTCCAGTTGAGCTGGGACCATTTGGTGCACCTCAGATGGTAGCTTGCTGGCTTTTAAAATCCCAGATGCTGCTCACCACTTTGGGGTGCAGAAGACTGTTTTAGCAATAGACTAGTTATGCTAATTGGCCTTGATGTCCTCAGTTTATACTTTTGGTTTAAGCTTTAATGACTATCTCAGAGCAATAATTCCAGGGATTTATCCAACCTCCAAGGCTCCAGAAATTCTGGATTCCATGAGAATTTGAAATTCTGCATTTCCTTTCTTTTTAATCTGCATTCTTCTATAGAGTCTTGATCAAATATTCAGAAATGGTAGCCAGGCACCCACCATCCAGTTGTGGTCGCATGGTAAGTGAGGAAGTTGTTCACAGAGGCATTGTTCACAGAGGCAATTACCAACACTTCATTTCCTCCTCCCATTCCAGGGTTTCTTCTGTTGCTCCAGGTGAATAAAGATCAATTATTGTGCCGCAGTTGTCTACTTGAAAGTGTTTAAGACCCCAGGCACAACTGAATGAACCGAGGGCTAGAACAGATGCACTTAATACTTTATTAAGTGTAGCACACTTAACACGCTCCCATAGAGCGATGGAGCTGCCACTGACTGACAGCCAGGATGTGGGACCCGCGTCTTGTGGCCGAGACCCAGATTAGCAGCGGCTTCATTAAATGAGATAGAGGTTTATTTCTTTGTACACAGATTAATGCTTTATTAGGTCATTTAACTAAGATAGCTCTTGAAACCACAGCCCTAAACCTCCAAACCACAGAACCAAATCCCATGAGGTGTCTGACTGCGACAGAAGCAGCCTGCCTCAGCAACTATGCGTTTGTTGTTGTAAACACGTCTGTCACACAACTTTTGCCAATTCAGCTTTTCATAGGTATGTAACCAATCAACAGCACTTACTGGAATTGGCTGTGTGACCTTGCCCTTAATCAGTGTGAGTTTCCCTCGTAATAAAGCAAACCTCAGTTCGGACAGTAGTGTTTTTTTTTTAAACTAGTGTCACCAATGCAAAATGTTAGATATGAAGATAGTCAACAACTGAGGACTGGATGTATAGTCAAACCTAATTCAGTGATAAATTTTTGTACCTTTTAAATGCTGTACTATGTGCATATATTTTCTATTTAAAAATTAAATTACAATACAAGATTAAACATAAAATAAGTAATAGAAAGAAGTGGCTGTAGAAATAGCTACTTGCCCTTCTCTGCCTGGGTCCTACTCACGCAGCGATGCAGCCACCACACTGACAGCCAGGACATGGGACCGGCGTCTTGTGCCAGAGAACCAGAACAGCAGTGGCTTCGTTAAATATGACATAGGTTTATTTCTCTGCACATAATGGCCTGATGGCACAATATCACCGATTAACGACCTGTTCCTGACTATCCCATGCTTTCTGAACACAAAGTCTGGATATTGGGTCTTGCATCTGATGTGGCCACAGGACACGGGAGCCCACCAGGAGATCTAGTTATCTCTCTGGCACACAGCCCGTGGTAAATCTGCTGAGATCTGCCTATAACCTGCAATGGGACCTCTCCCATCCAAGGCAGAACCTTCCATGTATGCCTTAGACTGCGGCTTGGTGGTCCTGACCTGCGCTTGTGTGCTGGCTCTGAGTCACCATTTTCCTGTCCCCAGATAACCTCTTCAGGCCTTCAGAGGCCACCTTTCCTGAGACCTGGGGATTTGGAGGTGAGTTCTCCTTATCTGGTCATGCAGCAGGTTATTGACTGGCCTCAAGTCCTGTCAGTGATGTCTGACAATGTTCAGCCATCAGCTTTTAATCTTCTTAGGCTGTCCTCACTTGCAGCTGTCAGCTCCACACCCCCTGCCCTCTCAAACCAACACCTCTAACTCTGGTGGTCACCGTCCCAAGCCAACCCCCAGCCCTGCCAGCAAGTCTCAGGAGTGTGCACCTTGGATAATAGCTCTTATTCTGAGGTGCAGGGAATCATCCTGTGGGGTATTCATCTGGCAAAATCATCTCTTAAAAACCACTCTTGGATTTGGGCTTGCCATTAGATTGGCAGCAGTGATGATTTTAGCAATAATAATAATAATTAGGGCTACCAACAGTATGACAGATGCTGTCCCTATGTCTCTCTGATGCAGGGATTGATTGTCCCCATTTTATAGATGAAGAAACTGAGGCTTAGAGGTGTGAAACTGAACACTGCCAATGCTGTGCAGTTCAGACAGGGATTGGCATCCAGGTCTGGTTACTTGCTAAAATTTTCTGCTGTTCCACAGCTACATCCTTCCTAAAGTCCTGAAGGAGGCCTGGAGTCCAGACCAGTCAGCAGCTTGCCAGGTTGGACACTGCAGGTTAGCCTCATCAGTCTCAGTTTTCTCACCTATGAAGTGGGCAGGATGATGGTCCCTTTGTATTGGATGCAAGGACATGACAGAAGCCTTGCTCAGTCATGACGTGACCCAGTCTGTCTACCCTCGTGTCTATCTGCGGGGTCTTTCAGTATGAGCCCCTGTGCCTGGCCCTCCAGGACATGAGTTGGCTCTGGATGAACTGATCTGAGTTGCTCGTACTTCTGTTGAAGGATACACACCAGAGGGACCCAGGATGGGAAAAGGGGATGTCACAGGGACTCCTTAGGGTGGGATGGAAAGCAGGAACCTGGAGATGAGAATAAGGGGGATGTGGACGCTCGGGGTTAGGGTGTGGCATGTGATAGAGCTATGAAGAAGCTGTGATCACAAGAAGATTTGAATAGAGCAAGAATTTCAGAGCAGGGCAGAGAGATTCAGGGCAGCTTTGGAGACCTGGCTTTGGGTTCCCCCACAAGAGAACAAACTGAGATCCAGGAGGAAAATAGTGAAGGGATTTGGCCTCTGTGTGAGCTGCTCTTTGTTAGAGGATCCTCTAGTTCTAGCTGAATTCTGGCCGCAGTCTGTGCCCCCGACACCCCTAGGTTGTCCTCTTCTTCTGATCCTCAGATCCTGCCTTTCTCGGGTCTCTAGAACCTTCTCTGTCAGGGTTCTAATTTGAATGCTCCTGCATAGCTCAGGCAGCAAGCCACATCCTCTGGAAGCCTTTCCCAACCCCCCAGTCCTGGACTGCCCCCTGCTCTGACCTGGCGCGACAGGGAGAGGGCAGGTAGCGGATGGAAGGGAAGGAAATGAATCACAGATAAACCTGTCAGGCCTCGGGTGCAGCCTTCCGTGGAGGTGGGGGTGTCAATTTGGAGAGCAAACTGTAGGCTGTTTACCTGCTGGAGCATTGCAGGGTGGTTATTTTCTTTCCTGTGATTCTGGGCTGGGGTGGGAAGAGAGGAAGAATCAGCACGGGCCTCCAGGGTCCTCAGCAAACAGAGGAGAGACGTCTCTGTATTACCTGATTCTGTCAACCAGCCTGGCAGTCTCCTGGAGGTGACTGGCATGCGTGGCAGGTTTGGGGGAGCCTCTGCCTCAACCGGAGGCCCAGCACGGCCCTGCAGGAGGGAAATGCTGAAGCCAGTGAAACTGGATTGTGGCTCCAACATCATGCTCTTCGGGTGCAGTTGCAGAACTGAGAAGGGAGGTCAGTTGTCTGAGGTCACACAGCCTAACCAGAGCTGGGATGATGACTCCAACTCTGCATTCCCCTCCACAGGGAGAGGACCCCAGGACTGGAAAATGAGTTTGGAGTGGAGACATTTCTAGGCGGGATGAGTGGTTGGAGCAGCCCACCCAATGGGCGTTCAAGGGGACAGATGGAGCACAGCCTCCTGGAACACTGAGCCATTCTCCAGCTGGTCCAGCAATTCCAGCATCTAAGATCCCAGAAGCCCTGGATTCCAGTCCTGCACAGAGCTTTAATCTCTCAAAGCCTCTGTTTCCTTACCTGCAAAGTAAGGGTGAGGAGACCTATTGATGTCTCAAAGGGTACCTGGAGGTTTAAATGTGTGTGATGGAACTTTGTAGAATTTGATGTGGTGACTGGAATCTCAAGAGTGTAATAATTTCCTCACTGTGTCTCTGGAGGATGAGGTGAATGTCTTTTAACAGAGTGTGAGGCAGTAGAGCAAAGCACGTGTCTGTGCCTTCGTCACCTGTGAAACAGGTGTCGTAGAAATAGCCCCTACCTCAGGGGCTTTTGTGAGAGTTAAATGAATCAGTCTAGTGAAAGGACACAGCAGTGCTCAGAAGATCTGGCTGTTATTCTGCACATGTTTTTTTCAGGAGCTGCCTCTCTGCTAAGCCACAGAGATAAGATTATACAATCCCCTGCCTTGAGAGGCTCTGAATCCAGAGCAACAGTTCTCAAAGTGTGGTCCACCAACACCTTTTTATTTCTGTGTTTCTCCCTCCCTCCATTTTCTGTTTCTTTTTAGTGTGCTTTAGATAAAACTTCACAGGGCAATTAATTTTTCATGCCACAATTGAGATACAAGTTATTTTGTGACATTGATTGCAATTCCCACAAGATGTCCACATCTCCCTTTTTCCATCTTCCAGCTTTCCCTTTTCCATTGGTCCCACTTTCCCGTTCCTTTCTGGCTTCCTGCCTTTGCTTTTGGGCAGATGCGCCCATTCGCTCTCACAGATGTGATTAAACTACGAAGCACGTTCCTCACATGTACTACTGTTTCACAGAGCTGTCTGATCTTTGAAGGGTGAAATTTGGGAGCGACTTCAGTTCTGAGTTAAAAGGGTGTCTGGGGGGCATATTCTTGGAGGTTCTACTAATCTCTGTCAGACCAGTAAGTCTGATCGTTTTTTGGTTGATTTGAATTTTATTTTATGTTTTTCTCCTGCTCTGTCTGGGACCCTCTATTGTGACCTTTGCCAGAGCGGCTGATGGTGATAACAGGGTGCATTTTGGTTCTTCTGGGCTGAAGCTGGTGGAAGCTGTGGTCTATGTGGGGCATTTGTCCTTTGGACTGATATTTCCCTTTTATCTTTGGCTTTCTTCATTCTCCTCTGCTCCAAGCATAATGGGACAAATGTATTTTACATGGCTGTTGGCAAGATTTTAAGACCCCAGACACTTCTCACCAGAGTAGGATGGAGAACATTTTGTTTATGACAACTATGTTGTGCGAATTGACGTAGATGTCCCTCTAGACCATGACCCCCAGCCCTCAGCCCAAAGATGATTTCTTTCTATGTGTAATTTTTTTTCTTGAGTTTTTATCATGGTGACCTCACACAGTATTTGCCTTTTTGTGATTGACTTCTTTTACTCAGCATAATGTCCTCCAGATGCATCCGTGGTGTGAGATGTTTTCTGGATTCATCACTGTTCTTTATTGTTGCACAGTATTATAGTGTGTATATGCCACAATTGATTTAATCATTCATCTGTTGATGGGCATTTAGGCAGCTGGATCTCTGATTTTCAACTCATAGTAAATCAACAGGACAGAGTAGAACTGCCCCGTAAGGTTTTCTAGGCTGTAATCTGACCTCTAGGGTTGCTGACTCAACAGCAGTGGGTTTTAATCTTTCTGGAAGCAAATTGCCAGGTCTTTCTCTGGAAAAGGGGCTGGATGAGTCTGAACCAACCAAGTCATGGTGGCTTAGGAATATTCTGTATTTTCCATTCCATCACACAGAATGTAAAAGAGATGAATGCATGTATGGAACATGCTGTCAGGGCTCCTCGACACCAGACTGTACTAGTAGTCATTGTATCTGCTACCACACATTTGGGGGAGGAGGGGGGTGAAAGTTGAAGCTAGTTTCACTAAGAATGTCCTTGATGAGCTAATAAAAATTAAATTTACTAAATATTCATCCTTGGGTATACCTCTCTTTTACACTCTGTGTAACGGAATGGAAAGTACATATAAAATATTCCTGCTGCATCCCGAAGTGCAATTGTTGGCTCAGATGCACTTGTGCAATTGAGTGGTGAGCTAAAATAGTCCCTTCTTTTCAGTAAAACCATCTTTACTTGAAAAAAACAACCATAGACAAACTATGATTATTCAGCCTTGGGTATCTGGCATGTGTTTTCTTGAAAATGAATTTACCCTGTCACTTCAAGGAAAACAACTGATAGTATTTGTTGCCAGTGGTAAAATTTGAGCTTTCAAGCTAATATTTGAATTTTCAAAAACTTCTGTCTGCTACTCTGGGCCTGACAGCTTCCCAATACTTAAAGACTTTTATTTCTGAAAGGGCAATGTATGATGGCATAGAATCACTCATGGGTAAAAGATTCAATCAAAGCACAAGACAGATCAGTGAGTTTTAATGTAATACAATATGAAAAGTTTGTTGAGTAGGTTTGATACTAGACTCCAGCCTAGTATCAAACGACCATCAGAAATGATCACTTGTTGAGTTTTGGTGTAGTATCAAAGGACAGTGTCCACAATAACTGAAAAGGCTACTGAAATTACCTTCCCTTTCTCAACTACATATCTGGATGAGGCCAGATTTTCTTTATCTACGATGGCACCTGGCTGGCATTCCAACTAAACAATATATTATGGGAAAATAAATGTAGCAACAGCTATGAGAATCCAGCTGTCTTTTTTTAAGCTAGACATTTAAAAGCTTTGCAAGCATGTGCAACAATGCTACCCTTCTCTCTAAACATTTTTATTTTAGAAAATAGTTACTATTCACAAAAACATGTCATCTATATTAACATGTAATGGGTTTATTATTTTTAGTTTAAATGAGTTAGTTAATAAATATTTAAAATAGTCTCAGGTTTAATTTCTAGTAGGATAAATGTTGATAACCCCCCACATAAAAAGCTCCTTGGGAGTCTTCAATAATTTTTAGTAGTGTAAGAAGAAAAACAATTGGGTGGTTCTTCAAAAACTGAAACATAGAAATGCCGTATGACTCGGAAATTTCACTCTTAAGAATATATACATCAAAACGTGAAAACAGGGACTCAAACAGATACTTGTACACTAAAGTTCAAAACATTATCCACAATACCCAGAAGGCAGAAACAATTTAACTGTCTATCAATAGATGAATAGATTTTTGAAAATATGGTTTATACTTACAGTGGAATATTAGTCATAAACACAAATAAAATCTGATACATTCTATGACATGGATGAACCATGAAGACACCATGCTAAGTGAAATTAGCTGGACACAAAAGGGCAAGTATTATATGACTCCACTTTTATGAGGTATCTAAAACCAAACCCACTGCCACTGAGTCAGTTTTGGTGCACAGTGATCCTATAGGACAGAGTGGAAGTGCCCCACAGAGTTTCTAAGTGGCACCTGATGAATTTGAACTGTTGGCCTTTTGGTTAGTAGATGTAGCACTTAACCATGATGCCACTAGGGCATCTAGGATAGAAAAATACATAAAGACAGAAAGTAGTAATAGTGGTTACCAAGGATTGGGCGAAGAGGGGACAGACAGCTTAATAGGTACTGAGTTTCTGTTCGGGATGGAAGTGTTTAATGGCTGTACAATGTTATGAATACATCTAGTGCCATTAAACTGTACACTTAAAATCATTAAAATAGTAAATTTTATGTTTACCTTGCCACATTAAGTGAAGTCAAAAAGAAAAGAAAAAGGCAAAAAAAAAAAAAAAAAAAATTAGTGTAAAGGGGTCCTGATGCCAAAAAGTTTGAAATGTAGTCTAGTACACGTGAGGTGGGAACGAGCAACAGTTACCCTCAGCCAGGTGAGCACTTCACACAGGGCTAGAGGGTCACAGAGTGAGTGCTGTAAGGTGGCAGGGCGAGTCAGGGGGCCTCCCCGGAGAAGGTGTCATTCTAACAGAGCTCAATGTGACTGCCAGGTCAGTTACAGGAAATGAGAAGCTGGAACAAGGAACCCCCACCCCCTCAACCCCCAACAGCAAAAGACGCCTCAGAAACCCAGATGAAGGGATAACTCAGACCAAAACATCTGACCGACTATTTGAGCTATTTCCCTGAGACCAAGACATGCAGGCAGTTATGTACTTCTCCCCAACCCAAACCCCTCAATTCTGTAGGGTCTGTGGCCACATGAACCTTATGTGGTCAGATCCAGATGCCCTGAGAATGGCCGTCTGCCTCTAACTCCTAACAGAGAGGCTCTTGGGATATCCCCAGCCCAAACCAGGGAAAGGGCCCTTGGCTGAGACTACATCCCCAACAACCCCCATCCCCCACCCCACACTTTCCCTGTCCTCCCTTTCCCTCCAAGACCCCAGGGCAATGGCCAGCAGAGGGCCTGTCCCTCTTCCACTCAAGCCGTTCTCCCCTGGGACTTGACCATTTTCTACTACGCAGCAGCCTGTGTTCAAGGGTAGCTGCGAACGGAGGAGAGGAGCCTTTTCGTCTCCAGCTGGGCGCACGGTGCGCAGACCTCACACTCTTCATTGTCACTCACAGTCTTTACGCAACCTTGGCACAGTGGCAGGCTCCTTGCTTCCCACGGCGAGGCCATCCAAATTACGAGCAAGTCAAGAAGGGTGTCCAGGCCACTATGAAGTGGAAGCAGCAACAGCAAGCTCAGCGAAGCCCCTGTCTCGGAATTCTTCCTCAACTTTGGGAGCGAAGACCCCACGGTTGTGGCCTCCACTTCCTCACTTCCGACTCTTAGCGTCTCTTCTGCTGTCTTCAGCTTCCGCTCATCCCAAAAGAAGGGGGCAGAGCGACCCTAAAAAGAGAAGGAACAGCTGAGGAAGGGTGTGTGACTGAGCTGGTCACCGCGGTGGGCACTGGGGCTCCCACGGGAAGGAGGAGCTGGGCGGAACTCCCCAGTGTTGGCTATCAGAAGGGTGGGAGACTTGGACAATTGTCCCCATACTTTGCCTTCCACAGGTCAATGGCTTCCGTGGGAGTGCAAACTGCATGGCTGAGCAGACTCCCTCTGCTGAGAAAGAAGCCCCGACACAGGGAAGGGGAGAGAAGTGATCGATCAACACGTGCTTGTGGCCACATGGAAACTCATCCCCAGCAGAGGGGTCCAGGGGCCTGGGCAGGACAGGTCAGTGGCCCTATCCTGCCCTCTTCACTCATCTGCATTAGCCACAAACCCCTGCAGGAAGCTAAGTTTGCCAACCTTGCTGGCACCATCTGAACTGTCTACAGAGATCACTGAGGCCCAGAGAGGAAAACCCTGAGACCTTAGCAGGGTCCCACATCAAGGTGCACATGGCTGGGCCCACGAAAGGGCTCCCAGCAAAGGGCTCCAGTCACCGCTCCCCTTTCCCTCTGGCCTCTAGAGCTCGCTGCTGCCTTGTTCTGTCTGTCTCCGAGGCAGGCCGGTAGGAAAGGACTCTGAGCTACAGACATTCCAACCAGGTCCCTTCCCCTCTCCCCAGCCAGCTCAGGACAGAATCCAGTAAATAACATGCCGCCCATCGATCGAGGTCACTCAGGCCAGGGCCGATCGATGACCGCAGACAGCTGGGCAGGCGGGTAATGAAGTGCCAGCTCCTGGCGGGGGCTTAGGCTGGCCTTGGGATTTAATCCCCTCGCCTCTGACAGAGCTCTGGCTTGGGTGTGAAAAGGGAAGACAAATGAGTTCTGAGGCAGCTGGGGGCGGTGGGGCCCTGGAATGGGGTAGGCAGGCTAGGAGCAAAGAGTGTCTCAGTGGAAAATTTCTCCTGAAGCATAGGGCTGTTTCCAGAAAGCTCCTGAAGGTTCTGGAAGCAGAGGTTCTGAAGGAGAGGAACGTGCCAGATGGCGGGAGTGAGGTCTCTGCCTCTTGTCAGTTTGAACCTCAGAATATACCCAGAACCCCAACCCTCCTCACACCTCCACTGCCCCCAGTCACTGGAGCTTCCTTACTGGTCCCCAGCTTCTGCCCTGCCCCCTCAGAAGCCAGTGACACCCTAGCAAAACCTAGTCAGATCCTGGTACTGCCCTGCTCAGAACCCCGCCTGTCTCCTCACTTCCTATGCCCCTCCTACCTCCCTGACCCCATGTTTTCTTACTCTCCCCTAACCATTTAACTTCCACTTCCTCAGCCTTTTTTGCTGCTCCTCAAGCAGGCTAACCACATTCCTGCCTCAGGGTCTTTGCACAGGCTCTTCCCTCTGCCTTGGAGTCTTAAGGCTCTGTCCAAATGTCACCTTGTCAGAGAGACCTTCTCTGACAGCCCCATACAAAAAGCAAGCCCTCTTCTCCTGATATCCGTGTAGTCTCTGTGCCCTTTCTGGTCCACAATACTGAGCATCAGTGTTTGGTCAACACTGTGCCGTGAGGACGGGATCTTTGTGTGGTAAGTGCAATGTCCCTGTACCCACAATAGCGCGAACACAAAATGGGTGCTCAATTCATATTCGTTAAATGAACAGGGATCCCAGGCCAGGACCCCCCTTCCACACACTGGTTGGCCTACAATCCTCAGCCCCTCATTCCTTCAAGCCTCCTCCCCCTCAGGAACAAGGAGGGAGACTAGATCACTAGTAGGGTGGGTGGAAAGGGAGACTAAAGTGAGCCCTGCCCAGAGATGCAAGTCTGGGACTCAGGCTGGACATCCTCCTTGTCCCCAGAAGCACGCTCTTTGTTTCCTATGTGCATGCTCTCATCCTGACCTGGTCCCCCTCCAGCTCTCTCAAGCTGCTTCTGTCCCCTGGGTCATCACACCTGGGGGCCATGTGGCCCACTGTGGATGAGACAAGCAAAATCATTTTCACTCCTGCTATGATGCCAGTGTCACTGCATCAAGCCTCATGATTATCCTGTGGAATTGATACCCTATAGTCCCATTTTATAGGTGAGGAAACTGAGGCCAAGAGGCTGATTTGCCCAAGAACACAAAAGGAGTGAACGTCCACCAGGATGTCAGAGTCCAGGGCCCCTTTTCCTAATGCCATACTTGAACGTTCCAGGCATCCCACAGACCTGTGACCACTTAGGCCCTGCAAGTTGGAGACTGCCTGGTTATTATTATTGTTATTGTTTTCCATTCACCCCTTCATTCTCTCTTCCTCCCCGTCTTCAAGTAGGTGGCCTTGGCATAAGCTGTGATTACGTGTAAGCAATAGGGAAGGGATATTTGTTTGCTGAGTTTCTGTCATGAGCTGGTTATCATACTAAGTATTTTATATACATTAATTTCTGTGAGCCTCACTGTGACCCCATTATACAGATGAATGGACTGAGTCCCAGAGAGGTTCAGTAACATGTTCTACCCACACAGCTAATAAGTGGCAGAATGGAGCTTCCAGTCTCTAACACCTTGAGACTGTCAAGTCCCTGAGGTTTTCTTGCCCCTCCTCCTACAAGCCCCCCTACTCTCCTGCCTGGGGAAGATGTCCCTGCCAGCCCCTTGCTGGGCAGGAGAGAGTGAGTGGAGGCAAGCAAGGCCCAACCACGAGAGGGCGGTGGGGGCGGCTGCCGTGTTTATTAATTTTCTGCCTCAGTGGGCCTGAAGCCCCAGCTGAAGCCCGCTGTGTTGCCAGCCAGTCTATTAAATAATTCTATCTGGGAAGAACCTGGCATTCGAGGAGCGGTGTTGATGGGCCTTTAAAATTTAATTGCCGTGCTAAATGAGATTAGATGTGGGGAAGCAGGCAGGGTGAGCCCACATGAAAGGATGGCTGTGTTTGAGGAGGAGAGTGGGTGTGGAAAACAAAATTCTGTCAATCCCTGGCATCCCACTCTACCCCATTGCCTGCGGGGGGCCAGGGTGTGAGGACCAAACCCCTAAACCTCCCCTTTACCTGGTGAAGCACTGGCTCCTTGTGGTCTCCTGTCAGTCTGCTCCTCCTTCCTGCAGGTGCTGACACACCAGCCACACTAGTCTAGACACTTTCTTGACTGCGCCTGCTCAGTCCCGCTTTCCCAGCCCTTGCTGATGCAGTCTGCTCCCATTCCCCAGCTAACACCTCCTCATTGCTTGAGGCCTCACTCACCAAGATGCCACATTCTCAAGGAAGCTCTCCTCTGTGGGGTGCGCATGGGGCTGGTTCTTCCCTAAAATGGAAGTCTCGGGGTGATGGGAAGGCTCTATCGCTTTTAGGGAAGATTGGGTGCAGGCGTCTGACACAAGAGAGGCCAGTGTAAGTGGAAACAATAGAGAAGAAGAGAAAGAAGAAATTACTTTACGGGTTCCGAGAAATGCAGAACCCAGTGTTAGCCCAGACCACTGGATGTTAATGTGACTGGATAATGTTTTGAGATATTAAAAGATTTTCTTCCTCCTACACTTAGTAGCCTGTATTGGAATTTCCTGCCTTGAGAAATAACAGGGATTTATTGAAGTAGCTTCCAGAAATAGGGCCATGTCTCTTCCCCAGTGTCAAGAAAACAAAAATCCTCACACCTGGGCCAGTGAACAACATTGTCATAAACGGAGAAGGCATCGAGGTTGTCAAGGATTTCATTTTACTTGTCTGCACAATCAACGCCCATGGAAGCAGCAGTCAAGAAATCAAAAGATGCACTGCACTGGGAAAATCTGCTGCAAAGGACCTCTTTAAAGTAAAGATGTCACCTTGAAGACTAAGGTGTGCCTGATCCAAGCCATGATATTCTCAATTGCATCATATGCATAAGAAAGCTGGACAATGAACAAAGATGACAGAAGAAGAATTGATGCCTTTGAACTGTGGTGTTGGAGAAGAAAGCTGAATATAGCATGGACTGCTAAAAGAACAAACAGATCTGTTCTGGAAGAAGGACAACCAGAGTGCTTGTTGGAAGCAAACATGGCAAGACTGCATCTTACATACTTTGGACATGTTGTCAGGCAGGAGCAGTTCCTGGATGAGACTGACACAACGGTTTCAACACAGGCTTAAGCATAAAATTGACTGTGGACATCGTGCAAGACCGGGCAGTGTTTTGTTTTGTTGAGCATAGGGTCATTGTGAGTTGGCACTGACTAGACGGCACCTAACAACACCAACAACATTGAGGCAGTTTCAGAAATAGGACTTTGTCTCTTTCCCTCCTCTTTGTCCCTTTGCTCTAGTTTGTTTTCCTCATGTCACTGAGACCCAGATCCATATCCCTGCCATCTGTCGTTTCCCCTAAAGCAGCTTGTAGGGCTTCACACACTCCAGAACATTCTCTACCCCCACCACTAGGCAATGCTGCCCACCAGTCACCCTCCCTGCATCTCCCTGAGGCTCTGTCTCCATTTTCCCAGTTTTCAGGAAAATGTCCCTGAAAAGCTGGCACGACCCCAAACCTCGGAGCTCCTTGACCCTGCAAACATTTGTGAATACCTGTGTGGGCCAGCCATGGTGCTTAAGGGCTGGGGACCCAGTGAATAGAACAGACAAGGTCCCTGTCCTTGTGAGGGTGACATTCCAGTGCACGGAAACAAAATATTCAAGAAACGGTTAAGCGAGATAATTGCAGAAATCCTGAGTGACGAAATAGGTGGTGGCGGGGTGGTAAGAGATGCGTATCTGGGGATGTGACAGCTGAGCTGAGACCCGAAGCTGCACTCTGTGCAAAGCTCTGAAGGAAGGACAAAGGCCCTGAGGTGGAGAGGCAGACCTAAGACCCCAAACTGAGGCTGACTTTTTTACCCTCAAACCTTGGGTCATTTGGGTCCAAGCCTGGGGACTGTTTGGAGAGGGGTACTTGGGTCTCTTCCCGGTAGACGAGGTGGACTGTTGATGTGGAGCTCAGAGAGTAGGTAGCATAGTCACTCAAAATGGACAGGTGACCAGCAGGCATCTTCTTGGTCCCACGAACAGCATTAAAATCAGGGCTGAGAAACTCCAGAAGAAAATTCTGGAAGGGAAGGTGGTTTGGGGCCCAGGGTAGCTCAGGGCTCCAGGTTTCCTTGTTAGGCCCCCAGAGCAGAGCTGATGCCCTTCCCATTCAGGTGGAGAGAAGTGTAACACCTGTGCCCTGATCCCAGCTGAGTGCCTTGCCATTCCTACTTGCTTTTCTCTGACCTCTGGCTTCTGCTCCTGCATCGTTTCTGCTCATCTGTACCTGTACACAGCCTTCTCTGGAGGTGACTGAACTTCCCCATCACCCCTAGATCTCCACCCCAGGGAAGAGGCACCCCAGTGCTCCAGCCACCTACTGTTCATCCCTGCACTCACAGCATGTGACTATGGGCTGGGGCTCAGGGTCAGGTATCTACCACGGTGCTTGCTGGCCCCCGAGGCCAAGGGTCAGGCTTACATAGGCTGTGGCCCGTATACAAGGAGAGGTAGAAGGCTGTACACCCAAATCCCATCCCACTCGACTTTGAAAGGACCAAAGGGGTAGCCTTTGTCACTCTGCCATGGTGGCTTTCAAACATTTTCAATAGCAGAGCTCTTTTCTCAAGTGAAATTTAAGTAGAATCACAATGTCTGAAAGAGATAAGAATCATATTTGTTCTGTTCTTGATAACATTTGTACTTGATGTGTTCACATGTATGCCATATTCTTATTATAATAAGAAAGAACATTTTTAATGAGATTAGATGAGAACAAGCTGGCTGAATGGAAGACAGAAATAAGTGATTATCGATGATGAGCTCCATCCTACAGCAGGCTCACCCTCCAACTTGTTTCTGCATTTCGTTTGTGTTATACAGTATTATTTATTCATATAGATAAGCAATTGCAAGTGAGAGGAGGTTCCCCCTGCCTTACCTCATCCCTCCTTGCAATACTCTTCAATTTAATACAAATGCAGAAGTGACTTTAGCCCAGTTTTCCCAAAATCAGCCTTTCTGGTGATTTCTACTGGGTTAAAAGCTGTTTAGTATAATGCCAGCAGGTATTGGTTTTTCATGTTGTTTTGAAAAATTGTAAAAGTTGCATTGAAAATAAGTTTCGAGTCGGATGCTTGTGGATTCTAAAGTACCTCCAAAGTGCCTCAGGGGTCTGAAGACATGGTTTGGAAGCCACAGACTTAAGCAGTCGTGTCCCATTTAGTGATCGTTTCACTTGGACACCCACTCATACTGTGTTTCCCAAAGACTCCTACAGGCTCACCTTTGGGAAAGACCCCAGGGCCGTGTAGTTCAAATCCACCTCACAGGAATTCCTTCAAAGCCCCCAGCAGTTGCTGCTTTCACCTCTGCTTGAATACCCAAAGTGATAGGGTGCTCCCCACCTTTCCAGGCTGCCTGAGCTGGTCTCTTATTGGGCAGCTCAAATTGTCACGTCACCCTCTTTTTTCAGCTATGGAATGGGCCTAATATTTATCAAACTGGACTGTTGTGAAGATTGAATAAAATGACATATGCAAAGCCACAGGCCACTGAGCTAAGCGTTTACCTTCTTGTGGCCTTGCCTAATTTAGGGACAGGCAGTGCTGCCTGCAGTAACAAGTTCCCAGTGTGAGTTGTGTTTTGTACAGTGACAGGGTGAGGGAGTGGCTCGTCCTTTGGAAGTTTCCCTAGGGAAGGAAGCCTGCAGGAGCGGTAAAAGCTAGTCCCCGGTGAGCTTCAAGCTACCCCTACCACACCCCTTCAACACTAGTTTGGCTGCAGAGTCTCAGCAGACCCCTCCTCCCCTCTAGCCTCAGAACCCCCTCCTCAGAGCCTCTGCTCTCTTGGATAATTGAACCCCAAACCTTCCCCAAAACTTTCAGAGGCCTTTGGAAACAGCCTCATGGTTTGCGGGGATTTTCCCACCGGAGCACTCTCCACCCAGAGGGGTGCTCTCAGCTGGTCTTGGGGGATATTTTCCCTGAGGGGTTTCCCTCCTGGACTACTGCAGCCGTGTGGTTTGTACCCCTCATGTACACCAGCCTTTCTGAACCTTGGGTGGGCTAGGAGGGAAGACTACCACCAGAGCTGTAGGAGAGGGCACACATGCGCGCGCTCGTGTGTGTGTGTGTGTGTGTGTGTGTGTGTGTGTGTGTGTGTGTGTGGGTGGGTGGGTGACAGGGGATGGGGGAAGGAGGATAGGGGGCAGGTGACAGGAGGACATGAGACGGGGGATGGGAAAAGGGGCATTCAGCCAGAGTGAGCCAGGTGGAGTAGGCGGGGAGCCTGAAAGGGCAAGCGGGAGATCCGGCCAGGATGAAAGGGGCACGCGTGAGTGGCCCTACAGGGCTGAGGGGATGGTGGATAGTCGAAATGGGGGATGTTCCTGCAAGCCCTACAGCTCCCCAGCCTTTACTTGGGCCTCCCTCATCCTTACTGCCCCTGATCCAGGGTGCAGAACCCACAGGTGTCTCTGCCGCAGCCTGCGCAGCGGAGGCTCCTGGCCCCCAGCCCAGGCAGGGCTGGCCTCGAACAATCACACTAACTGCGCTGAAATTCAGCAAATTGCCTCTTGAGCCCAAGACTGCCATCTCCCTTGTGCTCCCGCGCCCTAGAGCGTTATCTGGAGAGAAATCAGCTTCTTGTTTTCCTTTTTCCTCACAAAGGAATAGATGAAAAGGCTTCTACATTGTTTCTAAAGTGGGGCCTCGGCTTCTTGAGCCTCCCACACAGACCCAGACGCTATGTTAGGGCTGTCCTGCGAGTAGCCTCTGTCGTCAGCCTGGAGGAGAGGGTTGGACGTGCTCCAAGAGTATGGGTGATGGGAAAGTGTCTGTAAACTGTGGTCCCAAGATTGCGGCCTTGAGGTCATGTTAAAATGCGGGTTCTTGGGTGGTTCCAGCCCTCACCTGTCAGGCGCCCTGGGAGGAGACCGTGTACGTACCTGCCATGTCTCAGGCTCGGTCAGGTGAATCTGAGATGAGGTGAATTGAGACATAAGAGGCTGGTGACCACTGATGAGTGGCATGTCTGAGTTTTGCTTTAAAATCTGGATTCTTATGGCCCTTGAAAGTTCAGAGGTCCTTGGGGCAGGGGAAAGAAGGAGTGAGTGTGTTAGGTGAGGGACAACTGCCCGTCACCCACTGAGAAAAACATGTTAGAGGGCACCTTTTCACAGACTTGCTCCCTCAAGCACAATACAGAAGGCAAAGCTTACTTGGAAGGGGTCCCCGCATGGGTAAAGGCCCTGAGGTTACCAAAGGTGTACACCTTAGAGGAGATTAGAAAAAAACAAAGCCAAACCAATTATTGTTGAGTTGATTCCAACTCATGGTGACCTCACGCATGTCAGAGAACCGTGCCCCATAAAAATCTCAGTGGCTGATTTTTCAGAAGTAGAAGGCTAGGCCTTGCTTTGGAGGTGCCCCTGGGTAGACTAGACTCTTCTGCTTAGCAGCTGAGCCTGTTAACCATTTGTGCCACCCAGAGAGGTTGGCGGGGGGTTGGAGACTCTTTTGGTAAGGAGTTTGGCTTTTGTCCAAGACCACAGGGAAGCTGTTAAAAGTTTTCAGCAGCGGAGTGATGTGGTTAAAAATAAATAAAAAGTTAGTTAACATGCAGTAAAGTTTACTGGAGGTGGGAGTATACAGGTCTATGAGTTTTAGCACAAGTATAGATTTGTATAACTACCACCATGATCAGGATACTGAATAATTCCATCAGCTCCCAAGTTCTCTTGTTCTGACTCTTTGCAGACACCCCACCCTACACCCCTAACCCTTGGCAACTACTGGTGTATTCTCCATTGCCATAGTTTTGCTTTGCCTTTTCCAAATATGTGTAAATGGAATCACGCAGTGCATAACTTTTTGAGACTTGCTTTTTTTACTCAGCATAACCCAACGCCTTTTGAGACTCATCAGAGTTTGCCTATTTCAACAGTTTGTTTCTGAGTAATGTCTCATTGTGTGAATGCACCACAGTTTATCCATCCACCCACTGAAGGACATTGAGCTATTTCTAGTTTTCGGTGGTTATGCACAGAGCTGCCATAAACCTTGATGCCCTCGTTTTTGTGTGGATATAAATGTTCATTTCTCTAGGGATCATTATCCAAGAGTGGGATTGCTGGGTCATATGATGAGTATTTAACTTTATAACAAACTGCCAAATTTTTCCACTAGAAATGCATGAGAGTTTAGTCTTTTGCTTATTGAAAATGGTATTGTTGTTTTTTTTTAATTTTAGTTTCTAAGTGTTCACCGGTACCACCAATTGTTGTTGAGTAAATTCTGCCTCATGGTGACCTCATGTAGGTCAGGGTGAAACTCTATTCCATAGGGGTTTCAATGGCTAATCTTTTGGAAGTACATCACCAGGCCTTTCTTCTGAAGTACCTCTGGGTAGATTTGAATCGCCCGACTTTTTAGCCAGCAGCCAAGCACTTAAGCACTTGTCCTATACTACCCAGAGACTCTCTTCATTGCTAGTATGTAGAAATATGATTGATTTCTGTGTATCAACCTTGTATTCTGCAACCTTACTCAGTCACTTATTTCAGGAGCTCTTTTGGTAAATACCTTGTTTTCTACACAGATAATCACAATGTCTGCAGATAAAGACCATTTTATTTCTTCTTTTCCAATTATCTGCCTCTTATTTCTTTTTTCTTGCCTCATTGCGTGGGCTGGGACTTTCTATACAATGTTGAATAAGAGCAATGAGATTGGGCCACCCTGCCCTTTTCTGATCTTAGAGCAAAACATTCAGTCCTTCACTGTTAAGTGTGACATTAGTTGTAGGTTTTTGTGGAGCCCTGTATTAGATTGAGGAAGTTCTTGTCCATTTCTAGTTTGTTGAAAGTTTTCTTATAGTGAGTGGATATCGAAGTTTGTCAAATGCTTTTCTTTTTTGCATCAATTATTACGATCATGTGATTCTTCTTATTTTGTCTGTTAATGTGAGGCCTGACAATTAAGTTCAAGAACTCATTCTAGAAAAAGAGATGTGTAATCTCATTGCTGAAAATCATTACAGTCACAGTGAAGTACTCTCCTAGGGAAGCTATACACTGACACCAGCGCCTAGTCTACCTTTCAAAGCAATTTTGGAACTTTTTTTCTGGAATGGCCACCAGAGCTGTTGTCATATTACCCTTGATGTCCTGAATGCCATCAAAATGTCCTTTCAATAGTCCCTTTATCTTCAGGTAAAGAAGTCATTGGGTGCCAGTTCAGGTGAGTAGGGAGGGTGTTCCAATATAATTGTTTATATACTGGCCAAAAACTCTTTCACAGACAACTATCCAATGAAGTTTGCAAACTTGCCACTGTGCCACCTTGTCCAACAGTCATTCCAGAAAGAGTTCCAAAATTGCTTTGGAGGGTGGACTAAGCTTGGACATTTGGTTCATAGCTTCCCAAGGGGAATATTTTGAAAGTGACTGCAGTGAGATTCAGCAGTGAGGTATGTGGCACTTAGAACAATTGAGTTCGTCAACTTAATTGTCAGTCCTCAGGTAGTGGATTACATTGATTGATTTTCAAATATTGAACAGCCTTGCCTTCTTTGAACAGACCCTGCTTGGTCACGGTATATTGTTGTTGTTGTTGGGCACTGTCAAGTGGGTTCTGACTCATAGCAATCCTATAGGACACAGTAGAGCTAATCCATTGTTTCAAAGGAGTGGCTGGTGAACTTAAATTGACGACCTTTTGGTAGCAGCCAAACTCTTAACCTCTATACCACCATGGTATCTGTTTTATATATTGCAATATCATATTTGCTGAGGATTTTATGTCATGCTCATTTAGGGATGTTAGTCTGTAGTTCTCTTGTACTATTTTTGTCTGGTTTTGGTTTCCAGGTAATGTCATCTTCATAAAGTAAGTTGGGGCACTTTGTCTCCTTTTTTATGTGACAAAAGATATCAGTGTTATTTCTTCTTTAAATGTTTGGTAACATTTTCCAGTAAAGTTACATGGACTGGGAAATTTCTGTTTTTTGGAAGGTTTAAATAATTTCTTTAATAGATGTAAGACTCTTCAGCATCTCTTATTTCTTTCTGGGTAATTATTGATATGCTTGAATTTAGGACTTCCATTATATTATTTGATTTCTGTTCTATTATTAGTTCCCCTGTTTATTTCTTTCCTTTGGATTGGCTATTTTTTTTTTAATATTCCTTTTCCTTTAGTGAGTTTTGTTATAGGTTGAATTGTGACTCCCTACAACATATGTTGTAAATTCTAATCCCTATACTTGTAGCTGTCCAGTCCATTCTGACTCACAGTGGCCCTGTACCTGTGGTTGTAATCCCATTTGGGAATGGATTTTCTTTGTTATGTTAATGAGATAGTACTAGTGAGATCTCCTAAGTCTATCTCTTTTGAGATACCAAAGAGTAGACGAGAGAGCAAGCACAAACAGGAGAGAAGGCAGATGTCATGTGATCACCAAGGAACCTAGGAACAGAAGCTGAAAAATGACAAGAACCTTTTACCAGAACAGAGACAGAAAGCCTTCCCCTAGAGCCAGTACCCTGAATCTAGACTTCTAGCCTTGTAAAATGTAAGAAAATGTATTTCTGTTTGTTAAAGTCACTTGCTTATGGTATTTGTGTTATAGAAGCACTAGGCAGATTAGACAAGACTTTTGCTACATATCTTTGAATTTTTTTTTTAAGTGAGTAGTCTAGGGATTATGGTATGCATAGTTAATTTGTCTTATATTTTTTTTAAAAAATGTATATTTTATTGTGTACTAAGTGAAAGTTTGCAATCCAAGTCCATTACCACAGCCACATCAATATGTAGACTTTAGCTGCTCTCCCCACCCAGTGACAGTGCACTTCTGCTTTCCACCCTGTACTTCCAGTGTTCATTCAACCAACTTCTGTCACCTTCTTAGCCTCTCATCATGCCTCTGGACAGGAGCTGCTCACGCAACCTCATGAATACATTTAAATGAAGAAGCACACTCTTCACCTGAATCATTCTGTGTTTAATAGTCCAGTCTAATCTTTGTCTGGGGGGTTGGCTTCTGTCTTGGTTTCAGCTTTGGGTTAATAGAGAGTGTGGGGGCCATGTCCTCAGTCTTTAATGGAGTTCCTGTTCTGCACACCCATTTTTCTCCTGCTGTGTCAGGGACTCTACACTGTGTTCTCTATTAGGGCAGTCCTTGGTGGTGGCCAGGCACCACCTAGCTCTTCTGGTCTCACGCTGATGTAATCTCTGGATCATATGGCACCTTCCATCTCCTGGGCTTGTGTTTTTCTCACGTCTTTGATGTCCTTCATTTTCCTGTTCTCCAGGTGGATTGGGACCGATTAATGCTACTTAAATTGTCACTTGTTAGCTCTTAAGACCTCAGATGCCATTCACCAACGTGAGATGCAGAGCATTTTCTTCCTTTTAAAAAATTTTATTGTGCTTTAAGTGAAGGTTTACAATCCAAGTAAATTTGCCATACAACCCCCTCTAAACACACACTGCTATACAACTCTAGCTGTTCTCCCCACCCTGTGACAATATATTCCTCCTTTTCACCCTTTACTGCCTGTGTCCATTCAACCAGTTCCTGTCCATTGCCCTCTACCCTCCCTTCTCACCTCTGATCAGGAACTGTTCTGACATCCTCATGTATATATTTAAGCCAAGAAGCACACTCTTCACCAGCCTCACTCTCTGTCTTATAGCCCGGTCCAATCTTTGGAGAGTCAGTTTTGGTACTGGTTTCAGCTCTTTACCAGCAGAGACTCCAGGGGCTGTGTCCTTGAGGAAGCCGCCAGGATGTCAGACCATCAAATTTGGTCTTTTAATGGAGTTCTAGATTTGCACCCCCATTTTTATCCTGCTCTGTCAGGAACTTTATGTTGTGTGTCAGGGTAGTCTTTGGCAGTGGCCAGGTACCGTCTAGTTCTTCCGGTCTCATGCTGGTATAGACTCAGATCATGTGGCATCTTCTGTCTCCTGTGCATGTATTTGCCTCATGCCTTTGATGTCCTTCATTCTCCTCTGCTGCAGGTGGATTGGGACTGATTGATGCTATTTAGACAGCTGCCTGCTAGTTTTTAAGACTGCAGATGCCACTCACCAAAGTGGTATGCAGAACATTTTCTTAAAAACAAAACAAACAAAAAACTTAGTTATGCCAATTGATTTAAATATCCTCTGCAACCATGGTCCTTAGATCCTGTCCCTGCTACTCTGTCATTCAACATGTTGGGTTGTATTTAGGAAACGTCTTTGCTTTCAGTGTAGTCCAGCTGTGCTGACCTCCCTTCTAGTGCATGCTGTCACACCTCTCAACTAACCCCATTCCTATCTACTACCTAATCTGTGAATAGCCCTCTGTCACCCTTGGAATAATGAAAGATTGTTTTCTTCATTTAAACCTTTTCTTGATCCTTATAATAGTGATCTCATACAATGCTTGTCCTTTTGCAACTGACCGATTTCACTCAGCATAATGTCTTCCAGATGACTCCCACGTTATGAGATGTTTTCCGAGATCATGGTTGTTGCATGGTTAGTGTTTCACTGTCTACTTAGGAAATTTTGTTTGAATAAGATAATTAGACTTCAGTGTGGGGATCAGTAAGGAGTTAGTTTGCCAAACAAAAATGTAGGATATCCAGTTAATTTTGTATTTCAGATAAATAATGAATGCTTTTTTTAGTAAGAGTGTGCCCTTTGCAATATTGGGGACACACTTATACTAAAAATATTTGTTGTTTATCTGAAATTCAGGTTTAACCAGATGTGGTTGGACACACTCACCCAGATGTAGATATCCAGAACTAGCAGCAAAGGCAGACCCCTGGAAGAGAGTACACCATCAGAGGATGGGAGGACTCAGACCCTGCCTGAGGAGCCCTGGCATTGAGTGGCTGCATCAAGGAGGAGCACCTGGCAGAGGAGGGTGAGTGGAGGCATCCCAGAGGCAAGAGGGAAATAGGCAGAGTACAGGCTTCAAGGTGTAGGAGTGGACGGCAGCTCCAGACACATCTGAGAGGTGGAGAAAGATGAGTTCTGGAAGCTAGAAGGGAAGTGGAGTGGAAGGATGTTTATTTCTCCTTGCAATCAGAGGAACTTTTTCAAATGATAATGTTCCAGAAGAGAGGGAATGAGTGAACACAGGAGAGAGGGGCAGCTGGATTGTGGGGTGTTCTCCTGTAGGCAGGAGAGACCACAATGCAGTGGATGGAGGCCATGTGTGATGTAACAAGGAGGGCGGTCTTGGTTTGGGTTTCCCAAAAGCAGAGCCTATGACAGGTCTTGGTGCAGGAAGTTTATCTGAAGGCGACCTCAGGAAACACAAATGAGGGAGTGACAGACACAAGACAAAGAAAAAGGAAAAACCAATTAAGAGGGGGCCACAGTGGCACAGTAGTTAAAGCACTTAGCTGCTAACTCAGCAATTCAAACCCACTAGCTGGTCTAAGGGAGGAAGAAATGGCAGTCTGCCTCTAAGAAGACTAAATTCAAAATCAAATCCATTGCCATCGTGTCAATTCTGACTCATAGCAACTCGATAGGACGGAGTAGAGCTGCCACATAGAATTTCCAGGGAGCACCTGGTGGATTTCATTGGCTGACCTTTTGATTAGCAGCCATAGCACTTAACCACTATGCCACCAGGGTTTCCCCCATGAAGATTACAGCCTTGAAAATCCTAGGGAGCAGTCCTACTCTGTTCTGTAGGGTTGCTATGTATTGGACTCAGCTCGATGGCAATGGGTTTGGTTCTTTGATTTATTACGGATCTGGGGCTCCATCCTACAGGGACCCTCTGAGGAGCCTGTAGAACACACCTCGGAACTGTTCTTCAGAAGGACAGGAGTCTGCAGCATTTACCTACTTCTGTCCCCTTTGGTTGAGGGCTGCCTCTGGAGGTATTAACCCCTACTGCAACCTGCTGAATGAGTTCTGGCCCATGCAACCAAGAGAGAATGGGTGGGCCTTTGGGTGGGTAGCTTCAGTGTGGTCGAAATTGCCTGTGCAGCCAGACGGAGGCACTTCCCTTTGACTGAGGACAATTCCCAGAGAGCTGTTAGCTACCAACATCTTCAGCAGCCAGAGGAAGGAGCAGTTGGGTCCCAAAGGAGAAGCTTGGGGGAGTGATACAACATCTACTACAGTGTGCATGACACCAGTACCAGTTGCTATTGAGTTCTGCCTGACTCGTGGTGACCCCAAGGTGTCTCAGAGTTAGAGCTGTGCTCCACAGGCTTTCCAATGGCTGATTTTTGGAAGTAGTTCACCAGGTCTGTCTTTTGAAATGCCTCTGGAAAGATTCAGCCAGCCAACATTTTGGTTAGCAGCTAAGCATGTTAGCTGTTTGCAACACCTGGGGCCTCTCACAGTAATTAAGGGCCTCCAAGATGTGATCACTGGGTTGTCCCTGACCTCGCTCGTCTCCTCCCAGCATCCTGTCCTCTGCTCCAGGACATGGATCTCCTTGTTGTCCTTAGAACCCACCAAATGTTCTCGCCTTTACCTTCCATGTTGCCTCACTTGGGAACACTCATCCCCTGACATCAGCAAGACCCACTCCCTCACAACCTCCAGCCTCTGCTCAACTATTCCCTTGTCAGAGACTCTCTCCCCACTACCAGATAAAATAGCGTCTCCCCAGCTATTGTCCAGAAACCCTAGTGGTGTAGTGGTTATGTGCTATGTCTACTAAACCAAAAGGTCAGCAGTTTGAGTCTACCAGGTGCTCCTTGGAAACTGTATAGGGCAGTTCTACTCTGTCCTATAGAGTTCCTATGAGTTAGAATTGCCTTGATTGTAGTGAGTATGGTTTTTTTTTTAACCATAGCTCTGTGCCCTGACCTGCTTTACTTTCCCTTTTTAGTATTCACCACCATCAGACATTCTCATATTCAGTTAATTGCTTGTATGCTTGTCTTCCGTTTTCCTCCGTCTTGTTCCCAGGGACAGGAGTTTGTGTCTGGTTGGGTGATGGCTCTATAACCAGTGTCTGGTGCAGGATAAGTGACCAGTATGCACAGGCTGCTAAATGAATGAATGGATGAAAAGGCCACTTGAGGGAGGGGAAGTGGCTCTCACTGCCCCAGCGGCCAATATGACCCTGCCATACCAGGAGGCTTTGTGGTGGTGCTGAGGAAGGCTGGAGGAGACAAGTGAGTAGGGAGTCACCTACCCACCACGACTCTGGAAGAGTGAGAATCCCCTGGGAGCTACGGAGACTTTCTGGAGGAGGTGGTGCCAAGTTCTGAGATGACAAAGAGTTAACTGGATGAAGAACAAGGGAAAGAGCACTTGAGCTGCAGAAATGGTATATGCAAAGGCATAGGGTATGAAACACAGCCTTCTGGGAATTGAAAGAAATGAGGAAGACAGAGAAACTGTGGCTTGGGATGACTTCTAGATTCACGGGCAGGGGCTGGATCAAAAGTACTTTGTGTACTGGGCCATGGGGCTTGGAATTTATACTTAAGTCATGAGGAGTCCCTGTTTGGAGACATGGTTGTACTGGGGAATTAGAAAGATCTTGATGACTGCCGAGCAGAAGAGAGAGGGACTGAGAGGCTGGTGAATCAGTTAGGAGCTATTAGTCTCTCATCCAGGCTGAGAGATGGGAGTGTACCCACGTGGCAGTAGTGAGGGAGAGATGCTTGGGATGACCTTGCCTGAGGGGCAAGGGAAGAGCGTCCAGGTGGATGCGTTTGTGTCCGGGAGCAAGCAGCATCTGCCGGAACCAGGTGAGGAATGTACATGTGCTGGGGCCTGAACTAGAACAAGAACCTTAGTCTGGCCAGCCTGGGTGAAGGAGAGGGCCAGCTCAGAACTGGAGACACTCAGTGAGAAATGAAAATGTGAGGTTTCTTGTTAAAAATCATTAAGAGTTTCAAATGGTGACAACAGAGCATGAAACCAAGCTCAGGTTCCTGGGTGACCGCCAGAAGTGGGGCCCCACATCTTTCTTCCAAGGCATCTTGAGGAAGGCCTGGGGGGTATTCACACCACCAGTCCTTTAGTTAGCAGTCAAGTGCTTAACCATTTGAGAGTAGGTGTCCCTAACTGTCACACAAAACTTGTAGACACTAGCTACCCCCCTTTCTGAGCATGTCAAGGCCAGCATATCACACAGTCTTACTATTAACATAACAAAGAGAACCCATTCCCAAATGGGATTATGACCAGAGGCATAGAGGCAAAGATTTGTAACACACTTGGGCGGCAGGTGGGGAACACAATTCCATTCATAACATTCCACCCTTTGGTCCCTTGAAGTCCATGTGCTTGCCACATTTGCCCCATCACAGTATCCCAAAAGTCTTAAATCAACCCCAAGTCCAAAATCTAATCTCTAATCTTCTGAATCATCTAAATCAAATATACACAAGACTTTAGGCATGTTTCATCCTGGGGCGAACTCCTCTTCATCTTTGAACCTGTGAAATCTAGAATACAAATGACCTGTTTCCGAAATATGGTGATGGAACGGGTGCAAGGTAGAAATTTTCATTCCAAATGGGAGAAAAAAGAGAGAAGAAGGGATAATGCGGAAGCAGCTTTGGAACTGAGTAGTGAGTGCTAATGTGATAATGAGTCCAAAATCCAGCAGAACAATTTATACTAGCTTTCAAGCCTTGAAAATTATCATCTGTTCTTTGAGACCATCAGGGCAACAGCCCTGCCCTCTAGACCCTGGGTGTTGGCCATGCCCCCTGGATGCTGGCTAGAGACCCCTCAACCCTGGGCATCAGCTCCACCTTCCAGGGCCAGTGGGATGGCCACTTTGCTCCATTAGCTTTGGGTGGCTCCATTCTCCTAGGCCATCTTGGTGGTAACCCTGTCTCCTTGGCCCTGGCAGGCCCCATTCTTCTGCCCTCCGGGCATGGCAGTCCCGCTCCCACAGCTTTAGGCAGCAGCCTTATTTCCCTGGCACTTGTGAATGGCATGCCCACACTGTGGAGCCAGTTTGGCGAAGATCTGACTGTCATAGATTGAATTGTATCCTCCTGTCATGGTTTGAATTGTGTTCCCCCCAAAATATGTGTAGCAACGTGGCTGGGATATGATTCCCAGTATCTTGGGACTCTCCTCCATTGTATGGTTTCGCTAAACTGTATGTTAAGGGATTAGGGTGGGGATGTAGATTCCCGCATAGAATTACTTCCCTGCCCTGCTGTAGGGGGCGTTTCCCTGGAGTATGGCTTGCCCCACCCTTGATGCTTTCAGCTTGCAAGAGATAAAACGGAAAGAGAAACAAAGGACAATTGAGAACCTCGCTACCATCAAGCCAGCAGCACCGGGAGAAGAGCGCGTCCTTCAGACCAGAGGTTCTTGCGCCAAGATGCTCCCTGGACAAAGACTGATGCAATACCGGACTTTCCTCCAGAGGGGAAAGCCTTCCCCTGGAGCGGTCACCCTGAATATGGACTTGCAACCTACTGGACTGTATAAGAATAAACCTTCCTTAGATAGTTGCTAGAAATCTGGATGGGAGAAAGTGGCGATAGCACACATTAGAAACAAGAACAACATTAAGTGGACTTCAGCATAACTTGAATACTCCTTCCATCTTAACCCAATATTGCAAGGATAGAGTAGCTGGGGCAGGGGACAGGGGACCATGCTCTTAGGTGAAATCGAGGCCAATTGGCACAACTAGCGTTTTGCTAAGAGAGCTCTCTGCACCCCACATTGATGAGTGGCATCTGGGGTCTTAAAAGCTGCCAAGCTGCCATCCAAGGACACAGCAAATGGTTCCAACTCAGCAGGAACGGATGCTCACCGAGGACCAAAATGACATGCAGTAAAGACAACCTAGAAGACAGAGAGACCCGCAAGAGTGGGTGCCTTCATCGACTTGGGACTGGAAGAACCAGATGGTGCCTGGCCACCACCAGTGATAGCCACGATGGACCTCACTAGGTTGAGTCTCACTGGCAACACAAGAATAAAAAGGGGTGCATCCTGAGATCTCCACTAAAAGACCTCAATTGATGGTCCAGCGGTTTCGGGGTTCCCCTGAGAGCATGGCCCCCGGCCCTGATGCTGCCCTTACCCATAAATTACAACAAAGGTCCACTCTTTGGACAGGAACGGATTGGACTTGGCAATGCAGAGTGACCATATATTGGTTGCACTTTATGGTTCTGTACATCTATAGGATATCATCCTGCTGACCTCTGGCTGGAGGAAGGCGAGTGGGTGGAGAGGAGGGGAAAGGAGGCTGTTGGGAGGATGAGACATGTATGGAGCAGAGAGGAATAGTGTACTGTCACTGGATAGAGAGAGTAGTGGAAGCTGCATATAGGTGGGCATGTAAATTTATACGGGAATGTACATTTTCACTCAGTCATGTTAAAAAAAAAAAAAAAAGAATAAACCTTCCTTTGTGAAAGCCATCCACTCTGTGGTATTTCTGTTAGAGCAGCCTAACTGACTAAAACACCTCCCCAAAATGTGTGTGACAATTTGGCTGGGCCATGGTTCCTGGTATTTTGTGATGGTCCTACATTTTCTGATTTTCCTGTGGTTAAGTTTGGATTATGTTAAAGAGTAGGACTGTAACACCCTTCCTAAGGTCACTTCCCTGTTCGAATGTAAAGGGACGTTCCCTGGAGTGTGGCTGGTACCACCTTTTATCCTACAAGAGATAAAAGGATGAGGAAGCAAGTAGAGAATGGTGACCTCACACCATCAAGAAAGCAGCACTGACAGCAGAGTGCCTCCTTCTGACTTGAGATTCCTTCAGCGAGGTGCTCTCAGACCAAAGACAGACTGAGGTACGTAACACAAGGACTTTCTCCCAGAGCCGATAGAGAGAAAATGTGTTTCCCTGAAGCTGGCACCCAGAATTTGGACTTCCAGCCTACGTGACTGTGCAAGTATAAACTTTTCTTTGCTAAAGCCATCCATTTGTGGCATTTCTGTTAGAGCAGTACTAGATGACTAAGACACTGACTCTTTTAAACCTAAGATGCAGTTACTGTACCCTTTGAAACAGTCCTGCTTCCCAGCTCCTTCCAGTAATTTTGCTGGTCTCCAAACTGCTCTGGGAATGGTACTTTTTTTTTTCCTGGAGGACAATAGATGTAGCTCCTCTGACCTCCTTTCTGCCTGCAGAATTCCAAGAGACAGTTCTCACTTTTTGTTCTTTCTCTGTCCCTGTGTGGTCTTTGCTTGGATCCATCAGTCACAGGCTTAAGCTCTTTAATAAAAGACTGTTTAGCCATGGCTGTGGTGACAGTTTTAGAACACATGTCCTTAGTTTGTGCAGCAGAAGTTTCTAGATCTTTACGTTTTGTTTTGTTTTCCTGCAGCTCATGTTGAAGTCTTCTTCTTTCCTCTCACGTTTTACTGTGAGCAGAGGGGAGAAACCACACGGCCCCTTTAAGATCTTGTTTAGAAATCTGCTCAGTCAAATACCCAGATTCGTCACTTACAAATTCTACCTTCACCCAAAATGGGCACATCATTCAGACAAGTTCTTGGCCAGTGCATAAAAAAGCATCACCCTTCCTCCATTGTCTAATCACATCTTTATCAATTCCTTTTAAGGCCTCACCAGAAGCACATTTAACATTCAAATTCCCAGCAACCTTCTGTTGCTGGTGCCATGTGTATTTTCTAAGACAGCGATTTCTCCTATGGCTCTCCTCATTTCCCTCTGAACACTTACCAAAATTGCTTTTGACATCCACAATTCTACTAAGTCTCTCTTCAAGCCAATTAGGCTTTACTATTAGTCACCTTAAAACTCTTCTGGCATCTACCCATTACCCAGTTCCAAAACCACTTCTACATTTTAGGTGTTACAGCAGAACCCTGCTATCCAGTACCAAATTCTCTCTTAGTTATCTAGTGCTGCTACAACAGAAATACCACAAATGAGTGGCTTTAACAAACTGAAATTTATTTTCTCTCAGTTTAGGAGTTAGAAATCTGAAAGCAGAGCGCTGGCTCTGGGATAAGGCTTTGTCTCTGGTGACTCTTGAGGAAGGACTTTCTACCTTGGCTCCTTGGTGACCTTCGTGTGGCTTGGCATCTATCCTTTCCCATCTGTGTTTGCTGGCTTGCTTGTTTAATCTCTTTTCTGTCTCAAAAGAGATGGACTCAAAACACAGCTTACACTAATCATGTCCATTAACATAACAAAGGCAACCCATTCCCAACTGGGATTCTAACCACAGGCATAGAAGTTAGGATTTATAGCACTCATGTCTGGATACTACCTGAGTATCAGCCAGGATGCTTTTGATTGCAAGTAACAGATAGCCAACTCAAAGTAGTTTAGCCAATAACATTTTTTATTTATATTTATTTATCACCAGTATTGCCAAGTGTGTGAGCCAGGCCTATTTCTAAGGATTTTATAAACAGTAACTCATTTTTATCTTTATAATCCTAGGAGATAGATACTGTTATTATTTATTTTACAGGTGAAGAAGCTAAAGTAGCTTGCTTAAGGTCACAAGCTCACTTAATAGATGTCAGGATGCTGAATAGATCCAGAGTAGGTTCAGTAGCTCAGTACTTTAACTAGGACCTCATTTCTGCACTTCTCTCTAGCCTGCCATTCTTGGCATGTCAGCCATGTTTCCCCTCACGGTCACAAGATAGCTGCCACATCACATACACACACCATAGTATCCAAATGCGGAACGGCAGGGGCCTTCAGCTAACACATGGCTGTCTTTTTATTAGCGAGTCAAATCTTTCCCAGAAACATCCAGGAGACTTCTCTTCATGACTTACTGCCAAGATTGGATCCTACAGCCATCTTTAAAACAATTACTGGCAAAAGGAAGAATGGGCTCGTTGCGGCTGGTTTTGATAGTCATATGTTGCCCGAGGGGCGAGGCTTCCCTCTCCTGAACTCCTACTTTGAAAAAAGGGCACGTGTGTTGGGTGGGCAACTAGCAGTGCCTGTTACAACCCAGCTTCTCGAAGGATCAACCTCTTCTGCTTCCCAACATTCGGAGGGCATCAGAGGAACTCAAATGAGTGTTTGGCAGAGGCAAATATGGTTTATTGGTAAGCACGAGTGATAACAGCATACTTGGGGGACATTATATTAGAGCAGTTTGGCTGCAGTTGTAGGTTTACATCAGGAAAGAGCAGGACAAGTGGTTGGGCAGGCAAGGGAGAAGAGATTGGGAAACGCTTTGCCTGGCAGCAACAGGAGTCTGGTGCTTTGTCTGGGCACTAGGGAGCCATTGAAGAATCTGAGCAAGGCAAGGATGCAGTGTGGCAGGAGTGTGGAGCTCACTCTGACTTGCCTGGGGGAAGCCTTGGAGAAGGGAGACAGGGAGCGACATGGCCTGAGCAAAGGTTGGTGGCAGTGGGAAACAAGGAGGGGAGGGAACAGATGTCACCCCTCCAATTTCCCCCACTCCTCCATACACCTCAATAGTCTTTTCTTCAGCCCTGCCTTCCATTCCTGCTTTCTCTCCCCTTATCCTCCCTCTTCCATTCCTTTGAAAGAATGGTCTACACTCGCCCTCTACACTTGCCCAACTGCATCCAGCCTTCAACCCCTTGCCATTTGGCTTTAGCTCCACCTCAGTACAGACGGTGATCTCTGGAAGCCCAGTAAAGAGCTAAAATAGGAAATCAAGGCAGTGTGTAAAACTCCCTCTCAACTCTGTGTGGTCACCTGGTCCTACAGAAGGAGCAGGACGCTTCAGGGCTGTAGCCTCCTAATGTAATGGGAAGATTTGCGCCAGTGCATGTGACTGTCCAGGCAATATTGGTGATCCTATCTGACCCTGTTGGTGGTCCTTTCCTTGGCATTTTCTCGCACTTGGCTGGCTTGGCTATGAGGTGACACGCTTCCACCATCTCCTTCCTTCTCAGATCTCTCCCCTGGCTGCTGTTCCTCTGTTCACCCCTTAAATGTTGGGATTTCTCAGAGCTCAGTCTGGAACCCCCTTCTCAGTTTGTATCCTTCTACCCATTCTCCTTCCATGGCTGGAATGCTCACCTCTGCAGCAGCACCTCCCAGATCTAATACTCGCCTGCAGTCTTCTCCTGGGCTCCAGGCTCATTCTTGGGCTCTGGGCTGCAACTACCTACTGGACACCTGTACTTGGATGTCCCCCAGGCTCCTCAGATTAATGGGCCAACTGGGAACTTGTCACCTTCATCCTTGTTCCTGTGTTTCCTCTTTTGTTTTCTAGTGCAGTTAGCCGCTTACTTCACCTTCTACTAGTCAGACAAGCCAGAAGATCCACCCATTACCCAAATCCCACCATTACCACTCCCAGTAGATCACTGAAGTTAGTGGATTGCTTCTCAGAATTGTCCTTTTGTCCGTTCTCAATCCTGAAGCCCGTGCTCACTGGGGTCAGGCTTTCATCCATCTCTTGCCTAAACCAGTCCTGATGTCACTTCAGTAGTCTTCTTATTTTAAGCAATCAAATCCGTTAACCAAACCCCATTGTTGTCACATTAATTCTAACTAACAATGACCCTGTAGGTTGAGTAGAATGCCTCGTAGGATTTCCAAGGATCAGCCGGTGGATTTGAACTGCTGGACTTTTGATTAGCGGCTGTAACTCTCAACCACTGAGCCACCAAGGATCCACAGAACAAAACAGTCAAGGCACCTCCAAAATCCTTTGAAGGGCTGGAGGAGCCAGCTCTAGACTGGGACTATAAGAATGATGTCTACAACAGGCATCTCAGACATGTTTCCACCCATAGTCACAAGAAGGCTGCCACATCACATACTCACACTGCAGTATCCAAAGGCAGGAAAACCCGCTGCGATCAAGTCAATTGTAACCCCCTGGGACAGAGTAGAGCTACTCCATAGGCTTCCAAGGAGTGGCTGGTGGATTCAGACTGCTGATCTTCTGGTTAGCAGCCGAGCTCTTTAGCTACTGCACCACCTGGGATCCAAAAGCAGGAAGCCCAGGCCCAAGCTTGTTGCATCAAGTTCATTCTCATAATTTAACCACACTGTAGAACTGGCCCACCAGGGGAGCTGTTGCCTCTGTCCAGAGTGTGAAGGCGGGGAACTCAAAGGCCACTATTAGAGCTGTTAAGTTTTTGAACACATCCTGCACCTTGTAGCTGAAATCCAGGATCAGGAAGCTGAGATGACGAAGCCATCGTCACCACTGCAATGGCCACTTGACCTCCAGGAAGTTGGAAGCTGGACAACCAGAACACTGCTCTGGAACAAGTCAGCATCTTCCACACTTGCCAGCAGAAAACAGACAAGGCCAGGGGAAGATGGTCCCACCCTCTGTCATAGATTGAATTGTGTCCCCCAAGAAGTATGTGTCAGCTTAATTAGGCCAGGATTCCCAGTATTGTGTGGTTGTCTTCCATTTTGTGACTGTAATTTTCTGTTTAAGAGGTTAGAGTGGGATTGTAACACTTGCTAAGGTCACATCCTCCATCCAATGTCAAGGAAGTTTCCCTGGAGTATAGCCTATACCACCTTTTATTTTACCGGAGATAAAAGGAAAGAGAAGCAAGCAGTGAGCGGGGAACCTCATACCACCGAGAAAGAAGCACCAGGAGCAGAGCACATCTTTGGACCTGGAGTTCCTGCAGGGAGAAGCTCCTAGTCCAGTGGAAGGTTTGATCACATCTCCCAGACACCTTTGCAGCTAGATGTGGCCATGAGCAATTTTCACCAATGAAAGCTGGGCAGAAAAAGAAGTATGTGCCACTTCCGGCAAAGTTCTTCAGGAAATCAGTTGTGCTTCCTCCATGCTCTTCCCCATCTGCCAATGAAATCCTGTCCATGGAGACCCAGCTGGGACCATGAAGACAACAGCAGACCCACCTTGGGCAGGCAGAGCCATAAGATGGACTCTCTGGGTCCTTTGAGCCACCACATGGCAGGGATCAACTTGCTTTTGGGGGCTGCTCATCATGGGCTGAAACATGAGTGAGAAATAAGCTGCTACTGAGTTTGAGCTGTGAAATTTAGGGCCTACTTATTATGGAAATTTGGTCTACCCTGAATAATACAAGAGGATGCTATGATTCCCCTCAATCTGTTGTTCTTAGATGCTGAGGAGTGAGTTTGACTCATAGCAACTCTACCTACAATGGAAAGTAACACTGCCCACTTCTGTACCATCTGTCCCTTTGGCTTGAGTCTGCTGTTGCAAGCTATGTCAATCCACCTCATTGAGGGTCTTCTTTTGCACTGATCCTTACGGAAAGTCTAATGGCATAGTGTTTAAATGCTATGGCTGTTAACCAAAAGATTGGCAATTTAAATCTACAAGGTGTTCTTTGAAAACTCCATGGGGTGGAGTTCTACTCTGTCCTGTTGGATTGCTATGAGTTGGAATGGACACGATGGGAGTGGGTTCAGTTTCTTTACTTTACTAAACGTCATGCTTTCTCCAAGGACTGATCCCTCCTGATAACATGTCCAAAATACGTGAGCCTAAGTCTCATCATATTGGCTTCTAAGAAACATTTTTGGCTGTACGTCTTCCAAGACAGACCTGCTCTTTCTTTTGGCAGTCTGTAGTACACTCGGTATTCTTAGCCAATGCCATAATTCAATTGCATCAAGTTTTCTTTGACCTCTCTCATTCATTGTTCAGTTTTTGCATGCGTATGAGGCGATTGAAAATATCATGGCTTGGGTGAAGTGCACTTTAGTCCTTAAAGTTATGTCTTTGTTTTAACATATTAAAGAAAGTTTTTGTTTGTTTTTCAGCAGATTTGTTCAATGTAATCTCATTTGTTTTCTTGACTGCTGCTTCCATGGACATTAATTGTAGATCCAGGTAAAACAAACTTGTTGACAACTATAGCCTTTTCTGTTTATCATGATATTGCTTATTGGTTCATTGTGCGGATTTTTATTTTCTTTATGTTAAGATATAATCCATACTGATGGTTTTAGTCTTTGATCTTCATCAGCAAGTAAGGTTGTATCACATGTATACCATTGTTGTTAAGAAGTCTTCCTGTAATTCTGATGCTGCTTTTTCTTCACATAGACCAACTTTGTTTTAGTCAGCTAGCTCTGCTCTAATAGAAATACCAGAGTGGATGGCCTTAACAAAGGAAGGTTTATTCTTACACAGTCCCGTAGGCTACAAGCCCAAATTCAGGATGTCAGCTTCAGGGGAAGGCTTTCCCCCCGGTTGGCTCTGGAGGAATTGTATTGTATTGTCTGATATTGTATCAATCTTTGTCCAGGGAGCATCTTGGCACAGGAACCTCGGGTCTGAAGGACGGACGCACTCTTCTCCTGATGCTGCTTTCTTGATGGTATGAGGTTCCCAGTTCTCTGCCTGCTTCCCTTTCCTTTTATCTCTTGTAGGATGCAAGATTAAGGGTGGGGCAAGTCACAATCCAGGGAAACTCCGCTTACAGTGGAGCCGGGTGGTGATCTTCTGAAGGGATTTACAGTCCCACACTAATCCTTTAACATACAGCACAGTAAAATCACAAAAACAGGACAATCATAGAATACAGGGAATCATGGTCACATGGCTACACGTATTTTTGGGGGGACACAAGCTTCTTGGATTATTTGCTCAGCATACAGATTGAGCAATTGTGGTAGAAAGACACAGCCCAGACACACAGCTTTATTGACATGAAACCACACGCTATTACTTGTTCTGTTCAAACAGTTGCCTCTTGATTTATGTACAGATTCCTCACGAGCACAGGTCAGTGTGCTAGGATGCCCACTTTTCATGATATTGTCCATAATTTGACATGACCCACACAGCTGAATGCCTTCACATAGGCAATAAAACACAGACAAACATTTTTCTGGTATTCTCCGCTCTCTGCCAAGAGGTTTCTAATATCTGTGATATCCCTGGTTCCATGTCCTGTTGTGAATTGAGCCAAAACTTCTGCCAGTTTCCTGCTAATAGACTGCTGCAGCCATTTTTGAATTATCTCCCCCAAAATTTACTTGCTTGTGATATTAATGATATCATTCAATAATTTCCACCTTCTGCTGGATCACCTTTCTTTGGAATGAGCGCCATTATGAATCTCTTCCAGTCAGTTGACCAGGTAACTGTCTTCCAGATTTGTTGGCAGAGAGGAGTGAGTGCTTCTAGTGTTGCATCTGTTTGTTGAAACACCTCATTTTGTGTCATGGATTGAATTGTGTCCTTCCCAAAAAATGTATGTGTTGATTTGACTCAGCTGTGAGTGTCAGTATGGCACCATTCCTCCCATGTGTTGTGAATCCTGCTTCTGTAGTGTTAATGAGGGAAGATGGATGATGGTTGTGTTGGTGAGGCAGGACTCAAGTACCAGCTGTGAGATATAAGGGAGAGAAGTGAGCAGAGTAAGTTGGGAACCTCATACCACAAAGACAGCAGAACCAAGAACAGAGCATGTCCTTAGGACATGAGGTTCCTGTGTTGAGATGCTGTTGTTGAATTTGGACTCTTGGCCTACTAGACTGTGATGATTTCTCATATTGAATGGACTTGTGACTTGGAAATGGATTGTGGCTTACCAGACTGTGACAATAAAAGTTTCTCTTCATGAAGTCTTCCACTCGTGGCATTTTCTGTTGTAGTACCAGGTGAATAAACCAGTGATGTTCCTTTATGTTGCAAACCTTGCCTCTATATTGTTAATGAGGGAGGGTGGGTGGCAGTCATGTTGGTGAGGCAAAACTCAGTGGATGGGATTGTATTGTGCCTGGGGTAGACCCTTATGATATAAAGGAAAGAGAGGCATGTGGAGATTTGGGGATGTCATACCACCAAGAAGTAGTGCCAAGAGCAGAGCATGTCCTTTGAACCAGGGTCCCTGCACCTAAGGAGCTCCCAGTTCAGGAGAAGATTGATGATAAGGACCTTCCCCCGGATCCAACAGAGAACAACTTCCCCTGGAGCTGACACACTGAATTTGAACTTTTAGCCTGCTGGACTGCAACAAAACAAAATTTCTGTTTAAAGCCGTCCACTTGTGGTGTTTCTGTTATAGCAGCACTGGATGACTGAGACTGTTGGTATTGCATCAATTCCTGCAGTTTTGTTTTTAGCCCATGTCTGCAATGCAGCTTAGACTTCTTCCATCAGTGTCATAAGTTCTTGATAGTATGCTACCTTCTGAAATGTTTGAACATGGACCAATTTGGTTTTGGTAGGGTCGCCATGAGTCGGATCCGACTCGACGGCACTTGGCTTGGCATATGGTAACTACTTCTGTCTTCTGTTGATACTTCCTACATCTTCCATCTTTAGCCCCCATTGCAACTTGAGAATAGAATTTTTTCTTCAGCTTTTTTCAGCTTGAGAAATGCAAAGTGTCAAAACCCACCAGGCAAGAAAGGGTCTATGGAAGGAATCTCTCTCCTTCATGTGTTCCACATGTCTCAGTTCCCCTTCTCTGAAGATGTTTGAAGCCAGGTGAAGGAGGACTCACATGCTGGCCTCCTCCTCTGCGTGCCCTACTAGCCCCACTGAATCCAGAGCTGAAGAAGGGTGACTGTGCCTTAAGCATCTGCCCCAGGCTCCCTCCTGTTGCAGGCCCCACCTGTGTCTTCCAGGCTGGGCCCTGTTCTAAAACCCTGTTCTAAAACCCTGTTGTTGCCTAACTCCAGATCTTTGCCCAAGAATCTCTTCCAGTCAGTTGGCCAGGTAGCTGTCTTCCAAATTTCCTGCATTAAATTGCTTTGTGTTCTTAAACTGTGCTTTGAAATCTTCTGTTCAGCTCTTTTACTTCATCATTTCTTCCATTCGCGTCGGTTACTCTGTGTTCACGAGCAAGTTTCAAAGTCTGTCTCTTCCAACATCTCTTTTGGTCTTTTTCTAAATGAACTTTTTCTTTCTTCATGTATGATGTCCTTGATGTCATCCCTCTCTTCATCTGGCCTCTGGTCATTAGTGTTCAATGTGCCAAGTCCAGTCTTGAGATGGTCTCTAAATTCTGGTGGGATATTATGAACCCTCTCCTGGAAATGGGGAATCTAAGGCATGGAGTGGCTGAGTCACTTGCCCAGGGTTGTATCACTCGTAAGTGGAGTAGCCAGGGTGAACCCAGACACTGTGGCTCTCTGTACCACCTCTCAGCAGGTGGTGGCTGTGAAAGCAAAGAGAGGGTCAGTCCGGCCCAGGAGGAAGATAGAGGGGGCTGAGGGATGACTACAGGATGGACAGAAGTCGGGTCTGAGCTCTAGGAACAGGAAGAGGAAACTAGGCTTGAGAAGAAAGTACCAGAATAGTTGGAGAGGGTGTTCAGGGAGCCAGCAGAGGGAACAGAGAGGTAAGCTGTGTCAGTGACTGAATCAGCAGCTCCAACAGGATGGGGCATGTGAAACTGGGTACCTAACTGGGGCGGGGTCATTGCAGATATGATGTCCACTTACAGAACTGCCGCTTTTAGGATTGGAAGGAACCTTGAAGATTGTCTTAGTCAGCTTCTACCGAGGAGGATACAGGCTGGGAGGAGTTAAGTGGCTTTGAAGCTGGGAAACCCAGGGCGCCTTCACCAGTCGCTGGTTCACCCTGGCGTCACTGTGCTATTTTAGCTATCGTGCTTGCAGAGAAATACTGCCAGCATGTTAAATACTGCGTTAATTAATTAACCAGGCACTTCATTGAGAGTCAATGGTGTAATTGTTGTTCGTGGTGGATAAATACTAATTGAATATTAAGAACATATTTGTGCAGAAGGAACTGCTTCAGGAGCGAGTCGTGCCCTTTGTCAGCCAGATGTTGGGACTCGTTATGGAGGCTGAGTCATTAGCCGAGAGCACCCTGGCGTTTGGCTCTGCCGCTCTGCATCTGAGAAGGAAGGCAGGCAGCCCATGGAAGCGCTGGCTCCCCGGCAATAAAAGGCGGTGGGGATCTCCACAGACAGATGTGGAAAATAATTATTGTGTTAAGTGGATGACAAATACCAATTTAGCTTTGGCTAAATTGGATGCAGTTCCAGGCACTAGAGAATGTCTTCCCTTCGCAGTCCTCAACATCTGGGTCAATTACAGCCAGCGAGGGACTCAGGTTGGGGCCTTGTTGACTCTCCATTTTACAGGGGGGAAGGCTGAGGCTCTGTGAAGAGAGGTAACTTTCTCAGGATCACAAAGCCACAGAGTTCTAGTCTTTTTCCTCCCAGCTGTGGCCTCACCACTCAGTGGTAGGGCTCCTCAGACTCTTGGTCAACTGAGGGGAGATAACCACCTTTCCCTAGTTCTCTGGAATCTTCTTGTTTTAGAAGTCTAGGTCCTGCCTGGGTTCCAGTTCTCATGACTGCCTTAGGAATATGAGCAGCATAGTTAGGAAAGCAGGCTCTGAAGCCAGCATTCTTGGCTCTCTGTGCCTCAGTTTCCACATGTTATAAGTTGGAGATAATAACAGGCCTCATCTCATAAGAAGGGCTGAGGATGGCCCGTGATGTGTCTCTTGGTATATCAAGAGAAGCTGCCTTCTCTGCCCTTACTGAGGTGCCGGGTTTGTGGGACAATGCGGGCCACCCTTGGTTGGATGGCGTTGTGTGACTGTGTACAGCCACCCTGCATGTAGGTTATGAGAATAAACCAGCAGCCAGGGTCAGCACCTAGCACATTTCTGTCTTCTAGAGTGGTCTGACCTTTGTCCCTAAGCTCACCAGTGACTCATCCAGCTGAAGAATTGAAAGTGGAGGTCCAGGGGACAAGGTTTCAGTGGCAGTCCTTGTGTGTGCCAGACACTGTCCTGATATGTCCTTCCTGTGAGGCAGTTACATTGCGCATTCCCTCTGAGGGAAGTGAGGCTTAAGTGACAGGTTAAGTGCCTCTCCTGCCATCAGAGGGCGAGTAAATGGCAGGGCCATGTGACTCCTGAGCCCACAGTCCTGCAAGAAAGATTACCATTCAAAACTTAACAGGCATGGAAGGAGCTATGGCAGAAGTCTATCTGTCTGTCTCTCTTTCTTTCGGCCAGCAACGCCCCAGTTCCCCTCCTCTGAGGACATTTGAACCCAGGTCAGGGAGGGCTCCCACTCACCTCCATGTGGGTTTCATCCACAAGGCCCTGCCAGCCTCACTCAGCCCCGAGGCTGCAGGAGGGCGGCTCTGGCTGTAGACAGCTGCCCAGGGCTTCCTCTCATTGTAGGGCTCTCCTGTGTCCACAGGTTAAGCACCAGGGCTAACCTCACCCTGTGCCTACAACGCACTAAACTCATTCTAACCAGTCAGGGCCTGTGTGAAGCTCCCACCACTCCTGAGGGACCCCTCAGGCAGGAGAATCTTAGACTGGCCCCTGAGAGAGCCCCTTGGCTGCTGGAGACAGAACCCTGTGGGGCATCACTGGCAGACCCTTCCATGCAAGGGCACAGAGGTGGGCACAGAGCACCCCGCAGGAGCTCCAGTCTGATGAGGATGGCAGAGTCTCCGGCACTTCATGATTTCTCTGTCTGCTAGCAGACCAGCTGGTCTTCAAGGAGCTCCCAGTCTGCGGGAAGCACAGTCCCAGTCCTGGGGGCAGCTGAGGATGGGGGGGGTCTGAACAAGCCCACACTGACACTCAGAAATAGCAGACAGAAGCTTGGAACTTTGGGGAGGGGCTACTGTGCTGGGGTGGGTGTCTTTCACTAATTTCGGTGATATTGCTCATACATGGTCTGATTTAAGGAGAAAATACGCAAAAAACAGTGTGTTGATTCTAACCCTAAAGGACTCCGTAAGACAGAGTAGAACTGCCCCATAGATTTTCAAGATGCAGCTAGTAGATTTGAACTGCTGACCTTTTGGATTACAGCCATAGCTCTTAACTACTGCACTACCAGGGCTCAGGGTGATGTGGGACCCAAATGAGGTTACCATCTCCTGACCCCTCAAAGGCCTTCCAGAGCTAGTATAGCCCCTGGGCTCTGTGGGTCCCACTGAATAATTTGTTGGTGATGTCAAGGAAGGGTACCTTTATAGATACTGCAAAGGGGCTCAAGCTCTGGCCTACACGGCTTAGGATGTGAATATCTGATGCGGCCTAGAAGATGGTTGGGAGAGGCCCAGACTGCCCTGGGGGTTGTCCCTGAGGTGGCCCTCGGAATACAGCCTCCTCAGCCTGCATCCTAGGCCTGCATACTAGTGCCACTGGGCACTGACAAAACCCTCCTGGGAAGCTGATGACATCAGAAGTGCCCCAGGAAGCCGCTCACCCTGGGGTGACAGACAGGACTATTTATACAGAGGAAGCACAGCCCTGTCACCCTCCAGCTCCAAGTTGCCTTCTGTTTCCCCTGCTTCCCCCGCTCCGTCGCTGCTGCTGCCTATATCAGGAGCTTGGCAGATGGAAGGAGCTGGAGACCCTCCCCCATGCCCTGGGCTCTCTATACATGCCAGCAAGGCTCTAAGCCAACAAGAGCCTGGCTTACCCTTCCTGGGCTGCCTGCACTGGCCATGGATCTTAGTGAGCAAGGACACGGTGCCGGCCTACAGACAGGGCTGCCAGTTCTCAGTCAGAGGGACCCAGGGGGGAGGGGTACACAGGGCGGGTAGGATAATGGCTAGAAAACGGGATGAAACAAAGGGGTGGAGGAAAAAAGGTGCGGAGACCTGGGGGACCAAGTTGCCAGGAAAAGAAGAGGCACGAATGGAGGTGGAAGATTGAAGGGGAATAAAGGGGAGTCGGGGGCCTCAGGGGCCCCCAGAATCTACAGCATCTGTACAAATTAGGAAAAGGTGCCCTCTGCAGGTGAATGAAGTGGAAAAAGGTCTACTGTGTGGATTAACCCAGATCTGAGGATGCTTGGCTTAAGCCAAGCGTGTCTGTGTGAAGAAAAGTGCACCCCTTTTTTCCAGAGGACTCAGCCTCATCAGGTCATCCAGCTTGGGGATCAGGCCGTGGGAACCCCTGCTCACTACCACTATCTGCACAGCTGTACGATGTGGTGGTCCTGCTCCTGAAGTCCTTAGCCAGAAGAAGGGCTGAGGAAGACAGGCCTGCCTTGGGCCTGAGCTCGAGCTGGAGGCTATTTTAGGTCAACCCTAGTGCTGTGGCCACTGGCAGCCGGGCCCTGACCTCCCAAGAGGAAACCAGTTTAATGATCCAGGCAGTCAGACCACTGTTCTTATCATCTCCCAACAGAGGGCTCCAAGCAGGCCCTGGAGCGCAGTCTCATTAGGAAACTACGCAGCGTGTTGACCTAGCCAGGCAGAAAACTGGCAGGAGAGGACCATGGCAAGCTTCTGCCTCATTCCCTTTAGGAATGACAGTCCATCTCTGGCTTCTGCTTCCAGCATCATCAGCTGATTCCCTCTCCCAGAATCCCTGGAGGAAGCATGGGCACCTGCTTCATCATCCAAAGCCCAGCTAGAGCCCACCTCTGCCTCATCTGGCCCCCATTTCCTGCCCACCCAGCCTCTGGGGCCTCCTACAGGGCATGTGGGGGTCCTGAGGCTTTGATTCCTGACTGTGTTCAGTAGCTTTGGCACTTGGGAGGTGTCAGAGACTGAAGTGCAATTTGCATTTTAATAAAGAAAGTTGTATTTCAGTCATTTGCATTTAAATAAAGTGCTGCTTTTCCCCCTTCTCTTCCTCCCCTGCTGCTGGTGGCACCTTTGGGAGTGGAAGGCTCCCCAGGCCTCTCATCCCTGCATATCCTTCTCACCCAGCCAGCTTCAGCGGGGGTGATGGGAGCAGAGATGGTCCTCCCCTCACTATTTATGCTCTCTTGCTGCAGAGCTCTCCTGCACACACCTGCACACAAGTGCACACCCAGCATGTGCACCCCCCCACACTATGTGCACGCATACGGTTGCGCACACAAACGCAGACATGCAGTTGCGTGCATGAACACTTGCCTCCACATGTGCATGTTCGTGCACGTATGCAAACACATATTTGCACACACACGGTCACACACACATGCGTGTGCACATACCCTTTGCGCGCGCAAGCATACACATGCAAGCTCGTGCACAAACACAGCATTCACAATGTAGTATTGTGAATGCACACATTTGCACACACATGCACATACATATATAAATATAAACAGAGCCATTGAAAGTGACAAGATGCCACTCTTGTTCTCCCCCAGTCACATACCTCTTCTAGGTGTAAGGTAGTCTCTAGAACCCTTACACCTTACACCATGGACCCACTGCACCTGATTGTCCGTGTGGCCTATCTCTGGATTGGGTGGAAAAAGTCCACTGCTGTCAAGTTAATTCTGACTCATAGCAACCCTATGGGAGAGAGTGGAACTGCTTCACAGGAATTCTAAGGAGTAGCTGGTGGATTCAAACTGCTGACTTTTTGGTAAGCAGCTAAACTCTTAACCTCTGCACCACCAGTGATCCAGGACTTGGGGGGAGGACTACACAAGTCAGGTGGAGTTGAAACACCTTGAAAGCCAGTTACGGCAAGCATCTTGGAGGAAGGGACCCTTAACCTGGAGACCAGGCCTTGCTGGACAGGTACAGGTGAGTGAGTGGAGTTCACAGCCTGGCATCATCCCAGTGTCCCCTGGAGCCTCTCTGCATCTCGGCTTCACCTAGAGTGCCTTCAGCTCCCAAAGGTGCTAACGTGCTCTCTGCAGCCACTTGAACCCCAGGCTGGCAGCTTCCTTCTTCCTCTCTTCTTTTGCCAAGCCCTTTGGTCTATTAATGTGATTCCCAAGCGGCTGCTAGCTTGCTTTTGCTGGCTAATTCTGTCTCCTGAATCAGCACCCTCCCTCCAGCTTTCTCAGCCGACAAAGGAGTGGTTTCTTCAAGCAGACATTCTCTTTAGTCTTCACACTTTCTCTCTCCTCTTTTCCCTTTCTCCTCTGACAGTGCCAAGATCCCAGACCTTTAAATCATGCAGACCAGGTTGGACTCCCAGCACTGCTTCCTACCTCAGTTTCTTTATCTTTGACATGGGACAACCGTGCCTATTCCTACACGTGTGAGGATTGAGCAGTGCAGAGTCAAATGCTTGGCACACAGTTGCTGCTAGCTGCGGTCAACTCAGCTCCCACTCGTGGGGACCCCGTGTGTGGCAGAGTAGAACAACTCTGTGAACTTTTTTAAGCTGTGATCTCTTGGAAGCAGATTGCTAGTCCTTTCTTCTGTGGCAACTCTGGGTGGGTTTGAACTGCCAAACTTTCATCTAGTTGTCGAGCGTTTAACTCTTTGTGCCACCCAGGGACCCCGGGCACATAGTAGGAGCTCAGTAAGTGATGGCTGGTGTTACTGCGGAGTCCCTGGGAGATGTAAAGCATTAACCGTTGAGCTGCTCAAGGTACCTTGAAAGAAAGGCCTGGTGATCTGAAAAATTAGTCATGGAGCACAGTTCTACACACTTCTACATGGAATTGCTACTGACTTGATGGCAGCTGTATTTTTTTTTTCTGTATCACAGTAGATCCTCCAAATCCACACTGCACTCTCACTAGGTACAGACATATGGCCCCCTATGACTTCAGAATCAACGTTAGTATGCCTGAGCAGACACCACATTGTATTACTCACCGTTCTGAAGGCTGTAGCAGGAAGCACATAGCCTGGTACACCAGTGAAAAGAGCTATGTCACTTCATCTGGCTGAGTCTTGAATTCCTTATCTGTGAAATGGGTGTCTTGATGTCTCACAGGAAAGTGAGAGGAGTCAATGTCTCCTGTGCTCGGGACAGTGGGAATGTGGGCTATGGCCCCTTGGAGTCCAGAGGAGATGTGACCTTTGTTGGGCAGAGAGCCATGAGTACCCACAGTGCTATCACAGTTCTCTCTCCAGTAGCCAGGAAACCCAGGCAATGCCTGGGCAGAGGCCACAAGTCATCACAGAGCTCCCTTGATGGCACTCCTGCTCCACACAGGGACATACAGATACCACCTGTCCTCACAGGCGTGGTCACAGAACAGACTCTGAAGTCAGCGTCTTTCCACCACCTCAGACTCCGTGAGAAGTAAGGAGAGCACTGGCTGGAACAGAAGCCACGTGAGTATTTGGGGCTAGATTATTCCCAGTGGCTGAGGGCCCCTCAAGGGCCAGGGCTCTGAGGTGGAAGCAAGTCTGACCCATCTGGGAACAGCAAGGAAGCTGCTGAGAGGTGGGCCCTCAGTGTTGGTGCGGCAGGTCAGTGGCCTATGGCTTTGATGCTGCCTGTATACCACAGTGCACCCTACAAATGCTGGTCATTTTCTGTGTGTTTTGGGAGGGGCAAAAGGTTGGGAAGCAGGGCCTCAGACAAGAGGGTCCCTAGTAAGTTGAGAGACACTGGTCTGCAGTCTACCACTCTGACCTGGAGGGCGAGGATGCTGACCCCTGAGATGGGGCTTTGGAGTAGAAGCAAGGAAACTGAGGCTGGGGTGCAGTGGCAATAAGACTTGGTTTCTGGGGTCAAGTTTGCCCCAAGCCCTCAAGATGCCTGTTCTGAATGGTTTGTCTCATGCACCTTTCCGCCATCCCCATAAATGCCTCCAGACACACAGTTAGGAGAATGCGCTTGACTAAAACGATGCCCCCACCAACTCCCCACACAAGAATGTCTGTGCGTGCCTGCTCCCCTAGCCCAGCCTCAGCGGACAGTTCTCCTGTCCACCCCGAGACACGGCCCATGGCCCAGCCTGGTCAGCCTCCCTGTGGGTCTGTGTCTTCTTAGAATCCCTTGGACGTCTGCAAGGGGAGAATTCTGTGGGGTCCTTTCTCTCTTGGCTGAAGAGACAGATTCATGGGCAAAAGCCTGGAACTAGAGAAGTCACAGACTGACCAAAGTGTGTTATAATTTATTGAGCAAGTCACCAGGCACAAGGTGCATGACTGTCTTTAATCTTCAGAAAAGCCATAGGAAGTGAGACTAATGGTCTCCATCTCATAGATGAGGAAACTGAGGTCATGGGATACGCCAAGGCACCACATTAAGAATGTGGCGGCGGGTCCAGTTTCAGACCTGGTTTCAGTCAGATCTCTGCTCTCAGGTCCATGCTGGCTCCTTCCTCCTTCCCTTCTCCCTTACTTTCTTTCTCCCTTCCTTCCACACATTTCTTTTGCTGTTGTTTTTCAGCTCCTCCTTTCTGTTGAGTCTGTTCTGGGGACCTGAGATTCCATGGGATGCAACCAGTCCCTTTCCACAAAGACCTGCACCCAGGGGCTCCTCCGTCTTGCTATGCCATGGATCTCTTCCCAGAATAACATTTTTAAAATCTATGAAATAAAATTCATAAGGTTCAGAGGAAACCAATTACATTAAAATGCAGTGATCCAAATAATAAGAAAAAAATGCAATTGAGTAATAATATATGTACTTCCTTATTAATGCACCAAATAATAAGATCAAGCAGTGGATCTAATGAAACTACCATAATTTTGAGCAGTACTGAGTATAAATGATATTTTGAGATTTCGGCTGCAATTATAATGCAGCTTGAAACTATCCATTCTTTGTACTGGTGACAAAGTCACAGGTTCTGTGAATACAGCTGCAGTTAGTATTCAACTACAGACACAAGGGTGACAGTTAAGACCTACCTAGAGGCACCTCAGGAGAAAGTACCTGGCAACTGGCTTCCCAAAACCAGCCATTGCAAATCCTGCGTAGCTTAGTCCCCCGCTGACACACATGGGGTTGCCTGCCATGAGTTGGAACTGACTCGATGGCAATTGGTCTGATTTGTTGCCAGCACGCACAGTGGAAGGAAATGCCAAGTTTCAAGGAGAAATGAGTGTAATGGAAAGAGTGACTCGCCCCATTTACATTCATGGACACCCAAAGTTCTGTCCAAGAATCCTTTAGGGGCCCCAGGTCTTTCCTTTTGGCAGGAGACAAACAGGAAACAAACATGAACTATGTGTATGTTGGGGGAGGTGGGGGATGGTGTTCAAATGCAGTGAAGACAAAGAGGTGTTAAGGGACCGGCCAGCATCACTGAGCAGGCATCTCACATCTGCCCAGCTAGCTCAGTCAGCAGAGCATGACATGCTTAATCTCAATGTTGTGGATTCAAGGCCCACGTGGAGCACAGCTCTAGAAACCCTGGTGGCGTAGCAGTGGAGGGCTATGTCTGCTAACCGAAAGGTTGGCAGTTCAAATACACCAGACACTCCTTGGAAACTCTATGGGGCAGTTCTACTCCATCCTATAGGGTGGCTATGAGTTGGAATCAACTCAACAGCTATGGTTTTGGGAAATATGAATATATATATGTTCCAGAAAAAGAGTGCCAGAATTGCTTTGAAGGTTGGACTAGGTGTTGGCGTTGGTGGGTAGCTTCCTAAGGGGAGTATGTCGAAGGTGACCGTGGTGGTATTCACCAATGATGTACATATAGCACTTTTTGTAGGATGAGTTAGCAAACAATTGTCAGACCTCGTGTGTGTGTGCATGTATATAAACCAAAACCAAACCCACAGCCTGCAATGGGCTTTTGGGTTATAAAAGCCCCACTGCTCTCAAATTGGGTCTGACTCATAGAGACCTTATATTTCAGAGTAGAACTGCCCTACAGAGTTTCCAAGGAGTGCCTGGCAGATTTGAACTGCTGAACTTTTGGTCAGCAGATGTAACACTTAACCCACTTATACCACCAGGATTTCCTTTTGGGTTATATATGTGTGTGTGTACACGCACACACACACACACACACACACACACAAACCAAACCAACTCCCCTGCCATCAAATCATTTCTGACTTACAGCAATCCCACAGGACAGAGTAGAACTGCCTCATAGAGTTTCCAAGGAGCATTTGGTGGATTTGAACTGCCAATGTTTTGGTTAGCAGACAGCACTTAATCACTGTGCCATGAGGGTTTCCTGTACACACATGTACACACACACAGACACACACGCACAGATATATGTATTTTTTACTAGTTGCTGTTGAGTCAATTTTGTCTCAGTAACCTCATATATATCAGAATAGAATGATGCTCCAAAGTATTTTTTTCTTTTTTCCCTAGTGACTTGAGTTTCTGAAAGCAGAACTCCAGGACTTTCTGTTTCTAGGTGAACCCAAACTACCCAACTTCCATACGGTGGCTGAGCGCATTAACTGTTTGTGCCACCCACAGCCTCACCAGAGAGTAGATGGCGGTGGGTGACTCATCCCTGCTCCTCCCCACTTGAGGGTGTTATGGGTAGCAGCTCCTGGGCAAGCACCAAGAGGAAGAACCAGAGGTCCTCAGTGAGCAGGAGCTCTGATTCTGCCTCTTCTCCCTGACCCGACAAGGTGGCCCCGTGGGAGCTGAAGCAGGAATAGCCTGGGAGCACCACCTTTTGGTTGTTAACAGTCTCTGTCTCGCATCAGTCATTACTGTCTTTTATAATAAGGCTTTGAAGATACTTTTTCACTTCCTCTAAGCTCAGCATCAGCTTTGCTTAGTGACTTACTTTGCCAACACCTGGGGATTCCCTCGGGCAACTACCTACCTGCTCTGTTGACACGGGATGTCCTCTATTTACTCTCACTTCCCAAGTGGCTTAGGAACATCCTTGGCAACCCAAAACACAGCACTTCCCCTCCTCCGGGGACTTTCCCAAGACAGCTGCCAGACTAGGAGGCTTTGTTGCAAACTGAGAAATACATCACTCTTGGAAGGCTCTCCGAGAATGTTTGTGGACTGAATGAAGGAGGTGCATAGTGGGAAGGAGAGACAGAGAACTTCTTAACTGCCTCTGAGTCCTTTCTCTTTTACTTACTTTGAAGTTCCAGAATATCAGATGGACCCATGGTCCCGTGTAAGAGCAGGAAGCTGGTCCAGGCCCGGATACGGAGGGTTGGTTGCCATTTTGGAATGTCTGTGCTGTGCGCTGATGCCAGCTCTGCGTGGGAGAGCTGACACCATCACTCCTTGTCTGCCTGTCTGCCTGCCTGCCTGTCTGTCTGCATTCACAGCCACCCACACCTGCCTCTCAGTCTCTCCTGGGCCGTCCTTTATGGCCAGTTGATCTGCTGGTGAAACACAGTTTGGCATTCTGTGTTTTTGCCCCCTGATGTTCCTTAGAAGTGAGGATGGTGAGACTTTGTCTCACATACCTTGGACATTTTATCAGGAGGCGCCAGTCCCTGGAGAGGGACATCATGGTTGGTGAAGCAGAGTGTCAGCGAGAAAGAGGAAGAAAGACCCCCAGTGAGATGGGTGGCCACATAATGGGCTCAAGCATCAGTTGTGAGGACCGCACAGGACCAGCCCGTGCCTCGTTCTGTTGTACAGAGCACTGCTCTGAGTTGAAACCAACTCAATGGCACCTAACGACAACACTCTTCCCATTAAGAGGGCTGACTGCGGTACTCTAGATTCTCTGACACGCACCCCCCTTGCCCCCGGCTCCCGCGGAGGGTCGTATCCCAAATGCACAAGCAGGCGGAGCCAGAGATCCATGAAGCCTACATCAGGGGTTGGAAATCCATGGCTAGTAGGCCAAATCTGTTTTATAAGGCCTATGAGCTAAGGTTGGTTTTTGTATTTTTTTTCCATGATTGGGAAAAAACAAAAATCTAAACAATATTTCCTACGTGAAAATGACACGAAATTAAAATTTCACCCTCTATAAATAAAGCTTTATTGGAACATGATGGTGTTCATTCATTTATGTCTGGTCTGTGGCTGCTACGCAATAGATCAGCAGAGTTGGACGAGTACGACACAGATCATATAGCCTGGGCAAAACCCGAAAATTTACTATCTGACTTTTATGGATTGAATTGAGTCCTCCCAAATGATATTCTGAAGCCCTAATGCCTATGAACATAACCTTGTTTGGAAATGGGGTGTTTGAAGATATTATCAGGTTAACATGAAGTCATATTGGAGTCGGGTGGGCCTTAATCCTGTACAAGTGGTATCTTTATAGAAGAGACACCCGTGTCTACAGGGAGGCAGAGGAAGGATGCCTGTGCTGCTGCTGCTGTAAACCCGGGAACGCCTGAAGCTATTGGAAGCTAGGAAACAGTCGTGGAAAAGATTTTCCCTCAGGGCACGGCTTCTAATTGAATCTTGAGACAATACATTTCTTTTCTTGTAGTTCCCCTGGAGCCCTGGTGGCACAGCAGTTATGAGCTCAGGTTGCTACCCAAAAGGTCAGCAGTTCCAATCAACCAGCCATGCCTGGGAAACCACAGGGGCAAGTTCTACTCTGACCTCTCGGGTCTCCATGAGTCAGAACTGACTTGACAGCAACAGGTTTTTGTTTTTTTTTTTCCTTATGGATCAACCACTTTGTGGAATTTTGTTGTGGCAGTCCCAAAAAGCTAATACACTAGCCCTTTCAGAAAATGCTTTTGGAATGCACGTGGCCTTCGGAGACAGCGGGCCTGGAGTGAAATCCACCACCCCCTTGCTGAAGGAGTGATTTAGGTTATGTAAATAAATTCTTTAACTCCTCGAGGGGTGAAGAGACCAGCTCACTGCTTAATGGGACAGGCAGTGGGAGAAGGGCACAGGCAGTACAGTTCACAGGGCACTGTGCAGGTGGTTCTGAGGGCTGAGGCCAGTCCCCGCTCTTCCCTGGTCTGTGTCCCCATTGGCATCAGTCGGGGTAGTCCTGTAGCCCCCCAGGTTATGGCTTAGTAGCCAGCTCTCCTCCCTGACATCTCTCTGCCACCCCTAACTGATCACCCCCAAAGCAGGACCATCTGTGTGGCTGAGTCCTGAGGCCCAGGAGCCACGAAGCTTCCTGAGCTAGGGTATCAAATTTTTCTTCTCTCCTCCCACAGCTGCTTTATTAATTGTTTATATTGGAGTCTGTTAATCGACAATAACCAGCATGCTGAAGTGTCTTTTAATCACCCCCTCTCGGGGCCCCAAGGCTGTGAAGGATTGGTGAATTCAATAAAGTGAGAAGGAATTAGCACCCCCATCCTTTTCATTATCACAGTTAGATAAACTGCTAACACCTGTCAGGAAAAGGGAGTGGGAAGGATGGAGTGGGCCCTCCTCCCGGCCTGGCCTGGAATCTCCGTAGGTAAGGTGAGATGCAGCTCAGCACACACCAGGTATCACACAGGTACATACAGAGCCACAGACTCACCTGTGCATTCCCAGTGCACACTTGCACGTTCCACAGGCATTTCTTGAGCATCTACTATATACCAGGTGCTATGCTTCCAGCGGGCATCACAAGAAATAAGCTCTGGGACTGCCCTCAAGAAAACTCTGACCCAGTAGACAGATCCCAAACAGTGACATTAGGGCAACGACAGAGGCCTACACAGGATGCAGTGGGAGCTCAGAGAGACAAGAACTTTCTCCTCGGGATGTGAGGGCAGATAAGACTCTCTAGTCCCTGCCAAGTACATCCTCCAGACAAGTCATACAATACACAGATACACATGTGCCCTATTCAGTCTGCTAGGATGCCTGGCATTCTCCATCTCCGTCCTTAGGGTGAAGCTCTGATCTCAGAAGATGATGACACAGCAGACTCTTGCAGTCACTGGATGAGCTCTCACTGGGCATGGGAGCAGGGAACCAAACAGGAAGGGTCTCGAGCTGGGGGTGCTGTTCCGAGTGGGAGGGGATGCAGTGGGAAGCTCTGGAGCCTGTGTGAAGCCAGGGATGTTGTCCTGAAGAACATTCAGTGGCCCCCCATTACCAGTGTTTGAGTTTTACATTGACATCTCCGTCGTGTCTGGGGGCTGCCTCTCCGCCTTGTCCTTCCCCAGTTCCTAGCATTACGTGTAGCACTGACACTCTGTGCTCCCCTGCCAGCCAGCACTGCTGGGCCAACCCTGAGCCCTGCTCCTGAGCTGCCTGCCTGCGCCCAGGTGCCTCCTGTTTATCCTGCAAGACCCTGTTTGGCTTCTCCTATTGGAGGTGTGGGGGACAGTAGGACAACGGTGAGGACAGCAGGGGAAACAGACTGGGGCTGTCCCTCATTCAGCCTTTACACTGGATTTAAACCTTGTAGGAGAGAAAGGTGAGGGCCAGATGCTGAAGCAACTGCTCTTTGGGAAACTCTTTGGAAGTGGGAGAAGCTGCGCCCAGGCCTGGGGCAGGGTGGGGGACCACTCCTGTCTCTACACAGAAGCGCATCTCTGTCTGGTTGAAAGTACCGCCACAGCGTTCCAGTGGAGGGCACAGCCCTGAGTTTGGGGGACAGGTGGTACACAGAGTGGATGCGGTGGTGCCCACAGTCCATGTGGGGGCATCCCTTGCGGTCTCTTCGGGAAGAGGGCTTCTGTAAGAGGCTAAGGGGCTGCACGAGCAGGCAGAGTGGGTTTAACCATTGATGTGGTCATATTTGTGCCAAGAGAACCTGCAGCGCCTGGGCTCCTGTTCATAGTAACTGTCTACAGACCTATCTTACTGTCCATTTCATGAGCTTCCGGAGGACAAGGACCATGTTTATTCATCTTCGTCTCCCAGGCCCGAGTCTGACCCAGAGGAGGAGCTGACAGAGACGCAGCTGCAGTTCAGCTGTGTTTCTCTGGTGCCAGAGCAGAGAGTTATAATATAACCCTTAGGCCTTGAGGCTAACCAAGCACTCACCCCTGAGCAGCACTGCTCCCAGGAGGCCCATGACCTCCCTGTCCAGCGCTGGCTCCTCAGGCGACCTCTTGCACCCAGGTCAACCTCCTCTCTCAAGATCCCAATTCACTTGTCTGTCAAACTGCGGTTATAAATCCGACCCCATAGTTTTTCCTCTGGAGAACCCCTGGTAGCCGCTGGTGCTATGGCATGGAAGCCCAGTATCTTCTGAGGGCATGCAAGACCCTGGGGGCCCGGGTCCCACTGACCTTCTGCCCCATTCCCTATCTTCCCTCACCAGGCCACACACATTCCATTTGCAGGCAGTTTCTTGCTGTTCCCTGAACATGCTGCTCTTCCATATTCATCTTTGCTCTTGCCTCTTTCTAGAACATTCTTTTCTGTCCAGCAAAATCCTACTCACCTTTTAAGACCCAGCTCAAGGTTTTCTCTTTGGCTTTCCCTTTATGCCCTGTACACACCCTGACTATGGTACTCCCTCCCTGCTCTAAGAGGGCTGCAACTTGCCTGTGTCCCCGAGACCTGTAGACACTAGGCACCCAGAATGTGTTTGCCAAGGAGGGGAAGTAGGACCAGGTACTCTCTGAGATCCTCTCCAGCTATGGGATCCTGACAAGGGGTGGTGAGTGTGCATGTGTGTGTGAATGTGGATGCATCTCTCTGTGTGTGCTGATGGTGGGAAGCAGCCACTGGGATGGAGAAGTGGGGTAAGCTGTGTTCTTAGGGATGATTTCAGGCATTGGCGCATCAGCACCCAAGGCAAAGTTGTTGTGAAATTGTGCACTACAGGTTAGTAAGTAAACATAATTAAACCTGTATGTGCCTTGCTCACTGTAAGCCAGTGCGTACACCACTTACTGGTTAAGCCCCACTCTGCCAACATGCCCTTCTCAGAACACTGCCAGAGCTCCACTGACCCCAGGGCTCTGAGATTGGGCTCATTATGACAGTCGTACAATCTGACAGTGAATGCAACAGGATTAGGTTTGACTGGGAGCAACAGAGACACAAAATATCATTGAAGACAGAAGCACGTTTCTCTCTCACGTAAAAGTTTAGAGTAAGATGGTCCAGGGTCGAAACAGCAGGTCTGCATTCTGCGGAGTCCTCAGAGACCCAGGTTCATTCTTTCTCATCATTGCCTGCCATACGTGTCCTCCATTCCTGGGTTACCTCATGGTCTGAAATGGCTGCTACAGCTCCAGTCATCTCATTTTCACGCCATCTGCAGAAGGAAAAGAAGGGGTAAATAGGAAGGGAAAGAGTATGGGCCATCTGTCTTTAAGAAAAATTCCTGCAAGTTTCAACTTATGCTCCAATGGCTAGAATTTGATTACATGGCCACTCTGAGCTGCAAGGGAAATGTCTTCTTATAGTCTACATAGCTAACTTGTGGACCCACCCACTGCCTTCAAGTCAATTCCAACTCATAGTGACCCTCTAGGACAGAGTGGAATTGTTCCATGGCATTTCTAAGGAGCATCTGGCAGATTCGAACTGCCTTCATTTTTGGTTAGCAGACATAGCACTCAACCACTACACTACCGGGGTTTCCAACTGGAAGAAAGGGGTAAACAGATACTGCATCAGGAGTAGCAGACTGCTTCTGCATTCTGCATGCTCTCCCTTCTCCACTGCTCCTAGCTGAATTCCCCAGAGGCATGTAGGGTGGAAGCTTGTCCCTGTCCAGCCCTTTGGGCCTCTTTGGACATGACTTTGTGGGAAGATAGAGCTTAGCGGGCAGCCACGGGACCCCCTGACTCAGTGCGTGGTGGGATGGAGCACCGATCACTTGAACTAACAAGGCCCGCTAGGCCCAGGAGCCAACTAGCTAGAGGGCAGCCTGCCCAGGCCTCATCGGTTCCTCCTCATGTCCCTCTTCTCCAGGCACCCGCTGCTCCGTTCTAGCAGTTTCGGTGGGGCCACCACTTGCCTTTCTATCCAGTTGTCAGGCAGGCATCCACTTGTATTAAGCAACTAGATCTACTCAGGTAACCCTGGTGGTATAGTTAAGATGGTTAAGAGCTGCGAACCAAGAGTTTGGTAGTTCAAATTTATCAGGCACGCCTTGGAAACTCTATGGGACAATTCTGCTCTGTGCTATAGGGTTGCTATGAGTTGGAATTGACTTGATGGCTCTGGGTTTGCTTTTTGGAGGGGAGGTGTTAGAGCTACTCAGGAAACCCTGGTGGTGTAGTAGTTAGGTGCTATGGCTGCTAACCCAAAGATCAGCAGTTCAAATCCACCAGGTGCTCCTTGGAAACTATGGGGCAGTTCTACTCCAACCTACAGGGTCACTATGAGTTGGAAGAGACTTGATGACATTGGTTTGTTTGTTTTTAGAGCTACTCAACACTGGACCAGGTGCTTGGGTGGCAAAGAAATTTGAGGAGCTTGCAGGTATTTTAGAGAGAAGAGGCAAAAACAGAAGTCACTGCGGAGAACAAAGGAGACCCATGCTGGCCCTGGAGGGAGCTGGCTTGCAGCAAAATCAGGCTAGTCTTTGGGGTCCCAGCAACCGCCTCCTTACAGGTTCCAGCTCTGCCTTCATAGCAAGAGCCTGACACACGATAGCTCTCAAGAGTTTCTGAAATAGAATACTTTGATTTCAGGCCCTGGTTTTCAGGTCCCCTCTGATAGCTTAGCTTCTTGCATTCACTCCTTCACTTATTCAACAGGCTGCTTCTGTAAAAACTGAAACAACAAGAACAACAAAAAGATTATAGCCTTGGAAACAGTATGCGGAAGTTCCACTCAAAGTCACCACGAATCATTAACAGCTTGAGAGCAATGGGCTGCATTTTGGTTTATCTTGCTCTTTGGTCTCTAAGCTAAAGTAGGAGCTTATGAACTGATGAGGCTGTCCGGAATACCTCGGCCTGGAGTGGGAAGAGCCTGGTACACGGCTGCCTCTGAGACAGGAGGCTATAGGGCCCATCTACCGCAGGCGGAGACGCGTATCCGGCTGCAGTCTTGTAGGTTCCCTGAAAGGTGAACTGAGCAGAGAGAACACTGCCACTTCAGGCTCGATTCAGCTGACCCTTGCTGGGGTCCACTGCCTTTCTACTCATGTTGGGAGAAGTGACCTTGAGGTTCCATGGGGTGGGAGAGGTGGGTTGATCTCAGGACGTAGGTGTAAAATGTGAGATCCTGGGGTACCCCTCGGAGACGGCACCCGCAGTCTCACAAGGCCTTTTCAGCAAACATAGAATGCTTTGTCACAAGTTCAGGCCCAAGGAGGATGGAAAGCTCAATAAGACCAGGATCAATACACCTACTCTTTATTCAGAGGCTTTAATTAATTCCTGAAGACCCTGTTTCTAGATGAAAAGCGATTAAATGGAAAAAAATCCATTAGTTTCAGTGAAAAAATTATGATGTGTTCCATTCCACACCAAAACATTCAGTTTCTCACTGAGAGAAAAACGTAGTAAGTGAACAAGGAAAACAACTTGGTAGGAGTAATAAATGGCTATTTGAAATTAAATACTATAGTTTGTAACTAAAATGTGTGAGAAAAACTGTTGCTCCCACAGAGGAGGAGGTAGTGCCTTAAAGGTGGGTGTGAGGGCAGCGGGGGAGGATAGATTGTCCACGAGGGCAGTGGAAGGGGGGATAGGTTGTACACGAGGAACAGCTTTCAGGCAGCAGCCTTTCGGGGCTCACAGCTGTCTTGTACTGACAAATAGTTATGGCAGAGAAAAATAACTTCAGGGCAAAGAACAGCTTAACAGGGAGCCCTCCTGAGCAGACGGAAATCGCTGGGCAGGCAACTGCCTGAGGAGCCTGAAGCCACCACCTCTTGAAGCCTCCAGCTCACAAAGTGGCATTGTAGGCGCGGTATGGTGCATCCACACACGGGCATGGTGCACAATTCAGATTTCTCCGACATGATCATCTCTGCCCAGGGCTGTTGTCGGTGGCCAGCGAGTCAATTTCCACTCATAGCCATCTCATGTGTGTCAGAGTCCAACTGTGCTCCACAGAGTTTTCTTTCTTTTAAAATAATATTTTATTATGGTTAAGTGAGATGTATAAATGAAGTCAGTTTGCCATATCAAACCCCATACAGAGACCTCTATGTGACTCCATCTGCTACCCCAGCCCTGTCACAGCACATTCGTCCCTTCCACTCTGTGCTTCCCATATTCGGTCAGCCTAGTCCTGTCCCCTCCTCTCCACCCTCCCCTCTCATTACTAGAGGGGAGCTGCTCTGATAGCCTCTGTCTTACAGTGCAGTCCCAGTTTTGAACAGAGTTGTCTTGGGTGCTAGTTTTACCTCTGGGGTAGGTGAGAGACCAGGAGCCGTGTTCCCCGACAATTATCAATGACTCACTTTCCAGAAGCAAATCTCCAGGCCTGTCTTCAAGGCACCTCTGGGTGAGTTGAACCACCAAGTAGTGGTTACTAGTTAGTCACGGAGCACCACCTAGGGACTCCTCACCTAGGGATGTGGTACTGAGCAAAGATGTCTCTTCATCTGAGATTGGAATACAGAAATATTACTTATTAGGGCACACTTAATTGATGGGTTTTGGGGTTAAAATATCTTTATAACAAAAAGGGGTGGGAGGAAGTTGTGGTCTATGAAGTGATATTCCATTTCAAGAGCCAATATGCCATGAAGCTGCCACTAACAGTGTGAGAAACCAAAAAAAAACCAAACAAACAAGAAAGAAAACCAAATCTGTTGCCACTGAGTTGATTCCAGCTACAGTAACCGTGTAGGACAAAGTAGAACTGCTTCCACAGGATTTCCAAGGAGCAACTGGTAGATTCGAACTGTTGACCTTTCTGTTAGCAGCCAAACTCTTAACCACTGTTCCACTGAGGCTCCAACAGCCTGGTAAACTCCCAGCCCACTGCTGCCTGGTACATTCCAACTAAGAGCGACCCCATGGGGTTTCCCAGGCTGTGAATCCCCACGGAAGCAGACTCCCACATCTCCCCCTTCACAGCAGCTGGTGGTGTCAAGCTGCCAGCCTCTGGGGCGGCGGTCTGGCGCTGGGACCACTATGGCAGCGGGGCTTCTTCACTGACACCCTGCTGCTGCGGGGACCTGACTTCCCTTGACCTCTCCTCCCGCCTGTGTGATGCCTGCTGTTGGCCGGGCCCAGGGTCCACTGCCTCTCACCTTATGGCAGCTGCTGTGGGGTTGGTTCCAGTTCATGGTGACCTCCTTGTGTGTGTCAGAGTAGAACCGTGCTCCTTAGGGTTTTCAGGGGCTGATTTTTTGGAAATAGGTTGTCAGGACTTTCACCTGAGGTGAATTCTGGGTGGGCCTGCACTCTAGCTTTTTGGTTAGCAACTGAGTAGGATTAACTTCTGCACTCCCCAGGGACTCCTTTGTGTGGCAATAAAGCCCCTATTTCCTGTGGGAGGCCTGGTGGTGCCATGTTAAGCGCTCAGCAGTTTGAACCAATCAGCACTCCATAAGAGAGAGGTGTAGCAGTTGCTTCTATAAGGGCTATAGCTTTGGAAATGCCGTGGGGGCAGTTCTGCTTTGTGTATAGGTTTGCCATGAGCTAGAATCTGTGGAAACAGACAGGTTCTGATTTCCTTTGGAGGACTGCCCTTTCCCCACTCTCGGTCATGCTGTTTGGCTAGGATAAGCCCCAAGGAAAGGGCCTGAACATCTGCAGCCAATCAGAGAAGCTTCCCAGTCACACGAATTAGCCCACAACTGGACACGCGACTTAATGCAGGCCAGTGAGACATAAGGAAATTGGTGCTGGGAGCTTCTGGCACAGGAGCTCCTCTGCTTTTCTAAGAATTATCAGCAGAGCTGCTCAAGGCTACCAGACAAGAGAGAAGGAGTAGGTAGCACCAGAAACACTGACAGCTATGTTATTGGGTGGCAGGTGGGAGAACGATGCTAGGATACAGACGATAGCAAGCAGACAAGAGAGACAGAAACTGAGTCTCTGTGACATCACTGGCTGCTGGATTCAGCCTCACCTGAAGCTGATGAACTTTGTATTTTTTAAAAATGTGAACCAATAATTTCCCTTTGCTCTTTAAGTCAGTTTAAAGTGAGTTTTCTGTTACTTGTAACTAAAATACTCCCTTCTGATACTACTGGTTTCTGCTCCAGAGAGTCATTCCCACATAGGACAGAAAGGAGAGGTCCTGGCACAAGATAATCCACAGTGCTGAAGACAGAGCACTCCTAGCATGCCCCCCCTGGGGTAACCAGGAGCATCTGGTTCATGAGGGACATTGCAGGTCGCAGACTTCACAGGCATCTGGTCTCCCTATAGCCCACGGCAAGAGCCTGTTTCCTCAAAGGAGACTTAGTGATTCAAAAGTTCTGGAGACCCTGCTGGCTCCACACAGCACTGTGCTCTGCCATGGACATTTTGAGGACACTGGACAAGGGTTCAGAGATGTGTACCACAGCCCGGGTCTGCTGCAGAGCCTCCTCTTGCTTTGGGCCCCATAACTGATTCAGGTAAATTTGAAAAAGGCTCAAAAGAGTCGCTTTTAAGACTGCTTCTGACATCCACAAAGTCCACCAAGCATTGTTTCTCCTATTTTAGATGCTGGGGTTCAAGTTGCAGAAAATTCTCCTTTGCTTTAAAGAGAATATTATGACCTGATCAGATGGCTAGCATCACAGAATCGTCACTTGGGTGTGAGGCCCTTGAATTTTGCCCCACTCTCTGTCACATGTGCATGTAACTGAGACATCCAGGGTACTTGCAACCTGGGACTTCTTTCTGTGATGCAGTAAGTTGCTTAATATAGCCCTTCTAGCCTTTCACTGTCTTGTGACTATCACAAAATAACTGAGTAAACATATGCAAATTAGGTATTTGTGGCCCTCCAAGAAGACTGGACAGCTTGCCAGTGATGTGGAAAGTGTATGGAATCCTTTTGAAGATAAGACCATACAAATAAAGGTATATGAGATCCTAATGAGGGAAGTGGTCAGTTTTGCCCTCCTGCTGGCTTTAAAATGAGCCATCCCAGAGGCAGGAAGAGAATTCACTACCACCAAGAAGACGATCCATGAACAGAATGTGTCTCAGATTCTGGAGTCCCTGCACTGAGAATCTCCTAAACCCAGGAGACAGAGAGACCTGTCGTATTGGAAAAGGCATGAGACAGTGCGAAGGCAAGAAGTGGTGGCAAGCTTGGGCAAGTACAGCACAGAAATGGCTCAGCAGAACCAGAAGACTGGCATAAACACCCAGCTGGACTCACCAACTCACTGAGCAAGAGAGCTGAGTACCTTGGTGCCGAGGCTTACCGGTGGAATGGGGTGCCTACAGCTACTTACTGGTGAAAAGCTTTGTAACACATGCCTGAGCAGGGCAGAGGCCAGGCTGAGGGGTGGAGGGAGAAGCCTGCCTGTAGGTACAACTATATCCCGAGTCATTTCTGATCCTAAATTGTAATCTGTTAACCCATAACTGTGATCATGGTCTGCGAGTTCTGTGTGGCCATTGCAACAAATTATTGAACCCAATAGAAAAGCAGAGAATGTTGTGGGAAGGATGACTGGTGTCAGTATTGGTAAAAAGGTTGGAGAGAGGACACACCTCATGGGAATCGGCCTTGGGCTGAGGCTGTTCTGAGTCTCTGTCTGCATCCTGAACTTGGACAAAGTCCAAAGTGCACATGCCATTTGTAGCACCTTCCAAGCTAGTTCTCCAGTGGTGCCTTGTGACGTGGTGACAAGGCTGAGGGAGGAACAAACAAAGCCAGCATCCCCTGAGGCAGGACAGTAAAATTTACTACTGTCCTTGCAGGTGCAGGTGAATGCTTCTGGCGTTTTCTGTTTATCAGAATGGGAGTACATTCTAGATTCCAGATCAGCAGTTGAATGCCAAGTACCAGGGCTGAATTAATTTGCTCTACCAAGGAGACCACATTCAGAGAAGCAGCTGCAAACAGAGTTACCACCTGATTAAGTTTACAATATACTGTAGTGATTAGCTGGGATCTCATACTATTTACCCTGGCCAAGCAGTAGGATAGAAGGGGATAACACCAGAATCGTTACATCTGTATCGCGTGTTTGAAGGGGACACTCATCTTTGTGATTTCTCTGGGGTTGTAGGGATGATTTGGTTTACTGTATTTGGGTAGTGAGGGCTCAGATGGCTTCTTCCTCTTGGCCCTTCTCATCTCAGGAAGATAATGTGGGTTTTCTGTCACGTGATAAGCTCTATTTCCTCTTAGGAATTTAAGAAGTAACTAGAGGAGGAGTGTTGTCTTAGTCACCCAGTGCTGCTATAACATAAATACCACAAGTTGATGACTTTAACAAGCAGAAATTGATTCTCTCACTGTCTAGGAGGCCAGAAGACTACATTCAGGGTGCTAGCTCCAGGGGATGACTTTGTCTCTCTTTTGCCTCTGGAGGAAGGTCTTTGTCATCCATCTTCCCCAGCTGAGGAATTTCTCAACACAGGGACCCTGGGTGCCAAGGTTGTGCTAATCTCCAGACTCTTTTTTCTTAGTGATATGAGGTCCCCTCTCTCTGTTCAATTGTTTTATATCTCAAAACAGAAGGACTTAAGATACAAACGGATCTTTTAGACTGAGTCCTGCCTCATTAACATAACTGCCTCTAATCCTGCCTAATTAACATTATAGAGGCAGAATTTACAACATATAGGAACATCATATCAGATGACAAAATTGTGGACAGTCATACAATACAGAGAATCATGGCCTAGCCAAGTTAACACACATTTTAAAGGGACAAAATTCCATTCATAGCAAGTGGGCACCATTAACCTGCTGCAGGATACATCCAGGTCCCTTGGTGGTACAGTTTGAGTCTGAATAGTAACTGAAGGATTAGCAGTTTGAACTCATCCACTGATACCATGAAAGAAAGGTCTGGTAATCTGCTGCCATTAAGATTACAGCCAAGAAAACCATGCAGAAAATTTCTGCATTATAATGTATGGGGTCACCAGGAACTGGAATCAACTCAATGGCAACAGATTTTTTGTTTTTAGGATGAGTTTAGTTACTCTTGGGCTCCTGAAATGCCACTCTGACCTAAAGACCGCAGTAACATCACTGTTACCAGGAGTTAGAGATGGCTCAGATCATCATCAAATCGTCTACTCCAGAGAGGCTGTGGAGAAAGTGGAACTCTCCTACACTATTGGTGGGGTTGCAAAATGGTCCAGCCTCTTTGGAAGGCAATGTGGCGCTTCCTTAAAAAAATGGATATCGATATACCATTTGACTCGGTAATTCCACTACTTGGAATATATCCTACAGAATCAAGGTCTTTCACACCAACGGACACATGCACTGAATGTTTACCGCAGCACAGTCCACGATAGCAAAAAGATGGAATCAACCCAGATGCCCAACAACAGAAGAATGGATAGGTAAACTATGGTACATATACTCAATGGAGCACTACGCAATGATAAAGAATAACGATGATTCCAGGAAACATCTCCTAACCTGGTTTCAACTGGAAGACATTATGTTGAGTGAAAGTAGTCAGCGACAAAGGGACAAACACTGTATGAGGCCTCTACGATAAGATCCCCAAAACAGACTTGTGTATAGAAGAAAAGACTCTTTGACAGCTGCAAGCGAGGGGAAGGAGGGAGGGTGGGAGGGGGGAGGGTTTAGTTTAGATAGTTACTAGAAATCTAGTTGGGAGAAAGCGGTGACAGCACACATTAGAAACAAGAACAACATTAAGTGGACTTCAGCATAACTTGAGTACTCCTTCCATCTTAACTCAATACTGCAAGGATAGAGTAGCTGGGGTGGGGACAGGGGACCATGCTCTTAGGTGAATTCCAGGCCAATTGGCACAACTAGCGTTTTGCTAAGAGAGCTCTCTGCACCCCACATTGGAGAGTGGCGTCTGGGGTCTTAAAAGCTGCCAAGCTGCCATCCGAGGACACAGCAAGTGGTCCCAACTCAGCAGGAATGGATGCTCACCGAGGACCAAAATGAAATGTGGTAAAGACAACCAAGAAGACAGAGAGACCCACAAGAGTGGGTGCCTACATTGACTTGGGACCGGAAGAACCGGATGGTGCCCGGCCACCACCAGTGATAGCCATGACGGAGCTCACAGAGAGGAGCCTCACTGGCAACACAAGAATAAAAAGAGGTGCATCATGAGAGCTCCACTAAAAGACCTCAACTGATGGTCCAGCGGTTTTGGGGTTCCTCTGAGAGCATGGCTCCCTGCCCTGATGCTGCCCTTTCCCATAAATTATAACAAAGGTCCACTCTTTGGACAGGAATGGATTGGACTTGGCAATGCAGAGTGACCATAAATTGGAAGCACTTTGTGGTTCTATGCATCTATAGGATATTGTCTTGCTGACCTCTGGCTGGAGGAAGAGGAGTGGACGGAGAGGAGGGGAAAGGAGGCTGTTGGGAGGATGAGACATGTATGGAGCAGAGAGGAATAGTGTGCAGTCACCGGACAGGGAGAGCAGTGGAAGCTGCATTAGGTGGGCATGTAAATTTATATGTGAATGTACATTTTCACTCAGTTATGTTAAAAAAAAAAAATCGTCTACTCCGTTTCTCCCTTGCTCAGCGTCCCAGGCAAAGGGCAGCAGTTTCCCTAAGGGGACGCTGGGTGGAAGAGTCACTGTTTCACTTTGTATGTGGTGTGATAAACAGATTCCTGCTTGAAGCACTGGCTGTCCCTACGTTTGAAAGCCTCTGGGTCTATGAACCAACCCTGGCCTGGGAATGGGGTGAAGGGCCAGGAGGCTATGGAGTGTACCTGAGTGAGCTCTTCGTTCTCCATACCCAGATGGTTTTGGTTGTGGAAACCAAGTAAGACCTCAATGAACTGCTCACTCATTACATCTCACGGGCCAGCCAAGTGTCGTTGAGTCAGATGTGATCACCGTTCAATGAACCATACTCAGGGATTTTAGCCTCCCCGGTGATTCAGTTGGCCTCCTTTCCCTCTCCCTACCATTTGCCTTTTAGGAAATGACCATGCCCACATGGGTGCTTCACCTGAGCTGGGTTTCTAAGATTAGAAATCCCATTTCAGCAGCAGTCCTCCAACTAGACTTCCTGGACTGTAGAGACGAGCCAGCAGAGCCTCTCTTAAACCTGTGGGAGGAGTTAATCAGGGATTTTACAGAAATTGGCAGTGTTTCACGTGGTGGACGTGAAAAAGCACCTCTCACCTGGCTTACTGCAAAGCGCACAGTTGACTTAGGGCCCTGGCTCTGTGCTCTGCCTCCCCCACATGTTTGTGCCAAGGCTGCGCTTCCACAGGCTGTTCCAGCCGAAGACTGAGCATGGGAGCAAGGCTTTAAGCGTTCCTGCAAAACTCAGGACTCCTCTCACTTGACTTCAGCTCAAAGACTCCCCTGTTGGCCTTCCAAAACCTTCTTAGGACTGCGCTGCGGGCTGAGCCTCTTCCTACCCAGCCCTCCCCATTTCTCTCTGTCACTCACAGTGGCCAGACCCTCATCAGGATCTGATGGCGCTCCCTACTCCCTAACCCTCTCCTCGTGTTTCTTCACACATGTTTTCTAATCCCATCTTGGTGTCTGTTTCTTGGAAGAATCCACAGATTCTATTTCTCAAGTTGGAAAATAGGTTCAAGGATGGTTGTTACAGTAGTCTTTGTAATTTTTGTATGTCTGAAATATATTATTAATTTTTTGATAAAAGAGAAAAGATTATGGTTCTTTTCTCACTGATGCCATTCTCAAGGAAGTAAGAATTGATGTAGAATGATAGATTGTAGTCAGCAATTCCATATCTAGTTATCTTTGACTCCGTTCCTCTAATTATGCCAAAGATGTTCTAGTCATTTCTCTTTTTTGCCTGTTAGTATGGATCATCATTTTGGTAAAGTTTTACATTAGTGACTTCTGCAAAATGTCAGAACTTCTGCCAGCTGCCTGAAATAGCACAGTGAGTGAAGAATTGCCACTATCCATCAGCAGTGTCACTGGGGGCATGGGGACAGTGGAGCACACTGCACCGGGTGACACTGTCAGAGGGCGTGACACCAAAATGACTCTTTATAAAATTTTTGTGCCAACAGAAATTTATTTTTTATAAAAAATATCCCTATAGCTATAAAACTTTTCTGCAGTGTTTCAGCAGAAATCTATTATTTTTTTACAAAAATATCACTGTAGTTAGTTGTAACAATAAAAATATTTTTCATAAGCCAAGCATACATGTAGATGGTACCAGGTAAGGCTAAAATTATGTTAATTTACTTTTTGAATCTTCTAGTATACTCAGGTGATGCAGTGATTAAGAACTTGGCTGCTTACCACAAGGTCAGCAATTCAAATTCACCAGCCCTCCTTGGAAACCCTATAGGGCAATTCTGCACTGTCTCTTAGAGTCGTTATCACTCAGAATCCTTTTTTTTAATTTAAATTCACTCTGGTCAGAGCTGTCATGATTGTCCAATTACAACCATGCTTTGAATCACATGTTTTTGTCTGTACACTACAACCACCAGCTGTTTTTTTAGTTGCTGCTGTATTTTTTTTTTTTTTGTGATTAAATGAAAGGATACAATCCAAGTTAAATCTGCATGCCCGCCTATCTGCAGCTCCTTTTGCTCTCCTTGCCTGGTGACAGCACACTCCTCCTTTTCATTCTTTCTATGTCATATCCTCTTAACAACCACCTGTCCCTTCCTCTCTACCCTCTTCTTTCCCTTCTAGTAAGAGGCCAGTAGGACAGTGTCCTATAGATGCATAGAACCGTCAAGTACACATGGTTACATTGCACTTATGAGTCCAGTCCATTCCTGTCCAAAGAGATGACCCTCAGTAATGTTTTCTGGTCAGGGGCAGCAGCAGCTCTAGGACCCATGCTTCCAGGGGAACCCACAGGCCAATGGACCATCAGCTGCAGTCTTTTAGTTGAGTTCTTGAGGTGCACCCCTTTTTTCTTCATATTGCCACTGGAACTCGACTTTGTGTGCCCCATTATGGCTATCTATGGTGGTGGCCAGGCACTATCTGGTTCTTCTGGTCACATGTCAATACAGTCACCCATTCACATGGGTCCTTCTGTCTCCTGGTCTCTTTTTCCCTCGTCTCTTTGTTGTTCTCAGTGACCATCTGTTCCAGATACGTTGGGACCATTTGGCGTACCTCTGATGGCAGCTTGCTAGCTTTTAAGACCCCAGACACCACTTACCAATATGCAGTACAGAAGACCCTCTTCGCCATAGGCTAGTTATGCCAGCTGGCCCTGATGCTCCATGAGAGCATGGTCCCTGGACCCCCATCCCTGCTACTCTATCCTTGCAATATTGGATTAAGATTAGAAGAGTTTTCAGTTTACGTTGAAGTCCAGTTAAGTTGACCTTCTTTTGCCGCTGGTATTTTTACAGCCAATGATTTTGTCAAATTTTGTGGTGTTTTAGCCACAATATTGTCGTCATCAGTATTTGTGAACTTACACCAATAACTTTTTTGAGAATGAAGTGGTAATTAAAGAGAAAGAGGAAAATTCATAAGGCTTCTGCTCAGTTACTAACAATGTTGTAATTCCATGGACAAAGATTTTACAAAACCATTTTGTTGCTGGTAATCATATAATCTAAGAAATACTGAGTGACAGTCATGCTCTACTGACTGAGCTAGTCATAGTCTATAACCAGGAAAGGTGCACATCAGGGTTATATCTTGCACCATACTTCTTTAATAGGAGCACTGAGCAAATAATCCCCAAAGCTGGACTATACGAAGAAGGTGACGTCAAGAGTGGAGGATGACTCATCAACAGCCTGCTTTATATGGATAATACAACCTTGTTTGCTGAAAGTGAAGGGAACTGGTAGCACTTACTGATGAAGATCAAATACTACTGCCATCAGTATGGATTACGTCTTAAAGAAAAAAAATTCTTTGCACTGGACTGATAAGCGACATCATGATAAATGGAGAAAAGATTGAAGTTATCTATCAACATCCATGGAAGCAGAAGTCAAGAAATCAAACAATGCATTGCGTGGGCAGTCTGCTGCAAAACACCTCTTTAGTGTTAAAAAGAAGTTGCTTTGAGGATAAAGTATGCCCAACTCAAGCCATGATATTTCAAATGTCTCATATGCATGGGAAAGTTTAACAATAAGGAAGGTCGAAGAAGAACTGATGTCTTTGAATTACAGTGTGGTGAAGAATATCAAATAAAGCATGGACTGCCAGAAAAATAAACAGATTAGTCTTGTAAGACGTATAGCCAGAATGTTTCACAGGAGTGAGGATGGTGAGACTTCATCTTTTGTACTTCAGACACTTTTATTATTATCATTTTGCTTTGAGTGAAAGCTTACAGCTCAAGTTAACTTCTGATACAAAAATGCATACAAGTATAGTTATGTGACCCTAGTTGCAATTCCTATAATGTGGCAGCACTCTTCTGCTTTCCACCCTGTATTTCCCATGACCACACTACCAGCTCCTAGCACTGTCTGCCTTCTTATCCTGCCTCCAGAGAGGAGCTGCCCATTTAGGCTCATCTATCTACTTGAACGAATAAGCACACTCTTCAGGAGTATTACTTTGTGTTTTGTAGTCCAGTCTAATCTTTGTCTGAAGAGTTGGCTTTGGAAATGGTTTTAGTTCTTCTGGGTCTGCAGAGAGTCTGGGGGTCACTTCTGGGGTTTGTCTAGTTCCTCTAGTATCAGTCAGACGACGTACCTTGGCTATGTCATTAGGAGGGGCTGGTCCCTGGAGAAGGACATCATGCTTGGTTTAAGAGAAGGACTGCCAATGAAATAGACGGACGCACTGGCTGCAGAAATGGGCTCAAACATAGTGATGATTGTGAAGCTGGGACAGGATGGGGCAGTGTTTCTTTCTGTCGTGCACAGGGTTGCTGTGAGTTGGAACTGACTTGACGGTATGTAACAACAATGCGTATTACATTTAAGCGGTTTACAACTATATTTCTCACATATTATTCTATGATTAAAAATGCTAATAAACAGTGCTAGGGATTCTATATTGTCTGGTATTGGAGGAGGTCCATGGGAGGGTGACACTATGAGTTGTCACACCGGATGACACCAAGCTGTAGCACTAATGCTATCTGTATCTATCTAGGGAGCCCTGGTGGTGCAATGGTTAGGCACCTGGTCACCAACCAAAAGGTTAGTGGCTTGAACCCGCCACCTGCTTGGAGGAAGAAAGATGTGGGATTCTGGTTCTGTAAAGACTACTGCCTTGGACACATTATGAGGCAGTTGTACTCTGTCCTATATGGTTGTTATGAGTTGGACTTGATTGGATAGCAATCCTTCTAGTTAATTATCCCTACCACACCCTTATCCACACTTACATGTCTCCCTTGATCAAGATATTCTCAAAATCCATTCCCATACCTATTCTTCATACCTTAGAAATATAAATTAGTGAATTCCTTAAATTCTTTCTGGGTATAACTCTTCCCTACCCTTATTTGGTGTCTTGTCGCTTGCACCACATAGAGTTCAATCCTGAATACTCTGTGAGCAATAGTGAGAGAGGAGTCCTGAGAAACCCAGGGGTGGTACAGTGAAGTATTAGGGGGCACAGGGTCCTCCAAGTCCTCATAGTATTTGCAGCTATCGCCATTCAAATAGAATACTAATATTTCCTAATCAGTGCCCTCACTGTCGCAGAAAGGACCCGGTGAGGTGGTGAATTCAACTGACATTGTAATTCAGGAACTTCAAAATCAATCTCCAAGTTCACCCTTCAGCAATTTCAACTGTATGGCTATATGCAGTAGAAGATTCTTGCAGCATGGTCATATAATGGCCTTGAGTTTTATTCTGTGTCTTGAGGTGAGCATTTTGATTTTAGCCTGTCATTTTCTAAGTTTAAATTATCCAGAATTGTTAGAAACAGCCACCCCAGCCTGTGGTCCCAGCGTTCCTCATCCTTTATAAATCGGTCCGTGGCAGCTGCTAGTCTTTCACTTTTGGTTGGCACGTGGTCCCAGGTGACCATAGGGTATAAACCTGATTAGCTATTTCACCACTGTGAACCATGGTCAGCCCATTTTTCCATCCAACAATATGAACCAGCATCCTGCTGCTTTTTGCCCTGTAAAGTTCTGAAAACTAATTCCAAGTAGCCCATGTGTCCCCAAGGGTTTCTCACACATCCCACTCCTGGTGCTAATTACGGAAACAGGATCTTTGGTTGCAAGTACCAAAAATTGACTCTGAAAAAAGTTAAACAAGAGCAAGATGTTTATTAAGGAGCTAATGGGACAGGTTACAGAAGGGAGAGAAAAGCCAGGCACCAGGCCTCAGAGTCGATGGACACTAGAACAGCTCTGAGGGTCTGAGCAGGATGGACGATCCCTTCAGACACTGTCACAGATGCCTTGGCTCTTACTGCCTTACGTCCCTGTGCATGTCCATCGAAGATTCAGATTTCTGAGAAAGGTTCTGATTGGATTAGGTTGGATCATGGACCTAGACTTACACAGGAGGATACAGGGTCTCGTTTGGCTGCCTCAGCAAAGCAGCATAGGTTGGGGAAGCTGTGGTCCCCCCAGAAGAAAAAAGGTTGGGCAGATAAAACCAGCCTGTGGATGTCACACACCAGTCCCTGAAGACTCTGAGCCTTTTTCCTTTCTGTTCCCTCTTCCTGGAGTACTCTGCTCTCCTGCAGGCCTTGCTTAGCTGTCATCTCTTCTAGGAAGTTTCTAAGCTGAAGATCAGTGCCCCTTCCACAGTTGGTCCCATAACATTTATCTCACTTTATTGCAATTGCTTGTTCACTTGTCTTTCTCTCTTATGGGCTTGTGAGCTCAGTGATGGGGATTATGATTGCCGTGGTTACAGTCATAAGCCCCCAAACTGGTATGATTCATCGCATGTAGTAAGTCCTCAATAGCTGTTTGTTGTATGACTAAAGGATAAAGACCCAGTTCTTTCACTAAGCTTCTGTGATCTTAGGGAAGGCCCTTCTCCTCTAGACTTCAGTGTTCTTGTTCATAAAATGCAAGGTAGGAGGATGTCCTATTCAACTAGAGTCTGATGGAAAGACATGGAGATCCAGTCATGCTCATCCACTCGTGCTAACCCAGCAAACCACTGGCCATCCAGCTGACTGCGACCCACAACAACACTCTGAGTGTCAGAGTAGAACTGTGCTCCACAGGGTTTTCAGAGGCTGATTTTTCAGAAGTAGAACACCAGATCTTTCTTCCAAGGCACTTCTGGGTGGACTCTACCTACCAACCTTTCAGTTAGCAGCCCAGTACACTGTTTGTATCACCCAGAAACTCCAGTGCAACCAAGCGGGAGGTTGTTGTGAAGAACCAGGTATGTCTTGTAGAATCTGAGGATTTCACAAGGAGCTGACCACAGCAGTTGGAAAATGTTCCAGAATCAGCACAAACACTTGCTTCATCTCGTTCCCTCTCTGGGGCCAAGTAGTCTCTCAACTCTGCCTCCCACTAGGCTCCAGTTTCCTGCTTCTCTTCTCTGTCCATGGATGCTGTCTTCAGCTCACATGTCTCAGGCTCACCTGTGTCCCAAGTCAGGAGGCCGGCTTTGAGATGGATTTAATCATGGAGGATGTGTATTAGGGAGCGGTTTGTGAATCAACACCTGTGGGAGGGAAGAGAAGGAAGCAAGCTTGGACAGAAGAAGCTGAGTTGCTATATGGTCTTAAAAAGTATCCCCAGTTGATCCTGTGGGAAGCTCTGGATATGGGACAGAAGGGAGATCAGGTCTTTAAGCTCCCCTTGCATTAGTCATCAGATGTGAGTCACCTAGGAAACAAATGCAATCTTGGATAAGACAACTCTCTTGTACTGAAGCAGTCCTTGAATGGTCTAACTGCTCAGGGACAGCTCATGTCCAGAGCACTTCCAGCACCTGGAGGAGAACGTCCGTTCCTAAAGGAGGATCTAGGCAGCACATCACAACGTGGCTGGTCCCAGGCTTGGTTTAAATTCTTGAGAAAGAATCTGATTGACTCAGCTTTTGGTTCAGGTGTCTACTGCCAATCAATTGTGGTCAAGCAGCTACCAATTTAACATTGGACAAGCAGTCTTCAGTTAGGGCTCAGAGGGAACCAAAAAGAGGATATGATATGAAGAGACCAAATGTGTCCTCTAGAAACTCAGTGACTGGCAGGATACGATTGCTAAGATCATAGGCTCTGGAGTCAAATTGTCTGTACGTAAATCTTGTGAGCAAAGAGTGCACTTGACAGAGAGTAATGGGAAATGCTAGCAGAGAGGCTTAAATAAGGGTGTCATTTATTTGGCTCATTCAAAAAAGTCTGGGAGAAGGCAGTCTTGAGCTTGTACAGCAACTCAAAATTGTCCCTGCGGACCTGGACTCCTGTTTTTTTTCTCTGTCATGTTTAGTATGTTGATTTCCTCCTCATGGTCACAAGATGGCTGCTGTACTTCTGGTCATCACATCTGTGTTCCAACTTTGAAGAACAGGAAAGGAGAAAGGCAACAAGAAAAGAAAGCAACCAGGAAGGGCAAAGCACTCTCCTCCAGCTTAGTTTTGTCATTTTATTTAGAAGGGGATGCTTGCTCTCAGGAGTTCCATCTCTAGCTCATTAGTCAAAATTATGTTATAGGGCCACTCCTAGCAGTAAGGAAATCTGGGAAGGTGAACTTTTTAGCTTTCTAGACACAGAGAAAGGAAAGGAAAGAAAGAAAGGAGGTTTGACAGTGACTTTTGGCTCATCCACTGTGTCTGCCACAACCACATACTTACTGCCTGTGTCACCTGGGCAAGTCATTTAAACCTCTCCAGCCTCTGTCTCCAACTGTAAAATCGAGAAGTAATAGCATCTACACTGTTAAGTGAGTTTGTACAACAGTTCCTGATGTACAGAATCCTCAGTAAATGCTAGCTGTTGTTACTATTTTTGTTATTATTGTGACGACCAATGAGTCTAATTATTCTAAGGCACAGTGACAGAATTGAGGATGAGGCTTCAATGATGCCCCTTAGCACGTGGAAAGTGGGGTTCACTGAGGTATCAGGAACTTACCCCTGGGGAGGGAAGTGGGATCAGAATTGGGTTTTGATTTACTTGGTGTTTCAGTGAGAGGACCCAAGAGCCTGACTGGGTTTAGGGGTAGGTTACCACTGGCTGGAGCACTCCTCCGTCTTCTGGCCTTCACCACCAGGGCTGCAGCAGCTCAGTGGAGTGGGGGTGACATGTGCCCAGCTGGCTGAGCCCCCTTGCTGCACTGGCTCATTTTAATGAGAGAAATTGGCCTTGGGGCCCTGATGCCGTGTTTCTCTTCTTCACCATTGTGGAATTAGAACAAATTGATTGTGAGCTACTTTAATAAGATGATTCAATTTGGTGAACAAAAAATGACCCAAAAGGGGAAATATGTATTGCTCCCAGCTATAGGGACAATAGTTAATCTCAGCTTCATAACTCTGTCCCAGTGAGGCTTAAATAATTCAGTGGAGTGAGGACTGGCTAAATTACGCCTTCTCCCTGACACTGGCTTATTCGGAGAGGGACTAGCAGCCCATGGGATGGAGCACTGCACATCCCAAGCATATGACACCCTGGGGCCCCTGGGAGTGGTCTTACAGGGTCACCCGGGGGCTCAGAGTGTGCCTGCACCTCCACACTCACCCACACCTCCACACCATGTCAGGGAGGAACTCACTTCCACTCAGTACCTTTGCATAGTACCTATACAAGCCCACCTCCAGCTCGTACCCACACGGGCTTGGTAGATTGGCCAGTAAGTTGCCTCTGGGAGCCTCAGTCTCCCCACTGGTAACACGGGCATCCTAGCAGTCCTCTGAGAGGTCCTGAGGGCCTCCAGGTAACAGGTATAGGAAAGCTCTTGATGAACAGCCAGGGCCTTTAATCAAGGCCCCTGAGTGCTTCGTTTTACCTCTCTGACTTTGTCCTTGTGATCCCGGCCCCTTCCCTCTCCTGACTTGAGTCTGTTCATGTGCTCTCAGATGAAGACTCAGTTCCTGCTCACCTCTCTGCGTGTGCCCTTTATCTTCTCCCAAGGGACCTGCTGCTTAAGCCCTTTCCCTCTGCTAGCTAAACAGGCACTCACAGAACAACTCAGAGCTGGGCTCTAGAGCCCCACTGCCTGCTCTTAGCAGCTGTGTGACCTTAGATAAGTTACATAACCTCTCTGTGCCTCAGCTTCCATATCTACAGGTTGGGGATCACAGTAGTACCTATGTTTGGGTTGTTGTACAGGTTTAATGAGTCACTGTCTGTAAAGCACATGGTGCACGTTAAGGAACCATAAGTGCTAGCACTCATGGGTACTAGAGCTGGGTGGCGGGGTGAGGGCAGGGAGCCTGAGGCAGGCGGCGGTGAGAGGCTGGCAGGGCTTCTCAACCTTGGCTGCATGTTGGAAGCACTTGGGAAACTTCAACGAAATATTAATAATACCCATGATAGAGGCCCCTACTTGAGCAATTATGTCAGACTCTCCAGGTGAGGGGCCTCAGCATCTGTATTTTTAAAAAAATCTCCCAGGGGATTTTGACCTGCAGTCAGGGCTGAAAACCTCTGGATTAGATAAAAGAGGGCCTGGCTTCACAGTGGTTAAGCACTTGGCTACTAACCGAAAGGTTGGTGATTCGAATGCACCAGCTGCTCCACGAAAGAAAGCTGTGTCAGTCTACTGCTATACGGATTTACAGCCTTGGAAACCCAGTGTGGGCAGGTCTACTGTCTCCTGCAGGGTCGGTATGAATCAGAACTGACTCAACAGCAGTGGCTTTATTTTGGTTTTGGGGGGCTAGGTAATTACAGGGAGGACAGCAAGTTTATGTGACAGGCACAGTCCAGATGGGGGCCGCAGAGGCCCAGCATTGCAGAGGCTGGGAGACAAGACTTCCATAAAGGCGAGAAGGTGTGGGGCTCAGGCTAGGAGACAAAGAGAGCTGGTGGAGTGGCTGAGGAAGGAGCTCTGAGGCCATAGGCACCCTTTGCTCTCTACCTGCCAACCTCGCCCACTGGCCAGGCTGTTGGCTCTTCCTCAGTGGGCTTTGCAGCAGTGCCTCGCCTGTCTCCAGGGCCCTTGCGCTCCAGCTGGTGCCCGCCTCGTTAATAAAGGCAGATTGCTGCTCAGCTCGTCACCAGCACTCCTGATGGGACCATTAATATTCCAGGGAAGATTAACTCCCCCTTTGCTTCCTCCCCTGCAGCTTCTGGGCCCTGCCTGACAGATGAAGGCCCGAGACACACGTGAGACCCTAGGTACTAGCCCAGCTGCAAAGACCTCTGGAGGCCAGGCACTTTCCAGACTCCGCAGGGGCCTTCCAGGTTTCACCTGTGAAAGCAGAGGAGGGCAGGTAGGCACAGGTACTCACCTGTTGGCATGTGGAATGGGTCATGCAGTGCTGGTTACACGACTTGAAGACGGAATCTTCAGTCCTGTTCTGTGGCTCAGAGTTGTTACACAGCACGAGTGGAACTTGGGACTCTTGACTGCTGGCTGAGTGATGTTTGCATACCAGAACAAAGATCCCAGGCAGGTGAGCAGTGCCTCATACCCCCCGAAAGGCCTCACGGCACACAGTGAAGGTGTAATAGGAAAGGTGGCAGTTTCTGCCTTCTAGGAGTGGCTTAGCGAGATGTGGACCTGCTGCCATCAGCGAATGGGGGATGGAGGGAGGGTCTCATAGGCTGGGCAGGACCAGATGTGCCACCCCAGGGGCCCTGGGCCTGGCTCCTTCTCAGATGTCTTTTTCTGGTAAAGTCTTATCTTCCTTGCCTAGTAGTAGCCAAGAGTGGGAGCTGAAGGTGGCAGAGCCCTTTGGGGAGGGGAGGTAGAAGGCAGCCAAGAAGGGAATCCAATCCTTGAAGACTCTAGTCGAAGACATATCCCTGGTTTTGAGAATCCTACTCATGTTCTGCCTGTCTCCAATTCCCTAAAGTATGGTGCATATACTTCCCCATTCCACACATGTACTACTGCACGTACCACAAACACACAGAGGCATGTGTGACAACTAACACCACCACATATGCCAAACACAACACATGCATACCATACACATACATCTGCACACACACACAAATCCGCACATACCCACATATACCACATACATACTCCAGGGCACAAAACTTACCTGTTCCTGGGGTTGTGATTAGCAAATAAACATTGATGACTCCTAATTTTTTTTATTATGATTGAATGAAAATGTACATTCCCATATAAATTCCCATGCTCACCTATATGCAGCTCCCACTGCTCTCCCTGCCTGGTGACAGCACATCCCTCCTGTCTGCTCCATACGTGTCCTATCCTCCCAACAGTCCCCTATCCCCTCCTCTCCACCCACTCCCCTTTCTCCAGCAAGAGGTCAGCAAGATGACACTCTATAGATGCATAGAACCATAAAAGTCCCATAAGACATGGTCACTCTGCATAACCAAGTCCAATTCATTGCTGTTGGAAAAGTTGGCCTTCGTTGTGGTTTATGGACAGGGGTGCATCAGGGCCAGGGACCACACTCCCAGGGGAACTCTGAAGCACCTGGATCATCAGTTGTGGTCTTTTATTGAAGATCTCAGCGTACTCCCCTATTTATTCTCTTATTGCCAGTGAGACTTCACTTTGTGAGCTCCATCGTGGCTATCACTGGTGGTGGCTGAGCACCATCTGCTTCTTCTGGTCATGAGTCGATGTACAGACCCACTCACGTGGGTCTCTCTGTCTTCTGGGTTCTCTTATCCTCATGTCATTCTTGTCCTCAGTGATCATCCGTTCCTGTTGAGTTGGGACCATTTGCTGTACCCTCAGATGGCAGCTTGGCAGCTTTTAAGACCCCAGACGTCACTTACCGATGAGGGGTGCAGAGAGTCCTCATTAGCAAAATCCTAGCTGTGCCAATTGGCCTTGATTTCTCCTGAGAGCATGGTCCCTGGCCCTCCACCCCAGCTACTCTGTCCTTGCAATATTGGGTTAAGATGGGAGGAGTACCCAAATTGTGTTGAAGTCCAGTTATTATTGATCTTGTTTCTAATGTGTGCTGTCACCGATTTCACCCAACCAATTTTCTATTAACTACGTAATCTAAATCCTCCCTCCCTCCCTCCCTTTCCACACTTGCAGACATTTAAAGAGTCTTTTCTTCTATACATGAGTCTGTTTTTAAGTTCTTATCGTAGGGATCTTATACAATATTTGTCCTTTTGTCACAGACTACTTTCACTCAGCATAATGTCCTCCAGTTGAAACCAGGTTAAGAGATGTTTTCTGAAATCATCGCTGTTCTTTATTATTGCATAGTGTTTCAGTGAGTATATGTACCATAGTTTACCTATCCATTCTTCTGTTGTTGGGCATCTGGGTTGATTTCATCTTTTTGCTATTGTGGATTGTGCTGTGATGAACATTCGAGTGCATGTATCAGTTGGTGTGAATGGCTTTGATTCTGTAGAATATATTCCAAGCAGTGGAATTACTGGGTCAAATGGTGTATCAATATTCATTTTTTTAAGGGAGTGCCAGATTGCTTTCCAAAGAGGTTGCACCATTTTGCAATCCCACCAACAGTGTAGGAAAGTTCCAATCTCCCCACAGCCTCTCCAGCATTTGTTGTTTGCATTTTTTGGATCATGGCCAACTTTGTTGGGGTGAGATGGTGTCTCATTGTCGTTTTGATTTCAATTTCTTTAATAGCTAATGACTGTGAGCATGTCTGCATGTGTTTTTTGGCTGCCTGGATCTCCTCTTTAGAGGAACATCTGTCCATCTCCTTTGCCCATCACTTAATTGGATGATTTGTCTTCTTCTTGTTGATATTTTGTAGTATCTTATAGATTATGGAGATCAGGCATCGGTCTGACAGAGTTGCCAAATATTTGTTCCCATTCTGTAGGTTGCCTTTTAATTCTATTAATAAAGTCTTTGGATGAGCAAAAGTGATTGATTCTTAGCACTTCCCGTTTATCTATTTTCTCTTCTGATGATTGTGGTTTGTTTGACAGATTTTGAAGTCTGTCTGCATTGTGTATTAAGCCTTCCATTATTCTTCCTACTTTCTTTTGGATGAGCTTTATTGTTTTAGATTTGATATTTAGGTCTTTTATCTAGTTTGAGCTGGTTTTTGTATAGGTGTAAGATATGGGTCTTGTTTTAATTTAGTGCAGATGGATATCAAATTTTGCCATCACCACTTATTGAAAAGATTGTTTTTACCCCAGTTTAATGTCTTAGGGCCTTTGTCAAATATCAACTGTTCATAAGCAGATGATGTCATTTCTGGGACCTTGATTCTGTTCTGCTGATCTATCTGTCTGTTTTTGTACCGGTACCAGGCTATTTTGACTACTGTGGCAGTGTAGTATGTTCTAAGGTCGGGTAATAAGAGGCCTCCCAGTGTGTTCTTCTTCTTTAGTAGTGCTTTACTTATCTGGGGCTTCTTGCCGGAACAAGTTGGTAACTTGTTCCTCCATCTCATTAAAACATGTCACTGGAGCTTTACTGGGATTGCATTATATAAGTAGAATGCTTTGGGTAAAATAGACATTGTTCACATTGTTCACAATGTTAAGTCTTCCTATATGTGAGCAGGGTAAGTTTCTCCACTTACGTAAGTCTCTCTTGCAGTAAGGGTTTGTAGTTCTCTTTGTAAAGCTCTGTTACTTCTCTGGTTAAATTTATTCCTAGGTACTTTATCTTGCTAGGGGCTATGGTAAATGGTATTGACTTGGTGATTTCTTCCTTAATAATCTCTTTGCTGGTATAAAGGAATCCTACTGATGTATTTGTGTGTATCTTATATCCTGAGACTTTGCTGAACTCTTCTATCAGTTTGAGTAGTTTCCTTATGAATTCTTTGGGATTCTCTGTGTATATACTCATATCATCAGCAAACAGGGAGATTTTTAGTTCTTCTTTGCTGATGCAGATGCTGTTTATTTCTTGCTCTTGTCTAATTGCTTTGGCTAGAACTTCTAGTACAACGTTGAATAGGAGAGTTTAGAGTGGGCATCCTTGTCTAGTTCCTGTTCTCAAGTGAAACTGTTTCGGTCTCTCTCCATTCAAGATGATGTAGGCAGTTGTTTTGTATAAATGGCCCTGATTGCACTGAGGAATTGGCCGTCTATTCCTAATTTGCTGAGAGTTTTTAGCATGAATGGGTGTTGGACTTTATCAAATGCCTTTTCTGCATCAATAGACAAGATCAGGTGATTCTCGTCTTTTGTGATATTTATGTGGTTGATCACATTAATGGTTTTTCTGATGTTGAACCAGTCTTGCATCCCTAGTATGAATCCAACTTGGTCATGATGGATCATTTTTTGGATATGTTGTTGTATTCTATTGGCAACAATTTTGCTGAAGATTTTTGCATCTAGATTCATGAGTGATATTGGTCTGTAGTTCTCCTTTTTGGTTGGATCTTTCCCTGGCTTTGGTATCAGGATTATGCTGGTTTCATAGAATGAATTTGAGAATATTCTATCCCTTTTTATACTGTGAAACAGTCTTAGTAGTATTGGAGATAACTTCTCTAAAAGCTTGGTATAGAATTCTGCGGTGAAGCCATCTGGGCCTGGGCTTTTTTTTGTTGGCAGTTTTTTGATGACTTTTTCAATCTTTTCCTTTGTGGTAGGTTTATTAAGTTGTTCTGCTTCAGCTTGTGGTAGTTTTGGTAGGTGATATGAATCAAGGAATTTGTTCATTTCCTCTAGGCTTTCAAATTTGTTACAATACAGTCTTTCATGGTATTCAGCTATGATATTTTTGATTTCTGTTGGATCTGTGGTGACAACTCCCCTCTCATTTCTTATTTGGGTTGTTTTGTTTCCTGTTTTTCTTTAGTAAGTTTAGGCAATGGTTTGTCAGTTTTGTTGGTCTTTTCAAAAAACCAGCTTTTGGTCTTTTCAAATTTTTCAATGGTTCTTCTGTTCTCTAATTCATTCAGCTCTGCTCTAATCTTTGTGATCTGTTTTCTTCTGGTGTCTGAGGGGTTCCTCTGTTGTTCTCTCTCTACTTGTTCAAGCTATGGGATCAGTTTTTTGATTTGGTTTCTTTCTTCCTGCCAGATGTGTGCATTTATGGAGATAAACTGACCTCTGAGCACTGTTTTGGCTGTAGCCCATAGGTTCTGGTGGGAAGTGTTTTTGTTCTCGTTGGAATCCATAAATTTCTTTATTTCATCCTTGATTTCTTTTATGACAATGACTCCTAAATTTGTGTCTCTTGTCCAGTCCTCTCTCCTAGTCCATACTCCAATCTCTGTGACAAGGTTACCTCCAATGAACCATGCCTCCTGGGATTCATACACTTGTGTTTTCCCCTACCGCCCTACTCTTGAACTTGGGCTAGCTCTAACCATGAGGCAGAAGTGGTGCTACAGAACTTTGGAGGCTGTGCTACTAGAAGAAGCCTTGCAGCCTTCTCACTCTTGGGACACTCCTCAGAATCCAGCCTGCACGCAGTGAAGCACAAACCATACAGAGAGGCCACACATGAGTGCTACTGTCAATGGAGCCCCTGAGCCCCTGGTCAGCACCAGTTGGAAGCCATGAAAGGGGCCGTCTTGGGTTTGCAGCCCAGTCAAGCCTTCAGATGATTCTAGCGTGATCACCATCTGACTGCAGGCTCCTGGGAGACCTCTAGTTAGAAATGCCTGGTTGAGCCCAGAAGCCACACAAAACCAAAAAAAAAAAAAGAGAGAGAGAATTCTTGTGTGAAGTTACTAAGTTCTGAGATGGTTGGCAGGGGACAAGCATAAAGTGCACACAGTTGAGTCATAAAGCATAATAGCCTGGGCTGTGAGGAATCCCAGTTATCACACTACTGCAAGATTGTCTTGTGGGGCCACTGTCAGGGGATAGAGTGGGGTGTCAGGGCGTAGGGTGAGGTTTCTCCTGCAGAGAATCAACAATCACTCATCCTGGACACAAATGGGTTCTGACAAAGGAAAGAGGACTTAAGACCAGGTCTTAGGCTATGACTCTTAAGATTAGATCCAGATGCAGGTAACAAGGAATCCTCAAAAGACAGTTATGATGGAAATGTGTCTCTTACTAGCATGAGGACCAGAATAGGTACTTGAGGCTGGTAAGGCTCTCTGATGTCAGGCCCAGAGCTGCTGCTTTGCAATTCCAGGGGCAGCCTTCTTGGAACACAGAGCACAATGTGAGAGGTGACCCTTAGAATTGAACAGTGTAGATAACTGGCAGGCTTCAGTCTTGTCCCACTGTGTGCGGCTGCTATTCCCAAGATCACCTCTCCCTACCATGATCCAAGGTGGCTGCTGCAGCTCCAACCATGATGTCTGTATTCCAACCGTTAGGAAGGAGGAAAGACATGGGCCACACCTCCTCCCTTTAAAAACACTTTTTGGAAATGGCATGTGGAAGTGACACTTCCACTGCATTAGCCAGGACTCAGCCATATGACCACATTCAGCTGCAAGGAAGACTGGAAAATATAACAGTTACTCTGGGCGCAGACCTACTGGGCTGCAAATTGGGAGTTCATAGAGGAGAGTGGATTTGGGAGACACTAGCAGACTTTGAAGGAACCCTGGTGGTGCAGTGGTTAAGCACTCAGCTGCTTACTACAAGATTGCTGTTTTGAACTTACCCAGTGTCTCCAAGACAGAAAGATGTGGCAGTCTGGTTTCATAAAGATTGTTGTTGTTAGGTGCTGTCAAGTCATAGCGACCCCACGTACAACAAAATGAAGAACTGCCAGCCTTGCACTATGCACACAATCGTCATTGTGCTTGAGTCCATAGTTGCATCCATTGTGTCATTCCATCTCATTGAAGGTCTTCCTCTTTTTCTCTGACTCTCTACTTCACCAAACATGATGTCCTTCTCTAGGGACTAATCTGTCCTGATGTTATGTCCAAAGTGAGTGAGACACAGTCTCACTATCTTTGCTTCTGGTTCTACTTCTTCTGAGACAGGTTTGTTCATTCTTTTGACAGTCCGTGGTGTATTTAGTATTCTTCCTCAATGCCATATCTCAAAGTTGTCAATTCTTTTTCAGTTTTCCTTATTCACTGTCCAGTTTTCATATGCATATGAAGCAGCTGAAAACACCATAGCTTGCACCAGTTGCCCCTTAGTGTTCGAGGTGACATCTTTGCTTTTTAATACTTTGAAGAGGTCTTTTGCAGCAGGTTTGCCCAATGCAATGCATCATTTGATTTCTTGACTGCTACTTCCATGAGTTTTGATTGTGAATCCAAGTAAAATGAAATCCTTGATCACTTTAATCTTTTTCTCCATTCATCAGTACTTACTGGTCCAGTTGTGAGGACTTTTGTTTTCTTCATGTAGAGGTACAACCCATATCGAAAGCTGTGGTCTTTGATCATCATCAGCCTTTCAGGTCCTTTTCACTTTCAACAGACAAGGTTGTGTTATCTGCATAAAGTAAGTTCTTAATGAGTCTGCCCCTAGTCCTGATGTTCCATTCTTCATAGAGTTCAGCTTTCCTGATTATTTGCTCAGCATATAGATTGAATAGGTGTGGTGAAAAGATTCAACCCTGATGCACCCCTTTCCTAACTTTAAACCATGCTGTATCCTCTCATTCTATTCAAACGACTGCTTCTTGATCTATTTACAGGTTCCTCAAGAGCACAGTTAAATGTTCTGGAATTCCTGTTATTTGAACTGTTACCTGTAATTTATTATGATCCACACAGTTGAATGCTTTTGCATAGTCGATATAATGCAGGTAAACACATTTCTGGTACTCACTGCTTTCATTTGACATCAGCAAAGATTACACCCTTGGGAACCCTACAGGTAGTTTTTACTCTGTCCTGTAGGATCACTACGAGCTAGAATTGACTTGACAGCAACAGATTTGTTTGTTGTTGTTGCTGTTAGCAGACTGCATTGTCCAGTGTCTTAGATTGGGTTCTCTAGAGAATCAAAACCAGTGAAGGATATAAGTATATGTAGAGAGATTTATATTATGGAAATCGCTTACTCAGTTGTAGAGGCTGGAATATCCAGTCAGGATAGAGGCTTCTTCTCATTCCTGTAGCTGCAGGGGTTGCTGAACCCAAGACTGGCAGGCAAGACCACAAGCAAGCTTCTAGCTCAAGTCCCAAGAACCAGAGGTCCAGTGAACAGAAGCCAGAGCAAGCAGAAAGCCACCAGCCTTGCCAGAATGACCACTTTGATTCAATGCAAGCCACATGCCAGGGAAACTCCCTTTTGACTGGTTACTCACAGCAGATCCCGTCATGAAGGTGATCAGATTATATCAAATCCCACCACGGAAATGGTCGTCACCTATTACGAACACTCAGCCACTGAGAATCACGGCCTAGCCAAGTTGACACATGACCCCAGCTATCTTTTCCGGGAAGAGGCACACTTGCTTTCTGGGTGCAGGGATCAGTTCAGCCCAGACACTAGGGTATGGAGAAGTGGGAGGTTAGAGGCTGGTGGCTGTGCAGAAGCAAGCAGAAGGTCAGGGGTGAGACTGAGAGTAATGCAGGGGACTGGCCACAGGAGAGGCCTTTCGATGCCGTCTTCACATGGTAAAATTATTCCCCTACTTTCAGGGACTTGTTGAAAGCCGCAGCTAGGGTCCCACAGGAAAGTGGAGAATCAGGGCCTGTGCTATGCTAGGAACAAGACACACGAGGAAGGACAGTGCTTCCTCCCTAAGGTCAGCAGCAGGCCAAGGACCCCAGACCTCCCAGAAATAGAAGGTCATTCCAAGGGTCTTCTCTCCTTGCATCTGCCATGGGATTTGTGGGCCCTAGGCGTCTCTAGCCTGGTAGGTTGGAAACAGGACACCTCTCCACGTCTCTCTCTTCTCCCCACTCAGATCTGCTGCCCTACTCCTCTGCTGTGTAGTCAGCTGTTTGTGTCTGAGCCCAAGCCAGACCCTAGAGATGCACTAGAGTCCTCTGTCTGTCAGACCCCATCGCGTCCCTCAGCTGGCCCCTCTACCCTCTTGACATCTCTCACTGCTGTACTTCCCTCACCCTCTGTCTCCCCAGCCTCCCCCAGGCAGCCTCCTCTCAGGCTCTCCTAATCTTTCCCAGAATATTGCAGTCACATTGGAATAACCTGTCCCCTCCTGTGACCTTGTCCTGCTCTGACCCAATGAGCTGTCTGCTGCCCTCCCCAGCACTCACCTGCTGCTTGGGGCCACCTCCATCTCAGGTTCTTGACATGCATTACTGCTAATCCTCAGACTCTCCTGTGACAGCTCCTCCCCATTTTACAGCAAAAGAGACAAACTCAGGCAAGTTAAGAAACTTGCCACAAATCACAGAGTCAGAACGTAAACCCAGGTTTGTCTCCTCCACCTGTGTCCCGAGTGGCCAGCCTTCACTCTGGTCTCATGCACCCTAATCTGTCATGCACACCTTCACATACATCCCATGGGAACATGCATCTCACCCTTGGGTGTCCTTCTCTTCAACACTCATTTTCATAGTCTCAAAGGTGCTTCCTATAAAGAATCTCATCAGTTTCTTCTAACCAAATCAGCTCCTCTAGCTAACTAAGCTCGAACCATTTCCTGGTCTCAGGGCCTTCACATGTCCTGTTGCTCTCTCTCTCCCTGACCTATTGGGGATCCTTTTCTATTCACCACTTGGCTGGCTTCTTCTCATCCAGTAGGTCTCAGTTGCAATGTCACTGCCCCAGAGAATTTAAAATGGTGACACTTTGGATAATGGTTTGGCAGTTTTCTTAAAAAGTTAAAATATAATGTCTGACGATTAAGTTCACAAACTCTTCCTAGAAAAAGTGCTACATACCTCCTTGCTGAATGTCACTACAGTCACCTGCAAAGTACTGCCCTTGGGAAGCTATACACCAATGCTGGTGCCTAGTCCACCCTTCAAATCAAGTTTTGGAACTCTTTTCCTAGAATGGCTGTTAGAGCTGTTGTCATATTACCCTTGGTGTTCTGAATGACATCTAAATGTCTTCCTTTCAAAATTTCCTTGATCTTTATATAAAGAAAGTCACTGGAGGACAGATCGAGAGAGTGGAGAGGGTGTTCGAGTACAATTATTTGTTTACTAGCTGAAAACTACTTCACAGACAACTACACAATTAAGTTGGCAAACTTGCCACTGTGCCACCCTGTGCCATTTCCAGGAGAGTTCCAAAATTGCTTTGAAGGGTAGACTAGGCAATGGCATCAGTGCATAGCTTACCAAGGAGAGTACTTCAAAGGTAACCATAGCGCTATTCAGCAAGGAGGTATGTAGCGCTTAGAACATCTAGGTTCGTGGACTTAATTGCTGGGCCTCACAGATGAACTGCATGACCCAGCAATTCCAGTTCTGGGAATCTACCCAAGAGAAATTAAAACATACATTCACATGAAAGAGTAGTTTGCGAATGCTCACGGCAGTGTCCTTCATCATTGCCAAAAAGCTGGAAGCAATCTCAAGGTCCATCAGCTGGTGAACAAATGAACAGAATACGTTCTATTCAATACTATGGAACACCATTCAGTCGCAGAAAGAAAGAAGTCCTGGTACCCGCTACAACACGGACCTCAAAAATACGCTAAGTCAAAGGAGCCAGATACAGGAGACTGGACATGGTATGATTTCATTTATAGAGAATGTTTAGAAACAATGTAGGTTAGTGGTTGCCTAGAACTGGGGATAGGGATGAAAACTGACTGTATATGGGTACAAGGGGTCTTACTGGGGTGATGAAAGTGTTCTCAAAGTGGATTACCTGAAGGCTGCACAACTTGGTAATTTTAGTTAAAATCACTGTAATGTCTTAAACAGGTGAATTTCATGATGTACAAAACTCAGCAACATTGTCAGCAATGTGCTTTACAAAGCAGTCACTTCCCCAGCCTCCGTCTCCAGGTATGCTTTGTTGTTGTTTCACAGTCACTGCTACTGTCCCATCATAGTCCGGGGGACAGTTGGCAACTGCGTGTTTGCAGGGTGATCTCTGTAATACGAATCTCCTCCCCTAGAGTAGAGCCTCCATGGGGGAGGGACTGGGTATGTCATTTATAATTCACATAGCACACAATTCACTCATTTAGACTATATAATTCAATGATATTTAGTATGTCAGGTATGTGTGACTACCAGCACAGTTTTTATCCTTTTGCAAAGAAGCCTTGTACCCTCTTGCTATCTCCCCCTTGTCCTCTTTCCCCTTCTCCTTCAGCCCTTAGCAACTGCCCTCCTCATTTGTCTGTATGAATTTGCCTATCCTGGGCATTTCATATATATGGAATTACACATTGTATGGTCTCTTGTGCCTCACTTCTTTGAGTTCCCGTCACCTTTTTAAGGTCCCTTCACGTTGTAGCATGTATTAGTACTTCGTTCCTCTTTATGGATGAGTAACATTCCATGCTATGGATATACCACTTTTTATCTGTTAGTGGACACTTTGGGTGTTTCTACCTTTTGGCTATTACAAAAAATGCTGCTATAAATGTTCATGTATAAATTTTTGGGTGGACATCATGTTTTTATTTCCCTTGGGTATATACCTGCCTCGTAATTCCTGGGGCACATGGTAGCTCTACATTACGTTGCTGGAAGAACTGCTGGGCTGTTTTCTAAAGCAAGTACTCCCTCTTACACCTACCAGTAGCGTGTGTGAGTTCCCATTTCTCCACACTTTAGCCAACACTTGCTTGTATTCTTCACATCTTAGTGGGTGTGAAGTGGTGTTACATTGCAGCTTGATTTGTATTTTCCTGATGCTTAATGTCAAGCCGTCTTTTCATGGGCTTATTAGCCATTTTATCTTTCTTGGTGAAATGCCTATTTAGGTCCTTTGGCCATTTTACAAATTGAGTTGTCTTCTTGTCATGTGTTTACAAGCTGATGAGTTGTGTGAGTTATTTATACATTCAAGATAAAAGCCCCTTATGTCACAATTTCTCCCCGCCTGTGGGTTGTCTATCACTTTGATAGTGTTCTTTGAAGCACAGAAGTTTTTAATTTTGATGAAGTCAAGTTTACTGTTGATTTTGTGTTATGGATTGAGTTGTTTGTCCCCCGAACATGTGTTGAATTCCTGGCCTCTCTACCTGTGAATGGGATCCTATTTGGAAATAGGTGTTTTTTTTGTTGTTGTTTTTTTCTTTTTTTGTTAACAGGGACATACCAGTGTGGGGTAGAACCTACACCGAATCACTTTTGAGTTATAAAAAGGCTAGAACGACAGACACACAGGAGGGAAGACAGATGTCAAGGAACACCATGAATTATCAGCAGACACCGGAAACTAAGGCAGAAGCTCACACAAGGAACTGGTATGGCCGAGATCAGATTTGGACTTTCTTAGTCTCCAGACAGTGAAGAAATTAATTTCCGTTCTTTTTAGCTATGCACTTGTTTAATTTCTGTTCTTTTTAGCCACCCACTTGTGGAATTTCTGTTATGGAAGCAGTAGGTAGCTAAGAAGGGTCTAAGAATCAGTTGTCAAAATTCAAGGTCATGGAGATTTCCCTTTACTTCTTTTTCTAAGAGTTTTATAGTTTCAGCTCTTGTATTTAGGTCTTCCATCTCTTTGGAGTTAATCTTTTAAATACGATATGTGGTAGGCATCCAACTTCATTCTTTTGCGTGTGGTCATCCAGCTGCCCCAGCACCATTTGTTGGACAGACTATTCTTGTCCCTGTTGAATGAATTTGGCACACCTGTTGAAATCAATTGACCATAGGCACACCACTTTCTTTCTGGACTTCTAATTCTATTCCATTGATCTTTATGCCAGTACCACATTGCTGCAATTACTGTTCCTTTTCTTCATCACCACATTGCTTGGAACACTGTGTTTCAAACACTTGTTAGATGTTTGGGACTCAGCAGTGAAAGACTAACTGTAAAAAATAAAAAATAAAAAAAATTCTTAAGCTTTCTGTAACAAGGGAATACACACCCCCAGAGGATCTCCAGAGCATCTCACAAAGGAAGGGTTTTAAGAGGGACCTCTTAGAACATTTGGATTAGTACTGAGTGATTCAGTGATTCCACAGAGATTTGGGAGAAGCAGAGGCTGGGTGCTACTAATGGGCAATGAGGCGATTGTTGCCATTAGTTGCCACTGAGTCAACTCTGGCTCATGGTTTTGTCTAGAAGGCAGGGAGATTAAACTGTGGCTGGAGTTCCACTGGTCAAGGAGTACTGACCACTCAAAGAATGAGGCTATTCAGCCATTCTGTGGTCCCGGAGCGACTTTGCCTGTGTGCTGGTCTGAGCATGGTCTCTGTTCCTTTGGGAACTTCTTAGTGTCATTGCTGGCAGTGCTGTTTTTCGCTTTCTGAGATAATGCAAATGCTGTGGCCTCTGCTAGGGAAGCACTGGAGATTCAGCAGGCCAAGGTTGATTCCCTCTATCCTGTGACACCCATTTGGACGCTTCTTGTAGGAGCCAACACATGGACCGGGTGTGGGTACCAGTGTGCAATAGTCAGAACAGGGACCACTAACTTACCACCATTCACCTGAGGCCAGTTATTTCCCTTTCCTGGGCCCCAGTTTCTTCATCTGTAAAATAAAGAGTTGAGAGAGGATGGTGCCAGTTCTTTGGTCCACGAGCTAGATCATGGCCGTCTTCTTGCACTGTTTCAGAGACAGAGAAACCGCTGTTGATGCAACACCCTCGTCTCACTGCCTCCCACCATCCTCACTCAGGCCCATCCTTCCCACGTCTCGCCACAGCTGACTCACCGGCCTGGAGTCCTTCATTCTGCAGTTGTCAGGCACTTGCATTTCGTTCCTGAAAAAGTTTCAAAACATATTTTTGGGACCAACATATGGTTGCCAATATTTTATTTTGTTCAAGAAGACACTAAAAATAGTAAGGACTACCACGTGTTACAAGCACTGCTTCATAAAAGGAAGGATAATGAAATAAGAGCTCAATTAAAGAGAACATTCTCAAATTACCACCATTCCCCTCATTTTCTTGGACACTATTAGACAAACTCCTGTTGGAACGGACAGTTGCTCTCCTTACCTGTGTTTGGGAATGTCTGCTTTGTCTTACCAGCCTGAGTCTTAATAAGACACCAATACCGGGAGGAAGCCAGCCTCAGTAGTCCATGGTGGCATGATGGAGCTTGGTAGGGAAGGGCACGGCAGAAGTCTGGCTGGGAATCGCTCAGAGCTGGGCTCTGACCACCAGAGATTGCAAATGAGAGGAGAGCTTGGGAAAAGGCATTAGGTAACTAGTGAAGTTCTAATCAGATCAAGACTTAACTAGACAATCTCCTCTCTGGCCTTGAAGCTGAGCCCTTTTAACACTTGTGTGTGTATGCATGTGCACCCTCGCACACATGTGTGTGTGCATGTGTGCATGCTTGTGTGTGTGTGTACAAGTTTGCATGTGTGTGTTCCCAGTATCTTCCATAGGTTTTTTTTTGTGTGTGTGTGTGGGAAGGAATAGGAAGTAGAAGGTAAGTTGTTCACCCATAAAACACTGTTGTGGGTCTTTTTAAATTTTTTTTAACTCTTTTGAGCCACAGATCCATGGATTCTCTATGTCTGCCCTGGGAGGGGCTACATTCAAAGAGGGCACCCTTCTAGGCCCCTACCCATTTGTTCAGGGCCTAGATGTACACTGTGCTACTTTTACTTTAAAAACTGTTCCTGTGTCACCAGAGACAACCAATCAGCAGACAAGGGGAGGATCTACTTGGAGACCTGACCACCAGTTGTGCCAATAATGTTAGGAGTCTTTGGGGAGATTCCAAGAGTTCCAGCTTCCTGGGGTAGGGGGGAGCCTGGGGCAAGGCTGTTTCAAGTGATTATGCCACAGATGTGTCACTCAGGGGGTGTGTGAGTCCAGAGCCACTGAACTGACCAGTGCATCCCCAAAGTGGCTGCTGTCCACCAATGATAATTTGCTGGAAAAGACTAATGATTTATCTGTCTAATTGGGCTTTTATTTGCATTTTAAATCACGTTCTTTTGCTAAACTAATGGACCCCCTATTTATAGATGACTCCAATACAAAGTGACTACTAATTACTACAATTAATATCACGTTAAAGGCTTGCCAGCCAACTTCACGGCAACTTGTATCGCCTACTCATTTTCAATTAAGGCACATTGACAGGGAGAATACGTGGTTATTAAGAGCAGGCCCTGGGGTGTAATTATTGCTCACGAAGGTCATTAAACAACCCCCTGCCAGGTTGGCACTTCCGTGCCCAGGGGCCTGGGGTGCAGATCCATGTCCTACCTGGGGACCATGAAGGCTTCACGCCCCAAGCTGCCAAGCAGGTGGGGGCCTGGCTCTGAGCTGCCTGGAGGTGGAACTGATGATTCCAGATGGCTGGGGCTGAGACAGGAGAGTCTGGCAGGGATGCTGGGGGGGGGGGGTGGTGGCGCAGCCCTCTCTTTCCTGAAGACAACACTTTGTGGCAGCCACAAGAGAGCTGACAGGAGAACTGCCTCCCTCCAGCAGATTTCTGCATGTGTTATGGTGGCCTCCTCTGGGACAGGCAGGAGGCTGGCAGCAGGGATGAGGGTACGAGAGTCCAGAGGGAAGGCAGCTGCAGAAGCAGACGTGGCACGATGCACCGTGGGAGGTGTGTGGAGGGCTGAAACCTGGGGTAGTCGAGGATGCGAGACTCTTTGGGGCTGGGAGGAGGCCAAGCTCCAGATGCTTTAAAGGAGGAAGAAGAGGCCTTAAAGGCAGAGGAAAAGTTATTGGAGGAAAGGAGAAGAGCAGAAAGGGGTGGGATGGAGGTTACTGAAGTCAGAGGAAGTGAGTTCAAGAAACAGGACAAGGACAAATCTTGGGACCATCCACCAACTCCTCTTCTCTAACCAGTGGCCACAGCATAAGCTGGTGGCTCCAGGACCCACTCTTGACCTCCCTGCTAGGCTGAAATCCAAGCCCACTGCCCAACCATTCCCGTAGTGGCCCCAGTCAAAACGTTTTATCTGCCAGCTATTCCTGAAATTCCATCCAAATGAGACGAGCTGCCCAACTATCACTCCTTTCCCATAGGCTCAACTCCACTGAAATTCGGAAGCCCCCTTATGTTAGTTAAGTAACTTTAATCGTCCACGACCCCATAGGCTCCTTGCCACAGACACCGTTCTCATCGTCACTGGGGCGCTGTCCTCAATAAGGTCTGCCCGCCCCCTTTATAAACCACCCCTCCCGGAGCTCTGTAAAGCCACCCGGGACGCAAATAAACTTTTTCTTTTCTTTCTCCTCCACTCTCTGTTTTTTTCTCTACATACTTTCAATTAAATGAAACCCATTGCACCCAAAAATTTCTAACACTTTCCAGCACCCAAGCCCAGGGCTCAGGCAGGGGAAGGCCAGGGAACCTGTGCGATATAGAGCCAAGACATAATGGTGGGGGTGGGGACCAGGACAGGTGATAAGAAGTCCTTGGCAGCAGTGTGCTGGCTGCACCCCCCTCCTGGAAGCTGATGGCCCTGTCCGAACTTTGCCTTCAGAGACTTCACGTTTGTAGCTGGAAACTGGGTGTGGCAGACGGATTTAGACCATGGAAATCTATAAATTCAAACTAGGGCTTTTGCCTCTGGAGAGTGAGTTGTTCAACATTTACCTACCTCATCTAGGCTCAGCAGCAGGGCAGGGTGCCCTGGGGGCTGCAGTGTAGGGCCTTCTCCCAGGTCATGTCCTTAGCGTTGACTGCATATATGTGTAGTGTTCACAAGAGGAGCTCAGAATGTGCTTACTGAGCCGAGGTCGACGGGGACCAAAGGGAAAACCACTTCCAGAAGCAAGCCAAGTGGAGGAGCATGAAGACTTAAGAATGAGGTCGTCCTCACTTCCGCATCTGTTGTCCTGATTTAGGCAGAAGCTGCAGGCCTGGAAGAGATACTCCTTCCTCTGGCCTCACCCTTCAAAGACGCTGCTCACCAGACCAGCCAGTTGCCTTGTCAGAGAGGGGGATTGAATGCAGGCCAGCTAGGTATTGATGGGCAAGTGGGCTCCGGGGAGCTGAGAGGAAAGGCAGGAACTGGGCCTCTGGGAGAAAGATGTGCAGAGACAGGGGTGACCAGAAGCCCCAGCCACACTGCCAGGTCCCTGATGCCGCCTGCGCTCCCAGAAGCTTCTGCCCACCGCCCTGCCCGGACAGATCCGTGCTGCCCAGGCTCTGTCTTCTGTTATCAGCTCCAGTGCCTCCTTCACTGGCTTTCTGCTTTTTCTGTTTCCAAATCTCATCCAGCAGCTTCTGAATCAATCCCTCCTCTGCTGTCTCCACTTGGTGGGTTTTCCTCAGTGTTGGTGGAGGGAGGGCGTAGGAAGGGATTAGGGTACTATGTGTTGGGATCGGGTTTGCCTGCACGAAATGATAACAGCTTCAATGAGATAAAAGTTTCTTTCTCGCCCTAATGTAGGGAATACATGGTTGGTTCTCAGTGCTGCTGTGGCTCTCTGGTTGCTCTGCCAGTCCCAGCATGTGGCTTCCACCTCACAGTCCCAGACAGCAGCTACCGCTTCACTTCTTTCTGCCTTCCAGCCCAGGGAAGGAAGAGCAGCACAGCCATTCCTTTGAGGCACTTCTGGAATCCACACCTGGCTGAGAGGGAGGATGTGGAATTGTGCAGCCAGGTGCCCAACTCAAAGCAGGGCTGTTACTAAGAAAGGAGGGGAACTAGACCTGGAGCATAACAGCAAAGTCTGTCACAGGGTGGCAAGTTTGTCATCTGGGTAACTCCTCAACAGCGTGATCAGTACTAATGATGCTTGCAATGGATCACCATGGTCTTGTGAACGCCACACAGTGATTGAGTAGGACTATGCAAAAAAGGTTCTGTGGCCCACCAAAGGGTCAATGTTGTTGTTATGTGCCACTAAGCACAGTTCCAACCCCACGCACAAGAGAAGGAAACACTGCCCAGTCCTGCGCCACGCCCACAATCATTTTCATGCTTAAGCCTGTTGTTGCAGTCACTGGGTCAGTTCGTTTCACTGAGGGCCTTCCTCTTTTTCCCTGACCCTCCAACTCTACCAAGCATGATGTCCTTCTCCAGGAACTGATCCCTCCTGACATGTCCAAAGTATATGAGATGCAATCTCTCCATCTTTGCTTCCAAGGAGCACTCTGGTTGTAAGGGGGGGCCAATAGCTTGCCAATAATGCAAATAAGGAGTCTGACATCCCTTTGAGGGTGGAGCCATGCAAATAAGGTATATGAAACCCTAACAAGAGGTCAGTTTTGTTATCCTGCTAGGGATAAGGTGAGTCACCTCAGAGGTGGAGAAGGGACACCTCACTGTCACCAAGAAAGGAGAAGTAGGAGAGGAGCATATCCTTTGGGCCCAGAATCCCTGCACTGAGAACTTCCTAAGACCCAGGAGACACAGAGAGAGAGAGAGAGAGCTATCACACCAGAGACAGCGAGAGATGACCAGAAGCAGCAAAGGAGAAACGGCATCAGCAGAACCAGGAGACTGGCAGGAGGCAGTTCTGTAGGCTCCCCAACCTGCAGAGAAAGAAGGCTGAGCACCTTTGGGCAGAAGGCTTGCAGGCAGAGCGGGGTACCTCCAAAGATATGTCAGCAGAGCTAGGCTTGCTGACCCATGCTGCCAAGAGAGCTGAGTACCTCCAGGCCAAGGCCTACTGGTAAAGTGGGGTGTCTCTGGGCCCTTAAGAGCAGAGCTAAAGAGCTTTGTGATACTTGTCTGAACAGGGTAAGGGCCAAGGGACCCAGGGACCCAGGGTCCCAGGGCCAGCAGGAGGCATGCCAGCAGGCACAACTGAGACACTGTCCCAATCGAAGACCGGTATCCTGAGTTGATCCTAATCCTAAATTATAACCTGTTACCTCCTAATAAACTTCATGACGAGTATTGTCTGTGAATTCTGTGTGGCCATGGCAATGAACTATCAAACCTTAGCAGAGAAGTGCAGAGTGCTGTGGGACAGGTGACTGGTGTCAGAAATGGTGAGAAGATTGGGGAAAGGAGGTATGTCTGACCTCCACTTCACTGGACTCAGCCTTGGGCTGCAGCTAATGACTCTCTCTTCTTTTTCATGTGAAGCAAGGTAATGAAGTCAGACGCCCACACACCACCGTTTTGATAAAGGTGGGCCGATTTTGGACCGTAGAGAGAGAACCACCGCAACCTGCCGCCAGCTGCCACGCCCCACAGTCCCTGCTTTGGGTAGCACCAGCCAGCCTGGCTGCCATTCTGGCTCCCACTGCCTGTACTAAAGAACGTGGCTTTCCTGGGCTCACAGAGGAACTTCCTCTGCCTCTGGTCCCAAGAAGACAGTATTTCCTTGGCAGGGGGCCCTAGACAGCCTGGTCCTGGGTGACCAAAGAGTGTGCTATAGTGAATTTGCCTTTCTGCCTGAGGCTCAGGAAGCCCCCTGTCGCAGATGAGCATTGTGTGAATCTGAAGAAAGAGGGGGACTGGTAGGGAACGCCTCTCTTACGGGGCACTGGGAGCCCTGAGGAGCACACCAGATGACGTCACCCTGAACATGGCCTACGCAGGACAAGGGGAGCAGGAGACAAGTCCGCCATTGTTTAAGGGCTGCATCCTGTGGTGATTACTTCTCTCTTGCTGTAACTTTTTTCTTCGGGACACTAAAATTTTCTTGGCCGATACCCAAGGGACTGGGAACGTGAAGTGTCAGAATCCGAGAACCTGGCTGTGAGGGCAGAGGTGGCATCTTTACCAGGCCACCCAAGACTTCCCCTCCAGAGCCGGGGACTCAGCATTCTCACCTGGTCCTCCTCAGAGTTGCAGAACCTCCTACAGCGGGGGACATCAAGCAGAGGTGGTGGCCCTCCCGAGGGTGGCCAGGAAGCTTTGGAAGGAAACGGGGTTAACTACGCGGGGAAGAAGAGGAGGGCAGAAAGGTGACAGGAGGGAAAGACATTTCAGACTCACAGAATTAAGACTCACATGTGAACAGAGACCACAGAGGGGCAGGGACAGAGGCCAGCGTTTTAGTGGGACCAGAAGCACGAGGTGGGATGGTGAGCTTGGGATGGAGTTATAGGTTAAGGTCACCTGTGTGGAACGTACCCTGAATCCCACCGTAACTGCTCCATTTTTACTGAGTTCTTGCTGTGCCTCATGCATCATGCTCAGAATCTGAAAGGCTTTATCACACTTTTCCCTCAGACTGTGGCCAACCTTTCAGCTACCCTGTGAGACAAGCTACCCCATTTTACAGGGGGAGCAGCAGGCTCAGAGGGCCTCAGCTGCGAATAAGGAGACTGAGTCACCCACTGAGCTGAGGTTTGTGAAATCCATGTGAGGCAGGCAGTGGGAGACCATGGGAACGTCAGAAGCCTCGGTGTCACACTACCCGGAAAGGTACATCCAAGTCCTGCAGAGGGAGAGTCTGGGTGTTTCCCAAGGTTCAGTACCCCTTGGCTGCTCATGCTCTCCTCTTCCAGGGTAACTTTTCTCCAGGCCCTTCCCTACCTCCCCTGGGCCCCTGGCTCCTCTTTCCTCCCCTCCTCCCGCACCCCAAGGGGCCCCCTCCAGCCATCGGCCTTCAGAGGCCTCCGTGAATGTGGATCCGAGGCTGGGCAGAAAGAGTACCACAGGCTCTGGTGGGTGACTCTGGGCCTGGCCAGGTTGGCTCCCATGGGCTCCTGACACTCTTCTGCCTAACCCTACCTTCCTTGAAGATGAAACGTGTCCCTTATCCCCCTCTCCCACCCACTTGTCCACCTGCCTGATTTGTGGCTCAGTAGGCAGAAAGGGGTGTCTTTGGGGCTGCAGAAACAGGCTGTGTATTGGGCGGGGAGGGGCTGTTGCAGAAGGCCACTTCCCAAAACCCCATTGCTGTTGATCTGAGTCTGACTCAGTGCCACTGGGGGACTTTTGAGAGGCACATAGCAGGCACTGAATGTAACTCATTCTTCCCGTCTTTCTCTGCCCCACCATAGACCAAAGTGCTTTCTGAAAATTTCTGGATACTCACAAAAATCTTTAAACAACAGACACATTTTATGACAGTTTAAATAAATGCAAAATTTTAATTTTTTGACATGTTTCCTTGTCAAGTGCTAGCAAAAACCATGTATGTGTACACGGTTATGACGCGGAAAGAGGATTTTGGTGCCCTCACACGACAACACCGGAGCCCTGGGATTCGGGGCTGAGTAGGAGCAGTATTCTATTGCATGGTTGGCCTCATCTCAGCCAGCCTTCCGCATCAACAAGGCCTTGCCAAGGCCACCCCAGGCTCTTCCCACTCACTGATTGTGACCTCATATTAATTTTCTACGGCTGCGTCCCTCCTCTCTCTCTCCATCAGCCTTCCTGAGCTCATTGGATCCTCTGGGCCCCAGAAACTCCAGCCTTGGGGCCATATCCCCATACCCATCAAATTAGGATTTCACTTCCCCAACTCTCGAACTACCCACAGAGCCACCTTCAAGGCCCACCCCAAGATTCTGGACACTGCTGGAGAGTCTCACATACCGCCGGAGGCAGGCCAACCTTCCCTGTCCACTGAGTAGGCTTTAACTAGCTCGTAGTGAGCCCTGGCAGAGCCTAGTTGGTCTACTCCCTGTTCTCAGAGCCCCAAGGGCCTCTGTAGCTCCCCACCCTCCCAGCAGAGACCACACTTCCTATTTTGGAGGCAATTTCCTACCTCCCTAAAGACTCTCCATCTTCAAAATTTATCCAGAAAATTCATCTTCTCCCTCCTGGCTGGGTCTGTGACCACAACAGTTTAAAAGCCCCGAGGCTTCCCCTTCCCCAATATGAGTGCCGCATCCAGTCCCTACAGGCAACAGAGCCAGGCTGTGCCCTGTCAACCACCTTCAACCTCCAGAACCCACAGTGCCCCAGGTAAGCAGGCCAGTATCTACTGTTTCTTCTACCTGGTCTGTTTTCCCCATGATGCCCCGGGGCGCCTCCTCCTCCCAGCCTGCCCCCTACTGTAGCTCTGCTATACCATCCTTGGGTTTTTATTTCCTTTGTCTCCCCGCAGCCTAGGAGGGCATATCACTTGTTCTGCATTTGTTTGGTCTCTCTCCCTTCTGCACTAGTGTGTCAGCTCTAAGAAGGTGGTTGCTCGTCTGTCTTGTCCATAGATGCAGTCCCAAGACCCTGGGAATGTGACTGCGACTCAGACAACATTTGTTCAAGGAAAGAATGAATAAGGGTGAATTAGTGATTACTACCTTCTTTGTACAGACAAGGAAACAGCTCCTTCCTGGCCTCTCAAAGCTTCAGCTTCCAGCTGGTGGTGCACCTTTCTTCATTTTCTATCTGGAGCTCTCTTCCTGTCTTCTCTAGACTGGCCTAGAGAGAGGTTCTGCCCAGTCCAGCCTTGCCTAACCCCTGAGATCCCAAAATCCATGAGGCTAGCTGGGCTGTCTCCGCCCCACACTCCTGGCAGTGGGGGTTGGGGCTGGGGGTGGGGGAGGAGGGTGTGGTGCAGGGTCCTTCATAACAGCCCCTCAGGCTTGGTTTAAAAGAAATGAGATTTATCACGAGATGCCCACTAGCTCACACCCTCTCAGGACAGGGCATTGGCCAGATGCGCAGGCTGCTCAGCCAGACCAGTGCCCAGCCATGCCTTGGGTCTCAGGAGTTAATCCAGCCCTCCTCCCTACCACATCTGCTTGAGTCCCAGGACACTGACGGTGGGGCTCCAGATGCCCTGCTCACTGCCCTCTACCCACCCCCTGCCAAAGGCCTCTTGCTTTCTGCAAAATACGACTTCCTGGACAGCCTTCCAGCCGCACTTCTGATAAAGGAAAATTTGTCCCAGGCTCCTTTAGGGCCCGGGGATGGCAATTTTCTGGATTCACCCTTGGGATGGCTGAACTCACAATAGTGGAAAATACCACCCTTCTCCCTAGGGTGGAGAGCCTTGATGCTTCTGTCCCCTCCTCCCCATCCCCGGGCCCGCAGCAGGAGCACCAGATCCCTGCCCTTCATGCATTCCTCAGTGAAGAGGTTGAAAACCTCCAAGATACATACACCACAGCCTTCCCTGCTACCCTCAAACCTAGTGACCAGCCCAGATGTGGTCAGGTCTCCGGCAGGGCTGGGGGACAGGAGGCTGGGGAAAGGTGAGGGGGTGTGACCCCCAGTTGACCACCCAAAGTTGCCTGTGCCAGGATTGGAAGGTGGCCCCAAGACAAAGTGAAAACCTTCCTTGTCCTTTAATTGTTTTCCTGGTCGCGAGAGTCCCTGATCTGCTCTGTCCCCGGCACACATGGCATTATCTGAGAGGTGTTAGATCTTCAGGCTGAACTCTTCAGCGTTTCTGGAGCACATACCTGCGCTTCTTCTTCTGTACTCCCAACGTGCCCCATGCCCCTGGAACCCAGCTCTGCCTTCAGAAGTGGCCTCTTGGCCCTGGAACAGCTTCTCGCTAGCATTCCCTTGTTCAGTGAAGGCTACACCGCTGCACACTAGGTTCCCTTGGCTAACAGTCCCTCTCTCTCTCCAATGCTCCCCGCCTTCTCCCCCCCCCCCCCCCGTGTATGCCCCTTCATCAATCTCCAAGGCTGGGAGGCCTGGCTCTGAAGTCTCGCTGCCTGTTTGCTGTAGCTTCCTTGAGGCCTGTGTTGTCACTGGCCTTTGTAACTGTAATAGTCTCCTAACTGGCCTTTGCCTCCAGCCAGCCTGCTGGCGTGGCCTCTCTCAAGCCTGCACAGGTCTGCCTCTGCCAGCTCCTCTTTGAGTGGCCTGAAGCCCTGTGCAGCCCAGGCCTGGCCCCCGCTTCCTTCTTCAGAGGCAGTTCTTGTTCCTCACCCCTCCCTCTATACTCTGACTGAATTCTTCTTGGTTCCCTAAATATGTCTTATTGCTATCATCCCCGACACCTCTCCTGGCTTGTTCCTTTTTCTCTTTCAGGTCTCAGTTCTACTTCCCCGAGCTCTTCTCTGCTTGTACCATACCTCCAATCTGACTGGGACTCACGTTTTCACTACATGTTCCCCAAGACCCCATGTTTCCCCAGAGTAACCTCCTCCCACCACACTGCCAGCCACGTGAGGGGCGAGATCTCTGCTAAATCCCCAGCAGGAGCCCAGTAACTACGGCACGCAGGAGCAGGAAGGCTGGGAAAGCCAAGCTCCACTCTCAACTTGAGAGGCCTTTGAAGGAGGCCGAGGAAACAGGAGGATCTGGGAGGAGTGGGAAGAGGAAAGCAGCTTGGTCAGAACTGTCTTGCACACAGCTGTCCTCCCTCTCCCTTCTCCCTGGTCTTCCTCAGTGACTGCATAGGTGGTTCTGGCTGGTGAGATGTAAGCAGACGGCGCTAGACCAAAAAGGGACTAGTCAGCCCCATCAGGCCTTCTGCCCCTTCCCTCTAGGCATGCTGCCTAGAAAATTGTCAGCATCTTGTAGCCATGAGGGAAACTCTGGTGGTGAAGTGGTTAAGTGCTAACATCTGCTAACCAAAAGAGTGGTAGTTTGAATCTACCAGGTGCTCTTTGGAAACTTTATCAAGCAATTCTACTCTGTCCTATAGCATTGCTATGAGTCAGAATCCACCCAACAGCGGTGGGTTTTGTTTTGGTGATCATGAGGATGAATGTGATATGCTAGGGATGGCAGAAAGGTAGATCGGACTCAGGTCCTGATGGCCTTGAGTCCCAACCCCAGACTGTGTGCCTTCACCATTCCTCTCCCTCTTCACCATTCCTCTCCCCATTCCTCTCCTCGCCCATGAAGCCTGGGCCACCAGACAAGACCCTTGAGGAGACTCCACAACCCTCCTTAGATGTCCTGGCTGCCTGTGAGAGGCTGGGAAGGGGCAGAGACCCCACATCACCCTGCCCAGGGCCCCAATCCTGGCATACTCCTACACCTAGAGCCCAGCTCAATCAGGATGGTCTCAGGCTCTTAAAACCTTTTGCTATTTTATTTTGTAAACCTCTGTCTGAGTCGGATCTGACTCAATGGCACTTGGCTTGGCCTGGCTTGGCCTGGCTTGGCCTGGCTTGGCTTGGCTCTGTCAGAGTTGAGGCTCCCTTACAGGTCTAACCTCTAACCCTTGGTCTGGTCTGTCTCCCTGCCCCCAGTTGTATCCATAGAAACCAGAGGTCAGCCTTCCTACTCATATGGCTCATCCCCTACTCCTGGAGGGTGGATTAGGAGACCCTGAGGAGGCATTCTTCCCCTGACCCAGCATCTAGGACAGTCCCCTCAGGGTTGGTGGGGGGTAGGGTACGAGAAGGGAGGAACTGGGTCCAGCACCCCTGGAGTCTGAGCCCAACTGAATGTAAATTATTTGACTGCTCCAGCGTAGACTTCTGGGCCCAGCACCATCTTGCAGGACGCAGATCTTCCAGCCTAAGGCCAGGCAGGCTCCTGACACCATCTGTGGGATTGGCCAGAATTAGCAGCGGGCTCTATAAAAGACAGCACTAATGACCCTTGTAATCACCTTAGAAAGAGCCTATGGTGAAATGAGTTCTTGTATGTGGCCTTTTTCCGTGGCTCTTTGGAAAAACAGCATGGGATGTTTTCTCCCTCGTAGGCCTGAGGAGTTGACCTTTGCCCTTGGTTCTTTAGAGAAGAGACTTGGGGTGGGAGTGAGAAGGAGGCTCCCAGGTTGCTTTCTAACCAGAGAGTTTGTTGCAGAGGATTCCCCAGCTTGACTGAGATTTCCTGGGTACGCTGTAATCAAATTGATGGTTTAATACTTTCTGTCTGGCCCTAGGCTGCAGATTGCCCTTTGATTGGTGTATTTTAGACACCTTGCAGGGACTGATCTATAGTGGCTTGAAACTCTATCCATATAGGAGTGAATGACTTGTGGGCCTTCTGGGATGGCCATGCCTTGAAATTGACAAGGAGTTTGCTTATATAAAGGGTCAACCCCACAGAGGGTTTTTGTTTGTTTGTTTGTTTGTTTGTTTGTTTAGAGAAGGAGAGAGGAGGTAAGGAGAGAACCTCAGGACCAAAGAGTTCATGAGTGGAGTTGTTTGGACACAGGTGTCCTGCTAGAGGAACCTGTAGCATACAGGTGAAGAATTCCAACACTTATGAAGGTGGGAATCCCAGAAAGGGACCTCCAGTTGCAGAGCCAGTGTCAGTGGCCAAGAGCTGGGCCAGCTGGCAGCAAAAAGGCCAGTGATAAGAGACCAAAGGTAGAGAGACTAGCATGGTCAGAGGGGATATTCCTGACCTAGAAGACGGAGAGGAGCTGGAGGTCTGTCCTGGTTGGAAACTGTCCCAACTGATGTCAATCATGTCCTGAGTTATAACTGGCTATTTCCAAGCTGATCTGAATTATTTGACTTCCAAGTGGATCTGGATTCTGAGTTGTAACCTGTTACTTCTCTAGTAAATCTCCCAACATTGAATGTGGTCTGTGATTTCTGTGTGGCCACTGCAATGAATTCTCAGACCCAGCAGAGAAGTTGAGAGCGTCCATGGAAGGCATGGCCGAGGTTAGAAGCAGCTAAAAAGCCAGGGAGTGGAGGTGTGCTTGACCCCTGCTGCCCAGGAGCTAGTCTTCCTCAGGAATCTAGGCACCTTATGATGCTGGAAGTGTGAAGCAGTATACGCCCTGGTAACAGCAGTGGCTGCAGGAGCAGGACCGCAACATTTAACCGATATGACAATTGGCCAGAAAAAAAAAAATTCTTTATTTGGTCTTTAAAAAAAAAAAAGAAGAAAGAAAGACTTACTCAGATGCCCATCTGGCTTACACATTCATTTCGTTTGGTAATAGAAATAGTCTCTCCCAGGCCCCTAATATGACTGACTCCTGTCTCCAGGGTAGGGAGACCTTCATCTATCTGGAGCAGGATCTTGGCATCCTCCTTTGGCTCCAGGGATTCTTATCCTCTCTTTTGTTGTGCCACTCTGCTAACAGGGTACTGGAGTTCCCACTTGCAGGATGTTAAGTGCCTGTGTGTCATGGATTGAACTGTGTCCTCCCAAAAATGTGTGTAGTCATGTAGCTTGGCCATGATTTCCAATATTTTATGATTGTTCTCTGTTCTGTGATTTTCCTATGCTGTATGTTGGAGGACTAGGGTGAGATTGTAAATCCCTTCATAAGATTACCTCTGTGCTCCACAGTAAAGGGAGTTTCCCTGGAGTGTGGCTTCCACTACCCTTTATCTTACAAGAGATAAAAGGAAAGGGAGCAAGCAGAGAATTGGGAACCTCACACCATCAAGAAAGCAGCACCAGGAGAAGAACGCATCCTTTAGACCTAAGGTTCCTATGCCAAGATGGTCGGAGACCGAAGCCACACAAGGACTTTCCTCCAGAGCCAACAAGGGGGAAAGCCTTCCCCTGGAGCAGACATCCTGAATTTGGACTGGTAGCTTACCAGACTGCGTAATAATAAACTTTTCTTTGATAAAGCCATCCACTTTGTGGTATTTCTGTTAGAGCAGCACTAGATGACTAAAATGTCATGGTTTCTGCTTTGGTGGCTATTCTGAGCTCACTCTGAGTTCACCCTCCCATCCCTTGAACTTCAACTTCTCTAACCTTCCTAGATGTATCTCTCTAGAAATCAGAATAGCATTCATGTCACACCTCACAAAATTTAACCCTTAATCCTGACAAAAACAGCGTTTTGCAAAACTACTACAGTAGATAACCAATTTTGGATTCTACCACCCTAACCTAGAGGCACTTGCAAACAGATTGTTACATAAGGATAAGTCTCAAAGATAGTCTCTCCTTTTGAAGGCCTGTAGAGTCGGCATTCCTGCTTGGACAACCCCTCCCTCTGCCATCTACCAAAGGTTGCTTAAGACCCTTTGTGGGTCTACTTGAATCTGTGGTGATCCCAGGGCTGCCAGAGAGGTGTGTGAGTCCACGTGCAATAGCCAGCACAAACCAGGCCTCAGCTGCCCTTCAGGAGACTCCAAGAAAACCCAGAGTTGTGTGAAACTTCAGACACAGCCCTAAGAATTCAACTAGAGGGAGCAACCCTTTCCACCCAGAGACTGTTCTGGATGGTCAGGTACAGATGCTTCATGATTGTTTCTGTAGTTCGTTCTCAGACTTCCTTACGGTCATTTGTGACTTTACCAGTCTTAGCAGAAAAATACTTCAAATGGACAGGGACTCTCTGCTTGAGTGGGAAGTGACAAGGCAGTGAGGAGTTCGAGCTCCCCACGAAGCCACTGCTGAGGGCCCAGGCCAGGGACCTCAGAAGGTAGGGTAGGTGGCTGCAGTCATGAAGGGAAGAGGAAGCTGAGTTGAGACCTTAGGGAAGAAAAAGATTCACAGGATTGGACCCAAGACCAGGAAGCAGGCTTAAGGCCTAGGTAATATGAGTCCCACCACATAGTCAGAGAGCCAGGGATGGAAAAATACCCAGCAGGCAACGGTGCAGTGTTCAAAGCCACGGCACACACTCTTTTCCTGGTCCCGGACACTGACCCTCCAGAGACTCCCCAAGGTTCAGATCTGAATGTCCTCTGAGGATGTAATATTGGTGGACCTGCCACTACAAGGGTGGGCCCAGCCAAGGCTGGGCAGGGAAAGAGGACAGACACACCGTAGGAGGGGAGGGTGGGGGTATGAAAGGAAATGTTTCCTGCTGCATACACATTCCGTCCTTTCTCTTTTTTGTGGAATTCTGCCCAGAGTTTCCCAGCTGATATATTTTTATGAGAAGGATTCCAGTCCTAATATCCCCACTTAGACCAGCACTAGCTTGGGGCTTGTCTTTCAGACACTTTTTTTCTCTTCAGAAAAAGAAGATTCAAACTTCCTAGAAACTGTAGAGAGAAAGTGCCTCTTAGGTAAAAAAGGAATCATCAGCCTACTCTATCTACCTTCAAGGTGAAGTTGGTAAGTCCTCCGAGCTCACCCCTTCCCTGCTCATGCCTACACTGTCTGGCATTTCCTGAACTTTTGAGGTACTGGAGCCCTGGTGGGACCTCAAGCATCATTCTCATGCGTTGTCACCTCACTGTAAAGGCCAAGCTTGGAGGTTAGATATGGAGTGACAGTGCAGTTAGCTAGAAAAGAAAAAGGGGCTGGAACCATACTCATCCCGTCTGTGATCTGATGTGCTCAGGCAGGAGGGGGAGTCCAGGGTGAAGCCTCCATCCCCAATGCCATTGCCTGCACATAATACAAATGCCTTGTTTTTGAGGATCCAGCCCTCCTAGCTGCCTACCACTGGCCTGGCCACTGTCTCTCCCAAGATTGTGACATTCCATAGGCTCACTGGGCACACCATCATACCTCCTACTCTGTCAGACTAGTCTGGACCATGCCTCTCCCACTGCTACCCTCATAGACTCTGTCCACTGTTCGGAGCTCAAGAGCAGGCCTCATGCCTGGGTCAGAAAGCAAAGTTACACATCCCTGGTCCTTCGTTTGCCTTCCAACTCAAAACTGGGGTTGCCTCCCACTCCACAGATCTTTGAGCAGGCCATCTGTTAGGGACCAACATTGGCTGGCCCCAGTCCCAGATGCATTCATTAACAGGGCCAGCAGACCAGAATGACAGTCAAGGGGGTCCGATATGACCCCCACCCCACTTGAGTCCTGGTATGTCTTCATCTGCTGCCACCCACCCACTCATCCATTCAACAAATACTCAGCGAGTGCCCATCTGTGCCAGGCCCGGTTCTCAGAGCTGGCGAAACAGTAGCTGTCACAAATGCCCAGAAGCCTGCCTGCCTGGCACTTTCCTTCCAGTGAAGGCGGACAGACAACCAACAAGGAAACAGAGATGGACAAGAGAACTCCAGATAATGGTAAGTGCTGCGAAGGAAACAGGACAGATAGGGTGAGAGGACAGAGTTGGAGCAGGTTGCCAGAGCTCAGGAACACCAGAGAAGACTTTTCTGAGGAGACGTCTGAGCTGAGTCAGAGGCTTGAGGACAAGCCAGCAAGACACAGAAAAAGGGTAAGTGTTTCCAGTGAAACCAGATGGTTCCTATTCAGGGAGCCAGTCTATACCTGCTGGAGTTGCAGGAACATAGCTCTCCCAGGGAGAGGGAAAGACCCTGAGGCAGGCACCCAGGGGAGCAGGAACAGAAAGGGGGCAAAGGCTTGTTCCCTGGGGAGTCGGGATAGAGTAGCTGCTGGCTACTGAGCCCTCCCCCAAGAGGCTCCTCTGGATAGCATCTGTCTAGCAGGAAGTGAGACTCTGTTTCCTGCTGGCCCCTGGGGCCCTTGTGGGGGGTACGTGGACATTTAGGCCAGAAAGGCCTGAGCAGCTCTCTTCCCTTTGACCAGTCAAGACAGATTAGCTGAAGGCTGAGCAGTTCTGGAGACAGCCATCATGCTGGGGGATAAGAAAGCAAGTGGGGAAGAGGCCTTGGCAGCAAAAGGCATAGGCTGTTTGGAGTCGGGGGTTATAACAGGGGCTGGAGAGAGACACTGTGCTCCCACCTCAGTGCCGAGGGCAGAGGCTCCTTGGGTCTAGCTGGGGGTAAGCTATCCCTGCAGAGTTGGCACAGGCGGGTGATCAGGAGGTGGGGATGGCAGGGTAGGTGCTGTAGACAAGGCTAGAGATGAGTTGCCAAAGCAGGCGCACACGGCACCACACAGAGCAGCGAAACAGAGGCTGCAAAAGAGAGGTTTCCCATCAAATTGCAACCACTTGCTCACACATGATCGTAAAGGTTAGCCTTTAAGATCATTTCCCAGATCCCTTTCCATGCCTGAGCCAGGGAACGCTTTCGTCTCAGCTTTCCCGAGTCTGCTATACCTCTACGGGGCATCCCTACCCAGGACCATCTTTGCATATCTTCCATCTCTCTCTACATCATGAGTTTCCATCAATGACAGCCTCTGCTTCCGTGGGAATGTACATGTTCAGAGCCAAGCCAGCCAAGTGCCATGTTCAGAAAGAATGTAAAACCCTACTTACCCTGACCTAGTCTTTGTTAAGATAGGGACCTGTCTTGGGAAAGGGAAAAGCCTGGCAAAAGCCCTCGAGACAAGGTTGTCTCAGTGTGCTGAAAACAGCGCTCATCCCCCTTCCTGGGAAGGCTGCTTCTTCTTTTGAAGTAAGGAACACTGATAAGATGCCTTTTCTCACTTTCCCAGCAGAAAACTTGTTTACTTTGCACAATAAAAGCCGATGGATTAAACAAACAGGTGTCAGTCTCTACTTGCAGGAGACTGTCCCTTTTCTGCCCACAGCAAACTAAAAGTTTGCTAGTGGGATGTTTTCAACCTCGGCCCCTCACACACATGAGGCCATTAAGTGCTGTCCCATTCGCACCAGTGAGTGGTGTCCTGTGTTAATCACACCAGCAACTGGTGTCCTATGTGAATTGTGCCAACATGCTTCATCATTTCCACCTTCCCAGTCCCCTTAATTAACTTCCTCCTGGACTCCAGAACCCCCGTCGCCCAAACAACCCACTTGAGCAGAATGCCTGCTGATGGCCTCGAGGACCCGGGGTACTCTGGAGGAGCTCACCGTTTTTCATCCCCTTCCTCCCACTGATGCCCACCAGCCTCTTTTGTTCAACATCAGTATTTTCATCCTACAATTCTCCTGTTCATCTCAAATTCTCATTTCCACTGTGGGACAGGGGACACAGCGCTGCCTCTGAGATTTCCTGCCTGGCTTAGAGGAAAGAGGCTCAAGGTTGTGGGGAGGGAGGCAAACGGCATCAGAATAGTTTCTCAACAGAAATAGGAGAAAATGTCCATCAGCATCAAAATGCGCAAGACAATATTCTCACGGGCATCAACTCTGTGATAGTGGTCAGGAGGTCACATCAACTTTGTGACAGTGGTCAGGAGGAAATGTCAAGGAAGTTGAAGAAAACAGATGTGACAGGGAGATGTTTTTTTTTTTTTTCCCACCAAAGCTAACAACTCTCAGGCTGGAGACATGGCAGAAAAGCAAAGGCAATGACTGTAACCGTTCCCTCACACATGCCACAAGCCAGGAAGATAAAACGGAAAATTCAGAATGGTTGGTGCAAGTGGGTAGGTGGGTAGAACAAGCGAAGTGAAAGCCGCTGATCAATGAATGGCAGGTGACCACAACAGACTAGCAATTCAACGGGAAGAAAATAGGAGACAGCTGCCTACCATGTGCTGGTTACACAAGCACTTCCATTTCAGTCACACATTCTCATTTTGTTAAGTGCCCTGAAATGTCTCCAGAGCCTTCTAGAACTTTCTCTTTTCCACTTGAACTGCTTTTCTAGATGATGAGTTCAATGTGCCATCCCCATCAGCTTGCCATTTCACCACTCAGGGTAAAACTTCCTCTCTTCATGCTCAGACTGCTGAATGCCTCCTCAGGACAAGACACTGAGGTACGGCTCCTGGTTAAGGTAAATGACTACTTCCTCAGATACAGAGAGCTTTCAAATACATAGAGAAAGGCAACCCGGGACTCGGACTGGGTGGGGGGCAGGGAGGTGTAGTGGTGGCAGGACTGGGAATCTGTACCGTCCACACAATCATACTGAGCACTCTGGTGGCAGGAAAGGGCCCCCAAAACTATCCACCTCTCAACTATTTGATTTCAGGCAAAGGAACCATAAGGAACCATGGCAATTGGTTAGGGAGAAAAATCAAAAGCAATTGTTTAAAGAACAAAAAGTTCAGAGGAAGCTTGGAAGAATATTTGAAAATATTGTCCTACAATACAGAAAGCCTAGGCCTGTGACCAGATGCCCTTGGCAGCTAAATGCAGAGCCGCAGAGGCCACCATGAGCAGAAAGCCTACCCGGGAGAGAGGGCTTGGGAGCCTAGAAGCCTCAGTTATTCACTTGCACCCAAAGGAGTTCTTCACAAACATCAAAATGGGGCTGCCAAAGGGTTCCAAGGGTGGTAGAATGGGGATGGGCACGCAGTACCCCAGACACACACATTTCACAAATGAATGGCAGGTACCCACTCAGTCCGCCAACGACATACAGAGGCAAATGAGAAGGGCTGTTGGCCACACCGTCTACACTGGCCCTGGCACACAGCCACCCAGAGCAACTCTTAGGCAATAGGAACTATGGGAAAAGATGCCTCTACCTTTCTTGCCAGAACTTGGGCAAAGCCCTAGTCATAGATAAATGTACATTTAAGTACTTTGAAAAAGACTAAGTGCTATACCCATCAAAGGAATTATTGCTACAGCTTCAGTACTGTTAAAATCCTCAAATGCCCCTTCTTCTGCCCCTGCATTGTGTGATCCTAACACCATTGATCCAGCAACCCCTAGGAGGGCTGCTATGAATCCACTGGGCACTTTTGGCAATTTTTTTTTTTTTTTTAAAGACTCCTCTTCTGAGTGGATCCAGGGCAGCTGGTTCCTTGCTTGCTGCTGAGTATGGCTGGGTCTCTGACCCTTGGAGAGTTCACACTGTGTAGGACACAGCTTGTGGAACCGTATGTGTAGGCCTCGCCACAGAAAGAATCAGATGCAAGACCTGTAGGAGTCCAGAGGGGAAGTGGTCTTTAACATTGATGACGTAGTTGGTCATCTGGAAAGTCTTGCCATAACCAGCAAGTTCAGGGGAGGAGAGGCCAGAGGTGGAGGGCTCTTTGCCTGGAACAGCTGACAGGAAGAACCACTGCCCCCTGCTGGCTGCCATTGCCTGCTGGCCAGAAGGAGGCCCTACGTCTGATGAAGAAGACTTTTTCAGAGGTGATTGCCTTTGAAGCCTAATGGAATTACTTCTTGTTAAGACTTTGTTTGTTTTAATGCATTTTAATTAAAGGAAAATAAACTTACAGAAAAATTTACATCAGACGTATATAGGTCAATGCATTTCACCAACTTACTGGACTTGTACAAGTAGTCAGCAAGCTCTTTGATGGGGCAAGCCCCACACCTGTGGACAGCCTTGTGTCGTCTCCAGTAATCTCTCCCCAAGAGTAATCTGTATCCTAAAATCTAACCCCATGGATTGCTTCTGTCTTCTGAACTGTCTATAAATGTTCTGAAATCATATCTAGTCTTTATGTCTGACTTCTTTTGCTCAACAAATGTTTTTGAGATATATGTACCTGTGCTATTACAGTGAATTACACAGAAGTCCATTGTAGAAACACACCACCATTTATTTATCCGTTATTCTCTTGAGGAATTTGGATTAGCTTCACTTCCTGTTTAATTGGCATTTTTTGCGTCTTTTGATTTTTTTTCCCGATGACAAAGATAACCCAATATTCATGGTTAAAAACACCTCCTTTTGGTCTTAAAAGTCAGCCAGCTGCCATCAAAGGAACAGCAATTGGTCCCAAACCACTTGGAGCAGACGAAAACTAAGAAAACCCAAGACACGAGGAAACTGAGAGTCCAGGAGACAGAAGGATCCATACGACTAGACAGACTCTGTCAATGAGGGACCGGAAGAACTAGACTATGCCCAGCTACCACCAAACACAGCTCTGACAGTTGTGGAATCCCTGACAATGCACAAGAAAAAGTGGAATGCAAATATGGAACTCTGTTAGAAGATCAGACTTAACGATCCGACAGTCTGGAGGATCCTCTGGGAATATGGGCCCTGGGCTTGCTGCTAGCCCCTGACCTGAACACAGTACTGAAGCCAACTCTTCAGACAAAGACTGGACTGGACAAAGACTGGACTGGACCACGGTGTGTGTACTTCCCGGCTTAAGATATGTAAGAGGCTGTCCAATTGGTTCTTCTTTAGAGAGGGAAGTGGAGGGTGAAGAGGAAGGGACAAGTGTTGATGGAACGGATACCAGAAGTAGAGGGCAGACGGGAGGAGTATGCTGTCACCGGGTGAGGAGAGCAGACAGAGTTGCATAGAGGCATGTGTTTGGGGTTTTGTATGACTAGTTGATTTGGATTGTAAATTTCCACTTAATCACAATTAAAAAAAAAAAAAAGTCTCCTTTGAGAGTTCCAGGTCCTAGAGCCTCATTTTGTTCTCAATATCTGAAGTTTACATCCTCCTTCGCTGCTAGGGCCCTTCTCACCAACATTAACCTCTTTGCGTCTTTCTTGGCCCGTGAAACAGCTTCCTTACATACCCCTGGCCCAGAAACAGTCACCTTCATGTCGCCTTTCACCCTTAGATGGTAGGCCTCTGAGTACTTTGAAGAAAGCTGCCACCCAGTGTGCACAGGGTGTTCCCGCCTAGCTGAGTCCTCACGCCCTCCATCCCTTTCACCTGATGCTGATCACAGCCTCACCCCTTGCAGGCCTTCACTGGATTCCTCAGAGGCTCTAGCCAGAAACATTGAGAATGCCCTCAGCACTTAGTCGTTCACGGAGAAAGGGGAGGCCTGGAGCCCATTAGCCTCCGTCTGCCTCCTCCAGCCCTCCCAACTTGTCTCTTGCCCAGTCAGCCTCCCTCTAGAGACTACTAGGAGCCAGAGGTCATCAAGCCCTCCATCAGGGCCTAGGAGTCCCCTGCCTGTCCACAACTCCAGGACTTAACCTCTTCAGTCCTTCTCCTTCTCAGCCCCTCTCTCTCTAAGGGCATCTCCCCTTCAGGTTGCTTAAGCATGTGTCCTCCAACCCATCTACCCCCACACCATCCTTCCACCCCTGCACCACCCGCTGAACCACACGCCAAGGAATTGTCTCCTGGCCAGCTCCCTACCAGCCTTGTTAAGTCCATAGGACACTGTTCAGGCTTTTTAAATGTAATTTCTTAGCAGCTTTTGTCATTGCCACCCATTTGTTGTCCCATTTGTGCTTCTCTCCTTGACTTCCCAGGACACATTTAGCACCTAATCCCTCCCACAACCCCTACCCTCCACCCTTTACCTCAGCTATCCTTCACTGGAGCACTTCCTGAGAATGCCCCTGAAATGATGACTTTGCCCAAAGTCCTGATTTACTCTCTTTTTCAACCCTCTCATCTCAACCATATCAAATGTTGGGGGGGTCCCACATTTCCTGCTCATCCTCAGTCGCAACCTCTCCTCAAATACAGACTTGCTATCTAGCTGTTCTACCTGGAGGTTCCCAAAGAGCCTCAGGATCTCAGGGAGCTGCCTTGTGAATGCAAAATAATAATTTTACGTGTAGCAAACACACCAACAAGTGTTTTCACAATACCAATTGCAGAATGCAGAGCTCAGCAAAACCTTGGCAGGTGAGTTGTAGAGCAAATAGCCTGCCCTTCTGGTGCACCCGGAGTCCCGAACTGTGAGAGAAAGAAGATGCCTTCTGCACGACCTAAGAGTGCATGCATCAGAAGTTCTGATGGAATATATGCGAAGTTCCAGAGGACTGCCAGACTTCAGTGCTTATCCGAAGCAAACAAGGGATGTAAAAAGCTGAGAAGCCCCACTGGAGAGGAGGGCAGTGTCCATTAAGGAGCCTGCAGGAACAAAGACCCCACCATACCCAGTGGTTTGAGCAAAACTCAGTGACCCGGCTATACACAATGACTGATAGAGTTCACACTATAATAGAAATAGAAGACCTAAAAGAAGAGAAAACACGTAACTGTGACCCAGAGAGGGTGGACACACAGAAGGGGCAGTCAGGCAGGGGCCATGGCCTTCTACTGAGGAAAGTGCCATCTGCACAAGCCAGCAGAGAAACTCCCAGACATACGTATCTCCCCAACTTCTGCTCCTCCTGAGTTCAGTCAGTGCCTCTAAAGCCAACAGGTCAGTCTCCAGTGGCCTGGCAGCAGGGCAGGGGCTGGGGAGTGGCTCAAGAGGGGCCAAGAGAAAGTGCCAGGCACATGGACCTGGCTAGGAAGGGGTCTCGGAGAGGAATGAAAGAAGGAGCAGGGTGAATGGGTCAGCTGTACCCCAGACATAAAAGGAAGGCAGAGCACAGTCACTGCCACTGCCACAGAAACCTGAAAGTAAAACCAAGAGGGCTGTGTAACCTTCCCATTATTCATCCTCCTTTTGTATTGTCTGGGATGGTTACCTCACTAGAAAGGGCCCATGCACTTGTGTTGATAGAGAGAAAGCTAAAGGAAAGATGGGATGGGGCAAGGTGAAACTGGACTGCTTGCTCCCACTTACACGTGTGTCAGAAAGATGTCACCCAACTGAGACAGCAGGTAGAGACAGCTTGGAAGAGATGAAATGGGCAGGTCCATGAGGTCTTGGTTTTAAGGAGGAAGAAATATGAGACAGAAAGAAAACGTGTCAAAAACTCGTGTGGGTAAGAGAAATGGATCACCAAAAGCAAAAGCCAAAAGCAGAGCTCAGTGTCAACATTTCTGAATGGAAAAACTGTGACCAGTGAGGTTGTTTAAGAATCTGTCTTGTTCAACCACTTTTTTAACAGGGAAAGGGTTGCACAAGACAATACTGACACCTAGACTCTGGGTAGGTAATATTCCCAACCACGGCGGGGAAGACACTGCAAAAGCCACAGTTTGTGTGTAGGGATGTCAAGAATGGTCACTGACTTGGAGGTGGACAACTGTAAGACAGTGTGTGGTCTCCAGTACAAGTCTGAGACAAGGGTAAGGATTTGCGCATCCCCCGAGTAGACAAGGCAACAACAAAGGAGTGGCAGCACCCACTGAAAGCCAAGTGGAGCAACAGCTGAGTCTGATGTCAACACCCCAGACCAACTTGAAGTTCTGGTCACTCAGCTTCAAGAAAGATGTTACCAAGGCTTTTTCTAGTTCTGAGGAGGGGCCGGGGATCTCAAGAGGTTCTACGAAGAATGCTGAGCTCGGCTGTGCTCAACATCTCTCCAGTTGTTGAGCAGAGGTCATGAATCAGTTCATGAAATCGCACAGTATTGGGGCTGGGACCCACACTCCCCTTAGAGCTGTAAGGATCTGGTTAAGAAAGTCTTTCTTTTCACATCAGGTAGTTTCTCCCAGGAGAATTTTCTAAAACTCAAGGCGAATTCATAACAGAGCTAAGATACATTGAGAATTTGAGTGAACGCCTCCCTCTGAGGTTCACCACAAGTCCCTGCATCGCAAGCCAACACCTCTGCCTGTGGCAGAAGGCCCAGGCCATGGCATCTCATACATTCTAGGCCACTCTGGAGAGCACAGTGTTGCCATCTGAGAGTTCTTCCTGTGTGTGGTGAATGACACACAGATGAAGAAGTTTGGGTTTGTAAGAAACCAGGCTGGTTGCCAAGCAACCATCATCGTGATGATGTCAGCAGAAAGTGGAGATCAGTTTCCAACCTGCCAAAGGCTTGGCAACTGGCCTTGACTGAAGTAGGGAGAGGGCGAACATGACATGCAAGGAAACCCCAGAGAATCCACATTTTCAGTTCACGGCCCAGACCTGAGGCCTTGGGAGAAACCACTGATGTGGTTTACCACATAGACACCACCAGTATTCCCACAGAAGAAGTTAAATTGAAGAGAGTGAGGACAGGAAAATATAAGGGCACTTTCCTTACAAAAGCTCCAGAGAAGTCTCTGTCAGAGTTTCACTGCAAGGCTGAGGGGTATAGACCTGTGTTGTACCCAACTGACCCCAGAAGCAGATCCGTTTCCAGAGTTTTATGTTCTCTACTCTTCTGCCTCAGGCCCTCTTCTAAGAAGATTCGAGGTCTAGCGGTAGTACTGTTAGTGTACTATACACCTGCTCCTCACTTGTCAACATGGTTAGGTTTCAAACACCAGGTCATTATGCAAAAATTGGCATTATACAAAAATGGAAGATGACCACATCAGATCACAAAATATTGTGTGGGATTTCTACATCCCTCTGGACCTGAGAGGCAGGAAATGAAAGTGGCTACTATATGTTCTACTGGTAAAGAAAGGCTTACTGCCACACACACATCATTAAATGTGCAAAATAGTCAGCAGTTCTTTTTGTTTCCCACAAGGCCACCAAGAGCATTTTATTTCATGTTAACATTGGTACAGATATGAAAATCACATTACGTTTGGCTTACATTTATTTCTCCCATCTTTAACCCTCTGATTTTTTTTTTATTTCTCTCTTGCCACATACACTTCAGATTTTCCCCCTCTTAATACTAAGAATGTTAGTTTTGAAAATAACAATCCTATCTCAAAGTCTTCAGGATAGTAGATTTCTTATTGCTGTCTTCAGTGCAAACTGTTGGGTAATAAGAGAGTCAATAAGTGAGGAATAGGTGAATCCCACTTTTTAAATTTCGTCCCAGAATAATCTACCACTACTTATATGTGGCTACCTACAGACATGAAGGGTAAATTTTCCTTCCTGGCACTGTTGTCCCTTTCTTATCTCTGTTTACCCAGGGCCAACTGTGCCCCTACCCAGGGGGACTCTCATCTCTGCTCCTTACTTCCTGCCCCTCTTTCTCTCCCCTCACCTGGCCAATCTCATCTAGCTTTTGTTTTCCTTCTCCAGAAGCAGCAGTTGCTGAGAAGCAGCCAGGAGAAGAAACAGCATCATCTGACCACCTTCCGGTGAGGCTGCTGAGGTCACAGACCCAGTTTGCCACTGTCTCAGGGCCATCTCAAAAACTTGGAGGGAGCAAGGAGGAAAAAGACACCCACCCACTAGGAATTTCCCCCTCATACTTCAAGAGTCTCTCTCTGCCTCTAGTCATTCCAGAAAAAACCACCACTGCTGGCTGGCTGGCCATAGGGTCGCCATGATTCAGATCCGACTTGACGTCAGTTGGCTTGGCTGGCCATCAAAGGTCATTCCAAAATCAGAGCCAGCTTGGCCTGCCTCCTAGGGGCCAGCCTTTTTGTCCTTTATGGAAAATCAAGGCTCCAGAATGCTGCCTTGCAGCTTGATTTGGAATCTAGAAAAGCACTATTTGACTGCCAATGTCATGAGTGCTTGGGAGGTTCTCCCCTGTGCCCATTGCCCAAGCCAGAGGATGCTCAGGTCAAAGTACAAAGTCAGTAGTGTAGGAAATTGGACAGAGAAAGTAGACGATCCTAGAAAGTGAAGCTCACCCGGAAAGATGGCATAATGAGACTGACATAGGGTATACAAGAAGGCGGCAAGTGTGCTCTCCAAAACCCACTAATGTAGACTCAGGTCGTGAAGACATCACCACCCACCTCCCTCCAGCCACTTTCTGCACCACTGGCCCCGTTACTGGCCCCTAGACCTCTGCCTGTGCCATGGTTTCAAGATGTCCTGAAGAACAGTAAGAAGCCATCAGAGGGATGTCTGAGCTGAATGAGAGAACCGGTTGAGTCTAACCCTCCCACCTCATCACGGCTTTCTCTTTTATTTTGGTCATATTTCCCTCTGGGCATCACTGTCTCTCAGTCCTGTTCAGTCTATATGTATCTATCTCCTCACAGCCAGATCTTCTGGTTTCTGGCACTATGTCATTGTCCTTGTCTGACTCCTCCTGAAGCCCACCTTCTTAACCCTGTATTATTGGTTCTTATTGTTCCTCTTTTGCCCTTCTCATTTCTCTGCACTTTCAGACAATGGATAAAGGCCCAGATCTGGAGCTGAAGTCACAGAGGAGAACACTCCAATCCTGGGTGTACCCCAAGCCTCATGATGTCTGAGGAGAGACTTGCCCTTCTCTTTTCCTCTTGCCTTTCTCCTAGAGAGCTAAGGTGTGGAGGAAGACAGGAGGGGTTGGAAGGATGAAACTGTATGGAGCATTTATTCCATGTTACTACCTCTTCATCTCACCCAAAGTGGCCCTTTCCCTGACACCGTCTCCTCTTACAACTCTTCTAAAAGAGAGAGGCTGTTCTTTTTCTTGTCTATCCCAAGCCCACCAAACCTCAGGCCTCAAAGTCAGTGTTCTGGCTGTTTGCCTCATCTTCCTGACCATTGTAACCTCTTCTTTTGATCCTTCCTCTTCCCCCTGGAATCCTATCCTTCTCTGTCCCATGGAACCTCTTCTTTCCATCTTCATCTATCAACAGCCCAGTGGACCCCTGCCTCACCTCCCCCACAGAAACTTAGAAGAATGCCTGGCACATCGTAGGTGCTCAATAAATATTTGTTGAATGAATGAATGCACAGTCCTGGCCTCAGATTCACAAATTTTCTCTCTGCCCCAATAGCTGCCTCCACCTGGATAGCTTTGAGAACCTCCAAGGAATCTCGTTTCCTCCTTTCCACTTCTCCAACCTAATCCCAAGACTAAACCTCAACCTTCGACATCATGTAAGTTGCTTTATTGGATGCTCCAAAATTCCCTTCACTAGAAATGCTTCCAGTGCTCTTCCTCCCACTTGAAAATTTCTGGTTCTACAGTGAGTTGCTTCTCTACCTTCAGGCCAACAGTTTTAAAGCTCTTGATTCCCGTCTACAATATCACTTTTCGTTTTCTCCAGTCTTGCTTGCACTTTAGCTCTGCTAAGAGAAAAATGATGGTCTGCACCATTACAAGCGTGTGATTAACAACTCAGGGGGGCCTCCGCTGCTACTTACTGGTCAGTTTATTCACCTCTTTTGGCCCTTTTTTTTTTCCATACCCAAGTTTGGCTTTGCTCTTAAAGCCTTGTCTGTATTCCCAGCCTTCTTGCTTTCAGCTGACAGTATCCCCTCTCACAGTTCACTGATAAAAATGGGAGCCATCAGCTGTGAACTCCCGCCCCTCCCATCCCATGTCATCTCTCTCTATCCCCTTTCCTTGAATATTCTTTTCACCCTTTCGTAGGCTAATTCCTCCACCTGAGACATGGGTCCTGCCAGGCTTTTCTGATTAAGCCATCCTGACTGCCGCCTGCCCCGCCTCAAGTGCCTTTCTCCCTAGTATCCTGTTAAATCACTTCTGCTCCCAGTCAGCCTCCCCTAAGACTACCAATGTGTTCGTACCCTCTCATTAGATATAAATCTTCTGTCCGCCACACCTCTTCCTTAAGCTTGCATCCTCTTTCAAAACCTGGTTTCTCTGTAGACAACATGCCCAACCCTACTGGTCACTCTGTTCAGTGTGATTGACCTCTGTCCCCCACCCCCAGTCTAATGAATCTGAGCTCTCAGAGGGTGAAATTCTCTATTTATTGCCACATCCTACAACCTTTCCTTTTCCTTTTTATTAGAGGAAATACAAGCTTACCTGGACAACTCTAAAGAGAGTTTTGTGTTTTGTTTTGTTTTTTTTTAAAAGCGTTTTCTCTTTACCCAGCCCTAAATCCCATTCTTCTGAGGAAAGAGTGTTAAAAGGAGAATGTATCTTTCCAGATGTTTTTCTATACACAAACCCATATGTAGTTTTATGCACAGAAGCTTATTTTAAAAACACAAATGGGATTCTATCATATATCCTGCTTAGTAGCTTGTCCTGTTTTCAGTTAGTGTATCAGCATATTTCACCTCAGTACTCATCCCACATATTCTTTGTAATAAGGCTGCATTGTATCCTGCTGTACGGATGTGCCATGAATTTTGCCACTCCCCAGTGATCACTTGGGTTGTTTCCAAGTTTTTAACATTGCAACATGGGCACAACTGCTGTTGCACGTCCAGCCTCCCACTGTCACACATTTCTCTTGGGAAGAGTCAAAAGCGACACATGTTCTCATTTAAGTATTTGACACTGCTAAACAGTCTTCCAAACAGGGCACCTCTGCCCATGAGTGGACCAGTAGTATCTGTTCCACCATTCTCTTGTGGCATCTGTAACCTACCACTTCTGCCTTCAAATTCTGCTGGCATTAGACCATAAAGACCTAACACCTCTCTCTTTGGGACTGATCCTTACCTCTTTTTCTCAAACCTCTGTTCACTGCCCAACACTGGCCCATCTTCCTCTGCCTACTTCTGGAAGGTTGCTCCTAAGTTCCTCGGCCTTTGCTTTTTGAGTTGCCTCCTACACTGTCATTATGTTGTTGGGCCCCTCAGGGCTTCAGCCCAATTTCTTCTCTGTAGCACCCTCTGGAGCAGGGCAGCCAAGCAATTCAAGTGAACTGCCCAATGAATGAGGGTTACACAGGTGAGTGTGAGGAAAAGGAGAGCTCACAGTGGGCTCTTCATTCATACATTCTACAAATGTTTACTGAGGCCCTATTAAGTACCAGAGAGTGCAAGTGGGGTGGGTGGACATGGTGAGCTACACTAGGCAGCCTCAGTCTTCGAGGGGAGAGAGACATTAATCAAATAATCACGCAAGTACATGAATGAATTCCAACGGTGCTCGTTGCCAGGTAGGACCGGTAAGGGAGATGTCTCTGACCACTGCCTGGCCTGAGGAGTCAGGGAAGGCACTGCCACCACCACTACCACCCTGGAAATGGCACTGGAACTAAGATCTAAATGGTAAGCCAGTTTCAACAAGGTGACTTAGACAGGGGAAGACCCTCCCGTATTGGAATAGAAGGGCTGGGCCGGAGGAGAGTAAGGCATATTCCAGGAACTTCCAGAGAAAGGAAGGAGTTTGATATTTAGCTGGCCAAAGCCTTTAGATGACAGGCAGACAGCCAGGGGAGAGGAAATTCGTATTTTGGGAGTCCTGCTTCCAAGCTTGTTTGTATCTCTGTCCATGAGAAAACACCTATATTTCCTGCTCCTCTTTTCCCTTCTCAGAGTGTGGGACCTTGGGTGTAGGATGCATTAAAGGGTGAAAATCTGGAAACAAACGTCTACCTTCAAACCTGCTTTTCATTTGTGATTCAAGTTACATATTCACAGTCTACCTTTGTATGTACAGATCTTTCCCTTGGTTGGACACTCAAAAGCTTCCTACAAGTCATCCAACCAAGAATGGTAGTGGCATCTGAGCCACAGCAATGGTGAGGAGACTTGGCTGATGACCAGGCTCCTCTTCTGCTCCGTCAAGCTTGCCTCGGCTTGCAGATGCCTACCCTTCCTACAGTGACGTGAAGTCTAGAGCTCCAACCCCAGCTACCTGTCAGCCTCTCAGCCAAGAAGCACCTGCTGTCTATACTCTGAAAGGTCATGCTGACAAGCTAGCTGAGCTCCCTCTCTCCTTGCCTCCCTAGGAGGGATAGTCTGCCCTCTCTCCCCAAGGAAACTGAATTCTTGCCTCCCCCCCACCCTGCAAATTTGAAATACAACCATTAGGTGATCCTTCTCTTCACAGCACCTGGTCAACCCTATGTCCAGTTGCCTAAAGCCTCACCCTTTCAACAAACACAAGAAATAACAAAGCCCAGCATACTTCCCTGCCCACCTCACTCGCTTATCCACAGCCTAAGGCTCATGGTTTGTGGACTTAAAATAACCAAGAAATGAGATTAACCAGCTCTCATCCCCATTCCACCAGCAGCCTGGCAACACACTGTAGTCTACTTTGACGTCACCTGTGTCCACCCCCAGGTCCATCCATCCTCATTACCAACCACTAAGCCTTGCCTAGAAGAGTCCAAGGAACTCCCAACAGCAGGGTCTCTGACTTTGAACCTGTAGTAAATAAAGAGAAGAATACCCATAAAGGAGACATATATCTTGGCTACTGACCCTTCTTTCTGGATTTGGGTTCTGGACTAAGCGCCCAGCAGCTCTTCTTCTCAGCCTGAGTGACCTCCACTCCACAGAGTTCCAGGCCGTTTCAAAGACCTCCTGATCAGGAGGAAAATGGCTGTTGCAATAACAGCATTGAGAGATTCTGCAACAAACAATCAAGCTAGACCCCCAAGGAGACCAAAAGCTTTCACGAACTAAACCCTCAGTTAATTCTTAGAGAAAGCCATGTGCGTGGGTTTAAGTTCTGGACCTCCTTCACCTAGGCTGCCCCTTGATGTTGCCCACCTGTTTGTTGTTCGCACCCTCCGCCAGCGTTAATTGCCAGCCCAGAAGGGGTTCTGCTTAGGGCCCCAGTGCACTAATGTGCTAGTAGGAGATGGTACTCAGTGACCTTGGGAACCTTCTGCTGCCTGAAGGAAGGCAAGGGCAGCATCTGATAGGTTCAGGGACTGGGCTACTGGCAGCAGCTTCTCTACTCCACTCTTCTAGAGACTCTTGCACTATTTGATGGACAGTAGACATTAGAGGGTATAAAGTACTTTTCCTGCCAGTCTTCACAGCTCCCAGGTTAGTGTCAACAAGCTGCTAACTGTTCACCCAGGGATGGTAAGGTGAACCATCTTCTTTCTTCCTGAGACCAGGTTTGGTGGTAGTGGCTTCCTCCTAACTCCATGGAAAGGAAATGGGCTACTTGACCTAGATAAGGCAGCCACTCGCTGCGCATCCAGGGAGGTAAATACAAGGCCCCTTGGTGAAGACACAGAAGCCCCACTCCTTCCCAAGTTGAAAGCAAGAATGCTGCTGCTAAAGAAGCAAAAACTCCAAAGGCAGCTGCTAACAGGAGTCAAAGGGGCTTGAAATCCTAGAAAGCCACATAGAGGGGGGAGGGGTTGTCTAAAAAAGAAGAAAGAAGATCTATCCTAATGGCTGGTCCAAGATCTCCCCATTACTGACATTTGACTTCTGCCCATTTCCAGACATGTGCATCCCTCTGGGAGGGCGCAGGGGAGGAGGATGCTAGCAGACCTTCCAGGCTGCGTGTAGGATAGGTTGCTCTTCCCAGTTCCCAGCCAGTGCCTGAGAAAACAGGGAGTAGGAGTAGAGGGTAGGGACTCCCTTCTGCTGCTTGTGGTTCTGGGAATCCTTGGACATCTCTGCCATAGCTATGGACAGTGCCAGCTGTCCGAGGGCATGTTGTTGAACTGGGGGTGCTTCCTGCCTGCTGGGGACAGGCCTCAGACACTTGTACATTGCTCCGCTAGAGAACAGGAGGGTAGCAGCTCTGTTAGAGCCCTCTTTGCCATACATCTGGGTATGGATTTTAAGTGTGTGTTTCTTGGCAAAGAGGCTCTTCAGTGCACTTTTTAAGCTGCTCCTCTCCCAAGACTTCTAATTAATATCTGCTACGTGAATTGTTAGAAACCCTGATGGCATAGTAGTTAAGAGCTACAGCTGCTAACCAAAACTTTAACAGTTCAGATCCATCAGCAGCTCCTTGGAAACCCTATGGGGAAGGTCTACTTTGTCCTGAAGAGACGCTGTGAGTCAAAATTGACTTGAGGGTAACAAGTACGTAGGTTATTTAAGGAACTGTGTTTGCGCAGTGGTGGAATCACTCAGCTGCTAACCTCCTAACTGAAAGATCAGTGTTTCAAAAGCACAAGCAGCTCCACGGGAGAAAGATGTGTCTGCTTCTGTAAAGATTTACAGCCTTGGAAACCCTATGGGGTCCAATAGGGTCAGTATGTACTGGGATTGATTTGGCAGCAGTGTGTTTCGTTCTTTGTATAAGTAAATTATCTATTGGGAGCAGATATTAAGAGTTTAAAGTACCTTCAGCAGAGATTCTTTGCTAATCAATTTAGTTTGAACAGATTTACATATTTACTACAAACAGAACTGGAGATTTCCCAGCCACCTGAAGCCTGGGCTCTACTTGCCCCAAAAGCCTATTGTCGGCTCTTTTGCTCCACCCCTATACTAGCCAAGGTACCCTCTACTGGGTTTCTAACTTGATCTGGTAAAAGAACTGTTATCCATCCTTCCCGCTCTAATCAGAAAAGGCAAACTTAAGTCCTTGAGTTGGCTAAATGGTTATTCAGTGAGATCTGGTCAGGCCTGGGTGGTTTTGAGCCAGATTTGCACAGGCCATGCCATTAAAACATTCCTGGGCTCGAAAAGAAGCCAGCCCAAAATTCTAAATGATGAAGAAAGGCTGCAAAGACTGAATTCCTCCATCTTTCACTCTCCCAATGTCTCTTCTTCTCAGGATAATCAGGGAAAGCTTGACGGAGCTCTTGGGACTCCAGTCCTAAAGTCATAGTGAACTTGAGCTGGATAGCAGGCCTGCTAAGTGCTAGAGACAAGCTTGAAAGACACTAGGTGGTAAACATTCCAAATAGGCAAAGGCTCTGCTCTCCATGGGAATTTACACACTAAGGGGTGTCCATACCACCATCCTCATGTTCTTCCATCCAGTCACATAGACAAATGGAATAATGAGCTGTGTCCCAGGGACCTCTTCTTTCTTGCCTTCTGCCAACCCCCAGCTCAGAAGCCCTTCAGCTGGCCCAAGCAAGGAGAAGCTGGGGCACTTTTGGCAGTCCACAGAAACCTCCACGCCCACCACACTTTGGCCTGCCAGAAGCTGCTCTCAGGGCTTAGTGGACGTGCCACAGCAGACAGGTAGTCTCAACAGCAGGTTCAGGGAGCCAAGGAAAGCAAAGTCATGACAGAGTGACCTGCCTCTCTGCCCTAGTACTAATCTTTTGTCTCCCAAACACCGGTCCTTTCCCTAAAGTCATGCTCAGAATTCTCTGATGGTTCTATAGTCTGAGGTTCTGTAGCCTCAGGATGAGAGTTTCTCCTCTCCCAAGCCCATATTTGAGGCTTAGGAGGAGGAAGTACCCCAAGAGAAGGATTGCTTTTGCTTCTGCCTAGATTCCGCCAGGGGCATCACTGTCCCTGGACCACTTCTTAGTTGGTTTTCTCGCTGTCTTGTATTTGTGGCAAAAGTTCATCTGTGGACCCTACACCATAAATATTCTAGAAGATAAATTTATTCAAGGCAGAAAATTTGGTAATAACTGTAGATGTTAGTTTTCCTAACTATGGTATAAGGCCAAGGAGGGTTACGTGCAGGAACAGGTGTCTTGGGCTCTAAAGAGACAAACAAGGACCAGAAAGTCAAGGAGGAAGACAGTTCAAGTAGTTTAGTCCAAGCTCCATCTTACTTGACACTTAGGTAGAGAGCTGTCATGAACTTTATCTATCAGAAGGATAACTCATGATCCTGGAGGAGAAAAGAGAAACTGCTTTCTGCTTGAGCAGAGGGTGTGGGATAGGGGCTCTGTCTCTGGCTAAAGTACAGAAAAAACCATGACATGACAGTTTCCTATAGCCTTGACCAGTATTTATTTGGCAGTGGTCACTCAACACCTGCAGAGATCCCTGTGAGATAAACTCTTGTTTCCAAGACCCTCACAGAGATTGCTGTCCAGAATTCTGGATCGTTCTCAAGCTTTTTTGAGGCCTGTTCTTGTCGTTCCTTGCTCTTCAAGAGAAAGCTCATCTTTAAGGGGCAAAGCAGGGAAGGGCAGTCATCTAAGTGGGGGCCAGGGCTCTCGAGTCCTCACGTCTCCACAGTGGACTGTCTGGAAAGCACTCGTTTACATGGCCTTTCCCATTCCATACATCTTAAAGCCCTCACAGCACACGAGTCACTATGATCCTAAGCACCAAGTCGTCTCAGGTCCTGTCAGGGATGTCCTTGTGGAGGATCTGCATCTTGCACCTTGATGGCCAAAGGCTCTGATAGCCAGTGAAAACAAGGCCAAGTGCAGAACAGCACAGCATCCAGGAAAGGATGGGGACAGTGAGGCCAAGAGAGGCCCCCTGCTCTCGGGGAAGGGTCATCTCCAGAGAGCACCAAGAAGGTGGGCACCAAAACCAAAAGGCTTAAGTCCCCCAACAGGGGGGCAGAGACTGCACTCCTTTCCAAAGCCTGTATGATTTGGGGCACTTGTGGGGCCATTGCAGTTGGATATGCACTTGGTCACCACTTCAAAAATATTTCCTTTCAACTCTTATCTCTTTGGGCCAGGCAGAAAGGCCCATGGCTTCCCTGGCCTCTTTCTGTTGGGAAACAGGCCCTGGCTGGTCAGGCAGACAAGAAAATGCAGCCTCCATACTCTTCCAGGAGTAGAAGAGTACCTGGGCAGAGCTGAGGTTACTGCTACGGTCAATAGACAACCCAATACCTGCCCTGTGATCCTTCATGGAAGGCTTGAGAGGAGATTCCTGCTGGCTGTTACGTTCCTAGAAGACACACACAGCTTATGCAAAAGTGTGACCAGATGGGCCCTACTCAGGCTCCACACTCCAAAAAGTAAGCCAAGCTGCCCCCAAAAGTAAAGCCGGTTTATTAATCTAAGACCTCCTTCAGATGCATTCCATGATTTCAATTCCATTTCCCCGCCCCTCCCCATCCTACTGCTGTCAGGGATCTTACAAATGTGCCTACGGCTTTGGTCTTCTTCAGGATCCACTGTGTGTATTGCCAATGCCAGCCATGCACTAAGACTTAGTGCCAGGAGCTGCAGGAGGCCCAGAGATGAGTGAGGCATCCAGTGCCCTAAGAAACCTGCCCCTAGTTGAGAAATCACATGAATGTAAGGGAGCAGTGCTGCCTTGGTGACCTTGCATGTATCCATAAGTACCACACAGTCACTGTTGAACCACAACTCAACTGAGTTTTGGTAGGGCACCTTGTGATCCTCTTTAGATTGAAAAATGATGGGAAACCGAAATACCTGCTCTAAGGCTGTCTCCCAGTCCTCTCTCTCTCCCCTGGGAGCCTGTCCAGAGACAGTTTCTCCTCACCTAGGGTTCTGATGAGATCTAAGGCTTTCTGCCCCACCCCTTCCTCTGGATCCAACCTGAGAATATAAAACCTCTTAGCTACAGTCTAGAAATGACCCATCAGCAATCAGATAGCCGCAAACTCACATTTGCAGTCATCAGTCCCTTTTGTTCTAGTGTTGTCCCTTTTTGTGTGTTGGGACAAGGACCTAAGGAGCTGGCACTTCTGGCTAATTTTTTTGCTATCTATTAAAAATAATAAACTGAATCTTTAAAAAAGCTCCTTGTATATTAACTGGTCAAATAAGTTAGGCCTTAGCCTTCTTTGTCTTATGTGCTTGACAATGGGTTCATAGTCACCAGGAGGTGATACTACAAAAGAGGGACAGACCAAATATTATGAACATAGCAAAGAGGCAGACAGTCCCCACCTATGAGCTGCTTAGACAAAAATTCCCGAATATTTGAACAGGACCTCTCTACATTGACACTCTCAGGTGCCAGCTGGTTAGCATTATGAAGTGATTAGCTTAAATAATTAGACATTTGCCAGGATGCTGTGTTTGCACCAGCGAGCCAGACCCTGGAGACTGCCCTTGGTGGCTTGGTAAAGTGGTTATCTGCCCGCACTGTGCCCAGGGCCACCCACCTGGCCTCTTGCTGAGTTTGGAGGCTAACATTATACTTTAAAAGTGTTAGGTACCTACTCTAGCCAGAGTACAGAATCTTGGGATGGAAAGAGCTCCTTTCCAAATGCTTATGATGGGACAAGGTAAGGCATGAACAGGTCACACCTGCTGAATTCATGCTCTGGATATCCAGAACCTTTGGATCTCAGTCAAAGTCAAACTTAAAGATTTCCTGTACTCAAGATTAATCTGTGAAGTAGGGAATCAGTTCCATTTCTGAATTTCTCTTTTCCCTCCCCCATTCTGCTGCCAGATTCCACAGTCAGGAAGTGTCCCCCAGACATTGCTGAGGATAGGGTTAACAAAAAGCAGATGAGATGGCTCGTGTTGGGTAGCTTCTTGAGGGGGTATTTCTCCTCTCTCTTCCCTTCAAATCCTCCCCCATTACTTCATTCTCTGATACTTATGCAGCCCTTATTGAATAGCTCTGGCTGTACCTACCCACTTCTGGAGTCTGGCAGTGTTGCTACCTGTTTCTAGCCCATGGATTTTCCAAATTCCCCAACCCTAGGCTCTATCTGTGGTGAGCTGTCTCTGACTTCCGAATGCTGTAAAGGTTGCCCAGCCCATTTCCTGTATCACAAATGCTCTTTTTGGGTTCCTAACACTGACCCTTCACGCTATAACTGCTTCAGGCTCACAGCTGCCACCAAAGAGGTAGCTCCAGCAAGCTAACATCACAGGACTTAAGCTGATCTAGACTTGAAAGTGCACTTTTAAATGGTACAAAGTTGACAGATTACCTCCACCCGCTCCCGTCCCTTTGCAGCCGATGTCATTAAGACCTTTCTGAAGCGGGGCACAGTGAAGTCTGGCAGTGTTGCCACCTGATTCTAGACCATGAATTTTCCAGATCCCCCAACCCTAGGCTCTGTCTGTGGTGAGCTGTCTCTGACTTCTGAATGCTCTGTAAAGGGTGCCCAGCCCATTCCCTGTATCACAAATGCTCTCTTTGGATCCCCAACACTGACCCTTTATACTAGAATTGTGTCCTACTTTTGGAACCCAAGTCCTGCCTGCATCTCTGGGATGAGCAGGCTCCACCTCAACATACTCGTATCATTTAAGCTGATCCCCTTACAAGGCCTCCCTACACTCACATGACCGCAGACCCTATGTTTTGCTCAAAGGGCTACCTTCTGCTTGTTTTGAGACCCTGAAGATACCAAAGAACATAGAAGGAACCTGACGGTTGCAAAACTGAAGGTACAGCGGCTGCAAGAGTTTCCCCAGCCTCGAGGAAAGCACCCTGTCTGCTCCCCTCCTCTGATTTCCTCCCGTGTCCCTATCCATGGACCTTCTGAGGGCCAACGTTCATTTTCAACCTCAGGAAGTAAGAGAGGTCCACTTGGACAGAACAAGAATCACCCAACACCATATGAGAGGCCGAGGGAGCCGTTGGGAATGCCTGGTAATCCAATATCTAGGGTGGGGGTGGGCGGTGCCAGTGTGACGGGGCTCCACCCCTTCACCCAATACCAACGGTCTGCATGGGGTGCCCCCATAGCCCGTGGCCGGGGTTAGGGCTGGTCCAGCAGCACCCTGCCCCTCGCCTCGCCCCCTTGTCCAGTTCAAATAGCGGCGTCGGGGCTCTCTGCCCCTCCCCCAGGGGTGGAGCTAAGCCAACACCCCGCCCTCACCCCGCCCATCTCCCCGCCCCCTCGCCCTACCGTAAAATCAGTGGCCGTTGCAGTTGCTGCGCTGAGATCCCGGAGGAGTGGGTGTAATCCGACTTCCCTCTCCCTGGACTGATGGGCGGAGGAGGGAGGATGAGCACCTATTTAAAGGATTTCTGGAGACATCCCTGATTTCAAGTATTCTGTCCTGTTGCCGACCTCATTTCAAGTATTCTGTCCTGTCATCCACATCACTTGACGGCAGTGGGGGGTGGTCCTGTTGTGAAACTGATAGGCTCTTTCCGTGCTGTGTGCACTTCTTAAAGTATCTCAGACTGAGCTGAATGGAAGCGACTGAGGGTTAATATAGAAAGGCCCAGTGAATTCAGGTATCTTGATCCACCAGTTTATCCATCGGGTCAGAAATAACTTTTTGGAGGCCTCTATATAAGTTGGAATCGACTCAGTGGCAGTGGATTTCGGGTTTCTTTTTTTTTTTTTTTTTTAATAGACATTGCTTTCCAAAGTGTTTGGGCTTGAGGAGGAATGAACAGTATCTGGGTCAAGGCGTACTTGGAGTGAGCGGGAGAGGTATGGGGGTAGACTGGATTCCAGGTCTACTATTTTTGCCTCGACCAATTGGACTAAGAGGACTGCCTAGAAGATTTTAGGGTCTTCAAGTCTCACTTGTCCCCTAAACCCTCTGGTTCCTTTTCAAGCACCTTGAAGTTTCACTTCTTAGCTCCCATAAGAAAAATTCAGGCCTAAGGAGCTTCTCCACTAGCAGCTCTCCTTCATGTATTTGGACATACACTCAAAATCCTAGCCATTAATCCTCTCCCTTCACCCTGAGGACACAAGCCTCCACTCATGGGAACCCCTCCTTGTCTGATGTGCCCTTCTTCTCCACTCAGGTCACAATTCTAGTTGAGGAGATAGAGCAGTGAGGTGAAAAATAATTTCAGTAAGATGACTCTAATAAGAACCTGGAGGAAATGTAACCTAATAAACTGAACACAGCTGCAACCAGCTGTTGTCACACTCACCTCTCGCTTCTAAATTCTTCCTTTTAAATAAACGAAGACTTAAAAAAAAAAAAAGTAAAGCCAATTGGCTATTTCTTGAGGGCACACAAAAAGTAGCTTTGAAATGATGTTATTCTTTGCACTTATGTTAGTGCAAATCCTTTAAAACAATGTTGATAACTTTTGTTCACAACCCCAGTTTACTAAAGCTTTTGGACCTCTATCCTGTTCTCCACTGCGGCACACCGCCACCAAATCCATCCCTGACAATTCTTCTCACAAAAAGTCATGGTAAACTGTAAGAGAATACCCCCAGAAAGACGGCAAGAAAGGGCAGAAATGTTTTAAATTCATGCATGGACTTAAAAATATGTATTAAAAAAAAAAAAAAACAGGGCCGTCAAATTCTTTTTAAAAGGCAGACATACGTTGTGACAGTCCGAACAGGGGGGAGATACTGAAAGATGGAAAGACAATATAAGATGGATAACTGGGCCGACTGCCATGTGACGAGTAGGTTAACATGGTTCTAACAAGAAGCAAAAGAGATGGAGCCCCACAGGAAAGAGGAAGTGTCCTCCTAGAAGGAAGTGCAATTTATCTCTGTCTGTCTGGTAGATGTGAGGGTGACCCAAAAGACGACAGCTGTGGCTGGACAGCACAAATCTAGCACTCTGTTGTCTTTTCAATACAGCTACCTGCCTGGGGTGTAGTAGGGGTTGGGGTGGTCAACTGAACCGTAGTAGGGGAGGCTTGAAACCATTTGCACTCAAGAAATTCTTTTCTCAGAAGAGCCAACTTCATATCACCTGAAGAGGAACTTTGGGGTTCCTTCCTGTCGCGTTCCCAACTAGGAGTGTCCTCGGAAACTTCATTGATTCGTAGGAAAGGGACTGAAGTGTTGTGGATAGGCTAACCAAACATTAGTAGTGGATAACTGGGCTTGGAAGCATAGAGGTGACAAGACCCCAAGATGAGGGGAGAGGCCTTGGCCCCACCAGGAGGATTTAAAAAAAAAAAAACATTTGGAGTTCACCGTGATTTCACCCCAAATCCCTCTGCCAGCCTCCTGGAGGGAAGAGGTTGGGAAAACCTCTGTGTATGGGCCAGGTTTTATTTATTTATTTAGGTGAGCTCTCCCTTGGCATTAAAAGCAGAGAACCAAACTCCAGTAGGGCTTCCAGGAAGAAGTCGGAGCTATAAACTAGGAAGCCAGAACCAGTGGAAGCTGTTATCGTGTCATTTCTAAAGGGTTGAACTCCCAGATGTCCTAGTGGTTAAAACAGCAAGGAAGGAGGGGAGCAAGAAGATGTGCTTCTCAACAGCTACTCTTGAGGGAGTCTGATTCCTCCCAAAGAAAATGAGAAAGACTGAAATCCTTGGGGCTTGCTCTGCACAGAGCCAAGGGTGGGCTAGAGAAGAGAAGTGTAGGTAGAGAAAGGACTGGGGGACTGCAAATCCAGAAGGTTACTGTGTATATCATGAGGGGCAAGAGAAACCCAGGGAACAGAGGCTTTTGCACGGAGGTCTGGGTGCCATGAGGCACATGGGAAACAATGGGAAGGTCTGGGAAAGGGAGAACGAGTCATGATAATGGGGGATGGTCAGCTGAAGCTCTCTTTGGTTTGTCACGTGAGTTTACATTACAGTCTGACTTACCTAGCTAGACCAAATACCCTTCTGCAGGTGGGGCGCTGTCTCATTTCTCAATTCCCGGCAGTGCTTAGCTCAGTGCCTGGCACATTGGTTGAATTAACTTCAACAGTACTTGGCTTTTTTAATTTGCCTTCAATGATATATTTACAATTCATGCTTCCTCATTTCCATTTGTTCTTTTTTTCCGGTCTTTTTAAAGAGAGTCTATCAGACCCTTCATGCTCGGCTTAAGGGAATTGATCTCACTGCACTTGAACCTTTCTTCAAGAATTGTCAGGAAATGAGACCTGCTAGCTAAGTGGGCTGTTCAACTTAATGTAGAATTAACATTGTCTACTAAGAGTATAGGGTGAAATTCCACTCCAGGGCAATGGGTTAGCTTTTTTCTTTTTTTTGGTAACAGAATATATGTGAATGCACTTTGGCAGTGAGTGAAGTGCTACGTGAATGCAAGATAGGACTATTGTTGCCCTGCAATGGCTTGGACTATAATAGATTATTAATTATTCTCTACCAAAACCCAGGGGAGCTAAAGCAAAGGAGGTTGCTGAAAGGGGAGGAATCCCAATAGAAGAACCAGAGTTTTAACCACAAGTTTTCAACTGGGGATGGAGGACAGCCAGGGAAACTGGATCCTCAGCACGGACAAAGGGGACCCACTGCCTGAGTTTGGGCTACTTCAAGACATATTCCTAACGTAAGGCTTCACCTAGGCAGACCTCCTCTGAAAACCTAACCCCCATCTGTCTCCCCATCCCTACCCCGCTTCAGACATGCTGTCTGTCTAGGAGTTACAAATCCTGGACTGTCCATCCCCGTGGCTCATCCAACCTTGGAACCACCCCCAACGTGATTTCATTTTCATGATTCCAATTGCTCTTCTAGAGGCCACCCTGTTGCCTCAGGGTGGCCCTAAGAACATCACTCTTCTAATTGAAGGAGCTCAAAATAGAGTGCTTCTGAGGTTTTGAAAACAGGACCTATTCTCCTATGTATGAGACTCGACTCAGTGGCAGTGGGTTTGGTTTGGTTTGGTTTTTCTCGTACATAACTTGATAAGCTGTACAAGCTGTTGGCCCCATGTCTCTCCTTTCCCACGGCTTAGGGCTTAGTGCTCTTCAGTGGTCCCTAATGTTAAACACTCACGCACACACATATAATTACACACAGAGCATAGTTTTCCAGAGGAATGGGATCTTAAGAGGCAATGGATAGCCATGTGACTTTGTGGCCTGCACCTCAAATGGGAATTTGAATTTCTCTGAACCGACTGTTATTCTGTAAAGGATGGTTCTGCTGTTTGACTGGTACCTTCCTAACCCACCCGGAGGAGCCCTGCAGGAACCTCTTTGACTCACCCTGGGGCTGTCTTGAAAGTTGCCTTTTTTTTAAGGTGTTACTTTTTTCAAACAAAACCCAGATAGCAGTGGTGTTCCCAGAGTTTCAGTTTACGGATGAGGTCAAGTGGGGATTGTACCCAAGTCCCCATCGCTGGAGATTCTCTCTGCATGATCTATAATGCAGGTAGTACAGGAGAGGCCCATTCCTGTGGCTCCTTTATTTCCTCTCCCTCGGCCGGCCTCATCTCTCTTCTCTGTTCTCAGTGAGCCAGGCAACAAGTCAAGCGGCATAGGTCCTGTCTAGCCCAACCTCCCTATTTTACAGATGAGGAAACTGAGGCCCAGAGAAGGCTCACGCTCACCCAGTCCTGTACTGTCTACACCTTTCTCTTCTGACTGCACTTCTGATACCTTCCAGAATGGAAGATATCAACCCTCTCTCAGCACCATGTCCTGTTACTTCTTTGCAGAAGATTTTCAAGTAGGTGGCCTGTCACGCTCTTCAGGCAGAGCTTTTTCCCTCCCGCCAGGCCCCACACCCCTCCACTGCAACAACTGTGGCAACGCGGCCTTTTCCCAACCCCATCTGTGTCCTTCCATTCATCAACTCAGCATGGACTGGGCTACAAGCAACGTTGTGCCATAAAAACAAATCCGGGAGAACAGTCATTGACAATGTACCATAAGAACATTATGGAACAAAAATCCTCTTCTATTTGAATAATGACAGGAGAGACAACTTGGCCACTCTTTTGGCTTTCCCTTAAATCAGGACACAAGAAAACTCAGTAAAAACGATACATCAGAGGCTCACAGCATTATTCAAATCCTCCATAGTAATCACCTTTGTCTGAAAAGCCAGCATCTTGGTAAAAAACAGTACCATTGTGTATGACACTTGATAGCACATCCGTCATGCGAATCTGTCCTTTTACAAACAAATGATTCATTTTTTTGTGCATGTGAGAAAGCCACTCTCTGAGTATGTTAGCAGGCAACTCTAGAAGGACTCTAGAAGTGGTCTGCCTTGGCCTCCTTCACTTTACAAAATGAGGAAAATGACACCGAGGAAATTTCTAGAGCCACTAGATAGTAAGTGCAACTGAGACAAAACTGTAGGCTCATAATTCCCAGTTAGGATCCCTCTCCTGCCCCCTGCCTCCTCACAGCGACAGAGCCATTGGGTATTTCCAGTGGAAAGGGTCTCTGGGGTCTTGCTAACACTTGTTTCTAAATACTAAAAGGCTAAACCATTCACATCACTGAAAAACATTACCACCACCTCCTGGCAGCGACCTGAATTAGAGGCCCAGTTCCGGAAGCCAAGTGACTCTCCTCCCCAGAAACACACCGGCCAAGTCCACGCAAACACATGGATACCTGAGTACTGTTACCCCCCTGCCTCTCTAAGGTACTTGAGGCCTGGCGCTAGGCATCCCAACTCTTTGGTGTCACCCCTTAGCTCCCAGCCTCTGACACGTTCTTGGCCAGTGGGTGGTCACTGGAGCCCTAACTGTCATAGCTGCTAGGTCAGTTGGCAGGAATTTGAGGTGTCAGAAAACTATTTCTAACATGGTTGGCCCAGAGCAGAGTAAACCACCAGAAGCAGTCTGGAAGAGGCTATAAAACAAAAATGAAAACAGGATGACAATTTATGCTGTGCAATAAAAAAAATCTGGGGAAGCTGAACAGCCAGTGAAGTTCATTTCCTCCTGCTCAGTGGATCTTTAACCAGGCTGAGCAGTGTCCTACCCACCACAGCAGCCCCACTTTTTAGAGAGGTCCTGTCCCTCTCATTGAGGCAGGGAAATAAGGGAAGGCTGTCTTCAGTTCCCAGACAGCCTTTGCTACACTAGCACTCTGGAAAGACATCTGCCTCCCCCTGTCCAAGGCCCCAGAGTCCTTATAATAAACCCATTTCTAGTGTACAATACCTTAGAGATCACGAAACACTTTCCCACCCATTATCCCATTTGGTCCTTGCAAAAAACTCTGTGAGGGACCCTCAATGGAGATATGAGGGCACTGGCTTAAGGTCACATGGCTACTCAATGGCAAATCCAAGACCCAAACCCAGGACTACCTATTTCAAGATCAAAGTCTTTCTCAAACTCATCCAGTTATCCTAGAGAGGAATAGAAGGTTTAAAAATTCAAGGTATGAGTGAAGGCTACTCCCAACTTCTAACCTCCTCTCCACCAGGGAATCTCCAGAGAGGTTAGAACATAGACCAGGGGGAAATCACTTTTGTGCATCCCAGAATGCTGGGGTTACTCCAGAGGGAGGACAGTGAACCTTCCTGTCATCAGATCTCTAGTCTGCGACTAGGGAAAAATGACCCTCTTGACCCTTCCTGCCCCCATCAGCATGGGTCACCCTACAAGCCAATGAGTTTATGGGGCTTGTGGCTGCCATTGCTCTGAGGGAGCTTGGTCAGCCTTCAACAGGCCTGGCTGGGGAAACCAAGGGGCTGAGGTAGCCTTTCGTCTAGTTACTGCTGGAGGTGAATTGTTCCTGATAGCCTGATGGGTGATGAACACCTATTGTCCTGTGCAGGGAGGGTGCTGTACTCTCTTTCACTTCTAACCCACAAAGTCCCAAACAGTGCAGGCAAGCCAAACCAGATGAATGTGTTCTTGTCACATCTTTCTCAACTAGATTTGGAGGGCATCTGAATTGGAGGGAGGAACTTGGAAGCAGAGAATGGATCAAAACTCCTTACACTGTAGGGGCTCATCCTCTGATTGAGTTGAGAGATCCTTTATGGGGCCATCTTTGTAGATGGGAAGGGCAAAGGGACTGAGACAAGGGTTTAGGGGCTTGAATGCAAGGGCAGTGATTTTAAAAACAAAACAAAACAAAACAAAACAAAAAACTGCCCCATAGAGTTTCCAAGGAGCGCCTGGTAGATTTGAACTGCTGATCTTTTGGTTAGCAGCTGTAGCACTTAACCACTATGCCACCAGGACTCCTAGGGCACTGATAACACTTATTTATTATGTAACCTAGGTAAATCCACCTGTCTAAAACATACTTCTTCTCATCCTGCCCATTTCTACATGTTCTTGAGATGGATATAATAAGATTTTCAGATAACGGATGTAGTAAGGTTTTGTAGACCATTAGATGACCTCTAGTTGTAGGCTGCTGTAATTATCATTGGCTGAGCAAAGAAGTCACCAACAGGCCCATCCTAGCCATCATCACTTGTCAAGCCATTTAGGATCAGGACTGTTCTTGCCACCATGTCCGCGTACACTCTCACACAAAGCAAAGCAAGTCTGTACCTCAGGGTAAGCTAATGCAACTCTCCATCAGGGTTAGGTGGAGAATCGGAGGGTTGCTGATCCAGGGTGTATCCCCCATCACCACCCTACCGAGACCAGTGCTCCTGCTCCTACAAGCATCCTTTGTTTTTACTCATCCTTTTTCCCATGATAGTACAGAGGAGGGAGGAGGCCATCAGGCTCAGAGCCCTCCTCTCTGCCCTGCTGATCTGCCTCAAGTTGTCTGTTCTAGCTGTCTTGCATCCTCAAAGAGTGTCTTCAAAGACCTTAGGTATCCTCAACAATCAGCAAAGGGCTGGGACCTGTTGTCTCTAACTGAAGCTTTTCCATCCAGCAGTTGGCAAGAGGCCTGTCCTAGAGTCCCCAAAGATCCCCCCTCCTAGATACTAGTTTTGGTAACAGCTGCCCTAAGCCTCTCTCCAGTGGCAATATACTAATCTGTCCCCCAAATCTCAGATTCCTCTGCCTGGCTGTCCCCTCTATTAAACCCAATGAACCTCTTAGATCAGCCGACACGTGAGAAGATAACTGTCAACTCAGAGCTCAGAATTTCAAAAGTGATTTTTCTGGGATATGGATGCCACTATCATAGTCTTGAGCACTACGCTTCCCTTGATCCCCGGACACACAAACCTTCTCTCCTGTTGAATTTTCTTGGGTGTCCAAACTCTGCAAGTCTCCAAAAATGGCTTCTCTTTCCTCTCTCTCTCTGCAACACTCCCCGCCCCAATAAAGTTCTGTCAATTTAGTGGGTAAAGTAAGTTTTAAAGGAACTTGTATGAGGAATTTGGGGACTGTGGGGGAACTTTCCGGAGGAATGAAAACCAGCAGTGTGGCGGGCCTTTTTAGGAGAGCCCTGCCTTATACATGACCCTGGGGTTGCTCATCAGTAACCAGGCAGCTCTCTCCTCCTCCCTACTGACACACTAAAGGAAGAACGTAAAAGAATCTACCCAAACCCAATTACGCACACACCTCTGAGGAGGAGCTGTGCCATCAAGAAACCCCCAAACCCTTCCCAAATTCTCCAAGGAAAAGGACAAAGGTGTCTGTGGCCAAGTTCAGAAATGACTGATAGAATTTCCCCCACATTCTGTTTATTTGGCATCCTGACAAGTTGCCTGTTCTTTTCCAGTCCTCCTGAAGCTCTGCCAGCAGGACCGTCCAGGCTCATCTAGATGCTTTCCCCCCGCCGGATGCGGGCACCAGGCTGACGCCTCCCCAAGCAAACGCCCTTAGAGATCTGTGGTGGCTTAGTCCAGCCAGATTTTGCTCCCATTGCTGGCCTTCATGTGAATATTTGGACTGCCCGCCACACCTTAAGAGGCCTTCTGTTCTCCTTTCAAACTGAAGGAGTTACAAGTTTTTTCACTGGTTGACTGTTGTGCGGTTGAATTGCTCTGAGTAAAGCCAGTTTACTGGGGATTTGTGACAGAAAGACATAGTGAGATTGGCTCAGGGGCCTTCCAAGTCCCTGTCTCTGTCCTCATGGAGTTTACAATCTGCCAAAGGACAAGACAGAAAAAACAGGTCTGAAAAGCCAGGGAATGACTAAGAATAATGCACCAGTAAGGCCTCCAGTACAAAAGCCTGACTCCGGGCTATCTAGCACAGCCAACGCTGTTCTGCAAACCTTTCTCATCAGACCTAGAATAAAGACAAACTTCAGCCTTATACCAGGCCTGAATCATGGTGAGTTCTCAATTAGCAGGACCTGAATTTATGAGTTATTCTCCGTTCATTGACAATGCAGGTGAGACACTCACTGGAGTGTAGCTAGTCCCCAGACAGGGCTGTCTGCCTCTTTTCCTTCCAGAGCCCATTTAAGCCCTCCTGCCCTTGCGTCCCGCAAGCTCCCTTTGTTTATGTTGGGCCTGATAAGTCAGCTGACGTATTGAACTCTGCTAGCTGAGGAGCATTTGTGCTGAACATGTTGACTGCGCAGTCTCTAGCGGCTAGAGGGCGTGGCTGACTGAAGTCCCTGAAGGGCTAGGTCCCTGAGGGGCAAGCTCTGCTCTGGTAGGGTGCCAGGGATAGCAGTCTCAAGTCTAGGGCTGGCGTGGGGAAGGAGGTACCTGGAGACTTTGATGGGAAGCAGAGGAATGATTATTTGTGGAGGACAAAAAAGGCAAAGCAGCCACTTGGATCTCCCAGCTGTTGTGGCTCCTGTGGCTGCTTCTTTAAGTGGTGAGGGTGCCCACTGTGGCAGAGACACGGGAAGACACGGAGGCTTGGAACTCCATGGAGTGGCTGCAAGGCCAGCATCTCACTCCTCCTTCCTCTTCATCGTGGTTAACAGGAGGCTCACCACAATATGTGGATGTGCTTTAAAACACAAAAGAAATCAACATAAGCTATGATTGATCGCTCATAGCCACCGCCCAAGGATTTGGGAGATATTTAGCCTAGCGGGGTCTTGGGAACACAGTTCTCTTCTTAGCAATCGGGCCCAGACAGACCAGCAATGACAAGTTCACGAGGCAGGTCATGGGCTCCCCACACTTGTCTTGGCTGTGCAGTTCGCAAAACAACTCTGTGGCCGTCCCCACCGAACTTGGCAGGGTTCCCTCTTAGCCTTCACCTAGTAGAATTTGTAGTGTTCCTAGCAAATCTCTCTCTCTCTTTCTCTCTTTTTTCCCCTCCAAATCCAAATAGGCATTTAAACCAGAGGCAGCATTCAGATTGAGGGCAGACAGGGGTGTCGGGGGCCGGGGTGGGGGCAGGACCATTTTCTTTGTCAGCAATTCGCCTCTGCTCCCTTTAAACATTTCTCTTTTTTGGCTTCTTCTAAGCCATAGATGCCTTCTTGCTTGGCCCCTGCCCTCAACACTCATTCTCTAGTCTTTTCACTTAAAGAGGAACCTTAGCTGGCCTTTCATGGCGAGCTATTACCTCATGATGACGAGACATTACCTCATTATCACATATAATGAAATGAGACACACTATTTTCACACTTGACACTATCTGGCACCTCCAACAACACTCCTGCCACACAACCCAGCCAGGCCTAAGCAAATGGCATGTCAGGAAATGCGTATTCTCATCTGAGAGGGACGCAAATGAGGCTCTCTGGTCCTGGTCATTGGATCCGCCATTGTTGAGTGGGTGAGCGGTTATTTAATGCTTCCAAGCCTTAGTTTTCATCGGGCTCGGATTCCAGACCACCCCCGGAGTCTTTTTCCTTGGCTCTGATATTCTATAGGCTTTCAGAATGCTGGGGACTCTTTTATCTTAACTTCAAATCACCTCCACGAGGCATTACCTGATCAGAATTACCGCAGTCGGCCCAGGCCCCTCCTCAGCTCTTGAGCCGGCCCTCTCCCGTGGTGCTCGAACTGGCCACCTGCCTTCATCCATTTAACCCTGAGATCCAGCTGTTAAGGCAATAGAGAAGTGCAGTACAATTTTAATTTACTTGGGAGTCAGGGAACCACAGATCAAAGAAGAACCCAGGGCTGGGCTCCAAGCAACAGTGAGTAATCAGGGAAAGAGAAGATTAAGCCGGGTCAGAAACAAAGAAATCTGAATTACCTAGACTTGGTAGAGAAGCAAGTCTCCACCAGAGCCCAGTAGCCCAGGTCTACTCACACCTCCAGACCCATCAGGGGATGCCTCTGAACTCTTAACACCTGCCTCCTTGCAGCCTCCACTCCTATATCTTGAAAGGAAACGAGTTCTCTTCATGCTGGCATCTGTTAGGCACCCATGTGAACCAGAATAACCAGGCCCAGCTACCCAGGAAGAAGACCTTCACAAGTGGCACTCTTCCAAGCTCTAATATCCAGGTGTTTCTTTTCTCTGAACACTTCTGAGTGGGTCTAGTTGTTTTCACAGCTGGATACTCCAGATCCAAGGGCAGTACATCTGGCCAGCAAGGGGGCAGAGAAAGCCAGCCATCCCTGCTGTCTCCTCACCCTCTGCTCCACCTCACGCCTAGGCCCCGGAACCCTGTTCCCAGAGCCCCTCCTTCCGTAGTTTGGCTTCAGCAACACATCTGGACCTCCTCACCCCCAACCTCTACCCCATGCCCATCTCTTGCCAAGGAAAGCCTTTACTAGATGTGGGTGATGACACCACAAAGTTGAATTGCACTAAAATTTTCTTGCAGGATATGAACCTGCCAACAATGAAAAATGATAGCATGTGATATGGTTTCTTAGAGGGCCAGAGTATCCTAGAAGCATTTGAGAGCTCAGCTGGTTCAAGGAAGAGTTCATGGGAAGTTGATGTATGAGCTGAGTTAGAGCTGTGGGGTGAGGAGCAGCCAGTCGCATGTACTGGCTCAGCAAAGGGGTGGCCTGTCTAGGAACTCTGAGCCAAGGGCCCTGGGTGGGAGTGCGAGCATCAGAGGAGGCTGGCAAAAGGAGGTGGGCTGCAATTAGAAGGGGAGGATGACAGGTACTTGCAGCTTAGCAGCACATCATGGCATGTGGCAGGGACAAGGTTGGGAAGGTGAGCAGGGGAGCCCTGAGTTTACCTGGGGTGAGAGGGGGCTGCACAAGAGACTTGAACGGAGCTGGGCTCTGGCCCAAGCATGGCCTGGATAGATGAGTTCGGCACAGACTGGAGTGTGGGGTGATTGCTGGATGTTCAAATGCCCTCTCTGCCCCTTCTTTCTTTCTTCTGCCAGCTCCCTGATGTCACCATGGCAACAAAGCCTGGCCAGGGTGGGTAGTGGGGTAGGCCTTCTGGACTGTGTTAAATATGGCAGCAGGTCTAGTGGAGAGACAAGAAGAGGACCTGGATGGGGGTGAGAAGCTGAGGAGAATGTCTAGCAAGGGGATAGAAATCATAAACAGTCACTAGAGGGAACAAGAAGTGGGGCTTCCTGCTTACTCCTCTCCCACGGTACCCACTGTGATGTCATGGCTGGGAACACCACTGTCACCTGTGTTAAGAACAGGAACCCACAGCCCAGAGCCCCATCCACCCTCATGAGCAGAGGTTATGCTCCACCTCTGGAAATTAACAAGTCTCCTTCTCCTCTGCCTCCGAGTGTCACACCTTTTTCAACAATCCACACGCTGTCCCTGACTCTGCTCCTTTCGCCAGTATTCCATCCCAGCCTTCCCAGCATGCACCCCGGGAGTGATGTCCTTAGCACATACAGATAACAAATAGTCAATGGGTCTTTTGCATGAAGTTCTTCTGGAGAACGACTTGGGACAGAACCTGTTCTGTGACCTCATGTGGCCCTGAGCTGTAGCTGAGATGGGGTGGGAGATAGGCCTCCTGTCATCCTGCTCTGTAAATCCTCAGAGCAGTGGGTGGGGGGTGGTTACAAGAGAGGTGTCCTAGACCACCAGTGCCCCTCTGGGAAGGTGGTCTCAAGCTAAATGGGGTGTGGTTTCCTCACTACTGCCTCCCCTTCCTGGGGCAGAAGGTGTAGAGTGATGGTAGGACTAGACACAGAGATACGATAAAGCCGCATTCTTGTCTAAGAGTCAGTTGAGAGAGAGCCTGGGCCCCTGCAGCAGAGGGGCCTTATTCCTTAATCCTCATTCGCAGACCCGGTTCATGTTTGGTTTTACTTTTCATTTTCCTCAACCTCCCTGGCCAGACATTTGAAGAGTTTTTCTTTTTCTTAGATGTGGCCTGCTCCCTCAGGATCCCACTGAGACACAGCATCCTCAGTTTAGAAAGGCCCAGTCTTTCCTTGTTCAAATATCACGGAGTCATTTCATCCTGCACACGGGAGTGGTGTCCTCCTTCCTTGAGCTCTTGAGTTCCGGCCCGAACCATTAGCATCTTCACCTTTTGCTGCCACCAATTCCAGCCCCTCCTCTAGCAGTGGGGCAATGGTACCTGCTGATTACCATTTATTTCTCCTCCTGGACTCTCCAAATAATGCTTTGAGCTTCTCCCAGAGCCCCAAATCAAAGATACACTGTCCCCCCTTGTCCCAAATGACTGATGGACCTTTGAAGCTTGTCGGATTCTGATTGCTGAGCCCTGACGGGGAGACGATCCATCCACCTCCTTATTTCGTCCTTGCAAATCTACTGCTCTCCAGGCTCTCCCTGAAGCTTCTGGAAATTTCAAAGGAAGGCTGAACAGAGTATGGGGTTGCTACACAGACTTTCGAGAGCAATGAGGAAGAGTGAATTGTGTGGAAATTGGAGAAGGGTCTTCGTGGTTAGACCAGGCTTCCCCTCCATGTAACTGGATGTCTCTCCACCACCTCAGGACTTCTGCTTGTGCCTAGCTCCTGTTCACTCTTCAGACCACTATCCCAGCCCTCATTACTCCACCTCTCTACCTCTTCCTTCCAACGATTCTTTCAGCTCCTGCTCTCCTTGCTAAACTGCCTTGTGCTCAGAGCTCTTCTCAGATGGTTTGCCAGAAAATCAGGATCCGTTTACCCTCCATGGTCATTTCACCTGAGGCCACGTCTCAAGCTGACCTGCCTCACTTCATTGGCCTGCCAGGCCCACGGAACTAGGGCTCTCTCCAGCCTGGGCACAGCGGCTGTCAGGGGGAGCCCCAACCATAGCCAACTGCCACTGACGTTGCCTGGTAAATTCTCATTAATTTGACAGATGCCTATTGAATGTACATCATATGCCAAGCCCTGTTCTAAGCCCAGGATTTACTATGAAGGAAAGGACAGGCCCAGTCTGGGCTGTGGCCAATTGTGGAGGCCAGAGAACTCACGCAGACTCCTACAGTGGTGCAGATGAGGACACAGAAGATAAGCACGGTGTATGGAAGGGCTGCTGCCTGGAGCACTTGGTGCTGCGCAGGGAATGGGGAGACAGGGCATGTGTTGCCGGGGATGTGCCGGGCCACCCCTTCATTTCAGGGGATTGCCCATCAGGTTTCTCCCTGGAGTCAGAGGGAGAAAGGGAAGCCTTGATCTCCTGACTCTGCCATTCTTCTGCCCTTGCGTCTTCTCCCTCCAACCCACCCTCCCCAAGCCTCTCCAAGCCTGCCCCCAGCCTCGGCTAACTTCAGTGGGCCTGATAAGGAGGAACCTTCAAGAACCGGGGGAACTTGGGAACACCGTCCATCATCTGAGGAGCCCAGCACTTGCCCTGGATTTCTCTGAGACCTAGGTGAGCTGACTCCCAGTGTTTCAAATTTCCCCACTGTCAACCATGGGGGTACTCCTATCACCACGTACAGGGGAACTGAGTGTTTAACTCTGAGGGAAGTTTCCTAAACAAGGTACTCTACTCCTTGTCCTAGACAAGGTACTCTACCCCTCTGTGCTGACGCATACAAAAGATGACTGCCTGCTTTTCAAGCCGTATGGGATGTGAACAAAACTGCTTCTGAGAGAATACAAACACTTTTTTCTGAGACCCAAATCACAGATCTGTCTTCAGTCCAGCAAGTTCCTCCAAATTTTCTGCTTTTTCTCCTTTCATTCCAATTCTTCTAGGTTTTGTTCTCAGTTCATCAAAACTGCCCCTGCTATAGGACTGTCTGACCCATTGCTCTCCCAGAGCTCCCTGTCCTTGTCACCACCCTAGCCCGGTCTCCCACCAGCCTCCAGGACTGGACCAACAGGTGGGACGCAGAAAGAATATAAGAAGGAGAACCCTGACCCCCTCCACCCTGCAAAGCACAGGCCCAGGTCTGAAGACCACGGTCACAGGAAACTTTTCTGAGAAACACACCAGGCCCAGCCCCTCTCCCACCTCCTGCCCCTCCCAGCGAAGAGATTTGGATCAGTGAGTCTGGGGTGGAGTCCGTGTTGGAAATTTCTGCTCTAAATGGTAGACTCCAGGAGAGAACCAGAAAGCCCTTTGTCTTCCAATACTGCCAGTCTGTGAATGAAAAAAAGAGAAAGCTTGCGGGAGGGAGCAGTTGCCTGTAACTGTTACCAAACTTTTAAAAAACAAGAAACAACAAAGAAATAAAAGCAGTAGATAATTAAGTACATAATTGTACACACCACTCGTTAATTAAGCTTTTACTCCTAAAACCTGACAAAATCTGTTTACAAGGTGATAGCGTGAGGGAACGTGGCATATGGTAAACCATCTGCAGTACAAACACTTTGTCGATGAAAACTTCCCTGCCCCGCAAAATGAGATGCAAAATGTACTTTTGTACAGCGGAGTGATTTATCTTCACTTTGTGTAGAAAATGAGCTGATGGGACTGAGTGAAGATGAAAGAATGTCGGGAAGAGTCCAGCACTTCCTTCTATGACTACCACAGTACCTCCTCCTCCACAAATACCTGGTTTCTGCTCCTTACAGGACCCACATGCTGTGGGCCTTCTAGGGACCCCTTTGGCTGACTATTATATCAGACAGCTATCCTTTAAGGACCCAGGCACATCAACACTTTCTCTCAAATGTACCCATCTGGGCAGGCAGGGAAAAGTAAATTGAAGGGGGGTTGGGGATTGACAGTCTTAGAAATGCTGGGGGCTCAGTGGTTCAGTGCACCGCTGTTAACCAAAAGACCAGCCGTTTGAATCTGTCAAGCGCTCCTTAGAAACTCTTTGGGGCAATTTTACTGTGTCCTATAGGGTCGTGGGAGTCAGAATCGCCACTGGGTTTGTTTATTTTTTTAATGGACATTTTCCCTGTTTCTTAAACGGCAACCCAACTGCCCTCCAATTCTGCAACAAGAGCATGTGATCTCACAAATAGGTCCTTCACCTATTCACGCCCACTTCCTCAGATGTAAAATGGGGATAAATGATCTACCTTTGTAACTGCCCTGGGTTGCTAACAAGTCATGGCACGATGATGTAAAACAGTATTATTATTCTTTAAATAACAAATATTAACAAAATGCCTTCCCAGGCTGCACTACTTCACAGAATGATGCTGTCGCTGCGGCAGTCTGAATGCTCGGTTGTCTCTTGTGGTCTGGGCTGTTTTTTCTCTCCCTTTCCTCTCAAAGTCATATGGCACAGAGTTTGTAAATCTTCTGTACACTGTAAACCAGAGCAGTGAGTGCTGTTGTGGTGTTATTTTAAAAATTGAACACAGGTAATGGTGCACCCCAGGCCTCTTCAGCTCATTACGCTAAGATACGGACTTCCACAACCCATGCAGGGGACCCAAGGCTGTGGATCTGACTGGACGGTGGAACGCTGACGGAAGCAAGCACTAGTTGAGGGGTATGGGCATGCTTTTTTGATGGGATGGGGTCTTTAAGTATGTAAGTTGTAACCATACCATCTAGAACCAGCCAGAAGCTATAGATCATTACAAAATATATAAGCATTTCAGAAAAGGTGTGCTAAACAGTGTGCAACCTTACCAAAAGACCACCAGACCTGTTGCCATCGAATTGATGCTGACACACGGGGACCCTTAGCTGTATGCGGAACTGTCGCTAGTAGCGACAAGAACCCTATGAGCACACGCCTCCTTTTTGAGTTAACCTCTGGCTGACATCCAGAGCTGTACAAATGGCAAAGCCCAGAGGGACGGGATCACTCTTTGATCCTCTGGCTCATATGGGGGAGGGCCATGGGAGGGTGGATCTTTGGGAAAGGTGGAAGGGAGGTCGGCCAGGCAGGGGATGCCTGGAAGGAGGCCCAGGGCTCCAGGCAGCACCTAAGTCTGGCCTTCCCAGTTCTGCTACTTGTGTTCTGAGAGCCTGGCACAAGCAACCCTGCAGAACTGGGGCACCTGGATGAAGCGAAGGGAGTCTGGGGAAGTCAGTGGGTGGGGTGGCCTCCTGAAGATGGACTTGTTGGGGGAACAGTGGGAGTTGAGAAGCAGGAAGCAGGCACAGCACTGCCAGACTACCACTAGTGTCCTCACCCCTCCACACAGGCTTCTCTCTCCACCGTTTCTCAGACTCAGAATGTATTTCGGCACCCAGTGGTTCCGGCCCCTGTCCCAGACAAGCTCACAGTTGGCCCTGAGGGTGTGTCAGGGTGGTGGGTGGAGTCATGTTGTACAAAGCATGGTGACCTGTGTGTTGGGCAACCTCGCCACCTCTGCCAGCATCTTCCCCTGTGGCACCCAGCTCAGCACTGCACTCTTCCCAGCTCAGACTGCGACCCGCAGGCTTTTGCTTCTGGACCCAAAGGGCAACATCCCCTCTACCTCTTGTCCTGGGGACTACCCATCGTGCTCATGGAGTAAATTCTTCACCAGTATTCCTGAACTCTCTGGAGAGTCTTTTCCTCTCCTGGGACAACCTAGTTCCTTCCTTGAGGGCTTGATTCTCCCACTCAGGCAGTGTGTCTCCAGCCCCAGCTCTCCTTCACACTACACCCAAACTCCCTTCAGGGGGATACGTCCTCAGATCCAAATCTACTCCCCAAAAGGCTGTCTATGTCCCAGCCGTCACGTGTCCTGGGTGGACTGATCAATCTAAGTATCTGCATGGGGCTTTTCTGTCCGCAAGACTTGCACACAGAGGTCATTCCATTTCCTCATGTCAACAGCCTGGTAGAGAGGCCTGGAGCAAAGTAGGGGGGGGAATGGGGTATGGGCTCTGACCAAAAGGTGCTGAAGTCTTGGAGTCTAGGCAGCCATCTGTCATGCACTGGTACCACACCTGGGGCCAAGAGAAGAGTGGAATTAGCAGTGTTCATCCCAGAATAGACAGAGGGAACTCTCCTTATGCTCAACACTTGATCATTCTGTGGATTTATCACTCTTCACGTTAGCAAAGTTCCTGGCTGTCACTGGCCAACCTAAAGATGGGCAGTTGGAACCCACGCCAGTGGTGCCGCAAGAGAAAACAGGCCATCTGTTTCCCTAAAGACTGCAGCCAAGGAAACCTGATGGGGCAATCCAATCCTTGAAAACATGGAGTCACCATAAGTTGAAATTGACTCAGTGCAATAGGTTTGACATGTGATCAGCAAAAGAACCCAGGGCTATCTGACTCCCAACACCTTCCCAGAAAGAGATTCTGAAGTAGGGAAGAGTCACAGAGATGACAGGGCCCACCCATCTTTCCCTTCATTTTATAGGTGAGAATCAGGCACACAGGGCAGGCGTGACTTGCAGAAGGTCGCCAAGCAATGAGAGGACTTCCTTACCTCAGGGTCACACCCTGGCTACACTAACACCTCAGCACTAAAGAGCAGTACATAAAGCCTATGTGCTGAACCCCTAACAGACAGAAAAGGTGGCTGCAGTGAGGAGACAGCAAGATAGGAAGGACCTAACTTTTGAAGAAGCCTTTGGCCATCTCTGGGGGGATGGTGGATGTCAGAAAGAGGGGCTCTGGGAACAAGCTACTGCGCGGTGTATTTCTAAACACAAGGTTCTGTTTATTATGCTCAGGGCCGGAGCTCTTTTGGACATATCAGGTTGCTGACAAGCTGAGATGTCCTGAGAGAGAACAAACAGAACTGTGGTTTGGGGTGGGGTGGGAGTGGAAGCAGAGCAGGAGAGGAGAGCCTGAAGCTGAAGGGGGGGCGGGGCTCAGTTTCAGGCTCTGTCCTGAGACCATGAATTTATGGCCTTTGACAGTGCCAGGTCCTGAGGTTCTGGAGAAGAATGACTGAGGAGAGCCACCAAAAGTCCCAAAGACTCCTGCTCAGCTCTTGGTAGGATTCACCTGCCCCAGGGCCTGCCCTGCTAGGGGGGACAAAATTAAATTACTGTAGACCCTGGGCCAGAGCACCCAGGACATCCACAGGAGGACACAGAGGTACCTAAACTTCCTTTCAGGGTGGGAGGGGAGGCAGCATGCTGTCTCCAACTACCTTGAAATCTCTTGGCTGAATGGCTGGAGGGAAGGAGCAATCTGTGTTTGAGGCTTCGCAGTGAAGGCGGTCATTTAGTGAGATGAAGAAAAGTGATGAGTAGATGGGTGGCATTCTAGAAGGTGCTCCTGAGCAAGGGAGTGGAATAGCTAGGTTATGGCCTGGTGAGGGGCCCTGGCTTCAGGATTAGGACCCTCTCTACCCCTACCTGACCCCTGCACCGAAGATGTGAGGCCTGCCGAGGACCCAAGAAGGCAGGCAACAGCACAGAAGTTTTGACAGCAGTCCAACACCCCCATCGCCACCCCAGCCCAGGGGCGTGATTCCCCCAGGAGTATCTCTCCAGCCAGCCCAGCAGGAGGCCCAGCCAGCTGGCCAGAATCCCATTAAGAGCCAACAGCAGAGTCAGTGCTCAACTCACAGCTGTACCCCCTACCAGAGATGCAGCTGAGGGCCCTCCCCGCCGAGAGATGGCCCTTACCCGGGAGTGCCAGGGAGCCCAGGCAGACAGGCAAGCACCCCTCCTCAGGACCAGCTTAGATACAACTGGTGGGCACAGAACCCATTCTCTCCTTGAATTGCCTTCCACGTGCTCTGTACCACCCATGGGGTCCTTTGATTCCACCTCTGCTGTGTCCCCAGAGGTTCCCAAACCCAGGACTCAGTGGAGTAGGGAGCATTGTCCCTGACAGGACCACCTGGCTATCCCACGGCTTTCTTCCTACCCAGAGAAAGTTCAGGTGGAAGCAGAGGGCAGGTCTTGCCCTTGGATGTCACCCAAGCACCCTTTTCCAGGCCCTTCCCCGCTCCCTCCCCTGTGGTGCTCTTCTTTCAGACCAGCTCCAGAAAACACACTTGAACCCTTTCTACTTCCGGTGGGCTCCTCGCTGTCAGCCCCGGTCACAGCCCTACTTCTCGGGCTCCTCCCACCGTGATGCCTCTACTTACCTCCCTCCGTCCCTGCCCATCACGGCGACCAAAGGCCAGATTCCATGTCCAGCATTCTAGGTCATTGTGCCATCCCATTTTCCCTGTTGGTGTTTGGAGGTTTTAATGTCCTCAGATTTCTTACCCGCGGCCTTTTGTAGCTGCTTGTAATAGGAAATCTGGATGGGTGGGACTAGGGGGAGGAGCATCGGAATGGGGTGGAGAGAAGTTTTAAACAAGGCAGCCGTTGAGAAGATGCTGCTTGGATAGTGGGATATTAAAAAGATTTTCTGGCGTAGCAGGTGGACCCTCACGACCCCGGGGTGTCAGAGATTAACGCCCTCAGGGATGTAAAGCTAATCTCCAGCAATCTCGCTCAGTAATATTACTTGCCCTGGGGATAGTAGTCATATGGGTAGCTCTACAGTATAAATACTAGCATTCTCTGTTAAAAGGAGCAAAATTTGAAAAAAGAGCTTTCAGATTTTGCTTCCTTTCTCTTCATACATAAAGAGAAAATAATTTGATGCCTCTGGTAGATTCTTTAAAACAAGTTTACAGGGGATAACAGTCCTGTCATCTCCCACTCTCCCTTGTTTCTTTTTTCAACCAATCCTGATTCTCTGAGCATCTTCAGGGAAGATTCCCAGAAAGGGGCCCAGGAAATGTTTTCTCCATCCCCCTGCCTCTGGCTAGCCCCCCGTCCCCAGCCACACCAGACAAAGGAGCATGGCTGAGATTCATTTACTTCTAATTCTTCTTCCCTTCGACTGCCAGACCCCCTGTCTCCCTGAAGCATCATAGCATAGGAGGACGGGCTCGCCAATTGTCTGTCAGTTCATCCATCCATCCATCCATCCATCCATCCATCCATCCATCCATCCATCCATCCATCCATCCATCCATCCATCCATCCATCCATCCTCGCATTTGCCCTTTCATCCTACAGGGCAGAACCCTTAGGTACTAGTGTTAACGAAGCACGCACGTTGACACTCAGGAGGGATGGGTTCTGGAATTTCCCAGCACTTCCTAGCTGAGTAGGATTTCACTTTTAAAGCAAGAGTAATGTTTCAATAAATCCCTTAGTGGGTTTTTTTTTTTTAAACCTTTGTATGAGAGATTCAAGGCTTGGTTATCAGTTTGTTCCACAGTTCGAACTGCTGAGAATTGGCATTTTCACCCCAGATAGACTGAATCAGAATCGACATTTTAATAAGATCCCCAGGTGATTCCTACATGTGTAATACATTTTGAGAACCAATCCTCTGCTAGTGGTTCTCAGAATTGGTCCCTAACCGGCAGCATTAGCATTGCCCAGGAACTTGCTAGAAATGCAAATTATCAGCAAGGATTTGTGCTGAAACAAAGCAGTCTGAAGCCCTCAGGTGAATTCACAAAACCTCGAGCTCTGACTTGTACTTCTAACCATGTTATGTGTGTTGGCTGCTGTAGGGCAGTCACCGTGTAAATGGAAAGGCACTGCTGGGGTAGGGCCAGGGACCAACTGGACAGCACCCCCATACTGAAAGTTGGCACTCTGTGGGTTACCAGGAACCGGGACAGCTCACCAGCCTTTAAAAAAAAAAACAAAAAAAAACGAGTAACTAAATGACAAGTTGCTCAGAAGGAACCAGGCTCTGGGACCTGGGTGGATTTGTAGGACACAGTGTCATTTTGTGAAAACCAGGCTGCTAGCTGATTTACTTAGAGTGAGAAATACAGCTGTCACGGAGACCAGAGCCTCATGTTTGACCCATCAGCCTATTCTCCCTGCAGCAGTGGACCTGGGAAGGCAAACCATAGTCAGAAGCTTGGGGCAGGCATTGGATTGGAGCCCACATTTGTGGAGCAGTTTAGCTGAGACAATGCCCTTTACCCAGATCACATGACAGGGCTGTGGAAGGGATTCTGGCAATCAGGCAGAGGGAGGCCTTACAGCCACAGCTACTGTGTGACTGTTGCTTTTGGTTGCCTGTGGACACACAACCTTATTAAGCTGAAAAGCAAAATACCAGCTATTCAGTTTTCCATACTCCTTTGCAGTTTGGCTGTGGGTGAGTCCAGGCCACATCAGTGGAGCACAGCACCCTGGATCCCAGGCAGCAGACAGGAACTGGGGAAGACCCCATTCTAGCAATGGTGAGAGCAGTGGTTGTGTCTAGTTTCCAAAGGCACCTGTTCTTATAGCAGCACCTATTAGTTCCCCGAGATCCAGACTCACTGAGTCTGCTGTGCAAAGTGCAGGGGTGCCATGGGCAGTGCCAGGACCAGTGGAATCTCAGACAGTGGTCCTGGATGGCTGCCTCCAGGTCACAGGCTCTGGCCCTCACAGAGTCTGAGCCAATTAGCATCCTTTAATGAAATCCATGGCTGTTGATAGCAATGTTGTTCTCTGTGACTGCAAATAAGAACCCTGCCTAAAGAGGTAAACCCTTGGCGCTGCCACTTGTAAGCTGTCCGGGGTCACAGAGCTGGTGAGTGCCAGACCTTGGGCAAGTCCTGAGCTCACTTCCCCACCTGTACCACTGGCAAGCCCAGGGGGTCTCAGATGAATGCTATGTGAGTTTAGAAAGAGGGACCTGTCCCTGCCAGCTTCAGTAGCCAGAACAGGAGACAGTGGGCCTGGAAAGGGTGAGGAAGCAATCAAAGAACGGAGAGGAAAAAGGATAGTTTTCTAGGACAGAGATGTTAGACTGAGCTGAAAAAGGTCCTGGGTTGGGGCCGTGGACCCCTCTGTTAACACGTCTCTCCCAACTCCGGGCTCTGAGCTGACAGCAACGGGAACCATACAGATGAGTGCTTGGCAACAATTAATTGGTAAGGGGCAAAGAAAAATTGTTTTGAATATTAAAATTACAGATATAATGCTATTAGGAGCATGATTGAGAGTTTATGAAAACATTATTTGTATTGATTTATTCCCGGAGCCATCAAGACTCCTTGAAAATAATTAAAGTTGACATTTCCATTGCTGAAGCTAAATGTTGATATCATATCATGAAAATTATATGCTGGGGATGGGCTGAGCTCTGGAAAGCATGAAAATAAACACCAACATCTGCAGATCTCTCTCTAACTACCCCATCCCTTGTTAATTATCCAGCAACCGTGGGACAGGCCTCTTCTGAGGCTCCTCACCTACCAGAACCCACCCAGCTCCTGACTGGCAGCCACCCTGAGGACTCAGAGCTCCCAGGGTGACAGGGCCCGCAAGAACCCGTGCTGTGCGCCAGAGGGGGGTGAGTCCACACAGCCAGCCAGCTCAGCCAGGTCCTGAGGCAACATCCTTGCTGCCGAGTTCCTGCCGGCCCGGGACCCTCTCTGGGGCCCACTGGAGATAGAAAGGACAGGAAGGAGGGAGAAGGCAGGGACAGCAGGGGTAGGGAGAAAAGAGAGCAGGGGTAGGGAGAAAAGAGGGCAGGGAATGAGGAAGGGAGGGAGGAAGTAAAGGCAAGAGAAGTTGGGAGGGCAAGGAGAAAGGCTGCCTTTCCTCTTGTGACAGAAAAGCTGTGCCCTCAGCCTGGTGGCAGCTGAATGCCAGTCTCCTTTTCTCTATGGCAGCAGGTGGTCACTGGGGTCTTCATCTGTTGGTGGCTTTATAAGAGCCGGCTGTCTCCCTTCAGGGGGTTCGCCCTGCCTCATCCTCTCAGCCTTCAAAGGAGTTGCTTCTTCCTCTCTGCCTCTGTTTCCCTACCAGCAACGGGCTTCTCATTTTCTCCTCTATAAGGCCATGGTGGAGCAAGGGGGAGACGTTTTAGATGGTGATTTTCAAACAGCAAGATGTGGCCCACTGGTGGGTGGTGAAATCAATTTCATGGGCTGCGACTAGCATTAAAAAACAACAACAAAAAAAAGAATATATCCGAGTGTACGGTGAGCAGTGAAGGGTAAGCTTCCACAAAGCCTTGTGTAACTAAGTTGAATACACAAACGTATGTGTCCTACTAATAATCTTTTTCTAAAGAATTTAAAGTCTGTTGACTGAGGATTTTCTTTGGAGCTTAACTATTTCCTATCAGTTCCTGAAATGTGAGTGCAAATGTGTGTGTTAATGCCTTTGTATTCTTGAGCTGCTGGGGTGAGAAGAGGGGGTGGAGCCAAGTTAAAGTGCGCACATGGGGGCACGCACACACCAACACACTCCGAGGCCAGCAGATTCAGACTGTGTTGCTGTCTGCATGTTCCGTTTTTGCCTTTACTTGCCCTGAACGATTCCTGCAGGAAAATCTAGCCATAGAGACAGATTCTGTCCTTGAAAACATCTGGCAGTGCTGAAGCCAGGGCTCCCAGTTACTGCCAAAGGGGCTCAACTTACTTCTCTGCAATCAGGGTCACTAGAGGGCTTTTGGAAGCTGGATGTACCATCAGTGGGCAGTATTGTACTCATGCGCACTCATTCATTCCAGGAAACTGCTGGAAGCACCAGCTGCGTCCCCCCTGTTCTGCGTCAGGGGCTGAGGATTTGGGGATACTGGAGTCAAGCCCTGGCCTCAAGTTCCTCCTCTGGTGAGAGAGAGAGAGAGAGAAGCCAGGCCTGGGGAAGGCTGCAGGGTCCTGAGAGGCAGGTTCAGCTGCTGTGGCCCCATGGAGGAGGAGAAGACAGGTAGAAAGACAGCCGTGACACAAAGGCACAGACTTTAGAGAGGCTGGCTCAGAGCGGAGCGTGAAAGGGCGCCTGGCTAACAAAAGAGGTCTCAAGAGCTCCAAATGCACCCACTGAAGCTCTTGAAAGGCCTGGGTGGCTGGAGGGAGGGGGAAGGGTGGGGAAGGAGGAGTGGGAGGGGCTGGAGATGGGGGCAGCTGCGACACAGCTTTCAGAGGCCTAGCGTGGGTTCCGCTGAAAACGGGTACTGAAACCTTCTGTGGATCAAGCCACCATGCGAAACGTTTTAAGAAGGGATGTTTCATAAAGCTCTCCTGCCACCCTGTCTGTGTGGACACACATACACACAAACACACACACATACATACACAAATACATACACACACAGTGAGGGAGCTGAGGCTACATAGGGACGCCGCCTAGAGACCAGTAATGTAGCTAAGTTCCTCCGTAGAATGGCTCTGTCTTTCCCTCAAGTTTTCCGATCTCCAAACCTGCCCTTCCTCTGCTGCCTCATAAACCAAGAATCCTAGTTAAATCTGGTGGTGCTGGTGGTGCTGGTGGCCACAGGTGGCCCTCCATGCCCAACCTCTGGTCAAAGCAGACAGGCCGCTGCCAACAGCAGGCCAAGTGGAGTCCCTGGAGCTGGCTTCACGTGGACATGGAGGCAACAAAGGCTGTTCCTTTTCCCTAAGGATTCTCAGTTCTCTCCATTCGCCTAGGAATAAGGAAAGGCCCAGAGAGGAGGTACCCTTGAAAGTGTCGTCTAGGCACCCATGGTGAACACAAATTCTCCCCTAGTTTCTTTCTTCTCCCTTCCCCTTTTCCTAAGAGCCCCCTGATCTCTTTTGGGGCACCCTAAGGGTCTGGGGAAAGCATGTTCTACCGACTGGGTGGAACACGGGACCTGGGCTGAGGCGACTGGGGGGCTGAACGTCTGGTGTAGTTTCAGGGACAGTCATGGATCCTATACCAGTCCAATTTTAGAGTATGGGTCTCAGAACACTGGCTACAAATACTGAGATCAAAACCCTTCTTCAAGCACATGGTCTCTAGAGCTTTTGGACACCCTGAGTGATATCAGAACTGAAAGGCAGGCAATCTCTGGAACATAATGGGAATTATGGAAAGAAACATGCAGGCTGGTCCCTTCCAAAGTCCTGGAAGGCTCCTTTTTCCGCCTTGGCTCTGACGCCTTATTTACACTGCTGTAGACCCAGGCCGCAAGGCCACAGAAGTAGATCACTGCAACACCTCCCCACCTTGACATCCTCTCCAGTCCTGCTTGTAGGGTGGGGGGAGGGGGGAAAGTAGTCCAAGCAAGGTTGGGTATGGAGTGGGAAGGTGAGGAGTTGCTAATAGCAAGCTGGAGTAAAATGACCACTGGTGCCCCAAACTCTCAGCGGAAATCCAGAAATCCCACACAAAAAGATACGGGAAAGCCATGAGCTGGGGGTCAGGGGACCTGGATTCCAGTATGATTCTGTCATTAACTCACCATAGTCTTGGGAAAGTCCCTTCTCAAATGGTCAGGGAAGGACATGGGGACAAGATTCCTATTTTTCCAGGCATCTTCCCAAACTGATGTTAATAAGGGTTATGTGAAACAAGGGTGCTGAGCTGAAATTAGTTTGGGCAACACTAGGTTGATGTTGAGGCAGCTTTCTAACATTTAATATGGTGATGTGCAGGTGAATTCCAAGGTGAGGGTAGAATATACAGCATTTCCTCAAATATTTTTGGTCATAGAACATTATTATTAGTTTTGGAAGTACAGCCCTTAAGATTATAGTATTCCTTGGAACATAATTTGGAAAGCACTGGACAGGAGTCCTAATTTGATTAATCTGGCTATTCCATTCCAAGAAACAAAGGTAATAGTCATGGCTGACAGTGATGGTCCCTTCCTATTATCCATTCCTCTGCTGTTAACACGTGCAGGAGCCGTGTGGTGGAGACTGGACTTGAATAATCCCAATGCTAAGGCTGTCTTAACAGTCCAAGTTCATCTACTCAACAGCTCTGACCCCAGTTTAGAGAAGCACATGCAGCCTCAGTTTGTGTAAGCAGAGTAAAGGTCTTCAGACTGGGGAAGACAAAAATACAGTTTTTGCTAATAGCCACCATAGCCCACCAGAGTAAGGCAAAACAGAGAGAAGTTGAAAGAAACTAGGACCTTGAGGATGTTCTGGAGCTCCTGGATCAAGCCTTGCCTGAAGGCCATATGGCTGCTCAACTTCTGATAGGTGACCCAATGCATTTTCCTTTGTCCTTTCAGTCAGTCTGTGATAGGTTTTAGGGAGCTTTGGTGGTGCAGTCGTTAAGTGCTCAGCTGCTAACCAAAAGGTCAGTGGTTTGAACCCTCCAGCTGCTTCTCAAGAGGAAGATGAAGCAGTTTGCATCTGTCGTGGAAATACCACGGGGCAGTTCTACTCCGTGCTGTATGGTTGCTGTGATTCAGAACTGATTTGATGGCAATGGGCTTTTGGTGGGTTTTCTGCTCCTCACAATGCCCTCATCATTCTGCACCCAGGACTCAATAGGAAGAGCTTGGTTTGGGCTACGAGGGCAGGAGTGAAAACAAAGCCAAAGGGACGGTGACACAGCCCTGTCCCACCAGGGATCTCACAGTCTGCTTGGTGGTGGTTTGCGGGAGGTGGCGCGCTGAAAAATTACCAAGAATTTTAGAATACTAAATGTTAGAGTAACATGTCAATAACGAGGAAAAGCATTCCCCTTCATCTGGCTTGTTCTGTCCCTGAGCTAATGTAGCCATAATAGGTAACACTTATTGAGCACCTAGTCTGTGTCAAATCCTGTTGTAAGCACATTAATGATTAACTCAGATTGCCAGCTCCACAACAATCCCCATGGGAGGCATGGTTACCATTCTTTATAGACATGGGGAAACCGAGGCACAGATCAGACAATACTGGTTGAGGTCAAACCATCAACCATGGGTGTTGGTCTGGCTCTAACCTTAGGAAGCAGAAGCTTGGGTGGAGTCAGAGCCCTCGTGTCCACCCTTTGACTGTTGTCCCCTCTCGCATCCTTGTGGTATTTTCATGCAGCTCCTTCTAGACCATTAAAGTCCTTACAACTTCAGTATTGACAGATGACTTCTTTAAAAAGATTGGTTAGGGAAGTAGTACTTATAGAGAAAGTTCTTCTAGGAATGGCTCTACCCCAATCTGCTCCTGCTGCTAGCCCCATCACTGCCCTGACCCTTCTAGGTAGGAATCCACACGGACTTAGGGGAAGAAGGCCCACAGAAGCGCAGGGTCAGTGGCCCTTAATTCCCTCATGGTCTTCTGGCAGCCTGTGCCATTTCCGAGGGTCTCTCAAGGACCCTCCACCCTTGGCAGCAGGCTAGACCCACCCCCTACGGACTGGCCATTGTTGTGTAAGCACTATCGTGGTCTCCCTGGACTCACCGTTGCTCAGCTCTGTCCCAGCCTCAGCAGGGCTCAGAAATTCAGGCACAGGGCTCTGCAGGGCTCTTATCCGTGCTGTGATGGTCTCTTAAGCATCTGCTGGTAAGGGGAGCAGCAGGCTTGAAGCTCCTGCTTTCATCTTCTCCAGCTCTGATCTGACAGTGGTTTCACTGCCCTCCTGCGATCTGACCAGCACCGAATCCAACGACAGTCCCTCTGCAAAGCCTTCCCATCAACTCCCTCCTCAGCTATGCCTGGTCCCTGGCTCCCCTGTGAGCCCTAACATGTCCTAAGGATGCTGTCAGGAGCAGCAGGAAGGCATCAGGGCAGATGCGACAGCTTGGCTCACCCACTATATATCCCAACTACAATTCTGTTCTAACATTTCAAAATCAGAAGGCAGAAGGCTACAGTTCTCAGACTCCCCTACAGCATGGCTTCCAGAGGGATTTGGGGTCACCAAGTCAGATGTACCTGTAGAAGATCTGAATTTGGAGCTGAGGTGTGTGAGGAAAGAGAGAGTACATCAGGGCATGCGTTGTTTGGGAGTGAATTACAGCATGATAGCGTGGTTTTAGAGTCAGCAGCAACAGCAACGTTCTGATTCATCAGGTGGTTTCCTGACTTGCTGGGTTCCTTATTGTCACAAAAAGAGTATGTTTCTGGAGCCAACATCTAGAGGAAGTTTCTGTTATTTCTTGATGGCAGGAGAGGCCACACAACTCTCTCGGCAGCCCAGTTCCATGGCAAGGCTTCAGGAACTGTTCCTGGAAGCTCAACCTAGAGCGTGTTTTATCAGCCCTCTGACAACTGTGTAAACGATTTAGTATCCAGTACTAAATCCAGTTCTGCTTCAGCTAGCTACAGAGGGGTCTGTTGTCTCCAGTCCCTGCGACTATGCAGGAAGTCCTGACTGTGGGTGGAGAGTGCACCTGCTGTGGGCGAGGTGGAGGCAGATGAGAGCAGCCTCCCAGGTACCCTGCATATGTGCCCTCTGGGCAGTTTAAATGTCTACAGCTCTGCTCTATAGAAGCTCTGCAGGGGAGTGGGAGGGGAGAGACTGCTGAGCCTTGGTAAGAGCCTTGATAGAGTCTCTGCCCAGAAGGGTGAAGAGGACCGTGCTGTCGCAGCCAGAGGGTACTCCTGGGCAAGGACAAGCCACAGAGCAAAGCCTGGGCAGGATGGAAGACTGTCTGAGTCACAGATGACAGAATCCCTTGCAGAAAAAACTTTATCAAGGGGTGTAAATAGCTCTCTCTCTCTCTCTCTCTCTCTCTCTCTCTCTCTCTCTCACACACACACACACACACACACACACACACACAATACTGGAAGACCCAAATAAACAGACTGTAGCTGGGTTTCCAAGACAACTCCTACCACCACATCACAAAGCTGGGCTACTGTATCTGCCTCTGCCAGGAAGCTGGCAGGGTCAGACAGCTGCCACCAAGGGTCTGGCTCTAGAACCATCCCATTGCCGCCCTTCTGCCGCAGTTGACTCTAGTGAGATGCACACCTTCACGCCTTACCTCTTTCCTCTGAGTTCCAGATCAACGTTTCATGAGCATTTCATCTAGCAAAATCCCAATTCCAGAACCTGAGGCCAATGCCCACATTGTGTTGACAGGAGTCAGGAGGAAATACAGTTTTCAGTTTCCCAGCTTCTATTGGTACAGGAAGGAAAGTACAAGGGAGGGTGGCAGGGGACAGCCAGCCCACTGTGCCTACCACAACACACATCTCTTTCACTCTCTCTTTCTTGTGAGCTCACAAGTAGGGAGCAGGGTCTTGGGTTCTTCAGCCCCTCCTGTAATGTCAGTAGAGGTCATGGGGTAAGGACCGTGGGGACCAAAGCCACCAGTTAGGATTCTTGGCTATTACCCTTCACAACCATCTCCAAGCAGTGTCAACAGAAAATGAATTTTGTACGGGATATCTGCTAAGTTACAGAGTTGCTAGGAAAGCCAGAGACCCAGACTTGGCAGCCATGCAATCGGGAGCAGTGGCCACAAAACCATGCTGCAGAATTGGACTGCAGAGACACCTCTGCCACCGCAGCAGGCTCAGACATCACTCAGAACTCCACCATTGCACAGGACATGCTCCCTAGAAGTCCCGCAGGCTCTGTGAAGCTGATGTGCCTGCTACCACTCTTGCCTAGAAAGACTACTCAGGTGCTCCTGTTTGGGCCAGTTTCTTACTGGTGGCACTTGGATCACATTGCTGTGTCCTGGCTACAGGGGAGTAAGGAGTCTGGGAAAAAAGTATTGGGATTCCACAGTGAGACACGGGAACTCATGGACAGGGGGTTCCCTCAAAATTCATAAGGCCTGGGTGGCCAAAAAGAATGGTGTATGTCACCTCCAAACTCCCAAAACCTGGACCAGATAGTAGTTAAACCTACAAACTTCGGCACACGGGGTTTGGGGATTGGAGTAGGGACCTTTTGCATCTGCATCTGCCTCACCCCAGCCCCCAGTTCACTTACTTTTCTCCCTCTCCAGTCTGGCTGAGGGTTGTCTGTGTCCTTCACCCTCTTCCCAGCCCTCTTCTGCTCCTGGTGCCAGCACAGCACCTGGTATCTCATGGACATGGGCTAAATGTTTGTGAATTAAGCCAAGCTATCTACATGGTTGGTCCACCTGGCTCCTGTCAACACAACATGGGCATCTGCCTGGCGATGGGGCCCTGTTTATTTTCTACCCAGAAACTCTGTAGATGCAGAGAGAAAAGGCCATGTCTTTGCAAGCTTCCCAATAAACTGTCTTGATGGGAGAGAAAGAAGAAATAAGAGCATAAGACAAATACCAGCTGATGCTGGGCAGGAAGTGGCCCAGCAGTGGTTCGAGGCCCCAAGTGGAGTCAGGCTGCTTGGGTCTACATCCCACCACCACCACTGATTCAATTTGGTCAAACAGCCTATCCACTCTGGGCCTTGATTTCCTCACCTGTAAAGTACACACCTCAACGCAGTGTGTGTAGTATACATTAGTTAATGCAAGAAAAGCCTCAAAACAGGCCTAGCATTGAGCACATGCAAGGTATGGTAAAGTGCCTTCTGTGTGCCCACTGCAGTGCTGCTTGCGTGCATAACCTCATTTAAGCCTCACACCTACCTGTGAGGCCACTTCCATCACTAGCGTCCATGCTTAAGGCTCAGTGAGAAGTCACTTGCCTAAGGTCACATAGCTAGTAAGTGGCAGAACTATGATCTGAATCTGATTTTGTCTGGTACCAGAGACTCTAACCCCAAAGCCCAAGAAAAAAAGGAGGGAGGTGGTTTCTGCAACTGAGCTCAAGCTAAGCACACTCCCCACTGCACGGCAACACCAGCACTCCTGGTTCGTGCCCCTACTATGTCGTGGCACTACACCCAGCCTGGGGGGCTCTGAAAAGACTGGGCTGTGGTCCCCACCCTTGCCACAGTCAAATACTTAACAGCCCATGGTGGCGAATGAGACAGATGTTGTTCTGGTCCTCACAGAGCTGGCCAAAAGGCACTTGGCCCAGCCTAGGGAGCCAGAGTGACTCCCTGGAGATGAAACTTTTCTTAAAATTTACCTTATTGGGTACAACTTGTGGTAATAAAATGTACCCATTTGAAGAGAATAGCTTGATGAATATTGAGTTTGTAACCACCATACCCCAGTCAAGATGTAGAACATTCCCATCATCCCAGAAAGCCTCCCTCAGGCCCCCCGTTTCCAGTCAATCCCCCTCAGTCCCTAAGCCCCAGGCAACCACCATAGAGTAGGGCTGGGCTTTATGATCAGTAAGGACTACCCAGGAAGGGAAAGATGGGAAAGGCACAAAGGAATAAACCTCACGATGATTTCAGGAAGCCATGAGCAATTTCCACTTACTGGAGTCCAAAGAGCAAACCAGAACACTAGGGGATGAGGCCAGAAAGGTGGAAAGGAACCTGTTATAGAAGGCCTCATACATGTGGAGGGAGCTAGGGCTTCATCCTCTGGCCCAGAGACCACAACTCCGGAAGCCAAAGGGGCCAATCACGAGGACCTAAGAGAGGGAAGCAGGCCATGTGTAAGAGAAAGCGCAAATGGTTCTGGGGACAGGGTGCAGTAGGGAGTGGTGGAGACTGTGGCCAACTGGAGAGCACAGAGGTCCCCCTGCTCAGTCCCATTCCACTGTGGCTCACTGAGATTTGGGCCTAGTGGAATTTGTTGTCTTTTTGTTTGTTTTTAAGTAAAGCCAGATACACAGATTTGTGTATAGCACTTGATTTCAAAAACGACCTCTTCAGGGAAGGAAGAGTGTGTTGTCACCGGGCAAGGAGAGCAGAAGGAGCTGCAGACACACAGTCACACAAATTTAATTTAGATTGTATACTTTTACTCTATCACAATTTAAAAAAAAAAAAAAAAAAGATCTTTTCGTTGAAATGTCCCAGAAATGCTGTCCAGGTCAAAAGGATCTCACAAATGAGAGATACAGGCTATGTGTGACCTGTGAGCCACCTGCCTGAGGTTCTCCTGCAGGAAGTAGAGGTGCTTTCACCAGGAAAATAACAGTTTCTGCCTGTGTCATAAAAAGAGGATGGTGGCAGCTGTGGGACTAATTGATTTAAAGGACTCTCTTGGCAGCTATGAGGATGCCGGGAGGGATCCAGATGTGAGATAATAAAGATGTGAACCGGGACCAGTGGAGACAGAGACAAGGTGATGGACCTAAACTCGGGGACTATGTGAAAAGTACAGTCAGCTGGGCCTGGTGCCCCTTACCCGTCACCCACACCTGCATCCTCCACAAGCACTGGCCATGGTGAGTGTTGCTCACATGGCCCGTGGCCTGGCAAGCTCTTCTTGGCTCATGGGTGTGGAATCCACCAGGCAAGCGCAGCTGCTGAAGGGCAGAGGGTGGTGGTGGTATTGCTCCTCCCCACTTCACCATGCACAGGACCCTGACACACAGTGGGAGACCTAAAGAGACCAAGCCCTGGAGGTATCTGGGGGTAGAATGTTCCAGACAGAGGGAGCAGCAGCTTCAAAGGCCCAGGAGATAGAAGCATTTAATTTGGTGTATTTGAAGACGGAGGAAGCTGGTGTGGCTCAAACAGGGTGAGCTGGAGGGACAGCAGTAGAAGAGGAGTCAGGGTAAGGGTAGACCAGGTCCTCCAGGGATCTAAGCGAGGACGGGAGTTTTTGCATGGGTTAGGGCAGAGTGGCAGCATGACCTGACTTAGGCTGCGTACGGGATAGAGGGGACAAAGCCTCCTGCAGTCCTCCAGAGAGCAGACTAGAGCAGTAAAAGTGATGAAACTCATCTTGCATTTTGAAAGGAGAGCTGGTGAGCTTAGCTGGTAGCTTGGGTTGGGGGCACCAAGGCTGTAGCCGAGGAGGACCGGGTCTGAGCCACAGGTGGAGCTGCCATTGCAGAAGGTAAATCTTCAGGGGAGCAGCCTTTCTTCTGGTGGTGGGGTGGGGTTGGGAATCTGAACACAGCAGCAGCACAGCTACGAAAATGGTCAGGATTCTACACCCAGAGACAGCCCTGGGCTGAGTATTTTGTGTGCATTATCTCATTTAATCTTCCCAACAACCCTGTGGCCAAACAGTCGCTTAACGTATTACTCTGCATTCCTTCTACTAGTTCTGGCCTCCCTCCCTTCCCCACCACAAAAATAAACACAAAAGCAAAAGAAGACAAACTTGAAAAAGAAAAATCTACGCGTGGTCTGGCCCCTGGTACTATAGAGGTAGAGAATGCAAGTATCTTGGAGTCTGACTTTTCCTGGCTTTTGTCTGAGAGCCTGAGCTCAAAGATGACCTGTGGGGCTGGGGTCAGGGTCATGGGTGGGGCACAGCGAAGCAGGGCCTCTAGTCAACCTTCAGAGGGGCTGCAAGGCACTCACAGCCTCCACAAGATCCCCAAGGCAGCACAGCGCGGGTCAAAGAAACCAAAGGTACCTCATATAACATGCGACAATGAAAAGCGACAATGGACGACGGTGCATCTCTGATGAGGAGTTCAAGGCTGACTAAGAAAGGATTCCTTCCCAGTCCTTGTGAGATCGGGCTGAGGTCGGATTATTCTACTTGGAAATGATAGTAAATCCAGCCAGAGTGGCTTAAACTCAGCAGTGTTTAGATGTTGACTGGCAGACTTGGTGGCTTGCATCTCTTCCCAGCTCCATGATCAATTACACTGAGTTGGTAGCTTGAACTAGCCATGGTAGGAGTGTTTACAAGAATTGGCAGACACCATGTATGAGATAGTCTTTCCCCTGGAGAGCCTATTGTTAAACATTTACTTGTCCACTATTGCTTAAACTCTCCTTCTCAAAGTGTGTGTGGCTCATAGCACTGGAATGTCCAGGGCTGCCTGTGGGGCACCCAAATGTCCTCACCAGGGCTCAGACTTTCTCTCCCCATCACGCGTCCCAGGTTCTGCCTGGAGCGGCAAGACGGCTACCTGGCTACCTGTAGCCCCAGATCCCGGAGCTCTTCACTCAGACGTCTCAGCAGACGAAAAGGCTCCCCTTCCTAACAATCCTAGCAAAAGTCCCATAACTGAGCTTCATCTGTCCTGTGTGATCATCCCTGAGCCAATCACCATGAATGGCAGGAGACTCATCTGTCCCATGCAGTCATGTGCTCATCCCTCAGCCAATCACAATGAATGGGAGGAGACTCATCTGTCTCGTGCAGTCACGTGCTCATCCCTCAGCCAATCACCATGAACGGGAGGAGACTCATCTGTCCCGTGCAGTCACGTGCTCATCCCTCAGCCAATCACAATGAACGGGAGGAGACTCCTCTGTCCCGTGCAGTCATGTGCTCATCCCTCAACCAATCACAATGAACGGGAGGAGACTCCTCTGTCCCGTGCAGTCATGAGCTCATCCCTCAGCCAATCACAATGAATGGGAGGTTGAAACTGCCAGTTGGGTGAGCCTGACCGAGTCCCTTGCCAGAATATGTGTGCGTGGTAGAGGAGGGATGCCTACACAAACCCACACACTGAGAGAGGCAGAAGATTAGTTCTTCAAAGGAAAACCAGGAGCTCATTAGTGGAAGAACAGGAAAAGATGTCAGGGCCCCAAAATGAACAGGATCCACTACACCTGGCAAATTCATACTAAGTGACCAGCCCAAGGTCACCCAGCTAGCTTTGGATTTATGTCATCAAGACCCAGTGACGTCACTGTCCTGTCTTCTTCATGACTACCAAGCACTGAGCTTCTCACTCTTCCACATCCACAGCCCAAGTCAGATCCAGAGACAAAGGGCTTTCTCTACTTGGGGGACTTTACTTTTCAGGAGGAAACATTTCCTGAAGCCCCCAACAGATTTCCCCGCATTTCATTATCTAGGAGTGTGTCGCATGGCCACTTCTCAACCAATAATTTTTCACCTCTGAGGTTGCCACACGGACACTCACACAACACTGGGGGTTGCTCAGCCAGGAAGGGGGCCAGGGGTCAACAAGGCCAGCCAGGGGAAAGAAATAACACTGCAGACAGCAATATGGCCTGCCACAGGGAGACAAGAATTGAGGTGAGGTTCCTCGGGCTTGGTCAAAGAACAGAGAGAGCATTCTTGCTTCAGAGGCTGGGGTTTGGGGACAGCTGTGATCAGCCTAAGCAGGGCTTGTTCAGACATCTTTGGTATACGCCTATTGTCTCAGAGTAATTTCTAGCTGCATTTCTTTATCTTACTTCTTGGAAGGGCCCTAGCTTAGGTGATAAATCAAATGCCCTAGAAAAGGAGTCCTGTGGGGTCCTTCCTGGATGGCAATGGGAGAGTTGAGCCATGGGGTTACTGGGTTCTCCACAATTCTGGAACATAGGGAGATCTCCAGGCTGGAATCCAACACAAGGAGTGCTTCTGCCAGAGTTGCCCAGAAGCCTCTTCACCAGGCTCCCAGCTCAAGATGAGAGCCAGGAGCGTGGAGCTTGGAGGTGGGAATTTGATTCCCAGCTTTGCTCTGAGGTTCTCATGTTCCATACTGAGGCACGCAGGCACAGCTTGCCCCAAAGCCTCTCCCAGGTGGCTGGAGATGAGGCTTCACCTTCCTGGAGCCTTGTTCCCAAGGCAGGTGGGGCCAGTTGTCAGGTTGGACAGGGGATGTCTCAGCCAAGGCAGTGGACAGAGGGCAGTCAGTGGCACAACAGAATCATGGGTGGCAAGACCTGTGTCTTTGCTGGAGACATTGGGAAGGCTTCAAAGGAGACTCACAGGAATGCTGAGAAACAGGAAAGCTTAGGGACCTAGGGCAGTCTTTTCCAACTGCAGATTGCCACCCATGAATGAGTCAAGGCGTCAGTTTATGGATTGCAGAAAGCTTTTTTTTTTAAAGGGAAGAAACGGAAAATATCAGAGAATAACACAGGTAGTGAGGAAAAGTATTGGTTCATAAAACGATGCTTCAGTTTTAAGTTTTACAAAGGCACACATTGTGTATATTGTGTCCTAACGTAAAATGCATTGCAAACAGAGAAGCCAAGTTGTCTGCCCAAGGTCACACAGCAAACCACTGCAAGGACCAGGCTGTGGAATGAGAGCTCTGATTTGCAGCCTTCCCACTGATTCAGCCAGCGGCTGCCTTTAGTTCAGACACTGTTTGCTGGGAACAGGGCTACATACTGGGCCACCTGGATGACTAAGACATATTAACCCATCATTTTAATGCAAGAGGTGCCTTGGGAACCCAGAGGAGGGACTTAGGGCCCAATCTGGGGGTGAAACCCTGAGAGTGGTGAGGGGAGAAGGAAAAGGATCAGGACAGAATTTCTAGAGGGAAAGACCTATATAATTTCTAGAACCCCATGGACTTGCGATGTGTTTGTTTCACCACGTAGAGAGAGTCTTCTAGGTATTAGAAGGCATGGCTTAGGCAAAGGGGGGGTGGTGAAAAAAGTGGACATGTAGTGTGGTTTTAAGGGTACTGGAGAGGATACTAATCTATCCGAGGCCGAAATCATTTTGGGGTACTTAAGGTTGTCCTAGGAAATCCTGGTAGCATAGTGGGCTAAATGCTACATTTGCTAACCAAAAGATCAGCAGTTCAAATCCACCAGGCACTCCTTGGAAACTCTGTGGGGCAGTTCTACTTTATTCTCTAGGGTTGCTGTGAGTTGGACCCAACTAGACAGCAGTGGGTTCAGTTGTTTTCTTTTTTTTTTTTAAGAGGTGTCCTTGGTTCACTGCTTCCCTATACTCTTAACTTCATTGAAAGCATTTACTCCCTTACCCCTATCCCTTTGGCTCCAGGTGGGGAGAAGGACCCCCCAAAGCAGCCAAAAGCTCCTGCCTGACCTCTGACCCCCACAGAGGCTCCACTGTGGCTCAGGGTCTCTGAGCTATCCAGCCTGTGGGCTTCTCTGTGTCACTACCTGGCTGGGTGCTCTGGGAGTATAGAAATAGTGTGTGCAGAATCCTAGAGATGAAGGACAACCGCTGACAGGATGAATCAAAGTTGTAGGGCAGACCACAGGACAGCTGGGCATATGTCTCCCTGGGCCCAGCCCTAGCTGGGGAAAAATTTTATTGTGTTTCTGGTGACCCCTGCCCCCAGCTCCCCACCCCTGGAGCAGACCCTCTTCCCAGGTACCCCAGAGCTGAGCAGCTCCAGAAATGGTGGTCACTGCTGTCTCTTAGGCTTTCCCCATGGAGACGTTCCTGGGCGTGGGATAGGGCAGGAGGGAACAGGAAGCCTAATTAGTGCAAAGTGCACTGGTCTAGGACTTCCCTATCTGCCACTGACTAGCTGTGTGACTTGGAGCCAGCTAACTCCCCATTCTGGACCCCAACGTCCCTCATGTATGCATGAAGAAAAATCCCTAAAGTCCTCACTAGCCCCAGAGGCCAAAGAGACTCTTTAATCTCAACCCTTTCCTCTGGAAGTTCTTCTAAATGTCTCTTCTGCAACTTCTAGCTCACTGCAAAATGCATGAGCAGCATTCTCTATGCTTCAGGCTCCCCTGCAACCTTCCCAAGGCTTCCCTCACACCCACCTAGGCTCCCTTCTGCCACCTGCCCCACTGAGCCCTCCCGCGATGCCCAACCTGGATGGGCAGTTTGATGGAAGTGCTGGGGGAAGGGAGCCACTAATGGCTGTTGATGATGCTTCGCAGTGCCAGCCAAAGAGTTAATCACGGAGGCCCAGAAGGATGAATAGTTCATAAAGTTGAAGCTGCTGTGAATTATTTCTCCTCCATTTGTTTAAGAGGAAGAGTGATGGGAAGGCTCAGCGCACGGGGATGCCCTAATTAGTGTGGGAGTGCCTCCAAGCACTGCCTCACGGGGCACACTCAGAAGGACTGGATCCTCTCACTGCCACTTCCAGCCCCAGCTGGGCCTGGGGGCACTTGGTCGGGCTTGTTGGGGGGCCCAGGGTGTTTGCCTTCTCTAGTCCTGGCAACAGTTCTGGACTAGATAACATGATCTGAGGTGGAGGTTAAGTACCTATGGGCCATCTACCACAACACAAACCGGTGCCAGGTAATCCTGAGGGGTCCAGGAATCAAACTCTGACTCTACCACAAGGAGTTCCCCCCTCTAGCCAGGGTGAGTGAGTAACCACGGGCGCCACAAACTTCCAGACAGACTCCAATGGGCAGCCACCAAGTGTAGCCACAATGGGCAGGAGAGGTAGGTGTGGGCACAGCAGTGAGACATTTACTAGACCACCATCCCTGCCCCTCCTACCTCTCACTCCACCCTGACACACACACACACACACACACACACACACAAGGCTACAGAAGGTAGGTGGATGGGAAATGCTCTCAGGAACTCCCTCCACACACGCCCCACACCCCCAGCTCCTGTCAGCGGCAGCTCCAGGGCCCCTGAGAAGAACAGAGAAAACAGGCAGCGAGCTTTGTCCTGTCCAAGTATTGTTTGAAATCGTCTTACTTTTTTTCCTGAATTGCCTCACAGAGACTTGTGAAGCTCCTGAGGATGACGTTACTACAGCCCCAGAGCCCTGTCAGCCTGGGTCGAGTTTCTCAGCCTGAACAACCACCTCCTTTCCTGGCAGCCTTTCAGTAGAAGAAGGGACAGGGCTGCACAGAAGAGGGTGGCCCACTGCATTCGGACCCCATGGGGCCCTGAGCCTGCCTGGCCTGTTCTGGAAGCTGGTGGGACTGGGAATGCCCAGGCCCCAGCAGCCTGGGATGCCTTGGAGCAGACCCAGCTCTCTGGGAATGGTCCCTCTCTGACCAGGGGCTGGTCTGAATCTTGGCCTGAGGCCTCTCCAGCCCCTTCTCCTCACGGACCTCAGCCCTGGCTCCATGGAAGCCTGTTCTCCTTCAGTGTTCACTGATGCCAGCCTGGACCTACTCCTGGTGGCCACACTGAACAGATAGGGAAGCTGAGGGGGCCAAGAGAGAGATGAGAGCACAAGGTACAGACTGGGGCCTGAGGCAAGTAGAAGACTGTCCCTACTGCTACCTCCATTGTCCCCGCTTCCCAGACTGTCACATCAACCTTCATTTTATAAGAAACTGAGGTCCAGGGTGGAGGACGCTCTTGGGTGGGGAGAGTCAGGCATCTATCCTGCACTGTCTCCACCACTGTCCTACCTGCCGTTGGGTCCATCTCTTTCCTTCTCAGGACCTCAGTCTCCTCATCTGTAAAATGGGCATTTTAGCCTTGGTGACCTCTTGGGTCCATTCCTGATTCCCATGGGCCTTCCTTGGTGAGCTGCATCTTCTCAGTCCTTGGCCTAGATTCCATCTGGGCCCTAACCAGCTGTGCCGCCTCAGGCAGGATCTCAGCATCTCTGACCCTATTTACTCCCCTGTACAACAAGATAATACCCCTTGTCCTCCATATCCGCCACCTCATACTCCTCACCCCTCACCTTGGACCTATTGTTAGGGTTAAATGTCCCCAAGGGTGAGACTGTACCCTGAAGCCATAAAGCTCCAAGCAGTTTGAGGCAAAGGAATTATGCAGTGGTAATTCTGGGCTCTCAACCTTGAGGCTTAGCTCTTTGCAAGTTAGTTGACCCAGTACCATTTCATATTTGAATGTCAGTCAGCAGGCCCTGCACTGTCCGGTTTGTCCCAGGCCTACCACTACCTGTTCTCTCAGGTTGGCCAGCCTGCAGCATGTCTGTCTGCCTTTGTGCCTCACCCTGACTTTGGTGGTATCAGAGTTCTCACTCCCAACCGCCAGCTTCTTGAGCCTTGTGGAAGGCCACACAGCTGGCCGTCATCTGAACACACAGCTAGCAGGGAGCCTTGCCTGTCCCAGCATACAGCAGGCCGCCTCTGCCTCCTGTCTCCCAACCCCAGACACCCTCCAGTGGCTGGCACCCCAGCCTCCTGGACCTGAAAGTAGAAGGGGTCCACAGGTGCTACCTGCAGCCACAGCTTAGGAGAGATTGTCCAGCTGGGCTCTGAAGTAGCTGCACTGTTTTCCCTTTCTCCATTTAGAAAGTGGTCCAGGTCTCCCCCAGGCTGAGCCCCTCCCCAACTCTGCACCTTGGCTATGCTCCCCAGACCTTAAAGAATATTTAACCACCTGTTAAATGATTTATCCCATTGAGGCTCCAGAGCTCAGGGCATCTCATGGGCCTCCTCTAGAATTAACTAGAGCCATAAATCAAAGAGACATTTGAGAAATTTCCAGCTACCCCAGACAGCAAGCAGCGGCTCTGGACCAGATGAGGGTGAGGGGTGGGTAGGGAGATGGCATTTAGGATGGAGAGACAAGAGTGCCTGGCTAGGAGCAGCCTCCAGGCCAGCTAGGAAAAAGAGGTGGTGGCCAAGGACATCCTGCTTGCACCACGCTTCCTGGGAACTGAAAGCACGTCCTCTCGGGCTCCTCGTGTGTCAACTGTGGACAGCACAGTCACACACATACATGCAGAGCCCTCTACAGTTGCCAACAAGCTTTCTCACCCATTGTTTCATCTGATTTCAAAATAGCCCAGAGAGACTGGTGCTGGGAATGAGTGCTGTGATGACAATGGTGGCTTGTGGGCATGTGCCACTGAAGGGAAGAACAGCCTGGCTATGGGCAGCCCATGTGTGGACAGTGTGGTGGGGATGCAGGGACCAGACAGAGGCTTGCGTTGAGTAGGGCAATGGAACACAGAGCCATAAGACCAGGCGAAGCTGTGTCCCAATTACAGAGCTGTAGTGAGCAGAAGTTAATACTACACATCGATCGGTGTGCTAAACTCAGGTGGATACATCAGTAAACCCCTCACATACCACAGGAACCAAAGAGGCAAGTCATTTTCAAAACCCCGTTTTACAGATGAGAAAATTGAGGCTAACAGACCTGACCAAGGTCGCATAGCTAGCAAGTGCTGGAGCCAGAAATTGAACCCAAATCAGTCTGACTTCAAATTCTGTGTTTTTCTTCACTGTCATCTCCACTAAAACTCACTGGGCACTTAGCAGTGTGCCTGACATTCCTAAGGGCTTTTGTTGCCTGCATTATCTCTGATAGACCCCACCATGGCCTAGGCAGTTGGTGTTCTTATTCTCTCCATTTTACAGATGAGGAAACTGAGGCCCTCAAACTCTCAGCTGTAAGGAGCAGTGCTAGGGCTCACACCTGGTCAGACTGACTCCAGAACCTCTGATCAGTGCCTTGCACCTAGTATGTCCTCCTATGTTTGGAGCCCCAGAGCCAGAGGCTCAATACTGAAGGCTTGGCGCCAGTTCCCTCCAGACCAGACAGAGGCAGAGAGGGACTGTCAGGCCCCGTCTTGGAGGGGCAGGTGACTCTCATGCCGAGTAGAGCTCAAGTCAGATTCTCAAAACCAGGCAAGAAGCAGCATGGTGCTCAGGCAAAGAGGCTGAGAGTTCTATGCCCTGATTTCTGTGGCTGCTTTTCTGCCTCCTCTGTCACCCCAATCCCCAACTGGGGCTTTTAGTTGCTTGCCCCACTGGGCCCCAGGCATCCAACCATGAGTGGCTTCGAGGCAAAGAGGTGGGCTCCATCCAGCCAAGAAACAGCAGGCATGTGTGTTGTGATAATCCTTCTGAAGCAGGAAGAGGTGGCCCTGAATCACCCATCCTCCCATCCCTCAAGAGCAAAGGCTCTGATCCCAGCAGCAATGGCCTCCCTACCTGGCTGGCAGCCAGGGTCCGGTGGACAAGCTGCTGCATTTTCAAATAGAGTCATGTCCCTACCAATCCTTTGTCCCATAACCCTTGAAATGCCTACTTTGGGCACCCAGATTCTGTCTCCCAGTCTGCTTCACTCTGCAAGGGCAGAACAAGTATCCCTTCTTGCTTCATGAGCCTAGTTTGGGGTTTGAAAAGTTTGCGGCTCGGAAGCGTTACTGGTAAAGATTCCGTCGGTTCTCATCTTCAGTGTAAGACAGAATTCAAACAAGGAGTGATCCACACGAAAAGCCTAGCCTGCAAAAGAGCTGTGATGGCAGATAGTGCACTTGATGAAGGAGCACTGAGCGGCTACTCAGAAAAGGCCTGTGGGTCCCTGTCCCTTCCTGCTCCCGAGTTTTATACCCTAGCTTTCCCCTCTCACTGGGACTTTTGTTCTTTTTGCTCACTGGTCCCTTCTTCTGGTGGTTTGAATTATTGCATGATTTGGCCGTTGGGTGGTCCCAGGTCCCCCTGGCTGGCAAATGCTGGCACCTTTGTCCTCTTGAGTGGCGGGCAGATGTCGGTGCCTTTGTTTTCCCCAGCTGCCAGGCACTTACTGGTTCTTTTGGCAGGTAAATACTGGTGTTTCTGCCTGCGCCTGGTTGTTTAACCTTTGTACTCTAACAGGAAGAGGGATATAAAAGGCCTGCTGGAATCAGAGCAGTCTCTAAAGGGCCCTGTCCAGTCACTCGGGATTGTGGGATGGGGTGGGACAGTGGCATTTAAAACACTAACACCCCAGCAGCAAGGGGGTGGAGGTAGGTCAAGGCATCCTCTGGACAAAACGGCCGCTTTTACCTCATTCTCACCGCCCCCTGTACCTCCCCTGATCTCCACGAGCCTTCAGGTCCTTTATGCCTACTCCACATGGTCCGAGGTTGATGCTTCCAGGCAGCTGGGATGAGCCAAGACTGTTCTGAAGTGGAGGAGTTCCTGCAGGTGGTAGCTCCTTTAGCGCAGGGAGCCCGCTGCCTGATTCCCACCCAGCCTGGAGGCCTGTGGCCCAGCCACAGCCCTTCAGCTACCCCCTCCCAGAGGGTAACAAGGAGACTAGTGCCCCTGGTATATGCTCAGGGTACATCCCGGACTCCCCAAGCTTGGGGGCCTGGCCTGCTGGGAAAAGCCAGACACCCGATTGGGACCCACTGGTGGTGAAGCAGGGCAGCTTCGCCCACTCTGCAGGCCTCGTGCAGCCCTCTAATATAAATTCTTCCCCAATAAGCCCCAAACCTTCCTTTCCCCACAGCTGATTCCTTTCTCTGCCTCAGTTTTTGTGGCCAGATCACATCTGATCTTGATATTCAATGTAAGTGTCACAGAGGCTCAGGGACCCACTGTCATCACAAATGTGAAGACTGAGGGGACAAGACAAGTGACAGTCAAGGTCTGTGTCCCCAGTACTGGCACAGCGTGGTACTCAGCACACAGTGGTGAATAGAGCCGGTGGCTGCTTTGCAGAGACCTGACCCAGGTACACCAGGCCTTGGCGGGACTTGCCTCCTCGTTCAGACCCTAGGATCCCCTTCAGCCACCACTCCTCCCACCCCCACCAAGCTACAGGCTAGGTAACATCTTATGTGGAGTTTGGGAGGACTCCTCCTGCCTCCAGGGCCCCTGAGAGTGGACTTAGGAGTGGACATATGAAAAAAGGGCATTCTAGGCAGAGGAAGCCACAGGTGCAAAGGCCCAGCTGTGGAATGCAGTGGGGGAGGGTGTACGGCACTTTTGAGAAAGGGAGGACTCTGTGGCTGAAGCAAAGGGCAACTGGGCCCTGAGAAGTCACTCTTAGAAGCCCCAACTACGAGTGACAATATTGAAATATACCCCAAGCTGATGAAACATTGCAGGGACTTCCAGACAAGGGAAGAGAAAGGTCTTTCTCCCTTTAACTTCAGAGACACATCAACTGGCATCCATCTGCGCCTGGTGAGGGGGAGGTCTAAAACGTCATGCAGAAGGACAGTAGGCAGACCTTAGACCTCTAGGCTAGAAATAAAGTCGCTGCCCCTTTTTGTGATTTCTGTCATTGGACCCCAGACTCACCTGCCCCAAGAATGGCTTTCAGAGGCCTGGCCGGCTCTGATACACAGCTCAGCAGGCATCCTGCTGATAATAAGCGCATGTTATTAACATACTGAAGCCCTGGTTGCACTGTGATTAAGTGCTGTGGCTGCTAATCAAAAGTTGGATGTTCAAATCCATCAGCCACTCACTGGAAACTCTATGGGACAGTTCTGTTCTGTCCTGTCCTGTAGGGTTACTATGAGTCGGAAGAATGAGTGGGTATCTGGTCCAGCTCTTCTCTCCTTCACCTCTGAGGGCCACTATACTATGACTAGGGTCATTCAGCCACTCCCGCATAACAGACCGGGGTGGGTGTGCTGCAGCCTTGATCCCATGCAGTCCCATGTAATAGTCTGCACTGCAGCAGAGAGGTCTCTAGAAGACCCTAGGGGCACAAAGGAAGCAGGCAGGTAGTCATAGTGATTGGGGGTGTCATCCACAGAGCCCCTTGGGACATCTCCAGTGCTGGTCTCCTCTAATGCAGCTCCAGGGCTCAGATGAAAGGGGGAGAGAGGTAGGGTCTGCAGTCAAACCCTGTAAGGATAAACGTTTATGTTACATGAGGCTACAACTGAGCAGAGGGCTGGGGGACAGCAGGAGGAATCAAATGCCTCACACAAATATAAAGCTCATCTATTTTCTAGCTTACAGTCGTGTGTAGCTTTTCATGGTCATGTTGTTCCAGTTCTCCACTTTGCTTGTCATAATTTAAGAAGATAACACATGAAGAATATCAGCAATGAACCTAAAGCATAAGAACCACTTGAAAGCATGACAGCCAGTGTTGCTCCGTGAGAGGAAAAATGACCCGTCTAGGGCCCCCCTAAGGTCAGGGATCAGAGGTCATAGGCCAGAGGTCAGGGCAGATTTGGGACTGGAGGTCACATGCCCGGTTCCCCCTTTCCATTCCTCCCTGTGCTGCCTCAGCACCAGTCTTGGCCTTCAACACAGTAATCCCTAATTCAGAGCCCAACCTAACCCCAACCCATATGCCCCAGTCCTTGACTAAGCAGCATCAAAATGCAAAGCTCAGGTGAGTTCCAAAGCCATGCTGCTTACCTTGAATTTAACAGCAATCCTAGTTCTGCCCCAATTCACAAATGGACTTTGGTCTGTAAACCAACTCAAACCCTGATGGGCTCCATCCCTCACCAGTCCCAGGTGCTGCCTGGAAGCACCATAGAATTTTAATATAACAGGAAAAGGGTGCAACCAAAAATATGCACTGGGCAAGGCCCAGGAGAAGGCCCGGCACAGAGCTACAATGCTTCAAAAGGACATACTTACCCTCCTAAGAACAGGTGTCCACTCTCAACAGCCAGGAAATGGTCTATGATGTCTCTCTTGGCTGGCCACCGCTCTGCTCTTGGCCACCTGCAGTTGCTGCTCTTCTCTAAGCTGGCTGTCGCTTCTTGATCAGTTCTTGGCCAGTTGAGATCCTAACTAGCATAATTCTTAAGTAGCATGATTGTCAGCCAAGTTTAGAAGGACTTGCAGTGAGGGGCTTCTATGTCCCAAAGGAAAACACCATCCATTCCATCTCTGGATGGAAAATTTTCCCATACGCAGAATGTATAACCCAGTACAAACCACAGGTTGCATCACCTGGGAGGCTGTGTGGACCTCAGAACAGCCAGCCTGGGAGTCCCCACTGAGCCACAGTAAGATAGTGACCAAGTTAGTTAACCTCTCACCACTCTCAATTTCCCCATCTGTAAAATGGGACCATTCAGCTACCTCAAATTGCTGCTGAGTGTTAAAATCTGACATAGGCTACAGGGTCCCAGGCTTAGCGCTTGGTTCACAGTAGCTGCTGTGACTGACCCTGGGTCCCTTTCTCTGCCCACATCACGCTGTCCCTGGGGACAGGTCAGTGCCTTCAGTACCTTCTTTCCCACAGCTGCCTCTACAGCCAGCAAAGACTCAGGGTCACCCACTCACGCAGTTCTGGAGTCTGGCCTGAGGAGGGCCTTGTTCACACAAACAGTGGTAGGATGCGAAGATTAGTAACCTAAGTCCTCAGGAGCCACCCAGAAGGATAGTCAGAAGTCTTCACCCCTGCTGACCTCTGGAACATTCTGGTGGCATTCCAGAATATCTGGCAAAATCCTAGAGCCTGTTTGGGAATGCCCAAAGCCAGGAGTTACCCTGAAGGCTAAGGAATAAGGAGTGACCCTGGGGCATAGGGGCCAAGCAGAGCAGCTGAAGAAAGAGCCCCACCCTGGGGTGGAGAAGGAGGAGGGTGGAGGTCCAGACTGGGAGCCAGGCAGAGCTCCTGGACCCAGACTGAGCAGCAGCCAGGGTTCCTCCGGGCAGGCAGAAGGCAATCCCACCAGGAGATGACTACTGGCCAGATGGCAGAGGGAAGCACCACTTGCAGGCTCCACTGGGAAAATTAATTAAGCCTTCAATTAGTGTGGGCCTGCCCCTGCCGGCTCCGAGGGGCAACCCAGGGCCCTGGCTACCCTGCCTAAGAAGGGCGTTAATAACTCACCCTGTAAGGAACTCAGCAGAGACACAGATACAGGGCTCTGGGTAAAGGGGGGGGCAAGGTGCCTCCTTGGATCCCCTTATCCACTGGGAGTCGTACCATTGGCTGCTGGCGGCCTCTCAATAGCCATCTTGCCCCTGGGGGACTCAAGCTTCCTGCATGATTTCCAGCAAACAAAAAACCTGAATGTTAGCTGTCAGCACTGGGTGACACCGAAAATATTCATTTCAGTATTTACTGTGCGGGGACACAGTGCGGGTACTGGGGACAAAGATGAGTGAGACCCCAGCCCCACTGTTCAAGATTTCCTGCTCATGATCAGGTGAAGGAGGCAAGACATGGAAAAGAAGTGAACACAAAACCAGTCATTGCCAGAGCTATCTAAGGACAGCACTGCCAACAGCAGCACCCTGCAAGGAGGTGTGGCAAGAGGGCCCCAACTTCAGTGAGGGAGAGCTGCCCAGAGTATTAAAATACTAGCAGGAGAGGCCAGGATCACAGAGTCTCTCTCCTTGTTTTATGGGTGAACAACCTAGGGCCCAGAGAGGGCAGCCAACTGGTTCAAAGCCACACAGTTATTCCAGGACAGGAAGAACTGGAAACTAAGCTAGAATCTTCCTCTGAGGCTGTGAACAGTTCACCTGTCATGCTAAACAAGGCAAACAGAGACCCAGAGAGGGACTGAATTGGGATTGTGGATAGAGTCCTCCTGCCTCCCCAACCCAGCCCAAGAAAGGCTGGCCCTCTGAAGGGCACTGCAGGGAAAATCCACACTCTTTTCATGTGGGAGAGCTTCGGAGATAACGGCTCCCTCAGGCCACAGGCTCCTCCGGACCTGCCCACCTGCCACTTTGTCCTCCACATTGTCTGCTCAGGACCCAGAACAAGAGTAGAGATGGCCAAGCTCCCACCCTCCGATGCCAGCCAGGACCACACGTTGAAAGCATGGTTCTCTGAACAATCTACATCAGAAGTGCCTGGGGAGCTTGCTAAAATGCAGATTCCTTGGTCCTACCCACTACCCAAGGACTCGACCTCTGGGAGCAGGTCTTGCCTTTTACACTTGAATTTTACAATAAGCATTCCAGTTTGATTGTTTTCATTTTTTTTTTGTTAGTGGATACATAAATACAGAAAAGTGTACAAACGCTAAGTGAATTGTTCATTGTGTTTTTTAAAAGTTACGCATCTGTGTAATCTACAACCAGATCAAGAAATAAAACATAAACAGCACCTCAGAGATCCCCCCCCCCCGCTTAGGCTCCTTTCCAGTCACCAGCCCCCTTCTGACACCTAACAGCTCAAACCAGTCTTGCCTGCTCTGAACTTGATGTATATGAAATTATGAAGACAAGACACTTCAGTGTCTGGCTTTTTTTGCTCAACTTTGCTTGGGAGAGTCACTCACGTTGCTTTATGCAGTTGTGGTCTGTTTGTTCTCACTGGGTGACTGAGTGCTGTTCCCAGCTATGACTGTACCACAGTTTATTTGCAGTCTACTGTCCGTGGACATTGGGCTGCTGCCAGCATTGCGATACCAACACAGGGCTGCTATGAGAGTCTCTTCACATGGATATCTGGACCTTTGTGTATACTTCTGATGGGTCTCTATCTACGAGTAGGACTGCAGCATCAAGGGGTTTGCCAGTGGTCAGCTTTAACAGATACTGACCAGTCATTGTCCAAAGTGCCTGTACCAATTTAGGCTTCCACCTGTCGGATCTGAGAGCTCCCCTTGATCCACATCCTCACATCACCTGATGCATCTCTCTCTCCATTCTTGCCAGTCTGGAGGGTGTGTAGTGGTATCATTTTATTCTTCAGCTTGCGTTTCCCTGATTACTGAAGACGTTGAGCACATTTTCCTATGTTTGTTGGCCGTGGGAGTATCTTCTTTTGTGAAGTGCCTGTTCATATCTTTTGCCAAATTTTTTTTTATTTTAAATCAGATTGTCTTTTCCTTATTTTATAGGAGTTCTTTCTACACTGTATTCAGTGCTTGGTTGAACGTATGTATTGCAGTTATATTTTTCAACTTGGTGTCATGCCTTTTCACTCTTTTATATATATGTTAGATGGATAGATACAAGTTGCCATTGAATTAATTCCAACTCATGACAGCCCCATCTGATCAGAGTAGAACTGTGCTCCATGGGGTTTGCAAGGCTGAGATCTTTCAGAATCAGATCACCAAGACTTTCTTCCAAGTGCCTCTGGCTAAGTGCAAATCACCAACCTCATAATGTCTAAGTGTTGTGCCGCTGACGGTTATCTGTGTATGTATTTTTTGATGCACTAATCATCTTCCTTAGAGAATCTTCTGTCCATCTTCTGTAGGAAACTCGCTGTGACACCTGCTCACTTATGTCAGAGGTGACGCCTATTGAATTGGGCATCATCCACCGTGCAGCGAGGAAGCTTCCTCACTTTCCGTGGGGAAGTTTGCCCTTTGAGTTCCCTCAGTGTGCTCCCATTGTGACCTCCTGCAACAAGCTTGCCTACTCTCGAGCTTCACGTAGTTGGTGCTGTTTTTGCTACATGAGGCCGAGCTGCCAGGAGCAGCCTGGGAAAGACTGTTGGAGCCACCATCAGAGCATCTGGGTGTCCAGCTCCTTGCACTTATCCTTATGGAAACCATATTCCCAGTTTTTTTATGGAGATTCTTCTATGCTTTCCTGAATTTGAGTATCTCACCCATTACTCTGGGTGTTAGGGTCAAGCTTGAGTCAAATTCCCTAATGCATGTTCCAAGAGCACGGAGAGTGGTCACCGGTGGTCTATTGCTGCCACACAAACCTGCACCATCATTTCTGACGCTGTATCCAACAGCGGGTGCTCAGTATTCCAAGGAAGACTATGACACCAGGGCTGAACAGCTATATAATTGACATAAGCACACACGTCAATGGCCAGGATATGGTGCATGGACGACATCTGTGCTGCTTACTGTCTTAAATGCAGTGAGTCTGTTCTCTGCAGGTTGAAGGTGACTACCACCCCATGAGTCGTTGAAAGGTGCAAAGTCTTTGAACCAGCACCATGTAGCTTGGGATGAGCTGAGTCTATGCTGCAAACAGTTGGGGACTTCCCAGATAGATGACTGGCAGGGGGTGAGGGGAGGGGAGACATCCCATAAGACAGCAGTTGCCAGGAAATGGCTCACCCACGAGGTTCCATGATGTCAGGTTGGTATGGAGACAGTCCGTGAGAGCTGGACAAACAGCATATGGGACAGCTGTATACAGAGTCAAAATAGCGTGCCTAGCCCTTGATTCACAGAACAGAGACTTACCAAAGGAGGCAGATGTCCACTGTCACTAAGCAGGGCAACGATCTAAGTCTCACCCAGAAGAGCTAAGGATGCCTGAACAGACCGTGACACAGTTGCTGAACCAGGTCCATTTGTCTACTAGGGTGAGGCATGTAGTGGGGTGTTCCTCTTAGCATGTTATTTGAATATTTTATTACAGTTTGGGTGGAAGCTGACAGAGCACACTAGTTTCCCCTTCAGCACTTGATGCACATTCTGCTTTGTGACATTCGTTGCTTCCCGTCCATGTGACAGCACTCTACCCACTTGCTCCCTGGACACCTTATTTCCATTCCCCCATTCTTCCTGCTTCTTTCTGTTTTCTACACTTTGCTTTTGGGCAAACATAGCCCTTTTTGGTCTCCCATGGGTGACTGGAGGAGCACATTTCTCATGAGTGTCATTGTTCACTTCGCAGGCTTGTCCGCTGTTAATAGCATATTTTCATGGACAGAAGTTCTCGATTTTAGTTAATCATTTGTCCCTTCTCGGGTAGCTTGTTTCATGGGCTGTGTTGAGGTGATTTTATGCACAGAAAAGTTTGAGAACCAATGTTTTGGGGGTGTGGATTGGAGGGCTTCCTGATAGGTGAAAGTTCTTATAACAACTGCCCCCACTTCCGTCTCAGCCTCAAATAGGGGACCCTTCACCATAAGTCTTTCACTTACCAACCACTCACCCTGTTTTCAGGAACTTGACAAGTTGTCACACACATTTCTGTGTGAGCGTTAACCTGGGTCCCGACTCTCTAGCATGTTTGCTGAGAGCTGTCCCTGAAACAGATGGGCCATGGTATAGCAGCCAGGTTGCTACATGACCCTGGCTCCCTGGTCACAGCTGGTTGGACAGCAGAGGTCATTACCAGGCTGAGCCAATCAGTTTCTCTCTCCTGAGGGACACTAGTCTCACTCTTAACAGGAGAAACACAAGAGAATTATGGAAACTGGGGGCCTAGGAATGGGCACAGCTGGCCCCACACTCCCAGAAGCCATAAACACGGTCAGGAGAGGAAGACAGAGGAAGCAAACACATGGAGAGATGCAGAGGTGGGGGGTGGAGTGTGGACACTGTCCAGATTACCACTCACCTCCTCTTTCTTGACCCCCATGCTGCACTTATGCCCTGGGGTCCCCAAAGTCACCTAGTACTGTTTGATTGTTTTAGTTTAGTTTAGTTGTTTGTTTTTTGTTTTAACTTTTTATTGCCAGAGGCTATGCCTCTGTCAAAAACTCTGGTGACATAAAGGTTAAGTGCTACACCTGCTAACGAAAACACTGGCAGTTCAAATCCACCTTGGGACCTCTACGGAGCAGTTCTTCTCTGTCCTATTGAATGGCTATGAGTTAAAGTCCACTCAGTGGCAGTGATTTGAGTTTGGTTTTGGCTTACAGCTCTGCTCGGTTTGCCGTTCCCAGCAGGAATGAATCCAGGCAGGGGCAACAGAGGGAGAGGGGACCCAGGAAGAAAAGACAAGAAAGAAGAGGGAAAGAAGTGAACAAAATGTGGAGGGTGGGGAGGAAGGAGAGAGCCCTCAGGAGCAGCCAGCCCTCGTATAGTGTGAGTAGGGGGGTTTAGAGAAGGACTACTTACCAGAGGTTTGTGCAGGCATCTGGAAAACCAACAAGGGTGGGAATGCTCACGGGAGATGGCACCCTATGATCACCCCTTGACTTAAAGGAGCAAGGGAGAGGGTGACCCAGGAGGACCACCTGCCCGTGGTCCTCTCAGTTCGGCTGCCCCGTCTGAGGGGTTACCATTCCTCTGTGTTGTCTCCCTCTTTTGGATCTGAGATCTCCTGGCTGGTGCCTCCCAGAGACTCAACTGACTCAGACGCCAAAGGGGCAGGGAGCAGCTGATGCAGCCCCTCTCTTGGGCAGGGTGAGGAAGGGAGTTTGGGAGAAGACTGTGGGAAGCACAAGTGCAGGGAGGGGAAGGCCAAGAGCAGAGAGACTGGAGTTTCAAACACAAGCGCATCTAAGGAAGGGACCTGTGAGAGAAGCAGCAGAGGAGGGGCCAGGAGCCTCAGAGGTGGAAGCAGCTAGGGCTTGTTGCCAAGTTTCAAACACCCCTGTGCCTCAGACCTCCAAGTCCCAAAACAGCCCACCCTGCAGAGGCAGACATGTGAAGATGCCCAGCAATGAAGCAAAGGGCAGTCCCCGCCAAGCCCTCCCTGCTCCCACCTCCCCCATAAGCAGGGGAGTAGATCTCCACTGAGAGCAGCTGAACCAGCTTGGCCTCTGATGTGCAGGTTCCTCCCTTTATATGAGTCTCAGCATCCAAAAGATTGGGAGCATAAATCAATGCCAGGCAGAGGAGTCCTGGTTGAAATTCACCAGGAATAGGCATCACTCAGGATCCTACAGTGAATCCATCTCCAAAGAGAACAGTTGGCCCCTAATTGGTTTTTTGTCTAGAAGCAAATGTCACATACTAGAGTGTTTCAGAGTGGGCTCACTCTGTACACATAGGATTAAATCAAGGGGATGGCCTGGGCCAAATGAGGTGGGTGGTTGACCTGTAAGACCCCCAGGGTTGCTTATGCCTCCTCCTGTGCTTCATCCTTCCAAGTTCTGGTCACTTGGAAGAGGCAAGGTGCATGGGCCTCTCCCCATTCTGCAGACAGGTAAACTGATGAATCTGAACTGGGAGAAGAGTCATGCCTGCTAGTCACCTGGCATTCCTGAGTTGGTTCAATCCAATCCAATGCGCTTCAGTACCAGTACTTCTCTGCATGTAACCACTAGAGCTAGGTCAGAGTGCACAATGAAAGGGCACAGTCCTCCAGACTGCCAAGTCTGCCCAAGTTTCAGATGCCAGCCACAAGCTTGGGATCCTCATAACATCCTCACTTCCAACCTGCTGCCTGTAAATTTTAAGGTTTCTCTCTACCCTCTCAGATGCCAGTTGTAAGCTTGGAGGTTCCCAGGCATCGTCTCACTTCCAACTGGCTGCTGCAAACTCAAGGGCTCCCACTATCCCCTCAGGATGCCAGTAGTAAGCTTGGTGGGTCCCAGAGCCACCTCACTTCTGACCTGCTGGTTCCCACTAGGCCCTGGGTTGGATAATTCACTAGAACAACTCACAGAACTCAGGAAAGTGCTACACTTACAAACTGGATACCAAAGAAGAGATTCATGTAGCAAGGATCTGGGAGGGTTCCCAACACTGATCTTCCAAGTACCCTAAAGGTATGCTCTACCCTAACCCTGTCCCATGTGCGTCTACGTCTGTCACCAACCAGGAAGTCCATGGAACTTTAACGTCCACTGCTTTTAAACTGGAGTCTAGTTCCATAGGTGTGATTGATAGGGTCCTTAGACATGGTTGCACTCGACTTCCAGCCCCTGACTCAAGACTCACCTCACCAGAACAAGCTGTTGTGATGATCGTGATCTGGACATTTCAATCACTGAGGCTATTCTAAGATTTTAGGGATTATTCTTTGAGTAAGGTTAAATTGTAAACCCCACACCTCCCTTTCTTCAACCCCAGCCCCTTTAGACTTGTGGGGCTCCTGGTCTGGCCCCCATCATCAGGAAGGTAGGCCTAACTCCCTTACCACCAGCCACCTCCTAGGTGACTATTTTGACAGTTCATTCCAAGCTGCAGCATCGCCAGTTCCTTCAGCAAGACGGGTCCCGGAACAGTGTGAACAGGCCTGGGAAAGCGCTCTCCTAGCTCAGGGAATCCATCACGGAGACAGGCAGCTGCTATAGATCAAAGGGCTGCTCTCTGCCTCTACATCATCATTAGCAGACGGCAGAAGTGGAGGGAGACCGGAAGGCAGCCGCAGAGTGGAGGGTAGGGTCTCTGGGAAGTGGCGTCAGCTCTGGAGAACACCTGATGGGTATGAGAGACCTGATGCCCTCGGAGCCCAGGGTGTGGAGGGGGCCGGAGGTGAGGCTCCAGGGGAAAGAAGTTTCCCGGGGAAAGAAGCCCCTGAGCTGAGTTCTGAGGAGAACCTGGGAACATTGAGGGTGTACTTGGGCCCTCTATATTTGGAAAATCTACTAGCTTGGGGGCCCACTAGTCCATTAGAAGATAGTGCCTATCCTTTGGGAGTCCTTGCTCTTAACGGAAAGACAAGAGATCTCCAGGAGAAGTCCAGAATCCAGAGACCCATGGTAAAGTGCCTGTTAATGTGGCATGTGGGAGGAGGCAATCATAGAAGACTTCCTAAAGGAGGCGAGCCTTAGCAGCATGTTAAAGAAAGGGGGTAGGGAGAGACTACAGACATGACAGACACCTCAGCTCCACACCCCTGTTGTTCCTAGGCCCTTTCCTCCTCTGTCATAAGTTATCTCGGTTTGAGGTTGTACACTTCTCTGCTTGATTATTGACTAAGTGTCATCCTCACTGGACTGTGGACTCTATGGTTTTACTTGTCTTTGTGATATAACAAATGTTCTAGAAATGTTTCTGGAATGTATGAATGAAGGAATGACTAGCCTGGACTCACAGTTGGAAGTGTGGAGTTGGTTGGTCCCATGAGGATCCGCAAGCCACAGGGCTGGGCTGTGGGGCAGGAGGTGGCAGAAGGCCCCGGAGATTTCTGAGCACAAGGAAAACCTGAGTAGCTAGCTGGGCTCAAGGACAGTTGGGGGCAGTATGGCAATCAACACAGGGTTTCCTATCCTTGTTTCCAAGGGGATGGAGGGACACCTAGACGAGGAAGTTGGAAGGGGGGAACTCCAGATTTAGGATTGAATAGGGAGTAATAGATTTCTTGGAACCATAGGGGTGGCTGGCATGTGCAGGAGATGGGATTGAAGGGAAAGGAGGACCCAGGACAGAACCAAATCTCGTATAATCTGTGCCTCAGCTCCAAGAGGTGAAGGGGTTGTCCCCTCAGCCTCGTTTCCCCCAAACCCCTTTTCCCAGCCCTAGTGCCTTCAGCAACCACTGTTCCCTTGCCTCCACACCCCCACCCCCTCTGCCTCCTTGGTCTGATTGTGCAGAGTGATTTGTGGCCCTGACAAGTTGAATTGTGGGTAAAGTGGCTGTCCAAATGGGGAGCAAATTGGAACTGCAGCTCCAGCTGCCTGGCCATTCATCAGGAGAAGAAAGACTCCATCGGTAGCTCACTGCCCCCAGCCCCGTTTGGCTCAGCCTCCTCACTGTACCTTGCCCTGGAGCAGGGAGGACCCTCTTACTCTCTCCACTCAGGGTCTGGGGGCCCAGTTGGGAGAGAGACAGGGATCACCACTCCCCACGGTGTTTATATTTACAGGGTCCACTTTTGGCTTTTTCATAAACATTTTTATGCCAATGGCTTTCATATAAGCCTTCCAAGATGTGCATATATTTAAAAAATTAGGAAACTGAGGCACAGACAGTTCAGATGACGGATCCGAGGTCTCGTGGTCTCTAGCATGAGAGTTTCTGCTGGAGTATCTGGAATTCTTAATGAAGCAATGGTTTCCTCAAGAATTTGAAAGGACATGGTTCGTCTGGTTAAAAAACAAAACAAAACAAAACAAACCTAGTTCCCCAGAGGTGACACATCCCAGCGGCTCCATTACAGACCAGCGAGGTAGAGGAGCCCCTCCCCGATCCCCAGGTTCCCGCTACCCCCCAGAAATCTCTGTCTATGACCTGTGGCCTTGCCTTGAGGGACTCATCTGGTGAGAGATACCGTCTCTTTCAGTTTTAGAAGTGTCTGCCAAGCCTCCCTCTGTAGCCCCCTCTTAAGAGAACAATCTTCCCCTTGTCCCATCTCTAAGCCCTGGTGACACGGTAGTTAAAGAGTTATGCCGCTAACCAGAAGGTCAGCATTCAGAATTGACCAGCCACTTCTTTTTCTTTTTTTAGTTACGATTAAGGGAAAGTGTCTTCCTGTCCCTCCTCTCCACCCTCTCCTCTCCCCTCTAGGAAGAAACCAGTAGGGCAACCTCCCATAAATGTATAAACCCCAAAGTATACACAGCACATGCTCACTCTGTGCCCCCGAGTCCAGCCCATTCCTGGTCTGAAGTGTTGGCTTCAGTACTAGTTTCAAGCTCTAGGTTAACAGCAAGTCTAGGGGCCTTGTTCCCAGGGGACCCACCCCCTAAGCTGTCAGACCACCAATTCTAGTCTTTCAGTGTAGGTCTTGATCTGTGCACCTGTTTTTCTCATGCTACCTCAGGGTCTCTGCACTGTGTCCCCTATTGAGGCTGTCTTCGGTGGTGACCGGGGCACCGTTTGGTTCTTCTGGTCACATGCTGATGTAGTCTCCCAATCACATGGGTTCTTCTGTCTCCTGGGCTCATTTTCCGTCATGTCTTTGATGTTCTTGGTTGTCATCTGTTCCAGGTGGTGAATCCAACAGCCACGTCTTGGAAACTCTGTGGGTCCATTCTACTGTGTCCTATAGGGTCACCATGAGTCAGAGTGAACTAGACAGCAATGGTCTGGTTTGGGTTCTTCTTTGGGCAAGTCTTGATGTCTGGAAACACATGAGCCAGCTCTTGGCCATGCCTGGCTTGACCAGTAGTGCTCACCTGAGCTAAATGCAGTCTCCTCATAGTCACTGACTTCTCACATGGGGCCCAGATGAAAATGATAAGCTAAGCTAACCAGAGCTGAGGGATTTGGAATTGGGACTTTGAGCAACCAATCAGGTGGCAGAGATAGCCAAGCTGAGAGATCCCATGGGGACCTCAGGACCCACCTTTCCCAGGAGTCCAAACTATCTATACCCAGCTTACTTTCACTTTGACCCTTCCCAACTTTGAGTTGGGAAAAAATCTGTTCATATAGGGTGTAAGGAGGAAGGGTGAGGAACTTGCCAATATGTCATCCCACAAGCCCCTGAATCTGCTAAACTCTTTGTGCAGATGAGTCATTTCCATTTCTCCTTGAGGCCTGGGATTTTGAAACTCAGAAGCCATGCAATCACTGCTTATTTCTCTTTGCTGAGTCATTCCTTCCCTGAGACAACAGCTGGCTACTGAATTGGGAAAGGGCCAGGACTGGGCATGCTGGGCTACCAAGGGACATGAATGAACATTTCAACATGCTGTGTTTTTAACATAGAAGAACATAGGTAGCCCACCATGTGGGGCCCTCAGCAAGACAGAAAGTTTCCCTCTGTCTCCTCCCAAGGCTCCGGGCGTGCATCTGGGCCTACCGCTGTCTGCTGACCTCTGTGCTCCCAATTTCACTGTTACGTAAACCTGAGGTCCCCTGGTGACCTGTTAGCTTAGTGCTGAAAATCCAGATTTTTAGCACAAAGTGCATTTGTGTCTGTTTCAATCACAGCCCAGTGCAGGAAACAGAAACCACGTGGGGATTTTAAACAGAGAGGGAATTAATATCCAGAATTAGGTGCTCACAAACTCACTGAAAGTGTCATAGGAGCTGACTCTACACAAGGCCTGCAGGAATGACTCCAGGAACGTTCATGAACTGGCTCCCCAAGAGAGGTGCCACCATCGCCCCTGCAGCACGGTGGGAAGACATGACTGTGCTATTCATCCAGGCACTGGATTGCTATCATCTGCACCATATCTGGGCTCCCACAGAGCTGGGGGCTGGAGATGGGAACACTTTTGGAAGACAACCTGTGTGCCTCTGGCCCCACCTGACACCAGGGGACAACCAACAGGACCATTTCACTTCTGTCTCCAAAGCTCACATGAGCGTAAATGTGTCCGTGCGTGCATGTGTGTGTATCCGTGTATCCGGGGAAAAGGAGGAGAAGGGATTGTGGCGGCTTGGGAGTACAAGCCCAGCTATACCCACTTTCTCGCCGGTCCTCCTATAACAAGAACAGTCAATGCAGATGCCATCCAATGTACCCATGAACCCCCAGGTCTCCCTCCAGCCCTGGGTCATTATAGTCTCCTCTGTTACACTCTCCAGAAGTCCCAGGTCTTTGTTTCTCCCTGAACTCCATTGTTTTGGGGGGTCCCAGCATCTCTTATTTAGAAATCAGGGTACTCAGTGTGTCCCTCTCTTCGGACTATAGTTTGGACACTAATAGCATTGCCTCAGGCTCCCTGAGGGAAACTTTGCTGGTGTGAGGTGTGAAACGTTGGAGCTGGGATCCCTCGGCAGTGCCTTGACCCGTCTGCATGCAGGCTGCTGGTCTGAGACAGAGCCGAGAAGAAATGTAGTGATCCTGGAGCTCAGAGCAGCCTGGCCTCGGGTGGAGGCTTCTCTGCCAAAGCCCCTATACAGCTGTCTTACTCTCTAGTTCAGCTTCCTGCCACTAAGGACTCCCTGGGGAAATGGAGGAGCCTCTTGCCTCCACAGGAGAGAAGCTGGGGCAGGAGCATGGGTGCTCTGAGCTGAGGGCGCCAAGATGCTGGCGGGCAGGAAGGGGCCCACAAGGCTTGGGGTTCCCAGTGTCCCAGGACTATAACCCTCTGAAAATCCTGGGAAAGGTCTGACTCCCTTCTGGGGTGTGGCAGGAAGACAAAACATGCTCTCTCCACACTTCTCCCCTTGAGAAAGAGCTCCAGCCCCGTGTCTCCAACCACCACGATCTCAAGAAAGACCAGTGATCTCCTGGGATCAGGTCTGCTTTATTCCTCCCCAGGTCCCCAGCTCCTGGCACAGGGCTTCACCAGAGGAGGAACTCAGAGTTAATGAAGGACTTGACCCTCATCTTCTCAACTCAGTAAGTGCCCAAAGAGAATGACTCCCCCTCCCTCTGACCCAAACTCCTGTCTTCTCCCAATCTCATTGTCTCTGTTCCTGGGGCCAGGCTTCTAGCTTTCTGAGCTAGAGGCTTTGCAGCTTTCAGTTCTGCCCTGTTGTTTGTGCCCTACGTCTACTAAGTCCCTGAGACCTGCCACTTTGTCCCCTGAGGTGTCGTTCACTCCCGTCTTTGGGCTATCTTGCAGGCCCTCTGCATCCCTGCCCGCAGCCACCCTGTCTACTCTCTCCCTGTAGCCTCCCAGCTCTCTAGTCTCCAGACTAGGCTGCAGCCATCACCTGGGTCATGTGAATCCCAGCTCTAATAGCCCAGGGGCTCCTCATGATGCCCCAAGTAGAGCACCAGTACCTTCATGACCGCGGAAACCATCCACAGTCTGTCCCCAACAAACCATCCCAAGCTAGCTCCCACATATCCCCTACGTTCTCACAAAATTATAGTATTTACCCTTTCAGTAACAATTGAGAGCACAGACTGGCACCAACCTCCTGGGTTCAAGTCCTGCCTCCACTTGTTCTTGGCTCTGAGAACTTGAGAAGTGGCTTAATCTTTCTTTGTCTCATTACCTCATCTAAAATGGGGTTATCAATAGTGCATCTCTTTCACAGGGTATTGCAAGAAATAAATGGGTCAGTACACGCAAAATGCTGAGAACAGTGTCTGGCACAGAGTGAGTACTCAGTATAAGTGGATGGTTGTGGTTATCGTTGTTATACCTGAGAAGTTGCTCAGTGTTGTATCTCTGTCTAGAATGCCCATTGAAACCCCTCCCATTCTTAGGTAGCATGTATTTTGCTGGCCCAGCATTACATTCATTGGACAATCTGCCCCTCCCCATCCCATGATAGTTCTATTCAGTCCATGTGATTAAGTGGGGCTAGCCCTACTCTCCAGCTGCAGGGGTAAGCCAATCAGACACCCTCTGCCCTGGCCACAGTGATTGGTTTATGAATGGGCATAGGACCCAAGCTAGCCAACTGGGACAAAGGAAACCCTTGCCAGTATCAGGTGGATGGATCCTGGCTGAAAGCAGAGAATACAAGAAAGATGTTGACTTGTGTTTCCTTGACTATGCAAAGAGATTCAACTGTGTGACTCATAATAAAATATGGATAACACTGGGAAGAATGGAAATTACCGAACACTTAACTGTACTCATGAGGAACCTATACCTAGACCAAGAGACAGTTGTTTGAAGAGAGCAAGGGAATACTGCATGGTTTAAAAGTTAGGAAAGGTGTGCATCAAGGTTGTATCCTTTCACCGTACTTATTTATTCAGTGTGTTGAGCAAATGATCCAAGAAACTGGACTATACGAAGAAGAACATGACATCAAGGTTGAAGGAAGACTCATTAATACCTGCTTTAATCAAATGACACAATATTGCTTGCTGAAAGTGAAGAAAGTCTGAGGCACCTAATGATGAAGGTCAAAGACTATAGCTTTCAGCATGGGTTACACCTCAAGATAAAAAAAACAAACATCCTCACAAGTGGACCAGTAAGTGATGTTGCAATAAAGGGAGACATGATTGAACTAGTCAAGGACTTTATTGTGCTTGGACCCACAATCACTGCCCATGGAACCAGCTGTCAAAAAATCAAACAATGTATTGCACTGGACAAATCTGCTGCAAAAGACTTCTTTAAAGTGTGAAAAAGCTAAGATGTCGCTTTAAGGACTAAGGCGGGTTTGACCCAAGCCAAGGTGTTTTCAACTGCTTCATATACATGTGAAAGCTGGATGATGAGCCAGGGAGACAGAAGAATTGATACATTGAATTAAGGTGTTGACAAAGAATACTGAGTGTACTGCCGACTGCCAAAAGAAGAACAAGTATACTGCTCTTTTTTTCTTTTTTATTGTGGTTAAATGAAAGTATACAGTTCAAATCAGTGTTGCATACCCATCTATCTACAGCTCCTTCTGCTATCCTTGCCCCCCAACAGTACTCTTCTCCTTTCAGCTTTATACTTGTCATGTCCTCTTAACAACTCCTGCTCCCTCCTCTCCACACTCTTCTCTTCCGTCTAGAAAGAGACCGGTAGGATAGCCTCCTATAATTTTGTAAATGCATAGAACAGCCTCCTATACATTTATAAATGCATAGAACCATAAAATACACTCACCATATGGTCACATTAGAACAAATATATCTTGAAAGAAGTATAGCCAGCATGTTCCTTAAAGGGAGGGATGGCAAAACTACATCTCCCATACTTTGGACTTGTTATCAGGAGGGACCTGTCCCTGAAGGAGGACATCATGCTTGGTAAAGTAGAGGGTCAGCAAAAGAGAGGAAGACCCCTGATGAGATGGATTGACACTGTGATTGCAACGACAGGCTCAAGCATAACAACTGCAAGTGCGGCACAGGACTGGTCAGTGTTTCCTTGTGTTGTATCTAGGGTCTCTGTGAGTTTAGAACCAGCTCGATGGCACCTAACAGCTGCAACAACAGCCAGTTAGAGAACTCCCCTGGGACTTCTGCCTCAGCTAGAACTTGGGATTCGGCACAGTAAGGGCTTTGTGGTAGACTGGAAGAGTGGCCACCTAAAGATGCAGTCACTTCCTAGCACGCAGAACCTGTGACTATTACCTTACATGGTGTTGCTCGAACAGAAATACCACAGAGCGGGTGGCTTTAACAAAGGAAAGTTTATTCTTACACAGTCTGGTAGGATGCAGGTCCAAAATCAGGATGTCTGCTCCAGGGGAAGGCTTTCTCCACGGTCGGCTCCAGAGGAAAGCACAGCATTGCATCAGTCTTCGCCCAGAGAGCGTCTTGGCACACGGGATCCTCAGGTCTGAAGGGCGCACTCTTCTCCCGGTGCTGCTTTCTTGGTGGTGTGAGGTTCTCAGTTCTCTGCTTGTTTCCTTTTCTTTGTATCTCTTCTAGGACAAAAGGATTAAGAGTGGGGCAAGCCATACTCCAGGGAAAGTCCCTTTACAGTAGAGCAGGGAGGTAATCCTGTGAAGCGATTTACAGTGCCACTGTAATCCTTTAACATGCAGCACAGGAAAATCACAAAATGTAGGGCAATCATAGAATACAGGGAATCATGGCCACACGACTATACCTATTTTGGGGGGGCACAATTGAATCCATGACACATGGCAAGAGATAATATTACCTTATATAGTGAAAGACTGGACTAAGTTAAGGATCTCAAGAAAGAGTTTCTCCTGGTGGGCCTGAATGCCATCACAAGCATTCCTACAAGAAAGAGGCGCAGGGAGATCAAAGAGAGGAAGACAACGTGAAGACCAGGCATCGAGGTACAGCCACAAGCCAAGGAATGTCAGCAGTCACCAGAAGCTGGAAGAGACAAAGACCAAGTTTTCATAACCTCCAGGGGGAGCAATGCCCTACTTGCATCTTGATTTTGGATTTCTGGCTTCCAAAACTATCAGAGAATAAACTTCTGTGATCTGAATGCACTGAGTTGTGATTATTTGTTACAGCAGCCATAGGAAACTAATACAGATGCCAAGTGTCTGGAGTTGCTGGAGCCGTCTTGTACCACATGGAGAAGGCTTACCTGGGCAGCAAGCTGGTGCCAAGGAAAGCAAGGGTGAGGTATGGAGTGGAGATGGGGTGTGGGTAGAGTCCTGAGGACACTGGGTCACCCTGAAGGCAAAGCTTCCTTCCCTAGCCTTTTCAGCAACTCTACATTTCCCTTTTACCTAAGCCAGTTTGAACTGGTTTTCTGTCACTTGTAACCCAAAGAGTTCTAACACCCTCTCCAAATAATAGCTTTCAGAACAGTTCAAATCATTGATCCAGGAATCCCAGCTTTCCCCCTCAGAAAATAATCTGTGTAAGAACGATCACTGCAATATGAAAATTAGAAACAACCCACACATGTCCCCACAGGAGATGGGTTCATAAACTACAGTACATTCATACAGGAGAGTATTATGCAGCCATTAAAGATGTTTTCATGCTCATTGTAAAATGCTGAGTGACAAACAGAACATTAAAACACAGAGAGACACACATAACCCGTTGCTGTACAATCAGCTCCAACCCGTGGTGACGCTTGTGTACCGGGGCAGCCCTCAGCTTCTTCATGGGGTTTCCAGTGGCTGATTTTTTGGAAATAGATTGCCAGGCCTTTCTTCCAAGGTGCCTGTAGATGAACTCAAACTTGGAGACTTGCAATTAACAGCCAAGTCATGCTAACTGTTTGTACCATCCAGCAACTCCATACGCACATGTGCATGTATGTGTGTATTACATATATGTGTGTGTCTTATGTACACATGTATGTGTATTACATACATGCATGTATGAGTTGCATGCATACACATGTGTTGTGCATATATATATACACACATCAACATATATATACATATATACACAATGACACCAATTTCATTTTTATTTTGCTTTAGATCATTTTCTTAAGAGAAATAAAATATGAGGCATAGCTGAAATTCTTTTCATCTTTCTTCCCAAATCTTTATGTAGCCACCTTCTCCAAAAGTGATGGATCTCTCTAATTTGGTATCGTTCCCATGTATGATTTTAAAGGTTAGCTAGCGTTGCCATGAGTCAGATCCAACTCGACGGCACTTGGCTGGCTGGCACGCATGTATTCACAAGTAATATATAATATTTGCACATATTTTTACACCTCAATAAATATGAGATTTTCTGCCATGTGCTTTGTTTTCAATCCGCAATATGCTTGTGAGTTGAATTCATCTTGATAACAAGTGACTCTAGCTCATTAATTTCAACCACTGGAGTATTTTGTTTCTGAGCACCCCACACTGTATTTATCCTTTCTCTGGTTAGTGAACACTGAGATCACTGCCAGAGTTTTTTTTTTAACTGTGAAGTGTTGCAACTATTATGTTTCCTTGTGCCCACGTGTCAGATTGTCTCTGGGGATTTATACTCCAAAGTTCAATGGCTGGGCTGAGAATATGCACGGCTTCAGCCTAGGGAGATGCTGCTGAAATGCTCTCCAAGGTCACGGTCCTGAGACAGCCTGGAGAGCTCCCGTTGCCTGTGTCCTCAGTGGGAGACAAGATCAGGCCCACCAATTGTGTGCAGCAGGATGTTCTATCTTGAGCAATCCTGATGTACAGTCCCCCGTTTACCGCACCTTTCACCACCTTCTGTGTGTTGACACCCCTCTCAGCTTTTCCATCTGTTGCAAGCCTTTACCAATTTTCCTACCGAGGGTTTCCCTGTTGAATAGAATATCTATTAGTGGAAACTACTCCCGAATTTTAACAATGATTTAACAAGTAATTTTTATTTTCTCTATAGTAAGTAATAGAGCACTTAATTTGAAGAGGTGGCCCTGTCTGCTTCCCCCACTTCGGGACATGGCCTAACCTATCTGCCTGTCCTCCCTACTCGTCCTATAATCTTTTTACCAGATCCCACTACAGAGATCCCACTACACAGGTCCAGGGTTGGTCATGTGACCCAAGCCAGGCCAATCGCAGCCAGTTTTGGAACCGGGTCTGAAAGACAGCAGTTCTTTCTTGATCTTGAAGACCTGAGTACTGAAGCCAATATTCCACCCTCACAGAGACAGGCAGCCTGGACTCAAGAAACAGAAGACCTGAAAGTGAGAGGAAGGTTGTAGGAGTAGGTAGGGGCTGGTAGGCAACCAGACTTACCAAAACCCAAATCCCAGGACCCTTGAGTCAATTCTGACTATAGTGACTCTATAGGTCAGAGCAGAACTGCCCCACAGAGCTCCTAAGGAGCACTTGCTGGTTTTGAACCACTGACCTTTTGGTTAGCAATCATAGCACTTAACCACTACACCACCAGGGTTTTCTCAGGTCTGCCAAACTAAAAAAAACGAACCCAGTGCCATTGAGTCAGTTCTGCCTCATAGCAATCCTATAGGACAGAGTAGAACTGCCCCATTGAGTTTCCAAGGAGCACGTGGCAAATTCGAACTGCTGGCCTTTTGGTTAGCAGGCATAGCACCTAACCACCAGGTGGATCTAAATACACCAAGCCCTTGAGTCATTAAGCAGTGACTTCCCCTGCGGCCAGGTAGACTGGTGTCCCATTATCTGTAATAAAAAGGGATCTGACTAACACAATTTAAAAAAAAAAAAGAATGTTATCATCAAGTCCATTCTGCCTCAGGGTGACCCCATGTGTTACAGAGTAGAACTGCTCCATGGGGTTTTCTTGGCTGTATTACTGGGGAAGCAGATGGCCAGGCCTTTCTTCCACAGAGCCTCTGAGTGGATTTCAGTCACCAACCTTTAGGTTAGCAGCTGAGTGCAAACCGTTCATGCCACCCAGTGACCTGGACTAACACAATACTTGTCTGCATTTTTCAAGTTTTCTGTAACAGACATAGCCAAAGCCAAGTGCCGTCGAGTCATATATGTTACTTTTATAATTAGGAAATTAAACATTTTTACAGTGTCGCTTTAAAAAAATCAAATCCATCGTATAAGGCCAGGTGCAAATGCCCCTTTCCATGAGGGCTTTTCTCTTTAACCAAAGTCTCTGACCAGCTGCTGGTCCAGGGCATTGTGGGAAATGAGGACAGTGATTGGGAGAAGTCGGGGCAGGAGCCTCACCGTCCTAGGGGGTATATTGGGATTAGAGGGTCCTTGTAGGCTTCTTCACAGGGAAGGGTTGTGATGGAGATGGGGAGTGGGAAAGGATGAGAGGAAGCAAGGGCTATTTGGAAAGGGGTCCAGAAGGAAGCTCTGACCACCACAAAAATACACAGACTTGGGGACAAGTCCTAGCCACAAAACTGCCCCACCTCAGCCAAGGTTTGCCAGCCATCTGCAGGGCATCCTCCTACCCCACAGCATGCCCCAACACACCGGCTCTACCCACCTAGGGCAGGGGAGACCACACAGCCTCTGACCCTCCAGATCCAAAGCTGCAGAGATACCCATTCCCAATGTCAGAGCAGCAATATTAACACTGATTAAAAAAACCCTTGAGCAAATATAGCTACTTTTATCATTTTAGAATATTGTGATTTGAGAGGCAAAAGAAATTAAATTAAAAACATTGAGACTCCGGGTCACAGCCCCAGTCATTCTCATTGATTTTTAATTTCCCATTAAATGATGTATCTTCTGATGGCTTTCGTCAGCTTATGCAATGCAATAACCCAGGACACGCAGCCCACTGACCCTCCTAATTCGCTTGGCTCGGCTGGGGAGGTGGGTACCACCAGCAGCCAGGTCAACTGACAAGTTGAAAACAGGGTGGGCAGGAGAGCCAGAATGGGAGGAAGAACAAGGGGGGCCACACAAGGCCTGGCTATTGGACTCCACCAGAGCTGAGTGTGCAAAGTGTAGGGCTGGGAATCTCCCAAGGGACATCTGTCCAACCCTCCACATTGCTAAAGAGGTAGCCTGAATCTCCAAAGTCAAGATTGGAACACAGAGCTGCCCAAGCCCAGCTCACAGCCCCTTCTGATGGACCATGCTACTTGGTGTCACCTAAGGAACGAGACTTGAGTTTGGGGTAGGCAGTGTGGGCACCAGTTACCTGTCTTCTCTGAGAGCCTCGTCACTGGAGTGTGGTGCACTCCGTCTGGAGACAGCGTCAGGAGGAGTGACAGTCTCCATTTGGGGGGAGATCCTGGCCCGATGGAGAGGTATTTCCCCTGCTTGGGAACCTCCCTATCTGGTGATGGAGGCACAAGTCTGCTCTCAAGAAGCTCCCAGCCTGTTGAGGGAACAAGTTAGAGACAGACAAGCCCAGACATGAAATTTTGGTGAGAAAGCGCCCTGATAAGAAAGGGCGACTTTGAACTTGTGTGGGTTTTGCTGGGGAATGCTTCCTGGAGGAAGGTGAGAGGTAGGGAGAGGTAGGCAGTCTCAAGACTGCTTAGGCAAAGGATCTGCAGCAAGAGAGAGACAGAAGCTGGAGCAGGTGAGTCTGACAACACGGGGTGAATTTCCTCAGTGAGTTGTCCGCAATCATACAGGCTTGCTTAAAACGTGTCAGCCTGTGTGACTGTGTAGGTGCACTCACGCTCACACACATGCACACAGTCACCCACATACACTTGTAACCATGTTTACATACCATGTACAAGCATGGACCACTCTCTGACACATCCATGCATGCACACTCATTTTCATGCACAAGTACATGTATGCACACATACCTGTACATGCAATCCTCTGTAGACCAACACATCGTCGTGCTTGGGCTTTGCATGCATCTCAAATCTTCTCTGCAGGTAGGTAGGCAATTTGTACTGTCCCTGCCATGCTTGGGGTCCCCCAGCAGGTTTGTCAAAAGTCCATGAGCCACTCGCCTGCACTCCATCCGCATTCGTTGTCCCAAGCCGTGGTCCAGCTCCCTGCTGCATTAGCTGCTTCCCCTCAGAGCTGTGGGTGGGCAGGGAGTTGTGGACTGGCCGGGAGAATACTTCTAGGACAGCCCCCTAGAGCTGCCACCTGCCAGAGGACCCCAGGGCTGGGGAGGAGTCTGCAGAGGTTGTCCAGGCCAATCCTCAGCATCCGAGCAGAGCCCTCCTGATTCCCTCAGCAGTCCATTGTTTCTCTCCAAGTCTCTGTAACAGGCCAAGATTCCTGCAAAAACACTCTGAGGTGGAGATTTGTGCAGGAGATTTACCAGGAAGAGCTCTTGGGAATTCCATCTGTGGGAGAGAGAATTCAGCAAGATGGGACACAGAGAGAAGTTGGACCAAAATTCAGTCACAGCAAAGGCCTCAGTTGTCCCCACAGCAGTTGTGGCCCTGCAGGGCTGTCCACATTAGGCCAGGCAGTCTGTTCTTTACATTTGGACATTTACCAGTCATTCGATGGTGGCTGTCCCCTGGAATTGGTACAACCTTGAGCCAGGAGGCTCTCTTTAGTCCACAGCAGTCTGGGGACCCAGGGCTCCCTTTGGATGTTGGTTGTCAGCATCTCAGTCATGGATTTAATTATGTCCCTTCAAAAATATGTGTATCATCAGCAAATGGTCCCATCTCAGCAGGAACGGATGCTCGCCGAGGACCAAAATGACATGGGGTAAAGACAACCTAGAAGACAGAGAGACCCACATCAGTGGGTGCCTACATCGACTTGGGACCGGAAGAACCGGATGGTGCCCGGCCACCACCAGTGATAGCCGCAGTGGAGCTCACTAGGTTGAGTCTCGCTGGCAACACAAGAATAAAAAGGGGTGCATCTTGAGATCTCCACTAAAAGACCTCAATTGATGGTCCGGCAGCTTCGGGGTTCCCCTGAGAGCATGGACCCCGGCCCTGATGCTGCCCTTGCCCATAAATTATAACAAAGCTCCACTCCTTAGACAGGAATGGATTGCACTTGGCAATGCAGAGTGACCATATATTGGATGCACTTTATGGTTCTATACATCTATAGGATATCATCCTGCTGACCTCTGGCTGGAGGAAGGGGAGTGGGTGGAGAGGAGGGGAAAGGAGGCTGTTGGGAGGATGAGACATGTATGGAGCAGAGAGGAATAGTGTGCAGTCACCGGACAGGGAGAGCAGTGGAAGCTGCTTATAGGTGGGCATGTAAATTCATATGGGACTGTACATTTTCACTCAGTTGTATTAAATTTTTAAAAAAATGTGTATCAATTTAGCTGGGCTGTGAGTCCCAGTATTGTGTGATTGTCCACTACATGTGTTGTAAATTCTATATTATGATTTAATAAGATAGACTGAAAAACAAGGCATTGTCATCAAGTTAATTCCAACTCATAGCAATGCTATAGGACGGTAGAGTTGCCCCATAGAGTTTCCAAGGAACACCCGGTGGATTCGAACTGCTGACCTCTTGGTTAGCACTTATCCACTATGTTGTGAGATGGATTAGCTGTAGTTATATTGATGATGTCTACAAGTTAGTGTCTTAAACTAAATCTGTTTTGAGATATAAAAGACAGGAACAAGCAGAAAGATGTGGGGCTCTAAGACCACGAAGAAAGTGGTACCGGGAGAATTTGTGTTCTCTGGACCTGAGGTTGCTGCACTGAGATGCTCTCAGACCAAAAGAAAATTGATGCAACACAAGCACCTTTCTCCAGAGCCAACAGAGGGACAGTGTCTTCCCCTGGAGACAGCCTCCTGAGTGTGTACTTCTAGCCTAGTAGACCATGAGAGAATAAACTTATCTTTGTTAAGGCCATCCACTTGAGACATTTCTGTTCCAGCAGCACCAGATAACTAAGGCAAGCCCCCACAGCTGGGAGAAGGTGAGTCCTGAAGGGGGAGTGTATCTGGGTAGCACACCTCAGAGGTCACTAGAGTCTCCAAAGACTGAAACAAGCAATCTCCTTCTCACTGCAGATCTCACTCAAGTCCCACCTGCTGCAGTTGAATACTGCTCTCTTGAGCTTTTTCTGAGACCTGCTCCCTTGTCCATTCCTCCAACTCATTCCATCTCCTTGGGCTGGTGTTCAGCCCCAGGCTGAAGGCCTCTGTCCTCCTCTTAGAAAGCCAGAGGACAGGCTGCCTCCTCTCCTGGGGGCTGAGATCATTTCTGAACACAGGGAGCTGAGTAATCACAGGCAAGGTTAAGACAGTGCCCCTCCTCCTGAAGCCTAGGTGATTCATCAGTGGGAGAGGGGCTGAGGTCGCTCACTTTGCTCTGTATTGACAAGACTTGGCGTGGGCTTGTGACTCTATTATCCAGCAGGGTCCGTGGGTGGCAGACGGATCCCCTTCTCCCCGGACCTCAGCCGCCTGTTGATGTCACCACCATCCCCATTTGCTTTTGCACAGGCAGCCCTGGTCAGAGTGGGAGCTGAGAGTCTTTGGATCCAAAGCAAACCTTTTATCTCTTCCTTTTCAGGAGGAAAGATGTGAGCCACAGGCTGGCTGGTTGGAGAGGGAGGGGTAACTCACCTAGACAACAACCTCATTACATCTTATTGAATCTATTCTAAAATGAACTTTTTTCCCCCCACATTATAATACACTTGAAATTGGGATGTGTCTAACAATCAGTGGTGTCTCAGGTTAAATCAGCAGCCATTTTTCCTTCATTGTAACCAAAACAGTGGTCCCTTGTCAATCGATGGTATCTTAGACTTGGTGACATCCGTACTTTGCATCAGCCTGAGAGGCCACACCATCCTTTCTACCGAGAAAGCTGAAGGAAGGGGGGCCAGGGCTGGAGAGCTTTTCAGTCCCTCCAGCAAGCATCGGGCTTTCAATGCTTTGTGGCTTCAGTAGCTGGGCACTCCCAGGGCCTCCCGCAGGCAGATGAAGAACAGAACCCTGTTCTGCAGCCAAACATAACTATTTTTGGAGATTCAGGGCAGAGGTTTACCTCCTGTGCCCCACAGGCTTTGTCTCTGTTCACTAGCAGCGTGGCAGAACCTGCCAGCAGCGGCCACCACCCTCCTTCTAAAACCAAGATAAAAGTGACTAGAAGGTGGTAGAGCCACTGCAGCAACGGGGAGAGGCTGTACGAGATGGAAGTGTGGGTGCAGAGGATGGTGACAACTTTCTGGAGAAGAGGGCTGGGGGCTGCCGAGCTACTAACCTTTTAAAGTGTTAATGGGCCGGAGCTGGCCCCAGGTGTGACAGAACCAGCCCAGCAGGGCACCCTGATATAAAAAAATCTGGGAATTTAGAAAGAAAATGCTTTCCTGAAGAAATGCAACAATAGGGGAGCTGAGCCACAGACAAGGAGCCCCTAACCCAAGGCTGGTTGGGGACAGCTCCCTGCTCTGGCCACACTCTACCCTTCTCCCCAACTCCTACCCCCACCCCAATGACTTCTTACTGCCTCCTCAGAGGTCTTGGTGAACTCCCGCACGACATCTGAGCAAACTCCTGGAGGAGAGGTGGCAAGAGGAAGACACTAAGATCTGAGTGTTGACATGAGGCAGGATTTCAACAAGCTGGCGGAGACTGAGGAAGCCAGCCCAGGCACAGGGGCGGGATGGGCGTGAGCTGTGCCCCAGGGGAGACACGAGATGCTGAGAAGGCTGGAGTATTTTGGTGCAGTGCTCCGTCCTCATCCGCCAAGCCAAACCAGAAGCCCACGGCAAGGGACCCCAGGAGAGTAGTTTAAGGAGGAAAGCGAGAGGCGCTCAGAGTGCAGGCTTTGCTGCTGGCACCCAGGCCCTACAGGGCTTCTAGCCAACTGAGGCCAGCTCTCATTCATCCCCCCACACCGATCACAAATGTGTACCCACAAACATGTGCCAAGGACAACTGCAGGCGAGATACTAAGCTAGGCTCTGGGAGAGGCAAACAGTAAGCAAAGTAAACATGCACTGTCAGTGGTACTGACTGCCATGGAGAAAAATACCACAGGGGAAGCGGAGTGTCTGCAGGAAACTGCTTTGGGCTCAGCAAACACAAGAAAGGGGGTTGGGGAAAGACAGGAACAGGGGTTAACACGGGATGGTCAAGGCCAGGGTGGCTGGAGTGGAGGGAACCAGGCAGAGAGGAGGAAGAGGTAAGGACTGGAGGTAAGTGGACGTCAGATCCTTCCAGGCTTTGTGGGCCATGGAAAGGGTTTTGCGTTTCACTTTAACTGGGAACCTGGAGAGGGTTTGAGCAGGGTCAATGGTGGTTCAGCGATAAAATTCTCACCTCTCATGTTTGAAAGCTGGGTTCTGTTCCCAGCCCATGTACCTTGTACACAGCCACAACCTGTCTGTCAGTGGAGGCTTCTGTGTTGCTACAGTACTGAGCAGCTTTTAGTGGAGTGTCCAGACTAAGAGAGACTAGGAAGAAAGGTCTGGTGATCTGCTTCTGAATATCTACCAACAAAAATCATACAGATCACAACTGTTTGATTCACAACCAATCACAGGGGTGGTACAGGGCCAAACACAGACTCTTTTCATTGTGCGCAGGGTCACCACGAGTCGGAAGCTGACTTGATGACAACTAACAGCAGAAGATTTAAGCAGAGGGAGGGTGTGATCTGATTTAGGTTATAAGGGAACAGATGAGGAGGCTATTGTAATGCGCCAAGCAAGAGATGATGATGGTTGGATTATAGATTTATTTAGAAGGCGACTGTAACAACAGTGTGGGAATGGCACCTGACCTCTTCCAATTTCACAAGGGGGAAGGAGAATAAAGATCAATAGCCCAAGGCCAATGGCCACCAGGTAGGGGTCAGACGTTCTCCTCTCTCAACTATCTTTACTAGTGCTGACACCAACCATCTTCCTTCTTTCCAGGGTTCAATAACTCATTGCAACAGCCACCCAGAACTCACAGAGCATCCTCATGATGATAGGGTTTATTACGGAAGTAACAATTTAGGTGACAATTCAGGTTCAGGAATGCTCAAGATACACTTCTTCCATCATGACAGACTTTCCAGCTGTGCTCACAGGCAGGCCTCTCCCTAGTCCTTGGCTTCTGCCCTTCTCCAGCAAGTGTTACAAAACCCTTTTAGCTCTGCCAAGTAAGCACCTGGAGGCACCACATTCTGCCAGCAAGTCTCTTGCCCAAAGGCATTCAGCTTTCTTGCTCTGTGGGTTAGGAAGCACACCCCACCCCAGCAGGGTCTCCTGCTGGTCTCTTCTGACAGTGTTTCTCTACCGCCACTCTCTACCCATCTTCATTGGAACAGCTCACTTCTCCTTCCCTCCCTCCCTCCTGTGTCTAAAGGACCAGCTCTGCTCTTGGCTGTTCTTTCCTAGTAGTGGAGGTATTCTCTCCCTCCCACCTCTAAACCAAGGAACCAAACTCACTGCAGTCAAGTCAATTCCCACTCATAGCAACCCTATAGGACAGAGTAGGACTGCCTATAGAGTTTCCAAGGAGCATCTGGTGGACTCAATAACTACCTACCTTTTCAGTTGGAGGACGTAGCACTTAATCACTACACCACCAGAGTTTCCTTCCTACCTCTAGGATGGCATATTTCAAGCCCGGGGCATAGCAAAACCGGCCAAGCCCCCTTGGCAGGCCACAACTGCCCTATTTGCACAGTGCCACTCAAAGACAGTGGGATTTATAAGAAGATCATGGCAAGAAAGACCACACAAAAGCAATCCACTGCACTGCAACAGAACTGACAAGATTTGCTGACAGATTGGATGCAGAGTGTACTGCAGTTATCTGTTGCTTTATAACAGACCACTCCCAAAATCTGGTGGCTTGAAACAACCAGTCATTTCTTTTGCTTACGAATCTACAGGTTGGGCAAGACTCACCAGGAAGAGGAATGTTCATCTCTGTTCCACATGGTGTTCACTGGGCAGCTGGACTGGAGCTGGAGAATCCATTTCAAGATGACCCTTTTACACGGCTGGTAAGTATGGGCTGGCACTGGCTGAGTTCAGCCTGGCTGCTTTTTGGCCCAAGGTCTTGGTCCCTCTCACGTGGGGCTTCCACAGGGTTGCTTGGGCTTTCTGTGTATGACAACTAGGTTCCAAGAGCAATTGTTCTAGGAATCCAAGATGGAAGCTGGAAAGCCTCTTGTGGTCTAGCCCCGGAAGCCCTGGAACATCACCTCCACTGTTTTCTGTGGGTCAAGTGAGTCACTAAGGCTAGCCCAAATCAGTCTTTCAGGGAAACTCTGGTTTAACCAGCAGCAAAGTAGTTAAGGGCTATGGCTGCTAACCAAAGCATTGGCAGTTCAAATCTATCGGGAGTTCCTGGGAAACTCTATGGGACAGTTGACTCAGTGGCAGTGGATTTGTTTTTGGTTTTTTGTTTTGTTTTGATTTTCTTTTTTGGTTTAGCCTGTCAGTGGAAAGAGTAAAACAAAGAAACAAACCTAGTGACAATTCAGACTCACAGTGACCCTAAAGGACAGTATAACTACCCCATAGTGTTTCCAAAGAGTGCCTGGTAGATTTGAACTGTCATAGTTTTTAACCCACTATACCACCAGGGTTTCCATGGGAGGTGTAGAAGAGAACTTTTTGCCACTATTAACAGCCACAAGATGTGAAAGAAAGAGGTCAGACAAGGTGACTTTAGGGCTTTTGGCCTGAGCCATTTGCATCCCCGTTATCTTAACCTGTGTGACCTTGTCCACCAAGTCCCTTTACTCACTGGGCCTGTTTCTGCCTGTGAAATAAGGGGTTGGGATTAGAAGACAGCTGACCTTTCCTGTCCTAGTATACTAACCACAAGGGCAGGAAGTAGCCCTCCCTGTAGGTTCCCAGAAGGCCCACATTCCTCTCTTCCCAGGGCTTCCTCTCAGGACCTAGAGCAGCAGGCCTAAGGCTGAGGCAAGGGCAGCTGCCCATGGAGCCATCCCAGGCAGGACTCCGTCGTCAGCCCTCCCATTTGTCTCTGTCTCTGTCTCTGGGATGGGCACTGATAACACCCTTTCCCGCTTCAATGGACCTGTCACCTGGCCAGAGCTGCCCACGATAGCCATTAGAGATAGCCTGCAGCTCAGAAAGAGGTGGGCAGGCTCAGCCCACTAATGCCAGGTTATGTTTCCGGAAGTCTCCAAGTCGTTATTTATTAGGGCATAATCAAGCATCTGGAGATTCAGAGGCAAGCAGCCAGGCCCCTGTCCACCACCACCTGCCGCATGGTAGCCTCAGGGTTGGGGGTGACAGGCTAGAAGTTCTGACTGCTTCTCCCGACAGAGAAGAGGCAGAGCAGGAGGTTGCTGCTGCCCCGGGCTGTGAGTGTGCAGCTGCAGCCCAGGCTGACCCATGGCACTGAGCACATAGATGGGACTAACGGGGGGGGGGGGAATCCAGCCCCCTGCATGGAGGCAAGACTAGACCATAGCCCCTTGAAAACACTCCAGCACACACTCTCCTGTGCCCACAAATCACTTGGGGGATATTGTTAACATGCTGGATCTGCTTCAGAAAGTCTACCAAGTTCCCAGGTCATGCTAACACCACTGTCCACAGAACAAGGGTCTAATTTAGCCAGACCTGTGACCTTTCTAGTGGACGCCATTAGAGACAGCAGTACAGATAATCTTGTGTAGAGCCCACGACTCACTAGTCATGGCCTATTGAGCACCTACAAAGTCAAGGTTAAATCCTGGCTCTGGAGCCAGACCCCCTAGGCAGATAAGCTCTGTGGTCTTGGGCAGGTTTCTTCATTGCTCCGGGTCTCCGTTTGCTCATCTGCAAAATGAGAGGCCTGGAAAATGGGAGAGAGAAGGAAGGGTGGAGGGAGACATGAGATTTGGGAAGAGAGTAGTAGAGGAGAGATTGGAAGCCATGAAAAGGAGAGGAGGTTGAGGAGGGGAAAAGGACAAGCATGGGGAAGAGATGGCAGAGTGAGAGAAACAGAGAGTCTAGGAACCTGGAAGACAAAGAGATCTAGAGAGAGTCAGTAATTGGGAGAGCGCACCAAGGGAGAGAATGAATAACGGGATAGGAACAGGTGTGTGAGGAGAGGCCAGGGTGTAAGACTTACGGGGAGCACAAGAGAGGGTGGGCTGAGGAGCAGCAGCATCTCTCCTCCCATCCAAGCTCTGGCAGGCACTTGGGAGAAATGAGACTCTAGCTGCAGCTCTTCTGGGAAACGTCCTTTTCATTTATGGGGAATAAGTAGAAAAACTGCTGAGGGAGGCGCCGCTACTGTTTTCTTAAGCAATCATGAGGAAAATGTCACCACTGGGAATGTAAAGCCCATCAGGATGGTTAAGTAATGGCCTGGCCACCTTCATCAGGTGACTTACACCCCATAAGCTGCCCTCTCCCAGGCCATGTTTCACCCCAGAGCTCTGTGGCCCAGACTTGTCTGTAATTTCATAATGAGCTGTAGGACAGATGTAAAAGACCCATCATCGGTCACATCACTGGCAAGCTCAAGCCCCTCTGATGCAGAACCTGGAACTCTCAAGGCCCTTACTGTCATACCCAGGCTCCACAGCACAGCCCCAAGGAGGGAAACTGAGGTACTGTTCCCAACCCTCTTTGGACCACCAGACCTGCTGACTTGTACTGGCTTTTTGCACCCTATCTCAGGGGCCTGCAGGAGACCCAGGCCTGCCACCTTGGCTCTTAACAGTTGCAGGTCTTTCTTGGGGAAAAAGAAAAATGGCTATCTGCTTTCCTGCAGCCTACCCCCGGCTGGAAACTTTTTCTTTTTTTCTTTTTGTTTTTACAGGAAATAGTTCCTCTGTGAGCAAGACTGGCAGTGAGGAGGGGCTGGGGAGACCATAAATGAATTAAAAGCACTGACATCAACCCACTGCCAAGGCTAGAGGTTGGCATCACGGTTTGAAATGTGGCAGGGCAATGAGGGTTCTGCATTCGTTCAGGGTATAATTAATAAAGACTCGGTACAGGGCAGGGCCTACCAAGCACAGGCTGGGGGCAGGGCTTTGAGCAGAAGGAGAGGGGTCAGGGCAGCCCACTCCATCCTCCATGCAGGCTGGTATGAGTTGAGGCACATGTGGGAAAATGGGAGCACCCCCTGCCACATCTGGCTCACACTGTACCTTGGCCTAGAGTGCCCTTTCCCCCACTCTGTGGTTGTGAACTTACCCAGCCTTCAAGACCCCCGCCCCAATACCACTCCCTCTGGAAAGCCCCCTCTGAACCCTGACCTTCCCTGTCCCCTGCTTAATATTTGTTACATACAGTTCTTTTCAAAAGGTAAATTTATCTTAACAGACATATATAGAGCACCCCGCTCAAAACAGCACAGTGTACATTCTACTCCAGCAGACGTGGATCATTCTCCAAGATAGACCACATGTTAGGTCGCAAAGGAAGTCTTCATAAATTTGGATGTTTAAGTACTTTGAAATCCTACAAAGTATTTTCTCTAATCACAGTGGAATGAAGCCAGAACTCAGTAACAGGAAAAAAACTGAAAAATATACAAACAAAAGGAAACTAAACAACACACTATTAAATTACCTGTGGGTCAAGAAAGTAATCACAAAATTCTTAAGAGTCAAATGAAAACATGACATATCAAAACTTACAGGATGCAGTGAAGGCAGTACTCAGAAGGAAACCGATAGCAATAAATGCCAACATTAAAAAAGAAGAAAGGAGGGTCTTAAAAGCTAGGAAGCCGCCATCTGAGGTACACCAAACAGTCCCAACTCAGGAGGAACAGATGATCACTACAGACCAAAGTGACATGGGGGAAATAGAACTCAGAAGGCAGAAATACCCACGTGAATGGATGACTACATCAACACGTGACCAGAAGAATGAGATGGTGCTTGGCCATCACCAGTGACAGCCATGATGGGGCACACAAAGTTGAGTCTTAGTAGCAACATGAGAATAAAAAGGAGTACACCCTGAGAACTCCACTAAAAGATCATAGTTGATGGTCCAGATGCTCTGGGAATTCTCCTGGGAACATGGCCCCTAGTCCTGATGCTGCCCCTGTCCATAAATCATTACTGAGTTCTACTCCTCAGACAGGAATCGACTGGACTCATCAACACAGTACTTTATGGTTCTATGCATCTATAGGATGTCATCCTACTGGCCTCTTACTAGAGGAGAGTGGAGAGGGTGGAGAAGAGAGGACAGGAGACTGTTAAGAGGATATGACAAGTATTGAACCAGGCACAAAGAGCAGTAAGAGCCGCACATAGATGGGGATGCAAATTTAAACTGGATTGTACACTTTCACACAATCACGATAAATAAATAAAGTATTAAAAAAAAAAAAAAAAAGAAGAGAAGACAAATCTGAAATTAACAGCCTAACTCGACAACTCTAGGAGCTAGAAAGAAACAAGTGAACTAAGCCTAAACCTAACATAAGAAAGGAAATAACAAAGATCAGAGCAGAAATAAAGAGGCTATGTAAAACCAGAAGTTCATTCTTCTAAAATATGAATAGGCTTGGCAAGTCTTTAGCTAGACTGACAAAGAAAAAAAGATGGAAATAACCAAGATAAGAAATGAAAAAGTGAACATTGCAACTGACCCATAGGAGTACAGATGACTATGAACAACTGTACAGCAACAAACTGGAGTATCTAGATGAAATGGGCAAATTCTTACAAGCACATAACCTACCCAAACTGACTCGAGAGAAAATAGAAAGTCTCAAGAGACTTATAATAAGTGAAAAGGTAGAATCAGTGATCAAAAACCTTTTGACAAAACAGTTCCAGATAAAACGGCTTCACTGGAGAACTCTGCCAAACACTTAGAGAAGAACTAACAGCAATCCTATTTAAACTCTTCCAAAAGATAGAGAAGGAAGACATATTCTCTAATTCATTCTATGAAGCAAATGTAATTCTGATACTAAAACCAAAGATGCCACTAGAGAACTACAGCCCAATATTTCTTATGACTATAGATGCAAAAATTCTCCACAAAATGCTAGTCAACAGAATTCAATAGCATATTAAAAGTCACATGGTACAACCAACAGGGATTTGTTCCACATATGCAAGATGGTTCAGCATTAGATAATCAATCAACACAACACAACACAACACATTAACAGAGCAAAAGAAAAGAACCACATGATTATCTCTATCAATGCAATGATGCAAAAAAAAGCATCTGACAAAATCCAACACACTTTCTTGATGAAAACACTAAAGAATATTGGAATAGAACAGAAATTTCTCAATATGATTCAGGACATATATGAAAAGCAAATAGCCAACACTGTATTTAATGGAGAAGGACTGAGAGTTTTATCCCTTGAAACTGGGAACAAGACATGGTGCCTACTCTCCCCACTTCTGTTTGATACTGTATTAGAAGTCCTAGCCAGGGCAATAAGACAAGAAAAAGAAAAGAAGATATCCAGATTGGAAAAGAAGAAGTAAAATTATCTCTGTTTGTGAACAATATCATATTTACTATACAGAGAAAATATCAGAGTCCACAAGAAAACTTCCAGTTTATAAAGAAATATAGCAAAGTTGCAGAGGGTAAGGTCAACAAGCAAAAATAAGTTCAGTTTGTATACACCAGCAATGAGAAATCTGAAAGAGAACTTATGAAAATGATTCCATTTACAACAGCAACTAGGAGAATAAAATACATAAGAATAAATTTAACCAGGGCTGTGAAGGGCTTATACAATGAAAACTATAAAACACTGCTGAAAGAGATTAAAGAAGACTTAAATAAATGGGAAAAAGTTCTGTGTTCATGGACTGGAAGTCTCAATATTGTTAAGATGTCAGTACTACCGAAAGCGATCTACAGATTCAATGTAATCTCAATCAAAATCCCAATAGCCTTCTTTACAGAAATAGGAAAACCAATTCTCAGCCTTATATGGAATGGCAAGAGGCCCTGTATAGCTAAATCAGTGTTGAAAGAGAAGGACAAAGTATGACCCACACTCCCTGATTTTAAAACACAGTATACACCCACAGTATAGGTCATACAGCCTGGTACTGATATAACAATCAACACATAAACCAACGGAATAAAAATGAGAATCCAGAAATAAACCCACACATCTATGGTCAACTGATTTTTGACAAGGGTGCTAAATCCATTTGGTGTAGAAAAAAGGATCTCCTCAATAAATGGTGCAGGGAAAAATGGATTTCCAAGTGCAGTAAAATGAAACAGGACTCATGCTTCCCAGTATATACAAAAGAATAAAATAAAATTCACAATGATTAAGGACCTAAATGCACAAAATAAAAGCATAAAATTCTTAAAAGAAAAAGCAGGAGCAATTCTGTCAGGCTTAGCTTTTAACAATGGATTATGAGTAGGATCCGACTCGACAGCACTTGGCTTGGCTATCTAATATTATGGATTGAATTGTGTCCCCCAAAGTGTACATCAACTTGGCTAGGCAATGATTCCCATTATTCTGTGGTAGCTCGCCATTCTGTGACTGATGTGATTATCATATGTGTTATAAATCCTAACCTCTGTGATCTTAATGAGGCAAGATTAGAGGCAGTTATGGTAATATAGGACTTGGTTGACAGGATTAGGTTGTGTGTTCAGCCAATCACTTTTGCAAATCAAAGAGAGAAGCAAGTAAAGAGGAGAGAGCTTTGGACTCAAGCTTCCTGCACTGAGAAGCTCCTAGGCCAGGGAAAGAGTGGTAACTGAGAACTTTGACCAGAACCAGCAGAAAGAGAAAGTACTCCCACAAGCTGGCACCCTGAATTCAGATGTCTAGCCTCCTAAACTGCAAGAGAATTAAATTTCTGTTTGTTCAAGCCATCCACTTGAGGTATTTCTGCTACAGCAGCACTAGATAAGTAAGACATCTAATACAATAATAAAAGCACAAACAGCAAAAGAGAAAATAAATACATGGGTCTCATAAAAATGCAAAATCTTTGTTCATCAAAAGACTTGACCAAAACTCCTGAGGTTCACCCTTCAGCCACAGATTAGACAGGCCCACAAAACAAATGAGATTAAATGAGCAAGAATGAGAAGGCAGAAGGGAACAGCAATGAAAAGGAACAGGAACCCAAGGTCAAGAAGGGGAGAGTACTGGCAATCAATGTCACAAAACAAAACGTGTAAAATTGCTTAATGAGAAGCTAGTCTGTGGCCACCAAACACATGAGAAGATACTCAGTACAATTAGCCATCAGAGAGATGCAAATCAAAATGACAATGTGATACTATTTCATTCCCGCTATGATGGCTAAGATAAAAAAATAATAATAATAACAAATGGCATAGATGTGGGTAAATTGGAACTCTTATGCATTGCTGGTAGGAGTGCAAAATGGTATAGCTGTTTTAAAAAACCGTTGTAGTGGTTCATCAAAAAACTAAAAATGGAACTACCGTATGACCCAGCAATTCTACTCCTCAGGATGTACCCAAAAGAAATGAAAGCAGAGACTTGTTTATCAGCGTTCACTGCAGCACTATTCACAGTAGTGAAAAGGTAGAAACAACCTAAATGCCCATCATCAGTTAAATGGATAAACACAACGTGGTACAGGCACACAGTAGAATACTATTCAGCCAGCAGAAGAAATGAAGTCTTGATACACACTACAACACAAATGGAACTGGAAGGCATTATGCTGAGTGAAATACGTCAGTGGTAAAAGGACAAATACTGTCAGATCTCACTTACACAAAAAGACAAGAAAAGGCAAATGTACAGAGAACAAAGTTTATCAGTGGTTACCAGGGATAGGAGGGGGCGGCAACAAAGGGGTTAAAAGTGGTGGAACTATTACATTGATGGAGGAAATTCTGGGCAGTTGCTTATTCTAATGGCTGTCAATAAATTGCACAGCTGTAGATAGTTGTATGAAAAATATATTTGCAACAACAAAATAAATAAAAACTCTTAGGACTACTTAAGTACAACAAAAAGCCTGGTGGGATCTAGTTCCTTGATTTGGAAGTTTAGGGTCATGGTGTAACAGGACATTCCAGTAAACTGGCCTAATAACATGAGTGCTTCTGGTCTACCTCTTAGTTCACTGTGTAGCGCCTGGGGTCTTAAAAGCTTGCTAATGGCCATCTCAGGCACAACAGTTGGTCTCTATTTGCCTGGAGCAAGAGAAGAAGGAGAGTCAGGAGCAGGAGGGGGATATGGAACACGTGACTAGTTGCCTCCGTGAGCAACTAACTACCTCCTTTGACATGAGACGGGAAGAATTGGTTGGTGCCTGGCTACTGTTACTGAATATTTTGATCAAAGATTCTGTAGAAGAATCCCACTCCTTGCCACCCTACAGGACAGAGTAGAACTGCTTCATAGAGTTTCCAAGGAGCACCTGGCAGATTCAAACTGCCAGCCTTTTGGTTAGCAGTTGTAGCACTCAACAACTAAGCCACCAGAATTTCCAACAGGAACCGCAGGGGCAGTAAATTTATGTTAGTGGGGGAAGAACAACTCAGAAAAAGAGAAAGAGAATAGCTGCCCAATTCAAAGAATCTGATCAACAACACTAAATCGTACAAGTAGAAACAGTTGAATAGGTGTACACTTTACAGTATATGTTCTCAACAACAACAAATAAATTCATTAAAATTTTTAAATGAATGCCACGTAATTTTTCCTTAGCTTTGTCCACAAACACAGGTCACCCAGGCAGCCCATAAGTGCTTTGTTCAGTCCTGCAACTATACAGGGGAGAAATGAGTCTTTTTGTATTATTTGGGGGGCTTGTACTTTCCCCTTGAAAATCTGGAAACTGATCACATCTCCCCACTCGTGAAATCTTCTTTATCCCTAACACAAGGCCTCCGAGAGCTCAAAGCACAGAGGTGTTTGGTTCACTCACATGTTTTGCTCAAAGGGCTCAGAAACGTTGAAGAACATCTGGAGAACAACCAACATTTTTGAGGTGAGGGAAGTGCAGAGACTTGCCCGACATCTCACAGCAAGCTGATGACTGAGCCAGATCCTTGCCACCAACCCCAAGCAGAGGACATGTGTCACCAGTCCACACTGCCTTTCTTCTGCCAAACCACCTAAGCCTAAAAGAAACAAAAGGCTGGGAAATGAGCTGACTTGGAAGTTTTGTCCCAAGATACAGTTCTGAGGCTCTGTGGTGCGGTCAATGCCTATCTCGTCTCCACTCCTGGCTGGGATACGGGTTTGGAGAGGCTCTGAAGCCATGGCTCTTCGGCACTAATCACACCAGCTCTGAAGCTGAGAACTTGAGTGTTCCAGATGACATATGTCATTGCTTTTCCCCTAAACCAAAAACCAGAGGCCATCAACTCTAATTTGCAGCAACTTCAGATGCTTCAGACAAAAACTGTGCTCCATAGAGTTTTCAGTGACTAATTTTTGCAAGCAGATCACCAGGCCTTTCGTCTGAGGCACTTGCAGGTAGATTTGCACCATCAACATTTTCATTAGTAGCCAAGTAAGCACTTCGCCTTTGTGACTCCTTGGTGGCCATCCCCTGGAAGGCTGGATAATGTAGACTGCTGGGCCCCATCTCCAGAGTCACTGATTCAGTCTGTCTGGAGTGAGCCTCAAGAATTTGCATTTCTAATAAATGCTGATTTTGCCCCTATGAGGATCAGCTAAGAGATACACTGGCCTAAAGAAAGCACTCCCGTCTGTCCACAGGCTCTCGACTGGGAGACGGAGAAGTTATGTGGGCCAGTAGGACTTTCACTTTTAATTTGGCCACTTTGGCATTGTTACAAACGTTTTAAAAATTGTAGGGATTACTTTTGTAATAATAATTATTAAGATTTTAGAAGAACATGGGCAATTCATGCACGATCTGAATAGTTAGTAGCTATTCAACTTAACAAGCATTTAGTATGTGCCTACTGTGTGCAGAGCAAAATTTTAAAGGAGCAAGACACAGCGTCCATTGTCTGGACACTTAGGAGTCAAGATGGGGAGTGAAGCAGATAAAAACACCATCAAGAGAAAGAAGGAGGACTGCCACTGGAGGTGTTTACAGGTACAATGGGAACACAGGTGGCGGTTAATTCCACCTGAGGAGTCAGGAAAAGCTGCCAGAGTGAGGGCAGCATTTTCACTCAGCCTTGAAGGACCCCAGCCAAGGGGAACAGCGTGAACAGAGCCTGCAGAAGTGCCATAGCTGCATTTTTGAAGAATTAGACTAAGAGCCTGGGGTGCTGGGTGGCCTCTGAGACGGGGAGAGGAAGGAACTGGAGGCAGGCCAGGAAAAGCAGGTGGCAGGCAGGTGGTGACAGTCTCTGTCTATGGAGCTAAGCGACTGTGACTTCTCAGACAGCCCTCAAAGTTCTGAAGCAGGAAGATGAGCCCCTCATGTGTGCATTCTGGAGCCCATCCCGGGGGCCACGCAGGTGGATCAGATGCAACAAGGCAGAGAAGGGAGACTGAAGACCAGGGAGGAGGTGGGTGCAGAGGTCCCAGAGAGGCAAGTGATGGGGTCTTGGGATAGGGGACCCTAGGGGAGGGGACATGGAGAATGAGGGGAGTTGAAGCCAGGCCTGAGGAAGAGAGAGGGAGAAGCAGATACACTCTGAGGTCCCCCCTTGACCACAAGACAGGGGTCAACATGAGCTAGGTCATGTTGACCTCACCTTATTTCCTAGGGCACAGCTGATTGTCCGTGGTGCAGGCATGCGATCCCATCGGATGGAATTGCTTCTGAGTTGAGACTCTACCAGAGACTTGCCCTGGAGGATTCTTTGTAAAAATATGCATAATTAAGGACTCGTCCCCCATAACATTCCACCCTCCTCACCCCTACAGTGGGCTGGACTCTAAGCCTGGTGTTGACAGTAAAGGAGGTCAGCAAAAGCCGGTGCAACGGGGAGGAGAGGGGGCCTTCCCAGAAGAGACAGTGGGATTTGGACTGGCAGAGGAAAAGGCAGAAGCAGATGACAGGAGCTCAGGATCAGGGCTTAAACCCTTGAGAGCCGTCTCCCTATTTCCAGCCCTCTTAGGGGAGAAGTCCCAGAGCAGCCCCGCACTTCTTAGAAAGGGTTCTGGTCCTCTCTGCCCCTTGGCCTGGGGACTCTGCGCCCAACAGATGAGGAAATCAGCTCAGTGAGGAGCAGTGACTAGCTTCAGGCCACACAAGCAGCTGTTGGTGTTGTTCAGTACCGTCAGTTCGGTTCTGCCTCACAGGGAGCCTATGCACAACCAAACAAAACACTGCCCGTTCTAGAAGCAGCTACAGAACCCCAAATCCAGGCCACATTCCCCTGGGGCAGTGCCTGGGGCTGGCCAGATCTCCACGTAGTGAGCTCTCCCAGCCTATATGGGACACCAGAACTAGGTGAAGTGCTGAGTCAGGAGACTGGAGCCAAGTGCTGACTTCAGTGGAAATTGAGCCTCCCAAGGGCTGCAGATCTGGTGTGAACCAGCCCAGAAACTCTTCCAGCTCTTTCAGTGGCTGAGGCTGGGCCTGGGGGAGACGAGAGGAGGGGATTCCTGGGCAAAAGGCTTTGGGGGTCAGGAGGCTCAGTAACCTCAGCCTGAGGCCCCCTTGCCCCCCATTCTAGGCCCTACACACCTGGCAAGGGGGAAGTGGTCTTTGAACCCTTCCTCCAGAGCTTCAACCACAGACGCCCAGGGAAAGGTGGGGTGGGGGATGAAAAGAGGCCCTGCTGTTACTAGGCCATGTGCCTGTAGACATCTCTGTGGCCAGGACCCAAGCAGAAGTGACAAGACTGGCAGCACCAGGTGTCAGACCTGCGGACCAAGCCAGCAGGGCATCAGGTGGATATTAGGGTGCTGTACCAAGAGTAGGATGCAGGTACATCTATACTGGAGTCCCCTCAAGTCAAGATAAACCTGTCTCCAGTGACCTAGGTCTGGGGGTAGCAGGAAGCACTGCCAGCCCCACTGCTTCCCTCGTCTCCCTCCCGAACTCTGTCCTTTCCCGCACCCCACTCCCTGTCTTCTTTGCCATCTCTCCACTTCCCTCTTTCTTTTCTCTCCTCTCTCTTCCTCCGGGGATGTGATTCCTTTGGGTTAAGCATTGCCCTTCTCCTGTGTCCTCTTTAAATACCCCTGGGGAAGGTCTCAGAGCCTATGAGTGACCCACCCTTTAATGATTGAACAACTAGAAAGGCAAAAAGGAGGACAAAAAAGAGGATAATTGAGGAGCACCCTCCCCCATCCTTAGCAGGTCAGTAGAAGGCCAAGGGCTCCGTAGAAATGCTTTGGGAACTGCAGCAGCAGAAGCCAGACACAGAAAGGGGAAGCTGAGAAAGTGTTAGTGTTTGCCGATAGGAGAGTTCAGACAGGCAGGAAGAAAACTCAGCTACCCAAAAGGTTACCCCCAGAAGTGCTCTGAGCAGAGCCCTGAATCCTGAAGAACTGTCTCCCTGTAATCCCTGGCTCTCCAAGCTCCTCAACCTGAAAGAATGGCCTAATGCAGTGCAGCAGGTGGAATTAGGCTACAAGATGCAAACAGGGCTGTTTCCTGTCACACACCAGGCACAGTAACCAGATGTGACAGGTCTCCAGCAAGAGTTAGCCGAACGCCCCTCTTGCCTAGGCTCCGGGGGAGGCCCCTGAGCCTTTTAGGTCCCTGCCTGCTCCTAGCGAGCCTCAGGTCACCAGTGTTTATCCCCAAAGCTTCTCTAGCCTAACGTGCACATCCCAAATGCCAGACAGCTTTAGAATTATGTCAAAGATGCCTTGCATCACATACCAAACGCAGTCAGCAGACTGAACAAACACATGGTCCCACATGTGTGTACTACTGTTTCTCAAATGTCTGAAGATGCTATCGCAATTAATAAAATGCAAATTCACCAAAGCATCCCTTAATCTGTAGTAGATTGTCACCATTGTAAGTTTTCTACACAGTGACAGATACTAAAAGAGCAGCTGAATTTTTGTTTGTTTACAGTCACAGTAGTGCTAGTTTTTTGCTTTTCCCTTCTTTCTGGCATGGTAGTTAAATGCTACATCTACTAACCAAAAAGTCAGCAGTTCAAATCCACCAGGTGCTCACTGGAAACTTTGTGGGGCAGTTCTACTCTGACCTATAGGGTCTGTATGAGTCAGAATCAGCTTGACTGCAGTGGGTTTGATTTGGGAAGTTTTTTTGTTTGTTTTTTTTTCCTTAAACGTTTGCGTTATGGAGAATTGCAAAACTCCACAGAAGAACAGAGAATAATCTAACAAACTCCCAAAGGCCCATCACCCATTGACCAGCTCATGGCTGGTCTTGTCCCAGCCACACCACTGTCCCAGCCATATCACCATCCCATTCTTTTGAAGCAATTCTAAGCTATCACGTCATTTCTTCCTAAAATATTTCACTATCTCTAAAAGATAAAGAACTATTTTTAAAGAGAGTCAAAGTATCATTACTGCACTTCAAAAAAAGCTTAATGGTAACTTCTTAATACCCAGCCTGAGAGTGTTCCAAGCTGTCGAAAGTTGTATTTTTTTTTAACACCCAACATGAATCCTTGTATTTGAAAGGGCAGGGAACCAGTGGCCTCCATATTTTCCTCCCATTTGATTGTAACAATTAGTACATGTGCTTTAGTCCCCCACCCTACCTTCCAACACAATAGGTGGGAAAGATCTCAGGACAGGAACCAGCATCCTCTTCCCTCCCCAAACCCCACTGCTGGAGAAGTGAGTCAGGACTATTACTTTGGGGCTTCATGGTGGATGTTCCCCAAACACTTGTTTGGTTGATTGAGCTGCACTTTTATTCTAGGCCTGCAGGTGTAGATCTAAGACCCCAAACCTTGGAGGGTAGCGAAATGTAGTGTACAATCACACCCAGGAGGAGCAGACAGACCAGGAAATGATTGGGGTCCAGACACTGGAGCAGGGTAGCTGGCTCCACCCTCTAGCTGCCCAGTGAAATGTCCTCATCCCTGGCCACATCCTTGCAGGGTTATGACTGCCTAACATCTCCCCAACTCCGTCAGGCTCTGTGAGATGCACCCTGCTCTCCACTCTGTGTCTAAATGTCACCTCTTCCAAGGAGCCCTCCTGGAGCTCACCTACCTTTGAAGGCCCATCTTTGCCCTCTTTGTCCTCTGGACTTTGCCTGGTCTATCCACTACTAGAACTGTGAACTACTTTCCTCCCCTCAGTGTAGCTTTGAGGTCCTCAAGAGCAGGGATATGGCCATCCTTGTGTACCTCCATTATAAGCTCTCAGTTTCTGCTTGCAGCTGAACAAGTGGCAGAACACTTTTCTACCCTGAGATTCCTTCTCCCTCCCACACTTGCCCTCCTTTTTAAACTAGTACTTCCTGCTCACAAAACTAAAATTTATTTTGTGAAAATTCATTAAGCAGCGCAGTGTACCAGGTACAGAGCTAAGCCTTTGGAATATAGACAGAGTAAGGTGAGTGGGGTTTCAGGTGACAAGGGCAGTGCCATGCAGCTGTAATTAGGTGTACGTGCAGATCGCTTCTCCTAACTTTTCACACACAAATCAGGCCCTATGACCTCTTTGCCAACACAGCTAGGGAGGCCTGGCTCTACCCTATGCCTAGGCACTGGCAATCAAACCCAAGTCAGATACCCAAGCCCATCTTAGGTGGAAACAACATTTAAAAATATTGTCCCATCCAATCTCACTGAAGTCTCCCACCAACCCAGGACAGGAATGGGACTGAATGAGACTAATGTGCCCAGTTGTCAGCTGAAGGAATTAAGATACAGAGAAATTGTGCCTTGACCAGGGGCACACAGCAGGGCCAGGAAGGGAAGCATCTGGACCTGAGCCTGCCTCTGTATGCCTTTATGACCCACACAGCCAACCTCCGGGGACTTGCACTGAGCAAAGACCAAGCCCCACATCCACCGTCCTTGCTCTGGACACTTTCCAAGTCCCTGCATCTTCACCCAGAAGACCTCCTCCTCCATCTGTGCCTGGTACACAGAGATTTGGGAGAAAAGAAACCAAAAACCCAACCAAACCAGTTGTGATTAAACAGATTCCAACTCATGGAGACTCCACATGTACAGAGCAGAACTGTGCTCCACAGGGTTTTCAGTGGCTGGTTTTTCAGAAGTAGGACAGCTAGAACTTTCATCCAAAGTGCCTCTGGGTAGGTTCAAAGCTGTAACCTCTTGGTTGGCAGCTGATCATATTAACTGTTTGTACCACCCAAACTTCCCAACACTTCCTAGAGTGATTTTTCCCCATCCTACCTTTTACTGGGAGCCCTGGTAGTGTAGTGGTTAAGAACTGCTAACCAAAAGTCAGGCAGTTCAAAGCCAGCAGGCACTCCTTGGAACCCCTGTGGGACAGTTCTGTTCTATCCTATAGGGTAGCTGTACATCAGAACTGACTCAGTAGCAATGGTTTGGGTTTGACTCTTTTTTATCCTTACATTAAAGTTAAAATAACAACCAAAAATGAAGGAAATGCTTCATCATTTATTAAGGACTGAGTGTGTACATGGGGTCCCTTTAAATTCATGATCTCATTTAATATGCATAGTGCCCAGCCAGGGGCAGGCCTTACGATTCCCACTATTCACATGAAAAGGGGCTGCAAACAAGCTGAGCCCAGATGTGTTTGCAACTTCCATGGCTAGAAGTGGGAGCAAACTTCTCCGTCAAAGCTGTCAGCAATTCTCTGATTCATGGTGTGCAAAGGCAGCTCTTTTGTTCTCGGGAAGATAATTTAGCAGGCTTTTTGTGAAAGAGTGCAGCCAAACTCCTCTTCTGGACCCGAGGGGATGGATCTGACAAGAAGCAGATGATCTGGGAGGCAGTGGGTGCAGCATTACTGAGAAGGGTGGGATTGATTTCTCTCTTTTTCTCTCCTCCCACCCACCCCCCTGGTTTTCTCAGCCTAGTGGAGATTAGGGGCCTAGACTATAGGTCATAAGGTCATGGCCAGAGACTCTCTCACTGGAGAAGATGAACAGCTCGCTTGGTGTCAGATCCAAGTTCAAGTGAGAGCTGCCAGTGTGGGGGTTGGGGTGGCAACAGGTGGAGGATGGAGACACAGGGCCTTCAGACCCCAGGAGGCTAGCACCTGCTAGCCAATTTTACTTCTCTGCTGGGTAAGCCCTAAGTAAAGCTTGCTTAAACCCCGGAGTCCAGTTTTAGCCAGGCTTTGAGAATGAAATGAATTAGGCCCATGTCCAAGTTGGGAAGGAAGGGGTTTGAAGAGGACAGAATTGGCCTTCACATTGAAGAGGGGGCTGACAGAGCACAGGAGCAGCTGCTATCCAGAGTGAAGTACTGGCTGAGCTGCCACCACTGGTTTAGGGACGGTAAGAATTCCTTGGAGAGCCCCAGAATGAGTTTGGAGGGGATTCTGGAAAAGACCGGACTTCCTGTACCAGCAGGAGACCCTCAGAGTACTGTGTGTGGACCTGGAGGAAGCACAGACCCATAACCTGGAGAAACTGACACCATCTGGGCCTCTACAGAGGAGAAAGTAGAGGCCCAGAGAGGCAAGTTATGTTGTTCTCCCAGTAGGAACAAGGATGTGGCTCTCTCCCAGCCCTCTCTCCACCCCCAGAAGCTCTGTTAACCCAGAACTAAAACCATTCCCAAAGCCCACTCTTCGGACAAAGAACAGACTGAACTATAAAACAGAAAATAGTATTAGTGAAGAGTGTGCTTCTTAGTTCAAGCAGATACAAGAGACCAATTGGGTAGCTCCAATGAAGAGGCAGGATGAGAAGACAAGGAGAGTCAGGAGCTGGTTGGATGGACCTGGAAAACCTGGAAATAGAAAGGAGGAGTGTGTGCTCTCACATTATAGAGATTGCAGCTAAGGTCACACAACAAACCAAAACCACCACTGTTGAGTCACTTCTGACTCACAGTGACTCTATAGAACAGAGAAAATCTGCCCCGTAGAGTTTCCAAGGAATATCTGGTGGATTCCACCTGCCAACCTTTTGGTTAGCAGCCATAACACTTAACCACTACTCCACCAGTATTCCATCACACCATATGTGTATAAATTTTTATACGAGAAATTAAAAAAAAAGAATGCATGCAGCTCTCACGCCTCAGGCTCCCCAAGTCTCACTGCAACCAGAGTTTCTCCTTGGGGCTGATGCTGATGGACTGATTGACTGACCGCATTCCCTTCGGCCCCATCTTTTTGCCTCTCTATCCGGAAGTTCCTCCAACTTGCCCAAAGATGCAGAGTTCCTGGTAGCAGCGAGCCCGCCCCCACACATTTGCCTGCCCTCTGTCTCAGTTCTGATGGACTTTTTACTTTTCCGCCTGTCCAAGCAATAATTAGGATCTTTTTCTCCGTATTAAGAAGCTGCTGTCATCACCACTTCACAGCACCCCTAACAATGTTTTTCTTTATCCTGGAGGCAGCTTTCTGACAAATTCAGTTTCTCTTTCGCTGAGAAAAAAGCAGGAGGCTGGAGGCTGAGGCAAGGGGTGGTAGGGTAGTCGTCGTCATCATGATGGCGGTGACTTCCTTAGAGCATGAATAAAGCCGGTTCCACCTTCTGGAGTAGACCCCCCAGGTGGAGTAGATGTGACTAGAGAGTCACACCCAGTCTCTGCAAGGGACTGTGTAGGAGACTGTCATGACCCCCTCTCCAGCCGTCTGCATGCGCATCATGCCGGCCTCCCTGGACCTCCCCCACCGTTAGAGATTTATCTGTTAGAATTAGGACACCATCCCATGTTAAATGCACAAGTGTTCCTGAGGAGACTGTTAGAGTGGTTCTCATCTAGCAGACCTCAAGGCTGACCTCTGCCTACTTGTCTGTCTTTTCCCTGCTCTGCTCTGGTATCACAGTGGCTTCTGTCTCTAACTTCATTCCCCAGACTCCCTGCCTACTGGCTTCCTGTCAGGTTCAGACAATAGGAGCCACTGGCAGGAGAGTGGTGGGTGGGGGAAGTGGAGAAGTCAGGGTATTTCTTCCCCTCTCTGTTTCGGATAGTTATTTCTGGTATTGACTTCTATCTGGCAGTGGGCACCTCTCTGCCATGGTCCCCTCTCTCACAGAGATTGTCTCTCCTCCAGAGTTCCAGTTTTCAGGTTGGTGGCTGGCCACATTACCCCTTGGACAGCACCCAGTCCGTATCCCGGCTCCCACTAGGCAGCCTCAGCTCCTGCGCTCTGGTACTACTTCTTCTTTCCCTGACGGCTCCATCCTAGGGTGAGAGGATATTCCTGCTGCTGGCATTTTCTGAGTTGTTTCACCATCTCCTGTTTTAGTTCCCCTAGAACCTAACTTGGTTCTATGTATTCCTATTCCTTCTCCTGAACCACCTGGTAAAAGTTCTGTTCTCCTGCTTGAGCTCTCCCTGGTACAACAGTTCACATTTTAAAGTGCCAAAATTAAATTGTCAGTTCTGTCTCCTTTGACATCTGTCAGGAGCCCTAGTGGCACAGTGGTCAAGCGTTTGGCTGCTAACCAAAAGATCAGTGGTTCAAACCCATCAGCTGCTTCTCAGGAGAAAGATGTGGTAGTCTGCCATTGTAAAGATCTGCAGTCTTAGAAACTCTGCGAGGGCAGTTCTACTCTGTCATTTAGGGTCACTATGAGTCTGAATCAACTTGACAGCCCTGGGTTCAGCATATACCTGGTCTTCTCGAGCTCAGTAAATAACCCCACTGTTCACACACACAGTACCCAAGTCGGAAACCCAAGCACCATCTTGATATGTTTTCCCATACATTCAAGTAATTACCAAGTCCACTTTCGATAATATATCTTGAATCCTTACCTCCCATTGCCACCACCGTCTCTCTTGCTAAAAGCCCTCCAACTGGTGTCTCTGCTTCTTTTCTTGTCTCTCTGACAAACCACTTTACACACATCATTCACAGCAATTTTTTCAAAACGTAACCAGCTTATATCCTTTCATGCCTAGGTTTCAGCAACATCCCTTTAGAATCCAGCACTCCTTTCCAGGGTCAATCAGAATGCATTCATTTGTGTTTAGATCATCTGCTCTGGTGTCTTGAACAAAAGAGGGCTCTGCTAGGGAATACTGAGGCCCTCAGAATTGACAGCAGGGTGTGCAAGTTTTGGAAAACCTGCAAGAAGTGTCTTTTAGCAGGAACATCCCAACCAGAAGATGCCAGTGCTGCTGTGAGTCTGATTTTCCTTTTATCTTTGACCTGTTGACATTCAAAGTTCAGAGTGCTAGTGTGCAGTCAGCCAAGCCAAATCATGCACCATATCCTAGCCAAGAGAGAAAGAAAGGAGGGGATCTGGCCCCCACGTGGGAGAAGGGGCAGAGGGGAAGAGGAGGAGGAACATTCCCATGTGGCCTTCAGGGCCTTGTGTTATTTAGCTCCTGCCTCCGCTGTAGCCTCACCTCATTCATTGACCCTCTGTGCCTGTGGCTGGCTCCAAACTACGCTGACTTGTCAGTTTCTACACACAGCCAGACTCTTTCTTGCCTTGGTAGTCTCCCATTAGTTGGTGCTCCTCAAAGAGGAGCAGTGCCCCATGACCCTGGCTGTCCATAATTTTCCTGCTCCATTTATTTTCCCAGCTGGAGGTGGCAGGTGTAGTGAGGGCAACAACTGCACTTTTGGTCGGTGCCTGGATCATGCTTCCATTAGCCATTGGTGTAGGTGACTGCAATCCAGACTCTGGGCCAGGACATCCATGGAGCCTTGTGTGCTATTGGAAGGGCTTAGGGCCAGGATGCACCCACCTCAGGGATCACTCTTCCTCTGGCATCTGCAGAGGAGGGTTTCTTTCAGAGGCAGGACCTGTTCTCATGCGTGCAGCAACCCTATCCATCTATGTGCCGTCTCCCAAACACATCTCCTCCCTCCTCTACCTTCTTCACCATGAACAGCTGCAAAATTAAAGCCAAGAGCATAAAAGACAGGTGCTTATCTTCGACTTGGTTCTTTCAAGAAGGCAAACAGTGAAGAGACAAACCCTAGGAAATCATGTGGGGAAAAAGGCAAAGGAAAAAAAAGCCATCTTGCATTGTGGGGAACTGTTAAATCAGCAAACTGAAATGCCAGAGACGGAAGCAAGAAGACTGGGTGGACCAGATGCACCCATGCTGACAATGGCAGTGTAGTGATGCCCACCTCCTTGCCCCCAGTGAGGCCACAGTGCCCTGGGGCAAGGATCAGGTGCCTCACAGCAATGTCAGGCTGTGATTTTTGCCATCAGCACTCCCATTCTTCTGGCTCCTGAGTTTCCATCTTCCCTATGACTCTCTCTCAACCCTCTTCTGGCCCCTGGTCCCTGGAATCTCTCCCTTCCAGCTTATACAGTATGACTTGGGAACAATTCTGTTTGTCTTAATACTTACCCCTGTCAAAATTGCACTTAACTTCCCCACTCCCGCCCATCATTCAGTGAGACCTCTAATTTGTCAAAGAGATAGTGGCCTCCTGGAGGGGAAGTAGCGGTCCTGCCCTACTCTCCCCCAGAGTTCAACCATCAAGGAAGCAGACCATATTTCTGTGTCCAAGGCACCATCACTCAATCCCCTGGTCATTGACTTACAACCATGGATCTTCTGGACACAGGACAGTCCCAAGTGGACTAAGTACTCAGGAGAAAGGAAAGTCAAGAAAGAGGTTGCTTACCCTCAGGGAGATGGGCCCATCTGATGTAGCTACTCAATGCTATACTGTGAGATGAGATCTGAGCAAAGACTGTTTAGAGAAGCTAGCAGAAACCTGGAGAGGCGGCCAGCCAGGTGGAGCAAAGTAGTGGGAGGAAAGAGGAGAGAATGGTGCCTCTCTGGTCCCTGAGCCAGAGTCAGGCCTGAAGGAGTCATACAGGATTGCAGAAAGGCAGCTCTCACACTGAAGAGCAGAGGAAGCCTTTGATGATCACTCGCCTGGCTAACACATAGCCAGACTGTTTCACCCTCTAATGAGTTCTCTTCCCATCATAGAATCTACTCTTGTAGGTTCCATGTGAAGCTTGTCTCTGATGGGGGGAGTCTGACCTCACTGAGCAAGCTGTAAGAGTCTTTTAGGACAAAGAGCAAAGCAAGGCCTTCTCCTTGATGCAGTGCTGGACCTGCCATCATAGAGCTTTGAGGAAAACTTCTGGCTGACTGGATTAAACGTACCCTGTTCCATACAGGCCCAAGAAAGTCAGAGGCCTGAAGGAATGGGGCTGGGAATGACTGAACCCTTCCTTTCAGAGCTTCCTCCCTTATAGGCTAGTAGAAACTTGTCCACTGTGAAGCCAGTCCCACACTTCTCCCAGTCTCCCAAATGCCTTGTTCTCCCAGACCCCAGCAGGGCTGTCCAACCCCAAGAAGCTGAGTACCCTCAAACACGGGGCAATCCTCTCAGAGACACAGCAGGAGACGCTTGCTGCCTTGAAAGGAAAGGGAAATGTGTCCAAGTCTATTCGTTTAAATTATTCAGAAGCCCAAATTCCAAAGCTGCATGAATAAGCTTCCAGGGTGGCCAGGGAGCCTGGTTAACTGGGGGTAGTTTGGGACCTTCAGCACCACGGACAGCGCACACAGGCTCAGAGCACACCAGGAGCCTACAAGCCCAAAGGTGGAGTGGGGTTAGCGCCAGGTCCAAGGAAACCCCGCTCTACCAGGCCACAGAGCGTGTCCCTTTCACCACATTTTGAAGGGACATCAGATAAGGAATGTCACTGCTGGGCCCAGTTGCCTGTTAATCAACCATTCTCAGTGCCCTGTGTGGAAAGGCAATTAAAGCAAGAATTAAAAGCCATAGCATCATTTAAAATCCAATAACATGGCTGTCCTGAAATGTGTCCTCAGTCTCTGGGGAGTGTAGAGGTAGGCTGTTGGGAGGTGCTGAGGGCAGAGGGGTGAGGCGTTGAGGGACAAGAAAGAGATAAAAAGGGAGAAGAGGACAGAGTGATGGAGATTTCTGAGGCTTGCATACCTTCCCACCACATATCCAAATTCTGCCTGTCTATACCTCGCCTGGAAGCCCTTCCGAGGACTCTGAACTGAGGAATGTTCTCTTCTCTGAAGTCCTTCAGAATTTCCTTTGCTATAGGCATGGTATTCAGCATTAATTCTGGCTGTTCATCTTTCAGTCTGAACCAGAGCCTGTGCTCAAGCCAGATGGGTCACCCTTATATCATCCTTATCCAGCCTGTCTCCTGCCCACTGTCTAGCACACAGCTGAATACTGGATAAACCAAAGAGAGGGAACTCGTGGCAACCCGGTGTGCATGCGCTACAGACCAAAGATGTTCTATAGGGTTTCCTTGGCTGTAACCTTATGGAAGCAGATCACCAGGCCTTTCTTCTACAGTGCTGCTGGATTTGAACTACCAATCTTTGGGCTAGTAGTCAAGTGCAGTTTATTTGTGCCACCCAGAGACCTTGAACACCGGGTAGGTGATCATTAACTACTCATTGACTGCTCTACTGGGTACAGCTTCTATACGCTGACCTGAACTAAACATAGTCAGTACTATCTGCCCCCCCACACACACACATTACTTCTCCACAACACAACAAGACTGTTCTCAAAATGAGAACACCAAAACTCATGTGAAAGCCAGTTGGGTTCAACACAAAGCAAGTCTGGCCACTTCCTCTTTTGTTTCCAGTGTTTCAAAAGGGTTTACATTCCTTCCTGTGAATTCTCCAAATTTGCTTTCCACTCCTCAGAAACCTGGAGAATTTCTGATCTACTAAGATGATGTTAACCCTTTGTACATCAAATAAAGCCCTCCTGCAGGTAATCTTCCTGTCACAAGCTGACTGTCTTGATGTGACTTGGAAGAGAGTGGGGAGACTTGATTCTCTTTCATTTTCCATCCTCCTTAGTAAAATCCTAAACCATGAGAATTCAAGTTTGAATGGAGCTGTTCTTGCAATTTATGCCTCCTGTCCCTTGAGAGCTTACATGTGTCTATTTTAAATAAACCCTCCTTTTTTCTCTCGTTTTTACAAAGAGCAACTGCAAATCTTCTCTGAGGAGAGCTTTTCTTTGGGGTGGAATTCAGTTCTGACAGTGAAACATTCATGAGATGGGGCCCAGGCGAATAATGATTAAATGAATTATCCCTTTGATTAGGTCTTGCCTGAGAGCTGGGGATATTCTTTCAAAGTCCTACAGTGTTTTTTGGCTTCAGTTTCCAAATAACCTGTTTGCTCTTTCAAGAAAAACTTCCTTCTCAGAAGCTGAAGAGGAAAATAAAAGGGATGTCTGCTGCCAGGGGCAGTGAGGGTAAGCTCTAGCACCCTGTATCTACAGCACTGCCCAGGGAAGTTCTTGGGTTTTTGTTTTTTAAGGTTACTGCGGATCGGATGGAAACCCTGGTGGCTTAGTGGGTTAAGTGCTCTGCCTACTAACCAAAAGTGGGCTGTTCAAATCAGCTAGGCACTCTTTGGAAACTCTAGGGGGCAGTTCTACTCTGACCTACAAGGTCCCTATGAGTTGGACTTGACTCAGTGGCAGTGGGCTCGGTTTTTGGTTTTGTGAAGTGGATGGGAAACTGTAGTGGTGCAGTGGTTAAGTGTTACAACTGTTAACCGAAAGACTGGCAGTTCAAATCCATCAGGCACTCCTTGAAAACTCCTTGGGGCAGTTCTGCTCTGTTCTATAGGGTCGCTATGAATCAGAATTGACTCAGTGGCAGCAGGTTTGTTTTGGGTTTGGGTGAAGTGGATTGCTGTGGTTTGGAATCAAGTTGATAGTAATATGTATGGCTTGGGCTTTCTGGAGTGGATTCACTGTCATGGTAAACCCACATGCGTGAGAATAGAACTGCACTCCTCAGGGCTTTAAGGGGCTGATCTTCCTCAAGTAGGTCCCCGGGCCTTTCTCTAGAGGTACCTCCAATCTGTGGGTTAGCAGCTGGTCATGTAAATGATTTGCACCACCCAGGGGCTCTGCCTTGTTTGGGATATAGGTAAAGAAAGAGCCATGGTTCACCACTATTTAAACTATTCTCTTCTAATCCATTCCATCCATGTTCTTGATACCATCGTGCAAGCAATCGTGCTTTTGGTTCACCCTACCAGCTTACCTAAGACCTCATTGCTGTTTATTGTCTCCAACTCATGGTAGACCTGCCCATTTGTCACACATTTCACTTAATGTGGCATGTTAGGGACCACAAGGGTCCAGGAAATGAGGGATGTGCTCACCCATGGTTGTAGACCATGTGCTTATGAAGGAGTTGGGGCCTGAGTTCCCCAGGTAGCTAGAGCTATGAAAGGCTCCTTAACACCAAACTAGCAGCCAACAGTCTGGGGTGGACCCATCCTCCTCCCTCCACCAGCCCCTACACTTCCCCAGACCCACCCAGCACCCAGCCTAACTGTGTACCACAGAGGAAACCAGATCCTCCTGCTTCTGCTACCATTCATCCCTGGAGTAGGCTGGTAGGAGGAGACCTGTATAACTGCCATGACCCCACAGGCTGCATGCAGACAGCTGCCCCCATTTAGCAGCTACTGAGAGCCCCCCAGATCCAAAACCTTCATCCCAGAATAAGTGTGGAAGTCAGTCAGGGAGACTCAGTGATGCAATGGAAGAGAAGAATTTGGACAGCTAGCGTCTTTCACCTGAATCTATCCTGGATTAAGCTGACATCTAAAATGACTTTGGCTCCCATCCACGTGACCTGAAACTTCTATCAAGACTTCTCTCCTTCTTAAACATAAAAGCCTACTCTCTTTTCAACCACAGGCTTCCTTCATCATTTATGAAAATATGTCAGCTGTCCTTGGCTCCTTGTTCTAGTGCTTCATGCCCTTGTGTCAGGGAGTTGGAACTGCCTGGCCTGAAGAGGTAGAAGAGGAAAGATATACCTGATGTGTGAGGGGCCAAACTTATAATTAATTCATCACTTCCAAAGCCATCTACTTCCTCTCCACACATGTCCATCATTGCCACCAAAACGTAAGTATGTATTTTTAAATTTTTATTAAAAGGAGACCTCGAGTCACCAGCCCACCTCACAGAAGGACAAGAGAACACGGAAGAACGAACATATAAACTCTGCTCTTAGCACTGGCACCTGGTCCCTGCAAGAAAAGTTATGTAGCCTCTTTTTGCAATTTTATAGCAGTAGTTTTGGTGATAAATCCCCCAAAATAGAAATAGAAACAAGCTGGTTCCCGGGACATCTCTAGAACCATTTGAACTACCCAGAGAAATATCGACCAGGAAGTCAGCAGGGATGCGATTGTAAAACTTAACTGATCCCCCAAATTGCTTGTGCACTGTCAATAGTCCATGAGGCCGAAATGAAAAGGAAAGCATTTTATCGGATTGTTTCAGGTCCAGGTTGCTGTGCTCATTGAGTGGACTCAACAGGAAATCAGAGATGTGGGAACGTTAATTTGAGGAGCCAATGTAACACACAAACAAGAGGCTCAACAAATCAGAAATTAATTCTAGGTGGACCTTATCTGTGTCTCTGCATTTTCCTCACTACTTGCACTATTTCTACATGGTGGGGCTCAGGGTTTATGATTTCTGCTGTGTATCACTTCTCACTGAATCATTCGTGAGTTCCAAACAAAACAAACAAAAGACCCTGAATCATGGAAGGAAAAGAATAAAAATACCTCATGGGTCACCAAAGCTTCTGTCCCCAGGACCAGGGCGCAGTTGCTGCCTAAAATACATTTCTCAGTGCTCTGCTTGACCTACTTTTAAATGTCACCGCCATCAACTGGTATTTTTGATCATGAGCCCAGTCGCAGACCTCCAGCTCGGCAACAGACGTCAGGGACCTTAAACACGAAGGCGAAACAACAACCACTCCTCCCCACCCCCTCTCCTTCTCCCACACTTGAGAAGCTGGGCTCCTTACCTCTCTCCTTGCCCTTTGGGTAACTTGAACGATGTACATTTAACTCTTACCAGTGTTCTAGATAGGCCGACCTTTCAATATCTCTCATTTTTCATTTTTATACCTTCAACTTTGGCATCCCCGGCAATCCTTGGGCTATATCTGCCCATCTGAACTCTGCCATTCTTTAGCCTCCGTCCTCTCCAACTCTTTGCAAAATTGTCTAGACAACAGGGCAGTGACTGAGCTGCCACGCCTAACCTAGGTGCACTGTGCCCCTAGATGCAGCTTGCCTTCTTCACGGCCCCCTGTTCCCACCCGCATCCTCCATCCTGTGTCCTCAGGGCCTTGGGGACACATGTCCAGCGGTTCACCTGGCCATGTCCAGCTGGTAGTTCTCATCTCCTGATGTCTTCTTGGTATTAGATCTCTGTCCTCTCTGATGTTTGCTCCGTCTCCCAATTTAGTATCATCTGCAAATTTAATTAAAATGCCGTTGCCTCCCTGTTTCAGCCCATTAATAAAGATGTTATGGCAGTGCCCAGCAAACAATATTTTCAAGGTCACAAGGAAAGGAGAGCTAAACTCTAATATGTCTGCCCAACATGGGGGAAAGAGGCAATCAAGTGCCCACGTGCGGTTTGAGCCATTTCCTCTGGGCTTTGTGAACTGCTCCCAGACTTGGATGTGATGTTTATTCCTCCCCTCCACTTCAGCTGCTGCACTTCCGTTTGCAATTCTCATTTGGGAAATAAAGAACATTAAGGCACGCCTTCCTTTTATTTTTATCCAGTCTCTAGCAGGAGAAACAGCCGCTAATTGAGCATTTATAGGAATAGAAAGAGTACATGGTAAAGACAAAGTAGTTGTTATCAGGCTCGTTATCCACCTATCTCTCCATTTCTGAAGTATAGACCGTAACCTTGGTAAATACACATTGAAGGCCAAGGCAGCCTGACAAGAGTGGAAGAAAGAAGATATATTCTTGGTAGGAGGTTTCTCAAAGGTCCAACTTACATGATCTGTACCCAAATAGGACAGGAAGGAGAGACCTCTTTATCCTAGCAGTTTGGGCTGCTGCCATGTGATGAATCACCTTTATATGGCCCTTCTTGCCATGGTCTTGTAACTCCCACCAAGTGATTGGTTGGGACCATGCAAACAAGGTATAGGGACGCATAACAAAGGGTTGGTCAGTTTTGCCTCCAACTAGGCTTAAAATAAGCCATCCCAGAAGCAAAAAAAGGGGAACATAACAACCACCAAGAAGAAACTAGAGTGCAACACATCCTTTGGAACTGGCGTCCCTGCGCAGAGAACCTCCTAGACCCAGGAGATGGAGAGAAGCAGCAGTAGTAGAACCAAGAGACAGGCACAAGAAGACACAGCAAGCTTCCTGGTCCACAGAGCAAGGTAATTGCAGTGGGTGTGTTGGTTGACCCACAGAGAAAGAAAGATAAAGGCCTTCTAGCCAGGACTTACTGTCAGAGTAGGGTGCCTCTGAATACTTGTCCTTTGATCTAAAGATTTGGTAACACTTGTCTGAGTAAGATAGAGCCTTGGCCAGCCCAAGAGATCTCAGAGGCTGAAGGGCTGAGGGCCAAAGAGCAACTTCCCTGAGGACATGGCTGAAAAGAGGCTGTCCTGACCCATAAACCGTATCCTGAGTCCTGTAAATCCTGGTAGTGTAGTGGTCAAGAGCTATGGTTGTTAATCAAAAGGTCAGCAGTTTAAATCTACCAGGCCCTCCTTGGAAACTATGAGGCAATTCTACTCTGTCCTATAGGATTGCTACAAGTCAGAATTGACTCAAGGGCAACAGGTTTGGTTTGGTTTGTTGTGCTTTTCCCTGATTCTAAATTGTGACCTGTTACTTCCCTAATGAACCCATTACTATGAGTATGGTCTGTGCTTTCTGTGTGATCACTGCAACAAATTGTCAAACACAGGAGAGACATAGAAAGTGTCCTGCTCAGGGGAGCAGCTAGTGCGAGAATAGGTAAAAGGGTTGTAGGGAAGAGGTATATCTGAACTCCACTTCCCAGGAATCAGCTTTGGGCAGTTAATTTTTATTTTCCTTCCCTTTGTGAAGAAAGAGGAGGTCAGACATACTACCACCTTGTTTTTACAGCTGCTATCGCTGTTTGTTTTCTCAATAGCAGGACTTGCAGCCCCTCACTGGTCTATGTTCCCCTCTCTTATTACAAGGAGTAGCTCACTGTGATTTGCCTTCCTTCCACACTGAACCACACATACAAGACCATGATATTGTAAATTGCTTGGATCAGAAATACAGATTCATGGGAGAGGCTCAGGATACTATTATTCAGAACCAGAAAATTGATCCTGCATTGTTTACTGTTTCTAGCACTTCTTGTCTCCTTGTCTCTCACTGCAGCCTGTCTTGGGTTTGGAGGCTCCTAATCATTTCTCAGGCAGATTGTCTTCAAGGCGTCTCTGGACCAGAGCCCAGGATGGTCCCATCAGAGACGGGGCAGAGAGTTCAGAGCTCTGACATGGAGGGAGCCCCAGGGACCGAGGAGCAGCTTGGCATTGCCTCTTGTGCTCAGAGGGTAGAGCTTGTCCACCATCTGCAGTCCTCTTCTTGGTCCGTGTCTGGCTCCTGCCAAACCTAGGAACACGGGAGACAAATTGCAGTTGTCCTGACTGGTCAGCCCAGACTGTGTCATGCTCAGACACCTCACCTAACGATGACTTAGGGGCAGAGAGGTAGCTTTGTTGAGTTTGTGCCCTTCAGGAATGTAAACATCCATGTGGTAACACAACAAATGTTGAAGGAAAAAGGAAAAGAAGAAGAAACAAAGAAGCACAGTGGTTAAAAGCTTGTATTCTTAAGGCAGACTGTCTGAGTTTGATCCTGGTGTTTTAATAGCCTTGTGACCTTGAGCCAGTTGTTTCACCTCTCTGGGCCTCAGTTTTAGCATATCTCAAATGGGATAATAGTCGTACTGACTTTGCAAGGTTGTTGTGAGATTTAAACGAGCTGACAGTTGTAGCATCTGGCTGTTATTTATTATACATTGAGCTCCTATCATGGTCTGGCCACTGTTAAGGTCAAGAGTCAGCAAACTTTTCCTATAAAAGTTCAGGTTATATTTTTGACTTTACAGGTAGTCAAGTCTCTGTCACAGCTGCTCAGCTCTTCTGCTGAAGCATGAAAACAACCATGGATAATATGTAAATGAATGAGCATAGTTTTGTTCCAATAAAACTTTATGAACACAGAAATTTGAATTTAGTATAATAAATTCATATCACTAAATATTCTTCCTTTGGTTTTTTTAAACCACAAAAAAATGTAAAAAAAAAAATTCTTTGTGGGACATACAAAAACAGTCAGTGGACTGAGTTTGGTCTATAGCCCATGTTTTACCAGCCCTAGTCTTGGTGTTGAAGGTGCAGATGTTAACCATGCAGGCTGCAGGAGTCTGTAGTATAGATGGAGCCTCATAAAGCCTTGGAAGCCAGTGGGAGGCTTTACAACCCTTGCACTAGTTTGCCCCCGTTAAGGGAGCCCTGGTGGCACAGTGGTTAAGAGCCATGGTAAGGTATGGCAGCTAACCAAAAGGCTGTCAGTTCAAGTCCAACAGCTGCTCCTTAGAAACCCTATGGGGCTGTTCTAATCTGTCCTATCATGTCACTATGTGTCAGAATCAACTCAACAGCAATGAGTATATAGTAGTATAAGTGCTGGGACCTCACCTCAAAATCCCGTCTTTAAACTGGCGCAATGAGAAGCTAAGATTTGAGTGACTCAGGCCCAAGGTCGTTGGCAGTTGCCATCAAGTCAGCTCTGACACATGGTGACCTCATGTACGAAGAACAAAACATCGTCTGATTCTACACCATTTTCATAATTTTTGACGTGGTTGAGTCCATTGTGACAGCTGTTGTGTTGATTCATCTTATGGACGGTTTCTCTCATTTTTACTGACCCTCTACTGGAGGACAGCTACCTGGCCAACTGATTAGAAGAGATCCATGTTTATGCCTACTTCCTAGAAAGGTGATCCAATCAAATGCAGAAATTATCAAATAATATCAGTAATATCACATGAGAGTAAAAATTTGCTCAAGATCATTCCAAAGCAACTGCAATAGTATATTGACAGGGAATGGCCAGAAATTCAAGCCAGATTCAGAAGAGGATGTGGAACCAGGGATATCATCACTGACGTCAGATGAATCTTGGCTGAAAGCAGAAAATACCAGAAAGATATTTACCTGTGTTTCATTGATGATACAAAGGCATTTGCAGATGACACAACTCTGCTTGGTGGAAATGAAAAGAGTTTGAAACACTGATTAAGATAAAAAACCACAGTCTTGTTAAGGAAGAAATTATCAAATCAATACCATTTACTATAGCCTCTAAGAAGATAAAGTACCTAGGAATTAATCTAACCAGAGGCATAACAGACCTTTACAAAGAGAACTACAAGCCTTTACTACAAGAAACTAAGAGAGTCTTAGATAAATGGAAAAACCTACCCTGCTCATGGATAGGAAGACTTAACATTGTGAAAATGTCTATTTTACCCAAAGCAATCTATTTATATAATGCAATCCCAATACAAGTTCCAGCAACATTTTTTAATAAGATGGAGAAACAAATCACCAATTTTGTTTGGAAAGGGAAGAAGCCCCGGTTAAACAAGGTACTACTAAAGAAGAAGAACACACTGGGAAGCCTCTTATTACCCAACTTTAGAACATATTACACTGCCACAGTGGTCAAAACAGCCTGGTACTGGTATAAGAACAGACAGATCGATTGGTGGAACAGAACTGAGACCCCAGAGATGACACCATCTGCCTATGAACAACTGATGTTCGACAAAGGCTCTAAGACATTAAACTGGGGTAAAAACAGTATCTTCAACAAATGGTGCTGGCGAAATTGGATATCCATCTGCAAGAAACTGAAACAAGATCCATATCTTACACCTTATACAAAAACTGACTCCAACTGGATAAAAGACCTAAATATTAAACCTAAAACGATAAAGCTCATCCAAGAAAAGGTAGGAACAACAATGGAAGTTTTAATACACAATGTGGACAGACTCCAAAATCTGTCAAACAAACCACAATCATCAGAAGAGAAAATAGATAAATGGGAACTATTAAGAATCAAACACTTTTGCTCATCCGAAGACTTTATTAATAGAATTAAAAGAACACCCACAGAATGGGAAAAAATATTTGGCAACTCTATGTCAGACTGACGCCTGATCTCCATAATCTATAAGATACTATGAAATATCAACAAGAAGAAGACAAATCATCCAATTAAGCGATGGGCAAAGGAGATGGACAGACATTTCACTAAAAAAGAGATCCAGGCAGCCAAAAAACACATGCAGACATGTTCACGATCTTTAGTTATTAAAGAAATTCAAATCAAGACGACAATGAGATACCATCTCACCCCAGCAAGGTTGGCCATGATCCAAAAAACACAAAACAACAAATGCTGGAGAGGCTGTGGAGAAAGTGGAACCCTCCTACACTGTTGGTGGGGTTGCAAAATGGTCCAGCCTCTTTGGAAAGCAATCTGGCGCTTCCTTAAAAAAATGGCTATTGATATACCATTTGATCCAGTAATTCCACTACTTGGAATATATCCTACAGAATCAAGACCTTTCACACCAACGGACACATGCACCAGCATATTTATCGCAGCACAGTCCACGATAGCAAAAAGATGGAATCGACCCAGATGCCCAACAACAGAAGAATGGATAGGTAAACTATGCTAAATATACTCAATGGAGCACTACGCAATGATAAAGAACAACGATGACTCCAGGAAACATCTCGTGACCTGGTTTCAACTGGAAGACATTATGTTGAGTGAAAGCAGTCAGCGACAAAAGGACAAATATTGTATGAGACCTCTATGATAAGATCTCAAAAACAGACTTGTATATAGAAGAAAAGACTCTTTGACAGCTACAAGGAAGGGGAGGGAGGGCGGGGAGGGTTTAGATTAGATATTTGCTAGGTATCTGGTTGGGTGAAATTGGTGACAGCACACATTAGAAACAAGAACAATATTAAGTGGACTTAAACATAACGAGTACTCCTTCCATCTTAACCCAATATTGCAAGGATAGAGTAGCTGGGGCGGGGGGCAGGGGACCATGCTCTTAGGCGAAAGCGAGGCCAATTGGCACAACTAGCATTTTGCTAAGAGGGATCTCTGCACCCCACATTGGTGAGTGGCGTCTGGGGTCTTAAAAGCTGCCAAGCTGCCATCCGAGGGCACAGCAAATGGTCCCAACTCAGCAGGAACGGATGCTCACCGAGGACCAAAATGACACGGGGGAAAGACAACCCAGCAGACCAAGAGACCCACATCAGTGGGTGCCTACATCGACTTGGGACCGGAAGAACCGGATGGTGCCTGGCCACCACCAGTGATAGCCACAATGGAGCTCACTAAGTTGAGTCTCACTGGCAACACAAGAATAAAATGGGGTGCACCCTGAGATTCCCACTAAAAGATCTCAATTGATGGTCCAGTGGTTTGGGGGTTCCCCTGGGAGCATGGCCACTTGCCCTGATGCTGCCCTTGACTATAAATCATAACGAAGGTCCACACTTCAGACAGGAATGTATTGGACTTGTTGATGCAGAGTGACCATATATTGGATGCACTTTATAGTTCTATACATCTATAGGATATCATCTTGCTGACCTTTGGCTGGAGGAAGGGGAGTGGACGGAGAGGAGGTGAAAGGAGGTTGTTGGGAGGATGAGACATGTATGGAGCAGAAAGGAATAGTGTGCTGTCACCAGGCAGGGAGAGCACTGGAAGCTGCATATAGGTGGGTATGTAAATTTATACGGCAATGTACATTTTCGCTCAGTGATATTAAAAAATTAAAAAAAAAAAGAAACTAAATAAAAAAAAAAAAAAAACCACAGTCTTCAGTATAGATTGCACCTCAACATCAAGAAAACAAAAATCCTCACAACTGGACTAGTAAGCAACATTGTGATAAGGGGAAAAAGACTGAAGTTGTCAAGAATTTAATTTTACTTGGTTCCACAGTCAACACCCATGGAAGAAGTACTCAAGAAATTAAAGGACACATTGCACTAACAAAATACACTGCGAAAGACCTCTGTAAAGCATTGAAATGTAAAGATGTCACCTTGAAAAGACTAAGGTGTGCCTGACCCCAGCCATGGTATTTTCAATCACATCATATGCAGGTGAAAGCTGGACAATGAATAAGGAAGACAGAAAAAGAATAGACACCTTTGAGCTGTGGTGTTAGAAAAGAATGTTGAACGTACCATGGACTGCAAAAGAACAAACAGATCTATTTTGAAAGAAGTACAACCAGAGTGATCCTTGGAAGCAAAGACAGAGAGACTGTGTCTCACATGTTGTCAAGAAGGATCAATCCATGGAGAGGGATGTCATGCTTGGTAGAGAGGAGGGTCAGCAAAAAAGAGGAAAACCATCAACAAAGTGGGCTGACACACTGCTGCAACTATGGGTTTAGGCATAAAAATGATTGTGGACATGACACAGGACCAGGCAGTGTTTCATTCTATTGTGCATAGGGTAGCTACAAGTCAGAACCAACTCAAGGCCACCTAGCAACAACAATAATAAACTACTTTACCAAACATGATGCCTTTTCCTAGACCTGAAACTGGGACAGGATGGCTCCAAGATCTTGAGTGAATCTGGCCCAAGGTTAAGGAAAGCCACTTTGGCTGAAAATCCTGGCATTTCAAGCTCTAATTCCTCTGAGATAAACATCGAAGACCACAGAGATGTGGCATGCGTGTCAAACAGCAGTTGCCGACCAGGTCTCCTGGAAGTTTTCTAACCTCAGGATCAGAGAGCTGAGAGTTGAGCACAGAGATCCTGCTGGCAGAAGCTGAGGACACTGAGCAGCCAGCTGCTTCCATTACACCTTGCCAAGTAGAGACCTTAGAGGTTATTCGTGTTTGGTAGGAAACATTGCAAGCTTTGTTTGCTTCTCGGGGGAAAAAGCCAGGGAAGACCAGTTGGCTGATGGGAAAGGGGTTCCTGGACAAGAGACAGTCCCCTTCTGGATGTTTGGGGGCCACTTTTCTGGAAGGCACTATTGATCAACACGGTTGGCCTGGGGAAATGGTCACCATCCAGTCCAGATCCCAGTGACTCCACACTTGGACTGGCCCAGGTGCCTCCTCACTGGTTTCCCAGCCCCCGGCTCTCCTTGCCCCGGTGCCTGCACCCCATAGATCTTGCAGCCCAGTGCTCTCAACCCAACAGCCCCTTCAGAACACCATGACAACACCTGATTTCCTCCCACATCAAATCTAATCCTTCGGCTTGATTTCCAGGGCTCCCACACTTAGGGCACAGACTGACTACCAAGGATTGAATTGCTTTTGCTGTTAGCCGTTGTAGAAAACCTGCTAGCCTAGTAGTTAAGTGCTATCGCTGCTAACCAAAAGGCTGGCAGTTCAAATCCACCAGGTGCTCCTTGGAAACTCTGTGAAGCAATTCTCCTGTGTCCTACAGGGTCACTATGGCAATGCATTTTTTTTAACAGGTTAGCTGCTATCAAGTTGATCCCTGACTCAAGGTAATCCCATGCACAGCAGTACCAAACCCAAGCCATCCTCATGATCGATTTTGGATTGGACTGTCCTGATCCATAGGATTTTCATTGGTTGATTTTCAGGAGTAGACCACCAGACCTTTCTTCCTAGTGCATCTTAGCCTGGAAGCTCTGATGATGCCTGTTCGGTGTCATAGCAATGCCCAGCCTCCATGGACAGATGGGCAGCAGCTGTGTGTGAGGTGCATTGGCCAGGAATAGAATCCAGATGGCCCATATGGAAGGCAAGGATTCTACCACTGCCTTTTCTAAGGGTTGAACTGTGTCCCATGGAAAGACATGCTGAAGTCCTCATTCCCCTACCCATGAATGCAACCCTGCTTGGAAATAAGGTCTTTGAAGATGTTATCAGTTAGGTTACCATGAAGGTCACACAGGAGTAGTGTAAGTCCTAATCCTATATGACTGGTGTTATGGGTTGAATTATGTTCTCCCAAATACATCAATTCAGATAGGCTGTGACTCCCAGTAAGCTGTAAATGTGCATCATTTTGTCATCCAATGTGATTTTCCTGTGTGTCTTAAATCCTGCCTCTATGATTTAATAAGGCGAGATTAAAGACAGTTGTGTTAATAACTGATTTTGGACTCCCACCCTCCAGAACTGTGGAAGAAGGCATTTCTCTTCCTAGAATCCAGCTAGTTGGCGGTATTTTGTTACGGTGGTCCTAGGAGCCTGGGATGATGGTCCTCTCTCACCCCACCCCAGTGGTCTCCTGTGTCATCTCACATCCTCTCTGCCTTTCTCTGCAAACCTGGCAACTTTCCCACCCTCCACCACGCCTGGCCACATCCAACACTGACTCTCACATGAAGGGGTCTTACTGTGGGGTCTCAGATGAACCATTAAGCTGCAACTCTGTTTCCTTATCTGAAAAATGGAGGGTGTGGGGAAGACAGTACCATCCTGTCAGTGTTGCTGAGGTTAAATTAGAAGATGTATGCCAAGCATCCCAGGTGCTGTCTGAGGCATGGACATGCACCCTGAACAGCAGCCACCAGCAGCAGCAGCAGCAGCAGCAGCAAGCCATCAGACTGCAGATCACAGCCCCCTCTTCTCTCTTCACATCTTCTAAATGTACAGTTTAAATCACACAAGTACCGTGAAATGGTTCCTGGAGAGCTGTCTTGTCAGCCATCTAGGGCCTCATACGTCGCCACGCCCGATGTGATTTCCTGGCCCCCTCCAGCCTCGGTGCCACATGGGTCTGGCCTCGGTCATCTTTTCATTAATCAGCTGAAACACTGCCACACTCCTGAATCTTTTTTGTGAGGGGCTTTGAGGGACGGGCCAGAGAGAAGTTATCTTCCTAACACAGTGCCCTAACAGGCTGACAGAGAATTTGATCACTGAAGAGCTGGCCTAGAGATGCTCAACAACATCATATATTTAAGTAACAAAAAAGAAAAGGCTTTGGTTAAAATGATCCTCTGAGCAGCAGCTGGGTTTTAAGTGGACAAGAAAGTGCTCCCTGGGTGGGGTCTGGCGGCCACTGAACCACGGCTGTGACTCAGAAAACCCTAGAAGCCCACTACATGACCTGCAGTTGTTTCCGTGAGCTCCAAAACTCTAGGGTCCCCCTCCCAGAGCCCGCAAAACTGCAAAGGTTAGTGGGCTCAAAGTGAGGATGGGAGATATATAAGGGCCCCTCAGATTAGCAGACACCAGCAGACAAGCCAACAGAGAATACCCTCAGGCCCCCCCAAACCACACTTATGATGGAAGTAGCCAATGAAGGGGCCAAGTGGGTGGTTATTAAGCATGAACACAGAAGCAGAGCAAAGGTACAAATCTGGGCGCTGGGGTTCAGAGACCCCTGTGGTGAACTAACATGCTCCTGCACCCCTCTGCCACCTAGAAATACCTGGCTGGGCCCAGACTGAAACTCCCGAGTTCATTCCAGGGGAGTAGGTTAAAGCTGAGGTCCTGGGTGGGGTCTAGACAGTTTGGACTTGACTGCTTACGTAAAGGTGTGTGGTTCAGATTCACCCAGCAGCACTGCAGAAGAAAGACCTGGCAACATGTTTACGTAAAGATTACAGCCAAGAAAACTCTATGGAGCAGTTCTGCTCTGTAACACATATGGCTGCCATGAATCTGCTCCATAGGGTACTCTTGACTGGAATCTTTTACAGAAGCAGATCCCCTAATTGTCTATAGTGCCTCTGGCTGGGTTCAGACTGCCAACCTTTAGGTTTAGTAGTCCAGTGCAAACTGTCTGCACTGAAGTTGCATAGATTGAGCAAAGCAGGGCTGCCCTGAGGTGAGGAGGCTGCAGAGGGAAGGAGGTGGCTGTAGGTCCTAGCAAAGGAGATGCTGTTAGGAGTGGGTCTGGGGCTGTGGACTGCAGGCCTGGATCCTAAACCAGAGCTCAGTGCGTATGCAGGGCCCCAGGGGAGATGGCTTTGCTCCAGAAAGTTAAGAAGGAAATGCTGGTCCCTAGATACATACTTAGGGAAGGAGGACAGGCAGATGGCACCTTATCCAGAGCTCAACACTTGAAGGCTGGAGCCTCCTTCCCGACAATGGAAGAGGGAGGGCTGTACCTCCTGGTGTGATAAAAAGTCCCTCTCGCGCACCCAGCTCACCAGACACAAATGAGTGTAGGTGATACGCCAACTGCCAGTCAGATCAAGAAAATGAGCAGCAATTGGATTTTGCCTTTTCTTTATTTAAAGTTTTTATTGATTCTTATGGAGTGAATTAAATGCGAACATCAGAATGAAAAGGGATCTATAGCATCTCCGTGAAGGAAATGGGACACCATAAATATGACATATTCACCTCTGCCAGGAGGGGGAGTGGGGCCCCAGAGACTCTACTGGGGAGGAACAGGAGCAAGGCGGGGAGGCACAGGGATTTGGGGCTCACTCCCCCCATCCTCTGTTTGGCTCAAGATCCTCCCAGAGGTCTGGACAGGTCATAGGCTTTCTGAGAGGCAGTCTTGGGGTGGAGGGGGTCCTGCAGCCATGCTGGAGCTTCAGCTGCCTAAGTTCTTGTGCTTTTGCTTGTAGAGACGAAGAGAGAAGGTAGGAAGGGAGGAGGAAGAGAGAGTGGGTGAGAGAGAGAGAGAGAGAGAGATCAAGAACAGCAGGAAGGCAGACTGAGCATCCTGCTTGACAGAAGTGATTTCTGATGGCCAAGGAAGCAGGCGCAGCAGAGAGAAAGGACTCAAGCACACAGCCCTAGAAGATTCTCTCCAAAGGGAGATTTGGATCTGGGCTTGCAGAGAAGCTTGTGTACCAGATCAGATCAAGACCCTTTACCACCAGCAGCAACCAGGCTGCCCCAGGGAAGCTCTGTATCTGAAGACCCTGTAATCACCCCTAATGCTACATGGCAGAGGTCACCTCTAGCCTCTATTCCCTGCTCAGGAGGCCTGTGCCCTGTGCTCAGAAGTCCACTCAGAGTGGCACAGGAACATTAGTACCCCTGCCACATCCTCTTCCACCTTTTTGGGAGGGGAGGTAGGCAGACGCAACGTGGCGTGGGGTACTGGGAAAAGCACAAAGGGCCAGGGTTCCAGCCCATGATGGACGAGCCTCTTCTCTGCCCCAGGTGTCTCCTCTCACCAGATCTCACTTGCCCCCAGGTGGACATGATGATGGCATGGGAGAGGGGCTTGGCATGCAATGCTCTGCACCAATCGAAAGGGTTAACCAGGGCTGGCATCTAACCAGCTTACATCCCTCATGGGGCCATCTTGCTCCATCCCAAAGCCCACTCCACCGGCCGCCACCTCAAGCCTCTGCCTCCCCTGCAGTCACCATGCCCACCTGGTGCCTGGAAGGGCCTGATCCCCAAAAGCGCTCTGTAAGCCTGACTTCCTGCCAGCTTTGCAAGAGACCCCGCTTACCAGCAAGTGGGAGAATCCCACACACACTGGCTCTGTGCCGGCACTTTTCAGCATTCCAAGGTGTCACGGGCTGGGGGGGGGTGCAACCCTCCCAGTTATTTCTGGATGGCAGCCAACAGGAAGCTAGACCTGCTGGAGCTGGGGAGGGGCTTGTTCCAGGGCCAGTGTACACCTTCCCAGGGGTGGGATTCCACTGTCAGCTCTTAGATTCTGCTCCAAACTGAGTTTTTTCAACTGGCTGTGCTTCCAGATTAGCAGAGGGTCTCAGCTTTTTCTTCTATGTAGCCCTGAGGTCTTGTTCTGATGTTCTCAGGTAGAGTCAGGGTTACCTGGCTACAGGCTGGGTGGTCTGTCCCAGGCTAGCAGCCTATCATCATGGCTCCAGGCAGAGAGTGCTTGGAGCTCACCTAGAAAAGCCCAACCCCAGGCTTAAATCAGAAAGATTCAGTGGCTCACTCAAGACCCCACCAATTCAGGGGGACATGAATCAGAACTGAGGGCTCCTGCCTCTGAATGTATCATTGTCTGTCTCTGCACCCTAAACTTGATAACAGGCACTCTGTCATTGCACACCTCCAGGACAGAAGAAGACAGAAGAAGAAATGATGCCTTTGAATTGTGGACTTGAGAAGAATGTCGAAGGTAGTATGGACTGCCAAAACAACGAATAGATCTGTTCTGGAAGAAGTACAACCAGAGTGCTCCTTGGAAGCAACACAGCAAGACTGCGTCTTACATACTTTGGACATGTTGTTAGGAAGGATCAGTCCCTGGTGAAAGACATCATGCTTGGGAGAGTGGAGGGTCAGCAAAAAAGAGGCAGACTGTCAATTAGAGGGATTAACACAGTGGCCGCCACAACGGGCTTAAGCGTAAAAACAACTGTGGACATGGCACAAGACTGAGCGGTGTTTCGTTCTCTTGTTCAAAGGGTCAATATGAGTTGGAACTGACTTCACGGTGCCTAACAACAACAACTGCTCCAGGATGGTGTCCCAACAGGCCATGGCTGCTCTGCTGGTGGTACGTGTGGCTGCTGTGCTGGCCTCCTTGGTTCCCATCTTCACCTACAGTGAAATCCAGAGGATGCAGGTAAGAACCTCCTCCCCCTGTCCCTCTCCCTGGGCTGCACCTTCCGTCCTGGACACAGCTGCTGTGACTCATAGCCCCACGCAGCACTGACATGGTGCTGGTCTCACTCAAAGGACTATTTCAATAAATCCACCATTTCAGTCATCAGGTACCGCTCTAACAGAAATACCACAATGTGGATGGCTTTAATAAGAAAAATTTATTCTTACACATTCCCATAGGCTACAAGTCCAAATTCAGGATGCCCATTCCAGGCTTTCCTTCTTGGTCAGCTCTGGAGGAAGTTCTTTGCATTGTGTTAGTCTTTGGTGACGGAGCATCTTGACGCAGGAACCTCAGGTCTGAAAGACGCGCTCTACTCCTGGTGCTGCTTTCTTGATGTATCAGGTTCCCGAGTCTCCACTGCCCTTTCCTCGTATCTCTTACAGGGGATTAAAGGATAAAAGGTGATACAAGCCAGACTCCAGGGAAACTCCCTTTACATTGGAATTGGAAGGTGGCCTTAGGAGAGGTATTACAGTTCCCCCCAATCCTCTCTAAAATAACCCACTCTGTTAACCACAGATACAGATTAGGGTTTACAGCATAAGAAAATCACAAAATATTGGGAACCATAGCCCAGTCAAAAGACTATGCACATTTTTAAGGGGAGATAGTTCAGTCCTTGACACCCACATTTGTGAACTGTGCCAACAACACCAAGAACAGCATCAAGAACCAGGGCCCAAGATAACCTAGACTCCAACCATCTCCCTAGCACCAACACTCCTTCCCTAGCATCACTCAAGTGTGTCAGTGACTCCCATGAGTGTCAGCTTTTCCCCACCCGTGCCCATCCTTTGGAGGAAATTTTCAGTGAATGAGCACATAAATATTTATTTTCTGAGCATTTCTGCTGTAGAAGGCATCACTCTGGGCACGAGGCCAGCACATACACGGAAATCTGAGACCCTCCCCTCGTCTTCAGCAAGCAGGCTGGGGAGCCAAGACACAAACATATGAAAAATTAACCAACAATAGAAGACAAAAGAGAGATGTCACAAGACAAGACATGATTAATTGCCCAATAAGTGATGCTGATTCTAAGTGCTGTGTTCAGAGGAGGGAGGAATGATTGTGGGCTGGAGCTTGTTTAGAAGCCCATAGCGAAAAGGTGGTATTTGAGCTGTGGGGCCTGGAGGGATAAGGTAGGATGAAGTGATGGCTTTCCATGCAGTGGTAGGGTAGTCACTCTCCCTTTTGAGCCCAAAAGGTAATACATGGATCAGGTCCCTAGAGGAATCCCTCATGGTGTAGTAGTTAAGTGCTCCAGCTGCTAGCCAAAAGGTTGGTGGTTCAAATCCACCAGGCACTTCTTGGAAACTCTATGGGACAGTTCTATCCTGTCCTATAGGATCACTATGAATTGGAATTGACTCGATGACAGTGAGTTCTTGGAAGATCCTTGGAGGTCCTTAAGCAACATTACAGGACTGCTAACCAGATAGTTGTCCACTGGAACTTACCCAGCCGTACCTAGGAAAAAAAGGCCTGGTAATCTGCTTCTATTAAGATTGCAGGCACAAAAATCCCATGGAGCAGTTCTGCTCTGTTACACATGAAGTCACCCTGAGTCAGAACTGACTTGATGGCAAATAACAGAAACAATGGTCCCTGGGTGTTGCAAACAGCCTGCGCTCTATGACTAACCTACCTACAGGGTGGTGGTTGGAGCTCACCCAGCTGCTTCACAGAAGAAAGTCCTGGCAATTTGCTTCCATAAACATTATAGTCCGGAAATCCCTGTGCAGCAGTTCTGCTCTGTAATGCATAGGGTCACCCTGAGTCAAAACATGTTTACTAAAACTCAGGTAGGGGAGTCCAACTAAAACTGGACTGCTTGAACTGCCTTCCTGGTCCCTTTATCCTTGGACTTCAAGGGATTCTGAGAGTCTGCTCAGACATTTGGTTCTCTCTAGCCCAGGCTGATGAAGAACTAGGACTTTCATGTCCACCCTGTCCGAGACCAAGGCTCCCAGAGGGACACAGGTAGAAATAGTTCTGTTGGGAGCTCTTGTGGCCCCTGGGTGGAGCCTCTCCATTATCTGCCCACTCTCACGTCCAGAAAAGGTTTCCAGATACCCAGGAATAAGGGCCTTTTGCAGAGACTAGACTGAACCCAGATCCTCTTCTTTGGGGGCAGTTGGAAATGGATACAGGTGATGCTGCAGCAGGCCACCTGGACGCACCTCCATGCTGCATTCTTCCAAGGAGACAACCAATTGTCCTAGACTCACCACATGTCTGCGCCTGCCAAGAGCAGAATCCCAAGAGTGTTGTTAGAGACCCGCAATCAAGGCGCCAGGCAAGACTTGGAGCTGGACAGCAACAAACTCAGAAGAACACAAACTAGCAAATGGCAAGCAAAGGGCACTTTGCATTAACCTGCTCCATGGTTTTTCTCCTCATAATTGCCAGGCACCAGGATTTTCATGAAGAAGCTGCTAACTCCTTCCTCTGTAATTCATCTTCCTGTCTCGCCTCTTATAAATCACCTCCCAGGGACTCCAAGTTCCCGGGCCACCCCATGGTGCCCTCACAGGCTCTGCTGTCTTACCACCTTTTTTATAGGCTCTCTGCTAAGAAAAACACATTTTTATACTTTATATGCATGAAGAGCAGCCGTTATTTTTAGCATTTTAACTTAATTAACAGTAACAATCTCAGTGTAATGTTTTAACTACAGAGAAATGGATTTCTCTTCAAGATGACCTCTTGGTGGGCAATTCCAAGGGTCATTTCTAAGCCCCCAGGGGTCTGAGGCTGCCACGGAGGGGGCACCTGGGAGAAGAGGCTCTTTGGTTCAGTGGGATGCTCAGAAAATTAGCACCCCTGGTGGAGAAGCAACAGGGCCAACTTGGCAGGTCAAGGGAAGGCAGCTTTTGTGCAATTTTATTGGTTCGCTCTCAGCTACTAGTCAGAATTTCGATGGTTTAAACCCATCCTGGTGGAGTAGTGGTTAAGTAAGTCCTACTACGGCTGCTAACCAAAAAGTCTGCCCTTCAAACCCACCAGGCGCTCCTTAGAAACTCTATGGAGCAGTTCTACTCTGTCTACAGATTCGCTACAAGTCAGAATCAACTTGACTGCAGTGGGTTTGGTTTGGGTTTAGCAGCCGCATGGAAAAAGCCCCAGCAATCATGGTTCTAGTCATCTATAGGATGTTGTCTTGCTGACCCCTTACTCAAGGCAGGGGAGAGGGTGGAGAGGAGGAGATAAGAGATTGTTAGGAGGATATGACATGCACAGAATGGAGAGGAAAAGTGTGCTGTCACCAGGCAGGGAGAGCAGTGGGAGCTGCACATAGGCAGGCATGCAAATTTATACGAGAATGTACATTTTCACTCAATCATAAAAAATAAAAAATAAAACACTGTAGAAAACCGATTACAGCCAAGAAAACACTACGGAACTCAGTTCTGCTCTGTAAAACATGGGGTTGCTATGAATTGGAGTGAAGTTAACAGCAACAAGTTTCTTTTTTTGTCATTGTGGTGGTGTTTTGTTGGTTTGGTTTGGTTTGGGCTTTGGTTTTATGATGCACCCCTCGGAAAGGGACAGGAACAAAGGACAAAATAAATTAGAGGTCTGAGGAGGTGAGGTCTCTGTATCCTGTGAAGCCCAGCAAGAGAAGAAAGCAAAGTTACCAAGGTGAGCAGCCACCCCAGGACTCGGTGGAAGGCTGGTTCCCCGTATCTATCAGGGAGGCAGGGCCAGCCAGCTGCAGTCCCAGAATGTTCTAGGATACAGTGGTAAACAAGACATTCAGGTAATGAACTCCATTCTAGAAGGGAAGGATGAGCACCAGTATGGAGACAAGTGCATCACTGCAGGCCTCAAGTATGACAGTCAAAAGAGAGGGATTAGGTGGGAGAGGCACTGCTTTGGCTGGGGAGGGATCAGGGAAGGCCACTCGGAGGAGATGACATTTGATCTGAAACAGAGGCCATCTATGCAGACCCTAGAGGAAGGAAGGAAGAGCAAGTGCAAAGACCCTGCTCAGGATGCAGCTGGGAGACTGAGGCCCCGGCGGCTGGGGTGTGCTCAGAAAGGGTGAGAGGGGCGTCAGCAGGTTCTAGAAAGGGACCCAATCAGACTTAGAATGATCTTGAGCAGCACAAAGTGGTGGCAGACCATTCAGGTGGCAGCTACAGCTCTCTCCAAGTCAGAGGTGCTGGTTCTTCTCCTCCAAGATAGGAACCCAGGGAGACACCTGTAGGTGTCAAGACCCAGGGGCTGGGTTGTCCAGTGAGACTTAAGAAGCACAGATTGTAGGGCCTGGAGGGAGGTTGAGATTGTCCAAATGCAGATCTTTAATTTCACAGAATCATTTATCCACACAATGAATATTTATCGAGCCTGTACTATGTGCAAGAAATCTGCTGGCATAATGGTTAAGTGCTATAGCTGCTAACAAAAGGTCAGCAGTTGAAATCTACCCAGCACTTCTGGGAAACTGTGGGACAGTTCTACTCTGTCCTATAGGGTCATGTAAGTTGGAATCGACTCAAAGGCAGCAGGTTCTTTGCTTGTCTTTGCTTTGTTTTTGGCACCATGTGCAAAGGAGTCCCTGACCAGTACAAACAGTTAACATGCTCTGCTGCTAACTCAAAGATTGGAGGTGTCAGTCCACCCAGAGGTGCCTCAGAAGAAAGGAAGACCCATTTCTGAAATATCAGCCACTGAAAACCCTGTGGTGCACAGATCTAACCTGACACACGTGGGGCTGCCATGAGTCAGAATTGACGGGATGGCAGCAAGGCATCAGGAACAGAGTAGTGAACAAAACAGACAAAATCCTCTGCTCATACTCTAGTGGGAGAGACAGAGCACAAACAAAGTCAATAAGCGAACTTTATATGATAGGTTCTATGGAGGAACACAAAGCAGGAAAAGGTGATGGGGTTGATCAGAATTTTGCCTAGGGTGATTACAGCAGGCTTTATAAGAAAACAGTGTTCATACAAAGAACCTAAAGGTGGAGGGCGGAGCCACAAGGATGTCTGAGCAAGACTATCCCAGGCAAAAGGAACTGCCAGTGCAAAGGCCCTGAGGCAGAAGGGGCCTGGCATAGTCAGTGAACAGTGAAGGGTCCAAAATAGCTGGAGCAGAGGAGACCAGAGGGAGGGAATAGGGGAGAAGGGAGGTGAGGCCAGACTGCGGACTTCATAGGTCATTATCTAGACTTTACATTCATTCTACTGAGATGGGAGCCTTTGGGAGCTTTTGAAAAAGAGGAACATGATCTAATTTACATTTTAAAGGGGTGTCCCCAGCTGCTGTATTGCGAATAGACTGATGGGGCAAAGACAGAATTGGGGCCACCACTGAGGAGACTGCTGCATTATCTAAGACTAAGAAACAGTGCCGCAGCCCAGGGTTGTCATGGTGGAGGTGAGCAAAGCGGTCAGATTCTGGGATTGTTTTGGAGATAGAGAGCGCACAGGATTTGCAGAAAGATTAAATATAGAGAAAGAGAAAAGTAAAAAATATCTTCAAGGTTTTTGGCTGAAACACCTCTAGGGACAGATTTTCTCTTGATTGAGACAGGGAAGTCTGCCGTAGGAGCAGATCACTGGGAAGAGGATCAGGAGGTCAGACTAGACCTACCTACGAACTGTGAGATGCCTGTTGGATACCACGTGGAGACCCTGCACAAGCAGATAGATGCACAAGTCTGGAGTTGAGGAGAGAGATTGGGGGCCAGCGATGCAAGTGTGGGAGTCATCAGTAATTAGATGGAATTTAAAGCCAGGACTGGGTGAGATCCCTGAGGGAGTGAATGTAGGTGGACAAGAGCAGAAGCCCCAGGACTGAGATTTAGCACTTCCACGTCAAGAGCAGGGAAGCTGAGACTGTCATCAGAAAAGGCCAGGGTCTTGCCCAAGATCATACAGCAGTTAGCGCAGAATGGAGCCTGGTTTCACTCCTCTTACCTCCCACCAGACATCTGAGCCAAGGATCTTCCCCCACCCTCCTCAGATGGCTTCTGCGTGCTGTCTATAAACACAGCAAGGTCAGAGGTCAGGCATGCATCCCAGAGGATGACCTCAGCAGTGTAGGGTTCTTTTCCTTCCTCACGTCCACCAAGACCTCCTCGGAGAGAGTTGGGAGTGAGTCATACAGTTGACAAGAATGGTGCTTACTGAGAACTACCCTCTAGATGTACCTGAGACAGAGTTTACACCAATAATGCCAAGGCCTCAAAGGCACATGATATAGCATCCTTCTGTACGAAGTTTGGACCTCCCTACATGCACCTAGAACAGAGCCAGGAGGTCCTTTATGGGCCATCCAGTGAGGCATCCTCATTTTAAAGTGAGGAAACTGAGGCATTGCAACAGTAAGGGAATGGCAAGGCCAGGACTTGAACCAGCCACAGCAACTGGCTGAGACTCCCAGGGAACACCTCTGCAGCTGCTCCCCAGAGTCTAGAGCACAGCCCGGGACCCATTTCCCATATGCAGAGACCTGGTGGGAGGTGGGGGAATGGGTGCTGGGACTCCCCTGTCAGTCACCCAGGCTCTGGGCGTGACCATAACACCAGTCAGCCCTTCCTGCTTTGCCTTGAGGCTACGGCAACCTGCCTTTGCTGTGGACCACTCCTCCAGTGCAAGAGACAGTATAGCCTGAGGGACATGGGCACAGACCTGGGGGTCAAGGCACCAGGGTTTAGCATCTACTCCCTCTGCTACTTACTACCAGTGTGCCCTCGAGCAAGTTATTGACCTCTTTGTGCCTCAGTTTCCCTTCTGCAAAGTGGACACACACTATTGTCCCTATACCTCATAGGGTCATTGAAAGGCTTAATACATATAAAGTACTTCAGCGGGTACCTGATACATGGTAAAGTTCCTCAACGTTAGCTAATATTGGGGGAAGCCCGCCCCCTTCAGACATAGTTTCTCCGCAGATGGTTATCCTCCTGGCAGATCTCAGAGGCCTCCCTTGTATGGTGGAGTTCTGGCCTCCTGGTTAGAACTGAGGGGAGGTAACAAGACTCCCATACAAACAGAAGAGTAGAGCCGGCAGGGTAGTGTGGCTGGTGGGCCCCTCCTGCCACCGGTAGGACACTCCAGGGGTTAACGGTCCTCTCTGTACCTCTCCCTTCTTGTTAACTCTGCCTTATTTCATGGCTGACTGCTCCTGTGGAAATTGGAATGAGGATGGACTCCAGGCAGCTGGAAAAGTACTGGGCCACTCTGGAAGTGCTGCTGAGCGAGAAGCGCTGCCCACCCCTGAACTGTAAGGGGGTCAGAAGTCCTCCACCCACTCTGGCATTGATACTCAAGGAGTGCCATCTGAGGAGGGTTTAGGGACCACGATTTTTCTCTTTTACAGTCGAGAACATTAAGCTGTCTTCTCCAGTGGGGATACTCTCCTCACCTCTGAGGGGGCCTAATCAGAGCGAGCCTGGCACTGATGGCTGCTGGTGGCTGCAGAGGCCTCATTCTCTAGTGACAAACATCTCATAAGCTCCTGCCTCATCAGTTCAGGCAGGCCTGATCCTCAAATGCCTCTCTGGCAGAGGGCCGTGAGCAGTCAACAACTACCCCCCAACCCGCACCTCTGCTCCAGATATTCCCACCCCTCCCTAAGCACCATCAAGGCTGAGTGGTTGCCTTGACCACAATCCAGCCACACAGGCCTCTGTTTCCCCATCTCGTCCTGCAAACTGAAGTCCTGAGCTCCAGATGGCCTTGCCCCATTCAAGGTCTGCCCCAGTTGCTGTGCAAAGCTAGATGTCCTCTGACAAACAGCCACTAATTACTTCTCCTGTTCTCAGAAGGAGAGGAAGGAGACAAAGCAGGAGTGTGGTAGGAGATAGAGGAACTGGGAGATTCAATGACTTGCCCCAGGCTACAGAGAAAGCTGAGGTGCAGCTTCCAGGAGCCTTGCAAAAACTCTTGCCTCCCCAGTCACAGCCTGCTCTGGGTGCCCCCTCCTCCCTTGGATCTGCAGGCCAGTTTTAGGAAGAGGTTTCATAAGTGGACAGCTGACACCACAGATCTGCAGACCTTTGCTTTTCTTCCCCAGAAGCTGAGTGATGAATCCTGCTCCCAGAAAAAGGTGGACTGAACTGGGAGCCCTTGTCCAAGAGATCTGCACAGCCCATCAGCTGAGCTAGGGAGAAAACACTCTCCTCAAAGCCTATCCCCTGTAGCAAATAAAGTGTGAAACACACCAAAAAGACTCTTTTACTCAATATGTTAATTTCCAAAGAGCAAGACCAGGTCATGAGAAAAAGGAGACAAAATAAAGCACAGAGGGTGTTGGTCATCAATGCTACACACATTAGAAAAACATATGCCTTTGTAGGTTCTAAGTTCCAATAGTACCTTGTTATTGTTGGGTGCCATCAGATCAATTTCCACTCATGGCAACCCCATGTGACAGAATAGAACTGCCCCATAGAGTTTGGCTGTAATCTTTACGGAAGCTCACTGCCAGATCTTTCTCCCATCAAGCTGCAGGGGGGGCGGGGGGTAACTCGGTTCTAACTGCCAGCCTTTAGGTTAGCAGCCAAGCATTTAACTGTTTTGCCACCAGGGCTCCTATAAATATCATGTCACAGTCCCTGAATCAAAAGATTTGCTCCAGCCATTCCACTGTAGGTGAGAAAACAGAGGCCCAGAGCGATGGATTATTTTTACCCATACCTGAGCCAGAGACAGGACAAGGACTGAAATTCAGGTCTCCTTCATCCCAGTTCATTTTCTGATGAGCTCTAGGTCCAACCCCTTGATGAGCAACTTTCAACCAGCCCTTTAACCTCAATGAGCCTTTGCAAAAGCAAGGCGGTAATATCTGCCTGGAGAGCGGGGATGGTGGCACCAGCAAAGAGCAAATTACTATTATCATTATCACCTTGTGACTACATGCTCCAGCATCTGCAGCAAAATTACCCAGCCAACCCATTTATTTCTGCCTTCTAAACAAAATGGGATAGGAGACTTCATTCTAATTTAATTTAACATTAATGAAGGTTCATGTATTTATAAACTGGGGGCACACAGGATCTACAGCTTCCTCCATCCGCAGGTCACTGACAGTGAGACACTGCGGCTGTTCGTCTGTCCATCTACCCCCACTACTGTGAAGGTCTAGCCACGGGAAGGAGTTATCAGAAAAAGAAGACCCCAGCCCTTAATAAGCACTGTTTTGGGGGGTGCTCTGGTGACTCCTGAAGAACACCCAGCTCTGACCCATTACACGGACACATGTATTTCCCATGCACATACCAATCAGCCCCAGCACAGCCACAGGTTCTTGGGAAATGCTGCCAAGATTTCAGGTAATGAGTGGAGAGGGCTGCAGCGTGGCATGGGGAGAGAGAAAGAGGCAAAGACATGGGGATCTATGAGGCATGTGGTTGGGAAGCTCTGGGTTCCAGACCCCTCCCCACTCTTCTAGCTCTACCGTGATACTCCCTTCTACTCTCTATAACACCCTCCAAGGAGCAGAAAACCAGCCTCATCCATGTGACAAACACAGATTTTGTGTCCTCCTCTTGAACCATGACCCCCCATAGTGTGACTACCTTCTGTCAGCAGTAGGGGGTACCCATCTCTGAGGCTGAAGCTCTGGCACTCTCTGGGCAATTTTCCCTCAGGTCCTGGGAGTCGAGCTGGCCCCCGACTCATGGAGAAGCCATGCACAAAATGAAATGCTATTTGGTCCTGGGCCATCCCCGTGATCATATGTGGATCAGACTGCTGAGATCCATTGAGTTTTGATTTTTGTAAGTAGATCACTAGGTCTTTCTTCCTAGTCTGCAAGCTCCACTGAAATCTATTTGGCATCCTAACAACACGTGAGCTTCCACTAATAGACAGATGGCAGCTGTGCACGAGGCCTACTGGTCAGGAATCAAACCCAGGTCTCCTGCATGGAAGGTAAGGATTCTACTGCTGAACCACCAGAGCAACCTTACCAGCTGCTGTTGAGTCTCCTCAACTCACGGCAACCCCATGTGTGACAGAGTTTTCAATAGCTAATTTTTTGGAAGTAGATTACCAAACCTTTCTTCCAAGGCACCTCAGGGTAGACTTCAACCTCCTATCTCTCAGTTAGCAGCCAAGAGCATCAGCTACACAAGCCAAGGAATCCAGGAGTTAAACAGCAGTGTAGAAAGAGGTGGCATGGAGGGAAATAGGAACCCAAGAAGATTTCATCCCAGGTGGCTTGCATTTCTTAAAATGGGAATTAATTCAGTGACTACAACGCCTGGGAAGGGTGAGGATGCAGTCTGTTCCGCAGAGAAGATCTATTCGAAGTCCAGGCTGCGGCCCAGCTGCCTCCCGGCCTCACCCTGTTCCCTCTGATGTGCTTCACGGTAATGAGTCACCACAGGCCCCGCTACCACCTACATCTGTAAGCGCAACGTCCTGGCCGGTGGTTTAGGGACATCAGCTCCGTTCTTCTCTCCTTTTCCTCCTCCTGCCAACTGTTCGACTTTGCACAATCGGCTCAAATCCTTCTTCTTCACAGATAAGCTTCTCCAATTTCCAGGACCACAGCCCCCAATGCTTACAGGACATGCACAGCCCTGGACGAAGTTAAAATCGGGGGATTGGGAAGACTGTGTGAGCCAAGAGAAATACATCATGTTTTCACAAAACAGAAGAGGGACATGAGCCTGGTGCAAGCTGTAGAATGACCTGATCAGAAACCAGCTGGAATCAAACACAGGGAGAATTAGAATGCTCAGAATAACAGTAGGGTGAGGACACCATCCCTCCTTACATCTTCCTAAGGTCCACCTAGTAAAACCTGCAAGAATCTCTCCAGGTACCTGGCAATGAGGGAGAGTTACAGATTACAATGTCTTCGTTTGGAATGCACTTTGCACTTACCAGGACCACAAATAATTACAGGGCAACCTGAACTTAGCTTCAGAAGATAGAAATGATGAGGTATTTTCTCAGTAATCACATCCGTGTGATTTTATAATTACTGAGCTATGTGGATTTGCCGTGAAATTGAATAGTTAAAAGCAAAGAGTAATTGCCTGATATCCATACTCTATAATTTAGTATAATCTAATCATGGACAAAGCCCAAAAGAAACTGTTCTCAAAGCATTCCATTTTTCTTCATATACAATTTGTTATTGACATCATGTAATGTATTCCATGCCTGCAAAGGAACTCTTATACCCACAAATATCAAAAGTATGAGAGTGGCCAGAAGAGCGAGCGTTTCATTTCATTCTCAGCAGATTATGAAAAACAGGTGACACACCTACCTGTTAAACCCCTTAGCCCCTCATTGACACACATCAAAACTTAGATGAAAAGAGTGACCCTTCCTCTTCCACAAAGGAATGAGATGAGGCAACAAAAAGTTGGGAGGTCCTTGAGTGGTTGCAGAGGGTCATTCGGTTCCAAATCCAAGCCCAAAATGACACTCACTTTGCACTCCCCATTTCAACCACTCTCCTGGTACCCTGCCTACCACCTGTCATGTTATTCCACCCGAGATGTGATTCAAAGGAAGCCCAGAATAGCTGAGCGGGATGCAGGAGGCCCATGATGGGGTGGATCAAGGACAAGCCCATGGTCCCTGAGCATCTTTGAGGACTTGATAAACGCACACAGGGCTTTTTCCAGGAGGATGAAGCCCACTGAAAGATTTATGGCCATTGTTATTATAAGCCTCTGCTGAGGCAGAGAGAGGTCAGCAGGACGGAAGCCTGCGAGGCATCCCTATGGGAATACAGAGCATTCTCCCGGCAGCCCCTCACCGCTGCTAACTGTGTGGATGTGGTTACTAAGCAGATTTAGACACTGAAGCTTGTTTTTCCTCTTTTGTCTTTAATAAATCAGGAAGATTGGCCTCAGTCCGAGCTGCTCACCTGAAAAACCCACAGCACAGTGATGAGGAGGAGGGTGTGCAGGGCAGCCGCTGACTTTGCAAAATTTCCCTTCTCTTTGAAACATGTTTTCCTATCCTTAACAGGCCCAGCATACGAATCACATAGGAGACACAGAGAGGCACCCTATGAGAGCCTCCAAGAAGGGTGTCATGACCAACTCCTGACAAGGGGCAGCGGTGACAAAGATGATCCAAAGTCAAGCCCTTTGAAAGGGAAGTTAAAAGGGTCAGTGGAGGAAGCGTGGATTGATGGTCCTATGAAAAAAAGTAAAAAGCAACAAGCCAATTTCATTAAAATGGGTAACAGGACCACCAGTGTGGAGAGTATTGATGGAAGACTGAACAGGGATTATAAATTTGTGGAAAGGGCCAGACTGGAGCTAAGAGTTCATGAAAAAGTGGAAAGGCCTGAGTCCCGGAAGGAACAATTGATTACCCAAAACCCACTGCCATCAAGTCAATTCCTACTCATAGGGAGTCTATAGGACAGAGTAGACCTGCTCCATACAGTTTCCAAGCAGCACCTGGCAGATTTGAACTGCTGACCTTCTGGTTAGCCAACACAGCACTTAACCACTACACCACCAGGGTTTCCAACAATTGACTAGTGAGTTTTACTTTATGGAGGGTCAACAGCAATGTAGTGGACCAAAACCAAAGCAAACCCACTGCTGTCGATTCTGACTAACAGCAATCCTATAGGACAGAGTAGAACTGCCCCATAGGGCTTCCAAGGAGCAACTGGCAGATTTGAACTGCTGACGTTTTGGTTAGCAACCACTAGGGAAGCACTAATCAGCAAATTCACCAAAGTCTGCCTGCGTGCCTGTCAGTGCGCTACACCAAGAGCCTGTTTGGTGTAGCACGGCAGGGCCATCAACTGTCAAAAGCCATGTGGAAGCTAGAAGGTGGGTCTGGCGAAATGGGGCAGCAAAAGGCTGCAAACATGATGGGCTCTATGTTAGAGGTGAAAGAACCCTGGTGGCACAACTGTTAAGCACTCAGCTGCAGACTGAAAAGTTGGCAGTTCAAACTCACCCAGAAGCTTTGTGGGAGAAAGACCTGGCAGTCTCCTCCTATAATGAGTACAGCTTAGAAAATCGTATGGGGCCCGTTCTACTCTGTTCCATGGGGGCACTGTGAGTTAGAATCGACTCAGTGGCAATCAACAACAGGTTAAAGGGAAGACAGAGGGTTCAGAGGGGAAAAGGCTGCAAGTCATTCGGTCCCGGGTCATGCAGCATCGTCAGTGCCTCCAAATACAAAGGGAACTAACAAAGCTCTCACTGTGGACCACCTGCTAGGGGTGGCTCCAGTTCAGTACATAGTTCAAAATTGCCCTGAGATCCATTGTGATAAAACAGACCATAACTCTGTGAAATGCTGGAGCGTTAACTTTGTTTAAGCATCAGTTTCAAGCCCTCTTACAATACACAGGGCTAGTATTGATGCTGGAAGACTCATTCTTTATATATCGAACTGCACAGCTGCAAGGAGTCGCACAAATGTTACCAACTCATTTGTCATGCAAACAGTGCTTCAGAAAGAAATAAAATACTATTATGTGGTATGTGTTAGGCAATCACTATATCAAATTCATGGCATTCCGTGCAAACACAGGCAGAGAAAAGGAAAACACTTGGTGAGAGAAATCTCACCACATGAGAGCAGCTAAGCCAGGGAGACGGAGAGGCTAACAGCAAAGCTGGACCAAGCCAAGGCTGTAATTTTCCCAGCAACTGTGACCAGTGTTGAATATTCCTGTAGCAAAACAAGTGCCAAGAATGCAAATTACAGGCAGAGGTTTCCTGCTCAGGCACCAAGGAGAGAACAGGGGACAGGTGGGGGCACTTAGGGAGCAGAGCTACAGGGGGATCCCAGAAAGGAGGGAGAACTGAATAGGAAGGATAGAGACTGGAACCTGCAATAAGTGTTTGAGAAAGGGACTCGATGCGGATGTGAAAGCAGTAGTGCGGGAAGGAGGGAGGCAGGAGACTACTATGAACTATATAGTCCTATTTCCATTTGCCATCATTCTCCACGCTTCCTTAGAGATTTCCTGGCTAAGAACCTTCATGTAAGGAAATGGAGTACCTGTAGGAGGCTGCACACAGTCCTACAGCTGCAAAGACACAGGTTAAGTATAAACAGTTAAGCACATGCCAGGCACTGGCCTACGCACCACACACAAATTACTTCTTCCAGTCCTCCCACAACTCTACGAGGTTTACTGGAAACGAACTAGAGAAGTTCATCTGATGTGACTGCACATCTAAGAGAGGTAGAGATGGGATTTGAAATTAAACCGTCTGGCTCCAGGGTCCATATCCTAAACCGTAAGTGACGGGCAGCAGGATATGTGTTTCCGGGGTCTTTTCCTGTCCATCTTTCCTAATGAAAAGTCTACTATCCAGCCACAAGGCTCCTCCGAGAGGACTTGAAACAGTTCACTTCAGCGCAAAGGCAGTTGTCTTGTCTGCCTCGGCCTTGTATGTATGCATGTGGTGTCCCCCTCCAGGCTGGGGCTCCTTGAGGGGCAATGTCTGTCCTTGGGCAGGACTGACACCCACTTGATGCTCAATGTCCGGCAGGTGAGAACACAGAGTTCCAGTAGTTGCACCCCCAAGTCGGCACAGGGCCTTAAGAGCATGCCTAGGGTCTACTCCAGGAACCAAACAAAGCTCTTGCCTGGATGCAGTATACGGCACGAAGAGGGAGCATAAGGATCCCATCTCCCCACGTTTAGCAGTGGCTTGTCTTTCACCATTACGTAATTCATCCATTAAATCAACACCTTATTGAGCGTCTACCTCGTGCCAAGGATTGCGCTTAGACGCCAAGGAAATCAGCACCGCGCGGTTCCAGACTTGACAATAAACAGGAGCAAGATTGAGGGCGGGGAATCCTCTCCGACCTCCCCAACATGGCAGGTCCTGAAACAGCCTTCGACCTCCTCATCATGGCCAGCTCAGACCTTCCAAACATGGCGACCAGAACGACCTTCCCATCATGGCGCGGGGCCCCGCCCGCTCCGCCACAGCCGCCGGCTGGAGCAGTTCCGGGTGCGGAGCGCGCCAGGGGCAAGCAGGGGGCGGCGTCCTGGCCATGGCCGGCCTGTCGGACCTGGAGCTGCGGCGGGAGCTGCAGGCCTTGGGCTTCCAGCCAGGACCCATCACCGACACCACCCGGGACGTATACCGCAACAAGCTGCGCCGCCTGCGGGGCGAGGCCCGGCAGCGCGGCGAGGAGCGCGCCCGGCCGCGGGGCGAGGAGCGCCTGCGGGAGGAGGCCTGGCTGCGCGAGGAGGCGCCGCTTCGCGCCCGGCCTTCTGCGTCTTCTCCGCTGACGGAGCCCTGGCTCTCCCCGCCCGCCTCGGGCTCGGCCTTCGCGACCTCAGCGGCCTACGGCGATCTCGGGGCCTCCACGGCTGCGTGGTCTGGGAGCCGCGGCCTCGCCTACCCCTCCCGCCCCGCACTGCTCAGGCGCCGCGCCTCGGCCCGGGGGAGCTCCGAGGAGGACGAGGATGCCAGGCTGTCTAATAGGGCCGCGTCAGGCCCAGGCCTCGGGGTGCGCCGCTGGTGGGCAGCGTCCCCAGCCCCCACGCGGCACCCTGCCGCCCTCTTCGGACCCGACCCGCGCCCGGGCCTGCGGGCGACGCGAGGGGTTCCCGCGGGCGCGGCGCGGGCCAGGCCCGAGGTCGGGCGACGACTGGAGCGCTGCCTGTCCCGGCTGCTGCTCTGGGCCAGCCTAGGGCTGCTGCTCGTCTTCCTGGGCATCCTCTGGGTGAAGATGGGCAAGCCCTCGGCGCCGCAGGAGGCGGAGGACAACAGTACGTCCCGGGTCAGCGCAGGGGAGGGCCTTGGGGACGCGTGTGTCTGCCTCAACGACCACCCGTCCCACCCAGAGCCAGGCCACCGACTCCCCAGCCCTGCCAGCTGCCTCTGGCAGGCCTTGCACCTCCTGGCTTCCTGACCTTCACTTCCTTACTCCAGCTGTGCGAGGAGAGGGCCGAGGTTCCTGCACCTGCAGTCATTTCTGCCTTCACTTCCTCTTACTCTCGATTTCTGCTCTAACGTCCCTTCTAAACCATCTCACTTTCCACTACGCACTGGGAGCATTCTTCACTGGTAGTCACTTTTACCTGAACTGTTAGTTTTCCCTCTTGGAGAGAAAACCACGCCCCCTCTAACGGAGACGTCCACCCTTTGTAGGTCTGTCTTCGCTTTTGATCTCTTGCTCACTTACACATTAGTGCCCACTTGAAGGCACCCCAGTTTTCACCGCTTACAGGCAAGGTCTGGCTCCCAGTTTTGCAGCACGAAAAAAGGCCACTCACTTAACTTCTTTGAACCACTAGGGCTTCATCTGTGAAAAGGAGAGACAAGTGTGAAATAATCTTTTAAAGAGTTTAAACTGATGTAAATGCGAAGTGTTACCGTTGCTTGCAGCACACTTATGTAGCAGGTGTTCAAAGGGTCGTATGATTCAAGGACATCCCCAATTGTGCTTCTGTCCCTGTTGTGTGACATGATGAGACATGCAAATATGGTTTGCAAGATGCACTTTTCTCTTGTTTGGCTGAGGATTTGTGTTTTCTATCTAACAGAAATTTGCCTCTTGGTTAATTCTGGCCTCTAGTGGAAAATAGCATTGAGAGCATTTCCTTATAAATTCAAGTGTCAAATGATAACTGTAGTTCACCAACTTTTGAAATACTCTGCAAAGCATTATGATCAATTCAGTGATTGATACTGTTCCCAGTCTGGAGCCAAAACCACATCTTCTCAGCCTAAAAGCTGAAATACAGGAGAAAGTTAAATTCTGTTTTAGCTGTTGCAGCAGATGGATGTTTGGGTGTATGAACAAGTCTATGGGGAGCATATTCGCAGACTTGTGCAGACACCTAAATAATTCTTAACTCAAAGCAGTTTATCAACCATGTGACTAGTTTATCAGCCTGCTAGAGAAATTCAGCAGAACCCAGGAATGTCATAGTACTGTCCTGGCAATACAGCTGCACTGGTAACAGCGTACAATTTTACAGTTGTATTCAACTGTTGAGAGGCTTTAAGCCAGCAGCTCTTGGATATTAACTGGGATTCTCCTGCAGTTCCTTTCCCATTGACCAAGTTAACCAAGATCCCGTAAGTAGTAATTTTTGACTAGGATCAGGACCCGAATATTCAAATTCCTAATCTAGAACGGGAAAAAACTCTGATATTTTGCCACTTGCATTTCGAAAGCACATCCTTTTAGATCCAGTCCGTAGCCTTGTCTCAGTCATGTGTGACTTCTGCTGAGTTTTGTGTTTTCAGAGGGGTCTGTTTTTTATTCATTGTCTCAATCTGCATTTTTAATTTCTTCTGTGTTTCTTTTCTTGGTCTCAGTGAAATTATTGCCAGTGGACTGTGAGAGGAAAACAGATGAGGTGAGTTGCACTTTTTCTAGGTTGCCTTATTTCTTCTGAGGATGTTAGCATCCAACAGGAGGTAAACTTCCTCAGAAAAAAACCATAATAGGATCATTTTCAGGAAGTGCTTCCTGTAATGTACCAGAATTGCATCGTATTCTATGATGTTTGTGTCAGACCCAATTGTGGCAGTGAAAGAGTACTTGAAATACAAAGGATCGAGCTCCCAAGACCCAACCCTGGGCGCATTAGACAGGCTCCCCTATCCGTTAGACAAACTCTCCCATCCATCCCAGCGGTGGGGACTTTGGTCTTCAGCCCACCTTGATCCAGGGGGATGTGGTAGGTTGTGGTTGAGGGGCCTCTCAAACTCCCTGGCTTCCAGAGGAAGGGCTGTCAGTTTTAAGCATCACTGCCAGGCTCTCGATTCCACATTCTGTTCTCTGAAACCAGGTAGTACATCTTTGGCTCTGAAAGTGCTGTTCTGATTGGAAACATCATTGAGGGGGAAGGTGGTTTTAAACACATCTTAAGTGGAATTAGCCCTCCTTCCCTGTGTTTAGGTTTGTTTCATGAAGTGCTAATGTTCTCTACAAATAATATTTGGTGAAGGCGAGCAGCCCCATCCATTTGTGAGTCATGAAAGCCGCATTAGCAGGAAGACGGGTTGCTGGGTACACAGTGATCGTTTGGGAGAGATACGAGGCAGTAAATTTTCAGGTCATAAATTCTACCAGGAGGAGTTTTGTGCTGCCAGAGGGCATGACTTAGTAGTCTAATTATTAAGTGCACAGTGCCATGCCTCCCCAAGCCCTCAGTTCACATCAAAGGCAGTCTGCAGGCTGAGACAGAAGCAGCACGAGGTCACTGTAGGCCCCATTCGATGGCTTTTGTCCCCAAGTTAGTGCAGGGGCATCTTGGTGCAGCCAGCCAATGTTGTTTCTCAGTGACTTTTGTGTTGTGTTTGGGGATGTTTTATCTCATTTTGCTACTGCATTCATCCTCCAGATATCTTTGCTTCCTGATTGTTTTGTAAAAACAGATTCATTATAAATGTCATGTACCCTTCAACTTAAAAATGCCAGATCATAATCAGAGGAAGTGGCCCAGAAGCCTAGGCATCTGGAGAAGAAACTAGAATTTGGATAGTTGAAAACAAAAATAAGGAAAAAAATAATTTTTCTGTAAGTCTTCTCTGGTAGTGTTAATTTTGCTTGTCTTTTAGTTAGAAAATGGAAACCCTGGTGATGTAATAGTTAAGTGCTATAGCTGCTGACCTTTTGGTTAGCTAGGTACTTTTTGGAAACTCTATGTGGCAGTTCTACTGTGACCTATAGGGTTGCTGTGAGTCAGAATCAACTCACTCTATGGCAGTGGGTTTGGTTTGGTTTGGGGTTAATTAGAAAAGGGGTCCTGGTTCTTATTTTCTGGTTCCTCGTGTCTCTCAATGGATCAGACCTCCACCAAATGACAGAGTTTCTTCCTGGCCCTCCTCTGAATTAGAGGTCCAGTATCATGGCCAACAGGACTGAGCCCAAATAGGCACTGTCCAGGTACTCACCAAAGATGTGCTGAAGGATCTAGGCTTAAATGATGGGCTTCAAATGTGTGATAGTGGAGAAGCTTTATGGACAAGTTAGCCCTTCAAACCCTTGTCAGAGCATCGAAAGGCAGACTGGGCCATATTACTGTAGCCTTCATTGAATTGTGATAGATTCCATAGGGCACCCCCAGCCTTTGCGGAGGTGAACATGGGGGTGGGTAGGTCTAGAGGTGTTTCTTGGCTTTAATGAGATCCTTGCTAAACGCCTCATTCTTTCTGTGGCTCCAGGCACAACCAGAGCCCAGATGGGCACTGAGTTTCCATGTGTGTATTCTTTCCTGTGTCAGCCACTGAAGACTTAGTGACACTTGGTGTTCTTGTTTCTGCCTTTGTGCTCCTGAAAACATGGGGACAGGCTAGGGGTGGGTGTGTTGTCTGCTTCAGGCCGGCTCAGTTGTTGGGGCCTTGTGCCCTCCTGTTTCCTGTAGGTGGTGTCAGCCAGACTTTGCCTGCACGTCGATGAGTTTGCAGCAGTGTGGTTACTGCTTTTTTCTGATTGTGACAGTAATGGATGCTTATTGTACAAAATTTGAAAAATATGACAAAAGAAAGAAAAAGCACCTGTGATTCTACCACCTAGAGATAATCACCATTAACACCTTGGGGTATTTCCTTCCCATCTTATTTCTCTGCATATGAGTATTTGTAGAATTGGGATCTCAGTGCATTTTCCGTTATACTTAACATTTGTTACCAACATTTCCTTTATCATTGGGAAAAAGTAGTTGGGGTTTCTAACTCTACTATTAGAAACAGGAGTTGTTTCTGAATGTTGAGTTATATATGTAAATCTTGATTACATCACAGGGTACTCGATAAAGGCCCTGGGTCTTTTGGCCTCGCGAGGGGGCAAATCTTGGCCTCTGAGACTGTCAGAATCCAAGGCCTTCTGTTCACAGATGAGGGTGACAAGTGAGACCCAGAAGGAAGGGGCTTTGCTTCCTTCCCTGTCTGCAGGACTGGCCTAGAACCTAGGCCCTTGACTTCTAGTCCAGGCTTTCTTCCCAGTGACTCTAGGGGAGGCCCTGCCATGTAGGGGGTGGGCTTGAAGTCCCTGGTTGGACTGTTGAATCTGGTAGCACCACTAATGGGTGACTTGCCTGAGGTCTGTAAGCCTAAGGGTGCTCATCTGAGAAATTGGGGTACAGTAAGGATTGTGGTGAGGTTCCATACAAGCTCATGTATAAACTGCACACTGCAGCATCTAGTGTGTTGCCCACTTTCAACAAAGAGCATCCTTTCTGGTTTTTTTTGTTTTTGTTATTGTTCTTGAGAATATACACAGCAAAACATACACCAATTCAGTAATTTCTACGCACACCATGTAGTGACATTGGTTCCATTCCAGTTGTGCACCCATTCTCACACTCTTTTTCTGTGTTGTTCCCCCCAAGTAGCATAAGCCCAGTGTCCCCTAAGGTTCCTACTAATCTTTCTGTTTGCTTTTGTCACTGTGGTCCCATATAGGTCATTCTTAAAAGAGCACAGTGCTCAAGGCAGACAATTTGTACTAGCTCAGCTAAACTAGTGTTTGGTTCTAAAAAGAATTCAGGGGATATTTTTGGTTTAAGGTTTAATAATTAGGGCAGTGGTTTCAAGAGTTCATCCAACTTGCATGGCTCCAGGAAATCTGGAGTCCATGGGAAACTTGCAATTCTGTTCTGAATTCTCCACCTTTTGATCAGGGTCTTCTATAGAATCTTTGATCAAAATGTTCAATAACGGTAGCCCAGCACCATCCCATTCTGGTCTCCTGGCTGTGGAGGCAGTTGTTCCTAGAGGCAGTTACCAGCACATTCCATTTCCTGCTTCTCCTCCTGATGCACCTTCCTCGGAGAACAAGCTTCCTTTTAATGTTCTAAAACCAGCAAAATGATGTCAATTCTGTTACAAGTGCTGGTGAAATAGCTGTGCGTAGATGCCAATGTTCTCATACAGATGAGTTTTTCTCCCTACACTTTCAAGATTTCTAGAAATTGTCCATCTCTAGGGCAATAAAAGTCTAAGGTTTCATTTCCTGCAGATGATCCGCAAGGCAGACAATCAACAGGCCAATTATAGATACTTGACTCTCCAAAAATGGACAGGAGTGACCAGCCTGAGGGGAAACAAGACCTCAGTCATGACATTCTGCCTTTTCCCCCTTTCCCCCAAGCTCAGAAAGCTAATGGCATTTGCTTCTCCTCCCAGGAAGCTGGGCTTCCCACACAGCCACATGGCCTCTGCTCCATGTTCCCCCCTTGATGGCCTTGGATTCCACAGGGAGCTATGGGGCAGAGGCCAGGGAGCTTCCAGCTGGTAGACTCTTAGTTACTGTGTCTGCTTTCAGCTCTTCCTGGGCCCAGCACTTAGGAAAATTTGTTTCTGTCTTTTAAAAATATGAGGTGTTCCTTGCAACCTAGTACTTGACAGTACGGCCAGGGATGTAAAATTGACTCAGGGAGCAGACAGCTGCCCCACCATGCCCTTGATGACCAACTGTCCTGTGCCTTTTCAGTTCTGTCAGGCCAAGCAGAAGGCGGCCTTGCTGGAGCTGCTGCATGAGCTGTACAACTTCCTGGCCATCCAGGCTGGTGAGTAGATGTCTTGAGGCCCCAGGCTGCACGGGAGGGGGCTGAGGCTGCTGCTTCACATCAGCCAGGCGGAGGCTGGCCATCAGTTGGCTGAGACATTCTAGTCATCTACCCAAAGTCGTGCTCAGTAACCAAATCTTGCCTTCCCTGCTTTCCCCTTCAGACACATCTGTATTTATTTATCATTTGTTTTAAGTCTTGCACTTGGCTAAACATATTCAGCTCTTGCATCCTCATTAAGAGCCCTAGGGGACTAGTGTGTGCATGGCCTTTCAGCAGATGTTCTCTCTTCTCTGGGATGCCCATGACTTGCTGCTTTGGGGTTTCCATGTTGGCATTAGAAAAGGCTAGGCCTTCACAAGTCTTTGTCCTCAGACTTGGAGTGCCTGCTTGAACCAAAGAGCTGGCCACATCAGGTTGAGAGGCCTGGGCAGGTGGCAGGCAGTCTGCATAGTGGGCGGGGCACACTTGGATCTGTCTAGCCTGCCAGGACCCTGGTGTCACATAGGGGCAGGATCATTGGCCTCAGCACAGGCAGATGAGACAGCTAAGGCCAGGGTCCTCATGGAAGGGCTGCACTGCTGTGGACTTCCCTAGCTTGCAGTCCTGATCTCCCCTACTTGGCTGTGGGACCTCGGGCAAGTCCCTGAACCTCTTAGAACCTCATTCTTCCTGTCTGAAAAATGGAGCCAGTGATCTTGGGTCTGTTTGTCTTTATAAAATAAAGTCAAGTCTGTGCTCTTAAGGAGAGTGTACTCAGGCTCTTTCCACAAAATGCACCCTGAAAATACACCCATCCCAAAGGGCCCCCTATGATTGCGTTTCATGACTGCCTCATTGTATCTCCCGCACAGCTACATCTAGGAAGCTCCCAAAGGCACTTGCTGGCAACAGGGGTAAATGTCCAGGGTTTGAGCCCCATGTTAGATGTTCTTGGCATGAGAGCCAGACAGCTGTTCAGTATTAATGGATGTTTCCTGCAGGGCCTGTAGATTTGGCCTTGAATTTCTGGGGCTAGCACCTGTTTAAGGTTGTCACTGGTAGACCAGATCAGGTGAACCCTCAGTCCCCTAGGTTGGTTTTATGGGCATCATCTCTGCTGCCTCTTCCCTTCAGACTTTTGGGAGATGGTAGATGGCCAGGGAGCATCCATGAGTGTAGAGGAGAGGTGGGAGTTCACACGGCTGCTCACAGCATTATGGTCATTGTGGGTATTTCTCTGTTTGCTTGACATTTAAGTTCTGGCCTGAGAGGGTGTTCCAAACCCTTACTACTCAAAGTGTGGTCTAAGGGCTAGGAACATCAGCATCACTTGGGAGCTTACTGGAAATGCAGAATCTTGAGTCTCACCCCAAGAATTGGAAGCTACATTTTAACAAGATTCCTAGGGGATTCTTGTCCACCCTAAATTTTGAGAAGCTTTACTCTAAATTGTGGGTCCCAGTGGACACTTCTCATCCCACTTGACTTATGCCATCAAGGACCCTGGTACCGACTGCCCTCTGAGCACCCTGGCAGTGGCAGCCTGAGGTAGTGGTCCTCAGTGAGACAGGCCCAGGTGGGTATGAGCCCTCCTCTAAGCCACACACCTCCCCAGGTTGGGGATCGTCTGTGGGCAGGGTGTTGCTGGCCTTTGGAAGTTACCATATGACTCAGCAAAGGCCCTTCCCACAGACTGCGTGTGGTCTAATAGAAGAGACAGGCCTTTCGCATCCCTGATCATAGGTGGGTTATGTAGATATGACTGAATGAGAACTGAAAGGCTAGCAGTGCCGAGAGTGACCAGGGAGGAACAATGCCTTTCATTATTTTCTTGCTAATTTTTTTCACAATAACTATCATAGCAAAACCAAATCCACTGAGTTGACTCTCTTAGTGACCCTGTGTATGTAAATTCCCTGTATTTAAGTTGACACAGTAATTTATGCACATAGTGAGCCAGTAGGAAGTCAGCAGCCATTTAAGCTTAGACCATGGTCCCTTCTCCCAAAAGAAATCTTGTATATCATTTCAGAAATACTCACTATCTTGCAGGCATTTTTTAAATACAGAGAGCAGTTTTACGTAACAAAACATTTGAGTTTATTTAACCATAAACAAGACAGCATATTGAATGAATGACTTGTAGTATCTTAAGAATGTCAGTCAAAAGGTCTAACTAAGTAAAAGGGTGTACATGTAGTGAACAAGGTAAATCCTATCATTTATGTCAGGTTTTTTTCAACATAAAAGAATAAAACAACTTTCAGAGAATGCACATGCATTAAATTTTACATGAGTTAATAATAATCCATATATTTACTATGTTCTAAGCAAGCAGCCTTGGCTGGTGCCAGTCAAAAGGTCAGTAGCTTAAAGCCACCAGCCACTCCATGGGAGAAAGATGTGGCAGTCTGCTTCTGTAAAGATATACAGTCTTGGAAAATTCTGCTTTGTCCTACAGGATCACTATGAGTCTGAGTCAACAGCAGTGTTCTAAGTATGTTAATGTAGATACAGTTCTAAGAACATAAAAACCTATTGCTGTCACATTAGTTCCGACTCATAGTAATCCTGTAGGACAGAGTAGAACTGCTCCATAGGGTTTCCAGGGAACAGCTGGTAGATTTGAACTGCCACCCTTTTAGTTAGTAGCCAGAAACCTAACCACTGTGCCACCAGGGTTCCTCTGAGAACATACAAAGCCAAAAGCTGTTGGCTGTTGGCTATTGAAGCAATTTCAACTTATAGTGACCCTGTAGGACAGAGTAGAACTGCCCATAGAGTTTCCAAGGAACACTTAGTGGATTTGAACTGCTAACCCTTTTGTTAGCAGCCGTAGCACTCAACCACTACACTACCAGGGATTCCTCCAAGAACATAAACCAAAAAAAAAAAAACACTACCATTGAGTTGATTTCAACTCATAGCAACCTTATAATAGAACAGAGTAGAACTGCCACCAGAGAGTTTCAGAGGAGCACCTGGAGGATTTGAACTGCCGACCTTCTGATTAGCGGATGCAGCGCTTAACTACTATACCACGAGAGTTTCCTCTAAGAACATAGTGAGTGCTAAATACGTGAAACAATTCTTTTTTTTTAATTATGATTAAATGAAAATGTACATTCCCATGTAGATTCGCATGCTCACCTACATGCAGCTCCCATTGCTCTCCCTGCGCGGTGACAGCACACTCCTCATCTCTGCTCCATACATGTCCTAGCCTCCCAACAGTCTCCTATCCTCTTCTCTCCACCCACTCCCCTTCCTCCAGCCAGAGGTCAGCAGAATGGCATCCTATAGATGCATAGAACCGTAGAATTCCCACAAGATACAGTCACTCTGCGTGACCAAGTCCAATTTATTGCTGTCGGAAAAGTTGACCTTCATTGTGATTTAGGGACAGGGGCAGCAGCATCAAGGCCAGGGGCCATGCTCCCAGGGGAGCTCCGAAGCACCTGGATCATCAGTTGCGGTCTTTTATTGAAGATCTCAGGGTACACCCCTATTTATTCTCTTGGTGCCAGTGAGACTCCATTTTGTGAGCTCCATCGTGGCTATCACTGGTAGTGGCCGGGCACCATCTGGTTCTTCTGGTCACAAGTCAATGTAGAGACTCACTCACCTGGGTCCCTCTGTCTTCTGGGTTCTCTTTTCCCTGTGTCATTCTTGTCCTCAGTGATCATGTGTTCCTGTTGAGCTAGGACTATTTGCTGTAGCCTCAGATGGCAGCTTGGCAGCTCTTAAGACCCCAAACGCTACTCACCGATGAGTGCAGAGAGACCTCATTAGCAAAACACTAGCTGTGCCAACTGGCCTTGATTTCGCCTGAGAGCATGGTCCCTGACCCCCCGCCCCAGCTACTCTGTCCTTGCAATATTGGGTTAAGATGGGAAGAGTACTCAGATTGTGTTGAAGTCCAGTTATTGATCTTTTTTCTAATGTGTACTGTCACTGATTTCACCCAACCAAATTGCTATTAACTATCTAATCTAAACCCTCCCCCCCCCCCATCATTGCAGCCTTCAGAGTCTTTTCTTCTATACAGGAGTCAGTTTTTAAGTTTGTATCTTAGGGATCTCATACAATATTTGTCCTTCTGTCACTGACTACTTTCAGTCAGCATAATGTCCTCCAGTTGAACCCAGGTTAAGAGATATTTTCTGCAATCATCATTGTTCTTTATCGTTGCATAGTGTTCCACTGAGTATATATACCATAGTTTATCTACCCATTCCTCTGTTGTTGGGCATCTAGATTGATTCCATCTTTTTGCTGTTGTGGACTGTGATGAACATTCGTGTGCATGTATCAGTTGGTGTGAATGGCCTTGATTCTGTAGGATATATTCCAAGCAGTGGAATTACTGGGTCAAATGGTATATCTATATCCATTTTTTTAAGGGAGCGCCAGATTGCTTTCCAAAGAGGTTGCACCATTTTGCAGTCCCACCAACAGTATAGAAGAGTTCCAGTCTCCTCACAGCCTCTCCAGTATTTGTTGTTTTGCATTTTATGGATCATGGCCAACTTTGTTGGGGTGAGATGGTATCTCATTGTCGTTTTGATTTGAATGTCTTTAATAGCTAATGATCATGAGCATGTCTGCATGTGTTTTTTGGCTACCTGGATCTCTTCTTTAGAGAAGTGTCTGTCCATGTCCTTTGCCCATCGCTTAACTGGATGATTTATCTTATTGATTTTTTTAATATCTTATAGATTATGGAGATTAGGCATCAGTCTGACATAGAGTTGCCAAATATTTGTTCCCATTCTGTAGGTGGCCTTTTAATTCTATTAATAAAGCCTTTGGATGAGCAAAAGTGTTTGATTATTAATAATTTTCTCTTCTGTTGTTTGTGGTTTGTTTGACAGATTTTGAAGTCTGTCTGTGTTGTGTATTAAACCTTCCATTGTTGTTCCTACTTTCTCTTGGATGAGCTTTATCGTTTTAGATTTGATATTTAGGTCTTTTATCCAGTTTGAGTTGGTTTTTGTATAAGGTGTAAGATATGGGTCTTGTTTTAATTTAGTGCAGATGGAATTCCAATTTTGCCAGCACCATTTGTTGAAAAAGTACATGAAACAATTCTTATTAGCTTATTATTATTATTAGCTATATGTTCTTAGAACCCCGTACTAATCTTGCCTCGTTAATGTAATAAAGACAGCCCATTCCCAAATTGTCTCATAACCACAGGCATGGAAGTTAGGATTTACAGTTCATATTTTGACGGGGACACAATTTAGTCCATAACATTCCACCTTTTGGCCCCCCAAAAGTCATGTCCTTGCTGTATGCAAAACACATGTACTGCATTATATCATCCCAAAAGTCTTAAATCCACTCCAAGTCCAAAATTTCATCTTCTGAATCATGTAAATAAAATATGGGTAAGACTTGAGGTGTATTTCATCCTGAGACAAAAATCCCTCTTCATCTGTGAACCTGTGAGATCTGTAATACAAATTACCTGCTTCCAAAGTACAGTGGTAGAATAGGCACAGGATTTGCTTTACAAACAGGAGGAATTTGAGGGAAAGGAGAGAAAACAGGCACCAAACAAGTCCAAAACCCAGAAAAACTGGAGACTTGAAAATAATCCTTTCTTTGGGCCATCTGTTCAGTAGCCCTACCTTCCAGATTCAGTGTAGACCCTTGGATTCTAGGTGGAGGCCCCTTGGCCCTGGTTTCTGCACTGCCTTCCAACCCAACTGATAATGGCAACTCTGCACCCTCAGCTTTGGGCAGTCCCATTATCAAAGTCCATCTGAGTGGCCTCGTCCCCTGGCACTAGTAAATGGCCTCCCCACACTTTAGAACTGAGCTGGTAAAGATCTTTCCTTTTGAAACCTAGGGGACCATGACCCCACCTTTTGAAATGTAGTGGGCCATGGTTCCACTCTTTGAAATCAAGTCAGTGCTGCTTTTCATGCTATTTCACCTATTCTGCTGATCTCTGGGTTGCTCCAGGGATGGATCTTTCCTTTTCTTGGAAGACAACAGATATAGCTCCTTTGGCTTGTTTCCTGCCTGTAGAATTCCAAGAGGCAGACAGTGTTCTTTCCTTTTGTTTTTTCTCTGTCCCCTTCAGTCCAAGCTGATGGATTTTCTGCTGTGGTAGTTTGTTAGATCCATCAATCATAGGTTTAATCTCTTTAACAAAAGATTGTGTAGCCACATCCTTGGTGAAAATTCTAGGACATATGTGCTTAGTTTGTACAACAGAATTCTCCTTATCTTTAAGCTTTGTTTTCAAAACAAAACTAGTTTTCATTTAAATCCATCTTTTTACTCTGCATTTTACTATAAGCAGCAAAGAGAAACCATGGCCTTCTTTACAATCTTGCTTAGCAATGTCCTCAGCCAGATATCCAAGTTCATCACTTGTAAGTTCTACCTTCCACTAAACATTTGAACATAATTCAGAAAGTTTTTGCCACTGCATAGAAATCATTGCCCTTCCTCCAATGTCCAATCATACCTTCATCATTTTCTCTTAAAGGCTCCCCAGAACCATGTTCAGCATCCACATTTCTGGCAACATCCTGTTACTGTCTCTAAAGCAACAGAGACTTCTGCTATAGCCCCCCTGACTCCCTCTGAACTATCACCAGAATTGCCTTTGATGTTCATAATTATTCAAGGCAGTCTAGACTTTTACTATTAAAACCAAAAACTAAACCCAGTGCCATTAAGTCTATTCCAACTCATAGTGACCTATAGAACAGGGTAGAACTGCTCCATAGCATTTCCAGGCAGCACCTGGTGGATTTGAACTGCCAACCTTCTGGTTAGCAGACATAGTGCTTAACCACTAAGCCACCAGAGTTTCCAGACTGTTACTATTAGGTACCTTAAAACTCTTCCAGCTTCTACTCATTACCCAATTCCAAAGCCACCTCCACATTTTAGGTATCTGGTAGAGCAGCACTCACTCTTTTCAGTACCAAATTCTGTCTTAATTATCTAGTGCTGCTGTGACAGAAATACCACCAGTGGGTGGCTTTAGCAAATAGAAATTTTATTTTCTTACAGTTTACCCATTGCCGTTTAATTGATTCCAACTCATAGCAACCTTGTAGAACAGAGTAGAACTGCCCTGTAGCAGTTTCCAAGGAGCAGTTGGTAGATTTGAACTGCCAACCTTTTGATTAGCAGCTGAGCTAGAAATCCTAGTTCAGGTGCCAGCTCTAGGGGAAGGCTTTCTGTGTTGACTCTGGAGGCGGGTCTTTATCTCTTAGAGCTTGTGCTCCTGGGGATCTTCGTGTCTTAGCATCTCTCTCCGCCACCTCTGCTTCCTAGCTTGCTTGTTTAAGCTCTTCTATACCTCAAGATACACCTTAGGCTAATTCTACTTTATTAACATAACAAAGACAACCCATTTCCAAATAAGTTTATAACCACATGCATAGAGATTGGGATCCACAACACCTATTTTGGGGTATACAATTCAGTCCTTAGCAGGGACAAGTGTGAAGTCTCACACTAGGTTCCCCAAAATCAAGCATGACAAATGTAGCCTGGATTTTGGCAGCTCATGTATTGACTTCTGTGGGATTTAGAGAGTCATCAGGAGAGAATGACACCATCATCTCTACCATTTCTAGGCTTGCTTAGCTGGTTCCCGGGTTTGAGCTAGTGCTGAAGAAGTTAGTCTTGGCATTAGCAGCCCCATACACACCAATAAAGTAGAGCTTGGGAATAATGTTTTTTGTATATATGTGTATGGTAAAAATATATGTGATATATATTTAACCATTTCTTTAAGCACACAATCCAGTGACGTTGATTATATTGACAGTATTATACAGCCATCCTCACTATCTAAAACTTTTTTATCACTTCAAACAGAAATTCTGCATCCATCAAGTAATAACTCCCCATTCTCCCCTCTCCTCAGCCCCTGGAAACCTATCATCTCCCTTCTCTCTCCTTGAGTTGCTATTCTACTATTATAATTTTGCAGTTGCAGATACCTCATTTTAAGTGGGATCATACAATGTCCTTTTGTGTCTGACTTAGGCCACTCGGCGTGTTTTCAAGGTCCACCCCTGTTGCAGCATGTATCAGAACTTCAGTCTCGTCATGGCTGAGTAACATTCCATTGTGTATATGCACCACAGTTTGTTGAGTCATTCATCTGTTGACAATCGTGGAGGTGGCTTCCACTTTTTGGCTATTGTGAACAGTGCTACAGTGAACATAGGCCTGCAGGTTTCTGTTTATGTTCTTGCTTTCAGTTCTTTGGGGTTTACGCCTAGGAGTGAGACTGCTGGTGCAGGAGGTGGTTTTGTATTTAACTTTTTGAGGAACCACCTGTCTGCTTTCCAGAGAAGCTGTGCCATTTGACTTTCCTACCAGCAATGGATGCAAGTTCCAGTTTCTCCACATTATTGCCAACACTTGTAATTTTCCTTTTTTTTTTTTAACTTGGTAACAACCATCCTAGTGGGCGTAATGTGGTATCATTGTAGCTGGCATGGTGCCTTTTAGCTAGAACAGTTAGAAAGCATGTGGGTGAGGTTGCCTCTAAGCCAGACCCTGACCACTGGATGGGATCGGTCGTGTGTGGGAGGGGAGTTGGGCAGGGGCCAAAGGAAATCACAGGGCTGGGAAGCAGCTGGTTTCACAGGGAAAGGAGAAGAAGAGGAAATTAATTTTGGAAAGGTCGGTTGGACACCCCATGGAAGGTATGGGTATGCAGCCCCCAGGGCTGATCTTGCAGGCACTGAGAGTCAGGGAGCCCTAGGACAGGGGAGTGGTGTGATGGGACCCATGTGGCAGGAAGATGAATGTGGCAGCAGCTTGAATGGCATAGTGTCATTTGATTAGAGTATTTGGAAGGTTTGTTGACTGAACATGTAGATTGGGAAGGGGTGAGGAGGAGACCGACCAACAGACTCTGTTGGTGGTCTGGGCTAAGGAGGGCAGGGGTAGGGCAGGAGCTGGAGGTGGTGGAATACCACCTAGGTCTCAGGAACCCAGACGGCCAAAGCCAACTTTGAAGTAGGAAGGTTTGAGCGTGGCAGTGGTGAGTCAGTTCAGTCTCAAAAATTTTTTAAAGTATTTTATTGTACTTTAAGTGAAAATTTACCATCCAGTTCAATTTGGTATATGCAACCTGCACACATACTACCCTGTAACTATAACTGCTCCTCCCACTCACCCACCCCTGTGACAGCATACTCTTCCTTTCTACCCTGTACTTCCTGTATCCCTTCAGCCACCTTCTGTCCCCCTCCACCCTTCCAATGAGACCTGCTCAGACAGCCTCATATATACATTTAAGCCAAGAAGCACATTCCTAGTCAGCATCACTCTATGTCTTATAGTTCAGTTCCAATCTTTGTCTGAAGAGTTGGCTTCAGTACTGGTTTCAGCTCTGGGCTAACAGGAAGTCCTCAGGGGACCCTCCAGTCTGACAAAGCATCAAGTGTGGCCTTCTAATAGAGTTCTAGTTCTGCACACCCATTTTTCTCCCACTACATCAGGGACTTTACACTGTATTCCCTGTCGGAGCAGTCATGGCTGGTGGCCGAGCACCATCTAGTTCTTCTGGTCTCACGCTGATAGAGTCTCTGAGGCATATGGTACCTTCCGTCAGCTGGGCTTGTATTTTCCACATGCCTTTGATGTCCTTCATTCTCTTCTGCTCCAGGTGCACTGGGATTGATTGATGCTACTTAGATAGCAACTTAAAATTTTTTAGTATTCAGCGTCGCCTTACCACACACTCATACATGTATACACACAGAGACTGACCATCCAGAGCCTTCCAGACTGCCAAATGGAGGCCACTCAGGCCATATGTGAGCGTGTGGATATTGGGTGTCCTGTCCGTGCTCTCCCGGGGTGTTGTTGACTCCTGGGAAGCAGCACGTGGCTGGTGAACCACAGCATGTGATAGAGAGCCAAGGGCTTGTGGTTGGGCACTAAGGCTGGGACTATTTGGGCTGGGGGCCTGTCAGAGGAGGTAGCTTTTGGGCTGGGCCTGGAAGGCTGGGCAGAACTACGGGGGAGGGTCCCAGACATAGACACCCCCTTCCTTCCTCCATGGGAGCCATTTTCGAAAGCCTCCCCCAGGACCCCCCAAACTGGCAGGTCAATGTTCCAGGTCACTTGGCTGTGGGTCCCTATGGCACCCACAGCTGCCCTGCCGTTCTTTTTTCCCAGGCTGTGTTTATTTATAGTACTGTTCCCATACCTTCCAAAGCTATCTGTCTGGTTCTTTCTGGGATCAATTGCAAACAGACCTCAGTATTGGGCAGCTCTTTAGTCATTTAATGCAAATAGCCACACTGCTTTGCAGGTCAGGTTTTAATGATCTGGAATCGATCCAAGCTAAGTGGCTTTTGATCTTGCTGCAGAGTTAAGATGCCCCACAGAAACCAGGAGCCGCCGGGCCACATGCTCCTTGTTAGAGCTGATGGCTTGATTCTTGCTGCATTTTTAGTCCCTTTCAGAGTACTTTTTTTTTTCACCTCTTCTCTGTTTCAGTGTGTGTGTGTGTTTTTCCTCTCTTCTAGGTAATTTTGAGTGTGGAAATCCAGAGAAGCTAAAAAGCAAATGCATCCCGGTTATGGAAGCCCAGGAATACATAGCAGTAAGTAGGCTGCAGTGTTTATCCACTCTCAGGAGGTCCCAGTGCGTTTGTATTGATCTTTCAAGCCCTGTGTTTTGTTTGTTTGTTTGTTTTTCTTCTACTTTTCTTTCTGTGTTTGCTTTTTGGCTTGCTTTTTTTTTTTTTTTTAGTATAGCTCAGTGGTCAGCTACCTTAAGGCATCCACAGAGGTGACTGAGAGAAAGGTGAGCTGTGACCCAGAGCTGGACATGCAGTATGCAGGCGTGAGCCCACTGCTGGCACTTAACTAGCTGAGGTGTGTCACTGCCAGCTGCCTGCCACTTCCTTAAAGTCGCCCCGTTTGTCCCTTGCTCCTCCTTTGTGCTTTTCTCACCTTCTCAGAGCTCTCGGAATACAGGCTTAACCTGATCCTCTCTCGGCCCGTAGGACTGCTGTGCACACTGTTCAGGGTCCTTTAGATTTTCCACATGGCCTCAGGATGGTGGAATTACAGAAATCCGGAGCGGGCAGAGACTTCAGGGGTCGTCTGGTTCAGTGTTCATGTCACAGATGAGGAAACTGAGACCCAGAAAGGGGAGGGGACTTGTCTTGTGGGCACGCAGCTGTTAACAGCTGAGTTCGCCAGCCCCTAACCCAGCACTCCTTCTAACGTGGCCCCAGGTCAGCTGCCAGTTCCCTGGTGTAGTGCTCCAGTCCTGGAGAAAATGACGTTCTTCTGGCTTCCTCGGAGCTGCATTGTTTCCCTGTGTGCACTTCCGCATCGCCCCCGCAGTGATAGCCTCTTCCGTGGCTTTCATCAGCCCCCCCATTTCCTTCCTGCCAGTTTACTGCGCATTTAGTGGAACAAGGCTTTGGGCTGCGGGGAACACAGGAGAGGGGCGCCTTAATCCAGCAACCGAGTCAACGTTGTTCTAGCCACTCTACCCAGGCTCACAACTAACCGTCTTCCGACCTCTCCCACAGAATGTGACTGGAAGCTCTGTGACCAGGTTCGAAGCCGCGCTGACCTGGATCCTGAGCAGTAACAAGGATGTGGGCATCTGGTGAGTGTAGGCAGGCATCACAAGGTGGCGGATGGCAATGGGCACATGCATGCTGTCTGCTCCTCAGCTGTCAGCTGACTCGCAAGCTGCATTGAAGGTGTCTCCGGTCTGAAGCTAGAGGGCAGCCCTCCAAGCCAAGTCACTGTGGTCTGGCTTGGAGCCACCTGGCAGAGCGGAGCAGCAGTATTTGGATGCAGTCTAAGGAGCCGTTTCAAGATGGACACAAATCCAGACGTTAGGATGTCCGCCTGGCATATCAGCTAAATCCTGTGTCGGATAACGCTGGCGGTGCCTTTTAATTCACCAGCCCTGCATGGTCTGTTGAAGGCGGCATTTTTCTGCACTTCCTCACCTCTCGGGTGCTAGTTTTCTTTTATAGGTGAAATGATTCTGTATCTTGGTTTTGCTCAGTGTGAAAATTGCTGAAGGAAATACCAGATTTCCTTCTGAACAGGCGGTTCTGCCTCGTTTTTGTCACTGGTGAGTGCTGTTAAAGTCAAGATAGCGAGCCTTCACCTCCGTGAAAGGCCTGATCTGTTTGCTCAGCACAGGGGCGGGAGGCCTCCCGGCTCAGCGACACGATGCACCATAGCCCTCCTGCTGGGAAAGGAGTCATCACAGAGCCCTCTCCACTTCCCAGTGTGGGTCAGGACCCCTGTTCAGGCCACAGTCTCTGACATTAAAACATACTCTAGGGGTTTGTTCTCTGCCTCTCTAATCCACGCAGATTACTAATTCCATCGGCAGTGCAGCCAACAGAAGCCCCTCGGGCCACTCAGCCTACAGCTTGATAACTGGATGCATGGCATGATTAAAACTTATTGACTTGAAAAATAAAGCTGCTGTGCGTGGCTGAGTGATTTTCCTCTGTGTTTGAAAAGGCAGAGGAGAGTACGGATTTTACCCTTGGCCATGCTCTCTGAAGCTGCTAGCACAGAAGGATGATGACGCCTGCCTTTTCATATTCATGAAGGCAACTAGGCAGAGGCTGAGCCTGGCTCGGATGACCAGTGTTAGTGGGTCATGCAGAATTGGGACACTTCAGACACCAGTCATACCAGGGTACAGCTTCTAGAGGTTGATAATTGCTGCCCCCCAGGTCATCTCACTAGAAGGCATGATGTTGGCACCCCCATCTTTCCTGGCACCTCCTCAAAGGGGCCAGGGTGGAGGCACTGCGGCAGGGGCCTGGCCGTGGAGAGTGGTGGTTTCCGTTCCCCACTAGCTGCACAGGTGCCCCCTAATCATGTCGCTTAAACAGCTGTGTACCTCCTTGTCACGGAGGAAGGAAAAACAGCCTCCCCGATTTTGTCTTTCAGCTCTTGCCATGGAATCGCAGAGCCAGTGATTCAGTAAACATTTCCATTTCTCTGTGCTGGGAGGTGGGAATCCAATTTACAGTTTAATCTTCTGCACGCTGAGAGGGGCTGTCAAAGACCCAACAGAGGGCAACGTCACTTTAGCGGTAGGGGTTCAAGCCTGCTGCTGTCTTTAAAGCTTTATTCTTTCTAAGTAGCCAACGTGGGAAATTTCTGGAAAGAGTGCAGCAGAGATACTAAGCCTATTTGATAAGCAAGTAGAGGCCTCGAAGCCTCTCCTTCCCTTACCTTCTCCTGTTTAAAACAGGACTTTTGGTGCAGCTCCTTGGAGCTTTTGAAGATGTTTAGAGCCATGTGTTCCTGTTTGTCAGGTTGAAAGGGGAAGACCCATCTGAACTGGTGACAACCGTGGACAAGGTGGTCTGCCTGGAGTCTGCCCGCCCCCGCATGGGGGTTGGCTGTCGCCTGAGCCGTGCCCTACTCACTGCTGTCACCCATGTGCTCATTTTCTTCTGGTGTAAGTCCCCACCCCCCTCTGCAGCTCTCCTCTGCACACCACAACCCCCAGGAGCCCTGCTCAGCAGCACTCAGAGGCATGAGTGGTGAGTTACAGCGATCCCAGACCCAGAGAGTTGATTTCTTTCTAGTGAACCTGAGGTCTGTCTAATAAAACAGAGGAGATGAACAAGTCAGCCGCTGCCCTGGATTGTCTCTCCTGTTGGCCACTGGTGGCAGACTGTGAGGATAACAAGAAAATGTCCCTGATTCACGGCAGGGGACTTTCTGAGAGCAGGGTGGGCCGGGGCTGGGCTGATCATTGTCCATTCCAGCAGCTCACTCTTCTGGGTATGTAAGGCCCAGGCCTAGAACGAAGCATAGCAGGGGGCTTGGACTAATCTACTCCCTGAAAAACATAAACATCTCCTGGGGAGCTACAGCTAGCCTGATAAAAGCAAGAAGGACCCAGAATGCTGGGCTGAAAAGGACAGCGCCGTCTTGTCTCCTGACATCAGGTCTGCTTTTGAGCAGAGACCTCAGGGTGTCTCTCTAGGCAAAAGGCCAAGTTGCAGAAGCCGCCAGCTCTCCAGGGGTAGCGGGAACTACAAATCACAATCCACCTTCACAGGCATGTGCCCCTCACTGACCATCCGGAACTGGGATCATTATCGGTGGCAGCATCTCGGAATACAAAGAGCCTTGCGTGTATATATGTATGAAACGCTGTGCTCTGGCCCACAAGGGAGGAGATGAAAGCCCCAGAATGCACTGGGGTGGAGCCAGGATCCGGATGGCTGGGAACACCTCTGTGGTGACAGCCAGCAGAGGAAGATGATCGCTTAATAGCACGTCCTTCCTGCTTACCGGCCCTGTGCCTCACGTGTACTCAGAACACATTTTTTCGGGGGGTCACCTGCAGCCTTCCACACACTGACTTGCCCACTGTGAAGCCCTTGAGTGTCTGAAAGACCGAGAGAGAGGTTCTAAATGAATGGTGTTCTGTTCTTTCACAGGCTTGGCTTTCTTATGGGGACTCCTGATTCTCCTGAAATACCGGTGGCGGAAGCTGGAAGAGGAGGAGCAGGCCATGTATGAGATGGTGAAGAAGATCATAGGTGCGTGACCCCCTGCTAGAAGGGCAGCCAGCGCCTGCTGGTGAGTCCTTGCCTAAACATTATCTGTCTCCTTGCAGACGTGGTCCAGGACCACTATGTGGACTGGGAGCAGGACATGGAGCGCTACCCGTACGTGGGCATCCTGCACGTGCGTGACACCCTGATCCCTCCACAGAGCCGGTGAGTCCTCCTATGCCTGTTGTCAGCTTCAGGCAGCTCAGCCCCCAGGGGTGCTGTTCACACTGCCCTGTTCCTTCCCAGGACACTGGGAGAGTTAGCCAGATAAGACAGGTGAAATCACCGTCCCACTCTGTAGCAGTAGTCAGTGTGTTAGTCAGTATTGACTGGGATGCTCTGGGCTTCACGTTATAGAGCCTTCTTCCTGCATCTGGCTCAGGCAGTAAAGGATCTGATAGTCACACAAGCAGAAGTTCAGAATAGTGTGGGCAGTCCAGGCACAGAACAGTCAAGTCCTGGGCTGCATCCTCTGTGATTCTCATGGTCGTACCCTCCCCTGTGGATGTGGGAAGGCTGGAGTCCCTCATAGTCACAGGTAGTGGACAATAGCAATTGCAGCAACATCTGCCTTGCCATAGCCAGCAGGGGAGAAGTGGACTTCCTATTCTCTCTTCTGAGCGAGAGGAAACATTCCCAGAAGCCTCCAGCAACACTTTCTTTGAGGCTCCTTTGGCCATCATTATATACTTTTTTCTTTTTGAATCAATCACTGGTAGTAGAGAGGGAATGTTTTTCAGACTTTTTTAACCATGACCCGTAATCAGAAACCCACATTTCTGGTGCAGTCTATACACACACACAAACATAAATAGAAAACAGAGTTTCACAGTGGTGAACAGGTCTGCTTCCAGGGCACGTGGCTGTGTGGAGGAGAGATGGCAGGCCATTGCCTTGCACAGCTCCAGAAGCACCTTCCACGTGGACTGTGAATGCTGGAGTTGGCCTTGGGGTGGACCCCTGACCACATCAGGGTGGTGGTGGTGGAAGATCATAGAGAAAGTCCGTTTAGCAGCAGGAGGGCCCGCGACAGAATCGGCCCGGACTGTGGTTCCTCCATGGCAGACTGTGCTGAGAGCTGTGGTGGATGATACTGAGTCCTCACCTTCGCCCTGTGAGGCGAGAGCTAGCAGTGCCTCTGTTTCATGGATGAGGAGAGTGAGGCCCAGGGAGGTTAAGGAACTGTGCTGTCACCACTAGGCTCTACTGTTGAATTCACCCTTTCCTGTGCAACCCAACAGGAACTGGAAGAGCAAAACCTTTAACAACTCACTTTAAATGTAAGATGCCTGCCTGACACTGTATTAGGCCATGGGGGAAGCAGTGGGAAAGGGAACAAGCAGAAGTCCTTGCCCTGCTGGAACATTTGTTCTAGGGAGGTAGATGAAAAAATACATAACAAAAATGTGTAATATTAGGTGGTGACAAGTCCTGAGGGAGGAGGGCACAGAGTGGTGGCCTCAGTCAGTGCCTGGCACTGGAGCACTCATCAGAAGGTAGCCATTATTGTGTGGGTTTAAACGGTAACCAACACGTGCCCTCACTTAAATAAGAATGTGCAATGGCATTGCTGCTTCTCTGTCGGCCTCTGTGTCAGCACAGGCTCAAGGGCTGTGTGGCTCTGCAGGCAGGGGTGCCTGTGCACGGGCCTGACGCCTTCATTTTGGTGGACCCCAGGAGGCTTACGTGCTGCTTCTAGTGCCAGCCTTCTCAGCCCTCAACCTCCTGATTCGTCTCCCAAGCCACGCAGCCTGACCAGGCCAGGCTTGCAACACTTCAAGTTAGATCAGCTGCGTTGCCGGCCCTGCCTTGCCTGTGGTGCACTCAGATCTATAGATGAGGGCCTGTTTGTGAGAGATGGAGAGAAATCTGAAGAGCTCGTTTCCTGGGAAAAGCAGAGGAGCTGATTAGAGCAGCTGGCATAGGCAGGCTTATTCATTACCTGCTAATGGGCAGCCTGGGAAAACGGGGCTGGTGTGAGGAGCCTGGCGGCCCCCACACCACACTGCCTGCCTCCTCAGGGACCTGCCTCAAGGACCTGCAGGTAGGTGTCCTTGGAGCTCAGTTACAAAGGAGTGAGTGGCCTTGACCACTCTGGCTGCGTGGGGCTCCTAGGCAGGTTGTGGGATTTGGTTGGTGACAGACCTGAGTATGGTGAAGAAAACCCCTCCTTCCCCATCTGTGGGAGCCCGTCCGCTCATGGTGACACTCTCTCCAGCCGTGGAGTTGTGGGGATGTGGTCTGCAAGGCTGCTGAAAGGTTGGGGCATACATAACACAGGTTTACGAGGGGAAGATGTCAAAGCTACCCTCCTGACTGCTGTGCAGTCTTCCAGTCTAGTCTGAAAGGGGACACATGTCCAAGGAGATGCAAGGCTCTGGGGACCCAATAGAGCAGGGAGTCTGGCCACTTACCTGAGGCCAGTGCTGACCAACAAGGTGGGCTTCACCTGGTGGCTCTGATTCTGCAAAGCAGCTCCCACATCTTGGCCTCTGTAGTTGGGTGGATGGTTAGCTCTTCCCTGGCCTGAAGTGCTGTGGAGTGTGGACTGTGCTGCTCAGTGGTCACTCTTTAATTAAAGAGCCCACATGAGGCATCAAAATGCAGCCAGAGCCAGTAGCCGGGCCAGCCTGGTGAGGGGTGCTGCAAGGAGCAGGTGTCCGTGAACTCCAGCAAAGGTGCTGCAGACACCTCGACCTCTGTCCCATCCCCTTAATTGAAGGCTGTTGAAACAAGGTTAAAGAAGCATTGTTCCCTGGCCCAGGAAATTTCTCTCCTCTGCAGGAGCCCTCTTAATTCCCATCCACTTTCTTTCACCGAAATAGATTCTGTGCTGGATCTTGGAGCTTTGTTCTCCCTTGTATGAAGGGCATCCAGAGCCCCACTTGCCCGTCTGCAGTGCTTGCAGAGCTGTCAAGGGCTTGTCTCCTGCTGCTGAGCCACCTCTCTCGTTGCAGGCGGCGCATGAAGCGGGTCTGGGACCGAGCCGTGGAGTTCCTGGCCTCCAATGAGTCCCGCATCCAGACAGAGTCCCACCGGGTCGCTGGAGAGGATATGCTGGTGTGGCGATGGACTAAGCCCTCTTCTTTTTCTGACTCAGAGCGATAAACTGGGCAAGAGCCTGTTCCCAATCAGCCTGTCCCTGGGACAGCCCAATGCCGGGCACAAGAGAGCCACCAGACCTGCCGGTGCTGAATTCACACCTGCCTTGACTTTCCACCCTCCACCTGACACCAGTTCCAAGGGTCTGTCAAACCCGCCAGACTAGCTGTTTAGGGAAATAAGGTCTTCTCTAAGGGTGGAGGGAAGAAGCCAGTGCTAGGCAAGCAGCTTCTCCACACTGAGCCAATTCTCTGTGTCCTGCTTTGCTGGCAGAAAAAGAGAGATCTGTTTGTCAAACAGAAAAGATAAAGGAGCAGCTGTAAAACCCTGCAGAGCTAGTGTGAGGCTGGGTGAGCCGGCGCTAGGCCGCTGCCACCATGTCCCCACGGTCTGTGAGGTGGGCGGTGCCTGGGGAGGTGGGCTGGGGATAGTGGCTCGGGGTAGCTGGGGGTAGGGGAGCAGCTTGGTTTATGTGCCTTCATGGAGTGTTACCTGGAAGCCCTAGGGTGAGGGAAGAAAGTCTGTCCTCTGGCTAGGTCAGGCGTCTTTTGTCCTGAAAGGAGACTATTTTAGAAGTGAGTGTAGAACTGCCTACAAACACTAGGCCCTGGCAGGCAGTTCCTTCAGGTCAAGGGAGTGGCTGTTGATGTTGCCTCTGAGGAGGAACCTCGGGTGGGGACAGGTCTGAGAGCAGAGGACAGGCTAGGCTGACCCACAGCCCCATTCACGGTGCTTGTCACAGACATCATGGTCTTAATTTTAGACCAGACCTATGGGAGCCATCCTTGCGTCAGGCCGAGAAGCTGGTTCTTGGGCCCTGGATGTCTCATACCAGGGCTGTGAGCCTCGCACTCCCAGTGTGTGCAGACCCGCTTGTGTTGCAGCCACCACAGCCTCCCCACACCGGGGGCTGCTGAGGAAGAACTGAGGCAGCGCCGGCGGTGCCCGGACCTGCCGTCCGCCGTGGGAGCGAGACGCCGGGGCGCACTGCTGCCCCCTGCTGGCCGCACTGGAGCAGCGCGGGCGCACGCCGCCCTTCGTTAGGGCCCTCCCGCGGGCTCATCACCCCGCATCGGCGCCCGAGGCGGCTCCCAAGACAAAGCGGCGGGGGGCCTTGTTAGTTAAGCGCGAGGGAGACTCTCCAGCAGAGCCTCGTCTCCATATGTTCTCATCTGCGTTAGGAGAGGGGGGAGCAAGCCGAGGAGTTGCAACAGCTGCCTCCAGAAAACATTAACCACCCTTCTGGTGTTACTGTTATTTCCTGGTTTCCTTAATAAAGTTCCAGTCTTCCTCATTTTAGCAATACACTCTCATTTCCTCTGATGTCTGGATGATCGGCGGGGCTGGACTCTTGAAGCTCACCCCGTGGTGAAGAAATGTTCTCATAATCAGACTCCAGCCAAAAGAGTAAGAAACACCAAAACAGGCTTCAGTATCAGGGTGGAAACTGTTGGATGAATAAACTATTTATTAAAAATGGATGTTTCTCATCCGTGGTTCATTCTCTTTTCTCCCAAAGCAATGTATAAGGAATGGCAGTGTGTGGAGTTATTAAGCAGTGGCTCCAGCAGGGTCAGCTGGGAGGGCAGGCTGGAAAGGAACCAGAGAGGAGGGAAGCCGTCTGGGTGCCTCCTGGGAATCAGGTGTTTCAACCTCTGGGCCTCAGCCTCTTAATGGCAGAATCTTCCAGCAAACAGCTGGCCACTGTGGTGGCATAGAGCCTCTTACCTCTGGCCCCATATCTGCCTCTTGGTGAGGCCCTTGAGGCTCCCCAGGGTGCTCAGCTCCCAGCCCTCTGAGGGGATACAGTGAGTCTGGGTGGTGCTCTTCAGCTGCTGTTAGTTCTGTCATGTCCCTTTAAGGTGGGAGAGGTTGATGTTCCTGCAGACCTCTTGTCTCTCAGCCACAGCCAGTGGTGAGGACACAATACACAGGACCAAAACCACCACATGGTTCACTAGATGCAGTCACAGGCACATGGGGGACAGGTATGGCTTTGCAGTGGGCAAGGTCGGCTGAGGGTGCAGGGATCTTACCATCAGTGCCAACTCTTTGCCGGAGGCCAGCCGGCAGAGGTATGTCAGGAAGGCTGTAGGCTTGTGAGGTTGGTATCAAGATCCAGCCTGGACCTTGTTCTTAAAGGGCCCTAAGGTCTCGGCCACCCCAGGGAGAAGGCATCCTCTGCTGTGCTCTGTGGACTGTGCAGCCTGTGCACACAAGGCCCCACCTGTGGGTGGTGACCATTGCTTGGCTGAAAACTGACAGTCAAACAAAGGACCCAGGAAGCAACCCAGAGAAGAATGAATCCAGCTTCCCTGTTTTGGGTTTACAGCGAAAGTTTCTCCCTTTGTCATGTTTACCAAGAAGCTGCGTAGAGAGTAGGCACCGAGATCAAAACACTGTAAACTCACTGACTAAAGGTCCCTGGCAGTGGCTCCATCCTGTGGGCACAGACACCCCAGGCTCCTCAGCCCCAATTGCTGGCTGCTGCAGAAGATTTAGATCTGTGCTCTGCATTCCCCCTCAGCTTTCAAGTAGCTTTTATGTCATAAGGGACCTCACAAGGTCCCTCTGCCCAGGGATGGGTTCCCAGGGTGTTTTTGGACAGAAACTGTTTGGGAGTTTTGGTTGCTCTGCCCTAATCTCTTGCCCAAATCTTTTTCAAGTACTCCCCAAGGCCACAGTCCTGTCTCTCTTTAGTGACAAACAGCCCTCTTGAACCTTGGTGGGCGTCCATAAAGCAGTTCTGGTGGGCAAGGGAGGGAGAGGCTGTACCCTACAAATCTCGGCCGCAGACATCCATCCAGGCACTCCAGGCCACCTTCCGGAGGCTCTGCTCAGGAAAAAGGTAAACACAGCCATTTGTCACTGACTTATCATAAGAACTGCGGTAGCAGCTGTTCCCTGTTAATTAATACACCATTGACTTTGAGCCTCAAAAAAAAAAAAAATCCCTTCACTGAGGCAAGTATGTGGACTCAAATCCATTATCCTGTCGGCCTCCCCCAGAGGAAAGGGGCAGGGGCACAGTTAGGCAGTTAAGTCAGCCCAACTGTTCCCAAACAGCGTTCATGAAGGGGCAACCAGGTCAGGACTCTATCTTCTCCAGAGAAAGTTCTAGAGACTAGAATTTTCAAGATTCTAGAGGGTGGGTCCCACTGCGGGGCCAGGAAGGAGAGAGGCGGAAGGGAATCAGTGAGAGGCCGCCAGATCCCCCCAGAGGGCCCCATGCCCCTGGGCAGAGTGGAGGTTCAGAGTTCAGCATCCTCAGGACTGGCTCTGCCCTTTATTGGCTGAGGACTTTGGGCAAATCACTATCTCCAGAGCAGTAAGGTTATTGGGAAATAAGTGAATAAATTAGCCAATGCATTGTGACACAGTGGATTCCGTTCTAAGTGCTGCAGCTTACCAAGTCTTTGCAACAACCTCATGAGGATACATGCTGTTGATTTCCCCTTTCACAGTGAGGAAACTGGGGCATAGGAGGTCAGGTAGTGGAGCCAGGGTTTGAACCCAGACTGTCTGGCTGCAGAGCCTGTTCTCAACCCTGCACTCTTCCACTGTTGCAGAGAAAGGAGGAAGCTGCTCAGATTTGTCATGCTGCTGCAGATATGCCAGGGCAGAATAAAATAGCTTTGTTTCAGAGGGATACCCAAGATCTCACAGAGGCTTCTGGGAGGCTAGCCATGATCTGCAGCCCAACCTGTGGCTCCTTCTACCTCACCTCCGTCTACTCTCTCCTAGCTCAGCACTTGTTGCCCTCAGCCAGACCGGGCCCAGAGCCTTTGCCCTTGCTGTTTCCCCTGCCTGCTCTGTTGTTACCCACATCTCCATGGGGCTGACCCCCTCTCCTCCTTCAGGCCTTGCTCCTTCATCACCTCCCCTGTTGGAGGTCGTAGTTGCATCCCTAGTGCAGTGCAATGGATCACTTTTATATGGCGTTTCTCATCATGGTCTTGTGACTCCTACAAAATGATTGGGTGGGACTCTGTAAATAAAGGAGTCTTGGTGTCAAAGTGCTTAAGTTCTATGGCTCGTAACAAAAAGGTTGAAAGTGCCAATCCACCAGCCACTCCTTGGAGACGTTACAGAGCAGTTCTACTCTGTCCTATAGAGTAGAACTAAGCCAGAATTGACTTGATGGCAACAGGTTTATGTAAATAAGGTGTTTGTGGCTTACCAAAGGGATTGGGTAGCTTGCTAGTAATGCAGATAAGGTGTATGGAACCCCTGTCGGGAAGAGGGACCATGGAGATCAGTCAGTTTTGCCATCCTGCTAGGCTAAAAGAAAGCCAATCCCAGAGCAGAAGGGGACCTCACTACCACCAGGGAAGACAAGTCAGAACAGAGTACATCCTTTGGACACAGGATCCCTGTGCTGAGAACATCTTAGACCCAGAAGACAAACAGGAGCTATAACTCTGCCGACGCCAGTAAGTACTAGTGAGTACAGCAGGAGAAGCGGCAGAGAAGCAGTGGCAACAGAATCCAGGAGACAGACAGGACGTGGTACGGTGGGCTTCCCAGCTACAGAGCAAGACAGCTGAGTGCCTTCTGGCAGCAAGCTTCCTGGGGTAGTGGGGTACCTCTGAGTATTTATTGGTGGAGCTAAAGAGCTCTGTATCACTTAGTTGAGCGGGACAGGGGTCAGCCGGCCTAAGAGATCTGAGAAGCCAAGACTCCTACAGGCTTAGCAGAGAAGCTGTCTTGACCAAAGAACTGTATCCTGAGCGTTCCTGACCCTGAATTGTAAACTGTCACTTCCCTAATAAACCCTGTAACTGTGAGCACAGTCTGTGGGTTCTGTGTGGCCCTCGCAATAACTAGCCAAACCCCGCCAAGGAGCAGACAGTGCTGTGGGAGGAACAGCTGATGGCAGAACTGGTAGAAGTCTGGAGGGCAGAGGCGTATCTGACCACCGCATAGGAGTCAGCTTAGGGCTGATACTGACCCTGATTCTCTTCCTTCTCCCTTGCGCGGTTAGAGGAGGTCGGACGCCCCCGTCACGCTGTCGTTACAGTTGTTGCCATTTTCACACTCGCTCATCCCTGCAAGTCCTCTGCGGTCCAGGCGTGTTTTTCTACATAATTTCCCTGTTGGCACCGACTTCTTCATGAGGGCATAAATCTTTGCTTTGTGGATTGCTGTCTCCCTGGTACTTAGTACCAGCGCCAGCACATTGTAGGTGTCACTGAAAGACTGGCAGATAGATGAACAGCAAGGTCCAACTGAGGAGAAGAACCCTAACATTTGAGTTGCTGAAATTTAAACACCTCCAGACCCCTCTTCTGACTAGTTTTGTTTGGCCAAAATGCTTTAATTTTTTTTCCCTTTTTTGATGTGGGTGCCTGAAGTGCAGTACCCGCTCTGACTGGCCATGGCCCAACACTCCTCTGCTGCCTTGCAGCTTACTGCCTCCCCAGAGCGTAGCAACCTGTTACCTGTCTCCCCTCAAGGGGCCCTGTCCCCACACACCAAGTCATCAGCCTCCACACTGGCCTCGGGGAATTGTCTGGACTACCTGAGGGGCACGAGGCTCTCAGTCCTGGCAAAGGAGGGGCAGGGAGCTAGCTTCCCCAGATCAGAGCAGATGCCTTTGCTGGGTCTTCTCATGTGGGACACCCAGCAGCGCTAAGGACCTGCCCAACCCAGAGTATCAGGTACCAGAGGAGTCAAGGTGAGGATGGTTCAGAGAGCAGAACTTTTCCCCTTCCACAAGCACAAATCGGACAAACCTAGGATCTTTGTAGGACACTGGTCAGGGAGGCCTTCTGCCTCTCAGTGACCCAAATGTGATTTTTCACTAGTCCTGGTCAGTGAGGGCTTGCAGCTAACTAACCTGATTTCTGAAGAGACTGGATGTTTCTTCCTCCCAAATGTGGGGCCAGTTCACCTCTGTGACTCCTCCCTGGCATTGAAGGTGACTATCTCAATGTGTCAGTGGTATGGGGAGACTGAACCCACAAAAGGGCTGCCCATCAAGTGAGAGGGTCGTGACTGGGATGCCAGGGCCAGCAGGGGACAGAGAACAATCCAGAGGAAGGTCTTGGGAATAGAAGAGAATGGAACGGCAAGCCCTGCGAAGAAGAAAGTGTAGAGGAGGTATCATGGTGATTATAGCCCAATTTCTAAGCTGCTTCTGTTTAGTAAGGCGACAGGGGAAAGTACAGTAATTTTCTTGAACGAAAACAGGCAACAGAATTCCCTTTGCCTCATTCCCCTTGCAATTAAGCCCTTCTCTGCAAATGAAATGATTTGGCTTTCATGGGACTAATTTAAGCACACTGGAAGGACTGCTGAACTTTCTTATTGCAAACACCAGCATGTGCAAAGCAGAACAGGAAGGCGCAATACTGTACTGACAAGGTGGCCAAGCCAAGGCTTGCAGTGGGTGAGGCTGGATGAACCCTGGGCTGAGAGTCCTGCTCCCGGCCTAAATCCACACCCCTGTCTGTGTGGCCAGGCCTCTTTCCTTCTCCAGCCTCCTGTTCCTCATCCCAGTTAAGGAGATGAGATGAGATGAGATCCAGGTGGCATACTCTGGATCCTCTGACATTTAAGTGGTCATGGACTCAAGATCCTGTCTCTTTCATCAAAAGATGGGGTCAATTTCTTCTCTCTGGAATTTGGGCTGGCTTTGCAACTGCTGTGACCAACAGACTGCAGTCACAATTCCAGGCCTAGGCCTTAAGAGGTCTCGTCACTTCTACCTTCATTGTCTCAGACCCCAAACTCTTGTATAAAGAGGTCTAGCTGCCCTGCTGGAGAAATGAGGTGAAACTAGCAAGAGAAAGATACCTGGTCCTCAGCTGTCACACCAGACATCTAAGGGAAGCCACCTTGTATGTTCCAGCTCCAGCAGAGCTCCCAGAGAACAGAGAGGCTCTGTCCCCACCAAGCCCTGCCCTAATAGTAGAATGAGGAGCGAATAGTTTAAGCCACTAAGATTTTATTATTGATATTATTATAACCTTTTATTTTAAAAGTTTAAAACTTACAAAAACAGTACAGAGTTCCCTCGGACCTTTTACTCAGCTGCCCCCAATAGTAACCTCTCACATATAACCACCACAGGCCATTGTCAGAACCAAGAAAGTTACATCAATCCAATGCTATTAACTTAGGTACAGACCATCTCTGGATCTCACCAATTTTATATGTAGTGCATGTGTATGCGTGTGTACTTCTATGAAATGTCAGCACATGAAGTCACAGAATTTGGGGTGGCTTGTTACATGAGTTGGATCTGACTCGACGGCACTTGGCTGCTTGGCTGGCTGTGACATACAGCAGATAAGCAGTACAGCAGGAACAAGATGCCCCAGGAGTAACTATTAGTCTACACTCTTTTACTGAAAGTGGCACAAACACAAAGAAACTAAAGCAAGAGCTGAACTGACTGGCTCACATAAACCAGTCCACTGATTGGATGAACAGGTTTCAGTGAAGCTCCCCCAGCCAAGGACTGAAAAGAGAGGTCTAGTGATCTACTTCTGGAAATCAGCTGATGGATCACAACTGTTCCATCTACAATTGAGGGGGAGGAGCTGGCTCAGGACTGGGCAACGTTTCCTCCCATTGTGCATAGGGTACCATGAGTCAGAGGATGATTCAATTGGATTACACTCTTTAGCTAAGTAAATGTAAATGAAAGTGACAAATGGCACTTAGAGGCAGAAAGTTTAAGAGCTAATGAGCAATTCTCCTCTTCCTCCCTTCTGCCATGGCAACAAGTGGGCTGTCCCCTCAGCCAAGCTCCCAGAGTAAGGAAGATATGGGGTATAATCCCCAGATAAGCCAAAGCCATATTGTTATAAGCCACCAAGAATTCTGGGCTGTTGATTACTGCAGCATCAGCTAGCTCATGCTGATTGCTACAGGTAACTAGCTATTGCCATCTCCTCTGGAGAGAACAAACCACCTATGTTGAAGTTGAAGAGGTGTAGGAACATGCCTGAGCCCTCTGCATGCCAATATCCAGTGCTTGGAGGCCCTGGAAGGTTCATCCAGGCCCTGGGTCTTTTTGTTCTCTAAGCCTTAGTGCAGAGACCAAGGCAGTGCCTGGCTCCCTAGTGAGGGGCCGCAGCTGGATCCCTCCGAGCTGACTGCCCCTGCTATGCAATTACTGAAAAACAAGGTCCAGGGTCAGAGAAACGGCATGCAGCAGGTGTGTAGACAAGGAGTCCTCACCCACACAGCGGAGCTGGCTCACCACCAGCAGCCACAGCAGAGAGAAGGGGAGGGTGTGGATCAGGGCATGTTTTCAGTCGAGGGAGTGCCGCCAGCAGGCCCAGGAGACCCAGGAGACCAAGCCTGATAGCAGAGGCAAGTGGGCACAGCCAGGTCACAGGCTGTTGAAAGTGCAGCCAGTGGGGGAGAGGTGGACACTTCTGCATGCCAGCCCCCTCAAGGACACATCTGCATGCCATGCAGCTGTTGGGTGCCAGGCCCTCTATGGGGGCTGATGTCCAGGATACACACCCAGACCAGGAAGGTGGCTGGAGAGGGTGACACTCCCAGGACAGATGGGGATATCTGGGTGTGTGCACATGCACTAGCTCCAGCCACGTGCTGGGGGGAGGGGCTTCCTCTGAGACCACACGCTCCAAGTACTTTATGAGATTTGCAGATGCTACACAGCTGGGGGGGACAATGGCAAAGACGCCAGATGACAGAGCTGGGATCTAAAGAGAAGCTGACAGGCCGGAGCAATGGGGTGGATCTAACGAGATGAAACTGAACAGGGACAAACATGTTTATTTCATTTTATTTATTTATTTGTGCCCTGCTTCTGCGTGGAGGGTGGAGGCTGAATGTAGGCTCCCAGGAGGAAGGAGGAATGGCTACACGGGCCACAGCGCACAGCCCTTGGGAGAGGGAAGGGGCCAGGGCTGAGTCCTGGTGTAGCTGTAGGGGTTAATGAGGTCAGTTCTGTGGCCCGCAGTTGGGGACAGGCTGTGCAGCCACCTCATTAAAGATGTAGCATGACAGGCGGAGGACAGTAGCAGGGACCCTGTATTCAGGGTGGCTGGTTTGAAGCACAGGACCCTCAAGCTGTCCTCTTGGGTAGGGACCTTGCAGGTAGCTCAAGCCTGGCTCCTGTCCATACTGTCCACTTGGATAGGTCCCCAGTCTCCATTCACTGTCCCTGCTGCCAGATCACCCCCATCCAGCTGTTCCCTTTGAACACGTCCCAGCAAGAATCGCATCTGGGCCTCTGAGACCCAGCCCTCCAAAGTGCAGGGGACATAGGTTGGATTTTGCCAAGAACTCCTTCCACTGTCCACCCCAAAACTGACAGGGCCGAGCTCAGATGATGGCGGGAGTGAGATGCCTTTCTCCCATCTAGGAACACCTTCGAGTTTCTCTGAGGGGTGTCTTTTGGGTCCCTTCTCTTTCCTTTGTCCTGGCAGGTGAAGACTCAGCAGTAAAATGGTCCTTTGCTCCATATGTCACAAGGAGGAGAGTTCAGTTGCTTTAGGGACCCTCCAGTAAGGGGGTACTACGTCCTGTGAGTGGAAGCCTCTGGGATATAAATATCAGCTCTCTAGAAGGAAGAAGGACTTCATTATTTTAAAGCCTTAAGCTGCCTCAGTAGGTAATGAGCTCCCCATCAGTGCAGGTATGTAAGCAAAGGCTGCGTGGTCGCTGAACAGGGATGACAGCTGTGAATGGGTGTACAGCACTAGATGAATTTTAATGTCTTGTCCTACACTGAGATGGTGGGATTCCAGACAAGCTTTTGGTTGAAGCTTGGCTGAATGTCTTGCCCATGAAATCATCCTGAATGTAAGGCCTGTCAGTGGGGGAGTTGTTTGCCCATTCTCAATAATAGTTGGATCAAGACATGTAAAGAGCTTGAGGTGGCAGCCTGGGGTGAGAGCACAACTGGGGGCATGTGGCTGTAGAGTGTAGCTAGTGATCATCAAAGGAAGGCAAGAGGCTCCTGTCCCCACCACTAACCAGACCTGCCCTTTATCCACCACACTTCTGACCCATGTGTGGCCTTGTGCTCCAGGGGGAGGCTGAGAGGAGCCAGAAACTCTTCTCTGCTGCTTGTCCTTTGAGGGACAGTAAGTCTGCACATTCCCTCCAGGGCTGCTGAAACCCCCAACAGAACTTGAGGTAAGCTGGGCAGGCCTGCAGAAAGAGGTCACTCACTCTGTCATAGGCCCTGCCCCTCATCCAGAGTCAGTGTGAGACTGGAGTGATTAGACTCTCAAATACTGACTCCCTGTGCCAGCCAGGCACCAAACCCTCAGGTCTGGGGGGGTGGAGCAGTATGAACCAGACCCTCCCACTGTACTCTCACTGTGGCCCCACAGGCCAACTAGCACCCCCTCCTTTCTTCCCTCTGTTGGTTGTGAATTCCTGTTCATTTCACAGGAGTAGGTTCCACAACAAAGGACAAATGTTAGAAGAAACTAGGAAAAGAAGGCTCCCTCCCCTCCCCTTTGTTGTCCCTGGGGGCTTCCAGGAGGAAAAATATAGCGCTATTCTCTTCTGGCTGCAAGGTCTTGGGGAGAAGATAGGAGTCTGTATGAAGCCTTAGGGTCTGGTGGGAAGGCAAAAATAAGCTGGACAAGGGAGCCAAGCTGACTGTGGGGCCCTCGGGTGATGGGTGGACAGTGAAAGTCGCCAAGATGTGCACTAGGTTTCAGTCTGTGGGCAACGGACTAGCTTTTGTTGGCCTTTCTCATCAGGGTCTTGAGGTCCATAGTACCCTAATGAGGCAATTGGTAGGTTTTGACATCCCACTAGGCTTAAAATGAGCGATGGGGGCAGGGAGGATCCTTTGGACCCAGCATCCCTAGGCTGAGAAGCTCCTGGAATCAGGAGACAGAGAGAGAGAGCTGAAACACTGAAGACAACAAGAAGGCAAGAAGCAGTGGCAGAGAAAGTGGCGAGACCAGAAGGAGGCCGTGCATTGGGCTTTCTGGCTCATGGAGTGAGAAAGCCGAGTGCCCCTTTGGGCAAGAGCCTTGCTGGCAGAATGGGGTCCCTTGGGGCACTTTCTGGCAGAGCTAGAGCTAAGCGAGCTTTGGAACACTTGCCAGGGCGAGGCAGAGGCTGAGGGCCTAGAGATTCCCGCCTGTGAGCACTGCTGGGAAGAGGCTGTCGCGGTGGAAAAACTATATCCTGAGTGTCCTCAACTTCAACCGTAGCTTGTTACTTCCCTAGTAAACCCATCATCTTGAGTATTGTCTGTGAGTTCTATGTGGCCACTGCAACAAATTATCCAACCCAGCAGAGCAGTAGAGAGTGCCGCAGAAGGTATGGTTGGTGACAGAACTGGTAAATGTGGCGAAGACAGGAGACGTGTCTGACTCTACCTCATAGGAATCAGTCTCAGGCTGTTAATCATGCTCCTCTCCCCTCTCCTAAAGTTAAAGAAGGTCAGACACTGCCCTCATGCTATTTCTACAGAATTCTAGGCTCTGTGAGTTTCTGGTCATGGGACCTTGGGCAGTACACTTTCTCTGGGCTTACTCAGGTTTCCCATCTATATAATGGGATTGACATGAATATCAATCTCTTGTTGAAAGGATTAAATGATACATGAAATTTGCCTGGTAGTAGTCAATATCTATTACTATTATTATTATTAAAATGTGTGACTCCTGAGGGTATAGCTAAGAACAAATGAATGTAAGTAAGCAGTGTTCAGACTTCAACTAATTACAAAGAACTTTTCTAAGAGGCAGAAGCATCTGCCTACATGGAGCAGGCTGCTACACAGGTTGTGAGCCTCCTATCTTCGGAAATAATCAAAGCACCAGGGCATTGTCGGGGAAAGTCCCCAAAGGCACGAGGATGGCCAGCAGGGGTCAGCAGCACAGCACCCTCCCTCCAGCCCTGGGACATGATTGACATAGATCAGGCTGCTGTCTACCCGGCAGAATCCCCATCCCTGGCCACAGGCTCTAGGCCCAGTTTGGGAGATTTTGATGAAGGGAGTCCCAACAGGGCCAAGCCACAGAGTTCTGCCACCCAGCTAGGCTGCTGGGATGATGGACAGATGGAGTTGGTCTGAGAGGGTCTCTGAGAGAGCAGATGAGGAGACAAGGGTAGATGACAAAACTCTAGGTAAAGGTCCCCCAAGGGTGACTCAGGCAGCTAGAGGTGGGGCTTCTGGCCAGGTGGTCCATGCCAGAGCCTCCCAGCCCTCTGTCCGAGGTGAGGCCCTTTTCCTCTTCTGATCCACACAGTGGGGACTGGCAGGGTCCTCCCCATCCCTCCCCCAGCACTGAGCTCTCAGCCCTAGTGGGGGCCCCCTTGGACCAGGAGACTGAGAATGAAGACGCTAGGTCCAGGGAAGATGAGATCTCAGCCATGTCTGCAGGCCCCTGTCCCAGCTGTCACAACCAAACAGAGACCTGAGAGATGATGTTTCTCCTTCTTCACCCTCCAGGACAAAACAAGGGCAGTGGGGCTGCAGGGGGAAGCGGGTGGCTCTGGCTGAGAAGGGAGAGCCTGACAGTCCCCTGCAGCCACCCTGCTGCACAAAGCCCTTGGAGCTGGCCTTGAGAAGCACCAGGTGGGGCTAAGGGTGCATTTGGCCCTTGGAGCCTTTCCACTCAGAGGGGTCAGAGGGAACCCAGAGATTGAGAATGTTGTTGCTGTTGTGGGCTGCTGTCAAGTTGGCGCCCACTCACAGCCACCCAAGACACAATGAGATTTCATCATTCTGACCCGCAGGGTTTTCCTAGGCTGATTTTGGGAAGTAAATGCCAGATTTCCAGACAGTCTTAGTCTGAGAACTTCACTGAAACCTATTCTTCATCAGAACACACAAGCCTCCCCTGGTGGACAAGTTGGTAGCTGTGCGTGAGGAACATTGGTGATACGGAAGGCAAGAATTGAATCCTGAACCAGCACTGCCCATGGAGACTGAGATTAGGGGGTAGTGTGGTGCAGTGGTTAAGAGCTTGGCTGCTAACCAAACGATTGGCAGTTCAAATTCACCAGCTACTCCTTGGAAACCTTATGGGGCAGTTCTACTCTGTTCTATAGGGCTCCTGTCAATCAAAATTGACTTGACTATAACGGGTTTTTAATTCTGGGCAGGAGCTGACACTTTATCAAGGCTGTCTAACCAAACTTGGATATAGCTAGGATGGCTTCCACTTACCTAGGGCCTGGACCAGCCCTCAGCCTCTCAGGATGGGGAGTGGGTGACTCCTGGTCCCTGGAGTGCCCCTATCTCCCTCTGGGGAGGAGTGTGCCAGGGCAGGAGGGAAAGGTTCAGGCAAGGCGAAGAAGATGGATGACCCCTCCCTGAACAATGGCCCGATTTAGAGCCGAAGGGAGCTAATATTCTTCACCCTCATCCTAGGAATTGCTGCTGACAAGGGCTGGGAGCATGACCCGGTCAGCAGCCTCCAGAGGGAGCCTGAGGCTGCAGAGTAGCTGCAGGGACACAGGGAAGGTTCCTGGCCCAAACCAAACCAAAGCCAAAACAAATGACACCACTCCTTAGGGAAGAGGCCTGAAATTCCACCATTAAAGATTCATTTCTTCAGCTTAACACTTTGTCCTTTTTAAAATTGCAGACTTGTCACTTTTAAAAAGACCTATCACTTCATTCTGATAAAGAAAAATGTGAGGAAACCCAGAGGGGTCAGATAGTGTCACCAGGAATGACTTTGCTGACCTCATAATTTTAGCTAGGGCCTGCTCTAAAAACATTCTTCAGGGAAAGGAAAATAGGAGTCTTCCAGTCCCCAGCAAGGAGTGAGATGGGGCAGGACAGACTTACACCTCTCCACCCAGAGATACCTGTGCACATGTGTGCATGCCCCACCGACGTGTAAATAGGCACACACTTACGCATGTGCACATGTATGAGAAACTGCATAACAAGTATCCAGGAAACTTAAGGTTCTAGGCCCAGATGAGCCCTGAAGGAAGGGAGAGGAGAGGAGAGGGCTCCACTGCCCCCTCTGGGATTGGGGGTAAGTGGCTCTCATGAGCTACATCCCCCCCAGGAGTTGCCTTCTGATTTAAGGTCACTGTCTCCAGTCCATGAATACGTAGAGAGTGGGAAGCTGCTCAGGTACCCTTGTCATATGGAGTGGCTGAGCCATTAACCTGCCGGCCAGGAGGATTCTGTTTCCCGTTAACATTTGCCTCTGACCTCCCCAGTGCTGGGACCCTCTGAGAACCTGGCTCTGTCACCTGCACTGTCCACCCCCACTGTTCTACGAACACTGTCCCATCCCCAATGTTCCACCCACACTGTCCATGCTCACTGTCCACCCCCACTGTCCCCCCCATACTGCCCACTCTTACTGTTCCACCCCCATTGTCCCACCAGCACTGTTCACCCCTACTGTCCCACCCACTGTCGACTCCCTCTGTGCACCCACACTGTCTCACCCCCACTGTCCCACCCTCACTGTCCCACCTGCACTGCCCACCCCCACTGCCCCACCCCCATTGTCCCACCAGCACTGTTCACCCCTACTGTTCCACCTCACTGTCCACCCCCCCGTCCCACCCCTACTGTCCCACCTGCACTGGCCACCCCCACTGTTCCACCTGCATGGGAATTGGTTCTCAGTGGCTTTCAGCTGACAAACAGGGGTCTAATTCAATGCACTGGCCAATATATTTGGGGACTCTTCTTTTTTTTAAAATAGGTTTAATTTTTATCACACAGCATGGACATAAGTTGAAAAGTGAAAATAGTACTCTGCAACTTATGAAGAAGAAACAGCAGTCCCCGGGTCCACTCTTACCTCTGCTGGCCGGTTTCTTCTGCTTGCTGTTGCATTTCTGCGTGACGAGCACATACTACAAATTCTCAGTGTTTCCATCTCAGGTTTCGTCTGTGTTACTGGCTTCTTATAGAAATTTCACTCCTAACCCATGCCTTGCTTCCCTGCCCCTTGCCCTGCCCCTCCTATATTTATAATTTTTTATGAAATCAGTAATTCATGTTGAAAAACCTGTTAACCCATTGCCATCAAGTCAATTCTAACTCATATCAACTCTACAGAACAGAGTAGGACCGCCACAGGGTTCCCAAGGCTGTAATACTTACAGAAGCAGACTGCCACGTCTTCTCGTATGGGGCATCTGATGGGTTCCAGCTGCTGATCTTTTGGTTAGCAACTGAACATTTAACCACTGCACAACCAGGGCTCTTACCCCTGTTATAACTGTTTTTATTGCAAACGTGGAATATTGATTCCGAGTCATACAGTACACGAGGATTACATCTCCTTTCCTGTAAAACTTTTTGTTTCCTGAAGTTAATTAATTTGCCTTTTGGTCATTGTTGTTAGTTATCTGAGCTTCCCATGTACCTACACCTACTTATTCCCAAACTGTCTGATCAGACTTTGAACTTCCTCTCCAAGTGGTCTTGCCCTCTGGGACTCTGACTAGTCAGTTATTGTCTTGGCAATGTGCTCCCTGCAAGGCTGTCTGTGCCCGCCGAATCCTGTGGTCCTGGAGCTACCCGCCCCATCACCACACCCTCCAGAGAATTCTCTTCATCTCTCTCCACCACTGGATTTCCTGTTTCCCTGCAGCCTTGGTGGCACAGTGGTTAAGAACTCAGCTGCTATCCAAAAGGTCAGCAATTTGAATCCACCAGCCACTCCTTGGAAACCCTATGGGGCGCTTCTACTCTATTCTACACAGCTGCTATGAGTCCAACTTGACGATAGCAATGAGTTTTGGTTTCAGGGGCAGTTTAGGGCTCAGGTCATCCTCTTGTTTGTTGGATTCTCCAGCTGCAGGACCCCCCCTAGAGTGGAGAAAGCTGGAGGTTTAGTTTACTACCATTTATCCGTCTTTTTCCATCTCCCGAATTTCGGGGAGAAGGGAAGGAGGGCCTCTTGTCAGCAATCCTCCCTTGGTTGTTGTCTTGTCCACATGGGCATCTGCGTTTTTCCTTCACTTCAGTTGGTTATCTCAGATACAGTGTTCAATCCACCATGTTTAACTGGAAGGGCATCTCTAATTTACTTTAATAAATCCCATGAGACTCAGCACAAAGCCTGGTATGTAGCAGGTACTGCATGGATGGATGGATGATGGATGGATGGATGAATGAATGAAAGACAAAGAGACACTCAATAAGGCTGGATTCTCTAAAGAGGCAAACCCAGTAAAGTGTTTAAGTAGAGAGAGAGAGATTGATATCAAGGAAATGTGGACACTGAAACATCCCAAGTCCATGGGTCAGGTTCCTCCAAACTCACACAGCCACACAAGATTGGCAGACCAGAAAGCAAGGCCCTTGCTCACAGGCTGTGAAGATTAATGAATACCAAGATTGGCAGGCAAGCCCACAGGTAAGCTGCTAGCTTAATCCCCAAGAACCGCAGGTCAGATGAATAGCCAGAGTCAGAAAAAGCCCACAAGCCTTGCCAGAATGTTTACTTATAGCTGATGCAGACCACATGCCCAAAGTAACTCCCTTTCAGTTGATTGGCTACTCACAGCACATCCCATCATGGGAGCTGTCACATTATATCAAAGCTCAACATGGAAGTGATCATAACATCTTGTGACTGCCAAACCACTGAGAGGCATGGGCCAGCCAAGTTGACACACAATCTTAACCATGACAGACACAATCTTCTGCCCTCAAGAAGCTCACAGCCCAGTTGGGTGAAGAGTGCAGAATGGAGGGAAAAGAAGGCAAATATACAAATAACTGTGTCAGAACTCAGTATATGGGGTGGAAACTATACAGCTAACATGCTACGGAAAGTTAGTGGTAAGGGTCAGCACACCTAAGACTTGGTTTCTCCACCTGTAAAGCAGAGGATAATCTATCTGATTGTTGCTCACCCCATCACCTCCAGCCTGTCAGCTGCAACAGCATCCCCATGACCCCTCTGCTTCTGCCCTCTGTCCCAGGGCTGGCTTCAGAGGTGCGCGGTCTGTATATCCACCCACGGCCCCACGCTAAGGGAGCTCCTGTGCTTGGTCTCGTGTCCTGCTAGCACCATTTTAATTTTACACTGCACTCCGCAAATTATGTAGTTGGTCCTGTCCCAACTGGCAGTTCTCCACAACAAACAGAGTAAATTTGTTAAAACCTGTATGAGGTCGTATCTCTCTTCTGTTCAGAACTCTGGAATTGGTACCCTCATCCCACTCAGAGGACAAGCCAAAGACAAAAGGACAGACACACACCTCAGACCCCCATTCCCACCTTTCTACTCTTGCTCCCTCTGCTCAAGAAACACCAACTTCCTCACACCTGCCCCAGGGCCTTTGCATGTGCTATGCCTCTTCCTGGGATCCCTTTCCCTGTATCTGTACACAACACAATTTTACCACCTTCAAGTCCCTGCTCAAATGCCACCCTCTCATTGAGGCCTCCCCAGACTTTCCTATTTAAAATTGATGTCTCCCACTATATGCCACTTCTCTGCCTTGTTCTTCTCCCTTGCACTTAAGAAAGAGCACTGGTAGTGCAATGGTTAAACACTACTGCTAACTAAGTTGGCAATTCAAACTTACCCAACAGCTCCATGGGAGAAAAGACCTGGTGATCTGCTCGTCTAAAGACTGTAGTCTAGGAAACCATTTGGGGCAGGTCTACTCTGTCACATGAGGTCCCTGAGTCAGGATCAGCCTGATGGCACTTGATGACAACAACAGCGTTCACTGCCATCTGACTTGTATTCATTTATTTTGTTTACTGTCTGTCTCTCCCACTGAAGTCTGAGCTGCTGGGAGCAGGAATCTTGGCCAGTTTACAGGACACCCAGCTCCATGCCTGGCACAGAGAGGGAGGAGAGGGAGCTCGGTGAAACTGTGTGGAAGGAAGGACTGATCATACAACATCAACCTGTCAGTTTCCTGCGAGGCTGATACGAGGTGCCAGATGTCACGTACCGAACTTGGCACTGGGCTGACAGTAGGTGCTCAGGGAAGAAGTGGCCGCCTGAATGGCTCTCTGGATCCTCAGGCTGGTACCCAGTATGGCAGGGAAGCATGAACATCCCGCTGGACAGCTGAGAAAACAGGCTCAGACCTGCAGGTAGTGTTACAACAACACACAGGACACCCAGGTAAATGTGAGTCTAAGTGTCACATGGGACATGTTGCTGTTTAGTGGCTGTTGAGCCACCCCAACTCGTGGTGACCCCAGGCAAAATGGAATGTAACACTACCTAATCCTTCATCATCCCCATGATGGGCTGCCAACTGGACCATTTAGATCCACTGGCTAGTCATGGACTGATTTTCAGAAGCATGTAACCAGGCCTTTCTTCCTAGTCTTAGTCTGAAAGCTCTGTGGAAACCTGTTCAGCACCACAGCAACACCTAAGTCCCCGATGATAGATGGGTGGGGGCTGCATATCAAGTGCACAGAAGGCAAAAACCCTACCCCTGAACCATCACTACACTCACACAAGGCACATAAAAAAATCTTTCATTGTTGTTCTGAAATTCGAATGTAGCTAGGCATCCTGTATTTTATAGGGTAGGTCCTGCCTGAGGTCACCCACAGTTTGGTCTGGACTCAGCCCCCACTCCTGCTCTGGACCCTCCCCACCGGCTCCAGGTCTGCCCTCCCCAGCACTGCCTTGGGGCCGCTGCAGCTGCCCCAACAGGAAGGTGAACTTGATTCTCAAATTCCAGGCCCAATTTCATTCCCTTCCTCAGAAGGCTGGACAAGGAGATCAAGGAGCCAAGACCAGAGAAGCAACATTTTGGAAACCTTCCTCTGCCTCCAAGCTGGGGATCAAGACTTCTGCCCTGGCTTTGTCCTGGAGGGGCACTCAGTGGGTAGGCCACTAGGCAAAAAAAAAAGAAGAGGAGAGAGACAACAAGCTCCCAGGAGCCCTGTCCCTCAGTTCTCTGGCCTCATTGGGTCCTAGAGCTGTCTAGACCCTGTGACCCCGTGGGACCCTTGGACCAGGTCCTCACTAAGTTTCACCTGGATTACTGCTGCAGCCCCTACCATCCCTCCAGAATCTCAGAGCCTCCCAGGGGCCTCCCAATCCAGTGCAGGAATCAGGAGCCAGGCACTTTCCTGCTCTGCCCTGACCCATCTGTAACCCAAGGGCTGGATTCCCAGTTCTGGGGCATGTGAGCCAAAGACTTTCATTCAAGTCCCGTTTATGGGCCTTGTTAGCAGTGAAACCCTGTGCCAGCCATTTCACTGCTCTGTGCCTTGATTTCCTCACCTATAAATCTGTCACCAGATTATTGGAAGATTAAATAACTTGGTACGTATTTATTTTCTCCCATGCTGTTGAGTCAGTTCTGATTTCTAGTATGAGTTCTAGAGTAGAACTGTCCCACAGAATTTCCAAGGAGTACCTGGTGGATTCAAACCGCCAATCTTCTGGTTAACAGCTGTAGCTCCTAACCACTACGCTACCAGGGTTTCCAGTGGTTAGAATAATGCCTGGTGCATAATAAGAACTTTGTATGAGTCTCTGATATTGCTGTTACAAGCATCATGATTCGAACCCCTGCTGCCCTTGCTCCAGTGGAGCATCACTCACCTTCCCTTGTCTTCCCAGGGGAGGGGCAGAGAAGGGGCACAGGGAGTGGGCTGCCTCATGAGTAAACTCCCTGACCACCAACCTCCCAGACCCCGCCAACACAGGGATGACACCAGGACAGGGGTGATGGTGAGGATGGATGGCCACTGCAGCCCCATGTGCCCAGCTCAGCAGAAACTCAGTAATGGGCTGGCGGCCCCCAGCTGCAACCAACTTCATTTTCTGCTGCAATTAAATGATTGCCCTTGTTTGCTCACGCTCACTTATTCAATTACCTTAGTGGCCCTGAAGGAATCACAGAGAAACAGCCATAAATAACATGCATCAGCCGCCCCCAGGCTGTCATCCCTGCCCATCACTCTCACAGCCCAGCAGCGCCGCACCCGCCTGTAGGCCGGGATGGCAGCCTTGCACATGGCGGTCCCCCAGCTCCCACCACCCACATCTGGAAGTGGCTAACCCCTCAGCCTGAGAGTCAGTGGATCTGCGTCCGCACCTGACTGCATTCTGGACCAGATGTGGGGGTCTGGGGGCCCCCCTTTTTGGAGCTTCATTTCCTCATCTGTGGAATGGGAGTAAAAGTCCATATGAGCTGTGAAGTGTTGCCCTTACAAGGGGCTGTGGTCCTGGATTCATTGTGAAAACAACCCCAAGGTTTCAGAGTCAAAATGCAGGTGCCCCTGAGAAGGAAGATACCTCACTGTCCTGCACCTGTCCCCTCCCCCAACACATTCTATTCACTCATCTGAAAATGCCTTGTTCTTCCCTGCCTCCATGCCTTTGTGGATGCTGTTCCCTTTGCTGTTCCCTTTGTTTACTTCTCTGCCTGGGGACGCATACACATCCTCCAAGGCCCAGTGTGTATGCTGCCTCCCCCAGCTGGTCCTGACCCTCCTCCGAAACCCACAGCAAATAATTTAACTTCTTCCTCCTCTGCTCTCATCTTGCACCTCATATGTATCTCTGTGGCATCCACATATCCTGAATCTGGCAGACAGTCTGAAGTTCAAATATTCTGAGCCACTGTCCCCATAACCATATTAGATCATGAATGTTAATACTGGAAGGTACAGCCATTGAGGCTCCTCTCCCATATGGAGACCTAGCCACATGAGTCCTTAACACTGATAATTATAACAACAGTCAATGTTTTGGGGACTGTGTATCAGACACTAAAGATGCTTTTCATTTGCAATGTTAGCAAAACATCACAATAACCTTAAGAAAACTATCCCCACTTTACAAATGAGAAAATTGAGGCTCAGGGAGGTTAATCTGTTTGTCCAAGGTAGTGTCACCAGGAAATGGCAGAGTTGGTACTTGAGTCCAGGTATGTCCACATCTAAAGTCTTTGCCAGCTCTCAAGTCTGCACAGCCAAAAGAACTGGTGGTTGAGGCCCCTGGGTTCCAATCCTGGCTTCTGCAGTGGACATCATGTGACCCTGGGCAGGACCTCTCACCTCTTGGTGGTCCTACTTTGTCACTGATCAGCCGTGAGATGAAAGGATTGTAAGAGCTGGCCACTGAGGGCTCCTCCAGCTCAATATCCTGGAACTTAATTTTGCCCTATAAAGTACTGCTCCAGTGACTAGGACCCACAACACTGTTAAAACTGGAGGCCAGAACAGCAGCAGGCCAGGCATCCTTGAGGAGGTGCTCTGGGGCCCCTTCCCTCTGCCCAGAAGGCAGGTAGCAGCCTGTTGTCACAACCCTAGAAGTGGTGGCAACCTTCCTGGGGAAAGTTGGACAGGGCAGCAGTATCCCTGCAGGTCACCTTCCTCAGCAGCCTTTGATGTCACCACGATGGAAGCCTCATAAATCTTATGCTGAGATTGTTTGAAAGCGGCATAGGAGACACGTGCTGCAACACTGGCAGTGGGTTACTGGGTTCTTGGTGCCACACGCTGGCTCCTCTAGATTAAAAATCCACAAGAACCTCTTCCTGAGAACTGTCTTGGAAGCTTTGCCACTTGTCCAGGTATGGGCAGTGAAGGGCCCCAGCCGGGAAGCCTCAGTCTCTGTGCCTCAGTGTCCTAGCCCACTGTGTTCTTTCTCAGGGCTGCAGCCAGATGTGAACACAGCTGGGAGAGCCAGCCATTTGCCCAGTCCCCAGCCTGTGTCCACATGCGGGGTGAGAACAAGGAGCTGGGAAGCCAGCGAAAACCTCCCCTCCAGGCAGTCTTCCTGAGACCCACTTGCAGACCCTGGGCTTGGCAGGATAAGTAGGAGCGCCCTTGGTTTGAGGGTGTGTCTTGACACTGATGTCTGACTGTGGACTACCTGCTGAATCGCAGTGGTTGAGAGTGAGGCCCTGGGTTCAAATCCCAGCTCTTCATTTCCTGGCTGTGCAGCGATGGTGGCACAGCCCTGCCTCATAGCGCTGTGGGGGGCCAAGTGAGACAAGACGTGCGAAGAGCTGGAACGGTGCTTGGCTCACACAGATGCCCTCCCAACACTGGCTGTTAGTTAAAAGATGCTGGAGTGTCTCTGTCTCCCTAGTCTTAGCCCCCACCCTGAGCAGCTTGTTCCCCTTCATCTCTCCTCTCACCCACCCAGCCCATGTTTCAGGTGCTCCTGGTGTTGCCTGTAAAGGGTAATTGAGTGCTGATGTCCCACTGACACTCTGGTGCATGCGTGCCTGCGTGCACGGCTTGCTGCTTTCTGCTTGTCTGCTTTCTGCTGCTTTCTGAGTTTGTCTGATTGGCAGATTTTAGCCGTTCCCCGCCCCATGTAGTACAGTGTGCCACTCGCCTCAAGGGTTCATCCTCGGAGATTCCTGGGTGCCCCGGAGACAGGTGGAGGCTGAGGAAAGGAGGTGTGGCTATAGCAGTAGGGAGCCTGGAGTGGCCACAGCCTTCCTAGGGGAGGGCCCTCCTTCCCCAGGGCTGGGGCACAAACACAGGCACCCTGGTCAGCTGCTGAGCAGAGTCCTAAGTGGGATCCAAAGGCCCAGGCTAGAAGCTTCTGGGTGGGGGTTGTGGGCCAGGTCAGGCCTGGTATGGGAGCTGCAGGCTTCCTGGCTTCTCTTGGGATTGGACTTTCTAGTAGGGAGTGGTAGGAGGAGGTGGCTGACCCCTAGAAGCCCAGAGCACCCCACCATCCAAGAAGGCTCTAAGTAGCCCAGGGGAGAGCCAGGACAGGGCAGATGTTAACACAAAGGAAGCTGAAGGGCTCCGTGCCTCCCTCTGGAAAGCCTGCCTGGCTTGGTGCCCTAAAGACAGGACCGGTTTGCAGCAACACTGGAAGGGAAGGCTGTGCCAGCCCCCCTCCCAGACCCCTGGGACCCTGGCTCACTCAGCCCCTCCAGGACACCCAGGGCCTGTATGGAGCCCAGCAGTGCCCAGGTCTCTGGATGGCATCTCGCACACCCCTCCCAGAGCACCCATCCCCAAAGGCCCAGTAATTAGAAATACCTACCAGGCCACGGGATCCCCCACATCAAGGCATTCACATACCCACATCGACACCCACATTCATACATATATGCACACCCACCTGCACACTGATATCTACATTCATACACACTCACACTACACACCTGTGCCCACATACACTCACATACCTGCACTCCTCAATATCTGCACTTTCACACCCCTCCTCACACCCACACTTTGGAAGTGCGTCTGAAGAAAAGTCCTGAGTGGTAGACCATGTCAGAGAGCTCAGGGAGGGCTTCTTGGAGGCGGTGACACTCAAAGTGACATCTGAATGGTGCAAAGGAGTCAGCCAATGGAGAGGTGAGGGAAAAGCACCACATGCAGACAGGAAGGCAGATGCAAAGACCCAGTGCCAGAGGGAGGAATCAAGGCCAGGCTGGGCCACAGGGAGTGAGGGGAGATGGGCAGAGTCTGGGCCTTATGTAGCTGAACTGTATTCTATGGGCAGAGGGAGTCACCAAAGAGAATTAAGCAGAGCAGTGACAAAATCAAATTGCTTCAAAACATCACTCTGAGAATGCACTGTAGGAGCAGGGGTGTGAGGAGTAGTGAGGGGACCAGGAGGAGTTACTGAAGTCATCCACATGGGAGGTGGCAGCCACTGGGCCAGCGTGGTGGCACAGAGGAGGAGAGAAATGTCTGGGATGTGACCCCACAGGATGTGGTGATGGCGGAACCTCCAGGGCCAGCAGCAGCGAGGGGGGATGTCCAGAAAGGTCAGTCCAGGCTGGGGTGGGAGGGAAAGGCAGGGCAGAGGCCTGTGGAGGGGCCACCCCACCCCTTGGCCTTAAGGGATAGCACTCAAGTAGTTGGTGTGTGCCCATGAGCCCTGGCACTTTCTGCTTCCAAATGGTTGCATCTGAGAGCTGGCGTGGAATGCCCTGGCTCGCACTCCATCATGAGATTGAAGTAGAATATAGGAGGTGCAGCTGAGGCAGGCCCTGCAGGCACAAGTTATGTGGGGAAGTAGCCGAAACGCCATGGTCCCACCCTTGCGAGGCTCCTCTCCACAGCCTGCACCTACAATCAGTTGACTGAGGGAGAGAAAACTCGCCTGGGTCACAGCCACTTCTGCGTGATATGCAGGCACCATTCCAACGTGGACAGTGGCAGCACTACCACCCCTTTCGGGGACCTCCCTGAAGGCCCGGGGTCAAGGGAAATGCTCCCAGGGGACAGAACTTGGAGCACTGCACCTGGCTGTTCACTTTGCTTGGAGGGAAAATGCCCAGATATGTGATTATATACAATTTGTGGGCTGTAGCCAGTGGTTTCTCCGAATTGTCCAGGCAAAGCCACCCCAGATACAGTCCTGGGAAGAGGACTAGCGGCAGGCACCTTGGAGAGAAAGCTGAGCTTTGGGAACAGTGACTGTCTGGAGAACTTGGCCGCAGTCGGGGAACAGAAATAGAGCACCATATTTGATTGGGGCACAGCATGCCAGGCTGCCCACTCCGCGAGGCAGGGCCTGGGTGTTTACTGTCTGTGCCACGTATTAAGGGCGTGAATGTTTTGCTGGGTAGATGGAACAAAGAGAAGTCAGTATAGCACCTTGCTTGGTAAAATCCACCACCAGACAAGAGGTGGGTTCCAGTCCAGGCTCAGACACTCACAGGCCATCTTGCTCAGGACAGAATGTCTCTTTCCCTTTGGGTCCATAAGGGCCCTTCCAATTCAGCCTTGAGGTGGTTCTAGGGTCCTCAGACAAGGGAGGGGAAGTGGGGAGACACACTGTTTCCCAGGCCCAGGTAGTAAGAGCTGCCACAGGACTGGGCAGAGGGTGGGATGAGCAAGGAGGCCCAGGTCTAGAGGCACAGTTTGACCATTTGCTCTCCCCAGTGAAATGCAGTCAGTAGCCTGGGCTGAGGGGAACCCTACCCTGACCTTAAACCACGGCTCGGGTGGCCCTGGAATGGCAGACAAGTCTCTGTGAGTCCAAAGCAGAGGACTGGCTGCAGAAACAGGAAGGGAGGTCAGCCACAGGGTCAGCTGAGGGCAAGCAGGCGGCTCCAGGCTTTCGGTCCCACCTGTTCCTGCCAGCATCTACCCAAATACATCTGCTGAGCAGCTTGGGCTATGCCAGACTGTAGGTGGGTGTGGAAGCCTTTGTGTGGAAAATGCTGGTCCCGCACCATGGCCCAACACCCTCCTCACTTCGGTGTGCCCCATAGTGCTCCCTGGCGGATCCCCTTCTGCAGGCTGGCCATGAGGCGTTCAGGCGCTCACCCCCTCCAATCAAAATTCATTAGCCTGTGTATCCCCGGCTCCTGCCTTCTGGGGCCCAAAGACACCAATCTGGTGGCTCCTCCCACAAGTGCACCTTTTCAGCCCAGGGACAAATCAAATGCTAAGCAGTGGGGCTAACAGAGGAATCTTGGTTATTATGAGGGAAAGTGGGAGGGATACCAGGAACAATAAAGAAGTGTTTCATAGGTTCCCTAAAACACACCTGAGAGAGGTAAACTCTTCTGCCTTGTCAAGGACTGACCCTGTCACTTGCAAGACACACAGAGTCTCCAGCTCCAGCCCGCAGCCCTGGCCCACGTGGCCCTCTCCCATCCCCTTTCCCAGGGATGGCACAGAAAGTGGGGAAGAGCTCTCAGGAGAACCAAGGAGAAGACAGAATTACAGGGAAGTGAGGAACTTCGGAGCATCTGACGTTCACTGGGCAGCGTGGGGCAGCTCTAGGTGTAGGTAAGCCTGCAACACCACCCCAGACCTCTGTGGTCACTTCCTCCAAGGAGCCCAGGCCAGGATGAGGACCTGGAAACCCAGGTTCTAGGCCTGCCTCATCTCCCATTTTGCCTCTGCCAACATTCAGGGCTCTTTCTGCTCCGTGAGTGAGTAGTAAGGAAGAGGATGTCGGGTACAGAAGGTTCTCAAAGGGGGAAAGGGGGAGAGAAAAGCTGGTAGGCCTCAGTGCTGTGCTAGCAAGTCTCAGGGGACTCAACTAGAGCTACATGTCGTCTTCCTTAGGTGAAAGGACCACGGAGGCAGCAAGGACATGGGGATGAGGCCCAGGGTCAGGGAAAAACCGGCCCAGGGGAAGGGACAAGTTAGGCCTGAGATGGACAGGCAGATAAGGCTGGGTGAAAGGCTACTGCTTAGCCTCTGGAAGTGATCCCAGACACTGTGGAGAAGCCAGAAAGGGACAAGCCAGGGCCTGGGCAGGTGGTGCACCCACAGCCCCAGGAAACTTTAGCCAGAGTCCCAGATGATTTGAATCACCTAAAGGGCAGACTCTGGACCTTCCTGAAACCTGGTGCAGGGTCCCTCCGTCCTCAAGCCTGTCCTTTGACCCCTATCCTTTGTCTACCCCTGTCCCTGGCTCACACAGCCACAGACCGTGTCATGGTTTGAATTGTGTCCCCCCAAAAATGTGTGCAGCCATGTGGCTGGGATGTGGTTCCCAGTATCTTGGGACTGTCCTCCATTGCCTGGTTTTGCTAACCTGTATGCTAAAGGATTAGGGTGGAGCTGTAAATTCCTGCTGTAGGGGGAGTTTCTCTGGAGTATGGCTTGCCCCACCCTTAATGCTTTTAGCTTGCAAGGAATGAAAGGAAAAAGAAACAAAGGACAATTGAGAACCTCGCTACCATCAAGCAAGCAGCACCGGGAGCAGAGCGCGTCCTTCAGACCAGAGGTTCTTGCGTGAGGACGCTCCCTGGACAAAGGCTGATGCAATACCAGACTTTCCTCCAGAGCCGACAAGGGGAAAGTCTTTCCCTGGAGCGGACACCCTGAATATGGACTTGCAACCTACCGGACTGTGTAAGAATAAATCTTTCTTTGTTAAAGCCATCCACTCTGTGGTATTTCTGTTAGAGCAGCCTAGCTGACTAAAACAGACCGTATCAGGCTTCCTCTTCAACATCTCTGAACTGATCCATTCCTTCCACCCCAATGCCTCCTTCCCTCTGCCCACACTAGGACACCTGGAGGCCTGCACTGGGAGACCTGATGAACTTACTCCTCACCAGTCCTTCTGCTCAAAGCAGAGTGCACTGAAACTGCTCCCAGAAGCTGAGGATAATAGGCAAGTCCTCCGCCCTGCCGTGAGGCCTAGCATCCCCTTAGCCTCGTTTCCCCCTACTGTCTGGCGCTCCAGCCACTCTCAGAGCTCCCCCATTCCCAGCACAGCCCCTGGAACCCCCTGACCCAGGTGTTGGTGTGTACTTTTTCCTTCTCATCACCCTCTCCCACCACAACTTGAGGACCCCTGTTTCCCCTTTGGGTCTCCCCTCCACCACACCTTCCCTACCTCCATCAGGCTGCGTTCGGGGACAATCCTGTGCCCCAGTTCTTCTCCCACCAGACACTTCCAGTGGAATTGCCCCCTGACCTGCTGACCCTCCCTTCCCTGCCTAGGACTTATCCCCTGACAACACAGACTTGTCTAATGGGGGGTTTGGTCAGCCCAACAGACTGTCCAGCACACACAGGGCCTCAAAAAGCAGTTGTTGATGGAATGAATGTCTTCGATCCAACTGCTTGTTGATTGGAGAAGCAGGGAAACCAGGGAAAGGGAAAACACAACCGCCACCCTAGTCTTACCTCCATAGCACCTGACTTCCACACAGGCAGCTGAGCGTAATTCTACCCCCTTTAGACAACTCCTCCTTTTCCTCCTGCCCCTCTCCTCTCTCTTCTTCCTCCTCACCCTCCCTGCCCCCAGAGCAGCCACACACCCGCAGACAGCTGGACATGCCAGCCCTGTCAGCCCTTCCCCAGAGGGTCAGGTGACCCTCACTGCCCAGGCTGCCAGCAGCCAGGCCCTTCTGGGCAGACCTCTCCACCCCAGTGCTTTTACAGAGAGAGAGTCCTTCACATGGGGAGGGGCCTTTGCCATGTACCTAGCTGACCTACGGTACCAAAAGAGAGAGAAGATTACTTTCTACTGGACCCATCCGTTCCACACACAGAGACTGCACTGGGAAGAAGGCCCTGGTGAGTACTGCCCAGGGGCTATGTCCCCCACTGGCTAGTGATGGGCAGGGAGGGCCTTACTGAGCCTGAGATGGTGCTGAGTGAGGGGACAGAGGGTCTCATGGTCACAAGGTTCGTTCATACTGCAGGGTCTGCAGGAGTAGGCATGGGTCAGCCTCAGCTCCATCCAGGGCTGGCTGGGCTTCTCCCCGGTAGGAGACCTAGTGTGTGTGAGTGTGTCTATGTTTGTACGACTGGTGTGGGGGGAGTTGGGACAGTTCAGGGGTATAGAAATTCAATTATTGTTCCTCTCCCACTGTCTCTCCCTGTTCCTATTGCAATGCCAACCCTCCCCTCCCTAGAATGCCCTGGAGTCCTCTAACTGTGTGAAGGCAGAGAAGGCTGGGGCAAGCCAGGACTGCACAGGAAGCTGTGGGGTTAGATGCAGGGGGCTAGAGCCAAACATTCCCACTCCAAGTCAGGTTTAACCCTTAACAGAGGGGCTATCTCCAGGAAAATCAGCCAGCAGTCTGGGCCTCAGGAACGGCATGTCCTGTCCCAACAGCCCCACCTTTCTGCCTGGGGTGACGTCAGTGTCTGTTGGCAGCAGCCTGGGGCACTGGTGCAGGGCAGTCCCCATAGAGTGGGTAGTATGGACCATAGGAGGGTTTCATGGGCACTTTGAAGTGTGTCGCCACCAGGCTCAGTGACCACTAGGCAGTGGCAGTCTTTGGAACCCCACCTCCCCATGGCCTATTCTAGATCCTTCCAAAACCCACTGCCATTGAGTCGGCTCTGACTCATGGTGATCCCATAAGTCAGAGTAGAACTGCCCTACAGAGTTTCCAAGGAGCACCTGGCAGATTGAACTGCCAACCTTTTGGTTAGCAGACATAGCACTGAATCATGATACCACCAGCACGTCCCTAGACCCTCCAGTAAACTTGAAATCCTAAATCCAATGACCAGGCAGGCTTCTGCCGAAGGGTCTCAGAGCCCTGAGGGCTTAAAAACATATCCATGCCAGGTTCCTTCCCAGCCTGTGCCCAGAGATTCAGCTCGGCCTTCTCTGTTTTTTAAAAAGCAATCTAATTATTTTTTAGCCGTCTTGTTTTGAAAAACTTCAAACTTACAGGACAAAGGGAGAGAGTGACAGAAGGTACACTTGTACATCCTGCACCTGGGCTTAAACATTGATTTCAGTTTTATCGTATTTGCTCCATCTACTTGCTGAAGTATTTGGAAGTAATCTACTGACACCACAGCACTGTCCCCGAAGTACCTCCGTGTGTTCTTACATAACTCCAATACTGGTTTCCCTGGACAAAATGAACAATTCCTGAAGAACTTCTATTTCCAGTTCATGCTGAAATGTCTCCAAGAGTCCCCTAAATGTCTTTTAGTGCTTTGTTTACACCAGAATGTAATCAACCTGCATTGGGTATGTCTCTTAAGCTTCTTTTAATCGAGAAGAGTTTTTGCCAACACCACTCTCATTTTTTCCCTATGGCACTGACTTACTAAATTGAAGGGCCAGTTGTTGTCCCATTGCAGAGTAACAGCATGGCTGGGTCAGACAGCTCTCTGTACAGATGGAGAAACTGAAGCCCAGAGAGAAACGGACAAGGAGTCTGAGGCAGAAGCAGTTCTCCTGGGTCCCCCTCTGTGTCCCTGACCCATGTCCTCTCATAGAGCCAGACCTGCCAGCAACTCCCTCTGCAAAGGGTCATGGACCGGGGACCCTCCCGAAGCTGCAGGCCAGGCTTCATGCCCACCCCACAGCCGTCAGCAGCTCTTGCTTCCTCATGCTCCGAGCAGGACACTTGAACAAATCCTTCCCATCCAGAAATCCGTATGATTGCTACCTTGTTCACCAGCAGCCGCAGGGAATGGTGATAAACTTTACGAGCATCAGTTGTTCAGAGAAGGAGAGACAAACGCCCACTAGGGGAGGCCGGGAGTGGGAGTGAGAGGTGAGTGTGGGTGAGAGGAGCTCCCAGGTGGACAGGCTGGCCCAGTAACCCTGCACCCAGCTTCCTGCAGCAGTTCTTGCCTCTGAGACTGCACCTATCCCTGCTCCAGCCAGCTGGGAAGGTCAGGCCAGCCAGGCTAGAAGCTTCTAAAGAAACAATATGGGTCCACCTGCAGCTGGCAGAGGGGACGTGGGCAGGTTCATGGGACAGGGCCTGAGGGGAAGGACTAGGCTCCCTCTGCCCCAGACAAGGGGATGAGGTGATTAAGTGGGTGCTGTTTAAGACTCTGGCCTGCTCTGGGGCCCTACAAGTTCCTCAGGCCTAGTAGGCCCCATCCCTAGTTTTGGGGTCACTCCCTTGGCAAATGGAGCCAGACCAGGCCTAAAGCTTTCTCTGAGGCCTCCAACCTCAGGATGTAACTCTTCCAAGGCAGCAGAACGGCTCCGGTCTACCAGGAACTCCCTCCACTCCACCCCACCCCCATCAACCACCTCGCTCCCCCACCCACTGCTGCTTTCTGCCAGACAACCTTTAAATATGGAGGTGTGAGAAATTTAACCTTCATGATGAATTCTAAGCTTTGTAAAACTTCTTCCTGGTAAAGGCAGGAATACTTCAGCTGCTACTCCAGGCTCTCTGAGGACAGGTCTGGGTAAAGGCAGGGTGGTCACAAGAATGTCTTCTGGTCCCAAGGGAAGGAAGTCGTTCCTGGCCTGGAGAGTTTTTACACTGAGTCAATCTCTCCCTGGGCGTTGCTGGCCTTGACAGTGTCTGCTGCTGCCCTCTGCTGGGGAAAGGGCTTCATTGAGGCCTCCTTGAAGAACGGGCCAATTCAGCCCTAGGGTCTGAAGGCCAGCAAACACACACCCATCCAGCCCATCCACACAAAAAACACATACACACACATTCTACACACAAAAACAAGCTTGCTCACCATTACTGTGTTTTGACCCTAGCAAGCTAGGGTCAGCATGCTAACCGCTGGTGAACCCTTACAGTTCTGGCTCACAGGCCCCTTGCATAAGACAGGCGGCTGATCCCATTACTTAGAGAAAGGCAGGAAGGCTTAGGGAGGGGTGCCCAAGCTGGGAAGTGGACAGGTCTGGGTGTTTATCAATAGCTGAGATCCTCAGTGGATCTTCAGCAGGTGAGTCCCCAAAGAGCCAAGAATGTGTGGGAGGGGACTGTTAAGGCCATTACTAATGATACCCAGGGACCCCCCACCCCCACCACCGCCACTGCTGTCTGTGAAATCAAGAGGTAGCAGGGAGTCTGTCAAAGGGAAAGTCTCTCTCTATAGGGTCACTATGAGTCAGAATCAACTGGCCAATAATGGGTTGATTCTGAGGAGGGGAGAAGCCCTCCCAGCTTCTGCCCCCTCTTCCCTAGGGACCAGCCCTTCTAGAAGGCTTGGGTTTTTATGAGTCATCTTCTCCCCATGTTTCTCCTGCCCTGACAGCAAGACCAGAACATATCTGGTGCTGCTACGTACATTTGTCAGTGGCTGAAGGCTTCTAAACCAATAACTGCTGTATTAAAATCACATTTGGCCCTCAAGCTGGAGAAATGTTGGGAGATTCTAAATGTGAAAAGAAAAGGAAGAGAGAGAGAGGGAAAAAAAAATACTACCCCCAAAGGATAAAATCAACCCCGAAATAAGTTTCCTCGATAGAGGAATATGAAGTATTGCTCTGGGATTCTGGAAATGAAGCCTTCCCTGGGAAATGGATGCTCCCCAAAGCCACATATATCAGCCATGGCTGGGGAGGTGATACGTGAAGTGCCCAAGTGTGCAGTATAAATCCCACCGAGCCAGGCACCCTGGGGCTGGGGGAGCCAGCAGGCAGAAGCTGCACCCCCCCAGGGTCATTTTTAGAATGAATTCTGAAACTTGACTCTTTTTTTTGTCTGGAAAATAATTTTGTGTTTTCCCAGCCTGCATGGCCCCAGATGATACACAGCTCTCCACCCTGCAAGAATCTCTACAACTCTCCTGCCCATTAAAACCTAAGATTTTTAAATGGTTTTCTGGTCCTCTCATCCCTAATAGATTAAGAAAAAGTCTCCCTTGGGCATTGCAGAGACACTGAATGGTACTTGTACGGAACCTCTGGCTCCAAGAGGCCTGTGAAATGTACATTAGAGCTTCGGAGGCGAGAGGGCAGGCCATAAACCACACTGCTTTTGGATGCAGCAGCCTGACACGCTCCGTATTGCAGTCAGCTTTCACTACAAGCACTTTCTTAATTGCCTGCTCCCAGAACTTCCTCCCCACCACCTCAGATTTATTGTGATCTGGTCCCAGAGGCTTCAACACCTCAGTGATCTCAAGGGACTACTGCACTCCTGGGTGAGCTTGCGGGGGATGGACACACGGTCCCACCACCTCCGCTTCCAGGAGTGGGGGTTGATGGAGAGGTGGCCACTGCAGTGCAGCAAAACCAACCCCAGTACCCCCACTTCTCTCTCCTCCACACAACCTTCCCCCCAAGTCACTTGGCCTGTCTCTTGCCTGTCCCCATTGATCACTGTATACAAACTGTCCCAAGCAGGCCCTTCCCTTAAGCGCCCCAAGGCTGCACCAACATCTCCTCTCCCTCTGGACCTCTAAAATCACCACCACCCCAATGTCAGTTGAAAGCAATCTATCTCATTTTTCAACATAATTTTTCCCTAGCAGTCCCCATGTGATACTCATTATGCTTTTAGTATCCGTTGATGGAGAAAATAGATGACAAAAACGACTAGGAATTCAATAATGCCTTTAAATGAATTTGTATTTTGGTAATCACCAAAGTGCTTACATCCATTTGAAAAATTATCATGCTCCTTGGGTATTGCTTTTCTAGTCTGCAGATGATGTTTGTATGGGTATGGATTTGGGTAAGGTCCTGATCCATGCACAGCTGAGAAATGCCTCCCTCAGCGGCACCAGAGATCCATGCTGTGCAGGGCTTTGTTAAACAGTATCCATGGAAGCCCCTGAAAGGCTCCCATTTCTTAAGTAGGTCCTGGGCAGGATCCTGACCCTGTAAGCGTGACTGAGGTCTTGGGACTCAGAGGAAGTTACTCCTCCTCAAGGGAGACTGCACAGTGGGGCAGAATGGACAGGACTTTAGAATGAGGCCGACTTGCTGCTTCTGAATTCCAGCTCTGACACTCACTAGCTCTAAACCCTGAGAAAGCACTTCAGCTTTTGTGACCCTCAGTTTCTCCATCTGAAAATTATTATCCTGAGGGCCTGTGGAAGTGATTACAATGCCACTGGTCCACGGTAGATACTTCATTGTCACTGTTAGCTGCCGTGGAGTTGGATAGGACTCATGGAGTCCTGTGGTATCTTCACAATCATTGCCATGTTCAAGTACAGCCACTGTGTATCCTGGGCACCTCCAAACCCAGGAAGCTCATCTCCCAACACTAAACAGATGACATTCTGTGTGATCAATAGGGCTTCTATTGGCTAACTTTTAGAAGCAGAACTCCCAGCCCTCCTTCCTAGTCTTGGTCTGAAAGCTCTACTAAAACTCGTCTACCATGGGCGACCCTTCTGGTACCATGGCAGCAGCACACAAGCCACCACAGTATGACAAGCTGAGAAACAGGTAACAGGATGCTTAAAAAGAGTGATTATTATATAGCATATATTCGTGCAATTAAATATACGAGTGCCTGACTCAAGTAAAGTCTCTTTCAACTGAAGGGTCCCACACTGGATACTTGCTCATAAGTTGATAAATTAGTTAGGATGGGCCAGGTTGTGCTGCATAACAAATAACCCCAAATCTCAGTGACCCAATACAGTCAAGGCTTATTTCTGTCTCATGCTACATATCCAACAAGAAACTTAGAAACTTCGGCTGACAGAAGCTCCATCTCAACACTTGCTTCAAGATCATCACACAGTGGGAGGAAAGGGATGCGGGGAACTGCTCTTAATGTATCCATTCCAAGTGTCATGTGTCACTCCCGTCCACACTATATTGGTCAACACAACTCATATGGCCACGCTTAACTTCCAAGGAAAAGGGAAGTACAATTGTGCCATATGCCTGCAGGGAAAATCATACTACTTGTGAACAGCTTTGGTGACCACCACAGTAGGCCAGTTTGTTTCCAGATAAAAGGAACCATAAGCTTTGGTAAGATAGAGTCCCTGACTAATTTATTTCAAGCTTGAACCCTTGTAAGTTTGATTTGTGGTTTTATGTGTCATCTTTTCCTGAGTTGGGAGTGCAAGTTCTAAAAGAGGTGTATGGTCTGCAATTTTTAATGGATTCAGATTTAGCATAGAGGTAGAGGTTACATATACAAAGGCTCTCAGGAACTAAAGTGTGCCCACTGGGAGGGAGAAGTTACTATGCCTTCATCCACCTCCACTTGATGGGTGGCATCTGTCATTGTGTTTGGCATGATCAGGTCTAGGGTTCTTAGAATCACTAGTATTGTCATCTGTCCGTACTCTGGAAGCCAAATACAAGCACAGGCGCTACTATCTGTGACACCTCTTTCAGACCAGGCGGTGTTTTGCAACCCAGAGACAGACTGGCTGTCATTCAGGCCTCACAAGGTTAGATAGGATTTGTTCTGACACAGACAACCTAAAGCCTCGTTTTAAATAGCCAGGCCTCATGGCCAGGCCCTCTCAGCAGAAATTAGCCCTTGGGTCTCCTGGAATGTGTCCTGGAGTGCTTTCATTCAGGACACAACACAGTGATACGGCAAGAAGACGCAGAGGCCTGGGGCCATCTGTTCGCTCCTGCTGGGCCTCTAAGTTGAGTTCTCCTAGCCAGGGCATCTGTCCTCTGTCCCCGTCCCTGCCTGCTCTTTACTCCATCCTGTGCCTCCCCGAGGAGCCGGAGGGAAGGACGTTGAGTGGTGGTGCTGAGGCAGGAGGCATGGGCTGCAGAGGGATGTTTGTCTCCTTTGAAAGCACTATGGGGAGCCCAAGGCACTCAGCAAGTGTGTCAACATGTAGGCGTAAGCCCTGTCTCAGGCGAACACCTCACCTGTCTTCCCAGCCCCCAAGCTGACTCATGGGAGCTGGTCCTGAGAATAACCTACGCAGTAATAACAAAAGCCTCAAGTGGCAGAGACACTTGGGAAGAGGACTCTACAAAGGACCTGGGCGTGTTTTCACTTGAGCATGGTGACAAGTCTTCTGCAGTAGGCGGCAAACCAAGGATTAGAGTGGCAGTGACCTAGGTCATCCTGGGTGCTTCACCAAGTAGGTGGGCATGCCTGGCATGGACCCTGGGCTCCTTACTCCTAGCCCAGTGCTCTTAGGAAACCAAACAGGGCACAAGAAACTGGACAAAGGCCAAGGCCATGCTGGTAACAGAAGAGCCTGTGTGTGGCAAAAGGAAGGTCTGGGCTAACAAAGGTCCTGTCAACTTGAATTATTTATGGGACTTCCATAAGAGGAAGGGTAAGAATGGAGGCCTTCCCCAGCCCACTCCCACAGAGCTGGAGACACCACACACAAGCACTGCAACGGACAGAAACTGCCGGCTTCCTCAGGGGGTCCTTAGGGGATCAGCATCAAGGCCAAAGGGAAACCAGAGGCAAAGCCCACGCTGGCTAGCTCAGGCCTGTGTCTAGCTGTTGAGACCACTCTCCCTACTAGCTTGTGTCAGAATCGCAGGCCATAGAGCTCAGGAGCAAAAGGACTTTCAGACACCATCTAATCTACCTCTTCAGACGACACTGGACAGAAAGGGCCTCAGTTTCCCAGCTGCCAAGCTTAGATTTTTTTAAAAAGTACAGGCCAGCTGCCCAGGAGGCACCCAATTACTGCCAATTCACCCCAAGTTTACAGGCTAGACAGTTTGCATTGCTGTGCCGTGGACTGTCGTGAAGGCCCAGGGCGTCTTCTCAGCTGGCTTTGTACCCTGTGACAAGATACAGCCCAGTTTTCCAAGAATATCCAGTGGTGAAGGCGACGAGTATAACCCGAGGCTGCAGCAGGAACCAAGCTGGTGCTGGGAATGACAGCATCTCTCAGGTCTGGTGACATCCAGGGCAGAAAGCCCCACAGCAGGTCAATACCAAGCCCCAGGTCTAGGTGGGGCTCCCCCCTGACTCTTCAACATGGTTTCCACCAAGGTGTGGCAGTGACACTCTCCTTACTCCAGCCCAATGCCACCAGAACGTCTGCTTACTGTCATCCAGTGGAGAGGCTGAGCCAGGAGGTTGTCAGGGTAGGAGAGACCAGGCCTGGAGAGCAGAAAACCTTCAGTCCCCTTCCCAATGTTGCCAGTGACTTATAGGCGGCTTTGACCAAGTCCAGTCTCCTCGGACTCAATTTTCCTGACTTTCAAAGTAGATACAGACCTCAGCATCCTTGCAGTACAGCAGGTGAACACACAAACTCTAAAGCTAGTGAGCTTGAGTTCGAATCCCTGTTTTCCCCAAACTAGCTGTGTGAATCTAAGCAAATTACTTGACCTCTCTGTGCCTCAGTCTCCTCATCTGTAAATGGATTGGTACCCTATCTCATAGGGTAGTTGCAAGGCTTAAATGATTTAACCTGTATATTTAGAATATTGCCAGGTACGCAGCAAGCACTAGGTTTGCTACTATTTCTTTTATTAATTCTTCCCCATGCTACCACTGTGTGGTGATGCACAGTCCTTAGAGTTCCCCGGTGGGGGGAACAGGGGCATGAAAGAAGCAGTAGCAGCATGAGGGCCTGCCTGGGCGCTCAGCCGGGAGGCTAGGTCTGGTTTGTACTAAGCCGGCCCTGGGGAGATGTATGAGGGACAAAGGCCTGGGCCCCTTCCAGGAGTGGCTATAAACGAATTTTACAGGCTGGATCCCAGAAGTACCTCTGGCTCCCTCCGCCCCTGGGACAGATCACTGGTAAAGGGCGGCATGCACGTGAGCCCAGAGACAGCAGGGGTGTCGGGCTACTCATCTCGGGGTTTCTCTTCTGTCTGCCTTCTTCCTTCTCCACATGTGCAAGCAGAGCTGAGTTTGCCAAGCAACTCTGATATCCCGCCCAATAACCAAAGGGCACTGAAGACATCAGCTCATCCGTAGGCCGGCTTACCTCTGCACCAGGATACCTCCCACTGATGTCTTTTCTCAGCTCCCCGAGCAGGTTCCCAGTAGGGCTCACTCGGCTGAGGTGGAGGGGAGCTGGGGGAAGGCTGAGGCTGTCCTCTCAGGCATAGCCACTTACTGCTGCACCTCAGTCCTCCCCACCCCGGGGCCTCACCCGGGTAACCTCAATCTCCCTTATCCCACTCCAGCCCTGCAGGTGCCTTTTAGAAGCCTGCACCCTGCATCCTGCCCCTCCCCTTGCTATGAGACGTGCTGTGGACCTGCAGAACAGGAGCCAAGGCAGGAGAGGCCCCATGTGTCAGGGGAACGACAGAGATGGGATGAGCTATCAGTGTCGCAGCCTGATGAGGCCCTGGTGGCAAATCCAGGTCCTGGGCACACTGATGGACACGCCGCGTGTGGAGCCAGCCTGCTGTGCCCAGGGCCAGGACTGAAGGTCAGGTAGAGGGTTAATCCAGTCTAGCACTGCCCCAGCCTGGTGGAATCCTTGGCCAAGAATCCAACAGAAGGAGAGAGTATTAATAACTTTGTGGTGACGGGCACCACTGTGGAGGTGTCCTCTCAGACAGGATGAGCTGGGTGAGAAGAGTCTCCTGGGCACCTTCCCAAAACAAAGTCAGGATGTCCGTAGGAGCTGCATGTCCAGCTCAGAGTTTCGGTGTAAGCCTGAGATTCAGGAAAGCTACCCTCAGGAGGGTGAAGGGACCAGAAAGCGGATGAGGCGGACCTGGCGTGGAGGATGAGGTGACCCCACTTCACTTCGGGCTGTCCTCCTTGACTGCCAAGAGCCCTAAGGAAGTCATCTCAGGCCTCCATTTCTTTATCTGCCAAGTGGTGGTGATGCTAAAGCAGGCCTTTCCTACTACCCAGAGGTGTTGTGAGAATCTGACCACCCTGACAATAATTATAGAAATAATGGTAAATCACATTAATTGAGCTCTTTGTTTTGGACATGGGGCTGACTGCTTTAGAGCACTTCTCTCAGTTTTATCTGCTATTAACTCCATTAAGTAGGTATCATTATAATCCTGTTCCACAGGTGGGGAAACTGAGGCCCAGAGAGGTTTAGTGAATTGCCCAAGGCCACACAGCAATTTTGCAGAGGAGCCATGAAGCAAACAGATGTTGCACAGTTGTGCTGCATGAAAATAAAACATTCCTGTCTCCCAGTTTCACTCAGGACAGTGAGCACCCCCAAGGCAGGGACTGCCTTCTGCTTGCTGGGCCTGGGCTGGATGCTCCCAAAGGAGAAATGACAAAAGAGCAGTGAACACACAGCCTCTGCAGTTGAGGCACATAGAGCTGTGTATATTGTTTCATTTAAAAAATAATAGTAATATTTAAATCCAAAAGGTACAAGATGGTATTTTATGAAAAGCCTCTCTCTTACCCATGCTCCCTGGAAGTGACTGCCATTACCAGTTTCTAGTAACAGATTATTACTGAAGTAATCCATGCCTATTGACAGTCGGGGTTAACTACTGGTGAGGAACTCACTCTGGGCAGTGGCTGGGGCTTGTGCCCCATTCCATGGCTGCCTCTCCAGCACACCTCCTGCCTCATCCAGATTTCGCCTTCCTCCTCTGTTTTCCAGAAGCCCCCAGTGAGACCCCTGCAGAAGGGAAACAACTATGCTGAGACAGTGATAAAGGCCAGGAAGGAGAAAGTGAGGACCGCTGACAACCTCGAGCTGTGTCCAAGAGCTGCGTCTTCTCCTCGTGCCTTCCTCCTGCAGACGGTGCTGGGTGCCCCACTCCTCGTGCCCGGCCATGGTCGTACAGGACAGCACGGAGGCCGGGGAGGGGACAGCGGGCGTGCGGCTACAGCCGTTCCTGCACCAGGTCGGAGGGCACCTGAGCGTGATGCAGTATGATGAACACACCGTGTGCAAGCCCCTCATCTCCCGGGAGCAGAAATTCTACGAGTCTCTGCCGCTGGCCATGAAACAGTTCACCCCTCAGTACAAAGGTGAGTGTCTGCGAGTCAGGCGGCTGAGTGCCCACACCCACCACTTCCTCACTGCTCTGTGCACCTGTAGGGTTGCCACGGAGACGTGCCCCTCTCCCAGCAGCCTCAGTGGCCTTAATGGCCTTTGTTGCTCACAACTCCTCAAGCCTCCAGGCCTGGAGTTGAATGCCATTTGGCTTCCTTGCAAATTAGTTCAAGCCACCAGGCTTTGAGGAATACAGAATGACGAATGATGCAGCAGCCTGAACCTACCCTGACTAGCAGCTGTCTGGTCTGTGCCGTGTGGGTGTCAGGGCCTGGTCACCTGACCACAGCTGGTAAACACAGGGCAGGTGGAAGACCCCTTAATCTCCCTCAGGAGGCCCAGGCCTGGGACAGGACATGAAGGAGACGAGAGCAGCTGCTTTAGGAAAACAGAATCCCCACGTTCGCAGAGGAAAGGGTAAAGCTGGGGGACTGGGCTGCCTTCCAGGTATAACTGGGAGAACTTCTGTGTGCACTAGAGTGTGGTCTGCATCTGAGCACACGACGGGCTCTGGGGACAGAGGGCTTCATTAAAGCCCCCAACATGAGCCATCTCCTGAGTCCATGGGCTCTGCCTCATCCTCACCACAGATGGGGTAGGTGATCAGCTATGTAGGCTCATCGGAGGGTGCCATGAGGTCCCTGGACCCAGTTCCCTCCTTTCTGGCTTAGAAACACCACCTCCTGTGTGACGCTCCAAAAGGCAGGTTGTGGAGCATCCCTGCTGATGGTGGTCCTTTGGTTACGACACCTTGACCCAAATCAATTTCTCAAGTTAGCAGAGCCCCAAGTGGTGTGGTCAATTGGACGAGTTATTAAGGGTTCACCAAGCCCATGGTTGCCCCTGCCTGGTCACATCTGTCACTAGGAGTCCTCTATGCAGGAGAAGAGCTGCAGAGGCTTCCAGACCCTGGGGCAGGCTGCTGTGTCCACACCTACCCAGCCTTTGGTATGGGAAGTTCACTGGGCTCTGGGCATGCCTGCCAGGAGGCCAGCCTCAGACACAGGACGGGGGATCAAGGGAAAGGCCTTCACTGAAGGATTTTACACTTCCTGCCTGCCAGGTTCCACTCTCGTGGTCCAAGTATCTGTGCTGCAGTTACTGATAATATCAAGATATATCCGTCAGACACACAGCAGCAACAACTAGGAAGGATCAGACTTATCTATCTCAGTGTTTCTCAAAGTGTGAGCTAGAGGTCTCCAATTTCCCCAGAATCACTGATCACTTGTGTGTGTGGGTGTGCATGTGCGTGTGTGTGGGTGGATTAAAATGCAGGTTCCCGGGCTCCATTCCAGACCTTCTGAATTTAAACCCCTGAGAGCAGGGCTCAGGAATCTGTATTTAGTATTCTCCAGATTCCTGGTAGGTGTGGCCGAGGCCTTGAGTCCCAGGTCTTGCTTCCAATCACTGCTTCACACATGCCTGAATCTGTGTCTGCCTGCAAGGCCCTCAGGAGCACCCAAGACAAGATCCATCAGCGCCATACACAGGTCTGAGGCTCTCCTTTCTCAAGAGACAGGGAAGAGGTAGTCAGTGTGCTGCCTGTGTAGGCCTACTCCATCTCCCGGCTCTGATCTTCCTGGGCCCTTGGGGTCCACAGGCTGAGTGCTCCCCAGCTGGTTGTGGGTCACTGCCCATCTTGTTACAGAACTCACTGGAATTAATGCCTGTCCTTTCGTGGCTGAACTCAACCCAGCAAGGGGGTGGCAGGATCTCCTGTGGGGTGGCCCCCTGCCAGCAGCATTTCACACTTGTTAGACACAGCTCTGTAGCTGAAAGAGGCAGCTGGGGCAGCCACAGACAAGGCAGGCCAGTCAGAGAGGCTGGACCCCCAGCCCCGCTCCCTGTCTCCACAGAGCCCGCGCTTCAGAGGAGGTGAAGGGAGCCACTCCTGGGTGCCCTCGGGCACTGGTCTACTGCCCAGATCTCAGCTCCCTCTGCCCTCTTCCCTCTTCCCCAGGGCTCTGCTAATTCGATAAATTAATCTGAGCCAAAGTGTCATAACTAAAGCATCACCACCTACAGAGACGTTCACCACCTTCACTTGGGGGCTTCATGCAGGAAATGGTGTTTCTAAGCCAGGAGGGAGGGAACTGGGCCAGGGCCTCTCATGGCACCCTCAGAAGTGCCTACATAGCAGACCACCTACCCCACCTTTAGTGGGGGTGAGACAGAGCCCCTGGGCTAGGGTGCTGCCCAAGTGGGAGGTTTTAATGAAGCAGAAACACAGGTTCACTGACCAGAACATGATTCACATGGTACCATCGTCCAGGCAGCGATGAATGAAATAATCGCTTTAGGAGGTCTAGAGAAAGCAGCCCTGGTGGCACCGAGCTTAAATGCTCGGCTGCTAACTGGTTTGAACCCATCAGCCACCCCACAGGAGAAAGATGTGGCAGTCTGCTTCTAGAAAGATTTACATGCTTTGGAAACACAGGGCAGTTCTATTGTTCTATAGGGTCGCTGAGTCAGAATTGACTTGACAGAATGGGATTTTTTTTTCATGGGCTAGAGAAAGGCCTAGAACCAGTACCCTGACCTTCTTAGACCCTTGGGGAGAGGCAGGCAGAGAGGTCCTGAGGTTTCAGATGGCCAAGGGAAAGGATCACCAAAGATTTCTCAGGCTGTGCAGGCTTGTTGTTTCCCCTAGTAATATCCTCAGCTAACGCTTATATTCCTTAGTGTATGTCAGGCACCACTGTCAACAGTTACAACGTGCTTATTCATGGAATCCTATAACCACCATCCGAGGTAGGGTTATTGGGTTATTAGCCCCTTCTCATAGATGGAAAACTCTGGTGGCATTGTAGTTAAGAGCTACAGTCTCTAACCAAAAGCTTGGAGGTTCAAATCCATGAAAGGCTCCTTAGAAACCCTATGGAGCAGTTCTACTCTGTCCTACAGGGTCATTATGAGTCAGAATCAACTTGATGGCAATAGATTTGGGTTTCGTTCTTTTGGTTTCTCCTAGATGAGGAAACTGAGGCACAAAGAGGTTTCCTGTGACTTACCTGAGGCCACAGCCAGTGAGAGGAGCAGCCAGGATTTAGACCCTGGAGTCTGCCTTCAGGATAGGGGCTTTTTGGCCACACAAGCTCCCCAGCTCCCAGCTACACAGTTACTGAAGAGGTGGACTCCTGGGACATCAGTGCCCAGAGGGTCACCTTTTACTTTCCCAAGGTCACTCAGTTAATAACCTCAGGCCAGGGAGATAAGAATGCTCATGGCTACCATGGGGATCCCCGTTTCCTCCTCGGTAGGTAAGGAGAGTCCCCCAGAGAGCAGAGCAGTTTCTGATGGGACCACGGCATGCAAGGGAATGTGCTGCAGTACAGGATGGCCTCAGGGGGACATTAGGCAGGGACGTCACCCCATTGTCAGAGCCTTACCCTGGGCCTTGGGCGGGGTTCCCCAGCAATACCAGCATCTAGGCGCTGGGACAGCCTGCCTCCCCGTTAGCCTGAGAACATGAGGACACACTCCTAGGCCCAGCTGGTTAATGGCTGAGCCGGACTCACATGACCAGGCCATGGCAAGTAAACACTCTTACAGTTTAAAAATAAATACATGACAGAATATTCATGGAGGCTTGGGAAGTCACTCGGCCAAATCAAAATTGCTGAGATGCTCTGGGCATGTCAATTGTGGTAGTAAGTGCTCTCATCTGCATTGAGATGTTGGGGGGAGGGGCAGGTGAGCAGGCAGATGGGGGCTCTAGCTGGGCTCCCACTCTCCCAATCAGTTGGTGGCAGCAAGTGCCCAGAGCCCAGAGTCCCTAGGACACACAGGGTAGGCTGGAGGACAGGCTGGAGGCAATACAGCACCTGGTTAAATGAATTTTCCAAACACCAAGGCTGTCTGGATCCCTCTGACATGGGGCTTTTATCAAGGGTGGGTGACTTGAGACTATTAGCATAGGGTGGTCTGCCCTAGGTCCCCGCAACGGGTCCCAGGCTTCGGACAGAAGGGCTGAGCTCAGCCATAAGGGGTGTTCACATGAGAGACAGACACAGGGATAGTCAGAGGCACCGAGGGAGACAGAGACGAGGCAGGGACAGAGTCTGGCTGTGCAGTTCTGACAATATGAAAAATAGAAATGACTTTTGGATTTTATTGGTTTTGGGTTATTTGCACCTCTGCTCTACTCCATTTATTCAGACACTCAGAACTGATGGGATTAGACTAGAGCTGGAGCCTGGAGCCACGGAAGAAGATCATATCTCTTGTCCCTCCACGGGGGCCTACTGGCTCTCAGGTGCCCTGACACCATGGTTTCAGGTGGGCCTGTCACCATAACCTCACAGTAACTGGACAAGTGGCAAGGCCACAGGGTTTGAACTCTAAGGATTTGAAAAGACCCTGTCCTCAGCCAACAAACCTTCCAGGCTCCCCAGGCAGGCAGGAGGTCTCTGAGCTCCCCAAAGACAAGCATGGCGGTCAGCGATCTCTCCCTTTCTTGCCCCCAGAGGAACTGGCTCTGTGACTTGGTTCTGGTTTCCAGAAGGTCAGTCCTCCTCACTGGCATAGCCACTCTCCTGTCTGAGGAAACGGCTGGAAATGTAAACACCTTGTTCTTGCATTCCTGATCCTTCCAGCACTCTGTGCTGATGACTCCCTTGTGAGAGGGGGCAGAGTAGCTCCTCTGTCCCCTCCCATAGAACAGAATGACCCAGAATAAATGTGACAAGGGACACAGCAGGAGTGTTCCTCATCTACTTGCAGGGTAAATATACAAACATGATACTTGGCCTTCCCAAAGCTTGTTCTTTCCCATATCCACGTCTGGTGTGGTACTCTTACAAACTGTGTGGCCTTGGGCAAGTTATTCAGTCTCTCTGGGTCTCCATGTCTATGGTCAATGATCTTACAGGTTTGTTAAAACTTAGGAGTATCAAACGAGCAGTACCTAGAACACTGCTGGTGCACAGTAGGCACGAGAGACACAGCAATTACTATTACAGTCATTTCCCCCACCTGCTGTCAGCCCCTTGCTCTCACGAGCAGAACAGCTATGGTGGGATTGGCCCAGGTATAAAAGCTGGTGTTCAGGTAAACTGGAAAATGCCAGGCTGGTGCACAGCACTATCGTAATTATCATTATTACTTCACAGGACACTGGAGCCTGGGGTGGGGTGAGGAAAAGTGAGGTTTTTAAGGAGCTGGGGAGAACTGAATGTCACTCTTAGGCTGCAAAATTAGAGCACTAGGAATCTGAGATGAGAGGACTGGCCCACGGAGACCGCTGAGCGAGGCACTGAAAAACAGCTTGCTGAATTACAGAGCAGCGCTGAAAATGAGTGTCTGCACCGACCAGCCCACCCAGGAGGCCTGAGCAGGGAGCAAGCAGGGAATCAGCGGTCTTTACTGCTTGCTCAGCAGAAACGACCACTTGCTCTGAGAAGGGGACCAAATGGCCATCCCAGAGATGCCAAGGGTGGTTTTAAGGAGCTGCTAGGGGCCTAGGTGCCCTGAGTCCTGGATGGGAAGGGGAGAAAAACACCTTGGAGAACACAGTCACGTGCATTAGCCTCACCCCCCTGCCCCTCCACCCCAGTCAGGGTCCCAGCCTGATATCAAAGGTGGATTCAAAGGGGTTTAACTGAAGACAGTTTAAATGGAGTGTTTGCAAAAGTGCGTGCAGGATTAAGGGAACGAGGGATGGTACAACACGCAGGGACTAACAACAACGGGAAACTGTTGACATCCCCAGGTCTAAGCCCAGTGGGATTTGAGGCCCTAGAAGAACTTGGCCATGACCAGAACCACAGCAAACAGGGATGAACTAATACCCCGACATGTGTCCTCCCAACCTCCCATCTCCTGCCAGTGCCTCCTGCTGGAAACTCATTGGGAAATGAGAGGGCAAGGAAGCCCACTGGTGAGAGCACAAGGTCAGCCTCTCAGACATGCAGCAAGGTAGAGGCTGGATGGTAGACTGAGTGAAGGAAGAAGCAAACAGACTACACACAGCATCAGTTACAGCACAAACAGGGAACCAGGTGCTCTAGAGACATGGGTTCTCACAAAATCATTTGTGTAGCTGTTTCCTGTATTACTGCCCAGAGAATGGTACCCTCTTCAGCAGAAGTTGGCCAGCAGAGGGGGCACCCACTGGGTCCCACATCCCATGGCAGAAGGCCTGGGCTCTGCTACCCAAGCACAAAATCCAAAGAGGGTGACCACAGAAGCACTGATGTAGATACCAGAGCTAATTACCAACCTGGCCAGTGTCCCAGGGGAGAAGACCAATTAGCACCTTGGTTAAATGGCTTTCTGCGTACTCTTCATTTTCTCAACCAGTGACTGGAGTAGGATGCTGTACCTTGATGACCAACACTGACGGTTAGGAGGTAACATCAGTTGGAGACATCTGACAAGTCTTAGCTTCACCTCAAAGAATCATCTTCACGTGCTGAGGGGTATAACCAAAGGAAGTGACCAAGTATTGTGTTAAAGTCAGGTGCAGAAGGGAGGTGAATGAAAAGGCAGATGAGAGGCCAGATTACCCAGAAGGCTGTTTGAGGAAGGGTTCCTGGAAGAAGTTGGTCAGTGAAAATAAATGGAGGGCGGAGAAATGACCACGAAGGAGGAAAAGGGGAAGGGGACAAGCCTCAACTTCCCTGACTGCCGCTCTGTAGTCCACTGCCCACCTTTCCTGCCCCGACCCTCACCAGGACACCAGAGGGAGCCCCACCTCACAAAGGACCAGCAGCCTCCATGCACCAAGTTTGGGCCCAGTTTGGTGGGCTGTGGTGTGCCTGGACAGGTGTGACTGTGCAGAAGAACTGAAATCCAGGAACAAGATGTGCAAGACTGGCTTTGTTTGGAACACAAAGGGGCAGGGAAGTGGGATAAAGCTGAGGCTGTGTCAAAATTAGCCCAAGGTTATTTTTTGTAGGTTCTGGAGTTGGTGCTGGGCTCATTCTAGAACAGGATGGGGTTCAGGTTAAACCAGCTTAGTCTCCACAGCTGTTCCTGGTGAGAGGAGCTGGAGGGAGCAGAGGAGGTCCACAGGCCATTAAACTACAACTCACAGTGATGTCACCCACTGCTTCACGTCACATGGAAGTAAATCCCCCCTTCTCTCCCTGTCCCCCATCCTTGTGTTTTGTAGGCATCATCACAGTGCACCTCTGGAGAGACAGCAGGGGCCACCTCAGCCTGTTTGCCAACCCACTGCAGGAGAACCAGGGGCCCTTCAAGGTCCCCACTGAGTCAGCAGCGATGGCAATATGGCAGACGCTCCAACAGACCACCAGTGGCATCGGTGGTGGCACCCACTCCCTTGCCCAGTGGCAGCATGCCCACCCGGCACACACGCTCAAGGAAGGGTGAGGACCCGTCAGCAGGCTGACAGGGACCACTGTGGCTGCCACCTGTGCCCAGGTTTGGTGGCTCCCCATTACAACTGGAGCCGAGAAAATGAGAAATTCAGATAAAGTTTCTGTCTAGGATAACCAACGCGAACCCAGAAAGCAATGAGTTTCCTCTTATGCCTCTTCTGGAGGGAGGGATTACAACGTATTTGATCTCCAAAATTGATGCAAAAGTAGGTATTCTGGAGGTATTTGTTTAATTAAATACCTGTTTCACTGAGACTGTGAAGTGTCTCTGGAGGAAAAGTGTGCAGAGCAGAAACCCCAGAATCATTTACATGAAGCAAAAAGTGGGCTGATTTCTCTCAGAAGTCACCTTGCTCCTTCACCATCAGGAGAGTGATCACAAGCTGCTTGGAGAGCTGGTGACACGCAGGAAGCTCAGGGCACTGGAGGTCCTTGGAGAGGTCACTCGAAACTGAAGATGCCAGCTGACCTTTCTCAGATGAAAAGCCTCCCAGGGGACTTTTAAAACCTTTATGGGAAACAAAAGGGAGCTAAGACAATGAAAATACCCTTCCCCTAAGGAGCACAGTGGATTTAATTAAGCACTTTGGCTCCACATCGGGAAGCAGGTGCATATTATCTCCATTTCACAGATGGGGACGCTGAGATTAGGGGTGGTGGTGAATGATGGCTCTGGTGACTCCCACAGTCCCCACACCCACCCTCTGTGGCATTTTGAGGTCTCAAAGAGGCGTAACATCTATGCACTTAGATGGTCCTCACAATAATTCTTAGAGGAAGGGGAAGGGACGATCAGACCTTGTTACTCCATTTCACAGATGAGGGGACCGAGGTACAGAGAAGACAGCACGTCCCAAATTAACAGAACCTAAAACTCCAGCCCTCTGATTCCCATGGTGGGGGAGTGGTTAGGGTTAGCCACTCACCCCTTATTGTGTTACCTCAAGAATAAAATCTTTAACCCAGATCACTTCAAAGTGAGTTGAAATCACTTTAGCCCTCTGAAGGGGTGACATCTAATAAATTATTTTGAGGTTTAGAACATACCCCCGCCTCCCTACTCCCATACCGTGGTGTGTCTGGCTCAGGGGGTACCTAAGTTGGGTGGAAAGGGCCCTCCGAGGTCCTGGGGGCATCTGGGGGCAGCCTGGTGAATGCCCCGGGGACAGCAGCCTGCGTTAGAAAGCCTACCCAGGAGAGCCCAGGCAGCCCCTGCTGACCCACTGCCTCCCTGACGGACTTCTGCTTCCTCCCACAGCCCAGCCAAGGCACTCCTGAGGTCTGAGTTCCACTTCAACACTGAAGCCTCCTCACCAGTGGAAGACACCAGTGGGAGCCAGGCTGAGAGGAGGGGCTTCAACCCGTGGGGCCTACACTGCCACCAGGCCCACCTGACCCGCCTGTGCTCCGAACACCCAGAGAACAAGCGACACCGTATCCTTGCCTGCCCTCCCCACTGCATGTGGCCTGAGGGACAAGAAGGCCTACCCAGTGGGGGCTGGCAGGGTGAAGGAGGAGACAGAGACAAGCGTGAGACAAACGTGACCAGAGAGAGACAGACACAGAGGCCTACAGGAAGAGCGGACAGAGAAACAGACATGTGAGGGAGAGTTTGAAGGCACAAGCCCTCAAACCTGGGACCTAGGAAAAAATCTGATACCTCCACAAGAAAAATCAGAGTATGGGTGTCACAGTTGGAACTAAGCCAAACATATGGCTGCTAGTAGGGCCTCTGGCTGTGTCTCCGCAGCCTAGGCAGCACAGCTGGGACTGGGGTTCTCTATTGGCACACAGAAATGATTGCTGCCACCCTGGATAGGGGCAGCAGGGGCCCAGAGAGCTTGCTGGGCCCCTGTCCCCACCCTACACCCTAGCTTCTCCTCTATCCTTTGGAAGTCTCTCTGTAGCCTTCTTTCTATGAAGGCAGTGCCTCCCTGGGGAAGCTCCCATGGAGCACGTGATGCAGGGAGGCAAACCACACCCCAGCCCCCCACATCTGTGGGCTGCCATGTTCTCAGTGTAGGCTTGATATGCCCCCTCATCATCACAGAGCTCCTGCCTGCAAATAGGTGGCTGGCTTCACAGTATTTACTAAGACACATCTGCAACCCTAATCCCTAAGAAGCTTTTACACGGTAATTACTCTGCTAAAATTAATATTCCTGCAACTCATCTCCGAAACTAACATCAACCCACTTCTCCCAAAAGGTATTGGCCCATTCAGTGACTTAAGGTTTTAGCCTTATGATTTTCTGCCATAAAATGTAAATTGGGCATGGCCTGCCAGGGATTTCATGCTTGCATTTAATTCCAGCCTAAGAGCAAAAAGGAGAAGGGAAAAAACCTTGCATAAACCCCCCATAAATAAATAGACTTATTAAAGCAGCCTGCAAAGTTAATACCGTACCTTGAATTCTTAACAGCAGCAATGGGCTTGTTCATAATGGAAGAAATGAGAGTGGAGGCAAGACGCTCCAAGCAGGAAACTTCTAGAATATTTTACAAGGCGTGATGGCTGCCTCCTGGAAAGCAACGGCCTTTATGTCCTTAGAACCTTCCTTAACTTAGCGTGATGAGGGTTCCTGTTGCTGGAAAACGTGGTGTCCCAGTACAAGCACCCCTGCATCTTGGACCTGAAGATGGGGACGCGGCAGCACGGGGACGACGCATCCGAGGAGAAGAAGGCCCGCCACATGAGGAAGTGCGCGCAGAGCACTTCTGCCCGCCTGGGCGTACGCATCTGCGGCATGCAGGTGGGTGGCAGAGAAGGCCTGGCTTCAGGGGTGGCATCCTGACATGTCCACTGGGCGGGACAAGTGTGTCTCCCCAGATTCCATGCCCCCTACAAATTCTTCACTTTAGCGGAGCAACATAGGAGGGGACCAAGTAGTGCTCTGACCATAAGAAAATGCATATTCTGGAATACCATACACTGGGGTTTTTTAAGAACAGGATAAGCCATCACCATCTGCTATCAAGCCAACTGTGGCTTATGGTGACCCCACAGGAGTCAGAGTAGCACTGTGCTCTATAGGGTTTCCAATGGCTGTTTCAGAAGCAGATGGTCAATACTTTCTTCCAAGGCACCTCTGGGTAGGTGCAAACTGCGGGCCTTTTGGTCAGCACCCAACGGTATTAACCATTTGTACCACCCAGAGATTCCACCCTCAGGATAAACAAAACAAACTCATTGATGCTGAGTCAACTGTGGCTCATGGAGACCCCATGTGTTACAGAATACGGTTGAGTTCCCTAAGACTGTCTTGGCTGCCATCTTTATGGGAGAAGACCGCCACCAGCTCTTTCTCCTCTGGCGCCAGTGGGTGGTTCCCACCACCAACCTCCCAGTTAGCAGCTGAGCGGTGCAGAAAATCCATCATTTTTTTAAAATTCTATCTCAGCTTTTGGCAGCGGAAACTTTCCACAGCGGCTATGTGGGTCCTGCCCATGTTGAGAGCAGCCCTTTGATGCCAGTGTGTGAGCAGAGGCTGGGAAAGGAAATAAGAGAAGCGGTTTCTCTGTGCACACCATGGCTTCCTGCTTTCTCATTCTCTTGAATGATAAAGCTGAATCCTCTCCTCTCAGAGGCTGTAAGGCCATCTGCTCTTCGAATTCTTATTAGACAACCCCTTCTTAATCCTCCTTGTCTGCTGCTTTTTGCTACCTGTTCTGGTTAACAAAGTGGAAAGGTTGTAACCCACTATATCCTGGCAGACAAACCAACAAACCAAAAAACCTGTTGCCATTGAGTTTATCCCAACTTACAATGATCCTATAAAACAGAAGAGAACTGCCCCATAGGATTTCCAAGGCATGGCTGGTGGATTCAACTACCAACCTTTTGATCAGTAGCTGAGCTCTTAACCACTGCACCACCTGCGCTCCAAGTCCAGACAAAGGAGCAGTTAACATTTTTATTGTCCAGATTCCATGCACATGGCTTCTTTAACGTGGCTTACAGCAGGGGCTGTAGGAGAACAGGAGGAAATAAACTTCCTCCTCTCGCTCACTCTTATAGGCTGTCTACTCAAAGCAAAACCAGACACCGATTTGACGGTAAAACGCTATAGCTTTCCTTAATTGAAACTGCCACCCCTCGAAGCTGGAAGTGGAGTCTATAAATTTGCTGCACAGATGTCCCTTGCAAGACTTGGAATGCAGTCCTCAAGAGAATGGAGTGTGATGATTTGTGGGGTAAATGGACTCTCTCTCTCGATTTCAATCTTCTGAAACTGATTTGATTTATTTAGAAAGTGAAGCCTATCATGTATTTACGACAGCTAATTTAGCAAGCTGATCTCCAGCCCTCCAAAGATAACGCCAAGTCTATCCTGTCTTGTTGATTTTCTTCAACACTGGCTTTCCGTAAACATACCATGTAATCTGAAGGTAAGAAGGCCCTCTGGAACTACCTTGGCCAGGTACAGGCAGCCACTGCCAGGTATGCCAGGTGGAGGTGTGCCAAGTCACTCTCTGGCCATGCCAGCCACTGGCCCTAATTCAGCCTCGTTGGAATGAAAGGAGGGGAGCTGCCACTGTCCTTCCCATCAGCATCTCTCTTGCATCTGCTCCCTTCTGGTGGCCAAAACAGGGCAAGGGAGTGGCGAGAGGACGGTGCCAAGGAGGTGAGCCACCTGCATCACAGAGTTGTGAACTTTCCTCTTCCCCTCAGACCCCCTCAGTGACATCAAGCTGCCTGGAAACTCCAACCGCATGTGACCTCACCGGTCTTTTTATCTTCCCACAGTTCACCCCACTCCACCCTCAAGAGTCATTTGTTCCCTGCAAATCTGCAGAGAAAGGACTTTATAAACTTTGTTGGGGAAATTTAATCTAGTTGGCTTTCCAAGGCCATTGGCTGTGATTTCACATTCCTACTAAAGCTTTCTGGCTTGGGTTTGTTAATATTTGAATTGAAGAGGGCCACATGCCAAGGCTTAAATCATGATTTGGAGGCTGACATTGGAAATTCACAAGAAAGGAGATCCAAGCCTTTTTCTCATGGGTGGAACGTCCCCTCTTTAAGAAGGATCTTGAGACCTTGGATTACTAATAAAGGCTTGCACAGAAAGCATTTTAAAATGCAAAAGCTACACTGCTGCTTGATGGATGATCATCTTGCCATTCATTTCAGCCACCCTTGGAGCCATGATGGCACAACGGTTAAGAGCTCAGCTGCAAGCCAAAAGGTCAGTGGTTCAAATCCACTAGCTGCTCCTTGGAAACCCAATGGGTCAATTTCACTACGTCTTATAGGATAGCTACAAGTCAGAATCAACTTGACAGCAATAGGTTTGCAGATGCAAGGTTTTTTCAAGTTTGTAACTGTTCCCATTTTCTCTTCTTTCTAATCTAAGGTTTATCAAACCGATAAGAAGTACTTTCTCTGCAAAGACAAATACTATGGAAGAAAACTCTCAGTCGAGGGGTTCAGACAAGCCCTCCATCAGTTCCTGCATGACGGCACCCGCCTCCGCACTGAGCTCCTGGAGCCCATTCTGCGCCAGCTCCAGGCTCTCCTCTCGGTCATCAGGAGCCAGAGCTCATACCGGTTCTATTCCAGCTCTCTCCTCATTATCTACGATGGGCAGGAGCCCCCAGAAAGAACCCTAGGCAGCTCCCCTGGAAACCCCACCAAAGTCGACATCCGCATGATTGACTTTGCTCACACGACATATAAAGGCTCCTGGAATGAGCTCACCACTTACGACGGACCAGACCCTGGCTATATATTTGGCCTGGAAAACCTCATCCAGATCCTGCAAGATATCCAAGAAGGAGAATGAGACTCATTGGGCCCTTCTGGATTTTTCTAGGGTACAGATCTCAAAAGGGACATACTGATAGCTAGGGTAGTCTAGATAGCCCTCAGCTTGGTGATAATCACATCTACCTTTAAAAGCTATCTCTCCACAGGGCCAACTATATAAACAGCAGCTAAAGAAACCAGCTCAGATGGTAATTCCATGTACCCTGGCATTTTGTAGAATGGACAATCAGTACACGGCAGTGCCGTTTTGAAGAACACTGGACAGATGCAGCATGCGTGAGTGGCCAGCATTATAAGGAAGTTTTGGAGTGCTTGCATCTAAAAATGCTGCGTTGTTGTCATGCTGCAGTCCTCGCAAGCTGTGAAGCAAAAAATATGTTACTTGAAGAAGCTTTGATGCTCACAGGTCTTCTGCTCGTGTGGGCTCCCTGCTCTGAGGGCACACATAACTGATGAATGTTTCATACCTTCCTGAGAGGCTCTGTAGGTGGAGCAGGATCCAGTGGGACGAATCTACCTGCCTCACCTTGCTTTGTCTCCAGGTTCTGAAAGGACAAGGACAATCCTGGATGGATCCAAGCCCTGGCAAACCAAGACCCCAGGTTCTGCATCTCTGCCTATGGAGAGGTGGTCTCCCTACAGACTTCTGAGTGCCTGCTGGAGGTGATGATTCTACCAGATTCTGACCATGCAGAGGCTCCCACCCTGAAAACGCAGCTTCCAGTGAGGACAGAATGCACGTGAGGAGGGGCTACTAGCGTTCGAGTACATTCTTTACTTTCTATTTATTTATTTTGGTAGGTGGATTAGGGAAGTCAGGGAGAGGAGGACTGGAGGACTGAGAAACCCAGGGGCAATGTTTACAAGACTGGTGGACAAATGTAAGCGCGGAACAAAGAGCCAACAGTTCTAATTAATTCCTGCTTCTGCAGTGTGGAAACCTATTACAATGGCCTTGAGTCAAGCACTGTAATACGTTACTCAATTAAGGAAATAAATTTGTTAATAAAATTGCTGAGGTCACCAGTGATTATTTAGTGTACCTTATTACCCTTTCTGTTCGTTTATTCTGAGGATCTCACTGGTGGTTGCAGTTTTATGGGAGACTAGAGTATACAGCAAGAATAGTTCACCAATTTCCTGCAGTCCTTTGAGAAACCCAAGTGGGGAATGGTTGCTAATAAAATATTTGCATGCATCTGCAAGGCAGGCAGGCATCAGACTTGAGAAGTAAGTGGCCTTTTTATGCGAACCTTATAAAATGCAAGATTAAATAACAATTTTTGAATTCTCAGGGGTAATTACCACCAACTTTCCAAAATCCACACTACTAGAAGCAAAGAATGCCCTGGATAATTAAAAAGAAAAAGAAAAACTTTTTAAAATTTTGGAATGCATTATTTGGAACTGAAAGTAGGTTAACTTGCCTAATTGTATTTGGCCTGTGTAATGATACAATAATTTGCATGCTCCATGTTCACGCTGGGAGAGATGAGTCAAAGCATATTGGGTGGTAGTATGGATTGAACTGTATCTCCCCAAATTGTGTGTCAACTTGGCTAGGCTATGATTCCAGTATTGTGTGACTGCCCACCATTCTGTCATCCGATATGATTGTCCTAAGTGATAAATTCTACCTGTCATGTTAATAAGGCAGGATTAGAGGTAGTTATATTAATGAGGCAGCACTCAGTCTACAAGATTGTCCTGTCTTGAGTCAATCTCTTTTGAGATATGACAACAACCTTTACTCAGAACCAACAGAGACAGAAAGCCTTCCCTGGGAGCTGGCACTGTAAATTCAGACTTCTGGCTTCCTAGACTGTGAGACAAGAAATTTCTCTTTGTTAAAGCCATCCACTTGTGGTATTTCTGGTATAGCAGCACTGGAGAACTAAGGTAGCAAAAGGGAGTTAGTCTAAAACTGAATATTTGCTAATAACAAAAAGGAGTCCTAAATGCTGTTTGTCATGGGCCACTTCTTCGCTTGAGTAGTACCTCACAATCAAGTCCAAAGTTGCCTCACTTGGCTGCTGTTTTTCTCCACCGCTTCTCAGCCCTGGATGTGGTGGGCCTTGCTCAAGGATGGGCTGGGGTTGGGGGTGATCAGGTAAAATCTAAGTCTTTGGGAACCGGTCCATTCCGTGTCACTAAATGTGCCACGGTTGCTCTCCAAGGGCTGTGTCTCTATCCCTGTCCCTGCCCACATGATGCCCCTTCTCAGCACCATTCCTTTACCCCATGATGCCCTCCATTGCATGAGGCCTCCTTCTTCTCTCCAAATCATCTGAGGCCTGGCCCAAGTTCCTGCCTCTTCCTAAAGGGGTCTCTGCCAAAATAGGATGTTGTAAAGAAAGAGACACAGCTAGTCACTGGTGTTAGATTCTTCTTATAGGGCTGCTGGACGCAGAAAGTCTGGAATCTGGTGCACAGCTTCGCAGACTGAGGAATTCAGCTGAATAAACCCACCCAACTGATCAGAATCTGGGAGGAGGGCGAAGAAGAGAAAGGTGTGGAAACAAGAGCAGAGGATGGGGTGTGAATGTCGACAATCCTCACTTGAAAACAGCAGGAGTGAGGGAGCCCCAGATAAGCCGGCAATCAGCAAGTATACACTGAGCAGCTCTCCTGGTGGATGTCTTTGCTAAATGCTGTGGAAAACTCAGCTCTTGGGGAGCTCAGATTCCAGTTGAGAAGGCAAGAATAACACAAGTAAACTGACAACAAGCCTCATAAGACAGTACCTAATCATACAGAAGATTCAACTCTGTGGTGCAGATCATCAAGCCTCCAATCTAAAGTTGAAGAGGTTGGCTAACAGCAGACTCATCATGGAAACTGTTGGAGGAGGAGGGACTTCACCTGGGCCTTGAAGGAGGACAGTAGTGGGGAAGGGGCTAGGCAATCAATTAGGGGAGGAGAATGGGGAGAGAAAGAGGAAAAGGAAGGAAAAGCCTAGCACACTCATGGGTCTGTGAACAGATCAAGCCACTTAGAACAGGATTTTATGGTCCAAGAGTAGTGGAAATGAAGAGTAGAGGCAGAGTGAGGCCAGATGGTGGAAACACTTGAAAATCTGGCTAAGCAGCTCATTCATCTGTAATTTCATTAATATGCCCTTCCTTCCTTGCTTCCTTTTTACTTTCTTTCCACCTATCTATCCATCCATCCAAAAAATACCAAGTTCCTCGTACATATGGGACAGTGCTAGGGCCTGTATAGGTAACAAAGGAAATGTCCAGATAAGTGATATTATCCTTAAGAACCTCATAATCTAACAAGACAGTTAAGACCCCCATTTGAAAATATAATGGGTGCTTTACTAGGTGATGAAGGCCATGTGCTCACCCATGCAGAGTGCTACCCAGGGGTGCAGAAGCAGTCAGCGCCCACTGCCACATCAGTGATAATCAAGGCAGTATTTGAGACAGACCTTGAAAGTGAGTCAAGTGTGACAGGTGATAAAGAAGGGGCAGATGTTCTAAGAAAGAACAGATAAGCATAGAAATGGGGAATCAAGCATTCTTTTCAGGAACAGCAAGTGGTCTTTGTTTGCTACAGCAAGCTGATGATGTACAAAGGAGCAGCAGACAGAGGCAGGGGGAGAGAGGGGGCAAGAGAGACCAGAAAAGGAGAAACTCCAGAGCCTGAGAACTAGAAAGAACTTCTGTCCTTCCATCTCTGCTGCTCCCTGTTGCCTAGACCTATAAGAAGCTCTTGACTGGCCTCCCTTCCCCAGACAGGGTAGCTCTTTTCTTTGTTTGAAAACACACAGGTTATCAGTCAGGGTAGGCTAACTTCTCTAACAATGCCCAGCTCTCAGAAGCTTACCACACTACCACCCATTGTGGGCCACAGAGAGCTTCTGCTCCACACGGCCATCCAGGAACCTAGGCACCTTCTAACGTGACACTACCATCTTCAACACACAGCCACAAGGCCCTGCTTACAGGTAAGAGTTAGACCACATGGAGAGGGAGCACCACACTGCAGAGACTAGAATGAGTCACATGGCCCTCCCCAGATGCCAGGGGGCTGAGATATAATTTAACTGTATGCCTAGGGAAAGGAAATAGGTTTGATGAGAATTCAGCCAACCTCTGCCAACTCCTTTCTCCATAAAGCTATGTCAAGATGATACCTGACTTAAGGAGAGAAAAACAGAGACATAAATAAAAGGTGGAGCGTGGGAGGGGACAGCTGAGCCTGGCAGTGCCAGGGCTGTGAGTTCTGATCTAGACTCTTCGCCGGCTGTGTCCTCATATACCACTAGTGTGCAAGAAGCCTGGGTTAGCATCTCTCTGGCCCTCAGTTTCTTCTTCCTTCTCACAGAGAGTGCAACTGGGCCTTGACAGAGGTGGTATGAGAGAGCAGACATGGCTCCTCAGCATGTCAGCAGAGCCACCTGCATGTGACCTCCCGGCCAGGAGCAAGGGCAAATGGGAGACAGTCATCCGCCTCCACCCTGTCCCTCTGGTGTGCCCTGTGTGATTAAAGAGGCGGCTAAAGAGCAGAATGTCATTACAGCTTTTCCATAATGCAGTGTCATCAGGAAGCCCTGGGCCTCTGGGCGCACCCCGGCAGCCCCATCACTCTTCGCAGCTGCACAGAGCCTCTCAGGCCACGCCAGAAAGGGCAGGAAGCAGTCTCAGAAGAGGAATGGCAGTGCAAGGCCACTCATCAGCAGCTCTTCAAAGCGATCTAAACTTCGGACTTTTGATTTAAATCTGCATCCTCAGTGGCCAAAAACACAAAGCAGAAGATGGGGGAAAGAAATGAAATGAAAGCGAGGGTGCCAAGAACTAGAGGGTGGGGAGCGAGGAGGAGCAAGCTTCCCCGGGTCAGAGCTGCGCTGGGTGAGAGCCAGGGTTGGGTCATTTTTATTACACTTCTCTCAGACAGGCTCTCTTCTGCTATGAGGCTGTGCTGAAATGGGATAGGAAGTTGGAGAGCTAATTCAAGAACCAATTCTGGAAACCTACCTGCCTGATTTATTCTTAACCTTTCTACCTCAGTCCTCCAAAGATGAATGTCTTAAAGGGGCAGCAGGGGTGGGGGTGGGGGTCAGGTGACAAAGAAACCTGGGCTTCTATTCCAGTGCTCTTCTCCTCTGAGTCATTTATTCAATAAATATTTACTGGAAGACTCCTGTAAGCCAGGCCCCTGCTGTCAAACGGTCACCAGTGCTCTGAGGCAAGAGGACAGAGAGTGATGGGGGTGGGGGAGGGGGAGGGTGACATCTCCTTTAGGTGACATCTGACCTGAGAGCAGAGTGAAGGCAGGGAGGCAGATAACCTGGGCAGATGACAAGATGTCTCAACAGAGCTGGGGATCTCTGAATGCACTGGGCTGCACGTTGGGCCCAGCTGAAGCCCATATAAGCACACTTCAAACACCAGCTGTCTTGAAAGAAAGAGAAAAAAACACTCACCTCCAGAATAAGGCAGCAAGCCACCATCAGTGTGACCCTTTTGCCTACCTTTACACTGGGGCTTTCAGTGGCTAAGCACTCCGACTCAAGGCCAGACCCACCTTGGGGGACAACCTATCTGGGTTCTGCGGCCAATCATTGCCTCCAGTGGCATAAGTTGAAAGAGGAAAAATCAGGCAACTGGGCCCCACAATGCAGCTAAGTATTTAATTCCTTTTTAATGTTTATGTTATTAACACCAGCATTACAAAATGGTATTTTTACTTTCAAGCGATTTAAATGTGCAATTCAGTGTCTCAATTACTGTGATCATTATAACAATATGAAAAACCAAAGCGGTGCTCCTTCTCTCCCTGCTCCTCCCCCCTAATGGTGCCTTGTTTCTATAAAGAACCATCAGGGCTCCAAACAGCTCAAATACCCATTCCAATCTCCTCTGAGGTACAGCCCTGCCAGGGGAAGGGGGTTTCAGTGAGCCAGGGGAGGCAGCTGCAGGTTTGGAATGAGTGACAGTGGGCAGGTGGGTATCACAATGGTTCTCAACTCCCCAAGGGGCTGGCACCATCAAGCCACATTCCAAGCAGTGTCTACTAATGTGCCCAGAATGGTACTGGGTGACTGATGAGCCAGCAAGCCCAGACACTGGCTTAAACCACCCACGGGTGCCAGACAGGGGAATAGAGGCTGAAATCAAACATAACCTGAGAGGACCGTGGAGCCCCTCAGAAAACATTAAGAGCCACTACGATCTGCTGCTCTACTCTGTGTCAGCACTGGCCAAGTACTATAAAACTCAAAAACCAAACTCACTGCCATCGAGTCGATTCCAATTTACAGTGAACCTACTAAAAAAAAAACCTACTGCCACTGAGTTGATTTCAACTCATAGTGACCCTATAGAGCAGAGTAGAACCACCTCATACAGTTTCCAAGGAGCACCTTGCAGATTTGAACTGCTGACCTTTTGGTTAGCAGCCGTGTACCACTCTTGACCACTCTTGACCACTATACCACCTACTAAGGCACATCCAAGCAACACCATAAAGCACATCTAAACACAGCATGTGGTTTTCAATGACAATGCTGTCCCCAGGCCTAAAGAGATTTTCAACGACAATGCTGTCCCCAGGCCTAAAGAGACTTCGTGCTGGAGGGGTGAAGAGCAAGGGCTCAGGAGCCATTCAGCCTGAGTTCAGCCCCAGCTCCCCCCTTACCAGTGAGTGATAGTGAGCAAGTCCTTATCCTCTCTGAGCCTCAGTTTCAACCTCTGTAAAATGGGGATAATGTTAGCACTTACCTTTGAGAGTTAAATGGGTCAGTATGTGTATGACATTTGGTGCGTAGCACATGAGCTGGTGGCGCAATGTTGCTAACAGGAAGGCACTCAGTTGCTAATTCAAAGATTGGCTGTTCAAAACCGCCCAGTGGCTCTGAGGGAAAAAATACCTGGCAATCAGCTCTAGTAAAGGTTACAGGCTAGAAAACTCTATGGGGCAATTTTACTCTGTCACATAGGGTAGCTACAAATTGAAAATCAACTAGACAGTACTTAACAATATAGGGTATACTGGCTAAGTGTTCATTTATCATTGAAGACACCAAAACTCAGAGCAGTTAAATAACCCACCTGACTTAAGGTTGGCTGCTCCGAGGGCCTTTGCCTTTGCTGGCCCTCTGTCTGGAAGCCACTCTTGCCACTGTCATATGGCTGCGCCCTTGGATGACGAAGGCCTCTGTCACTCATCAGCTCCTCAGAGACGGTTGCCCACACCACTCAAACCCCACCCCTAGCCTCATTCAGTGTGGAACCAACATCCTGCCTTGATTCTTCCCTGGCACATACCATGCCTGAAATTTCTTGTTCACTTATTAAATAATACAAATAAAGCACTTAGAATGGTGCCTGGCCCAGGGTAAGCATTCAATAAACAGTATCAATATTGTCACTATTATTATTGCATGTTTGTTTGGTTGTTGACTGTCTCCCCTCTCCTACACTTAAAATGTAAAATCCAGGGGAGCAGGGCCTTCATCTCTCTCATTCCTCATTCTATCCCCAGTTGCTAGAGAAAAATGTCACCATATTTCAAGGCTAGCTTCATGCATGTATTAATCTGGACAGTCACACAGGACCCTGTAAGCACAAGGACTCTATGCTTGGTTTAATGCTATGCTGCTGCCATCCTGGAATTCTTAATTTCTTTTTTTTTTTAATCATTTAAGTGAAAATTTACAGTTGCAGTCAGTTTCTCATACAAAAACTTATATACACTCTGCCATGTGACCCTAGCTACTCTCCAGACACTGTGACAGCACATTCATCCCCTACAACCTTTTTTTCATGGCCAGTTGACCAGCTCCTGTACCCTTCCAATGTTCCCTCTCACCTCTGAGCAGGAGCTGTCCAGTCAGTCTCCTGTGTCCAAGCCAAGCACACTCTTCATCAGGATCATTTGACATCTTACATATTGGTTCAGTCCTTGAAGAGTTAGCTTCCAGAATGGTTTTATTTCAAGGTTAACAGAGAGCCTGGGGGCCATGCTTTCCAGGGACCCTCTAGTCTATCAGACCATCAAGTCTGGTCTTTTTACTACATTTTGAGTTCTGCATCCCTCTGCATCCCACAATTCTCCTGCTCCTTCAGGGACTCTTTGTTGACTGTCCTATACGGGCAGTCTTCGGAGGTGGCTGGGCGACATCTAGTCCTTCTGGGCTCATGCTGATGTTGTCTCTCTGTTGTATGTTTCCCTTTCTGTCTCTTGGGCTCCCACTTTTCTCTTGTCATTGACAGTCTTCTTTCTCCTTTATTCCAGGTGGTTTATACCAAGTAATGCTTCTTAAATGGCCACGTGCTATCTTTTAAGATCCCAGAAACCGCTCACCAAAAGGGAATGCATAACATTTAATTAAAAAGCTTTGTTATGCTAACTGACCTGGATATCCTCTGAAGCCTTGGTCCCCAGATCCCTGACCCTGGTACTCTGTCCCTGGAAGTGTTTGGCTTTATTTAGAATACTTCAAAGCTTTGTGTTGAGTCCATTTGTGCTCACTTCTTCTCTGCTGTGTGTTGTCTCTCCCTTCACCTAAAATAGTTCTTGTCCACTATCTAATTAGTGAACACCCTTCTCTCTCCCAGCCCCCTCTTAACCATCAAAGAATTGAAACTCTTAATACTTTTTAAACAAAATCTCACATTTATTTTGCACTAGGTACCTACTAATTATATGGATGGTCCTGGATGAATGAATAAATAGGCAAGTCCAGAATCCAGCCCAGGTGTCTCTGACTCCAAGATACCAATACTTACCACCGTGCCAAACAAGTCTCCAGATGGGGAGAAGTTGGAGTGGAAGCCTTAAAAACCAAACAAACCAAACCCAGTGCCATCGAGTAGATGCCAACTCATCATGACCCCATAGGACAGAGTTAGAACTGCCCCACAGAGCATGTAGCGGATTGGAACTGCTGACCTTCTGGTTAGCAGCTGCAGCACTTAACCACTACACCACCAGGGTTTCCATTGTTTGGGCTTCTCCTGGTCTCCACTTGTTCTCCACTTCCCATAGCACTTGTGCCTCATGTTGGAGTGAAAAGCTCTTGTTGCCACTAAATGTTAGTCTTCTTGCTAAAGGCAGAGAACTTCACTCCCAGCTTTCCAGGATACCATCTGTCAGCAGGGTGCTCTTAAAGCCCCTGATGTGGTGGGGCCTCAGGCAGAATTACAAAGGCCTCAGGGCACCCAGCACAGCTCTAGGTGCCTGGAGCTTCAGCACCAACAGACACAACTCTCCCTTTTGGGCCTCAGGGCAGCCATCAAAAACATGTAGCTGTAAATACTCCCGTTGCAGAGAATGGAGCTGGGCGGTACTACTAGGCCAGAAAGGAGGTGGGGTTCACCAGGAAAGCTTTTTGGAGGCACCTTGCCCTTTAGTACATTTTCTGCTCCCCACTATACTTGCCCCATACCTCAGGGTGGGCATCAAACACCCTGGGTCCCCAGGGGTTCTCATTCACTAAGTCTCTACTGTGAAGCCTTCTGTTTGTTACTACACCCTGCTAAAACCAGTGTTGATCTTTGCTCAAATTAAACTCCTCCCTCTTCCTCTAGCTCCCACTCCTGCCCCAGGCCTGCCTTCTTGTTGTTCTGTGTCCTTCCATCCCCCCGCCCACAAATTCTAACCATCGATCCAGCCCAAATGCCACATTCTCCAGGAAGCCCTCCTTGATTGTTCTACCCTTTCCTTCCTCCACACTCCCAAGCATTCTCTAATACTTCAGCTAGAGTCCTCGTCACTTTGAACTCCATATTTTCATTAGGCAGTCACTCCCCAACTCCAGGCAACTCCTTAAAGGCAAGAGTCTCCTGGAATTCCCCTTCACAAAGCAGGTGCAGCAAGAAGGAAGAGGTAGGTGGGAGCAAAGCAGGGGAAAGCACTGAGTGAATGCAAGGCAGGAAAGACACAAAGAGAGGGCTGAAGGAGGCTTTTCTGAAGAAAAGCTGGAAGGTGGGGTAAGCTTTTGAAAAGAAAAATTAAGATCTTCTGCATCATGATGCAGCTGGAGATGTGGAAGAGAAGGTTCGGTAACAGCAAGTTTTTCCAAGCTGAATCAATCCAGCTGACATAGCTCACAGTAGGAAACAAGCGCCTGGTTTGCAGGATGGAGGGCACAAGAGGCTAAAGAGGGATTAAAAAAACAGGCTGGGGAGAGAGGGAGAAAAGCAGAGGAGCCACAAAATGAACTGTGGCAGAGCGCCAAGTGATAGTGACAGTGACAGGAACAGGTGCTCTTAGGAAAAAGAATAAGAAAAGGGGGCCAACAACGGGGCATGCTAAGTCATTAAGTTCAAACACATCTCCTTGGAATAACAACCTGTATTTACATGCAAATGTATTCTCTTATGCAAATTAGCAGAGATCTAGGCGGAGGGTTTTTTAGTCCTGAGCTTGTGCAGTCATTGAAAGTGAGAAGCAAAGCTGTCCCTGGGGTGCTCCATGTCTGACTCGTCCTGGGATATGGGCCTGTTCCATGAGGACGAAGACGAAATTGAGCTCCGCGTGCAGACGCAGGGCAGCAGCGCCCCTAACTGGAGAGTAGTGAGCGCCCGAGAAGACGCGCATGCTCACTCCTCCCTCCCGCCCCACCTCCTTGATAGGGCTGTCAACCTTAGTGCGCATGCGCACCGTCCGCGCCAACTCCTCCCTCGGAGGCGGGGACAAGCGGGGCCCAAAATGGCGGCTAGCCGCTACCGGCGGTTTCTTAAGCTCTGTGAGGAATGGCCCGTGGACGAGACCAAACGGGGCCGGGACTTGGGTGCTTACCTGCGGCAGCGGGTGGCACAGGCCTTTCGGGAGGGAGAGAACACGCAGGTGACTGGACTGTGGCGGTTTGGGAGAGGGGAGGCACGGAAAGGATGAGACTGGGCGGGGCCAACGCGCGGCCTGGTGGCAAGGCGTGCGCATGCGTGCGCCTCCCCTCCGGGACCGCTTGTGCGCGCAGAGCAGTCCGTCCCAGAGCTATGGAGTGGCTGGGCTGCTCAGTGCTCTGACCTGGCTGCGTCTAGGAGTCATCGAAAACGATATTTTAAAATGTAGGTGCCCCATACGCACCCCATCGTATTAAATCACAATCGTTGGAGGTAGGGCCTTAGTATGTTTAAAAGCGTCCCAGGCGATTCAAGGTGCAGCCAGAGTTGAGATCCACAATTCCAGTCACAGGGTGGTTTGTTGCTCCCGTGACATGGTACCATTTTCGTCGACTGCTGTGTGTTGATGGAGGTGAACTCCAGGAGCCCCGAAAAGCTCCCACTGAGCCTTGCTGTGTGGTTCCTGGGCCCCTGATGTAAACCCATGCAGCAGATTTAGGTTCTAGGTTGATGCCCCGGTGTGAGATTGGTAACGCTGTAGCTCTGACACTTACTAATTTACCCACCATCAGCCATATGCCAGGAATTATGCTAGATGCTGGGAAGACAGTTACAAAGTAGACAGATGATCCTCTCCCTATTGAAGTTTACATTTAATTCAAGACACAGGCGTACGTAAGAGACAGTCCGGGTAAGTACTAAGATGGGTATAAAATAGAGTACTATGATAAAGGTGTAACAGTTATGATAGTCAAACGAGGCCTTTCTGAAGAGGAGATGCAGGAGTGAGACTTGAGGAAAGCAGATGAGTTCTCAGTGCACACTTGACCATACTGGTATTCCAGGCAGAGAAAACAGGTAGTACAAAGGCCCTGAGGCAGGAAGCAGGTAGGCATGTTAGAGAAAGCCAGAGTGGTGGAGGGTGGTGACTAAGGAGGAGTCTGATGAAAAGAGTTGAGGCAGAGAAAGACAGGAGTCCTTAAAGGCCATGTTTAGGAGTTGTATTTTATCGTAAAGGCAGCGGGAAGCGACTGGGGAGATTTAATTTTTTTAAAGAGTACTTGAGTTATAGGGAGCTCTGGTAGTGTAGTGGTTAAGAGTTGTGGCTGCTAACCTACAAGTCAGCAGTTCAGATCCACCAGATACTACTTAGGAATCCTGTGGGGCAGTTCTTCTGTATCTTATGGGTTGCTGTGAGTTGGAGTTGACTCGCTGGTGGTGAATTTTGGTTATAGGAGGGTTTGTGAGTCATGCAAATGGTTAAGGCATTTGATGGGGAGTTTGAGTCCACACAGAGATGCCTTGGAAGAAAGCCTTGGTGATTTAACTCCTCCAGATCTTCATTTGAAACCCTGTGGAGCACAGTTCTACACTGGCACACATGAGGTCGTCATAAGTTGGAATCTACTTGAGGGCCACTTGTTTTTGGTTGCAGTTTGGATTGTAGGGGGCAAGAATACAGGAGGCTGGCGAGAAGGTGGCTGTGGTCACCCAGGCAGAGATGATAGGGACTTGAGTGAAAGTGCAGCACAGGAGGTGGACGTGGCTGGAGTCAAGTTGTAGTCTGTAGGTCGGGTCAGCAAGACTTGCTAGCATATGTGATGTGAGGTAAAAGGTAAGAGAGGAACCAAGGCTAACACCTAGATTTTTTTGTCCTGAGCAGTTGGTGGAAGGTGGTGCCATTTACTGAGATAGGCAAGACTAGATGAGGAACAGGTGGGGATCTGGGACGAGCATCTTGAGTCTGGTGTCACACTTACTACACTGCTGACGTCAGGCGGACTGACTTCCAAGTGGAAATGTCAAGTAAGCAGTGGGATATTTGAGCCTGGGGCTGAGGCAAGAGGTCTGAGATAGGAAATAAGATGTGTACACATTCTGAAGAATTGACTTTTGGGAAACTTGGCCAGGACCTGTCAAAGCAGGAACATATTCTTTTGCAAATAATCCAACACAGAGCCCAAACCAGCCCTAAGGGAGCAAGGACATAACTGGTGGCATCGTTTGTAACCATATTGCAGGTTGGATGGCAGGAGTGGACAGAGTGCCTGGCCGAGGGCTTCTCTGTGTGTGGGATCACATTACATTCATGCCCTCATGTCTGTTACAGTGCCCTTTACTGGCCTGAAGTGTAAAGATCTTGAAGGCAAAAATTGTACCTAGTTCCAGCTCTAACAGCTGTAGACTCTGGGACTGGACTACCTCTAAATCTCCAGTGTGAGCTTCTTGAGAATAGAAATGATGCCATTTTCATCTTTCTCCCTCCAGTGTGTAGAGTAGCTCATGAAAGACACTTAGTGTCTGTCTGAGCAGTTAAATGAATGATTGGTTATGGCTCATGAGATAGAAATCATTTGAATATAGTTGCAGATGTAGCAGAAGTAAATTGAAATGTTTCTGTGACTTGAGTGGCAAGAAGGAATTCAGGGACTTACTGTGTTTGGGGAGTTGCAGGAAGTGCAGAAGGGACACCTAGCCTGGTCCTTACCACCAAGGGGCTCCCTGTTGAACCAACCCCCCCAAAAAAACTAAATCCACTGCTGTCTTGTCAGGTCCGAGTCATAGCAACCTTAGATCTGCCCCGTAGAGTTTCCAGGAAGCACTTGGTGGGTTTGAACTGCCAACCTTTTGTTAGGAGACGTAGCGCTTAGCCCACTATGCCACCACGGCTTCTCCCTGTTGGACAGATGATTTATTCTTACACAATTCAAGTAATGAACCTAGCTGGCAGAGAGGGGGCGGAGGGCATATCCTTGACTGCAGGCCATTTCCTTGGTGAAGTGAGGAAGCGTGAGAGTCACCTACTTGATGGCTCGGGAAAGGAGCCAGGAAAGGAGCCAGGAAAGGAGGGGAGAGCTTTCTTTTGGGGAGTTTTTGTGCTTTGTCATCACCTAGGGAGATGGCTGGGAATCAGCAGAAGGCCCACGGGGCTTTGACTCATACATAGTTGCAGCTGGTAGATGGGATCCTGGTCGAGGGAGCCAGCGCATCGTGGTGCCGCAGGCTCGTTACTCAGGACGACAGTCATGTTGCCTCATCCCGGTGTCACCTGAGAACGCACCTCAGCTTTGTAAACCTGTGTAATGATTTTCAGAGAGCACGGGCCCTTGCTGGAAAGGAAGGCTCCCCTGTGACTCACTCTGTCTCACCCCCTTGGAGCATTTATAAAGATACTGAGAAAGAAAGGCGGCCTGGTAGGCTCCTCACTAAGCCGCAGGAGGCAGCAGGGGCTGGACCTGTTGGCTGAGGGCTGTGGAGCGCCTGGCTCAGCCATGCCAGTTTCCAGAAGGACAGGACTGGAGGAGGTGGTGCAGTTCTAGGGAGAGACGGAAAGTCCTCAGCCTCTCAGCTTCCTACGTCTGAATGGTAACACCAAATAGGCATACTTCCTGGCATGTATGATCTCATTAGTTTAATCTTTGGAGCAGCCATTTCACAGACGAGGAAACAAAATCAGAAAAATAAAACTACTTCCTCAGGGCCCCCTGGGGGTCAGAGACAAGAATGGGGCAAGCCCAGCCAACCTGGCCCATTGTCTCCATGGAGCTCTGACTGTTCCCAGCTGCTGTTCCTCCGCAGTTATCTCTGCTTATGAGAGCAGTATCTTGTTCCACAGACATCAAGCTACTATCTTTCTCTCTTTTCCTACTCACCCCTGTTGGGGCCTTGGATAGTTGGACCCACAACTAAAACACCTCCCAGTGTGTAGCACATCTATTTCCCTTGCCCCAGCCACGACCTCCTGGTGTGGATGGGAAGAAGCATGTCCTTGGGTGGCTTACCAGTGCAGAAAGACCAAATTTACTGGAAAGCAGATAAATAATTCAGGCTGTAATACAGAGTACAAAAACCACCATCTCTGTTTATTCCACCTCAAATTGCCCTTTGAGGAGTCTTCACGTTTCCCCTTGAACCCACCAAGAAGGGAGGAGGTAGTGGGAAGCAGGAACCCACTCAACACCTCCCACACCCCATATCCTATTGAAGAGTGTTTTCAAGTTAATATTTCTGGGTCTGCCCCCTTTGAATACAGTTTCCTTAAGAGAACACGTGTTCCATACAGCAAAGAGAATCACAGCGTGGGGGAAGGTGCCACAAACAACCCTAATTGTTGACTTAACTACAGGGGAAGGAGCACATCTTGCTAATGAGTTCATTAGGTGCCCGACCCAAAAGATGCTGACAGCACACGGGCACCCACTCGCTAGCGTGCCTGCTGCTCTGGGGAAGGGGCCTGGAGAGACTGCCACCCGGTGGGGGCTCACCCACCTGCTGAAGTCTTGTAATTGCATTGTATCCAGGTTTACGTAAGACTGGCCCAGTTTGAAAGAATTTAAACTTTCTCTTGGGTCTTTAGTAATGTGAGTGATATTTCTAACTTCTCAGAGTAGAATACAGAGGTTCTATACAATGGTGTTTTCTCTGTTAACCCTTGGAGGCCTGGCCATTGGCTTTCCAAGACATAACAGGGAAGCTCCCCACCTGTCTGGCAGCTGCTGGCAGCAGTGCAGACATCTCAGTATGATGTCCTCCCCCCCCCAGATATTTTTAGATATAATATTGAACCCATTGCAACACGGGAGTTACAAGAATAGTCTCTAAGAAGGAATGCCTGGCTCTCTTTTTTGTCTCTCCTTGTTTTGAGAATGAGTTAAAGTCATGTTTAGACAGGGGGATGCACTGACCTGTTCATGTTTAAAGATCTAGGTGCACCGCCTAGTAGGATAAATGACTGATCACATTCAGTGGGTCACCAGCTATTCAGAGGTTTGGGGGGCCCACCCGTTGACTGTTAGACAGGTTGCAGGCAGCTTTGTGAGGCCTTCAGCATGCTCTCATCATTGTCACATCCTGTTTCCCAGTTTACTTCTCACTGCCCCATCCTGAGCAGCGGCTTCAGGGAGGACGTCTTTTCATTGTCTCCCAAATTGACTGTACTGTAAGTGCTTCTTAGCAAGTGAAAGCCAAGAACAAATTGAACTCCCCCACCACTATCACCATCACCACCAAAGAACAAAAGCACCATCACAGAAAGCTTGCCAAAGCTTTGGTGACTCCCCAGAGCTTGGAAGCCCTTTCCAGGCTCTGCTTAAGCTTGACACATCCTTGTTTCCAGTCCTTTGTCATGTTGCCTTCTCCCAGTCAGTTCTTGAATCCTCACATTGGCCATTCCAGTTCTGAAGTCTGTGCAGGACTCTGAACTCCCCTCACTCTTAGGAGGCACTCCATGAACTACCACTGCAGTGACACTGAGGTCATCCTTCCCTGCCACACCTGTCCTGTTGGCGTGGCCCGGTGACCTTCTTCCTCTGCCATTGATCCCCTGCAGCAGCCCTGCAGCCCTCCACGACTCTGACAGTTCCTTACAAGCTGCCTGTCGCATGTGTAGTTGCTAATACAAGCATGAGTTGTCTGCTCAGCCTGATTGCCAACTTCTGCGCTGGGGCTGGGTTTTTACATCCACAGCCCCTTAGCAGCACACTATATAGTAGCTGCTCAAGAAACACGTTTTCGATTGAAGGGAATAGGTGCCCATAACAGAATGGACTCATTTCAGAAGTTCATTACCAAGTCATGAAAACCTTCTTTCATAGATCCTCCTGGACCAAATCCAGCGCTACCTTAATTAGCAAAGCAATTTGCAACACCCTTTCCCAAAAGTGCTTATGTGTCCCTTTGTGTGACAAGAATAAGGGCCGCTGTACCAATTGCTGTCACCACCCGAAATTCAATTTTGAAAATCGAAATCAGTGCCTGCGGCACTGATGTAGATTTGTATGTATAAAAGTTTAATATGGTAAAGAGAAATTTACTGACGACTGAGCAGGGGAAATGCAAAAAGAGCACAAATAGAGCTACAGAGGACACTTTGTCAGCCAAGCATCTATTTTATTCACATTTAGGGAGCAGGGCTAAATTTTTCATAACGTCACTGCTGCTACCTTTTGAAACCCAGCACTGCTATTAGTCCTAAAATGTCCATAATCTCATTAGGTGTGAATGCAAAATCAGGTAATCTAAAGCTTGTATGTAAGAATCTTTGTAAAAATGCACAGTACATTTCATCAAGAAAACTGGATTTCAGAATACAAGAGTGTTTGTGGTGGAGTTTGTGAACAAAGTGTAGACTTTGGTGTGTGGCAAGGCTTCTGGAGTTAGACAAGCATCTCTGTTAGTGTCCTTTTAAGTAGTAAAGAAGACTGCTTTAATTGTTGCGCTTGGGTTGGGTGTGACTGCTGTCCTAAGCTGCCATTGAGTTGGCCCTGGACTTATGGTGCCCTTATCCACAGCAGGATAAGCTGCTGGGCAGGTCTGACCATTGCGATCTGTGGGGTTTTTCGTTTACTGGTTTTGGGAGGTAGATCAACAGGCCTTGCCTTCTCATTCTTCATCTGGAAGCTCTGCTGGAATGCGTTCAGCATCAGCAACATGCAAGCCTTCACTGACGGATGGTCTTGAGGTGGTGCAGTGTGTGAAAACTGAACTTGGGTCTACTGCATAGAAGGCGAGAGTTCTGTCCCTTTGAACCCAGAATTGGCCATGGGCCCATCTCTCCTAAGGCAGTGAGAACTTGACTAGAAAGTTGGCCAACTTTACACTCTCATCACCTCTACTCGGCTACTTTTACAGCCTCATATGGGTACCTTTCTGACTTCAAATGGGAAATTAGATGATGAATCTGTTTTTTATGACACTATGAGATTAAAGGAGCCCAGAGGGTCAAAGCTTTTTGCACTCTGAAGCTGTAAATGACCATGCACACCGGAAATGCTCTACAAGGCTGACCCTGTCCTCCTTCTGTGTCCCTTCTTTCTGCCCAGCTGCCCTGTCAAGGACAGGAAAAGATGGGAAGGAAGAATGACAGCCTCCTCTTCTGCTTGAGGTTGTGGTAAGAGGTAGCCTAGCAGACCTCTGGCGAGTTCTCCCCATTAGGAGAAGTTGGAGGAGATGCTAGAGGGGAACTTCGACAAGATTTCTGGAGGCAAGGATCTGGCTAGATGTGAGTTTGATAGGAGACATTCTCAGAAGACTCGACCAAGCACTATCTTGGTGGCCAGCAGCATGAACTGTTTTCTTTGGAGCTCAGCTGGGAAAAGGTAGAAATGAGGGGAATAGCAGGGAGGAAGGTCTAGGTGACAGGGTAAGTAACGAGTGTTGTGGGAGACATCTGCTCACCTGCTGTCAGTGTTGCTCCTCCAGTAGCCAACCATGAAACAGTCAGTGATCACAGAGAACATGGGGGTATATGGGAGTCTAGAAAGGTACACACGAGCAATCTACCAATAACATCCTCACCACTGTTCCCTGGCATGTGCTTGAGCTGGGCCTTGTGCCTGGAGTGCCCCCCACTTCCTTCTTGGTGGCTCTGTATCCAGTAGTTATTCCCTGGCTCCCCAGACAGGGTCAGGTACCCACCTCCACCTCCCCCTCAGCACCCTTCACTGCATTCATCACCAGTGTGGTCGTGACCTTCTGCTTCCTTCCGTTTTTAGTTTGTGAGCTAGAGAACTGGATCTGTGTTGACTACTGTGACTACGAGCATCTCTGTTACTGCTAATAATCCTGACAAAAACTAATCACTTGAACTTATCAGTGCCATTCCAGACCCAGAATTCAGAGCAGTCAGTCATTGCCTCCTCTGTCCTCACCACTGTGATAACGAGGGACAATAATTAATCTTCTCTTTTAAAAGAAAAGGTTAGCTGGTCAGTACCCTTCAGAAATGTCAACACATGAACAACAAAGCAAGGCTGTGGAACTGACCCAGATGAAAGCAGACCAAAGACATGTGACAGCTAAGTGCAGCAGATGATGTTGGATGGAATTAATTTGTTTTCTATAAAGATTATTATCGAGACAGTTGACAGAGTTGGAGTGTGAATGGTAGATTAGCTAATTGTATCAGTGTTAAATACCCTGAATTTGATCTGGAACCATGGTGATCTAAGTCTGTAGGACATACATGAAATATCACAGGGTAGGAGAGGCATTGTACTCCGTCTTAACTCTCCAGTGGATCAGCAGACAAATGTGTCTATCGGTAGAGCTAGAGAGTGATAGCCAGTCGATGGCAACCAACACCAACAGAATGATAAAGCAGATGTGGTAAAGCATTATTTTAAGGGGCGAGGGCAGCGAGCAAGCATCAGGTATCTGTGGTGATGGAACACTGGGCAGCAGACATCGCTGATAGTTGCACTTTGACAGGATTAACGTAGTTGGTGTCACTGAAGTGTACATGTAAAATGTTGAATTGGCAAATGTGTTAAGTCTATTTTTTATAACAGGAAGGGAAAAAGGGAATCGAGTGATTGGCCGAGCATCCCATCGCTAATAAGTGATAGTGTCAAGATGTGAACCCAGGCAATTGGACTCCCTGCTCCCTCCAGCCATGGAGACACTTATTCCGTAGGATTCCCAGCTCATACATAGTGCCAGGCACAAGTAGATCTCGGGGAACGTCTTCTTTTTCTTTTTCGGCAAAATATGTATAACATAAAATTGATCACCTTAACCATTTTTAAGTGTAAAATTCAATGGTGTTACATGCGTTCACAGTGTCGCATAATCATCACCGCTACTAACAGAAGCTGTATAATGATTAAGCAATGCCTCCCCTTTCCTGCTATCCCAGCCCCTGGTAACTTGTATTCTGCTTTCTGTGAATTTGCCTGTTCTAGACACTTTGTGTAAGTGAGTCATACAGTATTTGTCTTTCCGCGTCCAACTTCTTTCATTCACCATAATGCTTTGAAGGTTCTTCCATGGCATAGCTTGTGTTAGAATCCATTTCTCTTTATGGCAGAATAATACTGGCCGTGCTCAGGTGATTAATAGCCAACGTACAACTCACAGCTACAAACCAACCCTATAAAGCCTGTTAAAAATTTGAAGTACATACAGTGGTTCATAAAAACAGTGGGCACTACTTTGCAACACATCCCAAAATATGTTAAAGATGTTTTCGTATATCTAGAATTGCCTCTTTACTGTTTTCTGTGCATAGAAAGATAGACTGTATGCGATACACTGAGACAAACATTTGACTGACTGATGTTAGAGATGAACCTTACCTTTGCCAGCTTACGTACAGATTTAACTTACAGACTTAGAAATGGAACTGCATGTATTCCATTTTATGGGTAGAACATATTCATTTCATTCATCCGTGGTGGACAGTTGGGTTGTTTCTACCTTTTGGCGCTGTGTACAATACTGCAGTGACTGTCAGGGTACAGGTGTCTTATTTGAGCCCCTGCCGTCAAGCCTTTGAGTATATACCTGGGAGTGGGACTCCTGGGTCACATGGTAGCTCAGAGGAACCACCAGTTGGTTTTCATAGTTGCTGTACTGTTTTACATTCCCACTGGTGACACAGGAGATTCTTCAGTGAATGTCTTTTAAGTTTATAAGTGAACAGATCTGAACAGGTATGAAGAGAGCAAACAGAAGATGCAGTGCACAACCGTCTTGATAATCTAACTAATACACTTTGTGTGCCAGCAAGATTCTCCTTTCCCCTTTGTGTCATGTTCGTTCTGTTGTCCTGTTGCTCTTCCCCATGCGCCCCCCGATGAAGAGATGATATTCAAATGCCGTGCTCTGCAGTGTGTGCTACAGAACTCAATTCCAGCTGGTCTTGCCCTAGAAAAGCTGACCCATAATCCTTTCTCCTCGGATGTAGCTACCTGGGCATTCTCAGAATGAGTGGCCTGAACCAGTAGATGGATCAAGAGGAGCTCAAGGGCAGGTTATCTGTTTTGTGGCTGTCAAGTGGGGACCTCATTGGGATTACACATACAGGCAGAAGTGAAGCTGCCTTATTAAAATGTTTAACTATTGGTTTATTTATGCTCTGCCTTCTTTGAGAAAGGATTTAAGTTGGAAACATCAAAGTTTTGTTCTGGGCAGCCTTCAGAATTCATGGCTGAATAAGGAACTATAGATAAATAATAACAAGGATGTGGGGTCGGAATTCAAAAGAAAGAAGCAAGCATGATGGAAAAAGCCACTCCTCCCTGGGCAATTTTTATTGTCCCTGGAGTTGCCAGCAGACGCACTCAGGCTGTTTTTCCCCCCATCTCCCTTTCTTTTCACAAGGCCTCTACCTCTGTGTCCAGGCCTTGCCCCTTTTAGCAAAACTGGCCAGTCTCTTGCCGGTCCTTGGTTTACCTATTTTATCTTAAAACACCACTTTTTTCTTTCCTTGTAAAATTTCAGCAGCTCCCCACCTCCCCACAGATGAAAGCTCAGATGATTTTTTTTTTAACTTGCATAAAAGAATTAATCTTTAATACATTTCATTTTGAAGGTCTCACTCAAAAAGCTCTTTTCCTGAGGTCCATGTCTTTCTACCCATATGCAGGACCTCAGACAGATGAGTCTGGTCAGAAGCAGAGCCCAGCATCCTACTTCCTCTGCCTGACACCCACCCCCACAGTCTGGAAGCCCTGGCACCCCTTAGAGCCCAGTGCATTGGCCACTTGAGAACACGCCTCCCCTACTCCCAGAATTCTTGTAGCCCATCCAGCCTCTATCACTCCCCAGGGCCCACCTTCATAAGGTAGGCCCTTTGATACTGTGTTTTTATTATAGGGTCTCCAAATGCAGCTGGCTTGGTGGTTCACAAGTCACAGGTGCTCAGCAGATGTTTGTTTGCCGGTTGACTGATGCGGTTTTCCAGCAGGTTGGAGAGCTGATGGGGTGGAGACATTCCTCTAAAGAGGAGCTTTCAATAGCAGGAGCTTTAAGAAGGCTTGCAGGCTTGCAGGCTTGCAGGCTTGCAGGCTTGCAGGCTTGAGTCCCACAGAGCCAAAGAGGGTGCCTGCCAGCTTGCCTTCTGTAAGTGTCTCACTGAATTTCTGATCAACGCGGGCCTGGTTGGTTGGCTCACGTCCTTGGGGTTCTTTGTTTTTCAGATTGCGGAGCCTGAGGCCTGTGATAAGATGTATGAGAGCTTAGCACGACTCCATTCAAACTATTACAAACACAAGGTGAGTAGGCTGAGGTCTTTTACATCCCCAGCTGACAGCCAATAAGAATAAGTGAAAATCTGATTATTCAGTTTTATGTAAAGAATTATGGTTTTGTTACTTTGGAACACAACTGGCAATTTCAGCCAAGCCAACAAAAGTATCTGTTAACGGCTTTTAGGTCACCTAAGTAAAACCTGTTTATAATATGAATAAAAGCCATACATTTTATATGCCAGAGTGTGTTTCTGGAAGTAACTGGCAACTCTTGGGTTATCTACCTATTTTAAAGGAGCCCTAGTAGAGCCGTGATTAGGCATTCAGCAGTTAACCAGAAGGTCTGCGTTGTTATTCCAGATGTTCTGCTGGGACTGTCGTCGCTGTAGAGACTCAGGTGATAGAGTGCTTGGGGAAGGCCTAGCCGGCTCTACCTCAGGCCCTGACAGAGTTACTGACAGATTCCTAGGTAGTGAGGTTTCTCTCAGGCTTGCAAAACATGCTCAGTAACTCCACGAACCGGTCAGTTGTTTAACTTGCATGGGAAAGGGACTTCTTCTAAGGGCTTGTTACCCAAAGTGGGGTTCGTGGACCAGCCACCTGGGCATCACTTGGGTGCTGCTTAAAAATGCAGATTCCCAGCCTCCGCCCAGAGCTTCTGAATCAGAACCTGAATGTAACTAGATGACAGAGTCCTTTTAGAGTGGAGTCCCAGGCTCTCAGTGATAAGGAAAACAGTGCTGGTTCTTGGGAGGCCAAGTGCTCGACCTTGAGGTCGTGGGGCTCTGAGTGCCTGTCCCAGGTGTACCACTGTGGGAGAGACAGCCATGTCCTAGAATCATGCTGCAAAACTAATCTCTCCCTTCTCTCTTCCCCTCGGCCTTGGCTTGGCCAGTACCCACGCCCCAGAGACACCAACTTCAGTGGCCTGTCCTTGGAAGAGTACAGATACATCCTGTCCTCAGGTACTGGAAGCTCAGCTGCACTTTGTGATTGGTTTGCAAAGGATTATTTGCATTTGAGTGGTGAGGGGAATTGTCTAATAAGACAGCTTTGCATTGATGGAAATTCTTGTGGAATAGCCCAGAGGAAATTCTGGAGCTACAGGGCTCATGCTTTTTGGCCATAGAATGTGGAGGTCAAAGACATTATTTAAAAAAGAAAATCCATCTTTCGTGCTTTTCAATTTGGGCTGGGCAGCAAGGATCAGGGGAATACATATTTGCCAAGTGGAAGTAGTTGAAATCAGGATGGAAGGCAAATAATTTTACTTTTATGGTCCTAAGGGGGGCTTTATAAACAATGAGGGTTTTAATTAAAACAAAAAGGCCTTCAATAATCATGTGTGAGGATGTCCGCCTAGGCGCTGTCTGACCCAGAGGACGTGGTCTGTGGGTAGATGTGGATTGAGCGAGGTATGTTAAAGACACTGATAAACCCCGATTAACAGGAAAGGAAACACCGTGCCAAACCCATCCCCTCCTTACTGCCCCATCTCCTTTGTCACTAAACGAGGTGGGGGGACCCAGGGTTCCAGTAGGCACATTCTGGAAAATGACTATTTTTATTGCCAAGGATACTGTGTACAAAAATAGGCTAACCTTTTCTGGGAGGGCATGGAGCCTTCTGGTGCTCTAGAAATCTGTTTCCTGTTCCTCTGGCAACCTTCAGCAACTTGAGGTTTGTAAATTTGGCCTTCCAGAAAACTCTTTTACCTTCTGAACAGATCAAAGCCTGGTGGTATGTCATCTGCTGTTGTGTGTCCACTCTGACCGTATTTTTATGATAGTACTTTCTGGTTTGCCAGAAAGGGTGAGGTTATTCTGGCTAGGCAGAATTGTTTCTGTGCCCTTTTTTTTAATGTATAAATTGACTCCCATGCCCTGAGCCCATGTGACATCATGGATTCACAGTGCCACTGTGAGGGCCTCACTGAGGGCCCTAGGGAGTCTGGGTGAAGTCTGAACTTGAAATTAGAGTAGGGGTAAGCCCTGGAGGCCCATCCTCTTGCCTGTGTCTGTCGCTCCTCGGGGCAGCCTCCCTCCCCACGGGAAGAAGTAGGCGCTGCACGACTCCCCACCACTGGCCTATGCTGCAGCTCGTTCTAGCTGGGAGTTCAGCTCCAGGAAATTTGCTGATAATTTGTTTTCACAGCAAGCCTCACATTTTTGCTGCCACTGTGTGGAATAAGCTTCTGGAATGTCTCCTCTGACAGGGCAAGAAGAGGCCCGCCACACCTTGTAGTGGGAGGATTTAGGGGCCTGGTAGCTCTGACACGGGGCCGTGGGCTTAGGTCATGGAGGCCTCGTGACTGGGAGCTGGACAGGGATGCCTAGCGTTATGTTTGTGCATTACAAGGGAGCCTGGGTCGGATGCTGGGCTGCTGGCCAAGGTACAGCATGTATCCCCATTCAGTCAAGTCCACTGATAAACAACATTGTTAATAAAGAGTGCAAGTTACCTTTTCTTTTCATAAAAGATAATCTTTGTCAAAGTTTTAACAGACCAAAATCCAGGCTTTGAAATCTAAACAATGTATGTGAAAATCTAAATTTAAAATACGGAAAAAACTAGGTATCATGGACCAATAGCCCTAGAAAAGTCTTTAGACCAGTGGTTCTTAGCCAGGGGGATTCGGCCTCCCAGAGGACTTGACACAGTATGTGGAAGCATTTTTGGCTGTCATAACCTGGGAGGGGGTTCTCCTAAGCATTCTACAGTGAGTAGACAGCCCCCCACAACAAAGAATGTCAGTAGTGCCAAGGCTGAGAAACTCTTGTTAGTTGGTGTGTGTGTGTATGTACACAGGTCTCACTGGCCCTAGGCAACACCCTCGTCCTTCGTAACAGTGAAGATGGCTGTGGTTTCTTGAATGCAGGCTAGGTGTCAGATACATTGCCTCCATTATTTCCTTTAATCTTTAAAACTTTTGAGGATTTTTTTATCCCCATTTTAGAGATGAGGAACCTGAGGCTCAGAGACTTTAAGTCACTTGCTTGAGATGCCTCATTGGGAAAACAACAGAACACATTCAAGCCCAGGTTCGGTGTCCCCCTTGCTGATACCTGCTGCACTACAAAGCATGCGGTAGACTCATGAAACATAGGTCATATCCCAGCTCCACCACCTCCTAGCTTTTTGATCGTGAGCCAAGGTACTTACCTTCCTTCTGCCTCAGTTTCCACTGAAAAATGGGGTAGTTAAGTCTGTGTGGGACAGACCAAGTGTTGAGATAAAGCCTGTGCCCTGCGTGTGACACTGACAGGGCCATCCCTTTGCCCTTTCTTCACTCTCTTATGTGGAGCAAGACAAGGAGAAACACCCTGTTTTGGATACTGACGGTGAGAGTAGCAAGACCACTATATGGGTAGCAGTGTACTTAGCAAAGGTTTAGTACACATTGCTCAGTAAACATGAGCAGTGGTTTTTATTTCTGTGTCACCCTACTTGGTTTGCTATTGAAAGGTTCCATTCACACTTCTCGTGTTTGAAGAAGACACTGTGTGTAAAATGAGGCATACTTTTTTCAGGAAGGCCTGTGAGGTCAATTCATGTAATCAAATTTTAGACTTCGAGTTTTGTCTTATTTTTTTGTCTTTCCCCCTTTGCAGATACCCTGGAAGAGTTTAAGGTTATAAATAAAAGTATGTGGAAGAAACTGCAGCAGAAGTTTGCCCCCAAGAGTCCTGAGGAGAAGCATAAGGCCTGGGCTCAGGCCCTAACTCGCCCACGTACATAGCCATGAGGTCGTGTATGTTGCCATCATAAATAAAACTGCCCCGATTTCCCCAGACCTCAGGGTTTGAGAATGTCATCCGGCCTTCACGAAAGGAAGCCCCTTTTCTAAGGAAAATTCCAGCCTGAGAAGGGAGGCTATTTGAGTGCTGCTGTCCACAGGGCCCTCTGTTAGGGTAGGGAAATCTAGGGAGAGGAAGTCTCTCTCTCTGTCTGGGCCTGAGAGTCTGGACAAGGTGTTTCCGGCACCCCACAGGAGTGCCAACTCATCAGCAGGGGTCCAGCGTCTCCCAGCAAGATTCTCTGGTTCCTTTTTGTTGTAGGAGCTCCTGGGAAGAAGCCAAAAATAGCAGTACATGTAGAAAAAAGCAGCCTATTGTATGCAGAAAGCCTGGGGAGGTGGTAGGGCAGACAGGATGAAAAGCCCGCTTGGCCTTCAGTCCTGCTGACTTGGAGGAGGAGGTATCTTGGTCCCCTGACCTTACAGAAACCACAGACAAGGCCAGGTAGGTCCTTGGGTTGTGCTTGGCTTCAGCACTGTGGGCGGTTCTGGGAGAGGCCCAGCGCATGCACGTAGGTCACCTCATCATTCCACAGAACCCGAGTGCCCCTTGGTAAAGGGTCACAGCTCCTGCTAGAGCTTTCTTCTGTCTAGAATAGAGCAGAGAACGGGACAGGACAGGGCCAACAGCGCCCATCAGTGGTGAGAAGTGGGAAGAAATGGGTTCTTAACCTTGTTTATGTCTAGCCCCAGAATGTTTTTAAATGCATAAAATAAAAGACACAGGATTACAGCAGAAAACAATTTCACTGAAATGCACTTCCATCAGGGGCCCCTGGTTAGGAGTCCCTGCACCACAGGATGTCACTCAGCTTCTTCAAGAGTGAGAGGAGAGGCCTGGGCCACTGGGGAGCGGCTTGTGTTTCCATCTGCTTGTGTGCCTCATTAATCCCAAATAGGGGACGGGGTGGGGGGGCACCAGAGGATTCAGGAAACATCCTTTTTTAATGAACTAGATTTCTATTAATTTATTCAAGGCAATTAACATTAGTCGTCAGGCCAAAGGATTTGTAAAACATTACACCAAAAGAAGAAACAAGCCAAAAAAAAAAAAAAGCTGTTCCAAACACACCCAGCCAAGTCACCTGGGCATGCAGCTGCCCAAGACACACCTGGTCCAGGGGCAAGGCCTCTGTCTCTGGCTCGTCAGTCCACCTGTGGCCAGACAGGGTGGTCCACAGCAAATAAGGCACGGAGGGAGACAGGCAGGTAGGCAGGCAGGGCTGAAAACAGCACCCGTGGAATAAGTTAAATAACAAAGCCCTAAAATCACCAGTAACAGCATTACTGTCGCCTCCCATCGAGACAGGCAGCAAGCAACATGTAGTGCTTCAAGATAAAGAGGTGACCCCATTCCTGTTCACCCACATGGAGGACTACAAAGGAATGTCAGTTATTGCTTCAAAAGACAGGGGTCTCCAGAACTTCGTTTAAGGCGCTAAGGTAAATAAACCGTCCCAGTGAAACTATCTCTTTAAGAGCTCTAGGCAGGACTGTTAGCTCTGATGTTTCCCCACCCAAATCCTGGTCAGAGTTTTGACTGGTTTGGGGGTATAGCACAGTGGTAGCTGGAAGCTGGTGGGCACCTAGCCAGCTGGGCCCCCAACTTGAAGGCAGGGCAGTGGTGGTCCCAGTCAGCTCTTCAGTGCGAAGCATCCCATGGCCTTCAGTGGCTCTCCTCAGCGGCTCAGGCAGTTCTGGACGTCCACAAAGCCCAAGCGTTGCCTGCGTTTCCGCTGCTCTGTCATCTAGAATTAAACATGTCAACAGGCGTCAGACCACCCGGTGTCTTCTGCTGTGGGCACTGCCCCCCTGACGGGCCCAGCTGCTGCTCTGTCCTGGCAGCAGGCCAAGGCCCCTCAGGGTGCCGAGAGGATGCCAGCCCCAACACGCAGTGTCCTCAATTAGCCTGTCACAAACCCTGATTTGGTGCAGCTGGGAAACCACCCCCCTGAGAGAGGGGCTGCCTAACCTTCATTTAGTAACTGTCAGGTGGAGACCAGGTGGCTCTGGGCAGGTGGCTGGGGGGCTTGAGAAGTGGAAGGAGACCTTAAACCTCCCACAGTGGTGTAGTGGTTAAGTGCTGCGTCTGCTAACCAAAAGGTTGGCAGTTCACATCCACCAGACACTCCTTGGAAACTTGGGAGCAGTACTACTGTGTTCTGTAGGATTGCCATGAGTCAGAGTTGAGAGGACCGCATTTAGTTTTTTGGTCTTTATCATCGGTGACCCCTTGAGGGAGTCTCACACAACTGTACCAAGGAGTCTCGGACACAGGCAAAGGCTGCCAACCCCAGTCTAGCTTTCCACGTGTGCCAGGCAGGTTGTGACCTCAGTGATGGCCTGAGGCTGCTCAGCATCCCACGCACCTGCTCCTTGAGCTCGTTGAGCTGGGCAGTGAGATGGGACACTAGCTTCATGGTGGAGTTGAGCTTGTCCTGAAGAAGCCGGATCTCGTTCTGCTCCCCTTCCCCCTCGCTGCTCACCAGGGACATGGCCCGCATCCGGGGAAACCAGTCCAGGTTCTTGTTCTGAAAAACAGCACTGGTGGGTCAGTTGGCTCAGGTCCAGCGAGGACAGCCTCGTTTGGGAACGTCACGGTGAGGGGGAGGCTGCTGCCACGCCCGGACAGACTCCCTGCCAGGATGTGTCACTGGAAAGTCTGAGCTGACCGGGTCCTCCCCAGTAGTGAAGCCTCGTGCTTTGAGGAACTGCATCTCCGGGAAGGGTCGGGCTCCGTTAGACCACCTCACACTGGTGTCAGGACCATCTGTTTATTCTCCTAATGACCCATGAGAAGCAGAAGGCAAGGCCTCTGAACCCAGGCCCTGAGTCTCCTTCCTTCCTTCCTCCCTCGCCCCATGTCCCATCCTGAAACACACCCCACATCCAGGGAGATTCGAGTCAGACAGATGGCCAACTGAGGATGAGGGAGGCTCTGCTGAGGAGGCCAGCAGTGACATGTGCCTTAGAGGCAAAGCCACCAGTTCCCGGGACAGAAGAGCAGGGAAGCAAGGAGTCACCTAGAAGTTCCTCAGACCAGCAGGTACATCTGTACCCTGCACTTCAAAATACAGGTCTCAGAGAAACCAAACCCTCCTTTTTGTTATTCACTGTTATGTCACTGTGGAAATTGACTAGATCCCTCCTAAGTCTACTATTTTTTTCAGGCTCCTCCTTGGCCTGGGACCACCCAGACTAGCGGAAGCTGCTCTTCCTCCCACCAACAAGCTAGGAAAGGCTCCCCCAAGTAAACCATAGGGCAGAGACGTCATGGAGGGTCTTCCTTCCTCCCACAGGCCTGGGGGCACCACACACACCCTTTGAGGCTGACGGGTTTGCTATGGGCTTTTGCCAACACCACAGCTGGCTCAGAAGAGCAGTGGGCAGCTGGCAGGGCTCCCAGCAGCAGAGGGCTGGCTCCAGCTGCAACCCTACTGGCTTCAACAAGTATCTGCAGCTGTCCGCACCCTTCCCCTAAGCCTCCAGGGTCAGTCGTGCAGACAGATGTGGCCACTCCTCTCCAGGGCCCTGGGATCTAGAAACCTCCACCACGAAGGCTGCTGGTGTGGCAGGAACGCTAACTCCAGAAACACATGGTCTGGGCCCATGGAGATTGCTGCTCACAACCTGGTGCAGCCGCTGCTCACACCTTGATCATCTGAGCCACGTAGCTCTCTGGGCCCGTGTAGTCCGTCTTGTTCTTCACACGGACCAGCACGATGAAGTACAAGTAGTTCCACATGTTGTGCTCAAGCTTGATGTGCTCCTCAAATGACACCGTCTTGTTATCAAACTTGTCCCTCTCCAGACCTGAGGATGCAGAGGGCAAGGGTGAAGCCACTGGGTTTCCAAGAGCCCTGTGGGTTAGGGGGAGGGTCCTGCTGCAAGGGGATCACTGTTGCCCTCATGCTAAGAGGGCTGATGAGCACACTTCTGACAGCCCCCTAGGGCTGTTTAGCCCACTGATGCTATTTAAAGCACCAGTCACTTACCCTCGGAGAGCCTACCCTGCCTGCCACAGCTGCAGCCCATCCAGGGCGGCAGCAAAGGCCTGGGATCCAATGGCAGAATTCCCACCTCAGGGAAGCAGGAGAGGCTGGGTGAGGGATTTCTCCTACAGGCTCCTCAGCCAGGGTGGCTGGTGAGGGGATGAGCGCTTCACACCTGGGGGAGACCAGCCCTGCACTGCAATCAGGACTTAATGGTCTTCAGTAAGTCTTGTGCAGACCAAAGGTTGAAGGAGTGGTTTCTGGGGCCCATCCCCACTCTCCTGTATTATTCCAAACTCATGGAGCTCATGTTCCCCCCAGTTCTGCGATAAGTCAAAGAGGCATCCAGGGACGGTTCCCTGATGGCCAACGGGACTGGCAAGGGCCCTCAGCTGACTTCCCATCCACATGTGGTCCCGGGCCCACCATGGCGTCCGAAAAGCAGAAACCAGGCCTCACCACAGATGAAGCACGTCGTCTTGAGAATCTCCTCCTTCTTCTGTTTCTCACTGCGCAGGTCAGCAAAGGTGTCAATGATCACCCCAAAGATGAGGTTCAGCACGATGATGATGACAATGAAGAAGAACAGGAGGTCGTAGACCACGCGGGCCGGGAAGAGAGACTCCTGCAGGGGCGAGACAGGGGGGCTGGGCTGCAGTCCCCGCTCACCAGCAGGACGGAGGACTCCAGCAGGGGCCCAGGCACCACAGAAGTAAACAAGGGTCTTGGGCTGGGGAGCCATGAAGATGACAGAGTGAACCCAGCCTGACTCCCAGGAGCCAGCACAGCCCCAGATGCTCTACATGTGGATTAGGAAATGGCAGCCTTGGAGAGGCGACCAGCCGGAGACCAAGCCCTGTAGGAGTGAATGTGGGGAGCCGGGACTACAAGTCTAGGCCTGTCCCTGACCCTAACATTGAGTTGCATCTAAAAGCCTCTGCCCCACCCAAAGGGCACCTGGCCTCACATATTCTAGGAGCTGGCTGGAGAGAAGACTTCTCACTCCCACAAGACTGGGGCTGGCAGGCTTATGTTCTGGGAATGCTGGGCATCCCGAGCCCAATCATGAGGTCTCCTTATGAAGCTGATCCCCCACTACCCTCCTGCTGTGGGCTAGGCTACGATCTGACCCTCAGACCAGCCAGTGTGCCAGGCACAGCTCCACCCTGCATCTGACTTCCCAGCAGGGAGCCAAGTGCGGCTTGCAGCGAGCTGGTGGGAATGCCAGAGTGCACTGTGGCAGCGCTATCTCAGCAACAGGGTCCTGGTAGTCAGCGGGGGAGGGGGAGGGGGAGGAGAGAAGACAAAGGGAGGGGGCTTTCTGCAGTGATGATCTACAGGTGGGAAGAGAGGCCACCCAGACTGGCTGTGACCTGAAGCCGACTTCATAGTACTAACAGGGATAGGGACTTTGGGTCACGTGGACTCGAGGGGCAGATAGGGCCAGGGGCACTCACATCTTTAGAGGGCTTGCGGAGAATGTCACCCACACCGCCCCCGTTGCGCAGCCCATGGTTCATGACAGTGACAATGCACATCAGCAGCGTGTCACAGGCCCGCTCCGTGCTGTCCGGCTCCTCGTCCTCTGTGAGCAGAGCGTGTGCTGGTACACCCTGACGGGCAGGCCCGCACCCGCCTCACTCCCACCTGGAGACCTCCCAGACACACTGCCCTCACCTTCCAAGATCTCAGGCACTGAGACTCGTGAGACACAGTCCATCTTGTCCCTGCTACACGTGTCCACAAATGTGGCAGCACCATGTGGCATCCCCAGGGGGATGGCTAGAGGGGGCACATAAGAGTCACAGGGCAATTCAAATGCGCGACCAAATCACCCCTCAGGTCTTGGCTCCAACACCACAGCAGCCAAGAAGCCTTCCCTGATGCTGCCTGCATCCTACTCTGGCCACAAGTGAAGGGTCTTCAAGCCCCAGCTCCCATGGGTTGCACACTGAGAACAGTGAGGGGCCTCTGATCTTCAGCCCAGCACAGAGGCAGCCCCTGCTAATACTGAGCTTATCGTGAATGACAGCCTGCAGGAGGCCCCAGCTTTCTAGCATGTAGCTCCTTAGGGACCTAGAGACCCAAGGCTCTCCTACCCTTTAGTCTGTTTCAGGAATGAGGAAGGAAGGGGGTATGTGTGAATTAGGCCTCCCCACCAACACCTAACAGGACAAGCTGAGGCAAGGGTCCTGGTGGGACATATGCTGTCAAGTCCTGGTCCTGATGCTGGCTACCTGTGCCAGGCAGACCTTGTGGCCCTCACAGCCACCCCAGAGGGAGCCTCCCAGACCTTTGGAGTGGTTTCCAGGCAGCCGGTCAACCTCAACGATGAAGTCATCCTTGAGGAAGAGGAAGCCCACGATGGAGAAGAGGTAGACCAGGATGAGGGCCAGCAGGGCAGTCAGCAGGATGGAGCGGCCATTGCGGGTCACACTCTTGATGACGTTGAAAAGTGTCTCCTCACGGTAGATGAGGTCAAAGAGCTGCAGGGGTGGGTGCAGGGCCTTGAGGGGCTGGGGCCAAGCCACCTCACAGAGGAGCCACTGAACCCCTTTGCCAGCTCCAGTGGTTCCCAATAGCTTCCTCCACTGGAGTTTGTCAAGAGTAACCAAACCAGTCAGTCTGTTAGGGTAGTTTCTCAGAGGAACCTGGCATTCACAAGCCACTAAACGGGGAAGGTGAGAGGTGCAAGGGGCAGGCAAGTGCCAGCCACAGAGGAAGAAGGATGGCCAACTCACAGCACACTACATACCACAGAACACTCTAGGTGCTTCTCCTGCTCACTAATCCTCACAGCTGTTCTACAAGGTAGGTTCTGTTGTTCTCCCCATCTTACAAATGGGGAAACCAAGGCACAAGCAGTTAGAAGTTGCCCAAAGTTTTACAGCTCACAGTGGCCAAGCCAGGATCCAAATTCGAGTGGTCTGGCTCTGCAATGCAAGTCCCACAAATGAACTGGGGAGAAGGATCAGATGGGGGATAGGAGTGGTTGTCGGGGCCCTGAGGGCCAGGCTGGGTTACATGGAGAAGGATTCTGAGAAGTCACTTCTCACAGCCCAGTGGCAAGAGGGCTAGACAGAGGGGCTGGTACTGAGAAACTGCTAGCAAGTCATGTGAACCCCGGCTGCCCACACACCCCTGCCCGGCCCCACCTGCTCAGCGGCCTCACCAGGATGCTGTAGAAGAGTTCGTGGGCAAAGAGGCCCAGGACACTAGTGAGGATGTAGCCCACGTGGTAGAGGAACTCCATGTCCATGACCATGGCCTTATAACCACGGATGAAGGTGCCACGGTTGCCCACGAAGCTCACAACGAACACGATCTTATTGGTCAGCTGGGGATGAGTGCAGAGCACCAAGGATCAGTGCTCATTGCCCACCCTGAGTCTCCCTGACCCTTGCCACCATGCCCACCCGACGCTCAGGCTGACTAGGGTGATATTAATGGAAATGCTTTCAGAAACAAATCTGGGCCCCTGAAAGTCAGAGGAAAAGGCCTTTAGACCCACCAGCTCCGAGAGAAAACTGAGGTACAGATAAAGGAGAATGGGGACAGAGACCACCCCTGGCCTTTACAGTGTTTGAGAAAAAGGTACCCCTTGCCCAAGGTGCTTTATTCCCATATGTCAGGAAATTACTGTAACAGCACATTTCTGATATCTACAATGGGAACAGTGACGTTTGCAGTACACAAGCAGCCCAAGCGCACACAGCAGCCCTGAACTGGTGCCCCAAAGTGCCCCTGCCTGCCTAAGTGCCAGCTGTCCTGTGCCGAGAGAAAGGAGGCATGGAACAGTCCTGTCTGCTGGTCTAGAACAAGCCCAGGATCCCAGCACAGACAGGAGGGAGGGAGGCAGAGTAGTGGCTGCCGGGAAGCTGAGCTGTGACCGCACGTGCGTGAGGGGGTGATGTGGGGGTGGGGCTCCCCACTGGCACTCACATTGAGGGCACCCAGGATGCTGAGCGTGGGCCCGATGCCCAGGTAGTAGATGGAGCGCAGGATGAGAGCCACGAGGAGGGGGCGGATGCTGTAGCGCTTGGTGAACAGGGCGGCAATGGAGAAGCAGATGAGGATCCAGAAGAGCAGCGAAATGAGTGGGGAGTCCAGCACGCCTAGGGGCCGGGACAGGGGGTGGGCGGGCCAGCTTAAGGCAACGCAGCCCCAACACAGGCCCAGAGGCCCTGAAAAGCCACTTCTTCCAAGAAGCCTACCCTATTACAAGTTTCCAGTTACCTGGTTTTAGCCACCTCCTCCTACCTGCATCTCTACGCCTAGGTGGGGGGCCCTATCCAGCTGCTACTATGGAGACGTCGACTCACACTGTCTGCATTTCGTTTCTGGCTCACGTATCTATAAGTGTGTGTCAACACGTACACATAAGTGTGATATGTGTTTATCAGTGTATGTGTACCTGTACATGCAAATATGCATCTCCAACTCACTCAAAGCCCCGCCCAGTCTGGTCCAGAGGTCCAGGACCCTGCCTGTGTCTCCATAGTCAGTGCAGAGCCCTGGGTGCAGTGCAGGGTACCCTCCTTACCCCCTTTCACATCTGATCCCTTCAGAGCCTGGCCAGACCCAAGGCTCTGCCCTCACCTGGGAGGGGAATGTGGTTGACTCCAGGCCCGGCCCCTGCCTGCCAGCCGTGCAGCCTCACCTGTGGATGCACCCTCAACATATGGATAGAAGAAGGCAATGATGATGTTGATAAAAACGGCCAGGTTGAAGGAGATGCTCCCCCACAGCGTCATGCGACGGGAGAACCAGTAGATCAGCGGCATGCCTGGGGAGGGGATGGCAGACAGCTATCAACTTTCTGTCCACCCTACCCCGGCCCCACTGCCCTCAAGAACTCCAGCCAGATTTCCAAAGGGAAAGGTGTTTTCAAGAGCGAGACAGGCGGCAATGGTGGGCTTCCGGGCACCCACCAGAGGGGGCACCAGTGAGTAACCCCAGGGCCCCGCCCCCCGCCCGCGCGGTTCCTTACTGCGGAGCTTCCGCTGCCACTCCATCTCGTTGTGCAGGAAAGAGGACTGGTCGAAGAAGTCGCTCACTTTGCTGCCCTGCTCGTCCTGCTCGGTGGTGGTGAAGAGCCGGTGCTTGGTCTCCTCGGTCAGGAACTGGCAGATGCTGGGCACCGGGAACACGATCTGCTCCATGGTGCGGTCCTGCCGCACAATCTGGGGGCACACCTGGGGCGTCACATCTGCACACAAGGCCCTGCACTCACGCCCACCCCGGCCGCCCTCGGGCCCCACCTCGATCTGGGAAGTGTGGCTCTCATAGTAGGCCAGGGGGTCCTCCTCCTCCTCTGGTGCTGGTGCTGAAGACTTGAGCATCTGAGACAGCTGCTTGTTGTTGAGGCTGAGCTGGGGAGCAGGAGAGCTGAGGTCAGGCTGGCAGTGACTGCAGTCCAGCCTAGCATCTAATTCCCTCCCAGGGCCATCCCTGCCATGCCTGTGCCCAACTTGAGTCTAGCTCTGAACGACTCCCCAGTGTGCTGGCACAACTGGGGCCCAACCTCCAGGGTCTGATTGAGAGTAAAAACCATGTCTGGAAGATCTCATAGGGTCAGCCTGCCCAGATGCAGCCTTGGTCCTGCTTGAGGCTTCCAGACACACCCCAGCTTGGCTCCCACTCCAATTTGTATCCCTGGACCCCAGTTTCTCTCCTGCCTTCTTAAGCCTCGCCCCCAGCTCTAGCTCCACCCCGCTCAGTTACAGGCCTGCCTCTAGACTGCAGCTCTACCTTGCGTGCCTGGCTCAGACCTCTGCTCTGGATTCTAGCTACCCCTCAGTTCTCAGCCCTGCCCTCATCCTGGCTCTGCTCTTGTGTCAGAGCCCTCGGTTCCCAGCTCCATCCCCGGATACCAGTCCCCTAATCTCCTATCAGCCCCACCCCTAAGTCAAAGCCACGCCCCCATGACCAGTCCTGCCCTTGGGCACCCACCATGGAAGAGATGCCCTCAGCCTCTTCCTCCTGGATGCGTTTTACAGGCTTCAGCAGGTGCTGCAGCTGTTTGTTGTGCCTGGAGAGCTGAGAGACACAGCAGAGCAGTCACGGGCCGGCATGGCCACTGGGGTCGTGGTCGATGGGGCAGGGAGCCACCGCGTGTGACTGGTACCTGCAGCGCCAGGATGTAGATGTTGTGGCCCACTTCCCGTGGGCTCACCTCCGAGTTCTCCCGCTCCTCCTCCTGCAGGTAGGCCTTCTTGATGACATCCACCTAGTGAGACAGCACCTGCTCAAACGGCCTCTCCTTGGGTGGAAAGGCATGCTGGGCCCTACTCCCTGTCCACTTGCTTATTATCACTGCCCGACCCGCCCACCGGCCCAGCCTCACCAGCTCCTGGGGCCGCAGGCTGATGAGGATGCGCTCAGCGTTCTCACTATCATGCCGGCTCTCCATGAGAGCCAAGAGCAGCTTGGAGGCATTGTCCTGGGGATAGCAGGGTGGCCACAGTCTGAGGGTCCCACCATGTCTGCCACCACCCTCTTGCCGCTAGCCCATGCCCATCCCCCAAGGGAATGCTGACAAGTGTACTGCATATCCAGCACTGTGCCTATCTCTTCACCCACGGGCTCCTTTATTTCTACCTGTGGCAAGCACACTCAGCTCCCCAGACAGCAGACTCACACAAAGGAGGCCCTTAGGTACACCAGAACGCACTTCTAGAGTAAACGAGTGTCCAGCAGGGTTGCCCACAAGTTCACTCTTGTGGACACATAAACATGTACATGCTACACACGTGTAACCTCCACACACTACCAGATGCATCAGTGTACACACAACACGTGATAACCACATCACACACACATCAATTCCCCATAAGCTGCACCTATCATACACTGCTAACAGCACACACATCACACACACGCCCTGCATACACGTGGACCTGCCTGGCCCTACCTTGAGCTGCAGAACTAAATCCATGCGGTACTTGCACAGGGGGCTGATGTCATTGAGAATCAGTGCAGTGATGATGTCTATGCCATTGGACTCATGAGTCACAATGCAGGTCTGGAAGGTGGGGGACACAGGGCCAAGGCCCCCTCAGACTTACGGCCACTCCAAAGACCCCCTAGCCCAAGCCCCATTCCCCACCCACCACCACCCTCCCGGTGGCCCCAGTAGCTCACCTGGTTCTCATGGCATGGGCCCTGGCAGTACTCAGTGAGGGTCTCCAGAGTCTGGATGACCAGGCCCACGTTGTCCTCATTGATGTAGAGCCCCAGCAGCCCCAAGCCACCCGTGGTGCTGCCACACATGATATCCAAGAACTGCAGCGTCTCGCACACCAGGTTGTAGTTAGTCTTGTTGTTCTGACAGCGCAGGAAGTTCTGCGGGACACAGGAGGGGTGGGCATGGGGCAGCTCCAGCAGGGAGAAGGAACTGGCCAGGACCAGTTTGCAGGAGTGGAGAATCACCAGCCACAGGGCATTGCTGCCCGGGCTGGACAGCAGGGCTGGGGCTAGATGCTGGTTGGGTAGCAGGTGGGGCAGTGTCACCATGGCACTCACCTGCAGGTCACGGTTGTGGTTCTCGCACAGCAGCTGCAGGAAGCGCAGGATGGGCTGCATGATGAGCACAGATGTGCCCATCTCGTTGCTCTGCGCACGCTCCCCCACCTCATGCCCCCGGCGCAGGCTGGAGCCCAGCGAGTAATGGGATGGAGAGCCAGGCATGGAGAAGGAGGCCACGCGGCCTGCGGGGCAAGGCCTGGTAAGACCAGACCCTCATGCCCGTTCCCACCCCAACTCCCTCACCCTTTGGATCTTGCTCCACGCCCCCAGCCTTATCCCTTCCCTGCACCCTCTGACCCTGCCCGTCATCCCACGCTGTACTCCGTGCCCCCTGAACCTCTGACCCTTGGCAGCAGGATCAGGCTCGTGATCCTCGCGAGGCTGGTTGCCCAGGTCACTCATGTTGACAGTCACTGTGGACTTGGTCTCCTGCTGGGCCCGCTTCATACGGTCATGCAGCACCTTGAAGAAGCGCTCCGACTTCTTGTCACTGGTCATCAGATTGTAGAAGGATTTCTGGGGGTGGTTGGTAGGATGGAGGCAGCCTTAGTACTAGGCCTGGCCCCAAAGCTCTGTCCTGTGCTGCAGAACAAGGAAAGGGGCAGGCATGCCCAAACCAGAGCAGGCTGGTGGCAGAGCCCTGTAACTCGGGGGACGAAACAGGAGAAGACAAGGCCTGGGAAGCCAAATGGTGGAGGCCAAGGTGGTGGAGGGCTGCACCAGCCTCTGACCAGCCCCTGCTTCTGCCCTCACCCCGAGGGCTCCCACAGATCAGCCACATGGATCCCCCTCAAGCAGGGGTCGATGACCCAGTAAGCAAGCTAAGCATGGGCTTACTAGTGCTTACTGACTAATCTGTAGGGAATGATTTTACATGTTTTCACCACATCAAAGATTCCGCTTCTAAGGATGGCCAGCATCTGTCTCTCTCCCAGCCCTACAGCGTCTTCCTGAGAATCAAAGCTTCTCTCCACATTTACAATTCCTGACAGGGACCAAGTGCCCAGCAAGCAGGGTCTGCACAGGCTTAGTTGTGCTTTACTTATTTGTAGTGAACTGTTTCACATGATTTTCATCACCTCTTTGAAAATCACGTGAAACTGTTCACTACATATATAAGTGAGCACAGTAAGCCCATGCAGACCTGGCCTACTGGGCTATCTGTCCCTGACCTCCTGTCTAAGTCAGGTCCCTCCTCTGCTCAAGACCCCGCAGTGGCCCTCATCTCACCTAGAGAGAAAACCACATCCTCCCAGAACTCGTGAGGCCCACATGACAACTGCTCCCCCTCACACTCCATATCCCCCACCTGCCCTGTTGCCCCTACTCTCACTACTCCAGCCACGTCCCTCTGTGACTTTGGCACTGGCCGCAGTTCCACCCTGGGCATTCTTCCCTGGCACGTCCACAGCCTTACTGCCTCCTCCAGGCTTTTAGTCAAACCTTCCTTGCTCAGGGCTTTCCTGATCACACCATTTAAAATGACCCTCCCCTATCCCTCCCCAAGCCTCTTGTCTGATTCATCACCATCTAGGATGTGTTTACCAAACTGCATAAGGATTATGTTTAGTCACTGACCCATACCTCTGCTGAGATTCAAGCACCAAGAGAATACAGGTCTCTGTCTCCTTTTGTTCCCTGCTGAACCCTCAGTGCCTAGAACACTGCCAGGCACACAAAAGGCACCAGTGTGGATATACGGAATGAATAAATGACAATAAAGACATCAAAGAAGGCTTCCTGGAGGAAGTAAACCTAGCACTAAGTACCAAAGGTTGAGGAGGCTGTAGAGGAGGAAGGAAAGAGGTCTGAGCAGACGCTAAGAGGCAAGAATGAGAGGCAGGATGTGAAGGGACAACACACTTGGGCTGACTGGAACAGACAAGCATGCAGGGATGCAGAGGGGCCGCGTGACAGAGCAGCAAGTAGATGCAGCAGATGATGCCTGCCAACAGGCAGTTGAGACTTGCACTGGCTGCTAGCGCCTCAGCCCTGCAGCCAAGCCCCTATGGCCTCAGTGACTCTTGACACATCTTGCTTGTCCCACTTCCTGAGTAGGAGGTGCCCACCCAAGGGAAGTGAGCGCTGGCACCCCCACCCCCACCCTGCCTCACCTGGATCTCAGTGTTGCCACCATCCAGCAGGCGAATGGCCAGACCAATGCTCTCCTGGAAGATCTTCTCATTCTTGGTGCTGGTGATGAGGTCACACACCAACTTGGTGGCCCCCTCCTTGTCCAGCCGGCACTGGGTGGCCGAGATGGCTGACCAGTCCTGATCCAGGCCTAAAACAGACAAGGGGGTCACTTGAGCGGGCCTGGTGGGGCGAGAAAGTGGAAGAGACAGCCGGGGACAGTGGTCACCCAGAGGCACAGCAGAGGCAGACAGTACTCACCAGCACTCATGGGGTCTGGCAGGTCCCCCCGTGAGCTGGACTTCCGGTTCTGGAGGTAGTTCTGTAGCAGCATCTTGCGTAGCTGGTTGCCCTGCGGGAAGATGGGTATGAGACCCACACAGTGGACACAGGGCAACAGCTGCTGGTCAGCCACGTGGACACGTTTCAGCTTTAACGGCTGGTCCATAAGCCCCGGTCCTGAGATCCTGGGCCCACCTGGTCAGCTGCCTAGTGTCCAGCCTGCTGGGGCACTCACCCGGTCCCCGTACTTGTTCTTCTTGAGCAGCATTTGCTGCAGGGTCCGGAGCACCTTGATGCACAGCTTCTCCTCGGACTCCATGAGGTCCTTGGTGTGCTGAATCAGCCTGCGCCAGCACAGAGGGCATGCTCAGGGCTGCCCTCGCAGCCCCTTCGCCGCCCCAGGCAGGCACACCCCAGGCCCTCTGAACCTGAGGCCCCCACCCTGCCCAACCAGGCCGGACGCACTTGGACAGGAAGCCCCCGCTCTCGCAGCGCTGGTAGGCCTCACTGCCCTCCAGGAAGAGCAGCTCTGGCCAGTGCAGCACATCCACCAGCACAGACAGCTCGGCCTGCACCAGGGGCTTCAGCCGCTCCTCCAGGGCTGTGATGATGTCCTGCGGGGGCAGGACAGGGTCACCTTGGGCAGGAGGCAGGCTGCCCAGGCCTGAGACATACCCAGGGCTCCAGTCCCCTGGGTCCTGAGCCTGTGAGCCCTAAGTCTCGCTGAGAGCCGGATGTGTCTGAAGCATGGGAAACAGGGGGACTAACACAGTCAGAGGGGCAAGCCCCAAATCCACAGAGCTGCCCCAGACACGGTCTCTGTCTGCTCAGGACCCATAGCTGGGAGTCTCAAGCCCTGACTTTTCTCCTAGCCCTTCCTCTGTGTGACCTTGGGCAGACTCCTTGCCCACTCTGGGCCTCAGTCTCCTGACTTTTGGAGGTAGTAACCCCATCACATCCCCGCCACAAGAGACAAGACAGCAGGCAGGAGTGTGTGACATGAACAGGAAGGTGCTGTCAGAAGTTAGAGGTGGTCCCAACCTCCTTCATGAGCTCTAGTCCCTACTAGCAGGGCCCCTTGAATGACACCCCTCAATCCCCTGCCCGATGCGTGCCCCTAGCAGCCTCCAGGGAGGTGACAAATAACTAGCCCCTTCTTGGGGAGGTGTGCACAGTACAGAGAGGGATACCCTCAGAGAACCTGTCCTTCTGAAAGGGAGAACTGCCCAGCCAACCACACAGTCCCTACTGCAGGTTCCAGGCAGCAAAACAGGCAGCGGCGTATTAGGGAGCAGGCCCACCTGCAGCTTCTCAATGATGTTCTTGTAGTCCCACTGGTTAGCGGTGGGGGTGACTCGGGGGAAGGCCCGCGTGGCCGCCTTGTAGTTGGATGCGTTCCGCTGGGCAGCCAAAGCACAGCTGATGCCACTGCTGAGCAGTGAGCTGATGTGGGCATCCAGGTCCATGGGCAGCAAGATGGCCCGACCCTTGGCTGAGCAGGGAGAGGGGGAGTGTGCTGGAGGGCTTGATGTGACAGCTCAGCCAGGCAGAGAGCCAGGCTCAGGGTTCCCGGACTCTGGGCAGGTGAAACTAAACATATGGGGGACAGGAACCCTACCCTGGGTCCCACCTGAGAGACTGTGGGAGCTTCTTCCTCTTTGGGGGCTAAGAAGAGGAGTTACTGCCTCTTAAGAGTCTCTGGATACAAACAGTTACTGTGTCAGGCTGCTAACCAAAAGACTGGAGGTTCTAGTCCACACAGAGGTCCCTCAGAAGAAAGGCCTGGCAATCAGCATGGAAAAGCCTCATGAGACACAGTGCTACTCTGCCACACATGGGTTGCCATGAGTAAGAACTGACTTGATGGCAACTGGTTAACTGGTTTCTGCATCTTGGTTCCATCCTGGTTCCCCCTTGACTCCTCCCCTCCTGCCCCCAACATTCCTCCTCCCCTTCTCTAGTCATCTACAGGCCTCCCTCTTGCCTGATGCTATTTGCAAGTAACAAGGAAAAAAACCTCTGGCTGAGGAATGCCCGCCCAACCCCAGCCAGCCTGCCCCTTTCTCTCAATCACAGAGATGCCAGTTAGACACTAAGAAGGACTTACTGAGAATCCCCCCAGAGGCAGGTGATGGTTGAGTTTAAGGATAAGGTCTGGACTTGGAGGGCAGACACCCCTGTGTGAAGGGAGGCAGGGTCAGGGGCTGGCCATGCCCCAGCACACTCACCCACCATGGCGAGGGTCCGGATGCAGGCCTCCACGGAGCCCTTGTGCTGCTGTTGCAGCCACGGGCACTCGAGCAGCCGCGTGGTGGATTGCAGCAGCTGCACCACGATCGTCTGGTGTGTCTGCAAGAGGCCACACAACTGCTGCTGCAGCCCAGTCCACTCCACCTCGGGCAGCCCAGACCCAGGGACAAGGCCTCCGCCAGCTGCCGCATGCCTTGGTGCCAGTCGGGAGAGAAGTACCCCCTTTCCCGGAATTCAGCAGTACACAACCTGCCCAACTGTAGCTGGGAGCCCCGTTAGTGAACCTCCCTGCCCCCCACCAAGTTCACAGCCCTCCTACTGACTCTTCCTTGTCTTTCTTTGAAATTTTTTGACTAAATTAATAATGTTATAATCAGGTGGTGTATTTATATGGTTCACGAATCAAAAGGCTTTATAAAAAGATATACTTGAATGAGTCTCACCCCACCTTTGTCCCCATTGCCTCTACTTCCACACCTTGCCCTGGGGCTAACGAGAGGAAGGGAAAGTGGGCACAAATAACCAGGTCCTATGGCCCCAAAGGAAACCCTGATGATGTAGTGGTTAAGTCCTACTGCAGTTAATTAGAAGGCTGGGAGTTCAAACCTGCCAGATGCACCTTGGAAACTCCATGGGGCAGTTCTACTCTGTCCTATAGGGTCATGATGAATCAGAATTGACTTGACCACAAAGAGTTTGGGGGGTTTTTGGTTTGTTTGTTTGGTGTCCCTAAAGGAAACCCTGGTGGCATCGTGGTTAAGAGCTATGACTGCTACCCAAAAGTTCAGCAGTTTGAATCTAGCAGGTGCTCCTTGGAAACTCTGTAAGGCAGTTCTACTCTGTCCTGTGGGGTTGCTATGAATCAGAATTGACTTGGTGGCAGTGGGTTTGTTTTTCTGGTTGGGTGGCCCTAAAGGTAACCATGGTGATGTAGGTCTGGAATCTGTGAACTGATCAAAGGATGGTGACTTGCCCTTTCTGTCAAATTTCTGTTTATTACCAGAGATTTTCCACATACACAGACCAAGTTTCCATGGCTGAGTTTTTGGAAGTAGATCCCCAGGTCTTTATTCCAAGACATCTTTGGGTGGAATCAAACTGGCAGCCTTCTGGTTAGCAGCTGAATACATTAAGCACTTATACCAGCCTCCTCCTCCCCACAATCTACAGGCCTCTCCTGTCTGACACCACCATCACCTGGGCAGTGCCCGAGACCTCTGGAGTCACATTCTTCTGACTCCTGCTGTGGCTCCACTGTCCATGGCACTCACTACACCCACCGCATCTGTGGCAATTTAAGTGCTGCCACTTGGCCTTGCCATGCATGATCCACCATGCCCACTGAATTTAAAACTTCCTATTTTATAGTGCAGTTCCCACTATAATCCTGACCCACAGAAAGCATAATATCACTGTTTTGAGCTGCAAGACATTGAGGAAATTCATTACACAGCACAGATAACTGATACACATTTCTTTAGGCAGCATAAGGAAATCCGAACACATACATATTCTGACTTCCCTCTTCCCTACACAAAAGCGGGCCAGGAGCTCACCTGCAGAGAGGTGCTGTTCTCAGAAAATGGGGAGCTGAAGAAGGCATTGATGGTGTCCAGCACAACGGTCAGCACATACTTTTCCAGAGTGGGGTCAGCCAGGCGCTTCTCACGCTTACTGCAGACCTGGAGTGAGAGCAGGAGATGCCTGGCTGAGCCAACACACGGTGCCTGTCTGCTCCCACCCTCCTAGAAGACTGCCTAGGCCCACGCAGCCCACCTCTAGAACTAGGTCCCACAGGAACTGACCCTAGCCATGTCCAGGGTGAAGTTCTCAAAGAGAGTCCAGATGTGGTTGCTGGTGTAGATCTCCTTCATCTCCACCTCCGTGTCCACGTAGCAGTGGTTCACAAAGTTCACATAGGCCATTTTCACCTGGGCAGCCAGGGCGGGAGGCAGGGTCACAAGCAGTGTTACACTCAGCCTCTGTCTCACCTCACCTCGCCGAGTCCTCCCCCGGCCTCCCCCTCGCTCCACTGCCCCATGTCCCAATCACCCTCACCCTGCACCTCCCTCTTCGTCTCCCAGCACAGTCCTCTGACTTCCTCCTCCCTCCTCCCTCTGTAGCCCTCCTCTCCCCTCCCCTCCCTTCCAGCCATCTCTCCCATTGAATCTGCATGTGGACACACACACGGGCCCACCTCGGTGATGCAGTCCTCATGTGTCACTACAGACACCACATCCTCCAGGGGCAGCAGGGAGGTGCACTTGATTTCCGTGTAGACGTTCTTGCCCTCGGCACAGGCAGCCAGCAGGTCTACCAGGGAGATGTGGTACATGAGGGGGCTGTGGTCCTCCACGCCGTCCCGGGCTGCCTTCATCATGTCCAGCAGGTGGGCCAGTGAGGCCTTGTCATTGTAGAACACGACCACATCATCACCCGCGTTGGTCAGCTGCAAGAGAATGGGACATGTCAAACCCTCTCAGCCTGCCAGACCATGGACCCCCACCCCACTCCTATGTCTGACACTCAGGAAGATGCTCCCATGCCTAGAATTTTGGGGTTCTCTGGCCCTCAGGGGTCTAGGCTGATGTCTCAGATCCTCTGCCATCAAGGACACCAATTTCTCAACCTAGAAAGAGGCCCCTTCTCACCTCTTCCAGGAAGCCCTTTCTAATCCCAGTCTGCCCGGCTCACCCCTTCCTCCCCTGTGCTCCACAGCTATAATTTAAACCCTCATGAAGCACAGGTCATCTTTCTTCTGCTAGCAATTAGATTATTCACAGTAATACAATAATAGCAAGTAGTAATTCACACTGCCCAGCACTTCCAGCACATTGGTGTCTCATTTATTACGTCCTTGGCCCCACGTTAGTGGTTGCTTCTTTCTTCCCCCAACACTGTAAGATACTCAAGGACAGAAACATGTCTGCTAGAGATTTAGACCCAGTCCTTCATCCTTCACACCTTAGTTAACAAATGTTTACTGAATACCTACTATGTGCTGGACACTGGGGCTCAAGTGATGACCACAAAGGACGTGGTCCCTGCCTGCTGACACTTGGGCCAGGTACTTATACTCAACTGACTCTCTCCAGGCATACCTACTCCTTGGCACACAGTAGGCGCTGTGTGAACTTTAAATGAAGGATAAAGGAATGAGTACTTGAGCTCTTTCAGGTCTTTTGTTTGAGTTCTTTTAGGTACCTTGCCTCAGCTCTACTGGGTTCCTGCTTGAGCTGTGCTAGGCCTACAGCCTGAGTTCTACTAGAGCTACAACTTGAGATTCCTCCTCACAGCCTCCCCACCTGAGTTCTCCTTTTCTGATCTGCTGTTTGACTTCTGGAATTCCTAGTGATGTAGTGGTTAAGTGCTACAGCTGCTAACCAAAAGGTTGGTAGTTCAAATCTACCAGGTGCTCCTTGGGAACTCTATGGGGCAGTTTTACTCTGTCCTATAGGGTTACTGTGAGTCAGAATCAATTCAACAGCAATGGCCTCAGCCTGGTTTGGTTTGCCTCTGACTTCTCTAACTCTGTGACACTTTGAGTTCTTTCTCCGTGGCCCACTGCCTGAATCCCAGTGTCCTCAGTTCCCCAGGCAGCTAGTGTCCCCTTTGACTGCACCCTCACCTCAGTCATGATCATGTCCTGGCACTTCTTGACGTACTTGCCCTCCGCCTTGATGACAGTGTGCAGGAAGTCCAGGTACTGCACGTGGCGGCCGTGCGTGGCCAGCAGGTGTACAAAATGCTGCAACACAGGCTCGCTGATCTCAGAGCACAGCTGGTAGTTGTTCAGAAAGATGTGCTGCATGGTCTCTGCCTCCAGGAGCTGTGGGTAGTGGGGTGAGGCATCAGATGGGTCCAGGCCCCTCCCCCCAGGAGCCCTCAGTCTGGTGCCTCACCCCTGGCGTGAGGAAAAGGTGCAGGTGCTTGTGCAGCAGGGCCTGGTTGCCGGGGTTCCCTGCACAGAATTTCTGCAGGAACTGGTGTGTGTAGCGCAGGATCTCCATCATCTTGGCATCACCCTGGGTGCAGAGACAAGGTGAGAGGGTGCTGAGCGGGACACAGTGGGGAGGGGAGAGGGTGCTGGGCTGGGCACAGTGGGAAGGGGAGAAGGTGCCGGGCTGGGCACAAAGAGGTAAGGAGTAGGTACTGCGCTGGACTCAAGGAGGAAGGCCAAGCCAAGTCTAGGTCCAAGCTCAGAAAGGTGTAGAGGCCAAGTTTAAGGTGAAGGCTGGGCTTCCAGGTTAGGAGTTGAGGGTCAGAGGTGGAGATGAGACTGGCTGAGATCTAATGAATATGGAGGGGAGGGGCAAAGGCAAGAAGTCAGGGTCCGGAGTCAGGGTCAGGTTTGGGACATATCAAGATTAAGGTCAGTCAAGGTGATTCAAGGTGAGGGGTTGAGAGTCACAGGCTGAGATGAGACTAAGATTGCCATCAAGGTCCAACATGAGTCTGCGGACCGGTCAGGCCAAGAGGTCAAGGTGAGGCTAGGGTAAGAAATCCATGTGAGCAGTCAGGGAAGAATGAGGCCACAGTAATGTCTTGGGTCAACAAGAGACTAGGGCCAGATTAGGGTCAAAGTGGTTAAGACGGTTAAGAGTTAACGGTCAAAATCTGAAATGAGGCTGAGATTTTCAGGGTTAGGTTGGAGTGTGGGAGGCAAAACTGGGGTCAAGAAAAGAATCAGGGTGAGGCTGGGATCAAAGCAAGGTCAAAGTAGATCATAACGAGAAATAGAGGGTCAAAGGTTGAGATAATGATAAATTGGGTTCAGAGGTAAAGGTGTGTTTGGAGACGGATCTAAGCATTTCACTGATCATTCATTTAAGCCTCAGTACAACTCTATTAAGTAGGTAGGTATTGCACGGTTTAAGAGCTACAGTATGCTACAACTGCTCACCAAAAAGGTCAGCAGTTCCAATCCACCAGCTGCTTCCTTGGAAACCCTATGGGACAGTTCCACTCTGTTCTACAGAGTTTCCCTGAGTCAGAATAACTTGACAGCAATGGAGGTTTTTGGGTTATCAGTATCCTTGCAGCCCCAGTGGCACAGCGGGGAAGAGCTTGGCTGCTAACCAAAACGTCAGCAGTTCAAATCCACTAGCCACTCCTTGGAAACCCTGCAGGGAAGTCCTACTCTGTCCTATAGGGTCGCTATGAGTAGGAATGGCCTCAGTGGCAACAGGATTGATTTTTGGATTGGGTCTCAGAGGGACAGGTCAGGTTAAAATGTCAAAGTGATGCTGTGATAGGTTGAATTAGACTGTGCAATTCGGGTCAGATCAAAGTTCAGGACTGGCCTGAGAGATGAGAGGTTAGAAGTCAAATGTCAGGACAGGGATGACCCTTGGTGGTACCTTGTCATAGGGAATCTGCAGCAGGTCCAACATGACCTTGTGGGCATCCATGTTCTTGAGCAGCCTCTGCTGCTTCTTCCTCATCTGCTCCCCAACGCCACACATCTTGTTCAGCCGCTCCAGGATCTGGAGGGGAGAAGGGTGAGCCCAGAGCCCCTTGCCTCCTTCTCAAGCTTCCTCTCTGCCCAGTACAATCCCAGGGCTGGTGAGTCTCCTGCCCACCACAACCAAGTCCCAGATAACATCAGAGACAGGAAGGAGAAACCAAAGCCATGGCTGCTGAATTACATCATCACAACCAGTCAAAGAAGCACTAAAAAACCCAAATCTACCCATGGGAATAAAGACAGCAATATGACTGTGAAATGGAATTTCATTAAATTCCTGCAGTTTTAAAATAATCCCATCTGGGCCTTGGTGGAGTTGTTTCTAGCATGCAGGTAAAGCTGGATGATGCCTCTTTTAAGGGCCAGTGGCCAGCAGATGGGGAGGTGGGAAAGATGGGCCTTGGGGCCAGTGGGCTGCGGACCCTATAAGGCCCTCGCCACTTACACCCTTGACGATCTGATAGTTCTCACTGCTCTTCTCCCCAGGTGGGTGTAGAAAGCCCTCCTCATCTGTGGGTCGCTAGAAGCACAGAGAAGATCTGGGTTCAGCCAGGCCCAGCCCTTGTTGACGGGGTCCTGCCCCAGCCCCCTGCAGCCCCGCTCACCTCCTTCTTGTCTTTGGTGGCACCTGCCTCCACCTCCTCTCCCTTGCCACTGCTGCCCTTTTTGTCCACCCACAGCTCTGACTTCTCCACCATAGTCCGCAGCCGATCCAGCTCTGACTTGATCACCTTGTAGTTCTCCACATCCTGGGCTGAGATCAGCAGCTGCACCTGAAGGTCAAGGGCAGGGCTGGCTAGGAGACCCAAGTCCACTGCTGCTCAGAGAATTCCCAGCACCGTCCCTCTTCCAGGTCTCACTCCTGGTGTCCCCCACCACCACCTGCACTCTCCACCCGGCCTAATCCTCCTTAGTGTTTACAATCCCGCCAGAAGCCCACCTCCTCCAGAAGCCTTCCCTGATGGCCCCATGCACTCTCTGCCCTGAGCTGACACACCACCTGGCTTCAGTTACTCACTGACTCGTGTCACACACTGTTGCTGTGGCCTCTCACTTGCTCACTCAGACCCCACATGGGGCAGGGCAAAGCATACTGGCATCACTGAACACTGGCTAAAGAGTCCCCTAGAGACCTGGGCCTGAGTCTGGATCCGTCTATACTGGCCCTGGGCCAGTGGGTAAGTAATGAAGGCTCCCTGTGTCTCAGTTCCCTGCCAAGTACAAGTGAGCACTCAGTGCCTAGTACACAGTTTTAAAAATATAAAAATAAAAATAAAAATAAAACACCAGTACCACTGAGTTGATTCCAACTCATAGTGACCCTACAAGACAGTAGAACTGCCTCCAGAGGAGTTTCAAGGAGCACCCAGCAGATTCAAACTATCACCTTTTGGGTTACCAGCTGGAGGTCTTAACCCACTACACCACTAGGTTTCCTGGTACACAGGTAACCAAAAACCAAATCCACTGCCACTGAGTCAATTCACACTCACAGTGACCCTATACACAGCATAGAACTGCCCCACAGAGTTTCCAAGGAGCACCTGGCAGATCTGAACTGCTGGTCTTCTGGCTAGCAGCCAGAACCCTTAACCACTGAACCACCAGGGTACACAGTTAGCACTCAGTAAATGTCAGTCTCGTCCCTATTCATATAGATAGTACACAGGAAGTTGTCCAGACTATATGACATCACACTAAAAACTAGTCACCCTTAGTGAGGGCTCTGTGGCAAGCACGATTCAAAGCCCTTCACTGCAGTGTATTTAGCATAGTTGGCAAACTTGAAGGTTTGCACACAGTACATCCTAAGAAACTGTGGACTGCACCAGGCCCTGAGCCAGGATGGCGGGAGACAAAGGTGGCCAAGACTTGGTCCTCACCTTTAACAAGCTTTAAAACAAAACTAAAAGTCAACCCCAACTCACAGCAATTAAGCTCCTCAGGGTTTATATGGCTGGTGTTTGGGAGGTAGCCCTACATCTGTTTTCCAAAGTACCTCTGGGTGGACTTGAACCTCCAGCCTTTTGGTTAGTATCTGAGCATGGTAACAAGTGCATCACCCAAAGATTGCTTAAGGAGTGCAAAATAAAAAAAAGACACTACTGCCATCAAGTCCACTCCAAATCACAGCAACCACATGTGTTACACAGTAAAACTGCTCCATAGGGTTTTCTGGCTGTACTCTCAACGGGTGCAGACTGCTCAACCTTTTCTTCTCTGATACCACTGGGTGAGTTCAATCTACCAACCTTACGTTAGCAGCCAACTGCAAACTGCTTGTGCCACGCTGGGCTGCATCTGAAGTCCCCCCAAGCCTACGTCTAGTGTCCAGCAAAAACCTAATAGTGATCCAAGCAGGGGTTCAGGGTGCTCAGGTGCAGGGGAGGGAGGGTGGTGGCACCTGCTTGAAGGTCTGCATGGCCTCCTGGCGCTGGCTGAAGTGCTTGAAAAGCAGCTGCAGCGCACCCGAGACCAGGGGCGCATAGTCGTGCATGGTGAGGTGGATGAGCACGCGCAGGAACATGCGGCCGCCCTCGTCGTCCACCTCCAGCATGCTGCTCGTCTTCCTGCAGACAGGGAGCACGGGGGTGCAGAGCGTGGGTGGCAGGCACCCTGCTGCCTGACGTGGGCAGGGGCAGCTGGCCCTGCTGCCCATTCAGCAGATGCATTACCCAGTACAACATTTATTCAAAACACCTTTTCCCTCAAGTACTGCATCTTCATTGAGAACTGTCTATATAAGACTTAAACGAACAACAACTACTCTAAAGCACAGATGAGAAGGTTGGGGCAGGAATTTTAAGTCAATGGGAATCTAACAATAGACATAACAAAAATGTTGACACCATGTGATCAATGTAACCAATGTGTCAGATCTTACTGTCTAGAAATTGCTGAAAGGGAGCAGATTTTGCTATGCATATTTTCACCAAAAATAAAACAGAGTATCAATATAAAAAAAAAAAAAGACACATTTTCTCATTAGCTTGTTAAAAAGCCACTGCCTCCAGCGCCTACCCTAGTAACCCCGTGTCCCCTGGGAGCCCACAAGGCTCCCCTTGATTAAACAGTTGAAGCAGGCGTTCTGACCTGGAGCCCACAGACCTCAAGGGGATTCAAGGACAGAAGTCAGGTCCATGAACCAAAAAACCAAACCCACTGCCATCAAGTCAATTCCGACTCATAGTGAACCTACAGGACAGAGCAGAATTGCCCCAGAGAGTTTCCGACGAGCACCTGGTAGATCCAAATTGCCAATCTTGTTTTCGTGGTTAGCAGCCATAGCACTTAGCCACTACACCACCAGGGTTTCTAAGGTCTGTGAACAGAGACTGGGAAAAATGACATCTTTGTTTTTACCAACCTCTACCAACCATGAGGAAGGGAAGAAGCAAGCTGCAGTGTAGGGTATTAGTGGTACCCATGACTGTCACCAAGAGAAACCACTGATGTTTGCACATCACCTTGGAGTTGTTACAGAAATCATGAAATGGAATTGACACTCATCACAACCTCAAGGCATGGTACTAATCCCACCCGTGATGCAGCTTGCTAATGAGTATGTTAATAAACAGGCCACGTGTAACTGTCACTTCGAATTTGCTTTTTCAATATTTTGATAACTATATTTCAGTGTTGTCGGTTTCTTTTGTAACTTTATGTACTTTATTTTGTGAATTTAAAATACATGATTCTAAGAGGGGATCCACAGGCTTCCTCAGATGCTAGGGCATGGCACAGAAATGGTTAAGAGCCCTGCCTCCAGGGTGGCACCTCCTTGCTGTAGCCCCAGCCATCCCAGTTGTTTAACACTTGGAGGATGTGGTAAGGTTATTCTCTGTAGAGAAGCCTGCATACCGCCACATCTCCAGCCTGCTGTCAGCCTAGGAAGTTCTTCCAAACACCTGACCCAAATCCTGTTAGATAAACAAAGGCACAACTGCCCCAGATGGAGGCAGGGGAATGACTAAGAGGACTGAGACCCAAGTGGCCCCTACATCACAGTGGCTGGGCAGAAAAGGGGGTGGGGCAGGCAACAGAGGGGCCAGGTAGCCAGAGAGCCTGGTAAGGTCTTTGGGGGTAAAAGCTATCCCCTAATCTGGAGGAACCCAAGCCATCCCAAGCAAGGTCTTTAGCCTTGTCAGCATCGCCTGCCCAGCCCCTCACATCCCCTACCTCAACCCAGGCCTTACCCCACTCCAAACATGGCTTCTGCCTGCTCCCCAATACGATCCAGGTTCATGTTGGCAGCTGTAGGCAGCAAGAAAGGGCAGATGGTGTGAGCAGTAGCTCCAGCCCAGGAAGAGTGGGGGCACAGGAGCAAGAGAACAGGGAGAAGCCCAACCACGTCTCTGCCTGTACTGATCAGGGCGCAGCCCCTCTGCTTGCCCCTATAAAACTCTGCCAACTCCACTTCTGCCTCTTCTTCCCAAGGGTTGGGGTGCAGAGCAACCAGGACAGGGACCAAACAGCCCCCACTGCCCTGCAGAACAGTACCAGGGCGAGCAGAGCTCCAGCTGGGAGTCAGGACACCAGGTTCCTGCTAGTCTGACACAGCCTCGCTGGTTGTGTGACCTTGGGCAAATAAGTCCCTGTCCCTCTAAGGGCCTCAATTTTCCCACTGAGGAAATAGAAGAAATTATCCCTTCTCTCTCCAACCCCTCACTGAGACAATCAAATGAGACAGTGGAGAGGAAAGACCTTGGCCAACTGGAAAAAGGGGACAGGGCTGGGAGCCTGCCAAGGTGTCCCCAGGCTCCACCTCACTGCTGAGTATCCCTTGGTGAGTCTGAAAGCCTCTCTGGGTCCCTCCCAAGCATGAAGGGGGCTGAAGGGGCGATGGAGGGATGGAGGCTCACTGTTGGAGTCAAAGGCAGGAGCCGTGCCGTCAGCTCCGCTGTCCTGCATGGGGAACACCTCCACAAACTCCTTCTTGAAGACAGACAGCAGGTAGGAGATGCGGTAATCCAGGCGGACATTGAGGATGAACTGGAGGGTGGGGAGAGGACAGATGGGGACATTCTGAGGTCAGGACACCATTTCTGCTCTATAAAGGACAAGGGAGAATGCCAAATGAGCTCTGACCACTCCTGGTGGGGGTGGGGGGAGCTCCAGCACAGATGTTCAGGATGCTTGGGAATGTTACAACCAACCAATCAAGACCTCTCTCCACAAGGAGGTTCAGGGCATCCTCTCCCCAGCTCCTGCCCCAAAGGTGGAGCTGGTACCTCCTCTCAGAATGAGGCAGACCATCCCCTCAAGCTCACTCAGACCCTTGTCCCAGACTAGACATTGACAACAAAGGGAACTAAGCCCACGCTTGCCCTCCTACCTGCTCTGCTAAACAGACCATAGGATTCCCAGAGAGCAGGGAAACTGAGGACTGTGAGTGGAGCAGCACAGAGGCCACTATGGGGTACAGGTGAGGCACAGGATTTTCAGACACCTTCAAATGACATCATTCTCATGGGCACACAGCCTCTGGCTACACAGAGCCTCTGGCTATACCCCAAAACTGAGACCCTCCAGAATGGGTCAGAAGCTCCCTCTTCTGACTTCCTCAACCAGGCCCTGCCAGACTGGGTTTGCCATGGAGGTCACTCCCATCATCTGGTGGCCCAAAGGCAAAAGCAAGGGTCCTTATCCGTCTTCCCCAAGCCCCGCCCAACTGCTGCCAGGGAGCAGGTCTCAGACAGCACCCACAACATGAATGACTACGTCCACCTTGCCAGGAAATGGGTCCTGAAATGTCTAGTCCTGCTCTAAAATCTCTGTGTGATTTCAAAAAGTCCTCATCTCCACTCTCTTTACTTTGCTCATCTGTAAAACGGGAAGATTGAGCTATACTTCAGTGCACACCAGAATCACTACACAGATTGTGGGCCCCACCCACAGGATTTTGGATTCAGTGGGTCTGGGGTGAAGCTTGAAAACAAGTTCCCAGGTAATATTGCTCATTCAGAGGCCACAGTTCACGAACCCTGAGCTACACACTTGTCACAGTGGAACAATACTAAGATGTGACGGTGACCTGCCCACCCCACTCCTACCCTATTACCTACGCTGATCCCCAGCACCTCCCACCCCAGGCCCAGCCCAGACACCTGAAGGATTTCCAGGATCTTCAGCTTGGTCTCCATCACCACAATATCTTCATTCTCCTCAAACTTGCTTCGATCCAGTGGCTCAGCAGCACCAGCACCAGCAGGCAAGTTGGGGCCACCAAAGACAGACTGCTTGCGGCTCAGCACCATGGTGGACATCATGTGCCCCACGCCCTGGATGGACCGCCGCACGTTCTTGCCTGTGGAGCAGGGAGCAGACCAGGGTTGCAGAGGCAACACAGCAGCGGCCCCAATCCGACAGGGAGACAGTGCACTCATACTGTCTCTTACTCTGCAGGGCAAAAGCACACTAAGAAGGGGCAGAGTGCAGTGTGACGGTTTGCTTTTGTGTGGCCTTTCTAGCCACGGTCTTACAACTTGTATTGAAGTCACTGGGAGGGACCATGTCATAGGCTAATTGTGGCCCACAAAAGGGACTGGTCAGTTTTGTGAGTAGCCATAGCACTTAGCCCTTAGCCACTACACCACCAAGTCTTAAAATGAGCAACCCCAAAGACAGGGAAAAGAAAAGAACCCATCACCACCAAGGAAGAAGAGACTGGCAAGAGAGGCCTACAAGAGACAGCATGGTGGGCTTCCCGGCCCATGGAGCCAGGGAGAGGCATGCCTGTGAGCACAGCCAGGAAGAGGCTATCCTGATGGAAAAACAGTGTCTTCAGTGTTCCTGAGCCTGAAGCAACCTGTTACTTCCTTATTAAACCCAAAGTCTTCAGTATGGTCTGAGAGTTCTGTGTGGCCACTGTAATGAATTATCAAACCCTGCCAGAAACAGACACTGCTGGGATGGCTGGTTAGAATTGGTAAGGGTGCAGAGACAGGGGGCACATCTGACCACTGACTCATAGGAAACTGCCTTGGCCTGTTGATCTCGAGGGCACACAGTGCCCACATGCTGTTTTCACACAAGGCAAACCTAGGAAGGCTTCCTGGGGGGAGCTAAGCTTTAAGCCAAATCCAGGAAAAGAATGGAGGTTTCAGGGAAAGATGAGCTGTGTGGGAAGATGAGGAAGAATTCCCATATGGGGAACCATGAGAGCAGCTACAGAGCACTAAGGACAGGGGGACAGTGTCTGGGAGGGAAAAACACAGTGTCTACAGGCTTTTGTTTAGATGAGTTTATGCAGCCCCACACTGTCCCTGAGGCAAAACTGTGGCTCATCCCTCGGACAGGCTGTGCCTCCTGTCCTCTCTCAATGATGACGATGGTGGTGACAGTAGTCATGACAGTGACGATGGTGATGACGGTGATGATGGTGATGGGCCTGTGTCTCCTTTCACACCCTGGTTCCCTGAAGGCTGAGCCTATGTCTCCCCCCTTCCCTCATTATCTGCACTGCTTCTGAGCAGGGACCCCTCTAGCACAGCCAGTGTTGGAGAGGGATGGGGCCCTGATGTCCCCCTGATGCAGAGCCAGGTGGCTAGCTGTATAGGGGAACTTCCAGCGCTCGAACAAGGAAGGCTAGGGGTGGGTAATCGCGCCCAGCCTTACCGCTGGAGTCGTCGTAGGCCTGCAGCATGGCCGGGGGACCCTGCACGCAGTCAATGATGCCGAGCAACGTGCGAGTGAGCCTCAGCAGCTCGCTGAAACTGTAGAAGCCGAAGTAGATGAGGTTGTGCGCCAGGCTGACCACCTGAGGAGAGGGGCGGGGCCGAGGTGAGGGTGGGTGGAGCCCAGGTGAAGGTGGGGCGGGGCCTTGAGAGGGAGGCTGGGAGGGCCAGGGGCCAGGGCAGCGGAAGGTAGGGCAGGGGAACGTAGAGCTTGGGTCGTGGTGCATAACATGGGCAGGGCTCCTTGAAGGGCAGAGCCGAGGAAGGGGTGGTTCCCGGGAGGGTGGACTCCCTGGAGGGTGGGGCTGCTGGACACACGAGTCCAGGTTCCCAGACAAGCGGAGCCCAACTAAAGAAAGGAAGCTTGTACCCAGCCCTTCAAGGGAGGTTGCCCTGAGGCAACAGGGCAGAAATGTAGGAAAAGTGTGGGGGCTAGCTGGGCCTGTGAAAGTTCCAACTCTTGCCAGGAGTCTGAGACCTGGCCCTGGGCAGATGAGCTGAGGGGATGAAGACAAGGGGAACCTCTCTCAGACACCCCAGCTATCCGCTACGTGCTGGCTGGGCTTTGAGGGAAGTGGGGCAATGGGTACAGACAGCCTCTAGGAGGGACCAAGGCAGAGCCCCAGTGACCCCTGAGCCCTAGGGTACCCCCCAGCCCACCTCAAAGGTGAGCTTGTTCTTCTCCTCATTGGCAAAGGGCACGGCCTCGCTGACCACGTTGTTGAGGTAGTCTTCCACGAACTCCATGGTGCTGGCAAACTTGTTCTTCTTATCATCTCGAGAGGCATTGAGGTTGGAATCATAGCTGGGGGCAAAGGCAGTAAGGCATGAGGGTCCCTGTGTTCCACCCCAGCCTCTGCCCTGGCTCTGCTCCCATCCACCCAACTTCCACCCATCTCACTCCTTGATGGTGATGGCTGTGGGGATCTCAGTCCAGAGGCGGGCAAACTTGACAGGTGTCACCAGCTCCTGCGGGTCACGGTCCACGTGCACATGCAGCATCAGGTGGCAGAAGGAGGCACGCAAGTCAAAGGGCAGCATCTCATCCGCCATGCACAGGAAGATCAGGTCTACACCTAGCTGCTGGGAGATCTCATCGATGGCCAAGTACTGCCGGTCCAGGCACATGCGGGCAAAGAGCTTCAGCTGGTACCTGTGGGGCGAGGAGACGGTGAGGACGCCAGCAGAGGGGCTGCTAGGGCTGCTCCGGGTTTGCTGAGGGCTGGGTGCAGCGGCAAAGGGATTCAGGCTAAACCACTTACAGGCACCGTAACAAGCGGGATTCAACTCTGAGTAAGAGAGGGAAGAGGGAAAGCAGCCTCCTAAGGAGGAAGGAGTCTGGGTGGCACAAGTGGTTTGTGATTGGCTACTAACCTAAAGGTTGGCAATTCAAACCCACCTGGTAGCCCTGCAGAAGAAAAGCCTGGCAATCTGATTCTATAAAGATGAGCAGCACAGCTGAGAAAACCCTACAGAGCAGTCTGTCGTAACACCCAGCGTCGCCATGAGATGGAGTCAACCCTACAGCAGTGAGTTTGGGTTTTGGTGTTTTGCTAAGCAGGAAAGATGCTTGGCAGATTCAGCCAGGAGCTGACTGCTAAGGGGATGACAGAGAGAGAGAGAGACCCTCAAGAAAGGCTGGGGGAGGGGAGAAGAAGGAGGAGGGGAGAAGAGGCAGCCTAGGGCAGGGAGAGTAAAGGCCAAGACAGGGAGAGCAAGGGAAGCCAAGGGGGTGGTGCAGGTGTGAGATCCTGCCGAGAGAGACGTAGGCCTGAGGAATGCAACGAGCTTTGCTCTGCACCCGGTGTGGTGTGGTGTCTCAGTTTAGCCACTGCCTCAGAGACCTGCGTTACCTGCCACGGGCTCTGGGGCCAGATACCCTGGGTTTAAACCATGGCTCTGCCACTGAAGGCGGTCCTCCCTTGGTCAAGTTCCTTTGTTTCTCTGTGCCTCTCTTTCTCCAACTTTACAGTGAGGGTATGAAACCCAAACCTACCGCCATCAAGTCGATTCTGACTCATAGGAACCCTGTAGGACAGACTAGAACTGTCTCATAGGGCTTCTAAGGAGGGGCTGGTGGATTTGAAATGCGTACCTTTTGGTTAGCTCTTAATCACTGCCACTAGGGCTCCAGATGAGGGCACTGATCCCAAAAACCCACTACCATCAAGTTGATTTCTGACTCATGGTGAACTCATAGTGACCCTACAGGTAGACAGCGTAGAACTGCCCCATAGAATTTCCAAGGAGTGCCCGATGAATGGGAACTGCCTACTTTTTGGTTAGTAGCTGAGCTCTTTCTTAATCACTGCCACCAGGGCTCTAGATTGGGGTGCTGAGAGCATCTACTTAATAAGGCTGTTATTGGGCTTAAACGAGCAATCCAGTAAAGTGTTTAGAACACTGCTTGGTATACAGTAAGAATTTAATAAGGGTTATCTAACATGATTATTGTTCTTAAAAATATACCTGTTGGGGACAGGTTTAGGTGTCCTGTAAACCTGGTTACTGTGCTGAGCCTGGCCCCAGAGCCACTTAGTGATATCTGGATTATGGATGCATGAATGAAGGCAGGGATACCTCTTCTTGAGGCAGCAGGAGCCCCATGTAAAACAGGGACACCTCATACCTGGCAGGGATTAGATGAAGGCCCGCTGAGACAGCTCACTGGGCATGGGGAGCAGTGGAACGGGGAGAGGAAGGAGCTGGGACCAAGTGAGCACCTGTAGTAGCTGAGAACGTTCTCATCGTGGGCATTGCCTGCCCGGGCCTCCTGGGCCAGCTGCCTCACACTCTTCTCATGATGCTCATTATTCTTGTCGGTCCAAGTGAGCCACACTTCCTCCTCTGAGTACTCAATGCTCAGGTACTCGTGTGACTGTGCCATCTCCTTCACGGGCCGAAGCCTGTGGACCAACAACACCCCATCAGACAGAGCCAGGAGCAGGGCCAGGACACCACTCTCAGCCCCTGGACCAACACCTTATCACATGGAGCCAGACCCAGGGCCAGGACACCACTTTCAGGTACCTTCTCCAAGCAGGCTGAGCCCCACCATCTATCCTCCCTAAGCTTAACAAGACCCAGCTGTCTGCCTGTGCTGTACCCCATGAGGTACCCTAACTATCTTGGGATCCCACCTAGAGCATAAACTTCTCAGGGCCAGGCAGCTGAGCTCCTTCTCCTCTGTGTCCCCTTCCCCACCTACACACTGTCAGGCACAGAGCCCAGCACATAGCAGGTACTGGGTGCATGTGTGCAGGAAACAAGGGTCCTAGCTGTAGTCTGAACCCCCACGAGGCTTAAGCTCTAAGGCCACAGGAGGGGCGGGTGGTAGACACCTGCGTGTGGGGTGCTGGGCCATGACTCACTCGGTCTGGATGAGGATGTCGCTGTTCTTGGGGTCCAGCACACACTTGCAGATGAGCTCCTGAGTGACCGGGATGGCAATGTGGTTGGACACACACAGGTCAGAGAGGTAGTCCAGGAACCTGGTGTGGTGAAAGCAAAGATGGGGAGGGGTCAGAGTCTGTCCACGGTGGGGATGAAGTCCCTTTCCCCCCAGCGGGGAGGCACATCCTCCCTGGAACCAAGTGACTGCTCCAGGTGGGAGGGATTCATTTCTAGCTGCCCAGGAGGGACAGATGGGGTCCCAAGGGGCCAGGGTAAAATAGAGGCAAGGGCAGGGGTGATATTCAGAATATTTAGCAGCTGATTCAGTATAGGCCCTGGCTTTGGCACCGGGGTCAGGGGAGAGGTCTCCTGCTGTATCAGGAGTCAGTCCCCTTGTTGCTGGATTGGGTCAAGTTTAGACGGGTCCCAGGGAGGTGCTGGGGAAGCCAGGGACTCAGGGAGGCATGGCTCAGGAGGGGAAGGCGGCCAGCAGGAGGAGGTCCATCAGCCACCTGGGCTCCCGGTTCTTGCGCACGAGGCTGACGAAGGTCTCCACCTCAGTCTTGGTGATGTGCTTCTCCAGGAGTTTGCGGTTGTTGTGCAGCAGGGCCGTGATGGTGTCCTCGGCCAGGATGTCATAGCCAATCTGGGACTGCATCATCCCAAACTGCTTGGCGATGTGTTCCTGGGGCAGATGGGCTGCAGTTACAGAGAGCCAAAACCAGGGCCCAGAGGGCCCGGCTCTGCTCCAGGGCATCTCCCCCAAGCCCTGAGATAGGGCCCTGGCACACGCACAGGGCCTAGACCCCAGAGAAGTGGAGGTCCAGAAGAGAAAACCAGTGCTGAGCTAAAGAGTTCTTTATAGCATACAGTGACTTAACTCATGGTCTGTCTCCCTTAAAAGAATGAAACTTCCACAGGGTAGTGACCTGGTCTGTTAGGCAAGGCTGGCTACGTAATTGTAGGGTGCAGTGCAAAATAAAATAATAGGAGCCTAATCTGAAAGTTACTAAGAACTTTAAGACAGCAGTAGCAGAGTTAAGCCAAGCACGGTGCCTTTCTGGCATTAGCCAGGTGGCAGCCCATGGAGCTGACCGTGCCCGCTACCTCCCCAGTGTCTAAAACTGTGCCGGATACACAGTATGTGTGCCAAATGCTGGCTGAGTGAATGAGAGAGTGCATGTATGATGGGGTGCCCAAGCTGGGGAGACCTCGGGCCCAGGCCAGCAGCAGGGGCCCACCTGGTTCTTGCGGTAGTCCTCCTGAGAATGCCGCAGCACTCGGTAGCAAAGCCGGAACATGTGCTGGTAGGGGGCATTCTTCTGGTCTGACAGCTCCTCCAGCCGCACCAGGGGGCCCTCACCCCCCTTGTCACGGAACGGGGCCTTCAGAATCCCAAAGATCTGGGGGAGCACAGAGGAGGAGGAAGGATCCCACATACTTGCCAGCACCCTCAGTTATCCTGGGAACCATGAGCCCCAAAGTAGCCCTGCCCCAAAGCCATGCTTGATATTAACCCCAAGTTAGTCCTAGACTGGGCTAACACCCCAGCTCACCCACCATCAGTCCTGATTCTAGCCCTAAGTCTCCCAACTCCTGGCCAGAGCCTGCCTCCTGGTCCCCTGCCAGCCCATTCCTCTCTGACATGAATTCTAATCCCATCTCAGATTCAGGCCTTGCTCAGTGTCTGGGGAAGAGCAGGAGGTCACACAACTCAGAAGTCTGAGGCTAGAGACAAGGCAGACCAAGCTGGTGTGGCCAGAAAAATTGTAATACGGTTACCAAAAAAAATTTTTTTAAGACAGAGGGTGAGTGGGTGTGAAAAACTATTCTAGAAAAGAGACCAAACAACTCAATGGAATGAGAAAATGTTGGTTGGGTTCCGGGTTGGAACAAAACAAGCTTTAAAAAGACATTTTGGGGGAGTTAGGAAAATGTGATACGGACTGGGTATTACTGCTAGTTTTCTGAGGTGTCATAACGATATTGTGGTTATACACGACAGTGTCTTTATTCTTAGGAGACACAGAGTGAAAAATTAAGGCACGAACTTTCACGGCACCCTCAATCCATTCTGAAAAGCATTGATGGAAAAAAAGATAGGAAAAAAGTTACCTACGAGCGAGACTGACAAAAGGGTAACAAATGTTTAATTCAGGTGGTGGACAGTGTTCACTGTATTCTTCTTTCAGTATTTTCTCAATGTTTAACATTTTTCATATTAAAAATATGAGGAATAAAATAGTCTCAATTTTTTTAAGACACAAGTTCTGGACCAGGACTTCCTAAGTTCAAATCCTGGCCCTGCTGATTCCTAGCTGTGTGATGGCAGTTCAGTTTCCTTACTGGTTAAATGGGGGTAATAAAAGCTTCCTCAGGGCTTATGAGGATTAACCTATTGCCATCAAGTCTACTCTGACTCATAGCTACCCCATATGACAGGGAAGAAATACCCCATAGGGACTCTAAGGCTGTAAATCTTTACAGAAGCAACTACTGTATCCTTTCTCCCACTCAGTGGCTGGTGTGTTCAAACTGCCAACGTTTTGGTTAGCTGCCAAGCACTTTAACCACTGCACCACTGGGCCTCCTTTTGTGAGAAGGAAACAAGTCAACACAGGTGGCACTTAGGACAGTGCCTGGAATGAGCCAAGCCAAGCCAAGTGCCGTCGAGTAAAGACTAATTTTTTAAAAGAGGCTGATGAGACAGTGACAGACAGACTAGCATAACTGGAGATGGGACAAGGCTAATTCACATCTTATAAAGGCATTCTGTCCCTCAGTTACACGGCCCCTTTCCCAGCGCTGCCCACTGCAGGTGCCTGCCCTCTCCATGCCCTATGCACACACATGGACACACGCACCTGTTTAAGGATGTTCTGCTCCCTCATCAGCTTCTGCCGTTCCCGGTTGGGCTTGGTGACCATGATGTCCAGGACATTCTGACCATTGTTGGGGACATCACTAACAAAAAACACCAAGTCCTCCAGCAGCTGGATGACAAACCTGGGAAAGGAGACACCAGGGATGACACATCTTGGAACCCTCCCCATGACCCACCCAGCATGTGCCCTACAGGCAACCAGCCTTTCCTAAAAACACAGTTTTCACTAAGTGAAAGTGTAGTCATCAGGCTTCAGCTTCCCTTCCCAGCTTTACCCTGACCTCCTCTCAAAACACACCCCACATCCCACCCACCCTGGATTCCAAAGTGCCCCAAGATAAAGGGTCTCAGAATACTCCAATCTGTAAAGGCACAACACAGCACAAAGCAGGATACCTGGTGGGAAGGGATCTGCATTTCCATCCTCTCTCTGCCACTTACTAGCTGTGCAACTTTGGACAAGCCTCTTAACCTCTCTGAGCCTCAAGGGTAATAATTATCTCTAACAGGGTCAGTTCTGGGAACAGGGAGGCAGGCACCAGCTTCAGGGGCCCAGGGTGAGACAACATCAGCCAAGGCCCCATAGGGACCGACTCCCACCTCAGTCTAGCTCCACCTTCTCCTTGTGACTCCTTCATTCATGAACTGCAGACCCAGGAGGATAAGGCCACTCAGACAAGCTGGGGAGCCTGCCTGCCACCCACCTGCGGTCATTCTGGCTGATGAATCCCTCACTGAGCTTCTCCACAGCACTAGCCAACATGGAGCTGGCATCGTTGGCAAAGTCTAGGTCACGGATCTCAGACACAGGCACTGACACAATGGCAAAGGCCTCCTTGTCTTCCTTGGTGGGGCAGGTGCCCAGCTGCAGGGACAGGGGTCAGCAGGGCACCCAAGAAAGGCTCAGCCTGCCCCACCCCACCCATACCCCTCCCTGCAGTCGCACCATGAGCCTGATGGGCCGCTCCTCCTCGATGTCGATGGGCACATTCGTGCTCTGGATCCAGGTGTTGGTACAGAGATGTCGCAGTCGGACATAGGAGTTCCTGCAGGCAGGGCAATGGATGGGTGCTCAGAAGTGGATCCCACGGCTTCACACCTTCCACCTCTCTGGACACCCTCACTAGTCAGAAAAGAGCCCACCACAGCCAACACAATGCCCAGGCTCTGTTCTAACCACTGTACTTACACAGGCCTACATGCCTAGCCACACTTCTTACACCCCAAATGCTCCAAAGCCCAAAGCTTATCTGTATGTAAACTTGGGACCAAAATTCATTTCGACAAACGACGGTCTTTTAGAGTACTTTTTCCACTTAGTGTCAAGATGTATACATTTCATAGCAGAAATAGTCACATCTTTTATGATGAAACACAGTTTGCATTTCCTTTCTAAAATGAAAAAACTCCAAACTGCATCCAGCCTGTGGGCCTGTACTGACTCAATGAATTCTCCCAACCCTGTCGATGGGTAGACTTGATAACTCCACTCTGTGATGAGGAAGCAGAGGCAGAGTGACTGAAAAACCTGCCTGAGTTCACATAGGAGGTAAATGCTAAGGCCTGGAGTCACCCCCAGGAAGTTTACTGATGACAGGTTCTAGAATCTCAGGGTTGGCGGGCAGGGACCCTAAAGGTCAGGGAAGCCAATCCAGATTTGCATCATTGTGCTGCTGTTGGACTGTGTCAGGCAGCTGTGCCTGAATATCCAGATCAAGTAGAATCAACGACCTTCCAGAAAAGGCATTCTGACAAGCAACAGGGGCCAGCCGTGTGTACAACCCACTCTTCAGGACACAGGAAGTGCTCAGTGGGGGTCAGCTGCCCTTAGGTCACAGAGCCAGATCCCCAAGAGATGAGACCTGCAGGGACCCCAAGGCCAAAGGGCCTCAAAGGAGAACAGAAGAGCGGAGTATGTGGGGAGTCCTAGGGACAGGATGGTCCAGCCTGGGCACCCCCAGCCAGCCCCTAGGCACTTGGCATGTACCCACCGGGGCACAAAGGAGTCAGTTTTCTGCAACGTGGTAGGATCCAGCTCAAAGAGAGAAGCAATGTCATTGCCATGGGGCACGGCCACCAGGCGATACTTGATCTTCTCCCCGGCATTCCTGCGGCCTGCACGGCCCTGGGCACCCTGAGATGAGGACCTCGAGTCAGTCAGAAGTACCCTTCCCCCAGGCCCCTCATGACCACCGGGGGTCCCACTTGAGGATTCTTCTCTTTCCAGCCCACATCCCGTTTCAATGGTCTCTGTCCCTGCCCGCCACCCTGGGCACTCTTGTCATGGCCCTGAGCCCTTGCTGTGGTCCTTACCGCTCCTGCCACCTTGGGATCCGGAGCGTCACCCTTATAGCTGGGGTTCTCCTGGACAAGACATGAGATGGGGAGGGGCTACTGCACACAAGTTACACCCACATGACCCCACCCCAAAACAAAGCCCATGTAACCTGGGCCAAGATAGGGAGCTCCCACCCCCCAGGGGTACCCACACCACCCTCAAAGCCCATGTCACCCCTGAGTAAGCCCCCAAGCCTTACCCTTCATGACAACTCTGAACATACACACATAGACCCCAACACACACATGTATATGCCAGTACTCACACAAATACACACACACACAGAGGAGTATCCCCAGTACACACAGGCCTGTACACACATAGATACACATCAGTGTACAGCGTAAGTTTCACAAGGGCTGAGAATTTTGTTCACTGCTGTATTCCCGCATCCAGAATAGTGCCCAGCATATAGTAGGTGCACAGGAATACTTATTAAGCTCATTTATACCCATGCATTTATTTGATAGTATTTGCTAAGTAAACACATGAGTGCAAATAAACCAGGGTCCACATGTGGCACGTGTGCCTGTGTATGCAGATACATGCGCACACACGTACACAGCGAGGCTCCCAGTGCACTGGTACTGGGTATGCCCTCCTGTGCACACACATAAGTTGCCCTCCCAGAATGCCCTCTGCTTCCCTGCTCACCTCAGCAGCCAGGTAGTTGCCCGTGGCCAGGTGTTTGAAGCGGTACAGGCCATTCCAGTGGCCAGCTCCTCCACGGCAGGGGTCGTGGTGGACCACCTGCATGGGGGAGTGGTGAGAGGTGAGGCAGGAGGGACAGGCTGACCCAGCAAGGGGAGCAAATCCCCTGGAGATCTTGAGGCAAGTAGGGGCCTGGACTATCCCTGCTGCCTTGGTTCACAAAGGCTCAGAGGAGAGAAGAGGATTGGCCTTCACCCTCCAGGGTGTGGGGAAGAAGGAAAGGGTAAAGTCTGAGACTGAACAGAAAGCTAAGTGTTGGGTGAGGGCTAGGCTCTGACCTCCACCTCCCAGAGTGCGTTAGAGCTGGTGGCCGAGGTGGCTGACTGGCGAAGCGTGGTGCGCAGAAACACCTGCAGCTTGCTCTTGTACTCATCACAGGTCAGGAACTTCTCCTGCTCTGCGTGGAACAGCCGCACCACATCTCCCTGCAGGCAGAGGGGTGTGGTCATGGAGATGACATGGCCCCCCAGGTTCAAGGACCCTTGCAGAGGCCTGGCTTAGATGCAGTTGACTGCTAGCAAGCAGACTGTGAGATTGGAACTGGGTCCCACCAGAGGGCAGCCAGAGCAGAGACAAGCCCTCAGCTGGGCCTTCTGCCCTGTTCCCAAACCCCAAACCTCCAGCAGCCTGGTTAGGGCTCTTGCCCAGCATCCTCCCTAGGTTCCCACGTTCAAACCTGCTGTCAATCTCATCCCTGACCTGCGTTCTGGAAGCCTTACTTGACCTTCAAAGACCATCTCAAGTCACCGCTGCCACAAAGGCAGGAGGGATCTCACAAGTCCTAGGGCCCCCCAGGCCCACGGCTGCCCTGCTCCCCAGGAACTTTCTGCCTGAATATCGGTGGTCCACACATGCTCCTTTTGCTCCCCTACTGGATGCGGGCAGCTGGAGGGCAGGGGCCATGGCTAGTAGGTCTCTATGACTCTAGACAGAGATCAAGTTTGGATTCTGGCTCTGTACTTAGCTGTGTTACTTTGGGCAAATCCCTTAACACCTCTGAGCCTCAGTCTCCTATAAAATGGGAATACTATGATCTACCTTGCAAAAAAATGTGAAGACTGTGATACACACAGAAAAATACTGTGCAGTTAACCATGGACCCACCACTGTACAGACATGTTACATGAACTTTCTCACCCAATCCTCACACAAGCGCTCTGGCATAGACACCATTATCCACATTTTGTGGGGGCAGAAGCTCAGGCACAGGAAAGGTAGGTACCTGGTCAAGGGTCACGTAGCTACACACCTCACGGCAAAGGGGAATGTCAATCTGCACAGCAGTTCCAGAATCCACAGGCTAACCTCTCCACCACACTTCTTCCCATAGTGAGCTTGTACCTGCAGGCTCACAGCACACTGCTGCTGCTGCAGTCCTCACCACTGCTGCTGAAGTTCTTACACCAACAGCATTACTGGAAACCCTGGTGCTGTAGTGGTTAAGTGCTACGGCTGCTAACCACAAGGTCAGCAGTTCAAATCCACCAGGCAATCCCTGGAAATGCTATGGAACAGTTCTACTCTGTCCTGTAGGGTCACTGTCAGTTGGAATCAACTCAGCAGCCGTGGGTTTGGTTTTGGTTTTAACAACATTACCTGTCTTGTCTATCAACTGAACACACTGTTGGTCTTAGAGTGAGCAATCTGCGGAACAGATGCATGAGGGAGGGAAGGAAGGAAGGAAGAATGCAGGGAGGGAGGAGTGGGGGACAGAGAGAGGGAAAGAACTACATACAGATATTGGGCCAGTTACTATGGCAGAGCCAGGCAGCACACAGTGAGAGAAAGAGAAGGGGTGGGCTCTGTAAATGGAAGTCTTGTTCCTGCACTGTTTGGAATCTAACTGCAGAGCCTTGATAGATGCACTAGAAATCCCTCTAGGCGGCACTGTGGGATTTGGCCCAAGCGATGCTGAGTTTTCTAAGTGCTACCCAGACTTGGGGCTGGAATGTGCAATCAGGGAAGGCTTCTGGAAGAAAGTGGCTTGCACACTGAGCCTTGAATGATGTGGGAAAGATGCACAGGCTTAAAGGGAGGGAGAAGCCATCTGGGCCAGAGCATGGGAGGACAGCAAATAGCCCCGGAGATGTGGCAGACAGGGAGGGTGAAGTTAAAGGAGGCTGGACAGCCTGGCTGAGGGAGTGGGGAGAGGGAGTGGCTGCAGGCTTTGGAGAAGGGGTAGGTCTAGTGAATGTGGGCACCTTCTCAGGGCAGCTGCTTTTGGCCTGTGGCCTGTCCCTCTAACAAGTGTCACGGCCAGGTGTACCTGCTGGTGTACGCCGCTGAAGAGCTCCACCCTCCTTGCTCTCTCCCGGATCTGTCCCTCCCACCTGCCCTTCCATAAAACCAGCTACACTGCACCCCAACGGGCTGGTGGGTCCCCTGCAGCCCCACTCCAGAAACCTCTGAGCATCCTTCTTTCCTCCCAAGTCTTATTTTCAGCGTTTCTCAGGTAGTCTCTCCGACTGCCCCCACAGCCATCTGTCCTCTGATCTACTCCCCCCTAAGTCTTTCCTGTGGTCTTTCCCAGCCCACCATGCTCCCCACAGACTTGTCTGTCCCATTCTCCCTTAGTATCCATGTTGCCATGTCTGGAACCCTGGGCAGATGGGGCAGCCTCAGAGGGCACAGGGCAAAAGGCAGGAGTAGGGAAGGGGGACTCCAGTCCACTGACACCCCCCTTAGGGAGAGAGAAAGCTGAGGTGGGCCCGATCTGGGAAAAAGTGGAGGGGGGCTGGTGACACCAGAGACAAGAGAATGAGCTCTGTAGGGGTGGAGGGGGTGGAGAGACGCAGAGCCAGGGGAAGGGGTACAGTGTGGCTGGGAGGGCTAGACAGGGAGCAGAGCCTGAAGACAGAAAGAATGACCTGTAGGGCAGGGACCTGTGGGTAGCCAGCCAGGTAAGGCGGTACTCCTGTTCCTCACCCCTTTCAACACCTCTTCCAGGTGGTCCCGGAACTGCATGAACAGGTTGATCTTCCAGCTGGTGTTACAGTTCACAGAGTTGACCTGGTGGAGGGTGGAGAGACCCATAACACAAGGCACTGGGAGGCAGGAGGTGCTGAGGGCCCAGTGATGGGGTGGGTGAGGAACCAGCCTAGCCCCCGGGCTCCCAGCCCAGATTCTCCTGGGTAGCCAGCCTGTGGGCTGAAGGATGGGCTAAACACTAGGGGCACAGATAAGACAGCTGGGAGGTCCACCTCATCCATTATGGCCAGATGGGGTTGAGGACACACGCTGGTGGAGGCAGGAAGGGTGCCTATCCCCTCAGGTGCACGGGCACTCCTCCCCTGAAGGACACCCACATCCACTCACCTCCTTGCAGCCGGCGTTGTCGCTGAGCTCGTAATTGCTGGCGTGCAGAGGCTGCCCAGCATTGACGGGATTCAGGATCACCTTGTCCCCCACAACCACCTGTGGGAGACAGGTGGCACAGCGTGAGAGGGGAGAGGGCAGAGGCTCCACTTCCCACTGCCTGACCTCCAGGCCTCTCTCCGGGCCTCAGTCTGTCCCCTAACAAACGGACATGATCTCATCCTGTCATCACACCAAAGAACAAGCCCCCCCTGGAAGCGGTAGCCCAGGTCCCCACAGACTGGCCCTGCCCTCACGTTGTCCCCGTTGCTCCGCAGCTTCCAGAAGGGCTGGATGAAGAGCCAGGAGCCCTCATTGCCCGTGGCGTCCAGTGTCACCCGCATGGCATTCTTCTCCAACAGGGCTGGCAGCCGCTTGTTCACGGTCAGGTACTTATTGCTCTTCATGTGCAGGAGCTGGGGGTCGGGTGGGGTGAGCTGACGTCTCCTAGCACCCGGAGGGGCACTAGGGGACACCCCACTGGACCTTAGACTACAGCCTTGACACACATCACATCAGACCTAGACACAGACTAAAACCCACACAGCCACACAGGCAATCACACACCAGTGTGCCTGCCCAGCTGGCGATCTCCAAGGGAAACTAGCACTTCCCTTCTAAACACATCACATTTCAGCTCATGTAACCTCATAATAGCCTCAAGAGGGAAATACTATTATTGGCCTGATTTTACAGATGGGGAAACAGAGGCACCAAGAAGTTGAGTAACTTCCCCAAAGGTCACTCAGTTAAGGAGGAGCAGAGGCAAGATTTGAACCCAGGCCTCCTGGCTCCTGAATCTGTGTTCATGACTACCATGCTAAGCAAGCACCTGAGGACACAGCTACGCAGGCCACACACAGCCAGGGCCACACGCAGAACCAGATATGCAGTCAAAGAGGCCAACCTGGAACCACAATTTGCACAGAGGTCCCCATACACACATGCAGAGGGCATCTCTACTGGCTCCTCTTGCCGCACCCCGGCCCTAGCCTAGCGGTGGGGAGACGGAGGAGATGCAGCAGGCCCTCTCACCTGGATCACACTGCCGTACTTCACCACATCCCCGTGTACCTTCTTGTTCTCTGTGTCATTCTGTTTCTGCTCCATCTGGGCTGCATGCTGTGCAGACACACACGAGGGTGAGGGGTAAGCTCAGAAGCCTACAAGGAGACATCCCCCCATAGATACACACATCCACCAGACACCAGGCCTGCCCCGCATACTGCACCCAGAGTGGCCCTCAGAGACTGTCTAGCCCATTCCCTCCCACAGTGACGAGAAAGTGCCTCGGTAGCACAAGCAGTTAAGCACTAGGTTGCTAGTCAAAAGGTTGGTGGTTGGAACCCACCGTGGAAGAAGGCAGGCAGTTTCTGGAAGGCCACAGCCTTGAAAATCAGCCCAGTATGGGAGGGGCAGCCCAGAAAGACAAATCTCTCTCCCATGCCCCATGCCATGCCCCTGGAGGGAGCATGCCAACAGGACCTTAAGCTCCCTACACCTCCTATCACCCTCGCATACAACCTAAAACTGTGCTTCAGCACCCCCATTTCACCAGACTCCTGATGATCCCAAATGGGAACCCCACTCCAGCCCAACCGCTGGGAGGGGTGTGCTGGGTGCTATTTGATGTGTCCCTGACAGCTCTGTGGGCACCCAGGTCCCCCTTTCAGACACACAGGGCACACCCACACAGATGCACACACCTGCAACTTCTGCAGCAGCACCACGTCGGCGATCTTCTCCTTGTCCTGCTTGGTCTGCTTGGCCTTCCAGTACTGCTTCTGGGCCGAGTAGCGGTTCATGGGGCACACCCTGAAGAGGCAGTCTGCAGGTGTAGAGGGCAGAGGGAGGGAGAAAAGGTCATCTAGGGCTCAGGGCCCTCCCTGGAAAACTCCTGCCAGCCGCGTGCTGAGGGCCAAGTTCAGGGATGTCTAGGTCAATTGGCCGACTCGACAGCACTTGGCTTAGCTGGCAGGTCAATTGGCACAATGGTTTGTTAAGAAAATGTTCTGCATCCCACTCTGGTGAGTGGAATCTGGAGTCTTAAAAGCGAAGAAGTGATCATCTGAGAAGCATCAATTGGTTCCAATCCACCTGGAGCAAAGGAGAATGAAGAATACCAAAAACATAAGGAAAAGATGAGCCCAAGAGACAGAAAGAGCCACATAATCTGAAGACTACATCAGCACAACACCAGAACTAGACGGTGCCCGGCTACCACCAATGACTGCCCTGACAGGGAACACAACAGAGGCCCCAGCAGAGCAGGAGACATGTGGGGTACAGAATTCAACCTAGTAAAAGGAACAGACTTGATGTCTGATAGACCAGAGGGATCCTGGAAGACATGGCCCCCAGACCCTCTGCTAGCTCAGAACTAAGACCATTCCTGAAGCCAACTCTTCAGACAAAGATTGGACTGGACTGTGAGACACAAAATGACACTGGTGAAGAGTGTGCTTTGGGGCTCAATAGATGCATGAGACTAAATGGGCAGCTCCTGTCTGGAGGCAGGATGAGAAGGCGAAAGGGGACGGGAGTTAACTGAATGGACGAGGTAAATACAGGGTGGAGAAAAGGAGTGTGCCTATCACAGTGTAAGGAAAGCAACTAGGAGCACATAACAAAGTGTGTAAGTATCTGTGTAACAAACTGATGAATTATAAACTTTCACTTAAAGCACAATGAAAATTTTAAAAATCCCACCTATAGCTCAGCCCCCAAATCTCAGCCCCTGACGGATCCCACCTGTTCCCCAATCCCTCCTCACCCCCTTACGCCACTAGAGGTAGAGACAAGGTGGTTGGGAGAAACTGAATCTGGAGAAGCCTGAGTTATGCTGAGTAGAATGGGAAGGAGCAGGAGCAGGTTTGAGAGCCATAGATCTCAGCTGGGAGGAGTCCTGTGCCCCTTCCCCACAGGAGGTTTATCACAAGCTGTTGAGACTCTGGAGTCCCTGGGTGATGCAGAGTCAATGCACCCTGTTGCTAATCTAAAGTCAATGGTTCAAATCCACCCAGAGGTGCCTCAGAAGAAAGGCCTGGTAATCTACTGAAATAGCAACCACTGAAAACCCTAGGAGCATAGTTCTACTTTGACACATGAGGCTAATACAAGTCAGAATCAACTCAACAGCACCTAATAGTTGTAACCCCACTCCTGTTCCCTGTCTGTGCCCAGCTGCTACGGACAGTGGCTGAAAGCCGACTCCTGCATCCTCTGGACCACTGCCTTCCCCAGAGGAACTCATCTTCCCTAGAGATACCTGGGAAGTTACACACTGCCTCTCAAGGGAGCAGCTCATGTCCAGTGAGTGATGCAGGCGTAGCACAGCCCAGCCTCTGGAGTGGACCTTCTGTGGTGGGATGTCATACTCCAGAGCTCCCTGTGGGATCCGTCAGCAGCTTGTCTTCACCTGACACCACAACCTCACTTGGCTTTTTCCGCCCTCCAGGGCTCCTGCACTTTCTCCTCCTGAGACCTGGCTTCAATAATTAACTCATGTAAGAATTTTTCGCATAGGCTCTGCTTCTAGAGAACTCAACCTCACACAGAGCATATCAAAATTTGAGGGAGTAGAAACATGTCCATTATCCCAATTTTATGCTGACAAGCGGATAAAATACCTATCATTTTCATAACCCCAAATTCCAGAAACAGGGTCAAGGATGTTCTACTTACCAGAGAGAGAAGGCACTGAAAAATCCCATCACAAAGTGTTATGGAAGAAGATCAGAGATTCTAGGTCATAGTAAAATGCTGGAATGGGTGACTGTGGCTGTGCTGTGAGGTAGTGAGTTCCCTGTCACAGGAGGGATTCACAGCCTAGGCAAAGAGCTAGACTCAGTGGCCTCTGAGATTCCTTTACACTGTAGTTCTGTGATGGCATGACAGCGTGGTGCTTCAGTGCCATGCAGCAGCACAGGAGAAAGACAGTCACACTAGGAGACCTGGGGGTGGGGCAGGCAACTGGGATAGCACGTCACACAGACAGGGAGCCCTCCTCCTTCATACCCTTCATCTACCCTCTAGAAAGAAGCCTGTGCCTCCCACCCCTAATGCCTGCCAAAGTTGGTCACCCAGCCCCTGGCAACTGACGGCAACTAACAAGAAAACTGGATTTCCCGTCTAGTCCATGAGAAGGCAGAGGCCCCCAGTGCCATTCAAAGGACAACAGGTGAGTCAAAAGCCACAGAAAACAGAATTTCCTGGGACAACAGCTTGGGAAAGTGTCAGTTCCATAAGCAAATGAGATGGGTGATCATCATTAGAGTTGTTGTTAGGTGCTGTCGAGTCGGTTCTGACTCGTAGCAACCCTACGCACAAGAGAACGAAACACTGCCCAGTCTCGTGCCATGTCCAGAATCGTTTTTATGCTTATGCCCACTGCTGCGGCCACTGTGTCAATCCATCTCATCAAGGGTTTTCCTCCTTTTCGCTGACCCTGCACTCTACCAAGCATGATGTCCTTCTCCAGAGTCTGATCCTTCCTGACAAGTCCAAAGTATGTAAGAAGTGGTCTTGTCATCTTTGCATCCAAGGAGCATACTTCTTCCAGAACAGATCTGTTTGTTCTTTTGGCAGTCCATGGTATATTCAACATTCTTCTCCAAAACCACAATTCAAAGGCATCAATTCTTCTGTCTTCCTTGTTCACTGTCCAGCTTTGGTACGCATATGATGCAACTGAAAATACCATGGCTTGGATCAGGTGCACTTTAGTCTTCAAGGTGACATCTTTACTTTTCAATACTTTCAAGAATTTCTTTGAAGCAGATTTTCCCAATGCAAAGTATATTTTCATTTCATGACTGCTACTTCCATGGGCGTTGATTGTGGACCCAAGTAAAATGAAATTCCGACAACCTCAGTCCTTTCTCCATTTACGACAATGTTGCTTACTGGTCCAGTTGTAAGGATTTTTTGTTTCTTTTTTTGGTGCTGAGGTGCAATCCACACTGAATGCTTCAGTGTTTGATCTTCATCATTAACTACTTCAAATCTTCTTCACTTCCAGCAAGTAAGATGGTGTCATCTCCATAACACAAGTTCTTAATGAGTCATCCTCCAATCCTGATGCCTTGTTCTTCTTCATCTAATCCAGCTTCTAGCATTATTTGCTTAGCATACAGATTGAAAACATATGGTAAAATGACACAACCTTGATGCACACCTTTCCTGACTTAAAACCATGCAGTGTCTCTTTGTTCTGTTCACGTGACTGCCTCTTGATCCATGTAGATTCCCTAAGAGCACAATTAAGAATTAAGTGTTCTGGAATTCCCATTTTACACAATGTTAGCCAAGATGCCAAGACTGCATCTTACATACTTTGGACATGTTGTCAGGAAGGATCTGTTCCTGGAGAAGAACATCATGCTTGGTAGAGTGGAGGGTCAGCAAAAAAGAGGAAGACCTTTGATGAGATGGATTGACACAGTGGCCACAACAATGGGCTCAAGCGTAAAACTGATTGTGGACATGGCACAAGACCAGGCAGTGTTTCGTTCTGTTATTCATAGGGTTGCTATGAGTCAGAACCAACTCGATAGCGCCAAACAACCGCTTCCTGTCCCTAGTAATGGTGGCCAGGGCCTGGGAAGGCCAAGGCTGAGAACCATAGCTGTAACCTGTTCAGATCAACCCACCTGCAGAAAAGAATTAAAACAGCCAGACTAAAGAGGGGGTTAGAACTACATTGTTTTAAAACTTCTTAAAGACTCAGCAAAATAATGAGGAATTATTGGCCCAAAACATAAGGATCAAACAGGAAACAAGGGAAATAAAACATCCCCAGGCTACTTTTGCCCAGAGGGTATCTGCTGATTCCAGCCTTTATTGTGACCACTTCACCAAGGAGTAAGAACAGAAATCCCAGCCCAGGTCCACAGAAGGTAGAAAGTCCATCCCATTCAATAAGCTGGGCCCCCAAAATGCTATGCTTTCTGGGGAATAATGAATGCAGAACAGCCCCTACAGGGAAGCTGGAAGCCTGCAGGAATTGCTCAAGTGGTTCAGGAAACCTCAAACCTGAGCTTGTTTTCAGGGGTCTCAGACTGGGAACACCCAGGAGTCCATAGAAGGATATATGCAGATTCTCTCTAGAGGAAGGCACCGCCAATCTAGCACACAATTATACATATAAAAATTTTCAAATGCAAATAACCAGTATACAACCAGTGGTAATCAGGAGCACTTGGGAATTAAACACCATAAGAGAGAACAAGCTCAGAAAACAGACACTAGAAATTGACCCGCAGAGACTTCCTACATAAACATCAACTGTAAGACTAACACACTTCTACTTAAACCAATAGAAGAGAAGCTCAAAGAGACGTCTAGAGAACAGGAAACTATAAAAAAGTGATAGTCTATTGGTTCATCAACTGTAACAGCCATACACACTCAGACAAGATGTTAGTAATGGCAGATTGTGTTAAGGTGGGAAAGTGGACCTATGAAAATTTTCTGTGCTTTCTGTACAACTTCCCTGTAAATACAAAATTACTCTAAAAAATAAGGCATGAGAAAACAGTTAAACCAGTACACCAATGTTTACTGCAGCACTTTTAACAACAGCCAAAATGCAGAAAGAACCAAAATGTCCACCAACAGATGAGTGAATAAACAAAATATGGTATACACACAACAGGACACTAAGCAGCCAGAAAAAGGAATTACCTCATAAGTTCTGATGCATGCCAGCCACAACATAGAGGAATGCTGAAAACATCACACTGACAGAAATAAATCAGTCATAAAAGGACAGATATTGTATGACCCTACTTATACAAAATAAGCAAACATACAGAAATCAGAGATTATTAGCGGTTACCAAGAGTTGGAGAAAAGCAGGAGAGAGGAGTTTTGCCTAGGGGTCTCTAAGCTAGTGATGATGACATGATTTAGAAAAACAGAGAATGTTTCAGACAACTGGAAGAGTATCATCAATGTCACTGAATAGTAAATATAGAAATTGCTAAGATAGTATGTGTTTTCTCGGGTGTATTTTCCTCACAATAAAAAAAAAATTCAGTGACACATTAGGTGCCATCAAGTTGATTCTGACTCAGTACAACAGAATGCGACAATGCCTGGGGTTACACCACCCTCACAGTCGCTTGTACGTGCAGCCACTGGGTCGATCCATCTTGCTGAGGGATCTTCTTCTTCTTTGCTGACCCTCTATTTTACCAAGCGTGATGTCCTTCTTCAGGGACTGGTCCCTCTTGAGAAGACATTCAAAGCAGGTGACACAAAGTCTCATCATCCCTTCTTCTAAGGAGTATTCTGGCTGTACTTCTTCTAAGACAGATTTGTTCATTCTTTTGGCAGTCCTTGGTATATTCAGTATTCTTTGCCAACACCGTAATTTAAAAGTATCAGTTCTTCAGTCTTCCTTATTCATTTTCCAGCTTTTGCATGCAAATAAGGAGACTGAAAATATCATAGCTTTGGTCAGGCCCACCTTAGTCCTCACAGTGACATCTTTGTTTTGAATATTTTAACGAAGTCTTTTGCAGCAGATTTGCCCAATTCAATAAATTGTTTAATCTCATGACATCTGCTACTTAATTACAGATCCAAGTAAAACGAAATTCTTGACAATTTGTCTTTTCTCCGCTTATCAGGATACTGCCTGTTGGTCCAGTTGCAAGGCCTTTTGTTTTATGTTTAAGTCTAATCCATACTAAAGGCTAGTCTTTGATCTTCATCATCAAGTGCTTCAAGTTCTTTCCACTTTCAGCAAGCAAGGTTGTGTCATCTGCATGTCACAGGTTGTTAAAGAGTCTTCCTCCCATCCTGATGGCTCATTCTACTTCCTACAGACCAGCTTCTCAGACATGCTCTGCACACAGGCTGAGTAAGTATGGCGAAAGGCTACAACCCTGACTCACACCTTTCCCAATTTTAAATCACACAATGTCCTTTTATTCTGTTTCAACTGCCTCTTGATTTATGGACAAGTTCCACATGAGCACAATTAAGTGTTCTGGAATTCCCATTCTTCACAATGTTATCCATAATTTGTTATGACCCTCAAAGCTGAATGCCTTTGCATAGGTCAGTAAAACACAGGTAAGTATCTTTCTGGCATTCTATGCTTTCACCCCAAATCCTTCTTATGCATCAGCATGACACCCCTCATTTCACATCCTCTTCTGAATTTGGCTTGAATTTCTGGCAACTCTCTGTTGATGGACTTCTGCAACTGTTTTTCAATCATTTTCAGCATAATTTGCTTGCATTTGATACTGTTCAATAATTTCCACATTCTGTTAGATCACTTTCATTTGGAATGGGCACAAACATGGACCTCTTCCAGTTGGCTAGGCAAGCAGTTGTCTTCTAAATTTGGGGGTATAGACAACTGAATGCTTACAGTGTTGCATCCACTTGTTGAAATATCTCAACTGGTATTTGTCAATTCCTGGAGGATTATTTTTTGCTAATGCCTTCAGTGCACCTTAGACTTCTTTCTTCTGTATCATCAGTTCCTGATCGTATGCTACCGCCTGAAATGGTTCAACCTGGACCAATTCTTTTTGGACAGCAACTCTCTGTGTCACTTCCATCTTGTCTTATTGCTTGTGCATTGTGCAATTTTTTGTCCAAGGAATCCTTTGAGATGGCACTTTGAAGCTTCAACTTTTTTCTTCGTTTCTTTCAGCTTGAGAGTGTCAAGTGTGTACTTCCCTTTTGGTTTTCTAAGTCCAGCTCTTTGCACATTTCCTTATAACACTTTACTTTGTCTTCTCAAACCACCCTTTGAAATCTTCTGCTCACCTCTTTTACTTCATCATTTCTTCCTTGCACTTTAGCTACCCTACATTAAACAGCAAATTTCAGAGTCTCTTCTGATATCCATTTTAGTATTTTTTTTCCAATGACCTTTTGTTTTCTCCATGTCTGATGCTCTTGATGTCATCTCACAACTCGTCTGGTCTTCAGGCATTAGTGTTCAACGTGTTATACCTATGCTTGAGATGGTCTCTAATTTCAAGTAAGATATACTCAACATCGTACTTTGGCTCTCGTGGACGTGTTTTAATTTTCTTCAGCTTTAACCTGAACTTTCACATAAGCAATTGATGACCTGTTTAGCAACAGGCCTTTGGCCTTGTTCTGACTGATAATATTGAGCTTCTCCACTGTCTTTTTCCACAGAGGTAGTCAATTTGATTCCTGTGTATTTTATCCAGCAAGGCCCACATATACCATTGACATTTATGCTGTTGAAAAAAGGCATTTCCAATGAAGAAGTCATTGGTTTTGTAAAATTCTACCATTCAATCTCCTGTGCTGTTTCTATCACCAAGGCCATATTTTCCAACTATTGATCCTTCTTTGTTTCCAGCTTTCACATTTCAGTCACCAATAACTATCAACGCATTTTGATTGCATGATGGATTGATTTTAGGCTGCAAAAGATGGTAAAAGTCTTTCATTTCTTCATCTTTGGTATTAGTGGTCAGAGCATAAATTCGAGTAACAGTCATATGAACTTGTCTTCCTTGTAGGTGTATAGATATTATCCTATCACTGACACAGCAGACTGAAAAAGAACGAAATGGAGTATCTAGCAATACAAAAAAAAATTTTCTCAATACCAAAATGTAAACCTCACTGGACATATTTAACAGCAGAATCAACAGAGATGAAGAAAGAACCAAACTGTAACAACCCTTACTACATCTGATGCATTCTAACTATATCCTGGAAACCCTGGTGGTGTAGTGGTTAAGTGCTACATCTGCTAACCAAAAAGTCAAATCTACCAGGCACTCCTTGGAAACTTTGTAGGACAGTTCTACTCTGACTTATAGGGTCGCTATGAGTTGGAATCAATGGCTGTGAGGTTTTCTTTGAGAATTATATTCTATCTGTGTTGTAATGAATTACTTAATACAGCCCTTCCAGCCATGGTCTTTATGACTGAGTGGAAATATGCAAAAAACATATATGGAAACTGCGATTGGTGTGGTTATGTGTCAACTTGCTAGGCCATGGTTCCCAGTACTGTGTGGTTGTCCTCCATTTCATGTGTTGTAAATCCTAACATCTTCTTATTAATGAAGCAGGATTGGGGTGGGGTACATCCTGAATCACAGCCTTGAAGGAGGGCATGACCTAAGTCCTACCCTTACTCAAGTGGCACCTTTCCTTGAGATGTGACCTGCATCCAGGGCAAGATGTGGGTGCACTGGCAGGGCTCCCCATCTCTGCATCTATATCCTGCACCCAGGTTATCCGTGTCTGACCTCCATTTCTTAGAACTCGAGTCAGCAGCCTGCTGTCTGACCTGCTAATTCTGCGATTCTACAGCTTCTACAGCCCCAAGGGCTGGTAGCCTGTCATCTGACCAAATTCATCAGCTTCCACAGCCTCATTAGCCAGCAGCCTGTGGTCTGACCTGCCAATTCTGGGATTCTATGGTTTCTGCAGCCCCATGGGCCAGTGGCCTATTGTCTGACCTGCTTTGCCAGCTCCCACAGCTTTGCTCACTAGCTGCCTGGGATCTGACCTGCTGGTTTGGGTTTATCTGCCCCAGCAGCCACTTGACCTAACCCACAGACACAGGACTTACCAACCTCCAAAACTGTCAGAGCCATTTCCTTGATACAGTTCTTGAGTTCTGTGAGACACTGCAGCACATTATGGAACCCAAAGACAAGAGGGAGGGTACTGAAGAGTAATGGATGTTACAGACAATAACGTGGTACAGCAGGGTGGGAAAGTCGCACATACGGGACAACTTTAACCTCCACCTCACAGGAACCAGTTTTGTGCTGATCCTTACAAGACAAATTATTCATTTACTATCCAATTCTGTAGATGATGCCTAAGATCCATTCAAGCACATGGACAATCCACTAATGGCTGAGAACCTACACTTGAAAACCCATATCCTAGAGTATCCCCAGTAGAAGGATGAAGTGAGAAGCGATGCCTCCCTGCTCCCACTTCTTCTGTGTCTTTCTTGGAAACTTATTACCTGGAACTTTCTGGATCATCTTTTCCTCTCACACAGGGCCTCCCTTTGAGCCTTGCCCACAATACACATCAGAAAATCCTCATGGAATAAATGAACAAACAAATAATTTGGGCCCTTTAAGTGTCCATAGTTCCCCCTACCCCATTCGCATCTTCATGTTTGTTCTGTGCCGTGTTCTTTGTCCAAAGGCAGCCCGGTCAGAACTCAAGAAGGAGCCTAGAACCCTCTTATCAAACCTTCCACAGGGCAAAAGGACAGAGAGGAGGAGGGAGGAGCAAGGGTAGCTGGGAGACAGGGCTGCCAGACAGGAGAGCAGCAACGTCAAAGGCCTAGAGACTTAAAGGCTGCGGGCCCAGGGCCATTTTGTACCAGAAGGACTATCTGTGCTGGGAGCACATACCTGTGATTGACAAGGCACAGGGCTGGTGAGGCTGCAGACAAGACAGTGTTTGTTTATTCAATAACATTGACCTACAGTTGCCAGAAACTAAGGCATGTGGCACATTCCTCCCCCTAAAAGCCCACTGCCAGTGCAAAGAATCCCCTGGCAGTGAGGGTTGGCAGCATTAAAATGACTCTCAGCTCCCCTCCCCACCATACATCTTGGCAGATCTGGAATGAGGCCTAAACCTAAAAACAAATCCCAGTGCCGTCCAGTCAATTCCACAGCATGGCAGCCCCATATGTGTCAGAGTAGAACTGCACTTCACATGGTTTTCAAGAGCTACAATCTTACAGAAAGATTTGGGTGACACAAACAGTTAAGCACTTAATTACTAACCTAAACGTGGGAGATTTAAAACTATCCAGTGACTCCACAAGGAAAGGCCTAGTAATCTGCTTCCCTAACAATTATAGCCAAGAAACTCCTATCAAGCAGTTCTACCCTGTAACCCCTGGAGTCACCATGAATCAGAATCAACTTAACTTCAAGAGATTTGGATTTGGGTTTAATCTTATGGAAGCAGATCACCAGGATTTTCTTCTGCAGTGCAGTGGGTGAATTCAAATACCAGTCTTCTGTCTAGTAGCCAAGGGCAAATGCTGCCTAGAAATGTGTGTTTGTAAAGACCTCCACTGCCACCCCAGATGGTTCTGCTGCTCAACTAAGGATGAAAAGCACCATGACAGGACAGAGCACAGGAAAGACAATTACACAGTCACAATCATGTACAAAATAATATAAAAATCCATTTTTAATTTTTTCAACATGAGACTCAACCTACAGAACAAAACACAGAAGACTTCACTATGTTTACAGAACTGAATATAAAAGTTATTTAGTCTTTTTCTTTATTTTATTATGATAAAATGTATGTAACAAAACACCTGCCTTTTTAACCACTGGATTATTCAGTTTTGATGATGTAGAAATAAAGGACACACATAAACAGCTGGGAAGGAGGCACGTAATGACTGCTGGAGGAGGCGATGGGATAAAGAATCCAGGTGAAACCCTGATACTTGGGTTATAAAGGTGAATCTAAGAGAGTGGCAGGATGCTGCTGGAGGGCTAGGGGAGTGGGCATGTGAGCTAAGTTCTCATCCACTTTAGCAGGACATAAAGGCTGACTTCATGCCACTGAGTCAGCTCCAACTCCTGGAGACTTCATATATAACAGATTGCAATGCTTCCCAGCCATCTCCATGATCCTTGATGTATTTAAATACACTGTTCAGGCTCTTGCGTCAGTCCACCCCACTGAGGGTGTTCCTCATGAATAGATACTACCTAAAGGTGGCTCAGTGGTTAAATACTACATCTGCTAATCGAAAGCTCAGCAGTTCAAATCCACCAGGCATTCCTTGGGGGCTGTTCTACTGTGCCCTATAGGGTCTCTCTGAGTCAGAATTGACTCGATAGTACCGGGTTTGGTTTTTGCTAAAGCTACTAAATCACGAAACAGTGGATAAAATGGCAAATGTATTTTTTCCCACAGTAAAAAAATTTTTAAACAGTGGAACAAGCATTAATAAAAACAATAAAAAGTGAAAAGTAATCGCTCCCTCTTGGGTACTGCCAGCACAAGCACATGGCAAGCAGCTGGCATGATGGGTGAGAACCACAGACCTTCCGCCCTTTGACTCAGACATGCCACTGCTGGAGATGCATTCAGAGGCCATGCCCATGCTTGTGCAAGAGGGTGATGGACAAAAGTGTTTGCTGCAGCATTGTTGGGAATAATAGAAGAATGGAAACAACCTAAGTGTCTATCCAGAGGGGACCAGCTAAATAAATTACGATAAGGCTACACAATGAAACACAACACAGCTGTAAGAAAAAGGCAGCTAGTGAGAACAGTGAGCCTTCTACACACTAATTCTAGAAAGATCTCCAGTAGAATCTACTACTTTAAGATTTATAAAGTAAAAAAAGCAAAGAACAGTAGAGGGTATGTAGAATGCTACCTCTGTGTACGAAAACAGGGAGTATGTATGAATATACAATTGTACTGCATAAAGAAACACAGGAGGATATATAAGAAATGAAGGTGGTTACCTGAAGGGACCAACGGGGCAGGGCTGAATGAGGACGGGGCAGGAGCAAGAGTCTCCAATACATACAGTATATTGTTTTGATTTTTTCATTGGATGAATAAATGACCTGGTCTGGGTTTCTAACAAGGTCGCCTCTGAAGAAGAGGACAGGACACGGGTGAAGGTAAGATGAAGGGAAAGTCAGTTGCTTTTATCCTAACTCTAGAACATGTATTCATAACATTTTTATTAAAAAGAACAAAGAATAAGAACAAAAAGTGGTCAATAAATACATGGCAAGATGCTAAACCTCCCTAATAATCAGAAAGATGCAAATTCAAACCACAGAGAGATGCCATTTCATACCCAGCAGGTTGCAAGGTATTTAAGTGGGACAAAACCAAGTATGGCAAGAACGTGGATGGAGCAAGGGGGTGTGTTGTCCTACAATGAATTACTTAGTACGGCCCTTCTAGTCATAGTTTTTGTAACTCCACCCAAAGACTCAATGGACTATGCAAATGAGGTGCTGGGGCCCAGCAAGCAGATTGGATAGACCAATGATAATATAAATGCCGTGCGTGGCATCCTTGCTGGGGTAGGGCCATGCAAATAAGGTATATGGAACACTCATGAGGGGATTGGTCAGTTTTGCCATCTCACAAGGCTTAAAAGAGCAGTCAACCCCCAAGCAGAGTGAGACCTACTACCAAGAAGAAATAAAAGCTAGAAGTGAAGTGCTTCCATTAGATCTGGGATCCCTGCACTGAGATCTCCAAGACCTGAGAGACAGAAAGTAAGCTGTAACACCAAAGACAGTGTGAGATGATGAGAATTAATGACAGCAAAACAGACAGCAGAGACAGCTGAGCCAGGGGACCAGCAGAAGATGGCACTGCGGGTTTCCGGGTCCACAGAGCAAGGCAATTACAGTGGGTGTGCAGACATACAGAGTGAGAGAGCTGTGCCCCTTTGGGCCATGGCTTACAAGCACTTGATCCACCGAGCTAAAAGATCTTTGTATCACATACCCAAACTGGCAGAGTCAAAGCCAAGAGGCCAAGAGGCTGCAAGGCCAGTGACAGGCATGCCTCTGGGCGTGGTTGAGAAGAGACTGTCCTGACTGAAGAACTGTATCTTGAGTCATTTCTGATCCCCCCTTGTAACATTCCTCTAATGGAAACCCTGGTGGCATGGTGGTTAAGTCCTGTGTCTGCTAATCAAAAGGGCAGCAGCTGAAATACACTAGGAGCTCCGTGGTAACTCTATGGAGCAGTTCTATTCTGCCCTATAAAGTTGCTATGAATCAGTATGGACTCCATGGCAGCAGGATTTTTGGTTTACTTCTCTAATAAACTCCATAACTGTGAGTACTGTCTATGAGTTGTGTGGCCACTGCAACAAATTATGCAACCCAGCAGAGAAGCAGACAGTGCCATAAGAGTGACAGCCTGGTGTTAGAATTCATAAAAAGCTGGAGCCACGGTGGAGGTGAGTATGCATGTCTGAGGTCTGACTCATAGGAATCTTGCCTTGAGCTGTTGCTCCTGATTCTCCCTCCCCGTCACGAAGCTAGAGGACATCACATACCATCGCGGTGCCATTTTTACAAGAAGAAAACGTGCACAGCCCCAGGGAAAGCAACAAGTTCATTTCTTATTAGAAAAGCATTTCTCCCCACTAGCAATTCCCTTCCTTGGAACATACCCAGTAAGTTCTGCCATTAAGCTCAACAAGATGCTCACTGCAGCATCTCTAGCAATTGCCCAAATCTGGACCATCAGCACAAGAACAGGACTGCAGCAGATTCACCGACTGGAATACTACACAGCAATCACAATGATGAACTACAGCCACATGTACGAACATGGATAAATCTGAAAACAGCAGAATTCAAAAGTACAGAAAGCTGTCTGAGTCAGAATCGACTTGATGGCAATGAGCTTTTTTTTTTAAATTCCTTAATATATGGGGTTTAAAAATGGAAAACAATACCCTGTATGGTTCATGCATGTACCCCTATGATTTGATGGTAAAACCATAAAAACAGTTTCCAGAATGAGGCGCATCCATTTCTGAAGAGTGTTTACCTCTGGAGAGGGAGTGGGGAAGGGGGTCTTGGAGGAAGATGCAGAGGACTTCAGCTACAGCTACAAGATTTCATTTCTTTAAAAATAAAAATATCTGAAATCAACATGATATGTTGGGTTGAATAGTATTCTCCCAAAGTTCATGTTTACCCAGAACCTCAGAATGTGACCTTGATGGGAAACAGTCTTTGCAGATGCAGTCAATTAAATTAAAATGAAGTCTTACTGGATTTGGGTGGGCCCTAAAGCCAGAGACTAGTGCTGTAACGAGGAAATTGTGGTGGTTAAGTGGTTAAGTGCTACAGCTGCTAACCAAAGGGCTGGCAGTTTAAATCCACCAGGCCTCCCCGGAAGCTCTACGGGGCAGTTCTACTATCCTATAAAGTCACTATGAGTCAGAATCAACTCAAGGGCAATGGGTTTGGTTTTTTGGGGTTTTTTTTAGCATTCTAAGAAGGCCATGTAAAGATATGTGTGTATGTCGCTGTGTTCCATCAAGTTGACTCCCACTTATAGCCTCCCGATAGGACAAAGTAGAACTGTCCCATAGGGTTTCCTGGGCTGTCAAGGAGCAGGTCACCAGGTCTCTTTTCCCATGGTCCACTGGCAGGCTCGAACTGTTGGCATGTTGATTAGTTGCTGGGTGCTTACCCACTGTGCCACCAAGGTTCCTCTTATATATGTGTTTACGGAAGAAGGCCGTGAAAGATGGAAGCAGAGACTGGAGCAATGCAAGCCAAGGAACATCAAGGATTGCCGGGAGCATCAGAAGCTGGGAAGAGGCAAGAAAGGATTTCTCCCCAGGACCTTAGAAGGGAGCATGGCCCTGCTCACACCTTGGTTTCAGACTTCCAGCCTCCACAGCTGTCAGAGAATAAATTTCTGTTGTTTTAAACTACTGAGTTACAGGTAAATTTGTTTTGGCAGCCCTGGGAAGCTAACACGGCAAAAAGGATTTGACAGAGTACAGTGGTAGGTACATGGGTGTTTGTGATTTTTCTCTTTACCTCTGTGTATAGTTGAAATAAGTCCTAGTAATAATAAAAGTGACAATAAAGTTGGCTTGGAGGCCATACAGGGGATAGAAGAGGCGTGAGGTGGTGAGGGGAACACGGGCAAGCAGACAAGGCCTTTCCATTGGCTTCGTCCCTGACCCCTGACCCACCAGTCTGAGTGATAAGTGACCTCCTTGCACTCCTCACTCAACCCATGCCCTGGGAGTCTCTGCAGCTGGAGGTGTGAGCCCTGAGTTCCCACCAAGTATGCCTGGAGGTCAGGACCACCCAACTACTTCCGTATGGGGTCTCCCCTTACCTCAGCTTGGAGGAGGAAAAAGAGAAAGAACTTGTGGAAGGTACAGTATTTTCCGCTTGGGGGAGCCGTGCCCTCACTTCAGGCCCAGCCGGCAGCCCAGGACTGCATCAGCCATAACTCTCAAACCCCTACAGAAAGGCAGGGGTCAAGGTGGTCTTGGGAGGGGAGGCTAGATTGGCGTAGAGTGCTCTATACACTCAGGCACCAGCAACCTGGGCCTCCCAGGGCCCTGCCAATTCTGGAAAGAATTTTCTGAACATGCTGGGGTGACCTAGAAAGGTGGCTATAGCTGAAGTCATCAACAAGGAGTCTTCAGCAGCCCAAGCTGGGAACCTGGGGATCTGGTGGCAGCCAGGACCAGCAGATGAAAGAGTAGGAGGACAGGGAGCTGGGCAGGAGACTAGAAAGAGACAGAGAGACCACTGCTCCCAGGAATCACAAGGCTCACCCCAGGAAGGTGGGACAGCACTTCTGGGACCTCAGAACAAGGCCAACACCTCTAGGCAACTTCTAAAACGCCTGCCATGGCCCCACAGCCTTGCTGGGACCTCCCCTCCAGAATCACAGTGTTTGCTAGGGAAACACCAAAGGACAGGAGCCCCAGAGTTGGGACCAAGCCCCACCTTTCCCTCCTCTTGGTTCAGTCTCAGAATTGAAGAGTTTGGAGTCCATATCTCTCATCCCAGGTGCTGACGCTCTAAGACATACCCAACAGCCACTGGGCTACATGGAGACCCAGTTTCTGTCCCAGAAGCCAGCCCTACTCCACTTCCAGCCCTAGCCACAAGCAGAATCCTGGCCAGGACTGAGGGGTAGGAGGGCTAGGCAGCCCACTGGAGATGTACAGAGTGGCTCCCAGATTGGGTCTTCTACCACCCATGGCCGTCTGGAAAGGCCTGGAGACCTGAGCTTGGGACCTGGACAGAAGGCCCCAAGGTGGAGCCAGACACCACGAAGACTGGTAAGTGCAAGGCCGCAGATGCTCTCTCTTGTACTGAAGTTGAATGGCTCCTCTGGAATTCAGATGGGGCCGTAGGAAGTCCAGAGGGGCCTCTGTCACCTCAACAAGATACCACTGCCCCCTGGGCAGCAAGGACCCTGAGCAGAGGAAGAAGCGGGGACTGGAACCTAAATCCTGCTCTCCATCTGATGGAGCTGGCTGGGCCCAGTGACGCCACAGTGACCACTGAGCAGCCTACAGATCCCAGAGCGGCCCTGCTCACAGGCTTTGGGAAAACAGAGGAAGAGAAGGAGGGGAGTGGCAAGGAGTGTTGGGGGAAGAAAACAACAAGTCAAAGGAGCATTTGTTCTGCTAAGTGGCTTTTTTGTTGTCAAAAACTGGCCCCAGAACTCTGACCACTGAAACCAGGACAAGTCTCCATCTGCCACACCCACCTCCCTGTCACACCACCAGGCTCACTATACACACCCCTCCAGACCCCCGCATGACCTTTACCTCTGTTCTTCCCAAGAACACACCTAAACCCTCAGTTAGAGGCCCTCTATCCACAGCTTCAAAGGTCTCCTCATTCTGGTGCCAGGAGAAGAAGGTCTGTCCTACACACACCTACCTCCAACCTTTAGAGACCCAGATGCAAATGAGGCCAGAAGTGTACCCCTAGGCAGTGGGGCCCCCACAAGCACCCTGAAACCCTCAGGATCTGGGCCCAGTGCCTTCACAGCTTAGCTCAGCAGGGGAGTTCTGGGCGGGTCACATCAAGAGAACCTGGAACAGACAGTCCTTAGAGGGGGCAGGAGCAGAAGGAAGCCTGAGGAGGGGCCCAGTGCGTGTCTTTACCCCTCCAAAGTGTACTAGGTACCCCCGGGGAGAAGATACTGCAGGTATGACAGTGAACACACAGGATCCCTGCCCATGTGAGACTGACCTGCTAGTGGGGAGACAGGAGAGAACACATAAAACAAAACAAACCCATGGAGTACGGCTGGTGGTGATCATGCTAGAGGGAGAGAGAGAGGAGAATGGGTACAATCTTACACTGGGTGGTCAAGGAGGCCTCACTGAGGATACAGGTCCTGAAGCTGGTACGGGAAGCTGCCGTGTGGATATCAGAGATAAGAACATTCCAGGCAGAGGGAACAGCAAATGCAAAGGCACAGAGGTGACAGGTGACTGATAAACACAAGGTGTGGCTGGAGGGGAGGGCAAAGGGCAGGGGGTAAAGTGGAAGTGTGATGAGAGGTGGGCGATGGTGGATGAGGTGACAGAGGGGTCACGGGCGAGGTGAGAGGAGGTGATGAGAGAGGTGAGAGGGGATGAGGGGTGAGGTGAGACAGGGCTGAGTGGTGAGCGGTGAGTGGTGATGGATGAGACGAGAGATGGGACAGGGGTCGGGGGTGAGCTGAGGAAAGAATCAGGGCTAAAGGGTGAAGTAAGAGAAGCAGCAGGGGCCAGATCGTGTGGGGCATACAGGACCTCCTGGTAGGGAAGGGGGGCCTGGTGTCAGAGGCAGTTCCTACACACCCAGGCATGTCCCAACCTAAGATCCCAAACAAAGCGCCGACTCAGAGGCCCGCAAAGGAGACAGGAATGGAGCAGCAGACACACACGGCCCTCTGCAGGCTGGGAGGAATCCCTCTGTCTCTTCAGACCTCAGGATCACCTCCCACACTCAAACTGATGATGCTCCAAGCCCCAGCTGACAGACAGCCAAGATGCCGCAGACCTGCCTCGTCTCCCACTCCACTCCCAGCATGCCTGGAGAGGACAACCCCACCTAATCTCCCAGAGAGGCGCAGCCTCATGGGCAGACGTGGTGGCGATGAGCCTGGCATGTTCCTGCCTGCACCCACCCTGCTCACCACACCCAGAATCCATCTGTGTGGGCCTTCACATGTAAGCACAATAACAACCCCTGTTCCTGGCTGGGCACATTCACAGCCAGGATATCATGTAATCTTCATAAATGCCCACAGGCCAGCTCGTACGGGCTGACAGGCCCAGTGACCATGAAGGACACACATCCCAAGAGAGTAGGCACCTGACCAAAGCCTCTCAGCACAGCCAGAACTAGGTTCCACACAAGCCCCTCTGGGCTGGGGACACAGTGGGGGATCAGGGAAGGGCCAACCCCATCATCACACAAGTAAGGAGAATGAGGCCAGAGAAAGGCTCTCACCTCTCACCCTGGGCCTCCTCCTAAAGCCTGAGGCAATTCTCTCTTCCACCAGCTCCCTCAGAAAATGCCCAGTCACAAAGACAAAGAAAGCCCTGTGTCTGGTGGGAAGTTCCTGGGACAGTGTACCACCCCCACGTGGGTGTGCCCTGGAGAAGCAGGGCGTGGTCCCAGAAACAAAGGGAGCCAGCCGCAGTGTGCCAAGATGGTGGCACAAGTAGCCAGGGATGCCACATCCCCGAAGCGTGAGGGCCGCAGGGCAAGGCCTTGCTACTCAGCCCGCCGCAGTTCAGCTGAGCTGAATGAGTGCAGCCCCAGGCCCAGACCTCAGCAGCCTGGGAGGGGAGTACACAGTGGGGGGAGAGAGCCTTACCTCGGAACTTCTTAGGGGGGTTGTCCAGGTCCCCAGCCGCCGGCTCCACTACGCAGCGGTCATCCACCAGCCTGGGAACAAGGGAGCTAGGTCAGCAGGAGAGAGTGGACGACCCGTCACCCCACAGCATCCCTCCTCCTTCAGGGTGGGAGACCCCAGAGCACCCAAGAGGCCCCCAGAGCAACTTCCTCCTTCGCGGAGGGGCCCTGCCATCGAGTCACTCCTAAGTTAAAGACAGTTCTCTCTTGGCACCACTATAAAAATGCAAGATCTCTCGAGGTATGTGGGGGGGTGTCCAAACACCTTATATCCCCCAAGAAGAGCACCCAGATCCACCCAGCCCACTGCTGATACACCCTCCACCTCAGGGAGCTGGAGCCTTCCTGGTGGGGATGGGGTCTGCTGCATCTGGGCTGTCCAGCACTGTGGACATAAGCCCTTCATCAGCCCTGAGAGCTTGCTGCCCCACCCTGAGAGGGCAAGACATAGGGGGAAGAAGTGACAGAGAGACAAGGTCAGACTTAGGGAGGAAGGGACAGAGAGAGGAGTCAGAGAGGGAGGGATGGAAGGAGGGAGAGACACACAGAGGCAGAAAGACTGAAACTGAGTTAAAAAGACAGAGACTAGAGACAAAAAGATGAGAGACACTTATAAGTGAGACACCAAACGAGGCAGAGGAGCATTGGATCTCAAAGGCAGGACAATGAACCCCACTCCTCTCAACCTTCAGTTGGGCACCATTTCATATTCCCCTCTTTGGCTCCCCCTTCCCACGGCCTCTGAGCCCACTCTAACTCCCAGCAACCCCATGCATGTCAGGGTAGAAATGTGTTCCATAGGATTCTCAAGGCTCATTTTTCTGAAGTAAATCTCTAGTCTTCCTTTTAAGGTGCCTTTGGTTGGACCTAACTGCCAAGCTTTCAATTAGCAGTCAGACGCATTAGCCATAGGCACCACCAAGACTTTTTTGGCCAAAGCAAGGGCCTGAAAGTCCCACCTTAGAGCCATCAAAAACCAAACCAACAACTAGTAAACACTGAAAAGGGGGAGTGTGCTGTTACAGGGTGGGGAGAGCAGATGGAGCTGTAGAGAGGCGGGTATGCAAAATTGATTTGGATTGTATACTTTCACCTAATCATAATTACAAAAAAAACTATTGCTGCCGAGTCAATTCCAACTCATAGTGACCCTGTAGGACAGAGTAAAACTGGCCCACAGAGTTTCCAAGGAGCACCTGCTGAATTCAAACCGCCAACCTTTTGGTTAGCAGAGATAGCCTTTAACCAATATGCCACCAGTGTTTCCCTTAGAGCCATAAACCCAAACCTACTACTATCAAGTGCTTGGTGGCATAGTGGATAAGTGCTATAGCTGCTTACTAAAAAGGTCAGCAGTTCAAATCCTCCAGGTGTTCCTTGAAAAGTCTATGGAGCAGTTCTACTCTGTCCTATAGAGTCACTGTGAGTCTTGCCACAGCTGGGGTTAATCCTGCATCTCTAGAAGGCATCCACCTATCTATCCATCCTCCCACCCACCCACCCATCTATCTGTCCATTCACATGCTTAAAACCCTTCAAGGCCTCCCCATGTCTCTGGTTTAAAGTGATAACTACCCACCATTTCCAAGCCTAACTCCTCTCCAGTAACACACACCTGTTATTTTAGAGTTCTCACCAACTTTCCCTAAGGGTGCTAGGTATTAGTGCCATTTTACAGAAATAGAAACTGAGTCTGAAGGTTAAATTACTTCCCTGCAGTCACAGAGTTAATTCTAAATCTTGCACTCCTGTACCTCCTCTCCTCAAGTTGGCTAACAAGACCTTTTGTGATCTCACCTCTACCTGCTCCCCAGCCTCACAGTTCTCATCACAGTCATGCAGGACCTCAAGCTGACCCCAAGTTCCCTGGAACCGTTAGGCTCTAAAAAGATGATGCAGCAGTCTGCAATGCCTGTCACACCCACCCCTCATCAGCCCCCACAGGCCCGGGCCTAACAAACCTCCATTCATTCTTCTAATCTCTGCTCTTCTCAACCTTTCCGTGAAGGTTTCTGACGACCCTGAGACTCTGATCACTGAGCCAAACAATAGAGTTAAGGTCTGTGGTTTCTCAACTGCAGCACAAGAGAGGTGTATGCAGACCACCAGCCCTGCAGGAAGGACCCACTGGCCATGAGGGACCAACGCCCACTAATGAAACTGGCCTTGCACTGTCACTTCTCTATGGGTAAAGCATTGTTCCAACTAGTGTGTGCTTTTGTTGGTGACCCCCAACCTTCGCTCAACACTTTCTTTGGCCAATCTCCAGTCACCCTTTTGGTCTCCCTCCCCTGTGTTTCTGCAGAATCTGGTCCTGGTCTCTCCTACAGCCCATGTCTCTTTCTACTGCAAATACTTGCTCTATCTACACTGTGAGTTTCTCAAGGACAGAACTCTAAGTGTTTTTCCCTTTGGAATTACCAGCACTTTGCGTAACACCTGAGGTCCACAATAATAATAGCAAGCACAACTTTGTTCAGTTTTCTAAACTTACTTAACTCTTACTATTTCATTTTACAGGCAGGAAAACAGACTACAGAGAGGTTAAACATGCTGACCAATGACACATGCCCAGCAAAGCAGCAGAGCTGGGCTTTGAACCCAGGCCATCTAGCATCAGAGCAGGTGTTCTGGAACTCACAGCAAGTGACAAGGAGGGAACAGAGGGCAACTCTGGCCCTCTCTCCTTTCCCTGGACTGACACATGACTCCTGTCTTCCACTCACTACTCATATCCCGCATCCGATGGGTCAGGAAATCTGAGCTCTACTTCCAAACTAATACAAATCTGACTTCTCATCACTCCCACCAGCACCCTGCTCCAGGCTTCCACCAGCTCATCAGTCTCCTCTTTGGTTTCCCGACTCCCCCATCAGAATTTGAAGTCTGTTCCCACACAGCAGCAGAGAAATCCCTTTAAATGGTAAGTTACCTCTGGGCAGCCCTCTGCTCAGAAGACTCCAGGGGCTCTTATCTCGCTCCAAGTGAAACCAAAGAAGAACTTACAATGGCTTAAAAGATTTCTCATCAGGGAAATCAAGGCCAACTGGCACAACTAGCATTTTGCTAAGAAAGCCCTCTACACCTCACATTGGTGAGCGGCCTCTGGGGTCTTTAAAAGCTGCCAAGCTGCCACGTGAGGGCACAGCAGGAACGGATGATCACCAAGGACCAAAATGACATGGGGGAAAGAGAACCTGGAAGACAGAGAGACCCACGTGAGTGGGTGACTACATTGACTTGTGACCAGATGGTACCCGGCCACCACCAGTGATAGCCATTATGGAACTCACAAAGTTGAGTCTCACTGGCAACACAAGAATAAAAAGGGGCGCACCCTGAGATCTCCACTAAAAAACCGCAATTGATGGTCCAGGGGCCTTGGAGTTCCCCTGGGAGCATGGCCCCTGGCCCTGATGCTGCCTCTGTCCATAGATCATAATGGAGGTCAACTCTCAGACAGAAATCGAATGGACTTGCTGACACAGAATGACCATCTCATGTGTGCACTTTACGGTTCTATGCATCTATAGGATGTCCTGCTGACCTCTTACTGGAGGCAGGGAAGTAGATGGAGAGGAGGGGATAAGAGATGGTTGGGAGCTAAGACATGTATGGAGCAGACAGGAAGGGTGTGCTGTCACTGGGCAGGGAAAGCAGTGGGAGCTGCATATAGCTGGGCATGCAAATTTATATGGGAATGCACATTTTCATTCAATCATAAAAAAAAGGTTCCCCATGAGGACATTGAGATCGACTGTCATAACTAGTCTTTTTCTAAGAGAGTGTTCTGTACCCCATACTGGTGAGCGGTACCTGGGGTCTTAAAAGCCAGCAAGCTGCCATCTAAGGAACATCAACTGGTCCCAGCCCACCTGGAGAACCTCAGAGACATGAGGAAAAATAAGCCCACAAGATAGAAGGACCCATATGATTGGGAGACTACATCAGCAGAACAGGAGAACTAGATGGTGCCTGGCCACCACCAAAGACAGCCCTGAAAGGGAACACAGTGTAGAGTCCCTGACACAGCATGAGAGAAAGGGGTGTGCAGCTCTAGAACTCTATTAAAAGACCATACCTGGTGGTCTGACAACCTCGAGGGTCCCCTGAGAACATGGCCCCTAGACTTGCAGCTAGCCCAGAGCTGAAACCAGTACTGAAGCCAACATTTCAGACAAAGAATGGACTGGACTTGGGGACACAGAGTAATGCACGTGATGTGCATAATTTATAGTTTAATATATATGAGGCTGTCTTACCGATTTCTTTCTAGAATGGAGATTAGAGGGTGGACAGGAGGGGACAAGTGTTGGTTAAGTGGATACTGGATGGGAAGAGTGGAAGAGTGTGTTGTCATTGGGTGAGAAAAGCAGATAGAGTTGAAGAGAGGTGTGTGTTTTGGGTTTTATACAGCGAATTGACTTGGGTTGCCAACTTTCACTTAATTGCAATAAAAAAATAAAAAATAAGGCCAGACTCTCTCATCTCTCTGACCTCATCTTCTCCAGTCCCACAGTCTCCTTCACGATCTTCAAACCTTCCAGGCAACTCGGCACTGGCTCTTTCCTCTGCCCGGAACGCCCATCTCCAGATCCCTCATGGTTCCCTCCGTGACTTCCTTCAGATCTCAAATGATCTATCTGAGGCCCTCAGATGGAAGGTAACTTAATTATTAATATTCCTTTTTAATAATTATTTATATTTAATTATACTTTATATGCTAAGCTTACTGAATACATTAAAATATTTCAATATATGATCATTTTCAATAAGATGGAGACCTCTCCTCCTCATCCCATTTACAATTATAAACCAACCACTTCCTCCCACACTCCTTATTCCTCCCCTGGGTAACTGTTCTCCATAGCACTTATTCTCCTTTGCCCATTTCAAAAACCCACTGCCCTTGATTCCAACTCACAGCAACCCTTCAGAACAGAACAGAACTGCCCCATAGGGTTTCCAAGGAGCAGCTGGTGGATTCAAACTGCTGAACTTTTGGTTAGCAACTGAGCTCTTAACCACTGTGCCACCAGGGCCCTCACTGACTATAAATGTTACTTCTTTATTTTTACTATCTTCCCCGTCCCCCACACCCACCCCACAGGATGTAAGTTCCACAAGGACACTGATGTGTCTGCTCTGTTCCCTGCAGTTTTTCCAGCACCCTGACTGCCACGTGGCGCAGAGAGGACACACCAGAAATACACATTAAATGAATTAAATCCTGTTCACAGCTGCGGAGGGAAGTACACGAGATGTGAGAGATAAAGTCCCTGCCTTAGGGAGTTTAAAATCTCATTAAGAAGACAAGTCACATACTACTCGGAAGAGTTAATAAGGTGAGAAATATGTATCAGTGCCAACTGGTGGTAGCAAACAGGTTTTGTCTGAGTTCGGAGCTTGACCAATCGGAGAGACTGGGAAGGAGGAGACAGGTAAGGCGCAGAGCCTTGTGTGATTCATAGAATTTCCTGTAAGACATTAGTGAATCAGACCAGCTGGTTGTCTCTTAGCACAGCCCTTAGGGGAGAGGACATAGAATTAACCAATTTTGACTAAACAGGGAGAAAAAGGTACTGATGAGGTCCTGGCACTGCAAGGAGTACAGGACATCTGTAGGACAACAAAACTTGGTGGAGCTGAGGAGAGGCTGGGGAGCCCCCCAAACAGTCCCCTTATTTTTGCCAATGCATAGGGCCTTGTAGGGGTGGGAGGCAGATGAAAATGCCGCAGTCCCCCTCCTCAGAAACCCTGCCTGAGAAAAAAACTCTTTCTATCCCAACCCCCGCCCCCACAACACAAGCCTCCCCCAGGAACTCTGTCTCAGTCATACATTCAGGAAAAAGACATGCAAAATTAGCTGCCTTACTGGCTCTCCCTAATCCCGCTGGTCATTATGCCGATGTCCACCTGTGCCTGCTCACTCTCGCACAGCTTCAGAGTCCTGATACCGCAGACTCAGGCCCTCCGCAGCTCCAGAGCCCAGCAGGGCTGAAAATCCAGCCATGCCAGCAAACACACTGTCACGTGAACAGCTGCAGTACATCTACAAAGGCAGGGAAATTTGGGGACTACAACCTGGAGCTGCCCAGAGAGGTGGATCAATGGGAGGGGAGCACGGCCTCCAGGAGAATTTCAAATAAGGTTGGAAGGGAAACCGCCCAGGCCTATTGCTGAGAAGGGTCAGGAATAGTCTGTAGGCAAGACTGGAGCAGAAAAGGGGGTGGGGGTGGTGGACAGCAGGAAGGGCACTCCTGGCAGATATCGGGAAAACACGGGCAGCAGTAGGGACTTCAGAAGCTCCCTGCAGGGCTCTCACATTCCACATCTTCCACTCAAAGCATGTACCTGGGCCAGCAGCATCAGCATCACCCAGGACCCTGTTAGAGATGACAAGCCTCAGACCCCTAGGACCCTGTTAGAGATGACAAGCCTCAGACCCCTAGGACCCTGTTAGAGATGACAAGCCCCAGAGTCTGCTGAATCTGCCTTTTGACAAAGCTTCCCAGGGTCTTGTCTATGAAGGTAAGAAGCTGAGAAGCCTGGGCAACATTCTGTAGCCCTTCCCAATAAACCTCTCAGGGGTGGCACGTGGCTCTCCTCATGCTTTGATCTTCCCCCTGGTGTTTGGCCCTGCCCCTCATCTAGTATGAAAGCAAAAAAAAAAGGGCGAGACCAGAGGCCCCGTGAAGGACCCTGAAGAGTGCAAATGGTTTGCAACTGACAACTAACCTAAAGGTTGGCAGTTCCAATCTATGCAGAAAGGCCTGGTAACCAATATTACAGCCAAGAAAACGCTGTGGAGCAGTTGGTTTATTTTTTGAATTTTATTGGTTAAAGTGCCTCACCAAACCCACTGCCGTCGAGTCGATTCCCACTCAAGGCGATTCTATGGGACAGAATAGGACTAACTGCTCTATCAAGTTTCCAAGGACCGCCTGGAGGGTTTGAACCGCCGACCTTCTGGTTAGCAGCAGTAACACTTAACCACTCCGCCACCAGGGCTTCCCAGTGCCCCCAAGCACCCCTCAAAAGCCTCCCCGGCACACACTCATTAGGACTGAAGCATCTCAATAAAGTGCTACCAGGTGGGGGCCGGGGGGGGGGGGTGGGTTGTCGCGTAAAGCCATTAACAGATTGGCAGGAAAGCCCTTATCAGATAGGCTACTGGGGACCCGGGGCCACGGGAAGGCCCAGGGCCCGGACATCGGGAAGGTTCACTTTTCAGGGTAAGTCCCAGAAGGCGAGGCCAAAAGTCCCGACAAAGTCTGTCTGGTGTCGGTCCAACCCCGGCCGCGCCGCCAGGACGCGCAGACGTCACAGACAAGCAGAGGCTACGGTGCGCTTTCCAGGAGGTGCGGCCCTGGTCCTGCCGCCGCTGCCGCCGCAGTGCGAAACTTGCCGCCCCTGGTGCAGCCGTCTCCCTGCCCGCCCTCTGGCCACCAGCGGCTGCGGGGACGCTGGGCGTCCTCCAGGCGCGCCCCTGGAGCGCTGCTGCCGCCATGGGTGGGGCAGGTGTGGAGCCACCTGCGCGCCCGCCTTCTTCCCCTCCGGGCTCGCTGCCCACGGAGAAAGGCTCTGGTGACCCCTCCCCACCATGTCGCACCCAAGTCCGAGGCCGCAGCCCAGCCCCTCTTAACGTCCCTCTGTGTTTATTAAACTAGCCCAGTCACAGGTGCCCGGCTTCGGAAGCGCACCTCGAGCTGTAACCAGAGCCAAGCTCTCCAGGAGGAAGTAGCCGCATCACTTCACGTCCCTCCCTAGGCGCCTGGTCTACGTCCAAGGTCCCATGAAGGGCGCTGCCTACCTGCCACCCTCTACCCACCTACTGATGTCTTCACAGTCCCGCCTCCAAGCCCTCGGCCAGCCAAGTTCTGCCGTCCTCAGCTCTCAGGCCCAGGCAGTTCCCAGCTCATCCCTAACTGCAGACATAGCTTGTTCTCTAAAGACCCATGCATCCCAGCCAAGATCACTGTAGTAAACAATCCACCGATGTGCCGAACACTTCATAATTTATAAGTCACTTGACATCCAAAGCCTCATTCCCTCCTTTCCACAACCCTGAGTTGGGTTACAGAAGCTCACAGGGTGGTGGGGACCACCCCAGCTAGTTAGTGAGCTAGTCAGTTCACGGCACATACGCGATCCAAGTCTCCATCCACCCTACAAAACCTTACTGCAGTGCTTGTTATATGCTGAGTGTGGTCCCCACCATCAGGGAGCTCTTCCCACCATGAGGAGGGTCCTGAGGACAAGAGCCATGTCCTGTATCCAGTGCATGCTCGCAGTCCAACTGACCCTCACGGCCCTAAAAAGAGACCCTTCTATTAGCCTTCCCTTCAGTTGAAGGTCCAAGACCAGCTGAAACCCACACTGTGTGGGCTATATGGAGGTGTCACTATAGAAGGCAGTGGGTAGAGATGAGAAAATGAGGATCTGGCAAGTGGCCTGGGCAGGGCCACCCCACTCTGGAGGAGGAGCTGATTGGCAACTTTGCCCTAGAGGGTGCGAAGGAAAGTGCCACCCCCAAGATGCCCATGAGGTCTGTACCCCAAGACTTTGGTTTGAGGGAGGAGGGGAAGCCACCCCATCTCAGGATCTGGGTGGCCCTATTCTGCCTTGAGTGGACTTTGAGATCCAGGTGGGTGCCAAAGAAAAGGCAGTGGGTGGTTCAAGCCCTGTCTGGAGAGATTAGATAAAAAGGAGGAAGAAGAGAGCCAGAAGTGGGACAGGTGAATGTCAGAGCGGCCTGAATCAAAACCTGCACCTACCAGCCTGACTGCCAACACAGCAGCAAGGACAGCAGGAATCACAGACTGGGGAAATGCCTGAGGTATCCTGGACACCCTTTCTCCCATCTAGTCCAAACTCCTTAGGCTACAGCTGTGAAAACTGAGGCTTGGAGAGGAAACCATCAGCCCAGGTCACTCAACAAGTTAATGGGGCACTCGGTTCCAGACCCCAGGTCTAGTGATTCCCAGCCCAGGACACTGGCCACCACCCCACAGATCTAGGCTAGACCCAAGGAAGAATATTCCCAACTGGCAAGCACTGTCAGAACACTGGGACAGGCCTGCGGTGGATGGGAGGCACTGGGGACCCTTTCTCCAAATACCCAAAGCCACACAAGCTAGACATGGTGAGGGCAAGGAATGTCGGAAGGAGTTCAGATTCCAGGCTGCCATCCTGATTCATCAGAAAAAAAGAAATTCATGCCTGCATCCCTGCAAAAATATCCATTTGCTTTACCTCTATGTATCTTTGCCAGCGATTCAACCCATGCCACCCAAGAGGGCAGTCACTATAGAAAGAGTTAAGTCTAGGAAGGACAGTAAGCCATGTATCAGAGAACTCTTAGCATCTCTCTAGTGAGGAGCAGAGACAGCAAATGTGACTTAGAGTTGGCCCAAGAAAAATGGTTTCCACTTGACCACTAACCTAAAGGTTGGCAATTCAAACCCACTCAACAATTCCATAAAAGCAAGCTCTGGTAATCTACTTTCAAAAACACTGTGGTGGTGGTGTGTGTGGTCAAGTCAATTCTGACTCATAGCAACCATACAGGATAGAGTAGAACTTGCCCATGGTGTTTCCAAAACCGGTAATCTTTACAAGGAGCACTGGTGATGCAGTGGTTAAGAGTTCAGCTGCTAACCAGAAGATCAGCAGTTCAAATCCACCAGCCACTTCTTGGAAACCACATGGGGGTTCTACTCTGTCTTAATGGGTTGCTACAAGTGAGGACAGATTCGATAGCAACAGATAATCTTTACAGAGGCAGACTGCCAGATCTTTCTGCCACAAGAGGCTGGTAAATTCAAACTACCAACCCTTTGGTCTGCAGTTGGGTGTTTAACTACTGCACCAGCAGGGCTCCTTCCATAAAGATTACAGCCAAGAGAACCTTATGGAGCAGTTCTACTTTACAACCCATGGGGTTGTGATAAGCTGGCATCACCCTGATGGCCACTAGCGACAGCTGGTGTGGGTATACATGGGTCCTAAATGACTCTAGCTACATTTTGCGAATTAGATTCACACCGTAAATGGGTGGCGAGGGGTCAAGGCAACGACATAGCTAAAGGCAAAGCCACCTTCTGTCAGTGCTGTCTTGTCTTTGCACACTGCCATCATCACCATGGAAGCCCCGGTAGCGTAGTGGGTTAAGTGCTACGTCTGCTGACTCAAAGGTCGGCAGTTGAAATCTGCCAGGAACTCCTTGGAAAGTCTATGGGGCAGTTCTACTCTGACTTCAAGGGTCGCCATGAGGTCTAGGTCTACTCTGACCTCTATGCTGACTCGACAGCAGTGGGTGGGTGTCATCAACATGTTTGGGACACAGATTTCATTCTCCCTACATTCAGTCAGACCCTGGATACCCTGGCTGTCCTGTAGGCTGGAGGAATGCGGTGACAGCTGGCTAAGTGATGGGGATGGGGATTTGTTAACCAAATATACACAGGTGTCCATCAGCAGGACACCTGCAGCTGGCCCTGGGCTCAGATTTGTTTTTGCTGTCCATTCTGACCCTGCCCACCTGCCGGCTAAAAAAAATCTTCACATGCCACTATGATCACTTTACTCCCCAACTCAAGCCCCTGCAATGAGTCCCTCCTCCTTGTCTCTCCAAGTCAAGACACTTTCTGTCTGTCCTTCAAAGTCTTCATAAACTCGCACCATTCAACCCCACTCCCCAAGCCCTGTAAATGCCCAGCCTCATTTCTTTCCCCATGCTTTCTGTCATACAGTCCCCTGGCTTGAAAGGCCCTTCAGCCTCCTCTCCACGGACCCCAGCATCATGACCCTAGGCAAGTCATTTACCATCTGAGCCTGGGTCCTCACTGCAGGGAACTGGGTACCACCACCACTTCTGACATGACATGCACAGGGGTCACAGAAAGGACATTCAGAAGGCTACTGATGAACTCACTAGAGATAGGGCTCTGCTCTCCTTCCCTCCCTCTAGGCCTCCAGCTCTCTTCTATAACATCCACTCCCAAGGAGTGGTCCCCCGGCTCCACACAGGCTGAGGTTGTGAGAGCAGAGGTGGAAGTGGACACCGAGAGACTCCAGACTTGCATACAGGGGTAACTGAAACCCAGAACCCTCCAGCAAGCTGAGTGCTCTCAGTGAAGGCTGGCTTGGCCCCACCCTAAAATCCAGCACTTCAACCCACCCCCAGCCCAAGCCACTGCCCCACCCCAAAGCCCCACTGGGCCAAATCAGGGAGGGGACGCAGGGTCAGGAATGTAGGGCAGGGCAGAGAATAAGTGCATGGCTGAAACAGAACTCTGAGACCAAGCTACACTCAGCCCGAGACCCACTGCGGGATCTTGGAGCTGGGTCAGTCCTCAGGCAACATCCCACATGGCCCTTCTCAGCTTCACCGCCACCCCCATCACACCCCTGCTGCGTGGGACCTTTCATGTCCAACCTCAAGGAAGAGTGAGGCTGGTCTTACTCCCCACACCCCTAGTACAACACGCCCAAACACATTCCATGAAGTGGGTCAGACCCCCTACCCCTGTTGTAGCAGTTCCCATTTCCATCCCTCTCAAGGCCCGCCCCCCCACAACACACCATTAGGGAAACAGGCCAAGTCAGAGAGACTACCTTCCTTTTGATGTCAGAATTCCACTTCTGGGAGTTTATCCTGAGTGGATAACTGGTCAAGTGTTTGGGCATGTATGGACAAAGATACTCAGTGCAAACTGTTTATAAACATGAAAATTTAGACACAGCTCAAGTGCTGAACACAAGGCTTGGTTCAACAAATCAAGGTACATCAGACTATGGGACACTCTGCAACCATACTTGCTGGCCTGGGAACATACAGCTCCTTGAACTCACAAAAAGACAGAAGATGGAACAAAATATGCAGTGTGATAGTATTTTTGTAAATATTTAGTTACATATATAAAAAGCTAGAAGAAATAAGAAGGTGGAGGTCATATACAGAATGCTATTATATCAGCTGTAGTGTTGTTACAGATAGTTTTTTACTTGAGTTTTCCCAGTTTTCTCCAGGGAACATTATTACTTTTTAACCAGAAAGAAACAATTGGATATAATGAGTATGTGGGCTGAGCTAGCTAAGGCCAACCTTGAGGTACAGGCCGGGGTAAGGCCAACATCTCATTCCAGTGAAATCACAATTAAATGAAAGCCAAGGGCAGGTCTGAAACCCGCCTGGGGAATGTGGTTAGCACAGGACAGGCAGTCCTACCTCCTGCAATTACTGTGTCCCAGAAACTTAAGGCTCAAAGGGCTCTTAACAGGTCACCTCTCCCAGGTCCCCACTGTAGAAGATGAACACAGAGAAACCAAGGGTGCTTGCATACCAGGTCCTCTTTCAGCCCACAGGGGACCACTACACTGCTCATTCACTGCCAAGCCTCTGATTGATTCTTGGTGTTCCCGAGACCCGAGACGCCCTCTGCCCACCAATAGTGGCACAGGGGGAACAGGGGCTGAGCCTCAAAAGAATAATGCAAAAAAAGTGTTGGGAGCAGGCAGGAAGGGAGCAGGAAGCAGCTGGAGGCTGCAGAATTAACCTCTAAATGTCCCAGCCTCCACTGAGTTAGTGCTTATGAATGGCATTATGGGGATGGCCCATGCCAGGCAACCAGGACTCTACAGGACCCCAAAGGCAGCAGCCAGGAGAAGTAAGAAGATCCCCCATTTAGAAAGTAGACAAAGAAAAAGGGGCCCTTTGAAGTTATTCTCAAATTCCACTTGTCTCCCAAACCAAGCTGTACCCTGGAAGGTAGGGGCTAGCTTGGTAACTTCACATCCCAGAGGCTATCCTGGGGCCTGGGATACAGCACAGGTGCCCTAAATGCCTGAACCCTCTTCAGGAAGCCTTGCTGATCTGATCTCTGTACCCATGGAGACAGTGGTAGAATTCTTGCCTTCTGTGCCAAGGATGTGGGTTTGGTTCCTAGTCAATACACCTCATGTGCCACTACCGTCTATCAGCAGAGGCTCGTGTGTTGCTATGATGCTAAACAGGTTTCAGTGGAGCTGCTAGAGACAGACTAAGAAGAAAGGCTTGGTGATCTACTTCTGAAAATCAGTCAATTCAAACTCCATAGCACACAACAGTCTAATCCTCAATCAATTTGGGGGATGAGAACCACCAGGCAGCATTTCATTTCATTGTGCATGAGGCCGCCATGAGTCAGGGCCACCTCGATGGCAGCTAACCACAATACAGCCCTCACTGGCAGGCTCTAAACCCTATGGGGCAGTTCTACACTGTCCTATGGGATTGCTATGAGTTGGGATCAGCTTGATGGCAATGGATTCATCTGTTGGGTCGGGGTTCTGAGTGTGAATGCTTTGTTCCTAGTTAAAGTCCCACGTGACTAAACTTTACCTCAACTACAAACTACTTGAAGACAGGACTGTGTCTGACATCCTCCTGAGCCCAGGCTCCCACACTTCATTCAGGCCCTGCCAAGGTGTCACCCAGAGAGATCTTCCCTGACCATAGTGGCCAAAGGCCCACTGCCCAGCACCCCGCATCTCCTTCCCTGCCTTGCTGTTCTTCAAAGCTATTATCACTGTGATGTAATATTTTAGTCCTCTCCCTCTAAAGCGCAAGCTCTTCAAAGGCAAGAACACTGTCTTGGTTACTGCTGAGTCCTCAGTGCCTAGCACAGTGCATGGTACGTACATAGTACTTAGTAAACGTTTGTTGAATGACTGAATGAAATCTCACAAGGGCTAAGAGTCATGCTGCCTGAGCTAAGGGGCAGGCAGACCCAACTGGCAGGCTTCCTCACAGCCTGACAGCACAGAAAGGACCTCTAATCGGGAATCCCACCCCTAGCAACAAGTTAAAACCACCTGGGGGAGCTTCTAAAATATATAACACCCAGACCCCATGCTTAAGATACTGATACAGTTGGTTTGGGGTGAGACTTGGGAGCTGGAATTTTTTTAAGTTTCTAAAGTTTCCCAGCGGATTCTCAGGCACAGCCAGAGTATACTAGGAGACATTCAAGCTAACAGAAATAGGGTCTTGCATGAGGAAGAACAGGGTCTACCTCAGAGCCAAGCCCCTGGGACCACAGCGTGCTCCCCATTTACCCTCACACCTTCTGGGTCCTGACCTCCAGCGCTCACCCTCCTGGCAAGCAAGTCAAACGGGAAGGCAGACAGGGAGCTCCATGATGGGGGGGTATCCCTTCTGACCCTAATCCCCTGATCACCTAAGAGTCCCTAAGAGTGCCCCTGCCCCTTGATGCTCCTACGCCCAGCCATAGGGTGGGCAGCAGCACTGTGACCAACAGGAAGTCAACTTCATAACCCAGTTCACATGAATTCCCCCGAATTTACTCCCTGTGGGGCTGGAGGCCAACCTTCTGGGCACGCAGGAAAGACCTTCAAGGAACTGGTGAGGAGACAAGAGGGCCACCTACCAGGTCCCCACAGTTGCTGTCCCGAAGCCACCATAGGTCTTCCACCATGTGCTAGCCCATGAGCCGCTCCAGCCCTACCCTCTACTGCCCCCCACCCGTGTGAGGGGCAAGGCAGGCTCTCTGGCCAAGAACAGGCACAGACCTGCTTTCCTCTGCCAGCTGGAGGTCTCAGCCCACTCCGGGATCCACTCCTTAAACTACTCCTGCCCTCCCAGTCCAGAGTTAATGTACAATCTTCACCTGGAGCTCTAATTATACAGGCGGCTCTAACTGGTCTCCTCCACTGTGTCCTGCACAGCAAACCAAACCAAACCCACTGCCGTTGAGTCGATTCTGACTCACAGCAACACTATGGGACAGAGTAGAACTTCCCCACAGAGTTTTCAAGGAGCACCTGGTGGATTTGAACTGCTAACCTTTTGGTTAGCAGAAGTAGCACTTAACCACTATGCCACCAGGGTTTCCATCCTACACAGAGGCTGGGTCAAAACCAGAGGCCACCCAGACCCCTATGTCACCAACACTCTCCTTCCCATCATCCCATTAAAGGCAGCCCCTCTGCCTACCACAGCCACCCCTGTCTTTGTTTCATCATTACTGGGTACCTTCCAGATGTCAGGCACTGGGAGAGCCTGGGAACTCAGTCAGGTCACCCTCCTGGTCTCCTGAATATTGGGCATCAACAGCCCCACTGAAGGTAGAGGGGGCTGGAGTTGGTAACAGAGGCAGAAAGATTCTGGAGGAGACAGACAATCACTTAGAGCAACGCTTCTCACACTTTAACACACCTGAATCCCCCTGGGGACCGTGTTAAAATCATATTCCGATTCAGTAGGACTGGAATGGGGCCTGAGTCTATATTCTAATAGCTTCTAGGTGATGCTGAGGCTACACTTGGAGTAGCCATGACTTTCGGTAGGTACTTAGAAATCATCTGTTCACTGACTCTAAGTTCCGAGAAGGCGGGAAATACAGCTACCTTGCTCTCCCTAAACCCCTAGTGCCCTGTACAGAGCCTGTAGAGGTGCTGAATGGATGAAGAGTATAATTAACTAGTTAATCCTGGCAAAGTGCCCAGAATCAGAGGTGTCTAAAGACAGACCTCTGGCTATCTGTAAAACAACACTATTAATTATTAGCACCAGAGAGGAGTTTGCACATAGCGGGGGTAAATCACAAAGGAAAAAGGGTTAATACTGTCCCAGGAGGAGATCTCCCAAAGAAGCCACATTGCACTAGGTGTCAGGGGGGCAGGCCAAATTTACTCAGTGGAGAAGGCTGAAAGGCAGAGGGAAGGCAGGAGCAAAGGTAAAGACGGACAGCATGGGATGGGTTCCAGGAATCAGGAGTAGGGTGGTGCAGCTGGAGCTCTGATGCATAAAGAGAGAGTCGAGAAAAATCCAGAAAACTCAGTTGGGGCCTGAACTTGCCCATGCTAGAATGCCAGGCTGGGAAGGTAGGTGTCTGTCTGTGGGAAATCAGGAATGTTGGAGGTGTTTGCACAGGAAAAGGGGTGCCCTGGTGAAGAAGGGTTCTCAGATGTCACCAGGTCCTGGCCCAGGATCAAAGCAGACAGGAGGACCCAGCTTCCTGGGGCAGGAAGAGCCAAGGGAGGAGGGAATTATGTTAGGAAGCAATGGAGGGAATCCCTCATGAGGATGAGGCCAGCACAAAGGCAGGTAAAGGGAGAGAATAAAATGTTCTCTGGTTATGTTGAATCCCACAGGTGCTTAAAAAGCACCCACTGTGTGCTTAGCTCTGAGTCAGACTCTAAGTAACAAAGGAGATGGTCATTTCCCAAAAGCTTCTAATGCTGCTCACACACTGCCCACACAGGGAGGGAGCTTCCTACACCATCCTCTCCATGCTCCCTACATTCTCTACACCCTCCCATTGTCCCCTCAGCGTCATCAGAGGTGTTTGCTGTGCACCTACTATGTGCAAGCCCTGGCCTCAGACAGAAGCCCGGGATGGGGGAGACCAGCACAGATGCTGTCCGTGGTATGGCTCCATTCCCCGTCAAGCGCAAGCACACACTAGGAGGGGTTGGAGTGGTCAGGGGAATTCCACATCTGAAGGAAAGGGTAATGGGAAATGTCCCAGTGATGCAGAGATAAGGCGAACAGTGTATCCTAGATCAGAATCCCCTGCAGGTAGACAGCCCTCCAGCACCCACCCACTCCCATTAACTCCCTTTCCAGCAGGACTGAAGCCAAACTTTTAAGAGCCCTTCGAGAGACCAAGGGAGCCAGGCTGCCTCTGGCTTCAGAGCTCAGGAGTCCAGAGCCAGCACTGGGCTGAGGGTGCCAGGCCTGTCCCCTGAAGCCCCCACACCCCCAGTGATGAGGCATCCTACGGCCAACCAACATCCAGTAGAGTGGGGTCAGCAGCAAAGGAGAGTGGATACCCTCCAAAAAGAGTTGGAGAAGATGAGATTGACCTAACAACAGCCTGCAGACTGAAAATGGAATAAAGGCATCAAGCCCTGTACTTGGTGGGGCCTGGCTGGAGACGTGGAGGAAGCACTCAACCCCACTCCCATCCCCACCATTCCCACCACCTGCTACCTGCTCATCTGAAAATAAACCCTGTCTCTCTGCCAGTCTTCTCCTGCCTTATCCTTGCTACAGGCCTGTCCTCTCCAGGGAGATGAAACGATTCCCTGTTTATCCATCCAGACCCTGGGGGGTGGCAGCCAGAATTAATTAATGTTTGTAAAGTACTTTAGAGACCCTGGGACCAAGGACCCGGGGCGCCAGGGAAACAGCGCAGGAAATTGATGGAGGGAGGGGAAGAGAAGGGGGACTGCTGGGCGGGACCAGGGACGCCTGACAGGGGCGGAGGGGTGGGGTCTGAAAGACAGCTCTACTGAAGGAGACGGGACAGAAAGCGAGCTGTGGAGAGAAGGTGCGACCACTCTAAGGCACCACAGGAACGGGAATGAAGGTTCTGGGCTCAAGGTTGACCCGCACTCGCTACAGCTCTGCCCAGCCCAACTACAGGGCATGTCCAAGCCCAGTTGCCCTACCCCAACTCTGGCCCCAGTCACCCACCTGTCTCCCCCTGGGACCACCAGCAAAGGAAGTCTCCCGCCCTCCGCCCCTCTGAAGAAAGCGGGGGGTGGAGGCTTCGCAAAGGGGACCTCCTACCAGCTCCGCCAGGGCGCCTATCTTCTACCTGAGCAAACATTTCACTTCCTTTCTCTAAAAGAAGGAGGCGAACCATTCTCTCAGCTAGGCTAGGGACGCTCGGGGCTTCCGTCGGAGGGCGGCGGCACGCACACAGCTGGCACCCGAGCCCACCGCGCCTCCTCTTCTCCTGGGCTCCCCTAGAGTTCTATTCACTCACCCCAAAGTGCTGATGAAGCCATTGACAGAGCCCTCGGCGTACAGGGAGACGATGTCCCCAATGTGGAGAAAGCTGGACATCTCGCTCATGGCTGCGGCCCTCCAGGAGCCCGGGGCGGCAGGGATGCCAGGGGGCGCACGGCCAGGCTCGGTGCAGAGGATGAAGAAGTTCGGGGGGCCAGGAGGGGTGCGCCTCCACCTTAGAGCCTGGCGCTCAGGGTGGCCGTAGCGGGTTAGTGGCCCCGGGAGCAGCAGGCGGCGCGGCACGGCCCGAGAGCGGGTGGCAGCGTCCTGGGGAGGAGGTGCCCGCGTCTCGGGGCGCCGGCCGCCAGCCCGGCCCGGCCCGCGCGTACCTGCAGCCTAGAAGGAGCAGGAAGTCTGGGGCCTCCACACACACATGCAAATCCCGCCCGAGAGGCGGAGAGGCCACTCCCCGGCCTGCCCCCCGCCCCCCGCCCCAAGCCGCCGCCCGCCCGCCCGCCGGCACCCACGTGCGCCAGCCGGCCCTCCGGCGCTCAGAGAGCCGCTGCCGGGCCTCCGGATCGCCGAGTGTGCCGCCTGCCCTCCAGACCCCCAAAGACGCGCTGCGGGACGCCGGCGCTCCAGGGAGCGCCCCGCCTGCGAGCTCCCCGGTGCGGAGTTCCAGCTCCTGGGACTCACCAAACGGACTCACAGAACGTCTATCCTCCCGGCTTCTGCTCCTCCGCTCATCTCTGGGAGGTCCAGCCGTTACGCGGGACTCGCCACCCTGGGTATCCTCGAACTACTGCCTATGCCCCAGCTCCTGGGTCTTTGAAAGCCACTTGGGGTGTCTGCAGAACGAGGAGTCCAGCGCCCCTGCAGGCGCCACCGCGAGCGGCGCACCAGGGACGACGCTGTCTGCAGGCCACCGCGCGGTCTCCATGCCCAGCTGAGAGCCGTCTCACGCGGAGCCGAGCGCTCATTCCTTCGCAGCGCGAATCAGGATTCATTTTTCCTACGTGAAAAGTCTTTCCATTGCACAATAGAAAGTGCTCGGGCTTACAGGGGAAATGAAGCAATGGAGTGGGTTTTGGTTTTTTCTCTCCACATTCCTGTGTATAAAACTTCCGAATCCAGCCTCTCCCTCTCCGGGAGCTGGCTCCAAAACTCTTGGCTTCTTCTGTCTTTAAAAAAAAAAAAAAAAGAAAAAAAAAAGGTGCGGTGGCAGGGAGAAAGCTACCTTCGCTAATTAAAAGCTCATCCTAATGCCAGCAATGACAAGGCAGCTGTGGGCCCTCTCAGAGCTACTGGCTGGGACGCCGCCGCCATCTCTTGCTGACAAAGTCCTGCCCTCAGACTCAGGTTCCCAGCTCGCCTACTTTCTGTTCTGGGTCCTGGTGCTCGATTGGGTGTTGGCTTTCTAATTCCCTAGTGGGGAGGTAGCTCACTCTCTATTGAAGAAGGCCCACTGCCATCTCTGTAAGATCACATCTACTGCCTTCAGAACCGCCCCCTCCCACTTCCCGGGGTTGGGGTAAGGGGTGGGGGGGCTTGTCCCAGGGAGAAAGGGAGGAGGGAACTCCTAGGCTGAAGCAGGAAGGAAAGAAACCCAGGAGAGGTGGAGACAGTTAAGCAAAGAAACAGCTGCTGACCCAGAGGAAAAGGGAGAAAAGTTTCCAGTGCATGACTTTTCCGAAAAGACCCCCATGACATGGGAGGAGTGGACACCTGCAGGATCACCAAGTTCAATGTTTTACAGTTTTTTCACCAGGACGCATAGTAAGAATACAAGTTTTACAGCAGACCCAGGGCACACCTTCATCTATATATAAGCAAACAATAGTTTCACAGAAGAATAGTTACTCTTATGACCTGTGATGCACTGTGAGATTTTCTATTCTGTTTCAATGTTTTTTGGTTTTTTTAAATGCTGGTTATGACCCACTAAATTGTTTTTTAAAATTCACCAAATGAGTTACAAACTGTAGTTGGAAAAACCCTACTCAGGCCACTTCCAAAAAGAGAAAAACCAAAGCCCAGAAAGGGAGTATCACGCCTCAAGGTCACACAGCAATTCATGGCCACTGAAGCCCAAAGCCAAGCTCCTGATTCCCATACACTGCTCTCTGGGCTACCCACCCCCACTGCACTGCAACTACAGAGAGAGCTGCAGCTGCCCAACACTGGAGCACACCAGGAAAGGGCCAGCCCTTGGGACAACTTCACTTGCTTCTAGGAGTCAGGTCTCCGCTGTTGTGAAAATGGGATGGCAGAAGACATCTGGCCTCCTCTAAGCTCATAAGGAGGAAGGAGAATCATTATTAGCATCAACAGCCCAAGTGGGTTCCTGTAAGAGAATGTCAGACGTACCTCTTCTTTCCAGCCCTTGTAGCAGTTGTGACACCAAGCTGTCCCTCCCAGGACACACTCTCTATTTCTCTGCTGGGTTTCCTAATTTGTTGCAATGGCCACACAGAACTCACAGACAATACTCTTGATTAGGAGAGTGACAGGTCACAATTCAGGATTAGGGGCAACTCTGGATACAGTTCTTCAACCAGGACAGTCTCTTCTCAGCCATGCCTGCAGGCAGGCCTCTCTCTGGCCCTGGACCTTCAGGTCTCTTGGGCCCACCGTGCCTCTGCCTACCTTGGGCTAGTGTCACAAAGCTCTTTAACTCCACCAAATAACTACTCAAAGGCACCCCACTCTGCCAGGAAGCCTCCTGCCGAAAGCCACTGAGCTCCCATTCTGTGGACTGGCACAAGTGTAGCTCTCTTCATGGACTACTGCCCTATCACGTGCTGGGTTCTTAGTTCTGCTGCCTCTGTGGCCCCCATTTCTCTGCTGCTGCTTTTTGCTGTCTCTCACTATCTCTGTTGTTCCAGTTCTGTCTGTCTGTCTTCTGGTTCTAGAAGGTTCTCATCACAGAAATACCAAGCTCTTGTATTTCAGTGGCAGTGAGATCTCCCTTTCCACCTCTGGGATGACTCATTTTAAGCCTAGCAGGATGGCAAAAGTGACCAATCCTCTTGTTAGGGTTCTATGCAACTTACTGACATGGTTCCACTCCCTACAAGAATGCCAGGCACCTTATTTGTATTATTAGCAAGCCGTCTGATCCTCTTGGTAGGCCACAAGCACCTTATCTGCATAGTCCTACCTAATCTTTAATGGGAGTTAAAAAGACCAGGGCTAGAACGGCTACTTAAAATGGACCTATCACACTGCAGCTATCTTTCTGATTTTAGAAAAGAAACACACATCTTGATTCCATGAATATTTAGCCAGGTCTAATTGGCTGGGCGCCAGGCTCTGACCAATCGCCTTTTCCTTTTCCCCAGACAGCAAGGATGACTTGGGAAAACACTGGAAACATTTTTTTCCAGTGGCCTCACTCAGGACTTGGGTCTTCCCTGCCCTAGCCACGTTCAGGGGTCCATGTGTTCCTTTCCTGAAATTCAGATATGTGGCCCACAACTCATCCAGCCAGGGTCTCACGGCCAGCAACGGCTACGCACACGCCATTGGTGCCCCATACCCCCAGCCCAAGGGTGCTCTGAGCTACTGAGAACCTCGTCACCAAACAGGAGGACGCAGAGGCAGAGGCCGTGCCTCCACATTAGACTGCACAGCCCCACGTAAGGATGCCATTAGCAGCCTCCTGCCACTCACACTGCTTCTGAGCATTTTTCTGGAACACCATGTTCATGCTATGTTCCCAAAGGGCCACCCCTGAACCCTAGGGCCCAGTCACTTGCTTCTGGCAAATCAACTCCACTGTAAACTCTTCTGTATATCAGGGTTCTGAGAGTTTGTTTAAAGAAAAGTTCAGCTGGTTAAAAAAAAAAAATTGAGGAAACATAATACCGTTCTAATGAGTTCACATCCCTGCTTCCTTTCTTGAAACCTTCCTGTGCTTCCTAACCACCGACAGAATCCAGTCTACACGCCTTTGCCCAGCTCACCAGCTCTGCAGGCCAGCCTCTCCATCTCCAGACCTCCCTGCTCTTACGCTCTCTGCAGACAGCATGCAGGAACCACGCTGTGGACTGGTCAAGAGCACAAGTTTTGGCTTTGGTATGTCCAAGTTTAAGTCCAACCTGCCACTTTCCAGTGCATAAACCATTTGCTGTGGAGTTGATTCCAACTCACAGCAACCCCATGTGTGGCAGAATAAGAACTGTGCTCTGTAAGGTTGAATGGCTGATTTTTCAGAAGGAGAGCTCCAGTCCTTTCTTCCACAATGCCTCTGGGTAGACTCCAACCTACAAACTTTCAGTTAGTAGTCCAGTGCATTAACTATTTGCATCATCCAGGGACTCCAGTTCTTAACCTTGGACAAATTACCTAAGTTCTCGCTGCCTCTATTTCCTCATCCGTTAAATGGGGAGAGTAATTGTGCCAATGTGTGAGGACAAAGTGGGATAAAGGTCTCGCCATAGTGCCACCCAGTGAGGAAGGGCTCACTGTGTTCATTCTCATGTTCCAGGACCTCATCTGCTCTCATCCATCTGTACCTGGACTCGTGTGGTTCCCTCCACCACTTTCTCTTTTCTATTTTCAACATAAAAATAAAATCTCTTTCCCCAAGGCACCAGATTACCAATTTTTTTGAAGTATTATGATGAAATATTTTAAGAAATTATAGAGAAAAACGTAGTAAGTCCCCCATCCTTACCCTCCAGCTCTGACAAATTTTAATACTTTGCCAAAGTTATTTCCAATACTTTTTAAAGACGTAAACCTTCAAAGTTCAGTTTAACAACTTAACCAAAGCAAAGTTACAGATGTTTCCCAGACACATCCAAACACTTTGAGGCACTGAGTTGCTAGGGCTTACGGCTGGGGACCGTGGTGTTGGGGACATCTATGCCAGCTGATACAACATAGTTCATAAAGAAAATATCTTATATTCCACTTTGGTGAATAGCATCTGAGATCTGCCTTAAAACCTTGCAAGTGGCCATCTAACATACAAATAATGGCCTTTTTCCATCTAGAGCAAAGAAGAGTAAAGGAAACCAAAGACACAAGGAAAATATGAGTCCAAAGCACTAACAGACCACATGAGCCTCTGTCGGCCTGAGCCCAGATGGTGTCTGGCTCCTACCACTGACCTCTCTGATAGGGATCACAACAGAATTCCAGACAGAGCTGGAGAAAATGTAGAATAAAATTCAAATTCAAAAAAAAAAAAAAAAAAGACCAGATTTACTGGTCTGGCAGAGACTGGAGGAAACCCTGGAATTATTGCCCTAGGACAGACTGCTACCCTAGAAATGAAGCCACTCCCTAAGTCCACTTCTAAGACCAAGATTAGACTGGCCTATAAAACAAAAACACATGTGAGAAATGTGCTTCTTAGTTTACTCAAATATACAAGACCAAATGGGCAACTCCTGCCCCAAAGCAAGATGCAAAAGCAGGAAGAGACAGGAAAACTGGACAAATGGGCATAGGGAACCTGGGGTTGAAAGGGAGAAAGCGTTATCACATTACAGAGATTGCAATTCATGTCTCAAAACGTGTATAAATGTTTGAATGAGAACCTAGAGTTGTAAACTTTCACAGAAAGTACAATAAACAAAATCAAGTTCAGCTGAAGTTCCTTATGCACCCCTCCCTGGATACTCCCCTTCCCCACCAGAGGTGACCAGTTTCCTGATTTGGGTGGGAGCATTCCAGGCAGGTTTTTATGCTTGTGCCACAGACAGATGTATCCACCAACAAGGCACAGCAGGGTTTCACACTGTATATAAATGGTATCACCCATGTGTACTTTCTGATAGAAGGAGCTCAGACGGGGGAGTGCATTTGCTGACCACTTCATAATTGTTTTTCCTTTTTGTTGGCAGCATTGAGGACCTATCTCACTTTTTGCTCTTACAACAGTGTTGCAATAAGCCTTGCCATCTCCTGAAGCACTTACTTGAGTGTCTTTACAGCAATACAGTTGGAACTAAGAGATTGACTCCCTGAGTAGTGTAAATGGGTCACATCACTCCGCTGCTAACCAAAAGGCTGCCAGTTTAAATTCGGCCAGAGGAGCCTCAGAAGAAAGGTGTGGTGGTCTTCAGAGAAAAAAAAAAAACAGCCACTGAAAACCCTGTGGAGCACAATTCCACGCAGGAGGTTGCCATGAGCCTGAGTCCACTGAATGACAACTGGTTTTCGTGGGTTGTGAAATCAGCCTAGTGGATGAAGATCAGCATTTTTAAAACTTTGATTGGACAATATCAAGCTATATTCCACATCAGCAGGGTAGGTGTTAGGGCGAAAGTTGTTTCTGTTGTGGGTATGTAGTGTACGTATTCTAGGTCACACTGTATTTCTTATTGTAGATCCTTGTCTAATGTTTAATCCGACTCGACGGCACTTGGCTTGGCACTGTGAAACCTTAAAAAGTAGAATTGCTGGATCCTAAGGAAACCATAAAAACCAAACCAAACCCAGTGCCATCGAGTCAATGCAGACTCATAGCAACCCCACAGGACAGAATAGAACTGCCTCATGGAGTCTCCAAGGAGCACCTGGCACATTTGAACTGCCAACCTTTTGGCTAGCAGATGCAGCACATAACAACTGCACCATCAGAGATCCTAACGAAGGACATCATTAACTTTCTGGGAATTGTCAGATTCCTCTCTAAAGTGCTCTAACTTCGCTTTTAGCCACACAGGGGCATTCACTCTAAAACACTTCATCTCCAGCACTAAGTAATATCAGGCTGTTTAACATGCCATTTATTTGCTCCCCTGCTATCAGAGAATATATCAAACCTGTCTTGGCTTATAAGTTCTCTTTTTTGCTTCCCTCTCAAGATAGCAAGCTCCTGAGGGGGGGACACTATGTCCAGCTCATACTGTGTCCCCAGGCTGACAGTCACATAGTAAGCACTTAATAAATCTCTGTAGAATTAAACTGTCAAGGAGAAAGAGGGTGGAAGGAAGTATATGAATTGCACCAGGAGATAAAAGGAGACTTTGGGAGCCCTAGCTGGGGGTTCCCAGAACCTGGGCTCCCTAGAGGGGGTGTAGAGAGCTTCCAGAAATGCTCTAGAGTGTTCGAAAGGAGAACCAACGGGCTTCACCCCTCTTGAGTGGCTTCAGTGGGAAGCTGTTAAGGTGGGGCCAAGTTCAGGCCCAGGAAGGAGGCCACCACCATCCCCATGGCAACCAGTGGCTTGGCCAAAGCCACAACCTCAATGGCTGGGTGTCTCCCAGCACCTGCCAGCCTCACCTTCCAAGTAAGCCTGTCCCAGAGAGAAAGCAGAGGGGAAGGGAAATGCCAATGAGAAATCTCAAAGCTCAGGATTCACAGGAAGCCAGTGTGTGCAGGGGCCTCTAGGTCAGGGGACCTAAGGGCCATAGCTGGTGGCAAGAGAGTTAGTTTTCAGCACACCTTTCTGGGAAATTTTTGCACTTTTAATTATGTGGATGTATAATCTATAGCTGAAAATAAAGATGCTCAAAGTATTATACCTGTTATGGACTGAACAGTGTCCCCTCAAAATATATGCTGGAACCCTGACCCCTATACCTGTAGATACTTAATACCATTTGGAAACAGGGTTTCTTTGTTAGTTAATAAAGCCATATTGGTATAAGGCGTGTCTTAAACCTAATCAATTCTAAAATATAAAGAGAGCAGATTAGGCACAGAAGCAAGCAAGCACAAACAGGGAAAAGACTGATGCCGGCTGCAGATCTCCAAGGAACCAAGGAACAGAAGCTGAAATAGATAAAGACCTGCCCCCAGCGCCAGCAGACAGCCGTCCCCTAGTCTCCTGAATGCAGACTTCTAGACTCCTAAACTCTGAGAAAATAAATTCCTATCCTTTGAAACCACTCACTTGTGGCATTTCTGTTGCTGCAGCACTGGGGAGGAAACTAAGATAACCCCCAAGCTCCAAACACCACCAGCAGGAAGACCCCCAGGAAAGCCACCCCCTCCATTCTTCCTCCAATTTGGCCTGAAGAGGTGAGGGAAAGGCCAGGTGTGACCTCAGATCCTCTCTCTGGCTCAGAAGGGACCACTGAGGAAGAGATGACAAAAAGGAGCTGGAGAGCGGGAAGCGGCTGCCAGCTCTGAATCCCAGCTTTCTCCACCACCTCACCCAAGCCCCACCCTCACCCACCTCCTGCTAACTGCCTTCTGGAGGCTAACTCCTAGTTCTGCTGTGTCATTTTGCCAGGCCTTGTAAACAGGGTTCACACCACCTTCCCGGACCTCGTCTGTGGCTCTGTTGTTTAGGCTCTTTGAGGATCTCTCTGACTGACAGAGGGATAGGCAACCGCCCCCATGCTAGCCACACTGTGTGACAGTCTCATGGTTTGGGGTAGATAGCAGGGAGCTCCCCAGGCCTTCCTCTGCCCCTCCGCTCCTGATAGGGCAGCAGGGTCCCCGCAGGAGAGGAGCGGGGCGGAGTCAGGCCAGAAGGTCTGACTCAGTGAGGCAGCCACCCAGCCGGGTCACCCGCCGTGGGTGGGGTGCCTGCCCAGGCCCGCTGGGGTTCCCAGAGAATTCCTTCCCCATGCCATAACCACCCTGGGCGGGCACCCCAGCCCATGGCAACAACTTAACCACAGCTAGGAGCATGTGCAGGACAGCCTGCCCTGGGAGCCTCATACACACTCTTAAACCACTCTCACCCACATGTTCTCACCCTTTGGGAAAAGCCTAGAAAGGAGACAGAACTTGTTCTGTTCCCCTACTCCTACCCGTCCCTCCCCACCAACCATCAGGGCAGTGTCAGTTTATTTCAGACGTGTGCTGACCACATACTACACACAAGGGACCAGAGGTGTAATGATCTCTAGGATGGCAGCCATCCTAACACGTGGTGGCTGGAGAAACTGACAAAAACAATCTGCTGCTGGGATTCCCACTGATGACTGAAGAAGGCACGATCCCCTGCCCCCTCTAATTTTGCCCTTCTTGGCTGATTTTTCAGAAGTAGATTTCCAGGACTTTCTTCCGAGGCACCTCTAAGTGGATCAGAACCTCCAATCTTTCCATTAAACAGAAATGTGAACTATTTGCACCATTTAGGACCTCTTGGTTCTCGAGTCCTGAAACTAAGGGCTCTACCCCACGTCTTTCCTGAGGCTGGCAAAGCTAACACCCCATCACCAGGCCTCCTCCTGTCCCCTGAGAGTTGGCTGGTAAGTAACAGGTGACCCTTCTGGGGCACATTTGAAGACCCAGTCAAAAGCATAAGTCCTGGAGACAGATCCGTAGAGTCCTAGCTGCATCCGCTTACTGGCCATATAGAGAAGCTGCCCACCTCTCCAGACCTCAGTGCCCATCCCTGTGTGTAAAATAAGAATGTAGAGCTGTAGCAGTCAGGTGCTGACAGGAAAAAGGCAACACCCCCGAAAGGGTGATTTAAGAAAAAATAATATTGTAGTCAATTTCCAACTCATGGTGACCACGCAGCTGTTTCAGAATAGAAGTATGCTCTACAGGGAAAGCCTGGTGGTTTAATGGTTAGGTTAGGTGCCATGGCTGCTAACCAAAAGGTCAGCAGTTCAAATCTACCAGGCGCTCCCTGGAAACTCTTCACAGCTTTACTCTATCCTATAGGGTCCATATGAGTCAGAATTGAGTTGACAGCAGTGGGTTTCGGTTTTTTTGTTTGTTTTGGATGCTCCATAGGGTTTTCAATGAATAATTTTCAGAAACAGATCTCCTGGCCTTTCCTCTAGGTACCTCTAGGTGGGTTTCAATCACTAACCTTTTGGTTAGCAGCCAAGATCCTTAAATGTTTGTGCCACCCACAGACTCCAAATGATGATTAAAGAGAGTTTCACGAGTGGATCAATCTACAGAGGCCTGGGCTGGTTAAGGAGTCCAACAAGGGGTGGGATGGGACCCTGGAGCTAGCAACTGCAGGGAGCTGTTTCAGCCCCAGGCCTGGAAAGGCCAAGGAGTGAGACGTGGCCCATGGGAGAATGAAGCCCAGCCACTATCAATCCGTACTTGGCAGGGAGAGGCTGGTGGAATAAATACTCCAGTTTCTCTTTCCAATCTAACAGGAAACCAAAGGACAAGGGCTGTTGTTAGGTACCATCGAGAAGGTTCCAATTCAAAGCAACCCTGTGTAGCATGGAAGGAAACACTGCCAGGTTCCGTGCCATTGAGCCCTCAGTCACTAGGTCAATCCACCTCATTGAGGATCGCCCTCCTTTCTGCTGATCGTCTACTTCACCAAGCACACTGCCCTTTTCTGGGGACTGATCCCTCCTGACAACATGCCCACAGCATGTCACTCATGGTCTTACCATCCTTGCTTCTAAGTTGTATTTCTTCCAAGACTGACTTGTTCATTCTTTTGGCAGTCCATGATGTATTTAATGTTCTTTAACACTGCCTGTCAACATCACAGCCCAAAGGCATCAATTCTCTTCCATCTTCCTTAGTTATGGTCCAGCTTTCACGTGCATGTGATGTGATTGAAAACACTGTGATACAAGTCAGGTGCACTTCAGTCTTCAAGGCGACATCTTTGCTTCTCAACCCTTGGCAGGGGTCTTTTGCAGCACATTTGCAGATTTGTCCTCCCATAGAAGACAAGGGAGCCTGGTCCTAATCCAGGCTGTAACAACCTGGTCAGAAGGCAAGTGCAGAGCAAAAGGCAGAGGTTCTGGAAGGGTGAGTGGAGAACATCTAGCCTAAATAACTACTTTAGCTCAACTCAGTCAGTAAGTCTCTGTCATGATTTGTGTAGTCCTGACAGTTCTAACAAAAGGCAAGGTGGTTGCAGATATAAAGAAATTAAAGTCTAACAGTGAAATTTTGTCTTATGTGAATGACCAAGGGGGGACATATACGACACAGAAGATTTGTATGGAGATCTGCACAAATCCAGCCTCCAAGTCATCTCCCTAATCTGATGATCAGTTACTGAGTGTCCCTTTAGCCTTGCTGGCCAGGAGGTGGACATCCCAGGCGCTGGGCTGAGCTGTGAATCCCCTGAGATCTAAGTCTGAGCTGGGAGATAGTGGAGGTTACAGATGGGGCTGTCTGAATATAGTCCCTGTCACCCTCTGAGGTCACACCACCCTGATGCCCAGGTCAGCACCCCTGGCAGGAGCCCTTGAGAAGAGTGGACTCCTGGCCATCCTGTCTCTTGTCAGACTACACCATGAGAGGAAGCAGCCCAGGCCTCTGAGAGGGTGCCCAGGCATGAGACGAGGGTAAGAGGAAGGGCCGCATCAGCCCTGTGATCCTGGGGGAAACGGGAAGAGCCTGGAAGGCCTGCCCCATGGGTGGGGCCAGGCAGGAGCAGCCCTTGTCTGCCAGGAGATGAAGGGGATGACGTCAAGTCCACCTTGACTGGGCCTTGGCCTCCAACCACACTCACACCCACCTGGGCAGGCATCAGGCCTTTGCGCAGGGCTCTCACCCTGGCTGGCAGGCTGAAGCTGGGCATGGCTAAAATTTAGGGGTTCACCTACCAAACAAGACCTTCTCTGGTTTGCCAGTTTCCCTTTTGGGATGATTCAGAAGGAAGAGGACATTACAACAAGGGGCATGCCATGCCATTCCAAGGGGGCTGGGAAGGGGTCATGGCTGAGGAGCTCTGGACCGGAGAGGAAGAGAAAGGCCTGCTGTTCGCCCAGCAGCTGAGCAGACACTGAGGCCCTTGTCCCTGGGCAGCGGGGGAGGCTGCTGGCCAGATGGAGAGCAGCTGGGGAGAGGGGAGATTCCTGGGCTGAGACAGCCACCTCTTCCTCCCATACCCCCATCCGGCTCCTCCAGCGTGAGAAAAAGCCTTATCAAGACCTGGTAGGGTGCAGCCCTTACCTCCAACCAGACGCTGGAACTTCCCAGGGCAGCACTGGGACTCTCAGAAATGTCCGAAGGTATAGAGCAAGGTGCTGGCTTGTAGCATGTTGTCAGGGTTTGTGTGTTCAAAGCGGGAGGGCTTTTTTCTAAAGGGGGCTTTCCTGGTCTGCAGTGAGCAAACCCAGTCTCAGACCTCTGGGGCATGCAGTCTGGGAGAAGGGCTGCCTTCATCCACAGTACAATAGTGACTGCCCTGAGTTCAAGTCCTGCTGCAGATCTGAATCACATTATCTAAATCATACTGCAATTATGCTGCATGCTGTGGATGAGTGGGGTATGGTGATAAAGGAGTTCCCCTAAGCAGGTGGGGACAGTGTGGAACAGGAGGGCTTCACTGACGAGGTGACCCTTGAACTGACACTTGAAGGAAGAGAAGGTGTTGGACAGGTGAAGAGGGAAAGCGAGGGCACTCTGGACAGAGGGAATCACATGTGCAAAGGCCCTGTGGAAGGAAGGAACACAGTGAGTATGTCACTATAAAGCAGCAAGTAGTGTGGCTGGAGCAGAGCAGGAGGGACTGTGGCAAGAGATGAGGCCAAGGCCAGGCAGGGCCTGGTAGCCACAGAGAAGGAGTGTTTTTCTTAAGCAGTGAGAAGTCGTTGAGGGTTTTTAGCTGGAAGGACTGGCTGGCATCTGAGTTTTGAAATCTGTCCTCAGCAAGTGAGTGGAGCACTGCTTGAAGGAAGTGCCACAACGGCTCAGGTGCTGGAGCTGGCCCTGGGGTGTGTGTGTGTGTGTGTGTGTGTTTTGGTGGCCCTGAAATGCAGAGGCTTGAACGAAGTTGAGAGACATCAAGGAAGTAACATTCAACCTTGGAGAGGATGGGACATGAGGGACAGAGATGACTTTCCTGACCCCAGATACCTCCAGCCTGACCAGAGAGGGGATGCTGGGATATGTCACATGTAACAGCAGACAGGCTGTCATGAGTGGAGGAGGTGGTTTCCTCCTCTTGCCACATCCTCTTCCCTTCCCTAGAGCTCTGGAACATGTAGCAGTCCTCCTGGTTTACAGGAAAGGTTCTAACTTCCCAAGTTCCCATCCTGGCCTGGCCAGTCCCCCCTAGAACCCTGGAGCAGGGAGGAGAACTGCAGTGGCTTAATCATTATCCTGCTAATTAGCTGATGGGTCTGGCAGGCAGGCTAATATCCTGGGCTCTGACCCTTGTCCAAGGGTGGGTGGGGCTCCTAGGGGAGCAATTCCAAAGAAAGACTGAGCCTTGTGTCCATCAACCCACAGACTGCTCTACGTTATCTTTCTTGCTAAGTATGGAAACTCTGGTGGTATAGTGGGTTAAGAGCTACCTCTGCAAACCAAAAGATCGGCAGTTCAAATCCACCAGGTGTTCCTTGGAGACTCCTTGGGGCAGTTCTATTCTGACCTCTAGGGTCACTATGAGTTGGACCTGACTCCACAGCAGTGGGTTTGGTTCTTTTGGTTCTTGTTAATTAATATATTTTATTTTTTAAAAACAATTTTAGGTTTATAACAAATCTGAGCAGATTATTACAGAGAATTTGCATATAGTCCCTGCCCCTGTACAATTTTCCTTGTTACTAATAACTTGCATTGGTATGGTACAGTTGTTACAATTGATGAAACAATATTGCCACATTCTTATTAACCAAAGTCCATAGTTTACAGGAATGCTCATGCTTTATCTTGTACTGTCCTCTGGGTTCTGTCCTATCTCACACAGTATATTGTATCCTGTATCATTAAGGTGTAGTGGTTAAGTGCTATGGAAGCTAACCAAAAGTTCAGTAGTTCAAATCCACCAGGTGCTCCTTGGAAACTCTGGAGCAGTTCCACTCTGTCCTACAAGATCCCGACGAGTCAGAATCGAAGGCAGTGAGTATTTTGGTTTTCTATCACTATGATACCAAGAGTTTCAGGTCCTGAGAAGGGAATTCCAAAGAAAACTCCAGCCTGATGCTTTCCAGCCCTCGACTACTTCTTGCCCACTTCTTGCCCTCCCCAGGTCACGTGACCTCACCACAGCCACAGCAGGCACTGTGGGGACATTTGACTGGTGAGGAAATCAAGACTCAGAGAGGTTAACCATTTGCCTTGCTCAAGGTCACATGGTGAGTCATGGCAAAGCTGAGGCCCTGGCTTCAGCTGGATCCCTGTCAAAGCAGACTCTGAGGCCAGGACTAGGGGACAGTGGTTCATTCATGAGATGTCCCCAGGAAGCACTAGTGAGGGAGTGGAGAGAGGGAGACAGGGAAGGGGGGAAGCTGATGAAGAGCGGGTTAATGAACAGATTCCTGCTGTGGGCACCAGACGCTCAGCCCTGCAAGGGGACTCTGAGAGACTGAACACAGCTCTCCTTGAAACTGGCCCACTGAGTGGGCAGAAGCCGGGATGTTTATCCAGTAAGTCACTGCTGAAGGGTGGGCCCTGGGGACTCCAAATCTCAGCATGTCCATCTCCCTCTGGAGTGAAGATATCCCTAGGTGGTGTGCACTGAGCTAGCTGAACTGCTGACTGGAGATTTGAACCTACCCATCAGAACCACAGAAGAAAGGCCTGGCAATCTGTTTCCATAAAGATCACAGCCAAGAAAACCCAATGAAGCAGTTCTACACTGCAGTCCATGGGCTTGCCCTGCGTCAGAATCGACTTGACAGCAGCAGGTGGAGAGAAGAAGCCCTAAGACAGGGGAGGAGCTTAGAAGAGGCCTGCGGGGGACTTTGGAGGGGGCTGAGCATCAGCCCAGGCCCCATGACTGCCCACTCTTTCCTCCAGGTGTCTCCATTCAAACACTTAGTGATAGAGAGCCTGCTGTGTGCTGGCCCTGTGCTGGGCTCACTGTACATGTGACGTCTGAATCCCTGTCACTTTTTGCAGCAAGCACTAGAGCTTAGACTTGTGGGATTCCTGGAAAGGGTTGCTCCGTGAGACAGAAGGATTATAACATCAGCCTTCTCAAGACCTGAAGGCTTTGTTCCCAATGGGCTAAGGTGGATTCCTCCCAAGTATTGTCCCTTGTCCCCCCCCCCCCGACTGCCCCACTTATCCTGAAGTCTAGGGACAAGCTAATCCCAAAAGACACTTGGGGTCATCTTGATGACAATCCCACCCCAGCCAAAGCATGGGCATGAGAGTAAGAACGTCTCAAGGGCGGGGGCCTAAGAGATCCTGACTGTCATGGTCCCAAGCCCCCATCAAGTCCCTGACCCCTGTAGCAGGCCTTTGGCAAGCACAGGCTGGGTGGGCCGAACCTCAGTAGCCCTTCTCTCTGGTTGGCACTGCTGTCATCCTAGTCCCTCTTTCTAAACACAACCGGGAGTGGCCCCAGCGGCCCCAGCACATCAGTCTCCTCTGTATTTATTTGCCCAGGGCTGGCTAGGTTAGCAGAGGGGAGGACTACTCAGGCAAGGACACTTGGGGCTGGAGCCAGAAAGGTGGAACTCAGAATAACCAACCATCACCAGCTCCTGTTGCCTGCTTGCTAGATCGTGCCAAGACTGCCCTTAGTCTTAGCTAATCTCTGTATCCATTATATGGATGAGTAGACCACGGTTCACACAGCTAGTGGAACTCACCTCCATTCAAGCAGTTAGTGGATTATCCCCACTTCATAAATGAAGAACAAAAATTGGGCAATTTAATGTGTGGTGAAAGTCGCATAGCTGAAAGGAAAGCTCAGGGAGGCACTCAGTGTCACACAGCTAAACAGTGACAGAGCTGGGGCTCAGACTCAGATTGGCCAGACCCCAAAGCCTGCAGCGTCACCTCAGTACTGCAGAATGGAGAACCTAGGAGGGGAATCACGGCTTATTCAGGAGTTATGCCCATAACCAGAGCATCCAGCAGAAGGCTGTTTTTCTTTCCCTCATGGGGCTCTGCCCTAAGAATCTCCTCAGTTCCCAGGAGGAACCCTGAAATTGGGTCAGGGAGTCCCCCAAGGCCCAAGTCTCTACCACAACTTCCACTTAGACCTTTCCTCAGACTCCATCTGCCATTGGGAGACCCTGGCCTGGTTCTCTCTGGGAACCACAGTCTACGGACCACACACAGGCTCTATCTGCCCTGATTCCAGCAGACTCCAGCACCAATCCCCTCGATTCACTAGTTTGTCTGTTGTCCTAGAGGACAAAATGTACAGCAAGAAGACAAGAGGTTAGACATCAGGAAGGACTTCCAGGTTTTCAGGAGGTGTGGGGACTGGGTGACACAGGCTGGGAAGTTCCTTGAAAAGGAGTACTCTGGGCACTGCATTTTACTGAATAAAAACCCAAGTTCAGGGACTCTGGACTAATTAACTTCCTTCAGCTTCTCCAGTCCCCTCCCTAGGGTCCTGAATGCTGGAGGAAAGATCTGGAAGGTTGCCTCCAAAGCCCTGTACAGAGAGCAAGCAGGACCACACCCGACAGCTGTTCTTATTCACAGCCAATAAGAACCAGCACATATTGAACACTTACCCCAGGTCCTTTATGTTTATTAGGAAACCAGTTGCTGAGAGGTTAATTCCCACTCATTGAGATCCCATGTGTGCCAGAGTAGAACTGTGCTCCATAGGGTTTTCAATGGTTAATTTTTCAGAAGTAGATCAATAGCCTTTTGGGGGGGTGCCTCTGCGGGGACTCAAATCTTTAGCTTTTCAGTTAGCAGTTGAGCACATTAACTGTTTGGACCACCCAGGGAAACTCCATCATGTCTATTATCAATTCATTTTATCCTCTAATATCCCCTTAACAGTAGTACTGTTATTATGCCCACTTAACAGATTAGGTAAATCAAGGCCCAAAGCCCTCACAAGCGGCTCCATTTTCCCAATGTCTGTTCATCTTTCAAGGCTCAGCTGAAATGTCCCTCTTCTCAAGACATCTTGCCAGGGACCCCTAGGCACAACAGGTCTCCTCTTTCCTGCTCTCCTCAGGGACCACCCATGTTTGGAGCCTAGACTCTCAGGACAGATCTGACACCTTCTCACTCTTCACCTTGAACAAACAACTTTCCTGAAGTTCAGTTTCCTTACCTGTCAAACAAGGTAACTATAGTGCCAAGCACAGAGGCCCGTGGTGAGGATCCAGTGAGATGACCCTTCACCTGGCCCCCGTTATGGAGCAGGTACTTAAACAGAGGTGGGCCACTATGATTACATTTATTTTCCATAGGCTCCCATGTTGGTACTCACTAACTCCACTCTGTTCATTGCATTCCCTAGCCTGATTCTGAGTTCACTGAGAACTCCTCTTGGTCCATATCTCTCTCCTCTTGGGGGAGAGAGATCCTCCAGGATCCTGACCCTGAGACAAAGATTCAAGGGCATGTGCTTTAACAGAAAGAGTCCCTGGATAGCGCAAATGGTTAAGCAGCTCAGAGGCTTGGTGGTCTGAGCCCACCTAGAGGTGCCTCAGAAGAAAGCCCTGGTGACCCACTTCCAAAAGCTCAGCCACTGAAAACCCCTGGAGCATCGTTCTACCCTGATATACACGGGGTCACCATAGTCAAAACGGACTCACAGGCAACTGGTTTTGTCTCTTTTTTGTGGTTGTTGTTGGTTTGTTTAATGCAGGGGACCACAGGAAACACCAGAAGAGAAACAGAGAAGTGAGAGTGAGAAGAGAAAGCATCAGTAATGCATTTACTGTCTAGCCAGTTATCACTGGGGGCACCTGGAGCCCAATCCCCCTGGGGAGCTCAGGGAGCCAGCCAGGTCAGAACACACCTCACACCGGGCACTGTTAACCCATTGAAAGGTAAGGAAGCCAGGTGTTTATTCACCAAACGCTGCACCAGGTTGGTTGAGGGCTGCTTCTGGGCTTTGACTCCCTGGCACTTCTGCCTGCTTCCTGGCCAGGGCCAGCCCCATCCCACAGCAGAAAGAGGCCCTCAGGCAGAGAAACACCCACAATCTCTGGAAAAAGCCTTCAAACACGAAGATGAAAGTAGGGAGTAAGTTAGGGGATGTAGGCAGAGTACCCACAGCAAGGCCAAAAACTTCCTCCAGTCCCCCTCACTCATTCCCCAGGAACGGGCCCACTGCTAGGAAGCAGTAGTTCTCTCAAGCAAAAATTATGGTTTTTAACGCTATTTTTCCATGTGTTAATGTAAGCGCACGTGTTAAGGATCTTGGAATAGGTTTCACAGTCACATGTCATATTCAAAAGAGTAGCCAGAGAGCCACCTCCCTGCATCCCCCTGACCCTCCATCCTGTTCCCTCCCCAGAGACAGCCCCGTTACCAGTCTCTAATATGTCCTTCACACACCAGTCAGCATTTCTAGTGCTGCCTCAGACCTCAGACACGTCCAAGGACCAGCTTCCCGCACCTCTGAGCTCTGGCGACATGCTAACCTGTCCTCATCTAGCACCAGCCCTGCCTGGCCAACAAAGCAGGGCTGCGGGGTGCCAGGGGCTCGGGGCCCGGCCAGCATGGCTCTGGCCAAACAAGAGGCCCCAGCTGGAGATGCGTCTTTCAGCCCCCCACCAGGTCCTTGGCTACTCACTGCCATCAGGGTGGGCCGAACACTTCCTATTTATCCCTGGAGGCTGGGGAAAGGATGGGCGGCCTGCCCCGGCTCCCCCATTGCACTCTCAGAGCCCAGGGAACCTCTGCAGGCTCTGGACCCAGTCCAGGAGGACTATGTCTGGGAGACAAGGTGAGCAGGGCCAGGACCAGGACCAGGAAACACTTTGAGGCAATGCTGAGATGATATTGCTGCACCACAAATTATCCAAAATAGTGATGTGAAACAACCACCGTTTTATTTTCTTCACAATTTCGTAGGTCCAGAACTTGGAAGGGTATAGCAAGCCAGTTCTCATTTGGGGTTTCTCATGTGATTACAAGCAGATGTTGGCTGGGGCTGCAGTGTCTGGAGGCCCAGTGGGTTGGACATGTGAAGTGGCTCCCTCATACACTGGCAGTGATGTGGCTGTCAGCTAGGGGCTCAGCTGAGGACATCAATCACAGTCACTCATGGCCTGTCCAGTCTAGCAATCTCAGAGGAGTCAGACTTCTTACACAGTGGCTGGCTTATCCAAGAGCATCATCCCAAAAGAAGCAGGCAGAGATCACAGAACCTTTTATGACTTAGCCTCCATGGTCACAGTGTCACTTCCCCTGTGCTTTATTGTTAGAAGGAATCATAAGCCCCAAACCAAAAGTAAGTACAGCCAAGTCCACCCCTGACTCATGGCAACCCTGTGGATTGCAAAGCAGAGCTGCTCTGTAGGGTTTTCTTAGCTGTAATCTTTATGGAAGCAGATTACCAGACCTTTCTTCCACGGCACAGCTGGGCGGGCTTGTACCATCAAACTTTAGGTTAATAATTAAGCACCAACTGTTTGTGTCACCCAGGGACCTCCTATCTCTAATAGCAAGAGTGCCAAAGAATGCTAGGGCCATGTTTTAAAACTGCCACAGGTGACATGACAGGACAGGTCTCTCTCCCTGTCCTAACCAGGACCTCATAGGTTACACAGCCTGGAGGACACCAAGAGTCCATAGGCCAGCATCTAACTGAAGATTCAAAGACTGAAGCCCTGACAAGGTGGAGCCTAGCCCCAAGCACCCTCCCCGGCCCATCCTGCCTGTCTGCAAAGGCCAAGGCATCCTCAGGCACCAAGGCCCAGGCAGGTCAGCAACCACGGATAAGTGCGCGAGGGAGCACACTTGCCCAAGAGGTGTATGTACATGTGTGTGCCAGCACGCAGGCCTGGTATGAAAATGGGATAATCACTCTACTGGTTGCTGATGAGTTAATTCTGACTCGCAGTGATCCTATAGAACAAAGTAAAACTACCCACAGTGTTTCCAAGGAGTGGCTGGTGGATTCAAACTGCCTCTGTTAACCACTGTACCACCAGTGCTCTGCCTAGGGCCCAGCTGTTGCTATACTAAGCCATGGGCCCCCTCAATGGGAAAACTGAACAAGGGCCATGGCGGCAAAGGACTCTGGAGGGAGGTGTCAAGTGAAGAGTGTGGTGAGTAAAGAGGCCTGTCGGGGCCAGGAGGGGCTAAGGCTCTGGTCCCAAGCCTTGGGGACACAGGGTGGGCCAGCTAACTGAGAAATGAGAAGACGGAGACAACTCATCAAACACCACTTCAGCTTTCTAGCTGCACACCATCAACTGTGGAAACACCTGGCGGGGAGGGCAGAGGAAGTTTAAGGGGCCAGAGCAGCCCAGGTGGTCCACGGTCCTCAGCCCCCATCTCTGTGTCCAACAGGCACCCTGAAAACCAGGCTGCCCTGCCATCTCTGAGGCCATCCAAGCCTCCAGCACATCTCATACCATTGTAGCCCAGGGTGAAGTTGCCAAAGCAGGCTAGCACCCCGTTGGTAAGGGCCATTGCCTCCATTCTTCTTCATCCCCTCTCAAGATTGTGAGTCCCAGGAAGGCAGAGGTTTGCCAGACTTATTCACAGTGGCACTCTGGCAGGTCCCCAATAAACATGTGTCAAATGAATGAATTAGTGAGGAGAGGGTGCACGTAAACTCCCCGGGTGTCACAAACGGTTTGTGCTTGACTGCTAACCTAAAGGACAGCAGCTCGAACCCACCCAGCAGCACCACAGAAGGGCCTGGCAATCTGCTTCTGTAAAGATTGTAGCCAAGAAAACTCTACGGTGCAGCTTTCGTCCATAACACATGAGTCTGAGTCAACTTGAGAGCAACAGTTTAGTTTTTTTACATAGAGGTTTGGTGGTGGGCAGGGTTCTGCCCTAGCTCTTGCTCCTTCCTCCTCTGCATCTGGCCTCTACACAGGATGGCTGCCAACGTGACAGACGCCCAGCCCTGTGCCTTCTCAAGAGGCTCGCCCAGGCACTTCCTGAGTAGCATGGCACCTCCCTCACTGCGTGTCCCTGAAAGGAGGTAGCTTATCAGAGGGAAAAGGATGTATTGTTCAGGCCTGGCCACCTGCCTGGGCTGGAGGCGCCACATCCAGGGCCTGGCAGGCAGAGCAACAGATAGCTGCAGAAGGACCCCAGCAAGGAGGCGGGGATGGGAGGGTCTGGGGCAGGCAGACAAGCCAGGCTCTACACCTCGGGCAACACCAGGACGCTGGCCCCTTTATGAGGTCCGCTCAGGCCCTCTGCCCTGCTCCACAATTCCACCTTCTCTCCACTCTCTTCCTGTCTCTCTGACCCCTGATGGCATCTTTCATTCATTCTGTTAAATCGTTCATTTAGGCAACACGAAGGAATACCTGGTAAATGCCAGGTAAGGTTCTCAGCACTAGGGTTACATCAGTAAACAAAACAGAGAAAAATGCCTCCCCTCACGAAGCTTCATTCCAATTGAGGAAGACAACATGCTCCCATATAAGTAAAATATACCACATGCTAGATCATGAGGAGTATTCTTGGGAGAAATAAATCTGGGCAGCGGATCAGCCAGAGCCACCGAGGAACAAGGAGGACAGATGCTTTTTTAAAAAACATAAAGTGCCACATAAAGGAAGACCTCTCTGAGAAGGTGACAACTGAGCAGAGACCTCAAGAGGGCAAAGTGCTTCATGTAGATTCCTAGGGACAGAGTCTCCAAGGCAAAGGGAACAAGTGCAAAGGCCCTGAGGCAGGAGTGAGCTGTGTTCAAGGAATAGCAAAGAGGCCAGTGGAGCCCAGGGAGCCAGGAAGTGAATAATGGAGCTCAAGTGGAAGACGAAAGGAGGAAGCGGGGTACAGATGGCAAAAGGCTTTCTTTGGTCCCTGGGAGGACTTTGGCTCTCACTCAGGGTAATGGGGAGCCAGAGCAAGGCTTTCAGCAGAGGAGAGACCCGACCAGATATATGCTTTAGAAGCAGAACACATGTTGCATGGTGCTTAGTGTATGTTAGGTACTTTCCTAGGTATGGGACATGTATTAACATATTTAATCTTCCCAATAACCTGCATTAGAGATGAGGAAACTGATGCTCAGAGAGGTTAAGCGACTTGCCCAATGTTGATGCATGGCTAACTGTTTTAGTCAGCTAGGGCTGCTCGAACAGAAATATCACAAAGTGGATGGCTTCAACAAAGGAAGGTTTATTCTTACATAGTCTGGTAGGCTACAAGTCCATGTTCAGGGTGTCCGTTCCAGGGGAAGGCTTTCCCCGTGTCGACTCAGGAGGAAAGTCTGGTATTGCATCAGTCTTTGTCCAGGGAGCATCTTGGCGCAGGAACCTCAGGTCTGAAGGACGCACTCTTCTCCTGGTGCTGCTTTCTTGATGTTACAAGGTTCCCAATTCTCTGATTGCTTCTCTTTCATCTTTTGCAGGATGAAAGGATTAAGCATGGGACAAGCCATACTCCAGGGAAGCTCCCTTTACAGTGAAGCCAGGAAGTGATCCTATGAAGGGATTTACAGCCCCACCCTAATCCTTTAACATATAGCATAGGAAAACCACAAAATGGAGGACAGTCACAAGATACTGGGAATCATGGCCCAGCCACATGGCTACACCTATTTTGGGGGGGACACAAGTCAATCCATGATATCCCACCCTTTGGCACCCCAAAAATCACATCATAGAAACAGGTAACACATTCATCTCATCATAACAAAATCATGTCCATCCCATACGACTGAAGTCTTAAATCAGTTCCAAGTCCAAAATACGAAAACTCTTCTACATCTGTGAAACCTAGAAGTCAAGTTATCTGCTTCTAAAGGTACAATGGCAGAACAGGCACAAGTCAGACATTCCATTACAAATGGGAGAAATTGCAGGGAAAGAAGGCATTAACAGGCAACAGGCAAGTTAGCAGAACACATTACACTAGCCCTCAAAGCTTTGGAAACACTCTTACATTTTCTGAGACATTCTACACAATGGCCCTGCCCTCCAGACTCTAGATGTTGGCCACACTCTGGATTTTGAGTGGAGACCTCCAGCCCCATGCTACAACTCTGCCTTCAAGGCCCACTTGGACAGAAACTCTGCCCCATCAGCTTTAGGAGCACCCTAAGCCCAACTGAGTGGCAATTCCACCCTTATGAACACAGGATGCCATGCTTCCACCCTTTCAAACCCCTGAGGTCATGGCCATACCTTTTGACACTGAGGCAGCTCAGTAAGAGCTGTCTGTCTCTTCATCTTCTGCTTCCTATGGCTGCATGGTCTGGGCCTCAGGCCCACATCTGCCCTGCCAGGCAAGTGTTCCAAAGCTCTGTAGCTCCACTGATTTAAGTGCTCGGAGGCACCCCACTCTTGCTAGAAAGCATCCTGCCCCTCAGCTCTCATCTCTCGACCACCCACTACTACTGCTGGTCTGCTCACGTAGCCAGGAGCTCCTGCTCTCTTCTTCTGGCGTCTGCTTCCTGGACTGGAACTAGCAGCTGTTGGATTCATCAGTCCTTACAGTCGGCACTTGAGAGTCCTGCTCCCTGACCTGCCGAGCCTGGCTTCACCAGCCTCTGCCGCTCCATCTCACCACCAGCTTGGGACCCACCAACCTACACAACCGGTGATCTAGAACTCTGGTCTCTGACCTGCTGACTTTGGGTTCCTCAGCTTCCATGGCCACGTGAGGCTTGTGCCAGAACTTGGGACATTCAGCTTCTGTGACTGCGTGAGTGGTTTCCTATATCTATATCTATCTACCCATATATATTACAAATCTTTCCTTGTACCTACACGTGTTACTCGTTTTGTGCCCCTAGAAAACCCAGCCTAAGACACTAACGTACAGAAGAGGCTGGCTTGAGGCCCAAGCAGTGCAGCTCCAGAGCGCAGGCTGGGATCCCCGCTCCCTTTCCTTCCACTGCTCCACTGCTTTTCCTCTAGCTCAGGGTTTCTCAGCCTCAGGACCACTGGCATTTTGGACCAGATAATCTTGATTATGGGGCTGTTTTATGCATTGTAGGATACTTAGCAGCATCCGTAGCTCTTAATCACCAGGTGCTTGTAGTAGCACCCAGTGTCCCAAGTTGTGACCACCAAAAATGTCTCCAGACATTGCCAGATGTCCTCTGGGAGGCAAAGTTGTCCCCAGTTGAGAACCATTGTTGGAGTGTCCAGGAGTCCTCAAGGTTCAAGCTCTTCAAACTCACCACTGGTCTATAGAAAAAGGTCAGCAGTTCAGCCTCAGCAGCTGGTACACAGAAGACGTGGTAGTCTGCTTCCATGAAGAACCGCAGCCTTGGGAAGCTCTGTGTAGCTGTTCTACTCTGTCCTACAGGGGCGCTATGAGTGAGAATTAACTTGAAGTCAACGAAATCGGGGCTAGAGTGTCCTACTGTCCAGCCCGTCTGCCACTGTCCCAGCTCAGGCTGACACCACCACTCCTAACTGTGCTTGTCTCTGCCATGCTCTCCTTTGCTGTATATCTCCCCATGCCACTCGCCCAGCTTTATGGTCCCCTATGGCTCCCCACCTAGCTTAGGTTGGCATACGTGGCCCCTTGCAAGCTGATCCCTGCCTACCTCTCGAGCCCCAACATGTACCTATTCTCTAAACTCCCCCAGTGCACACCTGCCACACTCCCCCTCTTCATTCAGTCCAGGACCACATACTGAGCCTGCTCTGTGCCAGCCACCATGCCGGCCACTGCAGCCATGGATTCAGTGCCCACCAGGGCCTGCCTTCAGGACAGCTGCCAGCCAAAGCACGGAGAGGTGTCTGCATCTGCACTGTGGTGCGATTCAGGGCCTGAGCAAAGGCACCTAGCGAGCGTGCAGAGGATGGTATCATGGCAGGGACTTCAGGAAGCAGTGTACTCAACTGGAATTAACCAGGAAGAGGGAGGAGTCCATCATGGTCCCCATCTCTGGTATGGTCAGGAAGGTGGTGGTGGTCCTGTTGCAGACGAGACGCTCTCTCAGCTCTGTAATTGCTCCTGCAGTTCCCCCTGGCAAACTGCCCTCCCCCTCAGCTCCCCTGTCAGTTTCCTCCTCCAGCATAAATCACAGATGATGCCTCTCCTCCTTGAAGCCTGCTTTCCAAAACCATTACAGCATCATAATCTTGTTTTCATTGCATGAGCCTGTTACACCCCTACCCCAGCAGGTTTATGGATGTGTCTTTATCTGTAGTCTACTTAGGACTTAAGTCAAGCTGCCTTCAGCACGGGAAGCTCTGGGCTCCACCGACAGTCATCCCAGCAAAGGAGTGGAGGATACAGAAACTTAGCAGACATGTGCTGGCTCTAGTGTGCATTCTGGCTCCGCCTTGGAGTGGCCCAGGCTGCGAGGTCAGGTCACATTTACTATGCTTTGGTGCGCACAGGCCCCAACAGCGCCAAACACCTCCTTCTGCCCTCCCTCTGTGGTTACCCACCCATGACGGGGCCACCCATGTGAGTTCCACAAGCTCTTCTTAGACTCCACCCCCCGGACGCCTTTCCCCCACCCACTCCATCCCCTCTCCAACGTCCTAGACTGAAGTCCGAGGTACCCACTCCAGGAGACCACAGCACGGAGGTATGGGTCAAGGAGCACCCCCTGGTGGTCACACACCCCCTCCCAGTACCCGCATACTAAAAACTCCCCAGCCAGCGAAGTACACTATCTCATCACTTCCTTTCTGACTTCATCTCCTATTACACCCCTCCCACTCACTCCCTGCCAGCTACACAGGCTGCCTTCCTGTTCTTCAAACACCCCAGACTTTTTCATGCCCCAGGGCATTTGCACTTGCCGTTCCTTCTGCCTGTAATGTCCTTTCCCCTAGTATCCCCATAGCTCCTTCTTTCACTTCCTGTATGCCCCTGCTTACATATGACTTCCTCAGAGAGGTCTTTCCCATCCCCAGACTTTGTCTTAAAACGGCACCCTTGGGGTGGTCTGTAGGAAACCCTGGTGGCTCTATGTCTGCAAACCAAAAGGTCAACAGTTCAAATCCACCAAGCACTTCCTGGAAATTTTGGGGGGCAGTTCTACTCTGTCCTATAGGGTTGCTATGAGTTGGAATTAACTCCATGGCAATGGATTTGGTTTGGTGGCTTTTTTTTTTTTTTGAGGGGTCCGTATCCCATTACTCACTTTCATTTTTCTTCACAACACTTGTCACCCCTGAAATACTACTATTTGTTTATTGTCTGTCCCCATAGCAATAACATAGCCTGGAGAAAAAAAAAGTTTTCTGTGTCTTGTTCACATCTCTATTCCCTACTCCCCAGAACAGAGATGAGATATAGTAGGAACTTAATAAATGTTTTTTCCATGGATTTTTTGAGAAACTTATGTCAGTCATACAACATTTCATTCAGTCCACACAAGAAGCTTGTGATCCACCCATTTCACAGACACAGAAACTGAGATTCAGAGATAGAAGCAGATTCAGAGAACTGTCTGTAGCCACATGAGCTTCTCAGAGCTGGAGGTGAGGTTCCAACCTAGTCCAGTCTCTTCCTTCTGCCTTTCTGTTCTTCATCTCATCAGATGGTTTTATCTTCCCTCTCACCCTGGCTGGCTACCAGAGACCCCAGTTGGGACCCAGACAGCATCCCCCTTGGGGGTTCTGGCCAAGAGCCTCCAGGGAGGAACATCCCATAGCCTTAAGGTTTGACTCACCCATGTTTCCCTCAGTCCATCTATCTCACTCCCAGCTCCCAGATGGCTCCACCAGTGAGCCCCCAAAATACCCTCAAGATAGACCCGGGGGCTGTTTTTCTCACCTTTATCCTACAAAGGACAGTGAGACAAGGACAGACAGAGGCACAGAAACATAGGGAGACCAAGACAGACAGAAAGCACATACAGGTACCAACAGAGAGACAGAAGAAGATGGGAGAGAAGAGAGAACCCCAAAGTGTTGACAGAAACTTGGGAAGTCCTGACATAAAGGCCCAACTTGATCACATGGGCCCCATCAGGGCCGCTGCCAGCTCAAATGACCCTTTTGAGCAAATGAGAAAAAGCCACCTACCCTCAAGGTATACATAAGCCCATCCAGGGAGCACAGCCTGGTGAGCCAAGCCCAGTGGACTGAGTTTCAGATCTTCTTGACCTTCAGCCTATACAGCTGTTCAGGGTGGCCCTCCCCTCTGTACATCCAGGAGAGGACCTAGAAAACCCAAACCCACTGACTCATAGCAACCCTATAGGACAGAGTAGACTTGTTCCATAGACTTTCCAAGGAACACTTGGCAGATTCAAACTGCCAACCTTTTTGGTCAGCCGGCACAGGTAACACTCAACTATCACACTACCAGGGTTTCCCCGGGGGAGGACTGCAGCTTCAAAATATAGCCAGTACCCAGGTCTTACCCAGAGATTTGTCTGCAGTGTTCCCCTGAAGCCCTTTAGACGTACCTGGCCTCTCTTCATGTTGGCCTTGAGCCCAGGGCCTGCCCTCTACACTTAGCCATGGGCCTTCCACTATCAGCCTCAGTCACCCACGGGCCCTTCCGCCACCAGCCTCAGTCACCCATGAGGCCTTCTGCCATCAGCCTCAGTCACTGGTATACAGAATATGATCACCAACCTCCCCACCCCCGAGGCCTGCCGGTCCACCAGCCAGCTGTCGCTCCTGGACGAAGGCTTCATCCTAAGGCCTGACTGGTTGCTGGGGGTATTTCAAGCCCTACAACAGGTCTTTGGGCCACCTCAGTCCTGCCTGTCCCACCCATGAATGACTGGCCAGGCCCATCCACAGAAACCAGCCCAGGAGCCCTGTGGAGGCAGAAGCAAGCCCTCACGCCTGACCCCAGCATAGAACCCGACTCCTGCTACGGAGACAGGATGAGCCACCACACCTCCTGGTCTCACAGATACCCTCCTCTGCAGTCACAGAAATCCTAGGAGTGGACCATGATATTCAACGACAGGTAGGAAACCAGAGGAGCAGGGAGGGAAGGGATCAGCCTGGGGTCCCAGATACCACAACCAAAGTTCTGCTCTTCTTACCACCCACCAGTCCCCATGGGCTCTGAGAATCATCAGATCCTCCTGTCCCTTAAATGGCGTGGTCAGGTGCCCTGAGTGATCACTCTGCTCTCAAAAGAAGGCAAGAAGACTAAGCTGCAGGCAGGAACTCAGCCTACCTCAGCCTCCTGTGGGGCCTTTGGTGCCCAGATAGGTGCAGGAGGCAGGCCCCACCCAGAGGGCAACGGTGGGGCAGACAGAAACCCTGTACTGGAATACTGGGAGCCGGGATTGCCTTTCCAACCTAAGCCTGGCCAGAAAGAGCTGTGTTCTCTCTATGGGGCCCACAAACAGGGAGTGGAGCCAGAGTGAGTGCTGTGATGTGGACCAGGGACACCCTGGAACTCACAGGCCACACTCCAAACCATTCCCCCAACACACACACACACACACACACACACACATCCATACCAGCCTACACTCTTGGAGGAAATGATCAGCAGGACAACTAGGGCACAGGTGAGTCATCTGGTCACAAGGCCACAACTTCCAGCTGACTCAGGGGGACAGTCCAGATGGGCCTTTCTGCCAGCCCTTAGCTCACTCAGCCTGAGTCAAGGACTCCACTGACTCTGACCAAGAAAGCCTGTAGAAAGCCCTCAGCCCCACCACAGAGATGATAGCCTCTCCAAGTCCTCTCCTTTCCACTTGCCACCCCGGAGCCAGATTGACAGGGACAGGACTTCCAGCTTCCCTGGGCTGGGGCCAGGTCTGTGCAGTTCCACAGCTCCCCGCAAGCACGGGGCAATGGTGCATCTATCCAGCAAACAGCTGTTGGTATCAATCCTAGTGATTATTAAGAGTGGCTGCCATGTTCTGGGATTGAACTTCCGCTCCGTAGCAGTCCTCAGGCTGGACACAGCAATGTACTGATGTGGTAAGGGGGTCAGTGGGGGATGTCAGACAAGCTTCCATAAACAGGAGTGGCACTGAAAGAGTCAGAGGCAGTGTCTGCTTTCTTTCACATATATGCTGGGAAGCTCAGCCTATACTTAGGCAGAGGGCAGGAATTGGGGGCCCCCTACAGCAACAGGTTTACAAGGTCAGCAGAACCTCCTGACAAACAGCGCCCCCTGGTGTCCAAGTCAGGCCTGCTACTACCACCACCACCACCACCACAGTGCGCCTACAGGGGATGGGTGCCCCAGCCTGGGAGCCACCCTTCCTGGATCAACCCCAGGGACCCCTTGCCTGTCCACCCAGCTAAGGTCTCCTGACTCAGGGGCCTTAAATAGCTGAGACAGGTCCCTAAGGTCCCAAGGGCCGCCTTCCTGGCTTTGTTCTTCAGCTAGCTGGGCAGGAACTTCCTGCAGGAGAATTCCCGGATCCTCCCGGTGAGACTGGTGGAGCCCTGAGAGTGGCCTGGGAACTTGGGGAGGGAGGGATGTCAGGGAAGCTCCTCCCAGCAGGGGCAGAACTGTGGGTAGCAGGCCCTGGCAACCTGGGGGTGGGCAGTCTCTCACTCCCAGGTCAGGCCTAGCCCATCTCGGGTCCTCCTGTCTGGGATGTACTGCTGCTGTGGCCCGCCAGAGCCCAGGGCTCTGCAGCAAGACCTTGCAACCCCCCAGATACAGGTTGGGGATTAGATTGAGACCCTAGACAGACCAGGCTCCGATAAGGCTGAGGACAAAGGGGTGGGGACCAAAGACAAGACAGCTGAGCCACCAAAAGCAAACTGGGTTTTTATTATCAACATTTCAGCCTAGGTGGGTCCAATGAAGGGGCAATGCTGGGCCGGCCCACCCTGTGGACACACAGAGGCTGGTCATCCCAAGACTGTCTGGCCCTAGGGGCTCCTTGGGTGTGTTTTAAGAGGATGGGGACACACCCTAGGCAGGGCAGACTCCAGGCCAGTACCCACTTCACTCTGGAGGCCAGTTCCCCATCTCATCCATCTCCTCGAGCAGCAGGTGCTGGGGGCAGAAGAGGTGGAAGAAGATGCCTCAACTTCTTCAGGCTCCCTTCCTGCCCTGCCCTGCCCCCCATCACCTTCCCATCTACTCCCTAAGACAAGTTCCCAGGGTCACCTTTTCTACAGCCTCCCCAAGTCCCAAGCTGACTGGGCTCCTCCCCTACTACTTTACAGAGGGACACTTCTCCCTTCAATCTGTGAGAACTCCTCGGAAGTTCCAGGAGCCAAACACCATAGCCAACACCTCCCCTCCTTCCCCTCTGTCCTGGACACAATACCAAGGGGGCTTGGTGCCTTCCCCAGCAGCCTAGGCTGGTGCTTCAGCTGCCTTAGCACCCCTCCTTCAGGTCCCCAGCATTCACCAAAGGCTAGGGAGTGACTACTTTCCCCCTCAGTGTGGGATCCCTGAGGGCAGATATGGACAGGTGGGGTGATGAGGACAGGACACTTGAAGAAGATACTAAGTCTGACAAGTCCTGGAACTTAACTGTTCTAAGTGCTACACACCTCACTGCTGAATACCACTACGTTCACCTTCGAAGTACGCCCCTTGGGAAGCTATGCACCAATGCCAGTACCTAGTCCACCCTTCAAAGCAATTTTGGAACTCTTTCTGAAATGGCCACTGCATTCGGTGGCACAGGGGCAAGTTCACAAACTTAACTGTACAGTTGTCTGTGAGGAAGCTTTCACCAGGAAGCAAATAACTACATGGGAACACCCTCCCTCCTCACCTGATCTAGCCCCCAAAGACTCTTTACCTCAAGATAAAGGAAATGTTAAGAGGAAGACATTTTGATGCCATTCAGAACATCAAGGGTAATATGACGACAGCTCTGATGACCATTCCAGAAAAAGAGCTCCAAAACTGCTTTGAAGGGTGGACTAGGCACTGGTGTTGGTGCATAGCTTCCCAAGGGGAGCACCTCAAAGGTGACTGTAGTGATATTCAGCAGTGAGGTATGTAGCACTTCTTAATTGTCAGTCTTCATATTCCCGAGGCAGCCCATCCCCAAAGTAAGGACTGGGCTGGGATCTCACTTGCTACCACCTAGGAACACCCTAAAAAATCAAAAGCCAAACCCATTGTCAGTTACCATCAAGTCAATTGCAACTCATGGTGACCACATGCATTACAGAATAGAACTGCTCCATGGGGTTTTCTTGGTTTTGGGAAGCTAATCACCAGGACTTCCTTCCACAGTGCCACCAGGTAGGTTTGCACCACCAATCTTCAGGTTAGCAAAGCATTTGGCACCAACCCATGGATCTTAGGAATTCCTTAGCCCCTCCCTCCAGTGCTGCGCAAGCTATTCCAGAACTGTGACCAAGGGAAGGGGTCAGATCCCCACCACCAGTGGGCAGGCTGGCTTAGAGAGTGGCTCCGCAGGGACAGGGAAGGATGAGGGAAGACCACAAAAATCAGACCTCTGAAAAGGGGACAGTGAGGAGGCCCTGCCTGGGCTGTCACTGTGTGATTGTGGGCAAAGTGACACAGCTTGTCCCCCATGCAGAAGGGGCTTCTGTGAGCCAGGCATGAGGGCAGGGTTGGACAGTGAGCAGGATGCCTGTCTGTAGCCTCCCAAGGAGTGATAAGAACAGATCACACTTCCATGACACCAGGAGTGACCTTTACAGCTATGCCTACACTCTCGTCACCGCCTGGATTCTTGTAAGTGAAGAAATCAACTCTTATATGCAAAGTCTAGACCAAAGAACTTGGTCTCTGAACCCTATGTTCTTTCATCTTCTAAATGACATGGACCATCAGGACAAATATCCCTTGAATGAAAGAATAAGCTGATGAATGAAACAGAACTGAGCTCAGAAAGGGGAAAGACATGCTCTCTAACAACAGATGCATCAACATGCACTCAGAGAAGCCTAACCTTTAAGCCCCAAGCCCGATGTCAGGGAGGGCAAGCAGGCTGGTGGTCCTTAAATCCACCCACAGGGGTCATTCCCCTGTATTTACATCTGTTTGTGGAAGTAGGTGTGAGTGGGACAGAGAATAGAAAAACAGCAACATTATATGAGTTACAAATGCATAGGAAAGCACTATACCCTGTATACTCTCACTGTCTACAGGTGGGTAAACTGAGGCCCAGAGAGAGGAGAGGACTTGCTCAAGGCTATCCAACAAGTAAATGGCAAAGTTAAGACTTAAAAACAGGTATCCGGATTCTGGGTCAAAGAGAGACAAAAAGATGGATAGAGAAGTGTGTGTGTGCGTGCGTGCGTGCACACTGAAGTGTAGAGGACCAGAGTTCTAATCTCAGAAACCACCAAGAAGGGGTTAAATCTCCACCAAGTGAGGAATGAAGCTAGGGCCCAAGCCCTGTGGTATTGAGAAGCTTCCATCCTCACTATCTCTGGCCCCTCAGGCAAAGGGCTGGTGGTCGGATGGACCACACATACCTGGCCATCCACAATGCCTGCCTCTTGCAAGGTGATCCCTGGCTGGGCCAGCAGCTCCCGGCCCTCTTTGCTGCCCATCTTCCAGAGGCGGGACTCACGCTGCACTGCCAGAAGCCTCTTCAACTCTGACTCCACGAAACCTGCAAGCCAGAGAGGTAGGTCGGAGACAGGCAAAGAGAAGGGTGGAGCAACCTGCTACAGACCCAGGGAAAAGAAGAGGGTTCTCGCTCTCTGAATGTCATTCCAGCCTTATGCATCCCTGGTCTGTAGCCTTTTCTTGGCTTCCATTACCTGGAACCAGCCGGATACCACTTCCTACCACCCTGCCTTCCCTGGGAAACTCAACAGATTCCCTCCTGCAAAGCCTGAGGACATGCGAGAGAGCAGGCATCTACTCCAGTCCCTCCAGCCACCAACTCAACAGCACAGAGCTAGAATCTAAACACTTGGGTCAAGTCCCAGCTCTACCACTTACTAGCTATGTGACTTTGAAGACGTTACTTAACCTTTCTGTGCCTTCGTTTCCCCACTGTGAAGTGGAGTGAATAGATTCTACCTCAGAGCTGCAATGTGGTATTGTGAAAAACTCGTTGCTGTCGAGTCAATTCTGCCTCAGAGTGACCCAACAGGCAAGGTTTCTAAGAGCAAGGTTTCTAAGGAGCGCCTGTTGCATTCGAACTGCCGCTGCCGCCCCAGGGTTTCCATTCCCTGAAAAGCACCCAGAATAGGGTCTGCATGATAGTAATGGTTACATAAGTACCAACAGTGATTTTAACGTATTATGCTATTAACACTGAACCAACTGCTCCTCGTGTCTGAGCTACTCCGGAGGCACCCCCTGGAGCACTCTCACAGCAATGCATGATGGGAAAACCAGGGATGGAGGTGGCTTTCTAAAGCAGTTAGAAGCCAGTGGGCTACCTGATTTAGGCTGCGGAAAGAGTGGTGCTCCAGGAGCCGCAGCCCCAGTCACACAACCGCCATCTCCACCCCACACTTCTCAGACTGGGAGAGGGGAGGAGGCCCCTTCTCCGTCCGGTTAAATCCAGCCCAGCCACATCAAGGCAAAGCGTTGATCTCCGGACTGGGGCGGTCACCTTAGGTCTTCTGGTACCACCTGGTGGTCATAACTGGTATTGCACCTCTGCGTCAGGCCACTGTGAGGCTTCCCGGCCCCGAAGGGCAAGTTGGGAGAAGGGGATGTGCCCCACACTTACCCACCGTATCTGTCGACCTAAAAGCCTTCTGCAGTGATGACTGGAAGGTGACAATGCCTGGGACACAGAGGTTAACTAGGCTGTCCTCTTCGTCCACTTCCTCTTCCTCTCCTTTCTCCTTCTCAGGGAGCAAGCCTTCCTTGAGAGGAAACTGAGTGTGTGCCAGGTCCCTCAGTAGATGTGACGAGCCAGGCCCCCACACCTCCGGCCTTCCTCCCCAGATTCAGCCGGAAGCGAGAGGAAACAGCCCCCAAAGGGTTAAGAAAAGATATTGCTGTCCCTGAGCCCAAGCCAGATTTGGGTGCGGGAAAGGAGACCCACCTACGCCTCCCTCCCACTCCTACCACCCTAGGCTGGTCCCACAGACCTTAGCCATGGCCGATTTCTGGAACTGTTTGTACAAGCTGAGGAGGTGGTTCCAGGGCTTCATCCCTGACTTCAAAGAGGCCAGCTTGAGGTCTCCTGTGAAGGAATAAACAGTCCTGCCAGGCTGATGGCAGGATGGGTAGGCCAGGTCCAAGACAGCAGGGATGTAAGAGGCATGAGCTGGGTATGTGGTGTCCTGGTTTTCTTTAGAAAATACCTATAAGTGCCAGGCACAGTTCTAGGCACTTTACAAATACATCTCACTTAAGCCTTGCAATTATCCTCTGAGTTGGTACTGTTACAGTCCGGTTTTCTAAATAAGGAAGCGGAGATACAGAGAGGTTGAGAAACTTGCCACCATCACGGTTTCGCAAGGGGGAGCTGGGATTCAAACCCCGGCAGTCTGGATCCACGGTTTCCTCAGGCCATGTGTCCCATGTCCTGTGGGGCCCCCACTCCTGAGGAGTCCTAGAGACAAGGGTCACACTCACCGTCAAGCAGACACTCCTTCTCCTCCCTGGTGAAGATCTTGGGGCTGACCTCCGGTGGCCCCGTGGCCCTCTGCAGGCAATCTTGTTCCACCTCCAGGGCCTGGGCAATCCTGAGTCAAACCACAGTCAGGTGGGGAAGGGGTTGGGGTCCAGAAATATGGCAGCAGGCACCCCAACCTCTCCCAAGGCTCTCCAACGGACCCTGCTCAGCGCTTTCCAGGCTCCTTCTCCCATCAGCCTCCTGCTCTACCCTCTGGGGTCTTCACTGTAGGGGAGTTTATCCATCCCCAAAAGTCATGTAAGGAAGGTATGAGTAGACAGACCCCCTCTTCTTCACATGGCAGTGGAAATTAAGAGGGAGCAGGGAGGGAAGGTAGAGTGGACTGGGCCCTGGACAAGGAGACAAGGGCAGGAGTGGGGGCCCTAGTCCCCTGATATGTTCACCCCTGAAGGGTAAGCAAACCTGGCCACTCCCTCTTTCATTCTGGGTGACCCCATTTGTGAACAGACTTTTGTTCCTGCCTTCTCCCCAACCCAAACCCCCCAACTCCAGGCTCCTCCCCACACTTGCTGCTTCCAGGCCCTCTCCTCAATCCCTGCCCCACACTTCACTCACCCAAAGACTCTCATTCCTGAACCGTCCTCACCCTGGGTGAGGCCCATACCCTCCCACCGTGTTACATCCCAGGCCTCTTTCCCCACTGGGGTTCCCTACCACCACCAGCCACAGCTGTTGCCCCTTACCTGCTTGAGGCCCCCGTATCCCTGGAGGCCTGCATCTCTGCCTCTTTCTTCTCCTCTTCCTCTTCCCTCTTCTCAGACAGGCTGCCCAGCACCTCCTGACTTCCTCTTGGCAGAACTGACTTCACCTCTTTGCTCTGGGCAGGCACCTGCAGGATCTCCACAGGAGTAAGGGTCTGGGCCTTCACGTTCCCCAGCCCTAAGTGTGAGAGCTCACGCAGTGGCAGGCACGGGGAGCTCTCGGGAGTGGCCACCATGAGGGCACGAGGCGGTGTGGAGGGTGGCTCGAGCTCCTTACTCTCTGCTGGGCCCTGGAGATCCATCATCAGATGGACAGCATCCTGTCCTTGTGAGGGACAGGCCTGGCCTCTGGCCAGTAACTTATTAGAGCGCTTTGAGCTCTTGCGCCTCCTCCCTACCAGGCTACGGAAAAAACGGAACACAGGGGAGCGGCCCAAAATTCGGGGTCGGTGGGTTGGAGCCGGGAGCTCCATCCTGAGGGGGACCCAGACTCAGAGGGAGGAGCCCTAGTGGTCACTCCAGGACCAACTGCTTAAGAACAGGAGGAGCTTTCAAATTAAAACCTCCAGTTAGAAACTTCCAGAAGTTCTAGAAGGCAAAGGTCAGCTGGGGGTGGGGGGAGGGGAGTGCCTTAGGTAGGGCATGGGGTTCGGTGGGAGAGTAGTTATAGGCAGAGAGGGCAGGCAGGTGATGAGACAGGAACTCTGAGGAGGCTGGAGACGGTTGAAGATTTGGGAGAAAGGATGCTGGGGAGAGCCCCTGGAAGGCTGGTGGGAGTGACAAGTGAGGCTGAGAGGGACCGCGACCCCCAGAATTGGGCAGAGCACTGTCAAGGACTCTGCCCACACCTCCAGCCAGCCAGCCTCCTGAGTTTGCCCTGTCATTTTCCTGAGGCCCGACAGCATCTTGCCCACCCTCTTCTCTACCTGCTTAGCACACATGCCCAGTGGCCACACAGACCTTGTCATGTTTTCATCTGTTTAACTGCCTACAACCTTCAGAGTTTCGTATCTCCAGAGACCACTAAGGTCAATTTTTTGTTCCTATTCCCCATAGCACCTACAGACCTGATTACAAACCAAACTCTGCGACTTCAGGAAGTTCCATAACCCAGTTGAGCCTCAGTTTGTTCATCTTTAAAATGGTCCAAGTCCACAGAATCTAGCCACACGAGACTGTGATAAGATGTGATGAGACACTGCTAAAGTGCATGGCACTTTAAGAAACTTGGCCATCCTGGTTTTTTTTATTGGTGCTGATTGCTGGAAGGGGGAAAACACCAGGGGCAAAGACTGGGAATTAGGGGTAGGAGTAGCTGTGGGAGGCCACACCAAGCCAAGTGCCATCGAGTCACAGCCACTGCATATTGCCTGGGTTGGGGCTGGAGCCGCCCCTGGCCCAGGAGCCAGGCTGGGACTGGGTGTTGTATCTGGCCGCCACAGAGGAACTTCCTCTAGAGGGAGCTGATTGAAACATGCACAGCCCGCGCCTCTATGATCCGCTCCTCTGCGCGGGTCCTTCGGGCAGCAGGATAAGCCAAGGCGGCATCTAGACCCCGGGAATGCACTGACGTCCGTTCCTGGAAGCCGGGTCTTGGCAGGCACCCTGCCCCAGGGAGCAGCCGCTGGCCCCTCAGGACTCCAGGCTTCGGCTCCGTAGAGTTCTCTTTGGTTCAGGCCAGGCTCCGGACAGGTAAGCCGGGAGGGTCCAGCATTATCCAACACCCTCATCGCAGCCCTGGCCCTGGGTGGGGCATGGAGCCTTTGGTAAGGTTGCTGGGGACGGGATGGCCTTCGGGACTTGCCCCAACAGCTCCACCTAACCTTGCTGGGAGCGTAGCTGTGCCGGGCTCCTGGTTCCTACCCCTCAGATGGCTTCCCCATCTTGCTGTAGCCCTGTGGAGAACCGGGCGCCAGACAACTGGGTCCTTTAGCAGTCTCAAGAGTGGGGGATGGAGGTCAGAGCCAAGGTTAAGAGCAGCGGAGAACTTTCAGGGCACTTCCTGCTGGCTGGGTCTGGGGCCTGGTCAGACATCGCTAGGGTACACTGGGCCAGAGTCCGCCAGAGTTGCAAGCAGCCCGTCCTGGAAGCAGGAGTTGAGTGGATTCCCTCTTACCAGGAAGTTGGGCCACTTGGAATGGGGGAGCACAGGTAGGCCCATGTTGCTGTAGGCCCTGACCCTGAGGACCTCCTGCTCCCAGTAGTGAACCCCTGGAGTGGTGGTAGAGGGGGTTGGAGGTGCAGTCAGCATCCTCCAGCCTTGTTGTCCCAGGGTGCTGGGTTTCAGGGGCCCGGGAAGCATCTTATCCAGTAAGGAGCTGCCCAGATGCAGTTCTGCCAGGCACAGGTCTGTGTTTACGAGCCATGGTGCCCCAGTGGGAAGGAGAGAGGGGTCTGCCTTCTGGTGGGTCCCTGACAAAGTGAAGGGTGGAGAAGAGCACTGGGTGTCTGGGTGGTCTGCCCCCCCACCCCTCTTTCTTGGAGGGCTCCTAGAAACTTTCAAAGATGACCCAGGCCTGAGAGGGAGGAAGATGAAGGTCTGAAGGGTGAGGCAGCCCTTCTCAGGGCTAGCAGGAGGGGTCATTCTTGCCAGTGTAATGGAGGCATCTTTAGGGGAAGGAAGGTCCTGGAAGGGGGTGCAAAAACTGAAAATGAAAGCTCAGTCCAGGAAATGCTCTTTGCAAACAGGGTTCACTGAGCAGATTGCTGTGGCCAGGACTAGGAAAAGCCGAAAATTGGGTCTGGGGACAGGAAGGCAGCTGTGTGGTGTGGGTGTGTGGTAAGAAGCATGGTGGGAGCTGTGAGGAACCCCCTGCTTCCTCAGCCCACTCCAAGACAGGAGTCGGGAACAGAGAGGCAAGAGGTAAGGGGAGAACAGACACCCTCTGAGATCCACAAACTAGAAAATAAATCTCAAGTGAATGTTCAATTTATGGACTCATAGAGATTGAGAGAACCAACCTGAGTTTCCCTGACTAGTTATATGGCACTAACTGCCCTGTGCCTCACCCTCCCCACCTGTGAAATGGGTATGACGATACCTTACTGGGTTAAAGTGAGTTTTCAATGTCCAATACCAGGCAAGTACTCATAAGTGGTAGGAATATATCGTAGGCGCTCAGGAAATGTTTGCGGCTAGTCAGCCTGAGTTGGAAAACAGGTGTATTTCGACTGGCCAGTGGGAAGTGAGGCTTTCGAGAAGAACCTCATGCATCACTGGCTAGAGGTGGCAGGCTTGTGGTTACATGTGCACTAGGTAGGGTGCAGGAGGCCCCAGGAGCAGCTAGAGTAACTAGTCTCACAGAAGTGAGATGAGATTGAGCCCCACAATGGCACTACTGCAACCACACCCTCCTCAGTGGCCTTGGGTGCTGGCTGAGGACACCAGGGTCCAGAAACCTGGGCATGAGTCTTGACCGCACAATCAGTGTCTCCTTGGCTCCTTCACTTCTGTCATCTTACTTCCCATTCATGGTTGCCAGTAAAATGTCCAGTAAGTTCTGATTCTGCCCCAGTAGACTCCACTAAGACCTACAGTGGATGAGAATGAGCTAGAGCGAGGGCTGGTAGGTCATTCTGGGTGTGAGGGAGCCCTCCCTGCTATGTGGCCTGGGAACCTCTCAGGGATGCCCAGTCAGTATGCCCCCCTCATCCCTATCTTGGCTTTTTCTCACCCATCGCCACAGGCCAACGCTACCCTCCACCAAGACCTGAAAAATGGCATCTGGGCAAGGTCCGGGTCCCCCCAGTGAGGACAGTGAAGACTCAACCCCATCTTCCGCTTCTGGTAATGATCTGCCTACCCCCTCCCTCGCTCATCCCATAACCACGGGGCCGTCTGTGTGGGTGGAGAAAGTCGAAGCAGACAGCACTGGGACTTGTGGGCAGGCTCTCCAGCCTCAGTTACCTCACTGTGGAGACAGGACAGAGGTATCTCCCCACTCCACGCAGATGACCTGTTGGGCTCTGGAGCTGGAGGTGCAGTGCTGTCAAGCCCTGGGAGGAGGAAGGAGGAGGAGTCTCCAGGGAAGAGAAACTGGAAGCTGGGAGGGGCCAAGGACAGAATGGGAAGATGGGCATAGTGCCACCGTAGGGCTGAAAGGCGGGGTCCGGGGCTGACTGGAGGAGGAGGAAAGATGAATCAGGCAAGGCTGCTGTATCTTAGCAGTGAGAGAAGGAAGTAAATTGGCATATCATTGAGTCAGGTCAGCTCAACAGTGAAAGCGATTATTGGAGCCCTACAGGAGGGAGTAATGTGGCTGCTGTTCCTCCTTCTTCCAAAGGGGTGGTCAGGGAAGCCTGGAGCTCAGGCTCTACCACATAAGTCTAGGTCACGTCTCTGTCCCTATTTTTGTATGTGACTTTCCAAGGCCCAAAGCCATGTTTTCAATGTGTTTTCCATGTTCCCAAAGCCACTGGTGTGGGTATCTTAAAACAGTGAAATACTTGGGAGCCCAACTGCTTGGGATTATAGCCTGAATCCACTGCTTGTTCTAGCTGGATAATCTCATGTAAGTCACTTACACGCCCTGTGCCTCACTTTTACAGATGGGGATCAACTACTTCACAGGGCTGTTGTCAAGATTAAATGAAAAGTGCTTGGGTAGTACCCGGTAGAATAAGCATTAGAGGTTTTGTATGTTTACCAGATGTTAAAAAAAAAATCATCAAGTTGATTCTGACTCATAGCAGCCCTACAGGACAGAGCAGAACTGCCTCATAGGGTTTCCAAAGAGCAGCTTGTGGATTCAAACTGCCAACCGTCTGTTTAGCAGCTGAGTGCTTAACCACTGTGACCCCAGGCCTCCTAGTGAATGTTTACTCAGTGTTAACTAAAGGTGGGAGCCCTGGTGGCGCCAGTGGTTGAATGTTCGGCTACTCACCAAAAGGTTGGCAGTTCAAATCTACCAGCTGTTCCTTGGAAACCCTATCCAGCAGTATTGCTCTGTCCTATAAGGTCCCTCTGGGGCAGAATCAACAAGATGGTAATGATTGTTTTTTCTTTGTTAACTAAGGGGTGGGACTAGGGACATTTCTGTTCCCAGGAGAGGACTACCAACCTTGAACCACACATGAAGGGTAGGCACTGGGATGGGCTCTCCTTCCCTAACTGTCAGCTTTGATTTTTCAGAGATGCAGGTAGTTGCAGATACGGTGGATGTTTTCCACGGTTACATCTATTACCGTCACCAGCAGGAGCAAGAGGCCGAAGGGGCGGTTGCACCTACTGACCCAGAAATACTCTCCTTGCCCCCAGAGCCTAACAGGTGAGCAGTGGCCTCTTTATTTGGGGTTCCCAGACCCATTCTGGGAACTTGCACCCTTTTATTTTAGCTTACATCTGCCTGCCATCCCTAAGCCAAGTTTTCATATACTAAGAACTCTATCAGGGACCTCCAATGGCTAAGGGGTCTCTGGCGCAGAGTGCCTTTGCTGTGAGCCCAGACCCCACTGTGTGCTGTGTATTCATTTGTCTGTTCACTCACCTGCCTCCCGTCCCTACAGCATGCCGGGGCAGGTGGGTCGGCAGCTTGCCATCATTGGGGATGACATCAACCGGCGCTATGACGCCGAGTTCCAGGCCATGTTGGAGCAACTGCAGCCGACACCAGCAAACGCTTGGGAGTGCTTCACCAAGATCGCCTCAAGGTAGCCCGGCCCCTCCTTACCCATTCCAGCCACTGCCCCCACTGTCCTGTCGCTACACACTGTGCCTCTTACCAATGTCATGCGTTCCGCTGTCAGTGTCAGCAGACATGTCTCCTGTCCTGGTTCTGCTGTTATCTCACTGGGCAGCCTTGGCCACCTATCTTTCTCTCTCTGGGCTTCAGGCTCCTCATCGTTTGAGCTCTGACAGAGGACTTGGTTAGACCAAGGACTTTAAACAGAGGCTGTGAGTGGGGATGTCCCCACAGCTCTCCAGCCCAGCTATAAAACAGTTCTCCTTCGTTACATACAGAAGATGATGAGGTTGTTAACCTCTGCTAGGCCCTAGGAATGGTTTCCATTTACTAAAACATGGCATCCACAAGGCAGTCTTGTGTAGTAGTTAGAGTGCCCAAAGCTAGGTTCAAATCCCAGCTTTGCCACTTACTGGTTTTGTGAAACTTTCTAGCCCTCAGTCTTCTCATCTGTAGAATGGGGAAATTATGTGTACTGTGCTGTCCACACTTCGGAAGTGCTAGCTGTTGTTGTCATCTGAATGAGGTAGGTGTGTAGCTAGAGGTGAAGTTAGGAATAGGTGATAGATTTAGGACTAGTGCTTGTGTCCTACCCCTGTCCTGGGAGGCTAACACCCCCTCCCAACCCTACCACTGTGATTCTGGGACCTGTCCTAACCTCCTCTTCTGTCTTCTCTCTCGGCTGTCCCCCGGACTGCCAGGCCAGCAACAGCACCCACAGGTAATCTCCCTGCTGCCTCGATCTGCTCATTCTGCTCCCTGTCCTCTCCTTGCAACTTTGCACCTGTAAACTTGAGGGCCACACCCTGTGGCAGCATCCAGCTTAGCTGCCCTCTAAGCTTTTTCTCCTTTCACAGAGAACCAGGCTCTTTCCAAATTGAGGCCAGGCTGGGGCAGCCTCTGTGGCCTGGATTCACAACTAAGCCATTTTGCTTTCCAGTTGGGATAAGGGTGGGGGTGCAAGGGGTGGAAGAGGGACAGCAGGCTGCAGTCTCCTGGGAGTCCTCAATAGACAATATAGTGACAGTATGGAATGTTCTGCCTGCAGCCTGTTTGAAAGTGGCATCAACTGGGGCCGTGTGGTGGCTCTCCTGGGCTTTGGTTATCGCCTGGCCCTGCACGTCTTCCGGCACTGTCTGACCAGCTTCTGGCACGACGTGGCTAAATTCATGGCTAAATTCATCCTGCAACACAGCATTGCCCGGTGGATTGCGCAGAGGGGTGGCTGGGTGAGTGCCCAAGAGCTGTCCCGTCCCTGTCCCAGAAGCTGCTTCTCCCAGTTCTACTCCTTCCCTGGGGTCTGGGATGGGACATGTATTCTGTCAACCTCTCTAACCCCTGTAACCACCCTGTCTCTCCTGGCAGGTCGCAGCCAAGGACTTAGGCAATGGCCCCATCCTAAACGTGTTCATCATTCTGGCTGTGGTTCTGTTGGGCCAGTGTGTGGTACGAAGATTCTGGGGTCCCAGATGAGACTCCTGCCTGGATGTCAAGCCTTCCTCTTCTCCCCTTTCCTTCCCTCTCCTGCAGGAGTCTCCCTTCAAAAATACAGAAGTTTTAGCAAGTGGGCACTCCCCGTCTCAGGGGTCAGTCAGGCTGCAGGAATGCCCCAACATTGCATGGTGCTAATGGGCCCCCTTTCTAGGCTTCATCCTATCAGAGGGATGCTGCAGCCTCCCCCCTCAGCCCTGGGTGCTAGGCACTGGAGAAACACCAGGCTGATAGCACTTCTCCCCAGAACATTTTTAATGGTTTTAGTTTTTTATAATACCCTTGGGAGACATCCCTCCCCAGTGATATCCCTCTGTCCTAGGCCAGAGCATCTGAGGCCTGTCCTGTGGTCCCCTAGATGTGGATTGTTCTGGAAGGTCAGAGTCTGAGAGCTGGGCTAGAGCCTGACCCTAACCCTCCCAATACCTTACAGCCCTGAGCCTATGGTCCTGCTCAGCTCTCCCACCCTCTGCTCCACACTGCCTTTTTGGTTGGACTCTCAGGGATTCTGGGCCTGGGGTGGAGTGAGGCAAGAGAATGTGCAGACAAGAGCTGCCTGAATTACCTGTCAGGGCCCTCCAGCCCTGCCCCTTGAGGGTGGTTATATTTTCCCACTTTCCTTCACCTTATAAACACCTGCTCCCAACGCATTCACTCCAGGTGAAGGCTTGTGCCCCTCCAGTCCCTCCCTGTGAGGAAGGCAGGGGCCTCAGGCAAGTGAAGTCTGCACCCACCCTGTCCAGACTACAGGACTTAGGGCTGTGGTTTGTTATATTGTCAGGGAAAAGGGGCAGGGAGCTCATCTTGAGATTTCTGAGTGAGACAAGAGCTAGTAACACCACTAGGAATCTCAAAGTTGACCCGTTGCCCTTTATCATGGCCTGGGCACAGTGTAATCTGGGGTTGAACATGGGATAACTGTGAATACTTGAACTCGACCTTCTTCTCCACCCCTCTCATCTCCTCCCCTGGGTTCATCTGCCTCAGCACACCCCGGGGCATGAGTGCCTTGTCTATCTTGACAGCCTGGGGTTTGGAGGTGTAAGGGGAGAGAAGTTGTTAGCTAGACTAGAAGTATAGGGGGCAGATGGACCCCCTGTGTGCCCCCTCCCCCCGCCTCCTCTGCTCCGTGTGTGTTTGAAAATAAACAGTGCAATCCCCTCGTTGGTCACTGTTGTATCCTCTGGAGTCAGGAAGCCTAGGCAGTCCCGGCATCTACCTGCTTTATTACTGAATCAGATCTCCAATCAGGCCTTCAGAATGCTCAGCAGGGTCAGGTATGGTTCTCTGGGGCCTCCAGCCCCCTGGAAGGCCTTGGTCCTCTCCCCTACCCCAACCTTAACCCCATATACACCTCTCCTATCTCCTTGGCTTCTGGTTTCCTACCTGCTTAGGAAGTCAGGGTCTCCAGGCCCTGAGCTGTGGCTTCAGATCTGGTGAAGCAGCTGCATGTATCTGGGGACTTCATGTAACATCCATCTCAAGCCTGGCCTGAATTCCTCTCCCTTCCTGGGGCCACCACCCACACTGGCCTGAAAGGCCCTTCTTCCCTATGCCTGGTTCCTCCTGGGACATAATGTACCAACTCCCCCTTCCAGCTATCCCCCACAGCTAGCACACATGAGGCTAAGGGTTTTATGCTGCATGGGAGTCCCAGTGGGGACGCAGCCAGGGGTAATAAAAATAACAAGCATGGGGGTGTTTAAATGTTCCAAAATCTACAAAGTCTTTCCAGTCCTGGGCACCCTGGTCTGCGCTTCTTGACTCCCTGCCAAAATGGTCACATGTGAGTTCAGAAGGACCACTAGCTTCATTTTTATGCCCTGGGGTACTAGCTTTTCAAATCCTGGGCCCCTCAGACAAGGCTGTCAAAGAGTACATGCAGGGACACAGTCGTGGGAGAACCTACATTTAGAAAAGAGGGTGCTGCAGGCAGTGGTGGCCAGAAAGGTGGTTATTATAGTCACTCTGCAAACTCCTACAGGAAAAGCTTGTGGACATTTACTGAACACATACTTTGTGCCAGCCTTCATGCTAACAATTTAAAATCGGTGCCTAATCGGTAGTTGTAATAGCTGATGACCTTGGGTGACCTTGGAAGCTTTAAATGTCCACTTTGCAGACAAGGAAACTGAGGATCTGTCCCAGAATCAGCCCGGTAGCTAAGGGCAGGGAGCTGGAACTTGCCACCACGATACCAGCTAGAGGTTTTAGGTGGAGGGCAGAGGGGCAGAGACGGGGATAGCTGGGCTTTCATGCACAGGTGGGATGCAGGATAAAGGTCGCCTCCCTGTCGGCGCTCGCAGCCGCGGCGCCACTAAAGATGCGTGGGTGCCCGAGGCCAAGATGGCCGCAGCAGCATCAGGCAAGCACACACGTGCGGGCGGAACCTCAGGGCGCACCTCCTCTCCGCCCCCTCCCCCCTCCCCCCTCCCCCACGCCCCTGTCTGGGTTTTGACGATGAGGGCAGCGTGAGAGATGGAGAAAACGTTAGATTGTAACTGGGAAGAAAGGTAGGTGGGCGGTGGCAGGAGCAGTTTTTTTTCTCTACCCCTCGAAGAAAGGAGTTGGCATGCTGCCATCCAGAAAGGCGTGAGGAACCCCCCTCCCCCAAGGGTTTTGGCCTGTGTCAAGCCTGGTGCCCCCCATTCCACACACTATTCTGTCAGAAAAAAAGTTTTCTGAAAACACAGGCCGGGGAGGTTCAGGAGTTGTAGAAATTGAGAGTGACAAATCAGGAGACAGAATAAGACAGGGACAGTAGGGACAAAGGGGAGCAGACGGGTGCCGGAGGTATTAAGGAGATTGAATCAAAAGAACTCAATGTTTATATTCCGCAAAATTTGCGGTCCTTCTGAAATTGTGGCTTCATTTCCACCTAACAAGTCTGGATTCCACAGGCTGTGGTGCCACCGAGCTTGGGCAGTGCGGTTACAGGGTCAGGGAAATGAGCAGTGTTCAGCTGTCATCTGTCATTTATTTCTGTAGTTTCAGTATGAATGCCCGCCCTTCCTTGTACAAATTGGCTTCAAGTTCCCCACCCCTGACCAGAGGTTTTACATCCATTTATGTGCTGCTTTGCCTCATCTGAAATAAGTATATTTTAGGTCACTGGATGTCCATCCACACCCTTTAACTGGGGGGAAAAAAAAAACCTTCATTTGCCAAAACCACCCAATAGTATAGACTGTCTGAATAGCATTAAATTCAAATTAATTCATTCATTAATTAAAATATGTGAAACTACCATATTCTGTTCCAGTTGTACACACCTCAGATTCATAGGCCACTGATACAAGATTCTTGTAAAATACGGATTTAGTTCAATGTAAGCTCAGTTGTTTTTTTTTTAGTTTTTGTTTTTTTTTAAGTGGAACAGATACTCATAACAGCCTGTGTCTATGTTTGAACAGAGATACCAGTAATTGCTGGAGATGTCCAAAGGTCAAGGACCAGAAAAGTCAGCAAAATCCAGCTTCTCCTAGGGTGTGTTCACCAGCTGCCAGACATGTTAAAGGTGCACACCAGCCTACCAGATTTAAAAAAAAAAAAAAAAAAAGCCAGAGTTGAGTTAACTCATGGCAACCCTATGGGTCACAGAACTGGTCCATAGGCTTTTCTTGGCTGTGATCTTCATGGTAGCACTTTGCCAGGTCTCTCTTCCAGTGAAGAGCTAGATGGGTTCAGATTGTCACCCTTTAAATTAGCACATGATACTGAACTGTAAGCTGCTAGAAATCCTGGTGGTGGTGCTATATAGTGGATTAAGTGCTACATATGCTAACCAAAGCGTCACCAATTCAAGTCTGTCAGGTACTCTTTGGAAATTCTATGGAGCAGTCTATTCTGACCTGTAGGGTTGCTATGAGTCAGAATTGACTCGATGGCAGTGGTTTTTTTTCTTCTTCTTCTTTTTTGTCAGCAAACTTTTTGGGCCATCCAGACTTCTGAGAACGTGATGTTGTTATTGTGTGCAATGGAATATATTCCAACTCATAGTATCACTCACTCTGTTTGTTTTTTTGCATAGATCAGTCAATAAATTCATAAATATATTAGTTTTGTTTAAATCTAAGTTTACATTTATGACTCGGATCTGACTCGATGGCACTTGGCTTACATTTATAGTGACTCATAATGGTGACCCTATAGGACAGAATAAAACTGCCCCATAGAGTTTCCAAGGAGCAGCTGGTGGATTTGAACTGCCAACATTTAGAAAGGTAAATGTTTATTTATTTTTTTGGTAGGCACATATCAATAAGATGATTGTTGAAATGAAGCAAGAAAAACACGAACAAAACTTATTTCACTCTACCACCTTGTGAGGAATCTAAAAATGATTAAACAAAAACAAATCCATTCTGCAATTCTTTTGTGTACAAGCCAGGGCAAAGTGTAAGGCTGAGATATCCTGCCTGTGTTTCTTTTTAGTGTGTCTATAGTATTTAGGGGAATTTGGAATATTAGGGAAGCTGACAGTCTTGTGATTTCAAATGGTGTGATTTATTTTAAACTTGTGATTTAAAGCTTAAAGGTGTAGATAATTTTATTGTGTCTGTAAACAGTATTGGAATCTTTAGAATAACTTGATTTACCATATTTAAAGGTCTGAATTATTAGGTTTATGAGAGTTACTTATATGCATAACAAGATTTTCTTCTTTAACTTGTAAATGTGCTCTGTGAGGAATTTGAAGTGCTTGGCAAGAATCAAGTATATTAAATTTGTAAATGTAGTTTAAATATTTCATTTAGATATTCATTTAGATATTCATTTAAATATTTTCATTTAAATATTTCATTACAAATTTCATTAACTAAATTTGTAAATGCATGAATAATATTTAAGCAAATTTAATATGTCAAGCTGATGGGCTAATGGGACATTAATCAAAGAACAAGTTATTGTTCTTAGTTCTATACAGAAATTATTAATTTCAAAATAGAATAGCAAGATATGTAAATTAAATTTTAAAACTTAAAAACATCTGTTTTAAATGTGCAACTTTAATAAATTGAGAATTAATTTAAATGTAAACAACTTCTAATAGCCCTTTTTGCTCTTAGATGCTTTGCTAAGAATTTCATTTTCCTAGAGACCTTACAGAAACCCTGGTGGCATAGTAGTGGACAAGTGCTATGGCTGCTAAACAAAAGGTTGGTAGTTTAAATCCACTGGGTGCTCCTTGGAAACTGTGTGGAGCAGTTCTCCTCTGTCTTATAGGGTCACTGTGAGTTGGAATCAACTCGATGGCAGTGGGTTTGGTTTTCTGGGTTTTGGACACCTGATGGAAATGCTGGTGGCACAATGGTTAAGAGCTACAGCTGCTAACCAAAAGGTCAGCAGTTCAAATCCACCAAGCACTCCCTGGAAACTCTGGGTGAGTTCTACTCTGTCCTACAGTATTGCTATGAGTTGGAATCGACTCGATGGCAGTGGTTGGTTTGGTTTTACACCTCCTACCCCCACGTCACAGTGCTCTTCCCCTAGCACCTACTTCCCTCACTGCTGGAAACTATTTGACTGGGCTCTGCTACCAAGGCCCGTCACCCACAGAAGCCTCTGTAAGCAAAGTCTCACACCTATGTGATAGCGGGCGGACGCATCCCACCCTTGACATATTTTTTGGCCGTGTTCTCCCTGATGATATTTTGCATCCTAATTAAACTTTCCTCAAAAATACCCCCTTATCTCTTGGCACAAGGATCAAAGAAGATGCCTTCTAAGAAGAGTTTTACAACCCCCTCGGCTTAATGAATTCTGACACAGAACGCCCAGCCCGGGAATGCCAAGGCCGGCCCAGCCCCACTGGCTTCCCCCAAGTGCACATCCCCCTCCACATGTGAAAAACTAGATTGCAGGAAGGCCCTGGGAAACTCCCCAGGGACGACCCCCCGCACAGCTCTTAGATATAGACATCCCATTCTCTGCATCAGGAAGATGGATAGGCTCCCATGTCTATTATATTTGGTATGGCAAATGAGTAAATACTAAAGAAATACCCTTCTTAGAACAGCTTAAGAAAGGCATAGTGTGGGGGATGGTAGGTGTTTACTGTCCCCACAGGAAGAGATAAAATAAAGAGCAAAGAAGGAACAAATAGAGACAGCCAGATTATAACTTTTAGACCCCTCCTCCTGCACCTTTTAACCTTGAGGTATAGATAGAGCTGATTCAGCTCAAGGCATAACTTTGTTTTCACTGTTGATTATAACCACAATATACTTGCCTCAGGCCATTACCTAAAAAACCCTAATGATTAACATGAAAAAAGACCACAAGGTATCAGCCAACAGCTTATGTGGTCACTCACTGAATATATAAAAAATAAAGAAAGGCAGGTCCTAACAGGCGGCCGATCTCTAGATTCCTGGTTGTCTCAGTCTCATCATTTCTTCTTCACTGACGCCACCCATCCCTTCGTGATCCCAGATCCTGCCGAGGCTGGCTCCTGGCACTTTGCCTTTAATGGCTGTTTAACTTCTACAAGGATACACACTTTGTCTGAGCAACTTAAGGCCAGGACCCATGTGAAGGGCTTAACAGGTGCCCAGCGTGGCATAACTCTCAATATTGTTTGTTGCTGTTGAGTCAGCTTGTATTGGTGACCTTAGTAAAACAGAAGGAAATGTCACCTGGTCCTGTGCCATCTTCAATGATTATTGGTATGTGGGAGTCCATAAGCTCTCAGTGAATGTCCCCACCCATTATCTGTCCCATGTCACCACAAGCTTCCATAAATACTCATAGAATACCTTTTCTCTTGATCCAGTATTTTCTGGAATTTGGCTTACAGAAAAGCCTGAGTAGAAAAATAACTTTATGGTCAAAAAAAACCTTAATTTGTGGCAAATTTCAAATAGTTACAAGTTAAAACCCATTGCTATTGAGTCAATTTCAACTCAGAGTAGAATTGCCCCATAGAGTTTCCAAGGAACATCTGGTGGATTTGACCTTTTGGTTAGCAGCTACAGCACTTAACAACTATGCCACCAGGGTTCCCAGTTAAAGTTCAAACCAAACCAAACCCAGTGCTGTCAAGTAGATTCTAACTCATAGCAACCCTACAGAACAGAGTAGAGCTGCCCTATAGAATTTCCAAGGAGTGCCTGATTGATTCAAACTGCCAACCTTTTGGTTAGCAGCTATAGCACTTAACCACCATTTCACCAGGGTTTCCCAGTTAAAGTTAAACCAACCCAAACCCAGTGCTGTTGAGTTGATTCCAACTCAAAGTGAGTCTACAGACAGAGTAGAACTTCCCCATAGAATTTCCAAGGAGTACCTGGAGGATCTGAGCTGCTGACCTTCTGGTTAGCAGGCATAGCACTTAACCACTACACCACCAGGGTTTAGTTAAAATTAAGTTCTGTTTACTCCAACTCCAACTGTGGGGAAATGGTTGAGTAATTTTATTTCTTTATATACCACTTTGCTTCTAAAAGAATTTAAGGTGGCTTAAAAAAATGCCACTGAGTCGATTCCAACTCATAGTGACCCCACTGGACAGAGTAGAACTATTCGCTAGCATTCCCAAGGAGCAGCTAGTGGATTCAAATTGCCTACCTTTTGGTTTGCAGCTAAGCTCCTAACCACTGTACCATCAGGCCTCCTAAAGTGGCTTATATAGGTCTAAACCAAAAAAGCTAGATAAAATACATTTAAAACTAACAAGATAAGGAAAAGGGAAACAAAGATAGCAAAGTGGGAGCAGCCCAGGAATGAGATTGTTGTTAGTTGTCATGAAGTTGACTGGGACTCATAGTCACAGCCATCCCCTGTGTACAGGGTAGAACTTCTCCATAGGGTTTTCTAGACTGTGACCTTTTAGAAGCAGATTGCCAGGCCTGCTTCTGAGGCAGAAGGCCTTTAGGTCCCTGGGTGGTGCAAACAGTTTGTGCTGGAGTTGATGGCAATGGGTTATGGATACTAGCCTAAAGTCGGGCAGTTCAAACTCACCCAGCACTTCCACAAAGAAAGGTCTGGCAATTTGCTTCTGTAATAATCACAACCAAGAAAACCCTAAGGAGCTCAGTTCTCTGTAACACTTGGTGTTTTAGTCATCTAGTACTGCTCTAAGAAAAATAAGAGAGAAATGTTTATTCTTACACAGTCCAGTAGGCTATAAGTCCAAATTCGGGATGTCTGCTCCAGCGGAAGGCTTTCCCCCTTGTTGGCTCTAGAGGAAAGTCCTTGTGTTGCATCAGTCACTGTCCAGGGAGTATCTTGGCGCAGGAACCTCAGGTCTGAAGGATGCACTCGTCTCCTGGTGCTGTTCTCTCGATAGTGTGAGGTTCCCAATTCTCTGCTTGCTTCTCTCTCTTTTTATCTCCTGTAGGATGACAGGATAAAGGGTGGTGCAAGCTGCACTGAAGGGAAACTCCCTTAGCAATGCTGTTGCAATTCCACCCTAATCCTCTTTTAACATGATCATTTTATCTATTAGCCACCGGCAGAGATTAGGATTTACAGCATCAGAAAAATCACAAAATGGAGGGCAATCATTAGAATATAGGGAATCCTGGCCCAGACAAATTACTATACATAATTTTGAGGGACACAATTCAATCCACGACACTTGGGTTCAATAAGAAGTGGAAATGACAGCAGTGTCTTTTTTTTTTTTAAATAGAGAAAAGCTCTAGAAAACGTAACTATTCTTGATAACAAGACCAAAAAAAATTTTTCTCCTTTGAGTAATCACAGAAAAGAGCTGTGTAATTAATAAGCATCATTCTCAACAATTGCTTGAAGAGTAAACACAGAGACAAACTTCGTTAGCACTTTTTCAAGAATAGGCCATTTAGGTGAATGCCATTCTATGGTCAATGGTTCAGTCGAGGAGTAGATCTGATATCCAGGAAGTATCTGCAGGTTATCAAGGAATACCTGGTGGGTTCCAACTGCTGAACTTCTGGTTAGCAGCCTCAACTCTTAACCACTGTACCACCAGGGTTTCAGACTTTGTATAGAATGAATAAATGATAATAATCCAGTTAATGAGTTATTACAGTGCTGCCACAATACACTCAATACCCTTTGCCATCGAGTCAATGCGGACTCAAGGAGAGTGCCTACATTAAGTTGAAAAACCAATGATTATGATGGGGTTAATAGCTGTAGAAAAAAATATGTAATTGTTAACTTCCCTTCTGACCGGTACTCAAAAAGATTTTGAGATTATTTGCCCAGGCCCTAAAACTATTCTTCTTGATCGATGACCACACAAGGTGATGCCAATTTACAGCCCCCTGCCTGGATAATCACTACCGCTGACTCTGAGATCTACACCTCACAGCCCTCCCCGCTGAATCTGTTTCTCCCTTCTTTCTCGAAACCCTCCTATGCAACTTGCTGGTAGGCTCTGAGATGTTAGGATGAGTTTTAGGGTACTAACCTGCCATCTCCTCAGATTGTGGGCATCTGAATGAAGTGCTCTTAAAAGATTCAACCCTGTCTGTTTCTGCTTATTGGTTTAGCAGTCACAGGCAGCATGAGTCTGCGACCGGGTTTTCTCCAGTAACAAACTACGCGTATAAATGTACTACGTAAAGGGTTAGCGAAAAAGAGGAAAACCCTCAATTAACTGGACTGACACACTGACTGCAAAAATGGGTTTAAGCCAAATCGTTAGGTTGGGAGCATGGCACAGGAGAAGGCAGTGTTTCCTTCTGTTGTACATACGGCTCCCTACGAGTTGGAATCGTCTAACGGCACCTAACACTTGTATTACTAATTTGAACATTTTTGGAAAATATCACTAAAACATTGAGATTCTTCTGTGCTTAGAAATCTACTTGTTTTTCCTCTATTTTTCTCCAGCTGTCCCAAAAGTAGCTTGAAAAATAAGTCGACGTAAAATCTGAAGAGATGAGGCCACGCCCTCATAGCAGTGCGCCTGCGCATTTTGACGCAGTACAAGAGGGCGCGAGGCTCAGATGTCACATTTCCGTTTAAAAGTTGCTCTCGACGCCAAGCTCAGCCCTGACGGATGCTGTCAGCTGCCAAGGGAGCGGCACACAGAGACGCAGAGTCCTCCAAGCATCCTAGAGAGGACGCGGAGGTCGTGCTGAGGGCGGGCGGGTTTTAGTTACCCGGTGAGGCGAGGCAGTAGAGAGCAGCGGTGTGGAAAGTGGCCGTCCTGTTCTGTACCTCTGTTCTCTTTCTCCTCGCCAGCTCCGGAAGTGAGTGGGCTGCAGGTACTAAGACCTCTGGCCCGGGCCAACAGCATTCACTTAGGTGGGCACGCCAGGGCCCTCGGAGTCCTGGCATCCTTGGTGCTACCCCCTTCTTTTCTCAGTGCCGTCTATCCCCAACTCCTCAAGTTTCCAGCCCTGCTTACCCTTTGAGGAATAGGGGGTAGATGTGGTGGGGAAACCTTGGAAGCTGGCTGGCTTCGCGTATGTGATTATCTTGTCAGATTTGAAGACTAAGGACTTCGCTGTGATCCACCAAAATGAGGCTTAACCTCATTTTCTCAGAGAGGTCTTCCTTCCCATTCCTCCACTCCCCTTTTCGTGTGTTATGGGAAGTTCCACTGGAATGGAAGGCTTTTGGAATTTGCTAGAATAGACCTCTCAGCCGGCTATCATAGTGAGTGGTTGAGCTTCTTTTGGTTAGTATTTCTTTAGTCCTTCTTCATGTTATATATTTTTAGATCAGACAGAAGGTTTGAGATTTGTTTATGTCCTTTTGTGAGAGCAAGCCCTCTTTTGACAAAAGTGCTACTGGATAGAGCTGTACAGTTCCTGATCCCTTTATGATGACAGGAAGAGCCTTGAGGTTCCACTGAAGCTTGAGATGCAATATTTTGTCTCCCAGATTCTCATCTGATTCTTACCCATTGAAAGTGGACAGTTTTCTAAGGGTTCTAGTTCATAGTCTTACGGACACCTGGAGTTCTGTAGGAAGTTCCCACTGCAGGATCCCAGGCCTGCGACTGACCTATAGGTTTCAAGGGTCGCTGCCCCTGCTTCAGTTATTTCCTAGAAGCACAAGAAGGCCTTGCTTACTAGGACCATTTTACTTTCCGTCCCTTGGAGTATATTCTGACTTAAAGAGAATGTATTTCCCAGCTTCTCCAAATACATGAAATGAGCAGAGAATTGGCGTGATTCCTTAGCACTCTGACCTTTTTCCCTTTGTCCTTAAATCAGCCAGTTGGATGGGGGAGGCCTCATGTACTTGGGCTGGACAAAGAGCTACAGCCAGATGTGTACTAAGAGATGGCCAGACAGGTGAGTGCAGTGGGCCTTTGGAGCCACTTTCCAGTTCTACCTTGAACTTGTACTTGTTAAAGTGGATAATTCTAAAGTCTTGTGAGTAATACCTCTGTTGCTAAGAGTCTTGACTTGGTCTAATCAGTTTTCTCCTGGTTGATTTTACTATTATCAGTGATCGTTTGGTCTTTTCCTCTTAGGTCTTGCTCTGGTTCAGGGTAACTGTGACAGAAGGCTTAAGATGGATTTCTTTCTATCTTCATCATTTCCCAATGGACTTAGGATGTGTAAGTCAACAGGGTGTTCATTTCAGGAGTCTTCCTTTGGAAGCGGGAGCAGAGTAGACAGTGGGACTTTGAATCTGGAATTCCCAAACTCTCAGAAACACTGATGTTCAAATAAGCACCTTGCTGGACCCAGTGTTCCCTATTCTGACATAGAGACTGGGCACTGAAAAAGGATGTCTGGGAGATGGGGATGGAACCTGACACCTTCTTCCTTATGTCTGTTGTCTTAGTGAACTCATCTAGAAGGGTTAGAAGAGGATCTGGATGGATATCCCAGAAGTAAAGGCTGTCTTCACACATTAGTAGGAAGATCAATATCAATGGGACTTCAACACAACTTGTGTACTCCTCACATCTTAATCCAATATTGCAAGAACAGAGTAGCTAGGGCAGGGGGCCAGGGACCATGCTCTAGGGGAAATCGAGGCCAATTGGCACAACTAGCATTTTGTGAATGAGGACTCTCCGCACCCCACATTGGTAAGTGGCCTCTGGGGTCTTAAAACCTGCCATCTGAGGGTACAGCAAACATTCCAACTCAGCAGGAATGGATGATCACCAAGGTCCGTAATGACATGGAGGAAAGAGAATCCAGCAGATAGAGAGACCCAAGTGAGTAGATGTGTACATCGACTTGTGACCGGAAGAACCAGATGGTGCCTGGCCACCACCAATGACAGCCACGATAGAGCTCACAAAGTTGTGTCTCCCTGGCAACACAAGTATAAATAGGGTTGTACCCTGAGATCTCCACTAAAAGACTGCAATTGATGGTCCAGGGACCTTGGAGTTCTCCTAGGAACAGGGCCCCTGGCCCTGATGCTGCCCCTGTCAATAAATCATAATGAAGGTCAACTTTTCAGACAGCAATGGATTGGACTTGGTGACACAGAGTGACCATATTATGTGGGCACTTTATGGTTCTAGGCATCTGTAGGAGGTCAGCCTGTTGACCTCATACTGGAGGAAGGGGAATGGGTGGAGAGGAGAAGATAGGAGACTGTTGGGAAGATAAGACATGTATGGAGCAGAAAGGAAGAGCGTGCTGTCACCGTGCAGGGAGAGCAGTGGAAGCTGCATGTAGGTCAGCATGCAAGTTTATATGGGAATGTACATTTTCATTCAATCATAATAACAAAACAAAACAAAAAAAACCCACAAAAAAAAGAAGTAAAGGCTGTCTTGCCCTTTGAAGATGAAGACCTTTCCTGACTCCTATGTGTTATGGGGGCCGAGAGTCCATGTCCTTCTACACTCTCCTGAGTCTTGGCTCTAGCTCAGGGTTGCTGCGTATCCTGCCTTCTGGACTACTTTGGTCAGTTCTGTTCTTCATGAATTTGCCAAAAGCACAATAATAACCCCAACCACCAGACTTAAACATTTAGTGCTTTCTTACGTATAAGATTAATTTAAACATTAGGCTGTAAGATTCTGTTTAAAAATGAATAATAGAGTCATTGTTTGCAATCATTTTTACCTCTATGCTCTTACTGAGGAGAGGAGGTTGCTAATAATGACCCTACTCGTGGCTGAAGAAGGAAAATCACAACTTCCAGAAAATTTAGTACATCTATTTAAATACTGCTCCCTGGACTGCAAATTATTAAGTAGGAAATCAGAATTGCAGATTTTGGAAGTTAAAGATTGCTTTTCCAGGACATAGCAACAATTTCTGAAGTCTAGGTGTATTGAAAAGACTCCTTAAAAATAACCTTAGTAAGAGTAGTTTTATGACATTGAATAGTATTTGCTGTTTGCAGCTGCAGAACAGAGAAAATGTTTTTATTTCCTAATCTTGCTGAGGTTTTCTTTCCAGCAGCAGTTACAAACGCCTGTATTTTCAAAGCCAGACTTTGAATTCCATTACTTAGTACAAGAGGTAGGAAAGGATGGACAAGTGTGGGAAGCTCAAAACTCACAGCATAGAAAGGCAAAGAGCTGAATAGGATAATTATCAAACGGAACACAGGGACTATAAATGGGATCCTGTTTTCCATCTGTAGAATCTGGGGGATACTGATTGAGGAGATGTGCACATCAAATACAAATTGAGCCCCAGCTGGTCCCAGCTGCTCACCTGGCTCATGGGCCTGCAGTCACAGTCTGTCTCCTCTCACGGCTACACAGGTGGTTCCTGGGCCAGTGACTCAGAGCAGAAAGGGGAGCAAAGGCTGGCTGGTAGTATAGACCCTGACCTGTTACCTCCAAGTGCAGCTGCTACTCATCTCCCCTTCCTGCCCCACTGTGAGCTGCTGGTCTAGTACCAGGAGTCTGGGAAAGAAAAGAGCTGAAAGCCAGAGATCAGCCAATTGCTTTTCTTTTTCTTTCTGAAACAATTCTCTGTCTCTAAACTCCAGGAACCAGTGCCCTTACCCTGGCTCTAGAGGCTCTCCTACTTTCTGTTCAAGATTCCATTGAGGATCTTGTGCATAACAGACAATTGAAATAGATCTTCTGAATTATTCACTTGTATGCAGTAATTGAAGACATTTCTTTGTGCTCACTGATGTGGATAATTTTAAGGTGAAGAGTGGAAAGGGAACACTTTGTTTTTAGTAGGGTGGCCATATGTCCCAATTTGTTTGGGACAGTTCCAGTTAAGACCTGATGTTCTTCTGTAATTATTAATAGTAGTCTCTTTTTCAGTCAGAAGTATCCCCATTGGGACAGTAAATCATATTCACTGGAATTCTAGGACAGGTCACGTTTGCTTAGTATCAATTCCTACTCTGAACTCCATTCCCAGTCATTCTCTGATTTAAAGTCTTTAACTGGAACCCAGATTAATGTACCTACAGGCCCTCTCAACTGTGCAACCCAAGAATCCCTTTTACCATGGTTGGTGGTGTAATTGGCTTCCATCATTACCACGACCAAAATTATTTGGGTAGAAAAAACTATTCATTGCTGTGTACTTTAATAACATCCTGCCCCAAAGAGCACCAGAAGATAATTAGAAGCCAGTTGTAAACTACCTGAAGAAAGGGGAGCATTGAGTAGGATTTCCTTGTTTATGCAACAGCCTATAAAATTCATACCACTTTAAATTGCATTGACAATTTAATGCAAAACTAAGCAATGAACTCTAATCCTCATTTCTTTCTGAATCAGGGCAGCTACATACTCCTATTAAATCTTCCTTTTTTTAATTTTTTTCGTGTGATTAAGTGAAAGTTTACAATCCAAGTCAATTTTGCATACCCACCTCTCTGCAGCTCTGTCTGTTCCCCTCACCCTGTGACATCACACTCTTCTTTTTCTCTCCTTACTTCCAGTATCCAGTCAACCAGCACTTGTCTCCTTGTCTCCACCCTGTCATCTTCCCTCTAGCAAGAAACCAGTAGGAGAGCCTCATACATTTAGCCATAAAGTACATACACCACATGCATCACTCTGTGTCCCCAAGTCCAGTCCATTCTTTGTCTGAAGTGTTGGCTTCAGTATTGATTTCAGGTCTGGGCTAGCAGCAAGTCTAGAGGACCCTCCAGGCTGTTGGACCATCAATTCTGGTCTTTTAATAGAGTTATCGATCTGCACACCTCTTTTTCTGTTGCTATGTCAGGGAATCTACATTGTGTTCCCTGTCAGGGCTGTCTTCGGTGGTGGCCAGGCACTGTCTGGTTCTTGTGGTCTCGTGCCAATGTAGCCTCCTACTCACATGGATTCTTCTGTCTGCTGAGCTCATTTTTCCTCATGTCTTTGATGTTCTTTGTTCTTATCAGTTTTAGATGGATTGGGAACAAGTGATGTCCCTCAGATGGCAGCTTGCTGGCTTTTAAGATCCCAGACACTATTCACTAATATGGAGTGCAGAAGACTCTCCTAGCAAAAGACTAATTAAGCCAATTGACATTGATGTCCCCTGAGACATGGTCCCTAGACCCTTGTCCCTGCTACTCTGTTCTTTGACATGTTGGGTTGAATTTAGAAAACCTTTTAGCTTATGGTATAGTCCAGTTATGCTGACCTGGCTTCTGCTCTGTGCTGTCACTCCCTTCACCTAACCGAATTCCTATTGGCTGTCTAATCTGTGAACAACTCTCTTTCTCGCTCCCCATCCTGCTAGCCATCAAAGAGTATTTTCTTCTGTGCATGAGTCCTTTTTTAATTCCGTTTAATAGTAGTCTCATACAACATTTGTCCTTTTGCAGCTGACTGATTTCACTCAGTATAATGCCCTGCAGTTGATTCTAGGTTATGAGATGTTTCCTAAACTCATCATTGTTCTTCATCATTGCATAGTGTTCCATTGTGTATATATACCGTAGTTTGTCCATTCATCTGTTGATGGGCACCTAAGTGGATTCCATCATTTTGCTATTGGGGACAGTGCTGCAGTAAACGTTCCTGTGCATGTATCTGTTCATGTGACAGCCCTTATTTCTGTAGCACATGATCCCAGCAGTGAGATTGCTGGATCATATGGTATTTCTATTTCTAGCCTTTTAAGAAAGTACCAAATTGCTTTCCATAGAGGTTGTACCATTCTGCATTCCCACCAGCAGTGTAGAAGAGGTGTGATCTCGCCACAGCCTCTCCAACATTTGTTGATTTGTGTTTTTTGGATTAGTGCCGAACTTGTTGGGGTGAGATGGTATCTCATAGTTTTAATTTGGATTTCTCTAATGGTTAGTGATCGTGAGCATTTTCTCATGCGTCTTTTGGCTGCTTGGATGTCTTCTCTGGTGAAGTGTCTGTCCATATTCTTAGCACATTGTTTAGTTGGGTTGTCTTTTTCTTGTTGATATTTTGCAGTACATTGTAGATTATGGAGATCAGACGTCAGTCAGCTATGTGGCTAGCAAATATTTTTCCCAGTCTTCAGACAGTCACTTTACTCTCTTGATAAAGTCTTTGGATGAGCATAAAGTGTTTGATTTTTAGTAGTTCCCATTTGTCTGTTTTCTCTTCTGCTTTTTGTGCAGTTAGTAAGGTTTTGTAGTCTCTCTAAGCTGTATAAGAGAACTTCCAATGTTGTCTCTATTTTTTCTTCCATAATCTTTATCATTTTAGATTTGATATTTAGGTCTTTGATCCATTTTGAATTAGTTTTTGTGTAAGGTGTGAGATACGGGTCTTATTTCAGTTTTTTGCATATGGATATCCAATTATGCCAACACCATCATGTTAAGAGACTTTTTCCCCAGTTCATGATCTTTGGACCTTTGTCAAATATCATCTGTTCTTAGGTGGATGGTGTTATTTCTGGATTCTCTGTTATGTTGCATTGGTCTGTCTGTTTTTGTACCCGTACCAGGCTGTTTTGACTACTGTGGCAGTGTAATAGGATCTAAGGCCGGGTAGTGTGAAGCTTCCCACTGTTCTTTTTTCAGTAGTGCTTTACTTGTCCATGGTTTCTTCCCTTTCCAAAGTTAGTGATTTGTTTCTCCATCTCATTAAAAAATGACATTGGAGTTTGTATTAGGATTGCATTGTATATGTAGATCACATTGTGTAGAATAGAATAGAATAGCATTTTCAGATAGTGAAGTCTTCCTATCCATGAGCGAGATAGGTTTCTCCACTTTTGTAAGTCTCTTTTGATTTCTTGCAGTAAGGTCTTGTAACTGTGTCTGTATAGGTCTCTTAACATCTCTGGTTAGATTTATTCCTAGGTATTTTATCTTCTTGGAGCTGTTGTAAATGGTAAATGATTTTCTCTTTGATAATCTTTTCCTTTTTTAAAAAAACACTTAGAAAAAAACCTTAGCAGAACCTTTACTAAATGTGAGGTTATGTCTTAGAGTAGAAATGGGTGACTTGTCTTATTTTGTAATTTTCCAAATTCATGCCTGTATTTTCCAAGTTTTCTATGATGAATGTTTTACCTCTTCCCTCTCCATCCTTATACATACTTTGTTTTACTTTTCTTACATAATTGACTAGGATCTCTAGTACTGTGTTAAATACCAGCAGTGATAGAGATTGTCTTTTTTATTTTTGTTAGAGATCTTAAAGGGGATATGTCTGAAGTTTTTCCCTTAAATGTAACATTTTCTGAAGTTTTTCATATATGATTTTTGTTAAGGAAAAGAAGTTTCCTCCTATTCTTAATTTGCTAAGTTTCTTTGTATAACAAATCTTTGGAAGCATATCTAAAAATGTAGCATAACATTACTGTCTTAGTTTCTAGTGCTGCTATAGCAGAAATACCACAAATGGATGGGTTTAACAAAGGTTAAGTTTATTCTTTTACAGTCCAGGAGGCTAGAAGTCCAAATCAAGGTGTCAGCTCCAGGGGGAGACTTTCTTTTGGCTCTGGAGGAAGGTCTTTGTCATCAGTCTTCCCCTGGTTAAGGAGCTTCTGAGCCCAGGGACCCTGAATCCAAAGGCCCACTGTTGTCCTGCCGCTTGTTTCTTGGTGATACCAGGTCTCTGTCTCTATGCTCACATCTCTCTTTTCTGTCTCAAAAGATACTGACTTAAAACAAAACCTGATCTTGTAGATTGAGTCCTGCTCCATTAACATAATTGCCTCTATTCCTGCCTTATTAACTTAATAGAGGGAAGATTTATAACACACACAGGAAAACCCATCAGCTGACAAAATAGTAGGTAATCACACAGCACTGGGAATCATGGTGTAGCCAAGTTGACACACATTTCTGAGGGCCACAATTCAATCTGTAACAATTACTTGTTCCAAATATTACTGAGTGGAAACCCCAGGTTCTTGCTTGGCATGACTCGTATTGGCCAACTACTGAGAGGCTGAGGTGAGAATTCAAAAACTCATCTTTATTTCATTGTGCAAAGAAAAGAGTCAGTTGGAGTTGCTGCCACCAAGACTGCTCCCAGAGGATGAGGAAAAAAGTTACTTTAAAGGGGTTTACAATCCATTCCTGTCCGAAGAGTTGACCTCCACTATGATTTATGGACAGGGGCAGCATCAGGGCCAGGGGCCATGCTCCCAGGGGAACCCTGAGGCCCCTGGACCATCAATTGCAGTCTTTTAGTGGAGATCTCAGGGTGCACTCTTTTTCATTGTTGTGTTGCCAGTGAGACTCAACTGTGTGAGCTCCATCACAGATATCACTAGTGGTGGCCGGGCACCATCTGATTCTTCCGGTCACAAGTCGATGTAGTCACCCACTCACGTGGGTCTCTCTGTTTTCTAGGTTCTCTTTCCCCCATGTCGTTTTGGTCCTTGGTGATCATCTGTTCCTGCTGAGTTGGGACTGTTTGCTGTACCCTCAGATGGCAGCTTGGCAGCTTTTAAGACCCCAGACGCCACTCACCAATGTGGGGTGTAGAGGACTCTCTTAGCAAAATGCTAGTTGTGCCAGTTGGCCTTGATTTCCCCTGAGAGCATGGTCCCTGGCTCCCTGCCCTAGCTACTCTGTCCTTGCAATATTGGATTAAGATGGGAAGGGTAATCATGTTATGTTGAAGTCCAGTTAATATTGACCTTATTTCTAATGTGTGGTGTCACAGATTTCACCAACCAAATTTCTATCATCTACAAACCTTCACCTCCAACCCCTCCCTTCCTCCCCACCCTTGCAGCTGTCAAAGAGTCTTTTCTTTTATGCATGAGTCTGTTTTTAAGTTCTTATCGTAGGGGTCTCATACAATATTTGTCCTTCTGTCACTGACTACTTTCACTCAACGTAATGTCCTCCAATTGAAACCAGGTTATGAGATGTTTCCTAAAATCACTGTTGTTCTTTATCATTGCATAGTGTTGCACTGAGTATATATACCATAGTCTACCTATTCATTCCTTTGTTGTTGGGCATCTGTGTTGATTCCATCTTTTTGCTATTGTGGACTGTGCTGCGATGAACATTCATGTGCATGTATCAGTTGGTGTGAATGGCCTTTCGTCTGCAGGATATATCCCAAGCAGTGGAATTACTGGGTCAAATGATATATCTAGATCCAGCTTTTAAAGGAAGCACTGGATTGCTTTCCAAAGAGGTTGCACCATTTTGCAATCCCACCAACAGTGTAGGAGAGTTCCAATTTCTTCATAGCCTCTCCAGTATTTGTTGTTTTGCATTTTTTGGATCATGGCCAACCTTGTAGTTTTGATTTGAATTTCTTTAATAACTAATGATCATGAGCATGCCCACATGTGTTTTTTGGCTGCCTGGATCTCCTCTTTAGAGAAATGTCTGTCATCTCCTTCATCCATTGCTCAATTGGATGATTTGTCTTTTTCTTATTGATACTTTGTAGTACTTTATAGATTATGGAGATCAGGTGTCAGTCTGACATATAGTTGCCAAATATTTTTTCCCATTCTGTAGGTGGCCTTTTAATTCTATTAGTAAAGACTTTGGATGAGCAAAAGTGTTTGATTCTTAATAGTTCCCATTTATCTATTTTCTCTTCTGTTGTTTGTAGATTGTTTGACAGATTTTGAAGTCTGTCTACGTTGTGTATTAAAACTTCCATTGTTGTTCCTACCTTTTCTTGGATGAGCTTTATCATTTTAGATTTGATATTTAGGTCTTTTATTCAGTTTGAGTTGGTTTTTGTATAAGGTGTAAGATACAGGTCTTGTTTCAGTTTATTGCAGACGGGTATCCAATTTTGCCAGCACCATTTGTTGAAGAGATCGTTTTTTCCCTCACTTAATGTCTTAGGGCCTTTGTCGAATATCAACTGTTCATAGGAATATGGTGTCATCTCTGGGGTCTCAGTTCTGTTCCATTGATCTATCTGTCTCTTTTTGTACCAGTACCAGGCTGGCAAACAGGATTTTTAATGTAATGCTGTGGGGGAGGAAGCCAAGCAGAGAAAACAGGATTTTGTTGCAAAACTGTTTGAGGTGGTGTCTTAAATGCGTGCAGGATCTGACCTATTCTAGATTATGAATATCTCCAGGGTTTAGATAACTGCAAAAGAATCAAGTGATGAAAAAATATACATCTTGGCATATAAGGAATGGTTTGTAATATGGAACAGAAGGTATGGTTAGAAAATAAACAAACTTTAAAAGCATAATATGTCAGGAAAACTTAATATAAGTGTCTGACTCATTAGTACCTCTTAAATAGCTGACATTTTATATGTCGTCATTGTTAGGTGCTGTCGAGTCAGTTATGACTCACATTCAGATTTACCTAAAATTAAGAAAAAAATAAGATGCTACATAAAGTGGTAAATATTTAGTACTAAAAATAGAAATACATTTTAAATAATAAATTCATTTTTGTATTAGAAAATTCATGAAGCGATAATAAAAGTGCATGTGAATTTCTTGTTGGTCTGAAGACAGGATTGTAGGGAAAAGTCACTTATCAGAGTTGTTAGTTCCTGTAACTGGAAGAGTGAAGCCACAGCTCAGTCTGCAGGCTCCCCTGCAACACCCTTGCTTAGGGCTTCCTGATTTCTCTTGCAGTCTGTACATCTGGAGTGGTTCCTTCTAGCAGTAAATGCACATGGCAGAGGTTTGTTCTCTGATGTCAAAGGAGTCTGGAGATAGGCATTTCCTGGCAGTATGGCAGCTCTGTGATGTCACTGCTGCCCTGAGTTCCTTCTGTTTTTTCTACTGCCGTTCTTAGCATTTGGTTTCCTTCTTCAGGGTCACATCATGATAAAAATATAGCCACTAAAGTTAGCTATTTCATCCCTTTTCCAAGCAGGAAGAAAGAGGAAAACAATTAGCTCACTTTAAAGCGTGCCATCTCAAACCTGAATGTGAGTGTCAATCAGGGGATCTTGTTAAAATGCAGATTCCATAGGTCTGGGCCCTGAGATTCTGCATTTGGAACAAAATACCACGCTTTGAGTTACAAGACTTTAAAAGCTTTCTAGAAGCCCTGTCCGGTGTTTTCTGTGTTCATTTCATTGGCCAGAATTGGATCACATTAACGAGACCTGGCTTCAGGAGAGGCCAAGAGATGTGGTCTATAAAATGAGCACTTTGCCACCCTGAATACAGCTGTGTTTCTGTTGGTTGGTAGGAAAGAAGGGGAATGTGGTGTTGGTGAGTAACTAGCAGCCTCTGACAGTGATCAGGTTGAAACAGAGTAAAATACATGACAGCATGTTAAGTATGACTTGCTTCGTTTTGTTTCCTGATTCTGTCTCCAAACATCAATCCATTTTTTCCCTTAGTTTTGGTTAAGGTTAAGGACTAATCTATGCTCTCTTTAAAAACAAAAACCAAACCCATTGCTGTTGAGTCAATTCCATCTCATAGAAACCCTATAGATCAGAGTAGAGCTACTCCATAGAGTTTCCAAGGAGCTTCTAGCACTTAGCCACTACGCCACTAGAGTTTCCATGCTCTCTTTAGAACTGTGGAAAAACAAGTGATAATAATCTAAAGACTATCACAGAAAAACAAACGAATCTGCCTGGAAATTGTAGTATGATAGTCAGACCACCTGTGGGCCCAAAATACCAATTACGATGTCAACAACTGTTGTAACCACCTAGAGAAGATTAGCTTTGTATGAATTCCTAGGAGTCATACATCCTTATCTCCTCCTATAAAACCACCATGTTTGTAGGGGACATTAAGGTCAACTGATGTAACTAATCTTTTTCTAAGAGAGTGTTCTGTATCCCACTGAGTGGTGCTTGGGGTCTTAAAAGCCACCAAGCTGTCATAACCTGTTACCAACTAGAAGACATTATGCTGAGTGAAATCAGTCAGCTATAAAAGGACAAGTAGTATGTGGGACCACTATTATGAGGACTCAGAAAAGGACTTATGCGAAGAAGGAAAGATTCTTTGATGGCTACAAGGTAAGGAGGGAGGGAGAGGGTTGATCATAGATTAGATAGTCGACAGGAATTTGGTTAGGTGAAGGGTGTGACAGCACTCAGTAGAAGGCCGGTCAGCATAAATGGACAACACCATAAGCTAAAAGGTTTTCTAAATTCAACACAACATTTTATAGGATAGAGTAGTAGGGACAGGGGTCTGGGGACCATGTTTTCAGGGGACATCGAGGTCAGTTGGCATAAGTAGCCTTTTGCTAAGAGAGACTTCTACTCCTCATATTGATGAGTGGCCTCTGGAGTCTTAAAAGCCAGCAAGCTGCCATCTGAGGAACATCAATTGGTCCCAATCCATCCAGGGCAGATGACGACCAGGAACATCAAAGCCAAGGGAAAATGAGCCCAGGAGACAGAAGGATCCATATGAATGAGAGACTACATCAGTGTGAGACCAGAAGAACCAGATGGTGCCTGGTCACCACCAAAAACAGGCCTGCTGGGGGACACAGTGTAGAGTCCCTGACATAGCATGAGTAAAAGAGGTGTGCAGATCAAGAACTCTACCAAAAGACCAGAACTGATGGGCCAACAACGTGGAGGGTCACCTGGGAACATGGTCCCTAGACTTGCTGCTGCCCCACAGCTGAAACCGGTACTGAGGTCAACACTTCAGACAAAGAATGGACTGGACTGGGGGACACAGAATGAGCATGTGATATGTATATTTTAAGGTTTTATGCATCTATAGAAGACTATCCTATTGATTTCTTTCTACAGGAGAGAGGAGAGGGTGGAGAGGAGGAAACAGGTGTTTGTTGGGAGGATACTAGAAGAGTGAAGAGGAGGAGTGTGCTGGGGAGAGAAGACAGAGTTGTAGGGAGACAGGTGTGCAAAACTGAGAACATAGACCCTAGACTTGCTGCTGGCCCAGCGCTGAGACCAGGGCTTGGGCTGGCACTTCAGACAAAGAGTGGACTGGACCTGGGAACACAGAGTGACACAGGTGATGTGTGTATTTTATGATTTAGTATATATATGGTGGAGAGGAGGGCACAGGTGTTGCTTGAGTAGATGCTGTACATGGAGAGTGGAAGGGAGGAGTGTGCTGTCACAGGGTGTGAAAGACAGTTGCAGAGAGGTGGGTGCTCGGGGTTTTATATGGAAAATTGACTTGGATTGTAAACTTTGGCTTAAAAACAATAAAAAAAAAATTAAAAAAAAACAGTCCCATTAGTAGTCTTCCTTTTTTCGTAGAAGGTATGCCACTGTCTGCCCTGCATGGAAATTTCTTCTGAGGATGTTCTTCTCCGGTGAAACCAGAATAACTCTGTGTATTATATATGAAGTGATGGACTTTATCACTCTTCCCAGATACAAATTGTCTCTACAGTAGTTTTCTTATTCCAATTTGTGAAAAAAGTGGGATTTGGGAGGAGCTGAGACAGTATTCTGAGGGCTATAGAAGATTAGCTCTACTGCATACATACCCTATGATTTAGGAAATAAAATTGGAGTTATGATTTCTTGTCCTTGAGCATAAAGAATGTGAGCCAGCTGGAACACATCAACTGGGCCCTAAGGTATAAAGACAATAGGTAGGATAATCTTGGAAAACATCTTTTAGGGAAACTTGCACATAAAGCCAATCAAATAGAACACAAAAGACTTTCCACTCTTATCTTTTACTATTAGCATTTAGTAAATAGAAAATTTGGACCAATGAACACCCTCCGGACTGAAACTCATACCGATGATTGTTAAGAAAGATGATCAAAATATAAGGTCACAGTTTCTAGCCAGTTCTGTGAAAAGGTGAAGCTTTCAATGGCCTTGCCCAGTTGTAACATAAATATGCTGGTCCTGTCATGTCCCTTAAACTCAGGCAGACACGGCTATGGCAGCATGCTTGTCCATTTTCCCATTCTTGTCTATTCTGTAATAGTCTTCAGAGTCAGACAGATGTGGCTATAGCAGCATGCTTTCCATTTTCCTATTCTTGCATATTCTGTAGTCCTTGGACTTGGGCAGACATGGCTGTGGTAGGCAACATGTCTGTTGCTTTTCCCCCTTTAGTTGTAATTTCCTTGGATTCTGGGAGACATTAGCTCTGCAGCATGCTTGTCTGTTTCCCACTTTTGTCTTTTTGAATACATGCCAAACAGAATTTTCTTTTTACTTTACTAAACTTCATGATGTTTTTTTCCCCCTGCAACACCCATACATACTCACTGCTGTCAAGTTGATTCCTATCATAACAATCTATAGGACAGAGTAGAACTGCCCCATAGGGTTTCTGGGGAACAGCTGGTGGGTTTGAACTGTCAGCTCTTTGGTTAGCAACCGAGCTCTTAACCACTGTGCCATCAGGGCTTCCTTTAATATATAGATATAGGTAATTTTTTAAAACAATTAAGCTGACCTCCTTTTTCCACTTACAGTGACTTAATGTATCATGGAAAATTGGCTGTGCACCCTCCTCAGCAGAGGAAAGCTGGGGAGCGCAACACACACCTCTAGCCCTGGAAGTTAGGTCTCAAATAAGCTTTGGTTCCCTCTGCTGTCATCTGGGACCTTGTACTGCCACCCAAATATGACTTCCATTCTTCCCCTTGCTGTAACATACACTGACCATGGCAGCTCCGACCACCCTCTTTCCTGCTGGAGGAGTGTCTTCATAGACTTGACCCTTGGCCTCTTCTTCTGTAGCTCTGTCCGCTCATCAGACACGAAACATGGAGTCAAAGCCTCCCTTTCTCTGATGAGTCTGCTTATGCCCCTCAGGGGTTACTCCTTTGGCAACTACAGAAATAATCTCTTTTAGTCCTGGTGACCTTTGAAGTTGTGGCTGTGTACTTCCCTCATGGGGAACAGCATTGTCAGGACCCATCTGAATGGACTCTGTAAATCTGTGATGACAGAGGGTCACAGGGAGCCATACAGCCCACAACGGTGTGATCCCATTGTGCATGATTGGGGACCAACTCGATGGCAGCTAACAAGAAATCTTTTCTTTTTTAAAAAAATATTTTATTATGCTTTAAGTGAAAGTTTACAATTCGAGTCATTTTGTCATACAAAGAAGTACACACACATTGTTATGTGACCCTAGGTGACAGCACACTTCTCTCCACCTCATATTTCTCCTGTCCCTTCAACCAGCTCCTGCCCCCCTCTGCCTTCTCATCTCACCTCCAGACAAGAGCTATCCTTTTAATCTCATGTATCTACTTAAACCCAGCACACTCTTGGCTAGTATCACTTATATTTTGTAGTCCAGCCCAATCATTTTCTGAAGAGTTGGCTTTGAGAATGGTTCGGGGCTAACAGAGTCAGGGGGCTGTGTCTTCTGGGGACCCTCCAGTCTCTCAGACTATCAAGTCTGGTCTTTTTGTTGGAGCTTGAGTTCTCTACCCCACTTTTTTCCTACTCCATCAAGGACTCATTACTGAATTCCCTGTCAGGGTAGTCCTTGGTGGTAGCTGGGTACCATCTAGTTCTTCTGGTCTCATGCTCATTTCTGGTTTGTGTGGCCCTTTCTTTCTCTTGAGCTTGTATATTCCTTATGTCTTTGGTGTTCTTCATTCTCCTTTGCTCCAGGTGGGTTGGGACCAATTGATGCATGTTAGATGGCTACCTGCTATCTAATGTGATTAAGTGAAAGTGTACAATCCAAACCAGTTTTGCATGCCTGCCTGTCTATTGATCAGCTCCATTTGCTCTCCTTACCCAGTGACAACATATTCCTCCATTTCATTCTCTTTCTAGTATTCTGTTAATGAGTACCTGTCCCTTCTTCTCCACCCTCTTCTCTCCTATCTAGAAAGAAACCAGTGGGACAGCCACTTATAAGTGTACAGAACAATAAAGTACACACACCATATGGTCACACTATGTGCCAAAGTCCAGTCCATTCTTGTCTGAAGAATTGATCTTAGTACTGGTTTCCAGTCAGTGCCAGCAGCAGATCTAAGGGCCATGTTCCCAGGGGACCCTCCAGGCTGTGGGACCATCAGTTCAGGTCTTTTAGTGGAGTTCTTGATATGTACACCTCTTTTTCTCATGTTGCCTCAAGGACTCTACATTGTGCCCCCCATCATGGCTGCCTTTGGTGGTGGCCAGGAACCAACTGGTTCTACTGGTCTCATGTTGATACAGTCTCCTATTCATATGGGTCCTTTTGTCTCCTGGGCTGTTTTTTCCTTGGGTCTTTGTGACTCTCCGACTCGACGGCACTTGGCTTGGCTTGATATTCTCAGTCATCATCTGTTCCAGATAGGTTGAGACCATTTGGTGTTCCTCAGATGGCAGCTTGCTAGCTTTTAAGACCCCAGATGTCACTCACCAATAAAGGGTACAGAAGACTCTCTTAGCAATAGGCTAGTTATGCCAGTTGGCCTCAATGTCCCTTGAGAACATGGTCCCCAGACCCCTGTCCCTGCTGCTGTATCCTTTGAAATATTAGGTTGAGTTTAGAAAACATTTCAGTTTATGGTGTAGTCCAGTTGTGTTGATCTGCTCTCTACTGCGTGCTGTCACTGTTTTCACTGATCCAAATTCTTGTCTGCTGTCTAATCTATACCAACTCTCTCCCTCCCTCCGCACCCTTATAGCCATCAAAGAGTCTTCTGTGCATATTTTTCAGTCTTTATAGCAGAGGTCTCATACAGTACTTGTCCTTTTCCCTGTGACTGACTTTACGCAGCACAATGTCTTCTAGTTGAAACCAAGTTATGAGATGCTTCCTAAAATCATCATTGTTCTTTATCATTGCATAGTGTTCCATTGAGTATATGTATCACAGTTTGTTTATCCATTCATCTGTTGATGGGCATCTGGGTTGATTCCATCTTTTTGCTATTGTGGACAGTGCTGCAATGAACATTCATGTGTATGTATCTGTTCGTGTGACCACCTTTATTTCTGTAGAATATACTCCGAGCAGGGGGATTGCTGGATCCTATGGTATTTCTAGGTTTTTAAGGAAACACCAACCTGCTTTCCAAAGAAGCTGTATCATTTTGCATTCCCACAGCAGTGTGGGAGAGTTCCAATCTCTCTGCAGCCCCTCTAGCATTTGTTATTTTGTGTTCTTTGGATTGTTGCCAACCTTGTTGGGGTGACTGCTAGTTTTTAAGACCTCAGACACCACTCACCAAAGGGGGGTGTGGGACATTTTCTTAGTAAACTTTGTTATGCCATTTGACCTAGATGTCCCCTGAAATCATAGTCCCCAGACCCTTACCCCTCATACTGTGACCCTCAAAGTATTTGGTTGTATTCAGGAAACTTCTTAACTTTTGGTTTAGTGCTGACTTCTATCTTATTGTGTGTCTTCCTTCTCTTCTCCTAGCGTAATTCTTGTCTACTATCTAGTTACTGAATACCCCTCTCCCTCCCTCCCAACCCTCATAACCATCACTGTTTCCTTCTGTGTTAAACCTTTTCTTGAGTTCTTATTGTAGTGATCTCATAAAATATTTGGTTGGCCTTTTGTGACTAATTTCACTCAGTATAATGCCTTCCAGATTCCTCCATGTTATGAGGTATTTCACAAATTGATCATTAACAACAGCAAACCTTACTGTGTAAGAATTATCTGACTCTAAATGGATCCATTAGTAACTGAATCCTTGCTGCCATTCGTTTGTTGGTAGCCGTGTGGTGTAAAAATTTCAGTTTAATTGGTTTTAGAATCCTTGTAAGCTGCTTATTCCTTCCTGATGAAGAAGCAGGCTGTGTCTGCTTTGCACTGGTGTTGGGTTCTTACAGTGCCCTTGCTGGTAATGGGTATCTTCCCTATGCTCTGAGTCTTCACCCTCCCCTCACCTCCTCAGTACCCCATGGACCTGCATTTGTGTTGAAGACAGGGTGTTACTTCTCTGTCCTGCAATGGTTGTTCCCTTAAAAAGTAGCCCTGTCTGTTTACTCTTATCTAGCAAGGTCTTTCTTTAGTTGTATCCCCTAACAATAACTTTTCACACAGAGAGAAATGTTAAGGCTGGTTGTCACAGATTGAATTGTATCCCCCAAAACTGTATGTATCAATTTGTCTAGGCCATGGTTCCCAGTATTATATGGTTGTCCTGCATTTTGTCATTGTAATTTTATGTTAAAGCAGATTATGGTGGGATTATAACACACTTACCCCTGGGTTGTAGGCTGCATCACCTTTTAACCTCTCAAAAGATAAAAGGACATCGAAGTGAGCAGAGAGTTGGAGATCTCATACCACCAAGAAAGCAGCACCAGGAGAAAAGTGCATCCTTTGGATCCAGGGTCCCTGCACCTGAGAAGCTCTTTGACCAGGCAAAGATTGAGGACAAGGACCTTCCTCACAAGAGCCAACAGAAAGAGAAAGCCTTCTGTTGGAGCAGACACCCCGAATTTGACTTTTAGTCTACTTTGAGGAAATAAGTTTCTCTTTATCAAAGTCTTGTATTAAATACTTGTGGTATTTTTATTGTAGAAGCACTAGATGATTTGTTGCTGTTGTTAGGTGCTGTCGAGTTGGTTCCAACTCATAACGGCACTATGGACAACAGAATGAAACACTATGTGGTCCTGCGCTAGGCCCACAATCATTTTTACAGTTAAGTCCATTGCAGCCACTGTGTCCGTCCATCTCCTTGAGAGTCTTCCTCTTTTGGTGACCCTCTGTTTTACCAAGTATGATGTCCTTCTCCAGGGATTAATTCCTGCTGACAACATGTCCAAAGTATGTAAGACACAGCCTCACCATCTTTGCTTTCAAGGAGCACTCTGGTTGTACTTCTTCCAGAATAGATTGGTTTGTTCTTTTGGCAGTCTGTGGTATGTTCAGTATTTTTCTCCAGCACCACATTTCAAAGGCAAAAACCCTGTCTTCCTCATTCATTGTCCAGCTTTCCCATGCATATGATGCAATTGAAAATACCATGGCTTGGGTCAGGTTCACCTTAGTCTTCAAGGTGACATCTTTACTTTTCAACACTTTAAAGAGATCTTTTGCAGCACATTTTCCCAATAACAGTGCATCTTTTGATTTCTTGACTGCTATTTCCATGGGCATTGATTGTGGAACAGAGAATATGAAATCACTGACAGCCTCAATCCTTTCTCTGTTTATCAGGATGTTGCTTATTGGTCTAGTTGTGAGGGTTTTTGTTTTCTTGCTGTTGAGGCACAGTCCATACTGAAGGCTATAGTCTTTGATCTTCATCAGTAAAGGTTTCAAATCCTCTTCACTTTCAGCCAGCAAGGTTGTGTCATCTGTATAACACAAGTTGTTAATGAGCCTTCCTCCAAGCCTCATGCCTTGTTCTTCATATAGTTCAGCTTCTCAGATTATTTGCTCAGCATATACATTGAAAAGGCATGGTAAAATGCACAACCCTTACATACTTTTCCTAACTTTAAACCATGAAGTGTTCCCTTGTCCTATTCAAACGACTGCCTCTTGATCCATATACAGATTCTTTATGAGCACAATTCAGTGTTCTGGAATTCCCATTCGCAATGTTATGCATAATTTATTATGATCAACAGTCAAATACTTTTGCATAGTTAATAAAACACAGGTAAACATCTTTCTGGTATTCTTTACTTTCAGCCAAGATCTGTCTGACATCAGCAATGATATGCCTGGTTCCACATCCTCTTCTGAATTCAACTTGATTTCTGTCAGTTCTCAGTCAATGTACTGCTGTCTTTTGAAAGATCTTTAGCAAAATTTTACTTTTATGTGATATTAATGATACTGTTTGATATTTTCCACATTTGGTTGGATCCCCTTTCTTAGGAATAGGCATAAATCTGGATCTTTTCCAGTCAGTTGGCCAGGGAGCTGTCTTCTAGATTTCCCGGCATAGATGAATGAGCACTTCCAATGCTGCATCCACCAGTTGAAACATCTCAACTGATATTCTGTAAATTCCTAGAGCCTTGTTTATCACTTTCTGTCTTCAATGCAGCTTTGACTTCTTCCTTCAGTACCATTAGTTACTGATCATTGTTACCTCTTGAAATGGTTGAATGTCAAACAGTTCCTTCTGGTATAATGACCCTGTATATTCCCTCCATCTTCTTTAGATGCTTCTTGAGTTGTTTAATATTTTTCCTGTAGAATTCTTCACTATTGTAATTCAAGACTTGACTTTTTTCTTCACTTCTTTCAGCTTGATAAATGTGGAGACTGTTCTTCCCTTTTACTTTTCTATCTCCAGCTCTTTGCACATGTCATCATAGTACTTTGTCTTCTCAAGCCGCCCTTTGAAATCTTTAGTTCTTTTACTTCATCATTTCTTCCTTTTGTTTTAGCCAATTGATGTTCAAGAGCAAGTTTCAGAGTCTCTTCTGACATCAATGTGGCTTTTCTTTCCTGTCTTTTTAATGACCTCTTGCTTTCTGCATGGATGCTGTCTTGAATGTCATTCCACAGCTTGTCTGGTCTTTGGTCTTTAGTATTCAGCGGTCAGATCTATTCTTGAGATGGTCTCTAAACTCAGCGGGAATACACTCAAGGTCTTACTTGGGCTGTTGTGGATTTGTTCTAATTTTCTTCAACTTCAATTTGGACTAGCATATGAGCAGTTGATGGTCTGTGCCATGGCGGCACCTGGTCTTGTTCTGACTGCTGATATTATGCTTTTCCATCATCTCTTTCCACTAATGTAGTTGACTTGATTCCTGTGTATTCCATCTTGTGAGGTCTATGTGTGCAATCGCTGTTTATGTTGGTGACAAAAGGTATCTGCAATGAAGAAGTTACTGATTTTGCAAAATTCTATCATGATCTCTGGCATAATTTCTATCACCAAGGGCCTATTTTCCAGCTACCAATCCTTCTCTGCTTCCAACTTTTGCATTCCAATCACCAGTAATTATCAGTGCATCCTGATTGCATATTTGATCAATTTCAGACTGCAGAAGCTGGTAAAAATCTTCAAGTTCTTAATTTTTGGTCTTAGTCATTGGTATATAAATTTCAGTAATAGTTGTATCATTTGGCCTTCCTTGTAGGTATATGGATATTGCCGTATCACTGACAGCATTGTCATTCAGGCCAGATCTTGAAACGTTCTTTTTGATGATAAATGCAACACCATTCCTCTTCAAGTTTTCATTCCCAGCATAATAGACAATATGATTGTCAAATTCAAAATGATCAGTAACAGTCCATTTCAGCTCACTGATGCCCTAAGATATTGATGTTTATGCTTTCAATTTTTGATATTTTCCAATGTGCCTAGATTCCTACTTCTTACATTCCATGTTCCAATTAGTAATTGATGTTTTCAGCTGTTTCTTCTCATTTTGAGTTGTGCTGCATCAGGAAATGAAAGTCCCAAAAACTTAACTCTACCCATGTCATTAAGATCAACTCTACTTTGAGGAGGCAGCTCTTCCCTGGCCATCTTTTGAGTGGCTTCCCACCTGGAGTGGGGTGCCCATTGTCTGGCATTATATCTGACAGTGTTCTGCTGCTATTCATAAGGATTTCCCTGGCTAATTCTTTTTAGAAGTAGACTACCAGGTCCTTCTTCCTAGTCTGTCTTCACATAGAGACTCAGATGAAACCTGTCTGCCATGGGTGACCCTACTGGTATTTGATTACCAGTGGCATAGCTTCCAACAGCACAGCAACATGTAAGCCCCCACAGTATAACAAACTGACAGACAAGTTGTGGTACTAGATGACTAAGACATTGGTTTGGGTCCATTGTCTTCCCTATTCTGTTCTCATTGCTATGAACAGTCTCATTTTTGTCAAGCCCAATCTGCTATGGCTGCTAACCAGAGAGTTGGCAATTCAAATCTTCCAGGAGCTCCTTGGAAACTCTGTGGGGCAGTTCTGCTCTTTCTATAAGGTCACTATAAGCTGGAATCAACTCACTGGTAGTGGGTTTGGAATCCGATCATCTGTCTGGAACAAAAGGAAGTGTTGTAGGTATGAACTCTGAAGACAGCTGATGACAGAAATCTTTTCACCACCACAGGTGAGGGAGGGAAAGGTCACTGGTACCTTCTCTTTGTTGCCGCTACTTCCTTTGCACCACTTAAAATGCTGATAAATCCAAGGCAGAACACTGATTTAGCTGATTCTCCATGTTCTCTCTCTGTCTCTAAGCTAGCAGGTGAAATCTGTTCAAAACCTCTCCACAAATACCTGCAGGAGGCAGGTTCCTTTCCTTTGGTTAAAACCTGCAGAGAGGCCTGTGGCCTGATGCAGAGGCCTCTATCCAGTCTTCTGTCTGCATGTCTGCACTGCAGCCTTTGCCTCTGACCTTCTTGTTTGTTTCCTTCTGAGGGTCAACTTCTAGGTAGAGTTAGCAGATGACCCTGCCTAGTCCTCGGTGTTTCTCCCTATTCCTTTGCTCCCTCTGTCTTCTTCTCTTTCATACATTACCAATGTGAATATATTCTCATATTATTCAGCCACTTGGTTTGCTGTTCTTTGGAGGTTTTCTTTTTTGGCCCCAAACCTACCCTTGCTTTGGATGTTGTGAAGCTAGATACCCCACCTTACCATTCTCTTTGTTGTACTTGATTATTCTGTTGTTCTCAAGTTGATTTTTGTTTAGAATGGGGATCAGGTCATGTTGTATTTTTGTCAGATGACAGAACTGAGAAGATGGACTCAACTGTAAAGCAGGGCATTTCTCATGACACTGAGTGTCCAGGATAAGTAATGGGAGAACTCCCAAAGGCCAGGTCCCAGAGATCCAATTTTGTAGAATCTGATGGATTCCAGGAAGTCACAAGAGATCTTAAAAGAAAAGGCTATTTCAGGTGTGGTGCGTACAGTAAGGGATCCATACAGTAAGGAAGTTACAGCTTATCACTTGTCAGAAAACTCACACTGGAGAGAGGTTCACCTGCACCTGCCCTGCAGCCCTGAGGACTTCCCTGGTGAAGAGTCTAATAAACATAAAGAGTAAGTGTTGAGAAATAGCACATCAGAGTACCCCACACCAGAGAGAAACACCACACCTGTAGGGAGTATGGGAAATTTTTTGTATCCAATAATTCTTCACCTCACATGGTTCACAGCAGAGAGAGGGCCAATGAATCTGATGAATGTGGCAAAGACTTCAGCTATAGTTCACACTTACTGTACATGGGAAGACATCTCCTGAGTTCTGTGAGCATGGACATACCCTGAGCAGACTAGTCCCTGAGCCACTCATCAGAGTTTCACAATAGAAAACAGTACCATGAGTGGAGCAAGTGCAGAAAAAGCTTCCAAGATAACAAGCCCTTCCTTCACATCAAAGCATGTGCAGGAGATAGGAGCTGTGTATCTGCAGGGAGTACAGAAGGCCTTTTCTCAGAAGGCTGCTTTTTATTGATCATCAAACACTGGTGAAAAGCCTGATGAATGTTCTGATTGTGGAAACAACTAGCTGAAATTTATACTTTACATAATTCACAAAGGCAAGATTTCTGTGGTGAGCCTTCATCCAAGGTTCCTGTGTTACCCAGATGTAATGCAATGAAATACTTAATAGGGCTTTTCTAGCCATAGTCTTTGTGACTGCTACAGAGTAATTGGGTGGGACTCTGCATATGTGCCTGTGGCCCACCACAGAGATTGGATAGCCTGCTGCTGATGCATATAAGGTGTATGAAACTTGTGATCATTAAGGTTATGTGTCAACTTTGTTGGACCATGATTCCCAGTGGTTTGGCAGTTATGTAATAATGTAGTCATCTTCCATTTTTGTAACCTGATGTAACTGTTCTCCATTTTGTGACATGTTATAAATTGTAATCTCTGTGCCTATGGTTACAGTCTCATTTGGGAGTGAGTTGTCTGTTAAGCTAATGAGGCAGGATTAGGGTAGGATTTATCTTCAGTCATCCCCTTACCCTTGCCCTTACCCGTACCCCATTTGCCACTCTTACTACCCTTATTCAAGTCACACCATTGCACCATCTTGCTCAAGTAAGGGGAGTTTCCTTGAGGGTATGAATGCTCTGGCAAAGCTTTCTGTCTTGTTCTGGATCCTGCACCTAGCTAATCACCATCTGAGCTTTGGTTCTTGAATCGAGCCAGCATCCCATAGTCTGACCTGACTCACCAGGTTCTGCAAGCCTTCTGAGCCAGCAGCCTGTTGTCTGACCTGTTGACTCAGGTTCGTCAGCTCCTGCAAACGTGAGTTAGGAGAAACCTCCAGCTAGATGCCTGACCCATAGATTTGAGACTTGTCATCCTCTACACCCAAGTAGCCCTTTCTTTGACCATTCATGAGTTCTGTGAGATGTTGCAGTGAATTATAGAACCCAGAGATGGGAGGAAGAGTACTGACAGGAGGAGGAGTAGTTGATGTTACGAATGATGGAATGAAACAGCATTCTGGAAAAGTTGGACAATTGGGACATCTTTCACTTCTGCCTCATAGGAACCAGCTTTGTGCTGATCCTTATTGTTGAAATGAGACATAAGTGACTCCATTTTGAGCCTCAGACTCCATTTTTTGAGGAAGGGTGCATAAAGTAGAAGGCCCCAAGAAACAACCTAGCAGAAAATAACAGGAAATACCACAGAGTGATCTCACCTTTAAAACGTCTGTCACAAGACAGAGCCTGGAGACAGCCTTGCAGATAAGTTCTGTAGACAGCCTTGCAGATGAGCTCTGAAAACAGCCTTGCAGATAATCCCTAGACCCTTGACCACAATCTACAAAAACATCCACTGACGACTATATTTTACAACCTACAAAAATTCCAGGTCCCCTCAACCAATCAATGCAAAGGACAGCTCCCCCTCCCTGCTTTTTGTTTTCACAGCTTAAGTACTGTGTGCTAGAGAAGCTGGGGGTCACCTCCTGCCCTGCGTAGTTTGGAGTGCGTCCCTGGTGCACCAGCCTTTTTCCTATTGGGCACATTTTTAATAAAACTTAACTTTTAAAGAGAAACTGCATCACATCTTGAAATCTGGACCCTAACACTTATAAAATAAATTATTAATTCACCAGTGTATAGAATTTATGCTGGAGAGAAACCCTGTAAATATCATGAATGTGGAAAATTTTTGTGTCAGAGCTCAGTGCACACCAGAGAGTTCCCCCTGGAGAGAAGTCATATATGTGTAAAGAAGGTTGGGAAGATTTCAGAAAATGATCACCCTTCATTACCCCAGAGAACTCACACCCAAAAGAAGCCATGAAAGTGCAGCAAGTGTGGGCAAGCTTTAAGCCTTACACAGACCACACTATACACCACCAAATTTGCACTGGAGAGAAGTCCCACCAGTGTACTCAGTGTGGTTGTGCCTTTAGGAAGCGTTCTCAGCTCTTGGTTCTTCAGAGAGTGTGGGAAGGCCTTCAGGGATCTAGCCCACACCACTGGTCTTTAGAGTATTCACACTGGGAAGAAGCTTTATAATGCTAGAGGTGTGGAAAAACCTTCAGCCTTAACTGGAATGTTAGTATTGTAATTACCTGCCACCAAGTTGGTCCCTGTCTCATGGCAACCCCCCACACAATGGAACAACAATACCCAGTCCTGTACCTTCTCCTTGATTGATTGTGGGTTGACCAGCCATAGTCTTTTCATTGGCTGATTTCCAGAAGTACATCATTAGGCCTTTCTTCCTAGTCTGCCTTAGTGCAGAAATTCCAGTGAAACCTCTTCAGCATCATAGCAACATACAAGCCCCACTGACAGACAGGTTGGTGGCTACACGTGAGGTGCATTGGCCAGGAGTCGAACCCACGTCTCCTGAATGGAAGCCAAGAAGTCTACCACTGAGCCACCAGGACCTCATAACTGGCATCTTAGGGCCCATCAGAGAGTCCATAGGAGAGAGGCCCTGAGTAGGTGAAGGCCTTTATTGGGAACCTCCAAAAAACTCACTGCTGCTGAGTCAATTCTGACACTCATAGCAACCCCGTAAACAGAGAAGAACTGCCCCATAGAGTTTCCAAGGAGTGCCTGGTGGATTTGAATTGGGTGGATTTGAGCAGTGGTAGCATTTAACTACTATCCTGCCAGAGCTTCCTTATGAGGAATGCCAGCCTTATTAACTGTAGACTGCACTCTGGGGAGAGGCTTTGACTGGGAGCAGGGAAGAAAGGTTGTTAATAACAAGGGAGAAAACTTCATTAACATAGTAGAATTTACAACAGTTTCAAATCCCATGAATGTGATGAGTGGGAAAGCAGAAAAGATCACACCTTACTCTAGTCCAGAATTCATGTAGGAGAAATGTTGTACAAATAAAGCAAGAATGGAAAAGGCTTTGCTTATAGACAACTCATTCTAGAGGAGAGGTCAGCAATTTCTTTCTGTAAAAAGATTAAATATTCTGGACTATGTAGTCTGTTACAACTGCTCAGCTCCACTGTTGAAGCATGTAAGCATTCACAAACAATAACTATAGCTGTCCCTCAATTCCTATGAGGGACTGATTCCAGGACCTTCTCAAATACCAAAATTTGTGGATGCTCAGTTCCCTTATATAAAATGGTGTAGTATTTGCATACAATTTATGCACATCCTCCTGTATACTTTAAATCACCTCCACACTAGTTTCAATGACTAAAACAATGTAAATGTTACGTAAGTAGTTGTATTGTTTAGGGAATAATGATGCTATGTGAACAAAGCTCAAACAATGAGTACTGGAGAGACTGAGGATCTGCGTAACCAGCAAGAGGCTGCAGCAGGGTACTTCTACACATCACTTCATTAGCATGGATTCAGTGTAGTGCTCAGAGCACAGCAAATTCAAGTTTTGCCTTTTAGAACTCCCCTCTCCCCTAGAATATTTCTGATTTGTGGTCGGTTGGATCTGACAGTGCAGAACCCTCAGATACACAGGCCGACTGCACATAAACGAGTATGGCTATGTTCCAGTAAAACTTTTTGTGCAAAACCAGTGGCCAGTCATATTTGACCCATGGGCTGTATTTTGCACATGTACATAATGGTTCTGGAAGGACACCTGTGAGACTTAACAGTCAAGAAGGCGGAGGGGGTCATTCTAGATTGGCCTCCTGCAGATAATCTTTAAAAGGACATGGCCAGTGCAGCAGTACCTTCAGCGCGTGTTTACACGCTATCACTGGAGTCTAGCAGCAGACCATGGATGACCAAGACTCCTGGGTTCATACCCTGAGTTCCGCCATGACACAGCAGAAGGACTGGTACCCAGTCACCAAAAGCCATGGGGCTCTTAGGAGAAGAATGAGATAGAGTTTGTGCAAGTACTTCAGAAGTAAATAAGGTGAAACCAAAATCCAAACCCACTGCTGTGTATTCCAACTCATAGTGACCCTGTAGACAGAGTAGAACTGCCCCATGGAATTCCAAGAAGTGGGCAAATTTGAAATGCCAACCTTCTGGTTAGCAGCCATAGCGCTTAACTGCTATCTCTCCAGGGTAAACACATCTAAAATGGTGATTTGTGGGAAAAGAATCCCTCATTTCCCAACTGGCTTGACCTTTGAGTCCTTACCCTTTGCCATGTCCTGCCAGAAGTAAACTTGGTAGTATCAACATGTAAATAGCATTAAGAGTCATGGAACTGTGAAAAATTGACTTGGATTGTATACTTTCACTTAATCATAATAAAAAAGAAGAAAAAAAAGTCGTGGAACTGGATGATTTCACCACGGGGTGGGGAGGACGCGTGGTTCATGTAGAGACAGAGGAAGGTTGACTGGGGTCCCCAAAACTTAGATGTTGGGGAGAAGTGAACAATTCGGGATGGAAGATGGTAAGGTGTACTATGAGGCAGAAAGACAGCGGTGCAGAATCAGGAAAGTGGAGTGAAGAAACTCAAGAAGAATGAACTGGTCAACTCCAAGTGCTGCCAGTTGATGGGTAAGGGCAGGTCTGGGAGTTGACACTGAATTTGTCAAATGACCATAAACTGGGTGGTTTAAAACCACAAAGTTCTGAAGTCCAGAAGTCTGAAATCGAGTTGTTGACAGGGCCATGCTTCCTCTGAAGCCACTAGGGTGGAATCCTTCCTTGTCTCTCCCAGTTTCTGGTGGCTCCAGGCACTTCACGACTTGTGGGTGCATAACGCTAATTTCTCCTTAGTGTAAGAACACTTGTCATTGAATTTAGAGTTTACACAGATAATCCAGGGTGATCTCCTCATCTCAAGAGCCTTAATTAAATAACTTCTCCCAAATAAGTTCACATTCACAGACTGCAGGGAATAGGACGTGAATTTATCTTTTTGGGGACAATGCCCACTACAGATGTCAGTGGAGTAATGGTAAGAAAGCACGTGAAGCATAATCTAGAAAGAGTGGGAGCAGGGGGGCTGCAGACAGCAAGTACGGTGGAGCCAAAGAATAAGACCAAGTCACACACTCACCTGGTGAAAACAAGGACCCTAAGTCTACCCTGCTAACCATCAGTGTCAGATGGAGCCCTATCATCAGAAAGGAGAGGCAGAGGAAGTAGAAAAGGAGTTAAAACAGGCTTGCTGTTTCACAGTCCTGGCCTTTCTGAAATAAGTCACTGCAGTGGGTGCATTGCTTCAGGGTCACTAGGTGCTTAGACACTATGGGAGCCTGGCTAAGAGTAGGAGTGGAGGCAGGGTTTCTAGAACCCATGGGTAAGAGCAGATAACAAACTTCTAATGGCCTCAACTGCCCTCTGCTCCCATTGCCCTCTGGGTCTGGGAGCAGTAGGTAGCTGTTCCATCCTTAAGCCTGTACCATAGTTGCCTTAGGCCTCTCTGGAAGCCCTTAAGGCTGCACTAAGGACTCGAAGAAACTGGGTTACCTTAGCACCCAGGCAGCTCTCAATAAAACACAAATTATACATGCTCCTTGCTGCCACTTCCACTTTTTCTGTAAGAAACTTGTTCTCTCACTGCTAAACCCACCTTCCAGGCCTCCAGGAGAAAGGGAGAGGCAGGCTTCCTGCAGTGTGCGGGACATCTACATTAGATGGCATGATGGCCACAGCCCGGATCCCTGATGGTAAACCAAGCTGACCCACAGTTTTTCTTCTATAGGAACACACATAGGTGGTATGCTTTGGGGAATGTTAGGTTGAGCAATAGAGAACCGAAGAGCAGGTCTCTGGGAAAGACACCTTAGCCAGAATTGGTGGGGTTTCAATATGTCAGTAAAGACAGTGACACCAGGATGGGACTGCTGTGATTGTAAGGAGTATTATCTGTAAGAGGATGTTTCAGGGGAGTGTATTTCAAGTCTTAATTTAAACATCACTTTTTCCAAAAGGCTTTCAGTGACACCCACCCCAATAAGTTGGACTCTCTGTTCTGTTTTCCCATCACTTGTTTAGTGTCCATCATCACCATTAGAGAAAACTCTGGTGGTGTAGCTGCTAAATGCTACATCTGCTAACCAGAAGATTGGCAGTTTGAATCCACCAAGAACTCCTTGGAAACTGTATGGAGCAGTTCTACCTTGTTCTATAGGGTCTCTATGAGTCGGAATTGACTTGATGGCACTGGGTTTTGTTTTGTGTTTTTAGGGTATCACCATTAGAGGTGGCTCCATTGTAGCAGGAACTGTTCAGTCTTATTCTTGTTGTCCCAGCATCTCTGCCTAACACACTGACAATGAATGAATGAATTACAGACATGGTCTCCTGCATTTTAGGCCTAACTCCCCTGGACAGGCTCTGCTCTAACCAGTGGCCGCCTGATGTCCCTCCACACACTGAGGAGGCCTGCTCCTGTGCTGGGAGGACCACTAGGGCCACGTGTAGGGGCTATTCAGTGAGCATCCCTCCCCCTCACCTCTAGGGGTAGGGACAGAGAGTGGCTGGCCCTATGGATGCCCTCAGGTGCCAGTCTGGAGGATGGAGGGAATGTAATCCTCCCCCATTCCTGTGGTAGGTTTATCTCACAGGCCTTCTCTGCTGTCACCAAAGCAATCTCTTGCCACCTCCTAATTCTTCCCCTTTCTTGTCCTTATGCTTAGATTAAGGAATGCCATATTGAAATGTTTCCTGGGAGTTACCTCTGCCTCATTTTCCCTTTGTCTCTTTTGGGCAACCCTAGCTGAGGAAATGCCGAAGCTGATGGCCTGCTTCCCCCAGCACCAGTGTAAGTTTATCCATCCCATTCTGTCCTCCTGCCCATCTGCTATACTTCAGTCCACCTGCTCAAAGCAAACATTTTTACTGATTTTACATACACCTCTGGGGTAACGTTCACACAATCCTCACTATGGATCAGATGGGCTGCATACTGAACTGTTGGTAAGTTCTGTCTGCAGGTGGAGTTACTGGAGAGGCCCACTTTCTGTACCATGTACCTTGGTTTGATCCTTCTGAAAGAAAACAGACATTTTTGTAATCAGTGAAAAACTAAAATATTGAAAAACATGAGCTCTGTTTACTAATCACTGTTAGGTGTCAAATCAACTATGACTCGCAGTAACCCTATGTGCAGCAGAACAAAACACTCCCCAGTCTTCACTATCCTCACAGTCAGTAGTCGCTAGTATCTTCTGTAGACAGTATTTTCAGGATTAGGGCTCTATTCAGTTGATCTTTCCATAATATCTCTTTATTTATTTTGAAATTGAAGTCTGATACATTAGAAGTTCATATGATTTGTAAAGTCAGAGTTTTTATTTTTGGTCAAAGAGATTGTAGAAAAATGGTTTGTATCGAATCAGTAGCTCCCCCCCCCTTTTCTTCCCCAAGTTGAAAGCCTAGTTCTAGTGGGATTGATGAGAAGGGTGTGTTCTCCAGGAAAATTTGAGAAGTAAGCTTACCTGCCTCATTGCCTAAAATGTACCAGTTGGAGTCCTTGGAAGCTCCCAGCTTCTAGCCAAAAGGTTTGCAGTTCAGACCTACCCAGAAGTGCTTCCAAAAACAGATCTGGCAGTCTGCTTCTAAAACCCTATGGAGCAGTTCAACTCTGCACACATGGGGTCCCCATGACTGGGAATTGATTTGACAGCAAGCAACAGCAATATCAATTGTGCAGTTTTTTTCGTAAATGATTTCATTTACTAGTTGTGAAGGGAAGGTTTTGTCCCACAGACAGTTACTTGGGGACTTAGCTCCAGAAGTGGTATCTCAGGAAATACATCCGTGAGGGTCAAACTTCTTCATAATCCAGGGTTCCCTTGGTGCGGTGCTGCGTTCAGCACGGCCTGAAAGTGATGCACTCGTGTCTCGCTACCCTTGGGACTCATAGTACTAAATATGTAATCTGCAAAGAAAGAGGACGGTTCCAGTTTATACACTACCTGAAAGAAGGAAAAACCCTAAGAAGCCCTAAAAATGCAGGCTATCTCCTAAAAGCAAACTTTGCTTCATCTTCCTTCACGTCTTTGTCCTTGATTCTATTTTGCACTCTATAAATTCTCTTACATATTTGAATTTAAGTTTTACTTTCAAGATTGATAATTTCCAATGTTTGGTGGTTCTTAAGAGAGTTTCCCACCCCCACCCCCACTACCCTTTTCACCTGTTGCTTGATAGGGACATTTTTTTGAGAGTATGTTCATGAGGACTAAAGCACCAATCAGTGCACGCGCCTGGGGAAGGGTGGGGCTCACACCAGCTCCCACCCGTGGGCCCTGCGGGTGGGCTAGGATGGCGGGAGTTTGGGGGCGTTACAGCTGCCAGGATTATCCTCGAGCATCTCTAGCCCAGGAGTGTGAATTACCTATCGCAGGGCCAAGGAAGAACAGGGGTACAGAGAGGGAAGGGAAGAAAAGTCTTGGGCTGGGCAAGAGAGCCCGTCAGACTGGTGAGGGGATGAGAAAGAATCTACAGTATTGTAAGGACAGGCAGGAAAGAAGGTTTCCTCTTTTCAGAGGAAAAGGGAGGAGGCAGAGACTAATTTAAAAAAACTCTCATGTCTGCCTCCCATAAGCACAGGGCCCAGGTTGCCGACCTCCTACAGTGAGGAGTGGGCTGGGGTGCTGGGGTGCTGGGGTGTGTGGAGTGGCTCACGGGCCCCCAGACTGCAGTCAACACCAGCATCTTGACACAGGAGAAGCAGGTTTATGAGCCTTGAAACTCTATGAGATATGCAGGATAACATCCATATAATCCAGGATTGCTGGAAAGCTACAGACCTGCTTTCTCCCAGATGGCTGAAAATAGAAAGCAGGAAGGCAAATTAATAGCACTGGGAATGAGAAAAAAACAAAGCCTTGTGTGCACATTTTTAAAACGAGAAAATAATACCAGTATCTGAACATGTTACATTCCAGGTGCTGAACTAAGCAATTTGTATTTACGATTTCCTTTAATCTTCATAATATACCAGTGTAATAGCTAGCATAGTCTTGTGTTAACTGGTAAGAAGTTTGTTTAGAGAGGTTAAGTAACTTGTCCAGGGTCACAAAGCTGAGCCCCAAACTGCCTCAAGGGTCTCTAATTTAATCGCTGTGGTAGTAGCTTCCAAATGTTTTTGACTAAGATTCACAGTAAGAGATACATTTTGCATCATGACCCAGCACACATAGGTGTAATTTATAAAACTGAAACGAGTACCTTTACTACTTGCAGTGCTCTCTGATATTTTCTGGTCGGCTCATTGTATTTTAAAAGAAGTGTTCATCATGACCCACTAAATTCATTTCACAGTTCATTAATAGCATAGGATTGCAGTTAGACAACCACTGTAGTGTGCATTACCACCTCCCAGCTGTGGAGGGTGGGTATTGGGACCTAGAAGGGGGTTTTAACAGGCTAGGGTGAAGGGGCAAATAGCTGTCTCCGATAAACAAGATTGGAAGAGCCTCTTCTGGAAGTCTCCTGATCCTGGTGAATTATAGTGAAAAAACTTGCCTCGAAGATCACTGAGGAAGTGCTGCAAACTGATAGTGAAACACAATAAGGTGTTGTTATAAAGAGGAACTTCATGGATTCACAAGGAACAATTCATGCCAGATTTGTTTCTTTTCTGTTTGAAATACTTCAACTACTAATGTGGACTTGGTGCTCCTGGATTTCAGCAAAGCCTTTGACTAAGTTCTGATGATAGTCCCAACGGTAAACTGGGAACTGTGGGATGGCTTGTGGTTAAGTAAATTCATTCCTGGTTGACTGCCTATCCCAAACAGAGCTCAGAAGAGACAATCTGTGGAGGAGTGCTTTGCACACAAAAGCACTGAACAAGTGTTGTGATTTATGTCATGTATTTAATTGTATCTGTCTCCTCCAGACTGTGAACCCTCTGAGGGTGGAGAATATTTCATTCACCACCTCTGCATTCTGAGCATCTAGCCCAAGGTCAGGGATTTAGACGCTCCTCAGCAAACTGTGGTGGAATGTTTCATCAAGTCATCAATATCTGCCTGAAAGAGGACTCCAGGGACAGGGGTCCAGGTTCTGGCCTTAGTTCTCTCGTGTTTAGCATTCTTCTCAGTTCCTTGGACACGGAAACAGATGACATATTTATCAAAATTTCAGATGGTAAAAAACTGGGACAGCCAAAGGCACTGGATGACAGAATCAGGGTCCAAAAATAACTTTGCAGCCTGGAATGGTGGGCCAAATCAAGATGAAAAATAATAGAGATCTGTATTCTGCCTTTGGGTCTAAAACTTTCAAAGCACAGGATGAGGGGGTATATTGAGTTAACAGCATATTAAATGCTGTGAGGGACCTGTGGTCTTTACTACAAGTTAAAGAACGAAGCAGCAGTGGGGGTGTCAACACTGCAGACTTAGGCTGTGAAACACAAGCTTTGGGAACAAAAGAGGAAGGTCCGAGTCCACTCAATTCTGTGCAGTCAGATGACCCTAGGAGAACTGCGTTTGTCTGAACCACAGTTATTAAGGAAGATTTTGACAGATTACAAACTTCCTAGTTGTTATTATGGTTGGGTGGGTCAACTGTGACTCATAGGGACTCCATGCGATGTAGTAGAACTGTCCCATGGGGTTTCTTAGGTTGTAATCTTTACAGAAGCAGATTGCCAGGTCTTTCTCCTGCAAAGCTGCTGGGTAGCTTTGGACCACTAACCTTCCTGTTAGCTGCTGAGCAAGCTCCTTAAACATCCTACATCAAAAGGAAGGATTTCTGTTGGGTAAAGCACATCAAAAGGAAGGATTTCTGTTGGATAAAGCACACCACAGAGCTAAGGAATATGTAATAGAGCAGGAAAAGATATTATATAAAATCAACACAGGAGCACCTGCAAATCAACAAGAAAAGGACGGGAAGACATTAGGAAGAAGGCACAGGAAATGAGTATGCATTTCAGGAAACCACTACCAATAAAAGAAGAGATGTGCAGATTCACCACTAATCAAATAAAGGCAAATTAAAACAACAGGACTTCTCTTTCCACTAATAGCAGGGTAACTCTCCAGCAATCCCCCTGCTGAAAACAATTAAATAAGCTGAAAAGAATGTTAGAACCATTCTCTTTAAAGTACTGCCAAAGGGGAGAGCATCATATTGTAGAGGCTACTGGTACCCAAGAAGGGAGGAGCGTAGAGGTTGCTCTCACCCCAAAGGCCTTTGTCTCTCAGAAACCAAAACCAAGCCAACTGTTATCAAATTGATTCGGACTCATAGCCACCCTATAAGACAGAGTAGAATGGCTCCATAGATGTTCCAAGGAGTGCCTGGTGGGTTTGAACTGCTGACCTTACCTGTTACACCACCAGCATTGTTCATCTGAGGAGGGTTGAATTGTCCTTTTGATGATCTCTTGAGATGAATAGATGTGTATCAGAGCCTAAGGCCTGCCCCAGGTGGGAAGTCTAAGGGATTCCTTCCCCCCAAATCAGTTCAAGGCAAGGAAAAACCCCAAGTGGACCAAAACCAAACCCATTGCCTCTGAGTCGATTCCAACTCACAGAAACCCTCTAGGACAAGGTGAAACTACCCTATAAGGTTACCAAGGCTGTGGATCTTTAGGGAAGCAGACCGCCACATCTTTCTCCAGCGAAGTGGCTGGTAGGTTGGAACTGCTGGCCTCTTGGTGATGCAGTTGTTAAGCTCTCAGCTGCTAGCCAAGAGAAGTGGACCAACCTACCAAAATTACAGCCTGGTCCTATTTGCCTTGTGTCTTAGTCATCTAGTGCTGCTATAACAGAAATACCACAGGTGAATGGTTTTAAGAAAGAAATTTATTTTCTAACAGAAAAGTAGGCTAAAAGTCCAAATTCAGGGCATCAGCTCCAGTGGAAGTCTTTCTCTGTTGGCTCTAGAGGAAGGTCCTTGTCATCAATCTTCTCCTGGACTTGGAGCTTCTGAGGCTCAGAGACCCTGGGTCCAAAGGATGTGCACTGCTTTCAGCACTGCTTCTTTTCTTATATGGTATAAGGTCCCAGACTCTCTGGTTGCTTCCCACTCATTTATATCCCAAGAGATTGCCTCAAGGCACAATTCAATCTATGGGTTGAGTCCTGCTTTACTAAACCCTGATAGTGTAGTAGTTCAGTGCTGTCTCTTGACCAAAATGTCGACAGTGCGAATCTGCCAGGCACTCCTTGGAAACTCTATGGAGCAGTTCCATTCTGTCCTACTGGGTCACTATGAGTGAGAATCAATTTGACGGTACTGGGTTTGGTTTGGTTTGGTTTACTAACACTACAGACAGTTTTGGGGGAACACAATTTAATCTATGACATTTAGGTCATCCCCAGGGAACCCCAAGCCATGAGTTTGGATCTTCCAGGAACCATGATGCTGCTAGGTTCCGGGTGGAAGCAAATTTTCTATGGGGGAAATTACTTTCATCTTGGTCTTTCAATCATTCCTACAAATAAATTTTCAAATATAATGACCAGTATATAGTTAAAGCTAACTAGGGCACTTGGAAATCGGCTTCCTGACTAATGCCCTGGAAGCCAGATTTTTGTAGCTGCTAGGCTCCAAATCTGAAACCTGGGGAAAGGCAGGGGTGGCATAGAGTAGACACAGCTGCTGTGTGCCTTAGAATCCTAGGGATTGGGTGAAAGGGTGAGGGCGTGTATGTGCCACCAGGGTTACTGATTATCTTCCTATCAGAACTTATCAGGTTTTGTGATTATCTTCTAACTTTTAAGAAACATATTTAGTATGAAGAAATATCAGAGGCAATAGGGAGAGGGAAAAAGAGGGCTATTGTTTATGGTATGCTGAGTTTCAGTTTATGCTGATGGGAAAATCACCTTGATTAAGGGTAGGGCTGGATAGCTGATTAATGTAATTGCTGCCAAAGAACTGTACATCTTGTCATGGGTTGAACTGTGTCCCCCCAAAAATGAGTGTAGCAATTTGGCAGGGCCATGATTCCCAGCATGGGGTGATGTTCCTACATGCTGTCAACTCTGACTCTATGATGTTAATGCCAAAGCCGCTGCCCTCGAGTTAATTCTGACTCATAATGATCCTACAGATCAGAGCAGAACTGCCACACAGAATTTCCTAGGAGTGCCTGGTAGATCTGAACTGCTGACCTTTTGGTTAGCAGACATAGAACTTAATCACTATGACATCAGGGTTCCCTCACAACTGGACCGTAAGTAGCATCATGATAAATGGAGAAAGGACTGAAGTTGTAAAAGATTTCGTTTTACTTGGGCCCATAATCAACACCCATGACAGCAACAGTCAAGAAATCAAAAGATTCATTCCTGCTAAGACCTCTTTAAAGTGTTGAACAGTAGCGATGTCACCTTGAAGTCTAAGGTGCGCCTGATCCAAGCTTTGGTATTTTCAATCTCATCATATACATGCAAAAGTTGGACAGTGAATAAGGAAAACATAAGAAGAATTGCCGCCTTTGAATTGTGGTGTTGGTAAAGAATACTAAACCATGGACCGCCAAAAGAACAAACAGATCAGTTCTGAAAGAAGTAAAGCCAGAGTGCTCCCTGGAAGCAAAGATGGTGAGACTGCATCTTACATACTTTGGACATGTTGTCAGGAAGGATCAGTCCCTGGAGAAGGACATCATGGTTGGCAAAGTCAGCAAAAAGGGTGAGACCCTCAAGGAGATGGACCCTCATGGAGTGGCTGCAACAATGGGCTTAGGCATAAAAACGATTGCGGGCACGGCGCAGGACTGGACAGTGTTTCCTTCTGTTCACAGGGTTGCTGTGAGTTGACTCCATGGCACCTAACAACAACAATGGTGTTAATAAGGGAGGATGGGCAGCAGTTGTGTTGCTGCAGCAGGACTTGAAGTATAAGACTGTATTGTGCCTTGAGGTAACCTCTTGGATGTAAAGGGAAGGGAAGCAAGTGGAGAGTTGGGGAACTCATATTACCAGGAAAGAAGCAGTGCTGAGAGCAGAGTGCATCTTTTGGACCCAAAGGTCCCTGTGCCTCAGAAACCCCCAGGCCAGTGGAAGATTGATGACAAGGACCTTCCTCCAGAGCCAACAGAGAAAGATATCCCTTGGAGCTGATGCCTGAATTTGGATTTTTAGCCTACTGGACTATGACAGTATAAAATTTCTCTTTTTAAAGCCATCAACTTGTGGTATTTCTGTTAGAGCATTACCAGGCAACTAAGACACACCTATAAACAGTTGAAGTAAGTCCCTGACATAGCAGGAGAAAAATGGGTGTGCAGAACTAGAACTCCATTAAAAAACCGCACTTGATGGTCTGTCAGACTGGAGGGTCCCCAGAGGACATGGCCCCTAGACTCTCTGTTAGCCCAAAGCTGAAACCAGTGCTAAAGCCAACTCTTCGTACAAAAATTGGACTGGACTATAAGACATAGAGTGTTTCTGGCAAAAAATATGTTTATTAATTTAAATAAGTACATGAGTCCACCTGAGCAGCTCCTCTCTAGAGGTGAGATGAGGGGGTGGAGGGAGACAGGAGTTGGCTGAATGGATACAGGAAGTACAGGGTGGAAAGGAGGAGTACGCTGTTACCAGATGGTGGTAGGGGAGAGCAGTTAGAGTTGCACAGTGGTGTGTGTTCTGGGTTTTATATGGCAAATTAATTACAATCATAAACTTTTACTTAAAGCACAATGTTTTTTAAAATAAAGTCACCAAACATTGAAAAAAAGTTGAAGTGATAAAAGTTGTGTAATAGATACATTTACAACAATGACCAAAAAAAATGTAGCTGCTGAGGCTTGCTTATGTACAGTCAAACACTTCATGGGATTTGGTTCTTTAGTTTGGAGGTTTAGGGTCATGGTTTCACGGGACATCCCAGTTAACTGGCTTCATACTGTGTTTATTGCATAGCACCTGAGATTTTAGAAGCTTACAACCCGCCTTCTAAGGTACAACACTTCATCTCTGTTCACCTGAAGCAACAGAGGAAAGAGGATAGGTAGGAACAGGAGGAAGAAATGTGAGGACAAATGCCTCCATGAACATATGGCTGCTTTGCGATGAGACTGGAAGAACTGGATGGTACCCAGCTAGCATTGCTGAATGTTTTGATCAAAGATTCTATAGAAGAATCCTGGTCAGTATAGGGCAGAATTTAAAATTCTCATGGAATCCAGATTTTATGAAGCCATGGAAGCTGGATAAACCTCTGAAACTATTGCCCTGAGATAATCTTTAAATGTTAAACCAAAAATATCCCCTGAGGTCTTCTCAAAACCAAACAATAGATATACTTAACTATTTAAAGAATGTCTACCTGAGCACTGAGCTCTGTCTCTGTGAGATCAAACTGACAACAGACACCCAAAGGATTAGACAGGAAATTTAGGGAACAGTGAGTTTATGTTAACGGCAAAGGAACACCTCAGAAAAAGAGGAGGAGAATGGTTGCACAACTCAAAGAATGTAATCAGTGTCAATTAATTGTATATCTAGAAAAGAGAAAGAGGTACTCGGAGAAGGACCATTTTTCTAATTTGCATCAGGGTCCTCTGTGGCCTAGTGGCAGCTCTAAGCAAAGACTTCAGATAATGAAACTATCTGATATAGAGCAGAAAATAACTTGTTGTTTTCACTGGTTGCCATCAGTTGATTTGGACTCATGGTGACCTTAGGTCCAATAGAATGAAACATTCCCTTGTCTTGGGCCAGCCTGACAATGCTTGGTGTGGTTGACTCCGTTGTTGCAGCCACTGTGTCGATCCATTTCCTGGAGGGTTTCCCTAAGCTTTGTTAACTCTCTACTTGACCTGTATGATGTCCTTTTCTAGCAAATAAGATAACTAAGTCCATTATTTTAAAGAAGTAAACAAGTTTGAATATACCTGTAGGAAACAGGAAACTATAAAAACTGTAATGGCAAATTTTAAACCAAACCAAACTGAACTTTAGAAATGCTAAGTTAATCAAAATAAAAAAACTTGTATCATTGAGAAAACTATACCAATTGGACAAACATGTGTTAGAAAGGTAGGTAATCCTCAGCACTGGCCAGAATGTGGGGAGCCCGTATCCGTGGTTAATGCTTGTGTATGTACAAAGGTTTGACAATTAAGTCCATGAACTTAATTGCTCATTGGTGAACATCACTGTGGTCACCTTTGAAGTGCTCCCCTTGGGAAGCTAGGCACCGAAGTCAGTGCCTAGTCTACCCTTCAAAGAAATCTGGAACTCTTTTTCTGGAATGGCCTTTGCATATGGTGGCAAGTTCACCAACTTAACTGCATAGTTGTCTGTGAGGGAGTTTTTAGCCAGTCAACAAATAACTGTATTGGAACACCTACTTACTCACCTAATCTGGCCAACGATGACTTTTTTCTTTACCCAGAGATAAGCCAAGCCAGCCAAGTGCCGTCAAGTCAGATCTGACTCATGGCGAGCCAGAGATAAAGGAAGTATTAAAGGAAGACATTCTGATGACATTCAGGACATCAAGGGTAACATAACAGCTCTGATGGATGATGGTAGTGATATTTAGCAAAGAGGTATGAAGCACTTTTTCTAGGATGAGTTTGTAAACTTACCTGTCAGTCCTCATATGCTCGGTGTGGCCCTCTGGAAAGGCAGCTGCAGGTAGGTGTGTACGCTGCAACTTGACAGCGCTGACCGTGGCCCTGGAGCACAGAGAAATGCGAGTACAGCCCCATCCAGAGACAAGCTGTAGGGCCTTCATCCGAGCTGCAGGCCTGTGCGATGCACATCCTCCTGCAGCTGGCCATGATTTCATTAAAGCAGGCATGGAAAGAATGCTCTCATTAGGAATAATTCATTCCATACCATGTGGAAGTTGCAAAAGGAAGGAAACTTATCTTTGGGGGCTGTAACTAAACAGAAAGCCAAGGTGATATTTCATGTTAAGGATGAATTTTAATTGAGTTTCTATGTTTTATTTGCACTTCTGTCATAGTATTAAAATTGCTTAATTTGTTTTGTTAAAGTGAGTACATGTTTGTCATGAAGAAACAACCCAGAAAGAATAAGGCTATTGTAGAAACAAAATATTTTTTATGATGTCTATTTTTTGGTAATGGTAGTTGGTCTCACAGAGTCTCCTAGCCAAAATGCAGAACTGACCAATTAGTTGGAGGTATTTAACTTAACACTGACACCTTAAATTATCTGTATCATCTATGTTTGCTAAGTATCTTAATAGTCATCTTTCCATTTTTGCATATATTTGCAAAGTTAATGTTTTTAAAAAAAATCATTTGAGAGTCCATAAAATACAATGAAGACAGAGACTTCAAAGACTGAGTTTTGCAGGTCCCATGTTAAATCTATATCAAATAATAAACATTACTTCTTGTGGAAGGAGTTTAAATAAACTCACGCCATATGTTTTCAATACTGTGATGAATCTACCTTATCAATACCAGCTCACCAAATTCCAAACATCAGATGCAGTTCATGCTGATAACATTTAAAACAGTTTGCAATTCCTGAAATCCCTGTCTGGTCTTTGCAAGATAATAACCTGGAAGAGCTCAGCAGGTGAGAAGGCATATCCCAGAATCTTGTCTGTGCCTGGAAAACAAGGAGTCAACTAGTGAAATGTACTGCCACCAGCTTTGTGTTTCCTGGTTTGTTGGTGTAAGATTATGCTGGGGCTCCATCTGCAAGTTCCTTATTAAGGGATTAAATTTACACTGGTATGCTTTGTTGTGCTGGGAGTGCTCAGTTCAGATACATGTTATTAGATTCTGGAAGCTCTAGGGCTTTCTTTATAAACGTAAGCTGCTTGTTAATAGCCCTTTTCATACATAAACAGAATCCCAAATTGGAAAAATGAAAGTAAATGAAGAACTAAAATTCCTCTACTTAAATTTCAGTTCTTTGTAGTTTTATGCATTCCATTTCCTTTTTCATTAATTATTTAACACATTTTTATGATCCATGGCGGTAATTGGCCTGAATTAAAATTAAAACTGAGAATAAAATACATATGTAGTCCAAATGGTGGTGATATTTTCCAGACCCGGTTCTGAGGGACAAGGGGTGCATTTGTAATGAACATGAACTTTATAGTCATTCAACTGAGTTCTAATTGGGGTTCCACAATTAGGTACAGATTAATAACCCCATCTGTAAATGGGAATATCACTTCCCTTTAGAGTTATTATGAAGGTTAAAGATATTATAAGTAAAAAGCCTGGCACAGGGAAGAGTTTTTTGTGTTTTTCTGTTATATGACTCCTACCAGCATTTTTAAGCATGAGACTCTTCTGTTTTTGTTTGTTTTTGTGTAATTTAGTATGCACTGATGGCTTTAGAAACCCTGGTGATGTAGTGGTTAAAAGCTGCAGCTGCTTACCTAACGGTCAACCATTTAAAAATCCACCAGGTGCTCCCTGGAAACTCTATAGGGTGGTTCTACTCTGTCTTGTACGGTCACCATGAGTCAGAACTGACTCAGTGGCAATGGGTTTGAGGTTTTTGGTTTGGTGGCTTTGAGAAGGAACAGTAGTGGTGCAGTAGTTAAGTGCTTAGCTGCTAACTGGAAGGTCAGTGGTTTGAACCCACAAGTCACTCCTTAAAGATTACAGCCTTGAAGATCCCATGGGGCAGTTCTACTCTGTCCTACAGGTCACTATGAGTTGGAATAGACTTGACAGAAGTGGGTTTGTTTTTTGTGGCTTTGGGAGTGTTCTTCCTCTTTTGTGTATTCTTTTATGTGATTTCATTTCCCCTTTAATTTTAGACATACTTTCATATGAATTAATTTGTCCAATCCTTAGAATAGCCCATGAAGATCTGTCCTGTCTGATGTCCATCAACATAAGCTCACAATGCAAAATTAGAAAACTCAGAGGGAAATAATCTACATGAATGAGAGTTTTCCTAGACAACAGACAACAGAATTAGACCCCCAAGTGCTTCCCCTAATGGAATTACAAGATGTGGGCTGAAAATATACATGGTGGTCAGTCTTATGTGTCAACTTGAAGAGGCTATACCTGCCGCTATCTGGTCAGTTCCAGCTCATAGTCAAGACCCTATTAGACAGAGTAGAAATGTATCATAGGATTTGCAAGGCTGTAAGCCTTTATGGAGGCTGATTGCTACAACTTTCTTCCATTGGAGCAGCTGGTGGGTTGAAACTGCTGACCCTTCCTTGCAATTGAGCTCTTAACCACTGTGCAACCAGGACTCCTTGAAGAGGCTCTAGTACCCAGTCATTTAATCAAACTCTAAGAGAGGTGTTGCTATGCAGGTATTCTATAGATGTGGTTAACATCTACCATTAGTTGTTGACTTTAAGTAGATTACCCTCGAAAATGCAGGTGAGCCTCATCCAATCAAGTGAAGTCCTTAAGTGCAAAAACTGAGGTTTCCCAGATTAGAAATTGTTAAAGATTGCAGGAAAAAAAATCTTGCCTAAGATTCCAGCCTGCTCTGTGGATTGAGTCTGAAATCCCTCCTGCCTGAACTTCCCAGCTTGCCCTACAGATTTCAGACTTTCAGTCCCCCACAATCACATGAGCCAGTTCCTTTATCTCTTTATCAATCTGCCTATACCTTTTATTGGTTCTAGGTACTGCTGTTTCTCTGGAGAACCCTGACAGATACCAAAAAAACCTCAACCAAACCCATTGCCATTAAGTCAATTCCAACTCATAGTGACCCTATAGGACAGAGCAGAACTGCCCCCATATGGCTTTCAAGCAGCAGCTGGTGGGTTTGAATTGCCAACCTTTTGGTTAGCAGCTGAGCTATTAACCACTGTGTCATCAAGTCTCCTCTGACTGACAGAACATTAAAATTATTGAAGTCATAAAACAAGGAGTCAAAAGCATGAGAAATAAACAGAATGCTATACAAAAACATATCACATCCAAGTAAAATTTTGCTGAAGATCGCTGAGAGGCAGTTGCACCAGTCCATTGACAAAGAACTGCCAATATTCAAGCTAGATTCAGAAGAATATGTGGAGCAAGGGATGTCATTGCTGATGTCAGATGGATCCTGGTTGAACACGGAGAATACCAGAAAGATGTTTACCTGTGTTTCATTTGCTGTACAAAGGCATTTGACTGTGTGGATCTCAACAAATTACCGACAGCACTGTAAAGAATGGAAATTCCAGAACACTTAATTGTGTCCATGCTGTACATAGACCAAGAGGCAGCCACTGAAAAGAATAAGGGGATACTGGGTGGTTTAAAGTCAGGAAAGGTGTCCATCAGGGTTGTACCCTTTCACCATGCTTATTCAGTGTGTATGCTGAGCAAATAATCTGAGAAACTGGATTGTATGGAGACAAACACAGCATCTGGATTAGAGGAAGACTCAATAATCTGCATTATGCAGATGACATAATATTGCTTGCAGAAAGTAAAGAGGCCTGAAGCACTTATTGATGAAAATCAAGGACTCTAGCCTTCAATATGGATTACACCTCAACATAAAGAAAACAGAAATCCTCAAAACTGAACCACTAAGCAACATCATGATAAATGAAGAAAAGATTGTCCAAAGATTCCATTTTACATAGACCCACAATCAACTCTCATCAAAGCAGCAGTCAAGAAATCAAGTGAAGTATTGCACTTGGGAAAATCTTCTGCAAAAGACCTCTCTCTTTACAGTATTGAAAAAGCAAGGATGTCACTTTGAGGACTGAGGTGCACCTGACCCAAGCTATGATGTCTTAAGTCTTCTTATATGTATAGGAAAGATAAACAATGAATATGAAAGACCAAAAAGAATTAATGCCTTTGAATCACGGTGTTGGCTAAGAGTATTGACTGTATCTTGGACTTCCAGTAGCACAAACAGATCTGTCTTAGAAGAAGTACAGCCAGAATATTCCTTAGAGGCAAGGATGGTAAGACTCTGCCTCACATACTTTGGACATGTTATCAGCAGGAACCAGTCCCTGGAGAAGGATGTCATTCTCAGTAGAGGATCAGCAAAAGCGAGGAAGACCCTCAACAGGATAAACTGACACAGTGGCTGCAACAGTGGGCTCAAGCAAAACAATTATGAGGATGGCACAGGACTGGGCACTGTTTCATTCTGTTGTGCGTAGGGTTGCTGTGAGTTGGAATGGACTCAATAGCACTTAACAACAACGTAACAAAATATTAGACTGTTGAAATGAGGAAAGGCCCGGTAAAAATTGGAAGTACTGAAGAAAGCCCCAGGAAACAACTTAATAGCAGAAAATACCATAGAATAATCTTACCTTTATCTTACAAAACACTGTCACAAGACAAGCCTGGGGGCAACCTTGCAAGTGACAGCCTGCAAGTGACCCCTAGACCTTGACCACATTTTACAACTAATAGGAGTTAACCAATCAATGTAAAGGTCAGTTCACCTTCCCTACTTTGCAATCTCACGACTTAAATACTGGGCGCTGAGGAAACTCCCCGTCGCCCCCTGCTCTGTGTAGCTTGGGGTGCGTCCCTGGTGCACCAGTATTTTTCCTATTGGGCATATTCTTTAATAAAATTTAACCTTTAAAGTAACAGTGTCGCATCTTGAAAATCACGGACCCTAACATTTGGGGGCTCGTCTGGGATTTCAAGAGCGACCTCCGCGGCCGGCCGATCTGGTTTGGACCTCACCGGTGAGTCTGGATATTGTCTGTCTGTGCTCGAGCTCTGGTTCTGGGACTCACTAAGAGAGAATCTGGACGCAGAACTGCTCTCTTGAGTCGGAGGCTGGGGGACGCCTCAGCTCTCCATCTGGGCGGGCACCGCTGGTTCCTTTTTTGGTTCTGCAGCCTGTAAATCCCGCATCTGGTTTTTGTTTTGTTTCTTCCGTGACCGGTCTGTGTCTGTTCCGTTGTCTGTTTGATTGTGTTGTTTGTCCTGATTGTTACTTTTGCCACGATGGGGCAATCTTCTTCTCACTCTGTATACCCCTAGACCTATTCCTTAACCACTTTCAGATTTCCAGAAACGAGCCCGAGACTTCGGCAAGGTGCGATCAGGAAAACTCTGCACACTTTGTAATCTGGAATGGCCAGCTTTTGGTACTGGATGGCCACCCACGGGATCCCTAGACATTAAAACAAACCCACTCTGTTTTTCAGGACATCTTTGGCGATCCGGGTCACCCTGACCAAATGCCATACATTGTTGCTTGGCAAGACCTCCTCAGGCGGCCACCTGTGTGGCTGCAACCCTATGTTCCCCTAAACAAACTCCTACAACCCTGGCGGCTCAGGGCTCCTCAAAACCCCGGCCAGCTTCCCTTCCTCCGTCTGATTCCTCTGACTGAGTCTCCCACTTCCCTACCCCCCTGTTCCCATTTCTCCTCCTGCCGCCACCGGGGCTGAGGGAGCCAAAGCCAGTCTCCGTGGCCTGTATAGGGTCCCTGCAGACCCTCCAGTCCCGACTGCTCCCCGGACCCCCGCCACTTCTGCAGCACCACCTTCCTCTGATCTCCAGAGCCCAGCCCATACCCGCTCAGGTCGATCTTTTCAACCACTTATAGAAGCCTCCCTCATATTTTCCCCTTGCGAGCTACAGGGCACATGACTGAGGCTGGGACCCCCTTCTTGGTCTATACTTCTTCTACAACCTCTGATCTTTACAATTGGAAAATGCTGAATCCCCCTTTTTCTGAAAAACCTCAAACCTTGATATATCTCTTAGAAACCATCTTTGTAACACACCAGCCCCACTTGGGAAGACATACAGCAACTTCTCGAAGCCCTCTTTACCACTGAGGAGAGGACTAACATTGTTTCCCTAGCCAGAAAACACGTGCCACGAGATGATGGAAACTTTACTCGTGGTTTAGATGAGATTAACCACGCTTTTCCCCTGACCCGCCCAAATTGGGGGCCAAACACCACTGCAGGTAAGCAGCGCCTAACTGTCTACTGCCAGATTCTTATGGGGGGGTCTCCGGGCCGCCGCTGGGCGCCCCACAAGTTTGTCTAGAGTAACACAGGTAATTCAGGAACCCTCAGAATCCCCAGCAGCCTTTCTGGAATGACTGATGGAGACATACCGCACAGATACTCCCATTGACCCTGCGTCTCCCAAAAATCAACGGGCCATTAACATAGCCTTCGTGGGACAGTCAGCCCTGACATCAAAAGAAAAAAATACAAAAAATAGAAGGATTCGAGGGAAAGAATCTATCCGAGCTGAACCGTGAACTACCAGAAGACAAACAAGCCAAAAAGGTAAGCAGAATCCTCCTGGCAGAAGCCCAGGGCCACACGCCGCTGCGCCCTTGGGAGAAGAAACTGGATCAGACGAGGAAGCCAGGAAAGCCTACCCTGCAGAGAAACTAGTGTGCTACTACAAGGAAATTGGACATTGGAAGGGTGAGTGCCCCTAAAGAAAGCCCCCTCCAAAGGTTCTTAACCTAGAGGCCTCAGGGCGTCAGGGCTCACCAGGCCCGCCCCCGAGCCCAGGGTAACCTTAAAAATAGGGGACAGCCAGTAGAATTCATGGTCAACACCAGGGCTAGCAACTCAGTTCTAATTGAACCCCTAGGACCTGTAACTGAAACCAAAACCCTAGCACGAGGAGCTACTGGGGTTAATGCCTACTCATGAACTGACGAACGATCTGGGAGCTAAGACTGTTTCCCTCTCCTTTATAGTAATGTCTGAATGCCCATACTCTTTACTGGGAAGAGACTTGTTATCAAAAATGCAGGTGACTATCTGCTTCGCTGGGGATCATGCTTACCTGACACCCCAAGTCAATGTGATAGCCCCTTTAGAGGAAGAATACAGATTTTATGATGGTTCTGACAGGGGCCCCTGCTCTATCCTCGTGATATCAGTGAATCAGTTGATCAAAGAGATTCCTCAGGTTTGGGCTGAAAACAACTCCCCAGGGCTGGCCAAACACCAACCACTGGTTATAGTGACTTTAAAATCATCTGCCAGCCCGATTCAGGTGCCACAGTATCCCATTGTGCCAGAAGTGAAGAGAGGGATCAGGGCCCACATTCAAAGACTCAGAAAACATGGAATACTGATGCCCTGCCAGTCGCCCTGGAATACTCCCCTCCTGCCGGTGAGGAAGGCAGGAGGGCTGGACTCCAGACCAGTCCTAACCCGTACACTCTCCTGAGCTCTCTGTCACCAGAACACCGGGTGTATTCAGTGCTGGATTTAAAGGATGCATTCTTCAGTAAACCTCTGAGCCCACAGAGTCAGCCCCTCTTCACCTTCGAATGGCAGGACCCAGAAGATGGTTCCAGCGGGCAGCTGACCTGGACTGCCTGCCACAAGGGTTCAAGAACTCTCCCACCATCTTTGAGGCCCTTCATCAGGACTTACGTGAGTACAGGTATCAGTGGCCTGACATTTCCCTTCTACAATATGTAGATGACTTACTACTCGGGGCACCTGATGAAGACACTTGTTTAAAGGACACCAAGTCCCTGTTAACTCTCTTGGAGAAATTGGGATATCGAGTCTCTGCTAAAAAGACACAGGTCTATGTCCAGGAGGCGACTTACTTGAGTTTCCAATTCAAGGGGGGACAATACTCCCTATCCAAAGCAAGAAAACAGATTATCCTTGGGATTCCCACCCCGTGTACGCCGCGGCAGGTGAGGGAGTTCCTGGGATCCGCTGGGTTCTGTCAACCCTGGATCCCAGGATTTGCAGAGATAATGCGCCCCCTATACGAGCTGACCCGAGGAAAGGAAAAGAATTTTATATGGACTAAAGAAACAACAGGTTTTCCAGACTATAAAGAAGTCGCTCCTGGAGGCACCAGCATTGGCATTAAAATAAAAGAATAGCCCAGGGAGTCCTTACTCAGACACTCGGCCCATGGAAAAGGCCGGTGGCCTGTCTGTCTAAACAGCTAGACCCAGTGGCCTCAGGATGGCCAAGGTGCCTTAGAATTGTTGCAGCCACCGCTCAACTAGCAAAAGACTCTGATAAAACTGACTATGGGATAGCCCCTGACCATCACTACCTCCCATGCCATCGAGGGAGTCCTGCGTAGCCCGCCTCATAAATGGATTTCCAATGCCCAGCTAACCCACTACCAGTCTTTATTACTAGATCAGCCCCCAGCTGTGTTTGCTTCCAGCTCAGCCTTCAACCCAGCAACATTGCTGCCCGATCTGGACCTGGAGGCCGAACCGCATGACTGCACTGAGGTGCTTAGCCAACAGCATGGACTTCGCCGAGATCTTAGGGACGTTCCCTTGCGGGACCCTGATCTCACTCTGTTCACTGACGGGAGCAGTTTTATCAGGGATGGCACCAGGTACACAGGGACAGCGGTGGTAGCCGACGATCGGGAACATCAGTGCAACAGGCTGCCCTCAGCAGAGGCTGCGCTGGCCGGGCACCTGCCCCTGCTGCGCGGCCTCAGCGGCCTTCTCAACGCCAGCGGGGGCTCGTGGCGGGAGCTGGAGCGTGTCTACAGCCAGCACAGCCGCACCCATGACGAGCTGAGCCACACAGCCCGAGTTCTGGACAGACCCCGCCACAGCGCTGGCATTGCCAACGCGGGCCCCGTCGCCGGCCCCGCCGCTCCACGCTGCCCAGTCAATCTTGACACTACATTAGCGGTGCTGTACAAGGAGATGTTGCCTACAGGTGGGACTACGAGAACTGGACATGTCGCTGCTGTGCCAGCTGTGAGGTCTGTATGAGTCAATCCAGGACTATAAGCACCTGTGCCAAAGACCTGAGCCTGTGCCGGGATTTGCCCTTGTCCCTGCACTCTGACAGCTCCTACCCACCAGATCCGGCCTCTCAGATGACGAGGAGCCTCCTGATGCCAGCCTGTCCCCTGACTCACCACCCCTCACTGTGCCCCAGACGCACAATGCCCGTGACCAGTGGCTACGAGATGCCTACCACATCATCGGGCTGAAACAATGGAAGCCCGAGGCAATAACCTAGCCAACCGAGCAGCTAAGGAAGCTGCCCTCAGCCTCCTGGAGATCAGTTCCATCCAGCTCCCCGAGCCAACTCTTCCCGAGGAGCCCACCTAGAAGAGAAGAAAGGATGACACTATACTTCGGGAGGGCTCCCCATTCTCCCTCAAAAATTGGAAGAGAAGCTCGTCCGCCAGATCCACCAGACCACCCATCTGGGAGCAACAAAATCCAAGAACTTCTATCTCCAAGGTACTATATACCCTAGCTACCCTGGTTGGCTAAAGGAATAACGCACACCTGCCAAGCCTGCCAGGCCACTAATGCAAGCAGCTCCGGTAAGGCCCACCAAGGTAAGAGAGAAAGAGGCACTATGCCTGCAGTACATTGAGAACTGGACTTCACTGAAATTAAGCCCAGCAGATACGGATATAAGTACCTTTTAGTTTTCATAGACACATTGTCTGGGAGAGAGACAGCACAAGTAGTTTCAAAAAAAAAAAAAAAACTCCTGGAAGAAGTCATACCTAGGTTTCGGGGGTTCTGTTGATGCTAGGATCAGACAATGGCCCTGCCTTTATGGCCATAGTCTCTCAGTGAGTAACATCTGTTCTGGGGATTAATTGGAAACTACATTGTGCCTATCACCCCCAGAGTTCAGGACAGGTAGAGAGGATGAACCAGACCCTTGAGGAGACCTTAACCAAATTGACCCTAGAAACTGGCGGTGACTGGACGGCCCTGCTTCCCTTTGCCTTAATGCGTCTGTGTAATTCTCCCTACCCCCAAGGCCTTATGCCCTGTGAAATTGTTTTCGGGAGGCCACACCCCTCTGCCCTAAACCAAGGGATGACATACTTGCTGAAATTTCTAATCATGACCTGCTTAAGTCCCTCCAGGCCCTGCAGAAAACTCAAGATCTGCTTTTCCCCTTGTCGAGATGCCTCCACGATCTCCCTCCTGTAAAGCCACATCAGTTTCAGCCGGGGGTCTAGTCTGGGTCCTGAGACACCGAAAGGAGACTTTGGAGCCCCGTTGGAAAGGACCCCACACAGTAATCCTGACAACCCCCACTGCCGTCAAGGTTGACAGGATGCGGCCCTGGGTCTGTCACTCCCATCTACCTTCAATGGAAGGTGCGACAACATACTGGCCCTGAGGCGACTCCAAGAAACCTCCAAGAACTGACCCTGACTGGCCCTCCCGAGGTGACTTCACCGGTTTTTCACCTTGATTCATGTGACCTTGTGGGGGGTTCTATAGGCTCACAGCTTAAGAAAGACCCATACCCGGTTTGTCCACACAACAGTCATAAATACTGGGGGATGTATACATGCTGATGGGTGGGGGTGTGCTACTAACTGCCTCATGCAACAACTGGCTAAGAAACAATTTTACGTCTGTCCGGGGCTAGTGTCTATGGATCATATGGAGGAACAAATGATTATTTCTGTTATACATGGGGCTGTGAAACCAATGCACCCGGGATCAGGGAAAATAGGGGACCTCATTAGGATCAGTTCAGTCTCTGTTCTCCTGGTCTCCGTGGCTGACCACCCTTGTCACTGCGTTAACAGGACCACTTGTCCTCTTCACCTTAACTTTAAAACTGTGGGTCCCTACATTCTAAATTACTTGAGAGAAAAACTAGCCAGCTCCTGGTCCTAAAACATCAGCCCCAACACCAGACCTACCAGCCCCTGACCAGCCAGGACCTTGATCAGCCTGGCACCCACTCAGAGTCTAAGATTTGACTCTGGAATAAGAACTCAAGGGGGGAATGTTGAAATGAGGAAGGGCCCAGTAAAAATTGGAGGTATTGAAGAAAGCCCCAGGAAACAACTTAATAGCAGAAAATACCATAGAATAATCTTACCTTTATCTTACAAAACACTGTCACAAGACAAGCCTGGGGGCAACCTTGCAAGTGACAGCCTGCAAGTGACCCCTAGACCTTGACCACATTTTACAACTAATAGGAGTTAACCAATCAATGTAAAGGTCAGTTCACCTTCCCTACTTTGCAATCTCACGACTTAAATACTGGGCGCTGAGGAAACTCCCCGTCGCCCCCTGCTCTGTGTAGCTTGGGGTGCATCCCTGGTGCACCAGTATTTTTCCTATTGGGCATATTCTTTAATAAAATTTAACCTTTAAAGTAACAGTGTCGCATCTTGAAAATGACGGACCCTAACAAGACGAGTTTCACTTTACAAACAATAATTACAAGCTTAATGAATAGGTTGAACAGAGATTAGAAGTTGAGCACTGGAAGATAAATTTGGAAAAATTACCTAAATGTAAAGCAGAAAAACAGAGATGAAAAATGTATAAAAGAGATTAGGAGGCATTATGGATAGAATGAGATGTTCCAATACATGTCTGAAAAAAAGTCTAAACAGAAGAAAACAGTAAGACTGAGAGGAAGTGGAGAAAATGCTTGCTTACAAATTCATTCAACAACTATTAATAAGCACCTTGTCTGTGTCAGCCACTGTCCGAGGCTCTTAGAACAGATGATGAGATAATGTGAAGAGACAATACTTGATCATCTTATAGAACTGATTTTAGATGAGAATTCTGAGCCTCAGGCAATGAGTTCCAAGATAAACTAAATCCTCATTCAGGAATGTCCATGTGGGACTGAACAACTCAAAATGGGGGGGGGGGGGGGTTAAAAGAAACTAGAAAGAAAACAATTTCTTTTGTTTTAGAAAACATATGTTTTCTACAAAGGAACAGTGCCTGGGCAGACAGCAAATTTCTTGACAGCACAATAGAAACAAGATGATAGGGGACTACTGCTTTCATAGTTCTCAGGAAATATCAGGCAATTTAGACCTTATATCAAGCTAGTCCCTACTGAAGAAGGAGGTGACTTCAACAGTCAACAACTATTTACGTTTATTTAAGTCCTTATCAGTTTTTTTAGACAATTGGAGAAATACGAATGTGGACTTGGTATTAGATGGTATAAGGAATTATTATTACTTTGTTAACTATAATGATATTGTGGTTAGGAAATGTCATGATTTTCCTTATTTTTATAAGATGAATACTTGATAATATAGGGGTGAAATGTTATGGTGTATGTAAATTTAAAAACACAAGATAGATGGTGCCCAACTACCACTACTGACTGCTCTGACAGGGATGATACAGAGGGTTCTGGACAGAGCTGGTGAAAGTGTAGAACAAAATTATAACCAAAAAAAAAAAAAATGAATACACTTACAGGCAGGATGGAGGCTAGAGAAACCCTGAGAGTATGGCCCCCAGTAATGAAATCACCCTTGAGGTTCACCCTGCATCCAAAGATTAGACAAGCCCATAAAACAAAATGAGACTAAAGGGGCATACCCGCCCAGAGGAAAGACTAGAAGGCAGGAGGGGACAGGAAATCTGCTGATAGGGAACCTAAGGTCTAGAGACAGTGTTGACGTGATGTGGAATTGATAATCAATGTCATAAAGCAGTATGTGTATTAACTGTTAAAGGAGAAGATAGTCTACAAACCTTCACCTAGAGTACAATAAAAAATAAAAATTTAAAAAAGTGTTTTGGTGTTGGAAATTAAAAAAAAGGAGATATTAATTCATGTAGACAGGTTGGCAGAATTTAAAAAGTGTGAAAATACGAAGTGCTGGGGAAAAGAAATGTCTAACTTGCTGGTAGAGGTGTAAATTGGTTAATTAGGGAGTAATTTAGTAGTAAGTTGTAAAGCTGAAGATGTAATTTTCTCCTTTCCTGCAATGCTACTTCTTAGTTTATCTTCTAAAATAATTATCCTATGTGTGCATACTAGAAAGATGTTTGCCTGTGTTTCATTGAGTATGCAAAGGCATTTGATTGTGTAGATCATAACAAATTACGGCTAACATAGCTGTGGTAGTCAGGATTATGTCAACTTGGCTACTCCATATTTGGCTGCTGTATTAAGTGGCAGGGCAGGGTCTGTGGTGGCTCCCTGCCCCTCAGCTCTCATCTCTCGACCACCCACTACTACTGCTGGTCTGCTCACCTAGCCAGGAGCTCCTGCTTTCTTCTTCTGGTGTCTGCTTCCTGGACTTGAACTAGCAGCTGTTGGATTCATCAGTCCTTACAGTCGGCACTTGAGAGTCCTGCTCCCTGACCTACCGATTCTGGGTTCACCAGCCTCTGCTGCTCCATCTCGCTGCCAGCTTGGGATCCACTGACCTACGCAATTGGTGATCTAGAACTCTGGTCTCTGACCTACTGACTTTGGGTTCATCAGCTTGCATGGCCACGTGACGCTTGTGCCAGAACTTGGGACATTCAGCTTCTGTGATTGCATGAGCTGTTTCCTATATCTGTATCTATCTATCTATATTATAAATCTTTCCTTGTACCTGCACATGTTACTGGTTTTGCTTCCCTAGAAAACCCGGCCTAAGACAATTTGGTACCAGGAGTGGGGTCAAGTGGCTGCACTCAGTTGACAAAGATGAGGTGGGTATGCTTACAGTAATGGACAGCGGAGGCAAAATAGTAATCATAATAGTCTGACTCATACGGACATATAGAACTGATTTAAGACTTCTGTCATATAGGATGGACATGATTTTGCTATGGTGAAATGAATGTGTTACATGTTTCTGTGATGTGATTTTTGGATTGCCAAAGGGTGGGATGTCTTGGATTGAATTGTGTCCCCCCAAAAATATGTGTAGCCATGTGGCTGGGCCATGGTTCCCAGTATCTTGTGACTGTCCTCCATTTTGTGGTTTTCCCATGCTGTATGTTAAAGGATTAGGGTGGGACTGTAAATCCCTTTATAAAATCACCTCCATGCTCCACTGTAAAGGGAGTTTCCCTGGAGTCTGGCTTGCCCCACCCTTAATCCTTTCAGCCAGCAAGAGATAGAAGGAAAGAAAAGCAAGCAGAGAATTGGGAACCTCATACCGTCAAGAAAGCAGCACCAGGAGAAGAGCGCGTCCTTCAGACGTGAGGTTCGTGCGCCAAGGTGCTCCCTGGACAAAGACTGATGGAATACCAGACTTTCCTCCAGAGCCGACAAGGTGGAAAGCCTTCCCCTGGAGTGGACACCCTGAATATGGACTTGCAGCCTACCGGACTGTGTAAGAATAAACCTTCTTTTGTTATAGCCATCCACTCTGTGTTATTTCTGTTAGAGCAGCCCTAGCTGACTGAAGTAACAGCATAAAATGAAAATTCCAGAACATTTCATTGTGTTCTTAAGGACTCTGTATATGGGTCAAGAGGTAGACATGAGAATAGAACAAGGGGCCACTGCATGTTTTAAAGTCAGGAAAGGTGTTGCGTCAGGGCTGTATCCTTTCACCATACATTTTCAATCTGTAGGCTGAGCAAATAATCTGAGACACTGGATTATACAAAGAAGAACAAGGCAGCTGGATTGGAGGATGACTCATTAACAACCAGTGTTACACAGACAACACCACCTTACTTGCTGGAAGTGAAGAAGATTTGAAACACTTGCTGATGAAGACCAAGAACCACAGCCTTCAGTATGGACCGTACCTAAACAGCAAGAAAACAAAAATCTTCACAACTGGACCAGTAAGCAACATTGTCATAAATAAAGGATTGAAGTTGTCAAGGATTTCATTTTACTTGGGTCCACAATCAATGCCCATGGAAGCAGCAGTGAAGAAATCAAAAGATGTATTGTGTTAGGAAAATCTGCTACAAAGGATCTCTTTAAAGTATTGAAAAGTAAAGATGTCACCTTAAAGATTAAAGTGTGCCTGACTCAAGCCATTGTATTCTCAGTTGCATCGTACATGTGGAAAAGCTGGACAATGAACAAAGGAGACAGAAGAAGAAGTGATGCCTTCGAACTGTGGTGTTGGAGAAGAATGTTAAATGTACCAAACCAAAACCAAACTCACCACCGTTGAGTTGGATCAGAGTAGAACTGCCCGAGTTTCCAAAGAGCACCTGGTGATTTGAACTGTTGACCTTTTGGTTAGCAGATGTAGCACTTAAACCACTATGCCACCAGTGTTTCCTTGAATGTAGCTTGGACCACCAAAAGAACAAACATCTGTTCTGGAAGAAGTACAACCAGAGTGCTCCTGGGAAGCAAAGATGGCAAGACTGCATCTTACATACTTTAGACACATTATCAGGAAGGATCAGTCCCTGGAGAAGGACATCAAGCTTGGTAAAGTAGAGGGTCAGTGAAAAAGGGGAAGACCCTCGACAAGACAGACTGACACAGTGGCCACAACAATGGGTTTAAGCAGAAAAACGATTGTGGATATGACACAAGACCAGGCTGTAGTTTGTTCTGTTGTGTATAGAGTTGCTATGAGTCAGAACCAACACAACAGCACCTTACAACAACAACAGCAACACATGTGCACAGGCCTATTCCAAGTGGTCCCAAAGTCCTGATCCATGCCACACCAAAAAAACAAACCCACTGCTGTTGAGTCAGTTCCAACTCATAACAACCCTGCATATAGGACAGAGTAGAACTGCCCCATAGAGTTTCCAAGGAGCACCTGGCAGACTCAAACTGCTGACCTTTTGGTTAGCAGACATAGCACTTAACCCACTATGCTACCAGGGTTTCTCTGATGCATGCCAGTTAAAGTTAAATGTATATGCCCCTCATCCTCAACATGTATTTTCCAATACTCTTCCCAATCTTTTGTTTGTTATATAGTGGTATCCATCACACCAAAGGACACAGTCTTAACATAGAATTTTGTACAAGTGTGCTGGTAATTCAGATGGTATCATGGATTGACTTGTATCCACCAAAAAATGTGTGTAGACATTTGGCTAGATCATAATTCCTGGTATTGTGTGATATTTCTATATGCAGTAAACCCTCCCCCTATGATGTTAATGAGGACAGATGGGCAGCAGTTGTGTTGGTGGGGCAAGACTCACTGTGTAAGACTGTAGGGTGCCAGAGGCGGAGTCAAGATGGCAGACTAAGCACATGTCTCCTTATATGTCTCTGGAAACCAAGACCTGAACTGATAATCAAACAGAGCCTTCTGGTCACCTAGTGAGCCTCCAGGAAACAGCACAGGGCTGTTAATTTGGACTTCATACCACTGAACGAAAAACCTCCTCTCTTTCACTGACTCCCACTCCTGGCTAGCCCTGGCTCTCACGGACTGAAGCTAAACACACCATTGTGACTTTTTTTTCTCTGTTTTGGCTGGCGGGCGGAGCTGGGTCTTGCCTAGCGGCTAGACTCAGACGCACTGCTGGGGGAATAGGCAGGCGAAATTCCCATATTTTGAGAGCCAGGCTTAGATCTCTGTTAATCTAGCCTCTTTGGGCCTGTCTTTTTATCACTGCCACAGCGTGGTTTGTACAGAACCGCACTGCCAGAGTGTGGGACGCTATGTTGGATACGGAAATTTTAGCGGGACCTAATTCTTAGCCTAGGAACCAGCACCTGCAAACAGGACAGTGATTCTCTGACAGAAAAGCAGTAATTTACACAGTGTCACCTACGGTGGGGGCCTGACAACAGAGGCAGAGGAATCACTACCTCTTGGTACCGTTAGACCCTCTATCTGCTGCCTGTGTGGAGGGTGCCTTCTTGGATACAGTGGCTGCAGCCGGACTTATTTCTTAGCTTGGGAGCCAGAACCTGTCCACAGGAGAGCGCTTTTCTACCACAAAAGCAGTAGTTTACACAGTGTCGCTTAAGGCTGGGCCATGTCAGCAGAGGCCAACAGGGCAGCAGCATTGCTGTATTCTGAACTAGTTTGTATCATCTGGGGCTGGATATAGAGGTGCTTACTTTGCCAGTTGGGAAGAGGGACCTCTACACCTGAAAACCTGACTGACATGGGAAGTGGTCAGATACCTTTTGCTTTACATTTTAAGACAGCCTAGAGAAACATCTACAGTCCATCCCAACAGTATATTTTCGAGCTTCTACTTACTCACATAGGACCCAAAAAGCAACAGACACTTGTGGCATAAAAGAAATCACCCATGGCTTGAGAAGGCTCCCAAACAAAGCAACCAAGGAGTTTTCCAGATGAAGAAACTTTTATGAAATCATCAGAAGGTGAATACAAAATGAGTATATACAGACCCCTTCTAGACCTTATACAAAATGCAGCAGAACAAAAAGAAAAATTAAAAAAGCTGTTCAATCTGATGGAACACCAGTACTCTGAAATCCAGCAGATCAAGAACAAAATCAAAGACATAGAAACTTCCATTCAAAGCCAAGAAAACAGAATGGAACAAATGGAAAAAAGAATTTCTGACTTGGAAGACAGAGCTACTAATGCCAGCATCTATGAGCAGAATTCAGAAAAAAGAAGCAAGAAAAATGAAGAAGCATTAAGAAGCATGTGGGACTCTATTAAGAGGAACAACCTTTGATTAATTGGAGTCCCTGAACAGGATGAGACACCTGAGAACACAGAGAGTATCATTGCTGAGCTGCTGACAGAAAAACATCCCAGAAATCATGAAGGAAGAGAATGTAGACATCTCAGATGCATATCATATGCCACCCAATATAGATCTTAAAAGAAAGACTCTAAGACATATTATAATCAAGCTCAACAAAATGAAAACTAAGCAGCAACTCTTAAAAGCAGCATGACTCAAAGCAAAGCTAACATTCAGAGGGAAATCCTGTAGGCTTTTGTCAGATTTCTCAGCAGAAACCATGCTGGCACAGAGACAGTGCCATGACACATTCAAAGCCTTGAAGGAGAAGAACTTCCAACCAAGAATTATATATCCTGCAAAACTGTCTTTCAAATATAAAAATGAAATTAAGACATTCCCAGATAAACAGAAACTCAGAGACTTTATAAAAACCAAACCAAAACTACAAGCAATAGTGAAAGAAGTTCTTGGCTTTGGCTTAGAGGAACAAAACCACTAACTTTATATTTTAGAACGACACACTACTCAGAACTCTACTCAGTTAGGGAAGGCTCCAAAGTCAATAACAGCTTTAGTACTGAAAGAAGCAATCCAGTGATTATCATGAAAACTATGGTGCCATCATGTTAAAAAGAGGGAGGTACCACAGTCGTTATAGTCCTTCCAGATGGAGAGGAAGATGAAAAGACTGGTAGTAATGAAAATTGGGTTTATATATAGTTTATTAAGGGGGACCATAGGGGCAGCTGCAACACACAACAAAGATGTATCATACCATTTCAAGAAATGTAATACAGGAGTCTCAACAACTACAAAAACAGCTCTGAAAAAGGTGAAAAATCGGCTCACAAAAAAGAATGTCCCAGAACAGACTAATAAGAACAACAGAGAAAACATCAACACAAAAATAAATCTATCACAATGGCAGCAGTGAACACATACCTATCAATAATTACATTGAATGTGAATGGACTGAATGCTCCAGTAAAGAGACATCAAGTGATATCTTGGATCAAAAGACATGACCCATCCATATGTTGTATACAAGAAACGCACTTGAGACCTAAAGATAAGAACAAACTGAAAATTAAAGGATGGAAGAATATATATCAAGCTAACAATGAACAAAGAAGAACAAGGGTGGCAATTCTAATCTCAGACAAAATCAATTTTAATGTCAAATCCACCATCATGGACAAAGATGGGCATTACTTATTGCTGAAAGGTTTAGTACACAAGCAAGACTTAACTATCTTAAATATTTATGCACCTAATATCAGAGCACCTAAATATATCGAAGAAACACTGACTATACTAAAAAAAGAGTTAGATCACTCCACTGTAATAGTGGGAGACTTCAACACTCCACTCTGAATACTGGAAAAATCATCTAGAAAAAAGCTCAGTAAAAATACAGAAGACATCATTGCCACAATTAACCAACTAAACTTCATGAATATATACAGAACCTTCCACCCATCAGCAGACAACTAAACCTTCTTCTCCAGTGCACATGAAACATTCTCCAGAATGGACCATATGTTAGGACATAATACAATTCTCAACAAAATCCATACCATTGAATTACTGCAAAGCATCTTCTCAGATAATAAAGCCATCAAAGTCAAAATCAATAGCAGAAAAAACATAGAAAGTGGAACTCTTGGAAACTGAACAATATCTTGCTCAAAAAAAAATTGGTTATAGAAGAAATCAAGGATGAAATAAAGAAATTCATGGATTCCAATGAGAATGAAAACACTTCCTACCAGAACCTGTGGGATACAGCCAAAGCAGTGCTCAGAGGTCTGTTTATCTCCATAAACACACACATCTGGAAAGAAGAAAGAAACCAAATCAAGAAACTAACCCTACAGCTTGAACAAGAAGAGAGAGAACAGAGGAACCCCTTAGGCACCAGAAGAAACCAGATCATAAAGTTTAGAGCAGAGCTAAATGAATTAGAGAATAGAAAAACAACTGAAGAAATTGAAAAGACCAAAAGCTGGTTTTTTGAAAAGATCAACAAAATCGACAAACCACTGGCTAACTTTACTAAAGAAAAGCAGGAAAGAAAACAAATAACCCAAATTAGAAATCAGAGGTGAGTTGTCACAACAGACCGAACAGAAATAAAAAATGTCATACAGAATACTATGAAAGACTGTACTCTAACAAATTTGAAAACCTAGAGGAAATGGACAAATTCCTTGATTCATACCACCTACCCAAATTATCACAACGTGAAGCAGAACAACTTAATAAACCTATCACAAAGGAAGAGATTGAAAATGTCATCAAAATACTGCCAACCAAAAAAAAGCCTGGGCCCAGATGGCTTCACTGCAGAATTCTACCAAGCTTTCAGAGAAGAGTTATCTCCAATACTACTGAGACTATTTCACAGTATAGAAAGGGATGGAGTACTTCCAAACTCATTCTATAAAGCCAGCATAACCCTGATACCAAAGCCAGGGAAAGACCCAACCAAAAAGGAGAACTACAGATCGATATCACTCATGAATCTAGATGCAAAAATCTTCAACAAAATTCCTTGGCAATAGAATACAACAACATATCAAGAAAATAATCCATCATAACCAAGTGGGATTCATATCAGGGATGCAAGGCTGGTTCAACATCAGAAAAACAGTTAATGTGATTAACCACATAAATAACACAAAAGACAAGAATCACCTAATTTTGTCCATTGATGCAGAAAAGGAATTTGATAAAGTCCAACACCCATTCGTGCTAAAAACTGCTAGCAAAATAGGCATAGATGGAAAATTCCTCAACGCAATAAGGGCCATTATACAAGCCAATTGCCTACGTCATCCTGAATGGAGAGAGACTGAAAGACTTTCCCTTGAGAAGAGGAACCAGACAAGGATGCCCACTCTCACCTCTCCTATTCAACATTGTACTAGAAGTTCTAGCCAGAGCGATTAGACAAGACCAAAAAATAAAGGGCATCTTCAGCTGCAAAGAAGTCAAAATCTCCCTGTTTGCACATGATATGATTGTCTATGCAGAGAATCCCAAAGAATCTCTAAGTAAACCACTCAAACTGATAGAAGACTTCAGCAAAGTCTCAGGATACAAGATAAACATAAGTAAAGTAGTAGGATTCCTTTATACCAACAACGAGACTGTTAATGAAGACATCATCAAATCAATACTATTTACTGTAGCCCCTAAGAAGATAAAGTACCTAGGAATTAATCTAGCCAGAGAAATAACAGACCTTTACAAAGAGAACTACAAGCCCTTACTACAAGAAACTAAGAGAGACTTAGATAAATGGAGAAACCTACCCTGCTCATGGATAGGAAGACTTAACATTGTGAAAATGTCTATTTTACCCAAAGCAATTTACTTATATAATGCAATCCCAATACAAGTTCCAGCATCATTTTTTAATGAGATGGAGAAACAAATCACCAATTTTGTTTGGAAAAGGAAGAAGCCCTGGATAAGCAAGGTACTACTAAAGAAGAACACACTGGGAGGCCTCTCATTACCCGACCTGAGAACATACTACACTGTCACAGTGGTCAAAACAGCCTGGTACCGATACAAGAAGAACAGACAGATCGATCAATGGAACAGAATTGAGACACCAGAGATGACACCATCTGCCTTTGAACGGTTGATATTCGACAAAAGCCCTAAGACATTAAACTGGGGTAAAAACAGTATCTTCAACAAATGGTGCTGGCAAAATTGGATATCCATCTGCAATAAAGTGAAACAAGACCCATATCTTACACCTTATACAAAAACCAACTCCAGCTGGATAAAAGACCTAAATATCAAATCTAAAACGATAAAGCTCATCCAAGAAAAGATAGGAACAACTATGGAAGTTATAATACACAGTGTGAACAGACGTCAAAATCTGTCAAACGAACCACAATCAACAGAGAAAACAGATAAATGGGAACTATTAAGAATCAAACACTACTCAGCAGGAACGGATGCTCACCGAGGACCAAAATGACATGTGGTAAAGACAACCTAGAAGACAGAGAGACCCACAAGAGTGAGTGCCTACAGTGACTTGGGACCAGAAGAACCAGATGGTGCCCAGCCACCACCAGTGATAGCCACGATGGAGCTCACAGAGAGGAGTCTCACTGGCAACACAAGAATAAAAAGGGGTGCATCTTGAGATCTCCACTAAAAGACCTCAATTGATGGTCCAGCGGTTTCAGGGTTTCCCTGAGAGCATGGCCCCCGGTCCTGATGCTGCCCTTACCCATAAATTATAACGAAGGTCCATTCTTTGGACAGGAATGGATTGGACTTGGCAATGCAGAGTGACCATATATTGGATGCACTTTATGGTTCTATACATCTATAGGATATCATCCTGCTGACCTCTGGCTGGAGGAAGGAGAGTGGGTGGAGAGGAGGGGAAAGGAGGCTGTTGGGAGGATGAGACATGTATGGAGCAGAGAGGAATAGTGTGCTGTCACCGGACAGGGAGAGCAGTAGAAGCTGCATATAGGTGGGCATGTAAATTTATACGGGAATGTACGTTTTCACTCAGTCATGTTAAATGAAAAAAAAAAAAGAATCAAACACTTTTGCTCATCCAAAGACTTTATTAATAGAATTAAAAGGCCACCTACAGAATGAGAAAAAATATTTGGCAACTCTATGTCAGACCGATGCCTGATCTCTATAATCTATAAGATACTACAAAATATCAATAAGAAGAAGATAAATCATCCAGTTAAGTGATGGGCAAAGGAGATGGAGAGACATTTCTCTAAAGAGAAGATGCAGGCAGCCAAAAAACACATGCAGTCATGTTTACGATCTTTAGTTATTAAAGAAATTCAAATCAAGACTACAGTGAGATACCATCTCACCCCAAAAAGGTTGGCCATGATCCAAAAAAACACAAAACAACAAATGCTGGAGAGGCTGTGGAGAAAGTGGAACTCTTCTACACTGTTGGTGGGGTTGCAAAATGGTCCAGCCTCTTTGGAAAGCAATCTGGTGCTTCCTTAAAAAAATGGATATAGATATACCATTTGACCCAGTAATTCCACTACTTGGAATACATCCTACAGAATCAAGGCCTTTCACACCAACAGACACACGCACAAGAATGTTTATCATAGCACAGTCCACGACAGCAAAAAGATGGAATCAACCCAGATGCCCAACAACAGAGGAATGGATAGGTAAACTATGGTATATATACTCAATGGAGCACTATGCAATGATAAACAATAATGATGATTCCAGGAAACATCTCATAACCTGGTTTCAACTGGAAGACATTACGTTGAATGAAAGTAGTCAGCAACAAAAGGACAAATATTGTATGAGACCTCTATGATAAGATCTCAAAAACAGACTTACGTATAGAAGAAAGGACTCTGACCGCTGCAAGGGAGGAGAGGGTTTAGATTAGATAGTTGCTGGAAATCTGGTTAGATGAAATCGGTGATAGCACACATTAGAAACAAGAACAATATTAAGTGGACTTCAGCATAACTTGAATACTCCTTCCATCTTAACCCAATATTGCAAGGATAGAGTAGCTGGGGCAGGGGGCAGGGGACCATGCTCTTAGGCAAAATCGAGGCCAATTGGCACAACTAGCATTTTGCTAAGAGGTCTCTCTGCACCCCACATTGGTGAGTGGCATCTGGGGTCTTAAACGCTGCCAAGCTGCCATCTGAGGACACAGCAAATGGTCTCAATTCAGCAGGAATGGATGCTCACCGAGGACCAAAATGATGTGAGGTAAAGATAATGCAGAAGATAGAGAGACCCACATGAGTGGGTGCCTACATCAACTTGGGACCAGAAAAACCGGATGGTGCCCAGCCACCACCCGTGATAGCCACGATGGAGCTCACTAAGTTGAGTCTCACTGGCAACACAAGAATAAAAAAGGGTGCACCCTGAGATCTCCACTAAAAGACCTCAATTGCTGGTCCAGCAGTTTCGGGGTTCCCCTGGGAGCAGGGCCCCTGGCCCTGATGCTGCCCTTGCCCATAAATCATAACGAAGTTCCACTCTTCAGACACGAATGGATTGGATTTGGTGATGCAGAGTGACCATATATTGGATGCACTTTATGGTTCAATGCATCTATAGGATATCATCCTGCTGACTTCTGGCTGGAGGAAGGAGAGTGGTGGAGAGGAGGGGAAAGGAGACTGTTGGGAGGATGAGACATGTATGGAGCAGAGAGGAATAGTGTGCTGTCACCAGGCAGGGAGAGCAGTGGAAGCTGCATATAGGTGGGCATGTAAATTTATATGGGAAAGTACATTTTCACTCAGTCATAAAAAAAAAAAAAAAAGACTGTATGGTGTCTTGAGGCAGCCTCTTGAGATATAAAAAAAAGAAGCTAGCACAAAGATTTAGGGACCTCATACCACCAAGAAAGCAGTGCCAGATGCAAAGTGTGTCCTTTGGAAAGGATCTGGCATCCCTGTGCCTCAGAAGCTGCCATTCCAGAGAAAGATTGATGAGAAACAGCTTCATCCAGAGCCCACGGAGCAAAACACTTCCCCAGGAACTGATGACCTGAATCTGGAGTTCTAGCTTACTGGCTGTGAAAGAATAAATTTCTCTTTTTAAATCCATCTCCTTGTTGTATTTCTGTTACAGCAGTACTAGATGACTGAGACAGATGGGTGAGATAACAATTGTTTCTTAAGGTAACTGTTGCATCACCTGTTACGTACTCTAGCCAATAATACTTAAGTCCAGTCAAGCGTTTGGATCTACTTATACTTTACAGAAATATGGAGAAAAGACCAACATGCTAACCACCACCACAGGAAGCAGACTCAGAAGGTGGAATATTCTCCAGAGCAACTGGCCCTGTCTCTTTAACAAATCAGTTTCATGAAAAGGGGGACTTCTTGAGATTAAAAGAGGCTTAAGGGACATAATAAATAAAAGGATACAGTATGTGTTTCTGGATTGGATCTGATTTGGAAAACCAGACATTATTGAGGTAATTAGGAACATTTGAATATGGAATGTATATTCGATGATATTAAGAAATCGTTCATTTTGTTAGATGTGTTTATCTTAATTCGGCTGTGTTGTGAACACAAATATTATATTTAAGGTTGAGATATCAAGACATCTGGAATTCTAAATTTTTTAAATACAGTTTTAATTAGTTTTTTAATTGTGCTTTAGCGGAAAGTTTATAAAGTTAGTTTAGTAAAGTTTAGTAAAGTTAGTTTCTCATACAAAAATTTATACACATATTGTTGTGTGACCCTAGCTATTATTCCTGTAATGTGACAGCACACTCCCTGTGTCCACCCTGGGTTTCTTGTGTGCATTCAACCAGCTCTTGTCCCTTGCTGCCTTCTCATCTTACCTCCGGACAAGAGCTGCCCATTAGTCTCATGTATCTACTTGAAACAAGGCGCATTAAATATTTTTTAAATGATGGCAAAATAAAGCCATTTTTACTCAAACAAAAGCTCAGAGTTTATAATGTATATAGTTTCAGTGAAGGATTCCTAAGGAGTGTATGTCAGGGTGAAAGAAACTAAACACTGAGAAGCAAGAGTGAAGAGTATACAAATAAACTGGGAAGGACTTAAGTGAATTTAAATAGATGCTGACTGTGTAAAGCAATACTAATAAGTAACATTGATGAATCTGGAGATATAAAAACAGATTCAGCTGAATGCTGGACATACAAACACACAAGACGGAAGAAAGGTGATCAGTATGGTAGCAACTGGAGGTCCTTCCTGCCCTGAAAGAAGATATAGAAATTAAGCAACCTGAGACTTTGTTAAGTATGAATGTTAAAATATAAGGGTATTAAAAATAAAGGAAGGTATATACTAAAATGATATAAATAGTGTAAGTTTAAAATTACTAGAAGCCTGCAACAGTGGGCTCAAACATACCAATAATTGTGACAACGGCCCAGGACGAGGCAATGTTTTGTTTTGTTTTTAAATCATAAAGCTGTCAGGAGTTGGAGCCAACTCAGTGGCAGCCAACAACAGAGAGGAAAGAAAGAAAAAAAGAAAATCGCAATCATTACAAAAACACAAACTGAAAGTAGAAAGAAGCAGCATAGGAAAAATCACAAAACAAAGGAAGATAATAGAAATTAATCCAAATATATCACTAATTACAATGAATATACTTTTTCCATCTTCTCAAGGATTGCTAGGTTGGATTTTTTTTTAAATCTTACTATATGCTATTTACTAGAACACATTTTACAAAAAGGCACAATAACACTGAAAATAAATAAATGCAAAGTGTCATACCAGATACTCTCCCCCCCCAAAAAAACTAGTTAGGTTAGATTACTAGAAATGCAGAGGATCTCTATATAACTATATAAGGTAAAATTCACAAAGCATATTTAATAGTTCTAAATTAGTATGTATAATAGTATAATAGTAATATAGTCTAAAATATAAGAAACAAAAATTGACAGAATTATAAAGGGAAATTTACAATTCCCAATGATAGCAAGAGATTTTAATTACACCTCTCTCAAATTTCTAGATTAAGCAAATAAGAAATGGAAGATTAGCACATTATAAATAATTGATTTTGCATCCAGCTATTAAGGAATTCACATTCCTGTCAAGTACATGCAGAACATTTACAAAAACTGCAGTAATTGACTATTGCTATGTACTAGTACACAAAATGTCACAACAAATTGCAAAGAATTATTATTATGTAAGACAATGTACTTGGACTACAAGGCTTAAGTTAGAAGTCAATAATAAAGAGATTCTTTTAAAGCTCTGTATGTTTGTAAATTAAACACGCACCTACATCGTTTTAGATGATCATAGGTCTAGTGAATATTACAGCAAAGATTCTACCTCTGTGACAGCAGCAGTTGGAGTCAGGACAAGATTAAGTTTACTGTAGTCCACAGTCATTATCCAAGATCCACTTGGCTTTTGCATAGCACAAACTGGTGAATTAATGGGATGTGATAGGTATCACGAGTCCTTGATGTCTTTGATAGGGAAAGTTATCTTTACAGTTCCTGCAGGCATGTAGTATTGTTTTAGTTAACAATCTAATCTTTGTCAGAAAGGGAAGTTCCAGAGTCTTCCACTTTGCCTGCCTATGTGTCATACCCAAGATGGGGATTCTGCCAGTTATGAAATAGATCTATTACAATTATACAGTTAGGAATCAGGGAATAACTACAAGCTGAGCTTGTAGGCAAGCTAGGCCACCTGTGAGTCAGACTTGCACTTGGACTCCATCTGTCACCTAATCACCATAACCACCATGATCAATTAACTATCACTAAAGATTTATGCAGGCCAAGGCATTCTGATTACTAAAAATTTCTTACTTCCCTTTATGGTCTATGTGCCCATCTTTGACAGTTAAGCTTCCACTTGGCCTCTGTTACTCTGGGATCCCACCATACTCAGTGAAATCGGGAAGCCCACCTTAAAGGTGGTATCCCTTACAATCGTGCCTGGTTTATGAAAGAGAGCAACTACAAAAGTCTTCAAGAATGTGGATGCTCCCTCACTGAGGCATTTCTTAATGCCTCGATAAAGGGAGTGTCTTCTGGGCCTTTATACGGAATGTACTTAGGGAATGGGTGTACAGGTTACTCATGATAAATCCAATCCAATATCCATATCTCCCTAAGCCTGTAAATTTCCTCCTCTGTATGATGCCAGGGAAGATCTGCCACTTTAGCCTCATTACATTAAATTAACTCATTAAATACTGAGTTCAAATTTAAATCAACTGACCAAATAAGTGGTTAGAGCCACTTCCAGCTGCTCAAGCCAACATAGTATATCCAGAATTCTGATAAGTACAACACGTAAGAACTTGCCAAGATTGCCTTACTTATTCAATTTTCAGGTTGAGTGAATAATACAGAAGGTGGCTATGTGAAGAAGAAGACAGCATCAGCACTGGAGGAAGACTTATTGGCCTGAGATATGCACATGACACAGCCTTGCCTGCTGAAAACGAAAGCACTTACTGAGGAAGGTCAAAGACTAGAGCGCTTAGTATAGATTATGTGTGAACATGAAGAAAACAAAAATCCTTACAGTTGGACTGATAAAATATAACATCATGATAAATACAGAAATAATTGAAGTTGTCATCAATTTAATTCTGCTTCAGCAATTGATGTCCATGCAAGCAGCAATCAAGAAATCAAATAACAAATACAGCTGAAAGAGACAAAAGATGACTTTAAATAAATGAAAAGGCGTTCATGGATTAGAAGACTTAATATTGTTAGATGTCAATACTGCCCCAAATGATCTATAGATTCAACAGGATTCTGATCAAAGTTCCAACAGACTAATTTACATAAATGGAAAAACCAATGCTCAACTGTATATGGAATGGCAAGAGGCCCCCGAATAGCTACAGCAATACTGAAGAAGAACAAAGTAGGAGGACTCACACTTCCTGATTTTAAAACATCTACAATAATCAAAACAGCTTGGTACTAGTCAAGATACATAAACCAGTGGAATAGCATTGAGTCCAGAAAGAAATCCACATTATCTATGGTCACCTGATTGTTGATAGGGATGTTAAGTCCATTCTGTAGGGAAAGAAGCATCTCTTTAATAAATGATTTTGGGAAAATTGGATTTCCACATGCAGAAAAATAAAACAGGATCCATGCTTCATACCATGCAGAAAAACAATTCTGAAATGGATTAAGGACCTAAATATTAAAAGCAAAGTCATAAAATTATTAGAAGTGCCAGGGCCATGTTGTTAAACCCAGACTTCCTTTTAACAATGGATTATCTAATATAATAACAAAAGCACAAAAAGCAAAAGACAAATGGGCATCATTAAAATTTAAAACTTTTTTTGTAATTTACAGAAAAGTAAAAAGACAAGCCACCAACTAGGACAATACCTTCAGAAACTACATTTGATAAGAATCTAATGACTTCAATGACTTAATAGCAAAAAGACAGCCCAATCAGACAATGGGACTTAGACATTTCACCAAAGAAGACATTCAAATGGGCACCAAACACATGAAAAAGATGTTCAATGTCATTAGCCATCAGAGAGATACAAATCAAAACTACAGCAAGTCCCCATTTCATCCCAAGAAGGCAAAAGTAAAAAAAAAAAAAAAAAAGAGGAAGTAGCATGTTGACCAGAATGTGTGGAAACTGAAACCCTTGTCCATCACTGGTGGGAATGCAAAACAGTACAGTCATTACGGAACAGTGCAGTAGTTCCCCAAAAAACTAAAAATAGAACTACCATATGACCTAGCAATTAAACTGCTAGTAATATACTTGAGGGACTTGAAAGTAGCAGAGCAAACAGATACATGTACACCAGTGTTCACTGATGAATTACCCACAATAGCCAAAGGTGGGAATAACCTAAATGCCCATCAACAAATGAATAAATAAACAAAATATTGTATATACATGCAATGGAACACTGTTTAGCTAGAAAGAGAGATGAAGTCAAGGTACATGCTACAATATGAATTGAGCCTGAAGATCACTAAGTGAAAGCCCATTACAAAGGAGAACTATTGCATTACCTCACTTATATAAAAAGACAAGAACAGGCAAATGTACAGAAACTAAATTTATTAGTGTACCAGGGGTAAGAGTACTGAGTTTTAGTTTACAGTGATGGAAAATGACATTAACTTGTATAGCTAATTAATGTAATTGCTATCAATACATTTTGCCAAGCCAGCCAAGTGCCAAGTTGAAGTGGCAACAGTGGTGGGATGGATAGATTTAGAAAACAACAACAAAAAAGAACAGCTACTGTATTTTCTTATATACAACCAAACACCTTATGGGATTTGGTTTCTTGGTTTGGAGGTTTAGGGCCATGGATTTATGGGACATCCCAGTTGTGTTTTTTTTTTTTTTTTTTTTCAGTTGATTTGGTCTAATATCATGTTTAGTGCTTCTATTCTATCCTACCTCCTAGTTCATCGCATTGTACCTGGGGTCTTAAAAGCTTCCCAGTGGCCATCCAGGGTATCATAACTGGGCTCCATTCAACTGGAACAGCAGAAAAAGAAGAGTCAGGAATGGGAGGAAGAAACAGAATGTATGGCTAATTGCCTTCATGAACAACTGGCCTCTTTGCTATGAGACCAGAAGGAACTGGAAACAGAGCCAACTACCGTTACTGCACATTTAGTTCAAAGACTGTAGAGAAGAATCCTTACCAAAAGGGAGAAAAACACAGAACAAATTTTCAAATTATCACAGAACCCAGATTTTCTGAAGCAGCAGAGGCTAGCTGAACTCAAACTAAACTATTGCTCTGAGATAATCTTTAACCTTAAACCAAAAATATCCCCCAAAAATCTATGACTAGCAGAGGAACATTGATATAATTCCAGAAGATGAGTCCTGCAGGTTGGAAGGCACTCAAAATAAGACTGGGGGAAGAGCTGTCTCCTCAAAGTACAGTTGATCTTAATGACATGGATGGAGAAGAACTTTAGGGATCTATATTTGTTGATGTGACATGACTCAAAATGAGAAGAAACAGCTGCAAACATCTGTTAATAATCAGGATGTGAAATAAAGTATGTATCTAGGAAAACTAGAAGTTGTCCAAAATAAAATGGAATCCATAAAAATGAATACCCTAGGCATCAGTAAGCTGAGATGGACTGATATTGGCTATTTTGAATCAGATAATCATATGTGTATACTCTGCTGGTGTCATGGATCGAATTGTGTCCCTCCAAAAATATGTGTAGCCATGTGGCTGGGCCATGATTCCCAGTATTTTATGATTGTCGTGCATTTTGTGATTTTCCTATGCTGTATGTTAAAAGATTAGGATGGGACTGAAAATCCCTTTGTAAGATCACCTCCCTGCTCCACTGTAAAGGGAGTTTCCCTGGAGTGTGGCTTGCCCCACCCTTAATCCTTCCATTCTACAGAGAGATAAAAGGAAAGGCAAACCAGCAGAGAATTGGGAACCTCACATCATCAAGAAAGCAGCACTGGGAGAAGAGCATGTCTTTCAGACCTGAGGTTCCTGTGCCAAGATGCTCCCTGGATAAAGACTTGCAATACTGGACTTTCCTCCAGAGCTCACAAAAGGAAAGCCTTCCCCTGGAGCAAACATCCTGAATTTGGACTTGCAGCATACCGGACTGTATAAGAATAAACTTTCCTTTGTAAAACCATCCACTCTGTGGTATTTCTGTTAGAGCAGCACTAGCTGACTAAAACAGCTGGGAATGACCAATCGAAGAGGAATGGCTATGCATTCATCATCAAAAATACCATTTCATGATCTATCCTGAAGTACAACATTGTCAATGATATGATAATATTAATATGCCTACAAGGAAGACCAATTAATATGATTATTATTCAAATTTGCACATCAACCACAAATGCTAAAGATGAGGAAATTGAAATTTTAACCAACTTCTGCAGACTATAATGGTCACGCTTGCAATCAAGATGCATTGATAATTACTGGTCATTGGAACTTGAAAGTTGGAAACAAAGAAGAATTGGTAGTTGGAAAATACAGCCTTGGTGACAGAAATGACACTAGAGATCACATGATACAATTTTGCAAGACCAAAGACTTATTCATTGCATATACCTTTTCACAACAACATAAACATATACATGTGGACCTCACTGGATGGAAAATGCAAGAATCAAAGAGAAAAGAGATGGCAAAGAAACTCATCAGTCAGAACAAAGCTAGGGTTGACTGCTAAACAGGACATCAATTGCTCATATGCAAGTTCAAGTCAAAGCTGAAGAAAATTAAACAAGTGCATAAGAACCAAAGTTTGACCTTGAGTATATGCCACCTGAATTTAGAAAGCACCTCAAGAACAGATTGGATGCATTGAATACTAAAGACCAAAGACCAGAAGAGTTGTGAGATGACATCAAGGACATCATTCATGAAGAAAGCAAAAGGTCAGTCACTAAAAAGACAGGAAAGAACAAAAAGACCAAAACAGGTATCAAAAGAGACTCTGACACTTGCTCTTGAATGCTGAGTAGCTAAAGCAAGTGGAGGAAATGATGACATAAAAGAGCTTAACAGGAAACTTCAAAGGGCAACTCAAGAAAACAAAGTATTAAAATGAAATGTGTAAAACCTGGTTGCCATGAGTCAGATCCGACTCGACGGCCCGTGGCTTGGCAGGCAAGACCTGGAGTTAGAAAACCAAAAGGGAAGAACACACTGAACATTTCTCAAGTTGAAAGAACTGAGGAAAAATTTCTAGCCTTGAGTTAAAATATTGGAGGATTCTATGGGCAAAAGATCTGGCAATCTACTCCTGTAAAGATTATAGCTCAGGAAACCCTATGTCCAGTATAGTTACTACAAGTCAGAATTAACATGTCAGCACCAAGCAAAAACAATGGGCAGAATATTAAACAATGCAAGAAGCACTAAAAGAAGATGGAATGAATATACCACCTCTCCATACCAAAAAGAATTGGTAGACATTCAACAATTTCAGGAGGTAGCACATAATCAAAAACTAATGGTACTGAAGGAAGAAATCTAAGCTGCACTGCAGACACTCAAAAAACAAGCTTCCAAGACATGAACAGATACCAGTTGGAATACCAATTAAGATGATTCAACAAATGGATGCAAATGCTGGAAATGCTACCTGGCCAACTGTTTTAGTCAGCTAGGCTGCTGTTAACAGAAATACCACAGAGTGGATGGCTTTAACAAAAGAAGATTTATTCTTACATAGTCCGGTAGGCTGCACGTCCATATTCAGGGTGTCCGCTCCTGCTCCCTGGACAAAGACTGATGCAATACCGGACTTTCCTCCTGAGCCAACAAGGGGGAAAGCCTTCCCCTGGAGCGGACACCCTGAATATGGACATGCAGTCTACCAGACTATGTAAGAATAAACCTCCCTTTGTTAAAGCCATCCACTCTGTGGTATTTCTGTTAGAGCAGCCTTAGCTGACTAAAACCAACTGGAAGACATCCATATTTGTGCCCATTCCAAAGAGTGGTGATCCAACAGAATGCAGAAATTATTGAACAATACCATTAATATCATTCACAAGTAAAATTTAGCTGAAGATAATTCAAAAGCAATCGCAGTGATACAGCGACAGGAAGCTGCCAGCTATTCAAGCCAGATTCAGAAGAAGATGTGGAATGAGGGCTATCACTGCTGATGTCAGATGGATCTTGGCTGAAAGCAGACAATACCAGAAAGTTATTTACTTGTGTTTGAATGACTATGCAAAGGCATCTGACTGTGTGGATCATAACAAATAATGAATAACATGGTGAAGAGTGAGAATTCCAGAACATTTCATTGTGCTTATGCTAAACCTGTCCATTGACCAAAAGGCAGTTGTTCAAACAGTATAAGGGAACACTGCATGGTTTAAAATCAGGAAAGTGTGAATCAGGCTTGTATCTTTTCACCATACTTATTCAGTCTGTATGGTAAGCAAGTAATCTGAGAGGCAGGACAACGTGATGAAGAATAGCACATCATGACTGGAGAATAAAAAAAAACTCATTAACAACCTGCAATGTGTCCATGACATAACCCTACTCACTGAAAGTGAAGAGGACTTAAAATACTTACTGAGTAAAATCCAGTACTCATTACACTTCAACATAAAGAAAACAAATATCCTTACAACTATACCAATAAGCAACATTATGATAAGTGGAAAAAGATTAAAGTTGTCAAGGATTTTATTTTACGAGCTCTGACAATTCAGTCCACAAACTCAGTTCTAAGTACTACACACCAACACCAGCACCTAGTCCGCCCTTCAGAGCAATTTTGGCACTCTGTCTGGAACAGCCATCGTACATGGTAGCAAGGTGGCAAGTTTGCCTGTTTGTCTGTGAGGGAGTTTTTAGCCAGTAAACAAATAACTGTATTGGAACTCCCTACTCATCTGATTTGGCCCCCAGTGACTTTTTTCTTTACCTGATGATAAAGGAAATACTGAAAGGAAGATATTTTGATGACATTCAGGACATCAAGAGTAATACAATGACAGCTCTGATGGCCATTTCAGAAAAAGAGTTCCAGAATTGTTTTGAAGGGTGGACTAGGCACTGGTGTCAGCACATAGCTTCCCAAGGGGAGTACTTTGAAGGTGATGGTAGTGATCAGCAATGAGGTCTTACACAAAGACCTGCTTACAGGCTTTCAAGACCCCAGATGCCAAGCACCAATGTGAATGTGAAAAAATTTCTTTATAAACTATGTTAAGCAATTGAAATAGATGTTCCCTGAGATCATAGTCCCCACAGCCCTTCAGCCTAGTAATTTGGTCCCTCATGGAGTCTGGTTGTATCTGTGGAGCTTCCATGACCTAGCCTTGTACAACTTGTGCTGTCTTCCCTAATATTGCGTCTTACCCTTCACCAAAGTTATGATGGGTCTTTCTTAATGACGTGTCTAAAGTAAGCAATTTGAAGTCTTGCCATTCTCTCTTCTAAGGAGCATCCTGGTTGTATTTCTATTAACACTGATTTATTGACTCTTCTGTAGGTCCATGATATATTCAATATTCTTTGCCAAAAGTCACAATTTGGATGTACAAATTCTTATTCTGTATTTATTTACTTTTTACCCAATATTCCATGCATATGAGGTAATTAAAAAGACCATGGCTTTTGTCAGGTACACCTTAGTCAAAGCGTTATTTCTGACTTGTAGTAACTATATAGGACATAGGGTTTCCTGGGCTATAACTTTACAGAAGTAGATTGCCAGATCCTTTGCCCATAGAATCCTCCAATATTTTAACTCGAGGCTAGAAATTTTTCTTCAGTTCATTCAACTTGAGAACTGTTGAGTATGTTCTTCCCGTTTGGTAAAACTCCAGGTCTTACACATTTCATCCTTTTTCTAGGATGAGTTTACGAACTTAATTGGCAGTCCTCATACTTGGCTCTACAATCAGCAACAGTCAAGAAATCAAGCAACACATTGCACTGGGCAAATCTACTGCAAAAGATCTCTTTAAAGTGTTAAAAAGCAAAGACATCACTTTGAGGACTAAAAGTCAGGACCCAAGCCACTGGTGTTTTCATTTGCCTCATATGCATGTGAAGGCTGGGCAATGAATAAGGAAACCAGAAGAATAGATGCCTTTGAATTATGGTAAGGTGAAGAATATCGAATGTACCATGGATTGCCAGAAGAACAAACAAATCTGTCCTGGAATGTTCCTTAAAATCTGTCCAAATGTTCTTTAAAAGCAGGGATGGTAAGATGTCGTCTCACATACTTTGGACACGTTATCAGGAAGAACCAGTCCCTGGAGAAGGACATCGTACTTAGTAAAATAGATGGTCAGTGAAAAACAGGAAGACTCCCAGTGAGATATATTGATGCAGTGGCTGCAACAAAGGGCTCAAGCATAACAACTATGAGGATGGCACGGGACTGGGCAGTGTTGTAGTCAGCTAGGGCTGCTCTAGTAGAAATACCGGGTATTGCAACAGTCTTTGTCCAGGGAGCATCTTGGCGCAGGAACCTCAGGTCGGAAGGACGCGTGCTCTTCTCCCGGCGCAGATTTCTTGATGGTGAGAGGTTCCCAATTCTCAGCCTGCTTCCCTTTCCTTTTATCTCTTTCAGGATGAAAGGATTAAGGATGGGGCAAGCCATACTCCAAGGAAACTCCCTTTACAGTGGAGCAGGGAGGTGATCCTATGAAGGGATTTATGCCCCACTCTAATCCTTTAACGTACAAATAGGAAAACCACAAAATGGAGGACAGTCACAAGATACTGGGAATCATGGCCCAGCCACACGGCTACACATATTTGGGGGGGGGGGGACACAATTCAATCCTTGACAGGCAGTGTGTTGTTCTGTTGTACACAGTGTCCCCAAGTTGGAACCAACTTGATGGTATCTAACAGTTACAACATATAAAACAGAACTACATGTGATAAAATTGACAACACAACTAAAAAAACCCGGCAATTTATAGGGCAATGAGCTTATGTTAATTGGGGAAGAACAATCTGGGAAATGAGAAAGTTTACACAACTTGAATTTAATCAGCATCACTGAATTGCACATGTAGAAATTGTTGAATTGGCATACGTTGTGCTGTGTATACTCACAACACAAAGTAAAATAAATCTAACACCATATTTCAAGGGGGAAAGCTACTGCAAAAAACCTCTTTAAAGTTTTAAAGATAATACCTTGATGACTAAGGTGTACCTGACCAAAGCTGTGGTCTTTTTTTTTATTATTATTATGACTGAGTGAAAATGTACATTCCCATATAAATTTGCATGCCCACCTGTATGCAGCTTCCACTGCTCTCCCTGCCCGGTGACAGCACACTATTCCTCTCTGCTCCATACATGTCTCATCCTCCCAACAGTCTCCTTTCCCCTCCTCTCCACCCACTCCCCCTCCTCCAGCCAGAGGTCAGCAAGATGATATCCTATAGATGCATGGAACCATAAAGTGCACCCAATATACAGTCACTCTGTGTAGCCAAGTCCAATCCTTTGCTGTCAGAAGAGTAGACCTTTGTTATGATCCATGGGCAAGGGCAGCATTAGGGCCAGGGGCCATGCTCCCGGGGGACCCTGAAGCTGCTGGACCACCAATTATGGTCTTTTAGGGGAAAACTCAGGGTGCACCCCTTTTTATTCTTGTGTTGCCAGTGAGACTCAACTTTGTCAGCTCCACCATGGCTATCACGAGTGGTGGCTGGGCACCATCCAGTTCTTCAGGTCCCAAGTCAATGTAGGCACCCACTCATGTGGGTCTCTCTGTCTTCTGGGTTGTCATTTTGGTCCTTGGTGAGCATCCGCTCCTGCTGAGTTGGGACCATTTGCTGTGCCCTCAGATGGCAGCTTGGCAGCTTCTAAGATCCCAGATGCCACTCACCAATGTGGGGTGCAGAGAGTCCTCTTAGCAAAATGCTAGTGGTGCCAATTGTCCTCAATTTCACCTAAGAGCATGGTCCCCTGCTCCCTACCCCAGCCATGGTCTTTTTAACTACCTCATATGCATGGAAAAAGTGGGTAAAAAGTAAATAAATACAGAAGAATTTATACATCCAAATTGTGACTTTTGGCAATGAAGAATATATCATGGACCTACAGAAGAATGAATAAATCAATATTAGTAGAAATACAACCAGGGTGCTCCTTAGAAGTGAAAATGGCAAGACTTCAAATTGTTTACCTTAGACACTTCATTAAGAAAGACCCATCATAACTTTGGTGAAGGGTAAGACACAATACTAGGGAAGACAGCACAACTTGTACAAGGCTAGGTCACAGAAGCTCCAGAGACACATCCAAACTCCATGAGGGACCTAATTACTAGGCTGAAAGGCTGTAGGGACCATGATTTTAGGGAACATCTATTTCAATTGCTTAACATAGGTTATAAAGAAAATTTTCCACATTCACATTGGTGCTTGGCATCTGGGGTCTGAAAAACCTGTGAGCAGCCATCTAGGATACTCCACTGCTCTTATCCTTTTTTAAGCAGGGAAGAATGAAGAAACAGGAAAGGTCAGTCCAAAGGACTAATGGACCACATCTACGATGGCTTCCACCAGACTGAATCCAGCACAACTAGATGGTGCTTGGGTACCACTACTGACTGCTCTGACAAGGATCACAGCAGAAAGATCCAGAAAAACATTTAGCAGAAGAGATGCAAGACCTCTCAAATTAAAAGTTCAAATCATTATTGATAGAAATTAGTACAGACTTAAGTAAATGGAAAGCTAATCCATTTTCATAGGTTGGAAGACTCAGTACTGTAAAGATATTAATTCTCTCAAATTAATCAAGAGAGTCAATGTGGTCCCAATAAAAACTCCAGCTCGTGTTTTTTGGAAATTAACAACTGATTGTAAGCCATGTATGGAATTACAAAGGGCCAAGAATAGCAAATACGATCTTGAATAAAAGGAAGAAAGTTAGAAGTCTTACACTACCAGATAAGACCACTGATGTTGACTCATAGTATTGACTCACAGTGACCCTATAAGACAGAGTAGAACTGCTTCATACAGTTTTCAAGGCATGCCTGGCGATTCAGACTGTTGACCTTCTGCTTAATAGATGTTGCACTTAATCACTAAGCCACCAAGGTTTCTAGCACCACCAGATATCAAGACTTATTATAAAGCTATAATAAATGAGACAGTGTGATACCAACTAATGTTATACATTATCACTTCTTCACATTAGGAAATGAAAAAACTGAGAAAGTGAAAAAGCTGTAACGGAAGCAAATGAATTTAAGAGACCTACCAAAAAACCCTGCTCCATCAAGTCAATTCCAATTAATGGTGACTCTATAGGACAAAGTAGAACTGCCCAATAAGTTTCCAAGGAGCACTTGGTGGATTTTACCTGCCTACTTTTTGGTTAGTAGCCATAGCGCTTTCCCACTCTGCTATCAGGGTTTCCAAGAGACTGACACTGGCAGGTGTAATGGAAGGGGTGAAGTATATGCAGAAATGAAAACAAAATGATCTATCTAGGCCATGTACACATCTCCATTTATCATGAATACCTCATTCTCTGTGTGGGAGAAAACTCATTATAACAATGTTGTTGGTTCTGGAAAGCTTTACCATGTTCCTTTCAAGAAGTGCATTCAGCTGGAAGGAATAATGACAGAAGGAGCAAAATTGAGGGGAGAAAAGGAGCTACTAGTGCTTGACAATAACTCTTTAAAGGAAGTTTTAGACCATGCAGACAGAATGACAGCTCTTACTTAAAGGAGAGTATAATCATGACAAGAACAGAAAAATCACATACAAAAAATGCAGTTTTCACCGCAGTCTCGGGTTATTAGGACTACAACACAAGCAAAAGGAATGCAACAATCTTCTATTTTAAGGTGTTTTTTTTTTTTTATGCTTTGTCAATAGTTTCAGAAGATGACTCACAGCCACCCACTTCTGAAGACTCAAGAAAAGCAGACTGTCCCACCAGCTTCTTGGAGGTGACATTGTGAGTGAACCCCAGGCATCTGCTGTTTCAGTCATTCCTTCCCTAGCTCATTCTTGCTCATCTTCTTCCTCCACAAGCAGAAATAGTAACCACAGCCTTGGTCTCTCCTGTCTCATCTCCACACCTCACTCAGGAGACACTTCCATCTTCAGTAACCATGTGTAAAAATTTGCCTTCCTTATTTTATTATTGCTAAGTGTTATTTGCCTGCCTTATCTGTCTTTAACATATTACTTCACTGTTTATTTACATTACACTACACATTTGGTGCAATTAAAAGGAAAATATAATTTGTATCATGTAATGCTACTGCACAAATAAACTCATTAATGACTTAACATTAAGTGCTAAACATTTATGTAACTGGTGTTTCAAAGGCTTTATATTACACAGAAAAGCCTGGTTGATTGTTATATATGTTCTTAAGAGTACTTCAAGTTGTACTTAGGGAAACTGGTGTCTTCAGATGGGCTGGCAATATTTTTTTCTATTTAAAATAATGACATATAGGCACCTATCATTTAAAAATTCACTCTCCAGTATGTCTTTAGAAATGGATTAAACTCTCTCAGGTATTGCCTGAACTAGGATACAAGGTACTTTCTGGAAAAGATTGTCATCATAGTGATGTCTGCTTTATGTTGCATCCTATTGGAAGACACATACAATCTAGTTATAGATTGGCACATTCCCCCTTGAGACTAGAAAGTGATGTGTGGTGTTACTTGGCTCTGTATGAGTGTCCAGTTCTCCAGATGTCATTCACCTATGGGTTATAACACCAGTTGACAACCCTTGCCTGAATCAATAATTACTGGAGTGTGTGAAATTGCTTTTATAATTATTTTATTTCTGCAACCCTTACTAACTAGAATTATCCTGTGAAGCTTTTCTTTATTAACTGGGGCTAGTTACCCTAAAATACATTTCTTTTTTTTTTTAATTTTTATTTTTATTTAACATAACTGAGTGAAAATGTACATTCACGTATAAATTTACATGCCCACCTATATGCAGCTTCCACTGCTCTCCCTGTCCGGTGACTGCACACTATTCCTCTCTGCTCCATACATGTCTCATCCTCCCAACAGCCTCCTTTCCCCTCCTCTCCGTCCACTCCCCTTCCTTCAGCCAGAGGTCAGCAAGATGATATCCTATAGATGTATAGAACCATAAAGTGCTTCCAATATATGGTCACTCTGCATTGCCAAGTCCAATCCATTCCTGTCCAAAGAGTGGACCTTTGTTATAATTTATGGGAAAGGGCAGCATCAGGGCCAGGGGCCATGCTCTCAGAGGAACCCCAAAACCGCTGGACCATCAATAGAGGTCTTTTAGTGGAGATCTCATGATGCACCTCTTTTTATTCTTGTGTTGCCAGTGAGACTCCTCTCTGTGAGCTCCTTCGTGGCTATCACTGGTGGTGGCCAGGCACCATCTGGTTCTTCCGGTCCCAAGTCGATGTAGGCACCCACTCTTGTGGGTCTCTCTGTCTTCTCGCTTGTCTTTACCGCATGTCATTTTGGTCCTCGGTGAGCATCCATTCCTGCTGAGTTGGGACCATTTGCTGTGTCCTCGGATGGCAGCTTGGCAGCTTTTAAGACCCCTGACGCCACTCACCAATGTGGGGTGCAGAGAGCTCTCTTAGCAAAACGCTAGTTCTGCCAGTTGGCCTGGAATTCGCCTAAGAGCATGGTCCCCCGCCCCCCGCCCCAGCTACTCTATCCTTGCAGTCTAAAATACATTTCTAATGGAAGACCAGATTAAATGCAGTACTTAATGTTTTCTTTGTAAACTACCATTTTCAAGATAAGTTGTTTTAATAGTTACTTCAAAGGATAACAAATGATATTTCTTAGCTTACTTTTTTATTTTTAGTGTCATTATGAACTAATGAATTTTCACAGATTCAATATGCTCAATCCAGTACAGTCCTTCTTGAAGCTGCTCAAATTGTCACAATTTTGGTTAGTGGGGACACCTTTACATAGGTCCCTTTGACATGATTCCATTTATCTTCTAAAGGTTTCCTGCTTTTTAATGTAGAAGGTATCCCCAGCTCACCTTGAAAATTGCCTGCCCTAGACCAGGAATTATTCTATAAGGCCATTATGTGTTAAAATAGACTCAATAGAACACAGCAAGACCTGGAATCAGTAGTTTCTCCACCACCTAGCTCATTTTAATGTGGAATGGGATTTGTGTTAGCGTCCTAGAACTGGGGTGACAAACTACCACAAGCTGAGCGGCTAGAAACAAACAAAAAAATACATTCTCTCACAGCTCTGGAGTCTGAAAGTCCAAAATCAAGGTACCAGCAGGGCTATACTCCCTCTAAAGGCTCTGAGTGTTTGCCTGCAATCCTTGGAGTTACCTTGGCTTGTGGCTACATTACTCCAACCTCTACCCTTGTTGTCACATGGCCTTTTTCCCTGTATATCTGTGTCTCTGTGTCCATATTTCCCTCTTCTTAGAAATACCCCAGTCATTAGATTTAGGACCCCTTAATGCAGTGCCAAAAATCACGCAGGTGTAGTGGTTAACTGCTATGGCTGCTAACCAAAGGGTCAGCAAAATCTGCCAGATGCTCCTTGGAAACAGTGGGGCAGTTCTACTCTGTACTATAGGGTCGCTATGAGTCAGCATTAACTCAAAGTCACTGAGTTTGGTTTTTGGTTTGAATGTAGTGTCACCTCATCTTAATTACAACTGTGAAGACTCTGTTTCCAAATAAGGTCACACTGTGAAGTTCCTGACATGAGTTTTGGAGAGACACTATTCAACCAAGTCCATCATTAGCACTAGTTCATTTCAGTGGTGAGAACCAGAAAATACGCACTTAAAAAACAAATCCATATTCATTTTTCAATTTTAACATTATTGAATTTTTCCTTAATTTCTTTGCTGATGTAATTGTATCACTGTAACTTCTACTAAAAACATTGATTCCTTACAACATTGATATCATTACTTAAATAGTTCAATCTGCTTATAAGAAAATATTAAATTGTCTAAGTTTCTATACTGCTAATACTATAAACAATATAACTTCTGAGAGAAGTTTACGATTTAAGGAAATATAAATAGGTAGGGTGTTTTAGTCACCTAAGGCTGCTCTAACTGAAACACCACAGAGTAGATGGCCTTAACAAAGGAAGGTTTATTCTTACACAGTCCGGTAGACTACAAGTCCAAATTCAGGATGTTTGCTCCAGGGGAAGGCTTTCCCCTTGTTGGCTCTGGAGCAAAGTCTGGCATTCCATCAGTCTCTGTCCAGGGAGCCTCTTGGCGCAGGAACCTCAGGTCCGAAGGACACGCTCTTCTCCTGGTGCTGCTTGCTTGATGGTGTGAGGTTCCCAGTTCTCTGCCTGCTTCCCTTTCCTTTTATCTCTTGCAGGATGAAAGGATTAAGGATGGGGCAAGCCATACTCCAGGAAACTCCCTTTACTGTGAAGCAGGGAGGTGATCTTATAAAGGGGTTTACAGTCCCACCCTAATCCTTTAACATACAGCACAGGAAAACCACAAAGTGGAGGACAGTCACAAAATACAGGGAGTCATGGCCCAGCCATATGGCTACATATATTTTGGGGGGGACACAATTCAATCCATGACATGGGGCCAAGATGGTGGAGTAGATGGATACTTCCTGTGACCCTTCTAACAACAAAGGCCGAAAAGAACAAATGAATCCAGTACATATGACATCTCAGGAGCCCTCCTAGGAGCACTCAGCATCAAAGAAAAGTTTACAAACTGGACTGAGCAATGAGGAAGGGAGAGCTGTGCCACAAGTACATAGGATTTCATAGACCTGACCTGCTGAGAAATAGATTCAGTCATTGTGGTGAGCCAAATAATGGATCTTCCTCAATGGGGAAAATTGCCTGGCGGTCCACTCACACCTCCAGAACCAGTAGGAAACAGCACTGGCTGGTTGAAAGCTAAGTCTTTGTGTGCAATCTACCACACAGATCTGAGTCCTTTCTGCAGGATAGGCCTGTCTGCCTTCTCCTAGTGCTCCCCACTTCCCTCTCTGCACTGCACCCAGTGCTAGAATCTGATGCATTAACTGAGCTGGAAGTAGAACTTCTCAAACCCACCTGAGCCATTCCTCCCTCCCTTCTGTATACTACACTTGGCTCTGGAGTCTGACACCATTAACTGAGCTGGAAGTAGAACTCCTTAAGCCTGTCCTGAGCCATTCTCTGAGATTCAGAGGGAAACATAACAAATTCAGGGGTAGGGGTATGAAGAGAAAATTCTGCTGATTCCCTTAAGCTGGAAAATCAAGACAGAAACTTTCCTTTCATCTAGATTCAGACATAATGTGATATGCCATCCTCCCAGACATTCAGGGATAGGTTATACCCAGACTCCTGTGCCTATACCACTCACTCCTACTCATCTAGGACAGTGGGTGAGAGTCTGCACCACACACTTGGTGACTGACAATCTAGACATCTGAGCTGAGTTCATACAAGAAAAGTAAACTGTATATTTCAAAACAAGAAGTTAAAACACAGAAGGCAAACATTTACTGAGAGCTTGAAAACAGCAGTCCCTATCAAAGTACTTAAAGGGGCAGACCATGATATCTTCAGAAAGCTCCAAAAACAAAGAATTAAATTTTCCAGAGGAAGAGAATTTTCTGGAAATATGACAGGTAGAATACAAAAGATCAATATTTAGAACTCTTTAAAAAATGAGGAAGATGAGGAAACAATGCAGCAGAGCATAATGAAAACTCGAACAAGCTGCAAAAAAACATTGAGCAGCAAGAGCTAGAAATTTAGAATATTAAAAATAAAATTACAGAATTAGGCAACTCAACAGAAAGTCAAAGCAGCAGAATAGAGGCAGTGGAAGGCCAAATTAGTGAGATTGAATATAAAGCACATGACATTAATGTATTTGAGGAAAAATCAGATGAAAGAACTAAAACAATATCAAGACACACTAAGAATTATGTGGGACTCTAGGACAAGAAATAATCTGCATGTGACTAGAGTACCAGAACAGGGGGGATAACAGAAAATACAGAGAGAATTGTCAAACATTTGCCAACAGAAAACTTCCCTGATATTATGAAAGATAAGAAGATGCTATCTAAGATGCTCATGGAACTCCACATGAAGTAAATCTCCCCCAAAAGACACTGAGGCATATTATAATAAAACTTGCCAAAACTAAATATAAGACACTTTGAAAGTGCCTAGGGAGAAACCAAAAATAAGCTACAAAGGAAAGTCAATAAGACTAAGCTCAGACTACTCAGTAGAAACTACACAGGCAAGAAGCCAATAGGATGACATACACAGGTTTGTGTAAACCTTAAGAGGAAAATGATTGCTAGCCAAGAATTCTATATTCAGCAAAACTTCTCTCAAATACAATGGCAAAATTTGGACATTTCCACATAAACAGAAGTTTGGAGAATTTGCAAAGAACAAACCAAAATTATAAGAAATACTAAAGGGAGTACTTTGGTTAGAAAACCAATAAACCAGGTAACAACCCAAGACCAGAACAAAGACAGAGCAACTGGATACTCACCCAAATAGGGAAATTATAAAAATAAATCATAGGCAAAATACTGAAAATGTGGAACAGAGATGTTATTATATAAACATTATAATGAAGAAAACCAAAACCAAACCCAGGGTCATCAAATTGAAACCAACTCATAGTGACCGTAAGACAGAGTGGAACTGCTACATAGAGTTTCCAAGGAGCACCCAGTGGATTTGAACTGCTGGCCTTTTGGTTAGCAGCTGTAGCACTTACCCACTACACCACCAGGGTTTCCATAATGAAGAAAAGAGATCCAAAAGAAAATGAAGTCATAGATCTTTCATACAGAGAAGGCAAGGTGATGTAAAGAATTTAAAGACTGGTTTAAATTTAGAAAAATAGAGGTAAATTTTAAAATAGCCACAAAGGAAACTATCAGTACTAAGCATCAAAATGAAAAACATGAGTCTCAGCAAACACAAAACCACCAACATTAAAAAGGATGAAAAGAAAATACATTAAAATGACTCAGCACAGAAAATTGAAGGGAACAAAGGAACTGACTACAACACACAAGAAACATGTTAAAATGACAGCACTAAACTTATACCTATCAGTGATCTGATGAATGTAAATGGACCAAATGTTCCAATAAAGAGACAGAGAATGGCAGATTGGACAAAAAAAAAACACCCCATCTATATGCTGCCTACAGGAGAAACACCTTAGACTCAAAGACACAAACTAAAACTCAAAGGATGGAAAAAATATATATCAAACTAATAACATTCATAAAAGAGCAAAAATGGCAATATTAATCTATGATAAAATACACTATAAAGTAAAATCTACCACACTGGATAAGGAAGGACATTATATAATGATTAAAGGATCAGTACTTCATGAGGACATAACTACATTAGGACATAACTACATTAAATATCTATGCACTCAATGACAGGGCTCCAAAATACATAAAACAAATACTAACTGCACTGAAAACAAAAATAGACAACTCCACAATCGTAGCAGGAAAATTCAACACACCACTGTCAGTGAAGGACAAAACATTAGTAAAAAGCTCAACAAAGACACAGAAAATCTAAATGCCACAATCAATCGACTTGACCTTACAGAAAGAACATTTCACCCAGAAGACAAGTATACCTTCTTTTTCAATGCACATGGAACTTTCTCCAGAACTGACCATATATTGGACCATAAATCCTTAACAACATTCAAAGTATTAAAATACTACAAAGCATCTTTTCAGACCACAAAGCCATAAATAAATAATAAATTTGAAAACCTAGAGAAAATGGACTCTACTCCAAAAAACTGAAAAAGACCTACATAAGTGGAGAAACATACCTTGCTCATGGACAGGAAGACTTAACATCATGAAAATATCTGTTCTACCCGAAGCAATCTATAGATACAATGCAACTCCAATACAAATTCCAATGGCATTTTCTCATGAGATGGAGAAACAAATCACCAACTTCATATGGAAAGGGAAGAAGCCCTGGATAAGTAAATCATTACCGAGAAAAAAAAGTAGGAAGCCTTGCACTGTATTACTTCAGAATCTATGACACTGCCACAGTAGTCAAAACAGCCTGGTACTGATACAAAAACAGATATATCAATCAATGGAACAGAACTGAGAATCCAGATATAACATCATCCACCTATGAGCGGCTGATATTTCACAAAGGTCCAAAGTCCATAAGCTGGGAAAAAGACAGTCTCTTTAACAAATGGTGTTGGCATAACTGTATAGCCTTCTTCAAAAAAATGTAACAAGACCTATATTCCACACCATGCACAAAAAACTCAAAATGAATTAAAGACCTAGACATAAAATCTAAAACCACAAAGATCATGGAAGAAAAAATAGGGATAACATTGGGAGCCCTAATACACAGGATAGACAGACTGCAAAATAGTACTAACTGCATGAAACAGTAGAAAATAGACAACTGAGAATGCCTAAAAATCAAACACTTACACTCATCCAAAGACTTTACCAAAAGAGCAAAAAGACTGCATACAGTTTTGAAAAGAATTTTAGGCTATCACGAATCTGATAGGAATCTAATCTCCATAATCTGCAAGATACTGCACAGTGTCAACAAAAAAGACAAATAGCCCAATTCAAAGATGGGCAAAGGATATGAACAGGCACTTCACCAAAGAAGACATCCAGGATGCCAGCAGATGTATAAGGGAATGCTCACAATCATTAACCATCAAAGAAATCCAAATCAGAACTACGATGAGATCAAAATAAATAAATAAATAAATGTTGGAGAGGTTGTGGAGAGATTGGACCTCTTCTGCCCTGCTGGTGGGAATGTAAAATGGTACAACCACTTTGAAAAATCTATTTGGCACTTTCTTAAAAAGCTAGAAATATCATATGATCTAGCAATCCCACTTCCTGGAATATATCCTAGAAAAATAAGGGTTGTCACATGAACAGATACATGCACACCGATGTTTATTGCAGTACTGTCCACAATAGCGAAAGGATGGAATCAACCTAGGTGCCCATCAGCATACGAATGGATCAACTATGGTATATTTACACAGTGGAATACTGTGCATGCACCCTGCCTTTTTCACTTAACGATGCATACTGGAACTCTTTCTACATCAATACAGGGCAGTTTTATTATCTTGGATCAGAACTATGTGTTTGTAATATAAAATTTCCAATTGGCCATTCTTAAACTGTATAGATAGCTATTTCCAAATTTATTTCTCAGCTTTTGTTTAAATGTACTATATATAGCCAAATGATGATCTATACAATTACTTAGAGCTTATGAACTTATACATGTATTTAATATTTTAATCCAGTCAATGTGTCTATCTGCAAATGACCAATGCCATCAAAGGACAAACGCCTCCATTTTTAAAAACCTCACTGCAATAACAGTCATTCCTTAATACCATCAAATGTCTCGTCGGGGGTTGAGTGTCCAGTCATCTCACAAATGTCATTATTTTGAACTTTTTTGCAACCCAAATAAGGGCCACACATTATAACTGTTATTATGTCTCTTAAAATCTCTTAAATTACAAGTTTCCCTCTGTCTTGTCTTTTCCTTCATTTTTCTTTTCTTCTTTTGGAGAAGAAAATGGATTTCTCCTGTAGTGTCTTGCAGTCTTGATTTTGCTCACTGCATCATTGTAGTGTGGTCTAACATACTGTCCAGCCCTCTAAATTTTCTGGAAATTGATAGATCTTATGGCTTGGTTACATTCAAGTTTGGTATACTGGGCAAGACTAATTCATAGGTGGTGATGGTGTTTTCCATAAAAGGCACATAATGTCTAATTGTCTTTTTTTGTGTGTGATGTTAGCAGCCACTGAATCTCAGTGCCTAGATTCACTAGTTTATTAGGGTTATACTTGTTCTAAATATGTGTCTTGTTTAGTTTCAAATACCACCTGGTCATCAACTTAATAAAAAAAACAGACACATGGAAATTTGTGCAAGTCAATGATTAGAGATGTATTATCTTGATACGGCAAATACTACCTTATTTATACATCTTTACTCTTTTTAGACATATGTTTTGATTCACTATCTAATAAGTTAGTTTCTTAAAATCAGCAAACAGACTTTTTCTTACCATCCTGAAAAGAAGTGGAGCTTGACATACAATTCTCTTCGCTTTCAGTTTTTGGAATGACTGAAATGAGAAAGTTATAGTAAAAATGTATTGAGCTTTAGGTGAAAGTTTACAGGTCAAGTTAGTGTCTCATACAAAAATGCATACATATATATCGTCGTGTGACCCTAGTTGCAATCCCCCTGATGTGACAACACAGTCCCCCTTTCCACCCTGTATTCCCATGTGCATTCAACCAGCTCCTGGTCACTTTCTGACTTCTCATCCTGCTCTGGACAGGAGCTGCCCACTTCATCTGGCGTATCTACTCAAACTAAGAAGCACATTCTTTATGAGTAGTATTTATTGTTTCATAGTCCAGTCTAGTCTTTGCCTGAAGAGTTTGTTTTGGGGATGGTTTTAGTTTTGGGTTAACAGAAACTCTAGGGACTGTGTCTTTGGGTGTTCCTGTAGTCTCACTCTGATCATTAAGTGTGGTGTTCTTACTGTGAATTTGAGTTCTGCACCACACTTCTCTCCTGGACTGTCCAAGACTCTCTGTTGTGTTCCTTGTCAGGGTAGTCACTGGTTGTAGCTGGGCATCACCTAGTTCTACTCTCAGGCTGATGGAATTGTCTCTGGCTTATGTGGCCATTTTGTCTCTTGGGCTAATACTTTCTCTGTGTCTTTGATGTTCTTCATTCTCCTTTGCTCCAGGTGGTTTGGGACCAATTGACACATCTTAGATGGCTGCTTGCAAAGTTTTAAGAGCCTAGATGCCACTCACCAAAGTGTGATGCAGAATATTTTCTTATAAAATTTTGTTATGCCAATTGACCTTTATGTACCCCCAAAACCATGGTTCCCAGTCCCTTACCCCTGCTGCTCTGTCCCTCAAAGCGTTTAGTTGTGTTCAGGAAACTTCCCGGCTTTCACTTTGGTACAGCTGTGCTGTCTTCCTCTGTACTATGCGTCGTCCTTCCCCTCACCTAAGATGATTCTTTACTGTCCAGTTAATGAATACCCCTCTCCCTCCCTCCCTCCTCACCCTCAAAACCATCAAAGATTGAATTATTCTGTTTAAACCTTTTCTTGAATTCTTGTAATAGTGGTCTCACACAGTATTTGTCCGTTTGAACCAATTTCACTTAGAATAATGCCTTCCAGATTGATCCATTTTGTGAGATGTTGTACGGATTCATCATTGTTCTTTATTATTCCTTTGTATATATTTCCCATAATTAGTTTATCCATCTGTTGGTGGGCATCTAGGTTGTTTCCATCTTTTTGCTACTGTGAACAATGCTACAGTGAACATGGGTGTGCATTTCTCTATTCGTGTGACAACTCTTGCTTCTCTAGGGTATATTCCAAGGAGTAGGATTGCTAGACTGTATGACACTTCTATTTCTAGCTTTATAAGGAAGCCCTCAGTTGATTTCCAAAGTAGCTGTACCATTCTACATTCCCACCAGCAGTGTAGGAGAGTTCCAGAGTCTCTGTAACCACCACCAAGAAAGCAGCACTGACAGCAGAATGTGTCCTTCAGAACTGATTCCTTTGCCAAGATGCTCTCAGACCGAGGAAGATTGATGCAACACGAAGACCTTCCTCCAGAGCAGACAGAGAGTGCACTTCCCTGGAGCTGGCACCCTGAATTCAGACTTCTAGCCTACTGGACTAGGTAGCTATCCACTCCTGGTGTATCTGTTAAAGCAGTACCAGATGATTTAGACAATGATCTTGAGCATGTCCTCATGTAAATTTATCTTTTAGCTGCCCATGTCTTCTTTGAAGTGCCTGTTCGTATCCTTTGTCCTTTTCTTTTTACTGTATTTTTTTATTTTACTGTACTTTAGATGAAGTTTTACACAACACACTAATTTCTCATTAAACAGTGCACGCCTGTTTTATGACACTGATTAACAACCACATGACAGGTCAACACCCTCCCTTCTTGACCTTAGGTTCCCTGTTAACCAGCTCTCCTTCCCCTCCTGCCTTCTAGTCTTTGCCCCTGGGCTGTTGTGGTCTTTTAGCCTCATTTTGTTTTATGGGCCTGTCTAATCTTTGGGTAATGGATGAACCTCAGGAATGACTTCATTACTGACTTAAAAGGGTGTCTGAGGTCATACCCTCGGGGTTTCTCCAGTCTTTGCCAGGCCAGTAAAGCTGGTCTCTTTTGTGAGTTAGAGTTTCGTTCTGCATTTTTCTCCAGCTCTGCCTGATACTCTCTATTTTGATCATTGTCAGAGCAGTCAGGGGTGGTAGCTGGGCACCAGTTAGTTGTACTGGACTCAGTATGGTGAAGGCCATGATACTTGTGTTCTATTAACACTTCAAACTGATCTTTGCCTTGTGTCTTTAGTTTTCTTCATTATCCTTCGAAGAGGCGAGACCAGTGGTATCTTAGATGGCGGGTCATGGGCTTTTAAGACCCCAGATACTACTCATAAAAGCAGAAGATAGAACATTTTCTTTATAAACAATGTTATGCCAACTGAGCTAGATGCTCCCTGAGACCATGGTCCAAATCCTCTGGCCATTTTTAATTGGGGTATTTGTCTTTTTGTTGTTGAGGTTTTGCAGTATCTTGTAGATTTTAGAGATTAGATCCTGATCAGACATGTTGTACCCCCAAATTTTTTGCACTCTGTAGGTTGTCTTTTAACTCTTTTAGTGAAGTATTTTGATGAGCTTCAGTGTTTGATTTTCAGGAGCTCTCAGTTGTCTCATCAGAAAAAAATTTTAAAACAATAGGATAAAAAAAGCACAACTTGGTTTTTTCCCTCCCTTTGGGCAGTATTTGAGCATTTGGTTAGACTCTGTAGTATTTCCATGTGTTCTCATTCTCAGACTTTTCAGATAACATAAAAATAGTTTGGGTTCACATTTCAAGTTATTGAAAAGGACATTCTCACATTTGAGCATATGTTTGAAGACTTCTTTACCATACCATTCTATAATGCAATTGATTTATCCCACAGTGTTTTTAATATGCCTAGCTTTGGATATTTATTAATTGGTTTTAAGAAATAATCCTTTTTAAGAGTTCAAATTATATCTTAAATATAAATATATATATTAAATACGACTGACAGCATGAGTTTAAAAATAAAATGTCATTAAATACTGCCATTTGAGAACTGGGTATAATTGTTAAACCAATTCAGTCTGCATTTTATTCTTATTATTTTTTGCTTTCTAATGTGATTTTTAATCATATAAAAATTTAATAGGTTTAAAAAAATGAAAATATATACAGTGACAATTTTCCATCGCATCCTGTCCACACTCATCAGTTCAGTTCCCATTGTCTATACACAGACACACACACAAATACACATATAGTAAATGCTATTACTATTTTCTAATATATTCTTCCATATTTTTCATATACAAGCAAAAAATGAATATATATTCTTATTCCCCTCCCTTTTAACAGAAAATATAGCATACTATCTGTACAAGGTACAGAATATCACCTACCAAATACCAAAGCTTATCATAAAATATAAAAGTATAGTACTTAAGGATGTGTAGCATTACAGCATTATATACATATAAGCCAATGGAATACAATAGAGCATCCAGAAACCAATCCATGCACATATGAAAATCTGATATACAAGTTAAGTAGTTCTACGTTTAGCAATAAAGAAAATGATGGATGGTTGGTTCCCAGGGGTGGGAGAGAAGGGAGGAATTATTGCTTAGGGGGCAGAGTTTCTATTAATGGTGGTGAAATAATTTACATAATAATGACAATTGTTGAATAACATGATGACTGTAATCAGTGTCACTGAATTATACATGTAAAAACTGAATTGGCAAGATGTTACTTTTACCAAAATAAAGAAAAAAGGAAAATTATGGCTTTTCTTTTTCATTTCTTTTTTCTTCCAAGAAATGGTACTTGGAAAACTTTTCATTTATATAGCAATAAAATAAAAATTAAATCCCTTCCATTCACTATACATAAAACTCAATTAGAGGTAAAGACTTAAGTGTGAAAAACACAACTTTAAAACATTAATAAGTAAATATAGGATACGTTTATGACTTCAGAGCAGAAACTATTTAAATTTTCATTATGAAGATTTCAAACACACAGAAGCAAAGAGAGCGGTGTGATGCAGCCCTACTTGTCCATTGTGGAGACTCAATAAATATCAAGCATCTGCTGCATTTACTTCATTTATCCCTTTCCCTTTGTTTTCTTACTTCTTTCTGCCTTCCCTTTCTTTTCACTCATTCTTTTTACTTTAAAGATTTAATAACAAATCTCAGGCCACCTGGTCATTTCAGTCCTTCCTACTTCATATGCACTTCTAAAACTATCGACATTAAATAAAAACTAGAGAGAGAGAAATGTTCTTTTATATCTGCAAGGCCATTCACATATCTAACAAAATTAATGGTAGTTTTTTGATATCATCTAATATCCAGTTCATACTCAGATTACCCTGATTGTGCCAAACATGTTTTTTTTATGTTTAGTTTGTCCAGAGGTAGGACATAAACAAGGTCCACAACATACTCATCTGTTAAATTTCTGAAGTGTTTTTACATTTAGCACAATCCTTCCTCTCTCTTTTTCTTCTCTTGGAGACACTGCTTTATTAAAAAACCACACTACGGAATATGATTGCTTCTTTGTGATTTGATTTCATTTGTTCCTCCCTTGCTGGCTGGCTTTGGCTTACTTGTATTTCCAGTAACTGGAAATTGATTACAAGTTGGAGTTAACTCAGCAGCACTGGGTTTGGTTTTCTTTTTTTCTGACTTGGAAATTGATTAGATTCAGCTTCAACGTTTTGACAATAATATTTTACAGCTGGTGCTATGTACTTCCTATTGCGTCACGTCAGGAGGCACATATCTAATTGTCCCATTCATAGTGAAGCACAGACACATTAGAGGATTCAGGTGGTAACAGCCTGCTCTCTTTTTTCTAAAGTTCCTCTCCATCAGTCCCTCCCCCAATGGTTTTACCAGCTAAGGGTCTTTCTGAATCAGTTATTTCCTTAAAGGTTGGAAAATGGTGGTTCTCTGTTTCTGTAATGCAGAAAAGATTAAAAAAAAAAAAAAACAGAGCACAAATAAAATACATTCTATGACACCAAAATTAAAGCCTTTATACTAAAACATATCAAAGAAAAATCACATAAGAAAAACCCACTGCCAGTGAGTCAAGTCCAACTCATAGCAACCCTATAGGTCAGAGTAGAACTGCCCCCCAGAGTTTCCAAAGAGCTCCTGGTGGATTTGAACTGCCGACTTTTCAGTTAGCAGCTGTAGCACTTAACCCACTATGCCACCAGGGTTTCCTAATCACATAAAGGGAGATGATATTTGCAACATGTGTAGATTGGTCACACTAGCCAAATGCTGTAACAAACAACCCTCAGATCTAATTTTATTTCTTGCATAAAGTCAAGGTGGATCCTCTAAGCAGCTTGGCATTAAATGACAACTCAAGAATCCTGGATTTATCTATCTCGTGCCATAACTGCCTTTACCATGTAGCCTCAGAGTCACAACAGAAGAGGAGACAATGGGAAAGGCATCCTGGATGCTCAACCACCTTAGTATAGAAGTGACACACAGTCCTCCTGCAGAACTAGTCACATGGCCCCACTCAGATGCAAGGGAACTGGGGCATGTAGTTGTTGACTAGACAGCTGCTTCTTGGCAACAACTCTACACCACGGGAGGGGTGTACCACTCAGACCTAGCAAGTCTATCCCTAGCTATAAACCACAGACAAACGCATGTATCTGTGCATGGACAGGTACAAGAGTTTCGTGTTTAGTTTTACACTCAATATTGCTAAAATGCATATGCTGCCTCATTTGATATTCCCAAGAACCTTGTAAGGAGGGTGTCATTATCCCTATTTTTCAGTTCAGATAACCAAAACTCAAGAGGAATAGTGATTAACTCAAGAATGCTAAACATTCTTGAAACAGAAGCAGGTGACATAATGGAATATTAAGTATTGGCAAGTCAGAAAAAGAAAAATAATAAAAGTTCAAATCCTAGTTCCTACATACACTTTCATTCATCCATTCAAAAGATATTTACTGAGTGCTCATCACATGCCAGACTTTTTATGGTAAGGGATAAGACATATAAATTGAGTTCTGTCTATAGCAGGTGTCGGCACACTGTGGTCTGAGCCAAATCTGGCCTGCTAACTGCATGTGTATAGCCTCGAAGCTAAAAAAAAAAAGGCTTTTGTGTTATAAAATGTTTGGGAAAATATTGTGACATGACAATTATATGAAAGTCAAATTTCATTGTCTGTAAATAAATTTTTATTGTAACACTGCCACATTTGTTTATGTATTGTCTATACTTGTTTTTACAGCAAAGTTGAATAGAAGCAATAGCTCTCTATGTGGCCTTTATCACTCAACAATGCTGCTCAGTGCACTGATAATTGCAGTAGACAGTTATAAATTACCAGCATAAAGTGCCACAATTATATATGTGCCAGATTTTATTTATTTTTCATTACCATTGCATACTCATCTCCTCAAAGCATGGAAAAAAGTGAACTTTTAAGGTCATACTTTTAAGGCACAGTAGAGTGTGGGTTATTTTGTTAGTTACATGGGAAAGCATTCGTTTTATTATGCAGTGATACTAGAACTGTGCAAAAAGAATATACACTGACATTAGACACTTCATACTTGCTTTAGTCATCTAGTGCTGCTCTAACAGATAGACCATGAGTAGATGGCTTCAACAAAGGAAAGTTTATTCTTACATAGTCTGGTAGGCTGAAAGTCCAAATTCAAGATGTCTGCTCCAGGGGAAAGCTTCCGCTGCTGCTGAGTCTAGAGGAAGGTCCTTGTGTTGCATCAATCTTTGGTTGGTGAGTGTCTTGGCACAGGAACATCGCACCATCAAGAAAGCAGCACTGGGAGACAGTGTGTCCTTTAGACCCGAGGTTCCTGCACCAAGATGCTCCCTAACTGAAGACTGTACAACACAAGGACTTTCCTCAAGAGCCAACAGATAGAAAGCTTTCCCCTAGAGCCAGCCAGACACCCTGAATTTGAACTTGTAGCCTACTGGGCTGTGTAAGAATAAACTTTCCTTTGTTGAAGCCATCCACTCATGGTATATCTGTTAGAGCAGCACTAGATAACTAAAACAGAATTTGGTACCAAAAGAGTGGGGTGCTGCTGTAACAAATACCCAAAATGTAGATGTGGCTTTGAAACTGTGAATGGATAGAAGACTCAGAAGGAACTGAGGAGAACTGTTAACCAAAGAAGGTACAGATAGTGAGACACAACAAAGAACCAGCAGCAGTGGCAACAGCAGAACCAGACTCAGTGTGAGACAGTGCTGAGTGACCAAGGGAGCAAGAGAGCTGAGTGCCTGTGCACAGAGGCTTCCTGGTAGATTGAGGTACCTGCAGACACTTGAATTGGTGGAGCTAGCCTTGCTGACCCATGGAGTAAGACAGCTGATTGCCTGTGTTCAGGAGGCTGCCTGGCACAGTGGGTTGCCTCCTGCGACTTGAATCGTAGAGCTTCGGAACACTTGCCCTAGTAGGGCAGATGCAGGCCTGAAACCCAGGCCATGAGGCCATAGGATGCAGAAGCTGATGAGACAAAGAGCATGAGGAGCTGAGCTGCCTCAGTTTCAAAAAGTAAGACAATGACCTCAGTGGGTTGAAAGGGTGGCTCAGAGCTTTCTGTGTTTGTAAGGGTGGAATCTAGGGCTTAGGGTACACCTAAAGCCGAGGGGGCAGAGTTGCTGTCCAAGTGGGCCTAGAAGGCAGAGTTGTAGCACAAGGTGAGGGGTCTCAAATCAGAATCCAGAGAGTGTGGCCAATACCTAGAGTCTGGAGGGCAAGTTTAATGTGTAAAACGTCTCAGAAAATGGAAGATTATTTCAGAGCTTTGAGGACTAATGTAATGTGTTCTGCTGACTTGCTTGTTGCCTGTTAATGCCTTTCCCTTCAGTTTCTCCATTTGTCACAGAACTGTCTAGTTTGTGCCTCTGTTCTACTGTTGTACTTTGGAAGCAGACAGCTTATATTCTAGGTTTCACAGATGTAGACTTTTTTGTGTTTTGGACTTAGAACTGATGTAAGGCTTTTGGTATCATATGGGATGGACATGTTTTTGCTATAACTTTTGCTATGGTGGGATGAATGTGTTGCATGTTTCAAAGATATGACTTTGGGGAGGCTAAAGAGTGGAATGTCATGGATGAAACTCTGTCACTCCAAAACTGTGTGTAGCCATTTGGCTGGACTATGATTTCCGATATTTTATGATTGTCCTGCATTTTTTTATTTTCCTATGCTGTATGTTAAAGAGCATTAGGACGGGACTGTAAATCCCTTCCTAAAATCTCCTTCCTGCTCCCATTGTAAAGGAAGTTTCCCTGGAGTGTAGCTTGCACCACCTTTTATCCTTTCATCCTACAAGACATAAAAGAAAAGGGAAGCAATCAGTTAGGAACCTCATACATCAAGAAGGCAGCACTGGGAGAAGAATGTGTCCTTCAGACCTGAGGTTCCTGCGCCAAGATGCTCCCTGACCAAAGGCTGATGTAACACAAGGACTTTCGTCCAGGGCCAACAGAGGGAAAGCCTTCCCCTAGAGCAGACATCCTTAATTTGGACTTGTAGCCTCCTGGACCATGTAAATATAAACTATTCCTTTTAAAGCCATCCACTTTGTGGTATTTCTGTTAGAGCAGCACTAGATGACTACAACAGTACTCATCACATTATTCACAATGTACAGGAAAGCAGCAGTCAGAAAAATCAGAAAATGAAAAAGGAGTATCACATCACAGAATTTCTTCACAAAAATAAAAAAGCCATGAACAGTCTGCAACCAAAGTGAGTTTCTACATGGCCCATTCGTCAGCCAAGAAAGGAAAGCCATCTACCAATGGTGAGTTAATTACATCACGTTTCCTTGTAGAAGCCAAAGAAAAGTGTCCAGAGAAAATTAACTTATTTAAGACTATTAGCCTTCCAGCAAGAGCAATTCCTGAAAAGTTGGGGACATAGGGAAAACATCAATAGTCAAACCAAAAGCAAAGCAAATGATTTTATGTTGTTCTCCTTGGCTCCTAATGAATAGACAGATGCTACTGATACCACTCAGTTGTTATTTATTTGAGGAATCAATGTGAAATTTAAAGTGACTAAAGAATGATGCTGTCAGTAATCTGTGTGGAACAATTACACAAAATAATGTTTTCAAAGAAGTTGAGAAAAAAACACAAATTCAGTAAAACCTGAAGTGGAATCTGCTAAGAAGTGTTACAACTGATGGGACAGAGTAAAAGATTTAGTGAGACAAATCCTTAAAGCTTGTAAAAATGTTGCATGAACAGCAATCAACTTGACAGCACTGGATTTTTCAGTTTATCTGTGAGTCTTTGGATGGTGCAAATAGTTAAAGCACTGGGCTGCTAACTAAAAGGTTGCCGGCTTGAGTCCATCCAAAGGCCCCCCGGAAGAAAGTCCTGGCAATCTACTACCAAAATGTCAGTCATTGAAAATCTGATCACAGTTCTACTGTGACATACACAGGGTTGCCACAAGTTGGATTCAATTGGATGGCAACTGGTTTTTCTCTGTGAAGATATTTTCAAAGATGAAATACATAAAATCTCATAACAGATCGGTGTTAACAGATGAACAGTGGCAAGAGCTTTCTTGACAATATTGTTACTGAGTCAGTTCCTACTTATGGTGACCCCGTGTGCAGGGCAGAACCACTGCAGAGTGTGCTCAAGGCTGTGACCTTTCCGAAGCAGAGTGTCTGACCTATCTTCTGCAGTGCCTTTGGGTGGGTTTGAATCACCAAGTTTACAGCTAGTAAAGTGCTTCACTGTTTGCATCATCCAGGGACACAGATTTTGATGACAGAGAACATTAACTTTGAGCACCTTAAGCAGAAGATATGTATGACAAAAGATTTTGTGAATTTACAAGAATAAAAAGGAGTGCACCCTGAGATCTCCACTAAAAGACTGCAATTGATGGTCCAGCAGCTTTGGGGTTCTGGAGCAAGGCCCTTGGTCCTGATACTGCCCTTGCCCATAAATCAAGGTCGACTCTTCGGACACGAATGGACTGGACCTCACAATGCAGAGTGACCATATATCAGATGCACTTTATGGTTCTATGCATCTATAGGATATCATCCTGATGACCTCTGTAGTAAGGGGAGTGGGTGGAGAGGAGGGGAAAGGAGACTGCTGGGAGGATGAGACATGTATGGAGCAGAGAGGAATAGTGTGCTGTCACTGGGCAGGGAGAGCAGTGGAAACTGCATATAGGTGGGCATGTAAATTTATATGGGAATGTACATTTTCACTCAGTCATGATAAAAAAAGGGAGCAATAAAAAAAAAAGATTTTGTGAATTTCATCCCCCAAAACTGTTGGAAATTTACTTTGTTTTACAAATACATAATATACTTGATTTTGCTTCTTCACAGGTGTCATGGATTGAACTGCACCTCCCCAGAAAAAATGTCAACTTGGCTAGGTTATGATTCCCAGTACGGTATGACTGTCTCCCATTTTGTTATCTGCTGTGATTTTCCTATGTGTTGTAAATCCTATCACTATGATGTTAATGAGATGAATTTGTGGCAGTTGTATCGACGAGATTTACAAGATCAGATAGTGCCTTAAGCTACTCTCTTTTGAGACATAAAAGACAGAGAACAGAGAAGAGACAGGGCAACCTCACCACCAAGAAAGAAGAACTAGGAACAAAGTGTGTCCTTTGGATCTGGGGTTCCTGCTCAGAGAAGCTCTTATTTCCAGAGGAAGATTGGTGACAAGTGCCTTCCTCTAGAGCCAATACAGAAAGCCTTCCCCCAGAGCTGACACCCTAAATTTGGACTTCCAGCCTACTAGAGTGTGAGAGAATAAACTTCCGTTTATTAAAGCCATCCATTTGTGTTATTTCTGTTACAGCAGCACTAGATAACTAAGACAACATGGAAAGCCTAAAATATTTACTATCTGGTCTTTTATAGAATAAGTTAACCAATCCCTGGTGTCCACTGGACAAGTACATCCAGTTGCCTACTTGGGTAGCTTAATGGTCATTCAGAATCCGTGATCCACTTCCAGGTTCTTCTATTTCAGGCCTGCACTCATTAAATGACCTCTATTCAATTGCTCAAACCAAAATTCTAGGTTTTCCTTTTTTAAAAAAAAAAAAAAAAATTAGTCTCTGTATTAATCTGTTTGAATGTCCTGTCAGTTCTGCCTCCAAATAGAACAGCTTTAATGTATCTACTTCTCTCTTATCTGCTGCCTTTACCCACCTCTTGTCCGCACTACTGAAATAATCGCCCTGCTTCCACTGTTGCCCCTGAATGATCCATTATTCACTCTGTAGATAGAGGAACCTCTTTAAACTGTTAAAAGATCATTACTGTCCTATATAAAATGCTCTATTGCCTTCTCTTTGCACTTAGAATGAAATCCAAATTCCTTATAATGATCTGAAAGGTTCTGTATGATCTAGCCCCAGCCTACCTCTTCAATTACATCTCATCACTCTCTCCCCACTGGTGTCCTTGTTGAACGTATCGCTTTTTTATTCTGGACCTTTGTATCTGCTAAACACTCTACTGGAACAATCTTCTTCCTCTAATATGCGTATCTGGCTCTTTCTCTTTGGATATTAGATCAATGTGTGCAATATAGTCTCCTTTTGGTACTCTCCACCTTATTTTCTTTATAGGAATACATGTGTATGAGATCAGTGTCCCTTGGCCTAGCACAGCTCTCACATGTGGTAGGTAGTTGACAATTATTTATTAGAAAGAAAAAATTCTCATGATACGGGAAAAGTAGAAGCTACTGAGGTGATAACAGAGATCCCACTCTGCTCTAGCAGTTAGATTTCTAGAGGAAATGATGTTTAAGCTGACATCTGAACAAAGTGGCCATTAGCCCACTGAGGGACAAGGGAAACAATTGTAGGCAGGGATGGGCATGTGCAGTGTGATGAACTGCTCTTGTGTAGCCTTTCTCATCATTATAACTCCCACCCAAGTGACTGGGTAAGCATGTGTAGATAGGGTAATTGTGGCCCACCAAGGGGATGGATCAGTTTTGTCATCATGCTAGGCTTAAAAAAGACAGCCAATTCCAGAGCCCAAGGAGAATACTACCACCATCAAGGAAGAACAGCCAGGAGTGAGGACCTGGGATCCTTGTGCTAAGCTACTGGAAAGCCAGAGTAGGGGGAAAAAGTTGGGGGAGGGGGGAGATGTAACCCTGAAGACAGCAAGCAGTGGCAGGAGAAACCAGCAGGAGACCATGCAGTGGGCTTTCCAGCAAAGTTGAGCGCCTGGGGATGCCTCTGGGGACTTAGTGGCAGGGAGTAAAAGACCTTTGCAACATTTGCACAGAGTAGAAGTCTAGAGCTGAGAGGTGTGCCTGTGAGCACACCTGAAAAGAAGCTGCCCTGATGGAAGAATTGTATTCTGAGTGCTACTGAGCCTGACTTGTAATCCGTTACTTCCGTAATAAACCCCATAATATTTAGTATGGCCTTTGAGTTCTGGATGGTCACTGCAATGAATTCTTGAACCCAGCAAAGGAGACGGTGTCCTGGGAGGGACAGTAAAGACAGCGGAGACAGGAGGTATGTTTGACCTACGGCTCATACGTATCAGCCTTGGGCTGCTGAAGTTGATTCTCTTTCCCACTTGTGCAGTTGGAGGAGGTAAGACACCACTTCCATGCCATTTTTACAACATAAAAAGTAGAATGAGCCAAGGTCTAGCGGAAAGAATAATGATGAGACTAATAATTGAGACAAGATCAGTTGCACATCATGAAAGAAGCCAGCCAAGAAAAGGTTTTAAGCTGGAGAATGGTGAAATAGTGCTCACGCTTTAGAAAAATTCTTCTGACTGTAGAGTAAGCAAAACAAGGAAAAGAACCATTTAAAAGGCTGCAGCAGCCATAGTAGGGAATGCATCACTTTGGAATACTTAGGAGATACAATTGATACGGTAGTTATGGGAAGTGAGAGACAGGTGTCAAGGAACACTTCCAGGTTTCAGCTTTAGGTATATGGGTGGAGGGTGGAGCCATTACCAAAACTGGAAACAATACAGGAGCAGATGGCTGAAGGCAGGGTAGTTTAGTTTTAAATATGTTGTGCCTGAGATGTCTATGAATATCCATATAGCTGATTTAAACATCTGTTTCTTAAAAAGATAACCCAGGATTCAAGCATCTATGATGCCTTCTGTTCATAGGTGTCTGGTACAAAACGGACATTCATTGCTGAATGAAGGGAAAAAGAAACTCAGGTAGGTTTGGAGAGTGAGAAAACTGGAGATAGAAAATTAAATGTCATCAGAATTTAAATAGCTTAACTCAGAAGAATAGATAAAATCATCCAGGAATGTGTAGAGTTAGAAGAGGGCCTATGACATAAGTGGGCCTATGACTGAATAATCCCAGTACTTATGAGACAGGTAACAGCAACACCTTATCCTTTGTTATTAGTTGCTGCTGAATTGACTCATGGTGACTTTATGCATAACAGAACAAAACATTGCTGTCTTGCGCCACCCTCACAATTTTTGGTGTCTAAGCCACTGTTACAGTCCTGGTATCTCCTGAGGGTTTCCTTCATTTTCACTAATGCTCTACCTTATCAAACACAATGTCATTTTCTAGAGAAACATCGCACAACACGGACAAATCTAGAGGGCATTATGCTCATATTAGTCAGCTGCAGAAGGACAAATATTGTATGAGACCAGTATTATAATAACTCAAGAAAAGGTTTAAACACAGAAGAAAACATTCTTTGATGGTTAAAATGATGTGGAGGAACAGAAAAGGGTATTCAATAATGAGATTTTAGACAAGAATCATCTTAGGTGAAGGGAAAGACAGCACACAATACAGGGGTCAGCACCACTGAACAAAACCGAAAGCTAGTACGGTTCCTGAACACAACCAAACACTCTGCGGGATAGAGCTGCTGGAGCTGGTTATTGGGACCATGTTTTCAGGGGATAGCTGGGTCAATTAATGTAACAATGTTTTACAAGAAAATGTTCTGCATCTTACTTTGGTGAATGGCGTCTGGCATGTTAAAAGCTTCTGAGCAGCCATCTAAGATACACTAGCTGGTCCCAGTTCACTTAAAGGAGAATAAAGAACACCCAAGACACAAGGAAAATATTAACCCATGAGAGAAAAGGCCACATAAACCAGAGATTCCACGAACCTGAAATCAGAACTAGATGGTGCTCGAATACCATCAATGACCACACCCTAAAAAGGAACAGAGTCCCTGACGCAGCAGGAGAAAAGTGTGGAGCACAACTTAAATTTATGGTAAAAAGACCAAACTTAACGATCTGACTGAGACTGGTGGAACCCCCAAAGCCATGGCCCCAGACACTCTGCCGACCCAGGACTATATAGATTAGACTGGACTATATAAAACATAAAATACCAGTCATGAAGACTGTGATTCTTAGTTAAGCAGATACATGAAACCAAAGGGCCAGCTCCCATCTGGAGGTAGAATGAGAAGGCAGGAATGGACAGGAACTGTTTGAATGGACACAGGAAACCCCAGGTAGAGAGGAGTGTGCTGCCAAAATACAGGGATCACAACTAATGTCACTTAACAATATGTGTAAATGTTTGTATGAGAAATTAACTTCAGCAATAAACTTTCACCTAAAACACAATTTAAAAAGTCTCTACACAAATGTTCATAGTAGGATTTGTAATAGCCAAAAAGTAGAAACGACCCAAATGTCAATCAATGAATGGGTAGACAAACTGTGGTACAGCCATGCTATGTACTATATTATTAGCCATAAAAAAAGAACAAAGTTTGAGGTGATGAAAATGTTCTAAAATTGATCTGTGATTCCACTGATACAGAATGCTCAGAAAAGACAAATCTAGGGAGATAGAAAGTAGATTAAAGGTTGCCTGGATGGAGCTGGCGGTTTAGTGGCTAAGTGCTACATCTGCTAACCAGAAGGTTGGCAGTTCAAATCCATCAGGTGCTTCTTGAAAACTCTATGGAGCAGTTCTACTCTGTCCCATATGGTCACTAGGAGTCAGAATTGACTCAAAGGCACTGGGTTTGGTTTTTGGTAGATATACCTGGGAGAAATGGGGGACTACAGATTGATAGTTAAAGGGTACAGGATTTCTTCCTTGGGCTGATGAAGATATTTAAATTTCATTGTGGTTATGATTGTGAAACTGTGAATATACTAAAAACGACTGAATCTCACACTTTAAATGGGTAAACTGTATGGTATGTGAATTTCATGTTAATAAAGTTGTTTTTAAAAATCCCCGCAAGACAAATACACTTTGAGGAAGGCTATCACCACTGGCCATACAGTTTGACTGTAACTCCTGCGTTCAGCAGCTTCACATCAGTTCAGCTACTCACCACAGAGCCACATCAACTCATGAAGGAGTCAGGTGTTCCTCTGTGAAACCACCACTGACCCACAATAGGTCTTTGCTTGCTTCTTTCATGTTACTACAGTAGCTTGTACTGTCCTGTCACAGAGTTACACCGTACTGTGTCTATTTTCTGTACTAGCTGTGAATTCTTTCAGGACAGGGTATTAATCAGGATCTAGCACAGGACTTTGCCCTAAATTTAAGACCAAACAACCATTAAGCATCATACATATACAGGAAGTCAGAGGCTATCATTGGTGAAGATTATGTGAAACAACACCTTTTAAAAAAACAAGACAGCAAACGAGTTGGGGGTTCACTCCACCCCACTCCACGGTACTTCAGACTCTGAAAGGTATAACTTATGCAAGGATATTCAATAGGTCAGGGCCTAGAATCTAAGCCACTGAAGTCCAGGAGCATTCTCTGCACCAGTGTGCAATTATCCCATTCTTCCCTCATAACATAAGCCAGTCGCAAAACAAACACACCCAAGTACCTGCAGCTCTGTTTCCACACTGTCTTCCACACAAATTTCTAAGTCCAGTTCACTGTCAGTTTACGGCAAATTTTATTTGAAGAAATTAAGTGACCTGCAGCATGCCCTCCGTGTCTCTCAACCCTTCAACGTGGCTGTCCCATCATGTATAGATGGGACAGGAAAGGGATAGGGTGTGGTCCCACGGTGCAGTTACACTCTAGACTTCAATATGTGCTCTCTGCTCTGGCAGCATTTACATCAGTGGCCATCTCTTGATGTCAGCACACATTTCAGTCACTGGTATCAATACATGAGTGATCAGCGATGATGACAGAAGTAGAAAAGTGGCACAGGCTGTTGAGGGAATACCTTTCTTAAAGAGGGTTCAAGGAATGACACATGGAATGCTCAGTTGGTTAAAGTGCTCAACTACAACATAAAAAATAACAATTGGGACGGTATCTACTAGTAGGAAAGCAAGTTATGATCTGAGAGGATTCTGGACAGACACAACAAAGTAAGGTGCAGATAAAAACTTCTGCTCACATCATTTCAGCAGTCATCAGGGAAGCTTAGAGCTTGGTCACCAAATTACCGGGAACTTGGAATCAAATGCATCCCTGAAAAGAGACTGGTTCTTTCAAATGTTCATAGAGACTGAAAGTAAAATTTATCATTAGGCCTTTTGGTTCTAAGTCATCTCTCACCAAATAACCTTCTGATCTGTAATCTGGTTTTCTGAACGGATGCCACCACCAGGAAAAGGAATCTATTACGGAAAAGTAATAGTCTAAATATGACCTGTAAATCACTTTCTTATTGATTAAGGAAATCAAGTGGTGCAGTGGGTAAGCATTCAGCTACTAACCAAACAGGAGTTTGAACCCACCAGTCACTCCACAGGAAAAAGATATGGCAGTCTGTTCCCATCAAGATTTACAGCAGTAGAAACCCTACAGAGCAGTTTTACCCTGACCTAGAGTCGCTATAAAGTGGAGTCAAACTGATGGAATACGGTAATTAGCAAAAACCAGGGGTGAGATGAGAAGTCTGAGTTTCCAAATCGCCAAGCTGAGGCCCACACCTAAAACCCACGTTACATACAGACCCATAACGTTTCTATCCTCTTGGTATAATTACAGGATTCAGGACTGAGGTGCGACGGTAGGGACGGGTGACTTCCATGAGAAGCAGTGGCTCTCATTCTGAAGGTCAGTGTATGGCCTCAGAAATCACTTGTAAGTCCAGTGGGCGGTGGCCCAGCCCTGACCTTTGCATAGGTCTTGGTGGCGAAGGAAACAGGCATGAACTCTGAACCGACGGCCACAGTGGGGACAGGCATGAAGGGCTCCAGCATGGGTCTTCATGTGCTCTGTCAGATGGTGCTTCAGCTTGAAGCGCTTGTTGCAGACGCCACAGCCAAAGGGCCGAAGGCTGAAGGTCAGCATGATGTGCCGGTCTCGCTTTGGCTTCACTGCAAACCGTTTCCCACACAAGCAACCAAAACGTTTTCCATCTGCAGGGGGTGCCTCCCCTAGTTTCACAGGACCATGCACAGCTTGCCCTGTTCCCCCAGGTCCTCCACCTGCTGACAGGATTTCATTCCCATGAAGATCCACTGGTTTCCAAGAGGGGCCTCCTCCCCCTGATGATGTGCCTGAAGGTAGCAAGAATTCTAATTCCCCATCCTTTTCAGTGTTACGAGGGAACACTTTGGTCTCCTCCTTTGTTCCTCCAGTCTGAGTTCCACTGCCTGATACCTCCTCCTTAAGCTCTAAGGGTTCCTGCTTTAAGTAGAAGATTTTGAGGGGCAGTGCTGTAGATGTGGTAAGAGGCTCTGATGGAGCACTGTCACCTTCTGGAAGCTTGGAGGGAGTAGTGGCTTTTGGTGATGGATGGGATCCACGAAGGCGAGGGAAATCTCCTGACACTCTCTGAGGCTGAGGAGTCTGAGAGAGTGCTTCCGACCCCTGGTCCTCATCTTCTTCTTCTTCCTCCTCCTCATCTTCCTCTACCTGAATCTGTAATACCTCTCCCAGTTCACTCCCCTCCCCTACAACAGGACTCTCCGTAGAGGGTGACGGTGACGACTGCACCGGTGCCTGGAAAGGGGGAGATCGAATGCACCAGCCTCCTGTAGAGGATGCAGTGGAAAGGGTGTGGTATGGGGTTGCTCCACGGGCTGAAATTCCACCACTTGAGGCTTCTAGTTCTTTGAGAATCTCAGAGCACTGATCTACTACTTGCCACATCTGCAGGCCACTGGCTACAAGGAGGTGGGCAGGCAGAGTATCCAGTGGCAAGTGGAGGCGTCCCGTGTAGATGAGTTGGAGTAGCCCCTCGAAGGCATCAGCTTCAATGACACTCGGCAGAGTGAGACGCGGTGCATCCCCCAGAAGAAGCTTGTCATGGAAGTAAGGAGAGGCAGCAGCCAACACTGCTTTATGAGCCCTAAGTTCCCGATCCTGCACCAGCAGAGACACATCACAGAACTTCCCCTCCAGCCTGTGTCGGTTCAGGGATTCCAGCAGCGATGAGCTATGTTGTGGAAACTCGATCTGGATTGTCCGCGGAGCTGCGTTGCAGACTGTGGAGGGGGCCACAGGCGGCAAAGACGTCGAAGTATCCATAGCCTCCTCGGAAAGACAGAGATCCCAGAGCCTTGGGAAGAGAAGAAAGGGGGCTGGGGGGAGACTCCACGCGGGATGAAGGCTGTGGAGGAAAGAGATGTAGGGGTCACAGAAGACCTAGATAAGGGGAACCATGTCCCCTCCAACAATTCCCCTCCAACATTTGTAAACTTTTCAGTCAGTGAAGATTTTGGCAGATTAGTCCCGTGCATTCCCCCACCAAGAAAACAAAAACAAACAATAACAACAACAAAACACCAACCAGGGTTGTAACTTCACAGCCTGAGGAACAAGAGGAGGAGGAAGTCGGGCTGAGCTCGCCAGCCTAGGACCGCTCCTGCCCGGCCGCTCTCTTTCTCTTCGAGGTGTCCCAGAGACTGGCTCCGGTGTGGGTGTGGCCACGGCCACCCAGAGACAGCAGGGACCCACCCGGCTTCCCTATCCGCCGACACACCTCCGCCGGTACACACGCGGTGCCCTCCCAGCAGGCCATCTGCAATTACACCGCTATTCCGGGCCGGAAGTCACCGCCTCCTCGCCGGACGCTGACACCGAGTGCGACTAGCAGGTAGGCAGCCAATAGGAGGGCGGCAGTGTACAAACCCGGTATGGATTGGTTGCACAGGTGAGAGGGGCGGAGCTGGTAGTTAGTTGCCGGCCCCAGCTCCTCAGCTCCAAGCTCCCAAGCCTCTGCGGGAGTAGGGGAGGCTGGCCAGGAGAGCCCAAGTCGACACGGAGGGGCCAGGTGAGAGCAGCCTCAGAAAACTGCGTTTCCTGGTGATTAGATGTAATACCTGCCCCCCCCATAAGTGTTGAGAAGGGTGAGATTAATTGGGCACCTACTGGGAACTAGACGCTTGCCCACACCTTTCTTCCCTCCACCAGCTTTTCCAAGTAGATGTTGCCATCCTCGGTTTCTATGTGAGGAAAACTGAGGCTGGAAGAGTCACTGGGCTAGCAAGTGGTGGACCTGGAATTGAAAAACAAATTTCCTCTATTCCACACAAGAGTGTTTTTACCAGTGGTTAAATGATCACCTTATTTCTAGGTAGTTATTTTTTACCAGGGGGCAGTGGTGGTTAACTGGAAGTAGAATTCTCACCTTTCATGGGGGAGACGCGGGCTAGTGCACCTGAGGACAGCCATCACTAGAGGCGTAGTGTTGCTTTAATGCAGAATGGGTTTTCAGAGGAGCTTCCAGAATTAACACAGGCTAGGAAGGCCTGGGAATCTAATGAAAATCAGCCAGCAAAAACCCCACAGGTCACCAACTAGCTGACAGACACAGCAGCTTTCTTCGTTGTATATGAGGTTGCTATGAGTCAGGGCCGACTGGATGGCAGACTTTTTTTTACAAAGCAGACACATGCACTTGGAATCTTTCATCAGGTGCCACTTCCCTCCCCTGCCCATCTCAACCTTTGCTTCTTCAGGCTAAGTGGAACAGTGGATGAGGACATAGCTACATGGTGGAGGGTTCACTAGTCCCTGCAAAACCCCTACTCTTGATAATAGAGTGAATTAAATCTCCTCCTGAATAGGAGTGTCATTCTTTAAGGATTGTGGACTCAGGGGAGGAGAACACAAGTCATTCTCCCAGGCTGTTAGTTAGCTTCCTTTCAAACAGCAGATCCTGCCACCCTACTGGTCCATCTTGAGGACCTAGCCTAGGCAAGTCAGCACAGCAATAAAACAATCTCTGTTTATTAAACATTTTTCTGTTTCACCACACACTCCAGAAAAAAAGGAAACGGGGCTGGGAGTGGAGAAAAAGGGACTGTGGCAGGGGACAGAGAAGGCTGGGAATCATGTGGGGTGGGAGAACGAGAAAACAAAAAAAAACTGGTAGGAAGAGCATCCCCTACCCTTAGGATGGTGGGTGGGGAAGGAGTCTTCAAGGGGGGGGCCGGGAAGCTCTGTACAGAGGGTTGCCCCCAACCCACACACACACACACACACACCCCGGATATATACAGTACAAACCCCAGATAATTACAACAGCCAAAGAGGAGAGGAGGAACAGGGGTCCAGGGATAGGGCCTGAGGTGGGAAAGCAGAGGAAAGGGCACAGGGATAAAATTTCACATATTTACAACTTTTATATAAGTATAAATTTGGCCCCGGCTGGGTGTATGTGTGTAGGGAGATGGGACTGAAGGGGAACTGTCCATACAAAAAAAGAAAGGGTGGATTCTGGGAAGAGTCTCAATACCAAACGCAAGAAGGGATGAGGAGGCAAGGCTAGGTAGGGGACAGCAGTCAGGGAAGAGGGGGTACCTAGGAGGGGCTTCTCCCCTCCCATGGCCTGCCCACCCCAAACCCCATCCATCCTACCTCCCCTATCCCGCCAGAGAGCTATGTACAGAGAAACACCGAAAAATTGTGGAGCTGGCGGGAGGGAGGGTGGAGGAGGGAGATTGGGGAGGGAGGGAGGATGAGAGGGAAGTCCAGCCCTGTCCTACCTCCCCCAGGGGACAGAGTCATGGAAGGGGGCCCCCCAACACCCCTCCTCCAACACTGGTCCCCCCACCCTGGGGGAGAGAGACATGGCTTTTCCTAGAGTAAATTCCCCCCTCCCCCTGGGAGCAGAGACCAAGAAGAGAACAGGGAAGGGGCAGGGTAACTGTATGGGAGGGCATGGCAGATAAACTAGTCTGTCCTCCCCCACATACACACCCTTCTAAACCCCATCCCCTCACTCGAACCTCAATTCTACCCCACCCAACACACTGGGGGAGGGGGGGGCATGAGCCCCCTCACCCCGCTCTGGGACCAGCCGAGAGCAGATCAGGTGTGGGAAGAAGGGAGTTAACTCCCATTCCCCCCTTGCCGCCCCCTCCCTGCCCCGGTGGCCCCCTCCACCCCATCTGGGTTCTGGGTGGGAAGGGAGTAAATTTAAGAGTAGTGGGAGGAGAAGTTTGTGCGTGCTGAGCCCCCCCAGACGCTCCTGAGAAATCAAGGGGTAATAGGGCCCCCTCACCCGGGGTCCCCTCCCCATAACAAGGGGGACAGGGGAGGCCAAAATGGGGTGGTGGAGGGGAGTTAGATTGTCAGCTCTGGTTACTGCTAAAAAATCACCCTGAAGTTGAAAGTATGGAGGTGCCACACCCCCAGGGTGGGGGCGAGGTCTGTCCCCCAGTGCTCAGGGGAACGATGAGGCAGAGGATGGGGATAGCACCCCGGAGTGAAGGGGTCTGTGTAGGGTAGGTGGTGTCCTAGGGCAAGGGTCCCTGGGGGTCACAGAAGGGGCAGCACCCCAAAAGTAGTCAAGGGGGCAGGTGGGGGTCACCACTCGCCCTCCTGGGAATGGTGCAGTGGGGGGACGGGATCGTTGCCCCTCAAGGAAGCATCTAGAGAGGAACTCCCGCTGTCCCTCGGCGAAGTCCAGTCCTGGAGGTTGGTGCTGTTCCGGGGTGGAGTGCATGGGAAAGGAGGATGGGTTGATGATGCTGGGTGGGCTAGTGGTCTGCGGTGTTTCGGAACTCGCCGTTCTCGGTGATCTGTAGCCGGGGTGGGGGGGGCGGTGCTGGGGGGGCCAGGCCGTTCCAAGGTGGGGCCAGCGTCACACGCGGGTTTGTTGGACCCAAGGGGGGAAGCTGCCTCTCCTGCAAGATACCAAAGAGGAGAGCGCGGACTTATTGAGACGCTTCGCAGGGGCCTGGGTGCCAGCCCCCCCTAGCTGTGGCCTCCCCCACAGCCCAACCACTCCACAAGCCATGTCCCACCCCCTGCCCCCAGGACAATCCCCACAAGCCTATTTTGCTTCTCACCTGCAGTAGAAGTTATGTCCTCTGGGATCAAGGAGAAGAAAATTTCACCCCTAGATTCCTAACCAGGGCCTTCAACCCGGGGGGAGTCACACCAGGAAACCAGCTCAAAAGAAACAAGTGCCTACCTTTCTCCCAACCCAACCTCCTCTAGCTTCACCCGCATACTCCCTACCCAGCCCGCCCTCCTCCTCTTGGGACCCCCTCCCTGCCCACCCCAAACCCGAGGGAGGAACTTTGTGTTGAAGGAACAAGGGAAGGCAGTACAGCAAAACCTCATTAATCCAAACCCCCATGGATTTGGAATTTTTCATAATTTGAACAAAAACTGGGCTTGAGTTTTCCTTTATCTTTGACGAAAGGGTGTGCTAAGCAAATTAATGGTGGAAATGTGTCTGTAGGAGGGGATATTTAACCTATACCAGAAAACAGACTTTTCAATCCTATCTATTCATTAACGCATGCTCCCTGAGGGCTGCAAGTGGAGAAAGCCTTGTTCATCAAGTTCTACTTACTGTATGTATTTTGAAGACATGCATTTCATTAAATAGACACTGTCATTCAGTTTTGTCACTTATTCAGAGTGGCCATCTTCTCAAATATAACATTCCAAATTAGAGAGGTTTAACTGTACTGGGGGGAAAGGAAGGGGATTCAGGGAAGTGATTTGGAAAGGGAAAAGTGCTGTGGGAGGGGCTGCTCTCTCACACTTAGGCTAAAATGACTAGAAGCTTCTGTAAAGACACAGTATGCCCCAATCTCTGCGTCCCCAGGAAGCAGAAACTGGCTCCATTCCTGTCCACCCCCATCTTCCTTTTAATCCTTCTCCCTGGGATCCCAGCTAGAGAGTGAGAGGTACCAGACCCTACTCACTCCCACCCCTGGTCCTATTCTCATCTCCTCCTACTAATCCTGGACCAATTCTTGCTTCCTGCCCTCAACTAAGGGAGAAAAAGAAAGCCATTTGTAATTCTGGTCGCTCACTTGGCTTTTTTAAAAGACAGAGTTCAAATTAATACCTTCATCTAGAGCACAAGAGAAAAAATTTTTTTAAATTAATTTTAATAGCTTAGTCATAGAAGGACTGATATCTAGACATGCTGTAGAACAAATGTCCAAATAGTTTCCAGGACCACAGAGCATTTAGACCTGGCAAAGTAGCTATGTCCTACCGTATCCCCAAAGGATACAAAAAATATTCCAAGTAAAGGCTCCCATATCAGTTCTCCTCATTCCATCCCAGGATCAAAGAGCTCTACACTCAGTCAGCAAAATCCCAGACTTGGGCAGAGCTGCCCTTTTAGCTGGCTGAGTATCTCCCACTCTTTCTGCAAGTCGGTGAGAGGAAATTACATATATTAGGATATCCTGAGCATGGCAGGAGAGCCAGGAAGGAAACCTTAGATTCCCTTCTCTCTGCTTGTCTGCCGCCGACAGCACACAGGCATGCCCCCTACACCCCCGTGGTCCCAAATTTAGAAAGTAGATAAATTAGGGTGCCATTATTCATTTTACAAAAGAAATCACTGCAGGAGTCCTTTAAATGGTAAGGTCCCCTGGTGCATTTTAGCATCTGTTTACACATCACTAACTACTCTGACAGAAAGGCTGGGCAGGCAGAGTTAAAATTACAGTGTGAGGAGCCACACTGCCCACTGAAGATCAATTCCACAGAAAATAAAGCATCTCGGAAATGATGTCAGGTTCTCATTTATGACTTTTTAGGTAGGATTATCTGTCCAGCAAGGCCACTGGGTGGCAGGAGAGGGGGAGTGAGTAGCGTTAGCATCCCCGGGCTGAGTTCTGACAATGGAGGTTATTTAACATGCGGTTCCTGGCATCACTGCCTGAGAATCAACATGGCTACTGAGAGCCCATGGTTTTCTCTAGGAATACAACATCTCAACCGCCCTGCCAACTCCAAGGCCATTATGAGCAGGTCCTCACGGGCAAGTCCAGTTCCTAACATCTGTGCAAGGTCCATTTCTTGCCTCTGCTTGTTTCACCTATCAGGTTCTCCTTGTTCTTTCATCAGGACATCTGAACAGCATTGTTTTCAGGGACGCCCTTTAACTACCCATTTCTAATTCCTGCCCAGTGAGGGCTAATATGCACCCCCAGATGCCTTCTACCTCAGAGTTGTAGGGGAGGAAGAAGAGACAGATGTAGGTAAGGGGTGGAGAGAAGGGATAGATAACCAAGCTTAAAGAAGGAAAAGGAAACCCCAACCTACCTGCTGCAGCCGGCACAGCCCCTATAGCCACAGTCCCCCACCCATTATCCCCATCCCTTTAACAAGCCCCACCTCCAATGTCCCACCCCCACCCTACCCCTGACGCTCTGGTGAAATGGGGGGTGACAGACATACACTGGAGAGGAAGAGGAAGAGGAGAGTTCAGAGTCAGGAGTAGGCTGGGAAGGGTAGGTTTTGTAGGATGGGGGTGTGTGTTTGGGGGTGTGGTCTGTGACTGTGCTGGGCCTAGGGTAAAATGCTTCTGTGTTTTGGGAAAGTATCACGGAACAGTTTGGGAAGCAGCAGAAAGCACTCTTTGGGTGGTGCCTTAGGAGATGGACCTGTGCAGAGGTGTCAGAAAACTGGGGTCTGTGGAGGTTCTCTGGGTGTGGAGGGCATCAGTGAGAAGGGAGAGGCTCTGGAGGGTCAGAGGGGAGTGGGCTTCATGACCAACCTGCAGTGGTCCGGAGTCACCTCCCCCTGTGTCCTCCGCCCGTGGTCAAAGCGGAACCAGGAGAATTACCTGATGAGGAGCTGCAGGGGGAGAGAGTGGGGTCATGGGGTCAGGAACCTTGGTGGTTATGGTTGGGGGAGCCTGGCGGTCAGAGCAGAGGAAGGAGGAGCATGGGTGGGAAAGTGAGCAGAATTTGGGGAAAGCAAGGGATAGTGTTGCAAGAAAATCCCTGAAAGCTGGCTAGTGAGGGCAGGGAGGGCAGCAAGAGCTAGAAGGCTAATCAGATGTGGTTCCAGAGGGGTAGGAAGGCCCTGCTTAACAGTGAGGCAAGATCTAGAGTCAGGAGGAGGAAGCTACACAGGAGCTGCCAAGGGTCAGGAAAGAGCTGAAAGGAACCTCAGGTCCCCAAGGCACCGTCTAGAGCCTGGGGAAACTAGAGCTACTGCCCTGTGCTTGACTCTAGCAAACTGCTTCTGGCCCCACTGGACCAAGGGCTCAGAGAAAGCTTCACTCCTTGCCTTGAACAGAAGGGGGCAAAGAAAGAGCAAGGATTCAAGGCACTACATGGTGGTATGCAGGGGCTGCAAGAGTGGGGAGTCTGGTTGAAGGTACTGAGGAGATGCAGAAAGGTGTAGGGAAGATGGGGTGGGAAGGCAGAAAGGGTGTGGCTGACACTGCCAGGAGCGACAAAGGCACAGACGATGGGATGAAGATGGGGTCACTGAGGGCTGCTGGGAGTAGCCAGCAGGCTAACGGAGGACAATGGGAGAGACAGACAGCAATGGGGCTGGGGTGGTCGGTGCAGTGAGTGCACGAAGGACAGTGGGATGGATGGGGATGGGACACAGAGAAGATAAATGACATTGTAATTTCCACCTGAGCGTCGAGCAGCCTCTTCTTGGGTTCGGGCAGCGGCTCAGGCATGGCGGGGTGGTCCCGGCGCAGCTCCTCCTCCACCAGCATCAGCCTGAAGGGACGGGCTTCAGTGGGGTTAGTGGCGGGCACGGGCTTGGAGCCTGCCCATGGAACTCCTGATCCTGGGAAACCCCCGCAGCTCCCTGGGAAAACCTTAGGTATCCTCTCCTTCCCTCAATTCGTCCTCCATCATGACCCAAAAAGACTCCCTGTTCCTCAGGATCACAGTCTCCACCTTCCTCTCCCAGGGCCTTCATGCTTCCAAGACCTCTATGCCCAGACACTCCTAGGTACCCATCCTCCCATTTTTGGACAGCAGTGTCCCTCCCATAGATCCTTTCTGGCTGATGACCTGGATTCTACTTCCTCTGTCCCAACTCACTGAGCCTAGGCCATCTCTAGTGATAGCATCGGAGACACTGCTAATCCAAGACGGATCTCTAGATCATCACTCCCAGCACTTCTGACTTTGATGAGGATTCTCAGAGTGATTTATGGAATTCACAGGGCATTAAAAACCCAATGCCATTGAATCGGGTCTGACTCATAGTGATCCTAGAGATTAGAGCAGAACTGCCCCATAGAGTCTCCAAAGACTGCCTGGTGGATTTGAACTGCCAGCCTTTCGGTTAACAGACATAGCACTTAACCCACTATGCCATCAGGGTCTCCTCACAGGGCCTTATAGCCCCTCAGTTACAGGTATCAGTTAGAGCTGTGGCTTTCCAAAGAAGTTTCAAGTCATGTACCTAGAACAGATCAAAGTGGAGTTGGCTCTGAACTGGGGCTCAATGTCACTCCACCTCAGCTCTCAGGATAACTGACCCCCTTGCTGAGACACTACCTTAAGAGCCCCCAGCTTGGCACTAAACAGTCAAAAACTAGTGCACAGTGTCATTCACCTTCTATTGGGACACCTTTCCAAGGCAGGAGAGGGAGGGTTTTCCCAGGATGGGGTGATCAGGACTGTTCTGGCTAGGATCTCAGCTCATGCTGGAGTAGACATCACAGCCTGGGTTGAAACTAACAAGTGGGAGTCCTGGGTCCAGGGTCCAGGGAGTGGACCCAGGGTCCAGGGAGTGGGAGTCCTGGGTCCAGGGAGTCCTGGGCTGGGTCCAGACACACAGTGATGACTGGGTAGTAAGGACTTTCCAAGGACTTCAGAAGTAACTCTACCAGGAGACAGATCAGGATTTAATGAGGGCATTTCATGTACTGAAAGGTTCTTCCCCATGTAGTAATGGAGTGGGCAGCATCCCTCAGAGCAGGGTGGTGGGCTTTCCTGACGGTCTCTGAGTTTGGGGATGGATCTAAGAGGGGGAGCTCCCTTGCCATCCCTCCCCAGGCCGCTCCTCACCTGCCAATGATGCTCTTGATCTGCGAGTCCTTCTCCACCTGCTGCTGCCTCAGCCTCTTCTCACTCTGCTCCAGTCGGGCCTGATACTGCATCAGGATTTTGCTGGTCTGTTCTTCCTGGGACAGCAGCCTCCGCTCATACTCTTCCAGCTTCCGATTGGACATGTGCAGCCGTTCCTTCAGTGAGTGGATCTCTTCCTCGTACTCCTTCACCTGCCCGCCGGGCACATGACCCCGCACTGTGAGGGGCACTGCAAGCCTAATTCCACCGCCCAGTCTCCATCCTGCCTGCTGAGCACAGTCCTTGCACGGTGAGGGGCATCCCAGCCACCTCCTCCCACCCTTTCCTTGCCTACTGATCACATACACACCTGCTTTTGAGAAGAGCTTCCCATGGAGCTGAGGCTCCCTCAAAATGGGGCTAGGTCAGACTACCATATCAAAAGGTATATGTGTGTGTATATATATATATATACATATACACACACATATATGCCCTTATATATGCACCCAGATACAAGGGCCCTCACAGAGACCTAGACAGCACCCAGAAATTAAACACAATGAAATGACTCCTCGGTCCCAAACTAGGCCAAATGCATGTAGGGGAGCCACCGGAAGATATTAGATGATGGCCTGGACCATCGGCTGTCCTACGTGTGGCTCTGTCCCTGCAATAGGGGCCTGGGTATCAAGGGAGTCCCAGGCAAAAATCTAGGAATGCCTGTTAGTAATGACCCTCGAATTCCAGGGCTGGAAGGGCTCAGAAGAGTGACACTCTACCCCTCTGGCTCTAAGGTCTAGATTGTGCTAACACAGTAGCTACTGGGCATATGTGACTACTTAAAATTTAAATAAAACTCAAAATTCAGTTCCTCAACCATACTAGCCACATATGGCAGTGGTTACTGTATTGGACAGTGCAGACTATAGAACATTTGCAGCATTCCATACATTACTCTTCTACTGGACACTGCTAGAGGCTTTCTTAAGGATTCTTCATTTGAACAGGAGGAACTTATTTGTGAGGCTATTTTCTCAGTTCTCTGAAGAAAGTACAAACAACACCATTCTAGATGCAAAGGAGAACTATTAATCCATTGCCAACAATAAACCCCTTTAAGGTATGAGGGCTTAATTCTCTTGGAAGTTAGTGGGAAAAGCTGCTAAACCAAGTCCTTGTAAATGAGTCCCAGTACTACTAACACTGCTCAAACACTACTTCCCCCAAGAAACCTCTCTTCACTCCCACATGTTGGGCTCATGCTGTATTTACATATGCCCCAATCCTACAACCACTCTTTTCCTCAGGATCCTTGGCACAGTCTACCCCTAGGAACTTCCCTGCGATCATCTGTGAGTGCTTCAGACTTCTTGGTGGCCGTTACCCTCAGCATCCACCAGCTGACAGTCTAGAACAGCCTTCACACACATATTTTTCCATTCACGGGCCAAGACACACCCCTTTCCAACATGCAACCACTGTACATGACCCTCTTCTGCCTATGCCTAGGGGACAGGGACTGGGAAAACTACACATTGTGGTACAACTGCAACCCTCTCTCCCTGCCCAGTTTATTTACTCAAGCTGTTAGGTAACTTCTCCTTTACTGAGCAGCAACAGAACACAGGGCTCTATGTTCTCCGGAAATGTAGAACATTTTTTTCTTCAGAAAGCCTACAGTGTGTATACCTTACAAAAGAGTTGAAATTGGCTTGACCAACTGTGTATCTGACCATCCTTGTGGACTGAAGACTCGAAGAGAGAGGGAACCACGTCTTTCTGTCTTTTCTTTCCACCCTAAGTACTAGACCCTGGATATTTTCCTTGGAAGGGACTAGAGGCCTCCCCTGCGGGTGAAAAGAAGGTCAGGAAGCGTGGGGTTGGCAGGGCCCACGTACCCTGTCCAGTCGGCTCTCATCCATTGATTTAGAGTACTCCTTTAGCTTGTACTCTTCCCGCTCAATGTGGGCACTCTCGATGTCAGCCGACAGGTGAGGCATATTGGAGACCCAAGCCACTGTCCGTTCGGAGGCTGGCATTGTGGGGTTCAGCGTGGACGGCGTCTGAGAATGCTGGCACACAGCAAGGGTCAGGGCAAAGAGAGAAGAAAGATAGGAAAAGGCAAGGTGCACTTAGAGGGAGAGAACACAGCCAAGGGAGACAACGGTCCCAATCCTGTATCCTGCCCTACACTCATCATTTCTTTCTGAATACTCTACCAGTTACTTATTTATCATATCTCCCCAATGGAGTGTGAGCTCCATGAGAACAGGGATACTTGTATGTGCTGTTCACCGCCTTATCTACAGTACCTACAACAGCACGTGGTTCACGGTAGGTACTGCATCTATATTTAATGAACGGAAGTGAGAAAACTTGAACTTGAGACCACAGCCTCTATTCCACCCTCAGCCCCACCCGCAGCCCCATTTCCTTCTTCCCTCCTTGTTTTTAGCCATGTAGCCTTCCTCCCACCCTCACCTACCTGCTTTGTGATGGAGGGCTTGAGCCCCCCACCCCCTCCTCCGCCACCGCTGCCCCCGCTGCCCCCAATGCTGCCCTCCTTGCTGAGGCTCTGTTGCCGTGGACGGGCGGGGCCATAACTTGGCTCTGGTGACTGCAATAGATTCCCGCTGGATGGCCGGGGTTTCTGGGCAGCGCTGACCGTCAACTGCTGAGACTTGCCCCTCTGCAAGGGAGGCGGCTGGCCCCCACCACCCCCGCCGCTACCCCCACCACCGCTCCCACCTCCAGGCCCTGAGGGAGCTGGCCTTTGGGGACCGATGGTGATCTGGGGAGGGGACAGCATGTGCTGCAGGTTGTCCTGGAGTGAGAGCTGCCGACGGGTGAAGTCAGTGCCAGAGGGTCCAAACTCGTCACTGTAGCTGTGGCTGTGAAGGATGGAGGCAGCAGGGGGCTTGGGGACCCCTGAGGAGAGGTCCTCGCTCTTGCTATAGCCATGGAATGGGGCAAAGGTGTCCCCAGGGGGCTCTCCACCTCGGTGGTGATGATGGTGGTGATGGTGGTGATGGGAAGAGGGTGGCCCGTGGCCACCGCCTCCCCCATGGCCCCCTGGGGGACCTGGCCCATCAGCCGCCATGTGGAAGAGAGGGTTCTGGAAGGAGAGGGGAATGCGCAGTTGCTGGGCAGGGACACCGTCCGTGGTAACACCCATCTGGCTGAGACGCATGCCAGCTGCCGTGATAGACGAGCCACTCCCCTGGGAGAGGCGTCCGGCGGGTGCAGGCCGCAGCCCCAAGGCTGCTGTCAGTGAGGCCTGGCTTGAGTGTAGCAGGTCCCCGACAGCTGCCAGGTTGGAAACACTGCTGCTGTTGAGACGGCCTCCGGGCCCGTCGCCCTGCAGGTCCAGCATGGATACGCTCTTATTGACACTCAGCATCTTCTGTTCTGGCTCTGTGATGTCCGAGCTACTTGTGCAGTATGCTGGCGAGGAACGGGCCAAGGGAGGGCGGCTCACGTAGAACAGGTCTTTACCCCCACCAGGTGGCGGTGGGGGTGGCTTTTCCTTGGTTGGGGAAGGGAGGCGAGCCATGTCCATGGAGCTGTCAGAAAGGAAGGGACACACAGCACAACATTAAGGCCAGGGTTACGAGCAACTGAGCCTGCTGTGGTCTGGTCCAGGCTAAGGGATGAAAGCAGGGCCCCAAGGGGAGTGCTGAGAGCGGGCAGTGACAGCCCTGGAGACTGCAGGCAGGGAAGACGGGAGGGGGTACTTGGGAAGAAGGAAAGGACAAGGCCGCTCCAGGAAGGCAATGTGGCCTAGAGGAGGGAAGACGGGCCAGCAAGAAGGATGAGGGGCAGGGTCTGGGCAGATATGGAGGAGATGAGGGTGCACCGAGGAGAAGAGAGGAGGAGGGAGAAGGCCAGTGGAGTGGGAGTGGGAGCAGACAGGAGAGGAAGGGGAAGTGGGGGAGGAGAGAGCCCCTCACCTGTTGAGGCCTCGAGCCATGAAGGACTGAAGGTCGATGGAGCTGGAGAGAGATGGAAAGAGGGGCGAGCACAGACACGGAGATGGGCAGGAGGAGAGGTGTGGACAAATGAAGGAGGTAGGAATGGTGGGATGGGTATGGTGTCATGGAGAGAGAGACACAGGCAGAGGAACAAGCAGGGTAATCATCAAAATGATGAACAGTAGGTCAGGCACGGGTGCTGACCCTTCAGAACAGATACCTGGCTCTGGAGCAGACTCCTGGAGGCCCTGCTAGGCTTTTAGTTGTTACTTATCTAAGTTCTAGATCATGGGGCGGTCTGCAGGGTTCTGGTGGGAGCCTGGGAAAGTGCTTCTTTACCAGAGGTATCTGATTATTTTGAACAGATTGCTGAGCCAACACGTGCTAGCTGCACTTAAGCACTGGGACAAGCATGAGAGGACAGGGGGACAAGGCAAATCAGAGTTCCCAGTGGGGATCTCCTAGCAGGAAGCTTAAGGAGCCTCTGCACCTCTCCTGAGGCTCTGCATTCCTTGCTCCCTCCAGTTTTAAAAGGCTCTCTGCCTACACTAACCATACCTGTCTCCTTCCCATCTCTCTCTCACAGCTTGCTTCTTTTTCCATTCTTTCAAGCCCCAGAGAGATACCTGTGGGTCCCAGGCTCTCACCTGTTGAGGTCCCGCATCATGTAGCCCTGCATCTCAGCCGACGGTCCCCGGAGCACCACAGGCTGAGGCCGGGGCCGCTCGCTCTGGCGGCTTGGCTGCCTTTGGATGTTGGGGTTCCTCAGAGCAGTGCTGATGTCGTTGAGGAGTCGGGGCAGTGGGCCCAGCTTCAGGAGGGCTTCCTGGAAGGCGGAGGGTGTTACCTGGGAGCTAAGTGCCCAGATCTCAAAGGGCCTCAGAGGGTGCAGGTAGGGGGGTAGCTGACTGAGCTGGAGTATTGATGGTGATACTTCCAAGAAGAGGCAGGGGGAAAAGTCTGTGTGGGGCTGTCTCTCAGGCCCCAGGGGCCTCCAGAGACATCTGGGGATGAGATAGAGGGACACCTGCTGACCTTGCTGAGCTGGGGCAGCACCTCCCAAAGCAGGGCATGCAGTGTGGAGAGCTCTCGGCCCAAGTCGATGTAACCCTCAAAGCTACTGCTGTTGGTCAGTGTGTCCAGGTTGGAGATCTCATACAGGAACTGCTGCATGGAACCCCACTCCAGTTCTAGAAACTCATTCATGAATCCCAGAAAGTCCTCCTTTGAGGTAAACCTGGCCAAACAACCCAGAAGGTGGAGATCACACAGAAAGAAGGCCTCATACCCACCCCTTACGCAGGTTCTCTGAGGCCTCAGGACACCCGCCCACCAACCTCACCCTGCCCCCTGCCTGAGGCTTTCCTCACTTGGAGAAGTTGGCCAGATTTTGGATGACCTTGGCGATGAGTGTGAGAGTTCGTGAGGTCTGCTCATCTGGGTATTCCTGCATGAGCCCAAAAAGACTAGGCGACATAATGGCTGGGCAGAGGAAGCGCAGGAAGAGTGAGGCGCTGATCAGCCGGTCAGCGATGTCCTCCCGGCCCCGCTCTGCGCAGCGCAGTCTCCAAGACGCAAACACTTCTTTCAGCTCCCTCGGGAACACGCTGAGGGGAAGGGATGGGGAGACAGAGAGAGAGAGAAAGAAAGAGAGAGACCGGGACTGAGCCCCAGAGACCCTCAGCTTCCAGGGAACATGCTGAGGGGGGTGGTAGGAGGTGAGGGTGTGGAAACAGAGGCGAGAAAGACAGGGAGGAAGGGACAGCAGGAGGAAGACGGGAGGCTGGAAGAAGAGGGCCAGGGCAGAGGGAACAGACAGAGTAGGGAGAGAGAAATGGAGGGGGAAGAGAAAGTAAGGGAGAGAGACACGTGGGAGAGAGACGGAGGGGTGTGTGAGAGAGACAAGGAGAGCAGGAGAAGAAAAACAGACACCAGGGAGAGACAGAGATGGGAGAGAGATGGAGGGTCACTTGAGGTACAGGGAGCTCGGACCCCCCAACTCCTCTGGATTCCAGGAAAATGGGGATGAAGGTAACCCAGGCGTGATCCCCAGTCCCTGGAATGGCTCAGAGCTACTCCCCCGCCTCCCCATTCCACTTCAATGTCCCACTGACATCTTAAACTTGACTTGTGTAAAGTGGAGCTCACCATCGCCCCCACAGCTCCAAACGGCTCCTCCTCCTCTTCCTGACTTCCCTGGCTCTGTCAATGAGGCTACCAGTCTTCCAGCTACCAACCTCCTGGCCTCGAGTCATCCTCGCCTCCCCACGGACACACTTGTTTCTGATCAGTCAGCAACTCCAGCTGATCCCTTCCTCAGAAGCCTTCACAGCAGCACCTTTCCATTTGTGCCTACCACCGTCCTGACTCAGGATCTGACCTCCATGCCTGACCAATAACAATAGCCCCCAACTGACCTGGCCTTCATGCATCCTACTCCCATCATTCCCTGCTCCCACTCCTTATAGATTCATCTACTCATCCACAATAATTCCTGGCACTGACATCTTCAATAGCAGCGCATGACCTACCAGTGAAGCTCAATCTCATCCTGGCATCCGAGGCCTTCTCATCCGCTTTTCTAGACATCTCTCCTACCACTTTCCATGTCCTACACTGAACCTGTTCTAATCACTGTCCTTCTTAGCTTCATACATGTGCCTTCTGAAGTGTCCTCCTTGCCTATCAAGTCCCGATTTCAGAGACTGACACTGTCTCCTAAGCCCAGCCCAGGTACTCCCTCCTCCACAGAGCCTTCCCTGCTTGTATCAAAGCACTGCCTCCTCTGACCTGTTGCATGGCCTCTCCCTGACACTTAATACAACAACTGTTCCGTGGCTGTGAGTGTAGCTAGTTTCCCTGTGTTCTGGGGGAAGCTCCCTGAGGACAGGGACCAGGCTGCATTCATCTTTGCTCTATGGCACCCAGCACATCCCCCTTCATCCCTCTTCATCCCTAACTGGTGCTCAGTCCTTTTTGAGGATGGACAGATGGATGAACAGATGAACACACGACTTGGCCCACCCCAGCCCCCCAGCCCAGCGTTCCCAGTCTCACCAATGGGAGTTGACCACTTTGCACAGGGCCAACTCACAGCACATTCGCAGGTTGGCCTGGTGCTCTGCCAGACTGGATGCTGTGCACTTGATGGGGTCCACCTCACAGTTCTCCTCGGACTCATACAGAGCACGGATGAACTCTCCTGGGGGTGGGACACAGCAGGGGAGATCATGCTTTCCAAGGGCAGGGGCAGGAGACTGCATCAAGCTGGGGAGAGGTGAACTTGGGATCTGGGGTAATCAGGGCTGGGGTTGGAGCACGTGGATTTGGGAAGAGGAGGACCTGAAAGCAGAGCCATACCAATAGCATCCTTGAGGTATTTCTGACCAATCAGTCTCATGTACTCTTCTATGGCTTTAGTGGCGAGCGTGTTCTCGCGGAATATGAGGTGCTCCCGCTCCATGAACCGGTCCACCTCAGACATGGCCATGTCTGAAAGGAAGTCCTGTGGCGCAGAGTTCAAGGGTCAGCCTCTATACGGACCAAGCTCGTGAAGAAAGGGACCTGTCCTCACTGCCCTTCAAGCAATTGTGTACTCCCACATCACCTTTCCCTGAGAGCAAAGCACTCACCTTGGCCTTCCCTGTGCTCTGCAAGATGTGAACCAGGGCACTGGCAACCTCCTCCTTGCCCTTGACATTCAAGGCCGGCTCCAACACTGCACACAGCATCCGATAGTGGTTGGTGACATATTCCGCAAACTCCTTATATAGCTCCATGGGTAGGATGCTCATTGTCTGGTAACGTGCTTTCAGCCGCACAGCTGGGCAACCTCCTTTGCCCTTGCCCCCTGAGCCTCCCCCCGAGCCTCCTCCCCCTCCTGAGCCCCCCATGCCCCCAGAGCCCCCACTGCCCGTTGGCAGGGTTACAGGGTACCACTGCTCCGTGAAGTGCCGCCCAGCCAGAGTGGCCACAGGCACAGTCACCAGGCCAACATAGCCTGCCTTGTCCTTCTTGCGCTTTTTGTCTGAGTCACGGTACAGATGCAGCCGCAAGGCACGGACAGCCGGCAGGTTGTTAAATTCAAAATGCTCCCCCCAGAAGACGGTGTCCCCCGAGGCCGAGCGGGGCTTGGAGGTGGTGCGAGCATATAGCATGTCATCCAGGCACAGCTCACAGTAGTATCGCTTCTTAGGGGGCAGTTCCCGGGCCTCTATGATCCACAGCTTTAGCACATTGTCTACCCGACGGCTGTTGTCCTAGCATAGTGGAAGTGGGCACAGTGGATAAAGGGAAAGGGACAGAGAGACAAGAGACACCAACAGCAGATAGACAATGAGAAAGTGGAACAGAGTATACTGACAATATTCATAAGGCTGAGAAGAGTAGTTCACACACTACACAATTAGTACTGAGAAGTTTAAAAGCTGGAACAAACCAATCAGAAATTAATGGCAAAAAAAATAAATAAATTGCACACATGTGGTGTGAAAAAGCTTGAGGGACAGAAATGACCACAGTTCATGGTGAGGCTCAGGTGATGCTGAAGAAGAACATGGTATTTGGGCTCTGCATGGGCTAGATCACATCTAGCACCTTAGGTCCAGTTCTTTAAGGCCACTGAGAAACAAGAGCTTTCCAGAGGAGAGCAGACCCCAGAACACTGAACTTCCTAGACACTGTGATACATAGAATAGCTGGCAGGACTAGAACAGTTCTCCTGGGAAGCAGAGAGTCCAGGGAAGGACACAGACACATACAATTTCTGAGCCAAAAGAGGAATTAGAGATCATCTATTCAACTCCATTCTCACCAATTTTACAGAGAGAAAGGCCTACAGATTTGGCTGACAGTCTTGGAGAAACTGCAAGTAGGAACTGAGGGGCCACTTGCTAGAGTATTAGTGAGGCATTTCTGCCCAAAGGAAAGCTGGACCAGAGTTCCATCTAAGTATGGTTTCTATGGTAGGGAGACAGATCATGACGTAGGCTAGCAGTGTGGAAAGAAAGTGAAAATAAATAAGAGCTGAGAGAAAAACAGAAGGCACTTCCTGCTCATCCAGGTCAATTCAACCTCTGCCCCTCTCCTACCCCAGGCTCTCCCGTTTTAGCTCCCCTTCCTCTGTGGCTCCCCCTGCCCTTTGGATAGACTGTCTCTGTTCCCTTCACTGCTCAATACCTTGTTGGGTTTTACAGCCCGCTGCAGATTCTCGATCCATTTGTCCCTTTCGGCCGCAGATCGACAGGCAAAACATTTTGTTCCTGATGATGTTGTTACCTAGAGAGGGGTGCAGAGTCGAGATACGATGCCCCAGAGGGAAGGTGATTCCTATGGACTGGAAGCTCCACCACTATCTCTTTCTCCCTGGCCTATTCTCCTTCCTCTCAGCCCCAGGGGTATCCCTTGATATGTTCCTTCTCAAGGCTTCTCTATCATCACCCACCACCACCCTGCCCTTTGGCCCACCCTAGCCCACCAGACCTAGTACCTCAAAACAGAACTCCTGGCCTAGGATGGAGCTGTGCACTGGCTTGATAATGGAATCCTCATCCAAGTTGAGCTCCAAGGCCTCAGCTGCACTGCTAGGACTCAGCAAGGACTCATGGGAGTGCGACTCCTTAAAACTCTGCATCAGCCGGGCCCTAGTAAGCAGGAGGTTCAGGAGAAATGGTCAGGGTCCCCCATCTCTCTTACACATTCAGGGGCCCTCGAACCTCTGGCTGTAGAATGGAGATCTAGGGAAAAGGCTTCCTGATACCCCTTCTTACACAGACAGAAACACAGCTTGTCCCTCAGGAAGGACACGAGGGATGTGTGAGAACCTATAACCTTTTAAGAGCTCTGTCCAGTGCATACCTAAGGGGCTGTGAAGACTGTGGATGCCTAGAAATAGCTTAACCCAGACATGATCCATGGCAGGAAAAGAGAATAAGGTGGGCTTGACAGACTTCTAGGTAGGCCTTTGAGGTAACCACCAGAGCCTCAATACAAGGGAAAAAATGGAAAAGCCAGAGGCACAAAGACATAAGAAGCTTGTCTGGCCTGAGCCTGGCACATAGCTAGTACCTAATAGCACTTAATGATCAAATGAATGAATGAATGTGTTAAGATAACAGGTTAAAACAGAGTCAGGGGAAACAGTGAGGGAATATCATAAACTGGAGAAAGCTGTAGGCAGGAAAAAAAAAGGAACAATGACGACAGGAGACTGAAGAAGACAAGCACTGGATAAGAAAAGAGATAGGACAAGAGGTAGAAAAGCAGACAGATCGGATGGGAGGAGATCAGCAGGGGCAGCTGGAGAAACTGACACAGGAAAAGAGACAGTAGGAGATGGAATGAAATACGGAAAACCACTGCAGGAGAGTAGAAGATCCAGGGGCTGAGGGACCAGCAGATGGGGCCCAGAATAAGGAACCCCACAGTTGCCGCCGAGTGGAGATGGTAGGGGCCTAAGAGTAGAGAGCAGTAGGGAAGCAGGAGGGGGAGCTCGGGTGTGGGAGCCTCCCTGAAGCTATTTATAGCAGCCCCGTCATCACGGCTCGGCTGCCGTCAGCGAGACGCTCCCCCGGCCCCCCACCCCCGCGGCCAGGAATACCATGCCCTCACCCCCCACAGGCCCCAAATCCAGCTCTGGCGACGTGAAAGGGGGGCAAGGGAAGGTGTGACTCACCTTATCCCAACCTCCCTACCTGCCCAATCCTGGGGGCGGCCAGACATAGGGTAAAGTGAAGGTAGGGTTCTCCCCGGGGAGTAACTGGGTGAGAGGGAAATCCAGAGAGGGACCCCAAGAGGCAGATAACAAAGGCAAACATCAGGGGATTCCCTTTAATCCCAGCCTCAGGGAGAGAGCAGCCCTGGGCTTCTCTGAAGGCTTCTCCTCAGGCCTCAGGCCCTGGATTAAACCGGCAGCTTTCCCTCCCGGGTCTGTCAACCCCAGCCCTCCATCCGTACTCATCATCCGTCCCTTCTATAACCTTATAACTCACCTATTAATACCTGCCACCCCAATACCACCCTAACCTGCTGCCCCCTGTACTTAGTGCCCTCCCTTCTATTTAAATGATATTGCTCCTTCACCCACCAACCCACCATCCCTTTCCCCAGATTCCCTAATGCTCCTCCTAAGCTCCATCACTCCCTCTCCATCCTTCCATATAGCTCCTCTAATCCTGGGTTGGAGTCCATCCTTATGCCAGACTAAGGAGTACCTCCTTGGCTTCACCTTCATTCTCTTTTCTGCCTTTCTCCCCATCTTCTCCCTGTACCCGACTCCTCTCCTACTACTTACAGATCTTCACCCTGCTCCTCTGCTACTCCATTCTGTCCCCTGCCCAAATAATCTCTCTCACTCAACCTGAGTCCTTCAGCCTTTATGCTCAGATGACCCCTTCCTTCCCCATCTCATTTCAGTGCTTCCAGGTTACATCCACCCCCACATGCTCCTGTACCGGTCATGGTCAGCACTTCGGAAGCGAGGCAGGATCTGGCGAAAGCTGCTGGTCCGGTCAAGTTTGGGTTGTGACTTCGTCCGTTTGATGGAGCTTTTTAGCCGACGGCTCAGGAAGCCTTGCTGGTGGGGGGGAGATGTGGATGGGGGTAGATTGGGGCAAGGTCAGTTCTATCTACTCACCCCTCAGCTTGTAAAAAGTCCCTGATGAAGGTGGATGGGGGTAAAAAAGTGAATTATCCAGAGGTGAGGAAAGGGGTTTAGCCCTGCTACCAGTTTGTCTTCCTTTGCTCCCACGGGTGTGAGTGCACACACAAACACACGCGCATCAGCTTGAAGAAGGTGGGAGGACTGGTCCGAGAAGCTGGGGGGCAGAGCCAAGAAGGGGGAAACTGAAGAGGTGGTGAGACACAGACATACACATATACACGCACACACACACACATTCTTTTCTTTTTCTCCTGCCCCTTCTTCTCAGAATCCTGAGCTCCAGCTGGGACTGAAGGGGAGGGGGCCCAGCTGAGCCGCATCTGGCAGGTGCCTTCACTCACTCACCGAGGGCCGGAAGGGTGCAGCGGGGGCGGCCTCCATGCTGTACTGCTTCCCCCCTGGGACGCTCTTCCTCCTCGAACGACCCAAGTGGTATTCTGGAGGAGAGGAAAGGGACAGAGGAGAAGTTGGACAGGGGGTTGGGGGAATTTACACCCCTGGCCCCAGTGCATCCCCCCACCACCCTCTGCCCCTGAGTTCTGGCCTCACCTACCCCCCGGAAAACAGCAAGAAGAGCAGCGGCGACGGAGAGGCTGATGGCTGCGGGAAGGAGGGGGCAAGGAACCCGAGCCGGAGTCCCCGGAGGGGGACGGGGTGGGAGGCCTTAGGCCCATGACTGGGGCTGGCAGTCAGCAGGGGGGCATGGCTGACAAGGTTAGTAAAACCCCAGTAATAAAGGATACAAAGGATCCAGGGAGGTTAGGTCCCTGGTGCCCACCACCCCAAGAAGGGGCTAGCTGGGGGCTGGGGGAGAAGATGGGTCAAAGGTCATTGCCCATGGGCAGCCTCTCCTCTTCCCTGGCTGGAGACATCTTCAACCTGTCCCCCTTCCTGGAACCCCTGTCCATCCAGAATGTCAAGGCTGTCTCATGATCCCCTCCTTAGAATGGAGGGGGGGGTCCTGGAAGGGACCTGTCAAGGGTGGCCATCAGAAAATCCACGGAAGGGGCAGATGGGGCAGGGGGAAGGAGAAAGAGCCAGTGCCACGTGCACTGCAGTGGCAGGCACTCCGAACGGGAAGAGAGATGGGGGAAAAAAAGAATGCAAGGGAGTGGGCAGAGAGTGAGGAGGCCTGGCAGTGGGGGCTCTGGGGACTCCCAAGTGAGGGGAGGAAGAGGAGGAGGAGGGAAGGTGAATGCCGATGCAGCTCAGACGGGCAAGAGTCTTGAGCGGTGGTGGCTAGGAGGAAGCTGAGGCTCTGCTGCCAGGAGATTTAGAGAAGCCGAGGGGCTCCAGGAGAATGAAAGTGGGGGGATGCCAAGCTCCGGCTCCAGCTCCAGAATGGCTGCCCAGGCCTGGGCTCCCCCCGTCAGCCCCACAGTCACCACTGCAACCAATGGGGGGGCAGGTACTGCATCAGGGGCGGGGCTACCATCTCCAAGGCAACAAGAAGCTATAGGCTGGGGGGGGGGAACAACCGGAAGAACTGCCTGTTAACCCTCTAGGTTCTAGAACAAGGGAGGGCCACAGTTTCCTTTTCACTGCTTCCAGAATTGCAAAATTGCACTAAAATCAGTCCCTAGCTTCCCTTTTTTACTTATAGAGCCCAGCTGTTAGGAGATTTGCACGCAAAAATGTGGACCCCATGACACAGGAACCCTTATCAGTCTCTCAGGTACACATATTTAAAACACAGAAACACACACGGAGCTGTGGAAATACATATATACACGAACCGCAATGGAAAAAATAAGTAAGGCGCTAAAAGCAAATAAGGACCTTAGGTACTTATGGGTCCCTGGAGAGCACGAAAAGTTGGAAGTTCAGGTCCACCCAAGGTTGACTCAAAAGAAAGGCCTGGCAATCTACTTCTGAATAGTCAGCCATTGAAAACCCTATAGAGCACAGTTCTACTCTGACACACATGAGGGTCACCATGAGTTGCAACTAACTTGATGGCAACTGGTTTTACTAAAATGTGCTTATGAGACATACAGACAACTGTGAGCATAAGGATGAGGATCTGTACCCCCCACCACAGGATATGGTTACACATACGTGAACACTGCAATAATGGAGTACATATTTGACCCAGAGACCTACATGAGGGCCACCAGTGTGGACATGTGGCTCAAGTCGCCAGCACAATTATGGGGGCAGCACACTACAGAAAGGGGACATTTAACCCTGATACACACAAATAACACCAGGAAAATGCCTGTTTAACCCCAGCAATACATGCCTGAGTACGCTGTGAGCCTGATACATCAAGATATCCTCACATCCCAAAAGCACAAACAGCCTCCATTCACACAAAAAGTACAAGCACACATCCCTCTGTCTCGGGAAAACCCTATTTGCTCACCCAGCCCTTCCCTGAATCCCAACACAGGCATAAAACCACTGCTACTAGAGAAAAGAACAAGGAACAAATATGTTGACTGTCCTTCTGTTACACTCTAAACAATGCATCTAAAGGTTCAGATAGCTCCTTGCTATCACATTTCTCTGTATTTCTCAGGTATGGCTGCCTTATTCATTACAGAGAACCTAGCTCAGCCATTATTTTCACATGCAAGTTCCTGTGATCAAGTCTAACTTTAAATCCATTAAAAATTTGCCTTGGAACTAAGGAATTAACAGGAGCAAAACAAATTTACTAATTGGTTCACATTTCTCGGAAATAACATAACCTTACACACATTACCAGAAACTAAGATCCATGAACTCACACATAAGTCACAGGTACACGGAGGCCACACACACATCCGCTTAAAAAGATTCTCACTGCTGCAAGGAGAATAGCAGAAATGCTGAGGAAAAGGGGGCAGAATGACAGAAACAGAAGACATCCTGTTATTAGTGCTGCATGCAGTGAAATGTACAAAGAACACAGTGCATACCCATATACATACACACAAAGCAAACCTGATAAGCATGCACTGTGATCCTGGGTCTCCGTGTCCCATCTCTGCATGATGTATACACGCATGCACGCACATAGCAGCCACCTACACAGACCCGTAACACAGGCATTATGCATACACCCACACATGTACACACCCTGTGTACACACACAATTGCACTCACACACACATACACAGCAAGGGCTTGGACTCCCAACCTCTCTAATCTTGCCATCACCCATAGAATCTCCCCCTGCTTCCCCTATCCCTACCCCCAAATCCCTATCCTTCCCTCTGGCCCTCTGTCTCTCTCCACACTCAGCTCACAGCTCCTCAAGGGGAGCCAGCAGAGGCACACTGAGAGAAAAGGATAAGGAAAAGGGATGGGCAGACAGCAAGCATATGGGGGACAAAACTATGCAGGGGACAGGATCCTCTAACGGTCGCCCTCGTAGTGACAAGGACCACTGTGAGCCAGTGTCTATGCCTGATTCAACCATGCCTCACCAACCAGGGCCTACACGAATCCAGTGCTTTCTATCTTTCCCCATCCCCTTTCAGAGGTCACTTTACCCAAAGTCCTCTCCTCCCCCCCAATTTGCAGGCCCCTTCTTCTCCCACCATCTCCATCTAGTTTCCCATCTTAGAGGCTCTTAGCCCCTCTTCTCTCTTCTAAATCTAGCTCCACCTCTCTCCTACATTCCCATTCTCCAGCTATTCTGCCTTCCTGGGTCTCTCTCTCCTCTTCTCCAACCTCTCTCATTTCTCCTTTTCCCCTTCCACTCCACTTGTCCTCTTAACCCTACTCCTACCCTTTTCAGCTTTTCCGCTCCTACTCCCTGACCAAGTGAGATTCACACGTGCCTAGCCCAGAGGTTGTTTCACACAAAGTAGGATTCCAAAGCACACACTCTTCTCCCCACAACCACCACTCATACACCACCCACATCCAGGCACGCCCTGGACACCCATGCTGGGATTGACACAGATACCCAGGCCAATGCTGAAACATGCATGCAAAGACATACACCTGCCAGCAGGGACACAAAATACCCTGCTCATGCAGCCGCGCATCCCCACACACAGGAGACTGGCAGGAGGTGAGCCCCAGCCGAGGACATACATGATCAGGGTCAGGGGTGACATGGACCAGCATGCCCAGATTGCTCCACAAGCCAGTGGCCAGCCCAGCAGTCCCTAGGCAGGAATAGGGCAGAGACAGGGAAGGCGGGGCACACCTGCACATCGTTGGCCGCACATGTGTGTACGAGGAACAGAGGCTCCCGTGTGCACATGGCACCAACACACCGGGGACACAAACATGGACAAATCACACTCGAACACACGCGCTGCCCCTTCCAGAGAGCAGCTCCAAGACCCTCCCCACCTGCCTTCCCCGCAGCGCGCGACCCCCCAACAAGAACGGTTCCCGACACCCCCCACCTCCACAGCCCCCCTTCAGTTACCATAACTCCCCCCACTCGGAAGATGCAGCGAGAACATGCGGAGGGAGCAGCTGCCGCCGCCGCCGCGGCCTCCCCACCCCCCTCCCGGCGCCCACGCACACGCGCGCCCCCACCCCCCGCACCCCCCGCACCCCGCGCCCCCCGCCCCCCTCCCGAGCTGTCTGTCCGCCCAGCCCCGCCCTTACCTCGCACCGCCCCCGAGGAGACCGGCGGGGCGGGGGTGTCCCCAGTGGGGGAGGGGCCCCGCCCCAGTGCGGGGCGTGGGGCGGGGTGCGGAGGGAGAGGGAGTGGTGCGGCCGGGCTCGCGCCGCCCGGCGCGGTGGGGGCGGCGGCGGGGCCCGGGACGGCCGGGACGGCCGGGACGGCCGCGCGGTGACGGCCGCGGGAACGGCTCCCTCCGCCGCCGCTCCCGCCGCTGCCGCCGTTGCCCGGGCCCCGCCGCCGTTGCTAGGCGACCGCTGCTGCCGTGGCCGCCTCTGTCACGAGCCCCGTCGCCCAGAGACGGCGCGAGAGAGACGGGGGAGGGGGGCGAGGGGACCCCCCCAAAACCAACGGGGCTTTTAACCATTCCCCTCTGAGCAGGACCATCAGAAGCGACACCGAGGGGCTGCCGACTCCACCTAGCAGAGGAGAAGCCCTGGATTCCAATGCCTCTGAAAGGTCCAGCGACCTCTCTGGGGCTCCAGCGTCCACTGCCTTAGCACACACCCATCCAGACGAGCCCCTAGGGCCCCAATGCCTGGATGTCCCCTGCAGATCTCCCATGCCATGATTTGCCACAATCCTCTGAAGACCCCCAAGGGTTCACCACCTACGAACTCTTTAACTAAACCCACCCCCCAAAATATATGTCTCTGGATTATCTCTCAGCCCCTACAGAACCCCAACATAGCAACCTCCACATACCATCCCAATTCCAAACACACAAGGGTAACCCCACCCAAAACACACAGGGGACCTGTCAGAGACCCCACACTCTTAAGGACTCAGTAAAGAGAAAGATGGAGAATATGTGGGCAGAGGCACCAATCACAGGGACACATGATAAACATCCTCCATCAACATGTGAACAACCTGGCCTGGACCAGCAGGTAAGCACACATGTACAATAACACACATGCCTTTACCAAACATGAACATGATACAGTACAGATGCGACAGACATCACACACATGCTCTGTACACACTCCACCACCACCATCACCACCACCTGGCTTTGCTTACTGAGATGTGCTACCCACACACCCCCATGGCCAGAGGTTTCCATGACAGTGACACACATACATCCCTAGACACCCACCCTCCTAAAGGTCCCAGAGCTGGCCCCCAAGACACTGAGGCCTGGGCCTATCAGAAGAATGATGAAGGGAGCCAAGGGATGTGGACAGGCCATGATTTCCTCTACCAGAAGAGATACTGGAAGTCTGGATCCCTGAGGGGAAGGGGACCTGGTGGGAGAAAGGAGCCACCTAGTGAATGGGGGTTCGGAGACCTGGATTCCTGGTCCTGGAAGGGGAATGCAGTGAAAGGGGACAGTGATGAGGGGGTTTCCGGGGGCTGAGGGCGTCTCTCTGCACCTTGGCTGCAGATCTCTGTTCTCTGCCTTCATCTCCCCTCACCGTTCCCATGGAAACCTTTTAAGCGAACTTCTCAGGAAGACAAAAATCTTTTTTTAAATGACTAAAGAGGGGGGTGGAGGGGGGGCAGAAAGAGGGAGGGAAGGGAAGAGACAGATGGAGAGAGGGAGAGAGTTGGAGAGACAGACTGAGCAGATAGCTCTACAGACAGAAAGGAGACGAGATGGGGGTCTGATGGAGTTCTGCCGGGACCAGAGGGGTGAAGGGCGGCCTGAGGGTTAAAAACAGAGAGAAATAGAAGAGAAAGGAAAGGGGATGCTAGAATCCAGAAAACAGACGCAGTTAAGATCAGAAAAGGAAAAAGGGGGGCAAGAAAGGGGACAGGAGGCGGGAACCACAGGACTGAAGGTCTGGAAGAAAATCAGGAGCACAGAGATTGGGCAGCGGTGGGGGGGGTAGGGCAGGAACTGGGTCAGGCTCTCCAAGATCCCAGACCAAGGGCTGGGCGGAGCAGGGACAGGAACACTCGGACAGGAAGCTAAAGATCTAAGAAGACTATTTTTACAAGCTCCAGGCAAACAGTCAAACTTCACTGCTGGAGTGGAAAAAGGGAACGAGGCAGAGCAGAGACCCGCTGGGGCCTTTCCCCCACAGCCCCTGCCCAACTCCAGATCCCAGAGGCAAGCGCCTTCAATTCCCAGCGCTCTCATTCCCAGGACGCTAGACTTGGTCTCCGCCCCCTTCCGCCCCTTGACAGCTCCCTCAGTTCCCAGCTCTCCCTTCCCTTGCCTCTACCTCCCTCCCTGCCGGGCCAGCCCGTCCACCTTCCACCCTCTTCCCGAGACTGTCCGGGGCACGAGAGCCTGCTCGGCCGCCGTACCATGCTCGCCGTGGGGCCGCCCCTCCACCGGCACGGAGACTGTGCGTCTCAGCAGTTTGTTGCGACTGGACTCGCTCCTCCGGTCCCGGATCAGGAGGGGGTGTATCTAGGGGATGGGGGTTTGTGTCAGACCTCCCTGACAGAAGCGTCTCTCCTCTGTCCCGCCCCTCCTCCAGGAAGGATGGGCATCCCTTTTCACCCAGCCTGCCCACCTTGTGCCATCTGCCCCTCCACACTTCTGTGTGTGTCTTTAAAAGGGTTTCTCTTACCCTTCTCTTTCCCAGTCTCTCTCATTTTTTCCTGGTCCACCCTCCTCTGAATTTCTGTCTCCATTTCTCTTGAAACACTCTTCAGAGAATTCTCCCAAACCCCACTGCACTCTTCCCACAAACCCTCAGGAGTTAGCTGCTCCCAGAATCTACTTTCCCCTTGACCTTCAGTTCCTCTATTCTCCTCACTTCCCTCCCAACCTCCCACCACCCTCACCACCTTCTCTCCCTCCGTGCCTGTCACAGGGGTAGCAGAAGCTGCATTTATAATCAGGATCCACAGCTTGTCTCCCTCCCACGCCCGGCGTTCGGCCAGCCAGGGACCCAAGTTCCCCTCCCCGAAGAGGGCCTGGTCACTTACCCCTACCCTTCATTTCCCTCCAGCACCCCGACCCAGCATCCTCACCCAGCCTCTCTGACTTCCCTTCTTCCCTTTATCAGTTACCTTTCCCTAAGCCTTGCCCCTAACTCCCCCTCACCCTCTTCTTCTCAATCTCCACACCTCTCCAACCCCTCCACCTCCACCAGAAGCCACAGAAATAATCCCCTCCCACCAGCCCCCAGACCTACCTCACAGTCAATCCAATTGCAACTCCCCATGGCCCTTCAAAAGTGCTCAACTTTTAAAATTCCATCCCACTCCTGTGCCCACCCATACCTTCTTACTCCAGACTCTGGCCACGCCTGTTACCCCTCAGCTTGGTGGCCAATGTACCTACTTTTGCAACCTCCTTGCCCCATTCCCATCTCTGCCATGCCTTCATTACCCCATTTGCTGATCCTTCTGCATCCTCCCAAGAGTAACTGCTCCTACTGTTTTGAATTGGCCTAGTTCATCCTGTAGGCCCCAAGCCCCTTATCAAAGCCAATGACCACATGCCGAAAACATGGACCCTATCACTACCGCCACCTCTCTCTTCGAGGTCACCACATCTTCCCCTAGGCCTGAAACTTTCCACCCAGCCATTTATCTACACTCTCACCTGCCCCCTCTCTCTGCCCCCAGGCCCCTGAACCTGTTGGTTAACTCTAGCTTCAGCTCTATCCCTGCCTTACCACACCCTTCCCAAAAGCCTTTGGGGATATCTCTCTGGTCTCCCAAGCTACCTACCTCTCTCTATAGCTGGTCCCCAAATAACCCCAACTCTTTTAATTATACCCCTGAGATGTCCACTTTTAATATCTGCATCCTGTAGTTCCTCTGCTGACCCAGCTCCCACATAAGAACCTACTCTCCCATGGCTCGCAAATCACTTCTCATGGCCACTACCTCTCATAAGGAACCTCCTCTGTTCATTTTATGTCCTTCACTGTAGCTGATCCCTCTCCCCCACCGCATTCTTAATTCTTCAGACAATTCCCCAGACTCTCAGTTCCCCTCATTCCCAGGCCTCTGCATATATTCTCTCCTGATGTCCAAACAGTCCTCTCAGTACCTCTCTAAACCCATTATCTCAGGCACTCTTTTACTCTTCACCCCCATCCATGCTAAGATTCACTGACTTCTATCATATTCTCCCAGCACCCTCCAGCCCTCACCCAGTTACGCAGATTCCTCTGTCCTCTGACTTTTCTCTGGGCCCTTCGATTCCCTCTCCCTCCATTCTGCCCCATCAGTGGGCAAAGGGGAGAGGATTCTCAAGGATCTCCTTCGGGGTGACATCTTCCCATTCTTTACTCCTTCTCTGAGCTCTTCATTTTCCCTACCCCATTCTAACCTATCCCATAACATGGGCAGACTAAAAATAACAAATACTCTCCAAATCTTCAGAAGGACATCTCTCCAGCACTGAACATAGTGATCATGGTGAGAGAATCAATGCCCCTTTTATTAACACCCCAACCCAAATCTCAATAGTCACCATCCTCCCACTGCTTGCAAATATTTCTCTTCTTTGTCTGCCTTCTTTCTTCCCCTATGCTAATAGAGAGCGTCCCTGTGTTTCTACATTGTTCCGTGCTACCCAGAGGTCTTTTCCCAGCCTTCTCACCCTGCTCACCTCATCCTCATCCAGCATGAGCAGCTGGTTCCCCGAGATGATGCAGAACCGAGGGTTCCAACCAGGACGATCATACGGGGAATGAACATACTGTGTTCGGTGCATAGGGGGTCCCCGTACATCTGGGGGACAAAGACACAGAAATAGTAAGGGAGATTCTATGCACGTGAGAGATAGCAGTCTAAAATAGCAAGAGAGTCTACAGAGTGGATGAAGGGGACCCTGCCAACCTAAGGCGATCACAGACGGGGATGAAGCACCTGGCAACTTTAAAGGAACAGAAAATAAGCCTATATATCTGGGGCAAAGGAGAAGGGAAGCACATCACAGGGGGCTCTGTAGAGCTGGGGGAAGAAATACAGGGGGTGGCTCAGGGAGGGGAATTGCATCACATCAGAGAGGGTACACGTTTAGGGGCAGAGAAAGATGAAAAAGTTCTCCATCTACTTCAGGAAAAGGAGAAGGAGCTGCAGCAAAATTATCAGAATAAAAACAGAGATTGGTGGCAAGTGTCTGGGAAGATGAAGGACATCCAATTAACTGGAGAAGACAAGGACCTGGGAAGTGGCACTGCCCATCTGCAAGACAGTAAGAGAAAAGCTGCATAGCTGAGGGGAAAAATGGTGAGGGGGTGGAGTTTGGAACATTTGGATGAAGGAGATTGAGAGCTAAACATCTGGAAAACAGAGGAAGTGAGGGAGCTTACCTGATCAGAGTCAGAATATCAGAGTGCCCTCCCTCCTGCCCTTGCCCAACCCTGCTCATCCTTTGAGGAAGTCCTTTTCCCTCAGGTGATGGGAAAAAGATGGCTCCAGTCAGCATTTGGCTGGTTGAGGATGGGATGAGATGCAGAAGGTAGAAAATAATGCCAATGTCTGAATAGGGACCAACTGATCTCTTCCTTGTCTTTCCCAGTACCTGCCCCCCCATGCCGAGATTTAACACTGTCTCCTCCTACTCTCCCTGGACAGTATGGAAGTCTACTCCACAGGTTAGCAACCTCCCCAGGGCATGGTGAAGAGCTGGAAAAGGGTGGACGAAAGAGTGGACTGTCCAGGCTGAGTGACACAGAGCAGGGTTCCAGAGAATAAGGTGGGGACAGCAGCAAAACTTCTAGAAGAAAAGGAAACCAAGGTCACCCTTGCTGAGAGAGTCCCCAAGGTCCCCCTTCCCTAACTTCTTTTGCTGTTCTTCTTGCCATGACTGCGTTCCCTGCAAACATTCTCTCCTTTAAACCCCAATGCTACACACTTTTATAAAGATGCAGGGGATAAGCACTACGGAAGTACGAGAAATCACATAGTTGATATCAAAGTGATAGAAAACAGTCTATAAAAGAGGGACAGACCTCAGATTTAAGGTTTCAGAGTGAGAGAGGATTTGGAAGAAGGAAAAATCAAATTCTGTTACTTTAGTGGGAAAATTAACAATGGATATTACAGGAGAAGAATTTGTCTTTGGGCTTCATTCCAACTGAATAACTCTGACTGGTAGTTTTAAAAATTCAGGCCCCTTTTTATCTAAAACATGGCCCTCAATCTAACCAACCTACAGATCAGTCAGAGATGAACACCTAGAATATGGACACTTCATTATCTAGAAACCCTAATACTTTGAAACTTTGACTGTCTCACTGTCATCTAAGAGACTAGCCTGTATTCTCTAGGTAGAGATCACCAGTACGTGTGCTCTGACACCACAGATACTGTAGGTAACATGCCCCCAGCACTCAGACATTTGTACACCCAGAGAAGAAATCTGTTGATATACATAACCATTATGGGAGGAGCTGGTTCAGGGAGAAGCCAAAGGGAGGCAAGTTAGGCTTCAAGATGCCCTTTCACCCTAGAAGCAGAGAAGAATACTAGAAACTTAGTTTAGGTGCAACTCCAGAAACAAACGCACACTTAAACACTTCATCTGGACTTGGGCAAGGATGATTCTGAGAAGCAGATGCAAGAAGCAGAGGAACATACCTAAGAAACGGGAAGATTCAACGGGATGAGAAATCTCACCAGGGTGCAGATGGGGATCTCTTGTAGCCCATTTCAACAATCAAAACCTCAATGTCTTTGCATCCCAAATCTCCAAGAAGACAAGAAGAGGAATGGGTGATAAGCACCGAGGCACTAGGAGAAAGTGGGTAGGCACAAAGTGTGGTGACAAGATGGGGCAGGAGTACAGAATAGAGGATGGGCTGGGGGACAAATAACAGGGATGGCTCTAAGAGAAAAGGAGACAGAGATTATGGGAAATCCCTAGGGCCACAGGAATACACTAGAAGGGCTCAACTGAGGGGGACTCAATAGGTGGTTTAGGGCAAGAAGAGGGAGTGGGGAGATGATACAGATACAAGGCAGCTAACAGAAGATAGGGAGACAGAATGGACACCGGAGAGGGGACTGATATACGGGAAGGACAGAAAGGGAACTCATATAATGAACAGACACCATATTGGGGGAAAGATATAGGTGATGGACACCAGAGGAGGGAGGGGAAATAGAAATAAAGATGGGGGCGGGGGAGGTGGATAAAAGTGGGGAAGTGAAGGAAGCACTTAAGACCCCAGGGGTTACGTTTCAAGGGCCTTAATGAAGGTCAGAGTTTGGGGTAGGGTCCTAACCTGCCTGTATTCCCATCACTCAATTTTACTAACATCCGACTCCCCTCCCCCCAACAACAAACACACAAGCAATTTGGCCTTCCCCCTGCCCTGACATCCCCTCCCCCAAACCATTCCCTGTCTCTCCTCTCTTCCCTCCATCTGGACCCTCCATCTACGCCCCCCCCCCGCCTCCCTCTCTCTCCATCTGGCCCCTTCTTCTGTCCCTCATCCTCCTCTCTTTTTCTTACTCCCAACCATTCTGAGCCCCACCACGCACCCCCCCATCTTCTTGCCTTGTCTTTTCACCCTGTGTTTTCATTTTCCCCCCTTCTAGCCTCTCTCCTAAGACTCTGCCCCTCTATTTTCTTGATATTTTCTCATCTTTCAGCTCCCACCCCCAAATTATTTCTGCAGGTCTTCCCCCAAACCTATCCTTCTACCTTCTCACTCTTTTCTGGCTCTCTTCCCCCTTCATCATTTTCCCCTCAGCCCCCCCTTCAAGGCCTGTTTCCTGGCCCCTCCATCCCCTATCTACCCCTAACCCCCTGGTCTCCAGTCCCTCCTTTCCCACTGCTCCCACCCCTGCTTTCCCGGTCCTCCCCTCTCCCTCCATTTCAGCGGCTCCCTAGCCCCGGCTCTACCCCCGCCCCCTGCCCCTCCCCCTCTTGCCCCCCGTCTGGCCCTCCCCCTCCCCCCACCATCGTACCTCTGAAGGGGGCATAGGACATCGCGGGGATGCTCCCCCGATGGATGGAGGCGCGAGACCTGCTCATCAGGCCTGAGTGGGAGGGGGCGGGGGGACGGGGGAAAAAGAGAAGAGAGAAAGAGGGGGAGAGAGAGGGGGAGAAAGAGGAGGAGGTGGAGGAGGAGGAGAAGAGAGGAGGAGAGAGGAGCAGAGAGGAGCAGAGAGGAGGAGAGAGGAGGAGGAGGAGGAGAATGGGAGCCAACGGCAGCAGCGGCAGCCGAGAGGGAGAGAGAGAGAGGGGGGCGGGGGAGCGAGCTAGAGAGGAGAGAGGAGGAGGAGGGAGAAACTGCAGCCCCCACCCCTAGTCTCGGAGCCCTGGAGAGAGAGAGACCCCTGACTGGAAATCACTCCAGACAGGGAGAGCCGTTTTGAAGATGCAGACCTCAAACGCTGAGTCCTAGAGACCCCCAGACTCCCAAAGAAAGATAACTCATATTGAGAGGGGCGGGATCTAAGAGCTCATCTCCTTGGGAAGAGGGAAGAGGCTTAACCTGAAGCACAGACCCGTAATCTAGAAGAGTCCCCAGGTTTTAGAAAAGACCCTCCAGACTCCCTAGGGATCACAAACAAAACCTGGGAATGCAATCTCAAAGAAATTCTCCCACAGCCACAGAAATCTCAGACTCCAGACTCTGAGGTGGTGATTTCAGGCACCAAGACCAGAGATCAGGACTCAAATAAAAAAAATCTGAGACCCCAGATTCGGAAAGAACCCAGATCCAGAATTAAGTTTTAAAGAAATCAGACCAGAGAGAGTTCACAGACCCCCCCCCCCCCCAAGACGTATGACACAGAGACAAGAAACTGCATATTCAAAGACTGGTAACTTCAGCACAGAGATTCCAGGCTTAGGGAGGGAGAGAAAGAGAAACAGCCCAGAGATGGAAGATTCAGAAGAACCCAAATTCATAGAGTTTGAAAGACCTTAAAAAGAATGGCTTCAGATCCAGAAAACTAAAAACTCCCAAGCAAAAAAGAAAATGGAAAGTCAGTCCTGAGAAAGACCTCAACACGAATACTGAAAACACTCCGCGGAGATCCAGCTCAGAGACAGACTGCAAACTGAAAAACAGATCTCAAGGACATCCCAGCCCTAGAGATAGGTATGACAGAACCCTGACATAGTCCTGGGAATCTCCCAGTCACACCCATCCATCAAACCGGTGACCCCAGACCATGGTGGGAGGGAGATAACTGGGGAGAGAGTGGCAAGAGCCTTTGCCTCTCCTGCTTCCTCCCATGTCTCACTTCTCATTGGCCCCTCCAGCCATTTTTGGGTCACAGATTGTGCTTGGGCCCCTGGGAGGAAATGTAGGGCAGGTCCTGTCTCCTTAGGGGATAGTTTAAGGGGAGGAGACCCAACGCTGAGAGGTAGACGTGTCCTTAAGAGTGGAATAGGCAGGAAACAGGAGACAAAAGGACCATCACTACTTCCAGGTGCCCTTTTCTCTGATCCACCAATCTGTTTCCAGCTTTGGACCCTCTCAGCCACACTTTCATCATTTTCTATCCCATTTATAGAGTCTTGCTCTGTCTTTTTACAATTCATGATTCCTTGCCCAGTCATGTCTTGCCATGCCATGTGCCTACCTAATCATTCCCCCTGTACCCCTACCCAGGGCCAGCTGGCCTCTCCTTGGATCTTCGTTATTCTCTCCCAATCACGGGTACATCTAAGTCCTAACTGAAAGGGCCAGAGGCGCTCTATTCACTGTGTGAGGTTTAATCTTCTCAGCCCCCTCCCACTCTTTGAAGCCTCAGGAACAGAGTAAGGACTTTTAACAGTGCTCATTCTAGGGTTTAAGGATGACTCTCCACGCCACATCCCAGACACATCGGGTCTCCGAGGGCTCCGGCCCCCCCTTTCCTAGCGTCAGTTCTGGCTTCACATGGCCTGAGGGACTGGGCTACAATTGGCCTGTTCTTGTCACTTTAGGAGGTTCCGCCGTCTGACAGGATCGGCCCCCTCACGTGACAGTGGAAAGCCGCAGCAGCTCTCCCCATCCAGCACCAGGCCGTTTCCGGTTTATCCGGAAGTGGGCGTGCCATTTCCCTGAGCGTCTGCAGACCCGATTGACGATTGGCCAAACTCTTAGCTCCTCCCCCTCAGGAGGTGGGGCAAACGGATTCTGTGACTTCTAAGATTGGCTGGCTGTGGAGTCTTGGTGGTCTAGCGTCTGTACGTGTTGTGCGCTGTTTTCTTATCACGTGGCTGCTCCCAGGTAAGAAGGGGCCTGTCTTCCTGGGTCTAGGGTCCTTTCTCCGTGTGACGTGTAGCCTCTGATTGTTTAACTTTCCTCTACCAGCACAGACTGCATGAGGGGGGGGCGGGCTCCAGCGATCCTGCTCGGCGGAGTGGTGAGTGACCGGCCCTGTCCTTTCCGGTCCTCGAAGTCTTGACCACAACTTTGACCCGAAATCCGAGAACTTGACAGCTAAGGAGAGAGTGAAAACTGAGTCTCTGCTCTAATTTTCAAAGTTTGCCTACCAGCTTCAGGGACATATTCATTAGGGGAGCAGTAGAGGGAGTGTAGAGTCAGCATGTCTGTCCAAGTGAAGGGTTCCTTCGATGTAGTTTCTTGCGGTGTTTGAGGAGAGAGACCGAATTCACCCCGTTCTCAGGCCGCTCTGCTCCTGTCGCTTCTTTGGATGCCTACGCTGTTGCCTCTGGCCTCCCGCCTTCTATTGCTACCACGAGCCCTACTCTCCATGGCCTCTGGAAGTCCCCCATCCCAGCCCTCGCAGGCTTCAGGCTCTGGCTACATCCCTGGCTCCGTCTCAGCAGCCTTCGTCACCTGCCCCAACGAGAAGGTCGCCAAGGAAATCGCCAGGTGGGGGCATCAGTGGAGGTAGGGAAAGACGATTATGAAGGGAGGAGTTGGAGATGAGGGAAGAGGGACCTCCTATTTCTTCCTGCCCCGTCCAGCTTTGATAGCACATCTTTGGGCTGCCAGTACAAAATTCCAGGTCAGGGGTGCTCTGAATAGGGCTTTCTCTGTCATTTTTAGGGCTGTGGTGGAGAAGCGCCTGGCAGCCTGTGTCAATCTCATCCCTCAGATTACATCCATGTGAGTCACAGGATTTGGGAGGTTAACCTAACTCGGGGCTCACAGGGAGCCTTGTAACCAGGAGAGAACTTTGCTCTCCACAATACTCTTTTCTCAACCTTTTCAGCTATGAATGGAAAGGAAAGATTGAGGAGGACAGTGAGGTGCTAATGGTGAGAAAAATGCCTCCGACAAAACCTCCACAATTCCCTGACATTCTTTGTCCCTGTCCCTGATCTGAGATCCCAAAATGTAGACACTTTAAGTCAACTCTATTTCTCTCTTCCCCTTAGATGATCAAAACCCAAAGTTCCTTGGTTCCAGCTTTGACGGAATTTGTTCGGTGAGTTGCTGGGCAGTCTGGGGCGTATGTCTGAGGGGGTGTAATCTTCTGGATCTGTGTGTAATCTTTGCCCCTGATAACCTTTTTTTTGCAGTTCTGTGCATCCTTATGAAGTTGCAGAAGTGATTGCATTACCTGTGGAGCAGGGGAACTCCCCCTATCTGCACTGGGTGCACCAGGTCACTGCGTCCGTTTCTGACTCCAGCACAGTCCTATCATGAACAACCCTGTCCCCACCATGATCCCCTCATACACTTCAGCACCGTGTGACTGCCACGTGATGAGTGGGTCTCCCATAAAACCTATCTTTGATTCTTTCTGCCTTTTGTTTTGCTGTGTATGCAAATTTGTTGAGAAAAATTAAAAATGCTTCTAGTCCTCGTATTGGCTCTCTTTTCAAAATGACTCAGGGCTGCTAGATTTATTTCTCTTTATTTCAATTATACAGAGTCTGGAATCCCTTATCATTCCCCCTCCTCAGTCTCCGCCCCCAGGAGTTAAATTATTTTAAAAAATATTTTAAAAGCTGTAACAAAATAACATCAAAGGAAATGGGAAGAAAGATGTGGGGGGGCGGTCTAGGAATCAGGAAGGAAGTAGAGAAGACAGCACTCCTTCCCCACTCCCTAATCCAGATTCCAGCCTGGGCAGTAGGGAGAACTACTCCCTGCTAACTTCCCAGGTACATCCCAGCTGCAGGTGAGGTCAGGGTATGAAAGTGCCGGTGTGTGTGAATGGGGAGGTGGGCAGAGGCAGGCCGTTCAGAAAATGCTTCCTCCTCCCCACTCAACCAGGTACTGCACAGAGCCATCAGGCCGTACCCTCCTGGCTAGGACCCGGACAGGGTCCCCTCGGGATAGATAGCCGGTGCCAGCCCCACTTCGGGCTCCCCCACCAGTCCCAGGAGACAAACTACGGCAGAGAGGAGAAGGGGCTGCTGAGCGTCTAGGAAGACCTGGGGATGGGGCTGGGATGGAGGAGGATGAGGCCGTCATCGAGTGGGGGCCACTTTTAGGGGTGTCTGTGGGGAAACCAATGTGAAGTTCCAGGGGTGACCTAGGGAGAGAACACAATTTTGAGGCCAGACAAATGCAGACGAAGACTGACCAGGAATGGAGATCAAGTGTGGATCACAGGAATGAAGAAATGGTTGGGGACTGAGGGACTTGAGAGCACAGAGAACAGGGACGTATCACACATAAAAGAGAATAGAATCTCACCTGTCTGGGGGTTCTCCATCCCCAGAGGTCCCTGCGGTACTGGCAGAGGGATGAAAGGAAGCAAACATCCGGATGGGGCTGCTGGGGTTAGGAGGATGAATGTCAGAATCCGAAGCAGGGAAACATCACCCACTCTTCGTGGCAAAAATAGCCTAAACACTAGCCCCTCAGTTACCCTATCGCCAGGACACTGGGTACCAGACACTGGTTCTAGAAAGCTCTCTAGGACAAGAAGTAGGCAGTCAGGGGTAATATGGAAAATATGGTGTGAGTGAGCAAGTTCAGAGGATGTAAACAACTGAAGAAGTTCAGGACAGCACACCTGTTTGGGAGATAGACTCACCTGGGCAGGCAGCGGGCGTCTGTGGGCCGAAAGTTGTAGCCGCTGCTGCCCTGGTAACTCTGGTTAGGGCTGGGGGGTGGTGGAGACACTGAGGCCTAGAAGGAGCAACAGGCTGAGATAATCCTTGATTCCTTCCTGTACCCAACCACTCACCCGTCAGGCTTTCCTGCCTCCGTACCTGCAGCGCCTTCTGCAGACGAGCCCGCTCCCTCTGCTCCTGGGGCTCGGGGTGATTGTGCACTGCTGAGGATGGCCCCAGCTCCTCCACTTTGCCCTTCTGCCTCCTCCTCAGGAGCTCTGGCTCCAGCCTCCGGCGCTTCCCCAGGGGACGTGAGACCCCTCCCCCAGGGCCCTGCCCTGAAGGGAAGCTGTAAGAGGCCTCCTTATCCCCCCAGCCCCCTCCCGGGCACCCCAAAGACCTCCCCCTTTTACTCTCTATATATGCACCCAGACCAATCCCTTGAGGATTTGCCCTGTCCCCCCTGGACCAGTGACCTGGTGGGGGCTCCATCTCCAGTAGGCTCCACTGGGGGAGGGGTCCGAGCATGGAGACCAAACAAGCATTTCCTCTTCTTAATCTCCCTCCCTGAAATGAAACTGGGGCAAGGAGAATAATGATACAGGGTCAGTACCACATGAAAAGGGACCCTGTAATAGTAATAATTCTTTTCAAAGATGGTCCTTCTAGCTGGCCACAGTCCCTCTCCTCCCGGGCTTTCATAGCTCTCTCTGAAGTTGTCTTCTTGCCTCTTTATGCCTCCAACTCACCGGTCCTTGTGGCTGTTGAGAGCTGAAAGGAGTTTGGAAGAACGTTCTCCCTTGGGGGTGTCTGACAGCTGGGGAAGGGAAAGGGAAATGGGGTTAGGGGAGCAATGAACCCTCCCTCCGTCCCCCTTTCCTCTGTCGCACCCTAAGCTCTAAAGCTTCACTACCCCTTACCTCCCCCAGGAGCAGACTGTCCCAATTCTCAGAAGTGAAGGGGAGGATCTCACGGTCAAAATCAAAGTATTTCTTCTTACAGCAAACACTGAGGTGATAGAGAACAAGATGGGCCACATCCACCCTGGAGAAACACAGGGTTGTCAAGGTCACAAAACATTACAAAAGCCAGAGGGGTCCCAGGGTGGGTGGTGGGGGCATGTGGGGTGAACTACTAGGGATTCTGAGAAGAGTTACACTGAGGTTATGTCCAACCGAGTTTACCAGCGAAGCTGTAGCCTCCGGACCTTCTCAGGGCCCCCCCGACACACACAGCATTCAAACTCGTAGAACCTGAACATAGGCAAGAGAGAGAGAACATACCTTATGTTGCAGAATTAAGCTCTACTGAGGACTTACAAGACAAAAAGGTGAGGTTGGGAAGCAACCAGAGAGAAAGGCATGAGAGAACTGAGAGGGAACAAAAGGCAAGACAAACTCCTTCAGTTCCTAGAGGGTCTTCCCTGGTCTCACCTGTCGCCATAGAGGAGGGGCTTGCTCAGACACTGGGTACAGGCCTCATGGAACCACTGCAAGCAGCTCCGACACTGCAGCATTTTCAGGTTCCACCTGAGAACAAAAGACCAGTGTCCTCCAGGTGTGCCCCCACAGAACTGTCTCAAACCATCTTTGTCAGCCCCATCCCCTCAACACTCCCTTTCTCCTACATTTCCTAGGATGAGCTCCTCAATGTCACTCATTCCTTAGCCCAATACCCCTAATTACTCACTCCCCAGGGCCTCCACAGTAACAGTAGCTCTGCTGCCGATTACTCAGATGTCCAGCATCCCAGTCCAGCCCCTTTAGTCCATATGGCAGAGAGAGCTTCATGCCCAGCATGGCCCGGGCATAGGGCCCCTTCTTCAGGGCACCTCCCCTCTGCAGAGACAGAACAGGTAGGAGATCTCAGGTGGGTGGGGAGAGGAGAGGCTTGGGAGAGGCTGTGGGTGGGGTGCTCCCACAGAAAGGGCCCGTTCAGTAAGGGTAACAGGGAGGTACCTTTACCTTGGTGGCAATGGCAAAGACACACTGGCGGCAGACCCAGGGAGATGGACCCTCTCCCTCTCCAGGGGCTGGGGCCCTCGGAACGTGGCAGTCCTGGTGATAAGCTGAATAATGATAATGTTGGTAACAGACCACTTATTACACTACATACCTGTGTTAGGCACCTGGATAGGATTAGTCTTAATCCATGTCAATCTTTGACTGTGGTCCTGCTGGAGGGGAGGGGTAGTTACTATCCTTATTTTACAGGTGACAGAATTGAGGCTCCTATATGTTCAGGGACTTGTCCAGGGTCACATGAATGTAACAGAGGGTGTACTTGAGCCACCTTCTACCTGCAAAGCTCACACCATCCCCCATTCTATGGCTGCCTCCTTGGGTTGGATGCAGGGAAAACATTACAGGGTTGAGGGGACTGGCCAGAGAAACAATGTAGGGACTGAGGTGGCCTGGGGATGGTCTGGAGTGGCTTAAGTATGTTTATAGAAGGAAGGGCCAAAGGCAGCCTGGGAGGTTCAGGACAAGCTGGACTAGCTTTCTCACCGTGGCGACACTTCTCACAGCTGACCAGCCTGTTCCCAGGGACCACTGTTTCAGAGCGACAGACACAGCAAAGGAGTTCCTCTCCAGGGAGGGCAGCTGTGAAGGAACACAGTGTCGGGGCCAGCCTTTGAGGTTCCTTCTGCCCACCTGCCCAAATCAGGTTTCTTTTTCCATGGAATGCACTCTCTCGGGTCCCTAAGGTCTCACCGGGGCTAATGTCTTTCCATAAAACCAGAAACTGGGAATCATCCTCAAACTGGACCAGACATACTTCCCGAGCACTGTCCACCTGGAATAGTGAGCACAGAGGATGAAATGGGAGCCAGAATTATATAAGCGGAATGGGAAGAAGGTGACAGACAGGTCAGATACCAAAAGCCTTACCTTCTTAATGGTCCCCAAGTATAGCAGCCCATCTGTCCATCTAGCCAACACATCTTGACCCTCCCAAAGTCGAGGTCTGGGGCCTGAGTTTTGAGCAGGGGAAGCTGGGTCCCAAAGTGATGGGGCACCAGCGCGGCTCAGCCGGGGGGGCTGCGCCATTGCATCCTCGGGGGGAGCCTAGCCAGAAACAGGATGGGAGGAGGAAGTTAGAAATGCCGAGAATCTTTTCCCATTTTCTCTGCTTATTTTTATGCCATGAGTTTAAGCAGCTGCGCCCTCAAGTCTCTAAATCCCTAAGAAACCTAGGGCACCCTTCACAGCTTCTAGACTCCAGCTCTCCTTTCCCTAACACCCCTACTTGCCCCACAACCTAATTCACTAGGTTCTCAGCTTCTACAGCTCCCCTCGAATATTCTATCCTGGCCTTGAGATTTTAGGTGAAGCAAAGATTACTCAGTTTCTGCTGTTACCTTCCCATGCTGTTTAGAAGAATCATAATTGGGGTGCTCAGCTGTCCAGAGATAATGTTTGGGGAGCTTTCCTGGAGATGTTTCTCCGAGTCTCTCAGAAACGGCTGCTGCCCAGGCCCTCGTGTCTCATTCAGAATAATCACTCTGGTGCCGGGTTATGTCAGGTCACCCTCAAATTCGGGGCTCCCTGCCCCCGGGTTAGACAACTTCCCTGAGTGCCCCCAGAGGGGGGCGTGTCCCATCCCGGTCTCTACTCCCCAAGACCGGTGAGTTGTAAAGAGGACTTAAGTAGGCCTGGCCAACCCGATACCCAGGCGGCGTGGGCTCTCCCGCCCGCGCCCTGCTTGCCGACCCCTGGCTCCCTGCCCCCCCCACTGGCGCCTCCCGCCGCCTCCTTACCGGTGACAGCTGGGGCCGCCGGGAGCCGGGCAGGAGCTGCCTTAGGGGTTCTAGTCGAGTCCCCAGCTCAGGGAGGGCGCGTCCGGGCGTCGGTGGGCGTGCAGGCAAAGGCCAGGGGGTCCCCAGGCCCAGCCCCTCCGTCCCAGCAGCTCTGGGGCGTATGACGCAGCAGCCAAAGCAGCGGCAGCGGCAGGAGGAGGCGGAGGGGGGAAGGAGGGGAGGGACGGACCGACTAGGGGGAGGGTGGTGGGAGGGGAGGACGGGGGGGTAGGAGGAGCCGGAGGGGGGGCGGGCACCACCTCACCCCACCTCCCTCACCTCCTGCAAGCCTGGAGGGTGTTGAGCGCTCGGCGCCCACCCTGAAGCTGAGGCAGGCGGACAGTCAGACCAGAGGGAAAGGGAATCCCCACAGCCCCTTCCCCTGACGGGAGACCCGCCCTTGGGGCAAGAGGGAATCCCCACTCCTGGCAGTCCAACCTTAGGTCTGGTCCCCGGACCCATGCCACATCCATTAACTGCCCCCCCCAACATGGTCACTCGAAGTCCCACCTACTGGCCCCGCCCCTCTTTCACCCATCCCCTTGCCCCCACCACGCCCTCCTCCCTTGAGTGCCCCGCCCTTCTCTGGTGTTGCCCCCCCCGCCCCGCCCTCTGCCTGGCAAGTTGCCCCTCTCGCTTCTGCGCAGGCGTGGTCCCGCCCCTCGTGGCACCTGGGAAGACTGAGCCCCTCCTTTATGGGGCGGTGGCCGTTTGCTGTTGGCGCCAGGGATTCGGCGGGCGCGAGATCCCGCTTCCCCGGTATGTCCCGCCCAGGGATTTGAGGGCTAGTGCAAGGACAAGGCAAGATAATAGCAGTGGCGTCACCGAGAGCCAGCCAATGAACTGCTACAGGGCAGAACCCTGGCAATTCGAACAGGAGGGCAGGAAAGGGCGGGAAGAGCCAGCGAATTGTGGAGTACACGCTAGTCCCCGCCCCAGGATTCGTGTTCCTACGTAGATCCACCAAAGGAACATTTATACCAGGGGCTGGGGTGGCTGATAGTCAGGGCGAAACGGTGAAGGTGCCCATGAAAGAACTGTGGGTAGCTAGTAGGCGCACGACGTAAGGTGAGAAGATGGGCCACACCAGGGACCAGAACCACAAAGAACTGAAGGTCCCCCTGAGGCTTCAGGCCTGTCCCAGAGAAAAACTGCAGCCCTCATCCCACAAAACACACACACTTGACAGAATGGACAGATCTAGGTTTCAGCTTTAGACATGAAAAACAGCTTCCTTCCTAAGGATCTGCTAATAAAGGTTTTATTTAAAAAAAAAAAATCTTTATTTGATAAGCCCAGGTACACAGCCTTCCTTATTCCTCCCCTCCCATAATGCATCCCTTGAGAAACCTTTCTCCCAAAACACACATGGACACAGAACTGGACACACATGGACAGACACACACACCCACAGGGTCTGAATTAATCTTCATTTCCTGTTGGCCTGGGCAGTACCAATAACACACTGGTTCACCTGTGGGCAGATGGACAGGATAAAAAAATTCATAGAGTAACTAAAATAATAGTTTTCCGGAGACCCTGACACCCCCTAATGCTATGGCTGCCCTCAATGAATACTGAAATAAGAACTCTGGAGGTAAGCTCAGGTTAGTTCTCTAATGCCCACTAAGCGCATCTAACTGGTGGATACAGCATAAATCTCTTTGAAAATTCATGGCCACAAGCTGACCCTCATGGGGTTTGAAACCTGAATTCACAATATTTGGAATGGTCTGAAAAACTCATGTCTCTTTTGATCCAGCAATCCCAATTCTAGGGATCTCTTCCATGGATACAACTAAACGAATACAAAATGACATAGGTACAAGGTTAGCCTTGTTTGTGACAGTAAAAGAATGGAATAAATCCAAGTGTCCAGCAGAGGGAACTGGTGGATAAATTTTGGTATATTTGGACAGAGGAGTGCTAGACCGACCCAAAAAGACCAGATAGGCTCTATACTGATGGGAAGTAATCTTACAGATACATTGTTAAGCAAAATCAATAAGGGGCAGAATTAGATGTATATATGAGAGAGAGAGGAAGCCAAGCCAAGAGAGAGGGAGGAAAGGGATCATTTATATAAGATGCAGTAGAATAGGAACATGTATATAGGTTACATTTGCAAAACAAACTGGAAGGATAAGTAAGAAAATGCTAAAAACAAGCACCTACATGGGGCAGGTGGGGTGGGAGGATGGGGTGGAAAGGGATGATAGTAAGACATCATGTATGTATATAACTTCCTATACAACTCTGACCTACTTTAAAAATCTTAATTAATTAAATTAAAATGGATCCAGGTAGATAACATCCCAGATATCTGGCAGAAGCACATGAAAATCCTTTATGGATGGCTGTGCTACCCCCAGCCTCAGAGGACAGAAGGGGTCAGAACGGAGAAGCCTATACCGTCCAGAGGTCCTGACAGGGCCGTGGCTTTGTGGTAATCGCACCTTGGAGGCAAAGCGCAAGGAGTTGAGGGACTCAGAGACGTTCTCTTCTAGGGGGGAAATATTTACAAACATGAGCCTGTGGAAAGACAAAAGGGGGGCCAAACCCCAGTATCAGTGGCTGGGTAGAGCCCAGACAAGGTCTCCATGTTCCCCCTTTTCCAACCTTGAACATCAGTTCCTACCCCACACCTTTCATCTGTCCCTTTCACTCACATCTTAGAACTGCCACCCAGAGAGTTTTGCAGCAGGTAGGTGAGCTTGCTGTTCCGGTAGGGCACGTGGGACTCCTAGTGCGATGAGGGTGGACAGGTGGTTAGGACAGAGAAGGATTCAGCATGGTAGGACCTAACCTAACCCCAAGTCCCACCTGCCCTCCCCACCTTGTTGCTTAGGGCCATGATGACAAGCCCCAGTGTAGACAGACTGCTGTTAATGGCTTGGGTTTCCCGAAGTCGTTCACGATCCTCCGCACCGAGGGCTAAACCTGGGTCTAGCCGTTCGCTCCCAGCTAGGTCTACCAGGTTGAGGGGGGCCCCACACTGTAGGCCCCGGGCAGGGTGCTCGCCGGTGATCTGTAGCTGGAATACACTGTGGCTGCGGGATGAGCGCTCGTTCTGGGCTGTGCAGGCCACAGCCCGGTTCTGGCGGGCCAGATGGAGCAAGGCCTCCACCTGGGACCAGTAGCAAAAGGAAAAGGCAAACAGAAGTCAGTACACAGCGATCGATATCAGGTACAGCAATGAATGCAAGTTACCCCTGCTTTCTCAGAACACTCTTTCTAGCAGGTGAGGAAAAACATAAATAAGCAAAATGCTGAGTATGTCTGACGATACTAAACAGTAAAACAGAATAGAAAAATAGGGAGTCTATGAGCGTAGGACTGCAGTTGCCCATTTTAGACAGGATGATCAGGGATATGCTCACTGGGTCTGCCTGGTCCTTCTGGGGGAGCCCACCCCACTCCTTGGCCTCTTCCTATTTCCCACTGACCCTAGTGGGCCTTCTGATCCTCCAACCTGCCTCAGGCTCTCCTGGTGAGGGAATAAGCTATTCCAGGTGAGAAGCATCCAAACAAAAGAGATAGCAAGTATAAAGTCCCTAAGACAGAAGTGTGACGGAAAAAACAAACCCATTGCTGTCAAGTCAGTCCCAGTTCATAGCAACCCTATAGGACAGAGCAGAACTGCCCCACAGACATTTCAAGGAGTGCCTGGTAGATTTGAACTGCTGACCTTTTGGTTAGCAACTGTAGCACCTAACCACTACACTACCAGGAGTGTGACTAGACAGTTAAAAAGCAGCCAAGAGGCCAGCATGGCTAGAGTGAACTGAGCAAGGAGAGTCAATGAGACTTGGGATGCACCAAGCAGGGGGCCAGAGCACCCCCCACGTCAGGAGCTGCGGCATTCCTTTCTGCTCCCCGGTTCTGATAAGCAGATCTACCTTAGAGCCCACCCGCCAAAATGAATGCTGTCACTTCTCACAAACACATCCTTCATCCTTCAGCTTGCTCCTCCTGCTCTTTTCTCCACCCATCTCCTTTGTGTCACCCTGCCCACACTTTCCCTACTTTCCAGTCGCAGTGCTCATGGGTCCTTACCTCTTTCTCACAGGAGACGGGGACATATCGGGCATTGGTGACAGTAAGCTCCTCACTCCCTGGCCCAGCCCGGCGAATCTTACACTCACTCCCCTGGCCTTTCCGGGCCCCAGTGGCCAGCAGGTCTCGGACAGTCTCATTGTAAATCTCTACGTAGCTTGCCACGAAGTGGTACGTCCAGCCCTGGTCACCCAGCTCCTGAGCCACAGAGAAGAGGTGCCGCAGAGCCCGGGGAATCAGGCCTTCTACCTGGGGGTCTCCTCCAGGCCCACCCTCCATTGTGAAGGTCTTGCCACTGCCTGTCTGGCCATAGGCAAAGATGCAGACTGGGTAGCCATCCAGGGCTGACTGGACAAGCATGGCAATTTCCTCAAAAACCTCTTCTTGTCCACTCCCTGGAGGGAATACTCGGTCAAAGGAAAAGTCGTGGCGGGTTGGGGGGGCTGGTGCCCCATTCAGGGTCCCACGGCGTTCATCAGACCGGGAGAGGCTGAGGCGGGTTAGAGGATCAGAAGGCCCACCAGGGCCAGTGGGAAATAGGAGGAGGCCAGGGGACGGGGTGGGCTCCCCTGGGAGGACCGGGCGGACCCGGCAAAATACACGGATGTTGCCCTTGAGTTCCTGCAACTGATTATGTAGTCGCCGGCGCTCCATCTCCAGCCCATGTAGACGCTCTTCCCGCTCGGCCAGCAAAGTCACCTGAGCTGCAGTCTCCTGGCGCAGAGAGGCCACCTCTGCCTCGCTGCTTGACAGAGCCACTTGCGATGCCTGCAGCCTCCTCTGCCCAGAACAGAACAGATGGAAAGGGTAAGATAAAAACAAGAATAAAAGCAAGTGACAGGGCCAGGACAAGGTGAAGATGGTATCCCTGTCCCCAAGGAACTCTCAGTCTGTTGAGGAGACAGTGAAAAAAAAAATAGACTCATGCTAGGATAGGGACCATTATGGGAATATTCAGGAGAGGCCCAAAGAAGGTGTTATCTAAGTTGGGACCCACAAGTATAAGAGTGAACAAAGGGAAGAATGGATAGAGCAAGAACATCCGGAAACAGGGAAGCACATACGTGAAATGCCCAGAAGCAGGAGTTTGGTCACTTGAGGCACTGAATGTAATTGAATCTAGCGGGCATTCACCAAGAACAGGACAAATAGCCACATGAAGAAGGAAAGAGAGTGCTGTGGGGATTTTTGATCAAGACGGGGACCTAAAGAGAGAGTGTGGTGGAGGACCAGGTGAGACATAGATCCCAGGGTGAGCTATGGAAACAGAGTCAAGGATAGGGAGTACTGGAATAGAAAGCAAAACAGAGTCAGGAGTGGAATGGAGCAGAAGTGGGTAGAAGACTGAGGTGTACTGCTGGAGGTAGGTGGTCAGGGATTCGGAGACCAAAGAGGCTTCAGGGGAATCTGGAAGATGGTGGCAAAGGGAGCATATCCTCTGCCAAGAGAAGCCCAAGGCCATTGCCACCGAGTGATTCTGACTCATAACAACCCTACAGGACTAAGGAGAACTACCTCACATGGTTTCCAAGGAGCAGCTGGTAGATTTGAACTGCTGACCTTCTGGTTAGCAGCTGAGCTCTTAACCACTGTACCACCAGGCCTCTGCTGAGAAGAGGGTTGGCATTTGTTGAGAATCCAGTCCTTACCTCTTGCTCCTCCAGCCGGGCAGCCAGTTCCCTCTTCTCCTCCTGCAATTCCAACTGCTCTTTCTGGAGCTCTTGCACCAAGCCCTCCTGAACACCCAGTCGCTCCTCTAGCTCCAGGACACGGGCACTCAGGTTCCCCAGCTCCTGCTGGCCCTGCTCTGCCTGAGCTTGCACCTTGACTAACTCCTCTTTCAGTGTCCTGCGTTCTTCCCCCAGAGCCTTGGCCTGTTGCTGGGCTTCTGTGAGCTGGGCCCGCAGCTGTTGGTTCTCCTGGTCCAAGGTTTGAGTCTTCTCACGGTAGCATTTCAGCTCAATGTTTAGGTCACTCAACTGACCCTTTAAGTCCCAGGCAGGACGTTTGCTGGGTTTCTTCCCTCCCACTATGGGAGGAACAGCAGATTCTATAATAGGTATGAAAAGGATGAAGGTCGGTGACAAAGGACAAAGTCCTAGCATTTAGGGCCTCCACACCGAATGCTCCATCTATCTCTGTCCTCTCCAGGTGGGAAAAAGACTAAATGGATTTTTTTGGGTCCTCACCACCTCCTCTTCCCTATCTTAGTGGCCCAGCCTCTCACCCAATAGCTACATTTGTCACCTACTATCAGGCTTCTGAGCAGGAACAGCAGCAGCTGGCTTCTTGCTCTTCGACACTAGGGAAAATTAGGGAGTTGACATGGAGAATGATAGGATCACTATCCATCCACCTCCATAATACTCCCCAATACATACCCCAAGTTCCCTTTCAGCCCAAGCTTTTCAGTCGTATTTATTACCTGTGGCAACAGCTGTTGAACACTGTGGTCCTATTTTCTTGGGAACTTTCTGGGCTGTCGAGAGAAGGGAGAGGAAAAAGTAGAACAATCATTCTCTGGTTGGCATGTATACTGGCCAGGCTGGGAACAGTATGGTTGCCTTTTCTGAAGATCAGAAGTAAGATTAACTCCCTCTTCAATGTTCAACCATTTCAGAAGGCAGCATATGATCAAGAACTGATGGTATTGATGGAAGAAGTCCAAGTTGCACTGAAGGCACTGGCAAAAAAAAAAAAAGGCTCCAAGAATCAAAGGAGTACCAATAGAGATGTTTCAATAAAAGGACACAACACTGGAATGCTTATTTGTCTAAGTGAAGAAACTGAGAAGACAGCTGCTCAGCCGACTAATTGAAAGAGATCCATAGTTGGGCCTACTTCAAAAAATGGTGACCCAACAGAATGCAGAAATTATCACAATCTCATTAGCATCACACACACGTACTATTTTGCTAAAGACAATTCAAAAACAGCTGTAGCAGAACATCAACAGGGAATGGTGAGAAATTCAAGCTGAATTCAGAAGAGGACATGGAACAAGGGATATCACCGCTGATGTCAGATGGATCGTGGCTGAAAACAGATTGACTATGCAGAAGCATTTGATTGTGTGGATCATCACAAATTATGCACAACATTGTAAAGAACGGGAATTCCAGAACACTTAATTGTGTTCATAAGGAACCTGTCCATAGACCAGGAGGCAGTCGTTAGAATGGAACTGGGGAATGCTACATGATTTAAAATCATGAAGGGTATGCATTAGGGTTGGGCTATATACTGGGGCATTAGGATTGGAGGAAGACTCATTAACAACCTGTGATGTGCAGGTGACTATCTTGCTTTCCGACAATGAAGAAGACTTGAAGCAGTTTCTGAAAAAGATCAGTAACAGCCTTTGTATGGGTTACACCTCTACATAAAAATGAAAATTCTTAAAACTGTACCAAAAAGCAACATCATGATAACTGGAGAAAAGACTGAAGTTTCAAGGATTTCACTTCACTTGGATCCACAATCAACACCCACGGAAGCAGCAGTCAAGAATCAAACAATGTACTACACTGGGCAAATCTGCTGCAAAAGACATCTTTAAAGTGTTGACAATCAAAGATGTTACTTTAAGGACTAAGGTGCACCTGACCAAGCCATGGTGTTTTCGTCACCTCACATGCATGTGAAAGCTGGACAGTGAACAAGGAATACTGAAGAAGAACTGATGTACTTGAACTACGGTGTTGGTGAAGAATATTAAATAAACCATGGATTGCCAGAAGAATGAAAGATCTATCTTGGAAGAAGTACAGCTAGAATGCGTCTTAGAAGTAAAGATAGTAAAGGGTCAGTGAATGAGAGGAAGACCCTCAACAAGATAAGAGTGACACCATGGCTGCAACAATGGGCTCAAACAGAACAATGACTGTGTGGATGGCACTGGACCAGCAGCGTCTCTTTGTTGTACACAAGGTTGCTCAGAGTCAGAACTGACCTGATGACCAACTAACAACAATAACAACCCTCCCCTTAAGTCTGGCCAGTTCCTAATGGCCAATTGTGCCAACAACCGGACCAAGATAAGCAGAAAGAAGCAGGAGGCCGACACTTGTGTAAAGTATGCTACCAGCTGTGGACCAAAAAATGTGAGAAAACATGTCCAGTAACCTTGGAAGATACACAGTTGCCTCTGGGGAGGGCAATGAGGTGGCCAGGGAAAAGAAGTAGGAGGCAGACTTTTCACTACAATACAAGTTTTTTGCCTTTTGAATTCTGAACCAGGTAAAATGTGTTATCTATTCAAAATCAACTAAAATTGAAAGAAAAGAATAAAGTAAGTTGGAGAGCACTGGACTTCCAGGTCTCAGGTCTCTGTCCAGCCCTAGGACCCACCTGCAGTCTGGCCTTGTGTCTGTGGTATGACAGAGAAGGGCGGTGCTCTGGGGTGGGAGGCAGCGATTTTGGTCACTGGGCCCAGGCCTCGTATCCGTTTCTAGGAAAAGACAAGAACGGGGTCCACAGTCACCCTATCCTTCCTGCTTGGCTTACACCCACACACACATGCAGCCCTCCGAACCAGTTCACCTTCTCAGGCTCCAAGGCATTCTCCATCTGGTCACGCCCCCGCTTGAGCCTGTTTCCTGGAAGAGGCAGCCGAGAAGGGGCTTTGTTCCCTTTCACTTCCAACAGGGGGTGTCTCTGCTAGGAAAAGAGAGACTTATAACATAACATCCTGGCCCCCAAATATCCCAGGAATTCCTCATCGTAACTCCAGCCTCAGTTCTCAGCATCATCACCAACAAATGTTAACTGAATACCTCTTGTGCCAAAAGCTGGGACTCAAAGACTCCATGCCAGCTGAATAGCTTGCACAGAAGTGAAATATAACATAAAAATGGGAGTAATCTATCAGGGAAAAATTGAATGAATGTTACACTTCAGTTAACTTTAAGGGTAGTATTTAAGCTGAGATCAGCGGGCATTCCTTGTAGAAGGTAATTTAAACATACACATGGTGTATACCTAGAAGCTAATGGACTGCTTTAGTTAGAGCTGAGAATCAGTATAGCCAAAGACTGGTTGGGAGAAGCAGCTAACATTTACTGAGCTCTGTTTTAAATGCTTTACCTGTTGAATGGTGTTGAATGGTGTCCTGAAAAAGATATGCTGAAGTCCTACTCCCTGGTGCTTGTGAATATGACCTTGTCTGGAAATAGTGCTTTTGAAGATATTATCAGTTAATATGAGGTTATGCTGTAGTATGATTACTCACTGCTGTCAAGTCGATTCTGACAAACTAGTGTACTTATAAAAAGAGGAAAAGAGATACAGACATGGGGGAAGCCAGCCATATGAAGACAACGGCAGATATTGGAGTTACGGTGCCACCAAAACAGACTTCCACCTCTGAATGTATGTGGGGTCCTGCAAATGTGTTCAAGGTTTATTTATTCAAGACAACTCCATACAGCACAGTATTTACTTTTCTCCCACCTACAAAGATACAATGACTTCCAATGTTTCCATAATGAGAAATATAAGTTCTTAACCTTCTGTAAGAAACAAATTATTACTCCAACCCCTCCTAAGTCCACTTCACCACAGGCTCATGGATGGATGACCTGCCCCTAGGGCAGTCCCTCCATTTGTTCACCAGATCCCATCCTTCTCACCTGCGCAAGAATATTACAATCCACCCTTCTCTACACCAGTGACTGATTTTCACTCGACTGGATCATCCCTATCAGTATAGAATACATGCTATTAATTCTTGCTGCCTAAAAAAAAAAATCCTTCTTTTGACCCTACTTTCCCTGGCAGTCTGCTTCCATAAATATTTGCAGCCTTGGAAACCATAAGAGGCATTTCTATTTTGTCTTATACAGTTATGTATTGGAATGGACTCAACAGCAATTGGATTTTTTTTTTTTTTTTTGGTCTTGGTTCCCCACCAGCTACTACCTTATTTCTTTGCTATCTTTTGTAGCAAAATTGTCTATATAGTATTCAGGGATACCCTGGTGGCATAGTGGTTAACTGCTACATATGATAACCAAAAGGTCAGCAGTTTAAATCTGCCAGACACTCCTTGGAAACTCTACGGAGCAGGTCTACTCTGTCCTATAGGGTCGCTATGAGTCAGAATTGACTCGATGGCAGTGGGTTTGATTTTTTTAAGTTAGTTAGTACTCATGGAAACCCTGGTGGTGTAGTGGTTATGTGCTACGTCTGCTAACCAAACAGTCAGCAGTCAAATCTGCCAGGCACACCTTCAAAACTCTATAGAGCAGTTAGTTCTACTCTGTCCTATAGGGTCACTACGAGTTGAAATTGACTCGTTGTTGTTTTTTTTTTTAATGGTTGTTTTTTTTTTAATGATTAAGTGAAAGTATACAATTCAATTCAGTTTGGTATGTCTGCCTACCTGGAGCTCCATCTGCTCTCCTCAACCTGTGACAGTACATTCCTCCTTTTCACTTTGTATAATCTAGTATCCTCTTAATGAACACCTGTCCCGTCCTATCCACTCTCCTTTCTCCCATCTAAAAAGAAACCAGTGGTTTGTTTTTTTAATATAGTATTCAGTGTTTCCAATTTCTCTCCTAAACCCATTTTAATCAGGATTTCATTCCCACCACTTCATCAAAAAGGAGTCACGGTGACACATTAGTTAAGCCACTCAGATACTAACTGAAAGGTTCTGGTTCAAACTCACCAGCAGAAGACTTGGAGATCTGCTTCTGTAAAGATTATACCCTAGGAAGCCCTTGGGGCAATTCTACTCTCATACAGGGGTGCTACAAGTTGGAATCAACTTGACAGCATAACAATACTCTACCAAACCTGCTCTCAAGGTCACCAGTAACTGTGTGTTGCTAGGTTATTTCTTCCTTTCATGAGTTTTATCTATCAGTAAGTAGCATTTGATAAAACTGATCACTCCCCTCCTAAATGCACTTTCTTCATTTAGCTTCTAAGCTACTACCTTCTTTTGGTTTTCCTATCTCACTGGTAGCCAAGCCAAGTGCCATCGAGTCAGAGCCGACTCAGTAGGTCTTTCTTATCTCCCCGGACTTTAATGGTGGTCTTTCTATTTTGGAAGCATGGTGGTGTAGTGGTTAAGTGCTACATCTGCTAAACCAAAGGTCGGCTGTTCAAATCCACCAGGTGCTCCTTAGAAACTCTATGAGGCAGTTCTACTCTGACCTATATGGTCACTGTGAGTTAGAACTGACTAGATGGCAGTGGTTTTCTGTTTTTTTATCTACACTCACTGTCTACTCTCACGGCTTTAAATAAATACGATGATATGTAGACAACTCCCAAATTCATGTCTCTAGCTTAGACATTGCTCTTGAAGTCATCTTGCATATTAAGATGCCCCCTCCATGTCTCCACTTGGAAGTCAAATAAACCTGTCAAACTTAACACTTCCAAACTGATCTCTTGATGTCCAAATCCCTTCAGACTTGCTCCTCTTGCAGCCTTCTCCATCTCAGTTGACAGTAACTCCATCCTTCAATCACTCAAACTAAACAACCCAGAGTCCTCTTTCTTTTACACACTACATCTAATCTGTCAACAAAGCATCCAGAACCCTACCATCTCTTACCACTTCCACCACTACTGTCTGAATCTAAGTTACCATCATCTCTAACCTAGAATGACTGTACTCCAGTCGTTCTCAACCAGAAGCAATTTTACACATTCCCTCAAAGGAACAGCTCACAGTTTCTGAAGATACTTTTGATTGTCATGACTGGTAGAGAGTGCTGAAAGCATCTAATGTACAGTAGACATCAGGGCACTGCCTAACAGCTTACAATATACAGCACAGCTCGCCACAACAAAATACCAAAATAGTGCAATGTTAAAAAATCCTGCCAGATTCCTCACAGTTCTCCTTGTTTCTATCCTTGTCCCCTTACAGCCTCATCTCACTTCAGCAGCCAGAGTGATCTTAAAAATATAAAACAGACCATGTCTTTCTTTGATCAAAACTATCCAGTGACACTCCATTCCACTCACTCAAAAGTTAAAAGTCCTTAACACAGTCTGAAAAAAAAGCCACATGATTCAGAAACCCCATTCCCTCTTGCCTGACTTCCTTCCCCACAACTTTTCCCCCTTGCTCATTCCATTCTAGTCATACGAGCCTCCTTGCTCTACAACACTTCAGAGCTTTAGTAAATTCTCACTAGCTGGAATGCTCTTTCCTCCATATCCACTTGCCTAGCTCCCTCACCTTCAAGTCTTAACTCACCACTCATCTCCTACGATCATTCTGTTTAATACTCCACTCTGTCAGATGGCCTCTCTCCTTTCACTCTGCTCTTCTTTTTTTTTTCTTTTCTCTATAAAACTTATCATCTCTAATGCCAGCCAGCCAAGTGCCGTCGAGTCGGATCTGACTCATGGCGACCCTAGGGGTCAGGGTAGAACTGACTCCCAAAGTATTCAAGGAGCACCTGGTGTATTTGAACTGCTGACCTTGTGGTTAGCAGTGGTAGCACTTAGCCCACTACACCACCAGGGTTTCCCATCATCTCTAACAGAGTTATATAATTTACTTAGGATGTTCACTACTCGTCTGTCCATAGAATATCAGCTCCATGACACGGATTTTTGTCTCTCTTGTTCACTTAGAACCATAGTGTCAAGTTGATTTCGACTTACAGACACCCTATAGGGCAGAGCAGAACCACCCCATGGGGATTCCAAGGAGCAGGTGGTGCATTCAAACTTCCTACGTATTGGTTAGCAGCAGAGCTCTTAACGACTACACAAGCAGGGCTCCTGGCATACAGTAATTACTCAATATTTGATGACTAAACCCGAGAAGGCTTCTATCATTTTTCATATCATATCCCACACTCTGACCTTTGGTTGCCAGAGTACAAAGAATCAGTCTTCCGGTTGACACTCTGGGTAAATCTGAACGTGAAATACTAATTAAAAGAGGAGTCAGGCAAGAGCACTTTTCTGACCAGAGGTCAGTACGTGCTTGTCACCCACACTGCTCTCTCACTTTCTCTACCGATGAAGGGAAGCTATAATTGCACAGTGCAAGGAGATACCAAAAAGAGAAGGAATTATGAACCAGTTCCCTTGGGCAGGGATCTCTGCAAACCATGGGGAAAGACAATGAGGCATCCTTCAGACCATATTACCCTACTTCCTCTCTCCCCTTTTTACATCCTAAAGCAGCAGCTAGGTGAGACGAGGAGAGATAACAGGGTTTGGCCTCACACCATTTTATGAGAACAGGCCCTGTTAAGTTCATACCGCAATCATGGGGAGGAATGGAGAAAGGGAAACTTGTCAGACAAGCCTAAGAAGTCGAAATGGGAAATCCTAAGACATCAAAGGAAGAAAGGGCTTTCTGTTCTTCCTTAGGTCTTTCTTCCATGACCTAAAGCAGACAGGAGTCTCCGCCAACCTCCTAGGACTGTCCCCAGCCATCTCCACTCTCCCCCGTCCCTCCCTTCGCCACGGTAGAGCACGGACTTCGGTCGCCGTCTTCGCAGGCAAAGAACCCACACGATCCCGACCCCGGCGAGGGAGAACCGCGCCAGCCCCTCGTCACCTGCTGCTCCATGTCCAGCTCCGTCCCCCACACTCCAAGGGAGTGCAATGGAAGAGGTCAGGGAGTCGGGCTCCCGGAACCCAGATTCTCTCGCTTCCTCGCGACACAGAACACTCGGCCTACGATATCAGGCGTCTACCAACTCCGCGACACACCCGCCACTTTTGAATTCAAACGGCCACCACCCATCCTTACCGTGCTCTGCAGGCAGAAGCCAATCGACAACGTCGCCACACACAAGGACCAATCACAGCGCCCTTAGCGGGCCGAGGCCACACCCCACCCGGCCGGCACCGCCTTCTATCTGTTTCACCAGCTCCGGGAAGGTGGAAAGATCAGTCACACTTTCGCCTTCACGTAGCCTTCTCCCGCTCCACTGCCACTCTTGTACAAGTCGCACAGGACTTCCGCATCGTTCCCAAACGCCCTTGCACCACAGAAATGCGTGAAAGACGCCACACGAATGTAACTGGTCAAGGTGGGGAACAAGGGGGAGGGGCGGGGAGAGTGGAGAAAAGCAATCACGCGTGCGCAATAAGAACTCGTGCTTTGGGCCGGGCGAGCGCCCCCTAGTGTTTGCAGATGGGTGTGCATTCAGCCCGGACTGGATCGACTTGTGTGAGGCTAGTGCACGGTGACTCTCTGCCAGGTTTATCTGATCCCGGAAGTGGGGACTGGAACCAGCGAGCCAACGAGATAGTGGTAGATCCTCTCTTTCTCCAGTCATTTTGGCGTTGCTCACTACATTTAGGGACTCTGCGTACGGTTTGCCTCACTATGGAAGCAGCGGGGATGCGAGGAGGAGGTTCAGGGGAAGACGATTTTTCTTGGCAGTCTCTTCGGGCACGGCCTTTTCTGCGTGCCAGGGCGCGTGGCCATTCTTGCGCTAGGGAAGTGGCTTTAGCCTTTATGAAGCTGGAACCTAGGAAGGATTAACTGTTTCCATTTGTGGAATATTTTATGTTTTACAGATGATGCATCCTCGAATTATCTTGTTTAATAATCGATAAAATTTACTGAGACCTTTAACTGCGTCCAGTGCTTTGCATATGTTTATCTGTACCATAGAGTCACACTGCTGTTTGGGAATGGATCTAAATCCCTTAGCTTTAAAATTCAAGCTATTTCTGTAATCTCGTGCTACCCGTTAACAATCTTTTATATATGGATTTTTAAAATTTTCTTGTTGAGAATATACACAGGAGAACGTACACCAATTCGAGTTTTCGAATATACATTTAAATAACACTGATTACGTTTTTCAAATTGTGTAACCAGTCTCACCCCTCTTTTTCTGAAGTCATTCCTCCCTCATTAACATAAACTCACTGTTCCCTAAGTTTCCTATCTAATCTTTCCAATCGTTGTCAGTTTGATCCATAAAGAAGGATCCTGGAAAAACTCCATGCTCAAGATACTGATTAAGCCAAACTATTACTGCTTTTAAGAAGACATAAGGGGATATTTTGGGTTTAAGGTTTAAAAACTATCTCAGGACAGTGTTTCAGGGGCTCATCCAGCATCCATGGTTCCAGAAAATCCGGAGTCCATGAGAATTTGAAATTCTATTCTGCATTTTCCCCTAATTTTGATCAAAATGTTCAGTGACAGTAGCCAGGCACTGTCGAGCTCTGGTCTCATGGCAAAGGAGGCCGTTATTCCTGGAGACAATTAGCAGCACATTCCACTTCCTACTCCTTTTCCCGACTCTCCTTTCTTTGATGCTCTAGGGGAATAGAGACCAATCATTGTGCCCTGGATGGCCTTGCCAGCTTTTAAGACCCTAGGCACCTCACAATGAACTAAATTGAGGTAGAACAGAAGCATTAAACACAATAATAAGGCTGTTAACTGGGATATTCTGTGAAACCAAGGCTTCAAACATCCAAACCAAGGAACAAAATCCCATGAAGTGTCTGGTTGTACATAAGCAGCCTCAGCAGCTACTGTTTTGTTGTTGTAAATACAGCTAACGCACAACTTTGGCCACTTCAGCTTTTCACAGATATTGAACTTACTGGCAGCAATTACATTAATTGGCTGTGCAACTGTACCCTTAATCAGTGCAATTTTTCAGTTCTTGTAAACTGAACTTCAGTGCTACAGAAACAATAGCTTGCACTTGCTCCTTCCCTCCTGCCTCTGACAAAATCCAAAAATCAAACACTTTGGCTTCAATTTCAACTCAGAGCAACCCTATAGGACAGAGTAGAATCAGTCTATAGGGCTTCCAAGGAGCTCCTGGTGGGTTCTAACTGCTGACTTTTTGGTTAGCAGCCAAGTGCTTAGTCCCTAGGTGCCACCAAGACTCTAATAATTTTTGATTTAATAACCACTAATAAATTTTGATTTCTGTATATTTATCTGTTCTTGTCTTTTAAAAAGTATGTAATATTGTGTTTTAGGTGAAAGTTTACACAGCAAATTAAGTTGCCATTTAACAATTTTTATACAGATTGTTCTGTGACATTGGTTAGAATTTCCATAATGTGTCAGCATTCCCATTATTTCCATTCTGGTTGTTCTGTTTCTGTTGTTCTAGCTTGCCTTCCATTCCTTGCCTTCTCATCTTTGCTTCTGTGTAAATATTGACCACTTGGTCTCATGTACTTGTTAAGGGAGCACATTACTCACAGATGATAGTGCTTGTTTTATAAGCCAAGCTATTACTTGGCTGAAGGGTGTCCTCATGAGGAGCTTCAATTCCAAGTTCAAAGGGAATCTTGGGAAAATCGTCTCTGGGGTTTCTGTAGTCTCTGATGGTCCATTAAAACCCACTGCCATCTAGTCGTATCCTACTCGTAGTGACCCTATATGTTAGAGTAGAACTGCTGCCTAGAGTTTCCAAGGAGTGCCTGGTGGATTTCAGCTGCCAACCTTTTGGTTAGCAGATATAGCACTTAACCACTATGCCACCATGGTTTCCAGAGTTAAAACAGCAGGGGGGAAAAAGGAGTGAAAACCTTTCAAGATAGCTTGTATTGATCAGCCTTGCAGAGACCTTAGCCAGTCTCTCGGGAATTCTCAGATAATTGACCAGCAACACAGTTACACTGCAATAGTTAAGGGGAAACTAAAATATAAAGGCCTTCTTCCTGGTTACCAGGCAACTAGGCTGAACCAATGTGGGGTGCCACAGATTTCTTTTGTGTGGTCCTTCTCACCAAGGTTTTGTAACTCCCACTCAAGTGACTGAGTAATACTATGCAAATAGGGTAATTGTAGCCCACCAAGGGGATCTGGTCAGTTTTGTCATCTCACTGGGCTTGCAATGAGCCATCCCCCATGTGGGAGGGACAGAATCTCACCACCACCAAGGAAGAATAGCCAGGAGTGGAGGTGGAGCTCATACCCCTGGGATCCTGTGGATATGGGATCCCTGTGCCAAGAGGCTCCTTGGAGACAGAAATGTAATGCTGAGGATGATTAGAAGCAGTGACAGAGAAAGGACAGCAGGAGAGACTAGCAGGGGACAGCACAGTGGAATTCCTGCCCCACAAAATGACAAAGCCTGGAATTCCTGTCCCACAAAATGAGAAAGCCTGAGTGCCTTTCGGTAGGAGGCTTGCTTGCAAAGTAGGGTACCTATGGGCACTTCGTGGAGCTAGGTTTGTTGACCCACAGAACCAGAGCTGAGGGCCTTCAGGCCAAAGCTTAGCGGTGGGAGGTTGTGCCTTGGGGCTCCTAATGGCAGAGCTAAAAGAGGGCAGAGGCCAAGGGCCAGAGAGAGGTGTGCCTAGAGGACAGCTGGAAAGAGGCTGTCCTGATGGAAGAACTGTCTCCTGAGTGTTCCTGAACCTAAATTGTAACCTTTTATTTCACTAATAAGCCTTATAATCTGGAGTATTGTCTGTGCGTTCTTGGTGGCCATTGCAATGAGTCATCAAACCCATCAGACAAGTAGAGTGCTGTGGAAGGAAAGGCTGGTGTCAGAATTGGTAAAGATGGTCGAGAGAGGAGGCTTGTCTGATCTCTCTGCCTCCTAGGAATAAGCCTTGGGCTGTTGATCTGGATTCACCTTCTCCTTGTGAAGTTACAGGAGATACCACCTCCATGCCATTTTTACAGGAGGTTTGCACTTGTTATGGTGGGGGCACGGCTCCCTGAATGACTGCAGGTTCTGCCAACTTTGTCCAGATCTTCTGACTTTCAGAAATAATTAAGACTGAGAACTAAGACTCTGTCCTTCTGTCACCAGGGAGGACCAAAGGCCTTATGTCACAGTTAAAGTTCAATGAGGAAATGAAAAGAATTGTATGTCTTGGTGCACTTGGATACCAGTGCACAGATGAATGTGATCTTTATAACATCTGGCATCAAAATGGGTGAAACTTTTGGGTCTGAGATCATCATTGAGATCCTTGCCCAAGCCTGACTATGGATAAATCCATTCAGGGACCCTACAAACCTGTATCATATCTATTAATAATATTGATGTATTAATGTGTACACCTTTGTAAAATTTTACCTCCAAGCATTGACAGGAACTGCTGCTATTAGGGCCATTTTTAGTGGGGCACACAGAAACTGTAACATGGGTCATAGCTAATGGCCTGGCCATTCAGTCTGACCCTGACAGCCACTAGACCAACACTGAAAGGAAGCCCCTATGGTAGTGAGACACCTGACCAAAAAAAAAGCCTGATTCTGATAAGTTTTTGTTACTTGTGTGGATGTTCATCAGAAAGGCCCCTGTGCTGAGAAGGAAACAGCCAACAGGCAGACTGCCCTTGCCAACTGACTGCAGAGGCTGAAGCAGCCTCTCCTCCAGAGCAGAGAGAAATGCAACCATCACCTCCTGGATTTAAGAGAGGATGGCCCATTGAAACTCTGGTGGCATGGTGGTTAAGTGCCACGGCTGCTGAAGTTAGCAATTCGAATCCTGCAGGCGTTCCTTGGAAACCCTGTAGGGTAGTTCTACTCTCTCCTTTAGGGTTGCTATCAGTTGGAATTGATTCAAGAGCAATGGGTTTGGTGAGTTGTTTTTTTTTTTTTTTTTTTTTTTGACCCATAGAGATTCACTTACCATCCTAGAGTGGGCCTGTATGCATGGACTACCACTGCCTCAGAAAACTCAGGAGAGCATACGAAAGCTGATATTTCTACAAGACCCTGGCCAAGGCTAAAATTTAACCAGGGACAGATTACTGAGCCAAGAGGCCAGGGTGTTCTCTTTAGATAAATCATACTAGGGCCTCTTGTCCCATACACAGGCTTCTGCTGGATCCTGAATGAACTCTTCACACTCCATATCACCCTCAAGCCACTGAGATGACTGAGCACTCAATGGAAGTCTTAAACAGCAGATGAGACAGGACAAGAAAACCTCAGCCTCAACTGTACACCTCAGGCAAGCAGTCTGGGGTCTCAATGCAGTAGTCCCCTGCAAGGGCATTTCTCATTTGTGCTATATGGTTAATCTCCAAAACAAAACAAAAATATTTGTATTCTCCAATACAACAATATTTGTATGCAGATATTCCTAACAAAAGATCTGCATTCCTATGGAGGTTACTGCCATAAGAACAGCACAAACAGCCTGGCTGGGTATACCCAGGCAACCCTCATTTCAAGTCGCGTGGGAGATAGTGGAGGGGAGGGTGAAATTGTTAATGTTTTCTCTTTTTGTTCCCAGATTATCTCACAATGATAGATAGGCCCCTCCTCCACGGGCCTCTATGATGCAGGCTACTGCTAGAGCTACTAGTTAGACCAACTGTTAGCTTTATCAATATCTGAACTGATAGAACAGGTCGTCTCCCACATTGTTCCATCCGAAGCATCACCAAGAAAGACACCTTGTAGACCAGCTGAATGTGTAACCTGGTGGACAGAGGAGATCATGTGGTAAATGAATACAGTCACTCCACTACCCATAGAAAACATTTGAAGTCTGAAAGCTGCCTGCAGGGAGTGCTCCAACTTTAGGAGGAAATTTCTCACTGTGTTAAAAATGTAAATAGCGCAGGACTAGGTGGTTTGACTCTGAGAGTGATGCTTTAAGACGGAGTTTGACATTACTCTGGACATGGACAGCTTACAGAATTTAACCAGGGGAGTCTAACGTACTTTGACTGACCACACCAAGTCTCAATTAGCCTGATCTGGCAATGGCAATACCTCGGTCAGAAACACTGAGAAACAGAGCTTTTGTATTGTACTGAAATGTGTGCTGTTCCTATAATGTGCCATGATAAGAGACTGTTTTAGTCAGCTAGTGCTGCTCTAACAGAAATACCACGAGTGCATGGCTTTAACAAAGGAAAGTTTATTCTTACACAGTCCAGTAGGTTACAAGTCCACATTCAGGATGTCTGCTGTATGGGAGGGCTTTCCCTCTTGTCGGCTCTGGAAGAAATTCTGGTATTACGTCAGTCTTTGTCCAGGGAGCGTCTTGGTGCAGGAACCTCAGGTCTGAAGGATGTGCTCTTCTCCCGGTGCTGCTTTCTTGATGGTAGGAGGTTCCCAATTCTCTGCTTGCTTCTCTGTGCTTCTGTCTCTCGTAGGATGAAAGGATTAAGGGTGGGGCAAGCCATACTCCAGGGAAACTCCCTTTACAGTGAAGCAGGGAGGTGATCTGATAAAGGGATTTACAGCCCCACCCTAATCCTTTAACATACAGCATAGGGAAACCACAAAGTAGAGGAGGACAGTCACAAGATACTGGGAATCATGGCCCAGGCACATGGCTACACATATTTTTGGGGGGACACAATTCAGTCCATGACAGAGACATATGCTGTTTTTTACATAAATGAATCAGGATACGTTACACATACATAACACTGGACAAATGCAGACCGTAGATCTATTCAGCTGACTTGGAATAAGCCACATCTGGTGTGGCTGGTTGCGATCTCTCCTCCAAACATGCCTGATCAGTCTGCTGGGGACAGTCCTACTACTAACACTCATTAAATAATATCGGAAAACATGTACAGATATAATATACACTGGAGTTATCCACTAAACAACAAATGTGCAGCTCAATGTCCAAAATGAGCGGTGGATATTAGGACTGGAGACTTCTTTGCTTCTTCTTCTGGCACCCTGATGGGGGTCTGAAGTGGAGTTTTTGGAGGAACAGTCTGCTTCTATGCCTCCCATCCAGGGTGCCTAAGAAAAGCCCTTGGATTCAGAGCATTCTTTGATAAGGAGGCTGGGGATTGGGTAAACTTCTTTCTCCCAGTTCCTTCTCCTTATCAGAGAAGGCTTCCCCGTGTTGTGGGTACACAGTGACTGTCTCTTGCACATGGCCAGGCACCCCACTGCTCCTGGCCAATCCCTCTTTTGTATCTGTTGTCAGTATGAAGGGAGTAAGATCTCTCATGCTGTGGCACAAGAAAGAGAACATGCCAGATTGTAGGATCCGGCCTCAAGGGGTGGACTGTAGGGGAAACAGGTGTTGCAAAGGTGAACCTGAGACCCTCATGTTGTCTGCTAGTTCACTATTGTTTGCCGAGTCATTATTATGTAAGCCCCTGGTTTGTGACCATTATTGCTCATCACTACTGTAAAACCCCTGCCCTCCCACTGAGGGATGTGCTTTGGTCCTCTGACCGCCCAAGACTTGCCTCATCTGTAAGTCTTCCTAATAAACTCCTTTGCCACCACATTGATGTTGCCCACTTCTTTCTTCAGTCTCTTTGTGCCCTTCATTTAAAAAAATATTTTATTGTGCTTTAAGTGAAAGTTTACAAAGCATATCAATTTGCCGTATAAAACACTACACATACACCACTATGCAACTCTAACTGCTCTCCCTACATTGTGATAGCACACTCCTCCTTTCCACCCTGTACTTCCCATATTCATTCATCCAACTCTTGTCCTCCACCCTCTAATCTTGCTTCTGGACAGGAGCTGCTCAGACAGCCTCATATACATATTTAAGCCGAGAATAACGTACTTCATCAGCATCACTCTTCATCTTATAAACCCATCCACTGTTGTTGAGTCGGGTCTGACTGATAGTGACCCTAGAGGTCAGAGTAGAACTGCCCCATAGATTTTCCAAGGATAGTCCAGTCTAATCTTTGTCATAAGAATTGGCTTTGGTACTGGTTGCAGCACTAGGCTAACAGAGGGTTCAATATGTCAACAGGGTTTCCAACCAATTCCTATCTACTATCTAAGGAATGAATACCTCTGTCCCTGCCTCCCTACCCTTGTAACTATCAAAGATTATCTCCTGTGTTTAAACAGTTTCTTGAGTCCGTATAATAATGGTCTCATGCAATGTTTGTCCTTTTACAATGGACTGATTTCGCTCAGCACAACATCTTCCAAATTACTCCATGTTAAGAGATGTTCCCCAATATCATCATTATTCTTTATCACTGCATAGTATTTCATGGTATGAATAACCATAGTTTGTTTATCCATTCATCTGTTGATGAACACCTTGCTTGAATCCATCTTTTTGATACTGTGGAGACTGCTGCAATACACATTGGTGTGCGTGTATCTATTCATTTGACAGTCCTTGTTTCTCTAGGATATATTCCAAGAAGTGGGATTGCCAGATTGTATAGTATCTCTATTTTGAGCTTTTTAAGAAAGTGCCAAATCAATTTCCAAACTGCATGTACCATTTTACATTCCTACTAGCAGTGTAGAAGTGTTCCAGTCCCTCCACAACTTCTCCAGCATTTATTATTTTGTGGTTTTTGGATTAATTACAGTCATGTTGGGCTGAGATAGTATCTCATTGTAAAATTTTGATTTGGATTTCTCTAATGGCCAAAGATTGTGACAATTTCTCCAGGTATCTGTTAGCTGCCTGGTTGTCTTTTTTGATGAAGTGCCTGTTCATATCTTTTGTCCGTTTTTTAATTGGGTTATTTGTCTTCTTCTTGGGGTTTTGCAGAAACTTGTAGATTGTGGAGGGTAGACACTGGCTGGAGTTGCAGTAACCAAAAATTCTTTCCCGGGCTGTAGGTTGTCCTTTTACTTTTTTGATGAAGTTTTTGAATGAGCATAAGTGTTTTATTTTTAGGAGTTCCCAGGTACCTATTTTCTCTCCTGGTGTTTGTGCATTGTTAGTTATCTGTTTTGTAGTTTGTCCCAGCATTGTCCCAATTTTTCCTTCCGTGATCTTTATTGTTTTTGATTTTATATTTAGGTCTTTGATCCATTTTGAGTTGGTTTTTGTATATGGTATGAGACATGGATCTTGTTTCATTTTTTTGTAGATGGATATCCAACTATGCCAACACCACTTCTTAAAGAGACCATCTTTTTCCCAGTTTATGAACTTACCAGCTGCTCACAGGAGGATGATGTCATATATGGATTTTCAGTTGTGTACCATTGGCCTATATATCTGTTTTTATAACAATACCGGGGTTTTTTGGTGACTGTGGCAGTGTAGTAGTTTCTAAAGTCAGGTAGTGTGAGGCTTCCCACTTTGTTCTTCTTCAGTAATGCTTTTCTTATCTGGCTTCTCCTTTTTCCATTTGAAGTTGGTGATTCATGTCACCATCTCATTAAAAAGTGCCTTTGATGAAATCGAGGCCAATTGGCACAACTAGCGTTTTGCTAAGGGGGCTCTCTGCACCCCACATTGATGAGTGGCGTCTGGGGCCTTCAAAGCTGCCATCTGAGGGCACAGCAAATGGTCCCAACTCAGCAGGAAATGATGCTCAACGAGGACCAAAATGACATAGGGTAAAGACAACCCAGAAGATGGAGAGACCCACATGAGTGGGTGCCTACATTGACTTGGCACCGGAAGAACTGGATGGTGCCTGGCCACCACCAGTGATAGCCGTGATGGAGCTCACTAAGTTGAGTCTCACTGGCAACACAAGAATAAAAAGGGGTGCACCCTGAGATCTCCACTAAAAGACTGGAATCGATGGTCCAACATTTTCAGGGTTCCCCTGGGAACATGGCCCCTGGCCCTGATGCTGCCCTTGCCCATAAATCATAACGAAGGTCCACTCTTCAGACATGAATGGATTGGACTTGGCAATGCAGAGTGACCATGTACTGGATGCACTGTATGGTTCTATGCATCTATAGGATATCATCCTGATGACCTCTGGCTAGAGGAAGGGAAGTGAGGAAGGGGAGTGGGTGGAGAGGAGGGGAAGGAGACTATTGGGAGGATGAGACATGTATGCAGCAGAGAGAAATAGTGTGCTGTCACCGGGCAGGGAGAGCAGTGGAAGCTGCATATAGGTGGGCATGTAAATTTATATGGGAATGTACATTTTCACTCAGTCATAATAAAAAAAAATGCTTTTGAAATTTGTATTGGGATTGCATTGTACCTATAGAGTCCTTTGAGTAGAATAGACATTTTTATTATGTTAAGTCTTCCTATCCATGAGCAAAGTAGATTTCTCTACTTAGGCAGATCTCTTTTGGTTTCTTGCAGTAGAGTCTTGTAATTTTCTTTGTATAGGTCTTTTACATCTCTAGTTAGATTTATTCCTAAGTATTTTATTTCCTTCTGGACGACACTAGGTTTTTTATTTTATTTTCTTGAGGCTATTGTAAATGGTATTGATTTGTTGATTTCCTCTTTGATGGTCTCTTTGTTGGTGTAAAGGAGTCCAACTGATTTATTTATGTATATCATCTATCTTGATAGTTTGCTGAGTTATTCTATTACTTCCAGTAGTTTTCTTGTGGATTCTTTGGAGTTTATGTATATGATCATATCATCAGCAAATAGAGATACTTTTACTTCTTCCTTATCAATTTGGATGCCTGTTATTTCTTTTTCTTGCCTGATTGTTCTTGCTAAAGCCTCTAGCACAATGTTGAATAGAAGTGCTGACAAAAGGCATTCTTCTCTGGTTGATGTTCTCAGACTGTCCATTTAGGACGATGTTGGCTATTGGCTTTGTATAAATTCCCTTTATTATGTTAATGAATTTCTCTTCTGTTGCTATTTTGCTGAGAGTTATTTAACATGAATGAGTATCGGACTTTGTCAAATGCCTTTTCTGTATCAATTGATAAAATCAAGTGATTCTTATCTTTTGTTGTATTTATGTGGTTCAGTACATTGATTTTCTAGTGATGAACCATCCCTGAATCCCTGTTGTGAATCCCACTTGGTCATGGTTAATTTTTATTTATTTTATTTTATATTTTTATTTTGTTGACTTCTATTGACTAGAATTCTGTTGAGGATTTTTACATGTAAGTTCATGTAAGATAATGTTGTGTAATTTTCCTTTTTGTGCTGTCTTTACTCAGTTTTGGTATCAGTGTTATGCTGGTTTCATAGAATGAATTTTGTATGCTCTGAAATACCCTTAGTAATAATGGTATAAACTCTTCTTTAAAATTTTGGTAGAATTCTCCAGTGAAGCCATCAGGGCCAGGGCTTTTGGGGGTTGGGAATTTTTTAATTACCTTTTCAATCTCTTCTTTTGTGATGGGTTTAGTTAGTTGTTCTACTTTCTGTGTTAGTTTAAGTAGGGAGTGTGTTTCTAGAAATTTGTCATTTCCTCTAGGCTCCCAAATTTATTAGAATACAGTATTTCATAGTATTGTGTTATGATTTTTTAAATTTCATTTGGGCCTGTTGTGCTATTACCCATACCATTTCTTATTCATGTTATTTGCTTCCTGTCCTGTTTTTCTCTTGTCATTTTGGCCATTGGTTTACGGATTTTGTCAGTCTTTTCGAAAACCGTCTTTTGGTCTTGTTAACTCAATCATTTTTCTATTCTCTAATTCATTTAGTTCTGCTCTAATATTTATTATTTGCTTTCTTTTGGTACCCAAGGGGTTCTTTTGTGGCTTTCTTTCTACTTGTTCAAGTTATAGGGTTAATTTTTTAGTATGGGCTCTTTCTTCCTTTTTAGATGTATACAGTGGAAAATATTCTGTAATTGTTTTCAAGTATTCTTTCTGCCCCTTTCACTCTCTCATTTCCTTCTGAAATTCCCATGGTGCCTATATTAGGCTTCTTGTTGTTCCGTAATTCTATTAAACTGTACTCAGTATTCTTGAGCCTTTATTCATCTTGCTTGTTGATGTCTGTAATTTTGACTATGGCACTTGGCTTGGCATCCTCTAATTCACTGATTCTTTCTTCTGCCCGATTAAGTCTGTTATTAAATTCTTCCATTGTATTCCTCATATCAGTTTTTGTCCCTTTCAGTTATAATATGTCTGTTTGTTTTTATCTCTTTTTTTTAATCCGCATTTTGTTCTTACATTGTTTTCCTTACATTTAGATCTTTGCCTGTTTTCCCTTAATTCTTTATTCTATTTAATATTGTCGTAGTCTTCTGTTCTTTCATTATCTGGCCTCTCATAGATGCAGTTTCCCTCTCCTTATCGTGTTCATTTTGATGTGGCATTGTTCTCTTTTCTTTGTGTGTCTTGTCTTTTTGCTGGGGCACTGGAATTTCAAGAATGTTAACTTTCTCAGTTCTCTCCAGTATTTGGTCTTTTTGTTCTCACTGCTTTCTACACAAAGCTCTTAAGCAGGCAGAGCCTTTGGTTTTTTCTTAATTGTCATATCCTCTTCCTCTCTATGATAGCCTTTCCTCGATCACTGGTTTTATTAGTATTTGAAAGTTCTAGATTGCAGTTTCCAACTTTCAGTACCTCTCAAATGCACTAGAAAACACAGTGTGACCAATTTGCCCACCAGCATGCACTGCCACTCAGGCAAGATTTCACCCACTAATCAATCTGTCTGCTAGAAGTGCAGACCTTTCTTTCTAGTTATTTCTCCTTTCTATCGTCTGTTTCTGCAGTCATGTTTTCAGATGGAAAACCCATGACCAGTGAGCTCCTCTGAGACTAGGTACTGGCTTCTGGCTTTTCCCTTTTCTGTAGGAGCTGCCTATACTTGTGCTGGAATTCGGGAAAGCACAGGCAGACTTTCATCTGTTTCAGGAAGAGGAGTTGCTGGCACTCCTCAGAAGGACCTCCAAGAGATTTGTCTGGTTAGTTTTTGAGCCCCAGTGGCCCAGTGGTTGTTGGCAGAACAGTCTCCACGTAGGTGACCTTCCTCCATGCTCCACTCTAGGCAGTTTTGTGTAACAGTAATGGACTCCTACAAAGGTCTATCCTGTTGCTGTCAGAGGCCACTCTCCCCATAGTGTGTTGGCTGTGTATGTAGCTTCCATTAAAGACACCTGCTTCCTAGCACACAACAGCATCAGTCAGCAGTCATCAGCTCCAAACAGAAAAGGGAGCAGACAGACCCAAACTGATCCTCTGGAGATATATTCTGTTAGTTATAAAAGCCTGAGCTATGAGGTGCACAGGGAGGCAGGTGGACTGTGTGAGCTGACTCCATCCACTAGAGGAACTTTCTGTGGTAATTGGCAGCAGCCTTACAGTTGACAGTGTCTAGGTGGGAGAGGTGCTGGCATACTTTGAATAGCACAACTTGAAGCACTCTATCTATTGATTTTAGAGCAGAAGCATGCAGTTCTGTCTCTTTGTACAGGCAGGGGATGGGGTAGTTAAGGAAGCAGGCTCTTTAGCTGGGAGCCTGTATGTCTGGAGGAAGGGACAGGGATGATGAAAGAAGTTATTTTCCTGCCGTACACTACATGATGTTGATTAGTTGATTCTTGCCTGTTTGCAGATCCCTGTTGCTGTCCTCTGCTCCCTGATTCAGAGTTGCTCAATACCAAGCACCATTTCCTTGTTGTATTTCTCACTGCATTTGTGGAGGAGGATCAGAGCAATGGTCTGTTTATGCCTCCATCTTCCCAGAATCTTCCCCTAATAACCTTAGTAAGAAAACCAACTTCTTCATGTTATTAATATATTACTTTGCAAAGTAGTTTTATGACATTTATTCACCTGTGCTTCCAGCCAATTGTGGGAGCAGGCAGTACAGGCTTTATTTATGAGACTGAAAGACAGGGGGATCCCTTTGGGATAGTGGTTAAGAGTTATAGCTGCTGACCAAAAGGTTGGCAGTAGGAATCCACCAGGAGCTCCCTGGAAATTCTATGGAGTGGTTCTACTCTGCACTATAGGGTCACTATGAGTCAGGGTCTACTTGACTACAGTGAGTTTGAGGGTTTTTTTTGAAAGATAGGGGGACTGAGGGATCTTGTCATGGTTTGGGTAGACAGTGGAGACTGATAGGACTGGAACCCAACCTGCCTATCTTCTAATCCAGGCTGTAACTTAGATTCAGGTTTGCCTGGAGAAAGAAAACAGGCTATGGGAAGACACTTAAGCTGTCTGAAAACACTCTTATCAGCACCCTACCTATGATATCCTAGGAAACCTACAAAAAGCAGAAATATTAAGTCAAAGAGTGAGAAGAGGAGTCAAGGGGAGAACTGGACAGTACCAAAATGAATACATAAAAGAAGGAGAGCTAAGAAGGAAAACCTATTAATAAGAATGAGAGCTGAAAAGGGGAACCTGAGGAGCAATGTATAACAAAAGACACCTTTATCAAAGTTAATAAACAAGTGTCAGGCTAGGAGAAATATGGGCCTATTAACAGATTCATCTCAATGAATGTAAACGAAAACTTGTTATTCAGCATCCATTGATAATAAAAAAAGAAAGAAAGAAAAAGCCTTTTATAACCTGATAAAGGACATCTACAAAAGTTCTACAGGAAGCATCACAATAACAGTAAGATGTTGAGAGCATTTCTGTGAAGAAGAAGAAGAAGGCAAATATATAAATATTGGAGAGAAACAAGAATATCAGTGTTTGAAGATGAGTGTATTGCATAGGAAGCAACTCCAGAAGAAATCAGATAGAATAAATGAGTGAGTTTAGCAAGGTTGCTTTGTACAAAACCAGTAGAAAAAACTGTTAATGTTCAAAATCAATTCATGTCATCAGCAGCCTCTGTTAGAAAACATAGCTTTAAAAATATAGCCTGTGTTTTGCATGGTTATACGCATATATAAAAACTAAGCTGTGCACTTGATTTGTATACTTTATGGACACCTCAAAATTTCAATAAAGATACCCTTTGCAACAGCAACAAAAATATAAAAGACTTAGGAATAAATCTGTGCAAGCCCTTTGTCGAAAAAAAATGATAAAGAGTTACTTAAAGAAACTGTAAATAAGGAGAACTACAGACTGATATCATTCATGAATCTAGATTCAAGAATCTTCAATAAAATTCTTGGCAATAGAATACAACAACATATCAAAAAAATAATCCACCATGACCGAGTTGGATTCATACCAGGGATGCAAGGCTGGTTCAACATCAGAAAAACAATTAATGTGATCAACCACATAAATATCACAAAAGACAAGAATCACCTGATCTTGTCTATTGATGCAGAAAAGGCATTTGATAAAGTCCAACACCCACTTGTGCTAAAAACTCAGCAAAATAGGAATAGACGGCCAATTCCTCAATGCAATAAAGGCCATTTATACCAAGCCAACTGCCTACGTCATCCTGAATGGAGAGAGTGAAACAGTTTCCCTTAAGAACAGGAACTAGACAAGGATGCCCACTCTCACCTCTCCTATTCAACATTGTACTAGAAGTTCTAGCCAGAGCAATTAGACAAGACCAAGGAATAAATGGCATCTGCATCAGCAAAGAAGAACTAAAAATCTCCCTATTTGCTGATGATATGATTGTACAAGAAACTATAAATAAATGGAAACCTCATAGGTTTTCCAAGGAAGCAATCGGTGAATTCAAATTGCCAAACTTTTTGGTTAGCAGTCAAACTATTAACCACTGTGCCACCAGACCCCTTGTTTCAAAAAAGTGCTAAAAAACACTGCAAGATAAGATCTCTTATGGCAAATGGTCTGCATTTGGCTTGTAACCAGAAGGTCAGTGATCCAAACCCACCCAGCATCACCTTGGAAGATATAGGCCTGGGTGATATCGTTCATAGACACTCTTGTTAAGTGCTACTGAGTTATTTTCAACTCATAGAAAAACTGTGTATACCAGAATGAAACACTGCCTGGCCTATGCCATCCTCATAATTGTTAGCTTGAGTTCATTGTTGTAGCCATTGTGTCAATCCATCTTGTTGAGGGTCTTCTTTTTCACTAACTTTACCCAGCATGATATCCTTGTCCAGGCACTGGTCCCTCCTAATAACATGTTCAGAGTATGTGAGACCAAGTATTGCCATCCTTGCTTCTAAGGAACATTACAGCTATACTCCTTCTAAGACAGATTTTTCAGTCATTTTGTATTCTACAATCTGTTTGATATCCTTTGCCACTGCCATAACTCAAAGGCATTAATTCTTCTTTGGTCTTTCTTATTTATTGTCCAGCTTTCACATGCTTATGAGACAACTAAAAACACCATGGCTTGGGTCAGGTGCACCTTGGTCTTCAAGGTGATTTCTTTGCTTTTCAATACTTTAAAGAGGTCTTTTATAGCAGATCTGTGCAATACAATTTATCTTTTGACTTCTGGATGGCTGCTTCCATGTGTGTTGATTGTGGATCCCATTGAAATGAAATCCTCGACAACTTCAATGTTTTCTGTTTATCATGATGTTACTTACTGGTCTAGTTGTGAGGATTTTTATTTCCTTTATGGATAACATCACAGTGAATGGGAATTCCAAAACACTTAATCGTGCTGATGAGAAACCTGTACTTAGACCAAGAGGCAATTGTTTAAACAGTACAAGGGGATACTATGTGGTTAAAAATCAGCAAAAATGTGCATCAGTGTTCTATCCTTTCACCATACTTGTTCAGTGTGTATACTGAGCAGAGAATCCAAGAAGGTGGCCTATATGAAGAAGAACAAGCATCAGGATTAGGGGCAAACTCACTAACAACCCGCAGTATGCAGATGGTGCAACCTTGCTGGCTGAAAATGAAGAGGACTTGAAGCAGTTACTGATGAAGATCAAAGACTGCAGCCTTCAGTATGGATTATACTTTCACATAAAGACAACAAAAGTCTTCACAACTGGGCCAATAAGCAATATATCATGATAAACAGAGAAAAAAATTAAGTTGTCAAGGATTTCATTTTACTTGGATCCACAATCAATACCTGCAGAACCAGCAGTCAAGAAATTAAATGATATACTGCATTGGGCAAATCTGCTGCAAAAAACATCTTTAAAGGATTGAAAAACAAAGATGTCACCTTGAAGACTACGGTGCACCTGACCCAAGCCATGGTATTTTTAATCACCTCATATGCATGCAAAATCTGGATAATAAATAAGAAAGACTAAAGAAAAAATGGATGCCTTTGAATCATGGTAGAGGCAAAGAATCTTGAATACGCCATTCATGGATTGCCAGAAGAACAAATTTGTCTTTGAAGTACAGCCTAAGTGTTCATGGAAGAAGGATGGCAAGGGTTCATCTCATGTGCTTTGGACATGTTATTAAGAGAGACCAGTCCCTGGAGAATGATATGCTTGGTAAGGTGGAGGTTCGGTGGAAAAGAAGAAGACTCTCTATGAGATGGACTGACATTGACTGCAACAATGGAGTCAAACAGCAACAACTATGAGGAAGGCACAGGGTCAGGGAGTGCTTTGTTGCAGAGTACACAAGTTCACTATGAGTGGGACTGGACTCAACAGCGACAGCAGCAACAACCACATTTTGCATAGTGAAATTTGCGGCACTAACAGAGATAGGTAACTAAGATACTTACATATCACTTATTTTCACAGGTTAGGAGGCTAGAAATCTGAATTCAGGGTGGCAGCTCTAGGGGAAGGCTTTCTCTGTCAGTTTGGTAGAAGGTCCTTGTCTTTTTTGAGCTCCTTTTCTTTGGTGATTTTCATGTAGCTTGGCATCTCTTTTCCACCATCTTTGCTTCTTTTGCTTCCTTGTTTAATCTCTTATATCTCTAAAGAGACTGGCTTGGCCACTTGATCTTTTACAAACGCCCCAAATCCACTAAATGGGTAAAAGACATTCTTTTTAATGTATGTGCTGGCAAAACTGGATGTCCCTCTATAAAAAAATGAAACAGGACTCATACTTGATACCATACACAAAAAAATTAATTCAGAATCTATTAAAGACCTAAATATAAAACCAGAAACTATTAATATAATGAAAGAAAAACCAGGATCAACACTATAACCAAACCCTCTGCTATCGAATAGATTCTGACTCATAGCAACCCTGTAGGACAGCATAGAGCTGCCTCATAGAGTTTCCAAGGAGTGCATTGTCGATTCTAACTGCTGGTCTTTCAGTTAGCAGACGTAACACATAACCACTAAGCGACCAGAGTTTCCAAGTCAACACTAGAGGCCACTAGAGGCCCTAATATACGGCTTGAATGACATAAAAACCACAAATAACAATATACAAACACCAGAAGATAAACTACTTAACTGAGAGCTTCTAAAAATCAAACACTGATGCTCATCAAAAAGACTTCACCGAAAGAGTAAAAAGAGAACTTATAGACTGGGGAAAATAAATGGCTATGACATATCAGGAAAACCTAGTGGTATAGTGGTTAAGTGCTATGGCTGCTAACCAGAAGATCAGCAGTTTGAGTCCACGGGTGCTCCTTGGAAACTCTGTGGGGTACTTCTTGGAAACTCTACTCTGTCTGTAGGGTCACTATGAGTCAGAATCGACTGGACAGCAGCAGCTTTGGTTTGGTTTTAAGATGTATCAGACAACGGCCTAATCCCAAAAATCTGTGTAAGAAAATGCAATACTTTCACAACAAAAGACAAATAATCCAATTAAAAAATAATCACATGATGTGTACAGACACTTCATCAAAGAACACATTCAAGCAGCTAACGAGCACGGGCACGTGAGGAAATGCTCGCCAGCACTAGCCATTAGAGGAACGCACATCAAAAACTCTAATGATTATCTTAGTCGTCTAGTAAGGCTGTAACAGAAAGACCACAAGTGGACAACATTAATAAAGAGAAATTTATTTCTTCACAGTGAAGTAGATTAAAAGTCCAAATTTGGGCATTAGTTCCAGAGAAAGGCTTCCTCTGTCTGTTGCCCTTCTCATCAGTGTTTCCCCAGACTATGAGCTTCTCACAAGGACCCCAAGTCCAAAAGACATGCTCTGCGCCTGCACTGCTTTCTCGGTGGTGTGAGAAAGCTGGCTTCCTTCTTTTATATCTGAGGAGATACAAAACACAGTACAATCTTGTGGACTGAGTCTTGCCCCACCAACACAACTGCTGCCCATCCTTCCTCATTAATATTATGGAGGCGAGATTTATAATACTGAGGAAAATCACACAATACTGAAAATCATGGCCCAGCCAAAATAATACACACATCTTCTGGGGGACACAACGGAGTCCATGACGATGAGATACCATTTCATCCCTACATTGCTGACACTAATTCGAAAGACAGAAAATAACAAGTCCTAGAGGAGTTTCAGGGAGGTTAGAACTCTTATGGACTGCTGATGGAAATGCAAAATGGTATTACCGTTTTGGAAAATAATATGGTGCTTCCTTAGAAAGCTAAAAATAGATATAGTATACCATCCAGCAGTCCGACTCCTAGAAATATATCCTAGAGAAATAAGAGCTGTTGCAGGAATAGACATGCACCCATGTTCATTCACAATGGTAAAAAGCTAGAGACAACCTAAGTTCCCATCAACAGATAAATGGATAAACTGTGGTACATATACACAATAGAAGAGTATGCCACTATAAAGAGCAATGATGAGTCTGCAAAACACCTTACAGCGTGTGGATGAATCTGGAGGGCATTATGCTAAGTGATATAAGTCAATCACAAAAGGGCAAATACTGTAATGAGATCACTATTACGAAGGTTTACACACAAAAAGAAACAATCTGTTATGATTGAGGGGAGGGGTAGAAAGAGAGAAACACTAACTAGATAGTAAGTCAGTGGTGACTTTGGTGAAGAGGAAGGCAGTACACAATACTGGGGAAGTCAGCACAGCCTGACCAAGGCAAAGTCATATGAGAAGAAGCTTCACACAGGCATCCAAACTCCTTCAGGGACCCTGTTACTAGGCCGAGGGCCAGGGGCCATGGTCTTGGAGGACATCTAGCTCAACTGGTGTAACATAGTTTATAAAGACAATGTTCTACATCTAACTATGGTGAGTAGCATCTGAGGTCTTAAAAGCCTCCCAGCAGCCATCGAAGAACAAAGGAGAAGGAGGAAAACCAAACACACAAGAGAAAGATGAGTGCGCACCTACCACAACCTCCACCAGACCGAGCCCAGAGCAACTAGAAGGTGCCCAGCTACCATCACTGACTGCTCTGAACAGGGATCACAATCGAGGGTCCAGATGGAAAGGGGACAGAAATGTAGAACAACATTCAAATTTAAAAAAGAAAAAAAGTTCGGACTTGTTAGTCTGACAGCCACTGGAGAAAAGGTGTCTGGTCCCAGGTCACCTTTCTAATGCAGTACTGAAATTGCTCCCAAGATTCACTCTTCAGCCAAAGATGAGACAGGTCTATGGTCTGAACAACAACACACAAGAGTTGAATAGTTCAATTATGTATGTAAAACTAAAATAGCTACACCAGCCCAAAAGCAAGGATGACAGGATGGAAAAGGACAGGAAAACTGGATGAAGGGAAGCTGGGAACTTGAGGTGGAGAAGGGGAAAGAGTTGACGCATCACAAGGTTGGCAACCAATGTCACAAAACAATTACTACATTAACTGTTTAATGGGAAACGAGTTTGGTCTTTGAACTTTCACCTAAGGGAAAATAAAAATAAATGTGCCTAAATGAAGGTATTTATGGTGTAAAAAATAAGTGAAAAGGACCATCACATTCAAAATTACATTTAGAAAAAAAAAGAGGCATAAGACAGTTTAAAGGATGGCAAATATCAAAATACAAGACTTTTTCTCTATGTCTTCAAATGCCATGGAGTATTGTTACAACACCTAAATATGAAAAAAATATATATTATAAAAAGCTTCTCCCAACACCAAGGAGTACATCTTCCCTTCCAAGTGACATCATTTGAGGCCTCTTGAGGACACAAAGTTCAGGTGGGGGACAGTGGAAAATTCCGTTTTCTTTTTTTACCCAAAGATTAATGGAGATTTGTAGTCTATGTGGTAATTATTCCCCTAGTGACTTAGCAGTTCTCGGAAAGATAAGAGAGCTCCGGACATTAACTCTGAACAGATGGTTGGAGTCTCTTTTGCCATCTTCCGTTTCCTCTCCCTGCTCTCTCAAACAATCCAAACACAGCAAAGGCACAGATCTGGAAGAAGAGGGGTAGTGTGGTTGGTGCCAGGGATGCTTGTGTGACATCAGGCTTAAAGGCACTTTCAGAGGCCAAATATCACCTATGTTTAGCTCAAACTGCTATAAGAATCTTGTCTCTAACCATGTATTGGTATCACCAAATTGCACTACAAACTGTACCGAAAGCCCTGGAAAGTTTTTCCTAATGAGAATTTTCTCACCCAGACATGGAAATCACTGCTTATTTAAGTGGGTTAAGGGATTGGGCTAGAAGAAAGAAATATTTTAAAATTTTGTTGTTATTTTTCTGATGGGAAATAGAAGGCATTATTTAAAAAGGGATAGTTATGCACACAGCCCACTTCTTTCAGATTCCTAGCCTTGATATGAAGCTCTCTCCCTTTCTGGTCTCCATTTCCAGCCCACAGATGCCAGGAAGTGTCACTCACCAACACTACCACACCCTCTATCTGTATAGACAGGCCTCCCAGGGGACAGCCACTCCTTGTGTTAACTCCATAACCACTCTGAAATGCAATGTCACAGATCCAGGAGATACATGCCTAATTAAAGTAGATCTGAGGAAATATGTTTTCCTGGTCACTGCTCCTCAGAAAAACTTAGAATCAGAAAAGGAAAAAAATGTATATATTACTACACTTAATAACATCTTGCCTCATTTTTATGCAAGGTGTAAAGTCAATGTAAGCCAAGCCAAGTGCCGTCGAGTCGGATCCGCCTCATGGCAACCCTAGGTGCCAGAGTAGAACTGACCCCCAGAACACTTATTGTTGTGTGTCAGGAACATGCCAGACACTGTGATGGGTGCTGGGAATAGAGCAGATAACATGTTTCCTGCCTTTTTGGAAGTTCCAGCCCAGTGAGGAGGACAGAAGAGCAGAGAGGCAAGGACACAAACTAAGAGAGCTCATATGAGGTGCTCGGCACAGTACACCACAAGCATGTATCAGTGAGCCCAGGGCCAAAGCAGCTCATAGAGCGTGCAGAACGAAAACAGGCCGGAGCACAAATGATCTGAGGGGTGAAGGTGGGGAGTTAGGCAGGAAGGGGCAGAGCACGAAGGGCCGTTCAAGCCCAGGGGGAGTTTGATGCGCTTTGCCCTGGCAGTAGGAGCTAGAGGTAGTACAAGACGTTGCCTCCTGCAAAGGTATCAGCTGGCCTGGGGCTTGTTCTTCCAGGATGGGGAAAGGTGAAGCTTCACAGTGACTAAGGTTGTGTAAGGTAATTCTTCCTCATTTTCTGTTGTGAGCACTTACATTGCTCAAGAGGATAGTTTGCCACCATCTGATTTGGAGAGCCCCACTCAGCAGAGCTCTCCTTGGAGTCAGAATTGACTCGACAGTGGCAGGTTTTTTGTTGTTTTTTTACTGGGCAGAGTTTCCTACTGGGCAGTTTGGGGGCTGGTTAGCCTTTCAGTTGTTCTGTCCACCTGGAAGTTCTGTCTCAGGCATTGAACTCTGGTCTCGTCACTTAGTGATAGGCAGAATGGTAATAAGAACATCAGCAATAATGACTTTATTAGAGACTGCCAGTTTTCCCAATATTGGTTCTCTGATTTTTAAAAATCTTAATAAGCTGTAGTGGTGCAGTGGTTAAGAGCTACAGCGGCTAACCAAAAATCTGGCAGTTTGAATCCACCAGCCACTCCTTGGAAACCTTATGGGGCAGTTCGACTCTGTTCTATAGGGTTGCTATGTGTCAGAATGGACTCAGTGGTAATATGTATAATAAGCCCTCAATTTTTAGCAGGACATGTGACTGCTGGAAAAAAAGGTGTCCATTCACATTCTCCCTTAAAACTAGGTATGGCAATAGACAGTGTTCTGGCCAATAGACACTGATGGAAGCCTATTTTCCAAATCTCACAGAGGCTCCTAAAAAGAGCAGTGTGCCCTTCCTCCTTTTGGCTCCTGGAATGCAAATATGATCGGGGCAGATTATCCAGTAGGCAAGGTACATGTGATGGTTTATGTGTCAGCGTGGGATAGATAGGAGCTCTTTGCTGAGGGTGGAAGGACAAGTCAGAACCATCTTACCTCCCTAATGATTTTGGATGCTCCGTGCCAGACCTGGCAGATTAGCTCAGATTTTGTTCACGTGAGAAAGAAATTCACTTCTCTCCTGTTTAAACCACTGTTATTTTGAGTTTTCTCCTTGGATGAGAACATAGAGGTAATGCAGTTGAACCAAATGCAATCTGACATAGGAACTAATGAGCACATATGGTAGGTGTACTGAACACCACACACTGATGGTGCACTCCCACATCCCCTCAGCACCCCTATTCCAGAGCACAATGATGATACGAACACCTGCAGCTCACCACTTCGAGGCCTGGGGAGCAGCTTTCAGCCAACGGGAACCTTAGTGATTAAATCCCCCAGGTTACACTGCAAAATATGTATATTCCCTGTTTATTATATAATACAATCCAAATATGTTCTCTAACTCTCAAAATTTAAGTATTCTCAACCTTTCTTTCATTGGAAGCAACCCCAAAAAGTTAAACATAGTATTACCATATGACCCAGACGTTTCCCTCCTGGGTACCCAAAAGAATTGAAAGCAGTGAGCGACTCAAGCAGGTGCTTGTACATCAATATTCATTACACTGTTATTATTCACAACAGCCAAAAGGCAGAAACAATTTGAGTACCCATCAACAGATGAATGAATAAACTAAATCTGGTATATCCATACCATGAAATGTTACTTAACGTAGAAAGGAACAAAACATGGATGAACTTTGAAATAAAGGAAATGAGCCAGACACAGAAGGACTAATATAGCATAATCCCAACCATATGAAACATCTAGAATAGATAAATGCATTAAAAAAAACCACCTGTTGCCATCAAGTCGATTCCAACTCATAGCCACCCTGTAGGACAGAGTAGAACAGTTCTATAGAGTTTCCAAGGAGGGCATGATAGATCTGAACTGTGACCTTTTGGTTGGCAGCCATAGCACTTTACCACTATGCTACCAGGGTTTCAAGACAAATGCACAGAGACAAAAAATATGGTAGTTACCGTGGGCTTGGGGAGGGAGAAACAAGGAGTTATTACTTAATGAGTATAGAATTTCTGTTTGTGGTGATGAAAAGGTTTTCAGAACAGATAGTGGTGCTGGATGCACAATATAGTGAGCATGATTAATGCCCCTTAGTTGTACATTTGAAAACAGTGAAAATGGTACTTTCTGTTGTGTGTATTTTACCACAGTAGGAAAAAAAAAAGGGAAAAAGCCACCTTGCTTCAACACCTCATCTCCTCCAGTACAATCTCTACTTTGCTTTACAGTCAAACTTTTGCAGTGAGGTATCCGCATTGCCTTTCTCCAGTTCCTATTCAATCCATCTGGGCTTCTATCCCCAGGACTACGCTAAAACTGAACTCCCAGAGGTCACCCAACATCTACATGTCAATGATGGCAGTGGGCAGTTGCAGACCTCCTGCTGGCCTTCTCAGTAGGGCAGATATTGTGACTACACCCTTGGGTTTAAACACTTCTTTCCTTTTACCTCCGTGAGGCTTCCTGAGATGCTTTTATTATTCAAGCTCCTTTCCTCTCCGATCCTTGGAGCAACTGTCTGGTTTCTGTTGCAGGTCTCCTGCGCTTTCTCCTTGGATGATCTCACCCAATCCCACGCTTTTATAGCTACCCGCATGCTGATGGCTCCACATTTTTTATGTCCAGCCCAGACTTCTCTTCTGAGTTCCAACTCCTGTGTTCATGGACATGCATTCTGGCTGCCTACAGATGCCTGAACCTAAGCATAGTATCACCCTCAGACCGAAGTGACCTGGGCTCTGCTCCTGACCTCATGCCTCAGAGGGCCCTGTGCTTTGGTTTATCTTCCTTGAATTTCCTAAGTCCTCCAACAGAGCCTGGAACCAGCTCAGGCTGGCATGCAATTCACTCTCATTGGGTGGACATATGGCCCTGCAATCCAGGGGGATCAATCCTGCTGGCCAGAGCAATATTTCTTTTGTAGGATCACACATGATCAGGATACCAACATAATGCTTACACATTGATTTTTTTTAATTGTGATTAAGTGAAAGCATACAATCCAAACTGGTTATGCATACCCACCTATCTGCAGCTCCCTTTGTTCTCCTCACCTGGTGACAGCACACTCTTCCTTTTCATTCTCTATGTCTAGTATCCCCTTAACAAGCATCTGTCCCCTACTCTCCACCTTCTTCTCTCCCATCTGAAAAGAGATCAGTACGACAGCCTCCTGTAAATGCATAGAACCATAAAGTATGGATGCCATATGGTCACACTGAGAAACTAATTTTTGCTGACTGTCACTCACATTGGACACAGTATGAGTTCAGGGCTCTGGATAACCAATGATCTCCTTCAATCCTTGAACTTTGGCTATATGTGTGGACCCTCGTGTTGATGTTCTGTCATGAAAAAATTTGTTATAAGGAAAAAGATCTTTTTACAACTTTCCTCTAGAGCACTCAGCCCATACATTCCTGACTGTTGAAATAGCCACTAACGAAAACGGGAAGGGCCACTTCCCTAACCACAAGAACTAGTTTTGGAAACAACAGGACAATATAGAACCAACCCCCCTTCAGAGTTCAAGGAACTTACCCAAAAAGGCTGGTTTCGGAAATACCAGGAAGTAAATGCACCCGAAATATCCGCCCTAGCCCCGAGCTAATACAAACCAAAAAAATAACCCCACGTGGAACCTTCGCCAACCCAACCTCCCCCAGGAATGTAAGACCCTGCCTTTATATACCGTGTAATTCTCTTGTTCGGGGCTCATTCCCTCTACTCTGACAAGAGTATGGATTGAGCCCCAGCGTGCTGGAATAAAAGCCTCTTGCTGTTGCATCAAGCTGCAGACTTCGTGACTGATTGGGGTTACGCCGTCACCTGTGACTTGAGGAGGGGTCTCCCCTCTTGGGGGTCCTTTCATTTCCTCACCATCTCAACCATCTGTATTTCAATTACGATGCTGCCTCTGGTTCCGCACCTGAGTATGATGAGTGGTTAGAGTTATTCTTCACCCTCAGTACTCTACAAGTTCTGAAGACACTGAAGGCCATCACCCACCTGCTCCACAGACTTTGCATTTATGGCAGGCTGTTTCTGGAGTGGCTGTGCCAATCTCCTCTGAGGGATTTCAAGACTGTTTCAGAACCTGATGGGCCCTTCCCATTGATGTTCTCTCTTGCCTTCAATTGATGTAACAACTTCGTGCTCTTCCAGGTGAGTGCTAGCTATGTGGGACAAGAAATGGTGTGGGATTCAGGGCTCTCCAGAGAAACAGAACCTATAGGAGAAACACAGAAGATTTATTTATTTGTGTTGAGTAACTGGCTCACACAGTTGTGGAGACTGGCAAACACAAAATCTTTAGGGTAGGCTGACAGGCTAGAAACTCAGGCAAGATTTGCATGTCACCTCTTGAAGTAAAATTCCTTCTCTGGTAAACCTCAGTTTTTGCTCGATTGACTGTGTCCCACCCACAGTATTGAGTGTAATCTCCTTTACATAAAGCCAACAGGTTGTAAATATTAATCACATTTACAAAATACCTTCACAGCAACATCTAAACTAGTGTTTGACCAAGCCGCTGGGCACCACAGTCTAGCCAAGTTGACACATATAATTAGCTATCACAGACGGATATTTCTTGTACAAATGGGATCAGTCTTCTTGCTCCACCCACAGACCCTTTGTGTATTCACCCCACTGGTTGTGGTGTGTAGAAGGTCACATCATCAATGTCATGGACTTCTAGGAATGCAATGATCATGTCCTAAAGAACTCAATAGAGTATGTAATTGGAATATCTGTTGTTTTATATATATATGTATTATAAAATTGCAAATTGTAAATTAAACATGACCAAAAGACAAATTATCCTTAACATTTTCCTACATAGCCCTAAGTAAGACTTGTATTTGTGGGCTTCAAAAATGAAGTACTGGAACAAGCTTTAAAAGTGTCGTTGGAACCCAGGAGTCACAGTGTGATGCAGCATCCCAAGTAATAATATGTCAGCACTAAGAAAAGCATTAGGGAACTCCATAGGCAAGATGATCTATATTGTTTCAACACAAATAAACTTCAAAGAGCCACAGTATTGTGAATTATGACAAGGGTGAGCAGTGTAAATAATGAAATTATGCAGAAATGGCAGACATATTTGACCATAAAGAACAGGAAGCAATGGTGTCTGGATCTGAACAAGAAGAAATGATGCCTGGAAATGACAAAGAACTTCACATGCACTGATTGGACAATTAAAAAAACTACACAGTCTGTGAAAGTTTCATACTGTATGGTTCCAACTATACGACGTTCTAGAAAAGGCAAAGCTATAGAGACAGTTAAAAGATAAATGGTTGCCAGTGCTTGGGGGGAGAAGGAGACAGAGGAATAGGGGGAGCACAAAGGAGTTTTAAAGGCAGTGAAGCAATTCTGCATGATGCTGTAATGTGAATATATAACATTATGCTTTTGTCAAAACCAATAGGGCTGTACAATAACGTAAAAATGCCATCTCTTCACAAGAAAAAAGGAGAATCAAGATCAATAGCCCAAGGTTGATTCCTACGAGGCAAAACTCAGACATGCCTGCTTCCTCTACCATCTTTACTAATTCTGACACCAAATACCCCCCTCACGGTACTATTTCTCTGATGGGTTTGATAACTCATTGCAATGACCACACAGAACTCACAGACGATACTCACAATTATGGGGGTTGCAATTCAAGCTCAGGAACATAGAGGATATATTTCTCCCATCAGGATTGCTGCTTTTAGGTATGCTTGTAAGCCCATCTCTCTCTGGCTCTGGGCCTCTGCCCAAAGCACTCAGCTTTTTCGCTCTGTGTTGTGTGCTGGAAAGCTTGTCGTGCCATCTCCTGCTGGGCCACTCACTCTCTCTTGGTCTTCTTACTCTGGCAGTTTCTCAGAGCAGGAATCCCAGGCCCAAAGGATGTGCTATCCACTCCTGACTGTTCTTCCTTGGAGGTGGTGGGATCATCTCTTTGCTGCCTCAGGGCTGGTTCATGCCAAGTTCAGTGGGAGGGCAAACCTGACCAATTTCTTTGATGAACTGCAATTACCCTTGTCACACAGTCCTGCCCAATCACTTGGGTGGGAGTTACAAGATTATGGCTAAAAAGATCCCAGGAAAGAGACCATCGCACTGCAAATGTGGTGCAGTGAATTGCTTTTATAGGCCTTTTCTAGTCATGATCTAACTCCCAAAAATGATGGCTGAGATTATGCAAATAAGGTATGTCAAACTCTCGCAGGGGTTGGAGAGATACTATGCAAATAACATGACCGTGGCCTATAAAGGGACTGGTCCATTTCATCATCCCACTAGGCTTAGAAAAGCCAGTCCCACAGAGGTTGATGGGGACCTCACTACCATCAAGAAAAGCTGGGAGTAGAGAACATACTTCAGACCTGAGATCCCTGTGCTGATAAAATTCTGTACTCAGGACACAGAGACAGCCAAACACAAAAGACAGCATAACATAGCACAAAATGTCATGAGTAATTAAAACCAGGAAACCTGTGTGAGACAACTATAGTAGGCTTCCCAGCCCACACAGCAAGATGGCTGCCACGGGCTTGTGAGTGAGACAGATGGGTGCCCTCAGGCAGGAGACTTTTTGGCAGAGTGAGTGACTCCAGACACTTATTAGTGGAGCTAGAGTACTGTAATACTTGCCTGAACAGGGCAGAGGCTGACAGACAGGCAGGCAAGGCAAAAAGCAAGGCATGCCTGCCTACAGACATGGCAGAGGAGAAGTTGAGAAGTTGGGAAGTTGTCATTGTGGATGAACTGTACCCTGTCTCTTGACTTGTTCTTATTATTTCCAAGTTAATCCTGATACCAAGTTTTAGCCTGTTACTTTCCTAATAAACTCCGTAATTGTGAATACGCTCTGTGAGTTTTGTGTGGTCACTTCTTATGAAGTGGGATGAATGGCTAGAGTCAGGTTGGTGGAAAAGTTGAAGAGCAGAAGTATTTTTGACCTCCATCTCATAGGAATCACTTTCAGACACCTAGGGTTGATCTTGACTATCTGTCTCTTTTTAAAGTTATAGGAGGTCTGATGCCATGACATTACAAACAGAAAGGATGGACCATAAGATAAACTATAGACTTTAGTTAATAATTATATGTTAGTATAGTGAGAAAACCCTGATGTTGTTGTGATTAATTGCTATGGCTGCTAACCAGAAGGTCAGCAGTTCAAATCCACCAGGTGCTCCTTGGAAACTCTATAGGGCCGTTCTACTCTTCCCTATAGCTTCACTACAAGTCGAAACTGACCTGACGACAATGAGTTTGGTTTATTTGTAACATAGGTTAATCAGTTATAACAAATGTGGCACACTAATACAAGATGCAAATAGGAGAAACTGTGTAGGAAATGAGACAGTATACTGGAACTCCAATTTCTGCAGAATTTTTCTGTAAACCTAAAACTACTTTTGTTATCCATAAGGTGTGCAACAGATTAGTTTTAGGTATGCAGAAAAGTTGTGCAGAAACTACATAGTTCCCATGTACCGTGGACTGCCAGAAGAATTTATTCTACAGTTGGTTGTAGAATAACTACAACCAGAATGCTCTTTTAGAAGCAAGGCAGCAAGACTTCAATTCCCTATTTTGGACTCATCATCAGGAAAGACCAATTTGTGGAAAAGGACATCAGGGCTAGTGTGTTAGGGTGGGTTCCTTAGAGAAGCAAAACCAGCAAAGCATGTATACATATACAGATATGAGGTCTGACAATTAAGTTTGCAAACTTACCACCGAGCGCTTATGTTGGCAGCACTGTACAAACAACTCAGTAAGGTTTCATAATCTGGGTATATCAGTGTCTCACAGCTGTGTCCATGTTGACATGTGGTGGTGTCTTATTGAATGGCATTCATTACTGTTGTTGCGTGCTTTTGTGTGCCATTGTGAGAATGTCAGAGCTTGAATTAGAGCATGAACAAACGTTAAATTTCTTGTTAAACTTGGCAAGAGTGAACAGGGCAGAGGCTGACAGACAGGCAGGCAAGGCGAAAAGCAAGGCATGCCTGCCTACAGACATGGCAGAGGAGAAGTTGAGAAGTTGGGAAGATTGTGGATGAACTCAGAGGCATGTTTATCCAAGTTTATGGAGATAGTACCATGAAGAAAACAGCAGTGTACAAAGGGTTAAATGTTTTTCTGAGGGGAGAGAAAGCATCACTGACAAGTGCTCCAATGAAGTGATTCGTAACAAGGAGAACTGACAGAAACATTGCAAAAATTCATTGAATTGTGCTTCAAAATCATCAGCTGGCTGTGAGAAGCATAACAGACCAAATAAACATTGATAGAGAGACAGGAAAATCTTAACTGAAAATATTGGTGTGAGAAAGGTGTATGCAAAAGTGGTCTGGAAGGAGCTCATGATGAACAAAAGCGAGGGAAGAGTCAAAGTTTGCCAAGATCTTTCGGAGAGGCAAGATGATGTTTTGGGCCATGTTATCACTGGTGATGAAAACATGGGTGTACCTATGTGACCCTGAAATTTTTTGCTTTCAGAGGAAATGTTCATTGTGAATTTGTGACAACTGGACAATCAGTTAACCGGGTTAATATCTGGAGTGCTGAAAAGACGGCATGAAAAAGTTAGATGAAAATGACCTGAATTTTTAGCCGACAACTCAAAGCCCTTGCATCATAACAATTCACCAGCTCATGGTGCACTGTCTGTGAGGGAGTAGTTAGCCAGTAAATAAATCACTTCATTGGAATACCCTCCCTACTCACCTGATCTGGCACCTAATGACTTTTTCCTTTACCCAAAGATGAAGAAAGTATTGAAAGGAAGACATTTTGATGACATTCAGGACATCAAGGGTAATATGATGACAGCTCTGATTGGCCATCCCAGGAAAAGAGTTCCAAAATTGCTTTGGCAGACCTCATATTCATGTACATATACATATACACATGCACGTATGCACACATACACATATACATGTGAGGTCTGACCATCAAGTTCATGAACTCATCCTAGAAAAAGTGCTACATACCTCTGCTGAATATCACTACAGTCACCTTTGAAGTATTCCCCTTGGGAAGCAATGCACTGAAGTCAGTGCCTAGTCCACCCTTCAAAACAATTGTGGAACTCTTTCTGGAATGGCTCTCAGAGCTGTTATCATATTACCCTTGATGTCCTGAATGCCATCAAAATGTCTTCCTTTTAATATTTCAATATTTCCTTTATCTTCAGGTAAAAGAAAAAGTCATTGGGGGCCAGATCAGGTGAGTAGGAAGAGTGCTCCAATGAGGTGATTCGTTTACTGGCTAAAAACTCCCTCACAGACAGTGTACTGTGAGCTGGTCCATTGTTGTGATACAAGAGCCATGAGTTGTTAGTGAAAAGTTTAGGTCATTTTCGTTTTAACTTTTTCATGAAGCCTTTTCAGTGCTTCCGAACAGTAAACTTAGCTGACTATTTATCCAGTTGGTACAAATTCACAATGAATAATCCCTCTGATATCAATAAAGGTTAGCAACATCGTTTTGACTCTTGATTTGGACAGACAAAACTTTTTTGGTCATGGACAATTGGCTGACTTCCATTATGCACTTTGATGCTTTATTTCAGAATCGTATTAGAACATTCATGTTTCATCATCAGGAGTAACATGGCCCAAAACATCATTTTGCCTCTCCAAAAAATCTTGGCAAACTTTTGTTCATTGTGAACTCCCTCAGGATCATTTTTACACACATCTTTCTCATGCTGAGATTTTCAGTTAAGATTTTCCTAACTGTTCCTCTATCAATGTTTATTTGGTCTGCTACGCTTCTCACTGAATCAACTGTACAGTGCTGCCAATATTAAGTGCATGGTGGCAAGGTCACAAACTTGTCAGACCTCGGTTACATATACACACACACATACATGTACACATACACAAACACATACGCACACACACATGCACACACATACACACACACATATACATATACATATACTCTGTTAGTTCTGGGGGAAGGTCCTTGTCATCAATTCCACTGGTCTAGGAGTTTCTCAGTGCAGGGACCCAGGTCCAAGGATATCCTCTCTGCTGGCTCTTATTTCTTCACGGTATGAGGTCCCTCCCCTTTGCTAGATGCTCCTTTTTGTGTCTCAGAAAAGACGGACTCAAAACACAGCCTAATCCTCTAGTTTGTGTCCTGTCCATTAACATAACTGCCTCAATAGAGGTTGGGATTTACAACACGTAAGATATTCATATCAGATCACAAAATGATGAACAGCCACATGATAGTGGTAATCATAGCCTAACCAAGTTGACATACATTTTGGGGGGACACAATTCCATTCATGACAGTCACCATATGTTGGAGCCAACTCGGTGACAACTGACAACTACAACTAAGATACCGTAAAAATCATTGTGCACGGTCCATCAGGCTGGAGGTTTCCCTCCAGTGGTCCCCAGACTCTCTATTAGCCCAGAGCTGAACTAGTACTATAACCAATTCTTCAAAGATTGGACTGGACTGTAAGACACAGAGTGATGCTGGTAAAGAATATGCTTCTTGGCTTCAATGCTAATATGTACACCAGGTTGCCTGAGCAGCTCCTCTCTAGAGGTGAGATGAGAAGATGGAGAGGGTCAGCAGTTGGTTGAATGGATACAGGAAATACAAGGTAGAAAGGAGGAGTGTGCTGTCATGAGGTGGGGAAAGCAGGAGGGCAGTTAGGGTAGCACAGTGGTATGCATTCTCCGTTTTGTATGGCAAATTGATTTGTATCTTAAACTTTTACTTAAAGCACAGCAAGGTATTTAAAAAAAAATTGTGTATTATTATGAAAATAAAATACATAAGTACCTCTTTTTTACCCAGTAATATAAATTTTCAACATATCACTATACCTCACATGGCCCCATGAATTTTGTAATGTATTTATAAATCAAACTGTTTGTACATTTACCTAGATTCTGAATGCCCGAAGGCTGGCCCTGCCTGTGTCCAAACTGAACTCTTGAATTTCTGCTACCCACCTGCCCTCTTTTGGTGTCTGTCTACCAGTTACTGACCTCACCATCTACCTAGTTTCTCAAGCTAGAAATCTAACATTCTCCCTCCAACTACCCACTCTCTGTCATCACCCCTGCCTCATACCTAATCCACACCCAAGTGAAAAAAAAAAAAAAAATTGTCATTTAGTAGATTCTGACTCATGGTGACCCCATGTGTCACAGGGTAGAACTGCTCCATGGGGTTTCATCGCTGTAACCTTTATAAAAGCAGATTGCCAGGCCTTTCTTCTCTGGCATGACTGGGTGGGCTTGAACACCAACCTTTGGATTAGTAACTGTGTGCGAGCTGTTTGTACCCCTTGGGACTGTAATCTACCTCCAAATCCTGTGAACGCTACTCGCTACGTGGTTTTATCTTCTTTCATCTCTCTGCACTTCACCACTACCATCCTCATCCAGATTCTTTTGCCCCTTTGCCTGGACCCCTGAAACATCATCTTAACTGCCTCTCTCCTTCCTCTCCTGATTCCTGCCAACCCGTTCTCCATTTTGCAGCCAGAATGATCTTTCAAAACTGTGAATATTGCCACATCATTCCCTGGATTAGGAAGCACTGCTTCTCATCGCTGAAGTGTGAACTTGAAACTTCTAATTGCGTCATGGAAGAGAAAGGTGCAACAAGAAAACACTCTTCTGTGTTGGGGTTTTAGAAGGGAACATTTCAGGATTTTTTTTCATTTTGTAGATGTACAATGAGATGACTGTTTTTAACATCATAATCATATATTCATATTTTTGTCTTTGAACGTAATGTACCTTTGGGGAAAACAGTAAACTCACCAACGCCTCATTTACCTCAACTTCCACAAATTTTGAACCATCATTACATTTCACAGATTCCATTGTAATTTAGCTAACCAGTGTGGCGAGCATTTGAAACAACTAAACTGCATAATAAAAGGTATTTACAAATTTATTAGTCCTAGGAGAATTCTCAGCTTCTTTCTGTTGGATGCCAGAAACGTGAGAGCCATGAGAGGAGCCAAAGGAGAAAGGCATTCGCTTTGAGACTTGTACTTAGCTTTTTCGTTTTCCAAATCTAGTCAACAGGTCCCTTGCTAATTAAAAAGCCGACTTCCTTCTCCAAGTGAATGTATCTGATCTCTGACTTCGTTTTTCAAGGAGGCCGTGCATTTTTTCCTCTTTCACCATCACTCAAAATCTCTCGCGTGCTCGCCTCTGGCTGCCTTGCCAGACCTCTGCGGAGCAAACCCACTTTCATACTCAAATCCAGTCACAGGAAGCCTTCTAAAAATTTCTCAGAAATGCCACAACCTCTCTCACACCCAGACCTTCACACTTGATCCTCTGAGCTATGTTTTCCCTTCTCTTTCTCTCTCCTTTTTTGTTAATATTTTATTTTTTGTTGAAAATATGCACAACAAAACATACACAAATTTAACAAGTTCTATATGTACAATTCAGTCACACTGATTACATTTTTCGAGTTATGCAGTCATTTTCACCTTCCTTTTCCAAATTATTCCTCCACCGTTAATGTAGACTCGCTGCCCCTTTAGCTTCTTACCTAAGTTTTCCAGTTGCTGTTGTCAGTGTGATCCCATAGAGACAATCCTTTAAAAAAGCACAGTGTGCTAGGCAGACACTCTAAACGAATGAAGCTAAACTTGTCTTTTTTAAATTATGAGATATTTTGAGTACAAAACAACATGAATAACAGTAATGAACCTCGGAGACTTACCACTTCCTTTATCAAACACTAACACTTTGCCCTGTTTGCTTCCTATCATATTTTTAACACATTTCTTTATTGTAGCAAATGCAGAGATAAGAAAAGCTTGAAGATTTCAACAACCTTCCAGTGTACAGCTCTGTACATTGAATATGCTCATCATGTTGCTCAACCATCACCATTAGTTACTCCTATTTCCATCACCTTAATAGAAGCTCAGGGTTCTAGTTATTTAAAGTTGCTATAACAGAAATGGAAACCCTGGTGGTGCAGTGGTTAAGTCCTACACCTGCTAACCAAAAGGTTGGCAGCTCAATCTGCCAGCTGCTCCTTGGAAACTCTATGGAACAGTTCTGCTCTGACCTACAGGGTTGCTATGAGTCCAAAATCAACTCAACAGCACTGTATTTGGTTTAGTTTGGTTATAACAGGAATACACATTTTCCCAACTATCCAAAAGCAGAGCATTCCTATGAAAACTTTCATTAGCTGACATGGCATACATCGAAGAAGAAATTACTATTAATTTATAAGAGAAATATTTGTGATCATTCCCAGATCCAAAAGGTAACCTACCAAATCATACCAAAAAATAACACCAACATACAGTAAAAGCAGGAATGATGTAGTAGAAATGACATTGAAGGGATACCTGACCTTCACTAGCTTTACAAGGGCGAAAGAGAATCAAGATCAACAGCCTAAGGCTGAGCTCTAAGAGACAGAGGTCAGACAGGTCTCCTTTCTCTGCTAGCATTACCAATTCTGACACCGAAGTCCCTTTCACTGCACTCTCAATGTCTCTCTTGGATTCAATAATTCATTGTAGTGACCGCACAGAACTCAAAGATCATATGCACAATTACGGGGTTTACCACGGAAGTGATAGTTGCAATCCAGACTCAGGAATGCTCTGTATGCAGGTCTCCAATCAGGACAGGCCCTCCCCAGCCGTGCCCACACGCATGCCTCTCCTCCGCCTCTGACCAAAGGCACTCGGCTTTCTCTCTCCGTGGGTAGGCAAGCCCACCACATCTTCTCCTGCTACTGGGTCTCTTCTGCCAGCCTCCTGTCACTGCTCCTCACTGTCTTCAGGGTTATAGACTACTCTTTTATCTCCTCAGTAAAAGAGTTTCTCAGTGCAGGGATCCTGGCTCCCAAAGGTGTGTGGGCTCCTGGCTGCTCTACCTTGGCACTGGTGGGCTTCTCTCTTTCCTGCCTCTTGGATGGTTCACTGCAAACCCAGTGGGATGACAAAACTGATCAATCCTTTTGGTGGGCCACAGTTACCGTATCATACAGTCCTATCCAATTTGGCTGGGAGTTAGAAGACCATGGCTAGAAAAGCCATACACAAAGAAGAGTCTGTTGCACCACAGATATGATAAATGCACAGCCTAGTATGTAGAAATAATGTGTGTACAGTGTAGTTTCACTTAAAGCAGAATTGAAAAGACAACGAGCACATGACAAGGCTGAGAGGTTGTGGTGGCAATGACGATGGTGGTGGCGATAGCCCCAGTAGCCTAGCTGGCAACGACACAGGGGACAGGGATGAGGGGGCCGGAGTTTGAATCCTGCAGAACAGCAATGAGTCCTACAGCTAGAGAAAAGCACAAAAGAGGACAACAACGCATCCTGCATTTATGTATCACCAGGCATTTGACTGAAAGTGGCTGAGTCATTCACTAACAACAGAAGATCTGGGAAGGAGTTGCTGAGGAAGCCCCACTAGCCACTCAGGTGCTCGCTGCCTCTGTAGTAGCCCAGTGCAAAATGAACCCTGAAGGCTATTTTCACTTTTGGCTTTTTTTTGTGAAAGTAAAAATCCTCTTCAGACTTCTTTCAGTTAGCAAAAACAGGTAATAAGGTAGATCTTCCGTAGGGTCACCATGAGTCTGATCCGACTCGACGGCACTTGGCGTGGCTTCACTGTCAAGTGAACTTCCAAAAACTGAAGGACACCTGTATCACAAGTAGCTGTCTTTAACAAACAGAGATTTATTTTGTCACAGTTTAGGAAGCCAGAAGTCCAAATTCAGAGCTCCAGCTTTCTCTCACTGTCGGAGGTAGGCCCATGTCTCTTCAGCTTCTGCTTCCTGATTCTTTGGAAATCTCTATGTGCCTTGGCATCTCTCTGACTCCGTTCTCTTTTTATCTCTTGTAAGATAAAAGATATGACTCAAGCAAGGGTGTGACCCAAGCCATACACTCTTGTGTGGGGCTCAAGATACACCCCACACCAATTCCACCTAACTAACACGCAGAAGGTAGGATTCACAATACATCACAAAATGAAAGATAATTGTATCAGATCACAATGTGGAGAACAACTGCACAACGCCATGAATCATGCCCAAGTTTTGGAGGGACACAATTTAATCCGTGATACTTAGTATCCTGAAAGTGTTGACTTCTTTTCCCTTTCCCTCCTGTCTGCACCTGATAACCACTAATACACTTTAATCCCTCTATAAATGCTTGCTTATTCTAGACATTTCATGTAAGTTGTTTCCTATTATTTTTAATTAATAAAACATCTCAGACTCAGTTGATGGTCCTAGTCTAAGAGTAAGAACGATCCCTCTGTTAAAGTAAAAGCAAAGAGATTTATTGAGGGTAACACAATTTTCCAACCGGGGAAACAAGACAGAGAAAAATCTGCCAAGTTCCCCCCTAGCATGAGAGATGTACTTTTATAGTAAAGACGGGGAGGGAAGTGTGTGATGGTCACACAGACAGAAGGTGGTTTATATCTGTTGTTTGGTGCCATTGAGTTGGTTTGGACTCATAGTGACCCCGTGTATAACAGAATGAAAAGCTGCCCAGTCCTATGCCATCCTCAGAATGGCTATTATGCTTACGGCCATTGCTGCAGCCACTACGGCAGTCCATTTCTTTGAGGGTCTACCTCTTTTTCAATTACCCTCTACTTTACCAAGCATGATATCCTGCTTCAGGAACTCAACCCTCCTGACAACATATCCAAAGTATATGAGAAGTAGTCTCACCATCCTTGCCTCTAAGAAGTGTTCTGGTTGTGCTTCTTCCGAGACAGATACTTTGTGCTTTTGGCAGTCCATGGTATATTCAATATTCTCTAACACCACAACTCAAAGGCATCAATTTTTCTTCAGTCTTCTTTATTGATTGTCCAGTTTTCACATGCGTAAGAGGCAACTGAAAACACTGTGGCTTGGGACAGGTGTACCTTAGTCTTCAAGGTGACATCTTTGCTTTTCAATAACTTAAAGAAGTCTTTTGCAGCAAGCTTGCCCAGTGCAACGTATCTTTGGACTTCTTGACTGCTGCTTCCGTGGGTATTGATTGTGTGTCCCAGCAAAATGAAATCCATGACAACTTCTATCTTTTGTCTGTGTTCTCATGATGTTGCATATTGGTCCAGTTGTGAGGATTTTGTTTTCTTTCTGTTAAGCAGTAACCCGTACTGAAGCCTGTTGACTTAGATCCCAGTCAGCGAGTGCTTCAAGTCCTCTTCACTTCCAGCAACCAAGCTTGTGTTATCTGCACAATGCAGATTGTTGCTGAGTCTTCCTTCAATCTTGATGCTCCTTTCTTCTTCATATAGTCCAGCTGGTTAAATTACTTGCTCAGCATACAGAATGAATAGGTATGGTGAAAGGATACAACCCTGATACACACCTTTACTGATTTCAAACCATGCAGTATCCCCTTGTTCAGTTCAAATAGCCGCCTCTTGATCTGTTTACAGGTGTTCCTCATCAGCACAATTAAATATTCTGGAATTCTCATTCTTTGCAATGTTATCCATAATGTATTATGATCCACACAGTCGAATGCTTTTACATAGCCATTGAAACAGAGGTTAACATCTTTCTAGTATTCTCTGCTTTCAGCCAAGATCTATCTGACATCAGTAATGATATCCCTTATTCCATATCCTCTTCTGAATCCGGCTTGAATTTCTGGCAGTTTCCTGTCAACATACTACTGCAGCCACTTTTGAATGATCTTCACCAAAAGTTTATTTGCATGTGATATTGAAGATATTATTCAATAATTTTGATTGAATCACCCTTCTTGGGAATAGGCACAGACATAGATCTCTTCAAGTATGTGGCCGGGTAGCTGTCTTCCAAACTTCTTAGCATAAATGAGTGAGCACTTTCAGGGCTGCCTTTGTTTGTTGAAACACCTCAGTTGATACTCCATTAATTCCTGGAGGTTTGTTTTTCACTGATGCCTGTGCAGCTGGGATTTCTTCCGTAAGTACCATTGGTTCCTACTCACATGGTGCCTCCTGAAATGATCAAATAATGACTAGCGCTTTTTGGTATGGTGACTCTGTATGTTCTTTTGATGCTTCCCAAGTTGTTTAATAGTTTCATCCCTAAAATCCTTCAATGATGAACTACAGGCTTGAATTTTTTTCTTTGTTTCTTTCAGCTTGAGAAGTATAGAGCATGTTGTCCCTTTCTGGTTTTCCACTTCCTAGATAAACATGGACATGCACTTGCCCTTTATAATGCTGTAATACTTTGTCTTCTTGAGTTGCCCTTTGAAATCTTCTGTTCAGCTGTTTTACTTCTTTATTTCTTCCTGTTGCTTTAACCACTCGATGTTTAACAGCAAGTTTCAGAATCTCTTCTGATACCACTTTGGTCAAGGTGATAATTATCAGTAATTGCATACTTTCTTCCTGGAACATCTCAAGTAAACTTGCTGCTGTAAAACTTGGATCCCTGCCTCCTGCCACAAAGCCGATGCTGAGACATGGATGTGGGGATGTATGTATCGATATACAAGGGACAGGGGGAATCAGGTCCTCAGAGTCTGTCAACCTTCTTCAGTCAGGCTGAGGGTTTTTATTGGGTAGCTAAGGGTAAACATTAGTTGTGAGGGATGAAAGAATGTGGACAGTTGGGGCCAGGTAGTCCAGAGATGGAGCTCCCAAAGGGATCTAGGGCCTGGAGGAGACAGGCGTCTGGAAACTGGAGTTTTCTGGAGGTGGTTATCTGAGCAGGGGTATCCTTGACTGGCGCCTCAGATTGTTTTAGTGATCTGGGAGCAACCTAAAACAAACTGGCTGTAAAGATTTTATCTCCATGACTGGTGCATCCTCTCCCCTCCTCGTAGTCTCTGTGGGTCACAAGTTAATATGTAAACTCCCTGGAGCTAAGTAGTGTCAGGAGACCAGGACTAAGAAAATCAGGTATACATGGAGAAAAATAGACTTGAGTCCTGTTTAGTTCTTTATATCACCTGCTTCAAACTTACTCTCCTGCAGTCAGATTTCTGACCTCTACCCTTATTTGGAAACCCTGGTGGCTTAGTGCTTAAGTGCTATGGCTGTTAACCTAAAGGTAAGCAGTTTGAATCTGCCAGGCGCTCCTTGGAAACTCTACAGGGGCAGTTCTACTCTGACCTATATGGTTGCTGTGATTCCAGACGGCAAGGGGTTTGGTTTGGATAATCTTATTTACTAAATCTATTGATGCTGGAAAGCCTGGTGGCATAGTGTCTTAAGTGCTACGTCTGCTAACCAAAAAGTTGGCAGTTCAAATCCACCAGTCGCTCCAAACTCTATGGAGCAGTTCTACTCTGACGCATAGGGTTTTTATGGGTTCCTATAGGTCCCTATGGGTCAGAAGCAATTCAAAGGCAGTAAGTTTGCTTTTGGTTTTTATTAGTGATGAGTTGACTCTGACTCCACAGTGAGCCCACAAGAGAGAGTTGAACTGCCCCACAGGGTTTCCGAGGAGCAGCTGGAGGTTTTGAACTGATTTTAGCAGTCAATGCATAATGACTGCTGTCATTCCAAACACAGAACCCACCGCCATCTAGTTGGGTCCGACTCATAACAACCACAGAGGTCAGAGTAGAACTGTCCCCTGGAGTTTTCCAGGCTCACCTGGCAGACTTGAACTGCCCACCTTTTGATCAGCTGACATAACACTCAACCAAATAAGCCACCAGAGTTTCCGGCTGCTGTCACTAGCCAAAGCCAAGTCACTAGAGCTCCCTTTATTTCCTAAGAGCTGCTAAACTGCATTTCTGACCTCACCCTTATTTACTTAAGAGCAGCCTGGGGCAACAGCCAGGCCTGTTTAAAAAGATGGTTGATAGAGGGACAGAATCTTCTGGTCCCACCCAACCAGAGACTCAAAGACCTAAGGTTGTCTTCTCAGGAATGCAGGAATGGGACCTTGTAACAGAATGGGGTTTTGATTCAGACTTCATGTCAGCCTTTATTATGTTTTGGAGGTTTGCTAATACACATACTCCCTACTCCTGCTACCCAGTCTCTCTCCCCAGAGGCAACCTCGGAGGGAATTCTGTCCCTGGAATTCAGGGAGATCATCTTATCCAATGATCAGACCCTTGCATTAGCTGAAAACAGCTTGGTATTTATACCCTACAGGCATCTCACTGTAAAACCAGAAATAACTTTTGTGTTAGTCACCCCTCCATCATCGGAACTTTAAAACTATAAAAACAGTCCCCACCAGCTATTGAGAAAGGCTGAATCACATCTCAGTTCAGACCCCACTTTCTCTTCCAATAAACTTCCCTAGACTCTCGGACTGGTGCATCTCTGCCCCTGTTTCAGCCTCAAAGGTGACTAGAATTCCCACAAATTTTTGTATTATTACTTTTTTATGTATCCATGAAAATATGTAGCGCTTTAAACTGAGTTTATTTATTAGCTAACATATTTCAGTTTAGTTTGATGTTTGCACTACATTTGTGGGTTTATTCTTTATAAATAATTTCAAGATTTTTTTGTTCCACCCACAGATTTTTGTTTCACATGAAACAAATATAGAAACGTGAACAAGATCTCGAAATAGAAGTTTCAGTGTAAATATTCAAATTTCACATTCTTTGGAAACTGAAACCACTACCAAGAAGAAACACAAAGTTACTTTAAAAAACAAACAAAAAAAAACCTTGGTGTTAGGTACCTATTATTATAGGGTAAAAACATCACAAAGGTTAGTAAAGGGAAGAGAAAGGTTTTATTTGGCATATGTTCAAAGAGGCAAAAGTGGAACACAGACAAACATGTTTGTTGCTTGCCTAGGTCCAAGGCACTTTACAGAGTCATCAATATATATTAATATTATAAATAGGCAAAAGACTTTAAAAAAACACAACCTATCCTTGACAAAGTTAGCTAGGGAACATGGTCCTTACGGACTAAGGCTTGAGAGGAATAATCACAGATAAGATAGTTCCCTTCCTGACAGTTGGATGTGACAAGATTAGCTAGGGGATCTGGTTGCCACAGCTTGAGGCCTGGGAAGGGTGGTCACAGCTAAGATGATTCCCTCTACACAGTTGAGATAAGGACACAGTAATTCTCCTGGCTGTCCAGGACGTGACCACACGCACAAGAAGGATGACTTCACAGTGACTTAGCCCTTATTTCCCTCCTATCTTCGTATTATTATCATACTCTTCAGAAGGGGGCCCATCATGCATTTGTTGACGTAGGGCCCCAAACCTGGAACCAAGAACCAAGTCGCTACTTCTTCTCTCGTCTATGACGTCCCCCCTCCCACCCCTGCTTTTCCAGTAAAAGGGATTCCCAAAATCTGTACCAGTTCTTTCTCCACTCACAGAAACTAACCTATTTCCTTTTTGGAACATGCTTAATAAAACTTTATAAAACTTTGCTGCCAGGAAGACGGTGTGCCTTGGGGAGGGAAAGCCTGGCTTGCCTCCTGTTGGGAGACGACTTGGTAGCACTGTAAGGCGAGGTAGGGTAAACTTATCGGCAGTGTTTAGAGAGAGAGTGAGAGTCAGCAGTAGAACAGGCTCTATATTCGCGCTCCAGGGCAAACACTGCAAGCTCCAAAGTAGGAGCCAGAGAAGTTGCGCTTTCAAGTCGGGGAAGGGGGTTTACATAGAGGCAGATGGTTCCGCCTAGTGCGGACCTTACTGTGGACATGGGGTAAAAGGCAGGAGACAATAGGATTTAGGTACAAAGAGCCACCTGATTAGCATATAAGGTAGAGACCTTAATGGGGTGAGATGGGGTGAGAAGGTGGGAGCCAATGGAATTTGGGTAAAGTGAGTAGCTTGATCAGCACAGGAGAAAAACAACTGGGGACTTTCCAGGAAGGGGAGGGGTCTCGTCCTGCAGCTGGGCCAGCCTGACATTCCTGCCTTTTTGGTGACAAGGGATGAAGAAGTCTGTCTTTGGCTACTTCCTGCTGTGTGGGGGCGGAGTGGGGTTACAGGCCGGAGTTGGCCAGGGGTGGGCTGGTGGGCAGACCAGTATAGAGATGTAGTAGTAGTTGATTTACGGTGACTCTGGACATCTCTTATGCGATTTTTCAGGAACCTGAGAAAGCAAGCAGCAAAAAGAAAAAAGAGGCTTATTAGTATTAGGGGCCCAGTGAACAGGGCGAGCCACGCCAGTAGTGGTGACTGGAACCAATGGGGATGTCTTGGCCTGGTGTTTTTTCTTCAGCTCTTCACTCAGGCGAGTTAAGGTATCAAGGTTCCGTTCTATTCGGCCAGTTTCATTGATGTAGTAACAGCATTCTTCTCTCAGGAAGAGACAGGTTCCTCCTTTTTCAGCTGTAAGTAGACCTAAGGCTCTCTGATTCTGTAAGGTAACTTGGGCCATAGAGATTAGTTGTCGTTGTAAGGAAGCTAGGGAGTCAGCAGTGGTTTCAAGGGCTATTTGTAGGCTGTTCTGGAAGTCTTGAGCTGAAATTATGCTGTGTCTAAGGGCTCCGCCAGCAAGTCCAGTGGCTGAAACTGCAGATGGGAAGGTAAGGCCTACTATAACGGGTAGGAAAGCGGCTCTTTTCATTTGGGGTGTAGGTATCACACAGGCTAGTTCGGATTCAGTATATAGGGTTAGTTGGGGCACTATGGTGACTGGGAAGCAAGGCCCTGGAGTGATGGAGTTTAAACACTTTGTAGAGTTCCATTGCACCAAAAGTAGGTACCTGGTGTTAGGCCGGTTTGGTCCTGTATGATGATATTTTCGATGCATAACACGCAGACAGATACCTTCCACAACCACTACCCATCAACTCGGTGTCTGCGTGGTGTGGTTATGGTGTCGCAGATTTGGGGATGTTGTGTCTGATTATTGATTTCAGGCTCCCAGAGGGCTACCTGTAGTGTAGGAGTGGTGCAGGAATGGGTGTTTGAGGAGGTATGGGCTGGCCTGGAGTAGTTGAGAGGGACCGCTGCAAATAGAGGTTGCTGAAGTGAAGCAGAGAGAAAACAACTGGTGATGTCAGGTAATGTCTGTGAGTGACTAAAGAATGACAGGGTGTGTTCAATGATTTGTGTCCAAGAGCATAGTTGTATTATACGTGGTTTATTAAGGATCTGATTGTCTAGAACTTGTTCTGTTTGGGCAATATTTTTGGATACCTGTGTTAGGGTCGGAGTTATTTGTTCGTATTCACGAGAAACATGCAAAGTTCCAGTAGGTCGGGAGTTGTACCTGGACTGGTAAGTGCGTCCTATGGCCCCTGTGGCCCACCTCGGATTCCAAGGGTCAGATATGTGGGCATAGTAGTGGTCAGAATTCCACTGGGGATATTTGATAAGCTGGGATTTAACAATTTTAGAGTTGCCATGCATTTTACAACTGTAGTAAGGACACCCCCCGTATATCTCGGGCCACCACTTGCACCAATCTTCTGTTTCGTTGAAGAGGAAGCAGGCATATATGAAATCGGATCCTGGTGTGATTTTAATTGTGATGGGACATCGGCAACCCTGTGGGTCACAGTTACCAGAGCCTATAAGGTGAGTTACGGTGGTTCTCCCTGTAGAGTATGTTTCTCGGATTTTACATTTCCGGGCACAGCCTGCAGAGGTTTCAGCTCTCACTGGAGTTGAGAGGATTAGTGACCCGACTAAAATGAAGAGAGGTAGTGCCCACGGGTTGACAGGTATATGAGTCATGATTGTCTGGGGCTCTCTTTACCCGTGAGAGGTGGTGCCAGGGCAGGTCTCCCAGGAGTTTTACAGCTGTGGGGGTAGTCAGGATGACAGTATGTGGGCCTGTCCACCGGGATTGTAGGGGTTTGGGATGCAAGGTTTTTAGAAATATCACGTCTCCTGGGTGTAGGTGGCTAGTTGTTTGTGTTGTAGAGTTGATGGGTAGTGGTTGTGGAAGATATCTGTCTGCGTGTTCTTGCAGGAGCTGTCTGAGGAGAGAGAGATAAGGGAGGTAATCGGTCAAAGGGAGACAACTGCTTCATTGATTAGGTGCAGATCTTGTACTAGTCTGTAAGTGCTGTCAAACTTTTTTTACTGGCAGGATAGGGGTGTTGTATGGTGAGTGGGTGTGTATTAAGAGAGTCTTTGCAAGTAGTTTTTGGTTGACAGGTTTTAGTCCCCGTCTGTGAGTGGGAGAGATGGGAAATTGTGGTCTGGACGGGAAGCTTGAGGGGTCTTTTAGTTGTAGGATCACGGGCTGGTGATGGGTGGCAACATTTGGGGTTGAGGTATCCCGAACTTTGGGCTTTACTCGGTCTGGGGGTAGGGGAAGGTTGAGTAGGTGAGGGGAGTCAGCTATTAGAGAGAGTATGAGAGAAGCTGAGGGGTCTGAGGTTATTTGTATAGTGGTTCCTAGTTTAGAGAGGAGGTCTCTGCCAAGGAGCAGAGTGGGGCAGGAGGGCATTAGTAGGAAGGAGTGTGTTAGGATTTTATTGTCTAACAGGCATGAAATGGGTCCCGTTGTTGGTAGATTAGAGGACAGTCGGTCAATTCCCATAACTGAGATTGGGGAAGAGTAGGTTAGGCCCGAGTAGGAGGGGAGAACAGAATAGGTAGCCCGTGTGTCAATCAAAAACGATGATGACTTACCTGCTACCTTGAGAGTTACCCTGGGGTCAGTGAGAGTGACTGGGGTCAATGAGCTGAGGCTCCCTCAGTCTTCAGCTGCCAGTCCCAGGACAGCCAGCGGCAGGTCTGGGGATGGAGAGGATGGCCCCCCCATGGCTTTCATAGAGGGACAGTTGCTATTCCAATGGCCCCGCTGACCGCATGTCAGGCATGGGCGGCCATGGTTGTGGACAGAGCTTGGCCCAGTGACCTTCTTTGCCACATTTGAAACACGCCCCTAGTGGAGTGTGGCTTGGAATGTGCTTTTTTGTCTCACCAGCTGGCCTCGGGTGCCACCAAGGCTTGGGCCTGTAAGTGTGCCTTTAGGTGAGTCTGGGTTTCCTTTTCTGCCTCTGCCTGCTCCTCTCGGGTGTTCAAGACTTTAAACGCCACATTTAGCAAATCTTGTATGGGAGTTTGGGGACCGTCCTCTGCCTTTTTTTAGTCTTTTTCTGATGCCTGGGGCTGATTGTGTTATAAAGTAGGTTGCTAAGACTGTGGCCCCTGTTGGGGAGGTAGGGTCTAGGCAGGTATATTGGGTAAGTGCCTTGGTAAGGTGATTGAGAAAGGCAGCAGGATGTTCATTTGCATGTTGGGTAATTTCTCTTAGTTTGTTAAAGTTTACTGCCTTGGGTGATATGGCTTGTAGTTTAGCCAGAACACACTAGACCATCTTGCCTCTCTAGGTGCGGTCACTACGCCCGGCTTGGGTGTCTGGTAAGTCCAGCCTGGATCCTGTGCTAGGACTGCCTTTAAGCCTACCGGCATGGTAGGGTCCGTCAGATGGACTTGGTTGGCATGTTCTCGGGCAGCCCCGAGGACCCTCTCTCTTTCATCTGCATTTAAAGTGGAAGAGAGAAGGACCCATAGGTGGTGCCAAGTTAAGCCATAGGCCTATGTAAGGTAACAGAATTCTTTTATGTAGTTGGTAGGGTCATTAGAGAAGGAACCCAGTCTTTTTTCAATCTGGGAAATTGTCAGTTAGGGAGAAAGGGATGTAAACTCGAACCACTCTTTCAGTTCCTGCCACTTCATGTAGGGGGCAAAAGAGAGGCTGGCTTTGTGTAGGCTGGTTTAGTTGTTGGGAGCAGGTGTGGCTGCTGACCGGGGAGCACTGAGGAGGACTGGGGACAGTGGTGTCTAGGGATGTGGGTGGAGGAGATAGTGTGGGGGGCTGTTGGGTGTGTTGGTTCCCAGTAGGGTGGGTGTCTCTCAGGTGGAGGTGAAAGGGACTCTGGTGAATCAGAGAATGAGCAGGTTGACTCAGCGGGGCAGGGTTTTGTTTTGGGTTTGTGTGAGATCTCACAAGCTTGGAGAACTTGAGTGGTATTACAAGCAGAGAGGAGAGAGGGACAGGAGCACAAGCAGAAGAAGGCTTGGACATAGGGGACTTCTGGCTATTTGCCTGTGTGTCAACAGAAGTTGTCGAGGTCTATTAGAACTCTGTAATCAAAGGTTCCCTGTTCAGGCGATTTAGACACATTGTCTAATGGGTACTGGGGCCAGGTGGTGGTGCAGTAAAAGATTAAGTGCTTGGGGCGCAAGTCTTGAGCTAACACCAAGGCCTGAAGGTTCTGTAGGAGACAGCCCAAAGGGGTAGATGGGTCGGCCTTTGAGTTCTGGTTTGCCATGATCCCGGACCCTGTGGAAAGAACCTTCTGAAGGGAGCGACGTCTCACTCACTCAGGAAGGGTCTCGGATGGACGGCCTCAGAGGGTACAGGGGACATCTCCCTGCTGTATTTGTCTGAGTAATAAAGCCAAACGGCAGGGAGAGTCAGGCATTCAGACGTCCCTGTCAACCCTATCTTGGAAAATGGAGATGTCTCTGACGTGATACCACGATTTTATACAGACCAAAGTGGACAGGACACCAGGCAGAGCAGGGACCAAGTTAACCAGAACTCAGAAGGAAAGGGGCGATAAATTTAATTTTGGGAACTTACGTAAGAAGATGGTGTTGGATGATGTCAGCCAGGGATCCCTGGTCCTCAGGAGAAGAGAAGAAGTGGAAAGAGAGGGAGAAAGAGATGGGGAGAGAGAGTGTAGGAGGCTGGGAGAGTGGAGTTTTAGTGAGGGTGGCCTTTCCAGCTGCCTTCTCCTCCCGGGTTTCAGCACCAAATGTAAGGCGAGGTAGGGTAAACGTATCGGCGGCAGTTAGAAAGAGAGTGAGAGACAGCAGTAGAACAGGATTTATTGCTGTGCTCCCTGGTGAACTCTGCAAGCTCCAAAGTAGGAGTCAGAGAAGTTGTGCTTTCAAGTTGGGGAAGATGGTTTACATAAAGGTGGGCGGTTCTGCCTAGCGCAGTCCTTAGTGTGGCCATGGGGAAAAAGGCGGGAGACAATAGGATTTAGGTACAGCGAGTCACCTGATCAGCATATAAAGTGGAGACCTTAATGGGGTGAGATGGGGTGAGAAGGTGGGAGCCAATGGAATTTGAGTAAGGTGAGCCGCTTGATTAGCGTATGAGAAAAACAACTGGGGACTTTCCAGGAAGGGGAGGGGTCTCGTCCTGCAGCTTGGCCTGCCTGACAGGCACAATCTCTGGACCTCAACCAGGTCAGTCGGGGTCTAATTGGTTACAGAGTCTCAACACCATAAAGTCAAATCTGATTCACAGAGACCCTATAAACAGAGATCTGCCCCATAGAGTTTCCAAGGAGTGCTTGGAGGATTTGAACTACAAACTTTTTTTGGTTAGCATTTAATCACTATACCACCAGGGTTAGGGACTGCCAAATCACCATAACCCTACACTTTGAACTGTCTTTCTTAATAGCCATTGGTGTAAGTTTCAGTAAGGAGGGTCTTCATTGACCCAACAAATCTTACTATTCACTAAATGCTAATAGAAAAAGATAAGAGTGGTAAGTATGGGTCTTTTGTACTGTTTTATGATTTATGTGAACGGTTCCCTAAAAAATGTTTTCCAAGATAGTTCCAGCTATTGTCTGTATACCTCAGGGCCCAGTTAAGTGTCCTTGTGAGTCCAGCTCCAGCTGAGTCACATTCAAGGACAAGAAACAATGGCTCCAGTATTATCTCCTAAATCAGTAGTGCTACCGTAACAGAAATAGCTGATTTTAAGAATAGAAATTTATTTTCTCACAGTTTGGGAGGCTAAAATTCCACATCAGGGTCCTAGTGTGCTAATTCTGTGATCATCTTTCCTAGTGTAATCCTTGGCATTTCTTTGCTTGTAGATAATCTTTGGAAACCCTGGTGGTGAAGTGGTTAGATGCTATAGCTACTAACCAAAAGGTCAGCAGTTCTAATCTGCCAGGTGCTTCTTGGGAACTCTGTGAGGTAGTTCTACTCTGTCTACAGGGTCACTACGAGTAGGAATCAACTCGAAGGCAGTAAGATTGTTTGTTTTTGGTTTTAGACAATCCTCATATTTTCTGTCTCCCCCATGTATATATGTCTATTCTGGTCTCTTATAACACAGATGTGATTAGGTTTAGAATCCACCCTGATGTCATCTCATTACAGATTTCTGATTGGACTGCATTATGGAAAGGGACTATGTTACACAATATTATATTATGGAAGGTAGTCTGCTCTTGTTGCTGTTATTTGCTGCCAGGTGGGTTCCAGGTCTTGGTGACCCCATATACAACAGAATGAACCAACACCCAGTCCTGCACCAACTTTACAATTGTTAGCATATCTATTGTTGTGACCACTGTGTTTTTTTTTAATGCTTTCTGTGGTGGTTAAAATTGTGTGTCAACTTGGCTGGGCCATGACTGTCAGAGTTCTGGCAGTCGTATAATGTTGTGACCACTTCCATGTTGAGATCTGATATGTGATCACCTCCATAATGGAATCTGCTGTGAGTAGCCAGCCAGTTAAAAGGGAGTTTCCTTGGGCACATGGCTACACTGAATAGAAGTGTACACTCTGGCAAAATTCAGGGGCCTTTTGCTCCCTTGGATGCTGTAGCTGGCTCACAAAGACTATGTCTAGAAAGGCCATGTTAAATAACTCTTTGCACTGTACTACTGCGGGAGAAAGCTCCTCTCCCCAAGTGTCAGTGCAAATTGTTCTGTCTGGGGAGCTGTGCAATCAAATTAGAATTCAAGCCTGAAAAGTTAGGTTACACTTTCAAAATTCTCAAATCCAGAAATAGTTACAAGGCTTCCACATTAAAGCACTTAGACTTCCTCCCCATGTTCTGATCCCTTGACCCATGCTCAGTAACTGTCTTTTTATTCTGCATCAGCAACTCAGTACCAGCAAACCCTGGGACAAGAAATTCACTCATTGGAAAAATACGATGTCCTGGTTATTCTAGCTTATTGGTCTGTGTCCTGTGACTCTGGTTAGCACCAACTGACCCTTTTAGCTTTAACAACTCTGAATACTTTGGCAAAAAAACATTTAGACTTGTAATGACAAGCATCAGGCCCTCATCCTACTTGGTGCTTAGTTTGTTCATTCAGTGAACTCAAACTGAACATCTCCTGAGTGGGAAACCGTGTTTGGGTCAATCCTTGGTATCTGCTGAGATAGCTGTTTCCATAAAACCCCACAATCTTGATCTGTAGAATAGACCTTAAGGCCAATGGCTTAGGCTTGCTTTTTGCTAAATTTGCTTCCCTATGTTATGAAGGAGAACAGGGTGAATAAGTAGAGGAGGTGGTTGAAAGGGCCTGTTTTAAGTGTGCAAGGTTGACTAAATTGTTGGATAGGGTTATCATCTCTTCCTATACAAAGCTGAGTTAAATCTCAAGACTATCTCTATACATCTGAACTGGGGTCTTTGCAACCTGATCCTGGCTCTTCCATGATCTGTCTGGCTACAAGACTAGACTAAGGCCACACTGGCACTTTTTTGCTGTTATGCCCATCCCTTCCACTGGGCACTATACCTACTATGGGGGCATTTAACTGTATTATACTTTGAACAAACTGTGTAAGTACATAAGAGACTTCAGCCTCTTATTAGATTTGGAGGGATGAATACCGTAGCAGGTAAAATCATGTGCTCTGGGGACAAAGCTTCAGTTGAAATCCAACCTGTAGCATTTACAGTTCTGAGCTTAAGGGGAAAATGGGGCTAATAAGACTCCTGTGTAGCCTAACCAGGGACATAAAAGACCCATACAAGGAAAATTATAAAACACTCCTGACAGATACTAAAAGAGATCTACATAAATGGAAAATCATTCTACACTCAGGGATTAAAAGACTTAACATTGCAAAAATGTCAATATTACTAAAAGCAATCTATAAATATAATGCATTCTCAATCCACATCCCAACAACATTCTTCACTGAAATGGAAAAACTAATCTCCAACTTTATATGGAAAGGAGGCACCACATAGCTCAAGTAGGAGGCCTCACACTCTTGGTCTCAAAACTTACTGTATAGCCACAGTAATCAAAACAGCCCGGCACTGATACAATGACAGACACATAGACTAACGGAATATAATTGAGACCCCAGAGGTAAACCTTTCCATCTATTGGCAGCTGAACAGTCCCTTCAAAGGGGTAAAAAAAGTCTTTCTAACAGATGGTGCTGGCAAAATTGTGTGTCCATATGCAGAAAAATAAATTAGGATTCATAACTCACATCCTGAACAAGAACGTACTCAAAATGGCTCAAAGACCTAAATGTTAAATGTAACACAGTAAAGTTCCTGGCAGATAACATAGGGTCAAAATTAGGGAATCTAATCTTCAGCAAAAATAGCTTATCAAACAAAATTGAAAACACATATACCACAAAAGATAAATTAGATAACTGAGACCTCCTAAAAATTAAATACTTAAGCTTACCAAAATACTTCACCAAGAGAGAAAAAAAGGGAACCTACAGACTAGGGCAAAAATCTTTGGCAAAGACATATCCAATTAGGATCTAATCTCTAAAATACGAGGTCTGCGAATTTACTTGTTCTAAGTGCTACATACCTCGTTGCTGAATATCACTACACTGGCCTTCGAAGTACTCCTCTCAGGAAGCTATGCACAGATGTCAAGGCCTTACCCACCTGTTTTAGTCAGCTAGGGCTGCTGTAGTAGAAATACTACAGAGTGGATGGCTTTAACAAAGCAAGGTTTATTCTTACATAGTCCGGTAGGCTGCAAGCCCACATTCAGGGTGTCCGCTCCGGGGGAAGGCTTTCCCCACGTCGGCTCTGGAGGAAAAGTCTGGTATTGTGTCAATGTTTGTCCAGGGAGCATCTTGGCACAGGAACCTCAGGTCTGAAGGACTCACTGTCCTCCCAGTGCTGCTTTCTTGATGGTATGAGGTTCCCAGTTCTCTGCCTGCTTTTCTGTCCTTTTATCTCTCATAGGATGAAAAGATTAAGGGTGGGGCAAGCCATACTCCAGGGAAACTCCCTTTACAGTTGAGCAGGGAGGTAATCCTATGAAGGGATTTGCAGCCGCACCCTAATCCTTTAATATACAGTTTAGGAAAACCACAAAATGGAGGACAGTCACAAGATACTGGGAGTCACGGCCCAGCCACATGGCTACCATATTTTGGGGGGACACAATTCAGTCCATGACACCACCCTTCAAAGCAATTTTGGAATTCTTCCTAGAATGGCGATTGCTCACAGCAGCAAGGTGGCAAGTTTGCAAACTTAATTGTATAGTTGTCTGTAAGGGAGCTTTTAGCCAGTAAACAGATAACTATATTGGAACACCTTCCTGACTCACCTGATCTGGCCCCTAGTGACTTTTTTCTTTACCTGAAGGCAAAAGAAATATTGAAAGTAAGACATTTTGATGCCATTCAGAACATCAAGAGTACTACGGTGACAGCTTTGATAGCCATTCCAGAAAAAGAGGTCCAAAACTGCCTTGAAGGGTGGACTAGGTGCTGGCGTCAGTGCATAGCTTCCCAAGCGGAGTACTTCGAAGGTGACTGTAGTGATATTCAGCCATGAGGTATATAGCACTTTTTCTAGGATGAATTTGCAAACATAATTGACAGTTCTGTATTTAGAAAACTTCAACAACACAACAACAAAAGGATGGTTGGTTTATCCCATTAAAAAATGGGCAAAGGACATGAACAGATACATCACCAAAAAGGACAATCAGGCAGACAACAAATACATAAAAAGGTGCTCATGATCATTAGCCATTAGAGAGATACAAATCAAAACTACTATGAGATACCATCTCACCCTTACAAAACTGATGATCAGCATAACGGAGAAAGAGCAAATTCCGGTGAGGTCATGAAAGGATTGGAACCCTTTTTGTTTGTTTATTTGCTTGCTTTAGTAAAAATAAAATGGTTTAATTGAATAACGCTAGGGGGTAGTTTCTTGAACTTGCATGTTTTTAGGAATTTGCATATTTCAGTTTTACTTTTTTTCCATATGATGAGCCAGTTTCTCAGACACTATCCACTAACCGACTCATTCTTACCCCAATGACTGGTGACATTATCTTTATCATCTAGTCTGTTTCTAAGTCCCCTATTCTACACTGTTAGACATTGGTCTGTTTAGGTGCCAGTAATTTAGTTTTTAAAAATTTACAGTAATTGTAGAGTCAATGCTCATATATGATAGACCAAGTGATGTCTCGTTACAATTTTTTTCCAAGTTTGACTCTGATTTTCACGGACATTTAATCTGCCATGTATTTTGGAGAGCAAGTTTACTGAGTTTATTAAAAACACTGTTATTTTGATTGCAGTTGACTTTATGGATTAAACTGGGACAAATGATTTTTTAAAAATCTTAAATTGTCTCATCTTAAAATAAGGACTGCCTATGCATTTACTCTGATCATCGTCTGTGCCTTTTCTTAACATTTAAAGGCTTTTCATATAGAACCTTAAGTATTCTTAGAAAATGTACTTGTTATTGCTATTGTGATTGATTTTTTAAGAAAAGGCTTTTGAAAATATTTCTGAAAGTGAAAAGATAGTGACTTTTGCAAGTTGATCTTATATCTGACAACCTGTCTTCTTCAAAGAATGATAGTTTTTTATTTTATGACTGAGTGAAAATGTACATTCCCGTATAAATTTACATGCCCACCTATATGCAGCTTCCACTGCTCTCCCTGCCTGGTGACAGCACACTGTTCCTCTCTGCTCCATACATGTCTCATCCTCCCAACAGCCTCCTTTCCCCTCCTCTCCACCCACTCCCCTTCCTCCAGCCAGAGGTCATCAGGATGATATCCTATAGATGTATAGAACCATAAAATACATCCAATATATAGTCACTCTGCGTCACCAACTCCAATCAATCAGGAATGATAGTTTTATCTCTTCTATTCTACTGCTTAGATATTTTCTGTCTTTTATTCCCTTGTGATCATTATTAAAACCTTACACTACACAGTGGTGATATGGGATATTCTTTTCTTATTTTTTAAAAACTTTTTTTCATTGCTAAACTCCAGTTTAGGTAAAGGCTTACAAAGTAAACTAGTTTTTCATTAAACAGTGAATACACTTATTGTTTTGTGACATTGGTTGCCAACCCCCAAACATGTCAATATTTCCCCTTCTTGATGTAGGGTTCCCCATTACCACCTTTCATGATCCCTCCTGCCTTCTAGTCTTTGCCACTGGGCTAGTGTGCCTATTTAGTCTCATTTTGTTTTATGGTCCTGTCTACTCTTGGGCTGAAAGGTGAACCTCAGCAGGGACTTCATCACTGAATTATAAAGGATGTCCAAGAACCATATACTCTTGGATTTTCTCCAGTAAGTCTGGTCAGTTTTTCCTTTTGTGAGTTAGAATGTTGTTCTACATTTTTCTCCAGCTCTGATCAGGCCCTTCCATTGTAACTCCTGTCAGAGCAGTTAGTAGTAGTAGCCAGGTACCATCTGGAGGGGATTGGGACTCTTATACATCGCTGATGGTTGTAAAATGGTACAACCACTATGGAAAATAGTATGGCACTTCCCAGAAAGATAGAAATAGAAATACTTTATGATCTAACAATCCTACTTCTAGGTGTATATTCTAGAGATATAGAAGCAGCAAATAGACATATGTACAGCTATGTGTGTTGTAACATTATTCACAACAGCAAAAGGATGCAAACAACCTAAGTGCTCACCAGTGCATGAATGGATGAAAAAACTGTGGTTCATACACACATGGAATACTACGCAACTATACAGAATAATGAAGAGTTTGTAAAATATCTTACAACGTAATTGGATCTGGAAGACATCATGTTAAGTGAAATAAGTCAATTACAAAAAGACAAATGTTGCACACTCCCACTTTAATAAAAAATCAAAATAGATACATATGCAGACAGAAAAGTTCTTTGATTGTTACCAGGGATGGGAAGGAGAAGGAGGGGGAATCACTTTCTAAAAAGTAGACACTTCTTATTTTGGGTGATGGGAAAGACAAAACCCAAATATGGGTGAAGTCAGCACAACTTGACTAAGGTAAATAAAGACATTGAGAAGTACATGAGAAATAACTATCTAAGATGCATCAATTGGTCCCAATATGCCTGGAGCAAAGATGAATGAACACCACCGACGCAAGGAAAATATCAGCCCACTGGACAAAAGGGCCACATAAACTGGAGACTCCATCAGCCAGAAGAGCCAGATGGTACCTGGCTACCACCAGTGACTGCCCTAACAGGGAACAGAACAGAGAGTCCCTGACAAAGCAGGAGAAAAATGTGGTGCAGAACTCATGTTCAGATTTAATGATCTGATTAAGACTAGAGGAACACCTGAAGACACGGCCCCAGACTAAATCTTCAGAACAAAAATCTTCCCAAAGCCAACTCTTCAAAGATTAGCCTGAACCATAAAACACAAAATAATAATTATGAGGAGCGTGCTTCTTAGTTCAGGTAGATACACGAGACTTAAATGGGCAGCTATTGTCTGGAGACAGGATGTGAAGGCAGAAAGGGACATCAGCTGGTTGAAGGGACACAGGAAACTAGGGTGGAAAAGGGAAGCGTGCTACCATGTTATAAGGATAGCAACTAGTGTTATATAACAGTGCGAGTGTATAATTCTCAATGAGAAATTTAGTTGAGCTGCAAACTTCCACCTAAAGCACATTTTTAAAAAGTACATGAGAAAAAGGAAAAATTTCAATAAATGCTGTAACATATATGATTTTTCAGAAACATAAAAAGAGTGTGCAATTTATACAGGAAGATACAGATGTACATCTATGTCTAGAAAGGCATATGTGTGCAAGTGCATGTATAAGCATATTTGTAGGCATTCATATATACATGTTTGTATGTACTGCATATATAGCCACATATGTAACAAACCACATAGAGGGCACAGTTACAGAGGTTATCTAGACATATTCAAATAACTCATTAAAAGACTTGAGACCATAGTCTCAGGTGACAACTTAGTCACTTGGCATAACACAGTTCACAAAGATGTTCTACATCCTTATTTAGTGGGTAGCATGTAGGGTCATACGAGGTTCTGAGTGGGCATCTAGGATACAATTATTAGTATCTGCTCATACTGAGCAAAAGAAGATGAATGAAATCAAAAGTTAAAAGAAACGAAACCATGAGATTAACAGCTCGCATGAACCACAGCCTCTCTTAACCTGAGACCAGAAGAGCTACATGGTGCGCCAGCTACTATTACCAGAGACACAACAGCACTTCCCATATAGACTGGAAAAAGATATATAAAACAAAACTCAAAACTTCTAAAATAGCCAAAACTTACTGAACTGTTAGAGACTAGAGACCCTCAAGACTGTTACTCTAAAACAACCTTGGAACATGGAATTGAAGCTATTTCTGCAGGTCATCTTTCAAGCAAGTAATAGACTGGCTTCTAGAATAAAAATAAGCAGCATCACCCACGAGCAATGAGCTTCCTTAAACAATAAACTGTGTGAGACCAAATGGTCGGTATTTCCCCAAAAGCAAAGATAAGAAGGCAAGAAAGGAAGCTAGATCGATGGAAACAGAACAAATAGAGTAGAAATAATGAAAATGTTAACAGAGTATAAAATTGCAACTGGTGGGATAGAACGAATTGAATAAAAATTGTTAAAGGAGAACCTGATTTGTGAGTAAACTTTCCCCTAAAACCCAGTAAGATGTTATTTAAAAAACAAAACCAAAACAAGAGTCCTGTTATCAGGATGCAGTCAGCTGTAAGCAACAGAAAACTTAACTAACAACAAAGCATTTAAGTGTTTCATGTTACAACAAGGTCAGGAGGTAGGCCTCCTAATTATATCATCCGTGACCCAGGCTCTCTCTTCCCGCTCCATCATTGATGTGCTGGCTTTTTGGGGCCCACTGTGCCACTCTACTGATACTCTGGGCCCTTTGGAAATGTTTGCTCTTGAATTTTCTAGACCCATCCACAGGCTCTAATGCTTAGGAGCTGGCAGTGAGCAGTGGTTCTGTAGTGGTGTGAATTATTTTTCCCAATTCTGCGTTCCCTCTTAATCCCTAAATTGTATATCCATGTAGTTGCTTGGCATAGAATGTCAGAGGACAGGATGCAAGCAGATGCTTTGAATGTACTTTTGGGATTTGGTTTGACTTCATGGATTCCTGTGATCTAAAAAGAACAGATTCCAGATATCCACTGCTCCTTCAGCTTGGGCCCCAAGACAACGATGCTACATCAGACCTGAACACAATGAGAAGCCTGGAGTACCACAAGACCCTATCAAGACCAGGCTGAATCAAATAGAACTACTATATGATCTTGCAATTCCATTTTTAGGTATGCATATACCCAAAAGACATGAAAGCAGAGACTCAAATAGAGATTTGTACACCCATGTTAATTGCAGCATAATTTACAATAACCAAAAGGTGAAAACAACCTAAATGCCTATCAACAGATGAATGAATAAATAAAATGTGATATATATGTATATACACAATGTAATACTACTCAGCCAGTAGGAGAAATGAAGTCTTTATACACTCTGTAACATGAATGGAGCTTGAAAACATTACGTTGAGTGAAGTAAATCAATCACAAAAGGAAAAATATTGTATGACCTTAATTATATAAAAAAGACAAGAAAAGGCAAATATATAGAGACCCAAGTTTATTAGTGATTATCACAGGGAGGAAGAAGGGTGAAAGAAGGGGTTGCTTATGGAGTACTGAGCTTCAGTTTATGGTGATGGAAAAATCTCATTGATTAAAGGTGGAGGGTGCACAGACAATTAAGTGCTGTCCATAAGTTGTATATCTATACAAAAAGTTGAATCGCTAGAAGTGTGATAGACGTGTCTATAATGATGACCAAAAGAAAAGGAGTAGCTGCTGAGGCTGCTTATGTACAACAAAACACCTCATGGGGTGTGGTTCCTTGATTTGGAGGTTTAGGGTGATGGTTTCATGGGACACTCCAGTTAACTGACCTAATCATGTGTTTAGTGCGTCTGTTCTACCTCCTAATTTGTTGTGTAGTACCTGGGGTCTTAAAAGCTTGCAAATAGCCATCCAAGGAACAACTCTTCTGACCTAGAGCAACAAAGCGAAGGAGAGTCGGAAATAGGAGGAGGAAATGGAATTCATGGCTTATTATCTCTACATACATGCATAACCTTTGCCATGAGACCAGAACTGGATGATGCCTGGCTGACTCAGCCAAACTTCAGATAATTGCAAATCCGTGAGCACGAAAAGTACAAACTAGATCCTATCTCCCTGCTGGTATATCATGATTCGCCCATTCATCCACAATGGTCACAAGTTTGTATCAGCTTCAGTTATTTCCTCTATTTCATGGATGTTTCTAAAGCCATCTCCCCAATTCCAAGTTCCCAGTTCCTACTTCAGTCTAAATTTCCAAGTTTCTTCTCCTCAGTTTGTTCCCAAGGCAAAAAGACAAAAGTATCTCTTTTATTCCTTTTTTACCATATTCTTGATTTCCTGACAGCCACTTCAAAAAAAAAGGTACCTTTTGGAAGGAATTCCTTGGGGTAGGTGTTATTATCCTTATTACTGACAGATGAGGAAATCAAAGATGAAGGATTAAATTATCTCCTCCTTTTGTAGAAACTTGAATCCAGCCTCTAAATCTAGATCGTATATTAAACGAGAGCTAAATGAAGACAGAAAATTAGTTCTCCTACACAGAGCCCAGTTTTCAAGCCTGTTGTTGCAACATCTTATTTCAAATTTCAAAAAATGCATATTAACTCTTTCCTTCTCTTTACATTCCTTTCAAAACAATCCTAATCTCTTCACGGGCAGATAGATGCCACAAATAGAGGTCATTTACTGAGAAAGGCAACAGAGAAAGCACGTTAATAGTTTCTCCATATGCATTCTAGCACCCTGAATCCATTCTGACTTCTCGACTCCAAACCTGAGAATTTGTTATTTAGTCTTGGTTCTGTGTATTTTCTTCTAAGAGTCTTATAGTTTCAGCTCTTATATTAAGGTCTATGATCCGTTTTGAATTAGTTTTTGTACACAGTGTGAGACACAAGTCCAACTTAATTATTTTGCATGTGAGTATCCATTATCTCAGTACCATTTACTGAAAAGACTGTTCTTTCTCTCATTGAATGATCTTGGCATCTTTGCTGAAAATCAATTGACCATAAACGTAGGGGCTTATTTCTAGACTCACAACTCCATTTCATTGATTTATATTTCTGCCCTTATGCCAATGGCACACTATTACTGCCATTTTGTCGTACTACCATTTTGAAACTGGAAAGTGTTAGTCTTTTAACTTTGTTATTTTCCAAAATTGTTTTGGCTATTTTGAATCTCTTATATTTCCCATGAATTTTATGACCACAGCAAAGAAAATTGAGATAGGGGAGAATTAGCTTCATCCTCACAACACCATCCTATTAAACCCGCTACCATTGAGTGGATTCTGACTCATAATGACTGTATTAGGACATAGTATAACTGTTCCATAGGGTTTTCAAGGCTGTAATTGTTTGTACTGGCACAGTAGTTAAGAGGACAGATGCTAAACAAAAAGTTGGCATTTCAAATCAACAGTCACTCTTTGGAAACCCCTATGGAACAGTCTACTCTGTCCTGCAGAGTCACTATGAATGGAATTGGCTTTGATTTTCTTTTTTTTAATCTTTATAGAAGCAGGCAATTAACCAACTAAACCTCACTGATATATACAGAACTTTCCACCCATCAGCAGACAACTACACCTTCTCCAATGCACATGAAACATTCTCCAGAAATGACCATGTGATAGGCCATAATGCAGTGCTCAACAAAATCCATACCATTGAATTACTGCAAAGCATCTTCTCAGATCATAAAGCCATAAAAGTTGAAATCAATAGCAGAAAAAACATAGATAGAAAGTGGAACTCTTGGAAACTGAACAACATCTTGCTCAAAAAATAATGGGTTATAGAGGAAATCACGGATAAAATTAGTTCATGGATTCCAATAAGAATGAAAACACTTCCTACCAGAACCTATGGGATACAGCCAAAGCAGTGCTCAGAGTCTGTTTATCTCCATAAATGCACACATCTGGAAGGAAGAAAGAAACCAAATCAAGGAACTAACCCTACAGCTTGAACAAGTAGAAAGAGAACAACAGAGGAACCCCTCAGCCACCAGAAGAAACAAGATCATAAAGATTAGAGCAGAGCTAAATGAATTAGAGAATAGAAAAATAATCGAAAAAACCGAAAAGACCAAAAGCTGGTTTTTTGAAAAGATCAACAAAATTGACAAACCACTGGCTAAACTTACTAGAGAAAAGCAGGAAAGGAAACAAATAACCTGAATTAGAAATGAGAGGGGAGTTGTCAACACAGATGCAGCAGAAATCAAAAATATCATAACAGAATACTATGAAAGACTGTAACAAATTTGAAAACCTGGGGGAAATGGACAAATTCCTTGACTCATACCACCTACCCAAATTATCACAACGTGAAGCAGAACAACTTAATAAACCCATCACAAAGGAAGAGATTGAAAATGTCATCAAAACACTGCCATCCAAAAAAAGTCCAGGCTCAGATGGCTTCACTGCAGAATTCTACCAAGCATTTAGAGAACAGTTACCTCCAATACTACTGAAACTATTTCACAGTATAGAAATGGATGGAGTACTCCCAAACTCATTCTTTGAAGCCAGCATAACCCTGACACCTAAGCCAGGGAAAGACCCAACAAAGAAAGAGAACTACAGACCGATATCACTCATGAATCTACATGCAAAAATCTTCAACAAAATTCTTGCCAATAGAATACAACAACATATCAAGAAAATAATCCATCATGATCAAGTGGGACTCATACCAGGGATGCAAGGCTGGTTCAACATCAGAAAAACAATCAATGTGATTAACCACATAAATAACACAAAAGACAAGGATCACCTGATTTTGTCCATTGATGCAGAAAAGGCATTTGATAAAGTCCAACACCCATTCATGCTAAAAACTCTTAGCAAAATGGGCATAGATGGCAAATTCCTCAACACAATAAGGGCCATTTATACAAAGCCAATGGCCCACATCATCCTGAATGGAGAGAGACTGAAAGACTTTCCCTTGAGATCAGGAACTAGACAAGAATGCCCAGTCTCACCTCTTCTATTCAACATTGTGCTAGAAGTTTTAGCCAGAGCAATTAGACAAGACCAAGAAATAAAGGGCATCTGCACTGGCAAAAAGGAAATTAAAATCTCCCTGTTTGCAGATGATATGATTGTATATGCAGAGAATCCCAAGGAATCTATAAGTAAACTACTCAAACTGATAGAAGAGTTCAGCAAAGTCTCAGGATACAGATAAACATAAGTAAATCAGTAGGATTCCTTTATACCAACAATGAGACTGTTAAAGAAGAAATTATCAAATCAATGCCGTTTACAATAGCCCCTAAGAAGATAAAGTGCCTAGGAATTAATCTAGCCAGAGAAATAACAGACCTTTACAAAGAGAACTACAAGCCCTTACTACAAGAAACCAAGAGAGACTTAGATAAATGGAAAAACCTACCCTGCTCATGGATAGGAAGACTTAACATTGTGAAAATGTCTATTTTACCCAGTCAAGCCAAAAGCAATGTATTTATATAATGCAATCCTAATACAAGTTCCAGCGTCATTTTTTAATGAGATGGAGAAACAAATCACCAAATTTGTTTGGAAAGGGAAGAAGCACTGGATAAGTAAGGTACTACTAAAGAAGAAGAACACACTGGGAGGCCTCTCATTACCCAACTTTAGAACATACTACACTGCCACAGTGGTCAAAACAGCCTCGTACTGGTACAAGAACAGACAGATTGATCAATGGAACAGAACCGAGACCCCAGAGATGACACCATCTGCCTATGAACAGTGGATATTCGACAAAGGCCCTAAGATATTAAACTGGGGTCAAAACAGTATCTTCAATAAATGGTGCTGGCAAAATTGGTTATCCATCTGCAATAAACTGAATCAAGACCCATATCTTACACTTTATACAAAAACCAACTCCAACTGGGTAAAAGACTTAAATATCAAATCTAAAACGATAAAGCTCATCCAAGAAAAGGTAGGCACAACAATGGAAGTTTTAATACACAGTGAGGACAGACTCCAAAATCTGTCAAAGAAACCACAATCAACAGGAGAGAAAATAGATAAATGGGAACTATTAAGAATCAAACACTTATGCTCATCCAAAGACTTTATTAATAGAATTAAAAGAACACCCACAGAATGGGAAAAAATATTTGGCAACTCTATGTCAGACTGATGCCTGATCTCCATAATCTATAAGATACTACAAAATATCAATTAAAAGAAGATAAATCATCCAATTAAGCGATGGGCAAAGGAGATGGACAGACATTTCACTAAAGAGGAGATCCAGGCAGCCAAAAAACACATGCAGACATGTTCATGATCTCTAGTTATTCACGAAATTCAAATCACGATGACAATGAGATACCATCTCACCTCAACAAGATTGGCTATGATCCAGAAAACACAAAACAACAAATGCTGGAGAGGCTGTGGAGAAAGTGGAAGCCTCCTACACTGTTGGTGTGGTTGCAAAATGGTCCAGCCTGTTTGGAAAGCAATCTGGTGCTTCCTTAAAAAAATGGATATCATTATACCATTTGACCCAGTAATTCTACTACTTGGAATATATCCTACAGAATCAAGGCCTTTCACACCAACAAACACATGCACCAGAATGGTTATCACAGCACAGTCCACAATAGCAAAAAGATGGAATCAACCCAGATGCCCAACAACAGAAAAGTGGATAGGTAAACTATGGTACATATACTCAATGGAGCACTATGCAATGATAAAGAATAACGATGATTCCAGGAAACATCTCCTAACCTGGTTTAAACTGGAAGACATGTTGAGTGAAAGTAGTCAGTGACCAAAGGACAAATATTGTATGAGACCTTTATGATAAGATCTCAAAAACAGACTTGTGTATAGAAGAAAAGACTCTTTGACAGCTGCAAGGGATGGGACGGAGGGAGGCAGGAGGGCTTAGATTAGACAGTTGCTAGAAATCTGGTTGGCAGAAATCGGTGGTAGCACACTTTAGAAACAAGAACAACATTAAGGACTTCAGCATAAAGTGAGTACTCCTTCCATCTTAACCCAATATTGCAAGGATAGAGTAGCTGGGGCAGGGGGCGAGGGACCATGCTTTTACCCAAAATCGAGGCCAATTGGCACAACTAGCGTTTTGCTAAGAGGGCTCTCTGCACCCCACATTGGTGAGTGGCGTCTGGGGTCTTAAAATCTGCCAAGCTCCCATCCGAAAACACAGCAAATGGTCCCAACTCAGCAGGAACGGATGCTCACCAAGGACCAAAACGACATGGGGTAAAGACAACCTAGAAGACAGAGAGACCCACAGCAGTGGGTGCCTACATCGATTTGGGACCGGAAGAACCGGATGGTGCCCAGCCACCACCAATGATAGCCACGATGGAGCTCACTAGGTTGAGTCTCACTGGCAACACAAGAATAAAAAGGGGTGCATCCTTAGACCTTGACTAAAAGACCTCAATTGATGGTCCAGCAGTTTCAGGGTTCACCTGAGAGCATGGCACCTGGCCCTGATGCTGCCCTTGCCCATAAATCATAACGAAGTTCCACTCTCTTTGGACAGGAATGGATTGGACTTGGCAATGCAGAGTGACTATGTATTGGAGGCACTTTATGGTTCTATACATCTATAGGATATCATCCTGCTGACCTCTGGCTGGAGGAAGGATAGTGGGTGGAGAGGAGGGGAAAGGAGGCTGTTGGGAGGATGAGACATGTATGGAGCATAGAGGAATAGTGTGCTGTCACCAGACAGGGAGAGCAGTGGAAGCTGCATATAGGTGGGCATGTAAATTTATACAGGAATGTACATTTTCACTCAGTCATATTAAATAAAAAAAAGAAGCAGCAGGCAGACTGTCACAGCTTTCTTCCACAGAGAAGCTGGTGAGTCTAAACCACCATCATTTCATGTTGGCAACAGAGTGCTTAACCACCAGGGCTCCTTATACAACCCAGCTATTGGAAACCCTGGTAGTGCAGTGGTTAAGTGCTATGGCTGCTAACCAAAAGGTTGGCAGTTCAAATCCACCAGGCGTTCCTTTGAAACTCTATGGGAGCAGTTCTACTCTGTCCTATAGGGTTGCTATGAGTTGAAACTGACTCAACAGCATTGGGTTTTGTCAACTAAAAAGAATTTCAAACCATGTTCTGTCTATACATATACTTATTAAGCATTTATTAGCAACAGACAGAAAACCTATTTTACACACTCAAAGTTCTAGCTTCTGTCCTTTTAGGTGCAATGACCATACTTTCTACGAAAGGTTTCCCTGAGACAAATGTAATAATCCACAGGAAAATCTCTGTTATCTTCAGACAGGTTAATATCAAGTCATCTAGAAATCCTGCTAGGTGATGGCTGGATCAAAACTCAGCCCTTGGATGTCATCATACAATTCAGGTTATAGGCCTTGCTAGATTATTCAGGCAGGAGTACAGAATATCTGTAATAATGCCAATTCACATAATGTTGAATATTATTTTTTTCAATGAATGACTTTCTTAGTTACATATTGTTTCTATAGCAGAAATAGAAGCAAATGGCCTTCCCAAATAGAAATTTATTCCTTCATGGTTTAGGAGGATACAAGTCTAAATGCAGGACACCAATTTTAGGGGAAGACTTCCTCTCTGTGTCTGCACTGGAGGGAGGTCCTTTCTCCTTTTAACATCTGTAGGCCCAGCATTTCTTGGAGATCTCCACATGTCTCAGCATCAATCTTTCCCTAGGTCTAGAAGTTCTTAGTGCAGTGTCCCTGGGTCCAAAGGACACACTCTGCTCCCTACTCTTCTTCCTTGGTGATAGGAAGTTGCTAGCTTCTCTGTCCTTTTATCTCTCATAAGATCAAAGGTGATACAGGCGACAACCCAAAGAAACTCCTCTTATATCAGTTTAGGGCTGTGACCAGAGTCAGTGTGGTGATTTAAGTAAGAGGGATGCATGTCACCAGAATGCTGCCTCATTAACATAACAAACATAAACTATTTCTCATTAAGGTCAGCCAATCTTGCCTCATTAGGGCACAGAGAGTTCAGGATTTATAACACATCACCAAATGGTGGAAAACCATACCACAATGGGAATCATGGCCTAGCCAAGTTGACATATGTTTTTGGGGGACAACATAACAATTTCTAACAGTCATCATTTTAACTACTAGGATACTAATTTCAAATAGCAAAAACCTATTTCTGTTATTTGGCATGCTAATTAGCAGAGCATTGGTTGTTGACTGAGATTTAAATCATGAATACACTTAAAATAGCCGCTTGTGAAGTATAAGGTTCTTGATTAGAATGCTATTTCACTACCCTGGACTATGTATTCTTAATGAGAATGCTACTAATACCTGAGTTATAACTTAACCTAAGTCACGCAGTCATAGTGTCACTCAGTAAATGCTGAAATATTATTAAGTAAATTACAGATATTAACACAATGATCTTCATCAAGAGACTGGAATCAATGTCACTAAATTGTATACATAGAAATTGTTGAATTGTTGTATGTTCTGCTGTGTGTAGTATCAATAACAATCAAATAAATAAAAGAAAAAAAGTTAAGCAGAAAAGTTATAAAAATACCCTGTAAACTAGACTTCAGAATAAGGAATATCACCAGAGATAAAGAGGGACATTATGATAAAAGAATCAATTCATAAGAAGACATAAGTCCTAAATGTTATGCATCTAAAACAGCTTCGAAATATACAAAGGAAATCTCATAGAACTGTAAGATAAATTCACAGCTCTACTTGGAGACTTCAATAATCTTCTCTCAGTAACTGATAAAACAAGGTGACAGATAATCAGTAAGGCTATAGAAGACCTGAATACACTATCAACTAGTGTGACCTAATTGACATTTATGGAATACTGTACTCAGAATCAGAAGAACACACATTCTTTTCAAGGACACACTGAGCATTCATCAAGATAAACCATATTCTAGGTCATAAAACTAACCTTAGCAATTTTAAGATGACTCAAACAATGAAAACTATGACCTCTGATCATAATTTAATGAAATTATAAACCAATAACAGAAAGATATCTGGAGCCTCCCCATCCCCCACCAAGTATTTGGTAAACGACATACTTTTAAATAACCAATGGACCAAAGAGAAAGTCACCAGGGAAATTAGGAAATACTCTGAACTAAGTAAAAATGAAGACATAACTTACCAAAATTTGTGCAATGCAACCAAAGCAGTGCTTAGATGGAAATTTAAGCATTGAATTAGGAAAACAGAAAAATTCCAAATCAGCGATCTACTTTTACACTTTAAGAAGCCAGAAAAAAGAAAAGCAAATGAAATCCAAAGCAAGCAAGGTAGGAAACAAGAAACATTACAGCAGAAATCAATGGAATTGAGAACAGTAGCAATAACAAAAAAAGAAGAGACAGAGACAATGAGGTAGAAAGAAACAAGTCATTAAAACCAAAAACTGGTTCTTTGAAAAGATCATTAAATTCAATAAACCTCTAGAGAGATACATCAAGAAAAAGTTAAAAAAAAAAAAAAAAAAAAAAGAAAGAATCTATAGGGGTAGAAAGCAGACCAGTGCTTGCTGGTGCTTTGGGCGAAGTGGAAGGGAATTGATTACAACAAAAGAGCGAGAGAGAATTTTCATGGAAGGAGGGGGGGTTGGAAAGCTTCTGTATCTTGATTGTGGTGATATGCATGATTGTGTACGTTTTTTAAAGCTCCTAGAATGGTACACCTAAAAGGAGTGAAATTCTCTGTATCTAAATGACGTGGCAATAAACAGCACCTGTTGTCACCAAGTGTCATGACTGTGCCATGTGAGTTATAATACAAGTGTGCTCCACAGGGTTTTCAACAACTAATTTTTCAGAAATGGATTGCAAGGCCTTTTTTGCAAAATGTCTCCGAGTACACTTGAACCTCCAACCTCTCAGCTAGCAGACGAATGTGTTCACCACTTGCACCACCCAAGACCAAACCCATTGCTGTTGAGCCAATTCTGACTCATAGTCACTCTATAGGACAGAGTAGAATCTCTCCACTGCGTTTCCAAGGAGCATCTGGTGGATTCAAACTGCTGATTTTTCAGTTAGCAGCTGTGGCACTTAACCATTATGCCAGCACCACCCAGGGACTCCATATCTCAATTACCGTAACCTGATGTTAGGGAAAAACAAGACGACATATTAGACATTTATGTAGAAAGCATATTTCATGAGACTTGTTTTAGGTATGTGTGTGTGTGTGTTCTGGATAGCAATGTAAACTATGTGTTGTATCACTAATTGCAATTTAGTAAAAGTAAATGCCATTGCCATAGAACATGCCAAGATCTTTCCTGCCTTGAGACTTTTGCACACTCCCCAACCCCACCTAAACTGTGGGACTGGTTCCTTCCAGTACTTCAGGTTGCCTTCTTTGAGAACCCTCTCCAGGCGATTCTCTCCAGTAACTAAATTTATCCCCACTCTAACTCTCTATCACCCTGATTACTGCCTTCATATAATTATTACAATCTGTAATTATTTTTCTTCCATAACAGCATACTATTGAGCCTGTGGGATCTGTAATCAGACAGCAGCTTTATCCTTCTCTCCACTGCCCCTTCAAACCTGCCCTATGGGGCTATTTCTCCCACTGCCCCTAAATGACAACTCAACCAGGCCACTGAGTAAAAATGTCCTCAATCTGTAATATAAAATGTTCTCCAAACATTATTTTAAATTTAAATTTCGGGGAAGAGTAGCTAGAGTTGTATAGAGTTAGAGTGGGGGGGGTACAATTTATATGAGGACTGCCAATTAAGTTTGTGAGCTCATCCTAGAAAAAGTGCCACGTATCTCATTGCTGTATATCACTGCGGCCACCTTTGAAGTACTGCCCTTGGGAAACTATGCCCCGACACCAACACCTAGTTCACCTTCGAACAATTTTGGGACTCTTTTTTTGGAAGGGCTATCAGGGCTGTGATTGCATTACCTTTGATGTCCCGAATTTCATCAAAATGTCTCCCTTTCAATATTTCCTTTAAGTAAAGAAAAAAAGTCACTGGGGCCAGGTCAGGTGAGTAGGTAGGGAGGGTGTTCCAATACAGTTATTTGTTTACTGGCTACAAACTCCCTCACAGACAACTATACAATTAAGTTCACAAACTTGCCACTGTGCCACCTTGCACAATGGCCATTCCGGAAAGCGTTCCAAAATTGCTTTCAAGTGTGGATTAGGCTGTGGCATTGGTGCATAGCTTCCCAAAGGTAGTACTTTGAAGATGATCATAGCAATAGTCATCAACAAGATGTGTGGCACTTAGAATAATTAAGTTCTTGGATTTAATGGTCAGACCTGTAAGTCAAATTGGCTTGGATTGTAAACTTTCACTTAAAGCACAATAAAATATTTGAGTAAATAAGTTTCTTCCTCTGCTTGCTCAGAACAGCTTGACCCGGAGAGATGCCAGTGAGAAGCAGGACTTCTTTTTTGTGCATTTATTTCTCTTCTCTCTCAGTGTGTGACTCTCCACGTTGTTCAGAGAGGATGCAGAGGAGGTAAGAAGAAGGAAATGCTTCATTTACCAGGCCCAGATCAGCAGTGATTTTGATTTCTCTAGTTTTAGCAGATGTTCAGGTTGACTCTATCTTGTGAGGTATTTTGCATGTCTTATAGAACCTCATTACTGGATATTTCTTGCACTCTAAATCCCAAATCTTCCATTTGTGTAGGTATTAGATTGAAAGTGTAGCTGCAATTCTCTATCACTCCCTGCACCCATGTCTTTTATATCGTGGTTTGCAGCTATTCCCATCAAGAGGTGAAGTTTAAAAGTAGCAGGAGCAGGGATCTGAGGAACGTGGTTTTAGAGGACATCTAGGTCAACTGGCATAACAAAGTCGATTAAGAATGTGTTCTGCATCTCACTTGGGTAAATGGTGTCTTGGGTCTTAAAAGCTAGCAAGTGGACATTTAAGATACGTCAGTTGGTCCCAACCCACCAGAAGTAAGGGTAAATGAAGAATACCAAGGCATAAGGAAAACATGAACCTTAGAGACAGAACAGACAACACAAACCAGAGACTCCATCAGCTGGAGACCAGAAGAATTAGACTATGCCCTACTGCCCCCAATGATCACCCTGGTAGGGAACAGAACAGACAGTCCCTGAAAGAAGAAGACAAAAGTGGAATGCAAAACTCAGATTTGCGTGAAAAGATCAGACTTGGTAGTCTGACAGAGACTGGAGGAAACCTGAAAGACATGGACCCTAGACTCCCTGTTAACCCGGATCTAAAACCGTCCCTGAAGCCAGTTCTTCAGACAGAGATTACACTGGACTATATAATACATAAAATGATACTAGTGAAGAGTGTGCTTCTTGACTCAAGTAGATACGTGAGACTAAATGGGCAGCTCCTGCCTGGCAGTGAGATGCCAGGGTAGAAAGCAAGAGGAGCTGCTTGAGTGGACACAGGAAATTAAAGGTTGAGGGGAGGACTGTGCTGTCACATTGTAGGGAAAGCAATCAGGATCACATAACAAGGGGTGTGTAAGTTTTTGTATGAGAAATTGAATTATAAACTTTCACTTAAAGCACAATTTTAAAAAAAGAGAGAAAGAGAAATGGAGTCTATTTCCGCAGTCCTTGTGGTACGATGAATTGTTTAATGTGGCTCTCCTAGCCAGTCTCTCTAACTCCCACCAAATAAGTGGGTGTGACTATATGAGTGAGGTGCTTGTGGCCCATCAAGGGGATTGGATAGCTTGCTAATAATGTAAATAAGGTGTAGGGCATCCTTGTGAAGGTAGGGCTGTGCAAATATGTTGCACGGAATCCTGACAAGGGCATCGGTCAGTTCCACAGCTTAAAGGGAAAAGTGCGGGAGGTGGAGAGACAGAAAGGAGCTGTAACACAGAAGACAGTGAGACACGGTGGTGTCAGACAACAGGAGCCAGGAGAACACTGGGAGATGGCTGCAACGGGGCTTGCCAACCAAGAAGACCCCGAGTAACAAGACCCAACCACAGAGGGCGAGAAAAAGCTCTCCTGAAGGAAGAACTGTGTGGAGTTGTTCCTGTCACTTCCAAGTTGATCCTGATCCAGAGATGTACTGTTAGTTTCCTAATAAATAATGTAACTCTAAGTGTGGCTCATGGTCAGTTCTGCGAGATGCTGCAGCAAACTACCAAACCCAAAGACCGGAGGGAGATTCCTCAGGGGAGGAATAGAGACAACAGAGTGCTACAGCAACTTGGAAAAATGGGACATTCTGAACATCCTTAACCTCTGTCTCATGGAAACCAGCTTTGTGTTAGTCCTAAAATAAAATATTCATTTAGTTCTTAAATCTAGATTGGTCTTGTGACTTGGTTTTGCAACAGAATGAGTAAAAGCAACACTGTGGCAGCTGGGAGCCTAGACATCAAGAAGCCTTGTACACCTCTGCTTCCAGTTTTCAGGACCTGGTAACAGCCATGTAAACAAACTCAGGCTAGTCTTTTGGATGATAACAGACATGTGACCTCAGCAAAGCTTGTTACTCTAGCTGACATCTAGCCAACTTCTAGAAGCTGAGCTGCCTAACTGATCAGCAGCTGATCACAAGCATATGAATAAGCCTCACTAAAAGAACTGCACTGGAGCCCAGACCATATTGCTCACACAGAATCATATGTTAAGTGGCTTTTGTTTTATGACACTAGGTTTGGGGGTAGTTTTGTATACAACAATAGCTAGCTGACAGTCTATCAAGAAGCCATCTGTGACAACTGGATTCTGGTTCATAATTTCCAAGGCATAGCTTTTATCATCGCTTTACTTAAAAAATCTGTGCCTTTATGTTTATTTAAAAAAATTAAAAAACAGGACAAGTATTATTTGGTTTGGTTTTCCAAGCTACCTTTTTCTTGATAGAGGTGTTTTGAGTCCAAACCTATGAAGAAGAGATTATTTTTCTATCTTCCAGCTCCAGCACTTGCCTGCCAGTTCATCATTCTGAGGTAGGCAGATGAAATGGAGTACGTAACGCTAGCACCGAGACTCCCTCTTAAACGAGCAACATCTCTATCTGTCTTGAAGAGTCACGCTTTAAACGTATGACTTGGTACCACCCTGGGGAAAAAACAGCAGAACAGTCAAGGCAGGTCTGATAACTACTTGTCTTTGAGTTTTTTCAGATTACTGAGCGGGACCAGACGGTGCTGGGCATTGGCCCTCCTGCCCAGATAATCAACTTGAAAGGAAGACCTTGAAGCATAGACCTTGAAACATAGACCGTCTTGCTGACCACTTCTGCCACATTCCTACTGATCATTTCACCCTGTACCAGCTTGTAGCTTCTCCTTATAAACCTTCCCTGTCTGGCAGGGGACAGACAGACTTTGCAGGAAGTCATTCCCCTCTGTCTCTATTTATCAATTTACAATAAACCCTCTTGGTGATCCGCCTCACCACATCTCAGTACTGACTTGTGGCAGGTGTCACAAATACATATTTTACAGTAATAATACTGTGGCGTCTTGCATTGCTATGTTGCTGGAAACTATGGCACTGGACTTTCAGATATCAGCAGGGTCACCTGGATAGCTTTCAGTGGAATTTCTAGACTCAGACAAGAAAATCCTAGGGATCTACTTCCAAATATTAGTCAATAAATACCTCATAAATCACAACAGAACACTGACTCACTTTGAACACATCATCAGGAGGGATCATTCACTACAGGACATTATGTTTGGTTAAGTAAAGGGCCGGTGAGGGCAAGCGAGACCCTCAGTGAGATGAACTGGGACAAATGCCTCAACAACGGATGTGGACATGTCAGCAACCATGCAGATGACACAGGATGAGACATTTCATCCTGTTGTACATAAGTTTATTATTTGATGTTTTCCTTTTCTCTCTGCTTCCTCTGGAAACCCTGGTGTTATAGTGAGTAAATGCTACAACTCCTAATCAAAAGGCTGGCAGTTCAAATCCAGTAGGCACTCCTTGGAAACTATAGGCAGTTCTACTCTGTACTATAGGGTCGCTGTGAGTTGAAATTGACTTGACAGCAGTGGGATTTTTATTTTGGGTCCTCTTCCTCCGTGTTCCCTTTTACTTTTTATTTTGGTTTTTGCCCATGCCTACACTCTTCCTTGAATATTTGATGGTTCATGGCAGAATATTCACACTTAAGAGAGAAGGGCTATCACAGATTGAATTGGGTCTCCCCCAAAACGTGTATTATCGGGCAAGGCCCTGATTTCCACTATTATGTGATGTTCCTTTACGTGGTAAACCCTGCCTCTATGATGCTAATGAGGGAGGATGGGGGGCAGTTGGGCTGGTGGAGCAGGACTCAATGTGTGGGATTGTATCATGCCTTGGGACACCCTCTTGGGATATAGTGGAGAGTTAGACACCTCATACCACCGGGAAAGAAGCAGTACTGGTCCCTACATCTCAGAAGGTCCCTATACCTCAAAAGGTCCCAGTCCAGGGAAGACTGACAACATAGACCTTTCTCCAGAGCCAGCAAGAAAGCCTCCCCTGGAGCTGACACCCTGAATTTGGACTTATAGCCTACTGGACTGCTACAAAATAAAATCTCTCTTTTTAAAGCTATCTACTTGTGGTATCTCTGTTACAGCAGTGCTAGATGACTAGGATAGGCACTAAGAAGCTGGTGCATCATTCTCAGACTTTGACAGTCATAGCTGGGAGATAGCCCAGCTTGTTTTTTTTCTTTGAAGGATGCCCAGATGTCAATATCCATGAACACTTTTTCTTCAAGGGGTCAGTTTTCTCAGAAACTTAGATTCCTTAGAGTAAAAGTGAATCATCAGACTTCTAGGAAGCAGCCGGGAGAAGGGTACTTGGAGGTTCGCTGCTGTGTGTGTTAACCTTCACGAAGGCCCCCTGTTTTCAGTATGGAGCCTCACTTCTGCTTCCACTGGATGTAATGTCTCCCAAGTCAGATTTTCTGCAATTTGACATTTCCCCAGTCTTCTCACAGCATGACAAGTGGGTCTGGAGTTTTGCCTGGTTACACAGTATTGGGAGAGCTAGCTTAGGCATACTTAACTTCTTCAAAAATTTTAAATCTGTTTTCCCACAGAATCTCTGCTTCCAGAGAGAACCAAGGCTTCAATTCCTTTATCTTCCCAAAGTCTGCCTCAGAACTCAGCTGGCTTCTTGTTGTGGATAGCCATCAACTCTCACCTGAAGTTTTGTTTTCTTGGGTCAGTAAAATCAGCCATTACTCTTTTCTCAGCTCACATTTCCAATTTGTGAGATGTTGCCTTCAGGAGGGACAACACACATACAGGAGAAGTCTGCACAACTGGATTAATGAAAAGCTAAGAAGTTTCCTAAATACAACCAAACACTTTGAGGGACAGAGCAACAGAGGCAGGTGTCTAGGGACCATGGTTTCAGAGGACATCTAGATCAACAGGCATAGAGAAGTTTACTAAGCAAATGTTCTGCATCCCACTTTGGTGAGTGGTGTCTGGGTCTTAAAAAGAGCTTGAATTGGTACCAACCCACCTGAAACAAGGGAGAAAGAAGACCATCAAAGACATAAAGAAAATAGAAGCCCAAGAGACAGGAAGGGCCACATAACCAGAGATTACCTCAGCGTGAGACTGGAAGAACTAGAAGGTACCAGGCTACCACCAGTGACTGTCCTGACAGGGAAATCAACAAAAAGTCTCTGATGGAGTGGGAAAAACGTGGGATGTAGTATTCAAACTCCAGACTTGATGGTCTGACAGACTGGAGGGTCTCCGGAAGCCAAGGCTGCTGGACTCTCTGTTAGCCCAGAACTGAAACCATTCCCAAAGCAAACTCTTCATACAAAGTGTCAACTTATGTATAAAACGTTAGGTGACATAGGCAAAGAGTGTGCTTCTTGGCTCATGTAGATACAAGAGACTAACTGAGAAGCTCCTGTGTGGAGGCGAGACGAGAAGGCAGAAGGGGACAGGAGCTGATTGAATGAACACAGGAAATACTGGGTGGAGAGGAGTGTGCTGTCACAATATGGGAGAGCAGCCAGGGCCATTTAACAAAGTGTGCATAAGTTTTTTTACAACAAACCAACTTGAATCGTAAACTTTCACTTAAAACACACATACATATACATACATATAAATGTTGCCTTCCTTTTACTGATGTTCTCTCTTCTGCTCTCTGATTTGTATGGGCCTGACCTTTTTTTTTTCTTTCTTTATTGCCATTTCAGACTGGTTTGGAGCATGAGAAGAAATAAACTTGAATGTTCCATTTTCATGATTTAACCAAAAGATCTTAAAATTGTCCTTGTATTCATGGAAATGAATCTAGAATTTATCCTTTGGATCAAGATATTCCTTTGTTTGGGGATAGCCTACTTTTGTAAGCCTTTTAGTTAACATTGGTTCACTCATTAATTCACTGGAAAGTATTTCGAACATCCATTATACTGCAAAGACTGAACAAGGCAGTGTTGCTCCTAGCCTTCATTGAGGTGTAGATTCCAGCGGCAAGCAAGGAGAGGTGCAGATAAAGGAGAGAGAACCAACCAGTAAATTACAACCTGTGGTGAACATTATAATGAAAATAAATAAGGGGTAGAGATAAAGAATAACCCTATCTTATTTATTTATCTTTTTAAGTTGTACTTTAAATGAAGGTTTACAGCTCAAGTTATACACACTTTGCTATGTGACCCTAGCTACTGCTTCTGTAGTGCAACAGCAAGTTTCTCTTTCTCTCTCAGATTTCCTGTGTCCATTCAATCAGCTTCCATCCCTTTCTGACTTCTCATCTCTCCTCTGGACTGGAGCTGCCCATTTGAACCAACATGCACACTCTTCTCGAGTATCATTTTATGTTTTACAGTCCAGTCTACTCTCTGTCTGAGGAGTTGGTTTGGGGAATGATCTTAGTTTAGAGTTGACAGAGAGTCAGCAACAGTATCTTCTGGAGTTCCTGCAGTCCAAACTGTTAAGTCTTGTCTTTTTACTAGCATTTGAGTTCTGCACCTCACTATTCTCTTGCTCCTTCAGGGACTCTCTTCTGTGTTCCTTTGTCAGGGTGACCATTGGTGGTAGCTGGGTACCATCTAGCTCTTCCGGTCTCAGGTTAAAGGAGTTTCTGGCTTATATGGACCCTTTTGTCTCTTGGGAAACCCGGGTGGTGTAGTGGGTTAAGGGCTACATCTGCTAACCAAATGGTCAGCAGTCCAAATCTGCCAGGTGCTCCTTGGAAACTCTGTGGTGCAATTCTATTCTGACTGCTAGGGACTCAATGGCAGTTTTTTTGTTTTTTGTCTTTTGGGCTAACATGCTCCTTTGCTCCAGGTGGTCAGAACTAATTAATGCATCTTAGAGGATTGCTTGCTAGGTTTTAAGGTCCAGACACCACTCACCAAAGTGAGATGCAGATCATTTTGTAATATGTCAGGGTCCAGATTACAAGATGCGACACAGTTTCTTTTTGAAAGTTAAGTTTTGTTAAAAATGTGCCCAATAAGAAAAAGACTGGTGCACCAGGGATGCACTCCAAACTACACAGAGCAGGAGGCGACCCCCAGCTTCCTTAGCACCCAGCATTTAAGCCATGAAACCACAAAGTAGGGAGGGGAGCTGACCTTTGCATTGATTGGCTGAGGCCATACGGAATTTCTGCAAGTTGCAAAATGTAGCTGTGGGTGAATGTGTCAACCCCATTGGTGAATGTTCTCATCCACATGGAATTTCTGTGGGTTCTAAAATGTAACCATTAGTGGATGTTTTACTAGATTTGTTAGGGCTGGTTCCAGGGGTTATTTGCAAGGCTGTCTCCAGGCTCTATCATTTGCAAGACAAAGGCGGAATTACGGTGTAATTACTCTATGGCATTTCTCGTTATTTCCTGCTAAATTGGTTCCTGGAGCCTTTTACCCTGAATTTTTACTGCACCCTTCCTCAAAATGGAGTTACTTATGTCTAATTTCAACAAATAAACCTTGTTATGCCAATTGACCTAGATAGCTCCTGAAACAGGGTCCCCAGACCCACATTCTTGCTACACTGTCCTTTAAACTGATTGTGTTTAAGAAACATCTTAGCTTTTGGTTTAGGTCAGTGGTGCTGATTTTCCTGTACTGTGTGTTGTCCTTCCCTTCACCTAAGATAGTTTTTGTCTGCTATCTACTTAGTGACTCCCCTTCTTCTTCCCTCCCCATCCTTCCAATCATCAAAGAATGTTCTATGTTTAAGCCTTTTCTTTAGTTCTTGTAATAGTGGTCTCATACAATCTTTGTCTTTTTGTGATTGACTAACTTCACTAAGCATAATGCTTTCTAGATTAATCCATGTTACAAGGTGCTTCATGAACTCATTGCTGTTCTTCATCACTATGTAGGATTCCATTGTGTGAAAATATCATAATTTGTTTATCAGTTCATCCGTTAATGAGCATTTACATTGTTTCCATCTTTTTGCTGTTGTGTATGCACCAATGCCAGCACATAGTCTACCCTTCAAATCAATTTTGGAACTCTTCTTCCAGAATGGCCATCAGAGCTGTTGTCATATTACACTTGACGTCTTCCTTTCAATATTTCCTTTATCTTCAGGTAAAGAAAAAAGTCATTGGGAGCTAGATTAGGTGTCTAGGGAGGATGCTCCAATATAGTTATTTGTTTACTGGCTAAAAACACCCTTACAGACAACTGCACAACTAAGTGCATAACTGGCCATCTAGCCACTGTGCACAATGGCCATTCCAAAGAGCTCCAAAATTGCTTTGAAGGGTGGACTAGACACTGGCATCAGTGCATAGCTTCCCGAGGGAAGTACTTCCAAGGTGACTGTAATGATGCTTAGCAATGAGGTATGTAGTACTTAGAACCACTAAGTTCATGGACTTAATTGTCACTTGCTATAAGTCAGACATGACTCAGGCAGTGAGTTGGGTTGGGTTGTACTTGCAGTCTCACTCAATCATCTGGTGGGAAAGGCTATATAAAAGTGATCCATCCTAGTGCAGACCCTCTTCTCTTTTCACTTTATAAATGCTAAAAGATCTAGCCCATAAGACCTAGAAATGTTTATACTAACCTGATTGTCCAACCTTCACCAAAAATCCTGACATTTTTACATACAGCTTTCCTTAGTCATCTAGTGCTACTACAACAGAAATACCACAAGCAGATGGCTTTAACAGAGAAAAGTTTATTCTTACAGAGTTCAGTAGGCTGGAAGTCCACATTCAGGGTGCCAGCTCCAGGGGAACACACTCTGTCTGTCAACTCTGGAGGAAGGTCCTTGTGTTTCATCAGTCTTTTGGGTCTGTCAGCATCTTGACACAGGAACCTGAGATCTGAAGGACACACTCTACTGCTGGAACTGCTTTCTTGATGTTGTGAGGTTCCCAGCTCTCTGCTTGCTCCTCTTTCATTTTCTCTCTTATAGGAAAAAAGGTGGTACAAGACAGATTCCAGGGAAACTCTCTTAATATGGGTGTTAGAGTCCCAACCTAATTCTCTTTAACATAATCCAATCTTGCCCTATTAACCATAGGCAGAGATTAGGATTTACAACATAGGAAAATCACAAAATGGGGGACAATCACGTAATACTTGGAATCATGGCCCAGCCAAATTGCTACACACATTTTTCGGGGACACAATTCTCCCCACAACACAGCTCAACTCCTTTGTTACTTTGTCCTTTCCCAATACTCTTGGAAAAATCCTTGGGAGGATGGGAAGGAGGGGACAGGTGTTGGTTAAATGAATACAGAAAGTACAGGGTGGAAAGCAGGAGTGTGCTGTCTGTCACAGGGTTGGGAGAGCAGCTAGAGCTGCACAGAGGTGTATGTATGGCATTTTGTATGCCTAATTGACTTGGATTATAAACTTTCGCTTAATCACAGTAAAATTTTTTAAAAAGTCCTAACTCTCTGCCAACTCTACTGTTGCACACTGTAATGCAGCATAAGGAATTGTCTAAATTCGTAACAGATAAGAATTAGCATCAATACAAAACTAGTTCCTATGAGGCAGAGGTCAGATATACCTCTGCCTTCCCACTGCTCCATAATCTGACATCAACTGTCTGCCCTATAGACACTCTGCTTCTCTGCAGAGTTTGATAAGTTGTTGCAACAGCTACACAGAATTCACAGACCATACTCAGAGTTTATGGTTTACTAGGAAAGTAGCAGCTGACAAGTGAAGATCAGGATCACCTTCAAGTAACAGGAATAACTCAGAATCAGCATCAGGAAACAAACAGGCACCTAGTGATCAGTGGGCACAGCCTCTTTGCTGGACAGCAGCCTTCTCTGCCATACAGGCTTCTCAGTGTTGGGTCTTTCTGACACTGAAAGCTCTGCTGTTGGGTGTCTTCTCCCAGACTCTCCGCTGTAAATGTCTCTGTTAACTGGCCCAGCTTGTAGGCAGTGTAACAGCTTTGAGACCAGTCAGCAACCATGTGGCTCTGCTTCTGTGCTAGCCCACATTTTAGCCAGCATCTTTCCTTCTTCTAGGAGGCCTCTCTGCCGTTCATCTTTCTTGCTGTCAGCCTCTCTGCCACTAACTGGCCCAGCTTATAGCATGAGTAGCAGCCTTCTCAGCCATGCAGACCTTCCCAGCTGCTGGCTCTACCATTTTCATTGCCACAGCTCTTGACTCATATTATGGCTCTTTTAAGAAGTTCCCATGCAGGAACCCTGCATCCAAACAGCTTTGCTCCAGGTTCTTCTCAGTCTTGAGGTTTCCTTCTCTCTTTTGTCTAAAATCTCTGTGAAATTGGTTGCTTATATAAGCAAACTTCTTAATTTCCAGGTCTGGCCTTCCCAGAAAGACCTTCTACAACAGAAAGTCTTTGTACTACACATATACACAGCTGAACATACTCAGAGAGAAAAGCATGCCATTATGCTGGCCAGTCTCACTTTAAATTTACAACAGACTTCGAGTAGGCCTTCAGTGCTGCTCAACAGTCATGCTACATCCCTCTCTGTAACCCTAAGGGTTACACAAAGGCCTCACAAGGGGCATGAGAACATTATTGTTATAAAGGTATTCATGCATTGCTATATCCTCTGCTTCTACAAGATGTTTTCAATTGTTTCATATGTATGCAAACCTGGATGACAAATAAGGAAGACTGAGAAGAACCCATGCTTTTGATTTATGGTGCTGGCGAAGAGCACTGAACATGCCATGAGCTGCCAAAACAACAAGTAAATCTGTGTTGGAAGAAGTACAACTAGAACGATCCTTACATGAATGATCCTTAGCAGCGTGGATGGTGAGACTGTCTCACATACTTTGGACATGTTATCAGGAGGGATCAGCCTCTGGAGAAAAACATCATGCTTGGTGACGGCTGGTAGAGGATCAGTGAAAAAGCAGACTCTCAATGAGATGGATAGACACGGTGGCTGCAACAGTGGGCTCAAGCACAACAATTGTGAGGATGGCACACAACCACGCAGCATTTCGTTCTGTTGTACATGGGGTCACTGTAAGTCAGAATTGACTCAATGGCACCTAACAACAATGGTAACTACTACTGTGTCTATATAGCCTTTTCCTAAAACTGACCTTGAGAACTGTTCTGCAGTAGACAAGAACTGTTCTTGTCTCCCCCTTCCTCTTTACCACTGCCCCATTCCCTCCTCCTAAGGTCGGAGAAATAGAAAAACATCTATCTGGATTGCCAAACAAAGGCATAATCTGAAATATTGTTTAAGGAGCTAAAAAAAATGAATGACTTTAATGACTGAACAATACATCCATTTGCAAGTCATGTGGCTCCCAGTTCTTTGCTTTCAATGAAACTGGAGAACCTGAGTTGTCAGCTTGAATATCATTAAAACTAATTTTAACGATAGCTCACTGTGTAATTTTTTTCATGTAATTCAGAAGTTCAAAGAAGTGAGTGTCATTGCTATAATAGAAGTCTTTTCATTCTCATTTACTTACGTGAGCAAGGATTCTGAGCCTTTACACTGACAAAAAAGAAAATAATTAGAAAAGAATTGAAACTCATTGCTGTTTCATTCCCACAGCATGTCGTCAATGATACATGAACTGGGTGAAAACTGGCTAAGCAATGCATCTCCAATAAAATTGTATATTTACATTTAATAATTATCTTTCACACTTATGGCATCTACAGTTACAGTTTCTACAATCACAATTAACCCTGTTAACAACACTCAGCAATGGAATCATATAATCCTATCAGCATCTCCCACTCTCTCTTCTCCAGACCCATCCGGAAAAAAGGAAACTCTTCTTGCCCCCTCATTTTGCATGTAAGCATGCCTTCACCTCCCCCTATTTTAGATAGCCAGTGTTTATTCTGAGGAAACAAGCATGTTCCTTGATCTGAAGAATTTTCTGTTTCTGTTGGAACTGTGAGCATCTGCATCCATAAGCAAAGTCCAGTGCAGAGTAAGCTATCAAACTGCAGTGACTTACACCAGCTAAAGGTGTCAGACATCTTTCTCTTCACTTCTCCAACGGCTGCGTTTGGAGGCCTAGCACGCAGAGGCTAGGAATGAAAGAAAAAGAGACAGGGCCAGCTGGTCTGAAGCGTGGGGAGCTCTGTGCACTCCGGAACCCATGAGTGGTGCCTGTTGGCCTACCCCAGGGAGCCAGGAATCAGAAAGAGAGCACTAGCTGGCTGGTCTGATGTGCAGACTGCCAAGATTACAGCTGGCACCTATTGATCTACTGCACGGGTGCTAGACGTTACCCGCAGCCTTTGAAGGCCCTCAACGATTCTCGTCAGATCTGCGAGAAACAATTACTCGGGGAGACTTGGGTGGCCCATGAGAGAAATCTTTATTGGAAGATGAAAGCACTTGTAAGTGGGGCAGCAGCAGAGTGTATAGCGCTCCCGCAGGCTACACCACTGAGCCAATTCCCAGTGGCGTTCTGGTCAGCTCTTCCTTACAAGACAGGGATGTGAAGGGCCAGCTTAACCACACCTTGGAACATCCCAGAGTGATAAACAACTTATTTTTATCACCTACACCTGCTGACGAGTTGCTTACGTTATCTCTAAAGGTGTTTTTCAGAGAAGCTAGTTTAACCGAATTCAGAGGCACGTGCAGATGAGAAAGAGGTGACTGCTCTATGTCCCTCCAAGGTGGGCACCAGAGGGCTTCAATCAGGACCAGGGAATCAAATCAAGGGAGCAAGAAACTGCACATGCCCGACGTCCCTGTCCAAGTCCTGCTGCCAGTCCTACAACCACCCGTGGCGGAAACCATCTTGAAGTCTGCGTGTGTCTATGCAACCAAGGGACAAGCAGCCGCCTGCCAAAAAAGTAACACCTCGGATCCCGGGCTGATCTGCTGTTCTAGCTATACCCTCGGTGTAGATGGGCTATAAAAACCCAACCCCGAATTCGCTCAGCGGCACAGCCTGCTGGAGCACTAAACACTCTGCCGCTGTTCCACTTCAAAGTGTTCTTAATTTCAATGAAGATTTCTGTCATGGGCCACCCAAGTCTCCCCAAGTAACTTACCGGTCTGACAAGAACCCTTGAGGGTCTTTAAAGACTCCGGGTAACGCCCAGCGGCCCCCCCACCCCGCCCCCGTGCAGGAGGTCAATAGGTGCCAGCTGTAATCTTGGCTGTCATTACAGACCCACCTGCTCATCAGACCAGCCAGCTCCTTCTCTCTGTCAATTCCTAGCTCCCCGGACTAGGTCAACAGTCACCACCCATAGGCTCAGGAGCGCCCAGAGCTCCCTGCGCTTTAGACCAGCTGAACCGTTCTCCTTCTCCCTTATCCCCAGCCTCTGTGGGCTAGGTCAACCAGAAGTCAATGGAACAACGTCCAAACTCAGCCTGTCTCTTCATTGCTGCCACCCTCATCTCCACTTGTGAGTGGATCCAGGTGGTCACTACAGGCAACTATACCAGGCTGTGTACTCAACTTTCTCCTTGCTGTCGAGTCGATTCCGACTCACAGCGACCTTACAGACGTGGTCAAACTGCCCCATAGGGTTTTCAAAGGCACGCCTGGTGGATTTGAACCGCCGACCTTCTGGCTAGCAGCCGCAGCACTTAACCACTATGCCACCAGAGTTTTCACGTACTCTCTAGCTCCCTTTAATTTCCAGTCCTGGAAAGGGGTTCTGATGGTTCTCGACTTTTTTGGCCTCGACATACTCAAAGGCAAACTGCTAGTTTGCTCCTAATTCCAAAAGCAAACAGTCACTTTTTTCCTGCAAGTCCTTACTTCAAGTGTAGAATCTTCTGCTGTCTCAACAGTTCTGGGAAGGTCTGTAAGTCTTTCCAAATGCAAAATTCCTAGGTGGTGCTCATATTTTCAAACTAAGGCCCCATAGTCTATACGCAGGGTTTCTGTATTCAAACCAACAGCTGGTGTGTCTTTCAGGCACTTTCTAGTTCCCCTTTTAGTAAATACAATCAGTAATGGCTGAAGGTGGAGTCACAGCGAACTCTTAAAAACGCTTTAGTTTCATCTTCTCTACCCCTTGACTATCTGCCCATTCATATGTATATGGTCGTAAGCCTCTGGCTGAGTGGAACCTATGGTCCTTAGCCCCCATCGATCATCTTGTTTCATTAACTTGGCTTTTGCCCCAGGTTACTCCAGATGTAACTTTTCTCCTCTGGGCACAGCATAACGTTTCCTACTTTCCTTTCAGCCTTTATAATCAAAGTAACCACCTAAGACTCAGAAGTTTCACTTTCCACAGCCCTTCATTCTTTCTCTTACAAAGGCCCCTGCTTCCAGGAGTCTAGGATAACCGCAACAAATCCCACTTCTGACTCCAATTGTAAAAATTCCATAAGGAGACGTCTGACATTCTTTAACTTCACAAGGGGGAAGGGCAATCCAAATCAACAGCCTAAGGCTGACTGATATGAGGTAGAGGTTAGACATACCTCCTCTGTAACCTTTTTACCAATTCTGACAGCATTTGTCTTTGTCATCGTACCTTGCTTCTCTGCTGGGTTTGGTAATTCATTGCAATAGCCACATAGAACTTATAAACCCTATTCACAGTTACGAGGTTTACTAGGGAAGTAAGAGTTTACAATTTAGGTTCAGGAATGCTCAAGATACAGTTCTATCAGACTGGCCTCTGGCCTCTTGTTTGTCACACCCACAGGCATACCTCTCTCTGGCCCCTCAGTCTCTTGGTCAAACCTGGCCTCTGCCTTGCTCAGGCAAATGTTACAAAGCTCTTTTTGCTCTGCCAGTAAGTGTCAGAAGCACCCTACTCTGCCAGGAAGCCTTAACATAAAGGCACTCAGCTCTGTCTCCTCAGAGCCACCAAACACCTAGAGCAACAGTATTCTACCACCAAGCTTCCTGCCAGAATGTGTACTTAATTTTCTTACCCCAAGGGATGGGTTACCCACTGTGCCGTTTCCTGCTGGTCTCCTGCATCTGCTGACACTGTTTTTCTGCCACCATTTCTCACCATCTTTGGTGTCACAGCTCTTTCTTGGTCTCCTGGTTCCAAGAGCTTCTCAGTCCAGGGATCCCAGGTCCAATGGATACACTCCACTCCTGGCTCTTCTTTCTTGGTAGTGAGATTCTCTCCCCTCTACTTCTGGGATGGCTCACTATAAGCCTAGTAGGATGGCAAAACAGACCAATCCCCTAATCAGAGTTCCATATACCTTATTTGCATGGTCCAATCCCTACAAGGCCACACATCTGAACTGCGTTATCAGCAAGCTATCCAATCACCTTGGTGGACAACAAGCACCTCATTTGCATAGTCTCACTTAGTTATTTGGTTAGAGTTATAAAGACTGTGGTTAGAAGGGCCATAGTAAGTAATTCACTGTACCACAATTATTATGGTGGTTATTCTGATGGAAATCACCCATGGACAGGTGAAGGTCTGATGAGGTTTCAGATATTTAGGAATTGCAAGGGACAAATGGTGGCTTTATGGTCTCAAGTACAGGCAAACAGTGTTGGTAGGACCAAGGGTAAGATGGGTTCTCCTCCTGTGCCTCTAGATGTGATGCAGTGAACAGAACACAGCATCATTCATCTCTTATCTTTTTTGAAATGAGATAGACAGTTATCTTACACAAATGAAAGGCCTATACTCTTAAAAATGGTCAGTCTTGAAAAATAGGAAAGACTTTAGGAACTGACCAGATTGAGGGAGACTATAGAAATGTCACAACCAAAATCAATACACGGTCCTGGACCAGAAAGGACAGATATTATTGGGAGAGGTGGTGAAATTTGAATGGGATCTGTGAATTGGATGGGACACCATCCGGTACATTTTTAAACAACGTTGATTTCTTGAATTAGGATGGTTATAATGCGGTTGAGAGAGAGATGGAGTAAATCTAGCCAAATGTCAGCAATTGGGGAATCTGGCTAAAAACAACAACAGAGGTAATAATTTTTTCCCATAGATATGGAATGATTTCCAAATTTAAGAAAATTCAGTAAAGTGTGAGGTTTATTTACTACAGATGATCTTGGTGTTTAACCTATCTACTGTGGGGAAATAACCATAAGAAAGTAATAAAGGTGTTTGTGTGGTCTTATTGCAAACTTGCCTGAGTCATAAGTGAGAGTGTCAGCTGTTAATACATCACATTTATATAAAACCAAACCCACTGCCATTGAGTTGATTCCAACTCATAGCAGCCCTGTAGGATGGAATAGAACTGCTCCACAGAGTTTCCAAAGAGCACCTGGTGGATATGAACTGCTGACCTTTTGGTTAGCAGATGTAGAATTTCCTAATTTACAAAAACAAACTGTTCTAGTCATCTAGGGCTGCTCTAACAGAAATACCACAAAGTGCATGACTTTATCAAGAAAAGTTTATTCTACACAGTTCAGTAGGCTACAAGTCCAAATTCAGGGTGTCTACTCCAGCAGAAGGCTTTCCCTCTTTGTCGGCTCTGGAGGAAGTTCCTTGCGTCCTATCAGTCTTTGGTCAGGGAGCATCTTGGCACAGGAATCTCGAGACTGAAGGACGTGCTGTACTCCTGGTGCTATTTGCTTGATGGTGTGAGGTTTCTAACTCTGCTTGCTTCCCTTTCCTCTCATCTCTTGTAGGATAAAAGGACGAAAGTGGTACAAGACATACTCTAAGGTAACTCCCTTTACGCTGGAGCAGAGAGGTGATCTTAGAAAAGGTTTTAGAGTCCCACCTTAATCCTCTTTAACATAATCATCCTACCTACTAGCTGCAGGCAGAGATTAGGCTGTAGTGCATAGGAAAATCACAAAGTAATGGGAATGATGGCCCAGCCAAATGGTTAAACACAGTTTTGGGGGACACAGTTCAATTTATGATACAAACTCTAGTTCACTGTCTCCCAGGGTAATCTTGTAAAGCAAGCAGGTTTCCCAATTTTATAAAAAAGGATCAGGGTGACTTGCCCAAGGTCACACAACTAATAAATCGTTAACCTAGACTCTAAGACAGGTTATTTTTACTCATTATACAGATCCTTTGGGGGTGACAGCTCTAAACAAAATTGTAAAGTCGACTGTGCTCTTTTGGGGGATGACTTGTCTTCCTCAGAAAACAAAACTTCCTATTATGGTCAAAATGCAGTTTAGGTAAGAGACCCTAAGGTTCCAGTTATGAGGCTCAACACCATACATCATATCTCCCAGCCTTTTTCTCCACTTATCTTAGGGAACCCAGTCTCCATTTAGGCTGTGTTTTCCCTTATGAACGTTCAGGCCAGTGCCTGGGAGACAGGATCAGGAAAAGGCCCTCAACCCTTGTCTCAGCAACATCCCCTTGATGACATTCCTCCTCAATGGCTGTTACATGTGCCTACATTAAAAAATAAACAAACAAACAAAAAAACCCACTGCCACTGAATCAATCCAACTCATAGTGACTCCATAGGACAGAGCAGAACTACTCCACAGAGTTTCCAAGGAGCACCTGGTGGATTCAAATACCAACCTTTTGGTTAGCAAATGTAGCACTTAACCACTACACCTATGTAGTGTTTCTAAGATCACAAGTTCTTTCATAATTCTTTCAACACTGTTATGCTTTCAATCTGCATATGCACAATCCACCTATAATATGAAATTAGAAATATATATATATGTATGTACCTCTGTGATGCTTTCTAACTAGAAAACCTGTAAGTCATTAACAGCTTACAAGCTATTAGAAACTGTAACTATAAATCATCAGAAAGTTATTTAGAAAAATTCTAACTTTGGAAATTTATAAATAGACTGGAAAAAAAAAACATTCAGATGTTGGCATGCCACCTTCATGCTACAATAAAATAAAATTGTAACTTATAACTAGATAGGGGATTTGTGAATTAGAAATAGAAAAACTTGAAGTTTTTCCAATGGTGTAAAATATACCCAAACCTCCCTAAGTTGGCTTGTCACATGCATATGATAAAAACCCACCTAAGTGTGTTTGTTGCATATACGATATAACAAAAATATCCCTAAGTTGGCTAGGCACATACCTGATATGATAAAGGAATTTTACATACAATTAAATTTCATTAGGTGGTCTTGAGGCACTAGGCAAGTCATAAACAACTCCCAATCTTTGACTCTGAATTTAAAAAAGGTGGCATACTGGTCTCTGTTAAACATGACATCACCTAATCCTTCTCCTGAAAGGTCAAAGTTAAAAATTCACATCTATACACATGATTTTGGCTCGTGCTGTGAGAAGCAATCTGTGAAGACAGAGAGCTTGCATAGACTACCCACTGCTATAGTTCCTGAACCGGGGCTACCACCATCAGGTTCCAGCCATGGTCTATCTTCCTCTCAAGAACCTCTTGTTAAAGGTAAATGCCTGAAGGAGGTCTAAAGATTGGAACTCTAAAAATTGAAGTAACACTGTAATATGAATTCTGATCCTTGGGTTCTAAAACGACTTCCATGCCTTGTTATGATTACCTTGCAACAAACTAAATGAGTTTATGCGTGACAAAATCGAACACTTCTTTATATCTAAGATAAAATCCTGCAAGGAAATGACATCTCCACTCCTCTCAAACCTCACTTCTGACTTCTGTCCTGGAGTTTCTGGATAAGTGCAAACTTTAACGTGCTTAACCAGTAGAAAAATTGGGAGTCAATGTCCAACCAAAGACATCTTTGAATCTACTCCCAAAAAATCAGCCATGAAAACCCTACGGAGCACAGTTCTAATCTGACACACATGGTGTTGCCGTGATTCTAATAGACTAAGAGACAACTGGTTTTGTTGTATTTGGCCCAATAGCTCACAGCTATGTATTGATGGTTATGATTCCAAAGCTCTAGGTTTAAATGTGCAAGCTCAGCCTAGAGATGACAGGGGTATAGAGTAGAGGGGGGTGGAGGTGGAGGAGGAGTGGAGAGGATGGAGGGGATGCAGTATGGGTGAAGCGGGCAGGGGTGGAGGGGCTGAGGGGTGAGCGTGATATAGGGTAGAAGAACTTGGCCTAAGTGGACTCTAGACTCTCTCAGCTGCTATTCCCCAACCTCCTCAGTTAGGAGAGCCCCTACCCCCACCTGCTGTCAAGCAAGAAGTGGCTTTAGAGGCCAACTAAAAACTGAAAGGCCCAGTCCCCTCCTTGACTGATAGTAGCTTACAGTAACAAACAAGTTCACTTGTTCACCCTTTCTCTTTCTCTATAGGGTCCCGAGATGTGGAGACTTGAGACTTAGAATGTAGACAGGCTGCTTGCTTATTTCAGCTGGTTTGTCTCTGTTGGGCCTTCCACTTCCAAATCACAGCACCATACGGTAGTCAAGCTGGATGTGATTTTAAGGATTCTTTAGTCCAGACCGTTAGTTTTATACTAGATGATAAAATGCTTGCTCCAAAGGCTCCCCCTTTTCTTTCTTGCAGTTGGGGAATTAGGGTTAAGACAGACAGGTGCAGGAATCACAGGCCCCACATCCTTTAATCCTGGCAGTGCTGAGCAAGGCCTTCGTGCCAGTCTTCCTGATCCAGTCATCTGTCCGACTGGGGGTCAGGATGGCAGAGGAGGGCAACGTGGAAGAGGAGGATGTGTTCCTGGCATTTGCCCAGGGTCCCTCTCCTCCCAGGGGTCCTCTTCGTCAGGCCCTGGACAAGGCCTTCTTTATATTCCTGGCCCTCTTCCTGACACTGCTGATGCTGGAGGCTGCCTATAAGCTGCTGTGGTTGCTACCATGGGCAAAGTTTGGGGACTGGCTCCTGGAGACACCTCAGAAGGAGCAGGAGCTGCAATTGTGACCATCTTTCCCATAAACAGCCTCTTTCCCTGCCATGGAGGTGAGAGGGAAGACAGGAGGGAAATGCAGCTGTTGAGGGCTGTAGAGAGGATAGTTTAGATAGCTTACAGAATCAATCCTAATTTTTTAAAAATAATTTTAAGAATAAATTTTTGAAAATATATGTAATCTCATATTTATTAAGTGGCATTTAAAATTTTTCATTATAAATTAATGTTGTTTCAAAGACCAAAATTAATATTGGCATATTAATAATTTTCACATTTTAAAATAAAATAGATAAACCACCCTTTTGAATGTCCAAGTTAACTGACATGTCATAGTGACTCGATGGAGACCAGGTGGAGCAACGGTAATAAACTCTGGCTGCTAGCCAAAAGGTGGGCTATTTTAATCCACCAACTGCCACTCAGAAATCCAAGGGAGCAGTTCTGCTCTATCCTACAGGGTCTCTATGAGTCAGAACTGACAATATGGCAACGTTTTTTCTGGATGAATGGAATAGGCTCCTCTTTGAGACAAAGTAAGATTATCGCAGATTTCACGGTTGAAAGCTATACTCTTCTTTTTTGAACAGTGAGAAAGTCTACTGTAAAGGGAAGGGAAGGAGAACTTCTGCTGCCTGTGCTTACTCTGAAAGAGTTTGGGGGAAGCTGAGGATCTGGAAATCAGATCCCGCAAAACGCCTGTCGTCAGGCACACTTTGGAGAGTTTTCAGGTTCTCAATGTGAAGACTGTAGGCTTAACTGGAGAGAAGTGGTGTGGAATTCTTTAATGGGACGTAAGGCTTGAGGTTCTAGGTCTTGGGCAGTGGGAAGGCACTCGCCATTTACAGAAAGCACAGGATGCAGGAGGTGGAAATCTCGAGATTGGAGACGTGTTAACCTTTTAGTTTTCCACATGAGCTCACCTCTGGATCTAACCCCTGCTTTGAGGCCCTCTAGGCTCCCCTAAAGCTGGCCAAACTGGTGCAGGCACATCAAACATCAAAATCAGTTTCTTCCTCCTCCTTCTTTCCTCAGCAATCCTAGAGCAAGAGGTATTTTGTGAGCCTATTTTCGCCTCATACTCTCCAATGGCAATTTCCACAGATTCTCCTCAAAACCCCCGCCCCATCGTCCATCTTCAGGCCCTGGACTCCTCTACAAAGCAGTCTCCTGGTCAGCGCCTCCTGCACTTCGGGGAACCCCTGTGCAGAACAGAGAACTACCCAGGTCCCACTGGCATGGTTATTAGTTACGTGGTGAAGCTTGACAAGCAAATCAACAATAGCAATAATAACAACTTTGTGTAACACCTTATGCTCACTCGTGTGCATGTGTTGTGATTTCACTATGGAAGATGGGGACATTGGGATGTAGAAGTAGATGAAGGGCAGTGGCAGGGGGCGCATAGCCGTCGGAAGAAAAGGGGCGGGAGCAGCTGACCAAGCTGTTGCAAACCGGTACCTGGAAGAGAGGAAATCAGGGCCGGAAGGCTTGTCAATAAATAGCCCAGAGGAAGTAAAAGATTTTATTTTCCTTTTAAGAGATTCCCACTCTTCTATGAAACCCTCTGCACCCTAGGGGAACCCAACTCGTTGTCGATCCAGTTCTGTCCTCCCTCCCCTACTTGGAAGAGGGGCTCAATCCTCCCTGCCCGCGAGTCAACGGCGGTTGGCCGAATGCAGGAAGTTTCTGATTGGCGGAGTCGCAGAAGCATCGGGTGAAAAGAGCTTCACTGACTGCGCACCTCAGTCCGAACGCAGGCGGAGCCGTACGGCAAAATGGCGACCCCCGGGTACTTGGGACCCCCCCCCCCCGAAGGGACAAACCCCGCCCCCACGGGTTAGGGGGCAGAGAGCCGCTGATTACGTGACTGGCACTGGCGGCACTTAGGGGCGGGACTACAGTTACTTCCCGCCACTGGACGAAAACATTCCGTACCGCAAGATGGCTGCGCCAGGTGTATGCAGGCGGAAACTCTACGGCTTCCGGTCCTGAGTAGTGACTGCGGTGGGAGGGGGAAGGAAGGCGGAGAGAACCATGCGAGGTTCTGAGATCAGCGGCGAGGGTCGCCACGAGAGACCGTTTCTGAGGTGGGGGCCGGACGGTGCGGGAAGACAGGGTGGGTAAAGCGAGGGAGAGGTATTGTGGAGATCCGAGAGCTGAGCTCGAGAGGCTAACTGTGGTACCTCGTATTCCTGAAGGGGGCAAGCGGCCGAGGGCTGAGCTGCTGGGGGAGGGGGGATTTGGCGGGAAGCTCACCTGGGAAAGGGGGTAAGACCCATGATTGAGATCGAAGGAAAATCGAGAGAGCCAGTTCGGGGGCTCACGAGCGGTTGCAGGTCACCGAGAGAAAACGGGAAAAATTAGGGTGGGGTGAAGGAGGGAATTCGAGGTGAAATATCTCCAACCTAAAGCCCTGGTTTGAGGGCACCTATTAGGCAGTGGAATATGGAGATAGTTGAAAGAGAAGAAAGGACAATGAGTTGTTGAGACAGAACCTCTTTCCCTGCAGAGTCTAGGAAGGAGTTGGGGTGATCATTCAGGATGCGGTGGGGGGTGCAGGTCTTATGGGTTTAGGGGCAAAAGGGAGAAAATGTGGGGTGTGTCAACGTTGGTGTAGCATTGTGGAAGACGGTGTCGAGAAAATTAAGATGCAGGCTGGGAAGCTGTCCCGGGATTGGAAGGAAGGACCAACTTGCCAACTGTAAGCGAGTCTATAAACGAAACAGAAAGACCGGAAATTGACGTGAGGGGTGGAGCAGAGATGGGAACTTACAGGTTTGGAGGTGGTTAAGGTCCCTCTCCTAAGTAAAGGACTCCCAAATCATATGTAACGAATGGTTGCTGATGACAGGTAGTGAAGACACTATTGGGCAGAGCTCGGTATTAATGAAACTCAGGGAGATTGGAAAAATGTGAGATAAAAGGGATGGGCTGTGCTGGAGGGGCTCTTTCTGAGGCCCCATCCCCTTCCAGCAGGATTTCTGAAATCCCCACCACTTCCTCCCTCCGGGGGATTTGATCCCCCATGGCCACCGATGATAACAACATCATCGTGCTGGATGATGATGACGAAGATGAAGCAGCTGCTCAGCCAGGGCCCTCCCACCCACCCCCCAATCCGGCCTCACCCCGGGCAGAAGCCCCTGGCTCCTCCGAGCCCCCTGGGGCCGGTGGAAGCAGTAGTTCGGGCGGCAAGAAATGCTACAAGTTGGAGAATGAGAAGCTGTTTGAAGAGGTGAGCTTTAGGGGACAAGACTCTTGTACTCCAGGGAGGGGGATGGCTGACTGGCTCTCCTGTCCTTCCCCACTAACCCCACTTAACCTTCTTTCTCTCAACCCTCTCCCTTGTCTCTCTTTCTCTCCTTTGTTGCTCTGAACCCTCCAGTTCCTTAAACTGTGTAAGATGCAGACGGCAGAGCACCCTGAGGTGGTCCCATTCCTCTATAACCGGCAGAAGCGTGCCCACTCTCTGTTTTTGGCCTCGGCGGAGTTCTGCAACATCCTTTCTAGGGTCTTATCTCGGGCTCGGAGCCGGCCAGCAAAGCTCTATGTCTACATCAATGAGCTCTGCACTGTTCTCAAAGCCCACTCAGCCAAGAAGAAGCTGAACTTGTCCCCTGCTGCCACCACTTCCAGTGAGACCTCTGGAAATAACCCTCCCACAGATGCCTCCTCAGACCCCACAAACGCTGACACTACAGGCTCAGAGGCCCCAAGGACCCGTGGTTCCCGGCGGCAGATCCAGCGCTTGGAGCAGCTACTGGCCCTCTATGTGGCAGAGATACGGAGGCTGCAGGAGAAGGAGCTGGATCTCTCAGAACTGGATGACCCCGACTCCACATACTTACAGGAGGCACGGTTGAAGCGTAAGCTGATCCGCCTCTTTGGGCGTCTGTGTGAGCTAAAAGACTGCTCTTCACTGACTGGCCGTGTCATAGAGCAGCGTATTCCCTACCGTGGAACCCGCTACCCAGAGGTTAACAGGCGCATTGAGCGGCTTATCAATAAGCCAGGGCCTGATACCTTCCCTGACTATGGAGATGTGCTGCGAGCTGTAGAGAAGGCAGCTACTCGACACAGCCTTGGCCTCCCTCGGCAGCAGCTCCAGCTCATGGCTCAGGAAGCCTTCCGAGATGTGGGCATCAGGCTACAGGAACGACGCCATCTCGATCTCATCTACAACTTTGGCTGCCACCTCACAGACGACTATAGGCCAGGTAGGGAATTTGCAGGATTCCCATCAGCAACCTGTTGGGTGTGTGTGGCAGAGGGGCGTTTGTCTAGTTTCTCCTAGAGTTTGGGCTGAATGCTCTAAGTTTGTACCTTCCCACACAGGCATTGACCCTGCACTGTCCGATCCTACCCTGGCGCGGCGCCTTCGAGAAAACCGGAGCTTAGCTATGAGCCGGCTGGATGAGGTCATCTCCAAATATGCAATGATGCAAGATAGGAGTGAAGAGGGCGAGAGGCAGAGGAGAAGAGCTCGGCTCTCCCAAGGCACCTCTTCCCACACCACACACTCCCCCAGAGCCTCCTCAGATTCCGGTGAGGTATGAGAGGGATAGCCCCTTCAGCACAGGCCATGTCCTTCCCCCTGCCCTGGCCACCAGGGAGTCCAGAGTGACTGATGGGGGCATGTATAGGAAAAAAAAAAATGACTGGGGCAAGGAATTTCTTAGAGAAACTTCTTTGTCCTCTAGGGCCCTAGTGGAGTAGCAACCAAGGAGTGCCCTACTACCTCCAAGGCTGAGACAGATGAAGAAGAAGATGAGGAAAGTGACGAGGAGGAAGAGGAGGAGGACGAAGAGGAGGAGGAGGAGGTCACAGATTCTGAAGAGGAAGAGGATCTGGAACAGGTTCAGGAAGGTCAGGGGGCCAGTGAAGAGGAGGCAGAGGAAGCAGGTATGTCAAGGAAGCATTCACCCAGCCATGTGTCAGTGCCCCCTGCTCTGTTGAGCATAACTTACCTCCTTGAGACCTTTTCTTCCTTCTCGCTTTGTAGTGTCCTCTTCAGTATTTTTCCCCTAGTTCTCATGCCACCCTTCCTCTGTTTTGTTTCTCTCCCAGGCAAGGATGGAAACAAGAGCCCTATGTCCCTACCACAGATCTCCCCTGAAGAGGGTCTGGAACCTGGCAAAGAGATAAGTCAGTCTTCAGTGCAGCAGCAAAACAAGAGACTCACAGTGTCCCCATCTTCACTATCAGAGGAGCCCCTAGCCATTTCCAGTGTAGATGCTGAAAGCAGTGGAGAACAACGTGAGGAGATGCCGCTGGAGGAAGAGAGTCCAGTGTCTCAGCTCTTTGAGCTTGAGATCGAAGCCTTGCCAGTGGAGACCACCCCTTCCCCTGAGGAGAGGGACATTTCCTCTTCCAAGAAGCAAGCAGAGGACTCCCTCATCACTGTGCTGGAGAATGGAGCAGCCACGGTCACCTCCACTTCCTTCAATGGAGGTGTGTCTCCTCACACATGGAGAGATTCCTGCCCCCCCTGCAAGAAATCTCGGAAGGAGGAGAAGGACCCAGGGTCAGGGCTATTAGGAGACAGGTAACAAGAAGAAGGAGGAAGAGGGAAGCTGAGGCGGGATTGCAGGGGATTTTTTGAGATAAGTGCTGGGGAACTAAGTCTGCTGGGAGTGACATTGGACACTTGCTCTCTAGCCTCACTCACACCCCCTGCCCCACCCCCGTTTGTGTTTCTGACTCCAGTTGTGTGGAAGGGCAGAGGGCAGTGCATGAGAAGAATGGGAAGAGGATGTGTACCCTGCCCAGCCCACCCTCACCCTTGGCATCCCTGACCCCAGTTGCTGATTCCTCAACGAGGGTGGATTCTCCAAGCCATGGCCTGGTGACCAGCTCCCTCTGCAGCCCCTCTCCAGGCAGGCCTTCCCACATCCCCCAGTCTCAAGCCCCTCGGCCTGGTACTTACAAGGTAAAAAAAGGAGGCTGTTTTTCTCTTGACACTTTATTCTGTTGTCTTTTCAGTTTCAGCCTCCCTGAATGCTGCACCTGTCACATTCTCTCTTCCCTGTTTTTCTACACCAATTTTTTTTTGTCTCTGTTATGTCCCTTCCTCTGCTTCTCTTCCTCCCTGTGCTGGAGAACCTAACACTTGCACTTTTGTCTCTCACTCCCCTGCAGATGAGTGTGGCCACACAATGTGATCCAGAGGAGATCATCGTGCTCTCAGACTCTGATTAACTGGTTCTCAGCAGCGTTCACTCTTCCCACCTCCGGAGTGTTTGATGATTGCATTTGGAGGATGTTGGGGAGCAAATGACTAAGGAGGGGATGGACTGAGCTTATCCCTTTTGGGTGGTGTTTCTTTTAAAAATACAAAAGCTTAAGTTTTACACAGACACATTAATAAACAATAAAATTCTTTTCTTACTGTATCCCTGTCTTTTCCTGGTCCTTTTGCTGTCACAGATTGACACCAGTACTTCATGACTTCACGGTTAGCTTGGCCCAGGGTGGCCCTGGAACTGTTCTTTCCAGCCTAGTCTCTCGCCTTCCTTTGAATTTCTCAGCTTTGGGCCCTTCCTGCGCTCTCTCCCAGGCACCTAAAAAAGTGCTTCTGCCTCCACCGCTCTGCTTTCTCACTTTGAGCGGTCGGAGTAAAAAGGCCAATCAGGGGCCGGCTCAAGGTTACTTGGCCAATCCAGGCCCACAGTGAGGGGGGCGGGACTTCAGGGGGAACTGTCAGATGCTGGGAAGCGAGGGCGGGTCGACCCGGCAAACCTGCTAATGGCCACAACTCAGGGGCGGAGCCTGGCCAACGAAAGCCAGGACCCCATTGCTAATGGCAAGAGGCAGGCTTACTGAATTAAAGGGCAATGAGTGCTTCGACCGAACCAATCCCTAGGCCCTCCGCAGAGGAATGGACCTTGTACCTTTAAGGAGGAATGAGGCGACAGTTATTTAAAGGAGAATCAGTCGAGTCGGCAGAGTATTGCCCAGCGGCACGGGCGGGGTTCCTGGCTGTACCTTTAATGTCGGAGGGGCGGGAGGCGGAGCGTAGGCGGAGGGCGGAGGGAGTCGGCGCAAGATGGCGGCGGGAGGGGCCCAGGCTGCGGCTCTGGCCGCAGAGTGAGGGGCGGGGGGGCCCGGGGGCGCGCGGCCCGGTAAGCGGGGACGCGCGGGGTTGGGGGGCGCCTTCCGGGTGGGAGAGGAGGCCGATGTAGCACTTGGGGCGGAGCAGAGGGGGGCGGGGTCCGGTGTGGGCGGAGGTAGATGAGGGGCGGGGCCGAAACCGCCGGGGGCGTGGCTATGGGTACACTGGGGCAAAGGGGCGTGGTCGGTGAGAGCCGGGGGGCATTGCCTAAGGGGGAGAACGAGAAAGGTTGGTTTTCTTTTTAGAGGGCAAACCCGCTTACCCCCTAAAAAAAAAAAAAAAAAAAAAGAGGGTGCAAAACATCATAAAGGAAGATTTTGAAAAGTCAGGCTCTCAAACAAATGGTAAATGGTGTGTGTTTCTGAGGGAAGGCACCCCACTCTCTAAGAGCGTCCATAACATCCAAAAAAAGAGCAATGGATTTGGAATCAAGAGATCTGCATTTGCTGATGCTGCCATTTATTGGGTGTGTGACCTTGGATAATCTCTTAATCTTTCTCAGCCTAAATTTCCTTATCTGTTGAATGGGGTTGAGAGTAATACCTACCTCACAGTGTTGTTGTGGGAAGTTCTTCAGATAGTGAATCATTGTATGAACATGCTGGTGAACTGAAATGGCTGTGTCATTATCAGATGTTATTGTCATATTCTTCTCTTTTTCTTCCCAGATAGCCCCCACCCCGGCCGCCCTCTTCCTTCTCTTGTTCCTGTGGCTGGGAGGGTTACCTCTTCCCTCCACGCCATGGAGTCGTCTCTGTCTCCCAGTGGGGCAGCATTGCCCCTGCCCATACCGCTGGCCCAGCCCCCACTGCCAGCCGCTGCCGTGGTACATATATCCTTCCCTGAAGTGACCAGTGCCCTCTTAGAATCCCTTAACCAGCAGCGGCTCCAGGGCCAGCTCTGTGATGTGTCCATCCGAGTGCAAGGCCGAGAGTTCCGGGCTCATCGTGCTGTTCTGGCTGCCTCTTCCCCTTACTTCCACGACCAGGTCCTACTGAAGGGCATGACCTCTATCTCACTGCCCAGTGTCATGGATCCAGGCGCATTTGAGACTGTCCTGGCCTCTGCTTACACTGGCCGCCTCAGCATGGCTGCTGCTGACATTGTCAACTTCCTCACTGTGGGGTCTGTTCTCCAGATGTGGCACATCGTAGACAAATGCACTGAGCTCCTCCGTGAAGGCCGGGCCTCAGCCACCACCATCATCACCACCTCTGCAGCCACCTCAGTCACTATCCCTGGACCAGCAGGGAGTGGAGGCACTGTGGCCCCTGCCACCATCGGCTCCTCACGGTCCCATGCCTCCAGTCGAGCAAGTGAGAACCAATCACCGAGCAGCAGCAACTACTTCAGCCCCCGGGAGTCCACCGATTTCTCTTCCTCTCAAGAGCCATTTGCAGCTTCTGCAGCTGGCAGTGGGGAGAGGCGAGGAGGTGGCCCTGTATTCCCGGCCCCTGTGGTTGGCAGTGGTGGGGCTACCTCTGGGAAGTTGCTTCTGGAGGCCGATGAGCTGTGTGACGATGGTGGGGATGGCAGGGGGGCAGTAGTCCCTGGGGCTGGAGTTCGGCGGCCCACCTACGCACCCCCCAGCATCATGCCACAGAAACACTGGGTATATGTGAAGCAGGGTGGAAACTGCCCAGCGCCAGCGCCCCTGGTTTCCCAAGATCCAGATATGGAGGAGGAGGAGGAGGAGGAAGACCTGGTGTTGACCTGTGAGGATGATGAAGATGAAGAGCTAGGGGGTGGTTCAGGGATCCCAGCAGGGGGAGCCCCTGAGGCTACCCTCAGCATAAGTGATGTTAGGACCCTGACTGAGCCTTCTTCAGTCAAGGGTGAGGAACAGGTCAACTTCTGTGAGTCTTCCAATGACTTTGGCCCCTATGAGAGCGGGGGACCTGGGGCGGGGCTGGACGACTCAGGGGGACCAACCCCCTCCTCGTACACCCCCTCCCACCCTCCACGGCCCCTGCTTCCCCTGGACATGCAGGGCAACCAGATCCTGGTATTCCCATCCTCTTCCTCCTCGCAGGCTTCAGGCCAGCCACCAGTGAACCAGGCAGAGCATGGGGCAGTGACCCTGGGGAGCACATCGGCAGGGAGCTTGAGTGTGTCAGGGGGCACTGGTGGGACCTCGGGGGGACAAAGTGGTGGTGATGGGAATAAGATCTTCCTGTGCCACTGTGGGAAGGCCTTCTCACACAAGAGCATGCGGGACCGGCATGTGAACATGCACCTCAACCTGCGGCCCTTTGATTGTCCCGTGTGCAACAAGAAATTCAAGATGAAGCACCACCTGACCGAGCATATGAAAACACACACAGGCCTCAAGCCCTACGAATGCGGCGTCTGCGCCAAGAAGTTCATGTGGCGCGACAGCTTCATGCGCCACAGGGGACACTGCGAGCGCCGACACCGCCTGGGCGGGGGCGGGGCCGGGCCCGGAGGAGGAGGCGGAGCCGGGCCTGGGCCTCCCCCTGGACCGTCTGCTATGCCAAAGCCGGAGTCCCAAGGGGCAGGCGGGGGTAGCAGCGATGAGACGGGTGGGGCCACTAGTGCGGCCACGTCTCCTCCTAGCCGAAGGGTCTGGTCACCACCTAGCGTTCACAAGGTGGAGATGGGCTTCAGTGGAGCTGGAGGGGCAAACTGAGGGGGCAGAGCTATTGGGGTTATCTTTTGGGAAAGAGGGAATAGTGAGTACCAGCTAGGAGCGCTGGACTCCAGTTGATCTCCCACTGTACTTAGTCTTCCTTATCTCTATGGACTTGTATGTCTTTGGGAAGGGGAATTAATTTGCACCGTCACCAAACCATTCCACTCCCCAGCAAACCCCCACTCCGCAGAAGTTATCCCCAAAACTAAGCCCATCCTTCCCTTCACATGGGTATACTGAAGTCCTAGCTCCACTAAGGCATAGGGAGGGGGAGGTGGACTCTTGAGGAACCTGGAGTCTTAGAGTCAAGGGTCAGGTGATTGTAGTTTGTGCCTGAAGTCTGTGTTTGTGTTGTGGGAACCAGGCCTTCGGGCCCCACCCTTGCCCTAGAACCTCTCGCCACAGGTTGCGTCTCTTATTCTACCCTATTCCTTTTTTCTCTCCTTTCACCCCCATAGGGCTTCCCAACTTGTTTCTGGGGTGCGGGGAGGGAGTGGAGAGCAGGAAGGAATAAATCTTAGGGGTACAAGGTTTTTATTCTAAATCTTTTTTTTCTTTTTTTAAACAGTAATTAAAATATTTATGATCATGTCACATGGCTTCCTGACAACCCCTCTATATCTTTGCTGCTGACCTAGCACGGATGAGGGAAAGTGGAGTAATGGCTACTGGGAGGTGGATGCTAGGATATGGGGGGGAGAGGGTCCCGGAACCTGGCGGTGTTGGGTGCGCCAGCAGGTCGGGCTGAGAGGGGCTGCGGTGCCGAGGCAGCAAGTACAAAGGGTGTTCCTGGATACCTGCCAGCCAGTGGGGGGCACACCCATCTCCCGAACCCCCTCACTGAACCAGAGCAGGGCATTTCCCGCCCCTCCGGCTGGCCTTTGAAGAAAGTGAAAGTGAAAGGGGGAAGGAGAGGCTCCCGGCTGAGGAGACCGCAGCACCATGAGGCTCCTGTCGCTGCTCCTCACTGTGGCTTTGGGTGAGCAGACCCCGCGACTTCTCTCCCATAAGCAGGTGGGGTCGGGGGAGGGGTCTAGCCAGCTGCCCGGGCCGGCGTGGGGGCGGTCATCGGACACCCTAGCCGCCCTGTCACCCACAACCTCTCCCCTAGGCCTGGAGACTGCCGTCTGGGCAGGACCTGCGGTGCTTGAGTGCTGGTTGGTGGAGGATGTCAAAGGCGGCGGCTTGGCCAAGAGACCTGCCGCGCTACTGCTGCGCCACGGCCCGGGAGGACCACCTCCCAGGCCGGACCTCGACCCCACGCTCTACCTCAGAGTTCACGGTGAGTCTCCTGGGACTTGCCTTCAAGTCTGCTGCCTCTACTGAAGTCCCCTCCTCTTCATGTCGTGCAGTGACCTTGGGCCTTAGTTCTCTGGTAAAATGAGTCTGAATTGCCTCTAAACTTCCCACTTTGAGTGTAGTTTGTGCGTTTGAAATTACGCTAGCGCTGCCCACCTTGCCCCTTACCAGGCACTGACTACAGTTTCTCTCCCTTCTTCCCACCTGCAGACCCGGCAGGAGCCCTGCTGGCGGCCTTCAGGCAGTACCCCCGAGGTGCCCCTGCTCCGCATTGCGAGATGAGCCATTATGTCCCGCTCCCCGCCTCTGCGAATTGGGCCAAGGGACTGACCCCGGAACATAGCTGCCCTCGGGCCCTGGACGGGACTTGGCTCATGGTCAGCATGTCTAGCCCGGTCCTCAGCCTCTCCAGCCTCCTGAAGCCACTGTCAGACTCTCGGCAGGAGCCTGTTCTCAGCACCAAGGCAACAGGTAGCAGGGGAGGAGGATGGAGGGGGAAGAGATTCTAGGGTCCAGATCTGCCGGTAGCTGGCTGTGGGACTTGAGCTAGTCGCTTCCCCAATTGGGGCTCCATTTCTCTTTGAGGCCTAGCGGTTGGGTTAGAATTAGGCAACATATCTGGTCTATTCTTGTCCCCATCCAGGCTTGGGTGAGGGGCATTCAGGTGGGCTGGGGGATTGGTTACAGAAATGAGTGGTTTGGGACACACGCCCTTGAGAAGAGTGTAAGGACATGGGGTTGGGAGGGGTCAGAAGCAGGAACTTGCTCCAGTCTTCCCAGATGTTTATTTTGCTAAGTATCCCATCCTTGCAGTTCACCCTGTCTCAAACACTGGCCTTTAAACTCCATCCGCACCCACACTGGGCACCTGCTGCAGTCAGCAAAACAGTGGCTCTTGCACTAAGACCATTTACCTCTCTTTCTGTACAATCCTTTTCCAGTGGTGCAAGGGGATGCACAGACTCTGTGGTCACCAAACAGTGGCTGGTGGGCTTGAGTGGGTGGAAGAAAGGGGCCAGGAGACCTGACGGTTCCCACACCAAGGACCGCTTACTGTATTATGCAAAGTGATTTGAGGCTCATCAGATACTTTGCTAGTCTGGGACAGCAGGAGGGGGTGGGAGGATAATGCAAAATGGGGACAATCTGACCCCATCTTGGCACAGCAAACCATGGGTAGAGTCCTCAGCCTCTCAGTCTTATACAGCCTGACACTTGTCATCCTCAGCTAACAGTTAAATTATCCTCATCCTGTACCTCCCTTCCCCAGTAGCCTGTCTTTACCACCCACTTCACTGAGAGAATGACCCACAGGACCAGAGAAATGGACTCTGTACCCACTCTGCAACTCTCACCTCTGCCTACACTTCCCTTCTTAGTCTCCAGTCGCCACGCTGCAGAGGAGCAGGTGACAGCTGAGTCTTATAGAGGCAATAGCTCTTTGCAGTAGGAAGGAATATTATTTCCCTGGCTGGGGCTTTACTGAGGTGGCCTGAAAACGACCCATCTCTCTGAGTCTGTTTATCCAAGTGTAAAACGTGGTTACTATTTTCTTTCTGTTGTTGTAACAATGAAGGAAGGTACTGTGTTGTTATTCCCTGATTCAATCAATATTTATTAGCACCAAGAATAAGGTATGGCCCACTTGTTCTCAGTCCTGGCTACAAGTTAGAATCCTCTAGGAAACCTTTAAAATATACTGAAACCTAGGTCCCACCCCAGGCCAACTAAATCAGAGCCTCTGCCCTTGTACTTGGAAGGATCATGAAAGTGGTCAGATATAGATTCTGTCCCTAAGAACATTCTCAATTATTGATGGAGATGAGATCTGTAAGAGTAATTCTAGTGTAAAGAGCCGCTTGTGCCCATGCCACAAGATCTGCATCTCATAGGCTACTGGGGGTAAAAACAAGTTGGTGTGGTCTATCTCCTGCTTTGAGCATTTCTGGATTAAGGATTCAAGAAAGTGACACTGTTCTGTTGTTTCAGGGTGAAATTAAAAGTGGAATCTTTATAGGGTCAGAGATCATTGATAATTTTGCTATATACATTCATACATTATTTCTTATCAAATTAACATTTTAAGAAATCTTTGTTGGCTAATATCCTTTCTTAGAATACCTTGTATGTGTAGTACTTAATTTTCATTGTTCTTTTAAAACATTATTACGCAAAAATTTTCAGATTTCCCAAAGTGGAGACAGCAGTATAATGAATCCCCACATACTCATCACCTGTTTTGTATAAGTATGGCATTTTACCAAATTGTTTCATCTGTCTTCCACCATTTTTTTTTTTTTTTTTTGCTAGTGTGTTTTAAAGTATGTCCAGGTAATTGTATTTTACTCATAATTTCAGTAAGCATCTCTATTAAATAAAGACTTTTTAAAAAACATAAACTACAGTATTTTCATACCTGTTCAGGTTATCTGAAGCCCTACTGGCGCAGTGCTTGACAGCAACAGCTGCTAACCGAAGGATTGGCAATTTGAATCCACCAGCTTTTCTTGGAAACTTTATGGGTCCATTTCTGTCATACAAGGTCACTATGAGCTGGAATAGACTCAATGGCAATGCTTTTTTTTAAGTTATCCAGTTCTGTTTTAACAGAATTACCACAAGGGGATGGCTTTAACAAACAGAAATTTGTTTTCTCACAGCTTAGGAGGCTAGAAGTTAGAAATCAGGGTGCTGGCTCTAGGGGAAGGCTTGGTGTGCTCTAGTGAAGGGTCTTCAGTCTTTCCTGGGTCTAAGAGGTTTTCAGTACAGGGACCCTGGGTCCAAAGAATGTGCGCTGCTCCTGGCTTTTCTTTCTTAGTGGTAGTAGGTCTCCTTCTTCTGCTTGTTTCTGCTTCCTTTTATCCCCTGTAAGGTAAAAGGTGATACAGGCCACACTCTAGGGAAACACCAGGTACATGCAGCGTTGTGGCCTGAATATGGGAGAAGACTTAAGTACGGGTGATTCATCCCATCCTAATCCTGTCCCATTAACAAACATAACCTAATATTCTTTGACATACTCTAATCCTGCCTCATTAGGGAAGGATTAGGATTTACAACACATTTTACAAAATGGGGAACAATCACACGATACTGGGAATCAGGGCCTAGCAAAGTTGGCACTATTTTCTGGGAACATAATTTGACATGACAAAACAAACAACATCATCTAATTCTTAGCCTATATTAAAATTTTTAGGATTGTCTCAGTAATGTCATTTTACACTTGATTTGCTCATCAGGATCCAGAAGAGGAGAAACCTAGTCATTTGTCCTGTAAAATATCCCACATTCTGTATTTCACCAATTGCTTCCTTATGGTGTCATTTACCTCTTTTCTCCATATTTCCTGTAAACTGGTAGTTGGATTTAGAGGTTTGATTCAATTTCAGTTACCAAAAAATTTTTTTTCAGTAATACTGTATAGTAAGTATAATCATTCACTTTTTCAATAGACAGAAAAGTAAAAATCTATGTATACAAACTACAAAAGGTGAAACTTGACTGCTCTGACCCTGTTGTGTTTACATTTGTATCTTCACAGAAGACAGATCTAAAATTGCTTCCAATATCCCATACTATCTTGTTACTGTTAGCTTAAGGGTTGAACTGTAAAACATTCAGTTTTGTTTCTTAATCCTATAGACTGTTTTTTAAACAATCCTAAAGGGTATTCCTAGACTTTGATAAATTAAGTGAAATTGTATACTTTTTTATTCTACTTAAAACAATCCTGTGAACTTGAGAAAAGGTTAATTTGGTAGGCTTCAGAATGTAAGATTAAAAATCACACATAGACGATCACAAAAAAAAAAAAAAGAAAAAAGACTACTTTTACCTGGAGAAGGAGCCCTGGTAGCACAGAGATTAACAGCTCAGCTGCTAACCAAAAGGCCATCAGTTTGAATCTACTAGCTGCTCCTTGGAGAGCCTATTGGGCAGTTTCACTCTATCCTATAGGGTCACTGAGCTGGAATCAACTCGATGGCAACAGGTTTTTTACTTGGAAGATCCAGACACTTTGGGGAGGAAGTAGAGGTAGAACTAATCTTTAAGGACATGGAGTATTTAGGTGTTTGGGAGAAAAGGGGAGGACCCCACACTCATTGCTATCAAGTAGATTCTAACTCATAGCAACTCTACAGGACAGTAGAACTGTCCCTTAGTTTCCAAGCAGCACCTAGTGGATTCACACGGCCAACATTTTGGTTAGCAGCTGCCAGCAGCTCTTAATCACTATGCCACCAGGGTTTCCATGGAAAAAGGAAAAAGGTAATGTGGCAGTTTGCTTCCATTGCAATTATAGCCTTGTAAACCCTATGAGACAGTTCTACTCTGTCCTATAGGACTGCTATAGTCAAAATTGACTTGATGGCAGATTTGGTTTTGTTATCCAAGATCAGAAACTGAATAGATTTGGTGTCAAGAGGTATTAAATGATTTAACCCTCATAAAAACCCCCTGAGGAAGCTACAGTTATTCTCAAGACAATTCCTATTTTAGAAATTAGCAAGCTGAGCCAGGGAAAGATGAAGTAATTGGCCCAAGTAAGTTAACTTGGCCATTGGCCCAAGTAAATTAACTTGGCCAATTACTTGGTAAATAATTGCAAACTTGGAATTTTAACCAAGGCTCCAGCACTTAACCACTATACTACACTGCCTCAGTAGACCATAGAGCTAGAGCTGCAACCTTCCAGGACTAAAGGATTAGTAGCCACAGGTCGTAATTGTCCTCACCAGCAAACACAAAAGACCTGCCTCTTCCAGACTAGTTCAACCTGTATCAGAAGTGCCCTTAGAGCCCTCTGTCCCCAGAACTTGAGTGGTGTGTTCAGAGCCACCAGCAAGGGCTATAGCCACTAAGTGCCCCATTCACCCCTAGACATCTTTGCTCACTCCCAGCAAAACTAGGAGCCACTCCATCTAGCACAAGGGGAGATTTGTGGGGAGCACTGTGAGACATTAGTAAGAGAAGAAGGTATCTTCTGAGGAGTAGTTAAATTGGGGCTGAGTTCTCCCTCTAACACCATTTCTTTTTTTTCTCTTCTGTTCTCTCCTTCATGGCCCTCACTCTGCCTCCATCTTCTCCAGCGGTGTTGACTGTCCTCACCCACACCCCTGCCCCTCAAATTCGACTAGGTCAGGATGCTGTGTTGGACTTGAGCTTTGCCTATATGCCCCCAACCCCTGAGGCTGCTGCATCCCTGGCCCTGGGTCCTCCTCCTTTTGGGCTGGAGTGGCGACGCCAACACCTGGGTAAGGGGCACTTGCTCCTAGCTGCAACCCCTGGACTGGATGGGCAGATGCCAGCAGCCCGAGAGGGGGCAGTGACATTTGCTGCATGGGATGACAATGAGCCATGGGGCCCATGGATTGGGAATGGAACCCTCCAGCTGCCTGCTGTGCGACCCTTCCAGGAGGGTACCTATCTGGCCACTGTCCACCTGCCATACCTGCAAGTGCAGGTGACCCTGGAGCTTGCTGTATACAGTGAGTGTGGGGTTAGGGGCCCCATGTATAGGTGTGGGCACTAGGATAAGAGGGTGCCATAAGAGAGGAGGGATGATGGGAGACAGGGGCTTAGATGAATGAGGGGAGATGGATTGGGGTACTAGGAAGTCAGAGGGGCACTGGGAGGTGTGACAGATCCTTGGGAACCTGAGGGGTTTTAACATGATTCCTATGAAGTACCTATGGGGAGACAGTGGGTTGCTCATCCCAGGAGAGGAAACCTCAATACCCTCAGTTTGGGGAACCCAGAGAGCAAGCTGAGGGTCTCTGAGGGAGGAGAGTGGTTTGAATCCCCTATACTCATTTTCTACTCTTTCCTTAGAGCCCCCTAAGGTGTCCCTGATGCCAGGACCCCTGATATGGGCTGCCCCAGGAGAGGCACCCCCAGAATTGCTCTGCGTTGCATCCCACTTCTACCCCTCCGACGGCCTGGAGGTGGAGTGGGAGCTCTGGGGTGGCCCGGCAGGCAGGCTTCAGAAGGCTGAGGGGAAGAAGTGGCTCTCCACTCTGCGGCACCACTCTGATGGCTCTGTCAGCCTCTCTGCGCACCTTCAACTGCCTCCTGCCACCACTGAGCAGCACAGGACCCGCTATGCCTGTCGCATCCACCACCCTAGCCTGCCTGCCTTAGGGCGCAGTGCTGAGGCTACCCTAGAGGTGGCAGGTAAGATCTAGGAGTTTGGTGGAGCCCTGGGGCCTGGGGCCTGGGGCCAGGAACTGGGGCCCACATGGAACTCATTCTCTTCTGCCTGCCAGGCCTCTCCAGGCCCTCCCTAGAAGATGGTGTGGGCCTCTTCCTCTCAGCCTTTCTCTTCCTCGGCCTCATCAAGGCACTAGGCTGGGTTGGTGAGTGTGAGCCCTGCCCTACCCTGACTGTCTACTCCTAGACATTCCTACCTACCCCCAGAAGCCTGATACCTATACCTCTGCCTACCCCCTCGCCCCGTCCCCTCCTCCATCCCATCCCTTCTCAATCTCTCTCCACAGCTGCCTATCTGCCCACATCCAAGGATTCAAAGGAAAAGGTAACAATACCTTCATCTCCCCTTATCTTTCCCTTCTTTTATTCCCTTCCCCCAACTCATTACCCATGAAGGGAGGCTGCTGGTGTGGTGGCAGAATCCTAGGCTTGCAATTCATGCACACCTGCTGCTTAGATCCTTAAATTGTAGGACTCCTTGAACTAGCTACTTAATCTACAACTCAATTTCTTTAGCAGTTTGTAACACTGGAATAACAAAAATTACCTAGGTAACACTAACAGAAATACCATGCAAGCTACATATCTAAATTACATAATCTAGGAGCCACATTAAAACATGTTAAAAGAAATAGGTGAAGTTAATTTTAATAATACATTTAACTTAACCTATATAGTCCAAAATATTACTTGAACATGTAATCAGTGTAAGAAATGGTACTCCTTTTCTGCACTAAGTCTTCAAAAACCAGTGTTTATTTTAAACTTTTACCACATCTCAATTCAGACTAGCCACGTTTCAAATGCTCAATATCCACATGGGGGTGGTGGCTGTATAGCGGACAGTGAGGCCTCAGAGGGCTGATGGACTGTTGAGAGAATTAACGGAGATACTATGTATTGAAGGAGTCCTGGTGGTACCATTGTTAAGTGCTGGGCTGCTAACTGAAAGGTTGGCGTTTGGAACCCATCCAACATCTCTGCAGGAGAGAGACCTGGCCTCCTAAACATTTCAGCCTAGAAAACCTCATGGGGCAGTTCTACTCGGTCACAAGGAGTTGCTGAATGGACATTGACTAGAATGCACCAAGAGATTAAAGACAAAAAAAAAACCACTGCCATTGAGTTCATCTGACCTGATTCATAGTGACTCTACAAGACAGAGCAGAACTGCCCCACCAAGTTCCCAAGGAGTGCCTAGCAGATCTGAACTGCCGACCTTCTGGTTAGCAGCCGCACCACTAGGGTTTCCAACAGAATAATAGTGCATGCAAAAGCACCCAACATAGTGCCCAACAGGCAGAAAACACAAAGAAAATGTTAACTTTACTCTCTCCCCACCCTCTGTGCCAATGATGGTTCATATTTCTCTGAGCTGACCCTGAGCACTTCACCCTGACTTCAAATTTTCCCACTTCTTCATCTCCTTCTTCTCTTTCAGAAAGTACAATGAGGGCATTCTGCTCACCAGCACCCTGCCGAAGCACCCTCATCTTTGGCCTGCACTGCTGCAGTAGCTCCCCCAAATTGGCTCAGCTCCTTCCAATCCATTCTCCACTGAGTGACTAGAATGCTTTTCAAAGGCACAAATTTTGGTACGTATGCCTTTTTAGAGCTCAGGGCAGTGGTTGTCAAAACTTTTTGGCCTTGGGACCTCTTAAAAATTGAGGACCCTAAAGAGCTTTTGCTGTTGCTATTTAACCATACTAGAAATTAACACTGAGACACACACACGAATACACAAACACATATTCCACCAATTGTGAGAGCAATGTCAGTACACATCATACAGGTTCTGGAAAACTACTGTACACTCTTAGAAAATGAGAGTAAAAATGGCAAATAACATCTTAGTACTGTTATGAAAATAATGTTGACCTCACATATCCCGTGAAATAGTCTCAGGGACCTCAAGGTCAGGGACAACACTTTGAGAACCACTGCTCTAGCGGGGCAAAGCCGGCCTTTCTTCCCTGGCCCATGTGTTCCTGTCGCTCAGGGTCCATACCTACCTCTCTAACCCCACCTGGTACTCCACATCCCTCCTCTGACTGCTCATCACACCGACAGCCGTTTATTTGCTCCAGTGAGCCAAATGCCTCCTGCCAGGTGTCAGCGAGTTGTTCCCTTGCCCGTTCTTCCTCGCCCTCCCTGGGCCCCAGAGTAGGTCAGCCCCACCATTCCCCTCAAATCACCTAGCGTTCCTCTTGTTAGGTTCACCACGATTGTATTTAAGTGATTGTACAGATCGTTGTTCAATGCCTGTCTTCCCTCTGGGACTGTTGATTGATGGAGGGCTGGGAGAAGCCTGTCTGTCCACTGCTGTATTCCCCGCGTGGGCACGGGACCTGGCGCCCTCTGGAGGCCACTCCTCAAATGGCTGCTGGATGTTGGCGAAGGAAGCGGCGGCCTTAAAGAGACGTGTGAGAAAAAAAGACAGTCGGCCGGACGGGGCGATGTCAATCGTGTGGGAATAAAGTTGTGTACCAGTGCGTCCAACGGGGCCTCATTTCTCCCTAGGATTCCCCTGTCCAAGCACAATACTCCTGCAGTCACTTCTGGTTCCTCCCAATGACCCCAACCTCTCAACGTCTCAACGGCATCCGATCCCCATTCCCTTCAAAACAATTAGGGGTTGGAAGCCACTAACTGCGTCCGGGACACCCCCAAGCAGCGGGCTCTCCCAGGGTGACCACAGGAAACGGAGATCCCAGCCTCGAGTGCCGGAAACCCCGGAGCGCGCCCAATCTGGAACCGGATGCGGTGGCTTCCTGCCCCGCCCACTTTCGCTGGGTGGGGTGGGGAACTGATGGTTCCTCAAGAAACCCGGAGTGGAATTTATTCGCTCCTCGTGTGGGTGAGGGTGCGGATTATTTACACCGCGGGGGCGGAGTAACGGGGTCCCTCCCCGCCTAAAACGCTTCTCGCGGGAATTTTAGCTGCTCTGTTGGAAGTGGGAGGATGTCAGATTCTGGTTCCGCCCTACCCTGGAGGGGCTAGATCCTGGAATCTGTGATAATTAAGAGCTGGACTACGTGGGCCCTGGCATGTCGGAATAGGGGTCGAGAACTGAGGAGCTGGGGATTTGTGCTCGTGGGTCCCGGCGTCCGGCGTTTCCCTAGTCCTCAGCCCTGGCTCCTGTTCTCACTTCCCCTTTTGGCTTCTGCTCTCGGAGCGGGCGGATGCGGGTTGGGGGGGACGGAAAGAGCAGGAGGACCCGGACCTGGGGGGGGGCGCCCGAGGGGGTGCGGAAAAGTCGGGGAGGGGATTCGGTCTGGAGCCTGAGACTGACAGGACCAGCGGCCCGGGACCCGCGCTGCCCCTGCCCCTTCCGAGCAGGTTAGAGCAAGAGCACCCTATGACACTGACTGACCCGGTACTGGTGACCCACTCATACCCAAAACTCACAGGGGCTCCCATATTCCACCACTGTCTTGTTCTCCCCCTCCTTCCAGGACTCCCGTCCAGTTAGTTAGACACCGATGCTTCCCTTCCCTGCCCGGCTTTCTGGAGCCCCCTGTGTCTGCACTGTTCCCTCCTCCTTCTCTCCCCAGACGCCTCATGGCCCGACCCTGCTGATCCCTTCACTCTGCCATGCTCCCGCGGCCCTTGCGGCTGCTCTTGGACGCGAGCCCCCCCGGGGAAGTAGTGCTGAGCAGCTTCCGGAGCCGAAACCCCGAAGAGGATAGGGGTCCGGGAGCCCAGGGAGTGGGTGGGGGGCAAGAGGAAGAGGAGGAGGAGGAGGAAGAAGAAGAGGTGAGACTTGGTTGGTGGGAGGTAGGGGGCGAATTTATTTTGGAGCCCCTCTCCACCATTCTTTGTATTCCTGAGTCTCTTCCTGCTTTCGTTTACTTCTGCACCTCTTGATGGGTCTCTGTGTCCCTCCGTACTACAGGGAGCCCTAGCGTCTCTGAGGTTTTCTGTTAAGTGTGACTCAGTACTGCCCGCGGGAACTTGCCTTGTCCCTGCCTGGAGCGTCGGCATGTGTCCCTGCATGTCTCTGGCCCTCAAGGCCGAGGTCTGAGTGTGCTTCCCTCTTTGGACAGTTGTGTCTTGGTCTTGTCTCCTTTCTTGTTTTTGTTTGGAGAGGAGGGGTTTGTTTCCACAGTAACCAGCTCCTCTGTGGGATTGGGGAGGGAGCCCTCAGGTTTCATGATCTCTCCTTCCCCTATTGAGCTGGATGTTGGGTGGAGGGCTGGAAGAGGTTTTGGGACCTGGGGTATCTCTGTGTAGGGGTAGTCACTTGCTTTCCTCAGGGACTAATATAATGGCCAGGAGCAGGGTTGGGGCCTCAGTAGGAGCCAGGTGTTGGATTTGGGGACCAAGGTCCTAGGTCCAGAGGCTGGGTGAGGTCAGGGTGACTTGCTGGGCTGGTTTTTCGGGATCAGGCGGGGGAGGGGCCGAGGCCACGTGATCCTCTGAGCCTACCCCCCTACATCATCCCCACTTCCCCTTCTCCTTCCTGTACTGGGATCGGAGCAGCCACCTTGAAGGGGGGCGCCCCAGGGCTGAGAAATAGAATAGAATCCCCACCTGAGGGACCAGGGGACAAGGGGGCCTAAGTAAGGGTAGGACCAATTCTTTGGGTTGGGCCCCTCCCTGACAGGGGAGGGCGGGGCATGTGCCTGTGCCTGTGCCTGAGGTTTTAGCTTCTCTAGGTCTTTACTTCTGGCTTTCTACCTCTTTCACTTTCCCTCCTGGCCTTTGTACCTTTCCACTTCACTGTGTTGGGGTGCAGCTCTGGGGAAAATAGGATCTGGAAGTCTCCAGGATCAGGGTTCCTGCACTTTGCACACTCCGCCACTGCATCCCTCTCAGCTCCACCGGGCCCTTAGGCTGCTGGGGGGGGGCTGCCTGGGCCCCAGGGAGGGAGACCTGGGGTCACCAGTCCCCCCCACCCCTCGAACACGTTGGTACTTTCCCCTGCCTTTGCAGGTGAGGACAGAGACGGGTAAGTCCTGGGAGGGAGTGAGGATGGTCAACTGTGGGAAATGGCATAGGCCATCTGACTTCTTTCTTGTTCCTCCAGGCCCCTGTGTCTGTCTGGGATGAAGAGGAAGATGGTGCCATCTTTACTGTCACAAGCCGCCAATACCAGTCTCTTGATCCTTTGGTGAGAAAATGACTCGAACTCCTCACTTCTGACCCATCACCTCCCAGTTTCCCTTTGGGCATCTGGAGATCTGGGCACTGCTGTGTTACCTGGGCTAAGTCTTTTGCTGTCTGTGAGTTTCTGCAAAATGGACATGGATCACCTAGATCTGGGCTTGTCCCCAGGAATCTAGGGTCTGGGTTGAGGGAAGGCTCCATGACTGGTCCTCTTGTCTTCCCCAGGCCCCCAACCCCCCACCTCGCTCCTCTCGACGGCTCCGAGCTGGTACTCTGGAGGCTCTGGTCAAACACTTGCTGGATGCCCGGACATCAGGGACTGACGTGACCTTCACCTCAACCTTTCTGGCCACCCATCGGGCCTTCACCTCTACACCTGCTCTTCTGGGGCTTATAGCTGACAGGTCAGGGCTCATAAGGAACCAGGGGTCATGGATGGGTCTAAACTTCTTAAATCAGAGTATTTGACCCTTTCAAAATGGTCAAAGCCACAGGAAAGTTGGGAAAATAGAGGGATTCTTCTCCTCTCCCCAGGCTGGAAGCCCTTGAATCTCATCCTGCTGATGAATTAGAGAGGACAACAGGGTGAGTGACTCCTGGTTCTTAATTTCTCAATCCCATACCTAAGCTACAACTTGATCTCTGACCCTGGCTGATCTCCCTTCTCCCAGGGTAGCCATCTCTGTACTGTCAACCTGGCTGGCCTCTCACCCTGAGGATTTTGGCTCTGAGGTCAAGGGTCAGCTTGACCGGCTTGAGAGTTTCTTGCTTCGGACAGGGTATGCAGCAGGGGAGGGTGTTGGGGGGGGCAGCGCTGAACTCGTCCGCAACCTCCGGTCCCGGGTGGACCCCCAGGCCCCCGACCTTCCTAAGCCCCTGGCCCCCCCCGGCGATCCCCCTGCTGACCCCACGGATGTCCTGGTGTACCTCGCTGACCACTTGGCCGAACAGCTGACCCTGCTAGATGCGGTGAGACCCTGATCTCTGACCCCCATGCCCTCTTCTGACCCCTTACTAACCTCTCCTTGAGTATACATCCTTTCCTTACTTCCAACCTTGCCTGATCCAGCTCCTAGCCTCCTTTTATCTGCCCATATTTGACCTTTTCCCTTCTCCCCATGGTTGTTGCCTTTCAAACCTTACATCCTCTGGTGCCTTGGCTACCTGAGATCCTCAGACCCCTGCTATTAGAAGGCTGAACTCACTTGACTCTGAACTTTTAACCTCTGCCCTCTAGGAGCTGTTTCTCAAATTGGTCCCCTCTCAGTGCCTGGGTGGCCTATGGGGTCATAGAGACCGACCAGGACATTCTCACCTCTGCCCATCTGTCCGAGCCACTGTCACACAGTTCAACAAGGTGGCGGGGGCAGTGGTCAGCTCTGTCCTAGGAGCTACCTCAGCTGGAGAGGGGCTTGAGGAAGTGACCATACGGCCACTCCGCCCACCACAGAGGGCCCGGCTTCTGGAGAAGTGGATCCGTGTGGCAGAGGTCAGACAGGATGGGTCCTGTTGGGGACCATGATGTGAAGAGGGGTGCCACAGCTAATGCCTCTCACTGTGACCTGTGAACCACTCCCCTGCAGGAGTGTCGTCTGCTTCGAAACTTCTCTTCAGTTTATGCTGTTGTGTCTGCCCTGCAGTCCAGTCCCATTCACAGGCTTCGAGCAGCCTGGGGGGAAGCAGCCAGGTGGGTAGGATGGGGGGGCCTGGACTGGGAATGAGCATCTCTCAAGGGGCTGGGAAAGAGGGGGTAGCTGAGCCAGGCCCTCCTTAGGGTCACTGCCCTTCTCCAGGGACAGCCTTAGAGTCTTCTCCAGCCTCTGCCAGATTTTCTCAGAAGAGGATAATTACTCTCAGAGCAGGGAGCTACTCACGCAGGTAAGATCTTGGCCCTGGGTGTTTTCAGCCATCCCTGCTCCCACTCCTCCCTTACACCTCTACCACCTGTTCATGTCTCCTGTTCTGTCACTACCAGGAGGTGAAGCTGCAGCACCCTCTGGAGCCAAACTCCAAAAAGTCCCTGAGGTCTGGCTTCCGGGGTGGGGTGAGTGATTAGTGGTGAGTGGTTGTGAAGGAGTGAGAAATGTGGGGTGGGAAAGTGCTTGAGGGGTAGAAGGGGAAGGCACAGCAAGAATTCAGTTTGTTCTCTCAGGTAGCGGGGTGGGAAGTGGGAGAACCCTCAGAACATGGAAGAGGTGTCTGACCCTGCCTTCTGACCTCAGGGTGTGGTCCCATACCTTGGCACCTTCCTGAAAGACCTTGTGATGCTGGATGCAGCCTCTAAGGATGAACTGGAGGTTAGTGTATATGTCTGTTTTAATGATGTAACAAGTGGGCCCCAGGGTCAGACAGCTCTCCCTCCAGAAAGGGGCTATTAGGCGTGACAGCTGAGAACTCAGGATTCTACAGCCAGATTGGTTGGGTTCTGGCTGTTAACTTTGGCAACCTGTTTAACCTCTTTGTGCCCTAGTGCTTGACAGAAACCCAAACCAATTGTTGAGTTACTTCCAAATCGTGCTGACAGTACGTATGCAGAGTAGAAATGCACTCCATAAGATTTTCTAGGCTGTGATCTTTTGGAAGCAGATCACCAGGCCTTTCTCCTAGGGCACCTTTGGTGGGGTTTGAACTGCAAGCCTTCTGGTCAGTAGTCATGTGCTTAACCACTGAGTCAATTCTGACTTGTAACAAGTTTATAGGACAGTAGAAGTTTCCCATAGGGTTTCCTAAGATGTAATGTTTACAAAGCCAGCTGCCACATCTTTCTCCCACTGAGTGGCTGGTAGGTTTAAACTGCAGACCTTTTGGTTAGCAGTTGAGTGCTTAACCATTGGGATACCAGGCATTATATACTTTGTTAAACAAATTCTGGGACTTGGAGCAATTTCTTATCTTCCCTGAATCTTAGTTTTCTCATCTATACAGTGGACATAATTTCTGTGTCAAGTGATTAGGGCATGACAGGTGTGATGGGGAGAGGTGGGATGGGAAAGTCAACAAGGTGAGGGAGAGGCTTTCGAGTTTGGTTGCACGTGTTTGGGAGGTGGAGTATTACCTCTCTGTGGCCTGGATGGTGGTGTTGGGACTCTCACCCTACCCCATGTCTTTGCAGAATGGCTACATCAACTTTGAAAAGCGGAGGAAGGTGAGAGCAGTGCATGAGTAGAGGCTTGTTATCCCTGTCTTACTTATCTAGTGGTGTTGTAATAGAAATACCACAAGTACATGGCTTTAAAAAACAGAAGCTCATTTTCTCAGTTTAGGAGGCTAGAAGTCCAAGTTCAGGGTACTGGCACTGAGGGAAGGTCTCTGTCACTTCTGTGCCTTCTGCTCCTGGGGTGATCTTCATGTGGCTTGGCTTCTCTTCTCCACCTCTGCTGTGCTTGCTTGTTTAATCTATTTTAGATCTCACGAGATTGACTCAAAACACACCTTACACTAATCCTGCCTCATTAACATAACAAGACAACCCATTCCCAAATACGATTATAACCACAGGAATAAAACCCAAAACCAAACCCATTGCCATTGATTCCAACTCATAGCAACCCTATAGAACAGAATAGAACTGCCCTATAGTTTCTAAGGAGTGCCTGGTGGATATAGCTGACCTTTTGGTCAGCAGCTGAACTCTCAACCATTACTAATAAAGGTTAGGATATATGTCTGTTCTGGGGGGCGCATAACTCAATCCATAATAACCCCTTTCTGTGTCACAGGAAAGGAAAGGGGAAAGTCAGAGGGAGCGGGGGCGTGGGGGGTGTGTTTTGGCTCCTGCAGTCCGAGGGCTCCTTCCTAGGAGTTTGCTGTTCTTTCTGAGTTACGGCGGCTCCAGAACAAATGTCGTGGCTATGATCTCCGACCTGACCCTGATATCCAGCAGTGGCTGCAGGGGCTCCGGCCACTGACAGAGGCCCAGAGGTGACTGGCTGGGGGAGGTTGGGACCCAGAGCTCATGCTAGGTGTAGAGGAATTGGTATGCCACTTCCTGATTTCTGCCTGTTGTCCCCAGCCACCGTGTATCCTGTGAGGTGGAGCCACCTGGTACCAGTGATCCTCCTGCCCCACGGGTGCTTCGGCCAACACTGGTCATCTCACAGTGGACAGAGTGAGGGAGTCAGCAGTTGGGGGAGGTCTCTTATGGACTTACCATTCTTCTGACCCTAACAATCTCCTGCCACTCCAGGGTCCTGGGCTCTGTTGGGGGCCCCACCCCCCTTGTATCCTGGGACCGGCCTAGTATTGGGGGAGATGAGGTGCCTGGAACCCCTGCTCCTTTGCTGACTCGATTGGCCCAGGTGAGCTCTACTCCCAACTTCAACACTGAACCTGATTCTGGGTGTGTCTTCCTTAATCTCCCTGCCTTCATGCCAATCCATGTTTGTCCCTCCAGCACATGAAATGGCCATCTGTCTCATCTCTGGACTCTGCCCTGGAAAATACTCCCTCCCTGCACAGTCCAGCTGACCCTAGCCACCTTTCTCCTCCAACCTCCTCCCCTCAGCCTTCTCGAGGTCACCGACGCTCTGCCTCTTGTGGCACCCCCCTCAGTGGGGGAGAAGGAACCTCCAAGGGGACAAGATATGGGGGAGAGGGGTCTGGGCCAGGGTCCTCTGATTGCCGGATCATCCGTGTCCAGATGGAACTGGGGGAAGATGGCAGTGTCTACAAGAGCATCTTGGTAAGGCAACTCTGGCCTGAAGTAGGGTGAAGGGTAGAGCCTTGTCAGACACTAGACATTTTCCTAGGTCTGAGCAGCAGAAAAAGGAGGGAGATTCTGGTCTTAATACTGACCTTTGATTTTAGCACCCATGTTTTATTTTGATGCTTATTTCTGCATTAGCTGCAGCATCTTGAACTTTCAGTGGCCACATTAGATTTTCAGAACCAGTAACGATTTCCCCTTTGGGAAGCAGCCCTATTCTACTGAATGCTATGTGGGCTGGATAAAGGGTACAAGAACCACCACACTGGGTTTCCCTTTCCACTTTAGAAGGTTGGACACAGATAGCCTTTCTCATTTGGGGGGTGAGAAGGATGGGAAACAGAGGTCATCAGGGAGTGAATTATTGCTCTTTTGGTCTTTGTTGCTACCAGGTGACCAGCCAGGACAAGGCACCAAGTGTCATCAGTCGTGTCCTTAAGAAAAACAATCGTGATTCTGCAGTGGCTTCTGAGTATGAGCTAGTGCAGCTGCTACCAGGAGAGCGAGGTCAGAGGCCACAGGGAAAGGCTGCTTGGGAGGAGACTGTCCATCAATGGGATGCTTCCATGTCTAAGCAGTTGTGGGAAACAACTGTGCTTGTGCTTGACACCCTCCTTCTGAATCTACAGAGCTGACCATCCCACCCTCGGCTAATGTCTTCTACGCTATGGATGGAGCATCACATGATTTCCTCTTGCGGCAGAGACGAAGGCCCTCTACTGCCACAGTGGGCCCTGTCAGCAGCCCCTCTGCCTCAGGAACGCCCCCAAGTGAGGGGGGAGGGGGCTCCTTTCCCAGGATCAAGGCCACAGGGAGAAAGATTGCCCGGGCACTGTTCTGAAGAAGCAGCCCTGTTGGTTCACAGAGGTCACAGTGGTCATGCCAGATGTAGGTAGCCTCCTGAGTAGTGGCAGTCATATTGCTTTGGGACAGGAATCCTGAAAGGTGGCAATCTACCCTGGAGCAGTGAAGTGCTACTGGTTTATCAGATAGCTGTGAGGCAGAGTCCCATGGAAGCTGGTCATTTTGGTAACCATGTTGGATAACTGTACGCAGCTCCTCACCTTCTATGAATGCACCACACAGCTAAGGCTAGGAAAAAAGGTCAGTCCTGATAGCTGGCCACACCTTAGCATGCAAAGGGCCAAGGAAAGGCCTAGAAGTAGTGGGAGCGGAAAGGCCCAGAGGCTCTGAACCCGAGTGGATGGTGGGTGGCAAGAAGGAGGACTTAAGAGTTCTTTTTCCTACTGCGAGGGTTCCTAACACTGTGACAACACTAAGATAATAAACCAAAACACTACCTGGAAAAGTTCTGTCTGTGCAGTATCCATGAATTGGCCACTGGGAGTGTGGGTGGGGAGCTGGCCAAAGATAGGAGCAATGGAACAGAAAGGAGTCCAGTGTTCTCAATCCCTGTGAAGAGGTGCTAGTGAAAATGATACCCTCAGAGCAGTATGTTCCTTTCCAGCAACCTCTCCATCCTGGTCCCTGTATTACTCTTTACTAGTTTTTTTCTGTTTTTACAGAATATATTGACTGGTATGAAGAAATCCTCTAGCTGCAAATTTGTAGGAGAAAATTTTAAAAGATTGAGATGAAAGAACAGTTTTGTGGGCCAGCACACAAACTTTGAGAACTTACAACACCATAAAGCATTATATTGGGATTTTATATCAGTTTTAACTACAAACAAATTCCAAGAAGGCAGATTAAAAAGAACTAAGAGATGCCCAGGTTACTGGAAGAATGACAAGTATTCGTACCAAAGGTAGTAACCATGGTTCATCCTGAGGCCACAGGTTAGAGAATTGTCATTCTCCAGTTAAACTGATGCTCTTAACAATACGCTGTATTGTAAATACTCTGCCTGTTTCCTTGGTTGGTATGCAAACCAAGATAAGGGAATGTTGCAACAGTGCAAGCAAGAAACAAGACCTTTCAGATTTTGGTTTCAGAAAAGAAAGACTGCCTTGCAAGGAGACTCCAATTGCAAGAATATGGGCCTCAGGGAGCAATCTAAGTGGCATATAAGGTTGAAGGGGCCAGAGAAACTTGCTAGAGTGGCTGGTCAGAATATGAGTGAAGTATTTTCACATTTTATTAGCTACAGTATAGACCCTAGAGCTGCCTCATTCCCTCCCTTCCCCTTCCCCCCACCAATGGGGTCAGGCCTTTCCAGGAGCCCCTGCCTTTGCTGCCTGGGCCCGCTGGAACTCCTGCTGCAGCTGAGCAAGGGTTTCCCTCTGTCGCTCTGACTGCTTCTCCAGGTCCCGGAGCTGAGATTCGTATCGCTTACTAAGGAGAAGCAAGAAGAAGACAAACAGAAGGGGACAAAGTAATGAGAGTTAATACTGAAAGGTCTGAGGTCAAAAGAAACCAGTGGCAAAGTTGAGATCTAGGGAGGGAGGGGGATGAGTAGAGGACTGGACAATAGGGACCCACTATGCAGAGCCTCTACAGTGGTCCCTCCACAATTCTACTCCAACAGCGTCAGCTGCATCACAAGCTTCGGGACAGACTCACATTTCGGCTGTTATATAGTCCAGCCTCTTCCCCACTGTGGCCCGAGCCTCTCCCAGCTCTTGTTTGACCAGCACAGGACCCAGAAGTTTAAAGACCACGTTGGACCCATCAAGTAGGGCCAGTTCCTGAGGAAGAGGAGGGATGTACACGATCCGAACCATTGTCCCACATAAATCCCCGTCACTTCTCGACCCCCAAGTCCCAGTCCCTTACCTCCTTCACGATATTATTTTCTGTAAGTTGTGCCTCAAGCTTCTGCCGCCCTGACATGGACTTACTCAAGTCTGGGAAGTGGGAGGGAAAGACTTGATTAGAGACATCAAATGTACCACCACGCTCTCACAGTCTTAGTTAGGAGAACGGAACTGACAGAGACAAGGATGGGCCGATGGGTGGGCAGAATATTGAGGTGGGGATGACGCTACACTGAGGGGCGCAGATGGGGCAGACAAATCTTGTCAGGTATTGCTTTGGCTTATGGGTGAGTGAAGAGATTAAGGTGCGGCCACACGGACTCTGCTCTCTTACCTTTCTGTAGCTGTTGATATTTCTCCACTTCTCCCTGTAGCTTCTTTTGGATCAGCTCAGCCATAGCGCCGACGAAAACCTGGGAAAGGGGCGCTGGATCGAACGCCCTGGAAGGTATTCAAGCTTCCCTTTCTGGCCTGGCTAGCGGAACAGACAGCACTTTTGAGAAGCAGCCCCTCAGGGCACCGCAGCCTCCCCCTGTGGCGGATACGAACTCTACCCGGGCCCCACGGGGGCGGGCAAAACGAGACCCCAACCCCCGGAGCCGAAAGCCTACCCTACTCACGCTCACCCCTCAGAATTACTGACCCCGGAAGTAAACAAGGAATGCTGGGAAAAGATGGCGTAGGACGCTGCCTTTTGAGGCATGCCGGGACATGTGGTTCTGATGTACTTACTGAGTGCCGTTCGGCTAAAACGACTAAGAAGGTTTTAAGCAAGATGAGAAAACTAAAGACTGAAAAAGCAACTTCACCGTTACTTGGTCCCAGGATTTACTTTTCTTTCATACACAATGACATTGTTACTAGAGCAAAATCTACTGTTTGAGATTGCAGTGTCACGGACAACCAACACTACTGCCGTGGAGTGCTGATAGCCAGGACTGCCCCGCCCCTCAAGGGACAGCTCACCCTCACCCAAGATGGCGCCTGAAAGACTTCAGACCTAGTACTGCCCTGATTGGGCGAGAATTAGAGGACTTCCGGGACTTGCCGAAGCGTCCGTGGGACAGCTGAGAGGAGTTTGCACGTGGGTCATTTGGTGGGCTTGATGGAGACTGCCCCCCAGCCAGGTGGGAATGTCCCGCCCAAGAAGAACAAAGTTCAGTCCAAGAGAAAGGTAGAGGCCTGTCTGGGGAAGGAAGGGAAGTTTTTAGCTGCCGGGTGCTGGGGAACTGGGGCCTTGGGTAGACGGTAGCAGAGCATCAAGCCCTCTGATGTCCCAGTAGAAACCTCGGCGGTACTGGGAGGAAGAAGAGACCTCTTCGGCCGCTGCCAGAGCCTCCCCAGGACCCTCTCGTAGTAAGAAGAAGAAACAGGATCTCCGTCCCCAGAGAACAAAGAGCACTCATATCCAAAAGAAGTCTAGAATCTCCAAGAACCGCCAGGTTACGAAGAAATCCCGAGAACGTAGGAATTCGATACCCCAGCGTACTTTGTCTGGGGTAAGACTGGGGCTCGATGGAGTCGTGCAGCAAGGCGCCCTTTGCTTTGAGGGTGCGAGTGTGGGTCAACCAGAGCTTGTCTGAGAATCCCATTCTCGGTGGCACAGGCCCAGGACCCGTTCCCAGGACCCGCCCCAGTTCCTGTGGAGGTGGCCCTGAAGTTCCGTCGAATTGACAAATCCAAAAAGGTGAGGACCAGTTGGAAAGTGGAGAGTGACTGAAGGCAGAAGGTGTGTGGGTGAGTTGGATAGAGGCTGGGACCGCTGATTTTCTTGTAAGGCGCTTATTCTGTGGTTCTTTCTCCATCCTTTTGTGGCCCACGCATGTATAGCTACTACATGCTAAGTCCAAAACTCGAAGCCGACTTGAAGTGGCTGAAGCTGAGGAAGAGGAAAGCACTGTCAGGGCTGCTCGTTCTGAGCTGCTGCTTGCTGAGGAACCTGGGTAAGTGGGTCCGAATCTGGGCTTCCCAGGCCCTTTCTTTATGTGACTCCCCTTTCTCATTTTTGTGTGTGTGTTAGGAAGCTTTATTGCAGTCCTAACCTTCTCTTGCAGGTTTTTGGAAGGGGATGATGGGGAGGACACAGCAAAGATACGTCAGGCTGACATCGTGGAGGCTGTGGACATTGCCAGTGCAGCCAAAGTGAGCCTGAGGGTGGGGAAGGGGTCTGTGGATGTACTGGTGATGCAAGACAGAAGGACATGGGGACTAGAAGAGAGACTTGCTGAAGAGAGCCTATTCTTTCTTGATTTTTTTCTGTCTTTCCTTTTCCAGCACTTTGACTTGAATCTACGTCAGTTTGGACCGTACAGGCTGAATTACTCTCGAACTGGGAGGTAAAGTAGAATTCCAGTAATACATTTGGGCTGTTGACAAGGGGAGGTGATTATGGCTTGTCTGGATGTGAGGGTGGGCATCTGCAGTTAACATCTCCAGCTGGAGAGGAGGGTCTGACATGGAGCATATCTCAAATTGTGTGAGTTAGTGTGTTCCCCTGCACTGATTCCCTGTCTGTCCCCAATCTTTCAATAGACACCTGGCTTTTGGAGGGCGTCGGGGTCATGTGGCTGCCCTTGACTGGGTAACAAAGAAGCTGATGTGTGAGATCAATGTCATGGAAGCTGTGCGGGACATCCGGTCAGTGGCTTTCCGTTTAGTAGTCAGTGGGGCCCAGACACCCCGTCCCTGATTTACTGACAGCCTGTAACCCTTTTACTATTGAGTGTCCAGGTTTCTGCACTCAGAAGCATTGCTTGCTGTTGCTCAGAACCGATGGCTTCACATCTATGACAACCAAGGCATAGAACTTCACTGTATCCGCCGCTGTGACCGTATCACGCGACTTGAGTTCTTGCCGTTCCACTTCCTCCTGGCCACAGCTGTGAGTGGCTGTGGATCACAGGGACCGGGTGGCAGCCCTTGGGAAGGGGGCTCTTCCTCTGAACCCCCAGTGTAGGGAGGCCAGAGGATAATCAGGACTTGGTCATTTTCATTCTCTCAGTCAGAGACAGGGTTCCTGACCTACCTGGATGTGTCAGTGGGGAAGATTGTGGCAGCTCTGAATGCTCGGGCTGGACGCCTTGATGTCATGACTCAGAACCCATATAATGCCGTCGTCCATCTTGGACACAGTAATGGTCAGTCTGTGGCTCAGCTGTGATTATGTGACCATCCAGACCTGTTTTTCTTCTATATTTGTATTTCAGACAGCTCTAAAAATTGCCTGTTATCTCCCTCTCTTGTTATCTTTTGGACTTGGGTCCCCATCTTTTCTGGGCATAATTGTCTCAGCATACAGTCTGTAAGTTTAAAGCTCTTTTCCTGTGACTTTCAGGTACTGTGTCTTTATGGAGTCCAGCTGTGAAAGAGCCACTGGCTAAGATTCTCTGTCACCGTGGTGGGGTCCGGGCTGTGGCCGTAGATTCTACAGGCACGTAAGTTACTTGGTGGGGGCATGAATTACTGAGGGTAACATTTGGGTAGAAAGATATATTACTATACCTTAAGGAACACAGACTGAAGCCAGCATGCCTGGGTTTTAGTCCTCTTGTTGCCAGTTGCCAGCTGTGTCACTGTGGACATGTTACTTAGCCCCTGTCTGCTGTAATTTCCTCACCCCTAGATTGGGGATCTGAGTGTCTAGCTCAGGGATCAGCAAACCTTTTCTGTAAAGGACCAGCTGGTAACTGTTTTAGGCTTTGAAGGCCATGAGGCAAAATCAGGGACCTTATTTTAGGTACTTAATTAGCAAGAGAGAAAGCAAATTACCACAATTTTATTTAGTGATTAAACTCAAGGTACAGTTGATAACTGAGTACAGGATTATGTAATACAACCAGAATGTCAGCAGTTCAAATCCACCAGGCGCTCCTTAGAAACTCTACAGGGCAGTCCTATTCTGTCTGTAGGGTCACAATGAGTTGGAATTGAATCAAAGGCAGTGGGTTTTCTTCATTATGTAGTACAGGTTTACTAATCAGAAGAATTGGATTCTCTGAGGATAGCATTTTGCTCAATGGAGGTTCAAAGTTACTTTCCCAGATCATCAAACTTGATTGCAAATGTTCATCGGATAATGCTGATCTGCAGAGATATGATGCATTTTGTTTTTAAGAACAGCTTTTTACACAGATAGGTGATGAGACAGGTTGTATGTGAGGCATTTTAATTGCTGTCAGGTTATGACCATGTCACTGACTTGTAGGTGCCCTGAGCAGCAGTGTAAAGCAGTGAGAGGAGCATATATGGTCTCTGGGGCATAGACTAAACAGATGAACCTTTCTGTGTTTCATTAAAACTTATTTGTGAATGTTGGAATTTGAACTTCATATAATGTTGACTTCTTACGTTATTGTTTTTTATTTTTTTAATCATTTAAAAATACAACAACTATTCTTTGCTTGTGGGCCATACAGAAATAGACAGATTTGGCCCATGGGCCGTAGCTTTCCCTCGTCTAGCTCATAAAGCTGTTGTAGATGTTAAGTGAGTTAAAGCACATAGAAAACTTAGCATTTGGCGTAGCAAGTAGGGAGCACTGCCATTATCATTGTAAAGATGATTGCTTGTATTTAAGTACTGGCTGGGATGTGACAGGTGGGGTGATGTGTATACTTTGGATGTCTGCTGGTCCTTAGATAGTAGTTGCATTTTTTTCTAGCTTTTTTGTACTGCACGCGCACACACACACTCAGGGATCAGCAAACCTTCTCTGTAAAGGACCAGCTGGTAACTGTTTTAGGCTTTGAAGGCCATGAGGCAAAATCAGGGACCTTGTTTTAGGTACTTAATTAGCAAGAGAGAAAGTAAATTACCACAATTTTATTTAGTGATTAACTAAAAGTTCCAGTGTGTTTTCCTGCATTTGAGTTTATTTTTTCAGGCACCCTCTGAGCACCTGCTGTACACTGGCTCTGTGCTGAGGTTCTGGGGATAATAAGGATTAATTGGCTCTGGTGGGCTGTTTCCTTGAAACCGTGTTTACAGAAATGAGTGGCAAGCTGTAGTTTATGGAACCCTGGGGGAAAGGAACTCTGGTGGCACAGTGGTTAAAGTGACTGACTGCTAACTGAGAGATCAGCAGTTTGGAACCGCCAGCAGCTCCACAGAAGAAAGATGTAACAATCGGCTTCCATACAGATTTACAGCCTTGGAAACCCTGTGGGGTCTGTCTGGGTCAGAGTTGACTCATTGGCAGTGGGTGGGACTAGGGGAATGACTGTCCAGGGGATGAGTTTAGTTTCCATTCACTTGTCTTCAGTAACCCCAAAGTTAATGTGTCCATTGCTAGATGGGTTTTTCCACTCCCAAGTTTCCTCCTTGCCTGCTGTCTTTGGCATTTTCCTGTCACCCACAATCTGCCTTCTCCCTTGACTCCTCAAGTTTACTCACTACACAAGGCTGCATGTTCTTCAACCATCAGTCAGCAGTAGCAGACATCAAAAGCACCATGATTGAGTGCTCGCTGGGTCCCCAGGTACTTGATGCTTTCTTTGCCAACACTACTTCATCACTCTTCACATCCTCCTTCGAAGTCCGGGCCCCTCTCAAGTCTTTCCATCTGTCCTTGCTGTCTTCTGTGGGCATGAGTGATTCTCACAGCCAGTTCCTGTCTCCATTTCTTACTCCCTCTCGGGCATCCTGGTTGCTGTTGTCAGACCCCACAAGTTGTTCTCCTCTTTTTACACTTCTGCTCAGGAATTTTCTGCATCAAGCATAAACTGCATAACTATTGTTACACTGAAAGAAAGTAAGAAACTAACGCACAAATAGATCCAGTGGTCACCAATTTACAAGAGCCTTCTGGGTGCTTGGACTCCCTTAGCCTTCTGGATTCGTATCTTTGTGGACAGACGGTTTAGCTATGGCCTTATTACTCTATATCTGTGCCAGCCTGGCACTAGGAGGGTAGAGCAGCCTGTGGCTGTCTACCTTTTGTGGGCCACTGGGCCTATGTAGTTGGCCCTCCTTGGACTGTCTGGGTCAACTGCTCCTGTGCTTAGGGTATATTCAGTTCACTGAGTCCTGAGTTGGTCAGCACCTTGATGCTGAATAGCCTTGGTCCTGCATCTCACACCCATTCCTGCTGATAATGGGCACCTCAGGAGCTTCTCAGACAAGCCATAAGGGGTCCAGGGAGGGCCACGAGCGCATGTTCTTGAGTTGTTCACCAAAGGGTGTGAACCTATATCCCGGAAACCCTCAGTGATTCCTAGTTTGAGCTGGGTGGCTTTTCCCTCTGTTGGATTTGGCCTGATTGTCCTGTAAAAAGGTATCCATTGGGGTCTGTATTTGATCACATCAAGAGTCTCTGCATATAGACTGTCCTAAGTCCCCTCCTTCTGTGTTCACAGCCAGGGCAAGAAAGTGAAGTCCTTGGCCCCACGGTGAACATACATCCCTGGTTGGCTGGTTCCCCCCTTCAGCATCCCTCTCACAGAAACTATGTGAACACAGATATTCTAACTTCTAAAAGTAAACAACTTAGGCAGACTCCTTGAGTGATTTGGTCACCAACTTTGCCATCCTTGCTTCCGGGGAAAGGGAAGGGAGGGATGGGGGCCATCTGGCACATTAATCTTTTCTTCCTCAGTGAGTTTTCTCACGTTCATGCAGTCTTCAGCCTGAACTTTGTTATTGTCGGAGAACAGCAATGTTGGCATAATGAGCTGAGTCCTCAGTTTGACTACAGAGAGCTGCTACAGTTTGTCTCTTCCCAGTTTTCCTGACTGTATTTGCCACCAATCCTGAAAACAAACCTCTGTCTCCATCTTAGTGCATACACACTATTAACTCACTCACACCTTCTATACCTTTGGTTTTCTTGAGAGTTGCTTAGCATGGCTCACTCTCACCTTTCCTTCGAAGCCCTCCCTGACTAGTTGATCTTTCCCTTTGCCGAGCTGCTCTGCTGCCCTGTCAGTGCAGTGAAATGCGCCATTCTCCACTTGTTTCATGTGTCTCGAGAGAGCAGTAGTGTTAGTAGAAGAGGACAGTAAAGAAACAGGTTTGGCCAGCGTTCCAGCTCTCTGACTTACCCTGGATTCTCTTCTCCAAGCTTCAGTTTCCTTTTCTGTAGAAGGGAAATAAAAATGCCTTGTTAAGTGAGGCTTCGCAGAGAGGAGGCCTGTGAATTGTTGAGCTTGATAGTGGTGGTGATGGCGATTAGTCTTTCTGTCCTGTCAGACTCAATGCTGGGAGGACAGAGGCTGTGTCTTCTGTGAATTGAGAGTTGGTCACAGGACTGCTCAGTAAACCCATACTGACTAGTTGATTCTTCCTCTCCCTTCTAGGTACATGGCCACTTCTGGCCTAGACCACCAGCTGAAGATCTTTGACCTGCGAGGGATGTTCCAGCCTGTGAGTGCTCGGACCCTGCCCCTTGGAGCGGGACACCTGGCCTTCTCCCAGCGGGGACTGCTGGCTGCAGGAATGAGCGATGTGGTCAACATATGGGCAGGGCAGGGCAAGGGCAGCCCACCCTCTCTGGAGCAGCCGTACCTCAGCCACCGGCTGTCAGGTCATGTGCATGGCCTTCAGTTCTGCCCCTTTGAAGATGTGCTGGGAGTGGGGCACAATGGGGGTATCACCAGCATGCTGGTTCCTGGTGAGTGGACCAGAGAAGGAGGTGCAAAGTGAAATGAACTATGGATGAAGTTTGGGTGGGCCTGGGACAGCAGACTGAGGGGTTAGCTGGGCTGGAGTTGGTCAGCTGCATTCGTCCTCAGGGTTCTGTGCTCCTCCCTCCTTCCAGGGGCTGCTGAGCCCAACTTTGATGGCTTAGAGAATAACCCATACAGGAGCCGGAAGCAACGCCAGGAGTGGGAGGTGAAGGCCCTGCTGGAAAAGGTGAGGCTGTGCCTACGTGTTGTTTGGGGCCGGCTCTAAGGAAAGCATTCTTAGTACTTTCACACTAGTGGCATTCAGCACCCTGCCTGGCTTGTGTCCCTCTTGGGTGCCATCTTCCTGTGTGTGACTCCATACGTATTTTTTGTTCCTCTGTGACATCCCCAGGTACCTGCAGAGCTCATTTGTCTGGACCCAAGGGCCCTGGCAGAGGTCGACGTTGTCACTTTGGAACAGCAAAAGAAGGAGCGAATAGAGAGGCTGGTGCGGAGCACGCCCCTGCATGCCCACCCCTGAACACCCCACTCCTCACCCCTGTATCTTCTCCCTACCACACACCTGTCCCCAGAAGTGTGGCACAGCAGGAAAGTGCTGCCACAGTTTCTTGCCTTGAGGCTATCAGAGATTTCACTCCTGTCCCTTCCTCAGGGCTATGACCCGGAGGCCAAGGGTCCCTTCCAGCCAAAGCCAAAAAAGAAAGGCCGCAGCTCCACAGCCAGCGTAGTAAAGAGAAAGAGGAAGGTCATGGACGAGGAGCACAGGGTGAGAGCATTGGTAGGATGGGTAGGGTGGGCCAAGCCACCCCAGGGCTGCACCTTCCTGTTTTGCTTGTGTCTCTTGCCTTGCCACTTCTCACCATGCCCCCACGTCCTCCTCTCAGGACAAGGTCCGGCTGAGCTTGGAGCAGCAGCAGCATAACCAAGAGAAGAAGACCAAGCCCACAGGGACCCGACCATCTGCCCTGGACAGATTTGTGCATTGAGTCTGGCCTCAAGGTGGCTCAGAACAACAGACTTCCCAAGATCATCTGTGGAGAAATGACCCTGTTCCCAGGAATGAAGAGGGGGTGGCAGTGTGCCCCTTCCAACCAGGGTAGACAGCTGCATCCTGGGGTAGGTTGGTATTAAAAAAGAAAACAATTTGTCAGATAGTGTCTCTGGATTATCTTGTAGCCCTGCTCACCTCCCCTTTGCCTAGAATGGCGCTATCTAGAATCAGAGGTCATGGGGTCTGCATTCCCTTCCACCCCATACTGTGTGGCTGCTGTGATCTTAGCCCTGCCTTTTAAGAGCCTCAGAAAGTCTTGTCCTCCCTCTGGCATGTCCCTGAAGATATCTTTCCCTTCCAGCAGGGCCTGGCAGCCTCTGGGACTTTCCAGTTGGTGTTCTGGGAGCTCTGGTGAAGAAAATACTATACTCAAGAGGCAAAGAAACAAAAGTTTATTGAGGAGCTCATGCTCCTCAGCTGCCTTGACTGGAGAGAACCATTGTGTTTTTTGCTATCCCTGATGTCCATCTTTGAAGCTGGCAGGCCAGGCCCCTGGGTTTCTCGTACATCCCTTTGCCTGCAGTGTCAGGCTGAGGAACTGACATGGGGAAGTGGGCCTGCTGCAGCCAGCTAAGACCGCCACATCAGGCCCGGGAGAGAAGGTCCTGCAGGTGCTTGACTCCCGCAGTCTCTCTTTTGTGGCCCCAGGCACACTCAGCTGTCAAGCCAGGCTATTACCCGACACCGCAAGATACCCAGGACTCTTTGCAGCCACGAGCAGAAAGGTGCAGTCTTTTCTCCATCAGGGCTGTCCACCAGTTCCCAGGCCTGTTGCATCATCTTGGGGTCCAGCCTATGGGATGTCAGCAGGAATTTTCCATAGCAGCATCGGTCAAGAGGGTAGTGGGTGGCACCAGCCAGCTTCACACAATGGGTTGGGGTGAGGCCTCCTCGACGAGCACTTACCCCCACAAAGACATCCTCCAGTGGCAGAGGGGGCGCCCGACTGGCCACCCTCAGGATGAGCTGCACAGCAGAAGCAGATAGCACATAACCTGTGCCTGAGGCATAGGGTGGAAAGGGGCCCCAGGCCACAGGCCACTGCTGTTCAGACACTTGGTGCCGGCCCCCTGGTGTTCTAGAGGGGTATACCCGCCAGTGCACGCGTCCCAGGTACAGCAGAGGCACAGGCTCGCTCCCCAAAATCTGGCCCCCTAGTTCGTGCTCATGTCCAATCTCAGCTGTGCTCTGGGCATCCGTGCCACTTTCCCATTGTTCCCAACGGCCCCCTCGCCGGACCAACTCTGAAACCAGTTCGGGGACATTGACGTACACATCATCGTCCGTCTTGAGGATGTAGCGGGCCGTGGGACAGTGCTTGTTGGCCCAGTTCAGCCCGCTAAGGGTTTTGAGGGTGAGATTGCGGTAAGAATCCTGGAAAGCCGCCTGCAAGATGTCTCCTTGGGCCGCAGCCTCCCCTGCCAGGCCCCTCCCTTGTTGGCTCCAGGTCGGCTGTGGCCGGATAGGCTCCCCCAGCAGGAAGAGGGTCTGTACTCTCAGACCCCTGGCCTCGCGCAGCCCACCCCATGAGGCCCGTATGGCGTTCCTTTGATGCAGATTTTCGGGGGCGGTGCACACCAAGATAAGCAGAAAGGGAGGGGCGCCGGGTCCCCGGCACGCTTCCACATTGGGGATCAGAAAGCGAGGCAGGGCTGGAGGAGGCCCAGGCGAGGCAGGGGCGGGCAGCAGGGAGGGGAGCGACAAGCTCAGCAGCTCCTCCCCGAGGCCTGAGGGCCCAAAGAGGATCCAGGCAACGACTAGCAGGAGGGACGCGAGGAGGAGGAGGAAGCGGCGGAGGAGGCGGAGGGACATGATGCGGAGGTCAGACGGGTCTGTGAGGCCAACGGAAGGGCCGTTGACGAGGCCAGCGCCCCCTGGCCCCAGTCACAGCTGCGCGCAGGGAGGGGCGGGCTGTGTGTAGCCGAGTACCACCGCTGAAGGGGAGATGATGCCAAGACGTGGGAGAGTCCAAGTGGCAACCGCCGCTGCGGCCGCGGTCCGGTTACCTGTCGAAGCGGTGCTGCTGCCCCCCACGCCTCTCTCCGCGGCTGCCCGATTACTGCGCCCACCACCCCTCCCCAGCCAGATCCCGGGAGGATGTTGCGCTACGTTTGCGAGGCCTCTGCCGGAAGCTGCTTAACGCAGTAGCGAATCCGGAGGATGTTAAGCCGTGTTCCTGAGGCCTCTGCCGGAAACTTATCAAGAGCTGGGCAGTATCTGGGGGTCGGTGGGGATGGTGTGGCCCTACACAGACCCTGTGACGGTAGCACCACGACCGAGGGCGGCCTTAATAGATTGGCGGCTTATCCCTCCCCCAGAGCATACACTTGCTGCATCTCCCTGCCAGGACCCAGGTCTCCTGGGTCACCAAAATAGGTGACTATTTGGCCTCGTCCGTAAATCCGACTTGCCCATGTTCTGATTTTGTGAACACTGCGTCAACTGCACACCCACACCCTACCCAGAAACTTGTGCTCCCCTTCAAGGCTGGGACTGGTTGTTCATTTCCCACAGGAACTCATACCCTGGTCACCTTACCAAAAGGTTGTTTCAGGTAAGGGTGTTGGCATAGGGGATGCTACTACCTCTGCTAAACCACAGGGTCAGCCAGGCACTCCATGGAAACTCTGTGGGGGAGTTTTACTCTGTCCTATGGGGTTGCCAAGAGTTGGACCTAACTTGACAGCAGTGGTGGGGTTTTTTTTGGTTTGTTTTTTTATGGACAATCTTTAGTTAAATAGCTACAAAGGACCAAATGACCAAAAGGACTTGGATCCACCCCAAAGCCAAAAGTCCCTTACCAGTGTCACTAGAAGAATAGACAGAACCACAAAGAAGTTAAGATGTATAAACTATTTATTAATAGCAAGGCCTACAGACTATTTCTTCTTGGACACACCCACAGTGCGGCCACGACGGCCAGTAGTCTTGGTGTGCTGGCCTCGAACACGAAGGCTGCAAGTAAGAAAGAGAAGGGTACCAGGTCACACAAAGCACAGAGGTCTGGGAGAAAAGACACAACACTAGGATTCAAGATGCCGTTTAGGAGCAGGCAGGGAGATGACATCCCCCCCAACCCATCCCACTCACCCCCAAAAGTGGCGCAGCCCTCTGTGGGCACGAATCTTCTTCAGCCGCTCCAGGTCTTCTCGGAGTTTGTTGTCCAGACCATTGGCCAGGACCTGGATTTAGAAAGAAGGGACAGAGCCATGTTTTACACTCCACCTCCACTGCTTACATTCTAATGGGATCCCCCCTCAACCTCTTTCCATTATTAATACAAACCTGACTGTACTTCCCATCCTTCACGTCTTTCTGTCTGTTCAAGAACCAATCTGGAATCTTATACTGGCGTGGATTCTGCATAATGGTGATCACACGCTCCACCTGTCAAGTGGCACAGGGTCAGATCCAGATGCCCGCTCCCAGCTACACCCCAACCCACAGCACCCACCTCCCTGTCCTCACCTCATCCTCAGTCAGCTCTCCTGCTCTTTTGGTGAGGTCGATGTCTGCTTTCCTCAACACCACATGAGCATATCTTCGCCCCACACCCTGAGGTAAAAGTTTGGTAAGAATTACGTCTGTTTGGTTTCTTTCAGTACATACAGGAAAAGCTTTACGTGTTTTATGTGCTTTATGTGTTTCCTATCACCCTTCCCAATTCAGTAACACAAAGTCTAGCCGCTCTAGTATAAAGGAAAAAACAATTCTGTTCAGGGCCAAGGCTGGACCATGAAGAAGGAACCCAGCAGCTAGCCCTGAGAGCAGATGGTCCCACGCTGTCCAGAGCACTGTGAACAAATGTTGCCTGACACTGCTGCAACAAGGGTGGTGGTGATTCCTCACTGTGGAGCACAGGGTCTGGCTTTCAGCACTGAAATAAGAACACGATCTTGCCAGTTAAAAAGCTGCTCAAGGTCTCTGAGGGTCAGTTCTCTGGGCAGGCCACCACATGCCCATGTTTTCCAAGATCACAAATTTTTCAGTGCCCAGAGGGAAGCATACCAAATTAAACTCGATACTGATGCTTCCCCTAGTGGCATGGCACCAGCACATGTACCCCTGCCATCTGAACTCACAAACCAAATACGGACAGTAAAAGATGGCACTTTCTCCCTGTGAGAAAACAGGAAACCAATTTGTCTGGAGGTTTCTTAAGAGACCAGGGATGTAAGTATCTCTCAAATTTACCAAAATGCCTGCAGATGAAATGAGATTCACTTCAAAATGGGTAGGGGTTTAGGTGGTAAATGCATAGGGTTTAATTATACCCTTGTATGTTTCAAATGTTTAGAATTTTCAATAACCAAGTTTTTGACGTTGCTGTCAAGCAAATATTTTGAAGGCTCTTTCCAGATTCTAGGTCCCGGCTTGTCAGCCAGTTAAATCCCCTCTTCTCTGCCCTAAGAAGACAACTTTCTCTTCTATCAGTACATTGCAGAGACCATCACTTTCCCTGAAGGACATGGACTATATAATGGAAGAGCAGAGCAACTTAACTATACTTCTCTTTAAGGATACAACCAGCATTTGGATGCAGATAGGTGATCTCCCAAGGACTCACATCTTAAATTATTTTATTAATTTCCATACTGGGCAGAGAAGTTGTTAATGTGACTGACACCTGCATTTAAAAATAAATATTAAAAGGTTCTGTAAGTGTTACAGGATAACTGGCATTTTGGTGAGATGAGTTCCTAAAAAGGCCAGCCATGGCTACCCTTAAATCTACTCTGACCCCTTCCAAGTTTCCAAATACCCTCCAAATGACAATTATAATCCTCTTGTAGAAGGAGGGCAGAAAACCAGCCTTAAAGAATATCCACAGAAAAACAAACAAAAACCACAACTTGAATGGCAACACACAAGGAAAAAAACTCACAGCATAAAATAACCTTGCAGGGTACATACTACATGTTTTACCAATGCCACCAGTGGCTCAGACTCATAGCCACCCCATGTTATCAAACTAAACTCTGTGCCACAGTTTTCAATGACTGATTTTTCAGCAGGTCAGACCTTTCTTCTGAGATGATGCTGGGTGAACTCGAACCTCTGACCTTTCAGTAAGCAGCCAAGCCCTTACTTAACCATTTGGACTATCCAAGGACTGCAGGATTTGTGTCATGGATTTAACTGTGTTATTCCCCGAAATCTGTTTCCATTTAGCTATGTCGTGAGATGTTCCTCATTGCTGTAAATCCTGCCACAGTGATGTTAAGGAAGGAGGGTGGGCAGCAGCTCTGTTTTATGTAGTCTTTTAGGTAGTCTCTTGAGATACAAAGGAAAAGAAGCTAGGAAAAGATTTGGGGATGTCATGCCACCAAGAGACAAGTGCTGGAAACTGACAAGGTCCCCAAGTTTTAGAAGCTTCCTGTCAAGGAAACGACTGACAACGCTCTTCCTCCAGAGCCAGCACAGAAAGACTTAAACCTTTGAGCTGACAATCTGAATCTGAATTTTTAACCTAATGGACTATGACAAAATAAAGTTTTTCTTTTTTAAAGCTCAATCACTTGTGGTATTTATTACAGCAGCTCTAGATGACTAAGACAATCTATAATGCTAGCTGCATTTGGTCAGCTCCCAACTCCTGGTAACTCCATGCACAAAGGAAGATACACTACCCAGCCCTGTACCATCAATGCAACTGGTTGTGATCCACAGGGTATTCACTACCGTATTACGGGAAGTATTATCTCCAGGCCTGTCTTCCAGAGTCCATCTTAGTCTGGAAGCTCCGATGAAGCATGTTTAGTATCATTAACACGCAACCCTCTAATGACAGTTGAGGGAGGTGTGGTAGCTGCTCAAGGTTCTAGCCAGGAATCAAACCCAGCTCTCCCACATGAAGCTGGGAGAATCCTGCTACTCAACCACCAAAAACCCCACAGTAGAATATAATTACCTCTCAATATATATACCCTCTTCGTATGTCATCTTCCATTTTTTAGCCTTCTGTGGCTAGCTGTGTTTTTGAGGAATCCCCTTTCCATATTCAAACCTCCCCCTTTGCTGTTTAACATCCTTCAAATTTCTGGCCATGATCCCTAACAAAGGACCGCCTCCAGGCTTTAATTCTTTCACCAAACGATGAAGTAGCTGGCTTTCCTGGCTCTTCACACAATTAACAACTTCAGTAAGCAGAGATATCTAAGAATAGCCTTTCCCAATGATAGCAGGGCACCAGGATCCCCCTGTAAGACTCCTCGTCACAGGCTACATACCTGAAAACGCATGGAAAATTTTCCATGGGTTCTAATTTGACTACAAAGATTATGACACATATTTAACAAATCAGTATCAAACTGAGAATGCAGTTCATAGAAGTATCCTATTAACTGTGCTCATCTTACATTTACAAACTTTAGGCTGATGACAATAGACATTCAGTCTTTACAGTGCTTTATGTTTTTTGTGAGATCTCCAATAGAAGCTTTAAGCTTCCACTGCACTCAACTGAGAAAACCCTGATGGCATAGTAGTTACGAGCTACAGCTTCTAACCAAAAGCCTGGCAGTTTGAAGCCACCAGGTGGTGCCTGGAAATTCCATGGGAACTGAGTTTTACTCTGTTCCACTGGGTTGCTATGAGTCAGAATCTACTCAATGGCAATTGGTTTTATGGGTACCCAACTGAAGTAGCTCTAGTAACAGTGCTTTAAAGCACTGGGGTGATCTGACCCCATGAGCTGTTCAGTGGGAAAAAGATGTTGTCAGTCTGCTTCCTTAAAAACCTACCACCTCAGACATAAAAGCTGTTACAGAAAATGTTCTGCACTCCACTTTGATGAGTGGTATATGGGTTTTAAGAGCTAACAAGTGGCCATCTAAGAAGCATCAACTGGTTCCAACCCACTTGGAACAAAGGAGAATGAAAGACATAAATGTTACAAGGAAAAGATTGAGCCCAAGTGACAGAAAGGGCAACACAATCCAGAGACTACACCAGCATGAGACCAGAAGAACTAGATGGTCTCTGGCCACCACCAATGATTGCCCAAACAGGGAACACAACGCAGTCCATGATAAAGCAGGCAAAAAACGGGGTCACAAAAAACCGAAACCCGACTATCTGACAGAGTGAAGGGTCCATGGAGGACCCAGTCCCCCGGGCTGTTAGCCCAGAACTAAAGCCATTCCTGAAGCAAACTCTTCATACAAAGATTGGACTACACATAAAAAGATACTGGCAAAGAGTGTACTTTTTGGTTAAGCAGATACATGAGACTAACTTGGCAGTTCCTGTCCAAGGCAAGATGAGAGGTCAGGGGGACAGGAGCTAGTTGACTGGACATGGAAAATGCAGAGTGGAAAGCAGTGTGCTGTCACAAGGTAGGGAGAGCAGTTCAAGTTACACAGCAATGTGTCTATAAGTTTTTGACTGATTAACTGGGACTGTGAACTTGCACTTAAAGGACAGTGAGTCTTTACAGTCTAAAAAACCCCATGGGTCACTACGAGATGATGGCAGCGGGTTTGGTACTCAGTGGAAAACAAGCAAGTCAAGTGGTGGACAAAAAAAAAAAAACAAACAGATAATCTGACAAACCCTTTTAAATCAACAGCTTCAAGATGGTTGGTAGGGCCAGCCAAGGTACACTCCCTTCCACCATGGGTATCTCTGTGGAGGTAAGGTATCTCCAGTACCACTGATTCTGTAACACTGAATGAGCATCAACACAGGAAAGGGTAGGGGGGTTGCAACCAAGACTGGCTTGGCACTGCCCCCACCGTGTCATGAGTATTGAGAGACAAAGAAGACACTCAAGTGTTTCTACAAGTAATTATAAATGACAGACTCTCCACATCCAGAAGCTTGGGTGAAAATAGTTATCTAAGCCTGCATTTATTAATTCTTACAATAAGCTTTCACCTAGAAAAAGACACTGAATTTCACCTCTGCAACCAAGTAAATCTCCTGTTCACATCTGGGGATGAACCCACCCCAAAGGTGTATTTCTCCACATCTGCCAACTGTTGCCACAGCTACTCACCCAAGATGTACAACAATCATGCAGTTTTCAGGACATAATTTAACAGAAACGGCTGTGGTTATGACATACTATGAGACAGAAACCCCAAGCTGAAGGTCAGAAGATAGCTTTAAGTCACTTCAGTGAATTCATTTAGTCGACAACCATATCCGGCACCTTCACTCAAGTGAGTTTGACCTTAGACCCCTCTTTGGCTTTCACCACTTACCTTTCCTGGTAAAATGTGGTTAAGAGATTAGTCGCCCCCTTCATTTTTTTTTTAACACTCAGGAGCCAATGTGATCTGGATGTTTCCTCGTCTTTGTCTCCTTTTTAACTTGGGTCTGAACAACTCAAGTCTCATTTCTAATTTCTACTTCGTACTCTACTTTACCTTAATGGCAGTGATGGCAAAGGCTATTTTCCGCCGCCCATCGATGTTAGTGTTGAGTACTCGCAAAATGTGCTGGAACTTCTCGGGGATCACTAGAGACTGATTCAAAGAGATTGGGGAGAGAAGACACTGTGAACCACCATCAAATCACAAGACCCTTAAAGGAGAATAATCTCAAACAGCAACGTAGGTTTGCCCCACTGGGAGCAGTGATCCCCTTCTTCACAGCAAACTCCTCAGTCCTACAGACAGCATGAACATGAACCATTTAAGCACAGAAAAAAACAACTTCTGGAGTAGGCGCAGGTGTCCTGCCATGCCCGAAAGTATACTCTGTAGAAGATGTCGCTGGTCCCCACACGCGCCTAAACCTTTCGTTGCTTTCACGCGTCCAAAGAATGACCCTTCCTCGGGTCCTCCTCCCCAGAACTGGAAACCTTTGGTCATCCATTCTCAGGGGCGCAATCCAAGGATCCACACAGAAAGTTGCAGGCCCCTGGGACAAGTCGTTCTCGGCCTTCTGAAAGCAGGCTTTCCCCACCCCGGTTCCGATGCAGCAGGATCCCAACCCGGATTCTAAACTTACCATGGCGGCGGCGAAATCGGCGGCGTGTAGGCCTCCGGTGGAAGAGAGAGCGGACGTGACGTATAATGCTTATATATCGTTGTAGCGGAAGGGGCGGAGCTATCTAGGAGGCGGCCTTCCCGAAAAGCTTCTGCACAGACTGATTACACTTCTGCAGAGCTGGTTTGAGCTCCACAACTTCCGGTGGTGTCTACTCTTTACTGTCCGTAAAGCTCATGGATGCGACGGCAACGAAGGTTCCGGGATGAAATTGTACGAGACTTATACAGTCTCATTTGCGCTTAGGTGAAGCAGCTAGTTGACAGGGGAAGGTTGAAGGTAAACAATTTTAACTCAATTATCTGGGAACGGGTTTGCCTTGTGCACGATTCTGTGGAGCGGACCCTCCAGGACTGACAGTTGGCGGAAGTGAGGCTGCTCGTAATGGCAGCAGCTGCGACTATGGCGGCAGCCGCCAGGGAGCTGATGTTGCGAGCCGGAGCCTCGGACATGGAAGAGGACGAGGGCCTGCTGGTGAGAACGAGGGCTTGTTTTCCTCTCCGGAGCTTCGCCGGGGCCTCGTAGTGTCAGAAAGTCCCCAGCTGGGTTTAGGCTCAAAAGGATGGAAGCTTGGCTGCTACCGGTGACCTTACCTGTTTAGCTCTTATAAATCTTTTCTTGGGATTTCACCTGAATTTGGGCACAGACCAGAATAGCCATGACTCAGGTTCCAGGGGCACAAATTTAACACCTGCAGATTATTGGGTAAAATAGCGAAGCAATGTAAAGGTTAGGAACACGACCTCTGTAGCCAGTCTGGGTTCGAATTCCAGGTGTGCCGCGTATACGCTGTGTCTTTGGGCAAGCTAACGAGTTTCTGTCTTCCGTAAGGTGAGGAAAATAGAAGTATCTGTCGTATAGGTGGAAACCACAGTGGCTACGGCTGCTAACCAAAAGGTTGGTGGTTGGAATCCACTAGGTGCTCTTTGGAAACTCTGGGGCAATTCTCTCGTGGGTCACTATGAGTCGGAATCAACTGGATGGCATGGGTTGGGTTTTTGGTTTTTTTGCTGTATAGGTTGTCAGAAGGATTACGTGAATAAATATATGTAAAATGGCACCTAGCACAAAGGTAAATAAAAAGTGGAAGTTTTAGCTGACGTTTCTGGACTTCATAGAAAAGTGGTGCTACAACATGTAAGATAGCAGGAGTCTGGAAGTCCTAAATTCAACTGCAAAATCTGCTCAATTCTTTGCAGGTCCTAATTTTCCTCAGGCACTTCCACCTTCTTCATGGATTACCTGGTTCCTTTTGTATTTGCTGCCTGTAAATCCTAAATAGTAGATGGGCTACAGACTGAGACTCCTGGAGTTTTTAACTCATCAGTTATTACTCCTCAATAAAAAATTCTGTCTTTCACTCGAAAGACTGGGGACATGCTGTTGTATTTTGTTGTTCTCCTTGTACACCTCTCTTATTAGTCTTTCCCTTTGTAGGGGAGTGGCCCTGGGCTCCAGGAGCCACTGCAACTTGGGGAGTTGGACATCACTTCTGATGAATTCATCCTGGATGAAGTGGATGGTAAGTGATTGCATGGGGTCTATGCAGAGCCATAAAAGAACCTGTAATCAATGAGGCAGTGGGTGCCAGAGGGATAAGACAGTGATTGGTGTGCAGGTACACAGTGTGGGGAAAGAGAACTGTGGATCTGGGCCCTTATGATAATAGCTTTCTGTTTCCAGTTCACATTCAAGCCAATCTGGAGGATGAATTAGTAAAGGAAGCTCTTAAAACGGTGAGGTGTTCCACTATGGTAATCGTCTCCCTCATCTACCCTTCCCCAGAGAAAAGAGGCAGAAAATAGTCTCTTGTTCTTACGACATGACCCTGGTGTCCAACCATCTAACCCTGTGTTAATTTTGTTCCAGTATTTCTTTGCTGCCACTTTCTCCTTACCTGTCACCTTTCTATCCTTCTAGGGTGTGGACCTCCGTCACTATTCAAAGCAGGTTGAGCTGGAGCTGCAGCAGATTGAACAGAAATCTATTCGAGATTGTATCCTTCATCAGAGGGCAGGAGTGGTGTTGTTGGCATAGGGATTTTGTGGAATATGGCACATACAGCCCAACTGGGGCTGAAATTTCCCTGAGGTCTCTGTCACTTCAGGGAGAAATTGGAGAGGTCCTACAGGTCTGAGCATCTCCATATTCACCGTGAGGCCCCTTGACTTTCTGTGGGTCAGATATCCAGGAAAGTGAGAACATAGCATCTTTGCACAACCAGATTACAGCTTGTGATGCTGTCCTTGAGGTTAGTAGGCATGACCTGTGACCCCTAATAAGCTTGAACTGGTCCAAGGCTTTTGGTGCCATTTTTATGTCTTTGACCTTAAGCAAGGACAGGCTAGACTTGTTTTCAGGATGACCTCAGTAGGCTTTTTGGTTGTCATTGTCCTAGCCGATAGTCTCACTGAATGATGACCTTTGGGATACTTCTTCTCTTGTTACCCTCTGGCCCTCAAAAACTAGTGGATACTATGAATTTTGCCGAGAGAAATGAGTGGCCCACTTGTGCCCTGCTAACCCTGTGGCGCTTAAGCAGCACTTACTCTCCCCTCAGCGCATGGAACAGATGTTGGGAGCTTTCCAGAGTGACCTCAGCTCCATCAGCTCTGAAATTCGGACGCTGCAGGAACAGTCAGGAGCCATGAACATTCGTCTTCGAAACCGCCAGGCAGTTCGGGGAAGACTTGGGGAGCTTGTTGATGGTCTGGTGGTGCCCTCTGCCCTGGTCACGTGAGTCACAAGTTTGAAGGGTCACTGCCTAGGTAGAGGTTGAGGTGACCTACTCTACTTACCACATGGGTCTTCTGGGTAGAAGTAAGTTGGTAGGTGGCTCGACAGTCTTTTCTAAATGTGGTATGTGCTTTCGGCATTGAAGATTAGCAGTTGTCCAGAATCGTATGTGTATTGAGGTGGTTCAAGGCTTACATGCAGAAGTTAGGATCAGAAAACTATGTACGTACAGCTATGTCACATGACACAGTGCGATAAGTAAGCTACAGGGAGCAGGCTGGGTGTGAGGGTTGTGGTTTGGATCTAGTCTAGGGATGTCTGGGTCTTCCACCTAGCCCACCTTGCGCCTCCCTGCTCCCAGGGCAATTCTAGAGGCTCCAGTGACGGAGCCCAGGTTCTTGGAGCAGCTGCAGGAGCTGGATGCCAAGGCAGCTGCAGTGAGAGAGCAGGAAGCTAGGGGCACAGCGGCCTGTGCAGATGTCAGAGGTGTGCTTGACCGGCTCAGAGTCAAGGTGAGGAATGGATACCCAGAGACTGCTAAAACCAGCCTCCCCAACACCTCCACCCTGGATTTCCCTGGCAGAGCTCACTGAAGCTTGTCACCAAGAACTTTTCCTTGCTTTTATTTAGCATAGCTTATTTTTGCTTCTCTGGGTTCCCCTAAAAATCGTCATAGATGCTAAAGAGGTGTTCTCTACCTTTCTCTATTTAGCATCTCTCACCTTCCTCACTTCCACCTAAACAGCAAGAGTGATGCAGCGGTTCATGCCTTGTGTTTGGTCCCTTATGTCTAGGCAGTGACGAAGATCCGGGAATTCATCCTCCAGAAGATTTATTCCTTCCGAAAACCAATGACCAACTACCAGATCCCCCAGACAGCCCTGCTGAAGTACAGGTCATCACCTGAAGGATGGGCATGCTGTGGCCTCTAAGGTTTTGAGCAGTCCAGTGTGGGCATCTGGTTTCTGGCCAGACAGGGAGACTGATTCATCCCTGGCCCTCCAGGTTCTTCTATCAGTTCCTGCTGGGCAATGAGCGAGCAACAGCAAAGGAGATCAGGGATGAGTACGTGGAAACCCTGAGCAAGATCTACTTGTCTTACTACCGTTCTTACCTGGGGAGGCTCATGAAGGTGCAGGTGAGGCCGAGGAGGGAATTCCTGGGCACGTGGGTTGGGAGGAGGGGGAATAGTCTGGGCAGCGAGGAACCGTGTTTTATTGCACTGTGGGAACGACGGTTACAAGCTTGTTTTTCTGTCTTCTCCAGTATGAGGAGGTCGCTGAGAAAGATGATCTAATGGGCGTGGAAGATACAGCAAAGAAAGATATCCTAGACCCGAGGAACCCTCATGCCAGGCGCTCGATGGTGGGAGGGTTTCTGGCTGCCACAGCCTCTGAGGCACAGCTTCTTACCTTTTCTGTGGGGCCAAAACCTTTGAGAATGTGATAAAAGCTGTGGCCGCCGTCCCCGCAAAAATGCATTTGTAACCTTGATACGTGGTTTTGTGTGTGATATCAGGGAATGGATACACCCTGAATCCCATCCACAGGTGTCAGGTAAAATGGTCTTGATACTGGAAAGAGGACTGGTGTGCTAAGGAACAGATATCTAGGCCTACCTGGCTGTCTGGGCCTCTGGAAGTATGGAGTCTTTGGGCCCAGTTGTGATTTCACTGTTTTCCCTGACTCCAACGCCTTGCACGATTCTTCTCAAAGCCATCACTTCGCAGCAGGAATACCATCTTTACCCTGGGAACCCGTGGCTCTGTCATCTCCCCCACGGAACTTGAAGCCCCTATCCTGGTGCCCCACACAGCCCAGCGGGGAGAGCAGAGGGTATGAGGTGGAACAAGATTTAGCCACAAAAGGGACTCTGGATGTTGGGGGAGAAGGGAAAGCCAGGCCTTGGGCAAAGCTTCCCATCCTGCAGACTGAGTATGTTAATTCCTAAAACCTGGCAGTGGTCTCCAGTGGTCCTGGTGTGCCATGATGTAAAGAGGGTTAGGATCCATTGATTGAAGGGCATATGTGGGGAGAGACAGGCGAAGGAGATAATATGTTGTGAAGCAGATGTTGAGGCAGATGCAGACGGGGTTGGACACCCCCTCGTGATCCTTATTTTCCCACACCTTTTCAGTACCAATCCATTCAGGATTCTGTTTCACGACCAGGACTTGGGTCAGAGGGGAATGAGTTCAGTAGGGAAGGTCTCAAGCTCTTACTATGAAGGTTTGTTAAGTTTCCCAGCTGACACGTGTGTCTGCGTTGGCCCCATCCCATCTTTCTTCCTTACCTTGCACTTCTAGTACCCATATGAGGCCCTCTTCCGCAGCCAGCACTATGCCCTCCTTGACAATTCCTGCCGTGAATATCTTTTCATCTGTGAATTCTTTGCTGTGTCTGGCCCAGCTGCACATGACCTCTTCCATGCTGTGATGGGCCGAACCCTCACTATGACCCTGGTAAGATCTTTTTCTCCTGTGCTCTTAAAACTCTTTTGTCCTCAGTCCTCATGAGCACTATAGTGGGGTCACAGCTATAGTAGTACTGAAAGCAGGGTTCCTCATTCTAAAACTTCTAAGCCTTAGCCTCACAGTGTGACTCCCGTGAAACCCTCACAGCGTAGGGTCCCTGAGACTGCCTCATTGCTGACTCATGCCTGAGCGGTAGCCCCTGACAACTGAAGTACTCCTGAGCCTTGATGATCTAACCCCTGGCCCATTCTCAGCCATGAATTCTGCTGTGATGGGTCATGACCATCAATTCTGGTGAGCAGAGCCGCAGGGCCACCTGAGTGGAGAGGCTAGGAGGAGCCCTTTTACTTTCATATGTCTCCCTGCCCTCCCTGCCAGTGCTTCATCCCCTCAAAAACACTTGTATGTGTCTATAGCCACTGGGAATAACTAATAGATGTTTTATTCCCATTCTCTGCTTGTCTCTACGTTACAGAAACACCTGGAGTCCTATCTAAATGACTGCTATGATGCCATTGCTGTTTTTCTGTGTATCCATATTGTCCTTCGATTCCGCAACATTGCAGCCAAGAGGGATGTTCCTGCCCTGGACAGGTCACTGAGTTCCGGTCCTTGATCTCTGCTCACCTTGAACTCTAGGCCTTGTGCAACTCACTCTGAACTTTGGGCTCCTACTGACCTGATAGCATTGACCTTTGTTCTGTTCATTGGTCTGGGAGGCTGGACTGCTGCTTTCTCACTCACTTCTCAGACTCACTCCTGCTACCACTGCCATCAACCAGAGTGGTGTCGCAGAATTGGTCAGCCTCCCCCTGCTGTGCTCTGTCTCCCTTCCAACCTTCCTTGCCGGGTGACCTCTGATCCCATTTAAGCCTACAGGTACTGGGAACAAGTGCTTGCCTTGCTGTGGCCTCGGTTTGAGATGATCCTGGAGATGAATGTCCAGAGTGTCCGAAGCACTGACCCTCAGCGCCTTGGGGGGCTGGATACGCGGCCCCACTATGTGAGGGAGGGCAAGTGTAACAAAGGGCTTCCTGAAGGGCTGGGTTCCAGGCTTTGCTGTAGGGATTGGTCAGGGTCACTATTGGGTTGTGGGCCTGGCTGGATGTTTAGGTACATGTGTGAGGGGGCAGTCCACAAGTGTGGTCAGACTCCAGCTGGATTGGGCATTATTGGTAGGCAGGATTAGGGGTATAGTCAGAGAACCTGGATGGCTGGCTCCAAGGGATTGTTCGGGGGGGTGTATCAGTTGGGCTGGAGAGTTAGTGTGAGTCTTTCTCCAATCTTCTTTTTCCCAGATCACACGTCGGTACGCGGAGTTCTCTTCTGCTCTTGTTAGCATCAACCAGACAATTCCCAATGAGCGGACAATGCAGTTGCTGGGACAGCTACAGGTGAGGGAGGGCAAGAGAGACTTCCAGCAGTGAGTGGACTGCTGCCGTGGGCTGGAGGGTGAGGAGGGCCGTAGTGACCGTGTCTTCTTGTGTCCCTTCCTCCTTTTGCCTCTTCAGGTTGAGGTGGAAAACTTTGTCCTCCGAGTGGCAGCTGAGTTCTCCTCAAGGAAGGAGCAGCTTGTGTTTCTGATCAACAACTATGACATGATGCTGGGTGTGCTGATGGTAACCCAGGCCCCTTTCTCCCTGTCTTCCCAGGGGATTTGGTCTTTCCCTCTGCTCTCTTAGCTCTGTGAGGGTAGAGATTATGCTTGTCTTGTTCAGTTTTTTATTCCTGGAGTCTGGCACAGTGTCTGGCTATGTCCATAAGTGTGGAATAAAGAGGATGCCCTGAGTGAAGAACGGCTTCTCCTCAAGCTTGAGAGTTCCCCTTGTCTTCCTTCAGGAGCGGGCTGCAGACGACAGCAAAGAAGTGGAGAGTTTTCAGCAACTCCTCAATGCCCGGACGCAGGTAGGGATGTGGGGAAAAGGAAAGGGACAGTTTTGTGTGCTGTTATCAGTTATTGTGTGTGTGTGTGTCTGTGTGTCTGTGCATGTCAGGGATGGCAGTGAATAGACCTCAGTATGTGGATTTTTTTGTTGCTGTTAATTTTGTTGTTGAGAATACAGACAGAAGTGCATACCAATTCAGCAGTAGAACTCAGCATGTAGAACTCGGTGCCACTGATTATATTTCTTGAATTGTGCAACCATTCTCACCCTCTTTTTCTGACTTATTCCTCCCCTATTAACAAATTCACTGCCTCCTAAGGTTCCTATCTCATCTTGTGAGTTGCTGTTAGCCGTTTGATGCCATACTGTTGCTGTTAGTTGCCTTCAAGTTGGTTCTGACTCAAAGCGACCGTATGTACAACAGAACAGAACCTGGCATGGTCCTGCACCATCCTAACAATTGTTGTGCCCAAGTCCACTGCTGCAGCCACTGTCATTCCATCACCTTGAGGGTCTTCCTCTTTTTCACTGACCCTGTACTTTACCCAGCACGATGTCCTTCTCCAGGCACTGGTCCTTCCTGGTATCATGTCCACAGTATGTAGGATGTCTCACTGCTTCTAAGGAGCATTCTGGTAGTGCATCTTCTAAGACACATTGGTTCATTCTTTCGGCAGTCCATGGTACATTCAACATTCTTCACCAACATCGTAATTGAAAGATGTCAGTTGTTCTTCAGTTTTCCTTATTCATCATCCCACTTGGACGTGCATGTGAGGTGGTTGAAAATACCATGGCTAAGGTCAGGTGCTCCCAAGTCCTTAGTGTGACGTCCTTGCTTTTTAACACTTTAAAGAGGTCTTTTGCAGCAGATTTGTCTAGTGAAGTGCATCTTTTGATTTCTCAACTGCTACTTCCATGGGTGTTGTGATCCAAGTAAAATGAAATGCTTTACAACATCAATCTTTTCTCCATGTGTCGTGAAGTTGCTTATTAATCTAGTTGTGAGGGTTTTTGTTTTCTTTATGTTAAGGTGTAATCTGTGCGTGACTGCTGTGGTCTTTAATGTTCATCACTTCAAGTCCCCTTAACTTTCAGAAAGCAAAGTTGTGTCATCTGCGTTAACACAGGTTGTTAATGAGTCGTCCTCTAATCCTGATGCCTTGTTCTTTGTCACGTACTCCTGGTTTTTGGATTATTTGCTCAGCATACAGATTGAATAAGTATGGTAAAAGGATACAACCCTGACACACATCTTTCCTAACTTAGACCACACAGTATCCCCTTGTTCTGTTGGAATGACTGCCTCTTGATCTATGTACAGGTTCCTTGTGAGCACAATTAAGTGTTATGGATTCTCATTTTTTGCAGTGTTCTCCATAATTTATCATAATCACATAATGCCTTTGTGTAATCAGTAAAACACAGATAAGCACCTTGTATTCTCTGCTTTTGGACAGGATCCATTAGACATCAGCAGTGATATCCCTCATTGCACATCCTCTTCTGAGTCTAGCTTAAATTTCTGGCAGTACCCTGTTGATGTACTGCTGTAGCTGCTTTTGAATGATATTGAGCAATATTTTACTTGTGTATGGTATTACTGGTATTTCTTGATAATTTCCACATTCATTTAGATCCCGTTTCTTGGGAATAGGCACAAATACGGATTTTTCCAGTTGATTGGCCAGGTAGCTGTCTTCCAAATTTCTTGACATAGACAGGTGAGCACTTTGAATGCTGCATCTTTTAGTGGGAATGTCTCAGTTTTGCTTCAAATCTTGGAGCCTTGTTTTTCACCAGTGTTTCCAGTGTGGCTTGGACTTCTGTCTTCAGTACCACTGATTCCTGACCATATGCTACCTCCTAAAATGATGGAATATTGACCAGTTCTTTTTTGGTGCAGTGTCTGTGTATTCCTTCCATCTTCTTTTGATACTTACTGTGTGATTCAGTATTTTGCCCATAGTTTATTTTAATATTTTGACTCAAGATCTTTTTATCCTTCAGTTCTTTCAGTGTGAGAAATGTCAGGTGTGTACTTCCCTCATGGTTTTCTAACTCTAGGTCTTTGTGCATATCATTATAATACTTGGTCTTCTTGAGTCACCCTTTGAAATTTTCTGTTCATCTCTTTTATTTCATTATATTTTCCTTTCATTTTGGCTACTGTACATTCAGGAGCAACTTTCACAGTCTTCTGACATCCATTTTGGTCTTTCTTTCCTGTCTTTTTAATGACATATTTCTTTATGTATGTATAATGTCCTTGATGTCATCCCACATCTTGTTTGTTCGTTAGTCGTTAGTATTCAGTGTATCTAATCTGTTCCTGAGATGGTCTCTAAACTCAGGTGGGGTGTACTCAGGGTCATGCTGTGGGTCTTGTGGACTTGTTCTAATTTTCTTCAGCTTTAGCTTGAACTTGCATATGAGCAGTTGATGGTCTGTTCTGCAGTTGGCCCCTGGCCTTGTTCTGACTGATAGCCAGCTTTTCCATCATCTCTTTCACAGATGTAGCTGATTAGATTCCTGTGTTTTCCATCCAGTGAGGCCCACGTGTATAGTCACTGTTTATGTTGTTGAAAAAGGGTATTTGCAATGAAGAAGTCACTGATCTTAACAAAATTCTGTCATGTGGCCCCCAGCATTATTTCTGTCACTAAGGCCGTATTTTCCAGCTGCTGTTCCTTTTTTGTTTCCAGCTTTTGCATTCCAGCCACTGGTAGTTACCAATGTATCCTGGATGCATATTTGATCAACTTCAGACTGCAGAAGTTGGTACAGAACAAGGGGACACTTCATGGTTTAAAGCTAGGAAAAGTGTGCCTCAATTCATGTCTTTTTATCTATTCTGCCACTCTTTCTTTGTTGGTGCACTTAATCCATTTACATTCAGCATAATTACTGATAGGTATGAGTTTAGTGCTGTCATTTCATGCCTTTTTTTTGTGCATTGTAGACAGTTCCTTTATTCCACTTAATTTTCTGTGTTGAGTGGTTTTCCTTTATGTGTCTTCTTTTTACTCTTTTTCATTGTTGTTGGTTTTATATTTGTGGAGATGTCATGGTTTTTTATTTTGATGTGTAGGATTGTTAATGTCCTTTATGGTTACCTTAATATCCACTCCTATTTTTCTAAATTTAAACCAGTTTTTCTTTGTATTGCCGTGACTTCCTCTCCATACTAAAACTGTATGACTACATTTTTAAGTGTCTCTTTTTTGTTACAGTGTTGTCATCTTTTATATAATGACCTCTCCCTGTTTTCAGTGTTTCACTTTTGATTTATTTTTTGTGATTTCCCTATCTAGGTTTATATCTGTTTGTTCTGTTCTGCATTCTAGTCTTGGGTTGTTATCTGATGTTGTTGATTCTCATGAAAGGACTCCCTTTAGTATTTCTTGTAATTTTCGTTTGGGTTTTGCAAATTTCCTAAATTTCTGTTTATCTGGAAATGTCCTAATTTCACCATCATATCTGAGAGACAGTTTTGCTGGATATATAATTCTTGGCTGGCAGCTTTTTTCCTTCAAAGCTTTGTATATGTCAGCTCATTGTCTTCTTGCCTGCATGGTTTCTACTGAGCAGTCTGAACTTAGTCTTATTGACTCTTTTTTGTAGATTATTTTATGTTTATAGCTAGTCACTTTTAAAATTGTCTCCATATCTTTAGTTTTGGCAAGTTTGATTATAATATATCTTGGTGTCTTTCTTTTGGACTCTACCTTTTGTGAAGTTCAGTGAGGATCCTGGGTAGATATTTTTTCATCTTTCACAATATCAGGGGAGTTGTTTGTCAAGAAATCTTCAACAGGTCTTTGTGTATTTTTCATTATTTCCCCCTGTTCTGTACTCTAGTCATAGTCATTCATATACTATTCCTTTTGATAGAGTCCCACATAATTCTTAGTGTTTCTTGATTTTGTTTTATTCCTTTTATCTGATTTTTCATCAAATATGTTGGTGTTATGTGTTTTATCTTTAATCTCACTAACGTGGCCTTCCATTACTTCATTCTGCTCCTTTGACTTTCTATTGAGTTGTCTAATTCTGTAATGTTGTTATTAGTCTTCTGAATTTCTACTTCCTGTCTCTGTGTGCTTTCTTGTAGCCTGTTCAATTTGTTATTCTGCTGTGCTACATTTTGCCTCATCTCCTTCCTGATCTCTTGAAGAGTTCTAAATATTAATCTTCTATTTTATACCTCTAATAATTCCTGGAAGTTCCTTTCATCTGAAACATTTGATTCTTTGTTTTGAGAGCTTTCTTAAGCCATCATGGTCTGCCACTTTAAGTGATTTGATATTGCCTGTTGTCTCTGAGCCTTCAGTTAAGTTGTGTTTATTTATATTATGTTTGCTTACTGTATCCTACTTCTTGTTGTATTTTGTTTTAAAATGTTCAAATAGACTGTTGCATGTGCTGGTTTGGTTATGGCATCTTTGAAGCTCTAATGACCCATCACCAAGTAGTTAGACGTGTTGCTAGGCATGTGAGTCTAGAAATCTGTTTACTTCTCTTGTATGGATTTACCTCAGGAGTACAGGTAGTTGGTTACCAAGTGTGTGGTGCAGTCTCTCCTCTACAGTCCTAGATGGGCAGTGGTGTGATTGTTGTGGGCACAGGTATCTCTGGCTGCATGCACTGAGATAGGCAGGGAGCTGACAGCTGTCCCTGAGTGTCTATAAGGAAGGTATATCCCCTTATGCCTGGTCCTAGGCAAAGGAACTGTTTCTTCCCAGCTGAGAGGAGTCAGCAGATTTTGTTCCCCCTTACCCTTGTTTGTTATATTGTTCCGTCTCCAAATCTAGGAGGATGGCTCAGAATGTGGTAAGGTGTCCTGCTTCCAGCTCAGGTAATGGTGTCAGACTTGGGAGCCAGGCGCAGTGCAGAGAAGGGAGAAGGAAGCACTGTGAAAAGGGAGAGAGGTTTATTCTGAAGGAAGGTTTTAGATCCATGCACAGTAGGTTAGCTTTTGACCATCAAGTGCCATTTTTTTCTGGTTCTGGAGGCTTGAGTGGACTCTTCTATGTTTAGTCTCTCCTGCTGAGGAGGACACCCTTCAAATGCTACTGCTTCATTTACCTTGCTGGCTGCAGCTGATTCCTGGCACATCAGGTCTGTTTAGTCGTAGGTACTTCCAGACCTACTCTTGTTTCCCCATCACTCATTCTGATTTCTCAACTTGATATTCAGAGCTCTTAGAATGTCATGTATAATTGATTTGTTTGTTTGTTTGGGTCTTCTTTGTTAGAAGGATCACAGGAAATGTCTGACTACTCTGCTATCTTGGCTGATTTTTTTTTAATCCAATTTGGTTACCTCTATATGAGTGTAATCAATTTATGCTTACTTTAATTAATATACAGGGGGCCTCTAGGGTCACCATGAGTCAGACCTGACTTGATGGCAATGGATGGTTTTTTTTGGGTAATTAATACTACATTTTTCTACCATCTTTGGTTTTCTATTTGCTCTGTCTTCCATGCTTCTTGCCTTTTAGATCTATACCAATACTGTTTCCCTCCTCACCCATTATTTTTAATTCAGTCTTAGACATTGTTGTCACTTCATCTGTATTAGGATTTGTTTTAAAAGCATAGCCACGAAACTGTTATCACACTTTTAAAAATTAACCATCCTTCATTATCATATAGCTAGTATTTAGATTTCCCCGGTTCATCTCATAAATTATTTTTATAGTTCAAATCAGAATTCATATAAAGTCCATATTTATGTCACTTTTGAATCTACAAGATCCCCCTCCATCTTTGCCCTACTCTTCTGCAGTTTATTTGTGGAAGAAACTGAGTCATTTGTCCTGTAGAATGATGTATAGTCTGAATCTTGCTGACTGCATTCTGTGGGGTGGCTGACCTGTTTGTCTTGCATATTTCCTGTAAACAACTACTTGTATAGTTAGATGGAAAGCCTTCCTTAGATTCCAATCTTGTAAATACGTGTGTGTGCGTGCACATGCGTGTGCGCACGCATACATACGTATATAAAATAACATTTGAAAAGTAATGCTGTGTACTTTCATCAGGAGCCACATGATGTCATCTTGGCTCTCTTTTTGTGATGTTGCTAGCCATCAGTGTCACTACTTAGATCCATCAGTTAGATTTCTGTGTCTCTTAAGGTCTCAGATTTTCTTATCTGCTTATCCATGTTGCATTCTCAGTCATTCTTTCAATTAATAAATTCTAGTCTTCTCTGCTATCCTTCAGGTATTTCAGATCTGATGCTTAACCTGTTAACTTTAAATAAATAAATAAATGTGTTACTGTGCTTTAAGTCAGTTTCCAATCCAAATCAGTTTGCTGCATAAAACCTCAAATACACACACACCACTCTGCAACCCTAACTGCTCTCCCCGCCACAACCACACTGTGAACATGCCTTTCTACCCTGTAATTCCACCAATTCTTGTACTCCTCCAGGCTCTTATCTCGCCTCTGGACAAGGGCTGTTCAGACACCCTCATGTGCATATTTAAGCCAAGAAGCATATTCTTTGCCAGCATCACTCTGTGTCTTATAGTCCAGTCCAATTTTTGTCTGAAGAGTTGGCTTCAGTACTGGTTTCAGCTCTGGGCTAACACAGAGCCAGGGACCGTGTCCTCAGGGGACTTTCTAGTCTGACAGACCATCAGATGTGGTCTTTTAGTAAAGTTCTAGTTCTACACACCCATTTTTCTCCCTCTACATTGGGGACTTCACATTGTGTTCCCTGTCAGGGCAGTTATTGGTGGTGACCAGATTTAACCTATTGGCTTTTAAAAATTTCAACAATTATGTTTTTTCCTTTCTAAATAATTCTATTTTTTCGAGTCTGTTCATTCTCAATAGTTCTTGTTAATTGGCCATCTTCATGTTTGCATCCTTATCTTCGTAAAACACTTCCTACAGAATATACAGTGATGTATCTGACAATTTTAATGTTGGCAGTCCTTGGAGGTCTAATTCCTTTGCTTATTGTTTCTGCTGATTGTGTGGTGGTTTGCATTATTATCTGTCTGGTGATCTCTGAGTTCTTCGCTTGATCGAGGGAGTCCTGTAGTCTAAATTGGTTTTGAGGATATTTTCCTGCAGAGGAAAGGAAGCCTCCTACTTCTGCAATAGCCAAAAGATGCCATATACCTGGGGCTACATTGGTGCCTCTTGAGGGTTTCACAAGAGACCCAAGGCTCAGCTTCCATACTCCAGACTGGCATCAGATTGTTTCTAGATAACAGAGTTGTCATAGCCATTGTCTTGTGGCTGCCCTTCCTGTCTCCCAGCTGCCTCGCCCTCTGGCTCTGGCCCCGATTCCATTTTCTTGTTTCTCTGCCACTACCTTCAGTACAGTGTCTTGCTTGCTATCCTTTTTTTGCAATGAGGGAGATCTTTGGAGATTTCCCGTACCTTTCATAAAATCAGCAATGTCTTCAAATGTGTGTCCTTTCCAGAGTTTAGCTGTTCTACTGTGTCTCTCTAGGAGTTCATTGAAGAACTGCTGTCTCCCCCTTTTGGGGGTCTGGTGGCATTTGTGAAGGAAGCCGAGGCTCTGATTGAACGTGGACAGGCTGAACGGCTTCGAGGAGAAGAAGGTATGAGGATGGTGTGGTAGGGGTTGGGGCAGTGGTAAAGTGAGTGTGAGACAGACATAGGATGCTGATTAGGTGGGCGGAGCACGTGAAAGTGGGGTGGGCAGAGAGGGGAGTGGTCAGGATGGCTGTGTGTTAGGGAGGACTTAACTGAGGTCAGAGATCATCCGTCATCCTGCTAATGTTCTCTCTCTTTCCTCCTGTCATCAGCTCGGGTCACTCAGCTGATCCGTGGCTTTGGTAGCTCATGGAAAACATCAGTGGAGTCTTTGAGTCAGGACGTAATGAGGAGTTTTACCAACTTCCGAAATGGAACCAGTATCATTCAGGTGACCTGCCCATCCAACGTTGACTTTTTTCCCCCTCTTTCCCCTGGATTCAGCATCACCCAAGTGATCTGTGATCTCTCAGTTCTAGCCTGATTCCTACAGTCTGAACCCTCCATGACTCTCTCTGACTAGGGAGCGCTGACCCAGCTGATCCAGCTCTATCACCGCTTCCACCGGGTTCTGTCCCAGCCGCAGCTCCGAGCCCTGCCTGCCCGAGCTGAGCTCATCAATATTCACCACCTGATGGTAGAGCTCAAGAAGCACAAGCCTAACTTCTGAAGGTGTCAAACTCTGAGATCAGTCAGCCCTCTCCATGGACTTCTGCACCCCATCTCATACCCTTCACCACCAGGACCCCCCTTTCCAGTTCTCCCCTTGCCTCCCAGGCCACTGACGTGCCTAACTCGGCCTTCATTCCCAGGACCCTCACCCATCGGGATAAGCCAGATTCCATTGGCTTTCTGAACCTCCCTGTGTCTTCAGGTTTTCCAGGACCACATCCCCGAGCTTCCAGAATGACTTTCATCAGTTTCTCAATTTTCACATTACACATGCATGGACCACCCCCCTTCGCCCACCCCACCACTGTCCGGGCTGTTTCTTCCCCAGTAAAACTCACTGCCTCAGTCTGGTTCACTCAGTTCTTATAACCATGTCCTGAGGTATGAAGCTGTAACTTACAGTTGGTGGCAAGTAGAGACTGCCTCCAAGTTAGTATTTTTTCCACTCACAATGATTTCTTTGGCTTTCTGACCTTAGATCTCAGCAATGTGAACACTAACCCCACCTCATGCCCCCGGCCCAAAAGTTACTTCAAGGTCAGCCTGTAGTAAACAATAAACATTTAATGTAACATGAAAAACATCATGCTTGGTAAGGGTGAGTAGAGGGTCAGTGAAAAAGAGGAAGACCCTCAATGAGATGGATTGACACAGTGGATGCAACAATGGGCAACGATTATAAGGATGGTGGAGGTTAGCGGGAGTCAGAACTGAATCTAGGGCATCTGTCAACAGCGACATTACAGTCTTATTTCCTTTCTTCTTCCTTAAACCCCAAATCAGACAAACCCATTGCCATTCATTCCAACTCAGAGCAACCATATAGGATGGAGTAGAACTGCCCCATAAAGCTTCCAAGAAGGGCCTCATGGATTTGAGCTGCCAACCTTTTGATTAGCAGCCAAAGCTCTTGACCGCTGCACCACTGGGGTTTCCTTCTTCCTTAGGCACCTTCAGCTGGCTCCATCTCTGCTCCAGCATCACCTTCTTGTCTGCCTCCTGAGCTTGCTTACATCTGTTCTGGTGGGTGTTGGTCTCTGTCATGGTTTGAATTGTGTCCCCCCAAAAATGTGTGCAGCCATGTGGCTGGGATATGGTTCCCAGTATCTTGGAAATGTCCTCCATTGTGCGGTTTTGCTAACCTGTATGTTAAAGGATTAGGGTGGGGCTGTGAATTCCTGCTATGGGGGAAGTTTCCCTGGAGTATGGCTTGCCCCACCCTTAATGCTTTTAGCTTGCAAGGAATAAAAGGAAAAAGAACCAAGGACAATTTGAGAACCTCGCTACCATCAAGCAAGCAGCACCGGGAGCAGAACGCGTCGTTCAGACCAGAGGTTCTTGCGTTAGGACGCTCCCTGGACAATGACTGATGCAATACTGGACTTTCCTCCAGAGCCGTCAAGGGGAAAGTCTTTCCCTGGAGCGGACACCCTGAATATGGACTTGCAACCTACCGGACTGTGTAAGAATAAATCTTTCTTTGTTAAAGCCATCCACTCTGTGGTATTTCTGTTAGAGCAGCCCTAGCTGACTAAAACAGAATTGGTACCGGGAGTGGGGTGCTGCTCTAGCAAATACCTAAAACGTGGAAGCCACTTTGAAACTGCGAATGGATAGAAGATTCAGAAGGAACGAAGAAGGCACAGATGGTGAGAAACAACAGAGGACCGGCAGCAGCGGCAGCGGCAGCAGCGGCAGCGGCAGCAGCAGAACCAGAGGCAGCGCTGGAGCCGACCTGTGGAGCGAGAGAGGTCAGTGCCTGCGCAGAGTTTTCCTCGCGGAACGGGGTGCCTCTGGGCACTTGAATCGGTGAGCTGGCCTTGCTGACCCACGGAGTGAGAGAATTGAGTGCCTATGGGCAGGACGCTTTCCAGCAAGAGTGGGGTGCCTCCGGGCACTTAAACCAGTGGAGCTACAGAGCTTTGGAACACTTGCCCGGCAGGGCAGATGTGGGCCTGAGGCCAGGCCATGCGGCCATAGGAAGCTGAAGCTGAAGAGGCAGATAGCGTGAGAAGCTGAGCTGCCTCAGTCTCAAGAGGTATGGCCATGACCTTAGGGGTTTGAAAGGGTGGAACCATGGCGTGCTGTGTTCGTAAGGGTGGAATTGCCACTCAGTTGGGCTTAGGGTGCTCCTAAAGCCAATGGGACAGAGTTTCTGTCCAAGTGGGCCTTGAAGGCAAAGTTGTAGCACGGGGCTGGAGGTCTCCACTCAGAAACCTGAGAGTGTGGCCGATACCTAGAGTCTGGAGAGCATTGCTGTTGTGTAGAATGTCTCAGAAAATGTAAGAGTATTTCCAAAGCTTTGAGGGCTAATGTAATGTGTTCTGTTGACTTGCCTGTTGCCTGTTAATGCCTTCTAAGTTTCACAGATGTAGAAGAGTTTTTGTATTTTGGACTTGGAACTGATTTAAGACTTCTGTTATATGGATGGACATAATTTTGCTATGGTGAGATGAATGTGTTAAATGTTTTGTGATGTGATTTTTGGGTTGTCAAAGGGTGGGATGTCATGGTTTGAATTGTGTCCCCCCAAAAATGTGTGCAGCCATGTGGCTGGGATATGGTTCCCAGTATCTTGGAAATGTCCTCCATTGTGCGGTTTTGCTAACCTGTATGTTAAAGGATTAGGGTGGGGCTGTGAATTCCTGCTATGGGGGAAGTTTCCCTGGAGTATGGCTTGCCCCACCCTTAATGCTTTTAGCTTGCAAGGAATAAAAGGAAAAAGAACCAAGGACAATTTGAGAACCTCGCTACCATCAAGCAAGCAGCACCGGGAGCAGAACGCGTCGTTCAGACCAGAGGTTCTTGCGTTAGGACGCTCCCTGGACAATGACTGATGCAATACTGGACTTTCCTCCAGAGCCGTCAAGGGGAAAGTCTTTCCCTGGAGCGGACACCCTGAATATGGACTTGCAACCTACCGGACTGTGTAAGAATAAATCTTTCTTTGTTAAAGCCATCCACTCTGTGGTATTTCTGTTAGAGCAGCCCTAGCTGACTAAAACAGTCTCAGTCAGCTGGTACTGCTCTAACAAAAATACAAGTGGATAGCTTTAAAAAGATAATTTTTTTTTCTCCAATCCAGTAAGCTAAAAGTCCAAATTCAGGGTGTCAGCTCCGGGGGAAGGCTTTATCTTGGCTCTGGAGGAAGGTCCTTCTCGTCAGTCTTCCCTGAACTGCGAGCTTCTGGTGTGCAAGGACCCAGGTCCTTTTCAAAGGAAGTGCTCTGCTGGCACTGCTTATTGGTGGTGTGAGATCCCCAACTTGCTTTCCTTTCCTTTGTGTCTCAAGAGATTGCCTAAAGGCACAATACCATCTTACACACTGAGTCTTGCCCCAACAACACAACTGCTGCCCATTCTTCCTTTATTAACATCATATAAGCAGGGTTTAAAGCATATGGGAATGTCATGCAATACCAGGAATCATGGCCTAGCGAAACTGCTGCTGTTGGAGATGCAGTTCAATCCATGACAGTGTCCATGATTAACGGGCAGGGCTCGCAATCTTTGACTTCTCACTATTTCAGCCAAAGAGGTGTGGCATTGATTTTTAGAGAGGGGAGTCATTCACAAGTAACGGGCTTGGTAAAGGAAGGTAGCCCTCTGGTTAAAATGGTAGATGCAGTAAAGGAGTGGGGAATGTGAGTGGGAAATAAATATGCCGCTTTAGGCACACCCAACCCCTCAAGCTGATGGGGAAAGTGCCTCATTAACAGCTCTGTGGCTTCCCAGGTTGTGGCTGTCATAGCCGCTTGTCGGGGTGGGGTGAGGGTTCCAGCACCCACACCGTTCAGGTTACGGGGAGGCCAAGTTGGCAGCTTACCCATATCATAAACTTCAGTGTTTGATTTGGAGCCTTCTTGCTTTCCATGCCCACACACTTCGTTTGAACGCAGGCCCTAGACTCGAGTGAGAGACGTGGGGCACCTTTAAGTCCTACGGGGTAAGGCACCGGTTGTCAGGAGAAAATAGTAATGAGGAGCGTTTTCTGTCTCCTCCACCCTAGTGGCCTAATCATGCCCAACACCGAAAGCGGGTAGCGGAAGGTAAACAAATTGTACTGCCTACTTAGGCGCTGCTCTGGGTGCAGGTGTACCCCGCGGAATCGGGAAGAGAAGCGCCCCTCAGGCAGGTGCAGTGTGGCTGGGGAGCCAAGTCCATGAAGCACGGGACAGTGTGTTCCCAGGCCGCGCTAACTTGGTCTGGAGCAACGTGTTCCCGATTAGCTGCTACAATGAGGGACCACGCTAAGACTGAATCGTGCCGGCTTCCATCCATCTCTCCTTTCTGGGTTGGCGCCTCACCCCAGAGTAGCGCTCTGATTGGCTACAGGAATCAGCCACGCTTACTTTCCGCGCAATCTTCAGGCTGAACTTGCAGAAGTGAGAGGAAGATGCACGAGCCTGAGAGCTGTCTCTGATTGGTCCAGGTGCCACGGGGGGCAGAGCCAGCGCTGTGTCCTTAGCTGACCCCGTCTGGCCCACTCGGACCACCGCTTCCCTTCACCTCATCCCTGCGAAGGTTCTGCATCCTTCCAGGAAGACCTGGCCTGACCATCTCAACCCCAGTCACTGAGGCCTTCGAGGAGCTGCAGGCTCACCAACGCACAGGCCCCGGGAGTGCCTTCCTCTTCTTTTCCTACTTCTCTTTCCTCCCATACCTGTTCACCCCCAACCCTGCCATTCCCATGTTTCAGTCTTGAGGGGATCCAGGAGATGTACTCAGCATTTGTCTTGAATGGCGTTTCAGCGTTAGGAGGACGAGAGAAGGACAAAGGTTTTGGAGCTGGGGCAGGAGAAGCTTAGCCTATGTTGACAGAGCGATTTGCAGAGAAAAGGTTCCCAGATACCTTACAGGGAAAACTGCTGAGAGAAGCGAGTTGATCAAAAGCCATCTAATGCGCCAGGATGACTAGGCAGGCTGGCACCTTGGTTCTTCACAGCTGTGACCCTTCAGTCCACCCCTGAGCCCAAGTATTCAGACTTGACCGATAAGACAGATTTTTGCAGACCTCACCGAGAGAGTACAGCTCTGGAATGTGTGTGGTGAGGCTAAGGGTCAGCTCCCGAGACTCGTGATTCGGGAACTCAGCGGACGGCATTTAAGTTGTTTTGGAGCATTTGGAGTCCTTCATCAGTCTGTCTTCTTTTCCACCTCCGTACCGCACCTCCGCACCCCCGTACCGCACCTCCGCACCCCCTCCCAAAGGTACCGACCGCTTAGTTACTGTGAAATGGAGCAGCCGTACTCAAAAATGCCTCCAGGGAGCAGCCTGGATCAGGAGACGGAGCCATTCCCGCCGCTCAAATCCTTCAATCGTCTTGGCTCCTTTCTCTTCTTGCCAGTAGGAAGCGGTGAGGCCTTCCTACGCCCTCTTCAAACTGAAGCTGCTGAGGGACTTTTCCTTGGACCTGAATATCCTATCTGGTGCCATAGACTGGGTCTTCTGATTCTGTGCTAAAACGCCTGACTTCTGAGGAACACCACCACCCTTTGAATTTCTCCCTCTTTTGTTGATGAGACACAACCTCACAACTGAGAACCATCTGAGATAGCCCCTAGAATAGAAATGTGCCAACGTTCACCCTCCCTCTACTAATTCCTGTCTTTATTTAGGATAGGGGTCCCCAAGTCATGGAGTTAAAGCAATTGACTGCTAACCAAAATGTTGGTAGTTTCAAACTATCAGCAGCTTTGCAGCAGTATGTGGCAGCCTGCTTCCTTAGAGATTCACACTTTTGGAAATCTTGTGGGGTCCTATGAGTTAGATTCAGCTCAATGGCAGTGGGTGGTATGTCAGGGAGGTGGGGACTAGGGTGTGCTCACTGGCCAGTAACCTCCTTCCATCTTATAAACATGAACCCGTCCACCCTCCACTTAAGCGGCACTTTTCTGCTTTCAGGAAGTCAGGCACTAAACACAGGCAAATTGCCAACATAAAACAGTCAGGTTTAGTGTAAAGATTCAAGGAGAGAAACAAAGCAAGATCAAGATGGAATGTTATGGGGAAAACTAGAAATCAGCTCTCTTCCTTTTGGGAATAACGGACACAGCTATGCATGTCACATATTCTTTTTTTTATGTTTTTTTTTTATTTAACATAACTGAGTAAAAATGTACATTCACATGTAAATTTACATGCCCCCCTATATGCAGCTTCCACTGCTCTCCCTGTCCAGTGACTGCACACTATTCCTCTCTGCTCCATACATGTCTCATCCTCCCAACAGTCTCCTTTCCCCTCCTCTCCGTCCACTCCCCTTCCTCCAGCCAGAGGTCAGCAAGATGATATCCTATAGATGTATAGAACCATAAAGTGCTTCCAACATATGGTTACTCCGCATTGCCAAGTCCATTCCATTCCTGTCCAAAGAGTGGACCTTTGTTATAATTTATGGGAATGGGCAGCATCAGGGCCGGGGGCCATGCTCTCAGAGGAACCCCAAAACCGCTAGACCATCAATTGAGGTCTTTTAGTGGAGATCTCATGATGCACCTCTTTTTATTCTTGTGTTGCCAGTGAGGCTCCTCTCTGTGAGCTCCATCGTGGCTATCGCTGGTGGTGGCCGGGCACCATCCGGTTCTTCTGGTCCCAGGTCGATGTAGGCACCAACTCTTGTGGGTCTCTCTGTCTTCTCGGTTGTCTTTACCGCATGCCATTTTGGCCCTCGGTGAGCATCCGTTCCTGCTGAGTTGGGACCATTTGCTGTGTCCTCGGATGGCAGCTTGGCAGCTTTTAAGACCCCAGACGCCACTCACCAATGTGGGGTGCAGAGAGCTCTCTTAGCAAAACGCTAGTTGTGCCGATTGGCCTGGAATTCGCCTAAGAGCATGGTCCCCCGCCCCCCGCCCCAGCTACTCTATCCTTGCAGTATTGAGTTAAGATGGAAGGAGTACTCAAGTTATGCTGAAGTCCACTTAGTGTTGTTCTTGTTCCTAATGTGTGCTGTCACCGCTTTCTCCCAACTAGATTTCTAGTAACTACCTAAACTAAACCCTCCCCCCCTTGCCCTCCCTCCCTCCCTCCCCTCCCTTGCAGCTGTCAAAGAGTCTCTTCTTCTATACACAAGTCTGTTTTTGAGATCTTATCGTAGAAGTCTCATACAGTATTTGTCCTTTTGTCGCTGACTACTCTCACTCAACATAATGTCTTCCAGTTGAAACCAGGTTAGGAGATGTTTCCTGGAATCATCGTTATTCTTTATCATTGTGTAGTGCTCCGTTGAGTATATGTACCACAGTTTACCTATCCATTCTTCTATTGTTGGGCATCTAGGTTGATTCCACCTTTTTGCTATTGTGGACTGTGCCGCGATAAACATTCTGGTGCATGTGTCCGTTGGTGTGAAAGGCCTTGAATCTGTAGGATATATTCCAAGTAGTGGAATTACTGGGTCAAATGGTATATCAATATCCATTTTTTTAAGGAAGCACCAGATTGCCTTCCAAAGAGGCTGGACCATTTTGCAACCCCACCAACAGTGTAGGAGGGTTCCACTTTCTCCACAGCCTCTCCAGCATTTGTTGTTTTCATGTCACATATTCTTGTTGTTAGGTGCTGTCGAGTCTGTTTGAGCTCATAGCGATTCTACTGACAGCAGTGAAACACTGGGTCTGCACTATCCACACAATTGCTATGCTTTAGCTCATAGTTGCAGCTATTGTGTCAACTCGTCTGGTTGAGAGTCTTCCCCTTTCTCAATGATCATCTACTTTACTAAACGTGGTATCCTTCTCTGAAGATTAGTTCCTTTTGGTACCAGGTCCTTTGAGCTTACAAAGTGGTTTTAAATACAATATTCATTCAACCAGCACATATGTATCAATCCTGTTCTATATATTCCATGGTAGGGCACTGTAGATTCGGTGGTATATAAATTAGTCTCAGCTCTCCTAAGACAGATACTTTTTCTTATTGAATTCAGACACCAGCCCTGTGAGATGCTCCCTGCTTCATGACCTTGAAAAACTGATAAGCCCAACACCATACAACCTACATGTCCACATTCACCTCTGCTTCCACAACTGCAAGCTGGGAGTCATGGAGCTGAGAAGGCTGCCACCTGTAGAGAAGCAACACATTAACTCTGACTAACAAGACTAAATTGTTAGAAAGATATTTTTGTAGTGCTTTAGGTGAAAGTTTACAGGGCAAATTAGTTTTTCATTAAACAATTCATAGATACATTATTTTTTGACATTAGTTGTCAACATTCTCCCTGTCTCCACCTTAGGTTCCCTGTTTCCGTTCGTCCGTATTCCTACCCCTTCCTGACCTCCTATCTTTGCTTTTGGACTGGTATACCCGTTTAGTCTTATATACATGACTGAACTATGAAGCACATTCCGCACATGTGTGTGTTATTATTTGCTCGAAAGACCTGTCTAATCTTTGATTGAAGGGAGAATCTTGGGAGTGAGTTCAGTACTGAGTTAAAAGGGTGACCTGGGGACATACTCTTGGGGTTTCTCCAGTCACTGATAGACTAGTGGCTCTGACCTTTTTTTTTCAATTTGAGTTTTGTTCTACATTTTCCTCTTGCTCTGACTGGGACTCTCTATTGTGGTCCCTGTTGGAGCTGTCGGTGGTCACAGCTGGGTACCATCTACTTGTTCTGGGCTCAGTCTTGAGAAGGTAGAGGTAGTTGTGGTCTCTTAGTCCTTTGGACTAATCTTTCCTTATGTCTTTGGTTTTATTCCTTCTCTTTTGCTCCACCAGAATGGGACTAGTAGATGTATTTTAGATAGCCACTTGAAAGCTTTTAAGACCTCAGATGCTACTCGTCACAGTTGGGTGTAGAACATTTTCTTTATAAACTATCTTAAGCTACTTAAGCTTGTGGTTCTCTGAGACCATGGTCCCCAGCCCTCAGCCGAGTAACTGGACCTTAGGGAGTTTGGTTGTGCCTGTGATGCTTCTATGTCTTTTGTCTAGTTGTACTGACTTCCCCAGTCTGGTATACTGTCTTACCCTGCACCAGAGTTACCACTAGTCTGCTATCTAGTTGGTGTTTTTCTCTACCCACCCATCCCTTACCTTAATTTATAATAGCAGTCTCACACAGTATTTGTCCTTTTATGACTGACTTATTTCACTCAGCATAATGCCCTCCAGATCCATCCATGTTGTGAGGTGTTTTGCAGATTCATCATTATTCCTTATTGTTGCATACTGTTACACTGTGTGTATATAACATAGTTTGTTTATCCATTCATCTGCTGATGGGCGTTTAGGTGGTTTCATCTTTTTGGTATTGTGCATATTTTGATTACTTGCTGCAATGTACATAGGTCTGCATAGGTCTATTCATGTTAAGGTTCTTATTTCTCTAGTATATATTCCCAGAAGTGGGATTACTGAATCAGGTAATATTTTTATTTCTAGTTTTTTAACAAAATAGCATAGCATTTTCTGAAATTGTTGTACGATTTTGTATTCCCACCAGCAGTATATAAGAATTCCGATCTCCCCATAGCCTTTCCAACATTTGTCATTTTATGTTTTTATTTTTTTTAGGGCCAGTAGTATAAGGATGAGATGATATCTCACTGTAATTTTGACTTACATTTCTCTAATGGCTAGTATTATAGATTGAATTGTGTCACTCCAGAATGTATGTCAAGTTAGTTATACCATGATTCCAGGTGTTGTGTGAATGTCCACTATTTTGTGATCTGATGTGATTATCCTATGTCCAACCACATGGTATTAATGAGACAGGATTGGAGGCAGCTATGTTAATGAAGCAGCACTCAATCTACAGGATTATGCTGTATCTTCAGTTTATCTCTTTTGAGATATAAAAGAGAGAAGCAAGCAGTGAGGAGAGGAACTACTTACTACCAAAAAAAGCATAGCTGAGAGCACAGCACATCCTCTGTACCTGGAGACCCTGTGCTGAGACACTCCTAAACCAGGGGAAGGTTGATGACAAAGACCTTCACCCAGAAGTGACAGAGATAGAAAGACTCCCCTTGGAGTTGGCACCTTGAATCTGGACTTCTTGCCTCCCAAAGTACAAGAGAATAAATTTTGCTTTGTTAAAGCTATCCACTTGTGGTATATCCTGTTATAACAATACAAGATAACCAAGACAGAGTTTGGTACCAGGAGGGTGGGACGCTGCTGTAGCAGAATGCCTAAAATGTGGAAGTGGTTTTGAAACTGAATTGATGGAGGCTGGAAGAGTTTTAAGGTGACTAGTAGTAAAAGCCTAGATTGCCTTGAAGTGACTGCTGGTGGAATTATGGACCTTCCCTTTGTCATCACTGGGGTAATGCAATTAATTATCTTTATACTCACACTCTAATTCTGTCTTCCAATGAGACTATCAAGACCGGTTTTTCAAACAGAAACAAGAGCAAAATTACTCAGTGCTTCAGTCAATTCAAATACAAACTAGTAAAGTTAGTGAGCACAATTTAAAGGGGAGTCACTGAAGAAACACCGAGAGCAACTTAGAAGAAATAATGTGTGTGTGTGTGTGTGTGTGAGAGAGAGAGAGAGAAAGAGAGAGAGAGAGAGAGAGAAATGATGGAGAACATGGTTTGTCCTAACCATGGTCCTCTGAGCAGAAGTTGGGCTCCATCTCTTTCGGAAGAAGTTTATGAAAGTGAAGGTTAAAAAGAGTATTTTAGAGCAAAGTTGAGTCATCCTTGTTTCTATTTTTTAATTTTATAAAAGAATATTTTGGGAAAGCAGAACAAAGCACCTACCTATTATGGAGCACTTGTGATGAACAAATGAGCTAAAAAACGTACCTCATATGACAAAGTGTAAGTCAGTCCTTAGGAAATGTTAGTCCCTTTCAGTCCCTGTTGTGATTCTAAAGGCATCCCTGGGCCAGCACCACTTCCTGGTGGCTTTCCTGACTTAAGTTTCCATCAAAGAAGCATGTCTTCCAGGTTCCTGATGCCACCTTCCAGGTCCCCTATGTCTGAGACTCTCACCTTAAACATATCAGGTGCCATTTTTCTCATCAGCTGAATGAGAACCTTCAAGACAAACATCTGCCTAGTAAATGATGATGCAGCTGAGCTGAAAGATGAGTTAGTTTTCTTCCCCAGATCCCCCCTATCTTGAGGGCCACTGGGAGTCCTTTGTTACTTCCATTTAAACAGTTGGAGAATATTGTCTGAAGTACCAGATTTTCTTCACAGCTTTTCTCCAAATGTCATATCTCTAGGGATTCTCGGTAGCAGTTTAGATGACAGCACAGCAGATATATGGACAGTCCCTGTTTCTTGACTCCTGAGAGAAGGCTTAGGGTCATGAGGCTGGTGGGAAACCTGGATCTGATTGTAAGCTGGTGCCTCCTGCCATCCAGAAGGCTAGTGGGCAGGAATCAGCATGTTGTCCTGACCCAGCTTCCTTTCACTCTGAGACATCACTGCTATAAGCAGGGCTCTTACTTAACCTATGATCCCAAAAGCCCTGTGAACAAGGATGGGGGAAGATTACCTTTTATTTTCCAACTGGAATTTAACCTCCAACTGAAATTTACCAGGTTTTTTTTGTTTGTTTTGCCTTTTTTTTTTTTTTTATGCTAGAGGTAGGCAACAAACCATACTAGTATTGGTAGTACGTGTGACTTTGTCAGTGGTCTTTGAATGCTGCAATTTGTGCTCAGCTACTAAAGGTTGTTGGTTTGAACCCACCCTGCAGTACTGCAGAAGAAAGGCCTGGAGATCTGTTTCTATAAAGATCACACCAAGAAAACCCTATCAAGCATTTCTACTCTGTGCCATGTGAGTTTGCCATGAATCAATTCCTCAGTGGTCATTTATATCCCAGGATCCTGTGTAAGGCCTGTCCATAAATACAGGGGAAGGATTTGCTCCTTGGCCTCTGGTTGGCTTTTGTTGTAGGCTGGGTTCTCTAGAGAAGGAAAGCCAACAAAGCATGTAGATATATAAAGGAAAACTTACATCAAGATGACTCGCACAACTGTAGAGGCTGGAATGTCCCAAGTCCATGGGTCAGGATAGAGGGTTCTTTGGGTTAATGTAGCAGCAGGGGTTGGCAAACTCAAGATCTGTAGGTCAGAGAGCAGGGCTCCCACTCTCAGACTATGAAAATCAACAAATTCCAACATCTGCAGGTAAGCTGATAGCTCAAGTTCCAAGAGTGGGAAGTTGGATGAACAGGAGACAGCCACAGGCTCCATTCAAAGTGAGCCCAAAAGCCAGCATATCTGCCTATATTGGGATGCAGACCACACCCCCAAGGAAACTCTCTTTCAACTTATTGGCTACTCACAGCAGATGCAATCATGGGAGTAAATCCACTGCTGTCTAGTGGATTCTGACTCATAGCAACCCTATAGGACAGCCTAGAATGTCCCATAGAGTTTCCAAGGAGCACTGGCAGATTTGAACGGCTGCTCTTTGGTTAGTAGATGTAGTACTTAACTATTACACCACCAGGGTTTCCATCATAGGAGTAATCACACATAAATACTGAGAATCATGGCCCAACCAAGCTGACACACAGACCACCCCTTGTCAACTTGGCACATATACACATCTTCTTAAACCATACACAATTTCTGAATAAAGATAACTATAAAGGCATGTGTAAGTCCATGGATGGTAGTTTTAGCCAAACATCAAGTGAAGGGAAGGCAAATCCATAACCAGAGGAAATGTCTATTCAGTAAGGATAAAATACTGCTCTTTCTATGATGGAAGTGGTCTAAAGCAATCAACTTGCCACCTAGTAGCTAAATGATCAACTTTGAGGAATGGTGCCATATCAGGGACTCAGTACTGGTTTCTGCTGCTGGCAGAGGGGCACTCAGCAGTGGGTATAGCCAAATGGGCCTTGGTGAGTGGAAGTCCATAATTATTGCTGATCCTATGCCTAACCTCCATCACTGCCACCATGGCCACTTTGTTCATGAGCCCATTGATCAATGGTGGGTACAGCTGGGAAAAGAGGATGAGTGGTTTCCATAGAACACATCATCTTATCCACTTGTTAAATTTATCCTCTGCTGAGGTCACTTTTTGGTGAGCATTCACCTAAGACTCTTGGCTGGCTGGTTCGCATAAGACACAAATATCTGTACTTCTTTGGCACATTCAGAGAGGTCTATCCACATACTTTTTCCCCATACATCCTTGTCTCCAGTTCTCCAATCATGTCCCTTCCAAGTCCCTGATCACCCAGACAAGCGATTGGCCACAGGCCATGAATCAGTATACAGCTGCACATTTGGCCATTTCTCCTTCCAAGCCAAGTGAACAAAGAGGTGCACTGCTCAAAGTTTTGCCCATTGAGAGGATTTAACTTCATGACTGTCCTTCAGGGAGGTCCCAGAAAGGAGTTGTAGTGCCGCCGCTCTCTACTTTCAAGTGGTGCCTGCATGTTGTGCAGAACCATCTGTTAACCAGAGACGAGTCTTCTCTTCAACTTATCAAAAGAAAGTCCTCATGAGGCCACGGGTACAGACTGGGAGATGGAAAGTAGTATGGCAAGACTGGGATACTTCCGCATGCAAACCACTTGTGCCTTCAGGTCCTGCTCGGGCCTTGTCTCATATAGAGAGATAAAGATAGAGATGGAGACATATATGTACACACCACTCCTATTTAGTAATAGAATTCTTCTGTGTGCATCCAACTTGATGACTCTGGGGGTCAGACAACACCCAGGTCATGATAAGAAGCTCAGGCTGTGTGGTGACTTGGTGTCGCACAGTTAAGCATTCAGTACCTACTAAGGCCCGGTAAAAAGCAAAAGGCCTGTTTCTCAAAAGAAGAGTATTTTTCTACATATGATGGCAGCACTTTACTCCAAAATCCTAAGAGTCTTCACTGTGATTCGTCAATAGGGGGCTTCCAGAGACTCCATACAGCATCTCAATCTGCCACTACCACTTCAAGCATCTCTGAAGCAGCAGGATCCTACAGCCCAAGCGGTAGAGAGGCTTGCAAAGCCACCTGAACCTATCACAGAGCCTTTCTTGTTCTGGGTCCAGCTCAAAAATAGCAGCTTTTCAAGACACTTGATAAATAAGCCCAAGTTACACACCCAAATGAAGAATATGTTGCCTTCCAGATCCAAAGAGGGCCACTAAGTGTTATACTTCCTTTTTAGTTGTGGGAGAAGCCGGATGCAATAACTTATCCTCATTTTAGAAGTATACCTTGACATGTTCCATGCTACTAGTCCCCTCAGAAATTTCACGGAGGTGGAGGGTGCCTGAATCTTTGTGAGATTAGTTTCTCACCCTGTAACATGCAAAAACTCACTGCCATCAAGTCAATTCTGACTCACAGCTATCTTAAAGGATAGGAAGAATTTCCCTATAGAGTTTCCAAGGAGCACCTGGTACATTCGAACTGCTAACGTTTTAGTTAGCAGCCACAGCACTTAACCACTATGTCACCAGGGACTTAATGGCAATATAGTTTTTTAAGCATGTAAAAGTTTTACCAGTAAGTCCACAGTCATCGACACTTCTTTACTAGGTCCAATATGTCATCAGTGTGATAGACCTGTGTGATGTCTTATGGAATGAAAAGATGAGCAAGCTCCCTGCAGACTGAATTATGACATAGAGCTGGAGAGTTGATATAGCCCTGAAGTTGACAAGTGAAGGTACATTGCTGAGCTTGCCCGCTAAAGGCAAACTGCTTCTGTTGGCCCTTCAAAATAGGTAAGGAGAAAAAGGGATTAGCCAGATCAATAGCTACATTATCAGGTACTAGAAGATGTATTAATTTGCTCAAGCAATTAAATTACATATGGAACTGCAGCTGCAATTGGAGTCACCACCTGGTTAAATTTTTGATAATTTACTGTCGTTCTCCAAGATCCATTGTTTTTGCACAGGCCAGATAGGTGAACTGAGTGGGAATGTGGTGGCCATCACCACCCCTGCATCCTTCAAGTCCTTGATGGCAGCAGTAATCACTACAATTCCTTCAGAAGTGTGGTATTGCTTTTGGTTTACTATTTTCCTAAGTAGGGGAAGTTCTAATGGCTTCCCCTTGGCTTTTCCTACTATTATAGCCCTTACTCTATTTGTCAAGGATGCAGTAGGGGGGTTCTGTCAGTTGCTAAGTTTATTACCTGTTCTAGTTATGCATTCCGGAACTGGAGAAAACACTATGGGATGGGTTCAGGGACACACTGGACCTACTGTGAGATAGACATGAGCCAATACTCCATTAACAACCTGACCTGTATATGCCCCACTCTGGTGGGTCACAGTGATATTTTAGGTCTCCTGGCTTGACTGGAAATAGTGTCAGTTCAGAGTCAATATCTGGTAATTCCTCAAAAGTCTGATTATCTCCTATTCCCTAATGAAGTCACTCTCATAAAAGGTCTCTCATACAGATCTCTTTGGGGAAGTCTGGGAGAAAGACTAACAGTAAAATTTTTTGAAAGTGTATTAGAGTCCTTCCTCAAGAGGACCCAGACTCCCTTTCATTCAGGGGTTGTGGATCTTTAAACTGACTCAGATCTGGGAATTGATTGAGGGACCAAGACTCGGTGGCAATTCAAATTAGACTGCTGTTCACTTGACCTAGAATTCATCTATTTGTACAGATCAAGTAAATACTTAGTAGAATTTCTATTTCACTCCTAGGGGTACTGTAGCTAAGTAGCCAGTACTGTTAAGCCCATATGAATGAGACGTTCTGATTACCGCTTTGACTCTGCTCTCTATTACTATAACATCACCCACTTTGTCTTTGTTTACTATGTGCAGCCACTTGGCCCCTACTACCATAGGGTCCAATCAGGCCCACTGTAGTTGGGCGTCTTAATTCAGTCAGAGCAGTCCCCACTGTCAAATCTGACTTACGTAAAATGGCAATCACTGCAGTCTTCAAGGATATTGAAACTCACTTTGAAAATTTGTTCCTCACAATTGTAGTAAAAGGTGTGTCCTCTGGGTACTTTGTGTGTGGGCCTGTAGGTCTAACCACTCTAGCATGCCATTTTCCCCAAGCCTTTGGATACCTCCTTCTACAGTACACCTAGGCAGATTTGGTACTTCAGCTTGATTTAGCGTAGGTCCCCCCCAAGCTAAGCTTCAGCAAGCCAACCAAATAAATTGTCAGATCCTTTCCTAACTTCTCGAGCTGAATGAAGAATCTATGGTTAGTGGACCCATATCAATAAACTCAAACAGATCCATCTTTATATTTCTTGCATCATTATCTCACACCTTTAATAGACATTCCTACACATTCCACAGGTTTCTGTTTGTACATATCAGAAAAGTCAAGCAGTTCTTTGAGAGTGTTGCATACCTCCCTCTGGGTCACATTTTGTACTTCATGTTTTGGGGCTTGCTAGGACTTAAGCATAGTTATAGGTCTAGAAGCAAGAATCCAACCCAAACCAAAATCAAATCCAGAGTTGTTGAGTCAATGCTGACTCATGGCAACCCTATAGGACAGAGTAGAACCATCCCACAGAGTTTCCAAGGAGCTCCTGGTGAACTTGACCTGCTAATAAAAAGTTTTCATTAGTAGCCATGGCACTTAACCACTACACCACCAGAGTTTCCAGAAGCCAGAATCAGTAATGTGGAATTGTTTTGAGAAACATTCAGCATTGTCTGTGAATTATCTGCTTCAGGCAATGCCCCAGGCAATGACTCAGACTAGGGCTAATCTCATTAGCTGGGAGTGGAAGGGCTAATGGGTTCTCCAGGCAGAGTGGTTTAGCTGACAAACATGAAGTAATCTCCTCAGATGGGAGTAGCATGAGTGATTTACCAGAATTTAGGGGCTTGGTATCTCCAGCTTTTGGATTATCTGCCCATATGCCCCAAATTTCAGGATCCGATTTCTTTCCAATCAGTGCCCTTAATTTAATTTCAGGAACCTCTTGAGGTTGGCAATTGAACTGGTGTTGTAATTCAGCCATTCTTACAATAAGATGCTGGGTTTGGTTTTTGACAATTTCAGCTCTGCTGTTAGAAGAAATAAGGTTTTCTTTCAAATACAGGTGGTGGCCTTGAAGTCATTTATGCAGTGCTTGGGATTTGGCTTTGATGCCCTGAGCACATCTCTTTCTTTCAGCAGTCTGTCTAGCAAAAGTAGGACCAATGAACCAGCTTTGTTATACTTCTCATTCTGACAAAACTGTAGAAAGATGTTACACATGTGCTCACTTGGAGCCTCTCCTTTCACCAATACCTGATCTATTGATGGTGATATTTTGCGTAACTGTATCACCACCTCAAGCCATGGATTAGCAGTGCCCTCTTTACTGCTAGAAGCAGAGTCATCAGCTTCTTTAAGATTAGTCAGATTAGAGAATCAGTTTTAAAAACTCATCCTTACAATTTTGTTTCTCTAGAAGCCTTCTTGGTACTAAATGTCTTAGACTGGGTTCTGTAAAGAAGCAAGACCAGCCAAGCATACAAATGCATGTATATAGAGATTCACATCAAGGAAACAGCTCATGAGATTGTAGCGGCTGGAATGTCCAAAGTTCATGAATCAGGATACAGGCTTCTCTTGATTTCTGTGGCAGCAGGTGCTTGTGAATTCAAGATCTGCAGGTCAGGAGAGCAGGGGTCCCACTCTCAGGCTGTGAAAAATCAAAAGATTCTAAGATCTTCAGATAAGCTGATGGCTCAAGTCCCAAGAGCCAGAGGCCAGACAAACAGCAGGCAGCCACAGGTTCCAGAGAAAGAAAAAAAGTCAGAACATCTGCTTATATTTGGATGCAGGCCATGCCCCCAAGGAAAATCCCTTTCAACTGATTCACTACTCACAGCAGATTGCATTGTGGGAATGATCACTCATAAACACTGAGAATCATGGTCCAACCAAGCTAACACACAATCTTAACCATAATAGTCTCTTAATAATCCAGGAAGTCTGATACAGGTATAAGCACTTGCGGACATTGTTGCTGGCATGAGTGGTTAATTTCCTTTCTGATTAACTCAAGGTAAGCTGATTATGGTCTTTAATTACATCTGCAAAATCCCTGGTGGCATTGTGGTTAGGAGCTACAGCTGCTAACCAAAAGGTCAGCAGTAGAAACCACCAGGCCCTCCTTACAAACTCTTTAGGTCAGTGCTACTCCATCCTATAAGTTCACTTTGAGTTGGAATTGACTTGACAGCAAGGAGTTTGGTTTTGGTTTTAGTTCCCCTTCAGTTGAAACTCTGGCATCTTGAAATGCAATCTGTAGCCTCTACTTTTGTCTTCCGCTGCGACTGCAACAGTATCTTGAGAGGGAACTGCCAGAAATTTAAGCTGGACACAGAAGAAGACGTGGAACCAGGGATATCACTGCTGATGTCAGATGAATCTTGGCTGAAAGCAGAGAATACCAGAAAGATGTTTATCTGTTTCATTGACTATGCAAAGACATTCAACTGTATGCATCATAACAAATTATGGATAACATTGTGAAGAATGGGAATTCCAGAACATTTAATTGTGCTTTTAAAGACTCTGTATATGGATCAAGAGGCAGTCATGAACAGGAAAAGGGGACGCTGCATGGTTTCAAGTCAGGAAAGGTATGTATCAGGGTCATGTCCTTTCACCATACCTTTTCAGTCTGTACGACAAGCAAACAATCGAGAAGTTGGACTATATGAAAAAGAACAAGGCATCAGGATGGAAGGAAGACTTGTTAACAACCTGCATTACACAGATGACACAACCTTGCTTGCTTGAAGTGGATTTGAAACACTGATGAAGATCAAAGACCACAGCCTTCAGTGTGGATTGCACCTCAACATCAAGAAAACAAAAACTCTCTCAACTGGACCAGTAAGCAACATTGTGACAAACGGAGAAAGGATTGAGGTTGTCAAGAATTTAATTTTTTACTTAGTTCCACAATCGACACCCATGGAAGCAGCAGTCAAGAAATCAAAAGACACATTGCGTTGGGAAAATCTGCTGCAAAGGATCTCTTTAAATTACTGAAAAGTAACGATGTCACCTCGAAGACTAAGGTGTGCCTGACCCAAGCCATGATATTTTCAACTTCATCATGTGCATCAGAAAGCTGGACAATGAATAAGGAAGACAGAAGAAGAATTGATGCCTTGGAATTGTGTTGGAGATGAATATTGAATGTACCATGGACTGCCAAAAGAACAAACAGATCTGCTCTGGAAGAAGTACAGCTAGAGTGCTCCTTGGAAGCAAAGATGGCAAGACTGTATCTTGCATACTTTGGACATGTTGTCAGGAACAATCAGTCCCTGGAGAAGGACATCATGTTTGGTAGAGTGGAGGGTCAGTGAAAAAGAGGAAGACTCTTGACAAGATGGATTGACACAGTGGCTGCAATGATGGGCTTAAGCGTAAAAACAATTGTGGGAGTGGCGCAAGACTGGGCAGTGTTTTGTTCTGGTGTGCACAGGGTGTCAGAACTGACTCGACGGCACCTAACAATGACAATTTTAATTTTCATCCAAAAGTTTCAATGGAAGACTCCCAGATTCCTTGTTCAAATAACAGCAACGCCCATCTGCTTTAAGATTTCCTTGATTATCTTTCGTAAGCTTAACCTCAAATTCTCCTGGGGGATCTGTCATAACAACACCAATTTTGGACACGTTGTTGTTAGTTGCTGTGAAGTCCACTCCAGTCGTGGTGACCTTACACGTAGTGGAATAAAACACTGTCCATTCCTACACTGTCGTCATGATCAGTGCTATGTCTGAGTCTATTGCGTAGAGTCTTCCAACCTATATTAGACAATATCCTATGTGATCCATAGGTTTTTATTGGCTAATTTTTAGAAGGAGATTTGCCAGACCTTTCTTTCTAGTCTGTCTCAGTCTGCAAGCTCCACTGAAACACGTACACCATGAGTGACCCTATTTGATACTTGAAATACTGGTGGCATAGTTTCCAGCATGATAGAAAAACACAAGCCACCACAGCATGACAAATGACAGTGGGACATATGTTGTAGAAATTCATCCACTGTAATGTCTGGAGGCAATCTAGACATCTATATGAGGTCTGACAATTAAGTTTGCAAACTCACCCTAGAAAAAGTCTACATACCTCATTGCTGAATATCACTGTGGTCACCTTTGAAGTACTCTCCTTGGGAAGCTATGCACCAATGTCAGTGCCTAGTCCACCCTTCAAAGCAATTTTGGGAGTCCTTCTAGAATGACTATTGTGCACAATGGCACAGTGGCAAGTTTATAAACTTAATCATATGGTTGCCTGTGAGGGAGATTTTAGCCAGTAAACAAATAACTGTATTGGAACACCTCCCTACTCACCTGATCTAGCCCCCGGTGACTTTTTTCTTTACCTGAAGATAAAGGAAATATTGAAAGGAAGACATTTCCATGACATTCAGGACATCAAGGGTATACCATGACAGCTCTTATGGCGCTTCTAAAAAGAGTTACAAAATTGCTTTGGAGTGTGGACTAGGAGCTGATGTTGGTGCACAGAAATACTTCAAAGGTGACCATAATTAGAACAACTAAATTGATGGACTTAACTGGCAGATCTCATGTGATTGTTCTTCTGTCTTCTTCAGCATGAAACCATCCTGATTCAGTCTTTCTTTTCCTCCCCTTGTTTTGGGATCACTGGGCATTTTGCACATCTGCAGCACATTGAGAAACACCATCTTTAGGAAAACTGTAATTGGCCTAGTATGTGGGAATGGAACATCCAGTGACCGGGGGCAACCAAGCCTTCTTGTCCAGCTCTCCTTTGTAGAGTGTCAGCCGGAAGGCGTTGGAAAGAATCATTGTCTCTCCCTCAGGGTCTTCTTAGGTATCTCCAACTTCTTGGAGTCCCGAAGTCTCCTCAAGCTCATTGTTCCCATCTAAATTCTTTCTGCTCCTGTTTTCTATCTAGCTCGGAGGTAGGGTCCAGGCTAGCAAAGAGGCTGAAGTGACACTGGCTCTTGTTCCCTGGGACTCTGGTGCTATTGTTCAATTCAGGCCAGCGCTGAACAATGTGTCTGAGGCAACTGCCCAGACACTGTTTTATTTATTTATTTATGATTGAATGAAAATGTACATTTCCATATAAATTTGCATGCCCACCTATATGCAGCTTCCACTGCTCTCCCTGCCTGGTGACACCACGCTCTTCCTCTCTGCTCCATACATGTCCCAACCTCCCAACAGTCTCCTTTCCCCTCCTCTCCACCTACTCCCCTTCCTCCAGTAAGAGGTCAGTGGGATAATATCCCACAGATGCACAGAATCATAAAGTGCAGCCAAGAAATGGTCATTCTGCGTTGCCAAGTCCAATCCATTCCTGTCCGAAGAGTGGACCTTCATTATGGTTTATGGGCAGGGCAGCATCAGGGCCAGGGGCCATGCTCCCAGGGGAACCCCAAAGCCCCTGGACCATCAATTGTGGTCTTTTGATGGAGATCTCAGGGTGCACCCCTTTTTATTCTTGGTGCCCAGATACTATTTTAAACATTTAATACACTAAGTAACTGAATCCTCATAGCAACCTTGTGAGATAGATACCATAATTATCCCCATTTCACAGAAGGAAATTGAGGCCCAGAGACACTTCAGGATTATAGATAGCTAGTTGTCCCTAGGTGGCAGAGATGGTTTACACTCAACTGAAAGACAGTTGGTTCAAACCTACGCAATGGCATGGCGGAAGAAGGGCCTGGCAATCTGTTCCTGTGAAAACTACAGCCAAGAAAACCCTATGGGGCAGTTCAACTCTGTAAGCAACATGGGGTTGCCATGAGTTGGAACTGATCTGATGAAATAAAACAACAACCAAACAAAAACTCATACCAACCCTATAGGAAAGAGTAGATGTATGCCGTGGGATTTCCCGAGGAATAGCTGGTGGATTCAAACTGTGGATCTTTTGGTTAGCATCTGAGCTCTTGAGCTCTTCAGCACTGCAGCACTAAAATTCCCGAGAGGACAGTAAATGACAAAGCTGAGACTTGGACCTGGGCAAGTCTGGCTCCAGAGGCTGCATCCTTAAACTACCCCTTTTTACAGCCTCCGGGAGAACAACCGGCCCGAATCCAGTCTGCTTCCCACTCGTTTTTCATCATTTAATAGTGAAAATGTACGTGACTCCTTAGCCATTCTATTGCACTGCTGTTTCCAGAATACTCTTTGTACTTTCTGGCTCTGACTCAGCCCTCCACTTTGCCACCTCCCCAACCCGCCCCTCTTCTAATAAACTGCACACTCCCTCATCCCCTCCACTTCTCCTTGGAGCAGTTCACTCCATTTCCTGCTTTAACTGAAACTTAAGCTCCCTTGAGGGCACCACTCCCCTGCAGCCTTCTGAAATGAGAGCTGTTTCTTTGCTGATAGGTGAGCAGGCTTTCCTTTGCTCCAAATTGCTACTTTTAGACTACTCCTCTCCCTCACCACGCCCCCCCCACCTCATTTCTGGTTTTAAGTCGCCCTGTGCCTCCTAGGCTGAGCTATTGAGTCAGATTGCCTTCTTCCTTCTCACTGCTACCTGTCAGACCTCTCCATCTCCTTTAGGGGGATGCTAGCACCTGGCTGTCTCTCTTCCCATGGAGTCTACTTATAGGCCACTTCATTGTCCCCATGGAGGACCATTGCTCACCTGGCCTCTCTTGGTGACTTCATCCCCAGGACCTTCTCCGTTCCAAGTCAGCCATCCATTTTCACATCACATGCTGGACCTTGTCATCTAAAGCTGCCCCTCCTAGAGAATCACTCATTCAAGTATCTGGCTCTCAGCTCCTATCTTCTAACTTTCCATTGAGCTTGTCAGCTCCCTTCACAACCATTTACTGAGTCCTGGAACGTTGGTTCCTTTCTGTCTTCAATCTCCTCTGTATCTACCTTTGATGTGATGGTCCTTTATCGCAACGACTCCCTTGATAATGTCCCCAAACCACTTGCTCTCCATATTTTCATCCTTTGCATCTATCTGGCAAAACACCAGCCCTCGATGAGTATAGTGATTTATTTTCCCCAGGATTTTACTCTGTCAAACAAGAAGTGTTGGAGAAAGTCACACTACCAGAAAATGGTCACCACTGTCCTTCATGGTCCTCAACCCAGCAAGGCTCCCGGCATTGGAGTAGCTATTTTAAACCTCACAATCCTCAGACCTAAGAGGCTCCTCTGTTTCTCCCCTCACTTTCAACCGATGATGCTGCTTCTTATGTCACAGGGGAAACAGAACCTCCAACTATTTCTAGACCCATATCCCTCCTGCATCTGTGCCCACCCTTCATGCTAAAAGGGCAAAGTGGTTCTCCGACTTTGGTGTGCAGCAGAATTGCCTGGAGGGCATGTTTAAACGCATTTCTGATTCAGTTGGTCTCAGGAAGCACCCACAAATTTCCATTTCCATCCAGTTTCCATTTGAGACTTGATGATGCTGGTCCCAGGATTCCACTTTGAGATGTACTGGAGCAGAGGAATGCCCTCCTTCTGCCAGTCTCTCTACCCATGTTCTGCATCATTTGTGTGGCAGGGCATGAATGATCTCACTCAACTGCTAACTTGAAGATCTGCAGTTCAGACTCACTCAGTGGTTTCACAGAAGAGAACCCTAAAGGTGTGTTTCTATAATGACCAAAAAGAAAAAAAAAAACCCACCAAACCCATTGCTCTCAACTCGATTCCAACTCATAGAGACCCTATAGCACAGGGCAGAATGGCTTCATATAGTTTCCAAGGAGCACCTGGTGGTTTTGAACTGCTGACCTTCTGGATAAAGACTACAGCCAAGAAGATCCTATGGAGCTCAGTTGTACTCTGTAACGCATGGGGTTGCCATGAGTAGGAAGCAGCTTGACAGCAATGGGTTTGTTTCTTGGTCTCAGGGAACTTGGGTAATTGAGGATTAGATACCAGAAAACCACACCTACTGCCCTTGAGTTGATTGCAACTCATAGCATAGCTTACCCACTTTTTTTTTCTGTCCTGAATCTTCAACCTCTCCTTCTGAATGTTTTTCATTAGCATTTAAGCATGCCCATACCTCTCTCTCTTAAAAATGAATCCTGTTTCCACCCTCTTCCTCCTCTGGCTACTACCTGTGTCTCTCAGTCCCCTCATTACCAGACCTCTCTCTCACTGCAGACGAGCAGTGCCTGCACCTGGTTTGAAAAATCACATATGAAGGACATTGGGGGGGGGGGACTGGGAAATTTGAGCACATTTTGGATCAGATGATATTAGAACCTATTATTATTTTCTTAGATGTGATGATACTGTGGTTATGAAGGAGAAAGTCATTATTTTTAGGAGGTCATACTGAAGTATTTAGGAGTGAAGTGTCATGATCTTCTCAAATTTCAAATGGTTCAGGAACTGCATAGCAGTATTTACACACATATATGAACAATAACAATTGTTACATCAAAATAAAACAGATATACAGGTGATCATTGTACTACACTTTCACTTTTTCTGTACACTTAAACATTTTCATCATGAAAAGTTGGAGGCAAATGACCTATTTCTTCACTTCAGACTGGTGTCTGGCTCTACTGTGTCACTCAAATGCTTTTGCAAAGATCCTCGATGACCTTGAAGTTATTAAATCCACTTTCTTAGTTTTCCCCTTACTTCACCTTCCACAAGTATTCAGCGTTGTTGACCAACTCTCGAAACACTCTTTCTCTGGGCCCCAGCACACAGCCCCCTGGTTTTCCTCCTGTCCCTCTGGTTGGTTTCACTCCTTTATTGGCTCATCCTGTGCAAGCTGGTCATGTTGGAGTCATCAAGTTTCAGCTAAACTCCTCCTCTCCTCATTCTACATACTCTCTCCAGGGAATCACACCTGAATACGACTGTGGTTCCTATCTGCTGATGACTCTCAAATGTGTGTATTTCCTTTACACAGCTCTGTGCACCTGACTGCGTCACCTGGCATCCCTGCTTGGATGTCTCAAGGTACGTTTCAAATCCAAATCGCGATCTTCCCCTACAAGCAGTGTCATTGTCAGATCTGGACGCTAGGGGGCTCTCCCAGGCCTGTGTGCTTTAGACGCCTCACCTATCACATACAACTTATTCCACACATTTGTTAAAGGATACCTGGGTGTTTCTGACACATAGGATCAGGTCCTCTGTGCTGGCACAGCACAACCTGAAACCCTAAACATCTGCTCTCATAATTAACACTGTTCAGGCCCCAGGGAAATGTTTCTACAACCTCTGAATCCTGGAAACTAAAGGTGACTACCACCAAATATCAGGAAAGGCTGAATCTCTATCTTTGCCCATTTCTGAGGCATATACTGCTTTGGAGCGTAGGAAGCATTTAAGCAGTGAAAGAAGCAGGTAAGAGGTCAGAGCAGGTAAGAAGAAATCCAAATTAATTAGCATTTCAGACATGACCTCTGAAATCACGTGATAAAATATAATTTCTCAATAGCACTGAACATCTTTTTTTTTCTTGCGTGTTCCTTGGGATATCAATTCATCATCCTAAAGTCCTCAGGAATTAGTGCTGCATTTGCAATAGTAGCATATCAACAATTCTCATTGTTTTTAAATTTGTGTGCATGTGGATCTAGACCTGACGTTTATGATAATGATTCTCAATACTGCTAATCACATGGATGTTACTAATTATGCCTAATTTGATTTTTATTCAACTAATGAAATTTAATAAAAAAATTTAAAAATTAGAATTCATTTTTAAGTTATTTATAATTTTGATGATTACACCTTGCATTTTGTCTTTTAAATTTAACAGATAATTTTAAATATTTAAAAAAACTGATGAACATACATTAAAATGATTTTTAAGGGTTTTAAAAAACAGTGTTTTGATGAAAATACATTTAAATTTTGTGTATTTTTACTACAACTATATTTTATTTTTTATCTTAGATCGTTGAGACTGAATACAGATCGGGATAGAAATGTAAGATATGTGAGAAGTAAAGAAGTATGCTGAAACTAAAAAAAGAAAAAGAAAAAGAAACTCTCTCCAAAGATGTAGCTTTCTTAAATTTTTAAAAAACTAAGGAAAGAGTTCAAATGCAGGCCACCCACATCTTTATTGTTTTGATCAGTAATCAAATCAATAAAGAATATGAAGTTTGGGGGATTTTATTGGACTTGTTCAAATTGTAGATTTGATTAAAAAATAATTTTCTGTCCCTTTTTCAATATGCAACTTGAGCAAGTCAGCTAAAATGCATGCAACTTTATATTTTTGTTCGTACTCTTGCCCCGGGCTCCTCAGATGTCAGGGTTCCCTCTCTCCCCCTCAGGATTCTCACTGTTAGACCCAGTCACCAGGCACCAGCATCAACAACCAGACCTCCAGGTGAACAAGCTTTCAAATGACTTTAGCTCCCAGCCACTGAGTCACTTCCAGCACGGTCCCCAGACTTTGCAGAATAAAGACATGTGGTCCCTGCTGTGCCCTGACAAAAATTCTAACCCACATAAGCTATGAGAGTTAGTAAATGGCTATTGTTTTTCAGGAGGCCCTGAAGGTAGAAACAATTAAGTAAAAAGGTTGGTAGTTTGAAACCCCCCCAAGAAGCGCCTCAGAAGAATGGTTCCCACCTTCTCCCCTTACCTACACTTTTCTTGGGCACTCTTACAACCATGGCTTCAATAGCATTCCATGCCTTGACTCCCACGTGTACTTTTCCAGCCCTAATCTTTTCCTAACTTCCATAATACACATCTCATGTATCACTCTGACTTCTGACTGAATGTCCCCAGTCACCTTAAATTTAATGTTTCTATTTAAAATTATCAAACAAGCATTAGATACTTCCAAATTTAAATTCATCTTTCCTATCAAACCTGCTCCTTCCCCGCTGTTCCCAATTTCAGCAGGTAGTGGAATCATCAGCTACCTGGCTGCCGGAGGGAGAAACAGAGGAGGCATCCTAGGTTGCTGTCTGCCTCTTCTCCCAGGATCTAATGGCAAGCCTTGGTAGTCTTACTTGCCAGCTTCTTACCAAGTCTGAGCTCTCTCTCCAGCCCTACTGCCGCTGTCTGCTCACCCACCTCTGGCCCTTCTCAGACCCTGCTACCGTGCACCTACCAGCTTCATCACGGTGAACCCCAGACTGTCTGGAGTGTTCAGCCGTTGCCAAGAACCTCTCCTGTTCGGTCCTGATGTGCTCCCCTGACCCTGCCTCTTTCCAGCTCCTAACTCTTGGCCTTGTGACCTCAACCTAAGTCTTGTCTCTGGACCTTGGACCCCAGGGTTGACCCCAGTTTTCTTCACCAGCCTATGCTTCAGAGAGAACCCTTAATCTTGGTTCTGGTCCCTGAACCTAACGTCCAACTTTGGCCATTTGGCTGGCCCCAGATGGCCTGTGCCACCCTCATGAGGAGGGAATGCAGTACTGCCTAGCTGCCCCTTTTCTGGATGTTTGGAGCTGTCTCCAAAAACAAAACAAAACAAAACAAAACAAAACAAAACAAAACAAAAAACCCAAGCCCATTGCTGTCAAGCAAATTCCAACTCATGGCGACCCCATAAGACAAAGTGGAACTGTCCCATAGGATTTCCAAAGCTGTGATCTTTTCCAAGCTGCCACATCTTTCTCCTGCAGAACAGCTAGTGGGTTCAAACCACTGACTTGCAGTTAGCAGCTAAGTGCTCAACCACTGTACCACCAGGGTGCCTGATGTCTCCTTACCGGTCCTCAAACAATCACCAAAAAAACTACAACTGCAATTGTGCCAAGTGCTTTGAAGGAAAGTTGTACTTTGGTGTGGAAGCTAAGGAGGGAGTTCGACCCTGGGAGGAAGGCTGGGGAATGGTCCCCGACGATGTGATCAATGAACTGACGTCTGAAGATTGAACAGGAATTAACCAGAAAAGGGAGAGGGGAAGGAGCCTTTCAGGGACAGAACTCTGCTGTGCAGGTGCTCTGCTAGAGGAAGCACTGGGGCTGGGAGGGAACTGAAGGGAGGCTTGTGTGACTGCAGCACCAGAGTGAGGGTGACAGCAGGGGCAGGAGGGCCTTAGAGGCCAGGTTAAGGACCTGGGTCTTAAACCTATGTCAATGGGAAGTCACTGAATGGATTTAAATAGGATACTTCAAACAGATTTGCATTTCAAAAAGACTTCTCTTTCCCAGGTGTGTAATGTGGATTGTTGTTAACGCCCTCCAGCTGAAACAACTTCAGGCAACCCCAACTCACTGTACCCCTGACTCCTAGTGACCTCAACTCACAGCCACTTCATATACAACAGAAGGTAACGTTATCCATTTCTGTTCCATCTCCAGGCTTGCCTGGGGGTCAAACTGTTGTGAGCCACAGGGTTTTCACTGGCTGATTTTCAGAAGCAGATCTTCCTAGCCTGTCTTAGCCTGGAAGGTCTGCTGGAACCTTTTTAGCACACCATGGGGATACACAAGCCTTCGCTGGCAGATGAGTGGTGGCTGTGGATGAAGTATGGGGAACCAAACTGGGGACTCTGGCATGGAAGGCAAAGTTCTACCACGGAAGCACCAGCGTGTGGATTAGAAAAGGCTGTCCCCAGCCGTTCAGGGGAAAGCAGTAGGACAGCTATTGCAGTGATATGGGGTAGGGTAATGATTATTGGACCAGGGTGGTGGAGGGATGGAGAGGGGTGGACAAACCCAAAAGATGTTACAGTCAATAAAATTGATACAACTTGATTCTGGACTCAGTACTGAGATGCTCACGCTGACCCCCTTATACCACCAAATCCGCTGAAGGCAGGGACCTATCATATCTTTATTTGCAACACCCAGCTCCCTAAACAGCTCTATACTTACTCTCAAAAGGGTGAAACTGATTAGCATTCTCCCAAGTGACCCCTTTCACCTCTAAAGTTCTTTGCTTCCTTTTTTGCACATATTGGTGATCAAACCTCTGACACCTCACAGGGAGAAATACTACTAAGTTCCAAAGAGTAAACATGAGGGAAGTTAGTTAAAAAAAACTAAGGTCTAACTCAGCTTATGACACTGAACAGCAGCAAACTTGCCGCCAACAGTTGCCCAAAGGAGTAACTCTCCCAGCAGAGCTTTCTACCAGGGTGAATGAGGACAGCTCCTTCCGCAATGCCAGCCTAAGCTCAGCTGTGACTGGGTCCAGGGGAGACACTGGCCATCTCTGTGGTTGCTCTGAAAGCTTCTCTGCTTGCAGTGCTGTGGGAGCAGTTAAGCCTCCCATGGAAGGGGCGGTCACTGACCGGAGTCTGTCACCAGGGCTGCCCCTCTGCCCTCCTGCAGTGCTTGGTGCTGGGGGTGGTGCTGCTGCTGCAGGGTCCCGACTTTGCCTTCCTGACCCCCCCGGTCCCAGGCACTCTCCTCTTCACCGTGTCCTTCCCCACCCTCACCACCACCATGTGTCTGGCCTGGTCACACAGCAAGTGGGAGCTCCAAGTGATCCTATGGACAACGAGGCCACAGTGTGGCCCCGTGGGGCTGTGTCAAGTCGGAGCCATACCAGAAGCCATGCCCACAGTGGGGGCAGAGGAAGACTTACCATGGTGGTAGGCCACTGCCAGTGCCTGGGGAAAGAGCAGGCCACAGACCTGACACGTGGATTGGCAGGGGCTGAAGTCAGGGCCACCCCAATTGCACAGGTAGCTCCTTTTCCCCAGGGGCCTGGGCCAAGCTGGCACTGTGGGTGAAGTGCTTGGCACACTCAGGGCAGAGGGAGGGACTCTAATCCCAGTGTGACTTTTTGTGGTAGATGAGCTTGGGGTAGTGGCCAAAACCCCATCCACAGCTGGCACAGACACTGGACCGCTCACCTGTGTGTACAGAAGTGTGCTGCAGCAGGCCGGGGCTCTAGGAAAGCCACACTGGCTGCAGCAGTAGGTGGGCTTGGGCAGCTGTGTGCTGTGATGCTAGGATAGGTGCCAGCTGTGACATTGGCTGCAGTAGGAGGGCCGGTCAACCACGTGTAAGTGTAGGGGCAAGGCCAGGTAGCCTGTTGGCCTAGATGCTTCCCACAGTTGGGGCAGAAAAAGGGCTGCTCACCAGGCTGTGCCAGGTGAAGGGAGAGGTGGGGACAGTGAGAGGGGCTTCACATTCTAGATGGGAGACAGGCTTTGTGGGGAGACCCTGGTAGAGGAGGTAGAGGAGCACCAGTAGTTGCAACGGCTGAGGGATCAGTGGGTCATGGTAGACACAGATCTGCAGGCTCTGATTTGCCTTGTCCTCCTCTTCCTTTGCTCCAAGGTTGTGTGTGTGCACGTGTGTGCTTGTGTGTGTTTGTGTGTGTGAGGTAAAGGCGTGAGAGGCAGAGGGAACAGAGGCAGGAGAGCAGAGGCTGAGCATCCCTCCACAACCAAAGCAATGGTAGGTGGCATCAGTGACCCCATGCTTCTACCCCAGCTGTAGTGCTGGGTAGTGGGGCAATCCAGGGCACAACTTTCCTATGGGCAGTTTACTAGGGTTTTGAAGTCTGCTGGGCAAGGATAGGGCCCTAAGAAAGAGGCCTCTCACCTGGGCAGGGCTCACCTGCAGGGCTCAGCTCTTGACACTGGCCTCCAGGACTCAACTTCTGCCTTCAGACATACAAGGACTTAGAAGCCTGTGTGTGGGAGGTAAAATGAAGAGTGTGTGTGTGCATGTGTGTGTGGTGATGGTGGGTGTGTGTGTAACAGAGAGACAGAGGCTTTATTTCCTGCAGGAAGTCTTCTCTTTGCTCTTCTGCATCCATCCCAGCCCAGCCTGGTTCCCTCTGCAAGGCCCTTCCAGACCACCTTAGAGTGACCTGTAGTGATTCCCTCTGCTCTGGGATGTTGATGTCCCTCCTGTCTGGGACACCTGCCATCTATCCTAGAAGCAAAGAAGCTAACGTTTCACAGGGCAACCACTGTAGTCCTCCTCCTTGCATGTGTACCAGAATCTTCTGGAGGGAGGAAGGGTTGCTGAAAACACAAACGACTGTTCCCCGCCCTCCCCTCCCAGTTTCTGATTCTGTAGGTCTGGGTTGGAGCTCACGGATTTGCATTTCTAACAAGCTCCCAGGTGATTCTGAAGCTGTTCTTCGGGATCCATACTGGGAGAACCACTAGTCTACTGTGTACCAGGCTCGTTACTTGTGTTTCTTCACTGAACCTCAACAGCGATGTGTTAGGATGGGCATCTATCCTACCACATTTTGCAAGTGAGGAAACCAAGGCAAGATCCAGGGGCTTGCACAAGGTTGATCACCTGACAAGGTGAAAACTGGAACCTACTTCTGACTCTGGGATCAACCCTCCTGTTTCTGCCCTGCATGTAGAAGCTCGTGGTGGCACAACCACCCTGACTGCTAGGCCCAAAGCTGATGGTCTGAGCCCATGCTAGAGTGCCTAGGAAGACAGGCCTGGCAATCCGCTTCCCGAAAGGTCAGAGCCTTGAACCCTGTGCAGCAGTTTCACTCTGCACTGCACTGCAAGTAACAACTACTACATGTAGCTTCCCACAAATAACAGTTGCCTTTTGTATACTTTGTATCTCTTCTTTTGTGCTACCCCAGTGCTCCAAATAGGCTGACTTCACTGACAGAAACTGAGTGACTCAGGGAACTAAATACCCCAAGAAGGTCAGAGGTAAAACAGAATTGGTGGGGCGGGTCATAATGAGACTCGAAGACATTTTTCTTGGGGCTGGGTAGGAGACAGGAAGTTTCTGCAAGTTTCCCATGGCGTCACCTATACAAACAGCCATTTCTGTGAAGTTCACAGACACGGGTCAGAGGGCAAGAGATCACAGGAAGCAGAGAGAGCTGTAAAGAGGAAAGTGAGAAGAAGGCATGCAGGGGGCCACTTGGAACGGAGATGGACTGAGGGCTGTTCCAGCGTGAAGAGGGGCCAGCAGGATGAGACAAAACAGAATTCTCCAGGAGGTTAGGGCAGGCAAGAATGGGCAGTCCCTTTAATCAGAAGAATCCGGTTAACTCACTCTTCTGCGTCTACCCGACTCCTCCTATCTTTGACTCTTCCATGAAGCTCCAGGGGTAATGCCCATCTTCCTCTACACACAACATCCTGGGAGTGTCATAGTTCCTGGATAACTGGGATCTGGGACCAGGGGAGTTAGGATCAAGGCTTGTGGAATTACAGGTGTAGGATGCGCCTATTTCTGCAGGGCACGAGATTGAGCACTAGCTCACCAGGTCTCTGGTACTTGTTGGGGCTGGAGGGTTCCTGCTTGGGTTTGTGGCATTAGGGCACCAGGGACAAGGCAGAACAAACCCGACCTCACAAGCTTGCAGTCAAACAAACCCGACCTCACAAGCTTGCAGTCAAACAAACCCGACCTCACAAGCTTGCAGTCAGCCCCCTCCGCAGACTCTGGAGGGCTCTACCTGCACTGCTGGCTGCCAGAGAGACCACCACCGCAAAGCTGGAGACCCCCAAGAAAGTGGGGAGAGCAGGTGAGGGCACAGAGAGCAGCGGAAACAGGAAGTGAGGGGCAGAGGGATCATGCTGTGTTCATGGAGGGTGGGAGAGGCCGCTAGCCCTCCTGGTCGGTGTGGAGCCAGCGCACTTCCCCGGACAGGCTGGCGTCTGTCACAGTGCCCCTGTCTCCTCCTTGCCTGGGCTTGGGACTCAGTCCTTCTAGCTCTATTTGAGGCTGGAGGCAGTCGGGGTTTTTACTGGATGTCCCCACTGTCCTGCTCTGAACTGCTACCTGTACATTCAACAACTACAACTCCCGGGAGGCCCTCCCTCCACTCAGACCTGCCTCCTCGGGGGGCCTTTTCTCAGATGCTCATGGGAACTGTAGTCCCCAACCTTGTTCTCCCTCTTCAGTGGCCGGGATGTCCCGCAAGAAGGGTCTCACAGCCTTCCCCTCCTCCCTTGCTCATTTCTTTTCCAGCTAGCTACAGAAATCAGCTTCTTCTCCAAGTGATAAGAAGTTATTCCCCTTTCAAACACCGTGGTTCTATGAGTTGTCTTCAGCCACTTTCCTGCTTTCCTTTGAGTACTTTGAAACCCTGGGTTTCAGCCTGGGTGATTCAAGGCCAGGCAAGTTTGGAGTCTCACGTCCACACCTCTGTACTCCACAGCCTCTCTTCCTGACTCATTCCTATTTTCTTACCTACCTGGTAACCTGAAAGTTCATAAAAATGAGAACCAGACCCTGTGAATAGTCTCATTGATGTTTCCTCCCCATCTCCAAGGCTGATTCTATGTGGTTTCTGGGCCTCCCTCTCCCAAATTTTTCTTCTTCTCATAGACACCCCTGATAAACAGAGACACAGAACTGCAGGTTTCAAAGAGGAAAAAAGGCAAATTTGTTGTTTTTGGAGAAGAGTGTGAAGGTATGGGTTGTTCACCTTCCCAGCATCTTGTACAGATGGGAGGTTGGGTGTCAATAGAAAAGGCAGTAGACAGAGGCACAGGCCCCACTCTGTACAATATAGAAGAATTTGATATAGATACTTTGTATAAAAGCCACTTGTCCTCATTCATGTCCTTCTGCTGGTTGGCCGGGCTTGGGAGCACTGGGGGACAAAAAAGTTGGGGTGGTAGGCTGACACAGGGACACCCTGTGGTCCCCATCCTCTGGCTGTCCCCTTGCTGTGTCACTTTGGATCCTTGGTGGGGGCATAGCAGAGCTCCAATGGCCGGGACACCTTCCAGAACTTCTCGTTCACCAGCTCCAGCGTCAGGGAGCCATTCAGCGTCTAGGGAAGGGGTGGAAAAAGAGAGGCAAAGGGGAGAGTCAATTTAGAGAGGAAAGATGGCAAAGGAAACCGAGAAGCAAAAGGTGACAGAAGGGAGAGAGACAAATGGAGGACAAAGCAGCAGAACATGGAGTAATACGGAAAAAAGAATCCAAAAGGAGATGCAAGATACACAAGGAAGAGGGCTGGTAAGTTAGGTCAGGATCACGGTCCCCCGTTCCCCTCCTCTCCCCTCGGATACCGGCTGCTTTCAGACTCTCACCGTGAAAGCTCCGCCCCCGGGTGCGATGTAGATGGTGTACTGCTTCTCGCTGACCCCCTCCAGACTGGGCAAGGCAGGCTCCTCGGGCCCATCGCCTCCTCCGGCACCCCCGCCCTCCCCACCACCCCCATCAGGTCCTCCAGCATCAGAGGCACCCCCTCCAGGCCCTCCTGGCTCCCCGGCCTCTTGCTGCTGCCTCCGCTCAAGGGCAATGCGCAGGGCCAAGTACTTGGAGAGATGGTCCACTGTGGCATTCCCAGTTGTCTTCACATACCTGGAGTAGGAAAGGGTAGGTTTCGGGCACAAGAAGCCTCAAGGAGGGAAGGAAGGTAGGGGATTTTCCAAAAGGGCCTCTGGGGAAGCCCACTTGTGGTGGAAGTCTATGTGGCTTTTGGTTTCTGGGTTTGGGGGAAGGCGGGGCTGCTCACCTAGTCTGGCAGTATTCTCCCTTCTCCACAAGCAGGGGGTGGGGCCGGAACACGAGCTCAATTTCTCCACCTGGCTCCGGGGGACTGGGAGCCCCAGGAGGGCTTGGGGGCCCCACGGTTCCCCCTCCCAGAGTTCCTCCCCGGTCACCAGAGTCTTCAGAACCAGCACCCCCACCCACCCCACCAGTGCCTCCTCCCCCTGTTCCTACACTGCTCCCCCCTGCACCCCCTCCACGGGGTCGCTTGGGAGCAGGGCCAGGGGCCGAATCAGGGGCTGAGTCTGAGCTCACATCCTCCCCATCCCCCTCTCCCTCCCCAGGCTCTCCTTCCCCCCCACTCATCGTTGTGGTCTGATCTGACCCAGGCAGTGGCCGCCTCACACGCTGGGCCCTGTAGAAATAAAATAAAGCGGTTGAAGTTGGAAAGCATCAGAGATAAGGGGTGAAGACTTTAAACTTCAGAGAATTATGAGATAAGGCAACTCTCGACGGTATCCACTACTTATTAAATACTAGCTACAGACTGGACACCTTGCTAAGTGTTTCACCCTGATTGCCTTGCCCTATGAAGTAGATAATTGATTATATCTATTACACGGCAGGGAAAAATGAGGCTGAGGGAGGTTATGTAACTTCTTTAAGCTCACAGGACCTCACTTCTCAAAGTGTGGTCCAAGAACCAGTAGCATCAGCATTACCTGGGAGCTTGCAGCCACACAGAACCTTACACCTGATTCCATACCTACTGATTCACAATTTTCATTTTGCGAAGACCCTCAGGTTATCTTGAAACACATTCAAGTTTGAGAAATGCTGGCCTATGGGGTGATTTAATCTCCAGCAGTGTGATTCAAGAGTTTATGCCCCAAATCACTGCTGTTCTAACTTCTAGAGTCAGAAAACCCCAAACCAAACCCACTGTCACTGAGTCTATTCCCACTTACAGACAACCTGTATGACAGAGTAGATCTGCCCCATAGAGTTTCCATGCAGCACCTGGTGGATTCAAACTACAGACCTATTGGTTACCAGCCACAGCACTAAGGACTAGGCCACCAGGGTTTCCAAGTAAGGTATTTTTTTCTTAGAAACTGTACCACCAGTTGCTTACTAAGAAGCTGCAAATGACAGCCATGACTTCCATGCCTGACAACCAGGTTGTGATCAGCTCCTAGGGCACCCAGGCTGAGGGTTATGCTTACTCGACTGGCCAGCGGCAAAGCCAGCACAGGGAGTCCCACTGAGGGACTTGTCCCGGCCTCCATACCTGTGCATGGCCTGCATGCGCAGCCCCTCCTCAATGCTGGAGCTCAGGGCCTGCTGGTTGTGCAGGCGGCTGAGGCGGATGAGTACCCGGTCTTGGTGGGCCTCATATTCCTCCCGACTAGGATAGATCTTAGAGATCAAGGCATCAAAGTTGGGGTCTGGCCGAAGGGACCGCTTGGATACCAGCTTCTTGCGACAGGTGGGGCACTCCTTGTTCCTGGGAGAGAGGAGGCTTGTGTGGTTAGTCACCACAGCACCGAAGCCCAGGCTGAACCAGGACCTGTGAGACGGTCCCTACTCTATACACTTTCACCTCATCTCAAACATGCCCCTGCTGTTACCCGCTTCTCAGGGCTGTGACGATGCAGTCGGAGCAGAAGCGGTGGAGGCACTCCTTGGTAGTCATCGTATTCTTCAGCATGTCCAGGCAGATGGGGCACATGAGCTCTGAGTGCAGCGACCGAGGGGAAACTGCAATCTCTGTGCCATCCATGATAGCTTCCTGGAGGCATCAGCGAGTGAAAAGGTGGTGGTGGGTTGGGATGGGGAACAGGCTATAGATACAAACGGTCCCTAAAGAAGAGTTCTGAGAAATACAGTGTGATGGCAGAACCTGGGTGCCACATGCTGGCTGCCTGAAGGAGGGAATTCCATGATGGATAGCGTCTGCTGCCTTGGATAAAACGGTGAACAGCAAGGATCCATGTCCATTAACCAAAAGCAGGGACGTGGGAATATGAGGATCTGAGATTTGGGGAAGAGCCTGGAGGTGAAGTAGGAGAGTGGCACAGATTTATGGCTTGAGAAAGACCTACCAAAATTTCTTAAGCTGTGGTCCTGGTACCAAAATTAGGATCCCCTAGGCACTAGTTAGAAAATGAAGATTCTGGGGTCCCATCCTAACTACCAAATCACATGTTTGGGTTGGGTTGTGTGGTTAGTTGCCACAGCATTGAAGCCCAAGGCTGATCCGGGACCTGTGAGACAGTCCCTACTCTGTACACTTTCACCGGATCTCAAACATGCCCCAGCTGTTACTCGCTTCATCTTTAATAAGCTCCCCAGTTGCCCTGGAGTTGATGCCGACTCACGGTGACCCCTTTCGTGTGTCAGAATACAACTATACTCCCTAAGAACTTCATTGGCTGACCCTTTGTGTGTCTGAGTAGAACTGTGTCCCACAGCACTGTCATTAACCGATTTTTGGAAGTAGATCACCACGTCTTTCTTCTTAGGTTCCTCTGGATTGAATGAACCTCCAACCTGTCGGTTAGCAGCTGACTGTGTTAAATGTTGGTAACACCTAGCAACTCCAAATAGGCTCCTCAGGTGAGCCTTATATGCCCTGACCTGACCGTGAGCTGAGGAAGGATCAAGGTAGATAATTCCTGTGACTGCTTACTGTCTTTCAAATACAGGTTGTGATATTTCTAACTCTCCGGCTGGAGTATTTTGGGGAATAAATGAGATAATAGATGTAAATATGCTTCCGAAAGATTAAGATGTCTCAAGGGTGGGGCTAGGGTCTCTGAAATCAGCACGGTTGGCAGAATGGAGCAAAGAAGGGAAAAGAGGTTGTGTGATGGGGGCCTGTAGACTAAGGGATTTGGGAGGAGGGTACAAGCTGTAAGGGAGGATCCCTTGTCACCTGCGGGGTCCGGTGCAGCTCATACAGACTCAGTTCCCACGTTTTGCTGGCATTCTGGGCATTCGCCGGCGTCGTCATGGTGACTGGGCACAGACCCCCCCCAACCGGGGCCCCGCAGCAGAAGAGGCGGAGGAGGAGAGGAAAGCTGGGGGGAGAGGAGGAGGGGTGTTAGGGGGCCGCCCCTCGCGCAGACCCCGCCCCTCTGGAGGCTCCCCGCTCTGCCCCGAGCCGGCACGGCCTCTCACCCGGCTCCAGCCGTCAGCGCCGAGGCCGTCGCCGCGCCTCCCTCTAGGCCCGGACTCCCAGTCCGAGTTCACTCAGCCTGCAGCCCCTGCTCAGACAGCAGCTCCCGCCGCCGCCGCCGCCGCCGCCATGGCCCGGGCGCTGGGGCCCTACGTCACTTCCGCCGGTCCCTCACTCCCCCACCCGGGCTGCCGAGACGTCACCCCCCGCTTGGGGCGCGGGGGGGACGCGACGTGGACGCGAGGTTCCTCCGCCCACGAGACACGCCCGCCTCTGAGGAGGAGCCGCGCTCCCTGGAGTCCCTCGCCACGTGGGGTCCACGGACCCGCCCCCGGCCCAGCGCTGTCACACCAAGGGCCCCCCAACCTCCGCCGTAGTTCCTCTCCCAATTCCCCCCACCCGGGGCCTCCGCCCTGGAGGGCGGGGCCTGGGTAGCCGTGACCCCAGGAGGGGACAGAGGGCTCGGGAGAGGGACCACCTCCCCCACTCTGTGTCCCCTTGGCAGCCCCGGGGAATCCCACCGTTCTCCAACTTCTCCGTTACCCCAGCCCGGGATCCTGGGGGAAAAAGCTGCAAAAGATGTTTTGGCCCTTCAGCCCTCCTGTCCTGTGAGAGCAACTAAGTTCCAAGGTGCCCAGGATTACCCTCATCACCCTTGGATTTGGCTCTCCCTAGACCCTCCGACCCGCTCTCCCCGTCGAGGTTTGGGGGCGGCGGCTCGGGACGTCCAGACTCAACTCTCGGCCGGAGCCATAGACTCGAGAATTGCGTTTGGACAATCAAGAGCCGCGGCCCGGGGCGGGGAAGGGAGGAGCACCGGAGGAATGGGGCAATGGAGACACCACGCGGAAGCAGGGACTCACACGCGCACACACACAGACACACACGCGTGCACACACACACCCTCCCAATATGGGGCCCCATCGGGAATGGGTGTGCGCGTGTGGTTGGGGGGCATAAGGGGAGAATGTCTGCAGTGGGGAAGTGATGAGAAACCTCCAAGGCTCTCAAGGAAAGGCACTGAGAGGAAACAGAAGAGGACGAAGGGGCAAGCAATCCCCATCGAAGGCTGGGGATGAGGGGTATAAGGGAGAGAACTTGATGGACCTCCTGTCCCCCGCCGGCCCGAGCTGGGGCTCCCGGACTTGGGCTTCTGCTACAAGGGGTGTCCTGTCTCTGGAATAGGGTAGCAGTGGGTCCCATCCCCCCACTTCCCAGGTTCCCCCCTACTTCCCTGTCCTCTCCTTCTGTCCGTGGCCAGTCCTTATGTGGGCTCCAGACTCGATTAGCGCCGACCCCCTCCCCTTCCTCCTCCTCCTCCCTGCCCCCTCCCTTCTGCTCTCCTCTAGTTCCTTTCATCAGCTAGTCCGTTCCCCTAATCCTGGCCCCCTCCCCTAATCTCCCCCATCCGACCCCAAGCCGGCTGCAGCTATTGTAAGGTAGAAAGAAAAGGGAGGGGGGGAACTCAGAGAAAGAAGGGTGGGGGAGGGCCACCTGTTCCCAGACCCCTTCCCAAGGCCAGACTGGACACTGGGGTGGGGCCATGAACAAATCACCCTTGGGGACCATACGGACCCAGGGAGTTGGGGTGGGGTCTGAGGCTGCAGGACCGGCAAAAGGGGTAGGGCAGAGACCCCTCCCTCCAAAAGGACCCAGAATGTCACGCATACACAGTGACACACACTCTCTCCTCTCACACCCGGCGGCGGGGGTTGCCCTGGGAGACCAGGCAGTGAAAAGGAACAATCCTTCGGGAAAGGGAAAGAGGGGGAGGGTAGGGAAGGGTCTGAGGGCTTGGACACAAGAAGAACCGGAGGTGGCAGGGAAGAGGATTTGGAATTTATTAGGGTCACAAGCACCCCTGCCTCCCATATTCAGCATTCCGGAGCCATACACTGCCATCCCTTTTGTAGCCTGGGAACTTAGAGTCCTCATCAGCAGGAGGCCGGGCAGGGTGGTGGGGGAGTGAGCAGAATCCAGGGTCCTTGAGGCATTTACATGAAAAGACCTCCTGGGAGGAACAGAAACATTGGGGCAGATGAAATAGTGGAGAGATGAATGAGTTGGGGGGCACCCACTTTTGTCCCTGGCCTACAGGAAACTCGGCCCTTTTCCCAGTGGCTCCAGACTCTCCCAGCTTGCTTTTTCGTCTGAGTTCCACTTTTCTGCTCTCTCCCTCCCCACAACAGCCTCATACCAGTGACTTCTACAGAGGCCCCTGTGATGTATCCACTGTCTTCAGATGCCAAGAATGCGACCACATCTGCCACATCTATGGGAATGGTGGGCAGAGAGCAGAACCCTACTCACCACCATGGACCCAAAGTAGCCATCACCTTCTTATCCAAAACACCGCATCCCCCAACACACGCGCGCGCGCACACACACACACACACACACTCTCTCTCTCCAACCACCAAACCTGTTGAGTCCCTCTTGAAGAGATAAAACAACAAACCTTCAGGTTTTTTTCATTCAGGCCCCTCTTCCCACTCAGTGCTCACCCTCAGGGTCCCCCATGTGTCCCATTGGGATCATTCCAATTATCTGTAAAGAAACACCCATATGTAGATGAAAGTTTCTTTTATGGATCTTTTCCTCCACTGAGCTGGAGTCTGTGGCCCTTCTTTCTTTTGTCATTAATCCCTGTGTGCATTTATTGTGCACCTATGATTTGCTGGGTTCTGTGATCAGTATTTCTCAGAAATCAAGAGAGATTCTATCTCAATGATTCTGCCCACAGCTTCCTACCTTGTCCAGCACTTTCTGTGGCATTTTCTGTGTCATTGGTGTTGCAATGAACCCTGGGAGGACAGAGTTACAGCGAATCCCATGTCTGTAGAGAGAGAGAAGGTGCTGACTCTTTAGGGGACTGCACACTGACTGCCCCATCCCCCCAGGCTCCTTACATGCCTCATCAAAGGCTCCAGCAACCCCAGGGGTCTGACCAACCGTCCAAGCTCCCGGGCTATGCTCTGGGTCATCCCAATCACTCCAGCCTTGGAGGCAGCATAGTTTGTCTGTCCTACATTCCCCACCTATAGGCAAGTCAGAGATGTCAGCTGAGTCATTAGTTTCAAGGAGGGGCTCTCTTCTCTACCCTGGCTGACTGACCTCAGTGTAGCCTGACCTTTCCTACAATGCTACTGATGTTGATGATGGAGCCATGACAACCACTGGACACCAGGGCTTGAGCTGCAGCCTGAGTGATTAGAAAGATGCCCTATGGGAAGAGGGTAACAAGGCAGAAAGGATCATCAGCTAGGGTGACAGCTCTTCTCCAACCTCCTTTTCAGGTTGGGTAGGCCAGAAGTCACAAGTTCAGAGATCACCACCTTGAGATTGACAGCTATGACCTTGTTCCAGTCGTCCTCAGACATGTGAAGTAGAAACTCATCCCGGGTGATGCCCGCACAGGACACAACGACAGATGGTGGCTGCGAAAAGCAGGCCTGTGGGAGGGTGAGGTTACACATCAATAAACTACAAAGCACTAGGCGGTAGAGGCAGTGTTAGTGCTTTAAAAAGAGCCAAGTTGTTTGGCCTTCACCTGCACTTGTTCCAGCAGGCACCTAGCGGCCCCAGCTTCAGACACGTCAGTTTGGAAGGCAGCATGGGCTCTCAGGGGCGCCCCCTCCTCGCTTCCTGGGCCGCTCAGCAGCCGCACCGTCTCCTGTGCCGCTGCCCTATCTAGGTCGCAGGCTGCCACCGTGGCTCCCTCTCTGGCCAGGCGAGCACTAATTGCTCGACCGATGCCACTGCCTGCACCTGGGATGGGACAGAACACGCCACGGGGCAAGGGGAAAGAAGTGGACAGAGGTCAGAAGTCACCGGAGCGAAGTTAGTGAAATTCGGAAAAGGGGCCAGAAGTCACAGCAGCCACGTGGTCCGTGGGCTTGCCTCCTCACATCATTCCAGAACCCCAACCCTTCCCGGGAGAACACCCCATAACCTGTGACCAGGGCCAGCACGGAGCGGAGCCGGAGCTGAGACGCCATGGTGGGCCGAGGGAGGGCGGACTCTACAGCACTGAGCCAATCCCAGTGCAGAGAGGGCGTGGCGAGACCAAAGTCACAACCAGTAGAAGCTGCGCCAACCTTAGGCCATCTGTGGCCACCAGCGCTCAAGGAACCCCCCTTCCCACCGCGTGGGGCTTGATTAGACAGCACAGATTAGGGGCTGGGGAACCCGGCGACGAGGGCTCCTCAAAAGACAGACAAAGACTGCATTTGGGGGCCGAGATCCAAGGACTTTATTTCCGGCCACCCCCCCCCATTCAAGCAGTGATATTAAAAAAATAGAAACAAAAAGATTAGACCATTAGATTAGCAACTGTCTTTCTTCCTCCCTCCCTCCCTCCCACTCCCCCTCCAATCATTGCCAAATCAGGACACACGATTGATGTTTAACTGACGTTTATCTGTAGCTCCTGCTACCTCCTCTGTCCAGGGTTCTGGTCTTCTCTGAAGACTCCACCAGCAGGTCGAAGAGAGTAACGCAGACCTGGGAAGCCTGCGTGTGGCAGCTTGGTCCTCTGAGAACAGGCGCGGTAGGGGACACTGAGTAGGCTGCCATCTTCCTACTTCTGTCCAGCCTTCTTCATTGGCCCATTTAGCCTCACAATCTCAACAACATGGTCAGCTGGTGGCGAAAACTATGGTCACTCTACCTTCTCATTCTCACCTCTATTAAGCCCCTAAAAGACTGCCAAACCTTGAAGGTCTTACGGCCCAAGTCACCACACTCTGCGCTAGAACTCTTTCTTTTGGCAGATGTCCCTGGCCAGGGGCCCCAACTTTTACAGATCACTAATCTGGAGTGAGGGGCTAGGGGCCTGAGGCAGGGGTGGGGACACTTTATCCCACCTCTCACTCGAGGTGGGCAATCAGCACCATCATGACAACTCCTCCTAGCAGCCCCAGCACCTCCAGGAGTGACTGCAATGGTGACGCCTCCCTCAATAGCTCAGGCAACACAGACACAGTTGCCACGTAGATGAAGCCACCTGCAGTGAATGGCAGCACCCAGCCAGGACCTGTATTGCCTGAGGCTTCACTGCCCACTGTTCCTCCTTCGGTTAGGAGAGCACAAGCTGTGCCTGCTAGTGCTCCTATTGCTGTCACCAGCTGTAGACGCATCGCCTGTAGGTAGCAGACAGACAGGAATTAGCCAACGGTAAAAACATCAGTGCTTTAGCACAGCTGGGGGGGGTACAGATATACACAGTAGATAGGTTACGCGTCTTTGGAAACTAAACTGGATGGAGAGGTATCCAGAATATACATTTTCTGGAAAATCTTAGAGGTCAAAGAGGTTAGAGCAGCAATCCTTTCCGTAGACATTCCAATCCAGCACACTGGAGTAGGAGAATGGGGTGAACATAAACTATTGCTTATGGTCTGAAATTTTAAGAAATACTGAGCTACAGGACGAAGAACCAGAACTTCCTCCCCTATTTCTAGAAGATTTGTTATCAGTGATAGTACAACTTGTTTCAAATTAGTAAGAAGCAGTCTCCGGTTCAGGTGAGTAAACAGGGATACAGGGCTTCAGATAATCACCAACCTGCTTTTTGCTGCAGCCAGACTGGACCAAGATGGCAAAGTCCCCAACTTCATGGGGCACTTCATGCAGCAGGACAGTCATTGTGGTCAGGATTCCCAGCCCCCGGCCTCCTCGAAATGAAGCACCAATTGCCAGACCATCCGTGAAATTGTGTGCCATATCAGCGGCCAGATTCAGGTACCCTGACACACGTAGGTCTAAGACAACAGAAGTGGAGAGAACTGGAAGATGGATGCGCCAGAGGCAACCACATTCCTCAGTTCTGACTATGGTCATACATTCTTACAGCTCTAAGACACTGCTTCACATCCAAGCCTTTAGTATTTCTCAAACACCTGCTGTTATACATTGTGCATATTTCACATGCACTAATTCACAATGATGCCTCTTGCCCATACTGATGCCAACCCTGCATCTCACCTGAGCCTACTGCTGTTTCCTCTTCAGGGTTCTGCAGTTTCACTGCCCCATCTCTGAGTCCTGTGCCTCCACTTTTCCTCTTCCGTGCCCCCCCTGTGTCCTTTTTTTCATCCTCTGAATTCTGCTTCTCCTTTGAAAAATGCTCTAAAGAAAGAAAAGGTTGGTAAGAGTACGGAACAGGGATCTGTCACATTCTCAAGAGAAACAAACCTCTTCCATCTAACAGCCATAAGTCCAGGGACTACTGAAACAGGCAAGACAGCATTCAAGAAAGCTGTTCTTGGGCTTACCCTGTCTTCCGTGTCCATGACTTCCATGTGTGTGACCATGAATGTGTCCATGTCCATGTCCATGTCCTCCTTTCACATGTCTTACAAATTTCTCCACCATAAGAAAGGCGACAATTCCACTGAGGACCCACAACCCCACAGAGAGAATGGGGCCCTGGCCTGGGAATGGAGGCATTGAGGCATTAAGGCAAAATGTGGGATTCAGATTCTTTCTCCCCAAGTGTAGGAGATGAAGACTGGGGACAGACCTTCCCCAACCATCAGCCCAACTCCATCCCTGTTTGTCCCTTCCTCACCACTGTGGGAGTGTCCATGTCCCAGCTGCTCCACAGGGTGGTGAGAATGAGGTTCTAGAGAAAAGGTGAAAGAAGGCTAGATGAAGAAACAACCAAACTAAACGGATATTTGGAGAATATTAGAATGTCAGAAGTCACACAGAAAAGAAGACCCTTTCACTCAAAGAGTAAGCTATATTACAGTTCAATGTAAAACTCAAAGATCACTTACCGAGGGCATGAGGGATTAGGTGTAGAAAGGCATCTCCCAGAAGTCCTCCTGAAGCAAAACTGAGCAAGACCTGGAGCAGAGAGCGATGCCGAGGCGAATTTGACTCCACAGGGATAAGGAAGAGGACAAAAAATGGAGCTGCAGAGATCAGCACTGTGGCCCCAAGTGCCTGATGAGAGAGGCAGGGGTCAAATGGTGTGGGATTTCTTAACAATCCCAAACCATCCCTCGCTCCCCCATCCACTGGGAACTCACATAAGCCCAGAGAGTGACAGCGTCCAGATCCTGCTTGATGCCTGAAGCCCCAGACTCCCCATAGCCTTCATGGCTATGCTCAGGGTCATGTTCATGTCCTCTGTGGTAGAGGCTCTTATGAGCGTGATCATGGCTATGTCCATAGTGCAAATCCTCATGTAAATGTCCATGGTCGTGACCGTGGGTATGCCCATGCCAGATGCTCTCGTGAGTGTGTCCATGGCCATGGCTGTGTCCATGGCCATGGCTGTGTCCATGGCCATGACTGTGTCCATGGTGGAAATCCTCATGTGAATGTCTGTGGCTGTGCCCATGGAAGTCTTCGTGCAGGTCATCGTGCAGGTCATCGTGCAGGTCGCCACGACCCTCATGTCCGGCCACAAGCAGAACCAAGGTGGCCCAGGTCAGCAGCCCCACGGCCACCCAGTGGGGGGACCCCGGGACTCTGGCCATCATGCTGACCAGAGGGACAGACAGTGACTTCACTTGACTCTCAACCTATGCGGGATCCGTTTTACTCAGCTTGGATCCCAAGTCCACGTCTAAGGGCAACTCCATTCCATTCTGCCCCCACCCACATTCATCCCAAGACTCGTTTTCTTTATCGTGAAGCCCCTCCCGGATGCGCGGGAGGTGGGGGGGGGGGCGCCCTGAGACGCCGCTCTAGGCGTTCATGCGCCACATTATGGACTCTCTGGGCTCTCGTCTCTATGACCCACTAGGCAGGGATAAAGACCCGGAAAGAACGGTAAGGAAAAAGCAAGGAATTCTCACCGGCTCCGGGATGCTCTCCTTTCCCGGTTCGCTTGGACGTGGCACTCACGCCTTTAGCTCCCGCGAGAACAGGAAATTCCGTTCTACCAAAGGCCCAATGCCTTTACCAAGATGACGGCATTCCGACTGTGGCGAAGACACTCTGCCCTTGTGAGCATGCGCAAAGGTGGAGGTTATTTGAGGAGAGACTGGGAGAGGCGGGCTAACACGACTGAGGAGACCGCCTCCTGTATTTCCAACTAGAGGAGGGGGCAGGAACTAGCGCTGAGACTTCCCGTCTATACCAAGATGGCTGCCACATTGGCGCTGTCATTTTGGTACAGAGCAGAGCGAAGCGCCTAATTCGATCCGGTCAGGCCGAAAGTCTTATTCTCTGGGGCTTCCTCGTGCTCAGCTAGTCGGTGGATCAATCCTTGCGAGCTCCTGGCACCTCTCCGGTATCCCTGTACTCAATCAAGGATCATGTCTTGGGCTGCTCGCCCGCCCTTCCTCTCCCAGCGGCATGCCGCAGGGCAGTGTGGGCCGGTGGGGGTGCGAAAAGAGATGCATTGTGGGGTCGCGTCCCGGTGGCGGCGGCGACGGCCCTGGCTGGATCCCGCAGCGGCGGCGGCGGCGGCGGCGGCGGCAGCCGGAGAACAACAAACCCCGGAGCTGGAACCAGGGGAGGCTGGACGGGACGGGATGGGCGACAGCGGGCGGGGTGAGTGTCCTAGCCGGCGGGCAGGCGAACGAGTGGCCGCGTTATCTGCAACCCCTCCCCCCGCGCCCTCCCCCCGCGCCCTCCCCCCGCGCTCTTGCCTCTGCGCTCCCGCCTCCTTGTTTGTAAACACGCGTCCTCTCCCTCCCGAGGGCTTTAGCGCCCTCCTCCCGGGGCGGGGCGGGGGAGCTTCCGCTCTCTAGCCTTGGTCGTTGGAGGCCCTGCACTTTGGAGGTCTCTGGTGTGGAAAGGACGCGGATACCCACGAGTTTGAGGGCTCTGGACGTGTGAAGGAGGTTCCCATGTCTTGGGAAGGGTTTCTTCACTGCATCTCTTTCATCTGTACTACCCAGCTATGAAGTGAGAACGAAGGTCCTGGTGGTTCCACTCCACGTGTTGTCCCACCCATGAGAGTCGGGTCTAGTTTGGGGTGACCTGGTAGTCACCCAGATACCTTGAGTGGAATTTTGCCTCGCCTGAACTATCCTCATCTTCTTTGTCAGTTCCTCACCGCCGCAAATGTTTGACAACAGGGTGTCTCTGGACTTGGTGATTAGTGAGATCGGGTGGAGTGGGGGTGCAGCATAGGATTAGTGAGAGAATTAAAGACTTCAGTTGGATGAACAAAGACTCATTTTCTTTTTATGTTTCTCTTTTATCTCTGTGTCTGTGCATATATGTACACGTTCTTTAGACTCTCGAAGCCCAGACAGCTCCTCCCCAAATCCCCTTCCCCAGGGAGCTCCTCCCTCTTCTTCTCCTGGTCCACCCCTACCCCCTTCAGCAGTACCATCCCTTGGAGGCACTGGAGCTCCACCCCCACCCCCGATGCCACCACCTCCACTTGGCTCTCCCTTCCCAGTCATCAGCTCTTCCATGGGGTCCCCTGGTTTGCCCCCACCAGCTCCCCCAGGATTCTCCGGGCCTGTCAGCAGCCCCCAGGTGAGAGGTCGTGGCCTGCTTACTGCCTCTACACTTTTATTTCTTTGCTACCCCAGATCCTTGTGTGAAGTTTCTTATGGTCCACTCATCTTCTAGTCCTCTAATCCTCGTAGGCCTGTGGTTGTTGTGAGACCCCCCCCACTTTTGAGGTGACTGGTCTTTCAGTGCGTGCTTCCTCTCCAGCCCTGTAAAGAACCCTGGCATTATGATACCCCTTTCTTCTGTTAGTGATATTCTGCCCTCTTGGTCCCATCTGCCCTTCTAGGGTACTGTCCCTCTGGCCGCTGTGTTGCACAATTTCGGGGAACACTTTATGTGTGTGCTCTTGGGATTGTACTGCAAGAATGACCCTCCTGTAGACTGCATTGTAAACAGTGCCTTCTGGATTGTGCAATGCAGGCACTACCCAGGTGGGAGGGAATGATTTTTATCACCTAAGAGAGTCTCCTACCCAACGAGTCTCCTGTTTCCGTCATCCCAGATTAACTCAACAGTGTCGCTCCCTGGGGGTGGGTCTGGCCCCCCTGAAGATGTGAAACCGCCAGTCTTAGGGGTCCGGGGCCTGCACTGTCCACCCCCTCCAGGTGGCCCTGGAGCTGGCAAACGTCTGTGTGCAATCTGCGGGGACAGAAGCTCAGGTATGGGGCTCAGAGGACCAGCAGAGAGGTAGAAAGAGACAATTTGGGCTCCAGACCTGGGCTTCACTTCACCTGTGGGATTCTGAGGGGCTATAAGTTCAGGTCAGAGTAAGTAAGCTGGGGAAGGCATGCTAAGAGCTAGGGAACCTGAAACTAAAATGTAAGATGGGATGTGAGAGGGAAGAGGTCTGAGACAGGGTTTCTGATCAGTGGGGCAGAGTGGACTGGATTATCCCTCAAACTGGTTCCTCATCTCTGTTTGGCAAACACAGGGCAGACTTAGGCTAAGCTTGGTCTCCAGATGTTGGCAAGAGATTTGATGGTGAGAATTTTTCCATGCAGCATTCTTATTGTTATCTGCTTCTCCCTGGTAGGCAAACACTATGGGGTATACAGCTGTGAAGGTTGCAAGGGCTTCTTCAAGCGTACCATCCGTAAGGACCTGACCTATTCATGCCGAGACAACAAGGACTGCACAGTGGACAAGCGCCAGCGGAACCGCTGTCAGTACTGCCGCTATCAGAAGTGCCTGGCCACAGGCATGAAGAGGGAGGGTAAGGGGCTGACCCCATCTAGGCTTCTGAGCCCAGCCCACCCCACCCTGTGGGAGAGAAGGAAGTAGAGAGAAGATTGAAGAAAACCCGCAGACCATTTACCTGGCCAGAAGGCTGGACTGTTTCCTCTCTCCTCCAGGGGGCGGTATTTGATTTCTCACCACCCGCTTCTCATGGGCACTCCCTGGTACCTTGATGTCCTCCCTCTAGTTCCCTTCTTTATGGTTCTCCTTTACTGGCAGTTCCTGTGGCCCCTCCCTGTTTGGTCCCGGAGTGAGATAACTTTTTCATTTCACATGCCAGGCCTCTCTGTCTATTTCTCTAACCAAATAGTCCCTTCTGTCTTTGACCTGATGCTCCTTCTCTGGTTTTTGTCTCCCTGTTATCTCCAGTCTCTCCTCTAACCTGTGGGCCTCTGCTCTCTTAGGGTGCAAACATTACTGAAGGTTCTCAGGGTGTGCTTTTCTTCCATCCTGTCTTAAATCTGATTCATGGAATTCTAAAAGCAGTAATTCGGAGTATCTTCCTCAAATCTCACTTAGATGAGCATGAGTCCTGGCTGGTAAAGTGACTCACCCAAGGCCATGTGACTAAAGACTGGGAACACTGGAATCAGAGCTGTATCTCTGAAGGCCAGGCCACACTCCTTGTACGACCTCACTGTTGAGTCAGAAGACCACAGGGTTTGCAGTCAGCCACACTTGTGTGATGGGGCACGTTATTTAACTTCTTCGTATCCTAAGTTCTTCATCTTTGAAAAATGGGAGCAATAATTCATACAGTTGGTGCGATGTTATAATGAACGTTAAAAGTGCTTGGTGCATTTCTGAGCATGTTAACAAGTCCTTTGTTTAAATGCATGCTTTTTCTCCTTAACTACTTTACTCATCATTTCTCTTTCTTGAGTCATTTTATGTGCACTTGCTTCTAGATTGTTTCAGTCCACCATTTCTGGTAACTTAACCAATTCTTATACACATACCCCAAAGACTGTAACATCTTAGTAAGACAAACCGTAAGGACATCTTTGAGTTCTCATGACTGGCTGCTGACTATCCACTTTTCTTCTCCCCTCTCAGCGGTACAGGAGGAGCGTCAGCGGGGGAAGGACAAGGACGGGGATGGGGAGGGGGCTGGGGGAGCCCCCGAGGAAATGCCTGTGGACAGGATCCTGGAGGCGGAGCTTGCTGTGGAACAGAAGAGTGACCAGGGCGTTGAGGGTCCTGGGGGAACCGGGGGTAGCGGCAGCAGCGTGAGTGATGGGGTCAATTCAGTGTTCTTCCTGATGGTGGGGGTGGTTTGAGGAGGGCGTTTAGGTCTGTCTGTCTCCCCCGTCCTGTTCCCTCTCTTCCTTTGTCCTCACAACCCTCTTAATACTGCCTGGGACTGGAAGTGCAGCCAGACATTGTCTGTCAGATAACCTGAGGTGGGTGTGGTAGCTCTTTCTGTCCTCACCCCCAAACATCCCACCAGCAGAACCACAGGCAAGTCCCACATAAATTGTTGCTGACATGAATACTGGAAGAGAAGCCCAATTTACTGGGATGGATTCAGATGGGAGTTGACGAACACTGAAGTATAACGAGAGGGTATCAAAATGGTCTTACAGTGGAGGCTCCCAGTACACCTCCAAACTTTCTGTAACTCTTGTCCTTCTGTCTGCTGCAGCCAAATGACCCTGTGACAAACATTTGTCAGGCAGCTGACAAGCAGCTCTTCACACTTGTTGAATGGGCGAAGAGGATTCCACACTTTTCCTCCTTACCTCTGGATGACCAGGTCATTTTGCTACGGGCAGGTCAGTGACCTTGGGTCCCTCTGACTTCTTGACTCTTGCCACCTCCTTGACCTCCTGATCATCAGTGACCTCAGTGGCCTTGCCTTGCATTCTCAGGGAACCCAGTTCATTAACCTTGCCACCTCTTCTCATCTTCTGATCTGCCTTGAATTCTGTGGCCTGATCTCTGGCTCCTACCCCTTGCCGCCCCTCACTCAGGGTGGAATGAACTCCTCATTGCCTCCTTCTCCCATCGATCCATCGATGTCCGAGATGGCATTCTCCTCGCCACGGGTCTTCATGTGCACCGCAACTCAGCCCATTCTGCAGGCGTGGGAGCCATCTTTGATCGGTCAGTGGCCCTCAGCTGGACTGGCCTGGCCTGGCCTGTAGGTAGAGGGGTGGGGCGATAGGCTGGTCCGTGTCCAAGGCTGGCTGAGCTGTGACCTTTGAGTGACCTGCAGGTCCCTCTCCAGGGTGCTGACAGAGCTAGTGTCCAAAATGCGAGACATGAGGATGGACAAGACAGAGCTGGGCTGCCTGAGGGCAATCATTCTCTTCAATCCGGGTAAGAAGAGTACCCCTGACTTTCAAGACTAAAGCAATCTTGGAGCCTCCTCTTGAGATTCATAAGTTCCAGCTATCCCCCCTCAGTAAGGCTCTCAACCTGGAAATCTCCCCACTGACCATGATAAGCCCACATCCACTGATAAATTCCGTTTTTAATCCCATTCCACAAACCCAGTGGGCCTCCATCTGTTGAACATCTGAGAGACTGGAAAGTCCTGTTCCTTTGATAAGCATCTGGTGAAGGACAATTAGGGAGGGCCCAAAAGAGGAGATCTGTTGGCACCATCTACGTGTCTGACCTGATTTGGTTTGTCTTCCTCTTTCCTCTCTTGCCCGCCATCCCAGATGCCAAAGGTCTCTCTAACCCCAGTGAGGTAGAGGTCCTGCGGGAGAAAGTATATGCATCCCTGGAGACCTACTGCAAACAGAAGTACCCTGAACAGCAGGGACGGTGAGATGGGGCTGTGGGGATAAAGGGTCGTGGGGGCTGAGGCTCCCACAGAGTTGTGAGGTGCCATGAGTGTGTATTCTGGGCGCATGTGGTTCTAGCTCCCATTCCCTTCTCCTACGTCCACCTCAGGTTTGCCAAGCTGCTGCTACGTCTTCCTGCCCTCCGGTCCATCGGCCTCAAGTGTCTAGAGCATCTATTTTTCTTCAAGCTGATCGGTGACACCCCCATTGACACCTTCCTCATGGAGATGCTGGAGGCTCCTCACCAGCTGGCCTGAGCCTGGACCCAGATGGTGCTCTTCACACCTGAGGAGTGTGATCTAAGAGACTTCAAGCCCTAGGGCAGTGTGGGAAGGGGCCAAGTTCCCAGACTCTTGGTGGGGTGAGGAGTGCAAGGCCAGAGTTGAGATCTCCAAGGGGGTCTGTAGCTTCCCCCCAGGAGTTTTCTTAATATCTCAAGTCAGAGGGGACTCCAGATCCCTACGAGGGCTGGGCATCTCCCTGCCTGCAGTGATCTTGAGTCTATGGATTTCTTGGAGTCTCCCATCATTTGGGGTGATTTCCCACCTCCTACCTGGAATGGTCTCCTTTCCTCAGCTCAAAGCACTGGCTCTGCTTCCTGTACCTTGCTCCATTTCTCATCTTGCTTCACTTATTTTTTCATCTGAAGAGTGGAAATGGGGAGTTCTCCTAGAGATGGATATTGGGGGGCAGGCCCCCCAAACTGATAGGTATGTGGGGCACTAATAGGCTACCTTTTCCCCAAGACTGGCAGCTAGGGCCACTCTGGAAGAGGGAGGAGGTCCAGTCACTGTCTCCTGTCCAGAGTTTCCTTTCACCTTCACCTCTGCCATCAGAATGAAAAATAAGGTGGTGGTGGTGGTTAAGGGGTGGTGGAGATGTAGGAAGCAACCTTCTATTTTTAATTTTCTCTGAGGATAGAGACTTGCAGTTAGACTCAAAGAAGTACTGTACTTCTCTAGGTTGACTGAGAAATGCCAGTGGCTGGGGTGGGTGTTTGGGGAAGGCAGGGCCCTGAGATGGTCTGTTTCTGAAGTCCTCAAGCACTGCTCTTCCCAGCCTCCTGGGCCTACATCCCCTGCTGCTTGACTCCAGAGAAGGGGTCAGGCCTGGGGTGTCCTGAGGTGGTGCATGGAGGGCAGGGGACAGTTAGGTGAATGTGATCCTTAGGCCCTTCCCATCACAGCCTTGGGCACACAGTATAGGATGGGGACACAGGACCCTGGTCTGAGAACAAGGGGAGGTGGTCTGCCTGCAGAGATGGGGTGCTAAGGCTGCATGATTTGTGCCCTGCAGCTCAGCTCTTTGGGTTTCTTTTCACCTCTCACACACATAAAAATTGCTTTCAAATTAAAATCGCTGCTTTTCTGGACTGGGGTGACTGTTTGGTGGGGGGGGGCACTGCATCAGGCTGAGTGTGTTTTGCAGGGAGGGTATCCGGTAGGGAGCTGGGATGTGTTTCCTTGATGCTGCCCCCGAGGTTCCCTGGGGCCCAAGAGGCAGGCACAGGGTGGGGGAGACAAGGCCTGCTTTGTGGGGGGGGGGGAGAGTGTGCCAGGCTTGGGGGCGGGGCCGGTCAGAGGAGAAGGGGGGCGGCTGATTTTCAAAGGCTCCTTGTTCAACTGTGCAGTCCCAGCGCCAGTGGGCGGCGGCGCCTCAGATCGCTGGAGAGCCTTCTCTCCGGCCGCACCGCGGGCTCCGGGCAGACCCGGCGCGGTGCCCGTTCGTCGGGGCGCAGTGGGTCCTGAGCGTGCCGATTTACTTGGGGCACTGCCTGCCTGGAGGCGGTCCCATGTCCCTGAGTGACCTATTTCCCCAGACCCTCCCAACTAGCGTCGGTTGCCTCTTCAATTCTCCACAGTATCAGTAGCTCCATCTGGGGCTCCCGGACACTGTTACCTTGTTCCCCCATATTCATCTCCTTGGGCCTGATTAGCTTGTCTTTGTTTTGCCAGTCTTAGTTCCCCGCTCTCTGTCTGTCCCTGGCCCCCCAGGCGTTGTGGATCTCCAGTGGCTATCTATAGCCTTTTCTATAAATAGTCCTTGCCCCAGGCCGGGCTCTGTAATTACCTGGGGCGGGGTGAGGGGAAGTAATTGCGGAGACCTGATTATAGGGGGTGGGGGTTGCGACCCCCCCCAGGCCCGCCTCTCGTTTCCCACAGTGTCCAAAGTTCCACCCAGGCCACAGCTGAAGGACGGCTGGCCACCCAACGGGGAGTAAGGGGGCGCTATGACTGGATGTCAGAGCCCTGGAAAAGGAAGGGGCTAAGGGTTAAATATTGGGGTTCCCCCAAAGAACTTGAGGGTGCAGTCTATCAAAGTCATGCAAGGAGTTGGGAGAGCAGTCTGAGGGTCAGCCAGGGAGGGAGGGCACATCCCACTTGCCCCCCCAACCCCAGGTGGAGACTGAGGGTGGGGTTTACCCCGGTGGCAGTGGGCGGGCAGCTGGAGGCGGGGGCTGGGCTGGGGGCGGGAGCGAAGTGGGGGCTCTGGGTTGCTGGGGTGGCCAGGGACACAGTAGCAGCAACCATCGAGGAGGAAGCTGTGCTGGAGTCCCGGCGGCGCCCCACCGCATGGAGCTGGGCCGCTGAGAACTAGCTATTGCCGCCCTATAGCCTCTGACCTCCCGGAGACCCCGGCGTCCGAGGCGCCTAGTCGGCTCTCTCCTGTCGGCTTTGGGGCATCCAGCCATGGAGCGGTGCAGCCGCTGCCATCGTCTCCTACTGCTCGTACCTCTGGTACTGAGGCTGAGCGCCTCCCCAGCCTGTGCAGGTAGGTGTCCCGACTCACAACAGGTCTTTGGAGGTAAGCTTCAGGTCCCTGAGGAGGAGACAGCTGATGCGTAAGACTGAGGAGGGGCGTCAAGGGTGCGGGCTGTAGGGAAGGATACCTGGGTGCTTTAGCGAGCTTTTTGTCTCCTTGAGGTGACATGGAGAGGGCACCTCCACTTGAAGGGTGGAGGACTGCCTTAGAGACAGAGCCTTGAGTGGGGCTGGATGCTTGGTCCTCCAGTCTGGTCCAGCCTGGAGCTGGGATGAGAGTGGGAGTGGTAGATAGCAGTGGTGGTGTATGAGGTGTGTGCGTTGCTCTGAATCTATTCTACATCCTTGGGGCAAGTGAGGTGCCTGTGGGTCAGAATAGAGACTAGTAAGGTGGAAAGGAAGGGATGCCTCGACTATCTGTCCCATTCGCTTCTCTGCCTGGATCCTCCTCCCCCTCGCTATGCCCTCTATGCTGCCACGCGGCTGGCTCTAGGGAGCACTGGGGCTGGCTGCCAACAGGACGGCCGCTGGACAGGCTAGGATCAGGTGTCTGAGGCTGGGGCCAACTCTTTGCATTCCTGCTCTGCCCCTCCCCCTCTGGCCAGCAGGGGCTCCCCTGGGACTTGGTGTCCACGACCCCAATCTTTTCCTCCTTTTTTTCCCAGGATCTAGAACCTGGCTCATAGGAGAGGGGATTTGATGTCAGATAGGAGGGGGCTGAAAGCACCTGGATCCTAGGCAGGACTGAGAAAGCGACTCCCCCAACACTGGGAGCTGATTTGTATATAACTTGACTATTCATTTTTTTTCTCCTCCCTCTGGAGAGAGAAAATAATGTGAATGGCAGCATAAAGGCGTTAGATTTGATTACAGAAAGAGCTTCCAAGATGAGAGGAGTGTGTGACCTAGGAATAGAAAATTGAAGTATATGAAGTCTGTAGACCCTAGGCATCTTTCTTGGGGAAGGAGACCAAGATGTGGAGACAGGGGAATGGCCACAATGATCCTGTCTCTTATTTGGGGACTGGGTGAGTGAGGTGGGGCTGTATAGGGAAATAGGTCACTGTGAAATCTGTAAGATTAAAGATGAAACATATTTGGGGCCTGAGGTAAAGTGATGGGGGTGACGGAGCTTCCAGTGGAGTGTTTGTAACGCAGATATGAGGAGACTGTGGACAGTGGGGCAGGTATGTGCCCTGAGGTGGAAAGGTTGTGGGCAGAGCTGCCGGTAGGTGGGTCGCCTATAAGACCATGCTGTACCTTCCCGGTGTTTGGTGAAGGGTGGGGGGACTTCTGAGGTCTCCCTGGCCTGGGGTCTCTGTGAGTCTCTGTGTCTCTGTCTCTCTCACTCCCCTTTTCTCAAAGCAGCCCTTGTGTGTCGGTGTTTGCGGAGCCGCCACACGTGGGGGCCAGGCTTGGGGAGGGCAAGACCGTGGTTTCCCGGCTCCTGGACTCAAAGGGCCTTTTCTCTGCCTGCCCGCCTCACCTCACCCACCCCACCCTGCTTTGCTCTCCTGGTTGCTCTGGCCCTTGCCCTGCCCACACTTCTATGGAAGTTTTGCTGGAACTCTCTTTGGGATTTTTCCAATGTGGAGCCGATGGTGTGGGCATTCTGTGTATCTGGGGCTGAGTGAGGGAGAGGTACTTCTGGCCTTCAGGGAGTTTGAGCCCCAGAAAGCTGAATTTGAGGTAGACAGGGCTGGTAACCTGGGCCTTGCATCAACTGGGTCCTGGGGTGGCAGGGGTGGTGGGGTAGGGTTGAGGTTCCAGGTGTAGGGAGCTTGCTTGTGTTTTAGGCAAGTACTCTAATGGGATCCACAGATGTGTGGCTCAGGGCCCTGGACCCGCTTGGGCTCTGCGTGGCAGCTTTAGCCCTCCCACCACCCAGGCTATCTCCCAAAGCAGGGGACACAGGCTCAGGCTCCTGGGGTGGCTCGCTCTTGCATCTTTTTCCCCAGCACAACCAGATCAGCATCTTCTCCACTTCCCCAAACACAGGATTTATAGTAGCTCGAAGCCCCCTCCCTACAGAGCTGCCTCTCTGCTCCCTCGCTGGTGCCCCCACCTTCCTGCATTTCGTGTGCCCAAAGTGATCGATTGCCCAGATGTTGTTTATGTAGAAGGTGGGACAGAGGCCAGAGACCCAGAGACTGAGAGATACGGAAAGGGAGTGAGAGGGAGGGGAAAGAGAGGAAAAGAAAAAGATGGACAATGTGAGGGAGATGGAGGGAGCAGAAGACAAGGAGACACAGACCAACAGATACAGGGGCAAAGAGTGAGAGATTAAGAGAGAGACAGGGAGAAGGATGTGGAGTTGAGAGAGATAGTAAGAGAGGCAGGTTCATAGGCTCTAAGACTGAGATAGGGAGAGAGTTGAGAGAGAGAGTCTGGGCAGGGAGAGGCAGGAGTGGGCCTGGAGTTGAGTACCTGGGCCAGTGCTGCTCCTCTGTTATCCAGGTAACTGTGTTTCCCATCCACTCAGTCCTCTACTACTTGTCTACCTTCTAACGCCCTACTGAGGGTGTGCCCCTCAACCTTACCTTCCTGGGATCTCCCAGGTGCACCCCCTGTGGATGTGCTCCGGGCCCTGAGATTCCCCTCCCTTCCTGATGGTGTCCGGAGGGCGAGAGGCGTCTGTCCAGCTGACGTGGCCTACCGAGTTTCCCGACCTGCCCAGCTCAGTGCTCCCACCCGCCAGCTCTTTCCAGGTATGAGGGAAATGGTGGGGTCAGGAGAGCTGCAGGAGGGCACGGGATGGACCCTGGGATCAGACATCAGAAGGGAAGGAGCCTGTGACTCTCATGGCCTCTCACTCTACCGGTGTGTGTCTCTCTTGGGTACCAGGAGGTGTCCCCAAAGACTTCTCTCTGATGACTGTTGTCCGGACCCGGCCTGGCCTTCAGGCTCCCCTCCTGACAATCTACAGTGCCCAGGGCATCCGGCAGCTGGGCCTGGAGCTTGGCCGACCGGTCCGCTTCCTATATGAGGACCAGACTGGACGGCCTCAACCCCTGGCTCAGCCGGTCTTCCGAGGCATCAGCCTTGCTGATGGCAAGTAAGTCGGTCAGCTCCTCTGTGCTGCCTGGCCCCACTTTCAGGAGCTCTTCTCTGATCGCCGCAGACCTTACTGCCTAAACCGAAGACCTTGCATATAGTACTAGCTTGTACTTTGGGGAAGTTGCTTTACTACTTTACTTTTTTGTGCCTCAGTTTCTGTGTCTCTAAAACAGGAAATTGTGAGAATCAAGTGGCACAATGGTCCCATGGTGTTTGGTGCATTATAAACACTCAGTAAACAGTAGCTTTCTGATGACTGAAGCCCTGGTAATACAATGGTTAAGACCTTGTTTGTTAACCGAAAGTCCGGCAGTTCAGATCCACCAGCTGCTTCTTGGAAATCCTATGGAGCAGTTCTGCTGTGTCCTGTGGGGTCACTATGAATTAGGACCGACCTAATGACAACAAGTTTTTGGTGTTATGATTACTAGGGGGCAGTGGTGATTCAGTGGTAGAAACGTTGCTTTCCATGCTGGAAACTTGGATTTGATTCCTGGCCAGTGTTTGTCATTGGAGGCTTGAGTGTTGCCATGATGCTGAAGAGAGTTGAATATTGCTTTCAGACAAAAATGCACTAGGAAGAAAAGCCTGGCAATCTACTTCTGAAAACCAGCCAGTAAAAACTCTGTGGATCTTAGTGGTCTAATCCATACCCCATCATGGGGATGGCACAAGACTGGGTGGCATTATGTTATATTATGCATGGCATCGGCATGAGTTAGAGGTCAAAATGAGTTGGGACCTGACTGACAGCAGCTAACAACACCACCAATTATGATTACTGCTGTTATTACCATTGGTTTCAACTCCTCTATCAGCTGCTCCCCCGACCCTGCTGGGTTTCAGTCCGTTGCTTAAACCTCTCTTCCCATGACCAGGTGGCATCATTTGGCTGTGGCTGTGAAGGGCCAGTCTGTCACCCTCATCGTTGACTGCAAAAAGCGAGTCACCCGGCCTCTCCCCCGAAGTGCTCGTCCTGTGTTGGACACCCATGGAGTGGTAATCTTCGGTGCCCGTATCCTAGATGAGGAAGTCTTTGAGGTAACCAGGACAGTCAGAGAAAGAAGTGATTTCTGGTCACGTGTATTATATCCATCCACCTTCTGGCCCCAATACCGCATCTTTGCATTCCCTGGCACTTTGTTTTTCCTCTCATGAGCTTGTATTTCCATTTCTTGTCTCCAGGGCCAGTTTTCTCTTCCGGAGAAAACATAAAAGGGCTGTCCTAGCCAATTAGTTTGTCACTCAGTCTTCACCAGTCCACTTATTCATCCATCCAGCCCTTTTCCACACCTGTCTATCCATCCTTTCACCTACTTACCGACCTCTGAACCACCCACTCACCCACTGATCCACCAACTCATCCACTCGCTGCTGAGCCACCTACTCCTGCATTCATGCGTCTACTTACCCACCTATCCTTCTCCTGCTTGACCATTCCTTCCCTCCCTCCCTCTCTCCCTCCCATCTTTTTCAATTCACTCATCAATCCATTCACTTATCCACCACCTGTCCTTCCACCCACTCAGCCACGCCCCTTCCATCCACCCACAGGTATGCACTCTTAGCTACCCACCAGTCTGCCCATCTCCCCGTGCCTCTCACCTTTCGTCTGTCTACCCCAGTCCTTTCCTACACACATTCATTACAGTCACTCATTTACAATCCATCAGTTCCTGAATTCCAGCCCCCTCAGTTCATCCACCCAGCCACCCACCTATCCATCACTTCAACCCCTCTTTTTGCTTCCTCACCCTCCTACCCACCCATGTACATGTGCATGTGTCCACTACCCAACTGCCCAGCCAGTCAGTGTTTTGTGACTATGTGCCGGCCCAGTACCAAAGGGAATACAAAAAAATAATATGAAGTCTCTGTGATCCTAAGCAGCTCCCAGTTCGTCTCTGGAGATGAGACAGTGTCCCTAAATTACAGTACAAGGCAGAGTGTATTAAATACCACGTACATGTAGCCACAAACAAATGCCATTGAAATTCAGAAGCAAGTTTCCCTGCCTCCACTTCCAGAGGTTCTCAGAATTCTCGTCATCACTGTCCTTGGCAGGTCAAGGCAGCTGACATTAGGCCACTCTCTCCAGAAAGGCTCTGTGAAAAGCCCTGTGCATTATCACAAGGGGTAGAGGGTAGACAAAGCATGCTGAACTTGGAGTTGAAGGACTTGGATTCTGATTCTCGCACTATGAGTGACCTTGGGTTAGTCATTGCTTCTTTGAGTTTCCCTTAATGAAATGCATCTCACAGACAGGCATAAAGGTCCTTGTCCTACTGTCTTTTCCAGTTATTGTGACGATCCAGTGAGCTGACGTATGGGAAGGTCTTTTGAAAACTGAAAAAGGCCGTGCACATGGGAAAGCTGATAAAGAACTTTTCCGACTATATAATCTTACCTATTACTGCTCTTCTACCCTTTATGGCTTTTTCTCTTTCTGAAGTCCTCTCTGTCCACATTCACTGGTGTTCTGTCTTCATGTCTCTGTAGGGTGATGTCCAGGAACTTGTCATTTTTCCGGGGGTTCAAGCTGCCTACAAATCCTGTGAACAGAAGGAGCTGGAGTGTGAAGGGGGCCAGAGGGAGAGACAGCAAAACCAGCAGCATCACAGAACCCAAAGATCTCCAAAGAAGCAACCATCAAGACGTCACAGGCCACAGAATCAGGAACCCCAGAGACAGGTGAGGGAGATGGGAGAACCCCCCAACCACAGCACACACCAGGAAGGGAAAGACATCCAGGCATCCTCCCCAGGAGAATTTGTCTCACTATTCCAGAGCCTCCCATCCATGTGGGGCTACCATTCTCCCCTCTCTTATTCTCCCTTCCCAATCATACCCCCTGCCCCATGCACCCTTCTCCCCAGTTCTCGTTCATCAACCTTTTTATTTTCATTAAAAAATAAAAAGTCGTTATGAAGAATTCATAGCTGGGAACTGTGTCCCCTGCTTGTGTCTCCTCTTTTGCCAATCTTCCTAGGACTGTATCCTCGGGTTTCCCATCCCTTCCTTGAATTAAGAGATTGAGAGAGAGTCAGAGAGGGCAAGACTTGGAAAGGGAAGATGGGAGAGCAGTGCATAGGACAGACAGAGACAGGGAGAAGGAAGCTGAGATAGCAATACCAAAGAGGTGAAAGGTGAAAGCAGTGGCAGATAGAGGGAATCCACAAAGGGTGGGGGGTCTGTGGAAGTGTGGGGTGGGGAACCCAGGCTTTGGCCCCTTGCAAATGGAGGTACAGGGGCAAGGTCTTTTGGGGAGGGGTAAGGGAAGTGGGACTCTAGCTTGGGTTGGGTCTGTCGTAACCAAATGGTTACGATGGCACGTGCTATATGGGATCAGTGATCTGAGGGTGGGAGAGTCAATCTCTTAATCATGTCTGCTTCTGTCCCACATGCGGGGCCCCCTCCCCTTTTCCCATCCCTCGCCCATCTCTCTTTTGACTCCCAACCTCTTCTGTCATTCCCCACACCCTACTTCCCAACTCCACGCCTCTTCTGTTTCCTAACTCCCAAACCTTCTCTTTGTCTCCCACTCCCCACCCTTTTCCTTCTGGCCCTTCAATTATGCTGTCCGCTCCCTACCTTCCCCCCTCCTCCTCCTTTCCCTAATCCCAGCCCACTGAATCTCTCTACTATGACTACGAGCCCCCCTTTTATGATGAGATGACTACTGGGACGACCCCTGATTATCAGGTAAACCTGAGGGACGCTTCATTTCTCATCTCCCAACACCCCTTGCAACATCTCCTTTGACAGCTTCCTTCTCTCTCCAGACCATGAGAAGAGAAACACCATATATTTAGGTTATAGGGGCTTACTTACTTATTTACTGCCCCTTCCCATGTCTCTCTACTGCAGCGGTCTTGGACCCCCGACCACAGGGCTTCCCCTGCCCCCAGGGGGCACTGGACCGCTTCCCGAAAGCCTACCCTACCTGCCAAGAGGTCAGCGGCCCGGCAGGCACCCCTCTCACCAGGCTGGAGGTCCTCCCAAGTTGGGGGCTCTGGCCCAGCATGGGGTCAGCCTCTCCCCTCCCGGCACCCAGCTCAGCAGGCAGTGCCCCTCACTGCCCAGAGCCCCTCCAGGACCAGAGGCAGTGGTTACCGGCAGGTAGAGCTGGGGCATCTAGATCTCTGCCCCCAAACCCTTTCATCTTCGGAGATTCATTCTCCCTCAACTGTTCCCCTCCAAAGGGGCTGCAAGATCTGAGATTTCCCCCATCACCCAGCATGGGACAGACCTAGCCTTTAAGGGGGAGGGCAACAGATGCTGCTTTGCCTTCCCTCAGGCTAACTCCTCTCTCCTTCCTTCCTACCCATGCTTCTCTGCCTCTCTACCTAACCCACTGGGTTAGGACCCCACCCCTGGTGAAGAGGAAAGAATTCTGGAGTCAAGTCCCTTGCCACCTCCTGAGGAGGTAACTTCGCCCCCTGTCCTCACCCTGTCACAGCTGGGGACAATGGGTGTCTGTAACCTACTCCCCTTGCCTCATGCTGTCTTGATGAACCAGCCCCTTCTTTGGCCGGAGGGCTCTTTATCACATCCGTTCTGGTCTCTGCAGGCCTATGAATATGCTTGTCTGTGTGAGTACAATCATTTTTTTCTTTTATTTTTTAGTGTCCATGTTTCCTTCTATCATTGGTTTCAGGGTAACGTCTTCTCCATATTGGTATCAAATGGTTGAACTTGATCTTATTTCCTTTCCTAGGAGCCTATTTCTGTCCAACGCTGTCATTTTTCTCTTCTCCCAGTTGCTTTGTCCATCACTTTGGTCATTTGTCCATCATGTGTCCATGGACTGCCTATTCTGTGTGCAACCCTCCGGCCACCCTTCATGTCATCTACTACCTCTTCTCACCTGGTTCATTTCTAGATACCCCTCCCCATTTTGAACCTTAGATGACTGTCCCCTTCCTCCATGACCACTTCTCTTGGTTTTCTTGGAACTCCAGTGCCAGTTACTGTTAGACTCCTCCTTTGGGTTAGAAGATGTCATCCCCTGGGGTCTATGGAAAGCCTGTCAGCCCTAATGCTCCTGTCTACCCCCTCTCCCTCTGTATCCCCTGGGAAGGAGCAGACAGATCTCCACGTACCCCCCACAGCTGACAGATTCTTGGCAGAGGAATATGGGGAGGGTGGCACAGATGCCCCGGAAGGGCTCTACGATTACACCTATGGCTATGGGGATGACTACCGTGAGGAGACGGAGCTCGGCCCTGCCCTCTCTGCCGAGACTGCCCACTCAGGAGCCGTAAGTGGACAGAACTCATCTTTTGTCCTTGACCTCTGCTGGGAGCTTCAATAATTGCTTTCTAAAAAAAGAAAAAAAATTAGCTTTCTGTTTTTTTTTTTCCATTTCAGATGTTCTATGTCATATTTATAAATTCTGTTTCATTTTTTATTCTTGTTTTGATCATTGACTTTGGCTATAGGCTCCTATCCATTGGTGGTGTGCTGTTTTTTCTTTATATAAAATGTGTATGTTGCTTGAGAAGATTCCTTTTTGCCTTCCTTTGCCTATGTCTTACCCTGTGTCTCATAGATACTTCTGTCCAAGGCAACTGTTTTTTGTTGTTTTTAGTTCCATGCCCACTTCCTGTCTTTCTTGGCTATCCTGTCTCAGTCAAGCTGGATTCATGTAGCTGTGGGTCAATAAGCTGCCTCCTTGTAACCATTTGCAGTTTGCCTCCATCATGTCTTCTTGGTGAAAACAGTTTTTTGTCCATGTTTCCCCCAAACGATCTAACTTTGTCTGACACTCTTTAACCTAAGAGTCATTTCTTATCTGCCACTTTCTGTTTTCCTCCAGCCATGGCACCCATCCTTGCGACTGTCAGAAAAGGACTTATTATTTGTGTTTTAGCTCTGTTTTTTCATACTGTCTTGTGACAAATTTCTTTTAGAATAAGGTACTTCCTGTGTGTCTCAGTTCATCCAAATCATGAAGTTTCTGTTGTGAGGCTAGATATTTCTGTGTGTCCTAGGCTTGATGTTTATATTTTCTGTGTGTCCTAGGCTTGATGTTCGTATTTTCTGAAAGAATTGCCTTACCCTGTCATAACTGCCTCTCTAGAAATCACTGTCTATTTTGTGAATTTATTTTCTCTCCTGGTCATTATAACTATGTGTTGTTGAAGGTCCACTTCCTGGATCCTCTTCTTGGCTGCTTCCTGTCTGTCCAACCACTTCCTGTTTGTATAGCTCATTTTTTTACCATCTTGGCCATGTTTAATTTTTCTTGGCTGTAGCATCATTCTTGTTTCCAAGTGTTTTTCCCTTTGTTCTGCCTCCCTTAATTTTTCTCATGTCTTCAACCACTTCCTGTCAGTTGGCTTATTTCATATTTTTTCACTTCATCCTTTGCCTGCTTTGCAGTATGGCTGCCTCCCCTCCCCTGCTGCTTCCTCCCATATCTGCCTTCTCTAATACTGCTACCCTTGATCCTTTGCTGCCTTTTTCTTGTGCTGCTTTCTGGATTGTTGGGTCGACCTGAGATTTGGGAGCATTTGGAAGTTGATCATCACTGTTTGGTCAGGGTGGAGATGGATGGGAGCATTCTGAAGAACCTTGGGTTGGGGCTGGGATGAATGACCTTCAGTGTCTCTGACTTTATCTTGGTTCTGGCTGTACACTTAGGGTTGGACATCTGAATGGGAAGTGTGCATGGGAAGGAAATGGTAGACTTGGAGTAAAAGTGGGCATCTGCGAAAAGGTGGAGGGCCCTGACTGGGAAAGAACTGAAGGGACTTGATGGGGTCTTCTCTGGATAACTGAGTTTAAGAGCTGAATTTTTAATTTTTTTTTTTTTCAAAAACCAGTGCTAGGTCTTGGGTTTGGGATGCTAGTGGAGCCTGACTTCCAAATCTACTTAAAATATGGGTAGTTAACCTCCAGGAAATTTTTAGTTTATGAAACCATAGAAATTCTCAGAAAAATTTTGTACATAAAAGGATACATTTTTATTCTTCCAGAGAAAGTCTCCACAGTCTTCATTAGTCATTTTCTCATGTGGGTCCACACCTTGCCCTCCATTCCCCTTATCTCAAATAAAAATCTAGCTATAACCTTAGAGAGGTTTCTTACTTGGTAGGCTGGGGAAAAGAGAAGGAAATTGATGGTTTCTTAAGCTTATAAGGATTCCAAGGGTCTGATGAAATTTGAGGAACAGGGTAGAGTCTTCCAGAAGAGAGGTTGGGGAAACTGGAAGTTTGGAATCCCGGGAAGGGTCAGAAGATCTTTTTGAAAGATGCTGTCAGGGAGATGAGGAGGTTGTATCGGCTGAGACACGTTTGGAAAGATGCACTTCCTGGGAATGAAGTCGGGGGAAGGGGTTGCTGAGGTCTCCTTAGCAGGTGGGAGAGGTATGTGAAGAGGGAATCCTGGGGTTGGGCTTGGGGATCTTGGGTGGGACCAGGGAGGTATAGTGAGGACCTGGGCATGAAGGTGGGAGTTAGGATGGGGACGGTAGTGTCTTGGCTGCTCATAGTCCCCACTGGGGGTTATATGTGTGTCTCCCTCAGGCTGCCCGTGGACCCCGTGGGCTGAAAGGAGAGAAAGGAGAGCCTGCAGTGCTGGAGCCTGTAAGTCATGCTGGTCAGCAAGCTGAGGGTAGTGGAAAGACTTGAGGGAGGCGGGGCTGGAAGGTGGGACAGGTAGATGCTGGCCCCACAGCCTCTGACTTTTAATCTTTGACTCCACAGGGTATGCTAGTGGAGGGGCCACCTGGTCCAGAAGGTCCTGCGGTAAGTCCAAGAACCTCCGTTCTTTTCCCAGAGACCACCTCTACACACTTATTTGTGCCCTCCCCACATATGCCCAGGCCTCTTCAGAATTCTGGAGTGTCCTTTCAGTTGAGGTTTTCCTGATTCCCTGATCTCTTCTGGAGAGACTACCTCTCAGCTACATATTCCTCTTCTATATGAACTCCTTGTCCACTCACATCTGACCTTTTCCTATTTTGTTCCTAGGGATTGACTGGTCCCCCTGGAATCCAGGGGAACCCAGGCCCAGTGGGAGACCCTGGAGAGAGGGTAAGAGAGTGTTCTGATTGGAGGGGCTCTAGAGAAGCCACTATACCCAACAGAAGTGGATTGGCTCAGGAATTTCTTATTAGTTAGCTAGTTAATGAAGAGGGGCTGTTGTGCTCTTCAGCACCCAGAGAACTTTGGTTGGGGAGGGGTGTAGCCTGATATTTCACCCTCATTCTTCTCCCTGGGGCAGGGTTGGGGGTATTCAGGAAAGATCTTGGAAAGTCTCCATTGGTACATTTGAGAAGATCCTAATGTCTTTCTCAGGTTGTCACCATATCTTTCTCATTCTCTCCTCCAGGGACCTCCTGGTCGAGCAGGGCTCCCTGGAGCGGATGGGGCCCCTGGTCCTCCTGGAACATCCCTCATGCTCCCAGTGAGTTGTCTTCTGGGTTCTGGGAAAGGGTGATGGGGAAGCTGGGAGTTGTGTTGCATCACCAAGAACCAGAGGGTCAGGAAAGTTATGAGAGTCTCTGGGATCCATCTATTCAAAGGATTGTGCTTTGGGAATAGGAAATGTGAGACTCATTAGATGATCTAGAACTAAACATGAATCTTCTAGAACCAAACTCAGACCACCTAAAACCAGGAAGAAAACCCTATATTTTAAGGAAGTCCAGAACAAAAGGAGACACTTTCAGGAGGAAAGAGACTAGAAAGTGGGGAAGAGGGCAGGAGTTGAATTTCTGAAAACTTTTAAGTCATTGTCTAGAACCCATTGGGAATACTTGAGGAGGACAGGAAGGGTGTCCTAGAATGAGCAGATGGGGCAGAAATGCTAGATGAAGCTCCTGGCTAGATTTTTCTGGAAGAAAACCTGGACCTCCTTTCCTTTCTCCTGTTCCCCTCCCTACACCAAGTTCCGGTTTGGCAGTGGTGGGGGTGACAAAGGCCCTGTGGTGGCTGCCCAGGAGGCTCAGGCCCAGGCAATCCTGCAGCAGGCTCGGGTGAGTAGGGATGAGGGGTTATGGTGGCAATGGTGGGTATGGTGGGAAGGGAAGACTTTGGACAGGGCTGGTAGGATAGGTTGGAGTGAATGTAGGGCAAGGGAAGGTCTGGGTTGGTTTAGGGCTGAGAGGAAAGTGAAGAAGAATACAAAGCAGCTGAAGAAAAGCAGACAGTGAGTGGGTGAATTTGGAGAGTGTACTAGGGTTAGGAATTCTCCAGGGTTCTCTTCCTCAGCTTTGCTGTCTTTTATTCCTTTAGCTGGCACTCCGTGGGCCCCCTGGCCCCATGGGATACACAGGCCGCCCTGGACCTTTGGTGAGTGAGGGGGTTTTGGGATAGATCTTGTGTGTATGTGTGTGTGTGTGTGTGTGTGTGTGATGGACATTTCTGGAAAGGGTCAGGCTGAAAGTTGGTTTGCTTCTTTTGGGGATGGACTCTGAGGTCACTGTTGAGTACATCCTTAAACATAGCTACCCTCTCTTCTCTCTTACAGGGACAACCTGGGAGTCCTGGCCTAAAAGGAGAATCTGGAGACCTAGGACCTCAGGTGACCCCTTCCCTCCACATCTGATCTCTAGCCCAGTGTATCCCCTCTATCTATTCATTAACCCTGTGCCTGCCTCTCCTGTCACCAGGGTCCCAGAGGACCTCAGGGCCTTGCAGGACCTCCTGGCAAAGCTGGGCGAAGAGTGAGTGACCCACGGGCTGGGATGGGAAGTGGGTGGGAAATGCATATGGAGCACAGAGGACGGCGCCCTTGGTTTGTTCTGACGCTTCCTTTGTACCTCCAGGGCCGAGCAGGTGCAGATGGAGCCCGAGGGATGCCTGGGGAACCAGGAGTGAAGGTAATTGGGCTTGGATCCTTCTCTGACACTGGTAGCTCCCAGTCTCACCTGGGTTCATTCATTTTCTGGAGGTGACAGTGCCCTAGTAGTGTAGTGGTTAAGTGCTATGGCCACTAACCAAAAGATCAGCAGTTAAAATCTTCCAGGTGCTCCTTAGATACCCTTTGGGGCAGTTCTGCTGTGTCCCATAGGGTTGCTATGAGTCAGAGTTGACTTAACAGCCATGAGTTTTAGTTGGGTTTAGTTCTCCAGATTTCCCCACAATATAGATCCTGCCCACTCAGGATACCCTAGAGGTAGGGGTAAGGTGAAAAAGGCTGGGTCCTCATTCCGGCTGCCCCTTTTCTCTACAGGGTGACCGAGGTTTTGATGGACTCCCAGGGCTGCCTGGGGAGAAGGGACATAGGGTGAGTATACTGGAGGGAAGAGTATTGTTGGAGGGGGTGGGCAGGGGATTCTCTGTGGAAATGGGGGATGTAGGGGACAAAAGAGGAGCTCAGTGAATGTAACTGGTTGACTAATTGAAGATAGTCTGTGCCTACCTGTCATGGGCTTTAAGGCTCCTCTTACTTGTACCCCCATTTTCAGGGTGAGACTGGTACCCCAGGTCTTGCTGGGCCTCCTGGTGAGGATGGAGAGAGGGTAAGTGTTGGCCAAGGGGTTCAAGGGCTTTGTAGAGGAAAAGTCTGCTTCCTCACCAAGTCTTCCTCCTGCAGGGAGATGATGGGGAGATTGGGCCTCGGGGACTGCCTGGAGAGTCGGTGAGTCCAGGGGTTGGTTGGGGTGGGGGTGCTTTGAGGAAGCCAGGGGAAGGGTGTGGAGATAAAAGGGACACCTCTTCTCTCATGCATGCATGCTGTCTCCTCTCATTCTGAATGCAGGGACCTCGGGGTCTCCTTGGCCCCAAAGGCCCACCTGGTGTCCCTGGACCCCCGGTAAGTTACTGTCCCTGACCTCTGACTCTGATTTTACCACTTAACCTCTCCAACTCTGTCCTTTCTGACTTGACCCCCTCTGTAAGTTCCTAGTCCCCACTCGTACCCTGGCCTCTACCTACCCTCCCTTCAGCCTTCATCCCCAGATGCCCTTGTTGGGGGGCATGTGGTGCAGTGCTCTCAGGACTGTGAGCACAGCCCCTGCAAAAAATTCTCAACAAAAACCCACAAATCCACAAACCCACAGACCCACACCCTGTGCATCGAGGCCAGCTGTTTGTCTAGGTTTGTGATGAAATGGAGGTCTGACAGATGTGTGCCTGCCTGTCCCACTCTCTGGAGTAGCTGGCCCCTCAGAAACCACAGGTCCTTTCAGAGCCTGGGCCAGACTGTCAGCTGCTCCTCTTGTGTTTTAGGGAGTCCGAGGCATGGATGGTCCCCAGGGCCCCAAAGGGAGCTTGGTGAGTGATGAATGGGAAGGCCCTTCTCTAGCCCCTGAGGTCCCCGCCAGGGGTGTGCTCCCTTTGCCCCCACTTGACCTGCTGCCTGCTTCCTGCTTCCTGCTTCCTGCTCTTATCGTCTTGGCCGTCCCTGCCAGGAGTGAGCTCCCTGCCCTCGGTTTGTTCTGTCCTCACCTCCTGATCCACCTACTGCCTACTTCTAGGGACCCCAGGGAGAGCCAGGACCTCCTGGACAACAGGGTACTCCTGGGACTCAAGTAAGTGGTCCTGCCCCGACCTTCTCCATTTCAGTGACCTCCTGGGCTTCTGCAGCGGGTCAGAGGTAGAGGGGGTGGGAGGTGAAGGGCCTCAGGCCCTTGTTGTTGCCCACGCTCTGAGTGGAGGAGGCTGGCTGGAGGAAAATGTGACTCATTTCTGGTTGGCCCCTGACTTCTCCCTCCTGGTGTGTAGGGTCTCTCTGGGCCCCAGGGTGCCATCGGCCCCCATGGAGAGAAGGTAAGTAACTAAATAAGGTAGGGGGCAGCGGGCATGCTGATGGGTATGTGTGTGCAGGAAGGGTCCTAAATACCTGGCTGGGACTTTAGTTATGATCAAAACTGACTCCTTCAATGACTGTGTCTTCCCGCAGGGTCCTCGAGGGAAACCAGGGCTCCCTGGCATGCCTGGTTCTGATGGACCCCCGGTGAGTAGGTTTCCACTTCTAGTTCTAATTCTCTTTGACCCTATGCCCCAGGGAGTGACCTCTGGGCTCTGAGAGGTCACTGGTGGTGCCTGCCCATGGCCAGTTAGCTTCATGAGGTCACAAGGGCAATTTGAATTGTAAGAGGTGTAGGGAGGGGTGCAGCAAAGGCCAGAGGCCAGAGGTCACATTCTTTATCCTCTACCTACAGGGCCACCCTGGGAAGGAAGGTCCTCCTGGAACCAAAGGAAACCAGGTGAGATTTTCCCTGTCTCCTTCCATCCTGTTAAGGAATCTCCACCCAGACCTTGGGGCCTCAAGATTTTTGAGATTTCCTTGTCTAATCGTTCATGTGGCTCTGATCGTATTTTAATTTCCAGGCCCTACGTCCCCATCCATGCTCCAGTGTGTTGCCTTTCCCAGTTCTCCCACCCTTTGAGATGTGTGTGGTGATACCACGAGACCCTTTTATAAACTCCCCCCTTTCTTCTTTCAGGGTCCATCTGGACCTCAGGGTCCTCTAGGATATCCAGGACCTCGAGGTGTCAAGGTAACTGACCCCTAGGATGGGGAGAGAAAGGATGCTGCCAGAGGAATGAGACGAGGTCTTAGGATCCCCGTCTCTCAGTCTCTATCTTCTGATCTGTCTCTCTTCCCCCCTTTCTCTAATTCTAGGGTGTGGATGGAATTCGGGGCCTCAAGGGTCATAAGGGTGAAAAGGTGAGCGATGTGCCCCAACCTCCCGGCACCTCTAGCCACAGCCCAGGCTTCCTGCCCGTCTCCTTTCCTCTTTTGCCAGCCCTGAGCCTGCTCATTGCTGCCCTTTGGCTCCTGAAATCTACCCTTCCACTCATGTTTTCTATAACTCTTTTTTAATTCCCCTTAACCCTCCATCATCCATGGTATCACATCACCCACCCCTATCTTTCTCAGGGCGAGGACGGCTTTCCCGGGTTCAAAGGTGACATGGGCGTGAAAGGTGACAGGGTGAGTAGAAATCCCTGTGTTGATCCCCCAACTCCATGTCCCAGTGATCCTCCGTCCTAAAGTCACCAGTCGCAAGCCTAGCCCCTTGATACCCCGATTCAGTTGTTGTGTTCTGTTCCTTTAGAACCTGATGACAATCCCACAGTCTGTCACACTGATCTTCTAATTATATCTGTTCCTGCCTGTGTGAGGCTTCCTTTCTTGTCCCTCAATAGCTCCTGGGACCTCCCAGCCACTCTCTACCTTACTGATGCCTACCGCTCCTCTCAGGGCCCACCCCTACCTCCAGTCTCTGACATTTATCTTTCCAACCCTGCACCCAGGGTGAGGTTGGAGTCCCTGGTTCCAGGGGAGAGGATGGCCCTGAAGGCCCAAAGGGACGCACTGGACCTACTGGAGACCCTGGGCCCCCTGGGCTCATGGGTGAGAAGGTGATGGAGGGGGGATGAGGGATCTGTGTCTGTTCTCCAGGGGGGTACAGTGAAGGGGGCCTGGGTGCTGGGTCAGGGCAGAGCGGTAGGGATTTCAAGAAGGGAGTGCATTAAAGAGGTGAAACTGAAGCTTTTCAGAGCAAACTTCCATGGAGTAGTTGCTGTGCTCAAGGGTCTATGCACAGACCAGCTCATGGTAACAAGCCTATGAGGTAGGCACTGTTACAGTTCCTGTTTTGCAGATGAGGAAATGAAATCATAGGGAGGTTAGGCTACTTGTTCATCACACAGCCTGAGAGGGCAGAGTCTGGATGTGAGCCCAGGCAGTCTGGTTGCAGAATCCCTGCTCTAACCACTGCTCTCCAGCTGCCTTGGCAAGGCAGGACTAGAGGCGGGAGGAAGAAGGGGTGAATGCTGGGAGACCTGGGGTGCTACCTTGTGCAGAGGCTTTGGTGGAGCAGAGTGTGCAATGGGCAAGATGGGAGTTGAGGCTGGGAAGCAGGCCGTGATGAGCTCAGAGCTGGCTCTGAAGGATGCGGTAAAGCGGCTGAGTTTAGGGCAGCTAAGTTTTGAGCATTAGAGTTGAAGACCATTCACCCACAGGAAGGAGAGAGTGTGAAGATTAGGCAACTGGATGGGCTGGAGATGAGGAGCCAGGGGCTAGAGTTTTGGTGGAGACTGTTGCTGGTCTGGGGATGGCTTCTATCTCTGAGTGCTGGGGTCTCCAGGGGTGGAGTGATGTCTGTGGCTTCTCTCTCCTAATTGTTACTGGTTCCTCCCAAGGGCAAGCTAGGTGTTCCTGGTCTGCCTGGCTACCCTGGACGCCAGGGCCCTAAGGTGATGCCCCATTTGTGCCCTTACTCTACCTTCTCCCTCCCCTAACTCTCAACTCAAGTAAGCCTAGACTGACAGAGCAGTGGGGGACTGTAGAAATTCAGTGCACAGCCATTCTACAGACGGGGAAACAGGCCCAGAGAACAGTAGGGGTTTATCTGAGGCCACTTAGTTACCGGCAGAGCCCAAGTCCACCAAACCTGTCCCCATGGCCTCTTCTGACCCCATTTGGGCCTTCCAGGGCTCTTCCCCTTCCTAACTTCTCAATTTTTCCCTTTCTCCACCCTCACCAGGGATCTCTGGGATTCCCTGGTTTTCCTGGAGCCAGTGGAGAGAAAGGAACCCGGGTAAGCTGGAGTGAGGGGCCGGAGGGTTAGAAGGGGCCTCTCTGGGGGAGTCATGTCCCGAGTGACTGTCCTCTCTGTTTCTCTTCCCACCAGGGCCTGTCCGGAAAATCAGGGCCTCGGGGAGAACGAGGCCCCACGGTAAGTGGAGCGAGGAGAAAGACAAGAGGCTCAGGATCTAAAGAGAGTGGCTTTGGGCTGTTCTGATGACTGCTCTCCCCTCTCTCTAGGGTCCACGTGGTCAGCGAGGGCCCCGAGGAGCCACTGGAAAGTCTGGAGCGAAGGTCAGTGGTACTCCTGGGCTCTGTCCTCTCCCTTTCCTCCCTAGCTCCCTGTTGACCCTTTGACCTCTGAGATGGCTAGAAAGCAGTTTCCTGACTCTGTTTCACCCACAGGGGACATCAGGTGGTGACGGCCCTCATGGGCCCCCTGGAGAGAGGGTGAGTGTGTCTCGGATTCTCCCTGCTCCCCAGTGCACCCAGGGAGTCTGAACAAAGCCAGCTCCCTTCTCACCCTAGAGAGAAGCTGTTTCCCTGCCCAGCTCCCTTCCTATTCTGCTGACTCAACCCATCTCTGTCTCTAGGGTCTCCCTGGACCTCAAGGCCCCAACGGATTTCCTGGTCCTAAAGGACCCCCGGTAAGCTGACCTCTGACCTACTTTGGTTCTCTATCCCCTTTCTGAGCCTCAAGTTCCCTTAACATCTGAACCCTTTGCAGGGCCCCCCTGGGAAGGATGGTCTGCCAGGACATCCAGGCCAGCGAGGAGAAGTGGTAAGTGATGCTTCTAATTGTCCATCTCTGGTGGCCCCTCAGACCCTCAAATCCCAGAGCTGCTGGAAAGCTCACCTGGGAGATTCTCCTAGTAGAGTGGAAGGTACCTGGCACTACAGCCAAGGGCTTGATGGTGCCCTCTCTTCCCCCACAACGTCTGTGGTTTCTCTGACCACTCTTTCCTTTCTTAGGGTTTTCAAGGGAAGACTGGGCCCCCTGGGCCCCCAGGAGTGGTGGGACCTCAGGTATGTCTGTCCTTGGAGAGAATGGATCCAAGATGCTGAGATTAGTCTATTTGCCTCTCTTCTCCCTTTTCCAAATCACCTAAATCCTGCCACTGCTTTGCCTGACTTGGATCTTGGGCTGGGTAATGATGGAGCTGAGATTTAGGGCTGAGATTCTGAATTTCAGTCTGGCTCTGAGGCTCCCACTTATCTTGGAGAAGAGGCAGTTCCCCAACAAGACCACAAGGTGGTAGAGTAGCTCCACCAAAAAAAAAACAACAACCAAAAAAAACCACCCCAAAAACCAATAACCAAACCCACTGCTGTCAAGTTGATTCCGACTCATGGCGACCCTATAGGACAGAATAGAACTGCTCCGTAGAGTTTCCCAGAAGCACCCGGCAGATGTGCACTGTCAGCCTTACAGTCAGCAGACATAGCACTTAAATACTGGGAAAGAAAACTGAGCAGCACCCAGGGGTGCCCCCTGGGATTCCCTAGCTGCTTTGGGGCTAGAATGAAGTGGTTCTAGAAGGGTCTGTGTGGAAGGGATTGAGGATATTTTAGGGTATTTTAGCTATTTAGGGTATTTAGGCTATCTTGGCTCTTTGGGCAGACAGTAGGGCGGAAAGGTCTAAGTCTAGGATGTCTCTGCCTTTTCCTCAGGGAGCGGCAGGAGAAAGTGGGCCCATGGGGGAGAGAGGCCATCCAGGCCCTCCAGGACCCCCTGGAGAGCAAGGACTACCAGGGACACCTGGAAAGGAAGGAACAAAGGTCAGTGAGGGGCCTGGTGGAGGTCAAACTGGGGGACTAGTGTTGAGGTGCTAAAAGGAATGGGTAAGCAGGGGTCTTAGGGGACAGAGAGCTCTCTGCCCAGTTTTAGGTCAAGGCTGTAACTCATCACCTCTTCTTTCCTTTTAGGGAGATCCTGGTCCTCCTGGGGCCCCAGGAAAGGATGGTCCTGCTGGTCTGAGGGGCTTCCCAGGAGAAAGAGGTCTCCCAGGCACTGCTGTGAGTGTGGCCCCAAACCTAACTTCTTGTAGTTAGTCACTGTGTACCCCAACACCCTGAGCATCAACTTTTCTTTCCCAGCTCTGGCCTGTCTCCCTTCTCAGACCCTTCTGCTCCCTTACATGTCTCTTGGAGCCCTCTTTCTGTGACATCGCACCTTCCTGTCTAATGTGTCTTGCCCCCCAATCTCTGCTCACAGGGTGGACCTGGCTTGAAGGGGAATGAAGGTCCGGCTGGTCCCCCTGGCCCTGCAGTGAGTCTGGAGTCCTTGGGGGCAGTGGGAAGGAGACAGAAAGGGGATGGGTGAGGAAGGGTTAGAGAGGCATCTGGATCCAGGCAGGCGCTGTGGGGCTGGGAAAAGGGAGTCCAGGGTCAGCTAAGAGGCAGCAGATTTTGGGCTCTTTTCTTAAGATCCACAATTGGGGTCCTCTGGTGTGGGTGGGCTGGGATCTCTTTTCTGAAGGCCTGACTCCATCTTCCCTCTCAGGGCTCCCCTGGAGAGCGAGGTGGAGCAGGGACGGGGGGACCCATTGGCCCCCCAGGACGCCCAGGACCACAGGGCCCCCCTGGAGCAGCAGGAGAGAAAGGTGTTCCGGTAAGTCGGGGGGACGCCAGGAAGGGCACTGGGGAGGGGTCTGTGAGCCGAGGAGTGATGGGTAACAGACAACTTCCTGCAGGGGTGTTGAGGGTGAGGGTTGCCTCCAAACCATGATTATTTCTTTTGTTTCTTGTAGGGTGAGAAGGGCCCCATTGGTCCTACTGGTCGTGATGGGGTCCAGGGTCCTGTGGGGCTTCCTGGTCCTGCTGGACCCCCAGGTGTGGCTGGAGAGGATGGAGACAAGGTGAGGGAACTCCAGACCCTGGACCCAATCATCCTTCCAGCTGAGATCACTGATCTGGGCGTGATCCCTGATCCCTGTCCTAATAATCCCTCCATTTTCACCTTCTCTCCTTTCTCCAATATCTCATCTGCCTTCTCTTCCCAGGGTGAGGTGGGTGACCCTGGACAGAAGGGTGCCAAAGGAAACAAGGGTGAACATGTAAGTGTCCATAACCTTTGACTCTCAACCTCCTGGCCTTAATCTATGTCCAACTGGTCTCTCTCTCTGTCTTGGTGTTTCTCACTCTTTTGTCCCCTAGGGTCCCCCTGGACCTCCTGGACCCATTGGTCCTGTGGGGCAGCCTGGCACAGCGGTGAGTGACTGATAACTGAGGCCCTAGCAGTCTTGAGTCTGTCCTTAATGGGGTGTGACTGGGGACTTTGGACCTGTGCCAGAGGGCAGAGGAGGCTTGACTCATGACCCACAATCTCTATGTCCCTTCTCTATCCCTGCTTCAGGGAGCAGATGGGGAACCTGGAGCTCGGGGACCCCAGGGACACTTCGGAGCCAAAGGAGATGAAGGAACAAGAGGATTCAATGGGCCCCCAGGACCCATTGGCCTACAGGTGAGTTGGGAGGTGGGGACTGAAAGAAAGGTTGGGCCAGAATGGGATTGACATTTGCCCCAGACCCTGGATGGACTGGGAAAGTGGGGAGAAGACATGGAGAAGGCGGGTTGTGGGGTCTCATTTGGGTCTTTGCTGTGTACACAGGGTTTGCCAGGTCCCTCTGGGGAGAAGGGAGAAACAGGAGACGTGGGCCCTATGGTGAGTGTGACCCCTACTGACTACCTACTGACCTACTAACCTGCCTACTAACCACCTGCTATCGAGCCGCATTCCATTCTGCCAGCTAGCCTGCCATGTAGCTTCCACCCCAGCACACCATGACCAATGAATGCCCTGACGGCCTGCTGCCTTGTGGGCCCTCCCCTTTCTGCTCAGGACTCTGCCCCTGCCCCACCTCCACCACGCATCCTTGTCCACCACTCCCGTTCTCTCATTTTCCTTCCCCACATCTGATGGATCTGTTCCTACCCAGGGACCGCCTGGCCCCCCAGGACCTCGAGGCCCGGCTGGACCCAATGGAGCTGATGTAAGTCTTCTTGGCCTTTGTCCCTTCAGGGCCTTGTGGCCAGTCCCTTACCTTCTCTTCTCCAGACCATAAATTCATCTCAGAGAAGTCACAGAGCCCTGGAAGTCCCCCACTAACTCACTATCTTTTTCACAATGGAACTTGGAGCCCTCATCTGGGCCTCTATCCTCTAAGCAATAACCCTGTTCTTCTTCCAGGGTCCACAAGGTCCCCCAGGAGGTGTTGGGAACCTGGGTCCCTCCGGAGAGAAGGTAATTGGGAAGGGGAAAAATGGATAGGTTTTGGGGGAAGTGGAATTGAACTTGTGCCAATTTTGGCTGAAGGGAAGAATAGAATGAGTTGTGGAGGGATTTTTTTTTTTTGGAAGGGAAGTTTTTGACCCCAATCTCCTTGCAGGGAGAGCCAGGAGAGCCAGGATCTCCAGGGGTTCAGGGTGAGCCAGGAGTCAAGGTGAGTGATAGCACCCGTATGGCCTTAAGCCCACCCCCACAGTTCTGCGAGCCTCACTGAACTGGAACCCCTTCCCAACCTGGGAGTCTCTGCTCCTGGCCATTCTCTGCAAGGCCTGTCCCTGGGTGTGAAAGAGCTCTGCTATGGTTTCTTCTAAGTGAAGAGGGGCCAGGGGACTCCTCCACAGGCTTCCACTTCTGTGTGCTTCCTACAGTCATCGAGAGATTGGGGTGGGGAAGCTGAGGGTGTCCTGGAGGCAGGGGCTGCATATCTCACATTGAAGGCCCTCTTGGGACCATCTGTACCCTTCACTCTTCCTCCAGGGTCCACGTGGGGACCGTGGGGAGAAAGGAGAGTCTGGACAGCCAGGCGAGGCGGGGCCACCAGGGCCTAAAGGCCCCACCGGTGACGATGGCCCCAAAGGGAACCCTGTGAGTTTTAGGGGCAGAGGAAGGCCTTGTAAATGGGAGACCTTGGCATACAGGTGTGTGGGAATGTAAGCACCGGGGGTGTTGGGGGTCCAAAACTGGGGGGGATGCCAGAGGAGGAAGCTCCAGGAATGGCTCTCCTGGATCTAGAATCCAGGGAGCAAGAATGCAAGAGATACCCCCTAGTTAGAGCCTGAAAAGCATTAGAAGCATGGACTGTGTGAGGTGGAGAAAAGAGGGTATCGGGGACCCCTTGCTAGGGTGCGGCAGGTGGCCCTACCTATTAAGAGGGAGAATGTAACATGCTCACGGGGGGTCTGTGTTGGTTCTGGATGGGCTAGGGGGCTGACCTCTTTTCTTTTTGAGTTAGGGTCCTGTTGGTTTTCCTGGTGACCCTGGCCCCCCTGGAGAAGGTGGTCCTCGGGTAAGTTTTACCCAGGGAGGAGAAAGAAAGAAGGCAGGATTCTCTGGAGGGTCAGTGCACGTGGGTGCTGGAAAGCTGTGTCTGGCAGGGCAGGTGGAAGGATGGAAGACTGGCAGTTTTGGGGTGATGCCAGCTGGGCCATGATCCCCCTCTGACCTTACCTACATCATCTCTGTAGGGCCAGGATGGTGCTAAAGGTGACCGTGGAGAGGATGGCGAGCCAGGACAGCCTGTGAGTGACCCCACCTCTCCAAAAGAGGGAGAAAGCCTCACTAGAGATGCAGTTCTACTCTGACCCTTGTGGAGTTGCCCTGAGTCAGAATCAACTCCAAAAGAGCCCAAACCCTCACATTCTTTACCCTTAGTCTTCCCTATTCCTGGGTCCCTTGGCTTGGGGTCACTCACTCAGACACCCCTATTTTTCCCTCCCTAGGGATCCCCTGGTCCCACTGGGGAGAATGGACCCCCTGGACCACTTGGAAAGCGGGTAATCGAGGAGAGGTGGACACCTGGGACTTGAGTGGCAGTCCTTGGGAAGGTGGAAGGAGGGGGGCAGCAGTGGCAGGTGGGATGGGTGGGAAGGTGCCTGGGGCTGGTTTCTGGGTTATCCTTGGGTGGAATGCATGTGTGCATGCTTGTGTGTTTCTAAGTGTGCTGTGTATCTTTGGGTGTCCTTGTTCTTGGGTTTTGGAATGTAAACTCTTGCCAGTGCTGGTGTTTACCGACTAATTTAGTGGACACTGAAGAGTCTCTGCTGTGCCAGGCATTAACCCTTTAGTGCTGGGGCAGGAGGTGGAGTACTTGCTGAGGTGACAGTGGCTCTTTACCAAACCTGCAGAACTCTTCAATATTTTAACATGTGGTACAGCTGCACTGGTTCTCAATGTCTGTGAATCAGCATTCTGTGTTCTGTATGCACAAGGGTGTGTGTGCTCATGTGTGTGCATGTGCCCAGGAGGATAGACAGACAGAAAGTCATTGAGCCTGGCTGCCCGCTGCCTGGAGTTCCTGGGTGGTATAGACAGTGAATGCTCTTGGCTGCTAACTGAAAGCTTGGTGGTTTAAGGCAGTCATCACAGATGCACCTCGGAAGAAAGGACTGGTGATCTGCATCTGATAAAGCAGCCATTGAAAACCCTGTGGAGTGCAGTTCTACACTGACACTCGTGGATTTGCCCTGAGTCAGAGTCAGCTCAGTGGCTGTAGTACCCACTGTCTCATCTCTGCCTTTTCACCTCCATCCACAGGGTCCTGCAGGCACACCTGGTCCTGAGGGGCGACAAGGAGAGAAGGGAGCCAAGGTGAGGGAGAGGCTGCCCGAGGCACTGGGCATCCTTGCTCCTCAGACTCCTCTGTCTCCAGATGGCCACCTCATGGCCACTTCTCCCTTGCTGAGTCCCTAGTGGGGACAGGGCTTCTCCATACTTGTTCCTGCCCCAGGGGATCCTAAAGTTGGGGCTCATCCTCCCTCCCTCACCTCTTCTACCTTGGACTCTGTGCCCCAACCCGCACCCCCTCCTCTGCCCTTTAGGGCATATTCGTTGTATGTGTTTCAGGGAGACCCTGGTGCTGTGGGTGCCCCAGGGAAGACAGGTCCTGTGGGTCCTGCAGGGCCTGCAGGAAAGCCTGGCCCTGACGGTCTGAGGGGGCTGCCCGGCTCAGTGGTGAGTCATGCAGTGGGGAGTCTGGGCTGGGGTGGGTAGTGTGAATGGTCATGGGAGGGGTGTGATGTGGAGAAGAGCGGGGACAGCTTGGTGGGGACACTGTTCTTCATCTCGGTGGTCCCCTTGAATTTGTAGGGTCAGCAAGGCCGTCCTGGAGCTACAGGCCAGGCCGGGCCTCCCGGTCCTTTGGTGAGTGACCACAGAATGGGCAGGGTGGTCGGGGGAGGCAGTGGGCTTTGGGCTGAAGCCTGCAGGAAGTGAGACATGCGTGTGTGAGAAACTGGCCTCACGTCTCCCTGGAAAGTGACTTCTTGTCTCCCCACAGGGACCTCCTGGGCTTCCTGGCCTCCGAGGTGATGCTGGAGCCAAAGGAGAGAAGGTGAGTGGCAGACAGACATATGACCAGGTGTCTCTCTCGTCCCCCTCACTGCCGGAAGCCTATAGGCGCATTGAATTCTGGGGTCTTTACTTAATGAGAGCCATTCACAGTCCCCTGTGTCTCTCTTCCCTATTTTCTGGACTCTGACCCTTTGATTCTCTTTCCCCATCACCCACTTCTTCCTTCTGCACCCCTGACTGCCTGTCCCCTTCTGCAGGGTCACCCAGGTCTCATTGGACTGATCGGCCCCCCTGGGGAGCAGGGAGAGAAGGGTGACCGGGGTCTTCCTGGCCCTCAGGGCTCCCCAGGACAGAAGGGAGAGACGGTGAGTGGAAGGAGTGGTCCTGGGGGTGCTAAGGGGATGGAGGGTGAGGATGCATGTTTGGGGCTGAGGAGGAAGTGGGGGTGGAGACTCAGTTGTGGGTTGAGGGAACAGATGCTGGGGTGGTGGAGAAGGAAGGAGGAAGCAGGTGAATCTGGCCTTTCCCCTTTTAGGGTATCCCAGGAGCATCTGGCCCCATTGGTCCTGGAGGGCCCCCTGGCCTACCTGTGAGTACACCACCTGATCCTGCACTAAATTCTCTAATTCCACCATCCTCATACCTAGAATCTCCCAGTGACTCCCATGGCATGTGCCAACCTAACAGACGGAGCCCTCAGTAGCCTCACAGGTTCTTAGAGTGCTCTTTCCACCATGCTTTCAGGGCCTCCCTGGATGTTCCCACACTCCCTCATGCCAGCCCCTCCTCCAGTAAGCAAAGGTCCCATGGATTCATCACTCTGCCTTTCCATTCTCTTGGGTCTCATCCTTACCTGTGCTGACTTCATCTTTGTCATTTCACAGGGACCTGCTGGCCCCAAAGGAGCCAAAGGAGCAGCAGTGAGTGTCCCCAGTCAACTCTGACCTCTGACCCCACTGCCTGTCTGAGGCAAACATGTGCTCCCCAGTGGAGCCTCATTCCAGGCCTGGAGCCTAGTTTGGCCTTCTGTGACCTTGATTCCATATCTCTTGACCCCTCCACGAGCTCATTTACTGATTTGACAGGGCCAAGCTGGACCCAAGGGAGAGAAGGGCGTTCAGGGCCCTCCAGGACACCCGGTGAGTGATGATCTAGGGCCTGTTTCTCACAGAGTAGCCCTCTGTATCCCGGTATTTCTCTATTCACATAACCTCATACTGACTGTGTCTCTGTCCTCTCCATTGTCCCTCCACCCAGGGACCGCCAGGCGAAGTGATCCAGCCACTGCCAATCCAGATGCCCAAGAAGACTCGACGCTCAGTGGATGGAAGCCGCCTGATGCAAGAGGATGAGGCCATGCCGACTGGGGGTGCCCCGGGCAGTCCTAGGGGGCTGGAGGAGATCTTCGGCTCACTTGACTCCCTGCGTGATGAGATTGAGCAGATGAGGCGGCCGACAGGGACCCAGGACAGCCCTGCCCGCACCTGCCAGGACCTGAAGCTGTGCCACCCTGAGCTGCCTGATGGTCAGTGTGGGCCTCAGGGACATACCATGGGTGATGGTCAGGATGTAAACCACAGCATGGGCACTGAGCAATCAGAAGGGATGTTGGGAGTTTTGGGGAAGGTATTGGGTTGGGGTGGGGGCTGAGGGGCTTGGAACAGCAGCTCTTCACCAACTGGTTCATCAGTATTTCATTAATTTAACAACTGACATGGTCATAGCAGGGAGCCCTGGTGGCACAACCATTAAGCGCTTGCCTGAAAACCAGAAGGTTGGTGGTTCAAAGCCACCCAGTGGCTCCGTAGGAAAAAGACCTAGTGATCTGCTTCCATAAGAATTAAACCAAGAAAACCAAGCTCATGACCCTGGTGGCATAGTGGTTAAATGCTACAACGCACTAAGTTTGCTAACCAAAAGGTCAGCAGTTTGAATCCTCCAGGTGCTTCTTGGAAACTCTATGGGGGAGTTCTACTCTGATCTACAGGGTCACTACAGTTGGGACTAACTGGATGGCAGTGGCTTCCTAAGATTACAGCCTAGAAAAGCCCTTGGGGCAGTTCTACTCTGTCACATGGGCTCATTCTGAGTTAGGAATCAACTTGACAGTCCTTAACAACTACCTAGTATGGTCATACCAGAAGGTACCAGTTCAATATCAGTACTGTCTCTACCGGCATAGACACATATATGTATACATATATGAGATGCCTGGCTTGGTTCCTCATCGGGGTGGGTGGCATCGGTGGACCACTGCAGAGATAGGGTAGGGGTATAAGGCTGTAGGGGAGGGCAAAACAGGAAGTGATGAGCGGAGGGGCTGGGAGACTGACAACATGGTGGTGAGGGCTTTGGGGGGCTTGGAACAGTGGGAAGGAGGTGGGAACATGGGGGCCAAGAGCATCTTGGAGACCTGATGCTCTTCTTCCTTCCTTATCAGGAGACTACTGGGTGGACCCCAACCAGGGCTGTGCTCGGGATGCCTTCCGGGTTTTCTGCAACTTTACAGCAGGAGGGGAAACCTGTGTGACACCCAGGGATGATATCACACAGGTGAGAGCTGGCCCCTTCTCCTGCCCCACAGTGCATCCCCCTCCAGGGCCTGTGGTTTCTGGGCTGTGTCTCAAGGAAGATCCCTGCCCTCCCCCCCTGCAGAGACTGCTCTCCTTGACTTCCCCTTCAGTGCTTTCTTTCCTTCCTCTGATGCTCATGTTTCCCATAACAATCCCCTCTTAGCCCAGCCCCTTGGCTTCCAGGCTGGGCCCTCATTTTTCCCCAAGCCCTTTCTTCACCCATTCCTGCTCATCAACTGCCTCAGCTGCCCTAGTTCTGTGGGTGCTCCTCAGACCCCCATCTCTTGTTTCTCTTGACCCTGACCCCTCTCTCATGCCAGTTCTCATATGTGGACTCAGAGGGCTCCCCAGTAGGTGTGGTCCAGCTGACCTTCCTGCGGCTGCTCAGTGTCTCGGCCCACCAGGACATCTCCTATCCATGCTCTGGGGGGGCCCACAGTGGCCCCCTGAGGCTCCGTGGGGCCAATGAGGATGAACTGAGCCCAGAGACCAGCCCCTACGTCAAGGAATTTAGAGAAGGCTGTCAGGTGGGAACCAGGAAGAGTTGGGTGGTGTTGGGGGGTAATCCCAGATTCATAGGCTGGAAGAAAGAGGTAGGAAGACTTTTGGGGCAGGGGCCCCTGGGAAAGCAGGGGGAGAAGTCCAGCCTCTTAGTCTCAGATATGTTCCCTGGGGACCTGAGGGAACTCAACCAGGGCTGAAGAGGGTGGGAAGGATGGAAGCCAGACTGTGGGAGCAGTCCGGTGGGGTTCACATGTTTGCACACAAGAGAGTCACACAGGGAGACTCCAGCAGGCTCACAAATACATGTACACACAGACTGCAAAGCCACACAGCCATGGAGTCAAACCTATACATACATCCCAGAGACTCTTGTGGTCACACAGGTACACACACATGGACTTTTCATCACACAGGTGCACCTACAGTGTATGTATACACATTCACATATCCACTCACACAGAGAGATCATCTCAAAGATAAAACCAGAGTCACACAGTCTGGCTCATGTGCACACACACACACACACAACTTTCCCAATCGTACTCTCTGGAAGAAATTTTAAGAAGACATTATTTAGCATGTCTGTACATGTGACACAGAGCACAGGAACTGCGTCTCAGGTTGCTGAGAGGTGCAGCGAGGCGATGTTGGGGATCCCTGTGCCTCCGCCAGGCTCACTCCTCCCTCCACCTTCTCTCCCTTCAGACACAGCAAGGGCGGATGGTGCTGGAGGTGCGGACGCCTGTGCTGGAACAGCTGCCCGTGCTGGATGCCTCCTTCTCAGACCTGGGGGCACCCCCTAGGCGGGGAGGGGTGCTGCTGGGGCCTGTGTGCTTCATGGGCTAGGACTCTGCCTACCTGATCATGCCCACTGGAACCAGGCCCACCTGGAATCCCACAGGATCAGCCACATGCCACCTCCTAAGAGGGCCTCTCACCATTTAGGGGTCCGTAGGCCAGGGCACTGAGAGCCCCTCCCCAGGGGCAGCCCACGGGAAGGGTGAAGTGGGAGTCAGGACACCCCAGGGGAGGAGTGGCACCTGGGGCTTTTGGCCCTCCCACCTGGAGCCTGTGACCTGTCAGAGAGCTGAGACCCTTATTTAAAACTCACCTCCCAACTGCCCCAAACAAGTGGAAGAGAAAGGACACTGTGTATTTTGTATTTAAAATTAATTATATTAATTATTTAAAGAGCGGAAAATGAAATAACGAAAAAGACAGAGAAATGCCAATAAACATCAGATGATGTTCAAGACAGGGCTGTCCAGGGGTGAGCCCCTGGTACCCCATCCTTGCCTCAGGGCTTTCCTCAGTGACTTGCATGGGGGTTTCCAGGCTGAGTCCTGGCCGCCCCGATCACCACACCTGTAGCACCCACTGTGAATGCTGGAAAAGGGTCTCCTTTGCCTCAGGACTTGGACTGTCTCTCCCCAGGGTGGGGCTGTGTCATCTCTATTGCCAGGTGTTTGGTTCTGGCCACGGAGCCTGTTTTCTGTTTGGTCTGGATCTGGCAGGACTGCCTGAGGCTTGTCCAGGCACTCCTCGGGGGTGGGGTGAATGGGGAAGGGAGTGTTCAGGGTTTATATTCAGCAGGTTGTTGGAATAATAGAAATTCTTTCAGGTGAAGCCCCCCTGAGTATCCCCTTGCCATCCTGTTGACTCCAGTCCTTCCCCTGGTTACTCTCCATCCTCCCTGATGCTGCAGTTGAAGTGTTAGTGTCTGGCATATGGATAGAAGGGACTTCCACCCCCTGTCTAGCCCTAGGACCAGTGTCCATTCTGACTGACTGTTAAATAATGTGATTACCTCCTTCCAGGGTGGTATGTGTGTGATACTTGTGTTTTCTTTCAGCCCCTCTGTGCCCTCACCCAGCACCCCTTTTTCCCAGCTGAGCTGTTACCATGAATGGGTGACTTGACACTACCCCCTGGGGGGTCTGTCCAGCTGGGTGTCAGGGCTCAGAAACTATAAAACCTGAATGCCAAGTACAGGATCACAGAATCACAAAACCCAGGGTCCCCTGGACCAAGGTCCCATCTGACATCTGTGGAGGTGGTTTCTAGGAGAGGGTGGGTGCCTGTCCTGATTCTGCCGCACCATTCTCCCACCTCAGATCTTCAGGGGCATCAAGGTGGGAAGCACCCTTAGATGGTGTAAACACTGCAGATGAGGAGACTGTGGCCCACTTCCAAGATACTGTTTACTGCACCTCTCAGGCTTGAGATGTCCTGGCATAAAGGGCCTTCCATACTGGCGTGGATTCATGTCCACATGGTTTGAGGCTTTGGTTTGTGTTCTGTCAATATGAGGCCTGCAATTAAGTTCACATACCCATCCAATTAAGTTCACATACCTCATTGCTGAATATCACTAAGATCACCTTCCAAGTACTCTCCTTGGGAAACTATGCACCCACGTCAGCACCTAGCCCACCCTTCAAAGCAGTTTTGGAACTCTTTTTCTGGAATGGCCATCAGATGCTGGCCTTGTATTTTACCCTGATGCCCTGAATGTCATTAAAATGTTTTCAGTGTTTCCCTTATCTTCGGGTAAAGAAAAAAGTCATTGAGGGACAGATCAGGTGACTAGGGAAGGTGTTTCAATAGTTATTTGTTTACTGGTTTAAATCTTCCCTCACAGACAACTACACAATTAAGTCTGCACAGTTGCCACCATGACAGTGTGCAATGGGCATTTCAGAAAGAGTTTCAAAATTGCTCTGAAGGGTGTGCATAGCTTCCCAAGGGAAGTACTTAGAAGGTGACCGTGGTAATATTCAGCAACGAGGTATGCAGCACTTAGAACAATTAAGTTTGCAGACTTAACTGTAGGATCTCATGTGTACTAGTCCTTCATTGCCCTGGCTCCTCCCACTCCTGACCACTCTTAACTGCCTCCTTCGCAAACGATCCTCTCTCGGCTTTTCAGCAACTCCTTGTCCAACGGGTCAGGTGTTCCATCAGCCTCTTTTGTCCAGGGCTGGCCTCCTGCTTGGGCTTCCTATCCTCATAAAGTTTTCGGAGGCCCCCTCCCTGCCCGTCCTGGGAGGCAGATAAAGACCATTCCAACTGGGATGACCCTTCTTTGCTGGCTGCCGGGTTGCAGCGGTGGGGAGGAGTCTGTGTGCGCGTGTGTGCACGTGTGCGTGGCTCTGTTTGGCATCTGAAGAGCCCTGGGGTGGAGGACAGGGGCGCTGGGGGATGGGGGCAGCTCCTCCTCCCAGTACTTCTTCCTGGCGGATACCCCACCACACCGCCTTGATGGCCCCGGCTTCCAAGGACAAACCTCAATTACTGAAACGCTAGATTCTGGCTGCTAATTCACTGTCACCCCAGGAAGCTCCCCTTTGAGAGCAAAGAAGACCAGCATCGCACAGGCAGCCAGCCAAGTGCCGTCGAGTCGCACAGGCAGGTGCACAGATACACAACAGCAGGTGAAAGCCTCTGCCTGCGCGGGCGGCTCTGCGCATCTCCCCACGTCTGCTGCCCCCTGGTGTCCGCACCAGGGCATAGACTCGCTAGCCAACCCCAAACCAAACCCGCTGCCTGTTGAGTGGATTCTGGCTCATAGCGAACCTACAAGACAAAGTAGAACAGCCCCATAGAGTTTCCAAGGAGGCCTGGAAGATTTGAACTGTCAATCATTTGGTTAGCAGTTGTAGCACTTACTTAGCCACTAGGTCACCAGGGTTTCCAACTGCTAACAGGCAATTGGAATAATTCAGATCCACAAAACCAAACCCAAACCAAACAAAAACAAATAACAGCCCCAAACCCACGTTGTCCAGGTGATTCCAACTCACAGCGACCCTGTAGGACAGAGGAGAAGAGCCCCATAGAGTTTCCAGGCCCACACATCTGGTGGATTGAAACAGCCCACCTTTCAATTAGCTGCAACACCAGGGTAAGCCAGCCAGAGGTCTGTAAATCGCTACTCTCCTACGTCACCCACTAAACCCACCCCCTCGCTCCCCTAACCCGGAAGGAGACAGAATGGAGGAAGTCCCTCCCCACCCCTGCCCCGTGTTGTCTATCTGGGGTCATAGGTGTTGGATGGGGTTTCAGAGGTCACCTGCACTCTCCTTCCAATCTCCAAGCTTCAAGGCTTCAGACTCTCCCACTCCTACTCCACTCCCCACTCAGCCTCAGCTCTAAAGAGGTCAGATCTAAACAGACACTCCCCACTCTCTTTGCAGAGCAGGGCCAGAGCTGAGGATTCTACATTCGGTGTGAGTGTTAATCCCACAGCACTCAGCTCCCAGAGCACAAAAGGGTGTGTCTCCAAGGGTCACTGATTGGCCAGATGCTCTGAGCTCAGAGGACCTTTCTCTACGGAAACAGTGCCATACAGTCACTCAAATAACGTTTATACTCAGTGGTTAGGTCCACAGGCCAACCCCCAAAAGCTTATTCAACCAGAATGCCAACCAACCCCGTATAACAACTTTATGAGCAATTCTGTGCCAAGTTGCAGCTGAAGATGCCAGAATCACACCCCTCTCCTTGCTGAGGACACTTCTTCCCTTCCCAAAGCCTGGGCTTGGCTGGGGCAAGATGAGAATGAGTTTAAGGGCAGGGATCCAGAATAGGGGCTGTAGGGTGCATTGAGTGCCCTGGCATTTGGACATGTGGTACTGACAGTGGCTCCAGAGGGTTGTAGGAAATGCCTGGGGAAGGGAGGAGACAGAGAGAGAGAGAGACAGGTGCTTCGGGGAGCTACTTTGGGTCTGATGGGGGCGGAGCACAAAGTCATGTAGGAGGGGCTGGGCTCTCAAGTCTTGACTGCTTCTCAAAGGAGTTAAACTTGACACCAGTTCTAAGAGGCAGTGATTCATGGTTTTTTACAAAGGAAAGTGATATGATGGAGCTGTGCTCCAGCAAAGCTCTACCCAGGTTGAGTTAGGGCATGAAGGGGCTGGAGACAGGCACAAAGTCAGCGGCAGGCTTGAAGGCCCAGGGGAGGACGTCGTAGCATGGAGAGGGCAGTGAGATTATAGAGGAGAGGCTGTGGGAAGGGATCCTGCTGCCTCTCACCCCTTGGGACTGCTCCTCAGCATTGGTTGGATATTTTTGGCATCTGTGATTTATGGTTGTCATGGACTGATTTATGTTCCCTCAAAAATGTGTGGAACCATTTGGCTGGGTCATGATTCCCAGTATTGTCTGGTTATCCTCTGTTTTGTGATTGTACTTTTTGTGTGTGCTGTAAATCCTAATCTCTGCCTGTGGCTAATGGGTCAAAATTGGATTAGGTTAAAGACGATTAGGGTGAGACTGTAATGTGCTTGCTCAGGTTACATCCCTGATCCAATGCTAAAGGGAGTTTCCCTGGGGTGTGGCTGGCACCACCTTAGGAAAGGGAAGTGAGCCAAGAGCTGGGGACCTCATACCACTGAGAAGGCGGTGCCAGGAGCAGAGTGCAGACTTTGCGCCTGAGGTTTCTGAGGTGAGATGTTCCCAGACCAAGGAAGACGGGTACCAAGGACCTTTCTCCAGAGGCAACAGAGAGAGAAAGGCTTCCCTTGGAGCCGGTGACCTGAATTCGGACTTAATGCCTACTAGACTGTGAGAGAATAAATTTCTCTTGGTTGAAGTCCTCTCCTTGTTGTATTTCTGTTATAGCAGCACTAAATGGCTAAAAAGGTAGTTAAAAGGTTACTTATAAAATATGGACTGCTTAGTTACTGGGTGATGCAAATAGTTAAGCACCCAGTTGTTAACTGAAATGCTAGAACTTTGAGTCCAACCAGAGGTGTCTTGGAAGAAAGGTTTGGTGATCTACTTTCTGAAAGATCAGCCATTGAAAACCCAATACAGTGCAGTTCTACTCTGATACACATGGAGTTGCTGTGAGCCAGAATTGACTCAAAAGCACCTAACTGGTCTGGTTTGGTTTTTGAATTAGACTACTGTACCTGGAAGCACTACAAATATTCTAGACAGCCAATGAGTTACTTTCTCTTTCTCCCTCCCTTGGTCACGTTGCATGCTGGGACTTGTAGTTTCTGAATGGATCAGGGCTGGTGGGGACAAAGAGGAGACAGGGAAGGGTGTGGGTCACCGCAAGGCTTTGGCTGCCTCAGAAAGAAGTTCTTATGTAGCAGGTGGTGGTGACCCGGTTTTGTGTGTGCAGCTCTGTTTTTCAGGTTGGTGTGATCAGCACCAGGGTCTCCAGGCTCCATCTTCCTTACTTCCAGGCCCTACTTCTAGTGCCTGGAGAATGTGTACCCATAGAGTGTGTACATGCACAGAGAGAGTGCATGCACAGACTGTGCACCATCATCTTCAACTCAGCTCAGACCTGCTGGAGTGAGTAGAAGTCACCCTGTTGCTTGCAATTGGCCTTCTGTTGTCTTCTTTCTTATCTTCAGTGTAGCTTCGTGAGAACATGATAGCTTAACAGGCTGTACCAGCAGACTTCCAACTCAGTATGGGAGACCAGGCCTTGAATGAAGACAGGGAAATCAATAGGTGTGGCTCCTTTAGGGTCCAGCTCAAGCAGCCAGGACAGCAGAGAGAGCTCAGTTCTGGCCTCAGTAAGAGCCAGCACACCATGCTACCTCCTCTCAGTTGACAGGAGCGTGCCAATCCATTTTGTTTTCTTTGCTCTGGCTTTTCTTTCTACCAGTAATATCCTATTTCCAGGCTGATGGAAGTCCCTGGATCGTGTAAACAGTTAATGCACTTGGCTGCTAACAGAAAGGTTAGAGAATCGAGTCCACTCAGAGACACTAAGAAGTAAGGCCTGGTGATCTCCTTCTGAATAAAGTAGCCATTGAAATCTCTCTGGAGCACAGGCTTACCATAAGTCAGAGTTGACTCAGTGAAAACATTTTTTAAAAAATTTCCAGGCTGCAAGGTCCTTTGCCAATAAATAGATGGAAGGTTTTCCATAGCATGACAGATAAAGGACCTATTGGACAGTGTGACAGTTCAAGGGGGCTGCGCTTCATGTAGAGGTCATGTTCTAGGTCATACCACTTCATCTATAAAAGGTTCAGACTCTACAGAGACTTGAGCCTAAGATGTAAATGATGTATTTCTGTGTTGTGCTTGTGTCTCCCCAGGGCCTAGGCTCTAGGGCTGGATCAGGTAGTGGTCCAGTTCTCCTTACTAAATAAGGTATGTCCATATTACTAGTGGAAACCCTAGCGGTGTAGTGGTTTAGTGCTAGGGCTGCTAACCAAAAGGTTGACTGTTCAGATCTGCCAAGTGCTCCTTGGAAACTCTGTGGGGGCAGTTCTACTCTGTCCTATAGGGTCACTATGAATTGAAATCCACTCAACAGCAGTGGGTTTTTGTTGTTGTTGTTGTTTATACCATCGGTGGAAACCCTGGTGGTGTAGTGCTTAAGTGCTACAGCTGCTAACTGAGAGGTCAGCAGTTGGAATCCACCAGGTGCTGCTTGGAAACTCTATGGGGCAATTCTACTCTGTCCTATAGGGTTACTATAAATTAGAGTTAACTGAATGGTAATGGGTTTGGTTTTTTTATATCACCAGTTATGCAGTGGTTAAAGCACAGCTGCTAACCAGAAGGTTGGAAATCCCGTGGGGCAGACCCATTCTGTCCTATCAGGTTGCTGTGAGTCAAAAATTACCTGATGGTGCTTATTTATTATTTTTTAAAATATCACTAGTTTAAAAAAGATTTCTTAAAATGCGGCACTTTTTCACTTGTTGTTAGTTTTACTAATTTCTGGAGATTTTCCTTATTTTTCAGAAGTGAAAATCTATAGAAGTAAAAGACAAAAATCAATGAACTATTTCAGGAAACATTAAAGTTAGGGAGAAGCTCAGAAACAATACCACATTTAATTGGGGCACTGGGACAATGAGTTTCAGGTAGAGAAGTCTATTGTGGCAGGTGGTCTAGGTTTGAGCAGGTCTGAGGAGAAGTTGGCCTTCTCCTCAGAAGTTGGCCTAGAGTGAGGCTGCTGTTGGCTGGCAGGAGGCCTCTCTGTGTTTCTAACAAGAGCTGCTCCTTCATTTAGCTTGCCAGCACTGCTGGCTTCTAATTGGGCTGCTTATTTAACATGAGCATCAGTTTCCTCATCTGTAAAATGGGGATAGTACCTGTTTTGCAAAGAAGTGACCGACTTTGTACTGCAAGAGTGGAGAGGGGAGCTGGCTGAGCTACCTTGGCCGTGTCTCCTGGCCTTGCTCATTGCTGACGCCCTGGGGCTGGGGCACGCTGCTGCCTCTTTATGCTTCTGATCCCAGTGCTGTCAGAGCTCACACTTCTTAAGTTTCTTTTTGTTACAGACAGTGAGATGTGATTCTGAACAAATTAAACTCCAAAGAGAATTTGTTGTAATAAGATTGAGGTAGTCAGGGAGTTAAAGGAAGAGCTGGCTTGGTAAAGAAGAGAGAGGGCAATCTGGGGACCTCAGGAGTCCCTGTCCCTAGAGCATGACCATAAACACCACTGCCCTGAGCTGCTCTGAAACCTCAGTGTATATTCAAAATTGTTCTTGTTAGATTACGCGGAGCTCTGGTGGCACAGTGGTTAAGATATACGGTTGCTAACCAAAGGGTCAGCAGTTTGAATTCACCAGTTGATCCTTGGAAAGTGTATGGGACAGTTCTACTCTGCCCTGTAGGGTTACTATGAGTCGGAACTAATTCAACAGCGATAGGCTTGGTTTTTGTTTTTTTAATGAGAGGATCTGGCCTAATCTTTAAGGTAAAGCTTGTCAAACTCAGAAAGAACAAGGTAAATCAAAAGGAGTGTTGCTAAAGTGCCCCCTTTCTGTAAGTACTGAGAGAAATGTGTTCTTAGAGTTTATAAGCTTTTTGTCCTGGTGTTCTCCTTGGTTCCCAGCACTTTCAAATCACATGAGTTGAGAGTTTGTCAAGATTGTTTCTACAGCTGTAGCTTCTATATCTGCTAGAACTAGGCTTGAATTGGAATGATGCTTTCTTAGTCTGTTTTGTAATTTTTGTTGACTTGCTACTGGATCTACTGTAGTTTTGGGATTCTAATACCCTCAAGTCAAATATGCTATGACCAGACACTTTATCACCATCCTCCCTGGCTTCTCAAATTCCTTTTCACTTTTTAGTTCTCTTTCAGTTTCTCCTGTAGGCAGTTCTAACTTCATTAAGAGTATTCAGACACAGAATATACACCTTTTAAAGGCAGATTGTAAGCTGTATTTTACTTGTCTAATATAGCTGCTAGCCACATGTGCTTATAATAATTAAAAAAAAATTAAAATTAAATAAAATAAACACTTCAGCCACTTAGTTGTGTAAACCTCTAGCATGTCCAATGCTCAGTAGCCACATGTGGCTAGTGGCTCCTGTCTTGTACAGCACAGATATAGAACAATCCCATCACTGCAGAAAGTTTTCCTGGACAGTGTTGTTCTCTGCTGATCATGCTGGCGTTTTAGACAACAGGACTCTGCTTTTCTAGACCCTCCTAGTGACAAAGTTGGTGCAGAAGCGTTGCCTTCTGATGGTACGTTGTCTTTACATTCAGCTCTCTAAAAATATAATTAGAGTTTGTTTGGCAACAGACCAGCAACTAATGTATTTGTTGTTAAAGGAATGGCCAAACCACAGAAGTCCTGCTGCTGCCGAAACCTGTTTGTGCATATTTGTTCCGACTCACGTTGCTTTGTACGCCTAACCTCTCCTCTAACTTTGCTGTTAAAAATGTGGAGTATTTCCAAAGTGTTGACAAGTCATTTTTTGTTCCAAGTACAGAGTCCACGTTGGCCACTAGATGGAAGTAGGATTCCATTTATTGTGCTCTAGAACTATGCGGGGAAACCCTAGTGGTGCAAGGGTTAAGCTGTAAGTCTGCTTATCAAAAAGGTCAGCAATTGGAATCCACCAGGTGCTCCTTGGGAACTCTATGGGGCAGTTCTACTGTCTCCTACAGGGTTGCTATCAGTCAGCATCCGCTCGACAGCAACAGGTTTATAGCCATGAGAAATGTTGTTGGCATGGTGGTTGCAAGCTACCACTGCTAACAAAACGGTAGGCAATGTAAATCCACCAGGCCCTCCTTGGAAACTATCGGGGAAGTTCTACTCTGCTGTGTAGTGTAGCCATTAGTCAGAATCTACTTCACAGCAACAGGTTTAGTTTTGGTTTACAAGGCCTGGTGGCTCTCTTGGCTGCTAACCTAAAGGTCGGCAGCTTGAACTTACTGGCTGTTTGGTGGGAGAGAGATGTGGCAGCTTGCTTCCATAAATATTACAGCTTTGGAAATCCTACAGGGCAGGGCTACTCCATCCTACACAGTTGCTATGATTTGGAATCAGTTTGATGGCAATGAATTTAGCCTTAAAATTTAGCCATTGAAAATTCAGATCTTTGCAATGGGTCATTTGGTCTTTTCTTCAAAAATATTTCTCATGAGAATTAAAGAAATGCCACAGTTTTAATTCTTTGAAGCTGCCCAATAAAATAGGGAAAGGAAGGAAGTACCACATTATTTACTTGCTGTTTTTCCACCTGACAATCTTCTACCTTCAAGACAGCAAGTCTCAGAATCCTACTCAACAGTTAGAGTTCTGAGTTAATTCACAGCTTTATGAATCTCCTCTGACAACATCATACTAGCAGGAAATCTTGGGCAGGTGAAATCAGGGAAGACCTCCTTTTCCATGACAAGCCTTGAATTTATTGGTTCTTTTTGTAAGGTAGAGGGCGACATGTCCAGGATTCCAAGGATCACACAGCAGTCAAAAAGGTTTTCCAACAAAGTCTCTTTTAATTTCAAGTCAAGCTGTTACTGAATGGTCTCTCTCTTTTTCTACACTTCCACTTTCTGATATTTCAGTTACCCACAGTCAACTGCAGTTTGAAAATATTAAATGGAAAATTCATTCCAGCAATAAACATTTTATAAGTTTTAAACAACAGGCTGTTCTGAATAGCTTCGAGGAAATCTCGAGCCATCCTGCACTGTCCCACCTTGGGCATGAATCATATCTTTGTCCGCCATGGCCAGCCAAGTGGCCGCCATACTCATGCTGAATATGCTGCCCACTGAGTAGTGATCTAGGGGTGTCACATTGACTGTCACAGTATGGCAATGCTTGTATTTAAGTAACCTGTATTTTACTTAATGGCCCCCAAATGCAAGAGTATTAACACTGGAAACTCAGGTGTGTGCAAAGTGAAGCCATAAGGTGCTTCTTATAAGTGAAAAACGGAAAGTTCTTGACTTAATAAGAGAAAAAACAAAACAAAACCACAACTGTATGCTGAGTTTGCTGAGATCTGTGGGGCAAAAGAAGCTTCAGTCCATGAAACTGAAGAAGGAAAAAGAAATTCATGCTAATTTTGCTGTTTCACCGCAAACGGTGAGGTGAACGATAAGTGCTTAGTTAAGATGCCAAGCCAAGCCAAGTGCCGTAGAGTCAGGATGGAAAAGGCATAAAGTTGGTGGGTGGAAGGCGTGAACAGAACACTTGTTGTGATTGCTGGCCATGCGTTGTGCTGGAAAGCCTTGAGCCTGCAAGAAAGCTTCAGCAAGGGACAGGAAAAAATCATAGTACGTATGTTGCTGGAAAAATGCCAGTTGCAGACTTGTGATGCCTGTCACTACTAAGCCAACTGTGCAGAGACAGGGATTGAGTTTTTCAAAGTGCTTTATTCAGATTGCTGTCAATCTGAGAAGATGGTGGGTTAGCTCCCTAGAAACCAGCTTAGCATTTCAGTCCAGGCTGGCAGGTTTTATAGAAAGGTCCAGAGAAGGAAAGGGAAGTTAGGTAAGGTGTTCAGAGCAGGTGAGGTTGGAGAAGACAAGGCAAGTTGTCCCTGACGTCTTCAGGCTGGTTGCTTTTCTTAGACGCAGTGGTTGCAAATTGGCATCACTATCTAGTTACCAGTTAAGACTAGTTTGGGAAAACAAACTAAAAAATCTTTGTGTGTACCAGTCAGAAAGGAGTGTTACAGTTTGTGTGCCAACATTCCAAGGGAGGTGGGGGAAGGAGTTTAAGTATCAAGAAAGAAGCTAGCTAAGAAATCTTCTACAGCTATTAGCCCTATCATACATAGGGTTTACTACTATCCAATGTGTCAGGCATCCTCCGGGTGTCTTGAAACAAATCTGTGTTAGATAAGGGGTGCGGGACTAACGCATTAATCATTAAGTATTATAAATACAATTGAGTCTCTCGGTGACACAAATGGTTAAGCACTCAGTTACTGACTGCAAGCTTGGTGGTTCAGATCCATCCCTGGAACCCCTGTGGGGCAGTTCTGCTCTGCCTTCTAGGGTCATTATCAGTTGGAATTCACTTACAGGCAACAGGCGAATAGTATTAGCACTAGATTCTAGGTTTCTGGTGAAAGTGCTACAGAATGCTGACCTTGTTCTGCCCTAGTCTTCTCTGTTCTTTCTTTAATTAGAGGTAACAGGTCATTCCAGTGGCATCTGAATGTCTAATTCCATTTTTCTAATACTTTTCCCTGCGTTTTCTCTCCAAATACCTAAATAGGTATATATGTATTTTAAACATCTAGGAATCAATTCAACAAAGTCAACAGCAAACACACTACTAAAACTGCTTAGGTTGCCCGAACAAGATTCTTTTCTTACTCCTAGTCCCCAGGAAAGTGAACATCTCCTCCTTCGAGAAGGGGCCCCTACAGCACCACAACCTCCTTGTCTGCCGCTTGATAGATTTCTATCCAGGCAGCATTCATGTCCAGTAGTTCTGGGATGGACAGAAGGAAGCGACCGGGATTGTGTCCACCAGCCTGATTTGTAATGGAGACTGGAACTTCCAGATCCTGGTGATACAGCAGGCAATGTCTGTGCCTGCTACATGACACACCCTAGCCTGGACAGCCCTGTCACTGTGACGTTGAGTGACTCCCTAATGGTCCCTCTGGACTCCATATTCTACAGAGCAAGGGACACTCTGGCTCTGGGATCACTTCATGTTGCATTTGGTGACTACACAGGGTCACATCACCGTGTTGTTTTCCCAATCAACCCCCTGACTGTGGTTCTGAGCTGAGAGCAGTGGAGACCAGTAATCCTAGTATGTGTTTATCCTTGACCTGGTGAATCCTAAGCAATCTCTCCTGTGGAGTGGTTGGTGGGTTTGAACTGCTGATCTTTCAGTTGGCAGCAGAGTGCTAAACCACTGTGCCACCAAGGCTGTTCATAATATTTGGATAGCAAATATTTAACCAGCTATGAAGCAGCTGGACTTCTGTCTTGTTCAGAAGGCTCCATAATCCTTTTAAATGTTGTTTTGCAGTCAATAGCATTCCTTGGATCTATCAGACTGATTATTTAAAAAATGAGAAGTGAAGTCACTTGATTCATTCTTCATCTTTATCTCATCTTTATCTTCATTCTTTATCTCACATGTCTGCTAGCTGCTTGTACTAAAAAAGAAAAGTTTATAGCAAGAGTTTTTAGCCCTTTCGTGTTTCATTAGCAGGGAGTGTGGACCCTTCTCAAGCTGTCCTGTCTCTTGTTTTGGGCTGGGAAGTGCTGGTGCTCAGAGATGGGGCAGAGACATTTCCCCTCCTCTGCTGCCTGAGTTCAGCCTTCCAGGGGCTTTCCTCTTCCACTCAGCCCCTCAGCTCTGTGCTTGAGGCCGAAATCCTTGTCCAGCTCATAGCTGGGTTGCACACCATGTCTACACATGTCTACAGTCTCAGCTCCAGGAACTCTTTCTGGATGTTCCAGTTCCTGGCAATTGCTTGGCCCAGCTCCATCACAGCCTTAAACAGCCCCAGGTTGCTGTCAAATTGGATGTACTCCTCTCTGCTGTAAATGTATTGCTCCAAGAAGTGCTGGGTCATGTTGAACTCATGTCAGTCACTCCTCCCCTGGTGCACATGAAGCTCTGTGGAGAGTGAGGGGCCAGGGTGGGTTGACACAGGAGAAGCCCTGATGCCCACACTCCCGGGATCCCCACTGTCAAGGGCACCTTGGCCTCTTTCTCTGCAGCAGGCCCCTTTACAGCTGAGTTGAGTGGCTATTTCCCTTCTTACACTTCTTTTCTCCTGGGCCTTCAAACTCAGTCCAGCAGAGGGTCCAGTAATAGAACTCAGAGAAACACCGGTCTTCCAACTAGGGAGCCCTGGACCAGAGAAACACCCTCTGGGTCTTAGAATGTGGCTGAAACAAAAACTTGCTCTTTATTACATTCTACTGTTATTATTATTTTTTGTCTATCTGTACACCTATCCACTTTGTTTCTTGGCTGCTATCTTTCAATGAATCAACAAATCAATAAAATATTATTGATAACTTTTGGCATAAAAGTTGTTTGCTAAAAAATAGTTTTCTATTTGTTTCTAAATCTGTTATCTCCCATTATAAAATACACATTTTTTTTTTTTTATAACGAGTCCTGTGACCTTGGATAAATTACAGACCCTCCTTGGTCTAGAGTTTTTTACTCAATAAATTGAAGACTTAACCAAACAGTCTCTGAAGTCCTTTCCAACAATCAGTAATAAGAGTAGATGCATGCCATACGACCCAGCATTTCCACAACTTTGTATATAGCTAAAAATGTTTGTAGGTTCATTATGGGGACAGGTTGGGGGAGACTTTGGGTATAACGGTATTTGGGAAAGGGGAGTTGACAGCGATTTAACAGTGCGATCTCACTGGCAGAGTAAATACCTAAGTGATGTTGATGTGTGCTGTGGAACATTCTGCAGCTGTGAAAACAAATCAAATAATTAGATTCTTTACTGTTTGGTCAGATTTAGAAAACACTGGGCTGAGCGAAAAGCAAGAAATGCAATATAATTTTTTTTCCTTTTTCCAAGTTATTTTTTTTTTTTTTATTATGGCTGAGTGAAAATGTGCATTCCCATATAAATTTACATGCCCACCTATATGCAGCTTCCACTGCTCTCCCTGCCCGGTGACAGCACACTATTCCTCTCTGCTCCATACATGTCTCATCCTCCCAACAGCCTCCTTTCCGCTCCTCTCCACCCACTCTCCTTCCTCCAGCCAGAGGTCAGCAGGATGATATCCTATAGATGCATAGAACCATAAAGTGCATCCAATATACGGTCACTCTGCATCACCAAGTCCAATCCATTCGTGTCCGAAGAGTGGAACTTCGTTATGATTTGTGGGCAAGGGCAGCATCAGGGCCAGGGGCCACGCTCCCAGAGGAAGCCCAAAGCCGCTGGACCATCAATAGAGGTCTTTTAATGGAGATCTCAGGTGCACCCCTTTTTATTCTCGTGTTGCCAGTGAGACTCAACTTAGTGAGCTCCATCGTGGCTGTCACTGTGGTGGCCAGGCACCATCTGGTTCTTCTGGTCCCAAGTCTATGTAGGTACCCACTCATGTGGGTCTCTCTATCTTCTGGGTTGTCTTTACCCCATGGTAATTTATGACAATATTCTATAGGAACATTAAATGTGAAAAGGATGCATTTTATGAGAATTCACACAAACAATGTAGAAAACCACTGAAAGAGTTCTTTATTTGTGTCTCTGAGTCTTGTCTCAATGGTCATATTGGGGAAACTGAGGCAGAGTGACAGTTTTCATATCTGTTTTACCACAACTTTTAAGGCCACTTACTCTTTTACTCATGTTTGTATGCAGCAACTAACTTAACTCTTAGTAAATACTTTTATTTAAATAAACAAAGAGTAGGTAGACAATTGCTTTGAAATTACTGTCTACCTGGAATGTAACTGATGCTCTCAATGTTTTGTTGAAGTAGTCTTTAAAATTGGCAGCTTCTCAGGAGGAAACCAAAGGCGCAGAGAAGAAACTACCTACAGAACCAATAATCTACAAGGAGAACATCAGCTACCTTGAGATCAGAAGAAGTAGGTAGTGCTATTACTACTGATCCTTCCAACCAGACTCAATAGATTGTCCCATATAGAACAGAAGAAAAATGCAGAACAAAATTAAAATTCCAAAAGAAAAAGAAAGAAAAGAAAGGTCAGACAATGGATCCAGTGGAGACTAGATGAACCTCTGAGACTATTGCCCCGAGATACTCTTTAAACTTGGAATTCAGACCACACCTAGAGGTCACCTTTCAGCCAAATAATAGACTGGCTCACAAAACAAATAATATCACCTGTGAGTACTGTGCCTCTCAGAATAACCACCTAGATGAAATCAAATGGTTAACATTTACCCTAGATCAAAGATGAGAAGGCAAAGGAGGACAGGGAAGCTTAATTAGTGGAAACAGAACAACCAGAATAAGACAATGAGAATGCTGATATTTTGTGAAGCATGTAACCAATGTCATTGAACAATACGTATAGAAATTGTTAAATGAGAACTTAGTTTTCTGTGTAAACTGTCACCAGTTCTACAATAAAACATTAAAAAAAATCAACAGACCGGAAGAACCGGATGGTGCCCGGCCACCACCAGTGATAGCCACGATGGAGCTCACAGAGAGGAGTCTCACTGGCAACATAAGAATAAAAAGAGGTGCATCATGAGATCTCCACTAAAAGACCTCAATTGATGGTCCAGCGGTTTTGGGGTTCCTCTGAGAGCATGGCCCCCGGCCCTGATGTTGCCCTTTCCCATAAATTATAACAAAGGTCCACTCTTTGGACAGGAATGGATTGGACTTGGCAATGCAGAGTGACCATATATTGGAAGCACTTCATGGTTGTATACATCTATAGGATATCATCTTGCTGACCTCTGGCTGGAGGAAGGGGAGTGGACGGAGAGGAGGGGAAAGGAGACTGTTGGGAGGATGAGACATGTATGGAGCAGAGAGGAATAGTGTGCTGTCACCGGGCAGGGAGAGCAGTGGAAGCTGAATATAGGGGGGCATGTAAATTTATATGTGAATGTATATTTTCACTCAGTTATGTTAAATAAAAAAAAAAAGAAACTGAAAAAAAAATCAGCAAATTGAAAAAATTTGCCAGCTTCTCTGTAGGATTTAAAAGTGTATCACAAATAGAAACTCTAGATTCAATGTTTCACACAATGTACCAGACCACAGGGAAGTGGCAATATCTGAGAGCTCTAGACATAAAACGATGTTAGAAGAGCCGGCCACGTGGCTGCCTCACCAGTGCCAGTTAATCCTGGGAGCCCAGAAGCCTGGGTGATGCTCCTCTGGCTGCATCTCCAGCTGCTCAGGAGCTTCTCCAAGTGGAAGTCAAGGGGCCTGAAGGTCCACCAGCAAGTGAGGGAGGCTGTCACTGCAGAGATGGCCAGAGTTGATCTGATTGATCCAGTCTGCTCCCTGCCCTTCCTCATTGCTCCACGTACCCCTACTGGAACGTGTACAGCTGGTAGCTAAGACACAGAAAAGGAAGGAGCGCAGTTAGTCTAACGGATAACCGTAAAGGCCTCAGGGAGCTCCATAGTCACTTTTAGCCTAGGAGGTCTGTGCCAAGGTAGCATTTCGTTTCTCTGAGATATCCTAATCCTGTTTTCTTCCAGTGCCTTGAACATCAGTCTCCCAACAGGCTCCATCCAGCTCTGAGTTTGTAACACTTGCCTCCTACCTGTCCCTTTCTGCTCTGCTCCCTGTCTCCATTTCCTGTTGGAGTTCCAGGTTTATCCACCTGTTATCAATCAGGACATATTTCTGTTAGTCCTGAACAGTCTGAGTTCTGTCTTTCTTTTTTTTTCAATTCAACAAATCTTTATTGAGCTCCCACAGGGTGCATGAATTTAGGACTGATAATGCACATAGAAAGTGTTATTTTAACTATCCCCTTTTTAAAAAAGCAAATTATAACTTTGTATTTCAAGTGAATCATTTAATGTGAGGGTTGCTCTGTTTGATATTATCATAAGTATTAATGGAAGAAATGGGGAAGTATAAATGTTTTCCTTTCCGCCAAAGAGAATGTGGTACCCAGATAAAGAAGCCTCTTGGTCTAGTGGATCACAAAGGCTAGAGAACCTGGACAAGAAAGATGTACAAGGAAGCACTGTCCTTCGAGGCCTCTGTTCCCCTGAGGGCAGCAAATTGCTGAAGACATTGACTGGCTCAAAAGTTATATTGAAAAAACTCAGGAGAAGAGTTAGTCACAGCTTTGGAAAAACAATTCAAGAATAGAAGACACTACATTAATAATTCTGAAGTTTCCTTGGAGATGTGATAGCACTCTGAACTAACTCAAAGGAACTATAAGCTTGAGCCCTTTGTGTGAAAGTGATTTAAAACAATAAGATTCTCCGGTGTGCCAACTGTATTTTCAAGTATAATTCTGGTGTTTGTATCTAACAATACAGAAAAAAAGCAGCAAGGAGAAAGCGTCCAGTATGTGGGATGTAAAATGACTTGGCAGCCCTAGAATTTCCAATTTGAGTCTTTTTCTTCAAGAAAAATACATTCCGGCTGAGTCCAAGATAACACTGGAGGCACTGCCATTGATGGCTCGATTTCAGCAGGAGGCGACAATGAGAATGTGGAATCGTGGCTTTGTTGTTTCATCTGTTTAAAGAGTACATGGGACAACAAACTGCTCCCTGGTGGTCTTTTCTCAGCGTTTTGTTGCAAACAGAGTCATATCAAGCTAAAGAAGGTAGGTGAGAAAATTTTTGAGGACAGCGTCTGCAGTCTGTCACTGTTTACTGTGTGAGTGCCACTGGATGCAAGTACACATTCTCTGATCCCAGAGTCTATACCTGATCTGGAATTTTCCATTCTGGATTCTGATTGAGGGAAAATGTTTAGATCCAACGGAATATATGGAGGACCTTTCAGTTTCTGTAACAGCGTCTGAGTCCCATGCATGTCCTGGAAAGATACCTGTCCATTGGCTAATTCATGTGCTGTAATCAAAACACTGTAAATATCTAACTTCACATTATAGCCATGTAAATCCTGTCTCAGTAGTTCTGGACTCAGCCACAGCTGCACTGAAATGCTGAACTGTGGGAAATCATACACAGCTCTATGCCTCGCTCCGTGCTTAACCAAACTACGCAGATGGGACAGGCCAGAGAGGGTCACTAGACCATCACCAGAAATGAAGATACGGCTGGTTGTAACACTCCTGTGAATATAGCCATTTTTGTGTAGACAGTTTAACCCAGTCACTGCTCCAAAGAGAACGTTTCTCATTCAAGTTTCACTCATTCCTTCAAGAAAGTAAATCTTCAAGAGCTGGCTTGCTGAACCATAGGCCATATATGAAGAAATAACCCTCAAACTATCTGCCAGCAGTGAAAACTGTCCAGTAAGTTTTAGTGTTGGGGTGCTGGAACAAATGAGTAGAACCAACGATTTCTGTCAAGCTCTTAAGTGTTCATCAGTGCAGTTTTCCAGATTTGTAATTTTTGTGGCCACCAATCCTCCTGTAGGGGTATGCCTGGCCAGGTAGACAAAAGTCAAGTTGTCAAATCTTCTTCTTATTTCCGCTTGGAGACCATAGTGAGAAACATAAGTGGAACTTAACCACTTGACTGGCTCCAAAAGACTGAGGCAATGGGAAAGGGTTGGCTCATCAACCAAGGACTGATGAACTGGTTTCAGACTGTTTTTCAGGTCTCAGCAATTCAATTCGTGTTCGTGAAGTGCAGAAACCACCTCTGAAGAACAGAAGCTAACCAGGTCAGGCTAGCCTTGGTATAGGTTCCTTTGCAAAGTTCCTATTCGTTTACCACAAGAGACACTGAATCGCTTTGGTTCATAGAAAGTGACAAAAACCCACCTATTCCAAAGTAGAAGATCTTCTTGTATCTTCCTTTTCGGAATTAGAAATACCTCACCTGGCGAAGACCACGGCCAGCGACTCTCTTGCTGCGGCCGGCAGCTCGGGTCGTCGGGGTGGTCGCCGGACTTGGGGAATCGGGCATCCCGGCCAGCAGGGAGAGCCCTAGGCCCGTTCCCTCCTGAGTTGCGGGGCTTGGGAGGTCTGAGGCCCGATAGTGGCAGGAGCTATAGGCCTGGAACCCTGCCCCAGCCCCTGGCAACCCGCGGGGGCCGGCGTTACCCTACCCAGGTCCCTTCCTGTCTGCCTGATCGGGCCTGTCTTTCTCCTCTTCGTTTTTTTTTTTGGATGTGAAACATACAACAGTTTGTGAAAATCTTGAAAACTTTCTGAACTTTCTAGAGTGTAACTCCAAAGCCTCTGGTGTAAATTTAGTCCCTTTCCATCCAGAACAGGTGTATTAAGAGCAGATAATGGATAGGGTTAACAGCTCTAGTAGAATTCTTAGCTAGCTTCTTTCTTTACACTAAGACCCCTTTCTCCCTTTGGATGCTGATACAGAAAACTGTCACATTCCCTTCTGACAGGTACTCACAAAGATTCCGAGGTTGTTTTCCCTGGATGTTCTTGAACACTGACTGGACAGAGTGACATTAATTTGCAGACCACTGTCTCTGAGAAAAGTAATCAGCTTGCAGATGTCAGGGACAACTTGCTTTGAGACAAAGAAGCTGTATTTTCTCTGACCTTGTCTCCTCTGAGCACCTGCACGTCTGTACCCCTCACCTGCACCTCTTCCCTTCTCTAAACCCTTCTATAAAACTTGCCAACCTGGACTGAGATGCTAAGATGGTTTTTAGGGAGCCAACCCACCATCTTCTCAGGTTGTCAGCCGTCTGAATAAAACGCTTTTAAAAATTCAGTCCCTCTGTCTGCACAATTGGCTTAGTAGTGCCAGGCAACAGGAGTCTGAAGCTGGGATTTTTCCAGTAACGTAATTACAGAGGAGAGAAGGAAGGCAACATCGGGCAGGGTAATAAGGATGCACTGACCAGCTGTGTGGCCTTGGGCAAAAGCACAGCCTTTCTGAGTCTTAACTTTTTCCTTACATTAAAAAAATCGGGTGTTATTATTATTTTTCTTTTACCTTAAATGATGGCTGTATGTCTTAAATAAAATATTATAAATGAAACCTAGAGCATTGTCTCTGGTGCTGCTACCTAGAGGTTAGTGCCCTGCTCTGTATTAAGCTGTGATAAGTTAGAATAGACAGAGACAAAAACACAAGTGTTCAGTCCCTAATTTATTCAGAATGACTCAAAAGGGCTGTCCTTGGGGTAAGGTCCTAATGAAGTCAAAGGAACTTTTATTAACTTAAGGGTAAGAGTTGATTTTTGTCTACCTCTTGTTTTACTGGGTGACAGCAGATAGAAGTGATGTGGTGGGGGGGAGGCAATAAACAGAAGCTTAGATACCTAGTCTTCTGCTGTTGTTGCCTGGTTATTTTTATTGTGGTAAAAATATATATAACAAAACATTTGCCTATGCAACAGTTCCTGCATGGACTATCTAGAGACATTGATTACATTCATAGTGTTGTGCAGTCATCATATATCTATTTCCAGGTTATTCCATCACCATTAACAGAAAGGTTGCCCTAAGCAATGATTCTCTCTCTCCCTCTCTCCCACCCCTGGTAACCGCTAATAAATTTCGGTCTCCATACGTTTGCCTTGCCTGGCTATTTCATACAGGATTTATCTTTTGTGACTGATTTATTTTGCTCAGCATGATGTGGTCAAGGCTCATTCATGTTATAAAACATATCAGAGCTTCATTTCTCTCTGTATCTGAATAACATCCCATTGTATGTACATAGCTTAATTTTGTTTATCCGTTTGTCCATTGGTGGACCTGTAGGTTGTTTTTGTCTTGTCTTCTGCACTGTGATTTGAGGGCAGGTGGACATTTTTAATTCCTCCTTGAAACTACTTGGAGAAAACCCATTTATGGTTTTATATTTTTCTTTTTCCTCTGTTCTAGAAATTGATCACCTCCTGTTTGGCTGGTGCGCTCAGAATTTTTCTTTTCCTTTCCTTTTTTTTTTTAATTATCTTTGTTGCCTCAACTCTGTCTTTTATGTTTGTCTGCTTTTTGTGAGGGGTTATTTACATATTTGCTTCTTATGAAAGATACAAATCAACATATTATTACTGGGGATGTGAATCTGTAGAGTGACAATGGTGAGACAAGCTCAACATTAATTCTGAAACTAGTTTAAAATAGCCCTGTTTGTCCCTGACTTCCTTTTTCTACTTAAATCACACTTGATTTCATGTCTTATGACTAGAGAATGCTTGCATTACAAAGGATGCTTTATGGCAAATATTTAGGGGAAATGAATCAGTTGTACGTAAGAAAGCATACCACAAAACTAGTTTAATAAAGAAAACGCAAAGGTCCAAGTGTTCTCATTTAGTTTACTAAAAAAAGGGAGAGGTCTTTTAACTAAGAAATCGTAGTCATCTACATTAGCTGTTAGTAATACCTAGCATTGTACAGAGTTTTCACATTCCTTCTCTGGTTCTTTCACCTGCCTGGATTGTCCCTTTGATGAGTCTCAGGGTTTTAAAAGCGGAATGATAGATGTCACGAACACTTGATTTTTCCGAAGTCTGTTGTGTCCATGAGTTACATGTTTCCTTAGGCCGCAGCTTTCTTCATGACCCCACAATCACCAGTGTCTTCTCGACAATTTGAGTTTCTCCCATGCCCTGTAAGGCAGCCTCTCCTGTTTCCAAGTCTGCTCTTCAGGAAGCTGAAGGAACACTGAGAAGGAGTAATGTGAAGGAAATGGTGGGATCTGTGGAGTTCCTTCAAATTCCTCTGTAACACCACATTTCACTTGGCTGGGAGCTCTCCTGCAGCTAAACTATGCCAAGAGCTCTGGGCTCCACCTCTGGTCACAGCTGGTCCCTTTCACATGCTTAAGAATCCTCACCTCATTCCTCCTAGAAATCTCAACCTGCTGGCCTGCCCACCTTTACAGCTAGCCTTCCCACCATCACCCACAGCCCCTTGCTCCCTAGAACAGTTCCTCCTATCCCAGTTCCTGCTCCTTGACCTCTCACTTCCTATTAGACATAGTTCCATTACATCAGCTCCTTCCATTGGAGATGGTTTTGAAGAATTCAAACTTTTCCATTTCTTTCTTTCTCATCTCTAGGTTTGAAGGCACAAGTCCATATGTGAACTGTGTTTGTCTAATCCTGTGTACCTCTTAGTGATAACTGTTAACAAGTTTCCCCCTTTTGGAAAACGGATAAAATGAGATAGGCAGATTTGGGAGTTTCAATTTTCTCTTGAAATTAAGGAAATGAATGAAAGCATCAGATCTTTAGAAAGAAGTTTCTTTATGCCTAAGCCCATTGTTGTATGAATCTGTCTTGTGACATCCGTGATGTCCTCCAGGGAATGACCTTTCCTGACAACATGTCCAAAGTATGTAAGATGCAGTCTTGCCATCTTTGCTTCCAAAGAGCTCTCTGGCTGTACTTCTTCTAGAACAGATCTGTTTGTTCTTTGGGCAGTCCATGGTACATTCAACATTCTTCTCTAACACCACAGTTTAAAGGCATCAATTCTTCTTCTGTCTTCTTTGTTCATTGTCCAGCTTTCACATGCATATGATGCGATTGAAAATATCATGGCTTGGGTGAAGTGCACTTTAATCTTCAAGATGACATCTTTACTTTTCAATGGTTTAAAGAGATCCTTTGCAGCAGATTTTCCCAGTGCAATGTGTCTTTTGTTTTCTTGACTGATGCTTCCATGAGCATTGATTGTGGGCCCAAGTAAAATGAAATCCTTGACAAACTCAATCCTTTCTCCATTTATGATGATGTTGCTGATTGGTTGTAAGGATTTTTGTTTTCCTGATGTTGAGGTGCAATCCACACCAAAGGCTGTGGTCCTTGATCTTCATCAGTAAGTGTTTCAAATCTTCACTTTCAGCAAGTAAGGTGGTGTCATCTGCATAACACAGGTTGTTAATGAATCATCCTCCCATCCTGATGCCTCATTCTTCTTTATACAATTCAGCTTCTCGGATTATTTGCTCGGCATACAGATTAAAAAGATATGGTGAAAGGATACAACCCTGACACACACCTTTCCTCACTTTAAACCATGAAGTGTCCCCTTGTTTTGTTCACACAACTGCCTCTTGATTCATATACAGATTCTTTAAGAGCACAATTAAGTGTTCTGGAGTTCCTATGTTAGGCAATGTCATTCATAATTTGTTATGATCCACAGAGTCGAATGCCTTTGTACAGTCAATGAAACACAAGTAAACATCTTTCTGGTATCCTCTGCTTTCAGCCAAGATTCATCTGACATCAGCAATGGTATCCTTGGTACCACATCTTCTTCTGAATCTGGCTTGAATTTCTGGCAGTTCCTTGTTAATATACCGTTGTGTTTGCTTTTGAATGATCTTTAGCAAAATTTTACTTGTGTGTGAGATTAATGATATTGCTCAGTAATTTCTGCATTCTGCTGGATCATCTTTCTTTGGAATGGGCATAAACATGGATCCCTTCCAGTCAGTTGACCAGGTAGTTGTCCCCCAAATTTCTTGGCATAGGCAAGTGAACAACTTCAGCACTGCATCTGTTCATTGAAGTACCTCGAATGGTATTCCACCGATTCCTGGAGCCTTGTTTTTTTGCCAGTGCCTTCAATGCAGCTTTGACTTCTCCCTTCAGTATCATTGGTTCCTGATCATATGCTACCTCTTCAAATGGCTGAACATCGACTAGTTCTTTCTGGTGTAGTGACTCTGTGTCTTCCTTTCATTCTCTTTTGATGCCCTCTGAGTTGTTTAAGAGTTTCCCTGTAGAATCTTCACCATTCCAACTTGAGGCTGAAATTTTAATTCAGTTCTTTCAGCTTGAGAAACTTAAAATGTATTTTTCTCTTCCGGTTTTCCATTTCCAGCTCTTTGCTTATGTCATTATAATACTTTATTTTGTCTTCTTGTGCTGCTGTTTGAAATTTTCTGTTTAGGTCTTTTACTTTGTCATTCCTTCCTTTTGTTTTAACTGCTTGACATTAGAGAGCAAGTTTCAAAGTCTCTTCTGACATCCAATTTGGTCTTTTCTTTCTTTCCTCTCTTTTTAATGACCTCTTGCTCTCTTCATGGATAATGTCTTCAATGTCATTCCACAGTTCATCTGGTCTTTGATCACTAGTGGTCAACACGTCAAATCTGGTCTTAAGACAATCTTTAAACTTAGGAAGGATATACTCAAAGTCATATTTTGGCTCCTGTGGGCTTGTTCTCATTTTCTTCAGTTTTAATTTGAATTTGCCCGTCAGCAATTGATGATTTGCGCCATAGTCAGCACCTGGTCTTATTCTGATTGCTGACATGGAGCCTTTCCATCATCTTTTGCTTCAGACCTAGTCAGTTTGGTTCCTATATATTCCATCTGGTGAGGTCCGTGTGTACAGTCACCATTTGTACTGATTGAAAAAGGTATTTGCAATGAAGTCATTAGTCTTACAAAATCCTGTCGCGTGATCTCCAGCATTATTTCTATCACTGAGGCCATATCTTCCAACTACTGATCCTCTTCTTTGTTTCCAACATTTGCATTCCAGTCACTAATAAATTGTCAGTGCATCCTGATTGCATGCTCGATCCATTTCAGACTTCAGAAGCTGGCAAAAATCCTCAATCTCTTCATTTTTGGCCTTAGTGGTTGGTGTATAAATTTGAATAATAGTCATGTTAACTGGCTTTCCTTGTAGGTGTGTGGATGTTATCCCATCTCCAACAGCATGCACCTTCTCTGTGGCATTAGGAGTTGGAGGATGTTATTCAATCTCTTTGAATCTCAGTTTCATCATTTCCAAAATAGGATTAAGAAACATCTTCCTGAAAAAAATGTGTTACGAGGATGAAATGAGGTTTGGCACTTAACAAATATGCAGTAAACAACGGGTAATTATTGTTGTTAGAATGGGTAGAAGCAAAGGAGACCCCTCACACAAGGGAATAAAGAGAAGAAAAGAAAAGGAAATAGCACCTATGGGTTCCAGAATTGCTCATATTCCCACGCAAGCTCATCCACCTGATGAGTCAACTTTCATGGTCCCAGTTCCTTGGAGGCTCAGCAGGGCAGTCAGGACCAGGGTTTGCAGGATCATGGCTCATGTCTGGCTCCTTATCTCTGTAAAGGTGCATAAGTAGTGGTAACTGTGAGTCAGAAAGCAAAACTGAGGCAATGCAGGGCAGAGAAGATCTCTGAATCCAGGGCTTATTTCCCTTCATTGTGAAGGGAGGAGTGGAGATGAAACAGCTTGAGGAACTCAGGTTACAAGAAACCTTCAGAAATGATGGTAGGCATCTGGCTGGGTAAAGATGATGCTAGAACATCTGAGAGAGAAGGTGGGAAAGTTTGCCGGTGTCAACACAGTCCAGAAGACCTCACTCAACCTACTGCAAAATTTAGGAACTAAAACGGAGACATCATAATTAGCTTCCTCTTAATAAGGTTGTTTGGAAACATGTTACAAAAATACATACTTAAATTTCTTTTTTTACTTTTGATTTATTTTCTCTAAAATGTTGCATTGATTCTCAGTGCCATACAGAAATTCCCTTGTTATCACGTGGTACCACATTCACCCTTTCATATGTTTGTTAATTTTGAAGGACTTCTTTGATGTCTCCAGAAATATAAATAACCCCCCAAAATACTTTCTAATTATTATTATTTATTTCTTCGCCATGCAATAATGTGATGATAAAAGGATGTTAGTTGTTTAACACCACTATAAGAGGAATACCACAGGTGGATGACTTCAACAAACAAAAGTTTATTTTCTCCAGTTGTCAGGAGGGATCAGTCCCTGGAGAAGAATACCATGCTTGGTAGAGTGGTGGGTCAGAGCAAAAGAGGAAGACCCTTGATGAGATGGATTGACACAGTGGCAGCAACAACGAGCTTAAGCATAAAAATGATTGTGGACATGACACAAGACCAGACAGTGTTTCACTCTGTTATTCACAGGGTTGTTATGAGCTGGAACTGACTCGATGGCACCTAACAACATTTTTTACTTTCATTCAGTTCTCAACTTACTTAATTCTCCCTCTGCCTTCATCTCATCTCTGAAGCAGGTATCAGCATGGCCACTAATGACTTCTGTACAATCAAAACCAGTGGTCACTTTTCTGTCTATACCACGCTTGTGTCAGTAATAATAACTGTGATGCTGACTACTTCCTCCTTCATGTAATTTCTCTCTTGTTCTTTTTGATCACACACCCTCCTTGTTTTCCTCCTACTTTTTAGTTCTCGTCTTTCAGCCTCTTTCTTCATTGTAATATTTTCCAGGGCCCACATACTCAGACCCCTGCTAGTCTCATTTTCTACACTCTTTTGGTGACCTAATCCAAACCTGGAAACCCTGGTGGTGTAGTGGTTAAGTACTTTGGCTGCTAACCAGAAACTCAGGAGTTCAAATCCACCAGATGCTCCTTAGAAACTCTATGGGACAGTTCTACTCTGCCCTATATGGTTGCCATGAGTCAGAAACAACTCGATGGCACTTGGTTTGGTGTTTTGGGTTAATACAGATCTGTAGCTGTATCCACCATGAAGACCCTCTAGTCTTTGCCACTAGTCCAATGTAACCTGACAGCCAACCACCTTTTTCAACTGCCTTCGTATCAATTCAACTTTGTTCCACAGAAATTCAAACTCAACATGTGCCTCAATCACTTCATCTTTTGTTACTTTTTTAGTCAGTGGCATTGATTTTAATGTCCTTTTTCTGCTCTTGGGTAGCATCTTTTGTATGCCTTGTGATATGTCACCAGTGCTTAAACAACATAAAGTTGTCTTTGCTGCCTAGTCTTTCTGCATTCCATATCCCTACTTTCATCACATCAACAACTGATTCCTGTGGGTTCTGATCTCTTTGTTGCCATTCAGGGCCATTTGATCTTCTCCTTATGCCCATGTACAGCCTTTCATCACATCTCACTGGATTGTGAAGAGTCCTACTGGTCCTGTTGTTGTTAGCAACCCTTGAGCTGGAGCTCAGTTCATGGGAATCCCACACACAATGGGGGCAGATCATTGTGATCTATAGAGTTTTCATTGACTGATTTTTTTTTTGAAGTAGATCACCTGGTCTTTCTCCCTAGTCTGGATACTCCACTGAACCTTGTTCAGCGTCATAGCAACACTCATATACAAGCCACAACTGAAAGACAGGTGGTGGTTGCACTTGAGATGCACCGGCAGAAATCAAACCCAGGTGTCCTATATGGAGGGTGAGAATTCTGCCACCAGAGCATCATCACTCCCTTGCTTTTAGACTAGCCTCCTTGAATCCATCCTTCCTTCCACTGCCACATACAAATAAAATCTGATCATGTTACTCTTATTCAAAGTTCCTTTAACAATTTCCCATGTACTATAGGATAAAACTTAAGCATAATATGACCCTTACCTCCAGTCATATTGAAGCACTTGCACTTTTGTCCATGCAGCTGTAGAGGTCCTTTCTTCCAAGGTGTGTCTGGGTGGATTTGAACTACCAACATCTTAGGTTGTAGCCAAGAACTTAACCATTTGCACGACCCTGGGACTCCCTTACTGCTTTAAACACATCAGTTACAAACACATAAGATACAATGCCACAGGTATTTTAAATGCAGTAACTTGTATTTAAACTGAAACTGCACTTAAAACATATACTTAACAGGAAAATTTATAAATGTTGTCTGAATTTAACATGCCTAAAATAAAGTATCGTGAACAAAATTGCATGTTTTTCTATTCTTGAACACAATTCTTCCTTTGGTAGAATTTCCATTGCTTCCTTCTCTGCTTTGTTAGCTTCAGGTAGACATAACTTGTACAAACACTTTCTTAAACCTTCTTTTGATTTTAACGTCTTTCTTTTGTTCCCAGGTGGTATCTTGGGTTTACCTTGTGATAAGCCAGCAGTACTTAAACTATGTACATAGTAATTGTGTTTTCATTGTCTTTATGTCCCTCTGGACTTCATGTATTTTGAGAACAAAGACCACATCTTATTAGTTGTATCTTTAGTGTCTGGAGAGTAGAGTCTCAATTTCTTCTTCTTTTTTTATTGAATGAAAATTAATGTAACTTAGTTCAAAATGCACAGGACTTTGGTTTTTTTTTTCTGACCTGAATGTCTGACTCAAGGGGAGGCAACACATTTTTTTCTCTTTGCCCTTTCCCATTTTTTTTTAATTTTTATTTTTATTTAACATAACTGAGTGAAAATGTACATTCACATGTAAATTTACATGCCCACCTATATGCAGCTTCCACTGCTCTCCCTGTCTGGTGAAAGCACACTATTCCTCTCTGCTCCATACCTGTCTCATCCTCCCAACAGTCTCCTTTCCCCTCCTCTCCATCCACTCCCCTTCCTCCAGCCAGAGGTCAGCAAGATGATATCCTATAGATGTATAGAACCATAAAGTGCTTCCAATATATGCTGACTCTGCCTTGCCAAGTCCAATCCATTCCTGTCCAAAGAGTGGACCTTTGTTATAATTTATGGGAAAGGGCAGCATCAGGGCAGGGGGCCATGCTCTCAGAGGAACCCCAAAACCGCTGGACCATCAGTTGAGGTCTTTTAGTGGAGATCTCATGATGCACCTCTTTTTATTCTTGTGTTGCCAGTGAGGCTCCTCTCTGTGAGCTCCATCGTGGCTATCACTGGTGGTGGCCGGGCACCATTTGGTTCTTCCAGTCCCAAGTCGATGTAGGCACCCACTCTTGTGGGTCTCTCCGTCTTCTCGGTTGTCTTTACCTCATGCCGTTTTGGCCCTCGGTGAGCATCCGTTCCTGCTGAGTTGGGACCATTTGCTGTGTCCTCGGATGGCAGCTTGGCAGCTTTTAAGACCCCAGACGCCACTCACCAATGTGGGGTGCAGAGAGCTCTCTTAGCAAAACGCTAGTTGTGCCAATTGGCCTGGAATTCGCCTAAGAGCATGGTCCCCCGCCCCCCACCCCAGGTACTCTATCCTTGCGGTATTGAGTTAAGATGGAAGGAGTACTCAAGTTATGCTGAAGTCCACTTAATGTTGTTCTTGTTTCTAATGTGTGCTATCACCGCTTTCTCCCAACTAGATTTCTAGTAACTATCTAAACTAAACCCTCCCCCCCTCGCCCTCCCTCCCTCCCCTCCCTTGCAGCTGTCAAAGAGTCTTTTCTTCTATACACAAGTCTGTTTTTGAGATCTTATCGTAGAGGTCTCATACAGTATTTGTCCTTTTGTCGCTGACTACTTTCACTCAACATAATGTCTTCCAGTTGAAACCAGGTTAGGAGACGTTTCCTGGAATCATTATTATTCTTTATCATTGCGTAGTCTCCATTGAGTATATGTACCACAGTTTACCTATCCATTCTTCTATTGTTGGGCATCTGGGTTTATTCCATCTTTTTGCTATCGTGGACTGTGCTGCGATAAACATTCTGGTGCATGTGTCCGTTGGTGTGAAAGGCCTTGAATCTGTAGGATATATTCCAAGTAGTGGAATTACTGGGTCAAATGGTATATCAATATCCATTTTTTTAAGGAAGCGCCAGATTGCCTTCCAAAGAGGCTGGACCATTTTGCAACCCCACCAACAGTGTAGGAGGGTTCCACTTTCTCCACAGCCTCTCCAGCATTTGTTGTTTTGTGTTTTCTGGATCATGGCCAATCTTGTTGGGGTGAGATGGTGTCTCATTGTTGTCTTGATTTGAATTTCTTTAATAACTAAAGATCGTGAACATGTCCGCATGTGGTTTTTGCCTGCCTGGATCTCCTCTTTAGTGAAGTGTCTGTCCATCTCCTTTGCCCATCGCTTAATTGGATGGTTTATCTTCTTCTTGATATTTTGTGGTATCCTATAGATTATGGAGATCAGGCATGGGTCTGACATAGAGTTGCCAAATATTTTTTCCCATTCTGTGGGTGTTCTTTTAATTCTATTAATAAAGTCTTTGGATGAGCAAAAGTGTTTGATTCTTAACAGTTCCCATTTATCTATTTTGTCTTCTGTTGATCGAGGTTTGTTTGACAGATTTTGGAGTCTGTCCTCATTGTGTATTAAAACTTCCATTGTTGTTCCTACCTTTTCTTGGATGAGCTTTAGCATTTTAGGTTTGATATTTAGGTCTTTTATCCAGTTGGAGTTGGTTTTTGTATAAGGTATAAGATATGGATCTTGATTCAGTTTATTGCAGATGGATAACCAATTTTGCCAGCACCATTTGTTGAAGAGACTGTTTTTACCCCGGTTTAATGTCGTAGGGCCTTTGTTGAATATCAACTGTTCATAGGCAGATGGTGTCATCTCTGGGGTCTCAATTCTGTTCCATTGATCCATCTGTCTGTTCTTGTACCAGTACCAGGCTGTTTTGACCACTGTGGCAGTGTAGTATGTTCTAAGGTCGGGTAATGAGAGGCCTCCCAATGTGTTCTTCTTCTTTAGTAGTACCTTACTTATTCGGGGCTTTTTCCCTTTTCAAACAAAATTGGTGATTTGTTTCTCCATCTCATTAAAAAATGATGCTGGAACTTGTATTGGGATTGCATTATATAAATAAATTGCTTTGGGTAAAATAGACATTTTCACAATGTTAAGTCTTCCTATCCATGAGCAGGGTAGGTTTTTCCATTTATCTAAGTCTCTCTTAGTTTCTTGTAGTAAGGGCTTGTAGTTCTCTTTGTAAAAGTTTGTTGTTTCTCTGGTTAGATTAATTCCTAGGTACTTTATCTTCTTAGGGGCTATCGTAAATGGTATTGATTTCATAATTTCCTCCTTAACAGTCTCGTTGATGGTAGAAAGGAAACCTACTGATTTACTTATGTTTATCTTGTATCCTGAAACTTTGCTGAACTCTTCTATCAGTTTGAGTAGCTTACTTATAGATTCCTTGGGGTTCTCTGCATATACAATCATATCATCTGCGAACAGGGAGATTTTAACTTCCTCTTTGCCGATGCAGATGCCCTTTATTTCTTGGTCTTGTCTAATTGCTCTGGCTAGAACTTCTAGTACAATGTTGAATAGGAGAGGTGACAGTGGGCATCCTTGTCTAGTTCCTGATCTCAGGGGAAAGTCTTTCAGTCTCTCTCCATTCAGGATGATGTGGGCAATTGGCTTTGTATAAATGGCCCTTACTGTGTTGAGGAATTTGCCGTCTATGCCCATTTTGCTAAGAGTTTTTAGCATGAATGGGTGTTGGACTTTATCAAATGCCTTTTCGGCATCAATGGACAAAATCCGGTGATCTTTGTCTTTTGTGTTATTTATGTGGTTAATCACATTAATTGTTTTCCTGATGTTGAACCAGCCTTGCATCCCTGGTATGAATCCCACTTGGTCATGATGGATTATTTTCTTGATGTGTTGTTGTATTCTGTTGGCATGAATTTTGTTGAAGATTTTTGCATCTAGGTTCATGAGTGATATCGGTCTGTAGTTCTCTGTCTTTGTTGGATCTTTCCCTGGCTTAGGTATCAGGGTTTTGCTGGCTTCATAGAATGAGTTTGGGAGTACTCCATCCCTTTCTATACTGTGAAATAGTTTCAGTAGTATTGGGGATAACTCTTCTCTAAATGCTTGGTAGAATTCTGCAGTGAAGCTATCTGAGCCCGGACTTTTTTGGGTTGGCAGTGTTTTGATGACCTTTTCAATCTCTTCCTTTGTGATGGGTTTATTGAGTTGTTCTGCTTCACGTTGTGATAATTTGGGTAGGTGGTATGAGTCAAGGAATTTTTCCATTTCCCCTAGGTTTTCAAATTTGTTAGAGTACAGTCTTTCATAGTATTCTGTTATGATATTTTTGATTTCTGTTGTATCTGTGGTGACAACTCCCTTCTCACTTCTAATTTGGGTTATTTGTTTCCTTTCCTGCTTTTGTTTAGTAAGTTTAGCCAGTGGTTTATCAATTTTGTTGATCTTTTCAAAAAACCAGCTTTTGGTCTTTTTAATTTTTTCAATTGTTTTTCTATTCTCTAATTCATTTAGCTCTGCTCTAATCTTTATGATCTCCTTTCTTCCGGTGTCTGAGGGGTTCCTCTGTTGTTCTCTTTCTACTTGTTCAAGCTGTAGAGTTAGTTCCTTGATTTGGTTTCTTTCTTCCTTCCAGATGTGTGCATTTATGGAGATAAACAGACCTCTGAGCACTGCTTTGGCTGTATCCCATAGGTTCTGGTAGGAAGTGTTTTCGTTCTCATTGGAATCCATGAATTTCTTTAATTCATCCCTGATTTCCTCTATAACCCATGTTTTTTTGAGCAAGATGTTGTTCAGTTTCCAAGAGTTCCACTTTCTATCTGTGTTCTTTCTGTTATTGATTTCAACTTTGATGGCTTTATGATCTGAGAAGATGCTTTGCAGTAATTCAACGGTATGGATTTTGTTGAGCATTGCATTATGGCCTATCACGTGGTCAATTCTGGAGAATGTTCCATGTGCACTGGAGAAGAAGGTGTAGTTGTCTGCTGATGGGTGGAAAGTTCTGTATATATCAATGAGGTTTAGTTGGTTAATTGTGTCAATGAGGTCTTCTGTATCTTTACTGAGCTTTTTTCTAGAAGATCTGTCTAGTAATGAGAGTGGAGTGTTAAAGTCTCCCACTATTATTGTGGAGTCATCTAACTCTCTTGTGAGCGTAGTCAGTGTTTCTTTGACATATTTAGGTGCTCTGACATTAGGTGCATAAATGTTTAATATAGTTAAGTCTTGCTTGTGTACTGAACCTTTCAGCAATAAATAGTGTCCATCTTTGTCCACGATGGTGGATTTGACATTAAAATTAATTTTGTCTGAGATTAGACTTGCCACCCCTGCTCTTCTTTGTTCATTGTTAGCTTGATATATATTCTTTCATCCTTTAATTTTCAGTTTGTTCCTGTCTTTAGGTCTCAAGTGAGTTTCTTGTAGACAACATAGGGATGGGTCATATCTTTTGATCCAAGATGACACTTGGTGTCTCTTTACTGGAGCATTCAGTCCATTCACATTCAATGTGATTATTGATAGGTATGTGTTCACTGCTGCCATTGTGATATGTTTATTTTTATGTTGATGTTTTCTCTGTTGTTCTTATTAGTCTGTTCTGAGACACTCTTTCTTGTGAGTTGATTTTTCACCTTTTTCAGAGCTGGTTTTATAGTTGTTGAGACTCGTGTGTTAGATTTCCTGAAATGGTATAATACATCTTTGTTGTGCTTTACAGCTGCCCCTATGAACCCCCTTAATAAACTATTTATAAACCCAATTTTAATTACTACCAGTCTTGTCATCTTCCTCTCCATCTGGAAGGACTATAACGACTGTAGTACATCCCTCTTTTATTATGATGACACCATAGTTTTCATGATGATCACGGGATTGCTTCTTTCCAAATCAAAGCTGTGATTTACTTTGGAGCCTTCCCTAAATGAGTATTGAGTAGTGTGTCGTTCTAAAATATAAAGTTAGTGGTTTCGTTCTTCTAAGTCAAAGCCAAGAACTTCTTTCAGTATTTCTTGTAGTTTGGGTTTGGTTTTTACAAAGTCTCTGAGTTTCTGTTTATCTGGAAATGTCTTAATTTCATTTTCGTATTTGAAAGATAGTTTTGCAGGATATATAATTCTTGGTTGGAAGTTCTTCTCCTTCAAGACTTTGAATGTGTCGTGCCACTGTCTCCGTGCCAGCATGGTTTCTGCTGAGAAATCTGACGAGAGCCTACAGGGTTTCCCTCTGAATGTTAGCTTTGCCTTGAGTCTTGCTGCCTTTAAGTTGCTGCTTATGTTTCATTTTGTTAAGCTTGATTATAATATGTCTTGGAGTCTTTCTTTTGAGATCTATATTGGGTGGCATACGATATGCATCTGAGATGTCTATATTCTCTTCCTTCATGATTTCTGGGAAGTTTTCTTTCAGCAGCTCAGCAACAATACTCTCTGTGTTCTCAGATGTCTCACCCTGTTCAGGGACTCCGATTAATCGAAGGTTGTTCCTCTTAATAGAGTCCCACATGCTTCTTAATGTTTCTTCATTTTTCTTGTTTCTTTTTTCTGATTTCTGCTCGTAGACACTGGCATCAGTAGCTCTGTCTTCCAAGTCAGAAATTCTTTTTTCCATTTGTTCCATTCTGTTTTCTTGGCTTTGCATGGAAGTTTCTATGTCTTTGATTTTCTTCTTGATCTGTTGGATTTCAGAGTGCTGATGTTTCATCAGGTCGAACAACTTGCTTAATTTTTCATTTTGTTCTGCTGCATTTTGTATAAGGTCTAGAAGGGCTCTGTATATAATCAATTTGTATTCACTTCCTGATGCTTTCATAAAAGTTTCTTCATCTGGAAAACTCCTTGGTTGCTTTGTTTGGGAGCCTTCTGAAGCCATGAGTGATTGCTTGTATGCCACAATTGTCTGTTGCTTTTTGGGTCCCATGTGAGCATATCGAGGCTGGAAGAGGTACTGTGAGGATGGATTGCAAATGTTTCTCTAGGCTGTCTTCAAATGTTAAGCAAAAGGTATCTGACCGGTTCACAAGTCAGTTAAGTTTTCAGGTGTAGAGGTCCCTCTTCTCATCTGATGAAGTAAGCACCACTATATCCCACCCTAGATGATAACAAACTAGTTCAGAATACAGCACTGCTAGTGCCCTGGTGGCCTCTGCTGACAGGGCCTAGCCTTATCCAACACTGCATCGAGTACTGGTTTTGTGATAGAAAAGCGCTCTCTTGTGGGCAGGCTCTGGCTCCCAAGCTAAGAATTAGGGCCAGCTGCGGCCACCATACCCAAGATGGCGTCCTCCACACAGGCAGCAGACAGAGGGGCTAAAGGTGCCCAGAGGCAGCGACTCCTCTGCCTCTGTTGCAGGGCCCCCAACGTAGGCAGCACTGTGCAAAATCACTACTTTTCTGATGGAGAAGCACTGTCCCATTTGCAGGTGCTGGCTCCCAGGCTAAGAACGAGGTCCCGCTAAAATCTCAGTACCAACATGGCGTCCTGCACCCTGACCGCGGAGCTCCGCGCAAACCCCACTGAGGCAGCTACAAAACAAAGGCTCAAAGTGTCTAGATTAACAGAGTCCCGAGCCTGGCTCTCAGAGTATGGGAATTTTGCCTGCCTATACCCCCAGCAGCGCGTCTGAGTCCAGCCGCCAGGCAAGGCCCGGCTCCGCCCGCCAGCCGAGACAGAGGAAAAAAAAGTCAAAATGGTGCGTTTACCTTCCGTCCGTGAGAGCCGGGGCTAGCCAGGAGCGGGAGTCAGTGAAAGAGAGGAGGTTTTTCGCTGAGTGGTATGAAGTCCCAATTAACAGATCTGTGCTGTGTCCTGAGGCTGATTAGGTGATCAGAAGGCTCTGTTTGATTGTCAGTTCAGGTCTTGGTTTCCAGAGGGATACAAGGAGAGGTGTGCTTAGTCGGCCATCTTGACTCCGCCCCCTCTCTTTTTTTTTTAATGTAGGCATATTTATTACTATAAACTGATCTTTGAGCACTGCTTTTGCTGTGTTCCAGGATATTGGTGTGATGTTTTGTCATTCTCATTAGCTTCTAGGATTTTTTTTTAAATTTCCCCTTTGATTTTTTCTATTACCCAGTTGTCTTTAACCAAGATGTTACTCAGTTTCCATGTATTTGATTTTTTTTTCTTTATCATCTTGCTATTCATTTCTACTTTTTTGGTATTTTGATAAGAGAGAATGCTTTGTATTATTTTGATATTTGAGAATTTGCAGAGGGTTGCCTTGTGTCCTAAGATGTGGATGTAGTCCAATTTGGAGATTTTCTTTCTTTTTTTTTTTTTGTTATTACAAATTTTGCATTTACGGGGACATTTTTTTCTTCTGATGATTTGGTTTGCTAGGTTTCTTTGTGGTTACCTGGAAATTAGCCCTTATTGTCCTAAGTTTGAACCATGTTTTATTACTTGAAATCACTTTGATTCCTCACCAATTGAAAGGTCTGTATTTATTCCCATTTGTATCGACATTGTCATCATTTATAGATTAATGTCTTTTTTTCCTCTTTTTAAAGTCATTTAGCTTTGCTTTATTACTGAGAGTACTTTACCTAGATGGATTGTTATCTAGCTGATGTCCTGTGTCCTAAATGCCAAGAGTTCTCCCATATTGTTTGTTCTCTAACTGAAGAAATCCTTTTAATATTTCATGGCTTTTTTTTTTTTGCAAACATTTTTTCTATGATTTATTGTAGTTTTATAGTTTTAGCTTTTATATTTAAATTTGTGAGCATTTAAGATTAATTTTCATTTCTGGACTGAGTAGGAATTGAAGTTCATTTTTTTCCCCATGTTGTTACCCAGTTCTTGCAGCAACATTTGTATAAAACACGGGGGGAGAAAACCGTTACTTACCTCACTGAAATGACTTATTACCTTGGTTTGTTTTTTAAGTAATTGACCATATATAGGTCTATTTCTAGATGTTCTACTCTGTTGAAGACTTCCTCTGTAGCTGGGGATCCACAGGATCTGAATCTGGTTTACCAGTCCTCACAGGGCCATTAAAAGTTTCACATTCAGTGTAATTATTGACAGGTCTGTGTTCAGTGCTGCCATTGTGATATGTTTATTTTTGTGTTGATGTTTTCTCTGTTGTTCTTATTAATCTGTTCTGTGACCTTCTCCTTTGTGAGTTGATTCTTCATCTTTTTCAGTGTTGATTTCGTGGTTGTTGAGACTCCTGTATTACATTTCTTGATATGGTATGTTGCTTCTTTATTATGCTTTATGGCTGCCCCTATGATCCTGCATAATAAACTATGTATAACCCCATTTTTTATTGCTACCAGTCAACTTCCTCTCCATCTGGAAGGACTATAACGACTGTAGTACAACCCTCTTTTCAATATGATGATATCATAGTTCACATAATATGACCACTTGATTGTTTCTTTCACTATTATAGTTTTGATTGTGTTTGGAGCCTTCCCTAATGGAGTAGGATTCTGGATAATGTGTCCTTCTAAAATACAAAGTTAGCGGTTTTGTTCTTCCAAACCAAGAGATTCTTTCAGTATTTCTTGTAGCTTTGGTTTGGTTTTTACAGTCTCTGAGTTTCTGTTTATCTGTGAATGTCTTAATTTCATTTTCATATTTAAAAGATAGTTTTGCAGGATATACAATTCTTCACTGGAAGTTCTTCTCCTTCAAGGCTTTGAATGTGTCATGCCACTGTCTCCACGCCAGTATGGTTTCTGCAGAGAAATCCAATGAAAGCCTACAGGGTTTCCCTCTGAATGTTAGCTTTGCTTTGAGTCTTGCTGCCTTCAAGAGTTTCTTCTTATGTTTCGTTTTGTTGAGCTTGATTACAGTATGTCTTGGAGTCTTTCTATTGCAATCTATATTGAGTGGTATTTGATATGTATCTTGGATATCTATATTCTCTTCTTTCATAATTTCTGGGAAGTTTTCTGTCAGCAGCTCAGTCACAATACTTTCAGTGTTCTCAGGTGTCTCACCCTGGTCAGGAACTCCAATTAATCATAGATTGTTCTTCTTAATAGAGTCCCACATGCTTCTTAATGCTTCTTCGTTTTTCTTGTTTCTTTTTTCTGATTTCTCCTCATAGATGCTGGAGTCACTGGCTCTGTCTTCCAAATCAGAAATTCTCTTTTCCATTTGTTCCATTCTGTTTTCTTGGCTTTGAATTGAAGTTTCTATGTCTTCAATTTTGTTCTTGATCTGTTGAATTTCAGAGTACTGATGGTCCATCAGATCAAAGAGCTTACTTTATTTTTTGTTTTGCTCTGCTGCATTTTGTATAAGATCTAGTAGGGCTCTATATATATCCTTTTGTATTCACCTTCTGACAGTTTCAGAAAAGCTTCTTCATCTGGGAAGTTCTGAGGTGGTTTCTTTTGGGGGCCTTCTGATGCCATTGCTGACTTCTGGGTTATGGTCCTCTCCAATGTCTGTTGCTTTTTGGGCATCATGTGGGTCAACAGAGGCTGGGAGAGATGCTGTGAAGATGTACCACAGTTGTTTCTCTAGGCTGTCTTAAAATGAGAAGTAAAAAGTATTTGGCACCTTCCGAAGTCAGTCAGGTTTTCAGGCGTCTACGTCCGTCTTCCCAGCTGGCAAAGTCAGCATCTCTATATTGAACACCTGATGTTATAAACTAGCACAAAATATAGAAAGGCTACTGGCCTGCTGGCTTCTGCTGTTGGGCCCCAGCTGTAGGCAATATTGTGCAGAACTCTCCTTTTTTGAAAGCAGTCTCTTCTGGGCAGGAACTGCCTCTCAGCCCAGAAATTAGGTCCAGCTGCGGCTTCCGTATTGATGACCCCGCCTCCCAGTAAAACAAGATGGCATCCCATGTAAGCTTGCCAGCTGGCCAAGACTGCCGAAATGCCCAGAATCCACAGCCTCCACTGGGCTTCGGCCCCAGGTGACACCGTGCAAAACACCACCTCCCTGCTAGAAAAGTGCTCTCCCCCCAGCAGGAGCCACCTCCCAGCCTAAGAACCAAGTCCGGCCAGGGCCTCTGTCTGGGCTTCTCTGTTTCCCGATAGGCCAGAGGAACCAAGGTGTATAGAGTCCAAGCCAGGCTCTCAGAACCTGGTAATTACGCTTGCTGGTCCCACCAGCAGTGCATCCTAGACCAGCAGCTAGTCAAGTCCCAGTTCTGCCTGCCGGCCAAGAGAGAGGAAAAAAAATCGAAATGGTGAGTTACCTTCAGTCTGTGCAAGCCTGTGCTCGCCAAGAGCAGGGTCAGAGAAAAAGAGGAGGTTTTGTATTCAGTGGTATGAAGTCCAAATTAACAGCTCTATGCCATATCCCAGGGCTTACTAAGTGTCCAGAAAGCTCCGTTTAACTATCATATCAGGTCTTGGTTTCCAGAGGGATTTAGGGAAATGTGTGTTTAGCCTGTCTTCTTGACTCCACCCCCCTTTTTTATTTTAATGAATTCCTGTAATTTCTGTTTACCTAGATTTGTCCTACTTTACCACTGTATTTGAGAGTTTGGCAGGATATCTTATTCTTGATTTGCAGTTTTTTACTTGAAGATATTTGTATGTCATCCTATGGCCTTCTTCTCTGCATAATTTCTGTTGAGTAATCAAAGCTTCATCTTATTGTTTCCTCTTTGTAAGTGACATTTTTATTTTTCTCAGGCTGCTCACAGAACTCATTCTTTGTCTTTGATTTTGGCAAGTGTGATTATGATATATTTTGTAACTGTATTGGAGTCTACTGTATATGGGGTTAGTTGTGCTTCTAGGATGGTCAGCTTTTCATCTTTCAAGACATTTGGGAAATTTTCTGTCAGCTGATTTTCAACAATAGTTTCTGCGTTTTCCATTGTCTCTTCTTGTTTTAGAACTCTGATTATACACATACTTTTGCTCTTGATTGTGTCCCACATAATTTTTAGATTTTCTTCATTCTTTTATCCAATTTTTTTTCAAACAAAGTGATAGCCATGGATTTCTCTTCAGTCTTTTTTTATTCTGTCTTCTGTTGTTCAAATTTGCTCCTAAAATCTTTTATGGATTTGTCTATTTCTGAAATTTTGTTGTTTGTCATTTGGATTTCTAGTTGCTGTTTTGTATACTTTCTAATGATTTATTTATTTTGACATTCTGCTCTTGTTTTGTTTTTCCGAATTCCAACATTTTTTATCTGTGCTTTTCTTGATTTTGGTCGTGTTTGTTTATTTTTTTCCTTGGTTTTATCTGTGTTTTCCTTGCCTTTTTGCTAGTCTTTCAGAAGGCCCTAAATACTAGTCTTTCAAATTCCACGTTAGGTAGTCCACTGCCTTTTATTGTACCAGAAGGTCATCTAATTCTTTAATTTGGTCAGTTATTGGAGCCATCTTGTCCTGCCTTTTTATATGTTTTGATATTGTCTGCTGTCTCTGAGACATTAAGGCACTATTTTCTATATTTATTGTGTGTTCATTTGTTTCATCTTGCTGCTTTGTTTTGTTCTGATATGTCAGGGCAAGTGGGCCAGGTGAGCTTCCCTGCTTGCTCATCTGTGGGCATGATAGCTGTCACCAACTTGTTCAGGTGGGTACAGCAGCAGCAGGCAGGCTGAGCTCACTTTGTTGTACTCTAGTTTGGTGAGACAGCTGAGGATGACAAGGTGGGTACAGTTTTCCTCCTGATGTTGGTCCAGTGGTATGAAAACATTCACAATTCATCAGATAGTGGATACATTGGACAGAGAGTGGCTTGAGCTTGCTTCCCTCTGTTTAGAAGCTGGTCAAGTGGATAGAGTGGAGAGGCAGTGCAGACCCAGTGTGGTGTCATGCTAGAGCTGGAGAAACTTTAGCCACAGGGGTACAGTTTAGGCAAGACTATACTAGGGATAAGTGGAGAGCAGAAGGAACTTGGGTGGCACAAATGGTTAACCAGCTCAGCTACTAAGAAAAGGCTTGAGGTTCAAGTGTACCCAGAGGCCCCTTGGAAGAAAAGTCTGAGGATCAACTTTTGAAAAACCAGCCACTATAAACCCTTTCATAAATTTTTTTAAAATTGTGATTAAGTGAAAGTTTATAATCCAAGCCAATTTGTCCTGAGCACCCACTTCTATGCAGCTCTAGCTGCTCATCTCATCCAGTGACAGAACATTCATCCCCTCCACTCTTTGCTTCTCTCCTCCCTCTCCTCTCCCCTCTAAAACGAAACTCATTGAACAGCCTCATATATGTGTGTATATATATATAAATTAAATCATAAAGTACTCACAACACCTTCATCACTCTGTGTCCCATAAAAACCAAAACTAAACCCAGTGCCATCTAGTTAATTCTGACTCATAGTGTCCCATAATCCAGTCTACTCTTTGTCTGAAGAGTTGGCTTCAGTACTGGTTAAAACCATTTTGGAGCACAGGTCTAGTTGGATACATACGGGATCATCTTGGCAGCAATTGAGTCTTTTAGAAGATCCAAACACCCAGCATCCAGAATATTTTTTGTGACATACTTGAATGATGAAATGAGGACTACTGGGTATCATTTAGGAGATGATTCCAGGGCTAGTTAATTCCCTGGCCACTAGTCAATCCATTTCTTTTTTCTAGGGAGAGATCATTCATTTTCACAGAGCAGAAGTTGTTGAAGCCACATTGGACGGGAGCAGTGAACAGTAATTTGATGAAAAGAGAGTTTTAAGGAATTGCGTCTTATTTGCCTATTTCTGAATCTGATACCCTTATACAGAAAAATATTCTTGGTATCTATTTTTCATATTTTAATGCAAAGATTTTGGTCATTTACCATTTTGATCTAGAAGCCATCACATGTATATCAATAAATAATGTAATCTAGTTGGGAATGTTTGGTTCACAAAATGTTTAAGTGCTTCCTGTGAGGATACAGAGATACACAGGATTTGTTGTTGTTAGGTGCCATCGAGTAAGTTCTGATTCACAGCGACCCTATGAACAACAGAACAAAACAGTGCCCAGTCTTGTGCCATGTCCACAATCATTTTTATGTGTAAGCCCATTGTTGCAGCCACTGTGTCAATCCATCTCCTCAAGGGTCTTACTCTTTTTCACTGATCCTCCACTCTACCAAGCATAATGTCCTTCTCCAGGAACTGATCTTTCCTGACCACGTGTCCAACATATGTAACATGCAATCTTGCCATCTTTCCTTTCAAGGAGCACTCTGGTGTACTCCTTCCGGAACAGATCCGTTTGTTCTTTTGGCAGTCCACAGAACATCAACACCACAATCCAAAGGCATCAATTCTTCTTCTGTCTTCTTTGTTCATGGTCCAGCTTTCACATGGATGTGATGCGATTGAAAATACAACGGCTTGGGTTAGACGTATTTTAGTCTTCAAGGTGACCTCCTTACTTTTGAATACTTTAAAGAGGTCCTTTGCAGCAGATTTTCTCAGTGCAATGCGTCTTTTGATTTCTTGACTGCTGCTTCCAAGGGCATTGATTGAGGACCTAAGTAAAATGAAATCCTTGACAACCTCAATCCTTTCTCCATTTATGACAATGTTGCTTACTGGTCTAGTTATGAGGATTTTTGTTTTCCTGATGTTGAGGTGCAATCTGTACTGAAGGCTGTGGTCCTTGATCTTCGTCAGTAAGTGTCTCAAATCTTCCTTTCCAGCAAGTAAGGTGGTGTAGTCTGCGTAACACAGGTTGTTAATGAGTTGTCCTCCAATCCTGATGCCTTGTTCTTCTTCGTGTAATCCAGCTTCTTGGATTATTTGCTTGGCACACAGATTAAAAAGGTATGGAGAAAGGATACAACCCTGATTCACGCCTTTCCTGACTTTAAACCATGCAGTGTCCCCTTGTTGTGCTGGCACGACTGCCTCTTGATCCATATACAGATTCTTTCAGAGCACAATTAGGCATTCTGGAATTCCCATTCTCCGCAATGTTAGCCATAATTTAGTATGATCCACACAGTCAAATGTTTTTGCATAGACAATGAAACACAAGTAAATATCTTGCTGATATTCTTTGTTTTCAGCCAAGGTTGTCTGACTTCGGCAATGATATCCCTGGTTCCATAACTTCTAATGAATCCAGCTTGAATTTCTGGCAGTTCCTTGTCAATATATTGTTGTAGTCGCTTTTGAATGATCTTGAGCAGAATTTTACTTGTGTGTGATATCAATGATATTGTTCACTCATTTCCACATTAGGTTGGATCACCTTTCTTTGGAATGGGCATAAACATGGATCTCTTCCAGTCAGTTGGCCAGGTAGCTGTCCTCCAAATGTCTTGGCAAAGACAGGTGAGTACTTCCAGCACTGCATCTGCTTGTTGAAATATCTCAGTTGACATGCCATCAATTCCTGGAGCCCTTTTTTTTTTTTTGCCAGTGCAGCTTTAACTTCTGCCTTCAGTACCTCTGGTTCCTTCATCTTGACTCCGTCCCCCAGTACCACTGGTTCCTGATCATCTGCTACCTCTTCAAAGGGGTAAACATTGACCAGTTCTTTCTGGTATAATGACTCTGTGTCTTCCTTCCATTTTGTTTTGATGCTGTCTGAGTCCTTTAGTAGTTTCTCTGTAGAATCCCTCACTGTGCTGCCTTTTAGGAAACTGGAGCCTACAGTAAAGACAGACATAGAAAATCTATATGACATGGTGTGGTAAGATCTACAATAAATGCTTTACAAAAATCAAACCACAAGTTGATGCTACTAATTTTAAAGACAGAACAAAATGGTTACACTTAGTTACAAATCTATATTTCTATCTATGTAAATTCCCAGAGGAAGTCAGGTTTAAAATTTAGATAGAGGAAGGGATTATGTTTCAAGTTGGTAAGGGACCAGCTGGGAAAAGAACATTCATGAAAAACCCTTGAGAGTCTGGAGGTGAGGTCAGGAGGGAATGAATAGAGAGGAGCCCTGTTTGACTACAATTGAAATTTCTTGTATACAGCCATGGGGGATCAGAATAGATGAGCAGAGTTGAACTATACTAGCAAGGGCATGGAAAAATTGGGGGAAAAGCTACATCTAGACAGATGGGAATGACAACTGTACAAACAGTATTAACCACGGAAACTTCCAGTGATTCCAGGATAGTTGCAGAGGATTGAGCATAGGGATTAGCGTGGTGACAATAGAATGGAAGATGGAGATTTACCTTGCACCTTTTGGGTTCCCAGATGTCCGTTTAAAACTGGTATTTGATGAATAAGGGAGGAACATGAGGTGTTTAGCAGAAACATATTTTCTTTCCTTTTGGAGACAGCAAGCAGAAGATCAGTCCTCATACCAGTCTGGGAGTTTTTCTTTCTTTCTACATGAGTCACTTTGAAGGGAAAAGAGAAAGAGCTTTGGTGGAAACTCCCATCACTTCTCAAATAACTTTTTTCTTTTTCCTCTAACCAATGGGGATACAGAGTGAGGCAGTATCAATTGTCTCCAGCAGATGCATTTGCTCAGAAGGTCTTTCTTGGGGAGAAGGTAAAGGAAGGCATGATAATGAAGCTGAATGAGGACAAAAGGATGGGTGCTTCTCTAGTGGATTCAATTTGGCCTTGGTTAGGTGGTTAGCTTGGACACCACACTTTGCAAAGTGAAGGAAAGTGTGGAGGGCAAATTGGAAACACTAGGCACCTAGAGTGATGAAGACATGCTGCCTGACTCTGTGTGCCTCTACACAAAGTCCCTGGTTATGATTAAAAGTAAAAACAAAAAGCCATGATGCCGGTATTTCTATGTTATTCCTATCATCAAAGAGATGGAAGCTGTGAAAATGATCCATTACCCAACTCTGGCTGTCATGGGAAAACCTAAAGGACAATCAAATAGTGTCAGGCACTGACTTGTGCATGTCCAGATACTTTACTTCATTAAATTCTCACCATACCCTTGCAATAGGCATATTGTGTCACTGCATTTTCAGTCAACTGCTACATCTCCAGAGCCTTATAATATGCTGATAACTTTGTACTGGTCAATAAATATTGATAAATAGGGACTGGTCAGGAAATAAAGTACATCGTGCTTTTGAACACTTTTTGTGAAATAGAACACACATAGAAAAAATATAAAGCATGAATGTGCTACTTGATAGATTACTATAATGCCAATTTTCATGGATGCACCATCCAGGACAAGAAACAGGGCATGGGGACAACAGCCCAGAAGTCCTCTGTGTGCTCCTTTCTGTCCACACTTCTCTGCCTCCCCTTCCATCTGGAGACAGCCCACCAACCAGACTTGGTAGCAATTGCAGTCTTACTCTTCTGTACACTTTACAACCTAATGTTCATCCTTAAACATGACTTGCAACATTATATCAATTGAATCACACAGTATGTTCTCTTTTTGTGATCTAATTGTTTTCAGTTGAGCAGGAAAAGGTGATCTTATCAATAAATGCTGCTGAATCAGTGGGGTATCTTTATTGGAAAAAAATGAATTTTGACAACTGTCTGACATGATACACAAAAAGTAATTCCAAGTATGTCTCTACATAAGAATTACAATAAAAATTCTAAAAGACTACATTAGGGAATATTTTTATGACCTTGAAGTAGAAAAAAACTAAAATGAGATCCCCAAGTAATTAATTATAAGAAATTATTAATGATTATTCAGTAGTCACAAACATAATGTACAATGTGGACTGGTGGCAGCCCAGGTGTCCTGTAGTTACAGCAACAGCTTCAAGATTAAGGCGGTGACAGTGAGTCTAGACAGCCAGCATTACTGAGCGTCTTGCGTCTTTGAAAAATTATGCAAGATACTGTTGGATGAGTAGTGAAAGAAGATGTGGAGCTTTTCAAAACTCTCTCTTTCTTCTTTCACAGATAGCATCCAAAGATGGGTCATCTGCCAACCTGAACACTCTGTTGCCTTTCTATCCTGAGTCCTCAGCTCTGTCTTTTAGGATGAAGCAGGCCAGTTTGCTGGACAAAAGCCTTTATGGAAATCCTCATTGCTTGTCAGCTTCCTTTGTACACACCAAGGAATAAAGGAATACTGTTTGTCTCCATTAAGGAATTAAACATATATATATTTTTTTTAAAAAAAAACAACTGCCATTGAGGTGATTCCAACTCATAGTAAACCTATAGGAGAGCAGAATACTCCATAGAGTTTACAAGGAGCACCTGGTGGATTCAAACTGCTGACCTTCTTGTTAGCAGCTGTAGCACTTAACCACTACATCACCAGGGTTTCCAAATAATTCTGAAACATTAGTGATAGCATTAGTCTGTTTCTAAGCCTCTGTAGAAAGGTAAGAAAGAGCCGATTATGTAGAGATGGTCAAATACCTGAAGTTGTGGAAAGAAACAGGATATTGCCATGTGGGTTGTCAAGAACTCTTCACAGTTTTGACGAGTGGCTTGGATGATTGTTGAGTGTTAGAATAAAGTTACTTGTTCCTTTTCAGGTGTCATTGGAAAGCCTCTGACCAGAATTAAATGGAAAGGAAATTGATGTGATGCTAATATCTTCCTACTGGTAGAAAATTAATCTTTCTTATGCAGATAGGGAAGATTCAAGAGAGACAGAGACACTGGTAGAGGGTCATCTGCTACCTGCTGGTTGTCACAGGAAAGTGCAGGGACAATGTTGGGAAATGAGATCAATAGTCCTGCTTAGGCATTTTCTAATGATCTCCTTTAATCTTTGTAACAACTCTGCAAATAACAGTTCACATCGCTTCGAGAGGTGATAATGGGAACATTGGAGATATGTGATAACGTCAAAAAGAAAAAGTATTTACTCTTTTTGGGGGAATATAAACATATTAACATACATTTGTGCTTCTACTGTGGAAAAGGAAAACCTAGTAGCATAGTGGTTACGTGCTACAGCTGCTCACAAAAAGGTTGTCAATTTGAATCTGAAAGGTGCTCCTTGGAAACTCTATGGTGCAGTTCTACTCTGTCTATAAGGTCACTATGAGTCAGAATTGACGGCATGGGTTTGGTTTTTTGGTTTTGCATTGTGGAAAAAAGCATTCTTCAAGGTGCCGGCATTACACAAATTAATGGGATCTCCAGATCTTGGAAAATCTACTGCAAAGGATCTCTTTAAACTATTGGAAAGTAAAGACGTCACCTTGAAGACTAAAGTGAACCTGACCCAGACCATGATATTTTCAATCACATCATATGCATGTGAAAACTGAACAATGAACAAAGAAGACAGAAGAAGAATCGATGTCTTTGAATTGCAGTGTTGGAGAAGAATGTTGAATGCACCAGGACCACCAGAAGAACAAATAGATCTGTTCTAGAATAAGTACAGCCAGAGTGCTCCTTGGAAGTAAAGATGACAAGACTGTCTTACACACTTTGGACATGGTTTCGGGAAGGATCAGTCCCTGGAGCAGGAAGAGTGGAGAGGCAGTGAAAAAGAGGAAGGCCTGAGATGGATTGACATAGTGGCTCCAACAATGGGCTTCAGCATAAAAACGATTGTGGACATGGTGCAAGACTGGGCAGTGTTTTGTTCTGTTGCTCACATGGTAGCTATGAGTCAGAACCAACTCACTGTCCCCTAACAACACCAACAACCAGGTCTCGGACTTCAGAGCCTACCTAAAATTGCTATAATCTGTGTGACAAGAGCAGCAATAGGTTCATCAATAAAGCGCAGTGGAAACACAAATGGGTGGTCATTTGTTTTCAAAAGTGGACAAATTTTTAAAACATTGTACCAACCTATGAGTATATTAAAATTGAATATTGGAGTTCTCAGTGTAGTAAGAACATAGGAGTTCTCAAAAGGAGAAATGGAGTGTACTGCAGGTTGATTAGGGCAACAGGAGGAACAAAGAAACAATGATGAAGGTATGTGCAAGGACAATGCACGGAGGATGAAGGGAAGTGATAGACAGCAGTCCGTTCTGATGTGAGGGAAAAATCCTTCTTAAGAAATGAGAGATATGCAGAGTGAAACCATATTAACAAAGACAAAAGAGTCGTGTAGCCACAGATAAAAAGGGAAGTTAAACAGGAAATCTTTATTCGGTAACACTAGTATAGTTACAGGCTAGGAAGTGACAGTTACAACAGAGAGTTTGGACTTAGGAATCACTTTCATTATTCCCAAAGTTGAAACTAGGACACGTCCTTTTTAAAACTGTGTTTTAGGTGAATGTTTACAACACAAATTAGTTTCTCATTCAAAAATTTACACACCAATTGTTTTGTGACACAAAGTGTCGGCACTCTTCATTTTTCTTTTATACCACAGGTTCCTTTAGTCCATTCCTCCTAGTTTTCTGACACTGTCTGTCTCTTCCTCTTTGCTTTTGGGCCAGTGTTGCCTCTTTAGTCTCCTATACTTGACTGGGCTGAGAAGCATGTTCCTCCCATGTATTGTTTTTTATTTTCCAGTCATGTCCAATCTCTGGTTGAAAGGCGGACTTCAGGAATGGCTTCAGTTCTGAGATCGCAGTGTCTCTGTGGGCCGTAGTCTCGGGGTTCCTGCAGTCCCTGTCAGACCAGTCAGTCTGGGCTTTTTCGGTGTAGTTGAATTTTGTTGTACATATTTCTCCTGCTACGTTCTAGAACTGTTATTGTTATCGGAGAGGCTGGTGATGTAGACGTGCCCAGTGTAGTTCTTCTGGGCTCAGGCTGGTGGACGCTGTGGTTCACGTGGTCACTGGTCTTTTGAACTGACATTTTTCTCATGTGTTTGGTTTTCTTCAATCTTCTTTGCTCCAGTGGGATGAGATCAATAGATATGTTTTACGTAGCTGATTCCAAGCTTTTAGGACTCTAGGAACTCACCAAACTAGGATGTAGAAAATTTTCTTTATGAACTATCTTACATCAACTGACTTAGATGTCCCCTTAGATTGTGGTCCCCAGTCCTCAGCCCCACTAACTTGGGTCCTCAAGGTGTTTAGATGTATCTAGGAAGCCTCTATGGCTTTGCCTTGGTCAAGTGGTCCTGACTTCCCCTGTATTGTGTGTTGTCCTTCCTTTCACCAAAGTTAGCACTTGCTTGCTATTTAATTAGTGATTTCCCCTTCTTACTTCTCCCCTCTCTTGTAACCATCAAAGATTGTTGCTTTCTTTGTGTAGTCCTTTTCTTGATTCTTATAACAGTGGTCTTATATAATAATGTCCCTTTTCTGACTGACTTATTTCATGCAGCATAATACCCTTCAGACTCATCTGTGTATGAGATGGTTCTCCAAATCATCATTGTTCTTTATGGCTGTATAGTATTCCATTATGTGTATGTATCATTATTTCTTTATCTGTTCATCTGCTCATGTGCATTTAGGTTGTTTCCAATACTTTGCTCTTGTGACTAACTCCTTAATGAATATGGGTGTACGTGTGTTTATTCATGTCATGGCTCTTATTTCTGTAGGGTATATTCTTAGAGAAGAATTACAGGATAATGTGGAAAAGAGTGTCATGCTTTGTAAATTAGAGATTCAGCAAATAAGAGAAAATGCCTCAACAACGTGGTTTGACATAGTAGCTACAACAATGGGCTTAAACATAACAAAGATTGTGAGGATGATGCAGGATTGGGCAGTGTTTCTTTCTCTTGTACATAGGGTTGCTATGAGTTGAAACCAACTTCACGGCACCTAACAATAACAACATGGTATTTTTAGTTCTGGCTTTTTAAGGAGGTGACATAATAATTTTCCACTGTGGTTGTAGCAACTAACATTCCCACCAGCAACACCTAAGAGTTCCAGTCTCCTTGCAACAATACTTGTTATTTTCTGTATATTTTAACTTGTGAAGTATGGTGAGATGATATGTCCTTGTAGTTTTGATTTGCATTTCTGTAATGGCCAGTGATTGCCAGCATGTCCTTATGTGTCTGTTACCCACCTGTCTTAGTCATCTAGTGCTGCTGTAACAGAAATACCACAAGTGGATTGTTTTAACAAAAATAAGTTTATTCTCTCACAGTTCAGTATGATTGTTGTTGTTGCTGTGAGGTGCTGTTGAGTCGGTTCCAACTCATAGAAACCCTGTGAACAACAGGATGAAACACTGCCCGGTGTTGCGCCATCTCCACAACCATTTTTATGCTTAAGCCCGTCGTTGCAGCCACTGTGTCATTCCATCTCATGGAGGGTCTTCCTCTTTTTCACTGACCCTCCACTCTACCAAGCATGATGTCCTCCTCCAGGGACTAATCTCTTCTGACAACATGTCCTAAGTATGTAAGACACAGTCTTGCCATCTTTGCTTCCAAGGAGCTCTCTGGTTGTACTTCTTCCAGAACAGATCTGTTCTTTTGGTGGTCCATGGTACATTCAATATTCTTCTCCATCACCACAATTCAAAGGCATCAATTCTTCTCCTGTAGTTCAGTAAGATAGATGTCCAAACTCAGGACGTCTGCTTTAGGGAAAGGCTTTCTCTGTGGGCTCTGAGGGAAGGTCTGTGTCATCAGTCTTCCCTTGGTTTGGGAGCATCTCGGCACAGGAACCAGAAGTCCGAAGTGTGTGCTCTGCTCCTGGCACAAGTTTTTTTGATGGTAGGAGGCTCCCAACTCTCTGCTTGCTTCCTTTTCCTTTTATCTCTTGTAGGATAAAAGGATAAAAGGTGGTGCAAGACACACTCCATGGAAAATCCTTTTACATTGGATCAGGGAGGTGACCTTAGCAAGGGTGCTGCAGTCCCATCCTAATCCTCTTTAACGTAATCCAATTTTACCCTATTAACCACGGGCAGAGATTAAGATTTACAGCATAGGAAAATCACAGTGTGAAAGACAACCATACAGTGCTGGGAATCACGGCCCAGCCAAACTGCTACATTTTGAGGGCAAACAGAATTCAATTCATGACACCACTTGAATGTCTTGTTCAGAAGTGTCTGCTGATATCCTTTGTCCATTTTGCAACTGGATAGTTTGTCTTTCTGTTTCTGAGGTGCTGCTTTATAGATTTTAGAGATTAAAACCTTCTCTAACATGTCATAGCCCTAAATTTTCCCCCTGTCTGTAGGTTCTCTTTTCATTAAGTCTTTGGTCAGTTTAAATGTTGAATTTTTATGAGCCTCCCAGTTATCTAGCTTATCTTCTGGCGTTTGCCTTGTTGTGTTTTGTACCGAATTTATGCCATGTATGAAGGCCACTAGTATTGCCCCATTCTTGATTCCATGATCTTTATTGTTTTAGGTTTTATATGTAAGTCTTTGACCCATTTTGACATAGTTGTTTGTGTATAGTGTGAGGTGTGGGTCCTATTTAATTTTTTGCATATGGACACCCTGTTTTCCCAGCACCATTTGTTAAAAAGACTGTTCTTTCCTCTTAAATGGATTTTGGTCCTTCTTAAAGATCAGTTGACTGTAGATGGATGGATTTACATCTGGGTTCCCAATTCTGTTCCCTTGGTGTAACTGACTGTTGTACTAGTACCGGGCTATTTTGATTGCTGTGGCTGTGTAAGTTCTGAAATCAGGTAGTGTGAAGCCTCCTAGTTTGTCTTTTGTCTTCAGTTGTGCTTTACTTATCCAGGGCCTCTTTCTTTTCCATATAATGTTGGTGATTAGTTTTTCCATTTTTAGTAAAGAATACTGTTGATAGTTGGATCAAGATCACATTGTATCTATAGATTGCTTTGGATAGACTGACATTTCACAATGTTGAGTCTTCCAATCCAGGAGCATGGTATGTGTTTCTACTTATGTAGGTCCCTTTTGTTTTCTTGCAATAGCGTTTTGTTGTTTTCTTTGTGTAAGTCGTTTATGTCTCTGGTTGGATTTTCTCCTAAGTATTTTATCTTATTAGGGGCTATTATAAATAGTCATTTGTCATGGATTGAATTGTGTGTCCCCAAAATGTGTGTAGCAATTTGGCGGAGCCATGTTTCCTAGTATTGTGTGATTGTCCTGCATTTTGTAGTTTTTCTATGCTGTAAATCCTAATCTCTGCCTGTGGTTAATAGACTGGATTATGTTAAAAAAGATTATGCTGGGACTATAAAGTGCTTCCTAAGGTCACCTCCCCGATCCAGTGTAAAGGGAGTTTCACTGGAGTGTGGCTTGCACCACCTTTATCCTACAAGAGATAAAAGGAAAGGGAGGCAAGCAGAGAGTTGGGAAACTAATACCCTCAAGAAAACAGCACCAGGAGTGAAGCATATCCTTTAGACCTGAGGTTCTTGTGCCACTATGCTCTTGATCAATGACTCAAGCAACACAAGGACTTTCCTCCAGAGCTGACAAAGAGGGAAATTCTTCCGCTGGAGTGGACACCTTGAATTTGGACTTCTAGCCTATGGGGCTGTGTACAAATAAACTTTTCATTGTTAAAACCATCCACTTGTAGTATTTCTCTTAGAGCAGTACCAAATGATTAAGACAGTATTGTTTTCCTGATTTTATTTTTGAAGTTCACTTTATTGGTATATAGGAATCCAGCTGATTTTTTATGCTGATTTTATATCCTGCTACTCTGCTGCATTTTCCTGTTATTTCCAGTAGTTTTCTTGTGGAGTCTTGGGATTCTTCACTTACAGGATCATATCATCTGCAAATAATTTTTGTTTTCCAATTTTAATTACCTCTATTTCTTTTTCTTTATTGCTCTCATTAGGACTCTGGCACAATGTTAAATAGGAATAGAGATGAAGGACATCCTTGTCTTGTTCCCATCCTCTGGGGAAGTTCTTTCATTCTGTCTCCATGAAGAATGATGTTGGCTGTTGGTTCTGTATAGATGCCCTTTATTACATTGAGGATTTTCTTTTATTTCTACTTTACTGACAGTTTTTATCAGGAACAAGTGTCAGACTTTATCAAGTGCCTTTCCTGAGTCCACTGAGATAATCAAGTAACTCTTTTCTTTTGTTCTGTTTATGTGGTGCATTACAGCGATTTTTCTAACTTTGAACCATCCTTATAAACTTGGTATGAATTCTGTTGTACTATTATTTTTTATATAATGCTGAATTCTGTTGTTAAGAATTTTGTTGAGAATCTTTGCATCTCCATTCATGAGAAATATTGGTGTGTAATTTTCTTCTCTTGGTATATTTTCCTGACTTTCATATCATGTTTATGATGGCTTGACAGAATGAATCTGGAGGCATCCCTTCCTTTTTTTCCAATGCTATAAAGTAGTTTGAGTAGTACTAGTGTTGAGTTCTCCTCTGAGTGTTGGGTAGAGTTCTCTATTGAAGCATTTTGGCCACAGCCTTTTCTCTGTTTTTTTTTTTTTTTTTTTTTTTTTTAAATTTAAATTATCTCTTCAATCTCTTCTCTTGTTATGGGTCTGTTCAAATTTTCTATTTCAGTTTGCATTAGTTGGGTTAGGTTGTGTGTTTCTAGAAATTGTCCATTTCCTCTAGTTTTTCAAATTTGTTGGAGTAAAATTTTTCATAGAATTCTGTTATGATCTGTTTTATTTCAGTTGGGTCTGTTGTGATATCACCTGTCTCATTTCTTATTTAGATTGTTTTTTTTCTTTCCTGTTTTTCTTTTGTTAACTCCAGCAAGGGTTTGTCAATTTTATTGATCTTTTCAAAGAACAAACATTTGGTCTTGTTGACTTCATTGTTTTTTTGTTCTCTATTTCATTTATTTTACTCTAGTTTTTATTATTTCCTGTCTTCTAGTGACTTTGGGCTTCTTTTGCTGTTCTGTTTTGGTTGTAGGGTTAACATATTTATTTATTTATTGTAAGTAAGTGAAAGTATACAATCCAAATTAAGTTTGCTTGTCTGCCTATCTGCAACTCCTTCTACTCTCCTTGCCCAGTGACAGTACACTCCTCCTTTTCATTCTATACTTGTCATATCCTCTTAACAATCTCATGTCTTCTCCTCTCCACCCTCTTCTTTCCCATCGAGAAAGAGACCAATAGGACAGCATCCTATAAATGCATAGAACCATAAAGTTCACACATCACATGGTCACACTGTGTCCCTGAGTCCAGTCCATTTTTGTCTGAAGAGTTGACCTCAGTAGTGTTTCCTATACAGGGGCAACAGCAGGTCTAGGGGCCATGCTCACAGGGGATCCCCCAGGCTGTCAGACCATCAGTTTTGGTCTCTTAGTAGAGTTCTTGAGCTGTACCTTTCTTGTTCTTGTATTGCCACTGGGACTCAACATTGGCTGTCTTTAGTGGTGGCCAGGCACCATCTAGTTCTTCTGATCACATGTTGATACAATTTCCCACTCACAGGGGTCCTTCTGTCTCCTAAGCTCTTTTTTCCTTGTGTCTTTGTTGTTCTTGTTCATCATCTGTTCTGGGTGAATTGGGACTATTTGGTGTAGGTCAGATGGCAGCTTGCTAGCTTTTAAGAACCCAGACACCACTCACCAATGTGGGGTGCAGAAGACTTTCTTAACAATAGGCTAGTTATGTTAATTGACCTCGATGTCCCCCAACAGCATGGGTCCCAGACCCCACCCCTGCTACTCTATCCTTGCAATATTGGGTTGAAATTAGGAGAGCTTTCAGGTCATGGTAAAGTCCAGTTAAACTGGTCTACTTTCTGCTGTGTGCTGTCATTGCTTTCACCTAACCAAATTTGTATCAACTATCTAATCTATGACCAATGCTTGCCTTCCCTTTCCACCCTTGTAGCCATCAAAGAGTCTTTTTTCCTGTACATAAGTCTGTTTTTAAGTCCTTGTAGTAGGGGTCTCATACAATATTTGTCCTTTAGCCGCTGACTGATTTCACTCAGCATAATGTCTTCCAGTTGAAACAAGGTTGTGCAATGCTTCCTAAAGTCATTATTGCTCTTTATCATTGCATAGTGTTCCACTGAGTATATGTACCATAGTTTGTTTATCCATTCATCTGTTGATGGGCATCTAGGTTGATTCCATCTTTTTGCTACTGTGGACTGTGCTGCAATAAACATTTGTGTGCGTGTATCTGTTGGTGTGAATGCCCTTGATTCTGTAGGATATATTCCAAACACTGAAATTACTGGGTCAAACGGTGTTTCAGTCAGCTAGGGCTGCTCTAACAGAAATACCACAGAGTGGATGGCTTTAACAAAGGAAGGTTTATTCTTACATAGTCTGGTATACTACAAGTCCCTATTCAGGGTGTCCACTCCAGGGGAAGGCTTTCCCCTTGTCGGCTCAGGAGGAAAGTCTGGTATTGCATCAGTCTTTGTCCAAGGAGCATCTTAGCACAGGAATCTCAGGTCTGAATGACATACTCTTCTCCTGGTGCTGCTTTCTTGCTGGTATGAGGTTCCCAAGTCTCTGACTGCTTCTCTTTTATCTTTTGCAGGATGAATGGATTAAGGGCGGGGCAAGCCATACTCCAGGGAAACTCTCTTTACAGTGGAGCTGGTAGGTGATCTTATAAAGGAATTTGCAATCTCACCCTAATCCTTTAACATAATAGCATAGGAAAATCACAAAATGGAGGACAGTCACAAGATACTGGGAATCATGGCCTAGCCACATGGCTACACATATTTTTGGGGGACACGATTCAATCCATGACAAATGGTATATCTATTTCCATCTTTTTAAGGAAGTGCCGGATTGCTTTCCAAAGAGGTTGTGCCATTTTGCAATCCCACCAACAGTGTAGGAGAGTTTCAATTTCTCCACAGCCTCTCCAGCATTTGTTGTTTTGTGTTTTTCAAATTATGGCCAATTTGTTGTGGTGAGATGATATCTCACTGTAGTTTTGATCTGGATTTCTCTGGTAGCTAATGATTGTGGACATCTCCTCATGTGTCTTTTGGCAACGTTTTTATCCCTCTCCTCCTTTTAATTGATGTGTACATTTATTGCTATAAGTTGACCTCTTAGCACCACTTTTCCTGTGTCCCCAAGATTTTGTTTTGATATATTTTCATTTTCATTCAATTCTGGAAAGTTTTTTAATTCCCTCTTTGATTTCTTCTATTACCCAGTTGTTTTTAAGCAAGGTATTATGCATTTTCCATGTATTTGATTCTGTTTTTCTTATCTTCTTACTGATTTCTACCTTTTTGGCCTGTTGATCAGAAAGAATGCTTTGTATTAGCTTGATGTTTTGCATCTTACTGTGAGTGGCCTTGTGGCCTGAAATGTAGTCTAATCTGAAGAATGTTTCATGTACATTGGAAAACAATGTATACTTCACTGCTGTTGAGTGGAGTGTTCTATATACAAGGTCTGACAATTAGTTAATGAACTCATCCTAGAAGAGGTGCTACATACCTCATAGCTGAATGTCACTATGGTCACCTTCAAAATACTCCCCTGGGGAAGCTATACACTGATGCCAGTACCTAGTCCACCCTTCAAAGCAATTTTTGAACTCTTTTTCTGGAGTGGCCATCAGAGCTGTCATCGCATAACCTGATTGTCATCAAAATATCTTCCTTTCAGTATTTCCTTTGTCTTGGGTAAAGAAAAAAGTCTTTGCGGGCCAGGTCAGGTGAGTAGGGAGGATGTTCTAGTACAGTCATTTGTTTATTGGCTAATAACTCCTTTGCAGACAACTATACAATTAAGTTTGTGAACTTGTCACCTTGCCACTGTGTGCAATGGCCACTCCAGGAAGATTTCCAAAATTGCTTTGAAGGGTGGACTGGGCACCGGTGTCAGTGTATAGCTTCCCAAGGATAGTACTTTGAAGGTGACTGTAGTGATATTCAGCAATGAAGTATGCAGCACTTAGAACAGTTAAGTTCACTGACTTAGTTGTCAGACTTCATATTCCTGTTTCAGTTATCTAATGTTGTTATAACACAAATATTACATGTAGATGGCTTCAGCAGGCAGAGATTTATTCTTTCGTAGTCTAGGAGGCTAGAAGCCTGAATTCAGGGTACCAGCTTCAGAAAAACTTTTTTGATCTCTGTCTACTCTGGGAAAAAGCCCACGTCACCCACCATACCCTGGTCTATAAGATTCTCAGTGCGGGAAATCTGGGTCCAAAGAATGCACTCTGTTCCTGCTGCTACTTTCAGTGTTATGAAGTACCTTCTGTCTTTCTGTTTGCTGCTCTCTTTTATATCTCAAAAGATATCGACTCAATATACAATTTAATCTCATAGACCGGGTCCTGCCTCATTACCAAAACTGTCTCTAGTTTGGCCTCATTTACATCATAGAGGTAGGATTAACCATATGTAAGAAAATTACATCAGATGACAAAACGGTGGGCAATCAACCCATGCTGGGTATCACGGCCTTGCCAAGCTACTGCACATTTTTAGGAGACACAATTCAATCCATAGCAGCACCCAGATGTCAAGTTTGTTAATTTTGGCTTTAAATCTCCTACGTCTTTGCTGAGTTTCTTTTTAAATGCTCTGTTCTTTACTGAGAGTGACGTAGTAATGTCTGCAATTATCGTGAACTGTCTATTTCTTTTGTAGTGCTGTTAGGGTTTGTTTAATAGATTTTGGAGTCTTGTCATTGGTTGCATAGATAATCACAAAGGTTATGACATCTTGATGGATAGATGGCACCTTTAGTCATTACATAATGTCTTTTTTTATGGTTAATTATTTTGTAAAGTCTGTTTTTTTTTTTTTTCCTAGATTAATGTTGCCACTGTTGCCCTTTTTGGTCACCACTTGCTTGATGTATTTTTTTCTATCTTGATTTTTAATATGTCTTCGTTTCTAATATGTGTTTCTTTAAGACAGCATGTTTATGAGTTGTGTTTTTTATCCATTTTGCTACTCTCTGTCTTTATATAGGTGCACTTAAGCATTTTAAATTCAGTGTGATGGTTTGTAATTGTCATGGATTGAATTGTGTCCTCCAAAAATATGTGTAGCCATATGGCTGGGCCATGACTCCCAGTATCTTGTGACCGTCCTGCATTTTGTGATTTTCCTATGCTGTATATTCAAGGATTAGGGTGGGGTTGTAAATCCCTTCATAGGATCACCTCCCCCCTCCACTGTAAAGGGAGTTTCCCTGGAGTATGGCTTGCCCCATCCTTAATCCTTTCAGCCTGCAAGAGATAAAAGGCAAGGGAAATAGGCTGAGAGAGCAGCACCAGGAGAAGAGCACATCCTTCACACCTGAGGTTCCTGTGCCAAGATGCTCCCGGACAAAGACTGATGCAATACTTGACTTTTCTCCAGAGCCAACAAGGAAAAAAGCTTCTCCTGGAGCAGACATCCTGAAGTTGGACTTGTAGCCTACCGGACTGTGTAGGAATAAATCTTTCTTTGTTAAAGCCATCCACTACAGTAATTAGTTATGAGTTCTTGGCTGTCCTATTGTTTTGTTTTTCTGTTTGTTTTTTGTGGTGCTGACATTTTCTTTGTTCCTCTTACTTTCTTATGCTGAGTTCCTTTTTTTTTTAATGGATTTTCCTTTGTTTTCTTAATACTGATTTTGTGTTTACTGAGACTTTTTCTTTCTTTCCTTTTTTATTCTGATGAATAGGTTTGCTAGGTTTCTTTGTGGTTACCTTGAAATTTATCTTTATCTACTGAAGTTTAAATCAGTCTTTTAATTACTTGATATTGCCTTGATTTCCTCTCAGTAAACACAAAATCCAATAGGTAACCCTGATGGTGTAGTGATTAAGTGCTAGGGCTGCTAACCAGAGGTTAGCAGTTCAACTCTGCCAGATGCTGCTTGGAAATTCTATGGGACAGTTCTATGCTATCCTATCAAGCTGCTGTGAGTTGGAATTGACTTGACAGTAACGTGTATGGTTTGTTTTTTGGCCGTCCTTAATTCAAAGTTCTATATTTATGCCCACTTGTTTTGATGTCACCATTTACAGATTTTAAGTCATTTACCCTTCTTTTATTACTGAGAGTTATTTACCTAGCTAACTTGTCCTTTGGATGGTACCAAACTCCAGTCATTCTTCTATATTGTTAGGTCTTTAACTGAAAAACAACCTTAAGTATTTCTTGTAATTTAGGTTTGTATTTTTATGCATTCCCTTAATTTCTGTTTATCTGGGTATGTCCTATTTCACCATTATATTTGAGACAGGGTTTTGCAGGATACATTATCTTGGTTGCAGTTTTTTCTTTCAAGGTTTTATATATGTCATCTTATTGCCTTCTTGTCTGCCTAACTTTTGATGAGTAATCAGAGATTTGTCTTATTTTTTCCCCTTTGTAAGTGACTTTTTGTTTTTCTCCTGTTGCTCTCAGGACTCATTCTTTGTCTTTGATTTTGGCAAGTGTGATTATTATATATATTGGTAACTATTTTGGGGTAGAATTGGTGGAGCTTCTTGGATAGTCAGCTTTTCATTTTTCATGGTATTTGGGAAGTTTTCTGCCAGCAAATCTTCAACAATATTCTCTGTTTTCCATTGTCTCCCTCTATTCTGGAGCTTTGATAATACACATATTTTTGTTCCTGATTGTATTCCACATAATTCTTAAGCTTGGTTAATTTTATTCTCCCATCTTTTTCTAAAGTGATATCCATGGATTAGTCTTCAATTTGTTGATTCTATCTTCTATTGTTTCAAATTTGCTCCTAACACCTTTCATGGAGTTGTCCATTTCTGAAATTTTCTTGTTTATCTTTTTTCCAATGTTCTTTTGTCTGCAATTTTTCTTGATTTTGGTCACATTTTAGTGTTTTCCGTGATTTTGTCCATCTTTTTCTTGGTTTTCTCTATGTTTTTCTTGACCTCTTTGCTAATCTCTTGGAAGGCCCTGAGTATTAGTCTTTTGAATTCCATGTTAGGTAGTTCCACAGCCTTTTATTCTATAAGAAGGTCAGCAGATTCTTTATTTTGGTTAGTAGCTGGAGCCATCTTTTCTTGATTTTTTCATGTGTTTTGATATTGTCTGCTTTCTCTAAGACATTAAGGCACTATTTTCTGTATTTATTGGTTGTGTGTTCATTTGTTTGGTTCTGCCTTTTTTTGTTTGTTTTGATATGTCAGAGAAAGTGGGCCAGGTGTGCTTTCCTGCTTGCTCATCTGTGGGCAGGATAGCTGTCACCACCTTGTCAAGTTGGCAGGGATGTAGCAGTCAGAGTGAGCTCACTTTGCTGTACATTAGTTTGGTGAGGAGACTGCAGATGACAAGGTGGGCGCTGTCTGCCTCCTGATGCTGGTCCTATGGTATGGGAGCATTCATAACCCCTCACCAGATAGGTGTTTGCATTGGCTAGTGAGTTGTTCAGCCTTAGTTTCCTCTGTTCAGAAGATGGTCAAGTGGAAGGAGGGGACAGGCCGTATAGCCTCATTTTGGTGGTAGGTCAGAGCGGGTGAAACTCTAGCCATGGTGGCACAACAGAAGCTGGTGGGAAGGAGGAGTGGTGTATGGGGCTGGTGTTCTGTCTTCTTTTGGGAGCTCTGTGAAGTTATTTCCCCATGCGCTCATCTGTTGCTGACTGTGCTCCAATACGGTGACACTGTGCCATATTATTTAGCAGGAGACCTCCACTCTATATCTCTCTTCATTTTCTATTTTCCTTCAGTTTCTTCTTCCATTCAGATCTATTCTTTATCTTTGCATTTGATGCTTAGGATTTAAGAATTGTTGTTTGTATTTCCTTTACTTAGTTTTTTTGGGTCTTTGTTGCGAGTGGATGGCATGATGTGTCTATCTCTGTGGGAAATTTGTAACACTCTTGACATGACCACAGCCACTTGGCTGCCTTACTGTTGCTTACTTCAACTTTATATAATCTTTTTCACTAAGAACATGATAATCAATTATCTTGACCTTACATTGGTACCCAGTAACCAAGGAACAATGCAGGAACACATTGAGATACCAGGACAAGGTGTGCTACAACACGGAAGACCGTGATAGCACAGTAGGATGTGGATGGAACATCAAAAACCGCTACCACCTTGCCAACCAGCAAGGTAACTGGATGTTTCCAGCTCCTTGGTTTCCAAGATACTAACTTCTCATAGTGAGTGGTATAAATATACCAATAAAACCTAACTCTGGGCTCTCGGTGGTGGTGGCTGTTAGTCCCCTGATCCCACTTTAACTTGTCTGTCTTTTTTCTTAACCCTGGCATCACCCTTACCTCTGAACCTGTTCATAGAAGAACTCACCGTCTCTGACATGTCTCCGGCATCTTGTTATCTCTGTCTCCTAGGAAATGTCATTCAATAACAAAAGGATGATGGGTCATTTGCCCTTTTAGAAGGAATGCCTCTTCTGGCTTTTTAGAGGCAACTCCACAAATTCAGTCGTTAAACCTCAAATCTTGCTCATCAGTCTCTGTTTAACTTAATTCCATCTTGAAAAGCATTACAGCTTTTATACTGAGGTGGGCATGTATATTTATATGGGAATGTACATTTTCATTCAGTCATATCAAACAAAAAAATTAAAAAAAAAAAAGAAATAAGAAAGAAGCACTGTTAGAAATCCCCATCCCTTCATTGACCCATTCATCAACCAATGGGGATAGAGAGTCATGCAGCGTCACTTGTCTCCAGCAGATATGTCTATTAAGAAGGTCTGACCACACACAGGCCTTGGTGAGGAAGTCAAAGAGATGAGAATGATTAATATGTGGGAATCAGATCATCAGACACCCTCTTTTCATGTAAGGCAACAAAATATGATTGTGTAGAGGGCTCGGAGATCATATTTTGCCACTGTGAAGGTTATGAACTGAAGATCTAATTTTTAAGGCATCTGGTCAGTGTTCAAAGAGCAGGAAGTGGCTTTAACTCTGGACTCAACCTGCTAGTGATACATGAGTGCCTGTGGCAGAGGAAGAACACTGTAGAAAAAGTCATGATTTCATCTGCTGATTTTCATAGGACAATGTGAGGAAAAATCATGCCACACATTGATCATTTTATTTTCCTGAAGCAACATTTCCAGATGTAGTTTCCTCATTTAACTATAATGAATTTGTATTTTCTTAACTACTAAATTTTCAACATCTACAACAGTCACAGGCACTCAGTAAACATTTGTCAAATTAATTAATAATTAATAATTAATTAAGTAGCATACTAAGAAGCAGCACTTTTAAGAGGCCCAAGGTAGTGATTATTGGCATGCACATTAGTATTAAGGCCTAGTTCTGCCTAAATCCAAAGTCCAGGAATGAAAATTTTAGTTTATCTGAAATCAGCAGAGTACCCAGAATAAAAATTAAGTGAACCTTCATTTTATGAATTCCACACACTTCAATTTAATATTTTCCCTTCCAACACCCGCCCCCCCAATACAACACAGTATTTCCTTAATCATATGTACTCTGGATCTCATTTAATGAACACAGTTGTGAGGTGGAGTGTAAAGAGTGTTGTGTTCAGAGTCAGGAGACATCTGCTTCATAGCTTGGTCAAATGATGTACTATTTTGAGCTTCTCTTTCCTCATCCCTAGGACACTACATAATCACTCATGTTATCACCTAGTTGAGTTTCTGGAACATGACAAATACTAACAAATATTTAAATTTTCTTCAAATGTCACAACTATTTCAGTAGCTGGAAATAATTTTAAAACAAGGAGAATGATTTGAAAACTAACTTCAACAAAACATTAAAGAAACATGCTTTAAATTATGCCAGAAGTAATTTATTCCTAATAAAAACAACAGTCCTTTGTGGATTCTTCTTCACTCATTCCTTAGAGGCAAGACAAGGACGTTATCTGTTGAAATTATTCTTGGACTAACTGTACTCATTGGAATTTAGAAAGCTGGCCAACATACTGCTAGCACTTTTTGTCACTTAATATAGAATTATAGGTATAAAATGAAAGTCTGAAAAATAAGACCCAAAACTTTGTTGCTTAGGTGTCGCCATTATGTATTCAACCAATATTCCAATATGTTCCTTGATTAATTGACTGTATAGGTAGAATTATTAGTCACCATCTTTGTATTTGTATGTAAACAGTTCTCTGAAAGTTGCAATATTCTAGACTCTTCAGTTCTTAGACAAGGATGAAAATTGGAAACATTGCTTTTATACATGAACTAGGGGTTGGAAATATGAATCAGACCACATGCAAGACTAGAGATTGATTAATAGGATTATTTGAGTGTTATTGAAGATCTCACTAGAATATAGGGATCTCTGTCAAGAGAGAACTAAAACAAACAAGTGGTTCACCATCCTCAAAATTTGAAAGAAAATAACCTTTGTCATGTAGTAGAGTTTTCTTTGTGATTTAAGTCTTGGCCTAGAATGAAATTTGCATACACATGCAGTATAAGTTGGGACTGGACAATACCATCTCTGGTCATCTATCATGTATAACAGAGTATTTTGACTGCAACACTGCTTCACTGTTGTCAGAATCCAGCTTCCTTCCAGCCCATTCAATGCTGGAGGAGTTCCAGGGCTTTTGAAACCCAAGTGCAGAGAAGATACAGTGGATGACATTCTTAACTGTTCTGAAAAATGAAGAAAGTTAAGACATGTTTTCTTACAAGAGTAAAACCTGCTCAGGAAGAAGATTAGAAGTATATAGATTTAGTAAAAGACAAAGTAATCATTTCCTGCCCCATCTTAAAAAAAGTTTGTGACTGCTTGAGTGTATTTTTTTGTCCATTTTTCCAAAACATATACGTCTTCTTTTTTTTTTTAAATAAAGAAATTTTACAATATTGGGATCTTTTGATCTTGTATGTATGGGTTACTTAACACTACATATTTTTAGAAATTACCTATGTTTTTATTGTACTTTTGTTAATAATTAATATTACTTATGACAGTTAAATAATTACTCATGAAAGTATGTGCCATCATTTTGTTTGCCATAATTTATTGCTATAGCATGGATCACTACTTTAAATAATCTTTTTATTGTTAAATAATTACAAATTCACTTCTTATTCAAGAAACTTCTTATTACAGAGAAGATGGGGCTAAAATGGTGTAATAATCAGATACTGTTTGCTCTCCCTTACAAAAAGATGAAAAAACAAATGAATCAGATGTATATGACAGTTTAGGAATCCTAGTCATCAAACACAAAGCTAAAGAACCAGAGTGAGTGACAGGTGAAAGGACAGACAATTAAAAAATGGTGGAAATTGGGAACTATACATCATGAGATTGCCAGCATCAGGCTAGCTGAATCTGCACATCGCATACAGGCAGCAACATCTCAAGCTGAAACTCATGTCAATCAAATGGCAGACCATCTGCATGCATGTACAGAACAAAACAAGAGTGACATCAGACCTGCAAAAGTTAAATGTAAGCTCCTAAACCACCAAGCTTGTACCATAATCCTTCTCCTACCAGAACTCCATGGTTAAAGAGCACTGTCTTCTGCTCATGTATCACCCTTGCCCAGCTCTAAAACCAGTCCAACAGGATGTAACATCACCATGCTCCTAAGGCAGGAATTCACAGATGGTTCAGGAGGCATCTGCTCCTTTGCCCAGTCATTGGCATAGGGGGTCTGCAGACTTGGAGAGCCCTTCACTCCTGCCGACGACCTGCACCAGTGTCTTGCATGCCAACGCCACAAGGCATGCCCTCATTTGGACAAGATGGGCAGGGCATCCACCTGAAGCCTATTTTTATGTGCACCAGCCAAGTAGGAGCTACAGACTGCAATATTAGACACTGCAATCCTCCCTAAGAAGGGGCCTCATCCACCTGCATCAGTAACATAAGGGCCAGCAGTACCTACTATTCTATCTAAGTGCCAATGACAGGGGCCTGAGTATAAGTGGTACCGCACAATCACTCCAGCCAATGCAGTGGGCAGATAAGGAGCCAATGCACCCTTTCCCCATGAACTCTAGTGAACAGAGGCATGGATCCTCCTCTGTGCCCTCAAAGGAAGCTCCCTGCTGCAACCAGAGAACTGTACCTGATCTAAACACTTCTAGGAAGCCCTACCCACCCGGAACTGCAGGTGGCAGTCTCTGTACCACACATTTGGTGACTGATGACCTGAATACCTATGAACTGATCAACCAGTAAACAGAAGAGCACATGTACAGCATCCAAAAAGCACCCCTTATACCCATGACAGGTGGCCAACAAGACAAAGTCATCACTTTACCAAAAATTTTACCTGTATCTTCAGCAACCCCATAAGAACAGTGGACAGATTTCTGCTGTCACATACCTATTAGCTCCTCCAAATACAACAAGCAAGAGCTTCAACAGTACCAACTACCAAAGTAGAGCACGAACAGAAACTACTTGGACTTTTCAAAACTAACAAAAGAAAAATTCAGGATGTAGTAAACAAAAATAAGATAAATATAACATTGTCTTAGTCATCTAGCCCTGCTATAACACAAATACAACAAGTGGATGGCTTGAACAAAGAGAAGTTTATTCTGTCATGGTCCAGTAGGCTACAAATCCTAATTCAGGGTGTAAACTCCCGGGGAAGATTTTCTCTGTTGACTCTGAAGGAAGGTCCTTGTGATTCATCCATGTTCTTTTGATCTGGGGGCATCTCAGCACAGGAACCTCCAATCTGAAGCATGTACTGTGCTCCTGGCACTACTTTCCCGGTGGTGTGAGATACCTAACTCTCTGCTTGCTTCCCTTTCCTTTTATCTCTTACAGGATAAAAGGTGGTGCAAGCTACACCCCAAGGAAATTCTCTTTACACTGAATGGGAGAGGTGACCTTAGTAAGGGTATTACAATCCCACCTTAATTCTCTTTAATATAATCCAATCTTTCCCTATTAAACATAGGCAGAGATTAGGATTTACAACATAAGAAAATCACAAAACGGAGGAAACAACCATATAGTACCGAGAATCATGGACCAGTCAAATTACCACACACGATTTTTTGGAAGATAATTTAATCCATGACACTCACGTATCAGAGACAACAGTCAATATCAAATCACATAAAGAAATGGGATAAGATGGTCACAGCAAGAGACCAAAATAAAGAACCAGAAAGCCTTCTCAAAGAATGTAAAGCAATGGAAGTACGTAATAAAGAATTCAAAAGACTAATATACAAAACTCTCCAAGAGATAAAGAAAGAGATCACAGAAAACACAGACCAACCCAAGGAACACACAGACAAAGCAATAGAAAACTCAGAAGAACAACAGAAGAACAAAATGATACAATATACAGGCTGTTAAAAACTATATAAAAATAGCAGTTAGAAATTCAAAAGATTAACAATTAAGCCTCAGAATTAGACAATTCTATAGAAAGTCAAGGGATGGAATTGAAACAACGGAAGTCAGAATTAGTGAGACTGAAGATAAAATCCTTGATACCAATTTGTCTGAGGAGAAATTGGAAAAAAGAATGAAGAAAAATGAAGAAAGTGTAAGGATGATGTGGGATACTGTTAAGAGGAAAAAATATGAGAGATTGGAGTATGAGAATAGGGAGAGAAATTAAAAACACAAAGAGAATTATTGAAAAATTTGCTGACAGAAAACTTCCTTAAAATCATGAAAGATGAGAAAATATCCATGCAAGAAGTTCAATGAGTCCCATACCGGAGAGACCACCAAAAAGAAAGTCACCAAGACATACCATAATTAAACTCAGTGTCATAGATTAAATTGTGTTTCCCAAAAAATATATGTAGCAATTTGGCTTGACCATGACTCTTGGTATTGTGTGATGTTCTTATATGTTGTAAACTTTGTCTCTACAGTGTAAATGAGGGAGGATGGGTGGCTATTGTGTTGGTGGGAAAATATTCAGTGTGTAAGACTTTACTGTGCCTTGAAGCCTGGAAGCAATCTCTTGAGTTCTAAAAGAAAGAAGTGAGCAGAGAGATTTGGGAACCTCAGAATGCCAGGAAGCAGTGCCGGGAGCAGAATGTGCCCTTTGGAAAAGACCCAGGGTCCCAGCACCCCAGTAGTGTCCAGTCCAGGGAAAAATTGACAACAAGGACCTTCCTTCAGAGCCAACAGGGAAAGTTTTCACCTGGAGCTGACACTTTCAATTTGGACTTTTACCCACTTTTAGCCTACTGGACTGTGACAAAATTAATTCCTCTTTGTAAAAGCCATCTATCTGTGATATTTCTGTTATAGAACTGTTAGATGACTAAAATATTTGGCAAAACAAATAACAAAGAAACAATCCTGAGAGGAGCTAGGGATAAACAAAAAACCACCAACAAAGGAGAACCAATAAAAGCAAGCTTAGATTATGCAGCAGAAACTGTCCCTGAAAGAAGACAGTGGAATGACATATGTAAAGCCTTGAAGGACAAAACTGTCAGCCAAGATTGTATATACAGCAAAACTGTTTTTTTCCTCAAATATGATGGTGAAATTAGGTCATTTCCAGATAAAAGAAGTTAAAGAAATTTGTAAAAACCAGACAAAAATTATAAGAACTAGTAAAGGGAGTCCTCCAGTTAAAGAACCCACAAAGATCAAACTACAGTGCAAGACTAGGATGCAGTACAGATAAACCAGATAACAATCCAGATAGGGAATTTACAGAAACAAAGCTAAAAGACTGAACATAGGGAACCAGAGACATCAGTATGTAAACAATGATGTGAAAACAAGAACAACAAAAAGAGAGAATGATTGTCTTAGTCATCTTATGTACTATGTACATAAGTACATAGTCATCTTATGTACAAGTGGATGGCTTTAAAGAAGGGATATTTATTTTCTCACAAAAAAGTAAGCTGAAAGTCCAAATTCAGGGCATCAGCTCCAGGAGAAAGCCTTCTCTGTTGAATTTAGAGGAGGGTCCTTGTTGTCGATCTTCCCTTGGAATGAGAGCTTCTCAGGTGCGGGTACCCTAAATCTAAACAGTGCCCTCTGCCCCTAGCGCTTCTTCTTTAGTGGTATGAGGTCCCCAACTCTACTTGCTTCCCTTACCCGATATCTCCCAAGACTCTGCTTCAAGACATACTACAAGCTTATAGATTAAGTTGTACCTCACAAACACAGTTGCTACCCATTCTTCCTCATTAACAACATAGAGGCAGGATTTATAACGTATGGGAAAAACCACACAATACTGGGAATAACGACCCAGCCAAATTGATATACAGTTTTGGGGGGACACAATTCCATCCACTACATTTTCTAACTTTCTTCAATTTTGGCTTGAACTCGCACATGAGTAATTGATGGTCTGATTCACAGACAGCCCTATGCTTGTTCTGACTGTTAATATCAAGCTTTTCCGTTGTCTTTTTCCATAGATGTAGTCTATTTGATTCCTGTGTATTCCTTATGGGTAATTCCATGTGTATAGTTGCTGTTTACGTTGGTGAAGAACAGTGATGGGGCAACCCTACACTTGACAGTCTCCGTGCCCTGGACTCCTCTGGGAATCCTTTGTACTGCATTCTTCCTGGGAAATCCCAGAGACCAATACACACCTATGTTTGCCTGGTGCTTTCTTTCTGCAATTATAGGGTTTGTTTCAGTTCTCCTTATGCCATGAGTTCCGTAGAAGAATATATTCCAGACCTGAATGTTGGGATTTCTAACACTGCCAGGAATTAGGGCCTAGAAAATGTTTACTTTGCCCTGGGTACACGGTAGCCAACAGCACAGGGAAGAGGGAACAAGAATGGCTGGGGAAGGCTGTGGGTGGATGTGTTTGGAAAACTCAGTGTTTAGGTATGGAAGCTGTGTACTCTGGATCTGGGAAGCTAATACTGAAGCTAAGACCTTCATGTATACCTTTGACCTTGCTACTTCTTTGAATGGCTGATATCTAATCACATTAATTCCCCCACAAAATAGGTTTCTTAACATAGTAGCTTTAAAACCTAAAAGGACAATCAGAGAGATGAAGGATCTTCATTTATTTACTTTATACTATTCTAGTCATCTCACTATGGGACGGCTGAAATGACTGCACAAAAAAGAGAAACAGTGTTTTCATTGATAGATTTAAAGAAAAAGGTGCTGATCAGGGATAACAGTGTCCTAACTGAGCAAGAGCCATGTTTCTCTATAAATTCTATCAGGCTAATACAAAGAGCATGGATATTTGAGTCAGATCTAAATTTTACTTGTGGCTTTACTATGTGATAGACGTGTCATCTCAGCAAGCTCTTGTTTCTGCATCTTTAAAATGAAAATGAAACCATGTCCTTGTCTCTGGGTTATGAGGATTAAATGAGGCATACGGTGTTCAGCACTTAGCTGATTATATGAGACCTGTTTGGGTCTCCATGTCCCCTGGCTTCCCTTCCTGGACTCTCTCAGTAGTTTCCTGAACCCCATCCTTTCTGCAGACCCTAGCTTTCCTTACTTCTGTGTCACTGACACCCACATCTGCACCTTCATTCCTGACCTGTCCTTGAAGTGGACGAAGATTGTGCAAACATGTAGGGCAAGATTGGGTGGGGGGAAGCTGTGTACAACGAACAAAATAGCTCCTGAGAACTGAATAGGGGCAGGTGCAAAGGGGCAAACAAGATGCAGGAGCAATTTGTAAGAAAACACTAGCCTGCTGTGTTACAGCTGCTGATCGCTCCGTGCGTGCAGTAGGAAGTAATAGCCTAAACTTCATAGAAAGAGGACTCCTTAGACTATACCTCTGTAACTTGATGCACTGAAAAGGTTAAGCCATGTTTGGTCGAGGACTATATGTCATGGTATTCAAAAAGAGTGTTTAACGTTTATTACATAGCATTCTAGATTTTTAATTCAGATATTAATTTATTACCAGCAAAATGATATACTCATAATGGACTGTATGTAGAATCAGTGCTATGTGAATTCTATAACCCTGAATTCAAGGTCTGCGCATCCTTAAATAATCAAGCATGATGTTCTCAGACAAATAAGAATGAAAGCAGCAAACAAATTTGGGGAAGCCTGATGAAATACAGCAAATTCAGAGGAGGTCTATTTTCAATCGGCTACCTTCTCAAATAATCAGGATAGCTTCACTTTCACAATTTTATTTTTCACTGAAGTGTAAAGGCAATAACTTCTTCATTAATGCCTACCCTTTATCAAAATGCTTAAGCAAAAATAATGGCAAAACTGACTTGGTACATACTCTAAAGAAAACAGACAATGCCATTGGGTTTTGATGATTTATAGTGTTAGGACAGGTCAACTTGATTGGAGGCCCCATGAAAGAAGCTGTATATGGAATCAGAGAGCAGAGCTACAGAAACTGGTTACAGCAATTACTTTTCATCCCCATTCTCTTGGCAAGCAGAGGGTCTGTCCCAGAATCAGCTTTCTGGGGCTAAAGAAACAGAGATACTTGATGTAAGGCACGCACAGTCTTTCAGGTCAAATCAGGAACCCTGTGGGGGTAAAAGAAAAAGTTATCCCAGGTTGCTGACCCCTCTTTATGTCTTAGAAGAAAAAAACTATAGTGAGAGACTGAGTCTTAGCCTGATTTAAAAAAACAAATAACAACAAAACTCCATTTTTCTGGGCTTCTTTCACCAGTGGAGCAAAGTAATTTTTGTTTCCTACCTTCATCTAAGGGCTGAGTTTGAGACAGAACTTCTCCCCACAATGTCCTAAACACAGTGTATCCAGCTGGTGTCACAATGTAATGAAAGAAATTATCATCTGTCTGCAATCCACCCCCCCACCCCCAAGAAACATGAAGCAGGAATGTTACCTGTTTATCAAGGTCTTTGTTGAACTGAAATGAAAGAAAGAGGATGTTTTCAGTCATTAAAAACACTTCAGAAAATTAGATGAACTTTCTCATCCTGTCCCCAGTCACTCTGATCCTGTCATCAGGAATTAAGGCAGGGCTGGTTGGGGACTAAGTCATCAACAAACGAACGCCATGCAAAAGCCTGAGCACTAGAGACCTCCCTGCTCTGGCTGAAATAAGATTTCTAAATGCCAGCTAAGCTCCTTGACCATCTGATGCCTGTTGTCTCCAGAATTCCCTGAGGTTGCTTTTCCGGCTCAGACCCTTATCATGGGTCATGGATCAGCGAGACAGCGGAGGTTAAGTCTCATCCACCTCCTGACGGTTCCCTACCTTTCTTGCTCCTCTTATACATGAAGGCGCCCACTCCGAAAATGATGAATCCCAGCACAAAGCCACCGACTCCAGTCAGCATTTTGTTTTTGGCAGAATCAGACTGTGGCTCTGGGAAAAACAGATGACAGAATCAGTCTTAGCTCCACGTGAGTACTCCCTCAGATCCTGCCTGAGATCTTGGGGGTCTGGTGTAGAATATTCATATGAGGACAGTGAGGGGGATACGCTTTGGATAAGGACTTAATGGACCCTAAAAGATCCATAAGTTCTAGATCTTAGGGTGGTGACTTCATTACAGGGACAGATACTGATTTCTGGTAGCTGCCTCTCAAAATAACTCAGGATAGGATAGACTAAAAGCCTGAGGGAAGAGAACCACTCTCATGTGTGAGGGTCATTCAGGAAGGTGACTGAGTTCCCTGCATTTTCTGACAAGTGGAGAGAACTGTGTATTCTCAGGATTCCCTAGGGTAGGGACAAGCAAGTCTCCACTGCCCCCAGCTCATAACCACAGTCAGAGCTTCTATAAAGATGGGGTAGATGTCACTCTCTATAGGTATACAAGATAATATGAGGGGGCCCCAGAGCCACAGCATTCCATTCTCTGCTCTGTAGAATGTGAGATCCAGTGGAATCAGCAGGAAGTGACTCACTCCACTCCACGGTGACAGCACTGTCCAGGCTGGGGTGCTCCACCTGGCAGGTATAGACATCACCCTTCTGGGGGGTCATTTCCAGCATCACCAGGATCTGGAAGGTCCAGTCTCCATTATGGATTACATCAGTGGACACAATCCCGGTTGTTTCCTCCTGTCCATTCCGGAACCACCGGACTTCAATGTTGCCTGGATAGAAGTCTGTCACATGGCAGACAAGCAGGTTGTGGTGTTGTAGGGGCCCCTTCTTGGAGGGAGAGACGTTCACTTTAGGCTGGACTACAAGCACAAGGAAAAAAAAAAGAAAAGAAAAGAAAAGGTAATGGCGTTTGAGTTATTATTTCTTAGATATTTTCATTATGGATATTTACAACTTAAGTGATGTAATTCCAAAATAACCCATTACTGTTAAGTCGATTCCAGCTCACAATGACCCTACAGGATGGGATAGAACTGCCTCCATAGGGTTTCCAAAGAGCACCTGGTAGACTTCAACTGCCAGCCTTTTGGTTAGCAGCCAAACTCTTATCCACTATTCCACCAGGGTTTCCATAAGTAGGCTAGTGATAACATTAACACAGAGAAGACAAAGGTAGACCTTCAAATGGAATATGCATGACTTCGAATTAGATCATAAGGATGGAAAAGAACAGGAGAGAGACAAAGTCAGAGATCTGCGGCAGACTTAGCAGAAGTTTTAACTCTAAGCAATTAACTAATAGCCTTCTGACAAAAAATGTTTACCTGTGAAACTACCTATATTTTCAATGCTATTAATTTGTTGAAATTAAGATATTATTGAATAATAGTATTCTTCGGTCTTTCAATCTAATAACCTTATTTTGAAGAAAAATAAAAAGGAAATAAGTTTGACAGGACTTATTCTTTAAATGACGTATGTATTTCCTGATTTCCCTTACAAAAAATCCACAATTTTTCTATGCTATTGTAATATCCCCTAACTCAATATTCTGAGCCCCCTGGATGCTTCATTAGTAGGACTATCAGCACTTCACCACATTCCTTCTCTGCAATTATATCTTCTTGGATTCCTTGTGTGTTCTCACAGATAATCAGATATACTTGTACCTAAACCTCTGTCTGCTTCATGTCCTTGTGGCTCCTTATGCAGCTTTATTGCTCTTACATCAGTGTCCATTCTGATGTCCATCTCCTGTGATTTCTAACACCCAGTGCTGTTACTTGTTTTATACCTGCCACCTGTAGGGCAGAAAATTTCCATCTTCCTCTAGAGAAAGCCCATTCACAGAGATTTTCCCCATCAGAGCTTCTCTGTCCTTAATAACTTAGTTTTGCTTTCTGTCTCACAGAGAACACAAATATCCTGAGTTGGGACTGGGTCTGGTAAAACATACTCTTGAACTATTCACACACCCATTGGTCCCACTGGTATTCTGCCCTGTGCCCAGATTTGTCGAAACTGCCAGCCTTCTTTACTCAAAGTGATTTTCTTTTAGGGAACTTTGTGTCTCACCCTACTTCAACTGTCTTTATACATTCACAGTCTATCAGATAGTACAATGCTATCTGAATCCCAGTTGTGAACTAGGTTTAAATTTGCCCCCATAGAACTTTTGACTCCATGCAAATCAGGAGCTACCACTGGAAATCTATTTTAAGGTCCTGGAGTATTCCGCCATAGGTATTACAAGTACACAACCAACCTCTAGGGAGTGCTTCAGCTTATGGTCTTATCTCTGGCCTAGCTCAAAGTCCATGTCACAAAAGAAAAAGGTTTGTATATACTCTACGACCACGTAGTCCAATGCCCACAAGACATCTGCTCAGTTACTTCTAGAACTTAACTGGACATCTACTATTAAAACTATCACAGCTTGCATCCTCCTTCCCTCACCCTCTTTTCTGTGTTCTTCCCCATACTAATCTACACCATTATTGCTATTTACAGCAATAACATTTTCTGACCTGATTCCCCTAACTCCAATCTTTCCTTTCCCAATCTCGTTCCACACTCTTCTGAAAACTTGGCTCTGATCTTGTCGTTTTCCTAGATAAAACAATCTTTAGTGCCTGGTCACACTTACCTGGCTACACAGAAATAACTAAGGAGCTAATTAAAGTTGCGTGTTTCCAGGAGTCACTATTTCCTGAATCTGAATCCATAGGGAGAAGGTTTGAGGAGTCTGTGCTTAAAGATCTCCAGGAGATTCTGGTGAGCAGAGCTAGGTTGGGGCCTACTGGCCCAGAAGATAAACACAAATGCTGTAGGTTGGTATCCAGAGCTTTCTGCAATCTGTTAGCTGGTTGTCATTAAATGAAACAGTGCCATATAGAATATTTGTGTCCCTATAAGTTACTGGTTTTGCCAATCCTGTTGTTTAGGGATCTCACCTCATTAGCTCAACAACTTTCCTAAAGACATATCACTCTTTTAATTCCTAATCAATTTGTTTCCCATTTCAGTCTTAGCAGATAACCATGCCTTCCATTTTCCCAAGGAAAAAAATGGTCAAAAGATGTGACCTTGGGCAGCTCCCACCTGCTTCTACCCTTCCTCCTTTCTCTTTTTCTCTATGAGAAAGGTCCTTGTTTTTGCTCAGGTTCCCCAGGTTGGGGCACCAGTCTCTCCTTCTCCAAGTTAGTGGTAAGAAGTTAATGTACTTCTCTCCTGTCCTTGAAAAGTCCTCTTGATCCTGCCCACACCTCTCATGTATTTTTCCCTTCACTTTCAGGTTTCCTGAAAGCACAGTACAATTCCGTTCAGAAGCTACGCTGTAGCAGCGCTGAGGAATCAAACGGGAATGCAGCGTCTGAGAAGCTTATGTTCCACACTCATCCTCATCCCCTCCTCGCCGCTCACTTGTTGCTCACTTCTCATCCCACTGGGGCCCACCTCCTGCTCTCACTGCTGCTGTCAGCCTGCCCTTCCCATGGTCTCCCCGACTCCCAAATCCACATTTGGGGTTTCCCACCGTCTGCTGTGTCCGTTGTTACCTCTTTACCTCAGCTTCTGTGGCAGCTCTCTGTCTGGATTCTCCTAACACTCCCTTACATTTTAGTGTCCTTCACAGGCTTGTCTCTTTTGGCCAACATCACAAATGTCAACATTCCTGGGACTCTCTTCTTACTGGATCTCCTCTCAGATAAGTTTACTGGAAAATCTTATCGAGTCCAGACCTTTCTCACCAGCTCCAGACCCTTTCTTGTAGCTGTCCATTACACAGCCCACCTGGGTAGACTCAACCATCTCAAACCCAACAGACCCCAAAGTGAACACATCATCTTCTCCCACAGGTGTTTCCTGTCTACGTCGCCTGTTTTGCCGGGAGGTCCCATCACCGTCTCTCACAGCACAAACCTGAACGGGAGCGTTGTCTCCTCGAGCCGCCTCCTCCCAGCTGGTCCTGTCCTCTTCTCCCCCGAACAACACTAACCCTCAGGGCTGGCTCTCCTCCGTCGTCATCCCCAGCCCCCCAGTCCTCCTTCGGGCTTCACCGACGACCCAGTGTCCTGGAGGTGCCCCGCGCCCCCGCAGTCTCCCCGCCGCCCTGCCCCGGCTGCGGCCCGGCTCACCTCGGCGCTTCAGGGTGAAGCCCTCGTCCAGCTCGTAGTTGTGTGTGCACATCGTGTCAGTCACGGCCCGTTTCTGCTCCAGGAGCTCCTTCTGGCGGTTCCAGTGCTCCGCGTCCGGCCGCCCCAGCTCCGTCACCGCCCTGTACTCGCCCACGGCGCTGTCGAAGCGCGCGTACTCCTCCCGGTTATAGATGTATCTCTCCACGAAGCGCTGCGTCCCGTTAAACGCGTAGCACTCCTGCCGTACCTGGAACAGGTAATTCTCTGCAGGGAGAGCGGGGTCGTGAGAGGCCGGGCTGCGACGCTGCCCCCAAGACCCCGCGCCGGCCTGGGGTGACGAGGTCGGCCGCCCCCGGGCGCCCTCCCGCTGGACTCGAACCCGCGGCGGCCCTGGGCCTGACGGCGCGGACCCTGCCCTAGGGTCTCCGAGACAAGAGGCGGCGTTTGGTAGCCCTGGTGTTCTCCTCTGTCGCTTTCTTACATTACTAACTGTACAAGTGCAGAGTACTGACTATCGTCCCTGAATCTCTCTGCTTCATGGCAGGTTTTAAAATCTTTTTTTTTCCCCCTTTTTTTGTAACATTACACGGGTGAGAACCTTTTGGGTCTCTGTCTTTTTTTACTCACAAACTGAGAAAATTTTATGAATTTAAGATGATTCGATGATGAGAGGTGATTGACCAGGTGATATCTAGAGAGGTGTGGACATACTGAGGAGAAAGTAGTCAATTTTGAGGCAGTTAGAGGAGGAGACGGAGATGAGGGCTTCCGAGGGGATAATAGTTCATCTGGATCCGACTGGGTGGCACTTAGCTTGGCTTGATGTCACAGAAGAAATCTCAACAGTGGGAGCATGGGGGAGAGGCCCTCAAGCACAGGATCCCCAGGGCAGAAGAAGCTGGGGAGAAGGGAGTGTGGTGCAGTTTTTATATCTGTGCTCCCTCCCCGGCATTGTCATCCCGGTGACAATGTTGGTTCACAGGTCACCTCCTCAATGAAGCCTTCCCTGATCTCTCCCACTGTTCCAGAGTTACGTGCTCTCACTTATGCACCACTGTTCTACCTTCTGTATGCCTAATATTCCCCTTATGTTGTATAATGGAAGTACAAAACTAAATTTTTAAAATTTGCCATAAGAAAACCTTCCTAGCTTTCAAATGTGACTGTAAGGAGAAAGTGGAACGTGCATCATTAGTGAAAATCATCACAGTACCCAGGGACCTTGGGGTGACATCATTGCTCCCAGAGTTACTGATGATGTCATTTTTAATACAAAGCAATGTGGCAGCCTTCATCACATGCTGGCCTTCTTGAGGAATGCCACAGTCATTAAGCACATTCATGTTTGCTTCTATGTGAGTCTCTTTGGACCTGGTCTGTTCTTGGTCACATTAGGAAAATTCATATGATTTGATTGTTGTCCCATCTGTTTCAGCCTGTTCAGGTTAGCTTCTTCACGCAAATATCTGTGGTCTGTTTCTCTATAGGAAACCATGCTGGCATAGTGGGTTACGTGCTACGCCTGCTAACCAAAAACTCAGCAGTTCAAATTCACCAGATGCCCTTTAGAAACTCTATGAGGCAGTTCTCCTCTGACCTCTAGGGTCACTGTGAGTCAGACCCAACTCTACAGCAGTGGGTTTAGTTTTGGTTTTTTATTTTTCTGTAGCCAGCGTTTAATACAGTGTTTACTAATTATTTGTGTATAAGTGAATAAATGAACAAACAACTAAAATGAACTATGTACCTGGCTCATAAGAGGAAACTCTAAAATGTTTATTAAGTGTGTTTTTAAATAGAAAGCTCTATTAATTCATTAAAAATAATACCACACATTTAAATACCAGCTCCAACTTATCATGCAACTTCTGAGAAGACTAATGTGTGCTGTGGCCACAAACATGTTTTTAAATAGGATGCTCACCTGCTTTTTGCTATGTCAAGGGAGGACTAAATTACAGGAAGAGGGAAAGATTGAAACCAAACAGGAGTAGCCCAAAAGCCCAGATGAAGCTCCGCAGCCAGTTTTAGCATTAAACGCTGGGGAGTCTTCCTGAGGATGTTAAGTATGGAGTTTCCAGGGGAAAGACGAGGTGGTTGTGGGTTGACCTGCTGCTACTTCTGTCATCACAGTGGTGGTTGGTTCATGTGATAGCTTTTCCGTTTTATTGCCTCATGTGGCCCCTACCACAGCTAGTAAAACCAGCCTCAAACCAAAAAACAAACCAAATCTAGTGCTGTTGAGTCGATTCTGACTCATAGTGACCCTATAGGTCAGTGTAGAACTGCCCCATAGAGTTTCCAAGGAGCACCTGGAGGATTCGAACTTCCAACCTTTTGGTTTGCAGCTATAGCACTTAACCACTGTGACACCAGGGTTTCCGGACTAACCTCAGGTCCACCACAAAAGGCTCAAGTCTGCAGCTCCAGTGCTAAGGTGAGATTGTACATCTTGGCTCAGCGAGCCCACCAGGCTGCCTCTTCTAGTGCCTGTGCCCCAGCCCTTTGAGCCTCAACCCGCTCAGACTAGGAGGCTTTCTGCCTTTGCCAGACACTGCACTTTTCCACCCAATAGCCCCAGCTTTGAATGTGTTTCCCGTAATTTTTAAAAGGTTGTTGCTTGTTTTCCTTTCCCATTTATCCATCAAGAAATTACTGTCAGTTTAGAAAAGTAACTTTGAAACTTTTTTATAAAAGCAACATTCAGTTTTGTTTTCAGATGCAAATTTACCTGGAAAGTACACACAAATGATGAGGGGGTCCTTTGGGCAATATATTTTCATTTTTTATGTGTGTATGAGGTGTCTTTGTGGCACAGTGGGTAAAAGCTCAGCTACTAACCAAAAAGTCAGTGGTTGGAACCCACTAGCCACTCTGCAGAACATTGCTTCCTTAAGGCTTACAGCCTTGGGAACCCTATGGGGCAGTTTTCCTCTGTCCAATAGAGTCACCAGGAATTGGAATCAACTATACTGCAGTGGGCTTTTTTGGGTATATGTGTATAAGGAACTTAGACAGGTTGTTGAATCCTTGAAGCAACTCTGAGTTGCTCAGTGGACAGTTTGAAAAGTACTGATCCATGGAAAATCATCTGTCATTCAAAACACAATGTAATATTAAAAAATAATTACAGGAGGATATGATGAAGGCAACGTGATGTGAGAAGAAGAATACATTACAGGTATGGTTTCAAGGCCCAGCTCTACCACTTATTACTGTGTGATCAGAAACAACAAGAACCATCTCTCTGACTCTTCATTTCTTCAAATGTCAAACAATAATGCTACTGTTTACTGCTTTGAGACTTAGGTAGGCTAAGCATTGTATCTGACACTGCTCTATATACATTAGTCCCTTCCCCCTTTCAATGTGTGATCTGTTTTAATATGTGCAAAATCCTACAGTGACACCTAGGAAGGAGAGCCCATAGGGTGCTAAAAAATGGCAGGTGGATCTGCCATCTGGACCAGACCCTAATGGTTAAAAAAACTTCTGTTGACTATCTCCTAATTACATTTTCCCACCTCTCCTTTTACTAATGATTTTATTTGGGGGGGGGGAAACAAAAAGAGCAAGAATATAAAGATTCAAATCTATAATGGGCTCCACCAACTGCCCAGCTGGTGTAACGAGGAGGATTTGGGAGTGTGGCCCTAAGACCCTGGGATCCTAAGTTTGGTGATGAGGGAATCTCAGTCGTAACGGTTGATTTTTAAAGTCTGCCAGAACTGAAAAAAAAGAGATGTTGGCTTCATGAGTTTGGTTTTTTGAGCCCAGATCTGCTACATCATCCCTTTCTACTCAGCAGGGGTCATCTCAACTAAATTTTTTTCCCCTAGTCCCTTTTAATCTAAAGACTGCACTCTCATGCTTTTTCTCTTCTGCCCCGATTGAGGCTGGGAGTTGGAAAATTGCGAGGGGAACAGTAGAAACTTTCCTGTCTACTCTAGCCACATTGCAGTGTGACTCCAGCTCCTCCTGCAGGTGTTTACTGAGCATTTGTTCTGGTAGCCTACCCTCAATCCTTTTGCGCATCTACATTGTCTCAACTCATTCTTCCTACAAATTTTAGTCCACTTTTTGCCTCCCCACTGCTTTCCTCTTCCACCATCACAGACGCCACTCTGCTGTATGTTCATTCCACCCGTGGGATGACCTTGACTGTTTATCACTACCGATTATTCTGAAGACCAGCACTTCCTATGGGATCCAGTCACTGCCACCCTTCATAGTGTTGAACATCATCCAACCACATCTTCAGGCTCCTCCTTTCCCAGCCTTATCCCTTTCTAATTCCCAGGATTCTGAAGGTATAGGCGGCCTGGCTGTGTTGTCCTGCTAGTTATATCCCAGCACTTCTCTGTGACTAACATCTGTTAGATTCCTTCTCACTTCAGCAACTAGATCCAGTAGAAAAGAGAGAGACTTTAGGGCTTAAGGGACAGCCCTTAATCTCCTTAGTCAGGAGATTCAAATGAACAGTGTATCTTATGGAGGGGTACACAGAGGGCCAAAAGAGAATTTATGAAACAAAATGTAGAAATTAGTGAGAAACCAAGATGACTTACTTTTTAACCCTAATTCTCATGGTGATGGGTGTAAATACAGACTAGAAAGTTAACAAGTGCCCTAAGAGATACAGAATTCTAGCAGTCATAATATTACACAACTCATAGGGAGGCAGCACAAGGAAGAAGTCCCCCCAGTTACTCCTTCCTTGGCCCTCTGGTGACCTGCCCTCAATGACTTTCATATGCCTATGAAACATCATTTCATTCTTCTTATAAACTTCAACCAGCCGTAAGAATATCTGATCAAGACCTGGAAAGGTTGGGAAAATGACCTTGAACAAGAATGATATCAGGGGCTGGAACCACAACTTGTCTCTCCACCTTCCTCCTCCTCTTACCATCACTGCCAAAAGGTGGAGGCTCCTGCTTTGCTGTAGAGAATGAAGGCCCTCTCCCTAAGCACTCGATTGGCAGGATTGTCCCGAGAGCCTGGACATTCCAGGCAGTACCTCTGTATGTGAGTCCCCTCAGTGTTCTGATGTAGAAAGGAAGATGTCTGGAAGGCTGAACTCCCTCTGGAATTGTGTACCTCCAAATCCTAGACCTCTAGCCTCCATTTCCCACAAGAAACAACCATACCAAGCACTGGTAGCATCTCCGCTTCCCTGCTCCCTGTACCTCTGTTCCTGGAAGACCTCTCATTGGTCCTCAGGAGAACATCAGGGAGGGAGTCTGATTCTCTAGGTAGGAAGGGAAGACCTTGAGCTATGCAGGTGCCCCCGTAGCTTATCTCAGAATATGGGCACTTACAGGGAAAGGCGGCAGGGAGTAGAGTCAGGCTCCGAAAGAATGGCTGCTCTGCACTTACCTGGTGTGGTCCTGCCTTGAACCACAGGATTGCTCAGCACCATCAGTAACACTGCCACAGCCACTGTCCAGAGTGCTTCAGGGACTGGCAGGACCATCATGGAGCTGGAAAAGAATGGGGAGGTGGAGAGTTGCTGTCAGGAAAAGACTCACTAAATGAAACCCCTTTCTGAAAATGTCAGAGACTATGAACCAGACTGGTTTCCTATGTCCCCTGGGATTGGATGGGCTCTGCAAAGCAAGCCAATAAGCGCTGAGCTTAATGTGACTCATCACTCACTGGGCAGAAGCTGAGTATGAAAGGTCTGACAATTTAAAGTGTGTTATTCACTTAAGATGATGTATAGAGGACAGTAATATTCATCTTGAGCAATTGGATAGGTCATGAGGGTTTGGGAGACTATGTGTCTGTTGTGAAGTAGATCTCAACTACTCTGGTGACCCATCTATGGAGATTATCATCCCTTGCCCAACCATGTCATCCCTCATTCCCACAGAACATAGTCCTGGGTGGAGCAAGTACAGTCTCAGTTTGTGAAAGGTCATTCAATGGCATAATTTATAGAGATATTAGACTACCCACACCAGGAGTCAACATGAGTTCTGCAGTCTGTCTACCTTCCTCTACCCCAGAGGGTATTTAGGATTATGTCCCCTCCATAATCTGTTTCTCTCAGAGGTCTGTTAATCCTGAAAGATGCAGGGGATTCAGATTTTTTACATACGACTGTCATCAGGATCAGCATCAGTCCAGGGACCTGACATTTGGGAGTAAGGACATTCCGGCTACACTATTGAGTGAGTATGCAACTTTAAGAAAATTACTTACCACTTTGGACTTTGATTTCCTCATCTTCAATAAGAAAATGATGAAACTTGCTTTTACAGCAATGTTCAGAAGGTCAATGTTCAGAGAGAAAGAGATCTGAAAACACTTTGGAAAAGTAAAGCCCATAGTAAATGTGAACAGACCAGTAAATAAGGAAGAAAGTGAAAAAAAGAAAAAGAAAAATTATCAGGTGCTGTTGTTAGCTGTCACTGAGTCAGTTCTGAGGCACCTCTGGGTGGGTTTGCACCACCAGCCTTCCTGTTGGCCATGTAACCGTAGCCATTTGCCCACCCAGGGACTCCTACCTCCTTCAAACCACCTGATTTGATGTGTTTACAGTGAATACAAACTTTCAAAGAATGTTGCTGTTTTATAAATTTAGAAATGTGATTCTGTGGGACCACAACATCTAATAATATGTCAAATCAGCGTAATTTATTAATAGAGATGTTGATATGTAATTAAAATGGTAGCATATGTAAGATGTCTGTTAAGATGAGGAATCAGTACAGCCCTGTACCAGGAAAAAGCTCAGGCTCTGCAGTAAAAGTTTGACTCCTCATTATGTCACTTACTTGCTACAGGCAATCTGACAAAGTCCTTAGCCCCTCAGTGTCTCAGGTAATTTGTTTTTTAAATGGACATTAATAATATTCACCTCTTAGGTTTGCTGTGAGTGTTAAATGAGATAAGCACTCATTCTGAAACACTAAAAATGGCGTCAGGGACATATTAATTTGCTAACAATTATTGTTGCAAGGCTGCTACAAAACAAGAAAAATTGATATAATACGTTTCATTATAACATTAAATGTTCTATGACTTTATGAGTATCAAAGCAAGGAGTATTTAAAAGTAAAAGTATTTAAGAAAATAAAAGTAATTCTTTCATTGTATTAAGGAGAATATAAAAAAGAAAATTACGTGTAATAAGAAAGCAAGCAGATCATAATAAGAGTGCCCATCGCTACCACTTTTAATGCTGAATTGGACATTCTTACTGACTATGAAATAAAAGGAAATAGCAATTTTAAGAGAAACATTAACATTTTCAGATAGTTTACATGCTTGAAAAAACCTGAAATAATAAAAAAATTGAATGACTATTAGTTGAATTATCTTGAAATTCCATTAACAAAAATGCCCAAGAATAGGAAGATACTCAAAGATCAGCTTCATTCATATTAATTTCTCTAAGAAAACTATAAAAGTTTCACATAAAGAATCAAATAAAAAAAGGACTACTTCAGTCAGTGGAATAATTATATTCCTTGCTAGATAATGTATTTGTGCTTAAATGCCAACAGAATATTTTTATAAATGTGATGAAGTGATTTATTAAAAATAATGGATAAAACCTTCAAAAATAATCTGAATAGCAACAAAAGGAATTTGGAATAAATGAAGGTTAATTCTATCATAGAACATAGTACAAAACAACTGCTGTAAGAAGAATGTTTTTATGATTTATCTTTTCAAGTCTTTCTCTAATTCTGAAGATAACCTGAGTTGGAGATCCCTGGAATACTTGGGTCCCTAAAAGTTCCCTTTCCTCTCCAGGCACTCTCAGTGCTCTCTTTACCCAGCAACAGAGAATGTCAGCTCTATAATTTCTCTCATTGGTTGAGCCCAGTCAAGCTGTTTCCTCTCCACCCCTTTTGACCATTTTAGAGTAATGCAAGGCTACAATTCCGGAGCTCTTGCCACCCTGCCCCAGTTCCTCATCACTGTTTCTCTGCTTAGAGTGGTCATTGTAGACCTCAGAACTTGCATCCTGAAGAGAGAATGTTCCAGATCAAAGATGTGATCCTGAGAGCCCTTGCCCTGGCTTCCCTGCTGAGTCTCCAAAGAGCTGGAGCTATCAAGGGTGAGTGCTCAGAAGAATGAGATAACAGCAGAGTGTGGGTAGGGGCAGAATACCAGTTGCTTTAGAAATTACAGATTTCGGGAAGCTATTGATCTGTTTTCCTCCATGTCCCTTCTCTCTATTTTATTCCCTTTAGTGAGGTCCCCTTTTGTTTCCTTTCACTTTAATAGCAATAATAAAAATAGCAGCCACCATTTATTAGCTATCTACTTAATATCTTTCCTCATATACTGCTTATAAGAACCTTCAAAGAAGACATTATTATCTCAATTTTTAGGATGGAATTTCAAAAAGATAAATGTATTTTTCAAGATTACAAACTAAGTCAAAGAGCCAAGCTTTAAACCCAGACCAAATTCCAGTGACCATACCCTTTGCATTTCCCAGACTTCCGCACTCATCTAACGACTTTTTAATTGAATCCTTCAGTTAAACCCTCATAATGCTCTTGAATCCATAGCCTCTGCTTCTTGTGGCCTATAAGGGACTTTCGCTAAGTGCTCTGTTGGGATCTAAGGGAGAAAATGTTAAGAGTGAGCCTGTGTTCTTCCCTGTCTCCCAGAATCCTAGGATCTCCTCAGAATCTTTGAGAGACTCACATGCTTTCCTTTCCCAAGACAGCTGTGTCTATGTTTTGTTAACCTTGTGATTTGAAACCTGAGTAAATCAAAGGATTACTACCACGTTGAGAGGCCTAGACATCGGACAAGCACCAAAGTTTGTCCAGGAACTGGAAATCATAGTGAATGCCTTCTCTACACAGCCCTGACACCAGGGAACATCAAGTCAATGAGTCATATTGCTATCAACAAATCTCGTGTTGTGAAGGATTAGAGTTCTTAATATAAAAGCATCGAATGGCCCCCATACAGTTTTATTAAGATACAGGGTCTAGGAGTGGTTAGAAGTGAAAAAGAGATAAGACTAGGGAGAAGCAAAAGTATCTGTTGTCCTGGTAATGATCCCTTAGGTTATTTCAAATGTTTTGTTATAATAAACACCATCATGAACAAAACTTGGTATAGACATGAATTTTTTAGGACTATTGATAGATATTACCAGTTAACTCGAAAATTAACTTCTGACTTTCTTTTGTTTCAATCGATCTTGAATCCACTGCATTCTGACATTTGTTTCCCATATACCACTGAAGATCCTCTCAGCTCGGCCTTCACTGACCTCTGCATAAAGCCAAACATTATGGGTGATTTTTTTTAACTTTTAAAATTATGATTAAGTGAAAGTATACAATCCAAATCAATTTTGAATCCCTGCCTCTCTACAATTCCATGTACTCTTCTCACCTGTGGCAGCACACTCCTCCTCTTCACTCTTTACTTCTAGTATCCTCTTAACAAACACCTATCTCCTCTGCTCCACCCTCTCCTCTCCTATCTAGAAAGAAACCAGTAGGACAGCCTCCTATAAATGCATAAAACCATGAAGTACACACATCACATGTCAAGTGTGAGTGTCTGTAAGTGATTTTTAGTGTCTGTCTGACAAGTTATTGAAAGCATTGGCACTGCAATCACTTCTTTCTTATTTCTTCTTGCAACTTTTTAAAATCTCCCCTTAACCTACTCTGTCTGTGTTTTTCTCTTGTATCTCTTGATAAAACTCATTCTTTTTATTTTAAATTTTTTGGTGAAAATATGCATAACAAAATTCAATCAACAATTTCTACAGGTACATAACAGTGGCAATAGTTACATTCTTTGTATTGCATCACTGTTCTCGCCATCTCTGGTCCATATTGTTTCACCACCATTGACATAGACTCACTGCCCTCTAACTTTTCATGTATGTCTCATAGAACTACTGTTGTCAGTTCCATCTCACAGACAATTCTTTAAAAGTTCTCAATGTTCATTGCAAATATTCTTTCCTAATTGAGCTAAATTGTTGTTCATTTAAAGAAGACTTTTGGACATAATTTTGGTGCAAGTTTTAATGTTTGTCTCAGGGCAATAGATTCAGGATTCCCAAGTCTCAGTAGGTCCATTAAGTCTGGTTTTCACAAGAATTTTAAACTCTCTTCCACATTTTGCCTCCTATTGATCAAAACCCATCTATTATGTCTTCAATCAAAATGTTCAGTAATGGTAGACAGGCGCTATTCAGCTTATTTTGTTTTGAAGTTGCCTCTTAATTGTCACGTTCCCCAGCTTTTATCCTCAGATCTCTGCATGTGCTCTTCCTGAACAGTCTTACCTAAACTTTAGTTACCACTGATGAATTCCAGCTGCCTGTCACTGGCCCAGATCTCTCTCCTAAGATCCAAACATTAGCTACAACAACCAACTGATAATTTCTACCTAAGTGCCCTTTAGATGTTCTCAATATGTCCCAAATTGAAGAAGATGCCTCAGTATCTCCCAATTAGACTCTCTTCCTTTATTTCCTCTTTGTTTAATGAAATCAAGGTAATTGCATTGGCTAGTGTAGAAATAAAAAGCTCTCCTGGAATTCACCCATCTCCCTTACTTCCCACATCACTCCCTAATTCTTGTAGAGTCCAATCTCTTTAATGTCATTCACATTCATTCCTTTTCTCCCTTCTTTCTGCTTCTATATCCATTTTAACTCTTCTAATTGCTGCAGGTGCTACTGGTCTTGCCACTAAACTAGCCTTCTGCCACTCGTCTTGCACAGACTGCCATGGTGATTTTCCTGCACTGCAAATCTGCTGCCCATTTCCCTGTCAGAAACCCTCAATAATTTCTTCTGACTTGGAGGATAGTGATCAAAGTCCTGAGCTTCACATGCAAGGCTCATCATGATCTGACCCCTGCCTGTCTCTCTCTTCTCATCTCTCACTGTTATTCCATGTATATCTTAGCTGCAGTCATACTAAAAGTTTACAGTTATCCCAGTATGTCCTATGTCAAGCTGTGCGTACACTTTTGACATTCTTCTTGCTGACTGAGAAATGGCTTTTCTTTCTTTCTTTCTTTTTTTTCTTTCTGTTTTATGATTGTGTAAACTCCTACAGCATTGTTTGCTTCCCTACTGTCTTGTTTGGTTTCAGTATACTTCCCTTTGGTCCTCATAGCACCTTGTACCTACCAATATTTCATGCTTACCAAACTGTGCCTGTAATGGTATTTTTATTTTTCTGTTTCCTTTGGTGAATTGTAAGTATCTTGAGGACAAGAATTTTATTGTATTTTTATTTGAATCTTTAGTGCTTAACAGTTCTTCACATACAGTAGGCTTACAATAGTTTTTTTTTATTTGGTCTGGATGAAAAAATATTTGAAGAAAAATTATTTGTCTCAGTTTGGCCAATCTTTAGACACCAGGATTTCTGAAGTTGTTAAAAAAAATAAAGCATCAAAAGAAGTATAAGCTACGTTCATATAGACAGCTTTGTACTTTTTGAGGATTTTGTCTATTTTGATTTTATCTTTTTTTTGGAGGGTACTTCCTCTAAACTTTTAAAATTCAGGAGGAACCTAAATGTCCCTATGAAGGAATCAACTTGCTCTCACTAGAAGTGTACAAGCACAGGAGGGGCCCCACATGTTAGGGCTGCTATAGGGGAAATCCAAGTTAGGAGGCTTGACCAGATAATCCCCAAATATCTTTTCAGTCTTATTTCATATAACATGCTCTTCAGTTGATTCTGATTCATAGAAACCCTATAGATCAGAGTAGAACTGTTCCATAGCGTTTCCAAGGAGTGGGTGGTAGATTTGAACTACTGACCTTTCAAGCTCTTAACCACTGCATCACCAACACTCCCCTTTATACTCTTATTCATCTATTACTCTAAACCCAGAAATTATCATAATTTCATTGCCTTAATTAATGACAGCTTCTTTTTTATTCTCTTGTTTTTTTCTGCATCTTATAAACTGATAATATTAAAAAACACAATAACTTAAATCCACAGGTATTTCAAACTCAGCAACAATTTGTAATTCCATTTAAAATGAGTATGAAAAATACAAATCCAAAGAAGAAGCTTAGAACTACTGCCGAAATAGCTGTACTACACATTTGAATTTAGTATGTCTAAAATGAAAACTTTCTGAACAAAGGATGTGTTTGGCAGTTTCATGTTCATAAACTAAAACAGAAACTTAAAGGTTATAAAAACTAGTCAAATTTGAAGAATATTTTCTTCTTTCCCTTGAATTTCTATTTTTCCTACTTTTCTCCTTAAGTAGAAAAAATAAACTTCCCTCTCCCCATGACTTTAAAAATAATTTTAGATCTGAGGCCTTGTGATATAAATCTCCAGAATTCTGAGATTTTATGGGCAGAGAAAAGTCTCCCTACTAGTTCCACCAGTAGCTGTGTGATCTTGAGCAAGTTAATTAAACTCATTGCATTTTATAATCTGTTAAAGAATGTGAATGTATTTGCTTCATAGAGTTATTGTCACCTTTCAGTGAGAATGGTGCCTGGCACATAGTATGTAGTCAGTAAATGCTACCTGTCATTGTTATTATTGATATTTCTGGAGGGTCGTGATGTCTAGACTTTCAAAGAGAAAACATCTTGACTCCTAAATAATACTCTTCTCAGTTTGTTTGTTTCTCATTTATTTTTATCACTACCATTGTCTCCATTGTCTCTTTTTTGGTGTTATTTCTTTCCCTTTATGCTCTTCCTTTCATGACTTACCTCCTGCCTTTTTTATATTAATAAATCTGTGTTGATTCTCTGATTCCCTCCGCTTATGGATTCATATTTACATTTTATCATCTTGTTCTCTCTTTATGCAGCGGATCATGTGTCAGTTTATGCCATGTTTGCACAAACACATAGTCCATCAGGGGAGTATATGTTCGAGCTTGATGAGGATGAGCAGTTCTACGTGGACCTGGACAAGAAGGAGACTGTCTGGCACCTGCCAGAGTTTGGCCGAGCCTTTTCCTTTGAGGCTCAGGGTGGGCTGGAAAACATTGCTATAAGCAAGAGTAACTTGAAGATCATGATGCAGCGTTCAAACCACACCCAAGCCACCAATGGTACTGCTTATCTCTGCTTCTTCCTTGTTAGCTCTACTGGGAAGGGATGAGAGGGTTGCTCTGCTATGCACAGAACAGGAGACTCAGATATCCACTGCTGAGTGGTCATCTTTACCTGGGTGCCCATGGGTTTAGTGCAGTATAGCTAAGAGTTTGGATCATCCTTATTACTCAAGAGACAGGTTGAGCTGAATGAGGTTAGTTAGTGGAATGAGACTCTTGGCACTGCATCACAATCCTGAGATAGATGATACCCCAAAGTTGTAGCCCTAATATACATCACAAAACACGGGACTCACCAGATCCTGTCTCCCTTCAGAGGCCCCTGAGGTGACTGTGTTTCCTAAGGAGACTGTGGAGCTGGGCCAGCCCAACACCCTCATCTGCCACATCGACAAGTTTTTCCCTCCAGTGCTCAATGTCACATGGCTGCGCAATGGCCTACCAGTCACTGAGGGTGTTGGCGAGAGCATCTTCCTGCCCAAAACAGACTATACATTCTACAAGTTCCACTACCTGACCTTCGTGCCCTCGACAGAGGACGTCTATGACTGCAAGGTGGAGCACTGGGGCCTAGAGGAGCCTCTCCTCAAGCACTGGGGTATGGAGCCTCTTTCCCTCTCAGTGATGTCACTTGTGCCCTCTTCACTGCTGCTAACTAGTACCCTCACCATCTGCTTTCACCACTCACCCAGTCTCAATCTTCTCCCTACCCTAATATGCCGTTGGATGGTCTATAACCTTCGAAGCCCACACACATCCTAGGCCAGTCCCACACCTCACTGCACCTTCTGATGCCATCTCTTCCTTCTTCCCCCAGAGGCCCAGGAGCCAAGCCAGTTACCAGAGGCAACAGAGACTGTGGTGTGTGCTCTAGGCCTGGCAGTGGGCCTGGTGGGCATCACTGCTGGCACCGTCCTCATCATAAAGGCTCTGCGTTCCAGTAGTGACCCTCGGAACCGGGGACCTCTGTGAGTTATTCTGGGGTGGGGATCTTAGGATATAGTCAGAAGGAAAGAGGAAAGAGCCTAGAATCTTTAATACATAATAAAGGGAAGAAGGATTCAATTTGATAAGGGTACACTCATCTCTTAACAGGTTAAAAGCATTGAGTTGCATCACAACAACAATAGCAACAAGTTACTGAGTATTTAATACAAGTTAGACACTATTCTCAGTGCTTTGCATTTACTAACTAATTTTATCTTCACAATTCCTCTGTGAGGTAGGTGCTATTATTGTCACTATTTTACATGTGAGAGCTATTAGGCACAGAGACATTAAGCAATTTGACTAAGGTTACACAGCCAGGAGGCAGAGGATCTGTCTTTTAAACCCAGAAAGTCTGGATCTAACCACCATTCTATGAAAAAATGCTTAACCACCGTTCTATGAAAAAAACAAACCAAACCTGTTGCCATTGAGTTGATTCTGATTCTTAGCAATCCTAATCCATACCAAAAAACAAACCCTTACCTACAAGTCAATTCTGACTTGTAGAGATCCTATACCCCCTCTTTATTTTATGAAAAGAAAGAGTAAGATAGTGGAGCCAGATACATCTGTCAGTACACAATTGTCACACAGTGTCATTGGTGCTTAATAAGGAGTTTGGTTGCTATCTCTACTAAATATTACTTGCACTCACTGAATGGCAAAGATCACACATAAACGCTCCTTTGTGGTTCTTCATTTCCTGTTTATCATGGTACTTAATACATTTAATGTATTTATCTGTTTTTATAGTTCTCTTTCCTTTGTAATCTTTGCGATGATGAGACCACATCTTATTCATTATTATTTATATTAATTTTTATGCTATGCCTCAAGAGAAAGGATTAAGTCAGTCATACTCCCCACACTATCAGCGTTGGTACCTGCAAGTTCTCCTTATTGACTTGCTCCCTTCTATCCCCAGTCCCCACTGCTGTATCTAACTTCTTAATCTAGCCTGTAGGTAGACATTCTAATAGATTGGATGAGTGTCCTTTTACTTGTATATATCCTTGTATAGCATATACTGTTGTTTAGTGTACATGTATTTTTAATTAACCAAAGTCATGTCATGTCATATCATATATCATATTTCTAATTATGTAATCTTCTCTGTTGCTTCCAATTGGTTCATAGAATCTTACTGTGCACAGTGTCCACTTATCTATATTTCCTCTGGAATATCAGGAGTGCCTCTAGTTTTTCACTATTGCAAACAGTGCTATCGTCCCCTAGGGATCTGAATCTCTGGAATTTGTATACCCTAGAGAGGTGTTGCAGGGTTACTGGGGATATTGACAAACCAAACCTACTGCCGTCAAGTCAATTCCAGCTCATTAACAACCCTATAGGACAGAGTAGAAGAACTTCTTCATGGGGTTTCCAAGGAGCACCTGCTGGATTCAAACTGCCAACTTTTTCGTTATCAGATGTTGCGCTTAACCATTACTGCCACCAGGATTTCCATCACTAGGGATGCAACTCCTTAATTTGACTAAACACTGCCCAGCAGCTCATCAGAATGACTACACTAACATAAATTTCCTCCAGCAGTACCTGAAATTTTCTGCAACTCCTAAATCTACAACAACATTAAACATTATCCTATTTTCTAATTTTTGCCGATTTCATGTACATAAAGTAATATATTATTGCTGTTTTAATTTGCATTTCTTTAGTTACTTATAGCTGAACTGTCTTCTATGTTTGTTAGCTACTTTGAATTCTTAATCTGTAAATTGCTGGTTCATATCCTTTGCCACAGTTTTCTACTGTGAATTCTTTTTCTTACTGATTTGCAGGCTTTCCTGTACAGTCTTGCTAATAGGCCCTTGTCAGTTTTAAGCACTAAAAATGCTTACTTCCGATCCGACTTCTGTTACCTTCCTCCTTGGATTCCTTTGTTGAATAGAAATCCTTAATATTTTGTAGTAAAACTCATCAGTGTTTTTCTTTTATGCTTTTATTTTGGAGGTATTTGTGTAAGAAGTTCTTTAACATGGTGAGGTCTCGAAGATACTCTTTTACAATTATATTTTGTAGTTTTAAATTTCACATTTTCTACTTCAGTTCATCTTGATGCACCCTTGTAGTCCATGTTAAATGAAGATTATGTTTTCTTTTTCTCCATATAGTGGACCAGTTTTCCCAACATCTAAGTGGTTCACCTTTCTCTAAGGTTTCTGATGGCCCTTCTATTACATATATAATGAGCCTGTATTTGCTTATTCCATCCAGCTATTTATCAATCCTTGTACAAGTACACTAATGCTGTGACTACTATGACTTTGATGTATGTCTTAGTACCTACTATGACAAGTTTCCTCTCTTTTTCTTTTTGTTGTTGATTTAGCTATTCAGGCTAATTCTTTATTTCATATGAATTTTAAATAGTTTGCCACATTTCTCAAAAATTCTATTTGAAATATTTATTATGATAGTATCAATTATAGATTAATTTGGAAAAAATCATATATTTATAATATTAAATATTAAACATGTAATGACTCCTTAGATATTTTATTATATCTTTTAATAGAAAAGTATTATGGAAGACTCATGGAAGATGCTTTTAAAATCTTTTGTATTCTTCATTCAGATAATTCCTAAGCTTTTATACTATTTGTTACTATTAATGGTATCAGATTCAGAATGTTAATAAACTTAAGGGTGCATGAGAAAATGAGCCCCAGAGTGGAGGAGTCCTGGGTATCAGAGAACTACTGTTGACTACTCCCTATACTCGTTTTTTATCAGCTCTCCATTCTACTACAGCTTTATTTTTAGGCTGCTATTATCCTGCCAACACTCATCAGCTTGGCTTGCTGCTGGTTTTTGTCTTACAAAGACACTAAGACAGACTGTGATTTTGTCAAGTCAATGTTAGAATGAGAAGAGAGGAAGACTTAAAAAGTCTCTACTAACAAGTCTTGCCACTATTGCATCTAGCCACAAGCCAAACCAGGCTCTGGCCCCCATGTTCCCTAACTCCTTGCCCATGTATCCTAAATCACAATGACCTTTGACCTGTCCAGATGTATCTCATAGTTTTTATGTTGGTTCTTCAGATCCAGGCTTTCTTTGTTCTTTCATAATTTTCCTATACAGAATTCTGATGAGGGAGGAGAAAACCAGAAATTCTTGTTAGTTGGTCATCTTGTCATGAATCAGAAACACTCTCTTTATCATCTTTGTACTTGTAAAGTGTAGTATGTGGCCTTTGTTACACAGCAGTTTCTCAACAAATTTCTGTTGGGTCATTTAGTATATTATTAATTCATTTAATACACATTTCTTGAATACTTACCTTGTCCCAGGCTCTTTTCTGGATGCAGAAAATACAATGATAAACAAATATTTCCTGTGGCCAGGGAGTACAAGAAGAAAAGATTGTTGGAATAAAGTATAGCAAATGTTGGAAACCCTGGTAGTGTAGCGGTTAACTGCTATGGCTGAGAATCAAAAGGTTGGCAGTTTCAATCCACTGGGCACTCCTTGGAAACCCTATGCGGCATTACTGCTCTGTCCTATAAGGTAACTGTTTTAGTGAGCTAGTGCTGCTCTAACAGAAATATCACGAGTGGATGATTAACAGAAATACCATGAGTGGATGACTTTAGCAAAGAAAAGTTTATACTTGCGCAGTCCAGTAGGTTACAAGTCTGAATTCAGGGTGTCAACTTCAGAGGAAGGGCTTTCCCTCTGTTAGCTCTGGAGGAAAAGTCCTTGTGTTGCATCAGTCTTTGGTCAGGGAGCATCCTAGCACAGGAACCTCAGGTCTGAAGGACATGATTTTCTCCTGGTGCTGATTTCTTGAGGTATGAGTTTCCCAATTCTCTGCTTGTTTTTCTCTCTTTTTATCTCCTGTGGGATGAAAGACTAGAAAGTGGTACAAGCCAACTCCAGGGAAACTCCCTTAGCCAGGATGTTGCAGTCCCATCCTAATCCTCTTTTAATAGAATCTTCCTGTCTATTAGACACAGGCCGAGATTAAGATGTATAGCATAGGAAAATCATAAAACACTGGGAATAACAACCCAGCCAAATGGGTACAGACATTCTTGGAGGGACACAGTTCAATCCATAACATTCAAAATGGATTCAATGGCAATGGATTTGGTTTTGGATATGGCAAGTGTTATAATAAAAGTGTTGGCTGGAGCTGGCAGCACAGAGAAGGTACAATCACAGGGACTGGGCAAGGTTGGAAAAGCCCTCTCTTAAAAGTAAATGCACAAATCTTGAGGAATAAATACTTCACAATCAGGAAAACAAAAGAAAGACATTCCCTACAGAAGGAAAAATGTATGTAAATAAACAGCAACTTAAAAGAACATGATCCTGTATAAGGAGGTCATTGTAACTGCAAACAGAATGCACACTGGGACATGACAGAAGACTGAACAGGTAGGCATGGAATATTTGATAAGACCTTATGTTTCATGTAGGCTCTGAAAGTTATTTATGCTGAAAGTAATTGTGGAACCATTAAAAGATTTTAAGCAGGACTATGACACATTATAGTAGGGTACTTACTATGTACTGGGAACAGTTGCAAAATTTTATACCTATAGTGCCATTTGATTTTCATGATAATCCTTTTAGATAGACACTGCTATTATTCCTGTTTACAAAGAGAATATTGATTTTAAAACTTAATAGCTTCCACAGAATCACAGACTAGTAATTGGTGAAACTGGGAATAGAATTTGACAGGCTGGCAGGAAATTAGTAGTACAGACATGGATATCTTGATCAGATTTACACATAAAGTGATGAATCTGGTAGAAATACAAAGACCAGTTTGAGTGAAAAATAATAAGATATTAATTACGATAATGACAGAATGTATGTAAAAGAGAAGACAGATTTGAGGAGATAGATCCGAGACGGAATCTGCAGTCTTGTTCACCAACTAGTCACCAACTCTTGTTCAGGTGATGAACTGACTGATGGTGACAGTTAGCTAAGACAGTGACTATAAAGGTAGAGGTGGCCTTAGGGGACAGAATGAAGAACTTAGTTTAGACATATCGGGTTGGAGTTCTGTTAGACAACTAAATACGGAGTTTTGTGAACAGTTGAAAATGTGTATAATATTAAATGGAGAGAGTTGAAAGCTGGAAATAATGTCAGTGATCTATATATAGGTAGGTAACAGTTGAAGGTAAGAGATTGTCCAAAGGGATGTTTCAGAATGAGAAGAACCTTGAAGAATGCTAGATTTTAAGGGGAATTGCAGAAAGCAGGGCTGGGACCAGTAAGGCACTTACCTTAGGTATAAAACTTAGGAACCACCAAAAAAAACTCAGTAATCAGGATAAATGTTATTTTCACACAATATTCTTAAAAATTAAAATTGATGAAAAAGTCCAGTATCAACAGAATACTCATAATAGAAGTAATCAAAGAAAACTGAGAGGAGGCAGAAAGGCTGAAGAATTGGAAACATGTTATTACATAAGCCAAGGCTGTCAAGAATTTCAGAAAGGAGAAGGTATTCAGTTCTATCAGAGAATCAACAGAGATTAGCTGAGAAAATACCGGCTGATTTTCAGAATCCCTTCAAAGAGCAGTTTTATACACGTGACCAACTAGCCTTCCTTTGTTGCTGTCGTACCACAGTTTAGCTTATTCTGTGGCCTCAGTCATGTGGCCACTTCCCTTCTCAGAATATTTTGAAGACTTGTAGCATTTACAGTGTCCCCCCAGATCAACTTGGGGTGGAGGCAAAATTCTATCACTTTAGGACTCTACTTGACCCCTCACTGCTGCTCACCTGGAGGACAATGGCAAGTGCAGGAATGACTGGCTAATCCTTGGGGCCTGGACTGGGCAGGGACAAGAGAGGGAGCAGGTATAAAAGGAGTGAGGAAGGTGGGCCTGAGCTTGGAGTCCTGAACTCAGGGATGACGACAATGTTTATCTCGCTGCAGGTGACAAGAATGGAGTAAAAGAAGATGAACTCAGAGATATCTGAACTCCAGTCACCCTACAAACTCAAGTCCCAGCTTCCTTTCTCAATTTTTTGTGCACTCGACGGCACTTGGCTTGGCTACCCAGTGACTGACCTACTTTTTGAACCTTTTAAGTCCTGTCCTGTTTTACTACCTTAAAGCTCCAAGTTCCAGCAAAGTTCCTGGCAGGTAGACAGTAATCAACAAATGCTGATATTTCTGTAGCACTGCTATGGGACATAATTCCCTTGCTGGTGCCTCTGAAGAACCATTTTGTGACCCCTTCTTGAGAATTCCCTGAAACCAATAAATTCTTCAATATTTCATTGTTCAGTGACTCTGTGTTCTTCTTGCTGAGAGTCTAGGAATAATTGACTTGAGAACCTGGTAAGGTGTCCTTACCAGGGTTAAATTTGTATATAGGCTGAGCAGGACTCAGTTACTCTGGTTGCCTGTTGAAGCTTCCAGGCCTCTCTGCCACCTTTGTTTTTGTCTAAACTTTGTGCGGTCAATTTATACATTTATTTCCTTGACTAGTTAGATGCTACATGGACATGAAGCACTTTTCTGTTACTTGTCATGAACTCAACTTCTTGAAGTTTCACGGAAGATCTTCAGAGTTAGTAAATTTGGAGACTAAATCTGGCCCACTACATCCTTCATAATTTAACATGCTTTCATTCTAGATCTTCCTTCACATTGATTAGCTTTTATTCTTGTCTACAACCTTGTAATCTTTTTGTGTCCTTCCCCCATGGTCCTAATTACTTTATTTGGCTTTTATAGCCCTTCTCTATTCTCTTTGTCTTTTCCCTTAGAGACAAGAATTTAAAGGCAAAATGAAGTCTTTCCAGTGTTGCACTTCAAGGTCTGTGTCTGCAATCTTTTCAGTACCTTAGGATTAATAAAAATGTCTAGGTCAAAGACGAGCAGGTGGATGCAAGGGAGGGCTAATAAGTAAAAAAAAAAAAAAAAAAAAAAAAAAACGTCAGCAGGAAAGAGTTAGAAGAGAAGGTTCTTTTTTTGGTTCATAAGAGCTTCTGAACAAATTATAACAACTGCAACAAAGCTGGAGGGGGAAGAATCTGATTTCTAAAGTTGTCACATAATATTTTACATATCAAGTTTTCAACAAAACTTATAAGACGTGCAAAGAAGTGAGAAAGTATAACCCTTTCACAGAAAAAAAAAAAACAACTGTCTTTTAATAACCCTGGAAGGTAAATTCATTAGACAACTGCATTACTGTTCTAGACATGCTCAGAGAACTAAAGGCAGCCATGTTTAAAGACGTAAAAGAAAAGAGGAAGATGATATCTCACCAAATAGAATAGACTTAGGGATCACAGAAAGAACCAAACAGAAATTCTGGAATTAACAAACTGAAGTACCTGAGGTGAAAACTTCATTAAAGGAGCTAAGCAACAGATTTGAATGGGTACAAGAAAGAATCAGCAAGCTTGAACATAGGTTAATGGAGATTATCCAGTGTGAGGAACAAAAAAAGAAGAAGAAATGAGCAAGGTCTCAGACATGTGTGACACTATCAAGTATATTAACATGTAATGCGGGTTCCATAAGAAACGAGAGAGAAAGCACCAGAAACGATGTTTGAAGAAGTATCGACTAACTGCAAATTAGAGGAAAATATTGATCTACGTACCTGAGAATCTTAGTGGACTCTATGTAGGATAAACTCAAAGAGTTTGTAATTAAATCGTGGAAACTGAAAAACTAAGAAAGACTCTGAAAAGCAGCCAGAGGAAAGTGCCTCATAACATACAAAGGAGACTCAACAAAATGAATAGCTGTTTTTCATCAGAAGCCATGGAGGCTAGAAGGCAGTTGGATGACATATTCAAAGTACTGGAAAACAAAATAAAATTGTCACACGAGACTTCTGTATCTGGCTATATTCTTCTTTTGACTATTCTACAAAAATTAAGGAAAAATCCAGACATTCTCAGATAAACAGAAACCAAGAGAATTCGTTGCTAGCAAATCCTACCAAAATCATTTCAGACCAAAATGAAAGGACACTAGACAGTAACTCAGATCCACTTGAAGAAATAGAGCCCTGGAAAAGGTAACTGCAATTGATAAATATAAAGTATAGCATAAGTGTGCTTTTGTTTGACATTTTTACTCATGTCTTACTTAAAAGTCACCTGCTTAAAACAATAATTATAAATATGTGTTGATATGCACAAATGTATAATGGTGTAATTCTTATTATAACATCAGCACAATGGAGGAAGGGAGTGGCACTACATAGAAACAAAGTTTTTGTAAACTATTAAAATTAAGTTGATAATAATCCAAGCTAGGTTGTTGTATGTGAAGATATTAATTGTAATTCCCAAGACAATTATTAAGAAAACAACTCAAGAACATATCGTAAAAATAAATGACAATATCTGTTTATTAGAAAATATTTAACACAACAGAAAGCGTAATGGGGGAAGAGAGGAACACAAACAACATAAGACAAATAGAAAAGAAATTTTTTAAAATGACAAGTGTAAGAATAACTTCTGAGTCATCATATTAAATGTAAATGGTTTAAACATTCCAAATATAAGACAGAGATGGGCAAAATGGATAAAAGAAACATAATTTAACTATATTTTTGTCTACAAGAGACACACTTTAGATTCAAAGGCATGAATAGGTTGGAAGTAAAAGGTCGAAAAAGATACATGATATGAATAGTAACCAAAAGAGAGGTGGATTCACTACACTAAAACCAGACAAAATAGACTTTAACACAATTTTTTTATTATCAATAAAATATTATTTTTAAAGGGTAAAAGGTCCAATCAATCATTCCTAAACACACATGCAATCAACAGCAGAAAGCCAAAATACATAGGGAAAAAACTGACAGAATCAAAGGGAAAATGGGCAATTCAGTAATAAATAATAGTGGTAGATTTTAATACCAGATTTCCAGCAATAGATGATTAGGACATAAAATCGATATGGAAATAGAAGAGTTGGACAATAACAAAGCAACTAGGCCTAACGGATATCTATATAGTACTCCACCCAATAACAGCAGAATGCATGTTCTAAAGTATACCTGGAAATTTTTCCTGGATAAATCGTATGTTAGGCCATAAGAAAAAATATCAGTGAATGTAAATGAATTTAAATCATACACACTTTTTCAAACACAGTGGGATGAAGCTAGACACTAGCAACAAGGAGGAAGAAAACTGAAAATTCATAAATATGTGGAAATTAAAAAACATACTTTCAATAACTAATGATTAAAGAAGAATTTCAAAGAACATTACAAAATATTTTAAGATAAATGAAAACAAAGACATAGTTTACCATAACTTTTGGGATATAGCAAAAGCAGTGCTCAGAGGAAAATTTATAGCTATAAATGTCTACATCGAGAAAAAAAACCTTTCAAATAAATAACTTAACCTTTCACCTTAAGAAGGTAGAAAAACAAAAAATAAGAGGAAATTAAACCTAAAGCAAGCAGAATGAAAGGAAATAATTAATATTACAGTGAAAATAAATACAGAAGAGGAGGACACTAGACAGAATTAGCAAACCCAAAAGTTGGTTTTTCGAAAAGATCAACAAAACTGATAAGCCTCCAGCTACTAATCAAGAAAAAAGACTCTTACTACTAAGAAATGAAAGAGGGGAGATTACTACCAAGTTTACAGAAAGAAAAAGGATTATAAGAGAGTGCTATAATAATTTGCATGGTCATACATTATGTAACAGATGAAATGAACAAATTCCTAGAAAGACCCAAACTATCAAATTGATTGACAGAAAATATGCACAGACCTATATGAGGGTATAGCAAATCCCCTTTTTTCACTTCTTAGTTCTGATACCAGCTTCCCATGAAGTACTTCCGTCTCTGACCTTAGTCATCTGAAGCTGGATTAGATCTCATAAGTTAAAAAGACACCATCCTTCAGACTTATAAGTCAGCCCAAGACCAGATACCAGCTGCCAATAATGCTTCTGACCTGCTGTTGATAAATTCAGGGTCCTCCAGCTACCCCTTCAGGATGACAACCACAGGCTTGGGGGCTATCATTTCTGACCTGCTGGCCACAAAACGTGGCATTTCCTCTGTCTCTCCAGGATACCAACTGTAAGCTCAGGGGTTCCCAGATCCCCTTACTTCTGACCTGCTTGCTCCCACTACTTCTTTGGCTTTGATAACTTGTTGGAATGGTTCATAGAATTCATGGGAAGTGCTATGCTTAAGACTACAGTTTTATTATAAGAAATACAAAGCACGATCAGAATAAATAAGAGATGCATAAGGTAAGGTCTGGAAGGGTTCTAAATGCGCAGCTTCTGTGTTTCAAAAAGTGACAGGCAGTTTTCCATAATAGCAGATGTTTTGCCAACTAGAAAGGCCCAGAAGATTCAGTGTCCAGAGACATTATTGAGGATCTTATTACATAACTAAAACTGCAGCCCCTGTCCCCTGAGGTCAACCGGTATCACAAGGTGAACATGAGGTGTTACACAGTGGGTCTTTCTAGCCTGGTAGGTCCTCACCTCCAAATCACCTCACCACCTCACCTAACCTGTTAGTTGTGTGTGACCTGGAATCCTTATTGAAGATGCTTCATTTCCAAGGTTTTTTGAGTGATTATTTTTCAAGACTTAAAGATAAAAACCAAATTCTTTGGGTACAGTTAATGTAAGTCTCACAACCTATAGCAAGTAAACAGATTAATAGTCAACATACTTACTATTAAGAAATCCCAGAATGCTCTCTGAGGACCAAAACGACATGGGGGAAAGACAACTGAGAAGACAGAGAGACCCACATGTGTGGGTGCCTACGTCAACTTGGGGCCAGAAGAACCAGATGGTGCCCGGCCACCACCTGTGACAGCCGCGATGGAGCTCACAAAGTTGAGTCTCACTGGCAACACAAGAATGAAAAGGGGTGTACCTGAGATCTCCACTGAAAGACCACAATTGATGGTCCAGTTGCTTCGGGGTTCCCCTAGGAGCATGGCCCCTGGCCCTGATGCTGCCATTGCCCATAAATCATTATGAAGGTCCACTTTTTGAACACAAATGGATTGGACTTGGCGATGCAGAGAGACCACATATTGGATACTCTTTATGGTTCTATGCGTCTATAGGATATCATCCTGTGGACCTCTGGCTGGAGTAAGGGGTGTGGGTGGAGAGGAAGGGAAAGTAAATTGTTGGGAAGATGAGATGTGTGGGGAGCAGAGAGGGATAACTTGCTGTCACTGGGCAGGGAGAGCAGTGGAAGCGGCATATATGTGGGCAAATTTATATGGGAATGTACATTTTCACTCAATCATAATTAAAAAAAAAAAAGAAATCCCAGAACAAGATAACTTCATTAATGAATTCTATCAAATCATTTAAAGAATTAACACCAATTGTCATGGATTGAATTATGTCCTCCCAAAACTGTGTGTAGCAATTTTGTAGTATCGTGTGATTGCCCTCCACTTTGTGATTTTCCTATACTGTAAATCCTAATCTCTGCCTCTGGTTAATAGACTGCATTATGTTAGGGTATTAGGGTGGGAATGCAACATTCTCCCTAAGGTCACCTCCCTGTGTACCACTTTTTATCCTTTCATCCTACAAAATATAAATGGAAAGGGAAGCAAGCAGAGAGCTGGGGACCTCATACCAACAGGAAAGCAGAACCAAGAGCAGAATGCATCCTTCAGATGTGGAGTTCCATTGCCAAGATGCTCTCAAGCCAAAGAAGGACTGATGCAGCACAAGGACCTTCTTCCAGAGCTGACAGAGAGTGAAAGCCTTCCCCTGGAGTTAATACTCTGAATTCGGACTTGTAGCCTGCTATGTAAGAAAAAACTTTTCTTTGTTAAAGTCATCTAATTATGGTATTTCTGTTAGAGCAGTACCAGATAACTAAGACACCAATGCTTTGAAAACTTTTCAAAAAAGTAAAAGAGTGGGGAATACTTCCCACATCCCATTCTATGAAGACAGTATTATTCTGAAACTAAAACTGGACAAAGATCACAAAAAAAGAAGACCACAGGCCCATATCCCTTATAAATATAAATGTACAGCTTCTGAACAAAATATCAACCAACTAAATCCATCTATATGTTAAAAGGATTATTTACTATGACCAAGAGGGATTTGCCCCCGGAATGCAAGGCTGTTCAATGAGAGACAAACGCTCTGTTGTGCCTTAACTGTGGTGCAAATCTATGACGTACCATCAGTACCCAATTTCCGGATAACCAGGAGGCCATTAGAGAAAGCTTGTCAATAATAGGGCTTGCTCCATTTCTATCACATTCTTATGGTCAAAACCTAAGCACACAGTAGCACACGGAAAAGAGTTTTTATCACTTACAACAATCAAATACTATGTAACAGCCCTTCTGGCTGAAGAATTTTCCAGATGGAGATGATGACTTTTTCACGTACACCCCACTTTGTGTCTTAAGTGATAGACTCAAACAGGACAGCTATGCCAGGACTGCCAATTAAGTTCATGAACTCATCCTAGACACTATGATCAACTTCAAAGTTATCCCCATGGGAAGCTGTGCACTGATGCCAGCATGGAGTCCAGTCTTCAAAACAACTTTGGAAATCTTTTTCTGGAATGGCCATCAGAGTTGTCATTATATTACCCTTGATGTCCTGAATGTCGTCAAAATGTCTTCCTTTCAGCATTTCATTTATCTCTGGGTAAAGAAAAAAGTCACTGGGGGCCAGATCAGGTGAGTAGGTACAGTTGTTTGTTTACTGACTAAAAATTCCCTCACAGACAACTATGCAATTAAGTTTGCAAACTTGCAACCTTACCACTGTGTACAATGGGCATTCCAGAAAAAGTTCCAAAATTGCTTAGAAGTGTGCACTAAGCACTAGCATTGGTGCATAGCTTCCCAAGGAACGTACTTTGAAGGTGACTGTAGTGATATTCAGCAATGAGGTATACAGCACTTAGAACAATTAAATTAGCAGACTTAATGGTTAGACCTTATATGACAGATCAGTCCTTCACCGGCTCTGGCTTCTGGAAAGTGCCCTTGTGGATACTGATTCTTCCACACCTATCCTCCATCTGGCGTCATGACTGAGAAATACAGTTGAAGTCTACCTCCTGCCAATCTTGCCATGGCCAGGTAGGATCACCTAGTTAGATTATAAGCTTAATGCCACACAAACTTCTTAGTAGCATAATAGCTGAGACAGAGAAACCCCTCCCCCTAGATATTTTATACCTACCCCTACCCTGTATGATCCATTACTTTGAGATTTTTTTTCCATCTAACTATCCAAGGTGGAGGTGCTCAGATACTCTGGCACCTTGCCTGAGGTTGCATCTCTTTTACTTGCCTCTCCCCCTACCCCCTGCCCCCATGACACTTAAAATTTGTCTGTGAGTAGGAGGATGGATAATTTGTTCCAAAGTTCAAAGACACTATTTGGGGGAGGAATGGGGAAGACTACAGCCACCAGGCTTGTCTGTAGGACTGCCTCCTCACATTCAACATGCTAAATTCAAGGAATGTAATATACCACATTACAGAATCAAGACAAAACTCATATGATAATCTCAACAGATTAAGAAAAACAGACAAAATCCAGTAAGTACTCTTTCAAGGAGCCCTGATGGCACAATGGTTAACTGCTCACCTACTAGCTGAAAGACTAGTGGTCCAAACCACCCAGTGACACTGTGGGAGAAAAGGCCTGTTGATCTGCTCCCATAAAATTATAGCCTTGGAAACCCTATGGGACAGTTCTGTGTTCTACAGGATAGCTGTGAGTCAGAATTGACATGACAGTAATGTTTTGTTTGTTTTTACTATAAAACTACAGTAATTAAGACTGTGTAGAACAGACTATAGATCAATTAAACTGAATTGGGAATCCAGAAACAAACTCACCCCTCTAGGTCTACTGATTTTTGACAAGGATTAAAGACCATTCAAAAAGAAAAGTCTTTTCTGCAAAGGGTGCTGAGGTGACTAGATTTCTGCAAAGCCAGACTAAAGATAGAGTTTATGGGTGGCCACCCAGGGTACAAGGCTTAACAGGATGCCAAATTCATAAGTGTCAGAAAATTAATTTCACTGAATTATTATCAAACTGAACTAAATATCCAACAGTTAACATAAGCTTATGTAGATGTTTCCAAACCATGTGTTGTCATGCAGTGTGGCTTAGTGGGATGTGTAAAAGTTTTTGGAGAAAAGATTCTTGTATTTATGACATTAACTACAGTTTTAATCACACATGAAAGTTTCTCTACTACCTTAGGATAGTTCTAGACAATTTATATGGTGTGCATCACAGGCAGGATCGCATGAGGGACCCTGAAAGCAACTTGGACAGAAGTAGATGCATCACTGAACTGTTGCACCAGCCAGGTGGTAGAAGCTATCAGGAAATATTATTTGACATGGGTGTGTGTGCTTCAAGGTCTATTATTAGTCATCACCACCGCCAGTGGCAACAAGTGAACTGTCTCTGTTGTTTCCTACTGTATGATGCCATGGGAAACGAGCACAACTGAAGCAGCCCGTTACATTGGTCACCAGATTCACTTCCTCATTACCAGTTCCATCATGAACTCATCCATGACATAAAAGAATAAGTAGGCTTTTTCTGGTGCTATCATATTAAAAGGCACTAGCAACACCTGGGTATAAGTATATTATCTTCATACTGCCCTAGATACCCACATGTGAAAGAATGAAGTTAAGATTTTACCTCACATTATCTATGCAAATTAACTACAAAGGGATCAAAGACTGAAATGTAAGAGCTGAAACAATAAAATTCCTAGAGGAAAATATACGAGAAAAGCTTCATGACCTTGGATGTGGCAATGAATTCTTAGACATGACACCTAAGCACAAGTAACAACTGAAAAAATGGAGATACTGAACGTCATCAAAATTGAAATAATTTGTGCATTGAAGAATTATACAGAAAAGTGAAAAAAGGCAACCTACAGAGGGAAATATTTGCAAACAATAGATCAGACAAGGGTCTAGTATCCAGGATATTTTTAAAAATTCTTACAACTCAACAACAAAAAGACAAATAATCCAATTTAAAGTTACTTTAAGTAGACCATCCAGTTGTATCCTACTCCTCAGTAAGGGACTTGAGCATAATACTGTAATTGCTTTCTTTATTTGTCTGCCTTCCCTACAAAAACTGTAACATTCTTCAAGGGAGAAAATTTACTATATTCATAGTATCCAGAGCACTGTGTAGTTATGCATGTATAGTGCAACTTGTTAAGTGCCAGGATAGGGTCTCAGCATACGAATTGAATCTGTCCCCCAAAACAGTGTGTTGTAAATCCTAACTTCTATGCCTATAGGGTTGCTATGAGTTGGAATCTACTTGAAGGCAATGGGTTCGATTTTATTTTATTTTTACACCCTTGGTTATAATCCTGTTTGGAAATATGTTGTTTTTGTTATGTTCATGAGAGAGGATTAGTATCGGGAGTGTCTTAAATCAATTTCTTTTGAGGTATAAAAGAGATTAAACAAGCAAGCAAAAGAACCAGAGATAGGGGAACAGAAATGCCAAGCCACATGAAGATCATTCAGTCACAGAAATTGAAAAAGACAAGGTCCTTCCTCCAGAGCTGACAGCAAGAGGAAGTTTTTCCCTAGAGCCGACACCCTGAATTTGGACTTCTAGCCTCCTAAACCATGAGAAAATAAATTTCTGTTTGCTAAAGGTATTCACTTGTGGTGTTTCTGTTACAGCAGTACTAGATAACTAAACCAAAAAAACCAAACCCACTGCTGTCAAGTCAATTGTGAATCATAGTGATGCTATAGACAGAGTAGAACTGTCCTATAAAGTTTCCCAGGAGTGCCTGGTGGATTTGACCTGCCAACCTTCTGATTAGCCATTGTAGCACTTAACTAATATCCCATCAGGGGTTATAGGTAACTAAGGATTTATAGTCTAAATTGCTGGAGAACACAGAAAAACACTCTGACTCTGACTGTAGGTAAAGGCTTTGGTGAACAGGCAAAACTGAGTTCATTCCTGAGGGTAAGCAGGCTCTTGTAACACACACACCCCTAAATTACGTGAATGGAAGAACACTTACTTACCAAATTAACTGGTATAAGGAGTTAGGCTTGGTGATGAAGAGTTCTTCATTGAAAATTCATTCAGTGGTGAATATTCTGGAAGCCATTTTTAAGCACTGTATATAATTAAAGGCAATAGAAAATAAGAGATGATGAGATAGAAGAAATACGTGGTGCTTAAACCAAGATACCAGAGACTAGCTAAACTAAAGTCAGTTCTGGGAGAGAAAGATCGTACTGTGGAAAAATAAAAAATAAGATGCTAAGACAGACAAGCCCAAGTTCCTGGTTACCAGTAGTGCTTAACTACTTTTAGCAGCACGTGAAAACATTCCAATTTCTTTTTGAAATTAGAAGAAATGTCTTCTATTTGCAGGAGGGCAGTGTTAGAGAACATAGATTTGGATTTGTGTAGATGTGAAGAGCTCTGGTGGCACAGTGGTTAACAGCTTGGCTGCTAACTGAAAGGTCAGCAGTTTGAATCCACCAGGTGCCCCTTGGCAACCTTATGGGGCAATTCTACTCTGTCCTATAAGGTTACTATGAGTCAGAATCAACTCCATGGCAACAAGTTTGATTTTCTGGGTTTTGTAGATGTGAAAGAAGCCATGGACAAGTATGAGTTCTCCAAAGCATTGAGCGCTGAGTAAGTAGCAGTAAGCGCTGAGTGAGTGAGGCTTGATGACTTAGCTGTAAGCATAAGAAGAACAGAAAAGACCAAAAATCATTCCTGCTGTGGCTCTGTGGGGCAGATAGGTAGCGTCTGAAGGCCTGTTGAGGGTAAACATTCTCCCTTCCTCCATAGCCTCCACAGTATTTTCGTAAACTCCTTGGTCACCTCAGACAGTCTTTCCTAGATCTGAGACTCCAGTCATCGTGAAATACTGCCCACATGGAGGAGGGGCGTCAGGCTTCTTAGTTGGGTTGGGGGTAAGGAAAAGAAGGAAGAATATCAAAGAAAAATATGGAGATCAATGTATGTGGAAGGTATGAAGAAGTTCTGTTCCTGGGAAATTCCAGTAGATTTCGTTCTCTGTCCAATAGGGAGTGAGTGAGAGGTAATGTCACTAGTTTCTGGCAGACCAGGCTTCTAAGAAGGTCCTGTTGCAAAGATTTGTATAAAAGAAGCTGTGAAGCTGGGTGCTTGGGATCTATAAGGAAGTTATGACAAAAGAAATGAGAGAACCTGAGGCAGTAGCATTAACTGGAGAGGCTGTGGGTGGGGAAATCCCAAGTACAGATGCTGTTGTTCCTCTGTGCTTATCTGGGAAGCCCCTGGCTGGCTCCCAAAAGATAGGACATGGCTGGACTCTGGAGTTTGTCTTCAGAACTGAAAGGAAAACTCAATCAGATTTTGTCAGTTATGAGGAGGAGGAAAAGAAAGCCTCAGTAAACTAAGAGACACCAAGACTAAACTCTTGTGAGACCCTGAAATTTCTTTGGGGATGGAGGGTGTTATGTATCTCTGTACATTAGTCCTCCCTTATCTGTGGTTTGGCTTGGCTATCTGTGGTTATGCTTTCTTCCTTTCAGCTACCAGTGGTCAATGATGATTGAAAGATCCTTAAATTGTGCACAGTTCTGAGTAGCACGATGAAATGTCCTGCCTTCCTGCACTCTCGGGCTCCATCTCACTCCATCTTAGAGCCAGCTTTCTCCTCGTCCTCTCTCGGCAGGAATTGGGAAAACAGAGGTGGTGAGCGTGACCTGCCAGCCTTCCATGGATTAACACTGCCTGCCCAGGGCACACTGGCAGGCATGTATTATGTTTTTTCCTCTACCCAGATACGGCACATCCCTTAGTTAGCACCTGGTGCATTCAAACTGCTGACCAGGTATGTGCCATATCTGTGTATAGGAAAAACATAGAATACGTAGGGTTTGGTAGTATTCAGAGTTTCAGGCTTCCACTGGGGGTTTTGGAACATATCCTGTGGATATATCACGGTGAGCTAGGCCTACACCTGGAGATGACTTCAGAATGTAAAGACACTTATATGGGACATTAAAGACCCCTGAACAAGTTCTCACAGGCCCTTCTTTCACTGCCTTCCCATAGAACAAGTCTCTACTGTTCTGCTCTCCCTTATTACCGCTACCCCACTATCACAAAACGGACAGTTGTGAACAGCATTTGAGGAAAAAAAAGTGGAGGAAATTGAAATTTGTCATTTAAAACATAAATTCCCTGTAACTACCACTCCCCTCACTCATCCTGTCCCTCTTTTCTTTCATATCACCTTGTCTCCCATTTTGGTGAAATGAGCCTTTTTATCTAGGCTTTTGGCTTGGTTCTTCAGAAAATTAGCTTGGGAGATTTTTTTCCCCCATATGTCCTGAGGCATTGCCTCTGCCCTAACTTTCTGTCTCAGAGAGTTTGCTACTTTTGTCCAGATCGATGGACATTTCCTAGTTAAACTATAACTTGACTCTTTTGTCTGATTCTGGGCTGCAGCTTGCCCTATGTGGTTGTGCGCTTTGCGGGGATTGGTCACTAGACTATGGAAATGAAGTAACTACAGACCACACAGAAGAAGTTTCTGTAGCTGCCTATGCAAATGAAGTGTCTGTGGCTTACTGAGAGAAGATTGGTCAGTTTGTGGCTCACTCTGGAAGAGTTGTGCCTTGAAATTGAGAAGGAGTTGTAAATGAGGGTAGCCAACACCACAGAGGTCTTTCAGCTGAAGTAGAAGCAGGAAGAGAAACTTCAGGAAGAAAGGAGAGAGAGAAGGCAAGGGTCCTCCAAATAGAGCTGTAACATGGATCAATGGCAGCAACCCTGAAGACGGTACAAGGCCAAGACAGAACCTGAGCAGCAGAGATGACAGCAACAGAAAGGATGGCCCAGAGGAGCTAGCCCTGAGAAAGCCCGGAGGAAACCATCCATGTGTGGGGGGGGGGTCTGACAGGAGACCTACCCTTAGGAGCCGAGAGGAAGCCTGTCCTAAGAAAGAGATGCCTGTGTGATCAAGTAGTGCTAAGACAGCTGTCTTGCACGAAAGAAGGGAAACTCTGTTTACGTACTTCCTGATCCTGAACCCAAGTTGTAGCCTGTTAATTCTAACTAGTATGCTGTTCCTTTATAAGCTACTTAACTGCAAGTTCTATGTGGCCACAGCAGTAGACTAAACCCAGAAGAGAAGACATAATGCCACAGTAGAGGTGGCTGGTGTCAGAATTAGTAAAAAGGGTGAAGAGTGTAGACATATTTGACCTCCATCTCATCAGGGATCAGCCTTGGGCTGGTGTTGGTTTGCATTATCACCCTTGAAGTTAGGTTCTGATGCTGCTGTAACTAGTAATCTTCATTTTACATACATCAATTATACTTGACTCTGAAGCATTCTTAAACCCCCTACTTTTTATTTCCAGAGAACAAATCTTTGTCCCAGAACAGATGTAAAAGTTTTCAGGGGAGCATTTAATGGGGAGAGAGCTCCATATCATTCTTTTACTTAGAGCTAGATTCTGATTCACAGCAACCCTAGAGGACAGAGTAGAACTACCCTATAGAATTTACAAAGAGCACCTGGAGGATTCAAACTGCTGACTGGTTAGCAGATGTAGCATTTAATCACTATACTACCAAGGTTTCCATTATTTAGAGCTAGATTCTATATAAGGAATAAAAAGACTATGAGGAGGAAATAAAAATTGAGACATTATTCTCTCTTTATGCCCTTGGTCAGGTCAGAACCCAGGGAAGACCTGAACACCTTGAAGAATGGACTTACGCTTTATAAAGTAGACATTAACAGTGATACACACTCTAAAATTGAGTGTGTGAAAATACAGATGGAAATGTAGTGAAGTGTTTACTACATCCTTGAAGAATCAATATTTCTCTTTTTACTTAACGTCTTTTAAACATTCACTTTATTTTTTGTGAAATTATGCAGAGCAAAACATATATCCACTGGACAATTTTTACATGTATGTTTCAAGGACATTGGTTGCATTCATTCATTGGTTACATATTGTCATGGGTTGAATCATGTCTCCAAAAAATATGCGTAGAAATTTGGCTGGGTTGTGATTGTCAGTATTATGCTATTGCCCAACATTTTGTCATTTTATTTATGCTGTATGTTAAAGAGGATTAGGACGGGACTATAAATACTTTCCCAAGGTCATCTTCCTGCTCCATTGTAAAGGGAGTTTTCCTGGAGTGTAGTCTGTACCATCTTTTATCCTACAAAAGATAAAAGGAAAGAGAAGCAAGCAGAGAGTTGGGAACCTCTTACCACCAAGAAAATAACACCAAGAGTAAGGTGCATCCTTCAGACCTGAGGTTCCTGTGCCAAAATGCTCCCTGACCAAAGACTGATGCAACACAAGGAGTTTCCTCCAGCACTAACAAAGAGGTAAAGCCTCCCCCTGGAGTGGACACCCTGAATTAGGACTTGTAACCTACTGGCAGTTCAAATCCACCAGGTGCTCCTTGAATACTCTGGGGGTCAGTTCTACCCTGGCCCCTAGGGTTGCCATGTGTCGGATCCAACTTGACAGCACTTGACTGGTTGGCAACCTACTGGACTGTTTAAGAATAAACTTTTCTTTGCTAAAGCCACCTGCTTCATGATATTTCTGTTAGAGCACTACCAGATGACTAAGACAGGTAGATACATTGTGTTACCATTCTCACTGTCTCTACCCATACTGCTTTATCACCATTAACTTAAACTCTCTGCCCACTAAACTTCTCATCTGTGTTTTAGAGTTACCACCTTCAATTTTATTTCATACAGGTAATTCTTTAAAAAAGCATAATGCTCAAGGCAAGTATTCTTTACTAACTGAGCTAAATTGTTGTTTAGTTTAAAGATGACTTCATGAGTAGTTTCAGTTCGAGCTTTAAAGATTATTTAATGCTGATAGTTTCAGGGGTTTCATAGGTCCAGTAAATCTGAATTTTATAAGAATTTGAAATTCTGTTATGCATTTTTCCTCCTTTTGATTGGGATACATCTATGGGATCCTTGATCAAAATATGATGAATCAATGCTTAGTGTAAGGAAAAAGAAAGTTGAGGTAATGTGAAGACACGATGGCTGGTGTCATGGATTGAATTGTGTCCCCCCAAAAATGTATGAGTTGATTTGACTTGGTTTGGAGTTCTAATATGGTGCCCTTCCTCCCATGTGTTGTGAATCCTGCCTCTGTGATATTGATGATGGAGAATGGTTTGCAGTTGTGTTAGTGAGGCAGGACCCAAGCTACAAGCTTGTGGAATGTAAGGGAGAGAAGTGAGCTGAGGAAGTTGGGAACCTCATACCACCGAGAGAGAAGCACCGAGAGCAGAGCACGTCCTTTGGACCTCAGGTTCCTGTGCCGAGATGCTCTCGCTGGATTTGGACTCAGCCTACCAGACTGTGATAAATTCTCTCACTGAATGGACTTTCAGTTTGTAAATGGATTTGTGGCTTCCCGGACTGAGACAATAAAAGCTTCTCTACATGAAACCTTCCACTCGTGGTATTTTTCTGTTAGAGCAGTACCTGGTGACTAGGACAGCTGGTATATGTGGAAAGACAACATCAGAGATTAGGAATAAAGACGTGATACTGCTGAGATCTCCTGCTGGCCTGATGACAGCATTTGTTGTCAGGGAGGTGAGAAATGAAAGAAAAACCCATGCTTAAAGGGACTGTATATAACCAAAATAAAGGAAGGCATAAAGCACACTGGACAGCCATAGGTAAGGAGAGAAAAGTTTATCACATGATTTAAGGACTTTGGGAATTCCCTGTTTCTTCAGGCACTGTCACCCTATAGGTGTTGTTAGATTTGTTAGAAATTCATCACTTTGGGTGAATATAATTTGTTTATTGTTATACCCACTTAAAATGCAATATTCCTTTTCTGGATTCAAAACATACATTTCTGATTTCTAGGCATATTCAGGACAGCACAGTGAGTAGATAGATAAACATAGAGAAGAGTTACAGTAAGATGGAGCATGAATCACTGAAAACTGGAAGATATGGAAGGACTACAGTCCTACTTAGGAGTCTTCCTTTCCAGTACCTAAAATAGTCCTGTGCTATGCAGATGGTACAGCCTTGCTTGCCAAAAATAATGACGACTTGAAGCACTTGATAATGAAGATCAAAAGCACAGTCTTTAGTATGGATTGCACCTCGACATAAAGAAAACAAAAATCCTCACAATTGAATCAACAAGCAACATCACGATAAATGGAGAAAAGAATGAAGTTGCCAAAAATTTAATTTTACCTGGATGCACAATCAATGCCTATGGAAGCAGCAGTCAAGAAATCAAGTGATATATTGCATTTGACAAATCTGATGTAAAAGATCTCTTTAAAGTGTTAAACAACAAAGATGTCTCCTTGATGACTAAGATGCACCTGACCCAAGCCATGGTATTTTCAATAGCTTCTTATGCACGCAAAAACAGAATGGAAAAATAAGTAAAGAATTGACCCATTTGAATTATGGTGTTGGTAAAGGATATTGAACATACCACAGACTTCCAGAAGAATGAAAAATCTGTCTTGGAAGAAGTACAACAAGAATGCTCCTTAGGAGCAAGGATGCCTTGACTTTGGCTCACTTTGTACATGTTATTGTGAGTGACCAATCCCTGGAGAAGGACATGATGCCTGGTAAAATACAGGATCAACAAAAAAGAGGAAGATCCTCGCTGTGATGAACTGACACAGTGGCTGCAACAAGGGGCTCAAACATACCTACTATTGTTGGGACGGCACAGGCCCAGGTAACATTCTATTCTGTTAGAAAGGGTCTTCCAATAGGGTGTCCCATGTTTGAACTTTAATAAAACAAGTTGTGTAAATAAAACAGTTTTAATTGTTTTCCTATTTTGAAATACATTTGATGGCATTATGTGTGGAAAAGAACTTCAGATAAGTGGTTGCTGTGGCATCTTTCAAATGGGGGCCAAAATAATCAGTTATCATCCTCTGATATCTTTTGCCATTGATAGTCACAGCATCTCCTCATTCATCTCAGAGAAAATAAAGGCCAGTGATTCTGCTGTCCCAAGATTCACACCAAATGGTAGCTTTAATAGTATGAAGTGGACATTCTTGAATCTCCATTGGCTTCTTATCACTTCAAATGTGACTATTTTGTTTGCCAAAGACATCTGAAAATGGTTCTCATTGCTGAAAGCAATTGGTTGGCTAAAAGCAGGGTCAACTACCAATCACTCCAGAGCCCAATTAGCAAATGTACAGCACAATCTATGGTTGTTGGATTTCAGTTCTTGAGTTAAAACAATTTTGTAAGGGTAGAGAAATTGATTGAGGTGGATTCCTGTGTATACTCTCACAAACGGTGGCAATGTTTGGAGAATGGAATACCTATTTTGATAATAAACTTTAACAATTTCTACATGTTGTGGAATTGTCTAACTTTTCATGGCTATTTGTCAAGACTAATAAAAAAACTTAATAGATGTGGCCGCTATAGGTTCACAAATACAGCTGCCATAAGCGTCAAAAATAGGACATCTTTACTGGAAGACTCTTCACATGGGGTTGCTAAAAGTCAGACCTAAATTGTTGGCAACTAGCCGCAACAGAGTAGTCTTGGAACTAGTCAGTGCTCAATAAAACTTCATAAAATTGGAGGCTAGAGGTTTGAACTCACCAGCCTCTACAGAGAAAAAAAAATCTGGTGATCTGTTCCCTAAAAGACTACAGTGTAGGAAATTCTATAAGGCAGTTCTATTCTATCTTATAGGATCACTATGAGTTTCCAAGTAAGAAAAACACGTTGCCATATAGTCTGACTGACAGAGATCCCATAGAACAAAACACAACTGCCTGATAGATTTCCAAGGCTATAATCTTCACACAAGCCAGCTGTCACGTCTTTCTTCTGCTGAGTGACAGGTGGGTTCCAATCTCTGCAGCCTTCGTGTTAACAGGAGAACGTTGAACTGCTGTCTGTACCACCAGGGCTTCTTCCCAATAAGTGTTTTTAAAAAAACCTGTTGCTGTCAAGTGGGTTCTGACTCATAGAGACCCTATAGTACAGAGTAGAACTGTCCCACAGGGTTTCCAAGGCTTTAAATCTCTGTGGAAGCAGACTGTCATATCTTTCTCCTGAGCACTGGCTGACAGATTTGAATCCCCAGTCTTCTGGTTAGCAGCTGAGTGCTTAATGACTCAGCGGCCAAGACTCCTATTTTCTAATTATGTTGTTGTTAGGTGCTATTAGATCATTGCCAACTTATAGCAAACTGTCATGAGTGGAATTATGTCCCCCAAAATGTGTGTATCAAATTGGATGGACTGTGATTCCCTGTATTTTATGGCTGTCATCTATTTTGTGATTGTATTTTTCATACATGTTGTAAATCCTGGTGTCTGCTTGTGTGTCGTGGATTGAATTGTGTCCCCCCAAAAATATATGTAGCCATGTGGCTGGGCCATGATTCCCAGTTATCTTCTGACTGTCCTGCATTTTGTGGTTTTCCTGTGCTGTATGTTAAAGGATCAGGGTGGAGCTGTAAATCCCTTCATGGGATCACCTCTCTGCTCCACTGTAAAGGGAGTTTCCCTGGAGTGTGGTTTGCCTGACTCTTAACTCTTTCATCCTGCAAGAGATAAAAGAGAAGCAAGCAGAGAACTGGGAACCTCACACCATCAAGACAGCAGCACCAGGAGAAGAGCGTGTCTTTCAGACCTGAGGTTCCTGTGCCAAGACACTCCCTGGACAAAGACTGATGCAATACCAGATTTTCCTCCAGAGCCGAAAGAGGGGAAAACTTTCCCCTGGAGTGGACATCTTGAATTTGAACTTGTAGCTTACCGGACTGTGTATGAATAAACCCTCCTTTGTTAAAGCTATCCACTTTGTGGTATTTCTGTTAAAGTAGCACTAGCTGACTAAACCACTGTGGTTAATGGAGCAAGATTGTATTATGTTAAAGAGGACCAGATGGGACTGTAACATTCTTAACTAAGGTTACATGCCTGATCCAACATAAAGGGAGTTTCTCTGGGGTGTGACATGCACCCACCTTTTGCCTTTCAAGAAATAAAAGGAAAGGGAAGCAAGAGGAGAGCAGGGGCCTCGTACCACCAAGAAAGCAGTGCCAGGAGCGAAGCACATCCTTTGGACCTGAGGTTCCTGCACTGAGACAGATACTCCTAGACCAAAGGACGACTGATGCACACAAGCACCTTCCTCCAGCATCAACAGAGAGAAAAAGCCTTCCCCTGGAGCTGATGTGTTAAATTAGGAGTTTCAGCTTTCTTTACAGTGAGGAAATAAATTTCTCTTCGTTAAAGTCATTCTCTTGCAGTATTTTCTGTTATGGCACCAGTAGATAACTAAGACATCAATCATACTATGTACAACAGAATGAAACACTGCCCAATCCTGTATCATCCTCATAATTGTTACTGTGTTTGAGCCTATTGTTGCAGCTACTGTGTTAGTCCATTTTTTGAAGATCTTTCTCTTTTTCATTGCCCCGGTATTTTACTAAGCATGATGTTCTTCTCCAGGGACTGGTCTCTCCAGATAACATGTCCAAAGCACGTGAGACAAAGTTTCACCATCTTTGCTTCTTAATGAACATTTTAGCTTTACTTCTTTCAAGACAGCCTTGTTTGTCTTTCTAGTTGTCCATATTCAATATTCTTCACCAACACCATAATACAAAGACATCAGTTCTTTGGCATTCCTTGCTCATTGTCCAGGCTCTCCTTTAAAACTCTATGAAGCAGTTCTACTCTGTCCTATGGGGTCACTATGAGTCAGAATCAACTCGATGGCAGTGTATCTTTTTTAGTTTTGGGATTCATTGTGCAACTTTCACATTCATGTGAGGTAGTTCAAAACACCACAGCTTGGGTCAGGCACATCTTAGTCCTTAAAGTGACATCTTTGCTCTCTAACATGTTTAAAAGTTCTATTGCAGCAGATTTGCCCATTCCAATGCCTTGTTTGATTTCTTGACTACTGCTTCAATGGGCATTGATTGTAGACCCAAGTAAAATAAAATCCTTGACAACTTCAATCTTTTCTCTATTTATCATGATGTTGTTTCTTGGTCTGGTTGTGGGGATTATTGTTTTCTTTATGTTGAGGTGTAATCCATACTGATGACTGTGGTCTTTGATCTTTGTCGATAATTTCTTTAGGCCCTCTTTACTTTCAGCAAGCAAGGTTGCGTCATCTGCATATATAGGTTGTTAATAAGCCTTCCTCCAATCCTAATGCCTTATTCTGCTTCACATAGTCCAGCTACGCAGGTTATTTGCTTAGCATACAGACTGAATAAGTATGGTAAAGGATACAGTCCTGACACACACCTTTCCTGACTTTAAACTATGCAGTGTCAAACAGCTGTATGTTGATTTCTGTCTGGGATTCTCATTCTTCACAATGTGATCCATAATTTGTTATGACTCACAGAGTCAAATGCCTTTGCATAGTCAATAAAGCCCAGGTAAACATCTTTATGGTATTCTTTTTAGCCAGGAACCATTTTACATCAGCAATGATATCTCTTGTTTGAAATCCTCTTCTGACTTCATCTTGAATTTCTGGCAGTTCCCTGTTGATGTACTGCTCTAACCACTTTTCTGGTCTTTGTGTGTAACATTAATGATATCATTAGATAATTTCTGCATTCTGTTGAATGTCCATTCTTCCAGATGAGCACAAATACATACCTCTTCCAGTTGGTTGGCCAGGTAGCTGTCTTCCAAGTTTCTAAGTATAGACATTTGAAGATTCCTTAGACTCTTGCATTTTTTTCTGAGAACCTCAATGATTTTATGTCTGTTTCAGTTATTTATATGGTGAATACTGTTGTTATAAATTGCCATCGAGTAATCTCTGACTTACAATAGGCTTGTGCATAAAAGAACAAAACATTGCCCAAGTTGGTACCATCTTCATGATCTTTGATGTATTTGAGCCCAGCAATTAACATTATTTGATAACTATTATCTCCCATGCACTCTAATAGCCACCAGAAATGCAGAGTTGAAAGATAATGGATTTCTTTGTGCAGTCTTCCCATCTAACTAGATATGTTTCTCCTAGACCTCTACTGGGTTGAGTCACGTTTTATAGTTTCCTCTCCACTTTTCTTGTATTTAGGCAAACACACAATTCTTGTGTGACCTGAAAGTGTTTGTGGCTTAAGACTTCAGGTAAAGAGATAGAAGAATTATCAGAAAAAAATTCACGAGGATCACAAAATTGTAAACCCTTTCCAAAATTATTAGACTTCCACTTCTTGTCATGATGGAGTAAAGGACTGAATTTGCCTTCCTGGCGTGGAACAACTTGAAAACTAGAAAAATAAATGAAATAACAATTTTCAGACCTTAGACATAAGGCAGAAGACAGCTATATTACCTGAAAGAAGAGAAATAAATAGAGTGAGTCTTATGTTCATCCTGCCTTCTGCTGCAAGCACATTCTGGAAGGCAGAGCAGGTGTAAGCTCCCAAGCAGAGAAGGAGGTCACAATGAGTTGATTCAGGCAGAAAATTTCAGGAAAGTTGTGAAGAGTATGGGTTTCAGGGAAGCCAAGAAAGCTGAAAATTGTGGAGCAGAGTTCCACAAGGGGGAGATACGTAGAAAAGGAGTTCTGGAAATCAGAATAGCAGTGCCTTTGACTTTGCAGAATACTAAAATGTGCATGAGTAGGGTAAACTCCAGGTTTGTGGAAAGAGTAACTGGGGGTGGGTTAGTAGAAGAACAAGAACAATAGATATAAACAAGTATTTCTCCAAAGATGATAAACAAATGACCAATAATCATGTGAAAAGATCCTTGTCATCATTAGTCATCAAAAAATCAAAACCAAACTTGTTGCCCTTGATTCTGACTTACAGAAACCCTGTAGGACAGAGTAAAGCTGCCCCATAGCATTTCCAAAGAGTGCCTGGTGAATTTGAACTGCCAACCTTTTGGTTAGCAGCCATAGCACTTAAGTACTATGTCCTCAAGTTTTCCCATTTAATTATCAGGGAAATACAAATCAAAATTACAGTGAGATGCCACTTGACACCACTAAGATGTCTAGAATTTTTTTTTTTTTTAAAGAGACAATAAGCAGTGTTGACCAAAATGTGAAGATAAGAGAACTCTCACCAAAGGCTGATGGATACGTAAAGTGGTACAGCTGCTTTGGAAAACAGTCAAGTTCCTCAGGTAATAAAACACATAAGATGCAAGTAATTCCACTCACAGGTATACATCCAAGTGAAATGAAAATATATGTCCACACAAATACTGGTACATAACTGTTTATAGCGGCATTATTCCTGATAGCCAAAAGGTAGAAACAATTCAAATATTCTCCAACTGATGAATGGATAAACAGAATATGGTATATGTTTGTGAATATATATATATGTATGCATAAATTGGAATATTATGTGACCATAAATGGAAATGAAGTACTAATACATGCTATAACATGAATGAACCTTGAAAACGTTATGCTAAGTAAAAAAAGCCAGTCAAAAAAAGACCATTGTTATAAATTGCTGTCCAGCTACGTCTAACTTATGATAGCCTTGTGTATAAGCTGTTTGTAGAAGAATTGTCTATAATCGGGAAATCTACAGAGACATTGATGCCTTTAAATTACGGTGTTGGCAACGAATATTAAATATACCGTGGACTGCCAGAGGAACAAATAGATCTATCTTGGAAGAAGTACAGCCAGACTGCTGCTTAGAAGCAAGGTTGGTCAGACTTCATCTCACATATTTCAGACGTGTTATCAGGAGGGACAAGTCCCTAGAGAGGTACACTGGGCTTGATTAAGCAGATTATTCTTGAAAAAGAGAAAAAGACTGGATGGGATGGACTGACACAATGGCTGCAACAATGGGCTCAGGCATAACAAAGACTGTGAGGATAGCGCAGGACAGGGCAGTGTTTGGTTCTGTTGTACACAGGGTAGCTATGAGTCAGAACTAACCTGATGGTACCTAACAACAATGACATATACACATAAAGCAGATTAGTGGTTGCTTAGGGTTGGGAGGATGAAAGGGTAGGGGATTTCTTTTTGAAGTGGTGAAAGTGTTCTAAAACTGATAGTGATGATGACATTTATCCACGAAAATACTAAAAATCACTGAATTGTAACATTTATATGGATGAATTACATGGTATTTGAATTTGAACTCAATAAGTGTGTTTTAAGAAAAGAAATTTAGAAGATACAGAGTAATAAAGCTATAGAAGCTACAAACGCCTTCCACAGGGATTGCTTGAGTTCATAATGATATAGATGGAAGCATACTTTATTTTTTTACTATCTTACCTTTTACTCCTGTATTTTTAGTACTGTGACCTACCATCTCTTGCTTATCTATTTCTCTGCTCAAATCTACTAGCCAGAACATGTTTATTTTTGTCAGACTCAGCTTTCCTCTGATGGCAATCAGGGCAGCATTTGTAGATGGGTAGAATCAGTTCCTTTCAGCCTCACAATTTCTAGCTAGCTCCATTTCCCCAAATCTATTTACTTACTGAGAGCATGAAAGTAACATTATCCAGCCAGTAGAAAACTCTGTCCCAGGGAAAAACTGATGAACAGAAAACTGTCTGGGGAAAGCCACAGGATCTGAGAGGAGGAGGGGCATATGTGGAGGATATACTGGGGAAGATCTTGTTTTCCTTTTATGGACAGCTTTACCTCCAACCAATGGGAAGTAGACAGAATAAAGCATCACTTGTCTCCAGCAGACAGACATACCACACATAGCCAATTTAGACCCTGAGCTTAAGTAGGCAAAAGAGAAAGAAGATAGAGAATGGAAGAACTATATTTCTGAGTTTTGAAGAAGGGTGAGCTCATGTCTGGTGAACATTTAGGAAAAATGTAATTTTAATGCTGTAGTGACTTAGAGCACCTACTTGTGGACACAGAATCAGGGAGATCCCCAGGCCGGATTGATATTCCTGGGAAGTCCCGTGCTGGACACAGAGGAAGGATGTGACTTCTGTGGTTGGGGAAACTGAAGGTATCACAACAGGGGCCAGTCAGCAGACCCTTTCCCTAATCAGAGTAGAAATTAAAGAAATATCATGGCAAGTCACCAAATGCAAGGGGGAAAAGAAAAGGAAACCCAAATGCTACAACTCCCAGAGTGGGCATCTAGTTTTCAGTGGAAATTTATTGATGAAGAGCAAAAAGGCAAGTGAAAGAGAGTTCCAAGAGCTCCTCTATTAATCGTATTTGCAAACAACAGCAACTATACCTGAGGGCAGGGGACTGACCCCAACCTTGGGTTTCTCAGTATTGACACTATTGGCATTTCGAACCTGGTAAATTTTTGAAGTGGGGTGTTGTACTGTATAGGGTAATATGCTTAGCAGCACCTCTGGATTCTAGCTTCTAGATTCTGGTAGCACTCCCTCTCCCAGTTCTGACAACCAAAAATGTCTCCAAACCAAACCGGTGGCTGTGGTCTCGTCTGACTCATGAAGATCCGGCTTGTGCAGAGTAGAACTGCGCTCTACAGGGTTTTCAAGGCTGTGACCTTTCAGAAGCAGCTTACCAGGCCTTTCTTCTGAGTAAGGTTGAACTACCAGCCTTTTAGCTAGCAGTCCCTTGCTTAATTATCTGTGCCATCCAGAGGCTCCAGACATTACCAGTGTCTCCTGGAGGGTAAATCACCCCTGGCTGAAAACCACTGCTGGAAGCCCAGGGCATAGAAAAACAGAAGAGTTACCCCATAATAACAGCTTCACAGACTGTGAACAGGCTATAAATGGCTTGTTCAAGATTTTGCTACTCTTGTGTATATATATACATCAATTTACATGTTTTGGAAATTTATTTTCACACTTTACTCTTGGCAATAACAAGTTGGTTTGAGTTTGTTAGCCTCAGTATGAAAGGGTGTTCCCCTTTACTAATCTTGGACTTCTTTAGGACTTGAAGGAGATCTCTGTTTGGTAGTTCAGGAACTGGCGAACAGGCTTGCCTTAGTCTGAATTTTCTCAAGTTTATATTCTTCATCATTCGCTGTCTACGTCAAATACTTCCCTTTCCCTTCTTAGCATCCTAGCCTGTTCCTTAGATTGTTTTAATTGTTTCTGGTGCTTTGTCATCTCCTTTACGTCTTCACCACGACCCTGGGATGAGAGGTAGAAGGCACTTTTCAGAGGGTGGGTACATTCCCAGGGACTGAGGGTCGAAGGGCTGGAGATGAGGATACACATAGGAGGTAAAACGAAAGAGAAACCCAACGGTGTCATAGATGGAAAAACTCTTTGAAAAGAATATTGCCTTACAAGCGTAAATATATTTTATGATAATTTCTCAGTCATCACATTGTTCTACAGCAGTGGGTAAAGGCCACTCTTCTTACTTTTTCCTAGATCATCCTACCTGTCTCAGATGCAATTTATTCAATACACTAGTGTCAGGTTAGTATTTCTAGAACAAAACTGTGCCCTTTTCATCTCCTCATAGAACACCTTTGCTGTCTCTCTTACCTGCTACACAAAGTCACAACTCCCAAGGCCAGCATTCCAGGAGCTCTGCAGTCCGTCCTCACTGTGATCTGCCTCTTCACCCCTGCAGACACACACTGTACTTCATGAAAGCTGGACTTCCAGAAAATGCATGGACAATTTTTACCCATTTCCACCTCTGCATCTTTTATTCCATTCACTGGTCGTGGTGTGATTCCCTCCCCAACCCTAGAGCTCTCGGTTTTGAGGTAGAGGACAAAAGACTTAGTTGTCAGTTAATATCAGTTTCCTCCCTTCATTTTCTTGTAACACAAAGTTCATTCAGATTGACCAAGTCTTTACAGCTGGTGGGAGCCTGATTGGCTGCCCAAATCCATTTTCTAATAACTCTGGACATCAGGGTCATCCCACAGCACACTGACCTCTTGGCTGTCTATGTAACAAGGCTTCTTGGTTTCATTAAGGTTCCCCTTGACTTTTAAGTTGATCCTCAGTGACCGTATATATATGTATATATATATACACACACACATGTATATATATACATGTACCTTCACTCCTGGAAATCTTGTCTATTTGTCCCTGAAAGTCCTACTGTATCATTGAGGTATCACCACACCTTTGGCATTCTTTCTGTCCCCAGAGTTTCTCTGGACTCTGCTGGTTTTCTCCATTACCTGTCCTGGCAGTCTGCTTAACCCTGAGCCCTGATGTTATCCCTTCCCTGCTGGCCAATAGTCTCCCAGACCTGTTTCACTGTGCTGGCAACAGCTTACTGCCTCGGTTGCTACAATGGGCTTGACTCTTAGGTGAAATATTCAAGATTCTCCAGGGATTTCACAGACTGGATAGCCTTTTGGAAATCTTCCTGGTCTACTGGAGCTGGAAACTATAAGAGGGAGGACATGTAGCCTCATCCAGTTAAAGAGACTGTGCTGCTCTTAAATCCCTTGTATAAACCCTCTTTTCTTTCCTTCTGAGGGACATCTCTGGGTCCCATTTCTTTTTGCTGAGGACAAGTAAAGGACCACCATGGCCTCTAATGAGCAATCAAGCTTTCTTAGCTCAGTGGTCAGCTCTACCCTTCTCCTTGGGCTGTCACTAATTATTTGCAAATGTATGACTCTTTAGCCTTCTCAGGGATGTCATCTCTGAGATGACAGTTATTAAAGCAGAAAGGTAAAAAACTTAAAAAAAGTAATACATACAACTTCTACTCAGAAAGGAAAAGATCCATTTTCTCTAATTAAACCTCCCAAGAAGAGTGATACCCAGCCGTCAGAGCAGGAAACAATTTTCTCTGGGTTTCAGGGAGGGGCTGTTGCTCTCTGGAATATTTTACATGTGACAGGAAAGTGAAAGCAGAATAGAAACAGGGGCATGGAAGCTCTTTTCTAGGCTAGCTACCTTGCTTCTCCTTCGAGCACTTTCTTTATTCCCTGATGAGCCAATGAGCAATGCAAGTCAGGAAGTGTCATCTGTCTCTGGCAGACCGAGTTCCCAAGAAGGGCCTGTTTAGCTAGGTAGGCCAGAGTGTTGGGTTGCTGGCTGGATGGCAGTAGACTGTTTTTTTTTTTTTTTTTTTTTTGAGTGCTTTTTCCTGGCTGCTTGTTTTCATCAAATGTACACCATACATGGGTAAAAAAAAAAAAAAAAAAGCAAGTTATATTGAACTGATTTTTGGTTTTGAAAGAGAAAGAAAAAAATTAAAATGTATAGCTGAGAATACAAACATTTTGTAATAGGTATTACACAGTGATGTTGTGTAACATAATTTAATTTTAATTAAAAATATTGACTTTAAATTATGATCAGATGAGCAGAGCCAAAGCAGAAAAATGAGTATATGGAAAAAGAAAAAAGGTAATAAGAATAAAAATTAGAGAAACAAGGGACAGAAGGAGAACGGTGAGGTCGTTAGAAGAAAAAGGAGAGATGGGCTGATTAGACTTTGCTCCTCATTTATAGTAAGAAGATCAGGTGACTACATTCAAAGCACCCGGGTTTTGTGCTGGGTTGGAGTGCTGCGGGAGGGCCAGCTACTACCCACCTATTAAATGCCTGTATAAGTAGATACACAGGTAATGGATCACCATGGCCTCTAACGAGTAATCAAGCTCTCTCGGTTCAGTGGTCTCTGGAATATTCTACAAATGATAGGAAAGTGAAAGCAGAATAAAAAAATGTAATATAGAATCTATTTTCTAGACTAACTACCTTACTTTTCCTTTGAGCACTTTCTTCTTCCCTGATGGGCCAATGAGCCATGTGATTCAGGAAGCGTCATCTGTCTCCGGCAGACTGAGTTCCCAAGAAGGGTCCATTGAACAATGCAAGCCAGAGTGTTGGGTGGCTGGTTGGGTGACAGTAGACTGTTTTTTTTTTTTTTTTAATTGTGTTTTTTTCTGGTTGTTTGTTGTCATCAAGTGTGCACCACATATAGATATAAGTAGATGACTGAGACTTGAAGGCAGAAGAATGTTTCACTGAAGAGAGATTGTTAAACTGGGGGAAGATCCCTGGAGAAAACCAGCACTTATTTACAGCTTTAACAGAGTAATAGAAGCCCCATTTTTCTGAACAGTGCAAAGAAAACCAGGAGAATACATTGTCTTGAAATCCAAATAAGGAGTAAATTTCTAGAAGGTATAAGTAATCAACATGGCAAAAGCAGCAGAGAAATGTACCAACATTTGATTACTTCCCGTTAACTACAGGCAAACAGGAACTCCTTAGCATGGCATTTGAGGCTTTTCACAATTTGACACCAGCCTGGTGGTTTTCAGGCCTCATCTCCTCCCGCTCCATCTGCCCTGACTTGGCCACCTGACAGCTCCTGCACCTGCTGTATGCTTTGATGCCTCAGTGGCTTTCCCTGCACTTTTTTTTCCCCCTACAATGCTTTCAGCCTCTTTTTGGCATTGGTAAACTCCTATTTATACTACAAGACACAGTTCAGATGTTGCCTTTTCTCTGAAGTCTTCCCTAACGTCTTCTACCTGGAGCAGAATTAATAGCTTCAATTTCTACATTATGTATCAACTTATTTATAGTGCTTATAGTAAGCCTGGACAACTGTCTCAAATACATATTACCTGAAGCTGCTTTCATAGACAAATCTCAAGAGGTAAAATGAAGTTAAATTTAGGAAAACGCATTAATGTGTCTTTTCATTATGCGTGAAAGGTCCAAAAGTAATAGAGATAGGTAGAAGTTACATTTCTCTACGAAATGCGTGGGGGTAATGTTTTACTACAAAGATTAACTTACTAAATAAATTTTTTCCTTTTCATACTTCATTGGACACATGTCAACCAGAGACACCCATTATCTTGGATAAGTTTAGGATTTTTTCATCAAGAATTGCAAAGAGGAGGAATAGCCCAGAACAAAATATTGACAGCTATAGCAAAGCCATAGTCTTAAAAGTCAGACATCGGTAAAAGAAAAGGGGATTTTTGATATTTCTGAAAGCATGGTTCTTAGAGCTGCTTGCTGAGGATTTCTCTTAGACTGGGGTTGTCTTCCCTTAGAGGTGAGAATTTGTGAGCGATGTCTGTGTTCCTGAGATCTTAGAAATATTGAACTCTCTGCTTTCACCCTCCTACTTGCCTTCGCATGGCGCAAAAGACAGATCCTTTGTGTTTCTTTGGACGTGCCTACTAATCGTCTAGTTTTGGAGAGTACCTTGTTTCTAGTTAAGGAGTCCCTGAGTGGTGCAAACAGCTCAGCTGCTAAAGGCTGACAGTTCAAATCCACCCAAAGGCACCTCAGAAGAAAGGCCTGGTGATCTAGTTTCTTAAAATTTACAACCAAAGACACTATGTGGAGCAGCCGCACTGTGTAATACATGGGGCCGCCATGAATCGGAATCAACTCCATGGCACTGGGTTTATTTTCTATGTATGCTTGTTTATATTTTAATACCCACAGAAAATGTTCGATGGAAGGCCAAGACTGAAAAATCGAAAGGTAGGCTCGCCCTCTGGTGGAACGTCTAGGTAATAACAGAAAAGAAAATGCAGACTCCGATGGTCAGGCTTCTGAAGTCTAGGAAAAGGTGAGAACAGGCCAGCTTGCAGCCAACTAGAAGCAGCTGTCCCGGGGTTTCCAGGAGAAATTTTATTTGAGCTGCATACGCAATTTCAAATTTTCTAGTATTTACATTTTAAAAAACACAAAGAAATGGGTGAAATTAATCTGAATCATATATTAATCTTAACACATTAAAAACTGTCAACTCAACATTAATATAAATATCGTTTGGTTTTTTTTTCCTCTTACCAAGTCTTCAAAATCCAGTGTATACTTATACTCCATACCAAATGGGACTAGTCACATTGCGAGAGCTTCACAGGCACACATGACTGGTGACTACCATACTGGACAGCTCAGTCTTAGAGGACAGGGATGGTGCCCTGTCATTCTTTATGTCCCCAGTGTAGAACACCATGCCCAGAACATAGTGGGTATTCCAGAAATATTTATGTAATGGATAACATTTCCTAACACCTATCTCAACTTATCAAGCTCCAGAGAACACGACAGACAGAACTACCTTTACCTCAAAATCAGCGTTTTGGACAGCTTGGAGTAATTGAATTTGTGTCATTTACAAAGAGTAGACACTTTTGCCAACTTTGTGTTGATTTGCATTTTTCTGGGTGTTTGTTACCAGTATTAGAGTGTCTCACCCTAGAACCACTGGTGCTCACTTTATTTGTTATCACTTATTTATTTGACAGGCATTTGTTTAACACTGTGTCTTAGTCATCTAGGGCTGCTGTAACAGAAATACCACAAGTGGGTGGCTTTAACAAAGAGAAATTTATTCTCTCAAAGTCTAGAAGGCTAGAAGTCCAAATTCAGGGCACAGCTCCAAGAGAAGGCTTTCTTTCTCTGTCAGTTCTAGTTGAAGGTCCTTGTCATCAATCTTCTTTGAGGGAGAAGCTTCTCAGCACAGGGACCCCAAGTGCAAAGGATGCACTATGTTTCCCAAGCTCATTTATTGGGGGTATGAAGTCCCCGTGTCTCTCTGCCCTCTTCTCTTTTTAACTTGTATATCTCAAGAGATTGGCTTAAAACACAATCCAGTCTTATAGACTGACTCCTACATCACTAACATAACTGCCAATAACCCCACCTCATTAACATCATGGGGACAGGATTTACAACGCATAGGAAAATGATATCCGATGACAAAGTGGTGAAAAATCACACAATGTTGAGAATCATGGCCAAGCCAAACTGATACACATTCTGAGGAGACACAGTTCAATTCATGACACTATGCTAGCATTCAGAGGGAGAGAAGAAATTGCCCCACAGAGTTTCCAAGGAGTGCCTGATGGATGTGAACTGCCAACCTTTTGGGCAAAAGACGTAGCACTTAACCCAGTACACCGCCAGAGTTTCCATAGAAGTTCTAAGTGTGAAAAAATACAAAAGATATTTTGAAGGAGAAATAAAAAGTAGTATCTGTGGTTTGTGTTTATCCTGGGGCTCCTACAATTCCTTCTCTTTAAACTCATGGAGCTGACAGAGGTGGGCATTCACAGGCCAAAACTGTAAGAACTTTAGGGAGTGCAGCTCACATTCACGGGCTAAATAGTGGAAGAGCTTCAACCGCAAAGCAAATTAGTACATTGAAAGACTACAATGAAGAACTCTCCTGGAAGAAAAGATGGAAAATACAGAAGAAAAGTCAACAAAGATGGAGGATAAAAACTAACCAAATCCATTGCCATCAAGCTAATTCCAACTCACAGTGACCCCATAGCACAGAGTAGAACTGTTTCATAGAGTTTCCAACGAGCACCTAGTGGATTCGAACTGCCAACCTTTTGGTTAGCGGATGTAGCACTTAGCCACTGCACTACTAGACTTTTAGAAGAGTCCGAAAACGGGTAATTCAAGTTCCATAGAAAGGGGGAGGGGAATAAAAAGGAAAAAATTCTTAAAAAATAAAGAAATTCCCAGAATTAAGAGATGGGGAAAGTTTACAAAACCACACAGGGAGAGAGAAGAAAAAGTCTTAATTAGATACAACATACAAAATTCAAAAATATCAAAGATAATGAGAAAATGCTAAAATGCTCTAGAGAGTAAGACTGACATCAGGTTTCTTAACTGCAGCATTAGATACAAAATGACATCAAGATGATTTCTTTAAACCATTAAAAGGAGAAAAATGTCAGAATTTAACACATAGCTCAACTTTATTCAAATGTGATGGTACATAAAAATATTCAGGCACTCAAAGCTTCAGAAGGTTTGCAACACAAATACCCACAGTTAACATATTTTTAGAAGAAATATTCAAATAAAAGGGGGGTGGGAGAAGATGCCAAAAATGTATAGGAAGTAAGGTTGATCAACCAACTTGGTGAAAGAGAGAAAGTATTATCAGTGGTTTCAGAGCATGCTCAAGTTCCTATTTTGAGAAGACAGGGAAGATATGGCTAACACATTTACAAAGATGAGATAGACTACACAGGAAACAAAAACAGAAATATTGAAGTAAGGTATTAAAAAGAAGTTCAATAATCATGATCACAATAAATATAAGCGAGATGAAGCACAGACAGTGCTATGTGCTCATCAAACCATTACATTTTCCTAAACACACAGCTAAATTACAGTTTTCCAGCCATCATGCACCCAGGTGGAGTCATGTCTAATTCTCGCCAATGGAGTGTTTGCAGAGATGGCATATTGCTGCTGATGTAAAGCCCTGACGAACAGATATCCCTTCTCCAGGCCCTAAACCCTGTCTGCAAAGCCAGAATTGAAATTCTTTTTGATAGCATAGATACAGGATGAAGCTAGCCTGCATTCATGAGGCATTTTTTGAAGAAGAGCTATAGGAGAGTGTTAAATCTGCTTAAATTGCAGCTGGGTAAGAAATAAGCCTGTGTTTTGTCTGAAATACCAGTGTTTGTCTGCTGATTGGTATATGGATTGAACAATCATTTAGAAGACAGAGATCACTGGGTTGAATCAAACCCAAAATCTACTTTATGGCATTTATATGAGTAATACTTAAAGCGTAAGTATACAGGAAGAATAAAGACAAAAGGATAGAACACAGCAGAGAGAATAAATCCTGACCGAAAGAAAGCTGCTATAGCTATATTATCTTCAAATTAAACAGTACTTAAGACAGAAAGCATTGTTAAGGGTAGAGACTATCAGCGCAAACTGGGAAGAGGTTTGGTTCACCAAGACTAGAATCATTCTATGAGCCATATTCGTTGAGCTCTCAGTTGCCAACTAAAAGGTTAAACCCTCCAGCTGCTCCAGGGGAGACAGAGGTGGCAGTCTGCACCTCTGAAGATTTATGGCCTTAGAAACCCTATGAGGCAGCTTTACTCTGTTCTGCAGGGTCACTATGCAAGGTGAGAATTGACAACAGTGGGATAGTGGGCAAAAATGGATCTAAAAGTTAGAAACATATCAAAAAACCTAGAATCACAGTGGCAGATTTAAATATGCTGCTCAGTTATAGGTCAGTTAAAAAATGAGGACAGATAGATTAGAAGGAGCCTATCAACACACTTGACCTAACTAGCCTTTATGAAATTGTGCACCCGATAATTAAAATGTATGTAAAACTTTTACAAAAGATTGATCACATTCCAAGCCAGAAAGCAAACCTCCATAAATTTCAAAGAAGGTGTATCATACTGACAAGGTTCTTGGATTATAATGTAATTAAGTTAGAAGTTAGTAACAAAAAAAAAAGACCCAGTTTTTAAATCCTCATGTATTTTGAAATACAGTCCCTAGACAGCCCAAACGGTGAATTGGTCAACTAGTAGCCAAAGGCTGGCAATTCCAACCCACAGGGAGGTACCTTAGAAGACAGGCCTGGTAATCTGCTTCTGAAAGGTCACAACCATTGAAAGTCCTCTGGAGCACTTCCACTCTGCACACATGGCTTCAACAAGAGTTGAAATCAACTTGACAGCAACTTACAACATATTTTGAAATGAGAAAAATTCAACATCCACTTGGTTGTTAACAAAGAAGTACCCTTCTTTATCATGAACTTCCTGGGATCCCATTGTCCATGGCCCCAACCCTTAGCCCATTTGAGGGGAGAAAGTAAAGGTCTGTGAGGCACCTACCATTCACAAACATCTGCTGAGCACCCACTGTCTGCTGGGCATTTATCTAAACACTAGGAAATGGAAACAAAAAGATCAATGCTCCCGGTAAGTTGTGCTATTCAAACCCATTTCCAGCTGTAACTCGATTGATATAAAGCCAGTACTCTGATCCACTCAGATACCCCCACATGGACAGTTTGACTGAGGATATAACACCAGAGTGGTTTTTGCCAGATGGCAGTCCACAGTTGACTGCCCTAGAATTACCTAGGGAGCATGCTAAGAACCCAGGTTCCCTGGCCACACTCCTGGGAGATTTAACCTAATTCATTAGCTCAGAATGGGCCCAGAAATCTGTATTTTAACAAACCCCACAGGTAATTCTCACATGCAGCCAAGTCTGGATGATCTCATAAATTCCTCCCAGGTTGAAAGTTATCTATGATCTTTGACAAACTGCCTTCTGATATTTGGTTCAACTTCTCTTTACCTCAGTAGACAGTTTATATTCTTTAAACCCACCACTGTCAAGTCAATCCTGACTCATAGTGACCCTAGAGGACAGAATAGAAGTGCCCCACGGAGTTTCTAAGGAGCCTCAGGCGGATTTGAACTGCTGATCTTTTGGTTAGCAGTTGTAGTACTTAACCACTGCACCACCAGGGTTTCCTTAGATTCTTTAGATTAGACTAAATTCTGCCAGTGCCTCCCATTGGCAGAGCCCAACCGCAAGCCAGAAGATCAGGGTGATGCAGTCCCACGGATCAGCTTACAGGCACAGGACAGTGTGGGGGTGCACCGTGGATCTGGAGGGACAAGTGGAGATTACCCAGTACCCTACCCTCCTCAGAACAGTCCTTAGCACTGCTTACATCTCTTCTTTAGACTAAACATCTCCAACAGCTACTTAGGTTTTCTCACATAAAATAAAACAATGGTTTTGAAAATGATTCAAACGTTGAAAGGGTTTTTATTCTACTATGTATCCAATACTCCCTTTGTAAATTTTCTTAGTGAAAGTTATTTCATTTTTTTTCACTCCAGGTTTCTCTACAGAAATGTATGGGTAAAGCAGGATTCCCTGCATCACAGATCAAGACAAAGAGAGTATGAGTTGGTGCTCAGCTGTGCAGTGCTCTGCCTTTTCTCCCATCAGGCATCCCTTCTTGAAGGATACAGCAACCATTGGTCCAAACCCTTCCTGTTCCCCCAAAGAGAAACTTCCTTTTGACTTTCCAACGGGTCAAGCCCCCCAGGTCCACCCAGGCGCAGTGACTTCTTCCACTTTCTCGCTCATCCTCTCCTCTCTGCTTCTTTACCCAGCAACAGGTATCTTGACTTAGAAAATTTCTCTGATTGGTTGAATACAGCAGGGGTCTCCCCCTATTCTAGGATGTGTTTTCTTCCTCTTTACCTCTGTGTGTTTCTTTACCCCTACACAGATTGAGACTTATTTGATTACAGCACAAGAGGGCAATGGTCCTTGGTGGGGTGTTGGCCCTGGGACTCCCCGTCTTGATGAATCTCTTGAGCCCTCAGGAAACAGGGGCCACCCAAGGTGAGTGCTGAGTGGCAACGGGGTAAAGAGAGGTGATTTAGGGAGTTGGGTTATGTGAGGGAGACAGTATAGAAGTTGCGTTCTTCCTCTTTCTGTCTTTAGTTTATGGACACCTTCCTTCACCAAGTGACCCCCAAATCCCTATCACCCCTAGCATGTCTATTCTGGGCCTAACATACGGGTGCTGCTCAGTCCAGCCATGCCAGCCTTTGTTCAATTCAGCTTCCTCCCCATTGCTTCCTCCTTTCTGAAACCCAAACCTCCACCCTGCTGCTGCTCAGGACCCCAGCTTCTCCACCAGTTCCTGAATTGAAGCACGCCCTTTCAAGCTCAGATCTATTGCAGTGTCTATCACAATGTCATAATTAAATGATAATGAATCTTTATTCTATTCTAGATGTGAGTTCCTTTCGCTCAGGGTCCACAGCTTCTTCATCTTTCTTTGGGACCTATCACAGTGCTGGGCACTGACAGCTCCTCAATAACTGTTGAATGAATGATTTCATAAAATTCCAAAGAAATCTTACCAATCAAAAGCTAGCCCTTAATTTCTAGAAAACCAAGCCTAAGTGGTAGGAAGAAATGCGTTCAGTTATAACCTCTGAGGTGGAAGGAATGGGATATGAACACTGAGTTTCTGACTCCCTACGAGCGCTCTTTGCAACACTGTGAGCTGCCTTTTTCTACTTCCTTGGTCTCTGTGTCACAGTCTTAATTGTTGCTCTTGCCCATTGTTGCCCATGTCCCCTCACAACCACCTGCGCTGAATTTCCGTCCCTAGAGCTCCACTTATGCTCCTATCTTTAATCATTTTCTCCTCTTTCAACCTCCACACCCACAGTCTCACTCACAGAACCCAGTAACACAGCTGCAGCAGATGATCAGAGCTAAGACTTAACTCTGGAAATCCCAAGCGTGGTTTTAGGCAGCCTATCCTCTTCCCAACCTCTGGCATACCAGACTAGACTTGTGTCTCTGCAGAGCCCACAGTGTGTTGAGCATGTGCCAGCTCCCCTCCCCTCTCCCTCTCTTCCTTTTCCCAGCAGCTTTTCTGTACTCCAGGGGTCAGCTCAGTGCCGGAATAGGCCTCTGTCCTACACAGAATCCAGAACGGACATAGGATAAGACACTCAACACATTACCTTGTGACAATGATAGACGCAATGTATTTACTTCTCTCCCCCGACCCTGAATTCTCCCAATGTAGCTGACCACATGGGCTCCTATGGACCAGCCTTCTACCAGTCTTATGATGCATCGGGTCAGTTCACCTATGAATTTGATGGGGAACAACTCTTCTCTGTGGACCTGAAGACAAAAGAGGCTGTCTGGCGTCTACCCGAGTTTGGCAACTTTGCCCACTTTGATCCGCAACATGGGCTGGCCAGCATTGCTGCAATCCAGATCCATCTGGATGCCTTGATAAAACGCTCCAATCGCACCAGAGCCACCAATGGTACCTGGTTCCTCCTCTGCCCCACCTAGTCAGGCAGGGGTGGCCCAGAGGAGCTGCATCCTACCTCACAGCCTCCATCTCTTCTCAGACACACCACTCTCTCAGAATCGTGACTATTGTCCTTAGCCTCTTTGTCTCCCAGGGGTCTCTAGATCTTCCCAGATCCCTTCAGCACCCTCTTCCTTTGTGCGGAATGACCATGCCCAGCAGGACTTCCCCCAGGGGTCTTCTCAGTCCCTCCTCCCCCTGCTTCCCTTCCCTCTTACCCCAGCAGTTACCACACCCGGCCCCACAAATCATCCCCCATCTGCAGATAGCTAAATAGAAGGAGAAAACCCCTCAATCCCAGCCCTAGTGAGGCCCAGTTTATGGGGGATGAGCCTTTGAAATTAAGAATCTCATTTCTCCTAGTGCCTCCAAAGGTGACGGTGCTCCCCAAGTATCGGGTGGAGCTGGGCCAGCCCAACATCCTCATCTGCATTGTGGATAACATCTTTCCCCCTGTGATCAGCATCACTTGGCTGCACAATGGCCAGACAGTCACTAAGGGTGTGGCCCAGAGTGGCTTCTATGCCCAGCCTGACCATTTATTCCGAAAATTCCACTACTTAACCTTTGTGCCCTCAGCTGAAGATGTTTATGACTGCAAGGTGGAGCACTGGGGCCTGGAGGAACCGCTCCTCAAGCACTGGGGTACGGGGACCCCTCTTCAGCCCACTTTTCTCAGATCTATTTTTTCTTTCCTCTAGAAGCCCTTCACCATACCCCTGGCCCTCTGTCTCTCTCACAGAGCCCAACATGCGTACCTCGCTACCAGACACCACAGAGACCTTGATCTACGTCCTGGGCCTGGCTGTTGGCCTGCTGGGCTTCCTTGTGGGCACCATCTTCATCATCAGTGGCGCATGCTTGTCCAGTGACCCCAAGTGCAGGAGACCCCAGGAGTCTGAACAGAGGAAAGTAGAGGGGCTCTGACCAGAACGGGGGTGGAGAATGAGAGATTCTATGGGGAGCAGAAAATAGAAAAGGGTAATATAAACAAGCATCTATTGCCCTTGAGTCAATTCCAAACTCATGGCCAATCCATGTGCTATACAGTAGAACTGCTTCATGGGGTTCTTGTAATCTTTGTGAAGACATGTTGCCAGGCCTTCCTTCCGTGGTGTTGCTGGCTGAGTTCAAACTGCCAACCTGTAAGTCAGTAGCCACAGGTAAACCATTTGTGTTACTCAAGTGCCTTTTCCGACAAGTAGTGCACAGGAAATTAGAAGAGCAGAGGTGGAGCGAGGACGAGGAAGCAAGGTTTAGGGGAAGGCCAGGTGCTCAGAGATAGGAGCCCAGAGTCATGAATTTGAACAGCTTTAGTTATATGTTCTTTGCAACTTTAGGTAACAGCCCTTCTAAGAGAAGAGGATTGTGGGATGCACCCTGTGGATTCTTCCGAGGCCGCCGACAGCCCTTGCATTTTCAGTGCTACATCTACTAAGAACATCCTCTCTGTACTGGCTTCTAAAGGGGTCAGCCTTTATCCTATAGGTCTCCTTTTGGCCTCGGTGTTCCTGGCAGGAATCTGTGGGACACCAGCCATCTCCAATTCCCACCCTTGAACACACATGTGCGAGCGCGCGTGCGCATGCGCAGGCGCGCATATATATATATATATATATATATATATACACACACACACACACACACATATATATATGTATGTATATATATATATATATATACACACTCTCTCTCTCTCTCTCTCTCTCTCTCTCTCTTTCTTGACCTACTCAAAGCCCTGAATAGCCTCAGTAAATTCTTTAATGGCGTCTGTACTGCGTATTTCTTACTGGGTCTTGGCCAGCTTTTCCGTGGTGTGAGGAAGAGGAAACTCCAAGTGATGACCACTGCGGGAGACCAACTGGTACTTGGGGCTGGCAGTCATCCCCAGGCCAGTCCAGCTGTGTTTGGCTCTGTTTCACTCATCATCTCAGGCCCTTTGTGTGTTCCTTGCAAATGGACCATTTCACACTGACTTCAAGAAATTTGCCTCTTAAATTCCAATTCGATCTTAAGGAGATGCAGCGTGTCCTATTCACCGTAATATCCTCAGCCAATGACAACTCTGCAGAGCCCTTGGAGAGGAGGGATTCACAAGAATTCCATCCCTCTCCAGGTTTACTCTCTGTGAAGAGGCTGTTGGTGGCCAGCCTTGGTTTATGATGTCATTTCCTTCTTCTACATTCTGTGGACCTCTGTGTGTAGCAAAGAGAGGTCTAAGGCTTAGATGAGATGGCTAGTTCCGTTAACCAGGGAGCAATCACATCATGTAGGAGAGGAGCACAGTAGATCTACAAGGTGTCTGGTAAGACAGAGCTCTAAGGGGATCCACCTGAACTCTCTCTAAAGATTTAATTCACTGGGAGCAAACGAAAAACACACAGACACACAAAGAGATAAATAACCATGCAAGGTAGTTTATGCAAAGCACTAGATGTGTAGTAAGTATCAGTGGAGTTCCATACCAGAATCGTTTGGGAGTCTTTAAAAGTACAGACACTAACCAATACCTATTGGATTAGAATTTTGGAGGGGAAGAAGGTAGTAGTGACATAGAATCTGTGATTTTTAACAAGCTGTTTAAATGGTTGTGATGCATCCAGCCTGCATTGAGGCTCAGTCTGATAACTAGGAAACACTAACATAGTTTGGTGCTACTGGAAGGAGGGTCCCCAAGGTCTCAGGTAGTCCAGGAAGGCTTTTTGAAGAACCTGGATCTTCTAGGCCGTGAAAATAGGGCAACATAGAAGTGGGGTTCAAATACCTGAAAAAGGAAGGAGCCAAAAATGATGGGGTCTTCATGGACTTCCCAAGAGAGGAATAAGCTGGGAGAAAACATTAACCAAAAGAAAACTCTGATGGAAGTGGGAAAGGATCATTCTTGGTCAAGTGTGTGATTGCAAGTACCAGAAACCACTTAAAATAATCACAGGTAAAAGTATTTACAGTAAGATATAGTACATAGAATCCAACGGTGGGCCAACTGCCAGAACCTCCACCACACTGCACCTAGGACAACTAGATGGTGCCTGGCTACCACCACTGACAGTTCTGATAGGGATCACAACAGAGGGTCCTAAACAGAGCTGGAGCAAAATGTAGAACAAACTTCTAACTCATAAAAAACAAGAAGACCAGACTTACTGGTCTGACAGAGACTGGAAATAAAACCCTCATAATATGTCCCCGGACACGCTTTTAACTCGGTGAAGGTGTCACTCTTGAGGCTCACCTTTCAGTCAAAGATTAGACAGACTCACAAAACAAAATGAGACCCAAGGAGCACACCAGCCCAGGGGCAAGGCTGAGAAGGCAGGAGAGGACAGGAAAGCTGGCAATGGGGGAAGCCATGGTTGAAAAGTCAGAGTATTAACATATCATGGGTTTGTTAACCAATGTTATAAAACAACGTGTATGAACTGTTTAATGAGAAGCTATGTAATTCTATAAACCTTCTTCTGAAGTACAATACTACAAAATGAAGAAGAGAGAGAGAGAATTCAAGTGTAGACACTAGCCAGGCCCTACAAGGAATAGAATCTGGAATTCAAAAGCCAATAGAAACTGGAGCAACCTCTCTTGCACTCTTATTTTCTCTCCAGCCCATATGGTCTTTTGCTAGATCCTTCTGCATATGGGTCATATTTTTCTGTTTCTGTAGTCTCTCTTTTTCAATTAAACTCCATTCTGCAACTGCTGAGTTTATGCCTTCTCAGCTCCAGCTGCCCACAAAAACTGAGACTAGTGTCTCCTGGTCACAATTTTAAATCCTTGAAATAAGTTGATTTGACTGGCCAAATATGGGTCAAGTCTCCACCCAAATCCAATGTACAGCGACCAAAAGGACAAGATCTGAGAGCACAAACATGGCTGATGAGCACCCACCTCTGAGATAAGGGGTTGGATTATTCTCAGAGAAAGAAGAATGGGTTGATTCTTGGAAGACACTACAATACATGTCTGTTCCCATCACGCCTTGATTTCTACTGATCTTTTGCTTAAAGTCAACTTGCTACTTCACTGGAAAGACATTCCTCTGATCTCTGTCGTAAGGTTTAACGAGGGCATTAAAAGTGTCTTCTTTTGATAAGAAGTGTACTTTTTCCATTATGCATATATAACCTAGAAGTCACTAGAACTTCTAGGAACAACTCTAAATCTTTTAGATTTATGTGTCTGTCCTCCTCACAATTTTTTTTCCTAGTCTTAAGATCATGTTCTTGGTTTGTTTGTTTGAAAAAAGTCTGCATTCTTAATCTGATGCCCTTCAGTATCTTTTAGTATAAATGTTGAATGGTCACTGTCATGGATTGTACTGTGTTCCCCAAAAGATGTGTACAGATATTTGGCTAGGTCTTAACGTAGCTGTAAACCCTGCCCCTATGATGTTAATGAAGGAGGATGGGTGACAGTCGTGTTGGTGAGGTTTGTGCCTTGAGGCATTCTCTTGAGATATAAAGAAAAGAAGCTAACAGATTTGAGGACCTCATACCATCAAAAAAGCAGCATTGAGTGCAGAGCACATCCTTCTGACCTGAGGTTGCTGTGCAGAGATGTTCTCAGACCAAGAAAGGCTGATGCAGCACAAGAACCTTCCTCAAAGAGAGAAAGTCTTCCCTGGGAGCTGACACCCTGAATTCAGACTTGTAGCCTACTGGACTATGTAAGAATGAACTTTGTTAAAGTTGTCCACTTGTGTCGTCTCTATTAGAGCAGTACTGGGAGACTAAATTAGTCACCTCCTCTTATATAGTTTCGACTTTTCTTTCCTTGCAGGGTCCCCATAATTGATTATAAACATGTCATCTCTTTCCCATTAATTAATGAGTCCATCAGATCTTCTCTCGATCAGACAACTCAATTCCTCTGAGCTCCTCTCAGTCATGTGTTCTGGAGGAATATTCTGTATTGGACATATCTCCAAGTTCCCTCTTCTGGTCCACTTTCTGTATTACTGTTTCAATTGTTAACAAAGTTGTGTCATGTGTACAGTTTAGAGTCAACAATCCCACAAGATTTGCTAAAATAATTCAATCTCTTGATGTCCTTTCCTATCATGTCCTCACCCCACAAGCAACAGCTTTAAAAGTTTTAACTGATTATGTAGGTATTACCCTCCTACCTCTAAATAATGAGTTTATGTTTCTACCTCTTGAGTTTTCAGCTTTAGGATTTATCTCTTTAGTTCCCACTATGGAGGAGAAGGATTTGGATTTTTGTTTTGTTTCCTTTCCATTGCCACACTACACACATGTTCCCTTCTTATATCCCCTGTTATGAACTGAATTGTATTCCCCTGAAAAAGATACGTTGAAGTCCTACTGCTTGGTACCGTAAACATGACCTTATTTGAAAATATGGTCTTTGAAGGAGGTCATCAGTTAATTTAACATGTAGTTTTACTAGAGTATGGGAGGTCCTGATCCCATATAACAGGTGTCCTTCTAAAAGAAGAAACACAAAAAGACACACAGACAGGGGAAAGTAGCCATGTGATATGGTATTATGCTGCAGCTGCAAGTCAAGCAACAGCTAGGAATACTGGAAGCTGGGAGAGACAAGAAGGTCTTTCATTTGGTAGTGTTTTAAAAAATCAGTCCTGGGAAACTAATATACCTTCTTTCTATAATATAGGTATATTATAATTTTGGCTAGGTCAGTGTGTTGAATGTTTATATTAGTATGAGTGTGTAAAGGTTATTCACAGCCAAATCATAAAGTAAACCATGCTTGCTGTTCCTTCCCTACACAACTTTTGGTTTTCCCTGGAGTTAAGTTTTACCTATTGCTTGGTTTTATTTATACCTATCCTTACAGAAAAACAAATTTCTTTTCAATACAATCAGATACATCAGATAGTCTGTCAGTTTTATCATCTTAGATAACATCTTCTGTCTGCTCCAGTTTTAACTAGTTGCCCTTAATGACATACCTGTCATCTTGGAATCATTTTTCATCATCCTTACTAGGATGTGTAGAATCTTCTATATTTGTATTCAGTCACTGCCCTGTTGTAGTCTCCTGTCTTATTTTTATGTAGCAAATTCCATTTTTGTTTCCAGAGTAAGAGTGTATATGACACACTTTTATGCTTTGCTTATTAAAAAGTGTATTTATACAACCCTCATACTTCATAGATAGCTTGGCTGGGTATAAAATTCTGGGTTTGAACTCATTTTCCATCAGAATGTTTAAGACATTTCTAGTGTGTTTGTTGAGAAGACAAGATATTCACAGTTCTGGTCCTCTGTAAATAGTCTGTTTTTGTTTTGTCTCTCTAGAAGCTATGATATTTTATTTTTCTCTCCTTATTGATTTAAATTCCTAGTGGCTCTCCCTTTCACACCTAGTGAATATCCTCCTCAAACAGCCCCCGATTTACCATTTCAACCTTATTCCTAGTAAATCATCAGTAAATAGTCATGTAGATCACACAAAACTCTTTACATGTACCCTTCCCTGCTTTTTCACATACTATTCTCTATTCCAGACTTCCTCTCCTCTGTCAACCAATAAAATTTCTGTCTATCCTTCCATGGGCACAGGTTAAATGCTATTTGTTCTGTGAGGCCTTCCCAATGTCACCCCCCAATATTTTATCCATTTTTTTTGCCGTTGTACATACCACATCTTCCATGTCTGAGATAACCATACACTATGTGTCTTCCCTTTCCATTAATTGCTCCCTAAGACAAGGGAAATGTATTTCCAACAACTGTCATATTAAGCGGAATATAACAGATGTTAAAACATTTGTAGAATTCTATTTAATTCAGTCTCGTTTGTTTGAATCTAGCTTGCTCCTATTGCTCTGCAACTAGTTGTGATGACATTGGCACCATTTCCTGAACACATAAAATGTACCAGGCCTTGTATTAGATGCTTCTCACGTGTAGTGTGTTTGTATCTTGGTCTGCAAAATCAAGAAAATTGTGCACAAGTCTGGCTCAGAGAGCCCAATAGTAAATTGAATCTAAGACACTAATGGGGTTTCCCTTTTCTATGGTCATTCGCAGGTTCTGTGGCCTGCCAGTGCCAAAGCAGTGAAGAAGCCCCTTTCGTCTTCATGTATCTGTCCAGACTGGTTACTCCAAGGATGCCCAAGCCTTAGCCTGTATGGTCCTTTCAAAGTGGCAGCTCTACTGCCTCAGCACCAAGTTTGGGGTAGACAGATCTTTGGTGGGGAATGGTTCCCCAGAGACTGGTAGCAGGACTGCAAGGAAGCACCACACAACCACCTATTGTCCTGTGTCACAAACCTAAATATAACGAGTAAAAGAAAGAAAAAACATTATTTTGCCACACATGCATTATTTCATTTCTTCTTTACAACCAATCTGCAAGGTAAGTATAATTATCTCTATGTTACAGAGGCTGAAAATGGGATTCTCATAATTCACCTAAGGTCAGACAGGTAGAAGGTTGACAGAAAGTCTGTATAAGATCCAACAATTAAATCCATGAACTTAATTGCTCTAAGTACTGCAATATCTAAATATCTAAATATCTAAATATCACTACAGCTACCTTTGAGGTACTAGTCCCCTTGCAAAGCTATGCACCAACACCAGTGCCTAGTCCACCCTTCAAAGCAATTTTGGAGCTCTTTCTGGAATGGCCGTTTTGCACAGTGACAAGTTTGTGAACCTAATTGCATAGCTGTCTGCGAGGGAGTTTTTAGCCAGTAAACAAATAATTGTATTGGAACATGCTCCCTACTCACTTGATCTGGCCCCCAATAACTTTTGTCTTTACTCAAAGATACGAGAAATCATGAAAGTAAGATATTTTCATAACACTCAGGACATCGAGGGTAATACAATGACAGCTCTGATGACCATTCCAGAAAGAGTTCCAAAATTGCTTTGAAGATTGGACTAGGTGCTGGCGTGGGTGTATAGCTTTCCAAGGGGAGTACCTCGAAGGTGACCGTAGTGATATTCAGTAATGAGGCATGTAACACTTTTTCTAGGATGAAGTCACAAACTTAATTGGCAGTCCTCCTGTGATGCCAGAGCCCAAGTTTTAGAATTACTGATGAGATTTTACATCTACCACAATTATCAGTCATGTTACTCCTCTTGGCTAGATTTCTTTCTGACTTAGAATATAATTCAAATTCTTCATTGGTGTGACAAAGCTCTATACAACCTGGCCCTACATTTTCTCCACCCTTACTGCCTCCACTTGTCCTTTCTTTTATTAAGCTACAGCCAGACTATCTTTCCTTGGAATCCTCCTGCCCAAGATCTTAACATTAAAGCCTCCAACTCGTCATCCGTTCAGCTCAGGTAGCACCAATTCAGAGAGGCTTATCTGGTCACCTAACGTTAAATAAGCTACGCACCTCCAGTCCCTCTCTATCACATTAAAACCAGTTGCCGGTAATTCCAATTCATGGTGACCCCGTGTGTGTCAGAGCAGAACAACGCTCCCAAGAGTCTTCACGGGCTGATTTTTTGGTTGACTCAACCCTCTGGTTTTTCCGTTAGCAGCTGTGCACGTTAGCATTTACACTACGCAGAAACTGCGTCTATCACACTACCTCATTTATATTTATAGACAGATGCCTTTCCTTTCAGGGGGCCCCTTCTCAGGCTTCTCTTCCTCCTTTTACTTGTCGTTAAGTCTTCTGCGGAGGAGCAGAATCACTTCCCTCTTTTCACCGACTCTTAGGAGAGTGCTATCAACTGGGATTTGGCTCCATCTCGCGGTTTGATTCCATCTCCCGCAGAGGTTCCAAATCTGAGCCAGCCTGGGGTCTCCCAACAAGAGGACCTGCCTCCCAGCAGCCCCTCCCTGGCATTTCTGTGGAAACCTTCTGCTGCTTTCTCCTTAGAATCCCATCTCCATACCTCAGGGGTTGGTTAGCTTCCCGTTTGCCCTCTAGTGGTTAAGTTCTACGGCAGCTAACTAAAAGACTGCCAGTTCAAATCCACCAGGCACTCCTTGGAAACTCTAGGGGGCAGTTCTACTCTGTCCTCTAGGTCACTATGAATCAAAATGGACTTGTGGGCAATCGATCTTCTTTTTTTCTTTTTTTTTTTTCCCCAGCATATAAGTCAGGTTTCTCTCCACTCACGGTACAAGTTCTTAACCATAATTGTGGAAGTGCGTTCCTCAACAAATGCTTAAACAACTGTCTAAGTGTAAAATGCTCTCAAATTATTTGAAGATATGCCTAATTTAAAAAAAATTCTACTATTCTACTATTGCTTTTATTATCTTTCATTTATTGAGCAATGTGCCAACCACTAGTCTAAACAACGTGTATTTTATCAAATCCATTAGTTCTGACACCCGTTAGGAAGCACACACCTGGCATTTTCCAAATTGTCCCGTGAGATGTAAGTGTTCTGAAGGATACCAATAACTTAATTAAAAATAAGTCAATACAAGTAATATTTTTCTTCTAAAACGTTTTAATCTGTGTTGAAAAATATAAAGCATGTGTATATAGTCCCTAGGGAAACCCTGGTGGTGTAGAGGGTTAAGAGCTATGTCTGCTCACCAAAAGGTCTGCAGTTCAAATCTGCCAGAAGCTCCTTGGAAACACTATGGGGCAGTTCTATTCTGACCTTTAGGGTCCATGGCAGTGGGTTTGGGGTTATGTAGTCCCTATTATGTAGCAATCTGTCTTTTTAAAATAATATACTATTCTTATTAAAAGGCTGAAAACGTATCTGGTAATCGTGAAATAGCTGAAAAACTATGGTACATCCACACCAAGGAGGAATGCAGAGCTGTGAAAAAAGAAGCAGGAAGATCTCTTTGTACTGATGTGGAGGGATCTCCAGGATGTAACGGTAAACACAAGATGCAAAAGAATGTATACACTACATACACAACATATACAAATGTACATACCGTATATACTACCTTTGGGGCAAGAAAGGAGGAGGAAAAAACCCACTGCCGTCGAGTCGAAGCCGACTGAGTAGAACTGCCGTAGGGTCGCTATGAGTTGGCATTGACTTGGTAGAAGTGGGTTTGGTTTGGTTTTGGTATTATAGAGTTTCCAAGGAGAGCCTGGTGGATTTGAACTGCTGACCTTTTGGTTAACAGAACTAGCACTTAACCACTACATTACTAGGGTTTAGAGAGAGCTATCTGTAAAAAAAAAAAAGAAAAAAAGAAGGATAAACTAGAAATTAATAAAAATGGCTACTATAGGAGGAGAAGAAACTCTGGTGGCATAGTGGGTTAAGTGCTACAGCTGCTAAGCAGAAGGTCGGCAGTTCAAATCCACCAGACACTCTTCAGAAACTCTATGTGACAGTTTTACGCTGTCGTATATGGTCACTATGAGTTGGAATCGACTCAACAGCTCTGGGTTTGGTTTTGGTTTTTATAGGAGAAGGAGATGAGGGTAAGGAAACAGATTTGAGTCAATAGGGATAAAAGCAAATACTGACCTTTGAAACATACAATTTCCATATAGCTTTCATAAAAAATAAACAGAAACTCTAAGATCAAAACCACCTGAAACTATTGAATTGCACTGAGGAAAGAATGATTTCAGCTGATGTTAGAAGACAGCAGTATATATTCTTAGGGGAATATATTCAAAGGACAGAAAAAGAATGACAGAGAAAACTTGACTTTTATTGTTAGTGCCAAACCAAGTGCCACTGAGTCAACTCTAACTCATGGTGACCCCATGTACGTCAGAGCAGAACTGTGCTCCGCAAGGTTTACGATGGCCAGGTTTTCAGAAGCCTTTCTTCCAAGGCACCTCTGGGTGGGTTTGAACCTCCAACCTTTTGGTTAGTACCTGCGTGCTTAACCATCTGCACCATTCAGTAATCTGTTAAAAGTATTGTTAGGGATTGACTGTGTCCCCCAAATGTGTGTCAACTTGACTAGCCTATGATTCCCTGCACGGTGTGATTATCTTGCACGGTGTGATTATCTTCCCCTTTGTCATCCAATGACCTTGTGTGTTGTAGATCTCTATCACGTTAATGAGGCAGAATTAGAGGCAGTTGTGTTAATGCGGGGAATCCTGGTGGCTTAGTGGTTAATTGCTACAGCTGCTAACTAAAAGGTTGGCAGTTTGAATCCTCCAGGTGTTCCTTGGAAGCCCTATGGGGCATTCTACTCTGTCCTTAGGCCAATTAATATACCTCACTGGGCCTCTATTTTCTCTTAAGTGAGCATAACAAAACCTGCAGTTGAAATTGACTTGAAGGCAATGGGTTTGGTTTGAGGTGGAGTACATTAGGGAGGGAGGACACACTCCATAGGATTAGGACGTGTCTTGAGTCAATCTCTTGAGATATAAAAGAGAGAAGCAAATGGAGAGGAGGGAATCTCACACCACTGAGGAAGAAAAGCTGGGAGCAGAGTGCGTCCTTTGGACTCAGGGTCTCTGCCCTGAAAATCTCCTAGAAAAAGGGAAGATTGGAGACAGGGACCTCTCCCCAGAGCCAATAGAGACACAGTCTTCCCCAGGAGCTGTCAACCTGAATTTGGACTTCCAGCCTCCTAAACCATGAAAGAATTGGTAAGTCTGTTAAAGCTATCCACTTGTGGTATTTCTGTTATAGCAGCACTAGATAACTAAGACAATGATATTGCATTATCATTTTAAAACTGTTTATATAATAGATATTATAATAGTAATTATGTTAGTGTAATTAGAAACTAAGATTTTTAGTGTGTAAGAAAGGAAGTAAAGGTATTTAAATTAAAATACTAATAGTAAATTTGAATTAGAAATGTCAGTATTAACCATCCATTAAAAAAAAATATATTCTAGCAAATGAAAAAGTGTGGAAGCATTAACCGCATCTTCCGAGTAGGCATATGTAATTTGAAGTACATAGTATCACTTATGAAAAATTATTGTCAAAAATCCTGAAGCTGAATCTAATTAAGATTTTAGTTCAAAGTCCTAGCCTATAGAAAATATGCTGGATAGAGGAATAAGTCAGAAGAAATCATCAGGAAGCAATCAAGTTCATTACGTACAGTATTCTACGGGACAATTGGCCTGGTCTCTAAAAATTCAATATGATGAAAAAAGAGAGGGGTGAAATTGAAAGAAACATTACAATCAAACTTAGTGGGCACTTCTTCACTCTATCTTTGGGGGAAAAGCATATATAAAAGTATTTCTGAGGACAACTGGCAAAATTTGAATACGGGCTGGGTGTTTGATGGTACTAGGGAATTATTTTTTGTTGTGCTCAGTTTGAAGAGGGTAGTGTGGTTATGTAGGAAAATATCTTTGGCTAGGGCATTTAGGGGTAAAAGGCCATCATGCTTCCAATTTACTTGAAGTGAGTGCAGAATAATACCTCCATATAAACATATAGTTAAGTATGGCAGAGACTTCTTTCTCACATCAAAAATGTATGACAAAGGCTGATGGCAATGTGTGAATGAGATAGTGAACACAATGTTACTGAACTGTGCATATGAAGCTTGTAGAAATGAAAGTGTTTTGTTACCTACATATTTGGTATAATTTTTTTAAAAAAAGAAGAATGTGTCTAGATAATCATGAATCTCAAAGAATGCTCTTCATTCAACTTTCCATGAGAAAGCACTCAAGTTCACTTTAACAGGGACTCAAGACTTCTTAGCCCTTGGTGACTATTGCTTTGTTGGTAACTTTTCGGCTGCTGTCTCCCTGGAGTCCTCTGAGTAACTTTGAAAATTGCCTTTTTTGAGAGAGAGAGAAGAAAAGGGATAGAAGAAACTGTGCAACTGTCTCCTTGTTTGCAGCAACTCTTAGCGAGAAGCAAAAACTAGGCAGGAGTACAGGGCAGTGACCCTTCCTGGAGGAAACAACTCCCAGTGTCACTGTCCCCTCCCTTTGCGGACAGTCAGTTCTAACACATATATTGCAGAGATGGGAGAATGGAAGACATTTCATCAGTTAGCCAGTGTGACATTCTCATAGTCTCAGCATTATAAGAACAACTAACTCCCCAAGCTCTGATGATTACAACTTAGTGGAGAGTACTTGAGTAATACTCTGTTTTTGAAACTAACACCTGTCAACAAATGCTTACTGCTGAAGAATAAACCCTTTTCTCCTTCAACCTCAGAACAAACATGAGCTTCTATGACCAGATTGACAACGTTCTCATTTGGCAGAAAACCCCAAAACCGAACCCATTGCCATCAAGACAATTCTGACTAATAGCAACCGTGTAGGACAGAGTAGAGCTACCCCACAGGGCTCCCAAGGGGCAGCTGCTGGGCTTGAATTGATGACTTTTTGGTTAACAGTTCAGCACTTAACTACCTTGCCATCACAGATGCATGTTGTATTATGCATAAATATTTACTTGCTAAACAAGGACACAGATACACTTGAAATTTGAGGATGGCTTGCAAGTGGCAAGGATGGTGGTTTCCTGTTGCTTGAGTTTGGCTTGGCCATTTTTGGACGAAGCTGTGTGATGTGAGGCCTCGCCAAAAGTGAGAGGTCTTATACCCATGGAGAAAGTTCTTCACAGGCATGGTGGGATTCAGACAGGATGTGAAGAGGTGAGTGGTTAATGGACTCCAGAGACACATAGCATAATGGAAAAACAGACCGCAGACTTTGGAATCGGTGATTTAGGCCAACTAATATACCTCACTGGGCCTCTATTTTCTCTTAAGTGAGCATAACAAAACCCAGTGTTCAGGAATTGGATGCTATGAGAAATCATGATGTGTTATATGTAAAGTGAAAAGCAGAAGGCCCAGAACATATAATAAATGCCTAGCGATTTTTTAATTTTCACTAGCTCCCTACATGGTAACCAATTCATCCCAATTTTCCTGGAACTTTTTCCAGTTTTAGCTCTGAAAGTCCTGTGTCCTGGGAAAGCCTTCAGTCCCAAGCAAACCAGGGATGGTTAATTACCCTACATTCATTTACCACATCTTGACAGTACACACTGTCCAAATCTCAGTTCCCAGACCTGCCATCCCCAAGGGAAGGGCTAATGAAACTCCTGTTGGGATCTGCTTCAGATTCCAGGATGGATGCAAATGACAACTGGTGGTTTAACCATCATTTATGCTTACATTTAAACTCTTACCACAAGTACCAGGTAACTAAAGGATGCAAAGAAAAAAATACAGTCCCTATCTCACAAAGGAGGTAAGGGAGACAGCAAGGAAGAAGAAATTGCTTAAGTACGAACTGAAAATGAAAATTCTCACTCCAGTTGTTCACTGGGAGAGTCTTTGAAGGCTGATGAGAAGATCAGGTACAACAGAGAGGCTACTTCAACTCAGTGCTAGACATTCGTGATGGCGAGGGCATGGTACATAGTAGGAGCTCAGCAAGGGGGTCGCTTTGCTGTCTCTGTGTGTCTCTGTGCCCTGGGGGATGAAAAGGTAGTCAGAAAAGTCTTTGTACTGGAGGTAAAAACTGAGTTATTCTTGAAAATTATGTAGGATTTGTTGATAGGAGAGAGAGGATATTCCAGGCAGAGAGGACAGCACATGCCAAGGCCCTGTGGAACAAGCAGCATAGGAGAAACTGGGAAGGCTGATCTTTTGCTCTGAGTTGATACAATCTTAGAGAGTAGCTAAGGAGCCCTGGTGACATAGTGGTTAAGTGTTAGGGTGCTACCTGAAAGGCAGCGGTTTAAACCCACCAGTCACCCCACTGGAGAAAGATGTGACAGTCTGCTGAAAAGGTACCCAGAAATACAAGCCCATTGCCATGAAGTTGATTCTGACTCATCATGACCCTGTACGACACCAGAAAACTGCTCTGTAGAGTTTCCAAGGAGTGCCTAGAGGATTTGCACAGCTGATGTTTTAGTTAGCAACCATAGCACTTAACCACTACACCACCAGGGTTTCCTCCACAAAGATTACAGACTCAGAAACCCCATGAGACATTTCTACTCTGTCCTATTGGGTCGCTACCAGTGAGAATCAACTCCACAGCACACAGCAACAGAGGAAGCTAGGAGATAGATGGTGGCTTTGTGGGACTTGCAGAGGAGATAAGCAACACAATTGTATCTGTTTTCTAAATGATCCCTCTGACAGCAAACCGTTCTGAGGGATGGATTAGTTGGAAATGAGACTGTGGAGAGAAAACTACTAAGAAGAGAGTTGTGATAGTCCAATTTGATTGTGGACACTGACAGTGTAAACTAACAGGAGAGAAGCAATAGAGGAAAACTCAACAGGCACTGACAGTTGAACAGGAGGGGTAGGGAGACAGAAGAGGAGACATTTAGTTGTATCTCCACTTTGGCTCAAGTGACTGGGAGAGCGATGGTACATTAGGAATCCTGGTTCTGGAACCTATTTGCTGTCAACTATTACTGTCAACTATTGCTGTCAACTATTACTATTACTTAATCTCTCTAAGCCTCAGTTTCCTCATCTGTAAGGTGGTGATAAGAGTTCCTATCTTGTGAGGTTATTGTGAGGTCTAAGTCATTTGTAAAAGTGCCCATGAAAGCCTGGCACCTAGTACTCTCTATGAGTGTTTGTTACATAGAGAATTCTGAAGGCAAGACATGACTGGGGGAAAAGAACCTTTACTGGGCATGTTGAGTTCAAGGAGCTATGGAACACCACCCTTAGGCAACTGAAACCCAGACTCAGAACTTTGTAGCAGGGTCTGGGTGGAGATAGGGGTTATGGGCAGGAATCGCCTCCACGGGAGTGACATTGTTCAGAAATACGGGGAAAATGAGAAGAAAACCAAGGAAGGAACCATGAAGGACACGCAGGAAGGCTGAGGCAGAACTTATTCAGAGGCAGACCGAGAAGGGGCTCTTGGACAAGCAGAAGTAGCAACACATGGTGACCAAGAAACGAGGGCAAGCCTTGTCAGGTATTTCAGAAGTAAAGGAAGATAAGAACTGAAAAAGCTTAATTTTGTTCCTCTAGGACACTCTAGATCACAAAAGTGGAGGTCTGCCTTTCCAGCATTGAAGTACAGGAAACGACGGTGGAGTGGAAACCAGAGCCTAATGATGAATGTACACGGAAGTGTCAATAGCGAGATTCAAGAGGCTGTCATGAGAAACATGTCCACCTGGTGGCGCCGTCCCCTTCTGCAAGCCTTGCTGGCGTGAACGTCAAATCTGTCCCTCAGGCGGCACTCCTCTGGTCAATAAATTATCGCATTTCCACTACTAGAAAGTGCGCTGCTAGGGACTCTAAGGGATACAGAGGTGTGTACAAAACGCTTTTCTTCCTGTAGTGTGTGGAGATAAAATAATCTTCAGAGAACCAAGTCCTACCCACTTTATCTACTGCATAGCTTTCAAATCCATGTCTCTTCCTTTGCATCGCTGCCTGTCCATTCCAAACCACTATCCCCACTTGCTGGGACTGCGGCAGTTGCATTTGAAATTGTCACTGCGCTTCCATTCTTACCTCCCCCACAATCCTAACATGCTGTTTATGTACTGTTGAGTCCATTCGGGACTGTAGGACAGAGTAAAACTGCCCCATAGTGTTTCCCAGGCTGCAGTCTTAAACAACATGTTCTCTTCCGAGGAGCTGCCAGTGGGTTTGAACCACTGATCTTTCAGTTAGAAGCTGCAGCCAAACACTTAACCACTGAACCACTAGGGCTCCTCCGATTCTTCCTACTGCAAAGGAATTTCTTGAAAACACACTGCCTCTTAGCTCCCGACCAGACCACAATAGAAGTCTAGTGTTGTAGTTATGAACATGGACCACAGAACGGATTGCCTGGGTTCAAATCCTAGTTCGAGCCCTAACTGACTAGGTTGTCACTTTGAATGAACTGCTTACCTGCCTCATTGTACTTCTTTAATCTGTTAAAAGAGGATAATGAGTTAACAGGTTCAATTTTGGGCACGACAATCAGCATATAGTTAAGTGCTCAATAATTGTGAACTGTTATTAAAGTCTTTGAGACAAAAACTGAAATCTTTAACATGACCTAAACGTCTTCCTTGATCTAACTGGAATCAACCTTTTAGCCTCTTCTGGAAGAACTCACCCCCCCTTAGTTCCCAGAGCTGGAGCAACACCACACTAGGACAGTTATCTTCACAGCTGCTGTCTTCTCTTGGGGCAGTGCTCCCTCCTCCTCCTCAATTTAGTTGAATCTTCCCTACTCCCAGATTAGATCATAGCCCCCTACTCTAAATTCTTACAGATCTCTGCACATTACTCTGCTGGAATGAGTAATTTGTGTTAAAAACTGATTGATTGTGTAACATGGCCCTTTTCCCTGCTACCAGCATATAACCTCTCTGAAAACAACCAGCTGCCTCATTCAGTGATGGAAACCAGCTAAGGCACTTGCAAAAACCTAAGTGTAAGGAAATAAGGGAGTCTTTGGATGCAATAAGGGAGTCTTTGCAGCAGCTTTGGCTGCTGACCAAAAGGCTGGAGGTTTGGGTCTACCCAGGAGTACCTCAGAAGAAAACCCTGGTGAACTACTTTCAAAAAATCAGTCACTGAAAACCCTATGGAGCACAATTCTGCTCTGATACACATGGTTGCCATGGGTTGGATTTGACTTGACAGTAATTGATTCTGTTTTGTGTTGTTTCTCTTGGAGAAAGTAAGCACTTGATCCAGGAAAGGGGAAGAAGCGCAAGATGTGAGAGTGTTGGACATCAAGTCAGTGCTGTTGATCCTCCCCGGCTTTTCCTGGGCTCTTCACTGCAGTCATAATCTCATCGCCCAAGGAGATCTCCCTCAGGTTACTTTGGGCAAGCCCCAGAAAACAATTCCAAATAACTCTTGTCCTGGTCCAGGGAGTCCCTCTTGCTGATCACTCTGGGAAGCAGCCTTCTCATCAGGGTAGCTCCCTAATTAGTTCCAAGAGCAGGAGAGGTGGCAGAGCAGTGAGTAAGGGCCCACCAACTGGGGCACAGCAAGGAGGACGAGGCTGGGAAGACCAAGTCAGGCCTGTACCTTGGTGTTAATCAGCACAGTTACTGCATCATGATGGTTAACACTACATTCTTCATTGGTGGAGAGCCAGCTTCATGAAGACAAGACCTTTCATTCTCTGTATCTTTACCCCATGCCTCCTTGGCACAGTGTCCAAGTCTAATTATCTAACAGAGTTTGTTGAAAAGGCAAGCAAGGGAACACAATGTATATTGATTAAAAAGTGAATAAGCACCTATTCTCCTTTCAAAAAAAAAAGGCCGTTGCTTCTCTAAATAACAGAAGCTATTGAGTGTCTCATAAACACCAGATGTGACCCAATGTGTTACAGAGTAGGGTAGGTTTTCTTGGCTGTAATCTTAATGGAAGTTTTTCTTCTGCAGTACCACCACATGGGCTCAAACCACCCACCCTTAGGTTAGCTGTCAAGGGCAAACTGTTGGAGCTGTCTAGGGACCCATACACCACTACCGGACTAAGTGCTTCATATACATCACTATACAATCTAAATTTGAAAACCCTGAAGAGACAAGAGGGAGGGAGGAGACTAGGAAGATATGTGGCAGAAAAGGTGCTTTTACCAACTGTTGAGGTCTGAGACAGTAAAATTAAAGCCTCTGAACAGACCCGAAATGCAAGACCTACCCCCAGCCCCACCCAATTTCTTCTTTTTACCCCTGCTCCTCATGTATTTCTGAATATAAAGTGAGAACTGCGTGTGTTGAGGAGAGTATTTTTGTAACTAAGGAACTCTTCTCTGTCTCTGGCACACACAACCTGCTGTTCTAGTTCCTGAGGTCTAAACGAACCTTACTTCTCCAGACTGTCTGCCGTCACCATCCCAAACCAGCACCCAATTTCATTCTGAATTCTGCTGGAGTCATAGCCAGTTTCCTCCCCCCGCCCCCCCCACCCCCGAGTCAATAGTGAGTCGGTTAGAGAGCATTCCAGAAACCCCACCACTGGAGGATTTGGCTGCAGACAAGCGCAGGAATGCTTTCTCTGCATGGTAACCAGATAGAGAACCATTACCCCGCTTTGCTCCAAGGCCAGCAAACCCACAAGGAAAAGCAATGTCTGTCAGTATGTCCCCAAATAGGCCTCCAAAGTAATCACTTACTACACGTGGAAGTTTTTTTTTTTTTAAATCAGGACAAAAGGGTAGGGGTAAGATTCTCTCGGAAGACATAAAATCCCAGGTTACATAATTGGAAATCGATCTGCATTTAAGAAGGACTCTTTGGAGCCAAATGGCCTGAGGAACCATTGTATAGCGATGAGCGCTTTTAAGAAAAATTTGATAAATGTGCAAATTTTGATAGCCGATTTCAAATTATACAGTTTACATGGTAACAAGAATTCCTGATGGTAGGAAACTTTTAGCCTGACAGCAACAGGCTCCATTCTCAAGTGCCTATAAGGCAGGTCCTTCAACCTGTTTGTTGTTCCATTCAAGCCCTGTTGGGAATTTGCATTTCTAACAAGTTCCCAGGCAAGGCTAACCATGCCCGTTAAGGACCAGTTCTGGGAACCGCTAGCAGTGCAGAATCCCTTGTTTATTTAGTTGGTGTAGATTCTGTGTATCTGCGGTACAATGTAACTTGTTACCTGGGGTTCATGCTGCAATGTCAGTTTGTTAACTACAGAAGTTGCAAAAAAAAAAAAAAGTGGGGTCATGGTCAAAGATAAGGTTCTGCAACTAGCATCCCCCAAACTCATCCAATGTGAACTTCAGAAAGTACCTCTAAAGTGTAGTCCAGCAGACACACTAATTAACACCATTCCGGTTTCCCAGACATCGGTACTCAATTCCTAGCCCAGGTCTCCCGAAACATCCAACTCTATCCAATATCCAACATCTTTATTACTCCTCGTACCAAAAGTTGATTAAAGCTCCAAGAGTTCAAGAATACACTGCTTAACACCCATTAGCCAAAAAGCCCCATTAGTGGTCTCGTCCACTGTACTGTGCGCGTTTTACAAACCATAGTCAGGGTCTCAACCCTTCTGCTGCTACCCTTTGCTCCACTAAATTTCTCCTACTCCTAAGGCTTTATCTCACAAGTTTCCTACTCATCTGGTAGTTTTTAAGCAGTGAACCCCCAGAATGCACATGCCTTTTGGCCGTGTTCTTACACCCCTTATTCTCAGTCAAAAGGCTGGACTTGTTGCTACCTAATGCACCAAGTACCAGCCATTAGGTATCTCCCACCCACCCTCCGTATCTGAAGCCTTTATGGGAGTTAATTCAGCACCTGACAGGTCACTCACAGCCTGCTTCAAAGTTTGAATTCTTCATAAAAAGGCAGCTGTGTTTTTTTCTCCATCTAAAACCAAAGCAAATGAGAGGCCTAGAGGGTACACTAAAGAACTCAGCTTTTACACAGGGCTGATGCACTTACTTTCACCATCAGAATGATCTAATGTTTACACACTATAGTTCAACTACTGTACTTACAGCTGTTCCTTTTTCACCTCAAGAATCTTTTTCTTATACCACCCTCATCCTTTCCTTTGACTTTACAAATGATGCACCACAGAAACAGTCTGAAGACCACTTAACTTGGAACTTGAATAATATTTTCTTTATTTACAAGTTAGAATCGACAGACAAAGAGAGAGACAGTCCTGGGGACCAAATGGGGAGATGACTCAAACCCTCAGAGGTCCCAAATGTAGAAGATAAGGAAAAGGGGAAAACAAGAGTAGAAAAAAAAAAGTCAACGTAAAAAAACAAAACAAAACAATAAAGCTCCCCTTCCTTCCCTCCCTATGGAGGCTAAGGGGACCACAGCCCCACCCCCCAGCCTTACCTAGCTTAAAATAAATAAGAATCACCAACCTCAAATACAGGGCCCTTACAAGTAAACAGGGCAAGCTATGGCCTCAGGTAACCCCATTACTGGGGCCTTTGCCTACTCCCACCCTGTACCCATTTTGAATGGGGGCTCTATGCCCAAGAGGTCACTCCCACTGGGGCTGGGAACTCCATCTTTTGTCCATGTCCTTCAGTTAGTAAAGGTCACTGCCATCTCTTCCCCCGCAGAGCCAGCTCTCCTACATTAGGGGTGAGATGAGGAATTATCACAGCACGGGGGAAGGAGCCAGGCAGGGTGGTCCAGCTGTCCGGTCCTGCGGAGCCTCCTGCCCCATACAGCCTGGCCCCTTAGCCTGAGTCTGAATCACTGGTGTCTGAAGACGAGGAAGATGAAGAGGAGGAGCTGGAATCCGAGCTGGAGCTGGAAGCACTGAGGCGTGACACTGCTACCTGCTGTGCTGCCGAGGACTCCGTTTTCTCACTCGCTGCAGAACAAGGTTTTAAGGTTGTAAAATTGCAGTTGTCAATAAAGTCAAAACACAAGGGGTTTAGTAAATTTTCAGTAGCCTAAAGGAGATACTCAAGGAGTCCCGGTGGCACTGTGGTTAAAAGCTCGGCTGTCAACTGAAAGGCTGGCAGTTTGACAACAACAGCCACTCCTTGGAATCTCTGTGGTGCAGTCCTACTCTGTTGTAGAGTTGCTGAGTTGGAATCAACTCAATGGCAACGCGTTTTAAGAAAATACTCACTTTTCTTAGGAGGTTTCTTGGTGGAATTGAGCTGCCCACTAACATCTTGTAACCGCTTTTCCAGTTCTCGCTTCTTCTCCAAAGCTAGTTCTTCCTTCGTCTTTCCTACAGGTTTCTTAATGGCTAAAAAAGAAACACGGACTAAAATCATGACAAACATCTTTAACACTCATCTTTAAAGCTGACAAGCTTCTTTGGCATTTGTCCCACAGCCCTGAGCTCCTGACAACCAAGGGCGTCTTTAGCACTCCATCCTTCTCCAAGTTGTCCTTACAAGCACAGGAAGATGGTCAGACTGACGGACCTCATTTCACACTTACTGTAGGGTTTCCGTGGTTTCTTGCGTAGACAGGAAAGGACATAGCGCTCAAGCTCTCTTAACGTGGATGGCTTGAGCGTTTCAAAGTCAATTTCTATCTCCTCTGGGTTTGAATCACGCAAAGAAGGTTCCCTGGCTTGGATTATGTGTACTACTCGGCCCAACTTCTCCCCAGGTAATTTGTTAATGTCCAGGCTCAACTGCCTCTTCTCATCATAACTCATGGGCCTACTTTCTTCCTCCTCTTCTGAATCATACCCAGCAGGCAGGGCAGGTGGTGCTGTCTTTGTGGCCTTTTTAGGGACTCTATAGGCAAAAAAAACACTGTCAATTAGGAAAGCATCATTAACCACTCCCATCAAGTTCCCACTGTTAACTTCCTAGCTGACAGGGAGCTTTGGAGACACTGACCTACAGAATCAAGACCATTTTATCAAGTTCTTACATGCTCACTACCTTTACACTTACTCAGGTTCCCACCATTTGTAATGTATTTATAAACACTGTAATTTATACACACAGATGGAACCCTGGAGAGACAATGGTTAAGAACTCAGCTAATACAAGGGTCAGCAGTTCAAATCCACCAACTGCTCTTCAGAAACCCTATGGGACGGTTCTCTGTCCTGTATGGTCACCGTGGGTTGAAGTGACACAATGTCAGTGTGTTTATGTACACAGATACATTAAAATTCATTACCTATCTTAATCTAAAAGGCTGACACTCACTTTTTACTCTCTAAGGTACTAACCTAGCCCACCACAAAAAATAAAAATAGTCTGGATTCATAAAGCTTAGAAAGGACATGGGTAGACTATGGCCCCCAAAATAAATCTAGCCTACCACCTGTTTCTGTAAATCAAGTTTTACTAGACACAGCCTTGGCTCATTTGTTTTAAGTTTTTTGCTTATAGCTGCTTTCCTTTCCCGCTACACTGGCAAAATTCAGTATTGGTCATGACAAAAGACCCTACGGCATACAAAATCTGTACTAGCTTTTACTTGTCCATTTACAGCAAGTTTACTAACCTCTGTTTAGCGAGAAACTCAGAGCTGCAACAGGCAGATACCCCTGGACAGACTACACAAATAGTTCTTCCCTGCTCCCTACACCCTGTTAGAACTCACTTAGTGCCACCAGTAGGCCCAAAGCCAGGAGGTCCAAGTGTGGCAGCAGTGCCACTCCCACTTGCTTTCTTGGACTTCTTAGGCTGAGGCGGGCGGGATGCCCTAGGCCCTTTGTCATCTTCTTCAAGCCCAGTTCGGCCTCTCTGCTTCTCTGACTTCCGTTTTTTCTTTTTTTCCTTTTTCTCTCTCTTCCGCTTGGGCTTGGATATTGGGCCTTGGGACAAGGCTGCCAGCTGTTCATGCACTGCTCGAAGCTAAAAAGGAAAGCATGAACCAGATTTGACACAAGAAAAAGTGCAAACAGTTAAAAGACAACAAAAAAAAAAAAGCAAAGGTAGAGAATACACTTCTTACCCAGTACGAGTGACCATACCTGTTCCTGTAGTTCCGCCAAGCGATGAGCCCTTTCTTCCTCTGAGTCAGAGCTTTCACTCTCTTCTTCTTCCTCATCCTCATCATCTTCCTCCTCCTCTTCCTCAGAGGAGCTCTCACTACTGCTTTCCTCACTGGACGACTCAGAGGATGATTTAGCCAGGCCAGAAGACAAAGCAGTCGAGACTGGTAAACGCCCTGCTTCCACAGGTTCATCTGGCATCTTGGCGTAACGGAACTCAAATACATCCTAGAAACAAAAATAGACTCAAAACTACGTCGGTAGATAATACCCTGTTCCCAGCCACCCAGTGGTATGGCTCTAATTTGTAACTGTACAGACTATATAACTCTCAATGAAAAGCGTTGTGCGTTGTATCACAAACACTAAAAACGTCTCCCCACATCTAGTCTAGCTCCATCCAATCATGACACTCACCTGTAGCTTTCGTGCCATGGCCACAACATCGTGGTCTGGGGGATTGTACTTATAGCAGTTGGAAAACATAAGCCGCACATCAGCAGCAAACTCCTGTGCATCCCGATAATCACGATTCTCCATCTTCCGCTGCAGAAGGAGGCAGCATCAGAAGCTGCACAGGCAGGAAGACTCACCTTTCCCTGCCAACCCCAGACACCACAATAGGAGCCCCTTCTTGAGAGCACAGGTACCTTAAGGATGACCTTAAGGATCTGTGCCCTGGGGTTCAAGTTTGAAGTCAAAGGAATTTAGATGGGCTGAAGAAATATTTATGTCTAGAAAAAAAAACCATTTCTAAGTGACAGGGGAGGCAGAGTAGCCTCATCTCCTTCCACCCCTTAATTCCCCTAAGCCCCAAATACCAACAAACAGTACTTAATTGTAAATGAGTAGCATTGCTCCAAGCACAGGAAAACCCACCCTGTCATTTCAAAACACTACGAAACATGGACTCTCTGTGAAGCATTTAACCTTCTGGTCCCATTATTTAGCACAAATCAAAGACTGCTGATGGCCTACAATGAGATGACTGCTGTTTTAGATTCCACTCACTGCCTGCATCCCATCTGCCCCATGCAGTGGGTACCTTGACAGTGCTGAGGTCCATAGGGTGCTTAATGATGTCATGGTAGTCATGCAGGCCAAGAGCAGAAGCGTCCACTGGTTTGTAGAAAGGCCAGGCATAGGCAGCATGCTTCTTGGAGAGTAACTCTTTCAGAATGCCATTGCAGTGTTTTAACTGTTCTGAGAGCTTTCCTTTCTTAGAGCTCTGGTGTTGCTGCTGAGAGTCAGGCAAGTCTTTTCTGGGAGGTTTAATGGGGCGGCCACTCTCTCTTCTCATAGGGGGAAGCCGTGCTGCCTTGGGCTCAGGTGCCCCAGGGGGGCTAGCAGGGGAACCAGGAGCCAGAATGGCTGTAGGTGTAGGTGTTGTAGTATCTGCTTTCCTCTTTACCCCCTTCTTCTGCAAAGGGAAAGAAAAAGAGTCTTTTATTCTAGCTCTACCTTATCCAACACACGCCCCCACCTTCCCAGCACCTAAAAGAAATTCCCAGAACTGTACCTTGGCAAGGGGCTGAGCTGGGGGAGCCGCAGAGACAGCAAGAAGCGGAGGTCCAGCGGAGTGCAGAGACTTGAGAAGGGGAGAGGAGATCACCGACGGGTGGGGAATGTTCAGGACAGTGGTAGGTATCTCAGGTGGGGGAGTATACAGGGCCGTGTGTGACACAGAAGAGACAGCAGGCACCTGATGGGCACTGGTGACACTGCCCTGGAATGCTACAAAAAATAAGGAAAGAAAATTGAGTTTTGATTCTTTCCCACCTTATAGTCTCTGCTGGCAATACTGGCATTTTCTTACCTGCCAACTTGGCCCCCTTTTTGTGACTGTTCTTAGGGATGGTCACCACTAGCTCCTGCTCCTCTTGTGGCATTGATGCCACTTTCTGTAGGAAGATCTTTTCCAACGTTTGCGCCATAAGGACAATGTCATCAGTGGGCTATGGGAAATAATCACAAACTTAGAATCGGATCAAATGTCATCTCAACAACAACAAACAACTTTCCTCTTACCATCACCTTTAGATAACTTTATCATCATATACCAAAAGTTACCTACATTAGCCCGCTGTTTTTCCCTGTCCCAACTGTCTCTCAAACACAATGCGGGGAGTGGGTCCCCTTAGAAGAAAGGAGTAAGGGCTGCCAAGTAAACCAACATCTCTTCTACCCAGGTTATCGGAAACAAGGCCAAAATTTCCAAGTTTAAGTGTTCTACTGAAGTAACCTTTTTAAGTCTAGCACTTTAAAACCAACAACAAACCATCCTCCCAAACTGTTTATCCCCCACCTACTACACTAACAAACTCACCTTGTTGTAAATGTAACAGTTGGTGAACATGGTGTTAAAATCCTGCATACATTCCGAGGCAGCCCAGTAATAGTTATTTTCAAGTCTCCTCTTAATGGTACCCATATCCATAGGCTGTTTTATAATTTTGTGGTAATCCTAAAAAAAAAACAAAGCAAAACAAGAAAAACCAACATCAGAGCCACTGCAAAACAAATTCACGTCTCCTAGAGAAACTAAAACCCCACACACACTCACACATACATCCCTAAGGTGCCAAAGGGGTACAAATGTCCTAAACTGCGGCCCCCACTGAACTACAGGACAGGAAAAAACCTGAGTAGGATTCTTTAATGAAAACCCAGTAAGGTGCCTTTCTCTAACCACCCACCTCCCACCCACTCCTAGTAAGTCTCCCATCCTGTGACATTACCTCTGGGACTGGCTATCCATGGGCTGCATGAGGGAGAGGAAGAAGCTAAGAATTTTGGCCACCGTGGTTCTCTCTTAACCCGGGGTGGTAATCTGTAAAATGGAGCCAGGGCACAAAGGTTAAGGAAGGACATGTGGAGGACACAGTGAGATGCCTAGACAGCAAACAGTTGGGATTAATCATAAAGGATCAAGAATCTAAAATTCAGTGGTTAGCTACCTACATGGGAGAGACAAGCACTCCCCAGGGGCCGCAGCATCTACACTAAGCAGCTCACCCCACACACACACTCTTGCTCTCACTTCCACAGCTCCCACTCCAGCATCTACTCACCGGCAGACCCAGTTTGACGGCATCCACAGGCTGCCGGAATGGCCAAGCAAACTGATGTTTCCACAGAGCCTTCATTACCACCTTGTGCAGATACTGCAGCTGGTTGGTGACCCGTCCTGGCTTTTTGGGATTTGACACCTCTGGCGGTGGTGGGTTGGCTGGCGTAAGTTGCAAAGCCGGCACTGAAGCCATTGTGGGGCTCTCAAACCCCTCATACAGCAGGGAAGGCTTTCGAATCCTTTTCCCTGGAGCTGCTGCCTCTGGACCCAGCCCCAGTAACCCAGCATTCCCATCCCCAGGGAGCCTGTGAAGAAAACCAGCAAAGCATGCAATTTGCATTATACCCGACAAACCCAGGACATAACGACAGGTACTCTACTTCACAACAGTAACTGTCAACAGGTACCAACAATCTGTACGAATTTATACTCCACTATCTAAAAGCTGTACCTATGCCCCACCCATCCTAAACCCTGTTACGTTCAAGCAACAAAAAATTCCAAAACAGTTACCAGTAAGACCCAGCTATCTGAGAAATACCGTTCCAGGAGGAAGGTCTGCAACAGCCGGTGCAAGTGAGAAACTCAAGCCCCAAGCTCCCCCCTCACTAGGGGGCCTGGTGGTTGCCACGGTGGCTGAGCCCCAGGAAAGGGGGTAAGGCCAGAAAAGCAACAAAACAAGGTCTACTTCTAAAACAATACTGGTAAGACACCTGAAAATCCATCTGGACAGAAGACGTCAGCATCCTCCACCAGCTCTGCGTAAAGCCCACAGCGAAGAATGAAGCAGAAACCTACTGCAAGAACCGTTTTCAACTCAACAAATATAATGACCTGACAGCTTTTATCAGACTTCACATCCTGGAATAACCCAGCTGCCAGCCCCTAGACATTACTTCCACCAAATTGAAGCGTTCCCTCTCTACAAGAGAAGCAAAAACTAAACAGTGAAACAGTCAAGGTCAGCAAGTGGCCTCATGTTAATATCCTCCTCCCATCCCCCACCTGAGGACACCCACTAACGCTATATCCACTACAGCATCGACTCTGGAAACCCAAGGCCAGCAACAGCGGTCCTGTTTCAAGTTTACATTCCCTCAAGTGCTCCTTCAGACCAGGCGTTTCCAGAACCTGAGACACAAAACACTACTCCTGCGTACCTTACTTCCACAATCCTGGAAATGAACAGATTTAGCTCCACCCTCCCGCCTGAAACTCTCCTGCCACAAACACACACACCTTCCTCCCCCCCCCCCCCGCAACACATCCCTGGAGCCACTCTCTACCAACGACGGAAAAAGGTTTAGGCTACTGACTTACCCTACACGTAAAAAACCCACAGGCTGGGCGAGCCGTCCCCCTACCTACTCTGGGAATCCTTGCAGCTAGTCCTCGAAGCTCCACCACCATGACAACCATCCACCTCATTACATATGACGGCGAACCCCCAAAGGTCCTCGATAAACCATCGCTACAAGCAGCCCTCTTGAACTCACACATTCCCATTACGTTCCGCTTAGCCCGACGCATTAAGTCCGGGACGCGCCGGGCAAGTAACGTCTAAATGGACAACCTGCACTGCCCCCATGCGCCACAGGCGGGCCGCCGCCACGGCTCCTAAACCGTCGCTCAACCCCCTCCCGCGAGCCAACATTTGCGCGGCGGAGTCGCAACGCGCCAGGAGAAGAGCCCTGACGCCCCGAACGCGCGCCGCCTCGCACCCCTCCTTCCCCACGCGCGACTCGCAGGGACCTACTTGTTGTGGGGAGTCACGTTTTGCAGCATCTTGACTGCAGGGAACCGGCAATGCCCTCAGCCGCGGTAAGTCCGGGTGGCCTCGGTTCCCCTCGCCGCCGGGTCCAGCATAACCCGGCAAGCGGGGGAGGGCCGTCGCCCTTGATCTTCCAGGCGACAGCTCCCCCGCTGGGCTGGTACGCAGACAGTCTACCCCACAGGGACTCAAAGCTCCTGGCACCTCTGGGAGCTCCACAGGCTGCGGCCAGTGAGAAAATGGCGGCGGCCTCGGCAGAGGCAGGCGAACGCCGAAGTACTGCTTCAAACCCAAGGACGAGCCCCGATCCCAGGCACCGTCGTCAATATACCCCGCTGTTGATCTGCAAGGGTTCCCTCTTCGTGCTGGGACCGTCCGAGAAGGACAAGGTTCTGTTTCGACCTCGGATGGAGGCGGATGAACACAGAAAGTGGTTTAAGGAGCCGCCGCCTCCATCTTTGAAATCCTCTTGAGGGCGGAGTAGAGGGGGTGGATAGACTCCGAGGATTGGGCGGGGCCCGGAAAAGGGGAGCTTCGGGGGCTTCTATGGGGTCTGTACTGTCCGCCGGGACCGGTCATAGGCCGCGACGAAGGCCATTTTCAAGCGGATGGACGTGGATTGTAATGGCTGCCCCAGACGACTCGAAGGCTCTGTATCTGCAGGCCGAATCCTCCGGCTCGTTCTAGAGGTTGCTCCACTCCAGCGCGAAATGGCGCCGCCGAGCCCCGCGCCAGCCCTTTATATATAGGCAGGTAGGCGGAGCTTCGCCGCTCATGCGCGCCACCGTGCTCGAAACTTCCCCCACCCTCTCTGCGCGCTCACGCTCGTTCACGCGCGCCAAGAAGCCAAGTCGAAGGGGGAGGAACGTCTCTCCGCGGGAGCTTTTTCTATTGGTTGATCCACACGATGACATCATAAACTTCATTTCTAAGGCGTCAGTCACCAGGCAGAAGCCTGCCGCATAGACCCACAGGACAGCGGCAACCAGCCACATCTCCGAGCCAATTGGCTGTGCTTGCGGTCCAGGGACTCCAAGGAAAAAGGGAGGCTGGGAGGGGTGCTGAAGCCATTCCTGTAGAACTTCCAGCACCCTCTTCCCCTCCACCTTTTCCAGTACTGTCTTCCCAGGCGCCCCAACCCGGTGCGACCGGCGACTGCCAACTGCCAAGCTCTGGCAGGTCGTGCCATTCGTAGCTCCTCCATTGGTTAGGCGGGTAGGACGCCCGGAGGGGGCCGTGTGGGCGGGCAGAGCCGGCCTCGGCCCACTAGGGGTGTGGCCGCAGGGCTCCAGGCGGGAGGTGGCGTTCAGCAGTGTGGCCGCTGCAGTGAGGACTCTGAAAAGAAAGAGGAGACGCCATCTTAGAAGCTGGGGCCTGTTCCTCATGCAAATACTAAGGGCCCCCGAGTGTAGCGATGAATTAATCTTACGTTCCCACTGTACACAACATAAAATACAAGCTCGCTACTTTCTTAAAACCCTCTCCTTATTCCACAGCTGCCAAAGCTAAACAATCGAAAAATAAAGACGCCCCTGAGAATCAATTTACTTTTGGACTAGCGAGGACGTCGTAACAAAAACCCCCAAATCTAAAATGGGTTCCAAACACTTGTACCCACCCCCTGCCAAGCCCCTGTCCAATCTCTACCCACAAGTACCTTTAAGTCAGTTAACACAAAAATCTCCCTGCTCATCACAGCCTAAATAGCAAAAATTCAAGTGCACTCACCCACAATATAAAATGAAACCCACCTCTCCAAACTTCATTCTGGTGCCTGTTTCAGGGCGGAAAAGAGCTCTGCGAGAGGCGAACCGGGAGAAACACCCTCTCCCTCCTGGCGAACACAGCCCTTCCGCACGCTCCCCCACCCCCACCCCGGGGGCAGGCCCGCATCCCCCTCTCAGGGTCCCTCGGTCGCGGGGGCGTAGAGCCCCCCCAACCAGGGTCCGGAGTCCTCCCCACGGAGCGGCTCGTCCAACGGTCAGCGCTAGGGAGGAGGGCGAGCGGAGGAGGCGGCGGCTGTGGCTCAGCATAGCCCTCCCCCTCCTTCGCTCCCCTTCTCCCCTCCCCCCGGGCCGTCCGCCTCCGAGGAGGGGCAGGAGCCATTTTGGGAGCTGTTTCGTCCCCTCCCCCAACCCACTCCTGCAGGCTTTCCGCAACCTGCTTATACGAGCAAGGTAACAGGACTGCCTGGGAATCAAGTGAAGAGTCAGGACACTACCTGATCTGGAGCTCTAAACCATCTGAGGCCTCTGCCCCACTCTCTTTTGCTCCCTGTTAAGTTTCTTCCCCCAAAGATGCGGGTTTTAGCGGCAAGCATCCCCCAGCCCCCTATGTCGAAACCTAGCCGGGAGGACTTGTGTGAGAAATGAATTATGCTAGAATTATTTCCGTATTTGGGTAATAAAATTAATGTAGGTGAAGAACAAATGAGCTTTCCCTCCCCCGAGAAGGGCTGGTGAAGGCCTAGATCCTTGCATTCCAACCAGGCCACCCTCCTTCGCAGCAGCCCTTCAGCCCTAATCTCGTACTGCGTCTAAAATGGCCGCCAACCTCCAGTCTTCTCGACTAACCACTAGAGCCAAGCGCACCCTGCAGGGAGTGCGCCCCGGGAAGGCAGTATCTTCCATCCCGCCCCCGCCACGGATCAAGACCCGGTCCCCAAAAGGCCCCACCCGACGGCCGCGGCAGCGAGGACAATGACACAGCAAATTTGCAGCGCCTCTTCCCCTCCCCCGCTGTCTCTAGTCGCCCAACCTCCCAGATTGGCTTTTCTCCACTCAGGGCCCAGAGGGTCTGGGTCGAAGCCCTCAGGAGGGTGACTGGGGTGGGAAAGGTGGGGAAAATACTGAAAAAGAAAAGGGCGGCCAGACGTTACTCTCGCCCGATTTCCTACATTCCGGAAAATTACTGCTTCCCAGTTCTCCCTTCCCCCACATGAGTCACTGGGGAGGCTACAGCTACTAAGTAATTTGGAAAAGTAATTCTTCCCTCCTTTCCGTTCCCTCCCCCGCAGCATACAAGGAGAGAACTGTTCAGGAGGGGGGGAGGGGGAGGGAGGCTACAAGAGAGGCCACCCAGGAGAAACGCGAAACCTTGGGAGCTGTGGCATCATTCCAAACCCTGAGCTTCAACCCTCTGGTTTCTGGCCATGCTTTCTGCACTCTCCCTAGTACCCATCTTGGGCCTAGGTTCTTGCTCCTAAGCGGACCCCAAACTTTCAGCCTGTATTCCCTCACCACCAAGGGGCAGACACGTGCTCAGGTGAGACCCCCGCAGGGGCTAACGAATGTTTGTGCAGACGGCCCATTGGCCGTGTCCACGTGAATGCACACGAATTCGGTAAGCGACTCGAAGCGTAACCTCCAAAACGCCATGTGATGATTACGAGCTTGCCACTGCTCACATGAAGGAAGCACAAATACGCTCCTTCCAGAACCTCAGGGGAAAAAAGGTGCAGGCGCCTGGGAACAATGTCAGTTCACGACCTGGGTAGCCAATTCACGTATTCTCACACAAGTGTAAGAATTACAGTCACCACACCCATTCCTCAGCCCATTAAGTCAACCCTCTCTCCGGCCCCCAAAAGGATCCCATCTCACCTGGCTCCAGGCTCCCGTACCCCCAGGGGATAAATGGAATGGGGGGCATACATCTGCCCCACGCCCCTTTGCCCTCCTACTGGTACGGAGGCAGGAGGTCGCCATTCCCCTCCCCCACTACGGGGGCCCTCTCCCGCTCGCAACCCTCCACGCTCCCATTGGCTGTACAATGTTTGAAGGACAAATCCTCCCACCCCCAACAATCTTCTCTGGACCCCAAGAACTCCCCTCCAGGACTCCCCACCATTGGTTAAGCACTTAAATGACTGACAACATTCCCGGGCCCCTTCTCACCTGGATCCTGGAACCTTCCAAGGGGGCTTCTCTTTTCCCCTCGGCATGGTGCAGCGGGGGTAGGTTGTGATCCGGGGTGTCACCCCCCCCGGAAACTGAAGCAGTGTTGGGGGAGGGGGAAGAGCCCCCAGCCCCTCCCTTCCCGGTCGGGCGGGGGTGGGGAGAGCCTCGGGGCCGCGCGGCCACGTCAGCAACACCCAGATTGGCCGACGGGGGTCATGTGCCAGTTGCTCCCCCCCCTTTCCCCAAGCCACTGGGGCCAGTTTTCTTAATGTTCCAGGGGGCCGTGCAAGGGGCCAAGTGGGCCGCACGACCCAGGCCTATCCTACGAGACTCAGAACCCTCTTATGTCGCTGCTTCTCCGTATCTCCGACTTCTTATCCCAGTGTCGTCCACTCTGTCCCCCCCACGCACCTCTCGGAACGGGTTCAGCATGGCTGCCGCAGCCAGAAACGCGCACTGCGCAGGCGCAAGGGTGCGACCCGCTTGGGGGAAGGGAAGAGAGCGTCGTAGGCCGCGGGGAAGGGCTGTATTGCGCAGGCGTCCGGGTTCAAACCGTGTTCCCTTAGCTGGGCCCGGAGCGAGCGCAGTGGGTGGGGCGGAAGCAGGCGCTGAGTGGCGACCTACCGCCTCGGCCGCCCCTTCCCCCACTGCCCGCGCCGGGCTGTGGTACCTGTAACTGGGTGTAAAGTGCAGCTTGGCGTGTCCTCTCGAGTCCATGAAAAAGGAGCTCTGCGGATGTGTCGTTGTCAAGATTGGGACCTGCATCTGGATACGTGGGGGTTTGCAGGGTGGACCCCCTCCCCTGGTGTATTGTGGTTCGACTATGGGAGAGGGAGTTTTATCACCCTTGACCGGCCTGCAGCTGGGAGATGATATGCGGGCGGAAGTGATCTTTTTACTTAATTTCTTTGTTTTAAGCAGCTTCACTACCTTTCATTTCCGCAGAACCTACCCTAACCTTGACACTTGGTTCAGACTTACCAGTGCCTTTGGCTTCTTCCTCTTTTATAAAACTTAGCCTTCTGATCACTTTTACTTGTCTTATTTCGTGATCGACTATTTTAAGTAAAAAGTCTCGTAATTTTTCCTAAGACTTTGCCTTCTTTCACAGTTTTGAATCCCACAAAAAGTTAGGGATTGTCGATGTAAAGTGCCGTTGTAATTCGGTTGCCACTTAAAGCAATCCTTTTGTTTGTACCTCGCCAATAACCTTTCCCTCGATCCCAGAGCCAAGAGTGATGCAAACCTTGACTCCGTAGTCCCTAACCCCCGCGGGCAGGTATCACCTACCAGAACAGAAAGGTTTACCTGATGGAGCAGTCAGCATTTGCCTACCTCAAATCTGTAAACTAGCCCATGTCTGTATCCTTTTTCACTAGAGAGCCTTCCTTCGATTTAAGGAAATTGCTTTTCTTTCGACCTAGTCCAAACCTCTTTTTTCCCCTCTCTCTCTCTCTCTGAGACTATCCTCCACTCTCAGCCCTTTGGTATTTTTTTTTTTTTGGCTTCTCGGATCGACTGGTTTCCCAACAGAAAAAGGAAAACAACCTTCTCAATATAGACTTCATTCGTAGACCCTTATATATTTCTCAGCCTGAAATTATCTCATTTTGCGCTCTCTGCCTCTGTCTCTCTCCTTTTCCTTTCCACCTTTATTCCCACTCTTCAGTTCATTTCTGTCAGGCTCCCACCTCTGAGACAGTGCTGGTAGATGTCACCAAAGACCTAATTGGCAAGGTCAGGAAGCACTTTTTCACCGTATTTAACCTCTGACTGATTTGCTCTCCTTCATAAAATCCTCTGTATCCTTGATTTCTGTGACCAGTCTCACCTGTTTTTGTGGGGGTTCGTTTTGTTTCTCCTCTTAAATTTTCGCTGCACCTCCCTTATGTGTTTTGTCTGCTAAGATTTTGCCTCAATCTGCTACTTTTTCTAGGTAGAAAGCCCTGTTGATGCAGTGATGAAAAGCTAAAACAAAGATCTTCAGTTTGAATCCACCAGCTGCTCCGTGGAAACTCTACAGGGCAGTTCTAGTTTGTTCTATACAGTAAGCAGAGTCAGAATTGATTCTATAGCATTGGGTTTGGTTTTGATCCTTTTTTGTAGGAAATACTAAGTGGCTGAAAGTTTCTCAAATGAGTGTCTTTATTGAGGCAGCCCTCCTGAAGTAGACTTCCTACTAAGTGTTCTGTCTTGGATAGCCATAAGACCCTTCAACATGTTCAAAATTGCTGCGTTCTGTGTGCATTAGACCTGCTTATCCTGTGCTGTCCTGGTTAATGGCTAACTGTTCAGTCGCAAATCCTATTCTTAATTTTTTCCTCACTAATTTGCGTGGACCAGATTTAATGATTTTGACTGTTACATATCCATTGAACCACACTGTTCTGTTACAGGGAACCCTGGAAGAGCAGTGGTTAAAACACTTAGCTGCTAACTGGAAGGTTAATAGTTCAAACCCAATGGCCACTCTGTAGCAGAAAGGTGTAGCAGTCTGCTTCTATAAATATAATAGCCTCCTAACTAGTTTTCTGGAAACCCTGGTGGCATGGTAATTGAGCGCTATGGCTGCTGACCAAAAAGTCAGGAGTTCACATCCGTGAGATGCTCCTTGGAAACTCTATGGGACAGTTCTGCTCTGTGTTCTGTATGAGTTGGAATCCACTTGACTACAATGGTTTTTTTTTTGTTTTGTTTTTTTGGAACTGATTTTCCTACCTCTTTGGTTTGAGTTGTAGAACTGCTGTGCACAATATGGCAGTCATTAGTCGAATATTGCTTTCTAAATAGTAAGTAAAATTTTCAACTTACTTCCTCAGTTGTACTAGCCACATTTCATGTTTTTTATAGCTACATGTGGTTAGTGCCTGCCATATTGGAAACTATTAATTATAGAGTATTTCTATCAGCAGATAAATCTGTTGGGCAGTGCTTTTCTAGACTTTTCTCTTTGCCTCCACTACGATACCACCAACAGTGAGCTTTCCACAATACAACTTGGGCTGTATGCTGCTGTTTAAATGTTGTATTCACTATCAAAGTTCAAATTTCTGTACTTACTGGGGAAGGTTGACCTGTCCCACCAGTCTCATGTTTAGCCACTTTATCTTGGATTCTCTATTCTAGTCATAGTTTTTTCATGCCTCTGTGTTTTACATGTACTGTTCACTCCACAGAGAACATTTTTTTTTAAGTTGGTTGGTTTTTTTGTCATTCCATTTATGTTGGTTTTCTAGTGCTGCTGTAACAGAAATATAAGTGGATGGCTTTAACAAACAAATGTATTTTCTTACAGTCTAGTAGGCTAAAAGTCCAAATTCAGGGCATTAACTCCAATAGAAGGATTCCTTTGTTGTCTCTGGAGGGAAGTCACTGTCATTCATCTTCCCATGTTCTAGGAGCTTCTCTGTGGCAGAACCTCAGATCCAAAGGATGTGCTCTACTACTGGCACTGCTTTCTTGGTGGTATGAGGTCCTTCATTCTCTGCTTGCTTTCCTTTTATCTCTTGTAAGATAAAAGGTGGTGCAGGCCAGACCCCAGGGAAACCCCCTCTATTTTGGATCAAGGATGTGACCTGAGCAAAGGTGTTACAGCCCACCTTAATCCTGTATTAATGCTATAATGATTTGGTTTGGGGGTTTAATCTTGCCTCAGTAACTACAGGCAGAGATTCAGATTTACAACATACAGGAAAATTGTGTCAACCACAGTATGGGGGACAACCACACAATATTGACACATAGTTTTGGTGGACACAATTCAATCTGTGAGACTGTAGCCTTTGACATCCCAAAATTTATGTTCTTGCCACATATAAAACATAGTTAGCCCCATCGTATCATAGCAAAACTCTTAAATCAATTTCAAGTTCCCAATCCAAAAATTCTTCTTAGTCTGTGAAGTCTAGAGTATAAGTTTTCTACTTCCAGAAGTACAGTGGCAGAACAGACATAAGGTAGATGTTTCCATGATAGAAACTGGAGGGAAAGAAGGAGTAACAGAAACCAAGCAAGTCAGAACACATTACATTAACCCTCAAGGCTTTGAAAATAATCTGTTCTCAGACATTTTACACTGTGGCCCTGCCTTCCAGACTCTAGGTATGACCACACTCTCCAGATTATGAGTGGAGGCCCTTTGGCTCTGGGCTTCAGCTCTATCCTTCAGGTCCCCTGGAATGACCAATTCATTCCTTAGGCACACCATTCTGGTCCAGCTTAGTGGTGACTCTACCCTTGGAAACACCCGAGGCCATGGCTCCACCCTTTGAAACCCCAGAGGTTGTGGCCTGGGATTTCACTTCAGCTTCCTGTGTTCCTTTACTCTGCAGCTTCTGCTTCCTGGTTTCTTGGCCTCTGGGCCCTTGGGCCTCATCATTCACATTTGCCCTGCTGGGACAGGTGTTTCAAAGCCTTGCAGGAATGACAAGTGCCTGGAAATACTCTACTTGTTCACTAAACTTTGACCAGATGTTTCTCAGCTGTGTGGCTGTATGGGTTGGCAAGCCCAGCCCTACCAGTAAGTGCCCAGAGGCACCCATTTCCACTGGGAAGCCTCCTGGACATAGCACTGAGTTCTCTCACTCCCTCGGTTGGCTCCAGTGCTGTCTGGCGCCTGTCTCCTGGTTCTGCTGCTGTCGAGCCTCTCCTGCTGTTTCTTAACCATCTACACCTTCTCCAGTGTTAGCAGTTCTCCCCACTTCCTCCTGAATCTTGTATTGATTTGCAGTTTTAAAACGTCTTCCACATTTTACATGACTTTTAGAGCAGCACCCTGTTCCCAGTACCAAGTTCTGTCTTAGTTATCTACTGCTGCTACAATAGAATATCATAAGTGGATGATTTAACAAAGAGAAAGTTGTTTTGTCACAGTCTTGTAAGCCAAAAGTCCAAATTCAAGTCATTAGCCTGAAGGGAAGGCTTTCTCTGTTTTTCTTCTCTGGAGGGATGAGCTCCTCATCCATCTTCCCCTGACCTGGGATCTTCTCTGCACTGGAACTCCAAAGGATGTGCTAAGTTCCCCGCACTGCATTCTTGGTGGTGTCAGGTCCCCCAGTATCTATGCTCACTTCTGTTTTATATTTCGAAAGAGATTGGCCTAACTCTTCAGACAAAGATTGGACCGGACTCGGGGACACAGAGTAAGGCAGGTGGTGTGTGTACTTCTTGGCTTTATGTATATATGTGAGGCTGTCCAACTGGCTCCCCGTTACAGGGGATGGGGAGAATGGAGAGGAGGAGACAGGGTTGGTTCAGTGGATACCAGAAGTACAGGGTAGAGAGGCGTGTGCTGTCACAGGGTGAGGAGAGTGGATAGAGTTGCATAGAGGTGTGTGTTGGGGTTTTATGTGGCAAAATAACTTAGATAGTAAACTTTCACTTAATCACAATAAAAATAAATTTGAAAATAAAAAAAAGAAATAGACCTAAAATATAAGCTACTCTTGCAGATTAAGTCCTGCCTGCTCAGAATAATTGCCACTAATCGTACCTTATTAATATCATAAAGGTAGGATTTACAGCACATGGGAAATCACATCAAATGACAAAATGGTAGACAAAGCCAAACACAAAATACTGGGAATCAAAGCCTAATGAAACTGATAATGTATTTTGGGGGGACAGAATTAAATCCATGACACCATTTAAGCCTAACTGCCACCATCTCTGAAAAGCCTTCTCTTACCTGCCAAACTAAACTGACTGCTCTTTCCTTGGTATCCCTGCCTCATAAGATTTACTCTTTCACAGTGAATAGCATTTATGTGATTACATGTTTCTCTTCCCTACTAGATTTTGATCTTGACAGCTGAGCTGTTTGTTTTGTTTTTAATATTCCTAGCTCTTGGCTTAGTGTCTAGCCAATTGAAGGTGCTCACAAAACGTTTTTTGAAGGAAACTGATGCTTGGCTAAGTATGTGACTTACATAAGATTGTATAACCACATGGGGGCACCATGCATAGTTGTAGGGAAGTAATCGTAGAGTCACAGCTCTCAGGCACTCATTTGAGACACTGGAATGGTGCAGAGAAAGGTGGAAGCAGGACAGCACTTCGTGAGAGCACTGAGAGTGTAAGCTACAAGAAGTAGAACAGAAAGAAAAGATTGGAAGGTAAGTTTATTTGTGGAGACCATATTATGGTTTCCAGTGCTGTTAAGTTTGAACCTAGTGTTGACTTGATCAGAATTATGTCATTAAATTGGAACTCTAGGCCTAGTATTCCCCAGTATATCTGAGAGATTCATGTTTGTTGAATGAACAACTAAATCAGGAATTTGCCACTTTTTAAAGAAGCTCTACTCTAATTGGGGAAGTAAGATCATACACATAGGTGTGAGAGAATAAAGATTAAAAAAACCTTACTGCGTTGTATAATTGGAGGTCAAACTGATATGGGAGACCCATTTCTGTGAAGCCTGTGGATCCTGTCTCAAAATAGTATTTGAAAATACATAAAAGTATAAAATCTAATTATCAATATATTTAAAGGAAAAAAGGCGTTTTATTTTAGTAATGTCTGTTTATTAATGTAGTATGTGTATTTCTTTATTATACATTACATAACATGATTTATTGTCGGGTCTAATAACTCCCATAATTTAAAAATAAAGATGTTTTGAGATGTCTATAACAAGTATGGAGGTGTAGTAGATGAACTGCTATATCTCCTAACCAAAAGGTCAGCAGTTCATATCTGCCAGGTACTCCTTGGAAACTCTGTGAGGCAGTTCTACACTGACCTATAGGGTTGCTATGAGTCAGACCCGACCCGACAACAGTGAGTGGGTAACAACTATAACATGATATGAAAATATTAATTGCTAATGGTTTCTGTTGATGACAATATACAGGCACTGCGTATACTACAAATATTTCTCTGCCCTTCCTAATTAAAAGTTAAATTTCAGTTAGAATTATTGAAAATAAAGATGAATTTTTTTTTTTTAATTCCATTCACATTCATGAACCACTGAATTCTGTGGTCTGTGAACTACTAGTTAAGAAATCCTGCTCTGGTTGAATGAGGAGGTAAGACCAAAAGATAGGTGTGAGAGCAAAGAAGGGATTAAAAAACTCACTGGGTTGGTATTTGGGGTCCAGTTGATATGGAAAAGCAGTTCCTATAATGTGGGGAGAGAATCCAAAGTATGGCAGATGTGAAAGCCCAGGAACTTAGTAAGAGGGAGGAAGCTTTTGATGGTTTTGAGAAGGGAGGTGAGAGCTACATTTTTAGGAGGATAAGCTGAACTATCCACAGTCGACTCACATGGAAGCAGAAGTCAAGAAATTAAAAGATGCACTGCATGGGAAAATCTGCTGTAAAGGACCTCTTCAAAGCATTGCTAAGTAGTCGTCTTGAAGACTAAGGTGTACCTGATGTAAGCTATGGTGTTAAAATCTGCTGTAAAGGACCTCTAAAGCATTGCTAAGTAGTCACCTTGAAGACTAAGGTGTGCCTGACATAAGTCATGGTGTTTTCAGTCACATCACATGCATGTGAAAGCTGGGCAGTGAATAATGAAGACAGAAGAAGAATAGATGCCTTTGAATTGTGGTGCTGGAGAAGACTACTGAACGTACTATGGACTGCAAAAAGAACAAAACATCCGCTCCTTGGAAGAGAAAAAGGTGAGATTGTGTGTTACATACTTTGGACATGGTGTCAGGAAAGATCAGTCCCTGGAGAAGGACATCATGCGTGGTATAGTAGAAGGTCATTGAAAAAGAGGAAGACCCTCAATGAGATGGGTTGACACAGTGGCTGCAATGATGAGCTTAAGCATAAAAATGATTGTGGACATGGCACACAACTAGGCAGTGTTCCATTCTGTTGGGCATGGATGGGGTTGCTGTGAGTCAGAACCAAGTTGACAACACCTGACAACAACCACAAGCTAAACTAGAGTATGCACCACAGATATATTCTCTTTAGAGAAACTCGGGATGGGTCACTTAGGAGCCTTAGTTAGCATTCACACTTTAGATGAGAAGGAATGAAGTAGTCATAACATCAGAACTCTTCTCAGAAGAGAATCCAAGTTTCCCACTGTGTTCCAGGAAGTCCCACATGGTCTTACTTCTGCCTGCCTTTGCCTCATCTGCTGTCATTTCCCATGTAATGATTATTTTCGAGCCACACTGGTCTTCATTTTTTGGACCCAGACTACTGGCTACCTCAGGAGCCTTCCACATTCTGTTCTCTCTTCTGGAGCACTCAGCTACCTGCTGTTCCGTCTCCTACTCACTTCAGATTTTATCTCAGTATGACTCAGTATCACCTCACTCCAGTTGACTCTTATGGATGTCAATTCCTTATAGTACCTTTTACAACTTATTTTTATGGATTTTTATCTTTACTGTGTAATGTCTATTTTCATTAGACTGTAAGTTTTATAATTGCAGATACTAGATGCCCAGCATACTATCAGGTACATGGAAAATGATTAATAATTGCCAAATTAATAAATGAACCACTTTGAGTGGCAGTTTTCTTGTTTATACAATGGGGACAATAAATGCCAAAGCCTGTAGAATAGTTGTGAGGGTTATTACATCATCATAGTGCAGTCAAAAGGGAAGGATTAATTTGCATATGAAGAGATACACAGAACTGCAAATGAGGGTAAGTGTGGGAGCCAAAGGGCCAGTTTATTCTGAAGTAGGAGGTGGCAGGAAGTAGAAGGAAAGTGGCCATTGACAAAGAACTTAGGAGGGACCTACACTAGAATGGGAGGAATAAATACAAAAGCTGTGCACTGGGAAAGCCAACCAAAGAACCAGTTACTGTTGAGTCAATTCTGACTTGTGACCCCACATATGTTAAAGTAGAACTGTGCTCCATAGAATTTTTGATGGCTTACATTTTGGAAGGTACTTGGGATGGACTTGAACCTTCAATCTTTTAGTTAGCAGCAGAGCATACTATCTGTTTGCACCACCCAGGGACTCCATTGGGAAAGAAGTGAGGTGAAAATGTAGAGTGGACCATAGACTACCTAGTAAGATTTATTGTTCAAATAACTGTTAGAAGGGATGAGTCCATTACTCGTCTAATACTTAAAGACTCTTCCAGTCCCATTTGCAGCGCCTTCAGTACTTGGCAGCTCATTCATTCATTCAGTGAGTTGTCACTTTCTGGCGAGTCTTGGTGGATTCTGGAAATACGAAACATGAATTGGACACTCCTTCACCATGAAACCGGAAGAAATGGACGTTGCCCAACTACCACTACTTGATTTTTTGATCAGGGACCCAATAGTTAGATCTTGATCAAGTAGGAAAAATTGTGGATCAGAACTTCAAATTCTTATTGGAAACCAGACTTACTGTATACATTGAGACTAGTTATGTACATTCATAGTGACCTTGAGCACAAAAGAACGAAATACTGCTTGGTCCTGCACCATGCCCACAGTCATTGTTATCCTTATGCCCATCATTGTAGCCACTGTGTCAATCCACCTTGTTGGGGATTTTCTTCCTTTTTGCTGACCATCCACTCCACCATGTATGATGTCCTCCGGGGCTTGATCTGTCTTGACAACATGTGGAAAGTATATGTAGTGCTGACTTAACAAAACATTTATTCTCACACAGTCTAGTAAGCTACATGTCTGAATTAAGGGTGTCTTCTGCAGGGGAAGACTTACCGTCTTTGTTGGCTGTGGAGACAAGTCTGTTGTATCAGTTTTTGGTCAGGGAGCATCTTGATGCAGGAACCTCAGGTCTGAAGGATGTGCTCTATTCTAGTGCTGCTTTGTAGATGGTGTAAAGTTTCCATCTCTGCTTGTTTCCCTTTTTATCTTTTGTAGCATGAAAGGATAAAAAGTGGTGCAAGCTACACTCCAGAGAAACTCCCTTAGGAAGAATATTCTCCTAACATTATCTTATGTATTGGGCACAGTCAGAAATGAGGATTCACAGCATAGGAAGATTACAGAATGGAGGGTAGTCACACAATCCTGGGACTCATGGCCCAGCCACATTTTCATATGTATTTTGGGGGGGGGGACATAATTCAATTCATGACAATAGGTAAGATGCAGTCTCAGCATGCTTGCTTCTAAGGAGGACTCTGGTTGTACTTCTTTCAGGACAGACCTGTTTGGGCAGTTCATGATATATTCAGTATTCTTCTCTAACACTACAATTCAAAGGCATCAGTTCTTCAGTTTTCTTTATTCCTTCTCCAGGTTTTGCATGCATGTAACATGACTGAAATTACCATGGCTTGGGTCAGGCACCTCTTAGTTTTCACGGTGGAATCTTTGCTTTTCAACACTTGAAAGAGGTCTTTTGAAGGAGATTTTCTCAGTGCAGTGTGTCTTTTGATTTCTTGATTATTGGATCCATGGGCATTGATTGTGGAACCAAGTAAAATTAAATCCATGACAGCCTCAGTCTTTTCTCTGTTTATCATGATGTTGCCTACTGATCCAGTCGTGAGGATTTTTTGTGTTCTTCATGTTGAGGTGCAGTCCATACTGAAGGCTGTGGTTTTTGAAATTCATCAGTAAATGCTTCAAATCCTCTACACTTTCCAAAAGCAATGTTTGTGTTGTCTGTGTAACATGGATTGTTACTGAGTCTTCTCCAATCCTGAGGCCTCTCTCTTCTTCGTATAGTCCAGCTTCTCAGATTATTTTCTTGGTATATGTTGTAGATGGACTGTGTTCCCTAAAAAATCGGTAGCAGTTTGGCTGTGCCATAATTCCTGGTATTGTTTGGTGTTCTTTCATGCTGGAATTCCTGCCTCTGTGATGTTAATGAGGGTAAATGAACAGCACTTGTGTTGGTAGAGCAAGATTCAATATGTAAGTTTGTTTTGTGCCTTGAGGCCGTCTCTTGAGATATAAAGGAAAAAATCTGGCTGTGAGAATTGGGAACCTCGCACTATCAAGAAAGCAGCACTGTGGTTTGACAGATTTTGAAGTCTGTCTACATTATGTATTAAAACATCCGTTGTTGTTCCTACCTTTTCTTGGATGAGCTTTATTGTTTTAGGTTTGATATTTAGGTCTTTTATCCAGTTGGCGTTGATTTTTGTATAAGGTATAAGATATGGATCTTCTTTCAATTTATTGCTGATGGATATCCAGTTTTGCCAGCACCATTTGTTGAAGATACTGTTTTGACCCCAGTTTAATGTCTTAGGGCCTTTGTCGAATATCACCTGTTCATAGGCAGATGGTGTCATCTCTGGGGTCTCAATTCTGTTCCATTGATCGATCTGTCTGTTCTTGTACCAGTACCAGGCTGTTTTGACCACTGTGGCAGTGTAGTATGTTCTAAGGTCGGGTAATGAGAGGCCTCGTTACCTTCTTTAGTAGTACCTTGCTTATCTGGGGCTTCTTCTCTTTCCAAACAAATTTGGTGATTTGTTTCTCCATCTCATTAAAAAATGACGCTGGAACTTGTATTGGGATTTCATTATGTAAGTAGATTGCTTTGGGCAAAATAGACATTTTCACAATGCTAAGTCTTCCATGAGCAGGGTAGGTTTTTCCATTTATCTAAGTCTCTCTTAGTTTCTTGTAGTAAGGGCTTGTAGTTCTCTTTGTAAAGGTCTGTTATTTCTCTGGTTAGATTAATTCCTAGTGGAATTAATCTAATGTGCATCTGTAGGATATCATCCTGCTGACCTCTAGGTGGAGGAAGGAGAGGAGGGGAAAGGAGACTGTTGGGAGGATGAGACATGTATGGAGCAGAGAGGAATAGAGTGCAGACATTATCACTACGCAGTGATAAAGAATAATGATGGTTCCAGGAAACATCTCACGACCTGATTTCAACTGGAAGACATTATGTTGAGTGAGAGTAGTCAGCGACAAAAGGACAAATACTGTATGAAACCCCTATGATAAGATCTCAAAACCATACTTATGTGTAGAAGAAAAGACTTTGACCGCTGCAAGGTAAGGGAGGGAGGGAGGGCGAGGGGGGAAGGGTTTAGATTAGATAGTTGCTAGAAATCTGGTTGGGTGAAATCAGTGGCAGCACACATTAGAAAGAAGAACAACATTAAGTGGACTTCAGCATAACTTGAATACTCCTTCCATCTTAACTCAATATTGCAAGGATAGAGTAGCTGGGGCAGGGGGCCGGGGGCCATGCTCTTAGGCAAAATCGAGGCCAATTGGCACAACTAGCATTTTGCTAAGAGGGCTCTCTGCACCCCACATTGGTGAGTGGCGTCTGGGGTCTTAAAAGCTGTCAAGCTGCCATCCGAGGACACAGCAAATGGTCCCAACTCAGCAGCAACGGATGCTCACCGAGGACCAAAACAACATGTGGTAAAGACAACCTAGAAGACAGAGAGACCCACAAGAGTGGGTACCTATAGTACCTATATCGACTTGGGACTGGAAGAACCGGATGGTGTCCGGCCATCACCAGTGATAGCCACGATGGAGCTCACTAGGTTGAGTCTCACTGGCAACACAAGAATAAAAAGGGGTGCACCCTGAGATCTCCACTAAAAGACCTCAAATGATGGTCCAGCGGTTTCAGGGTCCCCCTGGGAGCATGGCCTCTGGCACTGGTGCTGCCCTTGCCCATAAATCATAACAAATGTCCACTCTTCAGACCCGAATGGATTGGACTTGGCAATGCAGAGTGACCATATATTGGATGCACTTTATGGTTCTGTGCATCTATAGGATATCATCCTGCTGACCTCTAGGTGGAGGAAGGAGAGTGGGTGGAGAGGAGGGGAAAGGAGACTGTTGGGAGGATGAGACATGTATGGAGCAGAGAGGAATAGTGTGCTGTCACCGGGCAGGGAGAGCAGTGGAAGCTGCGTATAGATGGGCATGTAAATTTATACAGGAATGTACATTTTCACTCAGTCATAATAAAAATAAGTAAATAAAAAGAAAGCACTGGGAGGAGACTGTGTCCTTTAGACCCGAGGTTCCTGTGCTGAGATGCTCCCTGAACAAAGACTGATGTAACACAAGGACTATCCTTGTGAGCCGACAAGGGGGAAAGCCTTCTCCTGGAACAGGCATTCAGGATATGGGCTTGTAGCCTATCAGACTGTGTAAGAATAAACTTTGTTGAAGCCATCCACTGGTGATAATTCTCTTAGACCGACACTAGCTGACTTAAACAGCATACAAACTGAAAAGGTATGGTGAAAGGATACAACTCCAATGCACACCTTTCCTGACTTTAAACTATACACTGTCCCCTTGTTCTGTTCATATGACTGCATCTTGATCTATATGTATGGGTGCATCTGTTTGTGTTCCTCATGAGCAGTTAAGTGTTCTCAAATTCCTATTTTCTGCAGTGTTATCTATAATTTGTTATAATCTACACAGTTGAATGCCTTTGTGTAGTCAGTAACACATAGGTAAATATCTTTCTGATACTCTCTGCTTTTAGTGAAGATCTATCTGACATCAGAAATGATATCCCTGATTCCACATTCTCTTCTGAATCCAGCTTGAATTTCTGGCAGTTCTTCTCAATATACTGTTGCAATCGCTTTTGAATGATCTTGAGCAAAATTTTACTCGTGTGATATTAATGATATCGTTTGATAATTTCTGCATTTGGTTGGATCACCTTTCTTGGGAAACCGTTCCAGTCAGTTGACCATATAGTTGTCTTCCAAATTTCTTGACATGGATGAGTATACTTCCAGTGCTGTACTTCCAGTGCAACATCTGTTTGCTGAAACATCTTAACTGATATTCCATCAGTTCCTGGAACCTTGTTTTTTGCCAATGCCTTCAGTGCAATTTTCCTAGATTCAGTCTGGGTGCATTCCATATTCTGATTATTAATGGATGTTTACAGCTGTTTCTTCTCATCTTAAGTTGTGCCACATCAGCAAATGAAGGTCCTGAATGCTCAGCTCCATCCACATCATTAACATTGACTCCACTTTGAAAAGGCAGCTCTTCCCCCAGCCATCTTTTGAGTGTCTTCCAACCAGGGTCGGGAGGCTCATTTTCTGCACTACATGTGACAGTATTCTGCTGCTATTCATAATGTTTTTCACTGGATAATTCTTTTCAAAAGTAGACTGCTGGGTCCTTCGTCGTCTCTCTTAGTGTGGAAGCTCAGCTGAAACCTGTCCACCATGGGTGACCCTGCTGGTATCTGAATACTGGTGACACAGCTTCCATCATCACAGCAACATGCAAGTCCCCATAGTATGACAAACTGACAGACATGTGGGGGTTGAGACTAGAGAAGCCTCCAGATCTATGATCTGGAAACAACTCGTACTCCTTGAGCCAAAACTATCCCATGAAATTATCTTTTAACAGCTAATTAGCTCATTTAATAAATAATGGTCACCTTGACCATTGCACTCTTTTAAAGAATTATGTGTATGACATTAAATGGACAACAGTAATTCTAAAAGATGAAAACTTTAAGGGGCAGAACATCTAAGAGGTGAAACCATGTAAGTAGAGATAGGGAGAATGGTGGTGCAGTGTAGCATCTACCTATCATCTACTGCTGCTAGAGCAGAAAATACCACAAGTGGATGGCTTTAACAAAGAGAAATTTATTTTCTCATAGTCCAGTAGGCTAGAAGTCCAAATACAGGGCACCAGCTCCAAGGAAATGCTTTCTCTTTCCTTCTTGTCAGTCTTGCCCTGGACTAGCAGCTTCTTCCCACAGGAACCCTGGGTCCAAAGAGTTCATTCTGCTTGCAGTACTTCTTCCTTAGTGGTATAAGGTCACCACGCTTGGCTTGCTTAACTTTCCTTTTATTTCTTTATGAGATAAAAGATAGTGCAGGCCATAGTCTAGGGAAACTCTCTCTGCATTGGATCAAGGATGTGACCTCAGTAAGGGTGTTTCAATTCAACTCTAATCCTCTTTAACATAAAATTACCAAAAAAAAAAAAAAAAAAAAAAAGGCCAATCATATAGTACTGGGAATCATGTCATAACCAAGTTAACACACATTTTTGGTGGCCACAATTCAATCCATGACAGTAACCATTGTCAATGAACCCTACATGAAAATAGTTTTGAATGAGTGTGCTTTTGGTTGTATGTATCTTGCACACACACAAATGAATTGGACAGTCACTGAGGGAGCTTAGAGTGGAGGTGAGGTTATAGTGGAGCAGACCGACATGTAAAGGGGAATAATACAGTAAAAATGATGGTGATAGTCTGCACCCCGTATTGTTGAGTGGCACTTGGGATCTTAAAAGCTGGCAAGCTGCCGTCTGAGGTACACCAAATGGTCCCAGCTCATCTTGAACAGATGATTGCCAAGAACAACAAAGACACGAGGGAAAAAGAACCCAGGAGACAGAAGGACCCATGTGAATGGGTGACTGTAGCAACATGTGACCAGAAGAACAAGGTCGTGCCCAGCCACCATCAGAGATGGCCATGATGGGGCACACAATGTTGAGTCCCAGTGGCAACATGAGAAAAAGGGGTATACCTCAAGAACTCCACTAAAAGACTGCAATTGGTGGTCCAGCAGCCTGGGGGTTCCCCTGGGAGCATAGCCTCCAGACCTGCTGCTACCCCTGACCAGAAAACATCACTGGGGTCAACTCTTCTGACAGGAATGGACTGGATTTGGGGTCAGAATCTGACCTTATGGTGTGTGTACCTTATGGTTCTGTGCATCCATAGGAAACTATCCTATTGGCCCCTTAACTAGAAGGGAGAGGAGAGGGTGGAGAGCAGGGGACAAAAGATTGCTAAGAGGGTATGATATGACATATAGAACAAAGAGGAGAGTGCTGTCACTGGGCAAGGAGAGCATAAGGAGCTGCAGATAGGTGGGCATGCAAATGTAATTTGGGTTGTATACTGTCATTTAATGGCAGTAAAAAACGATGGTAGTGGCTGGCACAGGGTGCTGTGGAAACATACTGAAGAGTCTACTAATCTTGAAGAAGATTCTTGAGACATGAAATTTCTTGTCAAAAGACATTTGGAAGTATGGAAGTAAGGTCCGGGTTATTAAAAGATCATGCCAAGGGAAGCAAATTATAGAGAATCATTGAAAGATTTTATGCAAAAGTATATGATAAAAAAAACATTGGCAGCTCTGTAGAAAATAAGAATATGATCAGAAACTGACCAATTTTAAGAGAGTTGCAGTAACCAGGGAAGATGTGAACAAACTAAGGAAAGACTGGACAGTGGAAATGGAAAGAAAAGGGGAGATGAATTCAAGAGATATTCAAAAGGTAGAATTGATAGGACTTGGAAAACAATTGTATGGGAAGGTTTGAAGTGGATGGAGTTGTCAAAAATGACTCCCACGTTTGTGGTTCAGGTGATTGGGTGGACAGGTTGTTTATTAGTGTTAAATACAGGTGATGAGTTTTGTAAATCTTTAGATGGAGGTGCATTTTAGATAGGAAGTCCTAAACTTACCTACATATAGACTGTTAAATTAAAATTCACTATTGAGTCACCAACAGCAGTTTATAAGATATAAAGTAGAAAAGTCACTGCCTTAGTCATTTACTGTTTCTATAACAGAAATACCGGAAGTGGATGGCTTCAGCAGAGATGGATTCTCTCACAGTCAAGTAGGCTGCAATTCCAAATTCAGGGCATCAGCCCCAGGGGAATGTTTTCCGTTCTTTGCACTGGAGGAAGATCCTTGTTGTCAATCTTCCCCTGGTCGAGAAGATTCCTAGTTCAAAGGACACATACTTCAGCTCTTCACTGTTGGTGATGGGAGGTCCCCATGCCTTTCTACTTGCTTCTGTATTATATCTCAAAAGAAATTGACTTAAGACATTATCTAATCTGTATATCTCATCAGTACAACTGCCACTAATCATCTCGTTAAATCTAGTGATAGGATTTACAACACATCACATCAAAAGACAAAATGGTAAACAATCATACAATACTGGGAATCATGACCTAGCAAGATGTGACAGGCTAGAAATCATCAAATAGGTGATATTTATTATCTAGGCAATTAAGAAATGTGGGCTGAACATTAATCCACAGATTTAACCTCATATTTATGCCACACATTGAAGATAGCTGCACTGAAGTGGTTGCTTGGTTTTTGGATGATTCTCCATTCTCTGGGAATAACTCTAGTACATAGATGATACTGTATCTGGCTACAGCTAATGTGATTGGGAAATACACACCTAATAAAAGCTGAACCAGTCAGATTGTCACTCCTGAATGTGAAACTGGAAAGACAGAGGGTGAAAGTCTTGGAAGATGCGGCATGTAAGTGGCAACTCAATCCCTGTCAGGTATCTATAGCTGCACTTTCTGAAGGTAGCTTATTCAGTTCTTTTGGTTCCATGAGCTAGCTCAATATCCTTCCAGTAAACCCCTCCCCCCTTTTGGTTTACGTTAGCCAGAACAGGTTTCCATTACTTGCAACCAAACTAGCTTGCAACCAAAAACTAGTAAGTATAATAAATTGTAATGTGTTAAAACATTATAAATGCATCTGGTGTTGTATATTAAGTTTTAATATAAAAATTTCCTACCATAAAAGTTGTATGTTGTTTTTAAGAATACTACTCCTAAAATAGTGTTCTTAAAACTATTTCTTTTCAGAGCTGCTGTTTCAGGACATCCTAGTGGAGGCAACCAAAAGCATTAGCAAATAGGTGACAATTGAAAGTGGGTAGGAGTAATTGAGACCATCCAGGGTGATTGTGTAGTGTAAGAGGACAATGAGGACAAAAATCTAGGGAACTCCAGTACTGAAAGGGTAACTGAAAGAAGCCAGCAAGGAGATTGAAAAGGAGATGTAGGAACAGTGGGAGGAAAGGCAAGGAGAGGGTGCTGTCAGGGATGAACACACACACACAAGACCATTTTAGAATGACAAGCATGGCCAGCAGTGCTAAATACTGCAGACTGCAAAGGGTCTGTTTGATTTAGCAACACAAAGGTATTGATGAGCAATTTCATTGTTGTAAGTTAAGGATTTAATGCCAAGTGGAAACATGGTTATCCATGGCTTTTTCAAGAAGTTTAGCTCTAAAGGGGAAAATATGAGCAGTACTAGAAAGGAATGGCAGAGGTGAGTGGATTTACAGATGCTGTGTTATTTTCAGAGGTATTTGTTTCTAGTGACCAAATTAGGCTAGGAAACTAGCCTGAAGAATTGGCTGCCTTGCTCCTCTCTTGCCCAGGATAATTATTTCCCCACACTGGTCAGAGGGTATTTCTTAGGTATCTAGAATGGAGGTTGGGGGCTGATTCTTGGTAGGAAGATAAACTACACAGAGGGAAGGGTAGTTATAAATGTAAAAATTTATTCTTTAGAGGTCAGTCAAAGGTGCTGGACTAGTCATACAGCTCCTAGGGCACCTGTAAGAACTAAGGCCTTGAAAAACAACTGAATGGAACAAAATGGACATTTTAGGAGCCCCAAGATCTGGCAAAAAGTGAGATTGCACTGGGCAACAGGAAGGGAAACAAGTACCTTTGTCAGAAGCAAAACAGCAGTGCAAAGGATCCTACTGCTGCTGTTGCAGCAACAGAGAGGATGCACACAATCTTTGTTGGCTAGGAGACTAGGACTGGGGCTGCCATGCCTGAGAGGCATGCTGGGGCTAGCTGCCATGCTGAGCAGCAGTGCCTGAGTGGACAGTGTCTCATAACAGAGAAACTGTGCTTCAGACAGCCATACCTAGACAGCATAGCAGCAGCTGGCAGCTGAGTAGAGCAGAACCTTTCCTCCTTCCCTTGTCTGAGGTATGCCCTTCTGGTGCACTACCTGGGCCAGAACTGGGATTGTACATGCGTACCCAAGCTTTTCTCCAGGACTCAGGAAGGAAACAAAGGGAAGGACAGAAGTAAAACTCTGCTGAACTGGGTGATCACTGCATCTACAAAGCACCAGGTGAATTCCACACATTTCAAGATGCATGCTTGGGATACCACAGGGCTCAATCCTTTCCTGTGTGCTGACTTCTTTCCCTGTCTCCAGTCTTTCCCACTTACCTTCTCTGCTTTACACCTCAGGCTAAATTCTGTTGCATTACCTGGGTATATGTGGGAGATTATCCTTGTGTGCACTGAGCTTTTCTCCTGGGCTCAGAGAAGGAAACAAAGATGGGTAGATGACAAATTCCATCAGGTCCTCAGAGCTACAGACTGCTGTACTTACTGTGTTGTTGCAAGCTAAGTGTGCATAACTTTCATGTCTCAAACCTTTCCTATGCACTACTTCACTCGCTATACCCAGCCTTTTCCCCCTCCCTTCTCTGCTCTATACCTGATTTAAATTCTAGGGCACTACCTGGGCCAGAAGTGGGGTATTTTATATGTGTGCCCTGAGGTTTTCTCCCAGACTTAGGGAAGGAAACAAAAGGAGATCTGGAAAAAGAGTTTGCTTCCTGCACTGATCTCACAACAACTGCTACGTCTCTCAGTGCAGTCATCACTCCAACCATCAGATGACAGGGCTTCAGAATTATTAAGAATCCAATAACCACTCTATCTCAAAAGAAACCCTGATGGCGTAGTGCTTAAATGCTGTGTCTACATATCAAAAAATTGGCAGTTCTAATCTGCCAAGTGCTCCTTGGAAACTTTATGAGGCAGTTTTATTCTGTCCCATTGGGTTGCTATGAGTTGTAATCAAATCGGCAGCACTGGGTTTGGCATACACACACACACACACACACACACACACACACACACACACACACGTTAGATTGCAATAACCTGACAATTAAATCGCAACAGCTTTCTGAGAGTTTGGGGACAACAATCAATCTCTACCCATTTAGAGAAGCAGACCACTATGGGTCCACAAAATTCCCAAAATAAAGAATAAAAAAAAAATTCCAGATGAAGAAGCCTTCCTGAAACTTTCAGAGGTAAAATATGAAAGAACTGTGTACAGAGCTCTTCTAGATCTTAGGATGCAGATTAGAGTTCAGCAGAACAAAATGAAAAATTAAACGAGCTACATGAATTGCTAGAATAACAATGATCTGCAATTCAGCATATTAATAATAAAATCACAGACAATTCAGTTGAAAGCCAAAGGAGCAGGGTTGAGGAAGTTGAATGCACAATTAGCAAGACTGAAGATAAAACAACTAATACCAGCATTTATGAGAAATCAGATAAAAGAATCAAGAAAAATGAAGGATCGTTAAGAGTTATGTGGGACTCTATCAAGAGGAATAATTTATGAGTGATTGGTGTACCATAACATGGAAGGATAGCAGAAAATACAAAAAGAATTGTTGAAGGGATACTGTCAGAAAACTTCCCTAACATCATGAAAGAAGATCTATGTCCAAGATGCTCATCAAACTTCACAAAGGGTAGACCCCAAAAGAAAGATAGCAAGACATATTATAATCAAGCTTAACAAAAATGAAACATAAGGAGAAGTTCATAAAGACAGCCAGGCTTAAACCAAAACTAACTTACAAAAGGGAGTCCATTAGACTGCTTTCCAGTTATACAGTTGAAATCATGTTGACAAGAAGGAAATGATATGACACGTACAGAACCTTGAAGGAAAAAAACTTCCAACCAAGAATTATTTGTCCTGCAAAATTGTCTCTTAAATATTATGGTGAAATTAGGACATTCCCAGATAATCAGAAGCTGAGAAACTTTGCAAAAACCAAACCCAAATGAGAAAAAATACTGAAGGAATTTCTTCAATTAGAAAATAACTAACATCAGACATATATTCAAGGATGCAATGCAGGACACAGCATCCAGAGTCCTGCTTGGTTAGGGAAGTCACACTGTTCAATCAAAACTAAAATATTAAAATTTGGGAAACAAATCTCAGTATGTAAATTATGACATACTATAAAGAGGGACATATTAATGTATTTATAGACCTTTCAGATGGAGAGGAAGTCAAAGAGATACAAAGAATTTAAAGACTGGTTTAAACTTAGAGCATTTGGGAGGGAATAGTGGAGTAGCCACAAAGCAAACTAACAATACTACACATCAGAAAAAGAAATACAATATAGAAGTCTCAACAGACACAAAATCAACATTGAAAAAGATGAAAAGCCATAAAGAAAAATAACTCAGTAGAGAAGATAGGGTCCCCGTGAGTCAGATCCGACTCAACGGCACTTGGCTTGGCAGAGAAGATTAAGTGCAACAAAGAAAATGTCAACAACACAAAAATAAGGGCACCAAAATGACAGCATTAAATTCGTATCTATCAACAATTACACTGAATGTAAATGGATTTAATTGAATGCACCAATAAAGAGACAGTAACAGGTTGGATCAAAAACCACAATCTGTCACTTACAAGAGACATACCATAATAGACTCAAAGATATGAGTGAACTGAAAATTAAAGAATGGGAAAATACATACTAAGCTAACAACATCCCAAGTACAGCAGGAGTGGTGATATTAATCTCAGATAAAAGGGACTTTAAATTAAAATCCACCAGTGTGGACAATGATGGTCACTATTTACTGCTTACAGGTTCAATACGTAACCAGGCTACAATAACATTAAATATTTATGCACCCAGTATCAGAGCATGTACATATATCAAACAAATGCTGACAACATTGACGAGCAAGACAAATCGCTTGACAATAATAGTAGGAGACTTCAACACTCCATTTTCAGTAATGGACAGATCATCCGGAAAAGATACTCTATAAAGATACAGAAGACCTCATTGTAATAATCAACCAAGTCAACCTCATAGACATATATAGAACTCTTACTCAGCAACAGACAAGTACATCTTTTCCAGTGCACACGGAACATTCTACAGAATAGACCATGTATTAGGCCACAGAGCAAGTCTCAACAAAATCCAAACCATTGGAATATTGCAAAGCATCTTCTCAGACCATAAAGCCATAAAAGTTTAAATCAATAGTGGAGAAAGCATGGGTAGAAATTTGAACTCGTGGAAACTGAACATTGCCTTGCTCAAAAAGCCATGGGTTATAGAAGAAATCAAGGATGAAATAAAGAAATTCGTGGAATCAAATGAGAATGAAAACACGTCCTACCAGGACATATGAGATACAGCCAAAGCAGTGCTAAGGGGTCAGTTTGTCTCAATAAATGCACATATCTGGAATGAAGAAAAGACCCAAGCCAAAGAGTTAACCCTACAACTTGAACAAGTAGAAAGAGAACAACAAAAGAACCCGCTGGGCACCAAAGAAAACAGGTAATAAAAATTAGAGCAGAATTAAATGAATTAGAAAATAGGAAAAACAATTGAAAGAGTTAACAAAACCAAATTGGGATTTTCTTAAGAGATCAACAAAATTGATAAACCACTGGCTAAACTCACAAAAGAAAAACAGGAAGAAGAAACAAATAACCCAAACAAGAAATGAGATGAGATGACACAACAGATCCAACTGAAATTAAAGGAATCTTAACAGAATAATATGAAAAATCGTACTCTGATAGAGTTGAAAACCTAGAGCAAATGGACAAATTTCTAGAACCATGTTACCTACCCAAATTAACAAAAAGTACAACTTAATAAACCCATAACAAAAGAAGAGATTGAAAAGGAAAAGAAACCTACCAACTGAAAAAAAGTCATGGCACAGATGGCTTCACTGGAGAATTCTACCAAACTTTTAGAGAAGAGTTAACTCCTAATACTACCAAAGCTGTTTCACAGTATAGAAAAGGATGGGTCCCTCCCAGATTCACTGTGTGAAACCTATGTAACCCTGATACCAAAGCTGGGTAAAGATAGCACAAAAAAAGAAAATTACAGACCAGTATCTCTCATGAATCTAGACACAATAATCCTCAACAAAATCCTAGTCAATAGAATTCAACAACATATCACAAAAATAATGCACCATGACCAAGCAGGATTCATGCCAGGGAAGGAGAGTTAGCTCAACATCAGAAAAGCAATGTAATCAACCATATATGTAATACAAAAGATAAGAATCACTTGATTTTATCCATTGATGGAGAAAAGTCATCTGGCAAAGTCCAACACCTAATTCATATTGAAAACTCTCAGCAAAATAGGAATAGAAAGAAATTCCTCAATGTAATCAGGGGCATCTATGCAAAGTCAACAGCCAACATCATCCTGAATGGAGACAGACTGAAAGAATTCCCCCTGAGAATGGGAATCAGACAAGGTCACCACTTTATTCAGTATTGTGCTGGAGGTTCTAGCCAGAGGAGTCAGACAAGATAAAGAAATAAAGGGCATCCACATGGGTAAAGAAGTAAAAGTATCTCTATTTGCAGATGATATGATGTTATACACAGAAAACCTTAAAGAATCCATAAATAAACTACTGGAACTAATAGAGTTTAGCAAAGTAGCAGAATATAAGATAAACATTAATTAGTAGGATTCCTTTACACCAACTAAGAAATCATCAAATAGGAAATCACCAAATCAATACCATTTACAACAGTCCTCAAGAAGATAAAGTACCTAGGAATAAATATAACCAGAGATATGAGACCTAAATAAAGAAAATTACAAGAGCATACTAAATAAATAAATAAATAAATAAAAAGAGAGAGAGACTTACATAAGTGGAGAAACCTACCTTGCTCATGGATGGGAAGACTTAACATTGTGAAAACATCTATTCTATCCAAAGTGATCTATATATACAATATAATCCCAATACAAATTCCAATGTTATTATTTTTTTTAATTTAATATGACTGAGTGAAAATGTACATTCCTGTATAAATTTACATGCCCACCTATATGCAGCTTCCACTGCTCTCCCTGTCCGGTGACAGCACATTATTCCTCTCTGCTCCATACATGTCTCATCCTCCCAACAGCCTCTTTTCCCCTCCTCTCCACCCACTCTCCTTCCTCCAGCCAGAGGTCAGCAGGATGATATCCTATAGATGTATAGAACCATAAAGTGCATCCATTATGTGGTCACTCTGCATTGCCAAGTCCGATCCATTCCTGTCCAAAGAGTGGACCTTCATTATGATTTATGGGCAAGGGCAGCATCAGGGCCAGGGGTCATGCTGTCAGGGGAACCCCAAAACTGCTGGACTATCAATTGAGGTCTTTTAGTGGAGATCTCAGGATGCACCCCTTTTTATTCTTGTGTTGCCAGTGAGACTCAACCTAGTGAGCTCCATCACGGCTATCACTGGTGGTGGCTGGGCATCATCCGGTTCTTCTGGTCCCAAGTCGATGTAGGCACTCACTCATGTGGGTCTCTCTGTCTTCTAGGTTGTCTTTACCCCATGCTGTTTTGGTCCTCGGTGAGCATCCGTTGCTGCTGAGTTGGGACCATTTGCTGTGTCCTTGGATGGCAGCTTGACAGCTTTTAAGACCCCAGACGCCACTCACCAATGTGGGGTGCAGAGAGCCCTCTTAGCAAAACGCTAGTTGTGACAATTGGCCTCGATTTCGCCTAAGAGCATGGTCCCTTGCCCCCTGCCCCAGCTACTCTATCCTTGCAATATTGAGTTAATATGGAAGTACTCAAGTTATGCTGAAGTCCACTTAATGTTGTTCTTGTTTCTAATGTGTGCTATCACCGATTTCTCCCAACCAGATTTCTAGCAACTATCTAATCTAAACCCTACCCTGCCTTGCAGCTGTCAAAGAGTCTTTTCTTCTACACACAAGTCTGTTTTTGAGATCTTATCGTAGAGGTCTCATACAATATTTGTCCTTTTGTCGCTGACTACTTTCACTCAACATAATGTCTTCCAGTTGAAACCAGGTTAGGAGATGTTTCCTGGTATCATCGTTATTCTTTATCATTGCGTAGTGCTCCATTGAGTATATGTACCATAGTTTACCTATCCATTCTTCTGTTGTTGGGCATCTGGGTTGATTCCATCTTTTTGCTGTGGTGGACTGTGCTGCAATAAACATTCTGGTGCATGTGTCCGTTGGTGTGAAAGGCCTTGATTCTGTAGGACATATTCCAAGTAGTGGAATTACTGGGCCAAATGGTATATCAATATCCATTTTTTTAAGGAAGTGCCAGATTGCTTTCCAAAGAGGCTGAACCATTTTGCAACCCCACCAACAGTGTAGGAGGGTTCCACTTTCTCCACAGCCTCTCAGCATTTGTTGTTTTATGATTTTTGGATCATGGCCAATCTTGTTGGGGTGAGATGGTATCTCATTGCCGTCTTGATTTGAATTTCTTTTATAACTAAATATCGTGAACATGTCCGAATGTGTGTTTTGGCTGCCTGGATCTCCTCTTTAGTGAAATGTCTGTCCATCTCCTTTGCCCATCACTTAATTGGATGATTTATCTTCTTTTTATTGTTATTTTGTAGTATCTTATGGATTATGGAGATCAGGGGTCAGTCTGACATAGAGATGCCAAATATTTTTTCCCATTCTGTAGGTGGCCTTTTAATTCTATTAACAAAATCTTTGGACAAGCAAAAGTGTTTGATTCTTAATAGTTCCCATTTATCTATTTTCTCTTCTGTTGATTGTGGTTTCTTTGACAGATTTTCGAGTCTGTCCTCATTGTGTATTAAAACTTCCATTGTTGTTCCTACCTTTTCTTGGATGAGCTTTATCGTTTTAGGTTTGATATTTAGGTCTTTTATCCAGTTGGAGTTGGTTTTTGTATAAGGTGTAAGATATGGATCTTGATTCAGTTTATTGCAGATGGATATCCAATTTTGCCAGTACCATTTGTTGAAGATACTGTTTTTATCCCAGTTTAATGTCTTAGGGCCTTTGTCGAATATCAACTGTTCATAGGCATGGTGTCATCTCTGGGATCTCAATTCTGTTCCATTGATCGATCTGTCTGTTCTTGTACCAGTACCAGGCTGTTTTGACCACTGTGGCAGTGTAGTATGTTCTAAGGTCGGGTAATGAGAGGCTTCCCAGTGTGTTCTTCTTCTTTAGTAGTACCTTACTTGTCCAGGGCTTCTTCCCTTTCACCCAAAATTGGTGATTTGTTTCTCCATCTCATTAAAAAATGTCACTGGAACTTGTATTGGGATTGCATTATATAAATAGATTGCTTTGGGTTCCAATGTTATTTTTTCATGATATTGAGAAGCAAATTAACAACTTCATTTGGAAAGGGAAGAAATTCTGGATGAGTAAAGCACTACTGAAAAAGACAAACACAGTGGGATGCCTCATACTACCTGACCTTAGAACCTACCACACTACCACAGTAGTGAAAACAGCTTGGTACTAGTAAGAAAACAGGTACATAAACCAATGGAACAGAACAAAGAATCCAGAAATAACACCATCCACCTATGAACAGCTGATACTTGACAAAGGCCCAAAGGCTCTGAACTGGAGAAAAAATAGTCTCTTTAACAAGTGGCATTGGCAAAATTGGATATCCATTTGCAAAAAATGAAATAGGACCCATATCTCATACTTTACACAAAAACTAACTCAAAATGGATCAGAGACCTAAATATCAAATCTAAAATGATAAAGATTATGGAGGGAAAAACGTGGACACCTAATACATGGCTTAAAGAGACTACAAAAGCTTACAAACAATGCACAGAGAAGAGAAAATAGGGAAATGGAAACTACTAAAAATGAAACACGCTCATCCAAATACTTTATCAAGAGAGTAAAAACACTGTCTACAGATTTGGAAAAAAGATTTGGCAACCACTAATCTTTTCAGCATTTAGTCTCCATAATCTGCAAGGTACTGCAAAATACCAACAAGATAAAAACAACCAAGTTAAGCAATAGGTAAAGGATGTGGACAGACATTTCTCCAAAGAAGATAATCCAGGCAGCCAAAAGACACATGAGGAAATGCTGACCATGACTAGCCATTAGAGAAATCCAAATCACAACTGTAATGAGAGGCTATCATATTGTACCCCAACAAGGCTAGCATTAATCCAAAAAATAAATAATAACAAATATTGGAAAGACTGTGGAAGGTTGGAGCTCTTCTACACTGCTGGAGGAAATGTAAAATGGTAAAGCCCTTTGTAAAGAAATTTGGCACTTTCATAAAAAGCTTTACATAGAAATACCATATCATCCACCAGTCCCACTGCTTGGAATATATCCTACAGAAATAAGGGCTGTCACAGTAACAGATAGGTGCACACAAATATTTATTGCAGCACTGTCCACAATAGCAAAAAGATGGAATCAACCTAGGTGCCCATCAATAAATGAATGGATAAAAAAACTATGGTACATATCTACAAAATAACTCTATGCAATAATAAAGAGCAATGCTGATTTTATGAAACGTCTCATAACCAAGAATCATCTGGAAGACATGCTGAGTGAAATCAGTCATTTGCAAAAGCACAAATGTTGTATGAGACCACTATTATAAGGACTTAAGAAAAGACTTATGGACAGAAGAAGGTGCTCTTTGATGGCTACAAGGGTGGAGAAGTATTCATAGTTTAGATAGATGATAGGAATTCAGTTAGGTGAAGGGAGTGACAGCACACAGTAGAAGGCAAGTCATCATAACTGATTACTTAATACACTAGAAAGTTTTCTAAGTTCAACCCAGCATTTCAAAAGATGGAGTATCAGGGACAGGGATCTGGGCACTATGTTTTTAGGGCACATTGAGGTCAATTTGGCATAACTAGTCTTGCTAAGAGAAAGTTCTGCACCCCATATTGGTGAGTGGCGCTTAGGGTCTTAAAACCCAGCAAGCTTCCATCTGAGGAACATCAATTGTTTCCAACCCACCTGGAACAGATGAAAACTGAGAACATCAAAGACATTAGGAAAAATGAGCCTAGGAGACAGAAGGACTTATATGATTGGGAGACTACATCAGCAGGAGAATAGAAGAAATAGGTGGTGCCCGGCCACCACCAAAGACAGCCCAGACAGGAAACACAATGTAGAGCCCCTCACATAGCATGAAAAAAAGGGATGTGCGGATCAAGAACTCTATTATAAAGACCTAACTTAATGGTCCAATAACCTGGAGGGTACCCTGGAACTTGCTCCTAGCCCGGAGCTGAAACCAGTACTGAAGCCAACATTTTGGACAAAAAATGAACCGGTCTTGGGAATACAGAGTGATGCAGCTAGTGTGTGTACCTCATGGGTTAATATTTATGGGGCTGTCCTACTGGTTTCTTTTTAAAGGGAAAAGGAGAGGAGGGAGAAGGTGACAATCGTTGGTTGAGGGAATACTGGAGGTGAATAGTGGGAAAGAAAATTGTGCTGTCACAGGGCGAGGAGACTGGATAAAGTTGCAGAGAGGTGGCTCTCAGGGTTTTATATGGAAAATTGAGTTGGATTGTAAACTTTCATTTAATCACAGTAAAAAAACTTTAAAAATATTATCACTTATGCTTAGATTACAGAAGAGAGAGAAAGGTGTTAACCACACCTTGCCATAGTCTTAGTGAGAGGTGTTTCTGTTTCGCCTTACTGTGGCTCTATCCACACCCTACACTCTGTAGGGAACTGGGGCCCCTTACCTGTTCCCTCTCCCCTTTTTTCTTCTTCAGTTGCCCTCCGTGCTCTACCTGTTTCTAAGCCCAATCACCCAGCTCTTTTCCTGTTTCTCCCCTGTCCTCCTTTCCAAATAATCTGTTGTAACTGGGGCACAATGTGTTCATTAACCAATCTCCATCCTATAAAGAAGAACTCTTCTTTACTGAGTGAATTTACTTTGGGTGCCCTGTCCCAATTTTGATGACAGGCACAGAACAGAAGTCAGCAAACTACAGCCTGTGAGCAAAATCCAGCCCACCAACTGTTTTCATATGGCCCCAGAGCTAAGAATGGTTTTCATATTTTTAAATGTCTGAAAAAAATCAAAAGAAGACTATTTTGTGACACAGGAAAATTGCATGAAATTCAGCTTTTAGTGTCCATAAACAAAAAAAAAAAAAAAAAAAAGGCTGAGGACAAAACTCCAGGGAACATCAGTATTTAAAGGGCAACTGAAAGAAAAGAATCCACAAAGGACGCTGAAGAGATACCAGAGAAGCCAGAGAGAACACTAGGAGAAAAGGTGGAACATAAAGTCAAGCTCTTTCATTTACATGTTGCCTAAGGCCTCTTTCGGGCTACAGTTGAGTACTCGTGACATATATGGGGTGTCCTGTAAAGCCTAAAATACTTCTCTGGTCCTTTATAGAAATGTTGAGCAATCCCTGTTATAGAACTCTAGCTGACTGGATGCCATATAGCTCCCCTGACAGGCCAGGTGGTGTCATCAATTTCTTTCCTGCTTTCCTAAGGGCCTTGAATTTCCAGATCATCAAAAATACAAATGGTTTAGTTCACAAAGTTTGGGACACTGGGAAAGGTCTTGTTTTTTGGAGTATAGTGGAATGATTTCCAAACCCTTGTCCTGACATCCCACTTATATTACACACACAAACACATACATGCATTACTGTTTTTTAATATTGAGGTTGTAAGTTTTTTGTTGTTGATTTTGGTGCCCTTATTTCTTTATAAAACAGAGGTATAGATTTTGGCAGTCTCAGAAACCCTGATGGATCATATTCACATAGATTAATTTCTCAGATTACTTAATGGCCACCTTAGCGCTTTCTCCCTGCCTCTTCCCCCACCCCTTCTGTCTTTCTCTTTCACTTCTCTATCAGACTTGAAGCGTATACACTGACAGTTTCTTCCTCACCTCCCACTTACTTCTCAGCCCACCACAATCTGGAGTTAACTCCTACTACAGCACAGAAATTGTTCTCAATAAATTTGTCAGCCATCTCATAATTTGCTAATTCTTTCTTTGACCGTTCTTTCCTTGATAGTAGCATTTGATAATACTGACCTTGCCCTCCTACATGGACCACTTCTCTCTATTTTTCTGACTCTGCTTCTTCCTCATTATTCTCTTAGCTTTCTGGATTCTCCTAGTGCTATCAGATTCTTATGAATCGTTGTATCTCAGCATATCGATTATCTTTTGTCTCTTAATACTGCACTTACCAGCCTATGCTGTGTTCTGCACTGCTAAGCCTATGAATCTGCAAGATGTATATTTTCCTGAGATCAAAAGGCAGGAGAAACCCAGAAGCTTCTAGCTTCAGACTATAACAATGTCACAGTTGCTAGCAGTTTCTAGTAGATATAACAGCAGCAATAGGTGACTCTGGACTCCAGCCACTTAGGCAGAGGAAGTATCTTCTCAGTTATTCCACTCTTGATGGAGGTGGCATCTCTTCAGCAGATCCAGAATTGACTACGGCATTGTCTCCCACAGGGCAGCAGCAGGTGTATACTTTTGGACTTCAGCTCAGAGGTGATAGCGTTTTTTAATATTCAGATATCACTCTTTCCCATTTCCACCTCCAGCTCCTCCCTTTTGCACTTCTTGTCATTTTAACATGGTTGTAACCAGTTCTCGATATTAAATCCTCAGTTTGCAATACCTAGAATGGATCTGTGATTCTGACTGGACCCCGAATGATAGCCTGCATGAGGTTTGAGTTTGAGCTCCTGTAAACTTATATCCTCGGCTTGCTTCTCACTCCCTCTGCACAGTCTACTTGGATGATTTTATTCATGTGTACTGATGACTTCCAAGTTAGGCTCTTTAGCACATACCTTCACCCGTATACCCCATTGCCTCCTGAAAGCTCCATCTTGCTATTTCACTGGCATCTTAAATTCAACATGTACAGACCTGAATTCATTCTCTTCCTTTTCAAATGTGCTGCCATGCCATTCTCTTCTATTTCAGTTCAGTACATCACGACCACATACCTAGCCACCTGGGCCACAGACCGAGGTGTTATCCTTGACTCCTCCGTCTCCTCCCCATCTCCTCCTCCTTCTAATCTGTAGTAAAATCCTGTTGATTCTGTAATACCTTCTAATCATCTAGCCTTCATGGCACAGTGGTTAAAGCACTCAGCTGCTGACCAAAAGGCTGCTGTTGTTTCAAACCAGTCAGCTGCTCCATGGGAGAATAATGTGGCAGTCTGCTTCTGTAAAGATTTATAGCCTTTATAGGAAACTCTGTGGGCCTATAGGGTCACTATGAGTCCAAATTGACTCGGTGGCAGTGGGTTTGGTTCTTTTGGTTTAGGATTATTCAGATAGTTTACCCTCTACATCTCATCTGTTCATGAATTAATTCAGACCTTATCATTTCTCACCCGTGTTATTGCTATATTGCTACAAGACGGTGGTATGTGTGATTTTTTTTTTAATTTTGATGTAACTAGACATTTCACCTCAGTTCTTTCCAAGCTCCAATCCATTGTTTGAAATATCAGAACAATTGTTTTTTCTAAAATGCTAAACTGAGTATGTCACTTTCTGGTTTTAATGTCTCTATCATCTGCTAAGCAACAGCCAGACTCCTCTTTGTGGTATGTTAGACCCTGTGTGATCTGACTCCTGCCTAAATTTCCAGCTCATCTGGACCCTCCCTACCCCAGTTACTATACAAGATGCCTAAGCAGTCTCCAACATTCACATCCAACTATGGAGAGGTCTCCAAAGGAGCTCAGGATGCCTTTAACCTTGGCACATCTGCCTACCCTTTGTCCTGGTATTTTTTTTTCTTCCCTTGCTGCTCTGCTGGTCAAATACCTTTTCCTTCAAAATTCTTAGAAGTCAGCTTATTATTCCCTGCCTCCTTTCCCATCCCCATAAAATTCCTTCCAAACATGTAGCACATTCTTATTTGAATACAGTGAATTACTGTGTACACTTGGAACTCTTTGAAGGCAGAAATGTGCCTTATTCTTCTTACTCTATATATTTTCAATATATTTCTACGTAGCAAATTAGATCTCAAACCTAAAGGAGAGTAACGTTTCAGGGAAAGAGGGCAGGAGGAAGAATGCAGAGTTCCAAGAGTCCTGGGAACTGCTGTGGAAAGATGAACTCCCCCACTGTACCATTCTGTCACTGGGCAGCGCTCTCTGGAGAGCCTGTTGGTCCAGTTGCAGGCTGGGGCTGGCACACTGATACAGAAGAGGGAACCCCACTAGGAGGCAGACATTCCTTCACTGGCCTACCAAGCCCAGCTGCCCGTCACACTCTGACCTGGTAAGACAGCCAAGTCTTCAAGAGGTTGCTGGCCAGGTCTTTCCCCAGTGACTAATGATGTTATACTGTGCTCTCTTGTGATTGGTTTAGGCAACAGGACAAAGGCAACTATTGGGAGTGAGTTGACAGCATGATCTAAAGCTACCCCTCAAGGAAGTTTGGGAATCTGGGTCGGCTGAGTTGGTGGCTCAGAGACCCGTTGCCTGCTGTGAAAATATGGATCATGAGCAGAACCAGAGAGCTGTGCTGATACGGCTGCTACAACTTCTTTGGCTGCTGCCCGACTCCTGGGCCACCTTTGAAGGTAGGGCAGTATCTCCCTCCTTTACTTCAGTCCTAAGAGGGGTTAGAGGCTAGGGAGCCAGTCCAGGGCATTTGAAAAGAGGCTTGTGCTTTGTAAATGGTGGGAAGTACAGTTTAGGAAATGACAGAGTAATTGGGAAGAGAGTTGCTGTTAAGGGATGGAAAACAATGTCAGAGGTGCTTTACATATATTCCATTTAATAAATCTCTTGAAGCAGAAATTATAATGTCCCCTTTACAGATGAGGAAACAAGACTCAAAGATTTTAAATAGCTTATCCAAGTTCATAGAGCGAGGACTTGAACAAAGCAACTGTTATTTCCATATTTGCTGCTCAGGATTCTACTCTGCACTCTGTCATCACTTCAATTTATAATTACTGAAGTCTCTTAATTTTATTGTCCTTAGTTTCTTTCTTTGTAAAAGATGAGACAGAATGGAAGAACCATCTCAAAGATCTCTCAGACTCTAAATGTGTATTATTCTGAGTGTTACACAGAAGGCTGGGTGCTGGCTGGAGAGATTCCTGCAAGGGGTTTCAAATAATAGGTATTTTTTTTATCTATCTAGAGAGGGACCCCTTCTCTCAAGCCTGTCATTTCCAGGCATTGGAGATTTAGATGAGGGAAGAAGTTTTCAGAAGACCTGTTGCCAATGAAAGGGGCTGAAGAGCTGCTGGACACCTTTTTCACTCAGTAATGCAGTGATTCCTGAGGTTTACCCTGCAGGCAAAGATTAGATAGAGCTGTACAGTTGCTGTGACTTAGAATCGACTCAATGGCAACAAGTTTGATTTGGCTTGGTTTATAGGGCCAACAGTACCACACGTGACATGCTTAATAGTTCAATCATATATATGTGACTAATGGACACACCAGCCCTAAAGCAAAGACAGGCAGGAAGGAAGGGACAGGAAAACTGAACAAATGAAAACAGGAGAACTGGGGTGAAGTGCAGAGTGCTGACACATTGCAGAGTTGGCAACCAATGTCACAAAACAATTTGTGTATTGTTTAATGAGAAACTAATTTGCTCTGTAAACTTTTAACTAAATCACAATTTAAGAAAAAAAAATAAAACAAAACAAGAGGAAAGGTGTTAAAGAGAAACTGGGAGAATAGTTTTCCTATGTTCCATGATAGCTGTGGGTAGGATGGGACAGTGCCATTCATACTTGGGAATGCCATAATTATTCTTTCCTGGTCTTTTCTAAGTCCTGGGAATCTGTCCAGGGCCTTCACGAGTCCACAGGATGGCCTTATATAGTTAGACAAACGTGTCTGTTTTGCAGGGGGCAGTGGTGGTTAAGTGTTAGATTTCTTGCCTTTCATGTAGGAGACCTAGGTTTAATTCTTGGCCAGTTTTCCTCCAGCTTAAAAAGTCACCACTCATCTGCCTGTGGAGGCGTGTGGTGTTGCTGTTATGCTGCACGAGTTTCAGCATGGCATCCAGACTAAGACAGACTAGGAAGCAAAGCTGGTGGTGTACTGTTGAAAACTGGCCAGTGAAAGTCCTGTGGATCACAGTGGTCCTATCCCTTTACAAATGAGACCACCATGAATTGAGGGCTGACTCAATGGCCACCTCCTTAGGAAGATGCAGCTCTATCTTTGGGAAGATGCAGTTCTGTGCCTGGTAAGCAGAGTACAGGCTAGATTTCAGCCTCCACTTGCTTCCTTGGCTAGGTACCTCTGTGCAGTGCACAAATCACACAACCAATATAGTGACTGTGTCATTTTAGACAGTAGAATAATTGCCCTTTCTTTGGTGGCATAGTGGGTAAGTGCTTTGCTAACCCAAAGGTTGGCAGTCCAAATCCAGCAGGTGTTCCTTGGAAACTCTGTGGGGCAGTTCTACTCTGACTTACAGGGTCCTTATGAGTCAGAATCAACTCAACAGCATTGGTTCTAGTTTTGGTTTGGTTTATGGGCAGGGGAAGTTTGAGGAGATCCTGTGTGCCTCTTCTCATAATTTCCTCTTCCCTCCCACTTGGATGAGGAGCCTGAATAACAGACACCAGAGGAGGTATTTCCCCCCTGCATCTGTTCCCCTTGTTGAGGCAGGCCTTGCTGTTTTCTAATTTAACAAATAAGTGGCTCCTACTTCGTGAGCCATCCATCTTCCTCCATCTCGTTTGCAGCTTCTCCTCGAGTGTGGTGGGATGGCCTGCAAAACCACACATTCCTGCGCACAATGTACTGCCAGGACGGGACTCCACCTCTGGGACTTTCTGAGGCCTATGACAACGACCAGTTGTTCTCCTTCGACTTTTCCGAGAGCAGCCGCATGCCACGCCTGCCAGAATTTGCTGACTGGGCTAAAGATCAGGGAGATGCTGCCGCCATTTCTTTTGACAGAGAGTTCTGCCAGGAATTGATACAGAAAATTGGCCCGCAACTTTATGGGAAAATCCCAGTGGCCAGAGGTTAGGCCAGGGCAGGGGTTGAAGGGTTGGGGTGCTGACAGTCTTAGCCTTGTTAACGCAGAATTATCCCCCTTTAGGCCGGCTCCCCAGTTCTGATGTATTCTGGTTCTCCCCTTGGACTTTTATATTTCTACCAGTCATAGCCTGTTGTACCCTGTGTTTTTGGTTATGGGGCAGAAGACAAGTGCCTAGCATGTAATAGGCATCCAAAGCTATTTACTGAACTTATGAATTCACCAATGACCAATCGATGCCCACCAACTGATAATGATTCATAACTGATATTAGCAGTTAGGTAACTGTGCTGAGCAAGTTGGGTAGGGAGAATGGAAGTCTCTAATGATGTACCCGCATTTCAGTGAGAAAGCAGTGTGTGACTAGATGTCAGTGTGAGGTCTAGACAGGAAATGTGGCAGAAGTCAGAATGGCAGGGTCCACAGTGGCCTGGATCTGGCTCTGCCTCTATGTCCAGCTGTGGTCCCCTGGAAGAAGACATTCCCCAGGACCCCAATTCCTCCCTCATGTCTACCTCCCAAAGCCCACCCCCTCTACATGACACAAGGTACCATCTAAACTACTCTCTTTCTCATACCTCAATATCCAGGGTTTCCTATCCCTGAAGTGTTCACGATGAAGCCCCTGGAGTATGGCAAGCCCAACACTCTGGTCTGTTTTGTCAGTAATCTCTTCCCACCCACACTGTCAGTGAACTGGCAGCATCATTCAGACCCAGTGGAAGGAGCCAGCCCCACTTTCGTCTCTGCGGTCGAGGGACTCAGTTTCCAGGCCTTTTCTTATTTAAACTTCACACCTCAACCCTCCGACCTTTACTCGTGCATTGTGACTCATGAGATTGACCGCTACACTGCAATTGCCTTTTGGGGTGAGTCCTTTCTCCCTTGAAGCCTGGTTCCTTTGAGGGGGCAAAAAGTGATAGACCCATGGGAGAGAGGGCTTGTTTGTCTAATTGGAAACTGTTTAATCCTTTCTCATTCTGAACCAACCTCAATCTTCTAAATCTTTAGTTTCTTCTTTGTCATCCCAGATGCCATGTCATTCCCCTGAGTGGAGGGCTCCCAACCGTGCCTCTAAGCTAACTTGCTTCCCTTTCTTTCCAGTGCCCCAGAATGCTCTTCCCTCACATCTTCTGGAGCATGTGTTGTGTGGTGTGGCCTTTGGCCTCGGCGTGCTGGGCATCATTGTGGGCACTGTCCTCATCATCCACTACTGGAAGCCTTGCTGAGGCGGTACACTGGGGCATCAGGAAGGGGTGGGTGACCTGTGGGTGCTGAACATGGTGCTGCATGTATAGGGGTTGTCCTACGGCATGGGGAAGATATACAAGGATCCTCAGGCCGCTGGGTGTGGACACTGTGTGTTGGGCACTGTGTGTTGGGCACTGTGGGGCACATCCTCCTATTTAGGGACTTGGGGACACACAGCATATGCAGGTCACAGGAGTGGCAGGGGTTAGGATCTCTGAGTGAGAGGGGAGCAATAGGAAAGGTCCTGGCAGATAACTTGAGAACAAAGAGAGACTGAACCTGTAGGGGTGAGCTGCAGGCTGGGAGGGGCCTTGGAAGAGGAAGAAGATTCCCTTGGTAATGTCTTTCCATCTCTCTCTCTCCTCAGACTGTTCCTGACCAGAGCCTGGCTGCTAACAGCTTTGGCCATCCAAGCACAGGGTGCTCAGGTTCTCAGGCCCCTGCCCAGGATCTTTCCTCCCAGAGCAGAAGTCCCTGCCCAGAGGGGGAGCAGGGTGTGAGGGTTTCTAAGCTGAGGGCTCTGCTGTCCCTGTGCCCTGCACCCAGGAGAGCCCTGAGTGGCCCATCAATCACCACCACATTCTTTCCCACTTCAAGGCAATAAATCCCATCTATTAATGTGGTTTCTTTCTTGACTGATGGTATTTCTTTCTGGATATCTCAATTCAAGGTGTTGTCGTTTCAGTTTCAATAGGCCTTAACCTGAAAACAGTCTCTCTCATTAGGGAAGGAAGTGGGGAAAACCCCTAACTTCTCAGCGAAGCTCCCATTGCCTAGTCTAAGCATGAAGGCTTCTTCTCCTGCCTATCCGTTGTGAAAAATACATGACAAATAAAGGCATAGGTATTTTCTGATAATTTGCTCACAAAGTAGTTGCTTTTCTTTTTTCCCCAGTTAACATAAGCTGTTTGTATAAGTAAGCTACCTTGAGAAATGTGCAACTAACTCCCTTAGCCCTCATCATAGCCAGGAAATAGGAGTCAGAAGTTAGTATAATAAGCCTCCAACTGCTGTCCTACCTCAGTTTTGTGAAAACAGTGTCATCAAGCTCCTGGCGTGCAGTGGGAGCAGCCTGGAAGGGCATAGTTAGCATGTTCTTCCAAATGATCTTTCTGTGACCTAAGTGAACTCCCCAGGAGAACGGTGACGGTACTGTCCGGGGCAGATAGCAGAGCAGGCAGAGCATGACTACCCTGGTAACTAGCTTTGCATATGCTTTATTTCTTGCTTTCCTTAGGGTCTGGAAGTTGCTTTGGGTGAAGTGGTGACATTAAAGGTGAAATAGCAAAATTATTTTGGTGTTGATGAGAGAATCTCTGTTCTTTGCATTGTATCAGAGTCTAGGCAAAAGATCTTAGGCTAAGGGGATACAACCAATTCCTCTCAGAGATTTGACATCCCTTTGAACCACCTCACTTAAGAGCAAGGTGTACTGGTTGAGAAGTATAGGCTCTGGAACCATATGCTGGGAATTCAGTTGTGACTGTAAATTTTCAGTTGTGTGCCCTTGAGTAAGTTACTTAACCTCTCTGTGTTTTAGTGCCATTTTCTGTAAAAGGATAATAGAAATGATGTCTACCTTATAGGGTTGTTACAAAGTTTAAGTGAATCAATCTCTGTATCATGCTTATAACAGAATTTGACACATTCAAAAGATGCTCAGTAACTTAGTATTTTCACTATTTGTTTTGATTTCCAGAAGGGAACTTTGCAGCAGTGTTGACTTTCTCTTTTCTGGAAGCCATTATGAATCTAGGGAAACCCTGGTGGCATAGTGAGTTAAGTGCTACCTCTGCTAACCAAAAGGTCGGCAGTTCAAATCTGCCAGGTGATCCTTGGAAACTCTAGGGGGCAGTGCTACTCTGACCTCTGTGGTCGCCATGAGTCGGACCCAACTTGACGGCAATGGTGGGTTTTTTGGTATTACGAATCTACCTTCAAGTACTGTATTTTCTGCCTCTGTTTTTTTTCTTTTCTTTCCGTTCTTGCTTTACCATTTTAGATTTTTCCCTCATGCTTTCTAGTATTTCCTAATTTCTGTCTATTTTGCAACCTATCATTGAAGTTTGGTGCCAGTCAAACCTTCCAAAAAAACCTGAACATTGCTTTTGAGTTGATTCTGAATTCAGTGACTCTCTAGAACAGGCTTAATTGTTTCATAGAATTTCGAAGGAGCAGCTGGTGGATTTGAAATGCTGACCTTTTGGTTAGCTCAGCTCTTAACCACTGTGTCACTAGGGCTCCAGTCAAATCTTAAACCTGGTTTTACTGTGCTATGCAACCTTAAAGAGATCATCTCCCCTCTTTGGGTTTCAAATTCCTTGTCAGTAAAATAATAGGCTTAGATTAGATATTTTCTGATGAAGCATTCTATGATACTGTTACTTAAATATTCCGGAAGCATTCAAGAGCCTCTATTCTACCGTTTCGCTTCCATTCAAAAGTATTGGCCAATTTTCCTGGCAGGAATCTTGTCCATTAATGAATCGGTTTTCTTCACCCTTTTTTGATGGTATTGCATCTGTTTCATTTTAAGGACATTTGCCGAGGCTTTTTCGTCTCACCAGAATGCCTTCTTTGTTCAATTAGGCAAGTCTATAGTCCATCCCAAGTTCAACCTCTTCTATGATCCTGTCCCTAATTCTCCAACCCTAATCAATGTTTTATGGAACTCAGATTTCACTCTCAAGGATGTACTGTCTCGTTTCATATGTTATTATTTTTTTGGCCCAACCAGTTTGTGATTTCTATAGTCTAGGGACCATAAACAGTATACCCTCTCATCAACACAGTAAGATAGTTCTCTTTTCCCTTACAAACGCTGGCAATCTGATGGGTGTAAAGTGTAAAAAGTTGTTATTTTAACTTGTTTTTCTCTCATTACTAGTGGAGCTGGGTATCTTTTCACAGGTTTCTCCCTTTGTGAACTGTTGACTCATATCTTTTGCCCATTTTAAAAAGAGCACTTTCTGATTTTTCTTGTGAATTTGTGGGGATTTTTCAAACATTCTATGTAGTGACCTTCTGTTAGTATAACTATTGCCAATGCCTCCTTCCGCTCTGCTGCCAGTCACTTCAAATTAATACACAGTTCCTTTCTTGAATAAAATTATTTAATTTTGACAGTCTAACCCTTTTGGCTTCTGCTTTTATGATCCGATGGCACTGGGCTTTTATGATCTTAAGGAGAGTTTTCTAAGTCTGAGGTAGTAAAGTTACATTTTTTGCTGGAATACAAAGTGATAAGGTGGTGTTTCATTTTCTCAGCAAGAAGAATTTAAGTTTTTTGAACAACTTCAAGCTTTAGGAATCTAGATGTTACAGAGAAATAGTCTAATGTCTGCTAAAAATTTTTATTTAACTGGTAATTCCCAAATTTAAAATCACATTTTATTATGTAATATATTACTGTGGACACATTGCTGTGTCTATTCCCACATTTTATAAAATAATTTTATTGTAATTCTGTATTGAGAATGTGTCTTTCCCAAACAGCTTTCAAGAGAGTACCTATAATTTGAAAAAATAAAAATAAAAAAGAAGGACTTACACATAAGATAGTTCTCTCTTAGGAGTAACTTTGGATTTTTTTTTTAAAGGCAATGTTTTATCCTTATCTGGCCGTACATACGTAGTATTCCACTATGCTTACTTCTATTAGTGGTTTTTTCTTTTCCTTTCATAGTAAGGTATTTATTGATCTGGAATTTTTCTACATGGTGTAAGGATCCAAATTTTGTTTAACCTCCAAATAGTAAATTGAGCTTCTTAAACCAATTTACCAAATATTCTGTTTATTCCAAGTTCCCTGTGTGCATGGGTTTATCTTTGCATGATTCAGTTTTATTGGTTTGTCAGTTTATAAGATAACACCGTATTATTTTAATTATTTTGGCTTCGTGATTTTTTAAAAAAATAATTGCCTAAGGTATAAAGATAGGTTATTTGAGATATTTCTTCTTTTTCAGTGTAGGCGTTTGCAGCTCGAAGTTTCCCTCTGAGCATTGCTTTCAATACATTCCATAGGCTTTCATATCTTGTGTTCTGGTTTTCATTTGTTTCAGAGTGTATTCTAATTTCTCTTATGATTTCTTCCTTGACCTATTGGTTGTTTAAGAGCGCGTCTTTTAATTTCCATATATAAGTGAATTTTCTGATTCTGTTACTGATTTCTAGCTTCATTCCATTGTGGTGGGAGAAGATATTTCACATAATTTCAATCTTTTCATTTGAAGTTTGTTTTGTGGCTTAACATGCAGTCTGTCTTGAAGAATGTTCCATGTGTACTTGATAAGAATGTGTGTTCTGTTGTTGTCAGGTGGAGTATTTTACATGCATGTCTGTTAGACCCAGTTGTTTCGTAGTATTCAAATCTTCTGCTTCCTTATTGATCTCTTACTTGGAAATTCTACCCATTATTGAGAGTGATGTACTGAAGTCTATGATTGTTATTGTAAAACTATCTATTTCTCCTTTACTGTTAATACTTATTTCACATATTATGGGGCTCAGTTATTTGGTGCATATATAATTATTGTATTTTCCTGATGAATTGACTGTTTTTGTTGGTAAACCTTGTCCTTCTTTCTCTCTTGTAATAGTTTTTTACTTTAACATCTATTGTATCTAATATTAGTATACCATGCTAGCTCTCTCTTGCCTATCATTTGGGTGAGGTATATTTTTTCATTCTTTCATTTTCAAACTGTCTTTGGATCTAAGGCAAGTCTCTCTTAATAGCATACATTTGGGTCTCACTTTCTTAATTCAAGCTACCACATCCCCAAGGAAACTCTCTTTCAATTGATTGACTACTGACAACAGATCTTATCATGGAGATGACTGCATTATATCAAATCTCATCATGGAAGTCATCACATCATCATACAACTGCCGAGCTATGTCATAACTGCCAAACCACTGAGACTCGTGGCCAAGCAAGTTGACACACAACCTTAATGATCACTGAAACTCTCCCCTTAATCAGTGCACTATCTCCATCACCATTAACTTCCTTTCCCCAAGCCTCCCATCCCTGGTAACCATTAATAAACTAATAAATTTGTCTTTTCTTTTCTGTTTACCTAAATGAAGTTATACAGTATTTGACACTCTGTGATTCACTTATTTCATTCAGCACAATGTCTTTCAGCTCTACCCATATTGTAGCATGTTTCAACACTTCATTTTTCCTGTTTGTTTTTTGTTTCTAAAGTAGTGTCCAGTCAGTTCTGACCTATAGCAACCCTATGTACAACACAGTGAAACACTGTTGAGTCTTGTACCACCTTCATAATCGTTGCTGTGTTTGAGCCATTGTTCTAGCCACTGTGTCAATCCATCTCATGGAGGGTCTTCCTCTTTTTCACTGACTCAGCTTTTCCAAGTATAATGTCCTGCTGCAGGGACTCATCTCTTCTGATAATATGTCCAAAGTAGAAGAGACAAAATCTTGCCATCCTTGCTTTTAAGGAACATTCTGTCTGTATTTCTTCCAGAACAGATTTGTTTGTTCTTCTGGCAGTCTATGGCATATTCAGTATTCTTTGGGAACACCGTAATTTAAAGGTTTCAATTCTTTAGTCTTCCTCTTTCATTGTCCAATTTGTGCATGCATATGCAGCAATTGAAAAATGCCATGGCTTGGGTCAGGTGTACCTTAGTCTTTCAAGAGACATCATTGCATTTTAATACCTTAAAGAGGTCTTTTGCAGCAGATTTGCCCAATGCAATGCATCATTTTGCTTCTTAACTGCTGCTTCCACAGGCGTTGATTGTGGATCCAAGTAACATTAAACCCTTGAGCACTCCGATCTTTTCTCTGTTTATTAGGATGTTTCTTATTGGTCCACTTGTGAGGATTTTGGTTTTCTTTATGCAGTCTATACTCAAGGCTGTCATCTTTGACCCTCATTAGGAAGTGCTTCAAGTTGTCTTCACTTTCAGCTACCGAAGGTGGTGTCATCTGCATATCACATGTTGTCGATGAGTGTTCCTCCAATCTTGATACCTTGTTCTTCTTCATATAGTTGAACTTGTTGAATTATTTGCTCAGCATACAGATGGAAAACGTGTGGTGAAAGGATTAAACTCTGATGCATACCTCTCCTGATTTTAAGTCACATAGTAATCCCTGTTGTGTTTAAATGACTGACTCTTGATCTGTGTACAGGTTTTATGTAAGCACAATTGGGAATTTCCATTCTTCACAATGTTATTCATAATTTGTTATGATCCACAAAGTCAAATGCCTTTGCATAGTCAATAATACACAGTATTAACTGGTATTCTCTGCTTTCGGCCAAGATCCTTCTGACACTGGAAGTGATACCCCCCATTCCATGTTGTCTTCTGAATCTGACTTGAATTTCTAGCAGTTCCTTGTTGATATGTTGCTGCAACTGCTTTTGAATGATCTTCAGTAAGATTTTATTTTGTCATGATATTAATGATATTGTTCAATAATTTTTGTATCCTGTTGGATCATCTAGCTTTGCAATGGGCACAAATATGCATGTCCTCCAGAAGCTTCTATGCTTTTGCTTTGTTCCAGTTGTGCTGACTTCAGAACTATACAATGAGTTGCCATCTCACAGCAACAATGCTGGTACTAATCCAGAAAACACAAAATAACAAATTTTGAAGAAGTTATGGAGAGATCTGAACTCTTATACACTGCTGGTGGGAATGTAAAATGGTACACACACTCTGGAAAAACTTGGTGTTTCCTTAAAAAGCTAGACATAGAAATACCATATGAACTAACAATCCCACCCCTAGGAATGTACTCAAAACAAACAAGAGCTGTCACATGAATAGACATGCACATCCATATTCATTGCAGCACTACTCACAATAGCAAAGAGATGGAAAAAACTAAACACCCATAAGCAGTTGAATAGATCAATAAATTACGGTACATGCAATGACAAAGAACAGTGACAAATCTTGAGTGTTGTCCTTCCTTCACCAAAGTAGGTACTTGTCTACCATCTAATCACACCCCCACGACTTTCATAACCATCAAAGAATGCTTTTTTCTGTTTGTAAATCTTTTGCTGAGTTCTCGTAATAATGATCTCATATAGTAGTGTCCTTTTGTGACAGACTTATTTCACTCAGTATAATGCCCTCCAGTTCTTCCTTGTTGTCAGATGTTTCCAGGATTCATCATTGTTCTGTATCATTACATGTACCATAATTTATTGATCTATTTGTCTGCTTATGGGCATTTAGGTTGTTTTCCTCTTTTTGCTGTTGTGAGTAGTACTGCAATGAATATGGATGTGCATGTCTATTCATGTGACAGCTCTTCTTTCTTCTGGGTATATTCCTCGCAGCGAGATTGCTAGATCATATGGCATTTCTATGTCTTACTTTTTAAGGAAGCACCCAATCATTTTCCAAAGTGTGTGTACCATTTTACATTTCAATCAGCAGTGCATAAGAGTTCCAATCTTTCTACAGCCTCTTCAACATTGGTTATTTTGTGTTTTCTGGATTAGTACCAGTATTGTTGGTGTGAGATGGCAACTCATTATATAGTTTTGATTTACATTTCTCTAATGGCTAATGATTGTGAGCACTTCCTCATGTATTTGTTGGTCACTTGAATGTTTTCTTTGATGAAATGTCTGTCCATATTCTTTGCCCATTCTTTAACTGGATTGTTTGTCCTTCTGTTGCTGAGGCACTGCTATATCTTACAGATTTCAGAGATTAGACCTATATCAGATATGTCATAGCCCCATATATTTTCCCAGTCTATAGGTTGTCTTTTTACTCTATTGGTGAAGTCTTTTGATAAGCCTAATTGTTTGGTTTTTAGGACCTCCACTTTGTCTAGCTTCTCTTTGGGTTTTTGTTCATTGTTAATTATACTTTGTATACTGTTTATCACATATTTTAGGGCTCCTAGCATTGTCACTATTTTTTCTTCTAAATTTTCTTTATCATTGTAGATTTTATCTTTAGGGCTTTGATTCATTTTGAGTTAGTTTTTGTGTATGATGTGATGTATGAGTTGTGTTTCTTTCTTTCTTCTTCTTCTTCTTCTTTTTTTTTTTTTGCAGCTGAATAGCTAGTTATGCCAGTACCATTTGTTAAGGACACTGTGTTTTCCCTATTTAATGGACTTTGGGCCTTTGTCAAATATCAGCTACTCATAGGTGGATTGATTAATGTCTGGGTCCTCAGTTCTGTTCCATTGATCTATATGTTTGTTGTTGTACCAGTCCCAGGTTGTTTTCACTACTGTGGCTGTATAATAGTTCTAAAATCAAATAGCATGAGGGTTTCCACTTTGTTCTTTTTCTTCAGTAATGCTTTACTTCTCCATGGCTTCTTCCCTTTCCATATGAAGTTATGGAGTTTTTCCATCTTGTTAAAAAACGCCGTTGGAGTCAGAATCAGCACTGCATTGTAGCTGTAAATCACTTTGGTTAGGATCAGCATTTTCACAATTTTGAGTTTTCCTATCCACGAGCATGGTATGCTTTTTTCACTTATGTAGGGCTCTTTTGGTTTCTTGCAGTAGTGTTTTGTAGTTTTCTTTGTGTATGTCTTTTATGTCTCTGGTTAATTTTATTCCTGAGTACTTTATCTTCTGGGGGGCTAGTAAATTGTTTTGACTTGGAGATTTTCTCTTTAATGTTCTCTTTGTTGATGTGAAGGAATCTGATTTTTGTGTGTATACCTTGTATCCTGATATTGAACATCTTTTCATGTATTTTGGTGACAATTTGAGTGTTCCCTTTGGTGAAATGTCTATTCAAGTCCCTCGTCTGTTTTATGATTGCATTATTTGTCTTTTCACTGTTGAGTTGATGAAACTTTATATATATTTTAATTATTAGATTCTTATCAGATATATAGTTTCTGAAGATATTCTGGCAATTGATAGTCTGTTTTTCATGTTTTTTGTAGTCTTTTTATGAACAAGTTTTAATTTTTATTTTTTTATTGTTAGAGTGAAAGTATATAATCCAAGTTAAATTTGCATGTCCACCTATCTGCAACTCCTGCTCTCCTTGCTTGGTGACAGCAGACTCCTCCTTTCCATTCTATACATGTCATATCCTCTTAACAGTCTCCTATCCCTTCCTCTCCACCCTCACCTCTCTCCTGTAGTAAGAGGCCAATAGGATAGCAACCTATAGAAGCACAGAACATAAAGTACTCACACACCATATGGTCATATTGTGTCCCCAAGTCCAATCCATTCCTGTCTGAAGAGTTGACCTCAATAATTACTTCTGGTCAGGCGCAGCAGCAGGTCTAGGGGCCATACTCCCAGGGCAACCACCAGGCCTTTAGACCATCAATTGCAGTCTTTTAGTGGAGTTCTTGAGGTGCACACTACTTTTTCTCAGACTGCCACTGGAATTCAACATTGTGTGCCCCACCACAGCTGTCTCTGGTGGTGACCGGGCACCATCTGTTTCTTCTGGTCACGTGTTGATAGAGTCACCCATTCATGTGGGTCCTTGTCTTCTGGGCTCTTTTTTCCCATATGTCTTTGTTGTCCTTGGTGACCACCTGCTCCAGCTGAGTTGGGACCATTTGGTGTACCTCAGATGTAGCTTGCTAGCTTTTAAGACCCCAGATGCCACTCACCAATATGGAGTGCAGAAGATTCTCTTAGCAATAGGCCAGTTATGCCAATTGGCCTTGATGTCACCTGAGAGCATGGTCCCTGGAAACTTGCTCCTGCTACTCTATCCTTGCAATACTGGGTTAAGATTAGAAGAGTTTTCAGTTTATTTTGAAGTCCAATTGAGTTTATCATCTTTCTAATGTGTGCTGTCACTGCTTTCACCCAACCAAATTTCTATCAACTATCTAATCTATACCCAGTCCTCTCCCTCCCTCCCTCCCCTCCCTTGCAGCCATTAAAGAGTCTTCTTCTGTAAGTGAGTCTGTTTTTAAGTCCTTATGGTAGGGGTTTCATACAATATTTGTCCTTGTGCTGCTGACTGATTTCACTCAACATAATGTCCTCCAATTGAAACTAGGAATTGAGATGCTTCCTAAAACCATTACTGTTCTTTATAATTGCATAGTGTTCCACTGAGTATATATACCATAGTTTATCCATTCATTTGTTGTTAGGCATCTGGGTTGATTCCATCTTTTTGTTACTGTGGACTGTGCTGCAATAAACATTCTTGCACATGTATCTGTTCATGTGACTGCCCTTTATTCTGTAGGATATATTCCAAGAAGTGGGATTACTAGATCAAATGGTATATCTATTTCCAGCTTTTTAAGGAAGCATCAGAATGCATTCTAAAGAGGTTTTCCATTTTGCAATTCCACCAGCAGTGTAGGAGAGTTTCAATTTCTCCACAGCCTCTCCAGCATTTGTTGTTTTCTGTTTTTTGGATCATGGCCAACGTTGCTGGGGTGAGATGGTATCTCATTATAGTTTTGATTTGGATTTCTTTAATGGCTAATGATTGCGAACATTTCCTCGTGTGTCTTTTGGCTTCCTGGATATCCTCTTTAGTGAAGTGCTTGTCTATCTCCTTCACCCACCACTTAATTAGGTTATTTAGCTTTTTCTTGTTGATATTTTGCAGTACCTTGTAGATTATGGAGATCAGATGTCAGTCCGATATGTATTTGCCAAATAACATTTCCCATTCTGTAGGTGGTCTTCTAATTCTTTTGATAGTCTTTGGATGAGCAAAAGTGTTTGATTCTTAGTAGTTCCCATTTATCTATTTTATCTTCTGTTGATTGTGCTTTGTCAGATTTTGAAGTCTGTCTAAGCTGTGTATTAAACTTCCATTGTTGATCCTATTTTTTCTTGCACGATCTTTATTGTTTGGGGTTTGATATTTACGTCTTTTATCCAATTTGAGTTAGTTTTTGTGTGAGGTGTGATTTTTTTGCAGATGGATATGCAGTTTTGCCAGTACCATTTGTTAAAAAGACTGTTTTTACCCCAGTTTACAATCTTAGGGCCTTTGTTGAATATCAACTGTTCATAAGACGATGGTGGCATCTCTGGGGTCTCAACTCTGTTCTATTGGTCTTTCTGTCTCTTTTTGTACCAGTACCAGGCTGCTTTGACTACTGTGGCAGTATAATACATTCTAAGGTTGGGTAGTGAGAGGCCTTCTACTGTGTCTTCTTCTTCTGTAGTGCTTTGCTTATCCAGGGTTTCTTCTCTTTCCAAACAAAGTTGGTGATTTGTTTCTCCTTCTCATTAAAAAATGTCACAGGAATTTGTATTGGGATTGCATTATATATGCAGATCACTTCAGGTAAAATAGACATTTTCACAATGTTAAGTCTTCCTATACATGAGCATGGTAGGATTTTCCATTTATGTAACTCTCTCTTAGTTTCTTGCAGTAAAGTCTTGTAGTTCTGTTTGTATAGGTCTCTTATTTCTCCAAATAAATTTATTCCTAGGTATTTTATCTTCTTGGGGGCTATAGTAAGTAGTATTGATTTGGTGATTTCTTCTTTAATGATCTCTTTGTTGATATAAAAGAATCCAACTGATTTACTTATGTTTATCTTATATCCTGATACTCTGCTGAACTGTTCTATTAGTTCCAGTAGTTTACTTATGGATTCTTTAGGATTCTCAGCATATACAATCATGTCATCTGCAAACAGAGAGGTTTTTACTTCTTTGCTGATGCAGATGCCCTTTATTTCTTTGTCTTGTCTAATTGCTCTGGCCAGAACTTCTAGTACAATGTTGAATAGAAGTGGTGAGTGTGGACATCCTTGTCTAGTTACCGTTTTCAAGGGGAATTCTTTCAGTCTCTCTCCATTCAGGATGATGTCAGAGGTTGGCTTTGCATAGGTGCCTCTAATTGTATTGAGGAATTTGCCTTCTATTCCTATTTTGCTGAGAGTTTTTAGCATGAATCAGTGTTGAACTTTGTCAGATGCCCTTTCCGCTTCGACAAAATCAGGTGACTCTTATCTTTTGTGCTGTTTGTGTGGTTGATCACATCAATTGTTTTTCTGATGTTGAACCAGCCTTGCATCCGTGGTATGAATCCAACTTGGTCATGATGTATTATTTTTTTGATATGTTGTTGAATTCTATTGGCAAGTATTTTGTTGAGAATTTTTGCATCTAGGTTCATGAGTGACATTGGTCTGTAATTTTCCTTGTGGATCTTTCCCTGGTTTTGGTATCAGGGTTATGCTGGCCTCATAGAATGAATTTGGGAGTATTCCATCCCTTCCTATACTGTGAAGTAGTCTCAGTAGTATTAGAGTTAACTCTTCTCTAAAAGCTTGGTAGAATTCTGTGGTGAAGCCATCTGGGCCACGGCTTTTTTTGGTTGGCAGTTTTTTGATGACTTTTTCAATCTCCTCCTTTGTGATGAGTTTATTAAGTTGTTCTACTTCTCCTTGTGATAATTTTGGTAGGTGATACGAATTTAGGAATTTGTCCATTTCTTCTAGGTTTTCAAATATGTTAGAGTACAGACTTTCATAGTATTCTGTCACAATACTTTTGATTTCTGTTGGATCTGTTGTGACATCTCTTATCTCACTTCTTATTTGGGTTATTTGTTTCCTCTCCTTTAGTAAGTTTAGCCAATGGTTTGTCAATTTTTTTGATCTTTTCAAAAAAATCAGCTTTTGGTTTTGTCAGTTTTTTCCAGTTGTTCTTCTGTTCTCTAATTCATTTATTTCTGCTGTAATCTTTCTGATCTGTTTTCTTCTGGTGACTGAGGGGTTCCTGAGTTTCTCTCTACTTGTTCAAGCTGTAGGGTTGATTCTTTGGTTTAGGCCCTTTCTTCCTTCTGAATGTGTGCATTTATAGAGATAAACTGACTGCTGAGCACCGCTTTGGCTGTATCCCATAAGGTTCTGGTCAGATGTATTTTCGTTCTCATTTGAATCCATAAATTTGTTTCTTTCATCTTTGATTTCATCTATAACCCATGACTTTTTGAGCAAGGTGTTTCTCTGTTTCCATGACTTTCAGTTTCTAGCTACGTTTTTTGTTCTATTGATTTTGAGTTTTATGGCTTTGTGGTCTGAGAAGATGCTTTGCAACAATTCAGTGGTTTGGATTTTGTTGAGATTTACTTTATGTCTTAACACATGGTCTATTCTGGAAAATGTTCCATGTGCATTGGAGAAGAAGGTGTAGTTATCTGTTGATGGATAAAAAGTTCTGTGTATGTCAATGAGGTCTAATTGGTTAATTGTCACAATAAGATCTTATGTGTCTTTACTGAGCTTTTTTCTAGATGATCTATTACTGAAAGTGGAGTTTTGAACTCTTCAGCTATTACTGTGGAGTGATCTACCTCAGTTTTCAATGTAGTCAGTGTCTGTTCAATGTATTTAGATGCTTTAGTATTGAGTGCATAAATATTTAATATTGGTAAGTCCTGCTTGTATATCGAATCTTCCAGCAATAAATAATGACCATTCTTGTCCACAATGGTGGATTCTGCATTAAAAATATATTTTATCTGATATTAGTATTGCCACACCTGTTCTTCTTGGTATATTGTTAGCTTGGCATGTGTTATTCCATCCTTTAATTTTTAGTTTGTTCATGTCTTTAAGTCTAAGGTGTGTTTCCTGTAAGCAACATGTAGATGGGTTATGCCTTTTGATCCAAGATGTCACTCATTGTCTCTTTACTGGAATGTTCAGTCCACCTACATTCAGTGTAATTATTGATACGTATGTGTTTAGTGCTGTCATTTTGATGTATTTACTTTAGTGTTGGTGTTTTCTATGTTGCTCTTGATATTCTACTGTGGGTCATTCTTTATGGGTTGACTTTTCATCTTTTTCAGTGTTGGTTTTGTGTTTGTTGAGACTCCTGTATCATGTTTCTTCATTGATATGTTGCATTGTTATAGTGCTTCATGGCTATGATCCTCCTTAATATTCTAAGTTTAAACTCAATTTTAACTTCTACACATCTTATTAACTTGCTCTTGGTCTGTAAGGACTGTAACTACTGTAGTATATCACTCTTTTTTTTTTAACATGATGGTGTTGAAAGAGATGATCACTGGTTCCCTTCTTTTAATATTATAGCTTTGATTGAGTTTTGTACCTTCCCTAACTAAGTAGGCTTCTGGATGTTGTGTCCTGTATTGTCTTCTTAAATATACAGTTAATGGTTTTGTTTTTCTAAGCAAAGAATGTTTTTCAGTATTTCTTGTAGTTTGGGTTTGGTTTTTACAAAGTCTCTAAGCTTCTGTTTATCTGGAAATGTCTTAATTTCATCTTCATATTTGAAAGACAGTTTTTCAGAATATGTAATTCTTGGTTGGAAGTTTTTCTCCTTCAAGAGTTTGAATGTGTCATTGCACTGCCTATGTGCCAACATTGTTTCTGCCAAGAAGTCAGAAGAAAGCTTACAGGGCTTCCCTCTGAACGTTAGCTTTGCTTTGAGTCTCACTGCCTTTAAGAGTTTCTGCTTATGTTTCATTTTATTAAGCTTGATTATAATATGTCTTGGTGTCTTTCTTTTGGGTTCTAGTTTATGTGGCATTGGATACATGTCTTGGATATCTATATGTTCTTCTTTTACAGTTTTGGGGAAGTTTTCTGTCAGCAACTCAACAACAATACTCTCTGTGTTTTTGGGTGTCCCTCCCTGTTCAGGAACTCCAATTAATCATAGATTATTCCTCTTGATAGAGTCCCACATGTTTCTTAATGTTTCTTCATTGTTTTTATTTCTTTTCTCTGATTTTTCCTCCTAAATGCTGGCCTCAACTGTTCTATTTTCAAGGATACTAAGTCAGACTTCTAGTTGCTCAGTTCTGCTCTTTTGACTTTGAATTGAGTTGTCTAACTCTGTAATTTTGTTATTGATCTGTTGGATTTCAGAACAATGGTGTTCCATTAGTTCAAATAGCTCACTTAATTTTTCATTTTTATCTGCTGCATTTTGTATAATCTCTAGGAGGGTTCTATTTTTTTGTACTCGACCTCCAGTAGTTTCAAAAAGGCTTCTTCATTTGAGAAGTTTTTTGATTGTTTTGGGAGTTTTCTGGAGCCATGGCAGGCTATTTCTTTAAATGCTTGGTGATGTTTCGTTGCTTTTGGGACATCTAGAGGCTGTTTAGTTTCTGTGGTGTTGCCTCAACAGGAGCTGAGGTTTAGTTCTGAGAAGGGAGTTGGTCACCAGCCACCTCTGTGTACTCTAATGACTGGCCCCAGTGGACTCTTTGGGGTGGCAGGCTTTGCTTCCTGACTGGCAAAGACACTGCCCTACTTATGGAGTCACTGGGGGGCTGTCAACCTATCCTATGATGTGGGTCAGTAAAGGCTGGAAGAGATGCCGTCAGGCTGCACAGCAGTTATTTCTCCAGGCAGTCTTATTTTAAAAAGCTAAAATCTATCTGACAATTTCCAAAATCAATCACTCTGTCAAGGGTGGCCAGCCACACCTTCTGGTTGACAGTGGAGGCCCTCTTTGGCCATCCCCAGATGCTATGATGTAGTTCAAAGTTGGTAGTGGCTACTTCTTTGTTACCATTCTCCCCTGGGCCCTACACGTAAGGTAGCACTGTGCTAAGCACAGCCTTTCTGGTGGAAAAGTGTTCCCTGGACTGGCACTGTCTCCCAGCCGGGAAATTAGCCCTTGCCGAGGCTTCTGGTTAGGTAACTCCACCTCCCAGCCGACCAAAATGGCATCCAGGCTGAGCTGTGAAACAGCTGTGAAACAGCTAGATCTATGGCAGAAGTCAGAAAAGAGAAGGTAGAGAGGCTGTGGTGTCCTCAGTCTGCTGCTGGGCTCTCAAAATGTGGTTATTCTACACTCTGTCTCTCGCTGTGGCACATGCTGTTCACTGTAGTGCTTTGTTTCAATGTATGTGCTGGCTTGTGCCCATCCCCTACCTACTGGCCAACAAAAAGAAAAAAAGTTAAAAGTGCCAATACCTTCAGTCTGTGCAAACAGGGCTCAGTGAGAGAGAGGATTTTTCCCGTCTAGTGGCATGCAGTCCAAACTGACAGCCCTATGCCATGACCTAGGGTCCACTGGGTGTCCAGAAAGCTCCATTCAATTATCAGTCTAGGCCTTAGTTTTCAGAGGGAATTAGGGCAATGTGTGTGTCTAGTCTGACATCCTGACTCCACTCTGACAAGTTTTAATTTTTATGTAACCTTCTTTATTCATTTTGTCTTTGTTGTTTTTGCATTTATTATATTAGATAAAATTTGTTGCCATCAAGCTGATTCTGACTCATTAACCATGTAGTGACCATAGAGGACAGAGTAGAACTGCCCCATCTTATTATCCTATTAGCATCTTGTCCCATTCTCTCTTCCCCAGACCTATTAGGAAAAGAAGAATCTGTTCCTGGAACAGCTTGTGGATTTGAACTGTGACCTTTTGTTAGCAGCTAACATCTTAACCACTGCATCACCAGGGCTCCTATATTAGATAATGCATTGTCAAAAGCTAGGCCTTAATTCATTTGGAATTTGTTTTTGTGTATGGTGTGAAGTATGGATCCTGTTTCTTTTTTTTTTTTTTGCTGTGGAAATCCAATTTTCCTAGACTCATTTATTGAAGCAACTCTTCTTTCCCATCAAATAGACTTAGCACCTTTGTCAAAAATTAGTTGACCATAGGGATAGTGAGGCCTCTGTCCCATCTCTGGAATTGGCTCCCTTTCATCCTTGCTGGATGGTAAAACTGACCCATCCATTTGCTATGGTTCCATACACCTTTTTTTGCATGGTTACTCCTCCATAAGAGTTCCATGCATCTTTTTTGTTTTATTAGCTGGCTGTCCAATCCTCTTGGTGGTCACAAGCACCTTATTTGCAAAATCCCACCAAATCATTTTGTGAGAATCACAAGACACAATTATAAGGGCCAGTTTAAGTAATTCACTGCACCAGAGGCCACTCCTTGGCTTTTCTAGCCATTGGTCCTTTCTTACTTGGAGTAGCTTTCCCTTCTCAATCATCTACTCATCTAAAACTGTCATTAACAATTAGTACTTTAGTAGGGCAAAGAATCCTCAGTGTGAAGTTGCTTGGGTACCCACCATTCAGGTTTGCTGCAAGAGTCCATTTGATCTGGTCATGTTCTCCAAAAGCCATCCTAGCTTCACCTTCTGTGACCTCTAATAAAATTTAATCTAGAGATTATTCCCTTGCTTGGAGTCTCTCAATGTATCACCATAGCAAAACCTTTAAGCAATGTCTCCCCCCATAGTCCACTCTTACACAGTTACAGGTTTTTTTAAAAAAAATACTTTATTGTGCTTTAAGTTAAAGTTTACAATCCAAATGAATTTGCCATATAGAATTCCAAACACATGCCTCTATGATACTCTGTCTGTTCTCCCCACTACACCACCACATGATAGCACATTCCTCTTTCTACCCTGTAGTCTCCACATCCATTAAACCAACTCCTATCCACTTCTACCCTCTCACCTCACAGTTACAGTTTTTATAATCACAATTAACCCATTAACAGTCAACACTCAGAGTGAAATCTTATTATCCTATCACCATCTTGTCCCATTCTGTCTTCCCCGACCTATTAGGAAAGGAAGAATCTATTCCTGTGAGGGCAAGCACACTCATGAAATCATGTAAGCCAGCCACTTCAGGACTTTATCTCACCCTGTTTTAGAAGCCAGTGGTAAAATTGTCCTTCTCCTATCAAACTAGTTCTCTGAAGAGACAAGCATGTTCATTGATCTGAAGAATCTTTTGTTTCAGTTAGAAATTGGAGCATCTGCACCCACAAGCAAAGTGCAGTCCACAGCATGCCCTCAAATTGCAGCAATCTATACCAGCTTACAGTGCCCAAATCTCTCTTTCTCTTCCTCTTTTACTTGGTGACCAGGTCATCTCATCCCTATTCAGTCAGAGTCAGCTTATTCCTAGCCATCCCTAGGTCAATGGGTGCCCACTGTACACTCAGGGGTCCACACAACTCCCTGCACTTCAGACTAACCATCTCTTTGTCTCTCTCTTCTGTAGCCCATGCAGGCTAGGTCATAAGAACATAAGATTATAAGGCTAGGCCATAAGAACACATCAAAACTCAGCCCATCTTTCTGCTGTACCTCCCGTACTTCTGCTGATCTAGCAGGCCCAGATGGTCACTTCAAGTGAGCCTACCAGGCTGTCTACTTGCCAGCTCCCTTTAACTTTTATTTCAGTGTACACAAGGGCAAATTATTTGCTTGAAGTTCAAAAAGCAAAAGTAGTTTTTTTCTCCTTGCAGGTCTTTTGTTCAAATGCAAATTTCTTGCTCTCCTAGCAGTTCTGGATGGGTCTGTACTCTTTTCAAATGCAAATTTCCTGACTCCAAAGATTCTAGGTGGGGCTCAGATTTTCAACCTAAGCCCCCAGTACTCTGTACAAATGACTACAGATTGAAACAAACAGCCTGCATTTCTTTTGGTTAAATCTCAATTCCCCTTTTAACATATCCAGTCAAGTATTGACTTAAGGCGGAGTTACACACTCAGTTTTCTAATCTGTAATATTCAATATTCATGTCTATTATATATTTGGGTGCATTTTACAACACTAAAAATAAAAACAAAAAACTCGATACTGCCATAGCTACCCAATAGGACAGAGTACAACTGCCTCGTAAGGTTCCAAGGAGCAACTGGTGGATTTGAACCGCTGACTTATTTTGGTTAGCAGCCAAGTTCTTAATCACTGCATTGCCAGAGCTCCTTTACAACACTAGGTAGGAGAAACATTCAATATCCACTGTATATTCAAATAAACACACAAGCCTTTTAAAGTATTCCAGTTTCATTTTCTCTTCTCCACTCTCTGACTATTTTCCCATTCATAGGTTTTATGGCTTTGACTTCTGGCTGGGTGGAACAAGAAGACCCTGGTCCCTTTTGATTGTGTTGTTTAACCAGCTTGACTTTTGTCCTAAGCCACTCCAGATATGGCTTTTCTTTTTTCAGGTATAACTTAACATCTCCTATTTTCCTTTCAGCCGTTATAATTAACAACAACCAAAGTAACCATCTAAGAATCAAAAGTTTCACTTCCCATGCCCCATAATCATTTATCTTCTAAAGTCCTATACTTCTACAAGTCAGGAGCCATTGCAACATATCCCACTTCTGACACCAACTTTAAATGGTGTCAGACCTCTTTGTCCATGAATGAAGGAGGAGAAGAATCAAAATCAACATCAGCCCCAAAGTGATTCTTGTAAATGGAGGTCAGACATACCTCCCTGCTTCACCTTTCTTACCAGTTCTGATACCAGCCGTTCCTCTAACAGAACTCTACTTTTCTGCTGAGTTTGATAGTTCCTTACTAAGATCAGAGAACTCATAGACCATACTCACAGTTGTGGAGTTTATTAGGAAAGTAACAGGTTCAACTTGGCATCAGTATCTGAAAGTATGCAGGCAAAGTCTGTGAGGTTCCCCTGAAGTAGAGAGCATATCCTTCCCTTCTTCAGTGCAGGACAGCTCTCTTAGCTCCTCTTGGCTGTGAAAGCCAGCAGGGCCTTCTCTGTGCTGGACATGTCCACTGAGTACAGGCACCTCTCAGACACCTGAGGACAAAGTCCTCTTGGATCCCTCAGGACAAGTTTCTTTCGGCCCTGGCCTCAGCCCTAGTCAAGCAATTGTTACAAAGCTCTTGTTACAAAGCTGTCTAGTTTCAATAATAAGTGTCCAGAGACACCTCAGTTGGCCAGTAAGCCTCAACTGAAAGGCCGTCACGTCTTTCTCTCTGGAGGTTGGCACCCCGCTGTAGCCACTTCATTCTATATCCCAGAATCCCACTGTGCTGTCTTGTGCTGGGTCTTCTGGTTCTCCTGCCACTGTTTCTCTGTCACTGGACTCTGCCATGGTTACTGCGGCTTCTCACTGCTGCCATGCCATCTCTAGCTGTCTTCCGTGTTACAGTTCTCTCTGTCTCCTGGGTCTAGGAGGTTCTAAGCACAGGGATCCTGGGTTCAAAGGACACGGTCGGTCCGCTCCTGGCTCTTCTTGACGTTAGTGAGGTCCCCCTACCACCTCAAGGATTGGCTCCTTTAAGCATAGAGGAATGGCAAAACTCATCAATTCCCTTATCAGGATTCTGAATGCCTTATTTTCATGGTCCCTCTCAATCATTTGAAAGAGTCACAAGACCACGGCTAGAAGGATCATATTAAGTAATTCATTCTAATACGGTTTGTAGCTGCGTCATTCCAATTTCTACCTCCATCTTCACATGGCTGTCTTTCCTCTGTGTGTGTCTGTGCCTCTCTATGTGTTGTCTCTTATAAGAACACCAGTCATTGGATTAGGCCCACCCTAATCCAGTATGTCATCTTAGCTTGATTATAGTGCATTTAACGGAGAAATCATTGTAAGCACTGTCTGCATTTGTGTCAAGAAGAAAAAAGAGTTGGCATCACAGTCCTGGTATATAGTTCCACATTTACAAGGGCCTTATTCGCAAACAAGGTCACATTTGTTGTGCATTAGGACCTGAATATATGTTGTCTTTGTTTTTTTTTTTCTTTTTTGAACACAACTGAATCCATTACTTTTCCTCTGCCCCTGTTTTCCATGGGTAAGATGGAGATAATCATATTTTTCAAGGTTGGGGTAACAAATAATCCCCTAGTAGTTCAGAAATCCACAAAATACTCAAGTAACTGGGCTGCATGAACTAGTCACAGCAACTTTAACTAAAGGATCAGAGCCTAGAGCAGTGAATCCTGATGGGAGAGATAGTGCGTGTAGAAGAGATGAGGCTGGCTGTGGGTGGGAGTATAAGCATACTCAAGTGTGCATGTGTTTGAGTGTATTTGTGTGCAGGGACTGTGTAAGAAACAGAGTTAAAGCCTCTAGAGACATTAAAGGAAGCCACAAATGTGGCCTCATGCTATCGGTTTTAGATTACAAATAACTAATGAACTGAGCAACTTTTGAGTTTATAAAACAGAAGTTTGAGTTTAAACCAACTGCCCCAAAGAGGAAATGCCTAGAAGAGATTTACTCCTGTGACTATACTCTTACATGAGACCACATTTGTGACTTCCTTCAGTGTGCAGCACCAGTGACATTACTGAAGCTCATTTTACTTCTAACTATCCCAGGCTCCTTATAGACACTTGGCAGTCTCTTATAACATTGCCAAGCTTGTGGAGCTGTATGCCAGTCCATGATGCCAACTACCTTCCTCTTCTCAGACAAGAATTCAGTCCAGTATTTAAAGCTCACCTCCACATCTGCTTGAGAGGACTTCCCTGTCCACACGTCCCTACACCCACATGGTTTTTCTTTTAAGTCCATTGTAGTTATTCTTACTTGCTTTAACCTAAACGTCCCTCTTTTTACATATTTGCTCTGTCTCCCCAACTAACCTGTAAATGAAGCAATGTGGAGGTAGATTAGATTTCTTCTTCCTCTGGGTATTCCATGTATTGCTTTGCACATAAGCACTGTGATTAGCTCACTGCAGGCCTGTGGCAGCCAGCCTGGAGGAAGAGACAATGGAGAAAGCAGAGAACTTGCTCTTTGGGGCTTTGAGGTGTATTGCTGAAGCATTCTTTTGGATTGACTGGAGGTGGGGGTACAGAACTATGTTTGTGAAAAAGTAGGATTGGGGGATGGAAGGGAAGGAAGGAACTGCTTCACTAAACACCAGTCTCTGGGTTTTCTGTCCTCCTCTATTCTTAAGTTCTCTCTTCGTCTTCATATTAACAGAGAAGTGAAATCTTCTATCATTTCCTGTTGCTGCCTCACTGAAGGTTTCATATCTCTTTTGGCTGCCACAGCAGAGACCTAGAGAAGTAACATTGTCTAACCTCCCTGCTGTTGGCAGAAGGCCAGGCCCGGTGGGTGCACATTACCATATACAACAAGCATTAGTTTGCCCAGGCTAGGCTTTGCAGACACCAAAAAGGCTTTTGAAACCCTGTTCCCACAAGGCTAGTCCCGCCACCTACTTGGGGATAGGGGTGTGTGTGCTGAGTGTATGTGGCGCAAGGGCAGAACTCACACTTAAAGCTGACAAAAAAAAAAGTGGAAGAAACTGGTTCTAAGAACACAGGAACTCTGAGAACAGGAGAGAGGTAGTGATGAGTAGACTGAGTCAGCTGTGGTTGAGTTTTCCCTTTTTCTTTTCCTCATCGGAGTCCACCACTATGCCCCTCTACTTGGGTCTCCCCATCCAGGATGTAGTGAGAACATAGGCATACTCAAGTGCACGTGTGTTTGAGTGTATTTGTGTGCAGGAACTGTATAAGAAACAGAGTTAAAGCCTCTAGACTTTGGATGTGAATCTCTGTATCTTTTCTGTACCTGTAAAATGAGGACAGTTAACAAGTCTGTAAAGACTAGATGAGACAGCATACTAAGGACCTCCTCAACATAGTACTTGTCACAAAGTAGAAGCTCAACAGGTGTTCCAGCCCCATCCCATGTTCTGTACCCAGTCCAACACATACGATGGTACATTAGAGGGCTTACAGTGTAGTAACCAAGGTAGTGTTGATAGTAGGAGTGGCTGGGAAATATGGACAGACTCATTCATTAAAACAAATCTTTTGTTTCTGGCGGAAATTTTGGTGGTATAGTGGTTAAATGCTACAGCTGCTAACTAAAAGCTCAGCAGGTCAAATCCACCAGGTGCTCCTTGGAAACTCCATGCAACAATTCTGTTCTGTTCTATAGGGTCTCTATGAATCAGAAATGACTCAATGGCAGTGGATTTATTTTTTGTTTCTTATACTCATCTTTGCATTCATTTTTGGTAAGCTTTTCCCCCTCCCTTCTTCTTTCTTCATAAGTAGTAGATTCTCTTAGAGGTCAGGGGCTTTTGGGGAAGACATATGAACATGTTAACAGGTTTAAAACCCCAAGTTCTTGTTCAGTATGACTTCTATTGGTCAATAAACAAGAAACCAGGGTGGGAGAACAGGAAAGATACTTATTTCATTGTACAAGAAAAAAGTCAGAGGTGCTGCTGCCAAAACTGTTCCCCAAGGGTGGGCAGGCAAGTTGCTTTTGTGGGGTTTACAAGTAGGGAGTTAATACAACTTAGGACAGTGAAGTTCTTAATCACACTACACAGGCACAGCAGGGTTATAGACAGGAAGTCCGACAATTAAGTCTGCGAACTGAATTGTTCTAAGTGCTACATACGTCATTGCTGACTATCACTATGGTCACCTTCGAAGTACTCCCCTTGGGAAGCTATGCACTGATGCCAGTGCCTAGTCCACCCTTCAAAGCAGTTTTAGAACTCTTTCTGGAATGATCATTGCACACAGCGGCAAGGTGGCAAGTTCGTGAACTTAACTGTATAGTTATCTCTGAGGGAGTTTTTAGCCAGTAAACAAATGACTGCATTGAAACACCCTCCCTACTCACCTGATCTGGCCCCCAGTGACTTTTTCTTTACCCTAAGATAAAGGAAATACTGAAAGGAAGACCGTTTGATGATATTCAGGACATCAAAAGTAATATGACAGTAGCCCTGATGGCCATTCAGAAACAGTTTCAAAATTGCTTTGAAGGGTGGGCTACATGCTAGCATCAGTGCATAATTTTTCAAGGGAAGCACTTCAAAGGTGACTGCGGTGATATTCAGCTATGAGGTTTGTAGCAGTTTTTCTAGGATGAGTTCGCAAACTTAATTGTCAGACCTCTAGAACCTCTAAGCAAAAACAAAGTTTGGATGTGAAGGGGGGGTGGTGGTGTAGGAAGGCCAGCAAAGGAAATAGAATTTTTAATGCAGCACGTGGGGGGCCCTGTCTCAAATACAGTGTCAAAGGGCTCCCTCCTAATTCCCTTTTGTTTAGCTCACTTCTCAAAGCTTTCCAGGAGTTTTCAGCAACTGGGAAGAAGCAGCCCTGATACCTAGTGGGGAGCAGAGGGAAGCCAATTGAGAGTTTTAAATCTGCGATGGAAAAATCCATCAATTATAAATTTCACAATGGGGTGAGGAGCATGAATTGCCATTTAGATTCTCTTCTCTAGGGGAGGCTATCTTGTTTTTCTAGTCCTTCATAATACCCTTGGGACCAGAAGGGGAAACACACAGGAGAGTTCAGAGTCTTGGGGAGACAGGTGAGCTGTGGGCACTGGACCATCACCAGCGGTTTGCCAAGGTGTTCGAGTGGAGCTACCCTGTGTGTGCCCCTGTGATGGCTCAGAGAGCAGGAGGATGGTGTTTCCTGCCCAGGAGAGCAGTTTAAAATTTACCAGGAAATGAAGCCTGAGTGGCTAGCAGAGAGGAAGCAGTGGAGACCCAGGAGGGATTTTGCAAGGACCCCCACGCCTGGTCTTCGAAACCTGGTGGTGTGGTAGTTAAGTGCCCGTAAACCGTCAGCAGTTGGAACCCACCAGGTACTCCTTGGAAACGCTGTGGTGCAGTACTACTCTACCCTATAGGGTCTCTATGAGTTGGAATTGACTGGACTGCGACAAGGTTTTGGGGTTTCCCATTTCCAGCGGAACATCTTCCCTTATTCTGCAGCCTTGCTTCTGGGGCAGGAAGATCTGTGCTCTCCCTGTGGCTCCACCCTTCTCCACAGCCCTGCCTCTGCCAACTGCCTTGGAGGGATACCCAGTGGTCTTGTATCCAGAGTGGAAGAATCGACCAAGACACGTAGTATCTTCCTGGGTACCTTTCCTTCAAAGAAGAGGTGAGGTTGCCTAGTCCCAGTCTTTTGGGAGAACACTGAGAGGAAAAAGTGAAAGCAGGGAGCAGTCAGGCTGTATAAATCCTGGGAACATTGCTGTTCTCTCCACTGATTTAGAAACCGACCTACAGACTGGTTTTTCTACACACACACATAAAATAAGAAACACACAAGTTGAAGAATGTAATTAATGTCACAGAATTGTCTATGTAAAAATCGTTGAAATGTCTTGTACATTTTCAAAAACAATTTAAAAAGTTTTAAGAGAAAGACCAGGAAATCTATCAAAGCCTAGTGCAGAATGAACTTTACCTAGTAACTGATGATACTACGCTGAGGCATTCTGCTATTTGTCTCTGTATCTGTCCCCACCTACCTAGCCGTTCTGCTAACTTTTAGTTTGAGATGGGTGACTTAAATGACAGGGTAGGGGCAGATTTTGTATCCAGGGGCTAGATATCCCCAAAGCACTTATTTAGCAGGGGTGAAGGAGCCGAGGCAGTACTATAGTCCACTCAGAGTCTGGGGATCATTTGCCCAGGCTGGGGCTTGTGGTGCAGGCCAGGACCCAAGGTGGCCCAGGGGACTAAATTCCTGCGTTTCCCCCTACCAGAGCATGACCTCACTCCTGCCGCTGTTACTAAGCCTCAGCCTGGGCTGCACCGGAGCAGGTAAGGACCCTCCCTTCCCTGATCTGATTGTGGGGCTAGAGGGTTCAGCTTTGTCACTGGATTTAGATGCCCCAAGTTAGTTTGTCTCCCTCTTATATCCTCCTAAATCGCTATACCTTTGTAGCAATTTTAGTAGTAATTGAACTGTATAATTATCTGTGCAACATGTACCTTCTTCTGCAGTGTACGCAAGGTCAATGTCTTGCTTACTGCTGCATTCCCACCTGCTAGCCCAGTGCCTGGCACACAGCGAGTGTTTCATAAATACGTATGGAATGAATATTTAATTATCTTTCCAGCACAGAATGAGGCTGATTCATTTCCTTGACTCTTTCAAAGAAAGAGGCTGACTCCCTTTACCCCTTTTCTCACTTAATAATTTGCCTTACTGAAGGTCTGTGTTGTGTGTAAACAATTGTGTTTAGACATGCAAATAATCTTGGGCCACTCCTATCCTCATAATTAGTTTCACATAAAGAGGAAATTGATCTAAAAACTTCTTTGCTTTTATTGTCTATTTCCTTAAACTGGAACTCTGTGTGAGTCCAAATATGTAAGCTTAGTCAGAAGATACTGTGTGATGTGGGGAATTTAGGCTAGACTAACTGGGTGAGCGGCCCTGGTGGTGCAGTGGTTAAGAGCCTTGGATGCTAACCAAAAGGGTAGCAGTTCGAATCTACTAGCTGCTCCTTGGGAACCATATGGGGCAGTTCTATTTTGTCCTGAAGCGTCACTATGAGTCAGAGTAGACTTGACGGCAATGGGTTTGGTTTGGTTTTAGCTGGGTGTAACTGAGGCTTTAGAAGACCTCTTCCAACTTTTTTCCATTACCCATTCTCTGGCTCCTGTAGGTGGCTTTGTGGCTCATGTGGAAAGCCAGTGCCTGCTGGACGATGAGGGGACTCCAAATGATTTCACATATTGTGTTTCCTTCAACAAGGATACACTGACCTGCTGGGATTCAAATGTAACCATGATGGTCCCTGTTGAATTCGGGGTGCTAAGTGGCTTGGCCATTGGCCTCTCTGATTTCCTCAACCGGCAAGAAAACCTGCTCCAGCGTTTGAACAACGGGCTCCGGGACTGTGCCACGCATACCCAGCCCTTCTGGGAATCACTGACTCACAGAACACGTAAGGAGTGGGTACAGAAGGGCTGTTAGGAAACACAGAGGGGAGGCCATGAAGGATCCCTCAGCAGATAAGGGGTTTGAGATTGGGCAGGGAGGAAACGGGGAAGAGTGTACACCGAAATGTAGACACAGGGTAGGGTTGGCACTCATGAGGAAACAAGGTGGTTGCCTGGGGTGGAGCATAAATAAGGAAGGGGAGGTGATGTCTGAGTTGGTGAGGAGCCATTCATTGGGTGAGGAAGCAGAGGCCAGGATGTAGTTCCAAGTTCAGTCAGAGATGTATCAGGTTAACCACAATGGCTTTTCCCTAAGAACCTAGGCTTGTTCACCTCAGTTCTGTTATCCTAGGTCTGAGAGGGGCTTAGGCACAAGAAAAGTTGGAAAGGCTTCTCTCTTAGTTATACAGTACTACTATAACAGAAATACTACAAGTGGATGGCTTTAACAAAGAGAAATTTATTTTCTCACAATCAGGAGAACAAAAATCCAAATTCAGGGTGCCAGTTCCAAAGGAAGCCTTTGGGGGAATGTCCTTGTCATCGGTCTTCTCTATTCGATGAGCTTCTTAGCTGAGGGACCCTTGGTCTAAAGGACATGTCATTCTCCTGGCTCTGGTTTTTTGGTGGTATGAAGTCCCCAGTCTCTCTGTTGACTTTTCTTTTTTAAAGTTCTTCAAGAGATTGGTTTAAAATACAACCTAGTCTTGCAGATTGAGTCCTGCCTGCTTAACATAACTACCACTAATCCTACCACATTAACGTCATAAAGGTAGGATTTACACCACTTTGGGAAGTCACATCAAATGACAAAATGATGGACCATCACACAATACTGGGAATCACGGCCTACCCAAATTGACAGATATTTTAGGGGGACACAATTCAATCCATAAAAGCTCCCCAAGGGATCTCTAGTGCTGAGAATGACTTAAGGTTCACAAGAGAAAATGCAGAACTCTGTAGGACAGAGTAGCGTGTCTTTTTTTAATTTTTTTATTTTTTATTTAACATGACTAAGTGAAAATGTACATTCCCTTATAAATTTACATACCCACCTATATGCAGCTTCCACTGCTCTCCCCGTCCAGTGACAGCACACTATTCCTCTCTGCTCCATACATGTCTCATCCTCCCAACAGTCTCCTTTCCCCTCCTCTCCACCCACTCTCCTTCCTCCAGCCAGAGGTCAGCAGGATGATATCCTATAGATGTATAGAACCATAAAGTGCAACCAATATATGGTCACTCTGCATTGCCAAGTCCAATCCATTCATGTCCAAAGAGTGGACCTTCGTTATAATTTATGGGTAAGGGCAGCATCAGGGCTGGGGGCCATGCTCTCAGGGGAACCCCGAAACCGCTGGACTATCAATTGAGGTCTTTTAGTGGAGATCTCAGGATGCACCCCTTTTTATTCTTATGTTACCAGTGAGACTCAACCTAGTGAGCTCCATCGTGGCTATCACTGGTGGTGGCTGGGCACCATCCGGTTCTTCCGGTCCCAAGTTGATGAAGGCACCCACTCTTGTGGGTCTCTCTGTCTTCTAGGTTGCCTTTACCACACGTCATTTTGATCCTGGGTGAGCATCTGTTCCTGCTGAGTTGGGACCATTTGCTGTGCCCTTGGATGGCAGCTTGGCAGCTTTTAAGACCCCAGACGCCACTCACCAACGTGGGGTGCAGAGAGCTCTCTTAATGCTAGTTGTGCCAATTGGCCTCAATTTCGCCTAAGAGCATGGTCCCCCGTCCCCCGCCCCAGCTACTCTATCCTTGAGTAGTGTGTCTTAAGATGTGGTTTTTGAACTATCTTTTTCTGAATTTCCTGGGAGAGGTGCTTGCTAAAAAAGCAAGTGCCTGGGTACCACTCCAGATCCGCTAAATGAAAATATCTGGGGATGCAGGCTAGGGAATCTGCTTTTTAACACCATTTGTTGGATTTTTATTTAAGATTTTATTTGAAGAGCACCGAGATAGAGGCAAGCAGGAGGGTAGCCTAGGAGAATAAACTAGTGAAAGATGGCAAAGCTACAGCCTCATGAATTTGTTGTTAGTTGCCATGGAGTCAGTTTTAACTTGTGATGATCCTGTGTGTGCAGCAGAGAACTGCTCCATTGGGTTTTCAAAGCTGTGACCTCTGGAAGAGGATCACCAGGCCTGTCTTCCAAAATGCCTCTGCTAGGTTTGAACCATCAACCTTTTGGCTAACGCATTTGTGCCTCCCATGGACTCTCCCTGGAGCCCTGGTTGGGTGGTAGTTAAAGCATTTGGCTGCTAACCAAAAGACTGGCAATGCAAGCCCACTAGATGCTCTTTGGAAATCCTATGGGGCAGTTCTCCTCTGTCCTTACAGGATCACTTTGAATTGGAATCACTTCCATTGATTCCAGCGGATCTGGGGTTTTGTTGTTGTTATGGACTTCCCCAACTCCCAATTTAAGATGACTAGCCCAGAGTTAGGCTTGTCTTCTTTAACTATCCAAGGAGAAGAGGATTTATTAAAGGAAATTAATTGTTAAACAAAATTAGGGGAAATAAAACCTTTCGCCCCCCACTTACAACTCTGGACTACATTAGTTTATGCACTTGAAATAAGTATAAGGACTTTCTTCTGAAACAGCTTGCAGTTCACAGCTGCCTTCTACTCGTTGTGATAAGACTTAATTTTAGAGGATGAAAGAAAGGAAGGGTTTCAGTGAAGGAACGGAAGAAGAGAAAGAACACAACTATTTAGTGACTTCCCATTTTCAAAGCAATGTGTAGTGGTGCAGGCAGAGTAGGTTAGCAAAGATCTACGAGATACTGAAATAAGGAAGAAACCAAATTGGATAAAAAGCCAGAGTGTCATACTCCTTCCTGACCATGTTTCTTTTGTTGTACAGGACAACCATCGGTGAAAGTAGCTCCAGTCACTCCTTTTAACACAAGAGAGCCTGTGATGCTGGCCTGCTATGTGTGGGGCTTCTATCCAGCTGATGTGACTATCACATGGATGAAGAATGGGCAACTCATCCTCCCGCACAGCAGTTCCAAGATGATAGCCCAGCCCAGTGGCAACTGGACATACCAGACTCTCTCCCATTTAGCTTTAACCCCTTCTTTTGGAGACACCTACACCTGTGTGGTAGAGCACATTGCGGCTCCTCAACCCATCCTTGAGGACTGGAGTAAGTGTACGGCAGGCAGAAGGGGTTAGGGTTAAAGCAGAGAGATGTGAAGCTGGTGGGAGGAAAAAGACAACTGACATTATGGCAGAGACTGAGATGGGGGTAGGTATGCGGTATACACAGAAAGACAGCTGCTGAGGATGGGGCTGAGTCTAAAGGAACTCAGGGAGGACACAGAACCAGAGACGGAACAGTGGGATGAAGGAACAGAGCTAGTTATTGTGATTGTTGGTATTATGGTGTAACTGATGTTGAGTACAAATCCAGGTGGTACGGAAACACAGTTGTGTTGAAAAGAGGCTATAGATTTGGTAACTGTATTTTCAGAATCAAAGTTATGATACAGTATTCTGGGCTCCTTCGATTTCAACTATTCTGTTGTTGGGTCAGGAATGGGGATGGAAGAAATAAAGTTGCAGAAGAAAGGGGGCCTTTTCTTGTTGTGGGAGCAGGACTGAACTTGAGCTGCTCTGTCAGGGATAATTGGGAAGGAAAAAGCCAGGGCTAGTATACACTTGAAAACCCTGGTGGCGTAGTGGTGAAGTGCTCTGTCTGCTAAGCAAAATGTCCGCAGTTCAAATCCACCAGGCACTCCTTGGAAACTCGATGGAGCAGTTCTGCTCTGTCTATAGGGTCACGATGAGTCAGAATCGACTTGAAGGTAGTAGTTTTTTCGGGTTTAGTATACACTTGGGTCTGCAGGCTTCATTTGAAGCCCAGAGTTGAGAATAAAGATAATGAAAGAAATTGCATACAGATCTAGGGATTCTTGGGAAAGAAAACGAGGAAGAAATGAGACAGAAGAAGAATCCCGACAAAGGGCCAGGGAACAGGATCCCAGACTGGCTGCTGAAGTAGCTGTCCCTCTGTGGGGTATGTTGTATCTTGCTGGGAAAGACATGGGAAACAGAGAGTGGAACCCACATTTTCACCGAGTGGGGAAAGTCTCCTCTATAGGGTGTACAAGGACTTTCTTTCAATGGTGAAGTGTTCGTTTTAGCATGGGAACGGAACCCTGCATGGGAAGATTCAGTGTAGGACAAGTTCTAGGAAGTTGGGAGCTTTAGGATTCAATAGACAGGCTCTAGAAGGACACATGGAAAATCTGGATGTGGACAGGTAGGAAACCCATAACTACCAGGATAAATCAAGGAATGTGATTTGGAGGTTAGGAAATGTAGAAAGACATTTTAACAGGAAACTGTTTAGACAGAGCAAATAAGGGTATAAACAATGTTTATATGGAGAGGGGAGTAAGCAACTCTTTATCTCTGCTAAGAGCTGTCCTTGCAGTGAAGGAAAGAAAAGGGATGCTTTGAGAGACTCACTGTACTGGAGACAAACTAGAAGCTGGAGAGGCACTTCCCAGGGTTCCTCTAGGGGGTCATAGGATGAGGGGTATGAGAAGGGCCATTTCCTTGAAAGTGGATTGGTGTGATTTAGACTCTTGAACCTGTAAGGTGAAGGTCACAAGAAATTAAGATGCTCTAGAAGAGAGCGATAGGAATTGGTTCTAGTAAGATTGTATTTTTGCAGCTCCCAGCCTGTCCCCAATGCAGACAGTGGAGGTTTCTGTGTCTGTAGCAACTCTGGGCGTGGGCCTCGTCATCTTCATTCTTGGTTTGATCATGCAGCGGAGAGCTAGATTCTTCGGTGAGTGATTCCCCTGCAGCTGTGCCCACTCCTGCTCCCAGTCTCTGCTTGTTCTTGCTTGTGATTGATTCTCCCATTCCTGTCCCATTCAGTGGGAATAATGCCAGAAATATTAATTGACAAAGATCCTCCTCTAATCAAGGGTCTTCTTTTCTTAGGTTATACTTCCGTCCCTGGGTCCAACTATCCAGAAGGTAACATCTCTGTTGGTCAGCCTGCCTACTGGGCATTTTGGTGGTGGTGGTAGGGAGGAGGGCTGTGAGGGCTAGAGGGAGTCAGTGTTGCATTTAGCTAAAGGCATTTCTAGTAGGAGTGAACTTCCCTGGGGACCCAGCGGAGGGCATGATTTAAATGAGTGCCATTGGGAGTGGGCCAAGGAAAGACAGAAGAGAGCCTGCTCCCTCTATTTCTACCCGATGAAGTGTGTATGGGGAGAGGACTGAAGATGGCTCTTGCATTAGTCCTTGTTGACCTAGAATTGTCAACATCACCCTATTACAGGCTCTGGCAGGGGGTAGTTACAGAGATAACCAATGGAGTCAAGTTGGATTTAAGCCTCATGTCTTTTTTGTTTCTTCTGCAGGTCGGCACATTTCCTAGAGGCAAAAATCCTACAACTTTCACTCCAAGTGAGGAGATACTTCCCCAATATACCCTCAAATTCCCAAAGTCTTCGCGGATCCTATGGTTCCCCTGTCTGTGTTAACTTTAGCAACTTGGAGAACTTCATTTCTAGGAACAATCCATTGTCAAATTATTACTCAAGGCTATCCGCGGGGTGACTGTAACCTCAGGAAGAGGTTAAAGGTCCTTTTGGGGGACCTTACTGTGCCACAGAGGACATCGAGACACTGATGCCCATCTCTGAAAAATAAACTCCAGTGAGAGTACTGTTTATCGGTGTCTTTTTTCCTTGGAGCCCTGGGGAGGAAATATGGGCAGCGCTAGGGGCTGGGATGCTTCTCTCTCATTTGAGTAAAGTAATCAGGCCACCACTTTCATTCCCCATCTAGACTCCACAGACTTTGGAGCAGCTCTGTGGTTTATAATTTGTCGAAGAAAGTAAACTGTGGTGGGATGGAGCCACAGAGTAAGGGAGAGGAAAGGAATTAACAGTTTACTCTGTTATGAGTACTAAGGGAGTTTTAATGGGGATTAAACGAGTTCATACTTGCACACTGCCCGAACGTTCCCTGGCATGTAGCGAGCCCAAAATAGTAATGTTAGATATTATCAGATCATGAGCTTTCTGGGTCAGGCATTGTGCCAGGTGCTTTACTTGCATCATTTCATTTGATCCTTGTCACAGTCCTGAGGTAGATCCTCAAACAGGCAGGATTCAGAGGGCAGAGGCTAATTTCAGATTTGAATTCTAGGTAAAGTTCTTTCTTTCATATCCTGAGCAGTGAAAGGAAGAGAGTTGGAGTGCCCACCATGTTCTAGGCACTGGACTAAGTGCTTTATGTCTGTATCTTCTTCTTTTCTCACAATAACCCCATAATAAATTGTCTTTATATCACAGATGAGGACCGCAGAGGTTACTCGCCCAAGGTCAGACAGCCAATTCAATGCAGAATGTTTGTCCACCCTGAGCTAGAAGCATGCATATTACTTTATTCTGAGAACTCTTGTGTCGGTAAGCATGCCTGTCTTCTGGACCACTCTTAATTCCCTTCTACCTCAACACCCAAGTAGCACCCAATACTGGGGGATAGGTTTTATAAGGTAGCCAAGCCACAGAGGAGGCGGTATCAGGTGCTGTTTGTTTTCCGGTAAAGGGCGACACCTGCTGGACATAGAAAGTAGGGCTGAAGACTTGTCCTAGGGTTAGGCACACTTGGTGTCACCAAGAGTGGGAATCGACTCCATGGCAATGGCTTTTTTTGTTTTACTACACTGAGGGAAGTGCAAATAGTTTATGTGCTCGGCTGATAACTGAACATTTGGAGGTTTTAGTTCACCCAGAGGCACCTGGGAAGACAAGTCTGGCCGTCAACTTTAGAAAATCCAGCCAGTGGCAATTGTGTGGAGCACAGGCGCTCACCGTGAGATGGAGTGAGTCAATTTAACAGCAGCTGGTATACTGGACTGAGAACAAGGAACAGAAACCAGAAATGAAGGCAACAACGGTGGAATTTAGGCTAGCAGCACTGTGGAGGGTAACAAAGGGTTATGGGTGCGTGCTTATGGGAACATGTGAGATCAGGATCTGATGAACTGGAGGGCAGGTTGGTCAGAGGGCAGATTTGTATACAGAATCTTCCTGTGTGCGCCTATGCTTAGTTGTGTATGTATATGTGCATGGTTGTGCATGTTATGGGGACTAGAACACTCTGTCTCTAGACTATTTCAGTGCTGATGGGGGCCTGGAGAAGAGTGGAATTACCACTGCTTATATGGACTGGATGCCCAAAGTAAGTTTTCAGTTTGACCCAGTCAATCCTTGCTGTAGGTTTCTATGCAGAACCTTTACTAAATTAAGTAGGTTTCCTTTTTTCCCTAATTTTCTAAGAATTTTTAAAAATTATAAATAGACGTTGAGATTAAAAAAAAAAGGTTTCTAGCATGGATGTATGGTGAAAAATTAATTTTACCTGAAGAATTTTGTCTTTTTCCCTGGTTTCCGGGAGATAAAACCAAACAAGAAAAGCTGTTTCTGTTGAGTCAATTCCAACTCATAGTGATTCTATGGGATAGAGTAGAACTGCTCCATAGAGTTTCCAAGGAGTGCCTTGTGGATTTGAAACACATTTCCATTAGCAGTCATAGTTCTTAACCACTAAGCCACCAGGATTTTCTCCTGGGACTTAAGTAACCTTTAAATCCTTGAAATTTCCTGACTGGAGTGTCTTTGTTTATTCATGACATATTCCAAACCAAACCTGAGGGTTTATGCTAACAAAATGGTTTAGAATGTGAGCTAGCCACACCTGAAAGTCTCACCACATGCAGTCAGCCCCACCCCAGGGAGGCAAAGAGACTGCAGACTGAGTTCAATTCTGTGATTATTGATTAGTCATACCTCCACAATAAAACCCCAATGAAAACTGAGCACGGGAGCTGGGGTGAGTGCCCTGGCTGATGACAGACACGAAGGGGGACTAGGAAGCTCCTCACTGAGGACTGTCCCAGATCTTACCCTATGCACCTTTTCTTTAAGTGGGTCCCGATTTCTGTCTTCTATAGTAATCACAGATATAGCAGTTTCCTGAGTTCTATGAGTCATTCTAGTGAATTATTGAATCTCAGGAGACAGAAGTGGGAACCCTTGAATCTGCAGTCAGCAGGTCGGAAGTGTGGGTGGCCTGGGGATCTCTGAGTTTGCAGCTAATGTCTTGAGGGGGTAGTGGGAACCTTCAAATTGGTCGCCAGTGGTTAGATGTGTGGGTGGATTGGTAATCCACAAATTTAAAGCTGGTGTTTTAAGTTTTGGGTAGATCTAGCAGTCTGAAGGTCGGTGGCCTTTAACCTGTGAAATATGACCCAACTGTGTAGTCAGTGTGAGACCAGAATCGAATTTAACATACATTATGTGCACTTTTCCTTTTAATCTGTTGTCAGTTATATTGCAGCAGTTTTTTTTTATTATTATTGTGGTGAAAATACACACAACAGAACACTCGCCAATTCCAGTTTCTACAGTACAATTCAGTGATTTGATTACAGGCTTCATGTTGTTGCAATCTCTATCATTATCTTTATTCTGCAATGATTAACATAAACTCAATGCCTTCTAAGCAAAAATGTCCCCCTTCCCCTTCCCACCCCTCGTAAACACTAGTAACTTTTGGTTTCTATATATTTGCTTATTTCACATATGTTTTAGTCATGTAGTGCTGCTATAACAAAAATACCACAAGTGGATGGCTTCAACAAAGAAGTTTATTCTCTCACAGTCTAGTAGACTACAAGTCCAAATTCGGTGTGTCAGTTTCAGGGGAAGTTTCTCTCTCGGTTCTGCAGGAAGGTCCTTGTCATCAGTCTTCCCTTGGTCTGGATCATCTAAGTGCAGAAACCTCAGGTCCAAAAGATATGCCTTCCTCTGGATTCTTGGTAGTATGAGGTCCCTATGTCTCCCTGCTCACTTCTCTGTTCTATATCTCAATAGAGATTGTCTCAAGACAGTAATCTGTAGATCTCACCAATATAACTGCCACTGGACCATCTCATTATATGAGGTCTAACCATTAAGTCAGCGAACTTAATTACTCTAAATGCTACATACCTCATTGCTGAATATCACTGCGGTCACTTCTGAGGTACTCCCCTTGGGAAGCCACACACTGACACCAGCATCTAGTACACCTTCCAGGAATGGCCATTGTGCACAGTGGCAAGTTCACGAACTTAATTGTATGGTTGTCTGTGAGGGAGTTTTAGCCAGTTAAAAAATAAGTATAATGGAACACACTCCCTACTCACCTGATCTGGTCCCCAGTGACTTTTTGCTTTACCCAAAGATAAAGGAAATACTGAAAGGAAGACATGTTGATAACATTCAAGACATCAAGAGCAATATAACAACAGCTCTGATGGCCATTCCGGAAAAAGAGTTCCAAAACTGCTTTGAAGAGTGGACTAGGCACTGATGTTGGTGCATAGCTTCCCAAGGGGAGTACTTTGAAGGTGACTGTAGCGATATTCATCAGTGAGGTATGTGGCACTTTTTTCCAGAATGAGTTCACGAACTTAATTGGCAGACCTCATATCAAAGTGGATAGGATTTACAACACATGGAAGTGAGTGCTGCTATGGCACTTGGCTGGCTTGGATACAGGTTTCTGATAGCATTCTCATTTTCACTTTTCTGGAGTATATACTTAAGATTGAGATTGCTGGGTCACGAGTTAATTCTATGTTCAGCCTGTTGAGGACCTGTCAAACTGTTTTCCACAGTGACTGTACCATTTTACATTCTCACCAGAAATGGATAAAGATTCCAGTTTCTCCATATCTTCTCTAACACCTATTATTTTCTCTCTCTCTCTCTCTGTTTTCTCTCTCCCTTTCTTTTTTTAAAATCATTGTGATTCTAATGAGGATGAGCTGGCATCTCATTGTGGGTTTAATCTGTATCTCTCCAATGGTAATAATGTTAAGTATCTTTTCATGTGCTTAATGACCATCTGAATACCTTCTTTGGTGAAATGTCTAAGTCCTTTGCCCAGTTTTTAATTCAATTGTTTGTCTTTTTTGTTGTTGAACTGTAGGTGTTTTTCTTTTTACACATTTTGTATATTAGACCCTGATCAGATACATAGTTCTCAAAAATCTTCTCCCAATCTGTAGGCTGTCTCTTCATTTTTATATTCCTTAGTACTGGCAATGCACTCATTGTCAAAAAAAAAAAAAAAAAATCTGAGATCTATCCTGAAGTACAGTGTTGTCAGTGATGGGATAGTATTCACATGCCTACAAGGAAGATCAGCAGATATAACTATTATTAAAATTTGTGCACCAACTGCAAAGGCCAAAGATGAAGAAACTGAAGATTTTGCCATTTCATGGGATTTTTCTGTGTTGTAAATTCTATCACTGTGATATAATAAGATGGATTCGTGGCAATTATATTGATAAGACCTACAATATCAGGTAGTGTCTTCAGCCAATGTTTTTTGAGATATAATTGAGCAGAGAGGCACAGGGACCTCATACCACTAAGAAAGCAGTGCTGGGAACATAGTGTGTCCTTTGGATCCGAGGTGTCTTTGCTGAGATTCTCCCAGACCAAGGGAAGACGGATGCATCACAAGGACCTTCATCCAAAGCTGAAAGAGAGAGAAAGAATTTCCCTGGGGCCAGCAACCTGAATCAGGAATTCTAGCCTACTGGGCTGTGACAGAGTAAGCCTCTTTGTTAAAGTCATCCACGTGTGGTATTTCTATCATAGCAGCACTAGATGACTAATAATACTGTATAAGTACTTTTTTTAAAGAATGAGTCCAAATCTTGATTTTCTTGTGTTTTCTTATTTTCCTTTGTAACAAAACTTCATCTACAAAATGAACTGGACAGATTTTATTCTTCATTCCATTTTGAGGAACAGTGTATGCATATTTCTTTTCAAAGCACCAGTTTTTTTTTCCTTAATCGATTTCATTACTTTTACTTCTTTATTATATCAATCTCTATCCTTACATTTACTATTTCCTTCTTTCTTCTTTTACTTTGTTCTATTCCTCTTTACTCAGCTTTTGAGATGAATGTTTAACTCATGTGTTTTTTACTTTTTTCCTCCTGATAAGTACATTTAAAGGTAAAAGTTTTCCCTGAGTTCAGCTTTAGCTGTTTTTAACACATTTTGCTAGGTAGAGTTTTGTCTTTACTCAGTTTTATGTACTTTCTCTATATTTTTTCTTTAAACTCAAAGGTTATTTATGGAATTTTGAAACATCACATTGTATTCTGAAATAACTTCAGACTTATAGAAAAGTTTTAAGAATGGTATAAATGATTCCTATGTATACTTTGTCCAGATTCAACCATTTTTAACATTCACAATATATGCGTCTTTCTCTTTAATTTTTTCCTAACCATCTTAGAGTAGGTTGTAGACATCGTGATCCTACTGCTAAATATTTCAGTATATTTTCTAAGAACAAGGACATTCTTTTACATAAACACAAGAAAATTACCACATTCAGGAAATTTAACTTTCATACACATTTCTAAAGGTGATATGCTTGTAACAGCTCCTGGAGTATTCTTTTCCCATTGACCCTGTCACATTCATTTTCCTGCTACATCACAAAAGAAAAGCATCCAAAAACCACAAAACAATAAATGTTGGAGAGGTTGTGGGGAGACTAGCACTCTTCTACACTGCTGGTGGGAAGGTAAAATGGTACAACCACTTTGGAAGTCGATTTGACACTTTCTTAAAAAACTAGAAACAGAAATACCATATGATCCAGCATTCCCACTTCTTGGAATGTATCCTAGAGAAATAAGGGCTGTCACATGAATAGATACATGGACATCAATGTTTATTGCAGCACTGTCCACAATAGCAGAAAGATGGAATCAACCTAAGTGCCTATCAGCAGATGAATGAATAAACAAACCATGGTATATCCACACAATGGAATACTAGGCAATGATAAAGAACACTGATGATCTTAGGAAACATAACACAGAGTCATCTAAAAGACATTATGAGTGAAATTAATTAGTTGCCAAAGGACAGGTATTACATGAGATCACTATTACAAGGTTTAAGCACAGAAGACAATAATCTTTGATGGTTTCAAAAGTGGGGGGAGAGGGAGAGGAGCATTCATACATTAGATAGTAGATAGGAACTGGGTTAGGTGAAGGGAGTGACAGCGTGCAGCAGAAGGCAGGTTAGCATAACTGGACTATACCAAAAGCTGAAATGCTTTCTAAATATAACTCAATATTTTGAAGGGCAGAGTAGTAGTGAGACGAGTCTGTGACCATGGTTTCATGGGACACCTAGGCTAACTAAGTTTTTTAAAGAAAATGTTCTGCATACCACTTTGGTGAATGGCATGTTGGGTCTTAAAAGCTAGCAAGCTGCCATCTAAGTAGCATCAATTCATCCCAACCCACCTTGAGCAGAGGAGAATGAAGGACATCAGAGACATGAGGAAATTGTGAGCGCAGCAGACAGGAGGTTCCACGTGATCCAGAGAGCATATCAGCAGGAGACTAGAAGAACCAGGTGGTGCCTGGCCACCAGCAATGACTGCTCTGACAAGAAACACAATGTAAAGTCCCTAATGCAGCAGGAGAAACTCTATTAAAAGACCACACTTGAAAGTCCGTCAGACTGAAGGGTCCCCTGAGGACATGGCCCCTGGATTCTCTGTTAGCCCAGAGCTAAAACCAGTACTGAAACCAACTCTTCAGACAAAGATTGGACCAGATTACAAGACATGGAGTGAAACTGGCTAAGAATGTGCTTCTTGGCTTACATGAAGCTGTCTGAGCAGCTCTTGTCCAGAGGCGAGATGAGAGGGTGGAAGGGGACAGGAGCTGGTTAAATGGATGCAGGAAGTACAGGGTGGAAAGGAGGAGTATGCTGTCATGGGGGTGAAGGTAGGAGGTTGGGTAGGGGGGAGGAGTAGGGGTGGTGGTGAAGCAGTTAGAGTTGCATAGTAGCTTGTGTGCAGGGTTTCATACGGCAAATTGATTTAGATTGTAAACTTTCACTTAAAGCACAATAAACTTTTTTTTTTTTTTTTTTAAGAAAGGCATAAGTACTGTTTACTCACCCCAAATATAATGTCTTGGCCTGGGAGCAAAATATTTTTGAGTACCAAACAAAAGGACAATTCAAAATCTGTATCCAAGAAATATCCTTTAATTGTAGTTCTGTGGCCTTCTGTGTTTTATACATGTATTTCTGTTAAGGGTGCATCTCAAGTGATTTATTCCCTGGAAGACATTTGGCAGTATCTGCAGACATTTCTGGAATCCTTGGTGGCACAGAGGTTAAGAGCTATAGCTGCTAACCAAAAGGTCAGCAGTTCAAATTTACCAGGCATTCCTTGGAAACTCTATGGGACAGTTCTACTCTGTCCCATATGGTGAACTGTCCCATATGGTAGCAATGAGTTGGAATCGACTCAATGGCAGTGGATTTGATTTTTGGAGACATTTGTAATTGTCACACTCATGTAGGGGGTTCAGTGCTACTGTTATCTAATGGGTAAAGACCAAGGACGTTGCTGAACATCCTACAACCTACAGGATGGGCCTCCTATGTTAAAGAATTATGAACCCCAAATGTGAATAATAGAAATAACATTGCCTGAAGTTAAGAATCACTGTGCTAAGGGTGACATGTGGCATGAAACATGGAAGTATTTTGGCCTGTGTTGAGATACTCTAAATTCAGCTATTTCTTAAGAGTAGAAACGCTGGCATGCTAACAGTTTTTCCAAGGATGACCCAAATGCTTCTTTTCTTGAGTGCTATAAAGCATGGCTCCTTAGTGTTGGCAAGAAACACTGAAGTTTTTTTCATTCAGGCCACAAAGTCACGGAAAAATTCCAAGCCTTATCTCTCACAGACTACTGTAGTTTTATTAACCACTCCTCTGTAAGTTTCTCATATCGTGGTGCCTTGTGTGTTGCTGTGATGCTGGAAGCTATGGCACCAGTATTTCAAACACTAGCAGGGTCACCCATGGTGGACAGGTTTCAGTGAAGCAACCAGACTAAGAGAGACCAGGAAGAAAGACCAGGCAATCTACTCCCCCAAACTGGCTTACGCATCACAACAGGTAGGGTCTGATGTAGTGCTGGCAGATGCTGCAACCATGGACACATCAAGCATGACTGGACAATGCTTCATTCTGTTATGCATAAGGTGGTGCTGAGCTGGACCTGACTCAAGGGAAACTAACAACAACAAAAAATTTATTAAATGTGAAGAAATACTAACTTACTACAAAGCACTCTAAGTCCTTTGAGTGCCTGGTGAATTCTCCCACTCACTTGTGTCTCAGCTGTACTTCAGATGCCTACTGGGCATGATTTCAAGGCTGGGGAGGTAAAAGGCTTTATGAGCACTTTTGACAAATCAGTCATGTATCTTGAAGTAAAATGAACAAATATATATATATATTTTATTGTGATTGAGTGAAAGTATACAATCCAATTTAAATGTGTATACCTGCCTACCTCCAGCTCTATCTTCTGCTCCTGTTGCTCGGTGACAGTACACTCCTCCTTCTGTTCTATACACGTCATGTCCTCTTAACAATTTCCTGTGGTATCTTGAACTTATTCATAGCAGAAATATTTTTACCATCTTTTACCAAAGATTATTGGATCATGGAAATACAAGTTTCTACTTGGGTAAAAGTCTCCCACATGCTGTTACTTCTCTGTTCACTTACTTAGTTCTGGCACACACTCGTTTGATTTGAATGCAATGGAAACACAGTGTGGATTTTGCTGTAAATAATGCACAGTATTACAACTATTAAAGGAATTTCTGTAAACATACACAATTAGTGACACATTTTGCTGTTGATTACCACTGACTTGCTGATTAAACTGATTTTTAAAAGGCAGAAATTCATTTATATATGGATATAAAACAAAATGTCTCCAAATATAATTTTGGGTGTAATGCCTTAACCTTTAGAAATTCAGCTTCATTATTTTCTCTCACTTGGATGGTGACACAATGGGCTACAGCTGTCAAACGCATGATTATAAAACTAATCGTTTTCCACAACAAAATGAAATTCTATATAACAGTTTTTAAATGTCTATCTCTCTGTCACTTTAGAGGTACTTTCAGATGACATACAAAATGAGAAAAAGGTCTTTATTCAGAGACTATGGATTTTTAATTTCCAGTTTTTGGGGGTCTTCTTTTTTAAGCTCAGTTTTGTTTGAGTGTCACATGGCACTATTAAGCAAGAGAGCAACAGGTATACTTGCTATTTGAAAGACTTTGTAAAGCCTGTTTGACATATATGCAGTTCCTAAAGTACACTAACAAGTTCTGTCTCTGTGTTTAAGTCGAAATTATATGTAAGCCGGGACAGTTAAGTATCTAATATGAGTTAGTCAAGTGTTTTTCTAAGTATTTAGTATACACTGTACCTTTCTATGCATAAAAATCATTAAAGAAATACTTCCAGATATACTAAAACATTTTTAACATGATAATGACACATAATAACAGTGTTTTGATGCCTCTCACAAAGTAGCACTTATTTGTTATTACAAAACACTGTAGGTATCTCAAATTTTTAACAGGCTTTATGAAGGTTTGTTTTTAACTCTGGGTCATATGTAAGTCAGATGTTTGTAACTTGGGGACTGCCATTACTTCTAAGAACCAAAAAAGTGAAAAGTCCCTAATGTTTGTGGAAGAATCATTTTGTGAGTCACATGGTTTCTAATTCTGTGCTGTCAACATAACTGAAGAACTTAGTATTGAATTGTCTGCTGGTAGATTATTAAAAACAGTGTTTAATAAAAGATTATGATGTGATTTTTAGGCATATAACTAAGAAGACTTTTAAAAATTGAGTGGAGTTGGCTATAATAAAATTCTTTCTATTCCCATCTGTTCATTAACATGAACAAATTCTTTAGTTCTTCCTGTTAATCTGTGCAATTTCCATCAAAATAAATGGGTGTTCATAATTGTACAGGATGCATTGTTGGGCATATTTCTGACAGTTCCCATGTCTAATGAATGGAAGAATTTCCACCAGTTTCTGGGTTCTACATATTTTAAATCTTGTTTTCCCTCCACTGTCAGCATACTTCTGGCTCTGGATGTGACAAGGTCTCTCAATGCCCCATCCCAGGAAAGTTTGCACTGGAGGTGAAGTCATCTCTGACAGAGATAGCATCCCAGGGAAGGGTCAGGAGAAATTCTTGAGCCTCCAGAGTTGATGCAGGCACATTTAACCAAGCTGAGAAAGGTTATTTGGTTTCTGACACAGTTGGGAAATGTGAAACCAGGACATTAATCTCTAGTTAGATGTAGAGGAAATCCTCAGATTTCTAAGTACGTTCTAGGTTCAGAGGAGAGAGCACAGGGTTGAAAGAGAGCACCCCAGGTCTTGGGGTGAAAGCTGCTGGTCTAGTGTAGGTAGAAAAAGACTATGTTTAAGGAGCAGCTCAGAGCTGGTGGTATAGGGGTACAAGTTACATCTACCCAAACATGGTGAGAATTGAAGTATTCTCCCGGGACCTGGATTATTTTAATGTTCCACCAGAACAGGGACACTCAGGGTATACCTCCTGCAAGTAGCATCTAAAGGCCTGAGCTGACTCCCTTGCCTTCTCTCTAAATCAGGGACACCACCCATTTTTATGGCTTTCCTCCACCTTGCCACATGGCCTCACAGAGGGGACAATGAGAGCGGGGCCACATTAAGGCATGTGAATGCCCTAAGCATTGGCAATCTGTGGTGCCCCTTCCTCTGCTTATTCATAAGCTCCAATGATATATAGGAATTATATATTTACACACAGATGTGTAAATGTACGTGTGTTAGCTATCCACGATGTGACTTCTTTTAAAATGAGATGAATGAACTATAAATTTTGTAGTGGATGTGGGGTACTAAGATTTTTTTCTACTGTATACCTTTTTTTTTTTTTTTTTAAATAGTTTGTATACCCTACAACAAAGAAAATTTCCGGTATTTTTGGATGTTTGCTATGTTAATGGAAATCCTGGTGGCACAGTAGTGGTTAAGTGCTATGTCTGCTAACCAAAAAGGTTGGCAGTTCAAATCTGCAAGGCGCTCTTTGGAAACTGTATGGAAACACTATACCATTACCCATGTTAGTATTGTATTAAACATATATTACATTGCATCATGTGTATGCCAAACATATTTTTAAGTTAAAGCTATACATATTATTGTTTACAAAATTTAGGACATAACTCTATATGTAAATACTATGCAATTAAAAAGTAGCTTGATGGAATTCATAGTCATAATGAACACACTGGAGTCCTCTCAATTTTGTCCGTTATCTGGGACTGGAATTCCTACTGTTAATAAGGTCGTGAGAAAGAGCATACCCTTGTGTTAGTCACATGGCAAAGAGCACTGCTGCCCCTCCTGGCTGAAGTTGCTGGATCACCAAATGTGGATGTACTAGATAGTTCTCTCAAAGTGAATCAAAGAACTGTTATTTATTTTAAGTCCTTGCTCAGTAACGGTTCACTTTGGATCCAGTTGCATACTGTGTGAATGTAGCAAGAGTTAGACTCAGCAGCCCACCCGCACTTCTTATTTATTAGAAAGCTGCGGTACACTCTCAAGAGAAAGGAATTTCAATTACAAAGGCTGGACCATAGGAGACAGACGTTAACGAAGGCATTTAAGTGGCAGATGCCTTACAGCTTTAACAACCTTGCTCGTGGGAACCCTCCTGACCTTGCGTGAACTCTGTTCCTGGCTGGCACATTCTCAGCCCTGCAGCTGGTATCATTTTCATTCCGCGCCCTGCCAGTTCCGTTCCACTGCAGTGCTCGCTTTTCCTTACATGCTGTTCGCTTGGCATCTATGGGTCTTTGCTTTGGACAACTGGTGCTTCTCTTTTCTTGACGCCCTCAGCACAGTACTTAACCTTGCTTAACTGGGTAATTCATTCTTAGAGAGGAATCCAGAGGTGAGACATAATCACGGTTCCAAATCTCACCTGGCAATACCGTCTCCACTTCTGCAGGTACGTGCAGAGCCGCGCATGCCCTGTCGCTCCCGGTCGGCGTTCCGGGACTACCCATAGAGGCGCCTCCCGCTTCAGTCTGTGGTTTCTAGCAGCAGTGTTAGTTCTGACTTGGTCTCCAGGGCCAGGTGCCTGCATCTCACTTCCGGCAGCCCAGGCAGAGAGCCGGTTCGGTACTCCACACCCCATACCGGCAAAGTAAAAAGGGGGTAGCTGGCCCCGCCTCTTAGGCCCGCCCCCGTGCTCACATTGTGGGGCTATGATTGGTTAGATAGAACGTCAATCAGGGCAGAGTGCCAGGAGGAATCTAAGCGCCTCAGGCTTTGCTGGGGTTTGCTCAGCGCTCTCAGGGAGAGGCATAAGGTTGAAACAGCCTTCCACGAGAAATACACCTTAGAAAAATAGAGACCGAACTCTCTAACTGAAACACTGCTCCTTTTTGGGGTCCCCGTAGTGATCTGAGATGTCCAGCCTCCTGCCACAGTCCTGCATCCTCTCTGGAGTTTACGGTAGAGGACTGGGGAGAGGGACTCTCTGCAGTCTATGCTGTTTCTGGATCCAGTGCTGTGCTGCAGAGAGCCGCTTTCCCTCTTCCAGTCACAGCTCGTAGGCTCTGTCCTCCGACCCTCGCGGCGCCTAGCGGCCAGGCCCGGGAGTGGTGACGGAGAAATCTCCCAGGAATGAGAGTCTGGGAGCCGCTGCAGTGATTCCCGGGACTGACTCCCACCTCTCCAGGACGCTGGGTCTGGCTTCTTCTAAACATCCGATTTCTCAGTTCTTAAAGTCCAGAGTGGCTGCTACACGCAGAGTTTTCATCTGTGGGAAGGAAGGGGTATGGAAGGGGTGTGCGTGTCTGTGTCTGTGTCTGTGTCCGGGTCCGTGTCCGGGTCCGTGTCCGCGTCTGTGTCTGTAGGAAGGGGGGACTCATGAGGCTATGATGAAGAAAGCGGAGGGATGGGAAAAGGAAGAAAGGTTGGAGACAGAGTTCCTGAGAGGCAAGGGGGGAAAAGGTGGTGTGGCAAGTGGGGAGAAAGTGTTGCAACAAGAGGTTTTCCTTCTGAAGAATAGTTTCTCGGCTGTCGCCCAATTCCCTCGGCTTCTTGCCACACACGGCACTCACCTGTCCACCTCCGAGGTAGGGACTGTGAAAGGAGCAGGTGGGGGGTTCTGGTTGTGTTTCTTGGATCCTTCAGATTCTACAGCATAAAATGAGAACTTGGAATCCAAGACCACTCTAGCTGCTTTGATACGTGCAAATTGTCACTGAGCTCAATGAGGGACCTGAGGAGTTGTGCTCCCTGTGGTTTGCAATCCCTGATGTTTTAAGACTACTTGAGTCCACTTCTGGGTTAACTCAAGCTTCCAACCTCTGGGTTAGCAGTCAAGCATGTTAAGTGTTTGCACCACCCAGGGAATCCTCGAATCTTGTTAGATCCTGAAAGTTTTTCCACTGGCAGGTGAAAAAAGAGATACCATCATCTGTCCCTGGACAGAAGAACCTGAAACCGTAAGTCATATAGTAGAGGAATCTCCGTGACCCAGCACTGGTCACGCAAAGTTCACTTCCAAATCTCATCCATGATTCTGAAAGTCAAACTAAGGATACACTGGATCCTTTCCCAGAGATGGAGAGTGTGTAGTTGATGCTCTACCCTTCATCTGATCCTGACTTTGGGAACTGACAGAGAAAACTGGGAGAAACCCCAAAGTTACTGACTGCAGTCTGCAATTTACACTTCCTGTAACTCGGTTTCAAATTACAGGTCAGAACCCATTTAGATTGATGTTTAAAAAAATTTAGACAGTGAGGGTAACTATAGTTTAATAAAACTTTTCTTTTAAATATATGTCCTGTATTTACATGGAAACCCAGCTGGCTTAGTGGTTAAGTTCCATTGCTGCTAACCAAAAGGTCTACGGTTTGAATCCACCAGGCACTTCTTGGGAGCTCTATAGGGCAGTTCTACTCTGTCCAGTAGGGTAGGTAGGAGTTGGAATCAACTTGGCAATGGGTTATACTTACACACTGTGTGTACTGGTGAGTGATTATATATACATATATAGTGATTGTACACATGCAATATATATAATTTTATAGTGATATATAAATATACATATACCAAAAACAAAAAACACAAAACAAAACAGATTCTGACTCACATTAACCCTATAGGATAGAATAGAACTGCCCTATAGGGTTTCCAAGGAATAGCTGGTGGATTTGAACAACTGACCTTTTGATAAGCAGCGGTAGCTCACTGTAGCTCTTAACCACTGTATCACCAGGTAATCAGGAAATTCTCATATATATATCTATATATATAATTTTTATTACTGTGGGTAACAAAAAAGTCTGAAAAACACTGTTCTAAACCTGCCGAATTCTCCTTGAACTGAATTCCCTGATGTCCCTGTCTGCAGAGTAACCCCCAGGGCCTTTTACTTCTGAGCCGCATCTCCTCTCTTAAACTCACGCTAAGGAATTTCTCTCTCAGGGGGCCCCAGGCCAAAGAGTGACTTTCCTTTAGGAAATGGTATATGGTAGGAAGGGGTTTTGCTCGTCTTTCTGAAAATAGCTGCTGGTTGAAAGTACCAGCGATCAATACGTCATTTTTAAATTACGTTCTCTATTTTAGTAACCTTCTGCATAAGAAATGGATTGTTGAATATCATCCTACAAGGGAAACTTGAGCCCCAGATTGCTACACCAGCAATTTCTTTCAAATATTGAAGAAAAATAATTCCAGTCTTACAGAAATTCTTTCAGAATATAAAGACAATATATTTCCTACTCATTTTATGAGGCTAGTATAATCTTTATACTAAAAATTTAATGAAGAGTCTACAAGAGCAAAATTATGTCAATATCTCTTATGAATGTAGATATAAAAATGCAAAACCAACAGTTCCCGTGAGCCTTTTACATGGGAAAAATAAATCTCACATTTAAATCAAAGGAGAAATTATCAATATCTAGATGAGCTGAGGATTATATAGTAGCACTTTTGACTAACTGAAAAGTTGGTGGTTTGAAATCACCCAACAGCTCCCCCACAACAAGAAATATTACAGATTAAAAAGACAGACACAAGTTTTTTGTTTTTTTTTTAAATCTGTTGCTCTTGATTTGAGTGACTGATATTTGGATTCATACAGATTAGAACTGCCCCAAAGGGGTTTAAAGGAATGGCTGGTGATTTGGAACTGCCTATTTCTCGGTTAGCAGCCTGAGCTTTTAACTACGGTGACACCAGGGATCCCCCATAAAGATTCCAAAGAAACAAACCAAATCCACTGCCTTCAAGTCAATTCCAACTGATAGTGACCCTACAGTACAGAGCGGAACTGCCCCATCGAGTTTCCAAGGAGCGCCTAGCAGATTTGCACTGCTGACCTTTTGGTTAGCAGATGTAGCTCTTAACCACTAGACTACCAGGGTTCCCCATAAAGATCACAGCCTGAAAAGCCTATGGAATAGTTATACTCTGCTACATGGGGTTGCTATGAGTTAGCATCGGCTTGAGGGTACCCAACAACAGCAGATGAACACACACACATAGGGCTTCCCTACTGGTCCTTGTTGGTTTGTTTGTTTTAAATCTTAGCGTGGTAGGTTATGGATCTTTGTTACTGAAGAAAAATAACCTATTGGAAACTCTGTGTTATGCATTATGTCCACCAATAGATTGGAAATATGCTGTATTTCAGCCTCATTTCTCACAAAGAATCACACAACCCAAATCAGATAATATAAATTTGGTGCCCAGCAACCACCGATGACTGCTCTGACAGGGGTCACAATAGAGGGTGCTGGACAGAGCTGGAGAAAAATGTAGAACAAAATTCTAACTCAAAAGGAAAGATCAGACTTATCAGTGTAACAGAGGCTGGAGAAATCCTGAGATTATGGCCCTGGAAATCCTTTTAGCTCATTAAGGAAGTCACTTCTGAGGTTCATCCTTCAGTCAAAGATTAGAGAAGCCCATAAATCAAAATGGGACTAAAGGGGCATGACAGCCCAGGAGCAAGGACTACAAGGCAGGATGGAACAGGAAAGCTTTTAACAAGGAACCCAGCGTCAAGAAAGCAAAGTGTTGACATGTCATGGGATTGCTAACCAGAGTCATAAAACACTATGTGTACTAACTCTCTAATGAGAAATTAGTTTGTTCTTTAATCCTTCATCTAAAGTAGAAATTGAAAAAGTTGTATTGTAATTTGATCAATTTAGAAAAACTAACTCAAGTATGATAGAATTATAATTGAGCCAGTGGTTTTCAAAATGTGATCCCTGGACCAGCAGTTTAAGCATAACCTGGAAATTTGTTAGAAATGCAAATTCTCAGGTCCTGATCTGGAGGAAGAGGGCCTAGGAGTGTGTATTTTAACAAATCCTTCAGCTGATTCTGATGCACTCAAGTTTGAGAATCACAGCTGTGGTTCAGCTGCTAGCACAATCCTAGGTAAGACTCTGCCTGTATGTCATGGATCCGTGTCACCAGTGACTTCTGGCAAATGCCTTTATGTAAAAAACAGTAAAATAAAACCCTGTCAACCCTGGTGGCTTAGTGGTTAAGTGCTATAGCTGCTAACTAAAAGGCTGGCAGTTTGCATCTACTGGGCATTTCTTGGAGACTATGGAGCAGTTCTGCTCCGTCTTGTAGGGTTGCTATGAGTTGGAATTGACTCCATGGCAGTGGGTTTGTTTGTTTTTAAATAGCTCTTGAGCACTAGTTAGAATAATTCTTCAGCAACAAAGTTTTGAGGTAGCTAGGGAAAGATTTCAGAGGCACACATGCTGCTACTGAGGCCCGAGCAGGCTCATTTTTCTTGTCTGTTCTGTGGACTTATTCTTAGGCTCAACAAGGAATCATCCCTCTTAAGTCTACACTGCATGTTTGTTTCAGTCATACAACCAACCCACTGCCATCGATTTGATTCTGGCACATGGCTATCCACAGGATAGCGTAGAACTGTCTCAGAGTTTCCAAGAAGTGCCTGGTGGATTTGAACTGCTGACCTTATGATCAGCAGCCATAGTGCTTAGCCACTACACCACCAGGGTTTCCAGTCATGCAACAGACTGTTTCATAAAGAGTCCAGTAGAGTCATTTTATACAGTGCATGTCTGGAAAAAAAATGGGGAATGCCAATGACTGTCCTCTGGTTTTGCAGAAAATTCACAAGTAATTTTACTTTTCTGTAGATAGAGATATTACCCCAAATATTGTCATCAGAATAATGAATTATTAAGATCAAAATTAAGAAAAGTTAAAATTTCAGAGATTTTACAAGTTTTTTAAAAAATCAAACTTGTGCCTGTTGAGTTGATTCCAGCTCGTAGTGACCCCATAGGACTGAACAGAACTGCCCTGTAGAGTTTCCAAGGAGCAGCTGAACTTCCAGTTAGCAGCCAAGCTCTTAACCAGTTATTTGATCACATCCTATACAAAATCTTTGAAGTCTGGGAATTTGAAAAAATACCTTTGTTAGAAATATCATTTATAAAGACAATTATGTATGAAAAATATATTTTTTGTTCTCTACATCTTCAGGGGCAGGGGAGACGGAAACAGCTTTTCCTTCTTATCTTGCTGAGAATTTTTTCAATGGTGATTCAAGGCTAAGAACTGAAATTCCATTGTTAGCATTAAATTAAAAAGAAGCAAACCAGGAACATAAAGGGGTCTCTCTTTGGGTACATTTCTCAAAATCATTCAGAACAACAAAGAGAATGGGAAATAACAAGAGAGACAGAGAGAGAGAAGAAAGAGAAAGATGGAAAGAAAAAGAGAAAAGGGGAGGATTCAAGAACTTCATTTTTATTGAAACTAGAAAGTGCAAGTGATGGTTACACCCCAAATTATGTGTCATTTCTATTTAAAGCAAGTCAAGCTAGCAGAGCTGGGCACAGGGAACCACAAGGTTGCCATGGGGATATACAAGAACGTGGAGGGATCTAGTAGCAAAAGATTTCAGAAATGGCCTGCAAACATTCTCTCTAAGGTGCCAGCCTTTGCTGGGACTGCGGTCAGTACATCTGGGCTACAATGAAGCACTGGTGGCTGGGAAAGGCAGAAGAAGAAAGTGCAAACATTCAGTGGAGTCACCAGGGAACAGTGCCTGGGGCGTGGAACACACCAAGTGACACCAAAATGACTGTCCATAAAAATGCTGTGCAGTGTTTCAGCAGAAATGTATGATTTTTTAGTAAAAACATCCCTGTAATTAGTTATAACACATGCAACTCTGGTGGGGTAGTGGTTAAGAGCTGGAATACTAACCAAAAGGCTGGTAGTTTGAATCCATCAGTCACTCCTTGGAAACCCTATGGAGTAGTTTAGAGGGTCACCATAAGTTGGAGTTGATTCTGTGGCAACAGGTTATTTATGGTTAGTTAAAATGATAAAAAACACTTTTTTAAGTCCAGTTTACATGTTTCAATCTACCTGCAAGGCTAAAGTGCTATACTAATTCAGTGATGTAGTGGTTAAGTGCTGCAGCTGCTAACCAAGAGGTTGGCAGTTCAAGTCCACCAGGTGCTCTTTGAAACTCTGGGGGCAGTTTCTATTCTGTGCTGTGAGGACACTATGATTTGGAACTGACTTGACGGCAGTAGGCTTTTTTTTTTTTTTTTTTTTAAATATGCTCCTGTGAGAGCTGTCATCATTACCCAGTTACAACGATGCCTTCAATTACGTGGTGCGGGCCACCCAAGTTGCAAGCATGCACTGTTGTTTTCATTGCTGCCAGCCAGTGTTTTTACAGTCACTGATTTTGTCAAGTTTTCTGGTATTTTAGCTACAATATTGTGGCAATGAGTATTTTTGAACGTATATCAGTAACTTTTTTTTTTGAGAATGAAGTAGCGGTTAAAGGAAAAGAAGGAGCAATACATCGGAACTACAATTTATAAGTAACATTAGTCACAGAAAACATTACTAAGGATTCTGTATAGTCTGATACGAGTGTCTGTGATGCTATGAGTTATCACACTGGGTGACGTCAGTCTTAGTGACGCTACTTCAAACATTGTCCTGGGGGTTCTAAGGTGAGAAATCTTGAAAGACAATAAAACAAAAAAACCCACCATAGTCGAGTTGATGCCAACCATAGTGACCCTATAAGGCAGAGTAGAACTGCCCCACAGAGTTTCCAAGGAGTGCCTGGCAAACTTGAACTGCTGACCTTTTGGTTAGCAGAGGTATAGCACTTAACCACTATTGCCAACAGGGTTTCCTGGAAGACAATACCCAACCAAACCCACTGCTGTTGAGTTGGTTCCAACTTGTAATGACCCTATAGGTCAGAGCAGAACTGCCTTATAGAGTTTCCAAGGACCTCCTGATGGATTTGAACTGCAGACCTTTTGGTTAGTAGATGTAGCACTTAACCAGTAAGCCGCTGGGGTTTCCTGAAAGACAGTCATACTTACTCACTGCTGGTAAGTTGGTTCTGAATCATAGTGACCTTACAGGACAGAGCAGAACTGTACCCTTGAGTTTTCAAGGACTACCTGGTAGATTAGAACTGACAATTCTTTGGTTAGCAGCCTTAGCCCTTAACCGCTATGCCACTAGGGTTTCTCGAAAGACAACAGCACCTCCTAAAAGTGAGAGATCTCTTTGGAATGCAGAGGAATTCTAACAAGAAATCCTGCTGGCAGTCGGAGGAGACAAGAATACAGCACAGTTTGAGGTCCACTGCAGTAGCAACAAAGGACAGGTTCTTGGATTGCAAAACCTGGAAGGTTATTATAGCCTACTTTCATCCCTTTCAACAAGAATTTTCCACTTACCATCCCTTTCAACAAGAATTTTCCACTTACCATGGTCCAGGAATGCTCAGTTTATTCAGAATTAGCAGAAAAAGTGTGAGTTCCAAGTAAATACATCATAAGAAAAGAATGTGAAAAAAAGCAGCAAAACCTTTTTCACACATAAACAATGGAACATCTTAGCTATGAAGGCCACAGAGCAAAATGAAAGGATTCAAGAACAGTTAGGAGCCAAAGAGGTCTAAGGACACCGAGGGAAAGGCTCTGCGGCAAGGGGCCCATGTGGCAAGGGACTCAGGTGCCAGAGTGGGAGCAATGAGGAAGCAAGAAGGTGCTAGGGCTAAGAATCGAAGAAAGAGCCCAAGAACAGGCAGGACACTGAATGTGAAAATGAATAAGCAAGAGTCCCTGGCTGGTGCCAGTGGTTCACTTTCTAGGCTGAACTTTGCTCCATTGGGTTTTCACTGTCTGATTTTTCAGAAGTAGATCATCAGGCCTTTTTGCAAGCTCCTCTGGGTTTCCATGGTAACTGGTTTTAAACAGTAAGTGAGAAAAATGATGGCAATGAAATGACTGAAAAATTAAAATTAGGAGACCCGGAGAGAGAGAGACATTTGAATTCATGAATAGGCCTGGCTTACCCGCTAGTCACAGGAGGAGCAGTGGCGTCATTGTTAAAATGCCAAGGATTCCAGGAGCAGCTTGCCAGGAACTCTGATCAACAGTGAAGGAGGCAGACTTGTGACTCTGCTGGCACTGGTACTGGTTAGAAGGATAGAAAATGAAGTAAGGTATAGCTGGCAGGAGAGTGGGAAGTGATGGTCATGAACCAGTGTCTAATGGAACACATTCTGGCAGATTTTAGATCCCAAGGGAAATTATCGGAGAGGGACGCAGTGGCACACAGCCAAAGTGCAGTGAATCCAGCCACTTGTTTCAAGCGATTTCTGCAATACAGTTTACAGATGGACACTAGAAATCAAATCTAATCTCTGGGGAAGAGAAGTAGTGTATCCTAGGTGAAAATATCTGGGTCTCACTCCTACTAGCCCTGTCAGAACTGAGACCCAATTGAGGATGGGATGAAATACAAGGAATGGATAAAGAAATTGGGCAAAGGCAAAATGGCCATTTTGCAGACTGATCACACATGCTGGAGATTAGACGGCACTTGACTGGCAGCTCATTTATGGTTGCTCTGCCTTCAGAGTACTCATACCTTAGTTTACTCTAGGAAACTCAAAATGTATGCAAGTCCAGTGTAGACTTCTAGAATTTACTATAGCTAAGAGAAAAAAGTCTATATATTTATTATCAGTGTGTGTATCTCTTCTCAAATTTCTGTCATTCTAATCACAAGGGACTCCCATCATTACATTTCAGTAGTGGAATACTTCAGGCCAGTTTACAGAAAAGCAGGTTTGGCTTGACTAAGACAACAATTGGAAAAGCACTACTCAGAAGTGCGTAACATGTTTTATTTTGCATTTGTTATACTTAAGTTGAACTATTTAATAAATATTCGTAGCTACAGATAGACTACAGTATTGATTCTTAGCTTAGTAAATATTTCCTTTGGCCTTGAATGGCATACTACGTACAGTATGGATTGTGATTCTCTACCACCACCTAGTGCAAATTCGTTTCTTTCTTTTTCCTTTCTGTTTCAAAAAACTATTTTTAAAATTCCACAGTAAATACTTATTGTTGTTAACTGACGATTCTGACTCTTAGCAACACGATGTGTGCACAGTAGAACTGCACCATAAGATTTTCAAGGGTGTGTCCTTTCAGAAGGGGGTCAGACCCCGGATGGGTCTGAACCTCTCCCACCTCTCAGTTAACTGAGCACTTAACTGTGTGCAAGACCCAGGGTCTCCTCCACAGTAAATACTTAAATTAATTTTTGTTATAAAAGGTTCACACCACAGAGAAAGGCTAGCATAAAAGAACCCCCTTTTTTCATCCTCTCACACCCTAATCCACTCTGCTTCCCAAAGGTAACTGCAGTGTGGCATGTATTCTGCTAAGACATTTTCTATGTCTTTACATACACAGGAAACCCTGGTTAAGTGCTACATCTGCTAACCAAAAGCTCAGCAGTTTGAATCTGCCAGGTGCTCCCTGGAAACTCTAGAGGGCAATTCTATGCTGACCTCTAAGGTTGCTGTGAGTTGGACCTGACTCAATGGCAGTGGGGTTTTTTTTTTTTTTTTTTTACATATGCAGATAAATGGCAAGAAATACATCAATTAATGACTGTTTTCCTCACTTGTCTTCCTATTACAGAGAGATAAAGCATTTTCTCTTCTTGCTTTGGGAGACCACACCGAAACAGCAATGACTGAAAGATTAAGTTTTTAATTTACGTTTTTACTTTGTAAAGACTGGTCTGCTGTCAGTGGAACAGAATGGCCCTTCATGGCTTTTGAGAAGAATTCTAGGAAAGAAATTTAAGCACTGGTAGAAAGAAGTCCAGCCAGCGTGCACTAAAGTTCCGAGGTCCAAAGAATACAAGAAGGCATTGACACTGTCTGCTACAACTGGTGTGTGTTTTCAACTGGTAAACCCTTAGGTGGTCTTGGACTGGTGGTCTCTAAGATTTATGAATCCATCTTGTACATCTTTTATCCTGCATATAAATATTTTTGGTCAATGTGGTGGCTTGGTAGTGAATATTCACCTTACCTTCCTTGTGGTGTGCCTTCCTGTACTTAGAGGAATGCTAAAAGCTAAGTTTCTCAGACTTATTTGCAACCAGAGTTACAGATAAAATTTTGACTCACTCAAACTAAAGCTTGTGGCCTTCCCAAAAATATCTTCAAAAACTGTGTATATTCTTATATCTTTTACAAATTAAACCTGTCCTTATGTCAGACCGACACCTGATCTCCATAATCTATAAGATACTACAGAATATCAGTAAGAAGAAGATAAACCATCCAATTAAGCGACGGGCAAAGGAGATGGATAGACATTTCATGAAAGAGGAGATCCAGGCAGCCAAAAAACATATGCGGACATGTTCACAATCTTTAGTTATTAAAGAAATTCAAATCAAGACGACAATGAGATACCATCTCACCCCAACAAGATTGGCCATGATCCAGAAAACACAAAACAACAAATGCTGGAGAGGCTGTGGAGAAAGTGGAACCCTCCTACACTGTTGGTGGGGTTGCAAAATGGCCCAGCCTCTTTGGAAAGCAATCTGGCACTTCCTTAAAAAAATGGATATTGATATACCATTTGACCCAGTAATTCCACTACTTGGAATATATCCTACAGAATCAAGGCCTTTCACACCAACGGACACATGCACCAGAATGTTTATTGCAGCACAGTCCACGATGGCAAAAAGATGGAATCAACCCAGATGCCCAACAACAGAAGAATGGATAGGTAAACTATGGTACACATACTCAATGGAGCACTATGCAATGATAAAGAATAACGATGATTCCAGGAAACATCTCCTAACCTGGTTTCAACTGGAAGATGTTATGTTGAGTGAAAGTAGTCAGCGACAAAAGGACAAATATTGTATGAGACCTCTATGATAAGATCTCAAAAACAGACTTGTGTATAGAAGAAAAGACTCTTTGACAGCTGTAAGGGAGGGGAGGGAAGGAGGATAAGGGCGGGAGGGTTTAGTTTAGACAGTTGCTAGAAATCTGGTTGGGAGAAAGCGGTGATAGCACACATTAGAAACAAGAACAACATCAAGTGGACTTCAGTATAACTTGAGTACTCCTTCCATCTTAACCCAATATTGCAAGGATAGAGTAGCTGGGACAGGGGGCAGGGGACCATGCTCTTACACAAAATTGAGGCCAATTGGCACAACTAGCGTTTTGCTAAGAGAGCTCTCTGCACCCCACATTGGTGAGTGGTGTCTGGGGTCTTAAAAGCTGTCAAGCTGCCATCCGAGGACACAGCAAATGGTCCCAACTCAGCAGCAATGGATGCTCACCGAGGACCAAAACAACATGTGGTAAAGACAACCTAGAAGACAGAGAGACCCACAAGAGTGGGTACCTATATCGACTTGGGACTGGAAGAACCGGATGGTGCCCGGCCATCACCAGTGATAGCCACGATGGAGCTCACTAGGTTGAGTCTCACTGGCAACACAAGAATAAAAGGGGGTGCATCCTGAGATCTCCACTAAAAGACCTCAATTGATGGTCCAGCGGTTTCGGGGTTCCCCTGAGAGCATGGCCCCTGGCCCTGATGCTGCCCTTACCTGTAAATTATAACAAAGGTCCACTCTTTGGACAGGAATGGATTGGACTTGGCAATGCAGAGTGACCATATGTTGTATGCACTTTATGGTTCTATACATCTATAGGATATCATCCTGCTGACCTCTGGCTGGAAGAAGGAGAGTGAGTGGAGAGGAGGGGAAAGGAGGCTGTTGGGAGGATGAGATATGTATGGAGAAGAGAGGAATAGTGTGCTGTCACCGGACAGGGAGAGCAGTGGAAGCTGCATATAGGTGGGCATGTAAAGTTATACGGGAATGTACATTTTCACTTAGTCATGTTAAATTAAAAAAAAAAATGAAACCTGTCTTGAGACAATTTCAAATTAACATACAATTGTAAAAAAAACACAGTCAGATCCCTTGTACCTTTACTCAGTTTTCCCCAATGGTAACATATTAAAAAGCTATAGTGCAGTATCACAACCAAGATGTTCACAGTGACACAATCAAGATACAGAATATTTCTGTCCCCTTAATATGTAGTCTGTCTTGGCATATATTCTGTGGGTTTTGTAGTGTTAGTGGGTGGAGTGTTCTATAAATATGATTAGATCCTGTTGGTTGATGATTTTGTTGAATTCTATATCCTTGGTCTTTTATCATTGTATAACATTCCTCTCTGTCTCTGGTAATTATCTGTCGTGAATTAAATTGTGTCCCCCCAGAACTGTGTGTAGCCATGTGGTTGATCCATGATTTCCAGTATTTTGTGATTGCCCTCCATTCTGTGATTTACCTATTCTGTAAATCCTAATCTCTGCCTGTAGTTAATAGATTGGATTATGTTAAAGAGGATTAGAGTGGGACTGTAACACCTCTCCTAAGGTTACCTCCTTGCTCTAATGTAAAGGGAGTTTCCCTGGAGTGTAGCTTGTACCCCTTTTTATCCTGCAAGAGATGAAAGGAAAGGGATGCAATCAGAGATTCGGGAACTCATACCATTAAGAAAGCAGCACTGAGAGCAGAGTGCATTCTTTAGACCTGAGGTTCCTGTGCTGAGACGTCCTTGGATCAAACAAAGACTAATGTAGTGTAAGGACCTTCCTTCAGAGCCAACAGAGAGAGAATGTGTTCCCCTGGAGCCACCACCTTGAATTTGGACTTCTAGCCTGCTGGACTGTGTAAGAATACACTTTTCTTTCCTAATGCCATCCACTTGTGGTATTTCTGTTAGAGCAGTACCAGATGTCCTGAAGTCTACTTTGTTTGATGATACAAACACTATCTCTTTCTCTTGACTCATGTTTGCACGATGCAAGGTTTTTTTCTTTTTAATCCCTTTTCCTTCAAGCTGCCGTTGCTATGTTTGAAGGGAGTTTCCTGTAAACAGCATATAGTTTTTCATGTCTTTTCTAGCTTCAGATTCGTGGAATCTTTTCTCTGAACCCTCGTTTCCATTGTTGAGCCCATGCATTGAGCTTTTTGTTCTGCTTATTATATTTTTCAGTTCTAAAATTTCCATTTTTTTCTTTGTATCTCCTATTTCTCTACTGAGACTTTCTATTTTTCTTATTTGTTTTAAGGTGTTTGTAACTGATCACTGAAGTATTTGTTATGATAATCAAACACGCTACTGCTGAGGCAATTCCAACTCATAGTGACCCTCTAGGACAGGGTAGAACTACCCCATAGAGTTTCCAAGCCTGTAATTTTTATGGAAGCAGACTGCCTCAACTTTCTTCTGCAGAGTGGCTGGCAGGTTCAAACCACCATCCTTTTATTTAACAGCCAAGTGCTGAACCAGTGTGCCACCAGGGTCCCTTGTCCTTTTTCATTCAGTTTGAGATCATCCTGGTCCTTGGTAAGGTAAATGATTTTCAACTGAAATGGGTATTTGGGGTATTGTGTTATGAGACTCTGGATCTTAAATTTTCTGTTGATGCCACCCCTACAGGGATGGGAGAGATGGACTTCATTAATGCCAGGTAAGGGTAGAGGTTCAGACTCCCTCCTCAGCCTCCACTGATACCTGAAAGGGAGCTCCTCATTCCTGCTGGGGTGGGGTGGACATTTGCCTCCCCTCTAGGTGTCCACTAACACTTCTCTGGCTGGCTGAGGTAGGAGGGCTTGTTACCCCTTTCCGTGTGACCTTTACTGAACACGCAAGGGATGGACAAGTAGCCTGATTGTATCTGAGCAGTGATAAAAACTTACTTTCCACTAAGCATGTCTGACACTACCCCAGAGGTGGAGGAGAAAGGTACTTTATTACTGACAAGTGGGCTGAAGTCTGCCTCTTCGCTGGCACTGCCCAGGGCAAGGAGAGAAGACTCATTACTTCTCAGAGGTGATGAATACCTTGTTCCCTACTCACCTTCCAGGACATCATTCTGAAGAGAAGGCACCTTGTTACAATTTCTGAAGGATGGGAGTCTACGCTCTACTCAGCCTTTGTTGGTATGGGTGGTAGTGGAGCCAGTTTTTTCTGTTTCATTATTTTTTTTTCCTGTGTAGTTTTGCTGGAGTACAGCAACAGTTATTGTATAAGGCTTCTCTTCTTGCAGGGCTGCTCCTTTCCTGCTTTTTTGGCTAGAGAGTGAGCAGATTTGGGGTGGGGGGCTTTATTTGTGCCTATTGGCTTTTCAGATTCCTGGCTTCTTCAGCCCTAAGACTGGGATATATGAGGTGAAAAAAATCCATAGAACTCACCACTATGTTTGTCCTTGGGTCAAACATGAGGTCTCTAGCTCATTCTCCTCCTTCTGTCTTTTCAGAGTCTTTGTTTTTACTTTATATGTAATTTCCAGAGCTTTTAGTTGTACATTACAGGGGGAATAGAGAAAAATACATCAACTATATTATCCTAGAAGTGGAAGTCTTCTCCTCCTGTATGTTTTAAGTAGAAAACTAAATTTTCATCTTAAATAAAAACCATGCAAGTTTATGTTAATATTGTATTTTAAAAATAAAACTGTTACGTTATTTAAAAAAAGTATCCAAGATTTTATGTATGCTGTCATCTGTTTTGTAAATATAACCTTCAGATATGTGGCATTGTTTCACATTTTTAAATTTAGCATTCAACTTGCCTAAAAAGATTTTATCCAAAATTTATACTTCTAATTTTCTTTGTCGATCACTGTATTGTACATCTCTCTGACAACAATGTGAATGTAAATTTACATTTCCTGTGCCTGTAAAGTTCTAAGAGTTAAGATGTTTTCTTTTGTTTGATTTATTATTGCAGCCAGGGGTAGTACACAATAGATTGGAACAGTATAAATTTATTACAAATTTTGATAAGTAATTATTAACCCTAAAAGTAAAATTATATTGGAAATAATTCTCTTACTGAGATAGTTTGCTGTATCTGTGAATGAGCAGCACTTATTTCTAGAAAGGACAGGGCTTAGTGTCAATTTTGTTTTGAGTTTTCCTTTTGTATATGTAAGCACTTGGGAACACTATGTATGTCTCAGTCGTCTGCTACTACTCTAACAGAAAATACCACGAGGGGATGGCTTTAGAAAGAGAAATTTTATTTTCACAGTCTGGTAAGCTACAAGTCCATTCATAAACTACAAATCCATTCAATATGAGAAATTATCACAGTCCTGTAGGTTAAGAGTCCAAAACCAGTGTGAGAGCATGCTGGCACAGAACCTCAGGTCCAAAAGATACGCTCTGCTCTCGGTGCAGCTCTCCTGGTGTTATGAGGTTCCCTTTCCTTTCATCTCTCGTAGGATGACAAGATAAAAGGTGGTGCAAGCCACAGTCCAGGGAAACTCCTTTGCTTTGGAGCTGGGAGGTGACTTCAGGAAAGATGTTACAGTCCCACCCTAATCCTTTCTAACATAATCCACTCTAGTAACCACAGCCAGAGATTAGGATTTATAGCATAGGAAAATCACAAATGGAGAGCAATCACAAATTATTGGGAATCATAGCCTAGACAAAGGCTGCACACATTTTTGGGGGGGACATAGTTCAGTTCATGACAATGCACATAAAAGAGCAGATGGGAGTAGGTGAAGTTTTGTTATAGCAATTTTGCTTAATTATATGAATTTCTGCATAATTATATTTTCCAAAGCACGTAATGAATTATCATCAAAAATTATTTAAATGATGTAACAACTGACAATTTAATTAGGTTCTCTTTCTGTTTTGCTAAGTGTAAACAACTGGAGTTATAAAAAGGCTTTGCTCCCCCATCATTAGGTTTAATTACTATTTCAATTTCTGCGAAGCAAACCTAAATATAAACGTAAGTACTTAACATAATTGAATTATCATAAGATAGTTTTATTTTGTAAACTATTGGCTGTTGTGAAACTTAGACAACAGTGCAAATCATCTGACACAGTTACTCTTCTTGCTCTCTTTGTAACAATTTTAACATGTTATCTGTTTGAAAACCATCTAAAGTCAACAGTGATCACATTGCTCTGCAGTGCCAACCTAAATTATTTTCTGACTTTCGATTAATATTGAGTCAGTTAATGAATAGTTAATAAATGACTTTTGATTATCTGAAAAATTGCTAAAAAAAGTACTAGTAATTCACAGAGACCACTGCTGTTGAGTCAGGTCCAACTCACAGTGACCCTGTAAGTCAGAGTAGAACTGCCCCATAGAGTTTCCAAAGAGTGCCTGATGGATTTGAACTGCTGACCTTTTGGTTAATCACTACACCACCAGGGTTTCCTCAATTCATAGAGACAAATGGAAAAAGAATTGGGTCCCCAAATACAACTCTTCATTGTATAAACTTCTGTCCATATTCATTTTTTGCGAAATTTAAATTTAATTGGTAAATTCAATGCAATATATATCATTAGCTTACTGTATTTATAAGATTCATTACATTTTAAAGCTAAATCTGAAAGCTTTAATAGTCATATAATTATATACATGTGTCTGTTGAAATTGCACACAAAATGATGCATTAAAACAATAAATGAAGAAGAAGAGGACATACAGTTTGAATTTGGTCTTGGAACATTCAGTTTGCTCTTAAAAGAGGCAATAAAAAGTTTTTTTCCCTAGTGTAATCTTCCCGGCTAGCAGATTTCTTATCTTATTGCAATACTCCCACTCAGTAGCTTGATAACTTTTAGTGCTTTTCTGCTGATAGTGTCATGTTCTTCAACTGTTTTGAAAAAAAAAAATAACAAAAGCTTTTTCTTCTGAGAGACCCAAGTCTTACAGCTATGTTACCCTCTGACATGTATATTTTAAGATGTGTATTGTCACCATGGTTACCGAGGAAGCAAAAACTGTAATGTGGCTTACTGTCAGTTATCTGTGCATTTAATCAAGTGAGCAGTTTCCTGCAAAACTTCTTCTTGGTTGTTTCCTTCCTCAAGCTCAGATTCTGATTTCAGGATACCAAAAACTGTCAAGTTATCTTTCACATCCCTCAAACTCTCGGTTTTTCTCTAGTTGTAGGTAGCACTTTAATACCTTAATCTTTCACCTTATAAAATGAAGGATGCAAGAAGTAATTAGGTGTATCTGGCATAAAAAAACCAGGTCAGTTCTACTCTAGCCCCTAGGGTCGCCATGAGTCGGATCCAACTCAATGCACTTGGCTTGGCTGGCATAAACAAAGGGGTGTGTGTGTGTGTGTGTGTGTGTGTGTGTGTGTGTGTGTGTGTGTGTGTGTGTGTAAATATACATATTTACAGAGAGATGGAAACCCTAGTGGCGTAGTGGGTTAAGTGCTACTCCTGCCAACCAGAAGGCCGGCAGTTCAAATCCTTGGAAACTCTATGGGGCAGTTCTGCTCTGACCGCTCGGGTCGCTATGAGTTGGACCTGACTTGACGGCAGTGGATTTATACAGAGAGATATGCTGATGTAGATATATACATACATATGTTTTTATCTTTTAATTTTTGGTATTTAAAATCAGCTTAACTTATGTATTTATTCTTATGTGATAAAATATTAATATGAATATGTTTTAGTGATTGTACTCTTTTGGGGAGGAGTAAAAGTATATTCCTGTTCATATTCAAAGGCTAGTATGGAAACTGTTAAGACATTAATTTTGAAGAAGAATTTTTGCTTCTGGGTTTGAAATACACTGTCAGTTGGTGGGAATCATAATATACACTTTACAGGATGGATGAGAAGACCCTCGAAGGTTGTCAGTGCTTTCACTGTAATATATTTTACCTTCAGAACAATGATTGATACATCTTTATGAAATAGCTTTTGATATCTATTTGAAAAATGAATTAAGAACATGACAGTGTCAGCAGAAAAGCACTAAAAGCCCAATAGAAGATTCTTCTAGTCTGATTTTGTTGGTTAATAAATTAAACAGAGCCTTTGGTCCTGTCATCTGCAAATACTTTCTGCTTTGCCCTCATGCTTGTCTGAAAACCAAAAAACCAAACCCACTGTTGATTCCAACTCATAGTGACCCTATAGACAGAATAGCACTGCTCTACAGAGTTTCCAAGGAGTACCTGGGGGATTTGAACTGCCAACCTTCTGGCAGCTGTAGGACTTAACTACTATGCCACCAGGGTTTCCATGCTTGTCTGAAGGCCTCTGCTATAAGCTATTCATGAAAGGACTGGGTCTTCTGACAAAAGCTACCGAAAAAGATAGCCTCAGAGTTTCAGTGAAAATGACTAAGTGCACTCACTCTTGATATTGCAGCGGGTCACAGTACGAAAACACACTTACTATTTTATGCTGCCATTGCTATCTACAGACACTTGTCAGACTATATAAGAAGATTTAAAACTAGGAATTCACAGGGCTGTTTTAGCACCCAAGCAAAACATAACCCATGAGTCAATTCCAACTCACAGTGACTCTATAGGATAGAGCAGAACTGCCCCAGAGGGTTGCTAAGGCTGTAAATCTTTTTCTTCTGCAGAGAGGCTGATGGGTTTCACTTACCCAACTTTTGGTTAACAGACGAGTGCTTTAACAACTGTGCCACCAGGGATCCTTTGCTGTAGCACAAAAGGAAATTAATTCATGAATGTAGTTGGCTAGCCCAAGATTAATAGAAGAAGAAGAACTGGATGGAATTGTTAACCAGTATTTACTTAAGGTTATTTGTTTTAGAGTATTGATATCATTTTAAGTGCTTTACTTCATGATGGGCATATTTTAAAAAACACGTTGTATTTTCTTCTTAATTTACCTACCTAAAACCCTCAGTTTTAGCCTCTGTTTTTGGAAACCAAAACTAGAAGTTCTTTGAATGGTATCTTGCTCCAGTACAACAGCATGGTTGCTGTAGAGTTGACTGTGTCTCATAGGGTCCCTAAAGGACAGAGTAGAACTATCCCCAGGGTGTTTCCAAGGAGCAGCTGGTGTGTTTGAGCTGCCTGCCTGTTGGTTAGCAGCCGAGCTCTTCACCACTACTCCACCAGGGCTTCTCTTGTTCCAGTAGGACCTCAGAATTCAGGAAAAATATCCTATGTGAAATCTTAACATAGGTTACAGGCTAATGAATATTGAGGAGAAATTAAGAATGATGATCCTATATTAGTTGGAATTCTGACAAATGCTTTTTACAGCATTTTAAACAGAGAGAAATCTCAGTTATTTTTTGTTAAAGGATAATAAGTGAAATTTTGCATTTTGTGATTACCATACATCCATAAACAGACATTTTTGTAGACAGCCTCACTGGTGATTCTATAGAAAGTAGGATATACATTGATTGTTCTTTTCTGTAAATATTATACGAAGTGCTTTTTATGAGTTCCTTTATTCTTTACGGCGATGTAGTAATTTGTGATACTTCAGTCATCATACTGTCTACAAATTTGGAACTATAATCATGCCAAAAATGTCACATTTAAAGCAAAATCTCATTTAATTGGACATCAGAAGCCACTATTAAATAGCAAGGACTGCAGTTCGTGTGTGGATAGACGGCCTACAGTGTCCTCCTAGGACACTGGTCCATAGCTTATTGAGTCCCAACCTGACAGGTGGAAAAGGATGTTACTTCTGACAATCCAGGATGATTGGTGAAATTTGGGCATATCAAAGAAAAAGGAATTTCATCCACAGCTATAGGCACTGTGAGCAAAACTCTGAGGGGATGAGTGGGGGGAAGAGTCTTAAAATAAATGAACTGACAGTGGCAATAAAAATATCTCTGGTTATGATAGCTGTGATTAAAATTATCACCCATGGTCCTCTTTCAGACAGATGTTAATTCACTTTAGCCTTAGTGTCATAAAACTCTTTCTTTGCTAACTATGCAGTAGAGGTTTTCATGTATCAATGTTAAAATGGACCAAACAGAGGAGACTACCAAAGAGAAAATCTTGAATAGAACACTTATGAAAAATCTTAGTTCAATTCTGTACCTTAATGATGTGGGAATGACCAAAAGGAAGAACTACGTAGGAAAAATATTCCAAAAAATTAGAGTAAGGCAGAACTGTGCTTTTCTATTTAATATCATACTTGAGTATTTTCTTAGAATCCTACTTAATCAAGACCTAAGTGTTTTAGGGATTATAATGTGACTAAAAAGAACCCAGTCTCCTGCGCAATTAGAGATTAATATGCAGAAAGCCAATAAGGAATGTTGGCATTTGCCTGTTTTCTGGTCAGGATGATAACAAGGTTATGATTTTATTGCCCTGTAGTACATTAACCATTTAATCCAACATAGCACCTTCCCTGATTGACTGCATAATCCCCAAAACACACCCACTGCAGTTGAGTCGATCCAACTCATAGTGATCCTACAGGACAGAGTAAAACTTCCCTCTAAGGTTTCCAAAGCTGTAAATCTTTACAGAAGCAGACTGCCACATCTTTCTCCTGCCAAGAAGCTGGCGGCTTTGAATTGCTGGCTTACTGGTTAGCAACTGAGCCCTTCAAGCACTGTGCCACTTGAGCTCTTTTCTGTTGACTACATAACGTATCTGTTTCTTCACATACTTTTTGAATCAAGCTTCTTGTGTTCTTCCTGATTCTCTCTTTAATGAGTTTGATAACACTTTGAAACAAATTCCCCTTAGGATTAGTCTTTTTAGAATAAAAATGTTGACACAACAGACTGGAGGCTTATTTGTGTAGTTTAAAAGCCCAAACCACTCAGTGAGCAGGCACCACATCTTCCTGACTTTGCCATTTTCTCTGCTAGTAGAAGCTGGACTTTATTGAAAACCGCTTAACTTCAAGCTGTTCCAAAGCCACTTCTGTACCAGGGAACTGCACCTTTTTTCTTTTTTAACCACTGCTTCCCCAAAAGCCAGTTGCTTCTTTTGTCATCGTTGCTAGAGAGATGAATGCATGTTAGGTCCTCATTTCCTTCTATTGCTTTTGAACGGAAGTCTCAGGTGGGTGTATCTTACTGGTGGGAAGTAGGAGCATTATTTGTGTCTTTGTTCCAAAGAGTGCTAGGGGAAGTGAGTTTTCTCGTTTGTACTATGGAAAGGCAAGACTCTTAAGGTAGGGAACATTTGAGAACGTCCAAATCTTAAGGGCAGCCAGAAAAGATAACCAGCCTCTGTACAGGAATGTGAGGTGCTGCATGGAATGGCTCCTGTACGTAGTGCTTTGGTCTGTAGGCTGCATCACTGGTTCTTAAAGTCGGATCAGCCTCAGACACACAGGAGAGAATAACATTTTTGTCTTTCTAAAGCCATTAAAATTGCCAGTGGTTTGCCTCACAGCAACAGACAACTGAAACTGACAGTATGTAACTTTTGTGTCGGGCTTCTTCACTTGCTACTGTTTCTCTGAGATTTGTCCATGTTGTTGCATGTATCAGTATTTCATTCCTTTTCATTGCTTAGGTAACACTCATTGCACGACTATGCTACATTTTGTTTATTCATTTTACTTTTTGGCATACTATTTGAGAGTTATCCATAGAATGATACTGACTCCTGAATAGTTTGCATGTATATTTTAAGAATAAGATGTTCTCCTGGTCACATTACCATCATTACCCCCAAGACACATAAAATTGATACAATGTTATCAAATATGCAGCATATATTCAAATGCCCTTTATTTTCCTATTAATGCCCAGTGGTAAACGTTCATTATTTTAAGCTGCTAAAAGTTGGCATCATTTGTTAGGCAGCGGTAGGTAACTATCACAGTGGTTCTGCCTTTTCCACCCAAGATGTTCAGAGGCATTTGGTGGTTTACAGTTTCCAGACTTCACTGTGTCTACTCACATGTCCCCATTTCTTGCCTCAAGGCCCTGATCTTTGCTAACCAGTGGCCTTGCCTGAGCAGAGGAGGCCCCATGGGGTTAAGCAATGAGCAGTTCTGCAACTGTGCCATGCTTATCTTGAGACTCTAAGTTTGATCTTACTCCATGTCTGTGCTGGGTAACAAGAGAGTGTACTTTAAAACAGCTATTAAAAGAAAGTACCACCGCTGTCAAGTTCATTTTGATTCTTAGCTACCCTCTAGGTCAGAGTAGAACTGCTTCATAGAGTTTCCTAGAAGCACCTGGTGGATTTGAACTGCTGACTTTTAATTAGCATATGTAGCACTTAACCACTATGTCAACAGAATTTCCAAAACACTATAGATGCTTAAAAAGGTTTTCATTCTTGCCTCAGATTAAAAGCTTTTATTCTTTAAAAAAACAATATTTTGCTGGGTTTTTTTTTGTGAAAATTTATACAGCTAATTCTGTTACCATTTAACTACACAAATTGTTCAGTGACATTGGTCACATTTTCACAATGTGTCAGCAATCTTATTAATTCCATTTGAATGCTTTTTTTCCTGGTAATCTGGTTTCTCTGTCCTCTTACCATTTTATCTTTGCTTTAGAGTAGTCCTTGATCTTATGCTGAGTTTTTAAAAGATGTGCAGTACTAACTGAAAATATTGTTTGTTTATTATCTAGCTAATAATTTATTCTTTTTTTCTTTGTATTCTCTCCAGGGAAGTCAGGAACAGCCAGCCTATAAAACCAAAAAACCAAACCTGTTGCTGTTGAGTTGATTCTACTCATAGTGAGCCTGTAGGGGCAGGGCCCAGAACCTCATTTGAATCATTCAGCACTTGTCTGATAATCTATTTTCACCCTCATCTAAACCTTGTGTCAGGCTACGTTTGGATGTGAGTCAATTTTCACTTCACTAATGATTTAGCTGTCCTAATTTGGCTAGTGGAAACACTGGTGGCTGGTAGTTAAGAGCCACAGCTGCCAACCAAAAAGTTAACAGTTCAAATCCACCAGGCGCTTTTTGGAAACTCTATGAGAAAGTTTTAATCTGTCCTGTAACATCACTATGAATTGGAACTGACTCAATGACAGTTTTTTAAATTGGTTTGTGCTGAATCCATTTCAACACTGCTTCCACATTCATCCTGAAATTTTGCCCTGCATCAAAGGGAGGATATTTCCAAGAGAAAGTCACCTTCTTCCATGTTGTGATGATTAATTTTATGTGTCATCTTGGTTATGTTATGATTTCATTTTGTAGATGTGCTTAACATTCACAGTAAGTTGATTTTAGTAAAGGAAATTATCTTCGATAATGTGGGCATGCTTATCTAATCAGCTGAAGGCCTTAGGGGCAAAAACTGAGGTGTCACAGGAAAGAAGGAATTTTGTCTCAAGACTGTAACATAGAAATTCTGCTTGAGTTCCCAGAATGTTGTTTGTGCTACTGACTTAGAACGGAAGACTGCAATAGTTACTTTTGTCTGAGTTTTCAGCTGGCTGGCATGCCCTACAGATTCCAGTCTTGCCAGCCCCTGCAAATATATGAACCAGTTCCTTAAAAAACAATCTCTCTTCCTGCTGGTTCTGTTTCTCTGGAAAACCTTTCCTGACACACGTCAACACAGTTTAGATAAAAATTGAATCTCCATGCTTTATCTGTTAATTTGAAAGCATATATTCCACTTGACACATATTTGTAAACACATGTAACTGTCATAAACATTGCTGGTGCCAATAAAATCTAGCAGTGCTGAACTTTATACCCAGTGTTTCTGAATCAGTTTTAGTTTTTTAAATTTTCTTCTCACAATGCCTGCCTGTAGCCAGCAGGTGGCAGTAGAGTCACAAATTTGCTAAGGAGTATTGGAAATAATCTATGTATTCTAGTTTGTTACATAAAATAGATTATGAAGGATTTAGAATTCAAAACAATACAAAAGGATCAGGGAGAGCTGCTGCAACTGCAACACTAACAAACAAAACCACAATAACAACAAGCCCTAAAAAGAATGTCAGGATTCATTTCACTCCCAATTCTGTAAGTTCTGACCTAATTAAAGATCGGAATTATATTCCATTTATTCAGTTGAATGGAAAAAATTAGGAGACTATATTTGTCATGGAAATAAAGAAGAAAATTTCTTCAAAAACTATTATTTTTATTTATTTTTTACTGATCCTCCTCCCCCCACCTTTCAGTTTTAACCAGGAGAAAATGGTAGAATTAATTATATTCTTCAATTCATGGGACATTGGCTACCATTATACAGAATCCTGTCTTGTGTTTGTTATTATTTATTCCTTTTTATCCACGTGCCATTCCCTTACTAAAGGCAGCCATTCTAATGTGTATCATTCTAAAGTGTACCATTCATATGTATCTTTATGTTACTTGTATACTTGTAAAATGTGTTACTTTATGTGTCTATATTTTTTATTACAAGTGAGGGTTACTTGTCTCTTTCTCTCATATCTTTGTTTCAAAGATCTGTCTAGTGTACATTTAATTTCTGCATAAGACTCTAAGGCGTATGTTCACAACATTTCTTCCACGTTCTGTCCCTTAGGTAGATATTAAGATCGCCTTCGTCTTCCTGACACCACAAATAATCTTATAAATAACATCCTCATACAGTCTCCTTATGGACATACATGGCAGTTGGGGGAGTATATTCCCAGGAATAGAAATGATGGAGCATAAGGTATTTGTACACTTAATTTTATTAAACAACATGCAATCTTCAGAATGGCTGCACTCATCTACATTTTCACTAGCACTGCAGGCGGCTTCCTTCATCCCCGTTTCCTCAAAGACATTTGGCATTATCCAATTCACTAATCTTCTCCTAGGGAGTCACTGGGTGGCGCAAAGGTTCAGCGCTCAATATTAGCGTCAGATTGGTGTTTCAGACTCACCCAGCAGTGTCTCAGAAGACAGTCCTGGGGATCTGCTTCTGATAGGTCACAGCCTTGAAACCTCTGTGGAGCAATTCTAGAGTGCTGATGTGGAGTGTCCACAGGCAGTAACCAGCTTGTTGGCAAGGAACAATAATAACCATGCTCTCCTAAGTCAAATTTTATAGTCGTTGTGCTAATTTTGATTTAGGCTAAATTTTTCTAGGCATTTGTCTATCTCATCTAGGTTTTCAAGTTCATTAGCATATACTTGTTCATAATATGTTACTAAAGTTTTAATTTTTTATCGTGTCTGTAGAATTGGCTCCCTACAGAGCCAATTGTTTCACTCTATTTAATTCTATATTTTGTTTATCCATTTTGTCTCTTTATTCATAATCAGTCTTGCTGTAAGTCTGAATATTGCACAGATTACTTTTTAAGAAGCAACTTTTGGTTTTGTGAATTTTGACTTACTATTTTTTTCTTTTTTCACCTAGCTTTTTTGTTCTCCATTTCATTGCCTTTTATCTTTGCTTTACAAGTTCCTTTCTTCTTATTTCTTTAGGTTTGTTTAATTGTTCTTTTTCCAGATTTTTGAAGTGAATTTTTAGGTCATTAAAAAAGAAAAAAAACTTTCCTGTTCTACTAACTGTATTTGAAGCCATAATATTCTAAATTTGATATGCATGCAACCTTTTTATCACCTGATTTTAAATGACTATCTTCTATGATTGTTTTTTAAGATCCTATGTTATTTATCAATATTTTTCTTATATTACAAATCATGAGTATTTTGGTGAATCCCTTTGTTATTAAGTTCTAATTTCATCTTTGTATGATCACAGGAAATAGTTTCTAAGATATTAATAATTTGGAAGTTATTAAAGTTTCTTTTATGGCCTAATGCATATTTTATTTTAATAAATGTTTTGTATGCCTCGAAAAAATATATTGGAAACCCTGGTCGTGTAGTGGTTAAGTGCTACGTCTGCAAACCAGAAAGCTGCAGTTTCAGTCCTCCAGATGCTCCTTGGAAACTCTATGGAGCAGCTCTACTCTGTCCTATAGGGTCTCTATGAGTTGGAATCCACTCGACTGCAGTGGATTTTTTTTTAGATGTATTGCTTATTATTATTATTATTTTAATTATTAAAGGTCCCTGGGTAGTGCACTTTAGCCAAAAGGTTGACACTTTAAATCTTCCCAGCACCACCAAGGAAGAAAGGGCTAGAGATCTTCCTCTGTAAAGATGACAACCATTGAAAACCATGGACTGCAGTTTTCCCCAAACACATGGGGTCACCATGAGTCAGAGTTAACTCCATAGCACTATACCTATATATATTTGTGTGTGTCTGTATATGTATATACATTTAATGAATCTTTTACATAATTTGTTACCTTCTTTGTTTTCATTGTTTCATAGCTCAGAGCTAATTGTTTATTACCTGTCTATAAACCAAACCCTTTGCCATCTGACTCCTAGCGACCCTACAGAACAGAGTAGCACTGCCCCATAGAGTTTCCAAGGAGTGCATGGTGGATTTGAACTGTTAACCTTTTGGTTGGCAACTGAATTTTAACCACTGTGCTGCTGGTTTGTAAACTGATGTGTTGTTAAACCACCTCTCCAGGGAAAAACTGAAAAGCTATGATTGCTAACATAGCTGATTTCTGTAGCATCAATACTTCTACCATGATCATCATCCAGCTATCGGCAGTCAACAACCAGCTCAGCAGATGTAGACTACTCTAGCCAGTACAAGAAGGCTCCACACACCACCATTTCCTTTTTTTTTAAAGGTACTTGTGTTATATATTAGTTTCACCTCCTAGTTTCACTTCTTTTCTTAATCTTACTTCTCTTTGTCCTGGTTTCTTCAATGTGCCATTTAAGCTGCCACAACCTTTTTGTTTTTTTTTTTTTTTTTGGATGAGGGGCATAACTAAAACATAAAATCTGTTTTTTAATGATTTTTCCTCGTACCATTCAGGAGAAGGATTCCTCATATCATTCAGTTATTTCACCAAAAAGGAAAACCCAACTCCCTTCTAATTTAAAAAGGTTTAAATGTTAGTCCAGTTCTTAAGTGTTTGCTTTGCCACTTAGGGTTTGTCCCACACGCACGCAGTTCAGGGATGACTCATGAGGACTCATGCACAGAATTGGGGGATCCCCTGCCCCATACTTTTGGAGGTTCCCTCTTCTCACGCTCCTACTCGCAGGTGCCCTTTCTCAGTTCCTCTGGCCATGAAGGTTTCTCTTGGAGATACAGCACCTACACTGCCGCTGCACCAGCATTCTGCAACTGAGGACTGACTTCAAGACAGACCCATGACAGAAGAAAAAAAAATAAAAACCATCCCCAGGAGGGTTGCCTGTCCAAGTTTTGACTCTCTTCACCATTCACTTGCTTTGGTTTGCTTTCCAGAACCCTCGGGTACTTGCTTTTTGAATTCTGTCTAGAGTTTCTAGTGGTGACCCATGGGACAGCAAGGATCAAATGCTTATTTCTAAATTCAAAATAAGTTAAATGTCTAGGCTAAGAATATCTTGTTGTTGGTGTTGTTAGGTGCTGTCAAGTCAGTTCTGACTCATGTCCTGTGCACAACAGAATGAAAGTCGGCCTGGTCCTGTGCCATCCTAACAACTGTCACGCTGGAGCCCGTTTTTGTAGCCACTGTGCTACAGCATCTCATTGAGGGTCTTCCTTTTTTTTGCTGACCCTATAATTTACCAAGCACAAAGTTGTGACCTTAATACCCTGTGCCATATTTTCTCCTTTTCAAAATGGGTAATTGGGAGCTTGACATAACTAATGCCATAGTGATGCTGTAAATAATCTTTTTAATTTTTTTTTTTTTATTGTACCAGCTACACTGGCCTCTGTTTAAAGAGATGCAGAGCCTCCTCAGCTCCTGTGACCTTGTTCTCCTTCCTCTTTTTTGCTGTCTTGAGAAATGGCCTTCAGCTTGTGAGACAACAGCTAGGAAGGCTGTCTGGCATTTTCTTGGATCTACAACTTTCTTTCTTGCTCCTTATCTCAGAGTGGACTTGGCAGTCTCATTCTACTAGCCAAGGCATTTTTAAATAAGTTTTGTCTTTGCATGTTACAGACATACAGATTCCAGTCCCAGTGTCCAACATACATATCTGTAGTTTAATAAAGAGTTTTTTGCGGTTATTTTGTGATGTATACAGTTATTTGTGGGCTACGTGCTTAAAAACATGTAGTAATCCTTTCCCAGCCAAGTGCCATCGAGTCGGATCCGACTCCTTTCCAGAAATGATATATAAACTCTGATGTAAAAATTGCTTTTGAGACTCCATGGAGAACAGCCTGTGTTGCTGTCGAGTCTCCAGTGCTATCATATCTCCTAACGTACCTTCTTCCTGTTTCTAACTTGGAATATGGTTCATTGGTTCAACTACTCCGGGGTACACACCCAAACTGGATAACAAAGTCTTTCTCCAGGGACTGGTCCCTTCTGGTAACAGGTCGATAACAAAGTACGTGAGCAAAGTCTTTGCTATCCTTGATCCTAAAATACTTGAGGCACTAGTAATTTTAGATTTTCTCCCCCCTCAAACCAAACACACATTCCCAAGGGCATATGGTTGTTTTAGAGTACTTTAGAGTCATATAGTTAGCTGGAGATCCAGAGAGAAAAGCAGACAGAAGATTTCTGTGTAGCCTACAGTATTTCTGTTGGATATATCTCTTAACTGTTCACTTATAAGCAAAATGGAGCCTTGGTGGCTGAATGGTTAAGAGCTCAATTGTGAACCAAAAGGTCAGCAGTTCAAATCTACCACCCACTCCATGGAAACCCTATGCAGCAGTTCTACTCTGTCCTCTAGGGTCACTATGAGTCGGAATCCACTTGACAGCAACAGGTTTTATAAACAAAGAAGCATGAAATGTTGGAGCTGTAAATTCAAGTTGGAAATCACTAAAAGCTTTCATTTAAGAGAAGTAATGGCTTACAAAAGGGCAATAATTTGTCACTCAGCAAAGACATGATAAAGGTAAGTCCAGAACTCATCTTTGTTTAAAGCAATTATTGAAGCTCTTGCTTAATATAATCATTCAACTTGATAAACATGAAAGAATGTGCTGCATATTACAGGACCCTCCATATACAGTCTGGCAGCTGGATAAGACTTGTGTACAATAAAGGGCATAGGCTGATGTGGGAGTGGCTGTTTCAAGGGCCTAGGTGTAGAGTACCACTTTTTAAAGTCCTGAATCAATTCTCTTTAAGTCAGAGTAGGCTGGGCTATTTAGTGCACATTGCAAGGGGGAGATAATGTATGGAGTTTCAGCAAATGGGAAGCTTTGTATAGACAGTCCCTAACTTAGGACAGAGTTCCTTTCCAATGATTCCATGTCAGTTCTGATGAATAACTCATTTTTTTTAACTTTCATTATTATTGCTTTTTATTATCAGTATCTTTCTAAATCCAATTTTAATTTGTCTTTGGGGTTTGGAAACATTACACCTGAGAATGACAACGTCAGCAAAGGCATTGCAACACCGTATGTACAACATACTACTAACCATGAGATACACCCCTCCCTCAAAAGACCGTTGTAGGTGTTAAGCGCAGTCTATTGTGACTCAAAACACCTTCTAAGTCAAAAATTACCAGTATAGTGGTAGTGGAAGGGCAGGAGTTCCTGTGTGGTGCTAACAGTTAAGTACTTGACTACTAGCCGAAAGACTGACAGTTCAAACTCACCTGAGGTGCCTTGGAAGACAGGCCTAGTGACCTGCTTCTGAAAAGTCAGTCTTGAAAAGCCTATGGAGCACAGTTCTGCTCTGACACATGTGGGGCCATCATGAGTTAGAACTCTCTGACAACTAAGAACATTGAAAAGGGTAAGCCATAGGACAAAATGAAATCCTAGCTTCTGAATTTGCTGTGGGATCTGGTCAAATGGCTTAATCTTTGTAAGTCTCCACCTGTCCTTAAAAAAAAAAAAAAACCCTCATTGCTGCAGAGTCGATTCCAACTCACAGTAACCCTACAAGACAGAGTAGAACTGCCTCAAAGGATTTCCAAGGAGCTACTGGTAGATTTGAACTGCCAGCCTTTTTGGTTAGCAGCCATCACACTTAACCACTATGCCACCAGTGCTCCATCTGTTGTTAAACAGAAGTCATAGTACCTACATAGGATTTTATTTTTTAATAAAGTCAATGTCTGATTCAATCTATGTAATTTTTTTTGGTTCTTGTTATTATTTGAAATTTACAAACGTCCCCCAAATATTTAGGCCTTTATGAAAGGAATTCTTCAACATGAGGATTTGTTGGTGCTCTTTGCTGATTCTCAACCAGTTCTCCTGTGTGTCATTGTCATTGTCTTATCTGCCCAGGCTTAGCAATGACAAAATGAGTCTTGACTCTTCACTGGCATCCTCATACCTTCAGGCATCAGAATGAGATTTTATTGTTTCTAATATTTCACATTTCCTTGGTACATGATGACCTGTCACATATAGGACTCTTTCTATTTCTAGGGTAGTGCCCCCCAATTTCTTCTAGAAAAGGCCTGGGGGCAAAAGAATAAACAGAATGTGCTGGTACTGGGGAGGAAAGAAGCTCCCCTTCACTAACCTTCATCTCCCTGAGCTCCCATTTCCAGCTGACCATACCAGGTAGGTTCTGGTCCCAGAGAGTTTATTACAAACTAAGGAAAGGAAGCCTGATGAAGAGTCACTCATCATAAAATTTTGGCAGCTCATTGCCCAAGATTACTCGGTGATCCACGCCAGCAGCTGTGATGGTGACCAGGTATATGACACCCCCACTGGAGCCATCCCGGTTCATGGCCAGACTGATAGCTACAGAGAGTTTCAAGTTGAGGAAGGGAGAAGAGAAAGAGAGAAAGAATGTCTTAGCTTACAAAGTCTACTCCTCCCTCACTCCCCAGCGTCCACATATCCTCCCACTTTCAGACTTCATAACCTATCTTCCGGAGGGGCATATTCAGTTGAGTAATGGCAAACCACATGGGGGAAAAAAAACCTTATTCGTAGCATCTTCCAGTGTCTACGGGCTAAACACTACCCCATGCTCACTGTCAAGCCATCAACAGTTTAACAAGCAACTGAAGCCCCGCCCTCCTTGACACTTAACAGTCTTCTCTTGTGAGCTGGCCCAAGCCAGTTCTAGCACACCACTGGTTCTTACGGTGCGGTGAGCGTATATCCTAGTTTGGTTAACTGAGGACATTCCTGGTTTATGCCTATTTTTCTCAAGCTCCATCTAGTCCTGCCCACTTGTACTCTCAAAAGTGTCCTAGTTGGGATGTAAAATGATCACCCATATATTCCTCTTCCTGAGCCTCATAATTTGCATCTTTCCCACTTTTGGAAAACTCTCCCTGGTTACCTCCCATTTGGTCAATTACCGTTTGTGGTGAAGCGCTGGCATTCCTCAGGGGACATGCCTGGTTTGTAGGCTGCATCCACATAACCGTAGATATAAGTGCTGCCAGAGCCACCGATGGCAAAGGGCTGTCGAATCAACATTCCTTCCAGGGTTGCATATACCTGTTGGGGGCACCTTCAGGTCAGACTAAAGAAGCATCCACTCTTTTCTTCTCACTGAGATTAACAAGTGGCTTCTCCATTCTGTAATGAAGCCCTAGTACCTCATACCCCAACAGCTGAGACTGCACTATGCTCTTAGGGGCAATGTCATTGGAGCTTATTGCTTGAATGATATACAATCGTCATCTCCCTTTATGGGGAAGTGGGTTGGGAGGGACTCACTTGGCCTCCTTCACGTTGGTCCCAGCCGGCTACCATGAGATGCGCAGACAGGTCCTCCCGATATTTATAGGTGATATTTTTCACCACGTGTGCAGCAGCCATAACAAGGGGAGATTCTTCCAGTTCCATCCTAAAGGAATTGTTAGGAATAGGAATTGATATAATTTCCTGAAGTTCTTCCTCCTGTGCCATCACCACTATCCCTGCCAAGTGACACCTGACATCTATAGCTGCAATAGTTCAAACTCCAGCTTAAGTTTTGTGCCACTAATTGGTAAGAAGTGTTCAACTGACCATGCCTATCCTCCAATCACATGACTCCCTTTATGTGTAAGGACTCTACCCTTGTGGGTAAGGCCAGATAAGCTTTATTTCTACCCCAATGACCTTGATTTTTCATACAGTAACTTTGCCTGGGTGGTACAAATGGTTAAGCACTCAATTACTAGCCCAAAGTTTGGTGGTTTGAACCCATCCAATAACACTTTGGAAGAAAGCCCTGGTAATCTGCTTCTGAAAGGCCACAGCTTTGAAAATCCTATGAGAAACATTTATACTGAGACACCCATGGGGCTACCATGAGTTGGAACTGACTAGAAGACAACTAACAATAACAATTTTGGCTGGGTCGTACAGCCAGTTAATGTACTCAGATGCTAAGTCAAAGCCTGCAGTTTGAGTTCACCCAGAGGTGCCTTGTAAGAAAATCTTGGTGATCTACTTCTGAAAGATCAGCCACTGAAAACCCAATAGAGCACAGCTCTGCTCTGACACCGTGGGGTTGCCATGAGTCAGAGCTGACTTGATTGCACCTGGAAAGACTTTGCTTGATATTATGGTGGAACTACATCATGTTCTTCCTCATTATTTGTATCAGTATAGCAATTCACAGTCTTTGCATATGTCATTTGATGCTCAGAATAATCATGCTTGTGTAATACAATTACTCAGGTACCTGGGAACAACTTTCTAAGTACCAAGGAACATGATGAGCATTAGGGAAGCCTCCACACGTACAATCTGAGTACGAAACAAGACTCATGCAAAGGGCGAAGAGGGATACAGGACTGAGCGTGTCAAGGGCTAGGTATGGAGCCCCACCTCTTCCCCATACCCACGTCCTCTGAGTAAGGTTTCATGTTGGGGCACTGACTGGGGCAGATCTGCCCAGAGACAGGTGACAAAAGAGGCTGGCCCTGAAAGATAGGGTAGGCACTCTTATCCCCACTTTATAGATACAGAAATGGGCTTAGAGAGATTTAAGTGCTAGTTCAAAACTAACAAAAGCCGGGACCAGAACAAATACTTTTCACTTCTCAACGCAGTTCTCCTGGGGCAGGACACATGGTACAGGGGTTTGTGGGATGGAGGAGCTCTAGTGGGTGCGGAGCCAGCACCCGGTGCCAGGGGGGATGCATACCCGTGAAGCTCCAGCTGGTACGCAGCCATGTCTGCTATGGCCTGAGCGTCTGCCGCGGAGCCGGAGAGAGCACAGTAGATGTGTTGGTGCAAGGGGGCCAGCTTGTCAAACACTCGGTTCACCACTGCTTGTCTGCCAGCAGGAGTAAAACAGTCATCAACGTGAGGGCTGGCAGAGATTCTTGACGTTATACCCAGCACTTGTGGAATTCATTTGACAAGAGAAGAGCCATAGGGGGCATGAAATTTAATGCTCAGGTGAAAGCAGAAAGAAAAAAAATATCAATCACAGCTAAACTGCTGCAAATAGTAATCAAAATTAGATTTATTTTCAGGATAAAATGTATAGCAAAATTAAAAATACTTAGTTGAAAAGTTAAGAAAGAGATTCCTCTGATATATATATTTATATATTCATATATATATATTTCTTTGCTATTAACCATTCTGAGGGCATTTAGTGTTCTATGGGGTATAATGCAGGCAATATAGATCTAGTCTCATGCATTCATTTTGCATGTGAAGAAACTGTGACCAGGGGTGAGAAAGAGACAAAATTAGTTCAACACATGATAAAGGAGAAACCAGAATACTGGGTCGGCAGCACTGTCTCTTCTGTACCTAATCACAGATGGAAAGAGGGCCCTGCCTGTCCCTGTCTCAGGTCCTATTCCTTTATATTAATCCCTGTTCACTGCCAAGATAGGTCACAGAAATGTTCAGACCCCAGATCCTACTTTATGGTTTGAGAGACCCACTCATACACCCACTCTCTTATGATCATGACTTCTTCCTGAAAGGTCAACTCCATTATCCCCAAAGCTCCATCCAGTCTGTCCATTTTTTCATGAATGGGAAAGAAAAATGTATGTTTGGGGCCATTTGTTTCCTTTGAAAGCCATACACCTTCATTGGTACTTACCCTGCAGACACCCGGGAATCAGAACCAACAATGACGCCCCCGTCAAACTCCACTGCCATGATGGTTGTCTGCAGAGACACACAGAGTGGAATATCAAAACAGGAAGGGCCTTGAATCTCACATGCTATAGATGAGGAAACACTCCCAGAGGACGGAAATGAATGGCTCAAGGTCACACAGAAATTCCAGCCAGAGCTGACTCCCAGTACAGGGATTTGTCTCCATTTTTGCTCTCTATTATTTCACCCGGTTGCAAGGCAATGACAAAGTCTAGCTGTAGTATAATACAGGAAGAATGGCACCCATAAACCCCAACTTCCTTAAGTGGAATCCTTACTCTAAAGACAGAAGTGGGGGGGAGGGGCGTGAGGCTCCTACAGGCAGAAGTGCTCCCTTTGAAGAGAGGGCTCGTATAAGTACGACTGAAGTAGCTCCACAAGTGAGTTTTCTGCATTGTATGTTCTTGTTGCATGTGCCAGTGTGTGCAGATATGCTACAAACCAAACACAGAGCAAGCTACTATGAATCTGAGAAGAAAGGTCTTTCTTTTCTTTGCAAGGATGCAAATCCTCCACCCTTCAATTCTACTTAGTCAGGCGTGAGTACTTTTAGTTTACTGTACAATGGTAAGCATTGGCCAACGGTTAGCAGAGCTGGGTTAGTAAAGGAGGAAAGCAGCGGAGAATGTGAGCGACACATTTAAAATGAAAGTTTTTACCTAAAGAGTTTCAGATCAGGAGGAAGCAGATTTCTTAAGCAGTCAGGGTCTGCACCAAGAAAGTTTAGGACTGGAGAGTTTGAGTTGACTTTCCCAGGTCAGAAAAGAACAAAGAGTGAAGGAGGGTCAAGTTACCACCTGTCACTCTACTTCTGCTGAGATGGTTTGGTTCAGATCAGGGAATGGAGTCACGGAGAAGGCAAGAGCCTCATCTAAAGCTATGCAGGATTAAGAGCAGACCTATTAACTCAGGTCTAACTCCTGTTTCTTCTTCTGATTTCTATTTCCTTCTTCCATTGCTCATTCAGCAGTAAAGGGAGTTTTTGTAACCTGAAAATGGTTTATCTGCTACTTATCTCACTGTCCCAGAGATACTTGGGCCCTCAGGAATACTGATCTGAATGTGCTTTCTGACCATTGATTTACTGTGAATAGAAGTGCCAGAGGATAACAGGAACGGATGATCACCGAGGGCAAAAAAACGACATGGGGAAAAGAGAACCCAGAAGACAGAGAGACCCCCTCCCTAAACTGACTCGTGACCAGAAGAACCGGATGGTGCCCAGCCACCACCAGTGATCACCACGATGGAGCTCACAAAGTTGAGTCTCACTGGCAACCAGAGAATAAATAGGGGTGCACCCTGGGATCTCCAATAAAAGACCACAGTTGATTGTCCGGGAGCTTCGGGGTTCCCCTGGGAGCATGGCCCCTGGCCCTGATGCTGCCCCTGCCCATAAATCATAATGAAGGTCAATTTTTTGGACAGCAATGGATTGGACTTGGTGATGCAGAGTGACCGTATCTTGTGGGAATTTTATGGTTCTATGCATCTAGAGGATGTCGTCCTGCTGACTTCTTGCTGGAGGAAGGCGAGTGGGTGGAGAAGAGGGGATAGAAGGCTGTTGGGAGGATAGAACATGTATGGAGCAGAGAGGAGGGGTGTGCTGTCACCGGGTAAGGAGAGCAGTGGGAGCTGCATATAGGTGAGCATGCAAATTCATATGGGAATGTACATTTTCATTCAATCATAATAAAAAAAATTAAAAAGAAGTGCCAGAGGATAGAAGCGATCCATCCTAAGGTTTTCACTCTGTAAGATACCTGCTTCCAAATCAAGAGTGGCGGCAACAGTCTGGGAGCAAAAGCTGCCACCTGTCCCAGTCTGGGAAAAGTCCTCAAACAAGCATGCAGGAGCGGGCAGGGAAGACACAGGAAAGGGAGCAAGGCAGCACTCGGAGCAAGTGGGAACCTTCCTGGCCAAGCTAGAGAAGAACACCACTGGCTCACATACCAAAAAGCAAACGCATTGCGGTCCAGTCGATTCCAACGCAGCGACCCTATAGACAGAGTAGAACTGCCCCATAGAGTTTCCAAGGTATGCCTGGCGGATTTCAACTACCGATCTTTCGGTTAGCAGCCATAGCACCTAACCGCTAGCTAGGCCATCAGGGTTTCAACTGACTCACACAACCTACCCCCTCCATCAGTGCTCTGGCTATGAGTTACTTAGGGACCAGTGTATCAGAGGTCTGTGCGACAGCTGATCTCAGTCAGCGCCCATATTCTGTTCTAAGTGTTGCCCAGCTTCACCTAGAACACACTTCCTCATCTCTGCACCGTCCGGAAACCCAGCTGCTAACCAAAAGGTCAGCAGTTTGAATCCAACAAGTGCTCCTTGGAAACACTATGGGGCAGTTTTTCTCTGTCCTACAGGGTCGCTCAGAATCAGAATTGACTCGATGGCAATGGGTTTGGCTTGGCAGGAGTTTTGCACTGTCCCCCCCCTCTCGATTTAATCAGCCCCCTGTCTAGATAAGAGTGAAAGCGAAAGCGCCTTCCTTAGAGCAGCTTCCCCGTGACGATTCCAGCTAAGAGCTAAAGCATACCTTCTCCACATGACCGGGCCCCATCCCTTCGCAGTCCCCCCAGGAGACCACCTTCAGAACAGAAACACCCCATGTTCACTGTGGGGTGCAAGCGCTGCTGCAACCAGCCACCTCCCCACACTTCTGTTAATCTTCTCATTCGCTTCGCGGCACTTTCCAGGTCTCTCCTGCCCATCGACCTCCTCTAGCCCTCAAGCCCAGATTCGTTACCCCAGTGTGGACTTCTCCGGCCCCGGGGAGGTCCCAGAATGGTGCCTCCGTGCGCAGCATCCCGGCTTGCGGTCGCGCGCCGCTGCTGCTGGATCTCTGGCTTCTGACTCCGGGCGGCGTGCGGCGCGTTGCCGGCAGCCCCGCCCCTTCCCGATGTCCGCCAGGGGGCGCCGGTGTCCCCTCTGGGAGGCTTGGCTCCGGAGGCTAACCTGTGCGGGGCAAGTCTGCCCGGAGACAGGTGACGGAAGAGCTCAGCCCTGCAGTCGGGGCGGCACAGCCCGGGCAGAGGGATCCCGCTGGACGAGTCTGGAGGGGAGGAAAGGGTATGCATGATGACGGGACACTAGAATTGCTGCTCAGAACCGCAGAACTGATTTCAACGCCAGTTCCCCAAACAGACCGGGCTGGCCGCGTTTGGCAGGGGGCGGGCCCAGCGGGCTGGCGGCCGCTTTCGGTTTCTCCTTCCTCTAAACTGCTTTTCTTCTCGCCCGCGCTCCGGTGGCTGCAGGCTGTCTGGGCTTTCCCGGAGCCCCGCCCCGGGCCGGCCCTGCCACCTCCCCACCCTGCTGTCTCAGCGCCGGCTCGGTCACAGAGTCCCACACAATTGGATCCACAGGGAACATCAGAGGATCAAAGCCAGGAAGGGATCCGGGGACGGTGCCTGCTCGTCCATGGCCAGCTCAGGGTCACCTGTTCCTGGCGGGTGCCTCAGGCTCTCAGGAGCTTGCGGCGCGTGGCTGGGAGCGACGCTGCTGCTTTTCGTGGACTGGGTGCTGCTGCGGCGAGCGCTGCTCGGCATAGTCACCTTGCTGGTTCCCGCGGCGCCGCCGCTGCTCCGGCTCTGGGCAGTGGGCCTGAGCCGCTGGGCGGTGCTGTGGCTGGTGGCGCGCGGGATTCTCACGGCCACCGCTGCCAACTCCCAGGACAAAAGGGCACCGGGCCAGAGCTGGCTGGCTGCTTTGAAGCCTCTGGCGGCTGCGCTGGGCTTAGCCCTGCCGGGACTTGCCTTGTTTCGAGAACTGGGCTCATGGGGAGTCCCCAGCAACGCTGACAGCGCTAAACTGCTGCATGGAGCAAGTCGCCTGGACGCCTTCGTTCTCAACTATGCCGCGGCGTTGCCTGCAGCCCTTCTGTGGTACAAACTCGAGAGCCTATGGGCGCAAGGCTGGGACTTTGGAGACGTAGTGAGTCGATTGCTACGCTGTATAGGCCCAGAGATACGCCGTTACCCGCTGGTTCTGGTCCTGTTGTTGTTTTCCTGTCTCGGTAAGGTGGGAGAGGAGGGTAGGACAAAAGAGGACTGGGTAGGAATCAAGAGTCATGGTCAGCGAGGCGGGGTAGTGCTGGTTCTGGGAAATCTAGAAGAGGCACAAGGTGATCCAGTTTAGGGAGACCACTCTGGTGTGGAGAAAAGAGCCCTGGACTGGGTGGGAGAGAGGAGTCATGGACTTCACTCCTGCCCCAGACTTCGCTTGGACACCTTGGGCAAGTCTTTTTCTCCGGGGTAACAGCATCTTCATCTGTAACACGAGAGTATTTTACCCCATGATCTGGAGGCTTCCCGTTTAAACTGCTGAAAGCTCTTGTGAGTTGCATGGCTTCCTGTTCAATCCTCCTGGGCTCTTGGCTCCAGCATCTTCTTTCTACTCCTGTCCTCCAGGATAATGGTGAGGGTGAAAGAGGACATGATGGGCACAGTCTGATAGGAGGTGACATGCTTTGACCTAAAAACTGTGACTGACGGAGTTCTCCTCTTTCACCCAGGGGAGATGGCCATTCCATTCTTCACCGGCCGCCTTGCCGACTGGATTCTACAAGATGGGGCGGCTCCTGCCTTCACCCGAAACATAACTTTCATGTCCCTTCTCACCGTAGCCAGGTCTGGAGCTAAGGATGGAATGCTGAGATTGGTGCACCTTAGGGAAATAAGGAATAGGAATTGGGGCTGTGCTCCAAAGTTCACTTCTGTGGGGATATGTGGGACCTTCTCTCTTAATCCCCCCACCACTCACCCTGATCCCTTTTCTCCTTTTCTTTTCTAGTGCAGTGCTGGAATTCCTGGGTGATGGGATGTATAACAGCACCATGAGCCGCGCACACAGCCGCTTGCAGGGAGATGTGTTTCAGGCTGTCCTCCGCCAAGAAACAGAGTTTTTCCAAAAAAACCCAACAGGTTTCTGACAAGCTCTTTCTTTGTAGATCCACATATTCTTTACAGCTCCATACATTCTCTTTTATTTATAATTTGACCTCTCCTTTGGTTTCTTGTTTTTATACACACAGTGTTATTTCTTATTCTCGGTATACCTCCAGGCTAAACAACAGTTGTTCTTTTTCCCTTCCATAAAACATAGTTTTTCCGTAAGTCTATCCCTATATATCATTAAATAAAAATGATAGAATTTCAAACCTGGATATTTTAAGGCCATAGAGTTCTAATGCCTGATTTTTTAGAGAGGGAAACTGAAAGCCTAGACCCCAAATGCTGCAAATTGCATGGTCACCTAATGGGTTGAGAAAAGCTTGGGGAAAGAACCCTAGTCTGTTGATTCCCAGTGTAGTACTTGTTACAGGCACTGTTTCTTCCTTTCTATCTTCATTATGCAACCAGCTGAAAGCCTTTATGCCTAGGTGTATATCCTGGGATACACACATTCTTTAAGGAACAGAAATCTCTCGGAGAAATAGCGATTTACACAGGCATTAAATTCCTCACAGTTAAAATGAAGGTCTTTAGCCAGGCTTCTTAGATCTAATACACACTCTCCCTGCAGTGAGATTCTCAAATGTTCCTGCACTCCTACATGACCTTATTTGCTCCCCGCTTCCTTAAAACACCATGTTGACACCCCTACTCCTGGCACCCTGGGTTGTTATTAGTGCCTCTCAACAACTGGAACCCATCTTATTCATTTTGCATTCTTGTCCCCAACCTCTGGCAGGTGACATCACGTCTCGGGTAACAGATGACACGTCTACCCTGAGTGAATCTCTGAGTGATAAGCTGAACCTGTTGATGTGGTACCTCGTGCGGGGGCTGTGTCTCTTGGCACTCATGCTCTGGGAGTCATTGTCCCTCACCATGGTCACCCTGGTCGCCCTGCCTCTACTTTTCATTCTGCCTAAGAAGCTGGGAAAATGGCATCAGGTATGTTCAGAAAGTTGGCTCAACCTATATGGATCCTTTGTCTCCCAGACTTGGAAGGCTCAGTTTCTTTCAGGTTTCTTGCAGTACAACTTTTATGGTGCCCTCAACTGATGTCTCCACATTCGGGGAACTCGTTGTCTCTGTCGTCTGTGTCTCTAAATTTCTCATCATTGATTTTCATAGTCGCTTTATGTCTTCTCTTCTAACTTCTGTGTACCACATGTGCTTAACAATGTGACTCTCAGCCCCTTAAAAGTTATGACCTCCCTGTGTATCTATCTACCATCAAACGGCTATGCCTGTGTCTTAGTCTTTTCTTATTTGTCTTTCTGCCTCTTCTTGCCTTTAATCTCCAACCAGAGAACGCAGGTATTTGTGTCTCTTCTGGCTTTCTAACCCTGTGGGACATCTCGTTTTCATGTATCCACAGTCGCTGGCAGTAGATGTGCAGAAATCTCTAGCAGAGGCCAGCCAGGTGGCCATTGAGGCCTTGTCAGCTATGTCTACAGTCAGGAGCTTTGCCAACGAGGAGGGTGAGGCCCGGAAGTTTAGGCAAAAGCTGCAGAAAGTGAAGACACTCAACAAGCAAGAGGCACTGGCCTATGCAGTCAGCTTCTGGACTAACAGTGTGAGTATGTAGAGATGACTGCCCATTCCTTTATCCCTGAGATGACTAAACAGCATTCCTTTTCCCATGATCTTGCTCCCAAATCTTCTTCCACTGGAATATGGCTGGTTTAACAACCTGGTGCTCAGTTACCCTGCTTGTTATCCTTAACCCTCTGCACTCTTTTTAGGGATTCTAGATGACTTCTTTTTATTATGGTACCCTAAATCCTCTCAACTTCCTTTTTTAGGGAGTTGTGTCTTCCAGTTATTGAGCCTTTCTTTGCTCCTCAAGGGAAGCTCAGAAACAAGGAACCCCCCCCAAACAAAACCTGGTGCTGTTAATTTGAGGCTGACTCATAACAACCCTATAGGACAGAGTAGAACTGCCCCATAGAATTTCCAAGGAGGACCTGGTGGATTTGAACTACTGGCTGTTTGGTTAGCACTCAAAGCACTTAACCACTATGCTACCAGGGTTTCCAAGGGAAGCCCAGGAAGCCATAAGTCCTTTCACTTGGGCCTGTGTCCTGCTGGGGTAGTGTGGATGTACTAGTGAGAGAGGGGAATAATGGAAGCCAGGGATGAGGGGCATCTGATATAACAGAAAGAGAACTAGACCAGCAGCCACAAATTCCTGTTTCAGTGTTGCCATTTACTAGCTCTGTGGCCGTGGGCAAGTAACTCACCATCTCTGAGACTGTTTACTCACTTTAAAAAATAGAGGTGACAACGGCCTTCTTTATAGGGCCCATGAAAGCCTGTTGTGAAGAGTAAAATGCTAACCCAAACAAAGGTGATGATGGTCATGTTGATAATGATTGCATGGCATCCCTCTATTTCTTTCATCTTCTCTATCTATTGAGGTGGCTACCATTACTTGGGGGAAAGGGACTTGATATCTCCTTGTTGCTAAGAACTCTGGTTCTTTATGTCCTCTCTTGTATCTTGCTGCATAATACCTTTTCTATGTGCTCTGTCCACAGATCTCAGGGATGTTGCTGAAGGTGGGAATCCTGTATGTTGGCGGGCAGCTGGTGACAAGTGGGACTGTCAGCAGCGGGAACCTTGTTGCATTTGTTCTCTACGAGATGCAGTTTACTACAGCTATTGAAGTGAGGTCCCTCCAGTTTCACTGTCATGTGTTTCCCTTCCCCCACTGCATGACCATGCCTTTCGTTCTTTACCTTCCTAGTATAACCTCAGCAAGCAGATTAGATCTCTCCTCCTCATTATTCATATCTCCCCTCCAGGTTTTGCTGTCTACCTACCCTCATGTGCAGAAGGCTGTGGGCTCCTCAGAGAAGATATTTGAGTACCTGGACCGGACTCCTTGCTGCCCAGCCAGTGGTTCTTTGGCTTCCTTAAACTTGGAAGGCAATGTCCAGTTCGAGGATGTCTCCTTTGCCTACCCAACTCAGCCGGATGTCCCAGTGCTGAAGGTACAGCATGCCGATGCCTGTGTGCCATCATCTTCATTCTCTACTCTGCCATCTTAATTTTTTTTCCTGCCCTCAGCCTATGAAGCACAGATCTTTCCTAAGCCTTCAAAGGCAAAGATAAGTATCATCTACTCTACAAAGCTTTTCCCAAACACAAGAAACAGTTTGGGGTTCCAAGGAGAGTAGATGAGCTCAGAGACAAAGCTCTTGCATCTTAAAGAATTGCTGCAGCAAACTCTGTGTCTCTATTATGTCTTTTTTATTTTCACAGTGGAAAGGGACATTTTTTTCTGTTCTTGGATGGTATCTGACATCAAGTGTGTTCCATAGGGGTGCTTACTCTGCCTTGTTTTCTGTCTCTGTTCTTTGGAAGGTTGTTATGTTTTCCCATTTTTCTCCTTTTTCCTCTGGGGTAAGACATCATGTTATGTAACAAGAAAATGATAGTCCCGAGGTTAGTGGCTGCAGTCTGTCTCTCATTGTGTGACTCTCTGGTTTTTAGGGGCTGACGTTTACCCTTAGTCCTGGTAAGGTGACTGCATTGGTGGGGCCCAATGGGTCTGGGAAGAGCACAGTGGCTGCCTTGCTGCAGAATCTGTACCAGCCCACAGGGGGCCAGCTGCTGCTGGATGGGAAGCCCCTTCCTGAATATGAACACCGCTACCTGCACAAACAGGTGAGTACAAAGGTGGCGGAGACAGAATGGGAAGCATCAAAACAAGAAGAGCATTCTCACTGAGTATTCTGAAAGGAGGGTTAGTGAAAGATAGACGACTTTGGGTAGTGACAGGGGTGTCACCAGGAGAGAAGGTGTATGACATTATAATATAATCTTTTTTTAAAAAACTTTTATTTAATATGACTGAGTGACAATGTACATTCCCGTGTAAATTTATATGCCCACCTGTATGCAGCTTCCACTGCTCTCCCTGTCCAGTGACAGCACACTATTCCTCTCTGCTCCATACATGTCTCATCCTCCCAACAACCTCCTTTCCCCTCCTCTCCACCACTCTCCTTCCTCCAGCCAAAGGTCAGCAGGATGATATCCTATAGATGTATAGAACCATAAAGTGCATCCAATATATGGTCACTCTGCATTGCCAAGTCCGATCCATTCCTGTCCAAAGAGTGGATCTTCGTTATGACTTATGGTTAAGGGCAGCATCAGGGCCGGGGGGCGTGCTCTCAGGGGAACCCCGAAACCGCTGGACCATCAATTGAGGTCTTTTAGTGGAGATCTCAGGATGCACCCCTTTTTATTTTTGTGTTGCCAGTGAGACTCCCCTCTGTGAGTTCCATCGTGGCTATCACTGGTGGTGGCCGGGCACCATCCGGTTCTTCCAGTCCCAAGTCGATGTAGGCACCCACTGATGCGGGTCTCTCTGTCTTGTAGGTTGTCTTTACCCCATGTCATTTTGGCCCTCGGTGAGCATCCATTCCTGCTGAGTTGGGACCATTTGCTGTGTCCTCGGATGGCAGCTTGGCAGCTTTTAAGACCCCAGACGCCACTCACCAATGTGGGGTGCAGAGAGCCCTCTTAGCAAAATTGGCGTCGATTTCGCCTAAGAGCATGGTCCCCTGCCCTCTGCCCCAGCTACTCTGTCCTTGCAATGTTGGGTTAAGATGGAAGGAGTACTCAAGTTATGCTGAAGTCCACTTGATGTTGTTCTTGTTTCTAATGTGTGCTATCACCGATTTCTCCCAACCAGATTTCTAGCAACTATCTAAACTAAACCCTCCCCCTGCCCTCCCTCCCTCCCCTCCCTTGCAGCTGTCAAAGAGTCTTTTCTTCTATACACAAGTCTGTTTTGGAGATCTTATCGTAGAGGTCTCATACAGTGTTTGTCCCTTTGTCGCTGACTACTTTCACTCAATATAATGTCTTCCAGTTGAAACCAGGTTATGAGATGTTTCCTGGAATCATCGTTATTCTTTATCATTGCATAGTGCTCCATTGAGTATGTGTACCACAGTTTACCTATCCATTCTTCTGTTGTTGGGCATCTGGGTTGTAATATAATCTTAATAAGGATTTTGGGTCTTCAGTCCTAAGATAAGAAATGCACATGCATTTTTTGTTCTGAATATCGTATTTTATTCCAGGTGGCTTCAGTGGGACAAGAGCCACAGCTATTTGGAAGAAGTTTTCAAGAAAATATTGCCTATGGCATGATCCAGGAGCCAGATATGGAGGCAATTATAGCTGCTGCAAAAGAATCTGGAGCCCATACCTTCATCTCTGGATTCCCGCAGGGTTACAACACAGGTAATCTCTGCGTTCATCTCCTGACCTTTATTGACACCCCAGTAATCATCTTCAGTCTTCAGTTTGAAGTTCAGCAATATCCTATCTCTATAGCTCCCTCATTCTCGGAACTCCATTTACCTTCCCCAAACCTCTTCTATTTAGATGCATCTGTCCATCCTTGGGATGGGTGTGTGTGCATACTTGCATACGTGCACACACCTTGTTATTCAGCTCTCACCTTGGCTCTTGTCTCTGCAGAAGTAGGCGAGGGTGGGGGCCAGTTATCAGGAGGTCAGCGACAGGCAGTGGCCTTGGCCCGAGCATTGATCCGGAAACCACGTGTACTTATCCTGGATGACGCCACCAGTGCCCTGGATGCAGACAATCAGTCACGGGTGAGAGTCACCCTCTCAGTACCTGTATCCCACCCAGTCTTTCTTCCTTTACTCAAGCTGTGTGTTAGTCATACAAACATCATTATTATGTAAACCAGTCCTGCGATTTTCTTAGCCCTCTTAGCTTTTCCAGATCACCCCATTCCTGTTAGCCTCTTCTCAGGGCATGTAGAAGCAGTTAAAAGAGACTATCAACTGATGCTGAATCTCTGAAACCAAGAATAAGAAAAAACTATCTTAATAATACTAAACCTTGGTGGCATGGTGCTTAAGTGCTACAGCTGTTAACCAAAATGTCAGCAGTTCAAATCTGCCAGGTGCTCCTTGGAAACTCTATGGAGTGGGTTCTGCTCTGTCCTGTAGGGTCACTATGAGTCAGAATCAACTCGATGGCAATGGGTTTGTTTTTTTTGGTTACTAATATTCAATAAAATTAATTGAACTTTTAGTAGGTGCCGGAAATGGTACTAGGCTCTTTATACATGTTATCTGACTCATTTATTTATCATAAATCATTGTGATCTGGATGTTGTTATCCTCATTATACACAAATGACAAAATGGAGGCTGAGGAAGTTTGAATAAACTGTTCAAGGTCATACTGCAGTTGAGCAGCAGAACCTTGGCCTAAGATTCAGGTCTGCTTCACTTAAATGCTCATGCTCTTTACCACTAAATTCTATTTCCTTAAAATAGAATGTAAAAACTCCCAGTTCGTAGTTGGAGGAGGAGTTAGTTACTCTTCTCCTATGGGCTTCACTGTAGAGCTTTCTTAATTTTATCCCATTTTTATCACTTCATGTAAATATTCCTTAACAAAACAAAGATTTGTAAGAGAAACGCTCAGAACAGAAATTTTCAAGTCTTCTCGGGGGTTGTTGACAGAGGCGGCAGTGATCTGCTGAGGTTTATCTCAGCCCTGAAAACATGGCTCTGACAGGATCGATGTTTTTTCTCAGGTGGAGCAGCTTTTGTACGATAGCCCCCATCGGTACTCTCGATCCGTGCTTCTCATCACTCAGCGTCTAAGCTTGGTGGAGCGGGCTGACCAAATCCTCTTTCTGGAGGGAGGTACCATCTGTGAGACAGGAACCCACCAGCAGCTCATGGAGAACAGCGGACGTTACTGGGACATGGTGCAGGCCCCCGGGGGACCAGGTGCTTCAGAATGAGAGACTTCGTGGGCCGGCACACTCCACCTTTCCTTTTTTTGTCCTCCTCGGAAAGGTGAAGAATTTAGGAACGAAGTAGAATTTATTAGCAGCAGAGAAAGCAGGTGCTTTTAGGATTTACATCCTAAAATGTAACCTCTTTGATGATGCCTGAAGTTCTGCCCTGAGTGTTAACCTGGTTTTCTGTCCAAGCTCTTCTTGATAATGCCATGGGTACGAGGGTTATGAGTCCTTGTGTCACTGGGCTTAGACCCAGATGTGGATAGCACTATGAAAATGAGCTCCTTTCCAATACAACCAAGAATATTACGTGGGCCTATAAACTGTGGGTTCTTGATATTTATAATAAAATGGTATTTTATACTGTGGGGTTTCTGGTGTGTTTCTGGTGCAGCTAATGACTCAACAGCTTTTGCAGTGCACTTTCAAGGGTCCTCTTGTCTCCTTTCTTTAGTCTTCTCCATGTTTCACAGCCCTACATGCACTACCTTCTCCCTCAAGTTTTCTGTTTCTTAGGCTGCCCTCCCTGCCCTCCCAATAAGAGGGTCAGAAGTCCAGACAGCACCCTTTGAGTACCAGCAGCTGCAGCTCAGAACCGTGGACTTCCTGAGGTGGAAGGTGGAGGGCCAGCCAGGCCTCACCCTTCTTCACCATCTCCCACGGTCTGGTGGTCCTTTCCTGAAGGGCTCACTGGCTCTGGTCATCTCAGAGCAGGGCTGTGGTTGTTTCTGTACACTTTCCATTCAGAGAGGGGCAGGGCCTTGTGACGTTGATAGTTGCTGGGCAGATTAGGTCTACACAATTTGTCAGGAGAGGCGGAGTTTAGAGGCGCTAATTCACCAGGGCTCAGCCAAGGATGAGCTACGGGACGAGGGGCTGGCAAAAGGGGCACATTTCTGTGGGTGGCTTCAGGTTAGAGAGATCGTTAAACAAAGAGGCGCCCTAAGAAGGCCACCTCGAGAGATTCAGAGATCGCGCCCTCTCCCTGGCACACCCATTTCCCCTATACACTTGACTGCTGCTGGTTGCCCTAGGACCAGTTCTGAAGACCCAACCCCATGTACTCCTACCTTTACTCTACTCTGTGAAACGATGCTTTTAGGAGTTCCTTCCTTACATGAAGCTGCTCTGGGCCGGTCTGCAGACTTCCACTTTTCCGGTCGAGGATATGCCGTTAGAGGATACAACCCTGCCCAGTCCTTAACTGTTTCCAGAAGATGCCAGCCTGTAGGTACCTCCTCCGGTAACCCCTTGCCTCTCCCTCCCCTTCTTCCACTACCCACTGATCCCTCAACCTCCATTAAGTTGGAGCAGAGACACTTGTTTCCAACATTATGTTACTGGCTCCCAGACACCCACAATCTCTTCTCGGAAAGGGCAGGGGGGTAAAAAAACTCTGGTTCCCTCCCCTTCGGACTGAGGCTTTCGCTTTCACTTCCTCCGCCGAGAGCCGACAGATCTCCGGTGCCGGCGATCATGGCGCTCCTGGAGGTGTGCAAAGTCCTCGGAGGGGAGGATGAAGACTGGGCTCTCCCCGGCGTCGGAAGAAGGCACCGCTCAGACCCGGCCCACTACAGTTTCTCTGCGCGATCTCCGGAGCTCGCCCTCCCCCGGGGGATGCAGGTTATGTCTGGTTGGGCGCCTGGAGGGGATGCGGGGAAGAGAGCTCAGAAAAACGGAGGGGCTGCGGTGGGACTGCCCCTCCCAGGGCTTGGGGCACAGGCGGCCGTCCTTTATGCCCACAGGGCAACATCCAGTCTCCAACCTTTGGAAGAAGTCACGTAGGGCTGGGGGAGGGGGCGGTGGTAGGGGACTGGGCTGATGGCCTGAGAGTTTGGAAGTGCAGGTTAGAGTATGGACCAAGCCTAGGAGGTGACTTGTGGGCCCCCAGCGGAAAAAAAGGCTCCTTGCTCTTCTTCCAGTGCGCACAAATCACAACATCTTTTTCACGGCCTTATCATATTTATGGTGATAGAGGGCTGTGCAATGTCTTGGAAAACTTCGAATTTTGGCGGCTTGCCTGGCCTAGACTCAGCAACCCATTGTTGTGTGATTTGAATCAGTCTCAGTCCCAGCCCCTTCTTCTGTAAAATGGAGAAGCTATTATAATAGCTAAAAGAGCTGTGAGTGGGGAAAAACATTAAAGTCACTGTTAGTCCTTAGTTACAGTAGCATATGTTTGCTTGCATTTCTCTTGTGCTGAAAAATGGAAAAGGTTGGTGCCACGTGCTTCTCCCTGTCCTTCTCCTAAGCCATTTCCTCCTGATGTTTGGTTATCAAGTGCTGCAGTCGTGGATGGTTGGTGAACTTTTCCCTATCTCCTCACCTCCATGCTCTCTAAAACTCTTTCCTGGAGGCTCCTTCCATGAAGTTTTCATGCCCCTTTCTCAACTCTTTTCTCTTACCAGCCAGCTGAATTCTTCCAGTCTCTGGGTAGGGACAGAGAAAGGAATGTTCAGATTGAGATGGCCCACGGCACCACCACCCTGGCCTTCAAGTTCCAACACGGAGTGATTGTGGCAGTGGATTCCCGGGCTTCTGCTGGGAATTACATTGGTGAGTGTGTGTGTGTCCCAGTGGGCAGTCTCGGGAGCTGGGCTGTCTTCTCAGCAGGAGCCTAATACCTGCATCAAAGCAGAAACGGACAGTGATTCAGGACATACAGGGAGAGATGGGGGGGGGGTCATCATTCCTTTCTCAAAAATCCATCTTCTTCCAGACACCATAAAGGTGAACAAGGTCATTGAAATTAATCCTTACCTGCTTGGCACCATGTCTGGCAGTGCAGCTGACTGCCAGTACTGGGAGCGTCTGCTGGCCAAGGAGTGCAGGTAAGCAAGGCTTCGATCCCTGGATGCCCCAGGTCACTGCTCCTCATTCTTTCCTGTTTCTTCCTAGTGCTAATAATAGTATTTCACCCACCCCCCATCTCAGCCAGATAATCTGCACAGTTATTTACCACTGACACCATCAACCATGATGGGAGGAATCATTTAAGATCACTTTTTGTAAACCCAAACCTAACCTGTTGCTGTTGAGTCATTCTGACTTATAGCAACCCTATAGGATGGGGTAGAACTGCCCCACAAGGCTTCTTTCCAAGGACTACTTAATGGATTGGGACTGCCAAACTTTGGGTTAACAGATATAGTTCTTAACCACTATACCATCAAAGTTTCCGTTTATGTTTTAGGTACTTTAAATTCCAAATCTCTCCCTGATCCTTATATCATACAAAACAATTCCTTTCAGATGCTTATCTCTTGAATCATGTTTTTGCCCTGTCAGATGGGTCACTGAGAGAGCTAACCTTCCTCTACCATCTGTAAGTTCTCCCTGTTGTCCTCACTAAGGCTGTACTACCTGAGGAATGGGGAGCGCATCTCAGTGTCGGCAGCCTCCAAACTGCTCTCCAACATGATGTGCCAGTACCGGGGCATGGGCCTCTCCATGGGCAGCATGATCTGTGGCTGGGACAAGAAGGTGGGTACTCTTCATTCCCCGTGATCCCACCATGGGTGAGAGATCTTCCCCCCTTTAAGCACCCCCATTCCTCTTCTATAAACTCCATGCCATGTAAAACACATGGTTACAGAACTGTTCTGGTGTATCCATTGGCCATTTCTTGGTCCAGGTGTGGACCAAGCTTATATATTTCATAAGCTCGTTTCTCTTGATAAAGTGTATTTTTTCCTTTTTTATCTCTGAAGTTCTATGATTGTTACCAAAGTGCTACCCTCATTTCAGATCTTCCTGTGATGATTTTCATTCCTTCGTATACTTTCTATGGCTCAACCTCTATGTTACTAACACTTTCCTTGTCAATTTCAGCCTGGAATTTTCTTTCATCTTATAGGGTCCTGGACTCTACTATGTAGATGACAATGGGACTCGACTCTCAGGAGATATGTTCTCCACTGGCAGTGGGAACTCTTATGCCTATGGGGTCATGGACAGTGGCTATCGGCCTGATCTTACTCCTGAAGAGGCCTATGACCTTGGCCGCAGGGCTATTGTTCATGCCACTCATCGAGACAGCTATTCCGGAGGAGTTGTCAACAGTAAGAGATCAATGCTACAACCCCCATGCCCTGGGGGAGTGAAAGGGGAGAGGATTAAGAAGAGAGTTTCTGAGTCAGAAGAGGGACCTTGAAGTACCAGTAAGAAGGGCTTGGAGAGTGTGTATATGTGTTGTTGCCACCTCTGACATAGCATCATTAACAGGAAGCTGCTGAAATGAAGGTGACTCTGTGCTCTTTTCCCATTTGCCTACAGTGTACCATATGAAGGAAGACGGTTGGGTAAAAGTGGAAAGTACAGACGTCAGTGACCTGATGCACCAGTACCGGGAGACCAAGGAGTAAGGTGGCAGCTGGACAAGCCTCTTCTGGAGAGCGTGGCCAACTCAGGGAACTGGGCCAGCTTAAGCCCCAGAAGAAGAAGGGGCCTAACCTGAGCCCAGAGAAATTGGCTTTTTGGCCTGTGGGAGGTGGCAGGGTTCACCCTTTTGTGTGTTCTGCATTTCAAGGAGCACCCTGCCCCCAGTCTGCACCTTTTGGGTGTCCCATTAAGCATAATAAAGGAAGCATTTATAAATGAGAGCGCGTGGTGGCTGAGTGGGGTTGGAGTTGTGGTTGTTAGGAGGTGTAGCGGGGAACAGCAGGGAATAAAGAGAGGCATTTTCTGGAGAGGAGTCTCTGGGTGGTGCAAAGGGTTAATCTGCTCAGCTGCTAACTGAAAGACTAAAGCTTCCAATCCACCTAGAGGTGCCTCACAAGAAAGTTCTGGCAATCTACTGCCAAAAACTCAGCCATTGAAAACCCTGCATAGCTCTGCTCAGACACACATGGGCTCGCCATGAGACAGAATTGACTGGATGGCCACTGGTTGATTTTCTTGGAGAAGGGACTCAGATGCCTACCAAAGCTTTAGTTCTCCAAGAAATGGCATCTCGTCAACTATTTCACCTGGCTTTTCCTTCTAGTCTCACCTCTGAAAGACCACAGGAAAGCTGATGATTGTTGTCTGTGCAGTTTCACTTAGGTTCAGATCTTCTTTCTAGAAAAGGTCTATAGACAAGACACAACCTGGAGACATTTGTGTGGTCTGTTGTTAATGGTTTGCATGTTTGGGTGTAGGGTGGCTATGACAACTGTTTTTGACTTCGCAGAGTGGAATGAAAAATCCTCCGCCTCAACATGTGTGCGGTAATTGTCAACACCTTACCACTTACCCAAGGAAGCGGTTAGGGACACTGGATATTGAATGTGAAGACGGACATAAGAGGTTCAGTTTCATGATGTGTCACGCTTCATTGCCAGATGACAGGACCGTGACTGAAGAGGAAGCATAGACAGGCAAACTCTCTGAAGTGGGGAATATCAGGAAAAAATAGAAGAACCAGGTTAGAAACAAAGAGGACACAGATTAACTGCATCATGTTGGAGTGACGGGAAAATGGAACAGGGGAGAGTTAGTCAAGGCAAAAGCTGGAAAGCAGGAAGCAGCTTTTTCTTTTTCATTAGGAAGAGATCTTACAATTCCAGATATGGACAGGCTGGAGCAATTTAGTGATCCCCTAATTCCAACAGCCTTCCCTTATTTTAAATGTTAAGTGATTCATTGGTAGTCACAACAGTAATTTCAAGAAAGCTGACTTGGAACCCAAGTAATCTTTTCTTCGGAGACTTTTTGAGTTTGGAAGGTAGTTCCATTCTGGCTAGTTACTTCTGGAATAAACAAATCTGCATGTTCTATATACAGACTCTGATCAGGTAGAACCTGCAGAAGCATGTTCTAATCAACGTTTAAGTAAATCCAGACACAAAAGTGCAGCACCTAGCACAACATGTGCTCCCAACACACTCTGCAGTACAGATTTAGAGGCTTCTGAGTATGGACCCTGCTCCAGATGTTCTGTTGAGAAAGGATAAGGAACAAGGGCCACCTAAACTCAAAATCTTTCAGTGGCCCCTAGACCCTAACCTCAAACTGCATTCAGTACCTTGGCCACCTTTCCAAAGACTAACCTGGACTGTACAAAATACAGAGTGATACTGGAGCCGAATAAACCCTTAAACAGGTACACCCAGTTAGCTGTCTGAGAGTCTTTTTGCTGGAGCCCAGCTGAATGGGTGAGCAGGACCAGACCTTGATCAAAAGATCATGAGAAGTGCAGAATAAAAAGGAAAGCACGCTGCCACACGGGGGTGGGGGTGGGGGGAGCAGCTAGAATAGAATAGCAGTGAAAGTTCTGGGTGTTATATGGTGACTTGATATAGACTGTAAAATTACTAATTCATGATGATGATAATAATAATAATAATAATAAAAGGCAAGCACACAGAATCTGTTTTAAAAAAACAAAATCTTTGAGTGGAAATACCCTTAGGTCCTGGTAGCCAAGTCAAGCCAAGTGCCATCGAGTCGGAAAGAGTAGCTAAAAAGCAAACCAACCAACATCTCTGTTGCTGTTGAGTTGATTCCAGTTCTTAGAGACGTGTATGACAGCAGAGAACAGCCCCACAGGGTTTCCTAAGAGTGGCTGGTGTATTCAACTAACAGCCTTTTGGTTAACAGCCAAGTTCTCAATCACTGTACCACCAGGGCTCCAGAGAGAGTGACTGAGAGCTTTCTATTTATGCCAGGATCTTAATCTTTCTCCTCAGAGTCCAGCTCTGTATTTTTTTAAAATATTTTGTTATGCTTTAAGTGAAAGTTTACAATCCAATTTATCAGACAAAAACTTGCTTGCACACATACTACTATGTAACTGTATCTGCTCTCCCCACCCAATCACAGCCCACCCCTCCTTTCCACCCGATTATTACTCATGTCCATTCAGTGAGTTCCTGTCCCCCTCATCTCTCCTCTGGACAGGAGCTGCTCTGTTAGCCCCACCTATATTCTTAGGCCAAGAAGCACACTCCATGCCAGTGTCATTTTACGTCTTACAATCCAGATCAGTCTCTGTCGGAAGAAGAGACTACGGGAATGGTGTCCTGTCTAGGCTAACAGAGGCTCTGGGGGCCGTGTGTTTGGGATTGACTTTGGTTTTATCCCACTGTGAAGCTCCTGCCTGAACATGGAACCGGACTTTTCTTAGAAGAGGTTCTAACTAACAAAATCCAATGGCTCTCCAACTACAAAGAATCCCAATTCATGAAACAGAGAAACTCACTTAATGACAAAAAATATTCCATTAGTTTTGTATTACACAGTACTGGCTGGTGAAGGTGAGACTTAAAAGCTGCCTGTCAAGCACACACAGGCATTCAGGTGGCTGACTATCTGGTCTACCAGCCTCGCGCGCCCTCTCTTGGTCGCTCGCCAGGGACGAGGGGCGTGGCGAAGGAAATGAAAGCGAAAGCGTCACCTGCCCTGACACCTTCCTTCCCAGAGGGTCGTTGACCAGAAGCCGGGAAAACCGAGTGGGGCCAACTGGAGTGGAAGTTTGCAGAGCTCAGTGCCTAGCGCCAGCCCGAGGATCTCCGGGGCAGCAGTCCCCAAGCGTCCTCTGGTGAGTTTGTGGGTATCGAAAACTGAAGCGCTGAGGGGGGACGCATCTCAACTCACCACCCAGGCGCCCGAACCTCTAGACCCCCGGCAGTAGACCGGCGCGGGACAGAGGCAGCCAGACTATTTGGAGTTTGGCAGCGGCGGGCCCAGGTTGGGGTGGGGGAAGGGCTGTCAGGGAAAAGTATTTTTTTTTTTTTTTTTTCCTGTAAAGGAAGCGGTTCTTGACGGTCTGGCTCCCGGTCTCGCTCTGACAGGCGGCGTGATCTTCTGTATTAGGAGGGAACTGACGAGCACGGGGTTACCCAGGGGATCTTTCGGCCCACGGATTGATGAGATGTGGGTGGGGGGATAGAGACAAGGGTCAGGACTCCACTTCCCTAACTTCACAGATTCTCAAACATTTTGCACTCCATTGTTACAGAAAAGTTAGCAGTTCGAACTCATCCAGCTTTGTAAAAGCCATTGATTACAAAATAAGAAACCTCTATTAGAGCTCATTTCCACGCTGTAACGCATGAGACTGCCGTGACTCAGACACAGTGGACTTTTTTTTTTTTTTTTTTTGCTTTTCACCCACAGATAGCGCCATGGCACGCCTTGATCTGAGACCCTGGATCTGCCTACTGCTGCTGGACTCGGCCTTTCTCTGGGCGCTTCGGGGGACTCTGGGGGCTGCACTTCCTGGAGGGCTTCCAGGCCTGTGGCTAGAGGGCGCCCTGCGACTTGGAGGACTGTGGGGGCTCTTAAAGCTGGGAGGGCTGCCGGGACTTGGGGGAAAACTGCTGCCCCTGCTGTGCCTGCTGATGCCCCTGTTTCTCTCGCTGAGGACCCTGGTCCCAGGGTCCCTGCACGCACCTCCAGTCAGAGTGGCTTCAGCCCCTTGGAGCTGGTTGCTGGCTAGCTATGGGGCTGCAGCGCTAAGCTGGGCAGTGTGGGCTGTGCTGAGCCCTCCAGGAGTCCCTGAGTCAGCCGAGGAGAGGGAGCAGGGCCAGGAGAACAAAGCCTTGATGTGGAGGCTGCTGAAGCTGTCCAGGCCAGACCTGCCTTTCCTCACTGCTGCCTTTTTCTTCCTGGTTATGGCCGTTTGGGGTGAGTAGGGAGAGGGCATGGAGAGTTGGAGGTGGGAAAGGCCCTCCGCACCAGCACTGTCCTCTGTTACCCTTTATGCCTTTTTCAGGTGAGACATTAATTCCTTACTACTCCGGTCGTGTGATTGACATCCTGGGAGGTGACTTTGACCCTGAAGCCTTTAGCAGTGCCATCTTTTTCATGTGTCTCTTCTCCTTTGGGAGGTAGGTGGCATGCGGTTGTGTCCCTTTGCTGGCCCCCCGTCTTTATGTTGTTGTTAGTTGCTGTCGAATTGGCCCAACTCTTGGTGACCCCAGGTACAACAGAAAGAAAGAATGGTCTTGTGCCATCCCGGTGATCGGTGTGAACAGTTAAGTTTGCGGACTTCATTGTCAGACGTTGTATATTACATTACGATAGACGCAATTATGAGTGAATACAGTATAACAAAAACCAGAACGAGTGCGGTCAAGTCCATTCCAACTGATAGTGACTCCAAAAGACAGAGTAGAACTGTTGCATAGAGTTTCCAAGCAGTACATGGCGGATTTGAACTGCTGACCTTTTGGTTAGCGAATGTAGCACTTAATCGCTAAAATGAGTTTGTGTGGCAAATGGAATGTCTCTTAACATTTCTATCTCTGCAATAACAAAAATACCACGAGGGGATGACTTTAAAAAGACAGACTTTATTTTGTCACAGTCCAGTAGGCTAAAAGTCCAAATCCAGGGTGTCTGCTCCAGGGGTAGGCTTTCTGTGCTGGTTTTGGAGGTAGGTCCTTGTTGTCAGTCTGCCCCTGGGCAGGAAGCATCGAGGTGCAGGGATGCCATTCTCCTCCAAAGGACACACTCAGCGCTTGGCACTGCTTTGTTTCTTGGTGGCATGAGGTCCCCACATTTCTCTGTAGCTTCTTTCCGGTATAGCCCAAGAAACTGGCCCAAGGCACAAAACAAAATCTCATACATTGAGTCTTGCCCCACCAACACCACTGCTGCCCATCTTCCCTCATTAACATCATAGGGGCAGATTTATAGTGTATATAATGCCAAGAATCACAGCCCAGTCAAATTTCTACTTACATTTTTTTGGGAACACAATCCATGACACTCCAGGAAGTTCCATTTCTCTTTTCTGCCTCCCGCCTCCCATCCCCAGCCTGTCCCCACACATCTCTCCAGGATCATCCTCTTGTCATGTTGGGTATTTTTTTCCCCTCCTGATCCCTTTTTCTTACGTTATTTTGCCAGTTCCTGAAGATTTTAATCCAAGCCTTTTCATCTTCCTCTCCACACTCTATTCTTTTTCCTTTTGGTATGCTCTCCCCTCTTCTTTTCACACATGTTTTGGAGTCTACTGTCTTAAAGCTTGCCAGCCAACCAACAGACAATAATGTTGCTTCATAGGACCAGGACCAGGGTGAGACAAGTGAGGGGCACAGGGTGCAGAATTTAAGGAGGCGTTGATTCTCAAGGTTACACAGTGTTTCACTCACCTCACCCTACTTCTGGCCATACTGCTTGATAATTCTTCTTTTTTTAATGGCCCAGCTTCACTTTGGGTAAGGTCAGAAACCACTTCTTCACAGTGCCTCATTCTATACTTGTTGCTGTCTGCTGAGACTAACTGCTTGAAAGTCAGTAACTTCTCATTGACCAATCCCATCCTTTCTGAGAATCAATTCTCCATTCTCTGTAGCGTTTGCTACTAGAATAACCTCTTATTAGTGACCTCTTCCCTCAGGGTTTGTGAACTCCCTTTCTACCTTCCAGTTTACTCTGCCTCTTCTGGAGAACTTATTTCTTCTGGATTCTTAAATACTGACTTTTCCTCATGACTCAATTTTTTAATCTTTAAAAATCGTTTACCTGTTGAGCTAACTCAGGTGGTCTCTACAGGTGACACCCAGACTGCTGTTCTCAGTGCTGGGCTCCGGTCATAAATCCACTTCGCCTGCAGAGCCCACTCTCATCTCACACCTCACGGTCCCGGAGCCGTAGATGCATCGTCCTTCCTCTTGGTCCTCTTGAAAGTGGCTTCCACTTCTTCCTGCTCATTTGACCCAGAGTACTGGCACTGTTGTTGTTCTCTTCATTTTTAAACTCTAGTCCTGGTGTTTTCTATTTTCAACAATTATCTCCCGTGACTTCTCCATCTCCATTCTCACTACAGTCAGCAAAGTCATCGTTTCGTGTCTGGACTCTCCCAACCACCTTCTAAGCATGCCAGCCGAATTTGTATTAGAAACCTGTGTTTTCTAAAATATCTGTGCTGTGTCACTTTTTCTTGAAAATTGTTATTGTAAAAATTTGTGATGTAAAATTTTTAATATAAACATGTGGTTAATATAAGAAGAATTTTTCAAGGCCAGGGATAATGAAGATGGAGAACAGTTTGGATAGGTTCTGGAGAATGGGAGGACAGGTAATTCCCTGTCTGCAGTTCCCATAACGACATATATGGAACTAGGGAGAGGGACTTGGGGACAGGGGAGGAAAGAGACCAAAACAGAGAAGAAGCCTCAGAGTAACAGTGAGGCCAGGTCAAAAGCAAGCCCTGGACTTTTTCCCTCCCCCATAATAGCATTTTCACTTCTGTTATATCCTTCTCTTATCTAGCCCAGAATGAACTCCGTAAATATCTGTTAATTTGAATACTGTTTTGGTCTCACATCTAGCTCACTGTGTCGTCTTCTCTTGTCTGTCATTTCTGCCTTCTCTCTCTCTGTATTTCCTTCTCTTTTGCATCTCTTGGCATACTCTTCCCAACTTTGTATTTCTTTTTATTCTGTGCTTTCTTCTCTGCTTTTCTCACCTATTCCCCTCCTTCCTGAACCTCTGTCCCCTTCATCCTTGTACTTTCTCTCCTTGCCCCCCAGCTCACTGTCTGCAGGCTGCCGAGGCGGCTCCTTCCTCCTCACCATGTCCAGAATCAACCTGCGGATCCGGGAGCTGCTCTTCTCCTCTCTGCTGCGCCAGGACCTCGGCTTCTTCCAGGAGATTAAGACAGGTGGGTGTGGAGTGCAAGGCTGGGATCCCCTGAGACACCCCTTGCTCCATAGTTGCCAGCCACCCGAAGACTTTCCTCCTGCCTTTGTCCAGGGTGCCAGGTCCTGGAAAGGGTAGTGAGGCAGTCTCTATCCAGTCTCCGTGTAAGTCACGGGTGGAGTTTGGAGGTGGGGACTAAGTCAGAGCACAGTCCAGAGAAAATTTCTGGGGGCTGTATATTCTGCTTATTTCCTCACTTACTGTGTCTTCCCCAGGGGAGCTGAACTCACGGCTGAGCTCGGATACTACCTTGATGAGTCGCTGGCTTCCTCTTAATGCCAATATATTCTTGCGAAGCCTGGTCAAAGTGGTGGGACTGTACAGCATCATGTTCAGCCTGTCACCTCGACTCACCCTCCTCTCTCTGCTTAGCGTGCCCCTCTCGTTGGCAGCTGATAAGGTGTACAATTCTCGCCATCAGGTACATTTGGATGTTAGGGAACCCCAATGGGAGATTTAAACTTAGAAGGGAGGGTTATCCCCCATTGATTATTAGGGACTCTCCTTGCAGTCTTCTCAGCCCTTAGAGCAGAAGTTCTTAGCTGAAAGATGGGGTGAGAGTCCATGGAGGGGATTCAGGTGGTCTGTGATTCTGAGAATTACAAAAAACTGTGTGTGTGTGTGCATGTGTCTGAGAGAGAGCGCATGTGCTTTTCAGTGCAGAGGATAACTTATCAGATTCTCGAAGGAGTCTGTGTTTACTTTCCCATTAAAAAAAAAAGAAGAAGAAGAAAATCAGCGCCATTGAGTAAATTCTGAGTCTTAGCAACCCTTAAGACAGAGTAGAACTGCCCTATAGCTTGTAAGGAGTGACTGGTAGATTCGAACTGGTGGCCTTCTGGTTAGCAGCCAAACTCTTAATCAGAGGGTAGAGAGAATTTTCCTTTTATCATCAGAAGAAGGAATTTGAATGAGTATAGAGAAAGTGGAGTGTGCAGTCAGGAGGTCTTGAGTCTGAATGTCGGATGCACTGTCTCTTAATTCACGGTGGCTCCCTGGCCAACTACTTCCCAGACACTGGAGGCAGTATGAATGACCTCATATGAAGGTACAAAATAGAGTGTGCAATTTTTCCTGCTCTACCTAGCATCAAGAGCTTAATGATTTTTGTTCCCTCTCTCGCTTCTTCACTCTCATTATTCCTTCTGGAAGGAAATGTGAGGGAGAAGGATATTTTTAGGTAGATTGGAAGCATCCTCAGAATGGGAATGAGACATGAGCCTGCTGCCTTTGCCTCACAGACCCTTATCCCTGCCTCACATTTTCAGGCAATGCTCCAGGAGATCCAGGATGCTGTGGCCAAGGCAGGGCAGATAGTGCGGGAGGCAGTTGGAGGACTGCGGACTGTCCGGAGTTTTGGGGCAGAGGAGTGTGAGGTCGCTCGCTATAGGGAGGCCCTTGAACGTTGCCGGCAGCTGTGGTGGCAGCGAGACGTGGAACGAGCCCTGTACCTGGTCTTCCGGAGGGTGAGACAAGAAGAGTGAGATGGGGAGGGTGAGACAGCTAAGTGGCTGGTGGGAAAGAGCCCAAGGAGAGGGTAGGGGGAGGAATGGTGAGCCTATATTTGGTCCTGGTGTCCTGCTCAATTTCAAGGGGCAGGGAAGGGGAAAGAATATGCAGATTCTTCAGCCTCATCTCTTTTTCCCCCTTACAGCTTCTGCAGTTGGCAATGCAGGTGCTGATGCTGAACTGTGGCCTGCAGCAGATACTGGCCGGCGACCTCACGCAGGGTGGGCTGCTCTCCTTTCTGCTCTACCAGGAGGATGTGGGACATCATGTGTTTGTAAGTGAGGGGCCTGCGCTTGCAGACTTTTCTCACCTGTTTTCCGTCCTTGTCTTCTGGGCCTTGAGCTGTACGTGTTCCCTTAAAAAAATTTATTTTGTTATGGGAAATTTCAAACATATGCCAAAAAGTAGGAGACAGTAATGTAATAAAGTCTTTTGTGCCTATCACCTAGTATCTTATCCAGTACTGCTATAACAGAAGTACCACAAGTGGATGGCTTCAACAACAAGTTTATTCTTTCATAGTCCAGTAGGGTAGAAGTCCCAGTTCAGGGCATCAGTTCTAGGGAAGGCTTTGTTGGCTCGGGAGGCAGTTCCTTGTCTTCAATCTTTTCCTGGACTAGGACCTTCTCAGTGCAGGGACCCCAGTCCAAAGGACACGCTGTTCTCCTGGCTCTTGTTTCTTGCTGGTATGAGGTCCCTAGTTTCTCTGCTAGCTTCTCTATTTCGTAACTCAAGAGATTGACTTTAGGCAAAACCTAATCCTATGGATTGAGTCTGGCAGCATTAGCAATACAGGGGTAGGATTTACAACATTCAGCAAATTGCATCAGGTGACGAAATGGTGGACAGTCTGACAATACTGGGAATCATGGCCTAGCCAACTTGGCAGGTATTTTTGAGGACACAGTTCGACCAATAACGCCTGGCTTTAACAGTGATCCACTCATGGACAGTCTTCTTGTTTCATCCATTTCCACATCCACTTACCTCACTTGTATTATTTTGAAGCAAATTCCAGATATATTATATTATCTGTATTTCAGTATGTATCTTTACAATATAAATACCTTTAAAAAATATAAGCTCAGAACCATTATCATACCTAAAAATATTAATAATAATTCTTCAAACATATCACATATCTAGATAGTGATCTGATTTCTGTTTGTTTCATACATTGTTGATAGGTGCCGTCAAGTTGGTTTCCACTCATAGCAACCCTGTGTACAACAGAACAAAACACGGCCCGGTTCTGCTGCATGCCACAATAGTTGTTATGCTTAATTGCATTGTTGTAGCCACTGTATCAGTCCATTCAGCCCATTTTGTTGAGGATCTTCCTCTTTTTCAGTGACCCTCTAACTTACCAAGCATGATGTCCTCTTCCAGGGGCTGATCCCTCTTGACAACCTGTCCAAAGTATGTAAGATGCAGTCTTGCCATCTTTGCTTCCAAGGAGCGCTCTGGTTGTACTTCTTCCAGAGCAGATCTGTTGATTCTTTTGACAGTCCGTGGTACATTCAGTATTCTTCTCCAGCACTACAGTTCAAAAGCATCGATCCTTATTCTGTCTTCCTTATTCATTGTCCAGCTTTCGCATGCATATAATGCGATTGAAAATACCATGGCTTGGGTTGGGCACACCTTAGTCTTCAAGGTGACATCTTTACTTTTCAGTACTCTAAGGAGGTCTTTGGCAGCAGATCTCCCCAGTGCAGTGCATCTTTTGACTTCTGCACTGCTGCTTCCTTGGGCACTGACTGGAACCAAGTAAAATGAAATCCTTGACAACCTCAATCCTTTCTCCACTTACCATGATGTTGCTTGCTGGTCCAATTGTGAGGATTTTTGCCAACGTTGAGGTGCAGTCCAAACTGAAGGCTGTGTGGTCTTTGATCTTTATCAGTAACTGTTTCAAATCCTCTTCACTTCCAGCAAGAAGAGTGTGTTATTTGCATAATGCAGGGTGTTAATGATTATGCCTTGTTCTTCATATAGTTCAGTTTCTCAGAGTATTTGCTTGGCACACATTTTGAAAAGGCATAATGAAAGGATACAGTCATGGCACACACCTTTCCTGGCTTTAAACCATGCAGTGTCCCCTTGTTCCATTTGCATGACTACCTCTTCATCTGTATACAGATTCCTCATGAGCACAATGAAGTCTTCTGGAATTCTCATTCTCCACAATGTGATCCATAATCTGTTATGAACCACACAGTCAAATGCATTTGCATAGCCAATGAAGCACAACTAGACATCTTTCTGGTATTCCCTGCTTTCTGCCAAGATTCGTCTGACAACAGCAATGGTAACCCTGGTTCCACATCCTCTTCTGAATCCAGTTTGAATTTCTGGCAGTTCACTGTCAGTATACTGTTGCAACTGCTTTTGAACGATCTTTAGCAAAGTTTTACTTCTATGTGATATTAATGATATTGTTTGGTAATTTCTACATTTGGTTGGACCACCTTTCTTTGGAATAGGCTTAAGTGTTGATATTTTCCAGTCAGTTGGCTGGGTAGCTGTCCTCCACTTTTCTTGGCATAGATGAGTGAGCACTTCCAGCACTGCATTCATTTTTTTGAAACATCTCAACTGATATTCCATCAACTCCTGGAGCTTTGTATTTTGCCAGTGTCTTCAGTGCAGCTTCAGTGTCTTCCTTCGGTGCCATCAATTCCTGATCACATGCCACCTCTTCAGATGACTGAGTGTTGACCAGTTCTTTCTGGTATAATGACTGTGTATTCCTTCCGTCTTCTTTTGATGCTTCCTGAATCGTTTAATATTTTCCCTGTAGAATCCTTCACTGGTGCACCTTGAGGCTTGAATTTTTTCTTCAGTTCTTTCAGCTTCAGAAATGCAGATCATGTTCTTCCCTTTTGGTTTTCTGTTTACAGCTCTTTGCATGTGTCAAGCTGCCCTTTGAAATCTTCTGTTTGGTTTTTGTACTTTGTCATTCTTTCCTTTTGCTTTAACTGCTCAGTGTTCAAAAGCAAGTTTCAGAGTCTTTTCTGACATCCAATTTGGTCTTTTATTTTCTTTCCCATCTTTTTCATGGGCCCTTGCTGTCATCATTGACGGTGTCCTTGATAGCATTCCACAATTCATCTTGTCTTCAGTCGTGAGTATTCAACACATCGCATCTGTTCTAGAGCTGGCCTCTAAACTCAGGTGGGATGTACTCAAGGCCACACTTTGGCTGTCGTGGACTTGTTCTAATTTCTTCAGTTTTAGTTTGAACTTACACATGAGCAATTGATGGTCTGTGCCACAGTCAGTGTCTGGTTTTGTTCTGACTGCTGACACTGAGCTTTTCCATCATGTCTTTCCACAGATGCAGTCGATTTGATTCCTGTGTGTTCTGTCTGGCAAGGTCCATGTGTGTGGTCGCTGTTTATGCTGATAAGAAAAGATGTTTGCAATGAAGAAGTTGTTAGTCTCGCAATATTCTACTGGGCGATATGTGGCGTCCTTTCCATCACCAAGGCTGTGTTTTCCAACTACCAATCCTTCTTTCGTTCCAACTTCTTCATTCCATTCACCAGTAATTGTCAATGCATCCTGATGGCATATTTGATCAATTTTGGACTGCAGAAGCTGGTAAAAATCTTCAGTGTTTTTATCTTGGGCTGTAGTGATTGGTGTGTAAATTTGAATAACAGCTGTATTAACTGGCCTTCATTGTGGTCATATGGATATTATGCTATGACTGACAGCATTGTACTTCAGGACAGATCTTGGAATTTTTTTTTGACAATGAATGCAGCACCATTTCTCTTCAAGTTTTCATTCCTGGCATGGTAGACTGTATGATTTTTCTATTCAAAATTGCCAATACCTGTCAATTTCAGTTCATTAATGCCTAGGATATAGATATTTATGCATTCCATTTCATTTTTGATGATTTCTAGTTTTTTTACATTCATACCTTGTACATTCCATTTTCCAATTATTAATGGATGTTTGCAGCTATTTTTTCTCATTTTGAGTCATACCATATCAGCATGTGAAGGTCCCAAAGGCTTTACTGCATCCACGTCATTAAGCTCAACTCTTCTTTGACGAGGCAGCACTTCACTTCCTTTGTCTTTCGAGCTCCTTTCAACCTGGGAAGCTCATTTTTCAGCACTATATCTGACAGTGTTCCTCTGCTACTCATAAGGTTTTTGCTGGCATTCTTTTTAGAAGTAGACCTACTGGGGTCTTCCTAGTATGCAAGCTAAGCTGACACCTGTATTAGAATATACATGGCATAGTTTCCAGCATCGCAGCAACTCACAAGCCCCCACAGTACAGCAAACTGGCAGTTAAGTGGGGTATTTTGTGCATGCTATATAGATGATAGCTTGCTTGAATTAGGACGCAGATAAAGTGGCAGACAAGTGGGGGTGTTTCATGCATGCTCTCTCTTTCTCTATATGTATATATATATAATAGCTTGCTTAAATTAGGGCCTAGATAAAGCTCACATCTCTCTATATTAATATATATGTGGGTGCATGGATTTATGTGTATATGTGTATGTGTGCATTTGAAAAAACAAAGCCATTGTCCTTGATTCAGTTTTGCCTCATAACAACCCTATAGGACAGAATAGAATCGTCTTATAGGGCTTTCAGGTTGCTGGATTTCAACTACTGACGTTTTGGTTAGCAGCCTGAGCTCTTAACCACTGCCCCACCAGGGTTCCATGTATGTATACATGTGTGTTTGTGTGTGTCTGCGTATATGTCTATACAAACACACATATATGTATACGTGTATACATATATTTTTTGTCTTAGTTTGTTGAAGAGACAGTGTGGTTTGAACTATATAGCATTTTTTTGTAGTCTGGATTTGTGATAGATTCCCTTTGATACTATTCAGTATGTTCCTCTGTCTCTGTGTTTCCTGTCAATTTATAGATAAATCTAGAGGCTTGTTAGATTAAGGCTTTTTAATATATTTAAAAATTTGGGGCTATGACAGATGTATTTCCTAGGTGGTGGTATGTTCTGTCTTCAGGAAGCATGCAACATCTCATCCTCTCTTTGTGGTGTCACCAACCAGTGATACCCAGTGCCCAGATTTGTTAAATCATTAGAGGCTGCAAAGTTCTGATAGTTTATCATTCCTTCTGTTATTAGTTGGAATGCACCTATGAAGGGAAACTTGGCCTCATTTCCTATTTGGTCACCCAGAGATATGGTGTAACTCAGAAAAGCAGAATAAGCATTTGACTAAGTTTTCCAGGATACTTAAGCACTTTATCTTGGACTTCATTTCATGATTTTCCTGGACATTTGTTAACCACCTTTTCTATGTAGAGAACTGTCCTATACTTTCTAGCAACTACAAAGGTGTGTTAGGCACAGGCGTTTTCTGTATAGTCAGGCAAGACAAAGCCGGGTGCAATTACAAACTGGTAATTGATGAGGTCTGGAGACTGAAGCCATGGCGTTGGGATGAGTATAGACCTCTCTGTCCTTTGCACTGCAAAGTGGAATGCTGGAGGTATTGCTGCCCCCTTTAAATTCCATCTCAGTTGTACACTGAAAGATAGAAAAGCTTTTCTGAGTAAGAGGGAGGAGGAAGAGTATTGTTGTGGTGAAACACAGCTGGGAAGTGGATCATGGCAGACGAGTTGGAGAGTTGGCTTATTAGACATTTGGTTTCTGGTAAGCGTACCTCTGATTAGCTACCCCTCCATTCCTGTTTTCCAGGCTCTAGTATACATATGGGGAGATATGCTGAGCAACGTGGGAGCTGCCAGGAAGGTGTTTTGTTATTTAGATCGACGGCCAAACTTGCCCCCATCGGGGACACGGGCTCCTTCAACTCTGAGGGGGCATGTGGAATTCCAAGATGTCTCCTTTGCATATCCCAATCGCCCTGACCAGCCTGTGCTCAAGGTACCTTAAAAGGGCCAGGGAGGGGACCTGGACTCCCCATCCAGCCCCACTCCCTGTCAATGGTAGTTGATGAGATGCTGCAGCCTCCAGATCAATTCACTGCTGCGAATCTGATCCTGCCTCTGACAGGAAAACAAAGAGAAGAGTCCTGAAGAAGAGGTAGACCCCTAACTCTCTCCTGGCTTTTCTAGGGTCTGACATTCACCCTTAGTCCTGGTGAGGAGACAGCGCTGGTGGGGCCCAATGGGTCTGGGAAGAGCACAGTGGCTGCCTTACTGCAGAATCTGTACCAGCCCACAGGGGGCCAGCTGCTGCTGGACGGGGAGCCCATCTCCCAGTATGAGCACTGCTACTTGCACAGAAAGGTGGGTGGGGAGGGAGAAGAGGGAAAGAGGGCTGGGAGTAGGGGAGAAGGAGTATGCACAGAGGGAATAGGGGGACCATAAGAGGCTGCAGAAAGGGTCCATTCTGGTGGAGGTGGGGGAGGCACACAGGAGGGTCTGTATCATACAGGCTTTACACACAGCCCTCCGCTTTCATCCACTGTATCTTACAGGTGGTTTTGGTTGGGCAGGAGCCTGTGCTTTTCTCAGGCTCTATAAGGGACAACATTGCTTATGGCCTGGAGAACTGCAAGGATGAAGAGGTTATGGCTGCTGTCAGGGATGCCCATGCAGATGAATTCATAGCGGAAATGGAGCATGGGATACATACAGGTACCTTTTACAAATTATAAGCCTACCCTTTGGTGAAAAGAGAAAATGGAACTGACTCATGGGGTAAGGCTGCTATCTCATGGAGCATATTCTTATAATTCCGTGTTTACTATTACGTGCCTTTTATTTCTTCTACTCCTGCACCCGCAATACCATGAATTCTCTAGACTGCTCCTCGTTCATGAGTTTTTGTTCCCAGAGAGCCATGCAGAAGTAGCGCTGTCTCCATGCAGGAAGCTCTTTAGGTCCTCACCCCCACAACCCTCCTTATACCAGAACCTCACGTCTCCTAACTGGTTCTTGTGGAAGCACCAGTTGTGCCCTCTTTCCTCCTCCTGGTGAAGAATGTTGTTTGTGGCCTTGTGTCTGAGGAAGTGTGTTCCTTTGATTTCCTAGATGTAGGAGAGAAAGGAAGCCAGTTGGCTGTGGGACAGAAACAGCGCCTGGCCATTGCCCGAGCCCTTGTACGGGACCCACAGGTCCTCATCCTGGATGAGGCCACCAGTGCACTGGACACTGAGTGTGAGAGGGCGGTACGTACTGGCTGCAGAATAGCACGAATCAGGGAAGCGGAGGGTGGGACCTGAGGGACCATGTTTGATGGCTCAGTGTGTATAAAATTGGGCCCTAGTGGAAACTTTGGTGCCTTCTTAGGATCGGGGCAGAGAATGGGGAAGGAATGGAGAATATGGTGCAGGTGGGACATCTCCAATTTCTCTACCTATGGTGGTGCAGGTGATAGAGAACGACAGCACAGACCTTCATTTACTGTCTTTCCTACCTTTGTATGTTTCCCATCTTCTTCATTCTGAGCCAGAGCCCCTGGATGGTGTTAACAGTGAATATACCCCGTTGCTAACTGAAAGGGTGGTTCAAGTCCACCCAGGGGCTCCTTGGAAGAAATACCTGGTGATGTAGTTACAAAAATTCAACCATTGAAAACCCTGTGGAGATCAGTTATACTCTGACATGCTTAGGGTTGCCTTGAGTGGGAATTGAGTGGAAGGCAAATGAACAATACCACCTTTGCCTGGGTGGTGCAGACAGTGAACATACTCAGCTACTAACTGAAAGGTTGGTGTTAAAGTCTAGTTAGAGGTCTTTTGGATGAAAATCCTGGTACTCTACTTCTGGAAGATCAACCTTTGAAAACCCTTCTCCTGTACCCCCAATACCATGAATTCTCTAGACTGCTCCTCATTCATGAGTTTTTGTTCCCAGAGAGCCATGCAGAAGTAGTGCTGTCTCCATGCAGGAAGCCTCATTATGTCCTCACCCCCACAACCCCCACAGTTCTGCTGTGACACACATGGGGTCATCATGAGTCACCTTAATGACAAATGGCGCTGATTACCTGAATACACGAGAGGGTGCTCCTACCTTTCTGAGGTTTCATGATCTTCCCTCTTCAGCTGCAGGACTGGAGAGCCCGTGGGGGTCGAACGGTGCTGAAGATCGCTCATAGGCTGAACACTGTTCAGAGTGCTGATCAGTTCCTGGTGCTGGAGCAGGGGCAGCTGCTGGACTCAGCTGAGCTCATGACACAGCAGGGCCCGTATGCCCGCCTGGTGCAGCGGCAGCTGGAGAACTGAGGCCCAAAGGACACTGGACCTTTCTCCACAGCTCAGGGTAGCTCCCGCTTTGAGCTTGTCTGAGGCTGCGCCCCTGGGTAGTTGTTCATAACGCCGGACCATGATGGAGAAGTACTTTCTGGGGATGTGAGGGCAGGGAGGTGGGGATATTGCTTTATTTCCTTATTGAACAGAGGTTTCTCTTGTTCTGAAATGAACTTTGTGCCATAATGTATTTTAAAATATTTTCTCACTTATATCAAGACTACACATTTATACAAAAGATACAGAAGAAAAGAAAATATTGCTTATCATCTCACCACAACCTCCCTTACTATTGTTTTAAACTATCTTGACAATCTTTTATCTGTTTCTTGAATATTATTAAGTAGTATAACAAAGATTCATGAAGTATTCTTTCTGGATCTGTTCCCCTTTCTTATTTGTGTCTAATATTTTAGGGGAACTGCTCTGTGGAAGATAGAGCACAGTTATTCAGTTATCATTGTTAATAGTTACACTGATACCATTTATAGAATTTTACTATGTGTAGGAACGTATGCTAAGTGTTGTTAATGTATTATCACTTTTGTTTATCCACAACCCGATAAAGTTGGTTACTGTCATTCTCATTTCACAGATGAGAAAACTGAAGTTTTCTGAAGTGAGACTAACCTTCCCAAGGCTACAGAGTCATGGAGTTAAACTTTGAATATCCAGGCCTAGTACCAGCACCCCATTCTCAGCCAAGAAGTATATTGCATCTTATGCTCATAATCTCTGATTCAGAGCCAGATCAAAAAAAACTGTTACATCAAGCTTTGAATAGCTCTAACTACATAGTCTTATTTATTTCCATTGTCATGGCCTTTTTTCATAGTATTTGATGGTCTAATTGTCCAAGAGATTCCTCTACTATTGATTCCCCTGTTCTAGCCATTTTTCATGAAGCATTCAGATGATAGCACTGCTGTGAAGTCTTTCATTCCCTTATTCTCAGCAGGAAACACAAGGTTTTCAGGTCATTAGTCTGGGCTAGTCTGCAATAAGCTCCAGCTTCTAGAAACTTCTATCCCTCTGTAATTCCTTTGAAGGTTTGCACATAGTGCTTGCCCACCCCATTGCCTGCACCACCCTCCCTTTATTTCCCACATGTTCTTGGAGACAGTTCTTCCCCACTCTATCACCATTTGATTCTCACCCACCCATAAATTATCCTTGTCACTTACCATCAGAATTTTTCCCATCTAGCTGTGTTTTCCTCTTAACAAAGGAAGATACAAATGAAGAAGAACCTTAGGAAGCTTTTATGGATTTCTTCAGGTCTCCAGCTTCCCACCATATGTTCCTCGCCCACTGTGGAAACAGCACTGAATTTTAGACCCTTCATGCCCCTGCTCAGTGGGAAATCTTCCAAGAAACTTCTTATCTCCTGAGTCTGGAGAAAACACTCTTTTCCTTGTGCTTCTGTGGATGCTGGGACTTAATTCTTTCACGGCCCTTATTAAGCTCTAAACCTGTTATCTTGGAGCACACTGGTCATTGACACTTCATGTGTATTAAGGTAAAACTGTGCTTCATAGAGTTTTCAATAGCTCAGTTTTTGGCAAGTGGATCACAAGGCCTTTCTTTCAAGGTGTCTCTGGGTGAACTTGAACCTCCAAGATTTTGATTATCAGCTAACGACATTAGTTGTATCACCCAGGGACTCTTTTGAAACTCTAAATAAAAAAGTTAAACTTGGTGCTGTGGATTTGATTCTAACTCATGGTAACCCCACGTGTGACTGAGTAGAACTACTCTACTGTAATCTTTACAGAAGCAGGTGAGGGTGGTTTTGAACCACCAGCTTTTAGGTTAGTAGATATGTTTGCATATCACCCAGGAACCTTGCTAGGCAATACTGTTTGTTTTTTTATCCTTATTTCCACTAGACCTTAAGTTCCTAGGGGATGGGCATTTATTTTATTGGGCTTTATATCTTTTTAGCTCAGGGCCTAATTCACAGTAGACAGTCAGATACCTATTGAATAAATGAATAAATCCCCACTCTCATTCAATCCTCCCTTCACACACCAATCACTGGAAATCCAATGCTAGATTCTGGGAGGAACTTACAGAAGTTTGTCATTCCATCTTGCTGGAGGAAGGGGAGTGGATGGAGAGGAGGGAATAGGAGACTGTGGGGAGGATAGGACATGTATGGAACAGGGAGGAGGGTTGTGCTGTCAGCAGGCAGGGAGAGCAGTGGTAACTGCATATAGGTGAGCATGCAAAATTATATGGGAATGTACATTTTCATTCAATCATAGTAATAAAGAAAGAAAAGTCTGTCATTCTAGGAAAGAGAAACTTTCACATTTCTGGAAATAGCAGGTACTTTCTAGTACTTTTGCTGTCTTGGATTTTTTTTTCCTCCTTTATAGCTGTTGAGGTGTGAGAATGGACAGTTTCCTAATGCAGGTAAATAAGTCTTTGTTTTGTCCTGCTGCTTCCCTGATGCTCTACTCCATGTACCTCCCAACTGCACTACTGGGCAAATGTGCATCTGCAGAGAGAGAAGGCTGAACTGACTCCTTTTGTGTTTATACAATGAGAATAATAGGAGGCAAGTCTAAGATGGTAGAGTAGTCAGGCACTTCCTGTGATCCTTCTAACAACTCTGATCTAGGAAAGCAAATGAATAGATTATATATAACATTCTAGGAGCCCTGAACATCAGAGGGAAAGATGAGAAGTCAAAATCAGCAACAGGGAAGGAATAGTAGATCTAGAAGTACCTAGGACTGGTGAGGGCTTGTCCCTGTGGGAATTGGCACCTTGCAGGAGAATCAGCGGTGGCCAACATGGTGAGAGAAGCAGCAGTGTTCACACAGCATTCTCCCGGTGGGAGAGACTGAGTAACAGAGAGTCTGCTGTCACCTCCAGAATCGTTGAAGAGTGGCATTTGATTGTCAAAAGCTGGGTGGCTTGTATCGAACCTGCCTCATGTGGTTTACAACTTTGCTTTAGGTTAAACTTGTCTCCCTTTTGCTGGTGCTACCCCCACTTCTCTGCACTGCACCAGGCTCCATATTGTTATGGACTACCTGAGCCCAAAGTATGATCTCTTACGTGCATGCTGAGACTTTGAGAGGGAATAATTTAACAAACGGGGAAAAAAATCTGCCTACTCCTATAAGCCAGGAACTCAGGGCAGAACTATGTCATTTGTCTAGGTGCAGGCATAACGGGTCCTTTGACTTGAAAGCCTTTTGGCATCTAGTGTGTCCATCATTCTGCAGCAAATGCTTCCTTCCTACTCACATTAAAGAAAAAGGACAAGCTTTCATGGTGGACAGAGATGGCTGTTAGCCCCCTACCTTTCTCACTGTATGCAGCCAGTTATATGAGTGTCTACATCAGTTACTCTTGCTCATCTAGAACTGTAGGAAAGAATGTGCACCACACACTTGTTGACTGACTATCTGGGTACCTGTCATGGATTGAATTGCGCCCCCCTAAAAATGTGCGTAGCTATGTGGCTGGGCCATGATTCCTAATATTTTATGATTGTCCTCCATTTTGTGATTTTCCTATGCTGTGTGTTAGAGGATTAGGGTGGGACTGTAAATCCCTTCATAAGATCACCTCCCTGTTCCACAGTAAAGGGAGTTTCTCTGGAGTATGTCTTGCCCCACCCTTTACTCTTTTACCCTACAACAGATGAAAGGGAAGCACACAGAGAATTAGGAACCTCACACCATCAAGAAAGAGCACTGGGAGCATGTCCTTCAGACCTGAGGTTCCTGTACTAAGATGCTCCCGGAACAAAGAAGGATGTAACACAAGTACCTTCCTCCTGAGTTGACAGAAAGCCTTCCCCTGGAGTGGACACGCTGAATTTGGACTTGTAGCCTACTGGGCCGTGTAAGAATAAATTTTTCGTGTTAAAGCCATCTACTTGTGGTATTTCTGTTAGAGCAGCACTAGCTGACTAAAACAATTTGGTACTGGGAGATAATTTTTGGAGACAAGATCAGGGCCCAAGAAAAAGATCTTGTCCCTACTTTGGCGTTGAGAGCACTCCTTTGAGTGTGATGCCATGTAGTAATGCTTAGCAAATACTGAGTTTTGAACCTAAAGTTTATGGAATCTTATGAGTTATAATGATTCTAATAACAACACTAATGATCATTTATTGAATGCTGACCGTGTGCCACTGCTGTGCTAAGCTTCTGACATTTGGTTTTCTTTTTAAGGTAATCATACATGTCAAATATTACTGTCCTAAACCCTGGCAGCCTGGTGTCTAAGAGCTACAGCTGCTAACCAAAAAGTCAACCACAGAATTCATCAGGTGCTCCTTGGAAATCCTATGGAGAGATTCTACTCTGTGCTATAGGGGAACTATGAGTTGGAACTGACTTAATGGTACAGGTTTGGTTTTTGCTTATTCTAAAGGTGAGAAAATGAAAGTTTAGAGATACTAATTTGTCTTGGTCACACAGCTGAGTTAAGCTGGACTCTTCCCAGCTTTACTACAAAATTTCCCATAAGTGTTTTCTATACCCAGAGTACCCATGTGTTCTCCTATTACTTAAAACAAAATTAAAAAAAAAAAATCTGGTGAAAATAACAATGTGAAAATGTCTGTCTACTAAAAGTAATCTCTATATACCATGCAGTACCAATATAAATTGTAGTGTCATTTTTTAATGAGTTGGAGAAACAAATCACCAACATCATTTGGAAAGGGAAGAAATTCAGGATAAGTTAAAGCACGACTGAAGAAGAGAATCACTGTGGGAGGCCTCACATTACCCACACTTAGAGCCTATTACACTGTCGTTATAGTCAAAACAGCCTGAGAAATACAGACCAATGGAACAGAATAGAGAATTCAGAAATAACACTACCTACTTATGAACAGCTGATATTTGACAAAGGCCCAAAGGCCATGGACTGGGAAAAAAAAATCTCTTTAACAAATGATTTTGGCAGAATTGGATATCCATCTGCAAAGAAACTGGAACAAGACCCGTATCTCACACCTTACACAAAAACTAACTCAAAATGGATCAAAGATGTAAATAACAAATCTAAAACAAAGATTATGGAAGAAAAAATAGGGCCACCACTGCAAGTTCTAATACACGGCTTAAACAGACTACAAAATCTTACTAACACTGCACAAACAGCAGAAGAGAAAATAGGTAAATGAGAACTACTGAAAATCAAACACTTATGCTAATCTGAAGACTATCAAGAGAGTAAAAAGAATGCCTGCAGACTGGGAAAAAACTATTGGGCAGCCATGTGTCTGATCAATGGCTAATTTCTGTAATGTACAAACCAGAACCAAGTGAAACCCACTGCCACCAAGTCAATGCCAACTCATAGTAACCCTATAGGAGAGAGTAGAAGTGTCTTGTAGAGTTTCCAAGGCCAATTTTTACTGTCGACCTTTTGGTTAGCAGCTGTAGCACTTAGCCACTATGCCATCAGGGTTTTCAAAGTAATACAAAATATCAACAAGAAAAAGACAAACAGCCCAATTAAACAATGGGCAAAAGATATGGCCAGACATTTTTACAAAGAAGATATCCAGGCAGCCAAAAGACTCATGAAGGAATGCTGACAATCTTTAGCTATTAGAGGAATCCAAATCAAAACTACAATGAGATACCATCCTACCCCAGCAGGGTTGGCACTAATCCAAAAAACACAAAACAGTAAATGTTGGAGAGGCTGTGGAGAGATTGGAACTCTTCTACACTGCTGGTGGGAATGTAAAATGATACAGTCTCTTTGGAAAACAACTGGACACTTTCTTAAAAAGTGGGAGATAGAAATACCATATGATCCAGCAATCCCATTGCTGGAATATATCCTACAGAAATAAGGGCTATCACAGGAACAGATACATGCACACACATGCTTATTGCAGCACTGGCCACAATAGCAAAAAGATGAAGTCAACCTAGGTGCCCATCAACAAAAGAAGGGATAAACAAATTATGGTGTATATACACAATGGAACACTATGCAATGATAAAGAACAACAATGATTTTATGAAATATAACCTGGAATCAACTGGAAGACATACTGAATGAAATTACTCAGTTGCAAAAGAACAAATATTGTATGAGCCCATTATTATAAGGACTTAAGAAAAGCTGTATGTGTTGGAAAAGAAAGTATACTTGGCAGCTGTTGGATGGAGTGTTCTGTGTATGTCTATGAGCTCAAGTTTGTTAATTATGGCATCTATATATTCTCAAAACAAGAATACTTTTCTAATAGAAATTTATTAATATGTTTAAGAAAATTGGTGGCTAAAACAAAAAAAAGTCATGAATGTATTGATAAAAGTAAGAATAAAATTGTTGCATACTTCTGCCTTCTTTAAAAATTTTTTTATAAAATGATAGTTTACAGTAGAAGACAAATTGCCATACAAAACCCTGAACACCTGCCTCTATGCAACTCTATCTGCTCTTCTCACCCCTCAACAGCACACTCATCTCCTCCCCTCTTTGCTTCCAATATCCACTCAACCAACACTTGTCCCCTTCTCTCCACCTTCTTCTCTCCCCTCTAAAAAGATGCCAGTTGGAGAGCCTCATATGTATTTTAAACAGTAAAGTACACACACCACCTTCATCATGCTGTGTCCATTAGACCAGTCCCATCTTTGTCTGAAGAGTTGGCTTCAGTACTGGTCTCAGCGCTGGCCTAGCAGCAAGTCCAAGGACCGTGTTCTCAGGGGACCCTTTGGGTTGTCGGGCCATCAAATCTGGTTGGGTGCATAAATATTTAACATGGTTATGTCCTCCTGGTGTACCGACCCTTTAATCATTATATAGTGTTCTTTATCCTATGTGGTAGATTTTAATTTTAAGTGCATTCTGTCAGAAATTAACACTGCTACTCCTGATCTTTTTAGATTGTCATTTGGTTGATACTTACATATTTTTTCCACTGTGTTAGTGTCAGTTTGTGTCTTTAAGTCTAAGGTGTGTCTCTTGCAGGTAGTATGTACATGGATCATGTTTTCTTATCTGTTCTGCACTAGTTGTCTCTTTACTGGTGCATTCAGTCCATTTACATTCAATGTAATTACTGATAAGAGTGAATTTAGTGCTGTTATTTCAGTGCCCTTTTTCTGTGTTGTTGACAGTTTTTCTGTTCCATTTAATTTTTTTGTAATGAGTCATTTTTGTTTATGTGTTTTCTTTCTCATTGTTGTTGATTTTGTATTTGCTGAGTATTTACGTTTTTATTATAGTCTTCTCTATGGCTAATGTTCTTAAGTTCCTCAGTTGTTTAGTCTGTATGCTGCATGGCTTATTCTGTGTTTTGCCTGATCTCCATCCAGATCTCTTGAAAAGTTCTTTATGTTATTCTTTTGCATTCTACCTCTGGTAGTTCCCCGTAAGTTCTGTCTTCATCTAGAAGATTTCATAATTTTTTGTTTGGGGAGCTTGCTGAAGCCATCACGGTGAACCTCTTTAGGTGATTTGATATTAACTGTTGTCTCCAAGCTATCAAAATGTTACTGTATTTATATTATGTTTGCTTATTGTGTCCTAGCTACTTGTTTTGTTTTGATATGCCAAATAAGCTGCTCACATGAGGTAGTTTTGATTATTGGTGCCTTTGAAGCTCTAATGCCCTGTCACCAGATGGTTATAGTTGTTGCTAGGTAATTGATCCCAGGAATCCGTTTACTTTTCTTGTATCAATTCAGTTAAGGTATCTAGACAGCTGATCACCATGTGTGTTGTGCAAGCTCTTACATACAGTACTAGACAGGCATGGGTGACTGCTGCAAGCACAAGTATGTCACTGTAGTAGTGGGGGTCACACAATAAGTAAATAAAGTAGTGAGATTGACAGTTGTCCCTGTCTGTGAGAAAAGGTTGTCCCTGTGTCCTAGAATATGTAGTTGGGTGGGTTTTGCAGCCAGGCTAACAGTATCCAGTGTTGTTGTCTGTAATGACTGAGGTGCACCATTGATTCTTGGACCCCTCTCGTGAGTGGTTACACGGTGAAGGTGGAGCCACCAGTCTTCAGGCCTCTAATGTGGGTAGGTGAAGACTCTGCTTAATAGGCTGAGCGGTGTTGAGTATCACAAATCTATCTCTTCACCAACTAGCTGACACAGTTGAAGTTAGACCCGAAGTCTAACTCTGTGATAATAAGGGCCTTTGTTGTTGTCACGGGCTCACACAAGTCTATGTCGGGGTCAAAGGTCTTCAGAGTCTGTGGGCTCCTTATGTCTGTGCCTGGGCAAAGGAGCTGTTTCTGCATTTGGTTCCCAGTTTAGGGGAGCTGACAGATTATTTTTTCTTGTTTGTTACTGTTTTCCCTTTCTGAGGCCAGGAGAATCGTTCAGAGTGCATCAGGAGTCAGTCTTATTTCTGACCCAGAAGTCATTTGAGAGTAGGGCACATACAACAACTGTTGTTGACTTTGTAGAATGGGATGCAAAATCGTCCACCTCATCTTGTGTGTGGTAATTATTAACATCTTACCACTTGGTCCAGGACACTGGACGTTGAATGTAAAGATGGAGATAGGTGGTTCAGTGTCACGATGTATCACATTTTGTTGTCAGATGACAGGACTGTAACTGAAGAGGAAGAATAGATAAGGCAGACTCTATGAACTGGGGAATCTGAGGAAAAAGTGAAAGAGCCAGGTTAGAAAAAAAGAGGACATGAGATTTTCTCAGTTATGCTGAGTGACGGGAAGATGGTACTTCTCAGAGGCAGGTTAGTGAAGGCAACAGCAGGGCAGAAGGAAGCAGCTGTGTGGGTTTTTTTTCAATTAGGAAGCCATCCACTGCCATCAAATTGGTTCCAACTCATGGCGACCCTATAGGAAAGAGGAGAACTGCCCCATAGAGTTTCCAACGAGTGTCTAGCAGGTTTGAACTGCTGACCTTTCGGTTAGCAGAGATAACACTTAACCCAATACACTACTAGGGTCTCCAGAAATGTTATAACTCTAGATATGGACAGACTGGAGCTATTTAAGTAACCCCCTAGTTCACATACTCTCTTCCCTTGATTTTAAAGAATATTTTATTGTGTTTTAAGAAAAATTTATACTCCAAAACAATTTGCCATGTAAAACCCCAAATACCACTATTCTGCTCGAACTGCTCTCCTCTCCCTCCCTTCTGTGACTGTACATTCTTCCTTTCCCCAACCTGTGAGAGCACACTCCTCCTTTCCACCTTGTATTTCCTATATCCGTTCAAGGGTTCCTGTCCCCTTTCACAGTCTCTTCTTACAAATGAGTGGAATCTGCTGCTCTGTTAGCCTCATGTATATGCTAAGCCAAGCAGCTCACTCTATGCCAGTGTCATTTCGTGTCTTCTAGTCTAGTCCAATCAAGTCCATGGAACCAACTCCTGTCCTCCTCCACCCTTTCATCTCACTTTTAGAGAGGAGCTGCTCAGAGAACGCCATCTATATATTTAAGCTAGGAAGCATATTCTTCACCAGCATTCCTCTGTGTTTTATAGCTCAGTCCTGTCTTTGTCTGAAGAGTTGTACCTTTCCCTTTATTTTAAAAGCTAAGTGATTCATTGGTAGTCACACATTCTTTGGTAGCAACATTTCAAAAGTGTGTTGTGGAACTCAAATAATCCTATCTTTGGGACTCCTTAAAGTTATTTCTGGAATAAACAAATCTGCATGCTCTGGCTCAGATAGGACTTGTTCTAATCAGTGTTTAAGTAGACCCAAACACAAAGTCCAATACCTGGCATTTCCCTTATATAGTAAAAGTGCTGCCAGCACACGTTGGAGTATAGATTTAGAGGCTTCCGAATGTGTATCCTGCTCAGAGTGCCCTGTTGAGAAAGAGGATAAAAGGCTTCATAAACTCAAAATATTTATGCAGAGATATCTGTAGTTTCTGTTATGAGTGACTAAAAAGCAAACAAACCAACAATCCTGTTGCCTTGATTCCAACTCACAGTGACCCTATAGTACAGCATAGAACTACCTCACAGGGTTTCCTAAGGGATTCTGGTGGATTCAAGTGACAACATTTTGGTTAAGTAACAGCCAAGGCCTTAATCACTGCACCCCGGGGCTCTCATGAGAGTGACTAGAGTTTTCTATTTCTGAGTCCAGCTCTGGCTTGTCTTCTCTCTCCCTTCCTGCCTCCCCTCCTCCCCCCCTTCCCTCCCTCCCTTCTGCCTTTCCTTCCCCCCCCCCTTTTTTTTAATGTTTTACTGTGCTTTAAGTGAAAGTCTACAATCCAAGTCAATGCGTCGTATAAAAACTTGCCTGCCACTGCTGTGTAACTTCCCTCACCCTGTGACGGTACACTCTTCCTTTCCACCTTGTATATCCTATGTTCATTCAAGGAGTTCCTGTCCCCTTCCATAGTCTCTTCTCTCACCTGGACAGGAGCTGCTGCTCAGTTTGCCAAGAAGCACACTGTACACCAGTGTCATTTTGTGTCTTATAGTCTAGTCAAATCTCTGTCTGAAGAGGAGACTTTGGGACTGGTTTCCGGTCTGGGCTAACAGAAGGTCCTGGGGCCATGTGTTCTGGACCAGCTCACGTTTTATCCCATTGTAAAATTGGCGCCTGGACAAGGGAGCCAGACAGTTCTTAGAATAGGTTCAGATCTATTGGTCCGAATTGACAAAATCTAGTGATTCTCCAATTACTAAGAATCTCAATTCATGAAGTAAATTAATTCATTTAATGGCAATTTAAACAAAATTCAGGTAGTTTTATATTACAGAGTAACTGACTGCTGGTAAGGGTGAGACTCATTATGGGCCTGGCAAGTGTGCACAAGAATTCAGATGCCTCACTCCTGTTACCTGCCAGCTTCTTGCGCCCCCTTTTGGCCTCTGCGTCTCGAACAAAGAGACTGGTGGAGGAAGTGAAAGTGAAATCTGCTATCAGCCCCAGACGCGCTGCTATGAAGAGGGTGGCTTACCTGATACCCCGGAAATCAAGTAGGGACAACTGGAGTGGAAGATTTCAGAGCTCAGTGTGGAGTGCCAGACCAGACCTGCAGTCCCCTAGCCGCCTTTGGTGAGTTCTTGGGGGTAGAAAACCGGAGCGCAGCGCCGCGGAGACGTATCCCAACGCGTTCCCGACGTAAGGTGCTTCCCCACCCTCTGGACCTCTGCGAGCTGATGCGAGATGGGCAGTGGCAGCCAGACTGGAACTTGGCTGTGGCGGGAAGAGTATGGGGTCGGAGAAGTGCTGTCAGGGAAAAAGTTTTTTCTTTAAAGACGGTGGTTTCTGAAGATCTGGCTTCCTGTCTCATTCTGACAGGCGGCGTAATCTTCTGTGGTAGGAGGGAACCGATGAGCATGGGATTATCCAGAAGATCTTTTCAGCCGATGGGCTGATGAAACGTGGCTGGAGGGATAGGGACAAGGATTAGCACTCCACTTGTCAAACTTCACAGCTTCTCTCGGAGCGACACAAAGACTTCGCACTCCGCTATTAAATAAACGTTAGCAGTTTGAACTCGCCCAGTTTACAGAAGGATTACAAGCCAATAAAACGCTGTCAGAGCTCATCCCCACTCTGTATCACGTGGGACTGCCGTGAGATAAATTTAATGGCCTTTTTCCCCCCTCTGCCCGCAGATAGCGCCATGCTGCGCCTTGACCTTAGACCGTGCATCTGCCTACTGCTATTGGACTTGGCCTTTCTCTGGATGCTTCAGGGGACTCTGGGGGCTGTGCTTCCCAGAGGGCTTCCAGGCCTATGGCTAGAGGGGGCCCTGCGACTTGGAGGACTGTGGGGGCTCTTAAAGCTGGGAGGGCTGCCGGGACTTGGGGGAAAACTGCTGCCCCTGCTGTGCCTGCTGATGCCCCTGTTTCTCTCGCTGAGGACCCTGGTCCCAGGGTCCCTGCACGCACCCCCAGTCAGAGTGGCTTCAGCCCCTTGGAGCTGGCTGCTGGCTAGCTATGGGGCTGCAGCGCTAAGCTGGGCAGTGTGGGCTGTGCTGAGCCCTCCAGGAGTCCCTGAGTCAGCCGAGGAGAGGGAGCAGGGCCAGGAGAACAAAGCCTTGATGTGGAGGCTGCTGAAGCTGTCCAGGCCAGATCTGCCTTTCCTCACTGCTGCCTTTTTCTTCCTGGTTATGGCCGTTTGGGGTGAGTAGGGAGAAGGTACAGAGAGCTGGAGGTGGGAAAGGCCCTCCGCACCAGCACTGTCATCTGTTAATCCTTTATGCCATTTTCAGGTGAGATGTTAATTCCTTACTATTCCGGTCGTGTGATTGACATCCTGGGAAGTGACTTCGACCCTGAAGCTTTTGTCAGTGCCATCTTTTTCATGTGCCTCTTCTCCTTTGGGAGGTAGGTGACAGCAATTGTTGTTGTTGTTAGTTGCTGTTGAGTTGGCCCGACTCACGGTGACCCCAGGTACAACAGAAAGAAATAATGTCTGGTGTTGCACCATCACCATGATCAGTGTGATTTGTAAGGTTTTCACTGAGTGATTTTTGGAAGTAGATTGCCACACCTTTTTCCCTAGTCTGCCCTTGTTAAGAAGCTCCGTGGAAACCTATTCAGTGTCATGGTCACTTGTAGGCCTCCACTGACAGACAGGTGGTGGTCATGTCTGAGGTGCATTGCCCAGGAATTGAACCCTTGCATGGTAGACAAGAATTCTACCGCTGAACAACCGATGAGCTAATCCTATTCTTTATAGGGGCCCCTAGTTTCTTCAATGGATTTTCATTCTCTTTTGTATCTAGGCATAAGCAATATAAGAGTAAACCTTGCATGTATTACTTTATTTGCTATCCTTTTCCATCTATTCACTCATCTCTCATCTCCTTCTTCATTTACCTTATTCATTTGATATCTTCAAGGTCTGCATACATTATGGTAGATACAATTATGACTGAGTATGGTATAAAAGGAGTTTATGTGCCAAATGGGATATCTGTTAATATGTCTGTCTCCATGAAGTTTCATTTCTCTTTTTCTGCCTCCTACCTCCCACTCAAGACCACCTCCCAATATCTCTCCAGGTCATTCTCTTGGCATGTTGGGCATGTTTTTCCCTCCTGATCTTTTTTTTTCTCAGACCCTGAAGATTTGAATCTGAACCTCATCATCTTCCTCTCTGCACTGTTTATTCTTTTCCTTTGCTCTCCCCTCTCTTTTCAGACATACTCAGAAGTCTACTATCTTAAAAACAGCGAGCCAATCAACCAACAGACAAACAAAAATACCACCTCATAGGGCCAAGACTAGGGTGAGACAAGTGAGGGGCACAGGGTGCAGAATTTCAGAAGGTGCCCACTCTCAGGGTCATGCAGGCACTTCACTCGTCTCACCCTCGTCCTGGCCCTAGAGCTTGATAGTCTCCTTTTTAATGGCCCGCCTTCACTTAGGGTGATGTCAGAAACCAGTTCTCCATTGTGCCTTCATTCCACGTGTGTTACTCTCTGCTAAAACTCAGTGCTCTAAAGTCAGTAACTTCTTATTGACCACTCCAGTCCCTTCTCAGAATCAATTCTCCATTCTCTGGGCTTTTCTGTAGCATTTGGTACTGGAATAACCTCTTATTACTGACCTCTTTCCTCAGCATTTATGAACTCCTTTTTTAGCTCCCATTTCGCTCTGCCTCTTCTGGAGAACTTTCTTCTTCTGGGCTCTTAAAATACTGACTTTTTCTCATGACTCCATTTTTTAATCTTTAAATTAGTTTCCCTGCTGAGCTAACTCAGGTGGTCTCTGCAGCTGACTCCCAGACCCCTGTTCCCAGTGCTGGGCTCTAGTCATAAGTCCACTTGCCTCTTTGACATTCCCCATGGAGAGCCCACTCTCATCTCACACTTTATGGGTCCAGAGCTATAGATACTTCATTCTCCCTCTTTGCCCTCTTCCTCTTCCTGGTCATGAGACCCACAGTATCCTAGGCCCCAAGGTTTGGCATTGTTGATGACTTCCTCATTTTTAAACACATTAGCCCTGTTATTTTTTCTTTTCAAAAATTGTCTCCAGTTACTCCTTAATTTCCGTTCTCACTGCAGTCAGCAAAGTCACCATTTCATGTCTGGATATCCCAACTACCTCCTAAATATGCTAATCGAATTTCTATTAGAATCCTGTGTTTTCTAAAAAATCTATGCTTTCACATTTACTTTTTCCTGAAAAATCATTATTGTAAAAATTTGTAATTAGAGTTGTGTTGTGAAAGTCAGGTTGATATAAGAAGAATGTTCCAACACCAGGGGCGACAGAGATGGGGAACAGTGTGGCTAGGGCTCTGGAGAGTGGGAGGGCAGGTAGGTGCATGGCTGCAGTTCCCATAATGACACATATGGGACTAGGGAGAGGGACTTGGGGGCAGGAAAGAAGTCTGAGGGGTAACAGTGAGAGCAGGTCAGAAGCAAGCCCTGGGCTATTTTTTACCCCACAATATCTTTTCACTTCTGTTATATTCTTCTCTTTTGTCTAGCACAGAGTGAACGCCATAAATATCTATTAATCTGAACATGTTTCAGTTTTGATCTCACATCTAGCGCACTGTGTCTTCTTTTCTTGTCTCTTTATTCCTGCCCTCTTGTCTGTCTCTCTTATTTCCTTCTCGTTTGCCTCTCTGGGTATGCTTTCCCCACCTTTGTATTTATTTTCATTCTGTGCTTTCTTTTCTGCCTTTCTCACGCTTTCCCCTTCTTTCTGAACCTCTGTCCCCATTGTCCTTCTGCTTTTTTCCTTGCCCCCCAGCTCACTGTCTGCAGGCTGCCGAGGCGGCTCCTTCCTCCTCACCATGTCCAGAATCAACCTGCGGATCCGGGAGCTGCTCTTCTCCTCCCTGCTGCGCCAGGACCTCGGCTTCTTCCAGGAGATTAAGACAGGTGGGTGTGGAGTGCAGGGCTGGAATCTCCTGGGACACTCCTTTCTCCTTAGTTGCCAGCCAGCCTGAAACTTTCCTCCTGCCTTTGTCCAGGATGCCAGGTCCTGGAAAAGGTGGTGAGGCAGCCTCTACCCAGGCTCTGTGTAAGTCATGGTGGAGTTTAGAGGTGGGACTAAGTTAGAGCAAAGAGTCCAGAGGTAGTTTCTGGGGCCTATATTATACTTGGTTTCCTCACTTGCTGTGTCTTCCCCAGGGGAGCTGAACTCTCGTCTGAGCTCGGATACTACCTTGATGAGTGATTGGCTTACTTACAATGCCAACGTACTCTTGCGAAGCCTGGCGAAAGTGGTGGGACTGTATAGTTTCATGTTCAGCCTGTCACCTCGACTTACCCTTCTCTCTCTGCTCAACGTGCCTCTCTCCTTAGCAGCTGATAAGGTGTACAGTTCACGTCATCAGGTACAGGTGGATGTTAGGGAATCCAAAGGGGGCACTAAAGCTGAAAGGGGACTAGGACCACCCATTCATTGCTAGAGATTCTGTTAGTGTTTTTCTCAGCATCTAGAGCAGAAGTTCTTAGCTGGGAGGTGGGGTGAGAGTCTGTGGGTGGGCTTCAGATGATCCATGATCCACAGAGACTTACAATATTGTGTGTGTGTAAGAGTGAGCAAGATAACGGGAGACTGTGTCTGTGTGTGTGTTTTTCTTGGGAGAGGACAACTTTTAAAAGATTCTCAAAGGAGTCTGTTCTTATCTTCATAAAACAAAACAAAGCAAAAAACAAAACCCATTGCCATTGACTTGATTCTAACTTATAGAAACGCTGTAGGACAGAGTGAAACTGCCCCATAGGCTTTCTAAGGAGCAACTTGTGAATTTGAACTGCCAACTTTTTGATTAGCAGCTGAGCTCTTAATCATAGGATAAAGTATTTTTCCTTTTACAAAGTCTTACAATTAAGTTTGCAAATGTGCCACCGTGTGCTTACATTGGCAGCACTGTATAAACAACTCGGTGAGGTTTCATAACCTTGATATATCAGTGTCTAACAGCTGTATTCCTGTTGGCTTGTCATGGTGTCTTGCTAAGTGGTGTTCATTATTGTTGTTGCATGTTTTTTGTGCCCTCACAAAAATGTTAGAGCTTCTCAGGTGACATCAAGGCCAAGTGGCATAACTAGCCTATTGCTAAGAGAGTCTTCTTCATCCCATATTGGTGGGTGGCATCTGAGGTCTTAAAAGCTAGCAAGCTACTATCTGAGGTACACGAAATGGTCCCAACTCAGCCAAAACAGATGATCACCAAGGACAACCAAGACATAGGGAGGAAGAGCCCAGAAGACAGAAGGACCCATGTGAATGGGTGAATGTATCAAGGTGCAACCAGAAGAACCAGATGGTGCCCAGCTACCACCAAAGACAGCCATGATGGGGCACACAATGTCGAGTCCCAGTGGCAACATGAGAAAAGAAGGAGTGCATCTCAAGAACTCCACTAAAAGACCACAGTTGGTGGTCTGGAGGGCTGGGGGTCCCCTGGGAGCATGGCCCCTAGACCTGCTGCTGCCCATGACCAGAAATCATTACTGAGGTCAACTCTTCGGACAGGAATGGATTGGACTCAGGGACACAATGTGACCATATGGTGTATGCACTTTATAGTTCTGTGCATCTGTAGGATGCTATCCTACTGGCCTCTTACTAGAGAGGAGAGGAGAGGTTGGAGAGGAGGGAACAAGAGATTGTTAAGAGGATATGACATGTATATAATGGAAAGGAAGAATGTGCTGTTGTCGGGCAAGGAGAGCAGAAGTTGCAGATAGGTGGGCATGCAAATTTAACTTGGATTGTATACTTTCACTCAATCACAATTAAAAGAAAATGTTGGAGCTTGAATTAAAGCAACTAACAAATATTAAAATTCTTATGAAACTTGGCAACAATGGAAGTGAAATCAGAGACATGTTAGTCCAAGTTCATGGGGATAATGCTATGAAGAAAACAGCAGCATACAAATGGATTAAATATTTTTCTGAGGGAAAAGAGTCACTGATGAGCAGAAATGATGAAAATGTTGCAAAAATTCATTAATTTATTGGCCAAAAATCATGGGCTGACTGTGACAGGCATAGCAGACTAAGAAAACGTCAATAAACAGGGAAAAACTGAAAATCTTGGCATAAGAAAGGTGTGTGTAAAAACAGTCCCAAAGGAGCTCATTGATAAACAAAAGCAAAGAAGAGTCGAAGTTTGCCAAGATCTTTTGGAGAGACAAGATAATGTTTTAGGCTGTGTTATCTCACTAGTACAACACTGAAACAAAGTGTCATACCACACAATGGAAGTCAGCCTATTTTCCGTGACCAAAAAAAATCCCGTCAGTCCAAATCAAGAGTTAAAATGATGTTGCCAAACTTTTTTGGTATCAGAGCAATTGTTCATCATGAGTTTGTACCAACCAAACAGTTAACCAAGTGTACTATTTGGAAGTGCTGGAAAGGCTGTGTGCAAAAGTCAGATGAAAACGACCTGAACTTTTCACCAACAACTCACGGCTCTTGCATCAGGACAATGTACCAGCTCACACGGCACTGTTTGTGAGGGAGTTTTTAGCCAGTAAACAGATAACTGCATTGGAACGCCCTCCATCCTCACCTGATCTGGCCACCAATGACTTCTTTCTTTACCCAGAGATAAGGGAAATATTGAAAGGAAGATGTTTGGAAGACATCCAGGACATTAAGGGCAATATCATAGCAGCTCTGATGGCCATTCCAGAAAGAGGGCCACAGTTGCTTTGAAGAGTGGACTGGGCACTGATATCTAGTACTCCCAAGAGAAGTGCTTTGAAGGTGACCGTAGTGATAGCCACTAGCAACGATGTATGTAGCACTTTTTCTAGGATGAATTTGTGAACTTAACTGTTACACTTCATATAGTCAGAAGAAGGAATTTAAATGGGTGTAGAGAAAGTAGAATGTGCAACAAAGTGGTCCTGAGTCTGCATATTAGCTTTCCTTCAAAAAATCCAAATCCACTGCCATTAAAACTCATAGTGGCCCTGTAGGACACAGTAGAACTGACCATAGAGTTTCCAAGGTGCACCTGGGAGATTTGGATTGAAAATCTTTTGGTTAGCAGCCATTGCACTTAACTACTACGCAATCTCTTAATTCACTGTGGACTCTTGACTGACTACTCCCCAGTTTTTCATCAGACACTGGAAGTGGTATTGATGACCTCACACGAGGGTAAAAAATAGAGGGTAAAAAATAGAATGTATAATCCCTACTCTATGCATGGAGAGCTCAAGGATATTTTTGTTGCTTCTCTTACTTCTTCACTCACATTATTCGTTCTGGATGGAAACATGAGGGAAAAGGATACTTTTAGGCAGATTGGGTAGTATCCTTAGGGCTGGAATGAGACATGGGCTTGCTGTCTTCTGCATCACGGACCCTGTATCCCCGGCCCTGTTTTTCTAGGCTGTGCTCCAGGAGATCCAGGATGCTGTGGCGAAGGCAGGGCAGATAGTGCGGGAGGCAGTTGGAGGGCTGCGGACTGTCCGAAGTTTTGGGGCAGAGGAGTGTGAGGTCGCTCGCTATAGGGAGGCCCTTGAACGTTGCCGGCAGCTGTGGTGGCAGCGAGATGTGGAACAAGCCCTGTACACGGTCTTCCGGAGGGTGAGACAAGAAGAGTGAGATGGGAAAGAGCTTGTGGGAAAGAACCCAGGGAGAGGGTAGGGGAAGGAACAGTAAACCTGTGTTTGATTCTGGTGTCCTCTTCAATTACATAGGGACAGGGAGGGAGGAACAATAGGCAGATTTCTCAGCCTCCTCTCCTTCTCCCTTCACAGCTGCTGGAGTTGGCAATGCAGGTGCTGATGCTGAGCTGTGGCCTGCAGCAGATACTGGCCGGGGACCTCACGCAGGGCGGGCTGCTCTCCTTTCTGCTCTACCAGGAGGATGCGGGACATGGCATGTTTGTGAGTGAGGAGACTGCATGTGCACACTTTTTTCCCTCTCTGTTTCTTTTTCTGGCCTTCTGGGCCTCGCACTATACTTGTTCCTTTAAAAAATACCTCCTTTTGTTATGGAGAATTTCAAACACATGCCCCAAATAAAACAAAATGAAAGAGAGGGAGCGAGCGAGAAAGTGATGTAATGATTTCCTACATACCTGTTACCTGGTGTCTTAGTTGTCTAGTGCTGTCATATGGAAATGGCCACAGATCGATGGCTGCAACACCCAGAAGTTTATTTTCTCACAGTCAGGATGTTAGAAGTCCAAATTTGGAACATTAGCTCCAGTCGAAGGCTTTGTCTTTCTGTTGGCTCTGGACAGGTCCTTGTTATCATTCTTCGCCTGGTCTAGCAGCTTCTCAGCATGGGGATGTAGGTCCAAAGAACATGCTCTTCTCCTGGCACTACTTTCTTGGTAGTATAACGTCCCCCTGCCTCTTTGCCTTCTTCCCTCTTTTGTGTATCAAAAGAGATTGACTTTAGACAAAGCCTGGTTTTATAGATTGAGTCCTACAGCATTAATAGAACTGCCTCTTAGTTTGTCTCATTAACAACATAGAGGTAGGATTTACAAAGTGTAGGAAAATCACAGTAGATGACAAAATGGTGGGTAATCACACAGCACTGGGAATCACGACCTAGCCAAGTTGATAGATATTTTTGAGGGTGCAATTCAATTCATGACTCCTGGCTTTAATAATGATCAACTCATGGTCAATAATTTTTTTCACCCATTTCTCCATCCAATTCCCTTACCTGCATTATTTTCAAGCAACTTCCAGATTAATCATGTCATCTGTAAATATTTCAGTCTGTATGTTGTCATGGTTAAGTGCTGTGGCTGCTAATCAAAAGGCTTAGCAGTTCAAATCTACCCAGAGCTCCTGGGAAACTCTGTGGGATACTTCTACTCTGTCCTATAGGGTTGCTATGTGTCAGAATTGACTCTATGGTCATAAGTTGGTTTTGTTAATCTCTAAAATATAACACCCTTAAAACATTAGGCACAAAACCATTCTCATACCTAAACATATTAACAATAATTCCTTAAATATATCAAATATCCAGAAAGTATCCTGATTTCTAATTGTTTCGTACGTGCAATATACGTATATACTATAATTAGTTTGAACTAGTATCTAAATAAAGTTCATACCTCTGCATATTAATATATATGTGTGTGTGCTTGTATATATCTACTTGTATGTGTTGTTGTTAAGTGCTGTCGAGTCTGTTCCGACTCATATCAACCCTTTGCACATCAGAATGAAACACTGCCTGGTCTTGGGCCATGCCCACAATCATTTTTATGCCTAAGCTCATTGTTGAGACCACTGTGTCAATCCATCTTGTCACAGGTCTTCCTCTTTTTTGCTGACCCTCCACACATGATGTCCTTCTCTGGGGACTGATCTTTCATGACAACATGTCCAAAGTATGTAAGATACAGTCTTGCCATCTTTGCTTCCAAGGGGCACTCTGGTTGACCTTCTTCTAAAACAGATTTGTTTGTTCTTTTGGTGGTCCATGGTACATTCAACATTCTTCTCCAACACCACATCTCAAAGGCATCCATTCTTCTTCTGTCTTCATCAGTAAATGTCTTAAATACTTTTCACTTCCAGCAAGTAAAGTGGTGGTGTCTGCATAACACAGATTGTGAATCAGTCATCCTCCAATTCTATTGCCTTATTCTCATTTGTATAATCAAGCTTCTCAGATTATTTGCTTGGCACATGGATTGAAACAGCATGGAGAAAGGATACAACCCTGATGCACACCTTTCCCGACTTGAAACCACACAGGGTCTGCTTATTCTGTTTGCATGGCTGTTTCTTGATCCATATAGAGATTCCTTAAGAGAACAATTAAGTGTTCTGGAATTCTCATTTTATGCAGTGTTAGCTGCAATTTGTTATGATCCACAGAGTCAAATCCATTTGCATTGTCAATGAAACGCAAATAAACATCTTTCTGGTATTCTCTGCTTTCAGCCAAGATCCATCTGACATTAGCAATGATATTCCTGGTTGAACATCCTCTTCTGAATCCAGCTTGAATTTCTTGCAGTCCCTTGTAAATATACTGTGCTTTTGAAGGATCTTGAGCAAAATTTTATTTCTGTGTGATATTACTGATACTGTTTGGTAATTTCTGCATTTTGTTGAATCACCTTTCTGTGGAATGGGCATAAATATGGATCTCTTCTAGTCACTTGGCCAGGCAGCTGTCCTCCAAATTTGCTGCCATAATCGAGTGAGCACTTTCAGCACCCTATCTGTTTGTTGAAATATCTCACTTGATAGTTCATCAGTTCCTGGAGCTTTGTTTTGTGCCAGTACTCTCAATGCAGCTTCAACTTCTTCCGTCAGTACCATCAGTTGCTGACCATAAGCTACTCCTTCAAATGGGTGAACATTGACCAGGTCTTTGTGGTATAATGACTGTGTATTTTTTCCGTCTTCTTTTGGTGGTCCCTGAGTTGTTTCATATTTTCCCTGTAGAATTCTTCACTATTGCAATTCGAGTCCTGAATTTTTGATTCAGTTCCTTCATGTATGTATATATCATGTATGTACATATATTAAAAAAAATCTGTTGTCATTAAGTCAATTCTGAGTTATAGTGAACCCTATAGAACAGAGTAGAACTGCCTCAAATGGTTTCCAAAGAGCTGCTGGTAGATTCAAACTGCTGACTGTTTGGTTAGCAGCCTGAGCTCTTAACCACCGCACCACTACTTACAGTTCAGTTGCTGAAGAAACACTGTGGTTTGTGTTATAGAGTTTTTTGTAGCTGGATTTTTTCTGTTGATTCCATGTGATAGTATTTACTGCATTCCTCTGTCTCTGTATTTCCTGTCAGTTTGTAGACAAATTTAGAGGTTTGCTATACTTAAAAAAATTTTTGGAAGACAAGTGTAGTTCCTAGGTGGTGGTGTGATTTACCTTCAGGAAGTGTGCAATATCTAGTCTTTTCTGTGATGTCACCCACCAGTGATGCTCAATGCCCAGAGCCACTAAATCATTATGGGATGCAAAGTTGTGATATTGTATCATTCCTTCTCTTATTAGTTGGAATGTACCTGTGAAAGGGAAATTCACGTCATCGAATATTTGGTTATCCAGTGGTATGGCTTAACTCAGAAAGGCAGAATAAGCATTTGATTCTTTTTGTATGTTGGTTTTCAAAAATAGTCACTTTATCTTGGACTTTATTTCATGATTTTCCTAGACATTTGTTAATCTTTTTTTTTTTTTTTTTTCTGCATGGAGAACTGAGCTAGCCATCTAGTGAATTGCAAAGATAAGTTAGGCACAGGTCCTGTTTTTAAGGAGTTTTTGTGTAGTCAGGTAAGATAGAGCCAACCAGAAACACAAACCAGTAAGTGAAAAGGTCTGGGGATTGAAGTCACGATGCTGGGGTAAGTATGGACTTCTCTGTCCTCTACATTGCACATTGGAGTGCTGGAGATATTGGTGCCCCCTGCCAATCCCATCCAGATTGTACTTTGAAAGACAGAAAATCTTTCCTGGGTAAGAGGGAGGAGGAGGAGCATGGCTGTGGGTGGATCATGTCTGGGGAGTAGATCACAGCAAAAGAGCTAGAAGGTTGACTTGTTAGACATTTGGTTTCTACCAGAGTGCCTTTGATTAGATATCCCTCTGTTTCTGTTTTCCAGGACTTAGTATACATGTGGGGCGATATGCTGAGCAGTGTGGGAGCTGCCAGGAAGGTGTTTTGCTACTTGGACCGACAGCCAAATCTACCCCCACTCGGGACACGGGCCCCTTCAACTTTGAGAGGGCATGTGGAGTTCCAAGATGTCTCCTTTGCATATCCCAATCGCCCTGACCAGCCTGTGCTTAAGGTGCTTTAAAGAGGCCATAGGGAGGGAACCTGGACTCCCTACCCTCCCCCACTCCCTGCCTCTGGTGGTTGATGAGAAACTGCAGCCTCCAGATCAATTCACCTGTGAGGAGATGATCCTGCCTCTGATGGGAAAAGAAGGGGAGGGGTCCCGAGGAAGAAGAGAGAGACTCCTTACTCTCTTCTGGCTTTTCTAGGGTCTAACATTCACCCTTAGTCCTGGTGAGGAGACAGCGCTGGTGGGGCCCAATGGTTCTGGAAAGAGCACAGTGGCTGCCTTATTGCAGAATCTGTACCAGCCCACAGGGGGCCAGCTGCTTCTGGATGGGAAGCCTATCTCCCAGTATGAGCATTGCTACTTGCACAGAAAGGTGGGTGAGGAGGGAGAAGACAGAGAGAGGGGTGGGATTAGGAAAGAAGGAGCATGCACAGAGAGAATGGGCGAGGAGTAACAGAAAAGTAGGGGTGACACGCAGGAAGGTCTGTGTCCTGAAGGCTTTGCACACAGCCCTCTGCTTTCATCCACTCTGTACAGGTGGTTTTGGTTGGGCAGGAGCCTGTGCTTTTCTCAGGCTCTGTGAGGGACAACATTGTTTATGGGCTGGAGAACTGCAAGGATGAGGAGGTTATGGCTGCTGTCAGGGATGCCCACGCAGATGAATTCATAGCGGAAATGGAGCACGGACTACATACAGGTACTTTTTGCAAATTATAAGCCCGCCCTTCAGTCGAAAAAGAAAATAGAACTGATTCATATGGTGAGGACAGTGTCTCATGGAGCATATTCTTATAATTCCATGTTTACTACTTATCTGCCTTTTCTTTTGTTCCTTCTTCTAGTGTAACCCACAACACCATGAATTCTCTAGACTCCTTCTTGTTCAGACTTTCTGTTCCCAGAGAGCCATGCAGAAGTAGCGCTGTCTCCATGCAGGAAGCTCTTTAGGTCCTCACCCCCACAACCCTCCTTATACCAGAACCTCACGTCTCCTAACTGGTTCTTGTGGAAGCACCAGTTGTGCCCTCGTTCCTCCTCCTGGTGGCCTCTTGTGTCTGAGGAAGTGTGTTCCTTTGATTTCCTAGATGTGGGAGAGAAAGGGAGCCAGCTGGCTGTGGGACAGAAACAGCGCCTGGCCATTGCCCGAGCCCTTGTAAGGGACCCACAGGTCCTAATCTTGGATGAGGCCACCAGTGCCTTGGATGCTGAGTGTGAGAAGGCAGTGAGTACTGGGGAACAGCAGAAATCAGGGGAGGCAGGGACAGTAGAGGGTGAGACCTGAAGGGCCACGTTTGAATGGTTAGTGTATATAAAATTGGGCACAACTGGAAATATTGGTCACTTCTTAGCACTGGGGCAGGTAGGAACGGAGAATATGGTGTAGGTGGGATATCTCCAATTTATCTACCTGTGGTGGTGCAGGTGATAGAGACCTTCATCTACCGATCTTTCCTGCCTTGTTATGTTTCCCACCTCCTTCCCCGTAGGCCAGAGCCCCTGGATGGTGTAAACAGTTAATATGCTCAGTTGCTAACTGAAAGGTTGGTGGTTAAAGTCCATCCAGGGACTCTTTGGAAAAAAGACCTCGTGATGTACTTCCAGAAGTTCAGCCATTGAAAACCCTATGGAAAACAGTTATACACTGACATGCATGGGGTTACCATGAGCTGGAATTTACTGGAAGGCAGCCATCAACAACATCACCTTTGCCTGGGTGGTGCAGACAGTGAACTTGCTCAGCTTCTAACAAAAGGTTGGCATTCGAGTCCACTTAGAGACCCTTTAGATGAAATTCTTGGCATTCCACTTCTAGAAGATCAGCCATGGAAAACCCTATAGAGCACAGTTCTACTCTGACACACATGGGGTCATCATGAGTCACCTTACTAACAAATGGTACCGGTTACCCTAAGATACAAGACAGAGTGCTCCGTGGGAGGTGGTGTTCATTTTATATCTTTCTGAGGTTTCCCGATCTTCCCTCTTCAGCTGCAGGACTGGAGAGCCCGTGGGGGTCGAACGGTGCTGAAGATCGCTCACAGGCTGAACACGGTTCAGAATGCTGACCAGATCCTGGTGCTGAAGCAGGGGCAGCTGCTGGACCCAGCTGAGCTCATGACGCAGCAGGACCCGTATGCCCGCCTGGTGCAGCTGCAGCTGGAGAACTGAGGCCCAAAGGACACTGGGTCTTTCTCATGGCCATCTCCACAGCTTGGGATAGCTCCCGCTTTGAGCTTGTCTGGGGCTGTGCCCCTGGGTAGTTGTTCCTAGCACTGGAGCATGATGGAGAAGTACTTTCTGGGGATGTGAGGGGCAGGGAGGTGGGGACATTGCCTTATTTCCTTGTTGAACAGAGATTTGTCTGGTTCTGAAATGAGCTTTGTGGCATAATAAATATGTTTAGAAATATTTTCTCATTTATATCAAGAGTACACATTCATATAGAAAATGTACGAAATACTACTTATTGTCTCACCACAACCTTCATTACTATTTTTTTAACTAAATCTTTTATCTATTCTTTGAGACACCATTAAGCAATATATCAAATATTCATAAGGCTATCTTTAGAGATCTGTTGTCCATCCCTGTTTGTGTCTGATATTTTAGAGGAACTGGTCTGTGGAGAATAGAGCACAGTTATCCAGTTAACAGTGTTAATAATTACACGATACCGTCTATAGAGTTTTACTATGTGTAGGAACATACTCTAAGTGTCGTTCATGTATTGTCAATTTTATTGTTTATCCACAACCCTATAAAATTGGTTACTGTTATTCTCATTTCACAGATGAGAAAACTAAGGTTCAGAGAGACTAACCTTCCCAAGGTTACAAAGCCATGAAGTTAGAGTTTGAATATTCAGTCCTTTTACCAGCACCCCATTCTCAACCAAGAAGGTTTGTTGCGTCTTATGCTCATAATGTTTGATTCAGAGTCAGATCAAACAAAAACTTTGTTACATTGAGCTCTGAATAGCTCTAACTACATAGTCTTTCCTTTATTTCCATTGTCATAGCCTTTTTTCATAGTATTTGATGGTCTGATCTTCCAAGAGATTCCTTTATTATTGGTTCCCTTTTCCTAGCCATTTTTCATGAAGCATTCAGATGACATCTCTCCTGTGAAGTCTTTCATTCCTTTATTCTCAGCAGAAAGCCCAAGGTTTTCAGGCCATTAGTCTGGACTGCTCTGCATTAAGTTCCAGCTTCTAGAAATTTCCAACCCTCTGTAATTCCTTTGAAGGTTTGCACATAGTGCTTGCCTGCCCCATTGCCTGCACCACCCTCCCTTCACTTCCCACATGTTCCTGGAGACAGCTCATCCCCACCCTATCACCATTTGATTCTACCCTACCCATAAGTTCTCCTTGTCACTTACCTTCGGAATCTTTCCCATCTAGCTGTGCTTCCCTTTTAACGAAGGAAGATATGAATGAAAAAGAGGAACTTTGTTGTTGTGGTGGTTGTTATGTGACGTCAAGTTGTTTCAGACTCATAGTGACTCTGTGAGTAACAGAACAAAACACTGTCTGGTCTTGTCCCATGCCCACAATCATTTTTATGCTTAAGCTCACTGTTGTGGCCACTGTATCAATCCATCTTGCTGACGGTCTTCCTCTTTTTTGCTGAATCTGCATCTACCAAGCATGATGTTCTTCTCCAGGGAGTGCTTTGTGACAAAATGTCCAAAATATGTAAGATGCAGTCTTGCCATCTTTGCTCCAAGAAGCACTCTGGCTGCACTTCTTCTAGAACAGATCTGTTTGTTCTTTTGGCAGTTGTTTTAGTCAGCTAGGGCTGATCTAGCAGAAATACCACAGAGTGGATGGCTTTAATAAAGGAAAGTTTATTCTTACATGGTCTGGTAGGCTGCAAGTCTGTATTCATGGTGTCTGCTCAAGGGGAAGACTTTCCCTTTGTTGGCTCTGGAGGAAAGTACAGTATTGCATCAGTCTTTGTTCAGGGAACATCTTAGCGCAGGAACCTCAGGTCTGAAGGACGCATTCTTCTCCCGGTGCAGCTTTCTTGATGGTGCGAGGTTCCCAATTCTCTGCCTGCTTCTCTTTCCTTTTATCTCTTGCAGGACAAAAGGATTAAGGGTGTGGCAAGCCATACTCCAGGGAAACTGATCTTATAAAGGAATTTACAGTCCCAGCCTAATCCTTTAACATACAGCATAGGAAAACCACAAAATGGAGGACAGTCACAAGATACTAGGAGTCATGGCCCAGCTACATGGCTACACATTTTTTTGGGGGGGCACAATTCAATCCATGACAGCTGTCCATGGTACAGTCAACATTCTTCTCCAGCACCACAATTCAAAGGCAACAATTCTTCCTCTGTCTTCTTTGTTCATTGTCCAGCTTTTGCATGCATATGATGTGATTGAAAATATCATGGATTGGGTCAGGCACTCCTTAGTCTTCAAGGTGACATCTTTTCAATATTTGAAAGAGGTCCTTAGAAGCAGATTTTCCCACTGCAATGCATCTTTTGGCTTCTTGATTGCTGCTTCCAAGGGTGTTGATTGTGGACCCAAATAAAATGAAATCCTTGACAACTTCAGTCCTGTCTCCATTTATGATGAGGTTGCTTGTTGATCCAATTCTGAGGATTTTTGTTTTCCTGATGTGGAGGTGCAATCTCAACTGAAGGCGGTGGTCTTTGATCTTCATCAGTAAGTGTTTCAAATCTTCTTGACTTCCAGCAAGTAAGGTGGTGTCATCTGCATAATACAGGTTGTTAATGAGCCATCCTCCAATCCTGATACCTCGTTCTTCATAGAATCCAGCTTCTCAGATTATTTGCTTGGCATACAGATTGAAAAGGTATGATAAAAGGATACAATCCTGACACATACCTTTCCTGACTTGAAATCATGCGGGGTCTGCTTGTTCTGTTTGCATGACCACCTCTTGACCCATATACAGATTCCTTAAGAGCACAATTAGGTGTTCCGGAATTCCCATTGTCTGCAATGTTAGCTGTAATTTATTACAATCCACACAGTCAAAAGCCTTTGCATAGTCAATGAAACACAAGTAAACATCTTTCTGGTATTCTTTGCTATCAGCCAAGATCCATCTGACAACAACAATGATATCCTTGGTTCCACATCCTCTTCTGAATCCAGCTTGAATTTTTGGCAATTTTTTGTCAGTATACTATTGCAGTCACTTTTGAATGATCTCGAGCAGAATTTTACTTTCATGTGATACCAACAATACTGTTTGGTAATTTCCACATTTGGTTCAATCACTTTTCTTTGGAATGGGCATAAATATGGATCTCTTCCAGTCAGCCAGATAGCTGTCCTCCAAATTTCTTATCATAGATGAATGAGCACTTCCAGTTCTGCTTATGTTTGTTGAAATATCTTAGTTGATATTCTGTCAATTCCTGGAGCCTTGTTTTTTGTCGTTGCCTTCAGTGCAACTTCAACTTCTTCCTTCAGTACCATTGGTTTCTGATCATATGCTACCTCTTCAAATGGCTGAACACCGACCAGTTCTTTCTGGTATAATGATTTTGTGCATACCTTCCGTCTCCTTTTGATGCTTTCTGAGTCATTTAGCATTTTTCCTGTAGAACCCTTCACTATTGCAACGCAAAGTGTGAATTTTTTTCTTCAATTTTTTCACATTGAGAAGTGCAGAATGTGTCCTTCTCTCTGGTTTTCCATTTCCGGCTCTTCGAATATGTCTTTATAATACTGTATTTTGTCTTCTTGAATGGCTCTTTGAAATCTTCTGTTTAGGTTTTTTATTTCTCCATTCCTTCCTTTTTCCTTAGCTGCTCGACATTTGAGAGTAAGTTTCAGAGTCTCTTCTGACATCCAAGTTGGTCTTTTCTTTCTTTCCTGTCTTTTTTATGATGTCTTGCTCTCTTCATGGATGATGCCTTTGGAGTCATTCCTCAACCAGTCTGGTCTTTGGTCATTAGTGATCAATACATCAAATTTGTTCTTGAGATGCTCTTTACACTCAGAAGGGATATACTCAAGGTCATAGTTTGGCTCTCATGAACTTGTTCTAATTTTCTTCAGTTTCAGTTTGAATTTGCATATGAGCAATTGATGATCTGTGCCGCAGTCAGCACCTGGTCTTGTTCTGACTGCTGATATGGAACTTTTCCAGTGTCTTTTTCCACAAATGTAGTCAATTTGGTTCCTGTGTATTCCATCTGCTGATGTCCATGAGTATGGTCACCATTTGTGTCGGTCAAAAAAGCTATTTGCAATGAAGAATCGTTAGTCTTGAAAAATTCTATAGTGTGATCTCCCGCATGATTTCTATCTATCCAACTATTGATCTTTCTTTTTGTTGCAAAAATTGGAAACAAAGAAGAAGAACCTTAGGAAGTTTTTAGAACCCCAGTCTCCCAGCATATGTTCCATGCCCAGTGTGGAGGCTGCATTGAACTTTAGAGCCTTCATGTCTCTGCCCAGTGGGAGATCTTCCAGAAAACCTGTTATCTCCTGAGTCTGCAGAAAGCACCCTTTCCTTGTGTTTTTATTAATGCTGGGGCTTAATTCTTTCACAGCCCTTATTAAATTCTAAACCTGTTACCTTGGAGCACACTGTCTCATGACAATTCCAGTGTTTTAAGGGAGAACTGTGCTTCACAGAGTTTTCAATAGCTGAGTCTTTGGACATGAATCACAAGGCCTTTCTTCCAAGGTGCCTCTGGGTGGACTTGAACTTCCAAGATTTTGGTTAGCAGCTAACTGTGTTAATTGCACTACCCAGGGGCTCTTATGAAACTCTAAATAAAAAAATCACACTTGGTTCTGTGGATTTGGTCTTGATTCATGGCAACCCCATGTATTACATAGTAGAACTGCTCCACTGTAATCTTTACAGAAGTGGACCAAGGTGGTTTTGAACCTCCAACCTTTGTGTTAGTAGATAAGTGCAAGCTGTTTTCATCACCCAGGAACATTATTAAGGTCTATCTTTTATTTATTTATTTTTTTGGTCCTTATTTCCCACTAAGCTCTTGGTGGAAGGCCATTTATTTTATTGGGCTTTATATCTTCTTCCCGGCACAGGTCCAATTCATAGTAGACAGTAAGATATCTGTTGACAAAATGAATAAATCCCTGTCTTCATTCAGTCTTCCTTTCACACATCAGTCACTGAAAGTCTAATACTAGATACTGGGAGGGACTTACAGAATGTTGTCATTTTAGGAAAGAGAAACTTGCAAATTCCTGGAAATAGCAGATGTTTTCCAGAACATCTAATGTCTTGGATTTTTTTTCCTCCTTAGCAGCTGTTGAGGTATGAGAATAAAGAGTTTCTGATGCAGGTAAATAAACCCTTGTTTTGTCCTGCTGCTGCCCTGCTGCTCCACCCGATATACCTCCTGACTTCACTGTCAAGTAAATATGCGTTTGCAGAGACAGAAGGTTGAACTCGTTCCTTCTCTAGTTGTACAATGAGAATAGTAGGAGGCAGGTGTAAGATGGTAGTCAGACAATTCCTGCGATCTCTTTAACAACAATGATCCAGGAAAACAAGTGAATAGATTATATGTGACACTCTAGAAGCCCTGAACATCAAAGGGGAAAATGAGAAATCACAATGAGCAGTAGGGAAGGAAAGGTAGGTTTAGAAGTACCTAGGACTGATCAGACTTGTCCCCGTGGGAATTGGTACCCCGAAGGAGGGTCAGTGATGGTCAGTGTGGTGAGAGAAGCAGAGGTGTTCAAACAGCGTTTTCCTCAGACAGAGAGAGAGACTGAGTAGCTCAGAGCCTAGTCTCACCTTCAGAATCATTGACAAGCAGCATTTGATCAACAAAAACTAAGAGGCTTATACCTAACCTGCCATATGCGGTTATAAGACTTTCCTTCAGGCTACACTTCTCTCCCTTTTCCTGGTCCTGTCTTACTCCTCTGCACTGCACTGGGCTCCATATTCTGATGGACTACCCGGACCCTGAAGTAGGACCGCTTACTTGCACTGTGAGACTTGGGGATGGAATGATTTAACAGATTGGGCAAAAATTCTGCCTGTTCCCATAAGCCAGGAACTCAGAGCAGAACGAGGTTGTATGTCTAGGCACAGGGATAAGGGGTCCGTGTACTTGAAAGCCTTTCAGCAGTGAATACAGTATCCAATGTGCCCATTGTTTTCCAGGAAAAGTTGCCTTCCTACACACATTAAGGAAAAGAGACAACCTTTCACGACAGACACAGACGGTTGCCAGCCCTGCACCTTTCTCAGTGTATGAAGGCAGTAACATGTGCCTATGCTAATCACTCGTGCCCATCTAGGACTGTAGGGGAGAATGTGCACCACACACTTGTTGACTGACTACCTGGGCACCTCAGTTGACTATGTACAAGAAAAATAAATGAACCACTGGGTCCAAATGCCTAGTAACAGCTCTAACCACCTGGTGGCACAACATACAAACCTGTAAGGTATCAGTAATCAAAGTTTCTCAACGATGATCCTATTTGGACACTTGTAAAACAAAAAAAAAAGAGCACTGTAAGCCAACATAAATGACTACAACAACTTACTGATGGCTTGGAGACAAAAGTCAATACCAGTTCACTTACAGAGGCAGACAATGATGGCTTTAGAAAGCTACCAAAACAAAGAATCAAGAAACTTTCTTTTATCCAATTTGAGTTGGTTTTTGTATAAGGTGTAAGATATGGGTCTTGTTTGAATTTATTGCAGATGGATATTTAGTTTTGCCATTACCATTTGTTGAAGAGATTATTTTTACTCCAGTTTAATGTCTTAGGGCCTTTGTCTAATATCAACTGTTTGTAGGCAGATGATTTCATCTCTGGGGTCTCGATTCTGTTCCATTCATCTATTTGTCTGTTTTGTACCAGTACCAGGCTGTTTTGACTACTGTGGCAGTGTAATAGGTTCCAAGGTCAGGTAATGAGAGGCCTCCCAGTGAGTTCTTCTTTAGTAATACTTTACTTATCCAGGGCTTCTTCCCTTTCTAGACAAAGTTACTAATTTGTTCCTCCATCTTATTAAAAGATGTCACTGGAATGTGTATTGGGATTGCATTATATAAGTAGACTGCTTTGAGTAAAATAGGCATTTCCACAATGTTAAGTCTTCCTATCCATGAGCAGGGTAGGTTTCTCCATTTATCTAAGTCTCTCTTAGTTTCTTGTAGTAAGGGTTTGTAGTTCTCTTTGTAAAGGTCTGTTATTTCTCTGGTTAAATTTATTCCTAGGCACTTTATCTTCTTAGGGGCTATAGTAAACGGTATTGACTTGGTGATTTCTTCCTTAATAATCTTGTTGGTATAAAGGAATCTTACTGATTTACTTATGTTTATTTTGTATCCTGAAGCTTTGCCAAACTCTTCTATCAGTTTGAGTAGTTTCTTTATGGATTCTTTGGGATTCTCTGCATATACAATCATATCATCTGCAGATAGGATGATTTTTTGTTCTTCTTTGCCAATGCAGATGTCTTTTATTCCTTAGTCTTGTCTAATTGTTCTGGCTAGAATTTCTAGTACAATGTTGAATAGGACAGGTGAGAGTGGGTATCCTTGTCTAGTTCCTGTTCTCAAGGTAAACTGTTTCAGTCTCTCTCCATTCAGGATGACATAGGCAGTTGGCTTTGTATAAATAGCCATTATTGCATTGAGGAATTTGCCATCTATTCCTATTTTGCTGAGAGTTTTTAGCATGAATGGGCATTGGACTTTATCAAATGCTTTTTCTGCATCAGTAGACAAGATCAGATGATTCTTGTCTTTCTTGATACTTACGTGGTTGATCACATTGTTTTTCTGATGTTGAACCAGCCTTGCATCCCTGGTGTGAATCAAACTTGGTCATGATGGATTATTTTTTGAATATGTTGTTGTATTCTATTGGCAAGAATTTTGTTGAAGATTTTTGCATCTAGATTCATGAGTAATATCAGTCTGTAGTTCTCCTTTTTGATTGGGTCTTTCCCTGGCTTTGGTATCAGGGTTATGCTGGTTTCATAGAGGGAGTTTGGGAGTATTCCATCCCTTTCTACACTGTGAAATAGTCTTAGTAGTATTGGAGATAACTTTTCTCTGAAAGCTTGGTAGAATTCTGGGATGAAGCCAAGTGGGCCTGGGCTTTTTTTGGTTGGCAGTTTTCTGATGATGTTTTCAAACTCTTCCTTTGTGATGGGTTTATTAAGTTGCTCTGCTTTACTTTGTGATAATATTGGTAGGTGATATGAATCCAGAAATTTGCCCATTTCCTCTAGGTTTTCAAATTTGTTAGAATACAGTCTTTCATAGCATTCAGCTATGATATTTTCGATTTCTGTTGGATCTGTTGTGACAACTCCCCTCTCCTTTCTCATTTGGGTTATCTGTTTCCTGTTTTTCTTTAGTAAGTTTAGCCCGTGGTTTGTCAATTTGGTTGATCTTTTCAAAAAACCAGCTTTTGGTCTTTTCAATTTTTTCAATTGTTCTTCTAATCTCTAATTTGTTTAGTTCTGCTCTGATCTTTATGATATATTTTCTTCTGGTGCCTGAGGGGTTTCTCTGTTGTTCTCTCTCTACTTGTTCAAGCTGTAGGGTCAGTTCTTTGATTTAGATTCTTTTTTCCTTCCTGATGTGTGCATTTATGGAGATAAAATGACCTCTGAGCACTGCTTTTGCTGCATCCCATAGGTTCTGGTAGGAAGTGTTTTTGTTCTGATTGGAATTCATAAATTTCTTTATTTCATCCTTGATTTCTTCTATAACCCATCGTTTTTTGAGCAAGGTGTTGTTCAGTTTCCGTTGGTTCCACCTTCTATCTATGTTGTTTCTGTTATTGATTTCGACTTTTATGGCTTTATGGTCTGAGAAAATGCTTTGCATTAATTCAGTGGTATGGATTTTGTTGAGAACTGCTTTATGTCCTAACACATGGTCTATTCTGGAGAATGTTCCATGTACACTGGAGAAGAAGGTGTAGTTGTTCGCTGATGGATAGAAAGTTCTGTATATGTTGATGAGGTCTAGTTGGTTAATTGTGGCAATAAGATCTTCTGTGTCTTTACTGAGCTTTTTTCTAGATGATCTGTCCAATATTGAGAGTGGAGTGTTGACGTCTCCTGCTATTATTGTGGAGTGATCCATCTCTTTTTTGAGTGCAGTCAGTGTTTCTTTGACATATTTAAGTGCTCTAATATTACGTGCATAAATATTTAATATTGTTAAGTTCTGCTTGTGTATTGAACATTTCAGCAATAGTGTCCATCCTTGTCTATGATGGTGAATTTTATATTAAAATCTATTTTATCTGAGATTAGAATTGTCACCCCTGCTCTTCTTTTTTCATTGTTATCTTGATATATATTCTTAAATCTTTTAATTTTCAGTTTGTTTCTATCTTTAAGTCTAAGATGAGTTTCTTGTAGGCAACATATAGATGGGTCTTGTCTTTTGATCCAAGATGTCACTCGATGTCTCTTTACTGGAGCATTCAATCCATTCACATTCAATGTAATTATTGATAGGTATGTGTTCAGTGCTGCCATTGTGATTTGTTTATTTTTGTGTTTATTTTTTTTCTGTTGTTCTTATTAGTCTGTTCTGTGACTTTCTTCTTTGTGAGTTGATTTTTCACCTTTTTCAGCATTGGTTTTGTGGTTGTTGAGACTCCTGTAGTATTACATTTCTTGCTATGATATGTTGCTTCCTTATTGTGCTTTATGGCTGCCCCTATGATTCTGCTTAATAAACTAGATATAAACCCAATTTTGAATGCTATCAGTCTTGTCAACTTCCTCTCCATCTGGAAGGACTGTAACAACTGTAGTACATCCCTCTTTTTAATATGATGATATCATAGTTTACATGATATGATCACTAGATAGTTTCTTTCACTTTTATAGCTTTGATTGTGTTTGTAGCCTTCCCTAACTGAGTAGGATTCTGGATAATGTGTCCTTCTAAAACATAAAGTTAGTGGTTTTGTTCCTCTAAGCCAAGAGATTCTTTCAGTATTTCTTGTAGCTCTGGTTTGGTTTTTACAAAGTTTCTGAGTTTCTGTTTATCAGTGAATGTCTTAAATTCATTTTCATATTTGAAAGATAGTTTTGCAGGATATATAATTCTTGGTTGGAAGTTCTTCTTCAAGGCTTTGAATGTGTCATGCCACTGTCTCCTTGCCAGCATTGTTTCTGCTGAGAAATCTGATGAATGCCTACAAGTTTTGCCTCTGAATGGTAGCTTTGCTTTGAGTCTTGCTGCTTTTAAGCATTTCTGCTTATGTTTCATTTTGTTGAGCTTGATTATAATATGTCTTGGAGTCTTTCTATTGAGATCTATATTGAGTGATGTTCGATACATATCTTGGATATCTATATTCTCTTCTTTCATAATTTCTGGGAAGTTTTCTGTCAGCAGCTCAGCAACAATACTCTCTGTGTCCTCAGGTGTCTCACCCTGTTCGGGAGCTCCAGTTAATCATAGATTGTTCTTCTTAATAGAGTCCCACATTATTCTTCATGCTTCTTCATCTTTCTTGTTTCTGTTTTCTGATTTCTCCTCATAGATGCTGGAGTCAGTAGCTCTGTCTTTCAAATCAGAAATTCTCTTTTCCATTTGTTCCATTCTGTTTTCTTGGCTTTGAATGGAAGTTTCTATGTTTTCAATTTTGTTCTTTATCTGTTGGATTTCCGAGTATTGATGTTCCATCAGATCGAACAGCTTGCTTACTTTTCCATTTTGCTCTGCTGCATTTTGTGTGAGGCCTAGGAGGGGTCTATATATAATCCTTTTGTATTCACCATCTGATAGTTTCAAAAAGGCTTCTTAGTCTGGGAAGTTCTGAGGTGGTTTCTTTTGGAGGCCTTCTGATGCCATGGGTGACTTTCGAGTTATCATCTTCTCCAAAATTTGTTGCTTTTTGGGCTTCATGTGGGTCAGTAGAGGCTGGGAGAGATGCTGTGAAGATGGACCACAAGTGTTTCTCTAGGCCGTCTTAAAATGAGAAGTAAAAAGTATTAGACAACTTCCAAAGTCAGTGAGGTTTTCAGGTGTATAGGCCCCTCTTCCCAGCTGGCAAAGTAAGCACCTCTATACTGAACCCCAGATGTTATAAATTAGCTCAAAATACAGAAAGTCTACTGGTCTGCTAGCCTCTGCTGTCGGGCCCCAGCTGTAGGTGATACTGTGTAGAACTCTCCTTTTCTGCTGGAAAAGTGGTGTCTTCTGGGTAGGCATTGCCTCCCAGCCCAGGAATTAGGTCTAGCAGAGGCTTCCCATGGATGACTCCACCTCTTATTGAAACAAGATGGCATTCCACACAAGCTCGCCAGCTGGCCGGTACCAGACTCCTGGCAGAAAGAGAGATCAGAAGTGCTGAAATTCCCAGAGTCCACAGCCTCCACCGCTGGGTCCCAGCCCAAGGTGACACTGTGCAAAACACCACCACTCTGCTGGAAAAGCACTCTACCCTCAGCAGGTGCCACCTCCCAGACTAGGAACCAAGTCCAGCCGGGGGCCTCTGCCTGGGCTTCTCCGTTTCCCAGTGCATCAAGATGGCATCCTTCACAGGTGTGTCTGTACAGCTACCATGTGGCAGAGGCAGAAAGATAGGCCAGAGGAGCCGAGGCGTATAGAATCCAAAGCCAGGCTCTCAGAACATGGCAATTACTCTTGTTGGTCCCACCAGCAGTGTGTCCGAGGCCAGCAGCTAGTCAAGTCTCAGCTCTGCTCACTAGCCAAGACAGAGGAAAAAAAATCAAAATGGTGAGTTACCTTTGGTCTGTGCAAGCTTGTGCTCACCAAGAGTGGAGTCAGTGAAAAAGAGAAGGTTTTGTGTTCAGTGGTATGCAGTCCAAATTAACAGCCCTATCTCAGGGCTCACTAGGTGTCCAGAGGCTTTGTTTAATTATCAGTCCAGGTCTTGGTTAACAACTGTAGCACTTAGCCACTGTGCCACCAGGGTTTTCAAGGTAATGCAAAATATCAAGAAAAAGACAAATAACCCAGTTAAACAATGGGGAAAGGATACGGACAGACACTTTTCCAAAGAAGACACCCAGGCAGCCAAAAGACACATGAGAAAATGCTCACGATCATTAGCTGTTAGAGAAATCCAAATCAAAACTACAATGAAATAGTATCTCATCCCAACAAAGTTGACACTATTCCCCCAAACACAAAACAACAAATATTGGAGAGGCCGTGGAGACTGGGACTCTTTAACACTGCTGGTGGGAATGTAAGATGGTGCAATCTCCTTGGAAAGCAATTGGGCACTTTCTTAAAAAGCTAGAATTAGAAATACTGTATGAACCAGCAATCCCCTTTGAATATATCCTACAGAAATAAGGGCTGTCACATGAATAGATACATGCACATGCGTGTTTATTTCAGCACAGTCCACAATAGCAAAAACATGGAATGAACCAACCTAGGTGTCCATCAGCAAATGAATGGGTACTCAAACTATGGTATATATATACACAATGGAACACTGTGCAATAATAAAGAACAACGATGATTTTATGAAACATCTCATAATCTGCAATCAACTGGAAGACATACTGAATGAAATTAGTCAGCTTCAAAAGAACCAATATTGTATGAGACCACTATTATAAGAACTTAGGAAAAGCTGTGAGTGTTGGAAAAGAAAATGTACTTGGCAACTGTTGGATGGAGTGTTCTGTGTGTGTCTGTGAGGTCAAGTTGGTTGATGATGGCATTTAGATGTTTCTTGTCTTTGTTGAGCTTCTTCCTGATGTTCTGTCCTTCACTGAAAGTGGTGTGTTGAAGTTTCCTATTGCCAGTGCAGTTAAAGTTTGTTTCATGTATTTAGGAGCCCTGTGATTAGGGGCACAGATATGTATTTTTCCAAGCCTATTGCATTTATTGGTATAAACAAAAAAAATGCAATTATGTCTAACTGGAATTTAATTCTGAATACAAGAATACTTATCTAATAGAAATTTATTAATACATTGCAGCTAAAATACATGACTGTACTGATAAAAGTAAAAATAAAAATGCTGTGTATCTTCTGTCTTCAATTTTTTTCTTTAAAATTTTTTTATTGTGATTAAGTTAAAGTTTACAATCCAAGACAATTTACTGTACAAAACCCCAAACACCCACCTCTATGCAACTCTATCTGCTCTCCTCACCCTGCAGCCACACCTTGTCCTCTCCCCTCTTTGCTTCCGGTATTTACTCAATCGACAGTTGTCCCCTTCTCTCCACCCTCTCCTCTTCCCTCTAAAAAGACATCAGTTGGACAGCCTCATATATTTTAAACAATAAAGTACACACACCACCTTTATCACTCCATGTTTCTTTGTCCAGTCCAATCTTTGTCTGAAGTGTTTGTTTTCAATACTGGTCTCAGCTCTGGGTTAGCAGCAAGTCCAGGGGCGATGTTCTCATGTTGTTAGTTTCTACCTCTATTTTTCTAAGTTTAAATCAATTTTTTATTTCTTTGTACTGACTTGACTTCCTCTCCAAGTGAAAGATCTATGACATTATTTAGTCCCTCTTTTTGTTTTAATGTTGTTATCTTTTGATGTCTCTATTTCCTTATTTTCAGCATCTTACTTTTGATTTGAAACCCTGGTGTTGTACTGATTAAGTGCTATGCTGCTAATAAAAGATTTGCAACTCAAATCCACCAGGCACTCCTTAGAAACTCTATGGGAGCAGTTCTACCCTGTCCTATAGGGTTGCTATGGGTTGAAACAGACTTGAAGACAATAGGTTTGTTTTTGTTTTTGTTTGTTTAATTTTGATTTATTTCTGTGATTTTTCTGTCTGGATTTATACCTGGTTGCTCTGTCTCATGTTCTGATCTTGGTTTGTTATTTGATGTTATTGATTTTCTAACCAGTGGACTCCATTTAGTATTTCTTGTAATTTTGATTTGGCTTTTGCAAATTCCCTAAACTTCTACTTATATGGAAAGGCCCTAGCTTTGCTATTGTACTTGAGAGACAGTTTTTCTGAAGATATAATTCTTAGTTGGCAAGTTTTCTTTTTCCTTCAGGGCTTTATACATGTCATCCTATTGCCTTCTTGCCTATATGGTTTCTGTTGAGTTGTCTTAGCCCTGGTCTTATTGACTGTCATTGGTAGATGACTTTTTGTTTACCCATAGTTCCTCTTAAAATTCTCTTTTCTTTGGTTTTGGCAAGCTTGATTATAGGATGTCTTAGTGAATTTCTTTTGGAATCTACCTTATGTGGTGTTCAATGAGCATTTTGTATAGGTATCATCTCATTTTTTACTATATCAGGGAAATTTTCTGCCAACAAATCTTCAATAATTCTTTCTGTATTTTCTGTTATTCCCACTCCTCCCACTCAATTCACTTGTAGGTTATTCCTTGGTATAGTCTCACATAATTCTTAGATTTTCTTCATTTTTCAAAATTCTTTTATCTGATTTTTCCTCAAGTGTGTTGGTGTCTATTGCTTTGTCTTCAATCTCGCTAATTCTGACTTCCATTGCCTCAATTTTTTTATGGCTTTCTATTGGGTTGTCTAATCCTGAAATTTTATAGTTAATCTTCTGGATCTTTGTTTGTATTCTCTCTCTGTATTCTTGTAGCCTGTGAAATTTTTTTTATTATGCTTTTCTCTAATGTTCCTAAGTTCCTCAGTTCGATAGTCTGTGTGCTGCATCGCTTATTCTGTGTTTCGCCTGATCTCCATCCAGATCTCTTGAAGAGTTCTTTATATTATTCTTCTGTATTCTACCTCTGGTAATACCCAGGAAGTTCTCTTCATACAGAAGATTTCATGATTCTTTGTTTGGGAGCTTGCTGAAGCCATCAGGGTTAGCCTCTTTAGGTGATTTGATATTAACTGCCGTCTCCAAGCTATCAAAATGTTACTGTATTTATTTACATTTGCTTACTGTGTCCTAGCTACTTGTTTTGATGTGCCCATATAGGCTGCTCATGTAAGGTGGCTTGATTATTGGAGCCTTTGAAGCTCTAATGTCCTGTCACCAGATGGTTATAGTTGTTACTAGATAATGGAGCCCAGGAGTCCATTTACTTTTATTGTATGGAGTCAGTTAAGGTCTCCAGATAATTGATCACCACATGTGTGGTACAGGCTCTTACATAAAGTACTAGACAGGTAGGGGTGACCGGGGCAGGCAAAGCTATGTCACTACAGTAGTGGGGGTCACACAGTAAGTAAATAAGGTAGTGGGATTGACAGCTTTCCCTGACTGTCTGTGAGGAAAGGTTGTCCCCGTGTCCTAGAATATGTAGTTGAGTAGGTTTTGCAGCCAGGCTAACAATATCCAGTGTTGTTGTCTGTAATGACTGAGGTACGCCACTAATTCTTGGACCCTTGTCACGAGTGGTTAGGTGGTGAGAGTGGAGCCACCGGTCCTCAGGCCTCTCATGTGGGTAGGTGAGGATCCTGTTTAACAGACTGAGCAGTGCCAAGTGTCACAAACTTGTCTTTTCATCAGTTAGCTGACACATTTGAGGTTAGACTTCAGGTATATACCCTGTTGAACTGTGATAATGAGGGCCTTTGTTGTTGTCATGTCCCACACTGGTCTATGCAGGGGTGAATGTTCTTTGGACTTCACGGGCTCCTTCTGCCTGAGGCCAGGCAAAGGAGCTGCTTCTGCACTGGGTTCCCAGTTTAGGGGTGTATACAGATTATTGTTTCCTGCTTGATACTATTTTCCCTTTCTGAGGCTAGGAGAATGGTTCAGTGTGCATCAGGAGTCCTACTTCTGGCCCCCAAATGGTTTGGGACTAGGGCACCTACAACACTTGTTGTTGACTTTGTAGAATGGAACGAAAAATCCTCCATCTCATTATATGCGTGGTGTCAACATCTTGCCCCAGGTAGCACTAAGGGACACTGGATGTTGAATGTGAAGATGGAGATAAGCCGTTCAGTGTCACGATGTGTCACATTTCATTGCCTGATGACAGTTCCACGACTGAAGAGGAAGAATAGATAAGGCAGTCTCTATAAAATGGGAAATCTGAGGGAAAAGTTAAAGAGCCAGGTTAGAAAAAAAGAAGACACGAGATTTTTCTGAGCTATGTTCAAGTGACAGGAAGATGGTGCTTCTCAGAGGAGAGTTAGTCAAGGCAAAAGGTGGACAGCAGGAAGCAGATTTGTGCCCCCCCCCCCATTAGGCAGAGATGTTGCAAACTCAGATACGGACAGGATGGAGCAACTGTAGTAATCCTCTAGTTCAAATACCCTCACCTTCCTTTTTTTTAAAAAAAAAAACAACTTTGTTGTGATTTAAGTAAAAGTTTACATTCCGAATCAACTTGTCATATAAAACTCTGAACACACACCTCTGTGCTCATCTAACTGTTCTCCCCTTCCTCTGCCCTTTGGCTGCACACCCCTCCTTTCCACCCGTATGTTTCATATCCATTCAACCAACTCCTTTCCCCCTCGTCCCCCTCTACCCTCTCAGCTCACTTACACAGAGGAGTTACTCTAGCAGCCTCACATATATATTTAAGCCAAGAAGCATCTTTGCCAGCAACACTCTGTCCAATCTTTGTCTGAAGTGTTGTGCCTTCCCCTTTATTTTAAGTGATTCATTAGTTGTCACATCAGTAACATTTCAAAAGAGTGACTTGGAACCCAAGCAATCCTTTCTTTAGGGACTTTACTGTGCTTTCAGTGCAAGTTTACAATCCAAGTCAATCTGTCATACAAAAGCTTGCACACACACTGCTATGTAACTCTAGCTGCTCTCCCCACCCTGTGACAGCACACTCATCCTTTCTGCCTTGTATTTCTTAGGTTCATTCAACCAGTGCCTGTTCCCCTCTGTCCTCTCATCTCACATCTGGGTAGGAGCTTCTCTCAGCCTCATGGATATACTTAAGCCAAGAAGCACACTCTGTGCCAGCATCATTTTTACATCTTACAGTGTAGGCCGGACACCCTGGTGTTGTGGTTTAAGTGCTACATCTGCTAACCAAAAGGTAGGCAGTTCAAATCTGCCAGGTGCTCCTTGGAAACTCTATAGGGCAGTTCTACTCCAACCTCTAGGGTCTCTGTGAGCTGGGCCCGACTAGTGGGCTTGTTACAGTATAGTCCAACCTTGATCTGTAGAGGAGACTTCGGGAATGTTTTCCACTCTGGTCTGGATGGGAGTGGGGGGAGGTCACGTGTTCCTAGGCTGCTTTGTTTTCATCCCACTATAAAACTGGCACCTGGATAAGGGAACTAGGCAGTTCCTAGTACAGGTTCAGACTTGGAGGTTGTAACCGACAAGATCCAGTGGCTCTCCAATTAAGAAGAATCCCAATTCGTGAAACAGATTAGTTCACCAAATGACAATTGTGAAAAATTTCAGCAGTTTCATATTGAATCTATGGTGCTGGTGAGGGTGAGACTCATTAAAAGTCTGACAAGCGCGCTGAGGCATTTAGGAGCCTGGGTCTCTTGTCAGCCGGCTCTTGGGCCGCCTCGCCCTGAACGTGGCGAGTGGTGGAGGAACTGAAAGCGAAACCGGCACCAGCCCAGGCGCCTTCCTTCGCAGAGGGTCGCTCACCTGAAACCCCGGAAACCAAGCAGGGACAACCGGAGTGGATAATTTCAGAGCTTAGTGCTCAGCGCCGGACCTGAGCTGTGGTACCCAAACCGCCTCTGGTGAGTTCACGGGGACAGAAAACTGGAGTGCTGAAGGGGACGCATCCCCACGGACCACCCACGTGGGGCAGCGGCAGCCAGATAGTTTGAAACTTTTGGCGGGGGGAGGGAGGAGTTTGAGGTGGGGAGAGGGCTGCCAGGGAATTTTTTTTTTTTTTTCCTTTAAAGGGGATGGTTCCTGCTGATCTGGCTCCCGGTCTCGCTCTGGCAGGCGGCGTGATCTTCTGTATTAGGAGGGAACTGACGAGCACGGGGTTACCCAGGGGATCTTTCGGCCCACGGGTTGATGAGATGTGGGTGGGGGAATAAGGACGGGGTCAGGACTCCACTTCCCTAACTTCACAGATTCTCAAACATTTTGCACTCCATTGTTACAGAAAAGTTAGCAGTTTAAACTCAGCCAGTTTACAAAGGGATTACAAGCTAAGAAACCTCTGGTAGACTTTATTTCCACTTCGTTTAACACATGAGACTGCCGTGACTCAGACACAGTGGACTTTTTTTTTTTGTCCTTCACCCACAGATAGCGCCATGGCACGCCTTGATCTGAGACCCTGGATCTGCCTACTGCTGCTGGACTCGGCCTTTCTCTGGATGCTTCAGGGGACTCTGGGGGCTGTGCTTCCTGGAGGGCTTCCAGGCCTATGGCTAGAGGGGGCCCTGCGACTTGGAGGACTGTGGGGGCTCTTAAAGCTGGGAGGGCTGCTGGAACTTGGTGGAACACTGCTGCCCCTGCTGTGCCTGCTGATGCCCCTGTTTCTCTCGCTGAGGACCCTGGCCCCAGCGTCCCTGCACGCACCCCCGGTCAGAGTGGCTTCAGCCCCTTGGAGCTGGTTGCTGGCTAGCTATGGGGCTGCAGCGCTAAGCTGGGCAGTGTGGGCTGTGCTGAGCCCTCCAGAAGTCCCTGCGTCAGCCGAGGAGAGGGAGCAGGGCCAGGAGAACAAAGCCTTGATGAGGAGGCTGCTGAAGCTGTCCAGGCCAGACCTGCCTTTCCTCACTGCTGCCTTTTTCTTCCTGGTTATGGCCGTTCGGGGTGAGTAGGGAGAAGGTACAGAGAGCTGGAGGTGGGAAAGGCCCTCAGCACCAGCACTGTCATCTGTTACCCTTTATGCCATTTTCAGGTGAGATGTTAATTCCTTACTACTCCGGTCGTGTGATTGACATCCTGGGAGGTGACTTTGACCCTGAAGCCTTTAGCAGTGCCATCTTTTTCATGTGCCTCTTCTCCTTTGGGAGGTAGGTGGCATGCATTTGGGTCCATTTGCTGGCCCCAGATCTTTATGTTGTTATTGCTCGTTGCTGCTGAGTTGGCCCAGTTCATGGTGACCCCATACACAATGGAAGGGAAAGAATGCCTGGTGTTCTGCTGTCCTCATGATCAGTGCGATTTGTAGGGTTTTCACTGACTGATTTTTGGAAATAGATTGCCAGACTTTTCTTCCTAGTCTACTCTTATCAGGAAACTCCTCTGAAGCCTGCGCAGCATCATGGTGACATGCAGGCCTCCACAGACAGACAGGTGGTGGCCGTGTATGAGGGCCATTGGCCAGGAGTTGAACGCTTGCATGGAAGACAAGACTCCCACCCCTGAACCGCTAATGAGCTAATCACAATCTTTTGACAGGCCCCGATTTTCCTAACTCCGTTTTCGTTCTGTTTTGTACATAGGCATATGCAGTTTAAAAGTACTCCTGTATTCATTCCCTATTCCTTCTATTCATTCATCTCTTCATTTAGTGTATTTGTTGAACATCGTCAGTGTCTCTGTATTACATTATGATAGATACAATTACAAGTGGCTATAGTATAAAAGGAATTTAGGTGTCAAATGGAATGTCTCTTAACATTTCTGTCTCCGTGAAGTTCCGTTCTCTTTTCTGCCTCCCATGGCCCATCCCAGGCTTGTTCCCAAATACCTCTCCAGGGTTATCCTCTTGTCATGTTGGGCATGTTTTTCTCTCCTGATGCTTTTTTCCTAAGTCATTTTGCCAGTTCCTGAAGATCTTAATCTGAGCCTTACCAACTTTCTCTCCACACTTTTTAGTCTTTTACTTTTCCTTTGTTCTTACCTCTCTTTTCAGATGTATTCAGGGGTCTGCTGTCTTAAAACCATCAGCCAACCAACCAACAGTCAAGCAAAAATACTTCCTCATGGGGCCGGGACTAGGGTGAGACAAGTGAGGCTCATAGGGTGCAGAATTTAAGGAGGCGCTCACTCTCGGACTTGTGTGGGTGCTTCACTTGCTTTATGGCCCAACTTCACTAAGGATACCATCAAAAACCAAAGAAATTCTTCATTGTGCCTCATTCCACAGTTGCTAACTGTCTACTGAAACTAATTACTCTAAAGTCAGTAACTACTTATTGACCAGTCTGGTCCTTTCTAAAAATCAATTCTCCATTCTTTGGGCTTCTCTGTAGAATTTGGTACTGGAATAACCTCTTATTACTTACCTCTTTCCTCAACATTTATGAACCCCTTCCCTGCTCCCAGTCCACTCTGCCTCTTCTGGAGAACTTTCCTTTTCTGGACTCTTTTTTTTTTTTTTTTTAATGACTGAGTGAAAGTGTACATTCCCATCTGAATTTGGATGCCCACCTATATGCAGCTTCCACTGTTCTCCCTGCCCGGTGACAGCACACTAGTCCTCTCTGCTCCAGATGATGCCCGGCCACCACCAGTGATCGCTGTGATGGAGCTCACAAAGTTGAGTCTCACTGGCAACACAAGAATGAAAAGGGGTGCACCCTGAGATCTGCACTCTTAAATACTGACTTTTCCTCATGACTCAACTTTTTTATTTTTAAAAATAGTTGCCCTATTGAGCTGACTTAGGTGGTCTCTGCAGGTGACTCCCAGACCCCTATTGCCAGTGCTGTGCTCTGGTCGTAAATCCACTTGCGTCCTTGATATTCCTGTTGGAGAGCCCACTCTCAGCTGACACCTTACGGACCGAGAGCTGTACATGCATCATCTTTCTTCTCTGTCCTCTTGAAAGCGACTTCCTCTTCTTCCTACTTGTGAGACCCCCAGCGCCCCTGACCCAGAGCATCACCATTGTTATTGTCTTCCTTATTTTGAGTCACTAGTCATGTTATTTTCTGTCTTCAAAAATAGTCTCCTGTCCTTCGTCATCTGGTGCTGCTCTAATAGAAATACCACTAGTGTAAAAATTTATTCTTACACGGTCCAGCAGGCCACAAGTCTGAGTTCAGGGTGTCTGTTCTAAGGGAAGGCGTCCCCTCTTTGTGAGCTCTGGAGGAAGGTCCTTGTGTTGCATCAGTGTCTGCTTAGGGAGCGTCTTGGTGACGGAACTTCAAGACTGAAGGATGTGATGTGCTCTTGATAATGTGTCTTGGTGGTGTGAGGTCCCCAACTCTCTGCTTTCATCTCTTGTAGGATAAAAGGTGGTGCAAGCCACACTCCAGGGAAACTCCCTTTACACTGGAGCAGGGAGGTGACCTTAGGAAGGGTGTTATAGTCCCAGCCTAACTCTCTTTAACAGTATCCACAGTCAGAGATTAGGATTTACAGTGTAGGAAAATCATGAATGGTAGGCAGTCACAAAATCCTGGAAATCATGGCGCAGCCAAATTGCTGCATACATTTTTGGGACATCTCCCAATATTCCTTTTTCTCTATTCTCAGTGCAGTCAGCAAAGTCATCATTTCATGTCTGGATATACCACTCACCTCCTAAATATGCTAAATGAATTTGTATTAGAAATCTGTGTTTTCTGTAACAGCCGTGCTTTTGTATTCAATTTTTTCCTGAAAAATTGTTGTTGTAAAAATTTGTAATTAAAGTTATATTGTAAGAATGTGGTTGATGTAAATGGAGTTCTCCAATACAAGGAATGAGGGAGATGGGCAACAGTGTGGCTAGGCTCTGGAGAGTGGGAGGGCAAGTGGTTCTGTGGCTATAGTTCCCATAACGACATACATAGGACCAGGCAGAGGGACTTGGGACAGGGGAGGAGGGAGACCAAGACAGGAGAAACCTGGAGGGTAACAGTGAGGGCAGGTCAGAAACAAACCTGGGGCTGTTTTTCCCACTTATCTTTTCACTTCTGTTATATTCTTCTCTTGCATTTAGCACAAAGTGAACTCCCTAAATATCCATTAATTTGAACATGTTTTGATCTCACATCTAGCTCACCGTGTCTTCCTTTCTTGTCCCTTTATTCCTGCCCTCTTGTGTCTCTTATTTCCCTCTTGTTTGCCTTTCTGGGTGTGCTTTCTCCACCTTTGTATTTCATTTCATTCTGCACTTTTTTTCTCTGCTTTTCCTGCTTGTTCCCCTCCATCCTGAACCTCTGTCCTCTTTGTCCTCCTGTTTTCTCTCCTTGCCCCCCAGCTCACTGTCTGCAGGCTGCCGAGGCGGCTCCTTCCTCCTCACCATGTCCAGAATCAACCTGCGCATCCGGGAGCTGCTCTTCTCCTCCCTGCTGCGCCAGGACCTCGGCTTCTTCCAGGAGATTAAGACAGGTGGAGTGCAGGGCTGGGATCTCCTGGGACACTTGTTGCTCCTTAGCTGCTAGTCACCTCTAGACTTTCCTCCTGCCTTTATCCAGGAGGAATGCCAGAGTCTGAATAGGTTAGAGAGGCAGCCTCTTCTCTTTGCAAATTGGGGGTGGTATTTAGAGGCAGGAATTATGTCAGATGGAAAAGTCAGGAGGAAATTTCTTGGGGCTCTATGTTATGCTTGATTTCCTCACTTTCTGTGTCTTCCCCAGGGGAGCTGAACTCACGGCTGAGCTCGGATACTACCTTGATGAGTCGCTGGCTTCCTCTTAATGCCAATGTATTCTTACGAAGTCTGGGGAAAGTGGTGGGACTGTACAGCTTCATGCTCAGCCTGTCACCTCAACTTACCCTTCTCTCTCTGCTCAACGTGCCCCTCTCACTAGCTGCTGATAAGGTGTACAATTCACGCCGTCAGGTACATGTCAATGCTAGGGAACCCCAGGGGAGACTTAAACTTAGAAGGGAAGAGGAATCCCCATTCATTGTTGGGGCCTCTCCTAGAGGTCTTATCAGCCCTTAGAGCAGAAGTTCTTAGCTGGGAGGTGGGGTGAGAGTCCATGGGCTGCTTCAGATGGTCCACGACCCTCTGAGACTTATGAAACATTGTGTGTGTATGTGTGTTGTTTGGAATTTTCTGGGGAAAGAATAATTTTTGTCAGATTCTTACCTTTCCTCATTAAAAAAAAAAGCTTGTTGCTGTCAAAGTTGATTCTGGCTCATAGCAAGCAACCTTAAAGGACACGAGAGAAATTCTCCATTGTGTTTCCAAGGAGTGACTGGTGAATTCGAACTGGTGACCTTTTGGTTAGCAAATGAACTCTTAATCACAGGGTAGAGAATTTTCCTATTATAATCAGAAGAAAGGATTTGAATGCATTTAGAGAAAATAGAGTGTGCAGTCAGGAGATACTTATTCTGAATATCTCACTCACCATCTCTTAATTTGTTGTGGCTCCTTGGCCAACTACTCCCCAGTATCTCATCAGACACTAGAGGTAGTACAAATGACTTCACATGAAGGTAAAAGACAGAGTATGCAATTCCTACTTTACCTAGCATCAAGAGCTCAGTAATATGTTTTTCACTCCCTCCTTCACTCTCATTATTCCTTCCGGAAGGATATTTTTAGATAAATCAGGGAGCGTCCTTAGGGCTGGAATGAGACACGGGCCTGCTGTCTTCTATCTCACAGACCCTGTGTCCCTGCCCCACTTTTCCAGGCGGTGCTCCAGGAGATCCAGGATGCTGTGGCGAAGGCTGGGCAGATAGTTCGGGAGGCAGTTGGAGGGCTGCGGACTGTCCGGAGTTTTGGGGCAGAGGAGTGTGAGGTTGCTCGCTATAGGGAGGCCCTTGAACGTTGCCGGCAGCTGTGGTGGCAGCGAGACGTGGAACGAGCCCTGTACCTGGTCTTCCGGAGGGTGAGACAAGAAGAGTGAAGTGAGGCGAGTGAGAGAGGGTGAGACAGCTGAGTAGCTGGTGGGAACAGTCCAGGGAGGAGGTAGGTTTTAATGATCAGTCAGCCTACACTTGGTTCTGGGTGTCTGGTTCAGTTTCATAGGGGCAGGGAGGGGGCAAAGAACAGGCAGATTTCTCAGCCTCCTTTCCTTCTCCCCTCACAGCTGCTGCAGTTGGCAATGCAGGTGCTGATGCTGAGCTGTGGCCTGCAGCAGATACTGGCCGGCGACCTCACGCAGGGCGGGCTGTTCTCCTTTTTGCTCTACCAGAAAGATGTTGGAAGTAATGTGTTTGTGAGTGAGGAGCCTGCGCTTGAAGGCTTTTCCTCTCTTGTTTTTCACGCTGGTCTTCTGAGCTTTGGGCTGTACTTGTTCTCCTTCAAAAAAAAGAGTAAAAGACATTCATTTTGTTATGGAGAATTTCAAATGTATTCCAAAAAGAAATAGAAAGTAAAATGATGAACTGCTATGTGCCTACCACCTTGTGTTTTAGTATCTTAGTTATCTAGTGCTGTGATAACAGAAATACCACCAGTGGATGGCTTCAACAAATAAGTTTATTCTTTCATAGTCCAGTAGGGTAGAAGTCCCAATTCAGGGCATCAGTTCCAGGGACAGCTTTCTTTGTCGGCTCCAGAGTTAGGATCTTGTCATCAATCTTCCCGTGGACTAGGAGATTCTCAGTGCAGGGATCCCAGTCCAAAGGACATGCTGTTCTCCTGGTTCTTGTTTCTCGCTGGTGTGAGGTCCCTTGTCTCTCTACTAGCTTCTCTGTTTTATAACTCAAAAAAGAATGACTTTAGACAAGACACACTCTTGTAGATTGAGTCCTGTGTTATTAATAACATAGAGGTAGGATTTACAACATATAGAAAAATTGTATAAGATGACAAAATAATAGACAGTTACAGTAGCCGGGTTAGCAGATATTTTGGGGGACACAGTTCAGTGTATGACACCTGACTTTAACAGTGATTAACTCGTGGGCAATTTTCTTGTTTCAACCTTTTACCTGTCCACTTCCCTCACTTGTATTACTCTGATGCAATTTCCAGATAAATCATTTCACCTCTAAATATTTCAGTGTATATCTCTAAAATATGAAAAAGCTTTAAAAAGCAAAAGCTCAAAACCATTTTCATACCTAAAAAAATTAACAATCATTCTTTGAATACATTAAATATCTGGATAGTGATGTGATTTCTATTTATTTCATACCTGCAATATATATATATTATAGCTTGCTTGAATCAGGACTCAAATGAAGTTCACGTCTCTATAAATTAGTATATATGTGTGTGCGTGCATGTGTATATATGTGTGTGTATATTTAGCAAACAGATAAGTGAATGCACAAACAGACAAATCCATTGCTGTTGAGTCAATTTTGCTTCATAGCAACCCTATAGGATATAATAGAACAGTCCCACTGCTTGCTGCTGGTGAATTTGAACTACCAGCCTTTTGGCTAGCAGCCTGGCCTCTTTGTGTGTTTACACACTCACACACACACATACACACACACCTTTTTTTTTTTTTACAACGTACTGTTGAAGAGACAGTGTTGTTTGTACTATAGTTTTTTGTAGTCTGGATTTGTTGATAGGTTTGCTTTGGTAGTACTCAGTATGTTCTTCTGTCTCTGTGTTTCCTGTCAGGTTGTAGATAAATCTAGAGCTTGCTAGATTAAGGATTTTCAACATATTTAAAAGTTTAGGGGGAATACAAATGTACTTCATAAGTGGTGGTATGTTTTCCCTTCAGGAAGCATGCAGTGTCTGGTCTTCTCTTTGTGATGTCACCAACCAGTGATGCTGTATGCCTAGATCTATTAAATTATTAGTGGCTACAAAGTTGTGATATTGTATCATTCCTGCAGTTATTAGTTGGAATATATGTATCAAAGGAAACTTCCCCTTGTCTACTGTTTAGACACAATAATGATTTGACTCTTTTCCTATATTGGTTTTCAAAAATAACTAGTTGCTTCATATTGGGCTTTGTTTCGTCATATTCCTAGATATCTGTTAGTCATTTTTTCTGTGTGGAGAACTATCCCAGGCATTCTAGTGACTGCAAAGCTGAGTTAGGCACGGGGCCCGTTTTTCAGGAGTTTTTTGCCTAGTCAGGCAAGACAGAGCTGGACACAAATACAAACTGGTGATTGAAGAGGTCTGGGGTTTGAAGTCACGATGTTGGGATGAGTATGGAATGCTGGGGGCATTGGTACTCCCAGTCAATTCCATCTAAATTGTACATTAAAAGACAGAAAATATTTTCTGAGTAAGAGGGAGGAGGAGGAGCATGGTTGTGGGTGGAGCATGGCTGGGGAGTAGATCATGGCAAAGGAGCTAGATGGTTGACTTGTTAGACATTAGGTTTCTACAAGAGTGCCTTTGATTAGCTATCGCTCTGTTCCTGTTTTCCAGAACCTAGTATACATGTGGGGCGATATGCTGAGCAATGTGGGAGCTGCCAGGAAGGTGTTTTGCTACTTGGACCGACAGCCAAATCTACCAGCATCAGGGACACGGGCTCCTTCAACTCTGAGGGGGCATGTGGAATTCCAAGATGTCTCCTTTGCATATCCCAATCGCCCTGACCAGCCTGTGCTCAAGGTGCCTGAAAGTCACCACGGGGAGGGAATCTCTACTCTCTATCCACCGGCACTCGCTTCCACTGCAGCCTCCAAATCACTTTACCTCTGAAGAGCTAATCTTGCCTCTGATGGGAAAAGAAAGGGAGGGGTCCTGAAGAAGAATAGTAGATAGACCCCTAACTCTCCTCTGGCTTTTCTAGGGTCTGACATTCACTCTTAATCCTGGTGAGGAGACGGCGCTGGTGGGGCCCAACGGGTCTGGAAAGAGCACAGTGGCTGCCTTACTGCAGAATCTGTACCAGCCCACAGGAGGCCAGCTGCTGCTGGATGGGGAGCCCATCTCCCAGTATGAGCACTGCTATCTGCACAGAAAGGTAGGTTGGGGGGGAGATGAGGGAGAGGGGGGTGAAAGTAGGAGAGAAGGAGCATGCGCAGAGAGAAAGGGGGACCCATAGGAGGCAACAGAATGGGTCCATGCTGGTGAAGGTAGGAGTGGCACGCAAGAGGGTCTGTGTCACTCAGGCTTTGCACACAGCGCTCTGCTTTCATCCACTCTGTACAGGTGGTTTTGGTTGGGCAGGAGCCTGTGCTTTTCTCGGGCTCTGTGAGGGACAACATTGTGTATGGGCTGGAGAACTGCAACAATGAAGAGATTATGGCTGCTGTCAAGGATGCCCATGCAGACGAATTCATAGCAGAAATGGAGCATGGGATATATACAGGTACATTTTGCAAATTGTAAGCCTGGCCTTCAGTCAAAAAAAAAAAAAAATCAAACTGACTCATGGGGTGAGGCTGGTGTCTCATGGAGCATATTCTTATAATTCCATGTTTACTACTTATCTCCTTTTCTTATTACTACTTATGCACCCCCAACATCGTGAATTATCTAGCCTCTTTCTTGTTTATGAATTTTTGCTCCCAGAGAGCCATGCAAAGTAGCACTGTCTCCATGCAGGAAGCCTCATTAGGTTTTCATCCCCACAATCCTTCTTATACCAGAACCTCACATCTCCTAGCTCATTCTTGTGGAAATAACAGTTGTACACCACACTTACTTGTGGTGAAGAATGTTGTTTGTGGCTTCTTGTGTCTGAAGAAGTATGTTCCTCTGATTTTCTAGATGTGGGAGAGAAAGGAAGCCAGCTGGCTGTGGGACAGAAACAGTGTCTAGCCATTGCCCGGGCCCTTGTACGGGACCCCCAGGTCCTCATCTTGGATGAGGCCACCAGTGCCCTGGATGCTGAGTGTGAGAAGGCAGTGAGTACCAGGGAACAGCTTAAATTGGGGAGGGGGGGGAGGGACAGTTTACGGTGGGACTTGAGGGATCATGTCTGAAGAGTCAATGTGTACAAAATTGGGCAGGAAGTGGATGAATGACCACTTGTGGAAATATTGGTGCCTTCTTAGGACTGTGGCAGAGGACAGGAAAGGAATGGAGAATGCAGTGCGGGTGAGACATCTCCAATTTCTCTACCTGTGATGGTCAGATGATAGAGAATGGCAGTGCAGACCTTCATCTACCACTCTTTCCCACCTTTGAATGTTCCCAACTTCTTTACCCTGAGCCAGAACCCCTGGATGATATAAACAGTTAATAATATTGGTTGCTAACTGAAAGGTTCATAGTTCAAGTCCATCCAGAGACTCCTCGTAATAAAGCCCTGGTGATCCACTTCCAAAAAGTTAGTCATTGAAAACTGTACAGAAAACAGTTATACTCTGGCACCCATGGGGTTGCCATGAGTTGAAATTGACTGGAAGACAAGAATCAACAATATGTTTGCCTGGGTGGTACAAGCAGTGAACCTGCTCACCTGCTAACAGAAAGGTTGGAGTTCAATTCCATTTAGAGAACTTGGAAGAAAATCCTGGCACTCTACTTCTGGAAGATCAGCCATTGAAAACCCAGTGAAGCACAGTTCTACTCTGACACACGTGGGGTCTTCATGAGTCACCTTACTGGCAAATGCTACTGGTTACCCTAAGACACAAGACAGGGTACTCAGTGGGATGTGGTGTCTATCCCATATCTTTCTGAGGTTTCACAGTCATCCTTCTTCAGCTGCAGGACTGGAGATCCCGCAGGGGTCGGACAGTGCTGAAGATCGCTCACAGGCTGAACACGATTCAGAATGCTGACCAGATCCTGGTGCTGAAGCAGGGGAAGCTGCAGGACCTGGCTGAGCTCATGACGCAGCAAGATGCGTATGCCTGCCTGGTGCAGCAGCAGCTGAAGAACTGAGGCCCAAAGGACACTGAGCCTTCTCATGACTGTCTCCACAGCTCAGGTAGCCTCTGCTTTGAGCTTGTCTGGGGCTATGCCCCTGGGAATTTGTTCCTAGTGGTCAAGCGTGATGGAGATGTACATTCTGGGAATGTGCGGGATAGGGAGATGGGGTATCACCTTATTTCCTTGTTGAGCAGAGCTTTGCCTTTGATTATTGTGGCATAATAAATATATTTAAAAAATTTTTTCAGTATTGCGTTAACAGTACACATTTGTCATGGATTGAATTATGTCTCCCCCAAAATATGTGTAACCATGTGGCTGGGACATGATTCCCAGTATCTTCTGACTGTCCTCCACTTTGTGGTTTTCCTATGCTGTATGTTAAAGGATTAGGGTGGGGCTGTAAATCCCTTCATAGGATCACCTCCCTGCGCCACTGTAAAGGGAGTTTCCCTGGAGTTTGGCTTGCCCCACCCTTAATCCTATCATCCTATGAGAGATAAAAGGACAGAGAAGCAGGTGGAGATTTGGGAACCTTGCACCATCAAGAAAGCAGCACCAGGAGAAGAGTGCATCCTTTAGAGCTGAGGTTCCTGCGCCAAGGTGCTCCCTGGATAAAGACTGACACAATACTCCGGACTTTCCTCCAGAGCCGACAAAGGGGAAAGAGTTCCCCTGGAGTGGACACCCTGAATATGGACTTGCAGCCTACCAGACTATGTAAGAATAAACTTTTCTTTACTAAAGCCATCCACTCTGTGGTATTTCTGTTAGAGCAGCCCTAGCTGACTGAAACAACATTCATACAGAAAAGGTAGAAAAATGCAAAGAAGAAAAAGTCTACCTATTGTCTCATCACAACCAGCATTACTATTTTGTTGGACTGTTTTAGTAATCTTTTATCTGTTCTTTGAGACACTATTAAGCAATATAATAAATATTCATCCAGTTGCCTTTCTGCATTGGTTCCCTGTCCCTATTGGTGTCTGGTATTTTAGGGGAACTGGTTTATGGAGGATAGAACATAGTTCTCCAACCATCAGTGTTAGTGATTATATTTATAACATTTATAGGGTTTTAATATACATAGGAAACTATGCCAAGTATTTTTCATGGATTATCACTTTTATTCCTTATCCAAAATCCTATGAAACTGGTTACTGTCACCTCCATTTTACAGGTGAGAAAACTGAGTTTCAGAGAGGAACCTTCCCAAGGCTAAAGAGTAGTGGATTTGGCCTTGGGATATTCAGGCCTAGCACAAGATCCACTGTTCCCAACCAAGAATTCATGTTGCATCTTATGCTCATAATCTCTGGTTCAGAATCGGATCAAGCAAAATGCTGTCATTTACAGCTTTTAATAGCTCTGACTACATTATGTTTTCTCTAGCTCCATTTTCTTAGCCTTCTTTCATAGTATATGATTGTCTCATTGGCAAAGAGGTTCCTCCATTATTTTTCCCCCTCTTCTAGCCATTCATCATGAAGCCATTCAGACGCTGTCACTGCTGTGAAATCTTTCATCCCCCTAGTCTTAGACCCTTCACAGAGACACAAGGTTTTCAGATCACTAGTCTGGCCTTGTCTGTGTTAAGCTCCAGCTACAGGAAACTTCCAGCCCTCTGTAGTACCTGTGTACTTGGCCCGTGGTACTTGCCTTCCCCCTTGCCTGTACCACCCTTCCTTGATTTCTCACATGTCCCTAGAGACAGCTTGTCCCCACCCCATCACCATTTGATTCTCTTCCACCCGTAATCTCTCCTTGTCACTTACCTTCAGAATCTTCCCCATCCAGCTGTGTTTTCCTTTTGAAAAAGGAAGACGTGAATGAAGAAAAGCTTTTGTAGATTTTCTTAGAGCTCCAAATTCTGCCCACCGTATGTTCCTTGACCATTGTGGAAACAGCATTGAATTTTAGAGCCTTCATACCACTGCTCAATGGGCAGTCTTCCAGGAATATTCTTATTTCCTGAGTCTGGAGAAAGCACCCTTTCCTTGTGCTTTTATCAATGCTGGAGCTTAATTCTTTCAGAGTGCTTTTTAAACTCCAAAATTGTTATCTTGAGGCACACTGGCCTATGAAACTTATGTGTATTAAGGTAGAACTGTGCTTCATAGAGTTTTCAATAGTTGGGTTTTTGGAAGTGGATCACAAGGCCTTTCTTCCAAGGTGCTTCTGGGTGGACTTGAAGCTCCAAGGGTTTGGTTAGCAGCTAAGTACATTAACTGCCACCCAGGGACTCTTATATGAAACTCTAAATCGACAAAACAAACTTGGTGCTGTGGATTTGATTCTGACTCATGGCAACCCCACGTGTTACAGAGTAGACCTACTCTACTGTAATTTTTATAGAATCAGATTAAGGTGGGTTTGAACCCCAACTTTTAGGTTAGTAGATAAGTGCAGACTGCTTGCATCAGTCAGGAACCTTATCAAGATCTACTATTTTTGTTTGTCTTTATCCTACACTACACCTTAAGCTCCTGGGAGAAGGCCATATATTTTATTGAGCTTTATATCTTCTATCTGGCACACGGCCCAATTCGTCACAGACAATCAAATATCTGTTGAGTAAATCCCTGTGTTCATTCAATACTGCCTTCATACACCAATCACTGAAAATCTAACACTTGTTACTGGGAGGGACTTACCGTGGAAGGTTCTTATTCTAGGAAAGAGAAACTATCACATTCCTAAAAACAGTAGGTACTTTCCAGAACTTCTGCTGTACTGGATTTTTTTCCTGCTTAGCAACTGTTGTTAGGTGAGAATGGGGAGTTTGTCATGCAGGTAAATAAGTCTTTGTTTTGCCCTGCTGGGGCCCCGATGCTCCACCCCATCCACCTCCCAAACTTCACTGCTGGGTAAATATGCGTTTGTAGAGAGAGGGCTGATGTGATTCCTTCTTTATAAAAAAGTAAAACGAGAATAATAAAAGGTGGGTCCAAGAAGGCAGAATAGTCAGATGCTTACCTGATCCCTTTAACAAGTTATATCAAGAAAAACAAATGAAAAGATCACATACAACATTCTAGGAGCCCTCAACGTCAAAGGAAAAGTTGAGAAATCAGACTGAGCCACAGGGAAGGGAGGTCCAGAAGTATCCAGGACCAGTCAAACCTGTCCCAGTGGGAATCTGTGCCCTGCAGGATGATCAGTGATGGCCAACATGTGAGAGAAACAGTGGTGCTTAGAGAGGGTCTGCCTCAGTGGGAGAGACCAAGCACTGGAGAGCCCACTCATGCCTCCAGAATCAGTGAAAAGCAACATTTAATCCTCAAAAGCTAAGTGGCTTGCATCTAATCTGCTGCTTTTGGGTCTAAAACTTTCTTTAAGGCTAAATTTCTCTCCCTTTCCGTGGTACTACTCCCTCCCTTCTTTGCACTGTACCAGGCTTCATATTCTGACACACTACCTGGGCCTGAAGTGGGACCCCTTATTCATGCCCTGGGACTTGGATAGGAAGCAATTTAACAAATGGGGTAGGGTGGGGTGGGGTGGGAGGGAAATTCTGCCCTTTCCTATAATCCAGAAACTCAGAGAAGGAACAGGTCATTTGCCTAAGTGCAGGTGTAAGGGATCTATAGATGTGAAAGCCTTTCAGCACTGCATACAACATCCAGTGTGCTATCATCTTGCAATAAAAGCTATCTACCTACCTCATTAAGGTAAAGAGACTTGCCTTTCTCACAGATACAGTTGGCTGTCAGTCCCCTATTTTTGTCAGCTCATGCCACCAGTTACCTGTGCCTACACCAATCAGCTCTGCCCATCTAGGAATGTAGGGGAGAACATGTGCCACAGACTTGCTGACTGACTACCTGGGCACTTGAGTTGGGTACATACCAGAAATGGACTCCTGGGTGCATATGCCTAGTAACAGTTCTAACCACTTAGTGACAAGGTGTTGGAACATCTAACATACCAATCAAAGTAGCTCATAAGACCAACATATTTGGGCATATTAAAACAAAACAACAACAACAAAAAAGTTAGAACACCACAAGCCAACATAAATAAATACAATAACTTACTGATGGCTTGGAGACAACAGTCAATATTAAATCTCTTAAAGAGGCAGACTACAATGGTTTAAGAAAGCTCCCAAAACAAAGAATTGAGAAATTTTCCAGATGAGGAGAACTTCTTGGAATTATCGGAAATAGAATCGAAAAGATGAATATTTAGAACTTTTCAAGAGCTCAGGAAGAAGATCAGGCAAGATGCAGCAGAGCATAATGACGAACTGAACAGGCTGCAGAAAATCCTTGAGAGACAGCAATCCAAAATTTGTCAGATTAATAATAAAATTACAGAATTTGACAGCTCAGTGGAAATTCAAAGGAGTGGAATCAACACAATGGAATGCAGAACTAGTGAGACTGAAGATAAAGCAACTGACTCCAACATATCTGAGATAAAATTAGACAAAAGAATTTAAACAATGAATACAAAAATTCAGTGATTATCAAGTGGAAAAATCTACAAGTAACTGAAGTAAAAGAACAGAGTGGGTAACAGAAAATACAGAGAGAATTGTTGAAGATTTGTTGACAGAAACCTTCCCTGGCATTATGAAAAATGAGAAGATATCTATCTAAGATGTTCATTGAACTCCACACAAGGTAGAGTCCCGAAGACACCAAGACATATTGTAATGAAACTTACCAAAACTAAAGGTAAAGGGATAATTTTAAAAACAGGGATAAAAGAAAAATCAGCTGCAAGGGAGAGTCAGTGAGGACTGCTCAGTGAAACCATGTAGGCTAGAAGGCAATGGGATGACATATAGAAAGCTTTGAAGGAAAAAAAAAATGTCACCTAAAATTATGTATCCAGCAAAACTGTCTCTCAAATATAATGGTACAATTAGGACATGTCCAGATAAGCAGAAACTTAGGGAATTTGCAAAAACCAAACCAAGATTGTAAGGTACTAAAGAAAGTCTTTTCATTAGGATATCGGATAATCACCCAATACTAGAATGCAGGATGGACCCAACAGATTCAACCCTGGTAGGAAAATTACAAAAATAAATTAAGGCTAAAACATTGAACACAGGGAAACAGAGAGGTCAATATGTACAAGAAGACAATATCATAACAAAAAATTGGGACCAAAAATGTAGCTATAGATCTTTCGTGTGGAGAAGAAGTCAGGCGATACAAAGAAATTAAAGATTAGTTTAAGCTTAGAAAAATAGGGGTTAAATATAAAGGTAACTACAGGAGAGCAATTGCACACATCAAAATAAAAACCAAGAATAACATGAAGTCTCAGCAAATACAAAACAGAAAACAAAGAAAATGATGAAAAGAAAACACCTAAAGTCAAATGACTAAGCACAGAAAATTAAGTGGAACAAAGAAACTGTCAACAATGGACAAAAACAGTCATCAAAATGACAGCACTGTTATCATAGCTATTGTCTTAGTCACCTAGTGCTGCCTTAACAGAACACCATAAATGGAAGGCTTTAAAAAGAGACATTTTATTTTGTCACAGTCCAGTTAGGTTAAAAGTCCAAATTAAGGGTGTCAGCTTCAGGGGAAAGCTTTCTCTGTTGGCTCTGGAAGAAGATCCTTGTCTCCAGTGTTCCCCTTTACTGGAAGCTTATGAGGTGCGGGGACCTCAGTCCTTTCCCAAGGAAAGATGCACTCATCTCTTGGGGCTGCTTCTTGGTGGTTTGAGATCCCCAAATCTCTCTGCTAGCTTCTCTGCTTAATATCTCAGGACACTGAATCAAGGCATAAAACAACCTTACCGAGTGAGTTCAGCCCTACCGACACAACTGCTGCCCATCTACCCTCATTAATGTCATAGAGGAAGGACTTACAACACGGAGGAACGCACCACAATACCAGGAATCATGGCCCAACCAAACTACCTCTCACATTTTTTGGGGAACACAATTTAATTCATGACAATCTAGGTGACTCCCGAAACCATGCCCTTGCCAGTGCTACTCTGTCCCTTGAAGTGTTTGACTGTATTTAGGAAACTTCTTATCTTTTGGCTTAATTGAGTTGTACTGATTTCCTCTGTATTGTGTATTGTCTTTCTACTCACCTAAAATAATTACTGTCTAGTTAGTGAATACCCCTCTCTCTCTCCTTACCCTCACAGCCATCAAAAAATGTTTTCTTCTGTGTTTAAATCTTTTCTTGAATTCTTCTAATAGTGGTCTCATAATGATATTTGTCCTTTCGTGATTGACTAATTTCACAAGCATAGTGCCTACCAGATTAATCCACATTATGAGATTTTTCAGGGAGTATTATTCTTTATCATTGGGTAGTATTCCATTCTGGGACTATTCCATTATTGTTTACCCATTCATCTGCTGATGGGCACCGAGGCTGTTTCCATGTTTTTACTGCTACAAATAGTGCTGTGATGAACGTTGGTGTGCGTATATTTATTTGAGTGAGTGCTCTTATTTCTGTAGGATATATTCCAAGGAGTGGGATTGCTGGATCTTATAGTACTTCTTATGCATTGAATTGTGTCCTCTACCAAAAATGTGTGTAGTAATTTGGCTAGGCCATGATGCCCAGTGTTGTGTGATGCTCCTATATTTTAAATCCTGTCTCTATGATGTTAATAAAGGGAGGCAGGATCCAATCTATAAGAGTGTATTATGCCATGAGGCTATCTCTTGAGATATAAAGGAAAAGAAATCAAGCAAAAAAGTTGTGGATCTCATACTACCAGCAAAGAAGCAGTGCCAGAAGAGAGCATGTCCTTTGGACCTGGGGTCCTTGCACCTCAGAAGCTCCCAGTCTGGAGGAAGATGTTTTGGTCATCTGATATTGCTCTAACATAAAATACCAGAAGTGGACAGCTTTAGAAATGTTTGTTCTTACACAGTCCAGTAGGCTTGAAGTCTGAATTCAGGGTGCCAGCTTCAGGGGAACACGTTGTCTTTCTATTGTCTCTGAGGGAATGTCCTTGCATTGCATGAGTCTTTTTGGTCTGAGAGCACCTTGGCACACGAATCTCAGGTCTGAAGGATGTGCTGTGCTCTCAGTGCTGCTTTCTTGATGGTATGAGGTTCTCAACTCTTTTCTTGCTTCCCTTTCTTTTTTTCTTTTGTAAGATAAAAGGCTAAAAGATGGTATAAGCCACACTCCAGGGAAATTCTATTTACATTGGAGCAGGGAGGTGACCTTCAGAAGAGTGTCACAGTCCCATCCTAATCATCTTTAACATAATCCTGTATATTAACCACAGGTAGAGATTAGGATTTATAGCATGTGAAAATTGCAAATGGAGGACACTCGCAAAATAATGGGGTCTCATGGCGCTGTCAAACTGTTACATATAGTTTTGGGGGGACCCAACTTAATCCATGACAATATGTTTTATATCTCTGATTAGATTTATTCGTAAGTATTTTGTCTTCTCTTCTGACATCCAGTTTGGTCTTTTCTTCCTTTCCTGTCTTTTCAATGGCCTCTTGCTTTCTTCATGGATGATGTCTTTCAATAATTCGTCTAGTCTTTAGTCATAAGTGCTCAATGCATGAAATCTGTTATTGAGATGGCCTCTAAATTCAGGTGGGATATACTCAAGGTCATACTTTGGCTCTCATCAACTTATTCTAATTTTCTTCAGATTCATTTTGAACTTGCTTATGAGCAACTGATGGTTTGTGCCACAGTCAACACCTGGCCTTCTTCTAATTGCTAGTATGGAGTTTTCCATTGTATTTTTCCACAAATATAGTCAATTTGATTCCTGTGTACTCCATCTGGACAGGTCCATGTGTATAGTTGCCATTTGTGTTGGTGATAAAAGACATTTGCGATGAAGAAGTTATCAATCTTGCAAAATTCTATCTTGAGATCTCCAGCATCATTTGTATCACCAAGGCCATATCTTCCAACTACTGATCCTTCTTTGTTTCCAACTTTTGCATTCTAATCATCAGTAATTATTGATGTATCCTGATTGCATGTTTGATCAATTTTGGAATACAGAAGCTGGTAAAAATCTTCAGTTGCTTTGTCTTTGGCTTTAGTGGTTGGTGCATAAATTTTAATAATAGTTGTATTACTTGGTCTTCCTTGTAGGCATGTGGACATTATGCTATCATTGACAGCATAGTACTTCAAGGCAGATCTTGAAATGTTCTTTTTGATGATAAAAGCAACACTGTTCTTGTTCAAGTTTCAATTCCTGGCATAGTAGACCATATAGCTGTCTAATTCAGAATAGTCAATACTGGTCCATTTCAGCTCATTCATAACTGGGATATCAATGTATATGAGTTCCATTGCATTTTTGATGATTTCCAATTGTCTTAGATTCATAATTTGTACATTCCTTGTTCCAATTATTAATGGATGCTTGCAGCTGTGTTTCTCCTCCTTTTGAGTCATGCCCCATCAGCATATGAAAGTCTCAAAGGCTTTCCTCCATCCTTCCACATCATTAAGGTCGACTTTACTTTGTGAGGGCAGCTCTTTCCCAGTTGTTTCCTGAGTGCCTTCCAATCTGGGGGTTGGGGGTGGGGTGGGGCCCATTTTCCAGCACTGTAAACCAACTGAAAGAGATCCACATTTATGCTTATTCTCAAGAAAAAATGATCCATATTTGTGCCTGTTCCCAAGAAAGGTGATCCAACCAAATGTGGAAATCACTAAGCAATATTATTAATATTATACACAAGTAAGATTTCACTTAATATCATTCAAAATGACTGCAACTGTGTATTGACACAGAACTTCCAGAAATTCAAGTCAGATTCAGAAGAAGACATGAAACCAGGGATATCATTGCTGATGTTGGATGGATCTTGCCTGAAAGCAGAGAATACCAGAATGATGTTTACCAGTGTTTCATTGACTATGCATTTGACTAGGCATTTGACTGTGTGGATCATAACAAATTATGGATAACATTGTGGAGAATGGGAGCTCCAGAACACTTAACTGTGCTCTTAAGGAATTTGTACATGGATCAAGTGGCTGTCATGTGAACTGATCAAGAGGACACTGCATGGTTTAAAGTCAGGAAAGATGTGCAATCAGGACTGTATCCTTTGACTATAATTTTTCAATCTGTATGCTGAGCAAATAATCCAAGAAGCTGGACTCTATGAAGAAGAACAAGGCATGAGGATTGAAGGAAGACTCATTAACAACCTGCATTATGCAGATGATGTGACTTTGACTGCTGGAAGTGAAGAAGATATGAAACACTTACTGACGAAGATCAAAGGCCACAGCCTTCAGTATGGATTGCACATCAACATCAAGAAAACAAAAACCTTCACAACTGGACCAGTAAGCAACATTGGGATAAGTGGAGAAAGGATTGAAGTTGTCAAGAATTTCACTTTACTTAGTTCCACAATCAATGCCCATGGAAGTAGCTATTAAGAAATGAAAAGACACATTGCACTGGGAAAAGCTGCTGCAAAATACATCTTTCAAGTACTGAAAAGTAAAGATGTCACCTTGAAGACTAAGGTGTACCTGACCCAACCCATAGTGTTTTCAATTGCATCATATGCATGTGATAGCTGAACAATGAATAAGGAAGACAGGAAAAGAATTATAAACCTGCTGCTGTAGAGTCAAATTCAACTCATAGTGACCCTAGAGGTTAGAGTAGAACTGCCTCATAGAGTTACCAAGGAAAGCCTGGAGAATTTGAGCTGCTGACCTTTTGGTTAGCAGATGTAGCACTTAACCCACTATGCCACCAGGGTTTCTGAAGAAGAATTGATGCCTTTGATTTGTGGTGTTGGAGAGGAATATTGAATGTATCATAGACCACCAAAAGAACAAACAGATCTGTTCTGAAAGGAGTACAATCAAAGTGCTCCTTCGAAACAAATATGGCAAGGCTGTGTCTTACATTCTTTGGACATGTTGTCAGGAGGGATCAATCCCTGGAGAAGGATATCTTGCTTGGTAGAGTGGAGGGTCAGCAAAAAGACCCTCCATGAGATGGATTGACACAGTGGCTGCAATGATGGGCTTAAGCATAAAACTATTGTGGGCATGGCACAAAACCAGGCAGTGTTTTGTTCTGCTGTGCCTACCGTTGATATGAGCCTACCAACTTGACAGCTACTAACAATAACATTTTATCTTCTTGGGGGCTGCTGTAAATGGTATTGATGTGATGATTTCCTCCTTGATGTTCTCTTTGTTGGTGTAGAGGAATCCAATCTATTTTTGTATGTTTATCTTGCATCGTATACTTTCTGAAGACTTCTGTTAGTTCCAGTAATTTTCTTGTGAATTCTTTGGGGTTTTCTGTGTATAAGACCAATCATCTGCAAATAGAGATACTTTCACTTTTTTCTTACCAATTTGCATGCCTTTTATTTCTTTTTCTAGCTTAATTGTTCTTGCTAGGACCTCCAGCACAATGTGGAATAAGAGTGTTGACAAAGGACGTCCTTGTCTGGGCCCCGTTCTCAAAGGAAATGGAGTTAGACTCCATTAGGATGATGTTGGCTATTAGCCCCTTATTATGTGAGAAATTTTCCTTCTGTTCCTATTTTTCTGACAGCTTTTGTCACGGATGGGTGTTGGACTTTGACAAATGCCTTTTCTGCCTAAATTGGTAGGATTCTGTGGTTCCTATCCTTCGTTTTATTTATGTGATTGATTACACTGATGGTTTTTCTTTGGTGAATTATTCTTTTGATATATTATTAAATTCTGTTTTGTTGAGAATTTCTACATGTATGTTAAAGAGGGATATTGGTCAACTTTTTTTTTGGTGTCTATTTTGTTTTGGTCTAAGGGTTATACTGGCTTTATAAAATGAGTTTGGGAATATTCTGTACTTTTATACTCTGAAATACATTTTAAACTTTTTTTCTATTTTTAAATTAGAGGTATTAACTCTTCTCTGAAAGATTGGTAGAATTCTCCAGAGAAACTGTCAGAACCAGAGGGTTTTTTTTTTTTTTTTTTTTTTGGCTGGGAGTTTTTAGATTACCTTATCAGTGTCTTTTGTTACGGGTTTGTTGAGTGGTTGTACCTCTGTTTGTGTTAGTTTGTTTCTGGAAGTTTGCCCATTTCCTCTAGGTTTTCAAATTTGTTAGAGCACTTTTTTTTTTAAATAGTAGTCTGTTATGATTCTTTTAATTTCAGTTGAGTCTTTTGTGATATTGCTCATCTTATTCCTTACTGTAGTTATTTGCTTTACTACTTTCTCTCCTACTTTTCTTTGGTCAGTTTGGCCAATGAGTTATCAGTTTTGTTGATCTTTTTAAATATCAGCTTTTGGGTTTGTTAACACATTCAAATGTTTTTCTATTTCATTTATTCAGCTCTGATTTTTATTATTTGCTTTCTTTTAATGCCAAAGGGCTTCCTGTTCTGCTCTTTCTATTTGTTTGAATTGTATGGTTAAAGCTTTGATCTTGGCTCTTCTTTTTGGATGTTTACACTAATTGCCATAAATTGACCTCTGAGCACTGCTTATGCTGTCCAAAGCTTCTGGTAGGATATGTTTTTAGTCTCATTTGATTTTGTGAATTTCTTTATTGCATGGTGATTTTTTTTTCTATAACCCACTATTTTTTTGAGTGTAGTGTTCATTTTGCATGTATTTGATTTTTATCCTTGCTTTATCTGTTATTAATTTCTACTTTTATGGCTTCATTGTTGTAAAGACACTCTGTAATATTACTTGAATTCTGTTAAGGCTTGCTTTATGGCCTAATACATGGTCTGTGGGAATGTTTCCTGTGCACTGGAAGAGAAAATATACTTGGCCACTGTTGAGTGGAATCTTCTGTATACATCTATGAGGTCAAGGTGGTTGATTACGATGTTTAGATCTTCAGTGTCTTTATGGATCTTCTTTCTGGAGGTTCTGTCCTTCACTGAAAGAGGTGTGTTGAAGTCTCCCAATATTATTGTGAAGCTTTCTCTTTTTTCAGTGCAGTTGGAGTTTGTTTTATGTATTTAAGAGAGCTGTCATTGGGTGCATAAATAATATAGTTATGTCCTACTGGGGTATTCACTCATTGATCATTGTATAGTGTTTTTTCTTATCCTTTGTGGTGGATTTTATTTTAAAATATATTTTTTCAAACCTACCCTGCTCATGGATAGGAAGACTTAACATTGTGAAAATGTCTATTTTACCCAAAGCAATCTACTTATATAATGCAATCCCAATACAAGTTTCAGTGTCATTTTTTAATGAGATGGAGAAACAAATGACCAAATTTACTTGGAAAGGGAAGAAGCCCTGGATAAGTAAGGTACTACTAAAGAAGAAGAATACACTGGGAGGCCTCTCATTACCTGACCTTAGAACATATTACACTGCCACAGTGGTCAAAACAGCCTGGTACTGGTACAAGAACAGACAGCTCAATCAATGGAACAGAATTGAGACCTCAGAGATGACACCATCTGCCTATGAACAGCTGATATTCAACAAAGGCCCTAAGACATTAAACTGGTGTAAAAACAGTATCTTCAAAAGTGGTGCTGGCAAAATTGGATATCCATTTGCAATAAATTGAAACAAGATCCATATCTTACACCTTATACAAAAACCAACTCTAACTGGATAGAAGACCTAAATATCAAACCTAAAATGATAAAGCTCATCCAAGAAAAAGTAGGAACAACAATGAAAGTTTTAATACACAATATAGACAGACTTCAAAATCTGTCAAACAAATCACAGTTAACAGAAGAGAAAATAGATAAATGGGAACTATTAAGAATCAAACACTTTTGCTCATCCAAAGACTTTATTAATAGAATTAAAAGAACACCCACAGAATGGGAAAAAATATCTGGCAACTCTATGTCAGCCCGATGTCTGATCTCCATAATCTATAAGATACTACAGAATATCAATAAGAAGAAGATAAATCATCCAACAAAGCAATGGGCAAAGGAGATGGACAGACATTTCTCTAAAGAGGAGATCCAGGCAGCCAAAAAACACATGTCGTCATGTTCACGATCTTTAGTTATTAAAGAAATTCAAATCAAGATGACAATGAGATACCATCTAACCCCAACAAGGTTGGCCATGATCAAAAAAACACAAAAGAACAAATGCTAGAGAGGCTGTGGAGAAAGTAGAACTCTTCTACACTGTTGGGGTTGCAAAATGGTCCAGCCTCTTTGGAAAGCAATCTGGTGCTTCTTTAAAAAAATGGACATAGATATACCATTTGACCCAGTAATTCCACTACTTGGAATATATCCTACAGAATCAAAGCCTTTCACACCAATGGACACGTGCACAAGAATATTTATCACAGCACAGTCCATGATAGCAAAAAGATGGAATCAACTCAGATGCCCAACAACAGAGGAATGGATAGGTAAACTATGGTATATATACTCAATGGAGCACTACGCAATGATAAAGAATAATGATGATTCCAGGAAACATCTCCTAACCTGGTTTCAACTGGAAGACATTATGTTGAGTGAAAGCAGTCAGCGACAAAAGGACAAATATTGTATGAGACCCCTACAATAAGATCTCAAAACCAGACTTATGTACTGAAGGAAAGACTCTTTGACAGCTGCAAGGGAGGGGAAGGAGGGAGGGTGAGGGGGGAAGAGTTTAGATTAGATAGTTGCTAGAAATCTGGTTGGCTGAAATCGGTGATAGCACACATTAGAAACAAGAACAATATTGTTTTAGTCAGCTAGGGCTGCTCTAATAGAAATACCACAGAGTGGACGGCTTTAACAAAGGGAGGCTTATTCTTACATAGTCTGGTAGGCTGCAAGTCCATATTCAGGGTGTCCACTCCAGGGGACTGCTTTCCCCTTGTCAGCTCAGGAGACAAGTCTGGTATTGCATCAGTCTTTGTCCACGGAGCATCTTGGTGCAGGAACCTCAGGTCTGAAGGACACGCTCTTCTCCCGGTGCTGCTTTCTTGATGGTGCGAGGTTCCCAATTCTCTGCCTCCTTCTCTGTCCTTGTATCTCTTGTAGGAAGAAAGGATTAAAGGTGGGGCAAGCCAGGGAAACTCCCTTTACAGTGGAGCAGGGAGGTAATCCTATGAAGGGATTTACAGCCTCACCCTAATCCTTTAACACACAGCATAGGAAAACCACAAAGTGGAGGACAGTCACAAGCTACTGAGAATCGTGGCCCAGCCACATGGCTACACATATTTTTGGGGGGACACAAGTCAATCCATGACAATAACCTTGAGTACATCCCACCTGAATTTAGGGACCATCTCAAGAATAGATGTCATACACTGGACACTAGTGATTCAAGACCAGATAAATTGTGGAATGGCATCAAGAACATCATACATGAAGAAAGCAAGAGGTCATTCAGAAGACAGGAAAGAAAGAGAAGACCAAAATGGATGTAAGACAAGACTCTGACGTTGCTCTGGAATGCAAAATAGCTAAAGTGAAAGGAAGGAATGATGAAGTAAAAGAGTTGAACAGAAGATTTCAAAGGCTGCTTCCAGAAGACAAAGTAAGGTATTATAATGAAATGTGCAAAGACCTGGGGTTAGAAAACCAAAAGGAAAGATAATGCTCTGCATTCTTCAGACTGAAAGAACTGAAGAAATAATTCAAGCTTCAAGTTGTAGTAGTGAAGCATTTTGTAGGGAAAATATTCAATGACTCAGGAAACATCAAAATAATACAGAAGGAATACACAGAGTCACTGTACCAAAACAACTGGTTAACATTCAACTGCTTCAGGAGGTAGCATATGATCAGGAACCAATTATACAGAAGGAAAAATTCAAGTTGAGCTGAAAGCATTGTCAAAAAAAAGGCACCAGGAATTAATGGAATACCAATTGAAATGTTCCAACAAATGAATGCCACACTGGAAGCACCTACCTGTCTATATTAAGAAATTTGGAAGACAGCCAATCAACTGGAAGGGATCCATATTTATACCCATTTTAAAGAAAAGTGACACAACAGAATGTGGAAATTGTCAAACAGCCTCATAGTATCACACACAAACAAAACTTTGCTGAAGATCATTGAAAAGCATTTGCAGCAGTACATTGACAGGGAACTGCCATTGATTCAAGCTGGATTCAGAAGAGGACGTGGAATGAGGTATATATCGTTGCTGATGTCAGGTGGAATGTGGCTGAAAGTGGAGAATACCAGAAGGATGTTTACCTGTGTTTTATTGACTACGCAAAGATGTTTGACTGTGTGGGGATCATAACAACTTATGGGAAACATTACAGGGAATGGGGATTCCAGAATACTTAATTGTGCTCATGGGAAACGTACATAGATGAAGAGGCAGTCATTCAGACAGAATGAGGAGACATTGCATGGTTTAAAGTCAAGAAAGTGTCTGTCAGTGTTGCTTCCTTTCACCACACTTAGTCAATCTCTTTGGTGAGGAAATAATCTGAGAAGCTGTGCTATATGAAGAACGGAGCATCTGGACTGAAGGTAGGCTTATTAACAACTTGCATTACGCAGATGATACAACCTTGCTTGCTGAAAGTGGAGAAAACTTGAAGCACTTACTGACAAAGATCAAAGACTACAGACTTCAGTATGGATTAACCCTCAGCATAAAAAGAAAACAAAAATTTTCACAATTGGACCACTAAGTGATATCATGGCCAAGTAGCCGTCTACCAAGTTTTTTGGTATAGACAGGTAAATGCTCCCAGTGTTACATCCGTTTGTTGAAACATTTTAACTGATATTCCATTAATTCGTAGAGAAAAGAGTGAAGTTGTTAAAAATTTCATTTTACTTGGATCCGCAACCAATGCCCTTGAAAGCAGCAGTCAAGGAGCACTGCATTGGATAAATCTACTAGAAGAGACGTCTTTAAAGTGTTAAAAAGAAGAAAAACAGGATGTTGTTTTAAGGACTAAGGTGCACCTGACCCAAGCCGTGATATTTTCAATCAGCTTACACACATGCAAAAGCTAGACAATGAATAAGGATGACCAAAAAAGAATTGATGCCTACCATGGATTGAACTGTGTACTCCAAAAAATGTGTGTAGCAATTTCGCTAGGACATAATTTCCGGTATTGTGTGATGTTCCCATATCTTGTGAATCTTGTGTTTATGATGTTAATGAAGGAGGGTGGGGAGTGATTGTATTAGTGAGGCAAGACTCAGTCTAGTAAGATTGTATTGTGCCTTGAGGAAGTTGTTTGGGTATAAAGGAAAGGGAAGCAAGCAGAAAGTCAAGGACCGCATACTACCAGGAAACAGTACTGGGAGCACAGTGCATACTTTGGAAAGGACCTGGGGTTTGGGTTCCTTGTGCCTCAGAAGCTCCCAGTCCAGGCACAACAGGAATCTTTCTCCAGAGCCAACAGAGAAAGCCTTCCCCTGAAGCTGATGCCTTACAGCCCACTTTTCTGTGAGAAAATAAATTTCTGTTTGTTAAAGCCACCCACTTGTGGTATTTCTGTTAAAGCAGCGCTAGATAACTAAGACAATGCCTTTGAATATGGTGTTGGTGAAAGGTACTAAATATTCCAAAGGAATGAATAAATCTGTCTTGGAAGAATTATAGCCAGAATGATCCTTAAAAGCAAGGATGATGAGATTTCATCTTACATACTATGGACGTGTCCATGGAGAAGGACTTCACATTTGGTAATGTAGAGGCTCAGCAAAAAAGATCCTCAATGAGATGGATTGACACTGTGGCTGCAACAAAGGGCTCAAGCGTAAGAATGAATGTGAGGATGGCCCAGCATTGGACAGTATCTTGTTCTGTTGTAGACAGGGTTGCTGTGAGTTGGAACCAACTCGACAGCACCTAACAACAGCAACACAATAAAAAAATGACATGCTGTGATTAATTAACCAAAGTTATTTCTCACACACAATCTACTGCAGGTCTGGGTGATTCTCTGGGAAGCTGATCTCCATAGTAACCCATCTGATAAGACTGGTTTTACATTGTGGTTTCACCATTTTAACACAAAATCCCCTAGGTTGCTTTAGTAGTCGGAGAGGAGAGTCACACACTGGTAGTTAAATGCTTTGACCAGAAGCTTTTTGTTAACATTGGTCAGAACTAGTCACACAGCCCCAGGAAGCTAGGAAATGTAGTGCCTAAGAGTTGGAGGATGCTGGTAAACACTAGTAATGCCTTCTACACTTTCTCACATTTTTCTTTATCTGCTGGGGGAATTATTATTATGATTCGTCAGATGAATCTGGGATTTACTAATGACGGAAGACATACTGCAGCAAAAGTTTACACAATTAGAAGATTTTGGTGAAACATACTGTGGTGGTCAGGATTATGTCATCTTGGCTACTACATGTTTGGCTGTTGTATTAAGTGGCAGGGCGGGGTTTGTGGTGGCTCCCCGCCCCTTGGCTCTCATCTCCCGACCTTCCACTACTACTGCTGGTCTGCTCACGTAGCCAGGAGCTCTTGCTCTCTTCTTCCCGCGTCTGGTTCCGGGACTTGAACTAGCAGCTGTTGGATTCATCAGTCCTCACAGTCGGCAGTTGAGAGTCCTGTTCCCTGACCTGACGATCCTGGGTTTGCCAGCCTCTGCCGCTCCTGCTCCCTGACCTGCTGATTCTGGGTTCACCAGCCTCTGCCGCTCCTGCTCCCTGACCTGCTGATCCTGGGTTTGCCAGTCTCTGTTGCTCTGTCTCGCCACCAGCTTGGGATCCACTGACGTATACAACCGGTGATCTAGAACTCTGGTCTCTGACCTGCTGACTTTGGGTTCCTCAGCTTCCGTGGCCATGCGAGGCTTGTGTCAGAACTTGGGACATTCAGCTTCTGTGATTATGTGAGATGTTTCCTATGTCTGTATCTATCTATCTATATATTATAAATCTTTCCTTGTACCTACATGTATTACTGGTTTTGCTTCCCTAGAAAACCCAGCCTAAGACATATACTATAGAAGAATTCTGATCAAAAGGGGGAAAATGCAGAAAGGAATGTAAAATTCTCACGGACTATAAACTTTCTGGATCCATGGCAGGTGAATGAACACCTGGAACATTTGCCCTGAGATAATCTTATTCCTTAAACCAAAAATATTCCCTTACGTTTTCTTAAAAGACAAGTGATAGTATAGCTTAACTAGTGAAAAATGTCTGCCTTGAGCATTATGCTCTTTTAAGAACTATCTATATGGGTTCAAATTGACAACAGCAACTCAAAAGATTAGATAGGAAGTTTAGAGGGTAGTGAGTTTATGTTAACGGGGGTCTCAGAAAATGAGGACAAGAGTAGCAGCACAACTGGAAGAATATAATCAATGCCACGGAATTGTACATGTAGAAACTTGAATTGGTATATATTTTACTGGGTATCTTCTCAACAACAGCAATAACAAAAAACATTACACAATTACATTTCGTCTCTATTTTCTGAATTTGGTTTCTGTCATTTTGGGCATAACCATTTGTGACTCAATCTTTGTTCTCTCTTTTAGATTGGGAGGGTATCCTTAATTGTGGCATAGTGGGTTAAGTACTATGTCTGCTAACCAAAAGGTCAGCAGTGCAATCCACCAGGCACTCCTTGGAAACTCTATGGGGCAGTTCTGCTCTGTCTATAGAGTCGCTGTGAGTCGAACCTGACTTGACAGCTGAGTGTTGGTGGTAAAAATGGAATTCAAGGCGGAACATGTGAACATGCTTATGGTCTCACATTTCAGAAAAGTACTGTATTTTTTGCAAATAATGTGCCCGTATCAATGACATACACACACATATCATGACTGGAAATCACAAAATTGTTTAAAAAATTCCCTTATAGCATGTCCATGCACATACTGTGCATGTCTCCCAACATTTCCAAAGTGAATTTTGGCGTCATTCACCCTCATTCAACTGCCTGAAAATAATTACTTTTGATCATGTTTGCCTAATAAAGATACAAACCCATGGTCAAGAAGTCATGGATCTACCCTGGTAATCAATAAGTAAATAATTTAAATTGAAGTTCATGGCTGGGGCTGAGAGTAATGGAGTTCTTTGTAGCCCTTGTGGGCCCATGAGGGCTGTGCGTTGGACCACAAAGCTTGGGCTCCTCCTGTGGCCAGCAGGGCTGTTGTGTGGGCCTCTGTGAGGGTGTGCATGCTCACTGTCCTGGCACTGTAGGATCCTGGGCAGCTAGTGTAGTCATCTAATCTAAGTAAAGTATAAGTGGCTCCTCTGCATCCCCAGTAGCTTTTTAGCTTGCCCTGTGCAGTCTGCACTGGTGAGAGATTGTCCCAGTGTGGTGGCTCGTCAGCCAGATGGTGGATTTGAATGCACAGTCTGGCTGATCTGAGTGACCTCTCCGGCCTAGGGTGTGCAGGTCTCCTGGTTTGGAGCTGGCCACCCTAGTGAGGGCTGAGAGCTGCCTTGGAGAAAGTGGTTAGCAGATTTAGAAGGAGTCCTGCTGGGAGACGGGCTGCTTTAAAAACTGGAGAGCAGGCTGCTGAGAATCTGCTGTTGTGAACTAAACCTCCTTGTCAACAGGAACCGAGGTAAGGACTTAACTTTAAATCATTGAATAGAAAAGCAAAGAAAAACATTAAAGTCAGCAATATGTAAAAAAATTAGTACGACCCATTTATGAAAATAATAGATGTGAGAGAAAACTGTCAGTTTGCAAAAAGCTTACAGCCCCAGTTATTTGCTTAAACATATTGTATACCATAAAAACTGCTATTTGGGATATCAGGGATTTGACCAGCCAGCAACAGAGTAAGCCTGTGATTCCCAATTTGCTCTTACTGCTTATATGTAGAGCTTTCCTGAGGGCCTTACAATATTCGGTAAGGCTTGATTCAAGTATTTCTGAGTTTTTTGGTCAACTACCATCATTCCTTCACCTTAAATACCCATCACAATATGTGTTCCTTTAGTAAAGTCAAGAATTAAGCAAATACCTGTCATATCCTCCTATTTAATGAAGCATTGTTAATATATATTGTAGGTAAATAGAAGATTAACAGAGATTCAGAAGGACATTTTGTTCTGCAAGTTGTCCATCTGTCCTAGGTATCCTAAATTCTAAAATTCTCTGCATCTTTGGTTTTGCTAGTTCTGCTGAAGAAGTGAAGCATCCATCCCCAATCAATTGCATGTAACACACAGACACTGCCACACATAAAATGTCATAGTTCTGTGTGATTTGGATTATGGTGCCTTTAATCACAGTCACTTACAGTCTGCTTTGGTGCAAAAGGAGTCTTGTTCTCCTTAGTTATCAAGTATACTTTCTTCCAACTCCTTTTTAGCAGAAGACTTTGCCTTATTCTAAAGTGAGTCTATTGAGTCTATCCAACTTGGACTTCCTCATTCCCCTTTTCCCACCTCAAATTTTCTTGTCATTTTTCTAGTATTTAGAAAAGTTCATTTTCATTGTGAGGCCTGATGTTCTGTCTTTGTCTTTGTGTTCCATTTCATTCAATATTTGGAGAAAAATTTCTCCCTTCTCTTTTTTGTCTCTAATTTTTTCTGTCTACAGATGCCTTATACTTGACCTAGAAACTTATTAAGATTTTTCCTATTTTCAAGATGTCTTTCCTTTAGTGTTGCTTTTCTCTCAAATGAGAATGCCATAGTTTTCCTTATTTTAATTCCAAAATTCTCAAAGGACTGTTTACACCTTTTGTTTTTATTTTCTGACTTCCAATGCACTTTATACTCTTTGAAACACAGCATCCACCTTTAATGCTCTGTGGCATAGTCATTAAGTGCTTAGCTGCTAACCAACAGGCTGGCAGTTCAAACCCATCAGCCTCTCCTTGGAAACCTTATGGGGTAGTTCTGCTCTGTCTTATACTGTCACTAAGAGTCAGAATCGACTTGATTCTTAATGACAATAAGTTTGGTTTTTTGTTCTACCTCATGGGAAGTTATCAGTGCTCCACTGATTGCAAAACACAGTAATGCTGTCTTATATTTTATCCTTTCCAACTTGTTGGCAGCATCTATATATATATTTTGTAGTCCTGTCTTTGTGGAAACTCTAGTGGCATAGTAGTTAAATACTATGGCTGCTAACCCAAAGGTTGGCAGTTCAAATTTGCCAGGTGCTCCTTGGAAACTCCAGGGGTGTAGTTCTACTATGTCCTATAGGGTTGCTATGAGTTGGAATTGACTCGATGGCATTGGGTATGGTTTTTTGTTTCCTCTCCGCATGTTTCTCTCTCTTTTTCTTTCTTTTTTTTGTTGCCCCTCTTGGCTTAAAGGGAATTATATACTCTCCTGGTTATTCTGAGAAACCTGGTGTCCAGAGATATGGCTGCTAACCTTAAGGTTGGCTGTTCCAATCTACCAGCCACTCCTTGGAAATTCTATGGGGCAGTTTGATTCTGTCCTATAGGGTTGCTGTGTGACTTGGCAGCAGGAGATTTTTTGTTTTATTTGTGTATCTGGTGACCTAATACTTTGCAATATGTTTTCTCCTATTGAAAATGCCTGGTTGAGAGCTTGACATAACTAATGCCATCACAATAATCTAAATAAAATCTGCAAGTGTTTATAATTACATTAGCTACACTGGCCTCTTTCCAAAGAGACACAGAGCCCTCATAGTGCCTGCGGCCTTGATCTCCTTCCTTTTCTTTGATCTCTTGAGAAATGTGCTTCAGCTTGTGAGACATCAGCTAGGAAGGCTGTCTGTTTCTGGTTTTGTTTTTTTAAATCTATTGCTTTCTTTCCTGTTCCTTATTTCAATCAGACTGGACTTGACAGGCCAATTCTATTAGCTGAGAAATTTTTATGTAATTTTTGGCTTTGTTACAAACATGGATTAGAATCCAGCTGTCTTGCGTATTTGTCTGTAGTTTAGTAAGAGTTTCTTGTGATTATTTTGTGATGTATACAATTAGCTGTGGGCTGCATGCTGAAAAACATGAAGTAATCCTTGCCAAAATGATACATAAACTCTGATGTAAAAATTGCCTTTTGAGACTCCATGGAGAAAAGCTGCATTCCTGTCAAGTCTGCCCTGGTATTGTTTTAGTTATCTGGTACTGCTCTAACAGAAAATACCATGAGTAGATGGCCTGAACAAAGAATAGTGTATTCTTACACAGTCCAGTAGACTATGAGTCTGAATTTAGGGTATCGCTCTAGGGTCGCTATGAGTTAGATCCCACTTTATGGCTGTGGGTTTTAGGTTCCAGGGGAAGGCTTTCCTTCTTTGTGGACTCTGGAGGAAGGTACTTGTGTTGCCTCAGTCTTTGGTCAGGGAGCATCTTAACCCAGGAAACTCGGTTCTGAAGGACATGCTGTATTCCTGGTGCTGCTTTCTTGAAATTCCCAACCCTCTGCTTGCTTCCCTTTCCTTTTCTCTCTTGTAAGATAAAAGACTAAAAGGTGGTACATGCCACATTTCAGGGACTCTCTTTACACTGTAGCAGGGAAGTGACCTTAGGAAGGGTTTTTACATTGCCATCCTAATCCTCCTTAACATAGATGTAGTATATTAACCATGAGCAGAGATTCAGAAAAATCATGAAAAGCAGGGCAGTTACACAATACTGGGAATCACAAGCCCAGTCAAAGTACTATGCAAGTTTTTTGCGGGACACAGTTTAGTCCATGACAGGTGTCATACCTCTTAATAAAGCTTCCTCTTTCTGACTTGGAGTACGTTTCACCGGCCTGACTGTTCCAGGGCACAGACTCTCATTGTGCAACAATCTCTTCTATTTCTTCTTTGAAACATTCCCTTCACTAACTTATTTTAAGGCACATGCCTCTGAATATTCGCTTTTATTTACATACTCTTCATTGGCAATATCACCCACCCCATGGGAAGAGAGACGCTGTTGGTCAGAAGAAACCAGGGGCAGTGCTAAAGAGGGTAGATACATGATACACAATCTGTCAAGTTCTTCTAGAACCCCATACTATGTGTTGGTGTTGTTGTTAGGTGCCATTGAGTGAGTTCTGACTCTTAGTGACCCTGTGAACAACAGAACGAAATACTGTCCGGTCTTGCACCATGTCAACAATCATTTTTATGCTTAAGCCCATTGTTGCGGCCACTGTGGCGATCCATCTTGTTGAGGGTCTTCCTCTTTTTCGCTGACTGTCCACTCTACCAAGCATGATATTCTTCTCCAGGGACTGATGCTTCCTGACAACATGTCCCAAGTATGTAAGACACAGTCTTGCCATCTTTGCTTCCAAGGAGCACTGTGGTTGGACGTCTTCCAGAACTGATCTGTTTGTTCTTCTGAGGTCCATGGTACATTCAACATTCTTCTCCAACACCACAAATCAAAGGCATCAATTCTTTTCCTGCCTTCTTTGTTCATGATCCAGCTTTTGCATGCATATGATCTGATTGAAAATACCACAGCTTGGGTCAGGCTCATTTTAGTCTTCAAAGTGACATCCTTACTTTTGAATACTTTGAAGAGGTCCTTTGCAGCAGATTTTCCCAATGCAATGTGTCTTTTGATTTCTTGGCTGCTGCTTCCAAGGTTGTTGATTGTGGACCCAAGTAAAATGAAATTCTTGACAACCTCAGTGCTTTCTCCATTTTTGACAAATGTTGCTTGCTGGTTCAGTTGTGAGGATTTTTGTTTTCCTGACGCTCAGGTGCAATCCATATTGAAGGCTGTGGTCCTTCATCTTCTTCACTAAGTGTCTCAAATCTTCTTCATTTCTAGCAACTATGGCAGTGTCGTCTGCATAACACAGATTGTTAATGAGTCATCCTCCAATCCTGTTGCCTCATTTTTCTTTATACAATCCAGCTTCTCAGATTATTTGCTCAGTATCCGTATTTAAAAGATAAGGTAAAAGGATGCAACCTTGATGCATGCCTTTCCTGACTTTAAATCATGCAGTGTCCTCTTGATCTGTTCGCACAACTGCCTCTTGATCCATATACAGATTCCTTAAGAGCACAATTAGGTGTTTTGGAATTCCCATTCTCCACAGTGTTAGCCATAATTTAGTATGATCCACACAGCTGAATGCTTTTGCATAGACAATGAAACACAAGTAAACATCTTGCTGGTATTCTTTCTTTCAGCTAAGATCCTTCTGACATCAGTGATGCTATCTCTGGTTCCATATCGTCTTCTGAACTCAGTTTGAATTTCTGGTAGTTCCTTGTCAATATATTTTGAATGATCTCGAGCAGAATTTTACTTGTGTGTGATATCAACAACATTGTTCACTAATTTCCACATTAGGTTGGATCACCTTTCTTTGGAATGGGCATAAATATGGATCTCTTCCTGTCAGTTGGCCAGACAGCTGTTTTTCCAAACTTCTTGGCATAGACGAGTGAAGACTTCCAGTGCTGCATCTGTTTGTTGAAATATCTCAACTGATATTCCATCAGTTGCTGGAATCTTGTTTTTGGCCAGTGTCTTCAGTGGAGCTTCAGCTTCTTCCTTCAGCACCATCAGTTCCTGATCACATGCTCCCTCTTCAAATGGCTGAACTTCTAGCAGTTCTTTCTGGTATAACGACTGCGTATTCCTTCCATCTTGTTTTGATACTCTGAGTCATTTAATAGTTTCCCTGTAGAATCCTTCAGTATTGCAGCTTGAAGCTTGAATTATTTCTTCAGTTCTTTCAGCTTGAGAAATGCAGAATGTGTTCTTCCCTTCTGGTTTTTCATTTCCAGCTCTTTGCACATGTCATTATAATACTTTCTTTTGTCTTCTTGAGCTCCTCTCTGAAATATTCCGTTTAGGTCTTTTACTTTGCTATTCCTTCCTTTTGCTTTAGCTGCTTGGTGTTCAAGAGCAAGTTTCAGACTCTCTTCTGACATCAGTTTGGTCTTTTCTTTCATTTTAATGACCCCTTGCTTTCTTCATATGTGATGTCTCTTATATTATTCCTTAAGTTGTCTGATCTTTGGTCATTAGTGTTCAGCACATCAAATCTGTTCTTAAGATAGTCTCTAAAATCAGGGGGGATATACTCAGGGTTGTACTTTGGCTCTTGTGGACTTGTTCTAATTTTCTTCGGTTTCAGTTTGAATTTGCATATGAGCAATTGATGATCTGTGCCACGGTCAGCACCTGGTCTTGTTCATACTGCTGATATGGAGCTTTTCCATCATCTTTTTCCACAGATGTAGTCAGTTTGGTTCCTGTATATTCCATCTGGTAGGGCCATGCGTACAATCGCCATTTGTGTTGATTAAAAAAGGTATTTGCAATGAAAAAGCCATTAGTTTTGCAAAATTCTATCATGCAATCTCCAGCATTATTTCTGTCACCAAGGACATATTTTCCAATTACTGATCCTTCTTCTTTGTTTCCAGATTTTGCATTCCAGTCACCAGTAATTATCAATGCATCCTGATAACATGTTTGATCAATTGCAGACTGCAGAAGCTGGTAAAAACCTTCAACCTCCTCATCTTTGGCCTTAGTGGTTTGAGTGTAAATTTGAATAATAGCCGTATTAACTGGCCTTCCTTGTAGGCATATGGATATCATCCCATCACTGACAGCATTGTATTTCAGGATAGATCTTGAAATGTTCTTTTTGATGATGAATGCAACACCCTTCCTCTTCAAATTTTTGTTCCTTGCATAATAGAGCATATGATTGTCGGATTCAAAATGGCCCAGACTGGTCCATTTCAGCTCGCTAATGCCTAGATTGCCAATGTTTATGCATTCCATTTAATTTTTGACAATTTCCAGTTTTCCTAGATTCGTACTTTGTACATTTCATGTTCTGATTACCAGTGGATGTTTGCAGCTGTTTCTTCTCATTTGAGTTATGCGACATCAGTGAATGAAGATCCCAGAGGCATTCCATCCACATCATTAAGGTTGAGTCTACTTTGAGGAGGCAGCTCTTCCTTGGTTGTCTTCTTAGCACCTTCCATCCCGGGGCCTTCCTTTCTGGCACCATATCTGACAATGTTTGGCTGCTATTTGTAAGGTTTTCCACAGCTAATTCCTTTCAGAAGTAGACTTCTGGGTCCTTCTTCCTAGTCTGTCTTAGTCTTGAAGCTCAGCTGAAACTTATCTACAATGGGCAACTGTGCTGGTACCTAAATACCAGTGGCATAGCTTCCTTCATCACAGTAACAAGAAAGCCTCCACTGACAAATGGGGGCTGCTCACTCCCTTCTTACCTGATCGTGTTACCCTTCTTACCTGATTATATTACTCTCCTTACCTGATGCCGTTATCCCCCCTACATATATATTGTGTAGTACCCATCTTTTTCTTCTTCCCCCAGTTAGTTTTTCCTACACCTAAATTAGTGTCAGGGTTTCTGTAGGTAAACAATTATTGAGTGGTGTGACAAGACTTTATGAAAGCACTCTACCCAGTACCTAATGATGCAACACTTTTCTATCTTCATTGGTTATCAGTCTGAGGAACATCCAATCCTAAAGAGACCAGGAAGATACTCTTCTTAATGCATATTTTTTTGACTGAGTTGTATGGGGAAAGCTTCATTCTGAGGAGGTTGACCTGATTTTACTCTCATTTTTCTTCTCCAGAATGGGTTCTGGCTGGGTCCCCTGGGTAGTGACTCTATTAGTGAATCTGATCAGCCTGGATTCCTCAGTGACTCAAGGCAGAGACTTGCCAGGTAAGAACAGAGAAATTTCTTTTTTATTGGCTCAGTAACTGGCTAGGTGAGAGATGCCTTTCACTATAACTCTAGGCCACAGGCTAGACTGGAAGTGGCTTCTGGCTCCAAATAGTAGAGTTCTTTGACAGAAAAATATTTCTCCTCACACAAAATGGACAGCTGAGAGAAATGACTTCCTGTGCCAGACTCAGAGATTGCAGGAGGAGGCAGGTGGGAAGAAGGGAAGCATTTTGTCCTATTTAGAGCCCTTACTGTGTAATTCTCAGTCACTGAAAACTGTAGGACTTGGAGCCAGTCTGAGAGTCGCTGCCATTCTACAGCCAGGAGTTTTCTCTGGTAATTGTTACTGTTTCTGTACTTATCCAGTTGGGGTAAAAAGACAAAAGGGACAAAAGAAATTGAAAACAAACTTTTCTTCTGCATTTATTAAACACCTACTCTGTGAGTCAGAATCAACTGGACAGCAGTGGGTTTGGTTTTGGTTTTTATCTGGTCAGAGTCGTATTAAACAGCTTTGAGAAATAAGGGAAACTGACTACATCATCCCTCTTCTCACATTACTAGGTACATGTTATTTGTCCCCATTCTTTTTTGAGCTCAGGAGACAGGCTATGCAAAACACAGGACCATGAAAACACATTATTTATCAGCAGAAGACAGGATGTGATGTGTTGAGGACAGAACCCACTTTGAATGTCAAAGTCTCAAAAATACAAAAGAGGAACAAACTCAGGGGGAGAGGACCATTGTTCTTAGAGAACAGAAACCACTTCAAACTTACAATGCCAATTAAAGGACACACCTGAAAAAAAAATCACAGGTCTTAAATGATGACTGAAGATTCAGGTTTTCTTTTATCTGATTCAGAATGTAAAAGAAAACAGAAAAGAATTTAAATGATGAGGAATTGGAGACTGGAGTTTTATCTGAAACTAGCTGCTGAGTGAGAAATGGGTATGCTGATGTGGGAAGGATGCCAGCACCCTTATGAGCAGCTCAGTAGCTCCCTGCAGGAGGCCTCTGAACACAGAAGTGAAAGTTAAGTTTACAACTTGAGATCAGTAGCCGTTAGCCTTCAAGTCTCAAACACCATTTCTTTATAGACAACTCTTTACTCACCATCTTGGATTGTTAATGCCATTCAAATTTTCTTTTATTGTTGTTCTCAAGCCATAGAAACTGAGTGAAGTCATACACATCTTCACAGCATATTGTAATCATTAGTCAGTACAAAAACTTACCCTCCGCTGTGGAGCCGGGTCCGACTCATAGTGACCATAGAAGTCAGAGCAGAACTGCCCCATAGAGTTTCCAAGGAGCATCTGGCTTATTTGAACTGCTGACCTTTTGGTTAGCAGATGTAGCACTTAACCCACTACACCACCAGGGTTTCTGGTCTGTACAAGGACTCTTTTTTTCTTTTTAATTTCCATTCTCATTCTTTCCCCTTCCATAGATAACCATTCTAATGAGTCTGCTATGCCTTTACATGTGAGGGTAACCTTTAAAGCATATAGTATTGTCTTTCTATTGGTATTTTAAAATTTTAATAAGTGTCATTCTGTGTTGGATTGTGTTCTGTTTTTGTTTTACACTTAACACCATGCTTTTTTTAAAGGGATGTGGGAGTGTTTGTGGCAGTGACAGAGTTTGGGACGCCTGATGCTGTTGGCTGTAAACTCGAACTCATCCTTGTAAATGGGGAAGCAGACTCAGGGAGGGCAAGTGTCTTATGCTAAGTAAAACTAGTTGAATAGCATTAGAACTTAAACAAACTGAGCCCTAATCAAAGACCACTTATCAGTTTGCCTCTTAAAATTTTGTAGTTATTCCAATTTAAGGAAAGTATTACTGTCTGCTATGGAAGTAAGAATCATACTTTTTCTTACCTATGAGTACTAGTAAAATGGCATTGGAAAGTTAAATAAATTTGGAAAACATGACCAGATTAGAAATGAGGTACAGTGTTTGAAAGTTAATACCTAGTTCGAGCTAACCCATATCAATACTAGCAAGGTGCTAGAAAAGTAGAAAATCATAATGGACAAAAGAATTGAATTTTTGTTTATTCCAGTTCAACGATACTGTCTAATAGAAAAGACCTAGAAGAAAGTTTAAACTAATGTTACGTTCCTTACCATCATGTTGCTATAAATACTAGAATTGTAGGTATGGATGATGATGGTAATGGTAGTAATAATAATAACAAAAATCATCTGTGGATTCACATGAATTCTTTTTCATTATCAGCAGAGGTAATGTTTAGCACCAATGGAGGAGATGAGGTGTCTGAGCAAGAATGTAAAGAAAAAAAGCCTAGAATTATAATTCTTACAGAAAACTTATAGTAAATGGAAGGTAGAAGGGGAGTTTAGTTTTATACCTTCATGTACCTACTCCATGTTTTCTTTGCCTCTCCCCGATCCATCCTCTAGTTTATTCCAGAAGGAAGGAGTACAGTGAACCTGCCCCAGGAAAGAGTGTTATTGAATTATTCATTGGGAGAATGAATAATTTTGACTTGGTGATAAAGGGAGTGAAAACCTTGCACTTTCGAAAGCTTGGCTAGGAGAAACCTAGCTGGTATCTGGCATAAAACAGAGTCAAAATGTGTTTGTTGAATAAATAGATGAATGAATATTTGTATCTCTTGGGACTCTTGTTGCCATAAACCTAAGAAGAATTCATGCTGCCTGCCACAAACAGCCAATGTTTGAGACAGGAGTGAGAAGAGATGCAAGACGTTTTATTGTGTACTGGTGCACAAAGTTATCAGAGGGAATAGATTCCTCCAAGGTCTGTCTCCTCAAAACTGAGACTAGCTGGAGGTTTTATAGGAGAAGAGGATAAGGTTTCATGAATCCTAGGAATTTGTGGAATGTTAATATTCTTTAAACCATTGATCACATTCCAGATGTGTTTATATCTTCATTGGTATTTTGGGCCCAGAGGTGGCCTGGTCACAAAGTAGGATTCTTTGTTTTTCTTTTATGGGTTTTAGATTACTACTGCTTGTTTTTCAATGTCCTAAAGAGCACACAGAGTCTTTACCTTGAGAGAAAATGAGGGAAACAATGGACTATGGTTGGAGACAGAATTAAGAAACAAACTGGTTCAAGTTCTGTTCAAGGTGCAGCCACGTATTTTGCTCTGTCTTGCTCTGCCTTTGGCTTGCCTGTCTTACATGACTCCCGTTTGACTGTTTGGCTTCTCTTGTAGGGTGGGCCTTGGGCTTCTTCCTGTCATGGGATGTCTTTTTGCTAAAAGGAACCAAGTTAGGGCCTAGGGAAGAAAAACCTACTTTGAACTTTTTACTGAACTCAGAAGGCCTGTTCTCATATCCAGGTGAATTTACCAGGCATGTATTTCCTGAAGATGAGAGCTGGCTCATAGTTCCTGTCGTGGATCGAATTGTGTTCCCCCCAAAATGTGGAGGTTTGGTTGGACCAAGATTCCTGGTATTGTCTGATGTTCCCCCGTGTTATAAATCCTGCCCCTGTGATGTTAATGAGGGTGGATGGGCTGCAGTTGTGTTGGTTGGGCAGGTATGACTCAGTGTGTAACACTGTTTTGTGCTTCGAGGCAGTCTCTTAAGCTAGAAAGGAAAGAAGCTAGCAGAGAGATCTGAGGAAACTCAGAGCACCAAGAAGCTGTGCCAGAAGCTGAGAGTGTCCTTTGGAAAGGACTGGGGTCCGTGCGCCTCAGAAGCTTCCAATCTAGGGTGTGACTGATGACAAGGACCTTCCTCCAGATCCAACAGAGAAAGCCTTCCCCTGGAGCTGAGACCCTAAATTTGGACTTCTAGCTTACTGGACTGTGACAAATGAAATTTCTCTTTTTAAAGCCATCCACCTGTGGTATCTGTTATAGCAGCCCTAGATGACTAAGATAGTCTTTTTTTTTATTTTTTTTTATTTTCCAGAAGATTTTGTGATTCAGGCAAAGGCTGACTGTTACTTTACCAATGGGACAGAAAAGGTGCGGTTTGTTGTTCGATTCATCTTTAACTTGGAGGAGTATGTACATTTTGACAGTGATTTGGGGATGTTTGTGGCTTTGACGGAGCTGGGAAGGCCTGATGCTGAGCAATGGAACAACCGGCCAGATATATTGGAGAGGAGCAGAGCTTCCGTGGATGCACTCTGCAGATACAACTACAAACTTGGTGCACCCTTCACGGTGGAAAGAAAAGGTAAGGTGGGAGGCGGAGTTTGGAGTCTGGTAGGATTCAGGAAATCTCCTGCATGTAAACCTGGCCTTGGTCCTTCTTTCTTATGGTAGACAATTTCTGCTTCAAGACAAATGGCCTGTTAACAGGGGAGTCTGTGTGTATGCTGTTTTCAGCAGTGATTCACTAATTATTCTCAAGGGTTGGGCTACTGTGGTCTTGGTCCTAGACCTCTGATTCTTCAGGGACTTTAAGGACTAACATACTCTCAAAGAAGACATAATTGTGGAAGACTCTGACAAGGCTTGGGGCATTAGCACACTTATTTCTGAGTCTTCAGGCTGAGAATTCCCCCCCCTTATAGTTTCCACTGGGGTCTGAGAAAGAGATTAGAAGCTACAAAGTTGGTGGTTTTTCTCTCACAATGTCTCATCTTCCTCTCTCTTCTTAGTGCAACCAGAGGTGGTGGTATATCCAGAGAAGACCCCATCCCTACAGCATCCCAATTTGCTGCTCTGCTTTGTGACAGATTTCTATCCTGGAGACATCAAGGTCAAGTGGTTCAGGAATGGGCAGGAAGAGAAAGCTGGAATTGTGTCTACTGGCCTGACCAGGAATGGAGACTGGACTTTTCAGACTACAGTGATGCTGGAGATGACTCCTGAACGTGGAGATGTCTACACCTGCCTTGTGGACCACCCCAGCCTGCTGAACCCTGTTTCTGTGGAGTGGAGTGAGAGTCAGCTTCTTGTACTCTCTTGGCCTGATTCAGCATCATACTGAATCTACATGGGGCCTACATTACCTCTGCATACTGCTTCTCTAGTCTGGGGTAGTCATAGAGATCCAGAGTCCTTGGGATAGAGTGGGAGCAAACATCGCAGATACCTATCCTGTACATTCTCAGCCCTGATGGTACAGTGGTTAAGAGTTCTGCTGCTAACCAATCAAAAGTTTGGCAGTTCAAACTGTTAGCTGCCCCATGGGAGAAAGACGTGGCTCTCTGCTTCCAAAAAGATTACAGCCTTGGATATCTTATGGGGAAGTTTCACTCTGTCCTATACGATCATTATGAGTTGGAATTGACTCAACAACAATGAAGTTTTCACTTTCAAGAAATAAAGAGTTCTAATCACCTTCTTAGAAACCCTAGTGGTGTAGTGGTTAAGGGCTATAGCTGCTATCCGAAAGACTGGCAGGCCAGATCTGTCAGACACTCCTTGGCAACTCTATGACGCAGTTCTACTCTGTCCTATAGGATCACTATGAGTCAGAATTGACTCTATGGCAATGAGAAATCACTGCCATCCTTTCTTCCACCCATTTTACCACCAGTAGTCCTCCCTGGGAACTAGTGTCTTCTAAAACTTTGGACTTAGTATTTAGGGGACATTTTTACAGGTTGTAAGAAGGAGTAATAGATGCATGGTAACACCATGTGTGCAAACTCTGGCTTCAAAAAGCCTTTTCTGAATTTGTCCTTTCTCTAGGCAGCATGGATTTGGCACCCAGTACAGGTTCTGGGATTTCAGAGAGATACATCAAATATTGGGAGTTTTTCTAAGCTAACTTTAAGGCTTGTTTCCTGTAGGAGCTCAATCTGAATATTCTTGGAGGAAGTTGCTAAGTGGAATTGGAGCCTTCTTGTTTGGGATAGTCTTCCTTCTGGTGGGGATTTTCATCTACTTCAGGGCTCAGAAAGGTAACAAGCCTCTGAGAGGTACCGGATACCTGCCACGTGCTTTCCCTCACCCCTTATTTTCCTTAATGTCTAAGATCTAAGGCAGGGAAGACTGATCACACATCTTAGGTACCATTGGGAAAGTCTTTTCTGAAGCCAGAAACATTGGAGAGAGTACATGGAGACGGAGTTCTGATGTGGCAGACCGTCTTCCATCTCTTCAGCACTATGATACTCATTTGGTCCTAATTGGGGCATTCTCTCTTTCTCTCCAGGATATGTGAAGACTCAGTTGTCTGTTGATAAGGTAACACTTTTCCTTCTTTGCCTGTGGGAGGTAGATCATTTGCTCCTCCTTGGAAAGTAGGAGACATCACTGGGATAAGGGGACACAGGATGGCTTTGACTCTGGTTGGGTGGTACTGTATCCTGAGTCCCTGAAATGCAAGAATGGATGTCTCATGAGATCTTTACCCTGTTCCTGCAGGTCTCTAGAAGTGTTCTACCACCACAGCCATACGAAGGTCCTGACTGAAGCTTCTCCTGGATCCTGATGTAGTACCTAGTAGCTTGGGCCCCTAGACTAGGTAAAGAGCACTCATGAGGTCAGCATTGTGGGAGTGACTCGTTTTCATAATTCTTAGGGAAACCCTGGACTGATTTTTCAAGTTTTGTGTTCTGAGATCATGCATCTCCCACTCGTTACACTATTCTTCTTGTTACTTGTATACATTGCTAAGTCTTCATTTCTAAGGAAACTGCCAGAAATCCGTCTATGCACTTTGTATATAAATCTTGCCTTCTAGATATATGTGCTACTGGTTTTGCTTCCCTAGAAAACCCAGCCTAAGACAACCACCTTTTATTCTTTCATCCTATAAGAGATAAGAGCTAGCAGAGTTGGGAACCTCATACCATCAAGAAAGCAGCACCAGGAGTAGAGCACATCCTTCAGACCTGAGGTTCTTGTGCCAAGATTCTCCCTGAGCAAAGACTGATGCAACACAAGGATTTCCCTCCAGAACTGACAAGGGGGAGAAAACCTTTCTCCTGGAGCAGACACCCTGAATTCAGATTTGTAGCCTACTGGACTGTGTAAGAATAAACATTTTTTTTTGTTAAGGCCATCCACTCATGGTATTTCTGTTAGAGCAGCACTAGACGACTAAAACAGTGATCAATTCACTTTTCCCCTTTGTTATCATTGTGAATGCAAGGACTTAAACATACTTGATGGTTTTCATCCATTTCAATTTTTATCCTCATTAAAGCTCAAATGTTCTTTGTCTCTGAGCAGAAGAGACTTCTTCAAGAGGCTCCTGAGTCCTTTTAACAAGTTTTTTAGTTTCCTTGTTATCTGATATGAAAAGATGTTCCGGGTTCATCTTACACATTTTTTCCCCAGACCTGCAGTGAGTCAGAAATTCCTGGTTTATTCAGAATCAGGAACTGGTTACTGTGTCAGGTTTTCTTTGTGGACACACACACACACACGCACACACACAAATAAAAAGATGATCTCTTCTATATTGCATCTACATCTTCTGTCTTCCACATCAAGATTTCTGGTTTTTAAGGACACAGAGAAAGACACAGAATGTCCACACTTCCTCCTTTGCCTTTCCCATATTAACATACACAGCAGTTTAAGGATCATAACACTAACACTAAACCCCAAACTGGACCAAACCAGTGCAGCTGAGTTGGCTCCAAAGCATGGTGACCTCATGTGTTACTGAGTAGAGCTGAGCTCCCTAGGCTTTTTTTGCCTGCAGTTCTTATGGAAGCAGATCTCCAGGCCTTTCTTCTGTGGCACCACTGTGTAGTTTCCAACTGCCAGCTTTTCAGTTAGTAACTGAGAGCAAATAATTTGCACCACTCAGTAGCATAATACTTTTACTAAAACCACCAAAATGATTACTAAAAACAGTTAAAATTTCTTTTTTTTTTTTTGGTCTCCATATTATTTCCCTATTGTTATAGTTACAGTATACCTCGGGAAACCCTGGTGGGGTAGTGGTTAAAAGCTACGGCCACTAACCAAAAGGTTGGCAGTTCAAATCCACCAGGCTCTCCTTGAAAACTCTATGGAGCAGTTCTACTCTGTCCTATAGTGTCGTTATGAGTCAGAATTGATGCAACGGCAGTGGGTAGTGCACCCAAATTACTGGATCACATGCCATACTCACTCCTTTTTTAGTAATTTTTTAAAAAGTAACTGCCGGGGGCCAGCCCCGACACTTTACAGGGTCACGCACGGAGGGAGGGAGAGGCGCGGCGGGAAATGAATCAAGGAGACAGAAAAGACTTTTCTGGTTTAAGGCAGCCCGACCCAGAGAGCAAGAGAGAAGGCTGTCTGTCTTTATTGTTTTTATAGTAAGAGTGACGTGATTTTTACCCTGCCCACTGACCACACAATCTATTGGCTAATTCAAAACCAAAACCTCGTGGTTGGCAAATTTGAAACGAAAATCCTCGTGGTCTTGAGGTGATGTAATTTTTTACCCTGCCACATGAGCTATCAGTTAACTGAAACCTGGTGATCCTTTTAACTGTCAAGGCTTTTTAGATAATGGCCTAAGGATGCCTCGAGCTCAATCAGCCCTACTTATACCTCAAGGTTAAAAGGTTCACGAGGAAGGGTCTAAAGTTTATGATCTCTATTTGTTCCTACTTTTGCTCTTTATCTCCTCCTGTGGGGATAGTAAACATCTACCGTCCCCCACCCTATGTCCTTCTCAAGCTGTTCTAAAGAGGATAATTCCTTTCACATGGGTGGGGATGTGCAGTTGGGGGAAGTCAGCAGAGGTTGGGCTGGCCTTGCTGCTCTCAAGCTGGCTGTGTTAGAAATCATTCCTCTGAGCTCTTTCTCCAGAGATTCCTGTACAGGTTTTCCCAATATTATCTCACAGACCAAGGGGGTAGTAAAGGGCCCCTCTCAGAAGGCATCTCCCCTGATCCTTGTGCCAGGAGAGGAGGGGGTATCTTTTTGAAGAAAATTTGATTAGGAAGCCAAATAATATCAAGGACAGTAGGCTAAAAAACATGTCACAGGTGAGATGCTTCAGCCCGTCATTTGCAGGAGCTCGTGACTTTGTCTACAAGGCTGATGGCGGACCTCCGCATCTCTCCCTTTTCTGTTTTTTAGCTTCAGCGCATGTAATTCCACTTGTATGGTCCTTATGGTCTGTCCGAGCTGTCGGAGGATGACTGGGAAGAGAAAAAGCAGTATTAGAATTATGCCAGCACAGATGCCCAGATTTATCAAAAGAGAGCTCCAAGATTCTGAGGATAAGGCCTTTTAGATGCAACCTCTTCAGCTGATGTTATTTGCAAGGTTGAATGACTGATGGCTTGTATTTGGGCATGTAACTGTGTTATGTTAAATGCAACAGGTGAGTCATTCCAGACTCCTTGTAGATGGGCCTGTACCTGTGGCCATGTAAGGTCTGTCTTGTTGTAAGATAGTGGAGTTACACAGACCCACTTGTATTTGGTATGAGGAAACAGACAGGCGTGTTTTTAAATTGTGTAGCTGATTGCCAATGTACATAACAGTCTCTTCTAGTGCATTAACCTTATTTTCTAACTTTCTATCTATAATTTCTTGTGTGGCTAATGTTAGTGAGACATTTCTAGCCAGATTATTAACATAATGAGCTGTATGGATTTCTTTTGAAAGAGCTATGGAGGAGGCAGTCACTGAGGTTATAACTCCAATTAAAGCAGTTATCCCTAATATTAAAGCTGCAACAAAGCGTCGAAGACGACTGAGGTAATCTGTTACTATTTGTAAAGCATGCAAACCTGAATCTTCATACCATTCTCCCGTGAGATCTACAGGCAGTAAAGCATAAGGGGGTTGTCTTACAATAATAAAGGTAAGGGGTGACATGGAAGAATTTAAACAATTGCTTAATATACAATTTTTGCAGGTTACAAATACAGTATCTTTTTCAGGTACAATTGAGAGAAAGCCATTAGGACCCGTGGATATTATAGCGTAAGGAGAGGGAACACAGGCACGGACGCTGAACATCTCAGGGGTTGACTTGTGGTAGCATAGGAGGACAAATGGACCAGCAACTGTAAATAACCTAGAAAAATCTTAGGAGAGAGGAGTTAGTATCTGAAAAAGGGTTGAGAAGGGGAAAAAGGGATGAAGGAGCCGGTGGGCACCAATCACACGAAGTTTCGGCGATGACTTCATTGTTGCTATGGAGATTTCTCAGAGGGAGTGGTGTCAGGCTGCGTCTGTGGTATGACAGTGGGTTGAATTAACCTATCAGGAATCCAGATAGGGAAATCAGTGTCCTGGGGAAAAAACACAAACAAAGCTTCTGCTGCTGGTTAGTTTAAGTAATTGATAACAAAAAGGGCATGATTTAATCTCCTTCTTGTAATTTGGTAATTTGAATCTTTAGTGTTTGTGTGCTCTTTCAACTATGGCTTGTCCTTAAGGGTTATATGGGATGCCCGTGGTGTGTTTAATGCCAAAGGTGTTGCAAAACTTTTGAAAGCTTTTAGAGGTGTAAGCCAGAGCATTATCTGTTTTGAGATGGGAAGGAATCTGACAATATGTAAAACAACAAAAAAGGTGTTGAATTACATCTTTATAAGCTTCTCCCGTGCGGGCCGAAGCCATAATTAAATGAGAATCAGTGTCAATGCATACATGGACATAGCAGAGTTTTCCAAAGGAAGGTATGTGAGTAACATCCATCTGCCAAAGTTGTCCAGCCTTTAAACCCCGTGGGTTAATTCCCATTGGTAAGGAGGGTTGCTGAGTAGGGCAGACACTGCAACCTCTTACAATAGAACGGGCTTGTTCTCTTGTTAGCTGAAACTGAAGTCGAAGGGCTGTGGCATTTTGATGGTGTAAAGCATGGCTTTGGGATGCCCTAATAAAGGCCGGAAGGATCTGAATTCGAGTATGAGCATCAGCCAAACGATTTCCCTCTGTAAGAGGTCCAGGCAAAGCTGTGTGTGCTCGAATGTGTCCTATAAAAAATGGAAGAGCTCTTTGATGAATTAAGTTCTGTAAAGATTGTAAAAGAACTATGACAGTACCCTTTGTAGGATATAATGTGGCAGTTTCAATGTGAGGAAATAGTCTGACAATGTATTGGGAGTCAGTGTATAGATTGAATTTTTTGTCATACAGCTTTGAAAAAACTGCACACACTGCAAGGAGTTCAGTCCTTTGTGCAGATGTTTCTGAAGTCCGAATTCGGTCAACAGTGTGATTAATAACAGTAACCGCAATCCCATTGGAAGAACCATCAGTAAAAACTAATTCTGCATCATCTAGCGGGGTAAGGCTAGTCAGCTGTGGAAAAATGAAGGAATGCATTTGAGCAAACTGCAGAAGAGGGCTTGCAGGTAAATGATATTGAATTTCTCCCCTGTATTCACAAACTGCTATTCCCCAGTCTGTATGACCCTCTATAAGCCACTGCAGTTGTTCTTTAGAATAAGGTACAATAAGGCAGGGAGGCTCGAGGCCGAAGAGCTCTCTGGCTCTTTGTCTCCCCTTCATTAGGAGAGTGGCCATTAAAGATGGATAATCAGCAACTACCTTACGACTTAGTGAAGGCAGATGTAGCCACTCTAAAGGTCCATCCTGCCAAAGGCAGCCGGTGGGAGAGTGTGATGTATGGAGCAAGATTAATGACCAGAGTCTAGTATAGTCGAAGCGGGTAATGTATTGACTGTTCAACGCCTGTTGGACCTTTTTAAGTGCCAGTTGAGCCTCAGGTGTGATTTGTCTGGGAGAAGTAGGGTTAGGATCTCCCCTAAGGATGTTAAATAAAGGGAGAAGGTCCGCAGTAGTTAATTTTAACAATGATCGTAGCCAATTAATATCGCCAAGCAGCTTCTGGAAATCATTTAAAGTTTTTAAGTGAGCAGTTCTCAAGACAAAAGGAGGATGAGTTACTGTGGTGTCATTTAACACACGGCCCAAGTAAGAAATTGGAGGCTGAGTTTGGATCTTATCTGGGGCAATTACCAAGCCTTTAGCTTCAAGGGCAGAGGTGAGTGCCATTAAGCACTCCTGTAAAAAAGAACGATCAGGGCAAGCTAACAAAATATCATTTATACAAAGAATGAAATACATCAATTTAGTAACAGCATGGTTCATTGGGATAATGCTTTAGAGGAGGGAGCTCAAATTGTAAGGCTCCCGTGATTCTATCGTTGTATTGATTGCCCTTAGGTAACAAACGCACCTGGCACAGGAGCCTCAGGGGTGAGGCTGAATGCAGAGAGAAAATGAGCTGCCTGTCCCTTTAAATTCTCTGTGCTTGCCGGCAAGTGAATAGTCTGCTCCTTTTGATTTTCCATGCTTGCCGGCAGCAACGGCTTGACAGGTTTTTTAAGCTCCAGCTCTGAGTCAGAAGTTTGCTGCACCGCATAAGCTTGTTGAGGGACCTTAGAAGGAGCCGCCTCTTTTAAAAGGATCTTAGATATTAGGAGAGGAGGCTCAGAAGAGGAATTTCCTGTACTAGGTAGGGAGCAGTATATTAAGTTCCAATAAGAAAAGGCGCTTATATGAATGCTATTAGACCCCTGGTTGTGGTAAATTTTTTGTATGCAATGACCAATACATTCCCAGGCTTCCTTATTCAGTGCACCTCCAACCGGGAACCAAGGACAAGACTTTTGAACAAAATCCATGAAAACTGTTAAATCTTTAGTGGAAATCTTAATCCTTTGTTGACATAAGAGGTTCTTAATCACTTTCACAAAGAGTCTTCTTTGCTTTAACTCTTTACAGCCCATAATCTTTTGTTTGTTAACAAGCTATAAAGAATCCTGGTTTTAGAACTCTTTAAGGCACATAACTTTAGTTGCTAAGAGAGTCTAAGAGATTTAAAAAGAAGGGGTTCCCAAACGGTTTCAGGTATTGACTCTGGATTAGAATCATCCCTTAATACCAAACAGCACAGAAAAGAGGTATCCTCCTGGAGAAACGCCTGGCGGAGGGCACCGCGGGAACTCACGAAAGAGAATAGATAGCCTGTTCCTTTAAATCGAAAAGAAGGGGTTCACAAATGGTTTCAGGTATTAATTCTGGTTTTAGAATCGTCCCTTAATACCAAACAGCACAGAAAAGAGGTATCCTCCTGGAGAAACGCCTGGCAGAGGCAAGCGAGAACCCAACGAGGCTGATAGCGGAAAGAAAACAGATAGCCAGTTCCTTTAAATCCTCTAGTGGCCGCGGCAGCGGCTGCTGCTGATGTAAAAGCCTTTAGAGGCGCCTGTGAGCAGAGAAAAAAAAACCGAGCAGTTTGTTCTTTTAAATCCCCGTGGCTGCGGCAACACGGCTACTGCTACTGCTGGCGGTTATCTCAACAGGTTTTTTCAGGTATCGACCCTGTGTCTTCCCTGATTCTTAAAGGAGCCACAGCTATTTAGGAAGAGGAGAAGAGAGCAGTCAGAGAATAACAGATTAGATTCCAGTAAGAAAGATATTTACAGAGAGGTCTCTGTAAGGAGTCTTCTCTTGCTTTAGACTCCCCACGGCACAATCTTCGTACTTCAATAACTATAAAGAATTCTTTTTTAGAGTTCTTTATGGCAAATAAGCTTCACTTGTTACAAAAATCTATAAAGAATCCTTTTTTTAGAACTCCTTATGGCACAGTTCTTCGCTCTCAAATAACTATAAGGAATTCTCCCCGTTGGAATTCCTTATGGCTCCTAAGCTTAACTGTAAAGAGTCTGCTTTATTCTTTAGGCTCTCTACGGCACAATTCTTCGCTCTTAAATAACTATAAAGAATTCCTTTGAACTCTTTATGGCACGTAAGCTTCGCTCCTCATAACTATAAAGAATCCTCCCTTTTTGGAATTCTTTATGGCACAAACATCTCAAGTTCTGATTGCTTGTCCCGTCACTTACTCATTATAACGAATGAGGGGGACTGCAGATCCCCAGGACAAGAGTCTAGCTACCCCGAATCCTTTTGCTTACCCTCGTTCCTGCCGAGAGATGAGTAGCGTCGACGGTTCTGTGCTTCCTACCCCGTCACTTTGGAGTAGGGTCCGCGCCTTCCCGAATGATTATCCGTCCCATCAGTTACAAGACGGAATCCTATCCACTACCCCCTTAACAGAGGTGTGGCGTCGGCGAGATTACCCTCCGTGCCCCACGTTCGGGCGCCAGATGCCGGGGGCCAGCCCCGACACTTTACAGGGTCACGCACAGAGGGAGGGAGAGGCGCGGCGGGAAATGAATCAAGGAGACAGAAAAGACTTTTCTGGTTTAAGGCAGCCCGACCCAGAGAGCAAGAGAGAAGGCTGTCTGTCTTTATTGTTTTTATAGTAAGAGTGACGTGATTTTTACCCTGCCCACTGACCACACAATCTATTGGCTAATTCAAAACCAAAACCTCGTGGTTGGCAAATTTGAAACGAAAATCCTCGTGGTCTTGAGGTGATGTAATTTTTTACCCTGCCACATGAGCTATCAGTTAACTGAAACCTGGTGATCCTTTTAACTGTCAAGGCTTTTTAGATAATGGCCTAAGGATGCCTCGAGCTCAATCAGCCCTACTTATACCTCAAGGTTAAAAGGTTCACGAGGAAGGGTCTAAAGTTTATGATCTCTATTTGTTCCTACTTTTGCTCTTTATCTCCTCCTGTGGGGATAGTAAACATCTACCGTCCCCCACCCTATGTCCTTCTCAAGCTGTTCTAAAGAGGATAATTCCTTTCACATGGGTGGGGATGTGCAGTTGGGGGAAGTCAGCAGAGGTTGGGCTGGCCTTGCTGCTCTCAAGCTGGCTGTGTTAGAAATCATTCCTCTGAGCTCTTTCTCCAGAGATTCCTGTACAGGTTTTCCCAATATTATCTCACAGACCAAGGGGGTAGTAAAGGGCCCCTCTTAGAAGGCATCTCCCCTGATCCTTGTGCCAGGAGAGGAGGGGGTATCTTTTTGAAGAAAATTTGATTAGGAAGCCAAATAATATCAAGGACAGTAGGCTAAAAAACATGTCACAGGTGAGATGCTTCAGCCCGTCATTTGCAGGAGCTCGTGACTTTGTCTACAAGGCTGATGGCGGACCTCCGCAAGTAACAGCTTATTTAATGCTCACCGCCGTACCTTATGTCAGTCAATGTCCCTTTGGTCCAACGGTCTTGAGTCAGTCCATGTCTCTGTTGCCACATCACGTCCTCGGAGCAATGACTCTGACAGCTGCGTAACAAAGATAAAGTTTCTGAACTTCTTCCACCTGGGTAAAGGATCTAGTGTTCAGTTCTTGTCCCTTGTCCTCTTCCTTTCCTGCTCTGCCTGCAGGTTTCAGTTTTTAGTGGCTCTTAGGGCATGGAGTCTGTGTGTCATGTTCTGACTTGGGTGGTGAGATGCAGTGTTGCTCCTGGTAATCACACTTGTCTTCCTTGTTATTTAAATACTTTATATTTAATTTGGAGGCACAGCTTTCGACGGACTGTCAGCGAGGTTGGTTCCTGGTCACCTTCTGGCTTCCATAAGACCATGTTTTCTACTTTTCAGTGTCAATTGAGTGTAAGAGTCTATGGAGTGTCCGGGGCAGCAAAGATTTCACTAAGGATTTGTTCTGACGCTGTCCTCCTGACTACGGCTTCATTGTTAAGCTTCTTCCTTTTCAATATTGTCCCGGGGAGAGCATGCTGTCCTCTGTGAGTTCTGGCCCAAACTTGTAGTACGGGAGGGGAAAGTAAAGGTGAGAGAAAGATTGCCACAAGGGGTGGGGCTTGGAGGCAGAAAAATCTGAGCTCTAAGAAGACGATTATCAAATCAAAATAGGAGTTACCGTCATGATGCTAGATTAATCATCAATCCCAGTTCTCGGTGGTAAAAGTTAAAAAATTTAATAATCCTTACGATGTTCTCTGCTCCGAGGCTGCGATGTGGCACTTTGAACGCCAGGTGGCAACCGAGACCGTAATTAAAATGTATCTTCTCAGTTTCCGCTATGGAGGGACTCCGAGCGGACGTGTGTTTGCAAGGGGCTTTCCTCTCGCTGACTTTATGCGTCCTTGCATTCGTGCGGGACTTCAGTCCGCGAGGGTCTACCCAGGGCGGGGTCGGGGTGGGAGTGGGGGAGTGTGATATAGAAATTTAAGGAAGGGAGGAAGAGGGACTGGGAAACTTTGCAGACTAACCACAGAAGCCCTGGGACTGTCTTGTCTGTCCTCGTCTTTTTTCCCTCTCTTTCCTCTTCAAACTCTTTCCTTCTTAGACCTGTGTCTGAATTACTGCAGTTGTCTCTGTTCAACTGACCAATTCACTGATATAGCTATAACCTTAAGTCTCTTGCTAGGGTTGCAACTTTTTTTTTTCCAGGCCATTTCAGATGTGTCTCAAAATTTCCTTACAACAGAGGGACCTTCCTTACAATTCTTTCATGACTGAGATCCACCCCATTCCTGATAACTATTGTAAGGCAGCAGCTCTTATTATCTTTTGTTTTAAAAATGTCTCCACCTAGTTAGAAAGGATCTTGCAAAAACTTGCCTGAAATTACATGACTATGCAGAGTGTGGACCGGTGAGGCATGATCCTGCCCTCAAACCTTTGATTCATGACCTAGGAATTCCAAAAGGCAATGTTTTAGTCAGCTAATGCTGCTGCTCTAACAGAAATACCACAAAGTACATGGCTTTAACAAAGGAAGGTTTATTCTTACACAGTCCTGTAGGTTAGAAGTGCACATTCCGGATGTCCGCTCCAGGGGAGGGTTTTCCCCCTTGCAGGCTCTGGAGGAAGGTCTGGTATTTCATGAGTCTTTGTCCAGGGAGTTGGCACTTGGCCTGGCTTGGCTTGTCCAGGGAGCATTTTGGTGCAGGAACCTCTGGTACCAAGGACACGCTCTCCTCCTGGGGCTACTTTCTTGATGGTGTGAGGTTCCCAGTTCTCTGCCTGCTTCCCTTTCCTTTTATCTCTTCTAGGACAAAAGGATTAAGGGTGGGGCAAGCCATACTCTGGGGCAACTCTCTTTACAGTGGAGCAGGGAGGTGATCTTATAAAGAGATTTACAGTCCCACCCTAATCCTTTAACATATATCACAGCAAAATCACAAAATTTAGGGCAGTCGTAGAATACAGGGCATCATGGCCCAAGCAAGTGGCTGCACATATTATTGGGAGTATACAATTCAATCCATGATCGCCAAGCCAAGATAGGCAATAATTAATTTTTTTTTTTTTTCTGTTCTGGAGCTACTACTCTTCCTTTCTTTCTTTGTTTCTTTTAATTGTGATTAAGTGAAAGTATATAATCCAAATTAATTTTGCGTGGCCGACTATGTGCAGCTCCTGCAATCCCTGCCTGGTGACAGCACTCATCTCCTTTTTATTCTATACTTCTGGTATCCTCTTAACAAGCTGCTATTCCCTCCTCTCCACCCGCTTCTCTCCCATCTAGAAAGAGACCAGTAGAACAGCATCTCATAAATGCATAGAACCATAAAGTACACACACCACACACCACATGGTGACACTGTGTCCCTGAGTCCAGTCCATTTTTGTCCAAAGAGTTGACCTCGGCAGTGTTTTCTGGATAGGGGCAGTAGCAGGTCTAGGGGCCACGCTCCGAGGGGATTCCCTCAGTCTGCCGTACCTGCATTTGTGGTCTTTTAGTGGAGTTCTTGAGTTGCACCCCTCTTTTTGTCATGTTACCACAGGGATTCTGTTGGGGTTCGAATTTCAAGAGGCGACCCAGAATTTCTTTAAAGGTTAAATTTTATTAAAAAATATGTCCAATAGGAAAAAGACTGGTGCACCAGGAACGCGCCCCAAACTACCCAGAGCTGGGGGCGACGATGAGCTTCCTCAACGCCCAGTATTTAAGTTGTGAGATTGTAAAGCAAGGAGGGGGAATTGACCTTTACATTGATTGGTTAAGGCCACCTGAAATTCCTGTCAGTTGTAAAATGTGGTCAAGGTCTAGGGGTCACTTGCAGGCTGTCCGTGGTCAAGGTCTAGGGGTCACTTGCAAGGCTGTCCCCAGGCTTGTCTTGTGACAGACGTTTTGTAGGACAAAGGTGAGATTATCCTATGGCATTTTCTGCTATTAAGTTGTTTCCTGGGGCCTTTTTTTTAATACCTCGAAGTTTTACTGTGCCCTTCCTCATTTCAACAATTCAACACTGTGTACCCCATCACAGCTGACTTCAGTGGTGGCTAGGCACTATCTGGTTCTTCTGGTCACATGTTGCTAAAGTGTCCCATTCACATGGGTCATTCTGTCTCCTGAGCTCTTTTTGCTTCATATCTTTGTTGTTCTCAGTGATCGTCTGTTCCAGATGAGTTGGGACCATTTGATGTATCTCAGATGGCAGCTTGCTAGCGTTTAAGACCCCAGATGCCACTCACCAATATGGGGTACAGAAGACTCTCTTAGCGATAGGCTAGTTATACCTGTTGCCCTCCATGTCCCCTGAGAGCATAGACCTCAGACCCTGCCCCTGCTGTTGTATCATTGCAATGTTGCATTGAGATTAGCAGAGCTTTCAGTTTATGGTGAAGTCCAGTTAAGTTGATCTACTTTCTGCTGAGTGCTGTCGCTGCTTTCACCTAAGCAAATTTCTGTTCCCCTAAGCAACACTACGCCCAACACTCTGTCTCTTTAATCACCCTTGTAGCCATCTAAGAGTCTTTTCTTTTGTATTTTTAAGTTCTTATAGCAAAAGTCTCATAGAATATTTGTCTTTTTGCTGCTGACTGATTATCACTCAGCATGATGTCTTCCAACTGAAACCAGGTTATGAGATACTTCCTAAAATCATCTTTGTTCTTTATCATTGCATGGTGTTCCATTTAGTGTATGTACCACAGTTTGTTTATCCATTCATCTGTTGTTGAGCATCTGGGGTGATTCCATCTTTGTCCTATCATGGATTGTGCTACAATAAAGCATTTGTGTGTATGTGTCCGTGTGACCGCCTTTGTTTCTGAGGAGTGGGATTACTGGATCACATGGTATATCCATTTCCAGCTTTTTAAGTATGTGCCACATTGCTTTCCAAAGAGGTTAAACCATTTTGCAGTCCTACCAGCAAGCAGTGTAGGAAAGTTCTGATCTCTCTAGAGTGTCTCCACCATTTGTTGTTTTGTGTTTTTTGGATGATGGCCAACCTTGTTGGAGTGAGATGGTATCTCATTGTAGTTTTGATTTGGATTTCTCAGACAGCTAATGATTGTGAGCATTTCCTCATGTGTCTTTTGGCTGCCTGGATGTCTTCTTTGGGGAAGTGTCTGTCTATCTCCTTTGTCCATTGCTTAATTGGATTATTTACCTTTTTTCTGTTGATATTTTGCAGTACTTTGTAGATTGTGGCGATCAGACATTAGTCTGAGATGTAGTTGCCAAGTATTTTTTCCCATTCTGTAGGTGGTCTTTTAACTCTTTTGATAAAGTCTTTGGATGAGCAGAAGTGTTTGATTCTTAGTAGTTCCCATTTATCTAGTTTCTCTTCTATTGATCATACTTTGTCAGATTTTGATGTCTGTTCAAGCTGAGTATTAGAGCTTCTGTTATTGATCCTATTTTTTTCTTACATAATCTGTATCGTTTTAGGTGTGATATTTAGATCTTTGATCCATTTTGAGTGAGTTTTTGTGTAAGGTGTGAGATACGGCTTTGTTTCAGTTTTTTTTGCAGATAGATATCCAATTTTGCCAACACTATTTGTTAAAGAGACTGTTTTTACCCTAGTTTAAAATATTAGGGCCTTTGTTGAATATCAGCTGTTCATAAGAGGCTGGTGGCATCTTTGGGTCTCATCTCTGTTCCATTGGTCTATATGTCTCTTTTTGTGCCAGTACCAGGCTGTTTTGACTGCTGTGGCAGTGTAATAGGTTCTAAGGTTGGGGAGTGTGAGGCTTCCCACTGTGTTCATCTTCTTCAGTAGTGCTTTACTTATCCAGGGTTTCTTCCCTTTCTAAACAAAATTGGTGACTTGTTTCTCCATCTTATTAAAAAATGGCACTGGAATTTGTATTGGGATTGCATTGTATATATAGATCACTTTGGGTAAAATACATTTTCACAATGTTAAGTCTTCTTATCCATAAGCAAGGTAGATTTGTCCATTTATGTAAGTCTCTTCTGGTTTCTTGCCATAAGTCTTGTAGTTCTCTCTGTATACGTCTCTTATTTCTCTAGTTAGATTTATTCCTAGGTATTTTATCTTCTGGGGGACTATAGTAAATGGTATTGATTTGGTGATTTCTTCTTTGATGATCTCTTTGTTAGGATAAAGGAATTCTACTGATTTACTTCTATTTATCTTATACTCTGATACTTTGCTGAAGTCTTCTATTAGTTCCAGTAGTTTACTTAGAGACTCTTTAGGATTCTCTGCATATACAATCATATCATCTGCAAATAGGGAGATTTTTGCTTCTTCTTTGCTGATGCTGATGCCCTTTATTTTTTTGTCTTATCTAATTGCTCTGGCTAGTACCTCTAGTATGATGTTGAATAGAAGCAGTGAGAGGGGGCATCCTTGTCTAGTTCCTATTCTCCAAGGGAATTTTTCAGTCTCTGTCCATTCAGGATGATGTAGGTGGTTAGCTTTGCTTAGATGGCCTTTACTGCATTAAGGAATTTGCCTTCTATTCCTATTTTGTTGAGAGTTTTAGTGTGAATGGGTGTTAGACTTTGTCAAATGCCTCTTCTGCATCAGTTGACAAAATCAGATGATTCTTATTCTTTGTGCTGTTTGTGTGGTTGATCACACTAATTGTTTTTCTGATGTTGAATCAGCCTTGCTTACCTGGTATGAATCCAATTTGGTCATGATGAATTATTTTTTTTGATATGTTGTTGAATTCTATTGGCTAGGACTTTGTGGAAGATTTTTGCTTCTAGGTTCCTGAGTGATATTGGTCTGTAGTTTTCTGTTTTTGTGGGATCTTTCCCTGGCTTTGGTATCAGGGTTATGCTGGCTTCATAGAATCGATTTGGGAGTATTCCATCCCTTTCTGTGCTGTGAAATAGCCTCAGTGTTATTTGAGTTACCTTCTCTCTAAAAGTTTGGTAGAATTCTCCAGTGAAGCCATCTTGGCCAGGACTTATTTTGGTTGGTAGTTTTTTTAATTGCTTTTTCAATCTCTTCATTTGTGATGAGTTTATTAAGTTGTTCTACTTCTTGTGATAATTTTAGTCGGTGATATAAATCTAGAAATTTGTCCATTTCCTCTAGGTTTTCAAATCTGTTAGAGTACAGTCTTTCATAGTATTCTGTTATGATATTTTTAATTTCAGGTGGGTCTGTTGTGACATCTTCTATCTCATTTCTTATTAGAGTTGTTTATTTCTTCTGGTATTTTTCTTTTGTAAGTTTAGTCAGTAGTTTATGAATTTTGTCAATCTTTTCAAAGAACCAGCTTTTGGTTTTGTTAATTTTTAAATTGTTCTAATTTTTAATTGTTTTAATTCATTTAGTTCTACTCTAGTCTTTATGATCTGTTTTTTTTCTGCTGCCTGAGGGGCTCCTCTGTTGCTCTCTTTCTACTTGTTCAAGCTGCAGGGTTAATTCTTCAGTGTGGGTCATTTTTTCATTCTGGATGTGTGCCTTTATGGAAATAAACTGAACTCCGTACACTGCTTTGGCTGTATTCCGTAGGTTCTGTGAGGATGTGATTTCATTCTCATTTGAATCCATAAATTTCTTTATTTCATCATTGATTTCTTCTATAACCCATTTTTTTTGAGACTTGCTTTGTTGTCCTTACACGTCATGTGTTCTGGAATATGTTCCATGTGCACTGGAGAAGAAGGTGTACTTATCTTTACTAAGCATTTTTTCTCGATGCTTTGTCAATTACTGAAAGTGGAATGTTGAAGCCTCCAGCTATTATTGTGGGGTGATTTATCTCATTTATCAATGTTGTCAGTGTTTGTTCAAAGTATTTAGATGCTTTGGTATTGGGTGCATAAATATTTAATTTTGCTATGTTTTGTTTATGTATTGAAACTTTCAGCAATAAATAGTGATCATCTTTGTCCATGATGGTAGTTTTTACATTAAAGTCTATTTTATCTGAGATTGGTATTGCTACTCCTGTACTTCTTTGTATGTTGTTGGCTTGGTATATATTTTTCCATCCTTTAATTTTCAGTTTGTTTGTATCTTTGATTCTAGGGTGTGTTTCTTGTAAACAACACATGGACAGGTCATGTCTTTTGATCCAGGATGTCACTCGCTGCCTCTTTATTGGAGCATTCAGTCTGTTTACATTCAGTGTAAATATTGATAGGTATGTGTTTAGTGCTGTAGTTTGAATGTGTTTATCTTTGTGTTTTTGATGTTTTCTATGTTCCTGTTAGTATTCTGTTCTGGGTCATTCTTCTTTATGAGTTGACTTTTCATCTTTTTCTGTGTTGGTTTTGTGTTTGTTGAGACTCCTGTATTATGTTTTTTGTTTTGATATGTCACACTGTTATTTTGCTTTGCAGGTACCCATATGATCCTCCTTACTATTCTAAGTTTAAACCAGATTTTAACTTCTGCTTATCTGTTTTAGTTTCCTCTCCACTTCAAAAGATTATAACTACTGTAATATATCCCCCTTTTTAGTGTGATAATGTCATACTTTTTGTGTTATGATCACTGTTCTCTTCTTTTAATGTTGTATCTTTGTGAATTTACTAACTGAGTAGGATTCTAGATGCCGTGTCCTGCATTGCCTCCTTAAGTATACACTTGATGTTTTTGTTTTTCTAAGCAAAGAGCTTCTTTCAGTATTTCTTGTAGTTTGGTTTGGTTTTTACAAAGTCTCTAAGCTTCTGTTTGTCTTAATTTCACCTTTGTGTTTGAGAGACAATTTTGCAGGATATATAATTCTTGGTTGGAAGTTTTTCTCCTTCAAGTCTTTGAATGTGTCATCTCACTGCCTTCTTGCCAAAATCAGTTCTGTTGAGAAGTCAGAAGAAAGCCTATAGGGCTTCCCTCTGAATGTTAACTGTGCTTTAAACCTCTCTGCCTTTAAGGGCCTCTGTTTATGTTTCATTTTATTAAGCTTGATTATAATATGTGTTAGTGTCTGTCTTTTGCAGTCTAATTTTTGTGGCATTTAATACATGTCTTGGATATCTATGATCTCTCATAATTTCAGGGAAATTTTCTGTCAGTAACTCTACAACAATACTCTCTCCCTTTACAGGAACTCCAGTTATTCAGAGGTTATTCTTCTTCATAGAGTTCCACGTGTTTGTTAATTCTTCTTCACTTTTCTTATTTCTTTTTACCAATTTCTCCTTATAAGTGTTGGTGTCAGTTGCTCTATCCTCTAGCTCACTGAATCTGACTTCCATCTCCTCAGTTCTGCTCTTTTGGTTTGGATTGAACTGTCTAATTCTGTAGTTTTGTTATTGAGCTGCTGGATTTCAGATAGTTGATGTTCCATCAGTTCAAATAGCTTGCTTAGTTTTTCATTTTGTTCTGCTGAATTTTGGTTAATCTCTAGAGGGCTTTATACATAATTCTTTTGTACTTGACCTCCAACAGTTTCAGAAAGGCTTCTTCATCTGGGAAGTTTTTTGATTCTTTATTTTGGGAGTTTTCTGGAGCCATGGTAGACTGCTTCTTCAAATGGTTCTCTGTCGATTGTTGGCTTTGCACCATCTAGAAGCTGTTCAGTTTCTCTGGTGTTACCTCAACAGGAGCTGAGGGGTAGTTCTAAGAGGGGAGTTGGTAACCAGCTGCCTTTGTGTGCTCTAGTTCCTGGCCCCAGGTGGACTCTCTGGGGTGGCAGGTTCTGCCTCCTGCTGTCAAAGATGGCACCCTATTTATGAACAAGACATAAGAGACACACAGACACACAGGAAACACTTAAAAGTCCAAGGGAATGGAGGCAGCATGAGTGTTCATTTTTCCACTTTCATCTATTCTGTAATGTACTTGAATTGGGCAGACATTAGCTCTGGAAGCATGTATATCTTCTTCCCACTTTTGACCTTTTGAAAATACTCTAAATAAAACTTCTTTTTGCTGCACTAAACTTTGTGATGTTTTTACACTACAACATTACCAAGTGAATAATGTCTTTCAATGATCTAAGTTTGTAAACACCAATCAGGTAATGTGTTTCATATTCATTGCTCCCCTCCTGTAAAATCTCATTGCCGAGTTGCTATTTTGGATTACTGGATTCTACCACCTGGTTTTCAGTCTATTCCCAGATCAAACTGTCTCTTTTCTTTCAACAAATCTGATAAGTTTTCATACATCAGAGTATGGTTGGTTACTCTAGGGCAATGCAGGTAGAAGAGCTCCATAGAATTTTCAAGGCTGTGACCTTTTGAAGGCAACTGCCAGGCCTGTCTTCTGATGAATCAAATTGGTATTAAAAATGTATATTTGTTTTTATTTCAAGAGGTCTTTACTAATCTATAAGCTTAAAAATTTCTGACCTCAAATTAACCTGTCAGCATCGTCTTTTCTCATCTCTGTTACCCAAGGTTGCCAAACCACTTTTCTTTCCTGTTCCAACAGCAGACAATTTAAAAAAAACAAAACAAGACAGCATACAAATAAGCAAAATACGAAAACATTAACTTGTGATTTAATGAAGAAGACTCTCAGCTTCTTTAGTTTAAATTCCTAGTGGTCTCAATGCTGAATGTGAGTGGAGGGCCAAATCTTTGTCAAGTTACCCTTTTCAGTGCTAACTCAGTAGTTGTTAAGTACTTTATCACTGTCTTGGATTGAATTATGTACCTCTAAAAAATGTATCTATTTGGCTGGGCCATGATTTCCCTATCTTGTCTGATTTTCCACTATTTCGTCATCTGATATGATTTTTCTATGTGTTATAAATCCTGCCTCTATGATGTTAAATGAGGGAGATGGGCCACAGTTGTGTTAGTGAGCCAGGACTCAATCTGTGAGAATGGATTGAGTCTTGAGGCAATCTCTTGAAATACAAAAGAGAGAAGTGAACAGAGAGACAAGAGTACCTCATGTCACCAAGAAAGCAATGCCAGCAGCAGAGCTCATCTTTTGGATATGGAGTACCTGCACAGAGAAACTCCTGGTCCAGGGGAAGATTGAGAAGGCAGACTGAGAGAGAAAGCCTTCTCCTGGAGCTGACATTCTGAATTTTTTCTTTTAATCTACTCGACGGCACTTGGCTGGCTGGCTACTTTATTGTGAGGAAATAAACTGTTTGTTAAAGCCACCCACTTATGGTATTTTTATCATAACAGTGCTAGATACTAAGACAATCACCGTGGAAAGCTGTATTCTTTAAGCAAAAGTTATTTAAATCTCTTTGAATTCCCCATTTTTTGGAAGTGGGCTCCTTTTGCAGGAGGGAGCATTGCCTCAATTTGCAACTTGTTTATTAAATCATAGAACGATTGAATCTTGTGTTATTCTTTTGAATTAATACATGGTTATATATATTTTAAACACTTCCAATTTGTCTCTGGGTGGCTTCAAACCACCAATCTTTCAGCTGGTAGTTCAGCACTTAACCACTTGTGGCACCCAGAGACTTCTATTAACAACGTACTTAAGGAAATAGGTGAAATGTGAAAGAGGAGTTGCTGTGAGTCAGGGCTAGAGACATAGTGGGAAATGATGGGAGATAAGAGGAAGGTGGTGTAGAAGGCTTTGATCACACATTAGAATGTTCACTACTAGGGATAAAAATAAAGGAGGAATAGGAAGCATTGCAATTGCACCCACTATGAAATGAAAAAGATACTGAAAACCAGACTATCACCATCTGGGACATCTTAGCAGCAAGTTGATTTTCTCTACTTAAATTGATCATTTTCAGATGTAAGTGAACCCTGGAAACCTTGTGCCTCAGGGTTCTTTATGCTTTTTATGTGTGTATATTTCTGTGAGGGCTCACCAGGACTATTGTGGAATGCTATAAAGGTAAGTGATACTAATAGCAGTTGTCATAATATTTTCACCAATAATTAAAAAAGTAGAATTTTGTGAACAAATTAGAAAAGAGGGTGGAATAAATGGCTCCCCACAAATCTTTAAGCATATGAGAAATAAATTTTTAATACTGCTGCAAGATACTTATAGTCACTAAAAGGTTCTAAATGAGCTGCTTGTGACAACACAGTCTCCATAATCAGCTGTTCAGATGTTCAGTCTAAAAGAACAGCAAATCTGACAAGGTATTACAATCTCTCAATGATTTTTTGTTTAGGAGCAAATGGATATGCTTTGCACTGCAGAGATGGAAAAGTACTCAGCAGTGACTCAAAAGAAAGGCCTGGTGATCTACTTCTGAAAAAGCAGCCACTGAAAACACTATAGAACACAGTTCTACTCTAACATACTTTGGAATGCTTTTACCAATGTTGAATTTCATCTGAGCAACAATTTAGTTTATAGATTAAGCTCTTCAGAGAACTGCAGCTTACAACGGAAAGTGTCTGTCTAACAGGTCTATGCATTCTATTATTTATTTATTTATATATTCTTGGTCTTTCAAAAAACTAAAGATAATTTCGTTTGATGAGGATATGTAATATTAGCCTGTAAATAAACATATATACTGTATTTAGAGACAGCAGTAAGACAATGACAGCTGTCTTAGAGTTTCCTGATTGTACTTTTTCATTTAGAGATGCTTAGCATGTAATAAAGCAGTACAGTAAGATGTTTGATAGCATGGATTCAGGAATGATACTGCCTAGGTTTGACTCATTCCTCTAACACTCACTAGTTTTATGACTTCAGGAAAGCTGATTAATGAAGGATTCTATAGGGAAATTTTGAAATGACTCAGGAGGCATCAAAAGAAGATGGAAGGTACACAGAGTCATTAAGTCAGAAAGAACTGGTTGACATTCAACCATGTCAAGAGGTAGCATGTAATCAAGAACTATGATACTGAAGGAAGAAGTTGAAATTGCTTTGAAGGCATTGCCAAAGAACAAGGTTCCGAGAATTGAAATATCAACTGAGATGTTTCAGCAAATTGATGCAGCACTGAAAGTGCTCATTCATCTACACTAAGGAATCTGGAGGGCAGCTACCTGGCCAACTGACCAGAAGAGATCCATATATGTGCTGATTCCGAAGAAAGGGGATCCAACAGAATGTGGAAATTATCAACTTCATTAATATCACATACAAGTAAAACTTTGCTAAAGATCATTCAAAAGTGACAGCAACAGTAGATTGACATGGAACTTCTAGAAATTCAAGCCAGATTCAGAAGAGGATGTGGAACCAGGGTCATCATTGCTGATGGCAGACGGGTCTTGGCTGAAAGCAGAGAATACCAGAAAGATGTGTACCTGTGTTGCATTGACTGTGCAAAGGCATTCGACTGTGTGGGTCATAACAAGTTATAGGCACATTGCAGAGAATGGGAATTCCAGAACACTTAATTGTGCTCATGATGAATCTCTATATGGATAAAGAGGCAGTCATACAAACCGAACAGGAGGATACTGCACAGTTTAAAGTCAGGAAAGGTGTACATCAGGGTTTTATCCTTTCACCATGCCCTTTCAATCTGTGTGCTCAGCAAATAATCTGAGAAGCTGGAGTATATGAAGAACCAGGCATCAGGGTTGGAGGAAGACTCATTAACAACCTGTGTTACGCAGATGACACAACCCTACTTGCTAGAAGAGGATTTGAAATATTTACTGATGAAGATCGGAGACCACAGCCTTCAGTATGGATTTCACCTCAACATCAAGAAAACAAAAATCCTTACAACTTGCCCAGTGAGCAACATCATGATAGGTGGAGAAAGAATTGAAGTTGTCAAAGGTTTTATTTTACTTGGTCCCCCGATAAATACCCATGGAAGCAGCAGTAAAGAAATCAAAAGAGTCATTGCTCTGGGAAAATCTGCTGCAAAGAACCTTTTTAAAGTATTGAAAAGTAAAGATGTCACCTTGAATACTAAGGTGTGCCTGACCCAAGCCATGGCATTCCCAGTTGCTTAACATGCATGTGAAAGCTGGATAATAAAAAGGGAAACACACTGATGCCTTTGAATTGTGGTGTTTGAGAAGAATACTGAATGTACCATGGACTGATGAAAGAACAAATAGATCTCTTCTGGAAGAAGTACAACCTGAATGCTCCTTGGAAGCAAAGATGGCGAAACTGCATTCTTCCATTCTTTGGACATATTGTCAGCAGGGATCAGTTCCTGGAGAAGGACATTATGCTTGACAAAGTAGAGAGTCGGCGAAAAACAGGAAGTCCCTCAACAAGATGAATTGGCACAGAGGCTGCACAAATGGGTTTAAGCAAAAAGCGATTACAGGTGTGGCACAGGATTGGGTAGTGTTTTGTTCTGTTGCTCACAGGGTTGCTATGAGTCATAATCGATTCAACAGCACCTAAGTATACAACAATAACAAGATATATGTTGAGTCCTAGTACCTGCTGTCTGTGAAAATGAGTTTGTTTGAAAATATCTATGGCTGTCAAGCTGATTCCTATTCATAAAGTGTCTATAGGATGGAGTAGTATTGCTCTGTAAGGCTTCTAAGACTGTAATGTTTACAAAAGCTGACTGGGCCACATCTTTTTCCTGCAGAGTGGCACCATTCTTTTGATTAGCAGTCAACTGCTTAACTGATGCATCACCGGGATATAAAGTCTTTGAAGATGTTCTCAGTGTACATGCAGTCATACTGAAGTAATGTGGGTCCTGATCCTATAGGACTAGTGTCCTTGTAAAAGAAGAGAAGACACAGAAACAAGAATGGTGGAGGCGGGCAGGAAGACACGTCACATGATGATACATCTACCAGCCAAGAAGTCCTAGGGAATGAATGCCTGGTCATTGGCTTCGTTATAGGGGTGTGAGTGCGTGGTGGGTGCCAACTGCACTGGGCGACACTGTCAGAGGGGGTGACCCCAAATGACCATCTATAGAACTTTTGTGCCATGTTTCTGAAGAAATTTACTGTTTTTAATAAAAATTTTTCAATTGTTAATTGTAACAATAAATAAAAATTTCATAGGATCAGCTTTCACTTGTCAGTATAGCTACACAGATACAACTTTCTGCGAATTTACTTTTTGAACTAACAGGTGAATCAACATGTTTGTCTGACTCAGCGTAAAAAACTCTAGAGAATGCTGGGTCCAGTGGAAACAAATGGCAAATAAGAGCTGACCAGATGAGGTTTGAGCCAATCAGGAAAAAAGAGGTCCCCAGGTCTGAGACAACCACACTGCGCAGCTCCAGAAGAGAAGTGATCGAACTCCCCTCTTTAGCACAGGAGGTGCGGGATGAGGCAGAGGCCTGGGTCTGATAGCTGATAGCTCTGGTCTGAGCTATTATAATTACTGATTGCAAACAATGGTTCAAATCACGTGGTTTGTCTATATGCTACAGGTGTTACTGCTTTTCTGCTGCTAGTGTTTTTGCAGATGCTGATTTTTTGAAAATGTCTGGTGTCTTAGCTACAATATTGCAACAACTAGTTTTTGTGAACGTATGCCAGTGATTTTCTTGGACAGTAAGGTAATAGTCAAAGGAAATGAGGAAGAAAATGAAAAAAATTTTTCAGTTCCCAGCAATGCTGTAATTTAATGTAGAAAGATTTTACAAAGCATTTTTATTGTTAATATTCATCTAATCTGAGAAATACTACAGTTAAGTAATTTATAACTGTATCACATATTACCTCATGATTAAAACTAACAAAGTAACACATATAATAAAGATTAATTATATAACTCTTGGAAATGCATTCAGTGGGAAACCTTGTGGCATAGTGGTTAAGATCTATATGCCTGCTAGCTACGAGGATGACAGTTTGAATCCACCAGATGCTCCTTGGAAACGCTATGGGGCAGTTCTCCTCTGTCCTGTAGAGTCTCGGTGAGTTGGAATCGACTTGACGGCAAGGGGTTTGGCTCTTGTTTCTTTTTTGCTAGTACATTTGGTAATATATGGCAGTTGTGATTTATGAGCAGCATAAGCCTAAAATATCACTAAGCCTCCTGTATGGTACGGCATGGGAGGAAGTCTCTGGCAGGAGAGGTGACACCATGAGTTTTCACACTGGGAGACACTAGGCCTAGTGATGCTGTGTGTATGGTCCTACAAGCTGCAAGAGACAAGGAGACATCACCTCTTAGAGCCAGTGTCACTGCTGACACTCCAGATTTGGGATTCTGATGTCCAGAACTGTGAGGCGTTAAGTTTCACTCCTTATATGCTACCCAATTTGTGGTATATTGTTAAAGCAGCTTTAGGAATTGAACGCATCTGTCTACCCACACGGGTCACACACCACCCTTATCCTAAATACCCTGCCCCCCACAGTGGTCCAGCAAGTAAATCAAGATGTTTGTCTGACTCGCTTTCCTCTCCTGCCGGCCTGGATGTGATGCAGAGAGTGTAGAGAACACTAGAGAACGCTGGGGGAAGTATTCTCATTAGAGAATACTTTCGGGGGAAGTAAACGACGTAAATCCAAATACAAACTGGTCTGATGAGGTTTGAGCAGGTCAGAAAAAGAGTTCTAAGCTGACATCCTTGTTGCCAGCTGAAAAGGCTTTGTGAAGAGGCCTGTAGATTAGGAGATCCCTGGGTCTGAGACAGTCTATACTGCACAGCTCCAGCAAAGAATCGAGGGAGTCTTTCTGTTTAGCACAGGAAGGAAGGAATGAGCAGTGGCCTCTGTTTACTTTGAGACGTCCTGGGGTGGGGACCGAGGCCATGAAGGCATCTTCAAGGTTCTTCTCTGACCATTATTCCCTGCCTCCAGCCCCATCCTCATTCCACTGCACCAGGGGAGACCCTCCTCGTGTTGGGGTTATCTTGCTTCCCAGCACACTACTCTTGGTGGGAGCCAGCTGACAACTTTTCCTTGTCCCTGTTGCTTTACAGCTACGTATTTAGTATCAAATATTGTAATAAATCAGTATCGTCATATGCCACTTGTTACTTCTTCCTGATTCCCTTTTACCTGGTATACTCCATATACTCTGCTTTTAGAGCCTATATTTTATTTTAAAAAGAATCTCAAATACAGGAATAAGAAAGAGAGAAAGGGGACATGGAGACTCTCATCACACTGCAGTTGAAATCCATTTCGCTGTAAGAATTGCTTTTCTTACCACAATTTAAGGCCCCTAAGAATGTCTAAGATAAAAGCAGTGGACATATCTGTGACAACAATCTTGTCTGTCCTGAAAAAGGTCCCCACTTACACTGCCATACTGAAAATTCCATGTAACAGAACAAGATGTTTTCAAGAAATGTCCCAGTGATGTCTTCTCTTGAATTACTGTTCTATTTTGTTTACTTGAAATGTCTAAAATACTCATCTCCAGATATGTACAGGCAATTTCTATAATTGGGAGACACTCTTCACCTAAAATGTTCTTCCGATGAACGAAGACACAGGGCCAGGGGTCAGACTGAAAGCCCTCATAGATAGTGTGGGCCCAGAGACAGACGAGGTACTTTAGCTCCAGTCCTGATTGGTTTCTTTCCTAGTGACTCTCCAATCCTAACATGCATGGAAACATTTGTTAAGTTTTTACTCTCTGAGGTGGGTACATCTTAGCTGTGAGCTCTGCTGACTGCCATCACTTACTTTCCCTTGTTCTCAAATACATCTGAGAAGATGACTCTTCAGCTCCCCAGAGGCCTTTGGACAGTGGCTGCGGTGGTCACGCTAATACTGCCGAGCACCCTGAAGGCTGAGGGCAGAGATTCTGCACATAAGTGCTGGACAGCTGCTCTCTAGAACCACCGCTCTGGGAAACAGGTTTTTGGGGCTGGATAGGGATCTGTACGATCTGAGAACATAGTCTTTTATTGTCGATTTCTTGTTTTTAGGAAAGAGGGCTGTATTACGTTCTCCTTTTCACTTTCAAATAGTAAGATAAGGGATAGTCCCCACCCCATGGGCTCAAGCCTGGAAATGTTACAATGGGTCAGTGGAGACAAAATGCGTGCGTACTATCTGTGACAGGACACAGTATGCACAAGGTTATTTTTGAAGGTAAGATTTTCACCAGAGAAAAAACAGCAGGTTATGTAATTGGAGTCCTTCGAGATTATGCATTTGGGAAATGTCAGGCAACAACGGTCTCTGTGGGGTCAAGATTCAAAGAGAAGGACTCTCCATTCCTGACTTTGACTTTAGTATTCATGGAGACAAACACTTGATATCTGAGTGAAGTTTACTGGGTGGACCACAGGCAAGGGAATCTTAATCTTCAGACTGGAGTTGATTGTGGACTGGATTTAGGAGAACAGGTAGTCAGCAAGTGAAGCATTATTTGTTGATTAACAATTCATTTCAAACTCAGGAGCAGTATCTTTACATAAATTCTCCCTCAATCTTCTCAGCACCCCTCTGTGTGGTATTATGACTCTTTTTACACTCTTTTTAATCAATTAAACTTGATACGAATCCCCTGTTAGGTAATTTACCCAAGGTAGTAGCTGGCACAGCTTAATATTGAATTCCAGTTATTTTTTTATCCAAAAGCTTCGCTTGAATAAAATGTACCTTTCTAAAAGAGTTCTCCCTGGTGGCATTAAAGATCTACTGCTTCACTGAGAGTTCAGCAGCTCAAATCCACCAGCTGCTCCTTGGAAACCTTCAGGCCAGTTTTAGGCCTTGGCTTGGCATAGAGCAGATACAAGTCAAAGTCAGCAACAATTTGATTTTTCTTTTTTCGTTAAAAGAGTTCTCTGTGCCTTCTGACTACAAGGGATTGAAGGAATCGTACATCGTGGCTGGGTGAGGGTAGAAGATTCTAGAGAAGCAGAGGCCTGGGAAAAAGATGCTATGCCTGGAGATCATGAGGATGCGCTTGTCAGGTTGAAGATGAGCTTAATGTTAAATTCTAGACCTTGGATCTTCCTCAGTGTTCTTTTGAACTCTCTGGCTTATGTAGATACTTGTTTATCTTTGAGGTTTCCAGGAGTTCTATGGAAAATAAAATTTCATGCTAGGAATGTTCTGATCCCTCTCAGCATGGGGACAATGTAAATACACCTGGCCCACTTTATTTGGTTATGTGTTCATGCAGGGAGCCAAGATCCCAGGGCTTGCTTTCAGGGTCAGCACTTTCCACCCTCCCTATTCAAAGGTAAATTCTGGTAGCCGTTGGAGTTTGGCAAGTGAGGCTTGGAGGGAGGGGGTAGACAGCCTGAGGACCACGTGTCGTCGTAGGGGGTCGAGACGAGGGGAGGAGATGCAGTGCTTGACTCAGTCTGGTACCAAGGAGGAAATGGTGTCCAAGGCTACCCCCTGTGTGGTGGCGTTTATATTTATTCACTCAAACTGGTTGTGGTCGACAATGCCTGGCCTGGCACCAGGGCTGGTTTGTTTAGGTGTTGGGCTGAGGTGGAGCTGAGGCTTGATTGATCGGCGGGTGATTTCCTCCAGAGGATTTCGTGGTCCAGACTAGGTTCCTGTGCTGCTTTACCAACAGGACTGAGCAGGTGCGGCTTCTGGAGAAATACAGCTATAACCGGGAGGAGATTGTGGTCTCAGACAGCGACGCGGGGGAATACGTGGCGCTGACACCGCTGGGGCAGCGGGATGCCGAGTTCTGGAACAGCCAGAAGGACCTCCTGAAGGAGCACCTAGCCTGTGTGAACGCGGTGTGCAGACACAACTGCCGGGTGCACGGGAGCTTCGCGGTGCAGCGGCGAGGTGAGCGCTGGCGGCCCCCCCGTGGGGCGCACCCTAGAGCGGTAGTCCAGTCTCCAGGAACTGCTTGGAGCCCCAAGACTGAGGCAGCTCGTAGAGATCCGATCCAGTGTGCTTGTGTGCATGTATGTGTACGCGTATGTGTGTGTATGTGTGTGTAGCTCTCCGACCCGGGTCCCAGACCGTGGTGATAACAGCAAGGAGAGGCAGGTCCCTTGCAGCAGGGACACCCAGAGGAGAGGAGGGAGGAGGACGTTACCTGCGCAGGAGGGTAAGGTCTGAACCCAGCCTGTCTAGTTGTGCAACTCCTCGGGTATTTCTTTTTCCCCAGTAATTCTGTAAAATTTCATCTCTTGCCTGATTTTGCTTTAAAATAAAAATTTGTTGCCATCCAGTTGATTCTGACTGATAGTGACCATATGGGACAGAATAGAACTGCCCTGTAGGTTTTCCAAGGAGCTGCAGGTGGATTTGAACGGCTGACTTTTGGGTTAGCAGACGAGCTCTTAACCACTAAGCAACCAGGCTCTATTTTTACTTTATTCTTTAATTTTAAAATAAACTCTTACCAACACAGATCTAAATAATTACAACTTGTGGATGTACAGCCTGGGGCTAGAAAAGTCTTTGCTAAGGATGAAAATAGTACTTGAGACTGTCTTAAGGCAGATGTTTCCTTTCTTAGAAAAGCTCCAACAAATGACAAAATGGAAACAGCTGGAGGTTCAAAGTAAATAAAAATAAATCTAAACTGTTCATTTACAGAATAAAAATTGTTACAGGCTTTCCTTGCCTAAGAGTCCCCACTCTCCCCCCAGTGTCACAGTCTACCTCAGTGGTAGACATTCTGAAAGATAAGCACACCCATTTATTAAACATCTATTTGTAGACAATTGCCTTACAAAACAGTGTGTATATTATGTCATTTAATTTCAAAGCTACTTTGTGAGCTGGGATTAGTATCATCACTTAGGGATGCTAATATCGGCACATAACACTGCATTTTTTTCTGCGCTGCATCTTAATGACACCTAATACTTCCATTTTGGTTCTTTTAGTTCTTTTCCATAATAATTATCTTAACATTTTCCTTTTGAACTTGTGTCCTCTGTTTTTACTTCCAGTCGGTTTGAGGCAAACAGGCAAGAGGAATCCGTATAGTGGGCCATGGTGTCTCAATTTACATTCTCATTACCCCCGATCAATCTCTGCAGGAGTCACAGAATATTTTTTGATTTCAGAACAAGAAAGTAATGCTTAATAGCAAAGGCTATTAATACGATAGGTGGCTAATAATTAAACTTACTTGAATTTTAGAAGAAAATTATGAAAAAAAGAAATTAGAGAACATACGGTATCACCAAATAAATTAAGCGTACAGTAAATATTTACTTCACTTTCACATCGACAAGGAGACCTGGTAGCCCAGTGGTTAAAAGGCTATGCTGCAAACTGAAAGGTCAGCAGTTCAAACCCACCAGCTACTTTGCAAGAGGAAGAGGTGGCAGTCTGCTTCCATAAAGATTCACAGCCTTGACAAGCCTGTAGGGACATTCTACTTGGTCCTACAGGGTTGTCACTAGTTGAATTCCACAAGATAGCAGTTTAAAACGTTTTTTCTTCACAACAAGGTACTAAAGGCAGTACAGTAAAATGGTATGAGAGGTAAAAAACAGGATACATAAAGTAGGTAGGGAAAGATGTGTAGAAGATAAAGGCGTTGAGAAGCATGGACAAGCCTGGTGTTTTAATGGTGTTACTTATTTTCAAAGTTCCACAACTTTTCCTTCAAAGCATCTAAACTGTTGAATTAGCGTATTAATTTGTCAGTCTCTGAGGGTAGATCTCAAGTTATACAAGAGCAGGGACCATAGTCTGCTGCTACGTTTGACTCCTCAGTGCTTGTCAAATATATATTTGTTGAATGATTTAATAAATACATCAACAAATGAAGAAACAAAGTGTAGGTGGCGTTTCTGATGTGGAGGTAGAAGTTTATGTGTTTAGAAATACATTTTGTGTGTGTGTGTGTGTGTGAAACTCACCATAGAAGCCCGCTTCCATAATTTGAACTAAGGCTAGGCAGAGAGTTGAGAGAAATGCAGTGTTGACTGGCAACAAAAGTTTTTCTTCTCATTTCTTGTTCTTATTACAGTCTGAGAATTACAGAGTAGAACCTGCTTGAGATATATTGGCTTGTGGATGTTCACTGTTGTCCTGTGAACCAGACGTAGAAATGTCTATATATAAATCGTCAGTCTGTGATGCCATTCAACTCACCTCTCACTCACTGTGCTTTTCCCGGTCACTTCCCGCACTGCAGCCTGCAGTGACCATCTCTCCAGCTAGGACAGAGACCCTAAGTCATCACAACCTGCTGGTCTGCTTTGTGACAGATTTCTATCCAGGCCAAGTCAATGTCTGGTGGTTTCGGAATGACCACGAGGAGACTGCTAGTGTTGTGTCCACTCCTCTTATTAGGAATGGGGACTGGACATTCCAGATACTTGTGATGTTGGAAATGACTCCTCAGCTTGGAGATGTCTGCATGTGTCATGTAGAGCACCCTAGCCTCCAGAGCCCCACGACAGTGGAGTGGCATAAGAAGCAGTTTCTTTGCTTCTGCTGTGTGACCCACAAAACATCCCTGCTGGCCCATCCCATCCCCTTGCTTATCCCTGATGACAATACTAGGCTGGGAATCATAGGAGATTAGAATATATTTTACCCCGTGGCAAGGGCATCCAGAGATTCCTGATCTCAATGTCTTTGGGTATACACTGTGGTCATGGAACCCAGTCCTGATACTGCTAGGGACTGACTATTAAGGGTAGTTACTGGGATCTTGGGACCTGAAGGTATGGATGTGCCCCTGAGGGCAGAGATTTGCCTCCTTGCTTCTCCCTCACCCACTAGCTGTGCTAAGGATCTGCGGGTTGGTTCTTCGCTCCCCTAGATGTGGTCACAGTGGAGAACTAGACTCCCCTGGCACCTTGATCTCCTGTACCATTGTTTTGCTTTTTTGTTACATTCCAAATATTATGGGATGTGAGAACAAACATTGACCCTCAGGCTTCTGTTCCTTAGGGGCACAGTCTGAATCTGCCCAGAGCAAGATGCTGAGTGGTGTCGGAGACTTTGTGCTGGGGCTGGTCATCCTGGGGCTGGGCATTATCATACATCACAGGAGCCAGAAAGGTAAGGAACTTGAGGGGCAGGGGTTGGGATCTGGATAGATGGACTGTGCCTTAGGCCTTCTGTTCAAGGAGGCCTTAGGTGTAAATTTTGCTCCTGACTGTGAAAGAAAAGGGGCTTGGATGGTAGCAGAAGGAGATGGAGAACTGGGGGAGCCACTGGAGTCTGAGTTTACTGGTTGAAATGAGCTCTACCAAAGAGCTGACGGGGAGTCGGGGGTAGGGGTGAGGTGGGAGGTGGGGGTAGAGGTGGCAGTTATCCCAGGACTTCTTTCCAGTTTGTCATTGTCTTACTGGCTCTTGTCTGAACTTCCTCCATTAAAAGGGTCAGAGCTTCATCTTCCTTCTAGCAATAGCTTTGTTCACTTTAGGGGTTTTAGAGTAAAACAGTTAATACCTTGTCATAAACGGGTGGGGAAGAGAGTGTTTTCCTCAGTGTCGTTTGGAGTGAGTGAGAGAATTGTTTTGTTTTGGTAATGAGACTTTTTTCTGTAAATTTATTTTCTAGGACCTGGTGGGACTCCACCAACAGGTAACAAGTCTTCTTTGATCCAGTGGGGTGGGGGAGGGGGAAGGGGAGCAGGTGTAAGAAGGATGGGCATGAGGTGAGCGTGCCTGGGCTCAGCAGTCTTGGTTCATGCTACAGAGATCAAGAGTTTAGGACAGCTGATTTATTTACCAGTTTCTATAGGAAAGTCCAGAAACTCTGGTGGTATAGTGGTTAAGTGCTACAGCTGCTAACCAGGAGATCAGCAGTTCAAATCCGCCAGGTGCTCTGTAGAAACTCAATGAGGCAGTTCTACTTTCTCTCTAGGGTCACTATGGGTCAGAATAGACTCAACAGTAGTGGGTTTGGTGTTTTGGTTTTACAGGAAGGCCCTGATGTAGTTCATTAGAACCAGAATATGACATTGGTGACTTTTTAAATAAAATTTGGAGTCAGAATCCTATTCTGTTAAGCAACAGGGTGATGTCCAATTTGTGCTGTGTATTGATAACTACTGCCCTGTAGGCTTTAACCAGCAATTGAAAAAGGCTAGTGGTGGTAAACAGAAGGTGAGTTATTATTCCATTTGCTAAAAAGATTGAAACAATTATTCTCTAACCTTTCATATTCCCTGGAAGGGTACAGCTTCTACTAATTTCTGACTCTAGCACATCTCCTTAACCTAAAGTTCTGTCTGTGTTCGTTTTAGTTGATTTCCACTTTACACAAATTATTCGTGGAGTTATTGATGATATAGGAAACCGTGGTGGCATAATGGTTACGTACTGTGTCTGCTAACCAAAGAGTAAGCAGGTTTCATCCACCAGATGCTCCTTGGAAACTCTATGGAGCAGTTCTACTCTGTCCTATAGGGCTGCTGTGAATCGAACTCCCCTTGATGGCAGTGGGTTTGTTTTTTTCTTAAATGATGATCTATCCTGGACCTAACCTTTCTCTTCCTGAGCTGCAGGGGCTCTGAGGGGAGAATAGAGACTAGGTCTCTCAGGGATCTATGTTCTCATCACTCTCCTGCTGTCTTCAGCAGGGCTCCTGCCCTGACTCCTGAGGATGTTTTGCTTGGGATTGCCCTTGGTCTTCTGTAATGCCTGCCTCATCCTTGACTGGAATCCCCAGCTTCCTGTGTCAGCCTGGTACCCCTGTGAGATCTGAGTCCTGCAGTGGTTCTGACACAGCTTCCAGGTCACCTCCTGTCACTGCTGCCCGGGGATCTGGCTGGGACTTTGGTTCCTACACCGATCTTGGAGCTTCTGGCCTGTGTGCTGCTAGGTGCATCTATGCAGACCCCATGGAACTTTCTCTTTCTAATCCCCCCATAACTGCTTAAGAGACACACAGTGAACCCATTTAACTGACCATAAAGCTTTTCTCAGAATTAAACATGATTATGGATTATCTGTGCTATGGCTGCTAACCAGGAGATCAGCAGTTCAGATCCTCCAGGCGCTCTTTGGAAACTCTGTGAGGCAGTTCTACTCTGTCTATAGGGTTGCTATGACTCAGAATCGACTCAGCAGCACTCGGTTTGGCTTTTTTTTTTATATGAATTATTTTTACCCTGAATCAGCCTAACAGGTTTGAGGTAGAGACTTCTGTGGAATGAAGGGAACTTGTTGGGAGGTGACTCAGTCACTTGCAAACATGTGACCAGAAGGAAGATCTTCTCCTTGAAAGCAGGCTAGAAGCATCATGAGTCCATGTAAGGGTGGGCAGGGGACCTAGAAAATCAATTCAATTGTTCCATCCTCCGTGGTTCTTCAGTGGCAATGTTCAGTGCGATGGCTGTAGGGTGTCTTAGCCTCCCTTCCAGTTTGGTGAGTGTCATGAATTGAGTTGTGTCTCCCAAAAGTGTGTGTCAACTTGGTTAAGCTATGATTCCCAGTGTTGTGTGGTTGTCTTCCATTTTGTGATTGATATAATTTTCTTGTATGTTGTCAATCCAACGATACCCTGCTGGTAATAGTGGTTAAGTGCTATGGCTGCTAACCTAAAGGTCAGCTGTTAGAATCCACCAGGTGCTCCTTGGCAACTTGATGGGGCTGTTCCACTCTGTTCTATGGCGTCACAGCAGTGAATTTTAACCGATTTTGTAAATCTTAATCTCTGCTGGCTCTTAATGAGTCAAGACCAGTTTATGTTAAAAAGCATTAGGGAGGGATAGAATACCCTAACTCAGGTTATATCTCTGTTTCAAAGTAGAGGAAGTTTCCCTGTGGTGTGGCCTGCATCACCTTTTATGTTACAAGAGAAAGGAAAAGAGAAGTGAGTGGAAGTTGGGAACCTCACACCACAAATAAAGCAGCACTAGGAACAGAACCTGAAGTTCTTGCTTTGAGCAGCTCTTAGTACAGGGGAGGACTGATGATAAGGACCTTCCTCCAGAGCCAACAGATCCCAGAGCTGATGCCCTGAATGTAGCCAACCAGATGTGAGAGAATAAATTTATGACTGTTAAAGCCATATCCTTGTGCCACTTCTGTTATAGCAGGACTAGATGACGAGATAGTGCGTACTGTGCGGGTAAGCATGGTGGAATTGTTTGGAGGAAGATAAAGTGACTTCTAGTTGTCACAGAGAAGCAGACTGAGGTTTCACACTAGTCATGGATTGAATTGTGTTACCTAAAAATTCTGTAGCAATTTGGCTGGGCCATAATTCCTAGTGTCATGTGATGTTCCCCCCGATGGAATTCCTGCCTTGATGGTGTTAATGAGGGTGGTGGGTGGCAGTTGTACTGCTAGTGCAAGACTCGGTGTGTAAATTTGTTACGTGCCTTGAGGCTATCTCTCACGGTATAAAGGAGAGAAGCTGGCAGAGACATTTGGGGACCTCATACCACCAAAAAACAGTGCTGAGGGCTCAGCGTGTACTTTGGAAAGGGCCAGGGTCCCTGTGCCTCAGAAGTCCAGTCCAGGGGAAGACTGATGACGAAGACCTTTCCCCAGTGCCGGCAGAGAAAGCCTTCTCCTGGGCCTGACACCCTGAATTTGGACCTTTAGTGTACTGGAGTGTGACAAACACAATTTCACTTTTTAAAGCCATCTACTTGTAATATTTTTGTTAAAGCAGCACTAGGTAACTGAAACAACATGTATCCCGGGAAATCACATTGTCCAAGGCATCCATACTTTTATTTTTGAGAAAGTATAACCAGGAATAAGAATCTAATTCTTGATTCCAAATGGTAGAAATTGCTCAAACTCATTTTGTTCAAGTAACAGGAAAACTTGAGGGATCAGACTGATTTCAGACACGACTAGATCCAGGTATTCAGCGCAGTCATCTCCTTTCTTTCTCCTATATTTTTATCTTTGTAACTTTCTCTTTCTCCATCTCTGTCTTCTTTTCTGTATGTTTCTCTCTGTGTCTTTTTGGATCTTTTTATATCTCTCTGCATATTCGTCTGCTCCTTTCTCACTATTTTCTACATCGCCTTATCTCTGTGTTTCTATATCTTGCTTCTCATCACCTCACCTCTTAGCTCTGTTCCTGTGTGTGTGCCTGTTGCTGCTGTGTGTCTTCAGAGTGCCTACCTGGGTTTGCACAACTTTAAGGAAGATTCTGATTGGTCAAGCCTGGATTACATACATACCTCTCAGAAATGTCACCTAGTACATATGATGCAGACCACTGGACTGATGTCCCCAGCCCATTATTAGTAATGGGGACCGGACTTTACGGGTTCTTATGATGCTGGAGAAGACTTCCTATCATAGAGAGAGCCACTCTTGCTGCTTGTAGTATCCCAGTCTCTGAAGTGCCCTCAGATTGGAGTGGCATCAGACGCAATTTGTTTCTTTTCATTGTGGTCCCCCAACAGGCAGAGCTCCCTCAGGTTCTAGAGTCCCTCAGTAGGAGTCCTGACTCACACTCAATTTATCCCTTGTTTCCCACACCATCGCCTCCGGGGATAGAGCTCTCCTTGTCTGTGGACATATTTGCCTGATGATTTCTTCCTTCTCTCCTTCCTTCATTCCTCCCTTCCTCCCTTCATCTCTCCCCTGCCCTGGCTTTCCCTCCCATACCCTCTCCTTCTTTTTACTTTTGTTGTGTTTTAGGTGAAAGCGTACAGCTCAAGTTAATTTTTCATTCAAAAATTGATGCACACATTGTTTTGTAGCATTGGCTGCAATCCCCACAATGTGACAGCATGCTTCCTCTTTTTATCTCATTTTCTCTGTGCTCCATTTGTCCAATTCCTGTCCCTTCCTGCCTTCTTTTCATGCTTTTGGACAGGAGTTGGCTATTTGGCATTGTATATTTGGTTGAAATAGGAAGAACTCTTCTCACGTGTGTTATTTGTTGTTTTATAGGCCTGTCTAGACTTTGTCTGAAAAGTGGCCTTCAGAAATGGGTTTAGTTCTGGGTTAGCAGAGTATCTAAGGGCCATAGTCTTGGTGGTTCCTCTAGTCTCTATCACACCAGTAAGTCTATCCGTTTAAAAAAAAATTGCGTGGTTCTGTGCATCTATAGGATATCATCCTGCTGACCTCTGGCTGGAGGAAGGGGAGTGGGTGGAGAGGAGGGGAAAGGAGGCTGTTGGGGGGATGAGACATGTATGGAGCAGAGAGAAATAGTGTGCTGTCACCGGACAGGGAGAGCAGCGGAAGCTGCAGGTAGGTAAGCATGCCAATTTATACGGAAATGTACGTTTTCACTCAGTCATAATAAAAAAAAATCACATTCTCTACCTGTTCTGTCTGGGACCGTGTTAAGGTCAGGATTGGGGTAAGACTCATTAACAACCTGCTTTATGTAGATGACTCAATCTTGCTTGCTGAAAGTGAAGAGGATTTGACGTACTTACTTATGAAGTTCAAATACCACAGCCTTCAGTATGGATTGCACCTCAACATCGAATCTGAAAACCCACTGTTGTTGAGGTGATGCAGACTCACAATGACCATACAAGACAGAGTCAAACTGCCCCGTAGAGTTTCCAAGGCGGGCCTGGCAGATTTGAACTGCAGACCCTTTGATTAGCAGCCACCACACTTAACCACTGTGCCACCAGGGTTTCCCCCTCAGTATCAAGAAAACAAAAATCCTCAAAACTGGACCGGTAAGCAAAACCAGGACAAATGGTTGGGGTTGTCAAAGATTTCATTTTACTTGGGTCTACAGCCAATGCCCATGGAAGCAGCAGTCAGGAAATCAAAAGATGGATTTCATTGGGAAAATCTATTGCAAAGAACCTCTATAAAGTGTTGAAAACTAAGGCTGTCACCTTGAAGACTGAGGTGCACTGGACCCAAGCCATGATGTTTTCAATCTCATCACATGTCTGTGAAAGCTGAATGATGAATAAGGAAGACAGAGGAGGAATTGATGCCTTTGAATTGTGTGTTGGAGAAGAATATTGAATGTGCCATGGACTGATAAAACAACAAACAGATCTGTTCGGGAAACACAGCAAGAGTGCTCCTTAGGCAGGGATGGTGAGACTGCATCTTACATATTTTGGACATGTTGTCAGGAGGCATAAATCCCGGGAGAAGGAAATCATGCTTGGCAAAGAAGAGGGTCAGTGAGAAAGAGGAAGACCCTCAACAAAATAAACTGACACGGTGGCTGCAACAACAGGCTTAAGCATAAAAACAACTGTAGGCATGGCGCAGGACTGGGTAATGTTTCATTCTGTTCATAGGGTTGCTATGAGTTGGAATCGACTCGATGGCACCTAACAACACAATGTATCTGTGAAATATATGGTATCCATGAAAATGACTTTGTTTGGAAATATCTGTCAATCAGATTCCTACTCATCGTGATCTTATAGGACAGAGGAGAACTGTCCATAAAGTTTCCAAGACTGTGTAATCCTTATGGAAGCTGACTGCCTCATCTTTTTTTCTTCAGGCTGGTACCGGTCATTTGTTTGGCAGTCAGTTGCTTAACTGATGCACCACCAGGATATAGAGTCTGTGAAGGTATTGTCACTTTACATGCCATCATACTGAAAGTAGGGTGGGTCCTGATCCTATAGGATCAGTGTCCTTATAAAAGAAGAGAAGATGTATAGAAAAGGGATGGTGGAGGCAAGCAGGAAGACAGTCCTGGGAATAAATGTTTGGTTATTGTCTTCACTACAGGGGTGTGGGTATGTGCTGGATGTGGACTGCCCTGGATGACACTGTCAGAGGAAGTGACCTCAAATGACTGTCTATAAAATTTCTGTGCCATGTTTCTGAAGAAAGTTATTATTTTTTAAATAAAAACATCTCTATAGTTAGCTTTAACAATAAACACATATTTCATAAGGTCAGCTTCCATGTATCAGTGTATCTATAAGGCTAGTTTACTTTTTGAGTCAGCAGGTGAATCAACACATTCGTCTGACTCATTTTTCTCTCATGCTAGCCTAGATGTGATGTGAACAGTGTAGAGAGCTCTAGACAATGGTGGATCCAGTGGAAGCGAATGGCATAAGCCCGAATAGGAGCTGCTCAGACGAGGTTCGAGCCAGTCAGAAAAAGAGTTCTAACCCAACATGTTTGTTGCCAGCTGAAAACCTTATGTGAGGAGGCCTGTGAGAGTGGGAAATCCCCAGGTCTGAGACAGCCCACACTGCACAGCTCCAGAACAGAACGAAGGGAATTTTCCTCTTTAGCACAGGAAGTGCGGGACGGGCAGAGGCCTGTGTCTGGTAGTTGGTAGCTCTGGTCTGAGCTATAATTATTACTAGTTACAATGATGGCTCAGGTGTCTCTACACTACAGGCATTATTGCTTTTTTTGCTGCTAGTATTTTTGCAGATGCTGATTTTATTAACATTTTTATTGAATTTTAATGAGATTATTAAAAGTTTTGGTGTTTTAGCTACAACGTTGTAGCAATTAGATTTTGCGAACCAGTATTAGTAGCTTTCTTGGAGAATGAAGTAATAGTTAAAGGAAATGAAGAAAAAATTAAAAAAATACTGCTGCTGAGTTGCTGGTAATAGTGTAATTCAATGTAGAAAGATTTTACAAAACATTTTTATTGTTAATATTCATATAATCTAAGGGATATTATAATTAAGCAATTTGCAACTGTATTTATCACATATTACTCTGTGATTAAAACTTATAAATAGACTTACATGTATAATAATTGTCGATTATATAACTCCTGGGAAACCTTGGTGGCATAGTGGGTTAAGTGCTACGTCTGTTAACAAAAAGGTTAGCAGTTCAGATCTGCCAGGCGCTCGTAGGAAACTCTATGGAGTGGTTCTACTCTGACCTCTAGGGTTGCTATGAGACAGACTTGACTTGATGGCAGTGGGTGGTATGTAACTCCTGGGACTGCATTCACTGGGAACCCTGAGGGCATAGTGATTGTGATCTACAGCTGATAACCTACAGGTTGGCAGTTCGAATCTGCCAGTTGCTCCTTGGGATATCTATTGTGCAGTTCTACTCTGTCCTATAGAGTTACTATGAGTTGGAATCAACTTGATAGCAAAGGGTTTGGTTTTTGTTTTTGGTACTACACTCAGTGAACTATGGAAATTATGATTTATGACTCATACAATCCTAAAAACTTCACTAAGGATCCTGTAAGTCCTGGTATAGGAAGGATTCCTTGGAGAGGAAGGTGATATCATGAATTTTCACACCAGGAAACATCAGCCCTAGGGATGCCATTGTGGCTGGTGCTATCCAAAGCTATAAGAGACTTGGGACAGATCATCCCTTAGAGCAAGTATACATGCTGACACCCTTAGATTTGGGGGTTCTAGAGTCCAGAATTCTGAGACATTATCTTTCTGTTCTCATATGCTATCCAATTTGTAGTATTTTATTACAGTAACCTTAGGAATCTAATACATTTGTCTGTCTGCCCATATGGGACACACACTACCCTCATCCTAAGTACTCTGCCTCCCATAGTGGCCCAGTAGGTGGATCAATTTGTCTAACTCACTTTCCTCTCATGCCAGCTATGTGATACAGTGTAGAGAACTCTAGATAATGCTTAGTCCATTGGAAGCAGATGGCAGAAGCCCAAATAAGAGCTGATTGGATGAGATTTGAGCCAATCAGAACAAGATTTCTAAGCTGACATGCTTGTTGCCATCTGAAAAGTCTGTGTGAAGAGGCCTGTGAGACTGGGAGGTCCCCAGGTCTGAGACAGCCCACATCGCATAGCTCTAGAACACAGCTGAGGGATCTTTCTGTTTCTGTTCAGCGTGGTGGGGAGGGGAATGGGCAGAGGCCTCTGTTTCCTTTGAGACACCCAGGGGTGCGGGCTGAGGCCACTGAGGGCAACTTTAAGGTTCTTTTTGCCTCTAGCCCTATTCTCAGTCTGATTTATGCTTCCATTGTACCAGGGGATACCCTTCTCATGCAGAGGTTACCTCGATCCTGAGTACATCACTGTCGGTGGAAGCCTTGTTTCAGGTGCTGTAGTGGTATGCATCTAGTATGGAATATTGGAATAAAGCAATATCTTCATGTGCCATTCATGAAACGTTATTTCTTCTTCCTGATTCAGTTTACTTAGTAAAGTCTGTGTATTCTGCTTTTAGAGCCTGTATTTTCTTTTAAAAGAACCTCAAATACAGGAATAAGAGAGAGAGGAAAAGAAATACAGGACTCTTGTAAAGCACACTGGTGATGAAACTGCAGTTGAAATCCACTTCCCCGTAAGAACTGCTTTTCTCACCACAGTGTAAGGCCTTGTCAGAGCGTCTAAGATAAGAGCAGTGGACATATCTGTGACAACAGTCTTGTCTGTCCTGAAAAAGGTCCCCAGCTACACTGCCATACTGAAAGTTCCATATAACAGAACGAGATATCCTAAAGAAATATCCCAGTGATGTCTTGAATCACTCTATTTTGTTTACTTAAAACACCTACGACATTCAATCTCCAGATATATACAAGTATTTTCTATAATTGGTTTGGTTTGGGTTTTCATCAGCCCTGCCTTTTTGTTATCAGTTTCCACAAATAAAAATAAATCTATGTAGTCCTTGCCCTCTTTGATGTGTCACATCTTTAGAGCAATACCTCTGACTGTCACATAAGAAAGATAAAATTTCAGAACTTCTTCCACCTAGGTAAAGATCTGCTGTTTAGCTCTTGTCCCTAATTACCTTGCTCCCTGCAGGTTTCAGATTTGCAGCGCACAGACATGAAGCCTCCCTGTCTGTTCTGATGTCGTCGGTGAGTAGCAGTGCTCACCACTTCAATTTCTCTTGTCCTCCCTGTTGTTGAAAAGGTTTGTACTCAGTTTGGAGGCACAATTTTGGATTGTCGGTGAAAGGGTTTTCTGGTCTGTCTCTGGCCTCCACCAGACCATGTTTTCTGCTCTTCTGTGTGGACAGAGTGTGTAAGATTCCATGGAGTGTCTCGGGCAATAAAGGTTTCACACAGGATGTAGCCTAGAGCTGTATTTCTGACCCTTGCTTCAGCAGAGAAGCTTCCTCTTTTTCAACATTATTGGAAGGAGGAGTCTTGATTCCTTTGGTTCTGGCTCAAGGTTGTACTGGGGAAGCAGAAGGAAACATGGGATACAGGCAGCCTTATACCATCAGTGGCTGGGGTTTGGGGACAGAATGATCTCCTAAAGGTTATGTTGTACATATGCTAACCAAAAGGTTGGCAGTTCACATTTACCAGGCACTGCTTGGAAACTCTATGGAGCAGTTCTACTGTGTCCTGTAGGGTTGCTATGAGTTGGAATGCCCTCAATGGCAGTGGATTTGGTTTTTGGATTATATGTTTTTGTGGAAAACCTGGTGGCAAAATGGTAAAGAGCTTCAGCTGCTGGCCTAAAGCTCAGCAGTTCAAACACATTGGGTGCTCCTCAGAAACTCTTTGGGGCAGTACCCTGTCCTTCAGGGGCACTATGAGTTGGACTCGACCTGATGCCAATGGTTTTGTTTGTTTGTTTTTACACATGTTGCTGTTAGGTGCCATCTAGTGGGTCTGACTCATAGCTACCCTACAAGGCAGAATTAAACTACTCCATAGGGTTTTGAAGGAGCAGCTACTGGGCTGGGACTGCTGACCTCTTTGTTAGCAGTGGAGCTGTTAACCACTATGCCTCTACAATGCCCCTCCTCTATAGCATCTTCAATAACTGTGGGGTGAGTTGAAAGAAAAGTTGTTTTCCAGTTAAAAGGGGGGACAACATCATGACGCTACATCAACTATCAAAATTCCAGAAGGAAAAAATTCAGAAGTGTATCAATCATGAAGAACTCTGGCTTTATAACACAGGGTTTGAAATTATGCGTTGAGGAGGTGATGCAGCATGTTGACCGCTAGATGGTGATAGAGACTGAAATTAAAATGATGACAGGTTTCAACTACTGTTTTGGAGGGAGGCCGTGGAAACTGGACTGTCTCATGAAGGGCTTTCTGCATCTCGCCTTTGCTTCTCTTTTCTTTTTACGTCATCTGTGGGGAGAGACTCGACAGCACTTGTCTTGGAGGTAGGGAGATGGAGTCGTAAGGAAATTCAAGTGAAGGACAAGAGGCAGTGGGCAGGTGTTGGACCAGACGCAGAAGACTTCTTGCTCTTCCATTTGTCTCCGCCTGTCCCCTTCCAGTCTCTGCTCCTTCACCTGTTCCCTTTTCAGGCTGCCTTCTTAGTTACCACAGTCACTTCCCTTATTACTGCCGTCTCCAACTGTAGCAACAGGGACCTGAGCCAAAATAAATCGAATTTAACAATCTAACAATTGCTTTCATGGATACAAACTGCAAGTTGAATTTAAATTGAAGCATTAATGGAAGGAGCATGTCCACTTGGCAATATGGCTCTTCTGTGACTTCAGTGCCCTGGCTAGATATCCAATGGCCATGAGATGTCCTTAGGGACCTAATCACTGTGACTGAGTACTAAATTTACAAGGAACAACAGAGATTATTTAGTTCAATCTTCACATTTTGCAGATTATAATATAATCTGCTGTTGTTGTTACATCTTGTCGCTTCTAACTCATTGTTACTCTACATAAAACAGACGAAAGTGTTGTTCTGTCATGCACCCTCCTCACAACTGTTGCTGTGCTGGAGTCCACATTGGTCTTGGAAAGAGTGCAGCCAAAATATACCTTAAAGGTGAGGAGGGCAAGACCTCTGGTCTCGAACAGTGGGCATGTTATTAGGTGGGATCAGTCCCTGTAAAAGGACATCATGCTTGGTAAAGTAGAAGGTCAGCAAAAAAGAGGAAGTCCCTTAAAAGATGGACTAGCGCAGTGGCTGCAACAACGGTCTCAAACATAGACTCTGACACCAGGCTAAGACTGGGCAGTGTCTGTTCTGTAGTACCTGATGTCATTACAAGTTGTAACTGACTGAACAGAAACAGCATATTGACAGCACTTTAAAAAATACATTCTGTATAAATAAATAACATGGAAGCTAGTAGAATGCATATGGTATTAGTGAGAATGGCTTTGTTTTTATGTTGTGTTAGTGAAGTATGGGTTCTGTTATACAGAAAACACAACCAGTTGTGCTCTTACATCCATTGGTGTCACAAATGGTTTGCATTTGTCTGCTAACCTAAGCATTGGCAGGTCCACCCCACCCAGAGGCACTGAGGAAGAAAAGGCCTGGAGATCTGCTTTTATTAAGACTGTAGCCAAGCAAACCCTATGAAGCCGTTTTACTCTACTGTAGCACATGAGATCACCATGGGTCAGAGGTGACCAAACAACTAATAGTAACAGCAACAAAATGTTATTAGGTGTGCCTTCTCAATATTAAGGAAGAGAAGTTATTTGTGGACTAATAAAAGAGTTAACACTCAGTTTTTCTGGTTAAATGACTTTAAACATTATCAGATCTCTGTCCTTCCCTACCTCTGACTCCAGTTACCTGAGGATGTTTGCACGTTGTACCTTGCAGCAGATATTAATTAACACATCTATCTTATGACTCTTCTGGAGCCTTGGTGGGGAGGTGGTTAAGAGCTATGAAGCACTACAGCTGCCATGCGAAAGTTTGCTGTTCAAACCCATCAGATACTCCTTAGAAACTCTCTAGGGCAGGTGTACTCTGTCCTACAGGGTCATCAGGAGTTGGAATTGACTGGACAGCAACAGCTTTTTTTAATGACTCCTTCAGCCAGTCATTATACTCTGGACATTCTATTAAGTTCCTAATACTCCCATCTCTAGGTCCTGTGATTTGGTTGTAAGAGAATAGAATTTTGATTTTGGGTAATGCGATTTAGGTAAAATTTTGAACTTCAGCTGATGCTGTATTAGGATTGCACTTTGGGGAACTTGGGAGAGGATTAATGTGTTTTTGCATTCAGGAGGTGTGTTAGTTTCCTCCTGCTGCTGTAACAGAAATACTACAAGAGAGAGGGTGGCTTTAGCAAACAAAAAACTTTTTTCTCTCAGTTCAGGAGGCTAGAATTCTGAATTCAAGGCAGGGGCTCTAGTAGAAGGCTTTCTGTTCACTTTGAGAGAACACCTCTGTCTTCTCATTGTTTCCTTGGTGATCTCCATGTGGTATCAATCTTTCTCCTTTCCGTCTTGCTTGCTGCATCATTGCTGATGTCAGGTGCACCTTGGCTGAAAGCAGACACTGCCAAAAAGCTGTTTATCTGTGCTTTATTGATTATGCAAAGGCATTTGACTGTGTTGATTGTAACAAGTTACAGATAGCACTATGAAGAATGAGAATTCCATAACAGTTAATATTGCTTAGCTAGAACCTGTACACAAAACATGAATTTGTCTTTCTAACATATAAAAGATACGGTTTGTGGTTTAAAATCAGGGAAGGTGTGCATCACTGTTGTGTTATTTGACCAAATTTACTTAATCTGTATGCTGAGCAAATAATCCAAGCACATGGACTATTTGTAGAAGCACATGGAGTCAGGACTGGAGGAATACTCATTATCAACGTTCAGTATACAGATGACACAACATTGTTTGCCGCAAGTGAAGGGAACTTGGAGTGCTAACTGACAAAGACCAACAGCAGCTTGCAGTGTGGATTACAGGTCAACATAAAGAAAACAAAAACACTCACAAAGAAACTAATGAGCAATATCGTGATAAACAGAGAAAATATTGAAGTTCTTGAGGATTTTACTTTGGTTTCACAATCAATGTCCATAGAAACAGCACTCAAGACAAATTAAATGCTGTATTGCTAACCCAATTCATGGTAATTTCAGTTGCCTCATGTGCAAGCCAGCGATGGACTATGAATAAGAATGACTAAAGAAGAATTGATGGATTAGAATTGTACTACCTATACTGTGAACTACCAGAACAAACAAATCTGTCTTGGAATAATACAGTCAGAATGTTCCTTAGACTCAAGGATGACAAGACTTTGTCTCGTGTACTTTGTACATGTTATCAGGAAAGAATAGTCCCTGGAGAAGAACATTATCGTTGGTAAAGTAGAAGGTTAGCAACAAAGGGGAAGACCCCCAACAGTGGGTCTAACAATGAGCTCAAATACTGCAGTGTTTATGAGGAGGATAGCAGAGACTCAGGCTCTGTTATGTTTTGTTGTACCTAGCATTGCTACGGTTTGGATTTGCACATCTGACATCATTTGCACATCTGGTGTCATTCCTATTTTGTTTCTGAGGTGTATGCGGGTTTGTAGCTTCTTGACAGCACCAGATGTGGCGCGTCTGGGCTTGGGATGTGGCTGCGTCCCTCAGTCCCTGTGCACGGTGCAGACTCAGCTGGCAGAGCCCGGGGATCCCAGAGTCTGTAACTCCCCATTTCCACTACTTTTAATTCTGTCTCCTCCCATCTGCTCCTCAGTCTGATTCTTCAGGTTTACCTGTGAGAAGTAGGGTTCCTGAATTGTTATATGATCATTCCACTTGTTTTTTTCAGTTCTTTTTTCTAAGAGGGATGACAGGAAGAATCTGTTATTCCACCTTCTTGGCCTTGCCTCTCTAAATTTATTAATTTCCTAGGTTTTATTTAAGGAATAGTTCTTGAATTTCTTGATTGCTTTTCTAGTGAATATTAGAAAACGTATCAGAATTATAGGTAGAAAATTTTCAGTTCACGAATATTGCTTTTGAAAGTTATTTTTTTCAGAACATTTAGCCTTTATAGTACTTTTTGCCAATTTCTCTGAAGTGTCAACACAAAAAATTTATTAAACTTAAAGGAACACATTAAAAAATTAAAATGTTTGATTTACATTAGAATCTTTTTAAAACAACTTCAGTGTAATTGATCAGTTTTTTAGTTTGTTTTCCTAAAGGAATTTGGTATGAAGCTTCGTGGAAATTGTGTTTTCTGGTGGAAGGATGGAGCGACATCTGCACATGCACACGGTACAGGCAGAGCCTGGGCTGCTGGTCCCAGAGAACAAGAGATGAGGGCTGTCGGAGAGCCAGGAGGCCCCAGAAACTTGGAGGCCTGTGACTCATAGTCCTTTAATACAGTTCCAAACCAAATCATCAAATAAGAATTGCTATAAACTTTAGGTATGGGAAAGAAATGAGTTTAGAGTAAATCAGTAATTTTTATAAATTTAGCAAATTTTTGGCAAATTCGTTCTTCAGTGAACTAAACTGAGTTCATCAAATTAACCTGGATCCTTTTTTGATCCCACAAAACAAGAAGGTCATCACAGACCCTTTTAAAATTACTTTTTTCATTGCTTGCAAGGCACCTTTATTAATGGAAAAGCATGTCACAGCTATCTCTCTTTAAATCCCCTCTATTGCTTATTGTTATGTAGTGAAGAAAGCCTGCTGTTTTAGTCAGCTAGTGCTGCTGTAACAATAATACTGCAGAGCGGATGGCTTTAACAAAGGAAAGTTTATTCTTACACAATCTGGTAGGCTACATGTCCAAATTCAGGATGTCTGTTCCATGGGAAGGCTTTCCCCCTTGTCTGCTCTGGAGGGAAGTCCTTGCATTGCAAGCAGTCTTCCTCCAGGGAGCATCTTGGCTCAGGAATCTCAGGTGTGGAGGATGTGCTCTTCTGCGAGTGCTGCTTTCTTGATGGTGTGAAGTTCCCAAATCTCTGCTTTCTTCCCTTTTCTTTTACCTCTTGTAGGGCGAAAGGATTAAGGGTGGTGCAAGCCATACTCCAGGGAAACTGCCTTTACAGTGGAGCAGAGAGATGATCTTATAAAGGAATTTACAGTCCTACCCTAATCCTTTAACATACAATATAGGAAAAATCACAAAATAGAGGACAATTGTAAAATATCGGGAATCATGGCCCAAGCACATGGCCACATGTATTATGAGGGTGACAAAATTCAATCCATGACACTGTGGTGGCCAGACCGCGAGGTTTCTGACCTGCTGACCTTGGGTTCACCAGCTCCCGTGGCCATGTGTGGCTTGTGCTGGGACTTGGGACGTTCAGCTTCTACAATTGTGTGAGCCGTTTCCTTTATACATAAATATTTCCTTGTATTTTCTATATAACTCTGTCGTTGGATGTATGCGTGTTACTGGTTTTGCTTCCCCAAAAAGTCCAGCCTAAGACACCCAGGCAACTTTCAACCGTGCCATATCTACCTCATAAAAACAAAATCACCTGATCCCATCTTCTAATCACGCAAATCACATGCCCTGGGTGATCCCCTAGTCTTGCCAGATCTCCTTGCCTGCATTCGGGTGTGCCCCTTTGCCTGGAATGAACCTAGCCGTTCATCTGCCTTTATCTACTGCTATTACCCGCGCTGAGAAGCAAGCCCACGAAGCCTGCCTTTCAACCTCATCTTGACCTCTACCATTAATTCTTGAAAAGTTATTACTTGTTAATTAATGCAAGAAATAATTATTCACGTCTAATCGCACATTGTCAATTCTTGTCACAAGAAAATAAAATGACTGAATCAATTGTCAATGCTATCATTTTAAACTTTTATATGTTCTTTCCATTTTCAACACTGCTCAGTCATGTCTCATGTCAGCAATATTTGACATTACTTTTACTGACTGTTAGAAAATTTTGTCTTCTTTCTTATTTTTCCACATTTTTGTTTCGTTCATTTCCAGTGAAAGGAAGGACTAGTATTTTCATCTTTGAAACCCAGCACCTTAACCCTACAAGTGTACAAAAATATTGTTAAGCCACCATGTGAGACCTGCTGGTCTTTTGGAAAGGACCAGGTAGATGTGTCAGAGCTCAGACACAGTGAGCCCCTGATTGTGAAGGTGCAGCAGGGCTTTCACAATTAGCAGAAGCTACAAGGAGGAGCAGCTTCATCTACATCAAATAGATACACAGGAAATAATGACCCTGCACTCTCTGCCATTAGAGACTAATTTAGCACACAGTGCTCTGTTCACTACCTTCCTTTTCCATCAGTTTGTGTTAAGACTGTATTTGATATTCAAGCTTCCACATCAGTCAGTTGACCAACAGGAGGACTGCATTCTGAGATTGGAAATAATCATGGCACTCACAGTAGCTCTGTGAAAGTGGCACTGCAGAGGGACAATATAGTGGAGTCACATTCAGACACATTCCATGTGCTTTCCATTTTCTCTTTCCATAAGGATGAGATAAAAACAGGTGTTGAAACCACTAAGATTCCATCATCTGAACAGAGATGGGAAGGAACAAGATTTCTGTCTTTATTAATGATGTTAAAAAATATGAATTTGCAGCTATTATATTAAAAATTAACATGTATGTAATTTACCACAGATAATAGAGTTTTTAGAAATTTTGTCTTTAGTTATGACAGCAGTGCTGTGTGGCTTATATTGTTCTTTACAGAGAAGATGCAACTAATTCTTCCGGAGATGAAATGATCCATCACTCATATTAGAGACTAACAGTTTAGAGAATATGACTTTCCTCTTTCTTTACATCCTCTAAATTGTTATTTTTGGAGATAAAACTTGGTGATGAATGAAAAAGAAGCTAATTTACTCATGACCAAGAAGATTCGAGAGCTTATAAAGGTAAAATTTGTAAATAAATTTAAACAGATTTAGAGAAATCTGAAAGTAATTAATAGATTGTTACTGAAGGAAAATTCTATCCTAAGAAAAGCATTTCTAGTTATATTGTGGCTAGAATTAAGAAAGCCACAGAACTATCCAGGGTATACAATTTTCTTGATTCCTGATTTCATCATTTAAGTGCCCTAAATGGTCCTTCTGGTAACAGGATGAGTCCCATGTTCACATTTAACCCTGCTGACCAAGCACAAATTTCAAGAGACGGAAGATGGCATTCCCTTGAATTTCTAAAAGGAAGTTGTCCACAAATTTTAGCTTCCACCTTGAGGGAACAGGGAATATCCTCTAAGGAATGCGTATTACCATAACATCTACACTAACTGTAATCCTAATCCATTTTAATAATCTTTTCTATACCCTCTTGTTAAAGATTGGCTGTGTCCCTCTCAGAAGATATGTTCAAGTGTTAATCCCTGGGATATGTGAAAATCACTTTGGAAATGTCTGTTGCTGTTGAGTCAATTCCAACTCATAGCCACTCTACAGGATAGAGTAAAACTTCCCTATAGGGTTTCCAAGGCTGTAATCTTTATGGAAGCTGACCACCACATCTTTCGCCCACGGAGCAGCTGATGGGTTCATCTCACTAGTCTTTCAGTTAGCAGTCAAGTGCTTCACTGCTGAACCACCAGACTATAGAGTCACTGAAGGGGTTATCAATTTACACGAGATCATACTGGAGTAGCGTGAATCCTAACCCTACATGACTAGTGTCCTTATAAAAGAAGAGGAAATACACAGAAACAGGTAGGGGGAGAAGACAGCCATTTGAGGATGCCACTACCAGCCAGAGAATGCTAAGCAATGGATGCCTGGTCATGGGCATCACTGCAGGGGTGGGGGTGGGGTAAAGGTGGGGTAAGAGTGGGGGTAATGCAGACTGTACCAGGTGACACTGTCAGAGGGAATGACCCCAAGGGATTCTTTGTAACAGTTTTGTGCAGTATTTCTGCAGAAATTTGCTTTTTTTAATACCAACGTCCCTATAGCTAGTTATAATAACAAAAACATTTTTTTGTAAGACAAGCTTACATGTATCAATGCATCTGCAGGCTAAAAACTCTATGTTAATTTACTTTTTGAACCTCTGACTGCTTTCTGGTCTTAGCTGTCATTATTATCAGTCACACTGCTGCCTCGAATCACATGGCCTGTCCACACATGACAAGCAAGGGCTGCTGTTTTTGTCGCTGTTGGTGTTCTCACAGATGCTCATTTTGTTAAAATTTCTTGTATTTTTAGCTACAATATTGTAGTATGTAGTATTTGTGAGCCTACATCAGTAATTTTTTTTGAGAATGAATAGTTAAAGGAAAAGAAAGAAAAAAATCTTCTGCTCAGTTACTAGTAATGCTGTAATTCAACATAGAATGACTTGATGAAATATTTTTTGCTAATATTCATAAACTCTAAAAATATTACATTGAAGCAATTTATAACTGAATTTATCACATTTTTACCTATGATTAAAATTTATAATGAATGTATGCATATAACAGTTATATGCATGATTACTGTTTTAGTCCTCTAGCGCTGCTGTAACAGAAATACCACAGAGTGGATGGCTTTAACAAAGGAAGGTTTATTCTTACACAGTCTGGTAGGCTACAAGTCCAAATTTAGGATGTCCGCTCCAGGGGAAAACTTTCCCCCTTGTCAGCTCTAGAGGAAAGTCTGCTATTGCATCAGTCTTTGTCCAGGGAGCGTCCTGGCACAAGAACCTGAGGTCTGAAGGATGGGCTATTCTCCCAGTGCTGCTTTCTTGATGGTGTGAGGTTCCCAATTCTCTGCTTGCTTCTCTTTCCTTTTATCTCTTGTAGGACAAAAGGGTTAAGGGTGGGGCAAGACATACTGCAGGGAAACTCCCTTTATGTTGGAGCAGGGAGGTAATCCTATGAAGGGATTTACGGTCCAACCCTAATCCTTTAACATGCAGCACAGGAAAATCACTAAATGGAAGATAATCACAAAATATTGGGATTCATGGCCCAGCCACATGGCTCCACATGTTTTTGGTGGGACACAATTCAATCCATGACAACTACTAACGAAATTTGTTGTTATTCCTAATTCCTTTTTACCTAGTAACCACGTTATAGTTTGCTTTTATATCCTATTTCTATTCCAGAAGAACCTAGAACATAAGAAAGAGAGAGAGTGGATGAAGGAGGAGAGACAGGGACTTGCCCAAAGCACCCTAGCGGTGAAACTGCAGCTGAAATCCATTTCCCTGAAAGAAGTGTTCTTCCAGCCACAGCTTAAGGGCCTTTGGAATGTCTAAGATCAGAGCAGGGGTCGTCTCTGTGACAATAATCTTCTGTGTCCTGATGTGTAGTCTCTGCTTACTTTTTCCATACTAAAAACCCCACATAAAAGAATGAGAGGTTTTAAATAAATGTTATAGAGATGTCTATTCTTGAACCACTCTTGTATTTGGCTACTTAAATCCCTAAGATATTCAATCTCTAGATCCATATAAGCATTTTCTGTAACTGAGAGAAACTCTTCATCTCAGATGTTCACACAATACAATTGGATGGAGGTACAGTGCCAGGCATTGGACTGAGAACCTTCCTGGAAAGTGTCGTCCCAGAGACGGATGAGGTGCTTCAGCTCCAGCGCCGATTGGTTCCTTTGCTATTGATGAACCAATCCGAAAATGCTTGGAAGGTTTTCACTCTCTGAGATGGAGACACCAGATCTCTTAAGTGAGAGCTGTGTTGACTGCCATTACCCCCTTTCCTTTGTTCTGAAATACATCTGAGAAAATGTCTCTTCAGCTCCCCAGAGGCCTTTGGACAGCAGCTGCGATGGTCTCGCTGATGCTGCTGAGCACCCCCAAGTCTGAGGGCAGGGACTCCCCAAGTAAGTGCAGGGCAGCTGCTCTCCAGAGCCACCGCTGTGGGGAACAGGCTTTGAGAGACCTGGGGACTGGTGTGTGGGGTTAATGATCTCTAGATCTGGGAATACAGTCTTTTATCAGAGATTTCTTGTTTTTTAAGAAGGAGGACTGTGCTGCCTTCTTATTTCCGCTTTCAAATAATGAGGTGAGGATAGGTGCTCAAGCCTGGAGATGGTATAATGTGAAGGAAGAGTGACAGGATGAAGTGGACATGAGGTTGTTTTTGAAGGCATGTTTTTCTCCAAGGAAAATAGCTGAGTTTGTCACTTGAGAGTCCTCAATGGTTCTGGGTTGGGGAAAGGTTGGGCAGCAATTGTCTCTGTAGTGTCAGTATTTGAAGAGAAGGACTCTGTATTCCTGTGAGTGGATGGCTCATGGAAGCACAGTCTTGATGTTTGAATAAAGCTGACTGGGTGACCACAGACAGGGAGTCTTATCTTCAGGCCGCCGTGACTTACCGTCAAATGGAGATTTGAGTGGGAATCAAATGGTGGGTTGAATTTAGGGGAAAAGAGACCAAAAATTAGGGAAGTAATGTATATTGAACAACCATTCATTTCACACTGAGGATTTGTGTTTTTATATAGATTCTGCTTTAATCTTTCTAACACTGTTCTGAGGAGGTCTTATGACTCTTTTTACACAATTATGCTCGACAGGAACATCCTGTTAAGTAACCTGTGCAAAGTAGAAACTGAACTGGAGTTTATTTTGAAATCTGGTGCTCTTCTCATGAACAAAATGTATCTTTCTAGTGGAGAGATCTGTGTCCCTTCTGGACTCACAGAATAGAAGGAGTCTTATACACTGTTGGGTGAGTGGGGGAAGAAAGTCAGAATAACCACCGCCTGGGAAAGAAGCACCATGCCCAGGCATTGCAAGAATGTCCCTGTCAGGGCAAACAATCTTGATGTCAAATTCTAGAACTTTCTGTTGATTTTCTTTGTCATTCTCTTGAACTCCAGCTTATGTGGATACTTAATTGCCTTTGGAGTTTCCAGGAGTTCCACAGGAAATGGTATTTCATGCAAGAAAGTTGGGATCCCTCTAGGTACAGGATAGTGTGAACAAACCTGGCTTTGCTGCCAGGGTCAGCAGGGGGATTCCACCCCTCATTCCTTGGCAGCCCTGTAGGGTAGTTCTCTGTGCTACAGGATTGCTATGTGTCCAATAGACTGAAGGGCAACACTTTTTTTCTTTTTAGCATTCTTTTGGGAATCCCTGGTGGCCTAGTCATTCAGGGATACAACTGGGGACCAAGATCCACCAGGTTTTCTTTGGACAGTCTATGGGACAGTTCTGCTCTGTCCTGTAGAGTCGCGATGAATCAGAATCGATTCCATGGCAACGGGCTTGGATCTCAGGGCTGGCTCTTAGAATACGGTTTTTCCTCCCTTCCCTTCACTTCTTTTCCGTTTCTCCCTGATTAGAAGGTGATTCAGGAAGCCCTCAGAGTTGGGTGTATGGGGCTGGAGGATAGTTGTCCCAAGGACAACCCTGGTTTAGGGGTGAGGTCGGCGCTGGGCTTGATTGTGTTGGGGGACCAGAGGAGGCGGCGCCTAAAGCTCCTTGTGGCTGGAACCCTAGGGTTCCGGAGCCCATTCTAGGTTTAGTCAAAGTGTCTTTGATCAATAAAGCTTGGCTGGTGCGTTGAGGACTCGGGCAAAGACAGGGCTGGGAAACTGACCCGCGAGTGATTCTCCGCAGAGGACTTCATGGTTCAGGGTAAATTCCTGTGCTACTTCACCAACCGGACGGAGCGGGTGCGGGTTGTGGGCAGATACATCTACAACCGGGAGGAGATCGCGCGCTTCGACAGCGACGTGGGGGAGTTCGTGGCGCTGACGCCGCTGGGGCGCCCGGACGCCGAGTACTGGAACGGCCAGGAGGACATCCTGGAGGAGAAGCGCGCCTAGGTGGACACGGTGTTCAGGCACAACCACCGGGTCTACGGGAGCTTCACGGTGCAGCGGCGAGGTGAGCGCGGGCTGCCGCCCTCGCGGGGCGCACCCTGGCCGGGGGTCGCGTCTCCAGGTGCCGGTTGGCGCCGCCAGGTGGAGCGAGGGCGGCGGGGTCCGGTCCTGTGAGTATGGGGGCGGGGGGCGGGGGTTGGACCCAGGGCCCCAGACCGCTGTGGGACAGGAAGGCAGGGCAGGTTCCACGGCGGGGCGGGGACGGGGAGGAGGGTCGAAGAGAGGAGGGGGCAGTAACCTCAGCACCCGTTGAGCTTATCCTATGCGGCGGGGCAGGGTCTGCACATCCTAACCTGTCTGCCTGGAAGTGCTGCTGGCCTCTGCTATTTTTAATCACTAATTCTGTAAATCTTGCCTCCTGCCTCATGTGTGTTTGGCTCTTAGGTTCCTTCCTTGGCCCGAGTTGTTTCCTTTCCCAAGAGTGCCCCCTTCTCCCCTGTCTCTGGTCCTACTGAGAATTATCTCACCGAGGCCTAGGTTCAGAGCTGGCACCTCTGTGAAGCTATACAAACTGAGCTTGGTGGGTTAGAGCTGCCCTACAACTTACCATGACACTTAAAGACATATTATTATTATTATTTTAAATTCTATCGTGAGTCTGATGAGAGTTTACAGAGCGAATTAGTTTCTAATTACACAATTAGTAATAAACTGTGCTGTGGCATTGGTTGCCAACCCCTTGATGTATCAGCACTTCCCCTTTCCACCCTGGGTTTCCAGTTTCCATTCCTCCAGTTTTCCTGTCACTTCTTGCCTTCCCTTTAATTCTGTGTTGTGTGCCCACTTAGTTTCATATACTTCATATACTCACGTGTGTTACTGTGTGCCCTATGGGACCTGCCTAGTCTGCAGTGAGGTGTGAACCTCAGGGCTGACTACAGTGCGTAGTTACAAGGATGTCCATGGACCAGCCTCTTGGGGTTTCTCCAGTCTCTGTCAGACAACTAGGTCTGTTACTGTTGTTGTTTCTGTTTTATTTTGTTTTGGTGAATTTGAGTTTTGTTCTCTTTCACCCTGTCTGTCTGGGAACCTCTATTGTGGTCTCTGTCAGAGCAGCGAGGTGGGGGTGGTATCTGCTCTGGGCCCAGTCTGGGGGAGGTTGTGGCAGTTGTGGTCGTTTAGTCCTTTGGAGTAATCTGTCCCATGTGTCTTTCATTTTCTTCATTCTTCTTTTCTTCCGCTGGGATGGGGCCACTCACAGGCTTTTAGGACCTCAGATGCTTCTCACCACTGTTGGATGTACAGAATTTTCTTTACAAAACTATGTATCTTTTGACTTTTTGATTTTGACTCACTATCGTATTGAATTCTGTTTTCTTAAATGACCACTGCTAGCCCTAGAGTTCTTTGAAGCAAACAGCTTTTGAGGGACTCTCTTTACCAGTTTTATGCCTGGTATCCCACCAAGTGACTGGTGCTGAGTATGAGATCAACAAATGTTTGTTAAAGAGTGAGTAAATGAATAAGTATCAATCTACCTAGGTCTAAGACAAAACCGAAGGCTAAGTAGAGCCTTAAACATTGATCTCATTAATTATTCTTTACAATTTTCTTGCTGTTTTACACTTTAAAAGAAACTGTTTTTGATGAGAATCCAAATACTGTAGAATTTATGAATGTCCAGTGTGGGGACAAGAATCTTTGCTGAGAATGAAAATAACACTAGAGAACTGTTGTGAGACAGATTTTTTACTTTCTTAGAAAATTTCCTGCAAATGTTGTACTGCAAAGACCTGGAGCTGTAGAGTAAATAAATTCAAATCATTAAATTACTAAATAAAAAGTTATTACAGATTTTCCTTAGCCTAGGACTTCCCATTTTCCTCCAGCATCACATGTACCCCAGGGACAGGAATTCTGAAAGACAAGTATACCCATTTCATAAGTGCCTGTTTCTACATGATTACCTTACTAAACGTCTGTATGATGTCATTTAATTTTACAACTGTCTTGTAGAATGGAATTAATAGCACCACTTATGGATACTAACATTGGTACAGAATGCTGGCCTGCATTCCAATGCCAGCTATTTCTGTAAAAATTATCTGAACATTTTTCTTTCAAAATTGTGTCCTCTGTTTAAGGTATATATACAGTAGAAGTCCATATAGGCAGCTGTGATTCCTCACATTGCATTCTAATTAGCCCAGGTCAACATCTGCAAGACTCTCAGATTATTTTCTGACTTCAGAAAAGTAAGTAATTCTTAATAGCAAGAGGATAAAAATAAGATCGTTGACTAATAATTAAACTCATTTTAATTTTAAAAGAAAAGCAGAAAAAAAGAAAACCAGAGAATATACTAGATTACCAAGTAAATAAAGCATGTATTAAATGTTGGCTATATTTTCACATCAATAAGGAATCCTTGTTGTTCAGTGGTTAAAGTGCTCGTCTACTGATTAAAAGGTCACCAGTTCAAATCTACCAGCCGCTCTGTAGGAGAAAGAGGTGGCCGTCTGCTTCCTTAAAGATTTACATCCTTGAAAATCCTATGGGGCATTTCTATTCTGTTCTATAGAACACAACTGTGAGTTGGATTCCAGCACAATCAACTGGGTTTGCTCCCCACCCTTGCCTCCTTCCTTCAAGGCACTAAAGGAGTTGCAACAAAATGGTTCCAGAGTTAAAGAATCAGAAAAACCAAACCTACTGCCATCCAGTTGATTCTGACTCATAGAGACCTTATAGGGCAGAGTAGAACTACTCCATAGAGTTTCCAGGGAGTGCCTGGCAAATTCGAACTGCAGACCTTTTGGTTAGCAGCCGTAGCACTTAGCCACTATGCCACCAGGGTTTCCGAGTTAAAGCATAGGATGTGTAAAGTAGATAGAGAAAAGCGTGTCAAATAGGATAATGAATAGTAATCTGAAAAGATAAAGAAATTGAGGCATGGACAAGTATGATGTTTTTGATCAGTGCTATTAGTTTTCAAAGCTCCCTACCTTTTCTTTCAGAACATCTATACTATTGAAATAACATTCTCGTTATCTCTCTCTGTTACTAGATCTGAAGTTCTGCAAAAGCGAGGACCTTGGTCTGCTTTTGCCTTTGGGTTCCCAGCACTTGTCAAATACATTTTTGTTGAATGAAGTAATAATATATCAACAAATGAATAAAACACAGTGTAGGTGGCATTTCTGATGTGGAGGTAGAAGTTTACGTATTTAGTAACATTTTTTTGTGTGTGAGGAATTCACTACCGAAGGATATTTGAGCTGAAAGCTGAGAGAGATGCAGTGTTAACTGATGCAGTGCAATACACAGAAATTTTGTGCTTTCAAATCTTGTTCTTATTACAGGCTGAACGTTACAGAGAAGCCTTGTTTGTGGAAGGATGCTGTGCATCTGTTGATCAGACACAGAACTGTCTGTACACTCAATTGCCAGTCAATGATACTCTTCATGAGGCCATGGCCAGTACTGAAGGTCTCCCACCAGGGAATGACATCTGACTGTTGTTGCTGTTGCATGCTGTCAAAATTGTTTTTGATTCATAGCAATGGTATATGGCAGAGTAGACCTGCCTCATAGGGTTACCTGGCTGTAATCTTTACAGAAGCAGATTGCTAGGTGTTTCTTCAGTGGATCCTCTGGGTGGCCTCAACCTTTGAGGTAGCAGTGGAGCACTTCTAGACTGTTGGGTTTCCTTCCTTGTGTGAGGAACAGTGGGACTAACCAAAAACAATGTCATGATCTTAGAGTGACTCACCAGAGACAACCCATCTGATGATGGTCTTCAATAAACCACAAATTCAGACCCACTGCTTTCAAGTCAGTTTTAACGCATGCCAGTCTCATATGTTCAAAGCGCCACTGCTCCATGAGATTGTCTTAGCTGCAATGTTTACAGAAACAGATCACCAGACTTTCTTTTGTGGTTGTGCTCAGTGGGTTGGAAGCACTAACCTTTAGTTTAGCAGCTGATGGCAAACTGCTTGTATCATCTGAGACTTCAATAGGCGTGGAAGCAAAAGCGTCCAGGTTTAATATAGTTATTAATTTTAATTGTATTAATATTGACTTGTGTACTGTAGTAATTCATCATCTAGAATGCTTCAATTTTATAAATAGATTAACTCTCAGAGGACTATTATTATCTCTTGAAACTCTGTAAAATAAACTGAGTAATTCATGTTATTGCGCTAATAAGTAGAGAGGCTCAGATTCTAACCTAAGAGTTGGAATCTGGGAGTCTTTCTTTTTTGGTACTGAGAGGCTGGCTGTGTAGTCAGTCTCACATCTCACTCACTGTGCTGTTTTCTGTTTGTTACTTTCCTTAGTGCAGCCTGAAGTGACCATCTCTCCAGCCAAGACAGAGAATTTGAACCACCACAACTTGCTGGTCTGCTCTGTGACAGATTTCTATCCAGGCCAAGTGAAAGTCCAGTGGTTCTGGAATGACCAGGAGGAGACAGCTGGTGTTGTTTCTACGCCCCTCATTAGGAATGGGGACTGGACCTTCCAGATCCTGGTGATGCTGGAAATGACTCCCCAGCATGGAGATGTCTACAAGTGCCACGTTGAGCACCCCAGCCTCCAGAGCCCCATGACAGTGGAGTGGCGTAAGAGGCAGTTTGTTTCTTTTCACAGTGTGACCCAGAAGACAGAAGGCAGAGCTCCCTCTTGCCTACCCTATCCCTGCTCTTATCCTGATGGCATGACTGAGCTGGGAATCACAGGAGATTAAAATATCTCTTACCCTATGTCCAGAGAATCCTGATCTCACTATTTTTCAAGGTACAAAATGTGGTCCTGCAACTCAGCCATGGTGCTGCTCAGGGATTGAGTAACATGAGTGGTAACCGGGATCCTAGGAGCTAAGGTGATGGATGTGTCCCTGAGGAGCAGGTATTTGCTTCCTTCCTTCTCCCTGAGTTGAAACCCTGGTGGTCTAGTGGGTTAAGTGTTATACCTGCTGACCAAATGTCGGCAGTTCAAATCCGCCAGGCATTCCTTGGAAACTGTATGAGGTGATTCTCTCCTGACCTCTAGGATCACTAAGAGTCAGACCCAACTTGACAGCAGTGGGTTTGTTTCTCCCTCCCTCACCCCCTGTATGAAGGATCGGTGGGCTGGGCCTCCCTCCCCCAAATGTGGTCACAGCGGAGAGCGAGGCTTCCCTGGTACCTCCACCTCCTGTACTGTTGTTTTTATTTATGTATTCATTTTTTTTCTGTTACTTACCAAATGGGACATCATGGGATGTGAAGACAAACATTGACAATCAGGCCTTTGCTTTCCAGGGGCACAATCTGGATCTGCTCAGAGCAAGATGCTGAGTGGGGTTGGAGGCTTTGTGCTGGGGCTGGTCTTCCTGGGGCTCGGCCTTATCATCTACCACAGGAGCCGGAAAGGTAAGGAGCTCTGCGGGGAATCCAGGAAGATTGATTGTGTCTGAGACACTCTGCTCAGGGAGGCCTCTGCTGTCAGTGTAATTCTTGTTCATGACGCTGAGAGAGGTTGCGAGGTAGTGGAAAGAGATGGAGAACCCAGGGGAGACAATGGACTCTGAGTTTGCCAATTGAAATACCACTGGATGACAGAGCTGAGTGGTGGGGTTTATCCCAGGACTTCCTTACAGTTCACCATCATCTCACTGGCTCATCTCTGAAAGCTTCCTCTACTGAGAGGGTCAGATCCTCAGCTTCCTTTTAGTGATGGCTTAACTCTAAGATTTTTAGCTTAAGGTAGTTAATTCCTTGTGGCAAATGAGTTGCAGAGAGAATGCTATTTCCCAACATCCTTTGGGGTAAGTAGGAGAATTCGTTTTTGGTAACAAGACCTTTTCCTGTAACTTTGTTCTGGAGGACCTCCTGGGCCTCTGCCAACAGGTAACACATCTTCTCTGATCCATTTGGGGGTAGGGGGGCAGATATAGAGGGAAGAGTGTGAGGTGAGTGCACCTGGGCTCAGTGGTCTTGCTTCCCTGCTATGGGACTGGAAGAATTAAGGTAGAAGTTTACCCAGTTTCTAAAGGAAGCTCCAGATGTTGGTCCTTAGAACCAAGTCAAAAGTTGGATGATTTTTTTAAATGAAATTTGGAACCAGAGTCTTATCTGAGGTGTTAAACACCAGAGTAGTGCCCAAATTGTGCCGTGTGTTGACACCTACTGCCCTGTAGGCTTTAATCAATGACTCAAAGAAGCTACTGGTGGTGAACAGAAGGTAAGTTATTATTCAATTTGCTAACAAGATTGAACAATTATTCCAGGTGCCTTCATATTATCCAGAGGGGTAGTACTTGCATGCCATCCCCTTACATCTAACACATCTTGTTAGAAGTTCTGAGTTCACTGAAACTGATTCCCCTTTCAAAGATATTGAGGGAGGTGTTGATACACCCTGGACCTAAACTTTCTCTTCCTAATGCTGCAGGGGCACTGAGGGGAGGGCAGAGGACGTGTGTCCCTCAGGCAACTGTGTTCTCATCACTCTCCCTCCATCTTCTGCAGAGCTCCTGAACTGACTTCTGAGGATGTTTTGACTGGGATTGCTTTTTGTTCTTCTGTAAGTCATGCCTCATCTTTGCTCAGAATTCCAGCGACCCCTGTCTGCATGGTCCCCTTATGGGATCTGATGCCAGCAGTGGTTTTGGACACAGCTGCAGGTCACCTTCTATGACCCCTGCCTAAGGATCTAGCTATGACTCCGGTTCCTGCACTGACTTTGGAGCATTTTCCCTGTGTGTCTCCAGCTTCGTCGATGCAGACCCCATGGAGTTCTTGTTCATGTTTTCCTCACAGACTGCTGGAGAGATACACATTGAATCCATTTAACTGACTATACAGCCTCTTTCAGAATTAAACAGCTTATGAATTTTCTGTACTCTGAACATCCCTAACTGAGCAGAGGCAGAAAACTACTGTAGGATGGAGGGAACATATTGTGAGGTGACCCGTATCATTGCTGTGGAGTCCGTTCTCAATCATATTGATCCTACAGCATAGAGTGGAACTACTCCATAGGGTTTCCAGGGAGTGTCTGGTGGATTTGAGCTGCTGACCTTTTGGGTATCAACCAACCTCTTAACCACTGTACCTGCAGGACTTGGTGGGATGACCCAGCCAACCTCATAGCCTGTGGCCAGAAGGAGATGTTGCTCCTTGAAAGGAGGCTGGAAACATCATGGATTCCTTGTATGGATGGGCAGTGGATGCAGAAAATCAGTATTTCTGTCCTCCATGGTCCTTTAGAAGCGATGTTCAGTGCAGTGGCTTTAGGGTGTCCCAGCCTCTCTTCTAGTTTGTTAAGTGTCATGCAAGTAAACATGGTGGAACTGTTAGGAGGAAAATAGAGTGACTTCCGGTGTCACAGGGAACCAGATGGATATTTCATATCTATCCTGGGAAATCACATCAATCGAGGTCTATTTTTATTTTTGAGAAAGTGTAATAAGCAATAAGAATCTAATTCTTGATGCCAAATGATGGAAATGCAACTCAAATTTGTTTTGTTCATAGAGCAGGAAAGTCTAGGGATCAGGGTGATCTCAGAAATTGCTAGATCCAGGTATTCAGTGCAGTCTTCTTCTCCTTTCTTTCTTCTGCTGTGTCTGTATCTGTGCACCTTTCTCTCTTTCTCCACATGTGATTCTCTAGCATCTCTCTGGAAATTTTTATGTCTTTCTCTGTCTCTGCACCTTTCTGACTATTTTCTGCATCTTTAGCTCTGTTTTTCTTTCTGCATCTCAGCATTTTCTGTATCTCTGTTTCTCATCATCTCACATCTTATCTCTGGTTTTGTGTGTATTTGTTGGTCTCTGCTGTGTCTCCATAGTGTCTACTAGGATCTGCACAAATTCAAGGAAGATCTGGATTGGTCAAGTCTGGGCGAAATTCACAGCTCTCCAAAACTTCCACCCAGTACATGGGATACAGACAGCTGACCATGGGATACAGACCCCAGCCCATATAGTAATGGAGACTAGAGTTTCCAGATCCTCATGGTGCTGGCAAATGACTCCCCAGCATGGAGATGTCTACCCCTGTTGTGAAAGCTCCCCAGTCTTCAAAGCTCTGTCACAGTGGAGTGGCACCAGATGCAATTTATTTCCTTTCACCGTGAACTCCTCAAGACAGACAGAGGGAGGTCACATACATACCATGATTGCTTTGACATAGACCCAGACCTGGAAGCTAGTCTCCAACTCAGTCTCTTAATTTCACTATTAAAATAAGTGGATGGAGGTCTGTGTCTGAGGTTGCTGGTGGACATAGCCCTGAGAAGCAGTCATCCTCCTTCTGTCTTCCTCTTCACGTACCCACTGGGACTGAGGACCCATTGGCAGATTCTTTTGCCTCGTGGAGCAGATCAGAATAAAGAACTAGATTTCCTTGTGACTTTTGTCTCCACAAGCTGCATTGCAGGTCATTAGAAAAGGAGCATTGTAGGTGTGGGAAGAGATGTTAACACTTGGGCTTCTGCTCCTGAAGGTCATAATCTGAATTTTCCCTAGAAAGACACTGAGTGAAGTCAGAGGATTTGGGCTGCAGCCTGTCTTCCTTTTTGACTCTACTCTAGTAGTCAAAATTGTGTGACAGTTTTTAGGGAATAGAGATCCTTAGATGTAGCTCTTTGCTTCTGACCCTTCAGTGTAAGGGAGATGGAGACCCAGAATTTAGAAATCTCATTTTCCTAGATGAGACACAAGCACTCTCATAGGGGTGAGTCTTGTAAAATATTTCAGGACTGTCTTTGTTCCACATTGTCACACTTGACCAATGCCAGAAGATTCTCTTAGAGGATCAAAGTCTCCCCTTCCTTCCAGTGACAGATTCTTTCATAAAAACAATTTTCATACCCATATTATCAATGGTTAATCCACTCTTAAATTGGTAAATAAAATAAATACAACATTTCCAAGTAAGTTAGATAACAAAAACATCTGAGTTTTAGTAGGTATGCAAATTGGAGATGTGTATTAATGTACTAGAGAATACCCCAGTCTACCAGTCATTGCAGAGAGTGGTGCTCACCGACTTTCCAGAAGTCTTCTCCATGTTCCAGTCTAATTTGTTGTTAGATTGAAGCCTGCGAACAGTACTAGCCAATGGAACTTAAAACTGAGGGTAAGCTTCAGCTGCTTTGTCTTCTCTGCTACAGAAAACCTATAAGCCATTGCTGATGTGATGGTGTACAAGACACTGGAAACTTTATAACATAAGTTAGGTGAATGGCCATAGAATAGAGCCCTTTTTATTGGGGTAAAGCACAGAAATTAAATTTTTGCTGAAATTTTACATATTATTGCAACACAATCTTGCCTGTCTTGACTAGGATGAAATGTTTAGCTAAAGAAAGAGAGTTCACAAATTAATAGAGTGAGTCAGTTAATGGAAGTTAAGAGCTATGCAGTTTTCTGAACATTGATTTGTTTTCTTCCATCTGAATATACATATATTTCCAGTGACTAGTAAACAGTGTTTCTGTAGTGGATACTGTCCTGTTTGATGTAAGATCTCCCATCTAGGGAGAATTTACTAAATTAAATGCTGGGAATGTTGCTGACCTACAGCTGAAGGAGATGCCCTCTAACAGCTGAAGAGAGATCTGTCACTCAATTTTACCTTACTTTCCAGGGACAATTTACTTCCAATAGCTGGTCAAAGATTCTGAGCACTTGCCCAAATTTAGGATGACTCTGAAGGACTCTTGCTGCTTCCAAACACCATGAGGATGCTTTTTTCCCTTAGCCTAGAGATGTAAGTCCCAAAACCACTTTTAATATAATCCCTGAATACTGATTTCTGTCTCAGCAATCCCTGCAATCAGTTGATTTTTACAACAGCTTGTTATTGGCTTGGCTGGCTGTTACGTAGAAGTCTTTTTTTGCATACATTTTTGCTTCATGAATGTAGGAAAGCATCAATTTAGGATTTCATTTGTGATAGGAGTACTGTTCTAAAGACAATCAGAGTTTGCTATGTATCAAAAGGGGCATGGAAGGCATGAAATTTTCCAGTTTCTTATTCTTAAGGATTTGACTAGAGACTGGGTAAACTTCTGCCACTGTGAAGGTTGAAGAGATGCAGGCTGTCAGTTTTCCAACTGAAAGAGCTCTGATCATCTGTGAAGTCTGACTATGTCTGTCTCGCATTCGGACAGTTTTTCTCTATATAGTGGTCACTTGTGCAGACTTCGTCCAAACCTATGACAATAAACTGTGCCAGATCTGTATTGTGTATGGCTGGATTCTTGTTATGTATCAGTGTGTCATCTAAGCATGTACTGTCCGTCACACCTAGGAGATCACGTCATTCTAGCTGGTGTTAGTAAGCAACAGTGATGTGTGTCAGGTCAGATGACCCTAGAGAATCAAGGTCAATATACTTGTATGTGTATGTATAGACATAAAGACATGTACATATACATATATACACATACATAGCTATCAGAATCGTGCAGCTGCAAGGCCCAAATCTATGTATCAGGTGGCAGGCTTTTGGCTCACAGGGTTGTAAGGGCTGGTGAATCCAAACTCTGCAGGTCAGGCAGAGGGCTGCTGCCTGAGAACCAGAAGATAGCAGTGAAAACAATGCAGGGTCCATAAAACAGTGAGCTTTGACAGAATGTTCTTTGTAGTTTGGATGCAGGCCCACAACCCCAAGGAAACTCCTCTTCCAACTGACTGGCTGCTCATATCAGATCACAAAATGGGAGGTTATCACTTAGTCTCTGTCAAATCACTGAGAATCATAGCTTAGCTAAGATACCACATACTTTAGCAATGACAGTCTAACCCTTGTCACACCAGCCAATATGGTCACTTTCTTCTTTGCTGTTGAGCCAGAGGCATGAGGGGGCCAAAGAGCTTGGGTGGTATTCTAAACTTCCATACTGGGACCTAACAAGGTTCAACTAAAATGTATACTACAAAAGCCCACTAGTGTCATTTACAGCTCAAGGGAGGGCTGACAAGTCCATGAATTTAGTTGTTCTAAGAGCTACCTACCTCGTTGCTGAATGTCACTATGGTCGTCTTTAAAATACTCCACTTGGGAAGCTATGCACTATGCCAGCACCTAGTCTACCCCTCAAAGCAACTTCAGAATTCGTCCTGGAATGGCCACAGCACACAATAGCATGCCTGCAAGTTTGCAAACTTAATTATACAGGTGTCTGTGAGGGAGTTTTTAGCTAGTAAACAAATAGCTATGTTGGAACACCCTCCCTGCTCACCTGATCTGGTCCCAAATGACTTTCTTCTTTACCCAAAGATGAAGGAAATACTGAAAGGAAGATATTTCAGTGACATTTAGGACATTGAGGGTAGTGTGATGACAGCTCTGACGGCTGTCAAAATTGCTTTGAAAGGTGAACTAGGTTCTGGCACTGGTGCACAGCTTCCCAAGGGGAGTACTTTGAAGGTGATTGTAGTGATATTCAGCAATGAGGTATGTATCACTTTTTCTAGGATGAGTTCATGAACCTAATTGCCAGAGCTCATATTTTATGTTAAGTAGTGGGATAAAGAAGGAAAGAAAACAAAGATATTTACTATATATTCATATTTTTGTATACACAAGTATAACAAAACAAGGAAGAAATACTCATAATCTTCATTTCTGCAACTAGTCACTCGGTGAATTGTATTTAGAACTACTTTTTTCCACCACTCATTCTGTGCTTACATCACCCTCAGTAAGTATCTCTGTTGGTCATGGTTCTTTTACTGCTGAGATGACCCAATACTTCATTCCTGAAGGGTCTGGGCCATTAGTAGTAATGTTAGAATTCTGTTGCTGTAATTTTCCATTGATCTAATCACAGAGCATGGCAGCATCAAGAGGTATGGTAAGAAATCTCCTTTGTTCCATACATGCTGGTCTTTATTTTCATTATGTAATATCAATCCAATGTCCCCTTAGTAATCAGTATCAGTCACACCAGCCAGTAGGGTCACTTCCTTCTTTGCCTGCTCAGCCAGAAACATGAGGAGTCCAAAGAGACTAGGTGGCATTCTAGACTTCCAGTTGAGTGGCATCAGGGCTTGTCTTCTGGTAGGACTATTTCTCCGTTTGGAACCAAGATCTTTAGAGCTACAGAGTGTAGGATTTCAGATACAGAAAGAAAAAAATTACAAGTGGGTGATTAGAGATATTAATGAGTGGCATCATTCCCATTTTCATCCCATGATTCCTAGACCCAGGAATTCTGGCTATGGGAGAAACAATATCATACACTAGATGCTGGTTTCAGTGCACACACAATCTCCTAAAGAACATTATCCCAGACATGCAAGGTATTATCACCTAGCTGGAGCTGCAATTTTTTTTTCTTTAAAAGCCAGTCCCAAGTTCTACCAAGTGAGCTGCATCAAGATGATGCTGGAACATGGTAAGACCTATAAATTCTGTGACCATACATCCAGTGCCTTACTTTATTTGCTGTGAATTGTAAGGTGCCTGAATTTTTCCTTGGTGAATTTCCTCTGGCACACAAATGCGTTACTCGTAAGTCTGGAGTCATTGATACTTCTTCCTTAATAGAACTGATCAGCATAATGCCATCCATGTCATGGACCAGTGTGATATCTCAAAGAAGGGAAAGGAAAATAAGTTCTCTGAGGGCTAAATTGTGACATAGAGCTGGAGAGGTGATGTTGCTCTGGGGTAGAACACTGAAGGCCTACTCTTGGCTTTGCTAACTGTCTCAGGCTGGGTTCTCTAGAGAGAAACCCAGTAAAATATATAAATATATATAGAGAGAGATGAAAATGGCTCACAGTTGTTTATTTTTATATCTTGTGGTGATTTTGCAGCCCACCATTGCCTTCTCCTTACTGTGTACTTTCTTAATTCGTCTTAACATATCTTTCTTTAAACCTCCTGTAAATTCCACCAGATTATACCTGGCCCCAATGCCGTATGATACCTAGTTGTTGTCTTTCACAAAATTCTTCAGAATTTGAAATTTTGCTTCTACAGATGTATTCTAGAAACCCTGGTGACATGGTGGCTAAGTGCTACTGCTGCTAACCAGAAGGTCAGCAGTTCAAATTCACCAGGTGCTCCTTGGAAACTATAGAGCAGTTCTAATCTGTCCTTAGGGTCTTTATGAGTCAAAGTTGACTTGATGGCAGTAGGTTTTGCTTTTTGCTATATGAGGTCCGACAATTAAGTATGCGAACTTGATTGTTCTAAGTGCTACATACCTCATTGCTGAAAACACTACCTTCATCTTCCTAGTACACTCCTTGGGAAACTGTGCACCATTGCTAGCACCAAGTCCACTGTTCAAAGCAATTTTGGAACTCTTTCTAGCATGGTCATTGTGCACGGTGCCATGGTGGCGAGTTTGTGAATTTCATTATGTGGTTGTCTGTGAGTGAATTTTTATCTGGTAAACAAATAACTGTACTGTAACACCCACCCTACTCACCTGATCTAATGACTTCTTTATTTACCTAGAGATAAAAGAAATATTGAAAGGAAGACATTTGAGGACATTCAGGACATCAAGGGTAATACGACGACAGCTCTGGCCATTACAGAAAAAGTTTCAAAATTGCTTTGAAAGGTGGGCTAGGTGCTGGCATCAGTGCATGGCTTTCTAAGGCAAGGACTTCGGAGGTGACCATAGTGATATTCAGCGATGAGGTATGTAGCACTTTTTCTAGGATGAGTTGGCAAACTTAATTGTCAGTCCTCCTATTTATTTATTAAACTTGACTATGTCCTTGTCATGGACTGAATGTGTTTCCTGAAAAATCGGTAACAGTTTGGCTGTGCTGTAATTCCTGGTATTGTGTGATGTTCCTCCACGTGGGAATTCCTGCCTCTGTGATGTTAGTAACAGAGGGTGGGCAGCAGTTGTGTTGGTAGAACAAGATTCAGTGTATAAATTTGTTTTGTGCCTTGAGGCCGTCTCTTGAGCTATGAAGGGAAGAAGCTGGCAGAGGGATTCAGGAACTAAGAAAGCAGCACCAGGAGAAGAGTGTGTCCTTCAGACCTAAGTTTCCTGTGTCAAGCTGTTCCCTGAACAAAAACTGATAAAACACAAGGACTTTCCTCTGGAGTCGACAAGGGAAATGTCCTCCCCTAGAGCAGACATCCTGAATTTGGACTTGTAGCCTAGCAGACTGTGTAAGAATAAACTTTTCTTTGTTAAAGCCATCCATCCACCTTGTGGTATTCCTCTAGAGCATCACTAGCTGAATAAAGAGCCCTCAAATTAATTTCTGTTCTTTTCTTTTGATTACACATTTGGCTGGTAAAGTTTATTGCTTGATACTTGGTATATCTATTGTTATTATAAATGAATTTTTTTCAACAACAGACTAAGAGGATGAATCTGCCAGCCACACGTGATGCTACCTCACATCTTATCCTCATTGGCTAGAGAGGAAAAGTATTTAATAAGGTGTTGGGGTTTCAGTGGAAACCCCGGTGGAATACCGGAGCGCTGTGTCTGTTCACCAAGAGATGCGCAGTTCAAATGCTTCAGGAGCTCCTTGAAACTCCATGGGACAGTTCTAGGCTGTCCATGGGGGCTGTATGATTCAAAATTGACTGAATGGCATGGGTTTGCTATGGGGTGGGATTTCAGTTAAACACAACTTCTGTGGATCCTTTTTTTTTTTTTTTAAGTAGTATCCCATATTTCATTAGCCCCTGGTTTAGTTACCAATTCCTTCAGCCAGGGAAGCTCTCCCCTCCTGTGTGAGCCCAGTACGTGATAAGAATTCTCTCTGTGGTGACTCCCTTATTATAATTCTTACCCTAAGTATCTGAGCTAATGGTTTTTTTGTACTTATTTCTGACATCTTTTTCAACCTCTTATGTGAAATTTTCATTAATAAAGTAAATTAGAATAATATTCTCTAGTATAATAATTTTCCACAATCATGAAGTATATGAAAAAGAACTCTGCTGCTGTTGGGTTGATTGTTACTGACAGCAACTCTATAGGACATAATAGATCTGCCCCATAGGATTTCCAAGGAGCCACTGTTGGATTTGAACCACCAGCCTTTTGGATTAGCAGTTATAGATCTCAACTACTATACCACCAGGATTTCCAAGAATGTAGTAACATACAATTTGGAAATAATCTTTGTTACAACATCACAGTCTGAAATCACTGACAGAAACACATCGCAACTGGAAGTGGAATAAAGCTAAGAAAGAGGATTTCCTGGGGTTGGGAAGAGAGAGACAGGAAGAGATGCAAGGCCTAGTGGTAAGTCTGGAAGAATTTCAGAACTCTTGTGTATGACCATAGTGCTGATAGTTGAGTCCACAGATTGATGCTTTCTCAGAACATCAGAGAATCACCCCATCATACCGCTTCACTGTGTTAACAAGCACTGAGTGAAAGAAAACCACAGTGGAATACAACTGGAAGAGCTACAGAAGACAGTGTCTTTCTGGGTAATAGTATAAAGGAAAGACAGAAAGCTAAGCTAGAAACAAACACAAAGTTATCACCAGAGGAATTTAAAGCAGTTGACACTGGAGGGTGTTTTAGTCAGCTAGTGCTGCTCTGATAGAAATATCACAGAGTAGATGGCTTTAAAAAGGAAGGTTTACTCTTACACAATCCGTTAGGCTACAAGTTCAAATTCAGGATATCTGCCCTAGGGAGAATTTCCCCCTTGTTGGCTCTGGGGGAAAGTCCTTGTGTTGCCTCAGTCTTTGTTCAGGGAGCATCTTGGCACAGGAACCTCAGGTCTGAAGGATATGCTCTTATCTCAGTGCTGCTTTCTTGATGGTGTGAGGTTCCTAATTCTCTGCTTGCTTCTCTTTCTTTGTATCTTTTGTAGGATAAAAGGAAAAAGAGTGATGCAAGCCATACTCTATGGAAACTCCTTTTGCAGTGGTTCAGGGAGGTGATCTTGTGAAAGGATTTACAGTCCCATCCTAATCCTTCAACATGCAGCATAGGAAAATCACAAGATGGTGCCAAGGCCAAGTGCCGTGGAGTCGGATCCGACTCATGGCGATAATCATAAAATATTGGGTATCACGGCCCAGCCGCATGGCTATACATGTTTTTTGGGAGACACAATTCAATCCATTACAGACCACCCTTTGGCACCCCAAAATCATATCTTTGAAACATGTAACACATTCATCCCATCATAGCAAAATCATGTCCAACCCATATGATAGAAGTCTTAAGTCAATTCCAAGTCCAAAATTCAAATATTCCTTTACATCTATAAAACCTAGAATACAAGCTATCTGCTTCTAAAGGTACAATGGCAGAACAGGTACAAGTTAGACATTTCCTTTACAAATGGGAGAAATTGCAGGGAAAGAAAGCCTTAACAGGTAACAAGCAAGTCACCGGAACACATTATATTAGCCCTGAAAGCTTTGAAAATAAACTTCCATTTACTGCGACAATGGCCCTGCCCTCCAGACTCTAGGTATTGGCCACACTCTCTGGATTCTCAGTGGAGACTGCTGGTCTTGTGCTACCACTCTACCTCTTAGGTCCACTCGGACAGAAACTCTGCCCATTGACTACAGGTGCACCCTAAGCCCAAGTGAGTGGCAATTCCACCCTTACAAACACAGGAAGCCGTGGCTCCACACTTTCAAACCCCCAAGACAGAGGCATCTCAGCTTCTCATGGCCTTTGTCTCTTCAGCTTCTACTCTCTGTGGCCTCATGGCCTGGGCCTCAAGCCCACATCTGCCCTACAGGGGCAAGTGTTCCAAAGCTCTGTAGATGCACTGATTCAAGCTCCCAGGGGCACTCCTCTCTGCCAGGTAGTCTTCCTGTACACAGGCACTCAGCTCTCCTGCTCTGTGGGTCAGCATGCCTAGGTCCACTGATTCAAGTGCCACAGACACCTCACTCCACCAGGAAACCTCTATGCACAGGCACTCGAACTCTTGCTATGTGCGTCAACTCTAGTGCTGTCTGACATACTGCTCTGGTTCAGCTGTTGCCCATCTTCTGCCTCTGGTCCTCTGCTGTTTCTTACCATCTGTGCCTTCTTTGGTGTTAGCAGTTCTCTTTGGTTCCTTTGGAGTCTTCTATCCATTCACAGTTTCAATACTGCTTCCACATTTTATGTATTTGTTAGAGCAGCACCCCACTTCCTTGATACCAAATTGTCTTAGGCTGGGTTTTCTAGGGAAACAAAACCAGTGACATGTATGTGTACAAGGAAAGATTTATATGCAAAGTGCAAGCAAAGATTTATATATAAAAGAAACAGCTCATGCAATTGTAGAAGCTAAATGTCCCAAAGCCCTGCACAAGCCTCACATGGCCACAGGAGCTGATGAACCCAAGGTCAGCAGGTCAGAGACTAGAGTTCTGGATCACCAGTTGTGCAGGCTGGCAAATTCCAAGGTGGTGGTGAGACTATGAGTTCTTTGCTGCCTCACTGAGCTGCAGAGGCTGGACAAACCCAGGATCGGCAGGTCAGGGAACAGGACTCTCAAGCTCTGGCTGTAAGGGTTGATGAATCCAACAGCTGCTAGTTTAGGTCCAAGAACCAGATGCTAAAGAGAGCAGGAGCTGCTGTCAGTATAAGCAGATAGGAAGTAGGTGGTGGAAGGTGAAGAGATGAGAGCTGAGAGCAGGGAAGCCACAAGAGTTTCCGTCCCTGCCACTTGATAACAGCAGCCAAACATAGAGTTGCCAAGTTGACACAGTCTTTACCACCACAGAGGGTAATCATAGTAACAATAATCTTCAAATTCAGTTCAATTAATGACTAAAACAAAAAATAAACCGTTGTTAATTCCAACTCATAGTGACCCTGTAGCTTACCAAAACTCTCCACTTCGGAGAAGGAAAGACAGGCTTGTGTGCTTGTACGGAAAAATACTTAACTCAGTATCTTCTGTCTCATAAATTATGTCTGGAAGTCCATCAACAAAAAATATGAAGCTTATGATAAGGCAAGAAACAAACAAACAAACAAAAAAACAATCACACAGACTGAACAGACAGAGTAATCATCAGGACTAGATTCAGATGTAACTTTTATGTTGAAACCTTTGAATAGAGAATTTAAAATAAGTATGATTAATACAAAAATTCAAACATGCAAACCCTACTGGCATAACGGTTAAGCGCTAGAGCTGCTATCCTAAGAGTCAGCAGTTCAAATCTGCCACACAGTCCTGGGAAATTCTGTAGAGCATTTCTACTCATCCTATAGGGCCACTGTGAGTCAGAATCAACTCAACACACAGCAGCAGGTACGCTTAACATGTTAAACTCTTGAATGGGAATGACAGATTGCATGTAAGATCAGTGAAGATCTTACATGAAAGAATCTTACAGGATCTTACAGGAAAGAATCAAATGGAAATATTAGATATAAAAATACATTAACAGAATTTAAAAATGTTTTTGACAAAACTTATCAGTCAGTTTGACTCAGCCATGCAGATAATCAACGAATTTCAAAATGGTCAATAAAAATTGCCCAGAGCAAAATACAAAAAGAAAAAGGAGAGACCAAAAAAAAAGGGGGTTATACTTTTTTTGGAAAACATATGTTACTCTAATATGATGCTGTGATTCCTAGATGCCATTCTACTTCTCCAGATTTTTTCTCATTGTGTTCACTTTAGAAAATGTGCAGTTGTATTATATTTAATTTTAAAACTGTAAATAATGTTATTCATTTAGAAATAATTACATATTTATTGGAAATTGTAAAGACAGGACAGAGAACACTTGTGTACTCTTCCTTCACTTGGTCCCAGTAATCCTCCTTAGTTATCTATCGTACAATATCAAAACCATGTGTGTGTATATTGGCCTGTGGCAGTTTATCATTTGTGCATAATTTTTGACTACCACTTCAGTCAAGATGCAGACCTATTCCATCACGATAAACATTTCTTTCGTGGTGCCGCTCTGTGGCCACACACTCCTCTCTCTTCCTCTCCATTCCTAAACTCTGGCAACAACTAATTTGCTCAGCATTTATATAATTATTATCACTGTCAGATTGCTACATAAACAAAATCATAGTCTGTGAGCTTTTGAGATTGGCTTTGTTGTTCAACATAATTCTTTTGAGTTCTATACAAAATGCTGTGTGCACTGATAATACATTCATTTTTTATTGCTAAGTTATATTCCATGGTATGGATGTCACAAGTTTGTTTACCATTTGCCTACTGTTGGATATACAAGGCCTGACAATTAAGTTCTTGAACTCATCCTAGAATAAGTGCTATATACCTCATTGCTGAATATCGTACCTCATTGCTGAATATCACTATGGTCACCTTTGGGAAGCTATGCAGTGAAGCCAGTGCCTAGCCCATCATTCAAAGCAATTTAGAAATTCTTTCCTGGAATGGCCCTCAGAGCTGTTGTCGTATTACCCTTGATGTCCTGAATGTCATCAAAATGTCTTCCTTTCCATATGTCCTTTACCTCTGGGTAAAGAAAAACTCACTGGGCCCCAGATCAGGTGAGCAGGGAGGGTGTTACTGGCTAAAACCTCCTTCACAGACAGCATCGTGTGAGCTGGTGCATTGCCATAATGCAAGAGCCATGAGTTGCTGGGGAAACGTTCAGGTCCTTTTGTCAGGTCCTTTTTTACACAACCTTTTCAGCACTTTCAAATAGTAAACTTGGTTAACTGTTGTGTCTAGTTGGTACAAATTCATAATGAACCGTCCCTCTGGTATCAAAAAAGTTTAGCAACATTTTTTTCACTCTTGATTTGAACTGATGGGACATTTTTGGTCATGGAGAATTGCCTGACTTCCACTGTGCACTTGAATTTTTTGTTTCAGAGTCGTATTGGTACACCCATGGTTCATTCCCCTTAATAACAGCCTAAAACATCTTCTTGTCTCTCCAAAAGTTCTTGGGAAACTTCAACTCATCTTTGCTGTTGTTCATTAGTGAGCTCCTTTGGGACAATTTTTGCTGTCACTTTTCTCATGCCAAGATTTTTTTAGTTATGATTTTCCCACTCTTTCCCCATTAATGTTTACTTGGTCTGCTATGCTTCTCACAGTTGACATTTTTGACACACAATTCAATTCAATTAATTTTTGCAATGTTTTCATTAATTCTGCTTACTACTGGTGACCCTGACCTCTCTTCGTTAGTGACATTTTCTCTCCATTCAGAAAAGCGGTTAATCCATTTGTGCATGACTATTTTCTTCATGGCATTATCCCCATAAACTTGGACTAACATGTTGCTGATTTCACTTCCACTCTTGCCTAGTTTAACAAGAAATGTATTGGCTGTTCATTGCCCTAATTCAAGCTCTCACATTCTTGCGACAGCACGCAAAAACATACAACAGCAATAATTAACTCCACTCAGCAGGACACTGCTACACATGGACAGGAACACAGCTGTGTCACACTGATACACCAGAGTTATGAAACCTTACTGATTTGTTTGTACAGTGCTGCCAACTTAAGCACATGGTGGGAAGTGCACGAACTTGTTATACCCTCACATTACTTGTTTCCAGTTTTTGCCCGTTGCAACCAGAACTTCTATGAACAATTGTGTACAGTTTTTGGGTAAACCTAAGTTTTCTTCCTTTAGGAGTAAATGCTTAAATGTGTGACTGCTATGTAATATAGTAAGTTAGTTTTTTAATAATTGTCAGATTTTTTTGCAGAGCAGATGTTAATATTTCACATTTCTACCGGGAATGTATTAGAAACCTAGGTTCTTTGAATTCTGCCAACATTTGGTATAGTCACTATTTTATAACTTTGCTAGCACTTTCTGGAAACCCTGGTGCTACAGTATTTAAGTCCTATGGCTGCTAACCAAAAGGTCAGCAGTTAAATTCCTCAGGTTCTCCTTAGAAACTCTTAAGAAGCAGTTCTACTCTGTCCTAGAGGACCACTCTGAGTTGAAATCAACTTCATGACAATGTATGTTTTTGATCAGTGCTCCTTTTTTGGAACATGTGTTTTATAAATGTGTTCCCAAGTATGTAATTGGTTTATTATGTCCTGTTAACATAACCTTTTTCAGAGCAAAATTTTTAATTTTAATGAAGTCCAATTCACTGATTTTTATTTCATGAATTGTGTTTTTCCTGTAATATTTGAGAAATGTTTACCACACTCTATATTCCGAAGACTTTTTTCTATGTTTTCATCTAAAAGTTTTATAATTCTGTTTTATAGGTTTTTTATCTGTTTTTTGTTTGCTTGTTTTTAATAAGAAATCAGGTTTAGCTCAAGGTTCATTTTTTTCTTTTTTTTTGCCTGTGGAAATCCAGTGGTCTGTAACCAATTTCATTGTATCAGTTCTGCTCATCTGTGAAACTGTGAAAATTCACAGTCAATCTTTTGTGTTCTAGTTATCTCCGCATACTTTCTAGGAGCCTATTTATTCTGTTGTCTTTGATTCTTGTATTGTTTTCCTGAGTTTTCTGTGTCTGTGAATTCCTTGGCTTGGCCTGAGTTTTGCTTGACCTCCTTCATGATGTCTTGGAGAGTGTCTTACTCACCTGGTACTGCTGTAATAGAAATAGTATGAGGGGATGGCTTTAAAAAAAGGTTATTCTTACACAGTCTAGTAGGCTACAAGCCCAAACTCAGGGTGCCCATTCCAGGAGAAGGCTTTCTGTCTTTGTCCGCCCTGAAGGAAAGTCTTTGTGTTGATTGCATCAGTTTTTGGTCAGGGAGCATCTTGGTGCAGGAAGCTGAAGTCTCAAGGATATGATCTACTTCTGGTGCTGTTTTCTTGATGGTATGATGTTCCCAATACTCTGCTTGTTGCCCTTTCCTTTTATCTCCTGTAGGTCAAAGGTGGTACAAGTCATACTCCAGGGATGCTCTCTTTACAGTCTTGACCAGTGCTGCTTTAACAGAGATAACACAAGTAGATGGCTGTAAAAATAAAAATTTCACTTTGTCACAGTCCAGTAGGCTGAAAGTCCAAATTCAGGGTGTCAGCTCCGGGAGACGGCTTTCTTTGCTGGGTGTGGAGGAAGGTCTTTGTTGTCAATATTCTCCTGGACTGGAAGCTTCTGAGGCACAGAGACCCTTATCCTTTCCAAAGGATGTGCTCAGCTTCTGGCACAGGTTCTTGGTGGTATGAGATCCCCAATTCTTGGCTTCCTTCTCTTTCTTTTGATCTTTTGTAGGATAAAAAGATATAAGGTGGTGTAAATCATACTTCAGGGAAACTATTTTTACATTGGAGCAGGGAGATGATCGTAGGATTTTACAGTCCTACCCTAATCCTCTGTGACATAAATCCAGTCTATTAAACACAAGCAGAATTTAGGATTTACAGTATCAGAAAAATCACAAAATGGAGAGCAATCACACGATATTGGGAATTACCAGCCAGCCAAATTACTGCACACATTTTTTGAGTTACACAATTTAATCCACAACAGAGAGGTGTGTATATTAGCCTTTTGAATTCTTTCTCAGGTATTATGCATGCCATACTGAGATGTATGGGTCAGGCAGGGAGCTGTTGTTTGCCCTCAGTGCCTGGATGGAGGATGGGTGTCTGCCCACTAGAGCATATAGTATGTGGGTGCTACAGCCAGTCTTTGGGCATCTGGTGCCTTTGGCTGGAGGGATTAGGAGGCACCACTAATTTTCAGACTCCTCTCATGAATGACTAGACTAAGTGGGTGGTTCTGCTGGCCGCCAGGCCCTTGGTGTGGATGGGTGAACCCCATTCTTAGGGGCCAGGGCAATACCAACTGTCACAAATCTACAACTTTCCCTTGGTGCTACAAGTGAAAATGGGCTTCAAGTGCATGCCTTGGTGTTTTCTGCTGATGAGGACAAGTAGTGTTGTTGAATTGGTCCATAGGGGACTTGGCAAGGCTGAAGGCGCTGCAAGTTTGCAGACCCTGTGTGTATCCCAGCGGTTGGGTGAAGGGGCAGGGCGTCCGGACGTGCTGGAGTCCCAGGCTTAGCGAGGCTGGTGGTGTTGAATGCTGTGGAACTGGTGTTGGAAAAGGGTTGAGGATGAGTGAAGGGAAGGGAGCGCCTCTCTGCTGTGCGCTCTGGGGTGGGAGTCGAGGGTTATTTTGCCAGCACTCCAGGGAGAGTGGAGGCTTGCACTTAATTCTTGCTGTTGTCATTTCTCTTTTGTTTTGGAGAGGTGTGCAGGTTCCCAGCTTCTTGGCTGCTCCAGATGCAATAGGTCAGGGCTTGGTATGTTGCTGCCTTTATAAGCCTGTGTGCACGGTGCAGACTCAGCTGGCAGAGCGCTGGTGATCCCATGATCTGCAGTTCCCCATTTCCACTCCTTTTACATTGTGCCTCCTTCCATCCGCTTCTCAGTCTGATTCTTTAGATTTATCTCTGATAAGTAGGGTTCCTAGATTGTTATAATTTTCAATTCACTTTTTTTTTCAGGTCTTTTTTCTAAGAGGGATGACAGGAAGCTTCTGTTACTCCACCTTCTTGGCCCTGCATCTCTAAATTTAGTAATTTACTGATTTTTCTTTAAGGAAAGTTTCTGAACTTATTCATTACCTTTCTAATGAATATTAGCAAACATATAGCCATTATAAATATGAAATTTTCAGGTCATAATAATTTCTATTGGTAGTTTTTTCAGAACTTTTATCATTTATAGAATTCTTTGCCAATTTCTCTGAAGTATCAACTCACAAAATTTATCAAATTAAAAGGAACACGTTAAAAAATTTTAAATGTTTAATTTATGTGAAAATCATTTTTAAAACAACTTCTGAAATGTTTTGTGCAATGTAGTTCATGAGTTTTTTATTTTATGTCCCCATAAATGCATTTGTTACAAAGCTTCACGGAAACTGGGAAGAGTTTTCTGGCAGAAGGATGGAGTGACATCTGCAAATGAACATAGTACATAGCAGAGCCTGGGCTGCTTGTTCCACATGACAAGAGATGGAAGGCTATCGGAGAGCCAGGAGGTCCCAGAAACTTGGAGGTCTGTGATTCACAAGGCTGTAATACTTTTCAAACCAAGCATCCAATACAAATTCCTATAAACTTTAGGTAGAGAAGAGGAATGAGTTTAGAGTAAGTTAGTAATTTTGGTAAATTAGCAAATTTTTGGCAGATTGGTTCATCAGTGAACTGGACTGAGTTCATCAAATTGACCTGGATCCTTTTTGGATGCCGCAAGTAAGAAGATCATCAGAGACCCTCTTAAAATTACTTTTTCATTGCTTAAAAGGCATCTTTATGAATGGCAAAGCATATCTCAGCACTTTCTCTTGAAATTCCCTGTATTTTTTCTTGTTATATAGTGAAGAAACTCCAGACAACTTTCAGTTGTGCCATATCTACCTCATAAAAACTAAGTTACCTAATCCCATCCTCTAATCATGCAAATCCCTTATTCCAGGTGATCCCCTTGTCTTGCCAGATCTCCCTGTCTGCACTGAGGGATGCACCTTTGCCTGGAATAAACCCAGCTCTTCATCAGCCTTTTTTGACTGAGATATCACCTCCTCTGAGGAGAAGCCCACAAAGCCTGTCTTTTAACCTCACCATGACCGCTACCGTTAATTTCTCATTTTCTTTCTCTGAAAAATTATTTGTAAGTTAATAAAACCAATAGTTGTATATGTAGTGAGAACTGCCTTGATGGAACTAGGTTTGGTTTAGTGACTCCTATACTGCCAACTCTTGCTATGAGCAAATAAAATGACTGAATCAATCATGAGCACTATCATTTTAAAGCTTTATGTATCCTTTGAACTTTCAACACTGCTCAGTCATGTCTGTGGTCAACAGTATTTAAGATGACTTGTGACTGCTAAAAACTTTAATCTTCGTTATTACTTTTCCTCATATTTGTTTCACGCATTTCCGATGAAGGCAGGGACTAGTATCTTGACCTTTGAAAACCAGCACTTCAGCCCTACAGGTGTACAAGGATATTGTTAAGTTTCAGTAGCCATCACCTTAGATCTTCTGGTCCTTTGGGAAGGACCAAATAGATGAGTCAGAGCTCAGACTCAGGGAACCCTGATCATTAGCGTGCGTGCAGATGCAGGGCTTTGACAATTAACAGAAGCTACAGGGAGGAGCCACTTCATCTTCATCAAACTGATATGCATGAAATAATGACCCTGCACTCTGCCACTGTAGACTAATTTAGCTCACAAAGCTTCACTCCTTATCTTCCTTTCCCATTGGTTTGTATTAAGACTGTGCTTTCTATTCAGATTTCCTTATTTATGAGCTGACTAAGAGGAGGACTAAGTTCTGAGATCTGAAATGATTATTGCACTCACAGGAGCTCTATGAAAGTGGCAGTGTAGAGGGACAATAGAGAGGATTCATATTCAAACATATTCACTGTACTTTCCCTTTTCTCTTTCTATAATAATGAAATAAAAGTGGGGATTGAAATTATAATGATTCCATCATCTGACTAAGGATGGGAAGGAAAAAAAAAAGATGAGAAGGAATAAGATTTCTGTCTTTGTTAACGATGATAAAAAACATGAATTCACAGCTGTTACATTAAAAGTTAACATACATGTAGCTCACCATAGATTATAGAGCTTTTTAAAAATTATATCTGCAGTTATGACAGTGGTACTGTATGATGTGTATTGTTCTTTACAGAGAAGGTGAAACTAATTCTTCCAGAGATGGAATAATGTATTCAAGGTCACTCGTATTAGACAATAACAGTTTGGGGAATGTGATTGTGCTCTTTCTTTATATCCTCTAAATTGTTATTTTAAAGATAAAACCTGGTGCAGAATAAAAAGGAGCTACTTTAGTCGTGACTAGGAAGATTCAAGAGCTTACAAAGAAGTTTGTAAATAGATTTAAAAAGATTTAGAGAAATCTGAAAGTAATTAAATGCTCGATTTTTATTGAAGAAAAATTGTTATCGATGGAAAACATGTCTTGTCATATTATGACTGACATTAAGGAAGCCACACAACTATCCAGCTTACAGCATTTTCTTGATTCCTGATTTAATAGCAAAAAAGTGTTCTGAGTGGACCTTGGGTGACAAGATGAGTCCCATGTCTACATGTAACCCTATCTACCAAGCACAAATTTCAAGAAAAGGAAGATGATATTCTCTTGAATTTCTAAAAGGAAATTGTCCACAAATTTTAGCTTCCCCTTTGAAGGAACAGGGGATGTCCCCTAAGGAATGTGCATTACAACGACATCTACACTAACTGTAATCCCAATCCATATTAGTAACATTTTCTATATCCTCTCATTATGGATTGAATTGCATCCCCCTCAAAAAATAGGTTGAAGTCCTAATCCTCGGTATCTGTGAAAATCACTTTGGAAATATCTTTTGCTGTTGAGTGCATTCTTATCCATAGTCAGTCTACAGGAAGGAGTAGAACTGCCCCATAGGGTTTCCGAGGCTGTAATCGTTCTGGAAGCTGACTGCCCCATCTTTCTTTCATAGAGCAGCTAATGGGTTCATATCATCAATCTTTCAGTTAGCAGTCAAGTGTTTAGCTGTTGACTTACTAAGCTACAGAGTCGTTGAAGAACTTATCAGTTTACAAGAGGTCCTACCGGAGTAGGGTGAATCCTAATCCTCCAATGACTCATAGCCTTACAAAAGAAGAGGAGATACATAGAAATAGGTAGGGGCAGGAGGCAGTCCTGTGCTGATGCAACTACCAGCCAAGGAATGCTAAGTAATGGATGTCTGGTCGGTGGCATCACTGCAGTGCTGTGGGGGGCTAAAGGTGGGGTAGGTGCAGACTGCACCAGGTGACACTGCCAGAGAGACTGACCCCAAAGAACTGTTCATAATAGCTTTGTGCAGAGTTTTTGCAGAAATTCATTCTTTTTTATACAAATATCCCTATCGTTAGTTACTATGACAAAACAGTTTTTGTAAAATCAGGTCACATGTATCAGTATATCTGCAGGCTAATTTACTTTTTGAACCTTCGACTGCATTCTGGTCTTAGCTGTCACACCTGTCAGTTACAACGGTGCTTTCAGTCACCTGGTCTGTCCCCACACTCTGAGGTAGAGCTCTTGGTTTTGTTGCTGCCGGTATTTTCATAGAGGCTCCTTTTGTTACAATTTCTGGTATTTTAGCTACAATATTGAGGTACTTAGTATTTGTCAGCCCATATCAATAATTTTTTGACAATGAAATAACAGTGAAAGGAAAAGAAAGATAAAAAGTCTTCTGCTCATTTACTAGTAATGCTGTATAATTCAAGGTAAGAAGATTTTCCAAAATTTTTGCTAATATTCACAAATATTACATTTAAGCAATTTATAACTGAATTTATCACATAATGCTCTACTATTAAAAATTATAGTAAACTTATGCATATAACAATTACATGCATAAGTTTATTATTATTGCATTCAGTGATACACAGGAATTATGGTTTATGAGTAATACAGTAGAAAAAATTAGTAAGGATTCTGTTTGGTCTAGTATGGAAAGAGGTCCCTGGAAAAGATGGTGACAACATGAGTTACTACCCTGGGAGACCCCAACCCTAGTGATGCACTGTGCCTGGTGCCATGAGAGGCTGCAAGAGACAAGGAAGGATCTCCTCCTAGAGCCCGTGGCCCTGCTGAACTCTGGATTGGGGCTTCTCATCTCCAAAACTATGAGACAATACCTTTCTGTTCTTATAAGCCATCGAGTCGGCGGTGTTTTCTTTCTTTCTTTCTTTTTTTTATGGTAGTCTTTGAAAACTAATACACCTGTCTACATGTGTGGGACACACACTACCCTCATCCTAAATACCCTTCCCGCACAGTGGTTCAGCAGGTGAGACATGCCAGAATTGGGATGTTTGAGTCACTTTCCCCTCAGGCCAGCCTGGCACTGGCTGCCTTGAGTCATATAGCGATGATGTGGATGATGTAGAGAGCGCTAAGGAATGCTGGGGGCAGTGGAAGCAGATGGCATAAACCTAAATAAGAGCTGGTCAGATGAGGTCTCAGCCAATCAGAACAAGAGTTCTAAGCGGACATGTTTGTTGCCAGCTGTAAGGTATGAGGAGGCCCCTGAGACGGGGCAATCTCCAGGTCTGAGACAGCCCACACTGCACAGCCTCAGAATGGAGGGAATTTTCCTGTTTAGCACAGTAGGGAGGGGAAACACAGAGGCCTCTCTTTATTTTGAGAGACTAGAATGGGGACTGAGGGCACTAAGGTTACCTGCAAAGTTTTTTATCACTGTTGCTCTCTGCCTCTAGACCCATTCTCAGTTACAGTTGATGTTTCTGCTTTATGCTTCCATTGCACCAGGCTATATCCTCCTCACGCTGGAGTTTCCTTGATCCTGAGTACACCACTGTGGGTGGAACCCAGTTTACAAGCTTTCCTTGTCCCTGAGGCTCTAGATCAATGCACCTGTGATGGAATATTGGAATAAATCACTATTTTCATGTTCCACTAATGAAATTTGTTGTTACTTCTTCCTGATTCCTTTTTACCTGATAAGACTCCTTATAGTTTGCTTTTAGATCCTGCCTTCTATTCTAAAAGAACCTAAAATACAAGAAAAGTAGAGAGTGAGTGAAGGAGGGAAAGAGAGGGACTTACATAAATCACACTAGTGGTGAAATTGCAGCTGAAATCCATTTCACTGGAAGAAGTGCTCTTCCCACTACAATTTAAGGCCCCTTGGAATGTTTAAGATAAGAGGAGGGGTCATCTCTGTGGCAGTAATCTTCTCTGTCCTAATGTATAGTCTCTGCTTATCTTTTCCATGCTAAAAACCCCACATACAATAATGAGAAGTTTTAAATAAATGTGACAGAGATGCCTGTTTTTGAATCCCTTTTATATTTGGCTACTTTAACCTCTAACATATTCAGTCTACAGATTCATAGAGGCATTTTTTGGAATTGAGAGAAATTCTTCACCTCAGATGTTCATACAGTGCAATTGGATGAAAACACAGTGCCAGACACTAGACTGAGAACTATGACAGAAAGTGTCTGCCCAGAGATAGATGACGTTCTTCAGCTCCAGTGTTGATTGGTTCTTAAAGGAATTGGCTGACTTTTGACTGTCCAGTCTTCAAATGTTTGGAAGGTTTCCACACTCTGAGGAGGGTCCATCAAATCTCTTAGCTGTGAGCTGTGTTGAGTGCCATTACCCACTTTCCCTTGTTCTGAAATACGTCCGAAGAGATGGCTCTTCATCCCCCCCGAGGCCTTTGGACAGCGACCGCGGTGGTCATGCTGACGCTGCTGAGCACCCTGAAGGCTAAGGGCAGGGACTCCCCACGTAAGTGTAGGGCAGCTGCTCTCCAGAACCACCACTGTGGGGCACAGATTCTGAGGGACCCTGTGACTGATGTGTGGGGTTAGTGATCTGCAGATCTGAGGGCTGTGCTGTCTTCTTATTTCCACTTTCAAATAAGGAGGCGAGGATAGTTTGCATTCCATGTGCTCAAGACTGGAGATGTTATACTAGGAAGGAGAAGTGACAGTATGAAATGGATTTGTTAATTTTGAAGGTAGGCTTTTTTCCAAAGAAGATAACTGGATTTGTCACTTGAGAGTCTTCAAGGACTCTGGGTTAGGGAAAAGTAAAGCAGCAGTGGTGTCTGTAAGGTCAGTATATGCAGAGGAGGACTCTGTATTCCTGACGGGGAAGCACACTCTTAGTGTTTCAGTGAAGCCAACTGGGTGACCACAGACAGGGAGGGAGTCCTATCTTCAGATTCCAGTGACTTATGGTCAAATGGAGACTTGAGTAGGAATCAGATGGTGGGTTGAATTCAGGGGAAAAGAGACCATAAATTAGATAAGTAATACATATTGAGTAGCCATTCATTTCAGACTGAGGAGCCATATCCTTATATAAATTCTCCCTTAATCTTCCTAACAATCTTCTGAGTAGGTCTTATGACTCTTTTTACACAATTATGCTTGACAGGAAAATTCTATTAAGTAACCTGACTAAGGTAGAATTCAACTCGACTTTATTTTGAAATCTTGTGCTCTTTTCATGAATAAAATGTATCTTTCTAGCAGAGACATCTCTCTGTGCCCCTTCTCGACACACAGAACAGAAGGAATCTTCTACTGTGGTTGGTTGAGAAAGTCCAAATAACCGTGGTCTGGGAAAGAAGCACTATGCCCAGGTGTTGCCAGAATGTCCTTGTCTGGGCAAACAATCTCAGTGTCAAATTCTGTAACTTTTTGTGGATTTTCCTTGTCATTCTCTTGAACTCGGGCTTATGTGGATACTTACTTGCCTTTGGAGTTTCCAGGAGTTCCACAGGAAATGGTATTTCATGCAGGAAAGTTCTGATCCCTCTAATTACAGGACAGTGTGAATACACCTGGCTGTGTTGGATTCCACGAGTTAGTCCCTGGCCATCACGTAGGGCAGTTCTTCTCTGTCCTACAGGATTGCTATGAGTCAAATAGACTGGAGGGCAACACTCTTTTCTTTTTCTTTCTTTTTCGCCCTCTTTTTGGAATCCCTGGTGGCGTAGTAATTAAGAGATACAACTGCTAACCAAAAGGTCAGCGTTTCAAATCCATCAGGTTTTCCTTGGAAACTCTATGGGACAGTTCTACTCTGTCCTATACTATTGCGATGAATCAGAATTGATTCCACGGCAATGGGTCTGATTAGTTTTTGGACTCCATTACAGGTTCAGGCAGGTAAAGTGGATCTGTGGGTTTGCTCTTCGGAACAGAGTTTTCCTCCCTACCCTTCCCTTTCCTCTAGATTAGAAAGTGATTCCGGAAGGTCTCAGAATTGGGTGCTGGGGCTGGAAGGTAGCCGTCCTGAGGACCCTGGGTTGGGGGTGAGGTGGGTGCTAGGCTTGGCTGTGTTTGGGACCAGAGGGAGCAGTGCCTCACGCTCCTTGTGGCTGGAACCCTAGGTCTCCGGACCCCATTCTAGGTTTAGTCAAGGTGTGCTGGGTCAATAAAACCTGGCCAGGCCCCAGGGTTGGTGTGTTGAGGCGTCGGGCAGAGTCGGAGTTGCGGCTTGACTTGACAGGCGGGTGATCTCCCGCAGAGGATTTCGTGGCCCAGTTTAAGTTCCCGTGTTACTTCACCAACGGGACGGAGCGGGTGCGGCTTGTGCACAGATTCATCTACAACCGGGAGGAGATCGTGCGCTTCGACAGCGACGTGGGGGAGTTCGTGGCGCTGACGCCGCTGGGGCGGCCGGACGCCCCGTACTGGAACGGCCAGAAGGACATCCTGGAGCGGTACCGAGCCTATGTGGACACGGTGTGCAGACACAACTACCGGATTGAGGAGATCTTCACGGTGCAGCGGCGAGGTGAGCGCGGGCTGCCGCCCTCGCGGGGCGCACCCTGGCCAGGGGTCGCGTCTCCAGGAGCCGCTTGGCGCCGCCAGGTGGAGCGAGGGCCGTGGGGTCCGGTCCTGTGACGGGGGGACGTGGACCCAGGTCCCCAGGACGCTGTGGGGCAGGAAGGCAGGGCAGGTGCTGCGGCGGGGCGGGAAGGGGGGAGGGTGGGAGAGAGGAGGGAGGGGTGACCTCGGCCGCCTGGGGCTTTCCTGCGGGGAGGGCGGTGCCGCGCATCCTAACCCGGCCTGCCTGGTGGTGCTGGCTGCTGTCTTTAACCATTAGTTGTGTAAATCTTGCCTTCTGCCTTATGTGTGTTTGTCCGTTAGGTTCCTTCCTCTGCCTAAGCGCTTTCCTCTCCCGGGAGTGCCCCCTTCTCCCCTGTCTCTGGTCCTACGTGAATAATCTCAGCAAGGCCTGTGTTCAGAGCTGTCACCTTTGTGGAGCTTGACAAGCTCAGTTTAGAGGAGGTAAAGCTGCCCTGCAACTTCCCATGACACTTTAAGGCATACTATGTTATTTTTTTTAAATTTTCGTGTGCTTCTGATGAAAGTTTACAAAGCAAATTAGCTTCTAATTACACAATTAGTAACAAGTTGTTTTGAGACAGTGGTTCCCAACCCCCTTTCCACCCTGGGTTTCCAGTGTCCATCCCTCCAGTTTTCCTGTCCTTCTCCCCTTTAATTCTGTGCTGTGTGCCCACTTACTTCCATATACTCGACTGAACTACAGAGCATCCTCGTCACGTGTGTCCAGTCTATGGTGAAGGATGAGCCTCAGGGCTGACTGCAGTGCTGAGTCACAAGGTGTCCAGGGACCAGACTCTTGGGATTTCTTTGTTGCACAACGAAGTCTGTTACTGTTGTTCCTGTTTTATTTTGTTTTGGGGAATTTGTGTTTTGTTTTCTGTTTTTCTCCCTGTCTGTCTGGGGCCCTGTATTGTGATGTCAGTCAGAGCAGTGGGGGTGGTACTTGTTCTGGTCTCAGTCCGGTGGAGGTTGTGACAGTTGTGCTGGTTTAGGCCTTTGGACTAATCTGTCCTTTGTGTCTTGGGTTTTCTTGATTCTCCTTTGCTCCTGCTGGGATGCGACCACTCACAGGCTTTTAGGACCTCAGATGCTTCTCACCACTGCTGGGTATACAGAATTTTCTTCACAGACTATGTATATTTTGACTTTTTGGTTTCAACTCACTATCATGTTGAATTCTGTTTTCTTAACTGACTATTGCTAACCCCAGAATTCTTTGAGGCAAAGGACTTTTGAGCCTTTTTACCAGTGTTATGCCTGGTGTCCCACCCAGTGACTGGCACCGAGTATAAGATCAGCAAATGTTTGTTCAAGAGTGAATAAGTGCATAAATTTCAATCTACCTCTGTCTAAGACAAAACCAAAGGCTGAATAGAGCCCTAAACATTGATGTCATTAATTATTTTTTATGATTTCCTTAATGTTTTACATTTTAAAATGAACTCTTGTTGATGTGGATCCAAGTAATGTAGACTTTGTGAGAGTACAGTCTGGGGACAAGAATCTTTGCTAAGAATGAAAGTGTCACTTGCGAAGTATTGTGGGGCAGATTTTTACTTTCTTAGAAAAGCTAACCCAAGTGGCATAACGCAAAGAGCAGGAGCTTTAGAATAAATAAATTCAAATCATTAAATTACTAAATAAATAGTTATTACGGATATTCCTTGGCCTAGGATTTCCCATTTTTCTCCAGTATACATGTACCTGAGGGATAGAAATTCTGAAAGACAGGCATACTCATTTCATAAGTGCATGTTTCTGTATGGTTACCTTACTAAACGTCTGTATTATGTCATTTAATTTCACAACTGTGTTGTAGGGTGGGACTGATATCACCACTTAAGGATGCTAACATTGGTACACAATGCTCACTTTTTTTTTTTTCCGGCCTTGCATTCCAGTGCCATGCAGTACTTATGTTTTTGCTATTTCCATAAAAATTATCTTAACATTTTTCTTTCAAACTTATGTCCTCTGTTTAATGTATGTATACATTAGGAGTCCATACAGGCATCTGTAATCTCCCACATTACATTCTGATTAGCCTAGGTAAACCTCTGCAAGACTAGATTATTTTCTGACTTCAGAAATGTAAGTAATTCTTAATAGCAAGAGAATAAAAATAGGATTGTTCACTAATAATTGCAGTCATTTTAATTTTAAGAGAAAATTGGACAAAAAAAAAAAAAAAACCAGAAAACCAGAGAATATACTGATTACCAAGGAAATAAAGCACATGTTTACTATATTTTCACATCAATAGGGAGTCCTTGGTGTTCAGTGACTGGAGTGCTCATCTACTGACTAAAAAATGTGATCAATTCAAATCTACCAGCCACTCTGTAGGAGAAAGAGGTGGTCGCCTGCTTTCTTGAAGATTTGCATCCTTGGAAACCCTATGGGGCATTTCTATTCTATTCTACAGAGCTGCTGGGAGTTGGATTCCAACAGAATGGAATTGGGTTTGTCCTCCCTCACCCACATCAAGCCACTCAAGGAGGAGCTGTAAAATGTTTCCAGAGTTAAAGCATCAGAGAAACCAAACCCACTGCTGTCCAGTCTGACTCATAGCACACTTATAGGGCAGAGGAGAATTGCTCCACAGAGTTTCCAAGGAGCACCTGGTGGATTCGAACTGCCGACTTTTTGTTGGCAGCCATAGCACTTATCCACTACGCCAGCAGAGTTTCTGAGTTAAGGAATAGGATATGTAAAATAGGTAGAGAAAGGAGTGTCAAATTTGATAATGAATAGTAATCCGAAAAGATAAAGGAGTCGAGGCTTGAACAAGTATGATGTTTTCTATTAGTGCTATTTGTTTTCAAAGCACCCTACTTTTTCTTTCGAAATGTCTATACTTTTGAAATAACGTATTGATTTGTCTGTCTATGTTATTAGATCTCAAGTTCTACGAAGGCAAGGACCTTGGTTTGTTGTTGCCTTTGGGTCCCCAGCACTTGTCAAATGCATTTTTGTTGAATGAAATAACAATATATCAACTATGAATAAACCACAGTGTAGGTGGCATTTCTGATGTGGAGGCAGAGTTTATGTACTTAGTAACATTTTGTTGTGTGTGAGGAATTCACTACGAAAGGACATTTGAGCTGAGGATGTCCTGAAAGTGGAGAAAGTTGCAGTGCTGACTGAAGCAGTGCAACAGATAGAAATTTCTTGCTCTCAAATCTTGTTCTTGTTACAGGCTAGAATTACAGAGCAGGCTTGCTTTGTGGAAGGGTGAGATGGTCACTGCTGTGCCCTGCTGACCAGAAATAGAAATGTCTATGCACTCAATTGCCAGTCATTGATACTATCCATGGGACCAGTACTGAGGGTCTCCTACCAGGGAACGAGAGTCTTACTGCTGTTGCTGTTGCATGGTATCAAAATTGTTTTTGATTCACAGCAACTGCATATGACAGAGTAGACCTGCCCCATAGGGTTACCTGGCTATAATCGTTATGGAAGATTGCTAGGTCTTTCTTCAGTCTTTCTTTAACCTTTAAGGTAGCAGTGGAGCACTTCTAGACTGCTGTGTTACTTTTCTGTGAGGAAAAGTGGGACTAACTGAAAACAGTGTCTCAATCTTAGAGTGACTTACCAGATGCAACCGTAATGATGGCCTTCAGTAAACTGCCAAACCAAACCGGTTGCTGTCAAATCAATTCTGATGCATGACAACCTCATGTGTTCCAAGTACAACTGCTCCATAGGACCTTCATAGGACTTTCTATGGAGCAGTTGTACTTGAACACATGAGGTGCTGATGGCAAACTGTTTGCTCCACCCAGGACTTCAATAGGCATGAAAGCAAGAGTCCAGGTTTATTATAGTTATTATTTTTAATTGTGTTAATACTGACTTGTGTGCTATAGTAACTCCTAACTCTAGAATGTCTAAATTTTATCAATTAACTAACTCTCATAGAATGATTATTATCTCTTGAGACTCTGAAAAACGAACTAATTCATGTTTTGGAGCTATTACGTAGAGCTCTGATTCTAATCTAAGAGTTGGAATCTGAGAATCTTTCTCCTTTGGTACCAGTTAGAGTCTTATCTCCACAGAGAGGCTGGCTGTGTAGTTTTACATCTCACTCACTGTGCTGTTTTCTTTCTTTCTTTCTTTATTGCGAAGGAGTGAAAGTGTGCAATCTAGTTTAAATTAGCATGCCCACCTATGTGTAGCTCCCCCTGTTCTCCTTGCCTGGCGAAAGCACACTCCTCCTTTCTGTTCTGTGCAAGGCATATCCTCTTAACCATCTCCTGTCCCCCCACCGTCTCCACTCCTCTCTAGCAAGAGGCCAGTAGGACAACATCTTATCGATGCATAGAACCATAAAGTGTACACACTATGTAGTCATTCTGTGTTGCCGAGTCCAATTCATTCCTGTCCGAGAAGTTGACCTCAATAATGATTTATGATCAGAGGCAGCATCAGGTCTAGGGGCCACACCCCCAGGGGAACTGCCAGGCTTTCGGACCATCAGTTGTCTTCTTTTAGTAGGGGTGAACCATTTATTATTCTCTCATTGCCACTGGGACTCAACTTTGTGAGCCCCATCACAGCTGTCACTGAAGGTGGCTGGGCACCATCTGATTCTTCTGGTCACATGTTGATGCAGTCACCCATTCTGGTAGGTCTTTCTGTCTTCTGGATTCTCTTTCCCTCATGTCGTTTTGGTCCTTGGTGATCATCTGTTCCTGTTGAGTTGGGACCATTTGATGTACCTCAGATGGCAGCTTGCTAGATTTTAAGACCCCCGACACTGCTCACCAGTATGAGCTGGAGAAGACTCCTGTGGTGGTCAGGATTATGTCAGTTTGTCTACTCCATACTTGGCTGATGTATTAAGTGGAGGGCAGGGTTTGTGGTGGCTTCCTGCCCCTTGGCTCTCAGCTCTTGACCTTCCACTACTACTGCTGGTCTGCTCACGTAGCCAAGGAGCTCCTGCTCTCTTCTTCCGGCATCTGGTTCCTGGACTTGAGCTAGCAGCTGTTGGATTCATCAGTCCTTACAGTTGGCACTTGAGAATCCTGCTCCCTGACCTGCTGATCCTGGGTTTGCTGGCTTCTGCCGCTCTGTCTCGCCACCAGCTTGGGATCCACCGACCTACCCAACTGGTGATGTAGAACTCTGGTCTCTGACCTGTGGACTTTGGGTTCCTCAGCTTCTGCGGCCACGGGAGACTTGTGCCAGAACTTGGGACATTCAGCTTCTGTGATTGTGTGAGCTATTTCCTGTACCTACATCTATCTATATTATAAATCTTTCCTTCTACCTACATGTGTTACTGGTTTTGCTTCCCTAGAAAACCAAGCCTAAGACAACTCCCTTACCAATAGGCTAGTTTTGCCAGTTGGCTTAGATGTCCCCTGAGAGCATGGTCCCCAGACCCACGCCTCTGCTGCTCTGTCCTTGCCGTATTGAGTTAAGATTGGAAGAGGTTTCAGGTTATGTTGAAGTCCAGTTAAATTGATCTTCTTTCTAATGTGTGCTGTTACTGATTTCACCCAACCAAATTTTTATCACTATTTAATCTATAATCAGCTCTCTCCCTCCCGCCTCCCCCCCGCCCTCCCATCCCTTGCAGCCTTCAAAGAATCTTTTCCCCTGTATGTGAGTCTGTTTTCAAGTCCTTATAGTAGGGGTCTCATACAATATTTTCCCTTGTGCCACTGACTAATTTCACTCAACATAATGTCTTCTAATTGAAAGCAGTTTATGAGATGCTTCCTAAAATCATCATTGTTCTTTATCATTGCATAATGTTCCATTGAGTATATACACCATAGTTTATTTATCCATTGATCTGTTGTTGGGCATCTTGGTTGACTCCGTCTTTTTGCTATCGTGGACTGTGCCGCAATAAACATTTCTGTGCATATATCTGTTCCTATGACTGCCCTTGCATCTGTAGGACATATTCCAAGCAGTGGGATTACTGGGTCAAATGATATGTCTATTTCCAGCTTTTTAAGGAAGCACCAGACTGCTTTCCAAAGAGGTTGTACCGTTTTGCAATCTCACTATGCTGTTTTCTGTCTTTTACTTTCCTTAGTGCAGCCTGAAGTGACCATCTCTCCAGCCAAGACGGAGACCCTAAACCACCACAACCTGCTGGTCTGCTCTGTGACAGGTTTCTATCCAGGCCAAGTCAAAGTCCGGTGGTTCCGGAATGAACAGGAGGAGACAGCTGGTGTTGTTTCTACACCCCTCATTAGAAATGGGGACTGGACCTTCCAGATCCTTGTGATGCTGGAAATGACTCCCCAGCGTGGAGATGTCTACACATGCCGTGTAGAGCACCCAAGCCTCCAGAGCCCCGTGACAGTGGAATGGCGTAAGAGGCAGTTTCTTTCCTTTCACTGTGTGACCCATAAGACAGGACAGAGCTCCCTCTTGTCTACCCCATACTTCTCATCCGGATGGCACTACTGAGCTGGGAATCTCAGGTGATTAGAATATCTGTACCCCACGTCCAGAGAATCCGGGTCGCACTGTCTTTCAAGGTATACAGTGTGGTCCTGCCACTCAGCCATGATACTGTGCAGGGATTGAGTACCATGAGTGGTTACTGGGTCCTTAGGATCCAAGGACATGGATGAATCCCTGAGGAGCAGGGGTTTGCTTCCTTCCTTCTCCCTCACTGGAAACCCTGGTGGTGTAGTCAGTTAAGTGCTACATCTACTAACTGAAAGGTCAGCAGTTCACATCCGCCAGGCACTCCTTGGAAAGTCTATGGGGCAGTTCTACTCTGACCTCTAAAGTTGCTTTGAGTCGGACCCGACTCGATGGCAGCGTGTTTTTTTCTCTGTCACTCACCCCCTGTACCCAGCATCTGCGGCCTCGGGCCTCCCTCCCCTAGGTGTGGTCACAGTGGAGAGTGAGACCTCCCTGGCACCTCAACCTCCTGTACTGTTGTTTTTATTTACTGATTCATTTTTTTCCTGTTACTTCCGAAATGGGACACTATGGGATATGAAGACAAACAGTGACCATCAGGCCTCTGCTTTCCAGGGGCACAATCTGAATCTGCTAAGAGCAAGATGCTGAGTGGTGTTGGAGGCTTTGTGCTGGGGCTGGTCTTCCTGGGGCTCGGCCTCATTGTCCATCACAGGAGCCATAAAGGTAAGGAGCTCTGCGGGGGACCCAGGAAGCTGGACTGTGTCTGAGACCCTGTGCTCAGGGAGGCCTCTGCTGGGGGTGTAACTCTTATTCCTGATGCTGAAGGGAAAGAGGTTGTGGCGGTGGTGGAAAGAGATGGAGAACCCAGAGGAAACATTGGAATCTGAGCTTGCTGGTTGAAATGTCGCTTGACCAGAGAGCTGAGCCAGTGGGGTTTATCCCGAGGACTTCCTTACAATTCACCACCATCTCACTGGCTCCTCTCTAAAGGTTCTTCCACTGAGAGGGTCAGATCCTCAGCTTCATTTTGGTGACTGTTTAACTCTAAGATTTTTAGCTTAAGGCAGTTAATTCCACACGGTAAATAAGTGGCAGAGGGAACAGCCTTCGGGGAGACTCAGACAATTTTTTTTGGTAACAAGACTTTTTCCTGTAACTTTCTTCCCTAGGACCTCCTGGGCCTGCACCAACAGGTAACACATCTTCTCTGATCCAGTGGGGGTCAGGGCGGCAGCTACAGAGGGAAGGGCGTAAGGTCACTGAGTGCACCTGGACTCAATGATCCTGCTTCCCTTCTACAGGACCGTAAAAATTAAGTCAGAAGTTTACCCAGTTTGTATAGGAAGTTCCGGATGTTGGTCCTTAGAACCAAGTCCAAACTTGGATGATTTAGTTTTAATGAAATTTGGAACCAGAGTCTTCTCTCAGATGTTAAACAGGGGGTGTTAACCCAAGTTGTGCCATATGTTGGTGACTACTGCCCAGTAGCCTTCAATCATTGACTGAAAGAGGCTACTGGTGGTGAACAGAAGGTAAGTCATTATTCAATTTGCTAACGAGATTGAGGAGTTATTCCATCAACCTGCATATTATCCAGAAGGGTAACAGTTGCATCCCACCCCCCACATCTAAGATGTCTTGTTAACGTGAAGTTCTGTGTTCTGTGTTCACTTTAACTGATTTCCCTTAACACAGACATTGAGGTGGTTGTGGATAATAACATACTGAACCTAAATTTTCTCTTCCTAATGCGGCAGGGGCACCCAGGGGAGGGCAGAAGATGTGTGTTCTTCAGGCACCTGTGTTCTAATCATTTTCCCTGTGTCTTCTGCAGGGCTCATGGACTGACTCCTGAGGATGTTTTGACTGGGTTTATTTGTGTTCTTGTGTAATTCATGCCTCATCCTTGCTTAGAATTCCAGCGCCCCCTGTCTGCGTGGTCCTCTTATGGGATCTGAGTCCTGCAGTGGTTTTGGACACAGCTACCAGGTCATCTCCTTGACCCCTGCCCAGGGACTGTGACTCTGGTTCTCACACTAACCTTGGAGCCTTTACTGTGTGTGCTGACAGCTTCATCAGTGCAAGCTCCAAGGGTATCCCTGTTCCTGTTCCCCTCACAGACTGCTGAAGAGATACACAGTGAACCCATTTAACTGACTATATGGCTTTTTTCAGAGTCGAACATACTTATGAATTTCTTGTACTCTGACCGTCCTTAACTGAGCAGAGGCAGAAAACTACTGCAGGATGGAGGGAATCTATTGTGAGATGACCCGGACCATTGCTGTGGAGTCCATTCTCACTCATACTGATCCTGCAGCATAGAGTAGAACTACTCCATAGGGTTTCCAAGGAGTGCCTGGAGGATTTCAACTGCTGACCTTTTAGATAGCAGCCAACCTCTTAACCACTGTGCCTGAAGGGCTCCACGGGATAACCCAGCCAGCCTCACAGCCTGTGGCCGGAAGGAGATGCTGCTCCTTGAGAGGAGGCTGGAAACATCATGGCTTCCTTGCAAGGGTGGTCAGAAGACATAGAAAATCAATATTTCTGTCCTGCAGGGTTCTTTAGAATCGATAATCAGTGCAGTGGCTTTAGGGTGTCGCAGCCTCTCTTCTAGTTTGTTAAGTGTCGTCCAAGTAAACATGGTGGAATAGTTAGGAGGAAGATAGAGTGATTTCCGGTGTCACAGAGAACCAGGTGTATGTTTAACAGCCATCTTGTGAAATCACATCAGTTGAGGTCTATTTTTATTTTTGAGAAAGTGTAACAAGCAATAAGACTCTAATTCTTGATGCAAAATGATAGAAACCCAACTCAAACTTATTTTGTTCCTATCACAGGAAAGTCTAAGGATCAGGTTGATTTCAGAAATGACTCAATTCAGGTACTCAGTGCAGTCTTCTCCTTTCTTTCTGCTAGGTCTCTGTCTGTGCACCGTTCTTTCTCCATGTGTAATTCTCTAGTGTCTCTGTGGATATTTTTGTGTCTTTCTCTGTCTCTGCTCCTTTCTCAGTATTTTATGTACTTTTTCTCTGTTTTTCTTTCTGCTTCTCAGCATTTTCTGTCTCTCTATTTCTCATTATCTTACATCTTACCCCGGATTCTGTGTGTACGTGTTGCTCTTTGCTGTGTGTCTCCGTAGCGTCTGCCAGGATTTGCACAATTTTAAGGAAGATTTGGATTGGTCAAGTCTGGGCGACATTCATACCTCTCGAAAACCATTACCATGGGATACAGGCAGCTGACCATCTGTCCCAAGCCCATGTACTAATTTGCAGTAGACTTTCCAGATCGTCCTGGTGCTGGTAATGACTCCCCAGTATGAATCTGTCTATCTCTGTTGTGAAAGCACCCCCGTCTTCAAAGCTCTCTCCCAGTGGAGTGGCACCAGGTAGAATTCATTTCCTTTCATCATGAGCCTCTCGAGGCAGGCAGAGGGAGTTCACACACATGCATACCATGACTGCTCTGACATAGACCCAGCCCTGAAAGCTAGTATCCAACTCAGTGTCTTAATTTCACTATTAAGATAAGTGGGTGGAGGTCTATCTCTGAGGTTATTGAAGGACATAACCCTTGAGAAGCAGTCATCCCCCTTCTGTCTTCCCCGTCACCTGTCTGCTGGGACTGAGGAGCCACTGGAAGGTTCTTCCCTCTCATGGAGGAGATCAGAACAGAGAGCTAGATTTCCTTGTGACTCCTGTTTCCACAGGTGGAACTGCAGGTCATTAGAAAGGAGCATTATAGATGTAGCAACAGATGTTGATACTTGGGCTTCTGCTCGTTAAGGTTATAATCCCAATTTTCCCTGAGAAAGACACTGAGCAAAGTCAGAGGTTTTGTCCTCCTTCGTGTGCTGTCATCCACTCTAGGAGTCCAAAGTGTGTGACACTCTTGAGGGAATAGAGAAAATGTGTGTTGGATTGTCCAGGAAGCCTTCTACCCTTAAATGTATCTCTTGACTTCTGATCTTGCAATGAAAGGCGGATTGAACCAGACACAGACTTTAATGAACATTGAAATCTCATTTTCCTAGCTGAAGCACAAGCATTCTCATAGGGGTGAGTGGTGGAAAATATTTTAGGACTGTCTTTGTTCCGCATTGTCACATTTGCCTAGTGCCAGCGATTCTCTCTTAATTAGAGGATCAGTGTCTCCCCTTCCTTCCAGTGACAGATTCTTTCATAAAAACAGTTTTAACACTCAATTATCAGTGATTAAGGCAATTTTAAGTTGGTAATAAAATAAACAAACATAGCATTTTCGAACAGGTTTGATAATAATAACATCTGAGTTTTGTAGGTATGCGAATTGGAGATAACTGTATGAATGTGCAGTCATTGCCGACCGTGGTGCTCCCCAACTTTCTGGAAGTCTTCTACATGTCCCAGCCTTACTTGCTGTTAGGTTGGAGCCTTGTGAGTCATAGTAGCCAGTGGAACTCAAATCTGAGTGTAAGCTTTAGCTGCTTTGTCTTCTCTGCTGCAGAAAACCTGTAAGCCATTGCTGACGTGATGGTGTAAAAGACGTTGGAAACTTTATTACTTAAGTTAGGTGAATGGCCATAGAATAAAGCCCTAAAAAGGGGCTCAGGAACAATTGGGGTAAACCACAGAAATTCAACTTTTGCTGAAGTTTTACATATTATTGCAACGCTGTCTTGCCTTCTCTTGACTAGGATGAAATGTTTAGCTAAAGGAAGAGAGTTCACAAATTAATAGAGTGAGTCAGTTAATGGAAGTTAGAAGGCTATGCAGTTTTCTGAACATTGATTTGTTTCCTTCCACCTGGGCATACATGTATTTCCAATGACTAGAACAATCTTTCTATAGTGGATATTGTCCTGTTCAGCGTAAAATCTCCTACCCAGGGATAATTTCTTAACTAGATGCTAGGAATGTTGCTGACCAACAGCTGAAGGAACTACCCTCTTATAGCCGAAGACAGCCCTCTCACTCAATTTTACCTTATTTCCCAGGAACAATTCACTTTCAATAGCTGGTCAATGATTCTGAGACTTGCCGTAATTTAGGACAACTCTCAGGAACTTTTGCAGCTTCTAAACTCCGAGTGTGCTTTTTCCCCCTACCCTACAGGTGTAAGTCCCCAAATCACTTTTAATACAATCCCTGAATGCCGATCTCTGTCTCAGCATTCCCTGCGATCACTTGATTTTTACAATAGCTGCACTTGGCTTCACTGGCTGGTATATGGAAATTCTCTAAGTATACATTTTTGCTACATGAATGAAGGAGAGCATCAGTTTAGAATTTTACTGGTGGTAGGAGTGCTGTTCTAAGGACTATCAGTTTGCTATATTTTAAAAGGACATAGAGGTCACAGAATTTTCCGGTTTCTAATTACTAACCCTTCCACTAGAGACTAAGCAAACTTCTGCCACTGTGAAAGAAGGCTCACGAGATGCAGGCTGTTAGTTTTCAAACAGAAAGAGCTCTGATCATCTGTGAAGTTTAACTACCTCTGTATCATATTTGGACAATTTTTCCCTATACAGCAGTCACTTTTGCAGGCTTTATCGAAATCCACTCATCTGTGACAATAAACCTCAAAATCTCAGACTGGCAGAGTTGTGAGATTTTGTATTACATATGGCTAGATCTTTGTTATAGATCAGTGTTTCATCTAAGCATGTACTGTCCATCACACCTAGGAGTTCACATGAGTCTAGGGGGTGTAAGCAACAGTAATGTGTGTCCAGTCGGATGACCCTGTGTCTTAGATTCAGTTCTCTAGAGAAGCAAGGTCAATATACATGTATTTATGTATGTATATGTATATAGACATAGACATGTGTATATACATATACATGCATACACATATGTACTTGAAGAAAATAGCTCACAGAATCATTGGTGCTGCAAGGCCTAAATCTGTGTGTCAGGTGGCAGGCTGCTGGCTCACAGAATTGCAAGGGCTGGTGAATCCAGACTCTGCAGGTCAGGCAGTAGGCTGTGCCTTCCTCACTGCCTGAGAACCAGAAGCTAGCAGTGAAAACAAGGCAGGGTCCAAAAAAAGTCAGTTTGGACAGAACGTTCTTTTACATCTCAGATGCAGGTGCACAGCCCCAAGGCCACTCCTCTTCCAACTGATTGGCTGCTCACATCAGATCACACAATGGGAGGCTATCACTTAGTGTCTGCGAAACTACTGAGACTCATAGCTTAGTGAAGATGCCACATACTTTAGAGAATACAGTCTAACCCTTGTCACAGCAGCCAATGTGGTCACTTCTTTTTTTTACTTGTTGAGCCAGAAGCGTGAGGGGTCCAAAGAGATTGGATGGCATTCTAAACTTCCATACTTGCATCTAACATGATTCAGTTAAAATGTGTACTGCAAAAGCACACAATCCCCAATCACATCTCAAAGGAGGGTCAACAATTAAGTCCATGGATTTAGTTGTTCTAGGTGCTGCATACCTCACTCTGAATATCACTCTGAATATCGCCTTTGAAATACTCCTCTTGGGAAGCTATGCACTATGCCAGCACCTAGTTTACCCCTCCAAGCACTTTTGCAAGTCTTTCTGGAATGGCGATTGTTCACAGTGCTTTGGTTGCAAGTTTGCAAACTTAATTGTATAGCTGCTTGTGTGGGAGTTTTTAGCCAGTAAGCAGATAGCTATATTGGAATGCCCTCCCTACTCACCTGATCTGACCCCCAATGACTTTCTTCTTTACCTGAAGATAAAGGAAATATTGAAAGGAAGATATTTTAGTGATGTTTTGGACACTGAGGGTAATATGATGACAGTTTTGAAGGCCATTCCAGAAAAAGAGATCCAAAATTGCTTTCAAGGGTGGGCTAGGTGCTGGCATCGGTGCATAGCTTCCCAATGAGAGTACTTCAAAGGTGACCATAGTGATATTCAGCAATGAGGTATGTAGCACTTTTCCTAAGATGAGTTCATGAACCTAAATGTCAGAGCTCTTGTTTTACGCTGAGTAGTGGGATAAAAGGGGAAAGGAAACAAAGATATTTACTATCTATTCATATCTGTGTGAATCCATGTATAACAAAACCAGGAAGAAGTACTCATAATAGTTACAATGTTCATTTCTGCAATTAGTCACTTGGTGGATGGTACTTTTAGAACTACTTTTTTCCACCACTGATTCTGTGCTCACATCACCCTCAGTAAGTATCTTTGTTGGTCATGGTTCTTTCAGTGATGAGATGACCCAAAACTTCATTCCTGAAAGGTCTGGGCCATTAGTAGTAATGTTAGAATTAGGTTGCTGTCATTTTCCATTGATCTCATTCCAGAGAATGCAAGTACCAACATGCATTGTTCCAGACATACTGTTCTTTACTTTCATTATGTAATGTCAATCCAGTTTCCCATAGACGTATCAATATGCGTCACACCAGTAGTCACTATCAGTCACACCAGCCAGTTGCTTTGCCTGTTGAGCCAGAGGCTTGAGGAGTCCAAAGAGACTGGGTGGGATTCTAAACTTCCAGTTCAGTGGAATTACTGCTGTGTCTTCCGGTAGGAATATTTCTCCACTTGGAACTAAGGCCTCTAGAGCTACAGAGTCTAAGATTTCAGACACAGGAAGAAAAAAAATTTCTAGGGGTAATAGTGAATGGCATCACTCCCATTTTCATCCCGTGATTCCTAGATGCATGAAATCTGGCTATGGCAGAAATGGTACCGTATAGTAGATTCTGGCTTTAGTGCATACAGAATCTCCTGGAGAACATTGTCCCGGACTCTCTAGGAATGCAAAGTGTTATCACATTGATGTAGCTGTAAATTTTTTTTCTTTAAAAGCCAATCCCACAGTTCAATCATTTTAGCTGCATCAAGATGATGGTGGAACGTGGTAAGACCCATAAATTCCATGACGGTAGGTCCAGTGCCTTACTCTACTTACTGTCAATTCTAAGGTGGCTGAATTTTTACTTGGTGAATTTCCTATCCTCTGGCACACAAATGTGCTACTGATAAGTCTAGAGTCATTGATACTTCTTCTTCATAGGTCTGATCAGCATAATGTCATTCATGTAGCCGAGCAGGGTGATATCTCAAAGAAGGGAAAGGAGAATAAGTTCTCTGAGGGCTAAATTGTGACATAGGGCTGGAGAGATGATGTCACTCTGTGTGGAACACTGAAGGCATACTGGTGGCTTCACTAGCTGTCTTAGGTTGGGTTCTCTATAGAAACAATCCCAGTAAAGTATACTTTATATATAGTATATAGAGAGAGAAGAAAATGGCTCACATGATTGTACAGACTACAACGTACTCCTTCGGCCAGGATAGAGGCTTCTCTTGATTCATGTAGACACAGGGGCTGGGGAACCAAGCTCAGCAGGTCAGACACTAGGGCACTTGCTCACACTCTGTGAAGGTCAACGAGTTCCATGATCAGTGGGTAAGTTGCTAGCTCAGGGTATGAGAAGCAGAGGTCAGACAAACAGGAGGCAGTTTCAGGATCCACTTATATTCAGATGCAGGCTGCAGGCCACATGTGCAAGGAAGCTCCCTTTCAGTTGATTGGCTACTCAACAGCAGATTCCGTCATAATCACAAATAAGCATTGAAAATTGTGGCCCAGTCAAGTTGACACATAATCTTGACCATAACGCTAGCCAAAGGCAAACTGCTTCTGGTAGTCCTGCAAAATAGATAAGGAAGAAAAGGAATTGGCCAGATCAATGACTGCATACCAGATGCCAGGAGACATATGAATTTCTTCAAGCAAGAGACTACATCTGGAACAGCAGTTGCAATTGAAATTATAACTTGATCAAATTTACAGTAATCGACGGTCATTTGCCAAGATCAACTGTCTCTTTGTACAGACCAAATAGTTGAAATGAATGAGGAAGTGCTGTGAATCACTACCCCTGCCTTCATTTCTTCAGGTCCCTGCTGATGGCAGTAATCTCTGCAGTCACTCTAGGAATGCAGACTTGCTTCTGGTTTACTGTTTTCCTAGGTAGTGACAGTTATAAATGCTTCCACCTGGCCCTTCCTACCGTGATATCCCTTACTCCACATGTCAAGGACTCAGTGTGGGAATTCTGCCAGTGGCTGAGTATACCTGTTCCAGTCATGCGTACTGTAACTGGGGAAATGACTACAGGATGGGTTCACGGACCCACTGGACCCACTGTGAGACAGTCTTGAGCTAAGACTCAATTTATAACCTTACTTCCACATGCTACTGTTCTGACTAGTGGGGCACAGTGATGTTTTGTGTCTCCTGCAATCAGTGTTAGTTTAAAGCTGGTGTCTAGTAATCCTGAAAAGACTGATTATTTCTTTTAAGCAATTTCTCTGGGCACATTGGTAGAGCTAGATTCATCAACCAGTAGAAGAGCAGAACTGAGCACCTTGAGAACCAGGCTAACTGGAGGAGTGGGGTGTCTCCAAGCATTTATTAGGAGAGCTAAAAGAGCTTCAAAGATCTGCCCAAGCAGGACAGTGACCAAGCACCCAAACAGACCTGATGCACCAATGAAGCAAAGATCAGTGAGAGGCCTGCCCAAGGCACAGCTGAGAAGAGGCTATAATTATTGAAGTTCTGTATCGTGGACATTCCTGAACCTGAATAGTAACCTATTCCTTTCTTAATAAATCCCATAACAGTGAGTGTGTTCTGTGAGTTTACTGTGGTCATGAAATGAATTGTGAAACCCAATAGAAAAATACACAGTGCCGTGAAAGGTAAGGTTGGTGTTTGAACTGGTAAAAAGTTTGAAGAGAAGAGGCATCTCATAAGTCTTCCTCACAGGAATCGTCCTTGGGATAGTGATCTTAGTTTTCCTTCCCCCTTGTGAAGTTAGAGGAGGTCAGATACTACTGGCATGCTATTCTTACAGTAATATACCTTTACACTTGTCACATTTTTCTTATTATGATTGAAAATGTACGTTCCCATGTAAATTTGCATGCCCACCTATATGCAGCTCCCACTGCTCTCCCTGTCTGATGACAGCACACTCTTCCTCTCCGCTCCATACATGTCTATCCTTCCAACCATCTCCTATCCTCTCCTCTCTACCCACTCCCCTGCCTCCAGTAAGAGGTCAACAGGGCAACATCTTATAGATGCATACAACCATAAGGTGCACACATGGTATAGTCACTCTGTGTCACAAAGTCCAATCCATTCCTGTCTGAAGAGTTGACCTCCATTCTGATTTATGGACAGGGGCAGCTTCAGGGCCAGGGGGCATTCTCGCAGGGGAACTCCAAGGTCCCTGGGCCATCAATTGCTGTCTTTTAGTGGAGATCTCAAGGTGCACCCCTTTTTATTCTTGTGTTGCCTGTGAGACTCAACTTTGTGAGCTCCATCGCAGCTATCACTGGTGGTGGCCGGGCACCATGCGGTTCTTGCAGTCACAAGTCAATGTAGTCACCCACTCAGGTGGATCTGTCTTCTGGGTTCTCTTTCTCCCATGTCGTTTTGGTCCCTGGTGATCATCCATTCCTGTTGAGTTGGGACGGGACCATTTGCTGTATTCTCAGATGGCAGATTGGCACCTTTTAAGACCTCAGATACAACTCACCAATGTGGGGTGCCTAAGGCTCTCTTAACCAAACACTAGTTGTGTCAATTGGCCTCGATTTCCCCTTAGAGCATGATCCCCAGCCCCCTTACCCAGAGACGTTGTCCTTGCAATATTGAGTTAAGATGGGAGGACTAATCATGTGATGTTGAAGTCCAGTTAATACTGATCTTCTTTCTAGTGTGTGCTGTCACAGATTTCATCAAGTGTCACATTTTATACTTTGCCTCTTGAAGTTTGCTGGGACTTAAGTCTAGCTGTATGTCTAGATGCAAAAAACCCCAAAAAACAAAAAACAAAAACAAAGGTGGTAGGAGTGAGTCCTGGGAACATTTATCAATATTCTGGAAGACATCTGACTCAAGTCATGCCCCATCATCTTAGGTAATGTCTCCAACAAAGCTTCTTCAGACACAGCTTGGTTAATCTTATTATATGGGGATAGAAAGAATAATGGTTTTCCTGGGGAGGCTAGCTTAGCAGACAAACCATGAGTAATCTCAGATGAGAGTGAGAAGTTTGGTTCTGTTGACAAACTGATTGCCACAGAATTTAGGGGCTCACTATCTCAGCTTCCTTAATATTTGTCCATACATCCCCATTCCAACATACAGTATCCCATTTCTTCCCTGTCAGTGTCCTCACTGTAGCTTCAGATTCCATTCAAGGCTGGGAATTTAAGTGACAATTAAACTAAGCCACTCTTAGGATAATACTCTGGGTTTGATGTTTGGCAAAATGACCTCTGTTACTGTATGACATAAGGCTTTCTTTCAGGTTGGAAGTGGTCAGTTTCAGGTCTTTCAGGCATGACGTGAGCTGCAACTCTAAAGCCCTGAGCTCTTCCTCCTTCTGCTTATTTTTTTTCCTTTTACCACTTTGTCTAGAGACAGCAGGATCAAGCAATAAGCCTTCCTATACTTGGCAGTTTGTCTGAAATGTTGAAGAGTATCAGGTCTATGAGCATCCCTAGCCTTGTTTCTCACAAACACTTGATCTAAAGGTGGTAATGGCTTATGTATTTCTACTGCCAGCACACACCACAGGTTGGCACCTCATCACTGCTGCAGTTAGGATCGTTAGTGTCTTTAGCCAGACTTGAGAACCAATTCATGAAACTTATTCTTATGATTTTAGTCCTTTAGAACTACTGTAGGTAACAAATGTCTTAGTTTAGATTCTCTAGAGGAGCAAAACCAGTGAAGATTTGCTTCAAGGAAATGATCCACAACTGTGGGCATTGCAAGTCCCAAATCCATGGGTTAGGTAGCAGGCTACTGGCTTCCTTAGGACCCAAGAACTGGGCACAAGCAATGTCAAGAGTGCAGGGTCAAAAACAGAGTGAGATTTATCAGAGTATTTGTTTATGTCATGGATACAGGCCACACTCTAAAGGAAACTCCTAACAAAATGGTCTTCCTTTACTAATTCGCTGCTTGTCTTAGTCATCTAGTGCTGCTATGACAGAAATAACACAAGTGGATGGCATTAACAATGAGAAATTCATCTTCTCAAACAAAATTATACTAAAAGATCCAAAATCAGGGCATCAGCTCATGGGGAATACTTTCTCTGTGGTCTCTGCAGGAAGGTCCTTGTTGCCAATCTTCCTCTGGACTGGAAGCTTCTGAGGTGCAGTGTCCCTGAATTCAAAGGGTGGGCTTTGCTCCCACCACAGCTTCTATCTTGATGGTAGGAAGTTCCCAACCGTCTGCTTGCTTCTCATTCCTTTATATCCCCAGAGACTGTCTCCAGGCACCATACTGTCCTGGAGATTGAGTCCTGCCTCAGTACCACAACCGCTGCCCATCCTCCCTCGTTAACGTCATCAAAACCTAAACCAAACCCACTGCCGTCTAATCATTCCTACTCATAGGGAACTTATAGGACAGAGTAGAAATAGTCTGTAGAGTTTTCAAGGACAGCCTGGCAGATTCAAACTGCTGACCTTGTGGTTAGCAGAGGTAGTGCTCAACCACTATGCCAACATGGTTTCTGATTCACACTTTAGAGGCAGGATTTAAACATATAGGGATATCACACAATCCTAGGAAGCATGTTATAGTCAAATGGCTACACACATCTTTGGGGGACACAATTCAATCCATGACAGCTGGGAGGTGATCACACAGTGTCTCCCACAACACTGAGAGTCATAGCCTAGCGAAGTTGACACACAATATTAACTATCCCACTCTGGGTACACATGACAACACACTCTATGTAGAAGTGCACTTAATAATATGGATGTGCCTTTTTCTTACATAAAGAAAAGTCTATAAGAAAGATGTGTTCCAGTGCAGAATATCAGGGCTCTGACTCTACTCAGTGATTTTGTCAATCTAGTTTCTCTCATAACCTTAAGATTGCTGCAGCAGCTCTAGGTGTCCCATCCTCACCCAAAGCAGTCTAGAAACATGAACTCTTAACAAGGATGAAAATCTTCTCCAAAATATGTGATGCAGGTTCTTCTTTCCCTCAATCGCTAAAATATCATAGTTTGCCTAATCTAAAACCCTTACTTTTAAAGAAGAATAATTAATAACGATGGTGTTAAGTTATAAAATTTACTCTGTGGAATAAAGTTAACCTCTTCTGAAGATTATGGCTAAGTGGAAGAAGGAAATACCTTAAAGAACTTTAAGTTCTCACTGAAATGATGACTACTAACGACTGGTATCAAGGTGTCAAAGTGTATTGCGCAGCCCAAGAATGCAGTATTTTAAGTTCCATTTCAAAAATGGTCTTCATTTACCCTTTCTGCAACTGAGTGCGTTTTGGAGATTCAAATCAGTTTATAGCTCGACTTCCCAGTGTTGTCCAAAGTTGGAGAATGAGGGGAAGTTTTCTCATCCTAGCTGTAATTTTACTTCCTTTGGTTTTCTTTAAAAGAAAATTCAACATAAGTAATTCACGACTATTTCCTCCTAGTTAAAAAACAGCTTTATAGACAAAGGCAGTTTTCTTTCTTCCTCCTCAGTGATGTGGTTTTCCCTCTTCCTTTACATATATAATTTATTTTCAGTTTAGAGTGAAAATCCTGTCTATCTTTATGCATATTCATGGATAGCATATGTGTTGTGTGTGTTAAACATTATTTGCAGTCTGTTGATATTATTTAGTAGTTTGCTTTTGTCAGTGAACAATGTGATTGAGAAATACTTCCATGATGCCACATATGAAATTACAATTTATTGTTAAATTATTTTACAGCTGCATAGTATTCCACTGTTGGATCTCACATTTTATTTAGTGATTCAGTATGTTTGGCATCATTTTAAATGATTCTTCTATAAGTCACTCTTATACTTAAAATGTACTTATTTTGTGTTTTCTTTCCCTAATTATGGCCAGCATCTGCTCTTTCCATCCTTTTCCTTTATACTTCCAATTGCCAAATGCAAGTTATATGTACTTTTGTATTGTCAAAGCTGAAAATATTGACGTTCTTCTGTAACAATAATTGCCTGCTGGCTTTTCTGACAGTGTCATTGTTAAGAGTTGAAAAAACCAAAAGAATAGACAGTTGTTTATAAGTTTGTAAATATCATTTATGTAGCCAGGTTTTCTGAGCATGTCACAGAGCTGTCCTAGCAGAATCCCCTCATCAGTGATGCCCTGGGTTTCTTAAATGCACTGTTTTTAGATCGTCTGCCTTCCTAGTCCTCCTATTTCTTTATTAAACTGGACTAGGTCCTTGTCATGGATTGAATGTGTTCCCTAAAACATCTGTGACAATTTGGCTGTGCCATAATTCTGGTATTCTGTGATGTTCCTCCGTATTGGAATTCCTGCCTCTATGATGTTAATAAGGGTGGCCAGGCAGCAGTTGTGTTGGTAGAGCAAGATTCCAGGTGTAAGTTTGTTTTTTGACTTGAGGCCATCTCTTGAGCCATAGAGGGAAAAATCTGGCAGAGAGGTTTGGGAACTCACACCATCAAAAAAGCAGCACTGGAAGAAAAGTGTGAGGTTCCCATGCCAAGATGTTCCCTGAACAAAAACTGATGCAACACCAGGATTTTCCTCTTGAGTCAACAAGGGAAATGTCTTCCCCTAGAGTCGACATCCTGAATTTGGACTTGTAGTGTAACAGATTGTGTAAGAATGAACTTTCCTTTGTTAAAGCCATCCATCCACCTTTTGGTATTTCTGTTCAAGCAGCACCAGTTGACTAAAACAGTCCTTAAATTAGTTTCTGTTCTTTTCTTTCGATTGCACACTTGGCTAGTAAAGTTTATTGCTTGGTACTTGGTATATTTCTTGCTATTATTATTGTTTTTTTTTTTTCAGGAACAGACTAAGAGGATGAATCTGCCAGCCACAAACAATGCTACTTCACATCTTATCCTCGTTGGTTACAGAGTTTAATATTTAAGGAGGTGTTGGGGTTTCAGTGGAAACCCTGGTGGTGTAGTGGTTAAGTGCTGTGTCTGCTGTTCAAAGGTCGGCTGTTCAGATGCTCCAGGTGCTCCTTGGAAACTCCATGGGGCTGTTCTAGTCTGTCCATGGGGTCTGTATGAGACAAAATGGACCGGATGGCAGTGGGTTTGCTTTGGGGTGGGGTTTCAGTGAAGCACAACTTCTGTAGATACTTTTTTTAAAGTAGTATCCCATATTTCATTAGGCCCTGGTTTAGTTACCACTTCCTTAGCCAGGACAGCCCTCCCTTCCTGCGTGAGCCTGGTATGTGATAAAGAATTCTCTCTGTGGTAACTCCCTTATTATTCTTCTTCTCATCCTGGGTGTCTGAGCTACATGTTTTTTTGTACTGATGTCTGACATCTTTTTCAATCTCTTACGTGAATTTTTCATTCATAGAGTAATTTAGATTAATCTTCTCCAGTATAATAATTTCCGACAATCACGAAGAATATCCAAAAAACCTGCTGCTGTTTGGTTGATCGTTACTGACAGCAACCCTACAGGACATAGTAAAAATGCCCCATAGGATTTCCAAGGAGTCTCTGTTCGATCTGAACCACCGAACTTTTAGATTAGCAGTCACAGATCTTAACCACTACACCACCCAGATTTCCAAGAATGTACCAACATACAATTTGGAAAAAATCTTTGTTACAAGACCACAGTCTCAATACTCTGATAGAAACCCATTGTAACTGGGAAGGGGAATAAGGCTAAGAAAGAAGATTTCCTGGGACTGGGAAAAGAGAGAGAGGAAGAGATGAAAGGCCTAGTGTTAAGTCTGGAAGAATTTCAGAACTCTTGTGTAAGACAATAGTGCTGACATCCAAGACCACAAGTGTGAAGCTTTATCAGAACATCAGAGAACATCTCCATCCCACACCCCTTCACCATTTCAGCAAGCACTGAGTGAATACCACAGTCAAAAATAGCTGGAAGAGCTAGAGAAGACAGTGTCTTTCTCGGGAACGGTATAAAGGAAAGACAGAAAGCTAAGCTGGAAACAAACACAAGGTATCACCAGAGGAATTTAAAGCAGTTGACACGTGGAGGGTGTTTTAGTCAGCTAGTGCTGCTCTGACAGAAATATCAGAGAGTGGATGACTTTAAAATGGAAGGTTTATTCTTACACAGTGCAGTAGGCTACCCGTCCAAATTCAGGCTATGTGTTCTAGGGAGGATTTCCCCCTTGTTGGCTCTGGAGGAAGTCCTTGTGTTGCCTCAGTCTTTGATCAGGGAGCATCTTGGTACAAGAAACTTAGGTCTGAAGGACACCCTCTTCTCCCAGTGCCCCTTTCTTCGTGGTGTGAGGTTCCTAATTGTCTACTTGCTTCACTTTCCTTTAGTCTCTTATAGGATGAAAGGGTGAAGGGTGATGTAAGCCATGCTCCATGGTAACTCCTTTTGCAGTGGAGCAGAGAGGTGGTCTTATGAAAGAATTTACAGTCTCACCCTAGTCTTTTAACATATAGCACAGGAAAATCACAAAATGTAGGACAATCATAAAATATTAGGAATCATGACCCAGCCACATGGCTACACACAATTTTGGGGGGAAGTAATTAAATCCATGGCACCCCACCCTTTGGTATCCCCAAAATCACATCTTTGAAATATGTAACAGATTCATCCCATCATAGCAAAATCATGTCCGTCACATATGACAGAAGTCTTAAATCAATTCCAAGTCCAAAATTCAAAAATTCCTTTACATCTATAAAACCGAGAATGCAAGCTGTCTGTTTCCAAAGGTACAATGGCAGAACAGGTACAAGTTAGATATTTCCAGTAGAAATGCGAGAAATTGTAGGGAAAGAAGGCATTAGCAGGCAACAAACAAGTCACCAGAATGCATTGCCTCAGCCCTGACAGCTTTGAAAATAATCTTTCATTTACTGAGACAGTGGCCCTACCCTCCAGACTCTAGGTGTTGGCCACACTCTCTGGATTCTCAGTGCAGACTTCTGGTCTTGTGCTACCACTCTGCCTCTTAGGCCCACTTGGACAGAAATTCTGCCCATTGACTTTAGGTGCACCCTAAGCCCGAGTTGCAATTCCACCCTTACAAACATAGGAAGCCATGGCTCCACCCTTTTAAATCCCCAAGGTCATGGTCATATGTTTTGAGACTGAGGCATCTCAGCTTCTCATGGTCTTTGTCTCTTCAGCTTCTGCTTCCTAAGGCCTCATGGCCTGAGCCTCAAGCCCACATCTCTCTTATAAGGGCAAGTGTTCTAAAGCTCTGTAGCTCCACTGATTCAAGTCCTCAGGGGCACCCCTCTCTGTCACATAGTCTTCCTGTAGATAGGCACTCAGCTTTCCTGCTCTGTGGGTCAGTATGCCTAGGTCCATTGATTCAAGTGCCACAGGCACCCCACTCCACCAGGAAAACTCTATGCACAGGTGCTCAGAACTCTTGCTCTGTGGGTTAACTCCAGTGCTGTCTCCCACACTGATCTGCTTCTACTGTTGCCTGTCTGCTGCCGCTGGTTCTCTTCTGTTTCTCACCATCTGTGCCTTCTTTGATGTTAGCAGTTCTCTTTGGTTCCTCCTGAGTCTTCTATAGATACACAGTTTCAAAGCTGCTTCCGCACTTAGGGTGTTTGTTAGAGCAGCAGCCCATTTCCTCCATACCAAATTGTCTTAGGCTGGGTTTTCTGGTGAAACAAAAGCATTAACACATACATGTACAAGGAAAGGTTTATATATAAAAGAAACAGCTTATGCAATTGTAGAAGCTAAATGTCCCAAGTCCTGGCACAAGCCTCACATGGCCACAGGAGTTGGTGAACCCAAGGTCTGCAGGTCAGAGTTCTAGATAACTGGCTGTATAAATTGGTGGATCCCAAGCTGGCGGTGAGACTATGAGTTCTCTGCTGAGTCACGGAGCTGCAGAGGCTGGAGAAATCCAGGATCGGCAGGTCAGAGAACAAGAGTCTCAAGCTCTAGCTGTAAGAGTTGATGAATCCAGCAGGTGCTAGTTCAGGTCCAGGAACCATATGCAAAAGTGAGCAGGAGCTGCTGGCAATATGAGCAGACAGGAAGTAGGTGATGAAAGGCAGAGAGATTAGAGCTAAGCGGAGGAAAGCCACCACAGGTTCCACCCCTGGCACTTGGTAAGAGCAGCCCAACATGGAGTTGCAAAACGACACAGTTCACCGCCACAGAGGGTAATCATAGTAACAACAAACTTCAAACTCAGTTGAATTAGTGACTAAAACAAAAAAGAAACCATTGTTAATTCCAACTCATAGTGACCCTGTAGCTTACCAAAACTGTCCAGAATCCTGTCTAGGGGATGGAAAGACATGCTTGTGTCCTTGTAAAAAAAATAGTTAGCTCAGTATCTTTTGTCCTATAAATTATGTCTGGAAATCCTGTTAAAAAAAAAAGGAAAAATATTCTGAACAAAGCTTTGTGAACACATCGAGGATCTAAATACAACCATCAACCCACTTAATGACATACTCAGAACTCTTCATCCAACTTAAGCCAAGTATACTTTCTTTTCCAATATTCATGGAATGCTCTCCAGATTGGACCACATATTAGGCCACATAGCAGTGCTCAACAAAATTCTAAATACTGAAATAACATAAAGCTCATTCTAAGACCACAAAGCCATAGAAACGGAAATCAATAACAGAAAGAGACGCAAATTACTTGATAAAGGCCCAAAGACAGTAAATTGGGATAAAGACTGTCTCTTCAACAGATGGTGTTAGCATAATTGGATATCCACCTGCAAAAAAGTGAAACAAGACCCTTCTGTCATGCCATGCACAAAAACTAATTCCAAATGGATGAAAGACCTAAAAAATGGAAAGCTAAAACAATGAAATTCTTGGAAGGAAAAGTTGGGAAGATGATAGAAGCACTAATTCATGGCATCAACAGTCTACCTTCAATCATGGGAATCACCTTCAATCGTAAGAAAGGAAAATAGATACTTCAGAACGCTTAAAAAGTAAACACTTAAGCTCATCTAAAGCCTTCATCAAAAGAGTAATAATTCTACCTACAGAGTGGGAACAAGTAGTTGCCCACGATGTTTCCAGCCACCACCTAATCTCTCTAATCTAGAAGATATTGCAAAGCCTCAACAAGAAAAACAAACAACCCACTTAAAAAATGGGCAAATGACATGAACAGGCATTTCGCCAAAGAAGATATGCACGTTGCCAACAGATACATGAAGAAATGTTCACAGTTGCTAGCCATCAGAGAAATCCAAATCGAAATCACAATAAGATACCATCCGTCCCCAATGAAGACGGCAATAATGCAAAAAACACACAATAATAAATGCTGGAGAGGATGTGGAAAGACTGAAACTCCTCTACACTGTTTGTGGGATTGTTAAATGGTTCAACCACTATGGAGATCGATTTGACAATTTCTTAAAAAACTAGAAGTAGAAACACCATATGAATCAGCAATCCCACTCCTTAGAATATATCCCACAGAAATAGTGAATATCACTCAAAGAGATAGTTGCACACCAATTTCTACTGCCGCTCTCTCCACAATATCAGAAAGTTGGAAACAACCTAGATGTCCATCAACAGACGAATGGCTCAACAAACTGTGGTATATTCCTACAGCAGACTACTACACAGTGGTGAGAAACAACGATGGCTTAGTGAAATACTTGTCAGTGTGGGACCTTCTAGAGGAAATTACTCTGAGTGAAATTAGCCAGACACAAAGAGGCAAAATTTGGTATGAGACTGTTATTATAAGGATGCAACTGATCATTTAAGCACAGTAGAAATCAGTATTTAACAGTTACAAGGTGGGTGGTAGGGAGGGAGAGTGATTTTTACAAATCAGACAGTGGTTAGGATTAGAGATGGTTATTGGATGTGACAGCACACACTAGAAGTGGAAACCCACAACTACTCAAATTCAAAACCAAAGTGTCCCCTTAATGTGGGCCACCTCTTTGGAAAGTCAGAAACAAGGTCTGTGATTGGGGACTAATGCTTCCAGGGGACATCCAGACTAACTGGCACACCCTAGGTTTTTCTCTCTTCCTCTTTCAAGATATTGCTCCACATACCACCTGCGTGAGCGGCCTGCTGCCATTTAAATAGCACCAAATGATCCTCATCTGCCTGTACTTGGGGCAAATGGAGAACATCGAGGACAGGGCAAAAATATGAGCCTACCAGATGGAAGAGGCTGTATGAACCATAGCGTGCTTCAGCATGGGACCAGAAGTAAGATGGTGCCTGGTCACCACCAATGACATCCCTGATGGGGTACGCAGAACCGAGCTTCAGCAAGTGATGGAGTAGAGGGCAGAGCTAGATGTTTACCAAAAGACCACATTGATGGTCCTTCTGAATGAGAGTGAGGTCCCTGGATTCTCTAATCTCACACTGCACCCAGCCCTGGAGCCAGCTACCCATACAAAGATTGACCTGGAGCATTCGAAACATACAGTGATAGGACACAAACAAACCTTTAAAACTATAGATGGGTTTTTCTGAGGGGCACTTTGCTGGAGCCGAGTTGATTGGATGAGGAGGACCAGATATTTATCAAAAGATCACAGGAAATTCTGAACAAAAGGGAAACCGAACTGCTGTCAAGGGCCGGACTGGGGGTGGGGGTTGGGGTGCTGGAGCAGCTAGAATGGAATAGTGGTGCAGGTTCTGGATGTTATATGGAAACATGATATAGAATTTAACATTGTTTTTAATTCACAAAAAAAGCACAACAACAAAAAAAGTCCAGAAGGAAAAATTTCAGAAATGGAACAATCATCAAGAACTCTGGCTTTGTAACAGGGTTCAAAGCTGATGCGCTGAGGCGGCCATGTGGCACATTGACCGCTAGATGGCGATCCAGACCCGAAATTAAAATGATTACAGGTTTCAACTATCTTTTTGGAGGGAGGCCGTGGACACTGGATTATTCTATAAAAGGCTTTCCCCACCTAGCCTTTGTCTCTCCTTTTTTTCTTACGTTATCTGACAGGCGAGATAGGGTCATAAGGAAATTCGAGGGAAGAAGGAGAGGCAGTGGGTGATTTTTAGACGAGGCACAGAAGACTTCCTGCTCTTGCATTTCTCTCTGCCTGTCTCCTTTCCCTCTCTGCTCCTTACACCTCTTCCGTTTTCAGGGTGCCTTCTCAGTTACCACACTTTCCACTCTTAGTGCAGTCTCCAGCTGTAGCAGCAGAGACCTGAACCAAAATACACCGAATTTAGTACTCTTAACAATTGATCTCGTGGATACAAACTAAAAATTAAATTTGAATGGAAGCATTAATTAAAGCGGCAAGTGTATGCAGCAAATTGGCTCTTTTGTGACCTCAATGCCCTGGCTAGGTAGCCAGAGGCCTTGAGATGTCCTTCGATACCTAATTACTGAGACTGAATTCTAAATTTACAAAGGCCGATAGAGATTATTTAGTTCAGTCTTCACATTTTGTAGATCACAATGTAATCCTGCTGTTGTCAGGTCTCATTGCCTCGGGCTCTTCGCTCCTCTATGTACAACACAAGGAAATGTTGCCGGCCACTCACTCTCCTCCCAACTGTCGCTGTGCTGGAGTCCACAGAGGTCTTGGAAGAAGTGCAGTCAGAACACACCTTAAACGCTAGGAGGGCAAGACTTCGGTCTCATACTTTGGGCAGGTTGTCAGGAGGGATCAATCCCCGGAGAAGGACATAATGCTTGGAAAAGAAGAGGGTCAGCAAAAAAGAGGAATTCCCTCGAAACACGGACTAGCCCAGTGGCTGCAACAACGGGCTCAAACACAGCAAAGACGGAGAGGTTGGGGCGCGGCAGGCAGTGCTTGTTCCGTAGTACATAGAGCAATTATGAGTCATAACCCACTAAATAGCAAACAGCATATTGGCAAGACTTAAAAAAAAATTCCATGTAAGTAAATAACATATAAGTTAGCGCAATGCAAAAGAAGTATCAATAAGACTTTGTCTTTATGTTGTTCGTGTTAGTGAAGCGTGGGTTTTGTTACCCAGAAGACACGACACACTATGGTCTTATGTCCCTTGGTGGCACAAATGGTTTGCATTTGTCTGCCGCCCAGAGGGACTGAGGAAGAAAAGACTTGGTGATCTGCCCTTATTAAGATTACAGCCGAGAAAACCCTATGGAGCCATTTGACTCTACTGGAGCACACTGGGTCATCAGGAGTCAGAAGTGACTGAACAACTAACAGTAACAAGGACAAAATGTCCCTAGGTGCGCCTTCTCAGCATTCCACAGCAGAAGTTATTTGGACTGAAAAAACAGTCACAACACAGTTTTTCTGGTTAAATGACCTTAAATGTTGTCAGACCGCTGTGCTTCCCTACCTCTTACTCTAGGTATCTGAGGATGTTTATGCACCTCTTACCTTGTAGCAGGTTTTAATTAATAGACTTGTCTTATGACTCTGGAGCCCTGGTGGTGCAGTGGTTAAGAGCTATGGAGAACTACAGCTGCTAAGCAAAATGTATATAGTCTAAATCCACCAGAAGCTCCGTGGAAACTCCATGGGGCAGTTCTACTCTGTCTTGTAGGGTTATTGTGAGCTGGAATCGACTGGACAGCAGCACATTTTTTTATGACTCCTTCAGTCCGACTAGACGGCACTTGGCTTTTTTTCAGTCAGTCACTGCACACAGGACATTCTGTCAAGCTGTTGATTCTCCCACCTCCAGGTCCTGCGATTTGGTATGTAAGAGATGAAAATTTTGCCTTTAGGCTAATGAGGTTCAGGTGAAGTTTTGAACTTCAGTTAATGCTGTAATAGGATTAGGCTCTTTGAACTTGGGGGGGGGACTAATGAGCTTTGTATTCAGGAGGTATGTTAGTTTCTGCTGCTGTCACAGAAATACTACAAGGTGGTGGCTTTAGGAAACAGAAAATTATTTTCTCTCAGTTCAGGAGGCTGGAATTGAGAATTCAAGGCAGTGGCTCTCGGGGAAGGCTTTCTGTTTGCTTTCAGGGAAAACCTTTGTCTTCTCACTGTTTCCTTGGTGATCTCCATGTGGTATCAATCCTTCTCTATTCAGGCTTGCTTGCTCCGTCATTGCTGATGTCAGATCGATCTTGACTGAAAGCAGACACTGCCCAAAAGTTGTTTATCTGTGTTTTATTGATTATGCAAGTTATCCAACTAGTTGGATTATAACGAATTATGGACAACTCTCTGAAGAATGGAAATTCCATAATGCTTAATTTTGCTTACATAGCAGTTGGACACAGAACATGAGTTTGTCTTTCAAAGAGATGAAGGATATAGTTTGTGGTTTAAAATCAGGAAAGGTGTGTATTTGGGTTGTATCCTTTCACCAAACTTATTCAATCTGTATGCTGAGCAGATAATTCAAGGATGTGGGCTATTTATAGAAAAACATGGAATCAGGATCGGAGGCATACTCCTTGTCGACATTTGGCATACAGATGACACAACCTTGCTCACTGCAAGTGAAGAGGAGTCGATACTCTAACTGATGAAGATGAAAAAACACAGGGTTCATACGGATGACACCTCAACATAAAGAAACAAAAATCTTCACAAATGCACCACTGAGCAATATCATGATAAACAGAGAAAATACTGCAGTTGTCAAGTATTTTATTTTGCTTAGATTCACAATTAATGACGTAGAAAGAGTGCTCAAAAAATCAAATGCTGTATTGCAATGGGCAAATCTGCTGCAGAGTATTAAAAAGCAATGATACGCTTTGAGTATTAATGTGCATCTTATCCAAGTCATGGCAATTTCAGTTGCCTCGTGTGTAAGCCAAAGCTGGACCATGAGTAAGAAGGACTGAAGAAGTATTGATAGATTGGAATTGGGTAGTTGGCAAAGAATACTGAATATACCATGAACTACCAGAACAAACAAATCTGTTTTGGAAGAAATGCAGCCAGAATGCTCCTTGGAAGGAAGGATGGCAAGACTTTGTCTCCCATACGTTGTACATGTTATCATGAAAGAATCATCCCTGGAGAAGAACATGATGCTTGGTAAGGGAGAAGGTTAGCAACCAAGAGGAAAACCCACAACAGTGGGTCCAACAAAAAGCTCACCCATGGCAATGTTGGTGAGGATAGCAGAGAACTGGACTGTGTTCAGTTGTACATAGGATTGCTGTGATTTGGATTTGCACATCTGGTGTCACTGGCCCATCTGGTATCATCCCTATTTTGGCTTGCAGGTGTGTGCAGGCTCTCAGCTCCCCAACTGCACCAGATGTGGTGGGTCTGGGCTTGGAATGTGGCTGTCTCTCTCAGTCCTTGTGCTCTGTGCAGACTCAGCTGGCCTAGCACTGGTGATCCCATGATCTGTAATTCCCCACTTCCACTCCTTTTAAATCGTGTCTCTTTCTATCTGCTTCTCAGTCTGATTCTTAAGGTTTATTTCCGGTAAGTATATTTCCTAGGTTGTTCTATGTATTCATTTCACTTGTTTTTTTGCGGTCTTTATTGTGGGAGACAACAGAAGCATCTATCACTCCACCTTCTTGGGTTTGCCTCTCTAAATTTATAAATTTACTTATTGTTGTTTAAGGAATAGTTCTTGAACTTACTGATTGCTTTTCTGTTGAATATTAGCAAACATATTGGCACTATGGGTATAAAATTTTCAGTTTGTGAGTATTCCTTTTCGAAGTCATTTTTTTCAGAATTTTTGGCATGTATAGGATTCTTTGCCAATTTCTCTGAAGGATCAACTCAAAAAACTTATCAAATTAAAAGGAACATGTATTTTAAAAATTAGAATGTTTTTATTTACATTAAAATCATTTTTAAAACATTTCTGAAATATTCTGTGCAGTTTATGTGATCAGTTTTTTATTTTGTTTTCATAAATGTATTGTTATGAAGCTTTATGGAAACTGGGAGCTGTTTTTAGGTGGAAGGATGGAGTGACATCTGCACATGCACACGGTACATGCAGAGCCTGGGCTGCTGGTCCCAGGGAACAACAGATGGAGGGCTATCGGAGAGCCAGGAGGCCCCAGAAACTTGGAGACCTGTGATTCACTGCCCCTAGTACACTTCCCAACCAAATCATCAAATATAAATTGCTATGAATTTTAGGTGTAGACAAAAAATGAGTTTAGAGTAAATCTGCAGTTTCTATAAATTTTGCAAATTTTTGGTAAATTGGTTCTTCAGTGAACTGGGCTGAGTTCATCAAATTGACCTGGATCCTTTTTTGGAACCCCCACAACAAAGAGGTCCTCATAGGCCCTCTGAAAATGACTCTTTCATTGCTTCCAAGGAACTTTTTTGAATGGGAGAGCATGTCTTAGGATTCTGTGTTTCAGTTCCCTCTGTGGTTTCTTGTTACATAGTGAAGAAATCCCAGGCCATTTTCAACTGTGCCATATCTGCCTCATAACAACTAGGTTACCTGATCCCATCCTCTAATCAGGGAAAATACGTGCCCTGGGTGATCCACTTGCCAGATCTCACTGTCTGTATTGAGGTATGCACATCTGCCTGGAATGAAACTAGCCCTTCATCTGCCTTTTCTTTACTGAGCTATCACCTCCTCAGAGATGCAAGCCCAAACCCTACCTTTTAACCTCATCATGACCTCTACCATTAATTCCTGATTTTCTTTATGTTTAAAAATTATTTGTGAGTAAATGCAAGTAATAATTATCCATATCTAATCCTATATTTCCAGCTGTAGCTGTGAGAAAATAAAATGACTGAATCAATTGTATGCGCTATCATTTTAAAGCTTTATATGTCCTCTGAACGTTCAACACTGCTGCTCTGTGGTGTCTGTAGTCAGCAATACATGACATCACTTTTATTGTCTTCTTTCTTTTTTTTCCCACGTATTTTTTTCATTCATTTCCAGTGAAGGCAATGGACCAGGATTCTCATCTTTGAAACCCAGCACCTTATCCCCACAGGTATACAAAATTGTAAAGTTTCAATACCCATCACCTGAGATCTGCTGGTCCTCTGGGAAGGGTGAAGTCGGTGTGTCTGAGCTCAGACACAGGGAGCCCTTGATTGTGAGGGTGGTGAACTCAGGACTTTTATAATTAGTAGAAGCTACAAGGAGGAGCAACTTCATCCACATCAAATCAATATACATGAAACAACGACCTTGTACTCTCTGTCGTTAGACACTAATTCAGCTCACAAAGCTTAATTCATTGTCTTCCTTTTACCTCAATGTCTACTAAGACTGTGTTTCATATTGAAGTTTCCATATCGGTCAGGTGACTAAGAGGAGGTCTGCATTCTGAGATCTGAAATGACAGTTGCACTCACAGTAGCTCTATGAAAGTGGCAGTGCAGGGGGAAAATAGAGTGGATCCGTGTTTGAACACATTCAGTGTACTTTCCCTTTTTCTCTGCAATGCTGAGAAAAAAAAGGGGATTGAAACCACAAGGATTCCATCATTTGGATAGAGATGGGAAGGAACAAGATTCCTGTCTTTGTTTGTGTTAAAAAACATGAATTCACAGCTATTATATTAAAAACTAACATATATGCAGCTCACCATAGGTTATAGAGTCTTTTAGAAATTATATCTGCAGTTATGATAGCAGTGCTGTATGGTGTATTGTTCTTTACAGAAAAGACGAAACTAATTCTTCCAGAGACGGAATAATATATTCAAGGTTACTCATATTGGACAATAACAGTTTGGGGAATGTGAATTTACTCTTTCTTTACATCCTCTAAATTGTTATTTTCAAGATAAAACTTGGTGCAGAATAAAAAGGAGCTAACCTATTGATGACAAAGAAGATTCACATAAAGAGGAAATTTGTAAATAGATCTAAAAAGAGTTAGAGAAATCTGGAAGTAATTAACTGATTTTTATTGAAGAAAAATAATATTCAAAGGAAAGAATTTTTCGTGATAGTATGACTGGAATTAAAGAAGTCACAGAATTCTCCAGAATATAAATTTTCTTGATTCCTAATTAATCACTTTCAAGTGTTCCAAATGGTCCTTCCTGTGACAGGATGTGTCCCATGTTCTCTTTTATCCCCTCTGACCAAGCACAGATTTCAAGAGATGGAAGATGGTATTCTCTTGAATTTCTAAAAGGAAGTTGTCCACAAACTTTAGCCTTCCCCTTGAGGGAACAGAGGATATCCCCTAAGGTTGTGTATTATTATAATACTCACACTTTGTCCCTACCCACGTTGATAATCTTTTCTATACCCTCTTGTTACGGACTGAATTATGTCCCCCTCAAAAGATATGTTGAAATCCTAATCCCTGATATCTGTGAAAACCACCTTGGAAGTATCTATTGCTGTTGGGTCAATTCCTACTCACAGCTACTCTACAGGATAGAGCACAACTGCCCCATAGGGTTTCCAAGGCTGTAATCTTTATGGAAGCTGACTGCCACATACTTCTCCCATGGAACAGCTAATTGGTTCATATCATCAATTTTTCAGTTAGCAAGGAAGTCCTTAACTGCTGAACCACCAGGATACAGGGCCACTGAAGAGATTATCAGTTTATATGAGGTCATACCTGAGTAGGGTGAATCCCAACACTCCACAAAACTGAATCCTAGCTCTTCTTGACTTATGTCCTTGTGAAAGAAGAGAGAAAATACAGAAACAGACAGCGGGAGAAGACAGTTATGTGACAATGCAACTACCAGCCAAGGAATGCTGCGTGCTGGATGCCTGGTCAGTGGCATCACTGCAGCGATGTGGGGGGTAGGCGTGGGGAGGGTGCAGACTGTAACAGGTGATACTGTCAGAGGGAAGGACTGTTTATAACAGTTTTGTAGAGTGTTTCTCCAGAAATTTATTATTCGTTATACAAATATCCCTATAGTTTGTTATAATGACAAGAACATTATTTATAAAACCAGCTTCCAGAAAGAAAACCCAACCCAGTGCCACTGAGTTGCTTCCTACTCATAGTGACCCTATAGATCAGAGTAAAACTGCTCCACAAAGTTTCCAAGGAGTGCCTTTTGGATTCAAACCACTGACCTTTTGGTTAGCAGGTGTAGCAGTTAACCACCATGCCACCAGGGTTTAAGACCAACACACGTATCAATATACTTGAATGCTAAACAGTATGTCAGTTTATTTCTTGAACTTTCAACTGCATTCTGGTCTCAGCTGTCATTATTATCAGCTACAGAGCTGCCTCGAATCAGGTGTTTTGTCTGTATGTCACAAGCAAGTGCTGTTGTTTTTGTCGCTGCTGGTGTTTTCACAGGTCCTCATTTTGTTAAAATTTCTAGTATTTTAGCTACAATACTGTGGTACTTACTGTTTGTGAGCCTGTATCAGTAAGTTTTTTGAGTATTAAGTAATAGTCAAAGGAAAAGAAGGAAAAAATAGTCTTCTGTTCAGTTACTTGTAATACTGTCATTCAGTGCAGAAAGATTTTCCAAAGTATTTTTGCTAATATTCAAAAAATCTAAGAACTTTTACATTAAAAAAAAGCAATTTATAAATGCATTTATCACATATTACTCTATGATTAAAATTTATAATAAATGTATGCATGTAACAACTTTATGCATAAGTTTATTACTACATTCAGTGATGTACAGGAGTTATGAGTAGTACAGTAGAAAACTTTACTAAGGATTCTGTGTAGTCTTGTTTGGAATAGGTCCCTGGGGAGATGGTGACAACGTAAGTTCCTACACTGAGAGAAACCAACCCTAGTGATGCCACTGTACCTGGTAGTGTCAGATGCTGCGAGACATAAGGAAGGATACTCACTAGAGCTCGTGGCTCTGCTGAACTCTGGATTTCAGTTTCTTGTCTCCAGAACTGTGAGACAATACATTTGTGTTCTTTTAATCCATCCATTTTGTGATATTTTGTTATGGTATTTTGTTGGGGTATTTTGCATTAGAAAACTAACACACTTGTCTATATGTATGGGACACACACTGCCTCATCCTAAATTTCCTTCCCCCACAGCGGCCTGGCAGCTGATTCAGGTGATGCACCCTGGAATGAGGATGTTTGTCTGAGTCACTATCCTCTAGGCCAGCCTAGCAATGGCTATCCTGAGTAATGTAGCTATGATGCCTGTGATGTGGAGAACTCTAGAGAATGCTGGCTCCAGTGGAAGCAGATGACATAAGCCTAAAGAAGAGCTGGTCAGATGAGGTTTCAGTCAATAAGAAGGGTTCTAAGCTGACGTGTTGGTTGCTGGCTGAAAAGTCTGTGTGAAGAGGCCCATCAGAGTGTGAAATCCCCAGGTCTGAGACAGCGCACACTGCACAGCTCCAGAACAGAACAGAGGGTGGGCAGAACAGTGGACAGAGGGTGGGCAGAGGCCCCTTTTTACTTTTAGAGACCCTGGAACAGGGACTGAGGGCACCGAGGTCACCTGCAAGGTCCCTCTCTGACTGTTACTCTCTGCCTCCAGCCCCCTTCTCACTCTGAGGCTGAAGTTTCTGCTTTAGGTTTCCCTGGCACCAAGGCAGGCCCTCCTCACGGTGGGGTTGCCTTGATCCTGAGTACAGCACTGTGGGTGGAAGTCAGGTGACAAGTTTTCCCCATCCCTGAGACTCTACATTGTGGCACCTAGCATGGAGTATTGGAATAAATGACTGTTTTCATGTATCACTAATGAAATTCGTTATTTCTTCCTGATTCCTTTTTACCTAATAAACTCCTTATAGTTTGCTTTTAGATCCCACTGTCTATTCCAGAAGAACCCTTACAAGAAAGAGAGAGAGTGAGTGAAGGAGGGAGAGAGACGGACGTACATCAAGCACACTAGTGGGGAAACTGCAGCTGAAATGCATTTCCCTGCAAGAAGTATTCTTCCAACCACAACTTAAGGCCCCTTGGAGTGTCTAAGCTAAGAGCAGGTGTCATCTCTGTGACAGCAATCTTCTGTGTTCTGATGTATAGTCTCTGCTTATTTTTTCATACTAAAAATCCCACATAAAAGAACGAAAGGTTTTAAATAAATGTTACAGCGATGCCTATTTTTGAAATCACTCTTCTATTTGGCTACTTAAATCCCTAAGATATTCAATCAGCATATCCATACATGCATTTTTTTTGTAACTGAGAGAACTCTTCACCTCAGATGTTCATACAGTGCAATTTGATGAAATCACAGTGCTAGGCACTGGACTGACAGCCTTGATAGAAAGTGTCTGCCCAGAGACAGATGACATGAGTCACCTCTGCTGTTGATTCGTTCCTTTCCTATTGACTGTCTAGTCCTAAAATGCTTGGAAGGTTTTCACTCTCTGAGGTGGGGACATCAGGTCTCTTAGGTGTGAGCTGTGTTGACTGCCACTACTTACTTTCCTTTGTTCTCAAATACAGCTGTGAAGATGGCTCTTCAGCTCCCCAGAGGCCTTTGGACAGCAGCTGTGGTGGTCGCGCTGATGCTGCTGAGCACCCTGAAGGCTGAAAGAAGAGACTCCCTACGTAAGTGCAGGGCAGCTGCTCTCCAGAACCACCGCTGTGGGGAACAGGCTCTGAGGGATGCTGTGACTGGTGTGTGGGGCTAGTGATCTCTAGCTCTGGGAAGAGTTTTTTTTATCAGAGATTTCCTGTTTTTTAGGAAAGAGGGCTGTGCTGTCTTCTTATTTCCAGTTTCAAATAAGGAGGTGAGGATAGTCTGCATTCCAGGTGCTCAAGCCAGGAGATGGTGTAACAGGAAGGAGGAGTGACAGGTCAAAGTGGACATGAGGTTGCTTTTGAAGATTTTTCTCCAAAAAAGTAGCAGGATTTGTCATTTGAGAGTCCACCAAGACTCTGGGTAGGAGAAAAGTAGGGCAGCAATTATGTCTGTAGTGTCAGTGTTTGAAGAGAAGGACTCTATATTCCTGACTATGAGTGGAGGGTTTACGGAAGCATGCTCTTGGTGTCTGAGTGAAGCTGACTGGGTGACCACAGGCAGGGTGCCTTATCTTCAGGTTCCAGTGACTTATGGTCAAATGGAGACTCTCGTTGGCGGTTTGAACCTAGGGGAAAAGCGACCATAAATTAGGGAAGCAATGTATACTGAGTAACCACTCACTTCAGTCACAGGATCTGTATCTTTATATAAATTGTCCCTTAATCTTCCTAACACTTGTCTGAGTAGGTCTGATGACTCTTTGTACACAGTTATGCTTGTCATGAAAATCCTATTCAGTAACCTGCCCAGGGTAGAAAGTGAAGTCGAGTTTATTTCGAAATTTTGTGCTCTTTTCTTGAATAAAATGTTTCTTTCTAGCAGAGAGATCTCTCTGTGTCCCTTCTGAACACACAGAATAGTAAGAATGGTACACTGTGTTGGGTGAGTGGGGGAAGAAAGCCCAAATAACTGTGGTCTGGGAAAGAAGCAGTATGCCTAGGTGTTGTGAGAGTGTCCTTGTCACGGCAAACAAACTTAAAGTCAGATTGTAGACCTTTCAGTTGATTTTCCTTGTCAGTGTCTTCAACTCTGGCTTATATGGATACTTACTTGCCTATGGAGTTTCCAGGAGTTCAGAGAAACTTGTATTTCACGCAACAATCCCTCTAAGAGCAGGACAGTGTGAATAAACTTGGCCGTGTGGCTGATTCCACCAGTGGCTCCCTGGCTGCCCTGTCGGGCAGTTCTCCTCTGTGCTGCAGGATTTCTATGAGTGGAATAGGCTGCAAGGCAAAACATTTTTTTCATTTTCTTTGTAAAAGCCCTCTCTTTTGAACCCCTGGTGGCATAGTAATTAAGGGATACAACTGCTAACCAAAAGGTCAGCAGCTCAAATCCACCAGGTTTTCCTTGGAAACTCTATGGGCCAGTTCTTCTCTGTCCTATAGTGTCAGCATGAATCAGAATCGATTCCATGGCGATGAATGTCATAATTTTTTGACTCAGTTACAGATTCAGGCAGGGAATGTGGATCTCAGGGCTTGCTCTTAGAAACAGGGTTTTTCCTGCCTTCCTTTTCCCTCCCTTCCCTGTTGATTAGAAGGCGATTTCGGCAGCCCTCAGAGTTGGGTGTGGGGGGCTGGAGGGTAGCTGTCCTGAAGACCCCGGGTTGGGGGTGAGGTGGGCGCTGGGCTTGATTGTGTTGGGGACCAGAGGAGGAGGCGCCTAAAGCTCCTCGAGGCCGGAACCCTAGGTCTCCGGACGCCATTCCGGGTTTAGTCTAAGTGTCCCGGTGAATAAAGCCCCGCCGGCCGCAGGGCGGGCGCGTTGAGGCGTCGAGCAGAGGGGGCGCTGCGGCTTTACTGACCCGCGGGTGATTCCCCGCAGAGGATTTCGTGGTTCAGGATAAGTTCCTGTGCTATTTCACCAACGGGACGGAGCAAGTGCGGCTTGTGTATAGATACATCTACAACCGGGAGGAGATCGCGCGCTTCGACAGCGACGTAGGGGTGCACGTGGCGCTGACACCGCTGGGGCGCCCGGCCGCCGAGTACTGGAACGGCCAGAAGCAGGTCCTGGAGGAGAGGCGCGCCTATGTGGACACGCTGTGCAGGCACAACTACCGGGTTGACGAGATCTTCGCGGTGCAGCGGCGAGGTGAGCGCGGGCTGCCGCCCTCGCGGGGCGCACCCTGGCCGGGGGTCGCGTCTCCAGGAGCCGCTTGGCGCCGCCAGGTGGAGCGAGGGCGGTGGGCTCCGGTCCTGTGACTGGGGACGTGGACCCGGGTCCCCAGACCGCTGTGGGGCAGGAAGGCAGGGCAGGTGCTGCGGCGGGGCGGGAAGGGGGGAGGGTGGGAGAGAGGAGGGAGGGGTGACCTCGGCCGCCCGGGGCTTTCCTGCGGGGAGGGCGGTGCCGCGCATCCTCACCCGGGCTGCCAGGTGGTGCTGGCTGCTGTTGTTAACCATTAATTGTGTGTATCTTGCCTTCTGCGTTATATGTGTTTGTCTCTTAAGTTCCTTCCTCTGCCTAAGCGGTTTCCTCTCCCGGGAGTGCGCCCTTCTCCCCTGTCTCTGGTCCTACGTGAATTATCTCAGCCAAAGCCAAGTGCCGTCGAGTTCGAATTATCTCAGCAAGGCCTATTTTCAGAGCTGTCACCTCTGTGAAGCTTAACAAGCTCAGCTTAGAGGAGGTAGAGCTGCCCTGCAACTTCCCATGACACTTTAAGGCATACTATGTTATTTTTAAAATTTTCGTGTGCTTCTGATGAAAGTTTACAAAGCACCTTCTAATTACACAATTGGTAGTAAATGGTTTTGTGACATTGGTCGCCCAGCCCCCTTTCCACCCTGGGTTTCCAGTTTCCATTCCTCCAGTTTTCCTGTGGCTTCCTGCTGAACTACAGAGCATCCTCCTCACTGTGTTACTGTGCGCCCTGTGGGCCTGTCTAGTCTGTGGTGAGGGGTGAGGCTTAGGGCTGACTGCAGGGCTGAGTCACAAGGTGTCCAGGGACCAGACTCCTGGGATTTCACCAGTCTCTGTCATACAACTAGTCTGTTGTTGTTCCTGCTTTATTTTGTTGTGGCGAATTTGAGTTGTGTTCCCTGTTTTTCTCCCTGTCTGTCTGGGGCCCTCTGTTGTGATGTCCCTCAGAGCAGTGGGGGTGGTACCTGTTCTGGTCTGTGTTTTGGATTTTCTTCATTCTCCTTTGCTCCTGCTGGGATGTGACCACTCACAGGCTTTTAGGACCTCAGATGCTTCTCACCACAGGTGGATGTGAAGAATTTTCTTTACAGACTGTATATTTTGACTTTTGGGTTTCAACTCACTATCATTGAATTTTGTATTCTTAAGTGACTATCGCTAACCCCAGAATTCTTTGAGGCAAAGGACTTTTGAGGGACGCTTTTTACCAGTTTTATGTCTGGTATCCCACCCAGTGACTTGCACCGAGTATGAGATCAATAAATGTTTGTTGAAGAGTGAATAAATAAATAAATTTCAATCTACCTTTGTCTAAGACAAAACCGAAGGCTAACTAGAGCCTTAAACATTGACGTCATTAATTATTCTTACGATTTCCTTAATGTTTTACATTTTAAAATGAACTCTTATTGATGTGGATCCAAGTAATGTAGACTTTGTGAGGGTACAGTTTAGGGACAAGAATCTTTGCTAAGCATAAAAATAACACGTGACGTATTGTGGGGCAGATTTTTACTTTCTTAGAAAAGCTACCACAAGTGGCGTAATGCAAAGAGCTAGAGCTTTAGAATAAATAAAATTGAAATCATTAAATTACTAAATAAAAAGTTATTACAGGTTTTCCTTGGTCTAGAATTTCCCATTTTTCTCCAGTATACATGTACCTGAGGGATAGAAATTGTGAAAGACAGGCATACCCATTTCATAAGTGTATGTTTTTATATGGTTACCATACTAAACGTCTGTATTACGTCATTTCATTACACAACTGTCTTGTAGGGTGGGAGTAATACCACCACTTAAGGATGCTAGCACTGGTACACAATGCGCACTTGTTTTTTTTTTTCCGGCCTGCATTCCAGTGCCACGTAGTACTTACGCTTTTATTTCCATAAAAATTATCTTAACATTTTTCTTTCAAACTTATGTCCTCTGTTTAATGTATGTATACAATAGGAGTCCTTATAGGCACCTGTGATTTCTCACATTACATTCTGTTTAGCCCAGGTAAACCTCTGCAGGACTAGATGACTTTCTGACTTCAGAAAAGGAGGTAATTCTTAATAGCAAGAGAATAAAAATAGGATTGTTCACTGATAATTACACTCATTTTAATTTTAAAAGAAAATTGGAATATAAAACCAGAGAATATACTGATTACCAAGGAAATGAAGCATATGTTTACTATATTTTCACATCAGTAAGGAGTCCTTGTTGTTCTATGATTGAAGTGCTCATCTGCTGACCAAAAAATGTGATCAATTCAAATCTACCAGCCACTCTGTAGCAGAAAAAGGTGGTAGTCTCCTTTCTTAAAGATTTGCTTCCTTGGAAACCCTATGGGGCATTTCTATTCTACAGAGTTGCTGTGAGTTGGATTCTAACACAATGGAACTGGGTTTGTCCTCCCTCCCCGACACCAAGCCACTAAAGGAGGAGCAGTAAAATGTTTTCCGAGTTAAAGCATCAGAGCAATCAAACCTCCTGCTGTCGAATCTGACTCATAGTACACTTGTAGGGCAGAGGAGAATTGCTCCATAGAGTTTCTAAGGAGCACCTGGTGGATTTGAACTGCAGACTTTTTGTTGGCAGCCATCGCACTTATCCACTATGCCACCAGAGCTTCCGAGTTAAAGCATAGCATATGTAAGATAGGTAGAGAATGATGTGTCAAATTTGATAATGAATAATAATCTGAAAAGATAAAGGAATTGAGGCTTGGACAAGTATGATGCTTTCTATCAGTGCTATTTGTTTTCAAAGTGCCCTACCTTTCCTTTTGAAATATCTGTACTTTTGAAATAACATATTCGTTTGTCTGTCTCTGTTATTAGATCTCATATGAAGGCAAAGACCTGGGTCTGTTGTTGCCTTTGGGTCCCCAACACTTGTCAAATACATTTTTGTTGAATGAAATAACAATGTAACAACTAATGAATAAGCCACAGTGTAGGTGTCATTTCTGATGTGGAGGCAGAAGTTTATGTATTTAGGAACATTTTCTTGTGTGAGGAATTCAGCACAAAAGGGCATTTGAGCTGAGGCTGAAAACTGAGAGACTTGCAGTGCTGAACGAAGCAGTGCCATACATAGAAATTTTTTGCTCTCAAATCTTGTTCTTATTACAGGCTAGAATTACAGAGCAGCGTTGCTTTGTGGAAGGATGAGATGGTCACTGCTGTGCCTCTGCTGACCAGAAGCAGAAATGTGTATACCCTCAATTATCAGTCAATGATACTATCCATGGGACCAGTACTGAGGGTCTCCCACCAGGGAACGAGAGTCTTACTGCTATTGTTGTTGCATGGTATCAAAATTGTTTTTGATTCATACCAACTGCATATGACAGCGTAGACCTGCCCCATAGGGTTACCTGGCTGTAATCGTTATGGAAGCAGATTGCTAGGTCTTTCTGCAGTCTTTCTTGAACCTTTGGGGTAGCGGTGGAGCACTTCTAGACTGCTGTGTTTACTCTTCTGTGAGGAAAAGTGGGACTAACTGAAAACAGTGTTGCAACCTTAGAGTGACTCACCAGATACAACCCTGGTGATGGCCTCTATAACCCATAAAACCAAACCTGTTGCTGTCAAGTCAATTCTAATACATGACACCCTCGTGTGTTCAAAGTACAGCTGCTCCATAGAATTGTGTTAGCTCTGATGTTTACAGAAGCAGATCACCAGACTTTCTTTCGTGGGTATACTGAGTGGGTTGGAAGCACTAACCTGTAGTTTAGCAGCTGATGACAAACTGCTTGCACCTCCGAGGACTTCAATAGGCATGGAAGAAAAAGTGTCCAGGTTTATTATAGTTACTATTTTTAATTGTGTTAATATTGACTTGTGTGCTAAAGTAATTCATGACTCTAGAATGCTTAAATTTTATCAGTAGAGTAACTCCCATAGAATGATTATTATCTCTTGAAACTTTGAAAAATAAACTGAGTAATTTGTGTTATCGTGCCAGTAAGTAGAGGAGTTCAGATTCTAATCTAAGAGTTGGAATTTGGGAGCCTTTCTCCTTTGGTACCAATGATACTCTTATCTCCATGGAGAGGCTGGTTGTAAAGCCTCACATCTCACTCACTGTGCTGTTTTCTATCTGTTACTTTCCCTAGTGCAGCCTGAAGTGACCATTTCTCCAGCCAAGACAGAGACCCTAAACCACCACAACCTGCTGGTCTGCTCCGTGACAGATTTCTATCCAGGCCAAGTCCAAGTCCGCTGGTTCCGGAATAACCAGGAGGAGACAGCTGGTGTTGTGTCCACGCCCCTCATTAGGAATGGGGACTGGACCTTCCAGATCCTGGTGATGCTGGAAATGACTCCCCAGCGTGGAGATGTCTATGTGTGCCATGTAGAGCACCCCAGCCTCCAGAGCCCCATCACTGTGGAGTGGCGTAAGAGGCAATTTGTTTCCTTTCGTTGTATGACCCACAAGACAGAGCAGAGCTCCCTCTTGCCTACCCCATCTCTGCTCTTATACTGATGGCACTGCTGAGCTGGGAATCACAGGAGATTAGAATATCTCTTTCCCCATGTCCAGAGAATCCTGATCTCACTGTTTTCCAAGGTACACAATGTGGTCCTGCCATTCAGCTGTGATGCTGCTCGGGGATTGAGTAACATCGAGTGGTTACTGGGATTGCAGGATCTAAGGTTATGGATGTGTCCCTGAGGAGCAGGAATTTGCTTCATTCCTTCTCCCTCACTAGAAAACCTGGTGGTGCAGTGGGTTAAGTGCTATATCTGCTAACCAAATGGTTGGCAGTTGAAATCTGCCAGGTGCTCCTTGGAAACTGTATGGGGCAGTTCTACCCTGACCCTTAGGATTGCTATGAGTTGGACCCGATCCACGGTAGTGCATTTTTTTCTCCTTCGCTCACACCCTGTATACCAAGGATCTGTGGACTCGGGCTTCCCTCCCCCAAGTGTGGTCACAATGGAGAGCTAGGCTTCCTTGGCACCTCGATCTCCTGTACTGTTGTTCTTATTTATTTATTCTTTTTTTTTTTTCTGTTACTTCCTAAATGGAACACCCTGGGATGTGAAGACAAACACTGACAATCAGGCATTTACTTTCCAGGGGCACAGTCTGGATCTGCTCAGAGTAAGATGCTGAGTGGTGTTGGAGGAATTGTGCTGGGCCTGGTCTTCCTGGGGCTGGGCTTTGCCATCCATCGCAAGAGCCAGAAAGGTAAGAGCTCTGTGAGGGATCCAGGAAGCTCGACTGTGTCTGACACTGCCTGTCCAGGGAGCCCTGTGCTGGGGGTGTAACTCTTGTTCCTGATGCTGAAAGGAAAGAGGTTGGGGAGGTGGTGGGAGAGATGGAGAACCCAGGGGAGACATTGGAATCTGAGTTTGCTAGTTGAAATGTCACTTGATGACAGAGCTGACTGGTGGGATTTATCCCAGGATTTCCTTATAATTCACCACCATCTCACTGGCTCCTCTCTGAAAGCTTCCTCTGCTAAGAGGTTCAGATCCTTAGCATCGTTTTAGTGACAGCTTAACTCTAAGATTTTTAGGTCAGTTCCTCATGGTAAATGAATGGCAGGGAGAATGCTACTCCCCAATGTCCTTTGGGGTGAGAGAGAACTTTTTTGGTAACAAGACTTTTTCCTGTGACTTTCTTCCCTAGGACCTCCTGGGCGTGCGCCAACAGGTAACACATCTTCTCTGATCCAGTGGGGGGCAGGGGAGCAGATATAGAGGGAAGGGTGTGAGGTGACTGAGTGTACCCTGACTCTGTGGTCTTGCTTCCCTGCTACAGGACTGTAAGAATTAAGATCAAAGTCTACCCAGTTTCTATAGGAAGTTCCAGATGTTGGTCCTTAGAACCAAGTCAAAACTTGGATGATTTTTTTTTAATGAAATTTGGAACCAGAGTCTTATCGGAGGTGTTAAACACCAGAGTAATGCCCAAATTGTGCCATATGCTGGTAGCTATTGCCCTGTAGGCTTTAATCAGTGACTGAAAGAGGCTACTGCTAGTGAACAGGAGGTAAGTGATTATTTGATTTGCTAAAAAGACTGGACAGTTATTCCATAAACCTTCACGTTATTCAGAAGTGTAACAGCTGCATTCCACTCCCCACATCTAACACATCTTGTTGACGTGAAGTTCTGTGTTTACTATAACTGGTTCTTCTTTACGCGGATATTGAGGGAAGTGTTGATGACACCCACTGGGCCTAAACCTTCTCTTCCTAATCCTGCAGGGACACAGAGGGGAGGGCAGAGGACGTGTGTCCCTCAGGCAACTGTGTTCTCATCACTCTCCCTCTGTCTTCCGCAGGGCTCCTGAACTGACTCCTGAGGATGTTTTGACTGGGTTTGCTTGTGTCCCTCTGTAATTCATGCCTCGTCCTTGCTCAGAAGTCCAGCACCCCCTGTCTGCATGGTCCTCTTATGGGATCTGAGTCCTGCAGTGGCTTTGGACACAGCTGCCAGGTCATCTGCTTGACCCCTGCCCAGGGACTGTGACTCTGGTTCTCACACTGACCTTGGAGCCTTTACCGTGTGTGCTGCCAGCTTCATCAGTGCAAGCTCCAAGGGGTTCCCTCTTCGTGTTCCCCTCACAGACTGCTGAAGAGATACACAGTGAACCCATTTCACTGACTATACGGCTTTTTTCAGAGTCGAACATGCTTATGAATTTCTTGCACTCTGACCATCCTTAACTGAGCAGAGGCAGAAAACTACTCTAGGATGGAGGGAATCTATGGTGAGGCGATAGGTGACTTCTTTAGAACTTCTTTAGAACTTCTCACCATACCATTGCTGTGGAGTCCATCCTCACTCGCACTGATCCTTACAGCATAGAGCAGAACTTGGAAACCATAGGGTTTCCAACGAGTGCTTGGAGAATTTCAATTACTGACCGTCTAGGTGTCAGCCAACCTGCTAGCCCTGCTAACAGGGCTCTGGGGGATGACCCAGCCAGCCTCATAGCCTGTGGCTGGAAGGAGATGCTGTTCCTTGAAAGGAGGCTGGAAACATCATGTCTTCCTTGCAAGGGTGGTCAGAGGACATAGAAAATCACTGTTTCTGTCCTGCAGGGTTCTTTAGAATCGATGTTCAGTGCAGTGGCTTTAGGGTGTCGCAGCCTCTCTTCTAGTTAAGTGTTGTGCAGGTAAACATGTTGGAATTGTTAGGAGGAGAACAGAGTGACTTCTGGTGTCACAAAGAACCAGGTGTATGTTTAACAACCATCTTGTGAAATCACATCAATCGAGGTCTTTTTTTCTTTTTTTTTTTGAGAAAGTGTAGCAAACAGTAAGAATTTTATTCTTGATGCAAAATGATAGAAACCCAACTCAAACTTATTTTGTTCCTATCACAGGAAAGTCTAAGGATCAGGTTGATTTCAGAAATGATTCAGGTATTCAGTGCAGTCTTCTTTCTTTCTGCTATGTCTCTATCTGTGCACCTGTCTCTCTCTCTCCACATGTAATTCTCTAGTGTCTCCCTGGATATTTTTATGTCTTTCTCTGTCTCTGCTCCTTTCTCACTATTTTATGTACTTTTTCTCTGTTTTTCCTTCAGCTTCTCAGCATTTTCTGTCTCTCTGTTTCTCATTATCTTACATCTTACCCCTGATTCTGTGTGTATGTGTTGGTCTTTGCTGTGTGGCTCCATAGCATCTGCCAGGATTTGCACCATTCTGAAGAAGATTTGGATTGGTCAGGTCTGGGTGATATTCACACTTCTCCAAAACCATCACCAAGTACGTGGGATACAGACAGCTGACCATCTGTCCCTAACTCATGTAGTAATGAGCACTAGACTTTTCAGATCATCATGGTGCTAGTAATGACTCCTCAGCGTGAATCTGTCTGTCTCTGTTGTGAAAGCCCAGTCTTCAAAGCTCTCTCCCAGTGGAGTGGCACCAGGTAGAATTCATTTCCTTTCATCATGAGCCTCTCGAGACAGGCAGAGGGAACTCACATACATGCATCCCATGACTGCTCTGACATAGACCCAGCCCTGAAAGCTAGTATCCAATTCAGTGTCTTAATTTCACTATTAAGATAAGTGGGTGGGGGTCTATCTCTGAGGTCATTGAAGGACATAACCCTTGAGAAGCAGTCATCCCCCTTCTGTCTTCCCCGTCACCTATCTGCTGGGACTGAGGAGCCACTGGCAGGTTCTTCCCTCCCATGGAGGATATCAGATGAGAGAGCTAGATTTCCTTGTGACTCCTGTCCCCACAGGCTGAACTTCAGGTCATTAGACAGGAGCATGTGGGTGTAGCAACAGATGCTGATATTTGAGCTTCTGCTCCTTAACGTCATAATCTAATTTTCCCTGAAAAAAAGACACTGAGTGAAGTCAGAGATTTTGGGCTGGAGCCTGTCTTCCTTCGTGTGGGTGCTGTCATCCCCTCTAGGAGTCAAAAGTGTGTGACACCCTTGAGGGAATAGAGAAAATGTATGTTTGATTGTCCAGGAAGCCTTGTATCCTTAAATGTAGCTCTTCGCTTCTGACACTGCAATGAAAGGGAGATTGAGCCAGATACAGAATTTAATGAACATTGAAATCTCATTTTCCTAGCTGAAGCGCAAACACTCTCATAAGGGTGAGTGGTGGAAAATATTTTAGAACTGTCTTTGCTCCGCATTGTCACATTTGACCAATGCCAGAGGATTCTCTCTTAATTAGAGGATCAGCGTCTCCCCTTCCTTCCAGTGACAGATTCTTTCATAAAAACAGTTTTAACACCCAATTATCAGTGATTAAGGCAATCTTAAATTGGTAATAAAGTAAACAAACACAACATTTCCAAACAGGTTTGATAATAAAAACATCTGCGTTTTAATAGGTATGCAAGTTGGAGATAACTGTATGAATGTACGGTCATTGCCGACAGTGGTGCTCCCCAACTTTCCAGAAGTCTTCTACATGTCCCAGCCTCACTTGCTGTTAGACTGGAGCCTTGTGAGTAGTAGTAGCCAGTGGAACTCAAATCTGAGTGTAAGCTTTAGATGCTTTGTCTTCTCTGCTACAGAAAACCTGTAAGCCATTGCTGACGTGATTGTGTAAAAGACGTTGGAAGCTTTATTACTTAAGTTAGGTGAATGGCCATAGGATAAAGCCCTAAAAATGGGCTCAGTAACAATTGGGGTAAACCACAGAAATTCAACTTTTGCTGAAGTTTTACATACTATTGCAACGCTATCTTGCCTTTTCTTGACTAGGGTGAAATGTTTAGCTAGAGGAAGAGAGTTCACAAATTAATAGAGTGAGTCAGTTAATGGAAGTTAAGAGGCTATGCAGTTTTCTGAACATTGATTTGTTTCCTTCCATCTGGGCATACATGTATTTCCAATGACTACAACAATCTTTCTGTAGTGGATATTGTCTTGTTCAGCCCACCCAGGGATAATTTGATAACTCACATCCTAGGAATGTTGCTGACCAGCAGCTGAAGGAACTACCTTCTTACAGTTGAATAGAGCCCTATCACTGAATTTTACTTTTCCTCCCAGGAACAATTCACTTTCAATAGCTAGTCAATGATTCTGAGCACTTGCCCTGATTTAGGACAACTCTGAGGGACTTCTACACCTTCTAAACTCTCTGAGTGTGCTTTTTTCATTTACCGTACAGGTGTAAGTTCTCAAATCACTTTTAATACACTCCCTGAATGCCGATCTCTGTCTCAGCATTTCCTGCAATCACTTGATTCTTACAATAGCTTGATACATGGAAATTCTCTAAGTATATATTTTTGCTTCATGAATGAAGGAAAGCATCAGTTTAGAATGTTATTGGTGGTAGGAGTGCTGTTCTAAGGACTATCAGTTTGCTATATATTAAAAAGGACCTGGAGGTCACAGAATTTTCCAGTTTCTAATTACGAACCCTTCGGCTAGAGACTAAGGAAACTTCTGCCACTGTGAAAGAAGGTTCACGAGATGCAGGCTGTCAGTTTTCAAGCCGAAAGAGCTCTGATCATCTGTGAAGTTTAACTATCTCTGTATCATATTGGGACAGTTTTCCCCTATACAACAGTCAGTTGTGCAGACTTTATCCAAATCCACTCATCTGTGTGGATCTCAGACTGGCACAGTTGTGAGATTTCGTATTGTGTATGGCTAGATCCTTGTTCTAGATCAGTGTGTCTGTCATCTAAACATGTACTGTCCGTCACACCTAGGAGTTCACGTCAGTCTAGGGGGTGTTAGTGAGCAACTGTGTTGTGTGTCAAGTCAGATGACCCTGTGTCTTGGATTCGGTTCTCTAGAGAAGCAAGGTTAATATACATGTATTTACATATTTATAAGTATATGTATATACACACACAAATACATATACATACATATATACATGTACTTCAGAAAAATAGCTCACAGAATCACAGGGGCTCCAAGGCCTAAACCTGTGTGTCAGGTGGCAGGCTGCTGGCTCACAGGATTGCAAGGGCTGCTGAATCCAAACTCTGCCGGTCAGGCAGTAGGCTGTGCCTTCCTCACTGCCTGAGAACCAGAAGCTAGCAGTGAAAACAGTGCAGGGTCCAAAAAAAGTGAGTTTCGACAGAACATTCTTTTATGTCTTGGATGGAGGTGCACAGCCCCAAGGACACTCCTCTTCCCTTTGATTGGCTGCTCACATCAGATCACACAATGGGAGGTTATCACTTAGTGTCTGCCAAACTATGGAGAGTCATAGCTTAGCTCAGGTGTCACATACTTTAGCGAATACAGTCTAACCCCTTGTTACAGAAACGAATGTCGTCACTTCTTTCTTTACTTGTTGAACCTGAAGCATGAGGGGTCCAAAGAGATTGGATTCCATTCTCAATATCCATACCTGCGTCTAACATGATTCAGCTAAAATGTGTACTACAAAGCACACAAGCCCCAATTACATCTCAAAGGAGGGTTGACAATTAAGTCCACGGATTTAGTTGTTCTAGGTGCTGCATACCTCACTGCTGAATGTCACTATGGTCATCTTTGAAATACTGCTCTTAGGAAGTTATACACTATGCCAGCACCTAGTTTATCCCTGAAAGTGACTTGGGAATTTTTTCTGGAACGGACATTGTGCACAGTGGTTTGGTTGCAAGTTTGCAAACTTAATTGTATAGCTGTCGGTGAGGGTGTTTTTAGCCAGTAAACAAATAGTTGAATTGGAACACCCTCCCTACTCACCTGATCTGGGCCCCAATGACTTTCTTCGTTACCTGAAGATAAAGGAAATATTGAAAGGAAGATATTTTAATGACATTTAGGACACTGTGACTAATATGACGACAGCTTTGATGGCCATTCTCGAAAAAGAGATCCAAAATTGCTTTCAAGGGTGGACAAGGTGCTGGCATCAGTGTATAGCTTCCCAAGGGAAGTACTTCAAAGCTGACTGTAGTGATATTCTGCAACGAGGTATGTAGCACTTTTTCTAGGATGAGTTCATGAACCTAAATGTCAGAGCTCTTATTTTATGTTGAGTAGTAGGAGAAAGGAGGGAAGAAAACAAAGATATTTACTATCTATTCTTATCTATGTGGACCCAAGTGTAACAAAAGAAGAAGTACTCATAACAATTATAATGTTCATTTCCACAGTTAGTCACTTGGTGAATGGTATTTTTAGAACTACTTTTTTCCACCACCCATTCTGTGCTCACATCACCCTCAGTAAGTATCTTTGTTGGTCATGGTTCTTTCACCAGTGAGACAACCCAAAGCTTCATTCTTGAAGGGTCCGGGCCATTAGTAGTAATGGTAGAATTAGGTTGCTGTGGTTTTCCGTTAATCTAATGGCAGAGAATGTAAGTACCAACAGATACCGTAAGGGATCTCCTTTGTTCCAGGCATACTGTTCTTTACTTTCATTATGTAATATCAATCCAGTTCCCTGTAGACTTATCAATATGAGTCACACCAGTAATCAGTATCAGTCACACCAGCCAATAGGGTCACTTCCTTCTTTGCCTGGTGAGCCAGAGCCTTGAGGAGTCCAAAGAGACTGGGTGGTATTGTAAACTTCCAGTTCAATGGACTTACCGCTGTGTCTTCCGGTAGGAGTATTTCTCCATTTGGAACTAAGGCCTCTAGAGTTACAGAGTGTAAGATTTAAGACACAGGAAGAAAAAAAAATTCTAGGGGTAATAATGAATGGCATCACTCCCACTTTCATCCTGTGATTCCTAAGTGAATGAAATCTGGCTATGGTAGTAGATGCTGGTTTTCGTGCATACAGAATCCCCTGGAGAACACTGTCCCAGACACTCTAGGAATGCAAAGTGTTATCACCTTGCTGTAGCTGTAAATTTTTTCTCTTTAAAAGACAGTCTCACAGTTCAACCATTTTAGCTGCATGAAGGTGATGGTGGAACATGGTAAGACCTATAAATCCCATGACTGTAGTTCCAGTCTCTTACTTTCTTTACCATGCATTGTAAGGTGGCTGAATTTTTACTCGGTGTTTCCTATCCTATGGCACACAAATGTGTTATTGATAAGTCTAGAGTAATTGATACTTCTTAATAGGTCTGATCAGCATAATGTCATTCATGTAGCCGAGCAGGGTGATATCTCAAAGAAGGGAAATGAGAATAAGTTCTCTCAGGGCCAAATTGTGACATAGGGCTGGTGAGAAGATGTCGCTGTGGGTGGAACACTGAAGGCATACTGTTGGCTTCGCTAGCTGTCTTAGGCTGGGTTCTCTAGAGAAACAATCCCAGTAAAGTATATATACAGAGAGAGATGAAAATGGCTTACATGATTGTGGAGAGTAGAATGTACTCCTTCTGCCAGGATAGAGGCTTCTCTTGATTCATGTACACAGAGGGGCTGGGGAACCCAAGATCAGCAGGTCAGAGACTAGGACACTTGCTCACACTCTGTGAAGGACAGCAAATCCCATGATCTGTAGGTAGGTTGCTAGCTCAAGGTCTGAGAATCAGAGGTCTGACGGTACCAGCCATCAGATGAACAGAGCTGAGGGGAAAGAGTGGGAGCTGAATAAGACCAAAACAATCACATCAGGGGGGACTCAGTCAAGCTGAGACCTCGAGCTTTATTTTTCAGTTACATGTATATTCCACACATTTCCTCGTTTCCTTTTCCCAAGCATTCTTTTGCTAGTCATATCGAAACCAGATCGGGGGCATGCTGACCTCTGCTTATTCTGAGGACAATGCTGGGTGTACAATACTTGGAATATGCTTAATTTAGATCTTGTTAATACAAGAGTTAAGGACCATATTCTGGCCTTGATTTGGGAAGTCTCGGCTTCCACAGAGGCCAGACAAACAAGAGGCAGTTTCAGGATCCACTTATATTCAGATGCAGGCTGCAGGCCATGTGTGCAAGAAAGCTCCCTTTCAGTTGATTGGCTACTCAACAGCAAATTCCATCATAATCACAAATAAGCATTGAAAAATGTGGCCCAGTCAAGTTGACACATAATCTTGACCATAACACTAGCTGAAGGCAAACTGCTTCTGGTAGTCCTACAAAAGAGGTAAGGAAGAAAAGGAATTGGCCAGATCAATGACCGCATACCAGGTGACAGGTGACATATGAATTTCTTCAAGTGAGAGACTACATCTGGAATAGCAGCTGCAATTGAAATTATAACTTGATTAAATTTACAGTAATCCACTGTCATTCACCAAGATCAGTTGTCTCTTTGTACAGGCCAAATAGTTGAAATGAATGAGGAGGTGCTGTGAATAACTACCCCTGGCCTTCATTTCTTGAGGTCCCTGATGATGGCAGTAATCTCTGCAGTCACTCTAGGAACACAGAATTGCTTCTGGTTTACTGTTTTCCTAGGTAGTGACAGCTATAAATGCTTCCCACCTGGCCCTTCCTACCGTGATGTCCCTTACTCCACATGTCAAGGACTCAGTGTGGGAATTCTGCCAGTGGCTGAGTATACCTGTTCCAGTCATGCATTCTGTAACTGGGGAAATGACTACAGGATGGGTTCACGGACCCACTGGACCCACTGTGAGACAGACTTGAGCTAAGACTCAGTTTATAACCTTACTTCCACACGCCACTGTTCTGATTAGTGGGGCACAGCGATGTTTTGTGTCTCCTGCAATTAGTGTCAGTTCGAAGCTGGTGTCCAGTAATCCTGAAAAGACTGATTATTTCTTTTAAGTGATTTCTCTGGGCACATGGCAGAGCTAGATTCATCAATCAGTAGAAGAGCAGAACTGAGCACCTTGAGAACCAGGCTAACTGGAGGAGTGGGGTGTCTCCAAGCATTTATTAGGAGAGCTAAAAGAGCTTCATAGATCTGCCCAAGCAGGACAGTGGCCAAGCACCAAAAAAGACCTGACACACCAACCAAGCAAAGATCAGTGAGAGGCCTGCCCAAGGCGCAGCTGAGAAGAGGCTATGCTTATTGAAGTTCTGTATCGTGGACATTTCTGAAGCTTAACTGTAATCTATTCCTTTCCTAATAAATCCCATAACAGTAAGTGTGTTCTGTGAGTTCACTGTGGTCATGCAATGAATTATGAAATCCAATAGAAAAATACAGAGTGCCATAAAAGGTAAGGTTGTTGTTTGAATTGGTAAAAAGTGTGGAGAGAAGAGGGATCTCAGAAGTCTTCCTCACAGGAATCATCCTTGGGATAGTGATCTTAGTTCTCCTTCCCCCTTGTGAAGTTAGAGGAGGTCAGATACTGCTGGCATGCTATACAGTAACGTACCTTGTCATGTGTCACATTTTTATTATTACGATTGAAAATGTACATTCCCATGTAAATTTGCATGCCCACCTATATGCAGCTCCCACTGCTCTCCCTGCCCGATGACAGCACACTCTTCCTCTCCGCTCCATACATGTCTATCCTTCCAACAATCTCCAACCCCCTCCTCTCTACCCACTCCCCTGCCTCCAGTAAGAGGTCAACAGGGTGACATCCTATAGATGCATAGAACAAATCTGAAGATTTGACCTCCATTATGATTTATGGACAGGGGCAGCATCAGGGCCAGGGGCCATTCCTAAGGGCAACTCCAAGGTCCCTGGACCATCAATTGCTGTCTTTTAGTGGAGATCTTAAGGTGCACCTCTTTTTATTCTTGTGTTGCCTGTGAGACTCAACTTTGTGAGCTCCATCGCAGCTATCACTGGTGGTGGCCAGGCACCATGCGGTTCTTGTAGTCACAAGTCGATGTGGGTCTTTGTCTTCTGGGTTCTTTTTCTCCCATGTCATTTTGGTCCTTGGTGATCATCTGTTCCTGCTTAGTTGGGACCACTTGCTGTACCCTCAGATGGCAGCTTGGCAGTTTTTAAGACCTCAGATACAACTCACCAATGTGGGGTGTAGAGGGCTCTCTTAACCAAACACTAATTGTGTCAATTGGCCTCGATTTCCCCTGAGAGCATGATCCCCAGCCCTCTTACACAGCTACTCTGTCCTTGCAATATTGGGTTGAGATGGGAGCAGTAATCATGTCATGTTGAAGTCCAGTTAATATTCATCTTCTTTCTAACATGTGCTATCACAGATTTCATCAAGTGTCACATTTTATACTTTACCTCTTGAAGTTTGCTGGGACTTAAGTCTAGCTATATGTCTAGATGCAAAAAAAAAAAACAAAAAACAAAAACAAAAACAAAAACAGAAACAAAGGTGGTAGGAGTGAGTCTGGGAACGTTTATCAATATTCTGGAAGGCATCTGACTCGAGTGATGCCCCATCACCTTAGGCAACGTCTCCAACGAAACTTCAGACACAGCTTGATTAATCTTATTATATAGGGATAGAAAGAATAATGGTTTTCCTGGGGAGGCTGGCTTAGCAGACAAACCTCGGGTAATCTCCTTAGATGAGAGTGAGAAGTTTGGTTCTGTTGACAAAGCGATTCCCATAGAATTTAGGGGCTCATTATCTCAGCTTTCTTAATATTTGTCCATACATCCCCATTCCAACATTCAGTATCCCATCTCTTCCCTATCAGTGCCCTCACTTTAGCTTCAGATTCCATTCAAGGCTGGGAATTTAAGTGTGAATTGAATGAAGCCACTCTTAAGATAATACTCTGGGTTTGATGTTTGGCAATATGAGCTCTGTTACTGTATGGCACAAGGCTTTCTTTCAGGTTAGAAGTGGTCAATTTCAGGTCTTTCAAACATGACTTGAGCTACAACTCTAAAGCTACAACTCATCCTCCTTCTGTTTATTATTTTTCTTTTTACCACTTTGTCTAGTGACAGCAGGATCAAGCAATAAGCCTTCCTATACTTGGCAGTTTGTCCAAAATATTGAAGAGTATCAGATCTAAGATCATCCCTAGACTTGTTTCTGACAAAGATCTGATCTAATAGTAGGAATATCTTATATATTTCTTCTGCCAGCACACACCACAGATTGGCACCTCATCTCTACTGCAGTTAGGATCATTAGTGTCTTTAGCCAGACTTGAGAACCAATTCATAAAACTCATTCTTAAGATTTTAGTCCTTTAGAACTACTGTAGGTACTAAATGTCTTAGTTTAGGTTCTCTAGAGGAGCAAAACCAGTGAAGATTTACTTCAAGGAAATGACCCACAACTGCAGGCATTGCAAGTCCCAAATCCCTGGGTTAGGTAGTTGGCTGCTGGCTTCCTTAGGACCCAAGAACTGGGCACAAGCAATGTCAAGAGTGCAGGGTGAGATTTACCAGAATATTTGTTTATGTCACAGATGCAGGCCACGCTCCCAAGGACACTCCTAACAAAATGGTCTTCCTTTACTAATTGGGGGTTTGTCTTAGTCATCTAGTACTGCTATGACAGAAATACCACAAGTGGATGGCATTAACAAAGAGAAATTCATCTTCTCCAACAAAAGTAGACTAAAAGATCCAAATTCAGGGCATCAGTTCACAGGGAATACTTTCTCTGTGGTCTCTGGAGGAAGGTCCTTGCTGCCAGTCTTCCTCTGGACCGGAAGCTTCTGAGGTGCCGTGTCCCTGGATCCAAAGGGTGGGCTTTGCTCCCACCACAGCTTCTCTCTTGATGGTATGAAGTTCCCAATCATCTGCTTGCTTCTCATTCCTTTATATTCCAAGAGACTGCCTCCAGGCACCATACAGTCCTGTAGGTTGAGTTCTGCCTCACTAACACCACCACTGTCCATCCTCCCTTGTTAACATCATCAAAATCTAAACCAAACCCATTGCTGTCTAGTCATTCCTACTCATGGGGCCCTTATAGGACAGAGTAGAACTATTCTGTAGTTTTCAAGGAGAGCCTGGCAGATTCAAACTGCTGACCTTGTGGTTAGCAGAGGCAGCACTCAACCACTATGCCAACATCCATTCACATTTTAGAGGTAGCATTTAAACATATAAGGATATCACACAATCCTAGGAAGCATGCTGTAGCCAAATGGCTACACACATTGTTTGGGGGCACGCAATTCAATCCATGACAGATGTTTATACCTGATCACAAAACAGAAAGTGATCACACAATGTCTCCCACAACACTGAGAACCATAGCCCAGCGAAGTTGACACACAATATTAACTATCCCACTCTGGGTACACGTGACAGCACACTCTTTGTAGAAGTGCACTTAATAATATGGATATGTCTTTTTCTGACATAGAAAGAAGCCTCTAAGAAAGATGTGTTCCAGTGCAGAATATCGGTGCTCAGACGCTACTCAGTGATTTCATCAGTCTAGTTTCTCTCATAACCTTAAGATTGCTGCTGCAGCTCTAGGTGTCCCATCCGCACCCGATGCAGTCTAGAAACATGAACTCTTAACAAGGATGAAAATCTTCTCCAAAATACATAACGCAGGTTCTTCTTTCCCTCAACGGCTAAAACATCATAGTTTGCCTAATCTAAAACCCTTTACATTTCAAGAAGTATACTTTACTTTTAAAGAAGTATAATTAATAATGATGGTGTTAAGTTCATAAAATTTACTCTGTGGAATAAAGTTAACCTCTCCTGAAGATTGTGGCTAAGTGGAAGATGGGAATACCTTAAAGAATTTTAAGTTCTCACTGAAATGATGACTACTAATGATTGGTATCAAGGTGTCAAAGTGTATCGCACAGCCCAAGAATGCAATGCTGTAAGTTCTGTTTGGAAAATGGTCTTCATTTATCCTTTCCGCAACTGAGTGCGTTCCTGGAAATTCAAATCAATTTATAGCTCGACTTCCCAGTGTTGTCCAAAGTTGGAAAATGAAGGGAAGTTTTCTCATCCTAGCCGTAATTTTACTTCCTTTGGTTTTCTTTAAAAGAAAATTCAGCATAAGTAATTCACGACTATTTTCTCCTAGTTAAAAAATAGCTTTATATACAAAGGCAGTTTTCTTTCTTCCTCCTCAGTGATGTGGTTTTCACTCTTCCTTCACATTAATAATTTACTTTCAGTTTAGAGTGAAAGTCCTGTGTGTCTTTATGCATATTCATAGGTGATATATGTATGTGTATTAAACATTAATGGCAGTCTGTTGATATTATTTAGTAGTTTGCTTTTGTCAGTGAACAATGCGATGGAGAGATACTTCCATGATGTCACATATGAAATTACAAATTATTGTTAAATTATTTTACAGCTACATAGTATTCCACTGTTGGATCTCATATTTTATTTAGTGATTCAGTATGTTTGGAACCGTTTTAAATGATTCTTCTTTAAGTCACTCTTATACTTAAAATATACTTATTTTGTGTTTTCTTTCCCTAGTTATGGCCAACATCTGTTCTTTCCTTCCTTCTCCTTTATTCTTCCAATTGCCAAATGGAAGCTATATGTACTTTTATATTGTCAAAGCTGAAAATATTGACATTCTTCTGTAACAATGATTGCCTACTGGCTTTTCTGACAGTTTCATTGTTAAGACTTGAAAAACACAAAAGAATAGACAGTTGTTTATGACTTTGTAAATATCACTTATGTAGCCAAGCTTTCTGGGCATGCCACAGAGCTGTCCTATTAGAGTTCCCCCATCAGTGATGCCCTGGGTTTATTAAATGCACTGTTTTTAGATCGCCTGCCTTCCTAGTCCTCCTATTTCTTTATTTATCTGGACTAGGTCCTTGTCATGGATTGAATGTGTTCCCTAAAAAATCTGTAACAAGTTGGCTGTGCCATAATTCTGGTATTGTGTAATGTTCCTCCGTATTGGAATTCCTGCCTCTATGATGTTAATAAGGGTGGCTGGGCAGCAGTTGTGTCGGTAGAGCAAGATTCCAGGTGTAAGTTTGTTTTGTGACTTGAGGCCATCTCTTGAGCCATAAAGGGAAAAATCTGGCAGAGAGGTTCGGGAACTCACACCATCAAGAAAGCAGCACCAGAAGAAAAGTGTGTCCTTCCCAGCTGAGGTTCCTGTGCCAAGCTATTCTCTGAACAAAATTGATACAACACAAGGACTTTCCTCTGGAGTCGACAAGGGAAATGTCTTTCCCTAGAGTGGACATCCTGAATTTGGACTTGTAGCGTAGCAGATTGTGTAAGAATAAACTTTCCTTTGTTAAAGCCGTCCATCCACCTTGTGGTGTTTCTGTTAGAGCGGCACTAGTTGACTGAAACAGTCCTTAAATTAGTTTCTGTTCTTTTCTTTCCATTACACACTTGGCTAGTAAAGTTTATTGCTCGATACTTGGTATATGTATTGCTATTATAAATGAGCTTTTTTTCAGGAACAGACTAAGAGGGTGAATCTGCCAGCCACAGACGATGCTACTTCACATCTTATTCTCATTGGTTACAGAGGAAAATAATGATGTGTTTGGGTTTCAGTGGAAACCCTGGTGGTGTAGTGGTTAAGTGCTGTGTCTGCTGTTCAAAGGTTGGCAGGTCAGATTCTCCAGGTGTTCCTTGGAAACTCCATGGGGCTGTTCGAGTCTCTTCGTGGGGTCTGTATGAGACAAAATGGACCAGATGGTAGTGGGTTTGTTTTTGGGTGGGGTTTCAGTGAAACACAACTTCTGTAGATACTTTTTTTGTTTTAAGTAGTATCCTGTATTTCATTAGGTCCTGGTTTAGTTACCACTTCCTTCCTGTGTGAACACTCCCCTCCTGTGTGAGCCTGGTATGTGATAAAGTATTCTTTCTGTGGTAACTCCCTTATTATTCTTCTCATCCTGGGTGTCCGAGCTACTAGTTTTTTGTACTAACGTCTGACATCTGTTTCAACCTCTTATGTGAAGTTTTCATTAATGGAGTAATTTAGATTAATCTTCTCCAGTATAATAGTTTCCCACAATCAAGAAGAGTATCCCCAAAACCTGTTGCTGTTGGGTTGATTGTTACTGACGGCAACCCTATAGGACATAGTAGAACTGCTCCATAGGATTTCCAAGGAGACTCTGTTCTATCTGAACCACCGAACTTTTAGATTAGCAGTAACAGATCTTAACCACTACACCATTCAGATTTCGAAGAATGTAGCAACATACAATTGGGAAATAATCTTTGTTACAAGACCACAGTCTCAAAACTCTGATAGAAACCCATTGCAACTGAGAAGGGGAATAAGGCTAAGAAGGAAGATTTCCTGGGACTGGGAAAAGAGAGAGAGGCAGAGATACAAGGCCTAGTGTTAAGTCAGAAAGAATTTCAGAACTCTAGTGTAAGACAATAGTGCTGACATCCCAGACCACAAGACTGAAGCTTTATCAGAACATCAGAGAACATCTGCATCCCACACCCCTTCACCATTTCAACAAGCACTGAGTGAATACCACAGTTGAAAATAGCTGGAGGAGCTACAGAAGACAGTGTCTTTCTTGGGAATAGTGTAAAGGAAAAACAGAAAGCTAATCTGGAAACAAACACAAGGTATCATCAGAGGAATTTAAAGCAGTTGACACGTGAAGGGTGTTTCAGTCAGCTAGTACTGCTGTAACAGAAAAATCACAGAGTGGATGACTTTAAAAAGGAAGATTTATTCTTTCACAGTACGGTAGACTACAAGTCTAAATTCAGGCTATGTGTTCCAGGGAGGATTTCCCCCTTGTTGGCTCTGGAGGAAGTCCTTGTGTTGCCTCAGTCTTTGATCAGGGAGCATCTTAGTACAGGAAATGTAGGTCTGAAGGAAACTCTCTTGTCCCGGTGCTGCTTTCTTGATGGTGTGAGGTTACTAATTCTGTGCTTGCTTCCATTTCCTTTTATCTCTTGTAGGATGAAAGGATAAATGGTAATGTAAGCCATACTCCATGGAAACTCCTTTTGCAGTGGAGAAGGGAGGTGGTTTTATGAAAGGATTTACAAGCTCACCCTAATCTTTTAACATATAGCACAGGAAAATCACAAAATGTAGGAGAAACATAAAATATTGGGAATCATGACCCAGCCACACGGCTACATACACTTTTGGGGGGACACAATTCAATCTATGATATTCCAGCCTTTGGTACCCCCAAAATCATATCTTTGAAACATTTAGCACGTTCATCCCATCATAGCAAAATCATGTCCATGCCATATCATAGAAGTCTTAAATCAATTCCAAGTCCAAAATTCAAAAATTCCTTTATATCTGTAAAACCTAGAACACAAGCCATCTGCTTCCAAGGGTACAATGTCAGAAAAGGTACAAGTTAGACATTTCCATTATAAATGGGATGTTGCAGGGAAAGAAGGCATTAACAGGCAACAAACAAGTCACCAGAATGCAGTGCCTTAACCCTAAAAGCTTTGAAAATAGTCTTTAATTTATTGAGACAATGGCCCTACCCTCCAGACTCTAGGTGTTGGCTACACTGTCTGGATTCTCAATGGAGACTGCTGGTCTTGTGCTACGACTCTGTCTCTTAGGCCCACTTGGAGAGAAACTCTGCCCACTGACTTTAGGTGCACTAAAGCCCGAGTGGCAATTCCACTCTTACAAACATAGGAAGCCATGGCTCTACCCTTTCAAATCCCCAAGGTCACGGTCATTTTGAGACTGAGGCATCTTAGCTTCTCATGGTCTTTGTCTCCAGCTTCTGCTTCCTATGGCCTCATGGCCTGGGCCTCAAGCCCACATCTGCCTTACAGGGCCAAGTGTTACAAAGCTCTGTACGTTCACTGATTCAAGTCCTCAGGGTACCCCTTACTGCCACATAGTCTTCCTACACACAGGCACTCAGCTTTTCTGCTCTGTGGATCAGCATGCCTAGGTCTACTGATTAAAGTGCCAGAGGCACCCCACTCTGCCAGGAAAACTGTATGCATAGGTGCTCAGAACTCTTGCCCTGTGGGTTAACTCCAGTGCTGTCTCCCACACTGCTCTGCTTCTACTGCTACCTCCCTGCTGTCGCCGGTTCTCTTCTGTTTCTCACCATCTGCGCCTTCTTTGATGTTAGCAGTTCTCTTTGGTTCCTTCTGAGTCTTCTATAGATACACAGTTTCGGAGCGGCTTCCACATTTTGGGTATTTGTTAGAGAAGCAGCCCATTTCCTCAGTACCAAATTGTCTTTTGTGGGGAAACAAAACCAGTAACACAGACGTGTACAAGGAAAGATTTATATGCAAAGTACAAGGAAAGATTTATACATAAAGGAAACAGTTCATGGAATTGTAGAAGCTAAACGTCCCAAGTCCTGGCACAAGCCTCACATTGCCACGGGAGCTGGTGAACCCAAGGTCAGCAGGCCAGAGTTCTGGATCACTGGCTGTGTAAATTGGTGGATCCCAAGCTGGTGGTGAGACTATGAGTTCTCTGTTGAGTCACAGACCTGCAGGGGCTGGACAAACCAAGAATCGGCAGGTCAGGGAACAAGACTCTCAAGCTCTAGCTGTAAGGGTTGATGAATCCAGCAGGTGCTAGTTCAGGTCCAGGAACCAGATGCAAAAGACAGCAGAAACTGTTGGCAACGTGAGCAGACAGGAAGTAGGTGGTAGAAGGTGGAGAGATTAGAGCTAAGGGGAGGAAAGCCACCACAGGTTCCAACCCTGGCACTTGGTAGCAGCAGCCCAACATGGAGTTGCCGAGTTGACACAACCTTAACCACCACAGAGGGTAATCATAATAACAACAAATTTCAAACTCAGTTCAATTAGTGACTAAAACAAACAAGAAACCATTGTTAATTCCAACTCACAGTGACCCTGTAGCTTACAAAAACTGTCCACAATCATGCCTAGGGGAAGGAAAGGCATGCTTGTGTCCTTGTACAAGAAAATACTTAACTCAGTATCTTCTGTCCTATAAATTATGTCTGGAAGACCAGTAAACAAAACAAAACAATACATTTGGAAAAAACTTTGAGAACACAGGGAGGATCTAAATACCACCATCAACCCCCACTTAATGACATATTCAAAACTCTTCATCCAACTGAAGCCAAGTATACTTTCTTTTCCAATATTTATGGAACATTTCTCCAGAATGGACCACATATTAGGCCACAGAGCAGTACTCAACAAAATTCAAAATACTGAAATAACATAAAGCTTTTTCTCAAACCACAAAGCCATAAAAATGGAAATCAATAACAGAAAAAGATGCATATTAAATAAAAAACATGGAAACCCAATACCATTTTGCTCAAGAACTGGTGGGTAACAGGAGAAATCAAAGATGCAATTAAGAATTTTACAGAATCCAATGAGAATGAAGACACATACTACCCAAATGCATGAGACACAACGAAAGTAGTACTCAGAAGTCAATTTATCTCAGTAAATGCACGTATCCAAAAAGAAGAAAGGGCACAAATCAAAGAATTAACTCATCAACTTGAACAACTAGAAAGATCCCAGCAAAAGAACCCATCAGGCTCTGGAAGAAAGCAAATCATTAAAATCAGAGCAGAAGTAAATGAAATAGAAAATAAAAAAATGATTGAAAGGGTAGACAAGTCCAAAAGCTGGTTTTTCAAAAATATCAACAAAACTGATAAGCTTTTGGGCAACCTGACAAAAGAAAAATAGGAGAAGAAACATATAATCTGAATTACAAATGAGATGGGTGATATCACATTGCTTCCTGCTGAAATGAAAAGAATTATACAAAAATACTATGAAAAATTGTACTCTAAGACATTTGAAAACCTAGAGAAAATGCATAATTTTTTGAAAAATGTCACCTACTTAAACTAGTGAAATCAGAGATAGAACAACTAAGCAAAACCGTTATCAAAGAAGAAATTGAAAAGGTAGTTTACAAACTTCTACCAAAAAAAGCACTGTTCTGGATGGCTTCACTGCAGAATTCTATCAAACGTTTAGAGATGAGTTAATGCCACTACTTCTAAAGATATTCCAAAGCATAGAAAAGGATGGGATGCTCCCAAACTCATTACTCAAACCAGGTAAAGATAGCAGAAAAAAGGAAAATTATAGACCAATATCTCTCATGAACCGAGATGCAAAAATCCTTAACAAAATCCTAGCTAAAAGAATTCAGCAACACATCAAAAAAACAGTTCATCATGATCAAGTAGGATTAGTACCAGGGATGCAAGGATGATTCAACATGAGGAAAACAATTAATGTCATCAGCCACATAAAATAAAGAGAAGAACCACCGGATTCTAACAATTGATGCAAAAGAGGCATTTGATAAAGTCCAATACCAATTCATGTTAAAAACTCTCAGCAAAATAGGAATAGAAGACAAATTCCTCAACATAATAAAGGCCATCTACACTAAGGCAACAGCTAAGGAGAAGTTGAAAATATTCCCCTTAAGAACAGGTACTAGACAGGATGCCCATTGCCACTACTTCCATTCAACATTGTTCTGGAGGTCCCAGTTAGAGCAGTTAGACATGATACAGGAATAAGTGTTGTCCAGATTGGCAAAGAAGTCAAAGTATCGCTATTTGTGGATGATATGATCTGACACACAGAAAACCCTAAAGAATGCTCCAAAAAACTACCAAGTCTCATAGAAAACTTCAGCAAAATATCAGAATCCAAGATAAACATACATAAATCAGTGAGATTCCTTTACATTAACAAAGAGAAAACCAAAGAGGAAATCACAAGATGATAAAATACCTGGGGATAAATCTAACCAAAGATGTAAAAGACTTATTCAAAGAAAACTACAAGTCCCTACTGCAAGAAACAGAAAATGATTTCCACAAGTGGAGAAATCTACCTTGCTCCTGGACAGGAAGACTCAGCATTGTGAAAACGTCTACACTACTCAAAGCAATCTATACATACAATGCAGCCCCAATTCAACTTCCAATGACATTTTTCAATAAGATGGAGAAAGAAATCACCAACTTCATATGGAAAGGAAGGGAGCCTTGGAGAAGTAAATTATCACTGAAGAAGAGGAACAAAATGGGAGGCCACACCCTCCTGACCTTGAAATCTACTGCACTGCCACAGAAGTCAAGACAGCCCGGTACTGGCACAAAAACAGATGCATAGACCAATAGAACAGAATCAAAAAAATCCGATTATAACTTCCTCAACTCATGAACAGCTGACTATTTGATGAAGGCTCAAAGACAGTAAACTGGGGTAAAGACTGTCTCTTCAACAGATGGTGTTAGCATACTTGGATATCCACCTGCAAAAAAATGAAACAAGACCTGTCTCTCACACCATGCACAAAAACTAATTCCAAATGGATGAAAGACCTAACAAATGTAAAGCCAGAACAACAAAATTCTTGGAAGGAGAAATTGGAAAGATGATAGAAATGCTAATTGCTGGCATCAACAGTCTACCTTCAATCATGAGAACAACCTTCAATCATCAGAAAGGAAAACAGATAATCGGGAACCCTTAAAAAGTAAGCACTTAAGCTCATCTAAAACCTTCATCAAAAGAGTAAAAAGTCTACCTATAGAGTGGGAACAAATAGTTGTCCACAACGTTTCCAACCACCACCTAATCTCTGTAATCTACAAGATATTGCAAAACTTCAACAAGAAAAAAAAGAAACAACCCAGTTCAAAAATGGGCAAATGATATGAGCAGACATTTAACCAAAGAAGATATGCAGGTTGCCAACAGATACATGATGTTCACCATTACTAGCCATCAGAGAAATCCAAATCCAAACCACCATAAGATACCATCCGTCCCCAATGAAGACGGCAATAATGCAAAAAGCACACAATAATAAATGCTGGAGAGGATGTGGAAAGACTGAAACTCTTCTACACTGTTTGTGGGATTGTAAAATGGTTCAACCACTATGGAAATCGATTTGACAATTTCTTAAAAAACTAGAAGTAGAAATACCATATGATTCAGCAATCCCACTCCTTGGAGTAGATGCCATAGAAATAGTGAATACCACCCAAACAGATAATTGCACACCAATTTTTACTGCAGCTCTCTCCACAATATCAGAAAGTTGGAAACAAACTAGATGCCCATCAACAGACAAATGGTTCCACAAACTGCGGTATATTCCTACAATGGAATACTACACAACGATGAGAAACAACGATGGCTTAGAAAAATACTTGTCAGTGTGGGACCATCTAGAGGAAATTACTCTTAGTGAAATAAGGCAGACACAGAGGCAAAATTTGGTATGAGACCATTATTATAAGGATGCAACTAATCATTTAAGCACAGAAGAAATTAGTATTTGATAGTTACAAGGTGGGTGGCAGGGAGGGAGAGTGATTTTTACAAATCAGAGGGTGGTTATGGTTAGGAATGGATATTGGATGTGACAGCACACACTAGAAGTGGGTACCCACAACTACTCAACTTCAAAACCGAATTGTCCCCTTAATGTGGACCACCTCTTTGGAAAGACAGAGAAACAAGGTTTGCGATTGGGGGACTAATGCTTTCAGGGGACATCCAGACTCATTGGCACACTCAAGGTTTTTCTCTCTCCCTCTTTCATGACATTGCTCCACGTACCACCTGCATGAGCGGCATCCGGGGTCTTAAAAGCTAGCAAGCTGCCATTTAAATAGCACCAAATGGTTCCCATCTGCCTGGACTTGGGACAAATGCAGGACACTGAGGACAGGAGAAAAATGTGAGCCTACCAGATGGAAGGGGCTGTATGAACCATAGCGTGCTTCAGCATGGGACCAGAAGAAGTAAGATGGTGCAGGGTCACCACCAGTGACATCCCTGATGGGGTACGCAGAACGGATCTCCAGCAAGTCATGGAGTAGAGGGCAGAACTAGATCTTTACCAAAAGACCGCACTTGATGGTCCTTCTGAACGGAGGGCCCCCTGGGAGTGCGGTTCCTGGATTTTCTAACCTGGAACTGCATCCAGCCCCGGAGCCAGCTACCCATACAAAGATCGACCTGGAGCATTCAAAACATAGAGTGATAGGAGACAAACAAACCTTTAAAAATATACATGAGCTTTTGGGAGGGGCACTTTGCTGGAGCCGAATTGATTGGATGAGGAGGGCCAGAGCTTTATCAAAAGATCACAGGAAATTCTGAACAAAAAGGGAAACAACTGCTGTCAAGGAGCGGATGTAAGGGGGTAGGACTGGGGTGAGGGTGAGGGTGCTGGAGCAGCTAGAATAGTGATGCAAGTTCAGGACGTTATATGGAAACCTGATATAGACTTTAAAATTGTTTTTAATTCACAGGAAAAAGCACAACAACAAAGAAAGTCCAGAAGGAAAAATTTCAGAAATTGAACAATCATCAAGAACTCTGCGTTTGTAACGCAGAATTCGAAGTTGTTGCGCTAAGGCGGCGATGTGGCATATTGACCGCTAGAAGGCGATCCAGACCGAAATTAAAATGATCACAGGTTTCAACTATCTATGGAAACTGGATTATTTTATAAAAGACTTTCCCCGCCTAGCCTTTGCCTCTCCTTTTTCTTTCTTACCTTGTCTGACAGACGAGAAGGGATCAGAATGAAATTCAAGGGAAGGAGGAGAGGCAGTGGGCAAGTTTTAGACGAGGCACAGAAGACTTCCTGTTCTTGCATTTGTCTCTGTCTGTCTCCTTTCTCTCTCTTGCACCTTACATCTCTTCCCTTTTCAGGGTGCCTTCTTAGCTAACACCCTTTCCACTCTTAGTGCAGTCTCCAGCTGTAGCAGCAGAGACCTGAACCAAAATACACTTAATTTAGTACTCTTAACAATTGCTGTCGTGGATACAAACTAAAAATTAAATTTGAATGGAAGCATTAATTGAGGCAGCAGTACATGTGGCAAGTTGGCTCTTCTGTGACTTCAGTGCCCTGGCTAGATAGCCAGTGGCCATGAGATGTCCTTCGGTACCTAATTACTGAGATTAAGTTCTGAATCTACAAGGGACAACAGAGATTATTTAGTTCAGTCATCACATCGCGCATGTTATCGTCAGGTCTCGTCGCCTCGGGCTCTGAGCTCCTCTACCTACAACAGAAGGAAATGTTGCCCATCACTCACCCTCCTCCCAGTTGGCGCTGTCCTGGAGTCCACACTGATCTTGGAAGAAGTGCAGCCAGAACACACCTTAAATGCTAGGAGGGCAAGACTTCGGTCTCATACTTTGGGCATGTTGTCAGGAGGGATCAGTCCCTGGAGAAGGACATAATGCTTGGAAAAGAAGAGGGTCAGCAAAAAAGAGGAAGTCCTTCGAAAGATGGACTAGCACAGTGGCTGCAACAATGGGTTGAAACACAACAAAGATCGTGAAGCTGGGGTGAGGCTGACAGTGTTTGTTCCATAGTCCATAGAGTCATTGTGAGTCATAACCGACGAAACAGCAAACAGCCTACTGACAGGACTTTAAAAAAAAATTCCATGTAAGTAAATAACATATAAGTTAGCGAATGCATCGATAAGGATGACTTTGTCTTTATTTTGTTCGTGTTAGTGAAGTGTGGGTTTTGTTACACAGAAGACAACACACACTATGGTCTTATGTCCCTTGGTGGAACAAATGGTTTGCATTTGTCTGCCGCCCAGAGGGACTGAGGAAGAAAAGCCCTGGTGATCTGCCCTTGTTAAGATTACAGCCAAGAAAACCCTATGGAGCCATTTGACTCTACTGGAGCACACTGGGTCATCAGGAGTTAGAAGCCACTGAACAACTAACAGTAACAACAACAAAATGTCCCTAGGTGCGCCTTCTCAGCATTCCACAACACAAGTTATTTGTGGACTGAAAAAACAGCCACAAAACAGTTTTTCTGGTTAAAGGACCTTAAATGTTGTTGGACCTCTGTGCTTTCCTACCTCTAACTCTAGGTGTCTGAGGATATTTATGCACCTTGTACCTTGCAGCAGCTTTTAGTTAATAGACCTGTCTTATGACTCTGGAGCCCTGGTGGTGCAGTGGTTTAGAGCTATGGAGAGCTACAGCTGCTAAGCAAAAGGTTCATAGTTTAAATCCACCAGAAGCTCCTTGGAAAATCTACAGAGCGGTTCTACTCTGTCCTATAGGGTCATTGTGAGCTGGAATCGACTGGAAAGCAGCACACTTTTTTATGACTCCCCAGTCAGTCACTACACACAGGACATTCTGTCAAGCTGCTAATTCTCCCATCTCCATGTCCTGTGATTGGGTATGTAAGAGATGAAAATTTTGCCTTTGGGCTAATGAGATTCAAGTAAAGTTGTGAACTTCAGTTAATGCTGTAATAGGATTAGGCCCTTTGTGCTTGGGAAGGGATTAATGAGTTTTGCGTTCAGGAGGTATGTTAGTTTCTTTCTGCTGCTGTCACAGAAATACTTCAAGGTGGTGGCTTTAACAAACAGAAAATTATTTTCTCTCAGTTCAGGAGGCTGAAATTCAGAATTCAGGGCAGTGGCTCTAGGGGAGGGCTTTCTGTTTGCTTTCAGGGAAAACCTTTGTCTTCTCATTGTTTCCTTGCTGATCTCCATGTCATATCAATCCTTCTCCATTCAGGCTTGTTGCTCCGTCATTACTGATGTCACATGGATCTTGACTGAAAGCTGAAACTGCCAGAAAGTTGTTTATCTGTGTTTTATTGATTATGCAAGGTATCTGACTAGTTGGATCATAACAGATTATGGACAACTCTCTGAAGAATGGGAATTCCATAATGCTTAATTTTGCTTACATAGCAGCTGGACACAGAACATGAGTTTGTCTTTCAAAGAAATGAAGGATATAGTTTGTGGTGTAAAATCAGGAAAGGTGTGTGTTTGGGTTGTATCATTTCACCAGACTTATGCAATCTGTATCCTGAGCAAATAATTCAAGGATGTGGGCTGTTTGTAGAAGAACATGGAATCAGGATTGGAGGCATACTCCTTATCAACGTTTGATATACAGATGACACAACCTTGCTTACTGCAAGTGAAGAGGATTTGAAGCTCTAACTGATCAAGATGAAAAACCACAGGTTTCATACGGATGACACCTCAACATAAAGAAACAAAAATCTTCACAAATGGACCACTGAGCGATATCATGATAAACAGAGAAAATGTTGCAGTTATCAAGCATTTTATTTTGCTTAGATTCACAATCAATGACACAGAAACAGCACTCAAAGAATCAAATGTTTTATTGCAATGGATGAATTTGCTGCAAAGTTTTAAAAAGCAGTGAAATTGCTTTGAGTATTAAGGTGCACCTGACCCAAGTCATGGCAGTTTCAGTCACCTCATGTGTAAGCCAGAGCTGGACCGTGAGTGAGAATGATTGAAGAATTGATGGATTAGAATTGTGCAGTTGGCAAACGATGTAGAATATACCATGGACTACCAGAACAAACAAATCTGTTTTGGAAGAAATGCAGCCAGAATGCTCCTTGGAAGGAAGGATGGCAAGCCTTTGCCTCACGTGATTTGTACATGTTATCAGGAAAGAATAGTCCCTGGAGGAGAACATGATGCTTGGTAAGGGAGAAGATTAGCAACCAAGAGGAAGACCCACAACAGTGGGTCCAACAGTAAGCTCAGCCATGGCAATGTTTGTGAGGATAGCAGAGAACTAGCCTGTGTTCAGTTGTACACAGGATTGCTATGATTTGGATTTGCACATCTGTTGTCATTGACACATCTGGTACCATTCCTATTTGGGTTTGGAGGTGTGTGCAGGTTCTCAGCTTCTTGACTGCACCAGATGTGGTGGAGCTGGGCTTGGGATATGGTGTCTCCCTTAGTCCGTGTGCTCTGTGCAGACTCAGCTGGCCTAGCATCAGTGATCCCATGATCAGTAATTCCCCATTTCCACTGCTTTTAAATTGTGTCTCCTTCTATCTGCTTCTCATTTTGATTCTTAAGGTTTATCTCTGGTCAGTATGGTTCCTAGGCTGTTCTATGTATTCATTTCTTTTTTTTTTTTTTTTGAGGTCTTTGTTGTAAGGGGTATAACAGGAACCATCTATTATTCCACCTTCTTGCGTTTGTCTCTCTGAATTTGTCAATTTACTTATTATTGTTTAAGGAATAGTTCTTGAACTTACTGATTGCTTTTCTATTGAATATTAGAAAACACATCAGCATTATGTGTAGAAAATTTTCAGTTCGTGACTATTGCTTTTGAAAGTTACTTTTTTCAGAACTTCTGGCATGTATAGGATTCTTTGCCAATTTCTCTGAAGGATCAACTCACAAAACTTATCAAATTAAAAGGAACACATATTTTAAAAATTAGAATGTTTCATTTACATTAAAACCATTTTTAAAACATTTCTGAAATATTCTATACAGTTCAGTTGATCCATTTCTTATTTTATTTTCATAAATGCGTTTGTTATGAAGCTTCGTGGAAACTGGAAGCTGTTTTCTGGTGGAAGGATGGAGCGACATCTGTACATGCACGTAGTACAGGCAGAGCCTGGGCTGCTGGTCCCAGAGAACAAGAGATGGAGGGCTGTCGGAGAGCCAGGAGGCCCAAGAAACTTGGAGACCTGTGACTCACTGCCCCTAATACACTTCCAAAACAAGTCATCAAATTTAAAATTCTGTGAACTTTAGGGGTAGACAAAAAAATGAGTTTAGAGTAAATCAGTAATTTCTACAAATTTTGCAAATATTTGGCAAATTGGTTCTTCGGTGAACTGGACTGAGTTCACCAAACTGACTTGGATCCTTTTTTGGATCTGACAAAACAAAAAGGTCCTCATAGACCCTCTTAAAATTACTCTTTCATTGCTAGCAAGGCACTTTTATCAGTGGAAGAGTGTGTCTTAGCCCTCCCTGCTTCTATTCCCTCTATGGTTTCTTGTTACATAGTGAAAAAGTCCCAGGCAACCTTCGACTATGCCATATCTGCCTCATAACAGCTAAGTTACCTGATCCCATCCTCTAATTATGCAAATTACATGCCCTGGGTGATCCACTTGCCAAATTTCACTGTCTGTATTGAGGTATGCACCTTTGCCTGGAATGAAACTAGCCCTTCATCTGCCCTTTCTCTACTGAGATATCACCTCCTCGGAGAAGCAAGCCCAAAGCCTGTCTTTTAACCTCATCATGATGTCTACCATTAATTCCTCATTTTCTTTATGTTTAAAAATTATTATTTGTGAATCAGTGCAACCAATAGTTATCCATACCTAATCATGTATTGCCAGCTGTAGCCATGAGAAAAGAAAATGACTGAATCAATTGTATGTGCTATCATTTTAAAGCTTCATATGTTCTCCGAATGTTCAACATTGCTGCTCAGTGGTGTCTGTAGTCAGCAATATTTGACACCATTTTTATTGTCTTCTTTCTTTTTTTCCCCACGTATTTGTTTCATTCACTTCCAGTGAAGGCAATGACCAGGATTCTCATTTTTGAAACTCAGCGCCTTATCCCCATAGGTAAACAAAAGTGTTGTTAAATTTCAATACCCACCACCTGAGATCTGCTGGTCCTTCGGGAAGGACGAAGTAGGTGTGTCTGAGCTCAGACACACGAGCCCTTGATTGTGAGGGTGTGGAACACAGGACTTTAACAATTAGCAAAAGCTACAAGGAGGAGCAACTTCATCCACATCAAATCAATATACATGAAACAACGACTCTGTACCCTCTGTTGTTAGACACTAATTCAGCTCACAAAGCTTAATTCATTATCTTCCTTTTACCTCAATTTCTACTAAGACTTAATTCATTAAGCTTAATTCATTATCTTCCTTTCACCTCAATGTCTACTAAGACTGTATTTCACACTGAAGTTTCCATATGGGTCAGCTGACTAAGAGGAGGTGTGCATTCTGAGACCTGAAACGACGGTTGCACTCACAGTAGCTCTGTGAAAGTGGCAGTGCAGGGGGAAAATAGAGTGGATCCGTGTTCAAACACATTTGATGTATTTTCCCTTTTTCTTTGTAATGCTGAGAAAAAAACGGGGATTGAAACCATAAGGATTCCGTCATTTGGATAGAGATGGGAAGGAACAAGATTCCTGTCTTTGTTTATGTTAAAAAAAAAAATTCAGAGCTATTATATTAAAAACTAACATGCATGTAGCTCATCATAGGTTATAGAGTCTTTTAGAAATTATATCTGCAGTTATGATAGCAGTGCTTGGTGGTATTTATTGTTCTTTACAGAGAAGACGAAAACTAATTTTTGCAGAGATGAAATGATCTATCCAAGGTCATTCACATTAGAGATGAGCAGTTTAGAGAATGTGGCTTTACTCTTTCTTTACATCCTCTACATTGTTACTTTCAAGATAAAACTTGGTGCAGAATAAAAAGGAGCTAATTTATTCATGACCAAGAAGATTCATATAAAGAGGAAATTTGTAAACAGATCTAAAAAGAGTTAGAGAAATCTGGAAGTAATTAACTGATTTTTATTGAAGAAAAATAGTATTCCAAGAAAAGAATTTTTAGTGATAGTATGACTGGAATTAAAGAAGTCACAAAATTTGTAAGAATATAAATTTTCTTGATTCCTGATTAACCACTTTAAAGTGTTCCAAATGGTCTTCCTGGTGATGGGATGCGTCCCCTGTCCCCTTTTATCCCCTCTGACCAAGCACAGATTTCAAGAGACGGAAGATGGTATTCTCTTGAATTTTTAAAAAGAAGTTGTTCACAAACTTTAGCTTCCCCCTTGAAGAAACAGAGGAAATCCTCTAAGGTTGTGTATTACTATAATATCCGCACTGACTATAGTCCCTATCCATGTTAATAATCTTTTCTATACCCTCTTGTTATGGACTGAATTATGTCCCCCTCAAAAGATATGTTGAAGTTCTAATCCCTGATATCTGTGAAAATCACTCTGGAAGTATCTATTGCTGTTGGATCGATTCCTACTCATTGCCACTCTACAGGATAGAGTAGAACTGCCCTTCTTCATGGAAGCTGACTGCCACATACTTCTCCCATGGAAGAGTTAATTGGTTCATATCATCAATTTTTGAGTTAGTAGGGAAGTCCTTAACTGCTCAACCACCAGAATACAGAGCCACTGAGGAGATTATCAATTTATATGAGGTCATACCTGAGTAGCGTGAATCCTAACTCTCCTTGACTTGTGTCCTTATGAAAGAAGAGAAAACACACAGAAATAGACAGGGGGAGAAGACAGTTACGTGATGATCCAACTACCAGCCAAGGAATGCTACATGCTGGATGCCTGGTCAGCGGTGTCACTGCAGCGATGTAGGGGGTAGGCGTGGGGAGGGTGCAGACTGTACCAGCTGATACTGTCAGAGGGAAGGACTGTTTATAACAGTTTTGTAGTGTTTCTACAGAAATTTATTATTCTTTATACAAATATCCCTATAGCTTGTTATGATGACAAAAATATCTTTTGCAAGACCAGCTTCCAAAAAGAAAACCCAACACAGCGCCACTGAGTTGCTTCCTACTCATAGTGACCCTATAGGTCAGAGTAGAACTGTTCCCCAAAGTTTCCAAGGAGTGCCTTTTGGATTCAAACCACTGACCCTTTGGCTAGCGGGTGTAGCAGTTAACCACCATGCCACCAAGGTTTAAGACCAACACATGCATCAATACACTTGCAGGCTAAACATTATGTCAGTTTACTTCTTGAACTTTCAACTGCATTCTGGTCTCAGCTGTCCTTATTATCAGCTACAGTGCTGCCTCGAATCAGCTGTTTGGTCTACATATCACAGGCAGGTGCTGTTGTTTTTGTCACTGCGGGTATTTTCACTGGTCCTCATTGTGTTAAAATTTCCGGTATTTTAGCTACAATACTGTGGTACTTAATGTTTGTGAGCTTATATCAGTATTTTTTTTGAGTATTAAGTAATAGTCAAAGGAAAAGAAGGAAAAAAAAAGTCTTCTGCTCAGTTACTTGTAATACTGTCATTCAATGCAGAAAGATTTTCCCAAATATTTTGGTAATATTCACAAACTCTAAGAACTTGTACATTTAAGCAATTTATAACTGTGTTTATCAAATATTACTCTATGGTTTAAATTTATAATAAGCTTATGCATGTAACAACTTTATACATAAGTTTATTATTACATTCAGTGACGTACAGGAGTTATGATTTATAAGTAATACAGTAGAAAAATTTACTAAGGATTCTGTATAGTCTTGTTTCGAATAGGTCCCTGGGGGGATGGTGACAACATAAGTTCGTACACTGAGACACCAACCCTACTGATGCCACTGTACCTGGTAGTGTCAGATGCTGCGAGAGATAAGGAAGGATGCTCACCTAGAGCTCGTGGCCCTGTTGAACTCTGGATTTCAGTTTCTTGTCTCCAGAACTGTGAGACAGTACATTTGTGTTCTTATAATCCATCCAATTTGTGATATTTTGTTATGGTATTTTGTATTAGAAAACTAATACACCTGTCTATACGTACAGGACACACACTGCCCTCATCCTAAATTTCCTTCCCCCACAGTGGCCCAGCAGCTGATTCAGGTGATGCACCCTGGAATGAGGATGTTTGTCTGAGTCACTATCATCTCAGGCCAGCCTATCAATGGCTGTCCTGAGTAATGTAGCTATGATGTCTATGATGTGGAGAACTCTATAGCGAATGCTGGCTCCAGTGGAAGCAGATGACATAAGCCTAAAGAAGAGCTGGTCAGATGAGGTTTCAGTCAATCAGAAGAAGGGTTCTAAGCTGACGTGTTGGTTGCCGGCTGAAAAGTCTGTGTGAAGAGGCCAGTGAGAGTGGGAAATCCCCAGGTCTGAGACAGCGCCCACTGCACAGCTCCAGAACAGACGGAGGGAATTTTCCTGTTCAGCACAGTGTACAGAGGGTGGGCAGAGGCCTCTTTTCACTTTGAGAGACCCTGGAATAGGGACCAAGGTCACCTGCAAGGTCCCTCTCTGACTGCTACTCTCTGCCTCCAGCCCCATTTTCACTCTGAGGCTTAAGTTTCTGCTTTATGTTTCCCTAGCACCAGGGCAGGCCCTCCTCACTGTGGGGTAGCCTTGATCCTGAGTACAGCACTGTGGGTGGAAGTCAGGCGACAAGTTTTCCCCATCCCTGAGACTCTATATTGTGCCACCTAGCATGGAGTATTGGAATAAATGACTGTTTTCATGTATCACTAACGAAATTTGTTGTTATTTCTTCCTGATTCCTTTTTACCTAATAAACTCATCGTTTGCTTTTAGATCCCGCCGTCTATTCCAGAAGAACCTTTACAAGAAAGAGAGAGAGTGAATGAAGGAGGGAGAGAGTGGGACTTACATAAAGCATATTAGTGGTGAAACTGCAGCTGAAGTGCATTTCCCTGTAACAAGTGTTCTTCCAACCACAGCTTAAGGCCCCTTGGAGTGTCTAAGCTAAGAGCAAGGGTCATCTCTGCGACAATAATGTTTTCTGCCTTGATGTATAGTCTCGGCTTATTTTTCCATACTAAAAACCCCACATGAAAGAATGAGAGGTTTTAAACAAATGTTACAGAGATGTCTATTCTTGAATCACTCTTCTATCTGGCTACTTAAACCCCTAGGATATTCAATCTCCATATCCATACATGTATTTTTTGTAACTGAGAGAACTCTTCACCTCAGATGTTCCTACAGTGCCATTTGATGAAGTCATAGTGCTAAGCAATGGACTGAGAGCCTTCACAGAAAGCGTCTGCCCAGAGACCGATGACATCAGTCACCTCCAGTGCTGATTCGTTCCTTCCCTCTTGAGTGTCTAGTCCTAAAATGCTTGGAAGGTTTTCACTCTCTGAGGTGGGGACATCAGGTCTCTTAGGTGTGAGCTGTGTTGACTGCCACTACTCACTTTCCTTTGTTCTCAAATACAGCTGTGAAGATGGCTCTTCAGCTCCCCAGATGCCTTTGGACAGCAACTGTGGTGGTCGTGCTGAGGCTGCTGAGCACCCTGAAGGCTGAGGGCAGAGACTCCCCACGTAAGTGCTGGGCAGCTGCTCTCCAGAACCACCACTGTGGGGAACAGGCTCTGAAGGACGCTGTGACTGGTGTGTGGGGTTAGTGATCTCTAGCTCTGGCAATAATTTTTTTACCAGAGATTCCCTGTTTTTTAGGAAAGAGAGTTGTGCTGTCTTCTTATTTCCACTTTCAAATAAGAAGGTGAGGATAGTTTGCACTCCAAGTGCTGAAGCCTGGAGATGGTGTAACAGGAAGGAGGAGTGACAGGTCAAAGTGGACATGAGGTTATTTTTGAAGATATGCTTTTCTCCAAAAAAGTAGCAGGATTTGTCATTTGAGAGTCCACCAAGACTCTGGGTTGGAGAAAAGTAGGGCAGCAATTATGTCTGTAGTGTCAGTGTTTGAAGAGAAGGACTCTATATTCCTGACTATGAGTGGAGGGTTCATGGAAGCATGCTCGTGGTGTTTGAGTGAAGCTGACTGGGTGACCACAGGCAGGATGCCTTATCTTCAGGTTCCAGTGACTTATGGTCAAATGGAGACTCTGGTGGGAATCACATGGTGGTTTGAACTTAGGGGAAAAGAGACCATAAATTAGGGAAGTTATGTATACTGAGTAACCACTCACTTCAGACAGAGGATCTGTGTCTTTACATAAATTGTCCTTTAATCTTCCTAACACTGGCCTGAGAAGGTCTTATGACTCTGTGTACACAGTTATGCTTGTCATGAAAATCCTACTCAGTAACCTGCCCAGAGTAGAAAGTGAACTCGAGTTTATTTGGAAATCCTGTGCTCTTCTCACGAATAAAATGTATGTTTCCAGCAGAGAGATCTCTCTGTGTCCCGTCTGAACACACAGAATACTAGGAATCTCACACTGTGTTGGGTGAGTGGGGGAAGAAAGTTCGAATAACTGTGGCCTGGGAAAGAAGCAGTATGCCTAGGTGTTGTGAGAATGTCCTTATCTGGGCAAACGAACTTAAAGTCAAATTCTAGAACTTTCAGCCGATTTTCCTTGTCATTGGCTTCAACTCTGGCTTATATGGATACTTACTTGCCTTTGGAGTTTCCAGGAGTTCAGAGGAACTGGTATTTCGTGCAACAATCCCTCTGAGAGCCGGACAGTGTGAATAAACTTGGCCGTGTGGCTGATTCCACCAGGAGGTCTGTGGCAACCCTGTCGGGCAGTTCTCTGTGCTACAGGATTTCTGTGGGTGGAATAGGCTGGAAGGCAACACATTTTTTTCTTTTTCTTTCTAAAAGCCCTCTCTTTCGAACCCCTGCTGGCATAGTAATTAAGGGATACAGCTGCTAACCGAAAGATCAGCAGCTCAAATCCACCAGGTTTTCCTTGGAAACTCTGTGGGACAGTTCTTCTGTGTCCTATAGCGTCATCATGAATCAGAATCGATTCCATGGCAATGGGTTTCGTTAAGTTTTTGACTCAGATTCAGGCAGGGAGTGTGGATCTCAGGGCTTGCTCTTAGAAACAGGGTTTTTCCTGCCTTCCTTTTCCCTCCCTTCCCTGTTGATTAGAAGGCGATTCCGGCAGCCCTCAGAGTTGGGTGTGTGGGGCTGGACGATAGCTGTCCTGAGGACCCTGGGTTGGGGGTGAGGTGGGCGCTGGGCTTGATTCTGTTGGGGACCAGAGGAGGAGGCGCCTAAAGCTCCTCGAGGCCGGAACCCTACGTCTCTGGACGCCATTCCGGGTTTAGTCTAAGTGTCCGGGTGAGTAAAGCCCGGGCCTCAGGGTGGGCTCGTTGAGGCGTCGGGCAGAGGGGGTGCTGTGGCTTTACTGACCCGCGGGTGATTCCCCGCAGAGGACTTCGTGGCCCAGTTTAAGTTCCTGTGCTACTTCACCAACGGGACGGAGCGGGTGCGGCTTGTGTATAGATACATCTACAACCGGGAAGAGATCGTGCGCTTCGACAGCGACGTGGGGGACTTCGTGGCGCTGACACCGCTGGGGCGCCCGGCCGCCGAGTACTGGAACGGCCAGAAGCAGATCCTGGAGGAGAAGCGCGCCTATGTGGACACGCTGTGCAGGCACAACTACCGGGTTGACGAGATCTTAGCGGTGCAGCGGCGAGGTGAGCGCGGGCTGCCGTCCTCGCGGGGCGCACCCTGGCCGGGGGTCGCGTCTCCAGGAGCCGCTTGGCGCCGCCAGGTGGAGCCAGGGCGGTGGGCTCCGGTCCTGTGACGGGGGGACGTGGACCCAGGTCCCCAGACCGCTGTGGGGCAGGAAGGCAGGGCAGGTGCTGCGGCGGGGCGGGAAGGGGGGAGGGTGGGAGAGAGGAGGGAGGGGTGACCTCGGCCGCCCGGGGCTTTCCTGCGGGGAGGGCGGTGCCTGCGCATCCTCACCCGGCCTGCCTGGTGGTGCTGGCTGCTGTTGTTAACCATTAATTGTGTGTATCTTGCCTTCTGCGTTATATGTGTTTGTCTCTTAAGTTCCTTCCTCTGCCTAAGCGGTTTCCTCTCCCGGGAGTGCGCCCTTCTCCCCTGTCTCTGGTCCTACGTGAATTATCTCTCTTACTGTGCGCCCTGTGGGCCTGTCTATGGTGAGGGGTGAGCCTCAGGGCTGACTGCAGTGCTGAGTCACAAGGTGTCCAGGGACCAGACTCCCGGGATTTCACCAGTCTCTGTCATACAACTAGTCTGTTGTTGTTCCTGCTTTATTTTGTTGTGGTGAATTTGTGTTCCCTGTTTTTCTCCCTGTCTGTCTGGGGCCCTCTGTTGTGATGTCCCTCAGAGCAGTGGGGGTGGTACCTGTTCTGGTCTGTGTTTTGGGTTTTCTTCATTCTCCTTTGCTCCTGCTGGGATGTGACCACTCACAAGCTTTTAGGACCTCAGACGCTTCTCACCACAGGTGGATGTGCAGAATTTTCTTTACAGACTATGTATATTTTGACTTTTGGGTTTCAACTCACTATCATTGAATTTTGTATTCTTAAGTGACTATCACTAACCCCAGAATTCTTTGAGGCAAAGGACTTTTGAGGGACGCTTTTTACCAGTTTTATGTCTGGTATCCCACCCAGTGACTTGCACCGAGTATGAGATCAATAAACGTTTGTTGAAGAGTGAATAAATAAATAAATTTCAATCTACCTTTGTCTAAGACAAAACCGAAGGCTAACTAGAGCCTTAAACATTGACGTGATTAATTATTCTTATGATTTCCTTAATGTTTTACATTTTAAAATGAACTCTTATGGATGTGGATCCAAGTAATGTAGACTTTGTGAGGGTACAGTTTAGGGACAAGAATCTTTGCTAAGCATAAAAATAACACGTGACGTATTGTGGGGCAGATTTTTACTTTCTTAGAAAAGCTACCACAAGTGGCGTAATGCAAAGAGCTAGAGCTTTAGAATAAATAAAATTGAAATCATTAAATTACTAAATAAAAAGTTATTACAGATTTTCCTTGGTCTAGAATTTCCCATTTTTCTCCGGTATACAGGTACCTGAGGGATAGAAATTCTGAAAGACAGGCATACCCATTTCATAAGTGTATGTTTTTATATGGTTACCTTACTAAACGTCTGTATTATGTCATTTCATTACACAACTGTCTTGTAGGGTGGGAGTAATACCACCACTTAAGGATGCTAGCACTGGTACAGAATGCTCTCTTGTTTTTTTTCCAGCCTGCATTCCAGTGCCACGTAGTACTTGCACTTTTGTTATTTCCATAAAAATTATCTTAACATTTTTCTTTCAAACTTATGTCCTCTGTTTAATGTATGTATACAATAGGAGTCCTTATAGGCATCTGTGATTTTTCATATTACATTCTGTTTAGCCCAGGTAAACCTCTGCAGGACTAGATTACTTTCTGACTTCAGAAAAGGAAGTAATTCTTAATAGCAAGAGAATAAAAATAGGATTGTTCACTGATAATTACACTCATTTTAATTTTAAAAGAAAATTGGAATATAAAACCAGAGAATATACTGATTACCAAGGAAATGAAGCGAATGTTTACTATATTTTCACATCAGTAAGGAGTCCTTGTTGTTCCATGATTGAAGTGCTCATCTACTGACCAAAAAATGTGATCAATTCAAATCTACCAGCCACTCTGTAGCAGAAAAAGGTGGTAGTCTCCTTTCTTAAAGATTTGCTTCCTTGGAAACCCTATGGGGCATTTCTATTCTACAGAGTTGCTGTGAGTTGGATTCCAACACAATGGAACTGGGTTTGTCCTCCCTCCCCGACACCAAGGCACTAAAGGAGGAGCAGTAAAATGTTTTCCAAGTTAAAGCATCAGAGAAATCAAACCTCCTGCTGTCGAATCTGACTCATAGTACACTTGTAGGGCAGAGGAGAATTGCTCCATAGAGTTTCTAAGGAGCACCTGGTGGACTGGAACTGCAGACTTTTTGTTGGCAGCCATCGCACTTATCCACTACGCCACCAGAGCTTCCGAGTTAAAGCATAGCATATGTAAGATAGGTAGAGAATGATGTGTCAAATTTGATAATGAATAATAATCTGAAAAGATAAAGGAATTGAGGCTTGGACAAGTATGATGCTTTCTATCAGTGCTATTTGTTTTCAAAGCACCCTACCTTTCCTTTTGAAATATCTGTACTTTTGAAATAACATATTCATTTGTCTGTCTCTGTTATTAGATCTCATATGAAGGCAGAGACCTGGGTCTGTTGTTGCCTTTGGGTCCCCAACACTTGTCAAATACATTTTTGTTGAATGAAATAACAATGTAACAACCAATGAAAAAGCCACAGTGTAGGTGTCATTTCTGATGTGGAGGCAGAAGTTTATGTACTTAGGAACATTTTCTTGTGTGAGGAATTCAGCACAAAAGGGCATTTGAGCTGAGGCTGAAAACTGAGAGACTTGCAGTGCTGAACGAAGCAGTGCCATACATAGAAATTTTTTGCTCTCAAATCTTGTTCTTATTACAGGCTAGAATTACAGAGCAGCGTTGCTTTGTGGAAGGATGAGATGGTCACTGCTGTGCCTCTGCTGACCAGAAGCAGAAATGTGTATACCCTCAATTATCAGTCAATGATACTATCCATGGGACCAGTATTGAGGGTCTCCCACCAGGGAACGAGAGTCTTACTGCTATTGCTGTGGCATGGTATCAAAATTGTTTTTGATTCATAGCAACTGCATATGACAGCGTAGACCTGCCCCATAGGGTTACCTGGCTGTAATCGTTATGGAAGCAGATTGCTAGGTCTTTCTGCAGTCTTTCTTGAACCTTTGGGGTAGCGGTGGAGCACTTCTAGACTGCTGTGTTTACTCTTCTGTGAGGAAAAGTGGGACTAACTGAAAACAGTGTTGCAACCTTAGAGTGACTCACCAGATACAACCCTGGTGATGGCCTCTATAACCCATAAAACCAAACCTGTTGCTGTCAAGTCAATTCTAATACATGACACCCTCGTGTGTTCAAAGTACAGCTGCTCCATAGAATTGTGTTAGCTCTGATGTTTACAGAAGCAGATCACCAGACTTTCTTCTGTGGGTGTACTGACTGGGTTGGAAGCACTAACCTGTAGTTTAGCAGCTGATGACAAACTGCTTGCACCTCCGAGGACTTCAATAGGCATGGAAGAAAAAGTGTCCAGGTTTATTATAGTTACTATTTTTAATTGTGTTAATATTGACTTGTGTGCTAAAGTAATTCATGACTCTAGAATGCTTAAATTTTATCAGTAGAGTAACTCCCATAGAATGATTATTATCTCTTGAAACTTTGAAAAATAAACTGAGTAATTTGTGTTATCGTGCCAGTAAGTAGAGGAGTTCAGATTCTAATCTAAGAGTTGGAATTTGGGAGCCTTTCTCCTTTGGTACCAATGATACTCTTATCTCCATGGAGAGGCTGGTTGTAAAGCCTCACATCTCACTCACTGTGCTGTTTTCTATCTGTTACTTTCCCTAGTGCAGCCTGAAGTGACCATTTCTCCAGCCAAGACAGAGACCCTAAACCACCACAACCTGCTGGTCTGCTCCGTGACAGATTTCTATCCAGGCCAAGTCCAAGTCCGCTGGTTCCGGAATAACCAGGAGGAGACAGCTGGTGTTGTGTCCACGCCCCTCATTAGGAATGGGGACTGGACCTTCCAGATCCTGGTGATGCTGGAAATGACTCCCCAGCGTGGAGATGTCTATGTGTGCCATGTAGAGCACCCCAGCCTCCAGAGCCCCATCACTGTGGAGTGGCGTAAGAGGCAATTTGTTTCCTTTCATTGTATGACCCACAAGACAGAGCAGAGCTCCCTCTTGCCTACCCCATCTCTGCTCTTATACTGATGGCACTGCTGAGCTGGGAATCACAGGAGATTAGAATATCTCTTTCCCCATGTCCAGAGAATCCTGATCTCACTGTTTTCCAAGGTACACAATGTGGTCCTGCCATTCAGCTGTGATGCTGCTCGGGGATTGAGTAACATCGAGTGGTTACTGGGATTGCAGGATCTAAGGTTATGGATGTGTCCCTGAGGAGCAGGAATTTGCTTCATTCCTTCTCCCTCACTAGAAAACCTGGTGGTGCAGTGGGTTAAGTGCTATATCTGCTAACCAAATGGTTGGCAGTTGAAATCTGCCAGGTGCTCCTTGGAAACTGTATGGGGCAGTTCTACCCTGACCCTTAGGATTGCTATGAGTTGGACCCGATCCACGGTAGTGCATTTTTTTCTCCTTCGCTCACACCCTGTATACCAAGGATCTGTGGACTCGGGCTTCCCTCCCCCAAGTGTGGTCACAATGGAGAGCTAGGCTTCCTTGGCACCTCGATCTCCTGTACTGTTGTTCTTATTTATTTATTCTTTTTTTTTTTTCTGTTACTTCCTAAATGGAACACCCTGGGATGTGAAGACAAACACTGACAATCAGGCATTTACTTTCCAGGGGCACAGTCTGGATCTGCTCAGAGTAAGATGCTGAGTGGTGTTGGAGGAATTGTGCTGGGCCTGGTCTTCCTGGGGCTGGGCTTTGCCATCCATCGCAAGAGCCAGAAAGGTAAGAGCTCTGTGAGGGATCCAGGAAGCTCGACTGTGTCTGACACTGCCTGTCCAGGGAGCCCTGTGCTGGGGGTGTAACTCTTGTTCCTGATGCTGAAAGGAAAGAGGTTGGGGAGGTGGTGGGAGAGATGGAGAACCCAGGGGAGACATTGGAATCTGAGTTTGCTAGTTGAAATGTCACTTGATGACAGAGCTGACTGGTGGGATTTATCCCAGGATTTCCTTATAATTCACCACCATCTCACTGGCTCCTCTCTGAAAGCTTCCTCTGCTAAGAGGTTCAGATCCTTAGCATCGTTTTAGTGACAGCTTAACTCTAAGATTTTTAGGTCAGTTCCTCATGGTAAATGAATGGCAGGGAGAATGCTACTCCCCAATGTCCTTTGGGGTGAGAGAGAACTTTTTTGGTAACAAGACTTTTTCCTGTGACTTTCTTCCCTAGGACCTCCTGGGCGTGCGCCAACAGGTAACACATCTTCTCTGATCCAGTGGGGGGCAGGGGAGCAGATATAGAGGGAAGGGTGTGAGGTGACTGAGTGTACCCTGACTCTGTGGTCTTGCTTCCCTGCTACAGGACTGTAAGAATTAAGATCAAAGTCTACCCAGTTTCTATAGGAAGTTCCAGATGTTGGTCCTTAGAACCAAGTCAAAACTTGGATGATTTTTTTTTAATGAAATTTGGAACCAGAGTCTTATCGGAGGTGTTAAACACCAGAGTAATGCCCAAATTGTGCCATATGCTGGTAGCTATTGCCCTGTAGGCTTTAATCAGTGACTGAAAGAGGCTACTGCTAGTGAACAGGAGGTAAGTGATTATTTGATTTGCTAAAAAGACTGGACAGTTATTCCATAAACCTTCACGTTATTCAGAAGTGTAACAGCTGCATTCCACTCCCCACATCTAACACATCTTGTTGACGTGAAGTTCTGTGTTTACTATAACTGGTTCTTCTTTACGCGGATATTGAGGGAAGTGTTGATGACACCCACTGGGCCTAAACCTTCTCTTCCTAATCCTGCAGGGACACAGAGGGGAGGGCAGAGGACGTGTGTCCCTCAGGCAACTGTGTTCTCATCACTCTCCCTCTGTCTTCCGCAGGGCTCCTGAACTGACTCCTGAGGATGTTTTGACTGGGTTTGCTTGTGTCCCTCTGTAATTCATGCCTCGTCCTTGCTCAGAAGTCCAGCACCCCCTGTCTGCATGGTCCTCTTATGGGATCTGAGTCCTGCAGTGGCTTTGGACACAGCTGCCAGGTCATCTGCTTGACCCCTGCCCAGGGACTGTGACTCTGGTTCTCACACTGACCTTGGAGCCTTTACCGTGTGTGCTGCCAGCTTCATCAGTGCAAGCTCCAAGGGGTTCCCTCTTCGTGTTCCCCTCACAGACTGCTGAAGAGATACACAGTGAACCCATTTCACTGACTATACGGCTTTTTTCAGAGTCGAACATGCTTATGAATTTCTTGCACTCTGACCATCCTTAACTGAGCAGAGGCAGAAAACTACTCTAGGATGGAGGGAATCTATGGTGAGGCGACCCATACCATTGCTGTGGAGTCCATCCTCACTCGCACTGATCCTACAGCATAGAGCAGAACTTGGAAACCATAGGGTTTCCAACGAGTGCTTGGAGAATTTCAATTACTGACCGTCTAGGTGTCAGCCAACCTGCTAGCCCTGCTAACAGGGCTCTGGGGGATGACCCAGCCAGCCTCATAGCCTGTGGCTGGAAGGAGATGCTGTTCCTTGAAAGGAGGCTGGAAACATCATGTCTTCCTTGCAAGGGTGGTCAGAGGACATAGAAAATCACTGTTTCTGTCCTGCAGGGTTCTTTAGAATCGATGTTCAGTGCAGTGGCTTTAGGGTGTCGCAGCCTCTCTTCTAGTTAAGTGTTGTGCAGGTAAACATGTTGGAATTGTTAGGAGGAGAACAGAGTGACTTCTGGTGTCACAAAGAACCAGGTGTATGTTTAACAACCATCTTGTGAAATCACATCAATCGAGGTCTTTTTTTCTTTTTTTTTTTGAGAAAGTGTAGCAAACAGTAAGAATTTTATTCTTGATGCAAAATGATAGAAACCCAACTCAAACTTATTTTGTTCCTATCACAGGAAAGTCTAAGGATCAGGTTGATTTCAGAAATGATTCAGGTATTCAGTGCAGTCTTCTTTCTTTCTGCTATGTCTCTATCTGTGCACCTGTCTCTCTCTCTCCACATGTAATTCTCTAGTGTCTCCCTGGATATTTTTATGTCTTTCTCTGTCTCTGCTCCTTTCTCACTATTTTATGTACTTTTTCTCTGTTTTTCCTTCAGCTTCTCAGCATTTTCTGTCTCTCTGTTTCTCATTATCTTACATCTTACCCCTGATTCTGTGTGTATGTGTTGGTCTTTGCTGTATGGCTCCGTAGCATCTGCCAGGATTTGCACCATTCTGAAGAAGATTTGGATTGGTCAGGTCTGGGTGATATTCACACTTCTCCAAAACCATCACCAAGTACGTGGGATACAGACAGCTGACCATCTGTCCCTAACTCATGTAGTAATGAGCACTAGACTTTTCAGATCATCATGGTGCTAGTAATGACTCCTCAGCGTGAATCTGTCTGTCTCTGTTGTGAAAGCCCAGTCTTCAAAGCTCTCTCCCAGTGGAGTGGCACCAGGTAGAATTCATTTCCTTTCATCATGAGCCTCTCGAGACAGGCAGAGGGAACTCACATACATGCATCCCATGACTGCTCTGACATAGACCCAGCCCTGAAAGCTAGTATCCAATTCAGTGTCTTAATTTCACTATTAAGATAAGTGGGTGGGGGTCTATCTCTGAGGTCATTGAAGGACATAACCCTTGAGAAGCAGTCATCCCCCTTCTGTCTTCCCCGTCACCTATCTGCTGGGACTGAGGAGCCACTGGCAGGTTCTTCCCTCCCATGGAGGATATCAGATGAGAGAGCTAGATTTCCTTGTGACTCCTGTCCCCACAGGCTGAACTTCAGGTCATTAGACAGGAGCATGTGGGTGTAGCAACAGATGCTGATATTTGAGCTTCTGCTCCTTAACGTCATAATCTAATTTTCCCTGAAAAAAAGACACTGAGTGAAGTCAGAGATTTTGGGCTGGAGCCTGTCTTCCTTCGTGTGGGTGCTGTCATCCCCTCTAGGAGTCAAAAGTGTGTGACACCCTTGAGGGAATAGAGAAAATGTATGTTTGATTGTCCAGGAAGCCTTGTATCCTTAAATGTAGCTCTTCGCTTCTGACACTGCAATGAAAGGGAGATTGAGCCAGATACAGAATTTAATGAACATTGAAATCTCATTTTCCTAGCTGAAGCGCAAACACTCTCATAAGGGTGAGTGGTGGAAAATATTTTAGAACTGTCTTTGCTCCGCATTGTCACATTTGACCAATGCCAGAGGATTCTCTCTTAATTAGAGGATCAGCGTCTCCCCTTCCTTCCAGTGACAGATTCTTTCATAAAAACAGTTTTAACACCCAATTATCAGTGATTAAGGCAATCTTAAATTGGTAATAAAGTAAACAAACACAACATTTCCAAACAGGTTTGATAATAAAAACATCTGCGTTTTAATAGGTATGCAAGTTGGAGATAACTGTATGAATGTACGGTCATTGCCGACAGTGGTGCTCCCCAACTTTCCAGAAGTCTTCTACATGTCCCAGCCTTACTTGCTGTTAGATTGGAGCCTTGTGAGTAGTAGTAGCCAGTGGAACTCAAATCTGAGTGTAAGCTTTAGATGCTTTGTCTTCTCTGCTACAGAAAACCTGTAAGCCATTGCTGACGTGATTGTGTAAAAGACGTTGGAAGCTTTATTACTTAAGTTAGGTGAATGGCCATAGGATAAAGCCCTAAAAATGGGCTCAGTAACAATTGGGGTAAACCACAGAAATTCAACTTTTGCTGAAGTTTTACATACTATTGCAACGCTATCTTGCCTTTTCTTGACTAGGGTGAAATGTTTAGCTAGAGGAAGAGAGTTCACAAATTAATAGAGTGAGTCAGTTAATGGAAGTTAAGAGGCTATGCAGTTTTCTGAACATTGATTTGTTTCCTTCCACCTGGGCATACATGTATTTCCAATGACTACAACAATCTTTCTGTAGTGGATATTGTCTTGTTCAGCCCACCCAGGGATAATTTGATAACTCACATCCTAGGAATGTTGCTGACCAGCAGCTGAAGGAACTACCTTCTTACAGTTGAATAGAGCCCTATCACTGAATTTTACTTTTCCTCCCAGGAACAATTCACTTTCAATAGCTAGTCAATGATTCTGAGCACTTGCCCTGATTTAGGACAACTCTGAGGGACTTCTACACCTTCTAAACTCTCTGAGTGTGCTTTTTTCATTTACCGTACAGGTGTAAGTTCTCAAATCACTTTTAATACACTCCCTGAATGCCGATCTCTGTCTCAGCATTTCCTGCAATCACTTGATTCTTACAATAGCTTGATACATGGAAATTCTCTAAGTATATATTTTTGCTTCATGAATGAAGGAAAGCATCAGTTTAGAATGTTATTGGTGGTAGGAGTGCTGTTCTAAGGACTATCAGTTTGCTATATATTAAAAAGGACCTGGAGGTCACAGAATTTTCCAGTTTCTAATTACGAACCCTTCGGCTAGAGACTAAGGAAACTTCTGCCACTGTGAAAGAAGGTTCACGAGATGCAGGCTGTCAGTTTTCAAGCCGAAAGAGCTCTGATCATCTGTGAAGTTTAACTATCTCTGTATCATATTGGGACAGTTTTCCCCTATACAACAGTCAGTTGTGCAGACTTTATCCAAATCCACTCATCTGTGTGGATCTCAGACTGGCACAGTTGTGAGATTTCGTATTGTGTATGGCTAGATCCTTGTTCTAGATCAGTGTGTCTGTCATCTAAACATGTACTGTCCGTCACACCTAGGAGTTCACGTCAGTCTAGGGGGTGTTAGTGAGCAACTGTGTTGTGTGTCAAGTCAGATGACCCTGTGTCTTGGATTCGGTTCTCTAGAGAAGCAAGGTTAATATACATGTATTTACATATTTATAAGTATATGTATATACACACACAAATACATATACATACATATATACATGTACTTCAGAAAAATAGCTCACAGAATCACAGGGGCTCCAAGGCCTAAACCTGTGTGTCAGGTGGCAGGCTGCTGGCTCACAGGATTGCAAGGGCTGCTGAATCCAAACTCTGCCGGTCAGGCAGTAGGCTGTGCCTTCCTCACTGCCTGAGAACCAGAAGCTAGCAGTGAAAACAGTGCAGGGTCCAAAAAAAGTGAGTTTCGACAGAACATTCTTTTATGTCTTGGATGGAGGTGCACAGCCCCAAGGACACTCCTCTTCCCTTTGATTGGCTGCTCACATCAGATCACACAATGGGAGGTTATCACTTAGTGTCTGCCAAACTATGGAGAGTCATAGCTTAGCTCAGGTGTCACATACTTTAGCGAATACAGTCTAACCCCTTGTTACAGAAACGAATGTCGTCACTTCTTTCTTTACTTGTTGAACCTGAAGCATGAGGGGTCCAAAGAGATTGGATTCCATTCTCAATATCCATACCTGCGTCTAACATGATTCAGCTAAAATGTGTACTACAAAGCACACAAGCCCCAATTACATCTCAAAGGAGGGTTGACAATTAAGTCCACGGATTTAGTTGTTCTAGGTGCTGCATACCTCACTGCTGAATGTCACTATGGTCATCTTTGAAATACTGCTCTTAGGAAGTTATACACTATGCCAGCACCTAGTTTATCCCTGAAAGTGACTTGGGAATTTTTTCTGGAACGGACATTGTGCACAGTGGTTTGGTTGCAAGTTTGCAAACTTAATTGTATAGCTGTCGGTGAGGGTGTTTTTAGCCAGTAAACAAATAGTTGAATTGGAACACCCTCCCTACTCACCTGATCTGGGCCCCAATGACTTTCTTCTTTACCTGAAGATAAAGGAAATATTGAAAGGAAGATATTTTAATGACATTTAGGACACTGTGACTAATATGACGACAGCTTTGATGGCCATTCTCGAAAAAGAGGTCCAAAATTGCTTTCAAGGGTGGACAAGGTGCTGGCATCAGTGTATAGCTTCCCAAGGGAAGTACTTTAAAGCTGACTGTAGTGATATTCTGCAACGAGGTATGTAGCACTTTTTCTAGGATGAGTTCATGAACCTAAATGTCAGAGCTCTTATTTTATGTTGAGTAGTAGGAGAAAGGAGGGAAGAAAACAAAGATATTTACTATCTATTCTTATCTATGTGGACCCAAGTGTAACAAAAGAAGAAGTACTCATAACAATTATAATGTTCATTTCCACAGTTAGTCACTTGGTGAATGGTATTTTTAGAACTACTTTTTTCCACCACCCATTCTGTGCTCACATCACCCTCAGTAAGTATCTTTGTTGGTCATGGTTCTTTCACCGGTGAGACAACCCAAAGCTTCATTCTTGAAGGGTCCGGGCCATTAGTAGTAATGGTAGAATTAGGTTGCTGTGGTTTTCCGTTAATCTAATGGCAGAGAATGTAAGTACCAACAGATACCGTAAGGGATCTCCTTTGTTCCAGGCATACTGTTCTTTACTTTCATTATGTAATATCAATCCAGTTCCCTGTAGACTTATCAATATGAGTCACACCAGTAATCAGTATCAGTCACACCAGCCAATAGGGTCACTTCCTTCTTTGCCTGGTGAGCCAGAGCCTTGAGGAGTCCAAAGAGACTGGGTGGTATTGTAAACTTCCAGTTCAATGGACTTACCGCTGTGTCTTCCGGTAGGAGTATTTCTCCATTTGGAACTAAGGCCTCTAGAGTTACAGAGTGTAAGATTTAAGACACGGGAAGAAAAAAAAATTCTAGGGGTAATAATGAATGGCATCACTCCCACTTTCATCCTGTGATTCCTAAGTGAATGAAATCTGGCTGTGGTAGTAGATGCTGGTTTTAGTGCATACAGAATCTCCTGGAGAACACTGTCCCAGACACTCTAAGAATGCAAAGTGTTATTACTTTGCTGTAGCTGTAAATTTTTTCTCTTTGAAAGACAGTCTCACAGTTCAACCATTTTAGCTGCATGAAGGTGATGGTGGAACATGGTAAGACCTATAAATTCCATGACTGTAGTTCCAGTCTCTTACTTTCTTTACCGTGCATTGTAAGGTGGCTGAATTTTTACTCGGTGTTTCCTATCCTATGGCACACAAATGTGTTATTGATAAGTCTAGAGTAATTGATACTTCTTAATAGGTCTGATCAGCATAATGTCATTCATGTAGCCGAGCAGGGTGATATCTCAAAGAAGGGAAATGAGAATAAGTTCTCTCAGGGCCAAATTGTGACATAGGGCTGGTGAGAAGATGTTGCCGTGGGTGGAACACTGAAGGCATAATGTTGGCTTCACTAGGTGTCTTAGGCTGGGTTCTCTAGAGAAACAATCCCAGTAAAGTATATATATAGAGAGAGAGATGAAAATGGCTTACATGATTGTGGAGAGTAGAATGTACTCCTTCTGCCAGGATAGAGGCTTCACTTGATTCATGTACACAGAGGGGCTGGGGAATCCAAGATCAGCAGGTCAGAGACTAGGACACTTGCTCACACTCTGTGAAGGACAGCAAATCCCATGATCTGTAGGTAGGTTGCTAGCTCAAGGTCTGAGAATCAGAGGTCTGACGGTACCAGCCGTCAGATGAACAGAGCTGAGGGGAAAGAGTGGGAGCTGAATAAGACCAAAACAATCACATCAGGGGGGACTCAGTCAAGCTGAGACCTCGAGCTTTATTTTTCAGTTACATATATATTCCACACATTTCCTTGTTTCCTTTTCCCAAACATTTTTTTGCTAGTCATATCGAAACCAGATCGGGGGCATGCTGACCTCTGCTTATTCTGAGGATAATGCTGGGTGTACAATACTTGGAATGTGCTTAATTTAGATCTTGTTAATACAAGAGTTAACTTGACCATATTCTGGCCTTCATTCGGGAAGTCTCGGCTTCCCACAGAGGTCAGACAAACAAGAGGCAGTTTCAGGATCCACTTATATTCAGATGAAGGCTGCAGGCCATGTGTGCAAGAAAGCTCCCTTTCAGTTGATTGGCTACTCAACAACAAATTCCATCATAATCACAAAGAAGCATTGAAAATTGTGGCCCAGTCAAGTTGACACGTGATCTTGACCATAATGCTAGCCGAAGGCAAACTGCTTCTGGTAGTCCTGCAAAAGAGGTAAGGAAGAAAAGGAATTGGCCAGATCAATGACTGCATACCAGGTGACAGGTGATGTATGAATTTCTTCAAGTGAGAGACTACATCTGGAACAGCAGCTGCAATTGAAATTATAACTTGATTAAATTTACAGTAATCCACTGTCATTCACCAAGATCAATTGTCTCTTTGTACAGGCCAAATAGTTGAAATGAATGAGGAGGTGCTGTGAATAACTACCCCTGCCTTCATTTCTTCAGGTCCCTGATGATGGCAGTAATCTCTGAAGTCACTCTAGGAACACAGAATTGCTTCTGGTTTACTGTTTTCCTAGGTAGTGACAGTTATAAATGCTTCCACCTGGCCTTTCCTACCATGATATCCCTTACTCCACATGTCAAGGACTCAGTGTGGGAATTCTGCCAGTGGCTGTGTATATATGCATTCTGTAACTGGGGAAATGACTACAGGATGGGTTCACGGACCCACTGGACCCACTGTGAGACAGACTTGAGCTAAGACTCAGTTTATAACCTTACTTCCACACGCCACTGTTCTGACTGGTGGGGCACAGCGATGTTTTGTGTCTCCTGCAATTAGTGTCAGTTCAAAGCTGGTGTCCAGTAATCCTGAAAAGACTGATTATTTCTTTTAAGTGATTTCTCTGGGCACATGGCAGAGCTAGATTCATCAACCAGTAGAAGAGCAGAACTGAGCACCTTGAGAACCAGGCTAACTGGAGGAGTGGGGTGTCTCCAAGCATTTATTAGGAGAGCTAAAAGAGCTTCATAGATCTGCCCAAGCAGGACAGTGGCCAAGCACCAAAAAAGACCTGATACACCAACGAAGCAAAGATCAGTGAGAGGCCTGCCCAAGGCACAGCTGAGAAGAGGCTATACTTATTGAAGTTCTGTATCGTGGACATTCCTGAACCTGAATTGTAACCTATTCCTTTCCTAATAAATCCCGTAACAGTGGGTGTGTTCTGTGAGTTCATTGTGGTCATGCAATGAATTATGAAATCCAATAGAAAAATACAGAGTGCCATGAAAGGTAAGGTTGGTGTCTGAATTGGTAAAAAGTTTGGAGAGAAGAGGAATCTCAGAGGTCTTCCTCACAGGAATCATCCTTGGGATAGTGATCTTAGTTCTCCTTCCCCCTTGTGAAGTTAGAGGAGGTCAGATACTGCTGGCATGCTATTCTTACAGTAACGTACCTTGTCATGTGTCACATTTTTATTATTACGATTCAAAATGTACATTCCCATGTAAATTTGCATGCCCACCTATATGCAGCTCCCACTGCTCTCCCTGCCTGGTGACAGCACACTCTTCCTCTCCACTCCATACATGTCTATCCTTCCAACAATCTCCAACCCCCTCCTCTCTACCCACTCCCCTGCCTCCAGTAAGAGGTCAACAGGGTGACATCCTATAGATGCATAGAACAGTAAGGTACACACATGGTATGGTCACTCTGTGTCACAAAGTCCAATCCACTCCTGTCTGAAGAGTTGACCTCCATTATGATTTATGGACAGGGGCAGCATCAGGGCCAGGGGCCATTCCCGAGGGCAACTCCAAGGTCCCTGGACCATCAATTGCTGTCTTTTAGTGGAGATCTCAAGGTGTACCTCTTTTTATTCTTGTGTTGCCTGTGAGACTCAACTTTGTGAGCTCCATCGCAGCTACCACTGGTGGTGGCCAGGCAACTTGCAGTTCTTGCAGTCACAAGTTGATGTGGGTCTTTGTCTTCTGGGTTCTTTTTCTCCCGTGTCATTTTGGTCCTTGGTGATCATCCATTCCTGCTTATTTGGGACCACTTGCTGTACCCTCAGATGGCAGCTTGGCAGCTTTTAAGACCTCAGGTACAACTCACCAATGTGGGGTGTAGAGGGCTCTCTTAACCAAACACTAATTGTGTCAATTGGCTTCAATTTCCCCTGAGAGCATGATCCCCAGCCCCCTTACACAGCTACTCTGTCCTTGCAATATTGGGTTGAGATGGGAGGAGTAATCATGTCATGTTGAAGTCCAGTTAATATTCATCTTCTTTCTAATGTGTGCTATCACAGATTTCATCAAGTGTCACATTTTATACTTTACCTCTTGAAGTTTGCTGGGACTTAAGTCTAGCTGTATGTCTAGATGCAAACGAAAAAACAAAACAAAACAAAAACAAAAACAAAGGTGATAGGAGTGAGTCTGAGAACATTTATCAATATTCTGGAAGGCATCTGACTCGAGTGATGCCCCATCACCTTAGGCAACGTCTCCAACAAAACTTCAGACACAGCTTGGTTAATCTTACTATATGGGGATAGAAAGAATAATGGTTTTCCTGGGGAGGCTGGCTTAGCAGACAAACCTTGAATAATCTCCTTAGATGAGAGTGAGAAGTTTGGTTCTGTTGACAAAGCGATTCCCATAGAATTTAGGGGCTCAGTATCTCAGCTTTCTTAATATTTGTCCATACATCCCCTTTCCAACATTCAGTATCCCATCTCTTCCCTATCAGTTCCCTCACTTTAGCTTCAGATTCCATTCAAGGCTGGGACTTTAAGTGTGAATTAAATTAAGCCACTCTTAGGATAATACTCTGGGTTTGATGTTTGGCAATATAAGCTCTGTTACTGTCTGGCACAAGGCTTTCTTTCAGGTTAGAAGTCGTCAATTTCAGGTCTTTCAAACATGAATTGAGCTACAACTCTAAAGCCCTGAGCTGATCCTCCTTCTGTTAATTATTTTTCTTTTTATCACTTTGTCTAGTGACAGCAGGATCAAGCAATATGCCTTCCTATACTTGGCAGTTTGTCCAAAATATTGAAGAGTATCAGGTCTAAGATCATCCCTAGACTTGTTTCTCACAAAGATCTGATCTAATAGTAGGGATATCTTATATATTTCTACTGCCAGCACACACCACAGATTGGCACCTCATCTCTACTGCAATTAGGATCATTAGTGTCTTTAGCCGTCTGGCTAAAATTGAGAACTAATTCATAAAACTCATTCTTAAGATTTTAGTCCTTTAGAACTACTGTAGGTACTAAATGTCTTAGTTTAAATTCTCTAGAGGAGCAAAACCAGTGAAGATTTACTTCAAGGAAATGACCCACAACTGCGGGCATTGCAAGTCCCAAATCCCTGGGTTAGGTAGTTGGCTGCTGGCTTCCTTAGGACCCAAGAACTGGGCACAAGCAATGTCAAGAGTGCAGGGTGAGATTTACCAGAATATTTGTTTATGTCACAGATGCAGGCCACGCTCCCAAGGACACTCCTAACAAAATGGTCTTCCTTTACTAACTGGCAGTTTGTCTTAGTCATCTAGTACTGCTGTGACAGAAATACTACAAGTGGATGGCATTAACAAAGAGAAATTCATCTCCTCAAACAAAAGTAGACTAAAAGATGCAAATTCAGGGCATCAGTTCACAGGGAATACTTTCTCTGTGGTCTCTGGAGGAAGGTCCTTGCTGCCAGTCTTCCTCCGGACCGGAAGCTTCTGAAATAGAAAATAAAAAAATGATTGAAAGGGTAAACAAGTCCAAAAGCTAGTTTTTCAAATATATCAACAAAACTGATAAGCTTTTGGGCAACCTGACAAAAGAAAAACAGGAGAAGAAACATATAATCTGAATTATAAATGAGATGGGTGATATCACAGTGCACCCTGCTGAAATGAAAAGAATTATACAAAAATACTATAAAAAATTGTACTCCAAGACATTTTAACACCTAGAGAAAATGCATAATTTTTTGAAAAATGTCACCTACTTAAACTAGTGAAATCAGAGATAGAACAACTAAGCAAAATCATTATCAAAGAAGAAACTGAAAAGGTAGTTTACAAACTTCTACCAAAAAAAGCACTGTTCTGGATGGCTTCACTGCAGAATTCTATCAAACGTTTAGAGATGAGTTAACGCCACTACTTCTAAAGGTATTCCAAAGCATAGAAAAGGATGGGATGCTCCCAAACTCATTACTCAAACCAGGTAAAGATAGCAGAAAAAAGGAAAATTATAGACTAATATCTCTCATGAACCGAGATGCAAAAATCCTTAACAAAATCCTAGCTAAAAGAATTCAGCAACACATCAAAAAAACAGTTCATCATGATCAAGTAGGATTAGTACCAGGGATGCAAGGATGATTCAACATGAGGAAAACAATTAATGTCATCAACCACGTAAAATAAAGAGAAGAACCACCGGATTCTAACAATTGATGCAAAAGAGGCATTTGATAAAGTCCAATACCAATTCGTGTTAAAAACTCTCAGCAAAATAGGAATAGAAGAAAAATTCCTCAACATAATAAAGGCCATGTACACTAAGGCAACAGCTAAGGAGAAGTTGAAAATATTCCCCTTAAGAACAGGTACTAGACAGGATGCCCATTGCCACTACTTCCATTCAACATTGTTCTGGAGGTCCCAGTTAGAGCAGTTAGACATGATACAGGAATAAGTGTTGTCCAGATTGGCAAAGAAGTCAAAGTATTGCTATTTGTGGATGATATGACCTGACACACAGAAAACCCTAAAGAATGCTCCTAAAAACTACCAAGTCTCGTAGAAAACTTCAGCAAAATATCAGAATCCAAGATAAACATACATAAATCAGTGAGATTCCTTTACATTAACAAAGAGAAAACCAAAGAGGAAATCACACGATGATAAAATACCTGGGGATAAATCTAACCAAAGATGTAAAAGATTTATACAAAGAAAACTACAAGTCCCTACTGCAAGAAACAGAAAATGATTTCCACAAGTGGAGAAATCTACCTTGCTCTTGGACAGGAAGACTCAGCATTGTGAAAACGTCTACACTACTCAAAGCAATCTATACATACAATGCAGCCCCAATTCAACTTCCAATGACATTTTTCAATAAGATGGAGAAAGAAATCACCAACTTCGTATGGAAAGGAAGGGAGCCTTGGAGAAGTAAATTATCACTGAAGAAGAGGAACAAAGTGGGAGGTCACACCCTCCTGACCTTGAAATCTACTACACTGCCACAGAAGTCAAGACAGCCCGGTACTGGCACAAAAACAGATGCATAGACCAATAGAACAGAATCAAAAAAATCCAATTATAACTTCATCAACTCATGAACAACTGACTATTTGATGAAGGCTCAAAGACAGTAAACTGGGGTAAAGACTGTCTCTTCAACAGATGGTGTTAGCATAATTGGATATCCACCTGCAAAAACATGAAAGAAGACCCTTCTCTCACAGCATGCACAAAAACTAATTCCAAATGGATGAAAGACCTAACAAATGTAAAGCCAGAACAATAAAATTCTTGGAAGGAGAAATTGGGAAGATGATAGAAATGCTAATTGCTGGCATCAACAGTCTACCTTCAATCATGAGAACAACCTTCAATCATCAGAAAGGAAAACAGATAATCGGGAACCCTTAAAAAGTAAGCACTTAAGCTCATCTAAAACCTTCATCAAAAGAGTAAAAAGTCTACCTAGAGAGTGGGAACAAATAGTTGTCCACAACGTTTCCAACCACCACCTAATCTCTGTAATCTACAAGATATTGCAAAACTTCAACAAGAAAAAAAAGAAACAACCCAGTTCAAAAATGGGCAAATGATATGAGCAGACATTTCACCAAAGAAGATATGCAGGTTGCCAACAGATACATGAAGAAATGTTCACCATTACTAGCCGTAAGAGAAATCCAAATCCAAACCGCCATAAGATACCATCTGTCCCCAAAGAGATTGGCAATAATGCAAAAACACACAATAATAAATGCTGGAGAGGATGTGGAAAGACTGAAACTCTTCTACACTGTTTGTGGGATTGTAAAATGGTTCAACCACTATGGAAATCGATTTGACAATTTCTTAAAAAACTAGAAGTAGAAACACCATATGAATCAGCAATCCCACTCCTTGGAGTAGATCCCATAGAAATAGTGAATACCACCCAAACAGATAATTGCACACCAATTTTTACTGCAGCTCTCTCCACAATATCAGAAAGTTGGAAACAAACTAGATGCCCATCAACAGACAAATGGTTCCACAGATTCCTACAATGGAATACTACACAATGATGAGAAACAACGATGGCTTAGAGAAGTACTTGTCAGTGTGGGACCATCTAGAGGAAGTTACTCTGAGTGAAATAAGGCAGACACAAAGAGGCAAAATTTGGTATGAGACCATTATTATAAGGATGCAACTAATCATTTAAGCACAGAAGAAATTAGTATTTGATAGTTACAAGGTGGGTGGCAGGGAGGGAGAGTGATTTTTACAAATCAGAGGGTGGTTACGGTTAGGCATGGATATCGGATGTGACAGCACACACCAGAAGTGGGTACCCACAACTACTCAACTTCAAAACCAAATTGTCCCCTTAATGTGGGCCACCTCTTTGGAAAGACAGAAAAACATGGTCTGCGATTGGGGGACTAATGCTTTCACGGGGCATCCAGACTCATTGGCACACCCAAGGTTTTTCTCTCTTCCTCTTTCATGACATTACTCCACATACCACCTGCATGAGTGGCACCCGGGGTCTTAAAAGCTAGCAAGCTGCCATTTAAATAGCACCAAATGGTTCCCATCTGCCTGGACTTGGGACAAATGGAGGACACCGAGGACAGGAGAAACATGTGAGCCTACCAGATGGAAGGGGCTGTATGAACCATAGCGTGCTTCAGCATGGGACCAGAAGAAGTAAGATGGTGCAAGGTCACCACCAGTGACATCCCTGATGGGGTACGCAGAACGGATCTCCAGCAAGTGATGGAGTAGAGGGCAGAGCTAGATTTTTACCAAAAGACCACAGTTGATGGTCCTTCTGAACGGAGGGCCCCCTGGGAGTGCGGTTCCTGCATTCTCTAACCTCCAACTACATCCAGCCCCGGAGCCAGCTACCCATACAAAGATTGACCTAGAGCATTCAAAAACACAGAGTGATAGGAGGCAAACAAACCTTTAAAAATACACATGCGTTTTTCGGAGGGGCACTTTGCTGGAGCCGAATTGATTGGATGAGGAGGGCCAGAGCTTTATCAAAAGATCACAGGAAATTCTGAACAAAAAGGGAAACAGAACTGCTGTCAAGGGGCAGATGTAAGGGGGTAGGACTGGGGTGAGGGTGAGGGTGCTGGAGCAGCTAGAATAGAATAGTGATGCAAGTTCAGGATGTTATATGGAAACCTGATATAGACTTTAAAATTGTTTTTAATTCACAGGAAAAAGCACAACAACAAAGAAAGTCCAGAAGGAAAAATTTCAGAAATTGAACAATCATCAAGAACTCTGGGTTTGTAACGCAGAATTCGAAGTTGTTGAGCTGAGGCGGCGATGTGGCATATTGACCGCTAGGTGGCGGTCCAGACCGAAATTAAAATGATCACAGGTTTCCACTATCTTTGGAGCGAAGGCATGGAAACTGGATTCTTTTATAAAAGACTTTCCCCGCCTAGCCTTTGCCTCTCCTTTTTTTTTCTTACGTTGTCTGACAGATGAGAGGGGGTCAGAATGAAATTCAAGGGAAGGAGGAGAGGCAGTGGGCAAGTTTTAGACGAGGCACAGAAGACTTCCTGTTCTTGCATTTGTCTCTGTCTGTCTCCTTTCTCTCTCTTGCACCTTACATCTCTTCCCTTTTCAGGGTGCCTTCTTAGCTAACACGCTTTCCACTCTTAGTGCAGTCTCCAGCTGTAGCAGCAGAGACCTGAACCAAAATACACTTAATTTAGTACTCTTAACAATTGCTGTCGTGGATACAAACTAAAAATTAAATTTGAATGGAAGCATTAATTGAGGCAGCAGTACATGTGGCAAGTTGGCTCTTCTGTGACTTCAGTGCCCTGGCTAGATAGCCAGTGGCCATGAGATGTCCTTCGGTACCTAATTACTGAGATTAAGTTCTGAATCTACAAGGGACAACAGAGATTATTTAGTTCAGTCATCACATCGCGCATGTTATTGTCAGGTCTCGTCGCCTCGGGCTCTGAGCTCCTCTACCTACAACAGAAGGAAATGTTGCCCATCACTCACCCTCCTCCCAGTTGGCGCTGTCCTGGAGTCCACACTGATCTTGGAAGAAGTGCAGCCAGAACACACCTTAAATGCTAGGAGGGCAAGACTTCGGTCTCATACTTTGGGCATGTTGTCAGGAGGGATCAGTCCCTGGAGAAGGACATAATGCTTGGAAAAGAAGAGGGTCAGCAAAAAAGAGGAAGTCCTTTGAAAGATGGAGTAGCACAGTGGCTGCAACAATGGGTTGAAACACAACAAAGATCGTGAGGCTGGGGTGAGGCTGACAGTGTTTGTTCCATAGTCCATAGAGTCATTGTGAGTCATAACCGACGAAACAGCAAACAGCCTACTGACAGGACTTTTAAAAAAAATTCCATGTAAGTAAATAACATATAAGTTAGCGAATGCATCGATAAGGATGACTTTGTCTTTATTTTGTTCGTGTTAGTGAAGCGTGGGTTTTGTTACACAGAAGACAACACACACTATGGTCTTATGTCCCTTGGTGGAACAAATGGTTTGCATTTGTCTGCCACCCAGAGGGACTGAGGAAGAAAAGCCCTGGTGATCTGCCCTTGTTAAGATTACATCCAAGAAAACCCTATGGAGCCATTTGACTCTACTGGAGCACACTGGGTCATCAGGAGTTAGAAGCCACTGAACAACTAACAGTAACAACAACAAAATGTCCCTAGGTGCGCCTTCTCAGCATTCCACAACACAAGTTATTTGTGGACTGAAAAAACAGCCACAAAACAGTTTTTCTGGTTAAAGGACCTTAAATGTTGTTGGACCTCTGTGCTTTCCTACCTCTAACTCTAGGTGTCTGAGGATATTTATGCACCTTGTACCTTGCAGCAGCTTTTAGTTAATAGACCTGTCTTATGACTCTGGAGCCCTGGTGGTGCAGTGGTTTAGAGCTATGGAGAGCTACAGCTGCTAAGCAAAAGGTTCATAGTTTAAATCCACCAGAAGCTCCTTGGAAAATCTACAGAGCAGTTCTACTCTGTCCTATAGGGTCATTGTGAGCTGGAATCGACTGGAAAGCAGCACATTTTTTTATGACTCCCCAGTCAGTCACTACACACAGGACATTCTGTCAAGCTGCTAATTCTCCCATCTCCACGTCCTGTGATTGGGTATGTAAGAGATGAAAATTTTGCCTTTGGGCTAATGAGATTCAAGTAAAGTTGTGAACTTCAGTTAATGCTGTAATAGGATTAGGCTCTTTGTACTTGGGAAGGGATTAATGAGTTTTGCGTTCAGGAGGTATGTTAGTTTCTTTCTGCTGCTGTCACAGAAATACTTCAAGGTGGTGGCTTTAACAAACAGAAAATTATTTTCTCTCAGTTCAGGAGGCTGAAATTCAGAATTCAGGGCAGTGGCTCTAGGGGAGGGCTTTCTGTTTGCTTTCAGGGAAAACCTTTGTCTCCCCATTGTTTCCTTGCTGATCTCCATGTGGTATCTATCAATCCTTCTCCATTCAGGCTTGTTGCTCCGTCATTACTGATGTCACATGGATCTTGACTGAAAGCTGAAACTGCCAGAAAGTTGTTTATCTGTGTTTTATTGATTATGCAAGGTATCTGACTAGTTGGATCATAACAGATTATGGACAACTCTCTGAAGAATGGGAATTCCATAATGCTTAATTTTGCTTACATAGCAGCTGGACACAGAACATGAGTTTGTCTTTCAAAGAAATGAAGGATATAGTTTGTGGTGTAAAATCAGGAAAGGTGTGTGTTTGGGTTGTATCATTTCACCAAACTTATTCAGTCTGTATCCTGAGCAAATAATTCAAGGATGTGGGCTGTTTGTAGAACATGGAATCAGGATTGGAGGCATACTCCTTATCAACATTTGATATACAGATGACACAACCTTGCTTACTGCAAGTGAAGAGGACTTGATGCTCTAACTGATGAAGATGAAAAACCACAGGTTTCATACGGATGACACCTCAACATAAATAAACAAAAATCTTCACAAATGGACCACTGAGCGATATCATGATAAACAGAGAAAATGTTGCAGTTGTCAAGCATTTTATTTTGCTTAGATTCACAATCAATGACACAAAAACAGCACTCAAAAAATCAAATGTTTTATTGCCATGGATGAATTTGCTGCAAAGTTTTAAAAAGCAGTGAAATTGCTTTGAGTATTAAGGTGCACCTGACCCAAGTCATGGCAGTTTCAGTCACCTCATGTGTAAGCCAGAGCTGGACCGTGAGTGAGAATGATTGAAGAATTGATGGATTAGAATTGTGTAGCTGGCAAAGGATATAGGATATACTATGGACTACCAGAACAAACAAATCTGCTTTGGAAGAAATGCAGCCAGAATGCTCCTTGGAAGGAAGGATGGCAAGCCTTTGCCTCACGTGCTTTGTACATGTTATCAGGAAAGAATAGTCCCTGGAGAAGAACATGATGCTTGGTAAGGCAGAAGGTTAGCAACCAAGAGGAAAACCCACAGCAGCGGGTCCAACAATAAACTCAGCCATGGCAATGTTTGTGAGGATAGCAGAGAACTGGCCTGTGTTTAGCTGTACATAGGATTGCTATGATTTGGATTTGCACATCTCTTGTCACTGACACATCTGGTATCATTCCTATTTGGGTTTCGAGGTGGGTGCAGGTTCTCAGCTTCCCAACTGCACCAGATGTGGTGGGGCTGGGCTTGGGATGTGGCGCCTCCCTTAGTCCGTGTGCTCTGTGCAGACTCAGCTGGCCTAGCACCAGTGATCCCATGATCAGTAATTCCCCATTTCCACTGCTTTTAAATTGTGTCTCCTTCTATCTGCTTAGTCGCATTCTTAGGTTTATATCTGGTCAGTATGGTTCCTAGGTTGTTCTATGTATTCATTTCACTTTTTTTTTTTTGAGGTCTTTGTTGTAAGGGGTATAACAGGAACCATCTATTATTCCACCTTCTTGCGTTTGTCTCTCTAAATTTATCAATTTACTTATTATTGTTTAAGGAATAGTTCTTGAACTTACTGATTGCTTTTCTATTGAATATTAGAAAACACATCAGCATTATGTGTAGAAAATTTTCAGTTCGTGACTAGTGCTTTTGAAAGTTATTTTTTTCAGAACTTCTGGCATGCATAGGATTCTTTGCCAATTTCTCTGAAGGATCAACTCAAAAAACTTATCAAATTAAAAGGAACACATATTTTAAAAATTAGAATGTTTCATTTACATTAAAACCATTTTTAAAACATTCTGAAATATTCTATACAGTTCAGTTGATAAATTTTTTATTTTATTTTCATAAATGTGTTTGTTATGAAGCTTCGTGGAAACCGGGAGCTGTTTTCTGGTGGAAGGATGGAGCGACATCTGTACATGCACACGGTACAGGCAGAGCCTGGGCTGCTGGTCCCAGGGTACAACAGATGGAGGGCTACTGGAGAGCCAGGAGGCCCCAGAAACTTGCAGACCTGTGAGTCACTGCTCCTAATACACTTCCAAACCAAGTCATCAAATTTAAAATGCTATGAACTTTAGGCGTAGACAAAAAAATGAGTTTAGAGTAAATCAGTAATTTCTACAAATTTTGCAAATATTTGGCAAATTGGTTCTTCGGTGAACTCGACTGAGTTCATCAAACTGACTTGGATCCTTTTTTGGATCTGACAAAACAAAAAGGTCCTCATAGACCCTCTTAAAATTACTCTTTCATTGCTAGTAAGGCACTTTTATCGGTGGAAGAGTGTGTCTTAGCCCTCCCTGCTTCTATTCCCTCTATGGTTTCTTGTTACATAGTGAAAAAGTCCCAGGCAACCTTCAACTATGCCATATCTGCTTCATAACAGCTAAGTTACCTGATCCCATCCTCTAATTATGCAAATTACATGCCCTGGGTGATCCACTTGCCAAATTTCACTGTCTGTATTGAGGTATGCACCTTTGCCTGGAATGAAACCAGCCCTTCATCTGCCTTTTCTCTACTGAGATATCACCTCCTCGGAGAAGCAAGCCCAAAGCCTGTCTTTTAACCTCATCATGATGTCTACCATTAATTCCTCATTTTATTTATGTTTAAAAATTATTATTTGTGAATCAGTGCAACCAACAGTCATCCATACCTAATCATGTATTGCCAGCTGCAGCCATGAGAAAATAAAATGACTGAATCAATTGTATGTGCTATCATTTTAAAGCTTCATATGTTCTCCGAATGTTCAACATTGCTGCTCAGTGGTGTCTGTAGTCAGCAATATTTGACATCATTTTTATTGTCTTCTTTCTTTTTTTCCCCACGTATTTGTTTCATTCACTTCCAGTGAAGGCAATGACCAGGATTCTCATTTTTGAAACTCAGTGCCTTATCCCCATAGGTAAACAAAAGTGTTGTTAAATTTCAATACCCACCACCTGAGATCTGCTGGTCCTTCGGGAAGGACGAAGTAGGTGTGTCTGAGCTCAGACACACGAGCCCTTGATTGTGAGGGTGTGGAACACAGGAGTTTAACAATTAGTAAAAGCTACAAGGAGGAGCAACTTCATCCACATCAAATCAATATACATGAAACAACGACTCTGTACCCTCTGTTGGTTAGACACTAATTCAGCTCACAAAGCTTAATTCATTGTCTTCCTTTTACCTCAATTTCTACTAAGACTTAATTCATTAAGCTTAATTCATTATCTTCCTTTCACCTCAATGTCTACAAAGACTGTGTTTCACACTGAAGTTTCCATATGGGTCAGCTGACTAAGAGGAGGTCTGCATTCTGAGACCTGAAACGACGGTTGCACTCACAGTAGCTCTGTGAAAGTGGCAGTGCAGTGGGAAAATAGAGTGGATCCGTGTTCAAACACATTTGATGTATTTTCCCTTTTTCTTTGTAATGCTGAGAAAAAAACGGGGATTGAAACCATAAGGATTCCGTCATTTGGATAGAGATGGGAAGGAACCAGATTCCTGTCTTTGTTTATGTTAAAAAAAAAATTCAGAGCTACTATATTAAAAACTAACATGCATGTAGCTCATCATAGGTTATAGAGAGTTTTAGAAATTATATCTGCAGTTATGATAGCAGTGCTTGGTGGTATTTATTGTTCTTTACAGAGAAGATCAAAACTAATTTTTGCAGAGATGAAATGATCTATCCAAGGTCATTCACATTAGAGATCAGCAGTTTAGAGAATGCGGCTTTACTCTTTCTTTACATCCTCTACATTGTTATTTTCAAGATAAAACTTGGTGCAGAATAAAAAGGAGCTAATTTATTCATGACCAAGAAGATTCATATAAAGAGGAAATTTTTAAACAGATCTAAAAAGAGTTAGAGAAATCTGGAAGTAATTAACTGATTTTTATTGAAGAAAAATAATATTCCAAGAAAAGAATTTTTAGTGATAGTATGACTGGAATTAAAGAAGTCACAAAATTCGTAAGAATATAAATTTTCTTGATTCCTGATTAACCACTTTAAAGTGTTCCAAATGGTCCCCCTGGTGATGGGATGCGTCCCCTGTCCCCTTTTATCCCCTCTGACCAAGCACAGATTTCAAGAGACGGAAGATGGTATTCTCTTGAATTTTTAAAAAGAAGTTGTTCACAAACTTTAGCTTCCCCCTTGAAGAAACAGAGGAAATCCTCTAAGGTTGTGTATTACTCTAATATCTGCACTGACTATAGTCCCTATCCATGTTAATAATCTTTTCTATACCCTCTTGTTATGGACTGAATTATGTCCCCCTCAAAAGATATGTTGAAGTCCTAATCCCTGATATCTGTGAAAATCACTCTGGAAGTATCTATTGCTGTTGGATCGATTCCTACTCATTGCCACTCTACAGGATAGAGTAGAACTGCCCCATTGGGCTTCCAAGGCTCTAATCTTCATGGAAGCTGACTGCCACATACTTCTCCCATGGAACAGCTAATTGGTTCATATCATCAATTTTTGAGTTAGTAGGGAAGTCCTTAACTGCTCAACCACCAGAATACAGAGCCACTGAGGAGATTATCAGTTAATATGAGGTCATACCTGAGTAGCGTGAATCCTAACTCTCCTTGACTTGTGTCCTTATGAAAGAAGAGAAAACACACAGAAATAGACAGGGGGAGAAGACAGTTACGTGATGATCCAACTACCAGCCAAGGAATGCTACGTGCTGGATGCCTGGTCAGCGGCGTCACTGCAGCGATGTAGGGGGTAGGCGTGGGGAAGGTGCAGACTGTACCAGCTGATACTGTCAGAGGGAAGGACTGTTTATAACAGTTTTGTAGTGTTTCTCCAGAAATTTATTATTCTTTATACAAATATCCCTATAGCTTTTTATAATAGCAAAAACATTATTTATAAGACCAGCTTCCAAAAAGAAAACCCAACACAGCGCCACTGAGTTGCTTCCTACTCATAGTGACCCTATAGGTCAGAGTAGAACTGCTCCCCAAAGTTTCCAAGGAGTGCCTTTTGGATTCAAACCACTGACCCTTTGGCTAGCGGGTGTAGCAGTTAACCACCATGCCACCAAGGTTTAAGACTAACACATGCATCAATACACTTGCAGGCTAGACAGTATGTCAGTTTACTTCTTGAACTTTCAACTGCATTCTGGTCTCAGCTGTCCTTATTATCAGCTACAGTGCTGCCTCGAATCAGCTGTTTGGTCTACATATCACAGGCAGGTGCTGTTGTTTTTGTCACTGCGGGTATTTTCACTGGTCCTCATTGTGTTAAAATTTCTGGTATTTTAGCTACAATACTGTGGTACTTAATGTTTGTGAGCTTACATCAGTATTTTTTTTGAGTATTAAGTAATAGTCAAAAGAAAAGAAGGAAAAAAGAAGTCTTCTGCTCAGTTACTTGTAACACTGTCATTCAATGCAGGAAGATTTTCCCAAATATTTTGGTAATATTCACAAACTCTAAGAACTTGTACATTTAAGCAATTTATAACAGTGTTTATCACATATTACTCTATGGTTTAAATTTATAATAAACTTATGCATGTAACAACTTTATGAATAAGTTTATTATTACATTTAGTGATGTACAGGAGTTATGATTTATAAGTAATACAGTAGAAAAATTTACTAAGGATTCTGTATCATCTTGTTTGGAATAGGTCCCTGGGGGGATGGTGAAAATGTAAGTTCGTACACTGAGACACCAACCCTAGTGATGTCAGTGTACCTCGTACTATCAGATGCTGTGAGAGATAAGGAAGGATGCTCACCTAGAGCTCATGGCCCTGCTGAACTCTGGATTTCAGTTTCTTGTCTCCAGAACTGTGAGACAGTACATTTGTGTTCTTATAATCCACCCAATTTGTGATATTTTGTTGTGGTATTTTGTATTAGAAAACTAATACACCTGTCTATACGTACAGGACACACACTGCCCTCATCCTAAATTTCCTTCCCCCACAGTGGCCCAGCAGCTGATTCAGGTGATGCACCCTGGAATGAGGATGTTTGTCTGAGTCACTATCATCTCAGGCCAGCCTAGCAATGGCTGTCCTGAGTAATGTAGCTATGATGTCTATGATGTGGAGAACTCTATAGCGAATGCTGGCTCCAGTGGAAGCAGATGACATAAGCCTAAAGAAGAGCTGGTCAGATGAGATTTTAGTCAATCAGAAGAAGGATTCTAAGCTGATGTATTGGTTGCCGGCTGAAAAGTCTGTGTGAAGAGGCCCGTGAGAGTAGGAAATCCCCAGGTCTGAGACAGCCCACACGGCACAGCTCCAGAACAGAACAGAGGCAATTTTCCTGTTCAGCACAGAAGAGAGGGAGTGGGCAAGGCCTCTTTTTACTTTGAGAGACCCTGGGATAGGGACCAAGGTCACCGAGGTCACCTGCAAGGTCCCTCTCTGACTGCTACTCTCTGCCTCCAGCCCCATTCTCACTCTGAGGCTGAAGTTTCTTGCTTTAGGTTTCCCTGGCACCAGGGCAGGCCCCCCTCACAGTGGGGTTGCCTTGATCCTGAGTACAGCACTGTGAGTGGAAGCCAGATGACAAGTTTTCCCCATCCCTGAGACTCTACACCGAGGCACCTAGCATGGAATATTTAAATAAATGACTGTTTTCATGTATCAGTAATGAAATTTGTTGTTATTTCTTCCTGATTCTTTTTTACCTAATAAACTCCTTATAGTTTGCTTTTAGAAGAACCTTTACAAGAAAGAGAGAGAGTGAATGAAGGAGGGAGAGAGAGGGACTTACATAAATCATATTAGTGGTGAAACTGCAGCTGAAGTGCATTTCCTTGTAACAAGTGTTCTTCCAACCAAAACTTAAGGCCCCTTGGAGTGTCTAAGCTAAGAGCAAGGGTCATTTCTGTGACAATAATCTTTTCTGCCCTGATGTATAGTCTCTGCTTATTTTTCCATACTAAAAACCCCACATGAAAGAATGAGAGGTTTTAAACAAATGTTACAGAGATGTCTATTCTTGAATCACTCTTCTATCTGGCTGCTTAAAGCCCTAAGATATTCAATCTCCATATCCATACATGCATTTTTTGTAACTGAAAGAACTCTTCACCTCAGATGTTCATTCAGTGCCATTTGATGAAGTCACAGTGCTAAGCAATGGATTGAGAGCCTTCACAGAAAGCGTCTGCCCAGAGACAGATGACATGAGTCACCTCCAGTGCTGATTTGTTCCTTTCCTGTTGAGTGTCTAGTCCTAAAATGCTTGGAAGGTTTTCACTCTCTGAGGTGGGGACAGCAGGTCTCTTAGGTGTGAGCTGTGTTGACTGCCACTACTTACTTTCCTTTGTTCTCAAATACAGCTGTGAAGATGGCTCTTCAGCTCCCCAGAGGCCTTTGGACAGCAGTTGTGATGGTTGCGCTGATGCTGCTGAGCACCCTGAAGGCTGAAGGCAGAGACTCCCCACGTAAGTGCTGGGCATCTGCTCTCCAGAACCACCGCTGTGGGGAACAGCCCCTGAGGGACGCTGTGACTGGTGTGTGGGGCTAGTGATCTCTAGCTCTGGGAAGACTTTTTTTTTTTATCAGAGATTTCCTGTTTTTTAGGAAAGAGGGCTGTGCTGTCTTCTTATTTCCACTTTCAAATAAGGAGGTGAGGATAGTCTGCATTCCAGGTGCTCAAGCCTGGAGATGGTGTAACTGGAAGGAGGAGTGACAGGTCAAAGTGGACATGAGGTTGTTTTTGAAGATATGCTTTTCTCCAAAAAAGTAGCAGGATTTGTCATTTGAGAGTCCACCAAGACTCTGGGTTGGAGAAAAGTAAGGCAGCAATTATGTCTGTAGTGTCAGTGTTTGAAGAGAAGGACTCTATATTCGTGACTATGAGTGGAGGGTTCATGGAAGCAAGCTCTTGGTGTCTGAGTGAAGCTGACTGGGTGACCACAGGCAGGGTGCCTTATCTTCAGGTTCCAGAGATTTATGGTCAAATGGAGACTCTTGAGGGAATCAGACGGTGGTATGAACTTAGGGGAAAAGAGACCATAAATTAGGGAAGTAATGTATACTGAGAAACCACTCACTTCAGACCCAGGATCCGTATTTTTATATAAATTGTCCCTTAATCTTCCTAACATTCATCTGAGTAGGTCTTATGACTCTGTACATAGTTATGCTTGTCATGAAAATCCTATTCAGTAACCTGCCCAGGGTAGAAAGTGAACTCGAGTTTATTTTGAAATCCTATGCCCTTCTCATGGCATGCCCTTCTCATGAATAAAATGTATCTGAACACACACAATAGTGGGAATCTTACAGTGTGTTGGGTGAGTAGGGGAAAAAGTCCGAATAACTGTGGCCTGGGAAAGAAGCAGTATGCCTATGTGTTGTGAGAGTGTCCTTGTCAGGGCAAACGAATTAAGGTCAAATTCTAGAACTTTCAGCTGATTTTCCTTGTCATTCTCTTCAACTCTGGCTTATATGGATGCTTACTTGCCTTTGGAGCTTCCAGGAGTTCAGAGAAACTTGTATTTCATGCAACAATCCCTCTGAGAGCAGGACAGTGTGAATAAACTTGGCCGTGTGTCTGATTCCAGCAGTGGCTCCGTGGCCGCCCTGTCGGGCCGTTCTCTGTGCTGCAAGATTTCTATGAGTGGAATAGGCTGGAAGGCAACACATTTTTTTCTTTTCCTTTCTAAAAGCCATCTCTTTGGAACCCCCAGTGTCATAGTAATTAAGGCATACAACTGCTAACCAAAAGATCAGCAGCTCAAATCCACCAGGTTTTCCTTGTAAACTCTATGGGACAGTTCTTCTCTGTCCTACAGTGTCACCATGAATCAGAATCGATTCCATGGCCATGGGTTTCGTTAGCTTTTTGACTCAGTTACAGATTCAGGCAGGGAATGTGGATCTCAGGGCTTGATCTTAGGAACAGGGTTTTTCCTGTATTACCTTCCCTTCCCTGTTGATTAGAAGGTGATTCTGGCAGCCCTCAGAGTTGGGTGTGGGGGACTGCAGGATAGCTGTCCTGAACACGCTGGGTTGGGGTTGAGGTGGGCGCTGGGATTGTTGTGTTGGGGACCAGACGCGGCCGGCCTAAAGCTCCTCGAGGCCGGAACCCTAGGTCTCCGGACGCCATTCCGGTTTAGTCTAAGTGTCCGGGTGAGTAAAGCCCCGCCGGCCGCAGGGCGGGCGCGTTGAGGCGTCGAGCAGAGGGGGCGCTGCGGCTTTACTGACCCGCGGGTGATTCCCCGCAGAGGATTTCGTGTTACAGGGTAAGGGACTGTGCTACTTCACCAACGGGACGGAGCGGGTGCGGGTTGTGGGCAGATACATCTACAACCGGGAGGAGATCGTGCGCTTCGACAGCGACGTGGGGTATCACGTGGCGCTGACTCCGCTGGGGCGGCCGGACGCCGAGTACTGGAACGGCCAGAAGGACATCCTGGAGCGGTACCGAGCCTATGTGGACACGCTGTGCAGACACAACTACCGGATTGAGGAGATCTTCACGGTGCAGCGGCGAGGTGAGCGCGGGCTGCCGCCCTCGCGGGGCGCACCCTGGCCGGGGGTCGCGTCTCCAAGAGCCGCTTGGCGCCGCCAGGTGGAGCGAGGGCGGTGGGCTCCGGTCCTGTGACGGGGGGACGTGGACCCAGGTCCCCAGACCGCTGGGGGGCAGGAAGGCGGGGCAGGTGCTGCGGCGGGGCGGGAAGGGGGGGAGGGTGGGAGAGAGGAGGGAGGGGTGACCTCGGCCGCCTGGGGCTTTCCTGCAGACGAGGGCGGTGCCGCGCATCCTAACCCGGGCTGCGGGGTAGTGCTGGCTGCTGTTTTTGACCACTAATTGTGTAAATCTTGCCTTCTGCCTTATGTGGCTTTGTCCGTTAGGTTCGTTCCTCTGCTTAAGAGCTTTCCTCTCCCGGAGTGCCCCCTTCTCTCCTGTCTCTGGTCCTACGTGAATAATCTCAGCAAGGCCTGTTTTCAGAGTTGTCACCTCTGTGAAGCTTAACAAGCTCAGCTTAGAGGAGGTAGAGCTGCCCTGCAACTTCCCATGACACTTTGAGACATATTATTATTACTTTTTAAATTTTCGTGTGCTTCTGACGAAAGTTTACAAAGCAAATTAGCTTCTTATTACACAATTGGTAGCAAATGGTTTTGTGACATTGGTTGCCCAGCCCCCTATCTACCCTGGGTTTCCAGTTTCCATTCCTTCAGTTTTCCTGTGGCTTCCTGCTGAACTACAGAGCATCCTCTTCACTGTGTTACTGTGTGACCTGTGGGTCTGTCTATGGTGAGGGGTGAGCCTCAGGGCTGAGTCACAAGGTGTCCAGGGACCAGACTCTTGGGATTTCACCAGTGTCTGTCACACAACTAAGTCTGTTACTGTTGTTGTTCCTGTTTTATTTTGTTTTGGTGAATTTGAGTTGTGTTCCCTGTTTTTCTCCCTGTCTGTCTGGGGCCCTGTATTGTGATGTCCATCAGAGCAGTGGGGGTGGTACCTGTTCTGGTCTCAGTCTGGTTGAGGTTGTGACAGTTGTGCTTGTTTAGTCCTTTGGACTAATCTGTCCCTTGTGTCTTGTGTTTTCTTCATTCTCCTTTGCTCCTGCTGGGATGCGACCACTCACAGGCTTTTAGGGCCTCAGATGCTTCTCACCACTGTTGGATGTACAGAATTTTCTTTACAGGCTATGTATATTTTGACTTTTTTGTTTGAACTCACTATCATATTGAATTCTGTGTTCTTAAGTGACTACCACTAACCCCAGAATTCTTTGAGGCAAAGGACTTTTGAGGGACTGTCTTTACCAGTGTTATGCCTGGTATCCTACCCAGTGACTGGCACCGAGTATGAGATCAGTAAATCTCTGTTGAAGAGTGAATAAATTTCAATCTACCTTTGTCTAAGACAAAACCGAAAGCTAAGTAGAGCCCTAAACATTGATGTAACTAATTATTCTTTACAATTTTCTTAATGTTTTATACTTTAAAATGAACTCTTGTTCATGTGGATCCAAGTAATGTGGACTTTGTTAGAGTACAGTTTGGGGACAAGAACCTTTGCTAAGAATAAAAATATCACTTGTGAAGTGTTGTGGGGCATATTTTTACTTTCTTAGAAAAGCTACCACAAGTGGCATAACACAAAGAGCAGGAGTTTCAGAATAAATACATTCAAATCATTAAGTTACTAAATAAAAAGTTATTACAGATTTTCCTTTGCCTAGGCTTCCCATTTTTCTCCAGTGTAGTACCTGAAGGATAGAAATTCTGAAAGACAGTCATACCTGTTTAATAAGTGCGTGTTTCTATATGGCTACCTTACTAAATGTTTATATTAATGTCTTTTAATTTCACAAGTGTCTTGTAGGGTGGAGTAATACCACCACTTAGGGATGCTAACATTGGTACAGAATGCTCACTTGTTTTTGGGGGGGCCTGCATTCCAGTGCCACACAGTATTTATGTTTTTACTATTTCCAAACAATTATCTTAACATATTTCTTTCAAACTTGTCCTATGTTTAATGTATGTAGACATTAAAGCCAAGTAAGTCAATAGGAGTCTATATAGACATCTGTGATCTCTCACATTATGTCCTGTTTAGCCCAGGTAAACCTCTGCAAGACTAGACTATTTTCTGACTTCAGAAAAGGAAGTAATTCTTAGTAGCAAGAGAATAAAAATAGCATCGTTCACTAATAATTACAGGATTTTAATTTTAAAAGAAAATTGGAAAAAAAAGAAAACCAGAGCATATACTGATTACCAAGGAAATAAAGCACATATTTACCATATTTTCACATCAGTAAGGAGTCCTTGTTGTTCAGTGATTGAAGTGTTCATCTACTGACTAGAAAATGTGATCAGTTGAAATCTACCAGCCACTCTTTAGGAGAAAGAGGTGGTTGTCTGCTTCCTTAAAGATTTGCATCCTTGGAAACCCTCTGCCAAGCTATGGGGCACTTCTATTCTATTCTACAGAGATGCTTCCAGGTGGATTCCGACACAATGGAATTGTGTTTGTCCTCCCTCCCCCATACAAAGCCACTAAAGGAGGAGCGGTAAAACGTTTCCAGAGTTAAAGCATCAGAGAAACCAAACCTACTGCTGTCGAGTGTGACTCATAGCACACTTATAGGGCAAGGAAAATTGTTCCACAGAGTTTCCAAGGAGCACCTGATGGATTCGAACTGCTGACTTTTTGTTGGCAGCCATAGCACTTATCCACTATGCCACCAAAGTTTCCGAGTTAAAGCATAGGATATGTAAAATAGGTACAGAAAGGTGTGTCAAATTTGATCATGAATAGCAATCTGAAAAGATAAAGGAATTGAGGCTTGGACAAGTATGATGTTTTTTATCAGTGCTATTTGTTTTCAAAGTGTCTTACCTTTTCTTTCGAAATATCTATACTTTTGAAATAACATATTCATTTGTCTGTCTCTATTATTAGATGTCAAGTTCTACAAAGGCAAGGACCTTGGTCTGTTGTTGCCTTTGGGTCCCCAGCACTTGTCAAATACACTTTTGTTGAATGAAATAACAATGTATCAACTAATGAATACCAGTATAGGTGTCATTTCTGATGTGGAGGAAGAAGTTTATGTATTTAGTAAGATTTTCTTGTGTTTGAGGAATTCAGCACAAAAGGGCATTTGAGCTGAGGCTGAAAACTGAGAGAGTTGCAGTGCTGGCTGAAGTAGTGCCATACATAGAAATGTTTTGTTCTCAAATCTTGTTCTTGTTACAGGCTAGAATTACAGAGCAGCCTTGCTTTGTGGAAGGGTGAGATGGTCACTGCTGTGCCTCTGTTGACCAGAAGCAGAAATGTGTATACACTCAATTATCAGTCAGTGATACTATCCATGGGACTAATACTGAGGGTCTCCTACCACAGATCGAGAGTCTTACTGCTATTGCTGTTGCGTGGTATCAAAATTGTTTTTGATTCATAGCAACTGCATATGACAGCGTAGACCTGCCCCATAAGGTTACCTGGCTGTAATCGTTATGGAAGCAGATTGCTAGGTGTTTCTACAGTCTTTCTTTAACCTTTGGAGTAGCAGTGGAGCAGTTCTAGACTGCTTTGTTTACTCTTCTGTGGGGAAAAGTGGGACTAACTGAATACAGTGTTGCAACCTTAGAGTGATTCACCAGATACAACCCTGGTGATGGCCTTCTATAAATCACAAAATCAAATCTGTTGCTGTCAAGTCAATTCTAATATATGACAACCTCATGTGTTCAAAGTACAGCTGCTCCATAGAATTGTCTTAGGTCTGATGTTTACAGAAGCAGGTCACCAGACTTTCTTTTGTAGGTGTGTTGAGTGGTTAGTTAGTTAGTTAGTAGTTAGTAGGTTAGTTAGTTAGTTAGTTAGTAGTTAGTTAGTTAGTTAGTTAGTCAGTCAGTTAGTTAGTAGGTTAGTTTAGCGGCTGATGACAAACTGCTTGCACCACCGAGGACTTCAATAGGCATGGAAGAGAAAGTGTCCAGGTTTATTATAGTTATTATTTTTAATTGTATTAATATTGACGGCACTTGGCTTGGCATTGACTTGTGTGCTAAAGTAATTCATAATTCTAAAATGCTTAAATTTTATCAGTAGAGTAACTCCCATAGAATGATTATTATTTCTTGAAACTTTGAAAAATAAAGTGAGTAATTTGTGTTATCGTGCTAATAAGTAGAGGAGTTCAGATTCTAATCGAAGAGTTGGAATTTGGGAGTCTTTCTCCTTTGGTACCAATGATACTTTTATCTCCATGGAGAGGCTGGTTGTAAAGCCTCACATCTCACTCACTGTGCTGTTTTCTGTTACTTTCCTTAGTGCAGCCTGAAGTGACCATTTCTCCAGCCAAGACGGAGACCCTAAACCACCACAACCTGCTGGTCTGCTCCGTGACAGGTTTCTATCCAGGCCAAGTCCAAGTCCGCTGGTTCCGGAATGACCAGGAGGAGACAGCTGGTGTTGTGTCCACGCCCCTCATTAGGAATGGGGACTGGACCTTCCAGATCCTGGTGATGCTGGAAATGACTCCCCAGCGTGGAGATGTCTATGTGTGCCATGTAGAGCACCCCAGCCTCCAGAGCCCCGTGACAGTGGAATGGCGTAAGAGGCAGTTTCTTTCCTTTCACTGTGTGACCCATAAGACAGGGCAGAGCTCCCTCTTGTCTACCCCATCCCTCTCATCCTGATGGCACTACTGAGCTGGGAATCTCAGGTGATTAGAATATCTCTACCCCATGTCCAGAGAATCTGGATCTCACTGTCTTTCAGGGTACACAGTGTGGTCCTGCCACTCAGCCATGATACTGCGCAGGGATTGAGTACCATGAGTGGTTACCGGGACCTTACGATCCAAGGACATGGATGTATCCCTGAGGAGCAGGGATTTGCTTCATTCCTTCTCCCTCACCGGAAAACCTGGTGGTGCAGTGGATTAAGTGCTATATCTGCTAACCAAAAGGTTGGCAGTTGAAATCTGCCAGGCGGTCCTTGAAAACTGTATGGGACAGTTCTACCCTGACCCTTAGGATTGCTATGAGTTGGACCCGACTCCACAGCAGTGCATTTTTTTCTCCTTCGCTCACACCCTGTATACCAAGGATCTGTGGACTCGGGCCTCCCTCCCCCAAGTGTGGTCACAATGGACAGCTAGGCTTCCCTGGCACCTCCATCTCCTGTACTGTTGTTTTTATTTATTTATTCTTTTTTTTTTTCCTATTACTTCCTAAACGAGACACTATGGGGTGTGAAAACAAACACTGACAATCAGGCATTTGCTTTCCAGGGGCACAGTCTGGATCTGCTCAGAGTAAGATGCTGAGTGGTGTCGGAGGCTTTGTGCTGGGGCTGGTCTTCTTGGGTCTGGGCTTTGTCATCCATCGCAAGAGCCAGAAAGGTAAGGGGCTCTGTGAGGGATCCAGGAAGCTGAAGTGTGTCTGAGACCCTCTGTTCAGGGAGGCCTCTGCTGGGGGTGTAACTCTTGTACCTGATGCTGAAAGGAAAGAGATTGGGGAGGTGGTGGGAAGAAATGGAGAACCCCGAGGAGACACTGGAATCTGAGTTTGCTAGTTGAAATGTCACTTGATGACAGAGCTAACTGATAGGGTTTATCCCAGGATTTCCTTATAGTTCACCATCATCTCACTGAGAGGCTCCTCTCTGAAAGCTTCCTCCACTAAGAGGGTCAGATCCTTAGCATCCTTTTAGTGACAGCTTAACTCTAAGATTTTTAGCTCAATTCCTCATGGTAAATGAGTTGCAGGGAGAATGCTACTCCCCAATGTCCTTTGGGGTGAGAGAGAACTTTTTTTGGTAACAAGACTTTCTTCTATGACTTTCTTCCCTAGGACCTCCCGGGCATGCACCAACAGGTAACACATCTTCTCTGATCCAGTGGGGGACAGGGAGCAGATATAGAGGGAAGGGTGTGAGGTGACTGAGTGTACCCGGACTCAGTGATCTTGCTTCCCTGCTACAGGACTGTAAGAATTAAGGTCAAAGTCTACCCAGTTTCTATAGGAAGTTCCAGATGTTGGTCCTTAGAACCAAGTCAAAACTTGGATGATTTTTTTTTTTTAATGAAATTTGCAACCAGAGTCTTATCTGAGGTGTTAAATACCAGGGTAATGCCCAAATTGTGCCATATGCTGGTGGCTATTGTCCTGTAGGCTTTAATCAGTGATGGAAAGAGGCTACTGCTAGTGAACAGAAAGTAAGTTATTATTTGATTTACTAAAAAGACTGGACAGTTATTCCATAAACCTTCATGTTATTCAGAAGTGTAACAGCTGCATCCCACTCCCCACATTTAACACACCTTTTTAATGTGAAGTTCTGTGTTTACTTTAACTGGTTCTTCTTTATGCAGATATTGAGAGAAGTGTTGATTATACACACTGGGCCTAAACCTTCTCTTCCTAATAGTGCAGGGACACAGAGGGGAGGGCAGAGGACGTGTGTCCCTCAGGCAACTGTGTTCTTATCCCTCTCCCTCTGTCTTCTGCAGGGCTCCTGAACTGACTCCTAAGGATGTTTTGACTGGGATTGCTTTTTGTTCTTCTGTAATTCATGCCTCATCCGTGCTCAGAATTCCAGCCCCCCCGTCTTCATGGTCCCCTTATGAGATCTGAGTCCTGCAGTGGTTTTGACACAGCTGACAGTTCATCTCCTGTGACCCCTGCCCAGGGACCTAGCTATGGCTGTGGTTCCTGCACTGACCCTATAGTCTTTGCCCTGTGTGCTGCCAGCTTCATTGATGCAGACCCCATGGAGTTCTCTGTTTCTGTTCCCCTCACAGACTGCTGAAGAGATACATAGCAAATCCATTTAACTGACTGTACAGCTTTTTTCAGAATTAAACGTGCTTATGAATTTCTGTACTCTGAATGTCCTTAACTGAACAGAGGCAGAAAACTGCTGTAGGATGAAGGGAACATATTGCGAGGTGACCCATACCATTGCAGTGGAGTCCATTCTCATGCATACGGATCCTGCAGCATAGAGTAGAACTACTCCATAGGGTTTCCAAGGAGTGCCTGGTGGATTTGAGCTGCTGGCCTTTTGGTTATCAGCCAACCTCTTGGGCACTGTGCCTTCAGGGCTCTGTGGGATGACCCAGCCAGCCTCATAACCTGTGGCCAGAAGGAGATGCTGCTCCTTGAAAGGAGGCTGAAAACATCTTGGATTCCTTGTATGGGTGGGCAGCGGACATAGAAAATCAAGGTTTCTGCCCTCCGTGGTTCTTCAGAATTGATGTTCAGTGTGGTTGCTTTAGGGTGTCTCAGCCTCTCCTCTAGTTTGTTAAGTGTCATGCAAGTAAACATGATGGAACTGTGAGGAGGAAAATAAAGTGACTTCTGGTGTCACAGGGAACCAGATGGATGTTTAAGATCTGTCCTGGGAAATCACATCAGTCGAGGTCTATTTTTATTTTTGAGCAAGTGTAGCAAGCAATAAGAATCTAATTCTTGATGCAAAATGATAGAAATCCAACTCAAACTTACTTTGTTTACATCACAGGAGAGTCTATGGATCAGATTGATTTTAGAAATGGCTAGATCCTGGTATTCAGTGCAGTCTTCTACTTTCTTTCTGCAGTGTCTCTGTCTGTACACCTTTCTCTCTTTCTCCATATGTACTTCTCAAGCATCTGTGGATATATATATATATTCTTATCTTTCTCTGTCTATGCACCTTTCTCACTATTTTCTGTGTCTTTATGTTTTTATTTCTGCATTTCTCAGCATTTTGTGTATTTCTGTTTTTCATCATCTTACATGTTATCCCTGATTCTGTGTGTATGTGTTGGTCTCTGCTGTATGTCTCTGTAGTGTCTACCAAGATTTGCACAATTTTAAGAAAGGTTCAGATTGGTCATATCTGGATCACATTCACACCTCCCCAAAACCGTCTCCCAGTACCTGGGATATGGAGAGCTGATCATATGTCCCCAGCCCATGTGGTAATGGAGACCAGACTTGCCAAACCCTCATGGTGCTGGTAATGACTCCTCAGCATGGAGATGTCTATCCCTGTTGTGACAGCACCCCAGTCTTCAAAGCTCTCTCACAGTGGAGTGGCACCAGGTGCAATTTATTTTCTTTCACCATGAGCCCCTCAAGACAGGCAGAGCTCCCTCAGTTTCTAGAGTCCTCATTAAGAGTGCTGACTCACAGTCAACCAATCCCTTGTTTCCTATACCATCACCTGATTGTATAGGAATCCTCGGGGGACAGAGCTCCTCTTGCCTTTTGATTTCTAAGGACATTCTGTTCTCAGGTATTAGGGAGGTCACACTACATACCATGGCTCCTTTGACATAGACTCAGCCCTGAAAGCTGGTCTCCAACTCAGTATTAAGATAATTTTAGGTAGAGGTCTGTCTCTGAGGTTATGGAAGGACATGCCTCTGAGAAACAGTCATCCCCTTCCCGTCTTTCCACTCGTGTAACCACCTGACTACTGAGGAGCCACTGGCAGGTCTTTCTCTGTCGTGGAGGAAATCAGAATAGAAAACTAAATTTTCTTGCAACTCTTGTCTTCATAGGCTGTACTGCATTAGACAAGAACATTGTAGGTATAGGAACAGATGTTAATACTTGGCATTCTGCTTCCCAAGGTCAGAATTTGAATTTTCCCTGAGCAAGACACTGAGTGAAGTTAGAGGTGCTGTGCTGGAGCCTGTCTTCCTCTGTGTAGGTGTTGTCACTGTGGAGTCAAAAGTATGGGATACTCTTCAGGAAAGAGAGAGAATGTGTGTTGGACTGTCCAGACACAGAATTTAGAGAACATTGAGATCTCATTTTGCTAGCTGAAACACAAGCACTCTCATAGTGGTGAGTGGTATTGAATATTTTAGGACAGTCTTTGTTCCACATTGTCACACTTGACCAATGCCGGAAGACTGTCTCTCTTAATTATAGGATCAGAGTCTCTCCTTCCCTCCAGTGACAGTTTCACAGAAGCAACTATTTTTGCACCCATATTTCAGTAGTTAATGCAATGTTAAAATGAGAAAAAATAACGAATACATTTCCACAGAAGCTTGATAACAAAAACATCTCAGTTTTAGTAGGTATGCAATTGTGAAATAAGTGTATGAATGTACCAGAGAACAGCCAGTCAACCAGTCATTGCAGAGACAGTGGCGCTCACCAGTAATCCATAAGTCTTGTACATTTCCCAGCCTCATTAGCTATTAAGTTGGAGCCTTGTGAATAGTACCAGCCAGTGGAACTTTAGTGTAAGCTTTAGCTGCTTTGTCGTCCTCTGCTACAGCAAACCTAGAAGCCATTGTGTCGTGATGGTGTACAAGATGTTGGAAGTTTTGTAACCTAAGTCAGTTGAATTGAGAGAGGGAAAAAAAGCTTTTAAGAAGATACCACTTAAATTCCAGAAGGCCTGGGTGCTGGGCTTGTGAGCCTGTGAGTCAGTGAGTATAAACAGCTGCAAACGGCTGGAATGCCTGACATCAGACTCTCACAAATGATGGGTGTGGCCCACGGAATGTGACCCTTGTACCCCCCCCCCCCCCCCGCCAGGACTACCTGCTTTCATTCTTGAGAGGTGAATTCACCTGAGGAAGTAGCCTTTGTTATTCTGTTTAGGTAAGAAGGCACCAGTTTGCTTTGTGAGGAACTTCCCAAACCCTATTCGAATCAATGTCTGTTTTACTACAGTGTTTTAGTCAGCTAGGGCTGCTCTAACAGAAATACCACAGAGTGGATGGCTTTAACAAAGAAAGATTTATTCTTACACAGTCCGGTAGGTTGCAAGTCCATATTCAGGGTGTCCGCTCCAGGGAAAGACTTTCCCCTTGACGGCTCTGGAGGAAAGTCCGGTATTGCATCAGTCATTGTCCAGGGAGCGTCCTCACACAAGAACCTCTGGTCTGAAGGACGTGCTCTGCTCCCGGTGCTGCTTGCTTGATGGTAGCGAGGTTCTCAAATTGTCCTTGGTTCTTTTTCCTTTTATTCCTTGCAAGCTAAAAGCATTAAGGGTGGGGCAAGCCATACTCCAGGGAAACTTCCCCATAGCAGGAATTCACAGCCCCACCCTAATCCTTTAACATACAGGTTAGCAAAACCACACAATGGAGGACAGTCCCAAGATACTGGGAACCATATCCCAGCCACGTGGCTGCACACATTTTTGGGGGGACACAATTCAAACCATGACATCCCACCCTTTGACAACCCAAAAATCACATCACAAAAACATTTAACACATTCATCTCACCATAGCAAAATTATGTCCATCCATATAACAGAAGTCTTAAATCAGCTCCAAGTCCAAAATACAAAAACTCTTCTACATCTGTGAAACTTAGAAGGCATTAATAGGCAACAGACAAGTCAACAGAACACATTACATTAGCCCTCAAAGCTTTGGAAATACTCTTACATTTTCTGAGACATTCTACACAACAGCAATGCTCTCCAGACTCTAGGTATCGGCCACACTCTCTGGTTTCTGAGTGGAGACCTCCAGCCCCGTGCTACAACTTTGCCTTCAAGGCCCACTTGGACAGAAACTCTGTCCCATTGGCTTTAGGAGCACCCTAAGCCCAACTGAGTGGCAATTCCACCCTTACGAACACAGCACGCCATGGTTCCACCCTTTCAAACCCCTGAGGTCATGGCCATACCTCTTGAGACTGAGGCAGCTCAGCTTCTCAGCTATTTGTCTCTTCAGCGTCAGCTTCCTATGGCCGCATGGCCCGGGCCTCAGGCCCACATCTGCCCTGCCGGGCAAGTGTTCCAAAGCTCTGTAGCTCCACTGGTTTAAGTGCCCGGAGGCACCCCACTCTTGCTGGAAAGCGTCCTGCCCAAAGGCACTCAACTCTCTCACTCCGTGGGTCAGCAAGGCCAGCTCACCGATTCAAGTGCCTGCAGGCACCCCGTTCCGCGAGGAAAACTCTGCGCAGGCACTGACCTCTCTCGCTCCACGGGTCGGCTCCAGCGCTGCCTCTGGTTCTGCTGCTGCCGCTGCCGCTGCTGCTGGTCCTCTGTTGTTTCTCACCATCTGCGCCTTCTTCGTTCCTTCTGAATCTTCTATCCATTCGCAGTTTCAAAGTGGCTTCAACATTTTAGGTATTTGCTAGAGCAGCACCCCACTCCTGGTACCAATTCTGTTTTAGTCAGCTAGGGCTGCTCTAACAGAAATACCACAGAGTGGATGGCTTTAACAAAGAAAGATTTATTCTTACACAGTCCGGTAGGTTGCAAGTCCATATTCAGGGTGTCCGCTCCAGGGAAAGACTTTCCCCTTGACGGCTCTGGAGGAAAGTCCGGTATTGCATCAGTCATTGTCCAGGGAGCGTCCTCACACAAGAACCTCTGGTCTGAAGGACGTGCTCTGCTCCCGGTGCTGCTTGCTTGATGGTAGCGAGGTTCTCAAATTGTCCTTGGTTCTTTTTCCTTTTATTCCTTGCAAGCTAAAAGCATTAAGGGTGGGGCAAGCCATACTCCAGGGAAACTTCCCCATAGCAGGAATTCACAGCCCCACCCTAATCCTTTAACATACAGGTTAGCAAAACCACACAATGGAGGACAGTCCCAAGATACTGGGAACCATATCCCAGCCACGTGGCTGCACACATTTTTGGGGGGACACAATTCAAACCATGACATACAGTATACCTGTTCTGTTCACGAACTAATAATGAGCTACCTGGTGCCTAAATTAGAGTTGGAGCATCAGAGATACCAGCTCTCCTCCTCCCCCCATAGAAGTTTTGAGATAAGTCCAATTTCTAAGGAAAAGGTAAAAGTCCAGATGCCTCTCTCTGGTGCTAGCCCTGAGGACGTGCCCTCCTCCACCCCAGAAATCCTTGATAAGCCCAGTTTAAAAAAAAAGAGGGTAGCTTCTTCCCGTGTAACCTAATGCCAACTGCTTATCCAGTGCCTCTTTAAGTATACTATAACAATAAGATTACAATATGGAAATCTGTATACCTGTAGTTGCCAATTAACAGAGTGTATAGAAATTCCTTTGTCTACTTTCTTAAAAAACATATAAATAGGTATGTCTGATAACAGATCAGAGTGTGTGGCTATTTGTTGGACTTGAGTCCATCCGCCACACCACCGGCTAATGAACGCCTCTTCCTCTGCAAAGTAGTGTTTGAGGTGCTTTCTGCTCTGTGGGCCGAACTTATGTTTTTTTCCTGCTACACTCTAATTCAGTTTTACCTCACTTCCCAGGGACAATTTACTTCCATTAACTGATCAATGATTTTGAACACTTGCCCTAATTTAGGACAACTCTGAAGGCCTTTTTTTAAACTGCATCACAATCCAACTTCTAAAATCATGCTTTTGCCCTCTTACCCTACAGGTGTTAATTCCAAAGACCTCTTTAACATAGTCTCTTAACTGTCAGAGTCAAAGAGTTCTCCGATGAACATGGGCAGAGGAGAAGCCATGCCGAGGTTGAGGAAAAGACAGACAGATAACAGTTTGGGATCAGGGGGCTAACAGTCATCCCAGCTGAGACTCCAGAATCACGCTTTATTGAAGTATTTATACCATCCACCAATAGCAATTCGTATCCTAAAAACCAAGGAGTTGGAGACATCCAGTTGCCTGCCTGATTGCTGGGGGGGGGGGGGGAGGGAGGAGGGGGTACGGTTTTCTGCTACCCATCGTGTTGTCGCAGTTTCGCGTTCCCACTTGCCCTATTTCATTAACTGGATGTGTTCCCATATAACTCCTTTGTTACTAGACACAATGGTAAAGTTAAGGTAATTGATTATCATGCTCTTAGTACAAAAGGTTACATAAAGTTGAAGTAACGGTATAGCAGCCAAGATGGCTGCAGTCATGTCAAGAGAGTTAACATATTTTCCCACACTAAATGCTAGTCTCTGTCTCAGCAATCCCTGTAATCAGTCGATTTTTACAACAGCATGGTGTATGGAAATTCTCTGTGTACACATTTTTGCTTCATTAATAAAGGAAGGCATTAATTTAGGATTTTTTTAAATTTGTAGCAGGACTGCTGCTCTAAGTACTATCAAGTTTGCTTTATAACCAAAGTCATGGAGGTCATGAAATTTTCCATTTTCTTATAACTAGGGATTTGGCTAAAAAACCAAGCAAACTTCTTCCACTATAAAAGAAAATTGAAGAGCTGCAGGCTGTTGATTTTCAAATTGAAAGGTCTCTGATCATCTATGAAGTCTAACCACTTCCACCTTACATTTGGAGAGTTTTTATCTGTATAATAGTCACTTTTGCAGACTTTTTTCAAATACACTAAGCTGTGACAACAAACCTCAAAATCTCAGGCTGGTAAAGTTGTAAGATTTGTATTGTGTATGGTTAGATCCTTGTTATAGATCAGCATGTCATCTAAGTATGTACCCCCATAATGCTACCAGAAAAACCAGAGAGTTTGGCTACCTGCTGCGAAAAACCAGTTTACTGAGATAGGAGCTTTTGAGGTGAGATCAAAGGTTTTATTTGCAAGCTGGCATTGCAAAGGGACAGGGAGATATTCTCATCCTCAAAGCCTATCCAAACTGATCAGGCAAAGTCTGAGTATTTAAAGAGGAAGAACACATGCAGGTGTAGGGAACAATGTGGGCAGTTGGGGCATCTGGGGGTCAACTGAGTGGAAGTCAGCTGGGTGGATGCCAACTGGTCGGAGGGGGTCAACTCTGTGGAGGTCGACTGGATGGAGGTCTGCTTTACAATCTTGCAGGCCATCACTGTCCATGAAGGAAAACAAAGTGGTGTTGAACTCATCTGCCAGTAACCTAGAAGAATAATGCTCAAACACAAGTTACTTCTACATCTTCCCGGCCTTCTGCTTGACTCTTTTATCATTGGTTTTATCAAGACAGAAGGAGTGATTCATTGTCTACAGTTCACTGAATCTATAGCAGACCCTACAGAGGGTCCCACCCTAGCGTCCCTGCCTGGGGCCTGTACAGTGTGGAGGTCCTGTCTTTCGTTGTGTGTTAAAGTCGGAAACAGTGTCTCTCAGTTCCCCTTACTTTTGAACATCCGTGACATGGAGGCTTTTTCAGCCTTTGGTTTCAATAATGTCTCTTACTCTATGTGTCAATGACTCAATGTGGAAATTCTGTCAGGTGCTGAGTATGCATATTCCAACTGTACATTCTGTCAGTGGGGAAATCACTGTAAGATGGGTTTGTGAACCCCCTGGACTCACTGTGAGACAGACTTGAGCTCAGACTCAATTAATAACCTTACTTCCATACACCACTAGTCTGGTGGGGCACAGTGATGGTTTAGGTCTCCTGGAACTACTGTCAGTTCAAAGCTGATGTCCAGTAATCCTGAAAAGACTGGTTATTTATTTCTTCGCCAGTGAATAGTTACTCTCACAAAAGGTCTTAGAACCCTTTGGGGAAGGTTAGGAGAAAGATTAACAGTACAAATTTTTGGCAGCATGTAAGATCTGTCATGAATTGAATTGTATTCCCCCCAAAACATGTGGGGCACTTTGGCTGGACCATGATTCTTGGTGTTGTGTGATGTTCCTATACATTGTAAATCTTGTGTCTATGATGTTAATGAGGGTGAATGGGTGGCAGTTGTTTTGGTGGGGCAGGATTGTGTGGGATTTTATTGTGCTTGGAGGCAATCTCTTGAGATGTAAAAGAGAGAGGTCAGTAGTTAAAGAAGGGGACCTCATACCATCGCATACTATCAAGAAAAGAAGCAGTGCTGTGAGCTGAGCATGCTCTATAGTGAGGACCGGGATCCCCGCACCTCGGAAACTTCCAGTCCAGAGAGAAACTGATGACAAGAAATTTCCTCCAGGGACAGTGGAGAAAGCCTGGAGCTGACACCCTGAATTTGGACTTTCAGCCTACTGGATTGTGGCAAAATAAAATTTCTCTTTGTTAGGAAGAATGTGCTGTCACCGGGCAGGGACAGTAGTGGGAGCTGCATATAGGTGGGCATGCAAATTTATAAGGGAATGCACATTTTCATTCAATCATAATAAAAAAATGAATTATAAAAAAATTCTCTTTGTTAAAGCCATCCAGTTGTGGTATTTCTATTAAAGTTAGCACTAGATGATTGGAACATGATCCTTCCTTAAGTGTACTCAGCCTCCTTTCATTCAAGGGGTTGTAGGTCTGTAAAGTGGCTCAAGTCTGGAAACTCATTGAAGGCTGTGGTTCTCTATGCTGGTGATTCAAGTTAGACTGCCATGCACTTGACCAAGAATTCTTCCGTTAGTGTAGATCAAGTCAATATTAGTAGTTTCTCCCACTATTTAACTTCTAGGAATACTGTGACCAAGTAGCTGGTGCCATAAACCCATGAGAGTCAGACTTATCTGATTACCACTCCCGGTTGTAATGATAGGTGTATTGCCTGGGCATTCCCTAGGTCGGTCTGTGTGTCCAGCTGGTTAAATCTGTTCTGGCATGCCTATTTCTTTAAGCATTTGGACACCTTCTACAGTCTAACAATTCAGTCTGGCATTTCAATTTATACTTCAATCAACCAATTTTATAAACTGCTAGGTCATTTTCTAACCTCTTAAATTGAAAATTGAATGAAGAATCTGTGCTTAGTGGGCTTATATGAACCTATACAGACTGATCAAACTTTATGTACCTTGAATCTATCCCACACCCTTAATAGCCATATTCCCCAGGTTTCTGTTTGTGTATATTAGAAAAATCAAGCAGTTATTTTGAAGTGTAGCTGCGGTGCAATGAATTATCAAATATGACCCTTTTACTGTGCTGTTGCTGGGCAGGGAGAGCAGTGGAAGCTGTGTATAGGTGTGCATGCAAATTTATATGGGAACGTACATTTTCACTCAGTCATAAAAAAAAAAAGAATATGGCCATTTTGCCATAGTCTGTGCAACTTGCATCCAATGATTGCATGGGACTATGGTAAAGATGTGTTTGTGGTCCACCAAGGGAATTGATCACTTTATAATAATGCAAATACAGTGCATACAACTCTGAGGAGGTGGAACTATGTAAATCAAGTGTATGGTATACTAACAAGGGAATTGGTCAGTTTTTCCATCCTGCAATCCCACAGGAGAGAAGAACCTCAGTACCACAAAGAAAGAAAATCTAGGAGTACTGCATATCTTTTAGTTCAGAGAGTCTTGTGCTGAGAATATCCTATACCCAGGAGACACAAAGAGAGAGAGAGTTGTAACACCTGGGACACCAAGAAAGTATAAGTGATAGCAGCAGAGGCAGAGAAACCAGGAGACCAGCAAGAGTCAGCACTGTGAGCTTCGCAGCCCACGGAACAAGAAATCTGAGCACCTCTGAGCAGCAAGTTTGCCAGCTGAGTGTGATTCCTTTGGGCACATGACAAAACTAGGCTCATTGACCAATATAGCAGGAAAACTAAGTACCTTGAGAACAAGGCTAACTGAAGGATGGGGTGCCTCCAAGCATTTATTAGCAGAGCTAAAAGAGCTTTGTAATAAATTCCATAACTGTAAGTATAGTCTATAAACTCAGTGGCATCAAGCAATGGATTATGAAATCCAACACAAAATTAGAGAGTGCCATGGGAGGGAAGGTTGGTGACTGAATTGGTAAAAAGTTTGGAGAGAAGAGGAATCTCTGAAGTCTGCCTCATAGGAATCAACCTTAGAGTATTGATCTTAGATCTCCTTCCCCCCTGTGAACTTACAGGAGGTCATATGTTGCTGGCACACTATTCTTACAGCAATATACCTTTTCATGTGTCGCACATTATACTTGACCTCTTGAAGTTTGCTGGGGCTTAAGTCTAGCTGTATGTCTAGAATAAAAAAAATGGGTGGTGGAAGTGAGTCCTGGAAACATTAGTCAATATCTGGGAAGACATCTGACTTAAGTGATGCCCCATTACTTCGGGCAATGCCTCAGAGAAAACCTCTTCAGACACAGCTTGGTTAATCTTATTACACGGGGTTGGAAAGGATAGTGGTTTTCCTGGGGAAGCTGGCTTAGCAGACAAAGCTTGAATAGTCTCCACAGAAGGGAGTGAGAGGGTTGGTTCTGTTGGCAAAGTGACTCAACAGAATTTAGGGGCTCAGTATCCCCAGCTTCTTTATTATCTGTCACTATGTCCCCATTCCAACATTCAGTATCCCATTTCTTCCCAATCAGTGCCCTCACTTTAGCTTCAGATTCCATTCAAGGCTGGGAATTTAAGATTCCTTTAAAGGAGGCCACTCTTACAATAGTACTCTGGGTTTGATGTTTGGCAATATCAGCTCTGTTACTGTGTGGCACAAAGCTTTCAGAGAACAAGTGGTGAATTTCAGGTCTTTAATCATCACTTGTGCTGTGACTCTAAAGCCCTGAGCTTGTTCTTTTTTTTTTTTTTTTACCACTTTGTCTGGTGACAGCAGGACCAAGTAATAAGCCTCTCTGTACTTTGCCGTTTATCAGAAGTGTTGAAGAGAATCACATCTGCAATCATCCGTAGCCTTGTTTCTCACAAATATTTGATATAATGGTGGTGATATCTCATGTATTTCTACTGCTGCCTCATACCACAGACTGATACCTCATCACTAGTGCAATTAGGATCGTTAGTGACTCTAAGTCTAGCCCGGACTTGAGAAACAACTCAGAAAACTCATCCTTAAGATTTTAGTCCTCTAGAACTGCTCTTGGTACCAAATGCCTTAGTTTAGATTCTCTAGAGGAGCAAAGCCAGTGAAGTATCTACATATAAGTATATTTAGGAGTGAGAGACAGAGACAAATAGAGAGACAGAAAAAGAGATTTAATTCAAGGATATGGCCCACAGTTGTCGAGGCTGCCAAGTCCCAAACCTATGGGTTAGGTAGCAGGTTACTGGCTTTCTTAGGACCCAAGAACCAGGCTCAAACAATGAGAGGAATGCGAGGTCAAAAGCAGACATTTGCCAGAACATTTGTTTGTATCAAGGTTGAAGGCCACACCTCCAAAGAAACACCTAACAAACTGTTGTTCATTTACTAGTGGGCAATTTGGCTAGACTGTGATTCCCAGGAGGCAGGGAAACCATGGTGGTGTAGTAGGTTAAGTGCTACCACTGCTAACCATAAGGTCGGCAGTTCAAATCCACCAGGCACTCCTTGAATACTCTGGGGGTCAGTTCTACCCTGGCCCCTAGGGTCGCCATGAGTCAGCTCCGACTCGACGGCACTTGGCTTGGCAGTGGGCTGCTTGTCTTTGTCATTCAGTACTGCTGTAACAGAAATTCATTTTCTCACAGAAAAGTAAAGTAGAAGTCCAAATTCAGAGCATCAGCTCCTGGGGAAAGGTTTTTCTGTTGGCTCTGGAAGAACGTCGTTGTTGTTGATCTTCCCCTGGACTGGAAGCTGCTGAGGTTCAGGGACCCAGAATCCAAAGGATGTGCATTGCTCCCACCACGTCTTCTTTCCTGATGACATGAAGTCCCCAGCTGTCTGCTTGCTCTTCTTTCTTTATGTCCCAAGAGACTGCCTCCAGGCAAAACAATTGTAGATTGTGTTCTACCTCACTAACACACCAGGTAATCCTCCGTCATTAACATCATAGAGGCAGGATTTAAACATATGGGAACACGACACAATATTGAGAATCACAGTCTAGCCAAATTGCTACAAACATATTTTGGGGGACACAATTCAGTTCAGGGCGCTTGTTCATATCAGATCACAAAACGGGAAGTGATCACATGGTATCTGCCAAAACACTGAGATTCGCAGCCTAGATAAGTTGACACAGAACATGAACCATCAGCTCCAGGTGTCTCACCCTCACCCAGTAATCTAGAAGCATGAACTCTGTTAATGAGGAAAAAAATCTTCTCCAAAATACATCGGCAGATTTCTTCTTTCCCTCAGTGGCTAGAATAACATAGCTTGCCTAATCTACCTTTACTGTTAAAGAAACATAATTAATAATGATTGTGTTAAGAAAATTTACCCTGTGGAATAAAGCTTGCTTCTTCTGAAGAATATGGCTAAGAGGAGGATGGGAACACCCTAAAAAATGTTAAGTTCTCACTGAAATGATGAATGTAAATGATTGGTATGAAGATGTCAAAGTCTTTCTCAGTGGGAATGGTACACAGTCCAAGAATGCAATGTTTTAAGTTACGTTTGGAAAAATGATCTTTATTTATCCCTTCTGCAATTGAGCGTGTTTCTGGAAGTTCAAATCAATTACTGTTCAACTTTCCAGAGTTGTTCAGAGTTGGAGAATAAGGAGATATTTTCTCATGCTAACTGTAATTTTGCTTTCATTGATTATCTTGAAAACAAAATTCAGCATAAGTAACCCATGACTATTTTCTCCTACTTAAAAAACAATTTTATGTACAAGGCCAGTTTTCTCTTTTTCTTCCTTCAGTGATATGGTTATCTCTCTTCCTCCACCCTAATAATTGAATTTTTTTTTAATTTGGAGTCAAAATCCTATGTATGTTTATGCATATGCATGGAAAACATGTACATTGTGTGGGTTAAATGTTAATGGCAGTCTGTTGATACTATGTAGTAGGTTGCTTTTGTCAGGAAACAATGAGATTTAGAGATACTTCCATGATGCCACATATGAAATTATAAATTATTATTAAATTATTTTACAGCTGCATAGTATTCCAGTGTTTAGTATCATATTCTATTTAGTAATTCAACATTTGCCGGGAGCCGGTCCCAACACTTTGTAGGGTCCCGCACGGAGGGAGGGAGAGGCGCGGCGGGAAATGAATCAAGGAGACAGAAAAGACTTCTCTGGTTTAAGGCAGCCCGACCCAGAGAGCAAGAGAGAAGGCTGTCCGTCTTTATTGTTTTTATAGTAAGAGTGACGTGGATTTTACCCTGCCCACTGACCACACAATCTATTGGCTAGTTCAAAACCAAAACCTCGTGGTTGGCAAATTTGAAACCAAAATCCTCGTGGTCTTGAGGTGATGTAATTTTTTACCCTGCCACATGAGCTATTAGTTAACTGAAACCTGGTGATCCTTTTAACTGTCAAAGCCTTTTAGATAATGGCCTATGGATGCCTCGAGCTCGATCAGCCCTACTTATACCTCAAGGTTAAAAGGTTCACGAGGAAGGGTCTAAAGTTTATGATCTCTATTTGTTCCTACTTTGCTCTTTATTTTATCTCCTCCTGCGGGGATAGTAAACATCTACCGTCCCCCACCCTATGTCCTTCTCAAGCTGTTCTAAAGAGGATAATTCCTTTCACATGGGTGGGGATGTGCAGTTGGGGGAAGTCAGCAGGGGTTGGGCCGGCCTCGTTGCTCTCAAGCTGGCTGTGTTAGAAATCATTCCTCTGAGCTCTTTCTCCAGAAATTCCTGTACAGGTTTTCCCAATATTATCTCACAGACCAAGGGGGTAGTAAAGGGCCCCTCTCAGAAGGCATCTCCCCTGATCCTTGTGCCAGGAGAGGAGGGGGTATCTTTTTGAAGAAAATTTGATTAGGAAGCCAAATAATATCAAGGACAGTAGGCTAAAAAACATGTCACAGGTGAGATGCTTCAGCCCATCATTTGCAGGAGCTCGTGACTTTGTCTACAAGGCTGATGGCGGACCTCCGCAAACATTTGCAATTATTTCAAATGATTCTTCTTTAAGTTGCTACTATACTTAAAATGTACTTGTTTTGTTTTATTCACCTAATTATGGCCAGCATCTCTTCTCTCCCTTCGTCTTTATTCTTCCACCTGCCAAACTGAAGTTATATGTACTTTTATTTTATGTTGGCAGAGCTGAAAATATTGACATTCTTCTGTAACAATAATTGTCTTCAGGCTTTTCTTAATTGTTAGAGCTTAATTGTTAGAGCTGAAAAAACAAAGAGAGTTGTTTGTAACTTTGTAAATATCGTTCATGTAGCCAAGCTTTCCAGGCTTGCCATGGAGCTGTCATAGTAGAATCCCCCTGTCAGTGATGTCCTGGTTTTATCATATCTGTTTTTGTATCACTTGCTGTCCTATTTCTGGGTTAGGAACCTCAGTTCATTAAACCATGTCCTTAAGCTGCTGCCAATAAACATGTATGTGGTAGATAAATTTTACACTGTCTCATGAGTGATGGATTTTTATTCTGTGTGCATGTCTTACGGTGATTTTGCCAGCTACCATTACCTTCTCGTTACTATATAGCATCTTATTTCATCTTAATACACATTTCTTTAAACCTCCTGTAAACTCCACCAAAGTATACCTGGTCCTCAAGCAATGCTCCTTTATGGTACCTAGTTGTTTTTCTTCATAAATTCTTCAGAATTTGTAATTTTGTTTATATATATGCATGCTGGAAACCCTGGTGGCATAGTAACTATGTGCTACAGCTGCTAACCAGAAGGTCAGCAGTTCAAATCCATGAGGCACTCCTTGGAAACTCTATTAGGACAGTTTTACTCTGTCAAAAGGGTTGCTGTAAGTTGGAATCAACTTGATGGCAGTGGGTTTGGCTTTTGTTACATGTATGTTTCCTTCCATTGGAGTGTAAGAACTATGAAACAATGAATGTATCTGTTTGCACATTATTTTAATACGCTCCAAACAGAGTACTTCTCATAACACTGCATACTCAGTGAATATTTTACACAATTGATTGAATCAATGAATGTATCCCAAGTTTGGGGACTCAGTCCAGCTGGTAATAAAACAAATGTTACTTTCCTTTCCTGTGCCATATTTCCTCAGACTGTGGACGTTCTTCAGGGTTACATTTCTGGGAGGTTCCTTTAGTCTGAGGAAGGATTTGACTACTTGGGGTTTCCTAAATGTGATAAAAATGATGAAAACCTTAAAAAGCAAGATAAATTCAGAGTGTTTCTATTCCTTGTTAGGGTCCGCGATTTTCAAGATGCAACACTGTTACTTTAAAGGTTAAATTTTATTAAAAAATATGCCCAATAGGAAAAATACTGGTGCACCAGAGACGCACCCCAAGCTACACAGAGCAGGGGGCGATGATGAGTTTCCTCAGCGCCCAGTATTTAAGTCATGAGATTGCAAAGCAGGGAGGGTGAACTGACCTTTACATTGATTGGTTAACTCCTATTAGTTGTAAAATGTGGTCAAGGTCTAGGGGTCACTTGCAGGCTGTCACTTGCAAGGTTGCCCCCAGGCTTGTCTTGTGACAGTGTTTTGTAAGACAAAGGTGAGATTATTCTATATTTTCTGCTATTAAGTTGTTTCCTGGGGCTGTCTTGAATACCTCGAATTTTTACTGCACCCTTCCTCATTTCAACATTCCCCCCTTGAGTTCTTACTCCAGAGTCAAATCTTAGACTCTGAGTGAGTGCCAGGCTGATCAAGGTCCTGGCTGTTCAGGGGGTGGTAGGTCTGGTGTTGGGGCTGATGTTTTAGGACCAGGAGCTGGCTAGTTTTTCTTGTATGAATTTAAGTAATTTAGAATGTAGGGACCCACAGTTAAAGTTAAGATGAAGAGGACAAGTGGTCCTGTTAACGCAGTGACGAGGGTGGTCAGCCATGGAGGCCAGGAGAACTCAACTGATCCTAATGCGGCCCCCTATTTTCCCTGATCCAGGGTGCATTGGTTTCACAGCCCCATGTATAACAGAAATAATCGTTTGTTCCTCAACATGATCCATAGACATTAGCCCCGGGACAGACGTAAAATTGTTTCTTAGCCAGTTGTTGCATGAGGCAGTTAGTAGCACACCTCCACCCATCAGCATGTATACATCTCCCAGTATTTATGAGTGTTCTGTGTGCACGAACCGGGTATGGGTCTTTCTTAAGCTGTGAGCCTATAGAACCCCCCGCAAGGTCACATGAATCAAGGTGAAAAACTGGTGAAGTCACCTCGGGAGGGCCGGTTAGGGTCAGTTCTTGAACTTGCCAGCCGAGGTTTCTTGGAGTCGCCTCAGGGCTAGTATGTTGTCGCACCCTCCATTGAAGGTAGATGGGAGTGACAGACCCAGGGCCGGATCCTGTCAACCTTGTCGGCAGTGGGGGTTGTCAGGATTACTGTGTGGGGTCCTTTCCAACGGGGCTCCAAAGTCTCCTTTTGGTGTCTCAGGACCCACACTAGACCCCTGGCTGAAACTGATGTGGCTTTACAGGAGGGAGATCGTGGAGGCATCTCGACAAGGGGAAAAGCAGATCTTGAGTTTTCTGCAGGGCTTGGAGAGACTTAAGCAGGTCATGATTAGAAATTTCAGCAAGTGTGTCATCCCTTGGTTTAGGGCAGAGGGGTGTGGCCTCCCGAAAACAATTTCATAGGGTGTAAGGCCTTGGAGGTAGGGAGAATTACACACATGCATTAAGGCAAAGGGAAGCAGGGTCATCTAGTCAACGCCAGTTTCTAGGGACAATTTGGTTAAGGCCTCCTTAAGGGTCCGGTTCATCCTCTCTACCTGTCCTGAACTCTGGGGGTGATAGGCACAATGTAGTTTCCAATTAATCCCCAGGACAGATGTTGCTCCCTGAGAGACTATGGCCATAAAGGCAGGGCCGTTGTCTGATCCTAGCATCAGCAGAACCCCAAACCTAGGTATGAGTTCTTCCAGGAGTTTTTTTTTTTTTTTTGAAACTACTTGTGCTGTCTCTCTCTTAGTGGGAAATGCCTCAGTCGAACCAGAGAATGTGTCTACAAGAACTAAAAGGTGCTTATATCCATATCTGCCGGGCTTAATTTCAGTGAAGTCCAGTTCTCAATGTACTGCAGGCATAGTGCCTCTTTCTCTCTTACCTTGGTGGGCCTTACCAGAGCTGCCTGCATTAGTGGCTTGGCAGGTATGTGTTATTCGTTCAGCAAGCCGGGACAGTTGGGGTATATAGTACCTTGGAGACAGAAGTTCCTGGATTTTTGTTGCTCCCAGATGGGTGGTCTGGTGGATCTGGCGGACGAGCTTCTGTCCCAATTTTTGAGGGAGAATGGGGAGCCCTCCCGAAGTATAGTGTCATCCTTTCTTCTCTTCTAGGTGGGCTCTTCAGGAAGGGTTGGCTCGGGGAGCTGGATAGAATTGATCTCCAGGAGGCTGAGGGCAGCTTCCTTAGCTGCTTGGTTGGCTAGGTTATTGCCTCGGGCTTCCATTGTTTCAGCCCGATGATGTGGAAGGCATCTCGTAGCCACTGGTCACGGGTATTGTGAGTCTGGGGCACCGTGAGGGGTGGCGAGTCAGGGAACAGGCTGGCGTCAGGAGGCTCCTGGTCATCTGAGAGGCCAGATCTGGTGGGTAGGAGCTGTCAGAGTGCAGGGACGAGGACAGATCCTGGCACAGGCTCAGGTCTTGGCACAGGTGCTTATAGTCCTGGACTGACTCATACAGACCTCACAGCTGGCACAGCAGCGACATGTCCAGTTGTCGCAGTCCCACCATCTCCTTTCACAGCACCGCTAATGCAGTGTCAAAGTTGACTGGGCAGCGTGGAGCGGCGGAGCCAGCGATGGGGCCTGCGTTGGCAGTGCTGGCGCTGTGGTGGGGTCTGTCCAGAACTCGGGCTGTGTGGCTCAGCTCGTCATGGGTGCGGCTGTGCTGGCTGTAGACGCGCTCCAGCTCCTGCCATCAGCCCCCACTGGCGTTGAGAAGGCAGCCCGTTGCGCTGATGTTCCCGACCTTCGGCTACCACCGCTGCCCCTGTGTACCTGGTGCCGTCCCTGATAAAACTGCTCCCATCAGTGAACAGAGTGAGATCAGGGTCCCGCAAGGGAACGTCCACAAGATTTCGGCGAAGGCCGTGCTGTTGGCTAAGCACCTCAGTACAGTCATGCGGTTCGGCCTCCAGGTCCGGATCAGACAGCAGCGTGGCTGGGTTGAGGGCTGAGCTAGAAGCAAACACAACTCGGGGCTGATCTAGTAATAAAGACTGGTAGTGGGTTAGCTGGGCATTGGAAATCCATTTATGAGGTGGGCTACGCAGGACTCCCTCGATGGCATGGGAGGTAGTGATGGTCAGGGGCTGTCCCATAGTCAGTTTATCAGAGTCTTTTGCTAGTTGAGCGGTGGCCGCAACAATTCTAAGGCACCTTGGCCATCCTGAGGCCACTGGGTCTAGCTGTTTAGTCACATAGGCCACCGGCCTTTTCCATGGGCCGAGTGTCTGAGTGAGGACTCCTTTGGCTATTCTTTTATTTTTATCAATGTATAGTTGGAAGGGCTTTTCCAGGTTGGGTAATGCTAACGCTGGTGCCTCCAGGAGCGACTTCTTTATAGTCTGGAAAGCCTGCTCTGTTTCTTTAGTCCATATACAATTCTTTTCCTTTTCTCGGTCAGCTCGGATAGTGGGCACGCTATTTCTGCAAAACCTGGGATCCAGAGCCGACGGAACCTAGCGGACCCCAAGAACTCCCTCACCTGCCGCGACGTACATGGGGTGGGAATCCCAAGGATAGTCTGTTTTCTTGTTTTGGATAGGGAGCGTTGTCTCCCCTTGAGTTGGAAACTGATGTAAGTCACCTCCTGGACGTAGACCTGTGTCTTTTTAGCGGAGACTCAATATCCCAATTTCACCAAGAGAGTTAACAGGGACTTGGTGGCCTTTAAACAAGTGTCCTCATCGGGTACCTCGAGTAATAAATCATCTACGTATCGTAGAAGGGAAATGTCAGGCCACTGATGCCTGTACTCACATAAGTCCTGATGAAGGGCCTCAAAGATGGTGGGAGAGTTCTTGAACCCTTGTGGCAGGTGGGTCCAGGTCAGCTACCCACTGAAGCCATCTTCCGGGTCCTGCCATTTGAAGGCGAAGAGCGGCTGACTCTGTGGGCTCAGGGGTATACTGAAGAATGCATCCTTTAAATCCAGCACTGAATACACCCGGTGCTCTGGTGACAGAGAGCTCAGGAGAGTGTACGGGTTAGGACTGGTCTGGAGTCCAGCCCTCCTGCCTTCCTCACTGGCAGGAGGGGAGTATTCCAGGGCGACTGGCAGGGCACTAGTATTCCGTGTTTCCTGAGTCTTTGAATGTGGGCCCTGATCCCTTTCCTTGCTTCTGGTGTAATGGGGTACTGCCGTACCTGAATCAGGTCAGCAGATGGTTTTAAAATCACTATAACCAGTGGTTGGTGTTTGACCAGCCCTGGGGAGTTGTTTTCAGCCCAAACCTGAGGAATCTCTTTGATCAATTGATCCACTGATATCACGAGGATAGAGCAGGGGCCCCTGTCAGAACCATCATAAAGTCTGTATTCTCCCTCTGAAGGGGCTACCACATTGACTTGGGGTGTCAGGTAAGCATGATTTCCAGTAAAGTGGATAGTCATCTGCATTTTTTGATAACAAGTCTCCTCCAAGTAAAGAGCACGGGCATTCAGGCATTACTATAAACGAGAGGGAGACAGTCTTAGCTCCCAGATGGTTCGTCAGTCCATGAGTAGGCAGTAATCCCAGTAGCTCCTCATGCTAGGGTTTTGGTTTCAGTTATGGGTCCTAGGGGTTCAATTAGAACTGAGTTGCTAGCCCTGGTGTCGACCATGAATTCTACTGGCTGTCCCCCTATTTTTAAGGTTACCCTGGGCTCGGGGGCGGGGCGGTGAGCCCTGATGCCCTCAGGCCTCTAGGTTAAGAACCTTTGGAGGGGGCTTTCTTTAGGGGCACTCACCCTTCCGATGCCCAATTTCCTTGCAGTAGGCACACTGCTTTCTTTGCAGGGGAGGCTTTCCTGGCTTCCTCCTCTGATCTGGTTTTTTCTCCCAATCGCGCAGTGGCATGTGGCCCTGGGCTTCTGCCAGGAGGATTCTGCTTACCTTTTTGGCTTGTTTGTCTTCTGGTAGTTCACGGTTATTGAAGGTTTTCATAGCAATTTCCATCAGCTCGGATAGATTCTTTCCCTCGAATTCTTCTATTTTTTGTATTTTTCTTTTGATGTCAGGGGCTGACTGTCCCACGAAGGCTATGTTAATGGCCCGTTGATTTTTGGAAGACTCAGGGTCAATGGGAGTATATGTGCGGTATGTCTCCATCAGTCATTCCAGAAAGGCTGCTGGGGATTCTGAGGGTTCCTGAATTACCTGTGTTACTTTAGACAAATTTGTGGGGTGCACAGCGGCGGCCCGGAGACCCCCCATAAGAATCTGGCGGTAGACAGTTAGGCGCTGCTTACCTGCAGTGGTGTTTGGGTCCCAATTTGGGCGGGTCAGGGGAAAAGCGTGGTTAATCTCATCTCAACCACGAGTAAAGTTTCCATCATCTCCCGGCACCTGTTTTCTGGCTAGGGAAACAATCTTAGCCCTCTCCTCAGTGGTAAAGAGGGCTTGGAGAAGTTGCTGTATGTGGTTTCTAAGAGCGGTATCAAGGAAAAAGGAGTATAGACCAAGAAGCGGGTCCCAGCCTCAGTCATGTGCCCTATAGCTCACAAGGGGAAAATATGAGGGAGGGTTCTATAAGTGGTTGAAAAGATCGGCCTGAGCGGGTATGGGCTGGGCTCTGGAGGTCAGAGGAAGGTGGTGCTGCATAAGTGGCGGGGGTCGGGGGAGCAGTCGGGACTGGAGGGTCTGCGGGGACCCTATACAGGCCACGGAGACTGGCTTTGACTCCCTCAGCCCCGGTGGCGCAGGAGGAGAAACGGGAACTGGGGGGGGAGGGAAGTGGGAGACTCAATCAGAGGAATCAGATGGAGGAAAGGAAGCTGGCGGGGGTTTTGAGGAGCCCTGAGCCGCCAGGGTTGTAGGAGGTTGTTTAGGGGGAACATAGGGTTGCAGCCACACAGGTGGCTGCCTGAGGAGGTCTTGCCAAGCAACAATGTATGGCATTTGGTCAGGGTGACCCGGATCGCCAAAGATGACCTGAAAAACAGAATGGGTTTGTTTAATGTCTAGGGATCCCGTGAGTGGCCATCCAGTACCAAAGGCCGGCCATTCCAGATTACAAAGTGTGCGGAGTTTTCCTGACCGCACCTTGCCGAAGTCTCGGGCTCATTTCTGGAAATCTGAAAGTGGTTAAGGAATAGGTCTAGGGGTGTTACAGAGTGGGAAGAACATTGCCCCATGGCGGCAAAAGTAACAATCAGGACAAACAACACAATCAGACAGACACAGACCGGTCACAGAAGAAATGAAACAAAAACCAGATGCGGGATTTACAGGCCGCAGAACCGAAAAAGGAACCAGTGGTGCCCGCCCAGATGGAGAGCTGCAGCGTCCCCCAGCCTCTGACTCAGAGAGCAATTCTGCGTCCAGATTCTCTCTTAGTGAGTCCCAGAACCAGAGCTCGAGCACAGACAGACAATATCCAGACTCACCGGTGGAGGTCAAACCAGATCGGCTGGCCGCAGAGGTTGCTCTTGAAATCCCGGGAGAGCCCCCAAATGTTAGGGTCCGCAATTTTCAAGATGCGACACTGTTACTTTAAAGGTTAAATTTTATTAAAAAATATGCCCAATAGGAAAAATACTGGTGCACCAGGGACGCAGCCCAAGCTACACAGAGCAGGGGGCGACGACGAGTTTCCTCAGCGCCCAGTATTTAAGTCGTGAGATTGCAAAGCAGGGAGGGTGAACTGACCTTTACATTGATTGGTTAACTCCTATTAGTTGTAAAATGTGGTCAAGGTCTAGGGGTCACTTGCAGGCTGTCACTTGCAAGGTTGCCCCCAGGCTTGTCTTGTGACAGTGTTTTGTAAGACAAAGGTGAGATTATTCTATATTTTCTGCTATTAAGTTGTTTCCTGGGGCTGTCTTGAATACCTCGAATTTTTACTGCACCCTTCCTCATTTCAACATTCCTATTTATTTATTTTTTGGTTTTCCTGGAATATTAAACTTTATATCATGGAAAATTTCATGTATATACATTAGTAGAGAAAACAGGATGTTGTACCAACAGCCTGCTTCAACAACTTATCAACACATGGGCAAGCTTTATTCTCAGACACACACTGGATTTTCTGGAGGGTAATTCTGATGTTACATTATTTCATTCATGAGTATTTAACTAGGAGAATCTAAAAGACAATGACTTTTACAAAAATAATGACAATGCCATTACCACACCTAAATTTAAATAAATATCCCTTAACACATTCAATGTTCTATTTTCTTAATTTTATCATAAGAATTTCTCAACATGTTTTATTTGAATATGGATCTGGACAAAGCTTCTAGTTTAGTTGCTATATATCTTAGATCTTTTTCTTTTTTAGCTTTAACTATTTGTAGTTATCCTATTTTTTCTTATTATTTATTATTTGATGAAAATGGGTTGTTTGTCTAATTTATTGCTGTTAAGTGCCATGGAGTTGATTCTGACTCATGGTGACTCCATGTGACACAGCAGAAATGCACCACAGCTTTCTGAGCTGTAATCTTTATGGGATCAATTTACCACGTGTTTCTCCCAGGGAACTGCTACATGAATTTGAACTGCCAACTTTATGGTTTTCTAATAGAGTTTCCTATATTCTAGATTTTGTTGATTGCATTTCCATGCCGTCATGGGTTGAATTGTGTCCCCCCAAAAATATGTGCAGCTGTGTGGCTGGGACATGATTACCAGCATCTTGGGACTGTCCTCCATTGTGTGGTTTCACTAAACTGTATGCTAATGGAGTTGCAAATTCCTGCATGGGATTACTTCCTTGCTTTTCAGTAGGGGGAGTTTCCCTGGAGTGTGGCTTGCCCCACCCTTGATCCTTTTGGCCTGCATGAGATAAAAGGAAAGTGAAACAAAGAGGATTGGGAATCTCGCACCATCAAGAAATGTGCACCGGGAGAAGAGTGCGTTCTTGAGACCTGAGGTTCCTGCGCCAGGACGCTCCCTGGACAAAGACTGATGCAATACCGGACTTTCCTCCAGAGACAACAATGGAAAAGCCTTCCCCTGGAGCGGACACCCTGAATATGGACTTGCAACCTACCAGACTGTGTAAGAATAAACCTTCCTTTGTTGAAACCATTCACTCTGTGGTATTTCTGTTAGAGCGGCACTAGCTGACTAAAGCACATGGTGTAGCTTAACCTGGAATTTATGCCTTGGGCTTTAAGAAATAACACTAACACTAATCGTTAACATTTGTTGACTGCCTACCAAGCGTCAGGCTGTGGGTTAAGAATTTCATACATAATAATGTGCTTAAACCTTTCAAAATCCCTAGTTCATTAGTATGTGGCAACTACAAAACTGATATATTTAATTTGGTTTTTATTATATAAGCTTTTTAAAACTTTTTTTAATTTATTGTGATTGAGTGAAAGTGTTCAATCCAGTTTAAATTGGCATGCCCGCCTATGTGCAGCTTCTACTGCTGTCCTTATCCAGTGACAGCACATTCCTCCTTCTCTTCTATACATGTCATAGCCTCTTAACAATCTCCTGTCTCCTCATCTCCACCCTCTCCACTCCCCTCTAGTAAGAGGCCAGTAGGACAACATCCTATAGAAAAGTGTCACCTTATATAAAAATCTGAAATTATCTTTAAAAAACTCAAATAATGTTTCAAGAAAAAAATTGAGAACATGAAGGTTAATTACCAACTTCATTTACAGTAATATTATTTACGAAAATATTTTACTAAGTCAATTTCAGACTCATAGCAACCTCATGTCACACAGTAGAATTGTTCCATAGGGTTTCCTAGCCTGCAATTTTTATAGCAGCAGATCAAATAGGTTAATAGCTTTCAGCTGGTAAGAAGAAATGCTTGTTGTTTTTTCTTATGTTTTTACTTCTAATACTTTAGAATTAAATGAAGTCTTAGTGATTGCATTGTTAAATAAAAAGCAACTTTCATTAAATTTGCTTTTCTGAGTACTTCCAGGGGAAGTGAACCTGAGTAGGGTAACATTTGTGTATTCCTGGGACTCTGGCCATAACGGCACTCAAACCCTTAACGTTATTATAGCGTTCAGGTACGCAGGTGCCCCCACACACATACAGGCATACTCACACACACTCTGTCTAAACCTCAGGGTTATTTTCTCCAGAATCACTGAAGTTTAAATAAAATTTATTCAAATTCCTGTTGTCAAAAACCTCCCATCATGTTTGTGCATTTTCAGGTGACTTCATTTTTATGATCATCTCCAGTTCAGAGAATTTCCTCTGTGTGAGTCCAGGGGAGAATGCAGCACCCCAAAACTGCTGCTGTATTATCTCAACTGTAACACCCATCTTAAAAAATTTCTTTTGTAGGTTCATGCTTCTATTAGCCTTGACTCCATTTCTTTTCCTGTCTGGAGAATTCTTATCTCCTCAAGAATAGGGAAAGAAATAGAGAAACCTCTATTATCAAGCATTCTTCACATATTTAAAGTTTGGGGGACAAATTTCAGATTCAAAGTTTCTTTTTCCTCGTTTATTTCTCTGTCATAACTTTTCAAAATTTTCTTAAAATGACTACAGATTTATTTTTTTGTTTTTGTATTTCTGCTAGAACAAGTCTACAAAGAGGACTGTTACTGTTAAGTGCCATCCAGTCAATTTCAGACTCATCAATCTCATGTCACACAGTAGAACTGCTCCACAGGATTTCCTAGCCTGCAGTCTTCATAGCAGCAGATCAACAGGTCCTTCTCCTGTGGAGCTGCTGGCTGGCTTCAGACCACCAATCTTTCAGTTAGTGGCTGAGCTGTTAACTGTTGTATCATCAGGGCAGAGGGTATATATTCCTTTCATTAATATCTGAATTGGAGGGAGTAAGTGGCAGTGGCCAAGGATTAGGACAACTGGAAGAGAAAAAAAATTAACCTCTGCTGAGTTGTCTAAAAGTTCTTAGACCATACTCAGCATCTTAGTTTTGTTACTGCTCCACAACACAAATATTACAAACAGGTGGCTTTAAAAACTATCTTTATTTTCTCACAGTTCAGAAGTTTAAAAGTGTGAATTCAGGTGTCAGCTCTAGGAGAAAGCTGTTTCTTTGTCAGCTCTGGGAGAAGAAGCTTCTCTCTTTCAACTTCTGTGCCCCCAAATGCTCCTTGATTCCTTGGTGATCTTCACATGGCATCTGTCTTCCCAGGTTTGTGTTGCATGTCTCTGTGTCTATGTTGTTTTTACAACTCAGAAGTGATTAGGTTTAGGATCCAGCCTACACTAGTACGAACTTAGCTTATTGATTAATTACAGTGTTATATTACATTAAGGAAATGACTAAATTATATTTGATCCACAGGTATAGGGCTTAGGATTCCAACATATATTTTGGGGGACACAATCCAATTCATGACACTTGGTTACCCCTGTAAGACTGGACATGAGGCATGACGTGGCAGACTAGAGTGTTCTGAAATAGAACAATCTCTCATTTTCAACTATAGTCCCAGTCAGGCTTGAGAAGAAAAAGGGAAATATATACAAAAAGAGCTCATTATGGGGGGCTTATTGCTCCACAGAGATACAGGATCAGGGAATAGGCAGGTAGGTGGAATATCCCAGGGATCCTCATGGTTGCTAACAGCTGAGAAAAGAATGAAATCAAGATATTGGGGAGGGGGGATCATGGAGAGGATTCACAGGGGCATGTGAGCTCTGAGGGGAGTTAGCACCTTAAGTCCCAGAGAAGAAGTGAGAGGAGAAGCCTTAGAAGGAGAGAAGGAATACAATGAGCTTGGCCAGAAGATAGTGCTAGGTCACATAGCCAGTCTACTCTTCTGTTCTCGTAGATGGACAGTGTACCTGCAACAGGAAATACATGTGATTGAGCAGTACTGGCCAGTAGGCTCCTGTGACATTATAACACCATTTTCCCAATCTTCCTACAATGGTTTAATCATGTTACTGCCCTCAGACTCCTCCCACAGCTTTGTTTTCTCCCATACTGGGGCGCCAGCTCCAACAAATCTAAACTCTTACCTTTCTTTCTTGTAGGGTGAGACTCACAAGGCCCCTTGGTGTCTGGAGACACCTCCTGAGCACAGACCTCGGATGATGAGGGTGGTACCCACGATGATGCCCACAAGACCCATGGCCAACCCCAGGGCACAGACCACAGTCTCGGTCAGCTCTGTCATAGGGGTTGGGATCTCAGGTTCTGTGAAAATGAAGTTGCTGAGGTCAGAATACAGAGTAGATTTGTGTGCATGTGTATGGAGTAGTTGTGGGGGGCCATATTTGTCAAGACTTGGGGCAGCAGGCTTAGAAGGGAGAGTAAAATCCGTCATTCAAAACTTTGAAGTATAAGAAACAAGTTTTGGGTCATAACAGTTAAGGGCTAAAAGGCAGAATGTTCCAGACTTAACAGAGATCCAAATTTAATGTTGTTCATACATACCCCAGTGCTTCAGGACTGGCTTTTCCAGGCCCCAGTGTTCCACCTTGCAGTCATAAACATCATCAGCAGAAGGAAGGAAGGTGAGGTAACTGATCTTGGAGAAGGAATGATCATCCTTGGGGAGGAAGTTGGTCTCAGCAACACCTTCTGTGACTGGGTGGCCATTGCTTAACCATGTGATATTGATCACAGGAGGAAAGATGTTGTCCACATGACAAATGAGGAGGTTGGGCTGTCCCAGCATCACGGGAGACTTAGGAAACACAGTCACCTCAGGAATCTCTATGGTGAGGACATGGTACTGAAATAAATTGTTAATGGCTTTGCATCTCGGGGAAGCCCTCCCACCAATATCTCTCCACCTGAAAGTAGAAGGGTTTTTGTTTCCCTTCCCTTGGGAATCACTGTGTACAGCCTGAACTTTATCCTTGTACCTTCTTTAATCTGGTCTATGAGACCCATCCTAGAAGGAGCCAAGGGATGCACGATGGCACTAAAGGCCCTTATATTATCTGGAAATGGGAGATGGGAGATGATGTGGGTTCAGCAATTCCCATGAGAAAATGTAGGAGCTCCTTGTAAAGGAGGGAACTTCACAGAGTGGTGGGACAAGTATCTGCCTCTAGGTAAAGCGAAGGTTAAGACTTCACAAGTAGGGATAAGTTCAGTAAAGAGATGCAGAGTGGGGTATGCCTACCATTGGTAGCGGCAGTAAAATTGGAGCGTTTCATCAAGATTTCCAAGTTGTGTTTTAGCACAGCTATGTTTCTCAGTCCACCCTGTGGGTCAAATCCTGCAAATTTGCTAAACTCAGACAGTCGCCATACAGTCTCCTTCTTCTCCAGGTTCACGTAGAACAGCTCGTCTCCATCAAATTCATGGGTATATTGACCACGAGGACCATAATACTGGTAGATGGTTGTGCCGTAACAGCCAACGTGGTCAGCTGAAGTGAGAGTAAGGAGTAGAAAGGTGGTGGACAAAGGAAGAAACCGCTTTATTTAAAAAAGTGACAGAAAAGACTAACTTCTAAGTATTGTGAGCTTCATCTTTCCTATCACTTACCTCCTCTGTCTTGGGATCAGCAGTAGTTAGGTTAGAATAAAATCTCTCTTTCCCACTGTGATGTATGCATCACAGGTCATCACTTCACATACCTCATTTATTGCTAAGCCTTGAATGCCTAGCTGAATGCCTGGCTGAATTAGGCATATCTAAATAATTCTACATGAATGAAGGAGGAAATGAACAAATTTTCATGGTATTTAAATAGTTTACTTCACATTTACTTCACAAATTTTATTTCACAAATATTTATTAGTTGATAATACACTTTGCTTCTAGATAGAGTTTGAATTGTGTCCCCTCTCAGAAGTCATGCTGCAATCCTAACCACTGTGTGAGTGACAGGACTTTGCTGGGAAACAGGATTTTGATTTCAAGGTGGTTTCAGTCAAATTAACGAGTTCACACCACAGTAGGGTGGGTCCTAAACTCGACCTCTTCTGAAAAACCCACAGTACTGCCATCCAGCCAATTCTGGACTCACAGTGACTATATAAGACACAGCGGAACTGCCCTGTAGAGTTTCCAAGGAGTGCCTGGTGATTCAAACTGCTGACCTTTTAATTAGCAGCCATAGCACCCCTTCTGAGCGGTGTCTTACAGAAGAGGAGGACAGACACAGAGATAGGAACAGACACAGTAGAGATGGCATCACAAGAGAATTCAAGTAACATAATGAAGTGTCCTGGGCCACCAGAAGCTAGAAGAAACAAGGAAAAATCTTCCCAAGAGCCCACAGAGAGAGCATCACTCTGGTAACACCCTAAATTCGGACTACGAATCTCTAAAATCATGAGAAAATAAATTTCTATCCTTTAAAGCCACCCACTTGTGGTATTTTTGTAAGGCAGGCCTAGGGAAAGGCTAGGGCAGTTCATCTCTCTTTTGCACTGACCACAGAGTAGGACATTTTCCACGTGGGGATCCCTCTCTCATTTTTACCAAAGAAAGACAAACAGAATTTTATTGTTTTAAAAGAGTTACTTATAACGATCACATATCATAAGGAAAAACATAGCAAGCATGTGAAAACATTGAAAGAAAGGTCTTGAAATATAAATGATGTGTCTAAATGTGTTAGGTAACAGTAGTGATCTTTAGATGACAGCATCTGTTTCTTTTTAAAATAAAACATGGAAGACTTATCTGATTTCTGCACTTCTACCATTTCTCATTTTTATTGAAGTTACTAAGCCTCTTTCATTTTTCTGATTCTATACTTGCATTGACATGAGGACTCAAAGTAGACTATGGCCTTCTTTCTGCGGTGGACAATGTGAATGTCTAAGGATGACAAGGCAGAATGGCAGCCAGTGCAGTGTGACTCGGCCCAAACGAGCCTAAACTGGACAGTTTTGTGAAGAAATATATGGACCTTTGCTCTCCCCCCTCCTTCCCCTCCCTTCCTCTTTCTCTTCCTTCCCTCTTCCTTTACCAAGCTTCGGTACGTAATGTTCAGAGACTGTGAGGGCAATGAATATAAGCACCAATCAGGCATGGTTTCTACTGTCAAGGACCTTACTGTGTGTTGGGAGAGTGACATAAGTCCTGATGAACATACAGAACATTGTGGTGAGTCCTGTGATAGGGATATCTACAGGGCATTATTACAGCACAGATGTATGTGGATATGGGCAAAATATTCTTTGAGGATGTGACAGATTTGAGTGTAGGTTTGAAGACAAGTGAGCTAGCCAAAGACAACAGATATAACTCTAACTGATTTGGTAACTGCAGTGTTTTATGTTGTTATTCAAGACTGAAGTTAAAAGTTTATGTGGGAGAAGGATGAGGAATCAGGTCAAAAACAGAGGCAAGGCCAATGAGAAGGTCTTTGGAAGCCATGCTAAAGTACTTGAAAATTATTTTGATAACCAGGCCATGGTTACATTCTCACATTTGTGCCTCTAAACATTGCTGCCTTCATGGTCCTTTCCTTCACAGAAGATGTTAAAAACTGTGTTTTATCAGTATCATTTTAGGACTGACAAAAAGATGAATATAATCCAGACTAGAACTGAAAATTAAAACATTTTCATTGACTTTCTTTTTGGGGGCACATTTTAAAAGAAATTTCAACATTTTCATAGGGCCCTGAAAGTGTTACAGTCCTTTGTCACTGTGCCCACAATGTCTAATGGATAAGTTGATCTTGACCAGGGCACTGTGGTGTGATGCTGAAAGAAAGAAAACTTGGAATAAATAAGCCAAGTGCATAAGAAGAGCTGGTGAAACTCTCACTACAAAACCAGAATGGGAGCAACCACGGTTAATAAATTTGTGAAGATTACTTTCTGTTCTGTTTTCCCTTGTGTGTTTCTACTTTGAGTTTTACTAACCCAGTGTTTGTGTTTATAAAGTTGCAGGGAAAAGAATAAGAGCTGTATCTTGAAAAAGGAGATAAGGATAAAGGAACGTATATCAAGAAGATTAAAAGGGGGCTTCAGCAAAGGTAGAGACCAAAAGAACCAAATAATTAATCTAGGCTTGTCCATTTTTCCCTTTAAGGGACTTTACTGCATAGGGTGAAAAACAAAAAAAGATTTCACTGCTATGGAGTCGATTCCCACTCATAGCAACCCCGCAGGTTTTAATCTCTGTGGAAGCAGGCGGCCACATCTGTCTTCTGTAGTGTTGTTGGTTTTGAACCATCGACCCTTCATTTAGCAGTCAGTCACTTTAATCACCGCACCAGAAGGATGGGTTGACCGTGTGGCAATAACACAATTTAATTCACCAAGTTTTCATCATAAGATTCTCAGTTTTAAAATAAAAACCATTCCCTACTTTGTGAAAGGAAAAATTATGAAGCTACACTTGTAATATTTTAAAAATTAAGAATAAACATTGATATTTTTGTGTCTGCATTATTTCAAAGCATATGTACATATCCACTTTATTTAACTATTTGCTCCTTAGGAAATAAAAACATTGAGGTGACACATAAAAAACACAATAACTGAGATTAAGTGAGGATCAGTGGGGTGAAATGACTTGTTCAAGTGTTCAGACCTGGGTACTTGTTTAAAAGGACTAGTTCCCATCGTGGAAGCCTACATAAATCTGAAACAACGCCAAGATCCCTCTTCCCTACGTGTAGTGTAGATAATTCATGAGTCTGTTTACCCTAAGATATACTACAGGAGAAATGTATTAAATATCCTTAAAAGTTGTTCAGAGAACTTTGGGAGTAACTGTTGTAAATATTTAATAATAAAAACTAATCCACTTCTGGAAACATTTCTAATCTTTGAGGAAATCATGAATGAATGCCATAAAGACCTCCAAAATACATTCATTGAATCTAGTGCTAAAAACCCTTTGCCTTCGAGTTGAGGCTGACTGATGGCAACCCTAGAGGTCAGCGTAGAACCCCTTTCTATATTTTCCAAGGAGCACCTGGCGGATTTGAACTGCTGAGCTCATACTTAGCAGAGGTAGCATCTAGTGCTAGAAACCAAATAAAGACGTTGGTGAACCCGGCAACCGCGTAGGTAGCAGACAAAGTAGTTGGGGCCCTGATTTTCTAAAGAGGGAACAACCATAATACTTAGGTTTGCTACTACTCAGAACACCCCAGCTATTTCTCAGCCCGTCTTTATCTCTTTTTTCCCCTTCGATTCCTTGTTTTCCAATTCTAGTCCCCATGTTCCTCAACTGTGCACTTACCCACAATGTCCTGGCCTCCACAGGTGCTCATCATGGTATTTAGGGCAAAGATCCCCAGAATCAGAGCTTCATTTAGGATCATCCTCTCCTTAGGTGGTCTCAGCAGTTGCTGTTCAGAGCTGTGGAGCAATGGTGAAGGGCTAAGTCTGTAAGAAAAGCTGAAGACGCTAAAACCAAAACCGACCTGATTAGGTTTAGCCAATCAGAAACATCCCTTGAGATGACACCTCAGTTGCCAGGGGCAGAGTTTGTTTTAGACGGCTGGAAGAGATGGGGAAATTCCCTAGTTCTGTGGCGCCCTATTAAAGGTGGACCTGTAGAAGATTTCTGTGAATGGAGGGAGGGCACTGAAGCAGAATCTTCTTACTCATGGGATCATGGGAAAAACATGTCTATTTCTGCTAATGGCAAGAGGGTTTGAATTTCTGATCAGCCAAGTGGGTTAGACTAGCCAGCCAAGGAGCCAAGTGCCGTCGAGTCGGATCTAGGTCATCACTAATATGGTGTCCTTGAGGATTTTACATGTTATAGTCTCCAGGAATTCTTCCCTGAGTTGGTTCCCCTTGTTTTTGGTCCCCACATCCTTCCTTGGCCTCCATATGTGGATTAGCTGTCTTTTTTTTTTTTGCTTCTAAGGTGCATGCAGAATTCTTCAAATTTAAGTTGAACCAATCTCCTCCCCAGCCAAGTGCCGTGGAGTTGGATCCGACCCATGGCGACCCTAGGGAACGTCTCCTAGGGAACGTCTGTTGTTAGTTGCCAATACCTTTTCTACTTGTACAAATTCCGTTATGTAAGTTCTTTGGCTGGCTGGCTAAGTTCTTTCGTTATTTAACTGACAGATATCAAGAACCCCAGATATCTGTTCTCAAGGCAATAAAAAGAAATAATGCCATGTGGTACTGCCTGTAATAACCGTACGTGCTTTGCCGATCAAGACTTTTTTCTCTGCCTCAAATGGTTTTTATACTCTGTGTTTTCGGGGCTGTCTGTCTTTGTTTAGAGGAAATTTGAGGGCATTGATTGAATCAAGGAAATTTCTGAATGGCCCAATTATTCAATGATATTTTTGTTTTTAAGAACGTCAAGTTAAATCCTGAGGGTAGAATGAATGGGAGTTTCTGTGATTTGCAAAACTGATTTCCTTCATTTAGACTACTGGCTCTTTACATATTCCTTACTTTGACACATTAAAAATTCAGAAATCTGTGGAGAACTAGGAAATGAGGTAAAATAGAAAAGCGCGATTAGAAGGAGACATTCCCCATGCTCTGAGGAATCTCTTCTGTGTTTTATGGAAACCCTAAGTTAGTGGGTGTTTCTTTTAGAATCAGCCGCCTTACCCCTTAGATGCCCCTCTGTATTCCAGCCTCAGTCACTGTGAACTAGGAGAGGTTTCCAGCTTCCACTTCAGATGCGTTCTCGCAGTAATAAAGTTAATGAAGCCAAATGTACTTTGCAGTCAACGATTCTGTTTTTTTATTTAATGTTATTCCCACCAAGTCTTTTCCACTATCGACTCCTACTTATATACACTAGCTGTTTTAAATGACTCTAAACCATTCTCTACATATTTTCCACGGGGAAAACGAAACAAGGAAAATTACTGGTGTGTCCAAACTCTTTCCCCACAGCTGAAGGTTATTTGAGGGAGATTTTGTACGCGCTATCGTGAGTTGGATCTGACTTGAAGGCACTTGGCCGGCATTATATACCAAACCAGAAGAACCCAGACTCATTGCCGTTGAGTTGATGTTGACTCATAGTGACCGTATAGGGCAGAGTAGAACTGCCCCATAAATTTCCAAGGAGTGCTAAGGATTTAAACTGCTGATCTTCTGATTAGCAGCTGTAGCTCTTAACCACTATGTGTTGTATTATATACAGCACACAATAAATACTCTTAATTTGTCTGAACCAAGTTACAAAAACCGATTGCCTGGAGACAAATGATGGCTCCCAGAAATTCTTTAGTCCTAGTGTATGTATAGTGAATATCCTTTGTACAGAAATCTTTATTCAGCATCAGTCAATACATATTTAAAACATTTTATTAAAAAATTTTAAAATTTCTATTAAATCAGAACCTTAAAAAAATGAAAACACAAGCAGAATCTAAATGTTTTATCACTTGACAATATTATGGAAAAGTATTCTACAAATATGTAAAATTTGAGAATTTTGAAAATATATCAAGCAAAAGAAGTATCTTTTAAAATTGTATTTACAGTAATAGGAGCTGATTACAAATTATTCTTGGGTAGTATTTTTCTTAAAATTATCCCATTAGTTCCATTTTTAAATTCATGGTCATGTCTGGGTAGGGACAATCTTTCAGTTGAGAAATAGTAGAGGTTAAGAGGACTTATAGTGCATAATGGTGAGTGAATAAGGAGGGAGGAAACACACCCACCACACCTTATCTCCTTGTCTGTGTTGCTGAGAAAGCCACATATTACTTACCTTAAAGATGTGGAAATATCGATCATTTTATTGACTTTGTCTAGACTGCCATTTATTTATTTATCTGTCTCATCTGTCTCCTTCATCACTAGAAAAATGTCTTTGCTGATACTTAAGAATCATCTTTAATAGAAAACAGAGTTAAATGCGTTGTGCAAGGAAGAGAATTTTCTAGTAAATGAAGGGCAGCATCTCCTCAGAAATCCCATTTTAGTTAAACTGTTCCTAACCCTGCTACCATCAAGTCAATTCCAATTCACAGTGACTTATAGAACAGGATAGAATTGCCCCAGGGTTTCCAAGGAGTGGCTTGTAGGTTGAAATTATCATCCTTTTGGTTAGCAGTTTAGCTCTTAACCACTGTGCCACTGGGCTTCAAAGTGTTTTTAGGGGCTGTGAAACTGGATGTGAGAAAAATAGTTTTCTGTTACTCCAGAGTCATGGTAAAATTTAAAGGAATTCAATAATACAAAAACCCCAGGCCCCCATTCCTGTCCCCACAGCCAAAAAGATAGTTATGTTAGCTCTGTTTAGTCCAGTGTCTGCTGTAAACAGAAGTTTCCTGATCAGACATAGAGACCAAATGTGAGAAACTTGTGTCATGGAAGATAAAACAGCTGTTTCTTATTAAGTTTTTACTCTTTGTTATTTAGTTTATGGTGTCATTCATTTTAGAGCATTTTGAATTGGATGTTTGATTATTGATAAGTGTATATAAAATTATTGTTGATTTTATACTAAATATTGCTTTAAATGTGGAAGTGTTTTAGCCAGCTAGTGCTGCTCTAACAGAAATACTCTGGAGTAGATGGCTTTAACAAAGGAAAGTTTACTTTTACTCAGGCTGGTAGGCTACAAGTCCAAATTTAGGATATCTGCTCCAGGGAAAGTCTCACCCCTTGTCAGCTCTGGAGAAAATCCCTATGTTACATCAGTCTTTGTTCAGGAAGCATCTTGGTATAGGAACCTCAGCTCTGAAGGATGCACTCTTTTCCCAGTGCTGCTTTCTTGATGGTATAAGTCTTCCAATTCTCTGCTTGCTTCTCTCTGTTTTTAACTCCCATAGGATGAAAGTAAAAAGGGAGGTACAAGTCACACTCCAGGGAAACTCCCTTAGCAAAGGTGTTGCAGTCCCACCCTAATCCTCTTGGAATGTAATCATCATATCTCTTAACCACAGACAGAGATTAGGATGTGTAGCATATATCCTACTGGGAAGGATGGCCCAGTCTAATGGCTACTCACACTTTTGGGGGGACACATTTCACTCTATGGCATTCCTACCCTTTGGCCCTCCAAAAATCACATCTTTAACACTTGTAACACATTCATCCAATCATAGCAAAAAACATAGCAAAAACATGTCCATTACATATGATAGAAGTCTTAAATCAGTTCCAAGACCAAAATAGAAAAACTCGTCTATATCTGTGAAATCGAGAACACATGCTATCTGCCTCCAAAGCACAATAGTGGAACAGACAGGCACAAGTTATACATTTCCATTTACAAATATGGGAAATGAAAGTAAAAATAGACATTAACAGGTAGCAAGAAAGTTAGCAGAACACATTACTTTAGCCCTCAAAGCTAAAAATTATCTTTCAGTCTCTGAGACATTTTACACAAATGGCCCTGCCCTACAGGCTCTAGGCATTAGCCAAACTCTGGATTTTGAGTGGAGACCCCTCGGCCCTGTGCTACAACTCTGCCATCTAGGCCCACTTGGACAGTAACTCTGCCCCCTCGGCTTTAGATGCACCTTAAACCCAACTGAGGGGCAATTCCACCCTTACAAATGCAGGAAGCAATGATTCCACCCTTTCAAAGCCCTGAGGTCATGACCATAACTTTTAAGACTGAGGCAGCTCAGCTTCTCATGCTTTTTGCCTCTTCAGCTTCTGCTTCCTATGGCCTCATGGCCCAGGCCTCAGGCCCATGTCTGCCCTGCTGAAACAAGCATTCCAAAGCTCTATTGCTCCTCTTATTCAAGTGCTGGAAGGCACCCCATTCTGCATAGCACCCCACTCCTGCATATAGGCACTCAGCTCTCTTGCTCTGTGGGTCAGCTACAGAGCTATCTCACATTGGCCTGGTTCTGCTCCTGCCACTGGTCCTCTGTTACTTATTTCTCATCATCTATACCTTTGGTGTTAACAGTTCTCTTCAGTTCCTTCTGAGTCTTCTATCCACTCACAGTTTCATAACTGCTTTCACATTTTAGGTATTTGTTAGTACAGCACCTCACTCTCCAGGTACCAGATTCTGTTTTAATCATCTAGTACCACTCTAACAAAAATACCCCAGAGTGGATGGCTTTTACAAAGTAATGTTTATTTTTACACAGGCCAGTAGGTTATAAGTTCAAATTCAGGATGTCAGCTCCAGGGGAAGTCTTTCCCTCTGGCAGCTCTGGAGGAAGGTCCTTGGGTTGCATCAGTCTTTGTTCAGGGAGCATCTTGGTGTAGGAACCTCAGTTATGAAGGATGCGCTGTTTTCCCAGTGCTGCTTTCCTGATGATGTAAGGCTTACAATTATCTGTTTGCTTCTCTCTCTTTTTATCTCCCATAAGATGAAAGGAAAAAAGGTAGTACAAGTCACACTCCACGGAAACTCCCTTAGCAAAGGTATTGCAGTCCCACCCTAATCCTCTTTGAATATAATCATCATATTTATTAGGCACAGGCAAAGATTAGGATGTATAGCATACATCCTATTGGGAATGATGGCCCAGTCTAATGGCTACTCACACTTTTGTGGGGACACAGCTCAATCTATGACACAAAGTGTGTAATGTATCATTTTTTCATTATTATTTTCTGTGGAAATTTAAAGATTTCATTTTATATTTACTCTTTGAACCAAAAGTCCTTTCTTAAAGAGCATTTAAATTTCTAAACAGTAAGGTATTTAGGGCTGTGTGCATATGCATTTGTCATTGTTATTGATTTCTAATTATTGCCGTGTACAAAGAATGCCACTTCTATTATTTCTAATTTGTGGAATTTATTAGGGTTTTCTTTATGACCTAATATATGGTCAGTTTTCATAGATTCTTCATGAGCACTTGCATGCAGAGCTGAAAATATATCTGTACATACCTTATGGATTATGTTCTTAGTGTCTGTTGTTCTTTCATACTGTTCAGTCAGTTCTGATTCAGAGTGACCTCGTGTACAACAGAACTAAACACTACCTGGCTCTGAACCAATCCTTGCAATTGTTTGAGCTCATTGTTGTCGCCACTGTGTCAATCAGTTTCGTTAAGGATCTTCGGCATTTTTGTCCGCCCTCTGCTTTACCAAGCATGACATCTTGTCCAGGGACTTGTCCCTCCTAATAATATGTCCAAAGTGCATGAGACAGTCTCATCATCTTTGCTTTTAATAAGTATTCTGGCTATATTTCTTCCAAACAGATTTGTTTGTTCTTCCAGCAGTCCACGGTATATTCAGTATTCTTCATCAACACCATAATTCAAAAGCATCAATTCTTCAGCCTTTCTTATTCGTTGTCCAGCTTTCTCATGCACAGGAGGTGATTGAAAACACTGTGGTTTGGGTAATTCTCACCTTAGTCATTAAAGTGACGTCTTTGATTTTTAACACTTTAAAGAGGTCTTTTGCTTGGGACTTGCCCAGTGCTATACACCTCTTTTGATTTTTTGACAGCTGTTTCCATGGGTGTTGATTGTGGATTCAAGTAAAATGAAATCCTTGGCAACTTACAGATTTTCTCAGTTTATCATGCTGTTGCTTGCTAGTCCAGTTGTGAGGAGTTTTGTTTTCTTGATGTTGAGGTGTAATCCATACTGAAAGCTGTGGTCTTTGATCCTTGTCAGTAAGTACTTCAAGTCCTCTTCACTTTCAGTGAGCAAGGTTGTGTTATCTGCATGCTGCAGGATGATAATAAGTCTTCCTCCAATTCTGATGCTTCATTCTTCTTCATACAGTTCACTTTCTCAGATTGTTTGCTCAGCATACAGATTAAATAAATATGGTTAAAGAATACAACACTGGTGAGTACCTTTTTTGACTTTAAATCACTCAGTGTTTCCTTGTTCTGTTCAAACAACTGCCTCTGTATATGTACAGGTTCTGCATCAACACTGTTAAGTGTTCTTTAAGTCTTCTAAATCCTTCGAGTTTTACTCTCGCCTCTAGGGTTGCCATGAGTCTGATCTGACTCAGTGGCACTTGGCTTTGGCTCATTGTGTTTAGTTGATCAAAACCAAAAAACAAAACCCAGAAAACTTCTTTGCTGTCGAGTCAGTTTTGGCTCATAACAACCCTATAGGACAAAATAGAACTGTCCTATAAGGGTTTCCAGGGAAAGGCTGATGGATTCAAACTGCCAGCCCTTGGTTACCAGTCTAGCTCTTAACCACTTTGCCACCAAGTCTCCATTTGATGTATAGATGTCCATAAATTTTATGTGCTTTTTGTAAATTATGCCTTTAACATCACAAAACATCAGTCTTATTTAATTTATTCTCTTCTGAATGCCGACTGTAATCAAACCCCTAAATTTGTATTTCCTTGTTATAACATTGTATATTATGCTGTTGATGAAAAGCAATTTTTTGAAGTACAGGCTACATACAGTAAATGCAACATATTTTGAATGTACTGTTTGACAGTATTTGACAAATACATGTATCTGTATAAATGTTGCCTGATCAAGGTATGGAGTATCTCTAGCTCCCTGGAAAGTTCCATTCTATGCTTGTACTCAGTCTCACCTCACTCTTACCAGAAATAACTTCTGATATGATTTCTATCACTCAGTATTAGTTTGCTTTGCTCTTGAATTTGCTTCGAATAGAATTCTGTAGTATGTGATCTTTTGCATCTGTCTTCTTTTATTCAGCATAATGAATGTGAGGTTTGTCCTTGATGTTGCATGTCTCAGTAGATTTTCCCTTTTATTTCTGAGTAGGTTTTTTACTGTATGAATATACCACACTTTGCTTATTAATTAATCTGCTGATACATGTTTGAGTTGCCAGCTTTTGGCCTTGATAAATAAAGTTGTTGTGAACATCCACATACACGTCTTTGTACAGCTGTGTGCTTTTATTTCCTTTAGGTAAATACATAGGAGGGGAATTTTCAGATCATGTAGTAAGTGTAAGAATCCCCGGTGGAGAAATTTAAAAGACTTATATAAAGAAAACTAAAAGACCTTACAGCAAGAAACTAAATGTGACTTACATAAGTGGAGAAATCTACCTTGCTCTTGGATAAGAAGATTTAATGTTGTGAAAATGTGTATTATACTGAAAGTGATCTGTACATACAATGCAATCCAAATACAAATTCCACTGACTTTTTTTTTAACTTTTATTTGACATGATTGAGTGAAAATGTATATTCACATATAAATTTACATGCCCACCTATATGCAGCTTCCACTGCTCCCCCTGTCCAGTGACAGCACACTATTCCTCTCTGCTCCATACATGTCTCATCCTCCCAACAGCCTCCTTTCCCCTCCTCTCCGTCCACTCCCCTTCCTCCAGCCAGAGGTCAGCAAGATGATATCCTATAGATGTATAGAACCATTCCAATGACTTTTTTAAATGAGATGGAGAAGCAAATCACCAACTTCACGTGGAAAGGAAGGAAGCTGTGGATAAGTAAAACATTAATAAAAAGGGCCAACAAAGTGGGAGGCCTCGCTCTGCCTGGCCTTAAAACCTATTTTACTACCACGTTAGCCAAGACAGCCTGGTAGTGGCACAAAACAGACACACAGAGCAATGGAACAGAATTGAGAATTCAGATACAGCATCATCTAACTATGAGCAAGTGATATTTGATAAAGCCACAAAGGCTGTGAACTGGGAAAAAGACAATCTTTTTAACAAATAGTGTGGTCATTACTGGATATCCCTCTGCAAAATAATGAAACAAGATCCTTAGTTCACATCATGTATAAAAACTCCTCAAAATGGATCAAAGATCTAAATAAAAAAGCTAAAATGATAAAGATCATGGGAGAAAAAATTAGAATGACACTTCAAGCCCTAATCCATGCCATTAACAGTCCACAAAAACCTACCAACAACCCCGAAACACCAGGAATAAAAACAAACAATTGGGAACTCTTAAAAATCAAACACTTTTGCTCATCCAAAGCCTTCATTGAAAGAGTAAAAAGACTACCTACAGAGTGGGAGAGAATTTCTGGCTACCATGATTCCAATCAGTATCTAATCTCTGTTCTACAAGATATTACAAAACTTCAACACCAAAAAGACAATCTAATTTAAAAAATGGGCAAAGGATGTGAACAGACACTTTACCAAAGAAGACATGCAGGATGCCCAACAGATACGTGAGGAAATGCTGTGATCATTAGCCATCAGAAAAATCCAAATGAAACTTACAATGAGATACTATCTCACCCCAACAAGCTTGGCAATAATTTAAAAAAAAAAAAATGCTGGGGAGGATGTGGAGAGATTGGAGCCTTTCTACACCGTTGGTGGGATTGTAAAATGGTACAACCACTATAGAGATGTATTTGGTGCTTTCTTAAAAAACTAGCAATAGAAATACCATATGATCTGGCAATCCCTCTCCTTGGAATGTATCTCAGAGAAACAAAGGACACCAAACAAACAGATACATGCACGCCAATGCTTATTGCAGCTCTCTCTACAATAGCAAAAAGATGGAATCAACCTACATGTCCATTAACAGAAGGTTAAGCAAACTATGATATATTCACACAATGGAATATTATGCAATGATAAAGAACAATAACGATTTAGGGATATACCTGATAAAGCAGGACCACCTGGAAGACATCATGCTGAGTGAAATTAGCTATAAGCGAAAGGACAAATACTGTATGAGACAACTATTATGAGGATGCAACAAAAGTTTTAAGCTAGAAGAAAATAATCTTTGGTGGTTGCAAGGGTGGGGATGGTGGAAGAGAGATTTCTATAAATTAGACGGTAGTTAGAATTTAGGTTAGTGATAGGGACTGACAGCATTCACTAGAAAAGAGGTATCCACAACTGAACTATATCAAAATTAACTGTTCTTTAAATATAATCCAACTGTTTGGAAAGACAAGAGTAACAGGGACAGGGGTTGGGGGACCACACTTTTAGGGGCCATCCAGACTAATTAGCATACCAAAGGATGTTTTTTTATTTTTCTCTAAAAAAAGGTTCTGCATACCACTTGGATGAGTGATGTCTGGGGTCTTAAAGGCTTTCCATAGGGAGATTTATATCAAGGAAATGGCTTGCATGTTGTAGAGGGTGGAACACCCCAGTCTGTGGGCTGGGATGGTAGCTTTTCTCAATTCACATAACTGGTGCTGCTGCTGCTGCTGTTGTTAGCAGCCCTTTTGTCATTTCCAACTCATAGCAACCCTATGCACAACAGGATGAAACACTGCCAGGCCCTGCACCACGCCCACAGTCGTTTCTATGCTGAAGCTCATCACTGCAACCACTGTGTCAATCTGTCTCCTTGAGGATCTTCCTCTTTTTTCTGACCCTCCAAGCATGACATTCTTCTCCAGAGACTGATCTCGCTTGACAACTTGTCCAAAATATGTGAGACACAGTCTTGATATCTTTGCTTCCAAGGAGAAATCTGGTTGTACTTCTTCCAGAACTGATACGTTCTTTTGGCAGCATGTGGTGTGTTCAATATTCTTCTCCAACATTTCAGTTCAAAGGCACCAATTCTTCTTCTGTCTTTCTCATTCATTGTCCAGTTTTCACATGTGTTGTGGATTGAATTGCATCCCTCAGAAAATATGTGTAGCCAAGTGGCTGAGCCATGATTCCCAATATTTTGTGATGGTCCTCCATGTTGTGATTTTCCTGTGCTGTATGTTAAAGGATTCATAGGATCACCTTCATAGGATCACCTCGCTGCTCCACTGTAAAGGGAGTTTCCCTGAGCATGGCTTGCCCCACCCTTAGTCCTTTCATCTTAGAAGAGACAAAAGGAAAGAGAAGAAAGCAGAGAATTGGGAACCTCACACCATCAAGAAAGCAGCACCAAAGAGAAGAGCGCGTCCTTCATACCTGAGGTTCCTGTGCCAAGACGGTCCCCGGGCAAACACTGATGCAATGCCGACCTTTCTTCCAGAGTCGACAGGGGGGAAGCCTTCCCCTGGAGCAGACATCCTGAATTTGGACTTGTCGCCTACAAGACTGTGTAAGAGTAAACCTTCCTTTGTTAAAGCCATCCACTCTGTGATATTTCTGTTACAGCAGCACTAGTGGACTAAAACAATATGTATATGATGCAGTTGAAAAAAAATTATGGCTCGGGTCAGGTGTACCTTAGTCTTCAAGGTGACATCTTTACTTTTCTATGCTTTAAAGTGGTCCTTTGCAGCCAATTTTTCCAGTGCACTGTGTCCTTTGATTTGATTTATTGACTGCTGCTTCCATCAGCATTGCTTGTAGAACCAAGTAAAATGAAATCATTGACAACCTCAATCCTTTCTCCATTTATGATGCTGCTGCTCACTGGTCCAGTTGTGAGGAGTTTTGTTTTCTTGATGTTGAGGTGCAATCCATACTGGAGGCTGTGGTCTTTGATATGTAGCTGCAGGGACTGGCAAATCTAAGATTGGCAGGTCAAAGAGTAGGCTATGAAGATCATCAGATTCCAAAATCTGCAGATAAGCTGATAGTTCAAGCCCCATAAGCCAGAGGTTGGATGAACAGGAGGCAGCCATAGGATCCATAACAAGCAAAAAGCTAGAACATTTTCTTTTGTATGGATTCAGGCCACACCTTCAAGGAAACTCCCTTTAAATTGATTAGCTACTCACTGCAGATGCAACTATGGGCCAGCCAAGTGATTACATATGAACACTGAGAATCATGGCACAGCCAAGTTAACATACAATCCTAGCCCATTAGTCTCTTTAAGAAACTTTTGCCCTGGATCATGCAATTTTTCTTCTATGTTCTCTTTTTTTGCTTCTAAAAAAAAGTATTTCTCACAAGAATAAAAAGGGGTGCACCCTGAGATCTCCACTAAAAGACCACAACTGATGGTCCAGGGGCCTTGGAGTTCCCCTGGGAGCATGGGCCCTGGCCCTGATGCTGCCTCTGTCAATAAATCACTATGGTGATCAACTCTTCAGACAGGAATGGATTGGACTTGGTGACACAGAGTGACCATAGTATGTGTGCACTTTATGGTTTTGTGCATCTATAGGACATCCTCCTGCTGACCTCTTACTGGAGGTGGGGGAGTGGGTGGAGAGGAGGGGATAGCAGATTGTTGGGAGGATAAGACATGTATGGAGTGGGGAGGAAGAGTGTGCTGTCACTGGGCAGACAGAGCAGTGGGTGCCAAATATAGGTGGGCATGCAAATTTATATCAGAATGTACATTTTCTTTCAATCATAAAAAAGAAAGTTTTTTTCTTTTTAATGTTTTATTATGCTTTAAATGAAAGTTTACAATTCAAGTCAGTTTGTCATATGAAAACTTATACGTATTCTGTTATGTAACCCTAGTTGCTCTCCCTGCTCTGTGACAGCTCACTCCTCCTTTCCATTCTGTATTTCCTGTGTCCACTCAGCTAGCTGCTGTTCCTCTCTGCCCTCTCATCCTGCCTCTGAAAAAAGTCAGCCGTTTAAACCCACCAGCCACTTTGTGTGAGAAAGATGTGGCAGTCTGTGCCTTTAACAATTATAGCCTTGGCCTGGTACTGGTACAAAACAGATATATGGACCAATGGAACAGAATAGAGAATCCAGAAATAACACCATCCACCTGTGAACAGCTGATATTTGACAAAGGTCCAAAGGCCATGGAATGAGAACTACTAAAAATCAAACATTTATGCTCATCCAAAGACTTTATCAAGAGAGTAAAAAGAATGCCTACAGATTGGGAAAAAATATTTGGCATGTATCTGGTCAACACCTAATTTCCATAATTCACAAGGTGCCCAGTTAAACAATGGGCAAAGGCTATTATCGACAGACATTTCTTCAAAGAAGACACATAAGGAAATGTTCACAATCAACAGCCGTTAGAGAGGTCCAAATGAAAACTACAATGAGATAGCATATACCAACAAAGTTGGTACTAATCAAAAAGACATGAAGCAACAAATGTTGGAAAAGCTGTGGAGAGATGAACTCTTTTACACTGATGGTGGGAATGTAAAATTGTACAATGACTTTGGAAAGGAATTGGGTGCTTTCTTAAAAAACTATAAATGGAAATACCATATGATCCAGTAATCTCACTGCTTGAGATATAGCCTACAGAAACAAGGGCTGTCACACAAACAGATCGATGCACAAAAAGTGTTTATTGTGGCACTGTCCGCAACAGCAAAAATATAGAATCAACACAGGAGCCCATCAACAGATAAATGGATGAACAAATTATGATATATATATACAATGAAACACTATGCAATAATAAAGAACAATGATGATTTTATGGAACATCTCGTTACCTGGAATCAACTGGAAGACATTATGCTGAGTGAAATCAGTCAGCTGAAAAAGGACAAATATTGTGTGAGACTACTATTATAAAGATTTAAGAAAAAAGTTATGCACAGACAAAAATACTCTTTGATGGCTACAAGGGTGAGGAGGGAGAGGGTTATTCATAGATTAGATAGTTGGTAGGACTCGGTTAGGTAAAGGAAGTAACAGCATGCAGTACAAGGCAGGTCAGCATAACTGGACTACACCTTATGCTAAAGATTTTCTAAATTTAAACCAGCATTTTAAAGCACAGGGTATCAGGGGCAAGGGTCTGGTGACCGTGCTTTCAGGTGATATTGATGTCAATTGGCATAACTAGCCTTTTGCTAAGAGAGTCTTCTGCACCTTGTTTTGGTGAGTGGTGCCTGGGGTCTTAAAAGCTAGCAAGCTGCCATCTAATGAATATCAGTTGGTCCCAACTCACCTGGAGAACATCAAAGAAATGAGAAAATATGAGCTCAGGAGACAGAAGGATTCATATGATTAGGAAACTACATCAGTTGCAGAACAGACGTACTAGATGGTGTCCAGCCACCACCAAAGACAGACCTGACAGGGAACACAATGTAGAGTCCTTAAACCAAACATGAGAGAAAAGATTGTGCAGATCTAGAACTCTATTAAAAGACTAGACTTGATGGTCTAACACCCTCGAGGGTCCTCTGGGAACATGGCCCTTAATCTTGCTGCTAGCCCAGAGTTGAAACTAATTAAGGCCAACACTTCAAACAAAGAATGGACTGGACTTGGGGACACAGAGGTAGGCAGGTGGTGTGTACTTTATAGTTTTAATATTTATATGAGGCTGTCCTATCTGTTCCATTTAGAGAGAAGAATGGGTACAGAGGAGGGGATAAATATTTATAAAGAGTGAAAAAGAAGAGTGTGCCGTCGCCAGGTTGAGGAGAGCAGAAAAAGTTGCATAGAGGCGGGGCTTGTGGTTTTATCTGGCAAATTGTCTTGGATTGCTAACTTTCACTTAATCACAAGTGAAAAAAAAAGATTATAGCTTTGGAAACCCTATGGTACAGTTCCATTGTATACTATAGAGTTTCTGTAAGTCACAATTGACTCAATGACTATGGTTTTGGTAACATTTGTTAAAAAGACTATTCTGTCTCTAATTGGTTTACTGCTGGTACTTAGCAATAAATCAATTGAAAATACATGGGTGGGTTTACTTCTGGGCAAAATCTGTTTTGTTTCACTGATCCAAACATTCATCTTAAACACTAATAACACATGGTTTAATCATTATAGGTTTATAGTGTGTTGACAAGAGATAGTGCGAATCTCTACCTTGTTGCTTTTTCAAAATTGTTTTAGGATTCTAGAAATTTTGTTTTAAAATATGAAGTGTTAGCACTAACAAACAAAAAAGCCAAACCTGTTGCCATCAATCCAATTCTAAACAACTACAAAAAAATGCTGAATTAAAACATTATATTATTTTTTAAAGTTTTAATTTTATTTTGATAAAATATAACAGTGTTATAAAAGTGATTTGTGACTTACATAATTTTCTGCCTTGGTATCTATCTTAGTTCCTCTATTTAGCTCCTCTTCTGCCCTCTCCCAGCAGATAAATTAACTCTTCAACCACCCCTGCTTGCAGATTCTCACCTTGATAATGCTTTCCTTACCTTATGCCCGGTTTCCCCTGACCCTGCAAACTTATGCTGTGTGTGCTTCAAACCCATGAATCCCACATACTCATGGGACAGGTACCAAGCAATGCCCCAAACTCCAGTAAAGGCTGAGGCCCTGGCTTATTCCTCACCTGTTGGTTGAGCTAGCCTCTCTGTGCTTTTCTGTTGGCTCTCATCAACAACCCTTCTGCTCATAAACTTGAGAATAAAGAACTTTTGTGTGTTATTTAGACATTTTGTTGTTGGTCTCCTCTCTGTATAACTTAACCTATACACCTGTGTCTGAATCTTTAATTTATTAGTCTTGGTCATGTATACAAATGACACTTGCATAGTATTAATAGCCAGACACCTAAGAGTCATCAGGACATCTGCCACTATACAAGTCTTTTTGTGGGAAGATAACTTGGTCATGGGCTGTCTTAGTTATCTGGTGCCACTATAACACAAATACCACAAGTGGATGTCTTTCACAAACAGAAGTTTATTTTCTCCCAGTGTAGGAGGCTGGAAATCCCAATTTAAGTGCCTGCTCCAGTACAAGGCTTGTTATCTTTGTGGACTCTGGGGGTAGGTCCTTGTTATCAATTTTTTTCTCATCTAGATCAGCTCAGTACAGGGACTGAGGTCCAAAGGAAGTGTTCTGTTCCTGGCTCATGTTTCTTGGTGGTCAGAGGTCCCTCTGTCTCTCTGATGACTTTTCTCTTTATATATATATCGCAAAAGAGATTGACTCAAGATAGAACCTAATCATATAGATTGAGTTCTGCCACATTAATGTAACTGCCTCTAATCCCCCCTCACTAACATGATAGAGGTTAGGCTTTACAACACATGGGATAATCACATCAGATCACAAAATGATCTCCATACAGGAAATTGTAGCCTAGCCAAGTTGACAGTCACACGCTAATCCTCTCTAACATAATCCACTCTGTTAACCACAGGCAGAGATTAGGATTTACAGCATAAGAAAATAACGAAATGGAGGGAAATTACAGAATACACGTATTTTGGGGGACACACAGTCCAATCCGTGACACAGTGTAACATACAAACCACAAAGTACACATATATTTGAAGTGAGGGACTGATGAATTTTTAAATATTTTTACTGCTATGTAATTACCACCCATATCAAGAAATAGAGGATTTTCAGCATCCTGGAAGGCTCCTGTGCCCCCTTCCAGGCAATACCTCCTGGCCTTGAGAAGGCTTTGATCGAGCCTGTGTCTCTCAAATACCTCACCATACGTCACTGGCATTACTGGTTCACTATGAGATGACAAGGTTACTCATTGTCATTATATACTTTTATAGTGAGAATTAAGGTGAGATTTGCTGCTCAAATGTCCAGGTCACTTCCATGATAAATTCAGATGCCATGAAAGGCTGCTTGTCTTTGTTTTTATTGGAGTCAAAGGGGGGACTATTGGGCCAGAGAGTAAATTTATACTTGTGTGTTCCTTCGAACCTTGGGAAACAGCCCCAAACTACATGAGTATTTGAAAAATTATTGTCTTTATAAAAAAAGGAAGTGCTTAAAGGCAAAGCAATCAGAGAATATGGACGTGCTTTAGAAAATTAAACAGCATAGTAGAGAATAGATTAATTATAAACACAATGGTAACTTCATTGAAAGAGAAAAATCTTTTTCACCATTACTGAGTAGTCTGGCTTCTGTCTGAAAATCTATGTGTGTTTTTGAGGACTGGCCATAGGCAGTTGCTAAGGCTTTACCTGGTAGCCTTCAAGGGGAACACTGCCCTCCCTAACTGGACTTGTTGGACAGTTAATGCATTGCAGCCTCAGCAAGAAGATAGTGATGGACTCAGGTCACCATTCCCCCATCCCTCACACACAGACGTCTACCCAGGTCTTTTGTGTATCTGTATCCCTTGTCCAGGCACCTCTGCCTTTGGCAGAGGCCTTCCTCAGCCACCTCTGCTGAAGCCTCCTTATCAGTGGGAGGTGAAGAGAAAACCTGACACTCTTTCGCAGTCTGACACCAAACCAAGAAAAAAATCCAAACCTGTTGCTGTGGGACAAATTCTGACTCATAGCGACCCTATAGTATGGAGTAGAACCACCTCACAGAGTTTCCAAGGAGTGTCTGGTGCTTGATGGATTTGAACTGCCATCCTTTTCGGTTAGCAACTCCAGCAATTAACCAGTTTGCTACTAGGGTTTCTAAATCTGACATAGTACTCTATTTTTCCAATACTAGCCTTTCCTCCTTGTTCTTTCCCTGGAGTTTTGGGGCTATCTTATCAGTGAGAATGTTTCCATGCCTAAACTGATTCACCTGATCATCTGGTGCCATTACTAGTGAAATAGGAATCAGGCAGTTCTGTTTGTTCCAGTTTTCTCTTGCTTATATACACTATCAGTTAAAATGCAAACAAACAGAAGAACACTAGTTGCTATCAACTCCTACTCATGGCAACCCTTATGTACGTCAGAGTAGAACTACTCTCCATAGAGTTTTCAACAGCTAATTTTTCAGAAGTAGATCACCAGACCTTTCTTCAGAGATATCTCTGGGCAGACTTGAACCTGCAACCAACCTTTTGGTTAGCAGCTGAGCATATTAACCATTTCCCCTGCCCACTGAAGGCTTACTTTCATTTTGGCTCATTGTCTTAATTGGCTGCTCAAACGTCTGGCAGCTCAGCTCAGCTCTCTCAGCTCAGTTCAGTTTCCTCCCAAGTCTTAAAGACTTTCAGATCACATTGTTAATTTTAGAATTTCATGTGAAGTTTGATTTATATTAACTCTATATCCAGGATCCTGGACTAATGCTTCAATTTTTCATTTGTCGTTAAGTTCAGTGACAAAGTTTTGCTGTCTTTTTTGTTTCTTATATGTTACATTTGTTGGGATTGTGAAGAGAAGGAGTTTTACCACATTTAGTAACTCCATTCTTGTGAGTTTTGTCAACAGCTTAGTCTTCCAGAGACATGTGATGCTGCCTGACATCTGATTCTCATTGGCTAGAGAGAACATGGCTCACTGCCAAGTTGCTGTTTCACTTAGACAGTTTCCCCAAAGGTCCTTTTAAAGTACTGTCTAATTTAGTTTATGCTTTCTTTATGACTGTGAGTTGGATCCGACTCAGTGGCACTTGGCTTGTGACTAAGGTGGTAGAGGAATGATATTTGTCAGGAAAGGGAAGGTCTGCAAAGTCTCTCTAGATATGTTTTGTTTTTTTTCCTGATGTTATGACTCTATCTCTAGGATTTAGCTCATTGGACCAAAACCATAGTGACTAATATTGTTATCAGAGATAATGGAAAAAATCACATCCATAAAAGAAAAACAAAGTAGTATTAAAAAACAACAACAACAAAGTAAAGGAAAGCATTTTTGAAAATGAAACAATATAGTGGAGAAAAGAGGCATTTTTTTTTTTAATTGTTCAATACAGTGGCAGTCTGGATAAACTTGTACTTACAGTGTCTTTTTGCACTGGCTTTTAGAGACACATTGTAAATTTTTAAAACACGGTGTAGATGTTGGTCGAAACGGCCTTGTGTTCTGCGTTTTTCTCTAGGAGTATTATATTCTGTTTCACTTATTCAGCTTCTTTAGTGTTCTCGAAAACGTTTTGTAATTTTTTCATCTGATGAGTTTTCCTATTCCTTGATAGATTTATGGCTTAGTATTGTATAATTGGTTTTTGCTCTTGTTAGTGGAAACTTGTTTTTGTAGTTCCTTGTAACTTTTTTTTTTTTTAGTCTTTCTTCCTGGCTTAGTCTGACAGAGACTGATGATGCTGCCGTCCATTTGTTTCTGATTGGCTGTCGAGAAAATTATTCAATCTCTAATCTGCTTCCCCTTAAACTCAGCGTTTGCAGAGGCTGTTTGTTACAGAAGCTTCACCAGACTGCATGGAGTTGGGGAGTGCGGGGGATTGGAAGTGAGGCAATGCAGATAGTACTTAGTGTATCCGTGCCCCTCCAGGGCACTCTGCTTCTCTAGTAAATTGATCCACACCTGAGGAAAAGTGAGGGGCTCAGCAGTTAGATAACGGAACGGGCATCATCCTCACGCTCTAGATACAGTGAGATATTGGAATTTAAACCAAGGATGCCTCCTGTCCATAGGCTTTTAGAGAGAGGATAATCAAAATATTATCCTCTTAATGTGTTTCCACTTGTGGAAATACAGAGGATGATTAATTTGTGTTCATCAGTCTGGATTGAGTTACAGGGTATGTCAGCTGAGTCTACGGCTCTAGGCTTTGCTTACTAAACCACCCAAAGCCACACACACACACATGCACGCAGGCATGCACGCACGTCAGTGAGCACACACGCACACACAGAAACACACACACCCCGTCAGCAACGAGTTTAACCACTGGTTAGGGACCTGATTCTTGTCCTTTTAGGGTCAACCAAAAAAATTCTAGGGTGCGTAAACAGTTGAAAGAAAGTGAGTCCAGAGGCAAAATAATGAACCTAGCTGTGTCCTTAAATATTTGGGAGCTAATTAACTTGTTGGAGGTGGCTAGGGCAGCGGCAAGACCTAAAGGACAAAAGGACTCTTCTGTTATTTTTCTCCTCCTTATTCACACTCAATACAAACAAGGCCTGGCTTTTGTCACTAGGATGCTTTTCCCAGATGTATTAGAGCCTTATCAGCAGGGCTGTTGAGAAAGTGAAGATAAATTACTAGGTTGCACTCCACTTCTAGTTGCTGTTATTAATGCAGACAGTTAAGGGATGAACTGCATACCAAAAAGTTAGTGGTTCAAACCAGTCAAAAGGGCCTTATAAGACAGAATTCCCAGGCTTCCCAAAGGTTACAAACTTGAAAACTCTATAGAGTTGTTCTACTCTACAGACGCGGGGTTACCACGATAATGATAATGTTAATAATAATATTACCTAATATTTATGAAGTATTTACCACATTCTCAACACCCTTCTGAAGCATGGGTGGCACAGTGGTTAAGAGCCTGGCTGCTAACCAAAAGGTCAGAGTTTGAATCCACGAGGCACTCCTTGGAAACTATGGAGGCAGTTCTACTGTGTCCTATAAAGTCACCATGAGTTGGAATCCATTTGATGGCAACAAGGTTTCTTTTCTTTCTTTTTTTTGGTTTAAACACTTTCATAATAAGACCTGGTGTAATGTGATCACTTCCATGATGAGATCTTTATGAGCAGTCAGTCAGTTGAAAGAGAGTTTCTTTGGGGGTATGGCCTGCATCCAATTTAGGCAGACTTTCTGGCAAGGCTTGCTGGCTCTTGTATGCTCTGGATCCTGTAGCTGGCTCCTGTTCATCTGACTTCTGATTCTTGGGACTTAAGTTAGTAACTTACCTGCTGTTTTACCTGCCAATCTTGGACTTCATTGGCCTCTACAGTCTGTGAGCCTGAGGCCTCCTGTGTGACATTCTGACATGGATTCATCACCACCTCTGGCTGTGTGAATCAGGAGAAGTCTCCAGTCTCACCCCTGAATTTGGGACTTTCCAGTCTTTACAACTGCTTGAGCCATTTCCTTTACATAAATTTTCCTCTTTATGTAATTTAAACATACGCTGCACTGGTTTTGCTTCTCTGGAGAACCTAACCTAAGATAATTGTTATCACCTCCCTTCCTCATTTCACTGATTAGGAGATTATAGCATGAAAGGACTCAGATACTTGCAAGGCTACACTGAAATGGGGGGTGGGGGGTGGAGAAGCATTCAGGCACCCTGATTTTAAAAGGGAAATTAAAATAGCCAGGATTTCATCCTTTTTGTAAAATTGACTTTTTACTTGTCTTTCCTCCTGTTTTAAAAATTTCTGGCTTCCTTAGCCTATGCACTGGCCCAGGAAGTCAAGAATTAACTGACAGGAGCTACTGAGATAGCAATCTTTGTAGTGTCACTGCTTTTGGAGGTACATCAAATCAAGTGGAGATGCTGTATACAGGTGCCAGCCAGCTCAGGTGCCAGATTCAGCCTGAATGTCTGGACTTCAGCTTTTGATGTGTACAGATGACACCTGAGGCCTCTTCCAACCCCTGAGGCCTGCTACTCTCAGATAAGGGTTGCTCCCAACTGCTCATGCTCCAGACTGTTTCCCCCTTGTGCTGGGGCTGCACATAATTTCCCCTTTAAAACCCCTAGTTATGCCCGATCAAGTCCGACAGGCTGGGAGGATGAACATGCTGTCTGTCCCCCGTGTTTATTTGCCCATGAACATGGTTAGTATTAAATAAAGGCTTTGGTCACTCCCCCAAATACCTGTTTCAGAGATTGACTTTTTGGGGCAGATAATGAGAATTCAGAAGCTTTGTCCAGTAACAACATCACTAAGAAAAGGCTATGTCATTAGCAAAAGATGGATCCAGAATTCAAACCCATGCAGTCTAACTCCAGAGTGGCATGCCAAAGGGACAATTTGCTATGCTGTGGCCCAGAAGAACACTTACACTATGATGCCCCTTACAGACACAGAGCCACTTGTTAAATTATCTATTTAATTTTCCTAAGGAAATAATTTCTTATGGGTCCACATACATACACCTTCAACTGACGTTATGGGATTTCACCTGCAAACATTGCACACATCTGTTTCCCTGAGACACATCTTGAATGGAAATTTGCATTGTTGCAACTGGCTACGTCCTTCTTTGTAGACTCTTCCGGGGCATACAAAGGCTCTTCTTTACCTCTTTGTTCCTCATACCTGATACAATTTTCTACTGATGCAGACATTCTTGCATGAATAAACACTACTCGTTAGAAAAAACCCAAACCCAACCCAGTGCCATCGGGTTGATGCCAACTCATAGAGACCCCATAGGACAGGCTAGAACTGCCCCATAGAGTTTCCGAGGAGTGCTTGGCAGATTTGAACTGCTGACCTTTCAGTTAACACCTAGCAGTTAACTACTATGCTTCCTGGTCAAGTCCAGTATAATTTGTCTGCACATTATTTAAAAGGATGATATACTTTGAAGGCTTCATGATCGGCTAAAGAATCTGAAATTTTATGAAGTCTGACTTACTCAGAAGTCCTTCAAGGCTAACAAAAACTTTGCAGCTTTATTAGAAACCAAAGGAATGTTTCTGAAATGAGAGTATGACTAAACGAAGCCAATGAATGGGGTTTGTACCCAACCTCTGAAGTTCCAAAACAGAGCTTAATTTACTTTATCTATGGACTGGAATTGTTTTCTGAAAGCTTCATTCTGCGGGGAAGAGAATGTGAGTGTCAATAGTGCACTTCCATCTTCGTTTACCTAAGAGCCACAGAATCAATGAGTTCATTTACAGCTCATTGGATCTTCTGTTTCTCTGTGAGGTACCATGGTCATTATTTTAGTTCCATCAGGTGAAAGGTTGGGAAAAAAACCACTTTGATGGGAAATGAGAGCGAGAGATTAATAACAATACTTAAAAGGACTGAAAAGAGGGCTTAAAGGCTCAACTAATACTGAAAATTGTGTTTGCAGACTTGACCCTGGGGGGCTGTCAAGGCCTGGAACACAGAGAAAAAGAAGACTTCTGAAATTCTACTCAGTGATGTGAATGACAGTTTCATATACAAATTGCTCTGAACTGAGATTTTTTTAAGGCCATTCGCCTTGATCTACAAGACTATATTTAGACAATTAAAAGAGAAAAATATGGTGATTTATATGTCATCTCACTCAGTTCCTTGACAGGCATTAGAATCCTTTCTTTCTAAAGAAACAGAAATATAAATATCAGACAAGGTACACATAATTTTACAGAATTGAAGTATTAGTTTTTGAAATCTTTTATTTGCATTTAATCTATGGTAGGTGATTTCCTATATCATTGAATAGCCTTATAAAATAATTTCTTTAGTGATTATATAAACATCATTAAACACTTTAAATGGAAATAGTATTTATTTAAACATTTTCTTATTTGTTGGCATTTAGGGAGATTAATTGAAAGATTATATGTAGAACAGGAAACCCTGATCTGCTAACCAAAAAGTCAGCAGTTCAGATTTCCCCAGTGCTCCTTAGAAACTCTATGGAGCCATTCTACTCTATCCTATGAGTCAGAATGGACTCAGTGGCAATAGGTCTGGTATGTGTAGAGCATTTAACCCCCAGTCCTCTTCTACCCTGTCCAGTATTACACAGGAAGCCCAGTATCTCCTCGACAAGCTTGAAGTTTTCTGTGTAGAGAAATTGAATGGAAACAAAGAAAATAACTATATTTTATGACCTTTACAGTCTCTGATGAAGTAGTTGGACCTTGAAAGATTAGTCCCAAGTTCCCATCAAAATCCATCTGATTTCTTTGAACCCATGACTTTTTTTTTTTAGTTCTTCACTGTTAAATGTGAACCAATATCAAAGAACAGAAAAGATTTTAGGAGAGCTTGAGTGGTGGAGAAGTAAAGAGCAAACAAACAAAAAATACCTTACAGAAAACATGTAATTTGGAGTTCCAAAGTAGCTTTAAAATATGACATAAAGCCAAACTGAATTGTAATCAGTGGTTTTACAAAGACTACAAAAAAACTGTCTCTTTACAAAATTAAAATCACCAGTAATATTTTTCCTTAGGTAGAAGAACAAAACTGAAGCCCTTTGCAAAATTAACAATGTGATGAAATGATAGCTACAATGTAATAAATCAATTCTAATTTTTTAAAAACTATTTATTGAATTTAAAATGTAATGGGTATTTTGAATAGCATTTGCTTTAACCTACAGATTATACCCCCATCTAAGTTCATAATGCATCTCTTCATTAATTTATAATTTGTTGTTTTCCTTTCAGTAAAATACTTAAAATAATTCTATTAATCTCATTCTTTGATATTTTCTGTTGTTCTTAATGGAGTTGCCCTCACCCTAGCAAAGCTTTGGGTATTACTTAACGGGTTAGTCTGCTAGAGACAAATGATGCTGCCTTTCTACCTTTGCCTTATTAGCTGGAAATGAAAGCATTAATCGTATATCATGGTCTCTTGTAAGTGTGGTTTATGCAAAGATTTGTCATCACGCTTCCTCTTCAGCTGAAATTCTAGTCTAGTAACCACTTCCTATTCCTGACCAGCTCTTCCCTTCCTACAAGTACTAAGTGTGTCATTCATTTTTCCATTGTTCTTAATTAAATTTTAGATAGCAGTATTTACTTAGTCAATCATCTGATGTTCTTGACATATGATATTGCTGAAAATAATCAAAACTCAAATAAATTGAAATATAAGGTTTATGCTGAGTATTCTATATGCACATGAGTATACCATTCTGAATCTTAAAAAATCAAATGGCTTTGACGGAGCTCACAGAGAGGAGCCTCACTGGCAACACAAGAATAAAAAGAGGTGCATCATGAGATCTCCACTAAAAGACCTCAATTGATGGTCCAGCGGTTTTGAGGTTCCTCTGAGAGCATGGCCCCCGGCCCTGATGCTGCCCGTTCCCATAAATTATAACAAAGGTCCACTCTTTGGACAGCAATGGAATGGACTTGGCAATGCAGAGTAACCATATATTGGAAGCACTTTATGGTTCTATACACCTATAGGATATCATCTTGCTGACCTCTGGCTGGAGGAAGGGGAGTGGACGGAGAGGAGGGGAAAGGAGGTTGTTGGGAGGATGAGACAGGTATGGAGCAGAGAGGAATAGTGTGCAGTCACCGGACAGGGAGAGCAGTGGAAGCTGCATATAGGGGGGCATGTAAATTTACATGTGAATGTACATTTTCACTCAGTTATGTTAAATAAAAATAAAAAAAAATCAAATGGCTTGAAGTAGGCTGTTACAACAAGGTTTATAAGCAAAAGAGGAGGGAGAATAGGCAAACAATCATTGGCTAATTTTTACACGATTAATTGAACTTTATCTTCTGGCTTTTTACCAAGATCAGCTAACATAAGTTTAAAAGGTGGTCTCTGGACTGGTAGCTGAGCATTTATCTACCAAGTATGTAGCTACCAGGTAAGTAGGTGAGTCATTCACCTGCAGCCTTTTAGAATTTAAATTAAGGAAGGCTAGAGTTCTTTTAAATTAAATCACAAGGAATTATTTTTTAATTGCTGTTGAGTTGCTTCTGGTAGAAAATAAATAAACCAGAAAAAAAAAACCAACAAAAAAAACAAAAAAAAAAAAAACAAAAAAAACCCAATGCTTTTAAAGTTTGGGTTAGAATATTTTTTTAATGGTTACTATTTGGTTTTGTGGATTAAAAACCAAAGAATCTTAAAATCAAAGATGCCTGTTATTCATTTTTTCTCTTTCACAATATGAAGAGCATCAAAAACCAAAACCTTTCTTAAAAATCATACACTTGTGCTCATCCAAAAGCTTAACAAAAAGAGTAAAAAGCCTACCTGTAGACTGGGAAAGAATTTTGGGTTACCATGAATCTGATGGGCATACAATCTCTGTAATCTACAATAACAATAACAATAACCCAATTAAACAAAAAACAAAGGATATGAACAGGCACTTCACCAAAGAAGACATCCAGGGTGCTAACAGACACATGAAGAGATAGTTGCAATCTTTGGCTATCAGAGACATCCACATTAAAACTACAATGAGATACCATCTCAACCCAACAAGGCTGGCATTAATCAAAAAAACACAGAATAACAAATGTTAGAGAGGTTGTGGAGAGACTGCAATTCTTCTACACTGCTGGTGGGAATATAAATTGGTACAATGACTTTGGAAATCGATTTGGAGTTTTCTTAAAAAGCTAGAAATACAAATAGCATATGATCCAGTAATCCCACTGCTTGGAATATATCCTACAGAAATAAGAGCTGTCACATGAATAGATACATGCATACAAATGTTTATTGCAGAACTGTCCACAATAGGAAAAAGGTGGAATTAACCTAGGTGCCCACCAACAGGTGAATGAATAAACAAACTACATTATATTCATACAATGGAATGTCAAGCAATGATAAAGAACAACAATAATTTTGGGATGTATTTGACAACATAGAGTCATTTGAAAGACATTATGCTGAGTGAAATTAGTCAGTGTATAAGACCACTGTTATAAGAAATTAAGAAAAGGTTTAAGCACAGAAGAAAATAATCTTTGATGGTTACAAGGAAGGGAGGGAGGGGGGCAGAGAGATGTTCATAGATTAGACAGTAGATAGGAATTTAGTTATGTCAAGGGAGTGACAGCACACTCCCTTGGGAGATTAACATTGCTTGGATTAACAAATCTAAGAGGTTTTCTAAATACAATCCAACATTTTGAAGGATAGAGTAGCAAGAATAGGGCTCTGGAGACCATCATTTCAGGGGACATCTAGGCTAACTGGCATAACTAAGCTTTGTTTTAAGAAAATGTTCTGCATACCATTTTGGTGAGTGATGTATGCAATCTTAAAAGCTAGCAAGCAGCTGTTTAGCATCAGTTGGTCCCAATATCTACCTGAAACAAAAGAAAATGAAGCACGTCAAAGACATGAGAAAATATGAGCCCAGGAGACAGAAGGTACTCTATGATGTGAGATACATCAGCATGGGACCAGAAGAACTAGATAATGCCTATCTACCCCTAGTAAATGACCTGATGGAAAACACAGTGTGAAGTTTCTGAAGTAATGGGAGAAAAATGGGCATGCAGAACTAGAACTCTGTTAAAAGACCACACTTGATAGTCGTCAGAGAGCTCCCTGGTGACATGATCTCTGGACTCTGTTAGTTCAGAGCTTGGAGCAGTGCCAAAGCTAGCTCTTTGGACAAAAATTGGACTGGACTGTGGGACACGGAGTGATATTGGCTTGAAATGTGCTTCTTGGCTTGGATGTACACATGAGGCTGTCTGAGCAGCTGTTGCCCAGAAGTGAGATGGGAGGGTGGAGGGGGACAAGAGGCGGTTCAGTGGTTGTGGGAAGTGCAGGCTGGAGGATCGGAGCTTACTCTTGCAGGGTGGGGAGAGCAGCTAGAGTTGTGTAGCAATGTGGGTGTGGAGTTTTATACGGCAAATTGACCTGGATTGTAAACTATCACTTAAAGCACAACAAAATATTAAAAACAGAGAAACACACACACAAAAAAATCAAATCTGTGGCTGCTGAATCAGTTCTGACTCATAGGAACCCTATAGGACAGAGTAGAACTGCCCCACAGAATTTTCAAGGAGCACCCAGTGGATTCACACTACTGACCGTAAGAACAAAAGAAGGAACTATTTACTTGCAAGTCAGGCTATCAAAATAGCATAAATAAATACTCCCAACTATAAAGGCAACTTTTAGTAGGGCACTGGCATTCCTCAGGATACTTTCTGGGAATATGAATCCAATATATTAGTAGCTACCTTAGAAGAGTTTTCCCAGAAGAAAAAAAATAGTAGACTCATGGCAGCTGGTCCAGTAAGCAACTGGTAAATGGAGAAAGGATTGTGGTTGTCAAGGATTTCATTTTACGTGACTCCACAGTCAATACCCGTGGAAGCCAGAAGTCAAAAGACACAGTGCACTGGGAACATCTGCCACAAAGACCTCTTTAAGGTGTTTAAAAATAAAGGTGTTGCCTTGAAGACTAACACGCACCTGACCCAAGCCGTGGTATTTTCAATTGCATCATATGCGTGAAAACCTGGAAAATGAACAAAGAAGACAAGAAGAATTAACACCTTTGGATTGTGGTGTTGGAGAAAAGTGTTGACTGTACCACTGCCTGCTGAAAGAACAAACACATCTGTTCTGAAGGAAGTACAACCAGAGTGCTCCCCAGAAGCAAAGATGGTGAGACTGTATCTTACATACTTTGGACATGTCAGGACAGATCAGTCCTTGGAGAAAGACATCGTGCTTGGTAGAGTGGAGGGAAGGTCAGCAAAAAAGAGAAAGACCCTCAACAAGATAGTTTGACACAGTGGCTGGAACAATGGGTTTAAGTATAAAAACAATTATGGGCGTGGTGCAGGACCAGACAGTGTTTCATTCTGTTGTGCATAGGTTTGCTATGAGTTGGAAAGAACTCAACAGCACCTAGCAACAACAACAGACCTGTAGCAATAAGAAAGATCTGAAATTGTGCAGCATGATAGTGAGGACTGTGTCCAGCACTGGGCCAGACACACTGTGTTAGGGCCACTGTCCCAATGTCAGAAAGAGGATGAGCTTGAACTATATTAACCAGGAGACTGAGTGTGCAGAGCTCACATGTGAACACGGACTGGAACTGTGCTGACTTCCAGTTTAGTAACAGTTCCTTAAGCCCTATGGGATATGCTGGGCCATCACTGAGAGCACAGTTACCTTTTCTAGAACAGAGAGTAAACAGAACCTGGTCTGAGTTAGCCATGCTGTCTTCCCCAGTCTCCAGTAGTACAGCTGAAAAATCACCTCTAATTTGCTCTGTATTACTGAAGTTTCTACATGTGAAGGCTGATATTTTGAGCTGTGTTAGTTTCTACCACTACTAAGTCAAGGGCATTATGTAGTAATAATTTGAGTGTAAGAAACAATTACGGAGCAACATGAGCAACGCCACCAAAAATGGCAGAGTGGGTAACTCCAGGGCTCCACACTTCCAGAATCAACTTCTCAAGAATTCTATACCCAGTCAAAAACTTACAACATCCCAGGGAACAGGTAGTGAAGAAAGAAGCTGCTCTATTGTGGTGATTATAGAGATTTTTTAAGCTGCTTGCTTACATCTTCCATGCCCCAGATCAAATGAAGCCATTAAGATAGGAGCCCACGTCCTTCGTGTAGGTTGCTAGTGCATGAGCATGTGTATCTTATTCTCAAAAAAATTGTGATTGTGTGTTGTGATATTTCTGGCATCTTCATAAAGTAAATAACACAAAGGCTTCTTGTTATTACTTTCACCAAACCTCGTTCATTTCTAGGACTGAGGTGCTTCTGAAAGGGGCAGCATGAGAAAGAAATTGTAGTGATAGTAAGAAGACAGAGTTGTAGAGGTCTACTTTCCTGGGTGACTGTAGCAGTGTTTCTATATAGTTTACAAAGTTGCCTTTCACAGACTTCAGTGATTCTGTGATGTGATTTATGATCTGTTCCCTTCTTCTGCCTCCTATTCTCCACATTCTATGAAGTTTAAAATTAACTTGTGTTTTTCATAGAGAAGCCAAATAACAAACTGTGGAGCTTGCTGTTGCTGTTGTTGTTAGGTGCCATTGAGTCAGTTCCATAGTGACCCTATGAACAACAGAACAAAGCACTGCCCAGTCTTGTGCCGTATCCACAATCTTTTTTATGCTTGAGCCTATTGTTGTGGTCACTGCATCAATCCATCTTGTCCAGGGTCCTCCTCTTTTCTGCTGATCCTCTGCTCTACCAAGCATGATGTCCTTCTCCAGGGACAGACCCCTCCTGAAAACGTATGTAGCATGTAAGCCACAGTCTTGTCATCTTTGCTTCCAAGGAACACTCTGGTTGTACTCCTTCTAAAACAAATCTGTTTGTTCTTTTGGCAATTTATGGTGCATTCAACATTCTCATCCAACACTACAGCTCAGAGGCATTAATTCTTCTGCCTTCTTTGTTCATTGTCCAGCTTTCACACGCATATGATGGGATTAAAAATACCATGACTCGGGTCAGGCCTATCTTAGTCTTCAAGGTGATATCCTTACTTTTCAACACTTGGAAGAGGTCCTTGGCAGCAGATTTTCCCAATGCAATACATCTTTTGATTTCTCAACTGTTGCTTCCACGGGCATTGATTATAGAACCAAGAAAAATGAAATCCATGACAACCTCAATACTTCCTCCGTTTATGGTGATGATGTTTACTGGTCCAGTTGTGAGGATTTTTGTTTTCTTGATGTTGAGGTGCAATTCATTTTGAAGGTTGTGGTCTTTGATCTTCCTCAGTAAGTGTTCCAAAACTTCTTTACTTCCAGCAAGTAAGGTGGTGTCATTTGTGTAATGCAGGTTGTTAACGAGTCACCCTATAATCCTGATGCCTCATTTCATCATATAGTCCAGATTCTCAGATTAATTGCTCGGCATATAGACTGAAAAGGTATGGTGAAAGGATGCAACCCTGAAGCACAGCTTTCCTGACTTTAAACCATGCAGTGTTTCCTTGTTCTGTTCATAACGACTGCCTCTTGACAGATATAGAGATTCCTTAAAGGCACAATTAAGTGTTCTGGAATTCCCATTTTACACAACATTAGCCACAGTTTGTTATGATCCACACAGCCAAATGCTTTTGCGTAGTCAATAAAACACAGGCAAACATCTTTCTGGTATTCTCTGCTTTCAGCCAAGATCTGTCTGACACCAGCAATGGAATCCCTGGTTCAGTTCTTTCAGCTTGAAAAATGCAGAACATGTTTTTCCCTTTTGGTTTTCCATTTCCAGCTCTTTGCACATGTCATTATAATACTTGATTTTGTCTTCTCCAGCTGACCTTTGAAGTCTTTTGTGTAGGTCTCTTACTTTGCTATTCCTTCCTTTTGCTTTAGCTGCTTGACATTCAAGAGCAAGTTTCAGAGTCTCTTTTGACACCCGGTTTGGCCTTTTCTTTCTTTCCTGTATTGTTAATGGCTCTTGTAGACTCATTCTAATTTTCTTCAGTTTCAGTTTGAATTTGCACACGAGTAATTGATGGTCTGTGCCATAATCAGCACCTGTCTTGTTCTAACTGCTGACATGGACATTTTCCATCATCTTTTCCCATAGACATAGTTGATTTCATTCCCTCGTATTATATCTGGTGAGGTCCATGTGTACAGTTGCCATTTGTGTTGGTTAAAAAAGGTATTTGCAATGAAGAAGTAGTTAGTTTTGCAAAACTCTGCCCCGTGATCTTTGACATTATTTCTATCACCAAGGCTGTGTTTTCCAATTACTGATTCCACTTTTGCATTCCAGTCACCAGTTATTATCAATGCATCTTAATTGCTTGTTCGATCAATTTCAGACTGTAGAAGCTGGTAAAAATATTCAACCTCTTCATTTTGGGCCTTAGTGGTTGGTGCATAAATTTGAATAGTGGTTGTATTAACTGTCTTTCTTTGTAAACATACATATATTAACCTATTACTGACAGCATGATACTTCAGGACAGATCTTGAAGTGTTCTTTTTGATGATGAGCGCAACACTGTTCCTCTTCAAGCTTTTGTTCCCAGCATAGTAGACTATATGCTTGTTGAATTCGAAATGGCCAAATACCACTCCATTTCAGTTCACTAATATGTAGGACATTCACATTTATGCATTCTATTTCATTTTTGATGATTCCGATTTTGCTAGATTCATACTTTGTATGCTCCGTGTTCTGATTATTAATGGATGTTTGCAGCTATTTCTTCTCATTTTGAGTGGTGCCACATCAGCAAATGAAGATCCTGAAGGTTTACTCCATTCACAACATTAAGGTGACCTCTACTTTGAGGAGACAGCTCTTCCCCAGTCGTTTTCCAAATACTTTCCAATGTGGCAGGCTCATTTTCTGGCACTATATCTGATGATGTTCTGCTACTATTCATAAGGTTTTCTATGGCTAATTCTTTTCAGAAGTAGACTGTGAGTCCTTCTTCCTAGTCTGTCTGAGTCTGGAAGGCTTGGAGCGAGACAACCAGACAACGGGGGCCTGACTTGTAACTGAAACCAGGATGGTGCCAGTGGACCTTGAAACAAGACTCACAGGAGGTCAGCCTGCAGTTCTGGAAGGGGAAGTGACGTTCTTCAAAGTTGTCAAGCTTAAGCCCTGACCTATAAAACTCTCTAGTCAGTCTACAATGGACAGGCAGATTTTGGGAGAAGCCCATTCCCCTCTGTCCTTTGTATGCTGGTGATACAATAAAACCCTCTTGCTGCTCACCTCGCCCAACTCAATATTGGCTTTGTGGCAGGTGACTTGAATCCATGTTTTACATTAACACTTCTGTGTGGCATTTGCTGAAATTATTTAAAGGCAAAAGTATTTTCCACAGCAAATGCGGTAAGAAAAAACAGGACAATCAATAGAAAGAAAAGTTTGAGGTGGAAGAGGTTGGGAAAAGAAGAAATGTGGTGAAATAAGGGCTTCCAACATTCTCACATATACGGGGGAGTTAAGAAGACCATGTACATCTGCAGGGCTGGAAACATGTCCAGAACTTGTTTTGGAGTGTAAGGCTAGAGGCAACTGGAATAACAAAACAAGCATGAGATTTAAAAAAGTACAGCAAATGACTGAGGAGAGACCCCAAGGTGGGAAAGACACTCCTTGAGAATCCCAAACCCACTGCCATCAAGTTAATTCTGGCTCCTAGTGACCCTATAGGACAGAATAGAATGGCCTCATAGAGTTTCCAAGGAGTACCTGGTGGATTTGAACTGCTGAACTTCTGGTTAGCAGCTTAGTGCTTAACCACTACACCACCAGAAGAAACTAAAAATGAGCTGGGATGTCTATACTAAACAGACAAATTAGTCCTTGAATAAAAAAAAATTGTTATAAGTGATAGAGAAGTTCATTTTTTATTGATAAAAAAGGGAAATTTATCAATAAAGTATAACAATTATGAACATATACATGTTAAACATCATACAAGGTCCAACAATTAATTCCTTAAACTTAATTGTTTCCAAGTGCTGCATATATCGTTCCTGAATATCACTACAGTCATCTTCAAAGTACTTCCCTTGGGAAGCCATGCACCAGTGCCAGAACTTAGTCCACCTTTCAAAGCAATTTTGGAACTCTTTCTGGAATGGCCATTGTGCATGGTGGCACAGTGGCAAGTTTGTAAATTTAATTCTATAGTTCTCTGTGAGGGAGTTTTTAGCCAGTAAACAAATAACTGTATTAGAACACTCTATGTACTCACCTAACGTGTCCCCCAATAACTTTTTTCTTTACTTGAAGTAAAGGAAATATTGAAAGAGACATTTTGATGACATTGAGGACATCAAGGGTAGTATGATGACAGCTCAGTTGGCCATTCCAGAAAAAGAGTTCCCATATTGCTTTGAAGGGTGGACTAGGTGCTGGGGTCAGTGCAAGCTACCCAAGGGGAGTACTCCAAGAGTGATGACAGTGATATTCAGCAATGACGCACATAAGCACTCTTTCTAGGATAGTTCACTAACTTAATTGTCAGACGTCCTAAAAAAACTCAGTGCCATTGAGTCAGTTCTGACTCATAGCAACCCTATTGGACAGAATAGAACTGCTCTATAATGTTTCCAAGGAACTGCTGGCAGATATGAACTGCCAACATTTTGCTTAGCAGATGTAGCACTCCACTACCTCAGGGTTTCTTCAGACCTCTTTCTTCAGTCTCAAAATATATAAAGGAATCATTGACAGAATGGGAGAAATAGACACTTCCACAATAATAGTTGGACATTTCAATACCTCACTTTCTATAATAGATCTAGATAAAAGATCAGTAAGGAAATGGAGAACTTGAACAACACTTGAAACCTACTGAACCCAACAGATAGATACAGAACACTCTGTTCAACAACAGCAGAACATACATGTTTCTCAACTGTGTATGAAATAGTCTCTAAGATAGGCCACATGTTAGACCATAAAACAAGTCTCAATAAAATTGAGGAGACTGAAATTCTCCAATCTCAAATAATGCAGCTAAAAATCAATGAAGAAGGAAAACTGGAAAATTCACACGTATGTGGAAATCAAAAACAACAAAAAGCTCTCTGTAACAACCATTGCGCTAAAGAAAAAATCAAAAACAAAGTGAGAAAGTACTTTGTGGAGAATGTAAACAAAACTACAATACACCAACTTATGGGATGCAAAGACAGTAGGGCCTAGAGGGAGATTGATAGCTATCAGCACTATTTAAACGAAATAAAAGGCCTCAAACCAATAACTTAACTTCTTGTCTTAAGGAACTAGAAAAGGAAGAGTAAACTAAACCCAAATCTAATGAAATGAAAGAAATAACAATTGTACTAAATAAAATAGAGAAAAGTGGAGAGAATGAAAGAAGCCACAAGTTGATCCTTTGAAAATATCAATAAACTTGACAAATCTTTAGATAGGTTAACAGAGAAAGAGAAAGAGAATTCTAATAGCTAAAATTGAAAATGAAAACGACAGAAATAGAACCAACCTTACAGAAATAAAGAGCCCTGGTGGCTTAAGTGGTTTAGAGCTTGGCTGTTCACCAAAAGGCCAGCAGTTCAAATTCACTAGCTACTCTTTAGAAACCTTATGGTGCAGTTCTACTTGGTCCTGTAGGGTTGCTGTAAGTCTGAATCAACCTGATGGCAACGGGTTTGATTTCTACAGCAATAATAAGTATAGTGTAAGAGAATGATGTGGACAAAAGCATGTCAACAAATTAGATAACAGATTTAATTTAAAAAAAATTCCTAAAACATATAGACCAGCAGAATTGACTCAGGAAGAAATAGAAAATCTGAACAGACCTGTAATAAAAACATTGAGTCAGTAATCAAAAGCTTCTCAACAAAAAAAAGCCCAGGACTAAACAGCTTCAGTGATAAATTCCACCAAACATATAAAGAAGAGTTAACACCAGTCCTTCTCAAATTCTTCCAGAAAACACAAGAAGAGGGAAAACTGGCAACTCATTCTATGAAACTAGCATTAATGTGACACCAAATCCAAATGAAGACATCACAAGAAAATGAAACTGTTGACCAGTATCCGTTATGAATACAGATATAGCTAACAAAAATGCAAGTCTATTACAATGATTACATGAGACACTACATTTGGAGCTGCTGTTTGGTGACAGGAAAATAATCAGTACATGATGATGTGATTTTTCCACAAATTGTCTCATGACCACCAGCAGGTGGAATCACAGACTTTTTCACAGTTTCCTTCTCTCCCACCACAGGTTCACTTGCATCACTGGCAGGGAGAGTCCAGCATCATAGCCATTTCCTTCCCTTTGAAAACTGACCAGGGACTTCCCACAGATGCCTGAAAAATATCAGGAATCCCTCTCTGCAAAAACACTGTAAAAACTTAGATCCTCACTCCCTAATCTGCTCCACAACTATAAAATTTGACTTCCTACCCCTCCATGCAACTGTATCTTGTTTGTTTCCTTAACAAGAGGTTGTCAGCTGTTCCTCTTAACCTCAAATTCAGTCATTTTGCACACTCTGCACATTCTACTGGAGATTGAGCTCAGACCTTCTTAGCAAGTATATCTGCTGGAAACAAGTGATGTTGCTTCACTCTCTATCCCCATTGGCTGAAGACAAATTCCATGACAGGATGGGGGTTTCCGGTAATGCTTTGCTTTCTTAAAATGCCTCTATGCAAAAAGTTGGAGTGCCTTCCCAAAATGGAATTAACCTAAACAGAGACTGAGGAAAAGATTTTTGATTTGAGTGCTGAACCTCTGTATGCTACATCTGAAAAGAGATAAACTGACCTTTTAAAAGGAAAAAAGACCCATCCTTTCCTTTATCAAAAATGACATTTTTCTAGTGCAATTAAGGTATACCGAAAGTGTCCTATAAATCCAAACTCTCCATTCTAATTGCCACTTTCTGGCTTGTATCAACACCTTCTGTCAGGTGCCTTCAAGCTGATTCTGACTCATAACTACCCTGTGTATAAAAGAACAAAACATTAACTGGTCCCAAGCCATCTTCACAACAGTGCGTTTGAACCCTTCCATACAGCCACTATGCCAATCTAACTATTTGACAGCTCTCTTCTATACCTAGATTACCATAAAAAGTTTTCCTGGTTGATTTCCCTTTGTAGTTACAGCCACACAATTCTTTTGCCTCTGTTGATATGGTTTTATTCTGCATATTGCCTTTAATTTCTTAAGGAGGATCTTTTGCTCACATAAGGCAGGACTTCTAATAGTAGCTTCTTGCTCACGGTCATTTCCTTTGCACTAAATTCTGGAAGGGACTTTCCAATGATGCCTGAAAAAGAACAAGTATCCTGATTCTAGCATTCAACATCCATTCAAATCATGCTTCAGACTAAAAAGATGAGATTTCTTGGCAATCCATTGGCCATAACTTGTTTCTTTCCACCATCTCTGGGTATCAAGTTTTCCTTCATCACATGACTCATAACCTACGTCTTTCTCACCTTCTCACAGAAGCATGGAATGAAACTAATGCTAGAATCATTGTAATAGCATTACTTTATGGAGACAAGTAATGTCACTACACTCATTGGTTGTGGAGGAAGAAAATTTGTAAGTGGTAGATATTTTCAAAAAGTGCCTTCCTCTAGCAAATTGGCCTGCTTCATCCTATAGGGCATATCTAGGACTCAGGAAGAGAGGCATGTTAGTTTGCTAGTAACACAAATATTACAAATGGGTGGCTTTAATGAACAGATATTTATTTTTTCACACTTTCGGAGACCAGAAGCCCAAATTCAGGGCAGTGGCTCTAGCGGAAGGCTTTCTCTGTCTACTCTGAAGGAAATTCTTGCTTCACCTTCCGTTCCTGGATTCCTTGGAGGTCTTCATGTGGCATGATATCTATCTTTTCCCATCTATGTTTCCTTCCTTCTGTGCCCAATCCGCTCCTTTTTTATCTCAAAAGTGATTGGTTTAAGACATATCCTGTGCATTTTAGTATGCCTTCACTAACATAACAAAAATCTTATTACCGGATGGGATTATATCAACACGTTTAGGGGTTAGACTTTACAATACATATTTTGGGGAGACACAACTCAACCCTTAAAAAGAGGCAATCTAAATCTAGAGTCTGAGGACTAAGTTACTGGATGCCACCTCTGAAAGAAAAGACAGTTCTAAACACCTCCATGTTTTCCTTTCCTATTCATCCAGTAGTAGTATCTCAGGCATATTTGAGAAGACACAAAGAATTCAGTAATACCAGTTCTCTTGCTCAAGTAGTTCATGATTTTTCCATTTCACCTATTTCTCTGACTTAGATCCTCCTTCCCATCCACTTCAAGTCTCACTTCTGCAAATGAACTACATGTTCAAGTTTACTGTAAGTACTTCAGCCTATATGAAAACCTCCCTTCTTTAATTGCATCATTTTAAAATTAATACTCATTTGAATTTTTATTATAATTTATACATGTCTTTATTTGGAAAGCCTAGTGGCTTAGTGGTTAAGTGCTACGGCTGCTAACCAACAGGTCAACGGTTCAAATCTACCAGACACTTCTTGGAAACTCTGTGGGACAGTACTACTCTGACCTAGAGGGCTGCTAGGAACTGGAATTGCCTTGATGGCAACGGGTTTGGTTTATATATTCATTCATTCATTTATCTACTTATTTATTGTCTATCTACCTATTCATTTATTTATTTTTGGTATATCAAAATGTATTACCTTCCAGTGAATTCTGACTCTCAGTGATTCTATAGGACAGAGTAGAACTGCCCCCAGAGTGTTTCTAAGGCTGTAAATCTCTATGGAAGAAGACTGCCATGTCTTTCTCTTGAGAAGTGGCTGGCGGGTTCAAACCACTGGCCCTGTCAGTTGCCAGCAGAGTGCTTTAACCGTCGCACTATCAGGACAACTTCTTAATACATATTTTTTGTTAATTCCACAATTATTAACGATTAGTTATTACAAAACAGGCATTATTCTAGAAACTGCAGAGACAACAATGTACAAAGGAATGTCTGGGATTTTTTGTTTTGGTTTCTTCATTTGTACACATTTTTATTTCAATAAAATAGTACAGTTTCTTCACATAATTTGGATTATTTCCTATCACAGTATTACTGGAACATAGTCTGATTTCGCTCAAGTTGCTGAATTTTTATTGTCCTTTTCTAACCAGTTATTCTGATATAAAGGTAAGGCTATGAGAGAGGGGTTCATATCTGCTTACTTGTTTGTTTCAAGTAGCTTCCAGTGACTGGCCTCAGCAGTGCAGTATTCTGGTTTCCTAAACCAATGAATCAAACCAGTTGCCATTGATTTGATTCCAATTCATGGTGATTCCATGGACTTCAGAGTACAGTTGTGCTCCTTTGGGTTTTTATGGCTGTAACTATTTGGAAGCAGATCCCAATGTCTTCGTTCTGAGGTAACTGACTAGATTCAAACCACCAGCTTCTAGGTTAGCAGGTGAACACAGCCATTTGTAACACCCACAGACTCCTAGAGTTGCTGTAACAAACTGTCACAAACTCAGTGGCTTAAAACAATGGAAATTTATTCTGTCACACTTCTGAAGGCTAGAAATCATCAAAGTATCTGTAGGACTGTGCTCTTTCTGAGGGGACTACTGCAGGATCGATTCCATGGCTCTCTCTTAGCTTCTGGTGATTGCCGGCAATCTCTGGCGTTCTTTGGCTTGTGTCTGGCTTCTATCTGCCACTGTCTTTGTGTCTCTGCGCTTCTTTTCCTCTTCTTATAAGGATACCAAAGGATATTTGATTTAGAACTCACTTTAATTCAGTATGACCTCCTTGTAACTAATGCTGTCTGCAAACACTGTATTTCAAAAATAAGTTCACATTTGGTTGTTCTGGGTGGACCTGAATTTTAGGAGGCACTGTTTAACCCAGTACAAGTCCTAACACTTTAAAATAGCTTGTGTTCTTCCTTATTTTATAATTTTAATTGATCCTATTCCATGAATTAATGTAATTTATTAGTTAATCACTAGTGAGCAGGGGAAAAAAAACCCAAAGAGAGGGAGAGTGAGAGAGAACCTACATTATTAAATATGAGAGGTTTATAGATATTTATTTCTGTCTTTCCTGGATTTGCTGTCAGTGCCTTTCTAGTTCTATATAGTAAGTAAAACCAATCTGCCGTGTGCTTTGGAAGACTTAAAAGTGACATTGTATAGGAATTAGTTCTACTTTGGGTGAAAGATTAAGAAAATTTTTGCGTGAAATGAAACTGGAGCATATATTAGAGGCAATCAAAAAAATTAAAAATATAATTCATAGTTATTTTTCAATTTTATTTATCTTATTTTCTTCAGGAATTTAGGCAGTTTTATTTCACACAAAATCACTTAACATTATTTTAGAGTGTTTTGATATGTAATTTTGTCTGATTTTTCTCTTAGATTCCTTTAAATATCTCTGTCACAGAGCTTCTTAAGAATTTAATACTATTAATTTTGTTTTCATAGTATCTTTATCATTCAAAGTTTATTTCATTAACTTTATTTTCTTTTGTTAACTTCAAGAGATAAATTATTCATTAATTTTTATCTTAACTTTCTCAAGATAAATGAAGTAAAAATTGTGATTTTGCATTACATTAGAGCTTTGAGGAAATGAAAAAAGCATCCAAATTGCAAGGCTGCCATTTAAATATTTGTTAAATATTTAATCTTGTAAAATTTAGAAAACTAATGTTTTATTATGTAAATGTAGCTATTTGTTTCAACTACATTTTAAAATCATGGTCAAATAATAGTGTATGCATTCTATTTTGGAATGTATTGAGGTTTTGTGTGTGTGTGCGTGTTTCGACATGTAGCTAGCTAGTGCTGTACTTTTGAGCACTTGAGGGGAAGTTTTCCTGTCTGTCTATAAAGAACAACATGTTACAGATGTCAAATTACCCTCCATTATAACTTATACTTAAATTATTTGTCATCATATTTTTATTTTTTCTTTTGTGCTTTTGATCTGTCATAGAGATGTGGTCATTTAGAGAGTTTTAGGTGCAGCTTGGCATATCTAGTTCTTAACTTAAAAAACAGAAAATACCTTCTTCCGTTTTCTTCAAGTTTTTTTGTTACATAGACTAGGTTGGGCTCTCCAGCTAAATCATCCCAGTAGCCTCTGGAGTTCCATATTTGCTCACTCTCTGCTTGTTTCTCAGATTCCTCACTACTAAACTTAAAAACGTGATTTCCAAACACTTCTCAGAACAGAGGGAAAAGGTGAAGAGTATGGAAGGAGAGTATGTTAATCAGAATCAGAATTTCACAGACGTCATGCTGATCTTTCTGTAAAGTTTTTTCCTCTGTAACACTAGAACAGTCATTTGCAGGCTAAATATGGGATCAGGGACTTGCCTTTGACCTGTGAAATCTTCAATATCTATACAGTTAGACCCCCAACTTTAGGTTTATACAAGGCCACACTAATTGGTATTACAAGGATTCTAAAACGTATATGTATTTTGTTATTTACGTAAAGAAAGAGAATTAGTCTGATCAAGTTCTTTATTAGGTGAAATGTCTTAAATTATCACTTGCAAACAGAGAGAACAATTATTTGTGAACTGGCTTCTAAGTAGTTCACCAAGTCGGGTTATTTGAGGAAGTACATTGAACCATGAAAGGAAAGTTGCTTTATTTCCACCCGAAACAGTATCAAAAGAGTAATGAAACTTTAACTACCCCCCCCTTTTTTAAATTGAAGTGGTCAAACAGTTACAAGTATTTGCTATTCTTTTATTTTTTCTAACGTCCTACCATTTTTATTCTCCAAAGAGTAATTTCTAAGTGACAACAGGGCGTTAAACTTGTAGAAGCAAGAATGACAAGACTTCATATTGTTTACTTTGGACATGTCATCAAGAAGGATGAATTGCTAGTAAAGGCAATCAAGTTTGGTCAGTAGAGGGTCATTAAGATTGCAGAAAAGCCTCAGTGAGATGGAGCAGCACAGTAGTTGCAACAATGAACTCAAACACACTAACAGTCATGAAGATGGCACAGGACGAGGCAAAGTTTTGTTCCATTAGGCATACGAATTGGAGCCGATTAGTTTGCAACTAACTACAATAAACTTGCAAGATGTACGCTTATTCATTATTTTTTGAGGCCAGAGACCCTTGGAAGGAAAGAATGAAACATAAAGGAAGTGTTCTATGTGTCAGCACTTGTCTGACAATTCATGTTCACTTTGGCTAAAGTAACTGATTTTTTTCACTGGCTATGTTGAACCACTTAAAGGAGTGGTCCACAGAGATGTAGAAAGTAGCAAGAAAATATTATATGTGGGTTATGTAAACACTGACACAGTCATTAAGAGCTCAGCTGCTAATGAAAATGTTGGCAGTTTGAATCCACCAGCTGCTCCTTGGAAACCCTGTGGGACAGTTCTACTCTGTCCCATAGGGTTGTGAGTCAGAATTGACTCGAAGGCAATGGGTTTATGCCAATATTTACCACTCCTTTTTTGTTTTTCTTCTCCACCAGGTGTTCCTTGAATACTCCAGGTGGCAGTTCTACTCTGACCTCTAGGATCACCATGAGTCGGATCTGACTCAGTGGCACTGGATTTTCTTCACATTTGGAAGTTCTGTACTATTTCTAGGATTTGTTGTTTACTTTTGAAATGACAGCATGATACTTACTCCAAGTTGAATCCCTACCTTTACCCAACTCATAGGTGAGAGGAAGATCTTAGAATGCAATAACACTTTACGCTATCCTCTAAATTTATGTAATATTGTTCGTGGACATTTAATTGTGTGTTGTTTTCTAGTACCACATGACAATATTAGTGCCCTGTTTTACATAGGCGATATATTTTGGAGTAACCCACATGTTCATCTCTCTTCGTTCTTCACTCTTCATTTCATCTCAGATGTTCTATGTGGCTTCATTTTCCTTCTTCCTGAAGTATAAATTTTAGATTTTTCTTTCCTCAGCAAAAATCTGTTGGTGACAAACAATCATAATTCATGTTTTTCTTTTCTGTCTTTTTCTCATTATTGAAGAAATTCTAGACAGGGAATTATTTTCACTCAGCACCTTGAATCCATCGCTGCATTATTTCAGGGTTACATTCTTGCTGTTGAAATGTCAGCAGTCAGTCTAATTTACTCACTTGGATGGTATTTTGCCTATCCCCATCTCTCTGCTTTGAAGATACTGTCTTTGTCTTAGGTGGTCTTCGGCTTCACAATGATAAGCTTAATGTGTTTTTCTTTTTACTTACACTTCTTGGGATATTTTGAAATTCTTGAATATGTGAAATGGTGTTTCATCAGCTCTCTAAACTATTTTCAGAAAAGATAGGCAGCAAAAACAGTGTTCATGAGGTAACCTTCAGCATCTTCCAGTACCTTGCAGGAAATCTGGCTGTCTGCATTGCAGGTTCATCCAACTGACCCGTTACCAGCTTACAACTCTCAAGGTCATCACAGGATAATTCAGCAATTTCCATCCAAAGATGATTGTATGTAGTTGGAAGATATCTATAACAAGGATTTACATGGCACTGGGCTTGCCCACAGCCCCTTCTTGGGGTTGGTATTTGGCATGGATTGAATTGTGTGCCTCCCAAAATGTGTGTAGCCATTTTCTAGCCCATTATTCTTGGTGTTGTGTGATGTTCCTACATGCTTTAAACCTTGCTTTTATTAATGAGGGAGAATGGGTGGTAGTTGTATTGGTGGAGGAGGACTCAGTGCTTAAGATTATATTGTGCCTTGAGGCAATCTTTTGAGATAGAAAGGAAAGACGCTAGCAGAGAGAGAGCTGAGGACCTCATACCATCACAAAAGAGTAGTAGTGCCTAGAACAGAGTGTATCCTTTGGAAAGGACCTAGGGTCCCTGCTCTTCAGAAGCTCCCAGTCCAGGGGATGATTGATGACAAGGACCTTCCTTTAGATCTAACAGAGAAAGACTTCTCTTAGAGCTGATTCCCTGAACTTGGACTTGTAGCCTAATGGACTGAGGATAATATTTCTCTTTTTAAAGCCAACCATTTGTGCTATCTCTGTTACGGAAGCACTAGATGACTATGCTGTTTAATAGCAACAAAATGGCTGTGAAGTTTAACAGCTGTCTGTTCTTTTCAGGTTTTCCATGTCTGCCAAGATGAAAAGACCACAACGTTGTAAACCAGTTGTCTTTGGGCATCCTTATACCGTAAACAATTTCAAAATATATGACCCTCAGAACTCCATGGTTGAAGTGCAGTTTTTCTGTGAAAACAAATTGAAGATGATGCTAAAAGCCGACTCCTATTCTCAGATTTTGCAAGGGTCTAGGACCCAGTGATGCCTTGTGAAGCTAATACAAAAGTTTTCCTTTCTCATAATGTTTCATAACCCAGGGAATCCTTCATTATTCCCTACTGTCTATCTTGGAGACATTTATTTTTGGTGGGCTTGGATATAGGTGTATTGGTGTGTCCAAATCTACCAAGGACCTGTTTTGTCTTTCTAATCAGGGTACATAGCAAGCTAATACTTAATTACTGTTAAACCTGTTCAGAGACCATAACCAGTCACCATGTGAGCACAGTAATTGCAGACTGCTTTCTAGCATACAGTATGTCTCTGCACAAAGATCACGAGATCACTGAGATATAAGGTGGCTAGCCTTTTAAGAATATTTTGTGACTACACACTCTGGAAACAACTCAAACAGTAATTCTGGAAGGCTTTTCTGTTTCTAGTTGGGTATAAATTTCAAATCTGGAGACTTGATAGAGAGAACTGTATTTTTAGGTTCCATGATATCAGTCTGAATCATGATAGTTTCTTGATTTCACTGTGGCATGTAATTGTACAGAGTCAAAACTTTTCAACATGCTTGATTAGGAAGCCTGTGGATAGCTTGAATATATCACTTCACCTTACCAAGAAATTTTTGCTTAGATTTCTTTTTGTTTGTTTGTAATTAAAAAAATAATATGCTTTCATATGTGATTTAAGTGAAAGTTTACAATTTGAGTCAATTTCTCATACAGATACTTACACATGCTTTGTTATGTGACCGTAGCTGCTCTCCTCATGCTGTCAGCACGCTGTTTCCCTCCATCCTGTATTTCCTATGTCCACTCAACCATTTCCTGTACTCTTCAGCCTTCTCATCTCACTTCCAGACAGGAGTACTCAGTTAGTCTCCTGTATCTACTTAAGCCAAGAAGCATACTCTTCACCAATGCCATTTTATGTCTTATATACCAGTTCAGTCCTTGGAGTGTTCTGTATAGGACTATGCCATCAAGTTGGCTGACTGTGGCATTTAGATCTTCTGTGTCTTTATTGAGTTTCTTTCTGGAGGGCCTTACTTTTGCCAAAAGTGGTGTGTTGAAGTCTCCTACTATTATTGTGAAGGTGCGTATTTCTCTTTTCAATGTTACTAGAGTTTGCTTTATGTATTTAGGAGCCTTGTCTTTGGATCCATAAATATCTGATATGATTACATACTACTGTTGTATTGACCCCTTAATCATTATATAGTGTCTTCCCTTATCTATTGGGGTGGATTTTACTTTATAGTCTACTTTGTCAGAAATTGATATTGCTACTCCTACTCTTTTTTGAATGTTGTTTGCTTGATACAGAAACCCTGGGGTGTAGTGGATTATGTGCTATGTCTGCTAAACAAAAGGTCGGCAGTTCAAACCTGCTAGGCCTTCCTTGGAAACTCTATGGAGTTTCTACTCTACCTCTATGCAGTTCTACTCTGACCTCTAGGGTCACTATGAGTTGGACCTAACTCGACAGCAGTGGGTTTTTGGGTGTTGCTTGATACATTTTTTCATAACTTTGAGTTTTAATTTGTTTGTATCTTATGCAAGCAGCATATAGATGGAGTGCATATGTTTTTTTTTAAATCCATTCTGCCACTGTTTCTTTATAACTGCATTTAGTCCATTACATTCAACATAATTATTGATAGAGTATGAGTCCAGTGCTATCATTCTGATGTCTTTTTTGTGCATTGTTGAAAGTTTCTTTGTTCCACTTAACTTTCTATGCTGAGTTGTTTTTCCTCACGTGTTTAATTTTCATTGTCATTGGTTTTGTATTTGCTGAGACTTCATGGTTTTTGTAGTCTTTTATTTTAATATGTAGGGTTGTTAATTTCCTATGTGGTTATCTTAATATTTATTCCACCTTTCTAAATTTAAACCAGTCTTTTACTTCTTTGCATCTTCTCGACTTGCTCTCCATGTGAAAGATTTATGACTGTATTTTTTCAGTCCCTTTAAAAGATAAAAAATAATAGTCATCTTTTACATATTGGCATCTCTGTTTCCCTAGCTTCAGTGTTTTTGCTTTGATTTATTTTTATGATTTTCTTATCTGTTCTATCTGTCCTACATTATAGTCTTGGGTTGTCACCTGATGTTACTGATTTTCTAACCAAAGGACTCCCTTTGGTATTTCTTGTAATTTCGTCTGGGTTTTTGAAAATTCCTTAAATTTTTGTTTATCTAGAAATACCCTAATTACACTATCGTGTTTGAGATAGTTTTGCTGGATGTATAACACTTGGCTGGCCATTTTTTTCCTTTAAGGTTTTTGTATGTCATTCCATTGCCTTCTTGCTTACATCGTTTCTGCTGACTAGTCTGCATTTAGTTTTACTGACTCTCTTCTGTAGATTTTTTGTTCATCTCCAACCTCTTAAAATTATCTCCTTATCTTTAGTTTTGTCCAGTTTGATTATAACGTCTTAGTGTCTTTCTTTTAGGACCTACCGTGTGTGGAGTTTATTGAGCATCTTGAATAGGTATCTTCTCATCAGTTATGATATTAAGGAATTTTTCTGTCAACAATACTGTCTATTTTCTGTCTTATCCCCCTCTGTTCTGGTACTTCAATCACTGTTAAATCATTCTTCTTGATAGAGTACCACGTAATTCTTACTGTTTCATTATTAAAATTGTTTTATCTGATTTTTTTATTTAATATGACTGAGTGAAAATGTACATTCCTGTATAAACTTACATGCCCATCTCTATGCAGCTTCCACTGTCCAGTGACAGCACACTATTCTTCTCTGCTCCATTTTTTAAAAATACGTTAGTGTCAAGTGCTGTATCTTCAGTCTCACTAAGTCTGACTCTCATTGCCTAATTATGCTCTTTTGGCTTTTTACTGAGTTGTCTAATTCTGTAATTTTATTGTTAATATTCTGAAATTCCATGTGCTGTCTGTCTCTCTATGGTTTTTTGCAGCCTGTTCAGCTTGTCATTATGCTCTGTTACATTTTTGCCTAACCCCCTTTCTGACCTCTTGAAAAGTTCTGTATATTAATCTTTTGTATTCTACCTAAGATAATTCCAGTAAAGTTCTCTTTATTTGGAAAATTTCATGATTCTTTGTTTTGGGACCTTTCTGAAGCCATCATGATCGGCTTCTTTACGATTTGATATTGATTGTTGCCTCCAAGCCATTGATAAGTTGTTGTGGTTATTTATTTTATGTTTGCGTACTCTGTTCTAGCTTCTTGTTTTGTTTTGAAATGTCCGGATAGGCTGGTCATGTGAGCTAGTTTGATAACTGGCAGCTTAGATGTTCTATTATCCTGTTGCAGGTGGTTAGAGGTGTAACTAGGCATGTGAGCCCAGGAGTCTGTTTACTTTTCTTGTATGTATTCAGCTCAAGTGCCCAGGTAGTCAGTCATTAAGTATGTAGTACAAGCTCTCCCCTACAGTCCTAGATGGGTGGCAGTGATTGGCATAGATGCAGGTGTCTGGCTGCAGATGCTGAGAAAGGCAGGAGGCTGACAGCCATCCATGAGTATCCATGAGGAAAATGTGTCCCTGTTTCTTAAAGTGCACAGGTGGATAGGTTTTGCAGCTGGACTATGGGTGCCTGATGCTATACGCAGAGATGAGAGGCATTCAAGTTCTATGGACCCCTTATGTCTGCCCTAGGCAAAGGATCTGTTTCTGCTCTGAGTTCTTGGCTTAGAAGAGTGAGTAGATTATTTTCTTTCCCTGATTTGTTAAATTGTTCCTTCCCCAAGTCTAACAAAATGGCTCGGGGTGCCCATAAGGGATCCTACTTCCTGCATAGAAGATGTGTCAGTATCTGGAGCCAACTCAGGCACCATGCAGAGGAGAAAAGCTTATCTCAAGAGAAAGTTTTAGATCTGTATGTGTGCAGTAGGTTAGAAGCAAGCTACTTAGCTTTTGATGACTGAGTGCCATTTTTCATTGATTCTTGAGGTATGAGTGGGCTCCCTGTTGCTCAGTACCTCCTGATGTGGAAAGCACTTTCTGAAGACCACTGTTCCCCTTACCATGCTCACTGAGGCTGATTTGCCTGTGAGAAGTCAATACCTGCCAGATCAGGTCTTGTCAGTCTCAGGTACTTCTGGGCCTAGTTTCCCTTCCCTGTCTCTAGGACTAATTTCTCAATTTTTACTTTGATGTTCAGAGCTCCTAGCATGTCATATATAATCAAATCATTTGTCTTTTGGGTCTTTGTTCTTAGAGGATCACAGGAAGCATCTGACTACTTTTCCATATTAACCCTGCCTCTGTTTAGACTTCTTGCATCCGTGATCTGCCAAAACTGTGCTAAAGATGCCTACATGCTTGGTTAAGTAAGGGAGTAAATGAAAAAGACGAAGACCTCCAATGAGATGGAGTGATGTAAGGGCTACAACACTGTGCTCGACCACTGCAATGAGTGTGAGGATAAAGCAGGACCAGGCCATGTTTAATTCTATCATATAGAGTGTCACTATGGATCAGAACCAACTCCATGGAACCTAACAATAATAATATAAATATAAATAATATAAAACATAAGTGATTTTTTTGCCGATAGATTTGACATCTTCAATGAAATTCCTTGAATAGCACATTTCATTTTGCATTTGTAACAAATCACTCAAAAGCTTGGTAGTTTAAAATTACAGCTATTTAATGATTTCTCACGGCTCTAATTGTTGGTTAAGCTCAGCTAGGTGGTTTTCACTGGATTCTCTCCCGTGGTTGCAGAAAGATGGCAGCTGGGACTGGTATCCTTGGAGGCTCAACTGGGACATTGTAACACTCTTCATCTACACTGCAGTTCCAGGGCCTCTAAAGTAGCCTATGTGGTCTCACCAAGAGGGAAGACAGACTCTTACCTGATGCTCAGTGCTTCCAAGAGGAAAGTGAAAGCTGGAAAGACCCAGGCTCAAAAGTTGTAAGGTATCATTTCCATCACATTCCATAGACGTCCTGGTGGCACAATGATTATGTGCTCCATTGCTAAATGAAAAGTTGGTGTGTGACCCTAAGTGACACGATCTGCTTCCTAAAGATTACAGGCAAGGGAAGCTATGGGATGATTTCACTTTGCAACATCTGGGGTTGCCATGGCAACTGGTTTGGTGGGTTTTTTTTTTTTTTTTTGCTCCCAATGAGATGAACGGCAAATACTTTTCATGCTTTTTAAATCTACCCCACCGAAATAGATAGAAAGTGTACACTATGCATTGTTCTGTATTTGAAAAAAGAAATTGCAACTATTAATGAAACCACCTCTATAAGGAAGTTCAAAGCTTAATTTGCTTCAGTGTTAAACAACAAGTATTAGGAAAAACTTAGTTGAAGAATTCACAGGATCTCTCTGTTTTGTCTTTGCAATATCAATCACATGAATCTACAATTAAAACCAAAACCAAACCTACTACCATTGGGTCAGTACCAATTCATAACAATACTAGAGACAGAGTAGAACTCTTTCACAGAGTTTCCAAGGAGAATCTGGAGGATTTGAACTGCTAACCTTCTGGTTAGCAGACACAAAACTTAACAACTATGCCACCAGGATTTTCATACAATTACTTCTAAATAAAAAGGTTTTAAAAAGTGACTTCCTGGTTGAAATCTAAAACACTGACAGCACCATATGCTGGCGACTATGTTTTTAAGCTCTGTCATCCACTGCTAGTGGAAATGCAAAACAATCAGCCTCTTTGGAAGATAGTCTGGCAATTTTTAACAAAGCTAGGGACAGGTTTACCATATAATCCACCAATCATACTCCTAGGTATTTACTCAAATGAGTTGGAAACTCCACACAAAAACCTGCACCTAAATGCTTATAAAATTTTTATTAATAATTACCAAAAATTGGAAGCAATCATGATGTCCTTCAGTGGGTGAATAGATTAGGGAAAAAAACAAACTGTGGTCACTCTATGCAATGGAGTATCATCCAGTGATAAAACAAAATGAGTTATCAACCTACAAAAGACACAGAACAATCTCAAATGCATGTTATAAAATAAATGGAGCCAGTCTGAAAATCTACATATTGTATGATTCCAGCTATTGGATCTTCTGGAAAATGCAAGACTATAGAGATAGCAGATCAGTGGTGGCTGGGATTCAACAGGTGAAGGAGGGATTAATACATGGGCACTAGACATTTTTAGGACAGTTTAAGTAGTCTACATGATACTACAGTGAATACAGGACATGATGCATTTGTGAAAACCCATAGGATAATAGCAACACAAAGAGTGAACTCAAATGTGAACTGTGGCCTTTAACAATAATGTGTGACTATTGGTTCACCAGTTGTAACAAATATATCACACTAACACAGGATAATAATAATGGGAGAAACTCTGTGTGTGTGGTGGCTGGCAGGGAGCAGGGGGCTGGAACTCTTCTGTGTTTTCTGCAGAGGTCCCTAGGTGGTACAAAATGTTTGAACTTGACTACTAACCTAAAGGGTGGCAGTTCAAATCAACCCAGCAGCCCTGCAGAAGAAAGGCATGACAATCTCTTTTCAAAAATCGTAGTCCCTAAAACCCTATGGAATACAGTTCTACTCTGACACACATGTGGTTTCTGTATGTTGGAATCAACATAATGATAATGGATTTGGTATTTTGCTTTGCATTTTCTGCAATCTTTCTTATTTGTTTATTTAGTGAACCTAAAACTGCTCGAAAAAATGAACCCTATGAAAAAATAAAAAACTGCTGCAGTGGTTAAGTGTTACATCTGCTAATCAAAAGGTAAGCAATTCAAATCTGTCAGGTGCTCTTTTGGAAACGTTATGGCGCAGTTCTACTCAGACCTATAGGGTGGCTATGAATCAGAATTGACTAGGTGGCAGTGGTGTTGGTCCACTTTATTTTATTAAAAAAACTCTCTCACATGAGAGGATATGGGTTAAGTTTTGCTTTTTTAATTTCATACTTGTCTGAGTGTCAGTATATTCTCTATTGTACCTCCATTTATTTTAAAATCAGAAAAATTGGAGTTACGTGAAAGAAACACCTGCTCTATTCTATCTCCAAGTTTCTCAAGATTCTGCTCTGAATCCTTGCTATTTATTGGCAAGGCCATGCTATCTTGGTTGGTGCTTATTATATTTTGTTTTTCTCTCTCTCTTTTAATATCAGGCTGTAGAAATTTTGAGGAAAAACAACAGACTTAGTAATTTTGTCAGTATTGTTATCACTAAGCACAATGCCTAACTGATCTGATCCATTTGCTTTTATAATTCTCACAAAAGCTCAATGAAATGTATATTAACATCAGCATTTTCATAAGAGAAATCATAGGCTAAGTTGTACTAAGTAAGACATCAGTGAATACACAGACAGTAAGCAATAAAGCCAAGATGAAGCCCAAGTCTAACTCATTTCAGCAGCACACATTTTTCAATCTACCACACTGTCATGGATAATTTGTCTTTGTAGTTTGGGGTAAGTTCTAGCAACCATCATAGAAACAAATATCCAGCTCTTGTTTCACAGATACATGTACAACAGCTCACTGTGTCTCAGATAGTCCTTCTTCCCTTTTTTATGCCATATCCTAACCCTTCCTCAATTTTTTCTACTCAGGGAACCATCTTAAAATATAAGATGGTTCAAGAATAAGTTGGAATATTTTCCTGAAAACGGCACAGGCATCAAGAGCTATGTCTAAAAATGGTTAATTCCCATTTTTAGTGTCCAATTCATTTTTAATTAAGTCTGGAGTGGGGGATGTTGATTACATATAAGTCCCGAAATGTATCTGAGTCCTTCTCTCATTATGCTTCCCACTCCGTCTACATCTTATCCTCATCATTGGTCTCATACATTATCGCAGTCCAGATCCTGGGGTTTGAGACTCACTCTGCTGAAGATCAAGATATCTCATTGAATTGGAGGAATAAGAACCAAAACCCAACTTTGAACCCATTTCACAGCTCAGATCTCCCAACAAACAAACCACAGACTAGCGTTTTACAGATGAAGACTGGACCATAGAAACTGGTTTGCCTGCTGGTGCTCTGAAAAATATTAAGCCCTAACGAACCTCGGTATTTCTGATTAATTCCCAAGCTTATAAGATACATTCAACATTCAGGCACGTCAGAATGAAAGAACAACCTATGCTCCCCCAGCCTCTGTGAAGAACTTTACCAGACACCAAAAACTCCACTTAAGAACCATCCAATAGTTTATTGTATTCAGGAAAAAAAATCTGGAGAAACCTGAAGCTGTAAGTATATAGAGGGTGCCTCTGTGCAGTGCTTAAGATTCTGTAACAGAGAAAGGATCCCATGGAATCTATTCCAGAGGCATTACATGGTGGCAAAATAATGGTAGGAAATGGAAGGAAAAGAGATACAGGAAGGGGCAACACTGATAAGTTCAATAGATGTGGGAGTACAAAGAGAGCAGAGGAAGAAGGCATCACCACTCTTGGGGACAGACGGTAGGGTGGAAAGTACTGAAGAGCTGCTGTCTTCAATGAGGTGAACAACTGGCTCATTGCTGACTTTGTAAAGTAATTAAAGCAGATTTTTCTTCATTGATCTTCTCTCTAAGAAAGGATATGCCTGTAGTAAGACATACCAATAGTTACTAAAGAGTTCAGGAGAAACATCTGGGGTTCTTTTCTTCAGATTCCCTCTCCTTCTCCCTTAATCCTTTCACCTTAGAAAAGTCTGTTCATATCGTCTGACTTCTTGTAAATATAACTCTTCCAACATGAACTGTTGTACCCTACTCTCGAGGTAAGCATGAATGGACAGACTACACTTTACCTTCTGTTAGAGCATCCAGCACCACGTCTTAGACTGCAGAAACTTAAAACAGGCCTTCTCCGTGAGATTTCTGTTTCCTGAAATGAGTCTATGCTAACTCCAAAGTAGCCAGATCTGGAGAAGTTTCCGAACTGATGGCCTACTTTAGGAAACAAGCCAGCAAGTGCGCAAATCTTGTAGCTGACTTTCTAGAAGCAACGGTATTAGGAACTGGATTTAATATTCAAGACTTAAGTTGTGGTGTAGGTACACATCTGTGGAAAATGATGAGGGGCCCTGAAGTTTTGGAATGTCAGATGATACCCATGTCTAACTCTGTCCTAGGAAAGATAATCAAGAACCACAGCTTCGTCTAATTCTCTTAAACACGCTACATGTTCTCTCCCCTGCTCTGTTTCCCCTCACTTAGAAAAGTCTACGCATATGTTCTTGTGACCACAGCAAACTTACCTCCAGGCACCTCACAAGGGTCCGCGACGTTGAACAGCATTGCCTTTGCGTACACCCTTGATGATGAAGATGGTACCAACAATGATTCCCACCAGACCCACTAGCAGACCCAGGATGCACACCACATTCTCTGTTGTCTCTGGGAGGGGGGTTGGCTCTTCAAACTCTTAAGAAAAATAAAAGGCAGTACAGGGTAATGAATGGCGGTAGGGAGTAGCAATTAGTAGTAAACATGAGATGCTTAGTTAAGAGACTAGCTATTACTAGAATAGAAGGATATATTGAAGGAATTAGACTAGATAGTGAGAGAAGCTGAGTAATGGAAGAAGATAAGTTATATGGATTTTAACAGATGTTGCAAAGCACTTAGGGCTCTCTTAGTCCCAAAGAACCAGACACATGCATCATCTGAGGAAACCACAAAGCAAAGGAGACTGAAGGATGGTTCATACCCCAGTGTTTGAGGACAGGCTTTTCGAGTCCCCAGTGATCCACCTGGCAGTCATAGAAGTCATCTGCTGAGGGCAGGAAGGGGAGATAGTAGAACTTGCGGAAAAGATGGTCTTCCCTGGGCAGGAAGACTGTCTCTGACACTCCTATGGTGACAGGTTTTCCGTTTTTAAGCCATGTGACATTGAGCACCGGTGGGGAGAATTTGTCAACGAAACAAATGAGGACGTTGGGCTCTCCAGCTTTCACAGGGCTGTTCAAAAGCAGTGTAACTTCCGGAGATTCTGGGAGAGCAGGCACATGATAGAAATTAGACTTTCTTGCAGAGGCTTGTCCCTTCCCCTCCCTCTGCAATGTGGTCCAAATTCATGCTAAAAGACCAGTTGAGATTGTGTCCTGAGGACCCCATGCCACGGTTTCAGAAACCTATCGCTGACATTCTCACCCTGAAAGTTGAACCAGTTTTGAGGTATATTGTATCTAAGAACTTTCCTCCTGGCACCCCTAGCATAGACTCAGGGTAGCAACTTTTGCAAGTGGCTGTGGATATTAGAGACAAGACACACATGCACATGTAAAGGAAGAAATAACCATTTGGGTCTGTGGTAAGGTGATTTTCGACTTGCTTATGGCAAGTTTGTTATAATCAGTTGCCATCAAGTAGATTCCAATTCATGGCAACCCAATGTAACTTCAAGCAACTTCATGGGGATAGTCACAAAAACATGACACAAAGAGCCGAAACACTTATGTTGAAGTTACAGATTCCTATGTCTAGAAGAGCAGCAGAGAGAGGTACCATTGCTGTTCGGTGTGTAGTTGGAGCGTTTCATCATGATGTCCAGATTGGCTTTGTCCACAGCTATATTGGCCAATGCGCCCTGAGCCTCAAAGCTGGTAAAATGTCCAAATTCTGCGAGCCGCCAGACTGTCTCCTTCTTTTCCAGATCCACGTGGAAAATCTCATCACCATCAAAGTCAAACATAAACTCGCCTGTCTGGTCAGGACTCTGGTAGAACTCAGCCTGGATGATTACATGTTCCTCTGAAACGGCCAAAAAAAAAAAAAGATATTAGGGTGGGAATGAGGAGAGAGAGATTTGGAAGAACCTAGAATGTGAGACACAGGCAGGCAGGCAGGAGGCGGTGGAGAGGGATGGGGCCAGTGGAACGGAGGAGGCAGAGACACTAGCAGTGACTTTCAAAAGCTGTGGCCTCAGTGAAGGTGATGCTTGCTGAACCACGCTGGAGAAGAGAGACGGAAGGGGGTGGAGTTAGAGGGGTGGATTTAAGAGGACAAGGAGTGAAAATCCCAGAGGCCTGGGAAGCCGTTCTTTGACTCCATGTTATGGGCTGAGAAATAAAACCTTTTTAAGAAATCCAGTATGTGTGTCCCTGAAAGAGAAATGTTCTTTCACTCTTTTCACCGACACTTTAAGTACACAAATAGGTTGTAGTTTCAGACAATGTCTTTCTGAGAACCCTGGACTCTAAGAGGAGGGAAACACTGCTTAAAAGTTGAGCTCTGAATTCTGGAATCAAGTCAAATCTTGAATTCTTACTTAGCTACTTACCTGCTGAGCAATCTTAAACAAAGGATCTTAATTATTTAAGAGTAGTTTTCTAATTATAATTCTGTCCTTGTTTTATTTCTTCCATACATTTGTTTTTAAGGTTAAATGAGACAAAGTAAGTAAATTACTAGCATATATCGGGTCTACAACAAGCACTGTGCACTATTTGGTGCCAGAGGCTGCTTTGGATCTAAGAAAAATGCCATGAGCCTACAATACCCAGAAAGGTGAGACAGAGACCTTGTGATTGAAGAGGCACCATTCACCTAGGTCTACACCACAACACAGATACCTCTAGTGGAAGCATTATGCTTGCACTGATATTAGTATGAACTTTTGTATCTCAGTGTTCCCTAGATTGGGACTACCATTAAGGAACATACTGTACTTGATCAACACCACGGAGATCAGTTGAAAATGGAAATTAGAGAGTATGCATGCTCTATGGTATAGGTACGTGGAATGGGGATTGGTCCTTTATTAGCTTTCAGAGATCCACCAACTGCCATCAAGCTGATTCTGACTCCTAGTGACACTATAGGACAGAGTAGAACTGCTCCATAGACTTACCACAGAGTGTGTGGTGAATTTGAGCTGCCAATGTTTTGGTTAGCAGATGTAGCACCCACCATGCCACCAGTGTTTACTTTTCAGATACAGCTGAGGCATTTTAAGGTTTGACTGTATATTAATAAACTACAGATTAACTTGACATTTGCAACTCTGATCACATGCACACACACCCACACAAATATTCTAGCTTCCTTTTCCAACTTAGGAGAAGCAGTTCTACATTTTCAGGTGAGTATTCTGAATAATACTTTGTTTTTAACATGTCTTCACATAACATGGATGCCTGCTCTGGAGATAGCGGGGGGTGGGGGGAGTCACTCTTCAATTCCTTATTCATTCTTCTATTCCCTGAAAATATCATTATTTAGTAGTGACCTCAGATCGCTGTAAGACCCACTGTAGGGTAGATTATTACTGTCATAGGAGGAAGTAGATTAGATGCAATCTATACCAGCATTCTTGTGTTCCCTGGTTATCTTAGGCAGATTCTTGCTTTTTGGTGACCTTTCTTTCTAGTGATCATCAATACATTGTCTGTGCTTACAATATGCTGAGAGAATTCCCATGCCAAACTAACAAGAAAACAACAACAAAAAACAGTAATGGTCAAGTCAATTCCAACTCATGGCAGCCTCATGTGTGTTAGAATAGAACTGTATTCCACAGGGTGTTCAATGGTTGTGATCTTTGGAAATAGATTGTCAGGCCCTTCTTCCAAGGTTCTTCTGGGTAAATGCAAACCACCATCAAACTTCCACTTAGAAGCCGAATGCTCAACTATTTACATCACCCGAGGCCTTGCCAAAAATAACTAGCATATATTTGGCCAAGAACAGTGCTAAAATCTTCTCAAACTTTGTCTCATTTAATCCTCATAAAACTACATGAGGTCTTCAATTTTTAGTTTTACTAATTTTCCAGAAAGGGAAATTAAAGCTCCAAGAGATAGCTCATTATTAAAAAGGAGAAAATATTTTTCCTTCAGATTTGCTCATATCAAAGTCAGTAGTATCAGCTAACACACAATTCAGTTTTGTACTTATAAACTTAATTTAACTTAATTCATTTTGTCTCGACAGAATTTCTCCAAGCTCCAATTATAGTTTCAGATTCAGCCCACGTAGTACCTATCCCACTTTTGTTTCACACCAAAGACTCTTTTACAAATGTCCAGAGTTCCATTTCCACAGTGATCGCATAGCCTACTGTCATTAATTTTGGTTCTCTTCGGACCTACCTTTGATGGCCCATGATTCCTGAGGGCTCATCAGGACAGCCACAATGAAAAATCCTAGTACCGGGCCTCCACTTCGGGCCATTTTCTTCTTGGGTGATTTGATAGGAGTCAGTAGAACTCCAGAGTGAGGCAGTGCAGGCAGGAATAAAAGAAAGAGATTTGAGGGTGTAACAATGTCAGGCACAGTAAAAATTTACGTAGGTTGAGCTTCAGCCAATCAGAAAAACCCTTTGTGATGACACACCTGTTGCTAAGGAAAGGGTCCAGGTAAACGGCCCAAGAGAAGCGATGCACTCAGTTCACTAGTCTGTCAAACAAATAAGCAAACAAACAAATAAATAACAAAAAATAAAGTTTTTGACAGTATTGGGTAATCACTCACAAATTCTTCTATCACAAACTAAGCCCTAAGAAGGAATATATCTGAAGTGCATTAATGAGAATAGCATCAGTGTAAAAATAAAACCAAACCCACTGCCAACAAGTCAGGCCCGACTCAAAGCAACCCTAGAGGTCAGAGTAGAACTGTCCCATAGAGTTTCCAAGGAGCACCGGGGGGATTTGCTAACATTTTGGTTAGCAGACACAACACTTAACCCATTATGCTATCAGGGTTTCCAGAATCAGTGTAAACTCAGCCCCGTAAAATCAGAGCTAAGTACAGATCATGCTTCTGTGTAATGAAAGCTGGGGAGATTAGAGACCACAAATCCTCTAAAGAGCAAATGAACCAAGACATCTGAATCCTGGCAACACTAGATGACAAGGTTTATTGCTTCATACTTCTCTTTCAGTTTCCTAGAACCCAGGATGGTCAAGTCAGCCTAAGAGCTTGGGATACCAGGAAACGTTCTATTCTATATAAAATTAAAAACAAACTCTGAGTTTCAATACTCCCGAAAGTGTGGAGGGATGGAAAGCTATGTTTTTGAACACAGCAGGTGGTCAGTGACAACAGTGGGCTGTGAAAAGGGTACCTTCTCCTAACACTAACACCTTAAATATGATGTGAGATTGTAGGAGACACATCTCATCTGAGGACTCAGTTCAACTAATACGGTATAATAATGTGAGCAGAACCTGTTTTCCTGAGAATGACAGAGACAATATGTTGTAGGAGGGCTTTATTACTCCTTCCATCATGTTACAAGATCATTGAAGTTTGGGTACAAAGAATAAATGTCAGTGTTCATCAGCCATAGAGAAGTTTGACTCTCATTTTTCTGGAAAGCCAGTACAATAGAAAGGACTATGGTGAACCACAGAAAGTGCAGTTGAAAGGGTTAGAATCCAAATATTGCTAATGAAGAGGAACCTGGCAGCGAGGCAGCCCATTAAATGATGAGTCTGTCATTTAGTATCAGTTATGACACACGATCTTACTCTGCTACGGAGCTTCTTTCATAGATTACGAGGGCAAACACTCTACAGAGCCTCACATTGTATGATCACATCTAAAGGCTTTGAACGCCCTTCGGCATTGGCTCCTTGATCACTATGAGGAGACCCACAGTGCAGTTCTGACCAAGGAGGCAGAGAATGGGCCTAGTGAGAGTTCTACAGTATCAGGCTATGCTGAGAATCTAATCCTCTAGACATATCATCTCCTATGAGGTCAAACCAAGTTAATTTTTCTATGCCTACCCTTTGCTGACTCTCATAATTCCTGAGTTTTAATAAGTACTCAGTAAAATATACGATAAATTCAAAGATATTTTACTTGTCATAGCGTCTTGAATCCAAGGTGCTACTCAGCAACTTGTGATATTGTTTAGTTCCAAAACACTGATTGGTTCTCTCATGAGGCTATTTAATTTGAGAGAAGTTAGAAAAGACTTTCAGTTCCTTTTCTCTATGACAGGAGAGCGATCATTGTTTGCACGCCAGTAGTGTTTCCTTGTTCTCTCTCAAGCTCTAGTTTCCTGTGCCTTTGAGGGAATCTCCAAGGGTCCCTGAATGAAGTCTAATTGGTGATAATAAACAGTGAGGAATCTCAGAAATTGCTCTAAGCATCTTAAACATGGCTGAATATACTGCAGGCAATTATGCCTTACAACAGTTAGGAAGTCTTGAGGAGCAGAAGTCAGTGCAGACCCCTAACTTTAAGAGGGCAGGAACCTGTTGGAAGCCACTGAATGTGTCATAGCTCTGCTAGAGCCCTAGCAGAGTGGGATGTCTTAGAAAGAGAAGGCTGCTGGCAAAATTCATGTTTATGACACCCAAGTATCTACCATGTAAGATGAATTCTGCTTAACTTCCACTCTCCAGGTGTCCCACTAGTAAAGTTCACTGACAAACACATGCCAGATTCAGAAACCTGACAGCAAAATAGAGCCTGAAACATAATTTTTTTTCTTTTTTCTATGACACATTCAAGATTTTAGAAATAAATGAAAAGTAACAAACAACAATAACAAAAACCCTAAATGTGGTATATAATTACTGTGCAATAGATAATTTTTGTGTGTCCTTTCCAGCCAGTCTTGTAACTCGTGACTAAGTGATTGGGCAGGACTGTGCATATATGCTAATTGTGGCCCACTGAAGGGATTGGTCAGTTTTGTCATCCTTCTGGGCTTGAGGTGAGCCATCCCAGGGATGGCTGAGAGAGGATCCTACCACCACCAGAAAAGAACAACCAGGAGCAGAGAGCACATCGTTTGTACCGAGGATCCTTGTGTTGAGAAGCTCCTAGAACCAGAGAGAATGAAGAAGTCTGGAGATGATGATAAGCAGTGGCAGGAGATATTGGCAGAAGCTGTTACATTGGTCTTCCAAGCCCATACAGCAAAAAAGCTGAGCACCTAGGGTACTTCTGGACATTTAATGCCAGGGTCTAAAAGAGCCCTGTAACACTCACCTGAGTAGGGCAGAGCCAGAGCCAGAGACAGGTGTGCCTTGAGCTGAAAAGAGGCTATTCTGATGGAAGCACTTATGTATCTTGAGTGTCCCCGAGCCTGGTCATAACCTATTACTTCCATAATAAACTCTATAATGTGAAGTATAGTCTGTGAGTTTTGTGTGGCCATTGCAATAAATTATTGAACCTATTACAGAAGTAGAGAGTGCTGTGGGAAGGACAGTTGGTGTCTGAGTTTGGTAAAGATGGAGAGGAGAGGAGACCTGTCTGACCTCTGCCTAATAGAAATCAGCATTGGTCTATTCTCGATGCTCCTCTTCCCTTGTGAAGTTAGAAGAGGTAAGACACTGCCCCTTGCCATTTTTAAAACATTTGTATTGCCAGGGAAATATTTTTGGGAAGTATTTAGGTTAGACCTTAGAAAAGGGGTACCTCACACTGAATCCAGGTCAAATCTGGAATTTCAATAACCTGTTAGTAAGTAAGTCAGTAGGATTCTTTTATACTAACGAGATTGTTAATGAAGAAATCATCAAATCAATACCATTTACTATAGCCCCTAAGAAGATAAAGTACCTAGGAATTAATCTAACCAGAGAAATAACAGATCTTTACAAAGAGAACTACAAGTCCTTACTACAACAAAGAGAGACTTAGATAAATGGAAAAACCTACCTGCTCATGAATAGGAAGACTTAACATTGTGAAAATGTCTGTTTTACCCAAAGCAATCCACTTATATAATGCAATCCCAGTACAAGTTCCAGTGACATTTTTTAATGAGATGGAGAAACAAATCACCAATTTTGTTTGGAAAGGGAAGAAGCCCTCGATAAGTAAGGTACTACTAAAGAAGAAGAACACATTAGGAGGCCTCTCATTACCCAACCTTAGAATGTACTACACTGCCACAGTGGTCGAAACAGCCTGGTACTGGTATAAGAACAGACAGATCGATCAATGGAACAGAACTGAGACCCCAGAGATGACGCCATATGCCTATGAACAGTTGATATTCGACAAAAGCCCTAAGACACTAAACTGGGGTAAAAACAGTATCTTCAACAAATGGTGCTGGCAAAATTGAATATACATCTGCAATAAATTGAAACAAGATCCGTATCATACACCTTATACAAAAAACCAACTTGAACTATATAAAAGACCTAAATATCAAATCTAAAATGATAAAGCTCTTCCAAGAAAAGGTAGGAACAACAATGGACGTTTTAATACACAACATAGACTTCAAAATCTGTCAAACCAAGCACAATCAACAGAAGAGAAAATAGATAAATGGGAACTATTAAGAATCAAACACTTGCTCGTCCAAAGATTTTATTAATAGAATTAAAAGGCCACCTACGGAATGGGAAAAAATATTTGGCAACTCCATGTCAGACTGACGCCTGATCTCCATAATCTATAAGGTACTACAAAATATCAATAAGAAGAAGATAAATCATCCAATTAAGCAATGGGTGAAGGAGATGGACAGACATTTCTCTAAAGCGGAGGTCCAGGCAGCCAAAAAACACATGCGGACATGTTCACGATCTTTAGTCATTAAAGAAATTCAAATCAAGACTACAGTGAGATATCATCTCACCCCAACAAGGTTGGCCATAATCCAAAAGACACAAAACAACAAATACTGGAGAGGCTGTGGAGAAAGTGGAACTCTCCTGCATTGCTGATGGGATTGCAAAATGACTTAACCTCTTTGGAAAGCAATCTGGTGCTTCCTTAAAAAAGTGGATATAGATATACCGTTTGACCCAGTAATTCCCCTACTTGGAATATGTCCTACAGAATCAATGCCATTCACACCAATGGACACATGCACAAGAATGTTTATCACAGCATAGTCCACGATAGCAAAAAGATGGAATCAACCCAGATGCCGAACAACAGAGGATGGAGCACTATGCAATGATGAAGAATAATGACGATTCCAGGAAACATCTCATAACCTCGTTTCAACTGGAAGAGATTATGTTGAGTGAAAGTAGACAGTGACAAAAGGACAAATATTGTGTGAGATCCCTACAATACGATCTCAAAAACAGACTTATGTGTAGAAGAAAAGACTCTTTGACAGCCGCAAGGGAGAAAAGCCGGGAGGGTGAGGGGGAAGGGTTTAGATTAGACAGTTGGTAGGAATTTGGTTGGGCGAAGTTGGTGACAACACACATTAGAAACAAGAACAATATTAACTGGACTTCAACATAACTTGAATACTCCTTCCATCTTAACCCAATATTTCAAGGATAGAGTAGCTGGGGCAGGGGGCAGGGGACCATGCTCTTAGGCGAAATCTAGGCCAATTGGCACAACTAGCGTTTTGCTAAGAGGGCTTTCTGCACCCCACACTACTGAGTGACATCTGGGGTCTTAAAAGCTGCCAAGCTAGCATCCAAGGGCACAGCAAATGGTCCCAACTCAGCAGGAACGGATGCTCACCGAGAACCAAAATGACATGGGGGTAAAGACAACCTAGAATATAGAGAGACCCACATGCGTGGGTGCTTACATCGACTTGGGACCGGAAGAACCAGATGGTGCCCGGCCACCACCAGTGATAGCCGCGATGGAGCTCACTAAGTTGAGTCTCACTGGCAACACAAGAATAAAAAGAGGTGCACCCTGAGATCTCCACTGAAAGACCTCGACTGATGGTCCAGCGGCTTGAGGATTCCTGTGGGAGCATGGCCCCTGGCCCTAATGCTGCCCTTGCCCATAAATCACAACGAAGGTCTACCCTTTGGACATGAATGGATTGGACTTGGTGATGCAGAGTGACCATATATTGGATGCACTTTATGGTTCTATGCATCTATAGTATATCATCCTGCTGATCTCTGGCTGGAGTAAGCAGAGTCGGTGGAGAGGAGGGGAAAGGAGACTGTTGGGAGGATGAGACATGTATGGAGTAGAGATGAATAGTGTGCTGTTATCGGGCAGGGAGAGCAGTGGAAGCTGCATACAGGTGGGCATGTAAATTTATATGGGAATGTACATTTTCACTCAGTCATAAAAAAAAGATTCAGTCAAGAAAGCTCTGCGGAGCACCAATTCAATTCTAACATGTGGAGGGTCCACGAGTACGCATAGATGTGAAGGCAACAGTCTTGGTTTTTTTTTTTCTCTCTCTTCCATCGCTGTTTCTCTGTCTCTGTCAGTTTTTCTCTGCTTCCCTTTCTCTCCCCCAGTCCTCCTAAATTCTCATCTCTCCTAAAAATTTAGGCATGCTAGGCAGCAGGTTTTTCTCTTAGCCCCCATTCCAAGGGCTTTGAACTGAGATCATCACAAGCCCTAAAAGTACAATCTAAGAAAGAAAGTGATTGGAAATTAGTATTTGGGATACTTGATGACAGAACTCTCCCAGAATTTTATCAGAAGTCTCTCAGTGGCTTCTAAGTCACTGCTTGAATATATATTTTTGGGCAAACACTGCTCTCTGCTGGTCCCTTTCTGTAACTGCAATAACCTTCTCCAGGAGGCACTTCGTGGAGATTGATTTCTAGGTAGTGGCATTAAGAGGGCCAAGTGATAGAAACAGGAAGTATGGCGGGTTGTATGGCTGCAAATGTAGGGGACTTAGTAGATTGGTGTGTTTTCCTTTAACTTTCCTTCTCAACATTCTGAGGAGTCTCCTACTCCCAGGGTGACAGAGGGTTCCACATTTCCATGAAGGTAGCTTCTCTCATGTCCTGGGAGGAATGTGATGGGTTAATATGCATTCTGCAACCCCCCCTAATTCCCCCAGTATCTCCCTTAGTTTCCGAGTCAATTGGTTGCCTTTTTCTGTTTATATCTCTTCCCAAGAACTTCATTCTTATGGGCTAAAAGCTGCAACATAATGAGCTTTGTGCAAGTTTTTTGTTCTCAAAAAATGATTTTCTGCACTTTTGTAACTTTTCGATAAAAATAATTTAACAGAGGAACTGGTTTGTCAGGCAGGTTTTGGACTCTAAGACAGTGATGATCTAACAGGACAAAGGGCTCTTCAGCTAGACTACGGGCTAGTCAGATCGAAGAATTAGGAAAAGATGTTCCTCTGATGTCCTTCAGTCTTCTGTCTTGAAAAGCAGGCACGCGCGCGCACACACACACATATGTATAAAATTGTGTTTAAGTGAAAGTTTACAATTACAGTCAGTTTCTTATACAAAAATTTGTACACACCTGGGGTGTGTGATCTTAGCTGCTCTCCACACAGTGTAACAGCACACACTCCTCCCCTCCAACCCGTATTTCTTATGTCCATTTGACCAGCTCCTGTGCCCCTCCGACATTCCCTTTCACCTCCACGCAGGAGCTGTCCAGTTAGTCTTCTGTACGTGCCCAAACCATGAAATACAGTGTTCGCCAGTATCATTTTATGCCTTATGTATCAGTTCAATCTTTGTCTGAAGAGCTGGCATCCAGGATGGTTTCAGTTCTAGGTTAACAAAGAGGCTGGGGGTCATATCTCCCGGGGGTCCTCCAGTCCATGAGATCATCAGATCTGGCCTTTTTACTAGATTTCGAGTACTGCATCCCACATTTGTCCCACTCCACCAAGGACTCTCTAGTGAGTTCCATATAGGGGCAGTCTTTGGTGATAGTCTGGCACCATCTAGTTCTTCTAGTCTCCTGTTGCTGTTTTCTCTGTTGTATGTTACCCCTTGTGTTTCTTGGGCTTGCACTCTCCTCTTGTCATTGATGCCCTTCTTTCTCTTTGCTCCACATTGAGTTGAAACTGGTTATTGCCTCTTAGATGGCTACTTGCTAGCTTTTAAAATCCCAGACACCACTCACCAAAGAGGGATGCAGAACATTTGTTTAAAACTTTTTGTTATAGCAATTGAACTATATGTTCCCTTATCAAAACCCCTATGCCCGTTACTCTGTCCCTGAAGTGTTTGGTTTTATTCAGAATACTTCTAAGCTTTGGGTTAGTCCATTTGTGCTGACTTCTCGTCTGCTAGGTGTTGTCTCTCTCTTCATGTAAAAGTTTTTGCCAGTTGATCTAATTAGTGGATTCCCCTCTCCCTCCAACCCCTTCTTGTAGCCATCAAAGAATGTTTTCTTCTGTATTTAAGCCAGTTCTTGAGCCTTTATAATAATGGTCTCATACAGTATTTGTCCTTTTGCAGTTGACTAATTTCACTCAGCATAAGGTCCTCCAGATTCTTTCATTTCATGAGATGTTTCCTAAATTCATCATTGTTCTTTATCATTGCATAGCGTTCCATTGTGTGAATATTGTGTGAATATACTATCATTTATTTATCCATTCTTCCATTGTAGGACACTTGGGCTGATTCCATCTTTTTGCTGTTGTGGACAGTGCTGTGATGAACATTGGTGTGCATGTATCTACTTGTGTGGTAGCTCTAGGATATGTTCCAAGAAGTAGGACTGCTGAAGCATATGATATTTCTATTTCCAGCTTTTTTAAAAAGTACCAAATCAATTTACAAAGTGGTTGTACCATTTTACTTTCTCACCAGCAGTGTAGAAGAGTACTGGTCACTCCACAACTTCAACATATGTTGTTTTGTGTTTGGATTAATACCACTCGTGTTGGGGTAAGGTGCTGTGTCACTGAAATTTTGGTTTGGATTCCGCTAATGGCTAATGTCTGTGAGCATTTCCTCATGTGTCTTTTAGCTGCCTGGATGTCTTCTTTGGAGAACTGTCTGTTCATATTCTTCACCCAGTTTTTAAGTGGATTATTTGTCTTTTTGTTTTTGAGGTTTTGCAGTGTCTTATAGATTATAGAGATTAGTGCTGATCAGATTTGTAGTCGTGAAATTTGTTTGCCCAGGATGAGCCTCAGTGTCTGATTTTTAGGAATTCCCAGTTGTCTATGTTCTCTTCTGGTGTTTGTACATTTTGTAATCTGTTTATGCCTGGTATTAGGTCTCCCAGCATTGTCCTTATTTTTTCTTCTGTAATCTTTATTGTTTTAGGTTTGATATTTAGGTCTTGGATTCAATTTGAATTGGTTTTTGTGCATGGTGTGAGATACGGGTCTTGTTTGCATATGTATTTTTAAGCACCATTGTTTGGAAGCTCATGACGGCACTTGGCTATTTGGAAGCTGTAGTACATTTTTTTGTTTGTTTTCTTTGAGAGGGAGCTGATTCTGGTGGCAAATCTATGATGTACAGAGGTTTTTCTATGAAAGCTGGCTCTAGATGAGAGTCCTTGGGGCTAATGAGAATTACTATATTCTTGTGGCAACAACTTTAGGAATCAGAATCTTCTTCATCGTCCTTTCAGTGAATCTTCAGTCCATAGGGGGTCTCAGTAGATGCAGAGGTATCATAGAGAAGCCTCTGATATGGTCATTGATACAGCGTAACTTGTCCCTTTCTTTACGGGGCTTGAGATAATTATCAGTCTAGGCTTTGGCTATTTATACTTTAGAGTACATCACTCTATGACGTGCAAACTTTCTGGAGACATAGGCAGTTTTTTTTTTTGTTTTTTTTTTTTTATGTTTGTTCTGTTTCCTCTTGAACCATAGCCTCCTCTAGGACCTACTTACACCCTTTACTGACCCTGTGACAGCCAACCTGAACCCACCATTTCAGGCTTCAATATTATTTTAAAGTAAGGGTGTCGTAATCCTATTCCGAAGCAGACTTTCTTCTATTATTGCATAAACATATTTGTATATCCGCAAGAGGAACACATCTAAGTGATATTGTTTTCAACAATGAACTTCAGGCTTCTTTGAAGCAACAATGGAGAGTCAGATTTTCTTGTGTGTAGTGCTTTCAGAGTATAAAGGGAAGAATGAAAGGGATCCCTTTTCCCAAGATACTGACTGAACTCTGGTCGTACTTGTGAAGACAAGGCCCTGTCCACCTTTGATCACCTCCCCTCCTATCCTGTCAGTTATCTTGGTGACACCAAACCCACAATTCAACATTTGGCTGGACGGAGGGGGAGAGTAGTGAGGGTAAGAGGGATGAGGCAGGAGACGGATGTGGGGTGGTGGAGATGTTTCAGGAGTTTGGTCAGTGTTTCTCCCCTCCATTCAGAAAGTAAACCCAGAAGATGGAAGAACGATACACTGCTGCACCACCAGGAAATGAAGGTTGCTAATTTTTCCTGCCTTTCCTTGGGGGGAACTCTACACTTTCAAGTCCCGTTGCTCAGGGACTTCTCCAAATCAATGATTATCTTTCTGGTGAGATATTCTGATACCTCCCCAAAACCCTTTATATCAGGTCCCCATGGAATAGAATCTGATGGTCATCACATGAATTTCTCCATATTCGTAGACTCCTAACATCTCTTTGCACTGTTTTTTGTTCTCATCTCTCATCTCCATCTCCACTAGTGTTTTAATCTCTCTTCCTTCCAAGACTCTCTACCCCCAGTGACACATTATAAATGGGGAATTCGAATCATGTCCATGTTCTCACTCTATTATTTTAAAAATACTTGACGCAAGCAATGTATGCAGTATCTATATTAGAGCTAAGGAGATCGAGGCCCCCGAAGTAAACACACCTGTCCACAGTGAAGTTTGCCCAAATTTATATCAAAAGTTGGATTAAAATCTCTAGTGTCCTAAGCTCAGGGCTCCTCATGTCGCTCATTGGTTGAAACAGTCATTAGGTGACCAGGGAATGGGTCTCACCTGACAGCAGCCTTTGAGAGATCAAGTAGCTGTTCAGTGAAGACCAAGACAGCTCTCTGCTGCCCTCTGGTGGCCATATCAATCCATAACTCTCTTTTCTTTCCATTTTCCCTCCTGTCTGATCTGGAAACCTTATTTTTCTTGTAGCTTCCCTTATGCTGTGAATATTTTCTTGGTTTCCTGCCCTTCCTATGTGTGAACTCTAATCAGAACGGTGAAGATTGCGTCTCTTTTTCTCTCCCGAGTACCCACATCTCTGTATACAATATGGCCACCCCATACGGGACAGTGTAATTTAGAACACATTTCTTATTTCAAAACTGGTGGGACACATGTGTATGTAAGCGTTTCTTTTGTTTTGTTTTAGAAAAAATTCACAAAAGCTTAAACAGAGCTTTTTTCAGTAGTCGGTGCTAATGCGATTGATCATAAACATAAATACACAGGTAGGAACTGAGTGTCCTAGAAGAATTCTAACAGTTATCTATCATCCAGATGACAGAGTATGTACAGTGGACAGTGTATTTCCACATCACAGATTTTGGTATGAAAAGACAAACGTCTGTATTTTCTTATTGCTCATCTTAATGTTTCTGCCAACTCTATCATGCCTTACAGCAGAGAAGTCAATCCAGTGATCTCCAAATAAAATCAGTGGCTTCAGAATTTTCGCAATTACCAGTTGAATTTTAAAACAGCCCCCATCCCACCCTACATCAGTTAGTTTCACCTCCTAGAAAGAATTAACTAGGAAGTGGATAAGGGTTCGTTTGAAAATCCATCCTCTGGTTTCAGCATTGACTCCGACTATGGAAAATGGTTACTTGCAAGAGGGTAAACTTCTTAACAGTAAGAGTGGTAACCTAAAGTCAGGTGGTCCAAATATGGGCAGATTATACTAAGAAGGAAAAAAGTTCATGAAAGAAAAAATTGTTTTACAGCTTATCCCATCATTATGCTGCACACAGTTAGATTGTTACACTGGAGTGAAAAAAAAAGAAACTTAAATTATCCTAGAGAACTCTTGAAATCATGAGAACATATCTGCAAACTTCAGAGGTTCTGAAGACAAATTTGAAGGAAAAAATCACCAAACTGAAAATACACACAAAAAAAGTGACCTCTATTGTTGTATTCTTTGTGCCCAGTCATTTTGCATCGAGCTTATTCAATTTCTGTAGTAAGTATATGAGAGTAATTAAACTTTTATTACTCAGAAAAGAGAGATAAAGAATTAAAGTAAAAAGGCAATAAACTAGAGCACAGGGACCTCAGCCCTGGTACTCTGACCCTGGAGAAGGGAGTTCCTTTCTCATGGCCTCTGCTTTTTCATGAGTAAAACGAGAGGTGAGAGCTTTGTTATGCAGCCTTGGTTCCAGTTCTATAGCCTGATAGTCTTGCAGAAGTTTTCCGCTAAGGGAAAAATTCTTGTTGTGTGGTAAGGTAGAGGAAAGGGTGAAGACAGGCAGGTAGAAGGCAGTGTTGCCAGAATGTCCCCTCTTGTATGTTTAGCTAACAGGAGACAGGGCCTCACTGCCCTCATGCCAGTTACAACTTGTAAAAACCTTCCAGGACAGAGTAGACGTGCCATAGGACGTAAGCAGACTGCCATGTCTTTCTCTGGCAGAGCGACTGGTAGATTCCAACAGCCAACCTTCTGGTTAGCAGCTGAGCACTTTAACCATTGTGCCACCAGCTCTCTCAAGGTGGATCAGGTGGGTGTAAACTGAGGGAGCAGTGCGAGTGCCCTGGCTTTCTGAACAAGAGCTAGGAGCACCAACTTCACAATTGTTTGCAGCTCTAACGAATTCGTCACTCTATTTAATCAAAGTCCACTTGCCTTCTGTCTTCCGAGTTTCACTTTTGATACAATTACAGCTGGTGGGAGGCGAACATGTGAATAGGTCTCTGGTGGACATCTCACTTGCAGAGAGGCACATGAATTTACCTATCCTTTTAACCTGGACTAGGTAGCAGAAATTCTTTCACCTAAAGCCCCAGGGGAGGATCGTGGGTGTTCCAGCCCTCTCCGGCTGTTCAAGGGTTCCTGATGCAGTCAGAGCACAGCAGGAGTCCAAGCTGCCATTGGAAACCTGCTGGACAGGGGAAGCCCATGCACTTGAGAGCAAGTGAAGACCCAGCAGCCTCCTGAATTCGTTGCCAAGGAGATAGGAAGTCAGGTGAGTGACTGGAGAGTTCTTGGTGAAGGACAGCTATGAGGTTTGGAGAAGTCCGCTAAGATCAACAAGCAGAACATACCGTTTCATGTAGGAAAATTCTGCTGCTTGTTATAATATCTCCCACTTACATAGCACTTCACATTTTTCAGAATATTCAGAGCTCATTCGATCCTCGCAACATTCCTGTGAATCTGGCTGGATAAAGAAGGGGGCACTAGAAACATCAGAAAACCAGGATCAAGTTATTCCTTTGTCATGTGTGATGTTGGGCTTGTGTCTCGGAGGTATAACTCCTTTGTCATATGATGATGATACAGCTGAAAACGTGTTGGGAATGATTGTCTCCAGCAGAGAGAGGCGAGAAAGGGGAAAGTTCAAGAAAGTCAAGTGAGATTCCCAGGCCACAAATGTAGATACTAAATTCATTTTGCCTCCTCTAATTCTTACTTCGTCTCTTTTTTTTTTTTTCCTATAAAAGTGTATTATTTTGATATATGGTAAACTACAGCTGTTTATTTGAGTTTAAACAGATAAACTCCAAACTTCATAAACCAAACTAATTTAATCTCCCTGGTTAGTTTTAATTTTAAAAATGCCAAAAAACTGTGTAAACTTTGTACTTTGGAGATTTAAAATTTAAGACTGATTACACTGCTAAAATATATATAGTATTTGTAATTTTCTCTGACATGAATTTTAGCAGTGTAGTTATAGACAGGAAATCCTGGTGGCATCACAGTTAAGTGCTACAGCTACTAACCAAAAGCAGTTCAAATCTATCAGGAGCTCCTTAGAGACTATACGGGGCAGTTCTACTCTGTCCTATAGAGTTGTTATGAATCAGAATCAACTGGACTGCAGTGGGTTTGGTTTGTTTTCTTGATATGCATAGACATTCAAGTTGAGAATTTATCGTTCACTTAATGTCTAAACACAAACCACTTGTTTATTGTTGCATTTTAACACATATATTTTATCTAGCAAATTAAATATGAGCTTTTGACAATTCAGTAGATCACATACATATTAGATCATCTCTCTGTGAATACAAAAACTTACACTAATGTAAACAATGGCATATTCAGAGGGTTCTGGGTCTTTATTCAAGTGAGAAAATAATCATGTCAAACACTTGTTACAAAATTGGTTTTGTTTATATAATTACTGTTAATTTTACTACTGATATGCAAAGAAGATACTAAAAATACATTTCTCTATAAGAAAGCTAAGGTTTACAGCTTAAGTCCGGGCACTTATTTACACATAACAAACCAAAGATTTTCAGCATACTGACTGGAGATACTTTGTGGTAGAAGTTTTCAACCTTGGCACAACTGATACTTTGGACTATACACTTCTGTTGTCAGGGCTGTCCTGTGCCTTGTGGCAGCCCTGGCTTCTATCCACCAGATACCCCTCCCCCAAGCTCTAACAATCAAAAAATGTCTGCAGATATTGCCAAATGTCCCCGAGGACAAGATTAGCCTTTCTCCTCTATACTTTCTTACATCTGACGCTTGAGAAACACTGGCCTAAGACACTCATTCTCCCCTCTTATACCACCCTTGAATCTGCCTGTGTATAACAGCCAAGCCAAGTGTATAACAGAGGAGGCTTAAATGTATTTTCACAACTTTCTCACATTCTCAAAAGCTTTGTTGATTTGGGAAAATTTCTTTCTCTAGTGTGGATTTGTAGTTTTGTTTTTTTAAATCTCCTGCTTCAACATAAAACAAAACAAAAAGAAACATAAAAGCAAAAGAAATACAAAACTATAAACTGGTTTGTAACAGATGTGAATTCTGTTTAGGTCGTAACCAAGGACAGGTAGTTGGCAGGAGTTTCACGGGCCTTCCTTATTCTTACTTGGTGTGACAGATCGTTTCTGTATTTCATAACACGAGTCAAGGGTGTCAGTTTCAAGTAGCCTAGGTTGCCTTGTAAGAATTCTTGTGGTGCACTACTTAAGTGTTCGACTGCTACAAAAAGGTCACTGGTTTGGACCTATCTGCTGCCTCGTGGGAGAAAGATGCGGCGCTTTGCTTCACTAAAGATGGTAGCTTTGGAAACCCTATGGGACAGTTCTACTGTGTCCTATAGCGTGGCAGTGAATTGGAACTGATTTGATGGAAATTTTTCTTTCCTTTGTTAGGTTGTCTTGTAATACTCAGCCTCATTTTACATGTATGTACTAGTTTTCTTTCGGATCTAGATATTGTGACTGGGCACGTATCAGTTTCCTTAGAGACATTTTATATGAAAGCAAGCATCTTTTTAGAAAACAAAACCAAAACCCAAAAAACACAGTCACTGCCATTGAGTCGAGTCCAACTCATAGTGACCCTACAGGACAGAGTACAACTGCCCCATCAGAGTTTCCAAGGAGTGTCTAGTGGATTTGAACAGATAACTTTTGGACCATAACACTTAACCACTGCACCACTAGGGTTTCCTTAGAAAGCAAACAGAGTAATAATAACCTGACCTACTTGATTCACAGTCTCCGTTGCAGATGATCTGTTTATGTTTTCCTGCCCCATTAACCTTGGGGAAAAGGTAAACAGTAACCAGCTCATTGTTGCCCCTAAGTAAGGTTCTTCTACTTGGTGTGGAACAAGTTTTCCTTTCAATAAAATACTTGACACATTGTAAAGAGTGAGTCTTAGAATTCTTTTCCTCTGTGTTTTTCACCTTTTAAATGCAAGCTAGCATCCTATTTTTGTTCTGTATTTTTAAAGATACTTTTTAAAGTATGTAGAAGTGTTTTTATGCATCAGATACAATGGTCCTCTTGGATCTGCCAATCTCTGTCAGTTTAGCTATTTCTTATTTATTCATTTCTGCATGTCTTCTGGGCTACACTGAAAGCCCATTTAAGAAATTTCATCCATTTTTTGCCGTAGACACCATTTCCATCACTTTTTTCATCACTATTCAGAGCAAAGTACCCTGGGACCTCCCGACACGCTGAATGATAGTTTACTGGCAGCACTGCTGGGGCACAGTAACTTCTGGCTCTTCCCTCTATAGCTAAGAAACTTGAGTGATTGAAGAACTTCGTAGTAGTAGTTGGGAAGAGGAACAGAACGGCAACAAAAATCGATTCCCACTCCATTATTCTTACATGTCCAGCACACACATGCTCCAACTGAGCTTTTGTTTTTTAATTTTTAAATTGTCCCTTTAACCTCAGAAGCTCCAGAAAGCTCCCTTTAGGCCTATGAAATAGCTTAAAGCACAACAGGTTAGGCAACGTATGCCAGCCGAGCCAAGTGCCGTTGAGTCGGATCCTAGATAAGGTATAGGAAGAAATAAATTACTACATGGAAATGGAGCCATATCCACTTCATTATTTGATAAGGAACTAGTCAACACTGCTATCCTGATTAGGACTGCATAACTACTGGAATATGGAAAGTCTGCTGGTGCTTTATGGTCTCATTTAGCCACAATCATATTTTTCCTCTTGTGTTTGTTCCAGGGAAGATGGATTTTCCAGGGTATACACTATCTGGTGCAGTTGCCTCCTTCCTTTTCATATTGTTGACCATGAAGCCGTCGGGTAAGATTCTGTCCTTCCCTTTCAAAACTCTCTAGTGACTCAGGGATCCAAACCACAAGCAGAATTCTAAATTCAAAAGGGCTAGTACATTTAAGAGTTTGCACTCATGGGCCAAAGCACTGCTGCTTTAAAAAGGGCTCTTCCACTTCCAACTGTGTTATCTTTGGAAAATTACTTGAGCACTTTGTGCATAATTTCCTGTTGTTTTGTTTTTAATGATTAAGTAAAAGTATACAACCCATATCAATTTTGCTTGCCTGCCTATCGGCAATTCCATCTGCTTTCCTCACCCTGTGGCAGCACACTCCTCCTTTTCACTCTTTACCTCTAGTATCCTCTTAGTGAACACCTGTCCCCTCCTACTCTCATCTAGAAAGAAATCAGTAGAACTGTCTCCTACAAATGTAGAAAACCATAAAGTACACACCACATGATCACACTGTGTCTTCAGTCCAGTCCATTATTGTCTGAAGAGTTGACCTCAGTACTGATTTCAGGTCTGGACCAGCAGCAAGTCTAGGGTGCATGTTCTCAAGGTACTCTCCAGGCTGTCGAACCATCAGTTCTGGTCTTCTAGAAGAGTTCTTGACCTGCATACCTCTTTTTCTTGTGCTACATCAGGAACTCTACATTGTGTCCCCCATCATGACTGCCTTTGGTGGTGGCTCACCACCACCTAGTTCTTCTGGTCTCATGCTGATGTAGTCTCCCATTCACATAGATCTTTCTGTCTCCTAGGCTTATCTTTCCTCATGTCTTTGACATTCTTGGTTGTCATCTATTCCACATTGGTTTGGAGCAATTGATGTTCCTCAGATGGTAGGTTGCTAGGACCCCAGATGTGCCTCACAAATGTGAGGTGCAGAAGACTCTCTAAGCAAAAGACTAGTTACTCCCATTGTCCTCAATGTCACCTGGGAACTTGGTCTCCATATCCCTGTCTCTGATATTCTATCCTTTGAAATGTTGGGTTGAGTTTAGAAAATGTTTCTGTTTATGGTATGGCCCAGTTTTGCTGATCTGCCCTCTACTGCATGCTGTCACTTCCTTCACCTAACTGAAATCCTATCAACTATCTAATCTATGAACAACCCTCTTCCTCCTTACCCATCCTTGTAGCCATCAAAGAGGCTTTTCTTCTGTACATAAATCCATTTTTAAGTCCTTGTAGCAGAGGTCTCATACAATACTTGTCCTTTTGCAGATGACTGATTTCACTGAGCATGTCTTCTAGTTGAAACCAAGCTATGAGATGCTTTCTAAAATCATCATTGTTCTTCATCATTGCATAGTGTTACGTTGTGTATATGTACCACAGTTTGTTTATCCAGTAATCTGTTGATGGGCACCTAGGTTGGTGCTAGCTTTTCGCTATTGTGGACAGTGCTACAATAAACATTCATGTGCTTGTATCTGTTCATGTGACCACCTTTATTTCTGTAGGATATATTCCAAGCAGTGGGATTGCTGGATCATATGGTAGTTCTATTTCTAGATTTCAAAGAAATCAACAAATCACTTTCCAAAGAGGTTGTACCATTTTGCATTTCCATCAGCAGTGTAGGAGTTTCAATCTTTCCACAGCCTCTCTAGCATTTGTTGTTTTGTGTTTTTTTTTGGGGTGAAATGGTATCATTGTAGCTTGGATTTCGATTTTTCTAAAAGCTAATAATTGTGAGCATTTCCTCACGTATTTTTTGGCTGCCTGGATGTCTTATTTGGTGAAGTATCTGTCCATCTCCTTTGCCTATTGTTTCACTGGGTTATTTACCTTTTTCTTGTTGATATTTTGCAGTACCTTGTATATTATGGAGATCAGATGTTGATCCAATACATAGGTGCCAATTTTTTCCCCTTTCTGTAGCCTTTTAACTCTCTTCATAAAGTCTTTGGATGAGAATAAGTGTTGATTTTTAGGAGTTCCCATTTATTTATTTTCTCTTCTGTTGTCTGATTCATTTGCTTTCTCTTCTGTTGTCTGTGCACTGTTGGTCAGGTTTTGTAGCCTAAGCTGTACACCAGAACTTCTATTGTTGTCTCTGTTTTTTCTTGCTTGATTTTTGTCATTTTAGTTTTGATATTTAGGTCTTCAGTTTATTTTGAGTTAGTTTTTGTGTAAGATGTGAGATGTGGGTTGTCGTGGATTGAATTGTGTCCCCTCCAAAATAGGTGTAGCCACGTGGCTGGGCCATGATTCCCAGGGTCTTGTGACTGGCCTCCATTTTGTGGTTTTCTTATGGTGTATGTTGAAGGATTAGGGTGTGACTATAAATCCCTTTAGAAGATCACCTCCCTGCTCCACTGTAAAGGGATTTTCCCTGGAGTATGGCTTGTCCCACCCTTAATCCTTTCATCCTGCAAGAGATAAAAAGAAAAGGAAGCAGGCTGAGAATTGGGAATCTCACACTATCAAGCGAGTAGCACCAGGAGAGAAGCCCGTCCATCAGATCTGAGGTACCTGTGCCAAGACGCTCCCTGGACAAAGAGTGATGCAATACCAGATTTTCTTCCACAGCTAACAAGAGGGAAAGCCTTCCCCTGGAGTGGGCACCCTGAATATGGACTTGTAGCCTACTGAACTGTGTAAGAATAAACCTTTCTTTGTCAAAGCCATCCACTCTATGGTATTTCTGTTAGAGCAGCATTAGCTGACTAAAACATGGGCCTTGTTTCAGTTTTTTTTGCAGATGGATATCCAATTTTGCCAACACCATTTGTTAAAGAGACTGTTTTTCCCTCAGTTTACAACCTTTGAGACCCTGTCGAATATCAACTGTTTGGAGGAGGATAATGATATTTCTGGGTTCTCTACTCTGTTCCGCTAGTCTGTATGTCTGTTATTGTAGCAGTACTGGGCTGTTTTGACTACTGTGGCAGTGTAGTAGATTCTAAAGTTGGGTAGTGTGAGGCCTCCCACTGTGTTTTCCTTCTTCAGTACTGCTTTACTTATCCAGGATTTTTTTTCCCTTTCCAAACAAAGTTGGTAATTTGTTTCTCCATCTCATTAAAAAATGTCACTGGAATTTGTATTGGGATTGCATTGTATATGTAGATCTCTTTGGGTAAAGTAGACATTTTCACAATGTTAAGTCTTCGTATCCATGAAACAAGGTAGCTTTCTCCACTTATGTAAGTCTCTTTTGGTTTCTTGCAGTAGGGTCTTGCACTTTCCTCTGTATAGGTCTGTTACTTCTCTAGTTAGATTTATTCCTATGTATTCTGTCTTCTTGTGGGCTATAATAAATGATAAATTGATTTGAGATTTTTTTCCTTGATGATCTCTTTGTTGGTGTAAAGGAATCCTGCTTATTTATTTATGTTTGTCTTACATTCTGATACTTCGCTGAGCTCTTTAGTGAAGCAAAGTGCCGCATCTTCCTCCCATGAGGCAGCAGATAGGTCCAAGCCAATGACTTTTTGTAGCAGTCAAACACTTAAGCAGTGCACCATGAGAGTTCTTACAAGACAACCTAGACTACTTGATCCTGACACCCTTGACTCTTGTTATGAAATACAGAAATGATCTAGATGTGTCTGTTTTAAGCATAGTATTTCTGCTGAAAAATGTGCTGTCTACTTAAGCGCTGCAGCTCAGCATGACAGCCGGCCCCTGGCAGATATTCAATCTCAGCAGTCCTAGTTCCAGACTCCCAGTTAATAAAGATGGCCTCCATAACTGTAAGCCTCAGCCTCCAAGCTGCTGCGCTGGCAGAAGCAGATCTCTGTGCTGACATTTTGCCTGTTACAAAGATAGTTTTCCTCCTCCTGTTGCCCAGTCCAATCTTATAACCATACACCTGATCTTGGGGCTCCCAGAATGCCCCTCTGTTCTGTTCATTTGTTTTTCTACGCCTGAGTTCTCAGAGGCGATTGAAGAGACATGTGACTTGTCTGACACCTTGGCCACACCCACCAGTGTCCTGGTCTTTACAATAGGAATAACAGCAGTACCAATGTGTCGTAAGTAATCATGCCAGCCAAATTAATTGAAACCATATATGAAAAGCACTTGATTCATTCTCGGAACACAATGAATTACTTAACCATTTTCCTACTTCTGTGAAGGGGCAGCACTTTTCCCAAGGGGAAGGTGAAAAGCACTATTGTTCAAGTTACTTAGAAATACTTGGCATAAGAAACTAGAAGGGGACTTTTAAGAGACGGACTTACAAAGTTTGAGCCAAGCCAAAGCCAAGTGTGCTGAACTTTATTTGTTAAAACATTATACCATGAAAAACAAGTTACAAAAATGCAGTGTCAAAGGGAAATATTAGTCTTTCAGAAGTGGGAAAACATTGGACTGAAAACCAGGAAACACATATTCCAGAGCCAGTGCTGCCACAAGCATGTGATGTGATACATCACATGTCCTCCCTCCTTTGTGCCTCTGTTTCTTAACTTGTAAAAGAGGGCATGTATGACCATGGTTCTAGCTTAACATTTAGACTCCATTCATGGTGAGTTTAAGCAGATGTCCACTTAAGTCAGTAGTGACCATTTGGGTAGCATTTACTTGATAACAAGCAGCAACTAACCAAGATGAGGTTTCTTTTTAGGAGGACTGAATCTGCAGAAGGTTGCACATGACCCTGGATCATTTTAAAATGAGAAAGGGCATAAATAGGCAATATGAAATTATTAAACAAAATATCACCCACCCTTTATTATTGGTTGTTTTTAAATATTTTATTATGCTTTAAGTGAAAGTTTACAATCCAAGTGAATTTACCATGTAAAACCCTGTACACACATACCACTATGCAACTTCAACTGTTTTCCCTACCCTGTGATAGCACACTCCTCCTTTTTACCCTGTACTTCCCGTATCCTTTCAACCAACTCTCACTCCCTCTTCTCATTTTGCCTCTGGACAAGAGCTGCTCAGACAGCCTCATCTATACACTTAAGCCAAGAAGCACATTTTCACCAGCATCACTGTATGCCTTATAGTCCAGTCCAGCCTTTACCTGAAAAGTTGGCTTCAGTACTGGTTTCAGGTCTGGGCTAACAGAGAGTCTGGAAACCATATCCTCAGGGGACTCTCCAGTCTGATAGACCATCAAGTCTGGTCTTTTAATAGATTTCTAATTCTATGCATTCATTATTCTCTTGCTATGTCAGCAACCTTACATTGTGTTCCTTGTCAGGGCAGTCATTGGTGGTAGCTGGGCACCATCTAGTTCTTTTGATCTCGTACTAATGTAGTTGCCATATTCTATGGCACCTTCTGTCTCCTGGGCTCATATTTTCCTCATTTCTATGATGTCCTTCGTTCTCCTCTGCTGCTGCAGTTTCCTGGCAGGTCAGGTCTGTGGAATCGTATGTACTTCTGGTACTCCTCTCCCTTCCCCATTGCTCAGTCCAATTTGTCAGCTTGCTGTTCGGTGTTCAGGGCTCCTAGGATATCAGAAGTACTAGATTCATTTGTTGTTTGTGGTCTTTGTTGTTAGAAGGGTCACAAGAATCATCTGTCTGCTCCGACATTTTGGCCTCATCTCCCCATTATTATTAAATACTATTGATTTCTAATTAACAATAATGAAAAGGCCAAAAATGACTTAAAATTTGATTAGAAAGTTCAAAATTTGTACACAAAGCATTACCTTTAATCCCCAAGAAGATATTCTTAGAAGAAACAGATTGTACATAGCCTCTACTAACTAGAATCTTGCCCTCTCCTGAAAAAAAGCAAGCCTAGTTATTACTAAAGACAAGAGAAATCCTGAAAAACTGGAAATTCTAATGAATGAATTTATGAACTAAATTTTAGGAAAGGTGATTATAACAACAATGAAGTTATTTACTTAAAAATCAATTTATATATTATTTGGGAGTAACAAAAACCCTGCACTGGTGGTTTTAGATGGTGTAGGTGGCTGGAAATGGAAGAAACAGAGGGTCCAAGCCCCAAAGGTCACTGAGAATTTTCCTGTAAATCCCACAGATGTAAGACACATTCAGCTCTCATGCTGAAAGTTTTGAAAGTATGTACTATTTTAGTGCAAAAATTGCATTAGCAACTAAAATGTGAAAATCATTGTGCTGCATTTCACTAAGAAATTTTAAATAAAGTCCTCCCTCCTCCAGGTGCCTCCACTGTTGACAGGTTGGGCATCCCAGAGCAAGTATATTGAGCCACCATTGGTTTCTCTTTTATGCTTTCTTTTGTAGATGACTTTACAGTGATTAGTCCTGCCCATCCTATCCTGGCCGAGGTTGGGGAAGATGCTTTACTAACCTGTCAGCTTCTCCCCAAGAGGACTGCCATGCACATGGAGGTGAGGTGGTACCGCTCAGAGCCCAGCATGCCTGTGTTTGCATACAAGGACGGGGCTGAGGTGACTCAGCTGCAGATGGAGGAGTACAGAGGCCGAGTAGAATGGATGGATGATGGCATTGCTGAGGGAAGTGTGGCCCTGAAGATTTACAACATCCAACCATCGGACCATGGGCAATATTGGTGCCATTTTCAAGAGGGAACATACCGTGTAGAAGCAAGCTTGCAACTCGAAGTAGCAAGTAAGCATTTGGAAAAAGACAACAGGCCTCAGAGGGAACAGTATTTTAATGTGTGGGAAGATTATTGCTGATTGAGGAGTTTTTTTTGAATCACCAAGGCAATTCCCAGGGCCCAGTTCTTGACTCTGATTCATTTGAAGGTAGGGATTCTGAAGTCTTCAAAGCAAGCTCATTTGTAAAATACTTTCCTAAACTTAGTTTTCATGGTTTTGAGTATTCTTGAAGATTATTTGAATTCCATGACATGTAGTCATTAGCAATTTGGCTGAAGCATGAATTTATGCCACATAAGGTTGGCATGCAACACGTTCTGATTGAGTCCAGGTGACCACCCAACATCTGTATCTCTGAGAAATTTATAGATCTCTATCCAGTCTTACATATGCAGTAAAATGAGATGTAAAAACTGTTTCTGTGCATCATGTACCCAATTAGAAAACTAGTTATGGGACCGAAGAGGTTAAAAATATTGTGTTTCTGTGAAGATTGTCATATAATAGTGTTCAAAGAATTGAATAGAATTCAATGAGTAGATTATTATACATTAGTTTTCAATGGAACATATCCAGTGTGAATGGCTATGTTCTACACAATACTCTTGTATTAACCAGGCAGGAAAGAGTGAGGAAAGAAAGGTTAATTGAAAAATGAATCTGTCTTATGGGAAAAAATATGAAAAATAAAATGTCATAAGGTACGCTAATAAGAATACTCTCTCCGTATGCAAAAGAGGAAATAGGATATTTTACTTACCAGGGAAATAATTCTCTGGAAGGTGCTGTTTCTTTATTTCACACAAGGATGTGTCCTCTCTTATCTTACTGCTGTTCTTAACACCCATAACTATGATTATTAGTGCTATTATGTTCAAAGTGACTGACAATTGATGGAAGACTCTTTTTATTGCTGAGATGTGGGAATGGGGTACACACTAATGACTTTTAGTATCAGGGACACCTAAAAATATGCCATGAATTTTCTAAGTCTCTGTTGAAATGACAGTTTCTTTCCACCAATAGATAATAGAATCAGAATTCTCATCTATAGAAAATATAGTCACCTTTGTTTATATGGGTTTCATGAATGCATTAATTGTTCTAAACTAGGATTTCTCAAAATAGAAACCTTGGTAGTATAGTGGTTAAGTGTATGTCTGCTAACCAAGTTGGCAGTTCAATTCTATCAGGAACTCCTTGGAAACCTAATAGGGCAATTTTACTTTGTCATACAGGATTTCTCAACCTTTTTTTCCCCCATTAAATGAAGTATTTAGATATGAGAATGTCCCCCGGAGCCCCCCATTTCATATGCCTCAGTTTACCTACTTGCTTCTCAAGTGAAAGAATGGAAAAAATAGTGCCCATAGCATTGACTTCTCACTTCATCATAAATATCTTATTTAAAACAAAGCTAAGAAATCATTAAAAATATCAGACAATGTGCCTGACACAAATAATATTAAGATGAACAAGGCAGATTTCTGGCATGAGAGAGTTTGTCAATAAATTACAAAAAAGAAAAAAAATCATGTGCAATAATAGAGACATAAGCAAAACGTCATGTGTCCCCTCTCTCTTGTTACCCTATCTGGATCTAAAGAATAATATTGCTCAGATAATAAAATTCAAAGATCCAGACTTGAGGAACAAATAGATCTGATCTCCAGTTCAAATGAGAAGACCCTGGACAACTTTCTACTTCCCAGCCCATGAATCTCTGCCTTCCTCTGAGCCTCATTCTCTGTGATACATTGCTCCATGGATCTGGATCTCAAGACTATGATTTCCCTCTGTAGGTCTGGGATCTGCCCCTACTATCCACATGAAGGGAACTGTGGAAAGTGGAGTCCAACTTGTGTGCACTGCAGAAGGCTGGTTTCCAGAGCCCCAGGTGTCTTGGAAAAATACCAGGGGAGAGGAGATACTAACTTTCTCTGAATATTATATCCAAGATGAAGATGGCTTGTTCTATGTGGAATCCACTCTTGTGGTCAGGGATGCCTCTGAAGAAATGGTATCCTGTGTTATCTTTAGCCCCATTCTCAGTGAGGAGAAAAGGTCAACCATCTCCATCCCAGGTCAGCACTCACACCTCATGGACCAGCATGCTCAGATTAATGAGATGTTCTAGGGAATGTTCCATAAAGTCTAACGATTTTATCAAGAAAAATACATGATGTCTACCAATATACTTTAAAATCTATAAAGCATTTGTTGTTGTTAGGTGCTGTTAAGTTGGTTCTGATTCATAGCAACCCTGTGCACAACAGAATGAAACACTGCCCAGTTCAGCGCCATCTTCGACCACTGTTATGCTTGAGCCCATTTTTGAAGCCACCATGTCAATCCCTCTTGTTAAGGTCCTTTCTCTTTTTTTCTTGATATCTATTTACAACTTAGAAACACATCTAAAGTTTGATTGAATAACTGTTAAGTTGTTCACTTATTCTCAAGCTCTTTTTATTTTCATTTCTGCACTTAACTGTTTTTACTCCTCACGTTGTAAAGAATTTCAAACTGTATTCTTTCTTTTTATTATGACTGAGTAAAAATATACATTCCCATATAAATTTACATGCCTACCTATATGCACCATCCACTGCTCTCCCTCCCTGGTGACAGCACACTGTTCCTCTCTGCTCCATACATGTCTCATCCTCCCAACGGTCTCCTTTCCTCCCCTCTCCACCCACTCCCCTTCCTTCAGTCAAAGGTCAGCAGGATGATATCCTATAGATGCATAGAACCATAAAGTGCACCCAATATATAGTCACTCTGTGTCGTCAAGTCCAATCCCTTGCTGTCCAAAGAGCGAACCCTCATTATGGTCTATGGGCAAGGACAGCATCAGGATTCTTTTAAGTAAAATGTTCTCTTTTGTATTGTAGTGATCACTAGATGGAGACAACTTATATAATAGTAACAAAAAACAATTACAATGGAGAGTCATGTCCTATCTTACTATAAATTATGGCATTGATGAAAATGATTTTTTAAATAAGTTTAATCATTGAAAAAAGTCATCATAATAAATTATTCAATAAGAATTGCATATCTCTCTGTCTATTTAAAGGTTCTTTCCCAAACCATGTGACCATTTCTGTCTTAAGTAACTTATAACTACACTAAAAATTTTATGACTTCTTGCGCATTTAGGTATAAGCATCTATTCATGTAAGTGAACATAGAAAAAATGAGAAGGTATTATATATTTATATGATATACACATTTAAGTATAGATTAGTTCTGTTTGGAATTACAATTGATAATTGTCTATATCCATGTGTTTTTAAATTTTCTATGCCTTTATGTGGAAACCCTGGTGGCATAGTGGGTTAAGTGCTACGCCTGCTAACCAAAAGGTCAGCAGTTCAAACCTGTCAGGCATTCCTTGGAAACTCTACGGAGCAGTTCTACTCTGATCTCTAGAGTTTCCATGAGTCAGGCCTGATTCAATGGCAGTGGGTCTTTTTTTATGCTTTCATGAAATTAACATGTGCTATTTTTATAACATAGATAGTTAAATGCCACTATGTTAATATCAGCCTGGAAATTCTGGTTGTAGTACTTAAGACGTATGGCCACTAACCAAAAGGTTGGCAGTTTGTATCCACCAAGAGCTTCTTGGAAACTGTGTGGGGCAGTTCTACTCTGTCCTATAGGATCACTAAGAGTCAGAATTAACTAAGTGCCAATGGAGTGGGTAATATTAACCTAAATAAACAGAATCATGGAATAGAAGAACTGATAGCATACTTCTTGTACAAAGAAAATGAAAACCAACTGGGATAGCCAGATCATTGGCGGAAAATGATTACATTGTTTTTGCATTTCATTTCTTTCTTTTTTACTGTGACTAAGTGAGAGTATACAATCCACATTAAATTTGCATGCCCACCTATCTGCAGCTCCTTCTGCTCTCCTTGCCTAGTGACAGCACACTCCACCTTTTCTTCCTGTATATGTCATATCTGCTTAACAATCTCCTGTCCCCTTCTCTCTACCCTCTCCTCTCCCTTTCTAGTAGGAGACCAGTAGGACAGCATCCTATAAGTGCACAGAACCATAAAGTACATACCACATAGTTTTTCTGTTTTTCCTTAGACAAAATTCCTTAATATGTTATTCTCTTTCTTTTTCCAGAGAAACTCCAGGCTGAACTGGGTAAGTAGGACATGCTGACACACCATTGTAGGGGAGCCTGTTTGCTAGATGAACAAAGTACTTGGAAGCTACTAAGAGAGCTGTCTGATCAGGATGAGATACTGAGGCAAGACTTGACCAAATTGCACTTTCAGTTAGTATCAGAGGGGACTGGCGAATTGCAGGCTGCCACAGCCTCCTTCAGGTATCCTTCCACTGTGTAACCTGGCAATTTAGGGACTTGTGGAGATGCTTAGGAGGCTCAGATGAATGCCTGTGAAGGTCATGGATGTTATCCCTGCTTTGTGTAGGAAGTGTGGGGGATGACACAGGACAGTAGGCAGGCTCTGGAAGAGCTTCTAAAGAATTGTTAGTGTGAGTGATGGCAGTATCATCGTGATGACGGGAGGTGTCACCCACCACCCCTGCCCTCTAACCCTGCCATGGGTTCTACACCAGGTCCTCACCCCAGTAATAAGTCTTCACACCCTTACTACCATCAGTAAGGAGCTGTTACTTTGCCAGGTGTAGCCTGGGACCCTGTGAATGGGTTGATGATTTTCCTGCTGATTGTTATTATTTTTCTTTGTTTTAGTTTTTTTGCCCCCTCTGACAGTTGGACTGCAGCAATTATTTTACTGTACTTCAAGAAAGTGGTTTAAAAATTAGCCAGCAGATGTTTGAGTCACTTTTGATGATTCCTTTAACTCCATCTCCTCTCTCCCAAGCTGTGACAGCTAGCCTGGTCTCTGCTCACGTGAATAACTGTGTCTCTCACCCTCTCCTTTCATCAATGCTCTCTTTCCCATCACCTCATCTGTGAAAGTAATGTATATGTATACTTGCATGTATGTATGAGTAAGCATACTGTAGGTGACTTTAGGGCCACCATTTAGCCGACATATAAACTTTTGAGGAAAACCAGGTGGTAAACACACTTCAATTTCTGTGATAGTCTAATATGAGCCCTATGGTATCATAAAGGTAAAGAGAGGGCCTCAGGAAGTCAAAGGTAACTTTACAATCTTAGGAGAGACACGTTCTGTAAATCTTGCTTTTCAGCCTGATTGCCTTCAGCTTAAGGCAGTATTTGCATCTGAAAGGACAGATGCTTTTATTGGAAAAGTTTGTTAGTTACATACAGGCCAGGCAGTGTTTGAGACATGCTAACACATGTCTGTACTCTCAGAAAGAGTTTGGGTATAGAGTCACTCTTCTGACTTCTCTCAGCCAAATTAACACGTCCGTTGGAGGACCCATGTACGTAATAGAGTCTGAAGTCATGCTTTCCATTATTCTGAGTAACAGGAAACCTCCTTGACATCCAAGGACCATGATGAAACAAGATGGAGACATAGAGATTCCCTTTGCTCCCTGTCAGATGGGAAAAGAGGTCTGTGCTCTTAGGAACTTTGAGAGTATGCTGTGGGTATTGAAGAAACCAGGGACTACACATCTTCTTCTGTATTATCCTTATGAATAAAAAAAATCAAATTCCAACCCACAGTGACCCTATAGAACAGAGTACAACTGTAGGATTTCAAAGGCTATAAATCTTCATGGAAGCAGACTGCCACATCTTTCTTCCGTGGAGCAGTTGGTGAGATCAAACCACTGACCTTTTGGTTAGTAGCCAAGCATTTAACCACTGCTTGGCTCTTTTCGTGAACTAGAGACTCAGAAATAAGGACCTACTCCAGAAGGCTACTAACACACAACTCTGTAAAAAAGTCCTGAAACGAAAACTCCAGCATCTACTCCGGCAAATAATGTTATCAGTGTGTAAAAAAAAAATATAATGACTAGTCTTTTGAAATGTGTGCTGTATACTGGGACGTATAAGTGCTTAGAGGAATTATTTTATTCGAAAAATGCTTATAGAATGTGGTAGATGAACCATCATTTTATAGTTGGGAAAATTCTAGAGAATATGTAGTTTGTCAAAAAAACACCAAGAAATTGGAAAATTTGTCTTTAAACCTATGTGTGTCTGACTTAAGGGTGCAAGTTCTTAATAATTTGTGTGTGATTCTGACAAAGGTCTGATATCTGTTTTTCTCATCTTTAAAGTGAACAGGCTGAATTTAATATTTTAAAGTTCAGTTTTTACAAGTCCAGATATCATATAATAAGATTTAACATATATAATGAACGGAATATCCACTTCATCAAATATACTGATTGAAGCAAGGTTGAATATGGTGTGACTAGGTTATCAAGTTTCATTCAGAAGGGATTTGGTTTTTTGGTGGATGTTGAACACAAAATTTTTCAGGAATATACATCCGTTTCTCAAAAACTTAGCTTGTATAGAAGGAAATAATCTGAAAACTAGAATTTTGGTGACAGTGAGCTTCTTCCCTGGAGAGGTAGTCCAGCAGATTTTACTTACTGAGTCCTATCTAGACAATCTACAATTTATATCTATACATATCTTACAAATAATCATAACATGTGAAAGCCTTCTTATGATTTAATTTGACAATAAACTTTGAATAAGAGAAAAGCATGGCCAGGATTTATGAGAACTGAGAGTGTAATATCACTCGGAGTCAGGAAAGCCCTGAGAGAAAATCTTTCCCACTCCCCACAATGAGGGGGTTAGACTCCTTTTGTATATCTGTTGTTCTGAACTTTGTTTTGGCAGCCCTTCACGATTTTTGACCTTATAATGTCACTCAAGATCATCTGAGAACAGTATACTGGGTGTATGTCCACTGCCCTGCATATATGGGCCTTTGGATTCACAAAATATTATAAAAACAAAATCAGAGGAAGAATTTTTTCAGACTCATATTCAAGGTCAAGGGTGGAATTGTCTTTAACATCTTCAAGTCTCACACCTTCCCAACTCCGCTTACACCGTATAGTTATTCAGTGGTTTTATACAGATTATTTTGCTTAATCTCTCAACAATCTTGTAATTTTAGTAATTATCTCCCAATTCTACATTTCGGGAAACTAAAGTATAGAGAGAGTAAAAAAATAATTTAAAGCCATCCATATAAGAAGTGGCAGAATATCAATTTTATGCTTGGATTTTAAACTGCAAAATTATTTTCTCTTTAGGGTATAAACTGAATGCAATTATAGGTAGAGCAGATGAATTAGTGATAATATTTGGGACTGACATACATCATGGGATGGCTCTGTCTTGAACAGGGACAATCTCTATTCTGATTCTACCAAACCCTCACCTCTACAAAGAGTGGCCTTGAATTTCACAGCTTCTTATGGGTGTTCCCATGGGTTCCAAAATCCATTTGAGATATTGATGAAACTAGTTGCTCCTTTTTGAGTCTTTTTGTGTGTATGTTTTTTTTCTTCTGTTTTTGTGTTTAATTATATTTAACAGCTTTGTTACAAGTGACTGGACCTTCCCAGCCCATCCTTGTCAGAGTGGGTGAAGACATACAATTAACCTGTTACCTGTCCCCCAAGGCTAATGCACAGAGCATGGAGGTGAGGTGGATCCGATCCCACCGTTATCCTGCTGTTTATGTGTATACAAACGGGGATCATGTAACTAGAGAGCAGATGGAAGAATATAGAAGGAGGACAGTGTTGATGTGTGATGCCGTTGATGAAGGCAGACTGACTCTGCAGATCCTCAATGCCAGGACTTCAGATGACGGGCGGTACCGGTGCCTTTTTGAAAATGATGGTGTCTATCAGGAGACCAGTTTGGATCTGAAGGTAGCTGGTAAGTGCCGGGAGCCAGCCCCCGCAGGGTTCTGGGACCCCGAAGGGAGGGCACGGCATCGGTGGGAAAGAGAAAGAAATGAGACAGAGACAGCTAGAAGTCTGAAGAATGGCAGCCCCGTAAGGTCTGTCTTTCTTTATTTTTTATAATCGAGGTGACATGATTTTTACCCTATTTTTTCATCACATAAGCTATTGGCTAGCAAGAAACTGACCCTTTGTTATTGGTTAGCAAGAAACTGACCCCTCGTGTTCTCCTTTTTCTTGTTAATTGTCAAGGCCTTCTAGATAATGGCCTGAGGCAGGTGTGTTGTGGTGATAATTGACAGTGAAAACAAAGTTTAACAGTGAAAACAAAGTTATGCTTTGAGCTTAATGGTTCTATTCATGCCTCGAGGTCAAGGGCACAGAAAGAAGGGTAGACTCCTCAAAGCTTCATTATTTAGCTGTCTCTATTTGCTCCTCCTATGTTCTTATTTTATCTCTCTCTGTGAGGATAGTCAGTGCCCACTGTCCCCCAACCTTAAGCTGTTCTAAGAAGGATATTTCTTTAGTGTTTATTCATTTGTCATACCAATTGTAATAAACTTGGGAGCCTATATATCTTCCTGCTGTAAGGAGTGAGATGTTTATTTCTAAAAGTTGTGTGGAGTGTTGTCCTTGGGAAGCTTCCCAGGGGCTTTCCTGTAATCTTATATTTTACATGTGGAGGGAGAGGTGCAGTTGGGGTAAGCCAGTGGAGCTGAGCCGGCCTCAGTATTCCTGGGCCGAGTGTGTTGTATTGGAATTCATTAAGCTGAGGGGGTTGTAAAACCCTTCTCAGAAAGCATCTTCTTTGGTCCTAGTGCTGGGAGATAACAGGGTATTTTTGAGGAAGATTTATTTAGGGTGCAAAATATCATTAGGGAGAGTCTGCCAAAAAAATATGTCAAGGGTGAAATGCGTCCGCTTGCCATCACATAGATGTGAGACTTTGCTTACAGAGGCTTCTGTGGGTGACAGGCCTCAGCACGTAAGTATCCTAGATAGACAACTTGATTCAACACATGTTACTATTGCTTTAACGTGCTAGTTACAGGGCATTTTCTTTGGCAAAATTTTCATTCTTCACATCTATATCAGTCCCTCTAGTGTTCAATAACTGTGGCAAATTGACTTTGCAACCACTCAGGGAGATTCCAAGCTTTGACTTTGACTTCTATTCTCCAGGCTTGGGTTCTTCTCCACTAATCACCATGAAAGAAAAGAAAGATGGAGAAATGCAGCTGATGTGCTCTTCGGATGGGTGGTTTCCACAGCCCCACGTGCAGTGGAGAGACACGGATGGAAAGACAATACCGTTATTTTCTGAGACCCTAACTCAAGACAGCCATGGGCTATTCCATGTGGAGACATCTATATTGGTTAGAAACAGTTCCATTGTGAACGTGACTTGCTCCATTAGCAACTCCCTTCTGGGTCAAGAGAAAACAACAACTTTTTATCTCTCAGGTTGGTAACCCCACACATTCCTTTCAACATTGAAAAATAAATGTGAAGACCCACCCAGATGTACTAGTTTATTGATCTCTTTACAAAATTATTTTCTTCTACCTGGTGAATTACATGTGCACTCACACACACATCATTTGCTATCTCACGTAGCATGTCTTCAGGAGGCTTAGGGATCTTACTCCTCCCGGTTTTTCCCTCACATCCCCAACTAGAGTCCTGAGAGTCTATTGTTGGGTCTATGCTAAATTCTGATAATTGACCCTATTTTCACTGTGCCTACATCATCACTTTTTCTGATGTGAAAACAGTCACAGTGTTTTTTTTTCTCCCACAGTGGATTTTTTCTGAGATTAGAAAATAATTTTCTGTTAAAACCATCTATATGGTTGTGATCTGGGTAATTTTACACTTCTCCACCCAAGTGGTTGGCGAAAAAAGAAAGAAAGAAAAAATAAATATGTGGATGAGCGGGTATTTCTAGGAGAAAAAAAATAAGTCAAGCTAGACATAAATTTGTAGACTCTAGTCAGCTTCCACAGGGCAGTAGGAGCAGTCCACCTCCTTGAGAGGCCAAGTTGTCACCCTCTTTCTGGTCAAGAATTGTCAGATGAAAAGGAGGATTTTCACATTTTCCCAAGTTCATAATTCAATGGGATTCTTGGATTGCATTTCAGACTTCAGAATGGCTTATTCATGGAAGATACTGCTTTTTTTGGTAGTGCTGCTTCTTTTTGGAGCTGTCAGCCTGAACAGAAGAAAGAGCTATAAGAAAGGTAAGCTAGGTAAACAAAAATAGTAGGGGACATGATTTGCTGGAGGAACCTTACTGCTTCTTTCCTCTTGCCTCTCTTTTTGGCAGGTATGTATCAGAGGCGATCAATATTCTATATTTTATGAAATACATAAGAGCTCAGGGCTTATATTCCTCTTATCAAGGAACAGTCAGTGTTGATGAAGATATGGGTTTATAGTAATAGTAGAAGAGAATAAAAAGTTATTTGATCTCCTACAGCTCATTCCCAAGAGATTTATTTAGGGGAGAGGAAGATTTATTTAAGGGAGAGCTGAGATTTAACCAGAATATATATTCAGTTAGCATAGACATTTCGCTAAGATCATTGACAATGTGGTGGCTTACTTGCTGGTGATTCCTACTAAGCAGGTAAAAGACAGCTTGTGTATTTATTGAGAGGCTGTTTTGTGTTTAGAAACTTCTTCTGTTTGAAACGTCTCATGTTGAAACTTTTGTTTGCCTGTTTGGACTCAAAGCCATGAAACTATTTTTTTCTAATATACCTACTATAAAAAATTATTAGTGGAATGGATTTTCTCTCTACAGTGAATGTGACATTGGATCCAAATACAACTCATCCAGAACTCATTCTTTCTGAGGGAAATAAATGTGTGACCCGTGGACATGCCTGGCAGAAGATCCCCAACGTTCCACAGAGATTTGACTGCTTGCCTTGCGTGCTGGGCCAAGAAAGGTTCACATCAGGGAGATGGTATTGGGAGGTGGAGATTGGCAATGGGACTGGATGGTTCCTGGGTGTCGTCAGGAATGATGTCATGAGGAAAGGATTCATCTCTCTGTCTCCGGAGAATGGGTTCTGGGCAATGGGTTCATATGGAAACGAGTACTGGGCCATCACCTCTCCTCCAACCCTTCTCTCACTGAATTTGGCCCCTGGACAGATCAGAGTCTCTGTTGACTACGCCTCTGGATACCTCTCCTTTTATAATATGACCAACAAGTGCCCCATCTACACTTTCCCCAAATGTGCATTCTCTGGATCTCTGCACCCCCTCTTCATCCTTTGGTCCCCTGGTGTAGATTCTCTTGACATCATTCCTGCATCCAGGGTCTCCTCTGTAACTTCTTCAAGAAAAACAACCACCTTGGATTTCAGAAACCAAGATTCTATTCCAAGTCACAGCTCTTTGTTCCTTTCATCAGCTGCTCCAAGGGGACTCACACAATCATCCCAGTACCCATTCAAAAGTACTTTAACCTCACTCCGGCTTCAAATCTGACCTGGAGACTGGTGTCTTCAGAGACTCATACAAACCCAAGTTCTGTGGAATCCTGCCTACTTATTGCGATCTGATATCTAATAACCAAAGTATACTCAAAAAATTCAAAGGAAAATGTAATTTAGCCTAAGAAGAAAAAATAATGCAAAAAATGCTCAGTATTTTATAAGTTGTTTTAAGAAGGAAGGTGACAATAAATTATCCATGTAAGTGGGATGGGGAAGAAAAACTAAACTTCAAAAAGGGAAACTACAGCTGAATATGAGGAGAAAAATCTGATCTCTGATATCATCTTGAAAATCATAATGGCTGAGGAATCCCTGCTTTAGAGTTTTTGAGGAAGTTATTGGAAGATATGGGGTGGGAAATTTTTCAGGAATTCTAATCCAGGAGAAAGATAAATTATGCATTAACTTCATTTTTAGAGCAAAAATAAAGCTTGCAATATAAAATTAACAATTACAAAGTAAATAAAAGCAGTAAATGCAATATATAAGGAAAAAGTCATAATGAGTTAAGCACTTGGCAATGAGTTAAGAGAAACTATATGTGAAAGAAGACAGACTGTGAAATGACAATTTGAAAAGAGTCTTAAAATCTTCTGAAGTCTAAAGAAGAATGCATGCAAATGACACTCTGATGCTTTCTAGGATGGTAGATGTCACAGAGCTATTATGATCATATTGATGATCATTCCTCTGCAACATTCTGGAGGTTCTCTCTTGGAACCTAATATATTTTTAAACCTATGTATTTAAACTCATAAATTTATGTTCAAAATTGTGTATTATTACCTCACATGATTTACACATTTTGATATGCTGATGTACCATTATTATTTTGAAAGCAACTGCAATTCTAAATTGCTGGCTTTGCCTGAAAATATTTTTTGACCTGTTAATCTGCTTTGATTTAATATAACCATAGATTTTAAAATGTCTGAACGTTAACTCAGATAAAACAAAAATAACTTTTCTTTTTCATGTTTTGAGTCTCCCTTCCTAATCAAACTAGCTCTGTGGCTGTTAGTCTTATGCCTTTGTGCAGGTCATTTACAAGTATATTTATATAAAGCCTTTCTTAGAAGTAATGTCAAGAAAATACCTTTTTTGTGAGTCCCAATTTACAGTCTCATTCCAGTTCAAGTTAGAGAAACTTCTGGGAAGGAGAATGGTTGGCGGCTTTAGTAAGACCACTCAATCGCTGGAACAGTCACAGTGACTAATGGATAACTAATGAAATTGGCTCTTCAGGGATCTGGTTCCCTCCCACACCTGATGCGATAGCAGTTGTAGTCATGCAAAATCATGGCAACTTTTAGAAGAGATGTGCAGAGTTAGTGGACTGAAGTTTCAGGGAAGGACTGTTGGAAACCTATGAGACTAAATTTGTTAGTCTTCTGTGTAATTCTTCATTTGTCATTAGAATAAATTCAATAATGGTGGTGATTTTTTGTTTTGTTTTTTTGTAACCCTATGGTCTAGGAAAATGTCTGAAATTTCTACTTGTTCAATAAATACTTATGGAATGCATGACTAGATTCATAAAATGGATATTTGTTGAATATCTGTAGACTATATTGTGCTAAGTCCTGGAGATACAATGCTTAACGAGACAAAGTTCTTGTTCTTAAAACCAAATCAACTGCCATCAAGTTGGGTCTGACATCTGGAAACTCTAGAGGTCAGAGTAGAACTGCCCCATAGAGTTTCCAAGGAGCACCTGGCAGATTTGAACTGCCAACCTTTCGGTTAGCAGACATAGCACTTTACCCACTATGCCACCGGAGTTTCCAAGTATATCTTTATTCTAGAGGAGCTGTTTCATTTTTTAAATGTGTTGTAATACATTCACAGAGTCTACTCAAAATAGGATTGTCAGCATACTACAGCAATAAAAAATCAATCAATAGAGCCAGATAGTTAATTCAAGGTCATTATTTTCCAAGAAACTACTAGCACTTGTGGACTCTCCATCCCTTGGCTATGTTCCCACAGCTACAGATTAGGATAAGATGGCTGCCACTATCCGTGCCAGTTCTATAACTCTGATTCCAGGAGACCATTTGCCTTCACATTTTATTGCATGGTTCTCCAGTCTATGCTTCAAGGCAAGCTTGTAGCAGGAAAACCCAATTAAAATTAGTGAAACAGTGACAGGCAGAAGAATCCTGTTGTAGAACAAAAACAAATTTAGTTTATGCAGGAGTGGTGCTAAAAATGTTTTTTGAATGAGAAAAAGGAGGTGTGCAAATCAAGAACTTTGCTAAAAGACCACAATTGATGGTCTGACAATCTGGATGATCCCCTGGGAACATGGCTCCTGCACTTACTGCTGCCCCAGAACTGAAACCAATACTGAGGTCAACGCTTCAGACTAAGAATGGACTGGACTCTGGGACACAGAGTGAGCATGTGGTGTGTGTACTTTATTGTTTTATACATTTATAGAAGGCTGTCCTACTGGTTACTTTCTTGAGGAGAGAAGAGAGAATGGAGAGGAGGGGACAGGCATTCATTGGGAAGATGCTAGTAGTAAAGAGTGAAAAGGAGGAGTGCATTGTCACAGGGTGGGGAGAGTAGATTGAATTGTAGAGAGACAGGTATGAAAAATTGACTTGGATTGTATACTTTCACTTAATCATAATGAAAAAAAACTTGAGAATCTCATGCAAGTGTCTGAGGGCATAATAAATGTAAAATACCCCAAAAGTTGAACCCATTATCCTTTCAGCTGTACTTCATATTTCCAGTTCTCTTTATTCCTATTTTATTGTTACATCCTTGTGTAGGATTCTTGTTTTCACAAATCTGAAAATCAACCTTGATCTCTCCTCACTCGCAAAGTTCATTTGATGATACTCATTAATGGTTTCCACTGTAATTTATGTCTCCCTTACCTGTATTCTTGCTTAAATTGTATAAGCTCTTCCTTTTTCTGCAATGAGGTTAGCATTCTGAGCTCTAGAATTTTGTTTGTTTTTATTTTACTTTGTTTCCACACAAGAAAAAAGAGAACCTAGGGTTTTGTGTGATTGATGAAGAAGTGAGAGGTAGGGTTGGCATTAGACAAGTACTAAATTCTCTGCTCATTCCAAATGTCTTTGTAATGGGTACTATAATTATCAAGACCATGAGTGGAGCTGCTGGAAAACAAACAGCTCTCTACATAAGATAGGAATGGTGGCTCTGATAGAAAATCTGAATGAGCCTTAGAGGGTTGTTCTCTGCTGTATATTGTTTCCTGTTTCTGTTTCTCTTTGCTAACGTTTAAGAGTAGATAAATGAAAGCAATTAAAGAATGCATAAATAAATGAAGACGCATCCTGTATTCACGGATTGCAAGATCTAACCTGGTAACAGAGTCAATTCTCTGCAGATTTGTGTAAGATTTAACACCGTAAAAGAAAGAAGAAAACTAAACTCACTGTAGCTGAGTTGATGCTGACTCATAGTGACTGTGTAAGACAGAGTAGAACTGCCCCATAGAATTTCCAGGGAGTGCCTGGTGGATTTGAACTGCTGACCTTTGTAGCACCTAACCACTACAACACTAGAGTTTCCTTTAACATCGTATCAATCAACATTTCAGTGTTTTTTTTTTTGTTACATAAAACCCTGGTGGTGTAGTGGGTTAAGTGCTACCACTGCTAACCGTAATGTCGGCAGTTCAAATCCACCAGGCACTCCTTGAATACTCTGGGGGTCAGTTCTACCCTAGCCCCTAGGGTCGCCGTGAGTTGGGTCGCCATGAGTCAGATCCGACTTGACAGCACTTGGCTTGGCACAAGTATGGTGATTCCAACATTTAAATGGAAATCAAAGAGATTAGAGTAGGTGAAAATTGAGAAAGAAGAATTTCAAGAAAAGTTCTTGAAAATGAGGTTGGAGGAATCATCCTGCAAACCTACAAACTTATCATAAAAGTATAGCTAGACATGCAGATTGATGTAACAGGATAGAGGGCCCAGATTTAGATCCAAACAAATATGGCCAATTGCTTTTTGACAAATATGCAGTGATATTCAGTGGAGAAAGAACAGACTTTTCAGCAAATTGCTTTGAAATAATCTGGATATCAAACTGCAAAAAAATAAAAGCTTTAATTTTAATCTCAAGCTTTATACAAAATTTAACTGAAACTGAACTCTAGATTTAAATGTTATGTGCAAAACCAAAAAATATTTATAAGAAAAGATAGCCGAAAAATTTTATAACCTGGAGTTAGGCGAAGAGACATCAGATGTGACATGGAGTGATGGAGTGTGTTGGTGTACTGGAGACAGAGCTTGTGTAATATAAATCTGAACTTAATAGTTTGTTAGGTCATTCATTAAACATATACTTGTGCAATGTCTATATGTTAATCATTGTGCATTGTAGTCACAAAGATCATTTTTTTGACCTTTCATACTTAAAGTCCATTAGAGGAAGTAAGCTAGGAATTAGGCAGCTACACAGCCTGATAACTGCTCTGATAGTGAGAGGTGAGTCCTCTCCCGTGGTTGCTGGTTCAACAGTTTCTGCTGAGAACTTGCTTTTAAGACTCACTTTAAAATGGTGCGATTCTTGTGGTAATGGCAGAGTACTGATAATGAAAACAAGTGAACTTTATTTTCAGTTCTACCAGTTGCAGCTGAGCCATCTGATCACAGCTTCTTTCTTCACCTCACTTCTTTTTTTTCTCCATCTAAATTTTATTGTGGTTTCAGTACCAGTATACAGCCTGTATCTATTTGCAATATAACATCTGGAACGTAGACCTCTGTTCTACTCTAATAGCTCTCCCATCCATTCCTTACACGCCTATAACAGCACACTCTCCTTTATTACCCCAAAGTTCTCATGCCCATTTGATCAAGACCTGTCCTCACTGCCGCTGTCATCTCATCTCCAGTGATGAGATTCTTGGTTAGACTCATGTATCTACTTAAGTCTGGAAGTTTGTTTGGTGCTAGGATCTCTGCATGTGTTATATACTCTAGTTGAGTCTCTGTCTGGGGAACTGGCATTGGTGCTGGATATGGTTTGGGGTTAGAGAGTCTGGAGGCCACGCTCCCAGGTGGCCCTCCAGGCTTAGGGACCACAAGTTGTGGTCATCTGGTGGAGTTCTAGTTCTGCACACTTATGTTTCTGGTGCTAGGTCAGGGGCTCTATATTGTGCACCTCATCCTGGTAGTCATCAATGGTGGCCAGGCATGACCTGAATCTTCTGTTCACATGTTGAAGTAGTTTCTGGATTATATGGCACATTCCATCAGCTGGCTTGTATTTTCTGCTTGTCATTGAGGTCCTCTGTCTAGCTGTGGTCCAGGTGAACAGGGATCTGATGTGCTACTTAGATGGCAACTTGTTAGCTCTTAAGATCCCAGATTCTACTCACCCACGTGGCATGTATAACCTTTTCATGCTCCCCTTTTGGGCAATCATTGGTGGTGGCTGGGCACCATTTAGTTCTTCAGGTCATGCTGAAGCAGACTCTGGTTCATTTGGCTCCTTCCACCTGGTAGGTTCATACTTTCTTTCTGTCCATGATATCCACCATTTACCTCTGGTCCAGGTCTATTGGGCCCAATTGATGTTTCTTAAGATGGCTGTTTGTTAGCTCTTAAGATCCCAGATGTCACTCACCCAAGTGGTATGCAGAACATTTTCTTAAGAAAAAAAGCAAAAAGAAAAAGAACTTAGGTATGCAAATTAGTCTAGATGTCCCCCGAGAGTGTGGTCCCCCAAACCCAGAACCTGTTATTCTGACCTTTCAAAGAGGTGGGCCGCATTTGGGGAATGGTTTAGTTTTGGAACTGAACAGTGGTGGGTACCTCCTTTCTATTATGTGGTGTTGTATACTGTACCCAACCTTAGTTCTAAACTCTATCTAATTTGCAGAAATCCCTATCCCTGCCTTCCCACCCTTGTAACCATCAATTGATTTCTTATGTGCTAAAGTGCTTTGTTGCATCCTTATATTTATGGTCTCATACAGTAATTGTCCTTTTGTGTCTGGCTAATTCCACTCAGCATAATGTCCTCCAGATGGTCCCATGTTGTCAGGTATTTCTCTAAGCCATAATTGTTTCTCATCATTCTGTAGCAGTCCACTGTGTGTATATTTCATAGTTTGTTTAACCAGTTGTTCGGCATCTAGGTTGCTTCTATCTTTTTGCTATTGTGCAGAGAGCTGCAATAAGCATTGCCATGCATGCATCTGTTTTAGTGGTGTTCCTTATTTCTCTTAGATATATTCTAAGGAGTGGGATTGCTGGATCATATAGTATCTCTATCAGAAAAGAAAGCACAAATTTATTTCCAAATTGACTGTACCGTTTTGTACTCCCACCAACAGTGAAGGAGAGTTCTAGTCTCTCCACATCCTCTCCAGCATTTATTATTTTGAGTTTTTTGTATACTTGCCAGCCTTTTTGGGGTGAGATGGTATCTCATTGTACTTTTGATTTGGATTTCTTTAATGACTAGTGATTGTGAGCATTTCCTCATATATCTGTTGGCATCTGTATGTCTTTTTCAGTGAAGTGTCTGTTCATGTTGTTGGCACATTTTTTTAACTGCATTGTTTGTCATCTTCTTGTTGAAGTTTTGCAGATCTTGTAGATTAGAGAGGTGAGATGTCAATTGCAAGTGTGATAGCCAAAAATTGTTTCCTGCTCTGCAAGTGGGCTTTTTACTCTTTTGATGAAGGCTTCCATTGAGCATCAGTGTTTAATTTTTAAGATTTCCCATTTGCCTATTTTCATTTCTGGCATTTGAAGGTTATTGGTGATTTTTTTTGTAGACTGTTAATGCTGTGGATTAGGGCTTCCACTGTCTTTCCAATTTTTTGTTTTTGAGTTTTATATTTTGGTCTTTAATCCATTTTGAATTAGTTTTTGTGCATGGGGTAAGGTAAGGATCTTGTTTCTTGTTTTTGCAGATGTCCAATTATGCCAACACCATTTGTTGAAAAGACTGTCTTTTCTCCAATTCACGTCCTTTGGGTCTTTATCAAATATTAGTTGCTCATAGGAGGATGATATTATATTTGGAGTCTCATTTCTGTTGGTGTGCTTGTACCAGGCTGTCTTGTCTACTGTGGCAGTACAATAGGTTTTTAAGATCAGGTAGAATGAGGCCTTCCACTTTGTTTTTCTTCTTTAGTAATGTTTTACTTATCCACTGCTTCCTCCTTTTCCAAATAAAGCTAGTGATTCCTCACCTCATTAAAGACTGCCCTTGGGATTTGTATTGGGATTGCATTGTATGTATAGATCGCTTTAGGTAAAATAGTCATTTTCACTAGTTTGAGTCTTCCTATCCAAGAGCTAGGTAGATTTCTTCCCTCATGTAAGTCATTTTTAGTCTCTTGCAGTTTTCTTTGTATAGGTCTTTTATACCTCTGCTTAGATTTATTCCTAGGTATTTTATCTTATTGGGGCTATAGTAGATAGTAATGCTCTCAAGATTTCCTTTTTGATTGTTGGTGTAAAGGAATCCAATTGATTTGTGTATGTTTATCTTATGTCCTGATACTTTGCTGAAGTCTTCTATTAGCTCTAGTAATTTTTTTGGTAGATTCTTTAGGGTTTTCTGTGTATAGGGTTTTCATGTCATCTGCAAATACGGGTACTTTAACTTCTTCTTTGCCTGTCTGGATGACCCTTGTTTCTTTATCATTCCTGATTGCTATGGCTAGGACCTCCAGAACAATGTTGAATAGAACTGTTGACTGTAGTCATCCTTGTCTGGTACCTGTTCTTAAGGAGAATGTTTTCAGCTCCTCTCCATTCAGTATGATGTTAGTTGTTGGTTTTGTGTAGATGCCACTTATTATGTTGAGGAATTTCCTTTCCATTCCTATATTGCTGAGAGTTCTTAACATGAGTAGTTGTTGGACTTCATCAAGTGTTTTTTCTGCATCAATTGATAGAATCAAGTGGTTCCTGTTTTTTGTTTCATTTATGTGGTTGATTACATTCTTTGTTTTTCTGAAGTTGAACCATCCCTGCATCTTTAGTATGAATTCTACTCAGTCATGGTGAACTATTTTTTCAACATGTTGCTGAATTGTATTTGCTGGGACTCAGTTGGGAATTCTTGCATCTATGCTCATGAGAGATACTGCCCCATAGTTTTCTTTTTTAGTGCAATCTTCACCTGGTTTTGGTATACTAGCTTCATAGAATGAGTTTGAGAGTATTCCATGCTTCTCTATGCTCTGACATACCTTTAGTAATAGCAGTGTTAATTCTTCTCTGATCACTTGGTAGAATTCTCCAGTGAAGCCATCCAGGCCATTTTTTTTTTTAATTGCGATTAAGTGAAAGTATGCAATCCAAATTAATTTTGCATGCCTGTCTATCTACAGCTTTTTCTGTTCTTGCCTGGTGACAGCACACTCCTCCTTTTCATTTTATACTTGTCGTGTCCTCTTGACAGTCTCCTGTCCCCTCCTCTCCACACTCTTCTCTCTCATTTAGAATGAGACCAATATGACAGCATCCTATAAATGCATATAGCCATAAAATATACACACCATATGGCCACACTGGACAGAGGCAACAGCAGGTCTAGGGGCCATGCTCCCAGGGGATTCCCCCAGGTTCTCAGACCATCAGTTGTGGTCTTTTAGTAAAGTTCTTGAGCTGCACCCCTCTTTTTATTGTGTTGCCAAAGGGACTCAATATTGTGTGCCCATCACAGCTGTCTTTGTTGGCGGCCAGGTACCATCTGATTCTTCTGGTCATGTGTTGATATGCTCTCTAATTCACATGGGTCCCCCTGTCTCCCGAGCTCTGTTTTTCTCATGTATTTGTTATTTGTGATTGTCAGTTCCAGATGAGTTGCAACCATTTGATGTACTTCAGATGGCAGTTTGCTAGCTATTAAGAACTCAGACACCACTCACTGATATGGGGTGCAGAAGACTCTCTTAGCAATAGGCTAGTTATGTCAATTGGCCTTGATATCCTCTGAGAGCATGGTTGCCAGACCCTGCCCCTGCTACTCTATCATTGCAATGCTGGATTGAGATTAGAAGAGTTTTCAGTTTGTTGTGAAGTCCAGTTAAGTTGATCTACTTTCTACTGTGTGCTGTCACTGCTTTAACCTAATCAAATTTCTATCAAATATCTGATCTATGAACAACCCTCTCCCACCCTTCCCACTCTTGTAGCTGTCAAGGAGTCTTCTATAAATAATCTATTTTAAAGCCCTTATATAGGGGTCTCCATGCAATATTTGCCCTTTTATCATTGCCTGATTTCACTCAGCATAATGCCTTCCAAGTGAAATCAGGTGATGAGATGCTTCCTAAAATCACCGTTGTTCTTTATCATTGCATAGTGCTCCATTGTGTATATGTACCATAGTGTGTTTATCCATTCATCTGCTGATGGGCATGTGGGTTGATTCCATCTTTTGCTATTGTGAACTGTGCTGCAATAAACATTCATGTGCATGTATCAGTTCATGTGACAGCCTTTGTTTCTGCAGGATATATTCCAAGTAGTGGGATTACTGGATCAAATGGTATATCTACTTCCAGCTTTTTAAGGAAGTGTCAAATTGTTTTCCAAAGAGGTTGTACTGTTTTGCCGTCCCACCTGCAGTGTAGAGGAGTTCCAATATCTCCACATCCTCTCCAGCATTTGTTGTTTTGTGTTTTTTGGATCGTGGACAACCTTGTTGGAGTGAGATGATATCTCATTGTAATTTTGATTTGAATTTCTTGGATAGCTAATGATCATGAGTATTTCCTCATGTGTCTTTTGGCCTCCTGGCGGTCCTCTTTGGTGAAGTGTCTGTCCATCTCCTTTGCCCATCACTTCGTTGGGTTGTTTACCTTTTTATTGTCAACATTTTGCAGTACCTTGTAGAGTATGGAGATCAGACATTGGTCTGACATGTAGTCGTCCAATATTTTTTCCCTTTCTGTAGGTGGTCTTTTAATTCTTTTGATAAGGTATTTGGATGAGAAAAATATTTGATTCTTAGCAGTTCCCATTTATTTACATTCTTTTCTGTTGATCGTGCTTTGTCAGATTTTGAAGTCTGTCTAAGCTGTATATTTGAATTTCCATTGTTGATTCTATTTTTTCTTGCATGGTCTTTATCACTTTAGGTTTGATATTTACGTCTTTGATCCAATTTGAGTTAGTTTTCTGTAAGATGTGAGATATGGGTCTTGTTTCAATTATTTGCAGATGAATATCCAATTCTGCCAGCACAATTTGTTAAGCAGACTGTTTTTACCCCAGTTTACAAGTTAAGGCATTTGTCGAAAATCAGCTATTTATAAGAGGATGGTGAAGTCTTTGGGGTCTCAACTCTGTTCCGTTGGTCTATATGTCTCTTTTTGTACCAGTACCCGGCTCTTTTGACTACTGTGGCAATGTAATAGTTTCTGAAGTTAGGTAGTGTGAGGTCTACTGCTGTGTTCATCTTCTTTAGTAGTGCTTTACTGATCCAGTGTTTCTTCTGTCTCTGAACAGAGTTGGTGATTTTTTTCTCCACCTCATTAAAAAAATGACACTGGAATTTGTATTGGGATTGCATTTTATATGTAGATCTCTTTCTGTAAAATAGACATTTTCACAATGTTAAGTCTTCCAATCCATGAGCAGGGTAGGTTTCTCCATTTGTGTAAGTCTCTTTTGGTTTCTTGCAGTAAGGTCTTGTAGTTCTCTGTATAGTTCTCTTATTTCTCTAGTTAGATTTATTCCTAAATATTTTATCTGCTTAGAGGCTATAGTATATGGTATTGATTTGATGATTTCCTCTTTAATGATCTCTTTGTTGGTGTAGAGGAATCCTACTGATTTACTTTCGTTTATCTTATATGTTGATACTTTGGTGAACTCTTCTATTAGTTCCAGCAGTTTACTTATGGATTTTTTAGGATTCTCTGCATATACAGTCATATCATTTGCAAATAGGCAGATTTTTACTCCTTCCTTGCCTTCATTTCTTTGTCTTGTCTAATTGCTGTGGCTAGAACCACCAGTATAATGTTGAATAGAAGTGGTGAGAGTGGGCATCTTTTTCTAGTTCCTGTTCTCAAGGGGAATTCTTTCAGTCTGTCTCCAGTCAGGATGATGTAGGTTGTTGGCTTTGAAAAGATGCTCCTTACTGTGTTGAGGAACTTCCCCTTTATTCCTATTTTGCTGAGAGTTTTTAGCATGAATGGGTGTTGTACTTTGTCAAATACCTTTTCTGCATCAATTGACAAAATCAGTTGATTCTTACTCTTTGTGTTATTTAAGTAGTTGATCACATTAATTGTTTTCCTGATATTGAAACATGTGTTTTAGTCATCTGGTACTACTTGAACAGAAAATACCATGAGTGGATGGTTTCATGAAGAGAAATTTTATTGTCACAGTCTGATCAGCTGCAAATCTATTTATGAGTTACAAGTCCACTCAATAAGAGGAATTATCATGGTCTGGTAGTTTGAGTCCAAATCCAATGAGAGTGTCTCGGCACAGGAACCTCAAGTCCAAAGGATATACTCTGCTGTCGGTGCTGCCTTCTTGGTGGTAAGAGATTCTCCACTTACTTGGTTCCCTTCTCCCCCTTATATCCCACAGCTGGTGGCTTGAGTTCTGCCTTATCAACACAACTGCTGTCTATTTTCCATTATCAACATCAGAGACAGGATTCACAACACCTAGGAGGCATTGTGCCACATTGGGACTCATAGCCAATACATTTTTGGGGGAACACAGTGCAATCCATGACACCAGCCTTGCATCCCTGGTGTGACTCCAACTTGGTCATGATGAATTATTTTTTTGATATGTTGTTGAATTCGATTGGCTAGAATTTTGCTGAAGATTTTTGCATCTAGTTTTATGAGTGATATTGGCCTGTAGGTTTCTTTTTTTATGTGATCTTTCCATGGCTTTGGTATCAGGGGTATGATGGCTTCACAGAATGAATTTCAGTATATTCCATCCCTTTCTATGAAATATTTCTGTGAAATATTCTCAGTAGTACTGGAGTTAACTCTTGTCTAAAAATTTGGTAGAATTATCCAGTGAAGCCATCTGGTGCAGGACTTTTATTAGTAAGTTTTTTTTTTTTTTTTAAATCTTTTCAGTTTCTTCCTCTGTGATGAGTTTGTTAAGTTGTTCCACTTCCTTTTATGATAATTTTGGTGATATGAATCCAGAAAATTGTCCATTTCTTCTAGGCTTTTAAATCTGTTAGAGTACAATCTTTTGTAGTATTCTGTTATGATACTTTTGATATCAGTTGGATTTGTTTGACATTTCCCACCTCATTTCTTATCTGGGTTATTTATTTCCTCTCCTATTCTTCTTTTGTAAGTTTAGCCAGTGGTTTATCAATTTTGTTGATCTTTTAAAAAAAATCTGCTTTTGGTTTTGTTAGTTTTTTCAATTGTTCTTCTATTCTCCAGTTCATTTAGTTCTGTTCAAATCATTATTATCTCTTTTCTTCTGGTGCCTGAGGGATTCCTCTTTTGTTTCTTTTCTTCTTTTTCAAGCTGTAGGGTCAATTCTTTGTTTTGGGTTCTTTCTTTCTTCCTTCCAGATGTGTGCATTTATACAGACAAATTGGCCTCTGAGAACTGCTTTTGCTGTATCCCACAGGTTCTAGTAGAATGTGTTTTCATTCTCATTTGATTTCATAAATTTCTTTATTTGATCCTTGATTTCTTCTATCACCCATGGCTTTTTGAGCAAGGTGTTGTTCAGTTTCCGTAAGTTCAAATTTCTATTTATTTATTTGGCTATCGATTTCAACTCTTACGGCTTTATGGTCCTAGAAGATGCTTTGCAATAATTCAGTGGTTTGGATTTTGTTGAGACTTGCTTTATGTCTTAAAATGTGGTCTATTCTGGAGAATGTTTCATGGGCACTGGAGAAGAAGTTGTACTTATCTGTTGATGGGTAAAAAGTTCTGTATATGTCAACAAGGTCTAGTTGGTTAATAGTTACAATAAGATCCTCTATATCTTTATCGAGCTTTTTTCCTGGATGATCTGTCCATTACTGAAAGTAGAGTGTTGAAGTCTCCAGCTACTATTGTGGAGTGATCTGTCTCGTTTTTCAGTGTTGTCAGTCTTTGTTAGACGTATTTAGATGATCTGATATTGGGTGCTTAAATGTTTAACGTTATTATGTCCTGCTTATGTATTGAACCTTTCAGAAATAAATAGTGACCACCCTCGTCCACGATGGTGGATTTTACATTAAAGTCTATTTTATCTGAGATTCATGTTGCCACTCCTGCTCTTCTTTTCTATGTTGTTGTCTTGGTATGTATTTTTCCAACTTAATTTTCAGTTTATTTCATATCTTTGAGTGTAAGATGTATTTCTTGTAAGCAACATATAGATGGATTGTGTCTTTTGATCTAGGATGTCACTCACTATCTTTTTATTGGAGTGGTCAGTCCATTTGCATTCAGTGTAATTATTGATAGCTATGTGTGTATGAGACCCCAGAGATGATACCATCCTCATATGAATAGTTGATATTCAACAAAGGCCCTAAGACATTAAAGTGGGGTAAAAGCAACCTCTTCAACAAACGGTGCTGGCAAAATTAGATATCTATCTGCAACCAATTGAAACAAGACCCATGTCTCACATCTTAACAAAAACCAACTCAAAGTGGATGAAAGACCTAAATAGCAAACCTAAAATGATAAACTTCATTCAAGAAAAATTAGGATGAACAATGGAAATTTTAATATGTAATGTAGATAGGTATGTGTTTAACGCTGTCATTTTGATGCATTTAGTTTTGTGTCATTGATGTTTCCTATGTTGCTCTTAATATTCTGTTCTGGGTCATTGTGCTTTATGGGTTGACTTTTGGCTTTCATCTTTTTCAGTGTTGGTTTTGTGTTTGTTGAGACTCGTATTATGTTTCTTGTTTTGATATGTCACATTGTTATTTTGTGTCATGGCTACTCCTGTGATTCTTGACTTACTGTTCTAAGTTTAAACCAGACTTTAACTTCTGCATATCTTTTTAGTTTCCTCTCCATCTGAAAGGGGTATAACTACTATAATATATTCCTCTTTTTAGAGTGATGGTGTCATAGTTTTTGTGTTATGATCACTGGTTCCTTTATGTTGATATTGTAGCTTTGATTGAGCTTTGTGCCTTCCCTAACTGAGTAGGATTCTGGATGCTGTGCCCTCCATTGCTTCCTTAAGTATACACCTAATGTTTTTGATTTTCTAAGCAAAGAGGTTCTTTCAGTATTTCTTGTAGTTTTGGTTTGGATTTTACAAAATCTCTAAGCTTCTTTTAAACTGCAAATGTCTTATATTTCATCATTTTGTTTGAGAGAGAGTTTTGCAGGATATATAATTCTTGGTTGGAAATTTTTCTCCTTCAAGGCTTTGAATGTGTCATCCCACTGCCTCCTTGCCAAAACCGTTGCTGCTGAGAAGTCAGAGGAAGCCTATAGGGCTTCCCTCTGAATGTTAGCTTTCCTTGGAGACTCACTGCCTTTAAGGGCCTCTGCTTATGCTTCATTTTATTAAGTTTGATTGTAATAAGTTTTGGCGTCTTTTTTGGGGGGTCTATTTTTGTAGTGTTTGATATGTATCTTGGAAATCTATGTTCTCTTCTTTCATAATGTCAATTAAGTTTTCTATCAGCAATTCAATAATAATATTCTGTCTTTTCAGCTATCCCTCCCTGTTCAGGAACTCCAGTTAATCATAGATTATTCCTGTTAATAGAGTCTCACCTGTTTCTAAATGCTTCTTCATTTTTCTTATTTCTTTTCTCTGTATAAATACTAGTGTCAGTTGCTCTATCCCCAAGCTGGTCAACTCTGGCTTCCAACTCTTCTGCTTCTTGACTTTGTATTGAATTGTTTAATTCAGTAATTTTACAATTGATCTGCTGGCTTTCAGATTGTTGATGTTCCATTAGTGTATATAGCTTGCTTGATTTTTCACTTTGTTCTACTGCATTTTGTTTAATCTCTATGAGGGCTCTGTATATATAGAGTTCTTTTTTTTCTTGATCTTCTATAGTTTCAGAAAGGCTTCTTCATCTAGGAGGTTTTCTGACTCTTTATTCTGGGAGTTTTCTGGAGCCATAATAGACTGTTTCTTTAAATGTTTAGCTATGGATTTTTGCCTTCATGCCATCCAGAAGCTGTTTGGTTTGGTGTTTCTTCAGCAGGAGCTGAGGTGTAATTCTAAAAGGGGAGTTAGTCACCAGCTGCCTGTGCTTACTGTAGTAACTGGCCCCAGATGGATTCTCTGGGTCAGCCACCTCTGCCTCCTGGCTCTCAAAGATTGCATCCTACTTTTGGAGTCATGATGTGGATCAGTGAAGGGTGGGGGAGATGCTGCAGGGCTGCTCAGCATTCTGTTCTCTAGGTGGTCTTACTTTAAAAAGGTACTTTACTGCTAAGCATGGAGCTGTCAAATGGCTGCCAAAATCAGTCAGGCCCTCAGGTGTGGCAAACTTTGCCTACCAGCTGACAATGAAAGCACCTCATTGGCTGTCCTCAGATGCTATGATGTGGTTCATAGTAGGTAGGAGTTACAGCCTTGCTGCCATCCTCTGCCAGGTCCCTCCCATACCTCTAGGTGCCACTTACCTAAAAACAACTTTTCTGCTGGAGAAGCACTTTCTGAACAGGCTTTGCTCCTCAGTTTGAGAATTATCTCCTGTTAAGACCTCTGTTTGGGAGACTGCCTCCCAGCTGACCAAGATGCATCCTGCCTAAACTGCCCTTCTTGCTGTGAAACAGGAGGTTTCTGGTGCAGCTCAGAAAAAAGATGGTGGAGGGGAAGTTGTACCCTCCGTCAGTAACCTGGCTCTCAGTATGTGACTTTTCCCAGTACAGTGTCTCTGCTGTGCTATATGCTGTTTACTTAAGCACTACAGTTCAATGTATTAGCTGGCTCATGCCCAGCCCCTGTCTCCTGGATATCAAGCAAGGCATCAGTACTTGCAGTCTTCCCACACAATGAGTCAACAGAAGCAGGAGCTGCCTCATCTTTGAGAGAGATAGTTACCTGGTTAGTGGTGTGTAGTACAATCTGACATCCTTATGCCGGATCCTAGGGCTACCCAGATAGCCATGTTGCTTCATTCAATTATCATTCTAGGCCTTAGGTCTCTGAGGGATTTGAAGAGACATGTGTCTAGTTTGCCATCCTGACCCTGCCTGCCACGATGTTTTTTAGTTAGTAGTTTTTTAAGTTAGCTTTTCAATCTCTTCTCTTGTGATGTGTTTATTTAGTTGTTCAATGTCTGTTTGTGCTAGTTTTGAGAGACATTATTTTTTTAGAAAATTTCTTCTAGGTTTTCAAATTTATTAGAGAACAGTTTTTGACAGCATTCTGTTATGATTCTGTAATTTCAGTTGGGTCTGTTATGATATTGCTCATCCCATTTCTTATTCAGGATATTTGTTTCCTCTCCTGCTTTTCTTTTTACAGTTTGGCTAATGGCTTGTGAATTTTGTTGATTTTTCCAAAAAACCAGATTTTAGTCTTGTTTACTCTTTCAATCATTTTTCTATTTTGTTTTTCATTTGCTTCTGCTCTACTTTTTATTATTTCTTTTCTTCTGGAGCTCAGTGAGTTCTTTTTTTGGATTTTTACCAGTTGTTCTAGTTGAAGCATTAGTTCTTTCCCTTTCATCTCTTTGTATGTGTGCATTTATTGAGATAAGTTGATCTCTGAGCACTGCTATTTCTGTGTCCTGTAGATTTTGATAAGATGTGTTTTCATTCTCATTTGAGTCTATGAATTTCTTTATTTTATCCTTGATTTCTTCTGTTAGCCAGTACTTCTAAAGTAGAATGTTGTTCAGCTCTCAGATTTTTTATTTCCATCTTTTTTCTTTTGTTGATTTCTGGTTTTATGGCTTTAGGATCTGAAAAGAAACTTTTTATTTTTTCAATATTTTGTATTTTGTTTAGGACTTCTCTGAAGAAGGTGAAAAATCAACTCATAAAGAAGAATGTCCCAGAACAGAATAGTAAGAGCAACAAAGAAAACATCAAAACAAAAATAAATACATCACAATGACAGCACTAAACACAAAACTATCAATAACTACACTGAATGTAAATGGACTGAACACTCCAGTAAAGAGACAATGGGTGACATCTTGGATAAAAAGACACAACCAGTCTATACGTTGCTTACAAGAAACTCATCTTAAAGATATGAACAAGCTGAAAATCAATGGATGGGAGAATATATACCAAGCTAACAACATACAAAGAAGAGCAGGTATGGCAATACTAGACTCAGATAAAATAGATTTTAATGTAAAATCCATCATCATGGACAAGGATGGACACTATTTATTGCTGAAAGATTCAGTACACAAGCAGGACTTAACAGTATTAAATATTTATGCACCCAAAACTAGAGCATCTGAATACATCAAAGAAACACTGACTGTATTAAAAAATGAGATAGATCACTCCACAATAATGGGAAACTTTAACATTCCACTTTCAGTATTGGACAGATCTTCTAGAAAGGAGCTCAATAAAGAGACAGAAGATCTTATTGCCACAATTAACCAACTAGACCTCATCGACATATATGGAACATTCTATCTATAAGCAAATGACTACACCTTCTTCTCCAGTGCACATGGAACATTCTCCAGAACAGACTATGTGTTAGGACATAAAGGAAATCTCAACAAAATCCATACCACTGAACTACTGCAAAACACCTTCTCTGACCATAAAGTCATAAGTCAAAATCAATAGCAGAAAAAATGTAGACAGAAAGTGGAACTCATGGAGGCTGAACAACATCTTGATAAAAAACTCATGGGTTATAGAAGAAATCAAGGATGAAATAAAGAAATTTATGGATTCCAATGAGAACAAAGACATTTTTCTACCAGAATCTAAGGGATATAGCTGAAGCAGCGCTCAGGGATCAGTTTATCTCTATAAATGCACACATCCAGAAAGAGGGAAGAACCTAAACCAAAGAATTAACCCTGTAGCTTGAAAAAACAGAAAGAGAGCAACAGAGGAGCCCCTCAGGCACCAGAAGAAAACATATCATAGAGATGAGAGCAGGGCTAAATGAATTAGAGAATAGAAGAACTGAAAAAATTGAAAAGACCAAAAGCTAGTTTTTTGTAAAGATCAACAAAATTGACAAATCACTGGCTAAACTTACTAAAGAAAAACAGGAAAGGAAACAAATGACCCAAATAAGAAATGAGATGGGAGATGTTACAACAGAACCAATAGAAATAAAAAATATCATAAAATAATGCTACGAAAGACTGTACTCTAACAGATTTGAAAACATAGAGGAAATGGAAAAATTCCTAGATTCACAAGGTGAAGCAGAACAACTTAATAAACTCATCACAAAGGAAGAGATTGAAAAAATCATCAAAAAGCTACCAACCAAAAAAAGTCCTGGCCCAATGGCTTCACCACAGAATTCTACCAAGCTTTTAGAGAAGAGTTAATTCTTGTACTACTGAGACTATTTCACAGTATAAAAAGTGACAGAATACCCCCAAATTCATTCTATGAAGCCAGTATAACCCTGATACCAAAGCCAGGGAAAGATCTAACAAAAAAGGAGAGCTATATGCCAATATCACTCATGAACCTAGATGCAAAGTCTTCAACAAAATACTTGCCCATAGAATTCAACAGCATATCAAAAAAATAATTCATCACGACCAAGTTGGATTCATACCAGGGATGCAAGGCTGGTTCAACATCAGAAAAACAATTATTGTCACCAACCACATAAATAAATCAGAAGTCAAGAATCACCTGATTTTGTCAATTGATGCAGAAAAGGCATTTGATAAAGTCCAACATGATTCATGCTAAAAACTCTCAGCATAACAGGAATGGGTGCCAAATTTCTCAATGTGATAAATGTCATTTATACAAAGCCAACTGCCTACATCATCCCGGATGGAGAGAGACTGAAACAATTCCCCTTGAGAAGAGGAACTAGACAAGGATGCCCACTCTCACCTCTCCTATTTAACAATGTACTAGAAGTTCTGGGCAGAGAAATTAGACAAGACCAAGAAATAAGGATATCTGCATCAGCAAAGGAGAAGGAAAAATGTCTCTATTTGTAGATGATATGACTGTATATGTGGGGAATCCTAAAGAATCCATAAATAAGCTACTCAAACTGATAGAAGAGTTCAGCAAAGTCTCAGGATACAAGATAAACTTAAGTAAATCAGTAGGATTCCTCTATATCAACAATGAGATTATTAAAGAAGAAATCACCAAGTCAATACTATTTACTACAGCCCCCAAGAAGACAAAATATCTAGGAATAAAATCTAACTAGGGAAATACCAGACCTTTACAAAGAGAACTACAAGAGAAACTAAGAGACACTTACATAAACGGAGAAACCTACCCTGCTCATGGATAGGAAGACTTAACATTGTGAAAATTTTACCCTATTTTACCCAAAACAACCTACTTATATAATGCAATTCCAATACAAGTTCCAGTGACATTTTTTAATGAGATGGAGAAACAAATCACCAACTTTGTTTGGAAAGGGAAAAAGCCCTGGATAAGTAAAGCACTACTGAAGAAAAACACACTGGGAGGTCCCTCACTACCCGACTTTAGAAACTATTACCTTGCCACAACAGTCAAAACAGCCTGGTATGGGTACAAAAAGAGACATATAGACCAATGGAACAGAGGTGAGACTCCAGAGGTGCCACTATCCTCCTATGAACAGTTGATGTTCAACAAAGGCCCTAAGATTTTAAACTGGGGTAAGAACAATCTCTTTAACAAATGGTGCTGGCAAAATTGGATATCCATCTGCAATAAATTGAAACAAGATCCATATCTCACAACTTATACAAAAACCAACTCAAATTGGAGAAAAGACCTGAATATTAAATCTAAAACAATAAAGCTCATCCAAGAAAAAATAGAATCAACAATGGAAGTTTTAATACACAATGTAGACTTCAAAATCTAACAAACAAAACACAATCAACAGAAGAGAAAATAGATAAACTGGAACTACCAAGAATCAAACCCTTTTGTTCATCCAGAGACCTTATCAAAAGAATTGAATGACCACCTGCAGGAAGGGAAAAAATATTTGCAAATGTGTGTCAGACTGAAGTCTGATCTCCATAACCTATAAGGTACTACAAAATATCTACAAGAAAGGAATACATAATCCAATTAAGTGATGGGTGAAAGAGATAGACAGACCCTTCTCTAAAAACGATATTAAGGCAGCCAAAAGACACAAGCAGAATTGCTAACAGTCATTGGCTATTAAAGAAATTCAAATCAAAACTGCAATGAGATATCGTCTCACCCCAACAATGTAGGCCATGATCCAAAAAACACAAAACAACAAATGCTGGAGAGGCTGTGGAGAAATTTGAACTCTCCTATACTGCTTTGCAAAATGGTACAATCTCTTTAGAAAGCAGTCTGGCACTTCCTTAAGAAGCTGGAAATGGACACACCACTTGACCCAGTAATCCCACTGCTTGGAATATATCCTGCAGAAGCAAGGATGTTCACACGAACAGATACATGCACACGAATGTTTACTGCAGCACAGTCCACAATAGCAAAAAGATGGAAACAACCCAGATGTCCGACAACAGATGAATGGATAAATAAACTATGGTATATAGACTCAATGGAATATTATGCAGTGATAAAGAACAATGATGATTTTAGGAAGCATCTCATAACCTGGTTTCAACTGGAGGACATTATATTGAGTGAAATTAGTCAGCAGCACAATGACAAATGTTGTATGAGACCCCTAGTATAAGGACTTAAAGACAGACTCGTGTACAGAAGAAAAGACTGACAGCTGCAAGGGAGGTGAGGGAGGGAGAGAGAGAGCTGGTTACAGATTAACAGATTAGATAGTTGATAGAAATTTGGTTGAGTCAACTCAGTGGCAGCACACATTAGAAGACCATCACTTAAATGGACTTCAGCATAACCCAAATACTCTTCCATTCTTAATCCAATATTGCAAGAACAGAGTAGCAGGGGTGGGGGTCAAAGAACCATGCTCTTGGAAGGTATTGAGGCCAACTGGCATAACTAGCCTATTGCTAAGAGAGCCATTTCTACCCCATATTTGTGAGTGGCACCTGGGGTCTTAAAAGCTAGCTAGCTGCCATCTGAGATACACCAAATGGTCCCAACTCCGCAGGAACATATGATCAAAAGCGACATGGGGGAAAGAGAATCCAGAAGACAGAAAGACCCATGTGAATGGATGAGTACATCAACATGTGATCAGAAGAAGAAGATGGTGCCTAGCCACCACCAGTGATAGCGTGGTGGGGCTCATAAAGTTGAGTCTCAGTGGTAACACAAGAATGAAAAGTGGTAAACCTTGAGAACTCCACTAAAAGACTGTAATTTATGATCTGAAGGCCTTGGGATTCCCCCGGGAGCATGGCCCCTAGACTTGATGCTGCCCTTGTTCATAAATCATCACTGATGCCAACTTCTCGGACAGGAATAGACTGGACTTGGTGACATAGAGTGACCATATCGTGTGTGCACTTTATGGTTCTATGCATCTACAGGATGTCATCCTACTGGCCTCTTACTAGAGGGGAGTGGAGAGGGTGGAGAAGAGGGGACAGGAGGTTGTTTAGAGGATATGGCGTATATAGAACAGAGAGGAAGAGTGTGCTGTCACCTGGCAAGGAGAACAGTAGGAGTTGCAGACAGGTGACCATGCAAGTTTAAACTGGATTGTACACTTGCATTCAATCACAGTAAATAAATAAAATATTAAAAAAAAGAAAAAAGTTACAAACCAAAGAGGGAGGGGGAAAAATACAAATAAAAAAGCCCCAAAACCCATTCATTGCCTTCTAGTTAATCCTGACTCATAGCTACTCTGTAAGACCTAGTGAAACTGCCAGTTTCCAAGGAGCACTTGGTGGATTTGAACTGCTGACTTGATTAGCAGCTGTAGTTGCTCTTAACCTCTGTGCTATCAGCATTTGCCAAGACGCTTATTAAACCCAAAACAAACTCATTGCTCTTGAGTCATTTCTGACTCACAGCAACCCAGTAGGACAGAGTAACACTGCCCCATCGTCTTTCCAAAGGACTGCCTGGTGGATACAAACTGGAAACTTTTGGTTGGGAACTACTACACCACTAGGATTCCTGACATCTGGAGTTACATGTACATTCAAAGATACCCAGAAACTAAGGTCTACTGTCCTGGAAGAGAAGCTACTAGAGCCATAAAATTGTTGTTATTGTTATTGTTAGATGCTGTCAAGTTGGTACTGACTCACAGCAACTGCATGTAGGATTGAACACAACTCTGCCCAGTCCTGAGCCATCTGCACAATTGTCACTATGTTTGAGCCTGTTGTTTCAGTCACTGTGCCAACATCTTTTGATGGAAGACTTCCTCTTTTCTGTCGACCCTCTATATTACCAACCATAATGTTCTTCTCCAGTGGCTGGTGTCTCCTGATAATAGGCCCAAAGTATACAAGATGAAGTCTTCTCTTGCCATCCTCTCTTCCAAAGAGCATTCTTGTTGTACTTCTTCTAAGACAGACAGACTTGTGCTTTCTCCTGGCAGTCCATGGTGTATTAAATATTCTTCTCCAACACCATAATTCAAAGGTGTCTCTTCTTTTTTGGCCTTCATTATTCAGTACCCAACCTTCCCATGCATGTAAGGTTATTGAAAATATCATGGCTTGGGCCAGGTGCTCCTTAGCTCTCAAAGTGACATCTTTGATTTTCAACACTTTAAAGAGGTCTTTTGCAGCAGATTTACCCAATGCAATATGTTGTTTCATTTTTTAAGGGCTGCTTCCTGGGCATTGATTACAGATCCAAGCAAAGTGAAATCTTTGACAACTTCAATCTTTTCTCCATTTATCATGAAGCTGCTTACTGGTCCAATTGTGAGAATTTTTGTTTTCTTTATGCTGAGATGTAATCCATATTGAAGGCTGTAATTTTTTTTAAAAATCTTCATCAGTAAGTGCTTCAAGTATTCTTAGTTTTCAGTCAGCAAGATTGCATCATCTGCACATTAAGGGTTGTTAATGAGTTTTCCTCCAGTCCTGATGCTTTGCTCTTAACTATTCTAGTTTCTTGGATTATTTGCTTAGCTAACTGAATAAACATGGTGAAAGGATGCAACCCTGATGCACACCTTTGCTGATTTTAAACCACTCAGTATTCCTTTGTTCTGTTTGAATGCCTACCTCTTGGTCTATTTACAGATTCCACATGAGCACATTGAAGTGTTCTGTAATTCCCATTCTTTGCAGTGTTATCTGTAATGGATCACTTGTGTCCTCCCCCAAAAGTATGTAGCAATTTGACTAAGCTGTGTTTTCTGGTATTGTGCAGTGTTCCTAGATGTTGTAAACCGTGCCTCTATGATGGTAATAAGGAATGATGGGTGGTGGTTGTATTGCTGGGGCAGGACTCCATGTGTAAGATTGTATTGTGCTTTGAAGCAATCTCTTGGGACACAAAACATAAGGAAACAAAGAGTCTGAGACCTGATACCCAAAGAAGCAGTGCTAGGAGCAAAGCACATACTTTTGTAGTGCCTAGGGGTCTCTGTACTTCAGAAGCTCCTAGTCCAGGGGACAATTGACAACAAGGACCTTCTTCCAGCGCCAACAAAGAAAACCTTCTCCTGCAGCTGATGCCCTCAGTTTGAATTTTTAGCATACTGGACTGTGACAGAATAAAACTTCTCTTTTTAAAGTCATCCACTTGTGGTATTTCTGTTACAGCAGCACTAGATAACTAAGCCATTATGCATCATTTGTTATGATCAACACAGTTAAATACCTTTGCATAGTCAATAAAACACAGATAAACACCTTTCTGATGTTCTTTGTTTTCAGCCAGGATCCATCTTATGTCAGTGATGATATTCCTGGTACCATGTATCTTCTAAATCTGGCTTAAATTTGTAGCAGCTGTCTAGATATACTTCTACTGGTGTTTTTGAATGATCTCCAGTAAAATTTTACTTTCATGTGACACTTACAATGCTGTTCAATAATTTCAGCATTGTGTTGGATCACCATTCTTTGGAATGGTCACAAATACGGATCTCTTCCGGGTGTCTTAGTACAAACGAGTGAGAGCTTCCTCCAACTTTGCATCTATTTGTTGAACTATCTCAACTGGTTTTATATCCACTCCTGGGGCTTTGCTTTTCACCAATATCTTCAGTGCACTTTGGCTTTCTCTTAGGCAACTAATGCCTCTATAACTGAAAAAATCACAAGTGGATGACTTTAACAGATAGAAATTTATTTCTTCACAGTAAAGTAGACTTAAAGTTCCAATTCAGGGTGTCAGCTTCAGAGAAAGCCTCTCTCTGTGTTGGGCTTCCATTAGTCTTTCCCCAAGTTAGGAGCTTCTCTAAGCAGAAACTCTGAGTGAAAAGAATGTACTCTGCTCCCCACAGTTTTCTTGGTGTTATGAGGTCCTCCTGTCTTTCTGCTTGCTTCTATCTTTCGTATCTCAAGAGACTGGTCCATGACACAATCCAAGCTTGTTGCCTGAGTCCTACCTTACTACACAGCTTCTGCCCTTCTTTCCTCATTAACATTATATAGGCAGGATTTAGAATGTAGAGGAAAATCACAATACTGGGAATCATGGCCTAGTCAAATTGATACATATAGTTTTGGAGACCCAGTTCAATCTGTGACAGACTTCTTTCTTCAGTTCCATTGGTTCTTAATTATATGCTATCTCTTGAAGTGGTTGAGTGTCAACTAATTCCTTTTGGTACAGTGACTCCTGGTATTCTGTCCATCCTATTTTGATGCTTCTTGCATCATTCAGTATTTTGCCTGAAAAATCCTTTAGTATTTCAACTTGAGCTTGAAATTTTTTCTTCACTTTTTTTAGCTTGAGAAATGCTAAGAGTGTTCTTCATTTTTGGTTTTCTAACTGGCAAAACTCTAAAATAGTACATTGATAAATTTCCGTAGGCAAAATGTGAACCAGATTAAAATTTGAAGAAGTGAAAACATAAAACTCTATAAGGTTGCAGTGTTAATTGAGCCCCTTAACTGTGTGGGCTTTCCCTCCAGAAACTTTACTAGGTTCCCATGATAAGGATGTGAGAAGCATGCTGCCATGTCTCTGGCAGGAGATATCAAAGAGTAATCTTTTTTTACAACATGCTCAAGGCCTTCTCCATAACAAACACTTGTTCTCCAGGGGGAAGGACTTTACCAGAGTACAGTTATGAAGCCTTATTCCAGCTGAAGGAAGATAATTCTTTCACATTCCAGCATCATCCATTTATTTTGTATCAGTTAAGGAAAAGAGAAAAACCATGAGGAAAAGTAACAAAGTTTCAATGAAATGGATTGAAATTGGAGTCCTTCCTTAATGCAATAGAAGTCTCTATAGCTGACGACTGTAAACTGAGTGTGGAAATGAAACAAGATACAGATGTAAAATATTGCCTCTTTTATTATAAAGTCCACTGGATGTTCAAAATACAGCAGTCAATGGAGAAAAATATAATAAATCAAGAAAATACTTGTAGTATTTCAAGTAATAAATGCACTTACCCCAAAACATTTGAGTCATGTTATATACAGGCAGTGTGAGGACAGAAAATTGAATAGGACAGACATAATCTTTACTATTAAGGAACTTACATTCATATGAAGGAAGACAAATTAAACATTTAAATAAACTTATTGAAGTATATTAGATAGTGTTAAGTGACGGCACTTGGCTTTAAGTACTAGGGAAAAAAATGGGGTGGTAAAGAACAATAGCCGTGGTGGTGCAGTGGTTAAGAAACTGGCTGCTAATCATAAAGCTGGCAGTCTATAATCTACCACCTGCTCCTTAGAAACACTGTGGAGCATTCAACTCTGTCCTATAGGGTTCCTGTGACTTGGAGTCAACTCAGTGGCAATGAGTTTGGTTTTTTGTTTGTTTTGTATTTGGTAAAAGAGCCTAAGGACCGAAAGATCATTGGCAGCATTAGTTCGTTCAAGGAGAGTCTCTCTGGAAAAATGAATAAAAACTCGAGAAACAGAAGAGGGTGATGTGAAATTTTGGGGGGGGAGACTATTCAAGGCAGAGGAAAGAGGAGCATGAAACAGTGAAAACTGGGGATATTCATGCAACAAGACCAGTGTGGCTGGATCAGGTGGTCAGAGGGCTAGTAGGAGAGATGAGGACAGAGAAGGGGGCCAGAGAACTATACTGAGGAGTCTGGTAGAGCAGTGTAAAAACTAGTAAGACATGAAGAAGGCTCATAAGAGGTCCTAGGGCCAAGATGGCAAACAGGCAAGGCTCAGAAGGCCACTAAGTCTGAAGACAGAAGATAGCATCATATTTGGAATTCCAAAAGGCGGACTAGAATCAGTGGGTATAGTTTTAGAAAAAATGGAGTGGAGGCCGAAGTCGTTGCCTACACCATAAAAATTCTGGATTAGTTTTATTGGTCTACAACAATTCCAAAGTGAATAAAAACTTTCTTCTCCTAGCACTAATCAATCTCACTGGAGTGAATGCATATGAAGAATGAATAAATTAAAAAAAAAGACAAAACTCATGCCTGCCATTTATCAATTGACCTTTGTGTCTGTATATGAGTAGTTGTGCATGTACTCAAATGAACACATTAACACCTGCAATTAATGTATTTTTTTATAGTCCTTCCTGTGAGTGCTAGAGTCCAAAGTCTTTCTATTATCTTGGGCTAATTCCACTGAGCAAGAAACCTGGTTCTTGTTTCTGACTTCTCATTGACCCAGGAAGACTTCCCATGGCAAGGTTCCTTTCCCCTGTGCTTGCATTGGGAGCACAAAGGCATTTCAGGTTCCTCACAACACTGAGCAGAACACAGCTGGGAATTTTGTTTGGGCTAGGAGTCAAAGTGAAAGAGACTGAATCTGACGTGAGCTGAAGTTTCAGACAATGAGTTCTTGGTTTAATCAATGGTTCAATAACGATGGTGAGTTTCCTACTTTTGCTACTTTTTGTGTTTGTGGTTTTGTGTATATGAATGTTAAGAAAAGTTACAGAGACAGAGCTGACGTCAGGAAACAAGACTTCATAGAGTTGGATCAGCTACTCTTAGGCCTGATACACCTATCTTCTCATTTCTTTGACTTCACTAACTGGTTGATGGTGTAGTGGTTAAGAGCTCAGCTGCTGAGCAAAGGATCAGCAGTTTCAATCTACCAGGGACTCTTTCAAAACCTTAGGGGGCAGTTCTACACTGTCCTATATAGTCATTATGAGTTGAAGTTGACTTGATGACAACAAGGTTTTCAGTTAAGGTGTTCTCAGCTCACTAACCTCTTTCCAGGTCTACATTGTTTTCTCTTCCACCTCATTCTACTTCCTTTCTTGTTTCAATATTCTGATTTTGGGCTACTCTCTCTCTCCTTGGTAACCCTGGTGGTGTAGCAGTTAAATACTGTATCTGCTAACCAAAATGGCAGTTGAAATCTACTAGGCACTCCTTGAAAACTCTATGGGGAAGTTCTACTCTGACCTATATTGTCACTATGAGACAGAGTCAACTCAATGGCAGTGAGTTTTATCTATCTATCTATCATCTGTCATGTATCTATGTATCTATCATCTATCTATTTGTATGCCTCTTCCTATAGTTCTCCTCATACTGTTACTGTTGTTGTTAGGTGTCGTCAAGTCAGTTCCAACTCATAGAAACCCAATAAACAACAGAATGAAACACTGCCCAGTCTTGCGCCATGTCCACGGTCATTTTCATGCTTAAGCACATTGTTGCAGTCACTGTGTCAATCCATTTTGTTGAGGGTCTTTCTCTTTTTGCTGACTCTCCACTCTACCAAGCATGATGTCCTTCTCCAGGGACTGATCCTTCCTGCCAACTTGTCCAAAGTATGTACGATGCAGTCTTGCCATCTTTGCTTCCTAGGAGCACTCTGTACTTCTTCCAGAACAGATCTGTTTGTTTTTTGGTGGTCCCTGGTATATTCAACATTCTTCTCCAACACCACAATTCAAAGACATCAATGCTTTTTCAGTCTTCTTTGTTCATTGCCCAGCTTTCACACGCATATGATATGATTAAAAATATCATGACTTGGGTCAGGCACACTTTAGTCTTCAAGGTGACATCTTTACTTTTCAGTAATTTAAAGAGATCCTTTGCAGCAGATTTTCCCAGTGCAATGTGTCTTTTGATTTCTTGACTGCTGTTTCCACGGGCACTGACTGTGGACCCAAGTAAAATCAAATGCTTGACAACTTCAATTCTTTCTCCATTTATGATGATGTTTCTTCATGGTCCGGTTGTGAGGATTTTTGTTTTCTTGATGTTGAAGTGCAATCCGTACTGAATGCTGTGGCCCTTGATCTTCACCAGTAAGTGTTTCCAATCTTCTTCACTTCCAGCAAGTAAGGTGGTGTCATCTGTGTAATGAAGATTGTTAATGAGTCGTCCTCCAATCCTAGTGCCTCATTCTTCTTTGTATAATCCAGCTTCTGAGATTATTTGCTCGGCATGCAGATTGAAAAGGTACAGTGAAAGGATACAACTGTGACACACACCTTTCTTGACTTTTAACCATGCACTGTCCTCTTGTTCTGTTTGCATGACTGCCTCTTGGTCCACATACAGATTCCTTAAGAGCACCGTTATGTGTTCTGGATTTCCTGTTCACCACAATGTTAGCTGTAATTCATTCTGATCCACACAATCAAATGCCCTTGCATAGTCAATGAAACAGAGGTAAACCATCTTTGTGATGTTCTCTGCTTTCAGCCGACATCCATTTGACGTCAGTAATGATATCCCTGATTCCACATCCTCTTCTGAATCCAGCTTGAATTTCTGGCAGTTCCTTGTCAATATACTGTTACAGTCACTTTTGAATGATCTTGAGCAAATTTTTACTTGTGTGTGATGTTAATATTGCTTGGTAATTTTTGCTTTTGGTTGGATCATCTTTCTTTTGAATGGGCATAAATATGGATCACTTCCAGTCAGTTGGCTAGGTAGCCGTCCTCCAAATCTCTTGGTATAGATGAGTGAGCACTTCCAGTGCTGCATCTGTTTATTCTAATATCTCAATTGCTATTCCATCAACTCCTGGAGCCTTGTTTTGCCATTGTCTTCAGTGCAGCTTAGATTTCTTCCTTCAGTACCATCAGTTCCTCTTCAAATGGCTGAACATTAACCAGTTCTTTCCTGTATAATGACTCCATGTATTCCTTCCATCTTTTGATGCTTCCTGAGTTAATAGTTTCCCTATAGAACCCTTCACTGTTGCAACTTGAGGCTTGAATGCTTTCTTTAGTTCTTTCAGCTTGAGAAATGCAGAATGTGTTCTTCCATTCTGGTTTTCCATTTCCAGCTCTTTGCACGTGTCATTGTAATACTTTCTTTAGTCTTCTTGAGCTGCTCTTTGAAATCTTCTGTTTAGGTCTTTTATTTGTCCATTTCTTCCTTTTGCTTTAGCTGCTCAGTGTTCAAGAGCAAGTTGCAGAGCCTCTTCTGACATCCAGTTTGGTCTTTTCTTTCTTGCCTGATTTTTAAATGACTTCTTGCTGTCTTCATGGATGATATCTTTGATGCCATTCCACAATTCATCTGGTTTTTGGTCATTAGTGGTCAACACATCGAATCTGTTCTTGAGATGGTCTTTAAACTCAGAAGGGATATACTCAAGGTCATACTTTTGCTCTCATGGACTTGTTCTAATTTTCTTCAGTTTCAGCTTGAATTTGCATAGGTGCAATTGATGATCTGTTCCACAGTCAGTGCCTGGTCTTGTTCTGACAGCTGATATGGAGCTTTTCCATCGTCTTTTTCCACAGATGTAGTTGATTTGGTTCCTGTGTATTCCATCTGGTAATGTCCATGTGTACAGTCGCAGTTTGTGTTGGTTAAAAAAGGTATATACAATGAAGAAGCCTTGCAAAATTCTATCATGCAATCTCCAGCACTATTTCGATCATTAAGGCCATATTTTCCAACTACTGATCCTTCTTCTTAGTTTTCAACTTTTGTGTTCCAGTCACCAGTAATTATCAATGCATCCTGATTGTGTGTTCAATTAGTTTCAGACTGCAGAAGCTAGTGAAAGCTTCAATCTCTTCATCTTTGGCTTTAGGGGTTGGTGTGTAAATTTGAATGACAGTCATATTAACTGGCTTTCTTTATAGGTGTATGGATATTATCCAATCACTGACAGTATTATACTTCAGGACAGATCTTGAAATGTTCTTTTTGATGATGAAAGCAACATTGTTCCTCGGCAAGTTTTCATTCCCAGCATAGTAGACCATGAGATTGTGGGTTTCAAGATGGCCCAAACTCATCCATTTCTGCTCACTAATGCCTAAGATATCAATGCTTATGCATTCCATTTCATTTTTGATGATTTCCAGTCTTCCTACGTTCATATTTCATACATTCCATGTCCCAATTATTCATGAATGTTTGCAGCTGTTTCTTCTCATTTTGAGTAGTACCACATTAGCTAAGGAAGATATTGAAGGCCTTACTCCATCCAAGTCATTACAGTTGACTCTAAGGAGGTAACTCTTCTTCGGTTGTCCTCCAGTGCCATCCAATGTGAGGGCCTATTTTCTAGCACTATATCTGACGACGTTCAGCTGCTATTCATAAGGTTTCCCCTGGTTAATTCCTTTCAGAAGTAGATTGCTGGCTCATTCTTCTTAGTCTGTCTTGGTCTAGAAGCTCACTTGAAACTTGTCTACTATGAGTGACCCTGCTGGTACAGCTTCCAGCATCACAGAAACAAGCAACCCTCCACTGACAGAAAGTGGGGGAAACAAAGAAAAAGGATCAGCAGTTGGAAAAAATGACCTTGGTGACAGAAATAATTCTGGAATTTTGCAAGACTAGTGATGTTTTCATTGCAAATATCTTTTTTAACCAATGGTGACTGTTGTACACACAGACCTCACCAGATGGAATGTATAGTCATCAAATCACCTACGTGTGTGGAAAAAGACTATGAAAAAGCTCAATATCAGCAGTCAGAACAAGACCAGGCACTGACTGTGGAACAGATTATCAATTGCTCATATGCAAATTCAAACTGAAACTGAAGAAAAATAGAAGAAGTCCATGAAAGCCAAAGTAAGACTTTGAGCATGTCCCTCCTGAGTTTAGAGACTATCTTAAGAACAGAGTTGATGTGTTGATCACTAATGACCAAAGACCAGACGAACTGTGGAACAACACTAGAGACATCATCCATAAAGAGAGCAAGAAGTCATTAAAAAGACAGGAAAGAAAGACAAGAACAAATTGGATGTTAGAAGAGACTCTGCAACTTGCTTTGGAGCATTGAGTAGCTAAAGCAAAAGGAAAGAATGGGCAAGTAAAAGACCTAAACAGAAGATTTCAAAGAGCAGCTCAAGAAGACTAAAGAAAGTGTTATAATGACCCGTGCAAAGAGCTGGAAGTGGAAAACTAGAAGGGAAATATGCATTCTGCATTTCTCAAGCTGAAAGAACTGAAGAAAACATTTAAGCCTCAACGTGCAATAGTGAAGGATTCTACAAATATCAAAAATATAAAGGCTGCTAAGTTACACATAGAGAAAATATTAGCATATTCTCTTTGTGTTTAAAAAAACAACTTAAATTTTTTTGGAGGAAAAATATAATAACTTAGTAAATATGTTCCAGATTTGATGAAACCGTCGTTCACCATAATCCTCTGTGAAACCAATTAAAGCCAATGAAAATATCCCCATAAGTGAACTTATTTACCTGAACTTGTTTTACTTCTTTTGTAAATTGCTTCCATTTGTCCTTTCACATATTGTTTTCTTTTTGTTAATTTTCAGGGCACTTGAGAAAACGGAATGGTGAGTCTTATTTTCCTGCACATACAAAGAAAATATTTAAAGGAAAAACAATCCTAGCTGATGAGAGACTATAGCTATCTGTACCTTGAAATCATCTAGTATAAAATTCCTTGCTTCTCAGTGATTGGATTTCACTGGGTCTCTTTGATTTCCTTAAGAGGGTAGTAAATTGCTCAGAGAAAATGAATAACAAGTACAAATTCACTAAAATCTATTGGCTATTCAGAGAAAAAACTAGGAGGTTAGAGGTGAATTTCCCATCTGTATTCAACGTGACAGTAATGTTTAGTTCTGTTGTTGTTGATGTTTTCACCCTTACACAAGGTAGAACTGAAGGATAAGCATTTCTAGGCTTTATGAGAGCAAGAACCTTGTTATTGCACAGTATGTATATCTAACAGTAAGCTAATCTATTAGATCTCAGAAATCTATACCTATAATATACTAATGTTATTCCCAAGATTAAACATAATTTAAATCCCTGTTATTGCTAAAGAATCGAGTTTAAAAGATAAGTGAGCTTTTATTTCATTTGAGGTAGGTACAAATCACAGTCAATTTGAGCATGTCGGTACTACTATCAGAGCTGCTGGGTCATTGAACTTTACCATAAAAATCAACTGAGTGCAAACTTACTTGGAAATCATAATTAATTCAGTTTTTTTCTCTTCATGAAAATATTACCTAATTTGCTTCTCTAGGAATCTGAAGATAAAGCTGAGCTTCTTGTCTTCTTCCACAAGCAAAATCCACCTGAATGCTTGGTAGATTTGAGTTCATTTTCCCCAAGTCTCAGAAAGATAATACAAAGGTTTTTGTGTTCTCCACAAGAGAATATAAGCAGGTGTGCTTTTTATAGAAAAAATGATGAATTAATATTATCTTCATCAAAATGTAACCACTTTGTATACATGTTATAGTTTTTCTGAAACTATTATCCACCAGAATATTCTGTGATAACAATATAAAAAAGAATACCTCTATCGGTGATCTGATTTAGTTGAACTTGTCTTACTTCCTTTAAAAATTGCTTCTATTTGCCTTTTCCTTCATCGTTATCTTTCTCCCCCCCCAGAGGAGCTGACGAAAGAGAATGGTGAGTCTTACTTTCATGTATAAACAAAGAATATAAATTAAGAAACAACAATCTTAGATGATGAGACTGTAGCTGCCAATACCTTGAAGTCTTGCAATATACAATGACTTCTTAGTAATTGAATCTCTCTGAATCTCTTTGATTTCCCTGAGAGGATAGTACATTGATTCTACATTATAATGAATTTGTACTTCTAAGTTAGAGGAAACAGTAGGATATGAAAGGTGAATTTCCTACCTATATCCAGTGTCACAGAAACTCTTATGACACAGCGCTTAAGTGCCATGACTGCTAACTGAAAGGTCGGCTGTTCAGATCTGCCAGGCACTTCTTGGAAACTTTATGGAGCAGTTCTACTCTGTCCTATAGGCTTGCTATGAGTCAGCATCGACTTCACAGCACCAGGTTTCGTTTTTTTTAGTTGTGGTCCAATATCACAGCAATGTTTTCTTTTGTTGTTTTCTTATCCATTGTATAAAGTCTAAGTGAAGGATCAGCAGTCTTAGGCTTTATGAAGGTACAGGATTTGTTATTATATAGTAAGATATGTTATGTTTTATAGTAATCTAATCTATTTGACTCTCGATTATTTGAACCCCAAAATATATGTCTACAATTTGCTAATATTATGAGGATCCAAAATAATATACATCACTGTTATGCTTACAGCACTTATTTCAAGGATACCTAGATTTTTGTTTCATCGGGAATAAGTACAATTCACAGTCAGTTTCAACGTGTCAGTACCAGAAGATCATTAGCTCTGTTCTGTCATTGAATCTGCTATAAAAATCTGTTAAGTGCACAAAGATTTTGAATCTGTAATTATTTTAAATTTAATTCATATTTTTCATTCATGAAATTATGCCTAATTTGCTTTTGCAGGAAATTGGTAAAAAAGCTGAATTTCTTATCTTTCTCCATGTGTAATACCCAAGTGAAAAACTTTGTAATTTTGATTCATTGTCCTCAAATATAAAAAGTACAATATAAAGGTTGCTAAGTTATGCATAGAGAAAGTATGAACATATTCACTTTGTGTTAAAAAAAAACTTAAAATTTTTTGGAAGAAAAGTATAATAACTTAATAAACATGTCCCAGATTTGATGAAACCATTGTCCACCATAATCCTCTGTGAAACCAATCAAAGCCAATGAAAATATCCCCATAAGTGAACTTATTTACCTGAACTTGTGTTACTTCTTTTGTAAATTGCTTCTATTTGTCCTTTCACATATTGTTTTCTTTTTGTTAATTTTCAGGGCACTTGAGAAAACAGAATGGTGAGTCTTATTTTCCTGCACATACGAAGAAAATATTTAAGGAACAACAAACCTAGCTGATGAGAGACTGTAGCTATCTGTACCTTGAAATCATCTAGTATAAAATTCCTTGCTTCTCAGTGATTGGATTTCACTGGGTCTCTTTGATTTCCTTAAGAGGGTAGTAAATTGCTCATAGATTTTAGTGAATTTGTACTTGTTATTCAGAGGAAAAACTGGGAGGTTAGAGGTGAATTTCCCACCTGTATTCAACGTGACAGTAATGTTTAGTTCTGTTGTTGTTGATGTTTTCACCCTTACACAAGGTAGAATTGAAGGATAAGCATTTCTAGGCTTTATAAGAGCAAGAACCTTGTTATTACACAGTATGTATATCTAACAGTAAGCTAATCTATTAGATCTCAGAAATCTATACCTATAATATGCTAATGTTATTCCCAGGATTAAACATAATTTAAATCCCTGTTACTGCTAGAGAATTGAGTTTAAAAGATAAGTGAGCTTTTTATTTCATTTGAGGTAGGTACAAATCACAGTCAATTTGAGCATGTCGGTACTACTATCAGAGCTACTGGGTCATTGAACTTTACCATAAAAATCAACTGAGTGCAAACTTACTTGGAAATCATAATTATTTAATTCAGTTTTTTTCTTTTCATAAAAATATTACCTAATTTGCTTCTCTAGGAATCTGAAGATAAAGCTGAGCTTCTTGTCTTCTTCCACAAGCAAAATCCACCTGAATGCTTGGTAGATTTGAGTTCATTTTCCCCAAGTCTCAGAAAGATAATACAAAGGTTTTTGTGTTCTCCACAAGAGAATATAAGCAGGTGTGCTTTTTATAGAAAAAAAGATGAATTAATATTATCTTCATCAAAATTTAACCACCTTGTATACATGTTATAGTTTTTCTGAAACTATTATCCACCAAAATATTCTGTGGTAACAATAAAAAATACATATATATATACCCCCATCAGTGATCTGATTTAGTTGAACTTGTCTTATTTCCTTTAAAAATTGCTTCTATTTGCCTTTTCCTTCATTGTTTTCTTTCTCCCCCCACCAGAGGAACTGACAGAAAAGAATGGTGAGTCTTATTTTCGTGCATAAACAAGGGGTGTAACTAAGCAAGCAACCAAGCCAAATGATGAGAGAGTCTAGCTGTGGCTACCTTGAAATCACGGAGTGTATAATATGGCTTTCTTCCTAGTAACTTAACCTCACTCAGTCTCTTTGTTTTCACTAAAACAACAACAAGCAAACCCATTGATGTAAGAGGTTAGTAAATTGCCTGCATGTTTTAATGAATTTGTATGTATTCAGCAGAGAAAAAAAATGTGATGTGAAACTGGAATTTCCTACATGTATCCAATATAATAGCATTAGTTTTGTCTTTATGTTTCATCCACTGTAGGAAGTATAAATAAAAGGTCAGCAGTCCTAGGCTTTATGAGAGCAAAGTACCTGTTTAATGTAGCAACGTATGTTGTGTCTCGTCATAACCTCATCTGTTAAAGTCTAGATAATTTGAACCCAGAAATCTATACTTTTAATTAATTAATATTTTTACCACCACCCAAAATTTATATGACTTTTGAGTTAAAAGTCAGTTAAAGTCAAATGAAAATATCCTCATAAGTTACCTGAACTTGTGTAACTTCCTTTGTAAACTGCTTCTGTTTGACCTTTCGTATTTTGTTTTCTTCTTGTTTATTTTCAGCGGAATTGGAAAAAAGAAATGGTGAGTCTTGTTTTCATACACGTGCAAAGGATGTAGTTGAAAGAACGACAGTCTTAGATGATGAGAGTTCTGAGTTAACTAGAGAATCTTTTCTAAGAAATAAACACTTTTTATTTCATTTGAATAGGGTCCAAATCAGAGTCAGTTTCAATATGTCGGTACCTAAAACTCATTAAACCTGTTGTGGTTTGAGCTCTGTTATTAAGAAAGCTATTTAGTAGAAAAATATATATATATATTTTTTAATTTTTATTTAACATAACTGAGTGAAAATGTACATTCACGTATAAATTTACATGCCCACCTATATGCAGCTTCCACTGCTCTTCCTGTCCGGTGACTGCACACCATTCCTCTCTACTCCATACATGTCGCATCCTCCCAACAGCCTCTCCTCCGCTCCTCTCCGTCCACTCCCCTTCCTCCAGCCAGAGGTCAGCAACATGGTATCCTGTAGATGTATAGAACCATAAAGTGCTTCCAATATGTGGTCACTCTACATTGCCAAGTCCAATCCATTCCTATCCAAAGAGTGGACCTTTGTTATAATTTATGGGAAAGGGCAGCATCAGGGCGGGGGGCCATGCTCTCAGAGGAACCCCCAAACCGCTGGACCATCAATTGAGGTCTTTTAGTGGAGATCTCATGATGCACTTCTTTTTATTCTTGTGTTCCCAGTGAGACTCCTCTCTGTGAGCTCCATCATGGCTATCACTGGTTGTGGCTGGGCACCATCCGGTTCTTCCGGTCCCAAGTCGATGTAGGCACCCACTCTTGTGGGTCTCTCTGTCTTCTTGGTTGTCTTTACCGCATGTCATTTTGGTCCTCAGTGAGCATCCGTTCCTGCTGAGTTGGGACCATTTGCTGTGTCCTCGGATGGCAGCTTGGCAGCTTTTAAGACCCCAGATGCCACTCACCAATGTGGGGTGCAGAGAGCTCTCTTAGCAAAATGCTAGTTGTGCCAATTGGCCTGGAATTTGCCTAAGAGCATGGTCCCCCGCCCCCCACCCCAGCTACTCTATCCTTGCAGTATTGAGTTAAGATGGAAGGACTACTCAAGTTATGCTGAAGTCCACTTAATGTTGTTCTTGTTTCTAATGTGTGCTATCACCGCTTTCTTCCAACTAGATTTCTAGTAACTATCTAAACTAAACCCTCCCCCCTCGCCCTCCCTCCCTCCCCTCCCTTGCAGCTGCCAAAGAGTCTTTTCTTCTATACACAAGTCTGTTTTTGAGATATTATTGTAGAGGTCTCATACAGTATTTGTCCCTTTGTCGCTGGCTACTTTCACTCAACATAATGTCTTCCAGTTGAAACCAGGTTAGGAGATGTTTCCTGGAATCATCGTTATTCTTTATCATTGTGTAGTGCTCCATCGAGTATATGTACCATAGTTTACCAATCCATTCTTCTATTGTTGGGCATCTGGGTTGATTCCATCTTTTTGCTATCGTGGACTGTGCTGCGATAAACATTCTGGTGCATGTGTCTGTTGGTGTGAAAGGCCTTGATTCTGTAGGATATATTCCAAGTAGTGGAATTACTGAGTCAAATGGTATATCGATATCCATTTTTTTAAGGAAGCGCCAGTTTGCCTTCCAAAGAGGCTGGACCATTTTGCAACCCCACTAACAGTGTAGGAGGGTTCCACTTTCTCCACAGCCTCTCCAGCATTTGTTGTTCTGTGTTTTCTGGATCATGGTCAATCTTGTTGGGGTGAGATGGTATCTCATTGTTGTCTTGATTTGAATTTCTTTAATAACTAAAGATTGTGAACATGTCCGCATGTGTTTTTTGGCTGCCTGGATCTCCTCTTTAGTGAAATGTCTGTCCATTTCCTTTGCCCATCGCTTAATTGGATGGTTTATCTTCTTCTTATTGATGTTTTGTAGTATCTTATAGATTATGGAGATCAGGCGTGAGTCTGACATAGAGTTGCCAAATATTTTTTCCCATTCTGTGGGTGTTCTTTTAATTCTATTAATAAAGTCTTTGGATGAGCAAAAGTGTTTGATTCTTAATAGTTCCCATTTATTTATTTTCTCTTCTGTTGATTGAGGTTTCTTTGACAGATTTTGGAGTCTGTCCTCATTGTGTATTAAAACTTCCATTGTTGTTCCTACCTTTTCTTGGATGAGCTTTATCGTTTTAGGTTTGATATTTAGGTCTTTTATCCAGATGGAGTTGGTTTTTGTATAAGGTGTAAGATATGGATCTTGATTCAGTTTATTGCAGATGGATAACCAATTTTGCCAGCACCATTTGTTGAAGAGAAAAATATTTTAAATCCATAATTATTTAAAATTCACTCAACTTTTTTTCCATACAATATTGCCTAATCTTCTTTTCCAGAAAATTGGAGATAAATCTGATCTTTTTTTGTTTTCCTTCCTGTGTAAAACCTAACTGAACAAACTTTTAATTTTGGTCCATTTTCCCAAAATCTCAAAAACGTAATTAAAAGTTTCTAAATTATGTGGAAAACATTAGCATGTTTGCTTTCTTTACAAGATAGCAAGAATTAGGTTTTTTTAAAATTTTTATTTAACGTAACTGAGTGAAAATGTACATTCACATATAAATTTACATGCCCACCTATATGCAGCTTCCACTGCCCTTCCTGTCCGGTGACTGCACACTATTCCTCTCTGCTCCATACATGTCTCATCCTCCCAACAGCCTCCTTTCCCTTCCTCTCAGTCCACTCCCCTTCCTCCAGCCAGAGGTCAGCAAGATGATATCCTATAGATGTATAGAACCATAAAGTGCTTCCAATATGTGGTCACTCTGCATTGCCAAGTCCAATCCATTCCTGTCCAAAGAGTGGAGCTTTGTTATAATTTATGGGAAAGGGCAGCATCAGGGCCGGGGGCCATGCTGTCAGAGGAACCCCAAAACCACTGGACCATCAATTGAGGTCTTTTAGTGGAGGTCTCATGATGCACCTCTTTTTATTCTTGTGTTGCCAGTGAGACTCCTTTCTGTGAGCTCCATCATGGCTATCACTGGTGGTGGCCGGGCACCATCCAGTTCTTCTGGTCCCAAGTCGACGAAGGCACCCAGTCTTGTGGGTCTCTCTGTCTTCTAGGTTGTCTTTACCCCATGTCATTTTGGTCCTCAGTGAGCATCCGTTCCTGCTGAGTTGGGACTATTTGCTGTGTCCTCGGATGGCAGCTTGGCAGCTTTTAAGACCCCAGATGCTACTCACCAATGTGGGGTGCAGAGAGCCCTAAGAATTAGAGATTTTTAAGAAAATGTAACAACTTTGTGAAAATGTCATAGGTTGGATGAAACTATCCAACAGAGTCTTGTGGAATCAATTGTTACATAATACTTTATGTCTAATGGTAAACTAATCTATTTGAATCTACATTACTTCAACTCAGAAATCTATACATACAGTATGCTAATATTATTCCCAGGATCTAACATAATGTACATCACTGTTATTGCTAAATAGAGAACTGATTTTAAAACATAAGTAGGCTTTTTATTTCTTTTGAAATAGGTAGAAATCACAGTCAATTTAAACATGTTAGTACTATAAACTCATTAGAGATTTTGATCATTGAACTCTACCATGAAAGCTATTCAGTGCAAAATTAATTTGAAACTATCATTAAACCTGTTCTGTTATCGAGTCTGCTGTAAAAATCTATTCAGTGCACCAAGATTTTGAATCCATAATTATTTTAAGTTTAGTTAACAATTTTCATTGATAATATATTGCCTAATTTGCTTTTCCAGGAAATATGTTATAAACTTGAATTTGTTTTCTTCCTCCACATGTAAAACCCAAATGAAAAACTTCATCAAAGATATAATATAAAAGTTGCTAAGTTATGTGTACAGAAAATATTAGTATATGCAGTTTGTACTGAAAAAAACCTGAGTTACAATTTTGTGGGGCAAAATTTAACAACTTAGTAAACATGTCTTAGGTTTGATAAAACCATTATTCACCGTAGTCTTCTGTGGAATCAATTAAAATCAAATGAAAATATCGCCGTAAGTTACCTGAACTTGTGTAACTTCCTTTGTAAATTGCTTCTGTTTGATCTTTCATATTTTGTTTTCTTTTTGTTTATTTTCAGTGAAATTGGAAAAAAGAAATGGTGAGTCTTGTTTTCATACATGTGCAAAGGATATAGTTGAAAGAACAACAGTCTTAGATGATCAGAGACTGTAGCTTTCCGTACCTTTAAATAACCTACCATAAAATCGCTTGCTTCTCAGTGACTGAATTTCACCTGGTCTCTTTGATTTCCAGAAGCCCTGGTGGCATAGTGGTTAAATGCTATGACAGCTAACCCACAGGCCAGCAGTTCAGATCCACCAGGTGCTTCTTGGAAACTCTGTGGACAGTTCTACCCTGTTTTACAGCATCACTATGAGTTGGCATAGACTCCATACATGTGGGGTTTCTTTGACTTCCTTAAGAGGGTAGTAAGTTGCTTTTGTATTTTTGTGAATTTGTATCTGTTACTCAGAGGAAAAAGTAGGACGTGACAGGTGAATTTCTTACCTATATCCAATGTAACAACTGTTTTGTTGTTGTTGATGTTTTTACCATTAAACAACATATAAATGAAGGATAAGCATTTCTAGGCTTTATAAGATCAGAAAACTTGTTATTATGTGATATGTTGTATCTAACAGTAACTAATCCATTTGAATCTAGATTACTTGAACTCAGAAATCTATACCTCTAATATAGTGATATTATTCCCAGGATCTAACATAATTTACATCACTGTTATTGCTAAATAGAAAAACTGACTTTAAGACATAAATGGGCTTTTTATTTCGCTTGAAATAAGTACAAATCACAGTCAATTTAAACATGTCAAACTCAACAGAGTTGTTTGGTCATTGAACTTTATCATAAAAAACTATTCAGTGCAAAATTAACTTAAAACCACATAAATAACACAAAAGATAAGAATCACCTGATCTTATCAATTGATGCAGAAAAGGCATTTGATATCGTCAAACACCCATTTGTGCTAAAAACTCTCAGCAAAACAGGAATAGAAGGCAAATTTCTCAATGCAATAACGGCCATCAGTGCAAAGTCAACAACCTACATCACCCTAAATGTAAAGAGAAAGACACAACTCCCCTTCAGAATGGAAACTAGACAAGGATACTCACTCTCACCTCTCTTAATCAACACTGTACTAGAATATCTGGCCAGAACAATTAGACAAGACAAAGAAATAAAGGGCATCCACATCAGCAAAGAAGAAGTAAAAATCTCCATATTTGCAGATGATATGATTGTATAGACAGAGAATCCTAAAGAATCTGTAATTAAACTACTCAAACTAATAGAAGAGTTCAGCAAAGTATCTCTAATAAGATAAACATAAGTAAATCAGTAGGATTTCTTTATACCAACAATGAGATTACTAAATAAGAAATCACCAAATCAACACCATTTACAATAGCCCCCCCAAAGATAAAATGCTTAGGAATAAATCTAACTAGAGAAATAAGAGACCTATACAAAGAGAACAAGACTCTACTGCCAGAAACTAAGAGATACTTACATAAATGGAGAAATCTGCCCTACTCATGGATAGGAAGACTTAACATTGTGAAAATGTCTGTTTTACCCAATCCCAATACCAATTCCAGTGTCATTTTTCGATGAGATGGAGAAACAAATCACCGATTTTGGAAGGGGAAGAAACCCCAGATAAGCAAAGCACTACTGAAGAAGAAGAACACACTAGGAGGCTTCTCACCACCAGACTTTGGAACTTTTCTGCCACAGTATTCAAAACTGCCTGGTACTCATACAAAAACAGACATATGGACCAATGTAATAGAGTTGAGAACCCAGAGATCCCACCATCCTCTTATGAACAGTTGGTGTTCACCAAAGGCCGTAAGATTTTGAACTGAGATAAAAACAGTCCCTTTAACAAATGGTGCTGGCAGAATTGGACATCCATCTGCAAAAAATTGAAAGAAGACCCATATCTCACACCCTACACAAAAACCAACTCAAATTGGATAAAAGATCTAAATATCAAACCTAAAACAATAAAGTTCATAAAAAATAGGATCAACAATGAAAATTTTAATACACAATGTAGACAAATTTCAAAATCTGACAAAGCATGATCAACAGAAGAGAAAATAGATAAATGAGAACTACTAAGAATCAAACTCTTTTGCTTATCCAAAGATCTTATCAAATGAACTAGAAGACCACCTGCAGAACTGGACAAAATATTTGGCAACTATACGTCAGATCGACACCTGATCTGCATAATCTACAAGGTACTGCAAGGTATCATCAAGAAAAAGACAAATAATCCAGTTAAGTGATGGGCAAAGGAAAAGGACAGACACTTCTCTAAAGAGGATATTCAGACAGCCAAAAACACATGCAGAAATGCTCACAATCATTAGCTATTAGAAATTCTCACAATCATGAGCTATTAGAAATGCTCACAATCATTAGCTATTAAAGAAATCCAAATCGAAACAACAATGAGGTATCATCTCACCCCAAGAAGGCTGGCCCTGATCCAAAAAACACAAAACAACAGATGCTGGAGAGGGTGTGGAGTAATGGAACCGTCCTACACTGCTGGTGGGGTTGCAAAATGGTACAACCTCTTTGGAAAGCAATCTGGAGCTTCCTTAAAAAGCTGGAAATGGATATACCATTTGACCTAGTAATCTCACTGCTTGGAATATATCCTACAGAACAGATACATGCACATGAATGTTTAGAATCAGCCCAGATGCCCAACAACAGATGAATGGGTAAATAAACTATGGTATATATACTGAATGGAACACTTTGTAATGATAAAGAACAATGGTGATTTTTAGGAGCATCTCAAAACCTAGTTTCAATTACATTGAGTGAAAGTAGTCAGTGACACAAGAAATATTGTTTGAGACCCCTACTGTAAAGATTTAAAAACAGACTCATACACAGAAGAAAAGACTCTGTGATGGCTACATGGGAGAGGAGGGAGGGAGGAACAGGGTTGGTTATGGATTAGATAGTTGATATAAACTTGGTTGGATGAAACCAATGACAGCACACAGTAGAAAGAAGAGCAACTTAACCGAATTCCAAAGTAACCTGAAAACTCTTCCAACCTTAACTCAATATTCCAAGGACAGAATAGCAGGGGTGGGGTCCAGGGACCATGCTGTTACGGGACAGCGAGGCCAATTGGCATAACTAGCATATTGCTAAGAGATTCTTCTCCACCCCACATTGGTGAGTGGCATCTGGGGTCCTAAAGCTAGTAAGCTGCCATTTGAGGGACATGAAATGGTCCCAACTCAGTTGGAACAGGTGATCACCAAGGGCAACAACAAGGGGGAAAAAACCTAGAAGACAGAAGTATCCATGTGAATGGATGACTATATCAACATGTGACCAGAAGAACCAGATGGTACCTGGCCACCACCAATGACAGCTGTGATGGGGCTCATAATGCTGAGTCCCAGTGGCAACACGAGAAAAAAAAAAGGTGCACCCTGACGACTCCACTAAAAACCCTCAATTGATGGTCTGAAGGCCTAGGGGTTCCTCTGGGAGCGTGGCCCTAGACTGATACTGCCCCCGATCATAAATCATAATGGAGGTCAACTCTTCGGACAGGCATGGACTGGACTCGGGGGCTCAGAGTGACCATATCGTATGTGCACTTTATAGTTCTATGCATCTATAAGGTGTCATCCTACTGGTCTCTTCCTAGAGGTGAGGGGAGAGGGTGAAGAGGAGGGGATAGGAGATTGTTAAGAGGATATGACATATATACAATGGAAAGGAAGAATGTGCTGTCACCGCAAGGAGAGTAGAAGGAGCTGCAGATAAGCAGACATGCAAATTTGAACTGGATTGTAAACTTTCACTCAATCATAATAACATAAATCAATCAATCAATAATTGTATATCTTATTATTGTGTAGTGAGTCTCACTTTTAGTTAAACCAAACTGAAGGGAGGATGTTCAATATGCTTTTTTTTTCAACCACCACTACCAATGACTTCTTCATTTAAATACTCTTTTTCAACAACATAAGTGGTGATTATACACACGAACTTTGATCTGGTGGCATACACAGGAATCAAATCAATTACATCTGTGAAAAAGGATGATAAAAAGGTTCAATGTGCTTAGTCAGGATGAGGCCGGTGGACAACTGCAGAACATGCCATCAATTGCTTATAGGCAATTTGAAATTGAAACGAAAGAAAATCAGAACAAGTCTGCAAGAGCCAATGTATGAATTTGAGTTTATCTCACTAAGTTTAGAGAGCATCACAACATGGCTTGAGCAATTGAACACTAATAACCAAATAACGGAGGAGTTGTGGAATGCCATCAGAGACACCATACATGAAGAAAAAAAGAAGTCATTGAAAGGATAGGTATGAGAGAAAAGACCAAAATACGTGTTAAAAGAGTTTCTGAAACCTGCTCTTGAATGTCTAGCAGCTAAAGCAAAAGGGGGAAATGATGAAGTAAAAAAGGGTGTCCAGATGATTTCAAAGGACATCTCAAGAAGACACTGTGCAGGTACATGCATGACATGTACAAAGACTTGGAGACAGAAAACCAAAAGGGAAGAACATGCTTGGCATTTCTGAAGTTGAAGACTGAAGAAGAAGTACAAGTCTAGAGTTGAAATACAGAAGGGTTCTGTGGAGAAAGTGTTAAATGACACAAGAAGCATCAGAACAAGTTGGAAGGAATATACATAGAGTTAAATGTTAACCAAACAGATTTGGTCAACATTTATACTGCACTTGGCTTTGGCTTGCTTATACATTTTAGGACATAGCATATGATCAGGAACCGATGGTACCAAAGAAAGAAGTTCAAGCTCTCCTGAAGGCATTGTTGAAAAACAAGCCTCTAGGTATTAACAGAATACCAACTGAAATGTTTCAACAAGTGGATACAGAATTGGATTACCTGTGCTTTACTTGGTATGCTAAGGCATTTGACTGTGTAAGTCATAACAAATTATGGCTAACATGGTGAGGAATGGAAATTCCAGAACACTTCATCGTGCTCATGTAGCATCTGTACATAGATCCAGAGGAAGTCATTCGAACAGAGCAAGGGGATAATTTATGTTTTAAAATCAGGAAAGCTGTGCATCAAAGTTGTATCCATTCAGCAAATCTATTCTGTCTGTATGGTGAACAAACTATCTGAGGTGGATATGAATTAGAACAGAGCTTCAGGACTGGAGGAAGTCTCATTTACAACTTGCATTGCAAAGATGAGACAGCCTTGCTCGCTAAAAGTGAAAAGGACTTGAAGCACTTAAGATCAGAGACTACAGTTCACTATAAAGAAAACAACTGGGCCAATAAGCAGTATTATGATAAATGGATAAAAGATGGATGTTGTAACAATACTATCTAACCTGGATCCACAGTCAATCAGTGCCCATTGAAACAGCAGTTAAGAAAAATAGGACACATTGCACTGTGCAGTTCTGCTGCAAAAGACCCCTTTAAAGGATTGAAAGGTAGATATGTCACCCTGAAAACTAAGGTGTGACTGGCCCAAGCCAAGGCATTTTCAGTTTCCTCATGTTCATGCAAGTGCTGGACCATGAATAAAGAAAACAGAAGAGGATTTGATGTCTCTGAATAGTGCTGTTGGTGAAGAATATTGGATATACCATAGACTAGCAAAAGAACTGAAAAATTTGCCTTGGAAGAATACAACTAGAATGCTCCTTAGAAGCAAAAATATGATGATTACATCTCACACAATTTGGACATGTTATCAGGAGGGATGACTTTATGGAGGAGGGAATTATGTTTGCTAAAGCAGAGAGTCAGCGCAAAAGAGGAGACTCTCAAGAAGATGAATTGATACAGTAACTACAGTGATTTGCTGAAGCCTAACAATGATTGTGAGGATGGTTCAGGATGGGGCAGTGTTTTTTTCTGTTGTACATAGGGTCTGTATGCACCAGAACAGACTTGACAGTACCTAACAACAACAACAACAGATACTTCATGTAAGTGGAATCATATGTGTCCTTTTGTGATTGAGTTATTCTGCTTTGAGTAAATCTTCAAGGTCTGTCCATGCTTATTTGTGTTAAACTTCTTTTTTTATGACTAATATTCCATGCTATGTATATCTATCTGTATATATACATGATATACCTATATTATGTGTGAGTGTGTATAGATATCTATATATTTGTATATACTAATTACCATAAGGCTGCCAGTTTGAATCTGCCAGGCACTCCTTGGAAACTATATGGAGCAGTTCTATTCTGTCCTATAGGGTCTCTATGAATTGGAATTGACTCAACAGTACTGGGTTTGGTTTTATATATAGATATATATGTATAATAAACTACGTTCTGGTTTTTCTATTCTTCTGTTTCTAAAATATGTTTTATTGTGGTTAAGGGAAAAGGTATAATCCAAGTCAATTGGTAAAACATTTGTATACATCTCGAGCTACTCTGCCAACCCTGTGACTGCACACGTCTTCTTTCTACCCCATACTTCCTGTATTCATTCAAGCATCTGCTGTCTCCTCTGTCCACCCTCCTATCTTGTTTCCATAGACTTGTTCCACCAGCCTTGTGTATATGCATATATTTAGGCCAATAGCACACACAATGCCACCATCACTCTATGTCTTATACTACAGCTCAGTTTTTGTCTGAAGAGTTGTCTTCAGTACTGATTTCAGCTCTGGGCCAGCAGTGAGTACAGGGACCACATTCTTAGACCACCAAGTCTGGTCTTTTAGTAGAATTCTAAAACAGCACTACCATTTTTCTCCCGCTACATCAGGGACTCTATGTCGTGTTCCCTGTCAGGGCAGTCATTTGTGGTGGCTAGACACCAAATAGTTCTTCTAATCTCATGCTGATGTAATTTCTGGATTATATGATGCTGTCTGCTCCTGAGCTCATATTTTCATCATGTCTTTTATGTCCTTTCTTCTCCTCCAGTTAGATCAGGACCAACGGATGCTCTTCAGATGGAAGCTTGCTAGCTTTTAAGACTCTAGATGCTACTCATCAAAATGGAATGCTGAACACTTAAAAAAAAAATTTAGTTATGTCAATTGACCTACATGTCCCCTGAAAGCTTGGGTTCTAGACCCCTGTCCCCACTACTCTGACTTCACAATACTGGGTTGTAATTAGGAAACCTCTGAGCTCTTGGCACAGTTCAGCAGTGTTGATCTCCCTTCTGTGGTGTGCTGTCACTTTCATTCCTTAACTCAATTCCTATCTAACATCTAATCTACGAATACATGTCCCCTGCCCTCCCCTCCCAGGTGGCCAGAAAAGATTATTTTCTTCTGTGCTTAAGCCTTTTACTGAGTTCTCATAACAGTGGTCTCATACAATGTTCTTCCTTTTGTGACTGATTGATTCCACTTAGCATAAATCATATGTTTCCCAAGATCATAGTTGTTCTTTATCATTGCATTGTACCCATTTTGTCAATATACAATAGTTTGCTTATTCATTCATCTGTTGCTGGGCACCTAGGCTGATTGCATCTTTTTGCTGTTGTGGACAATGCTGCAATAAACCTTGGTGTGCATGTATCTGTTCCTGTGACAGCCTTATTTCTGAAGGATATACTCCAAGAAGTGGGATTGCTGGACCATGTGGTATTTCTGTTTCTAGCTTTTTAAGGAAGTGGCAAATTGACTTCCAAAGTGATCGTACTCTCTTACATTCCCACTAGGAGTGCAGAAGATTTTCAGTCTCTCCACGACCTCTTCAACATTTACTGTTTTCTGTTTTTTGTAATACTGCCAATCTTGTTGGGGTGAAATGGTATCTCATTGTAGTGTTGATTTGGATTTCCCTAATAGCTAATGATCGTGAGCATTACCTCATGTATCTGTTAGCTGCTTGTATATCTTTGGTGAAGTGCCTGTTTGTATGCTATGCCCGTTTTTTAAAACTGGGTTATTTGTCTTTTCCTTGTTGAAGTTTTGAAGTACTTTGCAGATTATGGAAATTAGGTGATGATCAGATTTGTGCTTGTCCCAAATTGTTCCCAGTCTGTAGACAGTCTTTTTACTTTTTTGGTGAAGTTTTAGGATGAACACAAGTGTTTGATTTTTAGGAGTTCTCATTTATCTGTTTTCTAGTGTTTGTATGTTGTTTGTAATATTTCATAGTATGTTTGTGCCACTTATTAGGGCTCCTAACATTGTACCTGTTTTTACTGACTGACCTTTATCATTTTAGGTTATGCACTTTGAGTTAGCTTTTGATGTGAGGCATGAGTCTTGTTTCATGTTTTTGCAGATGGGTATCCAGTTTTGACAACATCATTTGTTGAAGAGACTCTTTTTTTCCCCAGTTCACAAACTTTAGGCCTTTGTCAAATGTCAGCTGCTTGTAGGTGGATGGTGCTATATCTGGATTCTTTCTTCTGTTCCATTGATCTTTGTATCTGTTTTCAAACCAGTACCAGGCTGTTTTGAGCGCTGTGACAGTGCAATAAGTTCTGAAGTGAGGTAATGTGAGGCTTCCTACTTTGTTGTTCTTCTTCGGTAATGCTTTACTTATCCAGGGCTTCTTCCCTTCCCATATGTAGCTGGTGATTTGGTTTTCCATCTCATTAAAAAATGACATTGGAATTTGTATGGGGGTTGCATTGCTTCTGCAGCTTGCTTTGGATAACAGAGACATTTTCACAATGTTAAATTTTTCCATACATGAGCAATGTAGGTCTCTCCACTCATGTAGCTCTTTTTTGGTTTCTTTCACCGGAGTATGATAATTTTCTTTGTATGGATATTTTACTTCTCCAGTTAGATTTACTCCTACATATTTGATCTTCTTGGGGGCTATTGTGAATGGTGTTGATTTGGTGAGTTCATCTTTGAAGATCTCTGTTAGTGCAAAGAAATCCAGCTGATTTATTTATATTAACTTATTTTCTGAGGCTTTGCTGTACTCTTTTGTTAGTTCCAGTAGTTTCCCTGTGGATTTTTTTTTGTTGTTGTTGTTGTTCTATCTTTACCTGGTTTTGGTATCAGGGTTATGCTGACTTCACAGAATGAATTTGGGAGTATTCCTTCCTTTTTTATGCTGTGAAATACCTTTAGAAATAGTGGTGTTAACTCTTCCCTAACAGTTTGGTACAATTCTGCAGTGAAGCCGTCTGGGCCAGGACTTTTAATGGTTAGGAGTTTTTAAATTACCTTTTCAGTCTCTCCTTTTGTGATGGATTGATTAAATTGTTCTCTTTGTGTTTATTTTAGTAGGTAGCATGTTTCTAGAAATTTTTCCATTTTCTTTAGTTTTCAAACGTATTACAGTATAATTTTTCATAGTATTCAGTTATAATTTTTTTTGAATTTCAGTTGGGTCTGTTGTGAGAACACTCATCTCATTTTTTAATGGAGTTATTTGTTTTCTCCCCTGTTTTTCTTTTGCCAGTTTGGCCAGTGGTGTATGTATTTTGTGGATCTCTTCAAAAAAACTAGCTTTTGGCCTTCTTAACTCTTTCAGTTGCTTTCTTATTCTCTAATTCATTTAAAAACCAAAAACCAAATCCACTATCACTGAGTTGTTTCTGATTCATAGCAACCCTATAGTCCAGATGAGAACTGCCCCATAGAGTTTCCAAGGAGCACTTGGTGGATTTGAACTGCTGACCTTTTGGTTAGCAGACATAGCACTTAACCCACTACTCCAGCAGAGTTTCCCTAATCAATTTAGTAATTTAATTTAGTTCTGCCCTAATTCTTATTTTCTATTTTCTTCTGATGCTTGAAGGGTCCTTTTGTTGCTCTCTTTCTACCTGTTTGAGTGGTATGATCAATTGTTTGATTTAGGTGCTTTCTTCTTTTTGAATGCATGTATTTATTCAGATAAATTGACCTCCATGCACTGCTTTTGCTTTGTTCCATAGGTTCCTGAAAGATGTGTTTTTATTCTCATTTAACTCTATGCATTTCTTTTTCCCATGCTTTATTTCTTCCATAATCCAGAAGTTTTTGAGCAAGGTGTTGTTCTTCTTCCATGTGCTTGATTTTTTTTTACTCTTGCTTTTTTTGTTGTTGATTTTGAACTTTATAGTTTTATGGTTTGAAAAGATGTTTTGAAATATTTCAATGCTTTGGTTTCTGTTAAGACTGCCTTATGGCTTATTGTGTAGTCTATTCTGGAGAATGTTACTTGTGCACTGGAAAAGAAGGTATACTTATCTGTTGTTAGTGTAGAGTGTTCCATATTCACCTGTGAAGTTGAGCTGGTAATTGTTGCATTTAGCTTCTTTGCGTCTTTATTGAGCTTACTTCTAGATGTTCTGTCCATTACTGAAAGCGGTGTGTTGAAGTCTCTTGCTATTGGGGCTGTCTATCCCACTTTTAAATAATGTTAGAGTTCATCTGACATATTTAGAAGCTCTATGATTCAGCGTGTAAATATTTAATAAGATTATGTCTTGCGGATGTACTGATCCTTTAAGCAATAACTACAGACCTCTCCTGTGCACTGTAGTGGATTGTACTTTAAATTCTATTTTATCTGAAATTAATATGCCACTCCTGCTCTTTTGTGAATGCTGTTAGCTTGGTATATATTTTTCCATCCTTTGAGTTTTAGTTGGTTTGCATCTTTAATTCTAAGCTGTGTCTCTTATAAGCAGCATATAGAGAGATTATGCTTTTTTTTTTTATCTGTTCTGATATTATTTGTCTCTTTATTGGTGGATTTAACACATTTATATTCAATGAAATTATGGATATATGAGGTTGGACAATTCAGTTTGCAAACTTATCCTAGAAAAAGTGCTACATACCTCATTGCTGATATCACTGTGGTTACCTTGAAAGTACTCCCCTTTGGAAGCTGTGAACTAACAGCAGTGCCTAGTCCACCCTTCAAAGCAGTTTTTCTAAGAAGAGTTTGCAAACTTAGTTGTCAGAACTTGTATGATGACAGCTCTAATGGACATTCCAGAAAAAGAGTTCCAAAATTTCTTTGAAGGGTGGGCTAGGTGCTGGCATCAATGTACAGTTTCTCAAGGGGAGTACTTCAATGGTGTGTGTAGTGAAATTCAGCAATAACTTATTAGCACTTTTTCTAGGATAGGTTCATGAGCTTAATTGTCCAACCTCATATATGAGTATAGTGCTGACATCTTGATGCCTTTTTTGGTGAGTTTTTGACAATTTCTTTGTTCTACTTAATTTTCTGTGCTGAAGTGTTTTTCTTTTCAGTTTTACTGGCTTTATGTCTGCTGAGACTTCTTGATTTTGTTTCTTGTTTAGATGTTTGGGATTGTTAATTTTCTTTGTGGTTATCTTTAAATTTGCCACTAATGTTATAAATTTAAACTAGTCTTTAATTTCTTTGTATCTAGTCTTCTTCTCTTTCTGAAATTTGAAACTAGTCTCCATTTGAAAGATCTAAGAATACATTAATTTATCCCACTTTTGGTATAATGTCATCATTTACATACTGAGATCTCTGTTTTCCTATTTTTGGTACTTTAGCTTTGTGGATTCCCTATCCATGTTGATATCTGGATGCTCTGTCATGCTTCATATCCTTGAGTATACATCTGATGTTGATTTTCTAATCAAAGAACTTCCTTCAGTGTTTATTGTAATTTTGATTTGGCTTTTGCAAATTCTCTAAACTTCTGTTTATCAGGGAATGTCCTGTAATTCTTGGTTTTTTTTTTTTTTTTAATTTCAAGGATTTGTATATGTCATCCTGTTGCCTTCTTGCCAACATGGTTTCATCTGAGTAATCTGAGCTCATTCTCAGTGAATTTCCTTTGTACGTTATTTTTTGTTTAAGCCTAGCTTCCTTTGAAAACTTCTCCTTTTCTTTAGTTTGGTAAGTCTGATGACAATATACCTTTGTGTTTTTCTTTTGGGATCTAGTTTGTTTGGAGTTTGATGAGCTTTTAGATAGTAGATATTGTCTTTCATGGTACCAGGGAAGTTTTCAGTCAACATATCTTCATGTATTCTCTCTGTATTTTCTGTTATCCCCCTATTTTGGAACTGGAATCAGTTGTAGAGCAATTCTCTTGATAGAGTCCCACATAACTCTTGATGATTATTTGTTGTTTAAAAATCTTCTATCTGATATTTCCACAAATATGCTGGTGTGAATTGCTTTATTTTCAGTCTCCATTGCCTCAGTTCTACTCCTTTGATTTCCTATTGAATTGTCTAATTCTGTAATTTTATTGTTAATCTGCTGACTTTCAGATCATTGTTGCTCAAGTACTTGTTGCAGCTTGTTTCATTTTCCAGGATCCCCTGCTACAGTTTGACTCATCTCTTTCATGGTGTCTAGCAGAGTTCCTTTTTATTGTACCTCCAATAATTTTAGGAAGTCTTCTTCATCTGTAAGATTGTTTGGATCTTTGTTTTGGGAGTTTTCTGAAACTGTGGTCATCTGTTTCTTTAAATGATTTGAAAAAGACTGTTGCTCTGAGCCCTCAGAAAATTGTTGTGATTTTTTAACTTCAGTTATTCTGTTCTGATCTCTCTCTGCGTGTGTATTAGTTTTTAAAGTGTCCAAATAGACTAGTCATGTGAGCTATTTTGTTCATTCAAGCCACAAAAATTCAACAGTCCTGCACTGGGTGGTTACAGCTGTCACTAGGCATGGGCCCTGGTACATTTTACTTTTCTTGTGTAAGTTCAGCTCAGGTGCACAGTCAGTTGGCCCTCAATTGTGAAGTGCTTGCTAGGGAATATTTATTATGTGGACTAAAGCTACTAGCTGTGCATGCAGTGAATGGCAGGGGCACTTCCCCCACATAGGTAAGGGTCAGAAGCTCCGTGTCTAGGGAAATGGTCAGTTCCTGCCCTGAGTTCCTGTCTCAGTGATGTCAGCAAAGTTCTTTCCCCTCCTCTCTTTTTTAAGCTGCTTGTCTGCTTGTCTCCAGCCCAGAGACAGCTTCAGAATTGGGCTCCTGGTACAGAACAGAGAAGAAAGGTGGGAGTATCAGCATGAGGGAGGGAGTCTGTGCCCCAGAGAAAAAGTTTTGATCCACATGCATCTGGAAGAACTCATCTTTTGACATTCAAGTGGAAGAAAGCTGCGATTCTGTATGCGTGTCTGTCTGAAGCTGAGCTTCTTCTTTGAGAAATATGCTCTCTGAATGAGGCTTTCTCACTGTGCTGGTGTGGAGGATTCTTCAGTGACTGTGGGCTCCAAGATGTCTAGCAAACATGTGCTTAAATGTCTTTTTCTGTGGAGACTTGAAAATATGAGAATGACAGAATAATTAAGGGCAAATCAACCATGAACAGAAGGAACGAGAACAGGGCCAACAATAGAAAAAAGATTGTTTAAAAGTATAGAAGACAAAATATGAGTGAGATATCAGCACACAGTCAAAAAACTAATGCTGCTGCTACTACTATCAGCTTTCCAGTTGACTCCAAGTCATGAAGCCTATAAATCCAAGAAGAAATTCAGTTATCCTCCTTTAATCCCTTACTGGCCCATACTTAAAAAGGTCAAAGGCAATCAAAAGTCAGAATGAGCTGTAGAGTTGAAAAGGAGTAATAATGAGGACAAGTTACATGTAATTTTTTCTAGTGCAACTCTCTCTGACCTCAAATCTTTATCATCATGAAACTTGTACATCAAGTAAAATAACTCTATTTCACTTTTATAGTAATGAAATTTCTCTAAAGAACAATCCTCTTGATCTTTTATAAAATAATGAGTAATTATACACCTTATCATCATGTAGTGAAGTTCATCTTTTGTCAAACAAAATTGAAGAAGAGAAAATGTCTAATTCTTTTTACCCTTAACTACATTCTATTTTCAAAAGTTTTAATCCCTCAAACCAGGGGCCAAGAACTCCTTGCATAACCCCTCATACTGCACACTCTTCTGGTATCTAGTAGCCACCAATAAATTTTAATCTCTATGCATTTGCCTATTCTAGATACTTCATGTTGATGTGTTCCTTTTCAAAATGAAATGAACTACATAAACATTAGAGTCCTAAGCATTTGTGAGCTGAAATAGACTGATATTGACCACTTTTAATCAGATAATTATACAGTCTACTATACACAAATTGAAGAGAAAGAGCATTACATTCATGGTCAAAAAGAACATTTCAACATCTATCCTGAAGTACTACATTGTCAGTGATAAGATAATATATATATACCTACAAGGGACACCGGTTAATATGGTTATTATTTAAATTACAAACCAATCACTGAAGCCAAAGTTGAAGAAATAAAAATTTTTACTAACTTCTGCAGTCTGAAATTTATTGAAAATCCAATCAGGATGTATGGATGACTATTCGTGATTGTAATGCAAAAGCTGGAAACAAAGAAGGATCAGTAGTTGCAAAATATGGCCCTGGAGATAGAAATGATGCCAGAGATCACATGACAGAACTTCATAAAACTAACGACTCCTTCATTGTAAATACCTTTTTTTCAACAACAGAAACAATGACTATACACATGAATCTCAGTAGGTCAATTACATGGGAATCAAATCAACTACATCTGTGAAAAGACAATAAAAAAAATTCAGTATCATCAGTTACAACAAAGTCGGGGTCAACTGAAACCAAAGAAAATTAAAACAAGTCCACCAGAGCCAAAATACGACCTTGAGTATATACCACCTGACTTTAGAGACTATCTCAAGATGAACAGTAGTAGCCAAAGAGCAGAAAAGTTGTAGAATGATGTCAACAACACCATACATAAAGAAAGCAAGAGGTCGTTAAAAGGAGTGAAAAGAAAAAAAGACCAAAACAGCTGTCAGAAGAGACTCTGAATCTTGCTTTTGAAAGTCTAGTAGCTAAAACAAAAGGAAGGAATGATGAAGTAAAAAAACTGAACAGAAGATTCAGAGGAACAATCCAAGACAATAAAGTGAAGTATTAGATTGACATGTGTGAAGACCTGAAGATGGAAAACCAAAAGGGAGGAACATGCTCTGTGTTTCTCAAGCTGAAAGGACTGAAGAAAAAAATACAAGCCTCAAGTTGCAACACTTTGTTGATCATAACGAATTATCACTAAGATAGTGAAGAATGGGAATTCCAGAACACTTCATTGTGCTCATGCAGAATCTGTATGTAGAGCATCAGACTGGAGGAAGTCTCATTTACAATTTGCATTATACAGATGACACAACCTTGCTAGCTGAAATTCAAAAAGACTTGAAACACTTTATAATGAAGATTAGAGACTACAGTATTCAGTATGGACTATGCCTCACCATAAAGAAAACAGAATTCCTCACAATTGGACCAATAAGCAACATCATGTTAAATGGAGAAGATTGAAGTTGTCAAGAATTGCATTTTGCTTGGATCCACAGTAAACAGCCATGTAAACAGCAGTCAAGAAACCAAAGGATGCATCAATTGTGTGAATCTACTGCAGAAGACCTTGTGAAAGTGCTAAAAGGCAAAGAAGTCACCTTGAAGGCTAAGGTGTGCCTGGCCCAAGCCTTGGTGATGTTAATCGTCTCATATTCCTGTGAGTGATGAACAGTGAATAAGAAAGACAAAAGAACTGCTACCTTTGAATAGCAGTGTTGGAGAAAAATATTAACTACACTGCAGACTGTCAAAAGAACCAAGAAATCTGCCTTGGAAGAAGTATAAACAATGGGGTGACTACATTTCACACAGTATGGACATGTTAGGATATGTCAGGAGAGGTGACTTCTTGGAGGAGAGCATCATGCTTGGTAAAGCAGAGAGTTAGCACCAAAAAAAAAAAAAGACACTCAAGGATATGAATTGACACAGTGACTGAAGTGGTTAACTGAAATCTAACGATGGTGAGCATGGTGCAGGATGGGGCAGCTTTTTTTTTGTTGTTGTACATAGACTCTCCATGCATCAGAACTGACTTGACAGTACCTAACAACAACAGATACTACATTTAAATGGAATCATATTGCACGTGTCCTTTTGTGATTGGCTTACTTCTCTTAGCATAAGCTTTCAAGGTTGGTTCATGCTTAACATGCATCAGACTTTCTCATTATGAATAATATTCTACATTATGTATATATGTACTATGTTAGTTTTTTGCATTCTTCTATTGATGGACACTTAGGCTATCTCCACATTTTAGCTGTTGTGAATGCAGCAAACATTGGTTTACTAATATTTCTTTGAGCCTCTGCTTTTAGATAATGTTGGTAAATGCCTAAGAGTGGAATTCCTGGGTCCTATAGTAATTGTGCACTGAACGTTTTGAGAAGCAACCGAAGTATTTTTCACAGCAGTTGCACATTTTTCTCTTCCATTTGCAGTGAACGGGAGCCCTGGTTGCTCAGCAGTTAAAACGCATGGCTGCGAATGCTGCTACTGAAAAAGTTAGCAGTTCAACACCACTAGCCACTGCTTGGAAACTCTGCTGGGAGGCTGTACTCAATCCTATAAGCCAAAATCCAAAGCCACTGCTATTGAGTCGATTCGGACTCATAATGACCCTATAGGTCAGAGTAGAACTGCCCATAGAGCTTCTAATTAATGCTTGATGGATTTGGACTGCCGAGCTTTTGTTAGCATATGTAGTACTTAACCTTTATGCCACCAGGGTTTCCTATAGGATTCTTATAAACTGGAGTCAACCTGACAGCAACGGATTTGGTATTTGGATTTAGCATTGGATGAAGAAACTTTTTTCTCTACATCCTTGCCTAAACTTGTTAGTTTCAATTTTTCTGATAATAGCTGTCTCAATGCGCATAAATATCTCCTTGTGGCTTTGATTTCTATTTTTCTAATTATTGGTAACTGAGTATTTTTAATGCACTTTTTGACCATTCATGTCTTTTTTGCAAAAATTTCTATTCAAGTCCTTTGTCCATTTTCTAAAAGTATTGTCTTTTTTACTGAGTTGTAACATTTTTTATATATTCTTGATATTGAACTGTCATCAGTTATGTGGTTACCAAATATATTCTCTCATTTTGTAGGCTGTCTCTACATTTTTTTCCCAGTACTTTTTGTACTTTTAAGTACAAATTTACAATCCAAGTCAAATTTTCCTACAAAATTACACACACACCCACACTGCTGTGCAACTCTAGCTGCTGTCCCCACCTGGTGACAACACACTCTTCCTTTTCGCCTTGTATTTCTCATGTCATTCAACCAGTTTCCATCCCTCTCCACTCACTGTTCTCACCTCTAGACAGGAGCTGCTCAGTTAGCCGCACTTACGTACTTAAGGCAAGTAGCACATTCTTCACACTGGCAAAGAGTCTAATCAAATCTTTGTCTGAAGACTTGGCTTCAGGACTGGTTTTAGCTCTGGGCTAACAGAAGAATCCAGGGTCCATATCTTCAAGGGATCATCTAATCTGTCAGATCATCAGTTTGGTTTTTAAATAGAATTCTAGTTTTGCACACCCATTTTTCTCCCACCATCACAGGGACTTTACTGTTAGGACAGTAATTGGAGATAGATGGACACCATCTAGTTTTTACCATCTCAGGCTGATACAGTCTCTGGAACTTATGGCCCCTTCCATCTCTTGGGCTCACATTTTCCTGATGTTTTTCATGTCCTTCATTCTCCTTTGCTCCAGGTGATTTGGGATCAGTTGATGCTACTTAGAGACCCCAGATGTCACTCACCCAAGTGAGATAAAGAACATTTTCTTAAAAAAATCTTAGTTATGCCAACTGACCTAGATGTCCTGTGAAACCATATTTCCCCAGTTCCCTTCCCCTGCTACTCTGTCCTTCAAAATGTTGGGTTATATTTAGGAAATCTCATAGCTTTTGGTATACTCCAGCTGTGCTGCTGATGTCTAGCTACTATCTAATCAATGAATACACCTTACTTTCCCACCCCTCCCTTGTATCCATAAAAGAATATGTTATTCTGTGCTTAAACATTCTCTTCAGTCCTTGTTATAGTGGTCTCATACAATATTTTTCCTTTCACAATTGACTGTTTTCACTCAGCATAATATCTTCCAGATGAGTCCATGTTAACATGTTTCCCAAGATCATTGTTGTTCTTTGTTACTGCATAGCATTCCTTTGTGTGAATACACCATAGTTTGTTCATCCATTCGTCTGTTGATGGGAACCTAGATGATCCCATCTGCTTGCTATTGTGGTTAGTGCTGTAAGAAGTGTTGGTCTACATGTGTCTATTCATGTGACAACCCTTATTTCTTTAGGATTTATTCCAAGAAGTAGGATTTCTGGATAGCGTGGTATTTCCATTTCTAGCTTTTTAAGAAAGTGCTAAATGGATTTCCAAAGAGTTTGTACCATTTTACTTTCTCAAGATCAGTATAGAAGTGTTCCCGTCTCTCCAAAACCTCTCCATAATATATTATTTTGTGTGTCTTTTGGATTGATGCTAGCTTTGTTGGAGTCAGATGGCATCTCATTGTAGCTTTGATTTGCTTTTCTCTTATGGCTAATTTTTGTGAGAATTTCCTCATGTGTCTATTAACTGTCTGGATGTTTTCTTTAGTGAAGCGCTGGTTCATCTCCTTTGCCACTTTTAAAATTGGGTTGTTTGGATTTTTCTCATTGAGGTTTTGTGGTATATTGTGGGTCATGAAGATGAGACACTGATTGGATTTTTTGGTAACCAATTTTATTTTCCCTGTCCCTATGTTGTCTTTTTACTCTTTGGAAGAACATAAGGATTTGATTTTTAGGAGTTTCTCTTTCAGTGTTTATTCATTTCTAGTAATGTTTTGAAGTCAGTTTATGCCATGTATTAGGGCTCCTAGTGTTGCCCCTGTTTTTCTCTCTGTGGTCTTTATTGTTCTAGATTATATGTTTAGGTCTTTGATACACTTTGAGTTAATTTTTCTGTACGGTGTGAGACATTTGTCTTGTTTAATTTTTCTTTCCTTCTTTTTTCTTTTGCACATGGGTATCCAGTTTTGCCATATCATTTGTCAAAGAGACTGACTTTTCCCAGTTCATGGACTTCAGAATTTGTCAAGTATCAGCTGCTCATAGGTAGATGATATTATTATATCATCTAGATAGTTATGTCTGTTTTATTGGTCTATGTATCTGTTTTTGTTCTAAAGTCTGGTGGTGTGAGGCCTCCCTCTTTGTTCTATTTCAGTAATGTGTCACTTATCCGGGGATTCTTACTTTCCATGTGAAGTTGATTTGTTTGTCCATCTCGTTAAACAATACCACTTGTATTTGTATTGAGTTTGCATCTTATCTGTAGAGCACTTCTGTATTTTCTGTACATTTCTATACATTTTCACAATGCTGAGTCTTCCTATCCATGAGCAAGGTAGGTTTCGCCACTTAGGAAGATCTTTTTTGGTTTCTAGTAGTAGTCTTGTAATTTTGTTTGTGTAGGTCATTACATCTCTGGTTAGGTTTATTCCTAAGTATTTTTTCTTCTTGGGAGCTGTTGGAAATGGTATTGACTCACTGATTTTCTCTTTAATATTCTCTTTGTTGATGTAAAGGAATCCAGCTGCTTTATTTATGTTTATTTTATATTCTGATACTTTGATGAACTCTTCTATTAGTTCCAGTGTGTTTTTATTCATTTATTGTGGATTCTTTATATTTTCTGTGTATAAGATCATACCATTCACGAACAGAGATACTTTTACTTCTTTCTTATCAATTTAGATGCCCTTTGTTTCTTTATTTTCCCTGATTGCACTGGCTAGAACTTACAGCACAATGCTGAATAAAAGTGGTGACTGCTTCCCATTCTCAAGAGGAGTACTTTCAGTCTATCTCCATTTAGGATGATTTTGGCTGTTGGCTTTGTATAAATGCCCTTTATGATGTTGAGGAATTTCTCCTCTGTTCCTATGTTGCTGAGAATTTTTAACATGAATGGGTGTTGGACTTCGTCAAATGCCTTTTCTCAAGTGATTCTTGTCTTCGGTTTTATTTAAGTGGTTGATTTCATTGTTTGTTTTTTTAACATTGAACCATCCCTGCTTCCTTGGTATGAATCCCAGTTGGTCAAAGAGTCAAAGAGTCTTTTCTTCTATATACAAGTCTGTTTTTGAGATCTTATCGTAGAGGTCTCATACAATATTTGTCCTTTTGTCGCTGACTACTTTCACTCAACACAATGTCTTCCAGTTGAAACCAGGTTATGAGATGTTTCCTGGAATCATTGTTATTCTTTATCATTGTGTAGTGCTCCATTGAGTATATGTACCATAGTTTAGCTATCCATTCTTCTGTTGCTGGGCATCTGGGTTGATGCCATCTTTTTGCTATCGTGGACTGTGCTGCGATAAACATTCTGGTGCATGTGTCTGTTGGTGTGAAAGGCCTTGATTCTGTAGGATATATTCCAAGTAGTGGAATTACTGGGTCAAATGGTATATCAATATGCATTTTTTTAAGGAAATGCCAGATTGCCTTCCAAAGAGGCTGGACCATTTTGCAACCCCACCAACAGTGTAGGAGGGTTCCACTTTCTCCACAGCCTCTCCAGCATTTGTTATTTTTTGCTTGGTTTTTGTATCAGAGCTATGCTGGATTCATAGAATGCATTTGACAGTATTCTAACCTTTTCTATGCTACAAAATACTTTTAATGACAGTAGTGTTAACACTTCTTTGGAAGTTTCATAGAATTCTGCAGTAAAACTGTGAAGGGTGGAACTTTTTCTGGTTAGAATTTTTTTTATTACTTTTTTGATCTCTTCTTGTGACGAGTTTATTAAGTTGTTCTACTTCCGTTTGTGATAATTTTGGTAGGTAATGTGTTTCTAGAAATTTGTCCATTTCCTCTAGGTTTTCAAATTTATTATGGTACAACTTTTCATATTGTTCTGTTACAATTTTTTATTTGCAGTTGGGTCTGTTGTGAGAGCACTCATCTCATTTTTGATTTGAGTTATTTGCATCCTCTCCTGTTTTTCTTTTATCAATTTGGCCAATAGTTTATCAAGTTTGTTGATCTTCTCAAAAAACCAGATTTTAGTCTTCTTAACTCTTTCAATTGTTTTTCTATTTTCTAATTCATTTAGTTCTGCCTTAATTTATATTATTTGCTTCCTTCTAGTTCCTGAGGGATTCGTTTGTTGCTCTTTCCAGTTGTTTTAGTTATAGAGTTCTTTCCTTGATTTGAGTGCTTTGTTCTTTTTGGATGTGTGCATTTACTGAAATAAATTGACCTTTGAGCACTGCTTTTCCTCTGTCCCAAAGATACTGGTAGGATGTGTTTTCATGTCATTGGATCCTGTGAGTTTCTTTATTCTGTTCTTGATTTTCATAACCCCATCTTTTTTATTATGATGATGATTGAACGAAAATGTACATTCCCATATAAATTTTCATGCTGACCTACATGCAGCTTCCACTGCTCTCCCTGCACAGTCCCAGCACACTCTTCCTCTCTGCTCCATACATGACTTATCTTCCCAACAGTCTCCTGTCTTCTCCTCTCCACCCATTCCCGTTCCTCCCATATGAGGTCAACAGTATGAGGGCGACCTCCTATAGATGCCTAGAACCATAAAGTGCCCACACAATATGGTCACTCTGTGTCACAAAGTCCAATCCACTGCTGTCTGAAAAGTTGACCTTAATTATGATTTACGGACAGGGGCAGCATCAGGGCTAGGGGCCCTGCTCCCAAGAGAACTCCAGGGTCCCTGGACCATCAATTGTGGTCTTGTAGTGGAGACCTCAAGGTACACCCCTATTTATACTTGTGTTACCAGCAAGACTCAACTTCATGAGCTCCATCATGGCTATTACTGGTGATAGCCAGGCACCATCTGGTTCTTCCAGTCACAAATCAGTGTAGACATCCACTCACATGGGTCTCTCTGTCTTCTGGATTCTCTTTCCCCCATGTCATTATGAACCTTGGTGATCATCTGTTCCTGCTGAGTTGGGACTATTTCCTGTACCCTCAGATGGCAGCTTTTAAGACCCCAGATGCCACTCACCAATGTGGGATGCGGAGAGACCTCATTAGCAAAATGCTAATTGTGCCAAGTGGCCTTGAGTTTCCCTGAGAGAACGGTTCCCGGCCCTCCACCCCAGCTACTCTGTCCTTGCAATATTGGGTTAAGATCGGAGGAGTATACAAGTTGTGTTGAAGTCCAGTTAATATTGATCTTATTGCTAATGTGTGCTGTCACCAATTTCACCCAACCGAATTTCTAACAACTATCTAATCTAAACCCTCCCACTTACCCTCCTGCCATCCCCACTTTTGCAGCCGTTCAAGAGTCTTTTCTGTTATGCACGAGTCTGCTTTTAAGTTCTTATCGTAGGGGTCTCATACAATATTTATCCTTCTGTCGCTGACTACTTTCACTCAACATAATGTCCTCCAATTGAAATGAGGTTAAGAGGTGTTTCCTGCTATCATCGTTGTTCTTTATCATTGCATAGTGTTCCATTGAGTATATATACCGTAGTTTACCTATCCATTCTTCTGTTGTTGGACATCTGAGTTGATTCCATCTTTTGGTTATAGTGGACTGAGCTGTGATGGACATTCATGTGCATGTATCAGTTGGTGTGAATGGCCTTGATTCTGTAGGATATAGTCCAAGCAGTGGAATTATTGGGTTAAACGGTATATCTACATCCATTATTTTAAGGTAGCACCAGATTGCTTTCCAAAGAGGTTGCACCATTTTGTAATCCCACCAACAGTGTTGGAGAGTTTCAATCTCTCCATAGCCTCTCCAGCATTTAGTGTTTTGTGTTTTTTGGATCACGGCCAACCTTGTTGTGGTAAGATGGTATCTCATTGTCGTTTTGATTTGAATTTCTTTAATAGCTGGTGATCGTGAGCATGCCCACATGTGTTTTTTGGCTGCCTGGATGTCCTCTTTAGAGAAGTGTCTGTCCATCTCCTTTGCCCATCGCAGAATTGGATGATTTATCTTTTTCTTGTTGATATTTTGTAGTACCTTATAGATTATGGAGATCAGGTGTCGGTCTGACATAGAGTTGCCAAATATTTTTTCCCATTTTGTAAGTGGCTTTTTAATTCTATTAATAAAGTCTTTGGATGAGCAAAAGTGATTCTCAGTCACTCCCATTTATCTATTTTCTCTTCTGTTGTTTGTAGTTTGTTAGGCAGATTTTGAAGTCTGTCTGTGTTGTGTATTAAACCTTTCATTGTTCCTACATTTTCTTGGATGAGCTTTATCATTTTAGATTTGATATTTAGGTCTTTTATCCAGTTTGATGAGTCTTGTTTTAATTTAGTCCAGATGGACATCCAATTTTGCCGGGACCGTTTGTTGAAGAGATTGTTTTCACCCCAGTTTAATGTCTTAGGGCCTTTGTCGAATATTAACTATTCATAGGCAGATGATGTTATCTCTGGAGTCTCTATTTTGTTCCACTGATCTATCTGTCTGTTTTTGTACCAGTACCAGCCTGTTTTGACTACTGTGGCAGTGTAATAGGTTCTAAGGTCGGGCAATGAGTGTGTTTTTCTTCTTCAGTAATGCTTTACTTATCCAGGGCTTCTTCCCTTTCCAGACAAAGTTGGCAATTTGTTCTTCCATCTCATTAAAAAATGTCACTGGAACTTGTGTTGGGATTGCATTATATAAGTAGATTGCTTTTGGTAAAATAGACATTTTCACAATGTTAACTCTTTCTATTCAACAGCAGGGTAGGTTTCTACATTTATGTAAGTCTCTCTTAGTTTCTTGTAGTAAGGGTATGTGGTTCTCTTTGTAAAGGTCTTTTATTTCTCTGTTAGATTTATTCCTGGGTACTTTATCTTCTTAGGGGCTATAGTAAATGGTATTGACTTGGTGATTTCTTCCTTAATAATCTCGTTGTTGGTATAAAGGAATCCTACTGATTTACTTATTTTATCTTGCATCCTGAGACTTTGCCAAACTCCTCTATCAGCTTGAGTAGTTTCTTTATGTATTCTTTGGGATTCTCTGCATATACAATCGTACCATCTGCAGATAGGGAGATTTTTAGTTCTTGTTTGCTGATGCAGATGGCCTTTATTCCTTGGTCTTGTCTATTTGCTCTGGCTAGAACTTCTAGTACAATGTTGAATAGGAGAGGTGAGAGTGGGCATCCTTGTCTAGTTCCTGTTTTCAAGGGAAACTGTTTCAGTCTCTTTCCATTCAGGATGATGTAGGCAGTTGGCTTTGTATAAATGGCCCTTATCGAATTGAGGAATTGGCCATCTATTCCTATTTTGCTAAGAGTTTTTAGCATGAATGGGTGTTGGACTTTATCAAATGCCTTTCTGTATCAACAGACATCAGGTGATTCTTGCCTTTTGTGGTATTTATGTGGCTGATCACTTTAATTGTTTTATTGATATTGATCCAGCGTTGCATCCCTGGTATGAATACAACTTATCATGATGGATTATTTTTGAATATGTTGTTGTATTCTATAGGCAAGAATTTTGTTGAAGATTTTTGCATGTAGATTTATGAGTGATATTGGTCTGTAGTTATTTTTTGATGGATCTTTCCCTGGTTTTGGTATCAGGGTTATGCTGACTTCATAGAATGAATCTGGGAGTATTCCATCCCTGTCTATAGTGTGAAATAGTCTGAGTAATATTGGAGATAACTCTTCTCTAAAAGTGTGGTAGAATTCTGCAGTGAAGCCATCTGGGCCTGGGCTTTTTTTTGGTTGACAGTTTTTTGATGACTTTTCAATCTCTTCCTTTGTGATGGGTTTATTAAGTTGTTCTGCATTACCTTGTGATAATTTGGGTAGGTGATATGAATCAAAGAATTTGTCCATTTCCTCTAGGTTTTCAAATTTGGTAGATGCAGTCTTTCATAATGTTCAGCTATGATATTTATGATTTCTGTTGGATCTGTTGTGACAACTTCCATCTCATTTCTTATTTGGGTTATTTGTTTCCTTTCCTGTTTTTCTCTAGTAAGTTTAGTCATGGTTTGTCAATTTTGTTGACCTTTTCAAAAAACCAGCTTTTGGTCTCTTCAATTTTTTCAATTGCTCTTCTATTCTCTAATTCATTTAGTTCTGCTTTGATCTTTATGATCTGTTTTCTTGAGGTGCCTGAAGGGTTCCTCTGTTGTTCTCTCTCTACTTGTTCAAGCTGTAGGGTCAGTTCTTTTATTTCGTTTCTTTATTCCTTCCTGATGTGTGCATTTATGGAAATAAACCGGCCTCTGAGCACTGCTTTGGCTGTATCCCATAGTTTCTGGTAGGAAGTGCTTTCATTCCCACTGGAATCCATAAATTTCATTATTTCATCCTTGATTTCTTCTATAACCATGGTTTTTTGAGCAACGTGTTGTTCAGTTTCCAAGAGTTCCAATTTCTATCTATGTTTTTACCTGTTATTGATTTCGACTGTTATGGCTTTATGATCTGAGAAGATGCTTTGCATTAACTCAATGGTATGGCTTTTGTTGAGAATTCCTTTATGTCCTAACACATAGTATATTCTGGAGAATGTTCCATGTGCACTGGAGAAGAAGGTGTAGTTGTCTGCTGATGGATAGAAAGTTGTATATATGTCAATGAAGTCTAGATGGTTGATTGTGGCAATAAGATCTTCTGTATCTTTATTGAGCTTTTGCTCTAGATGCTCTGTCCAATATTGAGAGTGGAGTGTTGAAGTCTCCCAGTATTACAGTGGAGTGATCTATCTCCTTTTTCAGTGTAGTCAGTGTTTCTTTGATGTATTTAGGTGCTCTAATATTTGGTGCATAAATATTTAATATTGTTAAGTCCTGCTTGTGTGCTGAACCTTTCATTAATAAATAGTGTCCATCCTTGTCCACGATGGTGGATTTTACGTTGAAATCGATTTTATCTGAGATTAGAATTGCCATATCTGCTTCTTTGTTCATTGTTAGCTTGATATTTATTCTTCCATCCTTTGATTTTCAGTTCATTCCTGTCTTTAAATCTAAGGTGAGTTTCTTGTAGGCAACATATAGATGGGTCATGTCTTTTGATCCAAGAAGTCACTCGATGTCTCTTTACTGGAGCATTCGGTCCATTCACATTCAATGTAATTATTGATAGGTATGTGTTCAGTGCTGTCATGTTGATGTGTTTATCTTTGAGTTGACGTTTTCTCTGTTGTCCTTATTAATCTGTTCTGCAACCTTCTTTGCAAGTTGATTTTTCACCTTTTTCAGAGTAGATTTTGTGGTTGTTGAGAACCCTGTATTACATTTCTTGATGTGGTGTGTTGCTTCTTTACTGTGCTTTATGGCTGCCCCTATGATCCCCCTGAATAAACTATATATAACCCCAATTTTGATTGCTACCAGTCTTGTCAACTTCCTCTCCATCTGGAAGGACTATAATGACTGTAGTGTACCCCTATTTTTAATATGATGATATCATAGTTTACATGATATGATCACTAGATAGTTTCTTTCACTATTATAGCTTTGACTGGGTTTGGAGCCTTCCCTAACTGAATAGGATTCTGGATAATGTGTCTTTTTAAAATACACAGTTAGTAGTTTTGTTCTTCCAAGCCAAGAGATTTGGTTGGCTTGGTTTGGTTTTTACAAAATCTCTGAGTTTCTGTTTATCTGGGAATGTCTTAATTTCCTTTTTGTATTTGAAAGATAGTTTTGCAGGATATATAATTCTTGGTTGGAAGTTCTTCTCCTTCAAAGCTTTGAATGTGTCATGCCACTGTCTCTGTGACAGCATCTTTTTTGCAGAGAAATCCGACAAAAGCCTACAGGGTTTCCCTCTGAATGTTAGCTTTGCTTTGAGTCTTGCTGTCTTTAAGAGTTTCTGCTTACGTTTCATTTTGTTGCCAGCCAAGTGCTGTCGAGTCGGATCCGACTCATGGCGACTCTAGGGGCCAGGGTAAAACTGACCCCCATATGTCTTGGAGTCTTTCTATTGAGATCTCTATTGAGTGGTGTTCAATACATATCTTGGATGTCTATGTTCTCTTCTTTCATGATTTCTGGGAAGTTTTCTGTCAGCAGCTCAGCCACAATTCTGCCTGTGTTCTCAAGTGTCTTGCCCTGTTCTGGAACTCCAGTTAATCATAGATTGTTCTTCTTAATAGAGCCCCACATGTTTCTTAATGCTTCTTCATTTTTCTTGTTTCTTTTTTCTGATTTCTCCTCATAGATGCTGGAGTCAGTGGCTCTGTCTTCCAAATCAGAAATTATCTTCTCCATTTGTTCCATTCTGTTTTCTTGGCTTTGAAGTTTCTATGTCTTTGATTTTGCTCTTTTTCTGTTGGATTTCTGAGTAATGATGTTCCATCAGATCCAATAGCTTGCTTAGTTTTTCCTTTTGCTCTGCCGCATTTTGTATAAGGTCTAGTAGGGCTCTATGTATAATCCTTTTATATTCACCTTCTCATAGTTTCAGAAAAGCTTCTTCATGTGGGAAGTTCTTAGGTGGTTTCTTTTGGGGGCCTTCTGGCCCTATTGGTGACTTCGGGTTTACCCTCTCCAACGTTTGCTGCTTTTTTGGCATCACGTGGGTCAATAGAGGCTGGGAGAGATGCTGTGAAGATGTACCAAGCTGTTTCTCTAAACTGTCTTAAGATGAGAAGTAAAAAGTATTTGGCACCTTCCAAAGTTGTATTTTCAGGTGTGTAGGTCCCTCTTTCCAGCTGACAAAGTAAGCACCTCTATATTGAACACCCGATGTTATAAACTAGCTCAAAATACAGAAAGGCTACTGGCCTGCTGGCCTCTACTGTCAGGCCCTAGCTGTAGGCGATATTATGTAGAACTCTGCTTTTCTGTTGGAAAAGCAGTCTCTTCTGGATAGAAACTTGCTCCCAGCCCAGGAATTAGGTCCAGTTGAGGCTTCCGTATGGATGACCTCGCTTCCCAACAAAACAAGATGGTGTCTCGTGTAAGCCTGCCAGCTGGTGGGGACCAGACTCCCAGTGGAAAGAGTGGCCAAGAGTGCTGAAATGCCCAGAGTCCACAGCCTCTGCTGCTGGGCCCCAGCCCCAGGTGACACTGTGCAAAACACAGCCTCCCTGCTAGAAAAGTGCTCCCCCCCCCAGCAGGAACCACCTCCCAGCCTAAGAACCAAGTCCAGCAGGGGCCTCTGCCTGGGCTTTTCTGTTTCCTAATAGGCCAGAGGAGCCGAGGTGTATAGAGTCCAAAGCTAGGCTCTCAGACCTGGCAGTTACGCTTGCCGGTCCCACCAGCAGTGCGTCCAAGGCCAGCAGCTAGTCAAGTCCCAGTTTTGCCTGACAGCCAAGACAGAGGAAAAATAAATCGAAATGGTGAGTTACCTTAGGTCTGTGCAAGGCTGTGCTCTCCGAGAGTGGGTCAGTGAAAAAGAGGAGGTTTTGCATTCAGTGTTATGAAGTCCAAATTAACAGTCTTATGCCGCATCCCGGGGCTCACCAGGTGTCCAGAAGGCTCTGTTTAACTATCATTTCAGGTCTTGGTTTCCAGAGGGATTTAGGGAGACATGCATTTAGTCCGCCATCTTGAATCCACCCTGTAGAACCCCATCTTTTTGAGCAAGGTGTTGCTTAATTTTCATGTATTTGATTTTTTCCCCTTCCCCCTTCTGTCATTGATTTCCACTTTTATGGTCTTCATGGTCTAAAATGAACCCTTGCAGTATTTTAATACTTTGAACTTTGTTAAAGATCGCTTTGTGGCCTAATATGTGGTTGCTTCTGGAGAAAGTTACATGTGTTTTGCAAAGGGAACTATTCTTGGCTGTCATTGAGTGGAGTGCTCTGTATATGTCTATGTACTCAGTAGGTTGATTGTGGCATTTAGGTCCTCCTCAACTTTATTGACCTTTTGTCTGGACATTCTGTCCTTCACAGAAATCACTGCTTTGAAGTCTCCTACTATTATTGTGGAGCTGTCTGTTTCTGTTTTCAATGCAGTTAGTTTGTTTTGTGCATTTTGGAGCCCCGAGATTGGGTTCATAGATAATTAATATCATTATGTCCTTCTGATATAGCCAGCCAAGCCAATAGTGTCCTTCCTTATCCATGTTGTGGATTTTACTTTAAAATCCATTTTATTAGAATATTACCACTCCTGCTCTGTTGTCACCTTTATATATATTTTCCTGTCTCCCTGAGTACTCTAGGTGGCAGTTCTACACTGGCCTCTACGGTCACCATGAGTCAGATCCAACTCAATGGTACTGGGTTTTTCTTTTGAATTTTATTTTTTTGTGTGTCTTTAAGTCTAAGGTATGTTTCCTATAAGTAGCATGCAGATGCATTTTGTTTTCTTAGTCCAATCTGCCACTCTCCGTTTCTCTATTGGTGTATTTACTCCATTTACTTTCAACATGATTACTGGTAGTTATGAATTTAGTGCTGTCATTTTGATGTCTTTTTTCTTTGTGTGTTGTTAACAATTTGTCTGTTCCATTTCATTTTCTGTGCTGAGTTTTTTATTTATGTTTTTCCTTTTCATCTTTTTTATTTCGGTGGTTTGGTTTTTCTAAGACTTCATGTTCTTGTTTTTTTATTTAGATGCATAGGATTATTTTCTTTTGGGATTACCTTATTATTTACTCCTAGTTTTCTAAATTTAAACGTCTTTAATTTCTTTGTATCACCTTGACTTTCTCTCCGTATGAAAGATCTATGACTGCGTTTTCTTTTAAGTCCCTCTTTTTGTTATAATGTTTACATAATGACATCTCTGTTTCTCTATTTTCAGTGTTTTATGAGTTCTCTATTTGAGTTTGCTATCCAGTTGTTGTTTTCTGTGTTCTAGTCTTGGGTTGTTACCTGATGTCATTGATTTTCTAACCAAATCAAAAAAGCCCAACCAAACCCACTGCTGTTGAGTTGTGTCCAATTCATAGTGATCCTAGAGGTAAGAGTAGAACTGCCCCATAGTTTCCAAGAAGTGCCTGGTGGATTTGAACTGCTAGCCTTTTGGTTAGCAGACACAGCACTTAACCCACTATGCCACCAGGGTTGGATTCCCTTTCATACTTCTTGTAAATTTGGTTTGGTTTTTGCAAATGCCATAAATTTCTGTTCCTCTGGAAATGTCCTACTTTCACCACCACATCTGAGAGACAGGTTTGCTAGATATATAACTCTTGGCTTTCATTTTTTTTCTTCAGAGCTTTATGTATGCCATCCCCTTCTTTCTTTACTGCATAGTTTCTACTGAGTAGTCCAGGGTTAGTTTTACAGTTTCTTCTTTGTAGTTCATTTTTTGTTTATCCCTAGCTACTTTTGATTATCTCCTTATCTTTAGTTTTGGCAAGTTTGTTTATAATATGCCTTGGTGCCATTCTCTTGGGATCTACCTTGTGTGGAGTTCAATGAGCATCTTGTAACGATAACATTTCATCTTTTGTCGTATCAGGTAAGTTTTCTGTCAACAAATCTTTGGCAATTCTCTGTGTTTTTTTCTTTTTCTGTTATCCCACTTCCCATTTTGGTACTTCAGTGACTTGTAAACTATTCTGCTTGATAGAGTCCTGAATAATTCTTAATGTTTCTTGATTCTGTAAAATACTTTCATATGATTTTTCCTCTATATGTTGGTGTCACATGGTTTATCTTTAGTTTCACTAATTCAGCCTTTCATTGCTTCAGTTCTACTCCTTCAACTTTCTATTGAGTTGTGCAGTTCTATAATTTTCTTATTAATTTTCTGAATTCCTAATTCTACTGTATGCTTTCTGCAGCCTGTTCAGTTTGTCATTAGACTCTGAAGTTTTTTTCTCATCTCATTCCTCATCTCTTAAAGAGTTCTAAATATTAACCTTTTGTATTCTACCTCTGATAACTCCAGGAAGTTCTCTTCCTCTGGAAAATTTCTTGATTCTTGGTTTGGAAAGCTTTCTGAAGCCACTGTGTCCTACCTGTTTAAGTGACTTGAAATTGACTGTTGTCTCCAAGCCATGATTAGGTTGCATTTATCTATTTTATGTTTGTCTACTGTGCTCTAGCTTTTTGTTTTTTCTGTGTTGAAATGGCCTAATAGGCTAGTCGTGTGTGTTAGATTAGTTATTGGTGCCTTTGAAACTCTAATGTATTATCACTAAGATGTTAGAGCTTTAATGGCATCAGACTCCAGAATTGGGCACAGTGCAGAAAAGGAATGGGGGATGTACTGGGAGAAGGCAAAGACATTTATCTTGAAGGAAATCTTTAGATCTACACTCAGTGGGTTACACACAAAGTTAACTTTTGATAATTTAGTACTGCTTTTCACTGGTTCTGGAAATGGAAGTAGATTTTTCAGTCAGTTTCTTCTGCTGGGGAGACTGACCTATAGCTGCCACTGCTCCACTCACCATGCTGGCCACAGTCATTTTCCACCAAATCAGGTCAGGTGAATCCTATGTACTTCTAGACCTACTTTTCCTTCACTATTGTTCGGTCTGATTTCTCAGCTTTCCCTTTCATGTTCGGGGATCCCAGAATGTCATATATAAAGGATTCATTGTTCTTTTTGGTCTTTGTTGTTACAGGGATCACAGGAAGCATCTGAGCACTCTGCCATCTTGGACCTGCCCTGTCTCTTCATTTTTTTTTTTAAATTGTCACTGGGCGAAAATGTACATTCCCATATAAATTTACATGCCCACCTATATGCAGCTTTCACTGCTCTCCCTGCCTGGTGACAGCACACTATTCCTCTCTGCTTCATACATGTCTCATCCTCCTAACAGTCTCCTTTCCCCTCCTCTCCACCCACTCTCCTTACTCCAGCCAGAGGGCAGCAGGATGATATCCTATAGATGCATAGAACCATAAAGTGCATCCATATATGGTCACTCTGCCTCACCAAGTCCAATACGTTTGTGTCCAAAGAGTGGACCTTTGTTATAATTTATGGGCAAGGGCAGCGTCAGGGCCAGTGGCCATGCTCCCAGGGGAATCCCAAAACTGCTGGACCATCAGTTGTGGTCTTTTAGTGGAGATCTCAGGGTTCACCTCTTTTTATTCTTGTGTTGCCAGTAATGAAGTTCTTGCGCATACAAAAGGTTTTTTATTTTTTAAATAATGTCCAATTTATCTGTTTTTTATTTTGTTTCTCAGACATTTGGTGGCATATCTAAGACTCTGTTGTTGAAACTTAGATTCCAAAACTTTATCTCTATGTTCTCTCTCTCTCTCTCTCCGTGTGTGTGTGTGTGTGTGTGTGTGAGAGAGAGAGAGAGAGAAAGAGAGAGAGAGAGAGAGAGAGAGAGAGAGAGAGAGAGAAATTATTTTGCTTGTATTTGGGTCCTTAATCCATTTAGAGTTAGTTTTGTACGGGTATAAAGTATGGATTCGATTTCGTGCTTTTGCATGTGGAATTCTGGTAGTCATAACATCATGTATTGAAGGGACCATTCCTTGTTAATTGGCATAACTGTAAAAAAATCGGTTCACCATAGATGTGATCATTTATTTCTCGACTCTCACTTCTATTCTGTTGGATGATGTGTCTATCCCTATACTAACATCACACTGTTTTGGTTACTATAGAATTTACAGTACCTGTTGTAATAGGGACGTGTGAGACCTCCATCTTTCTCTTCTTTTCCTAGAATATTTTGGCTCTTTGGGGATCTTGTAATCCCTTGGGAATTTGAGGATTTGTTTTTCATTGATGCAAAATAATAATAATAATGCATTATTAGAATTTTGACAGAGATTGAGTTGAATCTGTAAATTGCTGTTAGTAGTGTTCACATTTTAACAATATGATATCCCATATCATTTAATCAACAGGAAATGTCTTTCCATTTATTTAAGTCTTCATTAGGAGACATAGCTCCCACAGCATTGCATTAAAATCCTGTTTCCTTTGCCAGATTTCCTTCCTCCCAGCTTTGCATTTCAATTCTGTTTTTGCCTGTAAGTTTTATGTAAAAACCATTGCACCTTGTCATGGATTGAATTGTGTCCCCCAAAAATATGTATAGAAATTTGACTAGGTTGTGGTTACCAGTGACTGCTCTCCATCTTGTGATTTTTCTATGTTGTAAAGCCTAATTTCTGCCTGTAGGTAATAGATGGGATTAAACTAAAGAAAGGATTAGGCTGAGACTGAAACATCCTTCGAGATAAAAGGAGAGGGAAGCAAGCAGACAGTTGGGGAACTTCATCAAGAAACAGCACCAGGAGTAGATCGTGTCCTTCAGACCCAGATGTTCCTTTACCAAGATGCTTGCTGACCAGAATGATACAACACAAGAACCTTTCTCCAGAGCCAACAAAGAGGAAAAGCCTTTCCCTAGAGTGGATATCTTGAATTTGTACTTGTAGCCTAGTGGACTGTATTAGAATTGATTTCTCTTTGTTAAAGCCATCTGGTCGTGATATTTCTGTTAGAGCAGTACCAGATGCCTAAGACAAATCTATATAATATGACTGTGAATTCTTTGCTTGAAAACTCCTCAAAAGTAACTTGTCTCCCTTGCCCTTGAGGAGTAGTCTTGATTGCAGCAGCTCTGATTGAATCTTTTTCCTTGCACAGAGAAATAAACATGTCTTTCTTGTTGTCCCATCTTGGTCTCTTGTTTATTAGCCAATTCAAGTCATGCTGAGCTAGAACCTGGGGTTTCTACCTGGTAACATTTCATATTTATCAGTAATGTTTTATAGTTTTCACTGCACAAGTCTTTTATTTCACTGGTTAAATTTATTTCTAGTTATTTTATTCTTTCAGGTGCTATCATAAATGAACTTTTCTTAATTTCCTTTACTGATGTACAATTAAACAGCCGATTTTTGCATGTCAATTTTGTGACTATTGACTTCTAAGCATTCATCTACTAGCTCTAGTAGTTTTTTGTGGATTCTTTGAGATTTTAAATGCATAAGATAATGTAATCTGTGAATACAGATAAATCTTTTTTCCTTCCTTCACTAATTGGTCTGGTTAGGAATTCTAGTAAAATACTGAGTAGCAGTAGTGAAAGTGGGCATATTTACCTTATTCCTAATTTTAGGGGAAAAGGTTTCAGCCTTTCTCCACTGAGTGTGATGTTAGGTATGGGTTTTTCATAAATTCACATTAACACTTGGAGGAATTTCCCTTCCACTTTTGTTTGTTAAGTGCTTTAATCTTGAAAGTGTGCTGGGTTTTGTCAAATACCTTTTCTGCTTCAACTGAAATGATGATATGGTCTTTGCATTTGTTCTGTTTATGTGTTGTCTTACACTGAGTGATTTTTCTAATGTTAAATCACACTTGCGTTCTTGGGATAAATCCCACTTGATCATGGTGTATAATCCTTTTGGATTTGGTTTCCCACTTTTTAATGAGGAGTTTTACATTTATATTCATAAAGATATTTGTCTATAGTCTTCTTTTTTGTGGTGTCTTTGTCTGGCTTGAGTATCAGCATAATTTTGGCCTCAGAATGATTTAGAAATGGTCCCTTCTTCCACTTTTTGGAAGAGTTTAAGGAGGATTGGTGTCAATAAGGGCAAGTGTCCTGCCTTCCTTAAACGGATCTATAGATGATCATTGCTGTGTCCACACTGTGATTCCAAAAAATAAAAAACTCCTCTGTATAAGATACCAGTTAAAAAATTGCACTAGGCAGTTCCTCAAGACTGCTGATAATTTTTGCCTTGTGACTGAATCCTTAGAAGGCTGAAACAGAAGTGGAGTCATCAAGCATGGTGAAGACACCAAAACAAACCCACTGCCGTTGAGTCTATTACAATTCATAACTGCCCTATAGGACAGAGTAGAACTGCCCCATAGAGTTTCCAAGAAGCAACCTGGCAAATTCACACACCTGGTCTTTTGGTTATCAGATGTAACACTTAACCACAACACCACCAGGGTTTCCAGCATAGTGAACAGGAGACTTCAGTTTGCGTTTTAACAGACAAGGGTGTAAACCACTGATCTGCTCGTTTACCAGTAGTAGGAACTTTGTCATGCTATTCAAGCGTATAATCTTCAACATTTTATTCTGTATTATGAGAAGCACTGCTTCACAGTATTTTGCTAATATTCAATTGAGTAATTACATAAATGCTTTAGCAAATACCTAACTCATTGGAAGCATCAAATAAGTTGTAGCTGCTCTTGCATAGATAAGATATAACACTACAAGCTTGTGGGTAAAAATATGATACAAGCATTCTGAAATAGCTCATAAGGAACAATTATTGGAAATTTTAATAATTGATCTTTTTGATATCAACTGTACAATTATTTACCTATGTAAAATAAATAGTATTTTTTCCTTCTTCCTTACTTCAGATGACACAAGTGGTCTGGAAGAGAAAACTGAGTTTATTTATTAATCTTAGTAATGTATCTCATGTCAATATGTGGGGTCCTTCCCAGTAAGTTTTTTTTTGTCTTTTCCCTGTGACATTAAACTGGGAACTTTAATTTTCTCTTCCAGGAAAACTGCAAAAGGAAAATGGTAACTTTACTCTTACTGTCAAATCTTTGGAAGGTTATATCATCTTACAGCTATCTCCTCTTGCTTCACTTTACACTCTCCACTTTACTCTTTATTCTGTATGCTTTTTGTACTTCTCTATTTTGTCTCTATATTATTCTTTTTATGTTAAGAATAGTCTTCTACTTACTTTGATTATGCATTTAAAATGAAAATCTGTTTATAGATGTTATTGACTTAACTACAACCCTGATATAAAATTTCAGAAGAGAATAATGGACTGACTAATACTGTGATAATGATAATGAGAAAATCCTGGAATGTATGTCTTTGTGTCTGCACCTTTATTTCTCTCGGAGCCCCAGTCTTATGTGTGCATCTTCTTTCAGATGAGAAGAAGATTCAGTTCAAGAATGGTAAGTGGCTCAATAGTTTTGTCAGGAGATAAAATTCTAAATAATAAGGAACCTAAACCTTCTGTAGGCCCAAGTTCCAGAAAAAGTCAGGCATAGTGTACCATGCCTATGCTCACTCTGTGGAAGTACAAATGGAAGAGAATCTGGAATAAGATTGAACACATACTTTTCCTAAATTGGAATATCCTTTCACTGATGGCTTCACTGAAAAGTGAAAGAGAAAAGGAAAAACCCATTAATGTATTTGTTCTTAGCTTTCCTTATTTTCTTTTTACTTGTATTCCCTCTCTTCTTTCTGTTTCTTTCTTTCACTCTTTTTCAGACCTCCTTTCCTTCCCTTCCTCCCTCCCTCAAGCTACCTATCTTTCTATTCAATTTTATTTTCTTCTCTTTCTTTCTTCTTTGTCTCGCTTTTAAGGTATCTTTTCTTACGATTTTATATTTTTCAACACACACACAAACTCAGCCATTTTCATGTTCAAGAAGAGAACAGTCACTTGTGTGAGATCAATGGGATGGAAAAATAAATAGGCAACTGAATGGTGAGAGAAAATCAGTGAAGAAAAGAAAGGAAGAGATATGGGGTGGAGTAGGAGAGGTTAATGATATTCCACTATTTTGTCCGTTTACAGCCTGGCAAGAGTCCTTATTATTTCCTGGTAAGTGACATTGTTCATTTGTTTGTGTTTTCTAACTTTATAATTTTTATTTTTTATTGTTAGTCTCTATTTTGTGAGTCACTGTCATCATACATTATTTCAAGGCTTTACACTTGACATCCCATGGTTATTTTGTTATTATTATTATGATTGAGTGATAATGTACAATCCTGTATAAATTTGCATGCTCACCTATGTGCAGCTCCCCCTGCTCTCCCTGCTTGGTGACAGCACACTCCTCCTCTCTGTTCTATATATGTCATATCATTTTAACAATCTCTTATCCCCTTCTCTTCACCATCTCACCCGCCTACAGTAAGAAGTCAGCAGGACAACATCCTATAGATGCGTAGAACCATAAAGTGCACACACAATATGGTCACTCTGTGTCACGGAGTCCAATCCATTCCTGTCCGAAGAGTTGACCTCCATTATGATTTATGGATGGGGGCAGCATCAGGGCTAGGGGCCATGCTCACAGGGGAACCCTGAGGCCTCTGGACCATCAACTGTGGTCTTGTAGTGGTGATCTCAGGGTGCACCTCTTTTTAATTCTTGTGTTGCCAGTGTGACTCAACTTTGTGAACCCAAGCACAGCTATTGCTGGTGGTGGCCAGACACCATCCAGTTCCTCTGGTCGTATGTTAATATAGTCACCCACTCACAGCGGTCTCTCTGTCTGCTGGGTTTTCTTTCTTCCATGTCATTTTGGTCCTTGGTGATTATCCTTTCCTGTTGAGTTGGGACCACTTGGTGTACCTCAGATGGCAGCTTGGCAGCTTTTAAGACCCCTGACGCCACTCACCAATGTGGGGTGCAGAGGGCCCTCTTAGCAAAACACTAGTTGTGCCAATTGGCCTCGATTTCGCTGACACCATGTTCCCCAGCCCCCTGCCCTAGCTACTCTGTCCTTGCAATATTGGGTTAAGATGGGAGGAGTAATCGTGCTTTGTTGAAGTCCAGTTAAAATTGATCTTCCTTCTAGTGTGTGCTATCACTGATTTCACTCAACCAAATTTATATCGGCTATCTAATCTATACCCCACTGTCTCCTTCCCTCCCTCCTTCCCCATCCTTGCAGCTGTCAGAGTCTTTCCTTCCATGCATTGGTCTTTTTTTAAGTTCGTATTGTAGGAGTCTCATACAATATTTGTCCTTTTGCCACTGACTACTTTTATTGAACATAATGTCCTCTAATTGAAACCAGGTTATGAGATGCTTCCCCAAATCATCATTGTTCTTTATCATTGCGTAGCATTCTATTGAGTATATATACCATAGTTTACCTATACATTCCTCTGTTTTTTGGGCATCTGGATTGATTCCATCCTTTTGCTATTGTGGACTGTGCTGCAGTACACATTTGTGTGTATGTATCTTTTGGTGTGAATGCCGTGGACTCTGTAGAATATATTCCAAGCAGTGGAATTACTGGGTCAAGTGGTATATCTATTTCCAGCTTTTTAAGGAAGCACCAGATGGCCTTCCAAAGAGGTTGCACCATTTTGAAATCCCACCAACAGTGTATGAAAGTTCTAATTTTTCCACGGCCTCTCCAGCGTCTGTTGTTTTGTGTTTTTTGGATCATGGTCAACGTTGTTGGGTGAGATGGTATCTCATTGTAGTTTTGATTTGAATTTCTTTAATAGCTAGTGATTGTGAGTATTTCCTAATGTGTTTTTTTGGCTGTCTGTATATCCTTTTTAGAGAAATGTCTGTCCAGTTCCTCTGCCCATTGCTTAACTGGATTATTTATCTTTTTCTTATTGATATTTTGCAGTACCTTATAGATTATGGAGATGAGACGTTGGTCTGACATACAATTGCCAAAATTTTTTTCCCATTCTGTAGGTGGTCTTTTAATTCTTTTGATAAAGTCTTTGGATGAGCAGAAGTGCTTCATTCTTAGTAGTTCACATTTATCAATTTTCTGTTGATAGTGTTTTCTCAGATTTTGAAGTTTGTCTAGGTTATGTATTAAAACTTCCATTGGTGGTCTTACTTTTTTTTGGATAAGCTTTATCATTTTAGATTTGATATTTAGGTCTTTTATCCAGTTTGAGTTGGTTTTTGTATAAGCTGTGAGATATGGGTCTTGTTTCGATGTTTTGCAAATGGACATCCAATTTTGCCAGTACCATTTGTTGAAAAGATTGCTTCTACCCCAGTTTAACATTTTAGGGCCTTTGTCAAACATCAACTGTTCATAGAAGGATGGTAATATCTCTGGGGTCTCAACTCTGTTCCGTTGATCTATCTGTCTCTTTTTGTACCAGTACCGGCTGTTTTGACAACTGTGGCAGTGTAGTAAGTTCTAAAATCAGGTAGTGAGAGGCCTCCCATTGTGTTCTTCTTCTTCAGTAGTTCTTTACTTATTTGGGGTTTCTTCCTTTTCCTAACAAAGTTGGTAATTTGCTTCTTCATCTCATTAAAAAAAAAGTCACGGGAATTTGTATTGGGATTGCGCTATATAAGTAGATTGCTTTGGGTAAAATAGACATTTTCATGATGTTAAGTCTTCCTATCAAGGAGCAAGGTAGGCTTCTCCGTTTATGTAAGTCTCTCTTAGTTTCTTGTAGCAAGGTCTTGTGGGTCTGTTTGTAAAGGTCTGATATTTCTCTGGTTAGATTTATTTCTAGATATTTTATCTTCTTAGGGGCTACAGTAAATGATATTGGTTTGGTGATTGCTCTTTAATCATCTCATTGTTGGCAGAGAGGAATCCTACCGATTTACTTATGTTCAGCTTGTATCCCGAGAATTCGCTGAATTCTTCTATTAGTTAGAGTAGTTTGCTTATGGATTCTTTAGGATTCTCTGTATATACAGTCATATCTACAAAGAGGGACATTTTTTTCTTCTTCTTTGCCAGTGCAAGTGCCCTTTATTTCTTGGTCTTGTTTAATTGCTCTGGCTAGAACTTCTCATACAATGTTGAAAGGGAGAGGTGAGAGTTGGCATCCTGGGTCTAGTTCCCATTCTCAGGGGGAATTATTTCAGTCTCTCTCTATTCAGGATGATGAAGGCAGTTGGCTCTGCATAAGTGGCCCTTATCATATTGAGGAGTTTGCCATTTATTCCTATTTTGCTGAGAGTTTTTAGTGTGAATGGGTGTTGGACTTTATAAAATGCCGTTTCTGCATCAATAGACAAAATCAGGTGATTCTTGTCTTTTGTGTTATTTATGTGGTTGGTCACATGAATTGTTTTTTGACTTTGAACCTGCTTTGCATCCCTGCTATGAATCCAACTTGGTTGTGAAGAATTTTTTTTTTTTTTTTGATATGTTGTTGTATTCTATTGGCAAGAATTTTGTTAAAGATTTTTGCATCTGGGTTCATGAGTGATAATTAGTCTGTAGTTCTCCTTTTTTTTGTTGAGTCTTTCCCTGGGTTTGGTATCAGGGTTATGCTGGCTCTATAGAATGAATTTGGGAGTATTCCATCACTTTCTATGCTGTGAAATTGTCTCAGTAGTATTGGAGTTAACTCTTCTCTAGAAGCTTGCTAGAATTCTTCAGTGAAGTCATCTGGGCCAGGGCTTCTTTGGTTGATAGTTTATTGATGACATGTTCAATCTCTTCCTTTGTGATGGGTTTATTAAGCTGTTCTGCTTCATGTTGTCATAGTTTTGGTAGGTGATATGAATCAAGGAATTTGTCTATTTCCTCTAGATTTTCAAATTTGTTACAGTCTTTCATAGTTTTCTGTTATATTTTTGATTTCTGTTGGATCTGTTGTGATAACTCCTCTCTTATTTCTTATTTGGGTTATTTGTTTCCTTTCCTGTTCTTCTTTAGTAAGTTTAGCCAATGGTTTGTCAGTTTTGTTGATCTTTTCAAAAAACCACTTTTGGTTTTTTCAATTTTTTCAGTTGCTGTTCTATTCTCCAATTCATTTAGTTCTGCTCTAATCTTTATGATCTGTTTTCTTCTGGTGCCTGAGGGGTTCCTCTGTTTTTCTCTCTCTACTTGTTCAAGCAGTAGGGTTAGTTCTTTGGTTGGGGTTATTTCTTCCTTCTGGATGTATGCATTTACAGAGATAAATTGAACATTCAGGATGTCTTTGGCTGTATCCCATAGGTTCTGGTAGGAAGTATTTTCGTTCTCGTTAGAATCTGTAAATTTCTTTATTTCATCCTTGTTTTCTTCTATAACCCATGGCTTTTTGAGTAAGGTGTTTCTCAGTTTCCATTAGTTCCAGTTTCTATCTATGTTTTTTTCTGCTATTGACTTTGGCTTTTACACCTTTGTGGTCTGAGAAGGTACTTTGCAGTAATTAGATTGCATGGATTTTGTTGAGATTTTCTTTACATCCTGAAACATGGTTTATTCTGGAAAATGTTCCATGGGCATTGCAGAAGAAGGTGTAGTTGTCTGCTGATGGATAGAAAGTTCTATACATGTCAATGAGTTCTAGTTGGTTAATTGTGGCAATAAGATCTTCTGTGTCTTTACTGAGCTTTTTTCTAGAAGATTTGTCCAGTATTGGGAGTGGAGTGTTGAAGTCTTCCACTATTATTGTGGAGTAATCTATCTCATTTTTGAGGGTAGTCATTGTTTCTTCAATGTATTTAGATGTTCTAGTATTGGGTGCCTAAATATTTAATATTGTTAAGTCCTGCTTATATATTGAACCTTTCAGCAATACTGTCCATCCTTGTCCACAATGGTGGATTTTACATTAAAATCTATTTTATTTGAGATAAGTAGTGCCACACCTGCTCTTCTCTGTGTATTGTTAGCTTGGTATTTATTCTTCCATCCTTTAGTTTTCACCTTGTTCATGTCTTTAAGTCTAAGGTCAGTTTGTTATAAGCAACATATAGACAGGTCATGTCTTTTGATCCAAGATGTCATTCATTTTCTCTTTACTGTAGTGTTCAGTCCATTTACATTCAACATAATTATTGATAGCCAATTATTGATAGGTATGTGTTTAGTGTTGTCGTTGTGATGTGTTTATTTTTGTGTTCATGTTTTCTCTGTTCTTACTATTCTGTTCTGGGACACTCTTCTTTATGAGTTGATTTTTTACCTTTTCATTGTTGATGTTTGTTCATTGTTGTGTTTGTTGAGGCTTCTGTATTATGTTTCTCGATTTGATATGTTGCATCTTTATTGTGCTTTGTGTCTACCCCTCTGATTCCCTTTAACAATCTATGTTTAAACCTAGTTGTAACTACTACAAGTCTTATTAACTTCCTCTCCCTCTGGAAGGACTATAACTACTATAATACATCCCTCTTTTTAATGTGATGATATCATAGTTTTCGTGATATGATCACTCAATCACTTCTTTTGGTATTATAGCTTTGATTGACTTTTGAGCCTTCCTTAACTGAGTAGGTTTCTGGATGATGTGTTTGTATTTCCTCCTAAAATACAGAGTTAATGGTTTTGTTCTTCTAAGTCAAAATCTTCTTTCAGTATTTCTTGTAGTTTTGGTTTGGTTTTTACAAAGTCTCTGAGTTTGTGTCTATCTGAGACTGTCTTAATTTCATTTTCGTATTTGAAAGATAGTTTTGTAAGATACACAGTTCTTGGTTGGAAGTTCTCCTTCAAGGCTTTGAATGTGTCATTGCATTGCCTCCAATGCCAGCATCACTTCTGCTGAGAAGTCAGAAAAAAAGCCTACAGGGTTTCCCTCTGAAAGTTAGCTTTTAGCTTTGCTTTGAGTCTCACTGCCTTTAAAAGTTTCTGCTTATGTTTCAGTTTGTCAAGCTTGATTATAATACGCCTTGGAGTCTTTCTTTTGGGATCTATATTGAGTGGCATCTTGGATATCTATATTGTTTTCTTTCATAATTTCAGGGAAGTTTTCTGTCAGTTGCTCAGCAACAATACTCTCTGTGTTTTCAAGTGTCTCTCCCTGTTCAAGAACTCCAATTAATTTTAATTGTTCCTCTTAATAGAGTCCCACATGCTTCTTAATACTTCTTCATTTTTCTTGTTTCTTTTCTCTGATTTCACTTCATAGTTTCTGGAGTTAGTAGCTCTTTCTTCCAAGTCAGAAAGTCTATTTTCAATTTGTTCAATTCTGCTTTCTTGGTTTGAATTGAAATTTCTATCTCTTTGATTTTGTTCTTGATCTGTTGGACTTCAGAGTAGTGGTGTTCCATTAGATCAAATAGCTTGGTTAATTTTTCATTTGCTCTGCTTCATTTTGTATAAGGTCTAGGATGGCTCTGTATATAATCCTTTTGTATTCACCCTTCAACAGTTTGAGAAAGACTTCTTTGTCTGGAAGTTCTTTGGTTCTTTCTTTTGAGGGCCTTCTGGAGCCATAGGTGAACTTTTCTTTAGATTTCTGTCCAAAGTTTGTTCCTTTTTTGACATCTGGAGGTTGTTTTGCTTCTCTAGTGTTACCTTAACGGGGTTTAAAACTCAGTCTGAAAAGGAAGATGATCACCAGTCACCTCTATGTACTCCACTGAATGGGCCCAGTGGAATCTCTGGGTTAACAGTTTCCACCTCCTACTTGGCAAAGTCATTGCCCTACTTATACAGTCCCTGGGGGGCCATCAGCTGACCCTATGCTGTGAGTCAGTAAAGGCTGGAAGAGATGCTGTCAGGATACACTGCAGTTATTTCTCTAGGCAGTCTTATGTTAAAGGGTAAAAGGTATCTGACAGTTTCCAAAATCATTCAGGTTTCAGATGTGCAAGTCTCTCTTCCCAGGTGGCAAAATAAACACCTCTATATCAAACCCTAGATGCTGTAAACTAGTTAAAAATATAATAAGACTACTGCTCTGCTGTCATGTGCCTCTGGGCCCCACCCGTAAGGCCACACTGTGAAAAACACTGCCTTTCTGCTGAAAAAGTGCTCACCGTGCAGGCACTGCCTCCCAGCCTGGGAATTGGGTCATCCTGAGGCCTCTGTTTTGGTAACTCTGCCTTCCAATTGAAAAAGATGGTGTCCCACACAAGCTCTCCCACCTGCTGTGGACAGGCAACCCAATGGTGGAGGTTCAGAAAGAGGAGGTGGAGGGGCCTATGTACACAGAGTCCAGAGCCAGGCTCTCAAAATGTGGTTGTATTGGCTGCTGACCCTGTCAACAGTGTATCTGGGCTTTGCTACCAGTTATCCCAAGCCCCCCTTACCACTGTTTTGGGTAACTCTGCCTCCCAGTGAAATAAGATGGCGTCCTGCACAAGCTCTTCTGTCCACTTGGGAGCAGCCAATTTAATAGAGGAGGTTAGGAGAGAGTCGTCAAAGGTGCTGAGGTGCACAGAGTCCAAAGCCAGGCTCTCAAAATGTGGCCATCCTGCCTGCTGATCCCATCAGCAGAGTGTCTGAGCTTTGCTGCCAGTTAAGCCCCAGCCCTGCCCGCATGCTAAGACAGATGACAAAAGTTAAAATGGCGAGTTACCTTCAGTCCATGAGAGCTGGCACGCAACTGGGGTAGTGGTGACAAAATAGAAGAAGTTTCCCATTCAGTGCTATGTAGTCCAAGCTGGCAGCCCAATGCCATAGCCTAGGGCTCACTAGGTGTCCAGAAAGCTCCATTTAATTATCAGTTCAGGCTTGGTTTCCAAAGGGATTTAGGGAGATATGTGTTTAGTCTGCCATCTTGACTCCACCTCTTCTTTTGGTTCTTTTAAATGTATTTATATCATCTTTTGAGTCTTTGTCTACTAAGCTTAACCTTTGAATTACCTTAGAAACTGTTTCTGTTAATTTCTTTTTCCCTCATATTTCTCACACTTTATATTTCTGTGGTTGCTTCTGCTTTTTTCTTTTTAAAAAAATAAAACAGAATTATGAATTCTCATATGCCTCTGCTTTCCAAAGCTGGTTGTCTTTTTGTTTTTGCTTAGTGAGCTTTCTAAACTAATCACATAGAGTCTGTCTCACCCTCAGAGTGTGATTGCTGAACTTTCTGTTCTGTACCTTTTGTTATATTTTATGTTTTGAAGCCTGCCTGGCTTCCTAGAAATTACACGTGGGTTATCATATCTTAGTGGTCAACCAATTGTTGGTCAGAGGTTGTAATTAAAAACCTTGAACAAGTAAGTCTTCTACCCTTTGTTGATGACTCAGTGTTTGTTTTAAGGAACTCATTCAAATTGCAAGCAGTTAACTACACTGCTGGATCTTTCATTTTCTTCATGATCAAGGCCATGCTCAACCAGGAATGATTAGATATGCATATAGTAAAGGATGATTGATACCGCCTTAAGTAGCTGTGAATGTTTACACACATTTACAGTCTTTCAGATGACCAAGGATATGTGAATGATTGGGACTCCCTGTAGCTGTCTTTTTTCATGGAGCACTTTCGAATGTCTGTTGCAGTCACTTACTTGCTCTGTGCAGTAATGGAGAAGATAGCTGCAGAGCTGGTTTTTTTGTGTTGTTTGCTATTGTTTCTATGTTACCCAATTATTGTTTTTGTCAACTTCCCTCGGCATGCAGTTTTCAGTGGATGGGCTACAAATCAGGTTTTTCTGGTAGTTTATCTATTGGGCCTTATTGCCTGACCCAACCTGGTAGAAGTCCTGCACTACAAATTGAGAGAGAAGTAACAGAGTATGTCAGAGATTAAAATACTTTTTCTTTATAAAGTTCCATTAAGTTTCCTGAATAAATGCTTCTCAAGTTGATATATGCCTAGTTCAATCTCCAGAGATTCAAATTTTCATTTTTGATGCTATTTCCTCTTTTATTTTGATTTTTCACAAGAGGATTTGCTAACCTCCTCATTCAGCCATTCCAGAAGTCTCTTTCATATAGTTTTTGACAAAGCGTTTTCCTTCAGATTTAGTAGACTCTTCATGTATTTCCCTTCGTTAGCATGATATGTCAATAACTAGGTCCAGATTACTGTTTTAAGTATATTTATTGATCTAACTTGTTTTTATACTTAAACATCAATCTGTCTTGATGATTGCTATTTTGAAGCTACCTGAAAATATTGTGAAAATGTCTGTTTTATTTTCCCTTAGTCACTTTATTCTAAGAAGAAATTGTACTACTACTTTCTGCTAAAAAATGCACTTTATAATTTTAGCTCTTATTTTTGGTGTCTGACACAGTGATAGGCTCATGCTTTATATAAAAGGCTAGATAGTAAATATTTTACATATTGTGGGCCCTATGGTCTTTGCCCAAACTACTCAGAGCTGTGCTTATAACATAAAAACGATCACACACACACACACACATATGCACATGCACACACTACCATCTAGTCGATTCCAGCTCATAGCAACCCTATACATCAGGGTAGAACTGCCCCCATAGAGTTTCCAAGGACAGTTTAGTGGATTTGAACTCCTGACCTTTTAGTTAGCAGACATAACAATTAACCCACTACACCACTAGAGTTTCCAAAAGCAGCCATAGACAATGTAAAAGTGAATTATTATAGTTGTATACAAATAAAAGTGTATTCATAGAAATAGATTGTGAGTTGGATTTGGTCCTTAGTTTGCTTTCTTCTGGCATGAAGAAATTATCTTTTAAACTATTGAAATTACCCAGTTTCTAGAATCTTTCATTTTCACTTCTGTTTGGAAAAAAAAAAGAATAATTATTTCCTAAGTGAATTTTTGTTTATTTGGGAGGGCGGTGGGTGTTGGGTAACAGCTTGCTAACAACAGGCACTTATCTTTATCTGTTTTCTCATTCTTAGCTGCCTAAATCCTACAGGAAGGCCACGCATCTTAAGTGCTTATTAAAGTGCATTACTTTATGGTTGCACAGTTTGTGTTGAAAGCAATCTACTTAACTCAAGTTTCTAGAAAAAAAAATTATAAATCTTAGAGCTTTAAAATAGTTTATAGTGCATTTCTTGCTCAAAGTAAGTCCAAAGCCTGGTAAGAATATACCTTAGTTGGGTGGCTCTCCTGGGCACCTTCTGTTGGTGTGGTGACTTTTTATGAGTGTCCTCTATTTTTAAGAAATCCATTTCCAAACTTGCAGACCTAGGGAAGGAAGGAAGTATTAACGAGAGAACGAAAATAAAAAACAAATTACGTGACAGCTTTTATTTCTAAACTAGAAATAGTATACATCATTAATCTATAATTTTGTTCACCATATAATCCGACCTAAATGCAATTTCTTTTTCTGTCTTTTTAAAGAGAAGATAAGCGTATCTTAGTGAACACTTGATGAACACCCTTACTCTCTGCCACAGAATGTGTGAGCTAAATTTAGGAACGAATTCTTAGGGAAAAATTCCTGAAGAAATTCAGTGAGAAACTTAGTTCAAGGCCAAGGTGACAAATAGATTTGGGTCACTAGCTAAGGAAATATCACAAAGAATAAGTTACTTCTTGTGGTGAAAAATCCAAAAGCTATGTCTAATGATTCATATTTATGTTTTTTAGACTGGAGGAAAGAATTTTTCCAGGCTGGTGAGTCATTCTCTGATAGTCTTAGACGGCTTCCTCATTCACAGGTTCAGCCTCAGGGGAAGTTGTTGGAGGAGAGAAGGGCTGTTGGCTTCCTATTGCTACAATACCAAATTACCCCAAATTTAGTGTATTAAAACAACAGAAATTTATTCCTTACAACCATGGAGATCAGAAGTCTAAAATTAGGGTATTGGTAGGGTTGGGTTCCTGACAGAGGCCTCAAGAGAGAATATGTTTATTTGCCTTTTCAGCTTCTGAGATCCCACATCTATTCTTTGCCTGTGGCCTCGTTGTCTGTTTTCAAAGAGTGTCACTCATACTTCTGGCCCCTGTCGTATCTCCTCTTCCTGAGTTTGATTATCCTGTGTCCCTTAAGATTACATGAAAGCCACTGGGATAATCCGGGATAATCTCCTCATTCCGAGATCGTTAACTGCTTTACATATGTAGAGGTCATCTTACCATATAATTTAACATATTCACAGGTTCTAGAGACTAGAATGTGGGCATCTTTAGGGGCTCATTTTTGAGACTGCTAAAGCAGATGAAAGACTTTGCATCAGGATATGTACATCTCCCAGAAGTTCCAAAGTATCTCTAGTTAACATAGATTTCTTTTGTTCTAGGGCTATTCTATCCTTTTAAGAGACTAAAGAATACATTGTCTTTGCAGAGGAGGTGAGCCTGGATCCAGACACAGCCCATCCTAACCTCATCTTGTCTACAGACAGAAGTGTAACCTGGAGTGCAAAGACTCAAGACCTACCTGATAACCCACAGAGATTTTATTCCCTTCCCTGTGTGCTGGGTCAGCAGTGTATCACCTCAGGGAGGCACTACTGGGAGGTGGAGGGTGGGAACTGTGGAGCCTGGGACCTGGGCATTTGTAGTGATAATGTAAGGAGGAAGGGGCAGATTGGCATAAAGCCTGAGGATGGTTTCTGGGCCATCAGATTTTACAGGAATGAGTATTGGGCACTCACCTCTCCACAAACACAGCTTACTCCAAAAAAGCACCCTGCCAGCGTATGTATTTTCCTAGAATATGAGGATGGACGTATCTCATTCTATAATATGACAGACAATTCCCACATTCACACCTTTAATCAGTGTTCCTTTTATGGGCCTTTAAGACCTTTCTTCAGGCTTTGGTCTGGTGATTCAGCAAAACTGACCATCTTGCCCAGTGTCTCAAAGAGTACAACCTGATAATAATCCTTGCCGTGTGCCCACCCCTGTCCTAGAGACATCATATATAAATGGTCAGTCACTAAGGACTGATGTGTCTAGTTGTAGGGTAGATTCTCTCATACCAGAAACAAATTATTTTTCTCACTTTTTACAGTGCTTTTCCTATCATTTTTATCTTTTTCATAAATTGACTCCCAAAAGCTAGATGCAGTCTGCAAAAGTGTGTGTTACTTGCAGTACATTTGTTTAATGGAAACGTATATTTACATTAAATATGTATTATGGTATAGTGTATACTGTACTTCAGTATGCACTGTTATATAGTGAATATATGTATCACATACACATACTCATAGAATATAATCATATTATCACTAAACATACACCAAGAGCTAGTGTGTGTCATTATTTATACACAACCGACTATTGTGCTGTGCTTATAAAGTGTGTATTCAGAGAAAATAAAATTCAATGGTTTTAAATAAATAGATAATTGAAAAGTTCTCAGTTGTGCACCCCACTGTGAAGTTCAGGAAAAGATGAATCTTCACAAGTTTGTTTTTCAGCTTCGTGTACGTGAATTCATCTACATTATACACTTACAGTTTTTGTTTTCTCCGTTCCCTCCTGAGGTATTAATTCTTTCCTGTTTTTACTTACTTTCACTTAAAATTTTGAAAGATATTAAATTTTTTTAATTTACATGCAGTAAAATTGACTTTTTGGGAATACAGTTATATGAGTTTTAACACATGTGTAGATTCATGTAAACCCTTTTAAGATATATAACAGTTTCTGGGCCATTAGGTTTTGTAAGAATGAGATGCACTGTCAAAAGCACATGTTGCTAATGATACGCTTAAATATTTTGTGTATATATACATAGTTACATGGAATGTTGTGGGCTCATTTACATTTCAGCCTTACATTTTTTTTTAACCGTCCTCATTTTCTACTGAGGAGTTAACTTATTTCTGTCTTTTCTTACTCAAATTTACATTTTTCAAGATACCTACAGCAAAATGTAATTTTTTCTGTGTAATTATGAGTTTTAACATGTGTAGATTCATAATCCTCACTATGTCAGGATAATAACAGTCCTCTTATTCTAGTAAACTCTCTAATTATCCCCTTGTAGACAAACCCTCCCACCAGCCCTAACCCAGAAAGGTCTACTCTGTTTCCTGTGGTTTTGTCTTTTGCATAATTATCATACAACTTGAATCATACAGCGTGTAGCATTTTGAGACTGGCTTTCTTCATTCAGAATAATTCCTTTGATATTCTTCCATGTCGAAGTCTGTGTTAATCATTAATTCCCATTTTGGACTGTTATTTTATTGAGTGGATATATCACACTTGGTTTATTCATACACTCAATGAACAATATTTATGTTGTTTCTAGTTTCAGGTAATTATAAATAAAACTTCTATAAGAATTTCCGTAAATTTTTGTGTGAATATTTGTTCACGTTTCTGTACTGTAAACACTGAGGAATGTGTGAGTCAAATTGTAAGACTGTGCTGAACTCTATAAGGAATTATCAAACTCGTTTTCAGAATTGCAGCACCATAATGCCATCACACAAACAATGTATGAGAGTCCCAATTGCTCCACTACTTAATATTGTCAGTTTTTCTTTTTTGCATTGTTTTATTTGGTTTTTGAAATCTTTCCAGCTTTCATAAATGTATGGTGATGTGTCACTGAATTTTCAATTTACATAATGGCTAATGATGTTGAACATCTTTTGATGCTCTTTTTTACCATCTGCACATCTCCTGTGTGAAGTGTCGGTTAAAATTATTTGTCCATTTTTATTGTGCTGCATATTTCTTAAACTTGAATTTCAAGAATTCTTTATGTATGCTAGATACAAGTCCTTTATCTGATAAGTGGTTGGCAAACATTTTCTCCAATATGAAGAAAGAAGTCATTGTGTTAACATAATAATTTGCAAACAAAGTTGTATAGTTTCTGTAAAGTTCAGTTTGTCATGTGTGTGTTTCATGTTTCTAGAAAAATGTGTAAGAACTTTATACCTAAAACAAGACCATGAGAATTTTCTATAGTTTGCTGTAAAAATTTAATAATTTAACACTTCACATTCCAATTTATGATTATTTTAATTAAAGTTTTCATAAAGTGTAAGATTTGGGTCGAGTTTTTTTTTTCATTTGTATATTCATTCGCTCCAACCTATTTGCTGAGAAAATTATCCTTTCTTCAGTGAATTGCTCTTGCACTTTTGTCAAGTATCAGTTCATCACATTAAAGTGGGGGCATGTTTCCAGTCCCTCTAGTCTGTTCCATAGAGCTATAGATTCGATTTTTCATTAGTATCATTCTGTGCTTTCACACACAACATTTGATTTAGCTTGTCTATGTCTATACGACATCCTTTTGGAATTTTGATTGGAAATTATTAAGTCTATTGGATCAGTTTGATGATAATTGGCAATCTGAACTACGTTGTATACATAGCAAATTTGCATTTATCTTCATTGTCTTTGATTCATTTCATTAGCTTTTTGTAATTTTCATCCTTCATATATTGCATGTTTTTGTAAGATTAGAACATAAATATTTGACTTCATAAAACTATTATAGATGATATTTAAAAAAATTGTTTCCAGGTTTTGATTGCTAACTTATAGAGTGGGTTAAATATGTCTAAAAGGAGAGAAAATGAAGTGTAGCCTTCCTAATCAAGAAAGTATACACACATCTATATCTATTTCTATGACTCCCTAACTAAATATATTAAGAATCATAGATTTATTCTGAAAACTTCAATTCTAATCCAGTATCAGAGGGTTCATTCTAGTCTCTCTCTAATGTAGCTTTAACTCCGTTCTCTGACAAGAAAGAAACCTAGTTTGATAATCCAGTGTGTGTGTGTGTGTGTACATATATATACATTTACTTCTTTGCCTATGCTGCAGTCCACAAAAAATATCTCATAATTGTTTATTTATACTACTATGAAAGCAGACTCACTAGCAAGAGTTAAACAGTTATTTAGAGCTCCTTTTTTCTTTACAAACCCTGGTGTAGCAGTGGTTAAACTTCTGGCTGCTAGCTGGAAAAATCAGTGATTTGAACTTACCAGCCACTTTGTAGGAAAAATGTGTATAGTAAGTCTGCTTGCATGAAGATTACATCTTTGGAGACACTTTGGAACAGTTTTACTCTGTCCTATAGGGCTACAATAAATCAGAATCAACTCAGTGGCAAAGGGATTTGATTCTTCACAGCTGTTGTTTTACAAAAACAGATGGAAAGCAGTAGCTTTTTGTCAGAAGTATACATACAATGTATATTAAGAGAAAGATACATTAAGAGGATTTACACA